>OW804097.1:60240985-70240985 GCA_942159475.1 Sthenelais limicola | reverse complement strand
CGGGGTTCGATTCCCCGTCTGGGAAGGCAGTTTTTCTTCCATTTGAGGACACATTGAAGCATGACTGTCTCTGTGATATTTCTCTACCTTCACCTCAGAACTATCCAAGGTTGGAATTTGGCAAAAATGCCCCATGAAATGTATCATAAAAACCCAGCCTAGTCTCCCATCGTTCAGGCAAGATGTCATGTATATTATAAATAATGTATACATTGCTATTTTCCGCCACGAGGAGGCAGCACAATTTACACTATACATACAGAGGAATGAGATTAAGCCCCTTACCAAGTGATTGCAGCACGACGAAGAAACCTAACGATTCAGATGGACCATGGGCTGCTATGTAAATAGTTACAACACAAAGTAGAGTGTTGATAAACATAAGCACGAGCAAATGATTGATGTGTAGATTGCTGATTTCAAGATAAAGTCTGGAATATATTAAGGAAGTAATACTTGACATTTCTACTTAAAATATCTGACCAGATTAGATCTATATTGCCTTTTACACTTCTATACAAGGGGCCACATTATAGTGGAAAACGACTATGGATGATTAAAACCATTGCAATTTTAAATATGACCAATGACGAAAATCGATTAGTATGAATTACGGTCCTCAGCAAATTCAAAATTGGACAATCTACCGTAGAACATAGTTTATCATATCTGAGGGAGGTCTATCTGTGTATATCTCCCTGTTCATATCGACGGTAGCCTAATACTAGTCGGCCACATATTTGAAACATATATGGCTTTACAGTTTAGGGAAAGGGATTAATCGGTCGAAATCATCGAGTGAAAGGATACTGAAGCCGCCAAGGTAAGCGAGTGAAGAGTATTCCATAGAGTCCCACAAGTAGGAGGGCTGCTATTGCACTCCAAGCCTGAAAATGAAGTGAAGGTGAAGCAGTTACAAATACATGTTTGTAGAACAATGTTAGTAGAAGATTCATTCAAGTTAAGATAATAATAACGTATACATGTTATGTATACGGTAATACGCACATATTTATCAATTTATTTTGCCTCGTAGGTATTAACGTTAGTTAACTACTGCTGAGGAACGTTAGGAATTTCCTCAGTAGCATGATAACACGTGGGGTGAGAGGTTTACGTTGTTTTGTCTAACCACAAATGTATCATATTATAATATCAACTTGAATCATGCTCCTGTGGTTCAAATAGTCCAGGCATAGGCAACCATCTGAGAAAACACGTACCCTATATTTGCGGTGACTAGTGATAAAGCCATAGCCAGTATGAAGAGCAAGGCCCGTCGCCAGCCACGGTAATAATGTGATGCTAAATCCATACTTGTGTAGAACTCCATTAAGTACGATAAGAGCTGTCAAACCTAGAACCCAGCGAGCCCGCACTAGGTATTTGTAATCCATTCCTATCAAAATAAAAAATACTGATCTAGTCCAACAGAAGGTGTATGGGTATTGATAATTGTGTATGTATGTACTAATTTTATTTCCATTTATTTATACAATTACATTGAATTCTGTGATACGACACAGGTCTTCCAGGATTCTCTACCGTTATAAAGAGATTTATGAGAAATGTATGAACAGTAACAGTAATAATATCAATGTTACATATATCTATTAAATTCCCTCACATATAGTTTCATTTCGTTTCTTTGTACTTGTATCATAATTAAGCGAAAGGTGAAAAATTAAGCGAAAATTAATATTTAATCGGTGGTGGCGGCTGGGATTAAAATGTAATCACTACTATTATGCCTGCTTTTTGCTATGGAGAGACATACCTGCGATTTCTAGAAACTCCCGAAGGTTCATCAACGTTGCAAGAAAAGAACTGAGCGATCCCAAAAAGATGAACTCGACCTTTGGAAGAATAAAGAAAGAAGTGTTCATTTCAGATGATCATCTTTAAATTTTAGATCGAAAAAACAACAACTTTGATCTGAAATATACAATTGAAATAATTACTTTCATGTAAAACAAATTCGGACGAAAATAACAAATTAAAGACGGTGGCTTATACCAATCTAGATGAATGTCGATGAACGATGAACATACTGTTAAAACATTCATAATGATTAGACTAACCAGGAAAGACAGAGAGAAAACAGATTGATGTCCATGGATGAAAGTTAGATACATGTAAACCCCAGGTGGAAGGACAGTGTACGCCAGCGCCATTGCTCCTATCTGGTTACTGTCTAGAACATTTTTCACTAGAGCATCCTTGCTTTTGCCTTTCACTTTCCAAAAGGAGGACTGGGCTGGAGTCATGAAAAGCTGCAGGATCATGAACCTGTGAGAATAATGAAGTGTATTTAATAATTGAGGTAACCGCTATATATATATATTTCATCGAATAAAACCAATATTTTCGGAAACTTATCTATTAATTTGCATCTTTTTTCTCTCTGAAATAAGGAAAACCTGGTTTTGATACATTTGTAGTTCTCCTGACAAGTGTCCATATATAAAATCTTTAATACACAATACATACGATGAGAAAATATTTGTTAGCGGCATCAGGGTAGCACGCTCATGTGACATCACAGGTACAAAAAGTCAAAATAGTGAGAAACTTAACTAACCCAATTGATAGGAGCGCATAAGGTGCAATTATTGGAGATATTGCTGCGGCAATGATCCACGTGAGAAGAATCACATTCACTCCTGGGTACAAACTGAAGAGCGATGTTTCTATGACCTAATAAAGAATATGGACGAAATGGCAACGCCAGATTAGGGATACAGAGCTTTTGAAGCCTGAGAAAGAAGACAGGGAAAGTTTAATCGTGAGGAAATACGAAGTGACTTATCTAGTTAAGCAAAATATACTGTGCTTTTTTTATACAAGATGCGTTCACAATTTTTACCTTTGTTAAATCCTGCTCTCCAACCCTGAAGTACTTGAAAAGGAGCAGACCCCAAGCTCCGGTCAAGACAGTGAAACAGTTCAGCATACCAATGAGGAACACATTGAGAACGGTGTGCCTAAAATAATATAATGTATATCAATTAATTATATATATATTTATATTCAACAATGGTAATGATATAAAGTAAAATTAGTTATGCCGCGTTTTATATCAGAATATTTTTTTTTATGTCAGAATAGGTTTGCATAGGCGAGAAAATATCCCCAGGCAGTTGTTTCAATATTTTTTGCGAATTTCTTTATATAACGATAATCAACACCTGGAGATTACTCAAATGATTTTTAAAATGCTAACATAGCAATGAAACTTGAAATTCTACAAACGAAATTCTTAGGCGACTTACCATAATAAAGGAAATGCAGAATATACAACGAGTATCTGAGCACTAACAAAAGTGCAGACGTATGTAATGAATGCTCTGAAAAGGACAGGGGGGAAAAGAGGCATATTATTCGTGTATTCCGACAGATAAAAGTTTACCCTGGTAGAACGAGTTATTCTAGATAGAGTAAATTTTACGCACAGTAAACATTTATAAGAAGTGTATTGGTTTTGATATCAAGTAATCCACAATCGAATTAAACCGTAAATCTACTATGCAATATATACATACTTGCGAGGTTCTCCGGCGGAATAGAGAAGATGAATTAGGATTGCTCCAATTGTGATGACAGTAACCAACCTGAAACATAGGGTGCTTTCTATAAAACATATATGTATTAACAACAGTTTAATTTTCATGGCCAAAAGAGTGACAGAAAGAAATCCCAATCATCAAATCTCAAACATTTCAACACAATTAAATCTATTCATTATTTTAGTGCAGTAGCAACAGAGTAGAGAAACACGATAAAAGACTAAAATTAAACAGTTGTTTTGATTGCCCTCATAAATATGGACAAAATCAAAAGGGTGGTGGAATTTCCATCGAGAAACTAACACAATACATATAACAAAATACATGCTCCCTTGTTGAATAAAAGATCAACATTTTACTCATGTGGTCATTTTAAGCCTTACATAGATTTTCCTCCTGAACGCCCTACAACTTACAAGTGTATGAATCACTATCACTTTCTTTTTACTTACAGATCACCGGCTAGTGACAGTACCAGTACTGAGCCAGGGAGACACACTAGCAAAATACGGCCATTGTAGAGGAAAGGCTGGCCCGTAGCCCACTGCTCGACCACACGCCTTTTGGGACTAGGTATATATTCTTTGTCGGTGGTTCTGAATCTCTCAGTGACAGACTGAGGCGCTAGAGGATTTGGGTTGGCTGAATCTGCCTCATCATTGTCGCTGGAGCTGGGTGGGGTCGGGAGATCTTCATCAAAACTGAAATCTGGCAATGCTAGGGGCGATGGACCAAAGGGAAATTCACTAGCAGCTGAAATGTAAACCATAACATCAACATGTCTAATTAAAATTGAATCGTCGAAAATAAAGATGATAATATAAACAATCATTACTAAAAGAATAGTTTCTTGTGATTTTTTTTCGATTAACATTTAAACTAGCTACCGTATACTATTTGGTAGGGAATAAGCGAATCTAACAATATGCACATGCAATTATGGGGACGGGGGCACTTTTATATTATTCCGTACTGTGTAGGCTACCATACATCAGGGATAGGGTATTATATTATATGTAATTGAACGAGTCGTTCCTGTACCTTCCATGAAGTAAAATTCTTATACTAACGCTAAGCCACATACTTTTTTTTTAAAGCCACATACATAAGGAAAATAAATAATACCGCACCTGCAAAAGCAAGACTACTTTCAGCAAGCCACTCATGGATGCGCTCAGCACCCCCTCCTAACGTTTCTTCAGCCATGGCTAAGCTGGTACTTATTCGTACATACTCAGACTTTTGCAGGAACACACATCATCAAGTCTGTAAAAAAAGAAAAACCTTATGAATATATGTACATATGGAACATATATCTGTTCGCTTATGAATGTAAATGACAGTTCCTTTTTGCCGAAGAACAGGTTCTTAATACAATTTACTGTCTAGGAGACGCATTTAGATTAAAATCTTCAGCTTGTAGCCTACTGAATACGTATATATTGAGTTAGAATCGTAAGAATGCCTATACCGGTATAAACTGACTTAATTCAGAGTTTTGAGGTATCGTATGAGTCAAAATTTAGACTGTGTGAATTGAAATGTTATCTAAGTTTAGTCATGGTGAACTTGGCGAAGATTTATAAATTCATATTAGGCCTAATTAAATCATATATTATTGGCCAGGAACTTAAGATAATTAGTTGGTGTAGACTGTAGTGCAGTTACTTATACTAACGTTAGTTAGTTGATTCTTAGTAGTAAAATATTAGCTCTAAGGTTGATTTGAGAACATCGAAGTGCTTCCAGACTTGCCAGAGCAAAATGGGGCACAGACACAGCCTCACACTCACAGGTTGAGATTGCATATATTGATAGGCTGGGCCTAGGTAGTCAGGCTGATGCTGACCCTACTAGTGCTATCGCTACTCGCCTATAGTCGTAGCATACAAATCCACCGCAGGTGGACGACAGGATTAACAGGGAGAGATATTCGAACTACTCGCCTACTGTTAGGTACTGTAAAGATAGACTGACTATCTAGGCATGGGCTGCCTATATGCTATAAATTATTGGCCAGCTAAAATGTTTAACAGCACTAGGCCTACCGGGTATCATACCGTAGTCCAAAATCAAATCAACGACAACATTGGAAGAACATAAATTAATTTAAAACATGAATAATTAATGTGCTGATAAATATATTACGTAACACCCACCTAAAATCATAGCAAAATCACTCCATTCTGACAGCATCGCCATTTTGACAAACAAAATAGGGCCAAGGCCAGGATCCATTGATTTCTGATTTCGAAAGCAATGAAGCCTGAAGCAGTGACGGGAAGACCAGCTCAACCCGGTCACCATTGCATGGCACTGCAAAAGTACGGCTATAGAAGAAATGCTAGTGAGCTAGCTATCTTATTATGCATACAATAGATTCCAAATCTAGAAACCATTTGCTTCGATAGAAAAGATGGCATGGTGATTGCAATAGACCAAAAATTATGATTCGACGAATATTTACCTCTCGTACATGTTGACGTACAGTACTTCAGTGAATCGCCGCACAGTATCAGGAAACCCCTACACAAGATGCCATGACGCTAAGGGAATCCTCAACACATACATCGGTGACGTCAGCGCCAGAGTGCCCAAGATGGCGGCGGACAGAGGCACGAGAGATGAAGAAAATAGCGCAAAGGATAGCAAAGATATCACAGATGTTTCTCATTCTCCGCCAAACGGGATATGCAAGAAAAATGGGATGAGTCAAGCTAGTCGCTGTAATGGAAAGCTATGCAGATCAATGGACGTAAAACGTTGTAAAACATCTAAAGACAGTCGGGTAAATGGGGTGTCGACGAGAATCCCAGCTAACCTATCCCTGTCCATACCAACCCTACGATCGCGGTCTTTGACCAATAACAATAGGACGCGATCAGAAAAGTCATCGGTTCACCTGGAGTCACCTCCTAAGAAAAGAAGGTCGACAAGGAAAGATAAACAAAGCCTTGGAGAGAGGTATGTGTGGTGTTTTCTAGGAATCGATCCACGGGCATCTACTTGGCTAACAATACTGATTTCGCCGCTTGAACGGGCGGAGGCAGAACGCGAGAACAATAACATCTTGCTTCCCTTGGACTTGGTTTGTGTGTTGTGGGTAGTCGGGAAGTTAGTTTTTGTGGGGTTTTCTGACCAAGACTCTCGGTTATTTTTAAGACCAACATTTTTTGTTCATAAAGAGTCTGTCATATTGGCCCTTTGGTGTACAGATATTGGGTTAATTATGCTGAGATATCCTCGCTAACTTCCATTTGATCACTTGATGGCAATGCCAATAATGCCTTCAGTTCAGATTGTGACAGCTTCTCTCATGAGCATGCCACACGCGATGTCATTTGGGTTCTTATCTGTTTCGCACATCATATATATGACATGGTTTAGATTAAGTGTAATATATTTGATGAATCTACATCTACATACCATAAATAATCTGGTATTTCTTCAAGTAAATCTATTTTGATCCTGGTGCATAATTATGATACTTACCTGAGCCCAGGCAGGGCCAAGCGTTGAAACCTGTCCTAGGCTAAAGCGGCCTACCACTTGCGGTGTCACCGTGGTCGCTCAACACATCCCGTTTTAATTATTCATATCAACTTTGCAACTATTTATATAACCTTGTGATAAGTCACCAGCTACCAACTAAAATTAGTTACTATTTGTCTCATAGTTCTGATTGGAGTGGTTTCTTTTTACCTGGCATTATTAGTATTCGCTGGTAGCGTAGGCTAGCTACTACACAATAGTAAGCTGTTTTAAATATATTTTATCTACGCCACCTTATCTAAGTTACATCTCGCATGATATCACAACATGCAGTTGCCCACACGTTTGGTGGTAGCTGAGGCTGCGTGATATCCGTTTGTACAAACTACTCAGTTTCATTTTGCCCCCAAATCAATTCATGAAATTGAGATAATTTACTGTTATTTGCCTTAATTTTATCTGTAATTGACCCTCATTTACATAGTGTACATGTAACTTACTGCATCAGTGCATGGCTAATGTCAAACCTGTTTTTATTGAGAAAATAAAGAAGTCTCAACTGACGAGTTTATGAACAACGTACCGTAATGTTGGTAAAACATGGTACCGTAGCTTATCGTTATACATATATGTAGTAAGATCTACATTTTCTTCAGAAAAGGACGCACACATTATTTAGGTAAATGTGACTAATGTCTCTAGAACTTGGAGTACTGTAGTGTAGGAGCCTTTGTTTGAATTAGAAGAAAAATCAACAAATTATAACCATATAATCAAACTGTCTTTTTTTTCTCTTCAGAAAATCGCCTGGGAGTGATCATGATAACCATATTGAGGACTGTCCGACCGCGAGTGCCTTATGTAACCAGCACACAGATGTATGTAGTACTGTTCAATCGACGTTACTGGGTCCCATCTCCCCGGACACCTCGCGCTCATGTACTCCACCTTTGAGTAACTCATGCCATAGCAACCAACCATACAGTATCTCGTCAAACTCATCAGGTACAAACACACCCACAGATAGGATGATTGACATTAAGACTGAACCACTGGTCAGTGTCCACCTCCAGGATAGTAATGACCCTTTACTAGCGAACGGGAACAATAACAATTTCAGTATTGATACCAATATTAATACAGCTACCTCAGTCAACAAGAAAAACAGCATCATCAGCAGTTCTATTAGTAGTAGTAGTGATAACAATAATGGAAATGGCCATGTGAAGTGCGAGTGGAATATTACAAGCGCGACACATGGAGGTTCTTCATCTTGTTCATCTTTATCTTCGTCCTCCTCATCTTCATCCATTGTGGCATCCATGATGGGCAACTTGTCCACTAAGGGCCGGACAGCACTGTGCACTGCAAGCACGAGTGCCAATGGGAGTTTGGCCCGAGCCTCGAGCTCCTCCCGAGCCTCGGCAGCATCTTCGGCGAGCTTCTTGTCCTCTTTCTCATCTTCTTCTTCATCCTCCATCTCCTCATCATCCTCATCTCGAAGAGGAGGAGGAATAGCCAGTGGCTCAGGTGAAGGTAGCAACAACAGCAACAACAACAATGCGGCCACATGTAACTGGAGCGAGTGTGGGCTCAGTCTCCCTGCTGGTGATCTCATGGACCACATCCGAACGCGCCACGTGGATCCACAAATTCAGAAGAACGCTAATGCAAGTGATACCGACTCCAACTGCAAGTATTTGTGCTTGTGGAGCAGCTGTAAAGTTTACAACAGACCGTCTTCCTCGCAGTCTTGGCTTGAGCGACATATAGTTTCTCATGCCGGCGACAAGCCTTTCCAGTGTATTGTCCATGGCTGCGGGCAACGTTTTACCACCCAAGGTGGTCTTGAACGTCATGTCAATAGTCACTTCAATGTCTGCCAATCTGTTAAGTCATGCTCTTCGAAATCAAGGGAGGATACCCCATCGAAAATGCTGAAACGGAAGAAGCAATTACGACGGAGAAAATCGTGGTTGGGTAAGTGCCCATTTAGTTGTTTTCTATTATCTTACATTTGAGGGTCTTATCCCCATTCATTTTTTTTAACATATGTTCTTTTTTAAACCTTTGAATTAAATCATTTAAATGATAGATAATACGTGTTACACTTATTATAAAATTATTTAAACGAGGTCAAGTGGAGATATTGGACCTAAAGTTCCACATGATTATACCTTTAAAACTGACGTTTTCCTGTTTACATGTCTTTGTAAAATATAGGACTTATAAATAGATCCCTATAAAAAATGATTAATTTGTATGCTCTCACTTTCTGAGGTTGTTCTTGGCATCCTTAGTTCAAAGTTCTTTCACGCATGTCACTGTTTGAGAAGAAGGTATATATACCAAAGGTTTCTAATCACTTTGGGCAAATAACGAGAACGTGATCAAATACGGTACTATAGCCACTCATAAAACAGAATTAGGGAAGTGTTAAAAAAATCCAGACATATATATATAGAATGTTGCATCTAGGTCATGATTCGTTTCCATCCCCATCTCCTCACTTCCGGTATAGAATCTTGTATGTGCTGTTGCTAAAAGGGAAAAAAATAATTCAAGGCTAACATTTTACACCTTTTACCTGTTACCCGACCCTGGTCACCCCATAGGATGCTAGCGTACCTGTATATGAATCGGTCTCTACAGTACTGTTAGATTTAGATTAATTCATTCCCCCGAGGTTATAAATATCATTTATAATCTATTTTACAATTTGCTTGCGTTAATTATATAAAGAAGCTCCAGAAAAATCACACACTCCTGTGATTTGTCTGGAATTCGGTAAGCACAGTTACTGTTGTGTCTGTGTGACTGTATATTATGGAATTGAAAAGGCTATCACTGGCGCTCCCTTTTACCACAATTGTGTTGTAATTACCACTTCCAATTATCGTTTTTTTTCTGTGATCTATTTACGGTCATGGGAAGATAGTATGTAGTTCTTAATCACTCAAGGACTGAGATACATTTTTAATTAACCAAGTAACCCCTTTCAGGGACATCTCAAATATAACCTCGTTCTCCGATCACTTTAATTACTAGATGTTCTTCATAACCTACTTATCTTTTTGAGGTTATCACCAGTTGTTAATGAATATTCTTATCGTTTTGATTGAACATTGTAAAATACCTTTGGTCTTTAGCCAGTGTCGTAGTTATCAAATAGCAATAAATGTCGAACAAATTATCTGCCAACGATGATTTGTGTTTTTGTGCTCTCCGGGTCGGTTACGGTCGTCTACCTTCGCTTCCCTGGCAGATGTTCTGTATCTTTGCCATAAATAGAAGTACATTATACCTTCTTTATTTGTGACCCTGGTTGTCAGCGTTTTTCCAGGTGGACTTTTGGAAACTTGATTCTCACCAGTATTGCAGTTTATGAACGCGATGAAACAGTTTGAAACATAAAACATACTTAAAAAATAAGCATGGTTGTTAATGAACTTATCGGTTGTTACTCATAATTTAATAATCAGACAATTTAACTTAATAAATATAATTAGCAGGGTGATGGTATTCTTATTTGCTCAAACTCGAGTAGGAGTCAGTATTTCAATCAATCAAGCGTCAGTCGTGTGGTTCCTTTATTTAAGACAACAAATAGTTTAGAAACTACTCCTCATTTCTGTCCAGGAGGTTTTTCCGTGGCGCGATGTTACTGCATCTTACTGATTGCCTTTACAAACAATTAATCATCGATTGTACAAATGACATTATTTTGTTTGACCAGAAATACTGTCATCAGCGGAGGCAATTAAGGAAAATTAGAGCTTGTTCGATATTGGGACTCGCGCTATCTGCTTTCTTGAAAGTTAAACTGGGGCTAAACCAGATGGGGGAATCATAAGTTTATTGGGTGTATGAATAGGTCCTTCGCGGATAATTGGGCTTTGTCACGATGTGTCGTCAGGTGCAAAGTTGCCCAGGTGCATCCATGCGGTGACCATTCGCTCCCTCCATTCTTGCCCAGCAAGACTAGACTTGCTATACCGATATTGTAGTTATCAGTGCACCTTTTAGGGTTTCGTTCACACGTGTATTCTATTAAGTTAACACCTTTTTGCTCTTGGTCTGATTCACCCGTCGACGTTAGAGAATGGAATCGATGTAATCTGTTGAGCCTATTTATGATTCATCTCTTTGGGATTTGGGGGTCAGGTCTGTGGCTTATTTTATCCGGAACTGTGTCACTGGGTGAAAGGAAAAATATCACAAGGACATTGTCAATACTGATCTCCTCAAAGCACGTGCGTAATGCATTTCCTTGTAGGAATTCCTCATGTCGTATTCGCTTACTTCACACGTGTTATGGTTATAGGACATGGGCCAGGGAATCGATCCCAGATCTCTTGTCAAAGAGGTTTTGTCGATTCCCACTTTGTTAAAGAACGGAAAGAGGATGCCGACACATTAAAATCAATGTGAAATGCACCCTGGGCATTCAGTAATGATGTACAGAACAAACGCACAGCACACCGCCTAATCGTATTTTAGTATGTAAAATATAAATATAAAATAAATGTAAGAATGTGTGCAATTGTTTTGTGGAGTTCTTGATTGAATCGTTTATATATATGAGGTGTTAGGGGGTTTAATAATCAACCATCAATCGTGATTTGTCCAAACCTCATAGTTCACCGATACAATAAATACCGGTCTTACTCATGCTTAGAGGCCACTTTGTGGTTTTTAGATCTTTCAAAAGATACCTTTCTCTGGAAGGGGCAAATGGCGTTTATTAGCTATCAATAAATCACTATGTTAATACAAGAGAGCAATAGTTCTCATATCGTCGTTATTGCCATTGGAATCTGCCTTGCTAGTTCCCCATTTCCCTCGATCTGTTTGTCAGTGTTCCTTCCTGCCTGAAAGCAATTAGCCTCAGGAAATACTTTGTCAAATAAAGCAAATAAAAAAGCACATCAAAACATGGCCTTTGAAACGTTTCATCCTAGTAATTAAAAAGTGGCCCAGAGGAAATAGTTATGACACAAGAAAGATGTTCATGTTACCTAGAGATAGCAGCTGATTGAATTGATTTTACTTTTTTCTTTAAAAAAAGGTCATGTAAAAAACGCAGCACCTTGCCAAAGGGCTTTGTAACAGTGGCGAGGCATTCAATTAGCTAGCGGTAGTGATGACCTTAGCCGAGGGCATGAGTGGTCATACATCACTAGTGGTATAAAATCTTACAGCTTATAGACAGGTCATAGCTTAGACTACGCCATGGTAAAATACCAAAACATTCCTCATTGGCTGGCAATATAGTATACCTAGGTTCAACCAACTCTTGTCTTGTCTTTTCTAGTCTTTCCAGAGATTCAGTGCACTAAGTGCATTGCTATCTAGAGTATTCAGACATTACACATGACGCCCTCTATCAGTCTAGGCCCAAAGATTATAGTCCCTTCAAACAGAGGGAAAGCTTCTCGCTTCAAACCGCAACGTGCTATTATAATTCCATTAAGACCGCAAGATGTCATTATAATCCCATTAGAACACCTAGTCCTAGGCCGGGAAACCGATTAGCGAAGTAGGCATCCGATCACTGACATACCATTCTTATCTGATCTGAGGGTTTGGGCCTGAACTCCTATGCCTTTACCATCTTGTATTGTCATATAAATAGGTGTTACATGTATTGATTTTTGTCTACTGAGTTCCTTCTTGTGATGGCGAATATCAAAATAAAAAAAGGTACCTAGACTTATGTTTTAGGTGAATGACATGGAGGCAATAAACTATTTAAAGTTAACGCGCTTTTCATTAAATGATAATTATTTCATGAATTAATATTACATGTTAAAAGTAATTAATCAAATGTACCCATCAATTAACGAACTGTCTCCGAAGACCGTCACCCTCCCTTGACATTCATCTTGGTAATACATATATATAAGTGTGTGTGCAGGTGTGTAAAGCAGGAAAACAAATGTACATTTCTCATGTTTAAAATACTGTTATGAAATAGATCTTTTTTTTCAGTTCCTGAATGGTGTATCTTAAGATACAGATAAGAGGCAGTTTAACCCTTTTTTTCGCCTTAGAAAGGGTTTAAACTGCCTCTTTATCTGTATCTTAGATATCTTAGAGTTTCACTCTAAGTCTGGTGATTGTTAATTGCCATCGAATTTTCAATATTTTGTTGCCATAAATATCGAGAGAAAAAAACACATACACAATAACCCTCGGGGCGGCGATCCTCACGTCGCCGTCGGGCAATTTTTGTCATGAATGTCCATCTGTCATCTACTCTACCGTATCGTTTCCTATTTTCCTTACATACTTTCCCTGTTTTTTTTGTATTCCTTCTTCTCTTTGTCGCTTCTCTCCTGTTCACACCCAGTAATGAAATTCAATTATGGATTAATTATGATATTACTTATGGTATAATGTTTTATTTCTCTTCCTTTAGTGAAAACCGAAGACTTCTTTGATTCTCGGATCATGGAGGCGTTACGCCACCAGTTGGTCCTCTTCAGTGAGGAGACTAAACTTGACGCATCACCAGGTGCATTACCCTACGTCACATTCCACAGTTCTGTAAGTATGCCACCACCAGCCATTTGTAGTCTTCTTTATCTCAACGTTTATATATATGCATTACAGAATACTGTATGTCGTACTCCTGAAGTGTGATATATATGGGTCAGATCGTCAGAAAATGTACAATTCACCTTCACCAATTTTCTCTCAAATAACCCTTCAAAATACAGTTTAACCTAGCAGAACTGTTATTTTAAAAGAACACAATACTAAATATATAACAGATATACAAGGTAGTTATCCTTTCTCAGCCTAATTTAGCAGAATTTCCTAAATGTTTAGAGCTGCCAATTGTACATTTTCAGACGATCGGACGCATAAAAATGACACATTGATAGTAACTCAAGTTGTTTTTGTTCTGAGAAATCAGAGGTATCGGTTTAGTGTTCGTTGAAAGGACCCGTTAATCAATCATATATTTTTTTTTTTTTCCCAACACCGGGTCTTTATTCAAGAATCAGACAGAGGCAACATTTAAAGAGCTTGACAATGTGTTACATCGCTCTTATATCAAATTTCTTGTATGTTCGAATACTTTTTCGTTTTGTACCTTCTTCTGAAATGAGGTTCGAAGATTTTACCTTGCTTGCTATACTTTAACATCTAATAAAATTCGTTACCTTACTACAGTGTTTTTGGATATTTGTACGGCTTCTTATCGTCATTGGAATTGTGTACACACCTAGCTCCTGTTATGACTTCATTTTACGCAAATTAATTTTAAACTAGACAATCTCCCTTTGGGGTACATTTTATCAAAAAATAAAAAGAAAAGGAAAGGATCACATAACTATCATCACTACACATGTTTTATCCTTTTGTACGTCAGTTCTACTCTATCGTACTATATACCAACAATCAATCATATATTTAATTATTACTCGGTAGTTTTGATACTAAGGAAGGGGATTTGATAAAATAGGAACCAAGTTAGCTTGGGTGTACTATAATACTCATCTTAGCTGGTTTACAAGCTTCATAATGAGTCGACTACCCAGTTCTCTTCTCCCTGCCCGCGGCTATTGTCATACTTTGGCTTAGTCATCTATATTGGCTTAACTGCAATGACGTTGGCCCATAATCTGTTATTGAAAACCCGCTGTAATTACCATGCATCATTAGCCAAATATATTCTCCGAGATGAGCTGCTTTCCTTTCCCGAATGTTTCAATTTGTAGATAATTGTGCTGGTTACGAGGAGACTGGGAGATATTTGTTTTTTACATTTTTTTGTCTTGGACAGGTTCAAATTTGGTGTTTTCTCATCCAGGTGATTGCCAATGTAAATAACGTTATACCCGCTGGCATAAACCACGGCTTTGTTTAAAGTGAACTAGTGGGGGATGGAATATACAAAACAAACTTTCCAACCTCTAGTTGGCTCTGAAAATCTATTTGTCTTTTGATAATTAGGTCTCGTTTTTGTCACTGTTGAATCTGAACCGCTAAAAGCTGTTATATATAGTCTAAACTCGAGGTAAATCATGACCCACGATCTAGTTCTATGAGACAAGAAGGCCTTTTTTCCGGGCGAGCAGAGACAATAAAAACTCTTTCTTGATCCGATCTAAAACAAAACTATTGATTTATTGTGGCATATCTCGCAAGGGCGAGCGCTTAAAATAACAAATTGGATGTCTCTTACTCTTCTTCAAACCCCGGGCTTATTTCATGACAGTGAAACGCGGTAGAAGTTCTGGAGCTTGACAATTAAAATTAATGAAGTCATCGGACGCCATGTTATGTTCCGTGATGAGATATATTAAAGACAAGGTACGACTCAGTGCATTGATCAATACTAGGAAATGAAGCTCAGTTTTATTTCATATTGAAACTATTGTGAGATAGCACAACCTTTATTCATCGAATATATTTACCTTTGAATGGGTCGAGCGTGGTTTCCAATAATGAAATTGATATCCATCAGTTGATGGGAATGATTTCGTTCCTGGTTGTATATTTGTAAGTTTACGATGATTATTCAATGTATCCGTACACGCATTTACAAATGTTGCATTCCCTTGCATTTATAACAAAAACCTTTTAGGTTTAAAACGAGCGCCTCTAACTAGGGGTCTAAATTTATTATCACAATTTAACGATCTTTGCTGGATCAAGCTGCTAGCACCGTTATTATCATCATCTAAGCTTTGAATATCATTCAGTTCTTTTTACATCTATTGACTAGCTTAGCGATTGCATGGTCATATGGTATTAATATAATATCTCGAGGGAGAGGAAAATAACAAGTCTTCCGTTTGTTACATTAAGGTAATAATTCTGACCGAAAAACGCGTGCCCTTGACTCTATTAGCTACAGTTCACTGGTCTAAAAACATAGAACAAAAGCAGGCCGATCAGTCAGATATATGTTGCAGCCGAGGTAAATATAATCAATACTTCTAGACAAACTAGAATCGATGCTGCTCGAGGAAATAATAAAATCGATATGACCGATGGCCTTCGCGCTTTGATAGAATGAGACTTGCCCCCAATGAAAGAGAGAAATAACAATAGGGAGAGAGGAGGTGGATTTTACTGGGAAATTGAAAGCTGTGCTGAAAGGCCCTAGTCAACAGTCAAAGATTGGGGCTAGAGAAATGAGATTTACAAGGAGCAAGAATCATAAGGGAAAAAGCGCTAGAGTTTAGAACGACACAACTGTTGATATATGTACCAATGCCCATGCTGAAGGTCAATGCGTTCTTAGTAACGGAGTATGGTTACTTTACTGATAACCTCAAAGGAAATTAAATTAAAAGATTGGTTGAACAGTCAACAGTTTAAGCAATCAATCGTTATTAGAAAGTCCTCTGAGAAAAGGCAGCTTTGGCCAATTCCGAAGGACGGAGCCAGCGATCGTAGCTGCTGTCTTGTCCCATAAAATGAACCTTCACCATACAATGTGCGGTACTATTATCCTTATCCAGTGGATCGTCTTGCGATACCACATTAAAATCCTTTATCTCAGCCACTAGTAACCTGGGCTTAGATTTTGGGTTGGCTCGTTTGACATCAAGAACTGTGAGCATTCTAACCCTCTCTCCTAATTTCTCTTCCCAAAACTTACTTAACTTAGGTCGCAACTCATTCATACGTCCACGAGAACAGGTGAATTTATCGAGAACATCCATACTGGGATTAGAATTATTTTGCTTGACAGTTTTATCCGCCCCTGGTGAAGCATTTACTCCGGTCGTTCCCCCATCTGCGTTACTGATATTCTGTTTCATATTTGGGCTTGGCTTAATACTTGTACTTTTTGGGGACAATGTCAATTTTTCAGGAATGTTCTTGACACCTGATCTAGTCTTCTCGGTCTTTTCAGCAGCAGCAGCAGATGGTTTTAAAGATTTAGACTTCTCGATATGTTTTGTCTGTAGGTCTTTGCGAGTGCTTGAACCCAAAGCATCTGAATGGTGTGCCTGGGGAGAATGAGCCGAGGCTGTATTTATATTATCTCTGCCCGGGCCACAACTACTACTTGCCCCTTTAGCCTCTTGTGAACCATTGTGTTTCTTCACCCAGTTCTCTGTCTGGTAATCCTTTATGACGCCCATCAAGAGATGACGTATTTCCCGCAGCTCGGAAGTCTTTTCTCCTCCACCTCCAGCGTTTCCCTCACCACAGGAGGAGAAACCCTCTGTTTCTCCACCAGCACCAGCACCACCCCCTTCCCTCCGTCCACCCCCACCACCACCGCCACCACCTATTCCTCCTGATGATTGCATTCTGTTACTGGCACTGTCCATATGATCGATGTCATCCGAGGTCAGGCTCGTGTTGAGAAGGTCCACAGGTAGGCTACTGGTCATCTCTGATGATATAGTTATGTCTGACAAACTCAGACTGTCTTCTTGTGACATTTCCATCTGGCAGGGGTTGATGAAAGCGTCGCCTACCTCAATACAGCTTTCTTCACGATCTGGCGAATCTGCTGTTAAATTGCTGCCCGGTAACGAGGGCACTTTCTGCTTCACCTCCTCTTTGTTAACCTCCTCCTCCTCTGCCTTCCCCTGTGATGCCTTATTATTGCGGTCAGAGGGATCCAGACTAGTTTCATGCAATACATTCGCTTCACTATTTCCTCCTGTTCCCAAGTTCATACTATCTTTGTCTTTTCCACTATTTTTGCCCGCTTTGAAGTCACTATTACCCGTTAAAGCTTCAGTTTTTGCCTCTTCATGAACCTTGACCCACACCTTTTCCGTGGATCCAGCGGGATTGGTCACACTTTTCCCCTCGCTAGTTTGACTATTGTCTCTTGACTTGAGGGCTTTGGTCTGCTCTATGGAAAACTGCCTGTGGACATCCGCCACCACCGTGATCAAACCATCAGCGTCTGGAGATCCCACACTGGAGCTCCCCATCCTCAGGTCTCCCTTGGGCCTGGGATTACGCTTCACCTCTAGTTCACTTCTAGCGTCCATGAATGGTTTTACTCTGGGAGAAGGGGTAGAGGACACGTTGCTTCCTGACCCGTCCTCGTTAGATACACCTAATAACCTGCCCTCACCTTCACTTTTGCTCGACTGTCCGCTACTTTGTTGGTTCCCATTATCCACAGTCGAAGTCATTTGGACATAGGGCATGCTTTTTCGTTTCTGGATCTTAACACGAGCCGCCGAGCTCCATTTTTGGGCCCCGGGGTCATCCTTAGCACCCGTCGATAGCTTTTGTACTGAGCTTGAACCAGAAGAATCGGAAGCTTTGGAGCGGGACATTTTCCTCTTGAGAAGCGCCACAACTGTGCCTGTCCATTTACTCTTGCCTTTTTTCACCTGGTCACTGCTGTTGTCGCTAGAGTTGCCGTCATGGGTGCTAGTTAAAAGGCTGGGCATGCTTATACTCGTTTGCTTATCGATCTGGGCCTTGCTGTGCCTTTTGCGGCGCTTGTTGGAGGATTTACTGGAATTAGCTTCGCTGGCACCGGGTTGCCTGTTGTTGTTGTCTCTTTGCGGGATCCAGAGCTGGGGCTTGTGGAAGGACGTCTGGGAGAGGGTTGGTGATGGAGTACAGTCCGTAAGTGACTCGCCACCTGAAGTGGCCAGTTCATCGTCAGTGCCATCGCAGTATCCTCCTCCTCCCCCTCCTCCTCCTCCTCCTCCTCCTCCTCTTCCCATAACATGCTCTTCCTCCCCAAGTGATCTGACCTGCTCGCCTCCCCCTCCTCCTCCCCCACCTCCTCCATAATGATGTCTACTGGCCACAAAAGCTGAGTTACTCTCAACAGAGTTTGTCCTAAATTCTGAGATCCCCACATCACATAAGAACTGACAGCCTCTCTGTAAGTGGGCAAAGATTGAGTTATTGATTCTGGGATGATGGGTGTCGGTGGTTTTTGTGGTCGTAGAAGCGGTAGATGAAGATGTAATAGTAGTAGAAGTAGTACATGCTTGGTTGGTGCTGGAGGTAGTGGCAGCTGTTGTTGTATTTGCTGTAGAGGTAAGCAGTCTGGCTGTGCCAGAGGTGGAGGAGTAGGGCGAGGCAGCTGCGCTGGCAGAGGAGTAGGGCGAGGCAGGAAGAATATTGTTCTTCTTCTGACTCACTTTATCATGTGAGTATGGAGTCCCTCCGGTGCTACTGCGATGATGGCTGGAGTTGACTGCCTCTGATCCTTTGTCTCTTGCTCCATCTGCTGCTGTCCTCTCCTCCCTAAGTCCCCTGCCTACACCCTGGAGGAAGTGATCATTACTTGTGTCTCCAGGCTCCCACTGGAGCACCAACGTCACCTTGCCTTGGTCTCCATAGATAAGCCAATCACTAAGCGTCCGACTTTCGCCCAGACAATCTATAAGTGTCCTAACTTCATCTGGCAATCTGGACATCCTTCCTCGGGGCTTGTCGTCGCCAGATATGTACGATAAATAGAAGGGGCTATGTTCGGAATCTTGCGCAGCATTTGATCAATCTCGATTCTAGTCAGTACACGGTTGGGGAGCCTGGAAGGTGAATGAGCCAATATTTTAGCTGTTGGAGTAGTGGCTTGCCTCGCTATTGCGTGATACAAGGCTGGGTTAAGTCCGATCCATTTTTGATGTATCCAGTGCTTTAGGGCCGTCATACACGCCCTTGCATGCTCCCGTTTTATTGGTAGATATTCAGCTAATGCTCTTGGTTTTTAGTTCAGTCTCTTGCTGATTTAGTACTATAGGAGGAATATGTAGTTCCATTTTCAAGTCTTCCTCCTCCTCCTCCTCCTCCTCTTCCTCTTCAACCACCTCCACACCCACCTCTTCCTCCTCCTCCTTCTCCTCCTCCTCCTTCTCCTCCTCCTACTCCTCCTCCTCCTCCTCCTCCTCCTCCTCCTCCTCCTCCTTTTTTCCCTATCCTATTCTTTCTAGTAATGGCTGCAACATCCCTGGATCCCATTAAGGCAGCAGAAAGTCAATGTATAGGTAGCGTTTGTGTATCAGCCACAAGTTCCTGGTCCTCTTGTTTCCATTCAATTGAGTGGATTTGCCCGCTGCACATGGCACACAAGCTGCGGCCATATGTGTCCCGCCCATTGCTCCAACTACTGCAGGATTAGGCGGGTTGCCTTTGGTTCAGACCGTTCGCGGTGACGATGGCATCAAATTATTGATGCTGGTGGTTCCACCTCAACTCCTGTTGCCCCTAGTTACCCGCCTGGATGAGGCCTACTAGTGCCACGACTCTTTCAAGCCTCCACTCTCACTCTCCTTCCTATCCCCCTGGAGTTGGGAGACACTGGAGGAAAATGAGGAAGAGGAAGAGGACCGCGTTGTGCTCCGCCACCGACCTAGTCAATGTTTAATGAAGCACTTGTAAATCGATCATTAATCAGAAATATCATTTAAACTCTTCCAACGAGGCAATAGTCTTGATGGTATTAAATGTGTGGATATATAGTATAACGGTGATATGTATATAGAATAAAAGGCCTTGTTCCTTTCTCATTTGTGCCGACGTGAATGGGAAAATGAGTGTAGTTACTGAGTGATGTTGGCACGAAGTGGCAACGAGTGATGGGGAAGAAAGGCAATGTTGACATTGTATTGATTTTTGCTGTATGTTATGGTATCATTATCGCTGTTTATCCAGCATGAAATGGTATCTTACCAGTCCCGACGCCTCTTGATTTCGATGAGCAACAATATTGACCCTTGCAGGTCTATATATTGCACCCTATTTGCTATTGATTTATTTATAATCCTTTATCGTGGTTACCATCTAATTCTAACTCAATATTTGTTCAAGTGGGGAGCTAAACGCGACCCATGCTCCTGCCAATAGAACAAACCTCTGGTGGCTATTGTTCGGGCGGTATTGTTCATAAACCACCTCTTCCAAATCCTGCTCCAGGAACTTCCATTTCCTAGTAATGTAATTTTAGATTGCTGAGAATTATTCCGCCCTCCTTGAATGTACAGGACATAATCCAAACATTCTATGCTATCTCACTTCCTAATTGCACATATATATTCCCATGTTTCCATACAGTTCAATACTTATATATCTCATTGATTGATTGATTGGAATCTTTAATTAACTAATTACAGGTGATAGCTCGTCAAATAGAATGTTCGGGTAAAGTGAAAGTTCTGCTCCGATGGACGCCGAAAGACATGTAAGTAATACGAGTAAATGATCAACTTTAAATAAATGTGTAATACTTTAAAACATGCAGTAACACCATCATGCCGAGGGAGGCTCGCTCGTTTCATATTACGCTCGGAAACGCGATACACCTCGGAACCACTCCATTATTGATGTTTTGGCTGAGTACACTTCTCGCTCTGATCTCACCCTGTCAAATAATGTCTTCTCCGGTTCCCCCTGGCTAAGTGCAATCATCAGGACGACGCCAGGTGCATGGCTTAGATGTATTTCCATTAAAGATGTCTCCGTCATTATTTAAATTATTTCAAACTGTGATGTGGATGTGTTTTCTTTGTGTGAATGCTGCTCATGTTCACTAACGTTGATGAAGTGACCGCACCAACCTGTGATGTTAATTTCATGGAAAGTAACTTGGAATACTTTTCTATTTATAAAAAAAATCCTTCTTAAGTTAACTAATCTTGATGGGGTTCGCTGGGGTTCTGGGTTTATATTTCCTACCGCCGACGTAGCAAAGTAATGAAAAGCTATTCTTAGTAACTCTTAGGTGTTCAACGTTGACAAATCCAAATATTAATTACTGTTCTGCATCCACTTATTTTTTTAAGGATATAGTTTCATTAATTATTGTTATGCGTCCTCTCATTTTTTAATGATATAGTTTCATATTATGTTATAGTTTAAGGGATGTTTTTTTCTCATTACTATTTTTTTTTAAAGAAATTTTATTGAGCTGATTTCAATGCTTTACATGGATAATCTCACAGACTCAAGGGAAAAAGTTTTATATAATCTTCAAATATTATTAGATCTTTCTTGGTTTTTTACCTTTAATTTAACTTTTTAACTATAGTTTTCACAATTTGACTATTTAATGCAAATGAATGAGGCATATACCCTCCATCATGATTAATAACAAGCAGAAACTGCTCATAACGGTGTTTCCCAGGAGAAGGAAAACCTTCAGAATCCGATGGGCCAATACCCATCCAAACTCACCGTGATTACCTGTTTCATATAATATGTCATTTTGCTTCTTTTTTTTCTCTTTCTATTAGACTGCCTGATTCTTGGGTATTGGAGAGTCAGGTAGAGGAGCATCGCCAGCAGAGTGTGCCGCTCACCAGTCTACCTCGTGAAACCGCGCACAAACTTCACCCTTCCATATACGCCCGGCACAGGTATCGCAAGCACAGGAGGAAGTAGGCACACCAACCACTCAACCAACCAACCAACGAAAAACCAACCAATCACTCAACCAATCAACCGACCAACAACCTCTGCCCGCATTACCTACCCGAACACTGCTGGTTCCAAGAATACAACACAAAGACGTAACAATCTCAGGGTCAGTCTGGCCTCTCTCTATCTCTCCGTCATCAGAGGGGTCTAGAACCACGGGCCAGTCTGATAAGGGTCCATGTGTAATAGTCCTTTATAAATATAAGAAAACTCAGAAAAGAGTAATAAAAAGTTTGATACTTTTTTGCTGGCTTGCTTGAAGCAGTGCAATACGAGAACAAGAAAGCACTGCCTCTCAACCAGAGCCTATAATTATTGCCAGTTGGCTGGCTGACTTTTGGTGATCATTTGATGACAGGTTTTATGAATTGTTTCAGTGATTGAATCTTTTATGAAATGAACAAGTGTCATTAGACGGTGGCTTTCGCTCCGATGTGTGAGTCGCAGCCCGCGAGACAATCTATTTTTTCCCAGCTGTGGCTCTCGCGAAGACGAATTGAGATAGTACGATAATTAACGTTAGCGGGATAAAAGGATGAAATTAGTTCGTGGCTTTTCATTTAAAGAACAGCTATTGATGTATAAGTGAGTATATATGTGTGTGTATTCCCCTCCTTGTTCTATTTCTGATAAATTCCTGATAGAATAATTCCTATGGAATCCCGTGTATAGATAATATTGAATGTGTATAAAGTTGATAGAAAGTCTTTTCGGTGCGTTGAGGCACCGCATTCTTTGGTTGGTTATTGAACCGCTACACCGTGTTATGTCCGTTCCCTTCATTGACGACTTTGCGACTAGTATATATCCGATAAATTGGTAATATTTAGATATAATTTTGAGGTGCGCTTGCAATGAAGATAAAGTGTTCGCTCAGTCGGTTTTGTTTGCTAATATATAAATATATACCAATGGCATCGAGCACCATGAGACCTTGTGCTTTTTTATTCAGTCCCTAAGGTAACACCTAATACTCGACGAGCTTTCTTCCTTTCATAACGTGTACATGACCGATTGATCTCAGTGTCATTGTATGTGAGGATATCGTTACATATAATATATACATATATAGTCCATTATATATATACTAAAACCCTTTAACGTGAAATTGGCAGTAGTCGTGGCGGAGGCTTGAGCTTGGGCACAAAACTTGAACTTCTAAAAGTTTGAATTAGATTTGATGGAGAACTGGCGTAAAATGATTTTTGTTTTCATATGAGAAACTGCACCGTGAAGGCACCGACCACATTAATTTAGAAAACAGCTTATTTTATTAATAAGCTAAAACGTGGTTTGTTCAAGTTACTGCCACCATTATGAAATTTGATACTGAAACTGATCCACTTAACAGCCGGTTATTATGATGATGATAATAATAGTAATAAAGATATTTTTAATAATATCTGTATCCATGCATTATTGCCATGGGATACCGATATAAGACATTGGAGCTAGTTTAGTTGGGAATATTGAAGTCTTAATTGATTCTCATGGGCAACGAATTTGTGGGTGGTATTTCGCTGTATGCTGCTACTGTGCATGCTTGTGATCGTGGCTGACTGGTTCTATGTATTTCACTATTCATGATGCAATCATTGTGAAGCTCTATAATGCAAAAAAAGCTATATTTTAGCTCGGTGGTCAATCTGGGCCCGTTCCTTGGGTGATTTTTTTTTCTACCCACAGTTTGTCAAGAGCGAGAGCTAGGTTGAATCAGACATCAGAAACTTAATTCAGGGATAATGAAATAAACGCGGTAGGTACTACGTCAACGTGTACTTGTACATAAGATGTAAAAAGAAAAAAACAAAGAATACAAACGAAATGACATTTACATTTATATTCTCTAACCTCACGTATTTTTATGAGTATTCTGATATGGAGGTACTAAAAAAATGGAAACACTGCGATGCAAACGGGGGCCATTCTGCCACTAGTTAATGGGGAAAATGGTGACAAAAGTGCAACTCAAAGAATGAATATTTGTTGTGTACTGAATGGTTTATTGGTATCTTCCATATCAAAGGTGGCGAGAATTAGTGAAACAAGACAATCAAATCTTCTCCATCATCGTGACATCATAGGTTCATGGTGCTACCATAGTCCCCCTTTCCTACTGCTGAGGAATTAGCATAATTTACCCTAACCGAGAACCTTACTTATAACCTCATCCATCTAAGACAAATAATTTTTAAAGATAATCTGGAAACACCTTAGGTATGTTGAACAAATTGGAACGCCTCCTTACTTCGAAAACAAAATTTCACAGTTTATAAATTTGTGGGATGGTGAATTTAAGATCACTTGCAAGAATTTGCTGATTGTTCGAATGAGATAAAGATTTATATTATTCCACCGAGGATATATATGTAAGAACTGGTTCAGTACAATAAACTTATTTTTAGTTTGCTAAATTCTCTCTATATATATTTATCATCATGCCCAATACATCTTTCTCATGCTCCCAAACAGTGAATGGAATTTAGCCGCGGCTGTGATACGCCCCAGAATTTGACTGGCGCGAAATAATATTTAAAGTAAGACTGGACTATTCCAGCTCCCCCGCTGCTCACAATATCAATCAGGGTGGTCATCTTTTTTTTAATCTTGGGCCATGCAGACCTTAGAGATTCCCAGTTACCGAAGGATTCGAACCTGCCATCGATCTTTTCCCAACGATATTGTACTCGCTAGGTTATCTTGAAATTATGATGTCCCATGCATCTTCAATAGCAAACATATCAAGAGCCATAACTAAAAAGAACCCCAGTCATACCAGTCAAACTACGAGATGTAAAACAAATCATGTATTTTATATTTCAATCTAGGCCGAGAAAGATTTCTGTTTGATTTCAGAGCAATTAAGAAATGTTGAATATCATAGCATTTGGCATTGATTTATGTAGAAAACCTATGTTTGCAAGAATCAAATGTCATTGTTTAGCACAATATTTGTAATGACATATCACCATCTTATTCCGTATAAATATATATGCAATTGAATCTTATTAGGACATGTTAGACCGTTGTTAATTACCACTGCTAGTATTTACAAGGAGCCTGCTCACTAGTTTTCTCTAGAGATAAAACAGAATAAAACAACTGAACGAAATGTTCATATAGGGAGTCGTGTATGTTAAAATGGACCTTAAGGCAGCATGAAGTTAGAACCAAAGGCAGCAAGCTCGCCTTGATTGTAGGGTTTACATACCTCACTGTTGTGGCATTGGTAATTCTACTTTAGACTCGGAAGAATCTGCACCACCGAATAGATAATCAGTCTGCCACGTGAAAACGAACCCAAACTTCGAATCCCATCCTGCTCTTCTTCATACCCATTGGCTGCCCATTCCAAAACTAGTTCCATTAGCACCTTCACAATGGGAAACAGATTAACCATTGACTGAAGGAATCACCATTATTTCCCCTTTCCCTATGCCTATCATATTATGTGGCACTTTTAACAGGGCCATTTATACATACAAATGCTTGGTGGTGTATACACTAACTGGTGACAATACTTATTATGTATGTATGACGGTGGGAGTTAGGATATATAATATAGCTCTATGTGTTTTGTTGTATGGTAAAGCTTCTCACGATGCTCGGACTTTCTACGACCAGCTCGTTGCGAGAGGTGGTGTGTGACAAATATATATGTATATGTATGCTGGCCCATTATTGTTACCTCGATTCAGAGATCAATACAAGTAAGGATTAATTCGAGAGCAAGAAAACTCTGCACAACCATAAGCTAGATATACATAATGAAAAAATGCCATGGATTACAAATCAAATATAGTAAGCACTTTGTCCATTGGAGAAGGTTCCTAGGGTTTGTTTTCTACATTGTAAATCTATGAAATCGTTCACTTTGTAATTTGTAAATACATCGTGTACCGATGTGTAAAGAAAACACATGTATTTTACTTACACTTTATTCGTAAAATATATTATTTGAATCTGTGGCAAAATAACCAGCAAAAATGTATGAACAACGGACGAATCAAGGTAAAAAAAAAGAAATGCAAATTTATATGAACGAGCCAGTCAGTTCGTGAGTTTTTCTAGAGATCAG
This sequence comes from Sthenelais limicola, assembly GCA_942159475.1. Classification (NCBI taxonomy): domain Eukaryota; kingdom Metazoa; phylum Annelida; class Polychaeta; order Phyllodocida; family Sigalionidae; genus Sthenelais; species Sthenelais limicola. The sequence continues at coordinate 70,214,471 of OW804097.1, read as the reverse complement.
AAAAGTCATAATTATTTTATTATAAAAATGTCAGGTATAAAGACCTAATAAAATCTGTGTCTCTATCCTATATTTAGGACCTGCAGATTTTGATTCAGACCTTTCTGCATACGGAGAAAAACGGTTCAGTTATTATGACACAACTAATGTAATATTGTGACTTATACATTGAGTCATCTCAAGTTACTGATCATTTTAGTCATCATCGACTTTCTTTTTTGCTGCATTTTGCTTTTCCCTGCGTTTGTATTGTTTGTATATATCTGTATAGTTTGTAGTACTGGAGAGTATACCTATTGAGAGACAGTGTGTACAATGAAAGAAGTCCCCATTTCATTACATTATTGCTTGCTTTTTTATCGTTTCATATTTACAAGATCTCGATTTTCTGTTTTAATTGTGTTGTCCCAAAGTTATACCCGAGGTTATGGAACGAATGTGCTTCGCAGTGTTTTTTTAAATAACTTTTTTTTCTTATGTGGAGGAGGGGCCTGCCTGTCAACTGAAACTTGTGGGGAAGGCCATTTCCTTGAGAGTCAACTTACTTTTTTAATAAACATTTCGGGTGTATTTAATGTGTTTATATTATCAATTGGCCATATTTACTTGCTGCGCTTTATAGGTCAGAAATCCATTTTACCTGATATCTATCACTGGTGTCGTTTCTTGTAAGATTCGAATTGCCAAAGCTAAAAAGACCTTCAGTGGAAATTTCCTTATTGTAAATTCTTCGAGCGAAAATCGACATGTCTTTGGACATACTAATAGTCCTTTTCAAACTGTATGTTATCCAATTATGTTGTCTTTCTCTTTATTGACTCAACAACTAACACACTTCCTCATCCTTTGCAGTTCATTTTAAAAATGGCCTGCTTATATGACCTTTCATTATCCAGATCGCATTTTGTTCTTTGTTTGCAATAATTGTGCATATATATGTTCTTTCATTTTATCAGTAATATCTTCCCGCAACTGGAAAGACTTTTAAGAAAGATTTATTTTATTTCCATTGTTTAATGTGTTATATACAATTATATTGTTCCATTTACATTAATCCTTTATTACTACTTTCTATGGCCTTCGTTGTCTACACAGCTATCGATTGGCTATCCTCGCCAAGGGATAGTTCATCGCTAGTAACTGTGAATATTTATTTTTTTCGCTTTTAGTTCTCAAGGCTTGTAAAGAAGTCCCATGTAGACTGCACGTTCAGTTGTTTGTGAACACGTGTCTTGAGTACCCCATTAAGTGTCCTATTTGAGTGATACATATATATGTTACCTATAAATGTATATATAATAATAAAAAATAATAATATGAAAGCATGGTATTGGAAAGAACCCCTCCCCGGGTTCTCAATCTTACTGCTCTCATTTCTTCTTCCCACTTCGGATCATGTATGGAACCTTGTCCTGTACGTGTGTGTTGGGATACTTGTTATATTGCCTTTTTGTTAGGTTACGTGTAGTATGCATAGTGTCAGTAAAAAAGAAAAAAAAGTAAAAGAATACATTCTGCGTATATGTGAAGAAGAATTGCCACAAATGAGGAAATAATTTATTGCTGTAGTCATATATTATGTGTAAACCATCCACAGTCCTATTTGCTAAGGACGTGTGCATTGACAAGTGACAATTGTGTGCCCTTGTGGTTGCCTCCATGGGAGCTCCGTATCCCATGAAGCAAACATGAAGTCGTAGGAATGGATGTACAGTAGATAGTTTTATACAGAAAATAAAAGTACACATTTCAAGTGAATTCTTTCACATATCCTCCCTGTGATCTCTTGTATCCCAAGTTTATAGGATATATATCAATCCAAAGATGTATATCGGATATTTTGTAACATTCCCCACGATGCGTATTATTTGGTCCTTAATGTCTCACAATGATTTCCCCCCATTTCGTTAAAACCTTATCGAAGGTTTTCTCAATACCTGTTATCAGTCAATTGAGAGAAATACTATGTGAACAGTATCAATTCAAGACCATATAATATTATAGTCTGTAATATATAGAGAATGATTCAATAGAACCGCCAGTCAATATATAGATTTCAAAATTTGCATCAGTCCATTATGCGCTGTAGAATTCCATCACATCTTGAATGAACAACTTCAGGATATATGATGCAGTATATATCTAACACAGTCATTTTTACTTGAAGCGTAACCATTCATTGAGTTGGTTTTTAATGTATTATGTACAACTCGTATCAGTCAATAGTCCACGTGCCCGGGGTTAAAAGATGTAATGCCAAATCTTTGGCGAGTCCTTGTGCATGGGCGATTTCATGGCTGGATAAATCATAATCGTAAATATTCTTGGCATCCCACCGTATGCTATTCATATAATCCTCAAGTTTGCTCTCTGTGGCTCTTATTTTCATATTTCTAGGAAAGAATCTATTTCCAAGTGAATACGAAATGTCACCATTAATTTAACATTTTTTTTAATCTCGAACCTGAATAATCCAGTACAGTAAGCACTGACACTGCCACAGCACGCATTGGCTGCAATTGTGTCAGGATTATTTCAAATTGTTTCCACCATAATTGCCTGGAGAGACCATCTCCATATTTCTCATATGATATGCCACAATATTAATATCCATTTTTGAGTTAAAAATAAATAAATTCACATTATATACACTTTGTTGCTCGCTGAATTCATCATTCTGGCTCCAGGGAGGTGAAATATGGAATCCATGAAATATAGTCCACTTTTGTGACTTCCTTTACGTTTGGCTGAAAGGAAATAATATAAATGTGCCATGTACTAAATGTCTAATAAAATAGAATCTTTAATGTAGTCAAGGTTCAATTAGAATGCAATCTTATTGCTATCGTCCAACTTTATATATAGATATTTACATCCACCAAGAGCAGGAAAGGAAATAGTCTCAAATTTCGAACTTGATCGGAGGTACACTGGGAAGATTCATATAACGAGACAAGGCCAATAAAAGTGATGCATGTGCCTCTAGGCTTGTGTATAAAAAATAGTTAGCAGTTAATTACTTCCAAATTGTTCGATGGCTACCGTATTTCTTATATATTATATGCATTTAGTCGTAATTTGTCGACTTAAACTTACTTGAGCAAGATTGTTGAATATTCGTTGAAAGCTCCCGTCACCTGATTTGAGGGATGGACTAATTGTGTTTGAAAGAATATCTCTGATTGAATTCACTGATATTCGCCCTGTATTTTTCCTATCTTCCGTCTGGTAAAGCTCCTGTAAATAAGTCAGGGAAAACTTAAAAACTAATTTGCTGGTTTTACGTATGGAATTATCACCACAATTAATTGCCACTTTGTACATTTGATACTGTAGTTACATCCTAAAATAGAAATTTTATTTTTGTGACACTTACGGCATATTGTGTTATAGCCATCGGCAATAATTGGAAGTCTATGTTCTGAAAACTTGCTTTGGGCGCCTTTCTGTAATAAGAAAAGTATTTCAACATGACGCATTAAGTCTCCATTTCGAATTATTCACATCGCAGCCAACAATAGCTGCTCATTTACCTGTTTGACACCTGCCATTAACTAAACCTTAGACATTAATTGGCTCCCAGTGGCGTGATAGCGTGGGAACCCTGATAATTACATTGTACATGCAACCAACATGGACTACACGAATCAGCTACTGAGCCCAATAATAAACACCGGGTAAAGTATACAGTTCCGCGAGTCTATCGCAAATAAATGCTTGTTGTGGTGACTTTCCAAACTGATACCAGGGATAGCATGTTTTTAAAAAAAGATAATATGAAATTCGAAATAAGGAGTATATAAAGATATCAGACCGTACGTTTGCATTACGCGTATTACTTATTTAAATATATAATTATAATGTAGTCCAAAACACTGAGAATGAAACGGAGCATAATATCCTGTCTTTGTCTTTGAGAGATGTAATGTACACTTACTCTAGAGTTAGTACCTTTTCCGATACTAGGCGTATACACATAAATTCATCCTCCCCGAATTCTGCTGAGGAATTCCTTGATTCGTATAGCTAGAAGAGGTAGAACATAAGTGAACATCATTTCTAGAAATTTAGTGTCGATGAAACATAAATCATATAGTTCAAATTCTATCTAGTCCTTATTTATATTTCAAGTTCATTTTCGGCATCCAAACATGTCCCAACCTTTGCACCACGAGTATTTTCAAATTGTCAAACGAGGAAGACTTACTTGTTTGATGAACATTTTCTGATAGGACGTCAATTCTTCCGGCAGCTTTTCCTCTATAAGTGTGAATTCTAACTCTCTGAAAATAAAGAGCAGGGGCATAAATCGCCATGGAAGGACAATGAACGACAGCAACCATTATCAGGCAATATTGTTTGCAAACTTATGTGGTTAGAGAAAAACATTGACTTACCCATCCACTCGCAATCTCAATTCTCTATACATGGCCCTGACTTCATGTGGGTTTCTCCAGGCAAAAATGGTGTTAATTTCTGTTATCTGTAATACAAGATAAACAGCTGCCATAAGAAGACGGGGAGATTTGCTGTAAGCAACAGCTTACATAATACAGTTCTTCTGAAAACGTGTGATATCGATTCATCGTTGAAAGTTCAAAATGGTTGTCAAATAAGGAGATATACCGTATTTCCCTGTTTATAAACCCGGGCTTATATCAATTTCAAACGGTGATATATTTGGGGCGGGCTTATATTCGGGGTAAGGATTATAGTGCTTATTTTATCATAAGAATGTGTTTACCTCCCGGCTTATAAATGGGGCAGGCTTATAAACGGGGGAATACGGTAATATAGACGCGTGATCGTCGTACAACCTGAAGAACCTTCATTTAGATACCGTATATCGTAAAAAGAATAAATCAAATTTGGCGGTATTCTCATCTTCCCCATACCGTTATTTCTCCAAATTCACTCCCATGCTTACGTCATCTTCGCCCTCCCACTTCCAGGGGCTCGTTATTTGTGTTTGCTCGTGTTATTTATTTCTAGTTACCTTTTCGTATTTGATTTGTGTAATTTACGTATTTTTATGCCATGTTTTAACACCATCTTCATTTTTTGCTGTTGCCATAATAGAAGTGAGAGTATTATATAAGGGGAAAACATTTCCTGTTAATCAGAGATCCAAATGTAAGGATAGAGAATGGAACGTTAACATAGAAGGGTTTAAGACAGAAACAGAAACGCAAGATAGAAGAATTCCTACCTGCAAGATATTGGTAGGTAATGCTGGCTCCAATTCCTCGGCCTCTTCAGGCACCTGACGGATTTCTGACACAGACCTACAAGTTATAGATATAAAGTGAATTCTACTAGTCTTTTCTAATGGGTGGAGTTAGTAATAGGCATGGGTCGAAAAGAAATTAGATGGTGCTTCTCTTTCGGTGCATAGAGCGAAATAATATTAATAGATTGGGCGAGTGCATCTAAGTCGTGTACTTGTAGTATGTGGTCGTGTGTATATACAATATATTGTCAATTGCAATTTTCATGTCGGACACAAAAAGCTGATGCAGTAATTTCAACAGAAATCGTGATACTTATCAACTGTACTGACAGTGATCTGTTTATTGGTGCGTTTTTGATTATTACAAAAAGCTAATGAATTAGTAATATGAACGCAGGAAGAAAAAGTGTGATTTCTCTGAGTTCTGACATGCTCTTACCTTATTCGGGATTTGCTAACTTCACCATCCGTGTCAGTATCAGAAGTGAATCCCATCTCAGGTGCAGAGCTGTTAAAAGGTAACCACGCGCACACGGGGTGTTCAACACCAAATGATGGACAAAAGTGAAAAAAGGCAAGGAAAGGGTAATGTTAGCATTTTCATTATTGCAAGAATACCGTTATTAATGTGTCGTGAGTGTGAGTATAACGTCGGGGACCATTTGGACCTACGTTTTCCAAAAATTAATGTACACACCCATGAGTATACATGACACATTTCGGTTAAAATTGATATTGTCCGGGTCTTAATATTACTGGAAAATTGCAAAATCCGGTATTTATAATTATAAAGGAGGATTAAATTGGCTGTGAGAAGTTTTTTTGTATATGGTTTGTCTCAGCGTGTAGCATGTTGATTAAGATTGTTTTTATGACCTTCATATACATGCATGAAGCTATTTCCCTAATAGTGGTGCAAATAAATCGTGTCCTGTCGATTTGAAATGGACAATGGTCTAAACACAAATTTCACATGATGAAGAAGAAAATATCTCACTGAGTGACGGAAGGCGCTCCTCTCATAGAACCGCCCTCTGAAGGGCCTCTGTTCTTGTGTGAACCTGGAAGAAATAACATTTTTCATATACTACTTAGAACTCCGTTACAATGAGGGATGGGAATGGCGTGTCATGGGTGGTGTGTTTTTGTCGTAGTATACATTAGAGACCTTTTACCATTCAGATTTTGGATGGCCGATGGCCTTCATAAGTCAAGGAATATAAAGTATTGAGGAGATATGTGTGCGACAGGAAAGCATGAACAAAATGAAAGTACAATGTATATATATTATATACGAGGACATGCGAATAGAGCTTTAGTTAGTCAGAGTTAAGATTCAAACTTTTAGAACTTCCATGATGTTGCGACATTAATCACAACTTTACAAAGTATCTAAGTTAAAATAAATACAGGAAGGTTAATGCATTCGAAACCAACTTGGTAGGACAGAATTCATAATTAAATAGAATTACATTTTGGTGAAATTTCATATGTATTGTTTCATTTCCGGGTTCATGTAACTTTAGTATTAATCAAATCTCTAAAGGGTTATATCATATATCGTGCGTGAAGAAATCACCATAAGTGACAAAATGGCAACTATTGTACGTGCATATAAATACACTCAAATATTTATGTATCTGTGAGAATCTGGGAGTCGTTTGAGCACAGGCAATTTTTAAAAAAAATCAAATATTCGCCTTATATGCTGCTGATTAAGGTTGCATATGTATATTTCATGCTCTTTTGATATTAGTTGCCCTCCCCAACTAAATACACGAATAATAACTCACACACATATACATATTATGCATACAACAATATTAAATGTCAACCGACATATATATTGAAAATAAAATCAATTAACGTGACAATGTTGGCTTGTTTGAAAACAGCCTGCGCCAACAAGCACTTCTTGAAGAAGGTCGGCCACAAGGAAGATATTCTAACAAGCTTCCAGAATAGCTTGTAGTAGTGTTGTGAGTTAAAGGCTGTTAACTTTGTGGGGGAAGGTAATGATTAGTGATAAATCAACCAAACATTGAGCTTTTGGTGGACTCAAGTGTTCTCTAACTATAGAATTGGAGGCAGTACCTAGAGGAGAAGAGAGATGAAGTTTGCTAGGCGATTGAGGGGTTGTGTGACCCCTGGATCGTGAGGGCACTGGTGAGGATCTCTTGGTGGGTGAAAAAGGCGGGATCCGACCGTCCTTTTTGCCTCGAAGTAAGTAAGGTAAAGGTGTGCCCCTCTGCTTCTCAAGTACTAAACTATGTGCAGACTTGGCAGCTGAAAAAGTCGACAGATAAACGGACGACTAGTACAGAGCAGTGAACAAGAGGACTTATTGGAAACGAAACGCAAACAGATTATCATCTTAACTTTGGTCTGTGCATGTTATGTCGGGGAAAGGAAGGTTTATAGAAGAAAAGAACATATGGAATTCGAGCTTAGCAGAAGAAAGAATGTTCAACATTTGGCCGAATATTAATGGAGGAATCCCCTCAGGGTATTGTGTCCATAAATTAATGGTGGTGTTATTCCATCATGATATTGTTTGCCACTTCTTTCAGGCCACGCCGAAGGTATTTCCAACCATTGGAACCAGGATGTTGTCTGTTGGCTATACAAATTGGGTCTTACTTTTTAAAGTCAATCGCTTGATAAACAATCGCAGGTAACATGTTTCTTGAACAAAACACCGATAATGCACCAAACTAAAAATGCGATTGCCTCAAAATCGATGTATTAGTCGAATTTGTGCTTTTGTAAACAAAAAGTGTTAAAATTTAAACAACATAGATTGTTAGTGCCAATCTGTGGATACTTTTTACAGGTAACATATTTTACAACAACCTGTGAGAAGTAAAAATATTCTTGTAAGAAAACCCTGCCAAAATTTGGAAATATTAATAATTTATCTGGTGTGAATATGTATGTGCATCGTTTGTAGCTATGTACAAAATTTCGGTTTTGGTGTGGATGATTCAAGTTTTTGATAAATGAACAGAAGGACAAATCGGCATACATATTATGTGGCAACAATCCATTGAGAATAACTATATCATGTATGGCATATATGTGCCAGCGATTGAAGTGAAAAACATTAATTGATAAGCAGCTAAACTATCCAGGTTACAAGACTTAAAACTAGCCACTACACAGGTAGGGATAAATGCATTTTATAGCAATCTAATTCATCTATATGCTTATGCCGGATAGAACATGTGCATGGGTTCTCTACACGTGTATGGACGGACGCCAAAAGCTTGAGCATTATAATAAATTAACGTGAACTAACCTGTGTCAGTTGAACTAATGGAATGCTTCCTGCGTGGACCACGAGGTGGGTTATTTAATGTATGCGTGCTGGAGACAAATTAACAGTATAATTTCATAAGAATGGTTGATAATTATGATAATTGTTACACAACCCCGCCTACAACCCCCCCCCCCCCCTCTCCACACCCACACCGACATATGATATTCATTACCCTTAATTATTCTATTTTATTTTATTTACAAAAAGACAAAACAAAACAAAACCACCTCAGAAGTACATGGATTAATCATGAAATCGATCATAATCAGCTTTATTTCACTTACGCGGGTAATTTGAAGCCCTTTCCAACGTAAAGTTCCCGAGCCTTTGCTGGTAGGGAGAGGGATTTCAAACGGGCGAGTTCTCCTAGAATGTCCATCCTGAAAAAATTGATACCATATTTTCGGAACTCTATCTGACCAAAAGCCATGAATAATTATTCAAAATGATGAAAAGCAAATAAAGCTTATGTCATGAAAGAACTCAGTCTACATATCAATTTTGCAGTACATATTTCAGTCTACCTTAGACCTTAGAGATTTACATAGGATATAATACGACATAGAATTCCATATTATGAAATATACTGCCTATGAAGGTGGTAAGTGTAAGGTAAGAAATGAATAAGGCATTCCTCAGACCAACCTTTCAAAAAGCATGACTTTCTGGCCTCCCATAAGGAAATCCATCGGCTCTCGATGTGTGAGACCCTCTCGGCGTCGGAGGTATTTAAGCTTCTCCAGCCATTCAAGCTCTGTTTCAAACCTGTAGTATTTTGTAAAAGATTTATTATCGTAAAAATAGGATATGATCAAATTTACTTGATACCAATAAAGAAGCTACCGTGTCAGACTAGGGTTATTTTGATTCTGAATAGACTAATCTGCATCACTACTAACATTTTATTTAAAAAGTAGCCTAAAACTAAAAAATATTCATGTATAATAATTAGCAAGACATTCCCTTAATAATATTTTAAAAATAAAGTGTTATGAAAATTGAGGTTTACTAACATGAAAAAGAACGAACAGAAGATTTAAAATCAAAGTTAATAAAGTAATGTTAAAGCAACAAAAGTATGTATATATATTCTCACAAAAAGTAATAAAAGTATAAATTACAACAATGGCAACAATTGTCTCAAGAATATTAACAGAGATGCCATTGAAAAAAAAATTGTATCCCCAAAATGGGCAACACCATCTACGGATTAAAATTTTGAAATTCAGAGATGCCATTGCTACCAACATGCATGTGTAGTTTCACCTGTAAGAGCTCAATATGATTTCCAATGAAGTTTTAGTCATCAGAAATGCACCCTACCTCTCCAACAGAGCAAGCTCCTCAAACTCAGAAGGAGTCATCTCTGGAGGCAAAGCCTCTAAGGGTAGTCTTGGTATCCTGGGCTTGGAGTTTTTCTCTTGCTTGGGTGGAGGGCCCGAGGTGGATGACGTTGTAGAGGCAGTGTCTATACATTTTGACCCTTTTAATACTAAACTGTGAGGTTTTCGTCGACCTCTATTCAGTGGGCTCCTCCGCCCGTGCAGATCATCCGAAGCGCTAGAAATCATTGTGGGAACGTAAAATGAATATCTGGGGTTCCTCTCTGATGTTATGGGCTCTCGGGATAGGACTGAGTGATGTTAGTTTCTTATCCAATTGTGGCATGCAACCTTATACCAGGGAAAATGTCTCGCTTTGAATCACATAACCATTATTACGTTACACTACCTAGTACGTTGTTACATGGTTTCACTTTAATTCTAAGGGGTTAAACAGCACCAGCAGTAGTTGTTTTCCTAGTTAATATATCTGTATCGTATCATAGCCACATGGGCTCGTTTTATTAAACAGGTATTATAGTACGGATATCACATCAATGTTTTCGTTGCGGAGTAGAGCGGGGAGTATTTGCTTAACAAGAGAAGGAACTCACTCTGGTAACCTGGCGACTCTTGTCCAGAACTTGAGGCTATTGTTGTTGGCATTCTTATTATCTTTAAACACCCGTAGAGTGGCACCGATTCTACGATCAAATATTTGAAAATGGATCTTAAATTCCGCCATCACTTGGTCTGCGGCTGTTTACTCTCTCTTTCATGTATCTCGAGGCACTGCGAGACTTGTTATTCTCAGGGCATGTTTACCAAGTAGCTTTAAAATGCGTGGAATGAGCGTTATCTCACCCTGGTATAATTATTTGGCGTCAAGCGTTCAAAGCATTAAAATAGCAGATGGTTTTTTTTTATCTTTTTAAAGCGGCAGAACTGCTCAATGCATGTAGAATTCATGCAAGTGTGTTAAGTCTCTTCCGAAATATGTACATGGGGAAGGAAAAGTCCAACTGTTGTTCCCCAGTGAGCATTTAAAGGGGCTGTTCCACTAATCGGATTTACCAATACGTCTGATCTTTATTTTTGTGTACTTTTTTTAAAAATAATGGGGAAAACGATGAAAATATTGGCCACATGGATACTGCGAACTGTCGATCCCTAGCTATCCCTTCAGGCCCGTCAAAATTATATTTTTTCCCGAAATATCAAAAGAAAAACGAGCAGACGCTGGAACGTTGGAACATCCCCTTAAATTAATGGGATAGGGTAGGATCGTGTTGGAATCGGTAGAGGTTATCTTGAATAACATTTGGCCACTTGACCTACACTATGTCGCAGAAAGGAGGTACCTGTACGCAACAGCACCGGCACATGCAATACCTTAATTGATTAAGGACAGAACCCATGATTAGCGAGGTATTTGGTAATTTGATTACCATCTCCAAAGCTTCATGGGTTTGACCGGGACTGTGTTGAGTGGGAAATTAACAGAGTCGTTAATTAGTGCAAAACACACATGTATGATACAATTTAGTGTGTGGGCACCATTTCATGTTAACCAGTTTTTTCATATTCAATTGTTAGTGACAAAGGTAATCTATGTACACAGGATACAATAAGAGCTACTAAGACACACATATTTGAGCAAATAACTATATCAAATGGGTTGTACACTACACATATACATCGTTTTAAATCGAACAGTAATTACATAATATCGTATTGAATAATTATTTAATTGATATGAAGGTGCTCTGATGATGATTAGTTTGAAATAAATAACTATTCCATTCCATATGATGAAATTGTATAGAACTAAAGATATGACTTGGGATGTTGTTATTAGTTAACGTTACATCTCATAGACTAAAGAGCCATTCACGATCAGGTCATATGGGCCAATCAGGCCTGCGACCAGTATTCTCCTAAGTATCCTAAGTAGGTATTAATACAGTTTAGTGATTGGGGGCTGTACTTACGACTCTGACTTTTGGTCATCCCACTGTGCAAAGCAAAGATCGTTGTATGCATTTACTCATGGATAAACAAGTATATGGAATATGATGCATTGGCTCTTAGGACATCCATACATATGAGTGGTAGTTTTCTAAGTGGCAGTGTGTTCCTGACGCCATATTAGCGTCATAATATGCATGTTGCATTTACAGATGAGAGTATTCGGGTTAATTTGAGTATTTGAACAATTCCATTTTCAAAGATATAATTATTTATTTATTGGCTTGGGTAGAATTCTCAAATCGCACCCACCAATAATTTGACCACTGAGAAAGTAATTAGGGGTTTGCTTACCGCCATCCTGTCAGAATGGACGAAAAATCCCTTGGATTTTGTGGATTCCGTATCAGCTCCACTCCACATGTCCCCATGCCGTTTTGACATACCAAACTTTTTCAGGTGTGTGGAGGCCCTTTATTAAACGAGGAGAACGCTTATTATGTACACTAGTTCATTGAATATAACATCAACGTTATACATTTAAGAAATATATTGTGGAGAATATTTAATATATCCCTGCAGATCATGACTTTCATTTAATAACTGTCTATGAAATGACACAGTGAACACAAATTGTATTCATTAACGAAAAGATTATTTTGGTAATTACACACCTGCAAAGAATATATATATTTCGATAATTTTGCCAGAATTTGAGTCATTCTTTTAACAAAAAACAAAATTTTATTAAAACACTCGCTAGTCACACAGGTGACTATTTCCTCAAAACCTGCGCCCCAAAGCCGATTTATTTAGCGTATAGTGATCTGGTTAGGAAATATTGCGCAAGATAAGCTTCAATTTAAGATTTTCTTGCTTGATATCGGAGGTTCACATTAGTCAGATAAGATTTGTACAAGGAAATCATGAACCAGCACTGGGCCGGTTCATAGAACTACACTGTACTAAGACTGTCAGGTATCCAATGGAGTATGATATAGCTTTGATCCCGTCTTTTCATGTTAGGCTCGACTTGTGGTTATAGAATAATGCGATTAGAGGTGTTCAGAGGGCAAACGTTGCTGAAACGAATGGCCTTAGAAAATGTTCTGAATGATAGTTTCACACTGGCAGAAGTACCATATCCATATCTATGTTGTTATTGCTTGAGTGGCTATCAATTTGCTTTATCAATTACATGTATATCAGCAATTCTTTAACAGCCATGATTATCAAACATTACAATGATTCTTTGACACTGTTTTAGAACGGTTCAATGAAGGCTTCTTTTACCTCCACTCAAGGTGACTAACTGAATTTATACCTAGAGAAACTACAAACAGTTAAATGCAAACAAATATATAATATAACTAACTGAATATAGGCAATAGAACAACTCAGATACATAGAAAGAATTCCATGATGTTAATCCGAATATAAATAATAGTTCTTTTGAAAATGAAAAAGGATATTTCCCAACACAAAAAATAACAGACCCTCCTTAACAAAAGTAAAAAACAAACGTTGCAAGCGTGTTCTAAGATGAATGAAACAGAAACTTAATGTTGGATAGTGACGGTGTAAATCAAAATATCATTAAATTTTGAAATAATCAAATGTGATGGATATAAAAAGAGAATTACCCATACTCTCCCATTTCGGAACTGTATAATTTAATAGAACATCACAATATGAATAAAACATTGCCGAGAGACATTGAATATCAGTATATAGGCATAAATGTTCGGGTTCACTTATGTAATATGAAGGGATATTTTACATGCACCTACATTATTTATATACACTCTCTACATCTGATACTATACCCGAACAAAATATGCACAAATCCGAATGATAGGCCGGCATAATATATACTAGTACACATACAGTATTCTGTCCCATGTTGAAACAAGCGTACTCCAATGACAAACTTGGTTAGCCATAATTCCTTGCTTTTGAATTCCCAACTAATAAGTCAGACTTTCGCGCGTGGATACATTTGAGTACAAGAATGAAAAAAAGAAACAACAGCCCACAAACACAAGATCCCGGTAGCCACCCACATGGGATGTCTATCGTATACATATATATGCTCATATGGATTACAACATTCACCATCGGGGGTTCATCTAAATCCGCTGATTCCCATTGACTTCCAGGAACCCCTATCGCTCGAAGGTCCGTTATGGACAAAGAACATTCGCCCGTAAACACCATGCAAACAAGGCTATTAACCCAGAACCCATTGAGAACATTTCACAAAAGGAATTGTTACATGTGTCTAATTGGCAAAACAAACTATACACATGATCTGGAAAATTGATTTGCCATTATCAATCTCTGACCAATAGTTCAAAATATTATTTCCATGCATGGATTATTGGAATGCAATGAGAATACTTTATGGATCGACGATTTCTCGACTGTTCCCTATTGTGTGAGGGACTTAGGCGGTGTCATATTATCATGTAGTCAAAGACGCCTGTCAATATTACTAGTTTTACAATGTGAATTGATAAGTGCTTCCAGATAACCTTCGGCCCGGATGTGGGATAGAGGATTATTCAATATATTAAATATGACCAGTGTCTCGTGAAATAACAGATTTTCAATGCATGCTGCATGAGAGCTGCAATAACAATTCATATTGGACACGCACCATATGAGAGGTTTTTTAACTGTTAGAAAATGTATGCCCATTCAGAATCATTCTCACTATTAATTGGTTTGGATGTAAGAACGACACAGATCGAGTGCGCCATCAAAATTCTGCTTTGAAATAAATTAGAAGTACATAATTATCATTCCACGAAGTAATCATACCATTATGATAGACTGTTTCTCGCTCACATCAGTCTCTGTTTTTCTAAGGGTTATAACTTGATAACAAATCAGAATTTATATGTGTTGTATTTATTTTCACCGAAAAATTCACTGAAGTAACATAGTAATTCTTCGAACAAAATTTGATAAGTGAGCAGAAAATGAAGCCTATAACAGCTCAATAATTGAAGTATCAAATGGCATAGCAAGTAATTTAGTCAGTCATCAATCACATGGGGAGCAATAGTTGAAATATAGCATTGGGCAATCTGTTAGTAAAATGGTTATCAGGCAAAAGGGGGAAAATAATGAAGATTATGCAAACATCGCAACTATACAGAGCTTGAGGAGGACATGCCTACCTTGCATCAGACAGTTGCTGAGAGGATTTGAGAGACTTCAGATTCTTGTCATTATCTTCAGATTCGTCTTTACGGCTGAGTGAGGGCAGAGACATACCAACCACCTGGACCCTGAGATTGGATTAGATGTGGACAGATATAGAGAGAAAAGGCGAATCAGAACTAACAGTAACTAGTTGTTATATCAGTCTATGGAAATAGGGGTTTTTCAGAGACATGGCATTGTTCAACATCCCTGCCATGGATGGACGTACTGGGGGTTGTTTTTATCTTCATGCAGTTGTCTTGATTAGGTGGAAGCCTAATTAGTTTTCATAACATGCAGACCATGGATATTTGAAGCTTTATTGGTCGGCGCTGCGCAAAAGGTGACAATGATTTTTTCATGATTGAAATTATATTCATATTCATAAGCAGGAAGTGAAAACAATTTGGAAGGTTTTGATGTCTTAAAAATCGCGCTAGAGAAATACTTCATAATGCTCATTTGTCGAGCGAGAAAATAATTAGTTCCCTTTCCAATTTAGTCCTGAAGGACTGTACTTTATCTTCATAGTATTATAACGTTTGTATTTGTATATCAATCCTCTCCCTCAGTTAGATTGTCAATTGTGTATTGTACATAATGGTGGCTACTATACAGTGTTCACGCACATATTGTGGAATAGTCTTAAATGTGATTGTAAAATAGAATTCGCCGGTTAACATTCAGTATCCCCGATGAGGGACTTCCATCTACACTGTCTCCCAGACAGGTAAAATACTGGGATCTATGATCAATCAATCAATCGCTTTGGTTAAAGGTAGTGTTAAATAATGTTCCATGCATGCATGATATATATACATTTGCAATTGGTATCAAATATGTTCAGATGGTGTAGATGTTTTTGTGTGGCCTAAAAGATAACAAGTATCAAAGGTAACATAAAGAACGTGTAGCACGTGTACTCTATGAAAAATAAATAAGGTATTCACAGGAAGATTCAAGTGAAATCAAAAGGATAAAAGAAGAAAAGTGAACCAAAACCATCTTCAAAATGATCTTACATCTTAGGCGGCTGTCTCCGTCGTGTTTTTCTGCTTGTCCTGTAAGTGGTTAGCATGTGTATGGGGTATTTGTTCTGAACAAAACATTGAGAAATAGTTTGTTGAACAAAAATAAAAATAAATGAGGTAAAAAGCATTTAAAATTAGAAGTAATCAGCAGTGGTTTCCCCAATTAGGTTCATCGCGCGCTAATTAAATATCAATCCCCATGTGGCATCGACCTACCTTGGAATGAAGTTAATTTTTGCACGAGCAGAACGGGGTTTGTAATGTAATTGTATCATAGCCATTGTATCAATTGATTCAAATCCTCTTAAAATAGTATCGTATTCCTTAAACCAGCTCCATTGTAATTCCAATACATTAATCTATATCCTCGCAGTCATAATCACGTACTCCTTTTGCTAGTTTGCTTCATTTCTTTCTATATAAAATAAACTGACATCGCAAGGTCAACACTTCAATTGAGTAGATGCCCTCTTGCGTTCGCGATCGGAAACTCAGTTAAAATTTCCCTGAGAATCGTATGGATTGCAATTGATAGGGTTTGATAGAAGGACTGTGAACGAAAGCGGTTTGCATATCCTCAGGGAACACCAGCCTCGGGATGTGTATCCGCCGAGAAGCGAATTGTTGTAGCATGGCATTGTGAGAATGAAATAATATTGCATTTGCTTGGCCCGTCGCGGGAGGCCAGTGATCTCTCTGCTTGAGCCATTGACTTTAACGAGCGACTACACACAGCCCGAAACCTGTTGCCCGTTGCAACCCAAACGCGCAAGATCTAACTTTAAGATTTGAAGCTCGAATGGTTAGAAATCACAACGAATAGAAGGTAACCTGTCCCCCGATCATAACTTACTTAAATACTTGAGCCTGGAATGGGAGGGCGTCGACACTGTAGTCAGTCGGCCGTTCATGATCGATCAAAGTCCTCGTCTTGCCGCCCAAGTTGCGTAGCTGTAAAAAAGATCAAAAGATCAATTATCAAAACCAATACATCGGCCGTCATTCTCCGCCGTTCTGTAACAGGGATATGTCAAACAGGGAATAACGGGGAGTGATTTATTTATTTAATATTTCAAGAACCATGTATTCATTATTCATTGAATACACGCCTCACTGACTTGGGAAGAATCGTGATTCTGGAATGCTCAACTAGTTTCATAATCCGATCATTTAAACATGATCTTATCAGCATACGAACCAAACATGTCCTGCAGTGTTAGTCTTGATGATTATATTGGATTAGATTTGATACATATGAGAATCTATACCATGCCGTCCAAAAAAAGGCAGTTAAATTTGCCTTATGTTAATCTTTTAATAGTTCAGTTGATTTCTGGTGTCAATGTTGAGTACCCCCCCCCCCCCCCTTTACCACCATACACACACTGTAGTTTTCCCACTTTCTTCCTTTTTTTGATAATAAGTTTATTTCGTTAGCCTGCCATCTTCTTAATTCATTCTTAATTATAAACAAATGTAATCTCTGTCGTTAAATACGTTCTATATTCTGACGGCTGAGGAGGGGGGAAGCGTGATGTTACTAGTTATTAATTATTCACGATTTCCTGCTCCATATATACAGATCAACACTGATGGCTAATTAATTAAACTTTTAAAATTGACTTCGCCTTTTTGTATATTTTTACTTGCCAATAACTTAAGGATATTAGCATCAAATTACTTTGGTCAAAATAATGAAAAGTTTTTTTTAAAAAAGAGAAATTATATATTATGTCATGGTTACATTTCGCTGGAACGGAATCTTAATTGTGTTGAGTATTTAAGTTTCAAAGTCCACTCCTGTGTCTCTATATATATATGTGATGCTGAAATATTCTAATTATTTTTATTGTTGTTAATTGGTGATTCGTAGTAAATGCCTTAACTCGATCTAACTATAGTCAGTTAGGTGGACAGGGCCGCTATTTTGAATAACTAAATTGCCATTTCCTGAAAATGCTAACGAGCCTTAATTAGCCATTTGAGGTTCGTCTAGAGTCAGATTACTAACCAAAGTATAGGGAATTAATCTTGGTAGAAAAAAATGGGAAAAAGTAGGAGTAATCTATATTGATCTAACTTCACATCGGCCAAATGGAATACCTTTTTGTCGACAGGCGTATGAGAATGTCCAAGTTTAATTTGTGTGATGTGAATAATTACTATACTACTATTCTATTACCAATTAAGGGGATTATGACATCACTGGTTTTCACTAAACAGCCGTATAGGATAGTGTACCAAATAACATGTTATAGTTAACTATTAGGACGACTAATCCTATACAAAGTATTCACATGACGTCACACGGGTCAGTGGCTAGACCCACTGGTGATTAAACTTATTTTCCCATCATTCAACACTAAAGAATGAGTATCTAACCTCTCATTATAGTTTATATTAGGTTTGCTAAAAGGCGGCTAAAACGGACGGAAAACAGCATTTTTGTTGAGTCTTGGAGCACACATGGTCAGCTAACTTTCATAAAATTTGACACAGAAAATGGCGAGCGGTGGACAGTGCCGTGACGTCAGTGAATACTTTGTTAATACGTGTATTCCTCATCACATGACCAGTTCCCTAAGCACTTAATGACACGTCATTAACCAATTAATATTGGTCTTGCTAATGATAATTAGATTTGCTCCTAGGTCTCGGATCTAATTCAATATCAATCAATAGCAAGGATATACAAATGACTCAATTGAAGATAATTATATATTGACATCGAGGCATAAGCATGATTGCTTATAAAGGGATATCAATTAGATTTGAATGGTCATTAAATTTAAGGGCATGGTTGAATCAATAAATCATGGGCAATTTTAAATTCTTAAATTCCAAGTCAGTCTTCGTTCTATGTCATACATTTTGGAGGCTCCGTGAGTTCTAAAATAAGGAAAAGGGCAAAAATTCACAGACAAATCTTCCCTATCATTTGCGTATATTTTCAATTCATTTCTTTAAAGCGGGTCGAGAAGGTGTCTTAAAAGCCTTGAATTCAGTTTTCCACAAAACGTACAGACAAACAATCCAAATGGCATATAGGACCAAATTGTATATAATTATAATATGAGCTTATCCCAGGAAAAGTGGATATAACTACAACACAACATGGGCTATTTTACTAGACTCGTTTTCAGGGGAAATTAGGCAATAAATAACAATGGCTTAATACAGTCGGAAACAATTGATAATAACATCAAACAAACGAAATATCTAAACTGTACAATATGCTTAACGTCTGTATAATTCCATACTTATACCTAATGGCACAATGAAGGTTTGTAATCGATCGAGACCTTGGGTCAAATCGCACGACACCCCAAAGGGGTGGAGTGTGATTTGACCCAACGTCTCGATCGATTACAAACCGAACAGAGTGTTATTAGGTATTTATTACATACTAAATCATTAAGAACTTGACTTAATAATATCTTTAATATATTTTTTTAATTTTTGATAATATTTGTATACCTTACTTTCCATCAATCTTGTGGATATTCGGCTCAAATAGCACATAGGTGATATTTGACTTTTCAAATAGCACCCCTGAAATCACATACGTATGTAATAATGTTTGATATTGTGCTTAGCGAATCAAACAGCTCACGCAAAACATTCTCATTAAGGAAGTACCTCACGCTTGGCAGGCAACACCTTTAATGTTCTATGCTTGGCACACACAACCACACGGAGTTGATGTTGGGCGAAGTACAAGTGATTGTGCATTGAATCATCCTGATTATTCTTCAATTGGACATATTGTTGCAATTTGATTAGGGCCTGTCAGTAATATATTTATTTAACATATAGGTTTGGCCAAGCTGGATATCAATTTTCTTACATGTTTAATTGTTGATTTGTTCAATTCTATGATCAGTAGTAATGATCATCATTGCCGTAAGAATCTAGCATAATTGGTAAAATCAAAATGTCATGTTCGATGGAAATTCGTGTTTTGGAGCAATTGAATGAATTAGATTAAGTGATAGAATCCAATAAATCAAATTACATTCTTAATCATATAGTTTACCATGCTATTCCGGGTGTATTAATATCCGTTTATAAATATAGCTCGCTTATGCAACCCGACAATTAATGCTGTAGCCATATATATATTTTGGAAATGGTTTTATCGGCATACATTATATGTGTTGGAGTGGTGATCTAGACATGAATGTGCACGTATAATACATTATTTTAATCAGTACTATTGTTATTTCAAATGAAGGTTTTACGATTTGTGCAGGTGCATACATGTACTGATTTTTGATCTGTAAGTATACCTTACGAAAATGTCCAGAAAATAAATGCGTGACATTGATTTATATGTTATCATGAACATATTAGTATCCATGTGTCAATAAGTATGGATGTAAACAAGTAGGTCCATTCATCATTACGCTCCGTCGATCCTGCGTATGAATAGGGAAATTATTGAATACTTCATATGGATTAATTGACTTCCTCCGATGTTTTCATATTTTAAGAACAGTAATAGAATATCTCCTAGTCATTTAATATTAAGTTCCTATGTACCTGCCTAAAGAAAATTTAATAATATGATTTCCTTTGGAAGCAAAGTCACTGCAAAGGGGTCGTCACAGTGTACATATGGTAATACATGTATATCGATCAGTGAGTTATTGGTGACACACATTCACACCATCAAACCCTAAAGCAAAGATTGCATGTAAGTTGATGTGGCAATTACATGATGAAAATGAACAATTGAATCAGTATTACTATTGTCAATGGTATTAGCGTAGGGTATATCGAGTATACTATGTTCAGCGGTTAAATTGGGGGCGGGGGTGTATGATTTGCAGCAGAGTAACAGTAAACACTTCAGTACTAGTTGCCCATTGACAGATAGAAATATTGAAGAAATTAAGGTACTCGGAGAAAATTCACAATCCTACTCGTTTATGAGGGTTTTAAAACAAGCTTTGCATTCGAAAGTAATTGCAAAGGCAACGTTGAATCGAAGGATGAATGAGCTTCACCATAATATATATGTGTATGCAAGGTATACAGTCTAGTCTAGCCTCTGAGATCAGATAAGAATGGTATGTGCGCTAATGGCTTCCTAATAGGATCCTACTGACATTTTGCGGTTTGGAGCAAAAGGTTTCCCTCAGTTTGGAGCTGGACTCTCTCAACTCTAAGCCTATATATACTATATTATATTAGACACATTTTGTCTGCATTCCATCTCTGACAGTTTGTATGTGTATTTCCATATATCCAAAGATAACATCTGAGAAACGTTATAAAGAATAATTTTGCATAAAGCGAACTAAACCACGAAACCATTTCACTTAGATCAAAATAACAAAAGTAATTTATTCAATTAAGTTTTTTTTCATTAGGATGTACTTATGCCCATGGAAATCAATCATGCAATCTGTAAACATGAGATGATGACGTAATCATATATGTGCATTTACCGAAAACTTGATTAATGTTTGTAAACTGTGAACTTTGCAGCAAAAGAGTTAATTATAATTATAATGATACTTTATGTAGGTTGCGTATGGAATTTCATTATATTCGCTCGAGGTAGATGTAATTTCAGTAACAGCAAAGGCCTCTGCCGAGTACCTTGCATGGACGAGGCTATACACGAAGGTCCAGGGAATTGCTACGAACGAAGTTGAACTATATAGTATTAAAAAAAATAAAACGTACCCATTATAGTATTGTATTGATCCCAAACGCGAGAATGCAAGCGCAAGACATCCCCTGAGTCAGTTTTCAGAACAAATAGTTTACATGCAGTACTGGAAAAATGTGTGCGGTAGATCCACACGAAAAATGAACCAAAAAGTGTAATGTATGAGTCAACTTGCAGAAGGGTTTCTCCAAAACAATTAATGTTTTCAGAAACAATGTATAACTATCTTAAAGACGTCCATACATATATATGTCCAATAGTAATCCGTTGCGATTCCGATCCTTTGAAAATCTGCAAATGATATGTATTTGTACACCGAAACGCGTTCTAAAACAGACCTGTTTTTGAAGAAGGGATTCCGCAACAACCTCTGTCTCTGTTGACATTTTTGCAGATCTTAAAGCAATACCTTGGTGAACTATGGACTACATTCACATATAAAGAATGCACTTCCAGTCGTCACAACTTGTGATGCAGTCACTCATGTAGTGGTTTACTTTAACTGGGTACCATTCCAACTCCCTACCTCTGACTGGTCATTATGGTTTGAATCAAAGAAGCATGTGGGATTAATTAGGCATTGTTGCTCTCCTGATTGGTTTCCGGCGAACAGCTTAAATCGGAGAACCCTTGCCAGCCCAATGCTTTGACCAGGGCAGGGTGATTACAACGACAAAGCTGTCTATGCAATAGGATAAGGAGCTCTACCGCTCAAGGACATTAGGCTAGTGAACGATCCTTGGGCATAAACTCAGCACATACCTCCACATATTACCTGGCAAAATGATAATATTGTACCAGCCATTTCATATCACCCAAGGAAACGAATCTCTCGGCCTTATATTCAACGAGCTCATGAAACCAGATAGTATTGTTGCAGCTATCGCACTTTAATACACATTAAATAACATTTGTCCCTACGGTTTCACAAGATAAATCACCGGATTAATTTTGTCGACTCAAAGAAACTAATTTCATCGCTCGGAAATCGCATCATCTACGTTGCTATGTCACATAATTAGATTCCATGACTCATCTAGTTGTATTGGACGTTGATAAAGTTATACTACTTTAGAAACAATGGTTCCTAAGGTCCCAATTCCACCAAATAAGTTGAAATGGACAGTAAATACGTGTGGGGCATTTGGTATAAACTGAGCTGATAAGGTCTTCAAAATCAAAATCCCAAATATCTTCCTAAACATTAGCGAATGGTAATTGACTGTGATATTCTGGCAAGTATTGGCCAATTGACCATTTATAAATCCATCGTTGAAACCGTTTGTTGGCCAGTACAGCGAGCTCGGTTCATTGGACTGCATGTAAATGGTCATGATATGCAAGGACTGGCGTAAAAGATAGTCTCTTGTACTTATCATCACAATTCTAACCAAATGCAAAACACTTCTATTAACATCATCAACCAAACAAAATCAATTTCAAATGCCCCACACCTATTTAAAAGAGATCGACCTTATCAGAAGATCTATATTTTTACAAGATCCCTTTATATTGGAACTTAGATAGCAGACATCAAAATTCAAACACTCCAAAAGAATTTACTACTTTAAAGACAGGCCATATCTGGGGAGACAACAACATTTTTGGTTAGATTTAACCTTGAACAAACTTGTAGACATGGACAACAACTATAATATAGTACGAGTACAAGTATAGACGACATGCAGTAGACCATTATGCCTTATATATTTTAAATCCACTATATTGTGACGCCAACTTGTGAAACAAATGTTAATCTAAATTGAATCCAAAATAATGAGGGCCGTCATTAAGGCGTCGACTTAATGGTGGATTATTCCTTCAATTCTGACGTAATCGTCTGATTAATAAAAGTAAAACAAACAAACAAACGAAGCTGCATCCTCAGTTAACATCTGTCAAAAACTAAGGTTTACTACTTTTTGTTTCGTTCTTGTCCAATCTATCTAAAAGTAATTTGATCAATATTTGATCCGGTTATCTTTGCAGCATGGCTTGATAATGGTCCCAATCTATATTTCGGGGACCCGCCGAAATCCTTTCTTGTGGTGGTTTCACCAGCTCTCCGAGCCGATAAGACTTCAAATTTATGTATACAGCAGCAGTATATTGATAAATTCAGTCATATTAGTCATAATAATGATAAATTTGAATATATTTTTGTCGTAATGCAACATTAAGGGTGTCATATCCCACAAAAACAAACCCTGTGGGTTAAATCTGGCAACAAGAAATTAAAATTGAAAAGAAAATAATTGTAATATTTTTTCAATCCTCTATTCAACTCAAGCCATAGATGTAAGTATAGGGACTGTATCCCTGGGGCAGATACGGGCCATTATATTTAATATTACAATAAATATATTCGCCAGATATCGAGATCCCATTTAACAAAGAGAATAATGGGAATAGTGAGTCAAACTAGGTACCTAAGACGAAACATGTCAAAGAATAGCGCCATAAGTAAAACCTCTACAAAAATAAAGTGATTCTAGGTATCTATCTGTAGGTCCAGGAGACGATATAAATTATACCCAGGTTTATCGATGAGTGGATTTCTGAAGCTATCACTCATTAAATTAAAGCATGCTAATCGATTAATCCTTATACATGTATACATTGATTGTATAACGGACGTCGTTTCTTCGCGAGGATTTGTTGCTTTTTAAATCTCAATTTCAAGGAGTATAATAGCCACTTAGATGTGTGTTAAGTGGATGAAATACATGACCTTTATCCTGCAAATATTCCGATCGGTTTATATAAACACTTTTATTTGCCCTCCTGATTAATACCCGTGGCAACTAACACCAATAGACCCAAGGTTGCAGTTATGAAAGTTTGCGAATGAACCCAATACGGTTAGGTTTACTGTAGCTCGATTATCAAGATTAGGCCTATAGGCAATTTGATATTGATTTTTATGTGCAACAGTTGCATGATGATTATGAGGAATATACTCTCCTTATTTGGCTAGTGTGTGCCACATTATCAAGAAATAATTTGAAATAATGGACACATCAATTTGGTCCCTGAGTGGCTTATATCAAATAACACTTTTGTGCCATTTTCTAAGCCTATACTACAAATTGATGACGTCAATACCAATCCTTGAGTATTCCAGTCGGTCTGACTTAAGGTAGTAGCTGCCAACAATGCAACAAATCTCTGTTATTAAAATAGTTAGGATTTCTCAGATATACTACCGCATACATGTAGCTCTTTTTCTATTGGAGCTCTATTTTATATTATAGTACCATCGGTATAGAAACACACTTTTTTAAAATGAAAAGACCGGATATGAAGTCCATAAGAAAGCGTAGCCTATGTATTGTCTTGACGGTAAATTGATAGAGGATTGTATTCTGTACATCTGTAACAATAATACAAATAATGGGAATCGAAATATTCTTGTGACCTTTTTTCTAGATGAACAGAATAATATGATGTGTGTTAAGGACAAACATCTCGGAACAGTCAAGCGTAATCCTGATTGATTAGTTCAAACAGGAGCCATGAACCAATAATGAACTATATATGCCAACGGTGGAGTGAAATAAACTAATCCGACTGGATGGAACACCACCAAACCTATGGCGTCACCTGGTGTTAAAACCAAAAGAAAGTTATTTGTTTCGCGATACTATCAATCATTTGCATACCAGATATTTGGACCCCATACAAAAATTTCAAATAATTTTCCCTTCTATTTTTTTTTATATATAAGCCTATAATTTACACCAGATGAAGGATGCCTGTGATGGTGTGTAATGTTTTATTTTGTTTTTGCAAATCGATTTTATACCACATATCCTGGGTCTTCTCTGGCGAATTTTAATCGCCGAAAGTTTATCACCGAAATAACCTTGCTAGCATCGATCGCAAAAAGAGGTACCAATATTGATTATGGCTCTATAATCATAACATATTAGGACAGTTGAATAGATATGTTGGGATATTTAATACAATTTAAATTCTGGAAAATGCTGAAATAGTTTTTGTGTAACTTCAGACATTATTTCAACGACTGATGTATTCTTTCAGGCCTATCGAAATATACCTTACTAGCAACAATCGGTTGCAAGAGGAAGAATATAGCTATATATATATAATTATATCAACATGTGGTTGATGAAAAGGGGTGAAGGTGGGAGGAGAGCAAATTTATGGTTTGTTTTGACGGGGTAGAAGGGAATTTAGGAAATCTAATTCTGAAGTGGGAGGCAAAATGGGAAACAGATTTTCATGTTAGGGTGTAAACTGGCAAAAGAGAAAAAGTGCTTTTCCGAAGTACTTCAGTAAGTCTAGAGAATTAGATGTCAGCTCGGAGTGAATTAACAAAAGCTGTGCCCCAGTCAGGAATTGATAAAGTCTACGTAGGAAGGATGGAAAGAGAAGATTAGCTAAATATTGAAAAGCAAAATTTAGGAATTTTAGGAAGTTTCCGATTTGGTCTCTAATTCTCGGCTAACCCGGAAAAAAATCCCCCAGTTCGCATGCATTTTCAATGGTTAATTCGTGAGTCATTTTCCTGGTTAAAGTCTACTAATTCCTCCGATTTGGGGTTAAGTCATAACATGTATAATTGACATTCCATAAAGAAAATCTCTTTTGTACAGAGTCCCAGAAGTATGGAATACTATGGACATTAGGGGTTAAAAGATTTCTGTACGTTCCTAAGGACGGTTTACTTACAAGAGGTGTGGGATGGAGTATTATAGGTCGAGGTGTGATGATCTATTATAGTATTGTATGGAAGACGTTGGTATATATTTCCTCTCTTATTGTACAAATACCCCAGTGTTGGGATATTACATTTCACTTAAGCATTTATATTGCTGGTGCATGTCATGGCTTTGCCCATGCTAAAAATGAACAACTATTCTGATCTTGTAACCGTGGAGTTAAATGCAAATTCGTCATTGTATCTAAACTGCTTATAGCTAACTGTATTTGTTGATATTATTGTACTATCTGTTATTATTATCTATTTTTCCAATGGCACTTGTGGAAGACATGTATCATACAGAAGTTGTACGACATATTTTCCATGTTAATTGTCATTGTTACAAACGGAAATAAAAACTACTTTATACAGCCCACTGGTGGGGGCCTGCTGCTCCGGTTTCTCGAAACGGAGCAACGGGCTGCAGAAGGCATGTGGGTGGATTGAGATCTCGTACATATATAATATATATATGTATATAATATATACCTTTAGTAATATAACATGCATGTGTACACTATCTTAGCCGACAAGCCATTGAAACTCGATCGTTTTTCAAGATAGCAATATTGCCATTCAGATTCTGGTGGTGAATCTATAGGGACGGGCAAGATATACGACAATGGATATATAGCGAATATATATATGGACATATAAAACATATGAATAATGGGTCTGGGCTGGTGAATAGCGGAGAGTAAAAGGAAACATGATTATTATAATGTTACAATATATTACTTAATGTTATCATGATACACTGTTGCTATTACACTGTCGTCAGTAGTTAGACACAGCAGTGGACAGAAAACCATGTAATTCAGCAATGAATAACTACCCTGAGTCCATGTCAAGGTTAAAACCTGATTTGTGAAATTACTATGTATCTCCATTGTACCCGACTACTCTTGAAATGATTTGATTTATTGACTTGCTGTATGGACATTCTAAATATTACAAAACATAAATCGTAACTAATGGAAGAGGATATAATGTATGATAACATGTTCTTGGCTCAGGGCTAGACCACGTGCGCGGAAAAAGCGCCAGTCTAATATATTCGGGAGACAAGAGATCTCGAGGCGTATTTATACTTGTTACTCGCGTGTAATCATACCCTCCTTATTTGGGATTAATTACAGGGGGCTGTTTACGATTAATGAATTTATTAACAGCTCTTAAGGAATTAAGACGGGTATATAATCTCTTTAGCGGACGAATCGAATTTGCATTTGTCGCAATGACAGGATAAGCGTCAAACATCCACGCTCTGCCAACTATTCTTTGAATTATTTTGTGATTTCCACTGACCATTGGCAAACGGAGATTTTACCTAAAGACACACCCTAACCTGTTTCTCGATTTCTTTTAATACGATCTTAAAATCTTAAAGTTCATACACTTCAGACTGAATGTAAACTATTTTTGCTTTAGTGTTGAATAATAAATACTAATACTTTACCCTGTAACACCGTTAGATAATGAACATAATTATGTGGCTAATTGAGAATATTTGCAAAATCAAATCGTGGATAAGTCAAGGTCACATTATTTTCGTGGACAACTTTGAATATAATATCGGGCTTACAATTGCCAGCCAACTGGCGACTAAACTGCAAATATGCATGGCTTGCGATACTTTCCGAAAAAACATGCAGATGAAGTAAGGAGGTGGGGGGGGGGGGGGGGGGTAATTCACACAGAACATTCAAGTCCATCGAAGTGAATGTCATGAGGGAAAATCGATACACACATAATTGATTTATAAGGTTTTCCACGGAGTTCTGGTATATTAAAAAAAAACTGACAATCAGCGCGAAATCATTTTCTATTTTTTCCTTGGCGGATTTTGGTTTTAAATCTATAATTCGTTTGCCAAATTAAGATACATACATACTTGGAGGGACGTCTTACGTTTTTTAACCATCGTATAACGACATTATTGTTATAACATAATCATTTCAACGACTCTGGAATATACTGTTATCTGATCGGCTCGATGCAACTGTCCTAAATACCAAGATTATTATATTTAGCAATCCAACTTAGCGACTACATACATACACGTACATATTGTAGGATTAAGCTACGCTTTAGAAATGATATACCAATAAAACCATCATAATTGGCACTGCCTACTAAAACTACATACATTTATGTATATAAGTATATTAATTGTGTGTTTCCACTTACTCACCCACTATTGTAGCTCCTTATGATAATTAGTCTATTAGAAACATTTATCATCCCATGCATCTCATTATTAATCATATCATTCATTTCCATCTTTTAAAATTTCGATGTGCAAGTTCAACCCGATAAAAATTAAATTCATTTGTAGTTTTATACACCCACTAACCGACATAATATTATAATGTAATGAATATCAGGGTACAACGAAAAACATTCAACCGAATGAGCGTCCTGTGGTTTAAATTTCCTTGATAAAGATATTGCCCCAAAAATAAATAATGCTAAATAGGATCCGCATCAGTCTATTTCCAGACAGTGTACTTTAATAAACTCAAATAATGCGATATTTGTGCTGGCTCTTTCCAGTAATTTCTGTAAGGAATATGTTGGATATATAATATAATTATATCACATATATATGTATTTCGTTTCAATTATTTTGCATGGTGTTTATGGAGTAAAATATGAGTCTTTTTAAATTATATTTATTCTTCGAAATTAAAATATGTGCTCTTCATGTTTGGCAGACACATAAGAGTAGACTTTTAATCTCAAGTATCCTTAATTATGAGTTAATTCCGATTTATTTCGTAATTGGATTAGCTTATGTGCATGAGGTGTTGTTCCCCGAATGTCTAATACTATAAGCCATCCGTATAGAGGTATTATCACTATCTTAGATTGGCCTTAAATCCATAGATCTGTTCCACTAAGGCCACAGACATGGATTTGTACCGGGAGTAGCGTTTTAGTCCAATTAGAGAAAAAACATAGATGTAGGAACCAGTTCTATTATATTATATACCGGCAAGTTTTATTAATATGATTACAATAATTTACATTTATACAGTTTTGTGTCTGTACCCTATCTTCAAAGATAAATGAATTCAGTGACCCCAACCGTCTTTCCTGTTGCATTCTCCCCAAAGGGTCAGCATTTTATTTTCAAATTTGCATATGCATGGGAGAGTTTTAGTGACCACAATAAGGCCATGCCTGTAACCAACAATAAGGACAGTAAAGTTTAAAGATGGTCACTTGCGTTGGGGACGATAAACAAAATATCTGCTTTGGCTTTTCGTACAATGGATTATGCCTCTCACATGTATTCACGCATGCATGCACACATGATTCTGATTATGAACGTCGGATAATATTGCTGGACAGTGTTGGTTGGGACTTCCCATTCTAAGAGACCAGAATTATGATTATTAGGAACTGGCTGAGTGGACGATTAACAGGGAATTATCGACCGGTGAGGAATTAGCCTTGAACACCCATAGACTCTAACACGAACTTTAACGCATACAGTACGGGGATTCTAGACTAGATCCATGTTAATTATACTTTAATCTTAATCGATCAGCTGGACCAAGTGCCCCTATAGTCGGAAGATTGGCTTTTTGATAAGCCTAATCCCGAGTTACATCAGACTGATCGAAGGTATGATACTATGTCCCTATTGTACTGAGCCAATTTAGACATGTATCATTCTGAAATATTCGTGAAAGAACGAAAACCATAATGATTTTAGACACCGTAATACCAATTGAAATTAATCCATTTGGTAATAAGTTTGGGATATCCGATATCTAGTAATAAGTTTGGGGTATCCAATTACATTTCAAGGCCAATATGGCTTCCTTCTACAGTGTAAAGTTTTCCTTGAGTAGATGCAATCATACGATCCTCTGAATTGTACCATTGAAGTCCGCCTTCTTATGATTAACGAACTTTATAATCTTGAGCTGCACCGTGTACCATATTAAAAGGCATGCTGATTAATTGTTTAATTCAGGTAACACGGTGAAATAAGGCAAAAACAATTTTGGTGATACATGTTAAACACGCCATCGAATGGAAATGTTGGGAAAATAATTATATACACGGTGCATATAATAAATAAGTCGGTTGCATATAGTGAGGCCTATAAAGTTACCATTCTCTTCCCATGGACTCGAGTTTGGTTCTTACGGTCACAACGATTCTACAATTAAGGAAGCTGTGGAACCCATCATCCAAATAGAGCATTCATTAATCGCATACAGTGTTGTTACACACAATCTCCTGAATAACTCATTACCACAATAGAATATCTTACACGATGAATGTTTATGTACATGTCTCCCGCTCTTTGGCTGCTGCATGTAATACACTTTTTGAATGTGAATTTTTATTTAATTCAATTTAACTAAATTCAACAGCAAAATTCAAGATAAGTGTGGCTTAAGAGAACATAGGAAGGCATAATTTTAGCTCAGAATTAAATGTTTTGCATTTCATATTCTTTCGATGAATTCTCTTCTCATTCTCTTCTCATTCTCATTCATATTATATCCACTGAGAAGCACCCTGTCAGAACACTAATATTAATGTCAGTCCAATGTCAACCAGAATACATTAATAATTACGACTAGATCAGGTTCTTCACTCCCAATTGTCAATTATTATAATTATAGTTTTGGGCAATATGTTTTTATTCGAAGGGATTTATTTTTGGTTTGATGATAAAGCTTAACCTAAACAGCAATTAGTTATTATTGTTCTGGATTTACCCTAATTAAAACTGAAAAATAATACCGAGCCTTACCCTTAAAATAACATTCTTGGCTCTTCTCGGTGTTGAATTGAACGATGATTCCATCTCAATGCTTGCATCCCGACTCTCTTGGCGGACGTTGGGGTTGAGACCAACAATCTGAGGCAGTTGGAAGAGATCCTCATCTTCATCCTCGGAGGAGGGAGACTTTTGAGTATGAAAATTTGGATTGTCATTGGTGTGTCCATCCTGGTGACCATCCCTTAGAGGTGGCAATCGAACTGGCATGAGATTGCCGTTCCTAGCAGCATTTGTCTCTCTGTTGCCGTTGTCCGAAGACTGAGACATACGCATCTCCTGCTTGCGAACGCTTAGCAGCACATCCATATTGATTTATGTACCAGGGCCTTTATGTTTAACCACCGAAAATGGAATCAAACCTAGCACAGTTAAGCTTTGAACTTCTTTAAAACATCTCCAAAATTAAGCAAACGCAATTGACACTCGTTTAGCGTTTGAAGACCAGCTGAATATTTATGTATGTAGAATTCTTTCTTTGAAATAGTCCAAGTGTAAATTCATCAAGAGTAAAATTTACGGAAAAGTTATTCCCAACAACCAGCTCCAAATCACTGAACCAGAAGCTTGAATAGAAGTTCTAACGAGTGGTGACCACATCGTGGAACATAGCAGCGGATCAAAGTATCCTAATACAAGTCGTACTATGGGCAAACTGGAATACAGTAGTTCGGTGCAAATAGCACTGTTTTCACAGCACACTCTATTACCATACTCAGGCAGGTGATAATCAGCCGGGTCCACTACTAATAGTTGCACAACAATAACCTTAAAGAACTATTACCGAGAAGTTACTCCTCCTCTGTCGGACCATGCATTTTCTCCTTTTGAAAAAGGAAAATAGCTCTTTTGTAATTATAATCTTTCCATGAACAACCTCTATATGCAGTTCCAGTACATCCGTTGCATTCCCGAGAGCCAGTTGGATATTGAAGGCGGATGTATATATTATGCTTCGGATTATTGCAGTGGCGCAGCAAAAAGGCTTTGCCTTTAGCCTGTGTACCGTTGCCAGTCACAACCTTGGAGCAGTTCGGCTGCAAGTGGCCGCGACTCTATCCCATATGCCACTGAATGGTTGGCCTCTGCTGATATGAGACGGACACACTCAATTCCAGCTCAGCAGAGGTCTATTGTATACACGCACAATACATAAACCCACACACATGCACTGTTTGAAAGACATACATGCTCGCTAGCTCCTCTCTCTGGGCCAAACGGACAGGCAGATTATTTGACCTCTGCCAATCGACATAAGGGGCCCTGAAATGAATACTAGGAATTCAGGGCGGTTCTGGGAATTTCCCATATTGTACATGTATACATATTGCCAGGGAGTAAGCGTTTGGTCGCTTTAAATAGCTTTGAATTATAAATCACTGAAATTGTCTTAACTATACACGGATATTAATATTGCTAGATTGATTCCTCATACATTGAACGCCCACCTAGTATTTTTGAAGGTTTGATATTCTAAAAATGTATGATTAAAACTTACTTAAGCGCAACATATTAAGAGCATATCAATAATTAAATATAAAACGTATTTGAACCAATTGTCATCACACAATTCATGCATTGATTGTTTCTGGGAATTAGTCGTCGGGATCCCCACGCACATAAATAAAAAGAGGAAATCCTTCCAGAAACCATAGCATGAGAATAACCACTATCACGAAGAAGGGTATTGTATTACGTAATCCAATACTTATATCTCTTGATGAGATCACGCAATTACGCCTAAACTAGTAGAAAAATAATGATTCACGATTTCCACCAACGGCCACCGTCAATCACTTGGACAGAATGAATGGAAGCATAATAAATATTAATTGATCAGGGATGAGTCATTTTCTTAACATATTAATTCCATATTTATTCAGCAGATTCAAAAGTGCGGAATGATTTATTCGTTCAATGCCCCGATGTTGTAAAGAAAGGCCCTTTTACTCCAGTACTTCACACATGCATTCATTTAATTAATTCTAATTTGTGTCTTCAGCGAATTAATGTATATAGCATAGCTATATGCAATGCGTTGCATTGTTGGAGCCAATCACCTCACACCTACCATCACTCCACCTACACACCTCTCTCGTACTAACCCCTCTCACTAACCGCTCCTCACCCACTTCACCTCTAGCCACCATACCGACCACTCAATTAAACTCACCCATCCTCACCTATTACAATCATCATTTCATTCCTCATCACTAATAATTTATTTTTTATCAAATCAATTTTATTCCTCTCAATTTGTTTTATAATTTCATCAACTTTACCAATTGTACCATAACAAATTCTTTATATAAAAACAATTTTATTAAATAAATGCCTTCGCCCCCATTTATTTATCCTACCCTCAATCAACCAACTCGACAACGATGACAAATGAATTGAGCCGATTATCTCGACTGGGGTTGGGATCTCGGGGGGGGGGGGGGGGTCCCAGACAATCAAGCCGGTGGACATTTGAATCAGCCGTCTGACTCCCCGACTATTGGATTCGTCCAATAGTCGGGCCGTTTTCCCGCCGACAAAATTGAACGGAAGGGAACTCTTTAAGCATGAATAGGAGTACAAATTATTGTTATATCGTGTTTAATAGATAGAAATTGTATAATGAGAAATAATAAATAATAATATATAATGAAAAGATTTATGACAAAGTATTTAAGAAAAAATAGAAAAAAACATTCCATTGAGCCAATGGGATGATCGTGTGATAAATATTAAAGTATAACCAACATTTAAAAAAAAACATAGATAGCAAACAAATTTATGAAACTACTCCCGATATTTGGACCAATGTCAAGTAGGCGGCCGTTTGTAATATATATGCGCTATTCACCTGTGTTTATAAAATATATGCATTCGCTGTTTAGTTGTTTCTGAACAGCCGGAGTCGTTCATCTCATAAGTACCTAACTATTACACCGCATCCTAATGTATATGAATGCCAACGTTCTGGTTGACTGGGCCAAATCAAGAGAAATGAGAGCGACGCGATCAATATTGGCTTATAACGCATTATTAAGATCGAAGGAACCGACCGCTTCAACCATGACCCTATAACTAGCCAGTGCACTTTACATACGCAGACTAATATGTTCTCAGGCCGTACACATCTATATGGAGTTGGTTCCTATATGCTTCACTCGACCAAGTACATGAAGTAGCAGTGGATTAAATATCTTTGTATCCGACAAAGGCATTTATAGGAGGGATTAGAGACACTAAGCCTAAAGGTACTGAGCCACATGTTCCTGAAACGACTGCCAACAAAATAGTTATATAACAGGAATATGATTTGATTGATAACTTTGACGGGCGAGGGATCTTCTTTTATGATGCGTGTCCTCGTTTATCTTTCTTAGGAAGATGCCTTTCATGATGTTGTGGAATAGACTATCACTTTGCACTTAAACACAACCGTCTTCCGAAGAAAACATCAAAATATTAGATGAAATAAAATTCCCGAAAGGAGGTCTGCCCGAATATGGTTTAGATTATAATTAGACTATCAATTTAAGACATTTGATGCTACTCGTGATTTTTTCGAAGAAGGCAAATCAAGTGCGTTTAGAATATTTCATTTCATTTCATTTCAAGAATTCTTTATTGTTTCGATGACATTACAATAAGGTTATTCAACATTCTAATTAGACAAATGTCTAAGAAGGT
Organism: Sthenelais limicola; assembly: GCA_942159475.1. NCBI lineage: Eukaryota > Metazoa > Annelida > Polychaeta > Phyllodocida > Sigalionidae > Sthenelais > Sthenelais limicola. Next base: position 70,179,494 of record OW804097.1, on the reverse strand, counting down.
CTTCCGTCGAGTGCCCGTATATAAAGTACTTCTTTATTGTTGTACCAAGAATGGCCATGAATGACACAGATTTTTATACCGATATAAACAATAGTATAACAAAGAGCCTTTGCCCATCAAACATTCTCCGACTTCAATGTGACAAATACGGTTATCCAACCTGTATACCTGCTTTGGTCTGATCACCGTCTGTGCTATTTGCACATGCAGTCGACATGGTCCAATTATTTGTAATGCATGAACACAGGTTAATACGTGAGAAGACATATTCATCTCAAAGCAATTTAATTGGACTTACTTGTTCTACCACAAGAGGGTTACTAGATTAATCTTATTCGTGAGGTGTCTGTGGCGCAGATTCAATACGGGGACTGTAGCATACATGTTCTATTTTAGTAATCTTCTTCACCATATTTAATGTCAGTTTTGTATCTACTACTGCCTTTGTAATGTTTGCAAATAGCTACCGATGCTCTGATGTCTGATCGCATCAATAATACAGATTTTTGTTTTTAAAAGCTCCGTATGAACCGTATATCACGAAAATCTGATTTTACTATGTTTTAAATACTTTTATAATAGAATTCATCAGGGGTGACAAAGGTGGCAAGTAATTTGAAATGCAATCATTTATATTTAATCAGGGGAATGAATACGATCGTTCGGTGGTCATTGGCGATCTATAGCGTCTCGTTGCATAGAATGTTCTTTATAGAAGTGAAGGTTGGCTAACATACCTTTTACCTTGTTGAAAAATTGGTGCCACCTTCTGTTACAACTCTACACTAGTTTTATTTGAGTTTTCTTCATTGTAGGTAGTTCAGACGGCAAGTTCTGGTCGCTCACCTCATGTGAAAGCTGCAGGTACTGGATCCGCACCAGCTCCTGTCCAAGATTGTTTTTATTCAGGACGAGAGCTTAAGTACCAATTCTAATCTTTCGAGTTTTCAGAAAAGCTCCTCAGTTCACTATTGCTGTGGTCTTCCCCTGAGACCTGAGACATTTCAATCCCTTTCTCTACTCCTAATGGGAGCTAAGCCTGAATGGGCACTGCTCATGTGCACCCCAAAAAAATCAACCACCCACACTTTTTTTTAATTTTTTTTATTGGCCTTAAATTTAACATCACTGATCTTTAAGAGTTAGAAAATACGCATGCCAAAAAATCCAAATCACGATCTTAATCACTTTTTCAACCAAGCAGATCTCTATCGGACTCCGCTGCTACCATATATAATAAACAATAGCTTCATTCTAAACTATGTGGCCTTATGGGCCTGGCCGGCGACAAGCTTCGTTAAAACAAGTCACCAAGCGATCGTACATTTCAACCTCATTAGGTGCTCATTGTTTAGAAGCACAAGTATAGAGCTACAACATCAATTATGTGTCTACCATTTCAGTATTGTAAGAATTTATATGTCGAAAAGGGGGAACAACTGAACTTTACATTTGTATTATTACGAGAACGATTGGAACGCCTTGCGTGTTTATGCGCGCGCACCCCGTTTTTATTAGCTGGAACTATGAAACCCGACTCCTTACTTGAACAATGTACAGTAATGTTATTACTATTCCGATAAAATATCTTCAAGATTATTAATTAAAGTCATTTTCTTCCTAAATATCTTCCAAAATTTCCGATATCAAAACAAAGAAATAGGGGTTTATGAGTGAATCCAACGAAAGAAACATCCGTTTTGGTGGTTCAAATGCCCCCCCCCCCTCTCACAAAACAAAACAAGAAAAAAACCCAAGAAAAGAATATGATAGTATTCTTTTTAATTTGATTTTGTGATTCATGGAAAACACAATCATGTCTGCAGTGACCACAGGAGCACACTCTACCTAATTTCCATATATCTCCACAGATATATAGCTCCATGAAATCGAGTTGTCATGTAATACCAAGATCACTGGCAACATCCTTTCATCCAAGGAATTAAATTGCAATGAATGTTTGAATAATTATTATAATTACTGTCAGAAAGTGCCATGATTATATCGTCGTCGTGGCGAGATGAACGAATTGACATCCATTAACCCCATATTGATTAGACATATTTCGTCATTTTGCATGCTTGAAAAATGAAAACGGCATATTTGATTTGATTCGCCCATGCTGAGATTGACTCTTCACACGCTAAATCATATTACAATATATAGGACCACCGACCGCTTTAATACTTGTATTTGCATAAATATGTGTTGTATATATACGTTTCAGGGTATTACACCTGGAATATAGTTGGTCAGAATTCATACCCGTCAACTAAAACTTAAATTTTTATATTTCATGCCTGTCAAATGTCATTTTTCATCTTTTCTTTTCATCTCTTTGCATAATAGTGCATCGTATTGCTTATAAGGTTACTTAACATATATGGCACAATGTGTCTTATATGACATTAGACATCCTTATTATTAATAATTACTTTGATTATGTGGACCAACGCGCAAGCAATGAAGTACAACAAGGCTAAAGGTTGGAGCGGTCAATTTGCTAGGCAACTGCACCAACCACGGCAGCCATCTTACTTTTGCCGCGCGCGTCCCAGGGCAACGCGGTATTTCACCGCGCGGTTACTGCAGTTGTGTTGCGACCAAGTCACACCGCCCTATGCGATCTTGTTCTTCCTTTTAAAATCTAATGTTCGATCACACGCGCTTATGGTATTTTATTAATTCACATTAACAACAGAATATATATATACATTTCATAGAAATTGTGATATGTAACATGGCGTATTATCCTTATTACGAGTATTTAACTGTTCATGTGTTATTTAACATATATGGTTATCTTTACTTGGATAAATCACATTATCATTTTTAGTTACGTAACTATTACATAAGGTTATGTACCTGCAAAAATGACACCTCCAATTCCCAATTTTATTTTAATTTCATGATTATTTGAATTACGTAATTATTCCGTGTCACAATTCATTTGGTACGGTAACACCAGCCGTAACAATAGTGTGTAATCAAAGCTTACGAAAACCTTTTAAGGCCATCTCGATAGTTTATACAGTCTCCACCCATATTCTTAAACAATTAAGAGCGTTGTTCTCTCTCCACCCATGAGTTGGATTTTAATGCAAACTGACGAAGCTGTAGAACATAGCGACAAGCCAAAAGCCAGGTTTGAAATAGCCAATAAATGGTATACTATATGAAGTCTATAATAATGAGGTATATAAGACATTGGTCGCCAAAGACTGTGCTCCTATGGACAAATTTAAAATATGAGATAAAATTTTAACTGAAGAAGAATTTGTATCGTTAGAAAGGCTACTACCAAGAATCAAGTCTCTTTAATATAGGATCGTTCAGAGAAATATTTGTTGCAATCAATACTTGTTTCGCATACAAATTAGAAATTATACTGGATGCGCTTTCTGTGAGGAGCTCGATGACATTTTACCCTTTTTTTTTAAAAAAAAAACTTCGTAAGTCCAATAATGTCAAAGTTTGGGTCAAGAGCAGTGAAAATTTGCGCCTTATGAAAGAGTAAGACATAAATAAAACCAATATTATGCTAGACTTTCAGGTAAAGGTAGAGACATAGACTTAATGACCTGGTTTGTTATTTAAGGTAAAAATTATGTCCACAGAAAACGACTTTTTCATTAGAATGATCTCGGTTTTATTATATTTTAAAAAAAGAAATCTGGAAAAGGTTTAAAGCTAGGCGGTACGGGAAAAAATAAAACCCAATACAAAGACCAAATGTGATGCTTGGAAGAAATTCATAGAAGAAATCAGGTTTTGGCGTCATGGAGATATTTTCGAACATGGTTTATTTCCTTTTTATTCTTGTCGAAATGAACAGACTAACATGATTTTCCAACCAGTGTCTCAATTAACATAACAGTTAGAAGGCAGAGCGCCTAAAGACCTTTTTAGAAAGAAAAAGAATCAAAATAACAAGGAACAGCACAGGATTAGCATTATAAAAGCCTCGATGGCAGGATACGTGAATAAAATTGTTTTTTAAAAAGAGAAAGAACGATTTTCAGTTACCAAAGTATTACTGGACACTCTTTTCTTCCTTGGTGATACTGCCATTCTTTCTGTTCTTACTTATCCTGTAAATAATATCTTTATTTTAAACAAAGAGGCAGCGCCACATATTTTTCATGCAGTAAAACGCAGGCCACGACGCTAGGTGGTGCCAATGGTATGATCCAATATATTATTATACTACTTAATTAAATGTCATTGAGTTTTCTATTTCACGGAAAGAAATAATTGGTCTTGAAGAAGATTGGTTTCAAACAGACATCGGTGTTACCATTGGCGAATCATTAATTGTTTCAAATCTTCTATGCACACAATAATTATGCCTTTAGTGAGATATAAGGAATGTGTGTTGAATAGTTCATGAACTTGAACAATTCTTCAATTAATTTGGGTCTGATGTATTTTGTGCAGCGCAATTTATAAGGATTGGAGTCAGGACACACATACATATAATTATATCAATACATTATACCAAGATTCTTCTTATTGAGCTGTGTAATCGTGTAAGATTCCATGTGTCTCTTTACGTTTATATATGAAATAATTGATACACAGTGTCACTGGTTTCCAAATTTAGGTAGCAATGGTTCTGATTATGACAGAAAAATAATATTCTACAAGTGTCAATTTCACTAAGCATTACGGTGAAGTGGTATATAATTGCACTAATTGCCGTTTTAAATTAAGGCAGTTTGTGGGAAGAGCATTTCAAAATGTTGATGACCGAGCCAAGAAAACCTTTATCTTTTCTTCCAGGTCATCATCAACAGGTTTTTTCGCCACTTGCGATTTTCCCTCTGGTCGTTTACGAGTCATTTGTGTTCTTGCGCGTCTTATTCTCGCCGTGGATACGGCAAGTGGTTCCTTGCTTGGAAGACACAGACTGGCAGCCTTTCCGGCATCAACATCACGAACATATTTCATGACTTGCAATGATTTCTGTAGATCCTCTCCCGTTAATGCTTTCTGATCTCTTTTAACTCTATCCTCCGAATCAGCACTTGTCCTCGCAAACCTCTGAGTGACAATCGACATATTAACCGCTCTTTTAAATTGCTTCTGTAACATGAACTTCGGTTTTGATACATGCCTGCCGATTTGTTTAGGACTATCCCTTTTGCCGATGTTAGTCCATGCATCAAGGAATAAACTATACATTTTTGTGATATTGTCTTCTTCAGGAGTGCACACTTTGCTGGCCTTTTCCCAAAGCGCGACCGAATTCAATGCTGATTGTTCTGGAGTTTCATCTATCGACTGTTTCTCAATAAATGGCAGTTTTCCATCAGGAATATCGATGATTTCTTGTCGTCTTTTATCTTTACTTACATCGGGTTGATTATCATCATCATTCTCTACTGATTCTTTCTCCCGTGGGCTTGCTTGTTCCAAGTTTTTGCTTTCTGTGAGTGTTTCCCTTTTCTGCACCAGCTTTATTCTTACTTTCGCTCTCGTCTTGGCCTCATTGTTTGGCTGTACTCGTTTCTTCTGTAATTCATCCATATAATCACTAGATTCTAATCCAGAGTCCTGAACCTTTCTAGGGGATTTCTTACTAATATGTTCAAGTTTTGCAGAAAGGTCCGAGGCACATTTGAGATCTTTTGGAACCGTCCGAGGCCTTGACATCTCCGACGATTGTTTGCTTACCTGCCCCAAACCTTTCGGTAAATCCAGTTTACGGCTCATTTCATCCGACGAATTCTTCTTTTTATGGCAATCACTGCAGATTTTGTGTTCGTTACATCCATATTTCCCATTGCCTTGGACTGCACGAGATATGCAACTGGGGAGCTTGACTGGGTTATTCACTTCACGTATTTTCAATGGTAACTGCAGCGTTACTGTTGATTTCCGTAATTTCCCCTCTGCAGATTTTGCCCAATTTGGATTCTGCTTCGTTTCATGAATTGGAGGGACGTACCGTGGATAACTCGCCAGGTCTGTTTTCCCCCTCTCTATTCTTAATTTGGCTACATACCTGGGCGATTTGTCCTCTGGTTTAAAGGTTTTCATTATCTCAAACTCCTTTTCCTCTGGTTGACTCCCTTGTGTTTTGGGCCTCTCTTTCTTACTGAGTTCCGATATTGACAATTTACTTTCCTCCTCCTTTTTCCGTCTTGGAGTGAGCATCATCTGTCTGGAGGCTTCGTCCATCAAGGCATATCCAGTATGCATGGACACCTCCCTTATCCATTTCTTGGTGGACGCCATATCCTCTTCAAGACGTGCTTTAAGTAAGAGTGTCTCCTCTTTGTATTTCTCCTTTTCGTCGCCCAGCTGTTGCATCATTACTTTATTCCGGCGGTATGCATAATAACTAGCCATCGCTGTGCTTGGCGTCTGTATCATAACGCTGTTCCAATTGTATTGTAGAAACTGCAAACGCTGCCAACATCCGATTTCCCTTCAGAATTGTATTATATACATACTTTAATGTCATACCATACACAAATGGCAAGCCCGAATTCTCAAACTGGACACCGCATGGTGCAACAAGTACGATTGTGACTTTCTCTCTCCGACCAACTCAGAGCGTTCCTACTATGTCCATCAAAATATTCATACCGCACATTGAATTGACTCTTCTTATTCCAACACGTTTGATTAAGTCCACTCTGCCTAGCACCGTCTTTGCACATACGCTTATTGAGTCTCGAACAAGTGCCAGATGAATGTGTGTAATATACAGGCAAAACCGATCCCGAAGAATTAATATCTACTCACGTTCTGCATTTCCATATTCATCTGGGACTTGCCAAATAAGTACTTGATAAGTATTTAGCTCTGAAGTAAAAAGGAGGTCAATTAGCCTCCTCATTTGCTTGATGATCAATCGACCTGGTCAAAGCTATATTTTATATGGTTGGAAACCTTGATACAGACCGGGTCTCTGCTTCGGATCCAGATTGTTTTAACACCGAGAACGACAGACTGGATAGTGAATCTCTTACTTACTTGATAGGCTAATACCCCTTTTAATGCATACATATATTTTATTAGCTCTTGGTGTTTCCCACCCTTTTCATTATAACACTTTCAACTGGCTCGTGAAACGTTTTAATCACAACGGTCAACAAATAACTAGGTCTTTAGAGAGTCTCTGACAAACATGGTCTTTCGATAATCCATAAGCAGAGCTTTGCTTTGGAGCAAATGCAAGCTAATTCGCAAAGGTTAGAACCCAAGGACCAGCTGAAAGACTTTGGACAATGTTTATTATGGTGGTGTGTTAAGTACTACATGGTTGATTTTAAGGGAAAGGCTTCTAAATTGTGTACACTACTCAGGGCCAATTAAGAGTTGAACCTGTATAAAACCCAAGCCAACGAAGAAAAATATAACAGTTTGGTCACCATAATATAATTGGCTGTTCTGACTTAATATCAAGTTTACCCCGGTGTATGTTTTTCTTTGAATCTATTCACTGCTTGTTAAGTAAACCTTACGAGTAATGATGTTATCGGGTTTGACGCCTCGACATATAGAGCTCATGCATGGTGCGATATTGCCTCAATTTTCACATGATTATTCCAATCGATTAAAATGAAAGTATAATTATGAACATGTGAATACGCAATGCACAAATAGGTTAAATATATAGGTTTTAGGCGAATAATTAAGACTTTATTGATTAATTAAAAATAAGTTGTTGGAACGCTTGAGATTAATATTGAGAGCGTTAAATTAACTGCAATGAAGGAACTGATTACCAAAGCCAAAATCTTTTTTGATATCATATATTTCTATTTCCACATATATGCTATGCGTACTTCAATTATAACTATATTCATGAATCAACCAGTAACGTTATATACAATGTATTCATATACAGAAACTTAAGTAAATATATTTACGTAATTGAATTCAGAATCATGAAATGGGTATTTCATGTCAGTGACACACTATTTAATTTGATAGAAGACATCGTTCTCTCGATCAACAAGTTATATTTCTGTAGGTTACACAACGATTACATATCATTGTTGTGCACCGACAAGTTAACTCATTGACTTTTTACACTGCACAGCTTATTTCGGACTAATGAAAACACAAAACATACCATTATGATAGACGGAGTCAACAGTTCTGCCACAGTTAATATATTTATATTGGTCCAGCCGATAAAATATATCAAGTTTGGCATTATTCTTGGGCACAATCAATTACCATAAACACCATTTATTAACGTCGGTTTGACTATAGATAAACAATACCACATCTTAGTTATCAACATCAAAGTTTTACTATAATTATTACTGATTTGTAGAATAGAATAGTGAACATATACAGTAGCCTATACCCAATTCACGTGTTTGTCCTGATGGTATTTGTAACTTTTAATGTTTGTCAACATGAATGTATTTAATGGAAATGTACGTTGTTATTGCAAATATTACAGTGTTTATATTTATTACGTTTGTATTTGGGAAAACCCGTACGAAAGAATTGAATGTTCAAGATTGACCATCACAATGAATGTTCGATTCTGAATTAATGTCGTATTTCCAAAAAGGTATTATATCGTACTATTTCTATATTTTCTAATGTTACATGGAATCATTGCCGTGTCATGGGGAGGACTATTGAGAAAACAATCAACAGGGGTCGGGTAATAATGATCACAATCGCGTAGGTATTTTCTCTATGACAATGTCCAGGCTCGGTTCATTAACTATGTTGGAACATGCTTTGAATCGTGAACTTCAAACTAAACTACCTTCTTCTTCCGAATAATACTCATTCTCTGATCCTTGCTCAGAAGAGGAAACATCTTGGTACAAAAAGTCTTTAACTTTATCTTCAATGTGCCTAAATCTTGCTAGCTCTCCAGCAGAAGGATTCTTGTCTCTATGTAAGCGTTGGGCAATAATTTGGTCTCTAATATGCCTTGTTTGCCTTGGAGAGATTGCTACCTTTATGTCTACCTGCAATCTAGAAAGCAGTTCAGCGTGGCTCATTCCTGTGTTCTCTGCCCTTAGCTGGAGGATCTTCCTCTTGATAGCATGCTTAGATATAGGTATTTCTATATCACAATGTTCCCCAGAAGTTGCAATTTCAAAGACATCATCTGATGATGTTTCACTTTGCATCAATTCATCAAGGTCCTTCTGAGCGTCCTCATCTGGACAGGAAAGCTTTCGAATCCTTCCCTTCGTTTCCATGTCCTTATTTCCTTCAGGAAGGGGACAGGACACAGATGAATGGCTTGTTCTCGAGTCTGGTTTGAGTAAAAGATCCGAAGTGGATCCCCATGCTTGCGTCGGTTTGCGGAATGGAGGGCCATTATTAGCTTTCTTCTTTTTGCTTGGCTTTCGAGACACTTTATTCACAGGTGTGGTGTCTTGCATGCTGGTCTCCATCAACAACTCTTGTACAAGATCCGTGAGGTCAATGTCATTTGAAATGCTTTTCTGTCGCCCCTTCCTTCGTTCCCTGCGTCCAGATACTGATTCTAAAGATCCTGCTTTCACAATTTGAGGAAGTTTCAAGTTTTCCTGGCTGCGAAAATGTCTCTCTTTGTTAGCACCGCTCAAAGTCCCAATGCGCTCAGTTGATCTAGATCTGTCCATTTTCCCACCAGCATCTTCATTATTATGTCTTCTATCAACACTTGTGACTGAAGAAGATCGCCTCAAATTTGACGAAGGTCTCGAGCTAGATTCTTTGAATGAAGACGACCTACGAAGCCCTGATTCTGGGGCAACACTTGGCAGCTTAAGTACATTACTTTTTATTTGCTCGTGTCTCTCTATTCTCTTTCTTCTGAGAGAAGACCTTTTATTAGCAGGTGCCACATCTTGGAAAGACGACGAGCGTTTTACATTAGATTTATTTTCCGGCTCTACATTAGCTAAAGGTTCTAGTATACATTGCTTTTGGCTCATTGAAGCAGATCTTCTGACACCTGAGCGTCTGGAGGGAGACTGGCCACCTCTTTCTATGTCAGGAACCTTGACAGAATTTACATCTCTGTCAAATGTCAATGCCCAGTCTATGGCCTCCCCTCTTTCTACCAGCTCAGCAGCTCTCCTTTGGCTGCTAGAGGTATACTTCCCTCGGCAGAAGTTCCTGACACTCTCTGCATCCATATGGGAGGAATGTCCTGTGTTCAATTTAATGTCACGAAGGCTTTTTTTCACTATTTTCATTTCTTCATCGATACGATTCCTATTATACTTGTGGGCAAAATCTATGTGTTCAATAGTTTTTCTCAACCTTCGCGTTTCAAAGCGATTGCGCGCGTGAGCGCCGTCTTCTGCAGATACACTTGTCATTTTTGCAGGTTTTATCGAAGGCAGAAACCGTTAAGATAGAGGGAACAAATGATTCTAAATTCACTTTGTAATCTTCCCACTCAAGGTACTCTGTCTATCTGCTCGACTATGATGAAAGAACTTTTTATATATCCTGTGCGTGATGAACAAATATACAGCCATTATTCCGGAATGCTTCAAATAATGAACAAGCTCAAATGAAAGTTACTCCCAATTCTGAATTCTAACCAACTACACGTAGTTGTTATTTTCTTTGAAGTCTAGTTTCGCTGACTTGCATTCTTGAAAGAAAATCAACAAATTCCACATAAGTAGATATATCCTTTTGTTTATGCTTGAAAACCAATGGTTGAAAAACAATGTCTGGTTACTCCAAAATCTTGGTCAGCACTACTTTCTCTAGGGTTGTCAAGGGGGCAAGATTTAAAATGGCAAATTGTCAGACCAGATGACATTTAAATATTTACAAACACCAGCTAGAACTGACTGCCTTTTTCACAATTATTAGACTTGCAAATTCTTTAACGTACAGTTTTCTGATTGCCAGACATATGTGAAATATGGCCTATAGGGGAAAAAGTTCGGTAATGGGCGTTGGCAAGTTTATTCCTAGTTCACAGTCATAAGAGATTATCCCTTCTCAGCCATACCCGCATTCCTCGAACAATACCTCCCCTGATCATTAGGAAAATTTTCCTCTTGAACCTTGGTGGGGGGCCCACCACCCTAGCCGAATTGCCATCAGACGACCCCCTACATGTTCAGCCAAAGCTAGATATATATCTATACATATATCCAACAAAGAATATGGGGGTAAAATGGCTCATCAGTGAGTAGAAACTATATAGATGAAGATCGTTCAGAGAATCGCAGATATCTCTAGATAAGTCCAAATCTTGAAACCACTATTATTGTTACGCTCTTGCCCGAATCTTCCGTAGGAAAAAAAATAAAAAACTGATCCACATCATGGTATTCAGAGATTTAAAATAGGACCAATATAACGAATATTTCATACACTGTATTAGAATTTTGATATCAAATCATTTAACTATATTCAACTACGATAAAACATAGTTTTTATAAACTTCAAGTTGTTGGCAAAATGTATTAAATTCATGTTGTCTTTATTATATTTGTCTTACTGAAATGTTTTGGTGCAAATATCTAGTGCCAGGTACGGTAGAAAATATGATGTTGGGGCAAAAAGGATTGATGTAATTAATTTGATTTCCATACATATAAAATAGTTGTAGATGTCACCCAGCAATACTGCATTTATTAGATAATGATGGTCTAATTGCCCCAAACAATCTGCCCCATTGACATACCCATCAACCATGAGCATCCTATAGGACAGACTTGGCTCTGACACAGAGATGAATGAGGACCCGCATTTCATATATGATATCTGGAGGAGGATGGTTCTCATGAAATTGCCACCCTCGATTGCCTACATAGTAATTTCCCATATTCAACTGCATGTTGTAAAGTGTTTAAGCTGACCAGTCTCACAACATAAGTCATGTAACGCAAAACCATCTACCGCTTGGTCTCAGTGGCAATTTGATACATAAGGCTTTAATTTTCAGCTCAGGAACACCCCGAATGGTTTTCCCCATAACACTCCTTTCCTCCTAGACTTATGACACATTGCCAAAGATTTTTCTCTTCAGGATATGGACAAGAACCCTTACAGATTGCTCAATAGAATTCTGAATTATACGTTTACTTGCGAGGAATTCCTTTGAATGACTGGGAAATTTCCGACTTGACCATATACACGTGTCTATCTATAAACTATTTTCCTCTCATTTAACATAAGTCAAAGGGGATTACTAAAACAGATTGTAGAACAAAATAATAAGTTGGTATATTAGGCCAATATCGTAAAGAAATACCATGCTCAGTACAATTGAACCTTGGCTTTTGAACCTTCATAAAGACGACCTCAAATTCAGCCAAGTCAATAACGAGGATGGGTTGTTCTAGTGAACAATAACAATGTGCTTCATGATTATTAAAGCCTAATTCCTTAACGATAGAACTAATATGATATAATCTAAGTATTAGACAACTTACAAAGGCGGATGTGCTTATGAATGAATTAAATACATCGCTTAAATTATTTTTATGAATAAACCCGAGTTCAAATTAATGTATATATTTAAATGATCGCAGGTATAAAAGAACACACCAAGGGGCATATGGGGATATTTTATGACATAATGCAATTCCTCTTACAAAATCGACACCTCTTAAATAATATTTATTAATTGGCCGTGGCAGTGCAGAATGTGTCCTTCAGCATTTCCTAGGAAATACCTTTTATTTGGCAAATTGGATGACAAATGTTTCAGTATAGTGTTGCCAAAATCTCATGCAGAATTATGGCAAGAGCCACAATTTATTTGGAACAATTTACTGCCAGAATATAAGTTAATTGATTCTGATCTACATTTCAAATACAAACTGAAAACTAAACTGCTAACTGAAATGGAATAACGATGTTAACGAAACCTGTTTATCCCCGATCAAACCATGCTATGTAACCCAAAAATCTACTTTAAATTACGATATGTACTTTATTACACAACACCCCTCCCCCCCCTCTCTCACTCATTACCATTTCATTATTCCTCACCCCCCCCCCCCATTAAAACGGAACATTTCAAATGTATTGTTAAGAAACCTTATTTGACAACTTGATCACACATGTATTACAAATGAAAATATTTAATAATATATCAGGGTGCGGTGGAATACCGGGTTTACCCGAGCCGCATTAAGTTGTGACCAGTGTCACTTATATCAACCTGAATAAAATTCGTGTAAAAAAAAAGAAAAAAAAGAGCAATGTTAAAACCACCCCAGGGCTTAGTTTGAACGACCAAACTAATTTTGAAATGATTGATGGTCTATGATTCCATGTATTGTAAAAAAAAGCCCACAAAGAATGCACTCTAGCTACAATCCAGGGTCGAGATTAATCAAAAAGCTATTGAAGGGAAGATGAAGAATTATGAGCTAATGTTGGGATACATACTAACGATATTAATATTTATGAAAAAAAGTCTATTATTGAGTTTGATATGCATGGATTTTATGGACTTATATGCTAATGGAGATAAAGAGGCATTCCTAAAAAAGACAAACTGTATAACATGACTATTGCTTTTATTAAGCGCATTGAACGTATAGGGTAAGAGATATCTTTCCTCACGCACCTATATTCGCTGTTAGAATCGAACGAATATTTATAAACCATATCTTTAAACGTTTTATCTGGGATCTATTCACAGAACCCTTTTATACATATAAGTATATATATATAAGTATTTTTATTTCTCTTTCATTTATACAATTACAAAATTTGAGAAGTAGGATGGTCCTGTCAACATAATATTGTTGGTCTTCCCAGGTACCCTAAATTATTATTTGCCAATCATTCCAATATATTTAAGTATACAACGAATAGTTGTAGTCACTCGTGTTTGAATCCACTTCAATCAACATGTACTGAATCAATACCACACAGAAATCCCATTACCGATTCCTTTATGGGGTAAGTAAACGAATAGCGGGAAATATTGATTGATTACCAGAGTGGGTAGAACTCTTTTGACCGACTACGTAAATCCTATATTCGTCTTGTGTATATAAGCTATATGAAGTATATATATACAGAGAAACAACTTAATGACTCAGCATGAAATATAAATATTCTGTCCCATAGACACACATTCAGGTTTATATTGAAACACAACTTAATTAGTGATAAAATTAACTTCAGTCATAGGCAACTAATGTTTCTCACTGCTAAGGCTAGTGAATTCACATTTTGTCAAGTCTAATTATGTACACATATATGATATTGCTAATTTGAGGGTATCAGCATGTACACCAATCTTTTGCAATGTTCATTTGAGAGTCCGTCCAAAAACGTATAAAAAATACTAATAGACTACCCGTGTCGTAAAAAGACAATGCGAATAAAATATCCCATTTTTATGTCTCCAATAATGTCAAATATAGACTGAACAAAAAGCAGTGTGTGCCAGCGATGTCGCTGGTCCCTAGAAAGAGTCTGCATAAGTTAAGAAGCCCTATTACTCATAGCAACGAGTATTAAATGATTAATGACCGATATCGAGGGGGCTGCTGGTGACTGTTTGGTGCAATATGTTTGGTGCAATATGCACCAACAATTAATGCTCCAGCGGAGTCGAAACTGTATAACCCCAGGACCGTTCATGGCAGTGACAAAAGATCTTTAGTCGTCGCTCATAGCTATTTTAGCCCCACGATCTTTTGACGCCAGGGAGGCCATGTGGTCGGTGATTTGCGGAACTATTTCAATTATAGTCTGTCCAAAAAGTAGTTGACACGTGATTCCTTAGTCCCTTTAAGGGGAGGGAAAAGTGGGGGAGTTTTGACTTCAAACTATTGCCCCCTGAATTGCCGTTTGCGACCGACCATGGCCGTTTGCGACCGACCATAGCCATTTGCGAACAGCCATGGCCAAATGTACAGCTGTACTGTATTGCGCTGCCTCTGTTCTATGTGCAACAGCTGTTGTTTTTCTTAGAAGGAAGGCAGAGCTGGTTATACTGGCCCTGTTTTTTCATGGTTGATTGCAATGAGCGACTCGCTGGGCAAAGAGTGGACAGGTCCTTGTCATATATAGAAATCAGAAATCTCCCACTTTTCCCTCCCCTTAAAGGGACTAAGGAATCACACGTGTGTCAACTACTTTTTGGATAGACTATAGGGAGAACAAGGGAGCGTTTCAATTCAAGGAAGATTGCCCTCAAATAACGTTCGGAAATATATACTCAATAGATGAGTTAACATAATATTGGTTAGCAATAAAGGGGGCCACAACCACAATTTAGATGGTCAGAGGTACACAGAGTGGGACGACAAAATATACCTATTATTAACAATGATCCGATTCTTACATAATCTCGGGAACATACATGAGCCCTTTTTCGTGTCAATATGAATTCGTCATGAATATGTATACTCATGCACCCGTATGCATTTGTCTTATTATCTTAAATAACCAGTAGACCCACATTGATAGCATTTTTATTTCAAGCTATCTACTATTGACCAATATTTTTTATGCTGAATCACATACAAGTATTTCAATAAAACCCGATTTCCCTTCTTTGAAGAGGACTGAAATTATGTTGTTTAAAGTTGTTATACCTTGGGGTATAATCTTTCTAAATGTAATTGTTAAATGTAACTGATAATTAATCTAAAGTTTTATGGTGGCGGTATAACAAAGTTGATGTTGCCTACATAATATCATATACCGAAAAATAGTTCCAAAAAATAAATTCTCAAAATACCAACATCTGATAGGGAGTGATTGCTTATTGCGGGCTACCAATTAATCCTTGCTCGTCTATATGGAAACAGGGGTATTACTCGAACCTTGAAATAATAATATATTATATTATTTTACCTATTTAAAAAAAGCCAACATTTCGTATATAAGTCGTTTTCCTACGAGCATTACATGAAACATTTTGACACTTTTTTGATAAAAGTATTATATTATAAACAAAGACCGGTCTATCATATTAAAACTGCAAATGCTGCTAACTAAGAGTTCCTTTGGGTCGAGAATAAATTGGTTCTGGACAAGACAATGTCTACATGGGGTTCTGTGATAATGACCAAATGATTTTCTACAATTGTTGCCAATGGGATGACACATATTTCAAGCAATAAATGGCGAATCCTAATCTGACTCATAATAATAGATAATGTATAGAATTGCACGCCTATTTCAATCTGGTACTCAAGCATCCTCTTCGTTTACTGGTATCTCATCTTCTATCCCGTCGTCCAGATAGAAGCCTTGACTCTTGCGATCGAATCTACACCGGAGTATGTTGAGAAATGCCTTTTTAATGTCAGGATACATTAACCACACCAAGGGATTGATTCCAGAGTTGGCATTTGCCAGCCAGATTACAACATCAAAGGTGGTGGGGGAGAGATTATGATACATTCCTGCGGCACTAAGTATGTTCACGAAGAAGAAAGGCAGCCACATAATGATATAGACAGCATTGGCCACACAGAGGACGAGCACAACTCGCTTTAGCCTTTCAAGAGCAGTGCTGTCTTCATTGGAATCGTTCTCTTCAGCTGCTTCAGCACTGCTGCCGATCACTGCTCTCCGCCTCAGGTGCTCTTCCATTTTGATGGAAGTTGCTCTGAACGCCAACGCATTGATTGCCACCAGACAGGCCCCAGGTATGAAAAACGCCAACACAGAAGACGCAATCGAGTACCTGGGAGGCATCTCTATGTAGCACATCTCGCTCATGGCCAGACTATCGAGAATGCTATGCCCATTTTTGCGACCATTGAAGAAAAATGGGAGAATGATGCACATAGAAACGACCCAAGATAAAACAATCAAGAAAATGATGACAGGCCTTCGCATCTTCCTTGGGTATTGACTGGGATAGGTGATGAAAACAAGGCGGTCTATGTTAATAACGATGAGCATATACATGGAAACACAACTCAGTAGGACATCAACCAGTAGCCAGAACACACACATGTGGTGGCTTAGCTCCCATTGCAGGTCGTGACCTCTGACATAGGCCGAAAAAGAGGTGACTAGTATCCCTACGAGTAAATCAGCCACCGATAAGTTGATGAGCAGCCAATTGGAACACCTCTGCCTTAAGCTTTTGGTCATGAGTATGGAGCAGATAAACAATACGTTGATTACTATTATCCAAATTGTTAAAAGGGAACCTATAGCGACTTCTGCGGTGGAAGAACTCTTGTGTTCACCATTCTCTTTTCCCATGCTTCCATTGTAAACGTAGTCATCCCATTGAGACATATTGAAGCTTTAGTCCAAGTGACTGGATACCTGGAATATAGATTGTTGATACTGATGAGGGCATTGTAGAATATCCTATATTCTTTTTTTAAATATCTAACTGGGCATAATAATTAGTAATATAATAATGAGTAACTGTTATCAATTGTAGATCATGTAGATGTAAGAGATTTTTTTTCTAAATTATTCCCTACTTGATACTTTATCTAAATAATTCCCGACTCGATACTGAACATTCGGTGTTGAAGGTGGCTTTTATAACGTAAATGATTGACGTTCACCAGTTAGGTGAAAATGTAGTTTGCGTAAGTGAATAACTGACAGCACCATTATGTATATAGCCCGTGTAATGAGGCGTCACACAATCATATCGAAAGATAGAAGGGAATGGAAATGCTGTCAAAAATATACCGATTTATTATATTATACACGATCGGGACCTGATCCAAATCACACTGCCTCAATAGGATCGGTTGGAGAATCATCATAGGACGCTAGGCAAGCACAGAAAACATGCTACACATAAACCCTATCACATAGTTTATGCATAAATGAACTTCAAAACTCGAGACAAAAGACATATTCTTACGTACCTATTTACGTTCGATGATGAAACACAAATTGGTATATATCCAGATATGAGAAGCTTAAAGAGATGCAAGTCTGTTTGCATTTAAGAGCTTGGAAGCATTTAAGAGCTTGGAATTGATATATTGGGGGTGTATATGGGTTAGAGACGAAGCCCCATGGAGGCTGGTGGTAGTTGCAGTTGTAGGATACCGGGCCACATCAGCGTCCTAGTAGCCTATATCAGCGCCAGCATTAGGCACAAGGACTAATAGTAAAACCACCATGTTTGACCAATTACTCCCCAGAAACCCCACAAAACGGTCCACGCCATCAAACATTGCCAACCCCTGTGGGTCGAATAAAACCAGTTAAGGAATTACATTAAATCCGGACGGGTGTCTGGAATTGTTTTCGGACAGCAAAAACATCCTCGAGAAAACTAGGTTTCTGAGTGTATTCCAAGCTTTTGAATCTCCTCTTGCATATCAGCGTCATCGCTATTAGGAAAACGCAGTATTGGTTAGTAATTATTGAATCAACGAGACCTACTGTAAAGCTTAGATCAAGTATTTCTTTTCACATTTGAAACCGTAAGGGCTTAGTCCACTAAGCCGATTCTCACAGAATGTAGTGCAAAAGAGTCCTCTGCGGCGCAAAATCGCATGAGAATCGGCTTGGTGGACTAGGCCTTGTAAAAAACAAGACGAACGCAAAATACTGGGCTCTTAATGTTTATACAGCTAAAATAATTCCTCACGTGGAGGTATTGGCTGTACATGGATGGGCCAATACATACCAAAGGCATCCGTGCTTGTACATCATTCACCCACATTTTTTTTCATATTTAACAAACAATTATGACTGCGTCCATGAGAATTCCATTACCTACGCCCAAATGTAGGCACATATGTATATTTTAAACTAGTATGATGACTTTGTTCTTAAAACATGTTTCAAGGTTACCCTAACCTTTCGGGATCATGTCTTAGTTTTAACTCTTTTCAGCATATACAATAAAAAGCATTGGGGAAACTGGGAAAAAAAGGCTTGAAGCATATTGAAGAAAATGGCAGAGCAATGTCAAAAGGATTTTTTGGAGGTAGAGGAAAACGGTGTGGCACAGCCACGCCAAGGAAATTACGAAAGAACCTGAGGTACCCAACATGTTCTTAAGTTTCTTACACTGTGCAACATACACAAGTTGAATGTGTATAACATCTTTTTCTTGGTTCTCGACCAAGGGAAATTAAGGATTTAATATTCTGGTCACACAAAATATCTTTATCTTCGGGCCTGATGCGGGAGAGACCCGGCAGACCCGAGAAATGGAACATTGATTAGACTTCAATATCACTATTATTACATTAATACATAAGAAACCAACGAGCTGTGAATAGATGTTATTATTGGATGACAACATTTTCGGAAAGATATCAGACAAATTTTTAATGCGTTCACTTATAATGCTGTGTCAGCAGTGTGGGCTATTAAGATTAAATCTGTATTCCAGTGAAAAATACCCAAAAAGTTAGAATCAATAAATTTCGGTTGATTTTCTTTTTGGACGCATTTCTAGCAATCATTTCCTGAATCATGCCAACACTTATTGAATCATTTTGAGGACTTAAATGGTGAAATCAAAAGTGAGACGGAGAGTCATCACCTAAGAATAAATATTGAATATATACACTTATAAATCTGTATTAATTTAACAGCAAGGAACGATGAATAATTCAGTAAAATGTGAGAAAAATAATTTCAACTTAAGTATATTTCCAATTCAGACAATAACCTCTTTTATGGAGAAGCAATGCAACCTATTTTCATCAATTTGTGTGTTATTCCCTAGGCTGCTGAATGCCTTCGCTGAGGAACAAGCATACACACCCGTGAGGACTTGAATAGAGATAGATGTTTAAAATACAGCCCATATTTCAATGAAAATACGTCACTATTCACATCAATAAACCTTACCAAGGAAAGTTTCTCTGTAATATGACTACAGCAAGTAATTGATAGAACGGAAAAGTTGATCACAATTCCTTGCTCACAGATCCCTGTCTCTAAAACGAAGAAAAATTATCCAGTCTTGTAAAGATAGCGTAGAAAACTTTCTAGCAAAGGGACTAATCGTAGTGGATCGTAGACACACATATAATATCCTTCGTCTCAAACCATGGTTTTAAATGGCCTTGGTCCAAACAGTATCTAGCAAAGTGTGACTGCTAAGGTAGATAGAGAGAGGGAATATGATGTACATACACTATCTATGATATGTGCTGCTAAACAAATTATGTATACACGTCCACGTGCTATGTACAGAGAGAAGAGATTGAATGATTGACATACATCTCCATTGAGTTACGGTGGGGTGAATACAGGAGCTCAACTTAAAAACTTGTTTTCTGTTTGTTTCTACGAACTTGGATATATATATAGTTTGTATTATTGTAACATGTATGAAATGGTTCTGCTATATCCTCTACTCTGATTCAGAAACTGTTTGTTTGTGATTCACATGTGTAAGATAAACGTTGTCTCTCTTTGAGAATGTCATCAAAATATATTCAGCGTTTGAAAAGTTCAAGCATACATGTATGTAACGTACACATAAAGTAGATGTATGTTTTGAGGGATTTGGGGGAGGAAATCACATGGATATCTATGTTTCATCTGCAATACTGAACAGAAACCAACGATGACAGTAATAGCCTTATAATTGATAGTTTGCAGATAGCCTTACACGCTTCAGTGTTGCGCTTCAGTTTAACATCACCACGTATTAACACTTGATAGAAATAAGCAGCCCACGTACAATACTAATTAACATTTTGAAACCACTTGGTATGAGCGTTTATATATGCTGTGATAGATACACATCCATTCATCGAATTTTTTTTTCATGGAAAAAATGGCGCAACATCAACCTACCATCTTACATATATACATGTATATGACAATTTGGATGGTGTCCACCTCAAAATCCTCTAGAGTAACTATTACTTTTTTAGCTGCAGAACAGCTACAGATAGAAGTGAACAAGTATTATTATTTATCAATATATCACCTCAGTTTCTTTGTCGAAATCTTGTTATGTCGTTATTTAGTAGAGAGAAATATCATGTATACATACATCAGTAATAGGGATACATTCACAGACCCACTGTCTTAGGAATAATTGCATTCAGTGCAGGTCAAAACCAGATGCCAAATAGGCAGGAAATCATGAGAAAAGGATCTTTTTCTTGGGGTTACCTAGGACTTAAAGAGTAAAGAATCCCAGCTTTGGGAATGCACAGATAAAGTATTAGCACTTGTATAAATTTGCGGTTAAGAGCTTTCAACTAAGGAACATAATCATAGCTTTTTCATTCGTCTTTCTCTATATTGAAGCCACTTCGGGTAAGCCGGCCTTCAGCCTGCAACGCTGTATGGTCGCGCGCAAGAAGAACTGCTTCCTAGAGAGTTCTCGTACTTGCTGCAAAGATATACATAACATATATTTAGTCAAATTTGCCCAAGAAGAAAGGGGAAAAGATCAGTACTAAAAATTAGATAGAGGTCCGTAAACAGTGTTACTATCAACCTTTTACTAGATAACATGCGTTATGAACATAAATATACTTCATGAATTCGTTTACTTCTAAAAAATAAGGGGATTATATTAAGAGACCTTAAGGGCGAAATAACATTAAACAATGTAAATGACATCAAGCATCTGACCAAGAATTATATATATAAATTTATATTCCATAATTTGATCTGCTATAATGAGTTAATGAAAATAGATTAAAAAATAAGTAAATAACGAAAATTACCTTCAGGTAGCAGTCTAAATCAATCACGTTTCGCTTAAGACCTTCTGCTAGATAATAGATCGTATCTTCAGTGGCTTGTTCCTCAGCGAAGGCACTCAGCAGCCTAGGGAAGAAGAACGAATTGGTGATTATAGGCTCAACATTTGAAACAGAAAAATAAGATGATTAAATATTAAAGTATGCGTACCATATTCAATTGATTAATATCAATCCATTAAATGTAATTGAAGTATGGTAGACATATTCAAGTCTATCTGTATCACGCCAATAAGAAAACAATTAGAAATCTGAAATGGTATTGTGTCTGTATTCGATAAAATACATCCACGTATTTCCCTGCGGAAAAATGAGGCATTCGTTATCAGATAAAAAAGGATAGGGTATATGGGGATATAGGGTGGCCGGGCGGTGTAAAGCCCCAGGTACTAGGTAGAGGAAAACCACCAGTGACGTCCTTTTAAGTGATTAAAACACAATACAACTCCTCCTATACAGCACTAGCTAGTGGTCAATGGTACTCACTGTCGGTAGAGCGGTGCAGTAGGGACAACTGCGTCGTCAATGTCCACTTCTTCCGAGTTTTCCATCTTCTCCAATACTGAACATAACTCTCCATCCTTCTCCTGCAGTATGGTAGTGTTGCGCTCCACCTCATTCTAAAATTAAACCATTTCCAGGAGCATTTAAGATACAGAGCAAGTTTATGATGTACATATATATTATATATGAATGCACAGACCGATTTTCAAGATTCGGTATTTCTCGTTCTTGTTTGTCGTTAACGTTCGACGTGGGCATGCGAATATATTCGTGGACCAGTGGAATTTCCACACGATTTATCCATCACAAGTATGGTAATGCATATTTGACACACAAGGCAGTTTCTGCCTCTACTGCCAAACGTACAAACCAGTATACCTGCATGTATTCTGCCAAAATATTAGATAAGCCTCTCATTATCACTATCACACAAGTGAGATCTTCTAGCTATACGATCCATGCATCTCATTACCAAAAGTTCATAGTTGAATTAAAGACCTTTGGGATTCATTGTGTTCAAGATTTCTTTTTCGCATGTTCATTTTTTCAATTTTCTTTCCTATTTAGATATCAAAATCGTATCTTTTAACAATGAAACAAGATAAGTGATTAAAAAGAAACAGCAAACATCACAAACCTGCTCGCGTTCTAGTTTTGCAAGCATGTCCTCCAGCTTCTGTTTGCCCTTCCCAAGGTCCTCTGAGGTCTTTTTTAAAGCGTCCATCTCAGCCTAAACAGAAAGTTTGAAAATGATGAGCAATGAAAAGTGTTAATCGCAAATATCTATTTCTCAGATAATTTCTTTCATTCTCTTCCATGATATTTTACATATATCTATTTTCTTATTGTCACAATTATCTGAGTAAATTAGTGTTCCATCTCTAGATGTCGAAGCCGTGAACAACCACGAAAAACAAGCCTATAAGAAAGAGCGGGGACAAAGTATAATATGTTCAGGTCCACTGAATACCATTAGGTCAGACTCCCCAAATAAACACTGCTGGATGATGACGTCACTGGTGAAAGGTAGATGGCGTCAGTAGACGCTAATGTTTTAACAGTTTACATTTGACAGAACCTTAACTCTGAAGATGTAAATATAAACATCCCCTCAAATAGCGTCCCGAGTGCTGTGTTAGACTACCTTTTTTCATATGAAATAAGTATCTGGTAGTATAATTATTGAACATTTAAAATGTTGGCTAGCATAGCCGAATAATTAAAAAAAGTGAAATATGAATCTCTAATCTCTTTAAACTCTAACAGTCAAGCCACATCTCAACTTTAATTAGTTCTCTACCGGTTGACAGTCGTCCCCGCTTATATTTAAAATGTTTATTTTTTCAGGAGAAATTACTCTAACAGGAGAACAAAATCTGATGATTAATGCCTGTAAGATATGCCAGCATACAAGATTATGTCGAAAATGAAGAGAATATTTTCTATTGTTTACTTAACCAGAAACAAACCAAGAAATCCATGAAAATCCCAGGATTAAGCTATCTAAGTCAAATATCTTACCTGAGCCTGCGCAAATATCTCTTTCAGGCGGCGCTTCATCTTATCTTCAACTGCTGAGAGAAGGGAGGCTCGCACCTGCTCTTCTGGGAGAGGGTTCGAAGCCGACGAAACTGGAAAAAGACCCAGAAAAAAACTTCCAAATATTGTCATGCATAAAACGTATTGATAGATTCATCAAACATTGAAGCGATAATAGCGATTGAGTATAATAATAATTGAAGACTAGAAAAATATTAGTAATAAATTATTATATACCTAATTGAAAAAACGTATATTAAAAGCAGTGAGATAAAGTAAAACGACCTACAAGCTGTTCACTTACAGGAAAGTGAAGCTTTGGCTAGTGAAAAGTAAAAGAAGAATAGATAAGGTTGGAATGGTTGACCAAGAAATCGGACCAACTAGTCTTGATGTATGCAATGTGAGCATTACCATTCGTTTGTGATTGTTGATTGAATGCAGAATACCCCGGATAGGCAGACTGTTGAGCTGGATACCCAGACGAAGGATAGCCAGGATAACCTGGATAAGATGTCGAAGAGTAGCTGCTGGAGGGAGGCTGGTAAGTAGATGTTGTAGAGGGGTAGGATACTGTGGAGAAGCAAAAAGGGCATAATAAAGATCTAACTCTAATCTATAAAGAATGTTGAACGAAATGGGAAGCTAAATCTAGACACAATCGAATCACTTTGTACAGTCTAATGTTAACCACTTCATAATGTGTTGACATTCGACTGAACGACAAGAGAGTAGGAAAGTGAGACTATATCACGTAATGTCTGAGAATGAGCTGTAGGATAATAGTTTGGACGTGTTGCTGTCCTGAAAGCACTGCCACAACTGAGGCTCTGTCCCCATATAGAACGATCTACCTGAACTCACATGAGCAACCATTATTGCTATGTGAACTTGGTAACACCCGATTGTGACCTCATCCAGGTTGTTGTTGCAACCTGGAGTTGGTCTGTATGGAATTGTGAAGGCTCCGATGGCTCTGCAGAGGTGTGGCCATGTTTATTTTGATGAACTGGTGTTATTTAATGATGATGACAATAAAATCAGACCCATCGAAGGGGTGTATTGTTGTTTCGACCTCAAAAGGTCTCACCAGGCGCTCGTTTGGCCGCTTTGGTTAAAATATAATTTAACCCCGGGCCCATTAATCTAAAGTTTAACTACCAGTTAGTTTACTGTGAGCTATAGGGTAATGATATTTTTGTTCTCCATTTTGTAAATGATATACCAATGGGAAAGAGATAGACTAAGCGTAAGAAAGGACTAAGATATTGTAAAGGGAATTGGTTGCAGCAAATAAATCGTTACAGAATATAAACAAATAGGTAATAGTTTGTCAGATTTCGATATAGGGAGGGCTTGTGAAAAACATTAGGCACATGTTAAGTTTATTGATGCAATTCAGTTTTAGCACTTCAATATGAGTGAGGAGAACTTTTAACTCACCATGTGGGATTCGTTTTACTCGGCGCTAACATATTAATGGCAATTGGGAAGTAACAAATGTTGTGTGGTATTTTATATTAATCTTTAGACAGGTGTTTTTGAAATATAAAAAAAAACTTGAGCTAAACATGAGCAAGCTTTGTAGTATGACTAAGCTCACTTGATGCCAAGGCATCTTTGTTTAGCAAAGAGCGAGTCCAAGCGGATAGTTTTGAGTGGATGAAATATCGATACCACTCCCTCTAATCTACCTGAATGTTTAACAAACAAAAGAGTTTACCTGGTTGGGCGTATGGCATCTGATTTGGGTAACCAGACCTAGGGGGCTGCGCACCTCCACCACCATGGGAATAGACTGGCGGTTCTTCCCCGAAGACGATCGTAAGAATTTGTATGAGTCCAAGTAAGTCTGATTGAGGCTGTGGAGGAAATATAAAAAATACTTCATTGTGGAAAAAAAGTTGTTATTTTTAAGTAATCATTTCAAATATAACTTAATGTGACTTATGATTTTACTCAAAAGGTTTTGCATAAGGAAACTACCGTGGGCCATTGATCACAAGGGCACAGAAACCTAGCTAATCATATAGTAGTAATCAAGTGTAGCAAGAACCTTTAAGTAAAGTAAGAGCATTGCTATTGATGAATAAAAAAAATAGATTGATCACATAATAATTTAGAAGTGAGATACACTTGACTATTCATTGAAATATTCCCAAAATGATGGTAGAAAGAAAAATACAAAGTTGCCTGCCTTCAATAATCTTTCATGACATGAAAATCATGCCAATACTTCAGCCATATAGTCTATCTTGAAGTATAAACATGGGCATAAGCATACGTTTCTTTATATCACGATAGTAGGTTGTACTTACATGTTTCCACTCGTGCAGGTATGGGAGGTAAACCTTGCCGTTGGTATCGACATGTTTTCCCGGCATGATCCGCATGGTGGCCGTGGGTTTGACATAGACCACGGGAGGGTTGTATGGATGGGTGTCCATCAACCAAAGGCACAGTGGTATGTTGTATGTGTGTCCCCGGTACACGACGGGTACTGTGCCTTCCAAGCACAGGAGTTCTTTTTGTGAGCCATCATTGAATACTGCAAGGAAACAAAGGGAAATCTCGTGAGGTAAAAGTAAAAATTCCAATGAGGTTTCTACAAAGAGCTGGGATGGAATTCATAGCAGTTAGCCCACAACACAATTACAACATTTGCCGATGCATTATTGACTATATTGCAATCTCAATTATAACAATTTATCAAATTAAAATTTGTAAATATATTCTATCATACAGAAAAAAAATGTTACTCACCATATGTGTCTAATTTTGGTCGTAGGTCAGTGAAGTTCTGGAACGCATTTAATATATCTCTCTTTGCTATATCTGAATAATGATACTGAAAACAAACAATTCGTATAGTAATCATGGGTCTATTTGTCCTCCTTTATACAATACAACAAATGGATCGTTTTAAGCATAGAAGAATTGTAAGAAAATAATTTAGATAGTTTTTTATGAATCATATTCCATATTGATTTTACCTGTCGAGAAATTCAATGCACAATTCATGAATACATGTACATGCAGTACTATTGTTATATAGGTATACCCTTTCCCCAGGAACTATCATTCATGTATCATGTTTATTTGTTACTTAATACATTTTATTCCATGATTTGGCCGTGAGCGTACAATATAATCGATATACTTGCCGCTCACAAGGTGTACAATATAAACTCGCTGTATTTTACAGTGACGTCACAACCGTTCGAGACTTGGGGGACAACACAGTTTGATGAAATCAATGCAAATTAAGTTGTAATAATGTAAGAATCATGGAATAAAAGCAAGAATAGCACTAATACTGCTCATTATGTATACAACAGAAAAAAGCTGAATAATTTCTCTTGAATGTGATGGGTATCATTGGGATCTGTATCGTCAAGAAAAAATATACACAGTTGAAATGATGTAAGTTGTATATTCACTACGCCTGTCGATACACTTGGACAGTCTTACCTTACTAAGGGCACCCCTCAGGAATGCTTCGTGGTTCGCCATCACCCCTCACCACTTAGCGCTTTTATTATGGACTTCACCTACAAAACAACAGACAGTCTCATTACACGTCATCCGATATATACATGACAAGAAGAGCGCCACACTAGTATCCATTGCATAGTAGATATATGTTATTGTTAGTTACATAGTCATAAGAAGTAATCCTCAAATAAAAAGGACAGAGTACAACTACAGTTCAAAACAAACCCATACATATTCCATGATGAAGCAACGACACATATATAGACGCGATCTCCTCTGGAAGGAATAACAACTTGTGATCGAAATTTTCGTATTATCCTCAGTTTTTAAAATCATATGAAGTGGGTTGGGTGGAGGGACAGATTCAGAGGTTTGGAGGATATTTCCTGGCGTATGCCCTTTTTACTAGGATTCCTCTGTATCCATATCACTCTTGAGAAAACACCATATTGAATATATCCTTTTAGTTTAGGAAGTGAATAATTTCACCAGGAAAAAGTCTATTTCTTTAGGAGGCTTGGGATTATAGTGCAGGTACTCGAACTTACTATATTAAAGTTCACAAGTAGGCCTACTACCAGCCCTTCTGTTTGCAAAGGACAGGTCCCTGTTTAAGTATCCTGGGCGAAAAATATACAGCTAACTGGCGGAATTCACAGGATAAAGACTGTAAAGTGTAATTCACAGGATAAAGACTGTAAGCCATCGAAATAAAGCTCATGGGAGTAATACACATGTATATAATGATATACATGCGGGTACCAATAACCATCTTTTCATTTGTAGCCAAGAATAGGCCGGGTTTTTTTTGTACATGTGGATTACCACTACCTCACAATATTCAGTAGCACTCGTTATAACCATGTCGAAGGAGGGTATTATCGGACACTCGAACCTCATTTACCAATTATCGCGAGCAAGATAAGAGATCGTAACTTACAAGTTACACGTAAGATACGGACTCATGAGTCATGGGTAATATTTGCAATGACAATATTATTGTCAATAAAATGCAAAGGTTCATGTAATTATTCTAATATTTATGCCAAAATTGGTAAGAAATTGAAGACTCATTCGAAAGAGATCATCTAACAGTACGGTACTAAATATATAATATTTCAGCTGACCCAGTATAAAATCTACAATAGTTAGTTTAGCTTAGTTTAAGTAGAGATCGCGTACGGTAGGTCCCCAGTGGGCTGTGTCTGATCGAGAGGGATGTCAACAATGACGAAAAATTAAGACACACCAGTCAACAAGGGACGTGCAAACGTCGTCTAAGAGTAAACCGGACGGTAGTGTTATTTGAAGAAGAGCGATATAACCCAAATACTATGATGGTAGCATTGCGACAATGCAGTGTCAGCTGATGATGAGGAATCAAGTTAGGCAACAGTTCACTTCCCTACTCGATCCGAGTCAACAGAAATAAAGATTGACTGTGAATTCCACATAACACAACAGAGTAAGTAGGCAGTCAAACAATGAAAACAAGCGATGAGCGCGATGGAATGGATCACGGGTGTCATTAACCACATAGTGGGAAAGTTTAGTTAAAAATATATAAAGAATCGAAGGAATATAAACAATTGTAGTACCTACATGTGAAGGAAGTGATCCTTAACACTGAATCATCAGTGTACTGAGATAAATTTTCAACCGGATGTTCTGATTGGGGTTTCTACAGGTGAAGTATGTGACCGGCTGCAATTGAAACTTCGTCGCCGAGTTATATAGTTTGGGCGATTGCCACATGGGGGCTACAATCAGAGCATAGAGTTCTCTGAACATAGGCAGATCGAGGCCCTGCTAGGCTAGGTTATCCGTTATAGGAATCGTTAGGAATTAATACTGAGCTCTTTAATTTGTTCTTTCCGACGTGATTATTTGTATACCCCCCGACCCACTCAAACACCTATCGCAGATATATTGCATGACTACCTAAGCTTCCTATGGCTATGAGTATGGCATAATGGGTAACGTTTAGGCCTAGATTTTCAGATACCGTATCTCTTTTTTCCACTAACGTTACTCACTAGGCTTATTCAATCAGTCTATTGCAAATATTCTATTTTGTTAGTTAGCGCAAGTATAGCGTCAGGGCTCCACCATTTAAGTTGAGCTGAGATATATATATATAATGTTTTTATTCAAGATTAATGCATTACAGTAATCAGTTACATAGATATAGAAACAAAGAAAATGTTTCAGTCCTCTGCTCATTTGCAGGTCTTCCTCGACCGCCCGTTGACTTGATCATTAGCTATTATTCTAGCGATCTTGTATTTTGTGGTTATTAGATTCTGAGTTTTGTAACAATACATCAACCTTATCAATGAGGATTTAGTCCTTCACTTACTAATCATCTCATTCAATTTTACCGGTACATCAACTGCACTGACTTTATACCTTAGTGATTAGTCAAACTGCGTCTGGTTTGACTCTCCCCTGACCCTTCCCTCCCTGATAAACAGAAACACCCCCCGCCCTGTCCCTACATAATAAAATATATTCATTTTATCGTTATATAGCTTTATATCATCACTTTACTAAGGATTTACATTCCTTTCGGTAATTAGCATTCATCTTTCATACATCAGTGCAAGTACGGTAGTTCAGTGACCTTTGTATCCATTAAATTATCGTAGTTCGTAATTAAACTAGATTTCTGACAGGTTAATCAGGTTGTTTTTCATATATACATTCCCCCCTCCCCCAACAATACTCAATACTTTTGACATAATTATTTCAGTACAATACAAGGAATATACAGGTTCGACTGGCTATATACTATTTTCTGAAAATTGGGCACATTTTCTGAAAATGTAATTCCACTGCTAATTACTTGTAATCTCATTTATTGTGTTGTAACAACATATTAAAATCGACGGTGATCACGGAGGCCTACTGTCATAGGACATTGTTAAAAAAATTTAAGACTCCTTCCAGAAATCGTGTCTGTGCAAATGTTTCTTAATACTTTTTGGCTAAATTGTGAGCAAAAGAAGCCCGATATATAGCATACTAATAGGGATTAATATCAAAAGGCATTTTAACAATTTTATTATTTAATTAGTGACAATATTATTGCAAAATGATAGGCACCGTATTACTCAAACGTACAGACCATAACTAACTATCGATCATTTCTCTTAATATATAGTCACCTTGTTATACACGGGTCAAAATAGGGTTACTTCCCATGAAACGTTTCAGTGAAACGGGGAAAGCGATTAATACCAAAGAAGTGGAGGTTCCTTCAATTTTGAAAGGTTACAATCGCTGTGTTACTGAAAACATGATTTGATTCACCTCTCGTAAGAACGGACCGTATACAATAAGTCTGACAACGTCATTTTATAACAAACTGTTTTATCTATTGTAATATTCATCAAGATAATACACTCATAACAACAAATAAGAATTTATTAGTTAACTACGACCTAATTGATCATCTACTCAAATTTACAGATTTTTGAAGTTCTCGTAGACTCTTTTGTCCATGAGCAAGCATCATTTTAATGACATCCTGAAAAACAAGTAGGAATAAATCAGTCGAGGTACCGTACCAGTACAATAACATATGTATCTTTTAAAATGTATCTAGTAGAGTGAACGATGCGAATATTGTCACCATACACAACAAATGCACTGGATAAAAAAAGTGATTTAATGTAATAAATAATTCAGTTGATATACGAGTTTCCTATGAATGACATCTAGCATCGGAGGCGGAGAGGAATGATTTATTCTTTAAGATAATATATAATTAAAAACACGGCAGAATTTAATCAATCCAATCAACACAATGATAATCTGCGACAGCGGACAAACTATGGGACCAGTCTGTCATCATTTTAATTAAGGGCTTGCCACTCTATGAAATCAAAATCAGAAGAGATGGGCGAGACTTGAATAAATTGAATTGATATAGGTATACCTCTTCGGTGTGGTGTTTATTATTTCTGAAATCTGCTCGCACCCAATTCTGGATTTCCGTTCGTTGAAAATCTGGTGCGGCTCGACTTGTTCGCATAAAGTCTCGGTACAGCTTTAATACTTGTGACCTAAGCATGAACTGAAACAAGAGAGACATCCACGTAAAATGAAGGGACAATGGAAACATGCATATAAATTGTAGGGGCGGACAAGAAGATATCAAACCGGTTTTAAATCCAATTAAATTAGATAAGCAATAGCTTATCCAATTACACCAGTCTGTTCGTTTTCATCCAGGTAGTTTTATTATGATGTATTTCTATATTCACCTTCGTAATGAATCAAGCAATGTCATTGCTGTACCGGTACACAAATTACACATTGACTCTTTACAAGTGACGTCCTTTCTCGGAAAAATGTACACAAGAACATGTAATGTACACATGTATTACAAGAAGGCCTCATGTTCATCATTGGGATGGAGGGGGGGGGGGGGGGGGCGGCACTCACAATACTTACCCGTTTTAAGGACATTGCCTTCGATGCCATGTTGTAGGCCTACGGTATAGCCTTAGAGT
This sequence comes from Sthenelais limicola, assembly GCA_942159475.1. NCBI lineage: Eukaryota > Metazoa > Annelida > Polychaeta > Phyllodocida > Sigalionidae > Sthenelais > Sthenelais limicola. Next base: position 70,147,831 of record OW804097.1, on the reverse strand, counting down.
CAATAATATCTGCAAAAGTTAAGATTGTTACAGATTCATAATCAAATCGAAATTAATAGGACGAGGAATGGACATGCACACATAGTCATAGACTCAGTGTTATAACAACCCTAGATATAAATGAATAGAAAATGTGAAATATATCAAAATGAATATTCCTCCCTGGTCCAGAAAATTGACCGCACAAGGATAGGAAAGTTTAGGAGCGTTTTACAGGGTTAGTTTAGTCTTAGAGTAATATTAGAAGAGGAAGATTCTCTACTATTGACTGGTTATAGCTGGTTATATAATTGTTTCTTTAATTAATTCTTCAATTGCTTGTCCAATGTACATGTCCAATTGTATTGTACTGTATTATTACTGGTGCGCACAAGGAAATGTTAGGCAAAAAAAAATAGGTGTGTTTCCGATATATCTGGCTGAAAACTAGGTAGTGGTCACTTTTTTTCTTTTTTTTTTGTTTGAAACCAGGAACTGAAATTAATGTCAATTTCATAACAATAGTTGTTTTAAACATGGGAAATCTGCTTTTTGACAGTTTCGGGTTAGGAAAACCCGTTTTCCTGCTTTTATGAGATTTTTTGTCAAAAAATCCAAAAAAAGTAAGATATGATGAAAAAAACCCCAGGTATGGTAACATTCTTTTAAGGTGGGTAAGGTTTTTCTAGGTAGGGGGGGGGGGTGTTAATCGGAAATGCACCTATTTTTTTTTGGCCTTAGTCATAGCTGAGTTTGAATAAAAGTTCCCTTTACCAACACCACTTATTGAGTTAAAGTAACATATACGGTACCCGTAGTGGCAGTAGGCTACCTATAAGCTATATGTGTTGTGACTCCCTATGGAAAGGCATTTGTATCCATATAGATACAGTAGCATATTAGGTCATGCTATTGCTAACTTGCATCAGTTAGTTGCTAATCTGCAATTCAGCTTTTCGAAGTGGCACCCTAGTGTGCACAAACTAGCGCTACATCGCTGCAGACTAGGCCCACTGCATGCTAACTTGCATTGAACAAGCTGCACGTTGGGGCTCAGCATTTCTACTTAGCATTCTGGCCCCTCTTGCTCCAGTCAAAACAAACAGATAAACCACGCCTCATATTATGTCGATGAAGTCATATTGTCTATCAGTCAAAACAAACAGATAAACCACACCTCTCTAGCATGCACCAATAAATATTGGTCTTTCTTGAAGTTCACCATAAATTATCGGCCCTCATGGTAGCAAACTATTGACAGTGATGAACTGTTTGCAAATCTTTCTACCCAGGTGGCGCCGAACAATTTAATAAATACAGAATGTCATTGATAAATACACAATGTAAGTTCTATATTTTACCTCATATTCTTCCATCTCACTAAATAACAACTGGAACAAGCATATATGGTCATAATAATGAAGTACGTTGGTACAATAATTTAGAAGAAATTCGAGTGAAATTTCCAAACCATGCAAATTTATAAATTGCATAACTTCCAGAAAAACGTTCTATATTTTACCTCATATTCTTCCATCTCACTAAATAACAACTGGAACAAGCATATATGGTCATAATAATGAAGTACGTTGGTACAATAATTTAGAAGAAATTCGAGTGAAATTTCCAAACCATGCAAATTTATAAATCGCATAACTTCCAGAAAAATAAATTTTATCTCCCAGGATTTCTCGTACATGTTCCCAGGACATCTGTAGGCCTACATGGTACTGACCAGTTCCAAAAACATAATATCAGAAATATAATAATGTGGAAAAATAATTTTCGAAATCGTAACATATTTGAAGCCTGTGGAGATATCAAGTCAACACCTTCATGGTGGCCCCTATTTAATGAATATAGGCTAGTATATATGGCGGTTAAAACATGTGTGGTTGGCATATTGAATTACTTCTGCGTTAACTTAGAGACTGCCACCACCAACTTGCTCTACACCTCTGGGTATAATTTTCCCATTTCGTATGCAGTCTCAATGGCTAGACTGCTCTCCATTATTATCTCTATTTCGTATGCAATTCCAATGACTAATAAACATTATTCCTATTTCGTATGCAATTCAAATGACTAATCTGTAAACCTTATCCACAAATACTATCCAATTCGAATGACTTGCACATCTATTCATTCCCTAAACATTCCCAGACAAATTGTTTTATTGCCTTTCATCAAAGTCACACACTTATATAACACTAACAGGGCGTCCCACCCCTTAAGAGTACACACAGGGAAGGGGTGAGGTTGGAAGGAGATGTCTATATATGGGTGGGGAGGGTGGGGCTAATATTGTAATGAGTGTTTGTTGTGACTGGAAAAAGGAGTGTAAACATTTGAATGCATTGCAAGTTAGCACTAAGTGTGTCGAACTGGGAAGTGATGAAATGCAGACTGGCATGATGTCTTGCAAAGTAGGCAGTCAGTCTGACGAAGTGGGGCCTAGATCGAAGAGAAGTAGGAAAAGAAAAATGCAAGTTTGCAGAAGCAAAATGCAAGTTAGGAATCGACTGGATGTAAAATTGGTGAGAATTGGGAAAGTTCTAAAATGTTTTCAAAATGAGGAGTAGGACAGAACATGTTAGGACCTATTTCAATGCAGATTAGGAAAAAAAATTCCTATTTCGTATGCAATTCCTATGACCATTTCGAGTTTTTTTTTGCAAACTTGCAGTCTACATCTCGGAATTGAGGGGGGAATCTATATGGATACAAATGCCTTTCCATAGATTCCCTATACGTTAACTCCGGTGGTTTTGGACACAGGGCCAAGTCTCGCACTCAGAGGCTTGGCGATTCTCGTGCTCTGAGGCTTGGGGATCAGATTTGTCAACAATTTTTCCGCAAAACTCTCTATGAACATTATAATCAGTTGCTCATGATTTTTCTCTCCCTATATTGATACTAGCCTACTTAGGCCTTTGGGTGAGTTAAAAAATAGCGGACATTTCCGTCAATTCCACAATATTAGTAATGTCCCTTATTTTGGAATACCAGGTCTATGAAATGAATATGTCTAATCAGACCGTTGCTATGGCAATCAATTGCCATCTTTATCATAAAAATGGTTGCCATAGCAAAGACAATAATATGTAAAATGTTGAAAAACAGATATTATTTGATTATCTGTCAGTAGAGCTTTCATATGAATATCTGCTTATGGGTTTATGTTTATTAGTTCATGAATATCAAGTTATATGCCATTGAATGCCATTTTTCCCCTTTAAATCAGTTGCCTTGCCTCTCATACAGCCTTAATGGCCAAACTCCAACTTTTGGTGCAAATCTGATGATAATGTGGTTGCTATGGCAACTAAAACATGCAAAACCATGGAAATCATATATCATATGATTCAGCATCCAAAGACCTTTCATATGAGGCCTGGCATACTGATGCATGTTCAATAGAACAGATTTTATGGCCATTATTTTGCCATTTTCCCTTAAATGCCTATTCTCACATTTAAAAAGGTTGCCATAGCAACAACGATATGTAAACTGTATCAAAACCAATATTTAGAATCTCTTCTATTAGAGCTTTCTTATGAATATCTACTCATCGATTTGTATTAATTAGTTCAAATTTTATGTCTCTTTTCTTCCAAAAAAGCTATTTTTCACCTTTAAATCTGTTGCCATGGCAACCAATTTCATATTCTAGAATGGAGACCCTTCCAAAATGATAGAGAATCCAGAGATCTACCTCTGTACCAAATTTGATGATTTGTTGCCCTTAAATAACCCTATTAGTAGAAGTTCTCTCCTGAAATGGGCAGTCAAGGGGTTTTTATTCCATGATTTGGCCATGAGCGTACAATATAATCGATATACTTGCCGCTCACAAGGTGGACAATATAAACTCCCTGTATTGTACAGTGACGTCACGACCATTCGAGACTATCGGTGAGCCATGCGGACAGCACAATTTGATGAAATAAATCAAATTAAGTTGTAATAAGATTTATACCACGATTGGGGGTTGTACACGCTGCAAAGGAGTGGATACATGCTATTGTGTTTTGTCAAATGGATCCATGCGTGATAATACAACCTGTTTTTATAGTAAATGTATCAAGGCTTCCTATTGGTTGAGCCTGTCAATGGCTCATCACTGATTGGCCAACCGCTCTCAATGGGCTGGTTACTGATTGGTTGATCTAGAGCAGAAAGAAGCGTCTGCTAAACATAAACAATGGAGGAAGATTGCGGAAATTTCGAGGTGGTGTTAGATGAAGAAAATGAAAATGAAAACTATTATGTGAGTAACATCAGAGATTTGAAGCGATATATAGAAGATTCTAAGAGCAAGAATACACAGAAGAAGATCAAATCTGTGGTGCACAAATTCGAGACATTTGTCAAATCTGAGGGTGTTCCAGAGGGAGAAATACTTCAACTAGAGCCAGCCAATCTGGATACATTGATAGGTAAGGTTTTTCCCATGCTTTTAGATCGAGTTAAATATTACAGGATAGTCTATTATATTATAATATTATAGATGATATTGAATTATAATAAAGGTAATAAATTGTTGTTTAATATTTTTTAGGCAAGTGGCTCTTGAATAATAGAAAGAAGGACGGGCAAGAATATGAGCCTGACACACTGAATTCTAATTTTCGAGCCCTAGACAAATACCTAAATGATAATGGATATGGTCGAAGTTTGGTTACTGATGAGGCATTCAAGACGTCTAGAGATATACTAGCAGCAAAACGAAAACACTTGAAGGGCATTGGACTTGGAAATAAAAAAAATAAAAGTGAACCCCTTAGTGTTGAAGATGAGGAGCAAATGTGGGAGAAAGGAGGGTTGGGTGATAATGACCCTGACGTATTGCAGAGAACTGTCTGGTATCTGTTGACAAAAAATTTGGGATTTAGAGGGTGCCATGAAGCTCGCCAGTTGTGCTTTGGTGATTTGGAGGAAAAGGTGGATGAAAATACCCATACATACTATGAATGGACAGAGAAATTCTCCAAAACTTGACAGGGAGGGACTAGCTGTCGACCTTTCAACCCTAAGATTTTCAGAGATGTAATGAAACCAGAAAGATGTCCTGTTAAACTAATACAGGAATTTATCTCACATCGACCTGAAATGATGTGTCAAGAAGACAGTCCCTTCTTCATTCAGGTACATTTTGTTTGATAGATGATATTTGAAAATGATAAACTCTCAATAATAATAATAAAATCATAATTCAACTAATAGATATTGGTCGATTTACTGTTTAATATCTAAGGCTATAATTTCCGAGTGACTAGGCTTAGAATATAAAAATATTTTTCAAATCTTTTTTTTTCAGGTTAATCGTGGAAGAAGCCCTGGGGAGAAAATATGGTATAAATGTCAAGCATTGGGAATTAATAGTTTGAGTACATTTATGAAGGGAATTGCAGTTGTTTCTGGTATATCATCTCACCGAAAGATCACTAATCACAGTGTTCGAAAAACCAGCTGCAGCCGTCTCCTTCATGCTGGTGTGCCGCCAACAGCTGTAGCACAACTATCAGGGCACAAAAATGTTGCCAGCCTAAATCATTATAATGTTTTAAATTTTCGTCAACAACAACTGATGTCAAACGTATTGGCTAGTACAGAAAATAACAGTATGCTTCCTGGATCTCGACAACTTTCAGGAAATAATTCAGAGAAGGGCCCAGCTATTTGCCTCCCATTTTTAAGTTCAAGTAGAGACGACAAAAGTGACAGTAAACCCAATGATAGAAAGAGGGCTTTCAGTGAAGCGCCTGTGTTCCATATAAATAATTCAGGATCTGACTAGATACAATTCATTTATGGGGCCCAACCTAATCTTCATAAGATCTCAAATAATGAAGAACTATGTAGTTCACAACAAGTAGCCATTGAGAATCGTGCAAATTCACCAAAACGTTTCAGAAGAATTTTGCCATTAATCTACAGTGATAGTGAGAGTGATTAGGTTTCCACTCGGTTTCCAGCAGATCGTGATGTACATGAATGTAAATAAAGAGCTTCAAACTGCATCCTCTTGTCAATGAATCAAATAAAAAAGCCTATTTTTATTTAATAATATTATATCCCACTGACGTGATATGAAGCCCGACCATATATTCAAGCTGCAGCTACGTAATCTATGAGCTGTGACAGTATTGACAGGAACTGTTGCTGTCTGTCTTAGTTCATAAATTCTTGCAGCGATGGCGCTACATTCGTTCCTTAGCCAATCAGCTATTCGCTTGTACATAGAGCTTTGGTATCAAAATCAATATGGCGGGTCCTTGGAGCGAATCAAGGTAAATAAACAGTTTGTTTATCAATTTAATTCTTAAATATGAAATTGTGGTATAAAAATAGGATGTAACTCAGTTAGTTTCTGACTTACTGTATATGTTGCCCACTCGTTTTTTTCGACCAGGCATCTCACTCGAAGCCTGCGGCTTCTCGTGAGATACCTGGTCGAAAAAAACTTGCGGCTTCTCGTGAGATACCTGGTCGAAAAAAACTTGTGGACAACGTATACAGTAAGTCAGAAACCAACCTCGTTACATCCTATCATAAAGAATCATGGAATAAAAGCAAGAATAGCACAGTATCGCGTCTTCGGCGGACTGTATTCTCCTCGTATGGCCGAAAAACAACTCGGCCTACAGCCTCGTAGTTTTCGGCCATACCGGTAGGCTACTCGAAGAATACAGCCCCCCTCATACGCGATAGGCCTACTATGCTGTTCTTGCTATATTACCCCATATTGTCCTATTGGGGTCGTTTTTGACCCAACCTCAAAGAACCTTCATTCTTTTCTTACCAAATTTTGGTAATTCTAGTTTAAGTATGAAAATGGATGCCTGAGGTATTGGTTAGTTCATTCTATGCATTTTATTTCTAAAATTACTTATTATATTGCAATTTTGAATCACCTTTTCTGTTTAGATATCTTTTTTTTTTTGTAGCAATCAGACAGCAGTGATCGTCATGTGACCTAAAATAGTGCGGTGTCAGGGCGTTGCCATGACGATTCATAGGCACGTCGGCCCAACACCGCGTCGGCCCACCTGTGCGCCCCGTCGGCCCACCTCCAAAACCGCGTCGGCCCACCCCCAAGATACTGATGCTAACTATAACCCTAAACCTAACCTTAAATATGTGGTCCTAGGTCAGTATAGGCAGTAGCCTAGGTCAGTATAGGCAGTAGTTATATCCCACTAGCATCCTGACGCCTAGTTTTTAGTTGATACCTTTATATTTACCTAGTGGGCCGACGCAGTCTACCCCTTGGGCCGACGCGATCTACCCCTTGGGCCGACGCGGCCTAAGCCTTGGGCCGACGCGGTTTTGGACCGAAGCGTCTGGGTACCTGCCATGACAACGCTTGTTATGCAATGTTGAGAACCTATATTTACCATACATATCATTTTCATTACTTATTTAATATGAAGTTAATATAATAATGCTGTTGAAAAAAACATCTCACATGGGTCGGTAGGGAACACCAGACCTATAGGCCCCGGGACCAATAGGCCCCGGGACCTATGGGCCCAGCTCTGGACTTATAGGCCCCAAGGCCCGCTCGCGTTGGACTTATAGGCCCCGGGATTTATAGGCCCAGAAGAATACTAAACCATACCAAAAATAACCCTAAACCTAACCCTAAATTGGTTGTCCTAAGTCAGTAAAGGTAGTAGTGGACTGTCCCTAGTAAAAACTGACTAATAAAATAATTATTTTACTAAAAAAAAAAATATCACTAAGTTTTGAAGCGGGGCCTATAAGTCCAAAACCCCTGTAACGGTCGGGGCCTATAAGTCCCGAGCTGGGCCCATACGTCCAAACGGCTGGGCCTACCGGGGCCCATACGTCCAATGCGCGGGGCCCATACGTCTGGGCCCATAAGTCCCGGGGCCTATACGTCCGCACACCCCTTTAGCCTCAGTTTAGGGACAAATGGGTTAAACACTTCCCTAACAGTTAGCTACAATACTGCATGCATATTAGCCTGATTAGTAAATACACATGTAACTGGTAACATGGATGGAAAACAGTTATTACCTAGGGTCATAGAATCCTCTTTCAACCTGAAGATACAGCTAACAATGACGAGCTGCACCTTCAAGTGCACGCACGTGGGCGATAATATGGATGTTGTTATTGCAGTGTCAGTGTTTCTCAAAGAGGTGGTGCTCTAGTCGGCTACTTATGGCTATTTCGACTGGAGACCACCAGAGAGCGCGTGTGCATAGATTATTTAACCGCGCTCTTCCGCGACAACGCCAACTGCAACGGTGGATAATTTCTCGATCAAACTTCAAGATTCTCCATATCTTTGACCCGATTTCGGATTTCAGGAAACGGTCATGTCAAATAGTTTTTTTTATAGTTCCTCCGTATGGACATACAGTGTAGCCTATGTGCTTCAGCAAAAACGTTTTGTCATAATTATATGATAATTTGGTAAATCTCCGAGATGCAAGCTTTCAGGCCAAAAAAATAAAAAATAGGTGTGTTTCCGATTTATCTGGCTGAAAACTAGGTAGGGGGGGGGGTAACTTTTTTTTTTTTTTTTTTTAGGAAACCACCTCTCAGGACCTAAAAAATTTGTCTATTTCATAACAATAGTTGTTTTAAACATGGGAAATGTGCTTTTTGACAGTTCCGGGTTCGGAAAACCTGTTTTCCTGCTTTGATAAGATTTTTTGTCCAAAAAATCCCCCCAAAGTAAGATAATCTGACTACATTAGGCCCCTATACTAAAATAGCTTAGAATAGCTTATGCCACATAGAGAGCTAGGCCTATAGGCCTACAGCTAATAGCCGGTAGGTAGTCTGCCATCCTCATTTTATCAGTTATATGAGGGTGATTTATAGCTATTTCTAATGTCTATGATGATTTATGAAAAAAGCTGATCATTCTAAAATATGTGCCATTATAATAAATATGGTTGAGGGAAATGCATTTCATAGGCCGGATATATATCCTAGGTCTACGGTAGGCTTATGCATTATACTTGCATATTGTACTTTGGTACAATAGTGTTACGGGTAACATAATATATAGGGGCCTTTATGCCCAATATATTTTCATGTTTTTTAAGAACCACCAAAGTAAAGCTTGAATTGCTGCTGTTTCTACGTTTGAAGTATAATTTGACTTCCACTAGCTGCCACTGGACGTACAGCTCGCAATAGGGCCTATATGATTTCTTATTGCATATGGACATCGATTTACATCCAAATTTTTTATATTTAATCTGAGAATTTCACCCGAGCCAGTCAAATTCAGATGCATTCAAAATGCCTATGCAACAATATTAATAGCCTTTAGACTAAGGGTGAAATCACCTGGAGATTGACGTTGCCACCATTAATCTCCTTTTGATTAGTTGGGGGGGGGGGGGGGGATTTATCCTTTTGTTACACCCTCGAGGGTATAATCTACTAGATATATATAACTATAATAATAATCTAAAAGTTTAAATGTTGGAGTCCCAATGAAGACACAAGTGGTATGGTTAAGCTACACTTTCTAATCTTTAGGTACAAAACTAATAACCTTATAATCTTGAGATTCGGTGTGAGGGATCAAAACAAAATACCACATGTTATTATTCACTCATAGTATAGCCTAACATTTTGTTATATATTTCTATTGATAAGAACTTCCGAATCATTTTAGCTTTGAATTAAAGAAAATTGATGTCGTCCCACCTCGGGACATTATGTAACACCTCGCCATTCTAATTCACAGAGATCTTAGTTAATTAGAAAGCTATGGGGACTCATTAGGGAGCTCATCTTCTTACCCCCAACCCCCATAGCAAACTTTATTAGAGGGGGGAGGTATCGCTGTATATCGATCTTGGTCGTTCGGTAAATGATGATTCTGTGAGAGGTATAATTAAGTTGTTGTTATTACTGTTTTTATTTTTGCACAAGCTTTCAGGCTAGTTTGCCCTTCTTCAGGTGAGATGGTGTCAACTTTATTAGAATCAGCTATATCAATTTCAAGCAGTCATTATTTATAGAATATTTACATGCATGGCTAGTTTCAAGGGAAGGAAACAATTTTGACAACTCTATACAAAAATATATATATATATGCAGCCATTGCAAGAGGCAAGAGACAAAGAGACTGTCAAAAAATTGCTCGACTTTCGTATATATATATACATGTATAGTGAAAGTCACGCTTCAGTGATCCTGACACAGCTAAACCGGACCCACGACCGACCCTCCCAGTGGTGGTTCCGAAAGCAGAGCAAAGTAGGCATACATTATTGTTAGTGGCAGAGGTATCGAGGTTACACTCAGCCGAAGAGGTCGTCCATGCATTTCGCAATGAAAACACTGCATTTGGACTGTTTAAAAATAGCACTGCAACGAAATGTGCGAGTGGCATCTTTCTAGTGAAGGTTCAAATGGTCATTACTGGTCCGCCACACCTTTTGGACGTTGATGTATATATTGCTCGTATATATATATTTATTTCGGGGCGCAGGTAAAATGCGACGTGGAAGCAGCAGGAATGTGAACAATTCACTCAGATGATCATCAGACCGGTATTGACTGTCCCACCAAGAACATCACAACTTTACCTCACATTTCGGATCAAATGAATTGCTTCACCTCTTCCTTGGTTGCTGTGTTTCGATCATCCCGAACTGGAAGGATTATTGATATTGCCAGTTGTAAATAAGCTTGTACACCTGACATGGAAGGAATATCGCCTCTCTACTCATTCATGGATCTCGAGAGTGTATTACCACTACACACTGAGGAACATATATGTACGCACCACCAATGACAAACAAGGTAAGCAGAGCTATAGTGTGACTATTATAAATAATGATGACTATATATATGATCAGACAGGTGAATAAGATCAACATATCGGTTGGTGAAAATACATTGACCACAATAGTTCGTATGCGACAGTTTGTATTGCAATATATGACCTGCTAAGCTCTGCTATATATTGTTTGTGCCTGGTCATGAATTGGGATTATAATATTATATAACTACAATTTCCAAAGGCCCCCCCCCCCTCCCCCTCCACACCCTACACCCCTGCCATCATGAATAATTAATCATGGTGTTGGCAACATATCTTTCCATAATCTTTAATTATAAATTTCTGTTAATTCCCTTCGATGATTAACTCAAAGATCTGTCAACAAGGTCCAAATGTCCAAGTTTAATGGAATGTGCCCGTACGTACGTAGGACTCGGATGGTTTATAAAAGGGTGTTGGTCACTCAGTACCCGTTTCGATCAAAAGACCCAAAGTAGCCGACTGTCAGGGCAGGCATACATGTACACATGATTGCGTGAGCTTTAGTTCTTAAATTATATTATTGAGGGGAGAAACTTAAGATGTCTTGTGAATTGCTTATCCCGCTTTTGAATCATGTATTTGTCTTAAGACTTGCCCACTTTACTTTTCGATAACACGTATGCCCAGGGCTTAAAGTATCAGAATGCCTATTTATTTGTGTTTTGCTTCTTTGCCAAGTTAAATATATGAGGTCAATAGTTACAACTCATGAATGGTTTATTTTCATTTAGATACCAGCATCAGACTGTGGAGGATCCAGCATTAAATAGTGCTTTATTATTAAAATGTTGCGCAAACTATATCATATTCAATTTAATGTAATGTTATCTTTTATAAGGAAACACATTTAGAATTGGAGATTAAATCGCAGTTATTTATCTTAGAAAACACTGACACCCTTCCCAGAAAATTCTCTTGTTTATTAAACCCAATCATTCGAGAAATAATAATAGACAGACTCTCTCATGAAGGCAGTTAATTATTTCGTTACCTATTTGTCTCGTCTGTTATAAGTCGTACCCCGCATTCTGATCCAATTGGCTTCCTAATTATATCCCACCATAAATAATATTCGTGCTCGTGGGACTCAGCTAATTTAAAGGTCTGCCCCTTAGGACAGCAATGGATCACACTCACGCGTATCAATATAGATGGATTGGCCCTTACCTCCGGTCATCCTTGATGAAATTGCTAGCTATTTTCCTACATAATGCATGCCCTGTAGTTGAAGTGGAAGAGAGGGATAGGCCTATATCATATGCATTGTTGGTAGAATCATCTCAGATTTTACCAACACGGCATATATTATCTGCTATACTATTGGAGATATTACATATGAGGTATAATAATTCATTTTTTGTCGTCATAAGCTCCCTGTAGTGAGCTCTTAGACACCCCATGACCTAATAAAACGTAAGGGCTAATACCTTTCCATTATACACGTTGGCAATGAATATAAGCCGACAGGCAGAGACTTTTGTGTAGAGGATAATAAAGGGGGTTTAATTAAGGCTAAACTTCAATGGATAATTACGCTAAATAAAGTATACGTAACAAAACATGTATGTAGGCATATACTTGAAGTGCAAACCAACGGAGAATAACTACAAGTACACCACAGGGAATTAACAATTGCATAATCGCAAGAACTGTTAGTTCCAATCTACTCATTCGACCTCAATTATTTTCTGTGTGAAATCCCTCCTAATGTAGTATTTTATTCATCTAAATGGACATTCGTTTATTAATCATGTTTAACTTTTGTCTTAAAAACACCATATTCTAGTTTGTATGTGCCATCTATAATTGCCTATCTCTGCGCATGCATACGTGTTTCATTTCTACCCACGGTATGGTGAAATTATGTGGTTAAAGCATGTTTTATACGTACATCAAAGGAATGCGATCTCACATAATTTAACATAATAAACAAAAAAACAAAATAATGCTCGCTAAACATGCAGTCTTCTGAAATTTTACTGAAAATGCATGAAAACATAAATGTATATAATATGCAAAATAAAAGGGATTCAAGGGGATTTCATCGCTTGTGCGACTTCTCTTAAAACAAAGAAAATCTTGGATTATTAAATACATACTCAGGGAATGATAAAGAAAGAAAAGAATTAATGCTTGATCTGGCTTTAACTTGGGACCTCGTTGCCAAATAGGCAAATGATCTATGTCATAAACTTCTCCTTCAGTAAAGTCCCTAAATAAAATGGGCACCCAAGGATGTCCCTTTACACTCAAAGGAGGAGCTTTCATGAACAAAATAAGTTGATACTATTATTAGATCGATACATTATTTAATGGTGTTATGTGCTGTACACGTGTGCGATAACTTAATTTCCTCCACTGCCTGTTGAATTTATATGGGGATCGCGTGGTAACACATTTAAAACAAAAATAACGCCACAACTTATAATTTCTCTAACAATTGAGGCTTTCAGTGAAAGTTTTCTTCGTGTTAAAGCTTTCCCCAGGGTTTAAATTTCAAGCCTTGCCAAACTTGTTTAAAATTGTAAAAATGTTTATATACTTGCTGCATCGCTTGGCATGAGTCCAAGATAACATCATCAATCACAGTCTTGACTTTGGGATTCTAATGCATAACATTTTACTGTTTAGAAATGCATTCTGCTGTTTAAGAATGTGATGATATTGCTCCCTGCGGTCTGCTATCTGAATCCTATTTGGAGCTATTTAGTATGTGCAAACCGCCGTGCATTGTTTGCTCGTTTATGACACATTATTTGAGTGACAATGAATGTTATGCGGGCTCTTGAAGGAAAAAATCATGGACAGAATGAACTACTAAATCAGAAAATAACCATCAATGCTAGCCACACACAAATAGTTCAAGCGAGGAGGGCACGGAGAAAAGAAGCGAAAATGAGATACATTTGAGAATGGGCAGACGGAAATGAGTTTGAAAACGTGTTTCCAATTACATGAACTATATAATTATACGGCATGATCATTATCCTTTGTTAATGCGTTCAGGGTTCAAGTTTTAGTATTAATGAGTAATTTGTATATGCTTTACATTGGAAAATATGTTCCATTTAAAACTTGTCCATAACAGCAAGAATCGATAGAGTTAACTGCAGACTTTAAGAAATAGTATTAAGCGTATGTCTGAAATAACTGATGAAATCATAAAACATGTATCACCATGATTTATAATTATACTGGGAGAATTATCTTTATTGAGCCAGCCACTTTATTTGAAAATAAGGGATTGATTAATTAGTTTTGGCACACTTTTTTTTACCACAGAAAAATATTTTTGTTTATGCCACGTTCCCAGCTATAATTAAAGCTCTTTATACAAACTCTACAAACTAACATGAATTGGCGTGGAAATGAATATTAGTGTTAATAGTCATTACATCTGAATAACATGCGGTACTGTTTGTTTTTGTACTGTGTTTAACAGGTGATAAAGGCGTACAAAGCACATGCATTATTTGGCACTGCCAACAAGCAAGTCATGTGTAGGAGAAACCGTTCCAATAAGATCCTGGAGCATTGAATGCCCCAGAAACCACGCAGTTGTCCATATATTTCAAACATGCCACACGGTTTTATCTTTATCATGCGGCGCGCTGATATTGAGACCGGTAAAAAGAAATGGGTTGACAAAGACGGTGGCACGAAAAAATATTTCTACTCATGCATAGACAATTCAACATCCTTTGGGAGCATTGAGACCGTGACTTGGGTGAAAGTATGTTGTTTATGAAAGCATTAGATCTCTAACGTTACAGACGCCTCTTCTATACGCGTCTTTGCTTCATAATATATGAGATATATTATATATCCGTTTTGTTGTTGGAAATCTTCAGTATACGTGGGGCGAGGGAGCGGCATTCAATACGGGACCATTATGGGGAAGAAGGACATCCTCGTATGATAGGAATTCAAACCCTTGTGGGATACTATATTGTTTTATTTTACTGGGCCACCCAGTCATCGATATATCCCCAATCCATTCGGCCTTACATATAATTATATTCTAGTGGAGCGTTTCCAATAACTTTTTATGACATTTATAGCTCTGTGGTTGTGTTGCCATCCTTAAATTGGCTATGCTACATTTCGAAGATTTCACGATGAAAAAAAAAGAGAAAAGATCAGTCAACTGAGCCCGCCACACTCAATCAAGTCCTGTATTGACTTCGTATACAAAAGCGGTCTGACTTTCAGATCACGGTTGCGTGTTGCTGTGATAAGGAATTGTTGGTCCTTCGCCGTGAGTAAATATTAAACAGAATTAAGAGGGAAATCCTCTAATACTTCTTCTTAACTATACTGGATGTGAGGCAATAGTGTATACCGACAAGGAATGCGGTTCAGACACATTAATTATTTTGGTGATGCATAATAATGATAATTATTATGGTCTAATGGTAATCATTTAAACATAACGTCTTAATTTGCTTTAATTTCGTCTTTGGGAAGCCTTATACTACAGAAATTCTAATTTTTTGATATGTTATTTCATGAAGATGTATATAGAATGTCGCTCTGGTGGAATAAAACTGATACGATCTTAAATTGTTATACACAATCAGAACGTGTACCAAAATCTGGCTTGGATTCTGTAAATTCAACTGGAAAAGTAATTGCCTAATCTAGCGCTTATGAATACATCTTTGTTATGGCGGGCCAACAATAAACTCAAAACTACAACAATAAACAATAAACTCATTCTGTTTTATCTTCTGCTTTCTGGTGTGTTTTACTTGAAATAATATCATATAGTATTGCTTGTGTATTTAGATTTATATATAAGGACTAAAATTGGACTAAAATTATCAGCCATTATAAAAGTAGCTATAGCTTCGGGCGGATTAAAGCGGTTTCAAATAGAAAGCAATACTGTATTCATCATGACACCAAAGATGTGGAACGTGCTGAGAGGCCATGCAACGGCAAGGAACGAGCTTCTAATTTAATAGGCCCTCTGGTAGACCGGCATTGCCCTATTGATGATGGGCATGGGTTTTTCCTGGAGGGGACACTAATACATTAAACTGTGTGACGTATGCTCTGTGCTAAGAGCATTGGTAGCATGGAAAGATGTGACATTGATCGACCGCCACGCTTTTCTTTCGGCTGACAAAAACATTCTATGAATGTACAACACGAAATAGGCGCAGCTAGTGGGATCTCATATCAGGTCCATTTCGTGGTGTACCGATATCTCGCTCTGCTCCTGACTCTAAAATGCCAGGTGCGATTGCTGATGCTTGTACATAGGTATGGGGATGGTCGATTGCAAGTGATTCTCTGTACTGCCTTGTACCGGGCAGAAGATTGCATGTACAATATCAAAAGACTTATATACATAATTATGTATACACTACAGCTTGTCTGCTTGTGTCCTTTTCATCTCTCTCTATATATATACAGCCATAGTTTTTATAAAATACATTTGGCATATATACTTTGCCATTATTTTAGAAATATATTCTTCATAAATCTATTGTGTTCAGAGTTACGCAGAAGTATCTGATGTTTTCATACAAGGAAATGAACTGTACAAGACCGACAATACGTGTAAGATGGCAATGCAAAGCCTACATATATATACATATATATATATATATATATATATATATATATATATATATATATATATAATATATATATATATATATATATATATATATATATGAGAGGTTTCCATTACATCTTTGTTTGGACATACAATCTGAGTACTGAATAACAATTTGCACATACAATCTTAATAACTATTTGCTCAGGGTAAGCTCTTGTTGTATCTTTTTTTAAAAAGAAAAATTGTATGAACGTTTTGACAGTCATATTGTCCTGGACATTATATGCATCCTTCGTATAGTCAAATAAAAGTAAATTGTGAACAAATTTTGCACAGACACAAGAAGCATTCACCCGCATATCGCCCAATCTATTTATGACGCACCGGCCACGGGTGGCCAGTGCTGTGTGTCGCGACCTTGGACCCGACCTTCTGAAATCATTAAAATTTAACTCTGAAAGGAGGAAGGCCCGACTGGGTAATCTAACTAACGTTACAAGCACAAATTCGGAAATAACTCCAAGTGCACAGTCTAGACTTGGTTCAGAATACAGAATCTATTATAGTGAGCCCATAAAAGTAACTTCTTAGATCTCATCTCTCCAAAATGCGCCATATATTTCCGATCATAATGTCACGGCATTATATTATATATTATATTATTATATTATGCTTATGTAGAGAGAATTTATAGTAGATTTAAATGCAGATTAGAAGCCATTATTTGCGAACCTGATGTTGAATTTCATAGGAATTATTTGAATGGTCATAAATGCCGATTTGTAACACTCCGACTCCATACTTTCCTGCATGCAGTTGCAGCAACTGCTGTGTATTGTTATGTGTGCATATCTTGGGTGCTGGTATGCATGCTGTATTGTATAATTATCACGCTGGTAAATTATTGCCGACTTCGGGATGAATGTCCAAGCTGTTGCACTGCGTTACATAGAGGAATGTTATAATCTAAGGGCTGCATTGTGCATGAGTTTTAAATGTCCTGAAATATGGGCACATTGACCAGACATTTATATGCGCATCCATACAGACATATGTGGAAGGGTTAGTTCCCGCAAACCGGATATTCATAATACGTACAACTGCACGTTAGAATTCGTTTATGGAATTCGTTTACAATACCACAGGAATATTCAGAGCCTATACATTGGAAAAGGACAAGAGTAAAATGTGTTATCGATCTGCATGCTCATCGGTAAGTCCACATTTTATATTGTACGTGTTGTCGGAGCAGCCTAATTAGGGATACATCATCGTGCTAAGTTACATGCTGGGGCATAATATTATTATAGTCAGGCCGATAAAATTATCGTTTAAATGAACCTGCAAATTAAGCCCAGTAGTATACGGATTCCAAATTGGGGAAATTTGTGCGGTATCACCGATTATCGGACTGCATAATATCAATGTCTTTGCTGGTTTGCATCATGGGATTTGCGCGAATTCGAATAATAGGATACATGGATAATGTATACATGTATGTATACGTATATATGTATACATGTGTGTATGAGAATGTGTAAGCCCATACGTTCATGCACATCATAAATGTGAGTAAAACTACACAAGTATACATCGCATTTATGTTGTACATCTAGGAACTAGGCTCAATACTGTCATATATGTGATAAATACTGTATCCCCAATATGGATTATAATTTAACGTTATCCTTTCCCGTGCCTTAAATACCCCAATCCTGGCTTAAATGTTATCCATGCATGTGTACCTTTTATATTAGGCTTCCATTGATAGGAACTTTAATATTGTCCTGTCTATTGATAAAAAGATGAACGCCATTTAGTCGAATGTCCGAGGTAAATAGTGCACAAACAATCGAGTACGCTCCATTGAAGGCGGTGATAAATTTACACGCAGTTACCCATGCTCACAAACGCCTTGTTTATATATTATGTATAGACAGAGGAATCTGTCATCAGACCTCGATCGCAGATTTAATAATTTGCACTTTTATGACGTAACAGATCTCAAGACCTGCAGAACGAGAGGGAAAACATGATTTTTAAAATGTAATACTATGTTATATAATATGTGTAGACTATCTGTATCCTCAATGTAAGTTTAAGAAAAAAAGTAAATCTGCGATTAAAGCGTAATTTTCCGAATTGTCATAATTATAATGACAGATTAATTGGGTGAACTAGCAGCATTCAATCGTATAATTATAATTGCAATTGAGAATTAATTGATTTGATGAATATCTCGAGTCATGCTTGACCCAACCTAGCTGACCTTTCCCAAATTAATTAATCGCTTCGGTTTGACGGAAGAGCAAGGTTTATTTATTCTAATAAAGAGGTTGTCTTTATTTTTCAATTCGCGGTTGCTAGTTTCCACTTTCCGTTGAGATGATATTTTTTCCAGTACAGAACTGATCACGCATACATGATCATTACCGTCTAATCACGCCTGCATTAATTGTCAAGCAGGATGATTTCTGTAAATTAAAGTAGATTAAAATAAAAACAGTTCGAACGCAGAATTGATTCATCACCATTGATGGTGTGATGCACAGGATCTAATGAAAGAAAATGTTTCAGTATAACTTCCTTGTAAAACATCCAGTAGTTGGTATATGGGGACTGTTTTGATTTCATTTGAAATTTGATACACTAGACACCAAGTTGACACCCATGCACCTTCCCTTAAATATACGGGTAAAATCGCCAGAAAATGTACAATTCACCTCCACCAATCCTCTGAAATAACCCAACTTTCAGACGAAAAAAAAAGTTCAAAATACAGTTCAACCTAACCAAACAGATTGCTACAATCAATGCAATGCCGAATATACTCGAATTTACCTAGTATTGGCCAAATTGCAGCCTAATTTACTAAATGTGTACAGCTGCCAATTGTACATTTTCTGAAAATCTGACCCATACACAGTAGGCTATCATGTGAATTAGGATGTTAGTCTTTGGGTCAGGCTTATACTTCGATCCTTTATTGTCGATCTCTATTTGGTTGATATCCCCAGTGGGGCTGTTTGATATTTAATATATATAAATTACTTGCATGATTGTGTTTGCTTCTTATAAGCGTTGTATTCACGAGATCCTAGAATTTATATCCTATATAGTAAATTGAAAAATATAACTTGACGTTTTCTATATGTTCTGATGCGTTCTTTTGCCACTTAACTGCAAAAAATAACAGCCTCACCCTTTATAGTGAAAGATGTGTACCACTAATACTGGCAAATCCTTTTGTGTCACCCATACTCTCACATCTGTATCCGTGTGGGTAGTTTCTTCCAGGAACATTCACCGACCATATCATATATGGGTTAGATGTTCAGAAAATGTACAATTCATCTTCACCAATCCTCTCCAATAACCCAAATTTCAGACCAAAATAAAGTTCAAAATACAGTTCAACCTAACCAAACAGATTGCTAGAATCAATGCAATACCAAATGTACAGGAAATATACATAATATTAACCAAATTGCAGCCTAATTTAGCAGAATATACTAAATGTGTACAGCTGCCAATTGTACATTATCTGAAAATCTGACCCATATGTTCCCCATCCCCTCGCGGTGGATCTTGGCCGTCTTCATAGCCAAGCTATATACATATCATATTTTCCCAGTCTAACGTTACGAATCCTGAATAATATAAGGACCCTGGATTTGGGGTCTGATGATCTTACTAGATCGCAGTGGTTTTGGATATACTTACATACACATCATATTCTATAACACACATGTGTACATACATACTGGTCCATCTATGTAATAGAAGAGTCTGACTTCAGGGCCGGACGTGTACGTAGCAAGTGGATTACATACCAAACAGGTCATATTTATTTCAGTATACATTTTCATACTTGTACCAATGCACTTAATTTACCAGTATTATAAATCTGTTCACAGCACGCCATTCACTTTTCCAAACATTTAAGCATAATTATAACATTTGTATTTTACATATTGTGTATATAGGGCAATTCTAGAGCATCAGCTGAACGTGACAGCTCATGCGATCAGTAGATATAGATCTGAATACATACACTGTCTTTATTTTGTGATGTGGCGCCTATAGATAGTCTAGTTAAATATCTGGCACAGTGTTGTATATATATATATATATACACTACTTTGTCATACCGACCTGGTTTTTCTTATTAAGAGGCCCGGAGGGAGAATGTATAGTATAATTATAAACACGCACCTATTTTATATTTTACAATATTTGTGACCCTGTGTTGAACATTATAGTGACCAATTTTGCCATTTATAATTATATCTTTTATTTATTCAATTAATTATAGTATCACGTATAGACATATTCAATTTGATGCATGTGCCTACAAGTTCATATGTGGTCTCTATTTTCGAAATTGGATTGTAATTCTAATTTGCTGTCAGACGTAATAAATCAGTCACTCTGAGAGGGACGGTGGAAGCCCATACCAGCACTGCATGTACATGGAAGTTGTCATTAAACAGCAAAAACTAGATCTGTTATTACGAGCATCTTTAGCATCTTTATTATTCTTTGGGGGTATATTTAAATTCTCACGATGGTACATCAGGCATCGGTGGCAAACATGATGATTGGAGGAATAGGTACATTTAATTTCAAACACAACAGCGACTCCGTATGGTTAATAGATTGAATGTTAATTATAGAGTCTGTTGATAGGGTGGCGGGTGGGAAATATTTCTGATCGGTGTGTATCTGTCAGCCGTCAGAGTAGAAGTGGGCACTGGTCAGGGATGCTGTCTGGGACCTGTTGCATGGTGTAGTTCCTATCAGCCTCGATCCAGGCTACCTCCTGGACAGGAGATTGGGAACATTTCAGGCTTTGGTTCAATGAGGAGGAATTATCCGCAGGATAATTCCTACCTAATGAAATGTCGATGGGAGAATATATTCCTAACCAGGGTGGTGTATTGTCAGAATGACATCGATAGATACTGGACGCCTACACCATCCGTAGCATTGGATATAACTAGTATTTGGTTGCTTCGTTTTTATGTGAATCTGCCAGAGGAATTCTAGGAAAAATTGCAAACAATTATTGAATTGAGGATTCTAAAAACCCAACGTAGAGTCACGAATAGGGGAAATAACAAGTATTTGTATAGGAATGAAATCAAATCGCAATCTGCCGCAACACAGCCACGGGTATGCTAAAATATCCATAGATTTAAACAGATTTACTGAATATTCGACAGGTCATGAATTCTAAACTCAGCTTGCTTTTTTTTAAAGAGACACCATAGTTATATTGTTGCACAGTTTTAGGCCGTGTGTCGTTAGTGGCTTTTGGATGTATCAACGGCCTATGTCCAACAACCATTTAATTTTAAATCCGTATTTGTTCATGAAATTATCAGGCCACTAAATACATCAAGTTTGTTTATAATGCCAACAACTATTTGATTTAGATCCTTATTTGTTCATGTAATCGTCCGGCCACTAAATGCATGAAGGTTTGTTTATATATGAGTTATTTCCAATCATACCTCCATAAATCTACTCCAACAACCCAAACAAACGAACTATAAGGAAAGGTGATCTATTGTTATGCTGCTTTATTCGGATCACTCTTGTTTGTTGTACAGTTTACTGTAGCTTAACCCCGGCTTGAACCACATTCCCCACGAGCTTGGCCACTATAATTAGTACGCTTATGTGTCATGGTTTTTGCATTGGCCTGTGTACGTATGGGGATCATACTCATGCCTTTGGTATATTTTTCTCTTCAGTGCGCCTGGTGTGTACATTCCACTAAAGCAAGAGGCAGACACCTTGTGAAGTCCACACACCAGAAATGACTCTTTCCCTCGAGTATATATGCCTTACATGACAGTTGTATGGTTGACCGAGAAAAAAAGCTCTGTCAATTGCTGCATCTTCATATCAAAGCATATAATAATACCATATGTAGTGAAAGGAAGCAAAATGCTTACCTTTGTATATACAAGATTTTACAAGCCTTTCTCAAGTAATTACCCATCATTATGTATTGAATATTCATTATCCTGTCTCCGCACTGTGAGGAGAACTCGATGTTTTCTCTTCCATTCTGATGGATGTATTTTTATTCTTTCAGATACAGGGTCAGAGCTAACACCTGCCCGTTCATCTACTTATCCAGATTGGAGTGAATAGGCCGACAAAGATTAAAGGAAAACAGAACCCATTTCGAGCCTGAGAAATTGAATGATCCGCATTAATGACACATCTGGAAGAGATAAAGAGTCATACTGGTGTTATCTGAGTGGGAGCAGGTAGTAGAAAGTATGTGGGAGTGTCACCAGCTGGACCTATGCGCAGACGAGGAAGGTATTGTAGAAATAATATACAGCGCAGCCCACGTCCAATACTACCACCCATTGTTACAGAGCACTTCCTCCTGTGCCTCCACCTAATGACACCTCGCTCTTTATCCCCTACTCCAGGGTGAGCAGTCGAGACCAGTCTCCAGTGTGCAGGTTTGGAGGAACACTATAGCACATGCGAGTGTAGTAGTAGTACTGTAACTGGTTGATATGTAGCAGGCTCTTAGAAGAAGAGCATGGTAGGCTAGATATGGGGAGATGAGAGATGACGGAGGAATTATAAGAAATTTATTGCCAATTTCTTCAGTCGGATGCATCATACTAAAGACATTTTCCTATGTCGGTTAAAACCACTACTCGAGAACAAATGAGGCCTATCTGATAGGTCATGGAATGGAACGGTATGGTGCAGGCTCTTAAAAGTTTACTCTGGTCATGATCTAAATTGATAAGAGGAGAACATTCTCTCCTGCTTTGTGATAGGCCACCTGCCATACAGAAGGAGAAGAATATCAATGCAAAGGCTAGACCTAACTGATATATTTACTGAACGCCAGAACTGATTGTGATTAAGACGATACGGCGCCCGTCTCTTTCAACCAACTTGTGGTACTAAATTCCATACATTAGGGAGTTACCATCGCTGGATCGCTCAGGAGAGTAATTGTTTTTATCTCAAAACTGAGTCTTCTGTACGATTTTATATTCGCCTTGCCATTACTTAGAGGATATTTATGCACCGGTGGATCAATGAACGTTAATTAGCAGTGAGTTTTTTTCTCCCTGGGATATACTACCTTTCATATACTGCAATACAAGTTTGTCTATATATTGTGTCAATATATTGCAGACTGCCATTCAACCAAGAACTGAATGGGTCCATATTATACAGAGTGGTGGAATATACCATAAAGTATTAACGCTCATTCATCCCAGATCGGGATATCAAGCCAGTGACACAGACATAGGTGTATCCCGTGGGGATCCAGAATAGCCAGCTGGAGGTGCTTGTGGTGGCATAGGTATATCGTCATCGCACCGCCACCGTGGAGTACAAATACCACCAACCTTGCACATCTCCATCCCTCCTCCAGGCACCAAGCAACACACAGCAGCTGGAGAAGAGGACACGGAGAGACATGCTCCCTGGGCCCATTCTACTGTAACCAACCAACCTACTGGTGAGTTGCAACAAGAGAAGTGTAGTCCATTCATTCTGGTCAACGTGTGAAGCACCGTTCCTTGAATGAATTTCAATCTGTGGTAGATAGCATAGGGACATATATATACATCTACATATAATTGACTCTATACATACGGTATACATACAGCCACTGGCAAACACCTGCAATATACCTTCGGCGCAGCTTATCTGATCACCAGCAATTAAACTAGTCGGAAAATAAGTGGATGGTCCTGATTTGTATGGACCTTCGCTAAACTCACCCTGGGAAATAATAGTTCGCGCTGGGTTTATTTTTCCCTGTTAGCTTCTGAATGACCATCATGATGGACATAGAGCTAAACCACCTGACGGAGGAGGAGAGGGACCGGATTCTTAATGTTCTCCGGAAAGACGAGGAGCTCAAGGTGAAGGATGCTGAGCGTATTAGGTGAGAACCCATTTTGTTATATTCATGTACAAAACCTTGAAACCTGATAATCCTCAAAACTCTTGAAAGCTGTGTTTAATTATAAAAAAAAAGCATTACTAACCTGTCACTGTTATGATTTGATGTCGCATGGCATAGCATGCAAGAGAGGATTGACTCATGGGAATATAAATAAGGACGATTGTAACGTGAGGTACCATATCAGATGGTTGCTCTTTTTTGCACCTATACTATGATTGTGTCACTGTAATAGAATGAATCATCATTGTATAGTGTACTTTTGAAATGATTTCAATTTATCCGAGATGCATTTTATAATAATTCCCGCGGTTTCGAATTTATGGGGATAATAGCATAGTATTGAGAGCACATCTACATTTATTACGCAATACACTTTTAATAAAGTGGCGAATATGCTGAAGGTTTTAATCAATTACTGGGGCGATATAACTGCGAAAATATCGCACGGTATACCTAATATTGCATGGCAGAAGCGATACGAACGGCGGTATTGGTGAGATGATTTTACATGGGACATAACACGCCAAAAAGCGATATCGTATCTGGGGATTAGAATGTTGAACTGGTGGTTTGGGTGGGTTAAACGTGGACTGAAGTTAGTTAGAGGGGTGATTGCTAGGTGTGCGAAGGGTTAGCAGTATTTTTAGGTTTGAAAGTTGAATGTTGTGTTAAGTGGAAGAGTCTATGTTTGAGGTTGTGAGTATGTAAGGGTGTGTGTGTGTGGGTGTTGTAGTTGTAGTTTTTTCCTTTTGGATAACGGGTGAACTTGACGTGACATGAGATGGATCACATGAAGAAGGTTATAGTTGATCTTAACCCCATATCCCCAAAGGTTTTTTTGATATTGTTAAGACGAAGAATTTGCGAGATAAAATATTTTTTTCACAAGACCTGAGGAGAACTTGTATTTTACTCACCCCGAAATCGTCCTTATAAACCCTCAACTAACACTACTGAGATGGATTAATATAGATACCGGTAGTTGGAATAGGGATGAAGAGAGAGAGAGAAACAGGGACAGACAGACAGAGACAGATAGATAGATAGAGGGTTGGGATAGGGAGATAGAGATGGAGAGCGGAGATAGAGAGGATAGAGAGAAGGAGTATGCGGCGATGGAGATCGAGAGAGAAGGAACTCAGAAGAGGGTTTCGGTACTCCATTAGTAATCAATATTTATGCTAACATATCGTTTGCAACATTTTTATCACATGCGACAGATATCGCATCTCTAGCGCATGTCATCAAAGATTATAGTACTATAATCTTTGATGCCATATCACCCCAATGGAGTCAAGCCTTATAATGTTTGCTCGTAAAATGAATTATCCCATCACATCCTCCGGAACGTTCGCATGCCTTCTCACCTTTCTCGCATTTTCAATTATTAATAACTACAAATGGTATCTCCAGCCACCGATCTTTAATAGAATGTCACTTACAATTACTTGCACGTGTGGGAGAAAATGCAACAGAACAAAACCAATTCTCGGATGACTTGTACTCATCTTGTACTCTATAAATATTGTTTGAAATACGCTTGGTAACGGAACTATGTTAACTCTTTTCTTTTGTGCAAGAAGTGCATTGTATATAACCATTCCTATATCAGATTTGATAGGCCCCTAAAACCATTGGTCGACTGTAGTATACACATAAGCCATTGCACAGGAACATATGGTCAACTAAACTATGCTGTTCTTTGCAGAACGGCCGTTATCTGCATTGAATAATATATTTTTAAATGGATCAATTCATCAACGGCCTAATGACATTGTGCATTTCATCATATCAAAGTGAATAGCGCTAATAGCGCTGTCACTGGAGAAGGGATACGGCAACATAGTAAGCCATATTCCTCAATTAGCCAATACTGGCATCTCTCGCTCTCAGGCATTGGGGACTGATCATCAGTAATTAGTTGGATCCTTCCCCCTTCCTGCTAGTGCTATGTCTTCAAGAAAGCCTACATAGATTACTCTTCTCTCATGAGACGCACGATTAGGTTTCCATATATGGTCGAGATGTTTCACTTGACTGGAAATGTGCTGTCTGTACTTGAAAATAAAATGTAATACTTTTATATAAACTGGTATACATCTTCTGGTCTTTTGCTATGCCTCTTTCTGGGAATAACTACGCACAAACATAATTATTAATATATACAATATAGTATCATGTATTTGATATATAATATATAATATATTATTTCATAATATACGTGTACATGTGCCCACAGGTAAGATTATATGCGCAGATTGTATTGCGAGAAAAAGGAAGAGTACCACCTTCCAAATTATTGGTTACGAGCAAGAAGAGACCACAAGTTTCGTATTGACTGCCAATGAGGCTGAGCCGAAGTCATGTAGGTGTTTCTTTCTGCAGTGGGAATTCATAACCAGGAGTGTTTGAGTCGCAAATACATCGGAAGTATAAAGTTATGACTATGAATCATCATATGATACTTCATATGATACTTCGAAAAGGTTGTGTACAAGAATAATGCGAGCGATGAGAAAGAGAGAGCGAGCGAGAGAAGGGAGAGAGAGGGCGATAGTGTTGTCGATATATTTTTTATTGAGTCAGAAATATTTAAATTACATTAGTTAAAAAGAAAACATAAAGAAATATACACATAACCACAACAAGTGATTATTTTCATGCGTAGCCTCATGTAATATCAATGTAAGTTCCCTAAGAACCGCTGTGTTTTTACCAAAATTGCTTCGAATTTTCTTACGTGGCATGTCACTGAAAGACACATATTTAATTCAGGATATAAACTTACACGTGACGACTGTCATGGACTAAGTTATAGTTATCTACTTCTCTTATATTGACATAATTTCGGGATTCGCCTTAGTCTTGATTGTCAACGCCATGTTTCTCTTTCACATTTCAGTCATTCAAGTCATTTATCAGCCCCACTTACGGGCTTATCGAGCCTTAATCTAGGAAATCAATAATAAGGCTCGAAAGGCCAAGTCATTTCATCGATTGTTAAGATATACCAAATCTATTTCGACAGAGAAAAAAAAAGAAATTTCTATTTATCTAAACTTCACTGATAATTCTAATAGCCTTTGATCTCTACATTAAATTGATTTTTTTAAAGTCTATGCTCGGCTATTCAAAGAATGTCTGAGCATTATTATCTCCGAATCCTCTTCTCCACCATCAAAATGTTGATCAATATTTACAGTAGAGCTCTCAAGTATAGATAACAAGACATAGGTATGGTCTAGGTCATATTTACTCGTTCAAGGCCGAGTCCATAAAATTGTGACTCGAGGAGACCCGCTATAAATTGGATGTATTTCCATGGCACAACGACATCCGTAAAATACATGATAACATAAGCTATTTATAAGTGACTTGACTAACGATGTCATAAGCTGATGTACCATGTATCTAATGCACCATATGTATACGTATCTAAACCTACATTTATAGCACCCACGTCCTCCTATCCTTATAAGAATGTGTCACCTAGCTGTACCTACGGGTCCACGCAAATATTGTGTGAAGGGACTGAACTTGCTTTGCTATAAGGATGATGAAAAAGCATGTGGAGAAAAGTAATTTCTATTCTCAATTCATTTTGTGTACATAATTTTAACCATGAGCTAATGAATTATAGGAAAAACCTTGCTTAAAATCACGATCACAAGTCCATTTCGCGTTATATTACAAAGTGCAGCCAATATCACCATATTCTTGTCATGATAAGGCTTTGAATGGTCCATTAGCAATAGTACACAAAATGTGGATGGCATTTGCCACGTAGAGGTCCTTGGTTAAACCAACTATGCAGACTGTGAATGAAAATGAACCACTCCCACGCACTGTCCGTCAAATTGGCTGTCTGAAAGCACAGGCCTGTAGATACGTATGCTGCTGGATATCAGAATCAGAGGCTGATGAAAGGGTGTGTGAATTAGTGGAATTGATCCTGGTTAACCCCCGGAGACCCTCTTGTTTTCTTGTTCAATCAGCAACAAGCCTGGCGATTAGCTGTTCATCACAGTTTCTGCAAACATGCCACGGGCAGTAGAATATCTAGGCGGCGGCTAAAAAGGTTCTACTACAGCGGATTCGAACCTTTTGTAAATCGGTGTTTCGCCTAGAAATGTATCAATAGCAGGTTTATATATATACAAGTTTATTGTATACAAGTTTAAATATATGAATTATATAATATATTATATTAACATTAAGTTGTGAGTACACCAAAACTATGATCTCAGCAGTTGTATTGAAGTTTGATTTTATTCAGTAGTTTTAGTGGTCAAAGTGGTTCCAACGTTTCGAGTCATCATCAACATATATTAATATATGGAGACAGACCCTTAGGTGCATTAGATACATGGTGCATCCCTGGCAGTCCAGTTGGAGGTAGTGTATAAGTTAAAAGACAATGTAAATGTTGATTAAATAATGATGTAATATTTGACAGTAAACCCCCCTCCCTATCCTTTGTTATGTATTTTTATTTCGAGAATTCGAAATAAGGGTATGATGCAGAAATTGGCCAATCATTGATAAGGATCGGGCTAAAATGCCGTTTTTCTGCTATCAGATATCATCACAGATCTTCCTAATCTGTGTGAAGTCAGAGATACAATCTAATGTGCTCCGCCCAGTGCTCCACCCAGCCTTACTCCAAATGGGACTGTACTAGAGTGAGCCTTCTACACAGACACCTGTCCCCCTCCCCCTCCCACTCCCCTCTGTCACTTCCATTAGTCAGTCAGTGATTTTCACTATCCCATAAAAAATAATTAAACAATCATAACACTAAGTGATGTAAGTCCACAGTAAGCCCATCAGAAACGAAAGAATATGCATCAGTTAACTACAACTATAGTTATTTTAAGAGTATATTATGATGGTTTATAAATATATAAGAATGGTTTATTCAGGGCAGGGAATACCTTTTCGGGAACCAGGATTGGGGTGTATTTTAGGTCGGGATTCGGGATTTAAAAGGGTCTGAGGGATTCGGGAAAGGGATTCAGAGCCGGATTTTATTTTCCCAGGTAGGGATTGAAAATAGAAAAACGGGATTGCAAATTGAAAACCTGTGGGATTCGGGACATGGGGCTTATAAAAAATGGGAAAGGGGATTCATTAAACCGATATACAAAAATCCACTTGTGATTCATCCCTTTTAATTTAAGTTTAAGTTTAATGTTTGTTTTATGTAGATATGAAACAATTTCAGTCATAGTACATCACAGTAACTATCAGTTGACATCCGACACAAGTAACTGAATTTGAGAAACGTTTCCTTTGGAAATGGAAATTAGTTACATTAGGTTCACACTAATTTGCTAGAATAACATTCAGGAAATAAAGAATATTGAAGAGTTGATGTTGTATGAAGTTTCTTGTTATAGTTTTATTCCATTGACATAAACTACAATTGAGAACTGCCTCTTTCGGTGTTTTGGCAGATATTTTAGGAATACCAATAAAGTAAAGTTATTACAGGTCGTATTCGATGAGGTATATCTAAAAATACAACAGTTATTCATAAGCATTTAAATTTTAACATGGTTATTTTCAAATTCTTTCTGCTTTATTACATCAATAGTAGAAGAGAACATCTATAGTAATTCATATTACACCCTGTCATATGATTAATTGAACTTTTTTCTTCAAAATGCTGACAATACCGGGGGACACATTTCCAATTATAGGAGCTGTTCATTCCCTCCTTATCGTATACCTTATCGTTACCTCTCGGCTGAAGACGTTCCTAACGTCCAGTTGCATGGTAGCACTAGGAGGGACCGGACCTATCGCCTCGTCAGATTATCGTATACCTTACAACATTATTTATAAAAGGAGTAACAATGCCGGCTTTGTCAGTGACAAAAGTGGCTCTCCTATGGTAATGATTGATGAAATATATTTGTGTTTGTGGCACTCATGATTATATTTTCTGATTAATGTATTTTGGCATATAAAATATAATAACAATAATGGATACATTTTAATAGAGCTTGTATTACTACCTTCGGGTATCCACGTACCCACAGAGAAACAAATGCTCTCATTATTTTCGCTCTCATATCTAGCTATACATTAACTTCACATGATGAACACTACTATTTAATATGAATTCAGTTGGATTAAGAAGAACTACAATGTGCCCACTCATGTCTGATTTTTTCCAGCTAAGTATATATAGATATACGTCGGTCATGAAAGTTAAGCATATTACTATTATTTATATCTCGATTATGGACTTGCTGCTGTTGGCAGATTTAGAAAATTAAGGGTTATTTACGTCAGAACTCACGTGTATATGGTTTTATTTGTACGTACTGGTTTATCTGACTTTATCGCAAGCATGGTGCAAACATACAAAACTGTTTGACTTAGGTGTTCGTGTGATGATGGTTCTACATAGCAAACCCACTTGCGTGACATATGGGGTAGATGGAATTCTATATTGACAGATATGATGTCACAAAGTTTGCATAAAAAGCATGGGAAATAGGTTGCCCATGTGTACATATATTTTTGATTCGTCACTGGGGTTATATCGTGCATAAAACCCTAGGTCATGGTACAATACGTATTCTATCAATCACTTTCAAGGTTTTCGAAATAGATGATGACATTGCATATTGAGAAATACTAGCATTCTCTAGTTTGGAGAAAATAAGCTGAGAACAAATGCATTGTCAATCGAACTATTTCAATTTTCACAAGTGCAGTATCAATAATTAATTGCGGTTTTCTATTTAACCTCTAGGAATGAAGAGAAAATCAGGTTTGATATTATTTATATGTATTGCTCGTTGTATGGATGACTTCACTTCTTATACTGGTAGTTTTATCATCTTCCTATATTTGTACGGTTAAATTCCTATATTGGATTGGTTTGGGGAATATACAAATCTATGTTTACATTTCTTATTGATCAAACGTATTCTCACATTTCGGACTATGGTTGCATATTCAATTTCAAGACTTTGTCTTCCTTCAGATATGCACTTATTGATGTTTACACTTTGCTTGAAATAAGCACATTATTTAAAGGTGGTGTATGGTACACGGATTCATAAGAGAACATATTTTGTAAGAATATATGGTATGGCAACCCAACTCCATTCTCATACATATTGGTCAACTTCTAGGTGTATATACAGTATATGATCGCGATGAAATATGGCCAAATATACAACTCTACTGTTACCAATACAATACTTAGAATATACATAAAATTGCCTCACCTAAGAACATTAATTGCATTACGAACGCGATGAGTCATGCTTTCAATTTGTCTATATTCTAATTCCCAACAAGTAAAATTGTATCTGTACAATGGATCATGGGCACACCTTTCGAACCAATATGACGAAGGTGTTATCGACGTTTGATATATGATTTCAGTGATATACAAACACCTGTTTCAACAGCCCTCGCCGCTCTTTTTAAGTCATTTGACGGGCAACATTTATAAATTCTGAAGGCAAACAATGCGCATTTAGATATCAAATAGGTATGTTTCCACGAACCATCCCCAATAGTTACAAAATAAAGGCCATCATTTTCCAAATATAGAATGAAGCACGAATTCTTAAGGTAAACCAACTGTTTAACATATTAATTAAAGGCCGTTGTGTTATCCGCCTTTTCAGTGCTAGACTATAACAAAGTACCTAAACTTTATGAACTGACGTTACATCCCACTGTAAATGGCATATTTGATCTAGGTAGCCAGAACATAATGGCGTTAAAAAGTCATCGCATCTAAATTACAAAATAAGCACTAGTCGGCGGACATTTTTATTTATGAGCCATTAAAAATGAAAATGAAAACTGCTTACTAGTGCAAATTGTTTTGTTTTCATTAGGAACATTGTAGAACGTTAAACCCATCTAAACATGTTCCAGCCTTAAGGCCTATGCATTATAGCGTCTTGAAATCTGTAAATCATCTTGTACTATGAATATGCATAAACTGTAGTCTTGATGGCCCCGTAGACGATGGTAGGAAACTACGTTTTGTAATAAAACAGTTTCATTCCATAAATACAGAAGAGTACCAATAGATTAAAATTCCTTAATCTAGCACGTTTTATGTATTTGTTTAACCTTGCATAGACAGCAAAGGAATGCGTTGCAAGATCTATCTACCACAAAAAATGTTATCTTTCCCCAACGTTGTGAGAAATTGATGTTACACCTTTACTACTTCAAATGGGGTTTTATGCATTATACCATTTCCTATAAACGTTCTCCAGTTATCTATCACTGTCACATCATCTGCTCGAGGTATGTATTTTTAGATATGGAACGCTCATGCCTTGGAAGAGAAGGAACCAAACATCGCATGGTGTTAAAATATTCTTGTCTACCAGAGAGAGGGAGAGAGAGTAAACATGCAGCTAGAGTAAATGTGTTTGTCCTAATCAGTGGTTATATGATGGGAGATCCAGTCCTATGGAAAAGGCTATTTTCGTACATGTTTTTCACTGCAAAGCATCTTAAAGTATATTCCATTATCTAAATTAAAAAGGTAGCAGAGAACGGAGAATCTCGTCGTTATTATAGTCAGTGCTTTAAGCTTTGTGGCCCTCAATGTCTATACAGTGGAACCCCGCCGTCGACCACCTCGTTATAGAGACCAACCCTCTATCATGCAAGACCAGTTTTTTCTATAAAAAAAGACCAGATTTTCTCAGTCTCAAATTTGTTTCCTCTATTAGATTAGCCCTGACCCCTATAATGCGACCAACTCGCTATGCGACCAAAAATCGCTAATCGACTAATTAGTCCCAAGGGTGGTCGCATTAGCGGGGTTCCACTGTATACATGCACCCGGGATTACCTTGATAAAACGAGCCCATATTACGTAATGGTTTCTCATATCTATAGGCCCTCTATTCCCTATTTCAAAAGATTAACATTTGGTTCGTGGCTATATATAATTCAGCCAATTTTAGTCTAACATTCAAATTTTCTACCAGCACTTTGATTGAAACATACGTGAGGTGGTCGCTAAAATCTCTGTTCTTCATAATCCTCCATGTCAACACTACACACTATAGAAGACAAACATGTACAGTGGAAACTCACATAAAGACCACCTCATTATAGAGACCACCCATCTATTAAGACCAGTTTTCCCAGTCCCGAATTATTCCCTCGTATTAGATTTAGAGCCCTCTAAAGAGACCACCTCGCTACGAGACCAAAAATCATTCAGTCCCATGGGTGGTCTTATAATAGAGAGGTTCCACTGTATTTGCTATTTTTGCCAAATGTATAGGGTTCCACAAATACAATAATCAAGACTACAATAGACAGGATTTCAAGACTTCTTCAAATAGACAGTATATAGTAAACCCATGCACCATATGGGGCAGATGATCGTCTTTGTGTGAAGAGGATATAAATATACATGTGTCCGTTTCCTCATGAATGCAATTGTTCACAAAAGCTGGCGGTTACATCCTTCAGTCATGTATTTTTTCATCCGAGCGAGAAAAAACCCAGAGGCGTATGAAAACACATTAGCACCATATAAGAAGCCATGCATATATGAACTAAGATACACAACCTAGGGTAGACCCTATAGGACCTGGGATATCAATGTAACTCGAGTGCACGCACCCAATGTCAGGGTTAGAGTTGCTAAAAGCATCAAGAATACTGCACAGCGAACAGAAATATGGCCGGGCAATAACCCTTTAATCCCCGGGGAGATCTTTGCTACGAATTATACAAATGTGGCATTTGCACACTATCCAATCCCCGAATTATAACTCTTAGGCTTCTTTGCTACGTGAGAAATGGTATTCATATTGTAGTTTCTAATGGAATTGTTGGTTTAATATACTGTTGAATACTATAGATTGCGATCTTGTTAGCAAATTGATGAGGATTATAGGTGTGATGTTTTCACCTATGTATACCACAGGTAAAATATAATAAACAATGTAACTACTAGTAATTAAGATTATTCTTTTAGTTAGACATCTGCAGCAAATGATACACATTAAACCTGAAAAGAAAAGAAAATGAATGTTATATTCGTACATAATTTCGGTTAGTATAGCCCTCGTCCCCAAGACAAACATTATAGTTTGTAGGGCCCTAACGCCGGTCTGATACTGATAGTCAGTCAAGGCAATAGTGACTAATAATATTATGACAGATTTTAGATTTTTTTAAATTTCGTTAAAAAGTATTTATCAAGTCTAGGTTTCGATTAATAATCTACTGTTAATCAATTTAATATCTAGATCGAGACATGCAGTCTCTTCACAACAAAAGAAGAATTGCCAGGTATCACCTTTTAGAGTTTGCAGAGGAAATGGTTCCCAGTGGAAGAATTATTTATTTTCATTGGCAAGTTATGCTCAATGTTTTAAGATAGAACTAAAGTAGGCCCAGCTGTTATTCATATCTCAAGACATGCGATATTGGATGCAATATAACATTCTTTAGAATTTCTGTTAACTAGAAATTTTAAGGAATGTTTCTGTTAGTTCGTGTATGCATATTTTTAAAGACTACTATTAATTATGCTCTTGCAATGCTGTATACCGACCGTGTACATTATATGTATTGAACTGCGAATGTTCTTCTTGAAGGATGAACATATATCACTGATTCTTTGTCTAAAGTGTTCACACGTCAATTTTCTAACAGAACCTTACATATAAATTGAAACTACTTTCGCTTCAGAACGATTGCTTTGCAGCAGTGATTCCTCAGTACGTTAATTCATTGGCATTATAGTTAGATAAGTGCCTCCAAAAATTAGAACCAAACCAGCTGATCCCGCATAGCTCATGATAAGTGATACTTAAGACAGGCGAACTGTAAATTTCCCGTATTATATAGTGATATCTATTACCTGAAAGAGGCGAGCCACTAATTTTGCCTCTTTCCACAGTGGATTTAATTACAAGAATACCAGTGCTGTTATTAGTGTCAAGTAGATCGGCAGGGCCGCACTGTCATCTGAACTAGGACTAAATGGAAGCTAGATCGATTTAACGAACGAACTTTGCGTGCTCAAATCTGAATCGCATTTCCCTAAATTTTTGTCACGCTTAATTTCGGAGGAGGAACACAAGTTTGTGTGGCCGGCGCGAGGACAAAGTAGTGTGTAAAATAAAGGACTCACTATATATTATAGTGTACCGACTATTACAGACCCCTGTGGAAACCTTGGCTCGGGTCCAATGAAAGTTATCAGTCCCACACTTCCTACTGTTAGGTCATAATGTTTTGGTAGTCTACGGTAGATTGTCTTAAATTGCATTATATCCCGAATCGCGTCCATTGCCTCCAATTGTGCTTCCACCCATTATCAATCCCTTTAATAGTCGTATGTTATGATGTTTTTCGTAACTTCAAATGGGCAAAACTACAGAGCGAAAAAGCAGTTCGTATGTACATAGATACGATTGGATAATTCTTCCTAAATCAGTACTAAATAGACTTTGATAGCATGGACATAAATTGGGTTTTAATAATATTATTCCTGAAATTTCCTACCCAAATCATCCCAGATCTTAACTCTTGAAAGATAACCATATATGACTAACGTTCTGAGAGAGTCAATGTAAGTTTGCATTTCGTGTACAAATATTGACGATGGTATTTAACTAGAAAGTGGAACAATCCTTTGCTGATATAACAAAATAAATTCGCCACCAAACAATTTTTTCTGTCTATTTTCTCAAAGTGCACGGTCATGATAAATACGCCTAATCTCATCTTTGAGGTTTGCGCTAATCTGTTTTAGATGAGTAAGCACATAATGCATGTATATATATCTAGGGAAATGTATAATAACGGGATAGAGGGACCATCTATCTGATTTAAAAAGCATAAGATAAATCCTTTTCCATTATTTTGATCATCAATATGCTGTCCAGAATTCTATTCCGGCCTGTTGCAATCCTGTAACCATCCAACAGACAAGAACATTTACAACTGAAAACCAACTTTAATTAGCAGAAAGATCCGTCTGAAGGAAAGGTCACAGGTGTTTGCTTCTGGTTTGGAGTCCCCTAAGAATGAGGTTCTTTTACTAAACCACGTGTTTTTCACCAAGTCTTGAAGTGATCCTCTACCAAAGAGTCCCTTTGGTCCAAGGCTCGAGTCCTGCGCGTTTTTCTCGTGTTACCTTAGATTTAATAGCAGTGTTTACATTACTTCAATTTAAAACGATCTTACTATTAGTGTCATATATCTTTCGTCATATATAGCACTTTCCCCTCAGAGGAGTTTCCCATTATTCTGTGCCTGTGTCTCTGTGTGGAGGGGGTGGGGGTCTACCTTGTATACTATATTTTCGCGCGGATTTAAATCCGCGCATCAATGAAGCCTCACGTATTGTTTAAGCATTAATTATATGATACCTTTCGCGCAGGATTTATTTTCACGCACAAAGGTTGGTGCGCTAAAATAGTGGAAATAAATATATATTGCGCGAACATTAATACGCTTACAGTAGGGTGCCTTCAGGTAAACCGAACCATCAGGTAAACCGAACCAACAAACTTAAACCTCCATGCAAACTCAGTAGATTGGACCACAGGATAAAGAGCCATCTATTGTTTAAAAGAGAATAAATTGGAGATAATTTCAGCAAATCTTTCTAGGTGTCACAGAGAATTTGCTCACATGGGAAATTGGCGGGAAGTACAAACTATCTATTTTTTTGGGTTTTCATCTGAAGGTCAAGATTTTTTTGTCTATATACAGATTCATCGATCATTCCAAATACATGTAGAACATGTGGAAACAATTTTTACGCAAAACATCACAAATCATATGGTTCGCTTTACCTGAAACAACATGTTTTATCATAAAAACCTATCCCCAACCTATTCATTTTCATTCTCCACACTTTATTGTGTGCATTAGTAATGCTGTGCCACCTAATAGATTGTTCTAAGATTTATCATCCATATATATATGCCTAGGCCTAAACATACAGGGTAGGGAATACCTTTTTGGGAATCGGGATTGGGGCCTATTTTAAATCGGGATTCAGGATTAAAAATTAAGGGTCTACGGGATTCTTGAAAGGGATTCAGAGCCAGATTTAATTATTCCAGGTAGGGATTGCATATAATAAAACAGGATTGCAAATTGAAAACCTGCGGGATTTGGAAAATGGGGCTTATACAAAATGGAAAATAGAGCTGACAGGCGTAAAATATGTCCAGAAAATGATTTTGGTTTCAGCATCTGCGGCCCTACTTTTGGTCAGCAGGGAGACAAGGGAGACTTGGAACAGTGCTGGTTTCACAGGCTACATTTGAATACCATACCCAAATTAATATTCCTCATATTTCAAATGTCACCAGTTGTGATTTAAGCAATCACCTCGCTGAATTGTGAATACAAGCAAGAGATTAGGACATGCCTCTCCAAGTGGGGGGTAGAGGTAACTGCAGGTAGGGGTGTGCGGTGGTAGAAGTAACTGGGGGTAGATGTGTGTGGGGTAGAGATAACTGGGGGTAAAGGTGTGTGGGGGTAGAGGCAACTGGGGGTGAAGGTGTGTGGGGATAGAGGTATATAACTGGGAGTAAGGTGTGTGGGGGTAGAGGTAACTTGGGGTAGATGTGTCGGGGATGGGGGGTAGCGGTAACTTGGGTTTAGCTGCCTTTCCATAGATGCGGTTTTTCATGCCGCGCACGGCATGCGGCAAATAATCGTTCACATGCATTTCTATTGAGCCCTTTCCATAGGCGCGGCTACCCGCACAGGCCGTTGCCACGTGGTAAAACGAATCGCTCACTGCTCGATTTTTTTTGGTGGGGGGTAGAGGTAACGGGGGGTAGATGTGTGGGGAGGTAGAGGTAATTGGGGGTAGATGTGTGTGTGTGTGTGTGGGGGGGGGTAGTGGTAACTAGGGGTAGATGTGTGGGGGTAGAGGTAACTGGGGGTAGATGTGTGAGGGGGTAGAGGTAACTGGGTGTGAAGGTGTGTTGGGGGTAGAGGAAACCGGGGGTAGAGGTGTGTGGGGGTAGAGGTAACTGGGGGTAAAGGTGTGTGGGGGTAGAGGTGACTGGGAGAAAAGGTGTGTTAGGGTAGAGGTTACTGGGAGTAAAGGTGTGTTGGGGTAGAGATAACTGGGGGTAGATATGTGTGGGGGTAGAGGTAACTGGGGGTAGATATGTGTGGGGGTAGAGATAACTGGGGGTAGATGTGTGTGGGGGTAGAGGTCACTGGGGGTAGGGGTAACTGGGAATAGATGTGTGTGTGTGTGTGTGATTTGTTAGTATATTTGCACTGGCAACAGGTTCTAAGTCATTATTTCTTTGGGGATGTAGAAATATAATACTTTTTTATTTTTTTATTTTTTCTTTATTTTATCGGAGAACTGATTTTGAGTTTTTTCCGAATCAACCAAACTGCAGCATTAGCTGGCAGTTCTGCATTGTTTTGTGCCGTAGGAATGAAAATAGGGTATAAATCTATCAATTTCAGCTGAGTTTAGATGAAACTAACATATTACTGATATTTGGGTTTCTTCTGTATCCAAAGACTAGCTCATCTCTAAAATGTCCACGATATAAGTTTTGCAGGTTTTGGTATGTGTTTTTAACAATTTCGGTGATTTTTGTGGAGGTTGCATTATATATTGTGACAAAGGCAATAGTTCCCATTTCTGTCAATTTTATGTTCATTCCATTAGGTTTGACAGTGTTGAGTGCCTGTATCCATTTCCCTTCAATTTGTAATCTTTTTTTATGTTTTTTTTCGTCTGAGCCTTGTTCTAATATTTGTTCTATTAGGTAAATTGCCATATTTTCCTCTGCAGTATGGAATATATCATTGAAATGTTCAGCAACTGGTTTTTTCTGTTCAGACCGAATATCATGAAGGTGGCCTTGTAACCTCTGACGTAATGAATTTGAGGTTTCCCCTACATAGTATTCTTTGCATTTAATGCATTCAATGATGTAGAGGGGGTAGAGGTACCTGAGGGTGGAAGTGTGTGGGGGTAGAGGTACCTGGGGGTAGATGTGTGTGTGGGGATAGAGGTAACTGGGGGTGGAAGTGTGTGGGGGTAGAGGTACCTGGAGGTGGAAGTGTGTGGGGGTAGAGGTACCTGGGGGTAGATGTGTGTGTGGGGGTAGAGGTAACTGGGGGTAGATGTGTGTGTGGGGGGGGGGTAGAGATAACTGGTGGTGGAGGTGTGTGGGGGTAGAGGTTACTGGGGGTAGATGTGTGTTGGGGTAGAGATAACTGGGGGTAGATGTGTGTGTGGGGGTAGAGGTAACTGGGGGTGGAGGTGTGTGGGGGTAGAGATAACTAGGGGTAGAGGTTACTGGGGGTGGAGGTGTGTGGGGGTAGATTTAACTGGGGGTAAAGATGTCTGGGGGTAAAGGTGTATGGGGGTGGAGGTAACTGGGGGTAAAGGTGTGTGGGGTAGAGATGACTGCGGGTAGATGTGTGTGGGGGTAGAGGTTACTTGGGGTAGATGTGTGTTGGGGTAGAGATAAGTGGGGGTAGATGTGTGTGGGGGTAGAGGTAACTTGGGGTGGAGGTGTGTGGGGGTAGAGATAACTAGGGGTGGAGGTGTGTGGGGGTAGAGGTTACTGGGGGTGGAGGTGTGTGGGGGTAGATTTAACTGGGGGTAAAGATGTCTGGGGGTAGAGATGACGGGGGTAGATGTGTGTGGGGGTAGAGATCACTGGGGGTAGAGGCCACTGGGGTAGAGGTAACTGGGGGTAGATGTGTGTGTGTGGGGGTAGAGGTAACTGGGGGTAGAAGTGTGTGGGGGTAGAGGTAACTGGGGATAGATGTGTGTGGGGGTAGATGTGTGTGTGTGTGTGGGGGGGTAGAGGTAACTGAGGGTAAAGGTGTGTGGGGGTAGATGTATCTGGGGGTAATGGTGTTTGGGGGGTAGAGGTAACGGGGGTAGAGGTAACAGGGGGTAGATGTGTGTGGGGGGTAGAGGTAACAGGGGGTAGATGTGTGTGGGGGTAGAGGTAACTGGGGGTAGATGTGTGTGGGGGTAAAGG
Organism: Sthenelais limicola; assembly: GCA_942159475.1. Lineage (NCBI taxonomy): Eukaryota > Metazoa > Annelida > Polychaeta > Phyllodocida > Sigalionidae > Sthenelais > Sthenelais limicola. The sequence continues at coordinate 70,107,467 of OW804097.1, read as the reverse complement.
TCACTGGGGGTAGAGGTCACTGGGGTAGAGGTAACTGGGGGTAGGTGTGTGTGTGTGTGGGGGGGGGTAGAGGTATCTGGGGGTAGATGTGTGTGGGGGTAGAGGTAACTGGGGGTAGAAGTGTGTGCAGGTAGAGGTACCTGGGGGTAGATGTGTGTGTGGAGGTAGAGGTAACTGGGGGTGGAGGTGTGTGGCGGTAGAGATAACTGGGGGTGGAGGTGTGTGGGGTAGAGGTTACTGGGGGTAGATGTGTGTTGGGGTAGAGATAACTGGGGGTAGATGTGGGTGGGGGTAGAGGTTACTGGGGGTTGAGGTGTGTGGGGGTAGATTTAACTGGGGGTAATGATGTCTGGGGGTAGAGGTGACTGGGGGTAAAGGTGTATGGGGGTGGAGGTAACTGGGGGTAAAGGTGTGAGGGGGTAGAGATGACTGGGGTGGAGGTGTGTGGGGGTAGAGGTAACTGGGGTAAAGGTGTGTGGGGGTAGAGGTAACTGGGGGTAAAAGTGTGTGGGGGTGGAGGTAACTTGGGGTAAAGGTGTGTGGGGGTAGAGGTGACTGGGATGGAGGTGTGTTGGGGTAGATGGAACTGGGGTAAAGGTGTGTGGGGGTAGAGGTAACTGGGGTAGAGTTGTGTGGAGGTAAAGGTAACTGGGGGTAGAGGTAACTGGGGGTAGAGGTGTGCAGGGGTAGAGGTAACTGGGGCTAGAGGTGTGCGGGGGTAGAAGTGAAGTTAATGGGGGGAGGGGAGGGGGGTTAGAGATTACAGGGGTGAAAGTAAGTGAATGTGTATGGGTTAGGGAAGTGAGGGGAGGGGTGTGTGGGAGTGTGGTAGGGGGAAGGGGAGATATGTTGGGGTAGATGTGGGTGAGGGTAGAGATGTGTGGGGGGAGTGATGGCCTAACTTATTATATATCTTTTCTCATATCAGGTAAAGTGAACCACTTGGTTCGGTTTATCTTAAGTGGTGGTTCGCTTTATATGAAATGTCAGGTAAAGCGAACCAACTCTACACAATATTTCCATGGAGACTATTGGTATTAATATGCATAGTAATATAATTAATTCATGTGCCATAGGAAGCTGACCCACTCTAATGTTCATTTGAAGTTTGAATGGTTTGTTGCTATTTTTTTTATAATGAGAAATCAAGATGAAGACGAAATGGTTCGCTTTACCTTAATGCACCCTATATATACTTCTGTAAGGGATTATACTTGTTTTGCTTTCAACTTACACACGTTTGCTGCATGTACATGTATACCTTAGCTTTCTTATAAAAAGGGATATCACTTAATTGTTATGCAAACCCAGTGACCCATGCATGGCGAAAATGTATTAGTATACTGGATTGACCGCCTTGTAAATAGACTGGATGGTCACTACCGAGAAGAGACGGAAATTGATGGTAATTATCTAAGATTTATAGCTATCCATAGTTCATACCAGAGGTTGAAAGGGGAGAGGTATATATGGCAGTTTCAAGTGACGCCTGAATGAGCACCAACGAAATAACTTAACTGCCATAGAAAACGGTGTTCTTTACATTTACCTTGATAGTCATATTATTTTCGTCAGATCTTATACTGAACGCAACTTTCAGCTTGTACCATTGATCATAAACAATCAATGATAGAAATAGCAGAACTGGTCTGATGAATTCCTTGTCCTAAAATGTGTGTCATAATCGCCGAAATTTATCCGCACCGAAGTGGATGGATAAAAATCATTGCTTATAATGGATACACTGCTATTATCCTCAAGATCTTTTCCATTACACCCAAAGATCACGTTTTACTTGCTATGTTCTCCGCGTTTCGCACAACTACCATATTATGTACTTTCGCAACATTTTAAAAATAAGCTGAATTAGGGGTATTTGGGTTAATTTCAAGCTGAAATATGGGCATTTGGGTTCATTTCTACTCTCCAGGTTCTATATAAATAAAGGAATTTCCAGCTTCGTTTCCTAATTTGCTCTACAAAAACGCAAATTGTTCGGGTTTTTTATCAGACCTATAAAGCAGGTTAACTCTACGTACACCGCATTGCTGAACGTCTTATGGATGTGTTAATTTGTATAAATATATATTTTGGCAAATTCTTGTTTTTTGTTTCAGGAAACTCAAAATCGACCTGAAGCGTATAAGATTACGAGGCGTGATAAAGGCGGGAATGGACCCGGACAAAACATGCGCTAGATGTCGCGAGAGTTTCGGTTGGATCTTCAACAAAGGCGCCGTCTGCCCTCAATGCCAACACAAAGTGTGTGAGAACTGTCGAGAGAAGTTGGTGCGAGATCCCAACCAGTGGCTATGCATCTTATGTCACAAACAAATGTAAGCGTTTGGAATCCTTCTGGCAATGGTATCAGTGTGGATCAGGTATATCCATTTTAGGGAATAACTCCGTTAACTCATTGGTGCTTAAATATTTGATATAACATTTTGATTTGAAAACGTTTTCATTATTCAATTTCTTGGTTACATCTCCTCGATTTCTCTCTTTTTTTGAAAAAAAAAATGACATTAACCATTATATAACTTCATTAGGTAATTAAGTTAATATAGATAGGTAGTTAATTGATATATACTCATCTCTTATACTACTTGCCTAGTACAGGTGGTATGAAGACGTTTTCCTCATATGTGCTCGAAAACATAGGTGCCTTCTAAACACGCTCGCATATAGGTGCTGCATGTGAAAATATAAAATTCATATATGATCTGTACATGAGAAAATTGGATGAATTATAGTACATCAGTAATCTGTTAATTGATTAATGCGCTTACATCGATGTTTGCATCAGTACAGAGACTGCGAATATTATGATGATTATAATTATCTATAGTGGTTCATTCGATGAAATCTCTAATTCCTTCACCTTCAGGGAGCTTGATGCCATGTCAGGACAATGGTTCCTACAGAAGTTTCGGCGCAGCAAAAGGAGCAAAAGGACCAATAAAGTCATCACTGGCCAAGAGATGGTGAAGGCCTCCATACGACGACACCCCCAAACGGGTAAGTACTGAACTACTGGCATCGGCCTTTACATAAGTGACTCTGGAGACTAATCCTACAATCAATTATTCACGGGTGCTTTTTTCAAACGCAGGTTTAGAAGATGAACAAGGATTGCGGTATCAAACATGGCTTTCCCTGCTTAGGCCTATACATCGGTTGTCAATGATTGATTATACATAGTATGCACACAGATTCCAATCCAATTATATCCCACGTACAGCCATAGGTTTCGAATTGAAGAGTGGGGGAGGGATGGCGCAGTGGTCAAAGGCTTTGAACTCAGATGCATGCAAATGTTATGGATTCAAACCCTGCTGTGGTCAGGTGTGCCATTTCTCCTCCACCCCAGTGCTTGCTGACAGGATTATGAACGGCCGGCCGTGTGTATTGGCTGTCAGTGGTACTATGCACGTTAAAATATCATTGCTTATATTACTAAAAGAGTAGGGTATAGCACTTGTTAGCGTGTTTACTATCAGCAATAGATGGAAGTATACTAACGTAGGACCAGCTTTGGGAGCTATAAACAGGCTGGTAAAACATACAAAAGATACGAAATCTAAATTGAATATTTAACCTATAGCTTAGCCCCAGGTTAAGCGCGATATCCACTTGCACGATAATCGGTCACCTAGCGGTCACCGACAATCGGTCACCGGGGGTCACCGACAATCGCGCAAGTGGATACCGGGGACCGACAATCGGTCACCTGGTGCATTTTGTCGGTGACGTTTGTCGGTGACCCCTCCCGACAAAGTTAGAATCTTCTAACTTTGTCGGGAGGGGTCACCGACAATCGGTCCCCCCTGCAATTTTTTTATTTTTTTTTTCGGCTGGTATGGCCATATCGATGTTGGTTATGATTGGGAAACACCCCAATAACATTTGGATCGACGTAATACTTCAATTCCACCTCAATATAGTCAATATTTGTGTCGATTATATGTTATTTAAGTACTTTTTAAGGCATTTTTCCTGATTTTTTCACCTTTTTCCGCTTATTTATTATCTATTATGGTTATTACCGCCTCCTAACAGTTGCTTATATTAGATATTATATATAGCCATATTATTGGTACAATATTTTAACATTGTGATTTATTTTTCTGGTATTTATTTTGGTTTCTACGTTAATTTTGGCTGGTATGGCCATATCAATGTAGGTTATCATTGGGATTCACCCCAATTACATTTGGATCGACGTTTTATTTCATTTCCCCTTTAATTTTGTCACTATTTCAAATTGATTATATTTTATGTTGGTCTTTTTAAGACATTTTTCTGCATTTCTCCTCTTATTACTTATTTTGTATGGTTTTGGTGAATAGTGTTATTTGGAGTTAATTTGTACATTTATTGTTATCATTTCCATCATTCATTATAATTATTTATTTGTATTTTTGGGTGATTATTTTGACTATTTCGACTTCAAAAGACTCCCAATCGTACAGTATATTACACCATGTTGTAGCATACTTATTTAACGTAATATTTCTTTAATTAGATATACCGAATATAGGTTTTAATATATTTAATTCCATACTTAATAATTATGATCTGATCTGACTATATTATTGTATTTTATCTTATTTTATTTTACTGTATTGTATTTCATATTGTATCAAATGCCATGAGATATCATCTCTACCAAGCAAATCTTGGAATGTAGTGACCCAGAGTCTCTATTTTATTCTACTCGTTTGTCACTTACTTACACCATATCATGTCTTATTTGACTTGATTTTAATTTAACCCAGCTATAATAAGTTTACTCTGTTTCAAAATTATAATGGTAACGTCTGGGAGAACTGGATTTAATCTAGATGACTGTATACCTATTTGTCTTTTATATATGTTATTATTCTTATGTCATGTGAGAATTCGATAAATAAAGTAGTATCTTATCTTATCTTATCTTATGAGTAATTCTCCCAATCGAGCATCATTTGGTTTTCCAGCCTAGGGTGTCTACAACCTGTACTTGGGATTATCACACATGATAATGTGCTTAAATCGACCTTAATCTGACCTTAAACCTGGATCAACTGGATTGAATGGAAAAAATGATATATTTTTCAATAGTTTTATCGTATCAGAAATTGTCAAATACCCCCTATTTACTTAGATTTTCCTAAGAATTTGTGCATGGGGGTCTAAAATGGATTTTAGGGCCTTAAAAATGAAGAAAAATTAGGGAAGACCCAATAAAATGCTAGAAATAAATAGAAATGTTTAGTCAAACATAGTTTAAACTTATTTTACCATTGCGCCTTGACCTTAGCTACTATATGATCTCTATTTTATTTGTTTCGAATGGCTCTAAATCACAACTAAAATACAATATAAATGCCTGGTACACGATTATCGTACAAGTGGATACCAGTGACCGACGATCGGTCACCCCTAGGTGACCGATTGTCGGTGACATTTTTGTCTTGTAAGTAAATACCGGGAACCGACGAAGGTGACCGACGATGGCAGGGAACCGATTGTCGGTCACCTTTGGACACTTTTGTCGGTTGTCGGTTGTCGGCTAAGTGGATATCGCACTTTAGATTAACATAGGCAAGCAGTATATATATAGAGTAGTGGGTTTTTAGATGGCACATCAGGTGGCGCTCTGCAGCCTGTAAATATTGCTTCTACAAAATATGGTACATCATTGAAGAATGCTTTTCAACTCATCTGAGTGCCTTTCCATAGATCTAATGACAAATATTTTCTCCCTGTCACAAATAGATTTCCATTAAGTTTATGTTTTAGTCCCAAATCGCTCGTTGACATTACGTAAACCACGAGGAGGGCCTCGGTAAAAGGTCGACGACACGCTTTTTCTCCTTTGTCTCCAGGGGTCTTCGTGGTAGTAAAGCATGTGTAGTAGGCCTACGTATACGCTCCGAGACGACGGGGCCTATATATAATAGACGGTAGTCGATTTCGCTGTTCTGCACTGGAACCCTGAAGTCATAAATCCGAAGGAAAGAATACAATCCAGGGCGTCTTTGCATCAGCACATCGACCACCCACACGCATGGCCATTGTCTTCATAAACCAGCTTTTTCTATAAATTCACCTGCCCTCCCCTACCCCACCTCCGCCACAATTGTATGCACATTGTAGATTGGGTCGCCTAAGCCTGCGTGTTTATACATACATACCGTTGTCATGGAAATACATTATTAGTATATTGTCAAAAGCATGTAGTGTATTAACAAGGACATGTTGTGGTTATTTGTGCTGTACATATCAGTTCGAGTGCCAAGCTTAAAGGACATCTTATACCGAGTAGTGTATCAAACGCTATGGACCTTGTATTAATAAAATGTTATTTTATCAGACTCCATGAATTTGTAAGTCTGCTAAATGATACTACCGAGGATCATTAATTCATTAATGCCCCCATTTTACACAAGCCTTAATTTCACCGATTATAACCATTAAGCTGATAACAAACTGATCCCAAAAGAATTCCCTTGTATAGCTTTGTATCAATATTAATGGGGCATGGTTGGGTTGCACTTATTTCCTTTAATGAGAGAATCCAAGATGCAGCTTCTGTGTTGTTTTTAAACTTGGCCCCCTTTGTCTCCTGCAAGCGATTCGTAGTTCCTCCAAGGCGTCACCATTCTAAAAATACTTTGAAACCTGCTCTCGAATTCTCGCCAACAGCCTCACTGACCCAAATGGTTTGGGGCAAGTTCTTTTTCGTTTAAGAAAATTGTCGTTCAAGAAAAGTCATTATAATCACTCTTGCTACTTAAACAGTATTTAAATAACTGCAAATGTGGGTCTGCAATTTTCTCAATCATTGGTCACTTGGCACGAAATAATTCAACCACATTGCAATGTCAGGAAAAAATAGTTAATGCCCCGAAGGTGTCGTGTCTTACACCTGATAAATCCATATGTGATTGAGTTCTAGACTATTGAATTTATCATCTATTCCCCGCATTGAATCGGTTATTTTGTCGTAGTGTGAGATATGTTCCTGAAAACCATGACCAATCTACGAAAATGATCATTTCCATCCCAGACCGGAGACAGCTTTTGTAGTTCAACTCTAATTTATTTTTAAAACTATGTCTAAATAATAATAAATCTCTCCGTTGGATTCCCATTACTACAACCATATTGGACCCATTACAGCATCCGAGGATGCAGTGGTATTCCCTTTCCCTTTCCCTTTTCCTCGCACTGCTGCCATTCAGGTAAAGGTGACACGTCACAAAAGATGTATAACCACCATTTGTTAAATGTGAGAATTCATGCCCCCAGCAGAATGACCAACACTTCATTGTGGCCTATTTCTTTTCACTGCCAGCAATCAACCACTTTCCCCACCCGTTACCTTCTCCCCCAATTACCCAATACTATGTAGCGTAATGCAATACTAAGCATATTTGTCCTGTCGTCGAATAGCGCGAAAAGGGCCGTGTAATTACATTTCCGGGCAAAGGAGGCTTTGGCTAAGTTCCTTTTGCTATATCGACTGCCGACCGTCTCTCAGGCCCATTGCATTATTCATAATCCCTACCGGAAAGAAGAGTTAGAACTATCAAAGCGGGAACAAAGGCTCAGGTTCTATTTTTTTGCACTCATGTTCTGGAGGATTTGTTTTTGTCAATATCTTACTGAGGTGTAGGGATTTAGTATGGTTTTTCTGCCATCTAAATGTCGGTTGGGCATGTCATTTGTTTTTCCTAGTTTCGAGTTGGTTGATTTGGTTTCTTAGTAGTCCCGTTTAGTTACTTCTATGCTTGTTTTCATATAAAATGACACCTCAGACCACCATGATGTATTTAAAGTTCATTCTTGATTATTCCCCAAGTAAATTCTGTTTTGTATGTACCATACCAAGGTCTTTGTTTCAATTTTCTTAATGTATTTTGGTGCTTCTTTCACGTGTCTTTGTCCAATTCCTTTATTATTTAGGCTACCAATACTTAGCTCGATAAGACCAATCCCTTTTCATTTACGGGTTAACTAAGTCAACCCATGGGTTAACTTCGATAATAATTGCCACACTTTTACGTGTTTCACGCTTTAAGTGCTAAGCAGTTCATGATACCCCTTTATTGGGCTATTTCATTGTCCATTACGTCACTAACCCTAGGTTACGTGGGCTTAAGGCAGTGTGTGGCCTTGTGAGATAACACGCCTAGAAACGATCTGTAGAGCCTCAGCGGAAGGATCAATTCCTTATTGGAACCCACACCTATGAGGATCCAAACCGGTGAGATTATGAGATTTTTAATGCATTATTACTCTCCCTCGATGACAACTCAGTAGCCAAGCCTCATCCTGTATAGTTAACCGAACTTCTCTCACTACCACTCGGAGTGTCATATAGCTTTTTACGGCTACACTTAGATCGACAACAGTGAGCAAAAGTCAGTCCTTTAGGCCTCCTTTAAGCCTGTGAAAGTTAAGTAAACCCCCCCCCCCCCCCACACACACACACCAACCTCCCTCCCTCCTCCTCTACAAGCCAATGCTTTACCACCACCATCACCACCCGCCTCCGCCTCTATACTCCCCCTTCCTCTCTTTGTCTCCTCTTTTCCCCCTTTTCTTACAGTTGAGGACTATTTCCTCCTCGAGGCTAACCTCGTGAATTATGCATACGCAAGCGCCCCGCTGCTTTTGGCACAAAACGCAAGGGGTCGCTTGCACCACATGTGCGGAGGCTTTAAGAGAGAAGCTCGCGCGTGCACACATACCAGAGGCTGTTGTCGGACGTGTGTCAGACGAGGAAGAGTACTGGCGGAAGGTACAAGCACCCCATCACTACTACCACTAGCACCAAAACAAGCGCCACAACCACCACCAACTGCACCACCACCACAGCGGGCACCACACCTTCCATGTCTCTCTCTGTTTGAACTACCCATCTATACAACGACGGAGTAAATGCCTCAGGAGAGCTTTATTTATACAGAAAAGAGGAGCCGGGTGTCCGCTTGCTGTTGGAATATTTGTGTCCATTATTGTCCTCTCTTTTCTCTTCCTCCACTTCTTCAGTGTATACCCGGGCAATAGATGTGAGGAGGGTTTTTGTGTGCGCCGAAGCGCGGGCTTGCCAAGCGGAGGAGCGAATCAGTCTTCTCCTTGTTGTTCATATCATTTCTTCAATAGCTTGTGTGCGTTCTGCTGAGCTCTAAGTCAATACCATAACTGAATAAGCTAGAGGCTTGCATCATGTTTCATCCGGGCGGGAGAGAGCCTGACCTGGAGGCGTTTACTGGAGGCCTCCAGTACACGGAGGGTCTAGCCCTGCCTTACCCCGCCTCTAATACTAGAGCGCTTTGAATGACCTGGAGCAGTGAACGCTTCTTCTACCATATACATTCATTCCTTATACAGGTCTGTGGAGGAGGAGGAGGTGGTGGTGGAGTAGTAGACAGTGGGATCTGTTGTACCATAGGAGGATTTATTACTATCGTCATTACATTCTCCACGGAGGTCCTGAGGTAATACATACATCACCTCAGCCAACCGTGGTCATTTCCTCATCCTCCTCTTCATCCTCCCTAACATAAAGCCTATAAGTGGACAGTGGCCAGCTACAGCGTATACTTGCGTGTGCGTGCAACAGTCGATGACCATCAACTGCATTGTACACTCTGCCCAAACAACTCCACAACAACAAAGTCGACCGCAATACACTTCTACCAACAACTCCAGCAACAAGATGTTTGACAGGTTTAGATACTGGGTATCTGAAGTGTTGGACACTCCAGAAAGCTCAAGCTCGGGTAAGCTAATAGTTTCATAGTTGTATTTCTCCTCTCTAGTGTTTGTCCCTTCCTACTAAATGCATTGATCTACCAAATACATACTCTCTTCCCTATGGCTGCTCTTACGACATATACATGTATGGATCAGATGGTCTATGGCTCTTGTGCATATGAACACCATAGTGTTGCATTATGTCATGCATGTTATCTATCTTCCCAGGCATTCAGTGGTTTATGACAGATGTTTTCCAGGCATGATTCCCTCTACGTCTATGCATTGTCGCTAAAATACCCCTCTCTGTCTTTTTAATGCTTGCATTCTCGTCTGGTTACCCATGGCAGCGGTCCTTCCCTGTTAGTAGTATATGAAAAGTTGAACGATTGCATGGCATCTTTTGTCCTTAGTAGTAGTAGTATAGGGAAATGTCGCATTGCTTCTGTTTGTGTTTGTTCATAGAGAATTACACAAAGGAATGAAACAACTTGTCTTCGACAGGAACGTGTTTATGGCATTAATCATATAAGATTTCTTTGTTACAGTAGGGTCGTAAACTGCTAGTGGTACTCCATTGATGCTATCGATTCCCCCGCTCTCCATACAAAAAAAACGGTAGACCTTACACTGCAGTACATGCGCATCCATAGACATTGTAGCATTGTATCGATTTTTTGGTAAAAGGACTCAGTGTGCACACTCTCTCAATGCGTATTATAATATTATTCATATATTATTCGGAAATTGTGTCTTTGCGTGAGCAATGAACGCTAAATCCCGGTTCATCCTCGATGGCCGATGCTTTGGTGCACAGTAGACTTACAATCCTATATCTAAAATGTAATCCATGATCATCCTGCTCCGGAAATTACTCCAACATACATGGTTTACTACTTCCACGCTATCCTGAAGGACCCCTTCCCTAAGCGCTCTCCTCATGGAAGCTTAAATTTTGAGGGACCATTTTGTTAACTTGTTTAATCAGAAGTCGATTTGCTGTTGTCACGAGGCGAGCTTCAAGCAACATTAAGGGGTCGATACAGTAGTTTATAAGCTTAAATATCAACATCACCATCCAAATTATCATCTGTCGTAATTGTACAAAACAATGATTTCTCTGTATAGAATGCAATTATATATAATTAATGAAATGGGACTTGTGCACATAATGTGGTACTGGTAATATCAATTATATGCAAATACATATTCATAACTCCATCCCCTCGGGGGTTTTAATGATTAAGGCTAGGCACGTCCGCCGATGTAGTTATATCGATAGCATATTATAGCGATTGTATTCTGAGATGGTAGGATGGGTGTCCTGGATGATTCCCTTTACTGTTACGTAGGATGGATGGGGATCGTTGTGCATGTGTCTTTTCTACATGGAGCAGATTTCGTGCTAGAGTCAGCAGTCGGATGCTCCCATGTCAGTTTCAGTTTCACTTGCCCTCACCTTTCCCTATCATAATTCACTATTGAGTGAATCGACTGCGGATGAATACAATATCGAAATGGCATATTACCATCCGCCTTGTGAAATCCTTCCCCTCTCCTGATCCATCATGCTTCTTGGCTATTTAGACTCACATTTCGAGTTTGATGTTAACCAAACTGTCCTGGTTCATCGAGTAATATTCGCATACTTAACTAGGAAACAGCATAGATATACTGGCGGGAGCTTGAACTTTAGATAAAGGAAGGTGTCTCGTACCAACCATTTCCTCCCAAGAAAAGGACACCCTGTGCGTCGGTTATTAGTGTTCGCAGGTTTTTGAGCTATCACTTGGAGTACAAAAAATAAAATGAGAGGCTGTCTCTGACCATGGTAAGTGGCAGATATGTGGTTCCATTAAAGGCATCTCACAAAGTGGTTCTGGATTTGGCTCTATCTCACACGAGCGAGGGATGCCGCCATAGATAATGTACAGCCTTTAAAGCAGGGTCGCTCAGTATTGCTGAGTGGTAGGATACGTTAGAGTTACGTCTAATTTGATGCACGTGGTAAGAAAGTAAGGCAAGATACTTTAACGGGTGGTGTTGTGTTGGTTATTTATACCTCACTGAATGTATATTGGGCCTAGGGAAATAGATAGTTTCCCTAAGTCTTGAGAGCTTTATTCAGGCCTATATATGCACACACCAGTTTTAAAGTTAAGGATCTTCACTTCTCTTAATAATTATTTCCGTCGCATATCACCGAGTTAATAATCAATGCAACATGGCAGTCTTTACTGGGAATTATAACTCTGCTGTCAACCCCGTACCCTTAACATTACCAAACACTCCCAAAACAACTCAGTCACGGGCTACAAACATTGAGAGCACTACATAAAGGGAAGGGGAACTAGCCAGACAGGGAGAGATGGATGTGGCAATGGGTCCATTGATCCGACTTTTATCATAAGCTTTCCTGCAGGCGACCGCTGGTCGACTCTACCCCTGATCAAATCGCATACAGGGAAGTTCTGTTCTCAACTCTCTAATGTTCTATACTTCATGCCACTGCACATACTTGTGATCTCACTAAAGGCACTAATTCTCTCGCGTCATTTACCATATTGACCACTTGGAGTAGTACAGCATTCAATGTAGCGGAGATAGACGAATATCAACCCACAGCCAGTGTGCTGTATGGGTATCGACAATGTTGGTGATATACATCAGTATTTTATTGTTCAACACTCATTGTACCCTTCACTACACTCAATGTCCTCCTGCAGGGGTTGGTACCGTATGAGGGAATGCAGGAATAATATACATAGATGTATTGAGACAAGAAAATTTGATTTCATATTAGGGGAGTGTTGAATACCAACCAGTCTGCCAGTCTACCTGTCTTACACTATTAAGACATTATATACTTATACATCATTCATGAAGACCATATCGGAAATTTGCTTAAAATGATGGAGTAGGCGCGTAGATTAAGGGGGAATTTTTGTATTGATCCAAATGCATAATTTGTCACACAGGCACAATGCATATGGTTTAAGCCTTGAACAGCAACAGCCTGGCCAATATGAACTAATACTGCTCCATCGTGCATCAAACGGGTTTAGTAATTCAAATTTAGATGGTTAAATCCTAGGTGTAACCATGAATTGAATAGGGATTCTTTTCTCCATATTCGCAAATATATATGCTCTCTTGTATATACATAGTATTTGTCTGAACGCATTCTAGAATCTCTCCAAAATGGGTTTTCTCCGTGTGTCTCAGACGCATGCAACCAACTTGATCGTGCCATTCATACAGTATCCTTTGAAAGTTTCGGATGATGCCCCGTGCCATCTCAAATAATCAATTCCAGACGGGATGGAACATTCCATAGATCACCAGTCTCCGTAAATCTATACCAGGGTCCACATGAGTTTCAGTCCTTATTTACTAACCATGGGTCAATCCTTGGAAGCAGTTAGTATGAATATTGGGTGTGAAAGGTACGATTTACAAAACCACATCCAAATGGAACTAGAGGGGCACCACTGGGGACATCGTGTGTCGAAATAAAGCCCGGTCCAACTGCAGGGACCCCTCCCCCTCCCCTGAGCCCTAATAAACATAGAAAAGCAATGCATCAGGTCTGTCAGCCTAGCCTACACGTTGAACGACTCTTTAAGCGAGTAAAAAGTCAATATTGTTAACGTTATAGAAGCCGGGGTTAAAATAAGACTTTGGAACGGCTACTTGTGCTCGCTTCGCTGGGATGATCTATCAGTTTCAAGAAGGGAGGGAAGGGAGTTACGGTATGCTATGTTGTTTATTGTAGATGATGGCTCTAAGCAAATTACACATTCTATCTCTAACACCAGGAAGGTTCTGATGGATACGCCCAAACGGGAGCACCGCGAATTGATGAGACGATTTAAACATTTTAGGAAACGATATGTCTCGCCTGGCAGGCTACAACCAGCAAGTTAAAATGCATTGCTTTCAGCAATTTAAATGTTCATATAAACTGCACAGCAGTTGATTATTAACTAGATTATCTGACGAAATATCAGTGGCATTCAATCCGTAGGTCAACACTCACATTTTCAATTTATTACAATCAGAATTTATATTCTTTTAATTTTCTGTTCAATCCGGTAGGTATTGTATTCGTGATAAGAATGTGTCTGGGGGATCTTCAATAATATTCGCCATATTTATCCGAGTGAGGGGCTATATATATAATTATGTTCCTCATTCCAATCAAAGGAAGGAAGAGCAAAGCCTTTCTGTATCTAGCGTATAATAGATACTTTGAGTTCCTTAACATGCGCTTAAAAAGCTTTAAAAGCCAAGAGTCAGTCAGGTGAGAAATTGGCAAGCAAAATTCGTGCCACGCGCTTGGCATTGCTATCATCCCTCGGTAGAACAGGGAAAATAGACTCACAGCGCTGGGTAAACATCTTTTAGTTACCTGTGGGCTTTGTCACACATCTCATGCAACTCCTGAGCTGTCCTTGCCGATATTGATCAATTTGAATTTGGCGTCGGAGGACGTAGACCTACAAAGGCCATGTAAAGACTTTTGCTCTGTCCACTTAGAACAATATACGTCCTGGTATATACCCTTGGCAAAGGTCCAAGCGGAATTCATCCCGATAAGAATGTGTGGGCAGAGAATACTCTCCCCTGGTTCTATGGACTTACGTTTGGAATCTTCTCTTCGGGTTGCGCCACATGGAAACACCATGGGGACACCTGAGGTATGACGTAATTACCCCTCAAGCTCTCTGCTGGGATTTCCTGTTTTCTATGGCTGGAGGAGAGTATGATGGCCTCCATGTGCCTCTGTCCATACCAGTCAGCAGAGCAGTGTATTTTCCCCGCAACAAACTCCCACCAGCCCAACGATGAAATCACTTTAGAGTTTGGTTCCTCATATCTTAAAGGCGATAAATATTAAATGGATCTCGAGGGAAATGATCCTGACGTGAATCTATCGGAGACAGCAACGTTGTTCTTCCGGAAGACGCTTTATGTAAAATGGCTGACCCATGCAATCTAATCTGTGCATCTAACTTCATAATGTATGGTTATGTCGAAGAGTCACGGACTACCATGCATTTTAGAACATAAGGAAATTACTCAAAAGAATATAGTGCGCATTTGCGCATATGCTATCAATGTAAATGAATTCTTTAAACTATATATTATGTTTTTTATTCAGCCACATACATTTTGCATAGGCCCTAACTATTGACAGTATTGTTCTCAACATAGATGATGGTTTGATTCATGGTGGCAAGAAATCAACGTTAATATTGGTCACGTAGGGAATAACGTATATGTTTCCAAGTACAAGAAGACCAGGGCTTTGTCTGAGATTTTATGCAGACATAAACCTAACACCGGTAGTGTTGCTACTGCATTTTATTGTCGTTATGAACTAAGCCTGCCTTCCCTATGGAGCTCTTGCATGCCTCATCTTTTAACAGGAACTTGGCCTGCTCGTGGCAGGAGGGTGGGGAAGGACTGTCAGGTCTCCAGTCACATCAAGAGTGCCCGCATTAGGAGTAGGTATAGACATATGCAGGCCGAATCGAGGAACATATTTCACATCTCATTCCAATCACCATCTTCGGAAATATATATTAGCTGCAGTGGTTGGTATTGGCCCGTGTTGTCTCTATCTCTGAGTGGATCGTGTTACTTAAGTGGGAGATGTATAACACGATTTTAGTTGCATGAGAATTGTGTGGCAATTGCACCCTTTAAACCCCAGTCTCCTCTTGTTAACTCACTGTCTCCAGGTCCATGTCATATTTAAGTTTTATTGTTTAGTCAGTGCCTTCGCAGTAAATTCAGGCCATGCAGTGTAAAGGTTCTTTTTCCTTCATGTCTGGAGCGAATAGAATAGAGCAAGATATGGATCGATTCCCTGGTTAAGTGGGTTCGACCAAGCACTCTAACTCTATAACCTTTCCCTGGACACCCCTTAGGCAACTTTTAATGGTCATTTAAGTTGACTGGTGGCGTGTGATGAAATAAGATGAATTTCAGTTTGAAATCACAAGAATCATTTTCACTGAAGAGCTCTGATGCTCTGTGTTTCGTCATTCAGCCAGTCTCTTGTATTGATTTATTGAACCGCACAAGTTTGGAACGTTATTTAAAATATGATAAATTCTTGGTCCGTGCAATGATAGGCTTGATGTTCGTCTTTAATTATCGATGCAAACATAATTGTCACATTAAGATGCTATTAGGAGATAGTTTGAGTCAACTAGAATTCCCAATGGTTTGAAAGATATAATTAAAATGTGGTTCTTTACTTTAACAAGGGACTCGAGCCTTGGTTCAAACAAATTTACAATTTAGTATGAGAGCCCTCAAAACCACCTAACGGACAAGTATTACTGGTTCCAACTGTGAGATTCATTCGTCGTTTGAACCATTACAGAATAATGGGAGACAGAGGAAGAATTCTTTCCATGTTGTTTTCTAATGTTGAGCAATCAGCCTTGAGCTTCCTATTTAATTCAGAGAGCGAGATTGGGGAGCTACCATTTAATATGGACAACTTTAGAGGCCATGCAGGCTTTCGGATTACTTGGCCGGATAATTTATTCCAGACGTCTGGTTGATGAAGAAAGTTTACATTTGAGAGGACGTAAATAAAGAGGGATGACTCCTCTCTTGGTCGAGTGTCAGGACCTTATTTAGCGTCCTTCTGCCTAAGAATATAAATGTGACATCAGCAGAATTCCATTGTCGTGGGGCCATCACTCATATGGCAAAGCTTTATGAATACTGACAAGGAGCTAAATGGCAAAATGATAAAGGCAAGATTTGTTTTATAGAAGTCACCTGGTTGAAGAAGAATACATAATTCAAGGTATTTATTGTAGCCATGTTTATGATTTATAATCCTGACAAGGTTCTTCCTTAAACAGGAAATAGAGACGAATTTAATTTCTATCGTTTCCGAGTTTGAATCCCGTGTCTTTATCGGCTTGAAAATTATTTTGATAACAAAATAGGAAAAGGTCCATTCAAAATTTAATGTAATTTGATTTAGTTTTGAAATTGTTGATTCAATTAAGTAAAGAGTATTTAATTCATCTATAAGTAAATAACTTGAAAATGGAATTAAAGTCCCCAGATAACAGTATGGTTTCCACAAACTAGACATAATAATTATGCCTTTATGCTCATATAAATATGATGAGGTTATGCAATGTTACGTAATGTGTCATAACAAATTCTGTTTCGTCTGGGTGACAAAAGTAATCAATTTATCACAAATAAAACTGCATATATATATATGCTCGTCCCTGGATGGTTGTAATAATGATAGATGCATCTCTACTTTTTTTCATCTGTGATGAAAAAGGCTAAACGTTCATTGTATATATGTGTGGAATAACAACACGGCCAAAAAGGAGACACTTGCATTTTGCTTTTACAATATATACAGAGCCCATTTTAAAAAAAAAAACATTTCTATGTTATTCCCCGTGTCTTTATGGGAACTGTCACATGTAGACTGCATACCGAAAGCCCGTTTCAATAACATTGACGTATTGCAAGCTGATAGCATATATATATATATATACACTGTATGTGCATATTTTTGTTTGTCAGACAACATATTCTTTGAACGTTAGTCGATTCATTTACTTAATTTTCCACTCTCCCCACTTTTATTGCATTACCTTTTATAGTTATCGTACTGGGTCTGTGGTAAAACTTTTGATTAGGAATTATCTGACTATTAAACTATTCTTACATTGTAGGCATGTTAGTTGAGCCGTGATATGCTTTGAGTTAAGGGTACGTTTATTTTGCTGGTAATCATCAGTAATTTGCGACCGTCTGCTCCATTTCGGCCCCCAGAAGGACATCCGCGTGGTAATCAAAGGCAGGGTCCTTATGGGTCAATGTTTAAAGATTGCTTTCATCGGTTGCAAGGGGCAAGTGTCTCAAGGCTTTCCACCGTGTCCATTTATTTTGATATCTGCTCTCTGAGCCCACTCTCTAGGCAGTCAGGCTAGGATTTGGGGTTGGTCACATAACGGATTATGCTATCAGCGGGCTTTAAGCAGTGTCTTTGACCGGAGACTTAGACGCAAACAGTCGGAATTTCTAGAGGCCGCGCACTGGCAATGGAAGTAATGGGAGAAAGCTAAAGAAGAATAATGTCTCTCAGGGCCATACGAATACAACTGCTCGTTTGGTCCTTTTCACAGCTTTGTTTTTGATGCTGTGTACTGCTCCGTTCTTGGAATAGGAGGTCGACGGCAGGAACTTAGCCTTTAGGAAAGCCTTTTCATTTGAGCATATCAATCTATACCATCCATTTACTTTTTGAAGTGCGGCCCCGCTCCTTATTTGATGTAGGCTCAAATGATATCAGTTTACTAATGAATCAACGTGCAGTCTGCTTTAATTGTCCCATTCCGCGTGATAAATATTACAATACGCTTAACGGCTATTCAAATGCTCTAAATGGGGGTGAAAATGGAACTCTTGGTGCACTACTCATTATGGCAACACAATGGAGCGTCTGGACTAGCATCGTCCTTCCCGCAATGGTATATAGACTTCCTTAGACCAAATGCTTTGTCCCTGATTAAATCGCGGTCTGCCCAGTGCAGCGAAGACAAAAAATTGCCTTTGTCATCGCATACTGGGTATAATTGAAATCTTCCACGACTTAGTGTTGTATATCTGTCTATAGAGGCCTTCCATAACAACCTTGCATTTTATAATGATTAGACGATAGTACGACGAATCAATGGATACCAAGCCACTTGCATAAGTGTGAAGCTGGACTGCGATGAAAGCTTTTGAATCAAACAGCCTGAAGGCAGTCTAATTTCCTCTAAAAGTTCCTCTTTCTACAAGATAGCTGTTATGCCTTATATGGCCCGAAGCTGGATTTTAGTATTCAAGTTGTGAGTGGGTACATATAGGCCTACATGTATGCGTTATTCTGATTAGTGGTATCAGCACCCGGGAGGAAGAGAAGGAGAAGCTGGCGGGCATTGCCTAGGTGTTGACAATTCACATAGGTTTGTCTCTGGTGCCCGTCCAAGCTGAAGGCTCAATAGCCCAGCGTCAAGATTTATAACCAGTAGCCTGGGATTAAATACGGGTGGTAAGGAGCCCCTCTCATTCAGCTGAGCGAGTGGAGGCACCAGTAGCTCCATGCAGTATAGCCTCCAGGAATAGCATACATACACCAAAGCTTCATCGTATATGAATATCATAAAATTCACATGAAACTTAATCGGTTGGCTATTCCACTAAATTAACCCCATATGGTGACGTGACGTGATACCGTTCTATGTGAAGATCTTATATATGTGTCTATGATATTTATTATGCCCAGCTTCTAACATACCCGCGTAAATCATTATAGTATTCACATACAAATTATCACCAGGTGGACATGTGACATTCAGCGAGATCCCCAAAGACCAGTAGTACCGCGTATACATAATTTATCTTTCTGTGTTTTACCTTCAAACGAGCTTGGGGAAGTCAAGTGTACTACTACAAGGGCAATGTCCTCTCCTAGCTACTTGGACCCATTATATTCTAAAAATATATTCCTGTTGGCACATGTTTGTTGCATCACTAGTCATGGTCTGTCACTCATGATATCAATGTTTTCATCCTTATTTACCAGGCCAGCTATCATGTGCTACATTGTAAATGTTAATTAAAACACTAATTCTAAGGTTATTCCATGAGTCGGAGGTCCTATTTTCTTTCCTAATACCGATGTTTATAAAACAGATATTCGTTTCCAAGCACTTCTTTTTCTTCAAATTTGATTCTCAGACAATGGAACAACCAGGATGGATCACTAATTTTTACCTACACATGCTTGTATCATGTTATGTGCGCTTAGCTATTGCATGCATGCGTGTAGAAGCACAGTTAGAGTAGATGTGTAAAGGGTTTTAGATATCGATGTGTAACTAGTAGTTTGGTCGCGTGAGAACTCTTTTAGAATCTCAAGTTTCGCGGCGAGCATAATAGATCTTCATTGTTAAAATCGGGTAACTGCGTACTAACACATGTTCCCATGGTTATTAAATATTTACTCCACGGAGGAAAATATATGGGAATCGATCTAATATGAAAAGGAAACAAACGACTTGATTCAATAATCTCGAAAGTATTCCGGCTCCGAAGCGGGAGATCAATCCAAAATAAAGTTGTTTCTGAGAGTCTATGTCACGCGAAGCTATCAGCTTGGCTGTAGATGCTGTGATACAAAACAGATATCTGGAAACAATTCTAGGCATGCCTTCAACTAAATGTAAAAAGAGAATAGTTATGTACATCTGACTTGGCACCATCATGCTGTATTAAACATTTCTAAATTGATTTTTACTCGAATACTAGATGAGGAGGATGGAGAGGAAGGTAGGTATCGAAACAAAATATCCTTTTTTAACTCAGATAATAAATTTGATTAAGCACTTCATTGGTTCAATCAATTTATTAATATATTAGATTAGTCTAATGAAATCAATCGAATAATTTCCAACTAGATATTACCCATACCCATACATGTATACCATTTAAGTCTCACCTAGCACATATATAATAGCCTTTAATAATGCCTGCTTACATACCTACACACAACCATATGAACTGACACTATCGCAGACTAGTCTTATTCGTGATATTTTTGGCATAGACATTAATATGCAATTTAATGTAAATCACAGAACTCGAGTTATAAATTGTAATTACGAACAATTTGATAAGATTTTCTTTCTATGTCGGCTACTATGCATTTTTTTAAACTTTCTTAAGCCATTGCCAAATCCTTCGTAATCAGGTATAGCATATGGATTACCTGACTGTGAATGTCCTTTTAGTTCAATAGAATCAATGTCTCTGAGACTAGTCTGCGTTTGTATCATTTAGAACAAAGTAGATGCTAGAACGTTCGTTCGCTTTGCATTCGCTTCTGCACAGCATCAAATGAAACATCTTAAGAAAAGATGCTCAGCCATCTCATAGTTAGGTTGTCTTAGCACCATCGGTAGATGCATGATTGTAGAATGTTATGAAATATTCATAATGCTATGTGTATAAGTCCTTAGCCTTCTTCAGCACAACATCCTAGGTACCAAATATAGAGTCAAGGTCAATGAACTACTTACAGCACCTTTCAGGCGATGGGAACTACCTATATCGCGTCGCTGCTAGAACCTTGAAATACTGCCAAAAATTAGATTTGCAATCAATATTTTTTGACCGACAAAAAAAGCAATTCTAAAATACGAAACTCATTATGAATATGGGGATTTTGACGTTTGAGTCCTCTTTTAGAATAAATCCCCTTCAAAACAGTCGCCTCTGCCAGCACTCCTCTCATTTTCTAGTGCCAAAGTCCGCCTATCTCTTGCCAAGAACCGGTTGTGTAGGGGCTGACGGTATTCTGCCTCGTCCTGGAAGGTATCCCAGGCTAGGTGGCAGATTGCTGTGTTGCCATCTGACAAAGTCAGACGCTCGACAGGCAGGAGGGGTATTTTTATAAGCCAGTTAGTGACTCTCCAGATTAGGGAAATAGTCCTCCCCCTAGCTCCCATCCCACCCACCTTCCAATGTATGATATTACACACACTCTTGAGAGTTTCCCCCATCCAGATTCACCATGCGAAATGGTGGAGTGGCTAATTATATGTATGTATACATGTATGCACTACATGTAGTAATATAGAAGTATTTCATGATGCTACCTGAGCGATTGTGTGTGAACACAATGAGGTACATTTATGTGATGGCCGGCCATCATCCTATATTCATGGTCACATCCGGAAGATATTAGTCATTAGTAATCTATCTTACAGCAGCGAGAGGAATAATGACCCTCTGGGTTTCAGTAGTATAAGGATCAATATTGGGAATACACTCCATGGATGTATAAATGTATGCATACTCCAGTTGGTCGGAGATGACATAAAAGGTGTATACATATGGACTTTTATTAATAATTAGAGTTGCATTACCAGTTAATTTGATAAAATTCCAGAAATTTTCTATTTTCTGAGCTATTCATTTCCAACGCATCCGAAAGTCACAAAGATTGAATATCAAAGGTTGTTAGCCTGTTCATCTTTGTGTAGAAGTAAACTTAATCAGGGACTCCTCAATGAAAACCTTAGGATAGCACTGCCTAGATAGGTATATCAAAAAGCTAACTAATTGCACTGTTAATTCATTTTACTCCCAAATTGTCAATGTAGAACAGCAAAAATGCACAAATTATGAAAGTTTGAAGAAAACTGGTACTCAAATATGGTCCCTGGCCACGGCACCGAAGTGTAATGGCCCTATGTTCAGTCTAGGTCCAAAGTTGAGAAAGTCCCTTCCAGCGAAGGGAAAGCCTCTTACCTCAAAACGCAAAGTGCCATTATAATTCCATTAAGACCGCAAAATGTCATTATAATTCCCATTAAAACGCCGAGTTCTAGGCAGGGATACCGATTAGCGAAGTAGGCTAACATATCATTCTTATCTGATCTGAGGGTTTGGACCTAGAGAGTGTTCGCCTGAGGAGAACTAAAAACAACTCGTATATTCTATTATTACCCTGTTTAATCCAAAATGCGTGGGGAGATGTGTTTAGTAAATAAACATCAATGGGGGGTAGTACATTAAGAAGTATCAAAGCAGTAAAGGAGAAGTAAATAAAAGAATAGTGGCCATAGACAGTAGGTCCTATATAGCTCCACCTTGTGGATATATTTAACACTACATACATGTACATATACAAAGAAACGTTAGTAGTATAGGAAATATATAATTGTCTATGGCACCACAAAAAATCCATGCTACATGCAGTGCGAAGGAGCAGAGCACGAATTGAGGAGATATGTTTGGTCTACTTAGCTGGGAGTACAACTTGAAGTTGTAATGAATTCAGCGGTATATATCTTTAAGGGGGTGTCTGAGGAGACTTCTCACAAATACCTACTATAACGGTGTTTCTATTGACAAGTCTCTCGCTCTCCTCGCTCTCCTTCTCCTCTACTACTGGCATTCACAGGACCCTGTTGGCCTTAAAGCAGTCGATGCTCTAGAATCAAATCTTAATGTGTATTGCTCCCCTAGTAGAATAATTCACCCACCCAGAGCTACTACTTGGTCTTATCTCCCATACATATATTGAATCCCATAATAACATTCTCAGACCGGGTCTGCATTGCAAGTGAGTATCAAATGGACTGGAAGCCATTGGGGCTATATTTCTTCTCTTGCCAATACCCCGTATGACTGACAGGTTCTAGAGCATGTAAACACATCTATGTTCTGTTTACCCATATGTTTAAATGTTGTTGCGCCTTCTTGTTATGTCTATAGACTCAAGACTCCTGCTGCACTTGCCATATTAGATGAGTAGTTCGCACATGCATCAGTGTCGACGTAACAGGCTTAATTCTGCTTCCCATGTAAATATGCTACAATTATCCAGAATATGATGATTAAGTATCAACCCGATATAAACAACTTTCTTTGTCTTTCCTTACTCGCAGTGTCATACATATAGTCAGCTACCCATATTGTGACCGAGCATCCCCCTTTCCAACACACACAAGGTTGCAATTTAAGCGTTCTCCATTCTATTGATTCGATCACCGGGCTTGGTCTTCACTGTGCTTTTAAGCTGTCCTGAACGGACCCACCCCACGGATGTGAAGGAATATTAATTCCATCGCAATCCAACCTATGAAAGGGCGTAATAAAAGGCGCCGCCTTGGACATTATCGTGCACCTCCCGATATTTCCAATAGAGTTTTTCCCACATGCTGCACAACTGACATACGCCCTTGAATTTCAGTTGTTTTATTTCCGATTCCAATCGAAGTGTTAAGGTTAGTTTTAAATCTATGTGCTGACCCTGGGAGAGAAAAGTGGCCTTCATCCAAATGAACTTTCTAGTCAATTTCCTGCTTTCGGCGGGTATTTTAGGGTCCCTGGGGGAGACTGATACACAGGTCTAATCAATGGATCCACGTTGAGCCGAAGCGAAGAATTCAAAAATCGGTCAGTAAAATGTCTTGAACTAAACACATTTGGTAGCCAAGCGATCACACAATCCACCGAGCGATAAGCAATGCGGGGCGTTCTTTCATTGATTTTGGCAGGTTCTGTATGTAATATAACCAATCGCTTGCATTGATCATTCCTGTGGCTTTCCTGCCAACTCACCTCCCAAGTGCAGCAGACATCCGCCTCTTCTTCCTCGCCCACAGCTTCTTCCTCCAACTACAGACATCCCACCAACCATCGCCTTCCACTGAAACCTAGCCACCAAACAACCCTTTAATTCAATGTATTAATTGGTGCACAAGGACAAAGAAACCAATCAGATTTGTACCCCGTCCAAGTGAAAGGAAGATGGGAATCTTTCATTCCCAACAACCTTTAATTTGACGTCTGCCAATCCATTAGCGCGTCCCAGAGGCTGAGTGATCAGCCTTTTAATCTGTCCCAATCAAAAGTTATACATTTGGCACTCGGTTGCAAGTATGTCATGAGCACAATCAGGCAATCCTTATATCCTTTGATATTCGGAGCTAGATATAAATTGGTACACTCGTAAACATCGTATAATACTGCATATTATTGTGTACTGCCATAATGATATATTATGTAATATAATTATGTATATTCAATTACCTGGAAAAATATTTAAACAGATTTTATTTCGAAACAAATTTCACATAGGTGATACCTTTCAATGTTCGAAAATATTTCTGATGCAAATACAAATTATACAAACAAAGTAGTAGTCAACAATACTTTTAGAGTTAAGATTAATCTAACAATTTAAATTGAAAGGCGAGAATAGACTTTCCTGAGTCTTACAAGGAGAACTCGTTTATAATGTAGCTCTACACAACATAAAGAATAAACAGTATATATTATTACACACATTTCTTTGAAGATTTTTCGCCGACTAAAATACAGATATACAATATACAAGGATAGCAATTAACAATCCGCAGGTATAAAACAACGATTTGGTTGATCTGGAGAGACCACAGTCTTCTATCATTGAAAATCCGTCATAACCCAGATGAATATCCAGGTACAAAAGTCGTACAAAAATCATTCACGAGGAATAAATGTCTCCTATATATATAGTCTGAGAGCTTTTTATACTCCTATTCCAAGAAAAACCATCTTTTACGTCATATCCACGAACACCGTTTCCAGAATACACCTTGGCGCTAAATGGATTGACTGACACATTATATTATACATGTGTATAGCCTTTGACTAATATAAAAGCTACCAGATATCATTAGACATGGCCAGCAAATAATGACTTGTGATTTATTACACATCGGAAGGGGGCATTTCCAGGTAACTCTTCCAGACACCTCCCATTTGTAGGAACGACTTTTTTTTATATGAATCACCAATCAGACGGGCATTGCCTCTTAGATGTCCGGATGACGCAAATGGTCCTGTTAATCATTGCCTCAACTGGTTGACAGTTCCTATGGCTGGCGATAATGTGATTCGTCAATATATACACACCTATATATATATGATTGTTATAAATCATCAATAACTTCCACTGCCATACCTAGATACTTTTTTTATACCTATTTTCATAGCCTTATAATGCTTTGAACTCGGCTATGCCGGCTACAGGAGAGCCTATGGAAATAGCTTTTTAATTGTAAAAGAAGTGGGTCTGTCGCTTCATCTTGATTGCCTCTGTTAGTCCGGAAAATGGGCTTTGCCTCAAACTGCGCCAATGTATAATAATACCCAAGCCAAGACATTAGGAAATGTTGGCTTTGTCATGCCTTGCCACTTTATATTCAGATTCAATTTCCCGAGAAATTAGGGTTCCTCTTCATAGGTTGTAGGCAACAGGGCTTCGTGTTTTGTAGTTGGACAATGTCATTATAGCAGGGAGAGGACAGGGGTTATCAGAAGCCCGGTAGGCGCATCAACACCACGCAGACACCCTGAAATGACGTGTTTGCGTCTGTTATGGCCTCCTGTCTGAAGAAGTTTTTCAAGTAGGGTCTCGTGATAGCAGTGCGAGGTTGGCGTGTCCGATCCACAGAGCCTACAGGAGACCAATTGCTGCCACTGGTTCCATCTCTGTAGACGGTGCGGTAAATTGAACACGATATCAAACAAGACTCTAATGTCCACCAATGCCTACCGCCCCACGGGTCTTCTCTTTTTCTCCTCTTTTCAGTCCAATCTAAAGATGAAATGTGAGACGTTTATAGAAAAAGCCCTCTCTGTCTCTGAATAGAAAAAGCGCCGTGGGGATAAACATATATATGTTTGAATTTTATTTAGTCATCATGGCAATTTTAGACTTGCCTTCCTCCAATGCCACCGACAAACCTGGTAGAATTGCTATAAAAGACGCACATTCCGTACAATTACTGCTGGTATTTTTCTTTAGGGGAACAATTGAGAACAATTATAGTCCTTCTACTATGGAATAGTCCTGAAATATGTATGTTAGTCTCCTTCCAGATCCGAGGTGCACTAAACCTAATATATCTGTCACATTCGGGAGGCATAAATGGCTGGGATCAAATTCTGAATCATTCCCCAACACCTATAAGCTTAATGAAAAGTCTTTTTCACAAGCTGCCAAACACAGAGACAACTGCAATGTGACCTGCGGAGGACTAAGCCTATTATGACTAGTGGTTTCCCTGAAGCTAGACCTAACCCTGCCTGAGCTGTAAAGATTTCCTGTGTGACATTGAAATTCTATTAACAAAGCCTCCGATAGCTTGCTTCTATCCCAGCAATTCCTCAATGAAGGCTTAGGCCAGACCTGAAGAGAGGCGATTGATTGCATAGCGAATGGCCCCATGGGAGACCAACCTCTTGAATTATGATTAAGATTGTGAATGGAAGAGTGTCGTGGTCCATGTTTCATTTCTCAAACATATGACATGACCTTTATTGAGATAAGCAACTGAGGTCCGGGCCAAGTATTCCCTGGTTTTAATAGAAATGCCACTTTGAGATCCCCAGGGCTGCTTGGTGTTCAAATTGAATGGCTGCTCGACGCCTTTAATTCGGTGGACGGATGCAGATGTCGGAGGGCTAAAGAAGAATGTAACACCCTGAGCAGGGTCTGTCATTTCTTCTTATTCAACCACACTCCAAGTGTAGCTCCTGCTTGACATTAGCCACGCATATCTAATCCTTACTTAGTTGCTGTCCACAGCTAAGCTAATATACCGGGTTGGACTATGCGCTTCCTATCTCAGACAGGTATTATATTATCATCACCTCTTTTTGCCAAAGTCAGTTCTCTGCCAAACAATCCTGTTAGTCCCAATGTAAGCAATTAGGTGAGGGAGTCACGTGCATTTTGAGAGTGAGCAGTCGTTGATTAACAGTTCATGAAGTTTTATTGGGTCTCTGCGCCGAGTAGCATGCGATAACTCCCCCATGACATGAATATCTGGCCTGCCAACATTATTCCTGCCAACGATTGATCATTTATCCTGAAAATGTCCCACCTGCCTTGTTTTCCATGTCACTGTGCCCGTGCATGAGCCATGTTCAGCTCAAAAGTAGGATGCGCTTGCATGGAAATTTTATCAGTACGCTTGTTGGGGCGCGGAAAAACACAAAAAGAGATATCTGTGGCAAATATACATTACCTATCATTACCTAACACAGCCTTGATAAAATAGAACGGGTTTTGAAATATGGCGATTTATTCAGGGCAACACTAGTTAACATTCGCGTTTTGCATGGAACGCGTTTTGTATGTATAATACTTGTATGTACGGACATCAATACACTGTTTGTACAATATATAACGTATGCAATATGTTCGCATCACTATTAATATGATTCAACAGTTACAGGAGAATGAACCTCTTCAGTATGTGTTGGAGGGAGACCGGAATATATAAAATATCATTTTCTTCAATGAATTCCACGGGGTGTGGAGGGTGCCTGTTGCAAGCTGCTTTTAAGAAGCTCAGAGAACACCTCAGAGACGTGTAGATTTCGTTATAGAATGGATTCTTACGGCGAGATGAGTTGGTCACATATATAACAATCATACCCACTATGGTTATATGTATTAGGCATCGCCTATCCAATGGTCAGACATTGATTTATTGTCCATCAGCAGGTTGTGAATCTACATATATAGGTATTAGTGAACATATATCAAGTTTAGTCATGTTAACCAGTTTCAAAAAGATAGATGAGATAGTTGACCCATTTGCAGGACCTGCAGAGCTCAATCGGCTCTCCTTCCGACAAGGCACCATTAATGGGCATTATGAGATTGCAAGCAGACCAATGCCCAATGGTCTATCTATGTTGCTTTGATATATTAAAGGAAGTAGCAGAAAATTGCTGATGATTATACTAGTTGATTCCCTTGCACCGTGCTCTAGCAGACACATGACGTATTGGAATAGGTACGAGCAATACTTGTCCCGCTTCCATTGCCTGCCAGTTTCGCAGATTAACCCACATCCAGAGTTCTATGAATCAGCACTCTAAAGTTGCCTCAATTCACCTTGTGTATGATAATACCCAGTTCTATAATGGGAAGTACTTCGCTGGGTTGATGATAACGGCGACTAGTATGCATTTACCGCCCCCCCCCCCCCCCCACACACACACACACATTTCTCCGTCGACGCATGGTTCCCATTTATACTCCGCCTTCTCTTTCTCACTGCTTTGAAGCTTTTGAGGAGGCAGGAGGTTTAAGGGCGTGGGTCACTGTGATTCTCCTAACCTGCTTGTCACCCCAATACTGGGAAACCCTTTTGAATGACTGCTCTCTACTGAATGAGGTCCTTCAGAAGGTCCTAGTCAGCATACTGATCATGCATGTCGCTGCCAATGCAATAAAAAGACCATTGCATCCCACTTAGCGTCCGTTTCCTTGTATCTTTGGCCCTTTCCAAATCAGCAGGTCCTTCTAGCATCCGGCCCTAATGGTAGAGTATGCATCTGCTACGGCCTCTGGGCACCAATAACCATTACATTTCTGTTTCTGACTTTTGTGGGGTTCGATCACGTCCATTATACACTTCTCTGAAGTAAATAGATCGTGCTCTGAATAGGCATTGGCTTCTGATGCATTGATTTTGGAACCGAATAACAAACACCTGCAGTTATTCAGCAACGTCCTTTCCTTCCAGAATCTCAAATTATGCGCCTTAATTTCTAGCTGTACTCGATGTAGATTGATGAGTCAATGTCCCCAATATTAAAATTCGGTACAGTAACAAGTTCCTCCTGCCTTTCCCCATATCCATTCATTTGCATACCGTGTTCACAGTATTCTACAAGGGTTAATTTTAAAAGGCCAATAATCTTTAGCTTTCCATCGTATTCACGAGCTGACAGGTATGTGTATTTATAAAGAAAAGGAATGAAAATTAGCATCTAAAATATGATGGCCTTTATGTAGCTAGACACAGCAGTGGGCGGATAACCATGGTTATTCTGCATTGAATTATTACCCGTGAGCACATTATCCTCATATGTGCCTGATATCCATTGATAATATCATAACATTCTTTGTACACTGTGCATGCCTGTCTATGTTCAACTCTCATTTTACAGAAGATTGGCTGTATACAAATTCTAAATAAAAGGAAATATTATTATATATCTTATTAGAATCCTGCAGTCAAAATGTTACCCATGTAATGTGGACACGCCGAGTAACATGCTTACATCCTATATTCATTTGGGGGTAGGAGCATACTGTGTCATGATCTGACAACTTTGATGTTCTAGAGCTCTGGGAGAAGACAAAGGACAGCCATTACCATATGTCTCGGTCCCATCGAGGTAGACGGCTGCTAACCCAACTATAAAAGGAGGCATTAAATTGAACCTAAATGTCTCCAACCTCTGACAAGTATATGCAAGATGCAGTGTAATTTAACAAATTTGAGATAACATGGAATGCTATATAAGATGTACATCTAATGAATTGCACGTTTTCTTGTGTAATCACGTGCAATGTAGACCCATGCATGTAGCATTCCCGAAGAAAATGGTCTCATACATTTTCCCTCGGGTAAAACGGCCTTAATTGCAGTAAGTTATCCAAATCATTTAAAGCCAGCATCAATTACGCTTTTGTATACGCGGGCAGTATCCTATCCTGCATCCAAGCGGAAGATACGGAATTAATTGACACATGAATCATTTTTAAGATTACCTCAACCGAGGATGATTTTCCCCCTCATTATTTCCGAGCTCAGCACCTCTGGAAAAGCTCATTCCTCCACTTTTAGAGATGAACCGCGGGGATGAAAAGACGTTCTCTTGCCTGTAATATTATGATAAACAATCACGTCTCTGCCGATACGAAGACATTGTAGATAACCCAAGGATGAATAACCACGAGATGTGCACAGAATATAGCCGGTATCCTTCTCCTCTAGACCCCGAAGGAGAGCCGGTATAAATCTCCGGGGATTTGAGTGGGCCATTTTACGAGAGGCCGATTTCTGCATGTCGCATTGATCAGAGAGGCCATATCTTGCAGCTAATAATTCACCAAACAATGGGCATAATACCGAGGATCATGTTATCATTACTACATAATGGCATTCTGGACCTGAACTGTAACTTAACAAGGGTATCATTTGTCTGTGGGTTATTTGTGAGTTATTCTTGATTAGGTTCAGTACTAAAGGCCCTCGTGGCCTCATAGAGCAGACTTTACTCAGGATATACAACACGTACTAGGTATGGTTCTGCTTCCATTTCCCTCCCTATTTCTGCCTCAGATTCTGCTACACTGCCGTCACTCTCTCCAACCCTCCGGAATTCAATATATCCGTGTCCTGAAGTTGTATGATACGTATTATATGTGACTGGTAGATTAATGTACTTTTATATCACAAGTGAGGTTGCTACCACACTCAACTGAGTGAGATATCCGTATGGGATATTGTTTGATCATATCAACATGTTGATACACATTAAAAATGTCCGCTTGTGATATAAATACAAAACGTAATCTCGAAGCTGATATATTTGAGCTTTCTTTTGACTCATATCTTCTCGTTATGCTTTGTTAAAATACAGGGTTGTCCACGGGATATTTTTAATAAGAATATTACCTCATAAACCGGAAGATTGAACAAATGCATACACTATAATGTCCGTGAAAGTCGGCAATAAACGAACTGAATGTACATTGCACTCTATGTTATTGCAATATTATGAATGATACAGAATATAAAAAAGCTATTAATTACAAAGTATATATGCTCATCAATATTGTCCATTATATTTATGGCCTACAGTTGTTTCTTTGTGCTTTTCATATGATAGTACTGATCATAATGATTGCCTCGGACCGCTCTTGTCCAAAACAAGCCAGTTATTTTCAATTTTATACAATTGAGTTTCGATACTATTGTGTGACACGAATGCAAAATCTTTGCGAATTACATGCCGTATTAGAATGAGATATTGGGATCTCCTGGATTCAATTAACATGTCAGTCAAATGTGTATTGTGTTCCACACTGCAGTGTAAGCAAATACATTATCAATTACTCAAATAAATTATGGAATATCCTTTCTGTATTTTCCCGTCTCATTAATCGAAACGGCAATGTAATAAGAAAAACAATTTTAGGCGACAGTATTTAATCAAAAGTCAACCGAATTCCCATCGTTTACATTGATTATGGTCTGATTGCTGATTAACGGTTTGCAAGGCAAGGTTCTTTGTTTTCCCCTTTGTCTTGCTGGTTTTGCTTATTGGTATCTGCTTTATTTCTAGAGCTGTCAAACCAAATCCCATTCATTTGCCCACTCCTGAACGATGACTGGTGATTTTGTAAGACCGATTAGATGCGTCTATACATAATATTGCCTAACTTGCTGTCCCCAATACGGCCCTGTTTACTGCGTGAACAACAAGCGACTATATATATATATGCATGTTTCCCGGAATGACCTGGAATACCATGAAAGATTAATCTATCATCGAAACTTGACAAGACACTAACTAACACTGCACCAATTTCATCATTAAATAATGCCCAGGGCATAGGAAGACTAATGAACTATTAATTTTCGATGACCATCGCATGGGCCCAAACTGCAGAATGTAACTCCATCGCCCATGACATCTAAAATCTGATTTTGGGGAAGGCCTCATTGTATCTAGGAATATCATGAAATCGTGTTACGGTCGCTCTTAAATTAAATGTTTGACTGATTGTTAAATATACTGACTTTTAATGCGCATAGTATTTCTGGTAGAACGCATAACCGATGCTTTAGATATTTATAAGTGAATGCTAAGTAGTTGCTTCTATGTTGGCTTATCATGTTGTGTTCTTGCAAACCCTAGCATGCCTGCCATTGAATAGCTATCTATAGATGAATTTTTTAAAGTCTCACGTCTCCTTACGACATTCGTCCATGTTTATGAGTCAACATCGACCATTTTATAGACTTTTTGTTTCTCTTTTAATTCCAGGAGCTCACGGCCCTGATAGCAGTAGGACGGGCCCAAACGCTGAAGAGGCTCGTAAGGTGTCATCTAACAACAATTCGTCACCAAAGTCTTCCCGTTCAGTTGGCTCTAATGTGGAAGAGTCGAGCGACACACAAAGTACAGCTTCAACCTCGCCCGGTAGGAAAAGACCTGATATCCATGACATGGGCTTTCCAAAGGAATCGGACAAACAGAGACTTTTTGACCTTATCAGGTCCAAAGCTCCTGTGATAGGCAAGGAAGAGATAGAAAAACCAACCGTAGAAGTGAGAAAGGTATCACTTTCGCGATATCGCTCCGACTCAGAATCCAGTTCATCCAGTGGACCAAGTTCACCACAGCTTTCTACTCGTACCGAATCGGAATTCCGGTATAGTGACTCGATCCGAAGCTCAATCCGGAGCGTGGTGAGCGGTGTGAGTGCCATATCAAGTGAAGGTAGAATGACAATGGTTACAGAGACCAACATCTCTGACATTGATTCAACATCATTTGCCAGCTTACAGAGCAGTTCGTCTAACTTGAACAGCCCGCGTCAGAGCTGCTCAAGCCTAGAGAAGCCTCACATGTACGACAGGGAACACAAACAGAACAAGTCTTCAGACTCTGTGATAGAAAATCCTGCTCACCGTCAGCCAGAATTCAAACTGACCACTGTCCGAACGGATACCAGTGACGGTCCAATAATACTCGAGGATACCGAGGTCACGGTCAGGAAGGTCAGAACGAGTAAGCATGTCGACTCTATGTCTAGTGATTCGGATGCTGAAGACACGACGACGGAGCAGGTCAGCAAGGGCAAATTCAGGAGAATATCCGCCGGAAGAAGCCCTGGGGGTAGGTCAAGGTCACCATCTCCAGATCCCAGATCGAGGTCGAGACCAAATGACTTTGCAGCTAGTAAGTGTAAGCACACCTTTCCTAAGTTGATATATTACATGGGACTTATAGGTCTGAGTAGTATATAAAAAGTATCCACTCTACCAGGCTCCTGGTATTAGTCTCTGTCATAATCTCGCCCGCCTCGTATTTCATGTCTGCTAGAAAATTGGCCGTGGTTGGTCAAACAAACAATAAAGAAAATATTTTGCATGAACTTATAGTTAAGTTCTTGTTTATGTACTTTTTCTCTGTTTCCTTATATTCAAATGCCCTTTGAGACTCTTGAGGTGTGTTAAATTGCTCTACATGATCAATTACTAATATTTCATTTCATTTCATATCATGGGGAATTCCGATTTCATGAGTTGTGTTTGACAAGCCTCTGGATGAATAATAATACTGAGTGTTTGGATTGAAATAATATTATGTGGACTGTTTCGCAATATTGGGTACCGACCTTGGGACTCGTGGTTTTGATCACTCTGTTCTTATTTAAATTTTCGGATGAAATCCAACCTATCTCTGTTTCGGTCTTTTATTGTTGTGTGGTGTTGTGTTTGCATTTACTCATAGTTATCCTGACTATCTTTCTCCGGCAGCGTGAACGAGTAGTAAATGACGAGTAGTATATAAAAAGTATCGACTGTACCAGGCTTCTGGTATTAGACGTTCTGATATTAAACAATTAATAGCGATAGACGGTGACAAAAGTGGCGATTCTGGGTGGAGGGCACCAACGTCCTGCTCACATATTTGATATATAACACATATATATTTTGGGACGATTTATATATGAATTATGATGTTTGCCTTAGAGTATGTATGCTAGGCTTTGCAGAGAGATCTATCGGGGAATCGAAATTAATGTTGACATTATGATCGTAACATTATGTCCTGACATCTATGTAATGGAACATTTTACACTAGAGCTATTCTAAATTAACCCCGTTGAGGAACACGGCCTGGCTAAGACGATGGGACACTTTGCAACTGTAAACTGCCATCGAGGCCGCTGTGACATTTGCCTGTTACTACGTGTCCAATCACCATAAAACTGTCGTTGCAATATTGGATGTTCCAATTTGGCCGGCTGGCAGAGGCAAATGTTTGTCTCCAAGATCGCTGCTGTGGGAGCCAACTAAATACGGAGATCGCAACCTTTTGTTTGTTTGATCCCAAACTCGGGTCACCTATTCGCAATCAGTATAATGAGATGCGGGGATACAAGCGTTTGTTGGCGTTTTCATTTGTGTCTCCGTATGGGAACGTTGCTTCTATATTTTATGACCCAGGTCCAAACAGTCGCTTATCTATTTCTCTGCGTCTCTTTCGGTACTAGGCAGTTAGCTGTAACGGGCCCGGGGTTTACTATCCCTCTCGTTCATTGCACTATTGGCTCATCATGTGCCTACACAATCGGATCCAACCGGATCATTGTTTCCAATTCCTGGATTGAAATAAGTATAGCTGTTCCAGGCTCATCACTTATCTGTTGGCAGCTATTTATGCGGAAACAAATCCTATATTTGATATTCATTTGCCTATAATAATTATAGGCAGCAGTAGTTTAGTAGTAGTAGTAGTATTTTGCATACGTCGAAACGTACAGAAGGAATGAATCTCCGTATTATAATGTGTATAGAACTTTAGTGAACGGAAAATTGTTTCAAATCTCATATTTTACTTGCATCTCCAAAACGAATTCGGGATGATTTGATTTCGAACCGACCACTTCCGATTTTATCTAATCAATTAATGCGATATCTCTTTTAAAGATGACACCCGCAGACAATAGCGCGGGTGTTAAATACAATTTGGACCACAACAGTTTTACAAATCTGATTTCACCTCTACCGTTCCTGACAACCGTGGCTAATGATTTTTTTAAACAATATTAACAATAATATTGCAATTTTGACAAAAATTGTTTTGAGAGCTTCATTAACCAAGGGCCTGTAATTTTGCCTCAATTTAAATAGATCTGACAGGATTTATATTTGCCATCGCCTTCCAGATCAATCTTTTATCACGAGGCATGGCGTTTGCATGATCACCAGATTTGTATTTAAATCTAATTTCTCCCTTGATACCCACAGCCGAGTATGAATTAGATTAAGCTTGACACGTCTATCGCCGCCAACCTTCTAGTCTCAAGCAGTTACCCTCATGAAAATGATAAATATATGCGATCCAATATTTTAAACGTGAAACATTCTTTGCATATCTATTTTCCAGCGGCATCTAAAAGCTATGTCAAGTTTAAACAGTACTACAGAATGCTGTCAGGTAGAATGGGACCATGAGTCTGAAAAAAAAACCTTTTGTTATTTTCACATCACTTATTTCAATAATGTAGACTGAGTGATGCGTTGTGTACAGTGCAATGCGAGTGGGCTCTTGTTCACGTTCTTCGTTTTGCTTTTCTCTGTTGAGTGGTTTCGGTTTGCTATGTCTATATTAGTACAAAGCTCCTCTAAATCTGGAATGGGGAAAAGGGCCCTCTGCTGGCGCCTTATGAAGAAATCATCAAAGGAAAGGCACCTTCGTGTCGCATGTGAAGTTTCTATCACAATGTCTGAATGATCTGGCAATACAAGAGTGCTATCCATTGCATGTCGTATACCAAGTGAATACATAGTTCTCTGATAAATATAATAGTATTGTCTCTCACAGGTCAATTTGTATATAAACAAATAAATATTATATACGTAGACCGTGTATACATAATCATCCTGCTAAAAACGGTACTTTTTGGTCATGCTTTTTGGTATGCATGCATGTGTATCCAATTGGTCGTAATTTTAAGTACCGTATTGAATTCGCTTCGATTGATTTCTTCTTGACCGTAAGTGATTCTGAAAAGTTTCTGAAATTGCAAAGTCCGATCACTGGCCCTTTCTCCACCAGCACTGACCCAAAATCATTATTCTTGATGCAAAATGTCGTTTATCGACATTTAGTTTCCAAAGCAATTTAGTGTGGTGTTTATTTCCATCATTCGTTTTTGTCATGCCTGAATCATTGAAGGGAACAGAATATTAGTGGTGTGTTAATGGCTTTTTGTATCGAACCAAGCAACAGTTTCTTTTCCCAGAACCGATAATTTGATGTAAGGATACTTCCTTCATCAGTACCAATAGGCTTTCTTTGAGGCTAAATTGATATAGGACGAATGGATGGGTATACTTGGAAAGAACGTGTGTTTCAGTCAATTTTCTAGATCTGACACAATCGCAAATCGGCTTTGCTATCGTGATGCAATGTCGGATAAAGGCCTCCTTCCCAGACTTTGATGTGAGTTGATGCGACGGAGTCCTGTCCTTATGGGGTTATGGATTTCCCGCGGTGTCAACTGGAATTTCAACTTTTCTACCTCGGCGACTATACCTCGGCTTGTGAAAACCTATTTCATCCCAGATATGAAGGGACATGGCAGACTCTTCCAAAGCTGTCGCTATGATTCATTTACTCTCAATTACTTTCCAAGGATCGTTATCTTCAGATCTACAAGAGATCCATTCCCATCTAAGCTGGGAAGCAAAGGCTAATTATCTCTTTCTATGGTCTGATTGAAATTGCCTTTTGGTCTTTTTCCTCATCCAGAGACTCTCATTCACATGTCAATGAAACGCTCTTTGAAGACCAACTTCGGTTTCATTTCCATGCATTTATCACATTAGTAGGCGTCTATCTCATTCTCCTATCTCATCTCATCAGACAACTAATCTTCTTTAGCATGCTATTCATTCTTGCCATATCATTATTATCTCCACCCTTTACGACCCCTCCCAAAACAGTTATCTTTTCAATAGTCCCACAATTTTCACTCTCTTTTAAACATCATACATATTAGCACACAATTTCTGCTTTAGATAGTTCCCCATAGACCATTCTGTTCTGTTCATCTTTTATTCTCCGTTGTAGATGTACCATTTATTTATTCACATTGTTTGTATTTTATTCTTCACCAGATACAATGCAATCTCCTGAGTCTGTATCAAACAAGCCTGAGATTGAGAAAGTAGTCATCGTTGGCGGGGCGGCCAGAAGGGACGGGCAGGCTGGTGGGGTCACTAACTCACCAATGGGGGTTGCTAGTAGATCTAGAGAAAATCTCTCTCACTCACCAAATCTTGCAGAAAACTGCGCACAAGCTAACAACGATTCTCTCCAGCAAAACAACGCTCCTGACTCTGAAACAGAAACAAATGGTTCGCATGTTCAGCAGGGTAATAACCATAGTAATCATAGTGTTCGGGACAAAGTCTCATTTCTTTTAGCCAAATATAGGCGCAATGATTTGTCACAGGCATCTAGAGAAGGAAGGGCTGATGGGGCTGATAAGGCAAATGGTGAGGGCGCTATAGCTTCTACTGATTTTTCTGACAAACATAGCGACAGCGACAGTGGCTCTGTCAGTAGTTATGATATCATTGAAATGGACAAGACAACTCCCCAGGAGCAGGAGTTGGAATGGGACTCAGACATGCTTGATCATGGGAATCAATTGAATAACGACTGGGATCAAATACGAGCAGCTGTCAACAATAACACATCTAAGCATCATAACGATCACACAAACGCCTCCGATGTTTCCAGTGAACATAGCTCTGAGTGCAAGTTCCTTGATGATGAGCCGGAGGATGGTGAATATTATATTAACCATAGTTACGATGAAACAGTTAATATTTGGGCAAAGACCCATTGCCGCGATTATGAGTCTGACAGTCTCAGTGTTATTACTGAACACACTGAACCCGACGACGATAGGGACGACAAAGCTCGATCTCCTTATGCACACCTTGACTTAATTAAATCTAATGCTATTGATCACGATGATAGAGACTTTGGTTACTTTACATTGCCTGACAAGGAGGCAGTTTCCAGGACAGAATCGATGAGGTCTGCAAGAGAAGGTGAACTCAGTCCAAAGAGTTTATCTCCCTCAAGTGATAATGATTATGTGATAATTGATTCTGATCTCAGCATGATCTCGGAGATTTCTGGCACTGAGTCTACACAAGGGGCCCTTAGTCCTGATCTAAAGCAAAGCAGTTATGCCTACTACAATCAAGATTCTCTTGATGATCTTGTTGCCCCGATCATGAAAGACAAATCAGTCATAACGATGGACATTGACGATGTATTTAGAAACAATCTTCCGTTCTTAGATGAAAATGACTTAAAGCATTTAGACCTTCCCTTAAATGTATCTGCAGAGCGTCCCCCTGCCAAGCCTTTGAGGGAAAGGAAAATGGGGAAAAGCGTATCAGAGGGAGCCCTGCTGATGCAGAAAGCACTTAAAGAAGAAGGGGGAAACGCAGGGCTGCAAAAACGTCGTGAAAATCTCCGAAGTGTTCACGGAAGAAGTAATTCTGTTAAGGAAGAAAAGAAAGGCAGTGCGGAAATTGACGAGAAACCAGTAGACGAGTCCCACACAGCCTCGATCTCTGATCTAACGAAAATGTTTGACAAGCCACCGCCTTATTACAATGCCAGGGTGACAGTAAATACTGAGCCCCAAATAATGTCTGGAGAAATTGTCCAAGTCATGGAGAGTATTACAACAAATAGTATTGAGGAACGTGTTAGTTCTGAGACGAAAGTTTCCTGTGATAATCTAACAGCTGAAAACGATATTACCGATGGTGGATCTGACAAACAATCCTCCCTTTTAAAAGAACCATACCCAAACAGTACAGAAATTCTATCGGCAAATTTAGTCGGTGAACATGACCATATTGAAAGGGTTGAAGTTATTGAATATACAATGACGAAGAAAGAGAGAGAAGCTAAAAAGAAGGAGGAAAAGAAGAGACGAAAAGAAGAGAAAAAATCAAAGGGGAAAAAAGCGAGCCAAAAACATACATCCATTGATATTGGACATGATTTGAAGGAGGAAGCTGATGTGACAGATTTCAAGGAAGGACAGCCAAATGCAAACAAACGTTCGCCAAGTCCCACTGTTAGGGCTGTCCAAGAAAAGGTTGAGGTATCCAAGTCAACACCACTTAGGGAGATCATTTGTGCTGAGCTCGAACGAGAGGTTCTTGAGGATGTGACGGAAATGGTGGCGGAAGACAATAACCATAAAGAAAATAATGCACCTCTTACCGACCTGACTGTTATTGAGACTAAAGCAAAGTCGCCTGGTAGGCAATGGATTGTTGAGGCCTCACCTGTTGAGGAAGAAGTTGAAAGACAACTAGAAGCATGGAAAAAGAAGCGAGAGCTCCATAGAAATCGACCCTCAGCCTCAAGCGTAGAAGGCCATTCTGGGGTGCCAATATTAAAATCAGAATACTTGGAGCCTAATGAATCAGCTGATCCACAGGTCTCAACGCCAACGGACCAACGACAGCAAATAGTACTTCATTCCCAACTGTCAGAAATCGTACCCGATCAAGAATCAAAGGAATCTGATGCGACTCAAGTGAGCGACTCGGCCAGCGGGTCAGGATCACTTCCAGAGAGGAACTTTGAAACTGGAAACACGAGTGACGAACTTGAGGAGGCGTTCTTGAGACCGAGGGTGCCTACACCTGGCGGCGAGCTAGATGAAAGATCACACAACCGTCCACATCACCACTATATTGTGACAGAAGACAGTGGAGAGCTTCTCTATGTTGACACCGAGTCCACATTGACTCCAGACCCCGATTTGGATGATTCTAGAGAGAGTACTCTTCATGAGGATTTTGTTGCGCCTGTCATCCATCTTCAAGGCGCCTCTTCAGAAACAGATGAGGACGAGGAAGAGGAAGACAAGCTGACCTACCATTCTCGTAAATTACATCCCAGAGTGAGCTATGAAAACGATGATGAATATGAAGATGGGGAGGGATTGAGTTACTCAACTGGAACGACTGGCAGTATAGGTAGGTCATCCTATGATGGCAACAGCATGGTGGGGGCACTAAGTGTGGACACACAAGAGTCTGCTAGCTTAAGGTCTTCTATCCACTCCTCGCAAAACTCTCCTGGAAGCGGAAGTTATGGCTCAGGTGAGGGGGACGCATGCATTGTAAGATGGAGCCAGCGAAACCTTTTGAAGGGAGTCTGTGTCTCGTATGATTCCTTAGATGTGCTTGTAGATGAGGAATCTGACACAGCTGAGGAGCGCATGAACCCTGCTATGGTGGAGGAAGATGTGACACTGAGTCTCGACTTGGGACCAAGGCCTGAGCCATATGCATCAGCTAGTAGAAAAGCAGCAGGTGCATGGGTTCATAGAAACAGGTCTGGTGGTGGTGCAGCTGATGCCGATTGCGGTGACGTGGGTGCAAGTGGTGCTTATGGTGGTGGTAGTGACGTCAGTCGTGGTGGTGGGGAAATCAGAAATAATTCTCGCTTCAAAACCTCTTCTAATAAACCTACTCTCTCTAGTTCTAAGTCAAACACCCCCTCTCAGTCTGTCCCTAGCCCAGTCAACCGACAGCCAGGTTGGTGCACCTCATTCATATTTCATATGATAGTAATCCTGTAACAACTGCCAGCCCCTTTATCTCAACTTGAATGACCGCATGTAGAGTATGTATAATTCCCACATATAAATCCCCACTGCTCTCTATAATAGATGTATTGAGTGGCTATTCCCACTCTACAGATACTCGAAGGAAGAGAACAATAACCCGACACAAACTAAATGATTACTGATTTTTATATGATAAGTTGTTTTGTAATTGTTGAAAATAAACAGTAGTTTGACATTCGTGGCCGTTCATTTGCATTGATGGCTAGTAATGTTTTATAATTTAGCATAAAGGGCCTAGACCACTAAGGCGATTCTGATGCGATTCACACAAAATGTAGTGTAAAAGAGTCCTCTGCTGCGCAAAGTCACATGGAAATCGGCTCAGTGGACTAGGCCCTTTAGGCCTATAATATGCTCATGAATTCTTTATTCATACATAATTATATCTATAACTTTACTGTGTTTAATATAATGGCCATGACATGCGTAGAAGAAAACCTTTTGATTGAGTAATGGAATTATACAGTCCCATAATTTCTACTTCCTTCCACCCCACAATGGATAGATTTCGTATCGTTAATTTACTGGAAACGTGTACGTTTTCGTTCATAGCTGGCATACATAAACTAGCGCAGACCCAAACTCACAAGTGTCTCGCATGATTTCATTGTCAATCCCCTCATGAAAAACGAGTAGGCCTGCTTGGGTGGGGGTGGGGGCGGGGGTGGGGGCGATGTAATTTCCACATAGCAAAGAAGTCAGTATTATTGTACATCAGCTATTGTAATGGATCAACATAAGGGGAAAATGCTTCTAGTATCATGATGGGAGCCGACATGCGGTTTAGTAGAACAGTTACTTCCAAATAGCTCATACAGCTGCGATGATGTGTTGGCCTATGGGGCAAGTTGTATCTTTGACATCTATATCGCTGCAACAATGGCGGCGAGGATCCTTTATTGACTCATTTGGCGACTCCTCAAGAAGACACTTGGGGGACATTTGTCATCTGCAGGAATAAGCTGTATCGGTTTACAACCTTAGTGAAGAATTCCCACACCACAAATGCGACATTGATTCCTGTTTTCGATTGTTGCACCTTCTTCGACTCTTATCAGTACTCCTGCATAGGCAACGAAATGGTCATCATTAATGTTATGTGCACACGATTGACTCAGCAAGAAAATACATTTGCCTATTATAGAAAACAAGTATTGATGGTCAGCAGGGCCGTGATCTGTTCTATCCGAAGCAGCGATGAATCACTTCGCAAGCGATCCATGCTCTCAGTCAAATAAGAACAAATCCATAAATTTATGCGATTGGAAGTGCGTATGGCATTCTGCAATAATGTATTCAATTGTAAGCATAGAAGAAGTCAATGGCCCAGATTGCTATAAATGGCCATTCACTCTCACATTTGTGTCACTTTGTTAACGCATTGTTAACTATATTTTCAGTAAAATATACTGAAATTCGTTATCATTTAATAACAGGAATAAAATTATTCCTTTAGATGGTAAAAATGATAAGATGCAAGTTCAAACTTCCTTCCAGATGGAATCATGTCATTTCTTCACTTCAAGATATAGTCTAGACTTGGGTACCAGTAAACGTTCGTTCTCAAAGCCAGTGGTGTTTACCGAGAACCAATCCGGTGTTACAATCTAAAAGTCTGGCCTCATAATATAGATCGATACCGTTACTGACCGGGGCAATGTATCTTTCTTGGCGTGGAAATCCTCATAGTGCACTATTGATGGATAACTTTTTATCCTTGCTACTTATACGATATATATATTCACACAATTCTTCCTTTCTACGGTACCCTATCTATAGTAAACCACTATTGCCCGTTGCAAAAAGAAGAATGCACTGTAAACGCCCAACTGTTAAAATGAATTATTTATAACAGCTATAACGGAAGATAAATTCTTGTCATTCTTCAAACTGTCCCATAACGATTTCCCCCGTCCCGTTTCCACTGCTCTGACATTTTACTCGAAGCCCTCCCATGGTGGATAGATGTAGATGTAGGCTATGCTTAAAAAAGAAATAAGTATAAAAGGAAGGCATGTATCTGTAAAGGTAAAAAGGGATATTTTAAGGCGTCACTGTGTCAATGAATCCAAAGAATTGAAGCCGAGAGGGATTAAAAAATAATTATGTTATTGCAAGACCGTCAAACAGAGATCGTGGCATGTCAGTGATGTTATGGGGGGTGGGGAATTGATAAGCCTTGGTGAAGTGCGCTCAACTTTCTCCAAATGAAATTTCAGAATTGATATCAAACAAGGACCTGTCAGCAAAGAGTTCCTCGGAGGGCTTTTTCTCCTCCCTCCCCAAACCTCCTTTCCTGAGCTTTTGATGTTGATATTTGTTTGACAGATTGTAAATAAGCTCCAGACGATGGCTTTGGCCAGGGAATCGATGAACACTGATGGCGTAATTATGAGTCAGTGTTTGCTTTCTGCTTCCTCCTATCTTCCTTTGTTGCAATATTCCAACAAGTTGATTCATTATCTTGCACAGAGGGGAACTTTCCTTCCATCCGTTCCCCAATAAAGTCTCTCTGGCACGTGGCTCTAGTGCCATATTCTAAAACTCTGACAAACTGGAATAATGGAATATGTTGCAACCGATACATGGGTCAGATCTCCAGAAAATGATTGATATTTATAATTTAATTTAAAATAATGACACTCCCACCCCAACACCCCGTCTCCCTTGACGTCTACCCCCGAAACTCTTTGAAACCAATTATTCCCTAATAGCCCATGAGTGCCCTACCGAATTTAATTGGATATCATTTCCCAGCCTGAATTAACACTCAGATATTTATTAAGATGTCACCGGACGTTTTATCGAGTATTCGGAGCGACGCTGCTCATTTCATGGATGCCTGAGTTCTTAGCATATACTATGACCATCTAAGCCCTGTGTAAATGCAGAAAAAAACAATCCGAGGAAGATATTAATTCTAACAAGCCTATCAGCGGTTTTTGACTGATGGTCACGCAAAATTTTAACCCCCATTGTCTCGCAATGGCATCTGCATCAAGTGTGAAAATGGGAAAAAGCGGTGTGGGCCGCATGACCGTTCATCAGTCACACTGCGTGTTTGGCACCCATCGAGGGGCCTTTCAGAAGCAAGAAGTGCTCCATTCCAGCCCTTCAGTCCGCCTCGCGTCTTCATCAAAGCCGGCCTCCCATCGAGGAATGCC
Source organism: Sthenelais limicola (assembly GCA_942159475.1). NCBI lineage: Eukaryota > Metazoa > Annelida > Polychaeta > Phyllodocida > Sigalionidae > Sthenelais > Sthenelais limicola. The sequence goes on along the minus strand of OW804097.1, from coordinate 70,063,652 downwards.
CCTCGATCGTTCAGGGGTTCTGCCGCTTCAATAAATAACGCGAGCTGGTAAAAGCCTGACCCGCTATTGCAAAGGATTTTCTTTCCTTGCTGATCTCAATAAGTGCCTTGCAAACACGATCCCGCTAATGGTTGTTTCTCCAAAACCCTTCACCGACCGTCCAGATTGGATTTTCTAGTGTGGCTCTTATCTCATACCCTCCCACACATTCTCCTTTCAAACAGCCCAAATAATAACCATTTGCCCCGATATAATGTAGTCAATTATTGACGCCCCTCAACAGGTCCTCGACCGCCCTAACGATCAAACTGCATAACTAGGAAATCCAGCCATGATTGTTGTGCAACCTTTGCTGAAGTTGCATTATTACCATAGCTTCATATTGACACGGGCATTCATTTAAATAGAACAATGTAAGTATAGTACTTAATTTTAAAAACTAATCTTTTACTGCGAGGGGAGTTTAGTATTGAGTTAAGTGGCAAGATTGCACGACTCACATGAAGCTGGTATTTAGGAGAGTGTAAGCCATATATATAAGGGTTACCTTTCAGCAAGGTCCCGGGCAGGTATGATCTGTCGAATAAGTAGCCTGATTAAAGACAATCTCATATTCTGATGTGCGGCTCGCAATTTGACTTACACGCCTTATTTCGATGTCTATAATAGCTCGGGGGCAGGAACTTGATCATCAAACTGTCCCAATCCTTACTAGACATCCACATACATTATACATATGTCTTGTGTGCATCCATAGGCGATTGGTATATCATGTGGTTCTGTAAACTCATACCGCCAATTACTCTCCTGTCAGAGGACAATAGGATATATTAATATCTGATAGACAAGCCATTGATATAAATATCAAAATGTCACTGCGTGATAATAATACCATGCTACACACAGTCTCAGTTATGAAATAGTTGTTCATATGCAATGTATATTAGTGGAGTAAACATGTATGCAAGCAGTGAGATCGGGAGTTCAGTTTGTAGATGAAAAATGACCTCTGAAAAACAATGCAAGAATACAGATTGGTTTTGATGTCTGAAAAACAGGAAGTTATTAAAGGAAATAATCAACTGCACTAGTAATGTTCCATTGCAATCATGGGGCCATTCTGCATCACTTTTCATTATAAAGGATGCGAAACTGTTATATTTATTTCGGAACAATATGACAAGATTGCCAAGAGTATATAAAGACTGAAAGTTAAGATGTGAAAGTTAAGATGGCTCTAGTGCACCCAACGGAAGACCTATTTAGACAACTGTTTATTTAGAATGCTGGACAACCTTACTGTAAAACATCTTCATCAATAAAAGAATCCTTGAATTGAATTGAAGATGAAGAAATGTTTTTCCTTCCTCAAAAATGGGCACGGAGAAATATGACCACGACTGAGTTTGAACATGAATTTGATTTTAAACAAGAATATAGTAGACTAGTCGGAACATTTTGATTGAGAAACAGTTTCTGTGTGTTCTGGTTCGGATTCCTTTGGCACTTAAAGGCTTTTACCATGTCAGAGCTATTGTGTATGTATCTACTCTGACCATGATAAAGTTGATCTCCAAATTGTCAACGCCTCCATCATGAGTGACTTGAATGTAGCATTTGTCTCTTCTTGTATGATAAAATTAGTTAAGAAGAACTGATCTCTGAAGACATACATTCGCTTAACTCTTGTAATCCAATTGCATTTTAATTTTTTTTAAAAAAAAGCTTACCTCTTAGATGTTTCCAATGTATACATTTTATGGATAATTGGAGCATAGCAATTGTGGTAGTGCAAAGTCTTTTTACAGCTTTGTTCCTCCATAATTATAAAAGCAGTTCATTTAATTGACTGTGAGCAAGAAATCGTGAATAGTACGTACATGTTCAGTGTTTCTATACTGTGCCAATGAATGGGCATAAATTAATGCTCACGATTATTTTACTTCATTCATTTAACTACCCCAGTTACAAAACAGTCACAGGTGTCCTTTAAAACCTGATCTGTATATTATATATCATAATATGATTATATCATATAATATACTATTTTGTAGAAAACTAATGAAGTATAAGTTAACCCGAGACAAACATTTCAAATTTTAGCCCCCAAAAAATAGAACAACATGCAATCTCATTAAACTAATGATGTGGGATAGAAACGAAGACTGGAGGGGTCGGCGATTATTCCTAGGACTATTTTTAGGTGTCATCTGGGACCGCCCCCAGAACAAATCTCAGACCTGCACGCCTTTGTCGTCTTTCCCAGACAAATCGTAGAGACACACTTCGCTCATTAGCTGTCTGCAGGAAGTGGTCTTCCCGGGGGAGGTTTGCACTTATTTTTCACAGCGGGAATTTCCATATACAGTGGCCACTCTTTCTGTGGCAATTCTCTTTTCTTTATCCCCATCACATTTACTAGCTTTCAGCCAATGTATACTTGTATGATGCGTAGCAGCCGCTATACGCCAGTATTTGCTGCCTGGCAATCCAAATACTCCATCGTCATGACCGACGCCAATCAGAGAAAGCGGAAAAATGAAAATGTCCCCTGCTATCTGATTAGATTATATATGAATGTACTCCCATTAAGATAACCAATATCAAGCCATGTACAAAGATAGCTAGCGCGAATACAAATATATATATAGCTTTGCTAGAGTTGTAAATGACCGTCAATCATTCCCACACAATCTGTTTTCATTGTTCATCATGAATTTAATGTTATGACTTACATTTTGAAATACTAACATTTGACTGTAGTGCTGTTGCGTGTTCCCGAAATCCTAGTTGATTAGACTATTCAATAACCAAATCACTGACTGAATTATAATTCGGTTATCCGTTGTTGCTGAATTTAAATGTGTTCTGATTCCATGACAATTAAACCACTGTCTGGAATTTATTAATATAACTGACTGAAGATTATTGAAGAGAATGTTGTCCTCCGACGAGAGCCAGCAAAATTAATTCATGATTCGACGATTTCCAACTAGATCTGTCTAACTTCTGGATCATATGATCGAGTTTTCTTTTTGTCTTGACAGACACGAAGCAATCGAATGGCCATTCTCCGGGAAGCCGCATGGACAGTCGGTATGAGACCTCATCTCTGACTGAAAGTGAAACGGGCTCAACCAGTGAGAGATCGTCACATCGTGAACACAAGTCATCTATATCCAGTGTGCCTTCTATAAATGTTACTCACCATGACAACGAGGTATGTCTATTTTGACAATATGATTCACGAGTCGTTTTTGTTGTTGTCTGTTGTTCCCTGGATAGGGTAGGCAGACAGAGGGGTACATAGCCGTATCCCGATGTATACATACGACCACTGACATGATAATTATACGTGTATATGGAATATTATTATTGGGCCAAATTATGCACCTTGCTGTTTCGTATTATCTTGTTTTCTGAGATCGTTTTCATTTGGTACCGCACCCTGCGTTGATGAGGATGTGATTAAGCCCATCGAATCTTTATTTTCCTACTCTGATATTAAAGACAAACAACATTATTAGCTTTGACTAAACACGACACGTTGGCATACAGTACTAATTGCGAATATTCAATATGATCGCTAATAAAAGTTAAAGAACATTGGGCACATACTGCACTTCTTAATGGCATGTGTCTCAAATGCATACAATTGATATGTTTTACTTTAAACCCCGCGGGAACTGTCCAATAAATCACACAACGTTGTCTATAATATTAACCCATGTTTCAATTGTCGATGAACATGTTGCTATACTCACTCAAAAATCCACACCCAAATACCGATTCAGCAATTAAAGGGACAGCAGGTGGATTTTCCCTCGTGGCTGCGCATTTTATCTATTGTCCACACTATCATGTGAATTATTTTCAATACTACCATCTTCAGAAATGGCTCGATGAACATAATGTCCTTCTATATACGCTATGCATGGGAGATCTCTCCCCGAACTGTGCGTAACGATAGTCTGCTGGTATGGTATCTAGCTGGACCCAGTTGGAAACTGCAGTCATTATCTTTTTCTATTTTTTTTATTACATTTGAAAGGCCAAGTTCATTTAACAAACGATGAATCTTCAAACTCAATACCAGATTGACTTGAGGTTGATCCTAAATTGTCTATCACAACGAAGTTTCCATTGCATGCGTAGGCCTAAATTCTCCACATTTAGAGCGGGATTGCTATGCCCATCTTCGGATATATAATCACTTTGTTCCGTGACCGCAGAACACGGTATTCATGAATCTTCTTATTTAAGATAAATCAGCTTTACTCCTCCATGGGTCATGGCCCGAATATGCAATGCTCCTAGGTATATATGTTGAGGAGGAGGAGAAAGAACAACGAGAACAAGGTTCTACTTTTGCTAATCTGGTTTATTACGATGACACAAGAAGTCTAGTTAATTTACACATACAAAGGTGTAGTAAAAGAGAGTATAAGAAGTAGAAATATCATGACTGCTGTCCAGAAGCTCTCTCTGGTGTTAAAATACTCTAAAGCACGTAAGAAAGATGTCCCACATCCGGTCCCACATACGCAGCGTGCGTACGCGCCCGGGGTACGCGCGCAAGTTAATAAACATAGTTTCTACTGGTCGTGAGTAGTATACGTAAAGTGAACATTGTGTAAGGTATCACATATATAATTACTCCGTCTGGAACCATAATAGTTAGTCTTTTACTGAATAACAGGCGGGAAATCAGTAATTATACATTCATCTGGGGCTCAGAAAAAAATGTATTATATGTCACTTAGGGTTGCCTCCCCTGTTATCTCAAACTAAATAAGCCCTTTATTACGTGCACAAACCTGTGGAAAGCCTTCACGCATCATAAAATCACAGTAGAGTCGGAAAACTGTATAGAGCATAGAACGGACATTCAATGCCTGAGCAACCCTCTCAAATATCAAAGATACAAGTCCAGACGGAAAGCTTGGACTTTTTTCATCACTATGAAGCTGGTGGGAGCTATGCGTAAATGAATCTTCGGTGAATGAAAACAATGTGTATATTAGTCTTGCCGTTTGCCCGAGACCTGCCATTTAATGCCAAGGATTTTGACTGCATGATCCCTCCATTTTCTAATATCTTCACATGCTTATATACTTCGTTTCAAACATCTATTCCATTTCGAGCCTTATGTTTCCAGTTCACTGCCTCCTCTGCATCTATGCCTTTAAAGTCGGGCCTAGCTCTTAGTCCCCTCCTATTCCAGGTGCCTCTCTTTAATACCGTCACGGTGTGGCACCTATTCGTGTGTTTTCATTGCTTAAATGCTCTCACTTTTCTAGAACAAATCACAGGATAGTCCAGTATTCGAGAGGAGAACCCCGGTTCAGTCTCCAGTAGAGCCTCCAGGATCAAGTGTAGAAGAATCGGATGAAGTTGATGACATCATTATAAAACATACGTCACCGACTCACTCGATGCACAGCCAGAAAAGCTCTAGCCTTCTCTCACCTTTTTCTGTAAGTGAAGATTTTTGTGAAGACGTGATATCAAATAATGTAGGCCCTACGTCAGCAGCCGCTGTCTTATATATGTCTCCAGGCCGTATCAAAGAAGCCGTTCAGTAATAAACTTCCCCTGAGAAAGTCACATCTGATTATATCAATGTTAGTCATTCGAAAATTCGTTATCGTTTTTCAAGATTGAAACACGGATCCAGTGCCTCCATAGGAGTGGCTTCAATTAAGAACAGAACTTACATATATAAAATAAATTATTTGATTAGAAATATTATATACATCGTTTATCAAATAACTTCTGGTTTACTTGTGTTCTCGCTGACACCTTGATTAGTGTACATTTGAGAGAGAGATCATATTTAAGAAGAAAATGCGAAGTGGATTGGGAATTTTTGTAACTCTGGATCCTTGAAAACATTGAGCTGATTGACAGAGCAATCCTATAGCTTGTTCCAATAAGCTCCGCTGTGATCTTTAGCAAGATCTTATTACCTTTCTTGTCACATCCCCTGCAGACGAGTCCTAAAGCAAACAAGCCGGTGATCCATTAATGGTTCACTGGCATAGAAACAGGTCTTTGTATGGGTCGCAGACTCGTCATTCGTGGGCTAGCTTGAAGTAATCAATAGGTTTGGTATCCATATCGGTTTACTGAGCTCCAACTTTTTCCATTTTTGTTAGACTTCAGTTCCTCTCCCCCATTTTATATAAAATCAGTAATGTATATGTATACGATTCATATTAGGGAAACCAATGGAAAGTAATTAGAAGCCCGCAAGATAGCAAACCCCTAGCTACTATACATAATCATATAATGAGGTTTTTCAACGTGAGAGGTTCCTTTCGAAATATTGGTTTTAAGAAACCTTCTTTATACTGTATGTGATACATATTGGATGCCAAGTTTAAATTTACGTCAATCCTTTACCTCCTGGATTATCAATTTCCAGGGAAGCAAGGAAAGTATTGTTAGTTTCTACAGTGACGCGGGGGAAGGTAACTATGGCAACATTCCCATCACCGGAGACATTTTATTTGGTCTGGAATATAATTACAAAACGGGATCATTGGAGGTGAAGATAAAACAATGTCGAGATTTGGCGCCGGTCGATACAAAGAAGAAACGATCAGATCCGTAAGTCTTTCATCATTCCAAATTACAACTGGTGTCGCACTTACTTTGTACCCTTTCAAATATTTTTTGTGAACTTCGATCGCTGTGGAAGAAATAGATTTTTATCAGCTTTGCAACCTGATGCATCACTGTGAAGCCCGAAACTCTTGCCCACTAGCTCTAAAAAGTGTGAGTTTAAGATAATTTCTCTCGCCAAGAGACGGTGGGTTCGTCTTTCTTGTATTTGTATTCTTTCTTTTATTCTTTTATCTAAAATTCTTTTGCAGTTACGTCAAGGTGTACCTGCTGCCAGACAAGACCAAGAGCGGGAAAAGAAAGACACGTGTGAAGAAACATACATTGAACCCTGTTTTTGACGAGGTTCTAAAGGCAAGTGGATTCATATTCCAGCAAATCATTTGACCGAGATGCGTTATATTATTCTTAAAGGTGCAATTTAACTATCTTCCTTCTCAGTGAAAACTTTTCTTTTATTAGACAATTTCAGATTACACTATGTCGTCATACCTCTTTTCAAGTCCTCAGTTCCTCAGTATATTTTCTCTTATACATTGAATGACAATAGAGGATGAAAACACATTAGTGAAAACATATTGTGTGTGTGTGTGGCGGTGGGGTGAGGGAGGATGAGTTGATGAAAGGTGTGTGGCGGTATTATTTATATTCGTTGAATGAGTCCCAGGCTAGAAGATATACTCCTTATAATATTTTTATATGTGTGAAATCAGACATGATACCACGTTTTTAGCTAATGGTAATATGTATGAATTATATTATATAAAGGCTAACGATTAAATGAATTGTAACCGGGTTAACATGGTGTAAACTACATCGGGGAATGTATATGTATTGAGATCTCCTTTAAAAGTGCAGGGAATGAGAATGTATTCCATAAATAGTACAAAACCGTATTACGAACCCGTATATATATACAAATACACCTATTTCCTAGTAGCGGGAAATCACCCTATGTGGGCTCGAAACAACTTTTCTGCCGAATTGCACCAATACGGAGAAATACTCCTGGGCTATATAGCTCTATATATTATAGGGCTGGACAATTATAAACAAATAGATAGGTCGCTTGCACTGGGCCTTTACTAGGTATGAATTAGGGCGCTGTGAATTCAATTATAAAATTATTCTCAAAGAAAGATCTTACAAGTAACCTCAGGTCACAAACTGATTCAGTTGTATGATATCACTATCACACGAGGAAATACAATGTAATTCATTCAGTGGGCTTTCACGGGCAATTAGCCCATTGTTATGCTGGTATGTTATATAATGTAATATTTTGTAAATTATATAATTTAAGCATATCATATTGTAAAGGCGAATTACATCCCATCTTAGTCACTTGCTTACTGTATCTCCAAATATAAAGATTATGTGCATCTAATTATAATATAAAGGCTCATTTCATTTCATGAGAATAGAATGGTTTTTAATAGTTAGCAATAATGAGATAAGTGTGATAAATTTAGATGTACAAGTAGATTTGATCAAAACGTTAGACAATGCAATAATACATCCACAAGGTAGACATGCGTGTTTTTTGTAAATTGTATGTTTGATGATGGGGCATTCATAGTAATACTAATAAAAAAACAATACAGCTTATATTCCTTTGCTCTAATTTATGTATATTTTCCTTTTTCACAACAGTATGCTATTACTAAGAGCGAGTTGGAGACCCGTACGCTCTGGGTCACCGTGTGGCACAGTGACATGTTTGGACGCAATGATTTTCTAGGAGAGGTGACCATTCCCCTTGATTACTACGCCTTCGATGAGTCTAGTCCTCAATGGTATAAACTACAAGAAAGGGTAGGTTTTCACCTCTTTGTTTTCACAACAGTTGTACTTTATGTGCGGGGAAACTTGTCAGTGATCCTAAATATCGCAACATTTCTTGTACATTTTCTCAATTTCATTGTAATCAGTCCCCTTTCATAACAGTTGTACTTTATGTACAGTGTGCTTTGTCAATGGTTCTAAATATCGCAACCTTTCTTTATATTTTCTAAGTTTTAATGTACATGAATATGTTACATTGCTCTCACTCATTGTTTCTGCGAACTACAGCACAGCGTACATCACTTATATTCAATATCGTCAGTGAATGTATCAAACAAATACCGAGAATGAAACATTCAATTTGTATGAACACAGAACATGGCATTGATTCAAGGTATATAGTGCTTTCCATACTAGCAAGGCTTTTCTCTTGATATGTTTGTCATGTAAACCTATTTATAGACACGGGATAGAAAAAAGAGGAGTATCAGTATGGAAAATATCCTTGCATTTGGCAGCGTAAGTTGTTCAGTTCTGAATGGGAATAAAACTTTGGGTGTATGGTGGAGTGTATATCCCTCTTCCCATATTATACAATAAGGTTGGATATTTTTGCGTGCAATATTACTCCTCTCTCGCACACACACTTCGGTATATTTAAACTGATGGTCCGGTCGGAAAGACATTTTATTGAATGATACTCGGGGTCAGAATACAAGTGGTGAAGGGCAAGGCATGCCAATCTACCCCTGGTGATTGAATTCTTGTCAGACAGACGTACCTCTCCATTCATATGAATGCTGTTGTATTCTCTATTCTAGCACCTCACTTTACTGTTGCTCTACATTTTACATGTACACCCTTAAAAGGCCAATTTTCACATCTTTCTACACCATATCGTTATACCTATGTATTTACCGTCAAGGTATATATTTCCTTAGAGCACAGATTTAAGAATACTACAGAAGTAAGGCCGACGTATGAGGTAATCAAGTATCTAAAGTTCTATGAAAAATGTACAAAAAATATGAAAATATTAACCTGCCCATAACAGTGCAATAAATGCATTGTATTTCAAAATATTTTGAACCTTGACCAAACTAGAAGAGAAAACATTTCCTATAGTAATGATAACTAGATGCGATTCACTGCATCCGCAAATCCCTTGCACAACTGCAAGATTTAAAACCCTATTTAATGATATTATATTCATATATTAAAGAAATAGAACAGTTTTCCTGACGTTGAGAAATGGCCTTGCATTATTACGTGAGGGCCTGCCCTATGACAGAACGCCTTAACTCGCCACTGTCTACTTCGAATATCTCACAAAACATCTATTGTGGCATTGCTAGAATTGGCCCCATAGAGTTGAGAAATCTGTGTTACTTGCCCTAGAGTTTCTGAAGCTGGGAAATTAGATATTAATTTGGTGGCAAATAATAAATTGCCTGTCACAATACCCTTTTGTATATTAATCTTTTTATTCAAGCATTTGTCGGTGGAACTAACCTTGATCTTTGTAGTTGACCTTTATATCCAAAAGTTTCCCAATGAGATTGCATCGGGTCTCCTTTTTCCCTTGGGCATGTTTTAAATTACCTAAGTTCCCTGGTTATGAGCCAATTCCTATTCACGATTCATACAGCTGACGGTAATTGATAACGTCTTCTACATCATACATTGACCTGAGTTTTAATGGCTGTGACTAGAATTAATTTAAAATGCTCCTTCGCTTGATGAACTTTCTCCTCTTGCAGCCTGCCCTCCTAGAAGATGAGGTAAAATCCAATTATGTGCCCCTGATGTTAAGTGAAGTTTTCAGAATGAAGTCATACTTGCTGACTTCGCATTCACATCGTGCATGTCAGCCATTAGAAAATATCACAATACAGAAAAATATATTAATATTTTAGTGGACCTTATTAAGTTGCTTCATTAAATGAGCCAAGCTTGTTAAAGTCATATATAATTATGTGGTATACGATTAATCATAGTAACCATAATTATCGATTGAGTTGATATGCACTATCGGGCTTATGACGCAAAGTAGACGGGTGCTTTTGATTGCACTGCGAGTGTAGAATGTATTTGCATGACAAGAAGGCACGGTACATTTCAGCCAACAAGTAAAATAATTGTAATTGCAGACTTTTTTTTCAATCCTGCTGCTAATAATCCGAAATGATAATTAAACTTCTTCATTAAATGAGAATGTAGTGATTCTTGCCCTGATTAAAATAGGCTTTTTTGCTAGTCCTATGAATTATTTTGTTTTCATAGTGTACCACTAAATGTAATGATAAATTAGAAAAAACAAGTAAAGTAAATCCATAGTGGCTTGTAGAACTTGCAGTATTTTCAGGAGACGCATCAATTAATTAAAACTCAGTACCAAAAGAAATTCTCATCTCGATATAAATCATGATTCAGGCATACAACAAAGCACCAAAACTAAATAAAGATCTTTATTGTCTATATATTATAGTGATTAAAGTGAAATATTTTGAGAAAAAATTGAACGTTTTGGTATTATTTCAGAACCTCCACTAGGATTTTTTTTTTTTGCATATTCCTGCAGAAAAGCCTCTATATACTATCAAATATGCTGGTCGCATAATCCAAGTAAATCACCGAAGTGTAAAAAAATCTGTTTAAAAATACTCTTGTCTACATGTTTTTTCCCATCGCATTAAATAGTGTCTTTTTTTATCAGAATCACTGTGTACAGCCTATAGGCCTAAACCATGCAATATACCAGCATAAGATTAGTATCGTTTACGACTCAAAACGGTGATAACTTTTTAATGAGTCATATCGCTTTCAGGAAATATAACATGCATTGCATGTGGCAGGAACACGTTCTCGAGCACGAAGTGAATTTAAGACAGTTGTTCAGATTGTATAATACGGGTTGAACTGAGATTTGTACGATAACATTTCCCTCCATTATTCAAATCTAATGAGGAAAACCTGATCCTAACAATAAAGGGCTGAACAATGGGAATGATGAATGGCGATAATAATAATAAAAATAATGATAATAATACTCTTTAACTCACTTCCATGGTAGTGATGATTAGAATAACCGCTGCTGCGACATAAATAATAAGAAAATCTGTTTTTTAATCTTTGACAAAATGTCTCATCTATCATCTCCAGAATGCAAGTCCAATGTCCCTGCTCACCTACAAGGGTGATTTGATGATATCGCTCAAGTATGTGACAGCTGACAATGCATCAACTAACAAGATACGAGCCGGCAACAAGAAACGAACGGGCAAAGGAGAGCTCCACGTGCTAGTAAAGGAAGCCCGTAACCTTACAGCTGTGAGAGCCAATGGCTTCTCCGACCCGTTCTGCAAAGGGTAGGTTTGACTTAATGTGTTAATTAAATCGGCTTTGTTAATTGACTAATTGCATATTCTTTCCTTGCACCGTTGTGTCCTTCCAACTCCCAAATCCAATTAGCTTTTCCCGTATGACTATATTGATTCCTGTGGTAAAATGCGTGAGAAATAGTTCGTGTTGCCAAGAAAAGGTATGATCCGCAGATCAAATTGTCGACGTCAATAAGGAATTGATTTTCTCCAGTGTGAGGCTGCTTATAGGACAATAAATCAGTGGGCCATCGCCATGGAACCATATGGTAACGGTATGAATGGTAAAGAGGAAAAACAAATCACATCAATATGGAGCGAGGCATGCGTTTGGTAATAGACAATATTATTTTTTCCAAAAAAAATACATCTATATCATAGCAGGGCCATGCCACGATACGTTGAAAATACTGCACTACCTATATTACATTCTAGTAAAATCAGTCTAGGCTCAAAGCCCCTCGGATCAGATAAGAATGGTATGTCAGTGATTCGACGCCTACTGCGCTAATGACTTTTCTGACCCAGGAGTAGGCGTCCTACTGGGTATATAATGGTATTTTGCGGTCCTAATGGGATTTTAATGGCATTTTGCGGTTTGGAGCGAGAGGCTTTCCCTCAGTGTGAAGGGACTCTCTCAACTTTGCATGAGCCTGGACTGGGGTGGTATTGGTATTAAAGTCCAGAGGAGGATTATAATGGAAACGTTAGATTTAAAGCGATAGGAAAATCCATGAATAAGCTCACGGGGTGGTTTCCCTGCATGTAAATACAAATTCATTGACAAGGAAACGGTTTTAAAGACAATGATTCCATCCTGATGCCACCCTTACGTCCCGGAATCCATTGTCTCAACGTTTTTATAGCCATCTTGAAAGAAGCGGTAGACATGTGGGCCACTTTTTCGTTATGTCTTCATTTCACGGCGTTTTCCTCCCTTGCTGCATGAAGGAGACAGGGTAATAAATATGGTAACTAACATTGTTGTAATGGCGAAATGAGATTCGCGCCTGGTTTAGATCTAGAACTCCACTCGTTGAATATTTATAAATCCCGGTTTTCTTCTAGGTATCTTTTCCTCATTCTATCGTCACAAATTGTGTAAATTCAATCGATCGAGGTCAGGCATTCTATACACATATTTTTTGTCTCGAAACTAAGTCTTCCTAGCCATTCATTCCGAGGTAGACGTGTCCGTACATATCTTCTCTTACTGGACAAACTTCTATAGCTAATTGATTTCCGGAAGGAAGGAAACAATTTCCAAGTTGGACATGTATAGGAAAATTCATCCTGCGTAGTGTTATTCTGTATCCACCCTCATCCACTCAACAAAAATAATAATTGCCGCCGTCGCCCAATGCGGCCAGGATACGTCCATGCATTATGGACATTTATCTGGCGCCAGTGAAATGTGTGAGTAGTATAGAAAAATGAATCACTTTACCAGGAGCAATAGCCCAGAGCATGTCATCAGCTAAATTAAATGTAGACAAAAAGTGCCTTGTACATGTATGTTGTTATACCATATTATATTTTAGGACCCATTGCATTCCCAATAAATATAAGTTTCTAAAATGAAATGAATAAACAGATTATTGAACTATATATTATATTAAATGCCCCTGGATCTACTCACAAAACCTTCTGATGCAGACATCATTTAGAATCATTATTTCTAGAGAAAGAACGAGCGATTTTTTCTCATTACCCTCCCGTGCCTTTAATGGGTCCCCAGGAAAGTTTTTTGCCTTTATTTATGGGGCCCTAGATGAACGAGAAACAGGTTAACAACTAGCTTCGTTTTAACGGCCGGCCTGCAACGACTTCCAATATCGTAACATTAAAATGCAATGTAATTGTCCCCCTTCGGGGTATGTGAGATGGGAATATGCCTTGTCTGTCTGCCTTGCCAGCATGTGTTCTACTATGATATCATTTAGAGATGATGACCCGGTGTATTCGGTGGATGCTATTCTATAGATTACAATTAAGTTAAACTGTACTACTTATTATATTAGCTTGTATCATATCCTAGCTTCCGCTTAGTCCCTTGGGAATTTCATTAAAAAAATACCCACAGTTCTCTATTGATCGGTGGCCGAGTTGTGGCAGTTATTAGAACTGAGCCTATCTAATTAAGCCATTCTATTGGTCGAATGGTAAAACTTTCGGTCCGTTCATAATGATGAACATTGACTGTGTTTTACGCCACAGTATATATTTTACAAAGTAAATAACTATATTATAAATGACAAGACAATTCATAATAGATGTCAACCAGTTTGAAATGTTTGCTAGTTAATTAGATTGAAGAAAGGGAGACCCACAGTAAATCCATGGCACAATGATTATCCTTTTAGGTAACCAGGGTAAGCAGAACATTCATATCATGTAATACTTACTATTTACATATTCTATTAACCATGTGTGTTGTTGACTTTCTTCTTATAAAAAAATACGCCCGGGCGATATAAACCACATGACTTTTGCCGGGACTGTGGGGAAGTCGAATATATTATACAGAATGTTTAACATTATTTAATATCATTCGCTGCTCATTTTGTATTTTAAGATCCCCCCTCAGACAATCCGACCCCAGAATCGAGCAATCATATTCACCCTACATTAGTGTGTGGAGAAACCGTTTCCGAGTAGGTCTTTTGGGATTAATTAAAGGTCGGCCCGGATCCCCATCGCGACTGGTTACTTAATAGTGATTGCTTGTTAGGCCCAACTCTCACACGATGAATCTCCGCCTCTTATCACTTGTTTTTATCCCACATTTAACGCTTGGTGGATCTTAGAAGGAACAAAGACCTGTGAATGGTGTGATAACTCGTAAATACAAGGTCTATTACATTCTCTTAGCAAGTGTGTATGCTTAAAAGACATATATATATAACCACGCCCTATACTAGATTAGACCTGCGCTGTTTACGCCTGTGCAGACTTATAAAACACTCAACATATCATTATATTATATTCCATACAACTATATACATGTATGCATATTATAATTATTACGAAACTGTTGCAAATTAATAGTTTGCTCATCTATGAAACCATACATCATTTACTGAAATCCTATAGAACTTGACACTGACAAAAACATTAGTAAACATGTTATCGCTTGCTTTGATCGAGCAGTCTATATACATGACTTGTATAGAGAAAATTACGATTTTAGTATTGGATAATACTATACAGGGTTTCTTACTATAACTAAAAGAATATGTTCTTTTTTGACAAATAGTAGTTTTGTTGAAGATATATATAAAGGCGATATATTCATCCGACGTAAGATTTCTGTCAGGATATTCGCCTCTTTGAGAATATATATGGGATTCTGGCCTTTTTGAGAATACATGTATATATGGGATTCTCGCTCTTTGAGAATATATGTACGAGTTAATTAGGTTTTCTTTCAAATCCCTTGATCCACAGTACCCATTTTCCAAAAGAATTATTATTCAAACCAGGGTAGTTAAACGTCAAGGGAAATTGAATGACTACTATAGTAAACAATGGAAAGCTTTTCTGGCAGGTGTATGGAAACGGATGCGAAAATATCCACCGATAGGTGTTGAACCGAAACATCGTGTTTAACTTTTATCTCACAAGGCTTCCAATACGAAGAATGTGATTTTCTTATAAAATCCTTGTTGGGGCTATGACTATAGTAGGCAACAATCTAGCAATCATGTGGAACTGTCAAACAATTCCAGAATATAATTTGTTTAGACATATTTTTTTATCCAGTTAACACAAAAACAGTTACACTCTAATAAGTGTGTTTCGTCGTGTCCTGCTGTCAATCTATGTAATTCCGGACTTAAATTTATATATAATTTTGAAAATATCTCTTTAAAAAATACGCCCGGGCGATATAAATACTCTCATGAATCAATTGTATTTCATTACAATTTACACTCAGACTACATACTTCTCTCACAGATACTTGCTGCCAGACAAAACGCGGAGCATGAAGCAGAAGACGCCGGTAGCAAAACGTGACTGTAACCCACAGTGGAATCATACCCTCGTCTTTGAAGACCTCACTCTCGAGGACTTGAAGGACCGCAGTCTAGAGCTCACAGTATGGGACCACGATAGATTCACATCCAACGACTTCCTTGGTGGCCTACGTCTTAACCTTGGAACAGGTTTGTGGCATTCTGTTTAGTTTAGCCATGTTTCTCTAGACCAATCGGCGTCAACTGGCATATTCATATGCCTCAAGCATTTACCGAAGATATGTGCCACGCCCCCTTACTTATCGACAATAACAGTAGAGAACCCGATGGTCCGCCGATCCTCCCAAACTCACATTTCCCGACCTCCTAGCCACCAAAACAATGTACTGAGGCCTAGAGAAATAATATAGACTGCGATTACCTCCAATATATCAAGGTCTTTCTGGTATCACAACCGAGTAATCACCGATTCCCCGACCCATATATACAACAGGCATGGCCTGATATGTTACTATACGAACATAAGCCAAGGGAACAAGCCGTCTTCGGAAACGCTCGGCTTCGCATCGGTAAAACTCGGGGGAAAAAATTGACCAATCACAGGGCGCGTTACATCAACCTTGAGCCAGGCTCTCAGCCAATGGGATCACCGCTTCCGAACGTTACTCGGAACGCCATGTTGACGGCCCCATAGGCGGCCGGCAACATGGCGGTGGGTGGCGGTGGGCAGTCGGCGGTCGGCGAAGCTTTTTTAACCCTTTAAGGGCGAAAGGGTCTGATAAGGGGGGTTCTCTGTCAATTGTCCCTTATTGTGTTTGCACCGAGTATTATAAAAACGAAAAAATCTTTTTGATACTCCAAATATTAGTGAAGTTATAGTCTTTCAAAGTTGCCTGCCGGTAAAATTTTGAGCTAAACTACTTAGCGTAAGTGACTTTTTAAAAGGAGATAGACGATGCCAGAAGCCATGATGTCCAGACTGAAAATTAACCAGGGAAATGCCACATAGTCTTTTTATCACCATTTTGCTCTAAGAAATGCGATTTGTACTGAGTAAATTGCACATGAACCTAAATTTTCTGCTCTACTTGTTATGAGTTGTAATTTAGAAATTTCATGTTTTTATATCACCATAGCAACCATTTACCAGATGTACAATTTTTCAATTGAAAAAACGGGTTGTTTGGTTGCCATGGAAACCATTCTAAAGAACTATTTTCAAAATATATCCACTTTTAGGACCATTTATTTTATTCAGCATGAAAAACTGAATAAATGGCACTTTTGCAAAAAAAATAATTTAGATTTAGATTTTTTTCCAATTTAACAATAAATATTGCATAAATAGCTTTATAATTCGTCCAATTTAGCCACAATCTATTATGGACACCAAAATTTCTGCATCTACCAGACACAAGAACTGTTTTCTGATTATTGGTCCTTACAACACTTGGAACACATTCATATAGGAGGAAGAGGGTAGAATAACATGTTTTATTACAGGAATATCATGTCTTATAGGCAATATTATGGGGAAAATGGCCCAAATAATAGTGCATAAATGCACTACTCGCCCTGATAGGGTTAAATAGCCTAAAGTTTCATTATCGGTCAAACGGTATAATATCCTAGTTAATTTAAGAGTTATCTATTGTGACGATTCTAACCTAGTGCCAGTCGCCCTCTGGACTAATCCCTGGCTAAATGAGCTTACCTTTAGGGCGAAATTTAGCCATGATTATGTAGAGCATCGAAGTCGTCAGTAAGGGAGTACAGAGGAGAGAGCGGAACGCGAACGACTGAGTCACACTTTCCAGCCACGACGAGGGAACCTAGAAGTCGTCTAGATTCCAAGTACAGTCATAACAACCTGGTTATAACAATCAATAAAATTATAGATAATAACCCAAGGGTATGGGAGGGTGGGTCCTCTGTACTCCCTTACTGACGACTTCGATGCTCTACATAATCATGGCTAAATTTCGCCCTAAAGGTAAGCTCATTTAGCCAGGGATTATGCTTCGCATCTCCGTCGCCAGACGGCAGTACTGAGGAGACTTTAAAGAACCCAGCAAGGTTCCCGAGTAAAGTAAAACAATGAGAGTAAATCCTAATCTTAGATTTTATTACTCAATGATGTCACAACTACGTTGATACTTATAAGTTTTGTTACAATAAGTTTTGTTACACAACCCACATAACAGTGGTTCTAAGTCAACAGTTTAACTATTTAGGAGCCTGTGAGAGGCATCTTTTTGTCTAACAATTGGTTTTTTGTAAAACTTTGTAAAAGTATTCGCTGAGGACCAGCGCCCTTTGGCCAAGATTTCAGAAACTGGGGTGTTTAAGGCCCACAGTTTTGAGGTAGATGCGGAGCGGACACTGTGAGGTTTGTACCTCTTGGTGTCTACTCCGGTCAAATGTAGGGTTTCTCTAACCCATCTAGCTAAAGTGTTAGACATAGCTCAGAATGAGCGGGCCTTTAGGACTTTGGTTGTCCGCAAATGGACGTAACTCCTTGGTACATTCTAAATATTCTCTAGTTGTTCTGACTAGACTAAGTCTAGGGTCATCATCAAATGACTTAGCAGAGAAAATGGCAAGGGGTTTGCCTTGCTTTGAGGTTTTCAGGACTACATCTACTAAAAAGGACACTTTATCAGGTTTGAGAATCGTGTTCTCAATTTTCAGTACCTTCAGAGACTGGAGTCTCTGAGAATGGACAAGAAGAAAAAGCATTACAAATTTCAGAGTGAGTCTCTTCAAGTTCAAGGATTTTACCGGAGAAAGCTCTTTTAGATAATCTAAAACCATACTAGTATCCCAAGTATCTGTGTACCTCGCAAGAGGAGGTCTCTTGTTGAAAATACCTTTCATGATCCGACAAACAAATATGTGTTCACCGAAGTTCTTGCCTCCATAGGGGAGGAGAACTGCAGATAAGGCACTTCTAGCAATATTGATGGAGCTGTAAGAGTAGCCCCTATCGAAGAGGGTGGTAAGAAACTCTAGGCCCCAAAAAGGGTCCAAGTCTTTAAGGAAGCAAAAAGTACGCCACTGGCGTAGAAATACATCGTAAGATTTCCTGGTTTCAGGTCTCCAAGAGAGAAGAAAAAGTTCTGAAGCAGTCTTAGATAAATTTAGCTTGTTAACCGTTGTGCTCAGCAGAGAGCCACCAGAAGCTCCAGCCGTTGAAGGTCGTCGCTTTGCGACTGGAAGGAGGGTATCAGATTGTTTTCGTTTTCGTGAAAGAATAGATGGCGGCCTCTTGACATTTTGATTAGCTTGGAATACCACGTCTGCGAAGGCCATGCCGGTGCCACTACAATGGCCCGTGTCCCCTCTGCTCCTATTTTCTGTAGGCAGCGACCGATGAGGCTGAATGGAGGAAACAAATAGCAACAATTAAAGTCAGACCAATTCAGAGAAAAGGCATCAACGTAAGTTGCCTCAGGGTCAGGTTTCCAACTAGCGAAAACTCTAGTTTTGTAGTTTAGGTGGGAGGCAAATAAGTCAATGTCAGGAAACCCAAATTTGTATGTGATTTGGTCGTAAATGGAAGGATTTAATTCCCATTCAGTGTTGTCCGTAAAGTGTCTACTTTCAAAATCAGCCTCTACATTGTCCACCCCAGGGATGTGAGTTGCAATAATCCAGTTGTTTCTGATCTGGGCCCAATCCCAAATGTAACGAGCTACTTTGTTGCATGCTCTAGAACGTGTGCCACCCATCTTGTTAATGTGGCTTACAGTAGTGGTATTGTCTGAAAGGACCAGAATTTTCTTGTTCTTAACCGATCTGAGGAGACTATTGAGTCCCAAAAAGACAGCTCTAAGCTCCAATACGTTAATGTGTTTGTCTCTGTGTTTGGGGGCCCAAGGGGCTCCCGTCCTGTCTGAAATAGTGACCGCCCCCCAGCCTAAAAGGCTGGCATCACAAGTTAGGGTTAAATCGGGACCTAATGGTCTGATAAGCCTTTGGGCGTCATCTATGTATTTGTACCACCAGTCTAATTCCACCCAAGCTGCTTCCGAAAAGAACATAGAGCCTTCAAATCCCAATTCCCCCACTCTACGTAGGGCCAGAATTTTCTCAATTTCTAGGATTTTGTAGTGGGCTAAGGCATAGTCGAAACCTTTTGTTAGGTCTACCATCGTGCCTATGAGTCTCGCTCCTACCCTGATAGGGAAGGAGGTTTTCCCCTTGAGGTCGTTGATGAGTGATTTGGGTTTCTCTTTTTTACTGAGTGTAGGGGTCACCATCATTTTTACTGAGTCAAGAATGTACCCTAGGAATTCCAATTGTTGGACAGGAAGTTTTTGAGATTTTTCTTGGTGAATGGTGAAACCCAAACTTACTAGTAAAGTTTCTGCTCTGTCGACTGCCAGTTTACACTCCTCTAGGGAAGCTCCTGTAAAGAAAACATCATCGATGTAATTTAGGCAGTGATGGCCTTCCTTCCTGAGGTAGGCAAAAACAGGTTTCAAGATCTTAGTGAAGATTCTTGGGGCGGGGGAAAGTCCAAATGGAATGACATTGAACCTGTGAATAACCCCACGCCATTGAAACGTAATGAAGTCTTTGAAACGTTTGTCTAGGGGAAGTGAATAGTAAGCATCTTTGAAATCAATAGATGCCATGAAAGCCCCCTGTTCCATGAGGTGAACAGCTGACTCTAGACAGTCCATTTTGAAATGTTTTTTTGCGATGAATTTATTTAGAGTGGTTAGGTCGATAATGAGTCTCCACTTGTTACCAGGTTTGGGTCTTAGAAACACATTGGCAATGAATTTTGCTTGTTTACGAGGGATGATGTTTACAATGTTACATTCTAAAAGGCTTTTCACTTCAGTATCAATAATGAGCTGTTGTTCACGGTTCATTTTGTACTCCCTAGGTACTGACAATTGGAAAGGAGGGCTGGTGAAATCAAGTTTCACTCCCCTCACGTGGGAAAGAACTCTAGTATCAGAGGTGATTTTTCTCCATTGTTCCAAATGAAAGGCAAGGTTACCAGGTTTAAAAGGACTTGAAACAGGAGGAATTACATGATTCAGTTTTCGTTTTTTGCGTTTGTTTGAATGTGCAACTGATTTATCATGAGACAGATCACTTACCTCACCTGTCACTGAGGTTTTTGTGCGGAGTCCCCCTTCCGAAAATCCTGGTTCTGTCGACCTGAGGATTGTTTGGAGTTATCGTATCTCTTGTTAGAGCCCTGATAACCTCCACGGCCTTGGCCTCTGGGATACCTGCTCCCATGACCCCTTCTATTGGCTCCTTTGCCTTTGAAGTTGCCTTGGTTCTGGTTTTGGTTGGAAAAACTTGTCCTTTTCTCGGCGGTGTCTTTCTGGAGAAAGTTCATAGTTTTAGCTAACTTAGCCGTCTGTTCATTCTCTTTCAGAGAGGACTCCAGATTATCGGACAGTAAATCTTTGGTGCCTGGGGGGTTTGCATCGTTCGCAAGAGCCTTGTGTTCACTGGGAAGATATTTCCTGATCGCTTCTCTGCGATCCTTCACAAGCTTGAACCGAACAAAGTAGCTAGCTAGAGCAAAACCATCAGCTAGTTTTACCGTTGGAATTTTAGTCCATTTGTTGTCAGGTTCTTTATCCTTTAGTTCCTGCAAGTCTTGCGCCGCTCCTACAAAGGCGGTGAGCATTTTCATGAACAGGGCTTCTGATTTCTTCAGTTAACTCACCAGACTTAGCTAGACTAAGACTGAGGCTACTTCCTACTGGTTCAATATACTATCAGCTTTATCTTTTGATTGTCTTTATGTCTGTACCACATTGTTATTTATGTATATTGACTGATAAACACTCCTAATAAAAAAAAAAAATCATCATCTGCCCTGACACTCGTGGGTAAAGCACCCTTCAGTTTAGCGTTAATGTCATGAACTTGCAAATAATCCATGTTTTTAGGGCATGGATAGGCGTCTGACAACTTCTTAATGCCTTCAGTAGACATGGTAAGACTCATGCGTAAGACTCATGCGTTTCTCAAAGAACCCTTTGATGTCTTTATGAACAGGTTCTCCTACCTTGTCATCTTCCTCGATTTCGTCAGTCATTTTAGCCCACAGTGAAGGTTCAGTTTTACTACTCCCTTCTCCGTCCTTAGACGTTGAGGTTTTGGATGAATGGCTTTTAAAGCTCGAAAAATCACTGTAAGAGCTTTTGCCGTCATGGAACTCCGTGTCCATATCAAAATCATCGTTATCATCGTCAAAGACGTCTCCATAGGCCCAGTCGTGCAGGGCATCATCATCGTCTTGGAACCCTCCCTCTTCCTCTGAAGAGGTTGAAACAGCTCTAGAACGTTTCTTGTTCTGTTTGGCGTTAGTTTCTACAGTCTCTAGTCTTTTGTCAAACCCATCGAGTTTAGAGTTAATTTTGTCCAGGGTAGACAGCACGGCGTCAGTATGGGACGCTGGAGGAGCCACGTGGCCGTGGCTACGGTGGGGTGATCGGGAGCGGGTGCGTTCTCTGTCATCTTTACTCCTGTGGGAACTTCTGCCCCTATCCGAACTGGATTTAGAGTTATTATTGTCTTTGTGATAATCCCCTGTGGATTTAGAACGGCTCGAACTTGAGCTTTTCCCTTTGTCATGGCTAGATCCGGAGGAGCCTCTGCTCCCTCCAGTCGCGCCGGGGCCATCGTCAAGGATGTTGACAGTGGAGCGGACTGTGGTCTTCCCTCGACCCTTGCCCTTCTCCTGGGCGTGACGCCCGATGAGCCACTGTCAGTACTTGTGCTGGACAGCACGTGCTCACCCTTGGTACGGTCCGAGTTCTTCGCGGAACTCATGCTGTAGTGTCCTACGCCTGGCACACTTGAGAAAACCGGTTTCTCGGGTATAAAAAGAACCTCTGTTCAAACCCACAGTCAAATAATAGGTCACAATGAAGAATTCTTGAAGAAATTTCAGAAGAATCGT
Organism: Sthenelais limicola; assembly: GCA_942159475.1. Classification (NCBI taxonomy): domain Eukaryota; kingdom Metazoa; phylum Annelida; class Polychaeta; order Phyllodocida; family Sigalionidae; genus Sthenelais; species Sthenelais limicola. The sequence continues at coordinate 70,040,940 of OW804097.1, read as the reverse complement.
GAAGAAGAAGAAAAACTATGAATAGCGTCGCAGCTTCGTCAGGGTTCGTGCGCTCAGCTTGATCGTGAACCGGGAAGTGACTCAGTCGTTCGCGTTCCGCTCTCTCCTCGGTACTGCCGTCTGGCAACAGAGATGCGAAGCATAATCCAGAGATGAATCAATACAACAAATACGGACGACACAGTGTCAGTGACCCGTGCTTGTATGCACGTGTCCCCCTCGCATATATGAGGGTTCTGTTGCCCCTCTAGATTCACTTACCATCAACCAGGAATAAATACTACTACGATACCCTACGTTATTTCTCCTTCATCAATTTGTGTTACACTACGTATAACACGCTGTTAAAAAAATTGTATGAATATGATATATAATATCGGCATAGATTGCCGGGGATTCATATTTGTAATGAATTTTGTTTTCGTACAGCTGGTGACTAAATATTTGATATTGCTTGTGTTCCAAAAATAGAAAATGAACAATGATTGTTTTGTATTCAATACCTGAAAATGTGTTTAAATATCATTACATACATAATATAGTGGCAACATTAAAAGTTCCAGTCTAGGCACAAACCCTCAGATCAGATCGGATTCCGGGACTAGGACTAGGCGTTCTAGTGGGATTATACATTTGCGGTCTTAATGGAACTATAATGGCAGTTTGCGGTTTGAGGCGGCTTTCCCTTCGTTTGAAGGGACTCTCTCATATTTGGGCCTAGACTGGTTCTCTCTTTCTGCATTTAAATAAATATTCTGTCAATATTGCAGGTAAAATTCAAGGTAAGGATGTGGACTGGATGGACTCGCGAGGCGAGGAAGTGTCCATGTGGCAGTCTATGCTCGACCGTCCCAACTGTTGGATCGATGGCAGTCTCATGTTACGTCCAAATATGGGCAGAAGGAAGTGATAAGGCAGCAATTCTCCACAGACGACGAAAGTGAAAGACATTAATTGATATAGTTTTAATTGACTGGAGAATAGGAATCAAAGGTTCTATTAAAAGAATCCAATATGTTCTTGTACAGAAGAAATATGATTCCGCCTTTTATTCCTCGTCGATGGCAAGGACATCTATAGGTGACCAGTGTCTAATGGTTACGTACATTATTCATAATATATAGGGGAAACTAAATAACAGTCGATATCTAAATTAATTCGGAAGGGATATCCGATGGCAAATTGTTGACGGAAAAAAAGGTACGGTCCTACCCTTGAAGTGAGTGGGTTGACTGGATTCAAAGCTGGTATAAATGGTCTTTTGTCAGTAATTAGGTGGCATGTGAGGAAATATCTATATATAGATGTAATGGTTCTGTGAGAGTCAGTGAGACTAGAAATTTAATGTGCTACGACGGTTCTTCAATTTTGAAGAACTGAAGAAAGTGTGATTGCTATGTCTGTATGAACTGATAATATTCTAAGGTGCAACTACCCAAATGTCGCAATATATTATATATGCATTATATTCTTAACAAAGGAACAAATATACCTATTAGCAACCGAGAAATAGTATTAACTACGTAATCTGTGCTGTGTTTTTTTCTAGTTTCATTCTGTCTGTGACCATGATCATTATGATATTGTGAAATAACATCTAGATTTAATGCTATTTGCGATTTCCGCGTCCTATTCGCATATAATGTATATCGAATATTCTCCCCAATTTTAGGGTCAATTTTAAACTGTCTGCAACGGTGCCAGTTACAAGTTGTGGTAACAGGCAATGTAAGCTTGATCACATTCGTCTGTCCTGGCAACTGAAAAGTTGTTGTGGAATGTATTTTTTGTGTTAAAACTCACTACCTCTATTTAGATGTATTTATTTTACATCAGATATAAGTTCTAATCGACAATCAGAGATTTAGTTCCATGCAGATAAATTAACTATTGCCAAGATGGTAAATTTATTAGGATTTCACTGAATAGCGAGATTCGGAGTAAAGAACAGTATTCCCCACAACATATTGGCGATACAATTCAGATACTTCCCCAAACTCTTTTCATGACTGCCATAGGAAAAGTAACTCACGATTCCTGATCCTCATGATTAATACCTAGTTTTTGATAAGGTGGAAATCCCGAAAAATGAAAATTGGTAAGTTTTCCCGGCTTGTGAAATTGCCGGGGCCACAGAGCCAACCAAAACGTGGAGGGATCCAGAATCACACCAGTCTTTCATATGTAAATAGAGCAAATCTTGTGTATATATAATAAGACCCATGGATGGGTTGGTTCTATTCTCAATATTATGTCAACCCTCCCCAGGGGAATCAACGCCCAACTTGTATATAATCATATATATTATATAATATTACATGTGATGTCCTCCTCTATCAATTGAAGTTCAAATTCTGTTATAAATACATGTATATTCGTTTGGCCCTCTGAGTAAAATTTGTGCATCAGAGGTTGGCTTGTATTGCCATTTGGTGCAGCACAAATTATGTGGATTTTTAAGAATATCTACTGGCACTGAACTTTCCACCCTTCTAGGTGTCGTTTGTGAGTACGAAGCGTTTTCCCCCATTTCTTCCTCAAAATGAAACAAAAGTGAACTAGTCACGGGCGCCTAACTCATGCTTCTGGTCTTTAATTAAAGGTTTGTGACCAGAGTGTTAAAATGTTAGTAATCAACTTCCCCAAACTTAATAAATGGTGGTGGCATTGGCTTTGAAAACGCGCATTTAAATAATTAAAAATTCATTTTTCAATAAGAAATTGTTGCAAATCATGACAACGTGCATACTATTATAATATAATTCACTATTATTGAAGACTTGATCATTTTTAATAGAATTGGAATAAGTAATTTCATACTCTTGTAAGATGAGATTCGAGCTATTTGACACTCTATGGAAATAACATACAAATTATAGCAATTGTACCACACCAGAAAAAACAACTTGGATTATCTTATCCAAACCAAGACAGGTGTACTAGTTATGATATCCGTAGTTAAGTCCATTATTCGGATGTATAAAACCTGTATATTATGGATATTCAGCAGCATAATGCACACTTGTAAGTGTAAACAAATATTAGCATTATAAATAGACCTCAATACCGCACTCTAATAGTCAATGTTCCAATGTACTATCAACCATTCCATTTTCGGGGTAAAGAAAGTGTTCATGTAAGATGAGGGACACACTCATGGACTTTAGAGTGAAACAGATGATGAATTGGGTGAAAGGGGCCAAGCGACAGAATATGTGCCTATAAAACATTAAAATAAAATGATTTTTCTATCAATCACGTACTTCAGCGTTTTTATTGTTGAATCATATTATCACCGAATTTTATGTCAAATGTGTTCGTCCCTTTGTCCCACAGTGTACTATACTATTTCAGAAAACATAAGAATTACGATAAAATATAAGTTGTAGTTACACCAGCAATCGATAATGTTACTTTACAAGATCGCGGGTCCTTTGGATTCTTGCGTAAAATGAACTGTCCGTCCAGAACTTGGCCTACAAAAGGAAGAGATAAACGATCATTCAAGTATTACTGACTAGACTGCAACCTACTTTTGAACTTTCTTTGAAATAGTTCATTCAAAAAACAAGGCACGGTTTGTCACGTATTGTTAGGCAAATAATGTAATACCTTTGTGAACAGACATCGGTTTTTCTAGGACGAAAACAGTCTGCTTCCAATGTGTCGGAGTCGATTGTGGGCCAGTGGAAAATGAAACCTAGAATAAACAGGAATAGCAGCAATCACTGTCACAAAAAATACCGATATCATCTGGAGAAGTAGCTATTACAGTAGAGCAATAAACCCGGCCAATAAACATAATACAAATGAGGTACTTACTAAATTCGGAAGTCGGAAATTGACATCGAAGTAAGCAACAAAGCCAGTGATTTCTCCATCCGATGTGATCGTCAGTTGAACGGGCCTGGTGAATTCCAGATCTTTAGTACTACACTTGCAAATGTCTAACTCCTGAATAAAATCAAGGTCAATGAAAAGGTAAATGTTGCAAAACAGCTATTAGGCTAGTGAGACATGCGGAAACCTCATCGAGTTTCTTTCTGGCATGCAAGGTTACCCAAGGTGCCAAAGACTCGATAAGGACCCTGATTGCCCAAACAGCTGTAGTAGGCTGGGCTTGCACTTCTATGGTGTTCTTCCAGACATAGTGTATGTCCTTGCATCTAGGTCACAAGTATCAATAATCAATTCATATAACGCCCCTGCCTTGCCAACATATCAATTCTCTTTACATCTAAGGTGCAGTCGCCATACATATATTCTATATTATGTTGTAAAACTTCCTGATTTATTAACTTTATTCTCTCCTAAACCTTTACTCTATATTTCTCATCTATTTATCAAATGGAGTGCCTAAGAACAAATTTTGTATTGTTATAACACCATTTTTTACGGCACTAAGTACAAATATTTTGATATGATAGCGATAGAGTTAATATTATTGTATAAGAAGCATCCAAGCGTCTAGACATCTAAACTTGTATAAGATATAAGGGAGGAGAATTCTGTATTCGTCATAAAGATGGTTCAGACAAAAAGGTTGTAGTCATCTCAAAAAGAGGTCTTCCAGACCTTGTCTTTCTTGTTTTTCTTCTCTAGGTTACATAATATCTAATTCTACCTAAACTACGTACATATAACTTTCTGTGCATGTGAATTACACAGCAATCATGCATCTACAATCATGATTTAGAGTAGCCTAAAGAGATCTTAGTTACATTCGTAATAGTTTGTTATAGAGTTGGGTCTTAGAACTAACAATGTAAATTAGAAGTGAATGAAAAATAGAAAAAAGTTTGTCTCAGTATTAATTCTAATATCAATGTCAATACCACTAACAACAGTCTTTTTCGTAACACCTTCAGTATAGTGTCCCCTATAAAGACAACATATTTATAACGACTGCACAAGTTCCATTTACCCTGTACACAATAATAAACTAATTGGCATTGCCTACAAGTCTAGCTTCACGTACACTATTAATCAAATACTGGCGGACAGCAACGATCTGTGACCTTTCCACTCAGAGTTTAAAAGCCCAAAAGGTACAGTTTTTAAAACTAAACGGACATATGCTACCCCCGAAGAAAATGAATTATTTAAGAACTTAAGATGTTGAACACAATCAATCAATACAAATGGAAAAGTATCGACCGGTCAAATGTGTGGTCGTGTTATTATCGGAGGACAAGGCCATAGGTTTCGTCTACCCACCCCTGTTACTGCGTCAGTATGTTCAGCCTTGTCATCACTAATTTCTCTATGCCAAAACTCGTTCAAGGATCAGTTTCAGTTCCACGAGTTCTAATCTTATTTTCCCTTTCCCAAACATAACATAAGTCAAATTTTTCATCGATAAAGGGAGATTTTGACCGAAACATCGAATCCCAATAGGCAACCCCCGATCCTGAAATCTAGTTTCTTTTTTTAACAAATCTTTATTCAAGTAAATTTTATTTATTATATACAAAATTTGTTTAATACCTAATTGGGATGATGGTTGTCATAGACAAGTAATGATGAGATGGTTTGGTAGATGATTGCTTTGCTTCTGTCCTTATTTTCTTGGACTGTCTCCCCTTTCTCCTGATATCAAAATTGACTTGGGCAGTATTAGTAATGCGTTCAACATTTGAATGGAACTTGAATGGCATTTCCTGAACACTTACCTTAAATACAGAAACTTCAGAAATGATTTTAGCTTTGTCAGCAACAACTACACTGGCTTCCTTCATGACTTGCTGCCTCATGCATGTCATCTTGAAGCCGTACACATCATCCCAATACGTGACGTTATTCAAATAAAGATCCTGGTCGGCCACTGCTACTAATCTCAAGTCACAGTGATCGGGAAGAACTATTCCTCCCTCCACAAGATATCGGTCACGCGCCCATAGCACCGAATCCAGCATAGACTCAAACAATAGGCAGTAACCCATCCACTCTGATATGATGATATCCACCTGGAATGCAATAAATCTTGAATTAGTTCCAACTTGACTCACCTTTTTCTATTCATCCGAGTGGATTTTTGGAAAGAGGGGATCAGCACCATCACCATTTCATGTCAGATTCGCAAAGCAATCTGGTGAACTGGGTTGTGTTAATGCGTACCAAATTATACCAAGAAAATGTATGAACGTCTTCGTCGCTTACTGGGCTACCACTGAGTGAGTCAAACACTCTTGTGTGACGTCATGTACTCTGACGTAGGTAAATACTGAGTAGCTCAATCTTGTTGGTTAATGAGAAAGACTGAATTACTAAGATACATAGTGACTTGGTTGCATCGTCAGGTATAACCCTTGAACGAGTGACGGGTGAGATCGTCAACGATAATATGTATATAATATTATGCCATTTCAAAATAAAGTAGGACAGATTTAAAACAATGTTAGTTTTAATTGTAGTTCGTCCCACAGTCGGTAGACTGGGGAACAGATGATATCCAGGCGGCGCCACCAGCGACTCAGTTTCAGATCAGGCGCGAACGAATGCGACACGAGGATTAGTATTATCTCCTCTTTTTTCACCGGATTTACTGAAAATTCTTTAGGTAAGGATTTCTCTTCTTCGCAATTGGATGAGTCGACATTTCGGCTTTACTTAGGATCTGTTATTTCATGGAATTTGTGCTTGTTGACCGATTGGGGCCATTTACCACTCAAGCCCTCGCCTCCTCGAGGCGAGCGCACGCTCGAAGATTCATCTCTCTGATGTAATCTGACCTAGTTACCATTAAGGCATCTCTCTGATGTCTTGGTACAGGCAATTTGTGGTAAAATGAAAGGACCCATCTCTCTGATGGTGTTTCCTTTTCATTAATGGTGTTTATGTATATTTTGCAGTCTCTCTCTGAGGTTAGCGAAAACATGAGTTCAAGGGATAACTCGCCACGAGGCTCAACACGTGGTCCTGGCGGGACCCGTAAGGACGGCCCTCCCGATAGGGACGACATAGACATGGATTTAGCCTGCTTTAAGGACGAGGTCGTTAGGGAAGTTAAGAAATTGTTGGACGAGAGGAAATCTAGTTCTAGATCTAGATCTCGCTCCCGGAGGTCATCTTCTTCAGATGATGATCGTGACGACCATCGCTCGAGACACAAGAAACATAGGAAACGTAGGCGGGGTTCGTCAGATTCCCGCAAGAGGTCTCACAAGAGAGCCAAGCACTCCCACCGGAAGTCGGAGAAGGAGGCTCGCAAACGCCCTTCCGACAACAACAAACACAGGATGAGCCCTTGTTCTTCAGAGGAAGAAGGTGAGTGGCCAGACGATTTGGATTTAGATCCGGAGATCGAAGAGATAGATAACCCCTTCTCGGAATTTGTGGAGCAGATTAAGAAAGATACTTCAGTAGGCCCAGAGTGCAACAAGAAAGTTGCGGAGTTTGCCGACCTTGTGTTAGCTAAAACCCACAAGGCGGAGGATATCAAACTTATCACCGACAAGTACGGTAGGCCTGCTAATATCTCTAAGCTTCAAGTTTCTCTTAAGGATGAGGCAGTGTGGAAGGCCATTGATGCTAAGGCTCGCCAGAAAGATGCCATTCGCCAGAAACATCAAGAGACTTTTGTTAAGATGCTTACAGCGATCATCTCAGCCACGGATGATTCCAACAAGGAATATCTTCGACTGCTGGAACTTAGCAGGCAATCTTTGAAGGTAGAAGTTAAGGACGGACAAGACGTTAAGCTTGTCGACGTTGAGCTTCAGCCTGAGAAGATCCTGGTTCCTATTGGAAAACTTAGAGATGCCCTAACCCTCGGAGCCCACCACAATGCAGAGGATCTCACCAAAGGTAGGAGGTTGTTGCTGGCCTCTTTCCTCCCAGAAGAGTACAAAGATCTCGCTGCTGACTGCACCAGGTTCCCTCCATCGGCCACTAACCTACTGGGTACTGACCTGGAAGAAGCTATCAAACGAATTGATGTCACCAATAAGCTTACTACCAAATTGAAGGATCAGCCAAAAAACTCCCAGAGGGGTCGGGGCGGCCGACCCTCCAGGGGCAGAGGCCGAGGCAAGGGTTCCTATTGGGGCAACAGCAAGAAACAGTGGAACCAGAAGGGCTCCCAGAAGTACCAGAACAAAGGGTACAAGAACAACCAGAACCAAAACAACAACTACGACAACAACAACAACAACAACCAAAACCACAACAAGAAGTAGAGGTGAGAAGTGAATTTATCATTCCGGGGAATTTAGCTAATCACTTGAATGCTTGGAGAGAGTTGACTGATGACTCTTTCATCCTGGAATGTGTGAGTGGAATCAAACTGGACTTCAAGGAAATCCCTGTGCAAAAATCAATTCCCCGCCCATACAGATTCCAAGGTGAACAGTTGGAACTGATGGATGCGGAGGTTAATAAGTTGATTAAATCCGGTGTTGTATCACGGACAAGGTACCACCGGAATTTGTTTATTTCTAATATTTTCTGTCGTCCTAAGCCAAATGGAAAAATCAGGCTTATTATTGATTTAACGATTCTTAATACCTACCTCTCTTATCAACATTTCAAAATGGACCACTTAGAAGTGGCAGTTAATTTGGTTTCTCCGGGGTCATTCATGGCTTCCATTGACCTCCGGGAGGCCTACTATTCTGTTCCCATTCATGGTGACTTCAAGAAGTTCATTACCTTCCAATGGAAAGGCCAGTTCTTTCAATTCAACTGCATGCCCTTCGGACTTAGCCCTGCTCCTAGGATTTTTACGAAAATCTTAAAGCCCGTGTTTCACAATCTCAGACAAAGAGGACTACATGCTTTCGGGTATATCGACGATTCGTTCATCTGGGGTCAATTGTTTGAACAGTGTAGGGCAACTGCCTTAGACCTAGCCTCAACTCTCTCTGAGTTAGGCTTCACGATTAACTACGAGAAGTCAAGTCTTACCCCTAGCACGGAAATGACTTTCCTAGGTTACACCATCAACACAGACAGAATGGTAGTATTTCCTCCTCAAGCTAAAGTCGATAATACCCTGAACAAAATTGAAAAAATCTTGTTTGCTAAAAACTGGTTCTCTATTAGAACAGTTGCACGGCTTATTGGAACCTTAGTGGACCTCTGCAAGGCCGTCGATTACGGTCTAGCTCACTACAAATGCATTGAAAGAAACAAGATTTGGGCTCTTACCCGAAATTCTGGAGATTTCGGGAAACACATGCGTGTTTCTAGGAAAGCCAAGGATGAGTTGTGGTGGTGGTTAGAGAACCTACCATCCAAACAGAGAATTATTAGACACATCTCCCCTCAAGTGGAAATCTTCACCGACGCTTCTCTAGAAGGCTGGGGCATTTTCTGTCCGTTCGGTCGAACAGGGGGCAGATGGCTTCCAGAGGAAGCAGAACTTCACATTAATGTGTTGGAACTAAAGGCCATTCTGCTAGGACTTTTGTCCTTTTACCGCAACTTCTCTGACACTTCCTTTGTGGTTAGGTCCGACAATACCACAGCAGTGGCCTATGTGAACAAGATGGGAGGCACCAAATCTTCCTCTTGCAACGCAGTAGCGAAAGAGATTTGGGCTTGGGCAGAAACGAACAACAACTGGCTTTCTTCTACCCACATTCCAGGAGTCCTCAACATTGAGGCAGACCACGAAAGTAGACACTTTTCGGATAACACGGAATGGAAGCTTAATCCCACTGTTTTTAATGAAATTTGTGAGGAATGGGGTGTCCCTGATATCGATTTATTTGCTTCTAGGACCAACCACCAAATGTCCCCTTATGCCAGTTGGTTCCCTGACCCAGGGGCTTCATTTGTAGACGCGTTCTCCAATAATTGGAATCAATTTCGTTAACCTTTTCTTTTCCCTCCTTTCAGTCTCGTAGGAAGGTGTCTGAGGAAGATCAGGGAAGACGGATGCAGAGCAATACTAGTTGCTCCAGACTGGCCAGGGCAAAATTGGTACAGTACACTACTATCTCACGCATGACAGGTGTTGTCGTTCCAAAGGACAGCCTCTCTCATCCCTCTTCTTCCAAATCAAGACCTTCGTCTGACATTGTGCCGCTTGATAGCGGTAAGTTGCTGATTGACAAGTTGAACACTCTTAATTTACCAATGAAGGTGGCCAGATATTATTTGTCTTCATGGAGACCGAAAACCAGGGCTGCCTACAGAACATACCACAAGAAATGGAAGGTGTTTTGTTTCCTTCGAGACCTCCCCTTTTTAACCAGAGATTTGTATTTAGGTCTCGAATTTCTTGTGGACTTGTTCGAGCACGGAGCAGCTTATAGTTCAACGAATGTGGCCCGCTCTTCCCTTTCGGCTATTATGGACAAAATTGAAGGTCACACTTTTGGCAGCCACCCAATCACAATTAGAGTTATGACGGGTTTCTACAACAAGAGACCTCCTAGGTCCAGGTATTGCCAAACCTGGGACCCTGACTTGGTTTTGAACTATTTTAGGGAGTTATTCCCTCACAAGAACCTTACGTTAAGACTTCTTACGTTTAAACTCACGATACTCCTTTCTTTAGTATCATGCCAGAGAGTTCAAACCCTCACCAGCTTGGAAGTACAAGAAGTTCACCAAGTGGCGGACGGCTACAACATTTTGTACTCCAAAGTTCTCAAACACTCTAGAGTGGGTCAAGCATTAGGTATGCTCAAGCTGGACTGGTTCAAGGAAGACAAACGAATTTGTGTTGCGGTCTGTCTTCGGGATTACTTAGAACGAACAAGTTCTCTTCGTCAACTAGACAAGGATGGTAAACCGGAGGGAGGTCTTATCTTGAGCTTGACAGGACCATACCGACCAGTGGGCACTCAATCGGTTGCTCGCTATATTAGAACCGCTTTGACTTTGAGTGGGGTAAATACAAAAATCTTCACCGCCCACAGCACCAGGAGTGCATCAACTTCAAAACTAGTTGCACTGGGCCTCCCCATCAAAGATCTGTTGGAAAGAGCGGCTTGGAAAACCGATTCCACCTTTCGGTCTTTCTACCAAAAACCAGTGATCAGAGACAAGGGTGCCAACAAACTTTTGCAAGAATTTGCAAAAAATCACTGAGTTCTTTATTCTTCATGTACATACTTAGCTTACAGCAGTTGTGAACTGTAGCTATATTTAGAGTTGACTTTCTAAATTTCCTAGTTCAGGATTGGACTTTTAGTTTATGGACCCAACGAACTCCTCGAAAACTTTAAAGTTATCATCTGTTCCCCAGTCTACCTACTGTGGGACGAACTACAATCTTTAGTTAATGGAACAAGTGGCTTACCTTGTGACAAATTAACTCAGATTGTAGGAGGAGTACTAGGAGGTAGACGTGAACAGATGCCCATCCACGACCACCCTGGGCTCCGTCTACTTCCTAGAAGGAACTTTCTTCAATCACTTGTGATGTTTTGCGGGGGATTCCCCTTGTATGTGGAAAAACTTTATTCTTTCTCCATTGTTCCTAGCACTCTTTAGATTACTCGTCATCCATTGGGTCTTCACCTTAAATTACTGAGTCGCTGGTGGCGCCGCCTGGATATCATCTGTTCACGTCTACCTCCTAGTACTCCTCCTACAATCTGAGTTAATTTGTCACAAGGTAAGCCACTTGTTCCATTAACTAAAGATTTTCGAAGGTATCACTTTAGCGTTCTGCGATTTGATTGTTTTATTTATTTATTTATTTATTTAGAAATTACACCAAGAAGGTGCAATGTACGAGCCCAATATAACATCACTACATTACACTAGATACATTGACATGAGGTGAGCTGTTTCCTCATAGTAATGTGATACATATACATAAAATCTACAAATATACGTCCTGACTTCGTTTATGCTTATTGAATTATGACTTATTATTAATAACTATTAATCATAAATTATGCAAATTCGTTGTATCTAATTAAATTGACTTAAAATGTTGATGCCAAGTGAAATGTCGGCAGGCCTATTATGTACGAAATCGCTACAATTGGCTAACATCATCTGTTCATTATAATACTAAAAATTTGGTAATAATCCAGAAAAAAAGCCTGAGAATTAAAGCAGATAACCAAGATCGAAGTAAAATCTTAAATGAAAATTTAAAGTGAATACCTTCGCTAAATACTGGTGGCGCATTTTGGAACCGATGTGACTTTAATAAAAATAGATACACAGCCCTGAAACACAAGACTTAGTATAGATAACTAAATATAACAACACAAAGCCTACCTCGTTCACCGGAAGGTCAACGTCTTCCATACGTCCTTTGATCAATGTTACTTTATCTTCTAGACCATTCTCCCTGAAAAAACAGGACATAAATAAAACTCTATTGCTTGACTCAGCCCAGACATATCGGTCTAGGCCCAAAGTTGAGAGAGTCCCTTCAAACAGAGGGAAAACCTCTCGCCTCAAGCCGCCAAGTGCCATTATAATTCCATTAAGACCGCAAAATGTCATTATATTCCCATTTAAACACCGAGTCCTGGGCTAGGAAACCGATTAGCGAAGTAGGTGTCTAATCACTGACATACCTTTATCTGATCTGAGGGTTTGGACCTACACAGACTACACGGCTTACATTTAAACTTACCGACGCTATTCAAGAGGTCATACCTCTAATCCATTTTGCATGAGAGTACACCACCAAAGGAGCCAAAAAACAGTACAAGGTTTTTCTTTTTGTAACATATCATATTGAGAAATGCAGTGGGGTAGTTTACCTGACGATATCGATAGCCTGGTATATGATGTCTGACATGTCTATGCCGATGACTTGTTTGGCTCCAGCTCGCGCCGCGAACATGCTAAGAATACCAGAGCCACATCCCACATCCAAAACAACCTTGTCCTTAAATATATCTGGATTTTTATACATTGAGTCACGGTAACTCTCAGTCCTTACTTTATCCTGTTGAGCAAGAGACAGAGAAATAGATATTGTGTTATAATCAAAGAAGTATTTGGATTATATCTTATACCACATAACCTTTGTATCTATGAAATAATTACTACTGCTTTTAATCGAATTAAGATGCTATCTAGATCCAATATACATGCGATTATAAACATTACTTACATGTATGAGGTAAGACCAATAATATAGTTTTTAATGAAATGCATAAATTCTAATGAAATGGGTATCTTGAATATGATTTTGACTAATTACAGAGTGCATTATGAAAGTAATGTATATAATATGTTCAACAGGTCGGTAAAAATTACGAACCTGTAACATTTCTTGATGAATACCGAAATGTGAATATGAATCTATATATGCATCGTCATCCCCATCTTTTAAGTTTTGTATTGCTTCACTAGGAGTTGATGGTGCGGATGACGAAGACATAACCAAATTGCTTGCAGCAACCCTGGAAATGTAGAAAAGTGTTCAAAGAACCAAATTTGTTAAACAATGTTCCTAAAGGTTTTCCCAGTAAAAGGTTAAGACTGGTTTTTTAAGTTTCATTACGGGGTACATAACGAAATAAATAAAATTTTCACATAAAACATATGATACAATGAAAAATAGACTTTGTGGTATGGGTAACTAGAGGTGTGTTTCGGCACTTAAAAAATAGTTAAAATAGAAGTAAATTATTTTGAATCACTTAACTTAATTTATCTATGAAGTCTTGTAATACAAAATCAGAACCTCCAACATTACAGTTGTCAAATTCATTAATTTCATTATCTAATTCTTCCGCTTTGGTTAAGTGAAAACAAATCCCGGAATATTGCTTCTATTCAAAATACAGCATTCCGATGTTATAAAAAAAAACTATTTCTACAGTAATAAAGCATGCCGAAACCAAACCAAAACTTGGGACCAATGAATTGATGGAGTTTTCAAAGAAACATTTTAATCAGTCTGAAAATTGACTGAACCAACCTCATCTGAGCCAGGTCTGTTATGGCCTGTTGTAAGTCTGCCTCTGCTTTCCCAGCCCGTGCCTCCATCTGCCGTATATGACCCAACATCTCCCGGTATTTTGCAGCAGGAATCTCCATTATTTCACTGCTATCGCCACTGGAGATCCCAGCATCACCAAGTTGAAGCTCTAGAAGGTCGTCTATATCTGGTGTTAAAAAGTGCAAGGAAATTAATTAAAACTAGATGTCCCCCATCTAAAACGGGTAGTAATTCTCAGCATGTAGTTTCTATTCAATTCCTCCATCCCTTCTCCTATTCTTTTTCACCCCCACCTTTATAATTCTCCTCCCCAATCTACCACTGGCTGAGGTGACATTGCATCAGCCCAGTAAAGCCCAGCTGCCGTAAGTGGGTCGAAGCATGTGCAATCTTCCGAATGGAATAGCATTGAAATAGCTTCAAAATCACTTCCTTGAAAAAAACATTTTGGGGAAATCAAAACCCAGGTAACATCACTTGAGATCTATGTAAGCCATCTTGATTTTGATCTTGGACTATATAACACCTGAATGGTACATTACTGCATTTTATAGATTTTCTCTTTCATTTCATTTTTGTCAAGTAGATTATATATTGCATCATCTAATGTTAAATACTGTACATTATTATTTCATTTAATTCTTTGAGTAGGTCAGCTGAGAACATTACCTGTATATGATAAAATGCGACTGAATAAACAAATACAAATACAAATGATGAATAAAATCATATAAAATCAGACCCATTGAGGGGGGGGGGGGGGGGGTGTAATGTGATTTCGACCTCAAGAGGTTTAAACCGTTTACTCTCTACACTAATAATTAAACATGTTGGGAGGGGTGCTGCCAACCGATTAAGTTTCAATTTAGGTGAGATTATTACTTGGTTGAAAAGAGAGATGTTGGATTGAGTTTTTTCACTTTTTATTAGGACTTTAACTGGTCACGTTTCGGATCTCTCGATCCTTCTTCAGGGCCAGTCCAGTTTTGACTGAGCCAGACAAATTAAACATATCAAATCTCGTTTTTTAACTTAATTCTTAGAATGTCTATGTTCTAGCTGATAATATTCATATTATATAATAATCGTATAATAACCCCACTTTTTGGCCCAGAATTTAACCAAACCCATTTTGCTAATACATAGGGTACATGCTGGGCTAAAACGGATACAAGAGTACCAACATGCGTGCAAAAGAGAACGTTGAAAACTAGCATCTATTCCTCACCGAATTGAAGAAGGGGGTCGTCCTCCTGAACTGGTCGCATAAACGAGTCATCGTTCCAAGCGGGGGACTCCATGCCAACGCTTTTCAGGGCGTCCACAGAGGGTTTCTGATGATTTCAAGCAAAAGATTCCCGCGATAAATGAAAATTTCCATAATATTTCTACACCTAAGTAAGTATTAAAAGACTTAGTGGAAGAGGAAAACATGGATAATAGTGGGTAATTTACTTAAATAAACAACTAGAAGTCGAACTGTGATATGTATACAAACGTACCTCTTTTCGGATGTAATTCATTAGTTTGATGAAACCAAAGCAGTCCAGCTGGTGAGAACGAGCAAAACTGGGAAAATTTAATCCGTGGACCGCTTGGCAATGAGTAAAGACCTCCGAAGCACAAGGCAGGGTTTGAGAGCAAAACAAACATTGAGCAGCGGCTTGTTCCATACATTCCTCGCCCCCAGAATCATCCCAGTCAACATCGTCATATTGCTCTTCGACATCATCCAAATTAGGAACATCGTCTACGAATAAAGACAGCAAATTCTATGTAAAGGTTTGTTCCGGAGTATACGCGGCACTATTAAAACAGGGGTCAGTAAATCCTCTCATACCTAAACAGGAATACATCATTCATTTATTCATTCATTCATGTTTATTCCTAAATACAAGTTTAATACACTTGATAATGATATACACCGGGATATACACTTTGGTGGGTGGAGAAGGATCGTGGTATACCTGGTTTGCCGGTGTGGGTGATCTGGCTGGTATTCAAGGAATGGAATAAACCCTTGTCTTGTATTATTTGTTATTTATTAATCACAAGCCCGTAGTTTGGGCTTCATCAGGTGTCCCAGGTGTCATCAGGTGATGTACACTACCTACGTCTTATTAAAACTCACAAAGAATTTTACCTCGACTTTTACCATCAACACTTGTACATAATAGTTAATACACACATTGAAAACATACTTTCAATGACATCCATATAGACATTTTTAGATAGGAATTTGGCCAGCATTTTATACATTTGTATGTCCAGAAAGTGTACCGCCTTGAATTGTATTGATTTTAGACCTATTTCAGCAGATCTGAACGCCTAATATTGTTTTTATATATATGAACTCCCCTCCACCTCCACCCAGCCGTCTCACCCGGGCCCACCTGGGCCTCGGCGCTATTCATGACTCAAGTCAGTGAACAGCGCCGCTGGTGTCAATTGATGTAACTAAGCGGCTCTTCCATCCTGTTCCCTGCGGCCCGCCCTGCGGCTCTTCCACGAACCTTATACCTTCCCCTGTAGTTGTTTTCTTATTTTGTTATGGTTGACTGCACTCGCTTCGAATCTACGGTAAGCGATAACTTTGTATTTTATCAGTAAATGACACATGTTCCCGTTTGGACCTTGCTACCCTTGACTCACTCTAGCTTCTGGGATCGGTTAGAAAGTTCCGTAAAAAAAAAGCCTGAGAAAAGCTGTTCGGAAGACAGTCTTGGTACCAAGGCGTTCCGGGCTTCGGAAAGCGCCCCGGTCACGTGTTTCGATAAGCATAGCAAAAGCTATCCTTACGGATAGCGGTCGGGGGGCGGGGCGTCCAGAAAAGTGTACCGCCTTGAATTGGATTGTTCTAATAGTTTGGTTATATTTCTGAACGCCTAATATTGTTTTTATATATACAAATGAAGCATTGTCGTGAAAACGACCCTCCCAAACCGCCCGGGAATCCCGATTACTAAACTATATCTAGCTGCTTGGCACACGCCAGTTACGGCATGGCTACCAAGTCCCGTTCTCGATCAGACATTTTGCTTTGAGTTTATCTGCTCAGGTCGTATGGGTTCCACCAACCCAACGACCATGCAGCAGACAATAAGATTTTAGCAGAAGAATCTATATTTCGTTACCTTTTTAATGGAATAAATGATAATCCCGGATTTTCTACCTGCAACAGGCTATGTCAGCTTTGTTTTTCTGATCGGAGGGCTTCCCCGACCTGCCGCTATATATGACGTCATTGTATCTATGGTCATGTGACCGAATCGGATGATATGATTGGCTTAGAGTCATAGTTGCTTCTTCCCCTCTACTTCTTGTTTATTATGGCGGCCATTGCTGAGAGCTCTCGATTCGAATCTGCGGTTAGCGATAACTTTTTAATTATTCAGTAAGTAACACATGTTCCCATTTGAACTTGGCTACCCTTGACTGACTCTAGCTTCTGGGATCGGTTAGAAAGTTCCAGAAAAAAATAAAGCATGAAAACAGGTCGATGATGGGCAGTTTCTGTATATACGTCGTTTCTTCCTTCGGTCAGTGCCCCGGTCACGTGATTTGAGAAACATAGCGGAGCTATTCCTAGCGGAATAGCGGTAAGGGGGCTGTTCGTCGAGATTTTGGGCAGAAATTAGATAGTTGAAGATAGGAATTTGGACAGTGATTTTATACATTTTTATGCCAGATTTTGGGCGGAAATTGTACGGTTTTGAATAGGAATTTGGACAGCGATTTTAATAGTAATAGTTTGTGAGGGGATTTAAGATATTAAGAAGATTTTAAGATATTGAAGGGAGGTAAATACTACAGACAGTTTGCTGGACTCTCCCACGACCACCGCTTTTTTTTAAAAAAGCCGCCACCGGCTACTCACTAAAATTAGACCATTCGTACCTGTTATCACGGTCCTACGTACATAGTAGAAGAAAAGGGAATTGCTGCTGTCTCTGCCCAACAAATACATGCTTATTCAGCTTAGTATCCACGCTCACTCCGACCGTATATTAGTAAGCAACGTTCTGAGCGAGTAATTACTGGAACAATATTGTCTAGAAAAGAAGATATAAGCCCATTTACCACTTTCGATTGGTGTGTTATGATTTGAATCGATCGCGATTGCCGCATTTTAGTTCCGAGACAAGCCGTTGCGGCCGCTGCGGCGCCACTACTG
Source organism: Sthenelais limicola (assembly GCA_942159475.1). NCBI lineage: Eukaryota > Metazoa > Annelida > Polychaeta > Phyllodocida > Sigalionidae > Sthenelais > Sthenelais limicola. Next base: position 70,022,896 of record OW804097.1, on the reverse strand, counting down.
CTGGCGGTACACATGCCTCACAGAGGCATGTGTATTATTAGACACCAAAACAAAGGCTACGCACTGAGCAGCGCTTGGGGTGGGGTGGGGTGGAGGTGGTAGGGTGGGTGGACGGGAGTTCGTCGGCAACTGTTTTTCTTTATTTATACAAGCAACTAGCCTAAAAGTCAGATCCCAACACAACCCAATCCAGCGGTATGCTTTCTGGACCGGTTGCTGGAGCGTTTGCCTTGCCCTTGGGCGGAGTTGACTCAGCGGAAGGCCGTTCGGGGTCTGGAGAACTCGGACCGTTACTTGGACATTATTACGATCAGTAGGCCTATATATCAAAGTAATTCTTTTATTAGTCAGTTTTACTTCGGACACTCCACTACTACCTTTACTGACTTAGGACAACCAATTTTAGGGTTAGGTTTAGGGTTACTTTTTGTATGGTATGGTTTGGTCCGAGTCCACCAACCCAGTGGTCCGAGTCCACTAACCCGGTGGTCCGAGTCCACTAACCCTCCCAGTCCGACATCAGAGTGGTCTGTCTTCTAGGGGCGCTTTTAATTATTTCACCAGGTGGATTGACCTGGTGAACAGGAAGTAAAATATACTCTCTATATTCTATATTCGAAGGTCACTTCCTGTTCACCAGGTCAGTGCACCAGGTGGTATAATTGAAAGCACCAGCATGTCAATTGTCATGAATCATGATTCACGTGTTATGGAGGGCGATAATAGGGGATTTCGTTCTCATTTAACGGTCACCGCATTATTCAATTATGTGGATGGTTGGCTAGTGTGGGAAGATATCTAGCTTCCAATATAATAGCCTTTTAAACCATTCCAGCTTTTAACATTACTGAAGAAAAAGCTTTCTTACCATCAAACGAAGCCATCCTGTGTGTTTACTCTAGTGCTGACACCAAGCGTACAAACGTGAAAATACACCTAGTCTACATTCGTTATAGAAAATTTCACAAGGTGTCGTTCTGGTATTCGGCCCTACCCATGTAGCGCTATTTATCCCGCCCCGGGATCCCGCCCACCTATTTGTATTTGTAGCTATTTGTATTTAAACAGTTCATTAATCAGGTTTGATTACTCATAAGAAGACATATCTCCAGCTAGCATGGGAGGTTTTCGAGTCTTCTCTAGTTTATGTAACCTACAGTGTCAAAGCAGTAGGCATATAAACATTATTCCATGATTTGGTCGCCCGGTTTGGTCGTGAGAGTCGTGAGAGTGAAGTAGGCCTATAGGCTATTGGATTTACGCCACGCTCACGACCAGTAGACTACCAGTGACGAATTGTTGGATCATACGCCACTAGTATGGGAACTATAGTCTTGTTTTCTGTAAAAACACTTTTTAAACATAAAATCATGGAATAAAAGTATATATACCATGGTGAGAAGTGTTCGATCTCAATTCCTAAATATTTGTATTGGTCTAAGTTACTTCTTGAAATATATTGCCATTGAGTAGGCTAGAATACCGGTGGGCCTATATGCAATGTGTTTTCTGGCTTCAGTCCTAGTTGATCTTCGCCCACCTCGATCTCAAGCTTTCTTTATTAGGGCCTAAACAATTTCTGAATTTTTTATTTATCAAGTTTGAGGGATATTTTATTATTTTTATACCAGTAGTTCATTGCATAAAGATCTTTTTGTATTTTATCGAAAATTTCATTTATATTTTCAATTCCCAGTCAGGTAAATAATAGCTAAGCCTATCATCAGAATCTGAAAATAGACTTGAATTAAGGCTACATTTTTTACTTTATTTGCTTTGATTGATTGATGTTCCTTAACATTGTGGGTTTTTTTTTGTCTTTGTTGGTCCCTGCTGGATGCTAGATGTGAAACGCCAACTGATCACTGTCAGATCCGTTGATCTATGGTAGGCCTACATACTTTTTCTTGACTGTGGAGTACTTTGTCTGAACATTATTTTACCTATATTTTGGACCATCATGAATATGAGTTTAAATGCCAGTTTGCAATGAAAGCAACCACAATTTAGATTATTCTATAATTATGTTTTTACTCCATGTCGACGGTAGCCTAAATGCGCTAGAAATGTTGACCAATATATCTGTTTTTCCTAATATTTCTATCATTTCGATTGACTTGAGGGCTCAAGGCCCTTGTCCACTAAGCCGATTCTCATGCGATTTTGCGCCGCAGAGGACCCTTTCCCACTTGATTCCGTGAGAATCGCATGTGAATCGGCTTAGTGGACAAGGCCGTTTGGATGTACAGCTATAACTGAGAGCAGTATGTAAATGCATAATGTTTGGCTGAATACAAATATTTAAATACAAATCTGCAAACATTTGCATTTGTGAGGGTTTTTTTTAATATATATTTTGGTAAATAGTTTACAATTATATATATTGAATAATAGTGGGCCCCGGAGTGGGCCCAACGTTGTAACGTTACTTTGGGGGACGCCACAATTTATCTTCTTTTGAGTTGATGTGAGTTTATTAGCAGAGACTATTTTGATATCCATCTCAAAGATCTATCTGTGAGTCATTCAGATTCTCAGTTGTTAAAACCCCATAATTTGACATGACTTTGAAGATCACGTGAATTTGAAGCACGTGAAATTAAATAATCTCACGTGCTCTATAGATACACATATTATATAACCCACAGAAATCGTGAGCTTTCTGGTTCCGACTTTAATTATCTGCATGTGTTGATACATGGGCCTATTAGGTGATTTAAACCTCACCTGTCGTGTCTTGTCTTGCAGTACATACCTACTGCAAAGTACCCGCCTTTGGGACGATTAAGAACAGGGTATGTTATCTATGAAAGGTATGGTCAGAAAACGGATAGGAACTATTAGATAGTTCATAAACCAGTGCACCCTCGATCTCCCTCTCACTTTCGCTCCCCTTCTCCTCTCTCCCAGCCTCTCCCCCTAGCGCTCTTCTCTTCCCACCCCTCCCCCTTCTCCTCTCCCTGTCCCGGGCCCTGTCCCTATACCCTCCCCCTTTCCTCTCCTCCCCTCCCTCGCCCTCCGGTCCCTCTCTCCCCATCTGTCTCTTCTCTCTCTATCTCCTCCTTCTCTCTATCTGATCCCCCCACCCTCCGCCTCTGCTTCTTTCATTCTCTCCCTTCGTCTCTCTTCCTCTCCCTCCCCTACCCCTCTTCTCTACCCCATCGTCTCCCGCCCTTTTCTCTCCCCTCTTCTCTAGGGCTCCTGATGGGCGGGGGGGGGGGGGGGTGGGGGGGGGGGGGGTAGTCCTGTGTCGATTTGACCCGCTAAGGATGAGAATTTGTCCCTTGTCCCCAGAATCCCATGTCGATTTATCGCTCTAAGAGAGGGTCTATGTCGTTTGTCAATCATAAGAAATGGCTATTTCAGTTTGTCGATTTTACCCCTTATAATGTCGATTTGTCACGCTAAGGATGAGCATTTGTCCCTTGTCCCCAGAATCCCAATGTCGATTTGTCCCTCTAAGAAAGGGTCTATGTCGTTTGTCGATCATAAGAAATGGCTATGTCAGTTTGTCGATTTAGGCATCAGGACCCATTTAATTCTCTCTCTATCCTCTTCTCCCTCTCCCTACCCGATCCCCCACCCTCTCCCTCTGCTTCTTCACTCCCCCTCCCACTCTGATCTCTTTCCCCCACCTCCCCCTCTCCCTCCCTCTTTTTTCCTTGTTCGCCCCCTCCCCTCTGATCTCTCCCTCTCCCTCCCCCTCTTCTATTCCCCCTTCCCCCTCCCTGACCGTCGGACACCAATTTAAGGCATGACGTCATTACACTTTCATTCAGGTAACGGTCGCAGTGACGGATCCATTGGGCGGGGGGGGGGGGGGTCGACGACGTCCTGACCCCCCTCAAAAGTTCCATCAGTGCCCTTTTGTACAACCCAAACTGCCCCTTTAAAGTGGTAAATGCCTTTGTTACAACTAAAAGTGTTTATAAGCAACCAAAAGGGGCTGTTGTTTTAAAGTACCAAAACTGCTTATTTTTAAAGCGCCAAAAGTGCCTTCTATTAACACCAAAAGTGCCTTTTGGTAACAACAGTAAAAGGCTATTTGGTACTTCTTCACTTGACCCCTGAGTCAATGTACCTCCTCAACAATGCACTGCCATACTCTCTAATGGGGTTTGTCTGTACTCCTTGGCTGTGGGTAGGCCTGACAACAATAGGACTAATTAATTTAAGGCAGCCCCCAAATGATAGACAGCAAAAACATTGATAAGAATGACTAATCCCCTCTGATCTGGGTTCTCCATTTGATATTTAAATGTAAAACAAACATGTTTGGGGCGAATTAATGTCAGAACAAACACATATAGAGCTTTATTATACACGCATGCTATATGAGAGGTGCTATAAGTGGGGTGCTATAAAAATAGTCATATAGGACGCGTCCTATAAAAATGTAGTTGTCTAAAAATAGCTCTGACTCAGCACTTCCGCTGTCTCCGCGGAGATCCCCGCGGAGATCCCCGCGGAGATCCCCGCGGAGATCCCCGCGATCGGTAATCCACCTGTGATTATAAAAATACATAATAAACACCACACCATTAAATAGAGAATTAAATTCTCTATCAAATGATGTAAGGTTTATTATTGTAGCTCAAGAAATGGCTACGATATGAACGTTTTAGTTCAACCAAGTCAGTAAGTAAACACTGCATGATCACACACAGTCCTGACAGCTCACTCACACAGTCCTGACAGCTACAACAAGCCTACTGAAGGTGCTCTCAGCGGGGCAGCTGGGGCTCTCTGAGAGTTCTTTAATACTTTTTCAGTGATATCTGATGATGATCAAATTTTATGCACATATAATAAATATAGAATGGAACTCGCCAGCAATAATCGAAAATTTATAGGACTTGATTCGTCCACATAAGCACTCTGCCTACGGCATCGTGCTTATGTGGACGAATCTCGTCCTATAAATTTTCGATTATTGCCGGCTTGTCCCATTCTCTCTATATATAGGCCTACGTGAAAATTAGGGAGTCATGGGAATGGCATTCATAAGTTTTATAAAAATTCTTATTTCTCTCTTTGAAGAAAGAGTGTGCATTGTTATGGAACTGAGAAATTAGGAATATACCATGTGAACAAATCGGGAATGTGCACGGCAATGAAACACTCACTAGGTGGTGGGTGCAATGTAGGTGTCCCGCTCTACCACAGGCCCATATACACAAACAGGCCCCCGCCGCCCTGACCGTGACCACCTGCCGCCTCCCATCACCTCCACTCTAGAATGCTGCACAGCACAGGGCTGCACTCTAGAGTGCTGCGCAGCACAGTGCTGCACTCTAATGTGCTGATCAGCACCATGCTGCACCCTAATGTGCTGCGCAGCACAGTGCTGTACTCTAGAGTGATGCACTCTAATGTGCTGCGCAGCACAGTGCTGAACTCTAGAGTGATGCACAGTGCTGCACCCTAATGTGCTGCACTCTAGAGTGCTGTGCAGTACAGTGCTGCACTCTAATGTGCTGCACTCCAGAGTGCTGAGCAGCACAGTACTGCACTCTATACATGATTGTGTAAGTCCTCCCATATTTCACCAGTACCTCCTGTACCCCCTCCATAACCTCCCCCAGTAACCTCTGTCTGTGCAAGACCATGCATCTCATCCCATACTTTCTCCTCCTGTACCACCTCCTAGCTGTTACTCCTCTAGTATCCTTTCCAAAAATGATCCTGCTGTCCCTCCTCCAAGTCTTCCTCCAGTAATTAACCTGCTGCAGTAATCCCCTCCAGTAATCCCCTCCAGTAGCCTCCTCCAGTAACCTCCTCCTGTAACCCCCTCCAGTAACCCCCTCCAGTAACCCCCTCCAGCAACCTCCTCCAGTAACCCCCTCCAGTAACCTCATCCAGTAACCCCCTCCAGTAACCCCCTCCAGTAACCTCCTCCAGTAACCTCCTCCAGTAACCTCCTCCAGTAACCTCCTCCAGTAACCTTCTCCAGTAATGTCCTCCAGTAACCTCCTCCAGTAACCTCCTCCTGTAACCACCTCCCTTACCCCTGACGCCCTCTCTTTATTCAATTCAATTCAAAATATTATGTATACATATCTAATTAACGATGACAAACATTTGAAATTAACTATGTCGGTTCAGGAGGATTATCACAAGGATATATATACCTAGGTAGGTGGTAGAGACTTGGTTTTGTTTAGCTTGCCAATATGTGTAAGGTATACCTATATGATTGCTCAAGGAGATATCATTATATTCGAATTCTGTCTTATAATTGTAACCAGACATATTCAGTAAACAAGTTAATCCTCAGAAGGTATTTTATAGGGGGAGATCGAGGAAATAGAGAGAGGGGGAGATGAGGGGAGAGAGATCAGAGCAGGAGGGGGAGAGCAGAGATGCAGAAGGAGAGGGTGGGAGGCATCAGGTAGGAAGAGGGAGAAGAGGACAGAGAGAAGATGGGGAGGGGGAGAGGGAGGAGGAAGAGAAGAGAGATACCTGTAAACATACATGTATGAATCTATGTTCTAGATCGTATGATATTTCTGGCTGGTTAGAGGTTTATACCTGAGTTTCTTGCATATGTTTGTAATGTATATGTATATATGAATGCATGTATATATGCATTCATATGTAATATATGATATATCAGCAGAAGGTAGAAGGCCACAATTTACTAGTGTTACCTGTTCTCGACTGTTTTACTGTGATTCATGTCTTGAGATGCTGGATAAATAAATCTTTAAAAAAAAAATATCAATCTTTAATGCAGACACATCTCTTTTAACATGTTAGAGGAGATACAGGGAGACAGAAGGTACAGTGGGATGTAAGGAGGAGGTAGAGGGGGAGGTACAGGAGAAGGTACAGGGATATGTACCGGATGACGTACATGGGGATGGACAGGAGAAGATATAGGTGGACATACAGGAGGCAATTCACAATTGCTTAAATATAGGATTATTTATTTGATGTTTTATCATAAATTAATCAGAACTCAGAAATCGTTGTGTCTAAAAAGTTAGCTTTTAATTGTTGTTGGTACTTTTATTTATCATGTGATACAATTGGTGGGTCAATCTCCCTTCATAGGGAGGATCTCAAGCCCTACCGGTGTGTGACTATTGGATTCACTTGTAAGGGTAACAATACACCCATGCGTCGACGACACCTGGGTGGCCCTTACTACTGGTGTTCTAGTATATAAATAGCTAAGTCAAAAAAGCAAGAGACGAAACGAAACACAAGGGGTAGCCAGCAAAATAGCTACAATTAGATAATGAAGGTACTAAAAATTATTATGTCAGCCGCTCCTGACAGAGTGGTCAGAAGAGGCAGCAAATAAGAGGGTAACAAAGTACATACTTACATTTCATTTTTCAGATTCTTTTTAGCTAAGAACTTTGAGAGGTCAATGTGATATAATCATAAGGTATAAGATTAAACGGGGGCATGAGCGCGGACATGAGAAACCCAGAGAGGGGGGCACACAAGACGGGAGCAAGTTGCGGGACCATTTGGGCAAAAGGATGGTAGTCATTATTTAGTATTTAATAAAGGAAGTTCTGGTCTATCCAAATTTCATTCTTTTATGATTTGCTTGAGAACTGATTGTTTGTATCTGAGGTTTGTGTTTCAGTCTTCAAATGGTTCCAATAATAGGGTATTTTATAATAAATAGATCTTCTAATTAATTCAAGCCGGGGTATTGGACACTTCATCATAGTTCTACCTGGGTGGTGCTGTCTCGTCAGTCTATGGTTTACTTCTAACATGTTTTTATTTGATCGTAAACAAAATGCCTGCTGTAGAAGGTGAAGCCTCCTCCTCTCTCTCAATGGGAGCAAATTGAATTGGCGATGATATTCTTCAACATTTTGGAATCTATTTGTTCTAGTAATTATTCTAATAGCTTTATTTTGGGCAATTTGGAGGGATTTGAGGGTAGTCTTGGGGGCCGAGTCATAAAATATATCTGATTGATCAATTAGAGGTAGAATTGAGGTTCTGTATACTTGGGCACTTAGTTGTACATTCAATTTTTTTTTTCAATTTGCTCCGCAGGTGCTTGAACAACCACAGTTTGTGAGAGACCTTATTTTTGGTGTTAGATAGGTGTTTTCTTTTTAATGTCTCCTACATCATCCACTTGGTTGTTTTAAGGTATTCTAGAATATGGAATTTATGTGAATTTATGTAGAAAAAATAGAACATACTTGTGGTCAACCATAACGGCTCATTCTAATATCATTAAGCATATGAATTGCTTCTTATGTATGGGCAGAGAGGGGGTAGAGAGAGAGAGAGAGGGGGGGAGGGAGAGAGAAGTATGAGCAAATCCACCAATTGGTCGTCATTTAGCCAACTATTTGGCTTAATTTTTTTCAAATAAAAATTGGACCCAACAATCGGCCGACATAGCGGCCGACAAATTATTTATTTACCGATAAATCGGACGACAAATCGGCCAACTTGGAGTAACTTTAGAAATATTTGCAAATGTAAAAATAAAATTGCCGACAATGTCGGGGCATAATACCGACTATCGGAAAATTACCGACATAGTCGGCTTTACACTCTCTCTGTTACCGATTTGTCAGAGTTTTTACCGACAATTCTAGCGATTTGTCGGTGGTTGCATCCCGCTTTCCATGCTATACATTATTGTTGGTCTCGTCATGACGGCCGCTACAATGACTGGCCATGTTGCGACAATATCATCGCTGGAAAATTATGCAATTATGGGTCATGAATTGTTTAAATAATTAAATGGAATTTAAATGCAAAAGATCCGCTAAGTATAGAAGTTTTAATAGTGAAGAATGGTGTACATAGCATTGGCTTATGCATTGTGTTGCAGTGAGTGACAAATTGCACACCTTTTTGCATTGTTTCTCACACCATAGGTGAGAAAACATATGGGTCAGGCCGCCAGATAATGTACAATTGTCAGCTATAGGCTTTTTTGTTCAAATTTATTTATTCATTTACTCAAATTCACACAGCTTGAGTCTGAATATAAAAAACGCTCAATATTGCAATTGATATCGTTGTGTTGTAGATGTAGGAATAATGAAACAGCTTTGAAAATGGAATTTGTTTGAAAGATTTGGGTCCGCCTCTGTTGCTTGATACACAATAAATACATTTAATTGTCCTTAAGGCATATAGATCTCCCTTGATATTTAAACATAAACATCGATTACGGTATTTGAATTCCCTGATGAAGGATCATTGGAATCATACTCATAAAATACATCAATCACCTAATAAAACTTCAAAATTCAGAAAATCGCTGGGATTAAAGTTTTTTGGTGTTCTACCGGCTTAGATTGTTAAAATGTTCAATAGATATTTATGACTGCTGACTATGACATCATATTGTAAAATAAAGGACTATCTCCCAATATTATAGAACGAGATGAAGACCAAACATTTAAAGAAACTAACAAACACGCAAAATCTTTAACAGGTGATTTTAATGCGTTGTCTAGCTATCGATTTCCTAATCAGTACAGGAATTAGATTTTTTATCTTACATAGTTCCCGCGGCCCTGAGAACATTAATTTTAATGACCAATTCCCCCAGTTTTTAATGGCTTTTTAATGACCAAATGAAGTCATATGAGATATTGAGGGTTTTAAAAAATTGAAGAGTGCAAGTGTTATTTTTAGGGTTTCTATAATGTTCTAAAAACTCATTGAAGATTAATTTTAATTAACAAAAAGAATTGGAAAGAGAATCCTTTTTATTTGACGACATTTGTGATGTGTTACAAGGACATGAGTCACAAGTCGCAAAAAATGGATTTTGAGATATTATCATTGAAAAGATGAGATTAAGCAGATTCCAATGATGGCAAACATATTGGGTCATTTAATAACTATTTCTATATTTTAAGTTTAAATTTAAAAAAAAAAAAAATAACTAAATAAATTCCATATGAAGACCTTTAAAATGCCAGAATATAATTCATGCACTGTCCTGAAATCTGGCACCGACACATAGATTTGTATGCCTAAAAGCCTGCCTTTCATATTCTCTGCGCATATATGTGAATGCTGCATTCATTGATGCAGAGAAGCCGGGAAATAGTAGGAATGAAGAGAGTGAGGCAGTCTTGGGAAATTAAAATTTTATTTTTAATTGATTTGTTTTATAAATATATAATAAATAGAGGTATAAAATTGGTGAGTAGATTTATATATATAAATTGATGATTTTTGTATAAAGATATGATGAATTATTAAAATTGAAGAATTTATGAGATAATTAGTATGAGGGAATTAGTAGATGTTAGAAGAAGGTGTGGGTGGGTGGGTTAAAATTATAAAGCAGTTGACTGCTGGAAAGTTGGAAGTGAAGTGGTGAGGTGGAGAGGTTTAGGAGTTGAGACGCGACGAGGTCACGTGGGTAGTTAGTATGGGGGAGGGGGCGACTCGCCTCAATGATCGCGCATCGCCAAATGCAATGCACACTCCATTGATGCAGAGAAGCCGAGAAATAGTAGGAATGAAGAGAGTGAGGCAGTCTTGGGAAATCAAAATTTTATTCTTAATTGATTTGTTTTATAAATATATAATAAATAGAGGTATAAAATTGGTGAGTAGATTTATATATATAAATTGATGATTTTTGTATAAAGATATGATGAATTATTAAAATTGAAGAATTTATGAGATAATTAGTATGAGGTAATTAGTAGATGTTAGAAGAAGGTGTGGGTGGGTGGGTTAAAATTATAAAGCAGTTGACTGCTGGAAAGTTGGAAGTGAAGTGGTGAGGTGGAGAGGTTTAGGAGTTGAGACGCGACGAGGTCACGTGGGTAGTTAGTATGGGGGAGGGGGCGACTCGCCTCAATGATCGCGCATCGCCAAATGCAATGCAAACACCATTGATGCAGAGAAGCCGAGAAATAGTAGGAATGAAGAGAGTGAGGCAGTCTTGGGAAATTAAAATTTTATTTTTAATTGATTTGTTTTATAAATATATAATAAATAGAGGTATAAAATTGGTGAGTAGATTTATATATAAAAATTGATTTTTGTATAAAGATATGATGAATTATTAAAATTGAAGAATTTATGAGATAATTAGCCAAAACTGCCAATTTTGTTTTTATGGGGTTTTAAGGGTTGAGGAGTGTGGTAATGGGAGGTGAGTGAATAGGTTATAAAAAAGGTAAAAATGGATAAAACCCGAGTGGGCATAGTATATGTGCTGTGTGAACTCATAGTCTTTTTAGGCCGTGAGCGGGCAGTCTTTTGTTGGACCGTGATAGGCCACTTGATTTGCCGTAAGCGGACAGTCTTTTATAGCCGTGAGCGGACAGTTCTAGTGTTAGCCGAGTGGCTATAGGTATTGTTATATTTATTAATTATATAAGAAGAAGGGGATTTAGGGGGGGGAGTATTATGATCCCGTGAGCGGGTAGTCTTTGATGTTCTAGGGTTTAGGGTTTTTTTGATATAGCTCTCCTGATGGCCTTATTGACTCCGGAGGTGCCAGAGTCTATATATGTGCGGAAGGCGTCTGATCGCCATCCACCGTATGCCTTTATTTGCAGCTCCGAACATCCATTTTTAAAGGCATTAGTTGCTGCAGCCTTTCATAGACTGTGCAGTGAGTATCTTGTGTGGTCTGCACCATCGTGTATTAGTAGCTCCTTCCATTTCTTTGCCACATAGGAAGCTGGTATTGGCTTCCTTGATTCGGGGAACATAAATGCTGGTTCCTGAGGATGAGACGTGGGGGTGTCCTTTATCACCCGCGCCATGGCTTCAACTATACACATATCCTCGTCACTCGAGGACTTAAGCTTGATTTTCTTGCTCTGGTATGCAGACTGCATATTTTTGGCACTTTTGATGTGTATCACAACACTATTCGCAGACACTACCACATCTCTCCTTGTGAGATGTTTCACGGGGTCAAAGCTTTTGACTGACGGGCTGAGGACCTCAGACTGCCTCAACGCTGCGTAGTATGTCATGAGTATAGCCGCTTTCCAGGCTGCGGCTAGGGGATATGATGGGATGGATAACACAGTTCTGTGTAGCATGCCTGGGGGAACTGCGTGTTTTGCTCGTGGTGTAAAGGATTTATCGCGGTCTACCGCCTGGAGGGCCCATTTGACCCTTTGGTGGTCTATGGCTTCTGTGGGACGGTCCAGTTGCCTGTACAATGTTCTTAAATGAGATATATGGTTTCTTACGGTTCGCGGGGACGAGATTGTCAGCAGGAGCTCCTCTATGTACACACATATAACTAGGTGGGAGGCCTCCAACAGGTGTACGCCTATCTCCGAGGTGAATTTGACGAACCTCTTCACGGCACTCTCTTGATTGGACCTTGTGCCCTTCGCCCATGCTGTTTTATGCCTGTTCATCGCTCTGGTCAGGAGTGCCTGTATGCGTGGTCCTGCAAGATTTATGCAAAGTCATAGCTTTAAGGGCGAATAAACAAGGGTATACATGGTCAAGAGATCTTTCTTTAACTAGTTTCTCGGCATCTTTGGCATACTTTTCACTAATGTGTGCCCTACTTAGGCGGTCCGCTAGGGTGATTTCATCCCCGGGGATGTGTCTATACATAATTTTTTAGATCGTAGAGTGCTTGCATCATCCATGCAATGCGCGCTGCCTCCAATATCACAGGGTTGCGACCACAGCCTGTCTGCAGTACTGACACACTGGCCATATTATCGCACCAGACCTCTATATGGCTTCCTCTATCCGCTTCTCCCACTATTGTGTGGAGCGCCACCGGTATATTAATGGCCTCGAGCTCGGAGATATTTTTTACGCCGTCATTTATCGCCATGACCTGGTGGGCATATGCCCTTCGTTCGTCCGCGCCTCCAATGCCAGACAGGCATGCGTCAACTTCGATGACCTTGTCAGGCGCGGGGTTGGGTATGAGCGAGCAACCATTCCATTGGGCACAGAAACCATGGAACCAGTGAAGATCCTTTCGCATCTCGCTGTTGATGTTAATATATTTTCCTTTTATCACTCGCAGTGCTTCTAGGAGGCGTCCTATGAAGAGCCTGCCAGGTGGGACGCACTTAGATACGTGAATTAATCGACCAATGAGGGATTGAAGCTCGTGTTTGGACATAGATCGCCTCTTGAGATATCTTTCCACGTATTGTTTGGTTTCAGTTACTTTGTCGTGGAAAGTCGGTCGGGGGAAAGTATGATGAGGTCATCTAAGTACATCTTGGCCACAATACCATCTCTTGCTAAAATACCCACAATAGCCTCAGCTATTCTCTGCATGTGGCAGGATGATGTACGTGCCCCAAAGGGCATGGTCACATCCAGGTAGAATTTATCGTCCCATCGTAAGCATAATAATGGCCAGTCCATGGGGTCGGTCTTAAAGTTTTCGTAGGCCCTTGAGATGTCGATGTTAGACATATAAGCTTGGTTACCGACCTTAACAAGGTCTTGTACCAAGTCCTCGACCGTAGGGAGGGTGTGGGCCTGCTCCTCCCCCCAGACGCTATTTTTAAGTAGGTAGGCATTTACAGAGGCATCGTCAGGGTAACTGAGGTCGACGATGACTCGCCTGTCTTCACTACCCCTCTTTTCCCTGGACATGAGGGGGGAGCAGTGGTACCACTCGCTAAATGGCGGGGATTCGAGTGGCCCCACCAACCCCCCAAGTCTAATTTCTTTTTCCATGAACTTGTTAATCTGTGGTCTAAAGTTATCTGCACTACTGTGGTTCTTTCCCGTGTCGTTGTGGCTGGGGGGCCCTAAGTACCCCATAGGAAAATCATATTTAACGAAGTCTCTAAGCTGTCTATGATCTGCGGTGTCAGATAGGTATTTGTCCCAGGCTTCTAATTTAAGGTTAGTTGGCAAAGTTATCTTGGCATCTACCAAATTAGGGAGACCTGTCTTCAAGACTGCATCATATATACGAGTGTGAGTGGGGTGCGAGTTAGACATAGTGCATGTGGGCCACCGTAGCTGTCTATCCGCGGCGAATGTATTCGGGCCGAGGTCTACATCGGATTTCTCTACCTTTCCTTCACAAATCTGCCTTATATGACAGTATGTAATGCTGTGACCTACTATATTGACATCTGTCTGCTGGCTGGCGGCGAAGGCAGCTCGATCATCAGCATTAGGTGACAGAGAGAGAGGGCACAGCGTCACTGGCTCCGAGCGAGATTCATGTCCGCCATCTTTGTTGTTTATCTCGGAAGGCGAGATGTCACATGAGACTTCGTGGGTTCGTCTGCTTGAGTGGTCTGGCTGTGAGACATTGCTTGAATGAAAACTAAGAACATTTGAATGAGCAAATCCGTGAGATTTAGCAACAAATGGGGGCGCCTGAGGGTTTAACATTACAGGTGCCCCTTCTAATTGTTTTTTGGATAATTAGTGAATGCCGATCCTTGTGTGTGCCTGCTCGTGCCACTGCGCGGGGCTGCCCCGGCCTGGCCTGCGCCACTGTAGTGAGCGGAGCGCTGGCCTGTGACGTCATCCGCTCTGCTTGCATGGGCTACCCGGCGGTTGCACTCGCTGACAGAATGTACACATGATTTACCCACAGAATCGCTCGAATTTACTCTACAAACTATTTCTTGGTGGCCGCTGGGTCCTCTACTATTGTGATTAGATTTGTGGCCTGCACTAACAACATTATAGTGTCCTCCCGGGTTTGACCCCATGTTTACGGGGGCAGCCAGGCATAGCCTGACTCGCTCCTCTTGTATTCCTACTCTATCTGACCAACACAGTGTCCCATTTTCAATTTCATCCCAAATGAATTGCGTCCAACGCCTGACAGCAGGCCAGGGGCGCTCCAGCGCGTCCCTAGTCACTTTTCTCAGGTGTGTCAACATATGTGGGTAGTCCCTCCTTTTATAGGCCCTGGGGTCCTCCAACAATGAGAGAAAAGCATCGATATATTCCATCCCCGACATAGTGCTTCTCACATCTAGCTTTTGTTTTATCGTGGATACCCCGTCTCGTGAAACATACATGTAAGGTTTGGACTGGATGTTTAGAGCATGAATGTCAGAAATGTATTGGTGCTTACCCTGCAGGCCCGACGCCCGTTTTTCCCTCTCCACCTCCTTCTCCAGGTATCTGTCTGCATCGATCTGCCTCTTGAATACCGGTGGAGGGGTCACTCGGGGTCGTCGGCCGGGCCTGCGGGCAGGCTGGGGTGACGGCTCGTCCTCCTCGCTCTCCTCTGACTCTGACTCCTCGCTTGATTCCTCGGTCTCTGTGTCTCGCCTGGACTTTCCTTTCTTCTTTTGTACCACGGTCTTAGCCACCTGTGCCATTTGCAGTGCCATCTTTTCTACACAACCCTGCATTCCCTTGACTGTCTGTCTCATTGACCTCATTTCGGCGTCCAGTTGGAAGACAGTAACTCGCTTTACTGGCTCCTTTGCCTTTGCCTTTGCCTTCTTCTTGGTCGGGGCAATTTGAGTCTCGTCGGCCGAGATGTCCTGCTCACTACCTATGTCAACCATTTCGGGCAGAGTATTTTCATCGGGCGCCGGCGTGTCTTTTGCTTGGGGCTCCGAGGGAGCCATTCTGCGGGTCACTGGTCTCCTACGTTTTCCTCCCATATCGTAACCTGAATTAGCCACTCGTTTGTACTCTGACTGTCTCAGCTTCTTTCTGTGTGAAGGCCTGAGCTCGTTAGCAGTGTATGCTGCGGTACGGCGTGTACCGGGCATGGGCGACTCGCCTCAATGATCGCGCATCGCCAAATGCAATGCACACACAATATATGTGATTCTCGGAATCTGGTAGAGCTGTTGTACGCAGCCTGTGCGCGGGGAATCCCCTAGCGGCCGAACAACGCTAGTGCCTAAAATGTATGTTAATTGCTTGCCGATAAATGTTGCATCACAATCCCTTAATAAAACATGTCACTTATGCAGAGGTAAAATTGTCCAAACCAATTTTATTAACTTTTCAGTTAATGGCTGATTCGAATATATAGGCCTATAGCATAATAAATTTCAATTGATTGTGATCTATAATTTAATACAGCTGGAAGAGTTAATTCAGGATCAATTTCAATGTCAGGGGATGGCCAGGTGCTGGTAGAAAATGAATTAACAACAATCTCCAGTCAAAAAATCAGTTGCAACAAACATTGGCTTTCCGAATGCAACCACTCAAGCCTACCAGATTTAATTCAATGAGAATAACATTGGCTTTCCGAATGCAACCACTCCAACCTGCCTCACTTGGCTCAGTGAGAACTTCCTGCCACCTACAAGTGGTTGTGTTTGGAACTGCATGTGGGTTCCACAGATGTACAGTTCTTAATGTAAAATAAGGTTATTTGCTGGCAAAATCACTTATAAGATATTGATTTCAAAGTCAGACATGTTCCCATCTAGTTTCCAATGATAAGATGTTAAAATTAGGACGGAAACAATTTATCAAATGTCCTCCAGGAAATGCTGGTATACGAACACAACCACAGGGACAAAGGTTGAAGGAAGTTCTCACTGAGCCGCTGCCCCACCCAACCTAAGAAGGCCCGCAAGGAGACAGATGAAAGTCGGAGAAGACACTCTCCCACTTATGAGTCCCGGAGGGGGAAGCGTTGTTTGTGCATATTAGCTGATTACTAATATGAATCATATTAGCTGATTACTAATATGAATAATAAGCTGGAGAAGGGCTGTGCAATGTTTCAGAGTAATCTGATAAGTAACGTGGGGTTATATATTAGGCAATGTCAGATGTGTCATGCGAGGTAACCAATAAGCGAGTTCAGATTTCCGAGTGCGCATGTCCCAAACGCTTCCTGTCCCCACGCAAGGGGGATAAACAAACGCACGTTGTGGTGGTACCTTATCGCATAGGGCTAGTGAGGTGCAGGCCTTCTCTCCTGGCGTTTTTTTTATTGTTTAATCACCCTTTTCTTTTAAACATTGTGTTCATATACCATGAATAATACAACATACATCCATCGGACAAGTGGGTTGCTGATCTGGTATTCAAAGATAAGCACAAACTTACAGCAACTCTATATGGGCGCAATCTCAGGGATCTGTTTATGTACTTTAATAGCAGGTTAGCCAAGAGGTCACCAGATTATATCTGTGGCTATGGGCTAGGCATGTTACATTAATTAACCAAATATCCAATGCATGTTTTTGAGTTATCACTTAATGTTTCTGAACAATCGGACAATATACTTCAGTAGGCCTATGTACAGTTCAGTAAGAAGAGAAACTGAGTATACATGCATATATAGTTTTAAAGACATAAAGTTAACCCAATTTTACTTGACATGTTCATTTCTTCCCTATGATATCATTAATTCTAACTCAATGAGTACCAAACATACACATCTATAATGATGTCTATCATATATTACATACGTTGCAGTAATTTGACATTGCCCAGCAGGGATTATAACTGCTATTACTACAAGAAACTAGGAGATGCTATTACAGGATGCAACGGATTTCTCCATTCTCAATGTATGTGGGTTGACCACTTGTATTTGTATTTAAAGAGATTTTTATTCTGCAAAGACATTATGAATTATACATTGGCTGTCGGCTAGATTACAAAAGTTTAGAAACAGTTTACACATATTCTCAAAATTACCGATGCAGAGCATACAATAGGTTTAATTTTTTTTTTTTTAAAGAAATTTTATTGAGTCCAGTTCCTTTGCATACACAAGGGTAATCTCATGGTACCCATTTCAAAAATCACAGTGAAAGTCATATAAGTACAGATTTAAGACTTTTAACATTTAACAATATAGATCATGATGACAACATTTGCGTGAAAGTTTAACTTGATATTTAATTAACGAGGAATCAATATTTTCATATACCATTGCGTTCTGCTTTTATGGGTATTTTTTTGGGTTTTTTTTTGCCTCTGCTATAGGCTACACGAGTAATAAAAACAACACTTTGTATTACATTTTCTTCGAACATGTTACCGGTAATCTCCGGTTCCTATATACACTACATCATCCATACCAATCATTATGTCCTTTCAAGAACGTTTTGATGGCTGGCCATTCTTTTAGCCTAACATCAGCTGGCAAACCGTTCCAGATTTTAGGCCCTCTCACCTGTGGGGGATGTAAACTTGCAGTTGCACTTTCCCCAGGACTTTCTTGGCCTTGATATCTAAGACAAAACTTTTCTCTTTACAAGCCCATTTAAGGCCTCCTTTTTTCCCTTTTCGCACAGTCCTCCAATAAATGTTTCTTATCAAAAGTGTCAGATGTTTTGTTGTCATAAAGGATGATCAGGAGAAAAAAGTTAAAAGACCCCTCCCGTATATACTGTTGGAGTGGGAATTAATGGTATTCGTTATTTGACCGCTAGGAGGAAGAGGGGGAGATGATTGGTTACTGGGGGCCGATTCGTCCTAAAGTTGTTCTAAGTTAGGCTCAATTACATAGTCCATTCCAATGGTCAGCTATCAGGGGTAGCGCGGCAGCTTAGCACAGAAGAGGGACTTAGCGATATAAGTAACTTTAAGTAGGGAAGGTACTCGTGACCTTGGGGTTCAGACGGTTTGGCCCGCACTCGATCTAGTCAGACATCAGAGAAGAGGAATATGGTTTTCAGCAAGGCTTTATTCTCCAGACAAAGGATCACATCATCATCCAAGGAATTGTCAACTGGGAGTGACAAACTCACATGGCCCACACTGGGCCTTATATACAACTCAAGCAATAAAATAGACATAAAATAGTAGCAAGGTGATGACAGGTTAAGTCGTCCCACACGTCCCCCGGACGAGTTAGATACAAAGGTGTGGATAGATTTATGTAGTGGACGTGTGGACTGAGTGACCTCCAAGAACCCAGGTCGCAGGGGTCATTCCAACCAGAGAGACTCGTCCCCTCCTGCTACAATACGTATGCCTATGGTACACTGCTATAGCCTATACTGAGTGTCCCACCCTCAGCAGTTGTTTATCTACGGTGGACGAGAATGGTACATTTTTTTTTTTTTTTTTTTTTTTTTTTTTTTTTTTTTTTTTTACTTTTTTACCAGGGCTAGTTCAGCGTTAGCTGTTCTTCCACTAGTGCCTGGGAGGACAAGAGCAATAGCGCGGCCGCACCAGGGTTCGAACGCACGACACTCGCATGCCACGAGCCGACCCAGCACGTTAGACCACTCTGCCACACCGTAACCTCAACATACCGAACACTACTTCTTCGGTACGGGTTCGGCACGGGTGACGGGAGGGAGCGGGGCGGGGTGAGCGGGCGGGGGGAGCGGGCGGGGGAGCGGGCGGGGGAGCGGGCGGGGGAGCGGGCGGGAGTGGGGCGGGAGCGGGGCGGGACGGGACGGAACGGGCCACACAGACTATTACAAATTATACTATAGTATATAGATATATGCCTATACTCAATACTTCTTTAGTTAATACTACATTGGATTCAAATACTCCCATCGTACAACATATGACCGACAATTGGGGCCGCTCTATATATGTCTGACTGGACTTTCTCCCCCTCTCTCTTCTCTCCTCTCTCCCTCCTTCTCTCCCCCCCCCAACCTCTCCCCCCTTTCTCGCCCTCCCTCCCTCCCTTCCTTCCCCTCTCTATGTCCTTGTGTATTTGTGCATACATTGGTCCTGGGTAAGACCTTAAAGTGCCCTGCTGTCTCTTTTTCTCTGTCTCACTCTCCCTTCTTCTCTATCTCTATTTCCTGGGTATGATAAAAAACTGCCTTCCTCTCAGCTCTCCCGCCCTTGATATAACCATCTTAAATGTGTCGATAAGGGTGTAAAACAACCAATCTCACTCATTCTGTATACATCTGCATACATATTATGCATACATGCATGAATTTATGTACACATATATATGCATAGATGTATATCTATGCACACATACATACATACATACATACATACATACATTATGTATACATGTACATACTTATGTATACATATTATGCATATATTTTATATGTATACATTATATATGCATACATTGTATATGTATTGTATATACATACATACATACATACATACACGTATTGTATATACATACATACATACATACATGCATATATATATACATATATATGTACATACATTTGGATACATACCTGTATACTTATATACATGTATACATACATAATATATGCATAAATTTGAGGGGAGGGGGAGAGAGGGCATGGGAGGAGGAGATGGATCATAGAGACAGGAAAGGGGACTGGATGGGGGGGGGGGACAGAGAGAGGGAGGCAGAGTGAGAAGGAGAAATATGTTAAAATAATGAATTGTCATCTCTTCATTTAATAGAATTCGTAGGGACTGGGTAAAATGGAAAACCAATATGGCGACATGATTATTAATGTTTGTATTTACCCTGAGGTAGGTGTGATAGCCAGGGGCACATTAGGGGAATATAAGCTTGTGTGCCTTGTGTGGCTTGTGTGGCTACATGCTTGTCCACAACATGTTTAGAACATGATCTAGATGTAATTTCAGGGCTAGTCATGTAATTCCTTGGATACATACCTGTTTTAGTTAGACCCAGCGAGATACTAGTTTATCAAATATCAAGAGATGAGGGACAAGAGGTGAGAGATGAGGGACAAGAGATGCGGGATGAGATACACAAACATGGTCCTTACAAAAATCGTCACCATAAATTTAAAAATGCAAAATATACCAACGCACCCAAACAGAAATATAGAGTACCTTCTAAGGATTGTGGAAAATTATTAATTTTCAAAATCCGTTCCGTCCCGTTCCGTCCAGCCCCACCCCAGTCCTGCTCCGCCCCGCCGCGTCCCCGTCCCATCCCCCGCCGTTACCCGTACTTTTCGGAAATTTTCCCGATCAAGTGCCGTGAAAAAAATGTAATGTGCGGGACGGGACGGGACGTGTTAGCGGTTCGGCACGGAACGGTAATTGTCGCCGAATTTTAGGAGGCCGTCCCGTCCCGCCACCGATACAAGTGGCCCCGTTATGAATATTTCTATAGTAAATGTATGACAACATCCATTTTTTTTTTTTTTTCGGGCGGGACGGAACGGAGCTGAACGGAACGGGCCGGTATGTACCATTCTCGTCCACCGTATTTATCCCCCTCACTCAGTGGCCGGCGCTGCGCGCACAGAAATCCAAACTCGCTTATAACAGTAAAGGAATGCATTAGCATATGGTAAGCATCAATACAAATATAATATATGCACTAGACACTCCAAAAACCGAAAGGACATACAACAGATTACGTACAGAACTGAGAAGTTACACCAAAATTTCCACAATGGAGCTATAAGAGCATGGAATAAGCTCCCAACTAATATCCAAAAAATAGAAGACAAAAATATGTTAATAGAGAAATTAAATAAAAATCTCCTAAGTGGTAATCTTAATACCCTCTAGGTTTTGTAGGAAACCAAGAGCTCAAAATAAAACAAAATTTATAATTGATAAGTTATATGTGACCAGCTCTGCGAAAACTAGTCTAAGGGGTCAAAAATGACAAAATTGAGATATTGTGCAAAATGTAACTACCCACATCTGAGGATCATAAAACCGTTTTCCAATCGATGATATCTTATTTATAACCTAAGTTATGGGTGTTTTAACATACCGGAGTAAGACCGAAATAATTTGGTCTTGAATCATAGTAGACTGGGCTGAGCCTCGATTGATTTCACCATAATCATCAAATTTTCTATATTTTATTTTTAAGATTCTTTTTACAGTTTTTCTTTTTAATCAATAGGGTTATACACAAAATTACATAATTCAATGAATATAATATGCTAAAACTTTTTTTTTAAATTTGAAAAAGTGGTTACCATGGTAACCATGTCAACATCGACATTGTCTCTACTGCTGAGCAAACTTGCTTGTTCTACTGTTATTTATGCTGAAAAAAATTGAAAGTACTTAAACAATATTTTATTAATATTTTTAAAGCCCATGGACTGATATATATATATTTCTTTTTCATTTTAAAGTCATAATTATATCAATGAAACGTTTCCATGACAACATTATTGGAGATGCTCAGCCAAGATATAAGCCTTTGATTCTGTCATTGCGTATGTATTCTAGTGCATGTCCTTATTATGAACACTTCATGAATATTGAAATATCAGTATAAATGAAACATAAGTACATTTTGTTGGCAGCATTTCTATTTATTATCTTTAACATTCTACATTAAAAATGACAACTAGTGAAGGTGTGTCCAATAAATGCTTTTGACGTAGATGAGGGATGATGGTGATGGATGATGGTGTTGATTGGGGCCGTTGCTGTGTGGTTATTCTCTGCAAACAAAAGTGTCATCAAATTAGTTCAAGAGCATGATATTCGAAAGAATTGAGTGAAGAATAATTGGGAAGCTCTGTATAATTGGCCTCCAGACATTAGGGGCCAACAACTCTAGGGCCCAGACACTAGGGTCCAGAAACCTTGGATCTTAGGGCCCTAAGTCCAGACGCTAGGGCCCTGAGTCCAGACACAAGTTCAGACGCTAGGGCCGACCCACCTTCAGATGTTAGGGCCCATCAAACATCAGACATTAGGGCCAACGGCTGATTCTGGTGAGTGGGCCCTAGTGTCTGAAGGTGGGTGGGCCCTAACGTCTGAAGGTGGGTGGGCCCTATTGTCGGATGGGGGTGGGCCCAAGTTTCTGAAAAGTTGTGAGTTGTAATTCTGGAGATTTCTAGTCAACAAGCTTGGTTCAGATGCAGGGGGCTGGAAGGGAGTGGAAACTATTTTTTCTCAAATTTTCCCTACTTATTTTGCCTTTAAATACTAAAACAGAACTTCATTTACCTTCATAAACAACTGAACCAAGTATTCAAGTCAAATTTACTAGAAAACGAAGAGGAATGAATGTTATCAATATCTATATATTCTAAATATAATGGGTTATATTTGTATAATAAACAGAGGGTCTGATAGAGGCCCTAGCATCTGATAGAGTACTTATTTGAAAGCTTCATTCAACCTATTGTGGGTGGGCCCTAGCGTCTGATGCAGGGTTGGCCCTAACGTCTGACAATATGCAAAAGTGGGCCCTAGCATCCGATATCCGATGTTTGGGCCTTAGTGTCTGAACGTGGGTAAGCCCTAGCATCCAAGGAGGGGTGGGCCCTAACATCTGAATATAAGTGAAAGTGGGCCCTAGCGTTGTTCGGCCCTAGCGTTGTTCGGCCCCTAACGTCTTTATACCATATGATTATGATGTCAGTATGAAGTATGTAATTTTGTTGGGAGCATTTACCTTTTCTCTTAGGGAACCAGTAATGATATTCTGTATCTTGAGAGCTGTGTCTTGGGTAGGATGTATCGCCCTTCTTGTAGGTAGATCCGGTAGGTTGATATGACATGGCAGGTTAACCCTTGAATCATCCTGGTGAGGAAACAAAATTTGCAGTTATATATATCATTATTATTTTTATCTTCAAAGTCTCATTAAGCGGGTTTCAGGTCACTTTTATAGCAAAAACCTTTATGAATTCATAAGTATAGTGCTGAAGTCTCAATTCTTTTTACCCCATTTATGTCTAAGTTATAGTCGTTTAAAGGTGAGTGAGTGAGTGAGATTGGTTGCTTTACGCCCTTATCAACACTTTGAAGTGTTATATCAAGGGCGGGAGAGCTGAGAGGGAGGCAGTTTATGATCATACCCAGGAAATAGAGATAGAGAAGAAGGGAGAGAGAGAGACAGAGAAAAGAGACAGAAAGGCACTTTAAGGTCTTACCCAGGACCAGGCACTTTAAGGTCTTACCCAGGACTGCCGTTAAAGGCCTAAATTGAGAAAGATTAGTTGAAAAGGTCTGTTTAGCACAAGATGGCACTGAGAATGCTGAGTGATGTCACAAAGCGTGCCTAAAATGTAAATAATCTACCTGCCGGTACTTTCAGGCCACCCTCCCAGCAATTGAAACAGTTATTGAATGCAGGTATTTCAAGACACCTGTTATGAGGGGTCAGCCATTGTTTTGCCCAGAATACTATACAGGTTGTTTGTTTGGGTCTGCATGCCTGCATTGGTAATGTTCTGTCCACCCACCCCTTGTTTATTATGTATGTAACAGGTTAATTTCAAGATTTAGGTGCGCTTTGTGACATAGGCAAACAATGGCGTCTTGAATGGAGTGTTAAACTGTGGAACTACTTTTTCCCTCCTTAAAATGGGTAAAACTCACTAAATATTAGGTTTCATTAAGTAAAACTTGGGCATTACATTTGAATAATAGGAAAGAAAGTTGATTTTCTCATCATATTTTGGGGTTTTGTGACACTTTAATATTGTCATTTGATAATCTGTTGCTTTCTAAAAGTAACTTGTGGTTAAAAAAATTAAATTCAGACTTACTGATTTGCAGTTTTGCTGAGGGTGGGTGGTACATCCCTCCTCAGCATAATGGAGCAGATTAACACCTCTATGTCTCTCTGAAGTTATGAACAAAAATAATTATAAGAAACATGTTCTTCTAAGTATTTAAAAACTTGTAAAGACATGAAAATGGAAAAATTAGTCCTTTGATTTTAACATATTATTGCATGGGACATATTCCTATCTCTGTAAGTTGGCCAACATTATGACAGGGGTGACCCCATTGGTGGGGTCATTGCCTCCAACAGAGTGATTCTCCATCCTATCCAGGCAGTGACCCCTCCAAACTATCTGATGAATACATCACTCACCTTCACTCAAGGGTCACTTAAAGTCAAATCTCCTATATTCAAGAACTAATAATGAATCAGATAAAACTAGAAAAAGGCAAACAACAATGTCTTATACTCTATCTATAGGAAAAACTTTGTAATTTTACTTATCCATAAGAAATTCCAACTTGCATCTGAAGAAAAATAATTGTAGGTATGAGGAACAATTTAGATTTTACTAAAAAAAAAAAACCCATCGCCGACAAGAAACATTTTTACATATAAAACAACAATAGCATATAGAGAGATATACTTATCCTGTACAAGTTTTCTTCTTTATTTCAGTTGTTGGTGCAATAGCTGAAAAGGGAATTCAGACATTGATTAAATAAGATGTTAATTGCTGATTGTAATGGGATGATATAAGCATGTATTTTCATAGTATCATGTAAATTCACAACTCAAAAAATTGAAGGAATTTAATGAACGTTTTTAAGGTTGAAAACTTGCTGATTCCTTGAAGTGAGATGTTCCATGTATGACTTACTGGCCAATTCAAATCATGGTTTACCAAATAAGTGCTTGTTTGCTGGATTACCCAGTCATACTTTATAAAGTATGAGGGGTTTCATTTCATTGAAAAGAATAAGTGTTGGCCTCCACACACACCCCTACAGCCAACCCAGTCCACCCAAATCTTGATAACATATTGTTGCCATTGTCCCAGCTACACCTTGAGCAGAATGTAGGGGGAAATGAAAAGAATATCCTGCCAAGCATTCAAGATGTCTTGGGGGACATAAAATTTAAAGTCTAAAATCTTGGTTCAGGACACGTTATAGATGCAGCAAGGGCACTTGAACATAATGGTCTAATCTGGTCATATAAGTATTTCTGTCTTGTGGGAGAAAGTCCGGGAGCCTCCAGTACATTTGGACCTTTAGATGAATCAATCGTCAAACCCTTTAATATTTTTATCTCATCTTCTGGCCCATCTGGGGTGATGCTACATTTAACATATCCTGGTTTTTCTTTGTTCATTCGAAAGTGGTGGTATTTTGTGATGTTTGGAATATTTCTAAAATATTCCTTGAAGAAGATACTCCAATCATACCACGGTACCTGTACCTCCTCAGTCACAGGATCTCTTATCAATTGGGCTTGATTCTTTCCAAGAGATGAGTCACAGACCATATTCTTAAGCTCTTCGAGTGTGTCCAAGGCACTTCGTCTATACCTCTTCTTGATAAGCCCAAAGAATCGATCTGGTGCAAACTTTGTGTGTCCACTGATCATGAAGCTAAGCTCCACACTTTCTGTTTCATTGGTATACAGGTGCCACATGAGGTATTGGATCATGGTGTTGTTTTTATTCTGTCCAACACAGTTATCAGCATGGAAAAGAAGGACAGGAGTGGGTACCCAAATATTTGATAGATAATGATCAACCATACTAACTACAGTGTTGGCGCCTTTCCCAATCGTTTCAGCCTCATCAATTAAATAATTCATTTGCATACCACCGTCATCTTCATTACAAATTCCAAATATTCCACATTTTCTTGCAGTTTTGAAATAGGCACTGCCAACTTGTTGACAATTATAGGGATAGTGGACTTGCTGGGCATAATCAAAGGACAGATGGGTCACACCTTCATCTGTGACACTGCTTAGGATTTGCTGTTGATAATATTGACGCTCCTCTTTTGCAGCATTAAGGTGAGCAAGACCCTCATCATAGCGAATTTGTTTCTCTTCATCTGTCAGATGTCCACTGTGCTGAAGTTTTTTTGAGTGTTCTTGACAGGTATCACAAAGGTCAGTTGATGGTGATAGGATTTTGACATCTTTTGCCAATTCATGCCAATATTTGTTGAAAGTGCTGTACTTTACAGGCATTCGGCCAACTTCCTTTGCTGCCTCCTCATATTCTGCATAGATATTTTGATGCATTTCATCAGCAGCAAGAAAATAACCTTCACTGTCTTTCATGCCAGGGAGACGCCCTGGAAGAGGCTGGCCCCTGACCCTACCAATATTCCAGATGAAATCTCTTACAGCCTCAATTTCTGAGAAGCTGGTTGTGTTATGAGGAAGTTTAGACTTGTTTCCATGAACACGAGCCATCATTGATTCTTGATCACCATCAACATGTTTGCAAATTTTTTGAAGAGTACAATGAGAAATATCATGCAGAAAGCAGAAGAGCTTCCTGCATATTTTTACCCCAGCAAAGAAATACACTTGAAAAGCCCGCACTTGATATCCACTGGGCCCATCTGCATAAGTGACACCTTCCCTTCGCCTTTGGTTGTGGTAATATGGTTATAAAGTAATAGTAGAATGACAATAACACAAAGTATGGATTTCACTAATCAGTATGGATTTCACTCACTAAATCATAAAATAATTGGACAAAAATGACATATATGCAAGGATAAACAGTCAGGTGCCAAGCCGCAATTTTTATAAGAATTTTAAAACGTGAGTTGCCTAGAATATTACAGAAACTTATTAGTGGAAATAAATCTTACACAGACAGTTTACAATTGTTTTGCCATACCTATGTGCTCTTATCTGGCCGATGATAACAAGATCTTTTTCCTCCTTTGACAATTCAAACATTGCCATGCGTTGACCTTGAATGACATGCTTTGGAAACATATTGAGACAGT
The DNA here is from genome assembly GCA_942159475.1 of Sthenelais limicola. Taxonomy (NCBI): domain Eukaryota; kingdom Metazoa; phylum Annelida; class Polychaeta; order Phyllodocida; family Sigalionidae; genus Sthenelais; species Sthenelais limicola. Next base: position 69,995,623 of record OW804097.1, on the reverse strand, counting down.
CTGCTTTGCATCCACATCTCTCCTTGTAGAAAGTCTCTACAGTGACATCATTGATGCAAGCCATGATAAACAAATATCTGCAAATATATTTGATATATCTTTAGTTAATATGTAACTGCCTATTTCAATCACCAGTAATTAATCCAAAGGAACAACCATAGAAAGTTATTCAGTCAGAAATATACAAGACTGATAAATTTGAAATTAATTATGTTTATCAAACAATGAGTCAATATATAACAGTTATCATATTAGTCCTAAAATTTTACAGAATAATCATCTATTAAATTTTGTCAAATGATAATTTATTTGAATGAACATGAACATCCCAATGAACTTGGGTGATCAATGGGTGAGGGCAGGAAAAACTCTCAGCTTTCAGTGATTCAGTGAGATCATGGGGTTGTTTCATAACTAGAAACGATACATTGCTAATATTCACTAATCGTTAAACACTAATTAAAAATTAACAAGCGATTAGCAATATATTGTTAGACTTTTGCAATGTAATCACTAGGTGTTTTTACAGTCAATATTTTTGTGATGGTAGGCCCCCATTATTTTATGTCAGCTAATCCATATGTTGGCCATAACAAATCACATTGACACCAAGTGACAACAGTTGTCTATACAAACAATGTATGCATACATTTTTTTCACGATTTAATGACCCAAAATGAAGAGATTATTAATGATTTAGTATAAAGAAAAAATTAGCAGAGGCTCTATTTTAACGTAGATTTATTTGCGAAATAGTGATATATCGCTATCGCTACTAGTTATGCAACAGTTTAACGATTATTCGCTATCCTTAGTGATCACTACTAGTTATGAAATGTGCCCCATAATATATGACAAATTGTTTTTAGGTATTCAACAAAAACTTACCTTTTGGTTTGGATTCAATCAGTTATTTCAATAGCCTACTGGATCAAAAATAAAGAAGGCTTAGTAACTTATATATGACTAATTTAGACACAAGGCAGATGAATACAAATTGAACTTAAATGTACTGCTTCTAATTCTGAATTAGAGAAAAGGGAAATTATCAAACATTTGATTCAAAGACAAGCTTACCACAGCAAAATTTCCTTTGGAAAAGGTGCCGTTGGTGGCTCAAAAATATCAACTGGGATAGAAAATTTAATTCAATGGAGAATTTGTTCCAAATATTTTACAGCAATTGACCAAATAGTGTATCAATTTCAATGACAAACGGGTAGAAAATCATATTATATTTTGCACTAAATATCAAAAGGTTTACTATAGAAGACTGCAGAAATTTTGAAAATATTCCCCTTAATTTTGTGGTGTATAGTTGCCCTATAAATATTGCTTTACATGTGTTATGAATTTATGGAGAGTGTCATTTATATATTTTACACCACATCACCTACCCCCCCCCCCCGACCCTCAGACATCACTTTTAATAAAATTGCATAGGATTTTTTCATTTGAAACCGTTTCATGAGAATCAACCATATCACGTCCTTTTAGGTCTGGCTTAATTCTAATATTTTTATGACATCCATACATTAGGGTATACAGGCTAATATAAATATATATTCTCTTGTTTGGTCCGGCTTCTAACGTTTTCCACCCCTCATTTGAAAAGATAGAAAGTATCATGAGGCCTACTTGTTTCTGACCAACCCTAAAAACATTATTAGAAAGTCCCTACCATCCCAAAATAAGTATGACAACAAAAAATCTAAAAAAATATTTTTGGTCCAATATCTCAGCACGACCTAGTTAGCGCTGGCCTAACTCTAGTATGGTGACGGCTGTAGGCCTACTAGGTCTATCCATGATCATTGAGTAGAGGCAGGTTCGACTGACTAAGCACGACCATGATAATCTTACAGTTTGCTTGCACATGCCAACTGCTTTCAATGTTTCATAAAAATGTTTTCAATAAAAAAACATTGCCCTTTGAACTCCGCTCTACTGATGGTACACTTACAAGATCTACATTTTTTTCTGCTGAAGAGGCCTAGCCGAAGGCTCTTGTAACAAAAACAACACAACCATAGGCCTATAACCTAGGCCTAGACAGCTGATAGCCAGACCATAGGCATACGATTTAGATAAATCAAGTTTGATTCTTCCTTGAATAAATTCACAGTAGATTTACATTTACGGGAAACCATCAAGGAATCTTCTCTTTTTCACGACACTTGCCAGGCACTGTATGACGTCTATGGATTGCAATAGTTTTAATGACAGAAACAATGGACTCGTGACCTCTACTGATACCGTACTCGGCGATAGCCTTGTTGGAGAGTTTGAGAAAGCAAGTTGGAATCTTCCTTTGACAACTACGCAATATATTAGAAAGAATACAACCAAATCGAAGGGCAGAATTTCCTCTTTCGAATGGTACTTTGACCGGCACTGTATGACATGTATTAGGAGATTTATGTAGAAACAAATCAATAGCATTTTTGCGCGGTACTTACCTTACACGCTGTCTAATGTCAGCTCCTTGAAAACAAGCAGCTGAGCTCTGCTGTCTCAGATCTTTTCTTCCCCCAGAAAAGTTCATGTTGAGTCAAACAATAATTGAAATCTTGAGGGATAAACCTTATTATAGAATCTTAATTTGAGGAAGAAGTCGGGAAACCCCAAACACATATATATCCAAAATATATATGGTGCGCCAAACACGTGGAAATATTTCCGCCACACCGCTGATTCCCGCTCGTTTTTTTACCGCTCGTTTTTACGTTGGGGGGTAAGCTACAAGAGCCGAAATCATGTTGAAAGGGATCTCATTATCATATACAATCTTAATTTCCAGTATTGATTGTAATTCTTGCGACAGAATTCGAAATATAAAGGTTTTCATTCTCATTTAATTTGGAATAAAAGCGCGCACCTGCTGCTTGGGACGTTACGTTAAATCATGTCATTATGACGTTGTTTATCTCAATAACGTCGTCCCGGGAGATAGACTAGTTTTCGCAGAGCGGGTCACATATGGTTTTGAAGGAAACTGTACTTAATAAAATAATATAATAAATTTAGAGACCCGTGGTTTTGTATGAAACAGCGGAATGAAATAATAAATGCCTCATTGGGGGACTACATTGGGGTAATGGGTGGGTTATGTACTAACACCATGAAAGATGTATTTATGTTCAAATTGAATTTTAAGAAATATATAAAGAATCAAACGAAGACTGTATAATAATTAATACATCAGATAATATATATCATATTGTATAATATATATTTATTACTGCGTTGATATCTAATGCTAGAATATCTTGTATAAGTAATAACTTATACAAATCCTTAGCTATGTAACGAAAAACATCATAAGTTAAGATTCACCCAGGATACAAACGAAAAAACAATGGCCACATTGAGATGTACCTATGAGATCAATAAAAAACGTTAAAACAACAATATCCAATAGGATCGCTGTTAATTAATACAATTATGTAATAGGTAGCTTGGCTGAGGCTGGGGGTCTCGCCAACTGTTATTGCTTTAATGTTAATCTGTTAGGAACTGTTCTTTTGTAATCACTGAGGGGGGAGAGGAGAATGTTCAGGGGGGTGCCATCGTTTTTTGCACAGATTCTGAAGGGGGGATCACCAGTTTTTGCACAGACTCTGAAGGGAGGGTCATCTTTTTTTGCACAGACTCTGAAGGTGGGGTAGGGGAGGCACCTTCTTTTACACAGACTTAAAGGGGGGGGGCACTTTTTTTGCACCACCTCTGAAGGGCAGCGCAGTTTATACTTGCGTAAACCTTGGTGAAACCTGGGTCATGAAAGAAGATTCATGTATCTCAATCATAAAATTCTCTGGTATTTGGACATCTTTATTTTAATTCTATCCAACAAGCAGACTGTTCTCTAAGGCAGTCAGCAAGCATCTGACCTGTGGTGGTCTGGAAGCATGGGAGAGTTGTGGTTGGTAGCACATGGTGTAGCTGGTGGTCTATGCTAGATGAGAGGAAGCCTGCAGAAAGAGTGCAAATCTTATTCATCACTTGTGCTATTTCTGGGTCCCTTTCCCACCTCTTGTTGATGAAAGATATGGCTATTGTGTCATCAGAATAGACCAAGTCTTGTCTATTTATTGAGGTTGGACTAAAAAGATGGCAGGTTGGCTCAAGAATTGCTACCTTTGTGTATATGATATACTTGTCAGTGACATCTGACCACCCTGCCCATGAGACATACACCCACTCCCCATCATACACAAATCCCCTGCTGCCCAACAAACATCCAATACCACCCAGGGTCTGAATTCTTGAGTCAATTATTGGTAAGGAGCCATTGAATTTGCCACTTTAATCTATCCACCAAAGCATGTCAGATTTCAGGCAGGCCATTAATCTGCAGCCGTGATCGTTATAAAACTGCTGTTTTAGCTTTCATTGAGCACTAAGATTGTAGACAAACCGGGGTGATTTCACACGAGCGTCCGAGAGAGGAACTGCATGGTTGTAGCCCAGATGTAATATGGTACAAATTTACTGCTTGGATATATAATGAAATGTGATGTGTTTTATGAAAATGAGTCACAAGTCACAAAAAATGATTTGCCTTTCAATATATTTGACCATCGTTTAATGCCCACAACGAGAGGCCAGAGTTCGAGAATATGTATACACCATTGAACAGTGGGAGAAGTGTTTCCACCAAGGCTGGAAGGAAAGTGGCAGTTAGCTAGGGCCATGGAACATGCGGTGGTGTTGAAATGGTGAAATAACGGGATCTCATTGGTTGAAAGGTTAATGAGAGTGTTGTCATAAATGGGGGGGGGGGGGCGTAGCACGGATGAGAAGGGCAACGCCCACGGCCAAATATATAGGACCTACACTGATGGGTCGATTTAATAAATTCATGCTGATAAGTGTAACATTACGTAACAATGTGGTAAATTGGATATTGTTACGGGTTTAACCCTTGCTGTAGGTTAAGCAAAAGATAGTTCATACTGAAAATTAATGGGTATAATGTAGCGGATTATTGATTATTGATTCTGAAATCGCATGTATCATATTATTTAATTATCATTTATGGCCCGGTCGGTAGAGCTACTTGTAGAGGCTTGGGCCCATATGTCTGTACATTTTGTCGAAATAAAAATTCTATAATAATAAAATATTACTCGTACAGTTCCATGTTGGTAGGACGATTGCCTAAATCCGCACACATTATTTAATGTTTAATATCATACTTAATAAATTAAAATAATAAATACATCTCATAACATCTGTACAAATAATAATCTAATATTGAAATATTTTCCAAAATTGGCAGGACATTTAAATACGTTTTCACCATTACGGAGCTGATCTTATCATTTATCGTACCCCACACCCCCACTCCTTTTCGATAGTTCATTGTTGTGAGAGCATAAATTTGTCTCGTGAAAATCGCGGAATCACATGTGACGCGTATTCCCGTACTCGTGCAATCATCTGTATGTCTGTCTCCAGCCACCTTGCGTTCTCCAAATATTAATATTGAATTAATATCGTAATATTTCGCCCACCTTCAAAACGTACTCATGTTATAATTATATATATGCACATGTTCTATATACATGCTTTTCAGTCTCCTACACGGATGGATAGGTATGCCGGATGATCTTACGCAAGTGAGATGCTGGTCAGTTAATGAATAAGTAATTTGCTCCCAGAGGAAACGCCCAGTTAATATAAATACATGTAGTCGACCTGCTCCTGCCGTTGGTCAGTCTGTCGACACAATACACACATCAGTACGGATCTCAAGCCGCGCACATATCCAACTCATCGTTAACAGCCTTATGCACCCATTGCCTTGAGGATATATTAACACGTATACCATACTTGTATAAGGTATGTCAATTATCTTTACTTTATTTCTTTGCTTACTTTTCTTTACTGAGTGGACCGAAATGTTGGGCATTCAAACATCAAGTCAATCAGTTTACAATCAGTTTGTAGTGAGACCCCCCTTCTTTTCTTTACTTATAATAATCATGACACGAATATTCTTATCATTTGACAAGAAAATTTCATCCAAAGTTTTTTTTTCTTCTTTTTAAATTTCATTTAAGGCCGATCACATTAACCCTAGTAAATACAAATAATACAAAAAAGACGCAATAAGTTACATCGGTCGGCGTTCACATTATGTTTATTACACTAACCTTCTCACTAAATTACACTTATCTTACGGCAATAGTCATTTTTCACCTTAGAGGATATCATGCCTTGTTTCAACATGTTAGATTTGACACAACAGTCTAGTATCAGCATGAAAATCGTTACATTACACGCTACAATTTATATAAAGTTTATATAAAGTTTTGATATAATAATTATATTGATAAATAACTAAGAGCGGTTCATATAAATCTAAAATTTCAAAATATGCGCTGTTAAATTCCAATGTTTGGAATTAGCCAAACTATAAATTATCGACCATATACCTATAGACCTACAGATAGTACTATATTTCTTAGCAACGACACCATCTTGTAAATAGTTCAAGGGGTCATCTTTTTTTATATAAAAAAAACTATACTGTACATTCAATGTATTTGATGGTCAAACAGCAAGAACTGCACTCAAAAGCTTTTGACCATTTCCTGTACCTTTTACTGGAATAAATAAAACTTATATATATCAGGGCTTCCTGAAGACCTGCAGTACTATGTAGAATGGTTATCCCTTTTCAGGCTTTATTTGCAACATGTATGGTGGAAATAAATATATTATCATTTATTATACGTGCATCCCTCTTGAGGGGTGCAATAAGTGGGGTGCAATAAAAATATTCATACAGTACACATACTATAAAAATGAAGTTGTCTAAAAATAGCTCCGTCTCCGCGAAGCATGTCAACAAAGTGAAAGCTGCGCGAACTCCCGTGATCGGTAATCAACCCGTGATTCTGTACTATGATTATAAAAATACATAATAAGAATCACACCATTAAATAGAGAATTAAATTCTCTTTTGAATGATATAAGTTTTATTGATGTAGCTCAAGAAATGGCTGCAATATAAACGTTTTAATTTAACAATGTCAGTAAGTAAATACTGCATCATCACACAGGCCTGACAGGGCACTGTTGTACTAACAGGGCTCTTGCGGGGCTCTCTGAGACTTCTTTAATATTTTTTCAGTGATGTCTAATGATATATGATCAAATTTTATGCACATATAATAAATATAGAATGGAACTCGCCGGCAATAATCGAAAATTTATTGGACGAGATTCGTCCACATAAGCACGATGCCGTAGGCAGAGTGCTTATGTGGCCAAATCAAGTCCAATAAATTTTCGATTATTGCCGGCGAGTTCCATTCTCTCTATTTATAGTCGAATGACACCAAAACTATAAGTCCAGCAATTTGGTATTTTTGAAGTTTTATTTGATGGTAATGGTGATGTATTTTTATTCCAACGTTTCGTATCTTTTGTCGATCCTTCTTCAGGGAAATTGGAAAATATATTATTATGCTGTCTATCTTCATTGATATGTATGGATGGTGACTTGATGTTCATTAAATACATATATATACACTAGTCATGTCATCACCTTTATCAATTTACATTTACTCACAGGATGTGTGAAAACAAAACTGCTGAGTTGTGGCTCTGTAACCAAGGTTGGCGTCACCATACCAGTGAAGCGGACACAGTAGCGGAGAATATGCAATTTGATGATGTCAGTCCATCGGTTCACTACGCAATTGGAGTCTACTTGTCTTTATTAGGTAAGGAGGCTATGAATGTGTTCGTTATTGAAAATTAGCTTATACGATGCGTGGTGTCCCATAGACACATATGAATATATCTGAATGTTCACTGATTGCCTCAATGATGGCCAAATTAATACAAGTACATACACACACATGCATGTACTTAAAAATGAATTTATACTTGGTGCTGTATCATCATAGTGTATAATACAGGTTCTAATGTACCCCCCCATCTGATCTACCCCCGGTATAACTAGGCCTACTAACCTAGGTCTAATGTACCGGGGGTACTTTTGGCCTAGGTCCAATGTACGCCTGGGGGTACTTATACCCCTCCAGTTCAATGTACCCCCAGGGCTAAATTAGACCTAGATTAAATGTACCCTCAAAGTACCTCCAAAGGGCAATTAAACTAAACCTAGGTCTATTATACCCCAAGTATTTGATAATAATCAAGTACTGATGTACCCCCATCAAAACACTAATTGAATTTGAATATTGAATTATTGTGAGTTGAGAAAAGTATTAAATTAAGGTTATGCATCTTAAATTCAAATCTACAATAGTCCAATTCAATTTTGAATATAAGGTTGTTGACGAATCTTAATTTGAGGCAAGAAATGGAATCAATAGAATTTTCATGAAGTTGAAGTCTGTCTTTTTCGGGTACATACTTTATAGATATAGTCCTAGACATCAGACCTTCTCTCCTAAAGTCTTCCCAATATTTTCTTGTTTTGCTTCAGTTGGTGTAAGATTATTAAAGAAACAAAGGTGGGTAATTTGAACCTAGAGGGGTCATTTAAACCTAAGGTCTAAATTACCGTGGGGGTACATTAGATCGGGGGATAATTTAGAACTGTTGGGGAGATTAATTGCACCACCCAGTGAAAATGAAAATAAGATTTAAAAAATATGTATATACTTGCCACTTGCATTTGATGAGGGCTGCCACCTAAAAATCATTATATTTCACATAATATAGAAACGCAATTAAAGTAGTCTGAAAACAGGAACTTTACATCGAGATATATAATATTGACGGTTTAAAGCATATCAAATGTCGAATAAACTTGAGATACATTTGTCCAAATTTGGTTGAGATGGCCGTGTTCATTTTTGTATTTCTTTGTTTTTTCAAACTATTAATAATGATACGCTGATTAAGGAGATATAAATTGATATGAATTGATGATACGCTAGCGCTGATGAAGGATTATTGGTCCTGTTTCTGACCGGTTATATTATATATCTCTCAATCCTCTCTCGATTTTTAAAATACTTTGACATGCATAGTAAGAATGTAATTAAAGTAGTTATGGAACATCAAGCTCACAATCATGTGACCAGCTTCTCAAATCTTAATAATCAACTTTTATTCCAGGCATGTTCGCAGTCACCGGAAATTCCTTAGTCCTAATCGTCATGCACTGTGCACCCGTTTTCAAGAAGAAGTCGCAAAACTGGTTGATCAAAGCAGTAGCATTGTCAGACCTTGGTTTGTCTCTTTTAGCCTATCCACCAACGGCCATATCCAGCTTTTTTCAAGGGTAAGTAATACCGAATCATTTATAGTTTATGTTTCAACGCTATAATATTCACTATGTGTAATTTGTGGGCGTGAACAGGCTAACCTCCCCGGTCTCATTGGATGGCTTCCCTGCCCGGGACATGAGCGTAAATAACCATCCCGTCAACAACGTGATTTCTCCGGTGTAATCTTTTCATTTCATTTGCAACCTCGAAATGCTCAAGAACTAGGTCTCTTGGCTGGAAACTGGTTCCCATTACCTCTTTCAAAGTGTGATCACATGACAGATTAAAAAATAACGTTAGTCCTTTTCAATTGTGTATGATCAACGATCCTATAGTTACACAGGATCGTTGGTATGATCGGAAGCATGTCAAGAATCATATTCTGGTGTCTTCTTATATAGCCGTGCAAGACGCGGTGCGTTTAGGCTTGCATAAAACATACATTGGGTCTTAGGGGCTGGTCCACCAAAAAATCTCTATGCGGGAAATCCCGCCGCGGAAAAGTATGGAAAGCCATTTATGTACATCACCAATCCGTGAAAAATGCCTAGCAGAAATCCTGTTCAGCATTATACAGTTCCTGTTCAGCATTACACAGGGCCGGAGTAGGAGCCCACTCCGGCTGGATTAGGCTTCTTCTCTGCTGATCAGCAAATACTCTGGAAAGCCATTTATGTACATATCCCCATTATACTCTAAAACGGGAAGACTAGCATGCTGATCAGGAATACGGAAGTAAGACTAGCCATAGAAAAAGCGTGCGGACTAGGATTTTTTTTCCCTGTTCAGCTGCGGGATAGCCACCAACCCGCACTCTTCCTATTCTTCCCAAAAGTCAGCTTTTAGGAATTTACTAGTCTTACAGTTTCATAATTCCTGTTCAGCCATGACCAATTTCTGAACAGCATCATGCTTCTCCTATTCTTCCCCGGGTTGGGCGCCATTAGGGAAGGAAAGTTCTTATTGCGCAGGCATTTTGAATGCCTGTTCTGACTGATTATGGTAGGACTGTCACGCGCTATTCCGCGCTATTCCACACTACTGTGTTTAATGCTATGGACGGTTTTATGGGCGAGCATTGATATCATAAATTTAATATTTTGCTTGAATAGCATTGACCTGGCATTACTATTTTTTATTCTTAAAAAAAGGCTATACAAGAATGAATATTGCAGACCAGTTCCTATCTCGCATCTGAGACTTGAGACCTGTTGCTGATCAGCAGGGCAGAAGCCTATTCCGACCGGAGTGGGCTACTAACCCGGTGTTGTGTATTGCTGAACAGGAACTGTATAAGGCTGAACAGGATTTCTTTTTTACGGATTGGCGATATGTACATAAATGGCTAATATTTGTATCATTGCTGAACAGCAAAACGTTCTGCCGAATGGCGCCCAAGGCGGGGAAGAATAGGAGAAGCATGATCGCTGTTCAGGAATTATTAATGGCTGAGCAGGATCTATGAAACTGGAAGATTAGCTAATTCCTAAAATGTAACTTTTTGGAAGAATAGGAAGAGTGCGGGTTGGCTGCTATCCTGCAGCTGAACAGGAAATAAAATTCCCAGTCCGCACGCTTTTTCTATGGCTATTCTTACTTCATTATTGCTGATCAGCATCCTAATCTTCCCGTTTTAGAGTTATGGCGATATGTACATAAATGGCTTTCCATAGTATGGACACGCCTGACTTGCCCCGCCGCGGGAAAATCCGCGGCGGAATTTCCCGCTGAAGCTTTGTCCACTACTGCGATAAAGAATGAGCTGAGAAAATTCAGCTCAAATCCCACAGATTTTGTATTGTATGCCTGGGCCAGCTTTGTTTGTTTTAAAGTTCCCAGTAATTTTCATGAAAACTTCTTGATCAAAATAATCACTACTAAATAATTAAAAAATGAATGTCCGAAATTATGATAAGTTTGAAATTTCTTATTTTTATTGAATTGAGTTAAGTGTGACTATACTAATTATTATGTTTGTTCCATTCACATTTATTTAAGATGGATATTCGGCGATCAAATGTGTAAAGTGTATGGATTTATTGCCTTCTCGCTAGCTATGATCAGCATGAACGCGTTGGTGCTAGTTGCCGTCTTACGGTTCATCGTGGTTTGCAAACCAGAGCATGGTAAGATACTGTCTATGATCCTTCTCTAGATAACGCTTTTTTTTATCTGATTAAGTAAAATAGATGCAGTCAACATTAGCACCTGACTTATCCCCTTTGACAATTAGCTTTTTTCAGATATTGTAGGCCTATTTGTGTTTATTTTCTCCACCAACTTAAATGCACACTAATTATTGCTCTATACATCTCTTACAGAGTCTCGCTTGACGACTCCTTTCATCAGGAATTGTTTTGTTATCAGTTCTTTATATTCCGTCGGGTGGACTGCCCTTCCCCTGGTGGGATGGAACAGCTACACATATGAAGCATTCGGAACTGCATGCAGTATCAACTGGCTTGGTGAAACGTTCAGTGACCGCTCTTATGTCATAGCCACCATGTTTACCTGCTACGCCTTTCAATTATGTACGGTCGTGTACTGTTATATTAGGATCATTTGCACAACCAAGCAGCTTAACTTCGGCTATACCGGCAAGAACAAGCCCGAGAAAAAATATGTCATGATGAGAATAGAAGATATTGCATTTATGCGAAAGGTGGAGACAGAGCGAACTGTCACTATGGTATGTCTCTCTTTGTTTTCTGAAAACAATCTTAATTAGAAACCATCATTGAAATCCAAGTGGTCTTCGAGCATCGTTTGAGACTAATATCAATGGGTGTTATACATCACACTTTTTAAAAGGGTATGCATGAATGAGACGACAATAGCAGACTGTTTACAAATCCAAAGCAATAAATCAATTGATTTAAGATTTTGACTTTAATTAGATTTTTAAAAAATTCTTGGCTGGTAAGTTGTCACTTATAGATAAGGATATGTAGCTATTGATTGAGATAGAATTACACAAATTCTAATCGTAATATAACAATTACCTACAAACAATATAATAATTATGATCTATTTCATTTTGGCCCTTGAGTCATTCTCGATTATTTCCGGGACATCACTTATTTGAAGACATTAATTGAAATAATAATATCTCATATTGCATTTATCCTTTTTCAGTTATGCTTCGTAATGATCCTAACTTTTATCGTCCTCTGGACCCCGTACGCAGTCATCTCCCTTATCTCGATGTTCGTCAAGCCACACCTTCTCGTTACCATATTGCCAACTATGTTTGCCAAACTTTCCTGTGCGGCCAATCCAGTCATTTATGTCATGCTCTCGGGACGGTTTCGAAGGAGCTTCGCTCAGCTGAGACTCCGGAGAAGAGGACAGCAACACGTCCGCCCTGTGAGGATCGAATTCCCAGGGAAATATGCTAACACGTAAGTCATTCTATACATGCGTCTTTTAAAAATTGATTTACGTCAGATACAGGTGGTCCTCTCCATGGGTCAGGTCACCAGAAATTGTACAATTGGCAGCTCTACACATTTAATGAATTCTGTTAAATCAGGCGAAAAAATGATAGATACTTGGTTTATGTCAGTATATTTGGCATTGCGTTGATTAACAAAATCTGTTCAGGTACGTTAAACAGTATGCTAAACCTCATCTTTGCCTTAGAATTGGGTTATTTGAGAGGGTTGGTGAAGGTGGATTGTAAATTTTCTGACGATCCCAATCTGTCCCACGGAGGAAGTGAAAGGGGGATGGCCTAGTGCGGCAGTCTATGCTTACAGCCTCTCCGATCAGATACGTATTCAGTGATTGGACGCCTACTGCGCTGATTGCTTTCCCAGTCCTGGAGTATAGGCGTCCTAATGGCATTCTGCGGTTAGGAGCGAGTAACTTTCCCTCAGTTTGGAGGGACTCTTTCAACTCTTAGCCTTGACTGTACGGTAATATTGCTATGGGTTTGGAACCCGCAATATTCCCATGGCTCAGGGCCCAGCTCTTTTGACCGCTGGTCTTCTCTGAATACTATGGAAGACCATTTACCCACATATACCGGCATCCGATTCGGATATTTGACATCGGATAGTGGGTAAAAGGTCTTCCATAGAATACCCATACAAAGAACTACGGTATATAGCCGACTTACCAGTTCCATGGAGAATATATGTGGATCGACTAAAGCAATAATAAATATGTTGTGTAAAATGATAGCTAATGAGGATGTAATAATTTGCGGAATGATGCCACAGCAGTCAGTCACCCTTTAATAGAGGTCACCCTCCGTACCGTGGTTGATCAATTGAGAGTGTTGCTAAGGTTTCTCAGTCTCTCTAAACATAATATCTTTCTCCGAACCCCACAGAAGGATGCCCTGTATTCTGTTGGCTAAAAAGAAAAAAATATTCTTGAAATGCGATGTATGAAGAAAAAATATTCTAGCGGTTCAGATCAAACCCTCAGCAATTGCCAGGTCTAGGCGTTAATGAATTACGTAATATGACGTAATATGATTTCTTTTTTTAAAAACATAATAATATTATGTTAAAATCATTATGAAGTTTAGATCAAGGTAATACTGGTGTTCATCAAGGATATATAATCATATATTTTTCTAAACGACCTTTATTCAGGACTGGAAATATAATGCCATACATCTGGTAATTACTAACAAGTGATTGTGGGGCATTGTGATCTACCTCTACTAAAGAGGACTCTTTAATTATTCATAAATTATCTCAATCTGATTAACCTAATTATTGTCACCTCTGTATCGCGCAACATACACCTGTGCATTTATTAGGTAATACAATATCAATCTACCACACCCATTCTCTGTCCGGTTACTGGGGAGGAATACTCATAATGACCAATACATTATGGGTTCGGACATGTCAGATCTTCCACCTCCTCCTGAATACGTAACAACAATAATTACAATATGCCTATAAACAGATTTTTCATCCATGGTAATGCAATGGGAGATTATTGAGTAGGTTTGTTTAATTTGTTAAAAGCTTCAATCTAGCTCATCCCCATTGCACACATGATTTACCAATGTTCCTATGAGATTGCTTCATTGATCAATGTGTTTTGCTTGTTCTTTACAGACGAAAACTTCTGCATCCGATCGGAATTGATTATTTGACCAAAGACGGTATATACGTAGGACGGAATGCAGTTTTCTATAGTGCAGAGCCATCTCTCTTCTAAGAATTCCCCTGTACGTGACGGTGTGAAGAATTCTTAAGTTTTTTATAGGCGTGTAAAATCATCTAAATTGGTAAGCAAATTCGATGTGCTATACAGACATCTAAATCAGTGTGCAGTGAATTCCTAATGGTAAAACAATTGTGGGATTTGTAACAAAAAGTTGACTTTACCAGTTTACAACCTAAAATCTGATCCTAACAGAAGTTCAACTATATGGACTTGCGCTCTTCAGGGATATAAAGGATCAACTTGTATATATGGTATGTTCATCTATATGACTATATGGTGACTGTTGTGTCATATCAAGGGCCTATATATAGAGGAAGCTGTTATATCAAAGTATTATGTCACCGATTAGCATTATGCTGACTATGCTGCGTAGCTTGCTCGGATAATAAGATAGGTCTATGCCTCTAAACTATATTTGCGATTCCGCGTTCTCTCTTATACGGTTCATCTATCATGATGAAAGCTAAATGAATACCCAATATGAACTCGCTCCAATCCCCTTATATCGAATAAGAAACATTAAATCTATGTACAGCTGCTGAACCAATAACGTAACAGACACAACCACTGCGACTCCTCGCGCATCAACATTTGTAACTTCAATAAACTCAAAACTTTTGTTGTGAAATATGGCAGCATACATCGACGGGCATCAATGAGGCTGAATGTATCTTCGAGCCTTGATGTAGATTGTAGGCGTGGATCACCTACACGGAGTATTAATTTGTCTAGGATATGTACATAATTGTAAGAAAATGTCACATTTTACATTGTGCACGTGAAAGCATATATATCATTGTTTTCAGTTGTAAAGTGTGTGTATTATGGGGACGCATGTGACCTTTTATGTCAACAATCTAAAACACTTTCATAACTTTTTCATCAATTTTGTATTAAGACAAACTATATTGTATAAAAAAGAGATGGACGTTAGAAGTCCAACCAAGTAAGGTAGAATGTGAACGCTCCGGTCTCAATGTGAATATAAATTTGAGTTCGTCTTGACATGTGTATTGCAATGTTTCACATGAGGTCCAGTGGCCAATTTTGCTTTAGGTTTTTTTATGCAGCAAGAATTTACACAAATGTATTGTCGCTGAAACCGGATGATTGAAATAAAATGTACCTGACACAAACTCCGTTGGTTTTGCTAGTTTCTTCTTACTGATGGATCTCCTAAATGCGACACTGTACACAGTGGAAAACACAACAATACAATGGCCAGCTCATTGACAGGAATTATTATTGATTCATTATTCATATAAAACATGGATAATATTACATATAATTTAGTATATTATTTTGCAAAAGTCAGGCACAGTGACCCTAAAATTGGTTCTCAGTTACCATATCTTATTATGAACAAATTACGAATCAAAATTAAATCGAAGTTATAGAAGGGACTTACATATATTAATATAGTAGAACCATAGGGTCAGGTTGTCTAACTCGTGAGAAGTAAAGAGCGAAATAAAGCAACAATGTGGTTAGATGTATTAAAATGCTCGACAGCTACATTGTTCATGTTATGAAAGTGTGATACCATGTCGACTTGACGTATGTCGAAGTTGGGAGTCAAGCGGTTCAGAAATTGTCAGGGAAAAAAAACAAAAAAAAAACTTAGAACGTGAGGAAAAGCCTCTTGTAAAATAATTATTGGTTTGTGGATGTTTATTTAGGTGTCGCGAGAGCGTTAGATGTGTATGCCACGTAGGCAGGATAAACGAAATAAAATCATTTAAAAAAAGGCCACGGCCTGACGGCCGAAGAGAACAGCATCTTGTCCTCTATCCTACACATAACATTTCTACTATTTGAAATCCTTCACCATTTTTAATGTTAGAATAAAATATTAAAAGTAATCATGAAAAAAATATATAGTAGAACCTGAAAGTACCAGATTCGCCGGGATATATATTTATTTTTGGTGTGTACAACCCAGCTCTTAAGAAGGACTCCCTTTTTGTATAATGTCTATAAAGTAAGAAATGGTGTAGAAAGAGTAACAGTATAAAGGCATTAGAATAGTTCACTGCTGTTACATCACAAAAAAGTAACTGGAACTTGAACGGCCTTGGTCTATATAATCATCTTAGGCAGAGACTACAAAGATTAATAACCTCCATTTTGGGCACCTGGTGCACTGTTTAGTGAATAATCCGGAGGCAAAACAGGACGATCATGAACAGTTACTTGACTATAATATTTCTCTTATTTTTCTTGACATACAAATTTGCAAACTCTATATCAACTAAGAAGTTTTGTTTCGAACTATAGTATGTTACAAGCCCATCTGCCAGGATTATATAGATTATTAATCGCATTAACTACTATTGAAGCGACAAAGCGAACTTCATCTATGTACCATAAATACCGATACAAATCACAGTGTTCAATCTCGTGTTCAAAAGCATAGTGGTAGTAGCGCAGTTCAATAATTCATATCCACGTCATTATGTTGTCCACACGCCAAGAGTAACATTTGATATAAGGAAGATAAATGTTACTACAGCGATCATTTACCTCGATAGTTGACTCAGACATGTCCGTCGCAATTATTAAACTTCCGCATAGAGAAACGAGAGGCCAGTCAAACTAATCAATGAATTATCCATAAGCAAATGGTGCAATTGGTGTATATATATATAAATATCAAGGAAAATCGCAGTTACGGGTATTGACTCTGTGCCCAGTCTTTAACTACAAAATTATACCACCCACCCATCCACCCAATATAAATTCAAATAAATTATCTCCCAGAATGCAAAATTTACTATTATAAGTTTCCCATCCAGACACCCACACAAGTTCAAGAAATGGTCCAGTAGTATGAATAAGACAATGGGAAATGGCGCCGTTGTAAATATCTATCAGACTAATGTCTATCATGACAAATCAAGTACTGTGGACTAGTTAGTCATCACAGTTCTACTTTAAACAAAGGGTGATCAATATGAAGGGCATATGTACAAACGCTTATTGAATTGATGCAATTAGACATTGATGCATTTCCTGAAAGGAGATTCTTACATCATTTTAGATAAAAGGTCAAATTCCTTTCCTTAATTGTGGATGCAATTAAGCAACAATGTAACATCATAATAGAACAATTACATAACATCCTAATATGTGCGTCTCTAAGCAAACGAGAAAGTGGACCAATATTCATATAGTTATAATTATAATGTAGCCTATATCGTTGCTGTCGGTAATCTATCACTATATATATCAAGATTTCCAGTTTCTTCGTCGTCCATGGATAGTTAGTAGAGATTATTGCAAGCCCTTTGGATTCAATAAACAGGGTAGTCAAGTCAGACCAAGGCCGTAAGAGATTCAATAAACAGTGTTTCTCGAGATAAAACAGTGTTTTATCGCGATGAACATTGTTTTATCTTGATGAACATTATTTTATCTAGAGAAACAGTGTTTAGAAAAATGTCTGAGAAGGGGCTTTGTATGCAAAGTCTGCCAGAGTATAGCGTACCAGATTTAAGTTATAAATATGTTATAATATAAAATTAACATTTTTATGTCTCTTTTTATACAGTTACATTACAAATTACGAGGAAATGGTCCTTAAGTCAACACCGCTGTTCTTCACCGTGGCATATTGAAGGCCATGGCAAACTGAATACATTAGTTCTGGATATTGAATACATTAGTTCTGGATTATGAAATTGATATAAACATTAAATGGTACTGTTATTAATGAATAACAAAACTTATGATTAACATGAATAAAATGTAGAGGTATGTTACCTCTACTCAACAATAAAGATAGTATGTTATGCAAGTTACAAGTATTCTTGTATTACATCCTTTTTAAAACATTCAGCATTAATTATCAATCCGTGCGTGAAGGTGACCCACCACAGGTTATATTGGCGACAGACCCCAGGCAACGCTACCTAGGAACCACGCCTCCCTAGGTCTCCATTATGATGCTCTCCCAATGTTTATGTATTACGTCATGTGTTCCATGCCCACCTATTTTTTTCTTTTATTGTATATATATATGTATTATGGTGAATAAAACCTCCTTTCGGTGGTTCAAGGCCATTCCTCCTCTTGACTTCTTCTTTCCTCACTTGAGAGGCGTCCAAGAACCATATTGTTAATACATCCTGTGGTTCACACAGTTCTAAAATCATGCTTCAGAATACCACAATCTATCATATTCTCTCGCCTTGTACTCAGCATATTTTTAAGCAATTTATTACTAGCCATAAATGTCATTAAACATAAAACGTATCTCATGCACTCAACACTGCTATTTACCTGTGATTTTGTACTTTACTTACATAGGAATTATACATATATTAGTTAACCTCTTATACTACTAAGACTCTACCTTACTCATACTGAATACCATACATTAAGCGCTCATTTTAAACACTTCTTAGGTCCTTGGTTACTCTATCCATGTTGAAAATCTTCATGCACTTTTACTATTTAGAGCAGTATGGTGTATTATCATCAAGTTTTGAGAATGTATCTTTCCATAT
This sequence comes from Sthenelais limicola, assembly GCA_942159475.1. Lineage (NCBI taxonomy): Eukaryota > Metazoa > Annelida > Polychaeta > Phyllodocida > Sigalionidae > Sthenelais > Sthenelais limicola. The sequence continues at coordinate 69,976,665 of OW804097.1, read as the reverse complement.
TATGGCGCAAAATCTGTCTATATTAAAAAAAACTAGCAAAGTACCCTTCTCCAGACGGTCCCCCTCTCTCCTCACACTTCCCCGTCTCCCTCTTTTCCCTCCACCTCTTTTGTCTCTCATACCTGTTTTTCTCTTCCAAACCCATCTCTGATTCCCCCCTGCTCCCTCCCCTCTTCCTCATGGTCCCCCTCCTTGCTTTCTCCCCCTTCCTTCTGTCCCTTTCCCTACATCCTCTCCCCACACTTCCCCCTCCCCCTCTTTTCCCTCTGCCTCTTTTCTGTCTCTCATACCTGTTTTTCTCTCCCAACCCCATCTCTGATACCCCCCTCTCCCGTCCCTCTTCCTCATGATCCCCCTCCTCGCTTTCTCTCCCTTCCCTCTGTCCCTTCCCATACATCCTCTCCCTCCCCTCTTATCCCTGCCCCTCTTCTTTCCCTGCCCCTCCCCCTCTTCTATTTCCCCACCCTCTCCCTTTGCCTCACTCTCCCCTCCTACACCCTCTTCCTCCCCTCCCCCTCTCCAATACCCCCACCCCTCTTCTTCACTCTCCCACTCCTCTGCATGTAGTTGGGTCCCCCTTGATTTGATGCAGTAGCTTGTGGCTAATGACATATTATCTCACAGGGGCTTTCCCAGGCTATAAATAGAGTGTGGATATCCCAATTTAAAAAAGGCTTCAAAATCACATTTCTACCCCAGATACCTTCACAAACCAGATAAAACGTCCTCCAGAGCGGGTGGACAGAACGCTACAGATGAATACAAAGGTTTGTAAAACAACAAATTCTGAGAATATGTGAGATAAAGAAACCCCTCTTTTCCTTATATTGTTATACATGGTGTAACACTATTCAGGAGAAGAATATCTATGGTGTTGAAGATAGATTTATTCTGTAGATGGTAATATAACAGAGATACAAGCTGGTATGTGTATCGGATGTTAAGTGAAGGCCTGGGCATAGAGATAGGCCCTATATGCCAGGAGAGCAGCCTCCACAGTGAGGTGCCTCTCCCTGATTGGGCTGTAGTAATCTGGACTACAGACCAATCACAGACCTGTAATAATCAGTTCACCTTAGGTCTGCGTGCAGGCATGAGGTAGAGTAAAAATGAAAATTCTATGTATAAGGGGCACATGTTACAATACATTATAATACTATGGATACCCCTTTTTGTAGAAATCGCTCTTCCCTTATATTATATGGATTAATGGACTTCCACAGAGCTCTTGGGTTATCTCTATCCAGTTCTAGTTTGTTTGTTATCAGCAGATTTTCCTTTTTTCTACACAAGGTGTTCACCATATTTCTGCTAGGCCTACTTCCAGAACAAGTTATCCGAGAGGAGTTCGCATCTAACCACGTTCAATCTGGTGACAATATCATCTATATTGCTCATGGGGAAGTGTTCTCTGAGGATTGTCTTGTTCAAGTCTGTTGGATCAATGCATATCCTCACTTTGGCCTTATCCTTCTTGCTAACCACTACCATGCTGCTTACCTATGGCGTTGGTTCCGTCACCTTCTTTATGATGTTCGCTTTCTCCAACCTGTGGAGTTCATCAACAGCGAACAGTAAGCTAAAACCAGCTGTCCCAGAACCAACACAGGTGCACAACTAGATGAATACTAGTTGAATATCGGTGAAGGCAGAAGCTGTATTATGACCGAGGCGCGCAACCGCTAAAGCCAATCAATGAAAATCAAGGCACAAGAGTATGGACGCCAGAAGGCTGGAAACTGGCTGAATACATCAGGCCTGACAACTCCCCAAACTCTCACATAATAAAGGCAGGAGAGTAGGGACGAGTGTACAGACGGAACAGGAGGGACCTCATGACAACAAAAGAGCAACCTCACACTGCCATGTCTAGTCCTTTATTCCACGATCTGGCTGTGAGCGTACAATATAATCGATATATACTTGCCGCTCACAAGGTGTACAATATAAACTCCCTGTATTTTACAGTGACGCCACAACCGTTTGAGACTATCGGTGAGCTATGCGGACAACACAATTTGATGAAATGAATCAAATAAAGTTGTAATAAGTTAAGAATAAAGGAATAAAAGTAAGAATGGCATAGTATCGCGTCTTCAGGGGGGGGCTGCATTCACCTTGTATGGCCGAAAACAACGAGGCCGGTAGGCCAAGTTGATTTTGGCCATACTCAGAGAATATAGCCCCCCTCATACGCGATACTATGCCATTCTAAGTTAACTGAATCTCATGCAGAAGGTAAAATCCATGTTCACATGTATTTCAACTGCCTATGATCTGTATTTGAGTTCAACACAATTTGACCAGCAAATTATACAGATGCTATATTGAAAATACTCATCCTAACATCCATCTAAAATTTGTTAAAAAAAGAGGATGTAATGTTCATGTATTGTTTATGTATACTATGTCACTACCGGCGCACATGCGCAATAAAGTCAGAGTCAACACGTGGATCCTAGAGTTGTGTCCCGTTCATTTCAAGAGTCGCATGACTTATAAGTGGCCGCTGACTTGAAGCTGAACGGCTTATGCCTGCCTCACAATGTACGCATCCAACTGGTCGTATGACTTACAACTTACAACTTACAACTTCAGACATCTCACACTAGCCGACTCGAATCGGGAGCACCCCGCTAAAAATAGGCCAAAAAAGTGTTTTTTGTGGATATCACCGTTCCAACTCGTTTTTTTCTATTTTCCGAGTTGTAAGTCTTACGACTCGCTGAGTCCGAGTTGTAAGCGTCACAACTGGCACTCACACTGTACAATCTGATTCAACATTTAGATCTTGAGTTTTGTCGTCAACAACAGCTCAAAAACGGGCCTTACAACTGGAAAACTAGTTGTAAGGAGTTGTAAGGCTTACAACTCGTCAGATGTGTACAGTGTGAGGGGGGCATAATACGCCGAGGATGACACCCCTTCCCCGAAAGACTCTTCCAGACCATGTAGAAGGTCCTTATCATTCTCCAGCTGCTTGCAATTCTTCCCAGTGGGCTTGGCATGCCTTTTGCCACATTTCCCACACATGTTATGCTTGGTTTTCGGCATCTTGTAGTGGAAAAAACTATCAAAGCTGATCGAGAAAATTTTAAGTCCGACTGGTCTAGTCGGGGGAGAATGGCCGTTGGGCCTTTGACGTTGGTGGAACGGCAATGACGCACTGTCTCCAGGGTCCAGTCACTAAGGAGATATAGTCGCTGACGCCGATGGGTCAGCTTGTCCCTTTTTTGACCCAATGATCTGGTATTCACCGTATTGACATTTTCCTGCATTTATTATTAATTTATTGCATCTCATCCAACTGTGTACTTCTGATGTCAGTATTTGTGAAACCCTTAAGTAATCATCAATGTTCATCCCCGTAACAGTGGCAGACATATCATTGGTGTACATGGACAAGTTAATATTCAATTAGGTGTTTATATTTTTCAAACAATTTGGTAAGTCATTAACATAAATTAGAAATATAAGCGGTCCAATTACACTGCCTTGGGGTACACCTATATGGATCACAACTGGACGATCGGCGGCAAAACCGCTTATGTTACATAAGCGCATGCTATGCACCGAAACATTACGAACGCCGCCCCATAATTGAGACGCGATTCTTAGACTACGCCTTCCTATACTGATCATTCATTCTCGCACTTATTTTCCCACAAACGTATGCATCCAGTACCATGAATAGCCGGCAGAAGAATACAGCAATACATTAGTAAAGTTGAATTAACTGAAACGCACACAAGTAAATGACAACATTTGTTAAACTTATGTTAACGTTAGCGTGAATGGGGATTCCATATCAGCCGATCGACCAAAGTGACAGCGAAAATGTTGCATGCCCCTTTCCATAACCTTCCCAGACAGCCCCTCTCTACTCTGGTTCTAGCCTTCCGGTGCTCGCCTTCCGGTGCTCGGCAACTCGTGTGTACACACAGACCAGCATGGGGAAATACCCAAGCTCCAGGACAAAAACAACGATGGAATTTAGCTGTCATATTGAAGGTACAACTCTGGGATGATTACATTAAAAAGCTAACGAAATATAGATTCTTCTGCTAAAATGTAAATGTCTGATCCTAAATCAAAATGTCTGCAGTTGATCTAGAAGATCAGCTGCAGACCTCGTCAAGCAAAACACCTGGCAACCCTTGCCTCTGTGTCCCCGGGTCCCCGGCATAGTTTAGCGAGGGCCGTTTTTGTTTGCGAGGGCCGTTTTTGCGACGATCCTTTATTCTTAAATACCGCCGGGATATACAGACATCTGGCAACTAACATATTATTAAACTAACCATGGAAAACACTCCTACCCTTGCGCGGTTACTATCTGGATTTGACAAAACATCGTTTAAAAAGTTCAAGTCAATAAAGATGAAGGAATGTGATCAACTCAATTAAAGACACCTCACAGGATATTCGTTGTAGCATTTTTATTTAGCGACCCCTCACGCGTTTCATTTTTGTATGTTTGGCTTCATCAGAGGGTCTAAAGATTCTGTTTTCTATTAGACAAATAATTTTCTATGATATTTATTATATTTGGATTGACTTTGTAGTATTCTTTTCATGATACTGTGATCCAGACAATTAAAGGCCTTAGCCACATCGAAATAGTTTGCAACTCTTAATCTACCTAGGTCTACTCCCTTAATCATATCGGCTTTAAAATATCAAAAACCGTCCTGTTTGTAGAGAATTTTTCCCAAAACACCCCTTGATCATCTGTGAATACGTTATTTATATTCATATGGATCAAATTTGTTCAAAATCTTAGAAAGGAGAGGCACTAGGACAATTGGTCTTATTATTATTTAATAGCCTGGGATCACCGGATTTTGGTATAGGCATTACAAAATTCTCCTTCCACGCTTGTGGGATTTTACAGGTCTGTACACTTTTATTAAGGAATTTAGTGAAGTATTTAGATATTTTTCTAAAATAGAACTTCAGCAGTTCTGAACTCACCTAATCGAAACCCCTGGGGTTGGTTTATTTTACAGATGTTGATAGGGCTCTCAAACTACATTATACATTTTGTCACATGACTATAAAAGTATTCTGATACGCGTAGACACTTGTGGCAGCAGTATAGCACCCCTTCCCAAACAATATGCGTATAATTATGATATATCATATTCATTTTTCCAAACGAATCACCTCAGTTGAGAAAATACCAACAGTAAGTAGGCCTATGGACAAACGTATTTCACCTGAAATGAACAATTATACCAAAACATCCAAAGTAATTAAATATCTACAGTTACATAATTATGACAGATAATGAAAGGGTACACAAGTACACTGAAATAATTATCCAAATTGGAATCAGCGACTCCGTCACGTCTCAAATTGTAGAAGGCCTACTTCTATGAGCTTCCGGATGCTCTTCTGAAGACCAGGATCCGCCTCTTTGAGCGCACTGAATGAGAGGAAAGACGTAAGAGATGAAGACGGGCCGGGGTTATTATCATACATAGTTTTGCATAACCATGTAGTTAGTTCCGCCAGATTAGCAAGCAATCTCCTCTTCCATGTGGAAAGTCAGTTTCAGAATAAAAGATAATTGACGGATTTATTTCTAGAACTAAATTATGATAACGTGATGTAACTCTCTAAGTTTAATGAGACTCACCGTTTCCAAGTAAGTCGATGTTAAAAAAATGAATATACGTATAAAAGTGATATGTGATTCCGCTACCTGAAAGCAGGTAAACAAGCCTAGCTCTGAAAATCGTGATAATCGGTTCATCATATAAGACATACCACGGTTTAAGTCATAGATTTCAATGGGATTCTTTTTGCAGGATAATTTTATTGCATGGGAGTTTATGCCCATAAGTCATATATCGGTATTATATTGAATACCAGTCCTTTATGTAATTCTCTATGCCCGGAATATAGGGCCTAAGTAGAAGCAGAATATTAATCTGAATAGCCTATTTCATGGCTACCGTAATAGATCTTATCCCGTGTCGGGAGATTTCAAACATTTTTAAACAGCAGTAAATCTCATGCATTTACCTCCGTGCTTTGTCCGGCTTATTTCTCAGCGTTTCAAAAAGCGTTTGAACCCGTGGGTCCATTAATATATCCCGGATTTCTGGCATGGCAAGAATGGCATTCATTCTGTCTTCATCCGCGCCAGTCATCTGATGAGGATTCGTACTGCTCCTCACACGGAGGTCAGCCCCCGGGGCTGGATCTTGTGTGACAACACCTGGTGTGGTTTCTTTTGACCTCTCTTGCTGGTCGGCCAATCTAGAGAAGTGGTCCCCTGCAATAGATGTATGAGCATTGTGCACCATAGTTATTATTTCTCTTCTATGCTCATTGTCACGCGTTACATGTTGGAGATATGAGTCTGTGACAAGGCCCTAGTCTTGCTGATTATATTTTATTATTGTTAATTGTGCCAGGTATTTCGATAGTAACCCCACCCATCAGTATATTATCATTAGCTATCTTTATTTCCTTGTCATAGCAGTTACATAAGTTTTTAGTTTCCTATATACAGGTGGAAATAGGTGGTAGGTAGTTTTTGCCCATTTCGAAATGTCAGAGCTTCATCCCTAAGTTGACAATGAATAACGGAATAGAACCCTCTCTCCTTACGCCCCTCATATATTATTAATATTTAATATGGTCATAAAATATGACATGGGGAAATTACTGTTATCCACCATTTTCAGCTTTTATTTAAAATGTTTGACCCGCCCATATTTTGTTCAATATAATATGGTTCCCCGACTTGACGCCCGGCCGTGTGTCCTACGTAATTAATACTGTCGGGATCTATTTATATTATCTACGCAAGTCAACCCATTGTTCATATATCAAGGTCAGATGCTTAACTGATTTTCTATTAGGAAAATAACATAACACCATGGTGGCATTAATATGTGCGTTTTCAGCACAAAGCGTTTGCTGGATGACATTGCCAATCATTCCTTTCCCTTAGGTCTAAGGTATACACGGTGTGAATAAACTGTGGGGATAAAGTACGTTCACGCAATATCAACCCGGTGTCCTTGGTCTCATAGTATTGTTTGAATTGCTGTCCCAGGGTATGTGTCTGTCTTCCCAGGGCTGGCCTATAAAGGAGGTAGCAGATATTTGCTTGCCATTGACGAAATTCATGCCTTAGAACAGCAGCTAGGGAATTTCCTTAATTAAATACATGGATTTGTGGAAAACAGGGTACTTGTTGTCCCCAAGTATAGTGGACTCCATTGACACTGGTCGACAATTACGTGAGGGGAAATAACCTGGATGAAAAAGAGATGCCGTGGCCCAAAGTAATACATGATATGTGATGTGTTACAAGGAAATGAGTCACAACTCGCAAAATTGATATTTTTCAAAGTAATTTATCCACAAGATATCTTACGAGGAATGTTCTCATATTTGGAGTATCGAACGCCTTCAGTTGTATGAATACGTGTATCAGATTTCGAAACAGTGTGTTAAATATATCCATGGATTTCTAAGGTCATCTGATAGAGTATATTTGGTTTCTTTACTAGTAAATGTCCACCCAGAAATATTGCTTACTTTTTTTCAAAATAAAAATATTAAACCTATAACTATAGAAAAACCTATTTCATATGTCCTATTTACTATCATTAGAATCGGCTTGATCTCATCTTTTCAAATATGATATCGATTATATCTCAAAATCACTTTTTTGTGACTTGTGACTCATTTTCCTAAAACACATCACATTATATGAAATCTGTGGCGACGTGAATTGTTTATGGTTTTTTTATTTCTTAACACTTTCAATCACATCTAACAGTTTATATTCCCACTCCAAATGCAGATATTAAAAATATCCAAATAGACTTTCTAAAGTTTCTATTCGAAGTTTTGGGGGATCTGACAGAAAAGGACAACAGTTGAAATTGAGGGCCAACAAAAGACTTGAGGAGCACTGTTTGTTTCGTAATCCTCAGACAAAGCCGCGGAAATATGCACAAAAGGTGTTCTGGCAGGCCCGAAATGCATACACATGGGAAATGTATACTTATGCGTACTTTATGACAGCGGGTCACAGCTAGAGTGTAGGCCTATTATGTATACAGAGATATCAATTCATAGTGCTTGTTAAATCACATTATGAAATTCCGACTCACTCCTTAAAAATTCTCTTACATCTAATTCTTGGGGAGACGATGCTGTAATTAGGCTATTGATTGAATGTCCAGTCATTTGTGCGATCTCTGTAGGCCTGCAATGTAGCCTATGTTGTGATCAGCTATGCCTTCGTCGGCACTATGTAGGCCATATATATATATGCTCCATTTCAAGTTAAAATAAATTGACAAAATGATCAAATAATTTCTTTTTCTTTAAATGCCTTTATTTGTGTCCGATATATTTTGTTCATTTTTTTCCTGCAAACATACTTGTTCAAATAATGGGACTTCTTTTCTATTAGAGGCTAATACAGGAAATTAGCGGGTAATAGAGTGTCTGTCTTACGAGGCTCAGTGCTTAAGTCTATGGGCATATCATACCAACCTTTAGAAAGGTATAATTATGTTTAATACATACGGTATAATTGCCTGCTTTTTAAGTAAAGAGCTCAATATGGTAAAGCATTTGTAGACAGACAAAGAAATTTATATATAGATTCTGTGATTATTGGAAGACCTGCGTTGGTTAACACAGATATTGAATTTACGTTTTTTCAGGTTGAAAAATAAAGATATCGATAATAACGAGCAAGGACAAAAATGCATCCTAAAGGTGAATAGCTAATCGATTGTTGTACTAGTATAAGATTTTACTTACCCATGGTACCAGAAAACTCTTTTAAGAATGACTGCATTTCAGGATTATCGCCATATTTAGCCATAGCCCCCGTTGGATTGCTCTGAAATTCTGATACAGCCGATATGAAGCTTGGATTTGCCATTTTTTCCGCCAACTTTGGATTTTTCATTATTCTTGTAAGTAAATCTTCTGTCACCCATTCTGATAAGAGGGAAGAAAGCACACGAGAAAAATATTTTTAAACACATGTATTCAATTAAAGGCTATATAAATCAGACACGCTTTGCTAACTCGCCTACGCAATGGCATATATGCACGTGGGAAAGGATACATGTGCATCGTCAATTAACTGCGGGCCAAGGTTAAGATAATACGGAACTTAGCCCTACATATCAGGGCATAGTTCTCATAATATTGGGCTAGGAAATGACGCTCTTCCCAAATGTGCAATATAAGCATAAATATCCGACCTATACTGAATGCATCTAGACTATGTTCCACTTAACCTAAACTCGAGGGAAAATCAGAAAAACTTCAATCGAAAATTCAGCTTAAGAGAACAGATACATTAAGTTGGAAGTCTGAAGGGAAATTGCAAAAGGTTCAGGTTAACTGAAAATTCAGGTAACCCCGATTTCAGGTTAGGCGGAACACAGTGTTATATATCATAAGTGGTATCATACTATATATCATTGTCCACATTAATGAAGCAATACGAGTTTATAGAAATTAACATTACTGCAGAGGGGAAGACAAAGTCGATGTCACACGTGTTCACTCACATGCCGAAGAGAATAGTATACCTGCCTTTGTTTTGAGCGAATGCTTGGCTTGCACTAATGGATTGCTGTACTTCTGGAAATCGATAGTCTTCCTCTTTTGTAGACTTCGGTTTGATGAAAGGTATTTCATCAGCTGGAGTTCTGTTTGCTGGCTTAGGAGTTGTTTGAGTCATTTTTTTCGCAGTGCCACCACCAAATAAAAATCCCTTTTTCATACCAGCAAATCCCCCAGAATTGTTTTCTTTAGACTTCGAACTTGTCTCGGTCTCTTTGTTGACCTTGACCTGCAACGTACATTTTGGGGAAAGAAGTGATAAAACACTATACGCAGATTTTGACTTAGCGGGCTCTGACAAAAATGGGGAGGTAAAACTAAGCGAACACCAAGGTTTTATCAAGGAATGTTTACAGGTAATAATCACGTTTTCGGCAATAGTTTTACAAGCAAGACTCCCAATGTGTGAGTAAGCTATCTGAAATAACTTCTAATTAATGACATATATTTTAATGCTTAATTAATTGACCATAGGTTAACATGGAATTAAGGTACACCAATTGTGGAAATCATGAAATTGTTATACCTCATTGTGTCATATATATGTATATCTATACTAGCTTACTAAATTTTCATTTTTCTATAATACCATACTTCTTCATGCACTAAAACAACCTTTTATGTGTACACCACTTGTAACAAAATAACGTATTTAATATGAGATGCATGTATGTAGACGATATTATATATCACAAAAAAAACCAAATACCTCTTGCTGTTTCTTGGGAATTACTGGATTGTGATTTGTTTCACGCTGTCCTGCTTGCACGTGAGGGGTTCTTGTGTTGTGTTCTTTTACTTTGGTTTCTGATGTTCCTTTCAGATCCCGAATAACATTGACGTGTTCGATCATCTCAGACATATCCTCCAAAGGAGGGACATCTACAACAAAATAAATAAATCTTTTTAAACATACGTAAAAGCTCCAGAGCCAATGAATAGATATGTTTACGATTCATTACATGATAACACAGAGCTTAAGTATCTGTTTGGGACCAAAGATTATATAAATTTACGCTCTTCGGTAGAACAGAGTAGGACTGTGCATGAAGGAAATAAAGGGGTAGATAGGGCAGAGATGGGGTCAGAATACGTATCGGTTTACTGTAAACAGGTGCGGTTCATTATGGTTGGTCTGTTACTGCATTTCTGATTCCATTTCGCCCAGGAAACGGGCGGTGCGGAATAATCAGCTTACTGCAGATAGTTAGCAGAACAACAATATGTGTGTATCGTAGAGTCAGCAATAACAAAATATTTACGGCGATAAAATACCATCTATTACATGCATGTGATCCATGAAAGGGATTGGGCTAATGATTATATATATGACAGGTATTTACACTAATGCAATCCTCAGAAATGGGCATTGGTCGTTCATTGTAATTACTACTATCAAAATTATATACATGTCTAGTGCCATAGATAATTATATATTTTCCTATACTACTCATGTCTCTTTGTATAGGTATAGTTCAATATTATCCACAAGATGGAGCTATATATACTAAACTCATTATTTAATTAAAGTTATATACCATATTATCAATTCAACCCAGAGAATGTCACCACAGATTAACAAGCGTGTATGACATATACGACCATTCAAGGCTCTGCACAAAATTATAAAAGAATGGGGAGTTTTCACTACTAACTGGTGAAGTAGAGGGGCCACGTGAATGTTCGGTGGACTTTGGAAGAATGACGATTTGGAATTTTTAGATGTTCCTTTTATTAATACCCAACGTTTCGAGAGCTTTGCTCTCTTCTTCAGGGGTGAAGGTGGTACAATCAAGTTATAAAAGGCTTTTTACTGGCTGCATGTACAAGAATCTAACTTTCAAGATGGCTTACATAGATCTCAATTGACCTGGGTATTGGCTTCCCCCAAATATATTTTTGAAGGAAGTGATTTTAAAGCTATTTTAATGCTATTCCATTCGGAAGATTGCACATGCTTCAACCCACTTACGGCAGCTGGGATTTTATTATATGAAGATGGTTCTCCACCAGTGTTATATGAAGATTTGGTCTGTCTTGAATATGAAATAGTTGTAGAATTATTGTAGGAAAATAAGAAGTATAAAGAAGAAGTCTAAAGGCTTTGATCCTAAGATCTAGAATGAATGTTTATTGTAGTCTAACATACATGTAGGTGCTTGGTCCATGTGGCTATTGATCATTGGAGGAATATTAAGTAGGTGAGGGTGCTACCTGAGCCTTTACATGCTACCGTAAATACTGCAATAAATTCCTGGGTAATGGTACTTTAATGAGTTATGGACATGTTACTTAATTGGGATATTAAATATAATAATAATAATTAATGATAATTATAGTCATAAAGTGGTTACCCATAGGGCGCGTAAGTAGTCCACCGCGGCGTTTTTTTGAGTCGCGCTACTGTAGCAGTTTCATGACGTCATGTGGACATGTCGCGCGAAAGTCCCATAGCCCCAACGTTACCGCGATATTAAATCCCTGTTCTTTCAACGATCATATAGTTTTATGAGTTCTAACTCACATATATCCATCTTTAGAGGCAAGCGATTTCAACTATAGCCTTCATAACCGTCAAACTGTTACTGGGGCGATGTAGGGAGTGATTATGTATCGCCCCAATGCTAACTCTATGGGCATTGTTTACTTCCGGTCCACACATCGGTACAACTACGCGACTAATTTTCATTAATTCGCGCTCCGCCGCCATGACACTTACGCACTCTATTGTTACGTCATTATTGCGTAACATGATGTAACAATTTACTGGGCTGATGCAATGTCACTCCAGCCAGTGGTAGAGTGGGGAGGGAAATAATAAAAGATGGGAGTGAAAAGGAATAGGAGGAGGGATAGAGGAATTGAATAGAAACTACATGCTGAGAACCATTACCTGTCTTAGACGGAGGACATCTAGTCCTGATATCAATTATGTAAAAGCGCCAACATTTCTTGAGTGGCAAGCGTACTTCACTTGAAATTATCCTATTATCTTACAACTACAATTTATGCCCATCTATAATCGGATGATACCATTCTATTCCTTATCAGTTACCATGGAAATAAATACTAGAATATTTATTGTCATGTTGCAGGCTTTTAGATGCTACACCATGTTGTGTTACAGCACAAAATTTCCAAAGATATCCAAAATGTGCAATAGTTGCCCAAATGGGCAAAAATTGGCCACATGGCTCCAGCAATAATTATTGCCTACGGGCCTGAAGGGGTAAAAATATATCAGAGTTTGAAGTCACAGAAATAAAATCCCGCTGCACACCAAATAACTATTTAAGTGTTTTTTGACATGATCAGCGGGTTGTAGTTATTGTTATACATTGTGAGGGGGGAAACTAGGAGACGCTGTAATATGACGACAACTATCATATAATGTTGAAACAGGTGCTCGACGAGATGCAACAACCGCTTTTTCCATGAAAATAGCGAAAAGCTAACACTCAGAACTAAGCATGTTGTACCCGATACATTGGTAAACGCAGTAAAGAGAAAAACGCTATTGTATTGCCCATTTTCAACATCACTCTATGGCAATCGTCAATGATATCCACGTAATAGCATCATAAGACATTTTCCTTGGATTTGCGCCCATAATCTAAACTTCATTAATGAATACAAACAATGATAGAGTCAGGTTTAGCCAGCAACAGCCTCACAGAACTTTTGAACGTAGCACCATTCCCGCCTCATGCTACCCATATGCACTGCTGCCCACACTCGCCACCCATGCCCGTCCGCCTCCCATTCACACTCACTCACTGCTTCAGAGGTGCCAAGTAGAAAGAGGTCAGAAACGGGAGATCTCCCGTCCTGGTGGGGTCTGGGGCAGGAGCAATGTAAGTAGTACTGAAAGGGGTCTCAGGGGCACCACCCCCAAGAACATAACAAAAAGAAAAATTAAAATATTGAATCTTTTTTTTTAAAGATTAGGACTTGGCCCTGAAGAAGGCACGAGAGTGTCGAAACATGGGCAAATGTTTTACTCCACAAAAAATAAAAAGTGGAAAAACATATTCCTCGACAAAAGTCTTTATTTTCAACTATACTCAAGATTCATCAATTGGTTAAAATTCACCCTTCCAAAAGGTTAGCAGTTCCCACAACAAACATCTATTTTTTAAAATGTATGCATAATCACAGCAAGGCATACCCTTCTTATCCGTCCCATGGAGATTTTGGAGACGGATTACGAAAATATGGATTATGATTTTTGAAAACGGAACGGGATTCATATAAGATTGATTCAATTATATTCTTAATTTTACTCATTTTTACATTTTTTTCCGGGGGCACCTCTTTTGGTGATAAATTTCAACCTCATTTTACCTTAAGTCCCATTGGAAATCAATAGTTATATAAAAGCATTCCCGTCCCAAGCCAAATCTCCCTCCCCATAGAGAAAGGACCTGGGGGTGTAGACAGTATCACCAGCCCCACTCTTCCTTCCATACAGGGGGGGGGGGGGGGGGGGTCATTACGCCTTGTGAGGGAGGAGAACGAGTTTTTCATGTACGTTATTTAAAGGTGTTCAATGTAGCCCGAGAAGCGCTGACCCCTAGTTTAGGTTTACTCGGCCAGAAGTGGACGAGTAGACGATTTTTTTTATATTCCCAACGAAAGTAATATCAGTTGGCACCTTGGGATTCCTCCTGCCTTCAACTCGGTGAAGAACGAGCACACAGACAGAACTGCGGTTAGTTCTTCCTATATACATACCGCATGAATCAGAAAATGTATAAAATTGTAACACTTTCTATGGAAATTATTATAGAATTTCAGTGTGTGTGTGGGGGGGGGGGGGGGGCGTAGTGGCATTAGTCAATTTATTTTCGTGCAATAAAAGGTTGACTCAGTCTCAGAGTCTCAGTCAATGCTGAATTCTGGTTCATACAATAATGAATTGACTTTTCCATAATGTCTAATATTGTCTAATTAGACTAATATTGGTGATCACGGGACTGTAGGTTAATTAGGGTCTGGGAGCCCGGGCTAGGGACTGTAGTGCCCTGGGGCAGTATAGCACCCCGGCCTTGGATGGTAGCGCCCCCGCCAAAAGCGGCGGAACATTACAATTTAGCAGTGCCGTCAAATGAGACTTAAAGGGTATCACGCAAGTTTTGGGCAACTTTCCACTTTCTATTAGTTCCCATTAATGTGATGAATGTCCTCTTACAACTTAAAACTTTATTTAATAATTCAATATAAAAATAGCCGGTTAAAGTGGTAAGGGAGAATAATCACAGCAGGGTGCCACTGGAGCTACATCCAGGCAAAACATGGTAGTTTGTGACGTCATGTGAGGTAGTTGTACAGCTGGTCCTATAAGGGTCCAGTACTATACACACTGACAGGAGACTAAGGGTAGGAAAACCCTTAATTTTCCCAGGAAAGCCTCCATGTTTTTATTGCTCATTCCTACAGTATGGTGAGGACAAGTGTAGCTTACTCCCATATTAATGGCTTATTCATAAACAAATTGTAGACATGATTTTTAGGGTAAAGAAAAAGTTATTTACATATTCACTGACCACTCTCAAGCCAGTTATCAATATGGAATTCTATCTTAATTGGGACTAACCGCAATTATGTGACACCTCTGCATGGTGCCTCATTGCCAAATCCCCCTTATCTCCACTCCAGTGGTTCAAAGCATATATATGAGTAGCAGCTGTTGGTCTCACCCTGGAGCTGGGCTCAGTGGGGGTAAAACCACAAAATCCCTCTGTACAGGGTCTTGACCCCTATATGTTATTAATTAGTGGAACCCTCTGTCTGTGAGCCAAATTTTATTATCCCCCACATGACGTCAAAATGGACCCAGGATGATTCTCCAGAGTGTGGGGGCGTTGCCTTTTAGCTCATATAAATTGGGATATTCTAGCATTGTATTCGCATCAAACTTAAATTGAGACCAAGAGATATATATGGAAATATGAGTAGATGAAGAAATTAAAATAAAAATAACCTCTAATAATCGTGCATGTTACCCTTTATGGCGTTAAGTCTTAACACTAAACTAGCCTATAACCAAAACCAAAACTAACCCTAAGCTAAGGCTAAACCTAACCTTGGTCCTAATAAGTCAGATTATAAAGCGGGTAGTGGACTGTCCCAAGTAAAAATAGACTAATAAAAGTCTGGGAGCTTCGATCCAATATACGCAACCGTTTGGGCTCTACGATCTCGGCGCGCTACCGTCCAGGCTCCAAGGCTTGGACCAAGCGGATATCATTCATGAATCATGGCAATGGTACTGTGAGCGATATTAGGCGTTTTTGAGAAATAACTTGACGTTCTCGACCTCTCTAACAATCCGATTATGATCTATTTTTAAACAATTTCTTTATACCAATAAAGTTCTGATGTCCAGTGAACATATTTGATCTACCAGGCACATTTAGGCATTCAAATATACTATCATGCTGATACATACCGTCAAATTCTTCCGCCATCTTGGTTGCTACATACGCCTTACACAGGTACCCTGTTGATTTTACCAGCAGAAAAAATAAGTTAAAGCAATATCATGTTTAGGTGACAGGGCAACTATAGTTATTTTACAATTTGTTTTAACAAAATAAAACAACCAATAAACAGTAGCTTAACAAATGAAGTGTTTTCGAAACTTTCTTATGAGGGTCACGACATCCGTAACATCGCTCTCATCATGGCGGACGTAGAACCAAAATTGACTAAGTCTCAGAAGAGAAAATTGAAAAAGAAGAGGCTACAAGAGAAGAAAGCTCTAGAATCACAAATTGATAGTAAGTTGCATACATTGAAGTTAATGTGTAGTTTATCTTTGGGTGGATTACTGCTTGGTTAAAACGTAAACACCATGTAAACAATTCATCGAAACTAGTACTCCTACTACCCCACGTGTTTGATGTCTGTGACTGTGATGGCACATGTAAAAGAGGATCGTGTTGGAAACTTTATCTGTGTCACTTGTTTTCCCATTAAACTAGCATGGCCTCAAACCTATATAAAGTATCTAACAGGACAGACTGGATTTGTACTATGTATTGTTGATATAACCGCAGTACACTACTGTTTACAATCGCAGTGTCTGGGCGATAATAAAGGTTCTGAAGATGACTTGAACGTGGTTTTGAACCATACAGACTACAGTGACACAGACTCCCACACAGAGCCTACGTATCTTTCTGCACACCCATTATTTTGGAATTCTGGTGTCTTGACACCACACTTAATATCATTACTACGGAGATGTAATCATAAAAATAGAATTATTAATTTTATTTTGTTATTTACCTCCTTGGCTTGCATGATGAGTGACACTGATAGCAAACAATTTGGAGATTTTAGTCATGAAAATGTTATTATTATCCAGCTGACCAGTAAACATGGATGATCAATATTTCCTAATATTGTCAGAATGGCTACTAAATCAGAGATATCATAAAAAAGGGGGGGGGGGGGGGCATCATATGACTAAAACACTGCTATCGTTTATTTGATAATGTTGATGCAGTGTAACGGTGCAAGTGGAATTTTTGAATTGCGTTAATTTTATATAATATGGATATTTTTTCAATATTTTAACATTATCAAAGAGTTGCATGTACGGTAAACATGTACCAATCTATCCTCGTGTCATCGCCTGTTTTATAATAGGATGAAATCTTCCTAATAACATGCAACTTTTTTTTAGATACATCTTCAGGTGATTCGGGCAAGATTGGAACCCTCAAACCACCCAAAGGTAAAAGACCTAGTAAATTATTCGGGTCAAAATTTCAGTTGTATATTTAATTAACGTCATAAATATTCTGTAATAACATACAATTTTCTATCCAAATATATTATTGACCATTGTCCTTACGTATTTATTCCACCTTCGGTTTTTTTTTTAAACTTTTTAATACATGTAGTTTCATGTAACGTTTATCCTAATACAAGTAAACCATCGTTAACAATTTCGAGTTAATGAGAGCTTTTTACTTCAGTTGAAAATGGAACCTCTCCTGGAAAACCCAAGAAGCAACTGAAAGCAAACAAGGTATCCACCAAAGCTACAACCGGTAAGATGCCTGTATATAACTATAAGCTTATTTGTGTCCGCTTCTCCCGACGGTTATATTGAGGTGCATATATATTACTTCGGGTTAACGATAGGGTATTCAGTCTGCCACATTTGATTTACAGAAGCTCTAGATGGGTGGGATGGTCAGATTCTGATTGGTTTCTATCCGTTATTGAATAAATTTAAGGGGATACCACGGTGGGGAAGAATATTAACTTTTTAACCTCATTCATTACTACCAACGAGATAGCGCAAGACACAAAATATTAACATGATGACAGCTTTTGCGCACTATATATATATATGTGCACTGATCTCATTTCTTTGTATACCAATATAATCATTAATGTTATACCATTTTTGAGAATTTGATGAATAAAAGTAAAAAGAAAAGCGGGTATAACACTATAATGTTTTTGGCAATACTAAGCTTTTTTCTGTTCACAGAGTAGATATAAAACCGGTTAGTTCTCAGTTGTGGTGGCGCAGTTCGGTGAAGTTGCGCGTCTTCTAACCTTAAATCATAGATTCTGTACTCACCGAAAAGACAAATAAAAAGCATCTTATCTTATCTTAACATTTCGAAAATTTTAATTTCATGAATTTTGATAAGAATTGTGTTTATAGTTATGAATCGAGAAATTCCGGAGAGAGATAGGGACATTTGTAAAATTCTGATTTCAGAGTATTAATAACATTCGATGTAGTAGGGGAAGACAATACTATACTAGGGGCATGCAGGGCGTTGTCTAATGGGAGGCCCTTATTCCGAGAATTACAAGCCCTACAGTCAAATATAGCACAACTAGAACTTCCCATAATATGTTGTCATATAAATAAAACAATTCATGATGTAAAACAGCCAAAAGAATCCAGATTTCGTGGTCATTTCGGCCGCACATTAAGGCTTTCCAGTGTGCGTGGAGCCTCAGTGGCTGAGCCGGAAGTCAAGGATACCTATCGGAGTAGTGGTAGCCTCTGACGGGTCATCACACACGTGAGTCAGTGCACGCACGGTGGGAGCTGGCCATCCACCCCTTATAATCTATGCAGGGCTCCCAAGTAAAACCTTTTTAACCTTTTAAACCTTTTTTTTGGTACCCAAAACCTTTTTTTCCTAATTTTGGGGCAAAAACCTTTTTTTTGATGAAAATAACCTTTTAAACCTTTTTTTTTGTTCCAAAAACCTTTTTATTTTTAAATTAGATTTTTTTCAATATTAGATGCCTCAAAGGATGTTTTTTTTAGATATATCACTATTATTAGAATAATTTCGAGTAGAATTGTGTTGTATAAATAGGCTAACTATTTTACTTCTGAGTGTTTCCCATTTGGATAGTTTCTGCTAGTCCATAGAGGTAAATGCAGGAGTGCACTTACTCAAAAATACTATTACCAGAGGTGCCAACTTCTATAGGGTTTTTTCAAAAACATATTTTACTGGTCAAAATTTCATAAGAATGATAAGTTTCATTTGCCAAGTTTCATTTTCATTTGTCAAGAACCTCCAGAATGCACCATTTGACTCCTAATTTTTTTTAAAAATCCAGGGGGGCATGACCCCAGACCCCCCAGAAGTGCTTCATGCCCATGGCACAAATCTCCCCACGCAATACTAGGATTTATATACTGTGGCTCAAGAAATCCTGACATTTCTGAAAGTCAATTATGAGGCAATATTACCTCCAGAATGCCCCATTTGACTCCTAATTCAAAAAAAATTTCCAGAGCCCTAGAAGTGATACCTTTGGCACAAAGCTTCCTACACAATACTAGAATTTGTATACTGAGTGGCTCAAGAAATCCGGACATTTCTGGAAGCAATTATGGGGTAAAATTATCTCCAGAATGCACCATTTGACTCCTAATTTAAAAAAAAAATCTGGGGGCTTGCCCCCAGACCCTCCTAAAAGTGTTTCTCCCAAACGCAAAGCTCCCCACACAATTCTAGGATTTGTTATTCTCACAGGTTGGCACCTCTACATGACTAGACCTCTATGTATCTTGAACATCATTAGGTTTTGCCTGGAAAAACCTTTTTTTCCTCTCTCAAAATCCATGGAAAAAACCTTTTTTTTTTAAGAATAAAACCTTTTTAAAAACCTTTTTTTCAAAGAAATGTCACTGGGAGGCCTGTCTATGCTTAAATGTAATATCAGCGTGTTTTTAATGGCGGAGTTATCCACAGGATGGGTTTGACCCATGCATTCTTTAAGCATAAACTTAGGTTTAATCGATACAGAGGGAGCAAAGGTGAGAGATTCCCTGATCCCTGCCGCCTAACTGGAGATATCAGCTTTATGGCCAGCTCCAGTACGGGGACAAACTTATATTTAAATTCAATTGTTAAAGATTAAGTATAATTGCCTAAATTTGGCATACATCATTTGAAAGTTCTATTTTCCTTTCAAACCATAGACTTCATGATGTCAGTATGACCCATATTCAGTGTACAATCTTTTTTGTCATTCAAGTCAAATAAAGAATTCAAGTCAAAATTTTGCCTTATTTCTCAGGCGCGCAGATATCCCGAAGAAAAGCTCTTTCTTAGTATTTTTTTCCTCACACTTATGAATATCTCCAATTCTAATTGTGTCTGGTTATAAGCTTCTAATGATCACTTAAAAATGAATATCTCCACTTCTAATTGTGTCTGGTTATATGCTTCTAATGATCACTAGATGATGTTTTAACCACAAAACCTAATGCTTGCATTGAATTCAAGAACTATATAAAGTCAGAGGTGCATTTCATTCATCTTGGGCCTTAGAATCAATAGGGTGTGTGTCAGTCATAGAAATGCCACAGAACAACATCTATTCACAAATTGAACCGTATGCTACCAAACCAAACTAACACAAAACAAACATTAGGCAACACCCTCTCGCCACCAGACAAAAACCCAATAATTCCAAAACAGCACTCTCGCCCATACCAAAAATATGAGTCAAATGGCGTCCCTCTAAATGGACGCACTAACATTCCTGACTAACTGTTTTATGTTACCCATGTTTTCTAGGATTTAGTGTATTCAATACAGCAGTTGGCAGAAGAACATGGTTATTTGCATAGAATTGCTGCCCATGTGCCCATAATCTTGTCATGCTAATGAACCTCTGTGATTGTTATAGGCAGCCAGTGTACTTTGTACCAGTCTATCTACGTTTCAATTGTCATATGCAAAGATGTCTGCTGTACAAAAATTTAATAAAAACATGGGAATATTTTATTATTCTCGATCAATAGGCAGATTGTAATTTCAGAATTAACTATTATAGGTGCCAAAAAAGGGAATAAAAAGAAGGACCAGGTAGTTGTAGCCAAGGCGGTACTAGAAGAAGGTATGTAGCTTCCATTCTACAAAAAATATTTTGTGTTCTTTAATAATCTTGTAGATAGATGTTCATGTTCATCTCGCTTTTTTACCTGTTTCATGTTTTCACCTTCTTCGTATTACTCTCAGATTCCGATGACGAAGACCAAGATGAATCAGAATCCGACGATGAAAAGGAAGACGAAACAGTAATGGGTAGTCAGGAGGAAAGCGACGAGGAAATCGAAGCTGAGGTAGAAAATGAAGAAGACGAGAATGACGACGAAGAAGAGAGTGTTGATGATGACGAAGAAGAGAGTGTTGATGATGATGACGAAGAAGAGAATTCTGATGATGACGAAGAGGAAGGAGACGATGACGACGAAGAGGATGATGACGAGGGAGAAGATGACGATGAAAGTGAAGATGACGAGGAAGAGACAGCCGTCCCTGGTGCAAAGAGAAAGAATACAGACGAAAAGGGTAAAACACATCGTTCACTCCCCAACCCCACCCCCTCTAACTACTGTACTCAATTTGTATGACCTATTATCTGATCATTTTACGGGTTCGCCATATTGATATCTAACTTTTCTTTTCTTAGGCTCCAAAAAGAAAAAGAAAATGGATGGAACATCAGAAGCTGATGACAATATTGAGTCGTCCTGTAAGTATTTCATCTTTTGAATGAGAAATTGAATTTAACCCTGGCTTGAATGAAGCATGATTTCCCCGAAATTCACTCTCTAAATTGAACGTTGACTTATTAACCAGGGAGTCATTCCCAATTCCATTAGATTTTAGTGCTATGTCGCCACGGCTGAGTTGAACTCTTTTTAGCGTCTATCAACTATGGCATAAATTGTCTTGTTTTTAATAACGTATTTTAAATGAAAATAACGTTTTGCTCTATAACGACTTAACTGTACTGATGTTGCGGCACCCTTGAAGACACACATTTTTTTTCTCTGTTTCCTTTCTACCCATCACCTGATACTGCTATGTTAATGACCTTACCGATGTTTTGGTGTAATTTTGATGGAAACGACCAGATGGAGTTATTACATTGATTCGTTTTATTCTAGTGCCAGGTACGTCTGTCGGACTCGCTCAGTCCATTCTCTCGGACACCTCATTCACATCCCTGGAAGAAACTGTCTGTTCCCAAACCCTGAAAGGAATTGCGGATATGGGCTTCACGCATATGACCGAAATTCAGGCGAAAAGTATTCCTCACCTTCTGGAAGGCAGGTGAGTAACAGAGTTGAACCACTCTTCTCTACAATAAGTGTGTTGGTATTATTTAGGTCCAGGTTCCTAGATCTTTTAAGAACTTGGAAGTGTAACTTAGTTTTACCGACAATTGGTATTTTCATAACAATTTTTATATGTATAGTGTAACTTAATTTTACCGACAATTGGTATTTTCATAACAATTTTTATATGTACATTCTTCAGGGATTTGATGGGAAAGGCTCGAACTGGAAGTGGTAAAACATTGGCCTTCCTTGTTCCCGCCGTTGAACTTCTAAACAAACTTAAATTCATGCCGAGAAACGGTAAGTGTATTTCGTATATATATATGAAAATATTCTTTCATATATTTCGTACAAAATCCTACTATTAGTGGATTTGTTTTCATACAAACCTATTTCCTGTGCAAGACGGTAAAGTGAAAAGAAAAGGCAAATTTACAAATTCATGTAATTCCAAGCTTGTGTTCTATTTGTATTAAACAATGTTTCCCTATTAAACCTTGTTTCAGGAACGGGTGTCATGATCATTTCCCCCACTCGCGAACTTTCAATGCAGACCTTTGGTGTTTTGAAAGACCTGTTAAAGTATCATTGTCATACATATGGACTGATCATGGGTGGAACCAACAGGCAGGAAGAAGCTAAGAAGCTTAGCAAGGGCATCAATATTTTGGTTGCCACTCCGGGTCGTTTATTAGATCATCTCCAGGTAACTAGAGTATTTCTAAATCATATTTATCATTTCAACTCAACGCATTGCTACATGTTTTCATGGGAAGTTTACATAACGAAAATAAGCGTAGATAAATACTCTATCCTGCTTAAAGCTTTAAACAAATAAAGAGCTTAAATTGGCAAACGGTTAAATTTTTCATTGTTTTAGCATATCCGTAAAATTATAACACTAATCTGTATGTCCTCATTTTTAGAACACAGCAGAGTTTATGTTCAAGAACCTTCAGTGTTTGGTCATCGATGAAGCAGATCGAATCTTAGACATAGGATTTGAACAAGAAATGAAACAAATAGTGAAATTATTGCCAAGTGAGTCCCCATTCATTCACTTTTGAAGATGATTGTTACCAGCCATTACTACACTGTCAGTTAGTCTTTAGTAAATTTGGGGTGTTCTGAACTTCTCCAAATAGAGATTAATGTTGGCATTACAACCAGGACCGTGCTAAATTCGCTGTTGACAATGGATAAATTACCAGGCGATGCATGCAGAGATGCTGTACAGCATTAAGTTTAGTTTTAAAACGTCTCATTCAAAGCATTCAATTTAACATCCAATTTGGGGGGACTAATACGACAAAATATCAAAGTAGAATTAAATAGATATGCCAGTACTAGTCGGGGGTTGGCTATGGTTTAATGGTTGTACATTTTCATAACATCAGTTTTCCAAATCCTCGGTTTCGTAGGGAACCATGATATAAATACCGCGTTCATGCTCTTTCAGAAAGGAGGCAAACCATGTTATTCTCTGCCACGCAGACGAGAAAGATCGAGGATTTAGCTCGTGTTTCCCTCAAGAAAGAACCTCTCTACGTTGGAGTTGACGATGAGCTCGATACAGCCACAGTTGAAGGTCTGGAACAGGTTAGTACCGTCAATTCTTATTTCGTATTATTCACCAAGCTCAACATTGTAGACCTTGTTGAGTTGCCTGATGATAAATATTTAAAACTTACATGGTATCTTTGTTATGACAATACTGCATTCTACATTACCTACATATGACGTATTATCCACGTTTACATAAGACTGATTTTCCTCTTTTTGCCTTGAAAGGAACCATCGTGCAAATCCCATTACCGCTTATTTTAGCCATTGACTAGTCTCAAGAACCGAGTACCTTTATTAAGGATGCGAGACACGATATAATGTAAAGAATTATAAAATAATATGAATATGCGAAGCATTCCTTTCTACTGCCACGCCAAAATTACGCCCCATACCCTGTACGGATATGTACACTGGATACTCTAAAAAAGCACATGGTCAGTATGTTTACATCGCGTCCACCGGCTCTCCATATATGGTGCGCCTGACCCATATAATTATGGCGCTCCATATATGGCGCGGCCTGACCGGAAGAGCAAGTTTTGATGCGCATGCGCAAACCGATTCCACTCGCCTAGGCCACGGCCATGGTACCTCCCGTCCAAGAAAATTAAACTGCTTTCTGAGCGATTCGAATGTCTTTACACAATAATCCTTCCATATGAGGTTGAAAACAAGGTTAGATTAAACGTTCAGGCATTTATATTCAGTCGCTGGTTAATCATTACGGCTTCGGTATGCTCGGGGCTTTCCCAAGCAGTAATCCTCGCTATGACGTCATCGCGGGAATCCCCGCGAAACGCTCGAGAACGAGGCGCGGCTGTATGACGTCACAGCCGCGGGGGTTCCCTCCCGAATGTACAACAGAACTGACAGCTTCATGAGGCTTGTGTGTGTGCGTGCTTTTGATTTGATGGTATATGTATGTATGGTTGTATGTATGTAGACTATGTATGGTTGTATGTATGTTTCTCAAGGGGGTGCAGACCTATAGGCCCCGGGACTTATAGGCCCGTCATGTTGATATATAATATCTTTATTCAGGACTTAGGACATTACATCACTGATTCACTGTGACTGATGCTATGACTTATGAGCCACGTTGAATGATATGTCATGTTGATTTGACTATAATGTCTGGAAAGCTGTTTGGTCAGCAAGGATATATTATTATTCGGGTTGTATGGTTATGTATGGTTGTATGTATGTATGTATGTATGTATGTATGTATGTATGTATGTATGTATGTATGTATGGTTGTATGTATGGTTGTATGTATGGTTGTATGGTTGTATGTATGTATGTATGTATGTAATGTATGTATGTATGTATGGTTGTATGTATGTAGCCTATGTATGGTTGTATGTATGTTTCTCAAGGGGGTGCAGACCTATAGGCCCCGGGACTTATAGGCCCAGACTTATAGGCCCGTCATGTTGATTTGACTATACATGAATTTAGAATCTGTGATATTGTATAATTATTGCAAGGTTCGATTCACATAGGCCTAGGCTATAAATAAGGTTTGGCAAGCTGTTTGGTCAGCAAGGATATATTATTATTCGGGAACTAGTTCAAGCATTAGAATGAAATTATTATTTTAGTATTTTCCATTGATTTCATGATTCTAGACCTAGTCGATTGACTATTTCCACTTTTCGATTGACTATTTCCACTTTTCGATTGAGTTTTCTGACTTTACGATCGACTATTCTGACTTTACAATTGACTATTCTGACTTTACCATTGACTATTCTGACTTAACGATCGGCTATATGATTGACTATTTTGACTTTACGGTTGACTATTTGACTTTTCAATTGACTTTTCTGACTATATATGATTGACTTTATTGTTGATTATTTTGACTTTTCGATTGACTTTATGATTGACTTTTTGATTGACAATTCTGACTTTTTGATCGACTATTTCTAAAAGTCAACCATAAAGTCAGAAAAGTCAAATAGTCAATCGGAAAGTCAAAATAGTCAATCATAAAGTCAGAAAAGTCAATCAGTGAGCAAGAGATAGGAACTGGCACTGGGACTGGGACTGACTGGGATGGGACTGGGACTTGGACTTGGACTTCATAAAGTCAGAAAAGTCAATCAGTGAGCAAGAGATTGGGACTGGGACTTGGACCAGTTGAAATAGTCAGTCAAAAAGTCAATTGTTAAGTCAGAATAGTCAATCGTAAGTCCAAAAAGTCAATCAGAAAGTTCGAAAAGTAAATCAGAAGTCTAATTATCAATCGAAAAGTCAATTAAAAAGTCAGAATAGTCAATAAAAGTCAGAAAAGTCAGTCAGAAAGTCGAAATAGTCAATCAAAAGTCAAAATAGTCAATCTAAAGTCAAAAAGTCAGAAAAGTCAATCAAAAAGTCAGAAAAGTCAATCACCTTCTCATAGAAATAATATAATTCATGCAGCTCATGAGTAATTAGTTCAAACTGCAACAGATAATATACTTCTAAAATGAAGGAACGCTAAATGATAAATCTGTTTATTGATTCATTTATCCATCACTTCAAATCTCTCACGACCTTCATGTGATGTAGGAGTAATTGCTCAAATGCATTGATGAATTCAAGATGAGGAAAGACTATTGGAATAAAATATTACATGGTTTGTTACATGGTTTGTTACATGGTTTGTTACATGGTTTGTTACATGTTAACAGTGCAATATGTTCAATTTGCCTAGGACAGAATTTCAGATAAATAATAATGATCATTAAGGTGGTCTATTGCAGTAATTCTTTTTACCTTGTTCTGATATATCCAGTGATATGAGCATTATAATGCTTATTTAATATTAGAGTAGGCCTAGTAGGCTACTGGACACACTGCATCTTGGTCCAAATGTATTTGGACAACATGACTCAGGCTTCAAAGCTATTCAGCTAGCATACATCATATCAGGAATACAATCGTATGTATGTATGGAGACTGGTTGAATAATAGAATAACAACTGTATGTATGTATGGTTGTATGGTTGTATGGTTGTATGTATGTATGGTTGTATGTATGTATGGTTGTATGTATGTATAGCTGCATGTATGTATGGCTGTATGTATGTATAGCTGCATGTATGTATAGATGTATGTATGGCTGTATGTATGTATGGTTGTATGTATGGCTGTATGTATGTATGGTTGTATGTATGTATGGTTGTATGTATGGTTGTATGTATGTATGGCTGTATGTATGTATGTATGGCTGTATGTATGTATGGTTGTATGGCTGTATGTATGTATGGTTGTATGTATGTATGGGTGTATGTATGGCTGTATGTATGTATGTATGGTTGTATGTATGTATGGCTGTATGTATGTATGGTTGTATGTATGTATAGCTGTATGTATGGTTGTATGTATGTATGATTGTATGGCTGTATGTATGTATACATATGTATCCAGCCTAGAGAAAAAAAAAAAAAAGAAAAAAAAAAGAGAGACCCAACTGATAATAAATACCGATACTCAAACTTGTTGGAATTGGGTGGCCTAGAAGATCTGCTTTAAGTATCAGAGGGTATTATTTCTATCTCAATTAATTTAAACATCCTTTTCTGAAAATTACACGAATGTATATGTTTACTGCTGGAATAAAAATATTACAATACAATACAATGTATGTATGTATGGTTGTATGTATGTATGGGTGTATGTATGGCTGTATGTATGTATGGCTGTATGTATGTATGGTTGTATGTATGTATAGCTGTATGTATGGTTGTATGTATGTATGACTGTATGGTTGTATGTATGTATGGCTGTATGGTTGTA
This sequence comes from Sthenelais limicola, assembly GCA_942159475.1. Taxonomy (NCBI): domain Eukaryota; kingdom Metazoa; phylum Annelida; class Polychaeta; order Phyllodocida; family Sigalionidae; genus Sthenelais; species Sthenelais limicola. Next base: position 69,949,061 of record OW804097.1, on the reverse strand, counting down.
TGGGTGCATGTATGTATGTATGGCTGTATGTATGTATGGTTGTATGTATGTATAGCTGTATGTATGGTTGTATGTATGTATGACTATGTATGGTTGTATGTATGTATGGCTGTTTGTATGTATGGTTGTATGTATGTATGTATGGCTGTATGACTGTTTGTATGTATGGTTGTATGTATGGCTGTTTGTATGTATGTATGTCTGGCTGTTTGTATGTATGGCTGTATGTATGTATGGTTGTATGTATGGTTGTATGTATGTATATGTATGTATACTGTTTGAATAATAGAATAACAACTAATAATATAAATCAGAATGGTTAAATAATAGAATAACAACTAATAATATCAATAAAAATGGTTAAATAATAGAATAACAACTAAATAAATCCGGTCTCGCATCCTTGTGTCGTGAGACACTCTGTTGATATAATAATAGAACGTCGACTGAAAAAAAAATTAGACTAATAATATGATTGAATTCTCAACGCTTTCTTGTTGAAATGACTCTTTAAAATTTGTTTAGAAAGCGTCTCTAAAGAAATCAATCCAACCAAAACACATTTGTGATTGTGATTTTCAAAATATAGTTCTGTGTGAATTTTACCTCGCTATGTTTTGAACACGTAGAAACACTTAATCTTGGTGGGCAAGAAATAACACATCTATACCACACTTTCTACAGGGATATGTTGTGTGTCCCGCGGACAAAAGGTTCCTCCTACTCTTCACATTCCTAAAGAAAAATCGCAAGAAGAAGATGATGGTCTTCTTCAGCTCTTGTCTCTCTGTCAAATACCACAACGAACTCCTGAACTACATAGATCTACCGGTGATGTGCATCCATGTAAGTAATCCTAAGTTCTATAATTTACACTTAAGCTACGCGGGGTCTTCGTATTAAAAAATGTTTAAGCAGGAACAGCTAAAACCTGCCCTGCCGGCAGTGCCCCTAAATGCCCTACCTGTAAAAGTGAGACATACACTAACTCACATCCGCAGTTTTAAAACATTTGCCCCGTCTTCTTGATCCTTTTAAGGCTAGCAGTAGTCTCTAAAGACATTGAAAAGCCGGGAATTGGAGAAAATAAATGCCAGGTCGGAAAATTGTCGGAATTGTTTTAGGATCTTGAAATATATCTGGGAACATTCAGAATTTTGTCTACACTTGCTCCGACACTGCTATTATACCAATACCTCCCTGTTACTAACAGAACCCTGCTGGGCGATACTGGGTAACGGTCATGATTTGTTAAAGTGGTTAAAGGTATAGGTACGTCCGAAAATACGACCCTATGCGGCTCCTAGTTGAACTATAAAAGCCATGGCCATGGTCATTCTTCTATAGATATATTAGCGGTGGTCTCCTAGTGTCTAGTGTCTATTGTCTAAATCAAAATTCATTTCAATCATTTCAAAATTCATTTCGCATATGTCCTCTTATTGCCATGACAAATAAACGTTTTTCACTGTGGGAAGTATAATCACAATCATATTTATTTAAAAAAAACCTTCGGCTGATAATGACACTCCATGTAAAAGTCTGTGCGATGATGAATATTAATGTGAAATGAATGGCATCAGCCAGACCAACCATGAAAGGTGGGCTATGGTCAACTTTAGAGGTCTCCAACTTTTTTTGGATCGGGGTGAGATATGATTATTTTTTGTTGATTTGTGGGATATGACCTCAAATAAAAGTCTGTGCGATGATGAATATTAATGTGAAATGAATGGCATCAGCCAGACCAACCATGAAAGGTGGGCTATGGTCAACTTTAGAGGTCTCCAACTTTTTTTGGATCGGGGTGAGATATGATTATTTTTTGTTGATTTGTGTGTGGGATATGACCTCAAATAAAAGTGTAGCAAATCTTAACTAATTCGGACTGGACGAATCGTGGCCCGTGCGAAAACCATTTTCACCGAAAATAAACACAAGGTTATGACCGTGCGTCCAACCATGCGTCTGTATAACAGAGAACCTATGTATCCCCAAACCCTATCTAACTCACTGTTCTCGCTTAATTCCATCTTAGACTCTAATTCTTTCACCAATCGAAAAGGAATGACATCAAACGCTAAATCTGTGAGCTTAAGAAAACCGATGTGGATATCGAAATTTTTTTATTTTTTTTTAAAATGACCCCAAAATGAGATAAATCATGTAAAAAGGCTACCTGCAGTGGGATTCGAATTCACAATGCCTTGACTGGAAGTCTGAATCCCCACCACTGGGCTACCGAAACTAGCTGGATGTAGGGGCATGTCATTGAGAGTTTGTTCACTAGCCACTGTGCGGTATGCCTGTTAGGCTTCTAAAGGCTAATAGGCATACCGCGAGACATAAATTATGTACTTATGGAAAAGCCTGTGCCACTCAGTAATTCAATTTAATAATTTTTGTGATCTATGTGTTTTATCGTTGATAGGTTTAATATCAACATGATTCCTTGAATATTGCTGGCAGGCCGTTGCTAGCGTCCACACACTATCTGGAATTTTTTTTTATCATTCCATAAAACGTGGAAAAAAACACATTTCGTCATAGACTCCCCTAGTTAACCACCGTTTTTTTTTAAAGTGACTACCAAAAAACCCAACGGGGTAACATAACCTTTTTTTCATTTATTCAGTCTAGGGTTTGTCCGCAGAGAACTATCAGCAGGGGGAAGTTTCCTCCACCCTAATCCCTAACCCAAACATGTATCAATTAGTCCCCAAATGTAAGTGGTGTCAGTATCAATTAGCAGGTGGTCCACTCATCTTTAAACTTTTTTTTAAATTGTGAAATATACTAACTAAATCGTTTTTGGAAGTATTCTCCTAGCCATAAGAACTATTCTCATCTTTATTTCATCAATGTGTGACGACTATGAGGAAAGATATTAAAGCTTTGTATTTGTGATGTGACTGTGAGTGGGTGGATTCTTATACAAGGGAGAGAGAGACACGTGGTTTTGGTTAGGTGTGACAGTGCACTCGGCCATGGTGCTGTAATGGCCTGTTATACATAATATACATTTGCCGAATGGTATTACATAATCGGCTCGTCAGAGCCGGAAAATATCGGTTGGAACCTACAGTGTATTTGTTTCTTCTGTAGTAAGGGACAATCCCCGAAAGTTTTATGGCAATTGGTCTGGGCGTTTTTTTTTCATTGAACTGTCCTGTATACCTTGAAGGAAGCTATCTTGGTCCGTTTTACCTTAAATAATTCTGAGCTCTACATTATTTCATTTCTCCACAATAATTCATCCAGGATACTAGGATAGTCATTAGTTTCCCCGTATCATCGTCTTATGGCTTCCCAGTAGGTGGCGTTAGGTTTGTTATGTTTCTCTATACTTGCACCAGGTGGTACTACTGAATGCGAGTAACCTCTACTGTCGTCGAAAACACTTATTACATCGAGGAGTGTTCATTGAGAACATGACATGCAGAGAGTTTAACATACCTAAGAACCTAATATATTATAGATTTGGCTAATAATCAACCATTTGCCATCCCCCCAAAGCTTAAGCATGCTATGTTTGACTCAGATCGTAAATTCTGTCTCTTGAGATGTCCCTTTTGTCTCAACTCTGAAAGGAAATTTTATTTTCGATACGCCCTTGATTCTTCACCGGGGAACTTTTTCTTTACATAAGCATGCACCATTTTAAAGTTTTTATTCTTTAAGCTTTTAATCAAAGTTTGACAACATCTTGTCAATCATGATGCAATTGCATATATTTCAAATAAGGTAAGATTAGAGAATTCTCGCTCATAAAGGTGCTATATCTCTGGTTTTGGTACCCAGTTCTTGCAGCATAGATATATATATATATGCCTGTTTAGAAGGGTTTCCCCAATTATTGCTGATCTTAAAGATCGTCGTCCCTGGATGAACCAGTCATCCTTACATAAAGCATTGCTTACTTACCCTGTAATCTTCCCCAAGCATAATGATACACAGACACTTATATCTTGTTGTGGGGTTGGGTGCAGATATATTTTGGCATAGCTCGCCACTCATTTGTCTTTGCATGCCTACTTAGCGATGTTCAATATGGTGTGTGCGGTTGGAGTTATAAAGTCATATGATATATCTCTATGAATATTTGATAAGGTAGATGTGATCAGAGAATTTCACCTTACAGGACTAATGAATTTAGCACATGTGCGCCAGAGGGTGTTGTTTTTTATCTTGTCTATTTTATGTATTGTTTGAAGGTCTAATTTTTTTTCTGATTTAAATGGCATAGACCGATATTGTTTTGTACTTTGTAAGGTGTCATATTTTTCCTGTAACTTAGATGGCATAGACCGCAGAGTTTATAGATATATATGAGTTATAGATATATATATTATCTGTTCGTACTATCCTAGTTTCAATGGGTCCTTTTCTTAATTCAAATGGCATGACCCGATACAACCTAAATCTTTATATGGAGTTCTGATATCTGTATTTGTTATAAGAATTAATTAGCTACAGCATGACTGAGAAAAGTGTAAAATACATGATGTCCTTGCTGAATAAAAAATCTTTAAATAAAAAAAAAATACAAGGCTATCAGTCTCCTCGCCAACCGTCCAGAAATGGTGGGACATGGTGTGATCGTGGCCACGCGATGTTTGACACAGATATTAAATTCCGTCTATTGAGTTGTTTCTATAGATTGTTTCAACTCTGAAAGAAAAAATATTTTCCCATATGCCAGTATTTCTTGGTCCTATGTGTTCCTCATAAAAATAATTCAACTTCCTACGCTAAGTCTCTAAAAATTAAAAAATCTCTTATCGGTGTGACTAACGTGAATATTCGGTCAGGAAAAAGTCACCGGGCATTAGTCTAGTACGTTGATAACCTATCCATATATTCATTTCTGAAGAAACTAACTGTTGAAATCTTCTTAGTTCTATTATTTATGTTTAATCATGTCTGGGCACAGTTTCTGTAGTTAAAACTTAAGACGTGTTGTGTTTAATCAATACAGCATTTTATAATCTAATCCTGGGGACCTATTTGGTCTCCCGAGTATTGAGTTGAAGTAAAATACGTCATGATCATTAATCTAGGCCAAGTGTCAGACAAATTAACAGGAGAAGCATTCTATCTAGTCTTGTGAAGGTTCACGAGAATATAGACTTAAACAAACTGGCATGTTTAACAGACTTAATCCATTCTGGATATGAGAGGGCCATTCATATGTGTCCCCACCATTAATAGCTAGGGATCGCAGCGTTCTTCAATGTATATCATCAACTTATTGCAAATGTCAAGGCAGTCTGAGTTGTTAAATTGTTAGTGTCATTTTCTTCAGTACCTATAAGTTCCAGTGCGTTCGCTACATTCCTTTAAAATAATGTGCCATACAATTCCCGTTTCTTCGTATCTGAAATCATTATGGTAGTAACTGTGTTCATCTATTACTGAGATATGAGATGTTGTTCACATATTTGTCGAATTTCATACCCTCAAACAAATTAAGTATTTGTCAAATAAGTGTGCAAACAATGATGAGGCATTTTCCATAATAGTGTCTAGAGATAGAGAAACATAACAAACCTAATAACTGTCATGTTCACCTTTTCCAGTCTGTTGACCACCACCTTCATGCATTGCCACTGTCTTGAAGTTCTGTATATATGAAGATGAAATACCTCAGTAGTAAACTTCTGTTTTTGTAGCCATATTGCTATACCTGTATACTGTAATGCTCTAGCTTATGTCCCAGGATAGGTTCCCCCTTAGATTGTTTGTTTTTGTCATTTACGATAGACTCGGGAAATTTCGCTGTCCATTTTTCATACCGAGAGGTAAAACATCAGGTTTCCATAGTCCATGCTGATACTCTAGCTAATGGATATCACTTGTCTCCCCATGTTATTTTTTAAATATCATCTTGGCAATTGTCACTGCTTTGGAAGTGACAAACCTTTCTTATCATTCCCGCTGAGTCCGTATACATTGCTGATATACTTTTTCAATGACTTGAGTCCTCTAACAAAGAACTAAGCCTTACCTATTTCGCCCTTGTGCTCCCAAATCTAATAGGAGAAACTAGTATGTACGTATGAGCAACCTCTATTCTTCGGCTCTCTGGTACTAAGACACCTATGCCAAAAGATTGTGCGGTTGAGCTGTATATAAATACATAGTTACCAGTTCATTTCGAATGTCCATTTGCATCTATTCTTTCACAATTTACCTAGGAATGAATCATGGATATTGTAATGCAAACATCAACGAGGAGCATTTAATTTAGTCATAATCCCCAGCCAGGGATCTAAGCTAAGCTAGTTCTACTTTGGTGCTTCGTTATTTGGTGAAGAGCTATTTTCCAGTGGTCGAAATAAAAAGCAGACTGGAATTTAACGCCTGCAATTCGGACGCAACATTCGGGCGCTTATCCTCGATATTCTTGCCAAACTTTAAGCTACACAAACACGTGTTGAGTAGATTTCTATGTACGATTTGGGAGTGAAGTGAGCTCTTACTGTGCCTTGTCCCGCTGTTGTTATTAGGGATCTGCTTTCCTCGGGCGAAATTACCACCCTGTTATGGTCGCTATTCTTCACCAGCGAAAGCACAATCTTCACCTGAACGCTGCCATGCATAATATGGCCATTCCTCCATACACGGAGCAAAGGACCTACTACCTTTATCGCTTCAATATATAAATACATTTCCATAAATAAAATAAAAATCTGTCTGAGCCAGTGTGAAATGGTTGAAATGTAGCGCGGCATTCACCCTCGCGACTTTGTTGACAGTGGTCATTCCTGTGTAAACGTATACCAAACTTTGTTGTTACTGATTATGTTTACTTTTATTCTAATGGGGAATAATGCCAACCGAGGTTTTCCAGTCGAATCCACACTTTCTCACTTCTCTAATCGTGTTGATGCATAGCTATGGGTACTTTTCATTGCTAAGTTTAGAGTTAGTTCATTGTCAACGTTAATTGTCGTTGTCATTGTTTATTGAAAATTCGAATAAGCGATTCATTCAAAAATAATTTCTTTAACTTTCTGTGAAATTAATTATTCCCCCGATCGCACAAAAGTCATTGGTCCGCCCTTGTTATGACTGTTGCCGAGGGCGTAAACAGCGTAAAGCAACCGAAAACCAAACTTAACCCAGTTGCTAAGGGCGGTGGTGGCTTGGGGGTCTCAAACGCAGATAGCATGAAATCGCTGGTTTGTAGTTATGAAGCCGAGGAATATCTCTCACTGGGTTTGATATCATTGTAACCTAGCGAGTTGCTTGGCGCAGACAGGCGTGTCTCCGTGGGACGTCACTTAGTTATGTGAAGCATCATTTACTCATCCAGCAGGAGTGACACAGATATGAACCTCACCCCCTCACCCCTGTACCCCTCCATCCCCGCCTGTCAGACAAACTGCTAGTGGGAGAGATATAAACGCCAATTCCAGGCCTCCAACTTCACGGTGGCAGTTAATAAAGGATAAATAATATGTATCAACCCATTCACCTCCGCATCTTGAACTCTCGGTGCCCAAGTTGTTCGTACTCGATGGCACTCTCAAGTGTAACGCCCTTATATAATGGACAAGAACCTCTTGGAATGTTTCCACTCATTCAGTGCGACGAGTGGGCCATGGATTGCCATCTTCTATAATAGAGATCAGTCTTCCTGTGCTTTTTAATGGCAGGCCGTTAAGCGATCTAATGGTGGCCCTGTCAGTGTTGAAGATGTGGAAAGTGTGCCCGTAATATAGGATGTACTGGCCATATATATGACAAGCTACTACTGATGGTAATGGTCGCTTACCTAGCCTGTGTTCAACATCACCCGAATAAAAATATGTTCAGAAAGCTCAGCCAAAATAATGTCAGTCAGGAAAATAAAACTCAAGCGTCTGTGTCAAGGTGTCTAGTGAAAGAAATGATATTTTGATTTATTTTCGCAAGGTGGAGCGTTAAATCCAGGAGTTTGGTTCTCCATGTTGATGGGATAGCGTGAGCAAATGGTCTTGGTGCTATCTCCTTGTGATGAATTTGTCGGAGTTTGGGAGGACATCAAGGGGACCTCAATTTAAGACCCTGGTCTATTGGTATTTCCGCATGGCAGGTGGAGTTGTCAGCATAGTATGTAACGAATCTTCTTGCTTAAACTAGAGGCAACAATGAATAAATGCCTTTGTGTATTCAGTGTGCTTACCAGAGTCCCTTCCACATTGCCTATTGTCAGGCCAGCTGAAATCCTCAATCTGTCAAGTAAATCTTTGTAGGTTTGTATATTCGCATGGAAAAGAAATCTTTTTTAACTATATGCTTGAACTTCTCGGTTTAATAGAATTAATTTTAGCTTTTAACTCTTTGTGTTCCCTAATAATGAGAGTTCAGTATGCACTCATATGAATATTTAAGGCAATTGCTTTTCCTTTCTCACCCCGCACCATCTGTTGAAAAGGAACAAAAAGTTCTGGCCAAGACCCACTAGTTGTAGCCCAAATGATACAGCTTGGGGCTGCTCTGTTTCTATTTATAGCTTTCTTCCAGCCCTCGGCGCCCGCACAGAGTTCCTCCTCGGACGTGGTGCCCCCTGTCGGGCCCGCGGGTGACCCACTTCCATAAGTCATTATGTGTACGCCAGGTGGAGATAGGTAGTTGGGGTGGTTTCGTTATGTGGAGTATCTTTACTGATGATGGCCCACTTCTCAGTAAATGATGAGCCAGGTCCGGAGCGCTGGAGAGCATGCTGCTTTGACAGGAAAGTAGTATTAGTGGAATGCATTAGAGATATATTTCAGCGGGTGATAAAATCCCTTGTAGATCATAGGTGGGAGTGGGGGACGCAGAATTTACTGCCACTTCGGTATGGATTTATTGGTGTTTTTCCTTCAGATTTTGCTGGTAATTACTTAGAAAGGAAGGAAAAAAATATCCCCTTCGCCCACTGCCTTGATGTGATCAGTAAATCTTTTTTGTTGATATCTATATGTCTACAAGGTCCCATTAATGGGGAGAACATGTACATAAAACATACGCGAGCTCCTCTCTCGCCCTGATGACCAAATATACATAGGGTAATTGGTAAAGCAACCAATCCCCCCCCCCTCCTCTCTGCTCCCTCCCGCCCCATAAACGAGCTACTTTATTTGATGTGCAGGCCGATTTTTCCCTTTGGAAAGTGTTGCCATGTTTGGAGATGATCTTAGCTGTAGGATAGGTACCGCGCTGGTTGTGTAACTCGCACCTGGGGCTCGGCCACTGTGATGGCTAGTGGGGATGGAGGTGCTGGTGGTTTGCATTTTACTGCTTATGTGGTTTAGGTTGGTGTAAACGGCCTCTGCTAGAAACAGTCACGACCTGAGCAGCAATCTGTTCCCAGACACTGGAGGCTTACCTGAGGGATGGTGTGGCCTCCCAGTGACTCAGGTATGTACACCTGCCGTCCATTGATCACCTGGAGTAACAAATGCCCTCCCGGTCAAGGGTAGACAACCCATCTTCCTCCAGAGAGGGCCTGGTGGAGGGGTAGATGTTCTGGCTCCTCCAGCCACTAAAAAACTGGAGGGCACTAAAGCAACCCTTGCTGTCGTCTATATAGCATACCATAGTGGGCTTACATAATCTCAGCATTCCCCTTACATTCATACATGGCGTGTAATCGGGGGGATTTAATGTACTGCTCAGCGCTCGGCTGAGTTTCCATTGGTGTGCAAACACAGAAATGTCAGGAGATAAAAGTCTGGTGGGGAGAAGGGCAACGCCTGTTGTAGCGTTTGCTTGGAGGAGGCTCAGTTGCTGGAAGTTAGTGCTGTGAGGACGAGGAGGAGGAACCTGGAGGAGGCAGGAGAGGGGGAGAAGGCCCCCTCCACTGCCCCACTGCTCCACCTGGCCACTGGAGAATGCCTGCCAGACACCTGGAGGAGGTGCGGGGCCGCCACGCACGATTCATCACCCAGACAACTCGGAGATGGGAGAATGGTTTCCATGGCGACCCCTGAGATGGGGTTCCATGGGTCTGGCGTCATGAGTAAATGGAGTTGTCAGCGCAGCAAGACGCCTCCCTTACTCAACATGCCGTGAATGGGTGAATAGAGCTGGGCATACATGTTCATATTGCACACGGGGGAGGCAGTAGGCGGAAGTGTGGCTAGCCTCTGAAGGAACCCTGTAGCCCTCAAACCCATCTCATGGCGCGGCGAGCACGTGTGCTGAAGTGGCAAGCCAGGAAACAAGAGACTTTTCCAGACTTCAAAGATGAACTGTTTTCAATTGCTCTCTCCCCAAACACACTCGAGTTTCAGGAAGTTTTGGAATTTTTATGCAAAATTCTACGACCCAAAATCTCAAATATGTTCCATAACACTTCAATTTATTCTGCATAAATTCGTCGCTGAGGTTTTTTTTTAAATTGTCGGGCATTTTCGGCTTACACTCATGTGTACATTAAATTGGTTATTTTACATATGAATTGGTTTTTATTATCAACTGCCTGGCATTTTCATAACTGTATGCTTTCCAGAATTTATCTGTTTTGGGATCTAATATCTTCGGAATTGTCTCTAGTATAAAGTTACTCCTATGCATATGCTCCCTTTTGTTATGCATCTCTCCTCGTGATGTAGGCAATTGTCTGTGTTTGCATAGCATGAGGCAGATCGTACTCATTCGGTGCAAATTGGTGAAGATTCTTCCCGTTACTACGTACCGCGATTTCCCTTAGATAAGTGTTTGCCAGACGACACTTAAACTGCCCGCCATTTCTCCATCATCAACCTTCTCCTAAAAAAAATATTTTTTTTTTACTGATGACATTTACACTAATAATTTAAAAGAAATACTATTGGGAACTTCGTCTACCTGTCGACCCACTCTCCATTCTGTAAGCATTAATTACCATGAGAAATATGTTCCGAAAAATGAAAAAATAGGCCCATGCTTGCAATTGACAGTAGTTCTGTCTGCGAATATTATGATTTATACGGTGACGCTCCGCAGGCCTTCTGAAACTGATTTATATAACAAGCCCATATCCTGCCACCACAACCCTTCTACAGTATCACTACTATCGGTGTATGGCTGCCCCTCTCAATCCCTTCTACCGTAGCCCTTCACTCAATACCTACACCACCTGGTGCCTCTCTGGAAAGTCGGCTGTGGACCAGAAAAATGCTGTGTCATGGAGGTCTGATGGTTGCATGTGAGTGCACATATGGTGTCCGAGGTCCACCATGGAGGAGTTGGGACGCTCCTGGGCTGTAGTCACACCTGTAATCAACACACCTTTATTGCCTCATTACTATTACTCTCTGGTTGACAAATTGGGCACCAGGTGGCAGGACTGTTCAACAGCCAGGCCCTGAAAGTGGAGGATGCTCCTGGGAGTCTCAAGTCGGCTGGTACTCTCACGTTGGACTGGCCCAGGTGGAGGAACTTAACATTAACTTTAGGGGGGAAGTGAAAGTTGGCTTTGGACGGGGTTTGGAGGAAAGAAACACCCTTAAACACCCTTCATATAGGTCTGTCATTCCCTCCCTCACCCCCGCCTCATTTTCTTTAAACTCACTCACTCATTCCTGTTGTGAGCAAACCGATCACGTCCCTAGATTTCACCTGTGCCACAACTTTGAATGGCCTCTTTCCGGCAGATATTATTGCTACGCCCCTTCTTGGCCAACTTGTTGTCCCAGTGTGAAGGGCTGGAATGGTTGCGTGGTCTAGTTGAAGGTTTTGTCACCAGTGACTTATGACTGGAGAACCGGCGTGATGCCATTATGTCAGCCGGCTGATTAGACTGCATGTCCCCTTCACCCCAAGGTGTAGCTACCTTAAGACTTGGGGCCGGCCCTGGTCTTTACCTATGATGATTGCGGTGCCTCCGGTCGATGCCAACTAAGTCGGCCTTCTTTGCAGTAAAGCACACCTCCTGCACAACTAATTACATGTCCTGATTGAATAGCCCGCGTACAAAATCACAGCCTCTCATGTGCTCCCTACTTACGGCCAGCGAGACTTAGCAGCACGCCGGGGCGAACAAATAAAATTGCTTTCTCTTTGTTTGAATTAGAGTTTTTCTGTGATGGGAAGTGCATTGAGGAATAGTTTGCTTGTCGCGAGAGGCGGGGGATGTTGTTTGAGCTCCTGTGAATAGTACAAGTTCACAGGAGAAGTACGGGGCGTTTGGTTGACACTTCATGTACAGATGGTCTACATATATATTAACCGGCCCTTTATCATAACCCCTCTATGTATGTCTGTAGAAATTTTACGAGCGAGGACTGAATGTGAAAAAAAAAAATCCCCAAAATGTTCTGTGGTTTGTTTGGATTGGCATTACTACACCTAGTCAACATGCAGCCAGAACCCATTCTATTATTCACATGGCGATTCATATGACTCAGTGGATCGGGTGGTCACAATAGGATGCCTATGTGTACAAATGTAGGCAAGATTGCTGAATCACATCGCTTGGGCTATAATAACCCACTCTTCTTCTCTCCACGCCGGTTTCGGTGGGGGTGCAAGATTCTCAGGGCGCTGTTGTCCTTGAACCGATGGGGTCACACCCTTGGGCTTTGGGGCAGATCAGGATGGGGTGGCGGGGTTAGGTTTTAGATGTGTGCGTTTGTTCAGGTTAGAAGGAAAGAGAGCAGTGGTGGTTACTGATTGTAACATACCGACAGTGACCTGCTACCACTCTTCCAGGCCAGGCAAACCACATTACCCTAAATTCGGTTTGTCTACTACCATGATAACTAACAGGCGCCCATTTGGTTTCATCGCTTTCTGAAACATATTGCATAGAGAAAGACTTCTCTAGTAAATGGTTTCCATATTCTCTCTTCCTCCCCAGTTCAACATCTTTTTAATTCAAAACACTTTCAATTGGATTTTTAAAATTTTTGATACACGTTTACTTTAACTAAAAAGAATGTTTTTTAAAGAAAATTGGATTTATCATCATACATGTAAAGATTTCGAGAGGTATCTTGGGGAATACTTGGGATGTGAAGAGGCCTTGGAGGGTTATAAGACTAGAGGGGCTCAAAGCCCCTTATCCAAAGGGAAGATATTGCTTCCCCAGATTGACATACCGCCCTGGAAAGCTGAACCCTTCTCCTTACACGTGTGTTGATGGTGATCTCAGAGTTTCTTTTACCATGAGATGGTGATATACCTTGCGAACACCCCCAGACTTTACCCTTCTTACCCTCCTTTCCCTCGCCTTGGCCCCATGCTACTTCTACAGCTCCTCTCAGGCCCAATTACCATCTCAGATCCCTCGGCACAGTTTCCGTGTGTATAAGGATTCCCTTGTACAAGCCTCAGGCCTTACAAGGCAATTCTTGCCCAAGTGGATTTCTGTTTGCTAAAGGTGTTACGCCCTTCGTACTGTGTATCATGTAGGCTCTGAGGTCGAGTCTCGAGGCGAGTTTTGTATACAATGTGAGATATGGAATCTAACCCGTTCTAAGTGCGTCTGTGTTTGTCTTACAAGATTAATATGGAGTCGGGCGTGGAATTCTTTTTCGGGAGGCATTTCCACTTTCACACTAAGGCCCTGCCACATGCGTTTTAAGTTATTTGCCTCTCCATTTGTCTTCTTTCTTATTTGAAGTTGGTTTTCTGGTAAACCTGTGAATGTGATTGGGTTTTGGTACCGATAGCAAGTGCGCACAAGAGCGAGAACCAGACGCGATGATTCCTCATTATTCGCCTTGGGCCTCACTTAGGTTAATCACTCCTACAAGGTCATGGATCTTGAGAAGTGGAGGGCATGTGTTGATGGTTAAAGGTACACACAGTAAGTACTCAAGAGTTTAACACACTTCCACGCGACTTGCAGGTAACCCAGATAAGTATACAAGCCTCGAGCTGCAATCCTTGAAGGAGAAAAGAATGGGAAACATATGTACATTTAGTCTTAAATCGCCTTCCGAATTCCTCCTCGACCAAAGGCGAGAGAATAACCTGGACTCTACTTAGAGTTCTTTGCGAAAAGGTAGATGTTTTTGCGGTAACCAACCACATTTAATAATCTCTTGCTCGATCCCCTCAGAAAGCATGCATCCGCTCCCTTTTGATAAATATGCGATTGGTAAATGATTAGCTCGTGTTTGACCTACCAATCCTTACGAAAATCTTCTTCATTTTACCAGTTGCTGATGGACTTTGCCAGACATGTATATGAGCAAATAATGTATTATTACATCCCATTTTTACCATTGTACACCACCACCTCCCTCCCACCTCTGGTCTTCCCCACAATATGATTCTGTGCTCTTAGCGCAGTAAGTTCCATCCTTATTGACGCAGAGATTTAAATATAAAAACCTATTTAGAATTAACAATATGGTGCATCACATCCACTGATGGGTTGATGGCGTTGAATGGATCCCCATGCCTTCTGGGAACGTAGACCTTCACACGTGCGCATCCCCAGGGGACGATTCAGCCAGGAAATCTGTCCATAATTGAGGAGAAGCGTTTGTGAGGGAACTAATGCATCTTACTTGCCTACCTGCTTACCTCACACACCTGGAAGCAGGTAGAGGCTGTGTGTCTGCGTGTGTCCTCTTATTACATAGGCCCCCATGCGCGGACAGGGGCCTGTGGTCCTGCAAACGGCCGATTGTGATAACTACCAGATTTGCCTACCTCTTCCTCTTCCTAGAGACCGTCCAAAATAACCTGACCTCTGCATGAAGTGGTGCGAAGCTGATAGACCTATACGAGCCCGCTGAAGGAATTTTAAATGCTTTCCCACTACGTCCCTTTACCTTCTTCAGTTATGAAAAAAATGGTAATATTCAACATTCTTGGCGTGGCTTGATAACAGACTTCCATCAAGCACACCTGCCTGTTTGATCTTAACTGTCAATGTTATATTAGAAACCGAGGTATGAGAATTGCGTGCAAAATACTGCAGTGAGAGTAAGGCCACACATGGTTTTGAGAATTAAATAAAAAGTGTTGTGGCTCAGTTTTTATAAGATAATGTTAGCGACTGGGTCTTGCTTAATTGCCTCATAAATATGATTTTATTCTAAAAAAATAGCATGGCAAGTGTAAAACATGGACCTACTCTTGAAGTTAATGAATGTTTCATTTTCACTGAGCGAAATGTATTGTTTACTGAGTTTTTAGTTTAGATTCCACAAAGATGTGTCTTGTCTCCTCCTTCAATATATCACACTTAGGTGTGACTTTGAAGCATTATATTTTGGAAACAGAAACAACGTTATAGTCCTTCACGTTTTTACGAGGCTAATTTTTCTTTTAAGTCGAGTTGCTATGCCTATAGACCTGGGTGGTAGATAATATAGCTTCGACAAGTTGCCTTTTTCCCAGACAGACTCATTGGGGATAAGGCTGGAGCTCCTCCCGACAAGTACCCCTAACAAAACGATATTTACTGACTAATACATGTCATATGGTCAGGTCTCTCGCTTGAGGAGGATAAACGCTTAAATCACACAACCTCCATCTATCAGGGAAGCAGTAGTGACGGGTAGTGTCCGCGTAAACTTTCTATCTACCCAGCTTCTTCCAATACTCTCAAACTTTGTTCTCTCCCTTCCCACCCTCCCACGATGGCCGTTCCAGTTACGCAGTTCTTATTCTATACTACTTAATATAAATCCCACCCCTTAATGGTCTAGAAATCCATCGCCGACGCGATTGCGCGAATGTGGTGTGCTATCGGGGAATTACTTGACATTATGCTTTTATTTGAGACAAATGGTCCCAATAACAGTTACCGTGATAAAGTAGTTACCGGGCCGGGCCATTCTGGCTGTGTATGTTTTATTAGTCTTCCAAGATATAAGCCACCTGGTTTACCTTCTTGGACCGCATTGGCTCTCCACAACCCCCCTGAGTTGGGGAATTTTTTCTTCTTCTGCCCAAAACTTAACTTTTCACAGTATCATTTCTGACAGGATTGCTTTGAACGTAACTACATGAAAAGGAACTTTTTCTCACTTGGTACTGTTATTTGTTCTCTCGCCTTAGTACTTGGTGAATTGATGTTTACCTTTTGACTTCTTGGAATTAGCCAAGGAATCCGAGATGTCTTGGCATGCATTCGAATTGAAACAAATGCCCCTCACTCGTCCATTTATGACAAGAGAAAATTTTAAGACAAGCACATACAAGTGAAAATTTACAAATGGCATCGCTTGTGTCTCGTTCACACGAACACACGTTTGCTATAACTAATGCTATGCATGCAATAACTGGATTCCTTTGCCAAGATCATTATATATTTTTCATATATAGTATATATGACTCCACTCGTGCATTGCAAAGAAAACAGAAAGACGTACAATCGTCTCGTGTTACTTATATTGGCTTTCTTAAGATACTACCAACGAGCTACGGCCGTTTAAGATAACGCGTGATGGAATGTTTTATAATAAACACTGCGAGGGTAATGTTACATTTGATTTATGCGTTAATAACTTGTTACTGTCCCTCGGGGATTGGGGAATTTCATCAAATTATGTCACTGGAAAAAAGTGTTTTCTCCTTAACCTCACAAGCATGAAATTACCTGTGGTGAACATGAGGTATGCTACTACCCCCGCCTTATGTCATTATGAATTTGAAAGCTAGGTGTGGGGTCACTATGAATGCTTTCCTAATGTTAATGAATAAAATCGACGTAATCTTTTAAATGCAGAACTACAACGAAAGGTTTCCGTCGCCACACTAGAAAGATCAAAAGAAGCGTCGCTTTCGAGCAACGTTTAAATTGGATATGTCTTTTGTCTGATATTTATATATTCGTATCCCTAAAATGTCTTGAGTTAGTAGTACTTTACTTGAATTACCTCTCTCGTCCCGAGGAATTCTTTAATATCAACTCGCCTGTCCGAATCGTGTATGTTCTTCATCTAACTACATGCACCAGTAGTCTAAAAGGTCATGAAAGGAAAGATGAATGGTTTATGAAGATGTGTATTTATCGTGAATGAAAAACAGAATTCAGTGGCTGTGCTATTCTCTTTCAAGAAAACAGAGAGCTAGCGTATGATGCACACTACTATATATTGTATCAGTGCTGTCTGGGCGGGCAGTAGGACTTATAAATTAATGCTTGGATAACAAGCTCATTGATCATCAATATAAATCTTATGTACGCGCGCAGCACCGAATAATGTAGCAATCGTGTATGCAATGCCTGTGGATAGATCAGGCGCCCAGCGGTTGTCCAGAAAAGTTATCTCCCTATTTGATGGCTGTCCTCCGTCAGGGATAAACTTGTCCTCATATTGCCCATAAAGAATGATACCCGGAGAGTGTATTATTACTTATTCACGAGCGTCTTTCTATCTCGCATAGAATAGCGATTGGTATAGGGCAGCCCAACAAGAAATGGAAGAAGGTGAAGCCTATACGTCGGCGCGGGGGGAGGGGGGGGGGGTGACGGACGGGCGGGGCCTGGGGCGCTTTATTAAAGACCTGTCCTCTTCGGACGGTCGGCCTCTTGGTCTTGTGTGACGGGCCTATGCCTTGTTTCCTGAAGCTTGCTCTCATAACTCCAGCGCCTGTCAACGCCCCTAATTGGCCCGTGTCCTAGTGGGACTTATTGACCATTGTAGGAATGATGTCCTCGAGACCAAAGGAAGCACATTGATGGATCCACACCTTGATCCCTGTCCGCCTGCCGGGCCTGAGCGGACAAGATCCTCACCCTCTATCTTTTGGTCAAGGCCACTGGGTTCGCCAGGGCGGTCAAAAGTGCTGCCCGGGGCGAGAGGGTCAATAAAAAATACATGCTGCCCCAGCTGCTGTGTGTTGGTTGGGGCTGAAATATTGGTGTCCTTACCCGATAAGAAGCCTGTATAAATCGCTGTTATCTTAATATGATGCTTGGAGCTGGATGTATGCCCTGGGATGTTTGGCCTCCATATGTCAGTGCCGTGCTATGCTATTTCTGAAATTATTTCCACAAATGAATAGTGGTGCAGGTAGAAGAATGTGATTGATCATGTCCAAGGTATGCCTTGAGTAATTTGATAACATACTCGTCATCTTTACCCTGGTAAACCCTGTTAAAAGATTCTGTTTAAAAAACGGATAAAAATTTGCTTGCGCTCAGGAACGATTACTATGGCTTGTCTTGCCTGGGTTTTGCTCATGATTCATGGAGAGTAACTCACCTGAAGGTCACTGGGTTGTACTACTCAAGGGTTATCAGTTGACATATGGTTACATATCTTGTTCAGTGGTGGGAATATGTAGGTCTGGGAAAGAACTAATGATCCAACAGCTAGTGTGACCAGCCCCCCAAGTACTTCCTATGACTTCAGTTGTAAATACAATGTGATTCATTGGAATTTGTACTTATCTTTTTTCCCTGTGACATTTCATTTCTTTACAACATATTTATTGTGTCACTGATAGTTGTGTTTGATGATGAACTAGGTTAACTTTAAGGTGACTGTATTACCAGCTAGTTCCTGAATAACAAATAAGAAGAGAAAACACTGGTCCTGGATTGCATAAAACGGGAAACTGTTCTTTAAAAAGTGCTTATTTAGTGGTAAGGTGGCTAATTATGCCAGTGAATATCCATCAATCTGTAATACTACTTTCATTATGCCACCAGATTGAGCAATCAATTCTCCCGTTCTATTTTACTTGCGGGTTTGCTACTCTGGTTTACGACCATTTTGTGGATTCATTTCTCATCTATTGTGCGAGGAGTTATTGGTTTGAATGATTAAGCACCGGTACTGAATGAGATAAAAGGACAGTGCAGCTTTTTCAGGATCTATGTTATTGGTCGTATTTCACTCAGCATTAGTCGCTTTGGAAGAGCATTTTTCTCCGGGCTTCTGACCACATGTCACGGAGTCTAACACAGAGTAATGGCCTGCTTAGCACCTCACTCTGGTGTCGTCATATATGCATATTTCACCCGCCCTCATAAAGCGGCCATATGCGGACTAGCGCCAGGATTGTCCATTGTCTTCTTTCCTCTACTACTTCCCCCCTTCACTTCCTCCTCAGGAGATGAGCGCTGCAATAAGCCTTCCTCCCTGGCGAATGATCGTGATGTATTTTGGATTAGAAGTGAATAAGTTGAGGGCAATGCAAACCAGAAAGGATATATGTTTTAAGCCAGTGAAAAGGCAGATGCGCTCAGGTGTATGGGCTATTGTGTCGGCAGGAGAGGGGTCCGACCAGGATTATGTCCATCACGATGGCCTAAGTCTGTTTTATGAATCTGGGATTGACTATTTCTATGGTGGAGGCCATGAAAGTGACCAGTGGCCAGTATGCTGGACATGCTGGACAACCATAACTCACTGCCCCGTGTCCAATCCCCTATTGTCGCCCCTCGTGGCGCGACATTGTGAGCGGTGGCTGGCATGGTCACCTTCCCCATCTCTTGAGGCTTCATATTGTGTTTATCATCCCTAGGGGATAAAGCCAGCCGACCAGCCTCCTTCAACCCAACCTCACACCTCCCCCCCCCCCCCCCCATCTACTTACTCCCCTCTCTACTCCCCCATACCACCAATATATCACCTACCCTCTCGCCAACTGCCCTGCCCCACTATCCACACTTGTGGTGTATATTGCTTATATTCTTCTATGTATTTATTCTATATTTTACAAGGGGCTATCTCAATATAATCATAGAGGTGTCACTCGGGTGAATAGCTGTTTTATTGATATAGTGATATTGCAATCATGTTTTGTTACGTTGTTCAATAGCCCACCTACTAGCATCGCTCATATGATAGGGGGAAAGAGGGGAAACCTGTACGATGCCACAGGGCATTTTCTAGTAATATTCCTACTTTGATAGATGATTTCCATTTTACTCAAATTTCCCTTCGTTTTCTCTTTCCAGGGAAAACAAAAACAAGCCAAACGAACGCAGACTTTCTTCCAGTTCTGCAACGCCACGGAGGCCATCTTGTTGTGTACGGACGTTGCCGCTAGGGGGCTTGACATACCTGCAGTTGATTGGATCGTCCAGTTCGACCCTCCAGACGATCCCAAGGTAAGTTGATAATCCCTTCCCTCAGATTAATTGAGCCCTCCTTTATACATTGTTTACAACCCTTTCCCGGCTCATCTCACCCGCGATAACCCTACCTTGTTAACCCAAAACAATTACTGTGTTTAAATATATCAAACATGGGTATATGGGTCAGATTTTCAGAAAATGTACAATCGTCAGCTCTACAAATTTAGTAACTTCTTGCAAATTAGAGTGGAATATTTCAAATGCTATGCATATCCAAAAGTATCTTTGGCATTGTGTTGATTAAGATATCTCTTTCTTAGTTTTAAACTGCATTTTGAACGTATTTTTTCTTTTAGATTCGGATTATTTGAGAGAATTGAAGAAGGCGAATTGTACATTTTCAGAAAATATGACACCGAATGCCAGTAACATTATCCATATAATTATGTTAACCCAGTTCTTTCGACAGGTTCTATTCTAATACTTTTAAATGCAATTATTAATGGGTGTCATCGCCATCCTCCATATAAATCTATTAGCCGCGGCCCTGTCTCCTGAGTTGATAGAGTCCATTCATCACTGCATGACCGCAGGTGACTCTTACCTAAGCTCGAGGTGACCCGCTGACTGCAGCACCTGATCACATGTACTTTAATTCCTCCAAACAATGGCGCCCATTATCTTATCCACATTACTTTCCGTTAACAATAACATACAGGTAGAATTCTCTGCTAATGAGAGAATGAGTTGTTTGCGTTTGTGGCGAGGAGGCGGGTTAGTGGGTGAGGGGCTGAAGTGGGGAAGGAATTGTATATGTTGCAACGCTGGTACTCAGGTGCTTGCATAAAGGGAAGAAGGAAATCTGAGAAAGCAACAGATGATCATCGGGCTCTGCCTATGCAGTCCCAAATACTTGGCAGAGGATTTTAATGCAGGTAATGGACGAGGTCTTTAAACGTAAAGGGCCCCGCGGGCAGCGCCTATGCTAACCTGAGATGATTGGGAAGGTTTCAGCGTTAAAGCCTTGTCAGCGACTAAGTGTGAATGATGATGTCTGGTGCCTGCCTAAATAGGCGGCCCGGGTTTGCACGAGTGGCATTTCACTGGGTTTTGACACCGTGGAGGTGGAGGACACTGGAGGAAGGTGGGAGAATGACGGATGAGGCAGCGACCACCGACGCCGTCCACCTTGCCTCCTGCTCAAGCACCCTCATTTCCATGGCAACACCTTCCCTCAGCACCTGGAGAAGAAGAAGAGGAAGAAGGCACCCTTTCTCATTTCTAGAGTGCTGGCAAATGTCTGACACATTGTGCCTTCCTGAGAATGTTCATTTTTTATGAGAATGGTGGACTTTTGGCTGATAAACTTGTCATCCTTGAATTGATAACCTGGACAGTCATACAGACAGACATACATCAAGCGCTGGCATGTTTACCAGTTGTTGCTCGCTATTGACACTTTTTTCCAGTTGTTGCTGGCGTTCCACTTGATGAATCGAGAAATTGTAATCTTTGGTTATCAGTACCTGCCCAATGCTTGTATAAATGCATCGTTGTTTTCGTATACGCCGGTTATGATATTAAGAGATGAATGTCTTGTTTCTTAGCCTCTCATTATCCCATCAAGAAAGGTTTCAACATTAACAAGCTGTAGTCTTCATCAGGGCATCTTAGATGCTCGAATTAAAGAATCTCACGAGTTCTCCATGATAACAATTCCATTTTCCCAATCAGTCCCATTGTGATTAATAATTATTTCAGTAAAAAAAAAACTAGGAACAACCTCACAAATATATATTGAAACATAACCAAATTACAAACCGATTCCTGATATCCTCGAATACCAAACACACATGTCCTCTTAAAAGTATCGGCAGTGAGACATGGGCCACAGGAGGATTAATTTAATTTCCCGCAGAGGGTTCTCAGTCATTCAGATAGACGATAATCGTTCTGAAACTCAATTAGCCGAACCTCCAACTCCCTCAGATCAAGTGATGCTATCCTCTCAAATAAAGTGTCAGAATTTAATAGCATGAACACCGTCCGTCTAATCTCGGATGACAAAGGGTTGCTTGTTGGAAAAGAAACGGACAATAACCATCTCATTATATCAGTCACATTTAGCTGTGTCGTAAGATTATGACGATCAATTTTCATATAATATCTAATGTTCGCTTTCATACGAGACGCTGGTTAACATTTCCTTCTTTCTTTTTGGAAGGTAGTCAATCCAAATATATTCATAGCTCTATGGATTCGCGCGTTGGCGGTGAGATTGACTGATATTTTGGTGGCCTTCTCTCGGGGCGTTTTTAATTTGTTGGATCTGAAGGTGAAATACGGATCTGGTGTGTTTTGCCCTCTGCTAATAGGTCTGATGCCACAAAGTCATGTTTAGCCATCAGCAAATGGATGCAGCTTGTTTGAAATCCTTTTCAACTAGTCCTCTGGGGGATCTGGGGGAGATGCATAAGCTAATCAGGCATCCTTGAGCTGTGTTTGAAGGAGACTTTTTGGCTTCGAAGAAACGGCTTGATATGATAAGATGTCATCATAAATTAATATCTAATGGCAGACCCCTTGTTTCTTTTTAGCAGTTATGTGTTATTACGTAATGCAGTGTGAATTACACGAACTTTCGCCGCGCTTTAGGCTGCCGAAAAGATTTTCATAACATGCTCTACGTTTGATTAGATGAATATCCAATCAAATAGTGCCAGTCCCCGTATGAGGAAGTACGTAGTGTTTTGTCTTCTCATCTCACTTGGAGCATTTGTATCCTGGAACCTTGACTTCACACGAATGTCCCTTACTAAACTTGTTATTCAATTTTCGGGGCGATGCTGACCTTTTACTGTTGCGCTTTATTCTGTAAGATCCCACCTTACAACCGCTTAGAATGTATCCATATAATATCCATATAATATACGGCTAGAGCGATTTCTAGGAAAGGAGGTAGAAAAGAAATGGTAGAAAGAAGGTTTTCTTTGTCCAGAATGTTCTCGGAATTTGTTGTTTTACAAACCCCTTTACTCATCTGTAGAGGTCTGTCCCCCTCTCTGGATGTCGTCGTATGTGGTTTGTGAAGGTATTTGGGGTGGAAATGTGATTTTGAAGCCTTTTTTAAATTACAATCTCTAAACTCTATTTATAGCCTGGGAAAGCCCCTGTGAGATACTACGTCATTTCCCACAACCTACGTCCAGGGGGACCTAGATGGACCTGGGATGTAGAGGAATGAAAGGGGGGTGAAAAGAATGGATAAAGAAGTGTGTGGCTGGGGGAGGTAAGAGAAGAGGAGTGAAAGGCAAGAATGTGGAAAGAAAGAAGTGCAGAATGAGATTGGTAAGGGAAGTGAAAGAGCTGTTATATTGATGTGGTTTATTAAGAGAAAGGAAAGAAGGAAGGATGGTGAGACAGAATTCTGAAGGGTAGAGCTGCACACAATCCCAGGCAATTAACTTAGTTTGAAGATATTTTGACCAATAAATGCATGTAAAATATTCCTATGAAGTAATCAGAGGGAGAGGGGGAGATTGAGGAAAGAGAGAGGGGGTGAGGGGAGAGAGATCAGAGATGGGAGGGGGAGGGGGAGAATGAAGAAGCAGAGGGATGGTAGGAGAAATCAGATATAGGGAGAGGGAGAATAGGATAGAAAGAAAAGGAGAAGTGGGGGAGAAATAAGGGAGGAAGAGGATGGGGGAGAGGAAAGAGGGAAGAAGGGAAAGGGATGGTGGTAGATCATTACAATGGGGGGGGGGGAAGGGTGGGAGAGGGAAGGAGAGAATGAAAGAAGCAGGGGGACAGGTTGGGAGAAATCGGATAGGGTGAAGGACAAGAGGATAGAGCGAGAAGAGAGAATAGGGCATGTGAGAGGAGGAGGCGGGTAGGGACAGGGGAGAGGCAGGGGAGAAAAAGAGGAGAGGCAGTGAGAGAGGAGGGGAGAGGCAGTGAGAGAGTTGGGGAGAGACAGTGAGAGGAAGAGGGTGACCGTCTGGAGGACGGGTACTTTGCTAGTCTGTTATAAAGGTATCCCTAGATAAAAAAATTAAAACAGATAAAAATATTGTATAGTATAGTCTATTGAAATTACGTCTTGACCTGTGTCAGTAATTCTGCCATATATTGTAACGTTACGTAATGGTGTTGCGTGGGGCAATGCGGATGATTTTTCACCCATCCTCTTTACCGTTCTAATATTGTCCACCGTGTGCTATATTGACTATATAGTAGCCCTGCCTCCCCAAATATGATGCACAGAGTTTACACCTTATGATCTAACAGTATCAGAGATGATATACTCTACACACTGACCTACGGGAAGATTCCCATTTCCCATTTCAATTTACACCCACTGATATCTTGTGGAAATACTCGGGCCCCTTTACCGAAGACTGATATGAGAAATAGGATATCTATGTGAAAAACGCTGACTGGCTTTCTCATCTTCTGGTCTCGTCCCCTCATTGTTGCCTACGCCAGCTCGAAGAAGAATAAACCTTAAATATAGAAGCTGGGGAAGAAGCAATTGTAAAGGAAGACATTTCTTCCTTATCCCACCCCTCCCCATGCAGGGTGTATTTCCTTTAGCTATTCCCGGGCCACTATTTATTCAGGGAATGTAGACGTCCCC
This sequence comes from Sthenelais limicola, assembly GCA_942159475.1. NCBI lineage: Eukaryota > Metazoa > Annelida > Polychaeta > Phyllodocida > Sigalionidae > Sthenelais > Sthenelais limicola. The sequence continues at coordinate 69,924,474 of OW804097.1, read as the reverse complement.
AGCGTATAATACGGGCGCACCTCACATTTTCACTTTGTCAGACATATGTATAGATGATAAGTAAATAAGTGATGAATACATAGGCCTGCCAGCCAAGGCTCTGTCTATGTATCTGGGGGCTTTTCTCTCCCCTCTCCTGCACCACCTCCTCCGCTTCTTTCTCTTATTGACATCGGCTTGGTATATATCTGTATAATGTAGAGTCAGCGGCGTCTCATGCCGGTGTGGAGTGGTCCCTGTGTGCCCTAATCCTCACCAAATCACTGCCTCCAGCATCAGAGGTGCGCGGCCATTGTGTAGAACGTTGGATTTGCCTGGCTGGATCATTGTCTCTGCGTCCTCCTGTTTGTTCTCCCCTGGCTCGCCCAAACCCAGCCACACTCTCCGTAATACCCTGGCTATCGTGCCAATCGAGAATCTCGCTTTGGAGTGGCGAGCCGGGCGAAGAAACGGTTAAAAAGGACCGGATTTCGGTACAAGCCGCTTTAAGCATTAAGAATTTAGCCAAGTGAAAAATTTACACGATGAGAGAGGGGAGTTTAGGTAAAAAGAGAAGTTGCTGCTGATGCATAGGCACCGGATATGGAAGGCTACTGGGTAAAATCGGTGCTCGGTACCCGCTTACTTGTAATGCGTATTGAATTGTCTGTTAAGCATGAACATGCGCTATCATTAATCAGCATAGGTTGGACGTTTTTTGTTGTAATCGAAGTGTAAGTTTGCCATTCATATCTGACTACGTTTTCCTCCTGTATGCAACAAACCGCCCAAAGAAGATACTCTTTGAAAGGAAATCTCCGGTGACTGTTGCTTTGGTGTTCGTAGAAAAGAACTTGAAGGTTTTCCGTGGAAAAACTGCTTTCTTTCAAGATAGCATATAAAAGTAAATTATGGCGTTTGAGTGAAACAAATGAGCTCGTTGTTAACGCATCCGTTTACTGGTCCTTTATCTCTCATTACCCGTCCTGTATTCACAGGGGAATATATGCAGCTTTCCTGAATTAGAAGCAGATGTTCCACCGTAAATATCTCAGACGGACCTTCAGTAGATCACCCGCCCTTCTCAGCACCCTTTTCAACCACCTCCCTCAAAAATATGTCTGCCATACCTATTGTGCTATATGGAAACGCCCCAGAAGTTACATTAAACTTTAAAGGATGGACTGCTCAGTCAGTGCTCGATGCTGCGCGACAGATTTGCGTCCTTCACATTTGTCTTTTCATCGGCGTTCCCTGCCAATTGAACCCTCATTTGGGACAGGATTAATTTCCGCTGTTAAATCCCACTTTAATCAGCGTTCCCCAGACTCCGTATCCAGCGCCCATGGGATGGAAAATGATCGATGTTTTCTATCTTTTTTCCTGTCTAAAAAATAAAAGTCTTGTGAATGTGTAAAAACCTAGATCCTGAACTGCTTTTTGTTGTTATTTCAGGTAGTACTTTTTCGTCTATCCGCCATTTCTGTCTATTTAGAAGTGGAATGGGAGTATACATTTTCTGGCCCATGTTTATTTTTATTCCGACTATAACCTTGCCACTTGAAAGTTAAGTTTCGCCGTCTGTGATATTAGAATTTTTGATGGTGTAACTATCCAGTCACGTGCGTTCGATTTCCCTCCAGAAATCTGAGCTCGTGCCCAATGTGGAACATATTAAAACTTGTAGGATGATGCATGCAAACCTTAAGTTTCTATAATATGCAGACCGTTCCTTTTATTGTGTGCCTCCATATCTTTTGGTTTATCATTTTTCCAATATGTCCTCCTGTTGTCTCAGGTACCTATATCGGTTTCCATTGTCTATTTCCTCCCGACCCCCCAAATGTTTTTCATACCAGAAAGGTGCTGTACGTATGTCTCTAGTCAGTAGTCATAGTGACCGCAATATAGCTATTTTTATTTCCATTTTTTAAAATACACTTTTAGAATAAATGAGTGAGCACCATTTGTCAAATGATAGTTCTTCCAGCAGTAGCTGTTTGCTTTTACGTATTTGTGGCTATCGCTGAGGTGGAGTGTTATAACCTAAACCATTTCAAGGAGATTTTTAAAAAATACAATGGAAGTGTGTACACATGAAGACACATAGTATGACATAACCACGATTAAACCAAGCATATATTCTTTAATAATTTGCAGGAGTACATTCACAGAGTGGGAAGAACCGCCCGTGGAGAGGGAGGTCGTGGACATGCTCTTCTCATCCTACAACCCGAGGAGCTCGGTTTCCTGCGTTATCTGAAACAGGCCAAAGTTCCCCTTAACGAGTTCGAGTTCTCCTGGACCAAGGTGGCCAACATACAACCCCAGGTAAGTGTATCACATCCTTCAGTCTAGGCCCAAAGTTGAGCGGTTCCCTTCAAACGGAGGGAAAGCCTCTGGCCTCAAAGCCCAAAGTGCCATTATAATTCCAGTAAGACCGCAAAATGTCAGTATATTCCCCTTAGAATGCCGAGTCCCAGGTCAGGAAACCAATTAGCGAAGTAGGCGTCTGATCACTGATATACCATCGCATACCATTCTTATCTAATCTGAGGGTTTAAATCTAAACTGCCCCTTCTCCTCCCTATTCCACCATGGCCCTTGCGTGTGACGCTAGCGTAAGCAGCTATGTAAATTATAGCTTAAAAGATGAATTATTGGAACGGTACGTTCTCTGGAATATCATGTGTTGAAAGGGGTTTAAGTCAGAGGTAGTTTAGATAGGAAAGTGGAAATATTGATAAGAGACTCGCCGATGAGTGACGTATCCTGATATGCTTTGTGCCTGGAAATTGTTTACTAATGTTTTTATAACCTGTTTAGTGCAGGCATTGTCCATTTCAATAAATCGAAGTAAATAAGTTGGTTCCTATCTGTATGATGATTTAATACCCTTGAAAAGTCTATCGTCTATTTTCAACCGGCCTAACCTTAGCGACTAATGATGTATCATATCAAAGCCTGTCAATATTTGTTTCCCACTGTTTGCATTTCCTTTCCTAGTGGAATATTGTATTGAGCTCAGCTTCAAAGGAAGGCTATTTGGATTACTGGAAAGTCAATTAACTATTTCATAACGAGGAACGTTTGCTGTGGCCAAATTTCTTATAAATTATCAAAGCTATGGGTTTCATATCGAGACAAGCTCATCAAAAGACCTTACACTGCTTTGGGATTGTCATTCATGTTCCCAAAAATATGCCCCAATCCATACATCAAAGTGTTCGTTTCAATTTGTTGAAGCAGCGTTCTATTGGTTAAGTGCCAAGAAGTGTGAAAAGCCTGTCAGTACTGCTCTTCGAGGAAGGGAAATCCGTTTGCAGTTTCTAATAAGAATTAAACAACTGGAGAGTGTTTATCATCTGATTTGCTCGCCGGATTCGTACTCGAATCCCAAAGTCTCTGCCGAAAGGCGAGTCAGCCTTTTAAACGACAAAAACAAGTAAGCTGCGGTGTTAAGTTCCCATCTTGGGTCTTGTGATGTAGATAAGACCTCTAGTAGTTGCCCCATTGCTTAGTGTCAGACACAGATACAACTATTTGCTCTTCTCTGAATTATGGCAATGCTTCTTTAAGGAGGCTGTGGAGAATGTAATAGTTCTTTTAACAGCTAGTAAAACGTATGCCCGAAGAGAGCACGTGGCGGAGTGTAGGATGGGGGGGGGGGGGGCTGGCATGACTCGCAGTCCTTCTCTTCCAGAGATGGGCGGGCGGATGCCTTCTGCTAGCCATTGCTAGTCTAAGCCAAGTGAAAGAAGTTAAACGCGTATAATTGAATTCTTCGAGCAGAGAATTTATGAACTTTAGAGTGGCACCGACCTGACAGAGGCTTACTGGCCCCAGGCCTGGTAGGAGAGAAGTGGGGTTAGAATCTGAGCAGAGCTGCTGGTAAATAACCGAAGCTGATGAGTAGGCTGGCTAGTTGGTCGGGAATGGACTAAATACCTGCTCATAGATCGCTGAGCAGCCTGAGCAAGTGGTTCAAACAGCCTGGCCGCACCGGGGGGAAGCGTAAATGCCAAGCAGGAATTACCTGGCTTCAAAATATGAAGACTAACATTTCGCCCACATAGACATCTACAACGTAGAGACTTAGGGCTTCTGATGTAAGGTAGACAGCTTCAAATCATGGCTGCTGCCTTGTATCGTAATAATTTGATGTTTCATTACCTCAAGTGGTTCAAACGGCATTCAGTGATTGCAAATGTTTTGTTTCTGAGATGTTGATGTGTAATATTTTTAACGTGGGAGGAAAAAAGTCAACCACAACTGTATGAATAAGACTAGGAAGAATAACTGGGACGTTTTTTATGTCAATACAGTAGGGATGAAGATTAAACACTTTAATCACTACACCTGAGACCCCTTTAACGTTTCATCCCATTTAAAGGGCATCCTCTCAAGTTACGCTTTTGCAATAATAGATGATGTTAAGACTTCCTTTGCAGGTTTCAGAGTGGCTTTAAGATTCATTCATAGGGGAAACAATAGACATTATGGGAAAACACTGCACTGCTCTTATTCTACTAAAGCAATTTGATACTGTCTGGTGATATAACATTTGGAAATATCTCTTATACAAAAGGGGCACATATTGGCTGTGTCACTCTAGAATACAGAGAAAAAAATATGGTATCACATACTATATCACTGCCTATATATCTTTTTCAGTGTTTCATCTATCAAATTTGTATGTTCCTTTTACGTATTTTGTTTTAGGTCATCGACTGTCAACATATAGGAGTACCTTTTGATATTCTCTTCAAGATATTTATCTAATCTTATTCTTATTTTTGTATCTCCACTTCATTCTGGCCTTGGGTGCTGGTGTCATATCCGGCCTTATATTATTATGTAAACGTTACATGTACGTCGTACATGTAACAGAGTATAAGCTTCACATGTACCCATGTCCATCAGTCTTCGTATATACATTCATCAATAAACTACGGAATCGTCAACCACGAGTTCTCTATTTCTTCATACCTATCACTGGGGGCATTCACCTAATATTCGATTTGTGACCTTTTTACCTGATGATAAATGTGGATATGTACAACTAAATCACCCTGGAACAAGTTGCAACTCCTCAAAGGTATGCATCGGAAGGGTGAAATCCCTCAAAAAATGTGAGGGGTAGAGAGCTAGCGTTAGACACAGAGGAGAGAATATTGGAAACACACAAGGTAGGAGGATAAGATAATAAGTATCCGCCTCAACCCCTGTCCGTTCCACCCTCCCCACACCATGTTTGTAGAGGATGGGAAAAGGTTAGTTGTGGCTATGTGTCAGGCCGAGGAAGGGAGCCAATCACTCTGCTGTCAGCGTGGAGCAATTACGAGCAACTGGTTGAGATCAAGAGCTGGTCAATGTGTCACTGTCACCTAAGGTATACACACACTCTAACAATAGATACAAGTACGCAACACACGCTACTCGTCTGCCGCAAACTGAGCAGCTGCGGCGGCGCTTGGCAAGTGATGTAGGATCACTGACCCGATTATTGCCTTGCCCCCTTTCATCCCCCTGACCCCTGCCCAGGTAACCAAAGGTATTTAGATGTCCTTTGTTCTTAAGCTTCTATATTCTTTTTTTTTGGCATTCTGGCCTATGTGTCCTTGCGATTGCAATTTAGGACTTGGGAAGAAGGAAAGGTATTTTGTGAGTTGCTCACTTCCAACGACGGACTAGAGTTAAGGTTGGTTGTAATTTGATGGCTTTCCCTCATGTTGTCTTGCTCGGCGATTTGTAGGTGAACAATCATTTGTTTCCCATGCAATTCAGACCGTGAGTGACGACCTGGATGATTTCCTTTTGATTGCTATTGGTTTCACACCCCTAATGCCAGTTGGGATCACTCCCTCATGTCGTATTGTGAACATATGTTTAGTGCAAGGCTTTACAAGAAGAACATCTTTTCCTCAATGGAACCCATGTCTCAGTTACACCAGTTTCAATGTTCAATGCCTGGGTTCATGAACCAGCTATTGCCGTACTCTACCACAATTAAAATTGGTAAAATCTTACAGTCTGTTAAAATATTGTACGAGAAAATTACTTGGTTCTGTAAACTAGATATGAACCCAGATAAAACGAGAATCACAGAAACATGTCTACCTGATTGGGGGAATGAAAAGGTTTAACAGTGATGGATTTGGACTGACCCGTAATTAATATTGGGCCAGTCGACACCTCTGAGGTTGGGCCACTGGCGTGCTATGCATTAAGGTGAAGAAGACCCAAGGTTCACCTGAGATGCACTGCCAGGAGGGGGAGGTTATACTTGGGAAGACAGCCTTGTACAAAGCTGCCCACCACTTGAAGATTGGCTACATTTGGTGGACTCCGACATGCACAGAAACGTATGCCTCTTGGGTATGCAAAGTATGGTGGAATAAGCCTGCCCTGGATCCCCACACACGTGGCCACTCACCATCCATGTAATATAAGTCCATGTCCATGTGCCATCAGTCTGAGATTATGAACAAAATTCCCTATCATTATATATCCCCCCTCCATGGCCATGCATTCAAGGATAATGTGACTTGAAACTTGCCATCAAAAGTTGAGGTTATTTTCTAGATTTAATTAAATAGAAACCGTACTAACAGTATGGGTTTGCCCTGTAGTAAGAGAGTCAGTTGGTGGGTATTGTGTAAATGTTTCAGTGTAGGTATTACGGTTACTTGATACCTGTAGATTGGTAGAAGGCTAACGCTATATTTTTCATGAGTGGGAAAGGTAAACAACATCTGGAGCTTGAGTGTCCCAAAACTACAGCGATTCTGATACGTTACATTACCTAATACTACTTGCTTTACGAAATTAGTCATAAATGAAGCAAATTGGTCACAAATTCATTAGTTTTTCTTCAGCCACTGTAGTTGATATGACTCAAAGCACTGTGATATATATGAATCGTTACTCCGGAACTACATTACCTGTTACAGATATGAAATGCCGAATATGAGGGAAGCTTATAAAATTGCATTCACCTAATGTGATCCATTTTTCCGGGAAAGATCATTTTTATTTTTTACTAAAAAAGGTGCGTATATATGCACTGTACTGGTTCGGAAAGTGTTGAGAAGGGATGAGCTGTTATCAGTCACGATATCTTACCTTCCTCACCCTCTTTGCTGCTAACACCTGTGGCAGACTGTTACAAGAATTTACCAACGAGTTTTGAAAGCTTCCTTCCCCTGGCCCTGCGCTTCAGAAACATGCCCCTCGCCGATCTATGGACCCCGTTACTTGTTGAACGCGTGGCCGAGTGATGCCTTCCGACAACAGGTTTGATAGTACGGCGCATATTAGAGAAATATATATGCTGGATTATGACGTTGGTAGTTCTTTTATCTTTTATCTACTGGCCAAGGAACGCAAATAATCTTATGGACAACAGACGAATGGCATTTCTAAAGCAGTGCAGATATATGCGAGACTTGCTTGGTACATTTCGCCTGTCGGAGTTGTCCTAGTATGAGGTCAGGATAGTGTACAACCTTCTGAAGGTCATTGAAATTCAGCATTTCTTCTCCGGAGTATTTTTCCTCCAGCCCTTGACGGGTTAATTTGTTTATTGCGCTCCGGTTTCTATATTTGCGTTCCTTCTAAATATCCAGTTTGAAGTATGTCTTGGACATCTGTTCAGACATGATTCTTGTTTCTGAGGAGCCCTTACAATTTAGTTTTAATAATGTATCCATCCGTACTTTAGTGAACGGAATGATGCTGCATCCTTGACCTAAAAGAGACTAATTAGTTTCCGAATTATTATTTTTTCCTTGTCAGTCCTTGCACACATATGCGCCCATTATAAACGATCTCCTGGGGCAGTCGATGGTATTTTTCATGCTACGGACTTCTTTTACTTTAGTTCTTATTATATCACCGTGAACGATCTCGTTGTAAAACCCAAGGCAAAAAAACATCACCCGAGTCAAAGCATCGGCAAAGATGTAAACACACCTGACAGTTGTGCATCCACTCCCTTGGAAAATTAATATGTATTCGAGCGAGCAACAGGATTTTTCCTGCAATTTCGTTAACTTTCCCAATGGCGTTGGCACTGTTTATACTGTAACCATAGGGACGAATGCTTGTTGCCATTGACAGAACCCCACACAGCGTCCAGCTTGTCTTCAACCACCTTCCCCTGCCTCCCCCCTGTCAAAACATCCCATGGAAATACCAGCCCCCAAAAAAGCGAATGGAAGGGAAGGAACACCAGAGGAATAAAATGAATTATATTTATAGATAAACACGCCCCAGGTAAAGAAATAACACTTGCAATGAACGGCCTGGGGAATATGGTTTCAAGATAGTGGAGACGGGAGTGAGAAATGTTCCTGTAAGCCAATAATAACTCTGAAATGACTGACAGAGCAGGGAGCAGGTAAACACTTAGGGGGGAGGAGAGAGCAGGTCTGGAAACATAGCACTGGATCTCCTGGATCTGACCCCCATAGGAAAAAGTGCCTCTCAGTGGGCTGCCGTATCTAAGGTTGCCCTTCTGATATCACCTGATAGGCCCGAACTGGTGGCGGTATTATATCTCCTTGGTAGACATAGAACCCCGGGTGGGCAGGCATGATGGAAGGGAGGGAAAACTTGCCCAAGTGTATTTGATACTTGTTCGTTATCATCGCCCCCGGGGACAATCATTTTTCATAGATACATACATGTATAATGTGCCTCTGAGCCTGCTCCACTGCTCCCCTATTTGTTTTCATTCTACTTCACATAACAGTACTTCCCTCTGTATGAAGCGTTTAGTACTGTCCATGAAAATGTAATTGTTTGCAAATGGAGAAATTGCCCCTACTGAAGCGAAAGCGTCGCCTTGTCATTTTGCATCATTGAATAATCAAGGAAATAACTTGGCCCGGGCTAGAACTGTGCGTTAGCAGGAAAGACTATCGCTCTTCACTGTCCTGTGATGCTTTTTAATTGGTTTAAAAAATAGCAACTCTTATAAAGATGTTTAATGAAGTTGTCAAAACTCCTTTGTATCTCTTATGAGGGTCTGCATTGAACAGAGCCTTTATGGGGAAACACCCTTTGTGGGAGTCGCTGCCTAGGCAATTGTAGATGCTTATGGAAGCAGAATGGACAGGCTCTGGCGATTGGCGTCAGCTGTTTTGTTTCGTCCGACGCCAGTTGGGAGGGAGCTAAATAATACAGGGAGACAGGTTAAAACTGCTTGTCACCATTGGGCTGTGTTCAGTTGGTGGCTGTGAATTAAAGTCAATTAGATGGATGGTGATCCAATCAAGGTGGAGTGTTGAGAAGCATAGCGCTGGAACCAGGGATGGGCACTGGATTAATGGTTCACCTACGCTAAAGGCACCACGTGCGCTAATTACTTTTCTTTGCCTAGAAAGCCATGAATCCTTAATGTCGGCACTTTGATTGGGTTTTATTCCAATTATCCCTACCGGTTCCATTTCGGACGGCTTCATCTTCTATTAGCCTCCGCTTTCCCCCTCCCCCCTCATGTCTCCCTCTCACTTTCTCTATTTCTCGTTCTGTGTCTCGCTCATTTCCCTCAAACGCCAACCATTCGCCCCATCATAGCTGTGCAGTACCATCGCCGGCCCGCCGTGCTCACTTTCGTTTCAATTTGTCTGCGATAAAAATGCGATTTTAATGTTTAATGATTTCCGCATCTGAATGGGAGGGAGGGGAAGTGAGCGGGGCGGGGGGTGGGGGGCTGAGGCCGGCATTTGTCGGAGGGCAATCATCTGAGAGCTGCTCTTTAGGGAACTCTTGAGCCTTTCACCGTACACCGGGCGATGATGCACCAGTGCACCGAGTTAGGTAATAATACACAGGAGCAGGAGCCTATCCTTGAGGGAGGCTTCGGTTTGTTGAGTTAACCTCCCATTGAATTAACCCCTCCGGCATCGATTTCAATTCCGGTGCAAATTCTCAAAAAACAATTATAACTGATTTCATTTTCAAGGACATTTATTGAAGGCAACCTGGTGCGTGTGAAGGACTATTTAGCTGTTTCAGTCAGCCACTAACACCTGTACTTGTATTTGAAAAACAAAAATGCATGCCTGAAGGAAGAGGGTTATAGAGGACCTAGTGCTTGCAACTTGCCCTCTGCCCTTGTCAATATAATTGAAGGGGCGTGACTGGACAACTAGTATCTGCTGACTCCGCTATATAGCCGTGATCATGATGAATGGTGTATATATTTGCTGTATGCTAAGGTTGATCAGTTAACTCGTAGCAAATTTCAAACATATTAAGATACTTCGGACTTGAGCATTCGGCACTGGAGACTATTTACTTAGCCCCAATCATTACTAAAGACTGATAACGGTCGACGGTTGGTTTTGGGAATGAAAGATATGTTGTATTTGTTATACATGAAGCTGTTTTGTTTTGCTTGTTTAAAGCTGGTTAACCAAAATCGAATGGAGGGGTATGGTACATCTTGAAGCGGGTAGCGATGAATTATGGTCTTCTTTCGGAGCGATACCTACTGTTCCTATTTTTCTGTATACGTGAAGGAGAAAACATCTCCGATTATATTGGAGAAGTCACGCCCCTAACTACGCTGCCTAGGTAACCACGCCCCCCTTGGTCCCGCTTATGACGTCGACCCTGTGTTTACCTATGACGTCACAGTCCCAATCCTTCCACGCCCACCTTATCCTTCCACTCTCAACCGCTTCTCCGCCCACGCCACACGTATAATTTTTTGGCGTGATTTTGAGTCAAGTTCCGATTTTACAATGGGTAGATATTGTACGCCATGCGGAATTGAGCATGATGCTCCGACCGGGTTGCATTGCAATCGTAAATTGATAGCAGAGGTGGCTAAAATAGAAGGAGAGAAAACAAGTCAACTTACTGGGCGTGTAGAAGGGTTGGAAGACATGGTCAGTCGCATCCTGACGGCAGTTCAGGCGCTAGAAAAGAAGCCCGAGTCATCAGTAGGCTCCTCCGACAGTGAAATTCATATCAATGAAGATAAAGGCAGGAAGTCTCGTCGGGATCTGGATGAGGAAGAGTCATCGCACAGTAGAGAGAGTTCCATTTATACAGCGGGCTCGTCATCTCACCGTCGTCGGCGCAGTTCTTCTAGGAAGAGGTCCGTGCCTTTCGACCGCGAATCGGTCATCGACAAGGGTGAGACAGTTGAAAACTTTAATGAACTTTTGCTGCTGTCCTTGAAGCTTATGGAAAGGTTAATTGCCGACTCACGCCCTGTAGAAGAATTGTCTAGTGTGTTGTCTCACTGTGTCACCATGACCGAGAAAGATGCTTCATCCATGTACACCCTCAAGGCGTCGTTGGCGTATGATCAAGCAGTCAGATCTAGGGCCAACAAGAAAGGTCTGATCGCTTTCGGCGATACACGCCAGGAGGAGGTATTGCGCTACTATTCCTATGAAAATTCACGCAAAGCTGCTGCGTCGAAATCTTCTGTAAAATCCAAGCCTTCCAAGGAACGTACGTGTTTCAAGTTTAACGCTGGTGGATGTACCAGGTCTCAATGCGACTACGGCCACCGATGCTCGTCATGCGGATCAGCTGAGCACGGAGCGAAGACCTGCGCGTCGACCAAGGCGTCCAAATAGGATGCGGCAGGGGTAAGTCGGGGTAGTGGCGCCATCTCTGTTATTGCTTTAAACACAGTTTCTGATTCTCCGGCGTTGGAGGAGAGTTTAGAAGGTAAGATGGCCGTCAAGGACTTAGTGGCTAGTGTTTCCACTACGCTGCAAGAGGATTTTCACACCGGTTTATTCCATACAGGTGATATTGAGACTTCTTGTGATAGTGATTGTGATTACCATTATATTTGCAAGGCTGTTGCCGAATTTTATCGCGATGGATGTAATATTTCTTGTGATGGCGTGGTGTTTTCCACGCCAATTTCCCCGAACGATCGTTCGGTGAAGGTTTTTAGTAAATGTTTTGATGGTACGTGCACTTGTATTCATACGCTCGGGTGTATTCCCGTGCAGTTGAAGCCGTGTAGATTTGCGGCAATTTTAAGCCTTCAAGGTTGTGCAGTTTTTAATCGCTATATAGAAGTTTTCTACGGTATTATTGACGGCTTTGACGTCGTAGATTCGCCAGTTCAGGCGTACGACTGTGTAAATTACTCATCTATTCTTGAGGAACCAGCTCGTTCCAAGATGGATATAATAGTCGAAAATTAAATTTTAGAGGGCTGTGTTTCAGTAGTGAAAGACAAGCCAAAGTGTATTCACGCCCTAGGAGCAGTTGCCAAATCTGACGGTGGTCTCAGACCAATTACGGATTGTTCTCGGCCCGATTCTGACTCAGTGAACTTTCACTGTGACTCTCTTGTACGTAATTTTACTTATAATAGTATTGACGATGCAACTGATATGGTAGAAGAAGGTTCATTTATGGGCGTGGTTGATATTAAGTCGGCCTATCGTGCCGTCGCCATTAATCCTAGTCATCGTAACTTATGTGGCTTCAGATGGGTTATAAATGGTAAGGAAGTCCAGAGACACTCTCATTGTCCTCCTGCGTTATCTAGGCTTTCACGTGGCGTGGAAGAAAGTTACTACGCCCAGTACTAAGTGCACATATTTGGGCTTCAGCATTGACTCGGTTGGGATGACCCTGAGTCTGCCCGATGGGAAATTAACCAAGCTTCGTCGTCTGCTATCGACTGTTGTAGACGCCAAATTCATCTCTAAGAAGGACTTGGAGTGTTTGTGTGGGTATCTGGCCCACTGTGCGTCAGTTTTCAAGGGAGGCCGCACGTTTTGTAGGCGTTTATTTGACTTATATAAGATTCTTCTGTGTAAACGCCTGACCAGGTCTCTCATATCAGACGCCTTCCGCCAGGATATCATGTGGTGGAATGGTTTCTGCAAAGTGTTCAACGGTGTGAGGTTACTAAACAAACCTGAATTTCATCTTCCCCTAGTGTCTGACGCTTCAAGTAAGGGGTTCGGCGCTTTTCTCGGCGCAGATTGGCTTGCAGGCGCCTGGGAAGCATGTGTAGTACCTTGGTCAGATACGGATTGTAGTCACTTAATTGACGCCCCTACTGAGAATGTTCGTGTGGACAATATTAACGTGCAGGAGCTTTATCCGGTGTTAGTGGGCGTCAAACGCTGGAAGGACTTGTTGAGAGGTTCCCGAGTCCATTGCTTCATAGATAATACACAAGTCGTGGCAATGTTAACTACGGGCGTGAGTTCTAATAAGACTTGCATGCAGTGGTTATACGAACTTTATTGGATCACTTTCATCTACGATATTGAACTTCTTCCTCAATACATTAACACCAAGAATAATGTAGTGGCAGACTTTTTATCACGCCTTCCTTATATGAAAATGCCTTTTGACTTTACTATATTATCGCAAGCTGGATTGTGTTGTTTTACTGATGTTCCTTGTCGTTATGATAGGCATGTCAGGGTGGATGAAGAGGGTCCACCAACTACAAGTATCTTCTGTGGCGCCGTCGACGCTGGAACAAAGAGAACGCCAGTGGCGTCTGTTTAGTAAATTTATATGTGATAACAACCTCCCGTCGTCTCCTATACAAGTCGACGTGGTGTGTATGTTCGCAGCTTTCCTCGCCACCTTCATGAAAGTCTCTTCTGTATCTACCTACCTTAGTGGCATGGTGTTTGGCGCGCGACTACGTTTCATCGACTGCCCTCCCATGTCTCATCCAGCAATCAAGTCAGTGTTAAAAGGTGTCAGTCGCCTACCAGGGGCGTCGCCAGTTCCCTCTGAAGCGTTATTGCCACGCCACCTTCTTCTGATGTCCCGTCAGGTCAACTACACTTCAGCGTCAGAATCAAGGTTGTGGACAATGATTATCTTCCTATTCAGGACCTTGCTGAGAGTGGGCCATATAGTTCCTTCTCCCCACACTCTTCGCCGTGAGGACGTCTCAGTGACTCCCTGGGGCGTGCTTGTCACGGTAAAATCTTCAAAAACTTCTGCATCTCCCTTCACTATCCCAGTTGTGATGCTCACTGATTGCGCCTTATGCGCTGTGTATTGGCTGAAAAAATGTGTTTTTGCTGAAAAATTATCTCCTTCAGCTGTATTATTCTCTTCTTCTGGGCGTGAATCTCCGTCCTACGATGACTTTAAGAAGTTTCTACAAACCCTTCTTCGACGTGCTGGCATATCAGGCGTGTTCAGCCCCCAATCTTTAAGGAGAGGTGGCGCCACTTATATGGCGTCCATGGGCGTTAAGCTTTCGGACATTAAAGCGCGAGGTAATTGGCGTTCTTCATGTGTGGATTCTTACATCACGCCCGAGTTGGACACCAAGCTTAAAGTGGATTCGTTCATTGCTGATCATCTTTCTTCTCACAAGTGACTTCGGTTTGGCCCTTTTGGTGAAAATAAAACCTCCTGATGAAGGTTTCAAGGCCATTCCTCCGTCGTGTCTACATTCCAGCGTAGTGCGGGCGTCCAAGCCATATATGTGAAGGAGAAAACATCTCCGATTATATTGGAGAAGTCACGCCCCTAACTACGCCGCCTAGGTAACCACGCCCCCCTTGGTCCCGCTTATGACGTCGACCCTGTGTTTACCTATGACGTCACAGTCCCAATCCTTCCACGCCCACCTTATCCTTCCACTCTCAACCGCTTCTCCGCCCACGCCACACGTATAATTTTTTCTTTATATATGTATCTGTTTATGGTGAAAATAAAACCTCCTGATGAAGGTTTCAAGGCCATTCCTCCGTCGTGTCTTCATTCCAGCGTAGTGCGGGCGTCCAAGCCATATATTAAAAGGAACTTGTGAGGAAAAATACTTGCAGAAGATATTTGTTTCATTATGATGATAAATACCGGTGCATGGACTAGAAATATCAGTCATCAGGTGATTTAACTGTCTGCTCACTCAGTGTGTGTCTAAATAACACTTTATGCGGTTTCGGATGGTAACGATTCGCTGCAGTGGTTTGATTAATGTGAACAAATAACTATCTCCTCTTCGTCTCCCATTTTGATTGAGAAAAGAATAACCTAAGATCACAGAGTCCCTTTCTGATTCTTATCTTTTATATTCCACTCCATTCCTGGTTTTTATCTAGATTTTTCTCAGTGCTTCAGTTCTGATGACAACTCCGGTTTTTGTTTGCCATTTAGTTATAAATTCACTGGTGTCTTCTATCTTTTCGCCTTCAATCTAATATACACAGTTTCTCGGATCATCATGTTTCCTCAATGAAGCGAAATAAATAATAACTGGCCTTATCAGTCTTAAACTAAACAAATCGAGGTGTCGGGATCGGAAATGTTTTTAAAGTAAGATTTTTTAAAAAGAGAAATGGGTGGAAAACTGTTTGGCCTTGAAATACATGGATGCCTGTGCATGCCCTGCTGTATTCAGTAGTAAATCAAGGTTCTCATTCCCAGCGGCAGGAGTGAGAGAAAGCCAGACCACCAAGCGCATCATCAAACGATTCATCATCATGTCCAGCCCCAGCTCAGCAAGGGGTTAAAAGGATGGCTCCATATTATTCCCCCTCGCAAACTAGCTGTGGCAATCTTCCCACAGTATAATGTGTGTATATGGGTGTAACAGGGGCTCCAAAGGGATTAGGGAATACCACCCACCGATTAAGGCTCCTCCTGTCCTTTCTTTATCTCTTCATCCCTATCAAATACTTGACACTGCCCAGACCATTGTCCAATCTCCCATCAAATGCCTTAGAAAAAGCATTGTCCCATTTCTAATGGTACTGCACAGGTCAGCTATTCCTGAGGCCTGTGTCCTTTTCATGGTATTTTCAGGTGGAGTCTTGGGGCTGCCTGCATGGCACTCTAGGTGGTCCCATTATACAATCTACCTCCCAGGTAGGCTTGTTGGAGGTGAGATGGTGGGAGGGATGTAATGTTTGGGAGTAAAGCGTTGCAGCAGCCCATCCCTATACGATGCTCTCCGGCACTGACCGGGCCTATCTGCCACAATGTCCACTTTACATTGATACACTTCGTCAATTATGATATAACCGCGGTAAGAGGCTGAAGTGCGATAGAGCTTCTGACAGCACCCTGAAAACACATAAATGCCAACGGGAATGAATACAAGGGCCGCTATATAAAAATTCCTTTGGCAGGTGAGGGTCAAGGTTCTCCTCCTCCCACCCCCCGCCCCCCTCCTGGCGCCCCAAGGAAAGAGTAATTGTGTTTGGGTACTGCTGAAAATAGGCTAAGATAACCATCTTTATAATTTATTTCGGGAACCAATTACCTGTGCATATATGCAGGTTTAAGAGTCTACCGACTTCGTCTAACTATTGACTTGCCCTAAGCGCAAAGTCAGTTCTTAAAGAATGATAAAAGGACTTTTCTCTTCATAAAACTGAAAGCTCCATGGGAGGGCCCGACTTGTGCCGTTTGGGTGATCTCGTGATCTCTTTTTGCCTTGAGTGGAAGCAATTGTTATTTATTTCTAGATCCATAGCTTTGTTACATCTTCATGATGATCTACTACTGCTGTCTCTTATCTGGCGGGGGAAATTGAATTATGGAAAACGGTAACTGAATGTATGTAAACAAGCGTTCCCTTATCCACATTAGGCTTTCATAAATTCAAAGTGATTACAGGGTTTCCCACATAATTGCTAGCTGTATTCCTATTTCTTCATCACTTGCTTGCTTGTGTGGCGTTGAGGATAGCAATTAAGACAATTATCATACCGGCCTTGTTACCTGTAACTGGAGTAATGGCCAGAATAAGGAGTATAAGGAGAAGGGGCTATTACTTCCCACTACTACCATTCGTCTCTCCTGAAGCCCTTTCTCGCCACCAGCAAACGAGGGATCTAAACCTCTTAGCTAACTCCTCTGCAGTTCACACCACACACAAAGCTAATGGCTACTAACTAGCGTCACAACACAACTAAAAATAGGCTGCAAACCTTTCACTGCGAATTCAAAGGCTAAGAAAACATCGTTGTGCTCAATGTCAAGTTCCCTTCTCGTTTAGGAAGGGATTGGGCGTCATTAGGGCGAAACTAGCTATTTGACTTAGCCACCAGATCAAAGGAGATGAGCTTCTTCGAGCATAAGAATAGTCAGAGATAACATACTTGGTGCCGAATCATCTTATTTTGTGAGAAATTGCATACATGTTAGTGCGCTTTGTGGCCCTCATATCCACCTGCCTTCAAATACATTCAAAGTAAGACTTCCTCTTGCATATTTATAAACGAATATAGAATAGCTTAATGGGGAATTCCTTTTCCATGGTCTGCCTCCCCTCCCCAATTCTGTTTATAAGGAACAAATTGCGCAGTTGCAATCACTGGGTTGAAGAAAATGTGAGACGTTTGCGATTCAAGGGCAATAATTCATGAGTTAATAACGTATACCGGTGTCAGCAACGGACTGTATCTGTAGTACCCATCAAAGGTGGAAAAAACTGAATGCTTTTGTAAAATGCTGGACTAAAATGCAAGCCTGTCTAAAGTAAAGAAACGACCTAGCAATGAAACTGATATTAGTGGGAGCATAACGATGGTATCGAAGCACCCCGGTGTAAATTATGTTGAAGCTTGGCTAGTTTTTAACTTGTTTAATGGTTGTATGTGTAGATGAATGCCCTACTTGCACTATAGCATAACCTGGCTATGTATGTACGATGGTGGGAGTGAGTGAGTGGAGGTAAAATTTATGCTAGATTTAATGTAGTTCATGGAACTCCCTACTTAAGTAATTAGCAGGTACAGACAGATATTAAACTTGACCTGGTCAGGCCCACGAGTACCATGAATCTCCGAAGTGTTCTGCTTCTTCTTCTCTCATGAACTTCCTCCGCCTTGCTTCATGACCAGGTTTATGGGCAATAGGAACGTCGCTTTCATCCAGGAAAGATCTTAGCCAAACATGTTGTTACCAGGTTGGACGGTACGCTCCACGAGTGCGTGATAGAATAACCCCAGTGCGAAGCTATAGAAAAATGCAGTGATTTTAGAAATAAAACCTACACTAGTAGTGTATACATACATACATACATACATACATACATACATACATACATACATACATACATACATACATACATACATAGTCATACATACATAGTCATACATACATAGTCATACATACATAGTCATACATACATAGTCATACATACATAGTCATACATACATAGTCATACATACATACGGTACCTATACATGTATGATATATTCGTCAGTGGTTGGGGTGTGGGAGAGTGCTCTCTATCTAGTATTTTCAATGATATAAATAAAATTTAAAAACTGCAAATATTTATGAGGCGGAAAAGATCATATTTCAGAAGGTTCTGTTTGTGTTTGTAAAGACGCAGATCTGGCTTTATCAATAAAATACCAACACTCTAATTTTTCTTTTTGGTTCGCTTATTTATCCAGACAGGTTACCCTTATGATGCGTGTTCAATATTTAATACAGACAATGCCTATATTATAATCGCAGATGATTCGTGTTAGTATGACACCTTGAAGTTGAAGCGAAATGCTTCTAGGCTTTTGCCACGCGGTCGCCCCTTTGACTCAAGATACCAAAGGTATAACCCTTAATAAATAGTGCTCATAAAGTAAAGTTGACTTTTTTCTCTTGTGCCTTTTCTAGCTGCAGAAGCTGATAGAGAACAACTACTTCCTGCACAAGTCGGCACAGTTGGCTTACAAGACGTACATCCGGGCCTATGCGTCACACCACCAGCGTTCCATCTTTGACGTCACCAAGTTGGACCTGCAGAAAACAGCCATGTCGTTCGGTTTCAAAGTTCCACCCTTCGTCGACTTGAGTATCCTTTTTCGTACTACAAAGCATTTGTAAGTAACCGCTCCTCTGGAGCCATGGGGCCCATCAAAACCCTCTTCTGGGCTAGCGAACCTTTCAGCAAAGAAAGGTTGTAAGCTTACTCCACCCATTAATAATAGTTTTTTAAGCGCAATGCCTGAATAACCTTTCTAGCCATCGCATTGAAGCCTGGATAATAGTTGGTAACATCTCATGTGTGCCTATATCGCGTTATTCATCCACGGTAACTGGTTGACTGCGGTAACCTGTAATTAAAGCTTATCTCCATCATTGCAGTGTAATTCATGTCAGTGTCAGTTAATGGAAAAGTGTCAGTGCAAACATAAAAAATACTTGTCTTCAGAACTGTATGTACTCATTGCAATCTTCAGACATTGATGCATTTATATATATTTTTGCTCCTATAAAAGTCTACCTAATAGTATGAGATCGTACTGGAGACAGCCTAATTGGATTGAATTGTCAGCAGTCACTCCTTCCGGTCACATTTCCCCAACCGTCAGGCCCCGGATCTTGGTGCTTAGTAGCACTGTTTTCCAACAGGTGGCAGCTTACCAATTAAATGATAGATGTGGGGCATTTTACTTAGCCAACGTGTATCTGTGTTATAATGTAGCCTAATTTCCAACTGCCTGGGAAACGATCCTTTCTTAAAAGAGACACATTTTGGGGGTGAAAATTCGTTTGAACCTCACGTCAATTGGAAGGTGTTTGTTCTTTTTCTTTATCAAGCAGCTAGTGAAAGGCAAGTGGGAAAGTAGTTACGATTTGGACAAGGGAAGCTTACAGTCTGATCTGGTCTTGGTGCGGTAAGCTTGGTTTGTGGGAGTATTGGCTTTTGGCGTGGATTGGAAAGGCACGCAAGGCCTTCGTGAGGAAGGCAGCTGACTGCCCCTTCCTCTTCCTTCATTCAGTGGCCCTTACCAAGAGAATAACAAGGGACTAACAAGGCGCTTGTGGCATTGTGTCTGAGATACTTGTGTCTCATCAAAGCTTTCGTTTGATATGGGTCAGGTACAATAGCAGCCAACGCCTGGCCTCCCTGCACGTGTCTGAGCATACAAACTGTAATCTCCAACCTCTTGTACCTTCTTCAGGTCTTAGCACAAAAAATACACCTTCTGATCTCCCTCCCGAGTGAACATGTTGTGTTAAAGGGGCCTTTCCCCCTTTGGTTCCTGAGCTGATACTTGCTAATCAAGAAGCCCTTGCCCTTGCCCTGCCTTTCTTCCCGTGATGCAAACACGTATACCCCATTCCCCCCGGCCTCGCTGTCCCCAAATACCTATCTCAGGCACACCGTGGCCTGTTGAGAACTGAAGGCCATTGTCAATGTGAGAATTAAACACATTTAATATGGTTATTTGAATCTGTTGATAGTATTCCCATCACGTTCTCGCAACAAGGGTGTCTGCCGCGCTCTTGTATACATAATACTAGACTTAATCCTGAGCACACAACTTCTCCATACCACGCGGAGATGATAGCCCCAGTCTGCATGGTCTCTGATCTGAAATTAATGTTATATCTTGGGGGCCAGTATTTTCTTCCTCGTTCTCTGCACCTCCCCCTCCGAAAATAGACTTGAAAAACCTATTCAGATCCTGCCCAATCCATCTTCAGTTTTTAAGACCCCGAAATTAATCTCCTAAAGTGGTTTTCTTCCTTTCATGCGCTGGTGGCAAAAATGGTGTTCGTATTATACCTAGGATTGATAGTTTAGATATATAGTATCCTTCCCGTGTTGGGAAATTATTGGATAAGCGCTTTTTCTTTCGTGCACCTCTCTGGCTCTGAAAAAAACGACCCACCTACATACCAGATCTCGGTTGAAAAGCCAGACTATACCAGGAACACCTCGTATCGCATTTCGCCAGTAAATTAAAGTTATACATTCGGAGCTGGCTTTTTTACTCGACCAAACACCAATCCATTGCCTTTTATTCGGTTGCCTTTCTTCCCTGTATCAAACGATCATGACATCAAACCCTATGTCCTCATAATAGCTGCGGCTTGACTGTCGTCCATATGTGACTGTTGCTCGCTACTGGCTATGTCTTGGTGACAGGTCCTGTGACAAATGATGACTCTCCTCCGCCGCGACCACCATTACAGGCCAAACTATGAGCTATAAGATTGTACGCTAGAAAAACGAAGAAGATCCGCCCTTGCACCTTTGCCCCGAGGCAACATCACGCTATGTGTACTTGTAGGGCACCGGTATTTTACTGGATTGAAATTGGGAAAGTTGTTTTTGTTTCTAATTTGTGTATAACCTGGTCGTTGCATTTTGTTGGCCTCTAGCATTTGTTAAGTTGCTGGTCTGTAATTGTTTCTAATTGCCACCAGGCAAATGTAGTGTTTTTCTCTCACATGCAAGGTTAGCTGTTGTAATTATTTGTTCGCTTTTTAGTTGGATTCGCAACCTCATATCGGTCGTTCACTCAGGATTCGAGTGAGTAGACTCGAAAAGGTTAATCTGATTCTCCTTCTCCTCAGCACTATGCTACATTTGAGTATGCCTGTTAATATATACACAATTATTAGGTGTTGATGAAATATGTTTACCTACTTCCCTGAGCACAACGCATCTCCCAGCATAAAATATGTCCATGCTTTCCTGCAATGTGTCTTGCTCCTCTTATAATATACTGTAGCGTATGAAGGCCTTTATTTTCCCTCACCTTATATTTATTGTATATCATTTCCTCCATTTCGCTTGCCTTTTTTCCTGTTTCCTTCTCGTAGATCACAGAGTGACCCGCTGTTGCTTGTCTGAAGCCTACCTATTATGTATTTTGTGATGGGAATTTGTTCCTAGCTCATGAAATCGTACATTTCAATCGAGCAGCTCTTTTCCCAAGAAGGTTTCTATTTATGTACATCTATACAAATCGTATCTATATTGGAACCAGACACGAGATAAATTTTATTCATTCGATTTGACCAAGAGTCGTCGTTTAACTGCTGTTGAAGTGGAGAACAGTGGTTGGGTATCGAAAGTAAGAGGAAGAAGCGTTTAAAAATTGAACATCAGAACCATCCGTAGGAATGATTCATTGGTCTGCGTCTGTCTGACATGTGTGGAGAGTTGAGGATATGTACATCACCGTGTGAGGAAATACATTTACAATAACCAGCTAGTTCTTAAAACATGGCTAGGCCAATCTCCCTACATCCCCCTCCCCCTCTTCTCCATCCTTCTTTCTCTCACCCTCATTCCCCTCTCCCCTTTACTCCATCTCTTTCCTTCCATCGCCCCTTTCTCCCTATTACTCATTCTTTAACCCTAGGTCTGAAGACAATTCCTTGCCCCACCTTCCAACCCCATATGGTGTGTAAATACATATTCAAATCATTATTAGGAACATACACAGACAGTCCAAATTTCTTTCAGCTATAATGTATATGTACATGCCATTTTCCCTTAAGATTTTCCAGAGGCGCCGCATGAAAACATCACTGAGTGATATTGCGTTTTATCATTTGAATGGATTAAATATTTGTATTGGCCTTTAATGAAAAAAAACGACGCTTAAATAAGTTGGGTGAAAAGAGTTTGCATATTAATATGACATTACTGATTAGGCTCATCTGCATATTAATGTGATATTATTGATTAGGCTCATCGTCATAACAGTATTTAGGATTATTGATATGACTGTTGGTCACTCCTTACTCCAATCACTAATTGTCTCTACTCGACTCCTTCAGTAGTCTGATTTACAAACATCCTATATAGACTTTAGTTCAAACGGACCCTAGTCCTGCCAAAGCGGCCATCATTGCCTCTCTTTACAGTTACACTTACATTAGTTCTCCTATGACTGAATGATCACCCTGTGCCAAAATAGGGGCAAATCTTTTTATTTGTATTTATAACTTGGGAATGCATGAAACTGTATACATGTGGACGTGACTGTACACTTGAATCCTACACTCGGAGCGGGGAAATGATTTTTCTCAAACATTTAAAAGTTGTCTGTAAATCTTTTGATTTCTGGAGACAGCTATCGATCATGTGGGAGGAACGTATACAGATTTTTTGTTAAACTAGAACATATAAGCTTTTTAGTGCCTCGCGCAGGCATGACTGGGAGAGTCGTTATAGATCAAGTTCCAACGTTGTAGTTGTACGCTGGTAATGTTGGGTCTCTTAATCTCGGCGGCTTCTACCAGATGAAAGCCAATATTGGTTTGAATATCTGTAAGAATACCAGTTGATTCAGCATACATGTAAATTTTATTTCAAATGAACATACATAATCTTTCTGTGCTAACTGCTCATTCGTGTATCCTGGCGGGAAAACTGAAAAATTGAAGCCGTGCATTTTCTTATTCATCTCCTTTTCATAGTGAATCGTACTTTTTGCGATTTACTAATGTCAGTGCGAATCAAAATTCCTGCGGGAGTTTAAACCTTTCGTTTGAGTGTTGTGTCTCTCCACAACCTACTCATTTAAAACATGTTTAAATTCTTATTTTGCTATTACAATATAATAATAGTGCCTGTGTTAGAAGCATGCATAATTATTATGGCTCTCTACTATCAGAATACAATAACTTAAAAATACCTGGGTGGCACACCTTGTTAACTTTCCATATAATGTATGTACACGACTGGCTTCGCACAGTATGATGAACACTGGTTTATTTCCTTCGACATCCTTCTATCTAGAACCTATTAGGAATTCTAGGCAGCCAGTGAAATAGGTTCGCCAGGTACCTGACAGGTGGAATTGGGTTCACACGAATAGTATTTGACTTCCACAGTGGAAGAAGGTGGCTCCTCTTACTATGCCACCAGTGAATCTACCCTGATCACTAGAGAACATGTTTTAAGTAGATGATCACAGCAGACATACACATTTAATGCTGTAATAAAAGGCTGGTGTGACAGATATTTTATTCTCTGCTTCACAGTGTCCCAGTCTGCCTATGGTCAAGACAAGACAGCTAAAGGGACGAGCATTAAATTTGATGCGACTCGGTGTGCGCAATAACTATGGGCTGTCACGTTAACTTCGCTAAATCAACCGTCCTCGGAGGCATGTCACTTAAGTGCCTCTATTCGCATGGGTACTCGAGTCAATCTTCTGCCTTACCTATAATATAGTATCTTCTACACCCTCAAATCGGACATTATTTTTCTTGAATTCAACACACCAGCACTATCCTGCGCCCATTCCCTTCCAGGTACTTTGTGGCCGTCTAATTCATTCTTTTAGTGTAGTTATATAATACTATCATGTTAAAGCATATTTTACCGGGTCTTACTCTTATATGTTAGTTTTTAAGATGGTCCCTAATTTGTAATTGCCTTGAGCATTGGTGTCCTGTGTTCGTCTATATAAACAGGGAGAATGAACAGCTGATGACCCAATATGATACACCGCGGTGTCGCTTGCTCATCCCAACTAGAATGCCCATCCCGATGATCGGATTTTCCTTACAATTCTTACTATATGATTAGATATATTTTTATTGCTTTCAATTCTGAAAGCGCATTAGTATTTCTTGGAATGCCATAATGGGTGCACGCACAATGATAATATTCCGGTTTTGTGGTAGAGCTTTATCGCTAGCCGCTAATATAAACCTATTCTCAATTATTTTTATCGTGTTCCAGAATTCACCGTGATAATGTATACTATACGTGGTTTCGCCTTTCTCTTCCTCAGATTATCTTCAGATATCCTTTATTGTCTTTATCTCCACATCTCTGGGTAGAAAGGGTATCGCTTCCCAAGCTCTATTATGCCGGTTAAAAAACTCGCTGATGATTCTCAAAATCTCCCCCATCTCACTCGCCCCAGCGATTGTATCTTTATGGACGAATTGATAAGTAAGACAAGCATTAAGATGCGATGAAGGGGCGAGGTCAGAAGGGTTGGGGCTTCATGCACTAGTCACGTTATTGTCTTGGTAGAAAAAGGCAGTCTAGAACGTGTCTCAAGGGGAAGACATATGTTAGAGGCTTTTAATATGCCTCGCTTAACTGCGCCCCATATAACGGTATTGTGCAGGCAGTTGAAAGGGGAAAGTCTCCGGTTCCTCTTACGAGGGTATTTTTTCGCTCACCGAGTTCACGGCCCCTTAATATTTTACCGAGTGGTCACTTGCGTGGGAATGCAGTGAGGTGTCACCTGTCATAGCATAGAATAACTCTGAAATAGACCATCTATTTATAAATACCCAAGCATATATTTATTGGTATAGGCGTGGTTAGTCTGGTATTGAACTCGCCTATTATATGCGAATGTGACGCCCTTGAGGTAGTTGGTGTATATTATTTAGACGGTGGTAGTAAAAGAAAGTCAGTGAAGGAAGTGAAGCTGCTTCTTTTAGTTGTACATTAGAGCTAAAGGGTAAGAGGAAAGTTCTACGTAATATCGAGAGGGGAGAGGGCCCACAGTCTCAGCCACATACCATGGCGATGTAATATGGTCACGGCCCAGTTGGCTGGTCGCCTGGTTTGGGGGCCTCGCTTATAGAACACTCTACGCCTCACCTGTCTCCATCCGCGATGCTATCGTCCTTATTGCAGATACCATTGCATATAAATTAAGCCCTGGCAAAATGCCACTTGAGATCTTTGCCCCCCACCCCACCGTTTTACCCTCACCCCTCCTCCCCAGCAGCTCCCTCAGCCTATACATTGTATACCTTCTCTACCAAATCTTCTCCTACTTTTCCATCCTTTCCCCATCGCTGGCAATTTTCCAGAAGTACTAGAGAGCTTTTCTCTTATGTAGTGGACTTCGGGCCAGAAGAAGAGCACCACCAGCAATTGCCTTCCCCCTGTGCACATAATAATTCACTTCTACTTATACTTGCCTCTGCCTCTCGCCCAGACGTAATTACCCATTTATCTAAGACCCTGGACTTCTTGGGGTTGTCCTCAGAAGGTATGGATTGCTCGCCCCTGCCAGACAATTTAGACTGACCAGACACCTTGATGACCGCTCTACTTGACAAGCCCGCTCGGCTCGGATCCCTAGCAATGTCAACGCTCCTGTGACGACCAGGCTTTCTCTCCTAAAGAGGTCCAGCTGATGGTGTTTGCTCGCGCTCGTAGGGGGCGACTTTGTGTTAGAGCCACAGCAGGAGCAAGGAGGAAATTGGGGATTTCCTTCCTCAGAAACTGGGGGCTTGTCTCTACTCCTCTCCCATATCCACATTGTCAACTTCATGGGTGAAAAATTCATACTCCATTTAAAGGCCTCTCTCTACTCTCAAGTCTTTCTGACACAGCAACTAAAACGCTCACACTGTTAACTTTTATAACTCAGTACGTTCTCATGATAACGTACAACCGTATTATATTGTGGTAGGTTATTTTTTTTCAGGAGCTGTAGCAAACATGCTGCTGGCTCCGGCGGTTGTATACATAACTAACCATTAGCAACAGGATGCCCTAGATGAAATAGTAGAGCCTTTCACTGAGGGTCGGGGGACTCCGGGTCCCGCCTATGAAAGATGCATTAACTTGATCTATGTGTACTTGTGATTCGAGGCTATTTGGCTGGCCAATTACTCTGACCGTCATCCATCCACAAAAACACTGCCAGCTCGAGAATCCGGTGTTACTCACCCAGGAGGAGCTAGTTTCGCACGACGCCGACAGGTGTGTTGGCAACAGGGCATTTGCCTTCACCATTGCCTATGTTGCTTTACAAAGTATTGTGGGAGGAATAAAGGTTTGCTCATTGTACATTTACCCAATTGGTCGACTATATTTTACCACAATAGTCATATGTAAGAAAATATGTGTAAATATGTACTTCTATTTCATGTTTGGCACATACTGAGTTTAATGAATGCACTGCCATTCCTAGAGTGAGTGGTATTTCTTCTAATCGCTGCCCTATAGGCTATAGCCCCGGTCATTCAACTTGAAGAAGTGGCTGTGCCAAGACCCAATGCTTCGGTTTCCAACCGCACCAGCTTCCACTCCAGGGTCCCCATACACCTTTCCCCGCTTACCCTATTCTAGGTCCAAGTCTAGTAGGGAGTCATCTTGGCAAAACAGTGTTATATAAATATGTACCTGCATAATATAAGCATGCAAGACATGTGGCTACACTCATCCATTGATTGCCTTTACTATCGTATGGCCTTTGCACCCGTGTGAACCTGTACTGGAAGACGGCTAAATGATGTCTATGATCTTGGCAACGACTCCTCCAGCCTGCGGTCTCAAGAAGAAAGAGAGGGAATAAGAGACACTGGCAATGTGGCATATTGATATAGGGTAAAGGGGCGTCGAGTTTGAAGATGGGAGAGAGAGGGGGAGATATCTTTTTAGTTCCGTCCACTAAGCTCTTCACCAACTTTTCCCTCCACTCCAGCTACCTACCTATGGTTGGCTCTAGCTTCTAATCCTCCTTACCTCCCCCCCCCCCCCCTGTCTCCCTCTCCCGTGCTTACCCTGTATGTATGTGGCCAGAGAAGGATCATTTGTCATCCGCCGAGAGCCGACTTCTCGTCACGTCCCGATTGCGCCATATTTACCACACAGGAAATAGAAATAAATAAACTTGCAGACAACTCTGCCAGCTTAAATGCGATCCATAAAACCGTGCAAAGACGAGTTTTTGCTTCGTATTGAATCGCTCATATTACACAGGGTGCATTTTTTTCTCCTGGTGCACATGCACCCATTGAAAAGACTTGTAGACCAGTTTTTCAAAGACATACACTTGATGTATGAAGCTGATATTTGTTGGGCGCATACATCAAAGATTGTAACAGAGATCAGCTAGAGCCTATAGGTGGCAAGAAATGTGTACCTTTTTCTCCGCGTTGCCCGATCGTACGTTGCCTAAAGTGTAAACTGATGTGACATGTTTTCTTGTCGGTACTTTTTTGCACACTTCTGACAGGACCCCGTTTCTAATTTCACGAAAACCGACCGGAGGCATTCCTTACCTCGGTTTGCCCGTGACGCAAAAACGTGCGCGCTCAGATTGAAAATTAAAATCTGTCCCTCAAACTATTTATTCCTGGGAAAAGTTCTGAATCGTTACCCAAGTAGTGGAAACAATTCTCGATAACCCCCCTCCAATGTGTTATTCGTTATGAGTAAAAATTGTTATTTTGAAGCTCTCGACTGAGAGAAAGCTGAAGGCATCGCTGTATTGTAGGTGTGCCAATAGTTGCTCCTCGTGTCCAGGTGGCATTTATCTAACATTGGATGGGTCCACTTGTCCTGCATAGCTTTTGACTGATATGGTGCATTGACTGTTGGGCCTCTTCCAGCTATCTACCTTCAACTGCTGGATAGAAAGGTAAAGAAACCTTAGCTTTGCGATGGAAGGAGATATTCGCTCCAGCTCTCTCCACAAAAAACCAGGTGCGATGACATTTTCCCATGAAGATGCGGTAATTACTTCGCAAGATAACTAGAAACTGCCGTGCAGTAGTTCTTCCACCACTTGAATTGAAAACTTCCATTATCTAGACGCACCTATTGTTATTAGCTGATGAAAGGATTCATTCCATTCCCAGACACACACATCCTATCACAATTATTTTGACTTGTTATTTGCAATTAATAGTAACTTACCTATGTGATAAAATCATGTTTAATTGTTATGACTGATTTAATATAGTTATAATCACATATGTAAGGGACTATATACCCCCTCCCCTTTTTATATGATGCGTTTTCGCATGTATTACTTCATCTCCAAGATGGTGTCATCTCCAAGATTGAAGGTTATCATAGAAACTCCGCGTGCTATGTTTGTTAAGGCGATCTTGCGATTCTGTTGATTCGAGAGCTGCTCTCGCAATTGTGACGTCATCAGATAGACAGCGTCTCGATGGCCCATTCTGATCTTAGGATTTCCCATAATCCCCTGCTGGAGGTGACGTGACATGACCTGGTGCGACACCACGCGGGCAACATGTATGTTATCTCCCTCCTTCAGCGAGCAAGCATCCACCAACTTCCCCTCTCTTTTCCCTCCCTTTAAGCTTGAACTCTTCCTATTAACACTGTCCCCACCCCCACCATTACCACCACCACCCCCGCGCGCACACACACTTTTTCCAGCACCCACCCATCCACCCCTTCCCCTGTCCCCTCCCACCTCATCAACGATCAGCCGACACCAAGTCTTTGTAGTAGACAGTAATAGGATTGGGTGATTGTTGGCCAGCTGAAGGGGACGGTAGGATGACTGGGATGACCAGTAGAGTGGCTGTCAAGGAATGGTCAAGTGCTGGTTGGTCTGCTGGTGTGTGATCTTGAGGCGACCACGCTGGAGGGGCCGGTGTGAAAAAAGTCCCTTTAACTTTGTCTCACACTTGGCATATGAGGGCTTTTCAGATATGTGAAGTTCTAACTTAAAACTCTCGCCTACCCATTCGACCTCCCTCTGTGGACAATGTCCTTGTTGGCCACAATTCTCCGCACCTATAAAAGTTAAGATGCCATCATGGGTAAAATGAAGAGTACTCCCAAATTGTTTGGGAACAACTCAAGAATTTCTGATGCAATTGTAGGTGGCATACCAAAGGATCAAAACGTGACGACCTGGTTTGTTTTCCAAGATAAACAACAATAAATCTATAAGTACTGTACGTTATTCAGGCTACATTGTCTGTTGCTTCTGAATTCGCCTCAATCCACATCTAATCGTCTAAATCGGTACAAAATTAGAGGGTGGGGGGCTGACTTTGGGGACTTTTCCTCCTTGCGATAACGTCCAGCTGAAAGCCATCGATGTAAACGTTGCTTTCACATTGCTTAGTCTATGCCTGGTCATTGTGTGGGTGTGGGAGTTACCTATTTTGGGATCGGACATTAATGGTAGATAGACTTTGAAGCAGTCTAAGCCCCCTTATTTGAGCAATACCCAGATATGAATCTCTGAATGTGGTCTTAATCCCAGTCTCAGGGGGATAATGTATATCACAATAGGAGCAGTTCCCAAAGTGCCCCCAACTAAATCCAAATAATCACACTGTCCCCTGGGATAGACGGTTATGTATGTGAATCGAGACGATTGAAGGGATTTGAACGGTGTGTATTTATGGAAGTTTGTCTTGTTTAGTGGGGAGGAAATGCTTGATCAATTGTTCAGCATGGGTAATGGTCTGGATTTTAATATCTCGCAAGCAATAACGTTTGCCTTCTGAAAAGTGATTACTATAGTATGGTGTTACTAAATTACATGCGCCGAAATATTCTGGCATTTTCCGAAAATTGCATTGAAGAATAAGAGTCCTATGATATCTGTGAATGAAGAAAATCCATTAAATTATAGATGATTCGGTCAAATAACACATTGTTGACCAGAATAAGGTGCGGGTGATTGAAATGCAAACTATATGCGTAAAAAAAACCTGTTGTTTTTATTTACCTCTCGTTTTCTCTTTATCTGTGCAATCGTTTCTTTAGTGGTGCTCTGTGGTTACTAGGTTGTCACTGCCCATTAAATTACTCAACATTGACACTTTAATGGGAACCATGGAAATTGTGGTCTTTGCCAAGAATTTCGCTAATTGCAAGTGCCATCTTCTGTATGTGAGCTGTGAATGAATATGTCCAGCTACGCTTCGCTGTACGCTGCGTAGAGAAAGCTGACGCGCAATGGTTTGGACGCGTTACGTAAGATGCTTTCAGTTGATTACTAGTATTGTTTGAGCACAATTGTGGCTGTCCTATGAAAAAGGAAAACGGTGAGCGGTGAATACTCGTTTCGCAAACTAAAACTCGGCGTGGTCTGACAGTAATAGAATAGTGATATGCTCCCGTTTTGTCATCGTTGAAGGAAATGGGGGGGGGGGGGCGGTTTGTGCCTTGTCCGGCCCTATTTTATCTAACCCACATTAAGGGGGTCATGATGTACCATTTACATTTTTTTTCTTTGCGTAAAATACAGACTTACATTAATGGACAGGTTTACGTCGCTGTTTCTGGCGTGTTATGTGATGATTCTCCATTCATAATAAATGAAACCGCATTAAGCACTGTTAGGATTGGGCCTTAGTGGTTGAATGGTAGATTTTTAATGTATAAACTAAGAGAAACTATTTTACCAATGGCTCAAGATCCCGCTTCCTCTTAGCGCATTACATGCTGGGTAACTGCTTCAGTCAAACTTCCTGTACGTGTTTTTTTACTTCACGAATCACTGGCTTTGATTGGAATTCCCACTGCTGCGCCTGAAAAAAACGAAAGCTGCCTCCATTAAGGCATAATCTTTAAAGGAGCCCCATTATGGACCCACTAAGATCTCTAGTCGCTTACCTATATAGATCTTAAAACCCATAAGACATGGAATTGTCTCGCAAAAGACCAAGCAATATCTTATTCCTTTTGATTGGGGTACCCTTTGTACGATTGTCTCTTGAGAAACTGAAACAGTCGGTTTTCTCCTACATCTGGTTCTCCCGATCTATTCTTTTAATCGCTAAGGGTTAGGATTTTGTCTGCTAAAAAGAAATAGCTGTGTATTTTCCTTCGCTGAATGTTTATCTTTGTATGCATGCTTGAAACTTTGATATCACCGCCTTTTACGTTTTAGCGTCTCCCCATGCAACATGAGTTCCATTTTATGCCTGTTTTGCTATGGATATTCCTGGTGCACAGCCAAGTCCCATTATTCACTGCTTTTATACATTGAATTAATTCAAGGCTGAAAATTAAAGTTAGACTAAAGTAGATTCCTTCTGTTTTAATATACGTTGTTGTTTTTTTAAATTGATGGTATACTACTTAAGTCACCCATTGCTCCTCCAATCAGCGCGATTAATAGAATATTATGATTTCCACATCTGCCATTGTTTCGCTTTCTTCAGAGCAGTATATTATATAATGACTGCTAACGAGTGCCCTCCATTATCTAATATATCCCTCACGCTTTGCATAAATGCCCTTAAGAATACCCGCCATCACAGGTATTGTAAATGCTTGTGTAGTCGCTTCTCTCGTCTGAGGAAAAAGGGGGGAGGGGGGACAAGCTAGGTGTTATTGGCTGTAACGACATGATGTAGGCATAAGGAAGAGAAGAGGTGGAGGAAAAGGACACCTGAGCTGGCTGTTGCTAACTGATTAATAAGCTTGATTAAAGTGTCTGTGATACGCACCTATCGTGTGCTGGCTAGTTGTCGTGCGCAGCACGCCTTTACCTCGCCCTCTAGACAAACATGATTCCTAGCATCACCAAAGTAAAGGTCCTTCCTCTCTCCATCTACCTCCCCTTTCCCATACAAGACAGTTTTTAGCCCAATAGATAATCGGGGCAACTTTGACTGAGGATTCTGGTATTAATACAGCGTCTCTACACCCTCTGTCTGATTTGGCCAACTTGCGTTGCTCGCGTTAATTTCAGGCCCTATGTAGCTAGGCTACTTAGACGTAAGTAGTCTATAAAGATGTGTTTTTGACTCGGGCTCAAATTGTCATCAATTCTTTTACTGAGCTTTTGTCGCTCCCCAAATTTGATTAAAGGGATCAAAGAATAATACTCATGTCTCTACCTTCAATCAATTTCCTTTTATCCTAATATTTTAAAATTCTAATGTAAATATCTTAAAGAGCTCTTAGTTATACGATTTGAGTAGTACATAGACTGCCTCGCTGTTTTCACTGCAATGCATTTGTGCAGGGGTCATAAAAGGAGAGGTTAGTGAGTGGTGAAGGGGGTGGCTTCATAAGCTGTCATAATGTCGGTGACAAGGTGGTGGAGCATAGCCTCCTTTCTTGTTCTGGTGGCCATTGGAGTGTACTGGCGATAGGGCACGCCTCTGCCGGCGCCTGTCCTGTCAGTCCAAGGGCCTCGTCTGTCATGGCGATATTTACACCTGGGAGCGCCCTATACCTGGTCATTGAGGTCAGACTGGACATTATTTCTCTTCCTTTTCCTCTTTTGGACGTCTCCGGAGCTTCTTCTATTATAAGCGATTGTTTCATTGGTCTCTGAACACTTTAGAATTGAAGCATTTAGGCATTGCTTGTATTCATTTATTTTTTTGACGTTTGTAAACATTACTGAAATGTGTGTGATTCCATTCTAATGCCCATAACCTATCATTTAGAAATATATAAGATGATATGTAAGCTTCCATATATTCATGTGAAATATGAGATTGTATTGCGCCGTTCATATTGTAAAGTTGTGTGAGATTATGATATCTATTATGTGTATGATCCTCATATTCTGAAGAACGTTCCTCTCTCCAATTCAAAATATCTTCTTAAATGGCTTCAATGTAACTCGACAATTATTTTGTTTATTCTGTGTCCCCTTTTCACAGTGCTATGTAACAGAGTTATTTCCAATTACCCTCCTTTCTTCACATATATGAATAAAGAGTTCACTGCCTCTCACTGCTATTAAAGTATTCGAATTTCCCCTCTGAAATCAATATTCCCGGTCCTAATGATTTGAACTTTGACTATTTCACATGGGATGGCTGGGCAGGATAGATCGGACAGGATTTATTGTGGAAAACTGTTTGATCGACAGCCTCACTTGGGAGCCATTGGATTCAAGTAGGGAGGACAGCTGTTAGGATGGCAGCTTAAGTTTGTTTTGATCCCTCTGGAGGCTATTGACACGCTATTCGCGTCCCCGATTGGGCTCTTCAGACGCCCTTATTTGTCTTATATAGGTGTTCAGCGCTTAGAGTACCCCTGTCCTTATCCACCTTTTTACTGACTCAATTTTTCGTCTTGCCATCGATTCAAAGTGTGCTCCTTATAGTTGTGTGCGCTCCTAAGAAGACGTGTTCAGTAGCTTGAAATATCATATCCAGTATTCTGATCACATTGTTTTAGCATGTTAGCATTGTTTTACATCACCTACATGCATTGCTCCTTCTATTCCGGTCATATAGAGTTTTTGACCATCAGAGACATGCGACCATGTGTCTAATACTAATGATTGGAACATTATATTTTAACCTTTTAACAACGATCCTATAGCTACACATTAGTGACTGAAAATCCGTCAGTTAGTGAAGATACTCGTTAACACCAATTGAAGACGCCTGGCTCCTGTTAATGTTACATAATCTTTTCCCTTGTAATTTTCCAACTACACCATGAATACACAAAATGTCCGAGATTGAATGAAAATAGCATTCATTACTGAATCTAATCGTTGGACATACATATACGAGTGGAACTTTCGGTTGTCTAGGATATACTTTTAGCCATTGGAAGCGTTCCGGGAAATATGATTTTGGTTATCACTTATGATCTGCCTATTATCTCTGATTCATAGCTGTTAAATGCGATTCCCTGTCTTGCTACTACATTAGCCAATATTAACATGTGATAAAACAATAGTGTAGTTAGAATCGCTTGGGTATTGTTGACACTATATGGGGGAATGTAAGACAATCATCTGCCAAAATACCCTCGTCATCTATTTGCAGATTGTGTGGAGCAGCGATGTTAAAGCCATACCCGTTAGAATGTAGAACTTTGTTGGGAAATGAATTGATTGGGAATCATCATGTCCACGGGTGAGGGGACGTTAAGGCCAGGGCACTACTGGTAAGATATGGGTGTGGATTTATCTTCAAAGGTCAGCATCTGAGAATGGCATTGTGGCGGTGACGTGGAGCTGTAGCTACTGGCTGATATATGGATTTGATTATGTGCTACTATGAGGATATTGGCTTTAGGGACGACCCATCACCAGGCCCTGGCCTATCAGCAGCCCTTGCACCAGCACCAGGGTCTGTACAATAGTGGCGGCACGACAGCCCAAATTATCACCAACTCCTTTGCCTTTTTTTGTCGCCTCCTTAATTGTAGCAGCACATGGAAAATGGTTGCCATGGAAATGGTTATTGCTTTACACATTACTTGCTGTGAATAGGAGATTCCTTTCTCGGGGAGGCTCGGCTGAAGGGACCATTTACTCGGGGAATGCCTGTATTTTCTAGCATGTCAACTTTGGGCTGACCTCGCCTCACACACGTTTCCCTCGTCCACCGCTCGCTGCTTGCTCCAGCCTACAGCTTTCCCCCGATTTAGCGAGTTGCTCTCCTTGCTTCCATAAGCGAGGGGCTCCCTGCATATAACACACCGGTATTGGCTCGATTTGTAGAGTTTTCCAGGGGCTTTCACCTTGTCATTTCTTGGTAAATACTCTAACTACTTCTATTTGCCGCCGCCGTGTGGGTCTCCTTAAAGGGAGGCCAGGGCGCTGGACCGGAGGAAATGTCTGGCCTTAACTCCAACTGGCGTGCCAATGGCAGCAAGTTAGCCCCGCGTCAATAGCTGAAATGGTAGGGACCAGAATCTCTCTAAAAGGCAATCATGTCCCTATGAATCGCGGTCAGTCAACATTTGTATCATTCTTAGAAGGTTGCTCGCTCTGTGGAAAGCTAATTTCTAATGCATTTATGAACATAGAATCGAGGCCTTTTCAAAGCTGCTCAAGGATGTGTAGCTGGTACTTTTTACTGGGCACTTGCATCAGGCACTGTGATTATATTCACTACATGATTGAGGAAAGCAGTGCTCACGCCTCTCCCTTCCTTCCTTCCCTCCTACCCTCTTTTTTCCTGTTTCGAGCCCCGCTGGCTGACTGGCGCGATAGTTGGTATAGGTGGATCCTTGGGATGAGAGCTACATCCAATACTTGGAGAATGGTTTCTGTCCTGTCTGTTCCCCCAGGTAAGGAACTGAATTACTGTCTGTCAACACAGAAAGGGAACTATGAGAGAGCTCGAGTCCAGCCTTTGGCACTTCGTTTATAAATTGCCGCAGGCGCCATGTTCGTAATCGCAGTTGCCTCTCAGATCTCGGGCTGCTCACTTGACATAAAGATGCGCTTGTGCCCTTCCCTCTCTATACTAGTTCTGGTAGAGAATAGCTCCTTGGTGTTTCAATAAAGGCCGCCTTATTATATGTGCTGGCAACTTATGGTGTACGAGATGTTCGTTGTGGTGCAGCACAAGTACTAGTGGCTCATCAGTTATTTCAATAAGTTAATATCATCTCTTAAAGAAAAAGAAATATTTTTCTAGTCTTAATAGATGTTTTTGGGCCATGAGGTTTTATAGTATACGTTATTTACTATGTCTTCATCCACAATCTTCCACGAAGTCTAATCTGAGGAGTAAATCAATCGGCTTTTTACCCTCTCTAGCCTCCCTAATATAAGAGGACCTTGCCCTCACGAGGTCACAGCATCGGGACCTTCAGTACTACAAGCACTTATGTCGATGTCCCGTTTGCCTGTCCTCTATGTATGTTTAGGGGTGCCTAATATGGTAGGATGCTGGCAGTATCAGATTGGTAGTGGCTCAGCAATAGCTCTATCCTTCTCTCCAGGCCCAGTTAAGGTCGCCGATGTATGCAGGTGGATTAGAGTGGCGGGAAATGAAAGCACCTGATCCGTTGGCCATCCCCAGTGCCAGTGAGAACACCTGGCCTACGGAAGCTGGTTCTCCCTGTGCATTTCCCCGTCCCTTGTTGCGAAATGGCCACATAGAATGTGTTGGTTAATCAGGCCGACAGAAGAAACCGTTGGCCTTGGAAGAGATAACATGTATGTCTAACATTCTTTTAGCGTTAAATGTGTATGTTTTTTTAATCGGTACTGTACAGTTTTGTTTCAATTATTTATGTATTTATTCCTTCCAGATGCCAGCAAATCTTTATTCATGAGTCATACAATATGGGTTTTTATGGGTTTCCAGTCAACCCAAATTTATATCAGCTACAAAATTCATGAGCACGCTGCGATGATTCTAGGATCTTTGTGCCCACGGCTGGGGATTTTACACGTTTTCCTCATGGAATACCATTGTTTCTATTGTCATCTTCATATTGCCTATTGTCTCCTCCGAAAGTTGATATTTTCCTATTCCTAGTTCCGACTTCAGCCTTGAATAACCAGCAGGGTTTTTTTCTGGTTTGAGATCTATAATCTCGTGTTTCATTCATTACCAGACGGTTCCTGGAGTCCTACATAAGTCTCTCATAGTCATTTTTACTGATTAAATATATTTCCATCCCTGTATCTTCGGTTTGGTTTGCGATATATATTGTGTACCTTAAAAATTGCTGTGGTTCATTTTCCAGCAGGGGGATGACCTGCTGTGGTGCATGTGAGTCGGCCATGCTCGTCGTGACATAGCTGCTATCGATGTTTTCTGAGCGGCTAGCGTTTCACATATGTTGCATTTATTGTTCATAGGGTAAACTCTGTGGCGCGCTACATGTGTTTACATGGGGACAGGAGCTCCCCTTGGGTTTATATCAACCCTCACTCCCAGCCGCTGCTTACATATGCTCCTGTTATAGAGGTGGAAAAAACTCATGCATCAACCAGAACAAATATTGTGTTGCCCGATTGGAGTGGCGGCTAGCAAGGGTGGGTTTTGTTATGGGAGGGGGAGGGGGCTTGCAAAATAAGAGCTAGTTGGTGGGGGAGGGGGAGGGGTAAAAAATCAGGAGAAAACGGTCGCTGTGGGGAAAGGGAATGATGTCTTTAAAAAGGAGCAGTGCCGAGTTGACTTACAAAACTTGAAAGTCAACTTAAAACCGAGCCCAAGCTTGTAATCACTGCTGGATCCACGCACGGTTGGTGCGCACATACCTGTGATAGAATCTCGGGACAACATCCACAGCCAAGTGAAAAATGCTTTTGATGCTAGTTGAACTAATGATATGCATTAAAAGAAGCGCACTAGCTTTTGGCGACACTTATTGATAGCGAGCTCTAGCGGAAGGCTAACTGGGGGTATACATGTGATTAAAAGCCCTGCGAAAAGTTTAACGTGAGAGAGGACATGGGGGCAGTGTTTATGACAGGCAGGAGGAGTGAATTGGCTGGCTGAAGGCAAGGGCGTTCGCTTGAAGTAGGTGCTCTATAATGTTAAGTCCCATCATTTTAATGGATGGTCATCATCACTTGGCAAAACCCAGTCATCTCTTTCCCCCTAAGTTCGACTTTACTCTCCCTGGGAGTTCTTCGATAAAGTCTAATAAGCGGCTCTTATACGGGATTTACCTGACCTCTTATATCCCTCTTATTTACCTGTATATACTCTAAGCTGCCCCCCGTTGTTATGGTTTCATCTACTTGCCGTACGGTGGCGCTACAGTAGAGATGTGGGCTTTAGATAGCATGTGAATGATGATGGATGCCCGCTATGTACGCAGCAAAGCCAGTGGTGCACACCAGTTTAATGGGGATGAGCGGCTGAGAGATTTTTTACCTCTTTTCTGAAATTTCGCCCTCCCCCCCTCTTTCCTGCCTGTTTGGGCTTTCCTCCTTGCGGCAGCTAGTGAGAAGGAACCACCCAGGTGATGGTAAGAAACATCCCTGGCATCCCATAAAGCTGCCTGCTCGGCATTTCACTGAGTTTTCCTTGCAATCTTTGATGTGCAACTCTACAGGTTTATGGTATGCGCCCTGTGCCTATACAGAATCTCCCTGGCCAATATTGATGCTAAAATTCCACTTAGCCCTAATTGAAATGGAGTATGTAAAACCTAACCATCCATCTACATCCAGCTCAGAGATCATGAGCGAAAGGCCCTGGTTTTATATAAGTTATTTGCCGTCTCAACTAGACAAATTATGAAACCTTCGCCTGCAGCCATATAGGAGCACAAACGGTATGGTAAATACCAGTATTACACTTTACATTATGTCTTGTTCTTTCATGGCCATGTGACGAATCCCTTAAGCTCCGATACACCGACCTGTCCTGGGAATGTCGCTTGCTGCAGTTTTGAAGGTCGGGGTGAATGATGTATGCAAGGAAAAGGACTAAAATTGACCATTTATTTGCATCAGGTTTCTGAAATAATGTACCGGTAACGCAACGGGGGCAGATTGTGAATGGAGGTTGGGGTGGGGGTGTTGTAGTGGTTATTCTGCTCTACTTACTCCTCTGGCGATGACTTGTCACAGCCCGAGTGTTTACCACAGTCATATATCACAGACTCATCGCTCACAAGATCACCCTTCACTTTGCCCCCTCAGCCCCCTCACCCAAATCCAAACCCCAACTTCGTGGCAAGGTATCATCTTAATCATGTATCCACCCACTTGATAATTAACTATTTAAATGCGTCGCACTGGATCTTTTCATCCAAATCCGTATGTATTGTACATGTATGCATATTCAAACGTAATCGGGGATGATCTGCACTATTTGGGAAATGATTATGATTTAACCTCAGAGCATGGAAAATGTCCCCAAGAAGTGGCAAGGAAAGCTCCCTAGAAAACAGATTGTGATAATTTGGAAATCGGGCGGTAGATATGTGAATGTAAATAGGAAGTCCTTATAAATAAATACCTTAACAGTCATTATAAATCTCAACGTACGCTTCTATGTACTCGTCATTAACATTCACGTTAAATTAATCAACATCGGTAGCCCTATAAAAGGCTACAGTTTCCCAACAAAACCAATGGATCAGATGCACTCAAATTATTTCTGCGTTGTTATACAATAAATTCAACTTTTTAATAGACAAACATCGTTCTTTAGATCAATTCAACATTCTTTGTAGCTGTTATCATGCTAGCTTGGCTTAACTGGGCTGATTACAGTCTACGATATACCTATATCCTGAAACATATTCGCTATTTTTGATTAACCTCGATGTATTGTAAAGCGTGTTTTCCTTTCTTCGTCTTTGTCGTGCGTGCGTGCGTCATATCACACCTTCATTCTTACACCTCTTGCTTTTCTATTTTTACGTTTTCCATAATGGGGAACAAATATACCATTTTGCTCCACGCACGTTGTTGGTTAATTTTGATGAATTAAATGAATAGATGGTGATTTGAACAACCCTCAGTCTATATTTTTATTTTGGGGGTTATTTACGTTAATTGAATGAGGTAAATGTATTAGTGGTTAAGGAAAATATACAAATTTCTAGTGTGGCAATTAGACTGGCCGGGCCATATCCTGTAGAAGTAGGCTCTCTCACACACACATATGCGTACCTACATAGGTTGACGTTATAGGAGAGTTATGTCTCTATAAGTCGTGGAAATCTCGCTAGGGGGCATAACTCTCCCCCCTTAGTTTATAAGGGAAATCGCTATTCAT
This sequence comes from Sthenelais limicola, assembly GCA_942159475.1. Taxonomy (NCBI): domain Eukaryota; kingdom Metazoa; phylum Annelida; class Polychaeta; order Phyllodocida; family Sigalionidae; genus Sthenelais; species Sthenelais limicola. The sequence goes on along the minus strand of OW804097.1, from coordinate 69,884,634 downwards.
TCCTAACTCAATGAAATTGAAATTTGAATTTGGTCTTAATCAAATAAATGGCGGTCCTTGTGGCAGTCGGTCATGAGGGCAGTGTTATTACTGGATGTTACCCAGGACCAGATTTATATATACTACTCATTGCGTGCGTGTGGGTCTGCCCCGTGCTATTGTGACATTATCCCGTTGACCAGCGCTCGCTCAATATCTCCCAATGAATATGTGACTCATGACCCTGCCTACAGATCAAAGGACATTATCGTATTCCTGCTGATGGTAGTTGAAAGAAGATCAAAGTAGGCCTTCCCCGGGATATTCTTCGGACCTAATTATAAAGATGTTGAGGCCTGGCCTGATGCCCTTTCCTGAAGGCTTTGCCATTCACCCCCCAGATAATTGTGCTGTATGTTTCCTATTTTGGTGAAAATTCTCCAGTACCGGTATGTTGACCAACCTTAGAGGGCTTATATATTGACCCCTTCACTTAGATTGGTCGCAATTTTGACATCCTCATAACGGTTTTTCATTTATAATTATCAAACTGTAATGATTCAATGTGTTGGCTTGTTCTTGGGGAAACAATGGGTTTGAATTTCATATTTGTTTTGATTGTTCCTTAACCAATTGCCCAGATGTTCACAACAGTAAAGGCGAAAAGGTCCAACGGCGTGGAGGAGGTGGAGGATTCGGCGGCGGCTACCAAAGACCGGGAGCTGCTAATAAAACCAAGATTTACCGGCAGATTGGCAACAAGAAGAAATTTTAGTCATAATCTCTAATATAAAGTTATAATATTCGGTGCCATTCGATTCGAAGTCGTTTGTGGTACCGGAGGAAGACCGGTTAGGGGGTTAACTAAGAGACTAGCGGAATATCATACAATAAATGAAACCTGTGTTGGAATATTGTGTAAGTATATTGTTGTTATCATGTTATAAAAACTGCATGCGCCGATACCCGGTGTCAAGTGATGGCTCATCAAATGTAAAGCATATTTGTGGCGAGGTGACGTAATACCCCGTCTGACGTTCTTAGCATATTTGGGGGATTTTGTCCTGTCAAAATCCAAACAGATTTCTGCACTTATTTCTTGTAGTCTCCTATCATGAATATACATGTACTCTAAAACGGTCGTATCATTATTAACCAATATTCATTACTGGCTTTATGATAGGGAAGTTCGTAAAGTTCATCATTCGTCATCACCTTCACCCTCATTCAATGATCATTTTGGATTTTGCATTTCTTTATAATTATTCACTATTCTAGATGTTGAATATGACTACGCTCTGCAAATAAAAGCAATTTTAACAGATGGAACTTCTTAGTCTTATATTTGCATGTCACTCACTATCTGCATGAGAGAGATTTTATTACACATAGATGGCTCAAAATTGACACGGTGTAACGATTGGACTTGATTGCTGTTCCCGATATGCATGCATGCACTCGAATACGTAGAATTTTACCCCCAAGCCCTACTCAAACACCTTCCGTGCGGTTAAAGTATACTTTTGTGTCTCCTTGATACGACACAATTAATGCTTTTAACATGTGCTCCCAGATATCAAACGTTTGGCTTGTTTTCCATTCTATAATGTTTTAATGTACAATACTGTAATAGGTCATATAGCTTATATATTCGATTCGGATGGTGTAGTCCGAGTAAAAAGTAGAGCAACGGTTAAGAAAAATACAGGAAAGTAAAAGATAAGTGGATTTCACTGATAAAATCAGATAAAGATTCAATAAATTATTTCATTAACAAATGATTACCTTTTCGTACTTGGTTTACAACATGGATTACTGGAGAACAAATTGTAATTCATTCTAATCGGGAGTTGATTTTTATATAATACAATACTTCAGATTGTTAATATTTATCACCATTGTGTCCAATTATGGATGCTGTTGTATTTGTGTCTATTTCTCAATCAATTAGATTTACAATAGTACTCTTTGGAAAATGCATTTACCTCAAATTCATGAAAATATAGAAGTATTCAATTTCCAAAATTTGCATGATTTAAATTGGTATACTTAAACTATAGTAACACCCGCTTTTAAATTGAGAATATGAAGGCTTTACTGCAAAAAACGCACCATGAGAAGGGGAGAAGATCCATGGCATATTAACAGCAGTCATAGGTCAACAGGAAAGCCCTCTGTCACAGTCCAGATATATTGTTAGGAACTAGCAGACCATGGACCCATCACTGATTGGGGGGAAACCAGCGATATGCTCTGCAAATGCTGTATGAGTTGTTTATGCCTCGCAATATTAAGCTCTTACAGCAACCTTGCCTACGCTCTTTTCAACTCGTCGACCCTATGCATTGGGTCCCTAAGAGGACAGTTTCCTGTCTGGTTTTAATACTTATCCCCTTATATTATTGACTTGGTACAAATTGGGCATTGCAAAGCTTCACCTACCAACATTTCGCCCGATCTAACATTGAATTGTCTTACAATTCATTATGTATTTTTTAATCATTATGTATTATATGTAGTTAAATGATAATTTGGGAAACTACATACGGATTTGGATTTAAAACTCACTTATCATTAACTCGAACCAGTGCAGCGGCAAATATCAAAGACTATGTGAAGGTCATGATGTATTCAACAAGTGTGGCACACGTGAGATTTCCTTCTGGAAATTCCAAATGGCCCCTAGGACATTGTCAATGCATCGGATGCTAGAGGAAGGGGCCGACTCGAAACTGCCATACACGAACTCAGAAAATCAGTCTTGACAATCATGTCATCTCTAATGAATGCATATAATATTGCTGGTTAAATTTCCTCTAAAATGATTTATGGTCTTTTTTCTCGCCCGCCTCAAGTCCTTACAAGTCATTGAAATAAATGGCAAATGCATGATGGAAACTTCTTTTTGATGAATACTCCTGATATAAATATACATTTCCATCCTTCACTTTTGACGTGGACTGAAAGCGAGTCGAGGATGACAGGTTCTTGCCTCGCATGGCCAATGTTGGAGGGGCTAAAGTGTCTCAGATTGCATATGACAGACTTCTCATGTCACCCCGACTATAGGTTGCTGTCTTTGGTATCAATACACACTGTCTGTATCTGATATTTATCACTTAATACATGAAATACCTGAACATGCTTGACTTGTCTGATAGAAAGGTCTCATCTCCATCCACCATATAGCTCTTGTCCCTTAAGTTTGTTTTGGTATAACTATGCATCACCCAGTTTTTTATATTAAATGCAGCCACTTTTCTTATGTCCTGTAGCTTTTCATACCCTTTCATTGAGATTTCAGTTTCTTAATCAAAAAGCCTCTTTCTCTGAGTACCCATTACTTATACCGAGATGCTGCCCCATTGGCTGTACACCTTACGTATAGGAACTTGCTTCAAATTCCAGGGCTTTTCCCCATTGCTTTTCTGTGCTCTCTCGAGCATTCAGTTCTGCTGAAGTGGACCGAGTTTCTTCAATAAATCACTGCAGTTGCAGTATGAGTTAATTGAAGTATACACGTAGCTGTGAACTCGTAACCCCTTACTCCACTCTTAATACCCATCGGCTGTTGAGTTTGTCTTACGGAACACAATGGACAAAGTAGAGACCCAATGAAAGGTTTTCCGTGTCTCATCATTTTATTTCAAGAGTTCCCACTTGCCCTGCCTCACGCTTACTATAACACGGTCTATAAGCATACATGTGAGAAATGGAAGATGCCTATGTACACAGAGCACTGGGAGAGATATATTTCATAGATAAAAGGTTGGGCACCTGAGGGCGTTAAAGGCCTTCCGCACAGGAGACATGTGGAAAGGTCACACGGGAGTAGCCTGGAGACCTAGTCCGCTCCATGCCAAGTTGGGCCAAAGGAATCAATGTTTAGGATGAAAGAGCCTTGGGTGTATGTACCTTTGGCTATCTCCGGCAAAGGCTGCCCATGTTACATTCCCTCCCCTGCCCTCTTCTTTTTCAAGCCTTTCAAATAATCTTTTTTTCTCTTATGCCCCGACGCCCTCCTAGTTTCTCGCATCTTCTCCAGATACGCCCCTGTAGTTTTTCCTAACCATTCCGCGCGCATATATACTGCATACACACTCTAATTAGGGGTCTATTTTTTGTCCGTACCAAAGACCTTTCATGCGCCAAGTTTATGAATCGCAAACTGGACCCACCCAAATATGTATACACAAAAAGGAGCGAGCATTCTAGGACCAGAGGGCTTGATTTGTGCCCTCTTAACTAGAAGTTCGGACCCCCTCAGGACCATCCAAGACTCTCCCTGGAGAAATGCTGTCTTCTATCTCAGGCTACCATAAAGAAGAACTGACCTATCAGACTCTATGGTAAGACAGGCTGAGAGACAAACGAGCAGCTCATTTCTCCTGTTGAGCTCCTCCCACTGCAACATGGGAGCCCATCCCTTCCATAATAAAACCTTACTTCAAAGACCTCTACCTTATGTCTATGATTCTTCAACTATCCTTATCTTGGAGGGTCAGAGAGACGGTTTCCGCTTGTTTTCATGACAGCTTGATGCTTGGAGATGTCCTTCCCGACCTGAAAATAAGTAGTTGCCCACGAATGCAAGTGCATGTTGCTGAACAGCCTAATTTCGGTTCATGAACACCCAATTCATGAAGCAGGAACTGTCGATTATTTCATGAACTGCATCCAGAGCAATATGACAGCAGATATGCGCGCCCGTTTCAAGGTTAATTTAATAGTTCCTGTGTCAATTTCCCCTTTTCGTGATCACTTTAAATCGGTCTAAGAGGTCTTCAAAATAAGACCTCAAATGGAAGCCATTTTCCATTGCCAGTTTACTGTAGAAATGATTCATGGGTGACCCTGTATGACAATTGTTCTTTTATAGCTATATTGCAGTCGGCCCAAATCAAGTTAAACCAAGCAGTTCAAAATCCGGAATCATTAGAAGACTATACTGCTGTTATTCTCTGCAGACCTTTCAACATAATGAATATAATGTATGCTCATTGCCACGTGTAAATATTTCTACATTGACAACTAACCAGTCAGAAAACAATTATGTATCAGCTAATGAAACTTACTTAACAGCCTATCCCATGGCCGCCTTTCTCTAGTGTAAGTTAGACCAATGGATCGATCGCACTTCCAACCAATTCTTTCATGTCCGCTCCAGGTGGTTTATGTGTAACTCTACAGTAGGAATTCAATTGAAGAAACATTAAAAACCTATATACATTGTTTACGTGTGGCTTGTAATGGATATATACAATCATCTGTGATCGATTTTAAAGAAGCGCCTATATACGTATGATATTACCAGCTATTTCCCATCTCTTCTTAACTTTTTGTCAGACTTCTTGGAAAATGTTACAATATCCGATCTTGGGGAATGATTCATCACTCCATAGTAACTGAGGTGACAAGTATATCCGTACTTGCCAACGGATGTAATGAAATTGTCTAATTAATATTCCAAATATCTATAGCTTATTGTTCATTAAATTCCATTTCTATCACTGCTGACAAATCTTGAAGCTGAAGGTATCATTTTCGCAAATCACCCGATCGAAGAACCAGAGAGGCACAACATCTTGATCTTGTAGTATTATATGTTTTTTTTCTAATTTTGCCCCTATTCTAATTAGCTGTGAACAGTTCAAATATGATGGGATAACTTCATCCGAGTGTATATGTTCGTAGAGACTATAGTAAAAAGGAACACGCTCTCACACACGCTATTCTCGAAATTTTTATCTGCAAGTTATTTGACCTCATTTTTGTGGTTCATGAAAGGAGCTTTTATACTATTGCCCTTTGCTTGTAATAAGGACCCAATTATTCGGCTCAGAATGTGCAGATTCCCCCCACTCATGTCGGGTAATTCACCTAAAACTTCTCATGATCAAATCTCACATACCTTACTGTAATTTTACACTTAATGTCAGATTAGGCCAAGGTACAGTAGGCCTATACACGTGGAGGGTATTTATAAGCGTTTCCCATTGCGGTATATATACCCTCTACTCCTCATCCCCCATTTGATCTTCTCCACAAAGAATACTATCTTCAATCGATGTAATTACGACAGTGCGATCCCAGTCTCCCAGTATCTACATAATAGGTACATGCATAGACCTACTTAATGGTATATGTATATGCCTACATACGTTCATATAACTACTGCACATGCTCTTTGAGGCCAAGCACAATCGCGCGTCTTCCCGCATTTACCAAAACGCTCAGAAAATTGGAAATAAACTGGTATTTTGTATATATAAAGCTGAAAACATGTTCTTATTATTAATTGCATGTTGGACTTCAGTTTAATTTTTGCCAGTATTGTGGGTTATAAACTCTTAATTGCACATATTACCAGACCTGTACATAGTATATACCAGTAACGTTACACAGTAAAAGTGACTCCTCGAGGTCTGTGAGATTTAGGCTTCATGTCTACTAAGGAATTCGCCGCCCAGTCTTGATTTAAGATTAGAGACAGATATACTCGTCTGAATATTAAAAAGTACTTTGCGTCTGTGTGAGTTTGGCTCTCATCAACCAAATTGAATATACAAAGACATTGCTCATAGCTAGCGTTACCGGAAAGGATGGACCAGACGACCCGTACAAAGCTTGTCAACACAACTTCGTTCATATTGCATTTTTCTCTAACAAGAACACATTTCTTACAAAAGTCTGATCAAATTTAACGTCGCAAAAATATAAATAGAGTAGGGAATCTATAGGATTTAACTTTTTAAGTCCTTCCTCGTGTGAGACCTTGAATACGTATAAAAGTAGTATTCAGGGAAACCTTTTCATTCAACATCTGTTTTACATGAAGCCCTCAGTTTATCGATCTCGAATATCTCGCTTGTTTATATCAGAGGTATGAACGATCCACAACATAAATACCTTTTAGGATATGCGCCAAAGTTTGGTTTAGACCTTGGCATATTTTTTTCGACCGACTCGTTCCCTATCCTCGGTATTACCATTCTTTGTTAGAACACTTCATAATCTTTATGTTAAACCCCTGCAAACCCGAGCCAAGGATTTATAACCTGGTTCTGTCGGCTCTTGCTCGGTATTGGCAGGGATCTGTCGCAAAGTGATCCGAAATGCTGAAGCAAACGACTACCAACCGGTTCATAACGTTTGGCTCAGTTCCAGTCCAATACTCTGGGTTAAGGTCCTTTACCATGTTTATGTGTCGACTTAAAGACCTGTGTGTATTAATGTTACGGCATGTCTACTCGGCACAATGCCTCCTCGGGGATTGTTATTTCTGTGCTGCACTTCACAAGTTTAATTAAACCTCTTCTCGTGATATGACTCTGCGGGTATGGTCTGAGGCTCACATGTGGACCGCAATTGGAATTCTTTGATTGACAGTTTTCTTTGAAAAGATGATTTATGATGAGCGGGGGAATGATGTCTGTAATTTAGCGTGTTATATCTCAATATCACCAGTGCTTGTATACGTGTATTCAAAATGTTTGTCACGGGGACATTGAAACTGCTTATCATGCATCAAGTAAAGGCTCTGCAATTTGAAAAATAGTCCCCCTCTCTATATTTTGAAAGTAGGGAGATATGTCTATGGCCTTTTTCTTTCTATCTATCCATTCAACTTGCAATTAGGCCTATGTAATATTATAATTATGTTCTGCGATAATGTCATGTACAAAATATGTTTTAATATATAGATATATGTATCCTATAATGCATTCCAACACTTGGTAACAGCAGCGTTACGTTAGACGGGGTTTTCAACATTCTGATAATAGAGAGTGAAAAATTAATAATTTTCTGTACGGTCTAATTTTGTATTATGATTCATAAACTACTACTTCTGAGTAAGTGTGTACTATAACCATATATATATACACCAGTTTAAGTGATCTGTATCTTCAAAATGTCTTTCGAGTTGCAGCAGGTCCGCAGCAAATTAACCTCGTTGTGTTTTGTACTTCCTCCTCGAAATAATCGCAAAGCACTATTATTATTGAAATGAAAGGCATAATAAATATAACAAGGAGCATTCTGCACAGCTGTGGTTCAAAATTAAGTTTCTTAAATTAGAAAGCACATCAACTGTTATTTTTTTAGAGTCTTTATCATATCAACTACCCGCGTTTAACCATGTCGAAGCGATTTCCGAGATTATCAGAGGGAAGTTTCTTAACTGTCGATCTTTATTAATCTCTTCAATCCCATGTCGGTAGACACATCTCCAATACATTCTAACAGTCGACAATCGCTAAGTTCTGATAAAACTACCATGAATCTGATAGTGGCACGTGGAAGAGTCGTGGATTTAACAGAAGTTCTCATTCGGTGTTATTGATATTAACCTTCATCGTTCTCCAATCATTTATTGAAATCTCCTTAATAAAAGGGTCTCGCCACTATTTAGCTGTTCCCCAGAGATTTCCTATAATCAACCAGGCGTAAAGCGACCTAACAGACCTTTTTAACTTTCTGATATGAGAAGATTCAGACGTAACAATTGGGTCAACAGAGATTTCTCTTTCCATTGGTCTGTAAGATAATTGACAAAAGTGACTTAATCAGTGTTAAATAAATCAAAATCAATAAAACTTTTTTGACAACCATGTCCAGTTTTCTGATTAAGAGGTCTGCGAACTGTCAGTGCTAGTGGAATAAATACATGACATGCTCAAGAGGTTGTCATCAGTCCATACCTAATATTGTCAGTGCTGAAATCAGCCTTTTAAACTTATTAACTCCAGAGAGGATCCGGTTATTTTAATGAGTCGTTTTTCTTTACGTTTTTCCCCCGGTGAAGAATTGGCATCTCGTTTACTGACACGCAATGACCCTTCGGTAAAATAAACATCTTTAATTTGCAGTTTGTTTTTGTCATTTATCGTTTGTATAGAAACAATGGTTTGTTATGGTCCAATGACTACAAAATATGATGAGGGAGGAGAAGGAATTGATTTCTCTTTTTTTAGATTTGTAGCTGTCCGGATGTGATTACGAACAGTGCATTTCCTATTCTGCTAAGTTCTTTAAGGAGAAATAATTGACTTAGCTGGCAGTGATGAGACAGGGGGCGATTGGACATTCAATAACAGGAAAATGGGGGAAAAAGCATTTGAGACCCGTCGACAAGGTGATTTGTATTTGTCGTTTTATGAAGGAACACCGCTCCAAGCTCTGTTTTCTCTAGGAGAAAAAAGTAGCGATTGTATCAGATGTTCAAACATGCTGTCCTCCTTTTCAAAGCCACTGAATCTGATGACATTCACACAACTGCCTCATACTCATTCATCCGAGAGCATCTTTTTACATGGAATCATAACTTTATTTTCTTAATGATGTGGTTTGGGGTTTTCCTGAGGGAAAAACGCAGGAACTGGTATTTATAAATTGTTTTAAAATGCTAGAACGGGAAATGGAAAAAAATGGGAAGTCCGTATTGTGGTATTTAGTAAAGGACAACGGGAGAAGAAAACTGTTGACATACATGTGTTGATATTATTATGCGTTAGCATTTTACATATCACTACGATTGGAAAATACATCTATTACTGACAAACGTGGCCCCCGACTGTTTGAGCCACTTTTTCGCCCCCTTCTCCCTTTTCCTGCTGTTCCTATTCTATTCCTTAACCTAGAGAAAAGTTTCGGACGTTTACCTAATGGTACAACATTTCAGTTTATAACTCAAAAGTCTTTCCTATTTCTGTTTTCGGCACAATGGGTCACATCAGAGAAAGTCATTAGGGCGATGATCACCTGACTAAGAAGTTTACCCCTTATCAGATCAGAGGTCGGCCCTTTACCCCTTATCAGATCAGAGACAGGCCAGACCAGGCCAGACAGGCCAGCGAGCCCAGGGCCAGCTCAGCTCAGGTGGTGTTTCCCCAGTGTAACCACAAAGTCATAAACTCCAGATGTCCACAGTCCAGATGTCAAACTTTGTAAATTAAAGGATGTACAAAAATAAGTCATGTGTAAATATATTCTCCTTAGCATAAGAAAACTTTTGGTCTTTATTCCATAATTCTATCTTGTTTAGAAGCCAAGATAATATTTTATACATTAAACCCATGTGATGTGGTCTCACTGTGGAGGAAGGAGACCAACCCTAACCTTGCACTCATCTGACCTCCATCCCTCCTCCTCCTCCTCCTCCATCCCTCCCCCTCCTCCATCCCTCCTCCTCCTCCTCCTCCATCCCTCCTCCTCCTCCATCCCTCCTCCTCCTCCTCCATCCCTCCTCTACGGAAGACGAGAGTGCTCACGCATGGAAAGTTTCATTTTTTAAAATCATTTTCATTTCCAAAATCATTTTGAATTTCAAAATCATTTTCCATCTCATTTAAAAACTAAAATTCCTTTTGTTTTAAAGTATGTTTCAAAAGACACAGGCGTTTTCATTTCCGTTTTGAATTTGATTTCCGTTTTCATTTCCATCTTGAAATGGAAATGAAAATCTATGAACGAGACTTAAAACGAGATGAGATCTCACGAGATTTCGAGCACAAAATGGCGACCCCCATAGGTGCAACCACAAAGTCATAAACTCCAGATGTCCACAGTCCAGATGTCAAACTTTGTAAATTAAAGGATGTACAAAAATAAGTCATGTGTAAATATATTCTCCTTAACATAAGAAAACTTTTGGTCTTTATTCCATAATTCTATCTTGTTTAGAAGCCAAGATAATATTTTATACATTAAACCCATGTGATGTGGTCTCACTGTGGAGGAAGGAGACCAACCCTAACCTTGCACTCATCTGACCTTGCACCCTCCAACCCTCCATCCCTCCTCCTCCTCCTCCTCCATCCCTCCCCCTCCTCCATCCCTCCTCCTCCTCCTCCTCCATCCCTCCTCCTCCTCCTCCTCCTCCTCCTCCTCCATCCCTCCTCTACGGAAGACGAGAGTGCTCACGCATGGAAAGTTTCATTTTTTAAAATCATTTTCATTTCCAAAATCATTTTGAATTTCAAAATCATTTTCCATCTCATTTAAAAACTAAAATTCCTTTTGTTTTAAAGTATGTTTCAAAAGACACAGGCGTTTTCATTTCCGTTTTGAATTTGATTTCCGTTTTCATTTCCATCTTGAAATGGAAATGAAAATCTATGAACGAGACTTAAAACGAGATGAGATCTCACGAGATTTCGAGCACAAAATGGCGACCCCCATAGGTGCCGCCATCTTTGATTCCTTCCTCAGGTGAAGTGAAGGGAAAGAGAGAGAGAGGGAGGGATAGAGAGAGAGAGAGAGAGAGCTAGGGACATTTGGATACATTTGGATGGGAGCCGCCATATTGGATTGTTTATGCTTCCGTTCCTGTTCCTGTTCTCTCTTCCTACTCCTGCCCCACCTCAACCTCCTCCAGGGTGACTGAGGGAGTGTGTGTGCGTGTGTGTGGGTGGGGGTGGGGGGGGGAGGGGGGATCTCCTCCCCCCCCTCCCCCCCATGAGGACAGGAAGGTAGGAATGGGAGGAGGAAGAAGGAAGGGATCGAAGCAATAGAGGAAGAAGAGGAGAGGTGAAGGCGAGGGGGGGGGATAAAAGGGGAGGGAGACACTTTTTTCCGACAAACTTTTTTTCGACAAACTTTTTTTTCAACCAACTTTTTTTTTTCGACAAACTTTTTACGACAAACTATTTTTACGACCTACTTTTTTTTCAACCAACTTTTTTTCGACCAACTTTTTACGACCAACTTATTACGACCAACTTTTTTCGACCAACTTTTTCGATTAACTTTTTTCGACCAACTTTTTTTCAACCAACTTTTTACGCCCAACTTTTTACGGCCAACTATTTTTACAACCTACTTTTTTTCCAACCAACTTTTTTTTCAACCAACTTTTTATGACCAACTCCTCCATCCCTCCTCCTCCTCTCCTCCTCCTCCTCTCATCCACCGCAAATGTCATTAAAATCCCATTAGGACGGAATTTATTTTTATTTTTTTTTTTCATCTATATTGTCTAGGGCCTTGCTCCCAACTGCAAAATGCCATTGAAATGGTCCAAACCGCAAATGTCATTAAAATCCCATTAGGACGAAAAAAAAAATTTTTCATTCTTTTTCCATCTACATTGTCTAGGGTCTTGCTCCGAACCGCAAAATGCCATTGAAATGCTCCAAACCGCAAATGTCATTAAAATCCCATTAGGACAGAATTTTTTTTTATCATTTTTTTACATCTACCTTCTCTAGGGTCTTGCTCCTAACCGCAAAATGCCATTGACTTTTTGATTGACAATTCTGATTTTTCCATTGACTATTTCGACTTTCTGATTGACTGTTCTGACTTAATGGTTGACTATTCTGACTTAACGATTGACTTTTTGATTGACTATTTCGACATTATGATTGACTTTTCTGACTTTACGATTGACTATTTCGACTTTTCAATCACCTATTTTGACTTTTCAATTCACTATTTCTGACTTTTTGTTTGACTATTTCAAATTAAAATGATTAAAATGACTTTTTGATTGACTATTTTGACTTTTTGATTGACTATTTTGACTTTTCGATTGACTATTTTGACTTTTCGATTGAATATTCTGACTTTCGATTGACATTTTTATTGACTTTTCTGATTGACTATTTTGACTTTTCTGACTTTTTGATTGACTATTTCGACTTTCTGATTGACTTTTCTTACTTTCTGATTGACTTTTCTAACTTTCTGATTGACTTTGATTGACTATTTCGACTTTCTGATTGACTATTCTGACTTAACAAATGACATTTCTGACTTTTTGATTGACTTTCTGATTGACTATTCTATATGCCCACATTTAAACGCCACAAGGATATATCATGAGTGGAATCGAAATATAACTTAATGTAATTGTACTTAGTTTCATGACCAAGTAATAGAATAATACTTAGGATATATCATGAATGAAATCGAAATATAACTTAATGTAATTGTACTTAGTTTCATGTCCAAGTAATAGAATAATACTTAATTTTCACTGGTCAAATCAATAAGGCCACCAAAAATAGGTGCGTTTCCGATTACCCCCACCACCAACCCCCTACATAGAAAAACATTCCCCTCCCTGCCTTTTTTTGGCCTAAATTGAAAACATATCCCTCTTTACCAATGTATAAACACCCAACCTATTAGCTAACGCTGTGTTGGTAAAAAAAATCCAACACTCTGTCAGCCTCATTCCTCTCTTGTTAAAGTGTCTATTTTGCTAGAGAAAAGTGTGGGTAGTGATCTATCGGAGGGGACGTTTAAAAGACATGGTTAAAAATAAGAGACCGGGTGAATCCCATCTATGCGTGCTAGATCGAAACTATTTTTAAAAATCAATATAATTATTTACTCTTTCAATGTCTTCATACCTGCATCGGGTTATAGGTCTGGTCGATTCCTACCATGAAATTAAATTGTTATAATATAGTGCCCAGTCCTTATCGGTATACATTACTTTTCCTACGGAATAATTACCATCTATTCTCAAACGATGAAATCCTAGGATAGCATAATTCAGTTGTGGGGTGATATGCAAACAACATACACTGGCAGTCCGATTGTTTATTTTAGTTATATAATATTAGATACATATATGTTGATATCATCATTACATGTATTAAGACTAATTACTAATTAAATATGCATAATTTCATCAGAGATCCTTTATTCCCATGAATATAAAATAAAAATGATGTGTGGTACATGTAGTCTTTAATAACAAATGTCTGAGGGGCATTTGGTACGGCATGTATTTCATAATTCATGGATCCAGTACGGATAGGCATTGGCGTCATGTAACGTACATCCAATCGGATTGTTGATGTCTTGTATGAAATTAATTAACACGTAGAAAGGAAAATCATATTTTCCAAAGGAATATTACTCCATGTAATTCATCATTCACCGACGTACAGGCACAATGGAAATGAATCCCAAGTTGGTGATCTGTTATACTTTTATACCAATACTTGAAAGGTACCACTGCATTGTTTACACGTCTACGTAATGTCGGGGACATTTTACTAAAGAGTATCTTTGATTGACGAGCATAATTGCCTATAAACAGAAGCGCAGATGCAAGTACTTAAGTCCCGGTATTATTGGGACGGCCAGGAATTGATTCGGGCTACATTTTCAACAGATGCTATCTCTCCATCCAAGGGAAAAATATCATTCAACATTCATTAATTCTGAGCGTGTGAGGAGTCGGTTGGTTGGATCAATTATAGCGCGAACGCTGATACAAGAGAGACTGGTAACCTAAACTAAATGAGTAAGAAAAGTCGCAGTCATTTATTTCCCCTATTCTGATATAGCTTCTAGTATTTGGTGACAAGTGTATCTATTTAATCTATACGTATAAAATGCGTACCTTGGGTGACATTGTGCCTGTTACCCTTCTAGTATGATCATCGAATTGCGGAGGGATTGAAAACTGACTTAACAAAAGCATGTAGACTTCTCATCGTATTGACAGTCAGATGAGAGGAATATGTAGTCACATCCCCACTGTAGATCCATAGTTCCAACAGAGAAGTAATGAAGTGATCCATTTTTAGTTTTTGTCATATAAGGAGTGCCACCGTCTGTGGGTGGTATATGTTTTAAAATGTGAGAGTAAAAAATCGACATTAACATATAGACGACCATGAGCACACTATATCATCACTTAAATATTGATTTATTCCATAATTTTGCATGGCATTAATTCGGAGCTATCCGAGCGAAACATATCAATAATTTTACACTCACTAATAGCTAAACATTTAATCATCTCTTGATGGGAAGACATTCAATGTCCTCTCTTCCCCGGCAAAGTGCAATGTACATCATTAATAATCTGTGACAGCTTAGGACCAACCAAACCCAATAACTGTACATCTGTAATCTACTCTTAATTAAGTATATGTTACAACGCTTTGACGGAACATCCGTCATCATATTATTGGGTTTTCTAGATTATTGTGAATATTGCAAGCGCCAGGTTCCGACAGTATCATATATCGTTGCCACATTCAATCGCCTTAATTGTTCGCCAGCAGATATATATGTACACAGCCTTGGTGCTCTCCCGAATTGTGTATTATGGAGGTGGGCATTGCTCCTGACGTATTGTAATCGCATGACAAATGCCAAGCCGCAACCAGAATGGCAGTTTGCGTTAGGGCATGCAATTTAGGGACTCGCCTGCTTATGATTATGTGAAGTCAGCTGAAATAGTTTCTAGAACTCGTCCCATTCTAAATGGCACATTCGGCGGGGAAAAAACGTACCGAAAGGTATTTGTAGTGAGCCAGCCACACACAGGTAGGAGGTATGGATATTTAGAAAGTGTCGGCTAGCTAAAATTGGGCGTTTAAATATTTTTCTTCGAGGGAAAAAAGACATTCACAGCAGTTATCCCAATCCCCACCTACTGTTTGACAATGCTTGGGAATTGTATCCCAATGGGAATCATTTTCATGAGAAATGTCAAAGATAGCTCTAGTGGACTTTCAATGAATCTTAAAAACGTTCTCTGGTCTGCTAATACGTTTTATTGTCATTTAAACATTTTGCTTTCCCGAGGGATCTGCCGCTATCCATTTTCTGAATGAATAGAGCTTCCGGTCATTGTTGGGAAAATCGCTACTGTTTCCAAGCATAGAGTCATCATGAATTCCATGAATGTTTGGAAATCATGAATGTTTGTAGAATTCAAAAAACAAATTTATACGCGCTTACACTAGCCCTTGTATGTGGCAAATCTCATGACACTGCATACACCACTCCGAAATATATGTGGTATTGTAGAACCATTATCCACTTAACGGTAACTATTGAATCAGAACTTTCATGAACAATCTTAAATATATCCTGAAATAAATTCCAATACTATAATAGTTTGACAGTATTACCCAATACGAAACTATTTTAAGTATTGCTTCGACTAATTAAGGAAAACATATGGCCATACTTCAGAACATAATGCAGTAGTGTCCACGCACCGAAAATGTTAATAGGCAGAAAATAAATCCTAATTGTTGTGGCTGTGGTAATGGCATAGAGTTACAAGCGATTATATACCCAGTGCCCTTAATGAAACACTACATGGAGGCGAGGCAGTGTATATGTATAAATTGTATATATTGTGGTACTCCTGATATTTGGCTCATGCCTGAGGCTGTTACCAGGCTTAAACACACACACGCACCTGCGGCCACTGTCATATCCCCTCCACGAAGTATACCGACGACAACTCAGTGTATAAAACATCTACATTAAGCAAACCATCTAATGGTGTAAGGTCCTTAATGCCTCGGCTACGTCCCTCTCTCACTCGACAGTCGCTGTGGCAATTTGCTATGCATCAAAGAGAGGAGAGCTGATGGTTATTTCTGCTGCGGATTAAATTCCAACAAACCCCTAGTTGAGCATATTTGTTTACATTGCCGTTTGCTCGTTCATATCAAAGCACATAGATTCCATTTCAGTGTTCTATTAAGTGGCTTCACTGAGTAGATTTTAAGTATTAGATCTGTAAAGAAGTCACGTGTGGTGTCGGCGAGCGTATTCAAATTACAATCCTCCTTGAGATTAGAAGTTTTTTGTCATCTTTCGAGGATTTTCACTTTTCATCAGGCATTTGTTAAAATTGTAATCTCCAAGTATCCCATTAGGACTGGAGTTGCATTCGAAGAGGAACAGAATACGTCACCCAATGTTCAACTTCCATAACTAGAGGAGGGCTGAAAGGATATTTCTATAGGCCTACAACAATTCAAAGGGATGATACATGCATACATATAATATCATCCCTGGAATATGGAGACCTCGGCAAAGTAATATGAGCTCCATATATACAATAGGTTCGATCACCTTGCAGGTATAGCATAGAGCATGCAAAAGTTATATCATACAGAAATTACCAGTGCTAAAGGCTAGATGCAGAGGCATTACATCATGGTTCAGGACATGTTAGACATGGGAGGATAAAGGGGTTGGCATATGGCTTTCGGCGCTCCTGCTCTATCCGCATCTAAAAATGGTGAACTTTGTGCTGTAATGACTTTCACGGAGAAGGAAATGATTATGAAAGATCGTGGCACGAAGACTCGTGAATAGCAGTTCCCGGGTTTGTCGATGAATATTGGGAACCAAAGGAAAGGGTCATTATTTTTCATGGATTGCAGGATGTAACGAAACCCCTCCCCCTACTTTCCAACCCCCTCCCACCGCCTTCTTAGTATTACCTCCGGTTCCCCACGTATAGGAGCCTCGTAAGGCACACTAGGAGAGGAAATGACTCTTATGGGGACTGAGACATGATTATTTATCATTCATAAAAACATGCAAACAATATGAATACGGCATTAAAGGCATCATTCTAGAGATAAGTATATCTTCATAAACGGAAACCACCGATATGTTTCCTTGGGGTAAAATGCACCAATATCGTATGTGCATTCCTGCTGTGTTATCTTGATATTTTTATCCTGCATTAAAAACTACCATCGCTGGGCTTCCAGTCTTATATTTCTATATAGCTTTTTGGCTCTATACTATCTTAGACTGGGTGAGGCAACGTTGGACTTCATCGCGCAGAATACTGAAGTAGCAGGTTGGAGGCAAAGTGCGGCTCCACCCTGCCCGATCCGGGGGGATTTGTCATATATACTCTAAGTGTAAATTTATATGAAAATCAGCAAAAAAAATTAACGTATTTTTATAGGCATCTTACAATTACCCTTAAAGAAATGATATAATTATTTTGTGAATTGTTGTGGTATCATGTCAATCAGAGAACGTAGGCTTTTAGTACAGGACATGATTATCGTCTCCCTCGTAGCTCCATTAAACAAGATTTCTGGATTGCGTACTTCATTGAACGCTCGGAAAGACAGCTTACGGCCGCCTGGTATTGTTTTTAATATGACCCTTTAAGTACCGTACCAAATGTGACTTCATGAAACACACACTTTCGTTGGCAGATTGGCTACAATGGTAAGGTCTTTGATGTGCCAGGAAAACTTGTGGAATTAAGTCAATTCCGATGTTTCAAAAATAAAATAATCCTGATACCAGTCAGTGTTTTGCATTCTATTCCTTCTATTAAACCCCTTCCATCGGAGCCCGAGCTCAGATCCATTTTAGTCTCGGCTTTTATACGTACCCATGGTCACATGTCCATGACATTCCTCTGCCGCACGTGTATCAAAAATATTAGGCATCGATGACGTCACTAATCAGTCAATTGCCGTCTGTTCCAACTTCTGTGCACGAAGCACTAGCTCTGGGATCATCTGGTTCCCGAAGGACACGTGTTGGCTTCCAATTCGTAATGAGCCAATGAAAGAAGACCGGTGTATTAAGCCCGGTTCTTCTGCTGCCAGCAATAAATAGCCAATCAGAGGTCGTCCTGGCATTCGCCGCACCGTTACTCACAATGGTCGACTACTGTGGCTTCTGAATCAATATAGAATCTATGATCGATTGATGATATCAACAATTGTGCATGCAAAAGCAGGTCATTCTCGATCTATAATTCAATTTTAATCTAGGTATGCTCTTCGTGCAAGGGCCTTCTTCCATACATGTGGTTCCCATTGCTTACCCCATTGTTCTACTTCTTTCCTTCCATTTCCTGTTTACATGTATGATCACTCTTCACTCTACGATTGGTAATGTCCTTTCACAACAAATCTATTTAGCAGTATCCGCCTTAATGCCCTGGCAATATGGTCCCGGTATTCTATGCATTCCCTTGCATTTATTGTTTTCCTAACGATCAGTTCAAGGAAAACTCGCTAATAGCGAAAGGAAAGCTTGCTTTATTTAAAGAAATTTCACCTCCTTGTGCAGCAGCAACGTGTTATAACAGTGATTAGAATTAATTTATTACCCAAAAAAGCTTAACAGCAGAGCTATCCCAAAGCTGCTCTTGGCTCTCAAAGAGGAATTCATATTCATGCACATCGTCACAGTGCAACAACAACTTGCGTGGTTAAGCGATTCCAAACAATCCATTTCAATACAAATACTCTTCACAATGGTTCTCATTAATAGTGATGGACAGTATTAAGCGTTTTATCTTGAGACACAGGCAACAGGAGTTTACCAGGTTGTATTAGTGAAACACGCACATCAATTTGTCGTAAATTCTGTGTATAAACTTACGCGTTTGGTACTATAACAGATTGTTTGTGGGAGATATTGTTATCCATGACAAGCAATCTTATAGTATGAGATCATGATAATTGCTCGGAGTCATAAGGAAGCGTATAGATATCAGAGGAGAGGATATAATACCACGTAGCCACTTAGAAAACAGTATTCTAATAAATCAAATTAAAATAAATCTTCTATCGTTGATCTGATCTGGTATGTTGGTGGTGTATCAGGTTCTAACAGTGAACCATATAGGGAGGGGCCACCCCTCTACACCTCTACACCTCCAGCACCATCAAGTGATCAACAACATCTGTAATTACTTAATGCAATACTCTTTGCAATATCATAATTAATTCAGGTCTTGAAAAATTTCGAATCTTCTCTCAAATATTACATTAAATGACCATTCCTGATTAGATTAGAGAACATTTTTTTTAAATAACTAAAAAATCCCAAACCATTTATTCAATTTGGTGATTCTTATAAGGGGGCATTTCTCCGGCAATCGGGAAGTTTTCAAGCCTTCTTATGCTATAGTAGAAGTAGTCACTTTCATCACCTGGCTATGCAGACAATTCTCATTTTCATCTTGGTTTCCCTCTTTATTGTGCTCAAGCTGAAGCATAATTCTTAATTAAATCTGCAAATCAAGGCAATTCATGAAATAGAAGCTAGAGGCAACAATGGATGAAACAAAATCGCTTGCCATCAAGACTTGTTTTAAAATGCCTAAATCAAGAAACATGTTCATATCATATCGCGGATTCGCATGATCGTGACGAGCAACATAAATCAGTCTTAAGTTAATGATATGCTCACATCTCTTGTTATAAAGAAACCCATAACAAAGTGCAGCATTATAGGGGAGATCTATAGATCCTTTTCATAAATATGATACAAATCGTAAATCTTTTTTTTTTTTTTACGAAATCAATACATTTTGTTATTATCAAAAGGCGTCCTCGAATATCGGAAACCCTTGAGCAATACCCTTAGATACTGACACCTGCTCTTGCCAGATGGCTTTTATCAATTTTGAAATGTAACAGCGAACGTATATATATGGTAACGCTAGTCGAGCAAAAAGTGCTCCGTGTAATGATCACTTAGAACAGGTTTTCACAGCATTATAAAAGAGGCCTTTCATCATGTCGAGACTCATCTGGACTTGAGCTTCTTGTGATACGCGGCGAGTGACGCAGTGGCTAAATCGATCTTGATGTGTTTATAAAAACTATGTCCGCCGGTGTTGCATATCGAATGGAAGATGAAGCGAACTGATTTTCTCAACATCACGCTCTTTACCGCGATATCTCGTTCCGATTTCTCGCGCGCTCGCGGCTCTATCACGTGAGATTGTGGAGTTGGCTTTTCTTGCTGTCAGAGGCTGCCAGGCAGAAGCGAGTCAGATTTTGCAGACCCTTTAAGAATGTGCCATCGAAAATTTCCCAGCCAAAGAGCTGAGCGCCAGAAGTCTCAACTTACCCATTACAGATAAACACTTTCGGCTTTGTTAGGTAGACGACCAAGGTGATCCTTGCCATTACTTAACGATTCTTGGCAAACATATTTGCCACGAGATTAATGGGTTCCCTGTCGAGTACATTTTCAAAAACAATCTTTATGCGGTCAGTCTCTCAATTGCTCATCAAGTGAACGCAGGACATTTCAAGTACATTGTATATTAATTACAAGTTTTAATGCCAACATAGGAAAAACAGATTATAGTCCTAATAATATATGACCCGCTCTGCGAAAACGGGTCTTATGTAACCCCTAAATAAGACCCGTTTTTGCAGAGCGGGTAATTTACCATTTAATAATCATATAAGTGCATATTTACAAAATAAAAATTGTAACCGTCTTTTTAGAACAGAACGTCTACGAGGAAATCCTCAGGAAAATAGGATCTATTATATTGCATATTTGCCATCATGAAACCAATGAAATTTGAGAGGAAGACACAGTGGACCGTGAAAAGACGTCTTGACAGATCATGACAAATGAGAACATTCTGAGAGGGAGATTTTTTCAGGAGTGTCGTCTGATAAGTATATCGGTAACCAGTTCAAGACGATTTCATTCTTATCAGTCCCACCTGGATGGCCTTATCATACCTAGATACTAGAAGCTTTTGTTATCCGACCCGGGGATGGAGAGAAGGCTATGTCTTATCGGGAGCCCCAGGTAGATGCATTCTCAATCTCTTGATGGACAAGGAACAGAAGATAAAAGGGCAGGAATCGAACAAATAGATCATAAGGCTTGGTAATACGGAAAGCGTCTGATACCCTACTATTTTAGATTCTCCTTTCGCTTCCCCTGCCCCTGTTAGATCGGAAAACCTGGGAACTCATTAGTATTATTATGCAAGTGTGTATACTGCACAGTTGCGATCATATTGTTTATAATCTGTTCTATTACTATTCTAGATCTAACAAAGTTGATTTACTATCAAGTGTGTTAAATTATTGTTTTTGTAAATTTCTTATCCTAGTTCAGTTCTCATAGTTAATTTTCCACAGATGAGTCAGTATTTTAACTACCAACTATCGTATTATCAAATGACGATTACACACTCATCTTGAATACATGTACATGACATGAATTGTAAGTTTTAGAAGTAACTGAATGTATATATATGTGATGTGTTACAGAGAAATGAGCCACTATATAGAAGAAATGGATTTTGAGATATCATCATTATTTGAAAAGATGAGATAAACGGATTCTAATGATGGTAAACACAATATCTTTGGGTGGACAATTACTAGTAAAGTAGCTGAATATACTGTATATGATGAGCTTAGGCTATGGCTATATTTAATACACAATTTGGTACACGTATTTATACGACTTGGAGCATTGAGAATAAAAGCTTTGAAAAATATAAATTTTGCGAATTATGACTCATTTTCCTTAAACACACCCCATATGTTTATATTATTTATTTTTATTCAGCACTGGACATTATGTACAAATACAATATTCTCAGTTCAAGCTGAATTACGTTTAAAGGTTACCATGTAACATACTAGAAAAGAAAAGATGTCAAAAATCACACAGACATGCACTGACTAAAAACCAACACCAGGGTGTGCGTCTATAATTACGAGATACAAAATAACGCCATCCAATTAAAAAACAAATGATATACAAGATAAAGACCGTTTCTTTTAGGTTATGGTCGTCGACTCGGGAAGGGATTGTATTATGTTGTTATCATAGCAAGTCAGCTGGTTCTGGACAATTCCAAATCTGACTACTCCTCTCAAACGCTTGACAACAAATCCTTTTCACCTGGTTTTTGAAATGGTCCGGGTCTTCATGTCCAAAACCATTATTGGGACTAATGGCCTATTAAGAGGACACCTACATATATGATAGTGGCCAATCATCTCCCTAAATATCATATGCAATGTACACGACTACCGATTTCATCAGGATACCCAAATGTCCAATAACGGTAATGATCATAATACAATGATATACCTGTATTTTCACTGTTTGAGACCCAAATTTTGACATGACTACAATTTGTCTCTGGTTCCTATTCATTGGGAATAGCCCGAGTACAAATCGATCAAGGAGTTCTTAAATAACAAATAACCATGAACAATAAGCGCCCCATATGATACTATCCGTCAGTCAGGATTATACACTGTAGGATGACATTTAAATGATATTAGACCCGATGATTGATTGAGTATGTGAGTGTGGGAGGAGGAGCAGGGCTCGAAATCCATGAGCAGAAAGTTTTAATTAAAGCTTATGAAAAAACAATAAAGTAATGTATAATTCATATTGTTTCTTCCCGTGGTCATTTCATTTACGATGATTTACTACACGAATTGGAATTGAAATCTCATCAGCTTGAGGATACAAATTCGTGAAAAACCTTTAGAATGATGGAGACTGCTGATGAAGAATACATTTTGCTGTTATACAATATCGTCAACCATGTTTCATGTCAGTAAAAGGTCAGGCTCCTTCATAAGTAGTATAGCAACACTATCGTTTGACTCAGGCGATTGAACGAAACACTATTTTACACATGTAGGGCAGGGAGAAACCCAATTTTAATTATTCTTGGGGTATGGTTCCATCTGCAGGCATGGCTATAGATCTATTTATTTGCATTATAATGTATTGAAATGATTAACTGCGACGCTTAGAATATGCCAGGGGTGTAAGTAGTATAGAACAATGGCAGATTTCCTCAGGTAATAGCCTAACGGGCAGAATATTCTCTTTGCTAATACATGTATGTTGATTCTGTGACTCTGAGAGACACGGCTGTTGCTTTACGCGATGTGCATTCATTTCGGTTTGTACGAGTCTGTGAAAACCTAGTGGGGAATGGTTAAATACGTGCTATTGTTTTGCCCAAAAGGGACAAATGAAAACCTACGCTTGTCGCTTCTCCCACATCCTCCGGTGTCTGTGAATAAATATTTCCACCCGGTGCGTGTTTGGACTTTTTCATCGGCAAAACATTCTAGCCATCGATTTCTTGCCTTCAAATATTCACTGCATTGACACCTGAGAATGCATTGGGCACTTCCGGTGAAGTGGAAGTACGTGAGGAACAATCCCTAAAAATAAATCAGCGCGTCTCAGTGATAGGCCCCGGAAGTAGATGAACATAGTAAAAATGACAAGGTTTCATAACCTGTCCCATTTCTATACCATATCCTTAATTCTGGTAAACAAATACAAGACATTGCTGATGTACCCGCAACATGAACATGTAAGCCCTATATGTTTCCGGGATATGTATACATGGTTTCATCTTTTTATTGCTCAACATTGGACTCATTCCCTCTCCAAAGTCAACTACCTGGATATGATATCGTTAATGGGAGACAAACCATTGTGCTATCAATTCTCGCTAGCCAGATGGGCCGATTATTGGCTTCCAATATGATTCCGTCATAAGCGCTCGTGAATACAAGTCAGGTGCCAATATTGGCGGGATCCCCGTGGTGCCAAGCATGGTTCTGGCAAGATAGCCACCACAGGCGTTCCCATCAGTGGGGAGCTAGCGACCAATAAAAAAGCGCAGGCGTTACTTAAAAGTGTCCACACTCGCAGGGCTAATGTTCTACAGCCTGGTCTGTGGCATGCTTGTAGCCAATCTGCTCGCCACAGTCAAGTGACGGATGCTGCAAACACGGCAACATAATTGTTGGCAATCAGTGGCAATCACCTGCCGTCCTGCAGCAGGCCAGCCACACACTGCGCGGCCCGGCCATATCAAAGGCCGGGTGAGTTATATCGGTGACGATTGACGGAGACGGCTCCTCTCCACACCCTCATATCTCCGGATTCTACCCTCTTATCAGCGCAGCAAGTTAGGCAACACCGTCCGAGCACTGCTTTAATATCAGAGGCGAGTTAAGCCATGTAACCTGACAAGGCAATCTCGTCCCGCGAGAACATTAAGATCGGGAAAGGAGACGGAGAAAGGGGAAGAAGGGATGTGAGGAGGATGTGATAGGGAGGAGTGCTGGGGTTGATTTGGGGTTATTGAAGAAAATTGGGGCAACACCGATCAAAATCATGTCAGTGCGCGGAAACAATTCACCAAAGATCAATCACTATTACCCAACACTTAATAAAAGCAGCCCAATCAGATTTTTAAATGGCATGGGGGAGAAGGGGATTAAAAGAAAACCAGTTAACCAATTTAACTTACTGAGGACAGAATGCTTCTCATCCATATACTGCTATGTACTGCTAATATACTTTTATATGACTCCCCTTATAATTGCCTGTTATGATCTGGTGCTGGAATCACTCGTTAATGAGTCGGAGTGGGAGCTTGGGAATTAGAAAGCCATATGCTAGCCAGGAGACGGCAACATCACGTCCATCCTGCTAGTACAGATAAATATTTCACTAATTTATAATTCCTGGGGAATCAACGAACGAGAAAAGAAAAGATTCCTTGGGAACCATCCATGGAAACTTACATCAAAACCACCCACGCAATTAATTAATCTTACCATATGGAAAACAACAGAAATACTTTTATGTAGGCTACTTTATCATAAAGGCTAGGTAGGGTTCGTCTTATGTTATGAGCTGAGGTCTAAGATTTCAGTTATATTATGTCAGCATAGATTTACCATAGTAAGCAAAGAAGAGAATACTACATGGAGAAAGGTGTTCGCGGATTTATCCGACCTAATAGATAGCAATAGATAAAATATCAAATATTTACCCTTATGGCTCGGTTAAACCAACGAGCAGGTGAACCATTATAAGAGTACCCATATATATAATATACAAATTTCTCTAGCGAATAGTTGTCTTATCTTAGTGTAGTGAGGGAAAAAGAGAAGTTTTTTACCATACAAAAAGCATGAACATCAGGAATAGAGCATATCTACTTCTCGATGTCGATTTGCTCTGGAGAGAGGAAAGATTTGTTGACATATTGAATAAAGAAGTTGATGTAAAAACAAAAATAAATAAAAATAAAGGCTAGGTATGGCGACATTGTGTCGTTTAAATGATTAGAAAACTGATGTTAGGACAGTTATATGAAAGAAATTCAATGTATTTCTTTTTTCAATTTATGTAAGCTGAAGATATGATTGTAACATAATGAGAGCATATTGCAAATTAAAAAAACAAACAAACAAAACCATTCCAGATATTACCATACTAATGCCATATCCATGTGACGCCAATTAACAAATATCTGTTTTGGTTGGATCTGTCCTTCAATACCAGCCTGTTAATATTTTCCCAAGACCAAGTACGTTCAGAAAGACTACATCCTACAATCACTGAACAATAGCTTGTATCTGACTCAACCTTACGTATAGGCGCAGCTAGGCGCAGAAGATCGATATGTCATTTGTAACAAAAGCCAAGTCCATAATCGCCATATTCCGACCAATTACATACTTGCTTTTTTGCAATGTAACATACCTATACTGTTTATATTCCCCCATTCATTCTATTACAATGGCTAATAGTTTTTATTGTGATTGGTCTATAATCGTGACGAATGAAAGTTTATGCGAACATAGCATCGGTAGATAAGTTGGAATAATGGCGAATCAAAACAATTACCGTATTCATATGTCACCCATCTCGCATTAGCCAACAGTAGCCCAGCTAATGAGCTAGTCTAGAGAAGCTGGAAGACATGCCCAATTTAACAATCTGAAAATAGATGATTGTCCATAATACCTGTACAAGTGTGTGGGTGTATGTATACGAGCGGAATATTTTGCGAATTTCCCTTTAATGTTGAGAGGTTGATGATGGTCATCTTCTATTTAACTACGCTGTCATTGTCGTTGTTTTTTTTCTACCTCCCTAAAAACCATAATATTAAAAAAATCTCCCGAGGTTTCGAAAGCACACGAACATTTCCGAGCCTCGAAATTCCCCTGGCCATTCATTCACAAAAACATCCAAATTTGAATCTATTAGTCAAGGTATTAAAAACGCCGCAGGCGTCCTATCTCTCTA
Organism: Sthenelais limicola; assembly: GCA_942159475.1. NCBI lineage: Eukaryota > Metazoa > Annelida > Polychaeta > Phyllodocida > Sigalionidae > Sthenelais > Sthenelais limicola. Next base: position 69,858,024 of record OW804097.1, on the reverse strand, counting down.
AGGATTTCTTAAAGAGATGGGATGAATGGGCGTTTCGCTGCTTCCTCCCGCCTACGTCGGCCATTTTCATATCGTCCTGGGGGCTGTGTTAAATACCCAAAGTAGTCATAGAATACGAGGACTATTGCGAGGGCATGACAATATTGGGATTGCCTGTTTGGAAACAAGATGCAAATTAATCCCTGGACGCTTTAATGTTAATCTGTTTGAAATGGAAATTGCTTCACTTTAGAAGCATCGGCATGAGCTAAATAAAGCTGCGGTGTCCTTATACCGGTAGATAAAGGCAGGGCGGCCCATGTTGGTATGTTTACACAATGGTATGCCTTCACATGTAAATCAATGGAAACCATATCCACCCTATTGTTAATTGCGCAAACAGAATTGTTCCCTCTGTATTTCCTTCATGGTTGACTTTCGGGTGGTTATAATTTCTTTGTATGACAAAATTGAAACCGAATTGATATTGAAATTGATTTAACACAATGGGATCTTTTAGTTGATGTCTTAAATCCTCTATACAAAGACATGACATGAAAAAGATTGACTATCTTATTTTCTTCCCTCAGCACTTCATTCCCATAGCCTTGAACTAGCAACGAAGTTCTTCCCTCACCGCGTATACATACATGTGATACCAAAATGTGGTGGTTGACCTCAACACTTTGTCTCTCTTTTATGTTCAAGCAGACATCCTTAGGAGGTTTGGTATCCTAAACTTCCTTTGACAGAGCAAAACAATTCCACAATCATCGCGTTGTTTTTTGCCTCCCTTGGGTTTTATCCCTCAACATAAATACGTTTAGGAGGCGGCGATGTGAACTTTGCCTGTAACAGATGTGGAGGGGAAGCGCAAGTCATACTATCACTTCCAAAATTCTATTACCTTGACATTTCGTGAAGTGAAACACTCTTCAAACAGCCATAGCCATCGCCAGATATTTATCACAAGCACTACAGACTATCCACAACATTCAAGGATATTCGGTTGTGCTTGTGAGGGTTTTTTTTTAATTTAAAAAATGTTAGCTGTTACAATCATCGAAATTTTAGTTATTATCATAGAGTTATTTGGGGTAAAATAGATCTACATAATATACTTGGCATCTTATATCCCCATAGGCATATATATTATGATGTTACACAATTCAGGTACACTCGGTAATGGTAGCCAGTTTATGTATATGATCCCCAGGGATGAGTGCACATTATGTGTATTCGGCACGGAGTTACAGTGGATTTTTTGCCGAGAAAACCCTTCCACCTCTACAAGCTCTACTTCACCCTTTAATACTGCGACCCGAGAGAACCATCTGCCGTGAATTCTGGTGATAAAAACTGTGTTTACATGCACTTTTCTCCCCAGACCTTCCAGACTCTGCCTGGTCACGACAGTATATAACGACTGCCGTGTGACACAGTTTACATTTTCTTTTTCTGGATTTACGGAAACATTTTTCATAACAACCTGTCCAACTCAGCAAGTGCCAAGACTAGCCTATGTTTTCTCCCCATTAAATGAACGATTTGATACAAATAATTTGTCTTTTCGAGGTGACCCTTTTGCATTTGATCGACACAACGATATTGTCTTACGCTTATTTTGTTTAATTAAAGTAATTAATAAGGGGACATCTGATGGACTAAATACAAAAGCTTTCCATTTTCCCCTAGTGGTATTTGTTCTTCTGAATTGTTTGATATTGCTCTAGACATTTTAGTTTCTCATACAGGACGCTTGACTGAGTACCACCCCTGTCTCTTTTCCAAACATTTCTCATGAGGTTTTGACATGGACGTGACCTGATGTGATTTCAGTGAATATAATCTTACTTATAAATGGTCCACCGCCCCCTCTGAAAGAGTGCTTGGTTTAGGTGGATATCGAATATGCATTGCTACAACAAAAGGCTAAATAGATGACTATGAATTTACTGTAATTATTGCATGCTTTTAAATATAAGAAATCATCAACCATGTCGAAGGATACTGAATGGGCTTAGTCCAACACAAACAAGCCAGCAACAGGAAAGGTATTTCTATACTGCAGATCAGTATAGGTGAATTGAAGTATTTGATTTATGTGTTCCTGATTTATGATGAGGATCGCAGTGTACTAGAGCATTGTGCATGGCTCAGAGCCGAAGAAAATGTTGGCTTGGCTTGTCAAGCGAAAGAGGCCACCAAACCAAGCAGGGGAACGCTCTGGGTCAAGGCACAACACCTATACATATATGCCAAGGTGGTACATCCAATGACCCTCTCGGGGCATCATAATAACGCAAACGAGTCCACTTCTTATAGAAGCTATGGTAAAAATCATCGCAATCAATGGTTCAATCAAACAAGAAAAGATCTAAAAGAGACATGTGCGCATGCGTGAAGTCAACATAATATTGTCAACATAAACCTGTATTTCACAATACATCCCAGTTTGTTAATTCTGTCTGTTAATTATTCGGTCTGTAATGTTGCTGACGAGCAGTGGGTTGATTTAGAGCTTCCTGGGAATAAAACACAATGCTTGAATAATTACAGGGAATGTATGAATTATTTTCCATCGGCAAAAAGGAAACACTACATTGCCCCAAACCAGACCAAGCGCTAAATCAAGGAGATTTGGACCGAGGAATTCAATTACGTCGGCAAACATTTTATTCTTTATTCAGCACAGCCCAAACAGAACAATAATATGTTCACATTCGAAGGAGGATTCGAGTGAATTCGTGAAGATGTTACAAAACCCCATACAAGATCGCATGATAGGAAGACAAAGATCTGTGAGCAATTTTATGACATGATGTTAGGAAGAACACATGCCATGCACGCACCATTTTGCACGAATGTAGCGAATGTGACATAATGTCAGCAGCCATCCAATCCCGGAATAATCTATTATTTATATCGATATTCCTTAATAAATATTATATATATAGATTTGCACATTCATATATATTAGGAGATGCGTGCATAAAATGCCATAGCATTTGTCTGAAGATGGAGAATTACTATTAAATAGGGACTCGCTGAGGGCATGCAATGATTCGAGGCTTAATTATTTCTAACCCCTGATCTCTTTCCTTCAATTAGCAATTAATTGTTCCGCTGTTATATTGTTATTACTTGAGGATGCTTTTGGTAATGTATATCTGATTCAGGTAATTACACCTGCATAAATCCCGTGGTAACTACCAGCAAGGGATGGCTAATTATAGTGATACAGTACCTCATAAATCACGCACTTGAGCATAACATGTTCTGTTTTCCTTTAGGGAATAAATTAGTATTTCTTTCCGCGGTTTCATCTACTAACTTCAAAGCCCTCATGTGTAGACACCTAGGAATGAGAATACACCTCGTTGAAAATTCTTGGTTCTTACAGCAGCTGAATTATTGTGCCAATCTGTTTAAGTAGTCACATAACATACAGTGTTTCTTAGCCATTTTTCTATGGCCAAATTTATACAACTCGTTAATTCAAAGGAAGCAGTTCCGAGCAGCCTCCTTTTAGATAATATTCACGCATCTCATCCACCTCAAAGTAACTACACTCTAAGAAAAAAAGGGTTCTTTTGGGTTCTAGATAGAACCCCATGGTTCTACCAAGAACCCTAGGGTTCTTTGACACCTAAAAGGGTTCTTCGGGGTATTTTGAATTGAATTGAATAATCTTTTATCTGTCAATAAGTTACAGAGAAAGGTTGACAAAGAGGTCAACATGCTTCTGGGAGGATCCCAGCTCTTCCATCGAGATATAAATAATATGGAATAATATTTTAGTTTGATTAGCATGTGCAATTGAGTTTAATTAGCATGTTCAATCAATGAATTTATAGTCATTTTGTTATATAGGCAACCACCGAAAATTACCGAGAGGAGCCCGGGGAGGAGCCAGTGAGGGAGCGGTGCACATATTAACTATAATGGTATTCCACATATCCCCCATTTGCCTTTGTGAATGCGATGTCTGAGAGACATTGAGGACTCATTTTATGATGGGATTACGGTTTGTAGTTAAAATCTGCACATTATGTATGAGGGGGAAAGAAGACCCGGTGTTGGCCCCTGGACAAATTCCTCCCTCCTATGTCTTACCATTTTGGAGCTCTACAACCAAGTTCGATCTATAGCCATGGGCATGCTAACGCTGTTCTAATCCTACGGCCATATCGTATCCTGATACATCATAAATATATCCCGTTCTGCTAAGTAGGGTTACACCATCAGAATGAAAAATAATTGCTTTTCACGCTACGTCAGGCATATGATACATTGCAGAGGGATATCACCTGAAAAAAATGTTTCCTTCTCGGCGATTAATGATAGGGTGTGTAAAGCATTATGCTAATTCTCCCTCAGGAATCCTATGGTGGTTGAAAATCGCTCTTGCACACTAAGTATTTCTGGTATTATCAATTAACCTATAATTGCGTAGACCCTGATAAAAAACAAGGGTAAAGGAATCTGGTAATGTTTGGTTTGAATATACTTCTACCATTGTTGCAAGGTAATTTATGAATTATATCCAAATAAAAATTTGGTTTAATTCGAATCAAGATGGAGAACTGCTTTTGACATTAGGAATTGTCTCTTTTTTCTTCCATTAAAGAAAAGTGTGGACAGGGACAGAACTTTTCTTCTTCTTGTTCGCTTGAGACAGAACGTTTGACATCTCACCCTTGGGAAGACCCTTCCTCTTTGTTTACATTAGAAGGATATCAATTTTATATAGCTGTCCCTTCAAGATATATCTTCCTTGCATGTTCCATGCAGTACCAAGTCCACCCTCAGACTTTGTTAAGATTTGTGAAATTGTTTTGATTCCAATCAAATCAATTTAATTGATTAGCTAATTGCTCAAATGCTATTTATCAGTGGGAAAAGCAATGAATTATTCATAATTAATGAATCACTTAAAGTCCCTCTTTAAAAATCAAAATTACAAAGAGAGACAAAACCACGTGAATTGGATCTTTGCCTAGAATAGTTTGCGGGAATTGCAGAAAGCAATCTTATCTGAAAGATGTCACTAAAAAGAACTTGTGTCGAAGGCTTGGAAATTAAATTGGACAAGGAAGCGAGCCTAAAACAAAAGCAGCAACTAAATCCTTAGAATTGATAATATATTCTAGCAGAGCAGCGCCTTGCTGAATATCCACGCAGGAAAGTCAACAAATTAGGATCAGTAAATCCCTCAAGGCAATTAGGCTAGGCGTTGCGCGTATCAGAATGGGCTCAGCAGAGTTTATTTGGCGTTGGTTTCAAAGTGATGACTCCCCAAATGCCCCCTATAGGCGATTCGCATTGACACATAACTATAGGGAGGCAGCATATGCCAGGACCTTTTAATGGCCTCTCGGGCTCGACTAGAGGCCGCTCTACAGCATGCAATACATATTAATGAATATCTATTGGTTTGACGCCTATTGAGTGGCCAGCAGTGGCACTTGGGGATCTCGGGCGAAATCTCGGTGTGCCAATTTCCCGTTTATACTAGCTATAATGAAAAAGGTTGCCCGTGTAATGTGGCAGCTGACAGAATGACTGCCTTCCCTGAAGAGGTTGAGAGGAAACAAGGCTCGTGAGGACGGTGAGAACCCGCGACAGTTCACGAGAAGGCATGATGTCACGTGGACACTGTTCATGAAATGATTCGAGCTCCTATTTTGAATCTCGCCAAGAACGAATGACAAGTCATGGACATTGGTGGATGTATGACAGCGGAAGTACGTCATTTGGGGTCGAGATCGAGGCTCTCGTTTGTAGCGTTCGGAAGTCAGCCAATCACCGAAAGGATTGTCATGCAAGGAAGGAAAAGTAGATTTGCGCATTCGACGTTATTGTTGTTAAAGGGTCCATGATATAATGGGTCTGAAAAGAATACATAAAAGGTGCACCAGCATGTTTTTATTGGTTCCCCTAACAATTGGGTCCAAGGAAAGCCTCATTAAATTCCAATCAAGTCAGAATAAAAAGTAACAACAAGAGCTATCCATGTCCGATTCTTGACATGCGAGAGGGTAATGCCCTATTCAAAGACATTTTATTCCATATTAATATTAGACCAATAGGCCTACCCAGGACAGTTCGATAAGAATTTGGTAAAGGTCTCATACAGTGACAAAAAAAGTTGTTTGTATTTTCAGACCATGCAGAATGATGTTGCATGATGGACATAAAGTTGGTAGGAATGTCAACAGCTCTAAAAATAGCTATGCTGGCAGGTGAAAACGTGTCAGGGAAAATATTTACCAACATATTGGTCCTTAAATTATTTTATGCAGACCTTTAAATTATCTGTGTAACGTAGGCCTATAGCACAACATAAAATATAGATCTATCATTAGGTTTGAGATTATCTCCTTGATTTTTAAATGTTAAGAAACCTATTAGTCCTAATAATATAGAATTTCTAGCTCGAATATGGTTTCAATAATTTCTTTTCACATCAAACATCAAGTGATGACTGTTAGAAAATCCAATATAAGTTTTTAAACAGATCAAGAATTACGTGGATTTCGAAAAATGGTTATAACATGTTGAATATAAATAACTGTGTAGTATATTTCAAATATTATAAAATCCTATCTTGACGCATATTTCCCTCGTTAGGCTAGCGAATTTCCATCCTCCCTATGCAGGTCCTCTAGTCCGCAATGAGTTACTCCATACTAGAAGTAGTATGTAGAAACTGGTTGCGGAGCATAGGGCCTGCCTAGGGAGGATGGCGAATTTCAGGACCGACGTGTTGTCCATTGCCCAATGATGGCATCTTCTACAATCGCTCCAACCTGATCAATCATATTGAAGATTGGTCTGAAATGACAGTGCCATTCACGTTCTCCATTCCATAGTGGCCACAGAACACTTGTTTTGTTGGGTGGAGATGTGTCGGACAGGTATTGACAATAACAATATCAATATCAGCCTGGGAAATGGTCGGCCTTCACTCTCCTCGCAACATGAACGAGAACACACCCGGCCCGACTTGTGCCAAACCCCAATGGGCCTGTCTGACCAATACGATTGATTGACGTGTTGGCTATTCGAGAACTACCCTGGAAAAAGATCAAATTCTGCACCCGCCAACAATTGGGAAGCTCCATTGTCACCATTTGTTGAGTCCAGAGAAACTCCCTTTATGACATCGCGTTGACTATGCTACCTGCATTGATGGGAGAGGGGCGTGGCCCATATGTGGGGAGGAACACTCAACAATTAATTGGTTCCGATTACCGGTGATATATGCTGTGAAGTACACCCTATCTCCCTATCCATATCATCATTCCATGTGTATTTTGGTAGAGCAATCCTGCCATAACACTTTCTGCGGTTGAGGGAGGAGGGACTGCTTGCAACGATTACCCGATTACATTCGAGGCTGCCAAAAACTTTATTGATGAAGCTATAAAAGATGCAGGATCTCAAATACTGTATGCATAATCTATCCACGTTTTCTACCTCCCAAGTCGCTCGTTTTCTCGTTGATCGATAATTGATTAAATTTTTAATTGCTATTGTTCTTGGAAAGAGCTTAAAGATACCAGCGTAATGAATTAATTCATTTGGCTGATTTACCAGATGAGTCTTTCATTGCCTGTCCATCTATCACCTGATCCTAGGCAGCCTGTTCGGGATGGACTCACTAATCTGCAGGCCTTGTCACGCTAATCTTTTCCCATCCCCCGTGTCCTCAGAGGTCCTTTGGACTAATAGATGTGAAGGCTTGATTGCTTTTTTATTCGAAATTAACTTACAATGATATAATACTCAGTGGTACCAACCACACACACATATATATATGTGTGTATCGCTCTCATCCGTAATCTTGAGATTCTAAACTCCATACATGTATATCCCCTACCTTTACTAACCATGGGAAATATTTCTTGGTACTGATTGCATAATGAAATATTGTCTTCTCAACAGGGCATATTGTATGTGTATAAGAATACATCGTGGCAGACTCTACATTAACTGTAAGCTTGAAGTATTCCTGTACTCTGGGGTAATTGACAGCAGGTATCAAGGCGACAACCTCCCAGTTTACAATACTTTGTGCTTGGGGTATTTGCCTGCAACAAGCAACCGTGGCCGATGAGATTACTGTTAATTATCAATTCCTAATTGGCAGTCTAATTAAGGCCTGTCGAGCCATTGGCGACATAGCTGGGATACCAATTTGTTCACTGATCCAAATCTCCTGTAATAATCCAAGGTCGTCCCTATATATCTGCCTGTTGCATCGTTGAGAAGACATCCAATTGGTCGTAAGTGACACTAATCGTTCCTCTTAATGCGAATGGATGAATACAAACAAGATTCCTATTATTTCCATCCCTTGCCTTGCATCATATGCCTTGCGTACCTTAATAAGTTAATTCTATGCAAGCCGCATGTATAACGCAACTGATTATATCAACTACTATAAGTAAATTTATATTCATCGATTTCTATATATATATATATAAATATACATGCATGTGCCTAATATTAATATCGTAATGGGTGACATTGGTAAATGCTGAAAGTGAAAGATCATTTCCGCCATATTTTCTGTTCGCTTTGAAGGAGCGTTAAACTCAACATTTAAATCAATCTGAAGGAGGCTATCGCAGACGTATAATTAATCTCGAGTCATAATTGTTGCCTGATGGAATTCGACTTGGTTGAATCATATTTCAGGTTGTGACCTTTTATGTGATGGATCAATTATTGCATAATTTTGGTCGGTAAACATAGGAAACACTACCTGATATTGGGAAGTAGAGATCCTTGTTGGGACTGCCAAGGGCTATTTGTGCCAACCAAGTGTTAAGAAGTGAACGTTAACTAATACCCACATCCAAGAAAGACCCAAGGCAATTGACCATCTGCAAATACGATACTCTAGTAATTCTAGCTATTTTACTTTTGTCATTGGGATAAAGGGGGCGGCACATTTCATGGCCGGAGATAAACAATAGATGAAAGAAATATACTTGAACTGTGTTTATTTTGCTTGATCGTTCATGATGCTTTCAAAATACCGTGAAGCAAAATGGGGTGAGTGAAGGAAGAGGGATTGGGGAATATTTAATGGTATTTGTATGTATCCATCACCCAAATATCAACCGGTGTTTTGTCATGCCCCACCGAAGCCCTGACTGGGGAGAAGTCACCCTCATCTTGTCTCAATATCCCATTCAACAGCTGCTTTACAAAGTAAGCCTCAATAGGTTTTTACTCCCAAGTTATTAACCCAGGGGGGCAGAATCATAAAAATTGCATTGGATCAGACCCATTGAGCTCCGGGTGGACATGTAGGTGGATGCTCCGGATCCAATATGAAGCAAATATAATAACATGTGGCAAAGCCCTCGGTGTCTGCAGCTTCACGCTAGGCAAGTCCCATCACTCAGATCAGCGGCTATTGTATGCAAGCACTATTAGCTTGAGGCAGATCCCCGACATGAAAGAAGATCAAGTGTCTGAGTTATCCACAGGCAACATGGTTATTGGTAGCCGTCTTTCCAGTGGACTACAATCCATACCCCTACTCCACACTTCTTCTGGGGTGTAAATCACACGCAGGCCATCGATATCAACCCCGACCCCCTCACGGCATGACGGGGACACTGTTACTGTCTCCAAGCAATATTTATATATTTGCCCAGTGCCATTGTCACCGGTCCGGGAATGTTTCCACAATGTTCTGCTTTATTAAAGCAAAACAACCCTCAAGGTCCCATGGATTATGTGTGCCCGAGCCCGGAACGGGGCCGTGAACCTTGAGATCAATGCAAACACTCAAGTTTGGAACTGGGGTAACCAAAACTTGGGATATCAGAACACCCACTGAATAACATATACTGAGGCAGAAAAATATACCTTTCACCGTTTAAAGTCGTTGATTGTCTTGCACAAGCGATCTAGTACCTTAAACGCTTGCTTTAATCAGAAACACCGCACATTTTATTACATTTTAACTCAGAGTTCCACACCATGATAACAATTGACAACAAGTTGATAAAACACAACGTCACCAAGTGGACTTCTGTCGGTCACAGGCTTGTTGATGTCTAAAGTTTTTCTTTTAAAGAAATCGCATACGGCTCCATGATATAGTATCTCGAAGTCTTTTAACATGTTCTCTTTAATATGTGATTTAACATTTCCTGGTAAAAAGAAATCCATATAAACTATTACACTGTGTGTTTTTTCATGACTATAGCGGAGGGTTAGGGTTAGTGGGTTAGGGTCACGACATTGTGTAGGTTGGTTGGGAATGTTTTGTTTGATTGTACATGGGACTTTTAGTCTACTTAAGAATCAAATTACACCAGACACAGATGTATCCCAAACATAAGGTCAGTGTCCTTAACTTCTACGGGTATTGTTTTTCATGTCGGAATCAATCATTCTCACTCTTCATTTCCAAGGCCAGATGCAAGTTTGTACATATGTTTTCTGGTTGATCAACATTGAATGACGAGAATCTCTGCTTAAATGCCCCCAAGTGTCTCGGAATCCTTCTGCCTGTCCCTTTCACTCGTGATCGTCAATTGAAATCGTTCGCGATGTTCAATGATTTTATTGGCTTTGTTTCCTGAACAAGCTGGGCGAAATTAATATAAATTAATGGCATTAGATTAAAATGGGATCAATCCATTGCAAAAATCGCTTGAACCCATTCTCTGAGATTTCATGAATAACGATATAGTTGATTTAGTTTTCGCATTCCTGTCAACGAAGGACTCGAGAGTTCAACAAATCATGAAAAGCTTCTTGCTATTTCGTTTCATTGTGACGAGTGACCCGCGTTTTTGCTCGCCTAACGACTATTTCCGTTGCGGCCGCCATTAGACGAAAGAGACAACAAGTTTTTGAGACATAATCATCAATCCTTGGCGTTTTTCCCCATCGATCTATTTCCGTAGAGAACCATTGTGGCGCAACATTTTTCTTGATTTGGAATCGCTGAAGCAGGTCTCTAGACCGAGGCTCAATTCAAAGATGGCTGCCAGGCTACCGGAAGTGCGTTCAGTAGCGACTTCCGACAAGAATCGCAGAAACCTAATGAGAGAATCACAGACACGAGCGTTAGGAAGGGAAGAAAAAGATGTGACATTTTCCTCGATTAAAGACCGTCGCCAACGATTCCAAGGGAGCAAGTTGAGCTTGTAATGGAGAAGAGGATGGAGAGAGCGGCTCTTGCAATAGCTTGCAATCTGAACGAGAACCTTCCAGACGGTCTTGTTGGCGTTGTGAAAATAGGTAGACTTGTACAGGAAAGGATTGCAAGCAGTCTCAGTGAATGGGGTTCGTCGTCCGAGGACAGTTTATATTTGTTGAGGAAGGTGTGCTCTAGGTGTGTCCGTACAATGCCATACAAACCGCTCGTAGCGACGAGTCAGAGGTCACATGGGCCTGGTGAAAAGATGGCATGTGGATGCAGGACAATTGTCAATGCTTCCCGCTTCCCCGATTACGTGGTAGAAATACTCTGTTTAAGTAGCCAGACAAGCCCTTACGCCGCGTCATTGAGACCAACTTTGCTGAAGGCCAAAGCTTCACAATTGCTCGCCTCCTGTTAGTATTCAAGCCCTTCTCCTGGGCATTGTGGGCCCTAGCGCAGAAAAACGACGAGTCTCAGAGATTTGAGCTGAGGAAACTGGGACCATGGGGGGACCACAATGCACTCAGATGCCATGAACGCCTCCTTACGGATCTCGTGAGGGCCAGTGCGAGGAAGTGTGAGACTTGTAGGCCAATCAATGCCCGTGTCTTTCAGAATCAAGCACGTTTCACGCTATCAGGTCCATGCAGTTGTATAAAAGGCAGCAATTTCAACCGATTTCATCTATTCTGCACAGGCAAACCAATCGTTCCCCCCTAGGTGGAAGGGTACCAAAAGGCACATTTCAGAGACCTCTCCGCGGCCTAGATAGATGCATGCCTCTAAGTAATTTATTTCTATTTTCTCGGCTTCACTCATGACCTTTGAAGGTGCAGATACATCTCACTTAACTTTAGAACATGGTTCTCTTTAGTTGATAGGCCTATGTATGTACAAAATACAGGATAGTTTATTTCAAATTTAATTCAACTTGACTCCAATCAACTATAATTATGTTTTCGCGCATGCATTGAGAATACTCAACAATACTCGACAATCTAAGAACTTCCGAGACCAATTCACATCCAAAAACATGATTGTTGTTATATACATTCAATGTTGTATTTCCAGTGTCTTGAATATATAAAAAGAGGATTCTGTACTATAGTTTCTCTATTTAAGAACATTTGAGGGTCGATGTTCGATTTTTGTCCTGTTATTTTTCATGAAAGTTTAGAAGATTGCATGTTGTCCTCCGCTACTACTGTGACACCTTGAATGGGGGACGCGTGTTTCAAAGTATTCTGTTTCAAATGCTGTCATGACCCTCTGTTCAATTTTTTTATAAAAAAAAAATGTGGCTCTAAAATTGGTCCATGTCTCCAAAAATGTCTACTGTGTCCTTGAAGCGGTCCTCATTGCCATATATATAATATTTAGTACATGACATGCTATTTATAACCACATGTACTTAATGAATTTAATGAATAGTGTTTTTTTGTTTTTGTTTTTTTTAAAACTGTATTATTGTTTACAGTTATTACTTTTTATTACCTTTATTTCTGTTGCTGACAATGCCCCCGTTGCATATCTTATTTTCAGCGAAGAGTTTTTTCTTATAAATGTAAAATTTGACATTCAATTAAATCATAATTCAACCCATGTATTATTATTTCCTTCCAATGCAAATAAGATATTATGAAGATATTTATGTGCATTTCATTCCCCCTCCGACATCAGAAACAAGCTACGACCCCTTCTCGGATAATTAGTTAGGCTCCATTTCCTAATATTAAAATCTTAATTACTGCAGCAATGTACTCACGATTAATGATTAATATATGGTTTGTCTCCACATGCGCAGACAGGGAGACCTGAATACATGTTCGGTATGTCTCCTATTTGTCTCACATTGGTTGATTATTATTTCCGGGACGATAGTTATACTTTGTATATTACTTGACCAAAGTCATACGTACTGTACCTGTCATATTCAGGTGCTACCAATATTGGATAAAATCTCATCAACTTTAAATTTAATAAGGCATTTCTACAACAACAGCAACAACTAGGAGATCTAGACATCTGGGTTCAAAATCTCCAAATCCAGGTTGGCTATGGATTCGAATTCGAGGACTCGGAATCTAGGAGACTGGTTGCGTGCGCACTCTTCATGTCCACAAGCCTCACCTTAAACATGGTCGTCGCATGCATGTCATGGTACCTCATCATGTGCAAGGCACTGCCACAACTGACATGCTTTCTGAATATTTGTACTCCATGACTTTATGCAATCTTGACCTCACATGCACCCTCCTATTTCACCACTTCCTATATATTAAAAGGGGGACACAACTTTTTCTTGGCACCACACCTCACTGCATGTGCTACTTTCGAGATGTTTTTGACTACGTTTATAATTCACCATTACGTGGCACTGGGTATCGGAGGGCCTATGCAATGTCGGCAGGGAAGAGAGAAACAACTATTTCTTCCTTTTTTTCCTTAATTCATATGCTTTTTCTCGAAATTTTCGCTAGTATTAACACAATGTACACCTTTTGATATATCTAGCTAGGCAATGCCATCCTAATATTTTCAATTTCTAAGCTCAAGGTGAAAGAGAATCATATTAAATCCTGTAATATTCTATCTAAGGGATTTTCGGGAGGGTTGGGAATGAGTAAACCTTAAGATTTATAAAGAATCAGTTTTTGCAGTAAATTAGCTGGGAATGCAGCTTTAACGCCATAGGACTCTCGCCGTTTCGCGTGGCACGATTGATAGTGATCGGATTGCCAGCAAAAACACATTATCTGTGTATTAGAAATGTGCTATTCTAAAACTGGGCTTATGCCTTCCCTTTATGCACGTTCAGCAAAATTAATACATCACACCACATTCTCCTATTGATATAAGGCCACTTTCTGTTCCATTACCTAGATTAAATTAAATGAATACGGCCAATGTAATGAATGACAGAATACAATATTACTAGGCGTCGTAGCCACCGATCATTTTGGTCCATTTGACGCATTAAATTATTCACTTCTAAACGCACTTTCAGTAAATAATCCTTGTAATGAAGAAGCTATCGGCGAGAATCAAATATAGGCCAATATCAATATTTTTTAAAACGTTGCTTTAATCCTCATAAAGCGCATTTTTAGACAAAGAATCCAGGTAATGTGTTCTCGTTAATCTGTATGCACACATGATATATCAATGATAGCTTGTACTGTAATACTAGACTTAGATGGCCTTTAGATATGAATTATGGAACACCACGACGTGTATACGTTAGCTTCAGCTAGCATAAAAATACTTTCTCGGGTAACCACCACCCAGTGTAAAAGCAATCACCTTTTCATTTCCATTCCTATTTAGACTTATAATCATGTTGAATATCATATCATGCTACTATCAAGCTACAAAATTGTCCTACAGATAGTGATTGTCCAAGATTGCTACAACATTCAAGTACGTAACTGTCTTTGTTGTGTTTGTATAAATGTAGAGGGAGATTCCCACGTGAAGTAGTCTGGTAAATCAAATGAAAAGCTCGCCGATATGTGTTACTTGTATTCGAGGCATGATGCCGAGTATGAATGGTTGCCTTTGGTTCATTCAATAGCCAACTGAATGGCGATGATACTCCCAGCGCTCGGCAATGCATAAGGACGAGCAGCGTAAAACTGTGGGAAACCAAGGTACCGTTGCTCATGCGAATGTTCCCACTGTTTATGTCGAATTGAAAATTGCCAAAGACGAGTTTCTAATTGTGTAGAATTATACAAGCGAAGCCCTAAAACATATTGGATTTCAATCATAGGCATGCGTTTGTAGCGTTTGGGGAAAAGGTGCATAATTTATTTGAAATCCCATGTACAAAATGAAACAAGACATCATTAAGATTTACTCTCACCAGAATGTCAGAAATGATAAAAAAAACCTCTCTGAGTCTCCCAAGTTGGTTGAAAGGTTCATGCATGGAAATCATAACGTATAAATATGCAGGCTCATACTTTAACTACAGGTTATATGTACAGTGTGGTATATGATGATGGCGCAATACCGTCATGGTATTGCACCAGTCACCCTGTTGAATGTAAATCAAAGGTCTCTATCCAGTCACTGTCATTAAATCTACGGTTACCCATTTGCTGCTGCTCACAAGTCCAATATTTCAAGAGGAAGAGTGGAATTATTGATGGGCAATAGCGACAAGGAGTTTCTAATAGAATGCATTCAAGGCATGTGCCCTATAGCTAAGCCATTGGGTCACAATGATGGATGCCGAGACTCGGCGACATGTCGTAAAAGTGCAATGGGTCCGATCTTTGCTGTCACGGTTTTGCTCAAGATGGATCTGTCAATATACCGGCTTTGAGAGTTGGGCACCAATGGCCTTTGCTTTATCCGGCGAAAATCCACATTGTAAATTGCCGAATGGTCGGCCCAATAAGCTTGCCCCCCTCTCAACGCCAAGGGAAAAAGTAGTATACAGAGAGGCAGTAGTGATCATGTCCAGCGTTTATAAGATGGAGATGTTTATACGCAATGCTATATATAGTCAATTGGAAAAAAATGGCCCATTGGCTGTATAGTAATAACAACATAGCAAGAACGCATTCGATCAACAAGGGCAATATCCAACGGTACGATTGGAGAGCTGGTTGCGAGCTGTCGTGATGAGCATATCACTTTCATTTTATTAAGAAAATCGAGTGTTTTTTAAAAGATCTTTGTTCAGTGATTCACGGCATTAATGTAGATTAGACGGAACTATATACAAACATTAATTTTGTAATCGGGGCAATGTCCTAAAAACAAACTGCTGCTTTCGTCTGAAGTTCCTATTAGAAAAGTTAAGAGAAATTTAACGAAGTCAGTAATGTAGGACGCGACGTTAATACAGCATTTAAAATATATTGACTTTTCTCCATCATTGCATCTTGTCTAAATGTTATTCATTATTTTCACATTTGAAAATTAATGTGGTGTTTCGAGTTATACTCGTGAGCCTATCTTTTCCTATTTTGAGGATGCAGGAACATTTTATTAGTTTATTTTAAAAACAATATTTATCAGTTTATTCACATTGTATAAACACTGAGTATTGAAATATTGAACATCCACATTGAATGTCACATGAATTACTTCATAATTATTCTGATCATTTTACTCTCCAGTGATAAACCTCGTCGGGGGGTTCTCACATAAAGAACATGAAATACAAGAAGACAGAAACATTCCTGGCCCTGACCTTGATTTAATCGAATGAAGACATCCATGGTAAGCACATCTAGATTGACATCCCCTCCATCTCCGATGAAGACGAGCCATGGTTCGGTTGAGGCATTGTGCTAGGTCGATCTCCACGCATTTGTTGATTGCGGACGCTCGCCAATATTCGATAGAAACTAGCTTAAGGCTGCCTCAGATTATGAGATACAGACCAGGTTAATCCTGTAATTTCAATGGGAGAGTCATGCGACAGATATCAGTTCGTTTAACAGTCTTTTATCCATGTACTCAGATAATTAAATGAACGAATCGGATCGTAACATGGCTATAATGAATCGTTGGACATTTAGTTCTTTTTCGAAGAAAGTATATCCAATTAAGGTTTTTTTCCCCGAATTGGAGAGACTTACGGGCAGAGTTAACTGTTCAACCTGACAAAAATCTATGGAAAAATACAACAGAAAATAAATGAACTCTATGAGTTTTCAAAAGCTTTTACGTGGATTTTTTCTTCTTCTTTGAAGTACGTGTACTGGGATAGTCGTGGCATTCAGGGGTGTTTTCAAGGGAGTTTCAATGTTGTCGTATGAGGGTTTTTCTGTCATCCTTCCTGCCTTTGTGTGCATTCCTCCTGTCCCATTTATGTTTCTTCTCCAACCAGGTGGCGCAAGCCCTCATGGGATACGTCACGTGATGTTTATGCTTCCGGGGGACAGACAGACTCCTTTGCGCATACGTAGGGCCCAGCTGCTTAGAGTGGAGAGTGGATTCTTTACACAACTGTGGGACCCTTAAAGGTTTCATTTTTTCAACTTCAAGAGCATATGAATCTCTCTGGTTGTGCACACTCAAATCGGTTTTATTGCAATGGCGCCTGTTATGTTATAGGATGAAAATTATAACATTATATTGAGTCAAGCTAGCCAGGACTAAGCCTTGGGGCAATGAACGAGTGCCGGAAACAGTTATAATAAAATACTCCCTCTTTCTTATTAAAACGTTTGTTTTATGCTTTGAATGAATTTTAACTTGTGTATTGCTTAATCTATGTTCATCTTAGCAAATTGAGGAGGCCAGTTTCCATCTGAGGTAAAGATATCCGGGTAAAAAAATTGGTTGAAGAAATTATTGAGCATCATGCCATGCCATATATCATCAGCTCATTTATGGGCGCGAAGTGAATTGCAAAATGATTATGTCTGCATTAGAAAACTTCACTCGACTCGCAGGGAAATGAGCCATGGTGAATAGATAAACTGCGTTTTAATCCAATGCCTTTGTAAGATCGCATTAAACTATTGTTAAAAGTCCACTCTCCAAACGATAGATAAGCTTAAATTGATTTCAATATTAGTGATGGGGACAATGCTAATAGCTGACCCAGAACTCTCGCAAGTTTGGATGGGTGTGCTCCAAACTTAAGAGGTGGAGCCACTCATATGAGGTGCTCTTGATACCATACGACTTGTCGAAGCTTGTTCAATGAAGGCGACCAGACCAGCAGTGGCAATGAATGGCTTTCGGACGCGAAGCAATGTTCGCGGCGGCGTGAGGACAGATATGAGACGGTGATTTGTCATTATGGCCGGGAAAATCGCACCCAATAACTGGTGCAGTAATGTTAGGCTTAGTTGCGAAATGTTAGTTGGATTCTGTAAGCTTTAATATTGGCCACAGCCGGGGAATAGAAGCGATGAAAAACGCACTTCTGCTGGTTTCTAACTTCAGCCTGAATGGCCCAGTAAACACCCACCCGCTGATAGATCAGTCTGGCTTGTATTATTTATAATTTCTACCAAGTGAGAACTCTGTGGTTGTGTACACCCTAGAAAAGAGCTTTTGCTGGATATGCAGGATTTCAGTCCTGGTATAATATACATAAACATACATTGCAAAGGCATTATGTCAAACATTACGGTTTGGGGAAATCTTTTGCCTCGCCCGTTTATTTCCGAATCATAAGAACATCATAAAAGTAATTTCATCAAACAGTATATATCAACAGGCTTTAAACAACTTCTACTAAATACTTTATTCTAGTGAGATTGTCCTATATTTTATGTTTGTCCCTTTAATGTCTACATTAACCTTCTAATACGAGAAAAACACAAGTAAATTTAAGTGTGATTTAAGTCAGTATGCAAAATATTGATCACTACATATATTCAATCGCTATGATCCTTCACATATTTTCGCGCGTCTTCCAGTTTACGTAGCCTAGACACACCAGAAAATATAACCGTGTTCTCTGTATATATGTACTTTCCAACCGAAATCTTAGGGTGTTTTCCTAACTCTAGTCAGATAAAAATAATGGGCAGATTTCAATCATTCATCAAGTTGGGGAGATACAGACATTCGAATGCATAAAAATCTAAAGCAAAATATCTATTAGTGGATCTTTCACAGAAGGTATACCTCGTAAATATAGTCTCAAGTCTCGATAGATACGTGCTTTGAATACTAATATAGACAGGTATGAATTTCAATGAAGTAATAATGAAGCTTTGCCGACTATCCATTATCCCTTTGACGGGACTCCCCCTCCATCATCCCCCATTATGGGGAAGTCTCTCATGCCTTCGTGGTGACAAAATGTATGGTCAATGATTCTGTGTTATGCCAAAATCGATACACCCCACTTTTTCTTTTACAAAAGTCATCTTCTTCCGCATTTCTCTCTCTAGCCCTCTCAATGGGGAATGTAGGGCAAAACAGGGTTCTCGTTGTTGCAAGCACCACACAAGTCTACTCACACATATAGAATAGAATTAACATTAAATTTTAAGTGCCCTTCTTGACCAATATCTACAGACTGACTTTCCCATTTGCCCATCTTCAATGATGGAAACATACAATCACCTGTCTAGGTTATTAATCTATTGATTAATTATATTCAACGAACTAAAAATTAAAAAACAAACAATAGTTATATGAAAACGCATGTATACGTACTATAACTTATGTGCACGTGTATGTGTAAACTTTATGGTATGCATATCTTTAATTATTTTTAATATAAACATACACGCACAAACACTAATAATAATACCTACGAATGAATATGTGTATGTACACAGAGAGAGGGAGACCATTTGTGAGTGTGGGGGAGGGAGGGGGCGGGTTACGCAGGCGGGACGTTATCGCTATTATTACTTTATTGCATTCTCAAATAAAAAGCTACCTCTGCTTCGGAAAAGAACAGTTGTCCAAACAGACTAACTTTAAACCTGACCACTTCAAAGATGCCGAATGAAATCTTACCCCATAAAGGTAATCGCACGCTGGGTGGCTGGGGAATTATGGACGAAGGATCTTGTGATGATTTAATGCGGCCTCTGAACCGAGCCTATTGTATAGGGATGAGAGATGAGAAAGGTATTGCTGGCGATGGCGTTGACGTTTGTCACTGGGGGATATAGATGTGTGCTCACAGGGGCGTGGAACTGGTATCAGTATAGGGACTGCTATCATAACGAAACAAACACAATGCAATGATGACCATTGGCCCTTTTGCTCCTCAATCCTCACTGCTCGTACTAGGCTTCAATGGAATGTATATTTTCCTGATGCTCTAACACCAATCTGCCTTTGTGTAGATAGATGACATGTCAGAATGGCAAGCCTAGTATGTATAAATCAGTTTTTTTGCGCGTTGCCACGGGCTATAGTTAATATATTCACTAGAATATCATAATAATTATGATCCTTCTGCCTTGATTAGATAAACACCGAAATCTACCATTACATCCGCGTGCAATGTTCAATTTTAAATAACAATTTGTTTCTAGTCCTTTATCAGCTTATTCAGAGTGAGTAGTCAACAACATGATTTGTAACCAGATATGGGGCATTCGGTAAATTATAACGATAATACTCTGCAATTTACTTGAAGCGGTGTTTCACTATTTCTGTACTATACATCAGTAATAGGACGCAACGGAACACTTGGCTAAACTTGATTGTTCGTACCAGGTATTCTCATGAACGCAGAATATACTGTGTAATATTTTATCTCGCCTCGACCAACTATGTTTCCCTCAAATTACTGAGGCAAACGCAAGGAGAGCGAAACTACCGCCTGTAACGAAATGAATTCTTTGGAGTATAAAAAAAATCTTGATATAATGACCCAGTAAAATGAGACTTTACTGCGTAGAAAAATCTCGTTTTTCTAATCAGTCCTCTTTTTGTTGCATACATCAAGGGTAATGGTCGGTTTCTTTCTTGACGACGGAAAATTACACAAACCTTGTGCTCTTGTCGTGCCATAGGACAGGGCACCAGGGTTTCGCTCCTCTGTCCTGCGCTCCATGTGATGTGGGGACTTTTTGACCTTCACACTTGCCCAACACATGTTACCCGCCTTCTGACCTTAACACAGCTTCTGACCTAACATGTTCTGACCTTGAAATGTTATTAAAGTAAACCTGCGTGACTCACACGACGAAGGCTTTATTTGTGTTGTAAATCAAGAGCGTTTGACCATGAAAATGAGACCATTCTATTCCTTTCTTCTTATCTACTGCCGGAATAAACACTTGCATCGCTCGTTTTACGAACGCTAAACAAATCACTTCATGGCCGCACCAGTCAGCCAGAATAGTAGTATACAGCTCCCGTCAGCAACATTTGCCAGTTGTGTTCCTTTTGCTTCAATGCATCGATCACCTGTGGAGAAATAATATACCTGTAACTTATAGTATGCCTTCCACTTCAAGTCTCTTCCAAAATAGAATCGTCAAATGAACGACCATGTTTACACTCCCTTCGTTTTCGTCAGTGGTTGATGTTGTCAACTCGCGCTTGGGAAATAATTATTCTAAAATAATAGAAAGTATTATGGCAAACGTTAAAATGACAGAGTGTTCTAGACCGATATTTTATATGGCCAGCATCAATAGCAAAGGACTGTTTAGTAGTTTATGTTCTTTTCCCCACGTGGCTACTGCTTTGCCCTACTTCCCTGAGGCGTGTTCTAAAGTGTAATTGTTTCTTAAACAAATCCGAATCCAGCGCCAGTTTGTGTGGCAATTCAAAAACATATTGTGTTTCCCTGTTTTATTCCATTGGTCTGTTACATTTGCATTCCGAAAATCTTAAATGAACATTTCACAGATAGGAAATGGGGAGGGGGGGGGGGGGGGGCGGGGGGTAAAATATTATCGCGTGATTTTCAATAATGTCAGAATAAGTGGGATTAGAAAATTGTGTTTAATGGAAGTGCGGCAGATTTTTTATTAACATAATATAGGCCTACCTTTTTTATCATTATAAAAGGCAAGTATAAGCATACTTTACCTAATAAAGATAGGGATAAGTTCACCATTCGTTCTTATTTTGATTTGCATGTAAGCAAGGTATATGATATACCTCAAGGCAGCGATCTCACATTCCCTCTATAATTAAATCGTGGCGAACAATGGCGAGGACCCTAAGAAAGGATGGCCATTCACAAATGTAAGAATTTGTATGTCATTGTCAGAAATCCTCATACATATAATATCTTATGGCAGGTGCTGTTCACTGGAGGGCATCGATCCGCATCAATGCATAGACTTTCCTGGGGATCCTCCAGCATCTTAGTCCCCAAGCCACTGACAGAAGAAGCCACTGACAGAAGCCACTGACAGAAGAACATCCCCATCGATAATCCAGGCTCTGGACCGAGCACCACGCCATCACATCCATGATCTGCCTCCTTGTCTTCTCCAGTGATTAATCTCTACTCGGATTTTATAGTGATTTCAGGCGCTCTGTTACAGTTACCCCTGGGAATCCCTTGCAAGTATGTCTCCTATTGAATCAATGGGTGAGGGGAAACAAGTCCCTTGGTCCACGGGAATATAGATACCTTCTGTCAAGGTTGTGGAAATTAATGCTATGATATACGTAGTAAACTCTTATTGTTTCTATTTTCAATAGTGTTTACCATGCTTTAACTAAATATTGATTGCCTAAAGCAAGGACTGATCAGACAGAAATCATTTAAAACATTCATTTTAGTTTCCTTTGGACACATCCAATGATTAGAAAATGGATGTATTAATGAAATAATACTGTTAGGGTGTACCTTTTTTGAATTAAGTGTCATTTTCTCATATTGTTTCAGGTATTATTTTAACGATTGGTATAATAGAAAAAGGTACCTATAGGATGCTATAGGTTCAAGTAATCGCTTGTCAAACCGTCTTGTCCCTACTCAGTGTGGTGCATGCATAAACTGCCCATTTCCCCCAATGTGCGTACGATTGATTGGTATTGCACAGGGGCGGTCCTGCATCTGTTGTGTAATCAATGACAACCAAACCCCTGGATAGCTTGCCGAGGGGTTTGCCACTGCATGTGTTTATATATATATACTAGTATACTATATTCCCCAAGTAAACCTATGTCTGAACTAAGCAACTTGAATGTAGAAAATCGGACTGAATGCCCATGTCATATTGAACCGATGATTTTACAGCAAATAAATCTGACGTTTGATTTACTTCATCCATCTTTCACTGACATTGCTTACTGCGTTCGTTATTCAAATTAATGTAAGGCTGGTTCTAGGAGTAGTCGAGTGATCCTTGATCTTTGTGTGAATAATACATGTAATGTTCTTTTAAAACCTAGAGTGCCTTAGTTATGCCCAATGACCAGAAGGTTTATCATTGGAACGTAGCACAATAGAATTAGAGTTTAACCACACATTATACACAAGCCACTCTTTAAAGATATGAAAATATGTATTAAAGAGTCATTACAGCGATACAATAGTGCTTATCATACAGAATGTACTTTGCTGGCGCGACGTCCATGCGGATATCAATGGGCGGTGGGCGAATCAGTTATGTTAGTAGTATATAAATAAGACGATTTGTGCCGACACATCTGTAAACCGGATTATAAAGGATCGACAATGGCGTAATTTGTCCAATCTAACTCATGACCATTTTAAGTCACTCATCGAAATGAGTCATAGATCCTGTTTTTTCTTACTTTATATGTTCTGCTGCAAGACTTTGAAATGTCTCTTCACGAGTTGGGAAATCATTGAAAGCAAACACAATCGCTTACTTAGGCCTATATGTGAACGCGGCACTGCATACATGTGTACGGTCCCCCCTATGATTGCTCCGATATTAATTGTAGATAATATTGCATAAGCGGAGCAATGGGGCAAAGTGGTGAATTACCCTTTATATGCACAGCTAAAGACAGGATGAGGAGGATTTATCGGGTTAATCTCAAGCCCTCTTATACGCATCAATGCTTGTTGGGTAATTGATGTGTTGAAGTTTGTTCTTTGTAATTAGACCTGGGAGACATGTTTAGATGAAATCATTAATTCCGGGTGTTGCGGTATTTCCATTGTAACTTAGTGTTTGATGTTTGGCTCCCTGTAGCGAGACCATGTCTTTGTTTCAATTCATAGCATTTATACATAAGTTCTGCGAGCTTGTCCTAATCCGCGTTATATTATACCACCCGCTAGGCGCGCTTTAACACCCACATACACGGTATGCATACATGTATACATTGCCCGAGCGCAGGAAGCTATTTATAAAGTTAATGCCTATTATTACCTGATAGTGTAAGAAAATATTAATGAGAGGTCAGGGATATTTAAATAAGAAGTATACCCACAATTGTCGCTGTGTGATTCTGAAAGTATGTGGGAGCATGAGAATTAAGGCAGAAATTAGAATCGATGCATACTTAACGCGAGACCGCTTTTACAATTCTGCTTTCAATGTCTCCCATTATGAGGGGAGACAACTAATTGCACAAGTCCATATTTTCTTTTCGCTTTAACGTAGGTGATCACTAATATGTGTCATATCACTAATTTCTATGGTTGAAAATCTTCAGACGGGTGACAGCGTATCCCTCTTTTGGATAAATGATGTTTCCCTTGAATGGGCCCATTAAGTCCAATTGTTGTTGGAAAAATGTCATGCATTAAGAAAGCCAAGTGTCATAGCACTATAACAATGCGCTGCAATATGGATGGTTGCTAGTTGTTGTTCACATGTTCCTGTTTAATTCGACCCGTTATGTGAAGAAGGCCTTCCTTTCAGATTGAACGTTATCCGATCGCCTTCTTCTTTTCATACGGTAGCTCGTTTGTAGGCTACCTAGCGAAATGAGCAAAAGGAAATACTTGACGTAGTCTATAATGCCACCGTTATGACAGATAAATAGCTTCAAAATCATTCATAAGGGGACATAACCATTGAATGTCAACCCTTATAAACTACATTTATAACAATACGGAACATCGACTCGATTTACCTTTGCAGTTGGATTTTCCTGAAAACCAGCTCAGCAAATTCGTTATAATCATTACCATGATGCACCGTAAATGGTCTCATTTATTAATCTACGTATAAAAATAGCTACACAAGTCTGACGTATACATCTCCTAGTGATTGCGTACTCCTTGAAATGAATATTCATGAAATAACGAAGCATCCATAACTGATAAAACGTTCCTTCTCGTGCTATTGTCAATGCTCTTTACCATCTTGAACTAAAACAATCGGACTGAGAAAGTACTTGTTCAATGCCTGTAGCACAGCATCCGTGATAGTTGAGGAGTCAAGACACAATTGTGATCTCCCAAGCGATCTATCTTTCTGTCTATAATACACTGATGTCCTATCACGTTCCAGGATGGCACCTTATGAACATTTTTTAGCGAAGAAAGTTTTGATTAATTGTCCCTTATGAAGATTTCAATGCCGTGACACCGAATCATTTCAGGATTGCAGACGGTATTTTATTTCAATTCCTCCTGAAACTTGGCGTTCATCATAAAACAATGTGGCATGATTCATTGGGTACATATTAGAAATTTTACATTTATAATATATAAGGGTAGCCTATATAGGAGAATGATTTATCCTATGCTAATCTTTAAATACACCACTCATGTATATATGTGTGCACCACTTGCATGTATCAGCCATGCATGTGATTAAGCAATAAGAGTGCAAAGTGGCCTTGAGTAGACCAGCGTAATGCAAGGGATACTATGACTGGGTTTAAGAGGCAAATTAAAGCCAAATCTGCCGGTTTACTATTGAATACATTTCTTGGATTCACAGTAGCATTACTATTGTGTCTGGTGTCATTGTGGTTAAAATTATCAATTTAGTTTAAGCGGCTGGGGGGAAAATAGTTTAAGCGGGCTATTCTCATACAGGTAAGTGTGTGAAATTGGCATAACGTGATCTTTTCTCAGAAATGAAAGTGGGAAGACACACTATGAAATACTTTGAATCGTAAATTGATTTAGGTACCAGTGGATTGTAAAAAGTGAAGACAATGTTTCTTTTGAACATGACACAGAATTCGTCAAGGTGGACCGTAGTCAAGCGCTTGCTTACAATATATCGTGATTATGAGTATGACCCAGGTATAGGCCTAAAGTGGGCAAGGTTTGGAAGCCATTGAGCTTGGCTAAGGGACGAGGCTCGCCATAATCGCCTTTATGTTAAACTTAAAGACGCTGTGGACTATGAATGGAAGCTCACGCAAACCTGGCATTATTGAAGCTCCATGAACGGGCTCTAACATGTCCATCTAATGACTAGTCGGGTGCTTGGTGTATTTTAATGGACCTCTGTACATATACACGATGCCTCAATATGCATGGGCCGGTGTTACATTTCTCAACGAGATGAAATGCAACAAATTCGGTGCCAATTCAAGAATGGTTTGTGTTGGCAAATACTAACATCAATAGAGTTTTTCTTTCTTATTTCTCTCCTTATTGCACTTTAAAATTTAATATCATGTTGATAATATCTATGTTAGCCTATATACGATAAGTTAGTATAATGGATACACATTAAAAGCAGTTGACTGTTCAAAATACGTCTGACATAATTTCCATTTGTCCCGCAATAAATAGCCTTTATATAAGTAGGCCTGCAACCAAGAATGTTACTTCCCAGTTACTGTTCAGAGAATAGGCCCTCAGGTATTAAGACAGCTTTATGGTATCAAGAATGATACTGTGCCACATGTAGTTCACCCCAATTGAGCCCTAAAAAATAGTTCTCATGCATATGGTACGGTACATTTAATTCCTTCACAATATATAGCCTATGTCACCTACTCTTATACACTGAAACATTGTAACTGTTACCGTCTAAATATCAATTCTAATGATCAAGTTTAATAAAACTTTTAGTAGGTAGAACACCAAAACTGGACAACAGCAGCTAGGTTTTATGAAGCGGTTTTTAAAAATTAACATAGGCCTATAGTTAATTTGAAGGTGTGATTCCAACGTTTCGGTTCTCAGTTGAACCTTCTTCAGGGAATATTTATATAAGTAGAAAATAGGGGGGGGGGTAGGCCTATAGTAAAACTTGTTTGGTTTCATGAAGGCTATTTTTGTGATGAATGGGGTTGATGGATCTGGAACATGGGAGTCTAGGCCTATAGACATTTTCAAGGTATCAATTTACAATAGGCCCAGGTAGGCCTAGTCTACTGTTCAGGAAACAAATGACCTACAGATAAAAAATGCTCTAAGGAAAAATAGATGGAAGTATAGGCCTACAATTTGAATTAGTTTTAAATATCTGGTTAACATAAATAGGCCTATCCATAGGCTTCATAATAAGTGGAATACAACTTGAAATTGAACAATGTAATTGTGAAATAGACTACGATGTAGCCTACCGTAGTTATTTGTGTGTATTTAGGCCTATGGCCCTATTGTCTTACATAGCCTAGACCCATGCAGATTTCCACCTCAGCCAGAGCACTTTTTAAAAATCAAATAGGGCCTATTATGTCCAATATATTTTCACTGCTGAAGCCTGGTATGTGCCATGGAGGCCTACTATTTAAATCATTTTTACACTTGTCTATCTAAGAACTGGAACATTTTATTCATAAGAATGTGTTCCCCATTGAGTGGAACTATTTACATTGGCATGACCCTGATCTATGAATTGTACACTCTGTACCGTGACCTAAGAAATGTACAGTGTAAATTACAGCTACGGGGCCATGATAATTAGGTATAATGCAACATTATAATGATATGTATGCCTGTGCCACGCTACAATGATTTCTTACCTGGAGACCTTATTTCAACCATAGACTTCAGATGCCTCTACTGTAATCTTTTTCATTGCAACGCAGATCAACAGTAGTTGCAGCGGTAACAGAGGCTCAGGGCCCAGGGGAGCCGAACCGAAATGAATATTCATTTCTCGTAATCGAAACATTATTCATGAGGTGGGTCCAACCATTGGTAACAAGCGGAGGAGAAAGATGAAGTTGGGCTACAAATCTGCTTGGTAATCCCTTTGAAAAATAAGAAAGCTTCCTTGTTCTGTTAAGCTTTCTCAGGGGTTGGTTGATAAAGTTAAAAATCAGCGAATGCTATCAAGAGTGAGGGATTTGGAGGCGTGTGAGTGCTGATTCGCTAGTAGAAGCGCTCCGGGCTGCTACCTACCACCCCTGCCAAGTGGACGGTTCCATTACATATGACATGCGCAGTAGCCAACACGTGTTCATAAACAAATTCGTGTCGTAGAGGAGAGAGAGTAGTCGTGATTTTGTAGTCCAAGCTAACTCTTCTTACGTCTCAGGTAGTTCGCATCAGGGCTCAAGCTTGTTAACATGGGGACTGAAACTAACAAGGAGGAGCGGAACACGCCAGAGTACCTAGCACAGTTACTAAAAGACAAGAAACAAGTCCAAGCATTTCCCAATGTCTTTCTCACACTTGAGAGACTTCTGGACGAAGGTAAGTCATAGTAGCGTCAAGGACTTGGAACTTCTTCTCGACCGGTGAAAGTGTATTGGTGCACCTATTTGTATGGTTTCTCTCGGGCTTACTGTGACAGCTTCTACGAAGTGGAATGTCTCAAGAAATGGATCTTATAATACCGTGGATTTCATGTAGTGTTTCATATGGTCTGGGAATGTAATGAATGGAGAATTCCAACCACATGGACTGGTCTCTCTAGACCCAAAATAGCTCCACCCCGCACCTCTTGAGTGGGACTGGTTGAAACGAGGTTGGAGGCTAACGACAAGTTAGTTTACCAAGTTCGTCTGATAGAAGTAAACTCATTTTACGAGCCGTTATCATTTCGAGTGGTTGTAAATACGACTGAAAGTGGATATAGTATCGACTTCGGTGCTGAAATTTACCAGAATGGGTCCGGTTTTGACACACTGAACCGAATTCCGATACTCCCGTGCGGAGTTTATTTCGGCAGCCATGTTGAAAGTGTACCCCTTCGCTAGCCACCATTGCACCCACCAAAAGCAAACCGAGTTGGAGTGGGCTTGTGCTCTACTTACTGTACCTCTGTCCCAATTTCAAGTTTTAAGCCCATTCCAAGCCAATTTCTCGCATATGCACGTTCACAACTTCATATCAGGTCGTTTAATGGAATAGGCCCCACTTTTGAGATAAGTTTTTTATGAGTGATACCCTTGCACCCCTCATGTTGCTGAAGAAGACGGGGGCCGCGCACTTGTAGGCGGACTGACTGCGTCAGGCTGCCAAACACACTCACGGCCCTGACTGACTCAGACGTGAAGAAAGATCAGCAGTACTTGCTCGTTGGGTTCAGCATACGCCCTCCCCTCCTTCGGTCCTAACTTGACAAAGGAGCTTCGTGCCTCTTCCTAGAATCATGCTAATATCTTTGTACTCATGTCGTTCACTTAAGAGCTTGTCAATAACTTTTATCACATGTAACTAGGTTGGTAATTTAATCAAATGTGACCAATTTTATGGCATGTAATTGAATATTGGTACGTCAAAACACTGGTCACGGCTTGCTCCATAATATATGTAATTGGTATGTTATCTGGGCTTGTTTTGTTGTGTTCAATACGTAAACTTCCTTATTATTTCACTCCTCAATTCTGTTTACTCGTTATCTCAATTTAAGAACAGGAAGACTTGGGTTTCAGATGAAATGACAGCTGTACTGAGAAACCTTTACATAATATAGACCGAATTACTGATTCATTCATGGGTTCTAGATATTGGTCACTGTCGGATCAGTGATTAATTCCTTATTTTACAGCACTGTAAATCCCCATTGACCCAACTTAGCCATAAAAAACCCTTCCTACCTGACAATAAATTTCAGAAGGAATTTTATTACTACTTGGATGAATGACTTGTGGCTGTTTCATTGTCAATGGAGGTAATGAGCTATAAACCTTTCAACTTGATTTACTCTCTAGTCAGCGTAGACTCTGATATAGTTATGAATAATTTCCTGATGTGATATGGCGAGTGTTATTAGAAGTACTTCGCGAGTGCACTTATGTGGATAAAACAAAGAAAAAACGATGTTAATTTGACACTAAGTTGGCCGAACACAGGTAACGACACTCAAAGCAAGCTGGTGTCTTGAAACTACATACACTGGTCAGGTTGATGTAAGGGAATGGGGGGTACAGGTGTATCAGTGATGGAATCAAGTTGTGTGTTGGTATTGGGTGACCACCTGGTGTCGGATTCAGGCGAAGTAGGCGGCATGTGAGAGTTGCAGGTTGTAGAGTTGACTCGAGTGTGTGTTTGAGTGAGAGAAGGTGTGTCATTTTCAGCATGTCCTCTCACTCTCTTGAGTCTCACCCAGAGCAGGTAACAGCTTGCATATTAGATGGAAGATCAAACGTAGCCGCTTGAGTTGAGCATTAAAAGCCAATTATTATCGCCTCAGGTGAGCCAATAGGTACAATATGCTCAAGTGTTTATTGACAGAACAATCAGCTGAACACTCATGTACAAGAGAATTATGATAATAAGAGGCACTTGGCGAGATAACGTGCTGATAACGCTGCTTAGCACGCCGATATTATTGAACTACCTGAGCTTATGATAGGTCAGGCAAGTCCTACCTTTCACTTTTATCACGTAGCGGCCTTAGGCTAATGAATTGATTAATTGCCTTATAAAAAGACAGAATTCTCACCGCCTGTGTCATTCTATTTATGTTATGTTAAAGACGTTATATTCTGCAGTTGATTTCTATCTCCGTGGACAAGAAAGACCATGATTACTGGCCATACACATGGGTCTGTTTTTGTTTCACAATTTGTTTAATTTCAAATGTTGATCATCTGCTCCTGGCTCATTTCCAATATTGTCGCCGCTGAATGAAAGCCTCTCATTTTGCCCACAAATTACCATCAGCAAGAGGATCCTGGCCCCTCAGTTTTCCATTCTTTTGATGAGTTGCCGCGACAGATTATTAATGTCATTTGATAAGAGCAAATAACCAGAGATTATTTTTTTTGCCTTGTAATTTGGTCGCAAACCCAATAACAATGCAGGCTCATTGACTTACTTTAATTGTGAAAATAGTCTCAGCCGTACTACTCACTGGGCACCTGTTTCAGCGTGATGCAACTTATAGGCTGCTTTTCTAGAAGCCCCCGGGACAAGCTTGCACACAACGCTACAGCCACCCATCCACCTCGCCGAGAGATAATTACCTGAACTCTTCATGCATAACGGGTGGAGGGGCCCCAACTATTCTTGCCCTCAACAAGTGGAGGCCTCCACCTTTTCAATGCACCCCATTCTCTATTACTGCCCTGCCCCCCCCCCCCCCAAACCCCCCTCTTACACCCTCCCCCAATACCCTGCCCCATAAACTATCTGTCTTATGTTATTTGCATGGATGATTAATGTCCTTCTTTTGAAAGTCACCAGACCCCAACATGCAGATAATGTGGCTTGATTCCTAAGGTAAACTGTCCATGACGTGTCCTGTATAGCGCTCCATGGTCTGTGGGCACTGGGATATTGGGCAAACCACTGGCGAGCACTAACTACTGGGCGGCCTGGAGGGCGTCGATGGGCTTCAAGAATAGTTCACCCAAGCCTAATCAGGTTTCCTATTGTTCCCACACGGACCGCCTAAGAAGAAGCGAAAAAGACCTGGGAGAATGCA
The DNA here is from genome assembly GCA_942159475.1 of Sthenelais limicola. Classification (NCBI taxonomy): domain Eukaryota; kingdom Metazoa; phylum Annelida; class Polychaeta; order Phyllodocida; family Sigalionidae; genus Sthenelais; species Sthenelais limicola. The sequence goes on along the minus strand of OW804097.1, from coordinate 69,826,734 downwards.
ATCTAGGTAGAGTGCTTCACATATGAAGTGTGTTTGGTTTACGCCGTAGTGCTGCGTGTACGGACAAATCCCCATGATCATTGGTTGTTTGAGCTTCATACGAACAGACCCCCGTCCCCTGAGTGCTAGGAAATTCTGAAGGTGTTAGGCCCAGGGAATGTGTCTGGTATTAGGTTTCAAGCGCGGGGATGTTCCAGTAAAGATAGGTAATCGAAAAGTATCTCTGGGTATTAAATTTTGCCTCCCTGTATTTGCTTAAAGGAGATAAGGGTACAGCAGTCCTCACCTGCTTCACTTAAGATCCTCTCCAGACAATACAGACCCTTATTTTGAAACATAGGCCGTCTATCTACCAGTGTGCTTCCCTTCAAAGGCGCCTGTTACCTTGTGCTGACTCCGATTAGACTGTCCTTTTTTGTTTGCGCCAAGGTGAGCAACAATCTCTAAAGATAGGGCCGTAAGGGGGATCGATAAATCAAGCGAATGACCATTTTCTCTGACTGCCATAATGATGTCAGCAAACGTCGGTGCTAAGAAAAGGGCTATTGATTGAGCCATGACCCCGTTTTAAGGCTTCCCTGTAACAAATCCCCCTTCTGGAGATGTTACAAGATTATTTACTGCCTTAGGCAATTGACCTCCCTTTTGTTTCTGAGCTAATTGTCATCCAAACAAACCAATTGAGCTGCAATGGGGCTTGCACTGAAGAATGTTTCCAGACTATACACAGTGACACGTATACAATTATTAAAGCTTCAGTCCCAGGGTGCTAATGTATTTATTTTCTTGTTTCTCAGATATTTAATGAAACCCGTGAGCAATAATGGAAGTTTGCCGTGTGTTTTTTCTAATGATGTAAATACTCTCTTCAAGTGCCTCTGAAGAATGAGTGGATCGAATAAAGAGCGATGGTATTACATGCATTAAGATGAGGATATCATTGATATGGGACATTCTACAAGGCGGATACTGTCCCATTCCTTGTATCGTCGCACCAAGTGGGTTATACAATATCATTGATGCTCTCGACCAAGTGTGAAATAAAGGAGAAGCAAGTAACCAGTCTCTCTAGATCGAACATGTGTTTTAGGGAAGCTCTCCGGTTACGATTTGAGAGGCGGCCTCGGATCCTACATTGTCCCAAGACCCTCGAGTGTTTTCGAGTGTTGCCTCTATTTGTTGCTAAGAGCTCCGGGAGTGTTGGGCTACGCTGTCTCAACCAGAAGTAGCGCGTCATATGACTGCCTGGTGACAGGTCGGTGTCAGCGTCTTGGCCTACTTTCACCAGTTCTTCTCCCCCGCCCAACCCCCCTCAGAACTCTCCCTCACCCACCCCCATGCCAGACCTCCCATCCCAGATCCACCCGCAGTTACGCAACAAGTTGGTCTCCCTATAAAGACTAAAACTCCTCTTAAATTACCTAACTTTTTAATTGTTTATTCTTCCCACGGGGGAGGGGAATGGTTTGTAAGTCCCCTTTTTAATTATATGTCCATGTATCATCTTATTACCAGGGAATGCTTTAGTTGGAATGTGCCAATGTGTATACTTCTATGTGGAGTATGCTTCTATGTGGAGTATGCTATTGTAAGCCTTGAAGGAGAAGTTGGAACTCTCCAATAAGAAGTAAACTGTGTCAGACCAGTGTAGCGGGGCGTGTGTTTTGTGTCCTTCTCTCGGGACTCCCTCCCATTCCAGTGACGAGCACCTACCCAGTTTTCAAACTATTATGTTACCATGATGGTTTAGGCGTTTGGTAAACAAACGTACGCCTCCCTCCTAGTCTTCTCACTCATTATGCGGATATGGCCATTTAGCGAACTGGGTTTCAAAAACAGAACGCCTATCATTATTCATGAACCTCTGCGCCTAATGTAAACAATCAAATAATGTTGATCTAAAGGATTTGAGTATTAGGGCAAGATGTATTTTAAGTCGAGCTGGATCTGACCTATCTATTCATGTATGTCTACCCACCTATGCTATATGGTCGGTGTAAGTTGGGCCCCCGAGGTAGTCATTGTTCCCATTCGGTTAGCGGGTCAACTGGCCCAACAGAGTGGTCATCACGCCCAGATGACCAGGTCTATTTATGTACTCCTTCAGTGTATAATCAGTCATTGTGAAGGGTTTCGGTGATTGTCTCTGAAGCATTCCGATAGTGAGGGTTTAGCCTGGAGACATGGGAGACCAAGGTCTATGAAGCTAATGAGGCAAGCAAAGTTGACTTAACTTGATTGTAGATATTGGGTATGGCATCCGTCATTGGAAAGACTGGGAATTGTTATGGTCGCCCTACATTGCACGTAAGCAAACAATACATATTGGCCAAGTTAATTAAGGTTATGTTTAGCATTCCTCTGGACTGATTTAGTGATTATGGAACGGGAGGATCAGACTGGTAAGCGTGCTCATAGCCCGAGCAGGAAACTTTGTTGGCTTTACTATGGGTCCGGCTTAATGGTCAGAATCAATGAGTTTATTATGCAAACACTGAAAGCGGACACTTAAATAAGCACATGCTCTAAGTGGCTTCAGGGATGGCTTCCTTTGTTTGAAGGTAAGGGGCCGCTTGTGAGTGAATATTTATTGACACTAACATTTGGGTCAGCGCGGTCAAGAGCTGTGCAAGCTACTCCCCGAGTCTTCTCTCCTGCTCATTCAAACTCATCTCTTCCTTTCTCTACCTGCTGATGCTGGGTTTGATGAGAGAAGCAGGCAGGCTAGCTACTACCCCTGCAACAACTTCTCCTCGGACTCCTCTTCCCCCACCTCCACCACCACACCGAACCTGGATACATGGATAGTCCAAGAGCACGAGGAGTTTGAGGAGGAGGATTGAGGTTGAGGAGGATGAGGTTGAGGAATGATGCTCCCGTGGTGAGAGTTAACCTTTAGTTGAAGTTCGCTCAGTACCGGGCCGGCGAAGGGGTCAGCACGAAATGAAGCCACGGGCTGCCAAATATAGAAAGTGAACTGGCATGGGCGAGGGGGGTAACATGAGGCGGCGGCCATGGTTACCAAGACTGCAGGAGCATGAATGATGAATGCTTACTAAAAAGGAACGATAGCTGGCCAGACTGAGGAAGAAAGGTAGAATTTTTTTGGAAAGAATCAGCTAGGATGATTTACTTTTATGAGTTCTGCAGGAGAGACAACATTTCTTGTTTTTACTCGTATAGATTCCCCCCTGGTCATTACATCAATAAATCTTGTGATCTGAAAACAGATGGGTTGGGCATTAAGATGTTCCGATACTTTCTCGGACAAAGTCTATATTGGTTTGTATTACTTCTCCATCCTTTAAGAGTGATACATGGACTATTGTCATGAATACCATGCTCACTTCCTCAGCGTCAAAGTTTTGTTGTTATGCCTGCGTCACACAGTCATGGAGAGGGGGGAGGGGAGTCTGAGTGCCTCCTACTCGAACCAGTTGCTCATATGCTGTAGCCCTCGACACCTGCTCGACCTTCTCAAACCAGCCCCCCTATAGATGCCCCCCCCCCCCATCATCTCGCACTTCTTACTCACTCTAACTTACCCCCTCCCTCGCCCCCCCCCTCTCCCAGCCCCTCGTCTGTGGCTTCATATCTTCAGCTTGTCCTACTTTTCAGCGACTATCGTTCTTAGAGCGTTACCGTGAATCACTCCTCTCAGTGGTGGGATTCCCATCCTTCATGAAATCCTTGCATCCTTGCAGCACACCCCTGCTTCCAACACACAGTTCTTTCCATTCCTGTTTTCACTTGAGCTCCAGGTAGCAAATAAAACATCTACTTCACTTTCCTGTATCGCAATATGAAGGTCTCATTCTTTCGTCTTGTTAGACATAAACTTAAAGAAAGGGGGGTTTGCTCTGGTGGCCCTAGCTGATCATGTCTTTCACCCCCTTGCGCTCATACACGTGGCGTCTCGACTTCTCCTTCATTCCATTACTGAGAGTTATCGAGCCACTTACATAAGGATTTATGTCATCCATATATTGAAGCAATTACTGGTGCAAATCCTCCAGTGCCCAGGGTATTCTAACTTTCATCAGACTAATGTACGGTCATGTGGTTTGAGCTCTGCCTTTAGCAGGAAAAAGTCTCACCTGGAAAATAAAAACTTGTCAGAATTTCTTCCCATGCTCTCACTTTATAGCACTGGGCTGACCCCCCGCCCCCCTCCACCCTCCCCTCCCCTGTTGAACCTTTGCCTGCATGCTTTCGACTAGTTTCTTCTTTCATTCAGTGATGCCTACATTATACATATATCACATATCAGGTATCACATTCATGCACAGCAAAGGTGTTTTTTTCTGATATGCAACAAGAGGTTATTTCTCTGACCCTCGTCCCCAATGTTTACCCTCATTTCACTCATACAAACACGTGCACGCACGTTGACACACACCTGTGGACAAGCCCTCTGTGTCCTGTGGATTGTAGGTTGAGCACGTCTGAAAGATCCACGCTATTGAAGCCTTTCTGCTCCAGGCGGGCTCCTAGGTCGTTCCGATCCTGGTTTCTAGTGGTCTAGTGCAGGCCATGGGCTGGTTATTGTTTACCTGGCTCACTAAGCTTTAAGACCGGTTGGTAGCGGGGTCATTGGGTCAATATTGGGACGTTAGGTAAGCAAATGGCCTCTAAAACAAATTATAGCCAGCCCCATTCAGTATTCATTCCCTTCAGTGCATACATGCCAAGCATTCCCGAGGGCTTCGGCCGCGGTACCTTCTTTCACAAAGGATATTCATGAAGTGTTTTAAAAAAAATGTGATAAAAATGTGTTCTGCTTAAAAAGACAAAAGAAACGTACCGAGCTTGTAATAGGTAACCTGTTTTGGTTTGATAAAAACGTGAGCCTTTCTAATACTGTTCTCGAACCGATTTGTTTTCCTCATGTATTGTAGACAAAAGCCTCCTCTAACGTGATTTGTTTTGCTTTCCTTCCAGAGATCAACAAAGTCCGGGTCTCGCTATTTCACATAAACTCAAACAAAGAGCTAAATCAACTGCCTGACCCCCAAGGTCCAGTGGTCACGTTATCAGAAAAGCTCTTCGTCCCAGTGAAAGAACATCCAGATGTAAGTACACAAACATTTCTTCAGTGTAAATAGACTTGCCCGGTAAATATTTAAACTGAGTCTAACCACTTCCACCATTGGATCATATATTATTAAACTGAAAAATCTCCGAACATAAATATATATTATTTCCTTTGGCTGCACACCTTTTCGAAAGTAGAATAACAAGCTCTGTTGAAGCTTCATTATGTTAGTTGGACTCCGCGACAGGTTTAGATGGTTATGCACCCATTTGATGCGCATAAATAACTTCACGGTGTAGGATCAATGCTAAGTTTTGAAAAGATTTTACAGCCGCATTATCACCCTGAATTATAGCCGAGCTCCCACTGTAGTTCCGGTATGAGGGTGAATCATCTGCTCCCCGCCGCAAATATGTGTATTACAGCGCTAGAAATATGTGGTTAGTTGGGAGGCATGCTAGCCTCTCTCCTCACCTCCCTCTCAATCCCCCCATGCCCATCTGCTGGAGCTGGTTACTTTTTTTGCTCAAGGCAAGTAAGCTGTAAGTCTCGTAGATATTGCCTCAATGGCTTTATTTATGTTTTATGAATGAAATGGAATAAAAATAATAACTTAATGACAGTAGTGTATTATCATCCTACATATGCATCGGGAGTGAGAGAAAAAGGATATCGATGGTTGCCATTAGTTATAGATATTTTAAACATCCTATTCACGTAATTTATTATGGAGCAGTCCAATAGGTCCAGGACCTGAGATCCATTTTAACTTTTACTACCGGATTTGTTATAATTAAAAACGATGAACTACGACCCCAGAATATGTTCTGGCCAGTGAGACTACCCAAATTTGGGGAGAAAAGCTAGGACTCCAGGCTCATCAATGTCTGTAAGTTGTGACTCTAATCCATCTTGGTATATTAACTCTGAATTACCATCTACGGAGGTTAGAGTGTGGCCATGGCCAGTTCTCTTAACTACCTGCACACTCTCCTACACTGTGTGCAAGGCCTGGGGACAGGAGACTTGACTCGGTCTTTGCCAAGAGAGATGAGAGGAGAAGGTCCTTCTGGCCATGCTTGGACGCCCTGCCTGCGGCGGTTTAGCCTGCCTGTTTCGATGGATATTTACACTAAAACAAAACTTCTGACGCAGGATATACACTGTCTGTTATCCCTACAGGCGAGGCAGAGCTGAGGCAACCCGTGAAAGGTTAATTCCCAAAGTAGGATTCCCGTGCAGCTATACCGGTTATTAACGGACTTGACATTATGCCAAAAATATTAATAGGTCTCTTTTGTGGAGACATAATGATCGACGATATGGTAATTTTGGAGAGTCTACCTTATATGACATGACCCTAGGTGTACATGATCAGTCTACAAATGTATCAGTTTTGTTGACTAGTAAAGTCCATATTTTACATTACAAAAGCATTTTATTAATACCTTTTCCATGTTGTTGACCTGCACGAGGACCTGGCTCGATATCTTGGGGATAGGTTCGGATCTTTAGTTCTCAAAATGCAATAACTTCCTCCTCCTCCTCCTCCTCTTCCCTTGCTGCGGTAAGCCACGGGAAAGATATTTCTAGCTTGGCCTAGGCATTGTTTCGCTCTGCCTACTTCATACATTTGAGTTTTTATAGCGCGTTACTACTGGGTGTAAAAAGCCGCAGATCTCGGCCCAAGGTTAGACTAATTGGCTCCAGCTGGGCTGAGACCCTGATCGCTCGTCCCTCTCGTCAACCTTGTGCCACCTCCCTTATTTGAACATTACGCCAGACGAGGATCTACAGGACCCCGAGCTTGGAAGTGATTTCTTGTGTGGAACAGGCTACAAAAAGGTTGTGTGCGGGGGTATTGTCGCCATTACTTGCCATATCAAAGGTTAGATTTTTCTCAGTGCCGAGAAATACTTATTTCCCCCACAACAACACAATGGAAACATCCATCTCAAGTGTTTGATTTGATGCATGGCTACTTATAAAGCCTGCCTATTGATTTATAGTCGTCATATAGGCTTTCTGACCCGAGTGGAAATTCCCTCACAATGAATGCCACATGTTAAGCAGGTTGTCCCACAAGTATCAAACTTCAACCCTGCTGGTCCGGGTTCATGTGGGAATGTGGACAGGCTTATACCCCTCGTCACAGAACCAAACCACGACTCTAACCCCACCCCTGCAACCCCTGTCGCCTGCAATCCAAACCAGCTTCCAGGCCTAGCCCCTGTCTCAGTGCCCCTCTCCATCCACCCATCCATAGAATTTAGAAAAGGAAAACCCAGGATATGTTTGAGAGAGCGGACGGAGAAGGAGGTCAGCCACATGTTGGTCAAATCATGCTCTACCCCTCTAGAAGCCCTCCCATTAATAATCTGTCAGCAAGATTTCGGTCTGGCGTCATTCAGAAGGCAGTATGTTTGTCTTGTGTCACTGACTCGTGTTACAAGTGAAAACCCAGCCACTACTAGATAACCAGCATGGCTCCCACCTCCAGCCAGCCACGAGTCTGCCTTATCCCTGGTCTGCCTCTGCCTCGCCTTTTCATTAGATTACACTGACGCACATTAGCAGCTTTCATCGAGATTCCTGTGTCGCTTAAGAAAATTAATTTGTACCGTGTAATTCTATTATGTTTAGCGGCACAAGGGTAGAAAGTTGCACCAAAAATAGCTTTTAATTGATTTCGCAAATTGAAGTCTGCGAAATCAAACACAAACTGAGACAGTATTATGTCAGCTAGCTGCGAAGCTGAAGGATCGTCCTTGTCAAACATTATCACCAATCAAGCTCACTCCATGTAAAAATGATGATATCAAGAGTCTACCTAGGGAGCACTTCCTATGCTATCCATTTAACAGCTTAAAGAGAATTAATGGGGGAAATGCCTGCAGAGGTTAAAACATTAATGTAGAGTATTACCACGAGTTAACTGGGACGTAATCTACCCAGTAATGGTGGGTGAAAGAGTTAAATTTGTTGAATCGGCTCAGAGCAACTCTTTGACAGGTGTCTTGAGGAGCTGGGAGCTGTCTTCAGATCTGCCCATCTCCCACTACAGGATTGAAGACATAAATAATGCATAGCCAGGGGACCCCGGGGGCCAGGTGAGACTGTTTGGTTTTCTCCAGCAGCTTTCTGTACCCGCACTGCACTGACTTGTCACACGAGGCTATGCTACTCTTTATTCACGGCAACTTGCTCTCGAGCGCTAAAAGCTGCCTTTTTAGCCAGGATCCCATATGGTATGCTTCATGTCATACTCATAGCGATCATAACTGGGGGAAAAAACCAAGACGATCGCTCCATACTTACAGAAAGTGGGTTGGGGCCAAGTTCCTGTGGTGTCACCGTAGTGATTTCTTTTACCATCCAAGTTTATTTACTTGTTTGGTGACATTATAAAATGCCCAGTAATGTGGACCCAAGTCCTAAGGAGGCCGATTCGGTAGTTGTTATGCGAATGAAGTCGATAGTGTCTTCGATAATCAAGGAGACAGGCCTGGGTCTCGGCTATCAATACCGAAACCCGATCCTCTCCCAAGACACGTTCGTTCGTGGGATATTGAGAAGCGTGCTCCGCCACCTCACGAGCGGATCCATAGCCCTAGTCACTGGTATTAGGTTAAGGTGTAATTCTATTGTTTCATCTTTAATGCAACGCTCATAGGAAGTGTACTGGCTTCAGAGAATTTCAGGTCGGTCAGTATGGATTGGTTTCATTTAAAACTGAAATATCATTTACGTTGATAGACACACGTCATGCTCCTATCACTTTCAGTTCCATTGTAGTTAAACCAAAGACGTAATGAATATTACACAATTTCCGCCTGAAACGTTAGTCGATTGGCATTATTTTCGGAAATTTCACATTTCAATAATTAATAGTATGAATTGTGGAGGTGATGCTTGGATCTGGTCTATTAGGGTTTGAAAGTAAAGGGCTATACTATTGGGGTGGGGGTGGGGTGGGGGTTGTAGTTAGATCAGTCCCCTGGGTAGTGTTACCCTTGCCTTAGGGGAGTTCCATTCCTCAGTTCTGTGAACATCCTCGCGTGAATCTCCCCTTTTCCCTTGCCCTAACATGAAGCCCACACTCGATGTGCACCTGATATGCTTGATTTGCTTGGATACTTATCGCCCTTGTCAGTGTTGTGTATGCTTGGTTCGATCTGTTCCGGCGAAAGTTTTTCCCATTAGCAAGAATTACAGTTACTTTTCCGGCAGGGAGCTTGTACCCCGTCCCCAAGCTGATTAGAATCCTGTCGGAAATATTTGTTTACCCGAAAAAAAATAATGCTCGCTTGACGCAGCTGTTTAAACGCATATTCGTATTCTTTATCCCTGCTTTTTGTTCAGTGGCCGGGCAGGAGTGAGGGTGTATGCTTTTCTGTATGTGTGCTGGATAAAACCTGGCATAGTGTAGTTTACAATGCTCCTGGGCTGCATGGTTGACATTGTAAGGAATAATACCTTGGATAAGCCATACTGAAGCTATTTATAGTAGATGAAAAATATTGATATAAAAGTTAGTCAGCTTCCCTGTAGTGTGGTAGTTCTCATTGGTTAGTGTACGACTATTGTGATAATTCATTTATGCTGCGAGGGCCCCTGGACTGTTTTAATAATTTACTTTGGTGTGAGGCATTTTAGGAGGTATTTGTTAGAGTAGCTTACATAATATGGAAACCATTTGTGTACTATTTTCTGGTGGGAGTTGTAAATGTCTCCTAGTATAGGTCTGGTCTCTAACAATGGGCCGAATCTACACAAAAATGAAGCTGGGTAAATCTCTGGGAAGAACTCATACCATACATTCCGATTGCAACCACATTGCCTCGGCCCCTGTCATGTGTTTTACTGGGTCTAAGGCACTCCTTTCACATGGGCCAAAGATTCTATCCTTGCACCCACTCGTCTCGTCTCTACCATAATAAGCGATCCCTAACCTATTCCTCCTGTAATAGTATGAAAGTAACTCATTTTTCTGGGTAGCCAGAGGAAGGAGGAGGAGACTGAGCAGTGAACCCATGGCCCAGTTCTATACCTCCCTAACCCATGATGACCTGGAGTCAGTTGTGGGTGCACGCTCACAAACCTTGCTACTGCCCTGGTAGTAGTTAGCTGGAGACTGAAACAGGGCGGCGTGATTTACTGGCCTCTTGACAACATGCGACCGCCCCGGTCCTGGGACTCAGTTTAGTGATCCCTGTGTTCTCCCATCAGTACTGGTTCCCCCACCCACCCCGCCCCGCCCACCAAGTGGCCATCAAGCTGCTGGCTTGTCACGTCAACTTGAGTTGCTCAAGTCGCTGGTCTGAGCACCTCGCCTGTAACCCATAACACCCTCTCCGTGAAATGACCTGAGTACCGTATAGAGATGCATTCATTTTGTCGCACCACAGACGTAATGATATTAGCATGCAATCCTGGCTATAATTTGCCTGCCGCTATCAACATGCTGGCCGCCGTCCAACAAGTAGCATTGTTGTTCCGACGCTGGCCCATTGTGCGGAGTCGCCCATACTATAAGTCTCTTGATGTGGCCGGACAGTTTGGCGCGTTGCCATGACATATCGGACATCTCCAGAATCTGAGATAACAAACGGATACTTAGGCCAGATATAATAAGCCGCTATTACGACAGTTGCAGCTTGGCAGTTTGTCCACCTTTGAGGAGGCTAACATTTCAAATAGAGCACTGTGTGGGAATGCCTTCTAAATCGTCGTTTCTTAGGTGGTGTTTTGAATAAATATTGACTTGTGACAATGGTTAACACCAGTCACTTCTGAATCAACGGGTCTTGTAAACAAGGTTCACACTAAGGCTCGGTTGCAAGAGATACTGTATCATGGATTTGGTGTCTGGAATTATCCCATTGTGGTTCGTCCTTTCCCACAATAGCAGTAGAGGCCAGAAACGACCCCCTTGAAACATATTTAATGTCAATGGAATAAAAAAAAAAGTAGCCACCTTCCTCGGGCGTTGAACCGAGATGATGATCCTCTCCTGTAATCACTCTACACTCTGCTATTTGAATTTTCGGCGAACTATATGAAATAAAAGTGTTTTACATCTTGAGTCTCTCTGAGGAACACTATCTTTATTCTGGATTGGATCTAAAGTTCTCTCTCCCCACCGATACACACACTGTATTGTACACATATCCTGTACATAGCTACTGACACAATGCCTGTGAAGTTGAACATTGACTAGATAGATGGAACCTAGCAAGGGGGAAGTCTGTACACTTGTTATTGACCGAGCGAGCGCGGGAAGTTAGAGGGCGTTAGCCCGAGATCTTCTGTGCTCCCGAGGTCACTAACAAGTGTACAGACTTCACCCGAGCTTTGTTCCATATTTATTACACCCCATTAATAAATAAAAAATATAAATAATTAAAAATAAAAGAAGTAATTTACGTTTTGGGCGGACCTACTTGTTGTATGTCCCCAGGGTGACATAACTCACATGTTATGCACCACTTTGACCAAGTGTGACATACGATGCTGAAGGTATAGGAAGCAACAGCACAGGGGTGTGATAATGTACGTTATGTATAGGACCTCTAAAAATTTGGAAGGGGTAAGAATTGAAGGTGTCTGGCACTGTGGACCAGTTGTTTAGGATGCAATATTGATTAGGAGCTTCGTGTGAGAATGTGGTCGGCCTTTATCCCTTTGATGTCCGCCAGAGAATCCCAGGCTGGGGACACCTTACAAGTGGATCACTGCGGGCGCCTTCCACTGCTGTACCTATTGCCTTCTATCCACCATATACCCTGCCGCCTCCTCCTCCCCTCCTCCTCCCCTGTGCTCTCAGCTACCATAGACAGTATGGGACGAAAACCTGCATCTTTTGTGGGGAGCACTATTCAGCTGCTCTAGGCCATACTGTGAGCTCCTCTCGATATACCCAAGGCATTGCACCTCCGAATGCTGTAGGTGGTGTCGTGGGGGTTGGAGATTAGCTTTGTACTTGGTGGGTGGTGTTCAAGGGGGACATCATCGCCCAATATGGTTTACTGCCTTCCAATAGGGCCCAGCACATTTCGCAGACATAGCAACTCGACAAGCAATATTTCCCCAGGTCATTTGTAAGTAGTATATGGAATGTGAGCTGAGACAGACGGTTGCTGAGCTATGTGTTATGAGTGCTCAGTGTGTATAGGACCTTCTGTTGGAGTACTAGCGCACATAAAGTGGCTGTCCATGGCTAGTGTGTGTGATCACTCATTGTTCCTGTGGTACAGGTAGAGAGAGCGTCCCGCTGTCCTATCACCTCACCGGGCGCCGCTAGTTCTTCCTCATTCACTTGTTTATTACAAAAGTGGACGAGCATTCATCCACCAACCCATGTCAAGTCGTCATTTCCCCATTTTTCTTCCCGTTTCTGAATCTATCCTTCCCGTCTACATACTGCCTTTTTGTCTATCGATCGAGCGAGGCGGTGTCCTTCCTTCCTAGCTTCACCAGTTGGGGGAAACCTTCATCCTAATTGGTAAATGCAACATTCATTCAAAGTAATCCGACTCCAAGCATTAAGAGAATATATCTGCTGCTGTAGGACAAGTCTCTCCACTCGATGGTGGATGTTTAAATGTCGCAGTCCACAGTGGCTAAAGTTAATGTGAATTCCGGTGTGAAATTTGAAGTTTATACTAGCGTTGTTGAGAAGCTCTATAAGCAAGCTTGGACTAAGCCGTTCCAACATAGGAGCAGTTCTTTTAAAACCAAGCCTCGATATTTATAACCCTAAGTCTCCATCGTGACTTATTTGGTTATCAACTTAAAAGATTAGTTGTTGCTCTCCGCCCCCCCCCCCCCCCCCCACACACACACACAAATCGTTCTAAGTAAAATGGAATTTATATCCAATCAATTCGCGGATAATGGATTCCCAATATTGTGTATTTCTTTGTGTGCATGTTATGTAATTGTATAAGACCGTCTAGGCTAGCGCGATCTGGCACAGTGGTTGTATTATATATTGGGCCCTTTCATATGTAAACGTGTATTATTGTGCACAGCAAGAGCCCGGCAGTATAACACAGGAGTAATAACTGTGTTGTCACACATTATACCAAGCACAAGTGGAACCTGGGATGAACTCCCTCTGTGTGACTCGTATACGTGTGTTGTCGCAAGGTCAACTATATTTTCTGAATTATTTTAACTGTCGACATACTTGTTATTGTATCACGAGATGCATTGTAATAACCCTGATTTTTTTTCTCTCTTTTCAGTTCAACTTCGTTGGTCGGATATTAGGGCCTCGAGGCATGACAGCCAAACAATTAGAACAAGATACAGGGTGCAAAATAATGGTCAGAGGCAAAGGGTCGATGCGGGATAAAAAGAAGGTGAGTTCTATATACCCGTTTGTATTTGTTCATCCTCGTTACACACTCGAACCTAGTTATAGTTCAAATAATATGCCAGCAAACAGTCAATATTTGCTTCGTGTGGAATTGGACTGGTTTGTTTGCCTTGGAGCTTGTTGATAGACGGTGGGGTGAAGAATCAAAGCGGTAGGAGCCCATTACGTAATAGTGATCTTGTATGGCCTCTTTCGATAAGTGTTATTTGAGTGGACCAGTCATAAAATCCCTCCTATGTTTGCCCGAGTTATCTGGGTTTCCTTGACTTCCCCCTCTCATCAAGTTGGGAATGCCATCTGACCGACTACTCTTGACCTGAATCATTCTGGGGGTCTTGCTCATTTCTCATGGAGGGGTGACCATTTAAAATGTACAATGTGCAGTGGGAGTATTTGTTGGGGGTCTATGATAGGAGGGTGAGGGAAGGTGAATGGGGATAAGTATGCGGATGGGGGCGGAGGGAGGTGGGATGATCGAGCTGTGTTTTGGAACCGGACACTTGTCTTGGAGACATAACTGGGGGACTGGTGCTCGCTCATATTGTTGTGTTTGAGAACTAAACCCCAGCCAGCCCTCCTCCAAACACCGCTCCTACTTGCAACCAGAGCTGTCTGCACGAGAACAAGGTTAACAGATTCCCAAACATTGGGGCCGAGTTGGTTCGGTGTCCTCGGGATGCTTTGCTTACGGGCGGTGCCAGGTGTGTACATGCCCCCTCCCTCCCCCGTATTTCCCTTTGGTCTGTAGGTATGTGTGTGAGCCTGTCCCCTCAAGTACTGCCAATAATAATCAAAGCACTACAGAGGTCCTCACTACGCGCTACAATTTGATATGCAGGCACCTGTCTTCGGAGGTGTACCTGTTTCCAGCAGTAGTACTCAGCTGAGGACTGTGTGGGAATCCCAACAGGTGTTGCACGCTGCAAATACCTCAATTGTAAATGAGCTGCCTTCCTTCAAAGAGTGTTAAAGTATTATCAACTGGGAAGCTTAGGCGGCTTCTTTGATAATGGCACTGGAAAATGTGAGGCCATTATGAATGCAGATGGGATCGGTTAATTTGAAAGGACAGGATTTGGTGATGAGAACATAGCTGTTTGGGTGAAATATTGAAGTTTATTACCGTAGGTATGCATCTCTGTGTGTGTGCTTAGTTACTTAACCCCCGGTCTCGCTCCGATGACCATAGGAGGGGTTTGACCCAGGGCCAGACGGTCACGGTAGATTGCTTGCCAGCACCCCTCCTTCCAAGCCAAGTCCACCGCAACCTGACGCTACCACCGACGCTCCATCCACCCAAAGCGACGCTCATCTTTATTTAGCAACTCTGATGAGCTTGGGTTGGCATTCTTGACATTCCTCATCCTCTGACTCGGGCTGTTATGGCAATTTTGACCCCCTCCCCCCTTCTATGTTACCTGAGGCGCTGCCCACCCTGAACATAGTTATACCCTACTTGGCAATATTCATAAATGAGTATCCATGAGGATGGTCCTAATGATATGGAGTCATAAACTCCTCCCCCAATTTGACCCTGTCATGGAGAGAGGTGAACTCTCTCGGTGGCAGGGTGGGAAAAAACGTTCTGAGCCCATGTCAAGTGTGATGGCTAACTTGTGACATGGCCGAGTGACATGCAACTTTAAAGTTGTCCCTGCCTTTCTCTCCTGCCTCACACACGCATACCCATGCTAACACTTCTTAGCATGTACTGTGTCACCACCACTCATTCCCTACCTCCCCCACACCAACATCATGTAAGCTCGGGGATGATACCCTCTGTGTTTGTGTTGCTTCTACAAGGGACTATATTTAGGCATTTCTGATGGTTGGACTAGAGAGAGGATGACGTAGACGTCACGGACGTCACCTCTGATTGTATGTGTGGTCATGACTTCCTTCTGGCCCGGAACGCGGTCGAGGTTAGAGGTGCACTGCCCGAGGCTCTCTGCTGTGGACCTTGGCTTTTCGTTTACGGTGATCGAGTGGCTGGAAAAAATAGCAATTTGAATAGAATGTGCTAATCCTTCATAAAAACCCAAGTGCATATGTGTTGGCAAAGTTCCAGGTTGTATTGACGTTGATGGACTGCCATGTTAAAAAGTGGGACGGAAACCACTTGGGATTAGTCAAGTCAACATACCGATATTTTTTATTGTAAATATACTAGTAATAATAAGGGTATTTGATGCTACAAATGTTCCAGTAATAGGGTAAAACATTACAGTTTATTGAACCATCGAATGGCCTTGAAATTCTAACTAGCCACAAGGTCCCTACTGCAGTCATAACTCTTTAGCTCGAAACTGGGTGAAGGTGTGTTTTTGTATCGTAAATGCCTTACTCGTCTAATGATTTAGAGTGTCACACATACATGTTAGGCCATAGGTCTTGAAACGACAGGTTTAATATGACGTGACAAACGGTATCATCTCTAATGCTATGGGTTATACATGGTCACACAGTTATACCAGTAAGGTACTCGCCACTATTAGATCGACCATTGCTTTCTCCCATATATATATATATACACCTACAGCTGAGCCGACCATACAAGCACTTAGCGTCGCCCCAGTCACAGACTCGATGTCATTACGCCCGCTCCTGCTAACACACACAATTCTCGAAGCCTTGTCCGGATAAATCGAGTCGTCGTGGAGGGGCGGGCGGGCTGGATGCTGAGGGCATCTAGGGACGGCTGGTATGGCCCTTTTCACACCCTAGGGCCAGGAGGAGAGGAGGAGGCAGAAAGAGCGAGCTATGGAGAATTGAATGGCTGGATAGATGTTGGCACAGTCTATATCCTCATGTACGGGTGATGATGCCTAGATTGTGAGGGCGACTCAGGCCCAGGGGGCACTGCTCTCAAGGCCACAGGAGGTAACACTCTGAGGGAGCTGGGTAAAGAGACTGCTTTACTTGAGGGCAGGATCGATCAGCATCATTCCATTCCACCCCCAACCCCTCCCCCATGTGTCTCCCCAACTGTTAACCAGCCTATTGGGGCTGGGATATTGACACATCCCTCCAATGCATAAAATATGAAAACAGAAATATTGCTGTCTCATTCATCTCATTCATTGCCTTTTCTTCCTGTTGGGCGGCTTTTTAGTGAAGAGCTTTATTGAAAACTCAGGCAAAAATAGCTTAACAAGGGACTGTATTGACTTGTGAAGACACCGAGTTTCTATACTCTAGAGGCGGTAGAATGTGCTAAGCATCTTGTAGGGTGAGGTGGGTCAAGGACTGGACCGTTCCCCAAGTAAGTGTGGATCCTCGTGGCCACCAGACTGATGGGGTAGGAGGGCTTGTTTTCTAGGCATAATATTGGAAGGTTTAGTGGGCCTCCAGCCAGCTGGCAATACATGATTATCCTCGTTACAACGGGCACCAGGCCACTGCACCTTGGTCCTACACGAGCAGTTTCTATGGGGCGCGCATATGGCGACCACGGAGCATGGCTAATGCCCACATACATCTGTCTTGCAACCTTAACACCAAGTTTCTAGGTAAAACAACACAACCTGTCCACGGCCCCAGGACCTCTGTTGCCTCTCCCACTTTAGATCCCAGGCTACATTCCTCCACTATACTTACCTATTGCTGAATGAATTGTCAGCGTTGGTTTCCCACACAGCGCCTCCCTCCACTTTCTATCCAATACAGGGAGGTGGGGGGTGAAGGGGGTGGGGTGGGGTGGATGGGTTCTATGATTGTTGTTCGCTCTATCATTGCTGGTGATTAGGAAAATGACTTGATATGAACTGGCTCCAATCTAAGCGATCACATAGTGTGACTTAGTTTATGGTGTGCTGTACGCTTCATCTATCATCATTTCCTGGTAAAAGGGAACAGAAGCTGGTCTCGCATCGCCAGTCCTGGCCCAACCTCCTCCCCCACGCCTTACAGGCTTGTTAGTGGGGAGGATAGCTGCCCCCTTGTTGAGCAAGCCAATGGGACTATCAATATTGACTAGCAAGTTAAAATATGACCCATGGGTGCTTGTAGACAAGGCCGGGGATGGAGGGGATGTGTGCCCGGCTTGAATGATCTACGCTGCTTTATCCAGCTACTTGAGGAGTTCCTTCTGACCAGAATAAAGTGGGCCTCTAGGGCTTCACTTGGGTGTGCAGGCAGGTATTCAGAGAATCTTGGATCCTGGTGGACAGGGACTTTTTTGTTTGGCGAAATATTGGCCTAGAAGGAAGGGTCTAAATAGAAAATGCCAAACTGCACCTGATCTTACTGATTGTATGGGATTAATTCTGGTGTATGTATTGCTATGTGATAGATTATACATGTATACAATTACACTGTATTGAATAAGGTAATCAAAGGTGTCATGGTGAAATAATGGTAGGCCATGTTGCTATAAGTGCTTTTCGCATCCCTGTACGGTCCATGGCTTTTATTACCACCTTTTGTTTGCCTTGTATTATTAGCCTTTGCATCATTGGGTCACTTAATCCTCTTCCCCTTGTACACAAACGCTATTATGTTAGGCGATGCTATTTTAGGGTTCTAATTTGGGTGTGATTGTCACCTTGAGAATCCATTTAGGCATTACTTTGATGGCAGGGATTACTATTCCTGTCCCCCGTACCAACAATGGTATTATCCACCCCCCTACGCCTTAGGTGCGGGAGATGGTGTGGAGTTATTGTGTCGGCTGAGGTGGCCTCTGTTCTTGTGTTTTCATACACTCTTGACATCTGTTTGGCGTCCCTTAGATTGCAGGCTAATACTGGCCGGATTATCACAGGTTATGTTGATGGAGAAAGCTTCAAGCATGATAGGTAGGCAGTGTCAACTATGGTTCGGGGGGGGGGGGGGGTCATCAGTTTTAGCTTTCATCCCAGCCCCCTTCCCCCTCCCCCCCCCCCCCCCCCCTCTAAACACTGCCGAGAAGCCTTACAGTTACACCTCACTGATTCGCTCTTTTACATTCTTACACATTTAAGTAATTATCTCCAAAAGACTCGACGAGATTGTTAGGACATGGGGATGTTTGCCTGGAGTGCTTCCTCTGGGATTGTTTGAGGGTGGCAATTGTTCCACCTATAGGCTTTTGTTGTCGGCCACAATTCTATTACTCAAGTCCCCTCGGGACGGCCATTGTAGACGGAAATACCGCCACAATGGTGTTATGTCACGGCGGCCCAGGTTACCATGTCAACCGCACCTTGTCCAGGGGTACCTGGTCTGATTAATTGTTGAGCCTCCCTCCCCCTCCCCCCTCCCCCAGGTTAAAGGGCATTGGGGTGGGGGTGGGGGCCAATGCCTCCTAGAGAAACAAGACCCGAGGGGATTCATCTGCTGCTCATGCGATCTACCGAAGGACTCAAAGCTGGGAGTGATAGGTCTAAATGAAAAGGGCTCGTTCTTGATTCCTAATGTCCGACCGCTAAGCTGTTCTTGGTTGGCTTGGCTGAGGCAGTACACGTTGGTTGCCTAAATGCCCAACATCATTACTGACCCCAAATTCTCAATATCCATCCATCATCATCTTACCGCTTCTCACACCTCCTCCTCCCCAGCAGCCAGCATTTGAAGCTCGTGATAGAAAACTTGCTACAAAGCCTTTCTCTTCCCTCTAAATCCCCTTTGATTGATTGCAATCACTTGCTGGGAACTGCAAAGGGAAGTTGACAATTATAACGGGAAACATTCCATTAATGTCACCTGGGGACATTTTAACTGTAGCATCGCTATCGGCGTCTGCTGTTTGCAGCTCCCCCCCGTAAGAAAGCAGTTATCACGGGGGAGGTGAAACAGTTCCCCAACCAACCATGGTTTCTCATTCCATGCTGGCGGTGAAAAAGTAGGAATTAATGATCGTCACAGCGGAGGTTTGTGGAGTGGCAGCGACTCGTTGAGAGTGGAGTGTTATTATGGGGAATTGGTTTCGGGCGGACGGCCAGCTGACAACATGGTGATCAGTGGTGTGTACTAGCTCAATCAAGCAGAATAAATGCGACTAGAGCGGCTCCGTCGGCAGTGTGGGGCCCAAGTGGGTGGGTTGGGAAGGGGGATGGTTGGTTGGGGCAGGGCTCACTCGGCCGTGTGGAGCTATTTGAAAGTCACACCGTCGTCCCCTAACCAGGAGAAAGAAACGTCTGGAGGCAAAGCTCCACGAAATTAAGTATTAAATGATTCATCTTTTTTTTATCTCGAGGGAAAACATGTTAGCTAGCTGGCATGTTTTGTCGTGTGACGTAAGGTCTGGAAACGCTTGTAGTTAAATCATATTTCACGTCGGTTCAAAGGAGCCAGGGTTTCAATTTGCATTAGTTATCATAACAAGTTGGCTCCTCTGCCTCGAAGCTCAAAAACCTATCGCTACATGTCGGTGTAACTCGCCCCGCGTGAACTCAATCTAAAGCAATTCCCTGAGCTCGTCGAAGCCTCTCCAGGTGGTCTCCAGGTAGGAACCATGGAGGACAGGTGTGATGGTGGACTCCTCTGGAATCCATCATTGGTAAGATCAAAGCCAGAGTGGTGGTAGGACCTGGCTGGGGCAAGTTTGTCAGTGGAGCACTCACTAGCTCACCACGGTGAGTCCCTCGTGGTCTACCTGCGTAAATCATTCATCAAGCTCACATTCTTAGGGCCTACTGAGGAGGGGAATAAGAAGAAGGTGGAGAAGAAGAGAGTTTGTAACCAAGTCCAAGGACCTGGGGCCTATGCTTCAGTAAGCCAGATAACAAGGCTTGCACTGTTGCCTAGAAATAGTTTTACGGGCCCTCTTTGAAGTGGGCTCTAGGCGCTCCCCTATAGGTTTACAAAATTCCAACCACTCGAGACCCATAGCTGATGCAGATAGGCATACCTGGCGCTATGAGTAGGGAACGGCATTAAAAAAAACAGGATGATGTCTCGTCTATGCAACGGTCTGGAGTATTGGAGGTGCAGTGTTTTTGTCAGTCTTTCAAAACCACCGATGATAACACCCTCTCTCACTCCATCTGTTTTGGTGCATTTCTTGTTGTACTGCTCCCATCCCCTTTGTGTAAAGGTTATTAATTTCACTAGCAAAGCCAGAAAAATTGTGACATTTTGGGGGTATATTTATAGCTCCCAGTCCTTCTGAAGTCAGCTCGAATGAGCCTTTATATTTAAAAATCAGAGGATCCCTAGGTTTAAAAGGCGTCATAATTGCTTGAGTGTCAATTGGGTGTCATGATAATTAACGGAAAAAAGGCTTTGATGGTTTTGCAATGCTTTCCCTGGGAATAGCTCAAAGGGAGTATTTAATTTCTAATTTCCAAACCGATCCTCTGCTTAACTCTGGTATAATTTAAGTGATCGAGACAGCGCTGGCAGTTCTTTCTCCCTCGTTCTTGCCTTGCATGCCAAGAATATATGGGCCGAGATAGGAAGAAGTTGTGAGTAAAGTGTTCTCCACTCTCATCTTCCTTATCCTTCTCATCGCTGAGACAATATTGCCTACAAGCTTGCGCCGCCTGAAACGCTCACCGCCAGACACAGGAGGAAATGTCAGAACATAATGGACCTAAACAGGTGTACATGTAGATTGGTTCTCATTGTAAATCACATCTGGGCTACCTGCTATTGGTACCAGACAAGTGAAATGACATTATACTAAGCAACAGTACCACTAGCAATCAACGTAGGATATTTGCTACCTTCAATGAGCACTTTATTTCGAGTGCTTTTAGGGAGAGATTATTATAGGTGTCCCATTTATGGTCGGCCTCTTGAACATGGCCTCTCTCTACCTGTGTGGCCTGACTCGACCATTGCCATGTCCGCCTGATCACTGTATTCGGCTATTTTCTGTGCAGAGCAACTTTTAGCTTGAACTTGAGCCATTGTTATTTAAGCCGCTGGCGAGCTTCACATTAGGGAGATATGTCATTTGACCATTGGTATAGCGAGGGGCAGGTGTCGGGTATGACGAGCGCTTGGAGAGGAATAAGGGAAGTCTACGTTAGAGGCCAAGACCAAGCTAGCTAACACGTCTCCTGTCTGCTGATTTGCCTTCTGAGGCTCTCCGCAAGTATTATCACTGGTGAGCCACTCTTCTTCTCACCTTGCTGGAGGAGGAGGCGAGAGTTGGTCCGTGTTGCTCGCTCGTGAGGCGAGACTGGAGAGAAGGCAGAGGAGGCAGAGAATGGCGAGGAGCAAGAGAGAGGTGGGGAGCAGCTGCTGGCACGCTACCTGAAGGCCTGCACATGACATTTGTAGTACGACCGCTCTCGCCGCCCATTAACACTTAATTGTTCCAATATCGCTGCCAATTGCCGGTAAAAAGCACAGGTCTTGGGGGGGGGGGGGGGGGGCAAAAAAGGGAAACAATGCTATAGAAGGAATTCTACCGCTTCCACGAAGGGAAGGAGACGGGAGGTAGATTGGCAACTACAACACCAAAACACACAGAATTCTGTAATTAATTGAGGCTGATGAATGCTATGCTAGCCTAACCACTTGGTGCTAACCTAGAAAGGACATACGATATGGGCATTTATTGTGAGGATTGGTATACTCATAGCCACAGTATAACAACTGATGTTTGTAGTTTACTCTATCACTATCAGACTAAAAGATGGGGAGTTAATATGTATTGCATATATCCAACCCAGAGAGCTACAAGTGAGTTCAATGCCTTCTGAAGAATTCTTATGATTTAAATGTGGAAGAGCTGAACCAGAATAAATGAAATAGTTGGCCTGGGGTTGAGTAGGTAGTCTTGTGTAGAAGGTTTCAGGTGCGTGGCGTTTGGTCAGCACCCTGGGGTTTTGGATGGTTACCAGCTACCTGAGGTACTGCTCACCACATCTTGTCATCCCTTCCCCCTCCCCTGCACCCCTCCCTGTGCCGAGCACCTCTTTGTGCAATAATCCCCCTTCTCCTCTGAATCAAAGTGTCTATATGTATTACATATATAGCACTTGGCTAAATATATACAGGGTTAATATTTACAGCATGTCGCCGCCAATCTAGACCCAGTGGGTAGATGTTGGCTACATATCCCCTGCTTCTCTCCCCCTCGCATTCCTGCTTGTATCTTGAGATGAATATTTTCTAGAGCTCTTGTAAAGGTCGCGCAAGCCTCCTCACTTTTATCTCGTATACCAAACTCTGCTGCTTTCTCGTTGAGGGAGGGCAAGAGAAGAGAACGAGGAGGGCTTGGGCGAGGGGCTCGAGTGGCTTCTGCGAGAATGTCAGGTTGGGCTTGAATGACAAATGAAGAGATCTAGAAAAGGCCACAGATTGAGCTAGCTAGAGGGTTTCTGCTCGAGGTAAAGGGTGGTTGGAGGCAGAGCGGGTGAAAGGGAGTTGAGGGGGAAGAGATGGAAGAGACAACCACTAGGAAACAAAAGGCCTCGAGTTTTGTGGATTTAAGAGTGGTCTGCATGGAGGCAGCAAATGCCATCGGGTGCTCTCTTCATGCCTGATTGATTGCAAATCTGCGCCTTACCTGGGCCGGCCCGGGGAGAAGCGAGACCATCCAGTAAAACGTTATTGTTTGCCTAAATGGAAAAGCATGTTGTAAATAGGTCCCCCGAGTACAGTCCCGCCCCGCCCGCACTGGATCCACACTAGGCAACAAAACGTTGGCGTTCCGCTTCATTGGCTCCAAGCAAAGGCTCGATCCATCCGGCAACTGTTTCTTGCCCAGTTTCGCCCCCAATCCGGGTGGTAGCACTTTTCAAACAGCAGTGAAAACTTGGATAACATGTTCTGCTGGCTGTATGGCATTGCCAGTGGGCTATGATGTAGGGCTCTGGATTTACGCCTGTTTAGGCAGTCTCTGAGGGCGAGATAATACGGCTCTGGCAGCAGCCGCCCCCCTGCCTAATCTGATGATAGGCTAGGCCCTGATAATAGCGCTCAAATAGTCGCAGCTATTATCATACCTAGCCTATGCAGTCACAAGCCAGCCATCCGAAAAGACCTATTTCATTTCCGCTCCAGGCGCTTTCCCATTACTTTAGCTTGTGGGAATGAAGTTTTAAATATCAATAAAAACAATCTTGATAAAATACAGTCTATAAAAAGGGTATTATTTCCATTAAATAAATGAGTTATCTGTTATGAATTGACTTGCATATTATAAAGGCGCCCCGCGCGAGAGTTATACGTTAACCTATAGATTCTTTTGCTGTTTCTTTCCAGGAGGAGATGAATAGAGGTAAACCCAACTGGGAACACTTAAACGAGGACTTACACGTTCTTATCACAGTAGAAGATACAAGGAACAGAGCCGAAGTGAAAATGAAACGGGCAGTCGAGGAGGTCAAAAGGCTTCTTGTGCCTGCAGTAAGTATTTTCTCTTTATGTAATGCATTCATAACAGTAATACAATCGTTTATAACTTGGCTCTAATTGACAATAATTGAAATAATTGCATTGTAAAACTGACTAGAACTTCGTATAATCATTACTAAAGCTAAATGTATAAAGGGACTAATGTATTAAGCAATAATATTGTATTAATATCATTGGAAGTAATTACTAAGTTGACCGAATAAGCTTTCAAAATGAGTAACTTTGCTTTCATTAAATGTATAACATTTGTTGAATATTAAGCGGCCTTGTTTATGCTTACTTTAGTTTATTTTTTACTTTAAAATAATGATTGTAACCAAGACATTGCATTCTGTTAATTTGCTTCTTTTACCCCTCTCGCATTATACCATTTTACCAACTTGTCAGCGACTGAACACCCGCCGACGTGGTCATGTACACCCATTTCAGTACACCTTCAACCACTTTGACTTGGCTCACTTATGTTTGTACGGGCATATATATGAGTGTTAAGAGGATCGAATTAGGCTTAGGTGTCTGGGAGCCGGGGCAGATGACTGGGGGATAGCTGGTAGGGTTTAGCAGGGGAGTGGGCTCTATTCGTTAGAAGGGGTGGGGCTGGTGGGGGGCGGTAAGAAATCCTCAGAGCACAACTGGTTTCCATCCTGCAGCAGTCTGGCCGTCCATACGCTTTGGGAAGCGTATAGTTGTTGCTAGTCACCACCGCCTTGTCCCCTAGCTCATCCCCCTGGGCGCTGGGCTTATTGTTGTTGTCCTATACCTGCAACAATCCGCCAGTCCTTCTTTACCGGTTGGGTAATGGGCGATGTCGAGCCTCTCCTCAAGTTCTTCTCTCTCCACATTAAAATCGCGATCTAAACGCCACGATCCACACTAGGCCCTAGTTTCAATGAGGCTGTAATGGGCCATTCACTGCATAGTATCGGGATTAAGGAAATCCCTCCCGATTCCTTTTCTTGATTATTCAATGGAAGGGATTGACCGCTGGGGTCGATGGGTGGAATTTGCTGTTCCTTTTCGGCTCACCCTGCTTATTCAGCATGGTTGTTGAAATTGCGTATGACTCGGTTGCTCTTGCTTGAGCTGCCTGGCCTAGTTTACTTAGTACACAACAGTGTCTAACTAGTGTATCGCTATTTTTCTGCTCCGTTGATATTGGGACGCGCTCCAACATCATTGTCCATGACTGAATGCTGTTCTTGGGAGCCCTCGACGCTATATTGAAAGGCTCTTTGAATAACGAGCAGGAACACTCATTTCTGTACTTTTCCTTTAAAAAATTGTTAATATTGAAGTACAGATTTAAACTATTCATACATTAAAAATGGCAAAAGTAGTACTGTATGAACTGGGCTGATTACTAAGGAAGCTTTTGTGTTGTGTTAACACGGTCCCTGGTCTCCTCCGCATTCTTCAGCTTTATTTGCGAGGAGGGATGTTACCACATATTTGCCAAAAGTAGTAGCACTTGGTATAATGATATTCGCCCCGCCCCCTTTAGTATACTATGAGCCCATACATATTCATGGTCCAGCGTGACCCTGTGTCTTATAAAATAAGACTGATTATTAGTTACCCTAAGTGAAGATGAAACATATTCTGTCCAATACTTATTTCTGGTTCTGAAACAACTTGAATGTAGTTAGCGATTCCAGAGTCGTTATTCACGCAGGCAATTTGTTATTTTGTTCATGGGAGGTATGACATGAAATAGGTTGAGATTGTGCGACCTGGCAGTGTGCAAGGACCACCTCAAGGCCCCTATTGACAAGCCCACCCGCAACTGTACCGAGAAATAAGATGGAACTAAACAAAAACTTCAAAGTTGGAATATTGCCTTGCTACCTTATGGGTCGGTACTGTCTGTACCAAGTGAAGATCTTGTAAGTTGTAGGGATGGCTGAATCAGTATACATGTGTGTGTCCTGTTTTGCTGTCATTTATGTGAGGCAGTACAGGGCTTACTGCCAGAACAACATAACTCTCTCACCGTAGTGCTTACTTAGGCTGTCGACAAGACATTCTTGCCCCCTTTCTAATAACCAGGTAACCCAAGCCGAGACCATGATTGTATCATTGTCAAACCCTTAATTTGTATTCAGCTCCCTTTCTCTTGGGTCTTGTTCCTCGCACCCTCCCCTGTGGCTAGCCTCAAATTAGAGGCTACCTGGATGCTGTAGGCTGTCTCTGGGGACACGCACAGCACCATACAGGTAGACTGAAGTTGGCTGATGTCATATGGAGGGCATCAAACACTCCCTTCAACAGTTTGGCCTGCATTTGGTCGTATCCCCCCATTCTTGGTTAAACCCACACACTCGATCCCTCCCCGCTCTCCCTGCTCTCAGGTTCTCTCGCCTCCCACGCACCCTTTTCACCAATTTATGTGTGCCACCGAGTAAACTCGCCACATTGCAATTAATTTCGGCCAGCTTTTTAGGGATGTTTCTTACTCAGTAACGGCTAATCGGAAGGGAATTAATTGTTAAGGTTCAGGACGAAAGACTAACCTTCGGCCTTGAAATCTTAATCGGCCATTTTTAAACGGTCCATAAAAATGTTTCTAAATATACCCCCTGACTGTAAAACCTTCAGAAAGTATTTTACGTGGCCGTGCCTGTGCCTGGTTATGGGAGGAGGGAAGAGAGTGCGTTCTAACTATCCTATGGTTGGAAATGTCGCCATTGAGTGGTGCCAGTTGGCCGTGAAACACTGTTACGCTGGTTGTGAGGATGTCCATTCCCAAATCTACCCGCTTTAAGTACGTGCTTGTCCGCGCCGGATTTATGGCATTTCTCAGCCTCGAGAGCGTGAAGGCTTTTTATCCGGCGAAAAAGGGTGAAACTCAATTTAGGCTGCCACCAATACTTGCATAGCATGAAAGGGGCCTTATTTTGGGATCAAGGGTGGCCGTCGGAGAAAGAGACTGAAGGGGACACTTTTCAGGTTCCATTACCGCTTTTAATAAGTGAATATTCCCAAGCAGGATTCCCAGCTAACGATGCGGATTGGTTTTGCATGTGGTTTATGTTGGTGGAAACGCTAGCATTTCTCCGCTGGGTCCTGTCTGTGTAGAGAAGTGAAGAACCAGTAGCAATTTATTCTGATGTTAGGCATGAGTCAGTGAATTCCACCAGATCCATCATGTGCCACCTGTTGTTGCCTTATGTTTTTCCTGAGCCCTCTTTAAGTGCCTAGTTACAGCTATGTTACAATGCCCTATTGCATTGTTATCAATATTAAAGCACCCAATGCCAACTTAGACCACTTATTCCTCGTACAATACCGACCCACTCTAGCTGCCGAATTAGGCCCTAATCCGGGCTTCTTAGGGCAAGTCCTTTGGACACGGGTATTAACTTAAGGTTTCTAGCTCCCCCCGCGTCTTTGTTTGAAATGTGGCCATTGAAAATTACATTGTTGCCTTGGCAGATCGGCCGACCAAGGCTTTTGGGCTCCGAGTTATGTAATATTTATGATAGAGAGTTATTAAGCTGACCCCGGTGGGAGACCTGTTGGCCTGGGTTGTAATGCTCAGCACTGGAGTGGTGGCTGGTTGCAGCGGTGACCCGCCCGCCTTCAGCGTGGGAGCAGGACTCAACAGGTCTCATGCAATATTATTACCACAGATTGGCCGCGCACAATGTCCACGACCTGGCAGTCTGGGAACTTAGAGCACCAGCCGGCTGGGGATCCGTCCCTAGCGGTGGTAGGAGGCTTGTTGGCCTGTCTAAACATACTGCTGTAAGCCAGGAGCTTTCAAGCTGCTGGGGGTCCAAAGCCGACTTGTGGGAACCCATAAAAGTATTGGGTGTACCTGTCTTAAGAGTTAAGTAATTTTGAATTGGCATGCCTGGTTAGATCCCGTCTTAATCTGCTTTTGTAATTCCAAACCCATAAAATGACTCGCCCTCTTCGTACTGTTTTGCTGCCATTTTATGTACGGCTTTTATTCCCCCTCTAACACCGTTGTTTCCCGTGTGGCACAAGACACTGACAAAAGAGAGAATATATAACGTATAAATATTATATGTATCCTCGGCTAAGGCAATATTGTGCATTACTAAGGGTACTGGTTATTGGACACCAACATGCCCCTTCTCAGTCGCTGTGCTATATTAGTCTTAATAAGTATAGCTTCACTCCGTTGGAAGAAGGCAGAGGAAGGGAGTAGGTATACAAATGGAGAGGGAAGGGGCGCAGGGCATGGAAGGTAGTTGGGGTGAATCAGAGCATCAACTCTACAGGTGTGCTCGAGTGAAGATGGGACTGACTGTGAGCGTCGTACAAAATGTTGGTGTAGGCCCCAACCTACTGCTGCCTTCCTATGCATGCCACATGCTACCTTGCTATCATCGCTGGTAGTGAAGGGATTGTCTTAATGATTGCGTTAATAATGTGTGTGAGCCAACTACCACCGCAAAGTTTACCCTGCTTTAAAATATTGCTGTCCCATCGTCTTATTGTTGCGTTCTTCTTCCTCCCGCCCTTTCTAAAACACCTTTCATTATTTCAGTACCGTTGTGTAGGGGAGTGTCTTGATATAAGACAGGGCATACGCTTGTAGGCAAACTGACGCTGTCGCAAACTGATCTGTCAAATTGTGTCAATTCCGAGGGTAATTACCTGTGCGGTAAGAGAGGAATTGCAGGTCCCCTTGGTCTCATGCCATTGTACTACTATAAACAATATGCACCTGGCTGAACCGAAGTTAGGGCTTCAAAGCTGTTTTTACATGCCCATTATATTTTGCTATCTCCATCCTCATTTCGACTCGGCTTTCTAGAAGCTCCCCAACTGTTATTTACAAGAATTGCAGTGTGAGAGATAAGGCGAGGCCATACGTTTTGATAAGGGGGACTACCTGAGCCGCGAATAAGCTCACTGTATTTGAGATATAAGGGAAGAGATAAAACGGGGTGTAAGTGGATCCCGTGCCTCTAACCCACTTAGTTGGCCTTGGGGCCTCCGAGACGGACTCTCCGTAGGCTACCCCATGTATTGCTAGATATCAAAAACAAATATGGCATCAGATGGAGGGGCTAAGGGGAGAGTGAGGAATGGGAGGGTGGAGGAGGGGGTGTTTCTCATCGGGGTATGTAGAGGAGATCCATCTGAGGTGCGCTAGGACGTGCCGCTCTGGGATCTTTGAGCTATAGTATGGACGGGAGGGATGTAGATCGTTATAAGGGAGTATGTATGTAGGGGGGTTTATGGGCTTGGGTTAGCTTGCACCCTTTAGTTGGGGATCCAGTCCACTACCACCTTTGTCCGGTGTGTTTGTTTGGGATGTTTGCTCGTGGATCACCCGGGTCCACTGACGGGCGCGGGTGTTCGTTCACCCCAGTGCTATCTGTACTCATAGGTATTGTCAATACAGCGAGGTGGAACTAGGTGTCGGTGCAACTTCCTTGGGGGCAGGCAGACTCTGCAGGAGCTGCTGGTACAGTGGTAGCATGGAATATTTATTATGGCAGATTATGATGATATTAGTCATGTTTAGCTGCTTGGCTGGTGTTCATGATGATATGTATTCTCTGGGGAACGCATCTCTTAGCCTTGTGTTGTGAACGCTGTTATTCTGGAGATGCTTTATGGTGTTTGATTTGAAGCACACAGCTGAATTCGAGAATCAGGTTTTGATCTTCAGACTGATGAGACAAGCGCTTTTGGGCGTAGAAAATAAGCTCGTTGCTTTAGATATAGGTTAACAATGATGTATGTAGCCCGACACAATCAATAGGAGTCTGTAAAGAAGGCAGGATCATTGGTTACCTGATGTGACCGTCTGGTTTTGACCCCTCAAGGCAGGGATCAGGGATCCACCACCTGGGTCTCCTCTCTCCCCCTTCACCTCCTGCTGCTGTTGAGAACAGTTCAGGGTTTCGACAGCTCCCGATTCTCTAGAGACTCCATCTGTCACAAGTACTGAGTATAGCTGTTACTCCGCACACCTGAGGTTAACACAGTCGCTTGATGATGGCGAGCCAGCACTAACTGTCCGTGCACCATATCCCTTCCATACCTACCATTCTACTCATCCTAATATGATACATACCTATATGTATTGATTTTGATAATTATAACAAACTTAACCCCAGCCAGTACCAACGTCTTGATAAAATGATGAGCCCCCACCACCACGTCAGCAGCCCACCCGACCCCGCCCATTCCCCTTACCTGCGCAGAAGCATGACCCCGTGACGAGCGGTCAGAGTACACAGGCGAGCCAGCCAGAACGCTGGGCTCACGTCATCCCCAAAACGTCGTCCCCCTTTTCTCTCTCTTTCTCTAGCAAAGAAGGCAAGAAGAAGCAAACACATGAAGGCTGGGTGCCAGCTTTCCCTGACATGAGGTGATGCATCGAGGAGGACAGGAGGGCTAGGCCTACCCACACACCGCACGCACTCACCCACTCACCCCGATACATTGTTAACAACAACGTAATAAAACTAATATGCGCTAACCCACCATAGCTTGGTAAAGCGGGCATAAAAACACCTTAACATCGTGGAACGGTAGCTGTAACACAAGCCGTCTGTAGCCTGAACAAGATGTTAGACTAAAAATGGCAACTCATATACAATAAGTGCACATCTTATCACTTTTTCGAATTTCTTGCTATTTAGCAAAGTGAATATAGTAGATTATAAGACGTGGCAGTGCTATAAGACTTTTTTTTATGTTCACTGCCTTTAGTAATTTGCCCTTTGGAGTCTTAATTGGATAGCTATTAGCAGATAAAAGTCAGATATGATTAAATTAATTCTAGTAACAGTAGTAGTAATATCATAATCAAAGTAAATGCATATAGGTGTATTATCCCTATTGAATATTAAAGTCTAACGGGATAGCCTATGAAAAAAAAGGATCCAAGCTGTTTTGCTAAGCAAGCTTGAGGGAAAGCTTACAAAGCTTAGGGACAAGTGGAGTTTTTGGTGGGCGTTGGTGACTAGTTGAGTGGTGTCTGCCTGGTCCCTGACCCTCGTGTAACCTCATGTGTTTGCAGCCAGAAGGTGAAGACGAGCTGAAGAAAATGCAGCTTATGGAGCTCGCCATCATCAATGGAACATACCGCGACACGAAAATCGTCACGAGCCAGACAGCTCGTAAGTCTCGTCCTTTTTCCTATTTTGCTACTCACCATTTAACACCTGAGCTAACAACTTGCCTTTGTTTCTGTGCCTTTTCAGCCCGAAGGAGAGGATGACCTCAAGAAAAGACAGCTCATGGAACTTGCCATTATTAATGGAACATATCGCGACACCAAAACTTCCCCTTCTACACAAACAGCTACGGCAACATCTACTCGTAAGTTGGGCGTCTGCGGTAGTTGGACTCGTGTTGTGGTGATAAGCTGCTTGTTTCTCTATCACACACTTGGGTCTTGCTGTGATTTGGTTTGCCTTGATTGTGGTTTAATCTTTCCCAGTTCCTTCTCATCCTTGTTATCTTTCCCTGTCAACTCTCCTCTCTATCCTCCCTGCCCTTTCGTTCACATTTTTGTATTTATAATTTCCCTCCCTGTAATATTACAATTACCTTTATTTTCCCTCCTATAATATATATGGATACGGTCACTATAAGCACCGTCTATTTTGGTACCTCTATCACGCTGCTGGCGACGTCCTCCCATGACTTGTGGCTCCCTCTGTTCCACTGCTGGTGAACAAGCCCTCGTGGCGTCCCCTCGTGGATTTTATGGGAAGTAGACAAGGTGGGAGAGGCAGCTGGAATAAGAATATTTCTTCTCGCCCCTCTGTCCTGCCACCATCACTGGCTTGCCCTGTAGCTACGCCTCGTGTACCTCGTCACAAAACTTTCCAACACCAAATTTACATACTCTTTATCTCATAATCTGTATGATAAATAATATTTCGGGCCAGCTTTCTGACTAATTTGGCCTAGAGTATGACTCGTTCGGCCCTGATGCATCTCTTAGTTGTAACAATCCTACAATGATCAGTAATGCTAGTGCCACATGATGGAACGAGTACGATATTTGTTATTTCGTCCAAATTGAGCAATTTTCAACTTTAAGTGAAATCCTGTTAGAATGAGGAAATTTAGGCGAAAATGAATATCCCTATCTGCCACCATCTAGTTCCAAGTTCCTCCACCATAGAGGATGCTGTAATGCCTTGTATGTATTAATAATTGACTAACCCTGTTAATTCATTGGGTTTGAAATTCACAATTTGCTCATTAAGTTCACCTAGGTTAGAACGTGTTCACCGTTTGTATTCCAACTTTTAAAGTCATAAGTATTTAAGCATGGACAATTATTATATATATATATTTATATACTATATACATACATGGACATCACTTGTGCATACGTAGTTCTTTCTTTCCTTCATATTTTTTTTTGTATATTTGTTTATATGTTGATGTTATTTTTCTAAAGAATCAATTGCATTGTGAGCGTAGCTGCACTGAAACCACCTAGTCAGTGCTGGTCATTTCGTTTGTGAAGGGTTTTGAAGACCACTTAGCATGTTTAGTCCAAACGCCACTAGGTGTGTGTAGTGTAGCATGTAGGATTGGCCACGTTTTACTGTCAAGCTTTCCAGGCATGTCACTAGGCGTCTCCACCGACTACCTCGGAGAAACGAGCATCTTGTTGGCCTTAATCCTTTGTTTAGAGCTACCTAGATGTTCATTTTTTCCCTTATTAGTGCTTTGTATTTCAGCATCCCCATCACAAATCGGCTGGTGTGCCTTTCACTCATTGATTGCTCCTGTTGCCTTTGACATATAAGCTGTGCTTTTTATTTACATACCCCTTGATTGCATTAAGATCTTAATGGTTGTTTAGAACATTTTAACACCTAGCATGTAGCAATAGGACTTAGTAAATGGTTGATTGATTGATATTATGTAGATGGTACCTGTGATTTATTTGACCTCGCTCTGCGCTTTAACCTGTTAGATCTGGGAGACGTAGAGTTTCAATTTCGTAGTCTATTGATGATGAAACTGTTTACATCTAAATGAAACCTGGATATTGGTGTTTGCATGTTGGCCAGTTTACCATGCCCTTGTTTTAAGGTGTGTTCTTGAGCACTGTATTTGCTGTTTCCCCTTCTTTTGTGTGTTGTTAATCACCCTGGGTTACCACCGTAGAAGAAGCGCATCCTCTAGACTTGGGATGTGACTAGCCGTAGCCCCTCCCCCCGTGAAGGTCGAATATGCGTAACTTGAACTTGAGAAGCAGGAGGGAGACGTTTACTCATGCTGCTCACATCACTCCAGTAGCTTGTAACCATGACGACGTACAAAACAAGCCCCCGCCCCCTCCTCCCCTATCGCCACCACCTTAAAACAAATCATAAGATGGTCTGGCTATGTGTTATCCGGGGAGCATGTCTTCTGTCAAATCTATAATGTTTTTACATTTGTTCTACTTGCAGAAGAGATGTACTTGAATAGGGCATTGCAAAATAGTATGCACGGCGGTTTACTTACTGAACGTAGGTATTCCTTTGGCAATGGCCGAATATAACTTGAATGTTGAAACATAAGTCCGTGTTGCTTTAGTAGTCCTAATCAAATTAGTTATTTTCTGAAAGCAGTTCATTACCAAATTGCTCAGATTTCTTGTCTTTCGACCAATATTGTTTCCAGCCTCTCCCATAGACATGTCCAAACCATCTTTTGGTGTTGCACCCCGCCACAGCCCCGATGTGGGTCACCTTACAGTTTACAACCCCTGCACCTTGTTTCATTTAATTATAACACCTGACAAAAAAATCGCCCAACTGCTTTGGCATAACTACTGACAAAATCTATAATGTATTACATTTGTTCTACTTGCAGAAGAGATGTACTTGAATAGAGCATTGCAAAATAGTATGCACGCAGGTTTACTTACTGAACGTAGGTATTCCTTTGAATCTTAGGTGCATATTCGACCTTAACTCTGAGCGCTATAGTGAACTTTATAAGCTTTCGATACATCCAGCTCACGTTATTTACTTCAGTTTTTGAGATCCAGAATAAAACTTTCACACTTTGCATGGGTTTTTAAATTTGAATTATTTAACATATTCATATCCCGCTTTAATATGAAAGAGTTTTAGCTGCTACCTCTTCCTGGCTTTTTAATGAATACTTTCTGTTTAAGTTCTCTTCAATGGGGAATGATAATTTCAGGGTTAAAGCTACACATACCCCTTTATTTGAAAAAGATCTATAGCCTATTATCGTGATATGATTTAATTAATTTTGTACCATATGATGTATTTTTCTTATTTTATCTCCTGAGTAGGTGGTATGATCCAAATATCATTAGTGACACATTATGCAATTTACAAAATTCATTATATATCAATGTATTCCATATACATGAAAACAAATGTTTTGGAACATATGTTGGATCGTTCGACCTACTCAGGACAGTCGTAATTGTTAGTGATTTTGTATCGATTTCGTAATTTAGTTTTAGTACGGATTTAGTAGTTTCCTTGTAATATATCACATTGAAATTGAAAATATCTTCTGTAAACAATCAAGTGTAGTCTCGTTTTCTAGAAAATGCATACTTCATACCTGTCGAAGTGACACACTGGTTTCTTTCTTTGTAGAGCCACGGTTGATGACACAAATTCACCAAGGCATGCACCAAGGCATGAGATCGCCAACACCCCAGGGTGCGCCCATCATCCTTGCTCCACGCATGCAGTCCTTACAGTCGCCAGGCATGGTCAACGGAGGTCCACCCCCTCTCGTGTCGCCAGCCGAAGCCGGTCTCATTTACCCTTATGAGTACCCATACGGACTAGCTCCTACATTGCTAGAGTATCCCGGGGTTGACCAGAGTGCTGCGGGTACGTCCTACGTGCGGTAAAACCAAATCTCTGTACTGTTCTGTCAGGATCAAAAGGCACTTTTCAAGACTCTTCCAGCGCCCACCGACTGCAAACACTTACATTTAGTTATATATATACGAAAGAAAATGAAAAAAAAAAGTTAATGCGAGGGAGGTAACCATCCTGTCTCAGAGTACGATTCAGTTAGATGTGCAGCAGATTTTTTCTTTTTAAAAAATCTGCTAGCAGACTTAACTTACAACGTTTATTCACACCGACAATCAATCCATTGTTGATGATATCATTATTATTAGCTGTTATTATACTATATCTAAGATCATGGAAAGTTTCCATTGTTGAAAAGTGCTCAAATGTTTGTTGTTGTCAAGTGCTCAATGTTTAACCCAAGTCAGAACAGTACAGAGGGCGGGTGTGTGAGTGTGGACTATTAGCCATTGCGGCGGCAAATTCCAGCTACTACTACTGGGCCGCAGCACCAGCACCAGTTGGTGGGAGCCTAGTTAAATTGCACATCACGACTTTTTCAAATGTTCGTTATGTATTGTTACGGAGGGAAGAAGCAGAAGAAGCAAAAATATTATTAAGGAATTGATTATATTATATATATATAATATATATACATACCTACCTACTACATATATGTTTATGTTTGGAGGGAGAAAACGAAAAAAAAAGCGAAAAGTCCGAAAAAAATCCATAAAAATCCAAAAATAAACTGGGAAGGAAAAATACCAGTTAAGTGTTATGTAAGATAGGGAACGCCTTGGAAAATATAATATTATGTAGTAGATAATAGATGCTTTTCTACGTAGCCCCAGTACAAATATTACTGGTGCAGGGCTCTTCTAGTTGGTAGTCTCTTCATTTATGGTGATCTTCGCTTTTCTCTTCTTTTAATGCAGGTAGAAATAGGGTGCCAGCGCTCTGACAAATGGTCAGCTAACTTTCTGCAGACCCACAGTGCTGTGATGACCATTTAAAGCCAGGTGGCACCTCACATTTAGTGTGTGCAGGCAGCTCGAGCCCCTTGAGGCATTAAAAAAAACAAATTTTCCACTCTAACCAGGCACTCAGCCGATACACCAACCACGCAACATTGGTTATGGGGTGTGGGCTTTAACAACCCTCTCTCTATACAAAGTATTTCATGAGAATCATGATCCTAACCTAAAATCCTTGCTGATGTTAATAACTACTCCAGAAAACAGAGACTGATCGTGACTGCCATTATTTCATTGCTCTACGACTGCCTGTGATTTATTTGTTAACAGTTAATTAATGGATGATCAAATTGGAATGAATGATTTTATTTGAATGAACTAGACCGAAGTAACTAAAACTTGAATGTTGCGAAATGATAAAACAAAATAACCTGTGACACCTGGCTTTAAAATGATTTGTTTTGATGTTGATAATCAATCGTAATCCCAGCTCAAGCATCTGAGGATTACCAAACTCTTAGCCGTCCTGCGTATTAATCCATCCTGTCAGCCCTGTATATCTACGAATGATCAATAATAACTTGACTTTTTCTCATTAAGTATGGGACATTAGCAGTGTGCATTGGCAGCTTTCTGACACACCAAATACCAACCAATCCCCAAACAGGCCTATCGGCGAACACTCACATAGTTTCTTATCGAGTTCCTTGCTTACAACAGTGCACATACTTGCAATATTACAGATTTTGCACAGGTCTAACAAAAATTATACTAACCTTTAGTCGAAGAAAAGTATTTATTTTTTAGTATATTTATATATATTGTGTGTATCCATACGTTATGGTGATTTTTATGAAGATTTTGATGGTGCCAAGAACGTGTTAATAAGATGTAATTGCAATTTTTTACCCAGCTGGGTAAGTGTGTGTGTGCACCAATCGCGGACTAGGTGAAGACCAGTCGTGAGAGGAGGCGTCTTGTTATCTTTTGTTTCAACTTCCCTAGTGGAGACTGTAAAAATGCCTTGTAAAAAAATAAGAGGAAAGTAAGATGAGAACAAAAACCAAAATGATGTGATCGCTTTATAGGACCTATTGGTGCGATAGGGGTCAGTCAAAATGTGTCAGAAACTGTACTTGTGCAAAGAAATGTATTTTGTATCACTTCGTTTTTTTATACATAAAATGAAAGAGAAAAAAGAAAAAAATTCTGTATGGAGTTGTGATGTTGCTGTGACTGGCTCGACGAACGCCAGACCGGGCTATACACTCGCGGGGTACGTAACCGCCAGCCACAGAACAAGGCAACAGGGTACTTGTACTTAACGAACATACTCCAGAGGATGATGATGATTGTTATTATACGGTATGCAGGGATGGAGATGAAAGAATTGATGCAGTAAACTTATGAACTATTGAAACACGAATTATAATAAGAGAAAAAGCAAAACATGACTAAATAACCCTCACAATGGAGCACAAAATCAACAGGGCTGACATGATGTGGAGACAGGCTGGACGTCTTGTCCTGTGTTGCTGTATGTTAACGACATGTTGACGACATTGAGCTATTTTTAACCAGGTGCTGTCCGTAAAGTCGGCAGAGCCGTTGGTGTAAGGGAACACCCGTACACCCGGGTCTCTCTTGCCTAGTTTATACACCAAGGTTAGTTGAAAGTTATCCAAGTTGTTTGCATTTATATTGCATTATTGAAACTCGCGCTAGCCCATTCCAAGTGACTCAGATTTCTTGCCCCCAGTGACTACATTGAACCTCTTTGGCCGCGGCAGTAAGCGATTGCTTGCTGCTCCAGGCCATTGATTCCTGTGTTTTATCATGTGAAAGAAGATATACCTCAACTCCAGAAACCCCCTCTCGTCTCGATTTGGGTGAGTTTTAGTCGTTCATGCTAAACGGTTCATCTGCAGCTTGTCTACTGCCATACCAGTGATAATGTTTATTATACAATACCCACCCTGCCCCCACTAGTTACCTACCCCTTGCTCACGGGCAGGCAAGCAAAGAACAGTCACATGGGATGCGCTAGGTTAATTTTCTTCTTTCTTTATGTTTTTGTTTTCTGATATAAGGACGCGTGGTCATGTCAAGGTTTTTGAGTAAGGCCTCTTCAGGAATGCTATGATATTTTATTCTCATTGCCGATTATCGGATGAAAAAAACTGCTGAACAAGTAGACTGTTTGAAAGATGTTATGTTGACGTAAAGTTATAAACAAGTACAGACTTAAAGTAAAAAGAAGATTGGCCTGTCTCATAGTGTCTCTACAAAAGGTGGCTGTAATGGTTGCCATCACCTCCTTCTCTTGTGTGAATCCGAACAACGCAGCGGTCAGACTTCAGCCATAAATGTGATCCCATTATATGAAAAGTTATTACTCTGACTATTTTTTTTTATATATTATGTATTACCATTTTGCTCAAAGAGTTTATTGAAGATTTATATATCTAGATAAGTCTCTAGTCAATAGATTAGGGATCGGATGGTCGCCATGTGGTATAATCGTGGTTGACTAAAAATAAATCGATGGATAACCAGTATGAAATCCATGACATGCCAAGGTTGTAATCAAAGACAGAGAACCTCACTGTGCAGTCATATTATGGCCGACGAGAATTGAATCTCCTTTTACTCCCCTGTTACAAATCCTGCAATCTTTTTTTTTCATATCAGTTATTTTAGTTTGTAGTTACCTTATCTTATGCTACGAATGAGTAGATATATGCTATGTTGTCTTACGGTTTGCCCATTATTTGATATACGCATAGTATTTTGAAATGCTTCTGGGTTCTCAGAGCAAGGGGAGAAGGTCGTTTAAGTGAATTGAGGGTTAGTGTTAGGATATACAATTGGACGTCAGTACTTACACGCCACTCCGCCATCCTTTATAGGTGTGGTCGCGAATTCTTCTCTTAGGAAAGAAACCTGTTAAATTGTTGACTTTTTTCAATCAATGACGCTCTAGTTCATAGAATATTCCAGGATGCGTGGCATCCGTTAGCCTTCGAGTTAGATGTATACATATACATATACACATAGATATATTCGAATATAGTTATGCGGCAAGGTGATTCGGAGAGAATATTTCCACTGACCCTAGAGTATAATAGGGTACTGGTTTGGAGAATTCCAAATATATTTGTATATTTTGTTTTTTTATATATATATACATGTCTATATATATTGGAGATGAATATTTTGGAATCTTTTTTTTGTTTTGGATATCGATCTAAAAATGCTGAGGGGGTAGTGGGGCCGGTGATGTTTATATTTCAAGTTTTTGCATGCTCCCTTTCTAAATGGTATAATGCTGGACTGAAAGGACCCCATATGCCGAAGCATTAAACATTATTATTATGATGAATATAATTGTATTGTTGAGTAGGACAACGATCGAAAGAAGCAATGTCTGATCTGTATATATTTGAGTACATCACTTGCAATAAAATATGAATACAAATAAATTTGAGTAGCATGACTTTTTTGCTTGAGACCTTTTTTGCGCCGACCAGCCAAGATTCGAGTCAAACTTAAGATGCTGAAATCTTAAGCGCTAAGACCAGCTGATTTTTAAGTGTTGACCAATGAAATAAGAGAGGAGGTTCATAATTTCCCAATAATCCCTGGGTAGAGGCTATTATAAGAGAAATGAGACACTAACCATCCGAGCAGTCTTCAGGATATGGTAGTAGATGACACTAACTTGACATTACTAACACTTGACGTTTAAGGTGGTGCTTAGCTGTCTGTGGCACTTTATTTTTCTCTCCTTCTGCAGGCCAGAGTGAGTTGTGTAATGGTCCTGTCACCCTCTCTTGTGTCGGACCAGACTCACTCCTCTGACCTCAGCCTTTTTTCTATTTACCAATCAATGTAGTGTTTATGTTGTCCTATAAGCTTCCTATATTAAAGCATGCCAAAAGCTACTACATTTATCCTTTAATAAGAGGGGCTTGATTACGAAAAACTCTCACCCAAACTCATAATCTTCTTCATGAGCAGCACACAC
Source organism: Sthenelais limicola (assembly GCA_942159475.1). Taxonomy (NCBI): domain Eukaryota; kingdom Metazoa; phylum Annelida; class Polychaeta; order Phyllodocida; family Sigalionidae; genus Sthenelais; species Sthenelais limicola. The sequence continues at coordinate 69,787,223 of OW804097.1, read as the reverse complement.
TTTAACCGTCAAGTCGTTAGTAAGATCCAGTTCCAATCTGTTGTTTATTGTATTGTGAATGCATTTTTATTGCCATATAGACTAACTGATCTTTTCTCTTTCTTTGTTTTTTTCACTTTAACCCCAGCTGGCCACTAACACTTACCCCGGCACACAAAGAAAACCCTGTGCGTCTTGTGGGGGTTAGCCGACACTGCACCCATCGTTATTGACACAACATCACCTACTATCAGTATTACCGAGGCTCGAGGAATAAGGCTGCCCTTCAGAAAACTAACCACAACTTGTAGCGGAGATCATGTTAACTCCTACTTGAGGATTGTGTAAAGGCGCCGCCTGGCCAAGTGAGAAGTTAAGTGCCTGCGTCACCACTGACTAATTTACTAACTGTAGAGACGGTCCAAAAAGCTCAGGGTGAGAGCCGGGGCCGATAGACCACCATCTTCCCCCTTCTCACCCTGGGACGACTGGGCGCGTTGCAGTGTCGTCATCTGGCTCGAGCGCCAGTGTACATAGACAATGTACTACTACCCCTTATGACCGCATCAGTCGCAGCTGTGTCCTAGGACCATTAACAATTTTATACTGCTGGAGTACTTTGGTTTTTGGTTATTAGTCACTTCTTAATACTACTGTCCAATACCACCAATATTGGTTGTTGTAATAATTTTATAATAATGCCTTACTCTGCAATGTTAATACCATAATAATGATGACAGCAATGTGACCCCTAGTGGAAAGCGGTGGATGTGTTTTTTCTTGAGAGTTTGTGGATTTTTTTTACCTTAGATAAAAAAAAAAGCTGGTTGTGAGAAGCTGGCCACTTGTGGTGACACATAATATCCTTTACTGATCATGTAATATGTTCTTCATTAATGCCTTTGTGGCCAGGAGTGTTTTCATTTGTTTATCCTCTTTCAAAGCTCTGTAGACAGAGCCCTGTTAGTTGAAGTGCTTGCATTAAGACACCTTTCCGAAGCCATAGGTATAGACATACGTTGTGCTGTGATATAAAACAACAAATACTGGCCCAAATACCATGTTCTGCCTTGCTAGACCGTTTAATTTTTCCACTTACTATTATTTGCCATATGAAATGCTCAGCATATTGAAGACAATGTGAGAAAATCCGTTTGTGATTACGGTTATGATGACTGATGAACTACTCAAAACTTCCCAGTAACTCGAGAGCGACGAAGGGAAGCTGAAGATGATAATGATGCTAATGATTCTTGTATAGATCATGTAAACTTAACAATGTGAGGCCTTCTGGTGTAGCTTGAACCGCGCTTGATATGGTGTGTTTCCACAACACCCAGGGGCCTTATGTTTGGCATTGCTTGAATAATCCATATCAATAAGCTCTTCCGAAATTCTCCAGAATTCTTATTAACTGTTGTGTCAACGATTCGATTATGTCCATTATTATTATATTACACATATATACGAAGAAAGATTATATTTATCCGAACAACGTGGTTACTGTGTCGGGGAAATACTAAGTGTTGTGGTGATGAGTGTATGTAGCAATATTTTAGAATACTCTGTTGTTATGCACAAGTAATGGCTGGCAAATTTATGCAATGATACAGCAACTGTTGAAAACTTAAAAAGGAAAAAAGACAAAAAAAAACTCATTAACAGCCATAAATTCTTTGAAGAGAATGATAATGAGGAACGATGTTGCGCCAAAACTATTTTGATATGTGTATACACATGATGTATGTCTTCCACCTAGAGACACAGATAGCAGTCTTTGTTATTGCGAAGTAGCCATAGACTGTTTTTTGCCACCCACCGACTCCCGTTAGTTGGGGGTGGTCACCACTGAGATTTAGTTGTTAATATGTTATCTTGATATATTATACATATATTCGTAAATGTGCTAGAGGGGAAGAAAGAGGGGAAAAGAAGACAGCAGCGGCTGAGTTGGAAGAAGACGATAATGATGTATATGAAAAAAAAATATAGAAAAGACAGGATCTGCTGCTAGCTGCTTCGATCCGATTAGGTGGCCTATACGGGCACCGATTGTTTGTTGTTGAGATTCATTCTTTCTGGTTTCTCTCAAAACGAGAGGGTAGTGATGGTAAAGTGATGTAACTTTGGACAAGTTGAGGCTGCAGAGCGTTGACGGAGGAGCATTTTTTTTCTTTAAAAAAAGGTTACCAGCGGACTCACGTCTTACCGGCACCTCTCTGTAGTTCTCCCCATAGGTATCAAAATACTTAACATGGACATAACACTCAGTGCCTTAACTGCATGTTACTTATCAATTTAATGCCATTTAGCTCAGCATATTTTTGTATATTGCATTATTTTGATACTAAAGGGAAGTATTTTATGTACTTAATATTTTCATATCTTAGACCATACTGGCATAATCTACTAGCCACTAACGTTTGTCAGGCCAGAGGAGCAGGGGAGAGAGTGGGTTTGTACTTAAGAATCTCAGTTGTTGTTTACTAATCCAACATCACACACCACTTCCATCCATTTGTGACATATTAATCATATAATATTAATAATGCTAGATCTGACTTGGATGTTGTGTAGGGGTGTGTTCCGCCCAGGAAACTCCCATAACACACCCAAGGCACCCGATATGTGCTCCGGTCCTTAAGTGCCACTTATCAAACTTATCATAATCATGTGTTTTGTATTTTCATATATAACTGGATTGGAATAAAAATGCATTTGTAGTGAAGCCGGTTTTTCTCTGTGATTCATCGACTAACCATCATCACTGGAACGGCCCTGTCTGTCTTGTCACTATAGCATGAATAAATTGGAATAACTGAAAATTTTGGGGTGAGAAATGTCAAAATTTGGATATGATTCAGTTGGATCGTTTTTTATGCTAATTGCTATAGTGCAGCCTAGGCAGGGCGGTTCAACCCAGCGCCCTTTACCTCTATCTCTGTGCCGCGTTTCTTTTACCCACTGACAGTCTGATGAAGACGGACCGCCTTTTAATAAGCTGCTTACAATCAGGTCCACATTCCCCCTACCCGGTGCTTCTTCACTCTTTTACTACACTACTAGGCTCACATGACACCCAGCCAAGAGAGACGAGTGTGGACCCCCCCACGTTGTCACTAGACTTAATAATACTACCCTTAACCTTTACAGTAACATTAACTACATTCAAGTTATTGTGGTTTCTTTTTAAGTGCACCATATTAATCAGGTTTAACACAAATAATCATTTTTAATCTTCCGTTTTTAGTAATAATACCAATGAAAGACTTGTCCAAATTTGCATATCCTTATTTTTTCCATCTACACCGTTGCGAGAAGACCCAATACTGAATATTTGCACCATGTCAGGCATAGCAAATAATGTGTGCCGAGAGGTACTTTGTACAAATTAGGACCTTGTATTCCGTTGCAATTCTTGCCATTGACTTGCCGTTTTTTCCAAACATTATTTTTTCTCAAATTGTTCCCCGGAAAATCCACAAACAAAACCTTCCAAACTTACAACCACTTTATTACTATTATTATACGTAAGGGGATCTCTTCTTGATAAGGGAATAACCGATATAATCAAGGAGAAAACTTGTACTTTAGTTTGGTCTGTTTTGATCACATGTCATCAATGGCTTCATTGGGAACGCCTTTTGCCACAAGCCCCCTGGACTAGGTTACATATCATTATTATTGGTGGGGTTCGGGATTTCAAGCACACGCACACATACTCTTAAATTGAAAGGGAGAGAGGGAGAGAGACAATTGAAAGTGCCTTATAATTGTATGAGCTCTTTCTAAGTTGGACTGTATCATAGTTTTCATTTTTCTGAGTGCTATATTTTATATATATTATATATATACATACATTACGCTTCATGTCCATGACAAATCCATGACTACATAAGTGTGCTCGCTCAAGGTGCTCCTTATATTGAAGAATTGCTCAATGTTGTATTAAATCTGAAGATCTAGTCCAGTAGGCTTGTTGTAAAGGGCAGCCCGCGTACCTGCTAAATAGCTCGGATGTAGTGGCTGACTGAAGGGCCTAATAACCTTAAAAACTGCTGAGGTACACCGGGGTAAGGCCACACGACTGACTTATACATAAATCATGTAGAGATGGACAACTGATGGTGACAGGGAGCACTCTTTTTTTTTTAAGAATATTCGTTCATGACTTAATGTGCTGAGTTTCCAGAGTTCTCTCTGTTTTACTGCTATTCCAAACGTGCGTTCCTCTCTATCTCGCCTTCTGTGGTCTAATCTGACTCCCATAAATGTGGATGCATGTCTTGTCTTCCAACATTAATAATGGCTCGTCACTCGGCCACTATGTCCTCATGTGTTTTGTGTATAATGGCCGCAAATACCTTGATATATTAATTAGGCTCTTATAATTGCCTGTGAATCTACCAAGAAAAACATCTTTAAGTTAGTGGCTACAGCCCTCCTTGCACTTTCAGCAAAACTGGGAAGGGGGCCTTTTTTGCTTGGTCACAGCGCTGAGTTAATTAACCGAGGTAAATATCTGTCTCATGTAACACATGCATATCCATGACTTGGGAGTACTCCAATGGGTAATTGTTTTAGTAATCCTGTGTAGCAGGTCTATTACTTAGCACTAAGAAATTTATTATTATATTGAATATTATATATATATTTACTGTACCTGAACTTGTAGATTTTAAGTAGTCACATTTGATATGATTCTTACATTATATTACGAGCCTTGTACATAAAAAAATGGCGCTGTCCAAATACGGCTCTGTCCTACATGAGGATATAATCAATGTTTCCCCTTGTATATTGTGATAAGAACTGCGGTCAGAATACTTAAGATGTTACCAACATTGTTCATAAGCCTGAATGATACAAAAACTTACCCCTTGATTAACCTTCGATTAACGAAATCACTGAGAGCTTGTTTGATTACATGGCCGACTTTTTTTTTGGTTTGTCGGGCATCACCTGTTTGATGTAGATTGGAGGAAAATGCAAGGAGGGGCTTCGTTAACCTTTATATTCTTCTTTATTTAGAAACCTGAAGTAACCAAAATAACTTACATGACTGATCTGTAAAATAAATTTTTGTCTTTCACAACTGACTACCTCCTGTCGCTATGGTCGTGTTCTGAGGAGGGTGAGAAGAGCCAATAACTTGGGCCCAAGTATTGTTGGCTTCTTAGATTAATCACAAGTTTGAATTTTAAATAATTGACTTAAGCTGGGCGTCGTGGTTAATAACTGTTTTGCTTAGATAATGATTGGTCCCTTGACCCTGGCTTGTACAGTGTTTTCTTTATATATAGGACTTTGTTATTTAGATCGGCAGCCAGTAATAGCAAATAAAATTGCATTAGATAGAAAAAATCGTGCGATGTGGGTGTGTGGGTGTTCTGTACTAGGCTTCGTTCAATCTTATTTGCGAAATTCCAAAAAAAAAAAAAAAGATTTATGAAATCTGCACACATATTACGCATATTATAATGTATATTCTTACAAATCGGCTGACACTTGAAAAGTTTTCAACACCTACCTCAAGAAACAAACCTCACAGACCATGGAAACAATCTCGCGTCCCCCCCATCTCTTCCACCCGGAACATAACAATAAAGGTCCCTCTAAACAGATTGCATGATTAAAAAGTAGTTTGCTAAACAGTGTTTTTACAAATTAATACTCCGTCAAATTTAAATTCAGTAATGATTATCTATTATATTGCTTGTTTAATTAACAGATGCTAATTACTTCTAGCCACATTTTCTTAATTCTGTTATATAATATCTAGTCATATCTTATTAATGCCTGCCAGAACCTTTTCTCTCGTAAGATAGCCAATACCTCAAATAACAAGGAAACTACATATTTAGTCAATAAGAGTGCATGAAGACTCGGGTTGACTGGCTGGAAGGTCGCTTGAACCTCTACACTTTCTTTAAGTGTGGCGAAACAAATCCTACGAGAACTTGGCTTTTATACTTTATATATTTGGATGAAGTGTGATATCTGTTGTGAATGGATTACATGTATTTCTCTTGTCATTTCAAAATCTCAAATCGGTGGTTCAGGTTGATCAGACCAAAGCAAGATTTATTAACATAAACAGGACAGTACTTACCGGTAATCCATTTGAAAAAGATATTGCCCAAATATACCGGTAATACATTATAGAAATATATTGCGTTTTATATCTTTTAGAATATTTAACCATACATACGCCACCAATTTTTTTTTACCCTTTTGGAGTATTTTGCTCGCGAATATTACGCAATATAATGCCATTATCTTGTCGCTTGAAAAAGAATCCCAATTAGGCTCAAATTTGAAGCCTACGTGTAAATAATTTTTATTGAGCCAATTCTTGCGGATCTGTGAGAAGTGGAGGAATTTGCCTACTCTTTCTTTGCTAAGATGTTAGTGGATTACTCTGCTTATCACTGAATGAATGGTGCATGGGATATGAAAGAAAATTGAATTAAATTCAATGAAAAGTATTATGGGAGATAATTGGGGGTTAATTGACTTAAATGAACAGTAAAACATTGAATAAAAGTATAAAAATGAAAAGGTGGTTTGTTTTTGTGAACACAGAGATGTCGAATGAAACATAGGAATGAAACGACAAGAAGGCAGTAAAGCTGTATCCAGCAGAGAAAGGTGAAGACAGGAAAAAGGAGAGGACCAAAAAATGTATATCTCAAATCGTAAAAACAACAATTAACCTTATGGTAATTGCCAGCTCTACTGTAAGACAAAATACCGGAATTTTACGCTTCTAAATCTTAAATATGGGGACGCCGAATCCTTTGTTTTTGAAAGCTCTAGGGACAGTGCCAACTTCATCTAATCCAGAATTAGCCTAAGCCCAATTTTGAAAAGAACAATTCCGTGGGTTGAACAATGTCAATGGGAGAGAATAAGGAGAAATAATTGCTATCCATATTGAATTAAAGAAAAGATTATTAATTTAGGGAAAACAATTAGTACGGTAATTAGGCAGCCGTGAATAATTGAAATCGAAATTAAGTGGCGGATCTCAACGCTACCCCGATTACTCCATCTGGATTAATTTACATTGTGGCGCCCTCTACAGTCAACGAAGGAAAACAATACTACAACTGTTTGGTAATGGAAACCACACTAGGTGTCGCGTCAACTAACACATCTTGCTATTTCCCGCGAAATGAAGCGTTAACATTTACAGTGATGGAAACCGCCCCAGAAAATCACACGAATGACCCAAGAACGATACATTAATTTTCAAGTTTGGAACTACATCTGAGCAGGGTTAATGACTATCTATAATCTATAGTTTGATAAAGGGAAATTAGTCAATGACCAGTTACCACTAGAATCATTACCCCCGTTTAAGGTATTTAGTTAGAAAATATGTGCAACACTCTGGATGATATTTAGGCCTATATAAGCGACCACATCCCCAGTCTATCCAAGGACTCATCAATGGCGCTAGTCCAGTTACCTCTACCGACCAAACATCACAAGACTGCTTGCTAACGAACTACATTATTTCGATTAATGGACAATTTGAGTCGTCCTCGTCCTCGATCACCACCCCTGGGTCGATAGAACGCGAAAATGTATATTTTATATATAGATTCATAATTGGCCTTCTTCATATTCAGTATTCATACTAGGCTACATCTCATCGCTTTATAATTGTTTACTGATTCAACGAATGTATGAGACTTATCTATGATACGGAATTTATTTGTTCATTAGGCCTACTGTTATTTATACACACATTTTTGTTCTATATCGAATAAAAGGATGCTAATAATAATTGTATTTGCAGTCTCTTGTTTAATTCTATGAATTGATATATCGAACCTTCAAACTTGCAAGTTGCATTATATTATAGGTAGGTAACTATTAATGGTTATAAACAATTTTAAGAAACATCAATGAAATTGAAGTCATAAATGTCTAATGTTGATGTGTGGGGAGATCCATATTACCGGTATACATTAGCCTAATAGCAGATAGGTTTTCTAGGCAAATAAAGATGGGTAGGACGTTGACCCTTGTAAAGGAGTGTTATTCACAATCCACACCCGAATGCCCTAACCTTAATTTAAAGGTGTCCTTTTGAGACTTCAACAGAAGTGAGTCCCATCTAGTGTACAATTACTCGCAGGTGTGTGTAGGAAGTCATAGTACGGAAGTTGAGAATTTCCTGTCTTTTCATCGCGGCTTTTCATGCCACTGCTAACGAATCCCTCCCCAGGATCCTCCCTGAACAGCCACTCAAGTTCCTCCCATATTTCATTCTACACCTCTAGTATTGGTGGGCACGAAACAGGAGCTAGGCTTCTACAGAGGAACACAGCGAGAAATACATTACATCATTTAACGAACAGAATAAATGTGGAAAATGACGACGATGTAAGCTATAGGCCTATACAAACATGCCAACCTAGCAGGTGAAAAGGCGTCTTTGGATTGTCTTGAACAAATTACAATAACTTACAATATATCTATAGGGCTATCCACAAGATGAACTCATTGAATGATTTTAATTTCTATAGGGCTACCGAATTAATGACTGTCCTGGTCTATAATCATTCTGGGTAGAGACTAAAAAGATTAATAAGCTCCATTTCGGGCCTAATTGCCGATGAACAATTAAGATAAGATAAAATGTTTTTTATTTGCCTTTTCGATGAGTACAAATGAGTACAACCGAGTACTATATAAACATACTATATCGACATACCTTTATGGACTACATAGAGTGCATTTCTTCCGGCTGTTACCGTTAGTGCATACATCCCTCAGCTTCACCTCAGGATTATGCACTTAACAGTGCATCAACACCTCCTCAATGTAGGGCATTAATCCTTTAATTTATAATAGCAAATACGCTACCCCGATAGAAAACGAGTTTGATTCATATACATGTAAATTGAATATTGAATTATGACTGAACATATTTCATTATTAGGACTAAATATTAAAGGGCATTCCATATAGGACCTTTTCCCCCCAAATAAAGACAAGTGATCTGCGTGGATTTAAGTGACTCATTCATAGCCTAATAAGATGGTTTGCCATTTAATCCTGAGGTGATGTTGAGGGGTGATGTACAAGGGTCAGATTTTCAGAAAATGTACAATTTAACTTCCGTAGTCTTCTCAAATAACCCAAATTCCAGACGAAAATAAAGTTCAAAATACAGTTCAACCTAACCAAACAGATTGCTAGAATCATTCCAATGCCAAATATACTCGAATTTACCTAGTATTGACCAAATTGCAGCCTAATTCAGCAGAATTTACTAAATGTGTACAGCTGCTAATTGTACATTTTCTGAAAATCTGACCCAGAAACTGTAGCCTATAGACTAATGAAAGAGATTGCTAGAGCCACAGAGCCATTTCGTGCATGGGTGCCTTGAACACACAACCAGGGGCTACTCTCCTGTATTACAAGTGCGAATTTGTGCCGAAATGGACTGATGCAGACATGATTCAAATACAAACTGGCTCAATTTAAAACAGCTTTAAAGCAGCATGGATCCGTATAATTTCTACCATTTTGGTGATCCCCGCCGTTCATAGTCCTGCATAACGAAATTGATCTTTTCATATAAACAGCGTTAAATCATGTTGTTTAACTATATGATAGGATCAAGTGACCGTTGACACACAAGGCGGAGTAGTATTGTCCCATACAAATATTTGCGCTGACCTGACGATAATCTTGTGCCCAGGTCATGTAAATTTGCCTATGGTGCGGTGATCGTCAACATCTCCTTGCTATACCCGGTTCGGTACAATTTGGATAAACAACAACACAACTTAATATTCTATTTCAAAGATGCAATGAATGTATGGAAGTATATAGCTAGGGAAACAAAAGTCAATCATGGCTATAAATGAAGGAAAGGAGTTGTGTTAGAATGGAAAAACTGTAAGGTATGGGAAGTGTTTGTGACTGGGATTGCAATTACCCAGAGTGATGTCCCCAAAAGTACGGTTTGCCAAGCACTGCTGAGGAGCATGTACTTAATGAGAGCGATTTGTGAGATGGATTATGTCTGGGCGTCCAACGTCGCTTGCCCAGGCCAAACCAAGCATTCCTACATGGATAATCGATTGCCTGAACTTTTCCAAAGCAGCGTTAATTCTCTCGAATATATGTGCACAGTCTCTAAAACCACTTTCATCTACAATATTTTAGATCCCCTGTTTGTTTTTGAAGCCTGGATCTTATCGATACCATTTACTCACTCTTAATTCTCAATATTCGATTTCATATTTCAATATGATGTGGCTTCCAAACTGTATATCATCAGTTAAGCGGATATATATGGAGACATAGAGAATCCATATAATATCTTGTGATTTGGTCCTTTCAATGAACCAAGAAGTTCAACACGGTCAAAATCGGTCCCAGATAATGTCTGAGAAAACATGAAGAGCTATTATACTATTATCAGAAGATTGCGATCACAGAGTTGTAATTCTTGAGACGATGGACCTATTATCCACTCGTAATGTAAGATTTATGTGCACCTCATCGTTTTAGCGGATTGCAAAGGACTGTTATAGCTCCAAGGTGAGGATGCGTGGGTCGTGCTGTTCACGCTTCTTTCAGAATAATATAATGTGATGTGTTTCAGCTTTGGATAAGTGCTAATGATGACAGCCAAATTGATTATGTAATACCGTAAATATAACTTCATAACACATGCACTCTTCGGATTAAATATTCATTTACCTGTAGGCAGAGAGATCTATTGGATAACTGGTCGGGTTGATTCCTTTCAATTAGGCGTTTAATCCCTGGATCGTTGATTAAAACACAACATTGAAAGAATATGTTGGTTTTGTTAAGGGAAATGTGAAGACCACGCATATATATGTTTGTAAAACAGGGCAACTGATATTACAAAGTATAAATGAACAATCCAGTATCTTAAAAAGGGTGTAAAAAGAACATGGCGTGATGAAATTCATGCCCCTCTTTTCTTCTCGTATATTAAACGAAATAATTCGAAATAGAATGTCTTCATTGATAATTTAATTTATTATGATTTTAATTTCTGCTAGCGTCTGATGAAATTATGATCTGTATGATAATGAAACGAGATTAAGATAATTCGAGAAGAGACGGATTTCGATTATGAGCTAGTGAAACTACTCGGTTTAATCAGTATTTAATACAGTCGTCCATTGATCATTATTTTGCACTAAATGCAAGCAATGCGTGGAGAATGAAGACGCTTCATCATTCAAAATGCAATGGAGAGACTATATATATATATACATTTTCTTAAGATTTAGCCACTTTATGTGCATGGTGTATGCATAATGGACTTATTCATACAGAAATATCAGTCCAATCATTCTCATACCAAGTATAAGGAAACGCAGGATATATGGTTTTCAAACATAGTTCTCACAATCTTGATAATAGTTCTACGGCTTTGAAGTGATACATCAGATAACATGCGAAATCAAATAAAGAGAACACATGTCTCTGTTTATGACATAGGCTAGGCTGCTCCACCTTTTTTTACTATCGTAGAGATTTTAAAATTGCTGACCCCGCCCCCGAGGTCCCTCCTCGTCTCCCGTACCCATCTGGTAGTTCTCATGCAAGACGTTGTTCTTCCACTTGGAACCAAGCTCTAAGGGATTCCGAAAAAAAAGTGCGAGATGGTGAATTCTTCAGTGTGAGGAATCCCTATCGTGATGCGGCCCAACAAAAGAGTTTCAATTTGGGTTTTCAGTTACAAACCAGTTTTTGAACTTAAAAACAGTGCACAAAACACTATGAAGGAAGATTATTTTTGGATTATCCACCATCTAAGTTTTTAATTGGTCACGAGGTGTCATCAACACACAAATTGGCCAGGAGACTTCTTCGGAGGGATCTATAACTATAGGGGTACCGCAAGGCTCGGTATTAGGTCCACTGCTATTCTTGATATACGTAAATGACATTAAAGACTTGAATATGGAATGTAGATATTTACAATATGCGGATGATACTGTTCTTTATTATAGTGCTTCTAGCTTGAAAGAGTGCGAAAATATAGTAGATAGAGATTTTAAGACCTTCCTCCATTGGTGCGAGTGTAGCAAGCTATCATTGAATGTAAAAAAGACCAGATTGCTAGTGTTCAATACAAGACACAAATGTCAGGGGAAGAGGGTTACTATTAGGGTTGGAGACAATGAATTGGAACAGGTAACATCATATGAATACCTTGGTATTAAGCTGGACAACCACGTGACCATGACTGGCCAGCTAAACTCCCTGATCAAACAAATCAATTACAAATTATTTACCTTTAACAAAATTAGACGAAATTTGGATACCAGGACAGCGGTAATGCTGAGCAAATCGAAAATTATTTCAATATTTGATTACAGTTTATCAGTACTGTCTTGCCTCTCTCAAGGAGATAAAAATAAAATACAAAAACTACAAAATAGGATATTAAGGTGTGCCACTGGATCTAACATCAGGACACCTGTAGTTGAGCTACACAGGCTCACTAATACCATGACGATTAATGATAGAATGATGTATAATAACTTGAAAATGGCACATGCGAAAGCATACAATAGAGATAATATTCAGGGAATTAGAAATACACGACAAAATATGGCTCCAACCCTAATCACCTTCATCCCTAAAACAGAAAAGGATAAAAGATCCTTGTATTACCAATGCGCTAGGGATTGGAACGCTTTGCCGCCGCCCCTCCGCCAACTTGAGAGTGCTAAAGAATTTAGCAGTGCACTCAAGAGACACATCTTGCAAAATGCTGCCTAAAAATGCTGTTATCATTGTATTCTATTACTGACTTGAGAAAGAGATGTCAATGTTTTTAATATGACGATTAAGGTAATGGTATGGATTCTGGGACCATAATATATAATGAACCGTGGAAGTTTCCACTCGCTCACCCACCAAACAAATAGACAATTCTAAAATACAAGGCATGATAACTTGTATCATCAACATTTCCATCTCATCTCATTAATCCATCACACTTGTACAAATAGTATAGAGGTCGATAACTGCTTTATTGTAAATTGAAATGATAATACCAAATATTGTAAAGGATGATGAAAGACCGATTTCAAATGTGATGAAAAATATTGTTATATAATCCACCCACGCCCGGTTCGGGCTCTGTAGAGATATCTTCAGGACCCGAGGAACACCGTTCTAAGGAACGAGATGGTTTTGGTCGCTAATGTATAATACCTACTGAATAAATATTACGTTATAAAAAAAAACAAATACTAAAAGAAGGATGCGAATCATCCGTCGAGAACATACAGATTTTGAAATCTCTCAATATACTGTGGACTTTTAACATGATTAACATTAGCACCTTTATCAGTTTATGGTGCGCCGGAACTATCTTAAAATACAGGAAAAATATGCTTATCTCTTTTTTTTATATGGTAAAAATGGCATCTTATTTCTTAGACATTTCCGAGAATATGACATAAATTAGATATTTAGTCCGTTGCAACACAAGCTTTAAAAAGAAATAACAGCTGAAAATAACGCTTATCTCAAGAATGAAAGAGAAAGGTCCCATAAAATACCACCTATACTACTCTACTTAGACGTTCATTATACACGCTACGTGCATGAATCATTCCCATGTTTTAAAACATAAATCTTCATTTCCTTATCCTGCCTTCTGGGCATCCTCATCCTCACTTCTCCAAGTCCAGAGTTAGTTCGTCAGTACCAGACCATGCCCTTTTCTCAACGCAATACTTATACGCCATCCTTTATTAGTTTTTTGTCTGAATTTTCTGTTTTCTACCGTATACATGTACTCACACATACTCGCTTTAGCTGGCCTGAACACACTACTCTTTATAATATCAAAAACAAATCTGACATAAAAAGTGATTAAACATAAAACCCTATACACACTGCTGCCCTAAGCTGACACACTCTTCCATCTTAAAGTAAAACTCTGGGTTGGAACACTTGCTGGTCGTACAGCTCAATTATGGTTGATAACTGAGAACCCACATTATAATACTGGTTTCTGGGCAATGATATTGCCAGAATCAATCAAGTAATTTCTTTCCCGCTCTCTCCAAACCCTGTCCTGAGTGTTGCCATATTGCCCTATGTATGACACTTATATGGGCCTGTTCATTACCGGTATGTGGTCAGTGCGTGGTCACGGTCTAATGAGTGTGACAGTAAATAGTAAACAGTACAGGAGACCCTGTGGATAGTGGGTCTGTGCAAGATTATGGAAAGCCATTTATGTACATTCAGCAGTACACAGGGCCAAAGTAGGAGGCCATTGCGGACGGGTTAGGCTTCTGCCCAGCTGATCAGCAACATGTCTCTAGTCTCAGATGCGGGGTAGGAACTGAACAGCAAAATTCACTCCTGAATAACTTTTTTTTAAAGAATTAAAAATAAATTAATGCCAGGGCTATTTTATTAACAAAATTTTAAATTTATATTAACGCGCACTGCTCCTCCTTAAATATATGAGTAATTCTCCCAATCGGGCAGCATTTGGTTTTCCAGCCTAGGGTATCTACAACCTGTATTTAGGATGATCACACATGTTCATAAACATTTTATTTGAATTCCTTGGCAAAAATAAGGCTGTGCATGAGAACCCCCCTATCAAAGTTCTTATACCTAAATCCTGACCACTATTGTGATAAAAGGGCTATTTCAGGCTAGAAAATAGGTAATAGTTATGGAATTTGAATGTAATACACTGACGCATTTCGAAAATATATTACTTCTGCTCGAAAAAAATGGTTTCTACACATGCACACATGTTCGTTTTATGAAAAAAAAAATAAATATTTATGTAATCACTAATATAGACTGATCTAGACATGGAAAATATTGTTTTGGAATATTTGTGTCGCTGTTACGACATATATTGACTTCAAAACAATAAAATACCCCAAGAGTAACTAAATATATCAAACTGCATTTAGTTTGTTTTGTGGGGAAGATGTATCCGTATATGTATATTTAGACAAAACCCAAAAGTTATTAGGCCACAACATCCCTGAAACTTCATAATAACTCACAAAAAATTCCTTGAACTGTTATGGGAATATTTTATGTTGCGTTACGACATGTGGTATATCTCCAATAATTTTTCTAAAAAAACATTTTATGTAATTTCGACCATCCTTATAATTATTCATACCTGCTTGAAAAAGGTGAAAAATATAAATATGATTAAATATTGATGTTGTTAAATTTAGGAGAGCTTGTGTACCAGTGTCGCCGTTATGCGTCACCGTTACGCCATAATCATTACAAAAAACGGAGGTCCTCTTGTTCCAACACAGTTATTTTATAGTAATGAAATGAATATTTTTACAAAATCAAGTCAAACTTCTGGTTAGAACCAGGTCTTCGTTTACCAACAAACATCCATTCTCTAGCTTTGAATTTTTATTTAATTTTGCTAGACGAATTAGTGAGTAATATATCTCATTTTTACACTAAATAATTTGATTAATCAGGTTTATTGAGGCTGAAATAAGGCAAAATAAAAGGGAAAATATAGGTATCTGAATCATAGGTTTAGGATCGAAATATTGGTCCCAGCCTTCCCCAACTTCCCCTGCATTATGCTGATATTCCCCGCTATATTGGAGTTATGGGGATATGTACATAAATGGCTTTCCATACTATAGACTACGCTGCGCCTGTACGGTACACGTGGCCGTGCAGCCCAGTCAACATGGCTAGTCAACAAGGTGGTAATGAGAATGAGGAAGAGGAAATTTACTCCAATCCTCTCTTAGGGGTTGAAGGTTACCAATTCAAGCAAAGAATGAGATCCATGGAGTCTTTCCTTTGCCTGAAGTTCACCCATATGCCTCATAGATAGGCATTGATGAAAACAAGAATTTGGCCAAACACCTTAGGCCTACAAGAGACGGAAGTTTACTAGTGCTCTGATGACGTCATGTTCCCATAGCATTCTGGGAATATTGTTCCCGCCAACATACCGGATAATAGCCAGCTAGAACATGATGAAATCACTCCCCAATTACTTATAAATGATCGAATTACATACTGCAATGTACAGAACATCAAATTGTAGTTTTTTCCAACGTCTGAAGTGCTATTATACGCAGTCCAGGGTTCCCCTTTAATAATAACGCTTCCCCACAGTCAGGGACTTTGCCTTATAAGAACACTGTCATTAGTACTCCTTGGTTCTCAATTTAACTTTAATCTCATTGATACAAGCTTGTAGAATAATGTCATTGTTAAAAAACACTTTTTGTCTATGAATATAATTCTTTACTATTGAACAGAGCCATTCCCATTGATCATTGCTGTCATTTTTCTTTTGAAATGAATACTCAGTCCTTGAAAGAAAATTATGGAATAGATAATCCTTTTCGGTGTTATTTAAGAAGGATTTAAATCTCTTTCAACTTTGATTGATCACATAAGAAGCAGAAATTACATGAATAATCAGTGCCCATACCAGTAGATTGTAAAAAGTAACAGTTCATCCAATACGGGTACGTTACGTAAAAGCCCAGGCAAAAAACCCAAATGTCCACCGGATAAAGTAGCCTGATTGTGGAAGAGAGACTCTCATGATTCGGACGGGGGTAAAGCATTTCCACCATAAATAACCACAAAAAAGCAACTGCAAAAACACCACCAAACCGAGCCAGGGACATCAATATAACTGAAGCAGATTGGTACT
This sequence comes from Sthenelais limicola, assembly GCA_942159475.1. Taxonomy (NCBI): domain Eukaryota; kingdom Metazoa; phylum Annelida; class Polychaeta; order Phyllodocida; family Sigalionidae; genus Sthenelais; species Sthenelais limicola. The sequence continues at coordinate 69,770,521 of OW804097.1, read as the reverse complement.
CCCGCCGGACCTTAGACAGGTCATAATGAAAAGTCCGCCAGGACAAATCTATTCTATCAGGCACAAACTACTGCTGAGATGTATTTATTCATACATCATTATATTTTTAAAAGGTTAACAAACTCAATCCTGAGTTAAATGCTTTATGATAAGTAAGAAGTCGTATGGCAACGTAGTGAGCATCCTAATCTCTCATATTGGTCGTATTTCGGATTCAGTGAGATTTGCATACCGGTAATCTGAAAGTCTGACTTGAAGGGCAAATGTGACCATTGTTTGATAAAAACATTTTGGTATCCTCGATTGATTTTAACACTAGCCAGCAACCTGTCAACGTTGCTCTTTGTTCGGCTGTCACAGTTTCCTCTTTGTGTTCACTGCTTCTGGCGATTGTTTCACAATCAAAACGGGACAAATATCGACGCATCATTATTGCAAGACATTCTTATAGTACCTTCTATATTTTCCTCGGAATTACCATTGATATGCCAAAGTAGGTCACTTAGAAGTGCATACATGTATTGTAAATAGCACGGACCTTAGAATGCGAAGCATAGCCTTGGGTACTAAAATAGCCAAGTAGTATAAGGAAAGTTTCAACATTGGAAGGTTATAAATAATGAGTCTTTCCACATTCGTCGCCGAATGAACTCTTTAGAACTGTCAATGCTGACGCACATGCATTGTCTTACCTAAACTAAATGGTAATTTCCTCAACTGTAACATCATAGAGGTGAAATGCGAAAGGGCACCTTAGTTATAATGGGGCTGAATATATGTGCGTATATATACAACAAATATATACACAAAAGGTATTCTGAGGCTGACTATCGAGTGAAATTCCATGGGATGGGATTTTAATAAAAAACACACATGTCAGAAGTTCTATGTCCATCAGACAGTTCCAAAGGTGAAATCTCTTATCAAAATGTTGTATTTGTATTTAACCGATTTCATCAGACGTTGCAAGTCCACAGTTTTGATTTCTCAGAAGAGGAGCGAGAGCAGACAGCAGTTAATTATGATTTAATTTAATGTATCATATATTACTCTTCAATTTTAATACAAAAATGTGCAATATTCTAATTCTGAATTTGAAAATCACCTTTTGTTCCCATGGCTTCTGATGAATTCAAAAGTTAATTAGTGATAGGAATGTAAAGTTAATTAGTCATAGGAATGTAAATCAATTTTTAATCTATCGTCAATGTATTATTAGCCAATACTTTGACATTGGCATATCAAATATTACACTTACTTTTTTCAGTATGGTTCTCAAATTTGTTATGTTTCCATGATACTTTATTTGACATGGCAACCTCCTTTGTCTGACGTTTGCTTTGCAATACATCAAAACATAATAATATCCACAGCATGAAGATTTGAACAAGGTTAGTCAAATGTTTGAAATAAAATGCTACCTTCTGTAACACATCATCAGCTCGGCATTGGCAGGCAAACCTTAATGGATAGACAAAGCATTTAGGGATTATTTCTCTCCCTCAAAGACAAAAGACCCCCTAGACTAACATATCCTGGGATGTAATTACCCGATGGTGCTGCTTGCACAGTCTGGCTTTATTTGATCTCTGGGCTGGCGTTGCCTCCAACTGTTTGCACAGCGTTTTACCCCTTACCATGAGTCTATTTGCAGCATACCACCAGTGTCAACTTATAAGGAGAGTGACCAGAAGGTGTCAGACTTGACTATTTGATAGGTGTATCCCCCACACGTGTATGGCTGTATACATATAACCTTGGACATATTATATATATGTGACAATACTATCGACTTTTTAGATTTCCTTCAATTACAAGTACACAGTGACATTCATGACCTGGGCAACAGGTCATGACCAAGATCTAGGGAATGAAAATGGTTTATAATAACATTTTGTTGAATTTGTTTTGTGGGTCTTTTTCGGAAGACGAGCTAATTTAAATTCGATTTTAAATTTATATTTTCATGTGACAAAAATAACTTTGTTTAATAAGAATACTACAGTGAATTTACATATTTTTAAATATCAATGTTAGTATGCGAACATATTACACAGGGATTTCAATACGATGAGGAAATCAAACATGATAACATAGAACTTTGCTTTCCCCATCATTTCCCACCATATTGCAAATGAAGTAGGAGAAATTTCTGCTTCTTAAGAGGAACCCGCTGCCATTCCTACTGGGCAATATACACTGCTATGCCTATGACATTGGTCAGAAGTCGGTGGACTTCTGCCCGCCGGCGTCAGGCTGAATTTACGTCCTCCTAAATATATGTCTAAGGGACGCTCAAGACAAAGCAGCACCCGATGGCCAGATGACCAGCACGTCATCGGCGCGCCCTCCCACCATGCCTGATCGCCCAGCCATTGGTGGCCTGCCGTGCGGCGTGATGTTAGGACAAATGTGAAAAAGCTGCTTGGTCTGGGATTCGTCCCCACGGTGTTCAGATTGGAAGTCCTAGGTGCTAACCACTTGACCATAGAGGACTGTAGGGGTGATGTATATCAACAATGGGCATACCTGGACTTTACCTTATAGTTATGTAATAGCTGCATCGTTGGATAGCCGTGAATATTTCACACCCGTTATGAACGTCCATACATGGATGTTGGGGATATATCTAGGTCTACGAACCGACGCCCGTATTCTGAGATTCACATCAGATTCACCCATCCTAATCTTTTTTTCACATCAAGTAAAATACCTCACTGGAAATGGCGATGTGGTGATAATGATCAAAACTTCCATTAGCTTTATAGGAACACACTTACACTAATTAAATTCAATGCCCCAAACCAAATCTGTGAGTAAGACATGGTAGTTAGGATCCATTCCTGTGCGCAAGGTTATCATGGTATTTTAGGTTCCCATTTTGTATGCCTAAACTATTGCAAAGACACCTTTAAAACGTTAATACATAGGCCTACTGCCAATGGACAATGGACAAGCAGCTAAAAAATATCCCATTACACTGGTTGCACGTGATCATGGAGCCGATTTCTTTGCTCGTACATGTAGTGTGTGTGTAGGCTTTCATTTCTCTTTATGGCATAGAACACTAAACAATATTCCACAACATTCCACAATCTGTAACTGCTTTTTCAATTTAAATGGAGTCTGAAAACTCCATTTATTCGTCAATAATTATATACAATAATCTTTCAAAGACCATAAGATGTCTTAGAAGTTTTGTTAAAGGCAAGGGGAAAACACTCAACTCTTAATACCTATGTTAGTCATTAAAAAAGAATCCACCGATCAGGAGCTTCTTAATATCTATTGGAAATTCAGAGAATATTTTTATATATGTTGGGTGCTGGTCGGTTTGCTAATACATATGACAAGTGAATGGCCTGAAACCAAGCAAAGGTAGGTTTATTTTCAGCAAAATACAATATGAATCAAAAAGAAAAAAAATTCAAGCGAACCGTCCACTCAGTGCAGATCTTTTTCAGGTAGAAAGGCTGTCTAAAGCACTTCCCACCACACTCTCACACTTCATGAGATGACATAAAGGAGGCACCACTACGATGAAAAGAATGCACTTGCTGCACAATTGGGCTTTCCCCATCTTGAAGATAAATCAGGATTATCGACCAAAACTGAGAGAAAATTCCAAATATTTGAAAAAAATTTCAAGCATACCGTTCGCTCAGTGCGGATCTATGTGCACGAATGTCAATGTTTATGTTCTAGCGTTGACGTCATAGGCGCTGCCCAGGAGCGATCTGATTGGTAGACGATGAGAAGAGGCATGGCCAGGCAACCGCCCCTTGGCTACCCAAATATGGGCACCGATCTATCGGTTGTATGTCTTCTTTTATATATATGTATGAAGAACTTCGTTATCAGAAATACAAAGTTGAGAACCGCTGTTTCATCATCAGGAATAAGTTTATAAATAAAGTTTTGCAACAGTACAGATCTTGTTAGATCTCTTGTCTATGACCACCAATACTTGGTAATGGTAGCCTTTGTTGTAAAATGGAGGAAATGTTAAAACAAGTATAGTTATTTGCAAAATACTCAAACCTTGCCTTGAATCTGGAAAAATCTCCATTGATTCTAAAGACGAAGCAATCAAAGTAGAGTGGGGCAAAATCTCACCAACAGACAAGAACAACAGCAGGGCAATCGGTCAACCTTGTTTTAACCATGAATTCATCTGTAGCCACTTGGAAATCCAGCTTCCATTAGATATACAAAACCTTGCATCTAAGTATATTAAGTCAAATGCTTTTAGGAAATCCTTTTTCAACAGAATCAAAAACTTTTGAGAACATTCAGGCAAGATTCTGGATGAAAGATATTCTAGTATGTCATGTAACATTGTGGCACACATACACACACACTCACCGAAAACTAACGCAATACAACCAACAAATTTTGTATATACTTATGGTCATGTTATGATGGTTCTACTATAGTTAAGACTAGAAAAGATAGTAGATACATATCTTGATGATGAGGCGTAATTAGTGGCATAGAATATGCCTAGGCATAGCACATAACATTAGAACCACGCCCCCTTTCAAATCGAAACTACCATTATAAACTCAACCACCCTCGATCATGTGAAAATGCCACTTCGCGACCTCTTATCGCCAGAAACAATGTCTCCAGGCCTAGGGAAAAGCCTTACCATGGGAATACCTCCAATACAACAGGGTCTTGCTCATACCAAAACTGAGTAATAACCGATTTCCTGATCCCTATTTCCCACAGCTTTGATGGGAGACTTTTCATGCGTACAAACACATGGCAAGCGAATACGGCACCCTCGGTAACACTCAGGTTTTTACGGAAATAGGAAATGGACCAATCACATGACGTGTTACATCAACCTTTGGCCAGCCTCAGGCCACAGCGCTCAGCCAATGGGAATGCAGCTTGCAAGCGTTATTTAGTGTGCCATGTAGACGGCTCTCGGCTACATGGCTGCCATGGCTGCCATGGCAGGCAGGTGGGTACGGTGTCGGCGAAGGCTTAGGCATTTTTAAAATAGCCAAAGGGTTCATTATTCGCCCAATAATATAATATCCTAGATAATTTAATCGACCTCGCGACAAAACTATTCTTTTGACAAAAAGGTGTCTTGCTGTATACTAATGTTGGATAACAAAATAATATGTGACACAGATATATGTGTGATAAACCCAAATTGATCAGTAGCTATAAGTTCATGAATAACTTATTAATTCTCTTAGATAAAACCTTTGATAAAACCACATTTAATAATGTGTGGTATAAAAACTGATTATTCCCTTGGTCATTTCAGTTCCCAATTCACCTGTCTCTATCATGTAAAGGACTGCTTCACAATACATTGCAGATAATATATCCGCAGATATATATTGCAACTATTAAACCATCAGGTCCAGGGGCTGTGTTCTTCTCTCTCTCACCAAGAGGTTCTTTCATTTCCCCCTTCGATATGTTCTCGTCTAAAGCCTCTTTATAGGCCTTCTTTATTAACGGAACGTCGACACTCTTATTCTAGAACGTTATTGATAACCCTAGCTTCAGAGTTATTCTCATTGAGTCTGAGGAAATATCTCACAGCTTTCTCATCCTCTAGTAGCCTTTTATATGTCTAGCAGGAAACACGGTCTTTCTTCCTCGCAATACATATACTATGCTCTCCAGTTCCCTTTTATTAATTACAAATTCAATTTAGTTGAATTATCTGTCTGAGACAAATCGTAAAACCTTTCCTCCAACTCATCTATCATCTGGGATTTCTCTTTTCTAAATCATATACAGATGTGTATTATGAGTTTTCTAAACGTGTATTTGTTGTATTCCCACTTATTGATAGGGATCCATGGATTCATATCCATCTTTAACTTTAACTACTTTTTAATTACCTAATCATGTTCGTGACCCAAAACCATGATTCATTGTTTAGTTCTTTTTACTATTGGCATGGTCTTGAAGATCTGAAGGTATTGCTACCGGCATAGAACATGCAGAAAAACATAAGTTACAAGGGTTACAGTTAAAAACGCTATTGATGTATTGGTATAACAATAGCAAGAATGTTCTTTTTAGCCTGGGAAATGGATCCCCTTTGAAGGATATTGATCGAGATAGAATAACGCATACAGTAAAACATCTTTAGAAGGAGAAGCGTAAAAAGTCTAGAGAGCGAGGGCAATCCATGAACCAGGGTTGGTTTAGTCAAGGAAGCAGAGACTGCTATTGTGATTTATTGAACTCTTTCTTTTCTACTTTCATTGAGTAGAGACCCTTTCATGATTTCTCTATGAACTATAGCTTGAAAGATCAAATCTGACAGGATAAGGTAAACCTGATTAAAAATCATAATTGCATGCCAAATAATGTTGATAGCCTATAACAATAAATTGTGTAAAAATCACTTGTGGATGTCAAATGTACGGAGGAAGTTAGTTTTTGAGTCAACGGTATTTTGCAGAGGCAATCATCTTTTTCACGTTAAATTTATATTTTGTCAACGATGCATATCGTTTGTTAACAGAACAACACAATTAATTGACCACAGGTGGGAGGTACACGCGGGCAATGGAATGTCAATGTGGACTGGTTTAATGGGTAGGGATCCCGTGTACGTCTAACTGATCTATTGAGCATCTAATTTAAATCTATTCATGCACGATGCACGATTGTGGATACAACCTAGCTAAGCCTTCCCAGGACAAATATCCGTGAAGAAGATTGCTAAGCATCATCCATTACATATACACATTGGAAACCTGTTGTTTGAAAATTAATTTCAGTTCTGACGATTGACACAGTTACATGTATTATAATTGATCTATTCTAAGTCTAGCACCTCCAAGTAACTAATAGGGGTCGTTGGACATAATGATAGCTTTTTTTTTGTTTTTTGTTTTTAAAAAGGTTTTATTCAGTTTCCTGCCATCGAGGCTCATACATTTCTAATTGCAGATCCACCGCGTCCCTTGTATTTTTTTATATTTTTTTGTTGATTTTCGTATTTTCTACCTTTCTGTTACCAACAAATACCAATATTGAATTCCTCTCATAAATGGGGTGTATAATGTTGTGAAAATATTTTTTAACTCTCTTCACCCTCGATTTCTCTAATGAGTCTGTTCCATATACAATGTTTGTCCTTTTTCTTTCCATAAACGAACTCATTGTATTCGTTTATTCTGACATTAATTTTTAACTCATTGACAAACGCGTTGGACATAATGATAGCTTGATTGATGTACTTATTTATTGGTGATGCTGACTTACGCCGCTATAATAAATCTTTCAGGAAAAGACAAATGGCATAACTATGCTTAATATTTTAAAATGTCCCCAACATCGATTATTCTGAGAAAAACGCGGATTTGAAAGAGACGATGGTACTGATCTCAAGTAGTAGTTCCTCTGTCACTGGAGATTTCTTCTCCTAATCTAAGTATTTCTTAACAGTTTAAAAAAAATGAAATGGGTTGCAGGATGCGTATTTCACTTCAACTTCTGTGAGAATTGTTTCAACTGAAATTACTATCCCCATCCGAATTTGCTAATTTTGGCCGGAATTGATTTCACTCTTCTTCAAAAAGAGGGAATTCACAGATTGGTACTATTTATTTTTATTGAATTGTTCGACGATATCCCCTGTTCCTGTTTTATTTCTAAAAACATTCATGGTTCATTGAATTAGTTAAGAGTCTCCGTGATATGAGGAGAAACACATCATTAAGTTTATATACTAACGTTTTAGCAGCATCTAAAATGCCGGCGACACGACCGTACACATACAGGTTTAAACATTTCTGGAGAACCAACACTCGAGTTTTGCTACACATGGCAGCATTTCCAATTCTACTTTGTAGGTCCCCCATGACTCTATCCTGGCTCATGGGAATAGAAGAAAGCAGCAACGACATGTCTAGGGACAGGAAATGCCATGCAGATTTACACACTTGGGACTGCTTATGTTATAAACATATACATTTGAAGCTTTTTATAGATCATTATCTTCCAGTCATTTACATTTATAGTTAAAATGCTATTATTTCCCCAAAAGGCAATATGTTGGCAGATTCTGTGTCAATTACGATTCCAAGAGTTGGCCAAAGTAGACTGAGTTGACAGTTTTCCTATGATCCAGTCAATGATGACCACATTTGAAGTGTTCATGAATTGATCTGGCAAATTAGGGTCATTTTGGCTTTCCACCAACACAACTCGGTATCCTCTCATTAATCAGTCATCCTTGCAAGCAGGTTGGCATAATATTAGCAAGCCCCTCTGGTTTCATGCTCAATCGCGAAACGTTTTTTCTTCCCACTTTTTTGAAACTCAAACTCAACTCAATACATCGTTTAGAAAACAAAAGTTTTAATCAGTTTTAGGCCTGCCTCTATGGGTTTTAGTCAATTTACCAACTTCTCATTGCGACCTTCATCAAAGTTATTTCATGGATCAATTACCTCTCTAAGGTCTATTAATTCGCACACAAGTTGGGAAGTCACGATATCCCAAGGCTATTGTCATTACTGGTTCGTAAGTCTATACTCAGTGGTCTGGCTGGCAGAGGACTGACTGCCTGACTGGACTTGCAATGGTTGCCTTATCATCTAAACTCAAGTTCAGGAATTAGATACTTCTTTCCTAGTACGTGGAATACATAGATATGTTGTCCCAAATTCAAGGTCTGTGTGTCTAGGAAATTATATTTCTGTAACACTATTTTTTCTGTGCGTATAAACGGAGGTAGTGTCTTTGGATACATTCCCCTTAATATTGTTAGGCCCCACTTAATTATTTTCCCGATATTTTGGTATATTGAATTGAATTGAAAAATACTTTATTTGTCTGAAGTTATACAAGTATGAGATTCGACAAATAGGTGACCAGGCTTCTGGATAATATCCAGGTTTTCCAGCCGTCACCTCAATCAGAAGGGTTATTTCTACATACATCTTAATACTACCCACAATTTGTAGTCAATAATCACAAGGATTCATATAAGTTGTATGGGTGTCTCTCATAATCTATTATTTAGAATGCACCATCGCCTATTTGAAAGGAAGAGACGATTATGCTGAGCTAAACCTACTAAACAATCGAAACTGAAAGGTTCCCCAGGTAGTTTCCCTCATACACCACGAGCTCAGTTTCCCCCCTGACAAAAACTATTGTGTGACAGGATGAATTGTAAAGAGAAGCCATTGTTGGTCCGAGGTGATAATAAAGTGTTCTCCTTTCAACATTAGCGCTTTGGAGACCATCCATGCCCATTAGAGAAGAAACCTTTTCAAATTCTTTAATGCAGCTTCTGAGAAATGAATTTGAAATATTGATATTCTTAATTACGTTTGTTTGTATACCACCACTATCATGCAACAGTAGCTCTCTGGGTTATCTTTATTTATAGAGCAGTTTTGAACGGGTTTCAAGGCCTATAACAACATACGTAAATGTTGATCTCCAGATCTGAAGGGTGCTGACTGGGGACGCCCTCGATCTGGGCTGACTGACTATAGAACTACCGTACATCAGCTGGGGCACGGCATTGCTGGGCACGGGGTGCGACTGCTTGTGCTACTACGCCTGGGTTTCCCTGGAGGTGTGGAAACGACACTTCTACATTGGGATAATGGAAACAGGTATGACCCAACTAGGTTCAACTTTGCGATCAAACTCATCTTGGACATGCCCCTTCATCCCTACACCTCTGTATCTGCTTATGCAGATGACATTGTATTCACTATCAAAGGCAAAGCATTCCATTCTATTCCAAGAACTCCAAAGTTACAATAGTCTTTCTCGATATAAGGTTTTCCTTTGATATCACCGATCCCCGCTCCATTCTGCTCTCAATGATAAAGGAAGGCCTCACAGGAAATGTTATCAAATTTATCAATTCCCATCTCAGTAACAGGACAGCCTCCGGTCAACACCAGGGAACTACTACCTATCCCATCGCCACCCCCCTGTTCAACTTATATTTTTTAATTTCACTAATACCTTCACATCTGAAACTAGGATTTCTTTTAAACTCACACATGTAGTTATTGATGCAATTCCCTTTCGATTGGTGAAAGAATTAGAGAGTCTAAGATCGAATTAAGGGAGAAAAGTCCGTTGGATGGGTTTTGGAGATACATAGGTTCTCTGTATAGAGGTATGGGTGGCAGTCGTAAGCTTGTGTTTATTTTCGGCGAAAATGGTTTTCGCACGGGCCACGATACGTCCAGGAGAAGATGGGGTGCCCCTAAAATTCAGCTGCCCCCTGGACAACTCTAGGCCATTTTCTTTTTTTTGTACATATCTTTATTCAGGAGAAATAAGTGCTGGCATATGCCATAGCAAAATTAATGCAAGGCTCGGGTAAGCCCGGTCTCCCGCCTTACCCTGAAGTTTCAAGTTAGCTATTGGCTTTTAGTTTTTAGTGAGTGTTCAAAAACATTTCATATATATAACAGTATACAGTTGAGCATCCAAGTGTGTCTCCCTGGGCAGGGTTATGCCTGAAGAAATAAGCCTCCTCTGGATTCCTTCTACAGACCACTGCTGGATGACTGCTTGATCGCAACCGCGCGAGGACCCCCTCTGCTGGATGACTGCTTGATCTCAACCGGCCCCCTCTGCAGGATGATTGTTTGATCTCAACCAGACCACCTCTGCTGGATAACTGCTTGATCTCAACCAGACTGTCTCTTCACACCTATCCCTCCTCCCAAATAAAATGATCTCAAAACTAATTTGCCCCCCTTCCAGTCCACACCTTCCTTTCCCGGCTCAAACCGCACTTATTTCTGTCCGTGATGATTTTTGGATGGCATTCTACACTGCTTTATTGCTATTTAATCTCCCCCCAAAACACTTAACTGGCTCTTGCTATCTTAGACTATGGGCCAGTTAGGATGGAGGGGGGGGGCTACCACGAAAGTGGGAGGATCCCCCCTAGCTAGATACTAGATGTAAGAGTACTTCCTCTCCTCGTTCTTATTCAAGGCTGTAGAAACTAACACAGGCTCACAAACTCAGGGTTTACTACAGATGTACTTGTGACATTTTCAAACATTCAATTTATAAGTCATACGAATCTTGGGACCAATAAGTTATATTTCTACTACAAAATGTAACCCATCTGTTAGCTGACATTTTTTGAATAAATTTCCGGTATTGGATAAACAATAATTCCTCCCAGAACAAGTATTATGCAGTAATAATTTATATGATCCCCCGATATTCTAGAGTTTGACCAACTAATTAATAATAATTATTATTGTTCCTGGTTGATAAAGAGGTCTATAAGATCAATCTGTTATTGTTGAGGTGAAGGATGCTATATGCTATGTATGGTACGGAGGTAATTATTTCCGATTGATGCCACCAACGAGGTACTTATTTCTTGGCAAAGACGTCAAGACCGACCTTTTAAAGTCACACCTTCCATGAATAAGTAACCTGACATGGTCGGGCCACAATTGTTAAAGTTGGTTACGTAAAGATAAATCGATGAAAGGACATGACGCTCGTATTTTATCAATGACTAGATGCCCCCTGTTTAAAACAGGTAGTAATTCTGTTTCCTCCATCCCTTCTCCTACTCTTTTTCATTCCCACCTTTATAATTGACCTTCCTATGCTATTCTTTTCCTTATCAAAGACCGCCCCCCCCCCCCACACCCAATCTACCTTTCCCTTCTTGTCCCTTGTCAGGGACTGTTGCATGAGGTATCGGTAACTTGCTGTCACCCCATGCCCCTCCTTCACCCTTTCTACCCCTCCCCTTTCCTTATACTGGACATTGCATCAGCCCACAGTTAATGTCGTAAAGCCCAGCTGCCATAAGTTGGCTGCAGTAAGTGGGTTCAAGCATGTGTGATTTTTTGAATGGAATAGCATTGGAATCGCTTCAAAATCACTTCCTTGAAGAAATTATTTGGGAAAACCAATACCCAGGTAACATCACTTGAGATCTATGTAAGCCACCCCGAAATTTAGAGACCTGTACATGCAGCCCTTAAAAATCCTTCCAACAGTTACTTATGTCGTAAATCCACAATTAATATAGTTCGGATAAACTATTAGCAGAAGGTCTTAACCACAATTGATGGCGAATGTCAGGAAGTCCAGAAGCATACCCACAAGAGGTCAGGGGAAGTGAGGAGAAGTCTTAGGCTATTTACTTGCAAAATGTTGGTTCATATGTGGTGGTGGGTACTTTTCAGTCGATTAATTGATATGGACAAGTGTGTGATTAATGTTACTTAGATTATCTGGACTAGACGTTATGTCTTGAACATTTTCCATACTCTTATAGATTTGCATAGGAGAAAATGTTGAAAACAGGGTGAGTGGGTCAGATGAGTGGGTCATACCTAAATGCACAGGACACCAATTGGTTGTACAACAGTTTCTGTTGTTCTGGGAACCATGATATGCTATTCAAGGAAAAGCAGGGAGTTGCCATTTGTCCAGGAAAGTGTGGGTCCGCTAGTATCTATGTTGCCATTTTGTTACTGTTCATTTATAAATTTTGAAGTTTTGTCTCTGTGTAATTGTTCAGCATAATATGTAGCCTCCCTCCCACCCACCCTCCCTGGTCGAAAACAATCTTGTGGCCATCGTATACAGTAAGTGCAGAACATCCACAGCACTGCGTGGTGTGGCTGTTCTGCAGTAGTGCCTCTAGTGTTGGTTTCCATAAGTTTTGTTGCCTGTTGGTCCTGGCGCCAATGTCGAGAACTGTATGTGTTTAACCTAAGGAAGCCATGGACAATGGTGGCGAGTGACTTCCCTGCACTAAACCCTGCCATGGATTATTACAGATGACGTAAGTGTTGAGAACGGATTACAAAATCGCAGTAAACTGAACTGTAGGAAACATGTTGGAAGGACCGTTTTGGTATTTAGAAATATTCTCACTGGGAAAAATGTAGAAAACAACTGGAAAACTGACGGTGCTGCTACATACTCGAGGGATGCTATGGGGGAGGCGCATTGGATTTGATTGTTAATAGAAGTCATTTTGACTTTTTCCAGGGAAAAAGTGGAAGGGTGCTGACGGTCCAGAGAAGTGACCGCTTAATGATAGGAGAGCTTAGGAGCGTTTTGCCTGGTTAGTTTAGTAAGATTAAGTTTGTTATCACAGTTTATTATAATTTGTAGAGGCCAGAAGCGACGACAAGAATTAATTTGAAATAAAAGAAAAAAAAGAATTAAGGTGACAGGTAATATTCTAGCGGATGGAATTATTTGAATAATTTGACATAACATGTGGGTAAATGTATGACATGTAATAAAGTTACATCCTCAATATTGCTTACAATGTACAGGTGAAACATAATCGGGGGAAGGGAAGGTTAAATTTGATGTGGGCACCCCCTGAGAAACGAGTGGGCTAAAAGTTGGTCATATTATTGAAAGATTAATGATGAGAAATGAAAAGAAATATATAAATTAACGGCATGGCCAATGAGAGCCATAAAATGGTGGCTTAAAGTGGATAAGTGTGTGGTGGGTCCAGAGAAATAGTTCTTTCTTTATATGTCCTGCAGATGATGTAATCATTTAAACAGGAATCATTGTGGACACATGTCCAAGCAAAGCGACACTTAGCGACAGTCTATGCAGTGTCTGAAATTGACTGACCTGTAGCAAATGAAACATGTACCTGATATTAATGGGTTTTCATATAGTCCGATTCAATTGGGTGGACAGAAATCTATAATTTTTACCTGACCCTATATATACATTAGTACTGCAGTTTATGCATTCTGAGACAGGGATTACTTATGGCCCCCTCACACTATATGACATACGACGAGTCGGGAGGTCTAAGACAGATTTTTCTGTCGGGAGGGGCAGTCGGGAGCAGTTCTAGCCGACAAAACGCCAGATTCAAATTTTGAATCGGGTCGTACAGTGTGAGTGCCCGTCAGGAGGCCTACGACTCAGATTGAGCGAGTCGGGGGGCCTACGACTCGGAAAAAAGAAAAAGAACAAGCTGCACTTGCCGTTACAACAGCTGTTGTAACGGTTACGATGGCAAAAAACGCTCTTTTCTGGTCGCCGTGCTCCTGACTCAAGTCGCCTAGTAGTGTGAGCTGTCAGACTTCAGTCTTTAAACCCCCGACTGTCGTAAGTCGTATAGTGTGAGGTAGCCATTAGGCCAAAATGTTATTACCTAATTAAGTCCTCTATCGGGAATAGTGCTTGAAGATCAACTTATATATTATATATAACATAGGAGTAAAGATCTGTAAGAGGTAAACATTGATATGAAGTGGTATTAGTAGCCTAGTGCCTCCACATCACTAGGTTGAACTACCAAGTTTACTGTTATTACATAATACATCTCTAGTTCTTGTGTGTTTTATTACCAGAGTAGTGGTCAAGTCGATTGCTATACTCTCTTATTCCCTTTCCGAGATATATAGTGTCTACACCATAAAGTTTATACAACTCTGGCCGAACTGCCTTTTATACTTCTGATCCCTCGGATCCCTTTACATGTATAGTTCTGTGCTCCTGTTACCTTTTATTGATTTTATATATATGTGTGACACCATTAGTTATTGACTACCTGGATTGGTGTCCCGTACCGAGAACCAAGCCTTGGACAGGAATGCACGCAGCATTTGAGAACTGAATAAACATAAGAACTTAGCAAACTGCTCTGTTGTTCTATTCTTGCTAAAAGCCCCTGGTGGGTACTTACTGGAGAACACTACAATTACGAATATATATAGTCACACACTGGATCAAATTTTGAACATACGATGTACAGTTCCTTTCTAGCAGATTAGACCGATGCTGAGAAGGAAATACACATGTATACTTAAAAAAACTGTAAATTATGCATATATATAGCCCTATCTATGCTCTCATAAGCTTCAGTACAGATACAATGCAAGTTTAAGACGTCCAGCAGCCACAAAACCAAAGAAGTTGTGATGCATCATGCTCTTATCGGGGTTGTCAAATTATTCGTGTCGGATGGTCATTGCTGCCTTCAGCAGGTGCAGAGGAGCAGTCTCCTATACTTTGCGTGGGTGGATGTGATTAAGAGGCAGACACCAAAGCTTTTTGCAAGACAGATGGGGTTCAAACAGTGTCTCAGTTGGAAAATGAAGTCGCACGTCTGAGTATTTCTCTCCCCGACTCATATCACTTATTTCTAAATAAAGGCATTGCCTTTGACACTGGAAATTTCTGGAGTCATTATGGGGCAGATTGTTTACCAAAGGTTTCTCATTATATTAATAGGGTGACTTATGAATGAAAGATGCCCACTGAGGAAACTGGGAGCATCCCTCTTTGAATAAACACATCCATCTCAAATGTAGGAGACATACCGAGAATTGCATGCAATTATAATTGATTAAGTATCAATTTGTAAAAACACTATATATACAAGCTTGCAAGCTACAGATACGCTCTGTATTCTCTGACTGACATATTGCATCATTAGAAGAGGAGAATCTATAACAGGTGAATTGAACAATACTATATTATGACACAAGGAGGTATAATATGTTGGTTATGTGTACTGAGTGTATTAATTATGTATTTGAATGAAGGATTCCTTACAATTTTGAAATAAAGGAAATAAAACAGAAGCACGTTTTTGCAACTTTTGCATACAATATGGTAATCAAAGAGTAGTTTTAAGCTATATATGAATAATTAAATGCAATATACATAGTGTAACATAAGCGCATTGTTTTTAGCCATTTAGTTCAGCCAAAAGTCGAAATAAATGGGCAATATATATGCCCCGAAAACACGCACTGTTTTTGTCCACGCTCTTCACTGAATTATTGCGCATTCATTTGCACCCGTAACATTGCGCATATATTGCGCACTGATGCCCATCGGGATACATCAGTTTATTCCGATGCTTATTCCTTCCATGAAACATGAATTATTGAGCGATTTGGACACAGGAATGAGAACAACATTGAATTAGATGAAATGAAACATTGAATTAGATCAAATGTATCTCCTGTTTCATGAATCAACCCATTTCAAAACCAAACTGACAACTCGACATGTATGTGGAGAGGGCCAAATCATACCAGGTATTTATAAAGAATTATCGCCGAAAATCAGAAGTATTGGCAATGCAGAAACCTTCAAACTCTGACTGAAATTTGTATCTAAGATCGTAGTTCGTTTATCATCGAGGCTTTATTTAATAGTAATGGTATGGCATATGCGATGTATTAATGAGTAACAGAAAACGAAAAAAAATAATAATGACAAGACGCGGACAAAATACTTTGACATTAAGAATCACAATGATTTGTTCATAGATTTATTTAAATATGTTTATATATAAGATCTACATCAGTCTGTGGCAACGCACGAAAAGAACCATATGGTTATGCGTATTTTTCTTAAAAAACATATATTTTAAAAATAACAACCCCCAAAAGCTATAACCCATACTAAAACATCTAATGTAAACTCTTGTGTATCAGTCTTGGCAGTAGCTTAAGAAATGGAAGTGAAATAGATAAGTTGAGAAAAGGTTAAAAGTTCCATCCACCATACCTATCTCTATCTACTACAACCTCTGACATTTTGAAAGAGACAACGGTCGAACAAATCAAGGCAACGACGATGATGTCAGTCGTCAGCAAACCGTCCATTTAGATTTTTCGACTACCGACTACTTTCGACTACGATTTTTCGAAGTTCTACAATTTGTTCTTAGAATGGCTCGATCTGCCTCTCCCATTATTTTCATTCGGCAGCAATAATTATTAACTCAAGTTATTGGACATTATTGCATTGACCAGACGACGCATGAGATTATTGGTGTTTTTCCAATATGCGTATGTTCTAATTGAATATGATAATTGTACCTATATATATATATGACAATTTGTTAAATGTTAAATTGTCTAAAACCTGAATAAAACTAAAAATACCAACTAGAAAAGTACAATCGAGGAAACCCGTCCTTTCTTTCAAAATGCTCCTCCTAGATATGACTATTTTCAAGGTTATTGAAAATAACATTTAATCGAGTAGATGTATTTGTATGTCGTTTTGCTGAAGTTGTAATCCTATTAGTCTCTATTAGTGCACATCGTCTAAGAAATCATGCAAATCTCATGTTGAAATACATACATGTACATCACCGATTGCATCATCATAATTTTTGTTACCTCTTAATATATACGCTCCATTTCGTTATGCTAGCTTCTAACGACCTTTTTGGCCGCTGATATGCAATTGTTTTTCCTAGCTGGTATGAAATGTACACTAACCATCTCATGGGGGTTATGTTTATTGTCCGGGTAATCGCATAATATAATTATATATTATAGGGATCATCTTAACCTAGCATTGTTTTTCCTGTAGTTCCTTCCTGAGGCTCTCCCTTCTGAAATAATAAAAAGTCGAGCCATTTTCAACTGGGGTAGCGCAAATTTGTTCACCTGTAAAATAAAATTTTCTCATTTATGTACTTTTTACGTCTGACATGTGCACATACATGTATTTTCTTCATACATACGACCATGATCATCTGATAAAAAAGAATACAGGTCTATTCATTTTTATCAGATTTCGTTGGAATGTGATACTTCCATCTTGTGCTTGAGAGAGGTTTACGTGAAGGATATGTCCCACAACCAAGGTAAATTAACACCAGAACAACAAGAGAAAAATGGGGGAAATTGTTTGTTATTTATTTCACATGCACAACTGAAGTCAGATGGGAGGCTTTCCAGTACAGGGTGTTTCATAGACCTATATAGGATGCAATACATATTTATGTCGTATTAAAATTAGAAACGATCCAACATGCATGCAAATTGCAATCTTTGCCATAAGAAAGATACAATTTCCCATTCCTTCTGGGAATGTGACAAGGCGCAACATATGTGTATGGAAAAGAATAACAATCTGGTTACAGAAGATCGGAATGCTGATGAATATTGACAAAATGGATATCAATACATGTAATATAATACTCGGCTACGATGGTGTAGTATGTGGCTCCTCCACTATACGGGCAATCTTGTCAGTGATATGTTTTATGTTTCACGGACAAAGGTGTATTGCCATGTCTTTATGTGTTACTGACAGAAAATCTCCTAGTGGAGGAGGGAAGTAAGACACTGTCACAACCAATTTTCACTTGTCTTCACTTTCACAGATTTTACGAGTGGAGGAGTGCGCGATTCTGTGTCTAAGACAAAGTCGGCGGGATGGGATGGGCAGTTGAGACAATGTTGTAAGGACCTCCTCCACTTTAACTTCTTGTCTCAAGTTTTAGAGCCTTGTCACAGACGGGACTGGAGGTTTGTTCTAAGACCATGTCAGTGACAACAATTTCCCTAGTCGAAGAAGGGCAGGGGCGGTACCAGAAGAGGGGTCTGGGGGGGTCCACACTTGAGGTCAAAATCTTCCGAAATTTGCCTGTTTCGAATGCCATCACAATGCGTAACAGTTAATTTACCTAATGACAATGAAATACACCCCACAAGTTATACTGTTTAGACAAACACCACTGTTGAGTAAATCCGAAATAAATGTCATTTTTCTTAGTTTTTGTTCTAAGATTATGTGTTTTGGGTCCTGTGTATGAAAAAGAAAGAATAGGTCACTGCTTGTTTTCAAGCTAGGATTAGTCAAGACCTATCAATACCTCAAACTAAGTATCAACTATTAGCTATTTTTTTATGGGAAAAACTTTAGAAACTTCATCCTTTATGAGAGAGTGGTTATTTGGGACTTACAAACGTCTAGGTTAGAATGTTATTATTTTTGACAGTATGACTCATTACATGAGTGGTGCAAATTTCATACATATGGTCTGACAAAAGCATAATACAATGTTTCTAATTTAATTTCATCATGAGATGATGTAATTTTCTCAGAATTCATACAACTTGTAGTCTACAATCTATATACAAGAGGGCTAAAATATATCTTGAGACTATCTTTAATAGAGTCCATTTGACTCTAGAAGGTCTCTATTGAGACCCCCTTGAGTCCTCAAATTTGAGGCATATATTATAGTTTATCTTGTTCAAAATTTCCAGATTTCCAGATTTTACTGGACCCTGTCATCGTTTCCTTTGGGTAACGGAAATAACTGGAAAACCCTGAATTGTACAAATTGTGAAGAAATCATAACTGTAAACCGTTAACTGTCACGGACTCTTGTTTGAATACCAATTTTGAAACCGTCTCAAATTTAAGACCCTTTGAGACCTTTTGACAGGGTCTCAAAATGCTTTTTGAATACAGGTCCTGAAACCAGGTGGTCACTACTGGAAGAGGGTGGTGTAACACCCATGTATAAACATATCTTACAGCAAACACAACTATGCAATAGAAAGCAAATACAATATAATTTAATGTTAAAAGAAGTTAAAACAAACATCTTACATAGTTTTTAGTTTAATTATTGATTTTTCTCAGACACCCTCAATCTACTGAACGACTTTTCACACTAAAATGCGGTTATTGGGAGTGTTGTACATGCAGAGTCAGGGATTTGAAGGAAAGTGCAAATTCTGGCAGTGCATCTGGCCCCTACTGCAGGGGCCCTTATCAGAACTTTAGGGGCCCTCTGCCCCTCTGAGTTAGGGGGACACAGGGGTCATTTTAAGGGGTCTAGTTGGGGCCGGTGCCCCCCAGCCCCCCCTGGTACCGCCACTGGCCCTATTAGAATATAAGTGAACTCAAGGAATACATTGGCTGTTCATGGCCGCAAAGCATTATATTAATCGACAACGGTTATTTCATTATCATTTTCCAGGTATTTGTATATGTAATTAAGTCATAAATTTAAGAACGATAGAATATAACAACGTGGTATAGGAAAGGGGAAGAAAGAAACCAGGGAGTGTTGATGGCGACATAGATCTTTTTTTCAGGTAAGATATGAATAATGTGGTGTTAATAAAACATGAGGATATGATATTGATCAGCAATATATCCGCGTGTACGTATGTAGGAGCACAGAACAACTTTATGTCCGCGATAACCAATGAGAAAAATGTGCAAAAACACAAGAAAACAATACTATCATGATGCATAAAATAATTTATTGATGTACATGTTTGTTATATTCCATCCATGTCAGAGACATGTATAAACAACCACCCCCGTCCAATGAATGCGGACATTTTGATTATAACCAATCACCAGATTGTAAGGTGAACAAATTTGTTATCTTTTCTTTTTTTCTTGGTACTTAAATCGATCTGCGAGTTTTATTGAGGATGGAAATCGTGGTTGTGGTGGCATTTATAACCAATAGAAAAGCTTTAATTACCATACTCTCGATAAAAACGAAACAAATATTGTAATTACACAAAACACATGTCAATTAATTGTACATAATGCCCCGGGATCTGTGGCTGCTCATCAAAGTAAAACCGGTTAAATTAGTTATGGTAAGTAAGTGTTGCTAAGAGCTGAAACATTTAACTTTTTGATGATTAAGATTAACATACCCTAATAAGTACCCACGAGAAAGAAACATATATTCGTATGTTTAAGTTAAGAATTTACTTTGAACTTGGTATCGAGGCCTGTTCTGTGTTGCCATAGGTCCTCAACGATAACTTTTCATTCATCCAAACCTCCAAGTTTCCGTAAAAGACAGATTTAATTGGTAGAAACCCGTACATACTGATGTACGCTCTCCTTATAGGATCAAGGTCTGGCACTTCGCGTCGTCTTCTTCACTCAGCTGTGATGCAGCATATTCAACCGGCCAAGAAATGCGTCGAATAAAACGTGTTCGTGAATTTTAAATAGACTCATTCTCCTAATTTCCCATGGCATTTGCACCTCCTTCAAATCTAACTAAAGATGAGACACGCATCTCTCCTTACTTAATTCATTGTGTGTTTTGTGCATGGGCTCCTCATTATCTGAAAACGAACATAATGCTGATCGACAGGGCTCATGTTGCTCTTTCATGAACCACCTTTCAAGCCAAGTCGTATCCATATCAAATTTAATAGAATAAAAACTAAATACGTCACTGCATTTACACTGCGTTATCCCAGTCAAAAGTTGTTGTATCTTCGAATTCGTGACTGTGCTTTTGGAGAAATTTCCACTCTCAATTATTCTGGTATGCTTCATAATGTTGCACGGAATATATATATTTTTGTATTTCAATTAAATTTTCACATTTAAGAAAACAAGATGCACAAAGAAAACGAAAAAAACCCGCAAATACCCTACTCGTGTTTTCATGCGTTGCCTCTGGCGCGATTGCTAAAGTATTACTATAGTCTACATAAAGACTGAAGGTGATGACAATGTAGGAAGATGGTCACCTAATTTTGCCCATCCCCGATAGGCTAGCATAATTGCTATGACTCTATGCTGATGGATGTTTCCAGATTCAAAACACAATTAATTGATATGGGTTTTAGATACTGGGATTTCTTTCTTTATTTTCTCAAAAATGAAGGTGGGGTGATTATTTCATCCTATTCAATATCCCCATACTGACATCAGCTTGATGCCAGTTGCCTGACGAGCTATTATTAGCGAAACCATGTAGTGCCAAACCAGTGAAATTCTCATTGGGAAGAAGGAATTCTGTTTATTATTCTCTAATAAAGACTGCTACCACCTGGAGGGGATCAGTGTAATATTTAGGGCGAATTTCCTTATTAACATCATTTGTTATATATATCGGATGAGGTTAATATAGCCTGGATGCAATATCCAGGCAACAAGAGCACCCCGTGTTGATGCCGCTGAGGCATCACCAAGGGCACGAAAGAGGTCTTAGTAACCCACGTCTGAAGAATGTGACGTTCTTCAGTTGCATGGTAGCATCCAAAGGGGAAGGTCGCGTAATCGTATCGTTTGAATAGTCTACATAAAGTACAAAAAAAGAAAAAGGCAAAATACAAAATACATGAAAGAACGATTTAAAAAAAACTAAAAAAAAATCGACGGAGACTGTCAATTACGGAAGTCATATAGAATACCTTGTTCAATATAACATTGCCCGGAGTCACCTTATCAAACCAGTGTTTAGTAGCTGGTGAGGTCTGGGCATTACAGTATATTAAAATATCCCTGTATTAAAATTAAAATATTGATGTCAGTGCATGAAGAGTGTCTATACAATATAAGGCACCATAACATTTATGAATACATTTTGAATCCTCAAGGACAAGCAAATATTTTATTTTTTAACAACGATCAGCATATCCACATTATTTTTTGTATCAGCATCCTTAAATTGATGTCCCTTATACAAAAAACAAATGCTGCCTTTATTACTTTTAAACATCTGAAATCATTCGGAAATATACCAAAACCAGATACAATAGAACTTAATACATCTACCTGTCTTGTAAACAAGAGAAAAGAAGGAATACAGATGAAGCAACTTCTACCATTTAGCAGTTTCCCACATGTATAGCTATGTATTCTGATTAGCCTCAAACCAGCACACTGCCCTTACATATGTGTATGCTTTGTTGTGGCAAACTCTACGCTTCCAAGTGGCTGGAGCAGCCTCTCCCGCAGTGGTGCCCCCCGACGTTAGTGCTGAGGTACTAACGAGAAGTCTGGGTTAGGATCATAATGGATTTGCTCGCAGGACAGATTGGCCGAGTGGCTCGCGCCTTCTCCCATAGCCAGGTATATATAAGAAGCTAGGGGCCCATCCCTTGCACATGCTTGATTATCTCCACCCTAACTGGCAAGTGGGAAACTCTGATATAGATATCCATCTTAACTCTTCACTGCTCTCTTTGTGAAACGAGAGGCTCCCGCCTTCGGGCAATCTGGCCAGTGAAGAGAAGAAACATGCCGTGGAAAGGGAAGTCTAAATAATTCGGCTTAAAAAAATGAACTGTGTGAGAAAGTTACTTAAAAATTGGATACCTGTGATGAATGATGAAATCTAATCAGGACATGTCAAGGAAAGGAATTCTTTTCCAGATCGGCAATAATTAGTTGATGTTTCCTTGTTTGAAAAGGACAACAACTTTGGCACTAATGATATCCGCAAGCTGATTGACAACTATTATCAGAAAACTATTGTTTAGCTCTTCAGGAAAAGGATGCTTAGATTGGTGCCGTATGGAAAAACATGTAATCTGGTTTTCCTCCTGAATTTGGACGGACTCTAGGATAATCAGCATTTTTGGATGATTGATTGCGACAATCGTCGCCAGTTGTGTGGGTAGAAAGCGTTGGAATCACTTCTAGGAAGTATATTTCTATAGGAAATATGATTATATGGCTTCATGAAAGTCGTTAATCGGACTCACATACACAGCAAACGCTTGTATACGGACAATCATTGTGGTCGATGACAGCTAGGGACACAGGAAACGTTGTCAGTCTTCACTTACTACCTACGTAATTGTTTCTACACCAACTTCTATATCTCTCCCGAAAGAACTTCCATAAAACACATTTCACTTTCTTGAGTGTAATGATGTTTTACTGATGCTATAAAACATACAAGGTGTCACCTGACTGGCTGCTGTTTCACTAGGACCTAAAGGTAACCAACCAACAGGCGGGTGGCTCTGAGATAGGCAATCTCGGGCTGAATCTGGGCAACAACAAAGTATCAGCCAGGGTGAAAGAAACAAGTCTCAACGGACAACACAGTTTCCACAGAGGGTAAGATTGATTTCCCTAACATTCAGTCATTCCTTTGCCTTTGTTTTTCCCCTCCCCGCTGTTTCTCTTCGCCCCCGTTCTTTTCTCATTTCGAGTTTCCTTATCTACTTTCCTCACTCCAACCACTCTCTCCGTAAAACATTCCTTCTTCCGCATGTCTCAATTGCCAGGTTGACGCATGGTTTCCTGATGGCCGTTACGGTTCTGTCTTTTGTGCAGGTGAGCCTTAAAGGTGTAACTTCGCCAAGAGATGTTTCATTACGGCCCATCTGGTTTTCACCTTACGGCTAATGGTAAACCAATGGTACCGGATTAGAGAACCGTATCTGCCGCAAGGACGAAAACCTTGGTGTAGCCCTGGCAAAACAAACACTCATCCCCAAACTAAATCCAATTTACACCTTGCAGAATTTTTTTGAATCATTTTTATTCAGGTTAATGAGCAGTTACATCAGGTTAAGAGAAAGTTATTTATGGGTCCGCAGTTCACCGACTATGGTCTACCACTGGGCCCTGAGCCAGAGAGAAAAAGAACTGGAATTTCAATATATTTCATTGTTATACAATTCAATTTTAGTCCATTAACCTGGACGAACAAAAGTAAAGTTCGCACACTAAATACACAGTAAAGCCTACTATAGTAGCTTAAATTTGATAACTCGTTTAAAGTCATTGAAAGTTTCTGAGGATCGTACCTCGACATTAAGGTTATTCCATTCAGAAGTAATATTATAATACATTGATTTCTTAAACTTTGTTGATTTTGGTAAAATTCTTCTGCTCGTCTTGTGCCTGCGTTGCGACGGCAGGCTTCAGGTTCACACTGTTTAAGTTTTATATCATAGTTAAAAAATGACTCGATATATGGGTCAGGTCACCAGAAAATTTACTGTTCACCATCCCAAACAGTTCAGCCTAACCGAACACAATGTCTGAATCAACACAGCATTAAATGTACTCATGCATGGATGTACACCTAGTATTTATCACTTTTCAGCGTAATTAATCAGAATTGAGTTGCCGATTGTACATTTTCTGACGCCCTGATCTGATTTCATTACGGACCATTACGCTAAATGAGATTATCATCTAATAGGACTGAAAATAACTTCTCAGCTCCATTACCGCTGACATAAAAAAAGAAGATATCTGGTTTCACAAAACACAAACTGTTAAGATATATATGTATTCAATTGTTTTGGTAAAATAATTTGTGAGGATCCAATTCTACAAGAGTTATTGTCATTTTTGTGATATTACCGCAGGAAAAGTAGTGAATTTTATGGGATAATTCAACTCATTAGGAGGGAAATGGGGACAAATATAGTTAAAAATGAATAACATGGGAGGATTTTGGGGCAGAATGTTGAAATTTAGGGTTTTGGTAAATTTTAGTATGCCAATTCAAAAAATTTATAGCGCAAAACTAAATTTTGAGTTTTTAACTTGTTACCATGGAACCAAATATATTTTTTGTATAAATTTAGTCATTTTTTAATCAGCTTATAAAATAAAAACCATATAACCTACCATCATGAAACTTAACACACATACAGAGATCACTGTGGGCTATTCCTTGACCTCATAAAAGGTCAAGCATTCTTGACCAATTAATAGCCCACACTAGTCGCTGTATGTGTGCAAAATTTTATGAAGCTAGTACCAGTGGTTTTTATTTCATGTCATGATTAAATAATAACTAAATTTATTCCAAAAATATATTTAGTTGCCATGGTAACAAGTGAAAAACTCAAAATTCGGCTATGCACTATGCATTTTTTAAATGGGTATACATACTCAACTTGTCCAAAACCCTAAATTTCAACATTCTGCCCCAAAATCCTCCCATTTTATTCATTTTTAACTATATTTTTCCCTTTTCCCCACCTAATAAGTTGAATTATCCCATAAAATTCCTTTTTTTTCTGCGGTAATATGACAAAAATGACAATAACTCTTGTAGAATTGGATCCTCAGAAATTGTTTTTTTAGGATCTGTTGCCTGAGTTGTCCTCTATTAGATATCCAAAATGTCGGATTATAGAATGTTTTTCTGGGCTAAGACTTACATTGGAGTAAAGTTCCTTAATTACTATGCTACTAGCCAAATCTAGCTGAAAAACGGTTTCCATGGTACCTTCAAATTTTGGCAATTTGCCAAAAACGTCCTCCGCTGCGAGCACCTAATGTCACAGATCCTCATAGCTGCTGTTCTAAGCTTCGATTTGATATATGACCCATGGTGGTTTTTTTTCATGCATGGTACATCCCAAAATAAGGCCTTTTAGGGGCCTTTGCTGCTCCACTATTTATACATATAATGAGAATGTGTTATGAAGGACATTATTGCACTGAGATGTTTTTTTTTTCGTGCCCACAAGCCGAGTGGCAAGTGGGTTATGAAAAAAACCCAAACATCTCAGACAGTGTAATAGTGTCCTAAGTACCACATCCGAATCTTTATGCATGCAAAGGCCTTTTTCTCTATACTACTTGAATCCATCTCTACTTGCCAGTAGCCACTTGCAAAATAGAGTGTACAGAAAACACTGGCACAACTCAAGAGGTCAAGGGTGTCACCCATATGGGGCAGGGGGTATGTATCTTATCTTACCTTATTCAGGTCCCTATAATCAATGCAAAACCTCCAGCCTGGGCTAGCCCATGGGCTGTTCCCTGGTTCCCTGGTCCCCTGGTATCCCTGGTTCCCTGGTATCCCTGGTTTCCCTGGTTCCCCTGGTATCCCTGGTTCCCTGGTATCCCTGGTTCCCTGGTATCCCTGGTTCCCCTGGTATCCCTGGTATCCCTGGTTCCCCTGGTTCCTCTGGTATCCCTGGTTCTCTGGTATCCCTGGTTCCTCTGGTTCCCTGGTTCCCCTGGTTCCCCTGGTTCCCCTGGTATCCCTGGTTCCCTGGTTCCCTGGTATCCCTGGTATCCTTGGTCCCCTGGTTCCCTGGTATCCCTGGTTCCCTGGTATACCTGGTTCCCTGGTATCCCTGGTATACCTGGTTCCCTGGTATCCCTGGTTCCCCTGGTTCCCCTGGTATCCCTGGTATCCCTGGTTCCCCTGGTTCCCCTGGTTCCCCTGGTATCCCTGGTATCCCTGGTATCCCTGGTTCCCTGGTATCCCTGTTATCCCTGCTCTCCTGGTTCCCTGGTCCCCTGGTTCCCTGGTTCGAAGCTCCTGATCGAACTTGCAGATGTACTCTCCACCTCCCATCACAGAATATTGCCCACCCATTTCCTCCAGAAGCTCTTGATCACACATGCTCTCTACATCATTGCCAGCATCCCTGTTGATGGTCATCCGTGCCTGACTTCAGGACTCCATTAACTGTTGTTGTGTGGTGTAGACACCTCCCAAGTGGCACATTGGTACCACAACTTCCTGTATATTCATCCAGGCCATCCCAGTGTCTGTGTCCCCAGGATACCTCCTTCATCTAGCTTGGCTACAACTACTTTCATTTTTAGGAATATTGGTCTGAAATCCACTTCTATCTCAGGTCTCCCCCAATACATCCACTGGTGTTCCGCCAGCACCTGTGATTCTTGAGCATCTCAGTGGAGGTGGGTCATCCATACATTTCCATGTCTGCTTGCTCAATATAACTGTGCAAGCTCCTGTGTCTATTAACCACTGGATGACCATTCCATTGCTCTTCCCATCAACCACTACTCCTGCTGTAGAAGGATCCCATCTGTCATTTCCCTGTCCCCTAGAGATCTGGTCATTGGGAACGTTCGGACACTTCCTTCTAAAATGTCCAGGATCGCCACACTGGAAGCATGTTCTTGGCCTGGGAGGGTAGGAATGCTGAGGTTGTCCCAAGTGGCGGGGTTAGTTTCAAGCTTGTTTAATCTGTCTAGAATCTTCTGCAGAACCTGCTCAAACTGAGATTCTATAGATGATATGTGGCTTATCGTTGACTGCTGTCAATCTTGGGTTCTGGTCAGTTGCCCTCTGCATGGTGGAACGCCTCTCCATGTAATGCAGCAGCTCTGGCTTCTGCAAAGGATCGAAGCCAGGCCTGGACAATCCATTGGCACAGTCGCTCATCTCAAATTGCACTATCCTTTCAAGGTTGTCTGCCAAGTCATTAACTTCTTCCTCTTTTCCCTGCTTCCTTAACCAAAGCTGAGTCCTATACAAGGATAGCTGATCCGCTGGTTGATTTTCACTTTTCTAACTCTTGAAAGAGTTGCAGGAAGCTATCCCCATTGTCGATGTCAACTTTGTCCAGTATGGCCAGCACCGACACATGCAAACTAGCCCCCAGGTACACGGCACGTTCTTTATTTGACCGGTCGTTCAGATTGGCAACAAAATGTTTCAGAAAATAATTCAGGGATGTTGATCTGTCATAACCATGGTGCTGTCTTGACCTTCCATCCCTGGTGCTGGGTTATCAGGTGGTCTTCAAGGTTGGTCCACCTGCGCCCAATAGTTATATTACAACAAAAGGTACCAAAGTATGAGTTATATAGAAAATCATTTGCTTATCATGGTGCCAACATATGGAACAACTTGCAACCAGACATTAGGCAAGAAATGTACACTGTTGTCTTCAAAAGAAAATTAAAAACGACAATAACAACAATGAACTAATTGATACATTCGATACATAAAATAGTTATGATATCGATGATATTAGTTAATGAACCATATCATACATAATCATCCTGTAAAAACAGAGTCATCATCCAAGGAAGGTCAAGCAAGAGTGACAATTTTACCCGGCCCACTGGGGGACTTATATACAACATAAGCAATAAAATACACATAAAATGGTAGTTCGGTGATGACAGGTCTGTCTGTCCTCATCCGTCCCATCCGGCACAATGGAATGTGGGAGGGGCGAGGAGTGATAGACAGGGTGGCCTGAATGACCCTCGGGAACAAAGGATGAATAGCTCCACCTGGGACGGATGCGATCCGTCCCTACACCTTCAGCACTGTCCATCCACAACACTATAATAGCTATGACAGGTATGCTGCGGGCTCCTTTTTCCAATGGCCTCATATCGAGGTTGAATTTTGAGAAACCTTCTGGGATGTTTTGTTGCAATATCATTCTGTGGACCGGCAACCCCCAGATGAGCAATATGTGGGAGACGTGCCATTCAATATGGCATTTTTAGCTTCCATTTCCTATGCAGAAACTTCCAGTTCGGGATGAGATTCTCAAAAACGGAGATCATTATTGCCACAGTTTTGAATTGCCTCTTGCAATACTTGGTACACTGTTGGTACTATGTCCAGTTAATGATGAAGAACATAAGTTATAAATCTACTATTATACTTTTTAAGCCAAATCAAACAGTACCTATTCCTCGGTCCCTTTATCAAACATTACAGTAAAGATATCGATGTTTTCTGCACCTTCAAGTAATTCAATTAATCCATTCTCAGGTGGCAGTTTCTGTATCAACTGCACTCCCACGATATCTAAAAGCGCAAGGCTTAACCGACTTCCAGCCGTTATTGTGGAACAGCTTGCCTTGTAATTAAGGATCTAATCAGTAGGTCAAGTTGATTAGATCTGGCAATGACACAGAAATGGTGTTGTTTGGTTTAGTTCTTCTCACAGTCAATCAAGCTGAGCACAGGACCTAGTATGAAAAGCCTTTACCTACATAACCTTCAATGCAAAAGATTCCTTTTCACTGGTTTCAAGCATTATGTCCATATAAGGGTATTCTCGTTGGGATTCACTCCTAATGGTTCCTTTATGACCAGGTAGTTTATCTGTCAGCTGGGAGCTTGATGTCTAATTAGACGCCAAGATCCCAGATATGCACAGTAATTATGAATATCTTCTTGTCGGCTGTCATGGCATTGGCCATATAAGGTGCATGGGTTGATCTTAATTAAAATTCTCTCTTCCCAGGAAGCTGGGGGAAATTTTAACATCAAACACAGGAAGCAGAATACCATGCGATGGGTGTAATTGCCTTTTTGTGTTGTGGATTAACTGAATGTTTGTCTCGGCATATTAGATTTCATTGCGAATTAGTTGTGATAATATTGACATTATGTCCACATGAAATAGTTCCCTCTCCATATCCGCTTATTACACTAATGTATTACTGTAAATTATCGTTTTCAGTCGGCAAAGTACATTTATTTCCAAAGCAGTCATCGTTTTTACTTTTTTTCTATTTCATTAAAAGCCAATATTATCATTTGATTACATTATTTAATTATCCACATTGACGCATTATCCACCATGGATGTTTTACAGCGTTAGATCAGCTTTCTTGGTAACCAGGCTATTCCTACAAACTGTCGATGAATAATGGTAATACATGTAAGACCATTCATTGCAATGTCCCTGTTTGGTTTTCTGTCCATTCTTCGTACCTTACCGTCTAGGTTGTTCCACAGGATGGGTGCCTGGTGCAGACAATATTTCTTAAAGTTTTTTGGATTTGGGCGTTGGTACTACCAAAATGGGACCCATTGAGAGGTTTCTTAAATTTACTTTTCCTTTCTTTTTGAATATGAAGTGATGGTTTTAAGTCAGACACTTGTGTCACAAACATATTAAAGCTATCAACAGAGCAATTTTGCCAGTCAGTGAGTTGTCAAAGTCAAGTTCAATAGAGTTGATAAGAAAAGAAGTCAAAGTATAAATTTCTAAAGAAATGTAGAAGCGTTGCCTCCAGTTTGGCTGTGCAAGTAGCAGATTGCTTTCCATTGCATCATTCAATCCTAACACTGGAGACCCGATACTCCACTTCTCTGGACCTCAGCAACTGAAACCTTGGTCATATATATTTCAAGGAAAATTAGATTCTGTCGGGTTTTTCTTCATGGAAGTAATACAAGTTTATGGGGAAGCAGACGATTAAGAATATACAGTGGCTGTATATTTCCAAGGCATCGCCTCAGAAGTAGACTCTCAGAGGTCGACAATTTGGAAGCCAAACAAACATCGAAATGATAATAACTATATGTAGAGCCAGAAGAAATATGATAACATTCCATATATATCATATAGGCACCCAGCGGAAGACCTACCTAGACTATTGTCTATTTAGAATGTTGGATAACCTCACTGTAAAAAAACATCTGTGGCAATAAAAGAATTCTTGAATTGAATTGAATTGAATCATATATGTAGATGAACAGGTTCTGGGAAATAAATATCTAAGGGTGATTAAGTCACGATGGTATAGGATGGATAGTGCCCAAATTCCAAAGAATCTTTCCTGGAAGTGTAAATGTTTCAATAATATTATGCTATTTTGGAGGCACAAACACTTCTCAATGAAGAAAATTCAGTTTTCTCTATAAGAAATCTCTACAGTAGTTTTTACAGGGCGCGTCTGGTGGTCTGAAAGAGAATATTCCTGAACAGATGACGTATGGGGCAGAATCAATCATCGGTACACAAAGACTAGGTGGAGAGGTTGGATTCAGCTTGGAAAGAAAGTTGATTTTACTGACATAGAGGCCTTGAAGATGTTGTGAGAAAAGTTCTATTGAATGTCCTCTGCAACCAGTCAGGACCATAGATGAGATAAGTTATTAACCGTAGTATTAGTGTCCAATCGTTGTTAGAAAGGTCCTAAAGTTATATTAGAAAGGTATGTGTGATTGAGGTGATGGGTTAATATCTATAGATTAATATCTATAGCATTACGGTATTGTTAAAATGTAGAGGGATAAATATAGAATTTAATTGTTAAAAGTATTCATTGATTCAATTCTCCTTCTAACTATACATGTAGAATATGATGTCTAAAATTAGCAATCCCTTCTCACGAACTATAAGAAATTGACTTTGGCTTTGGTTTTTATTCCATTGATATCACCAATCTGCTAGGAACCAATCCACAATGGATGGTCGTTTTCTCTTTCTCTAACTATATTATCTATGATGTCAACCGACGCCCTTCTCCCAAATACTGTGGGCATGTCTGATCATATCTTATGTATGGAACTGACAACAATTGGTGATAAGTACTACTCGGCAAAATTCCATGAAACCAAAATATAATGAAGAGGATATCAGTGAATGTCGCGAGATAATAAATGTAGGGAACCTATATTCTTCTTTACTTTGACATAGTGTAGGATGGCCCGCAAGAAATTACGACACATATTCTAATTACACAAAAATCTTGCCTATATAAACGAAGGGTATATAGCATTGAGCAGGTAAATGATGCGGATCATTTGTCATTGTAGGAGAGATGCACATCCTGGAGGAAAGCAATATTAGGTTTCGGATTTGGAGTGTTCAAGCAGGAGTTGCTAAGCGTACCGATTATATTTCAGTGTCCTATCACAAGTCTAAGATTTCGATATCACGCGTCACCATGCTCCTCCTTCCAGCCCACCGTTAAGATGCGGTCAATATCCGCTACCCTATGATATTCTCCCCTTAAAACCTTCCCGATAAGATCCACCATAAGAATGAACAATAAACAACGTTTACACTTACAGTTTCACTGACAAAATTAATACACGTATTTGATGTATTGATTTATTGCGTTTAAAAACGTACACATTTTTATCATGCGTCTCTTTTAAATGTTTAATTTCAATTTTCAATTTCAATCAGTAGACCAACCACATTAACCATCTATCATACGCCAACTTACCGATACATATATTGTAATGAAATAAATCATTGTTCACGGTCATCCAATTGTAAAATATTTCAGATATATAATAAATCGTGGGCATCTGTGCTTGGACATCAGCAGGTCTTAGGAGGTAGGAATTAGGATGTGACAGGAACCATCTAGCCACGCTAGTAGGATGTCTTCCAGTTATAATTGAAGACGATTCAGGGGGTGTGATATAAACAAAACAAAGTTGCCCCCTTTCCCCAATGTTTTCATTTCCAATGTTGTAATTTTTAGCTTCATAGCATCCGTGATCTCGGCTCCATAAAGTCTACCTCTCCTTCTCTATTAACTGCTTTAGCGCACAGGTTGATCATTATCACATATATATATATATATATCACACTACGGGGATACTAATGTTAAGATACAGCTACTCCGACGTATCTTCTTCAGAAAAAAATGTACCACTACGTCTCAGCAATTACACTTGCTTTGCTGAGCATAAACGCAACGGGAAACCTCGTTATTGCTGTACAGAAATCATATTTACAACCACGAGCAGGCCATTTGTTGCCAATCAGCCCGGTTCATAGCGATGATAAGTAGTGTAGGAAGCGAGGATTCGTCACAGAAAGAGTCATTACCTTTTACTTGTATGAAACGTAAATTAATATACTACCAATAGGACTTTTCATTACTTTAGGGCGCTTTATTTATGTATAGGCATTGGTATAATACATATATTGGGAAAGAGAATGATTCGCCCATCGCATGGTTTACTCATAACAGATCCTCGATTGTATGTTTTTTTCAGTACCGCTCCTTACAGTTGTCTTTCAATTGAGGTCAGAGCAGAACGCAGGGATTCATAAATGATTAAACTTATGCCTAGTTTATAATTGTCAATAATTAATCAATTATTTTCTCAATAATTAATCATCTTTAGGTTTGTCTGATCCTGGAACTGACGATAATGAAGATAATAATCGCCTCAAACAGAACCCTCATGTTCGCCTTCTTATTCATATTTTTGTCCTAAAATGCTAATGGCATTCTTGAGTAATGACATTCTCACTTAATTATCAATACATCTCATGTGGTATCTCCTTTCAGGCGAAGGTAAACAGGCGAACGTTATCAACAGATTCGGCAAGGCCACACCCTAAAAGAAACAAATCATGGCCCTTCTTCGACAAATTTCGGGCTCTCTTCTGGACCCTTTACTCAGTATGACCGACCTTACAACCCCATCAGCAATGTTGGATGGATGGACAGACTCCGGCGAATACATTAATTCGTCGATTACCTGGAGCGATAACATGACGATGACACCGAATTCGCCTCCAACATCCTCGTCTGGTCCAAGCATGCTCGATAGATTCATCTGTGAAGTGTGCATAGTCGGACCACTGGCACTTTTTGGTGTTGTGGGTAATATATTAGCTATAATTGTATTATACCGACAGAAACAGCAGCAGGGTACCGTCCTTTTCCTTCAAGCTCTGGCCTTAATAGACACAAGTGTCTTGGTAACCTTTTTAACGCTTCGATCTATGTTTAGCCTTTACCATTACACAAAGACGCCAGTGCTCAAGCCATACATAGACATATATCCTTACATATTCAGATGGGTCTATCCATTTGTTTACTTCTTTCGGCTCGTCGATACGTGGTTAGTTGTATTGCTGACAGTTGATAGGTACATTGCTGTTAGACATCCACTTCACGCCCAAAGATTATGCACCTATCCTCGAGCCGTGAGGAATCTAATACTTATGTTCCTCATCTCTTTCCTCTTTAGTATACCTAGATTCTTTGAGTACAGGGTGGATCTGAATACACCATTTGGTTTCAATCAGACGGACCTCATTAAAGACAGCACATACACTATAGGCTACCGCATAGTGACATTTTTCATCTACCAATATCTTGTGCCAATAGTTCTCTTGATAAGTCTGAACGCTGTACTTCTTCAAACCTTGCGAAGCGCAGAAACGTACAGAGCCAAGATTGCCGAGGGTCACACTTCGCGATCTCGGAGCATCACAGCCACCGTGGTTGCGGTGGTGCTTGTCGCCATTCTGTGTAACATCTCTGCTTTATTGGCACAGCTACTTTGGTCACTGCACATTGGCTTTAAGGAACAATTTGGCTACCTTGAGGTTCCCCGCAGGTACCTGTCCTTGGTCAGCAATATTTTCGTAGTCTTAAATTCGGCCGTTAACTTCGTAATTTACTGCTTGTGCTCGAGAAACTTTAGGACGGTGCTCTGCAGGATCTGCAGATGCCGGGGCAAGAGAGTGAGATTTGGGCGGAGGCAATCGAGTCTACGGACAACAGGAACGTACATATCTTTGGCGCACAGTTCCACGATCCGTAAGAAATCGAATTCGACGAACTTGAACAACGCCTACCTACCGAATAAATTATACGGCTGAGCAGAATCCTCTCGAACAGAACCATTGCTATATTTCCACTTCATATGTATTCATTATACTCTCGTATGGCATCCATCAGTCGAAGGAAGGGATTGCCGGTTTAAATGTCATCTGCCAGATAACATATTTTAATATCTGCCAAATATTAAAGGCATACCAAAGTGTATGTTGTTTGTATTCAGACCGTATATCTATAAACAAGATTATATACTCATTGATTTGTTCTGAAAATAACAAATCAATTAATTTTTTATTTCATTTTTATAAGGTCTCATAGACGAAACATCATAATGACCGTGAGTGCTACTTGATTGTTGTTGTATGAAAAGAGATGGCTAAACCTATTTTTAGTGCCACACAGCGATAGCCGATCCATGTAATGATGTAAGTGTTAGAAAACAAAGGTTTTCAACTGCTGGACAGTTTATGAATGTGATATACAGTGTATACCCACTCCTAGACCTGCTTGGATTAAAATATCTTAGATGTGAAAGTTTGTATACAATACAAATGATGAACATGATGAGACAGAGTATCCATTTCTAATGTAAATCAATGTCAAGATACATGTTTTATCTTATCACAGGAACTAAAGTCCATTATTATTTCCCAACTTAGATAAAGAAATATTCGAATAAAACACCATTTTTAATACCCAACTCAAATAAAGCTCTATTCGAATAGTAGACCCAACTCAAATATAAAACTCTATTCGAATAGAAGAATAAACTTTTTAAAAAAACTTTCCTCATATCGTTTAGGTACTTCAGTGTTATTTGATGCACCCAGATGAGGTATGCACCAGTATCAATTTATATAGTAACATGCTCCAAAATCTATCAGACTCTGCTAAGTATATTACCCATCAACACAGCATGCTGCTTTCGGGCAGAAAAGTGCCGATGATTGACCTCAGGCCAAAGAAAATTGGGCAAGATGGGTATCTATGGGAGATTATTATATATAGATGATGTTAATGTCCATTATGGATTTAACATATCTCATTACCCTAATCAATTTTTAATGTATAATTAATTACAGAGTTATTAATGTGTTACAACCCTAATGTTAAAAACATGCATTTGTTAATGAATATATGTATTACTGTGAAATGTATCATTTGGATGTGTAAATTGTATTTGAGTAGTCTGGTGCAATGATTTATGCTGACGCGATGTTTTAAGCTGAAGCAATGATTTATATTGTGAAACATGTAGGAGCTATTGCTCACAGAGAAACACAGCAGGGTTCCCAGAAATTGCACCTAAGGGTGTAACCAGGTTATAAAAGGTATTATTTCACCATGTACTCTCACAATCCTGTAATATGTCAGCACTTATTCTGCTATCCATGCAAACGTTTTCTGAACGAATTTATGTGAATCCAGTCAGGAATTCATGGTATAAAAGGGTCCTCCTTCCAGTCAGTCAGTACCATCTACTACCTGGACCTGGAAGCTGTACCACCACTATCTACTAAGGAGGACTGACTGGAACCTATACACACTGAAACCCTGGGGAACCTCTGCTCTACTAAGGATATATATTGTAACCACTAAGGACTTATTGTAAACCTACCACTTGTTACTCTACAACATTGAATAAAAGCCAGCTATTCAGCACATCTCCAAGATCCCTCTCTACTTGAGTTATTCTTACAACTTGACTAGTTCATATAAGATAACTACACAACACTCCCATTTGGACTTAGCCAGTTATTGAACCTCACGAATCTCCCAACAGCTATTGAGCATCTTAGAGTAATTATCATTAAGTGTCCCCGCTCCCTAGACACTTACATCTGGTGGACAACCCGGATTTGGAGATAGGACATGGAATACAAGCACTACATCAAGATTAATGGCTAACAACCTTAAACCTAGGCCAAAAAATAGAGCAGACGCACGACTCAGTTGCACAACAAGAGGAGGTTTTAGGGATAGAGATACAGGGGTTCCAGAGCAGTCACCTAAGCTATCACTACTCCAGGAGAGAAAAACTACGACAAGCCAGAAGAAGAATTTGATAGACGCCGACGTTCCAGGCCAGAACCTGCACAGGACGGACGAACTCATACACGACGAAGCAGAGGAACTAATCACTGACACAACCTACGACCTAGAAGAATTAGATGAGTCGGACGAGACAGAAACTATAACAGACGACTCAGACAGCCAGGGTAGCCAAGACGATTTGAATAGGACTCTCATCCCGGAAGAAGGAGAGGGAGGAACACGCGCTCCGCTCACCCAAGGTCAGTTATACTTTCAATACCAAGGAGATCGGGCGGAACAACTGCGTGAATACCAAAGGCAAGCAGACGCAGATACCTTAGCAAGAAATATACTCAGGGAAGAACAAGAGGAAGGAAATCGTCTAGCACAAGAAGAAGAAGACAGAATTCGCAGAGAACAGATTGAAGAAGATAGAATTCGCAGAGAACAGATAGAAGAAGACAGAATTCGCAGAGAACAGATTGAAGAAGATAGAATTCGCAGAGAACAGATTGAAGAAGATAGAATTCTCAGAGAACAGATTGAAGAAGATAGAATTCGCAGAGAACAGATAGAAGAAGACAGAATTCGCAGAGAACAGATTGAAGAAGATAGAATTCGCAGAGAACAGATTGAAGAAGATAGAATTCTCAGAGAACAGATTGAGGAAGATAGAGTCCAAAGAGAACAGATAGAAGAAGACAGAATTCGCAGAGAACAGATAGAAGAAGACAGAATTCGCAGAGAACAGATAGAAGAAGACAGAATTCGCAGAGAACAGATTGAAGAAGATAGAGTCTACAGAGAACAGATAGAAGAGGATAGAATTCGCAGAGAACAGATTGAAGAAGATAGAGTCCAAAGGGAACAGATAGAAGAAGACAGAATTCGCAGAGAACAGATAGAAGAAGACAGAATTCTCAGAGAACAGATTGAAGAAGATAGAATCTACAGAGAATTTGAGGAAGATAGGATCCATAGAAGGGAGATAGAAGAACAGAACAGACTTCGCAGGGAACAAGACGAGGAGGCAGAGCAGAATATAAGAGCTCAGGAAGAGGAAGAAGAGAGAAATTATAGGGCTCAGGTGGAAGAAGACAGGAGGGCACGACACGCAGCAGTAGCAGAAAACCGCGCCCGCAGAAACCAGCAACAGCATCAGCAACGAGACATCCACGTCGTACAACCTCAGGTAATTGCCAATCGACAACAGGGGGAACGACGTGACATACACGGGGAGGAAGAAGAAGAAAACCAGGTAGAAACTATGGCCGCAATAGAAAATAGGATACAGGCATTAGTGTCTCCCCCAAAGTTCTCCGACCTGAAGGGAGAAGACCCTCGAACATTCATAGAAGATTGCAGCGCGTTGGCACACAGACTATACCAAGATGACGTTAATCAATTCTGCACACAATTCGCCTCATACCTTGGGGGATCAGCTAGGTACTGGTTCAAAATCGTGTCAAATCCAAACGAATTTGCGGACTGGGAACTACTGAAGACAGCTTTTCTGGAGAGATACGAACATCTATCAGAGATGGACAAAAGGGCGCTGAGACAGGTGAACATGAGCGAAGGGGATAATCTCACAGATTTCATAAGAGAATTCCAGGAGAGAATGGTAAAAGCAGAAGTAGCAGACCAAAACCAAATGAAGGAACACTTTCTGGCTTCGATCCTTCCACGACATCGCGTGATGCTGGTAAACAGGCAACAACTAACGCTTACCAAAATGATGGAGTACCTCCTCCAGCGAGAAAGGAGCTCTCCAACGTCCACAGTAACGGCAGACGATCTGAAGAAAGTACAGAAAGCCATAGAGAAATCAATGGAGAAATCAATGGAGAAGAATATGGAGAAGAACATAGCCAAATTGGAGGCAACGATCAAGCAACAACAGGTATCAGCAGTCGCCGCAGCGCAGTATCAAGGAGTTCCATACGACAACAGCAATATCCAGACCTCCGACGCCCCAAATGGTGAACAAGTGCCCCAAGTTCAACAACAGTGGCAGTTGGCACCGATGCAGTATAACAACAATACCTGGGCACGAAATGCCAACACCGCTCCGCAAGCTCCAGCATTCCACAATAATCCGGGACGAGGCAGGGGAGGACGAGGCAGAGGCCACCACAACGGCCAGGGCGCATGGAGACAGGACGGGCAGCAGCAGGGCGACGGGCTTCCGCGATTCAGGCCTGAAGTTAAGTGTTTTAATTGTAACAATTTTGGTCATTTTCGGAGTAATTGTCTGGCTCCAAGGTTACCAGATTTAAGGGAACAGAGGCCCCCCATAACTAAACAACAGGTGGGTGCAGTGGGGATCGGACCGCCCCCACATAAAGCATCGCAGGGACCATTCTTTGTCACGGATCACCCAAACTAACATCTCTCCCCTCACTAGGACAGGTGGGAGGGAGAGAGACAGAGGGAGATCCGGATGGCATGTCCATGGACCCTGAGACTAGCCTACCAGGGAGTAGGGGGGAGGAAAAATTGGGATATCCCCATTTGTTGTTGGATGTTTGTCACGTAAACAATTCTTGGGACTATTTTTCTATACCTATTGATAAATATCAACACTCTATGAATGTATATATGTATGGTTCAAGGGTTAACACATTGGTAGACACGGGAGCATCACTGTCGGTAATGAGTCAAGTCATGTATAACAAAATAAATGCCAACAAGCCGATTATGACGGCGATGCCTGTCAAGAGGTGCGTCCTTGCAGACGGTAGATTGGTCAGGGGCTATGGCCCTTGCTCCATGAAAATAAATATGGCTAACTCAAGGTATCATATCAAAGTCACCATTTGGCCTGAGCTATTCTTTGGACTTGACTTAATTATGGGTAGGGAATTCTTAATGGAACACGAATTACATTTAAGCTATAGGGGTTGTGCAACTAGAGAAAATCAGGTGGCCACAGTGCATATGCCACACGATACGACCATTCCCCCAATGACAGAAACAATAATAAAGGGAAATATTATAGGCGAACAGAACTTCCCAAATGGGTGCGAAATCTGGTTCGATTTTGAAAACAAAATAATAGAGAAGGGGTTAATGACGACTAGGGGCATAGCAAACGTGAAAGACAATATGATACCAATACAAGTAATGAACTGTTCTGAGTTCCCAATCCAGATCAGCTCAAAAACACATTTGGGGTGGGTAACCCAAAACGGTTTTGAAGAAATACAACCGGGGATAAACGCCTTGCAGGAGAGCGAACCCCAGGAACCGAGTCCTGAGGATTTGACACCTAAAATAGATATGAATACATCCTTCATCTCCGACTCTCAAAAGGAGAAACTGGGGAAATTATGTACTGAATACAGCGACGTTTTTGTGGGAAGGGATGGTATGTTGGGATCAACCAATATTTTGGAACATAAGATTAAATTGAAAAGAGAATACGACGTGGTTCATAAGCTCCCCTACCGCCAGTCACCAGTCATGAGAGAAATGATGGATAAACTGGTCGAAGAGCAACTTAGACAAGGGGTAATAGAAAAATCCTTCGGGGGAGCTTGGGCTTCACCATGCTTCATAGTGGCAAAGGGAAACGCAAAGCCTGGGGATTACAGACAATGGAGGCTCGTCTGTGATTTTAGAGGACTAAATTTGGCCACGGAACCACAATTTTTGAATATCCCTAGAATAGACGATGTATTAGACTGTGTAGGACAACATGCACCGACGATTTTTTCTTGCCTGGACTTGCAGTCTGGATTTTTTCAAGTCGATATATGCAAAGAAGACCGCGATAAAACGGCTTTCATAACTTCCTCCGGTACAAAATACAGATATACAAAGCTGCCAATGGGTATGACCAACAGCCCAAGGACATTCCAGTTGTTAATGGACATGGTTCTCGAAGGCCTGAAATACAAAACATGCCTAGTATATTTGGATGATATCTGTGTGTTCAGTCCCAACTTAGAACAACACTTAAAAGACCTTGAGGAGGTGTTCAGGAGATTGAGGCAGGCAAACCTCAAACTCAAACCATCGAAGTGCGTAATGTGCAGAGATAAGATTAAGTTCCTCGGACACACACTCTCGGCTGAGGGGATTGCACCACATGAGGACAACGTGACGGCACTAAGAAATATAGCAGTCCCCGTGAAAAGGCTGGACATCCAACGGTTTTTAGGAATAGTTGGGTATTACAGAAAATTTATCAAAAACTACGCAGTAAGATCAAAGCCATTGACCATGCTATTAAAGAAAGAGCAGGCATGGATATGGGATGAACCACAAGAATTGGCTTTTCAAGATCTGAAACGGGCACTAATTGAGGGGGGAATAATCTTGGCATTTCCAGACTTCGAGAAAGAATTTATTCTCGAATGTGACGCAAGCTCAACGGGTCTAGGGGCAACCCTGGCCCAGATGGGCCCTAATGGCAAGAAAAGACCAGTGGCTTTTGCAGCCAAAACCTTGAGTGAGGTCGAATCTAGGTGGAGCACTACTGAACAGGAGCTCCTTTCAGTGGTATGGGCCGTAAAATACTTCAGAGTATATCTGGAAGGTAGAAAATTCATATTATACACAGATCATTCGGCCCTTTGTTCTCTGTTAAACAATGACAAACCAAAAGGAAAATTTGCAAGGTGGATTATGTTACTGAGAGGTTTTGAATTTTCAGTCAAACATATTTCAGGCAAGGAGAACATAGTCCCAGACCATTTATCTCGATCAGCTTACACTACAGACCCAGATCCCACCCCCCTATCCGAGTTACTACCAGTCCATGCAATAGCACCTGACTGTAACCAGAAGCCCAAATCTAAACCCGCTAAAACGACAGGGAAAAAACCAGCAAAAATAGAATTAAATGAAATTGACAATTGGGCAACTGACAGACAGGTTCTGAGCAACAACCAATTAAAAGACCCATTCACAGGCCCAATAATGACCTACCTGAAAAATGGCTCACTGCCGAGTAATGAGCAGCAAGCCACAGCGATTCTTAGGTTTGAGCCCGATTATTTTTTGCACGAGGAACTACTGTTCCGATTCCCAGCTCCATCGTCCCATGGAGTGCAGAACTCAGCACAACTTGTAATTCCCAAAGAAACAGTCCCCATACTATTATCCATGTACCACGAATCAGAAATAATGGCCCACTTAGGCCCCAGTAAAAT
Organism: Sthenelais limicola; assembly: GCA_942159475.1. Classification (NCBI taxonomy): domain Eukaryota; kingdom Metazoa; phylum Annelida; class Polychaeta; order Phyllodocida; family Sigalionidae; genus Sthenelais; species Sthenelais limicola. The sequence continues at coordinate 69,728,735 of OW804097.1, read as the reverse complement.
GATACCAATACTAAGAAGGAAATACTTTTGGAAGTCTCTGTATAAAGATGTGCGTGAGTTCTGTGATTCCTGTGAAATATGCTGTCAAAAGAGGAGAATGACTAGACCAATACGAGCCCCTATGGTTATACGGGACCCGGCCACTCACCCATGGGAGGCGGTGAACATGGACGCATTAGAGAATCTTCCTCAGACTAAAACAGGAATGAGACACATAATTAATGTGTGCGACTATTATAGCCGTTTCGTCGTCTCAATACCGGTGACAGACCTTACGGCGGACACCTTGATAAAGAGTTTCTTCAATCACATCATATTAAAGTATGGGGCAGTAAAGAGGATCGTATCAGATAATGGTTCATTATTTATTAGCAAGGCATTCGCTGATTTCTGTCAAAGGGCAAGAATAAAACACTCGTTTATCACCTCACTTAACCCTAAAGCTTCGGGATTGGTCGAAAGATGTAACAAAAACGTGCTAGACAAATTAAGATTCCTGGTGTCAGATTCACAAGACAACTGGGATGAATGCTTGGCATTGATTAATTATATTATTAACATCTCACCAGCCCAGGCAAATGGGTGTAGCCCATTCCTACTTCTATTTGGAAGGGAAGCTTTGTTGCCCTTGGAGACAAAATTAGTAGACCCGTTGGAAGATCCTAAGTCTAGAAGAGAGGTTTTTAGTGACATTTTACAAACCCAGGAAAAAGCAGAGATAGTGGCTAGGGAAATTCTGTTAAAAAACCAAGAGGCTACAAAGAAAAGATATGACGAGAAAGCTTTCTGTCCGGATTTACAGATGACAGACATAGTATACCTCTACTGGCCCCGCGTGCCCAAACCAGGCAAACAGAAATTAAAATTGTATAGTATATACCAGGGTCCTTATGTAATAGTCCGTTTCGTAACAGAAAAAACAGTAATTTTAAAAAGAATCAAAGACGGCAAGATCCTGACAAAACCAGTTACAATAGACAGACTGAAGAGAGGAAAAGTCAGAAATCAGAATATTTGTAAATGGGATCCATTAACAGGACCATTTAGGGACCCAGAGGTTTTGGAGGAAACGGATTTCCCAGAGCCGCCTCCGGACATAGAGGAAGAGGGCCCCCAAACGCAGGAGGAAATAGTTGGGGAAGCAGAATTCGCAGGGAATTCTGACTTATCAAATAGCGCCAGCCCGGTACCAAGAGCGACAAAGATCAGAGATAATGGAGATCCTGAATATTATGAGATAATTGACGTGCTAGATGTAGTGAAGGTTAGGGATCATGGATTAAGATTTCGGATAAAATTTAAAGATAAATCAGTCCAGTGGGTGGAGGAAGATTGCTTAAATAAAGCCGCAAAAGAGAAATACCTAGATCGATCGATGGAGGCAAGGCCTGTCCCAAGGTTGTTAAGGAACATGTAATTGCAAGCAGAATGGCAAGTTTTAAGAAGTATAACTAGAATAGATTGCAAGGAGGAGAGTCCATAAAATAGGGTTAGGAAAAACCTAGAAAGAAACAGATAAGTGAGAGTAGAGACTCACACGGCAGAATATGGCCGACAAGTAGAAATAAAGAAAGAAAAAAGAAGTGAAGAAGCTCACACGGCAGAATATGGCCGACAAGTAGAAATAAAGAAAGAAAAAAGAAGTGAAGAAGCTCACACGGCAGAATATGGCCGACAAGTAGAAATAAAGAAAGAAAAAAAGAAGTGAAGAAGCTCACACGGCAGAATATGGCCGACAAGTAGAAATAAAGAAAGAAAAGAGAAGTGAAGAATCTCACGCGGCAGAATATGGCCGACAAGTAGAAATAAAGAAAGAAAAGAGAAGTGAAGAATCTCACACGGCAGAATATGGCCGACAAGTAGAAATAAAGAAAGAAAAAGGAAGTGAAGAATCTCACACGGCAGAATATGGCCGACAAGTAGAAATAAAGAAAGAAAGAAGAAGTGAAGGATCTCACATGGCAGAATATGGCCGACAAGTGAAAAAAGAAAAGGAAAAAAGAAGTGAAGAATCTCACACGGCAGAATATGGCCGAAAAGAGGAAATGAAAGAAAAGATAAGAAAATAGAACCTAGGGAAAGAAGTAAAGAATCTCACAGGGCAGGATATGGCCAAAAAGAGAGAAGTTAGAATAAAAATTTCGGAAATAAATCATGATGTTCCACAGGCCAACTCTCGTAAAATCCTGAAAGGGTTGTCTCCATGGATCTGAACTAAGAATCATGACCCATGAGGAATTAATCCATGTTGGAGCCTAGCTAACTCTGACAACTTCAGGACTGGGGTTGTGAAATTCCCCAGACGGGAGAGGTGGAGGATCGTGATCGTATAAATTAAGTCTTAACTTAGAAATGAAGTCACCAGTGGGTTGGTAGAATAGAACCAGAACACTTAACAAGCAGGCAAGGCTTCAAGATGGAGCTCTCCTCTTCATTGCACTATTGGTTGAAACTTAACGAGTTAATTAATTTGGACCTTATTTAGAAAAGGGGTGGGAAGTTAGGATAGAATAAATTAACCCAAAAGAGACATGATGTCATTGGAATAGGGATTAGTGGCGCCAAGGGGCAGGACCATCAGCAAAATCCAAAGCCTCTACAGGCAAATTTATTCGTGGGAAACTAATGAGTTAATTGTTTTTCGCCTTATATGAGACAAGGAAGAGACTATTTTTAGGAATTCGGTAAGGGAAATAGAAATCGCTATGCAGGCAGTTAAAATTCACTAGCTAGACAGATTTTGTGAAGGAAAATTGGGGTATAAGAGGGAGACGAGGCTGGACAGTGGTCACCTTCGGGCAACATATCGCTGACCAACGACCACTGAATAGCCGAGGAAAACTCCAAGAATGTTGGCCGAAGTGCTTCTTAGGCTTTACGCCATAGTAATTTGGGTGAGTAGAAAGAATTCTTTTTAGAGTTTAGGAACTAGAAGGATTACAAAGTTGGAATACCCAGGACACCATTATCATCTATAGTCATATGTTGCACTTGCATTTTCCGGTAAATTTGTGATTTGATTTAAAGGTTTGGCGTATTCAGAGACAAAAATTGTGATATGTTTCTTTTTAAGATCTTGTGCACGAGCGCCACTTTTGAGTCATCAGAATACCTGATTCGACAGGGTGCTGGGGTTCTGCTGGAAAGGACCAAAAGCGTGTTAGTGGGGAAAAACGAATATGTAGACTTGACATTTATTGTGGAGAAGCCACGAAATGGAGCAAAATTATACAAGTTTGAACCGTCTTTATGTATGAAGAGTTCAAACTGGGAAGGAGGGCGTCCTAACATAGAAACTAATAATACAGGGTTTACAGATTTTCGAAACAACGAAGCACATCACGCCCCTAGATTTGGACAGGCGGTGTGCAGTGCCCTCCAGCCCATGATAAATCAACTAGATAGAACCATAGAGAGGGTACGGGATAGGGTAGCAGTAAGTGAGGGGATTTTGCAAAAGATTTTGCCGGAATTATTAGAAAAAGGAAAAGACAGACGAGCCACAATGAAGATAGTAGGATACTCGCCTTTAACGGCGGTAGGAGCTATGCAGAGATATTTATTCGGTATGGCTACACTAAACGATATTGAAAGCTATCAACAAGCAATATTTCAGTTGTACAACTATTCAAACCATGTGTCATTAACTATGAATAATAATAGCAACGTTTTCATTAAATACATAAACGCCTCTTCTACCAAAATGCAGCAGCTGGCTGACGAATTTATACTTCAGGGAGGGGAAATTAAGGAATTAGAGGCAGCAGCTAGCAAACTATATCTGTCTTACGAGAGGGTCTTAAACCACGTAGAAAATCAAACGGCCGATCTAGTTTGGCTACAATATTTTCAGGCGGCATTAGCTCAGAGGCAACTAAAACTAGACCTTCTCACCCAGTATGACAATGCTCTGAGCCACTTTTCTTCGAGTGTGCAGGCTTTACAATCAGGGCGATTGACGGCTGTTTTGATACCACCCACTGAGCTGGAATCAGCACTTGAAAGAATCGCTGAATCCTTAGAGAGAAAAGGCTTGAAAGTGGTATTTAGTGACCTATCTGTATACTACCAAGAGATGCTCGAATCATTTTTATATGCAGATTCAAAATTATATGTCCATTTGAGCATACCAGTCGCCACAAAACCGGCGGCCTACGAGCTTTTTGCCTTGAGAGCTTTCCAAATTCCATTACCGGGAATGGAGCAGGACGCTCTGGGATACTCACACACAGAGGACTTGCCCGAATACATAGCAATTAACAGCCAAACTTCAGAATATGCAGAAATTTCCTCTGAACTTTTAGAACGATGCAAACCCAAAAACATTGTTCTATGCCCTTTTGCTATCCCTGTAAGAGCATTTACATCCCCATCTTGTTCCCTGGCCTTATATCTAAATAATGCTGTATTGGTCAGGGAAAAATGTAATATACGGGTACGGCCATTCGCACAAGTACAGACCTCTATAACGCCCCTGAATACCAACAAGTACTTGATAATACAGACGGGAAACAATATTTCAGTTAATTGCAAAGAGGGACACCGGGAAGCGCCTCCATGCACCATTTGCACAATGGAATTACCTTGCGGATGCGACCTAACAGTGGGTCCATATTTAATCTCAGGGTCCAGTGGAGGATGCACAAACCTTTCGTTTATCAGAACCGTCCATAGCATTAACCTACCTGCTCTCCATGCCTTTGACGTTTCAAATCCTACAGAGCACTTGTCTTTCGAATCCGACCTCCATGTTAAGGTATTTGTGCCTAACATCTCCAGCCATCTAATTAAACTAAAGGAAAAATTTGGCAGAAATTACTCAGCAGGTCTAAACGAATTTGCAGAGGACATTAAATTTGTAACAGAAATGAAACACCCAACACTAAAAGAAGTACACTGGGGATGGTACACAGACATGCCAACCCCAGCTAAATTTTCAGGAACGGTTATTAATTTCTTGCTTTCAATATTTAGCGCAGTCATGATTATTAGACTTTCTTGGAAGGTAAGATCAATCTCACTGATAGTGATGGGCGCAACAGGCACAAAAGCAGCTCCCCTTTTGGACTCATACATAACGTTAAGACCAGATATCAAATCACCGCATTTAGCTTCAGAAACAGAAGAGAATATTTTAGCGAATTTGACACATATGGACAAACTATTTGTAGCGTGGATGTTTCTGGTAGCAGGGGTATTTACAGTGAAATTTGGCGGAAAGTGTGTCGCAAAAATAGTAAGGCTACTCAAAAACGGAAACATTTGGCTCCCTAAAAAGTTAATGAACCGTTGTAAGTCTTTAAATTCCGATGATAAAGAGTGTGGGAACACTGAGATTATACTTAGGTTTAGTAACATGGCTATGTCCGAATCCTTGGTAGTATCGGAAATATTCGATCTGCCACAGCATGTAACTTTCCTGTCAATACCACGCATACGTATAACCCATGTATCCAATGGTTGTAGGCGTTCTAAGGTCTTCCTCGATGTACCAGGAGAGTTCAGATACTCTAGGGGGAAGATGGAGATCTCATTAGATGCAGTCAAAACGGTGATCGTCCCACTGTATAAAGGCAGAAGAATTAGAAACTTAATTGAAACAGGGGACGTACATTACGCGTTAATGCTGAAACAGAATTGTGGTCTAACTCAAATAGTCCAGTCCAGGGTGGAAAAGATTAAAACCGGCTCGGACGCAACTCCTTATCCTCAGAGGAAGCAACCCCAGATGTATTTACAGGCAGAGATTCCACCGTTTACTAGAGCAATGGAGCCAATAACGAGTGGAGCTCGATATACAGTAAACGGTTCACCGCTGGTGACGCAACAGGCGACCTCTGTTTACTCCGGGTTCCATAGGCCTAGTTTAAATAATGACTCGGAGACCGAGCCTTTCTTGATGGGGGAGGATTTTGGGGAAAGAATGGGGAGGGTTCAATCCAGTAAGTTATCACCCTCAGCACCCGATCCAGCGAAATAGACCAACGACCAACTAAAAAACATATAAGGTATTTCTGATGTAAAGACAATGAATCAAAGATAATAGATGTCATTAGCATCATTATTAAAAGATTATGACGAGGATCAACAGTTATGGAAAACTTATCATTATAAACAAAGAAAATCTTGAACAGAGTTAGAAATAGAAGCACAGACCCAAGGGATTAATAGTAGAATAAACAAATAACTTAAGCTACGTAAGAACCAGCAACCAAATAATATTTGCCAGTCCCACGAATTTATATCCACACGCTTAACAGTGGGAAATCCTTAGACAGTTTGAAAACGTGATTAAAAGTTACCAAATTGAAGACTCAGGCCCCACAAGCTGACCTATGTCTAGGATCCAAATAGGCAACCTAAAGAAACGAACCTAGTTATCACTATATCACATTAATAATAGAGGTTGATACTAAGCTATTTAATGAAATAATTATAAATAAAGTTATGATCTAATTAAGGGGCTAATTGGAAGAACATCCAACTTAAGAAGGGGTCTAAAATACAATGGAGTCGACACTTTATCTGAGACCTTATTTAGAATTGTTACAAGATGAAAACACAGTACTGAGGGTTAGTCTCGGGGGGGTGTTTGTTGTGAAATGCAATAAAATGTCTGTATTTGTCTCACACGTTGCTCTTGTCCGTTTGCCAGATCCTCTGGGGAGAACTCCCTACGCTGATGGGGCAGAAAACAGGACAAAACAATGCAAGCTCTAGCGAACATAAAAAACAGCAGGAAGAAGAAGATGACGAACCTCAGACCGAAGATGATGAAGAACAACGAAGCCAGGAGATGCCACGAGGCAAGGATAGACCGAATACAAAACACGAGATGGACGAGATAGACGACGTAGAAATGGTCCCCGACGAAAGGAAACAGTGGGCCTTAAGAATCCAGCCGGCCCCAAATGCCAGTATGAAGTTATTCGGCGTGTTCGGCAGGTTTGCCATTCTCCCTGTCAACTGCCACCACATCAGGCGGCTGAACTTCGTAGAGGCCCGACTCGCGGACGAACATGGGGAGTGGTATCACCTGATGCCGAACATGTTGACCAAGGAGACATACCGACGTATCATGATCATCCTCGCTACAGGAAATGATAAGAGGGCCATGTCGAGATTATCAAAATTAATGACCACTAGACAAGAAGGAAACCATTGGTCTATGTTCATAATGCACGTATTAAAAAGAAATTTCTTGCCAGAATTACTAAGACAGCTGGCAAGAAAAAATTTAGATCTCTTGGGACAGGTGTTGGTCACCTTGGCGGACACCTACACGCTTAGGCAACCCTGGGGTAACACCCCAGAGTCGAAAGGATGCCCCATAAAAATGATCGCCAGGGCTTTGAACGGTGTCTGCCACCTAACGATAAAAGATCTAACACAAGCCATAGTCGCCTCCGAAAAGCCTCTCCAGGCATTTAATCTCTCAAACCTTTTGCGAATTCTAGTGAAAGGAAGGAGGGCGACATTGGCTAACATCTATGGATACAGATTCCATTGCCACTTATGTAACAAACCTTTCTTTGCCCGACGAATTATGAGGCGAGAAAGGGGAAGCCCAAATCCTATGGAGGTATTCGACCGGGACGGGGCTAGATACCCTTGCTGTGGAACGCTGGTCCACAAAAGGTGCTATCTAACAATGCAAGTGCCAAGGCACTCATGCCTATTTTGCGCCACAGCTCTCCCTGGCGGGATAGCAGCCTTTACGTCGAAGGTGCTGTCCAGAGAGGAGCAGGTGAAAAAGGAAAGAATAAGATCCTTAAATGGGGTCCCCCGGTTTGCCCCTAATGGGCCCCGCCCAGTGCCCTTGGGCTGCGAGCTGGAGGACATCCCAAAGGAAACCCTACCACCTTTTAAATACAGGGACCTTATCCCAATGGGGGCTCCTGCATTGGACATAAGGCCTGCATGGCGAAAAAGGTGTACCTGGAGACCAGCCCCTAATTGGTGCAACTAATTAGGTTCCATTAATAGATCCAGGACACCCAAAATTCATAACTTGAGAAAAATCGTGTTGAAAGAAGAGGTGAACATGATAACCTTCATATTCCAAATTATAATAGTAACACCACCCTAAGTGAAAAGAAGAAATTCAAAATTACACACTAGTCTAAAAATTACACAATCTCTTGGCCCGAATTGATCCACTGTCAGGAACAACGAGAACAAAATTCGGGAACAACTTCCACAGCGCTGAACTCTTTAGACGTAAAACTCCTCGACTTGACACCAGTAACCACCGTTGCAGCACTCAGCACCCCAGATGAGGGACCAGCGCCTCTCGCTTTGAGGAGAAGAACTATGTTAACTAAAAAGGATTCTTATCGAATCAAAGAATGAAAAACATGTTAATCAAAGAGTGAAAAATGTACCTACTTAGAAGAGTGAAAAACATATTTAATCAAAGAGTGAAAAATGTATCTATTTAAAGAGTGGAAAAACATGTTTAATCAAAAGAAGTGAAAAAACATATCTATATCATAGAAGTAGGTAGAGATATCTAATCAATTAGTGAGATATAGTTAATCAATAATAATGAGATATAGTTACTCAAGAGAGATATCTAGTCAATAGTGTTAGAGATATCTAATCAATTAGTGAGATATAGTTAATCAATAATAATGAGATATAGTTACTCAAGAGAGATATCTAGTCAATAGTGTTAGAGATATCTAATCAATTAGTGAGATATAGTTAATCAATAATAATGAGATATAGTTACTCAAGAGAGATATCTAGTCAATAGTGTTAGAGATATCTAATCAATTAGTGAGATATAGTTAATCAATAATAATGAGATATAGTTACTCAAGAGAGATATCTAGTCAATAGTGTTAGAGATATCCAATCAGTTGGTGAGATATAGTTAATCAACAATAATGATATATAGTTACTCAGGAGGGATATCTAATCTATAGTGTTAATAAGGAAGGATACCTAGCCAAAAGTGAAATGTAGTTAATCAAAATAATGAAATGTAGTTAATCAGAAGGTATCCAATCAATAGTGAAATATAGTTAATCAAAATAATGAAATATAGTTAATCAGGAAATTAAAAAGGTATCCAATCAAGAGTGAAATATAGTTACTCAATATATTGAAATATAGTTAATCAAGAAGGGAAAGATTCTTATTCACAAGTGAAATATAGTTACTCAGAATATTGAAATATAGTTAATCAGGAAGTGGAAGATTCTTATTCACAAAGTGAAATATAGTTAATCAAAGCATTGAAATATAGTTAATCAAGATTGGAAAGAAATAGTTAATCAAAGGCTGAAATACACCTAGCACAGAAATAAACGGCAGTGTAATTTCAGAGGGTTTTTAACAATAAAATTTAGGTCAGACGAGTAAAAACAAGACTTAACTAAAAGAACAAGGTCAAAATCTAGATGTGGACCAATTTATAGAGCATGAAAATTAGGACACACAGTCATTATGTGGGTCAACTTGTGAGTACTAGAAACAATAGAAGTCTGACTAAATAAGTTATCCGAACCGGGACCACACAAATTCTGACCCCAACCGGATCTAAATGGGCCAAATCGGCCTCAAAATTGTTTAAATATTCATTCTAACAGGTAAAAGGGTTTTTGAAAGTAACACCACTGTTCCAGCCAATAATAATAATTGGATCTAGATGTTTAAAAAGAGGAAAAACACAACAAACCATATCCTCGCGTAGAGATCAACCAATTAAGCCACCTCTGGAATGCGCCTCTACCGGAAAGTACAACAAATACGGAACAAATATTTGTCTCCGACAGTCTCTGATAGCTGGCAGCACCAGTGATATTTCCTCAGGCAGGTTGATTGTCGCTTTAAATAACTTAGGATGGATATTCTCCAAAAAGAAAAAGTATCCAAAAACTCTGTATCTTGTTAAAAGGTGAAAAAGAGCTTATTAGCACTATCAAAAAGAAAATGTTTTCTGGCTGGGACAGCCATTCTTCTTGGTGGGGGAGGATGTTAATGTCCATTATGGATTTAACATATCTCATTACCCTAATCAATTTTTAATGTATAATTAATTACAGAGTTATTAATGTGTTACAACCCTAATGTTAAAAACATGCATTTGTTAATGAATATATGTATTACTGTGAAATGTATCATTTGGATGTGTAAATTGTATTTGAGTAGTCTGGTGCAATGATTTATGCTGACGCGATGTTTTAAGCTGAAGCAATGATTTATATTGTGAAACATGTAGGAGCTATTGCTCACAGAGAAACACAGCAGGGTTCCCAGAAATTGCACCTAAGGGTGTAACCAGGTTATAAAAGGTATTATTTCACCATGTACTCTCACAATCCTGTAATATGTCAGCACTTATTCTGCTATCCATGCAAACGTTTTCTGAACGAATTTATGTGAATCCAGTCAGGAATTCATGGTATAAAAGGGTCCTCCTTCCAGTCAGTCAGTACCATCTACTACCTGGACCTGGAAGCTGTACCACCACTATCTACTAAGGAGGACTGACTGGAACCTATACACACTGAAACCCTGGGGAACCTCTGCTCTACTAAGGATATATATTGTAACCACTAAGGACTTATTGTAAACCTACCACTTGTTACTCTACAACATTGAATAAAAGCCAGCTATTCAGCACATCTCCAAGATCCCTCTCTACTTGAGTTATTCTTACAACTTGACTAGTTCATATAAGATAACTACACAACACTCCCATTTGGACTTAGCCAGTTATTGAACCTCACGAATCTCCCAACAGCTATTGAGCATCTTAGAGTAATTATCATTAAGTGTCCCCGCTCCCTAGACACTTACAATAACAGTATATGCCCTCTACATATTACTTAGTTACCGTGATACGTTGTAATGCATTTATGATATATACACGCACTTGTGGACGTATTGTGAACTCTTATATCATATATTTGTATGCTTCATATCAAAATGAATAACTCTAACAGATCTACAATATCAAATTTTGGTAACAGAAAATTGTTGGTCTAGTTCACAGGGTATATTAAGAAGGAATTCTAGTAACTCATATATGTGAGGTAACATATATATATGAGCATATTATATCCATGTCTCCATTCTGCTGACTCATTTCATGACATTTGAGACAATCCGTGAAAGCTGAAACTACTATGGCCAGCTATCAACATCAACATCTCCTTCCAAACGCTATTCATATGAATGTTACACAGGGCACATATATACGTGAATAAAGTTACATTTGAATCCTACTTCCTTTCTCTGTAACCGCATCTCTGTAACATTATTCCGCCCGAAAATATCAATTGTCGTTGTCTGAATTTACAATATGTATTCATGTAGGAACTGAGTCTCTTTTCACTTCATTATAGAACTATCATTGGAATAACTAGAATATTCAGACGGGCTGGAAGATCGGAAAGGGTCTTACAAGAATCTAAAAAATCTTTATTTGATATTTCTTCGACCTTCTCTTATTAAGTTTAAGATGATGATAGGGGAGCATATCCTCACTGTTTTGAATGTTATTGGGTTCGATAACACAATCGTTGGACATATTACTTTCTTAAATTCTAAGGCGCCCCGGGAATTCATAGAACAACTTAACATGACAATCAATCATTCTAATACAAGTCCCTATAAGATATACACTCCGGTCCTAATATGAAGCTATTCAATGGACCTTCATGAAAGCATAGCAGAAACCTGATTACAGTAGAAGGCAATAGAAACTCCCGACGGAAACTTTCAAGAAACAATTGGTGCAAAATGAGGAGTGTTCTCACAATGGACCATTGAAATGGAAAGACAATTTATTCAATGTTTTTTTTCCGGTCCACGAGGAGTTGTCACCAGTTCATGGCCGCAGCGTATTATCACCAACAAAGGGGATCCTTAGAAGAGCGCGTGTATCTTACACTCTAGGCATTAAGCAAGATGAAGTACGTTTAAGGGCTTCTTTGTCCATGCTCACGTGCTTTATAGTGAGAGCACACCGGTGTTAAAGGTCCAGGGTTACTGTTATGTTTCGTCCTTTTTTGTTCCATTGATACACAGCTCCACTTAAAAGGATTCTATAGACTAATGTTAAGTTAATGCTCTTCAAGAAAACGTGCCTGCAATACTGGCTCAACAATATAACCATCAAGAGTGCTCATGGACAGTACCCATGCATAGGAGGTCGACTCTCCACCGTAATATAAGTGGTTATGGTTTTCGTAATGAAGAAGAGTCAAGAGGTACTTCAGTTGTTCTTTAAAAACAGTCAGCTTTAGATTATTTTCTCTGTAATTCAAAATGATAAGACCTGTGCAGTATGTTCAACACGATAGACACGTTTTGTAATATAGTGATAACTATGTTGGCAATATTTATAAATGAAATACTGGCGGGGTTATCCTTTTCACATGTGGTTATGTAGTTCATTCAGAAATACAGAAATGCTGTTTTTTTTGTGTCCAACTACACTAGCATCTACAAGACATGGGGATTATAATATCATAAAGCAGTTGGTTAGTAGACTTCGCAGGTCCTTTGGGGGACGCGCCATTGTATTTTTCATTTTGAGGGATGAAATCCTCAAAATACTGGTGTCGACCCCCATTATGCCAATCACTGATTAAATCATTGATCAGATAGGGTAACAATCAGTGTGAAATCATGTCTGATCAGTTCGCATCTTTGCAGAAGGCTTATCTACTCCACCCATGTATCACCCAATTCTCACCTCCACCATACACCACTCCACTCTGGCACATGCTCCCTGCCCCCTCTGGTTATTACATAATAAGACAAACCCATATACCTACATACCCGCCGCCCCTCCCGTGACACATCGTGCATTTCAATGTCATAAGAATTGACTCATTTGATGAGGAGACAATGAGGAACATATTCGCTCCAATAGTAGACTGGCACTTCACTAGGGGTTTTGAAGCAGGCCATCGGAGGTATTCAAGGGTAAGAAGTACAAACTTTGCTTAATCTTATTCTTCTAACAGTTACCTTTCCAATGGCCACACGCACTTAATACTACTTAGTTTATAGATCCATACAAATTAAAATGATAATATATTTGTACGTTATTCAGATAATTATTTTCGGCAACAACCTAAGTATACCAACAAGCGTGGTAAGAGGAGGGGAGGACGCTGAGTAAGGGTGGAAGGGGTAACTCTGTTGCTCTATGGACAAACCAGGCCTGCCCCTCACCCAGTCATGGTTGGTTGCCCACTGTTGTGGCTCTATCCCTCCCTTGCCTTCCAGCTCGCTCCCTCACTCCCTCCCTAGCCTTTCACCCATTACCCCCATCTCTCTTACTCTCTCTCTCACTAGCTCTGAGTGCTGTTTTAGTGCATTCTACTAATTTTAGAGAGATGCACATACAAAATGTCCTGAAAAACCCAAAATCATAATTACTTTAACAGACCTTTTACTGACCTCAGGAACCCTGTATATGACAGTATATGTGATGTGTCACAGAGAAATGAGTCACAAGTCGCAAAATATAAATATTGAGATATAAGCATATCTGAAAAGATGAGAGCATGCCAATTTGAAAACTAATCTCTGGATGGACAATTACTAGTAAAGTAGCTAAATATACTCTATAAGATGAGCTTCAAAGTGCATAGATATATTTAATACACAATCTTGTGCGCCCGAAAAACGTTTCCCTTGGAAACGCCAAGTAGTTCCATTAAGTTCACACTAATTGTAAAGTTGAAAAGATCAACTGTTTACTTAATACTTGTTGTGTTTTGGCGTTAGTTTGGTTCGGTAGAAGATTCTGCTTTTTGGTAGCGAGAAGATTCTGCATACCGTTCCAGTTTGTGTTTGGATTGATGAGGGATGTTCAGGATATTGCATATGAGTATGGTACAAAGGAATACTTTAATTGTATATATGATAAACTTTTTGTTTAACTTTTTAGTATCGAGGACATGCAGCATATGATAGGAAATGCTTTGTGCTAACTCATCATTTTGAAAACTGATTTGAAGTCTTTATAGTTGATTTATGGGAGACACAATTTCTGACTTATATAGTTCACGCCCTCTTAATATCAATTTAGCCCTTTTCAAGGCACAAATATGTTTAAACATTAATGATTTTTTGGATATACTTTGAGGCAAGGCCGGCAATGTAACCTTTCATGGTAGTTTGCTTGAATACCTCACGGTTAGATACAAGGGTCTATCACCGAGGTCACTTATCCAATATCAATCATCAAGCAGACGACAAACAGGACACAGGAGGTAACATAATTGGGGAGTGAGGCGGCTTTGATTTATTGTCCACTTTGAGCATAATCGCTGAACATTAATGATTTTGACTGTTATGAATTTGCTTTTAAGACCACTTGAATGCGTTCATTCGGCAAAAGCAAGTTTAGACACGCCCTGTGCCTTCTGACCATCGCTATTTTTGCTTCAACTTCAGTTAGGCCATCACATGCTTTATTGGCCGTATAGGATAACAATCATAATTGAGCATATCTCAACTGCCATGTACAGAGTGCAGGAGAAGGCGGAGTGCATATTGCTAATATCTGCACTGAGGGTTCTGTTAACCATTATTATACCATTCATTATCCAATTTGCTCTGTTACATTACAGTTCATCATAACAGCCATACCCAATTTGATACTTTGATTAATATTATTGTAATATATCAGTACTCACAGAGCTAGTCATGCGGCTGGGATATACATTGTATATTATATATTGTACCTACATCTGCTTTAGCATATATTTAAAGGTATGTTCCTAGGTGCTATTTCAAAACAAAACTAAACAAGCGCTCTTAAGAAATAAAATGTAATAATATGTGATAAAATGATACAGCAAAAGGCTAGGGGATCCATAGGGATAGACAGAAATAGACAGAACTAACTGCTGTTATGTATTTCCAATCGTTCTTCACCGAGTTGGAAGCGGGGGAAACCCAAGGGGTTGGAGCGCAGCGTAGACCTGAAGGTTTCTCCCCGCCGGAAACAAGGTGAAGAACGATTGGGAAATACATAGCTAAGGTTAGTTTGAGATTTATTTGACCTCTTCCAAATGGTTTTAAACATATTAAATTGCTTTTAATTATGGTAACTTGCTGTGAGAGAAATACAGTGAGAGCGTGGCATGGCTTCATTAACGCTTGAACTTATGACGGCTGTCATAATGTTGACGATGGCCACCACACTTTCAATGCTTAGCAGACAACGTAACATCATGGCATGGCATGTCCCTCTGCCGTCTCAATGCTGGACTACTTTTGCAATAACCAATGAAAACGCAGAAGGATAAACTGGGTCATCTGTTTCTTCCCTAGGGAGGAATGAAACATATTTCTTCTCACTCACTTGTATTATAACATGCCTATACAAAGTCTATGGACACTCTGTTCCAGAGGTGAAATAATCTCTTTTTCTCACCTGTTACTGGTATAGTATCTCTAGTGTTTTATGGGCTCACAATAAGACAATCAGTGTAACAGTCAGTGTCAGTGTATGTGTCAGTCAGTGTATCTCTGACATATATTTCTATGTTTTTCTCTCTAGAATCCCTTCATAACACCATAATATCGGTTATAATTATCTCTTAGCTAGCTTTCTCAATCAATTACTGTCTCATAATTAGCCCCCTTCAATCATTTGTTACTACATTGTAGTTCTCATCTCATAACCATAACCAACCACTGTTAGTATTAATTAATTAAGGCTTTCAAATTTTTTACTCTTTGTAACAAACACATCTATTATTGTAACGACCAAAAATGCTAGAAAGACGGCATTCACAGGAAGACCTGACTGTAAAGTCAGACCTGACCAACCAAATTGTAACAACATCTTCAATTGCAATAAAAGAATTTTTGAATTGAATTGAATTGAATAATGCTCATCTTACAGAAAATGATAAAGCTATTTTTAAGTTTATTTGTTATAGGGTGAAAAGGGGTTGTCTGAAATATTTTAGAATGAAAAAAATCCCAATTAATCCCTCTCTCATAAATAAGGAAGTTTCGATAATTATTCCTATAGGGTAGGGCTTTAAAAAATGTACTGGGATGCTGTGCATGACGACAATATTTATTTCAATTATACCTGATAAATTAAAACGCAAATGTTGTTGAGCATTTTACACTGATGGGTTAAAGATATAATGAAAATTAAGAAATTCTTTCTGTGGTCTTTGAAAATAATTTTTAGCTGCGATTCCACTGGATTGCTTGTATCTGTGCTCATGGCTCGCTCTTGCTTTGCTTCTTAATAGTGTGCTTTTCATTCATTCTTCATTCACTAATATTTTGTCACAAGACAAGCGCAGAGCAATTCTACTGGTGCACTTGTCTTCTTATGAAATCAATAGCAAGTGCGTCAGTCCGCTCTAACTACGCTTTTGGTCCGCTACTTAAACAGGCAGAAAGACGTCATATGTAGCAGCGCTCAAATCAAACACGTCAAACTTTAGTGGAACATCCTGTGCGCTATTAAAGAAGCGCAAATAGCATTTTTTAAAAAGCGTATGGGAAGCGCAGTAACCAACCCCATTGAACCACTCTGATTTTGCTCTAACTTCACTTGTCATGTGCTCGTGGAAAAAATAAAAGAGCAGAACATGAGTGGACCAAAAGAGTGATCCAGTAGAATCTCACCTTGAGGACACTCTATGATTACTTTGGCTTTGTTAAGGCAGCAGAAGTATATCAAAAAAGAATATTTATAAATTACCTCCCTCATTTTCCTCCATATCAATTTATGAAGAATATAATGGCCTCCCCATTCAAATAGTACCCACATAATAGGTCCATGAGTTAGAAACACCATATAAGGCGTATGAATGTCTGGGATGGTAGATGTTCTAGTGGGGTAATATTCAAAATGGCAGATGTTCAGTGGGTAGTTAGCCTGGCACCCATATTCATATGGTGGAACTATGATTTTATGGCTTTTTAACAGTTGTTCCCTCTTATATCCTTATTATGTCAATATGCTACAGTAGTTTGCATTGCTTTCCTGCAGTTTATAGACAACACCACTATCATGTATTAATACATGTGTATTTCAATGTTTGATTTGCTTTTCTTATTCTCTTTGAAAGACCTGGGACAATATGCCTCAGTGTTTTGCACTACTTTCATGCAGTTAGACAACACCGTTATCATGTATTCATGTATGTGCATTTCAATGTCCGATTTGCTTTTCTTATTCTCTTTGAAAGACCTGGGACAATATACCTTAGTGTTTTGCACTGCTTTCATGCAGTAATATAACACCATTATCATGTATACATGTGTGTTTTGATGTTTGAAATTTGCTTTTCTTATTCTCTTTGAAAGACCTGGGACAATATGCCTCAGTGTTTTGCAACACCATTATCATGTATTTGCATTTTGATGGTTGATATTTCTTATTCTCTTTGAAAGACCTGGGACAATATACCTCAGTGTTTTGCACTGCTTTCATGCAGTAAGACAACACCATTATCATACATACATGTGCGTTTCAATGTTTGAAATTTGCTTTTCTTATTCTCTTTGAAAGACCTGGGACAATATGCCTCAGTGTTTTGCACTACTTTCATGCAGTAATACAACACCATTATCATGTATACATGCGTTTTGATGTTTGAAATTTGCTTTTTTTATTCTCTTTGAAAGACCCGGGACAATATGCCTCAGTGTTTTGCACTGCTTTCATGCAGTTAGGCACTTAGACATGGTCTCCGTGGTGAAGATAATCCAAAACTTCACTTGGATAGATAAAAATCAGAGCGATTCCAGGAAGGGTGGCAATGCAAACTTTTTCCCCTTTAGTAGTATCGATAGCCTGTAAAAAGGTGTAAAAATGATGACTGACTCTAAACGTTGGGATTGACGAGTCCAGTTGTAGACACTTGATCACTGACTTGAATGTATTTAGTGAGAATGTATTCGTGTAATTGACACAAACTTATATAACATGTTGGTTCATTGTGTAAGAGTATTATACTCGTAATTCATCCTTATGATAGGATAGTACTTGTAGGATGTGTATGTCTATAGGGATTATTATGTAAATGGATCAGGGAAAGGATAGAGCGGTGTATGAATCTTGTTTTGAATTCTCTACGATATGGCTACACATGAAAACGACCACATTAGTTATTAGTTATGTGTACTTTGAAGTACACATAGATCCGGGAAGTGGATGAAGAAGGCATAACTCTTTTCTGTCTGTCCAGACAAAAGTAGTATCATCTTTTAATTTGTATCATCATAATTTCGTTATGAATAATGGGGGCGTCTAATTAATTGAATCAATAGTCTTACGTACCATGAATGTTGCTTGTTTTACTAATATTTAAGTTAATTGTTTTAACTCATAGGACTTTTTCTCTTTATATATAATTAGTGGGGTTACTTTAGTTCTTGTTAGACACTTGACACTATTAAGCTAATTAGCATTTCATAGTTTACTTGAATATCAGAATATTCATTGACACATACACAATAATAGAATTACTGAAGTTTTCAAGTAATCTCTTGTGAAATTCAATATAACGGTCAATTCCACTGTAAGCACAATGGAAAAATTGATAATATTTCATTTCCTTGTGTTTCACAACAAAACGCTGAAAAAATTCAGATCAAGATAAGAACGTGTCCGAGCCAAAACTGGACCAAGAATCTCAAGAAGGGTGAATACCAGAATCTACTATTTCTGGAGAAGCAATACACAGTACTAGTACGAACAACGACTCAGGATATGCCGTTTCCTGATTGCACAACAGCAATTTAGTTAAGTAGTCCCTTTGTGTCAAGATCAGGAATAATTGGCCATTGCTACAGGCATAGCATTTGGAACGGCAATGAACAATCCTATGTCGAAATTAGTGCCGTATGAGAATCTTGTCAACGGTTATTTCTACCGTGATGGGCTCGTAAGTGGTTATCCCTTCTTTTGGTGTGTGGGAGGCGAAGGTGAAGGAAAAGTTATTCTTGTACGTTCTAAATGCACATACTGACTTCTTCTCCAATCGGAATGAAAATATCTTGGAGATATATTATGATAGAATGAACAACATTATAATTATTGATCAAAGACTGAATAAATCAATAATTATTTAGCTTTTAGAACTCGTGTCCATGTGGTAGGGTCAATCAATGCTTTCAATAGATAAAGCAAAATGACCCCCTGGCAGTACAACCCGACCATCATTATTGTTAGAATAATTATAACCTTCCACAGATTATTTCCCTGAGGATGATATCAGGGCATCCATCTTCAGGACAACCAGGAAAAGATGCATTATGATCATGCAGACCATGAAGGCCAAAAGTTACTCAAGTCATGTTGCTACCGATTATTACCAGTGCTGCAAGCCAAAAGGTCTGTGCCCTCCCTATTGACTTATGGGTTCTATTTTTGAACCTACCCCATCTCCAGTCATTCCAACTGATTCTAATGGACGTTCTGTGGTCCATTCTATCATTTCTTTAGCATCCCATGGACTATTAGCGTTGAGTATCAGGATTCATTGGTTTCGTTGCCTTCGAAGCAAAGCTTACAAGCTACTAAAGATGATTGCAAGACAAGATATTCCGAGGCGCTTGCCTATAATTGAATGAATTAAAAGAAGAGACATTCCGTCTTATCTAAGCTTTGGGCGGGCGCTGACTTTATTATGCTGGCCAAGTCATACATTCATTTTCGTTAAGGCTTCCCTTTATACTTGCTTCCTGTTCAGTCTAAATCCAGTATTTCTTCAAGTCGGTTTTCTAAAGCACCTGTTCCAATGAGAGAATGAACGTCTTTGATGTTTTTTTAGGCACACGTTTACAGATGATATGTTACATTTATCACACGTTTCCTTCCATTTAAGTTGACGCTAATTGGGAGGAGTATTCTTTCTCAGAGGAAAACTAACTGCCAAACCTACGTTTGTCTTTTTGTTTCATTGCTGTAGTAATTTGTTTATTTGTTTATTTCTGACGGCACTAGGATATTGCTTCTCTTTTCAGGTCATCAGGTCTTCGGTTGCTTTACTCTTGTTACAATAAGGGTGAGAACACAAAAGAAAAGTGGTGTGGTGGATGAGATGGATGAGGGGTGAGAGAATCGTTACGGTTAGAGATGTAAATGGATAAGGCAGTAATTGATCTCATGCTTCGATTATATATGTTGGTTTCTATGATAATGGTATTGACTTTCTATGGTTTCTGAATAAGATGGTAGTTTTTTAATCACATGTATGTATCTGAACACCGAATTTGATGGCTAATTTTTAGTTTATTTGCGCACTAATTACTACATTCCTATGGCTTTAGGCAGTAGAAACTAATACTGACAAACACCGTTAGAAAAATGGCATATGAGGGTATGTAGAGCTTCGCCATGTAAAGCAAAAATTGAGGCTAAACTGTCCACAAGATGGCTAGAACACATTGTTTAACAAATTGAAGCCTTCTTCATCCCCCATACAAATACTTGACATTGTTGCTATAATACACAACACCAAGAAACATGCTTCCTAGCTGTGGCTTTAAGAAGGAAAGATCTTAATTCTTCTGCAAAAAGCCCAAATCTTCTTGAATGATGAAAAGTCACATCATACTAAGAGGCTGAAGTGGAAATCTAGTTGGAGTAAAACGAAGGAAAAATAATGCTTTAAAGGAAAGCACCGACCTGAGTACATCCTATTTTTAGACATCGAGAATGCATAAGCCCAAGCCCA
This sequence comes from Sthenelais limicola, assembly GCA_942159475.1. NCBI lineage: Eukaryota > Metazoa > Annelida > Polychaeta > Phyllodocida > Sigalionidae > Sthenelais > Sthenelais limicola. The sequence continues at coordinate 69,708,042 of OW804097.1, read as the reverse complement.
AGGCTGACGGGGCACGAATCATTGTAGATTCATCCATGGTCCTCCGCCTAGGACTGGTGTATGTATCAATAATAAGGATGAAAGAGACTCTGTAATCAGATAATCAGAAAGATGTGATTCAGGAAGTTAAATAATGGTATCTCAGTAAATTAATATGGAGTATTGATACGTTGATAGCGGTAGAATGGATGAGCTGACAAGCTTTGTGTACCTCTAGATGTTCTCCTCAAAATGATATTGTTATACGTAGTGTAACACAAATTGATGAAGGAGAAATAACCAGAATCGATGGTTCTCTACCAATATGTTATACGTAGTGTAACACAAATTGATGAAGGAGAAATAACGTAGGGTATCGTAGTGTAGTTTATTCTTGATTAGATGTTAAGTGTGTACGAGGGGCAACAGTACCCCCAATATATGCGAGGGGAGGATGTGCATGCAAGCAAGGTGCTCCCTGATTGGACGGTGAAGCCGCCCAATCCATACCTAATTACGGTCAGTAGGGCTTGCGCCAGCATGCAGGTAACATGTAAAGTAAATGAAAATTTAGGTAGGTACCCTTATGTAACCATAAGGTATAACAATATTGTGTTTTTAAGTAAATTATGACATATAAACCTATGATGAATTGTTATGCATTTCTGTATGACACTGCTTTAACATTTTTTTAATGTATAATTCCAACTAGAATTATAATTCAGTTATCTAGTCTAATGATCTGGATATTTGCAATGTGGTCAAAATTACCTTCTATAATCTCTGTGGCTTTTATCAGTTCTGTCCGTGAGAATTACACTTTAAAAGTAAAATGATGTGATGTGAATATATAACTTGAAATAAAATGAACAAAAAGACAAGAGCAAAGGAGGTAGACATCGGATCAGCATGCGCGCCTGAAAGATCGAGTGCCTTTATTCAGACCATAACCTCTAGTAGTAAAGTAAATTGAGAACCTTATAAGATGGAGAATGTGATCACCACCACGAAAACATCTACCTTCTTACACATAAAAATCTCCTTTCGGGTTCCAGTTGCCCTTATCTGTGGTTTCCAGGTCTTGATCAACAGACTGAGGACCAACGGTTCAACATGTGGATGATTTGGCTGTCATACCCATGAGTAGTGGTCCATATATATACTCTCCTTATTAATCGCAACAGAAGTACTTACTGTGAAATGGATATGTTTACCGAAGCCCAAGCATATACAAGAAACATATAAAAATGTCAGGTAATCTCGCATGTTTTGTTCGATGTCTGTCGGGGTTAGGATCAGTCTTAACATATTGTGATTGAATATTTTCTTTTTTATTTATTTACAGGCCAAGCCATTAAATTACATCAATATTTATCAAAAAACGCAATTGTCGTTCAACGACGTGTTTCATAATATGATAAATGATAAATAACTTTGAAATAATCATAACTATAATCAAGTGTCTAAGCTGAATTATAGTGCCTGCCAGGAACGAGGTATACAAAGCAATGGCATAGCATTATCATATTACGTAACAATGACGTAATGGTGATTAATTACATTATGATTAATGATCTAATTATCTATGATCTATAATAACTCTAATTACATTTATCAAATTAATTAATCGCAGTATTATGCCTACTAAAGAGGATCAGGCATATAGTAACAGCAGAGTGCATAAAAGGATATCTATAACGGTTAACGAATGAGTGAAGGACACATGCATACTACCACTCATGTGGTCGAGATATAACAATAGGTCAACAGAATTACGTTCACTCCTGGTTAAATAGAGTATTAAAACAACATTATGCCTCCTGTATTTTAATAACTATGTAAAACCTCAAAGATTCACGTCATTGCATGGGGATTAGATTTATGAAAGTTTGTTTCTTTAATGTTTACTCATAACATGGATGTTTTTGTCAGCATATTTCTCAGTTTAGTCATGTGTACTATTTTCTCGACTAAAACTGGGCCAATTGAAAGTATGAAGAAGAACAATGAACAATGCAGGAACCCGAGAGCAGGCTAGATATAAAGTAATCACTACCGTAGGTAGTTATAGCCCCAAGATGCTCAAGGCAATGATTATATGTGAGGTATGAGGACTCCCACCTTTAAGGCGAAGGTCCATACCGAAGCCTGCCTAGAAGTAATAGCGCTATCTTTTCCCATACTTTCAGGAATAGTTAAAGTTCAATAAGAAACAATGATAATAAGACAACGTAATATATCCTCTTTTTACTTTATGGCAAAGTATTCACGACTGTAAAAAAGACGTAATAAGGATAATAAGATAAGATAAGATTAATAAGATAATAAGGAGCAAGGAATGTTAAAACTGCATGGGACCGTCACTATAAAGTTGCAACTAATCCTTTAGATATGAGGAATCGTGTCACAATTGCGAGCCAAAAGAAAGTGTCGTCGTACCTCGCAGACTTATAGAAAATACCCGTAGTTTGACTACAAAACAATGGCGACTTTCTCTCGTTCGGCAGGTAAAAACTATAGGAATTCCGCATAGTGGGATGGCATTGTGATTGATATTGATATCTTATCCTAATTGTGAAACAGATGTTATCAAGAGAATATTCCCCACTAGTCAAAATAATTATGAGGCATTAGTAGAATCATATATTTAGTCGAGGTCTCGAGAAACAGATTCTCGCGAGAAATTAACCAGAATAAAGTAGTTAAAAATGTCCTTACAAACGTTCTTGAATCTGATGCAGGCTGGCGGTAGGAATTTATGAAATTTGCACGAATAACAAAGGTGGGTGGTATTTATGATTTTGATCGTATGTCATTTTAATTAAACATGGATAACTCATTGATAGAGGATTTGTAACGGTTCATGAAACCTTAGATCTGCTCTGAAGTTGGATGCAGATGATGAAAAGAAATTTACGTTCACGCTTTATTGGCTTATTTTACTACCTCAGGGGAATGGAGCATTGAAAGTGGATAGGGGATACAGATATCTTAGCAGTGTTAAGGTAACACATGTGCACTGACGTATGAAGTTGCTATTTATGCATGTACAGTTTCTTTCGTTAGGATTGCTTTTCTAGATATTTTAATAATATAGCTTGATTTAAGCACCTAAGCACGTAAGGATTCGGATCTTCCAAGAACATTACTAGAAATCACATAAGAATATGCGCTTCGCGTTTCAAGTAATAAACCCTTTCAAGAGTGTTGCGAGCAGAAAATTAACTTAGTCTGAAAAGGACTATAGTCATACAAGAACACGCCCACCTTTTGAACAAACGCCTGAAGGCCTCAGGAAAATAGAATCCTCTGAGGATTTCAGGCAGAAAATCAAAGCACACCTACCCAAAACTAATTAAGGGGCGGGGCGGTATTCTCGAACAAATTTGAATAACTACTGACACACCGAAACATCCCTCATTCAGACGAACTGACAACAGCAATGGCTAGATTAACTCAGACAAACGGACAGAATACCTGATCCTTTTCTTTCTAAACTGAACCTTACAATGTATAAACTATCAATTCTTCTCTCCACAAACTAACAACTGTCGCGCATGCGCCACTATATAATGCTGCACTAAAAACTACAGCCCCTGGCGGAAGATGAATGAACATGCTACATGTTTAGTCCTCGTGAGCCTTGTTAAATCCTTTTGAACTTCTAAAATATTTTAAGTAATAAAAAAAGAATAAACACACGAAAAAACCCTAATTCTCAGATTTTAAGCAACCACAGATTAGCAACAACTGACATGTATATTCCAGTCGGCTTCCATTTTTTCACACCGTTGGAATCACGTAAAAACCCGATGATGACTATTCTTAAAGGCTGTTCTAATCCATTAACCAATATATCGGCTTGTTAAGTAGCTCCCGTGACATTTATCTCCCAAGTTCCTTTCTTTCTCAATGCATTCCCCCAAAAGCTACGAAGAATACTTAATCTTCGTACCTAAGTACGTAATCTTCGTTTTTGTTTGGAAAGTGTTTTTATTTAACAAGGCTGAACATAATATTATTGTTACATGTGAAAGATATTATCATTGTCACCTTTAATGAGGGTTGGTCCGGAAGAACTGTCAAGGACAGAGGACAGACTATATATAATTCCCTTTAATACATTTGTATTATATCTTCTGCGAGCCTGTGCTTTGAAATTTTCAGTAGAATATTCTTATTTCATATTTTCTAATGAACTACCTGAAATACATGATGATATAAAGTTCTTTTTTTTACAATGACGTGACTAACATTTTTACATGTAACAATGGAAATTATGTCTTTTGTTTTGTCCATAATTTTGCAGCTTTATGTTTTTGCACATTTCTTGAGTACATGTAATCGACCCATCGATGGAGATATTCCCGGTGATCCCTTATCCACGCCACGCCCACTTGTGACGTCATAGAGGTAGTGCGACAAGATGGTTCCATTCACATTGTGACGTCGCACGCCCAACCCTTCTTATACACTTCTCCACTTGTATCCTCACTGTGCGAAGGTGTTTTCCTTGTGAAACAAATTTTTGTGGTGAAGTTTGAGATTAATTTCTCAGAAAAGTACTCATGGATACATTAATGAAAACAATGTCTGGAATATTTCCTGGCTATCTCTAAAGTTGCATTTGTTCTGCTAAATTGTAGCGCACAAAATAGTTCAACGTTTATCTTATGATCCCAGTTGACTGTTACACATACCCTCATTATTTACTACACATAATATATTTACTACTTACACGAAACAGACATCGCGTGTCTGATTATGTATCATAAACACCTCATGAATTAGAAGATTTTAAAATATTGAATTGAACTTGCCAGAGAGCATTCCCATGGTCTAGTTTCATTAGTACACAGTTTCAAGAATCTCATACATTACTGAAGCAATTAAATGAAATAATGACATGATAATATCCACCACTGGATATATAGTCGTCTTAAGTTACTTCACTCCATGGAATCTCTGCTTAATCGAAAAGAGACTAATCTATCATCCGATCTATCTTTCACTCTAGACGGGCACGTAGTAATTACGCAGACTGCCCTCGAAATGACTGACACCTTTGGGATAATTAAAAAACGAAAGTACCGGATAGATCTATGAGCTTTCTTTTATGTCCCTGTAATTAAAGCCTTTTTAGAGCAGTAGTCGTGGAAATGATCTTCATATAGTCAAATTATTCAGCGCAAATGAGGGACGTCTGTACATATATATGTGTTCCATCCAACCGTAGCGTGGCCATAGGTAGCTAATGGGATCCACACACACATATATATAGGAATAATATCGTTTTATACACGAGTAAGGCAAGCTTCTATAAGGCGGTAACAAGAGATGTATTTATCATCCACGAACGTATTAATTAATACTTATATCAGAACTGGACTTTGGGAGATCTTGACGTCGGTAAAAACTTGCGGGCATGGTATACCGATCCCTAGACGAAATGACGATGTCCAGGGGGGCGTTTCATAAGTTCGAATAGCGCGCGCTATAGGGCCTAACGACAGTCGTTACCAAACATAGCGCGCGTTAAGGGCCAAAATTAACGTCAAATAACATTGCGTTACTATTAGACTGGAGGCAGAATTTCAAAAGGGGCTTAGAAATCACTTTAGGAGGTATGGAATGTTAGAGGGTGGCATCCACCCTGGATTGGTAGCCTGACCATCACTGATTAAATTCATGGTGGATGCCACTTGCGCTGACCTATATTTGCCGAGAAAATCCAAGATGGCCGCCAATTTTTCTGACTTTTTTAGTTTTTTTGCCAATAACTCGGAAGATAATGCATTTACATCTTAGGTTAAATGAAACCATGTGTAGGGCACATAATTATCTATTGATTGATACCAGCTTCTTGATTCTGCATGCAGTAGTTTTTGTATAATCACCTTTTGAAAAATGAGGTCATTTTGCGCTTTTGTGACAAAATGACATAGGCCTCTTTTTCCTGAAGCACAGTCAAGTTTCTGTTGGAGATAGAGCTAAACATGTATTAAATGTTTGTTAGAGTATGAAATGCTCTTTAAAATGACTTATTGTACATGTCTCTATGACTAAAATTGAATTTGTTATGAATTTATAGCCATTAAAAGAATACTCCTATTATCGGTTAAATTCAAAAACCTCCTACATTCTAGTGTCTGTAACTTGGATTTTTGGTGTCAAGTCACCCATCTATTGTTTCTCATGTAAAATTGGATGTATTGTCATAAAATGTATCAAAAAAGGTTTTTAATTTAAGTATAAAATGTCATAAATCCTCATCCCAATCATCATGCATTGTGTTGGGTTGCACCACAGAACAGCTGTAGCCTGTGAGGCATGGGATATTCTGTTTCCAGCAGGGACTCCATGTTGTTGTAGACTTTCCACCCACAATATGTGTTATTTCTCCTAGTCCTAAGGTACTGCTTCTGATATTATTGAACATGTTCCAAGGCATGGTCAATATAGATCAGGTTGAAGGTATTTGAAGTACATCAGACCATGAAGTTGTCACAGAATATCTTGTAGTTAACTGGATGGGTTGTATCTATCAGCAATCAGTAGAATACATAATTACTGTGATTGTACAAAGCTAGCCAATACAAAACTAGCCATGAGAACAGATTTGAAAGCAGTAACATTGAAATTCCCGTTAATGAACATAAGAAGTTTGAAAAGCATCTTCATATATGAGATCCAGAAAAAGTAATAAGTGAGATAATGCAAGCACCACACACATCCTAATGCTATCACCCTGCATCAGGTTCAGACCCTAGGCTACCAAACAACAGTCTCTGTAGAGGCCATCAATGAACAGATAGCCCTAGTAAACTGGCCATTTTAGCATTGGAAAACCTTATACAAGTAGACATTTGATACACAGGAACTTAGAAAACATGTTTAAGTTTAACATAAAAACAATATTTGTGGGATGGATGGATTTGCCTAGAAGTGGATAGGGAGTCACAATGTATTGACAGCCCTTCTTACTTTTTATATACAGGGTAGGTGATCATTACCTATGCATAACATGACATAGCAACCTCTTTAGATGTGTTTAAGTTAGCAGTGTACTTCATATGTTGCTTGCATTATCTCGCTATTAGTGTTTGTACCTACTGGTCAAGCATATAGTACCTGATTTCCTGATGTCATCAAGTCAATTTTCAGAGCTGTAGGCCTTCCTTTGCCTAGTGGCATTCAAATGCTGCAGTTACCCAACTGGCTGCTCTCTCTAGATCTGCCTCCAATCCATACTCTGTATCTCAGATGATAGAATATGGTCAGAGGATATGCCAGAAGACTAATAGATCTCATAATGAATATCCAACTCTATCATACTCATGAGAGCAGGGGCATCCATATTAAAGCAGTAAAATGCCTGCTGTGCATGGTCGATTCCAGCGAAATGGGGGCCATTTTGTGTTTTTTATCATTTTATCCAATCGTCATAATTTTTATGTCATTGAATAAAGATGGTCAAAGGATGAAAAGCCCAAAATCTTAGCTCTTAACTCATTAAATTCCGGGAACTAGTGGTAGTAGAAGGTTTTGCATTGAAAATAGTGATAGATTACGAATGACATGCCTATAAAGATTGAGTATTGTATATTTGTATATATCAAGTTGGAAATATCCCAATTTTAATCATTTAAAAACATTTAGAACCGCATAACTTAGTTTAGAATGTTAAAAAAAAGTGTTTTTTTTTAAATTTTTATTATTTTGTGTGTATTTAAACATCTTTGCCGCCTACCCTTCCTTGAGTTTATCCTAAGTGACTTTGTGTCAACTCTTGCACAATATCTCATATCCCATAAAGAGTCAATCTCTGAATCTGTCATTAAAGTGAACGATTATGGCTGTACATAGGTGAAAACCATTTGCAGCTAGTACATATATTAATGTATTTAGCCACAATTGAAAAAGCATACGTAATCTATCGCTACAGTCATTTCTGGCCATATTGGGTTTATTAACCAGTATCATATGAAAGCTAAGGTAATAAAACTGCTATTGTTCTCATTTATTTATTTCTATTTATTAATCACAAGGTGACTTTCATTAAATAACCATCAAATTTTCAACAAAAAAGCCGAATTCATTTTTTTTCTGATATTTTTACATTTTTCAATTGATGCGATTTGTCATTTATTTGCCATAATCTATGAAAAATATTAAATTTTCATGAAAATATTCATGTGATTTCTTTGACTTTATTTCTTCCCATACATTCTGAACAAAAAAATCATTTGAAAAAGATTTCTGCCTTCAGAAATAACCCTTTTCCATTGCATTCGTAATCTATCTGTCATTCGTAATCTATCCTGTCATACGTAATCTATCGTTTTTGAAAAGAGAAATGCCATTTAAAGATGGATTTCATGTTATTTCTCTAACCTCTTTCTTTCCATATATTCGAAGCAATATACATTATTCCATGATTATTCCTGCTTCCATAAATCTGCCTTTACCAGTGTCTTTTTGCAATCAATTATATCATTCGTTATCTATCTGTGATCTTTTATTTGGAGTATTCCATGAGAAATGTTGCTATTTAATGAAAGAAATTGTGTCAGTTCTTTGACTTTGCCCCTTATTAGATAGTCTAAACAATAACAATTAATCATAAATGATTCTTGCTTCAGAAATAGCATTTTTAGTATGTCATTCGTAATCTATCATTGCATACGTAATCTATCGCGATAGATTACGTATGACATTTTGATCACATGTATAAGAGAAATAATAACATCTCTTAATATTTTGGTTGATGTTACCTATCAAGATATGAACAATGATCAAATATACCAATGATGGTAGCTTATACTTTATTATTTATTCACTAAACGTTGCTATTTGTCATGCTACATAGGAATTCAACACAAATACAATTTATGCATCTGTAATCGCTCTAGAAGCTGTAAAAATTGTTGCAGAACAAAGAAAATTGGGGATAATTTACAAAACACAACTAGTAATATATTTGAGAAGTATCTGTCATTAATTTTCAAACCACCCAAAAATAAGTAGGAAAAACGTGTCATTCGTAATCTATCGCTTAGAGTAAAATTGAGGGGACTTTGGCATGAACAACTGAGCCTTGTGACTTCATATTTGACGATAATAAAAACATATTTGTTCCTATGCATTGACAAGTCCTTCCAGTATATTTTGACCACATTTCATTGTTTTAAAATGTTGTCAGATAATAAATATCTATGCAATATTTAGGGAGTGCATTCGTAATCTATCGCTGGTAAATTTTGGCCACTGCAGAGATACCCTACATGCAAAAAAATAAAAATTATAGTAGAGTTGGACAGGTCCATAGCATGTTTATCTCAAGAAATTATGAAGGCTGTACCATCAATATTTTTCCATTTAAAGCCAAAAATGCAGAAAAGTAGGTTTTGGCCCCGATTTCACTGGAATCAACCGCATACTCTCTGACATCATAGTGTGTGAGGTGGTTGAAATTGTCCAGGTTGGAAGTATGTCTAAGTTCATATCATGTATGTATGTATGTATCTATGAGGGAATCTGAGTCATGTATTTCATCTTTATCTTGTTAGTAAGCTACTAGTTTGGAGAAAAGAAACATGAATTGGCTTCTCTTGCAAATTGAGTCCTGGTCTGGTCTAGTATACATACATGTATAGTGATTTTTACAGTTCATGAACAGCTGATAAAATTATCAGTGATTGATCTTATCCAGGGACAAAAGGAGATCCTTCACATTGATATTCACCACTTTGAAATGTTACCATTTGTGTGGTATCATTGTAGTCAACAGCAAATTGACCTATACAATTTGCCAACTTCAATAATTATTTGACAGAACAGAAATGTGGCTATTCTCATAGTAGGTGTGAGAAATTTGAGTCCAATATTCCAGTCTGATTTGATCATGAATGGTGCAATGTCCAGTTTGGATCGGCCATTCAATCAATGTCATTGATCTTGTTTGTTGGATGGTGATCTCAATCCCAATATGATTTGGTGTGAGTAGCTTTCTTTTTGAAGCAGCATGATGACACATTGCAGGTGGAAAGACTTTACAACAGCATGGTGTCCCTGCGCGAAACAGAATATAGGATATCCCATGCCTCACAGGCTACAGAGCTCTGTTCTGTGGTGCAACCCAACACATTAAATGGTGATTGGGATGAGGATTTATGACATTTTATACTTAAATTAAAAACCTTTTTTGATACATTTTATGACAATACATCCAATTTTACATGAGAAACAATAGATGGGTGACTTGACACCAAAAATCCAAGTTACAGACACTAGAATGTAGGAGGTTTTTGAATTTAACCGATAATAGGAGTATTCTTTTAATGGCTATAAATTTATAACAAATTCAATTTTAGTCATAGAGACATGTACAATAAGTCATTTTAAAGAGCATTTCATACTCTAACAAACATTTAATACATGTTTAGCTCTATCTCCAACAGAAACTTGACTGTGCTTCAGGAAAAAGAGGCCTATGTCATTTTGTCACAAAAGCGCAAAATGACCTCATTTTTCAAAAGGTGATTATACAAAAACTACTGCATGCAGAATCAAGAAGCTGGTATCAATCAATAGATAATTATGTGCCCTACACATGGTTTCATTTAACCTAAGATGTAAATGCATTATCTTCCGAGTTATTGGCAAAAAAACTAAAAAAGTCAGAAAAATTGGTGGCCATCTTGGATTTTCTCGGCAAATATAGGTCAGCGCAAGTGGCATCCACCATGAATTTAATCAGTGATGGTCAGGCTACCAATCCAGGGTAGATGCCACCCTCTAACATTCCGTACCTCCTATAGTAAAATTTGAAACTTCTGCCTCTAGTCTATATAACGAACGCGCGCTAAATTTATCGCTACCATAACGAACGCGAACTGCGTTAACTTATGAAACGCCCCCAATGGCAGTCCTAGATGCTAACCAGTTAGTTGACCATAGGGGACTCTAGAGATCATGCATCTTATAACACTGGGCATAGCCGTTGATGCATCACATTTTAGGTTTTCTTTAATCACCCATTCTCCTCATGGTGAATGAGGAGAATGGGGAAATACATTTTGAAGGTCCATAGCTGTGTTAACCGCAGGCAATTTAATGATTAAAATTAATCATAAAAATATATCTTGCATCTCCAATCTATTTCTCTAATATGCGAATGTAGGACTTCTAGTTCCACACTCATCCTGGACACTACTCTCATTACATTCGATCTTAATATCTCATATTACGTGTTTTTACTTTGAGGCATTTATTTTTTTAAAGGTTTTAATGTCAATATTATTTTGATGAATTACATTTGTCAATAATGATAGCGACAGTACATTAGTTTTGACCCTACTTCCTCAAAGTCCTCCAGTCAAGCTCTTCTGGAAGCTACCTCGACTCGGTTTAGTCAATATTATTGACAATGCTCTGTTGACATTTATCTCATCGCCAAATGGCTGGTGATCAAGTGCGTGAATATGAAATGGCTCTATGTTGGTCTCGTCAGTGGTTCACATGGCCTGCAGTTCGGATTGTTTGTGAATATCTTGATGATGGATGCTTTTGTTATTCATAGGACGCTGATGCGGATCAAGGACGTGTTATTTCTGGTCCCATTCAGTGGAAACGAAAACATTTGGCCGAAATATTTTTTTTATAGAAGACAAGTTACGTTTTATTTGAATAACTCATGAATGGAGAATGGAGAGGTTCTACATTTTTCATTTACGATGTTAAAACAAACAACATAAGATTCAAATTGAAAGGCTATACTAACTCTGAGGCGATATAACTCTTTGCTCAATCACGTTCATCATATATAGGCACACAAATGTTTACACTGTGATAGAGTAGTATTCCTATAATTGAATTCTGTTAACTGACTTTGAGTAGAGTATAGGTAGCATTCGTTATCACCAAGAGAAGGATGAACAAAGCAGTTCCCAACTATTCAATTTTGACTCTTATTGTTATATTCCTTTTATCTAAATGTACTGAAACACTTTTGTCATCTTCTAATATATTATATGTATCTATTTTTTTCTCAAGTTGTACATACAAAAGTGGCCTGGGGCAAGCGAAATGGATCAACCCAGTATAATTAGAAGCTTAAACTAACAAGAAAGGCCAGGCTGGGAAGAACTCTTATTGAGATGACCACGGCCTTTCTGTCAAAACCACAACCTTATGTCAAATAAAGAACTCTCTCATCTTATCCTACTGCTTTCGTATCACTATAAAGATCATGATAAAGTCAAAGCATGGCATTTAGTCAGGCGCGGTCATTTCTGCCAACTGTTGGCGTCCCTTCTATCCACCCACGCCGTGCACTCTCCGCACTCTTCTTGCCCACCCACCCGCACCAAATTATCTACTCTTCCTAACAAAAGGGCCAGGTATAATTATTACATAATCATATACATGTATAAACAAAATTATGTAATTAGTACATGTCATGTAAAACTCCAATTAAAGTTTTAAAAAATTAATAATTCCCCAAACCACCTCTTGATCTTACCAATTCACCAGCCGGCGTTAGTAGTGATGATACTAATACAAGGGCAAGGGAGTGATAGTCACGTAACAATTTCTGATAGAGTAGGGGATTTGCATGTCTCACTGCGCATGTCTACAGCAGTGCATCCTGGGATGGATTCTGTTGAAATCTGACATACAAATATTTGGTAACATTTTTATCGAAAAATTCAAGAATGTTGTCATCAATGTCATAGCTTGTATAAATGATCTATGAAAAACAAATGCATGATGGGAAAGATGTGTCATGGAAACATGTATAATTGAGGAATGGATATTGACATTAGAACATTGATAAATATTCCATCCTGAACATGACATGTTTTCCATAGATTTTAGAATGTACCATTAGTCCCATAATTCCATGCGAATAAAGATTCAAAATGGCGGCTATGCAAATCCCCTATTAGAGGCTGCTTTCGATGTGATGCAGCAACCAGTACTTTAAGGGGCGTGTGATGTACGATTTATACTCTAAATCATTTCGTCGTAGACTTTGCATGGCGCAGGCGCCGTTCCCTTGGCAGGGCACCGCTATATAAAGTTGTTACTGACATGACGCTAGCGTTGGTTTTGCCAACATTTATTTCAGTTTCATTATGTGTTTATGCTCATATTGGTAATGTGTAGCAAACTTCCAAGTCCTGGTCATATTGTATAGTAAAACTACCATTCCCTTTCAAGATTATCAATGTACGCACGTGCATACATATTGTGATAATTTCCAATGGTTAATGTATGGCTGAGCAGTGGTCAGTGCACAACGATGGGATTATCTAGAATAACGCATGCTATGATTTCCCTTTAAAGCCCTGAAAGTTTAAAGTTTCGAAACGATGGTGTGAAGGTCATTTATGGGGGGGGGGGGACTCTGATCTTATGCCACTCTGAGATATTGCAGTAAAAGATAAATGGTCTTGTATCCAAATGGGATAAAACAAAATCGAATGATTCATATCACCTTTTAGCCTTAAATGCCTGAAAGGTACTAGGAAACCACTACAGAATAGAGGGCAAAATTGATAAACCCTCAGCCTTGACCCACAGGCACGAGTATAGTTGAATCATTTTTTCCCCACAATCTTTTATCCAACTCTGCAGCCAGACAAATTGACAAGTGTCGGGTGTTTATTGGTCAGATTGCTTCCCGCGAGAGTTCATGCTTGCCAAGTAGCCATTGACAAAACGCCCAGATGCGACCAGAGGGACAATGTACGTGTTGAAATTAAAGTCTCCATCAGAATTTTTCACTAGACACTAAGGCCCAAGAACGGGCAAGAACGTTCTCCGAAAATCTAAGTGTTATCAAGCAGTTTGAGATAGATATAACTTTAGATGGAATTCCTTGAAATGCCACTACAGTAATAATGCTACTAAATAGACGATCATATGATGGGACAATGCAAAAGGCCGTCCAGTGAGGCATCTTGGTTTCTGGATTAAAGTGGATTATATTAGTTACATATCATGTCGAAAAGTTTTTAGTACATTGGAAGGCCATTTCAAATCAAATAATATTAAAAATGATATTTTCAGAAATGTTCTCAACTCGTGTAGTCCTACAATGTGTTAGTGGGCTGTACATTTGACCTGCGGCGACATAAAGTAGCATGCATAATGTGTTGGGAATTCTTCATGATATGATGACCAAAAAGAGTTTGCTAAGCTGGCAAAAGCCGTTACATCTCGAGACTATTTCCACCTTCCTCTTGGGAGCTTTGTATTGACTTAAATGGAATATCTAATTTCGGCTGCCATCTAGTCTCCACACTCAAGGCCGTATAAAACAATCCCTGTTGTCCATTAGATCTTCCTTCGCCTAAGAGCCCTTATTTCATTTTTTGTTTTTCCACCAAAGAGCATATATTTCACTTTTTGACCTTCTATTATCACATGAATATATATACTATTTTTCTTCGGCAACAACTCAGTCATCGTTCTATTTGCGCAATGCCACAGAAATCTACTTCAGGGGAGAACTCAAGGCATTATTCCAACTACCCTATGGGGGACAAAACCTGATTGCCCAATACCCTTACATTTGTCATTTTAATGGCTATTCTGAGATATTATACATAAGTAACTTTTATCTCCTCATAAAAGTTATACTTGTTGCGTTGTCTGTCAATTTCTGTCCAGGGTTCCATTATGTAACATAAGCGTCTTCGAATTCAAATATATGATGTAGCTACATTATGAACTGTGTGGTGTTGATTTGGGGAGTTATTTTATTTTTCCCTTTATCTATCTGGATCGTGCTGCTCATCTGTGAATTGAAGGAGAGTACACTATCAATCGTCAGCCCTATAGATATATGAGTCAGGATCATTCACTTTGTTGCTCCCAATGAAATATTGGTTTACAGTAGATTGGGTTGAGGACCAGTGGAACTCCACTGTTAATAGTCTTCTTTTCAGATAGGATGTTATTTACTAGTGAATGAACCCTAACTCAAGTCCTTGGTTCTTGCCAGCTATCCAACTTTATTCTGCAAACATACGTTAGAGGCCAGGGCCCGGTTGTATAAGCTAAGGAAAGAATTATTTTGTGGGAATTCCTACGTTTTTTTCCTTTACTTCGTTGGGAAATTCCTACGCTATAAAGCATTGAAAGTATAGGCTATTCCTTCCCTGAACCATTCCTTCCCAGCTGCTAAGCAAGGAAAATTGAGGGAATTCCTTCAGTCCCATACAGTTTCAATATGTTTTTCTGGGAATTTTCCTACGACTTTTCCTTCCCACCAAGCAGATGTAATCATGTAGGAATTTACTACAGCATTTCCCTCCTTGAACCACTCAATATCCCCTGCCTACTTCAAACAACAGTCTTCAAGGTACATGGTAAATAAGGCATCATGCCTTGTTCTCACTAGAAATCAACACTCTTGAGGCACAAACAATTGAGACAAACTAGGTCAAGGACAAATTTTGATTGGTAATAATGAAACTCTCAGGTCAGTGGTTCAATCCCCACCCAGTGCTGCTTGTTTTTTTCCCAGACAGGCTCACCTCTCAAGTCCATGGTTCGAATCCCAGCTTCGGAGGCTTCTTTTTTCTAGCCAGATTTATTCAAATTATGTTAATAATCAACAGAAAAATCATCTAAAAGCAGAAACTTTGTACTATAATAATAGCAGATATATATGACTAGCAAAATCATATTTTTGCAGTCAATATTAAATCCTAAGGAATTCTTGAGGGAAGACCCAAAAGTTGTCCCTTAGTTTTCCAGTCTTTTTATGTTTAACTCAGAGGAAAGAATGAGGGAAATTACTTTGGTAGGAAAACTTCTGAGGGAAATTCCTACATAGGGAACAACTACAAGTATCAATGTAGGAAATTGCCACAGCTAAATGGGTCAGTTTCTAGGTCATGCCTGTGGATCTAGATTCTAATCAATTCTGGACCACTAGTGACCGACCCGCCCTCTGTGAGGCGGGATAAGCCTACATCAACATTTGTTACGTCACCCAACCCATCAGCGTCCACTCCCCATATATACACTCCCCATAGTTCTGGCCTATTTTTTAATGTTTTCCCCTGTAAGTGGTGACCTGTAATTCGCCTGAGAGAAACTTGACTTAGTTAGCTACCCTTTTGTCTGGAAAAACTACTGCGTTCATGGTACAGAAATGCTGTTTTGAAAACATTCATACACCCTCTACCTGTTGTCACTCAGTCCTGCCATGTTTACATAGCTTCAACCACCCCACACTACACACAGCCATAGGCATACAGCTCCCCGTACACACCACGCCAATGCGGTGGTGTGTACGGGGACACTAACGGGGGGGGAGGGGGAGGGGGAGTGGGGAGGGGTGATAACAAACTTAATCTTACTAAAGTAACCATGCAAAACGCTCTTCTATCCTTGTGCGGTCCTTTTCTGGATAATCTGCATCAGATTTAAAGGTATAAGAATCAAAGTATCTAATATTTTACTCACTTTACCACTTCAAATTGAAGGAAATGTGTTATATTAATCTTTAAACCCAAGAAATGAGTGAATCCTATGCACCCTATTTACCTTCTACTTTGCTGACCCACACCTATTCAGCAAGGAATATTCCTACGAGCTGGGAATTTTATGTAGGAATGAATGTAGGGAGGGAAAAATTCCTACAGAATAAATTCCTTGCTTAGCTTATACAACAGAGCCCAGTACTACAGGAGGTAGTAATGAACTTGGCCCCACTACACATACATCCCACATAGGGTGTCACATTACAATATACATGTTACACAGAGAACACAGAGTACACATTACATAAGACAATACAGTAGTAATCAAAAGTACAAGGCTGCTGTGGATTATATGGTCACTGCACCTGGTGCCTGTATAGGGAAGCAGTACTTGCTACCAAGGCCAGCTAGCGAAACTGGCTACAGACACTACAATATTATACTTTCCCTCCCATTAGGTAAGTCATTTCCCGAACATCTAATTTATGACTACCCTATCCCATAGGATCCTATAGTTTTTGCAACAAAGATGTGGTATGATCAACCGTGGAAGGCCATATCCTTCTTGTAAAATAGATAGGAGTCTTTGAAGTAGTGATAAAGATGTTTCGTATACACGTACATTTTTCGAATAACTAAGCTGGTAGTTTTATTACTGGGATAGAGCTTGTTTGAAGTTTGAGATTTCTTCTTTTCTGATCGATGAATACAAAGTTTAGTTAGTTGCCTTGATACTGATAGTCCGATTAGATAATGTGCGTGAATTCTCATAGGAAAATTTGCATATATCCCAGATAATTTATACATAGGTCCGTTCTCACAAACTGGGTCCACAGGAAACATGGAAAAATATTCATTGTATATGAATAAGAATTATACTTTAAGATGCATCCGGACCTTTCTAGCAATATACCTTCATATGGCTAAAATAACATTTTTGGAGAATGACATTCGAATGACCCTACTTGTTTGCTATTTATACACAAGTGCCTTGAAATATTTAAAATTTCTTTTAAATCACTTTTTCTTTGGGATAAATTTACCGGTGCTGCAACAATGACTTTTAAAAGGGTAAATCGAGGGGTCAAACATTTGGTTGACATTTGCTTGTGAAATATAATCTCCACCAACTCGCTTTTAAACACAAACATTGCAAAATCACAAATTTGAAAACCTGTTTTAATGAGAAGAGAATGACTAAAGAATTAAGTTGGGGTTAGTTCAAAATGTGTACTTAACGGTATAATGATAAACAATTATATTAATCTTAAAAAGGGCCTTTTTGCTCTTGTAATGTTGATGTCCATGGTGTTGTTGGGCGGCAACGTAAATAGATGGAATGGGCCCCATAGGCACAGTTTTTGAGATTAGTGTGCCTAATCATTGCTCCGGACGCTTGATTATGTGTATAATGATTTTTTAAAAGATCAGTAATTTCAATGCATTAAAGGGTCAGTCAACGGGTTCATGATCACTTTTAGGACAACAAACATTATGGAGCCATAAGTACAACACTCAAGTCTCAATTTTTTTACCTCCATTTATCTCTAACTTATAGTCGCACACAGACACCATTTGGGAAAGCTTTAGTTGAAAAGGTCTGTTTAGTACAAGAGGGCACTGAGAGTGCTGTGTGACGTCACAATGTATCGCCTGAAATGAACATAATATCCGATAACCTTCCCTCCAATCTCCCAGCAATTGAAACAGTTATGCAATGCAGGTATTTCAAGCAACCTATCATGAGAGGTCAATAATTGGGTTGGTGCGCCAGCCTTCCCCGTCCCCCAGCACCCAGTGCAAACCCACCCTCCGTCCCCGCCTCCGTCCCGTCCCGGCCGTGTATTGACAGCACTACATGGCCAACCAAGTATAGGATGAAAAAAAAGCTGACGGGACCAGGCGAGGTGCGAGCCCCCAACCTTCTCGTCTGGAGTCCAGTGCTCTAGCCTCTGAGCTATGGAGTTTTGTTGTGGTAGTGAGGCTGAAGTTTGCTAGTGATATGAGTAGGGCCAACCCATGCGTAGTGGTGAAAAGTGGCCGAAATCGTTGATTCTACAGCTCTGTTGACAACGGCCTTATATGAGCAGTAGTATTATAGGAAGGGGATGAGGATTCCGGGACTGGAATTGTTCGTCACATGGGTTTTTTAAAATTAGATGCAATCAACCGGCAACCTCTCTCCTACCTTGTCCCGACCCTGTGGGTCTGGGGCGCCTGCGCATGCTCTCAGGAGAGTTCTCGAGACGGCAACTAGTGCTGCCATCTTTTGGGCGCTTTTGGTCAAGTTCCACCAACCCCACCCTCCTTCTTTCTAGCAGCAATTTTAAGACTTGTTTATTGTGTTCATTGCATGTTCATTTCAAGATTGGCGAAACTTTGTGACGTAGGCAAATAGTGGCGCCTTGAATGGGGTGTTAAACTGTGTCACTACTTTTTCCCTCTTTAAACGGGTAAAACTCACTAAATTTTAGGTTGAATTAAGTAAAATCAGGGCGGTTACATTTCAATAATAGCAAAGAAGTTGATTTTCTCATAATACTTTGGGGTTTACTGACACTTTAACAAGTTTTACCCCAAAATATCCCCACATTACACATTACACAGTTCATGAGATCCCACCAAATATATATACACTTGTTTTAAAACTGGTCTGAAATTACTGAAGATAACTTTCAACAACTTCTAGGTACATACAGGTAGACAACATTTCAGGAGAGAAAGTTACTCTGTTGATCTTTACATACTCCCTTTGAGTTTTATATTTTTTTTAGTGTTTTCAGTTTTCTTTCACTCTTCTACCATCGACTACATGTATTGGGTCACTTCACAAATCCACTATTATAAATATCAGACAAAGATTTTCACTCTTCACCCTCCATTTCTTTCAGCATTTCTCCCCATATATGTTTTATGATTTTACCTCTTCCTTGTACAAACTTATATTTTCTCTATTCTCTATTCACAGTACACTGTATGCCACTGATATTAGATGTGAGATGGAAATACAAACCTATTATCATTATTATGAATATTATTATTGATTGGTCATGCACATCTGCAGTCTTCAACCATTGTTCCTTCCGCCATCCTGCTTTCTTTGCTTTATCACAAGCCCAGCATCCTCAGCAGTTTCTTTGCCTGATAGTATTTCTAGAATAAAATATAATGTGTACATCAAATACATATCTATATGGTAAGAATATTTTCTATTAAATGGTGATGTAATGAATAATCACTCAAGCTGACTATAATATTTGGTTAATTCAATTATTCAGTTCGGTTCTCCAACATTGTCAAAGATGGGCTTCCTGATATTTATCCTCATTAGTAATATTACTATGTCTTGTTAAACTGAATATTTCAACCTATCACAGAATAAATGTGGGGGTGGGGATGTCAAAAGTAGCTCAATTAATTAATCAAACCCCCATGACAGGGGCCAAGATTATATCGGTATACGGTATCGGTATACAGTATCTGTATATGCCTATGGCTATGGCATTGTTTACGTTGCTAGATGACCTCCGATATCGAATTGATTCTTTTTCTTGAAACACTTCGATACCTTTTCGCACAGAAACTTTTGATTCATATACAGTGGTCTATGATACGAGATCTTCTTGTATCAACATGAAAATGACATATATTTTACTTAAATACCTACCAGAAAGTAATAATCCATATAATAGCGATTTCTACGAAAAGAGGTAGAAAAGAGGGGTTTCTTTCTGTCACAGCACACAACAGGGGTTACCCACGCAAAAAAAATCCGGTTATTGATGGCTTTTGGCTAAAAAATATTTTTTTTGCATTTTTTTTTAACACAGATCATGTTCAAGTAACCTGCTATCACAACATATAGAGAAAAATGTTCAATTTTGATGATTATTCAGAAATTTAGGACTTCCATGGTTTAATGACAGTTCAAAAAATTGATCTTTGCCCCAAAATGGGATTTTGAAAAAAAATTAAAAAACATCTGGGGGTAACAAAGCCAAAAATGTGGTTCCACAGGTTGGTGGAACCATTCAATCAAAAATTTATCAAATTATATTAATGGTAATTTATTTGTATTAAGCCCATTTAATCCCTTTCCATGTTTGGGGGCCAAATGTTGTCAAATTGGTGGAATTGGCCATATATGTTAATTGTTATGCAACTGTCACGTCTGTTTGACCTTAAAACTGCCTGACTGCCTGACTGCCTGACTGCCTGACTGCCCGACTGCCCGACTGCCCGACTGCCCTTTTTCTTTTGGGTCACAGTCTCTCAGGACTCCGAAAGGGTAGCGTAATTACTAGCTATCTATGCTTTAGAGAACTATGTAATCTCAATTGTGTAAAATTAATATCTATCATCAAATAAGAATATGAATTGGCCTTAATTGAACCTGTCGCTAACAATTTGCTGATGACCTGCCTGTGATGTGTTGGAGGTGAGAAGCACTAATGCACTAATGTTTGCTGAAACAGGTTAAGTATACGGTTGTTATCAGTGAAATTGCGACAGGACCACTTCATTCTTGCTAAGTAACTGCTAAGGTGAAAGTTTCAAATCCACTCATGAGGTATAGAATGGTGTGCAGAAAAAGAGTCTTCATCAATATTCATGTCAGTTTGAGCAGCAGAAAATCAGAAACGTTGAGGCATGCTTCTCTTATAACAATCAATATTTAGTAAATTGCAACCAATTTGAATGTCAATTGGCTGCTAAACAACCATCTGTGTACATATCCCATGTCCAGAAGCAAAACCGCGAGATTTGATGGCAATTTGGAGTGGTCTTAGGCTATTATTCTGTATAAATTTGGATTGTTTTTCTCATTTTCAATGACACTGTGACACTGCCCCCCAGCCTACTCTCCCTCCCTCTGACCTTGATATACATTATTGTTTTGTGTCTAATGGGCCTTAAGCTGCGTTTCCACTGGCTCGCTCTTTTGGCTCGGTCATGGCCCGCTCTTTTTTATTGTCTTGAGCGCATAACAAGCGAAGGTTGAGCGAAACCAGAGCACTCTAATGGAATCGGTTACTGCGCTCTATGTACGCTCTAAAAAGTGGCTATGTGGCTTCTTTAGAAGAGCGCAGGACGTTGCGCTAATATCTGACGTGTTTGATTTGAGCGCAGCAACACAACACTCTTTTTGCCTGTTAAACAAGCGGACCAAGAGCGCACAAACCCATTTGCTATTGATTTCATAAGGAAAGAAGCAAACCAGTAGAATCGCTCTGCGCTTGTATTGCGCTAAAAATATTAGCGGATGAAGAGTGAATGACAAGCGCACTATAAACAAGCGCAGCAAGAGCGAGCCATGAGCACATATATAAACGAACCAGTGGAATCGGACCTTTACACTGTCCATGCAGCCTCATACCCTATGCGAGCATGCATGAACAAACAGGGCTATATATAGCAGGCCCAAATGTATAGCTTGGCTGTGCCTGTGTGTAGGAATATGTTCAAAAGTTCCACAAATATTCCTGGTGCCTAAACCTGACTCTACCATTGTTTGTGTGCATATATAATGATGCTTCAATTCCTGATGAAATTGAGAGGAAATTGTCTGTAGATGCTTTGGCAATGAATGGCGTTTCTCTCTCTATTGCGTTCTTCGATGTATTGGGTATGACATAATTGGTGCTGAGGAAGTAGCCTGTCAGCTTTTTCACGGAAAAAGCGGTAGTCATGTCTTGTCAAGATGTGTGACAGGCGGACATCTGAATTGTTAACGACTAATTTAACTCCATGCCTCATGGAGTGAATATCAGTGGGCCACAAAATAAACACTTAAATTTTAAAGTTTTATACTACCTTGGTCGTGTAGAAAAGAAAATGCTCAAGGTCAGAGGAAACCTTGTCTTCTAACCCTCAAATATGTCCTGGCATGCTTTCATGTAAATTAATCAAGATGGGTAATTTTTCACTAATTGGCCTCAAAAGAAAGAGAACTCCAAAAAACCAATACTGGAGTCCCAGATGTACAACGAAGCCTCTACCTGACGATATGCCTCCTAATGGCAGATGGGCAAGTAGCACATATGACGTCTTTTAAATGTTTATTATAGAAGAAACCACAAACCCTCTCTAATTTATAATACAATCTCCAGGTAAAAGCCTCATCATCTGCACAAAAACATGCATACGCATACATAATATGGAACATCGGAATTATCTATTTAGCTCAAGATAGCAACAGCTGGCACTGATTTCTTGCAGAGAGCAGGGCATGTCTGAGGGTGGGTGGGGCTCTGACCACAGCTGTAGGTATATTCCTCCACACACCCACTCACACACAGTGCACAGGCGCATGCATCATGCACTCAACCTGCATTTACATACAGCGCATCCAATGACATGTTGACATTTGTTCTAATAATTGTTTTCCATAATTATCTAAGGAAAATAAATTAATATGAAGATATGGTATGCATGGTGTTGTCTCATATATCCTCATGTTTGGTGGCAATATAAGATGTTTCTCTGCCTCTAAGATGACTTTTATTAAGGGTCCCTCTCTGCGGAACCTGCACCCACATAATGTAAACACAGGTGGCTTGGCCCCAGTTCCGGTCAAATTTACCCATGACCCTCTGCTTTGGCCCCTCTCCACTAGTCACCAAATCCGAATTCGGATAACTCCTATTAAAATAGACTTCAAGCAATGTTATCAGATTCATTCATTCATCCATACACCCAAGATATCGCGCACCTGATAATGTTCAAGGGAAGGTTCAAGTAAGTACATATATATACATTGGCAGTTTGGTTGCCCTTAGCGACCGGGGCAGACTAATTAATCTAGAAGATAAATAGCTTGGGAGTTTCTTTAGATGAGAAAAAGTTTCGTATTTTTCTAGATTTGACACAATCCATATTGAATGTTGAGCGAAAATCGTTTAGGAGAATCTTTGATGTATGATAGACAATTTCTTCAGAGGTCATATCAATTTTGATCAGATATGTCACTCACCTTTTGCATGTGTCCATGTGATATGATAAACACATCAAGTATATTAGTAAGTCTATATGAGGAACACTATTCGTTAGAACATAATTATTCAGCCCTTTAGCAGGGAGTTGGTTCAATAAAATTTCACTACACTAGTTACTAAGGCTGTGGTTAAAGTTCAGAGCATTTGCTAATGCACATGACCTTCCAAGTATTGATTAGTTTGTAAACTAATTTAGTTTTGGCTTTAACAAAAAGTGTTTCTGTATATGGAACCACGTATTATGTGTAATCTAGTCCCCTAATCACCGCAGGGGAACAATTATATTTGATTGAAATAATTTACGGTTTACAATACATCTGTTCCTCTGAGTGCCGTTATAGGTTTCTTTAAGGGGATAATGGATGAGATTCCTGTATGAAACATTCATAACGAATTTTGATGGAAATGTGTCATTTAGATATTTATCGGAGAAGAAAAACACAAACATATTCATACATTTGCTTCATGTAAAAGTAGATTCAATAGATTTCAAGCAGTCTTATGAGGTGAATCTTATAGACCTTATAGCTCCAGCGCAGAAATCAGTTGAGAGAATGATATGACAAAATGGAGAAATATGATACATATCATAATAATAAAATATGGTATACAATAATTACATTTGCAAGACTTTGAATAGTAATGTTATAAATAATTCCCATAGATGGTAGTATACTACCCCATAATTGTATCCGCCTTTAATGAGACCAAGATTCTCTGAAACAATGACCAACTTGTAGTAATATGTCTGGAGCTATTGACGTCGAATACAACTGAATTCGTTTTTATCCCTGTGGGTTTGGAGAGGTCATTTTGAAAATAGATGTGATAATCTGTTGGAGAACAGGCAGCAGTAGTTGATATCTGACGCATCACTTTAAATACTCTAATATATATAATAGATCAAGCTTACCGGGAATGTGTCCTTAGCCGCAGAGCATCGTGGATAATCGCATTGTCTTTGAATGTATAAGACTTATTTTTTCCATTGTGAACTAGTTATATGGCCACGCCCCCCGGACACAGCCAGATGACTGTCTCCTCCCCTAAATCATGGCTCTCCCGCAGAACCTGCTTCTCCGCGCTGCTGCTAACGCTGCTTCTGAGGATCACCTGGCTAGGCCCCGCCCTACTCACCCTTGGCACTCCATGGATATCATCCAAGACATGCCCCCAAACTTGGTCCAGACAGCTGCCAACGTTGCCAGCCCTTCATCAGGCCCCGCTCAACAGTGGTCGTACCACAAGAGACGATGGTCGGCATCGACAGCTACGGAAGGCTCCAGATCGCCATGGTCACGCCCTCTAAGCAGCACAAGTTCACCAGCAGGTCAATGGAACACCTCAACATCCAAGTGCCCGACATCAGACGAGCTGCCTCCTTCTCTGACATCAGTCCAACTGCTCGGTGACAGATCAACTTCTCCACCTCTGTGACAGCCCAGCCTCCATCTTCACCCTTACCAATTAGACATCACTATTGTAGTGTCCCCATCAACAGCCCAGGAGGAGCCCAGTTTTTCCCAAGTTCAGCTGGTGCCCCAGCAAGACCACCGTCACCTGCGTACTGTGTATGAGGAGGGGTGGGTGGAGGAAGAGGAAGACGGGGAGGACTTCTTGAATGATCCGTACGAGGAGGGACAGTTCAGCGAAGTGTTGGAGTGGGATTTTAACTCCACGCTGCCCTTCAGGAACAGGGTCGAGACTATGTGAAAAACTGATAATCGATTGATCGCATGGTGTTATTTAGACCTGTGCCTTTATTGTGATAGTTGTTACAAGGTACTTGGCGGTTGCTCAGGTTAATTTTAAATTTGTTATGGCCAACTAGGTGCAATGCTAATTTTTGTTGGCACAGTGCTGAACATTATTGTGATTGTTGCTCAGATTTCGGATGTGTAAACAATTGGTCTGTATTGGTTTCAGGCTTTTGAATAATTTCCAGAAACTTTCTCGAACAGATTTTTCGAACAAATGTTTGGTGATGAATTGGTACATATTCTATGCTACTATGTAATGAATGGGATCAATACATCTGCGGTCATAAAATGCAATTGACCATCCATTCTTGCGCAATCGTTACAAACTATTTATATCTATTTGTTACTATTTGTAAATAAAGTTGTTTGAAGAAAACTCCCAGTGTTTTTGCTCGTTTATACATAACTTAATCCGATTATTTTTCAAGTCAATTATCACGGTCCATGCAAATTATGTTTTTTAAATGATAGTTGTATTGTATTAAAGATTTTTACCTGGCTAGGCCCCGCCCTGGCTGCAAGTTCACTGATGTCCTTAGGACGGGTTTGCAACGATCCACATATCTGATGAGTATATACGCTCTGACCCACCTCACAAGCATGAATATGTGAAATTAATATACCCCTTGGATCATTGCTAATTATTAGTATGAGAGGTCATGCTATGGGGCGTTGATTAAACAGAGCCCTTCAATACCTTCATTTACATACATGTACATACAACAAATACTATTTAGCACGGAAATAAGACTCCCTTTCGACTCTTCAATTTCCAACGCACTTAGTGGTATGATGGTATGACATGCTTTTGAATCTACATATTAATAGAATAACGTCAAATATTGATTTGCAAGAACATATGGGAGATGTCAGATATCAGTTGTCGTCGACAATACACATTATTCTCAAATGTAATCCCTAAGTTTACTAGGTGAGGTTCAAAACTCCAAATGTCAGAGAGATCCTTCCTGAATTCTCTACATGGAAAATAAACATAATAAATCAAATCAATACAGCTTCTGTGTACCGCCCCCAAACCACCTTTTCAATATATACTACTTATATCAGGAGTTGTGGAGAGGAAAGGGATGGCGATGTCCTCCCTACATGGTTCACTGGCCTATTGATTTGGTTAGAGCCTGAAAAAGACTTAGTGTAGGAATGAATAGATGGAAAAGAACTTGGCAATTAAAGGATGAGTGGGAAAGGATCCTTTTCGTAGTTTTAATGACATGTTATGGCTTTTATGTTGAGCTTACGCCTAATGGTCTTCTAAACGATATTTAAAACATTAATGAGTAGGATAAGCGCAGAATAGGATTTTAAACAGTGTTTTAGTGCATTAATTCCCATATAGAGGGCAGGGTAATAATGGTGGGATGCACCGTGCATTGTGAGGGGAAGGTTGTGTGTGCATGGGATGGGAGGACGGATACAAAGATTCAATGTAAGTTAATTGTCGTCTTGAACTCAAATAACCCTTGTTTTTTTTGTTTTTTTTTGTTTTTACTCCTATGAGCCACCTATGAGATCTGCCTCCGTAAATTGATAAAAGGATCTTATCCGGGTCTTGTAACTTAATTATTCGCGTGGGTGGTGCTCAGCAAAACTGTGTCAAATGAGAGACATGCATTTTATTTCGGAGGTGAGACAAGGTGAAACTTGCCATACAACCGCCAATTCTCTCTACTATACAATAGGAGAACGCCAGTCGTGAGCGAACGAGTGTAATGAGCGAGCGACATATCATTGTCATGCATGTAATGGTCTATAGGCAAAATACCAAGTCACACATTCACTTGACCATGTAGTATAAATATTCATTTTGAATACTAAAATGTATATAATTATATTTGCCTTGCCGTTATAACAATTAAATTGTAAGTATTACTGTTTAAAAAATATTAACCAGTAATTTCGGGGAAAAACTCATTATTCTTAAATATTATGTTGGTTTGATTAAAAAATCACTATAGTTAACTTTTTAATTAATTTCTTGATGAAAAAATGTAAGGTTGATTTATGGGGTAGCCCCCTGTCGCCGTAACGGGGGTCAAAATATTTTGGGGAACATATAGACCTAAAAGAACTAAAAATGAAACCCCTTTATCACCATTACTTATATCATTGTTTATGAGTAGTACATCAATTATATTCATTGAAAGATCTCCAGCTATTTCTTTCCTACTAGATAATGGGATTAGAATTCTGAAAAAAGTTTGGGGGAATATTAATGTCGCCGTAACGGGGGTCTAGGTTTCAGCAATAAATAAATTAATATTAGCATAAATTATTTTCTATAAGCTTTATAATGTGTAAGAAACACAAGGGAAAATAAATAAATACAAAAATTGTTTTTGTCATACTTGAGATGGTAGCAACAAGCAAAAACAGTATGTCGCCGTAACGGGGGTCTAGATGGCCCCCATGTCGCCGTAACGGGGGTCTAGAGGGGCGGGGGTCTGGAGGGGGTTTGAAACTATCTTTTTTTAATTTTTCCCCACTAATTTTTCCTCTAAATACCTAAATATAACTTATATCTACCTTCATAAACAACCAAAACAAGTATGCAACTCAACTGAACAGAAAAACGAGGGGGAAATCATGTAATTGATAGTTTTGTACATATTCTAGATATAATGGGTTTTATGTACATAATGGGCCACAGGGTCAATGACCTATGACCTGTACCGCTGCCATTACCATTGCCATTAATGAATGGTTATTTGGCTCTAACTTTTCTTCTAGTTGGAATATTTTCAAAAACAAAAGAGCATTATGACCCTTATATCAAGATCTATCAGGTACACACGAATTCAAAACATTATGCATATATTTTTATGATTTATTTCTAATTAACTCCTCATTTATGTACAAATATGTACCTTTCCCCTTTGCCCTTACTATTAGAATAAAGGTCACTGTGTCTCCCAAGCTGCCCTGACCACAATATTCAGTATTAACGTTCCCAATTTCGTCTATATTAGCAGCAATATATCTTCTTTATGTACGAAAAAAAAAATCAATTGGAGCAATTTAAAAAAATTGTGAATTTTCAGCCCTGGATGGCCAAATGTGGCATTTTTGGTGGAATTGCTCATATATATATGAGTGTTCACCGGAGTTCATTTTCATGGTATGGCACCTTGTCAAAGTTGTTGAGAGCAAAATTGTAAAAAGTCTTTTGATCAAACAGACAAACAAGAATATATAGTTGCCTTCTGGAGGCAAATGTTTTTTCATCAGTAACCAATAAATGGTCTTAAGATACAAACCTTTCTCTTGCCGTTTATCCGATCTTGGTTTTTGACAAAATACTTATGTAGATGTCTGGGGAGCGGAGACACCTCAATAACTTATTATTACTAAATATTGGCCTGAATATATATTGTCACCAATATTAGCTAATTAAGTCAATATCTTCTCAACCTGAAATTTAAAAAAAGGATGTATATAAAGGAGAACGCCATATAGAATACCAATTCTATTTAAAAAAAACAATAAAATTTCGGTTCCTATCTCTTAAAATCTATGTTTATGATAGGCGTCGTTCTCCGAATTTCGTTTGTGGAACTAATGAGGATCCCAGAATGGGAAGTGGGTATTATACTCCCAAGGCATTAACCCCTTGAACATATTAGCTTTATAAAGTTCAGAAAGCCTTATATTTCCAACCAGAGCAGCGCTGTAACTGCCACTCAGTGGGTGCCACCGGCTCCATAGATTTTCCATAATGACACCTTTTTAAAGGTAGACATCCGACACTCCCCAGAGGCCGTCTGTTGTGAATCGTAGCTATACCGTCATATGAGGCGGTCTATAGCTCTTGAGGGTACGTCCAGGCATTTACAAGCGAAATCTCTGAAATAGGTTTCCACTGGTGAATCAAGATAGACAGACCGTTAACATGCTCCTAGCTATCTCATGGGAGAGGATTTGTCAATAGATTTAGCGCGGCATGTGCAATATGGTATTCAGTTATTGATGGCACCGCTGTGAGGAGATGCTTCCGTCTCTATATGGTCCTTTCGTACACTCTATGGGTTTACTGCGCCTATCAAATTGGTAGGGATGTTTTTTTATCAGCCGTCATAAAATATCCAAGCATGCCAAACTAGTAGTGCATACAATCCATAGTTCACATCTATTCCTAGCTTAGTTTATTGCTTTAATTAATCATATTTTCATCTAATTTTAAATAAAACGAAACGACCCAAATAAGTTTGTAATAATCTTATTCTTTGTAAAGTATCCAATATGTAATGAAACTGGTAAATTGAAATACATGTAGATTGACAATACCGTCAATAGTGCATTTGTCAGTTTTCATTTCCCACAGTTTTTAGGGAAAGAAGACCTATATATTATTTAGGTGATTCCAGGATTCCAATTTGAGGCCTTCGAGTTGAAGCAGTATATGAATAAACCCCGCCACTCCAAAACAATTAAAGCAACTTGGTTTACAGTGGAATTATATACAAATAAATCTCTTCCGTTTATCTTCTTGTCTCTGTTTTCTGTATTTGTCTCTAGCTCCCCACTTACATATAGCTTTCTGTGTACAGAGGGACCGTCTGTTTAGAGTAGCTAAACTAAAGAAAGATCCAGATATTTTACATAAAGCCAAGTCCCTAAAGCACCAAGCTAATTATAGCTGCAAGGCGGCCAAAGCTCAATATATTAAATCAAATCTGGAATTTCATGATAAGAACCCAAGAAAATATTGGGAATTTCTTAGACCTCTTATAAATCCTGAGAAAATAACACCATAAGAAGAATAACACCATAAATATTGATAAGGATGGGGAAATGTTAAACGCGTCTGATGTACCAGATGAATTTAACGACTATTTCTTAAACGTCGGCCCCAACGTTGCGAGTAAGATCAGTCCCCCCCTTAATATAAATTCTGACTCTGGTGACTGTAAAGAAACAGCCCCTGAGCCACAGTCTCCCAACTTTAAATTCTACGAGTTTCGTCCAAAGAGGTACGGAAAATTGTTTCTAATGTTGACTCTACAAAGAATTCTGGAATTGATTTTCTTCCAGCTTCTATTTTGAAATCATGTTTGCTTGCATTTTCAGACCAACTGACCCATATCATCAACATATCCTTATTATTAGGCAAAGTGCCTAGTGCTTTTAAAATAGCACGTGTCACTCCACTTTATAAGGCAGGCAGTAAGCTGAGTACCTCCAATTACAAACCAATTTCATGCATATCCATGCCAGCTAAAATACTTGAGACTGCAGTCCAACAGCAATTAACTCACCACTTTGAGTCTAATAATTTATTCAATAATAATCAATATGGGTTTCGTAAAAACCACTCAATTCAACAAGCGCAGATAGACTTTCTAAATAATATATATTCAAAATTAAATAATAAATTACTAAATAAAACGGTCTTTCTTGATTTTAGTAAGGCCTTCAATACAGTCCACCATCGAATTCTCTTAGATAAACTGTGATCTTATGGCATTACTGGCATGGAACTTCTCTGGTTTTCAAATTACCTGGAAAACAGACGCCAATTTGTTACCGTTAATGGTCTTAAATCTAAAGAAGGTATCATTACTTATGGTGTTCCCCAGGGAACCATTTTATCTTGTTCACGATTTACATTAATGATTTAATTCCGTTATCGAGCATGCTGACATACAGGATTATGCCGATGACACTGTTATTTATTATCACAATGTCGACCCTACTTCTCTTTATGTTAACCTTCAAAAGGATCTTGATAATGTTTTCGAATGGTGCAGCAAGAATAAGCTCTCAATACTTCTAAATGTAAGACAATGTCCTTCTCGTTGAGCTTTTTATCTCATGCAAAATCACAAATTCCCTCTCGGAACCTCACTTTAGGTGCCACTCGTCTCGACATGGTTCAGGAATATAAATATTTAGGACTCATACTAGATGAGCTTCTTACATTCAAACCACATGTTGATAAAACTCTACAGCTAGTTACAATTGAAGATCAGGTTGCTTTATAAGGCCAGAAATTCTCTGACTCAGAAGGCTAAACATGATCTTTAAAAACTAGCTATTCTCCCGAACATAGACTATTGCGACTTTATATATGACTCTGCCCCGAAAGCATTATTACAAAAACTTCAATCGCAACAAAATTTAGCACTGAGAATAATCTTTAATAAATCTAGATACGATAATGTCGATCATGAGCACAAGGCCCTAAATGTCTGGCCATTACAGCTAAGAAGGGATAAACATATCCTGGATATGGCCTTTTATTTAGCTGAAAATCCGTTAAACTTAGACAATAGAAAACTACCCATGCGTAGCCACGCTGAAAGTAAAAGAAATTTGATTATTTTGGCTTCTAAAACTAATAAAGTCATCAGTTCAGTGATTTACAAATGTCAAACCAGGTGGAATTTACTGAAACCTGTCGCTCACAGGATCGAGGATAGATTTACATTCAGGAAGTTTTCTCAACAGCTTCTTGCACCATTTTAACATTTCGATAATTTTGAAATTTTGTATCTGAAAATTTGAAACGTAAAACTTATAACTGAAATTTATCATGGTATATTTACATAAATATATTATGATAGAAATGTTAGCTTGCTGCTGTGCCCAAAAGTGCTCTTTGCCTTTGATGTTTTAACAATGTACTTCACCGAACATGTTTCGGCTTCAATGTTGATCTGCTTTCAATGATGATCTATGATGCCCCTTGTGTGTCAATTGTGTCAGTTGGTATTGTAACCGGATAACCGCATTATATCCTTCAATGTATTTACTCATCTCATCCCCATGTTAGCATTAAGAATTTAGTTTCGAACTTTCTTGGACATTCAACAGTAACAGTAACTTTCAAAGACGAAACCTTAAGTCAGCAGTCATAGGAAGAACTGTCCGGCCAAGCACAGAATTGACCGACCAATTGTGCTGAACCCAGATAGTCAGATAGCGTGCGAATGTAACACCAGTGGCGCTGTAGGCTGGGATATCTCCCAGTAGGCTGAGACGGAAGCTTCCGCCTTAGGTGTTCGCGCAGGCCGCTACCCGCGAAAACGGCAATAACACCAGCAAAAAATGTGAATATGATCACGGGATTAAAAAATATGAAAAGAGTATATTCTCAGCTATCCGTAGGTATATAATTTTACCTATTTGAAAGAGTAGAGGCCGAGGAATGACTGTATGGGTATAATCATGTTAAGGCCTACTCTGTTTCTAAGGTTGCGGGAGCCATAACCGGAAGCTCCCGCCTTAGCTTTATCTCCACCTCTAGGTGGCGTGATGGTCGGATATTTTATTTTCGCGCTATCAAGGATAAGGAGAATTGTAAAAAAGATCAGCAATAAAGGATTTTTGAATTTGAATTTGAATCCGTAAACCCCTTTCTTTGCCACTCTACAGTTCTACATGATCTCTGATACCGTTCTTTCGTTAATGTGTTTCGTTAATGTATTTTTTTCAACCATTCTGTCATCAAACTACATTAGAATGAACCCATTTAAGCCTTGTTCCTCATGTATAATGAATTTGTTTGGTTAATGTGGAATTACTTGTTGTTTTAAGCTCTAAATTCGCTCTAAATTCGTGATCAGTGATAAAAATCATTATAATATAACAAGGGTATTTAAGTGTTTGTTTATAGATGTTTATCTTCATACAATGAAGCCAATGTACGTAGAATCAAATCTGACTGATAGAGGCGTGTATAACACATCCCCATATTTGATTAGAGGTCAATCAACCCTCTGACAGAATTGCAAAACTAGCTCTTTGTATCGTTACTGTAGTAATTTTTGGAACGACCCCCACGTGAGCGCTCTGTGGAAAATATAAGCGTCCCTAGAGGTAGTGATTAGCACGCTTTAAATGAAAGGTAGACAGCAGTAATCAAGTGTGAACGATTTACCTGTGTGCATGCTATCAATGCCTTGTTTATCTGCTGGGGTTAACTTAGGTTAGAAATAATTTGTTTTGATAGGAATCGCAAGGCTTAACTTTGGAGCCTAAAAGGGATCCATTTATGGAAGACTCCAATGCATGGTCATTAGCATGTCTGAATCAAATGACATCCAGCGCACAAACATGCCATACTAATGGATCTGACATTTCTGGTAACTTAAGGATAAAACATAAAATAGAAATATAAATTAAACATAAAATATGACTAAAAGCTTGCTTTTTGATCCTAAAAGCTACATAGAAAGGAACTACATTCTGCTCTTATGGACATTCATTCCTACTCCTCTCTCCCTTCTTGCTTTTCCTCTTGTTATTCCTGCTCTTATCTCGATTGTTGTTCTTCACTTCTCTGATTCATCCTCTATCTCCTCAGATTCTTTGATTTATCAAGCCGGGTGAACCTTTCTTAAATTATGCATTTCAGTACGACGTATTTTATGCTTAGAGTTAGAAGTTGCTGGAAACGTAGGAGATGTCGCTTGACCGCCGAATCAGTATTCAACGCGTTGAACCATTCATAGCAAATTGATTTTCGCCATAGAGGTGCTTCTCAGAGTTTTTGCCATAAAGATAGCTGGGCACTTTTTCCCCAGGCATTGAATCCATTCGGGAGGCATTTCTACCGTAGGGATCATTATATCTCCTGTCATTGGCAGGTAGATCTCAGGGGAAGTCGTGTGCAAATCGAAGTACGCCTCGCATTGATTGATTTACTTGTGCCTTTAAATGAAGGGAAGTCTTACAGGGCCAAGATCCTGAAACAAGTGATAAACAAGTCTAAAAAATATTTTCTGAGATTGGGGTAACATACAACTGTTTCACGAATAAAAAGGTCAAACATCGTCAAAGACCATAAAAGGGCAATTCTCAGAAAAGTCTTGCAAATGGTGTCTTTGCTCTTTATGGGTCTCTGGATATCTTATCTTAAAGTAGTATCTTATCTTATCTTATCTCAAACTGAGTAAAATATATTATTTGCTTTTTGTGATTAAACATTAATTCTGACGAGTCATGAGCATTTATTTTATGTAAAGTTTGGTATAGCTGCGAAGGTCACATCAAGGTCATTTGGGGGTGAGTATGGAAACCCCCCTATAAATAGTATGTCCGTAGGAAGATATTTAATATTTACAGCTGCAAAAAGTTATCTAAAAAAATAAAGTTATATGAAAAACCGTCATAAATCAACAGAAAACATTCTTAACTCTTGAAAAAAATTAGGATTTTTTTCTTGATATTTAAATTCCCAGTTGAAAATGTCACGATACGCGACGGTCACGATATGCGACGGAATTTTCCGAAATGTTACGTGTTGCGTTAACGCTGACAGGGGAAAAGTTTTTAAGTGACAAGTATAATCGTGTACATAGAAAAAAACGCAAAACCATCATGTCGAATTTTGAATGGTTCAAATCAGTGAAGATCCCGCAAGACTGGCAGTCTTTCTGAAACTATATTTATCATTATTACATATCATTGTGACTATCATCATATCTATTTGTGATACATTTCATGCAATGCTATTCCTCTGCAAAAATTGCAAAAACGACCTTTCCTCACGTTTTGGGCTCTAGATTCCTTAATATTTTAGCCTGAAAGTTATTTTTTTAGGATTATATAGAGAAGAATATATATTTCCAGAAAATGATACCCCATGTCTGTCCTTTTAAGGTGATTCAGTAGTGATTTTGATTATTGATGAATTTTTCTAAAAATTTTACCAATGATACTTGACATGAAATAATCATTATTGAGTGAAAAAAAATATAGGTCACCAGGCTAGTTTTCATGCTATGGCGGTATGGAGATTCTGAGAATTATTTTATTTTTGTATTTTGATATTTTTATTCAGCAAGAACATGCATTTTACACTTTTCTCAGTCATGCTGTAGCTACTTATATAATATAACAAATAAAGGTATCAGAAGATTTAGGTTATGTTAGGTCTATGCCATCTAATCTACAAGAAAAATACGAGACCTTACAAAGTACACAACAATATCGGTCCATGCCATTTAAATTAGACAAAAATTGAGACCTTCAAACAATCAAACAATACATAAATAGACACAAGATACCAACAATACAAAACACCCTCGGGTGCACATGGGCTAAATTCGATAGTCATATTAGGTGAAATTCTCTGACCTCATATACCTTATGACACAGTCATAGAGATATCTCACAGGAAAAGGGAAGAAGAAAAGAGAGATGAGAAAAGGCGTGCTATAATGCATCCAACACCAGCGGTTCCAATATATTGTCGTGCTTTCCATCTTCTAGACTCAGGTTCATCATATTAGTTCCAGTGGGCTACAGTGGTTATGCCACTTGTGTTTGTGCCCGAAGGACAGAGTAGTATTGCTGTTTTACTGAAAGCAAGTCCATATCCATGTGTGTGTAACTGAACCCTCAGTATTAATATTAGCAATAATAACCAGCGTTGCCAAGGAAGGCGCTCTTAGTAACTATCGTCACCTCTGCATCAACTAATCACAGCCCCGTATTCATCAATGGCCACGCCTCCTACCCATGATCAGTCTATACTTGTAAATGAACTCAAACAAAGATATAGTTTAATAAAAACAGACCGAATCATCTGAAACACATTTGTGATGAGTGGGGAAACCCCTTCCATTCCCATTACCACGACCAGTCGGCCGATACTTGCCGCCTGTAATACTTTAACATTGTGTTTTTTGCCATGCGGCAGTCGTACACCAGTCGGCCGTTTTAATGTGAATGGGCCTTAAAATAGTTGTTTGCTAATCATGCATCAGGCAAAACAGCGTAGCCTCTCTACAGTTGAGCATGTCATTTCTGGGAAGTCAAAAAACAGCTCCTCGATCACATTCTTTGGAGGAAAGCCCTACAGGGGAAAATCCCAGGCTCTCCGCTATGCTTATAAATATCATCAAATCAAATCTCACCTTTATGGAACTAGAGTTGACAATTCATATCATCCATTCTCCACTGGTTGATTGGAAATGTTTAAAAAGTTGAATCGCCGACCGAGTTCATTCGATGAAAAAAAGTTTTCTCCCTAAAATTAATATGAGGACAGTTTTTTTGTGCCAATGCTGAAATTAAAGTCGGTTAATGGATGCCATCCATGACATCCCAAAATACATGCACTGGGATACACGCTTTTCGCTTTTCACAATTATCAAAAAGTCGTCCTTGGCAAAAATGAAAGGGAATAACATGTTCTGTTGGTTGATTGGTTGGTTGAGGGTTCATCTTAATT
This sequence comes from Sthenelais limicola, assembly GCA_942159475.1. Taxonomy (NCBI): domain Eukaryota; kingdom Metazoa; phylum Annelida; class Polychaeta; order Phyllodocida; family Sigalionidae; genus Sthenelais; species Sthenelais limicola. The sequence continues at coordinate 69,671,609 of OW804097.1, read as the reverse complement.
ATTTCTAAACAAATCTGTGTGTTCTCTACTCACTTTCCATTTTAGGTTAGTGCATGTATCATCATAATCTGGTACATTTGACTCTAAACAGGATAGACTGCAAAAAAGTTACTGCTACATTTCATCGAGAATATACGTTTGATAAATCGTTGAGCGTGACTTGCCAGATGCACACCTGAGAGGGCGCCATTTATTTTTTGATATATCAGTCCCTTTTATATAAGATCACAGAGTGCCAGGATAAATGGGGGTTATCAGTCGTTGACACCAACAGATAAGAGATAGCAGGATATCTATAAAAGCTTCCATTTTTCGAATGTACTTGTTTTTTTATTCTGGTTATTATTGTTGACATGAAGACGAATTAAGGCATAGTGTTTTCTAACTAGAAACGTTCGCCCCGATAAGAATCTCCATTCCTTCCTGTTACAATCCAATGTGAAACGTGAATAAACGTGATCCTATACCAAAGGTCATTAATTCAAAGATCAAGAACAACGTAGCACGTGATACGACTATTGAAACAAGTCACCAATGTTGCGAATCGTTCCAAATTTGTTCTATATAGAGTTCACTGCTGAAAGAGTTTCGAAAAATACTTTTAAGTTCATGGGGAAAGAGCCGACTCCTCATCCGTTTATTGAACGTTCAAGAGAACTACACCGATAAACAAGAAGTTCCCATTCAGGCAATTTACCACCAATCCACCAATGAATCTTCAATCCTTTTCCTCAAGATGTTCCTAATTTGTTGAAAAGGGAATAACATGAAAAGGAAAAGGCATATCTCCAAATTTTAAAAATTAAGAATATCATCAAATAATTTTTCGGCATTAGCTAAATGATACATGAATTTAATTAGACTCCATTTCACATTATTGTCATAACACTTTATCTCACTATTGTGGTGTACAACTTGTACATTTAAAGCTGTATTCTCAGCTGTTGCGACAACAAACCTTACTCATTGTTTGACCTGTAAAAGTAGAATTAATCGAAATTTTACTGCTGTTATAAGTATGCGCCTGAATAATTAAGTAAGAAACTCAAACAGATTTCTTGTAATTGATTTATTAGCTTCATGCGTTTTGACCTGTTTGATCTTCATCAGGGTAGTGCGAATATAAGTGATGGTATTGCAAATCTAGGCCAAATCTAACAGTCTATCTTCTCCATATATGCTTTCAAGTAATAGTTTCACAATGAGGTCGCAATTTAAATTAGGATTTAATTATGATTTACACCATTTCGAGATCATGTTCCCTATAGAATCACACTAATAACCACATACTTAAATTTCACCCTCAATAGAATTCATTGTCTTGGAAAATAGCATTCCCCTTCCATTCTCGAATGATTCACAAATAATCCCAAGTTTTGCTGTTTCCTGACATATACATCAACATTAAAGCATTTTTATATCCTTAACCTAACCTTATTAGCAAGGTATTCCACTTTCTATCTGTAATTGCTTTTTCCTGTTTCAAGAACTCTTGCTTGGCAACGAAAGGAGGTACCTCGCCAATGAAAAAAAAACCTTTTAAAATTCAGGACTTATTCTGAATTGACTTTGGTCAGGGAGGGAACCTGACTGGAGTGCTTCTCGGCGAAAAAAAGGTCATAAAACTGCGGACGCGTGGGGCCTTGTGCCTTCAGCTGAATAGGGTCAGTAGACAGGGGCAGGACAGCCATGGCCAGGGAGACAGGACGCGGGTGATGCTGGAGGTGAGAGCGCATTCTGGATCTTTGGGCCAACGGATATCCGGGTGACATGCAATTCATACTAATGAGTTCTCGGAATGACATTGAAAACATTGGCTCATCTTTTAAATCTTTTTCTTGCTTTCAGGTTTCAAGAAAACTATACTATTTGTGATGTGTTTCAGGAAAATGAGTCATAAGTCGCAAAAAATAGATTTTGAGATATCATCATATTTGAAAAGATGAAACCAAGCCGATTCCAATGATTGTAAACACTGGGGGACTTAATATGTATTTTTGTATTTTAAGTTCGATATTTTCATTTTTGAAACATAAAGTTTGTAATCTTTCTGTATGGGTAATTACCAGTAAAATAACTAATCGATATGAAGGCTTTCAAAACGCAAGAATATATCTAATACAATGTCCTGAAATTTGGTACATAGATTCATAGGTCTAAGTGTGCTAGACCCTTGGGAAATCAGAGCATTTCAATAAAGGAATCTTTCGAAAAAGTGACTCTGAAAAATATAAATTTTGCGACTTGTGACTAATTTTCTTAAAACACATCACACTTGGTCTTAATATTTGAGACTAGGCATATTGAACGCTGTTTAACCATAGTTTTACTCTAATTCTGGCGAGGAGCCACCGTTTTCTTGCTTCTTGGCTTCACATACGAATAGTGTTTTTTGTAACCACTTTTCTTGTTTACGCAAGCCCTGCTAATATGAATTACGTACTATACGTGAATATTTGAGGATATCATCTGATTGCTTCTCAGAGCTTGTTCATTCTTCCCCACGATTGCTCACAAAGGTCACAGAAGCAATACATAATGACACAAGAGAAGTGGAGAGTAAGCTAAAGTAGTGAAGAAGAAATCGGGATCAAGAAGCTACTTGTCAAGGGTACGGAGTATATGAAAGAGATGATCCAGAAGGAAACAAGGAGAGATTTCTTCTCTTCCTGAAATTGAAGCCAGAAGAGCAGCAGCGTGATGAGAATTATTTGACCAGTACTATTGTAACCTATCGGTTTACCCATGTCCAATTTGAGCCATGTATATATCGCCAGTATATATAATAATAGTGTAAACAACAATAACAATAATTGTTCATACCCCCCTGTTTAATGTTTTGGAGAGGGTAGGCCTTTTTCACCAATCTTTCAATGAGGTTAACAAACTTTCAAGAGAAGAAAAAAGATGGCACGTTATAAGTATTAAATGATTAGTACGTTCAGATTGTTCTAATGGAAGTCATGGGGATAGAAGTGAGGCAGCGCTTTATGATACCAAATGAGAACAGTGTGAACATCTTATGTGGATGTTAGCATTGTAAAAGCCGCGATGGCAGGACATCAGGAATAAACACCAGATTTGTAAAAAAAAACATTTCTTTTTATTGATTGTCACCATATACAATTGCCCACTTACTGGGTTCTTCTGTTCTGCCTTGCTGATTTATAACATGTAATTTGTAGTTTTTGTAATACCTTGGATATATTACCTCCGCCCCAGATGTTTGAGAAAGGCTGGGTTGTTTACACTATGCATTATTCATCTCTCTCCTTCTATACGAATGAATCGTCCTACATAAACACTCGGACATTACCATCTGGCTTATTCGGCGGGAGCTAAGCTAAGGCCTAGCAATAGTAGCGCATAGAGTTGATGGTCAAACAGTTGATAGAAGGCCTTGGTGGGATTATGATGCAAATATAGCTCTATGAATCTCTCCCAGCAATTCCCCCCCACCCCCACCAAATACCCCCTCCCCCGATCCTTCCCTTAAGTTCCTGGCTACAGGGAATTTTGACATTAATCGCCTCTGATGTAAATTTTATTTTGGCCAATATTCCACCCCATAGACAACAATTCTCTCAGGTCGTTAAATAGTCAATCGGATATTCGGTGGGATGCAATTCATTAGGTGGCGGAGTATATAGAGTTCAGCGGAATATAAATAGTTATGTCAGAAGGTTAATTCAACAAGAATTAAATTCACCTAATATATATTATATACATAACCAACTATAGAATAGCCTCTTCACTTCACAATATAATAAGTCCCTAGGCGAACGTTACACAAAGTATCGATCCAAAGGGTCTCCTGTTTCAGACTGTGGAGCCATGGATGCGTGTAAGTGGATAACATTGACGGAATTATCACCTCTTCCACACTGCCTATAAAGCTTACGTGGTCCTGTTAGTCTTCATTCTCCATTGCTTTGCCTATTGTCCAATGTTGGCTGGCTTAGGCCTGCATGTCCGGCGTCTATAGCTCTCGTTTATCATATCATCAATAATACAATCTGACGCAGAGATACAGACTCTATGTCATGTCATCTGCGAACAAGGACGGAGGGGGCCAAGGTGAGAGAAGACATAACGGATGCGAAGCTTCCTGCAAGTGAATACATACTTGATACGTTTCTCCTTCTGATAACAAAAATATGACAAGGGTATTCACTCACACCTATCCCAGGCAGATCCTCCGATTGAACAACCGTTGAACGACAGTCACCCATTTTCTTGAAAGCAATAAAATACTGATTTAAAACATCATAATGCATTATCAAAATAACACTACATGGGATAAGATACATGTGGATAAAAAGGGCACATGTAGCCAGATGGGCTATTTCCAATATTCTAATTCTTCTAAAGTGAACATTTTACTGGCATCTCCCAGTTGAATGATATAGGCCTAATTGCATTCTTGTGCAAATCTCTATTTTAAAGCTGCACTCGGCTATTATGAGCAAACAAATCGGACAAAATGTGCACATATCATAACTTATAAGACATTCTGTTGCTCTTATATGTTTATACATTAATTTGAAGCCGAATAAACCGAGCAAAAAACGTCACCGGAGAAGTCTTCAGGTGAAACGATTGGGGTGGGTCCTCCAAATACAAATGGGCACGTTTTAGAAGCTCTGTCGCAAAAACAACTGAACAAAATCCTCCAAACTGTCGGTCAAATAACTTTTAGATGGATTGCAAAATAATGATGCAAAAAGGAAAAAATGTTCAGTTCTTGACCGATGTTATGGCTGGGATCATATGTAACCTATACAGATGTAAGTAGCATATGGAAATGTCTCTATGTCTCAGGCTCTACATATTATACATTCTTTGAGACGGCCTCCGCTCACCTGGTCACGTGACAGTGCATCCACAGATCATGGAACGAACTGATTTTGTCCAATTTTGAACTATTAATCATATGTAATATTAATTCCATATCATAAAATATATTTATCATGGACATCAGAAACATTTCTGCAACATCTATTGCCTAAAAACAACAGTAATCCTTAGATTTATCCCATTGTTAACGTTTGCCCCACTGGCAGGCAGTGGGGACTCCAGCCCTTGATGACCATAGCAACCAAGCTTAAACTTTCCCCCTCGATTTCTTAAATTATACACAATTGTCGGCAAAACGGAACAAGCGACTGCAATGTATGAACAATAATTCATATATTCATGTAAGACCATAGCATTTTGACCCGTTTATGTAATATTTCAAAGGGGTTGAAAACAGGTATTTTAGCATTAGCTCCAATGGGATTCAGCTGTTGTATTAACCCCAGCGCTTGCTGCCGGTCGTAGCGCCGCCTGTAAATACCCAGATTCTCGTCTCAAAGAATACTCCAGCTGCCGATATTTACTCTCCATGGATCCATCTTACCATAAGTATACGACACACAATGACAAGGGAATATACCATTGCATATAATCTATTTAAGATCTAGGTTAATGTTCACTGACACAGCGAGAGAGGGTACTTGTTTCTCCTGGCCCATATTTATTGGGTTGATCAGGTCCCTTTTGCGGGGCTTTTTACTTGCCCCAGTCCAAATTTGAATCATCTACAATTCGAGCAAAAAGAAAATAGATAGATATTTATAGTAGCCGATGACAGATAGTGATTTGATTACATGTCCGTGTTTACAGACTAAGCAAAAAAGGGGTAACACATAATAGATAGAATAAATCAAAATTGAAGTTAAGAACTGATATTTAAGGAAAAGATCTTGGAAAGGATTTATGTATTTAAGATCTCTAGAGGATCTCATAGATCGCATAATCACCACAGTAACGTCACAAAACTATTCCCTAAATAATAATAGGTTCCGATCGTAAATTTGACAACCGAAAATCCTTCAAACTTGAGAAAATCTCTATGAGCGGTGTGAACGCGCCCTACTAGCTGTACGCCATCTTGTGACCTTATAACATTTGGCGTCTTTGTGAATTGATTAAGGACGTTATTGGCAGCTATTTAGGGGAATATTCAGGCACAGAATGATTATGGACCCCAATGGAGAGATTTGTATGCACTATCGGGTCACTGCGATGTAAATGGTCCCATTTGTGAAAGCGGATGAGCTGACTAAACCGGATGGAGAAGACATATAATCTGTAAGATTCTCTCTGTGAATATTTTGTACAGAAATTATTGTTGAAATTGAAATTGTGTTGACAGATAATCCGATCGCAAGGTGATAGATATGTTAGATTAATGTCCGATTCTTTTTTTTTACATTGTCATTCATGTACATCATCTACAAGTAGGAATTACAAATTAGTCCCCCAAACTGATAATACTGAGTGTTTGCAGGTGGATCCATTATAGGTGAAATATTTAAGTAAACATGCAAGCATCCATAAAATGTTATTTCGGGAGTCGATTCAAACGGACCCCATTAGAAAGCATTTGGTCTGAAAAGCATCTAGTTTCACATTCCATTGGATCGTACGGATTCGGCAAATCTTAAATTTTTGCGCACATTTTATCATCTTGGTATAGTGTTTGAACGAAATATCACTCCTGAAACTGCATACAAAACATTAAATACTCACCTGGGAAGTTCAATAAAGTTTCAGTTCAAATAATTATTTCAGAAATCGCTGCAGTGCCACTGTTGTAGACAAGAATCCCATTGCTAGCAAATAAACACGCTTAATTTCCCCATAACAATGATCACGAATGCGAATCATATTCAAATGAAATATAGTATGCACATCTTTGATTCAATAAGACTGATCATAGAGCAAAGAGCCAACATTGTGATGCATACAAACTGTCCGCCTCCAGATCTACCATGTTCTGTTTACCCAGTATTGAACATCAAAACCTCAACAGAGTTGTTGCTCTGGAATGCACAATGATAAGCATACATTTTATGGTGAATCATTCTCTATATATTCACCCAGTCTTGTTTATCCCCCACAGCTTAGAAGTGAGGAAGCCAATATTTCGCCCACATACACCTTGCAATAGATGTACCATTTTTGCGCAGAATCTCGCGTGCTTCTATTTTCAGATGATACTTTCTCCATTCTTCCCCATGGTAACCTCCTTGCCGTGGGGAAACCATCTCGGATTATATAAGCCCTTTCCTTTTCGTACTAAGACCGTGCTTGGGGGATTCATTGAATAAATTGCAGCTAGGGGCATTAGGGACAGTCTCTTGTTCCAGATTTAAACCTTTATGTCGGTGATGATTATCATTGGCGCTATGAAATCGTTATTACTTTTCGCAGAGCTCCACAATACAATGATGAATTCCAGGTAATGAAAGCCAGGGAATTCAATGTAGTGTGATGGGGCTATGAGCACGTGACAAACAATCTCAGTTATTAATAATTACTGAAGATACTTTTTGAATAGATGTAATCAATTAACTTAAAGACCAGTAGATATAGATTGATTAAAACTATTCAAACAACATATTACTAAATTTGGGTGAAGATTTAAAGTGTCACAAAACCTTAAAATATTATGAGAAAATCAACTTCTTTCGTATTATTCAAATGTAACGGCCCAAGTTTTACTTAATGAAACCTAATATTCATTGAGTTTTACCCATTTGAAGGAGGGAAAAACTAGTTCCACAGTTTAAGCGCCACTGTTTGCCTGTGGCACAAAGCACGCCTAAATCTTGAAATTAACATGCAACATACATAATAAACAAATCTGTTAATAGCTGCTATAAAGAAAGGGGTGGGAATGGGCAGACAGAAGATTACCAATGCATGCATGCAGACCCAAACAAACAACCTGTATAGTCTTGAAATATTTGCATTGAATAACTGTTCCAATTGCTGGGAGGGTGATATGGAAGTAGGTAGATTATGTACATATGGCGTGCTTTGTGACGTCACACAGCACTCTCAGTGCCATCCACTTTTTCAACTAAGCATTCTTAACTTGGGCCTTTAAACCTCGGCATTATACATATGAATATATAAAGTTTTTTGTCTTAAAAGTGACCTGGAACCCGTTTAATGACACTTTAATCCTAGTGCGGCCCTGTACATGAATGGGCTGTACTCATGGCTAATTGATACGCAAATATGTGGAGCCCTCACGGATTATAGACTCTACACGGATCTGTAAATCTACGAGTCTGAAATCTTGCCAGATCAAGAGCTTAACGATTCGCTTTTCACTGTCAGGATGGGAATGGGCAAAGATGTGACTGGAAGAGACTAGGCGCCGTCTCCATGGCAAAGCCAGACATTATACTACTTGTTGACCTCTATGATTTATGAGTGGATTTAGGGAAGCGCCCATTTAGTAGGCAAACTGTTGGCTTTAATGGAACAATTTATCATGTGGAAACAAATCTGGTCAACCGTATTATATAAAACGGCGAGGGGGTACACAGGCGAAATTAGCCACGAACAAACAGTGTGGAAATTAATGCTGAAGATGGTTGTTTACTTTCAGTGGAAGCATTATGTATACGTGGAAAAGCATATGGTCAGAAATACATCTGCTGAGTTGGATTTTGATGGGTTTTAAATACACACACACGTACGTGTCAGAGCGTCAAAAATGTACAATTCGCCTTTACCAATTCTCTCAAATAACCCAAATCTAAGACAAAAATAAGGTTCAAAACACAGTTCAATATTTATAACTCAACAGATTGTTTGAATCAACGCAATACACAATATGCTGAGTTACGCCTATGACCATTTTTCTAATCTAGCAGAATTTACTAAATGCGTAGTGCTGACGATTGTACTTCATTTTCTTACCTTCTGACCCATACACAGGTTCCATGCCAACCTGATATATGTGAATACACATCCAGGGTTATTGTGCTGTGTTGGGGGTTTATGGGCAATATGGCACATGGAATGTGGGTGTTATGTGATTCAACCCAAGAGAGGGAATGCTTCATATTGGAAGACACGGAGCATGTACATAGTACCTCTTCCGTCAGATTGGAGTGATATATTGAGATGAATTGTGGTTTGCTTTCACGAACAACAGAACATGTTTCTGTTTGTTTAACATTTACAATGTCGGACTGATATTTTTGTTCAAATCATATCCTAAAGTCGAATGACAGTAAAATCGTATATTTTTCGGCAGAGTTTATCTTCCTGTCCGTTTTGGTTAGGATTCACTCGAACGTGCGGAAGTGTGCGTTGGTCAAAATGTGGTCTGTTGCCTCTCCGCCTCGCGTAACGCCTACAGCAGTCCTATAATTATAGCAATACAAAACAACTAAACTTACCGGTTTACATGGGCCGCACCTGGTCACATTATTAATTTTACTAGCGCACTGCGTTTTTTAGAGAATTTATTTTCATATACGAGACAGAAAATGCAGATACGCACCGCGTTCTGCTCCCTTCTATCAATAATACAATTTAGGACTTCCATAAATTTCGATGATTGATATAATTGATATGTCTGTGTGGTCCAATTAGCGTTCGGCTTAGGCAATTTTCCGCACTCATTGAGATTATGCGACCTGTGTGGACCAAGCTAAACATAATGATACGTACATTCATTGCACTAAGATATTTTAGCTGAAGAGTAGCGGGGATGTTTAGCGCACCACTGGAACTACGCCCCCAAAGGGTTGTCCTCTCGGGACTTTTATCAAAGCGAATAGTTCTATTAGTCTGCATAGTATTGATAGCATAGGCCATACCATCTGATCTTTTATTGTGTCCGGTTAAAAAGATTTAAAGGCTTTATACATATCTTTCAAGATCCTTTTGCAGAACGTAAAATGGTACTCGTCATCTTAAGAAGAGGCGTTTAGACGTTTAAATACATATAAATAGGCAGATATTTGTCTACATGCAGGAGTCTCACTGTTCAACACAGAACATGTATGGGGTTACAATGAAAAGGTCAATGCTCAACACGTCTACCTTCACGCAGATGATGTCATCCATTTCTTTGTCAAAGATTTTCAAAGGAAGAATTATTCAAGTAATCAGAGATGGCTATTGGATGGAGGTAAACCGACGGAACATATTATTTAAATTTTGGGAAGTTTTATGGAAGAAGTCAAAAGAGAAGGTGCGTTAGATGATGAAACTTTGAGATTACATGTCCATGAAATAGGCATTCTTAGAATATTTGAAGCGCACTATGTATGCAAAGATATCTCTGATCCCCTTGTGTATCTTAAAACAGATTTTGATCCCAAGAGTTTCAGATAAAGGAACAGGAAAAGTCTAATATAACCATAAAGGACTTAATCAGGCCGGATTCCTGAAAGATAGGGATGCTACTCAGACCTTCTCAAACATATTTACGTTATAATTCTATAAAATTATAGTAAACAATATACGGACATTGCAATATTGAATATAATAATATTGAATGTGCAAAATGGACCTATTGTATTACTTGATCTTTTACAAACGATCATCAACTCCTATCTTCTGGATTTTTCTTGGGGAAACTAATGAAAATAGGGGACAAAAATTAAAGCCAATTTTAGTATTATATCTTGGAAGGAGCATCTGTCATTTTGAATTTGAATAAACGGGCTAAACGAAGAGCTTGTCGCCCCAAATGTAAAATTAACAAGTGAATGAAATCAATTATTTCCACTCGCACCTGCTCTTTCCTCAGCTTAATTCAATAACAACAGAAAACAACTCTTTAAATTATTTTCCCATCTCCAATAAGAAGCTCATAATTGGAATGATTCATCGTTTATACTTTTGAAGCGATTCCAGTTTTTGCCAATATTTCATCATTTGACACCAACAAACAGGTTCCCACACTGTGAATGCGATCATGGGCTAATCCAGAGAAATATTTTTATGTTGGACAATGTGTTGGCCAGTGAAACAAATAGGAATGTGAAATGTCTTGGGGGGGGGGGGGGGGTCATGTCCTCTGCAGGCCCCTAGATGGTAGCTTGGACCCTCTACACTCTCATATATTTCATAGGAGAATCCTGAGTAGAGACCCATCGTTCTCCCACTCAATTAAGGGCAGTTCAAGGCAGGGTTTCCACTGTCAGTAATTCTGATTGTGGGTTTTTAAGAGCCTTAAAAATCAGTAATTTTCAAAGTAATTTTAGATCTGAGGCTCAGACCCCTGTAAAACGTGCTCAAATGGCATTCATTTTCTTTAAAATGTTCCTGGGGGACCATGCCCCCAGACCCATATATAGTGGCTATGATACTATTGGGTCATTATTCTATTTTTAGTTTGTTTTTATAACTAGCAACGATCATCTCATCTAAGGCAACTTAACTTAAATCTTTAATTTTAACACGCGAAATTTTGCCAGAATTATTCTTTTGAAATGAAGAGCTCTTGTGTATTCTAAAGACATTCTTTGGGATGCTAACAACTTTATTTTAAAAAATTGAGCTAACACTAAATAGCCCCCTCCCCCTAGAAACCAAATACACATAAATGGCCTGAATGAGAACTGCTTGTGCCCCCTAGGGTCCACCTCCTGGATCCGCCCCTGGCCGATGGTCCTATTAGCTGGGTTCCATTTAGGGATTTAAAAATAGTCACTATTCATCTGTGATTAAATACCTTATTTTGTGCTCCAAAATGCATCAAATGACCCATGTTTCTGCTGAAAGGTTCACCTTGGATTTCATTATTGTACCTAATTCTACAGGTGAGAATTTTAGCTGTCAAAATAGAGAGTCTTGACGGAGACCAGATGGCAAATAAGCCAGCATTGAACACAACAGGATTTGCACCATTATAGAGCAACTTAATACATTGAATAAATTCATCATTAAATCCACAGTTTTCTATAGTGCTTTTATAAGTATATCCTTACTTATGAAATCGTTACTATCTAGTGAAAAATCAAAATAAATGTCATTTTGGGATTTGATTCTTGAAGTGTTTCTGGTCATAAAAATGGAAAAAAAATCAATAGGTCACCGTACTCATTTTTGAATTACAACCCTTCAAAGTTTGGTATATCAAAATAACCAATGAGAGCCAAATGGGGGCCTCATTTTGCATTCCCTCAATTTCATAGTTCATATTTACTATTTTATATTCCCTCAATTTAAGTAAAGTTAACAGTTTTTGAGGGAGTATTGTTTGCCCATTAATTTTTTCATAGAATGCATGGTTATTTTAGGGTCGTCAGAAATACTTCCCACACCCTTCCAACGACTTTCCAGCGATATCAACAGAGTTCCACAGAGATTTGAACAGATTAGTTACCACGAGGCTGAGTAGTGTCCGTTTCATATAGGTTACCACGAATAACCCGCCGCCCCCCGCCCCCGCGCACCCCCCCACACCCATTGACACCACTGGGCAATTAGAGCCTGAGTTTATTGTCCGAGCTGGCCCTCTAAGCCTGACGGGAATCCTGTCGAGGCCGGAGGCCGAGACAGGTTCCCGAAGGCTTAGAGGGCCAGCGAGGACAATAAACGAAGGCTCTAATGGCTTTAGTCCCCGTTGGTTGGGCTGTTTACCGGAAGTTCTCTAGGCATAGAGGGCCAGCGGGACCGGTAGTGACCACTGGCCCTCTATGCGTCTATAACGGGCCAGCTCAGACCAACCAATGGGGACTAATGACAAATGGTCAGCGCATGGGGGCGTAATGAAGGATTCTCAAACCGGAAACACGATGTGAACGACCGGACACCCAGACATGACTTGGATTTCCTTTGACTTTTTGACTGCTTCGACAGTCACTGTTTGTTGTGCTGTTGTTGCTGTGCTGTCTGGATGCTAGACTACTTTCACCGTAGCCAATCAGAACGCAGAGAGTTCTGTCATGACGTTCTACCTAATAGGTCATGTTTCTTCCCGATGGAGGAATGAGAAACATTTCATCCCTCTCGCTGGCATATAACAAGCCTATACTTTGTTTATGGACACACCATTCCAGGGGTGAAATAATGCTTCATCGTCAGTTTCCTCATCATGACTGAAGATGATGTCATCAAAAGCCTAGTTTGGTTAGATTAGAGAGCTGGTCTAATCAAGGACCTCAGGTACCTTTGAAGAGGAAAATAACTAGATAATCAAAATGTCAAATGCTCCAAAAGAGGGATGAAATAACTCGACCAGCAAGCTCAAAGTTTGAAATAGTTGTTCACCGCTGAGTGGTGTTGAGACAATAATTATGATGTGGTAAGGTGTGAGTCTCTAGCGAGGAAGAGGCAAGTTGGATGATGAGAATGAGAAGTGTAGTGTCAAATCTAAGAATGCTGAGCGGATTGACAGGATAATGAAGGCAGTGGTCCATTATAGCCAATATAGGAGCTCAAAATAATAATGATGTAATACAATTAATGATCCTTGCATATCATTGAACAAATAGTGCTTGAGATCACATGTCATTTGTCATTTAGCCTTTCAGAATGTTGATGTGGACCTTTTGAATATTCCGATGGATGAAATCTAAAACATTTTCAACACATTTTCAACAGTATAATTCCACCCTTAGCTACCCTCGTACCGCTGTATCCAATCAAAGCAAACTGGTCTTTCAGCGTCTGTTCTAAAACGTATACACTGTCCCGCCCGCCGTATCCGCCCGATACGAAAATGAATACGAATTTCTTGTACCCACTTTTGATACGATTTTTTTCGTCTCAGCCGTTTTTCGTACCCGCAACGGGTAAATAATTACCTGGGAAAGCTAAAGGATTAGCCTACGGCCGGCCGGCCGGCCAGTGCCAGACAAGCTGGCATGACCATTAGTGTATGACGGCCACTAGTGAGAAACAGAGAAAAAAAACTTACCAATGCTTGGGTTCGATCTAGCAACCTTGTGATTTACAGTCAAGTGCTTTAACCATTATACTATACTGAATCAGCTATCAACATGGCCTCAACTAATCAATCTGAATGCTAATACTGTGTCAGAACAGAAAGATAGAGAACAGAAAGAGAAAGAGGGGGAGAGGCAGACAGGAGGATTGCAATTGAAAGTAAGTAAGAAAGAGATGGGCGGGAAAGGAGAGGAAGAGCAGGGAATATAAATCTTCAACACAATAACTAGTTTGAATTATTTATTCAGGATCTTGAAGAACAAGCTTTGATGAGTTGATGTTTTCACATAGTCTTGAAGATAGATCCGAATAGAAATAACAAGAATATAACATAAGGACTCATAAGGTCCACACATCAATGTAATAGAAATGCAATGTTATAACAAGGTATCAGGGGGGATATAATCAGAATATCAAATGTTCAAATGTCAGTGTAAGTAGAGTGGCTGTCTTCTGATGAAGAAGTAAGGCTTGCGCCCCTAAGAAAGGAAAGAAGAAAAAATTTTTTTTCACTTCCAAGTTCGAAAGACCTCCGCAGTGTAATGGCGGATCACTGTCAGTGAAGGGACGCTGACGTCCGACGTCCCACGTCACGTTCGTCCACGTCACGTTTCCCTCGGTGTCCTGGCGACGTCCCTAGGTTACCTCTGTACAGATTTATAACTGTATTCAACTGAATACACGCCATTTTTTTTCAGGAATATATATTGAATATATCCAGGTATATGTGTGATGAGTTACAGGAAAATTTGTCACAATATAAAAAAACCCTCAAGAATATTGCTTTCAGCTTTAGATAGCTCATAACTCCCTCAAAATGCATCCGATCTGAATATAAAAATTATCCCATGAACCCCATGAATGTCAGGCTTCAAGAAGCCCATTGTGATGGGCTTCTTGAAGGTGTTAAAGCATTGCAATAACACCCACTCAAGCGTGGTGCGTCCAAGCATGACCAGACCAACAGACATTGAGGAGCCATGGCCAACATCCCAAAACGGAGCGCGAATACGGAGCATATCATATTTCGTCTCCGTGATTCAAATGACCGTTTTTCGTATCAGAAGTTCAGGCAATTTCGTCACCACTGTTCACCAGTAGCCTTCGCGGTGCTCTGTAGACAAAAATCGTCTCAATGAAGACGAAAAAACTTGCCGCTCCGTATCGCCCGGGTACGGTGCGCGGGAGAGTGTAAGTAATTGTTACGACGTGCAACTTATGATCTTCCAATGTATAGGCTTTACGCTTTGAGTATCAAAGTAAAGTCTCAGAAAAGTCTCAGAAAAGAAAGTCTCAGAAAAGCCTTTCACGAAATATACCAATACGCCTGAGACATGTGTCAAGCAAAGAGACATAGATCATGGAGATCGGTGAACATACATTTTGATACGAGGGTCCCAGGGGAGAATACACCAGACATGACAAATCTGTTTGCCAAATGTAATCTAAAACAACCTAGACTTTCACCTTTGGCGTAGAGTTGCTTTAACTTCCTTCTTTTATTTCTTTTAGATAACAGATAGATCGGGTACCTATTAGGTTATGGACAGGTATATGCATGCGGCCCAAGTATCTCATTAATTTGTCTTATCTCAAAAATGTTATTAAACAAGGAATGAATACTATTAAACTAATCAGTTGGAAGACCTTTCAGCTGCCTTAAGTGGGGTATCCAATAAATTGTGACCGTAAATGGTTCACCTAAACGGCACATGCTCTATTGTCCTGCGTCCCGTTATCTCTTCTTCACCGTAAGTTAAAACAAAGTTGATATATCTACAAATACAGACGACTTTGGGAGATCATAAACAATAGTAAGTACCCTGGTTCTTATGTTCTGGGGACATGAAACCAAGGCAATAGGTCATTGAATGTTGTTTAAGTTGGGACTTGGTCAATATGTTGGGGTCTGGGACTGACTTACCCCACCTTAGTGTAGTGATCGTGACAGGGAGATGAATAGAACACAATGACATGAAATCATTATACAAAATAATCATAGAAAAAACCGTGTTCATTGGATGTGAATAATTAAACTTGGCAATTTTATGTGGGTGCAACTATTTTAACTTCATCCAGTAACTTATCTTTAACCCAGGCACGTTAGAACATGTGGTAGCTATAAGGCACTACTCAATTATTTTTCCCACTCGTGATTATCATTTAGAGAAAATAGCCCGAAAAAGCTCTATTAATTCAGCATTCAATTTCTACATGAAGTTAGGAACATTAGTAAAACCAAGGTAAAAGCTAGCCCGGATATACTGAACTCGCCATTACATTCGACCTCCAGTAGATTCTCAAAATATGAATAAAAGGAATTGACGCTACAACAATTAGAATACCAATCAGGCTTAACGATAGGAGGAACATTAATGAGGATTATAAAAGAATGCCGTTATTCCAATAATCAAATCCACAGTTTACCCAGCACACTGATTAAAGAGGCCCCAGAGGGAGTGACTATTTAAACAGCATGGTCTCCACGAAGAAGTTAGTCGGGCATCCCCGTTGTGAATTCGGCATATAGAGTGGGAGGCATTTAAATATGACAGTCATCAGAGAAAAGACTAGGAATTAAGCTTTAGTATTTTATATGGGCTAAAATAATATTGTCTCTGGCGGGTATAAAACTGATGTTCTTGAAGCGGATATTGGGAATTAATGATAATAATTATAATAAATGGAAGGTGGGTGGGTTTAATAAGTTTCAAGTGTGTTGGTGTAAAGGAAGAAGAGAGGGGAGGTGAGGGTGAGGAGAGGAGCAGAGATCTGATTTGACTGAGGAGGTAGAGAGGGAGGGAGAAAGAGAGAAAGGAGTCTGCAGATGGTTGCAATGCCAAGGAACTGATACCTGTGAGAATTCCAACATCACACATAGCAAAAGCCTTTGAGGAATTCGATGGCAATACCAGGGTATATATCATCATGGCTGTTATGTTACTGATATTTGGGATGTGTTGCAGAAAAATGAGTCACAAGTCGCAGAAATTATATTTCTTAAAGTGATTTATTCGCAAGATGTCTTTTTGGAAATATTCTCATTTTTAGGGTACTTAACCCTGCTTGCAGCATGAATACATTTACCAAATTTCAAGACAGTGTATCAAAAATAGCTATATGCGTTTCTAAGATCATCTTACAGAGTATATATTTACCTACTTTACTAGTAAGTATCCTCCCAGATATTGGTAACTTTTTTCAACTTTTTTTTATCAAACTTAAAATAAAAATGTATATACAAACACTAATTAGATGTCCTAATGTTTACCCTCATTGAAAGACTCCTTGATCTCATCTTTTCAGATATCATATATCAAAATCGATTTTTGCGACCTGTGACTCATTTTCCTGGAACACATCACGTGTTGGTCAGGAGCGGCACGCCTGGGGATAACTTCAAGCAACGCGTGTATATCTTAACACAATTCGACAATAATTTTAAAAGATGGATTAGCTTGATGAATAGGTTTACAATTGATTAGCTTATTTAAAATATATCTATAAAATAGGAAATTGTTGTTAAGTATTATGCACCACCCTCATTGGAGCTCGGGGGTTTCAAATCTTCACCTACCTGGAGTATAATACATTAAGGACATTGGCAGAGGGTCAGTAGTTTGAAAGTTGAACTAAACTGAATAAAATGGTGTGTGGCCATGGATGATGATCTGTCATTAACCGATTCAGAATACCCTCCAAAGACAAACGAATTAAACCCAGACTTTAGATGAAAGTATCTCATGTTCTCTAGAACTTCCCGAAATGTCACATAGCAGAACTAACAATATCAATCAGCAGGCCATACTTTCCTTTTGGTTCTAGTTAATTAGAGAATTTTCAATTCAATTTCCCTTCGAAGCAATTAAGAAGTATTTATAACGTAAAAAGTGAAGGACTTCGATCGGACAAGAGCGGAGATAATGCTGTCTATTACATTGATTCGACAAACAAACACCACTCAGCAGCAGTCAGACCAAAACTCCATGTGTTAATATCAAAAGATGATTATGGTATAATTTCCATATCAAGTTGGGCGTATAAAAGAAAGTAAGAAATAAATGTAGAAAAGCAGAAGGACTCAGAAAGTTAATCATAGATCTGAAGCCTAATGAAAATGGATGGGATCAATAATTCAATTGAAATTTCTCCACAGATTACAAATGAAGATGGATATATAATATACCAAAGCAATGGTGGAGCTCGATAATGGAGCAGTCTTTAGAATATATATACCCCTTACACACTGAGCCGAAAAAGGCTTTGATCTGTAAAGTGTGAGATCGGCAGAGTAACTGTTCTGAACGACGATGAGTAGGACAACATTGAATAATAAACTGTAGGACCACTCCCGGGGGAGTTCATTGGAGGTTCATTTCTAGTACCTAAACTTGCTATTATCCGGAATGCAGGGATCTATCATGTTCCCAGAGTTCAATGAAGGAGTGACGTCAGACTAGCAGGCCAAACTGCTGTCACTCTGTAGGTAGTGTTATTGTATAGGCTTCTGCACTATTGACTACTATTTCGGTGTGCTCAAATCACTTCTTTCCAATAATGCCTGTCTGTAAGGCTGATGGATGTTACACCAGAATTAATGAGGAATTAAAAGACCCTATGAATATCCTCTTTTACAGTTGCATAAAGAATGAAGGAAGGTGCAAAGAATAAACTTCCTCTCCCTCATTCTCAATCAATATGTTACACCAGAATTAATGAGGAATTAAAAGACCCTATGGATATCCTCTTTTACATTTTCATAAAGGATGAAGAAAGGTGCAAAGAATAAACTTCCTCCTCCTCATTCTCAATCACTACCAACTTGTTATTGACTAGTCAGGTTGACAGGGTTGCATGCATTACTATGGAAAACTATTTATACACTTCAAATGAAAGAATAACATGCATGGAAGATTGGTTTTAGTCTCTCCTACCCTTAGTTATTATTACATGGAATTATTATGTGAAAGTAATAGTATGCTTGAAAGCTGGGAAGAGAAGGTGCATATAAGGTAGTCCCGGAGTATGTTAGTATGTTATTCATGTGTTTATAAATGGCTTTCCATACATACCATACAGTGGATACTGACTGTTTACTGTAACACTCATTAATTAAACCATGACCACACACTGACCAGAGCAGACGGTAGTTAACCTGTCCATTTCAGTATCATTCATGTACCAATATGGAAGCGCCCAATGTAGGCTTTGGGGAGAGCGTGAAAGAATTAACTTGATTGAATCTGGCAATATCATTGCCCAAAACTAAGTATTATAATGTGGGTTCCCACTTATTAACCATAATTGAGCTGTATGACCTGCAATTGTTCCAGCCCAGTGTTTTACTTTAATAGCATTACCATGCAAAATCTTTTCAGTTAGCTATGAGGGTTAATACAATCAATGTGCCTGTTTCAATAAAACAAAAAATAAGTAGTTTACTTCAGTAGATACATTCTAAAGGGACCGTTAGTGTACGTATTAAATGAAAATTAAGGTATATGTCTGTATATAAAATATTTACTATTAGACCACATGAGGTAATGACCTCACTGAGGTGGTTGATACCAAATTCGGACTTATATCAAGAGATAAGATGCAATGATACAGTTGATTCGCAAAAATGCTGTTATTCAATCGTATGGAAAACACATTTCTTTTTGTCATTCTATACTAACAATTATAAACTAAATATTGGCCAGTTCACGTCAATTTTCAGATATCTTTTAATATCTGTCCAGTCAGCAAGGCATGTTTCTCTTTTCATGACTTTGATTGCTGAGTGGTCTTACCTTTTCTGGTACATTAGTCCCATAAGGGTTATTGATATTTCTTATACAAGGAGTCGATATTACAAATCTGACTTAGCTCTAATGCACCTCTAGGATCATTTGGGTAAATTAGTTTAGTTGACTTATACACACATCTTTACAATCTTTGCATTATGGATACACTAGCCATCGAACCAAACATTATACCATACTCTAGTAGTGATATAATGTGGCTTTTACCGATGTGGTTCGTCATCTCAGTGTTTAAGAATGGTTTCATCAGCTGTAAGTGCATGATCTTATTATGTATGGCAGGATTTTAAAGTTTATTCATATGGACATTCGTGCTGAGTCGGTCGTCTATAATAAAACCAAGATATTTTACCACCTTCGTTTTTTTTCTCAATTTAATACCATTACTATATTTGTGTCGATTTTAAATGGGATGATTTATCAATATGTTGAAATAAAATTCAGCCTTATAGTGTATTAACGAATGAAGAAATAAAAAAACCTGAATAACATGATAATTTGATAAGTGATTGAGGAAATTAATTAAAGATACCTCATTTCAATAACACAGAGGAAGTCCTCATGCACACATGATATGTTAAGAAGAAGGACAAGCAGAAGGAGTAGAGGAGGGAAAAGAGGAGGGAAAAAAAGGAGAGACCAAGAAGAAGGAGAGGAGAGAAGGAGGAGGAGGAGCAGAGAAGGAGGAGGGTGCCAGGGTGCATGGTGGGATGTGGGTTATTTAATTCAAGGTCTGTATCATGATTTTTCAGGCCTATCTTGATATTTCTACTAAAGTAGTTAAATCAATATATAAATCCTTCCGGCGACAACAGAAACACAGACAGATTTGGAATATATCCTGATAGCGCTCAAAGTAACATGCATCCAACATATCAAAACATTCATACAAAGAGAAACATAACTTTTCCTTACCCAAAATGCGGGACGAGGGGCGGGGACGAGGGGCGTGAGATGAGGGCTGCGGGACGAGGGCACAGGATTGTGGGCGAGGGACGAACGGTAAGATGTCACTCCTGGGCCACGGTACTAATACCTTGGACAGCGCATTTCTACAAAACACTCCACCTAAGGCTATCCCCAAAGACCAACTCTTGAAACAGGGCCCTGACAAAGGCTGCTGTGCGCTGTAGGCTGGCACTCAGCTTCCCTGTTTCTGTCTTCTCCTGAGGCAAAAAGTGACTCCTAAGTTGCCCATATGTTGGGCAGGACTGATGTAGGTGTTCAGTGGCCATACTACCAGTCCTGCATTTTTATTTAAAAAAAAGAAAAGATTTGTTATCTTAATTTAAAATTCTTTCATTATCAGAGTCTGTTAAGATCAGGTAACTAATGAGTAGTCCATAACGTCTCAGGAAAGTCATTATGAAGTAAAGTCTTCTTCTGTGTTGTGTTAAATCATAATGAAATTGTTCATAGGGTGGTGGATGGAATGCTCTTCTCCGTCCAGTGGTTAGTAAGAATGACTAGCGATGAGCAACAGCTGAGCAATGTCATAGTCCTTGCATTGTGGGTAACAGGGAGCGTAATAGTCAATGGCAGTGATCTTTTGAGTCGCACTACTGTAGCAGTTTCATGACGTCATGTGGACAAGTCGTGCAAAACTCCCATAGGCTTACCATTGGGGACATAATTATTCTCTATTCTTTCATCACTAGATGTCCCCCGTCTAAAACAGGTAGTAATTCTCAGCATGTATAGTGTCAATTCAATTCCTCCATCCCTTCTCCTATTCTTTTTCACTCCCACCTTTATAATTCTCCTCCCCACTCTACCACTGGCCGGGGTGACATTGCATCCGGCCACTAAAGCCAAGCTGTCGTAAGTGGGTCGAAGCATGTGCAATCTTCCAAATTGAATAGCATTGAAATAGGTTTAAAATCACTTCCTTGAAAGAATTATTTTGGGGAAATCAATACCCAGGTAACATCACGTGAGATCTACATAATCAATCTTAAACGTTAGAGTCCTGCACATGCAGCCAGTAAAAAGCTTTTTTCTAACTTTGTGCAGAGCCTTGAATGTCGTAAATCCACAATTAATATAGTGTGGATTTTAAGATATCCATCACCAGAACCAAAACATTTATGTCCACCATAATCTTTAAACCTCTGATGGGATGATGGATGGAACAATTATTTATCGCCCATAATGATAAGTCTATATGGGGATTGTTTATTTAAATTCATGTTAGTTGTTCATTTAAATTTACGTTACTTTGCAGACTGCTGCCATGGCATTTACGCACCCCTAGGTTCACCGTGTATGTGGTGGTACATAGATGCCTGAACATAGATAATAAAGTGATGTTCCTAACACCACCAATGGTAGTTTTGGCAATATGTTGGTATGTTGTTGGTAGAGGTATCACTAGATGTGTCTGTTCTCTGTTCTATAAAGTCTGCAGCCGTTTCGATGACATCTGCTTTGGCCTTGAAGTTAGTGGAGTGTATTCCGGTAGCAACAGAGATCTTCTCTTCACTTCCATCTGGGTCCAATTTATGTAGATTCCTGCTCCCCCATTTTTAATCGCATCCTCTGCCGAACCATCTGGCAAAACATAAATATATGTCCAGGTTTCCTTGGGAAAGTTTGTTTTGATGTGTTCTATGGTGTAGAATGTTCTTTCATTGTTACTTTTGGTGCTCTTTTCCCGAATTTCTGGTATGTTGCCCTGTATTTTGGAAAATATATTCTTTGCCCGTCCTTCTTTTCAGTGGGTGGTTTTGAACGCTTTTGAACTTTGCAGCTTGGGTGAGCAATGTTGTGTCCCTTCGGTTCTCTAGTCTCCAGTTGGTACCATTTAGTTTTTTCATCAAGGTAAGTCGTTCTTTTCCTCTTTCTCTTTCTATGTGCTGTTTCAAGGTCAGCCTTAAAAGCCCTCGTTGCATAACAATCTGCAAGCTCAATAGTTACACTGAAAAAGTGGGGATTTTGCTAATGAAGAAAGTATGACATTACTACCTCCACATGGGAAGTATTATTATTATACGATTTACTTCCTATGGGAAATAAAGATGTATATAGGAAATGATGAAGTGGTAAGTTTCATATACATAGTTGTTATTTGAGTTAAGAAAACACTTGCAAAGGTAAATTGAAATCACATGACCGGCGGTAACACCTTGCCAAATTTTAACAAGTATAACAATGACAGTTATCGATAACAGTTCTTCTTCTAGCTACTATCAGCGGTTACAGTAATTTACTATTAACTGTTTTAGCTGTGCTCTAGCAGTTTTCATCGTCGATTATATGCGTTTCCCCATAGGAAACGTGGCAGGTGCGTAGTCAAATTACCCGTCTACTGGTCCCATTAATTGTGGTGAACATTTTGCTACTTATCTTCAATAATATTTTGCTGGATCTGGCCTTTTGCAGGTTTTAACCATTCCCTGAAAGTGTAACATGGAATAATGTAACGTTTACTGATATGGATCTGAATATACTATATACTTGTAACATTTCTCAACATTATTATAAGTAACTGTTATATTGTGATTAGATAGTTAATAGTTATTCATGCACATTCAACCACGACCCCAGTATAAACAAAATTATTTAAACAGGTTAGGGAACCATGAAGTTCCTGCCCCACTATACTAGACGTTAGAGAATTGTTGAAGACGTGGATAGAATCCATAATAAGCTGGGATGATTTGTTAAACTATCGTTTGTATTGGCATTTTAGACAGATAAGAAATTGGTTTGTCAATTCGTGTCTCTAACTGGAATTTTAATGAATGTTCAATAAAACGAACAAAAAGGTACCAACAGTTCATTAATTCTACATGGCCTATTGGTAACATGTACACAATTGCCATAATAATCAAGTTTCATATGTATCCGTCATAGAGACAGAATAATGTTATGAGATTATTATCATTATGTTATCCTGAATTAAAGGAGGTAATTAAACGTAAAAATAGAGTGTGCCTCTTTTTCTGGGAGAATTGAAAGTGATTAATGAATCACATTTAATAATAATTATTAGCTGCATGGGACCGATGACCGTGTTCCGTGGGACACACACCACAATGTGCAATCGTACATGGCAAAGAAACTAAACAGAAACATCACAAAAGTAAACTGTACGTCTTTAAATCCACGGGTAACAAATTAAACTATTATCTTTATTTTATGTTTTATCAATATTAGGAAGAATTTCCACATATCCTCTTTTCACATTAAAGAATATTCGTGGCTGTAATTGCATCTTCTGTAATCGTATCTTCTCAATCCCCTTAGGCCTTAGGGCCTTTTAACCACAGGAGAATCACAACAAATTCCCCAGCCTTATTAAGTATCATGAAGACATTGTTCCCATTCATGAGCAGGGTCTGTGACAGGGAACAATTTAAAAGTGTCCGTCACATGTCTTCAGGCACTAGATTTTTTATATTATGATGCCACTTCTTGTCGGAAATGTTAACGACCTGTACAAATGAGCAAGGACTAAATCATTTGAAATGCAATTCATTGCGTTATTAATGTTATGTTTATCACAAATTTAATAAATATCTTTCGCACTCAAAGGTAACATCAGGATTTTTCGTACCTATTTGTCAATCTTATCTTTCACAAAATATTTTTTTTAATTTCACACGTTTGAGCAAGAAAAATACTTTATTGTGAAGAATAACATTTTACATTGTAAAGAATGACATTCTGTACTGGTCTGAATAAGGTCAAGGTTGTTTGTGCAAACTCGAACCATGTTCATGGACCAAAGTTGCACTGTTAGTTTGTTTTAACATTGGCTCGGCTGCTGGCACAAAGGCCTAATGAAATAAACAAGAGCCAAGAGCAAGCTAGGGTGAGTATTGTCCCCCGAAGTTGGTCAGCTAATCAGTTTACATCTACAACTGACACACACTTGAGCTTATTTTAGGTCTAGGTGACATATTTACTTGCTTCATTCAATTTCCTCTGACGTTTAGCACTATTACACTTTGTCTGTATGTACACCTGTTTTCAAGATGCGAATATGGGTGAAATTCTGAGGTGAACAGCTCTTCCTCGGTGCCCATACCATTTACTTTTTTTTTTTTTTTTTTTTGCAAAATAATGCAAATAACCATGACTGATGTATACAAATTTAGGCTGCCGAGTTATGATACCTGTGCTACACAAAGCTGTCGTTTTTTGTTATGACGTTATTTCATTATCTGTGATACAAATAGTAAACACAGATATCCGTTTGATGTACATGTTGTTGACTGGAAATCTTTGTCACAAAACTACTTAGTAATGTTAACTAATTGCTAAACTTGTCGACCATGCAGATACCAATCTTCGCTGTTATATTCATCTTTAAACGATGATTACTTTGTTATTCTCTCGTTGATCTCATCATAATTTGTAATTCTGTTTTTCTACTATTGTCCCTATAAGGAATGATGTTGCGTGGCATCCATAGGAAGAGCTGGCACGCCAGAATTGGCCTACCACATATTTCTGTACCAATCAGACAATAAAAGAATATTTGAATTGAACTATAGAACTACTACATCCAAAAAGGAAGTTAAAGTTTACATGAACTTTGAGTGGTTAATATTTCCCAGCTCACTATAGAAATACCTCAACAATGGTATCTCATAAAAGACTTTGTATTTAGTTATTCCTTATATATCCACATTTATTTGAATATACGGTTTCTATTACTCTCTGTGCATCTCATAATGTGTGCATCTTATACACTGGATCCCTTATCTGTTTGACGATTTTTGTCATTGAATGTTGTGTCATTTGTAACTTATGTATTATATTTAGCTGCTTGATTATCATATTTGCAAAACATCAATATTTCCTAAATTTTAGTACCCTTATTAAGCGCTGATTACACAAATCTTTACATTATGTATCAATATCAATCTTTCAATCAGTATCAGCCAACCCACAACCTATCAAATACATTTCTTAATCTAATCGATTATATAAAATAGTATCGCCTGGTAGCCATAATGAGGACTTTTCAAGACTAAAAACTACGGGACCGATACAAACACATACATTACAACCAGAACTATCTATTTCTTTTTATTTATTCAAGATTTTTATACAGCAAGACATGACCATTTGTCTAGACCAAAGCTCACAGCATCTGTAATGATATTCTGCCTGGCGCTGTGTCTAGTGTTTTTTTTAACTCACTAGGTTCATGACTATATAATGTAACTAAATATAGGAACTAATAACATCGAAATGATAGTATCTATCAACAGATATACATACGGTACACCAGCTGTCTGGTTTTATGTTTTCTTGTGTGGTGTACTGTTGTGTGTGTGGTTGTGGTAGTGTGTGGTGTGTTTTGTGGATCTGAATGTTTTGTGGGTTCTCTTGGCCCAGTGTGTTATAGCATTATTCATTTATCTATTCAGATTGCAAAGCAGTACACACTAGAAATACAGTTTTCGTTACACAATCATTTCATTATTAATTTTCAAAATATCGTTTCATATCATATCATCAATATTCCCTTCTTCTACATCCGGTTTGGACCAATAGTGAGCCTTTACCGATTTCAGCTTTATTATAAGGCATATTGTTCCATAAAAAAACTGCCTGATATATATAGTACTGACGTCTACGTATCCTCTGGCTATTTGGTTTAGATATTTCAAAACGTGAGGAGTAAAGGTTGGGGGATTGATTTTCTCACCTTGGCTATCTTTGCCATATATATTACTTTTGAGATAATACTTTATTTAAAAGACAGTGCATCATCTATTTTTAACCCCAGATCGAGGTAGGATATGGACATCCTTGCTCCCTATGTGGAAGTGATTTAACAATCTATTATCTACATTTGTGTTGCTGACTTTCATTGCTTTGCATTTCTTTGAATTTAGTGATATTTTGTTTATTCTACACATACATTTATATCATCCAGGTCGCGTTGAAGTTGTGGCTGGATATCCTTATTTAATTGTTATTACTATACACACACTGCTCTGAAAACAACGTATCTAGAGTGATTTACGCAGAGTGCGTATTTCACTAGTGATTTACGTGGCGTTGTCATGGAACCAATCTGCTTTTTTGCTAAGATTACCGGTAAAATTCAAATTTTTGACTCGATTTTTTGTCTATTTTCATGATTGAAAGCATGTATAATAAATCAGTTAACTAACCCGTTGGTTTTAGTTGCTTAGAATATTGCACTTGTTGCTATGTAACTCGTGCAATATTCACGCTCCTTCAACCAACTCGTTAGTTAACCTGTATATATATTATCAATAGCTTCATCCTTCTAAAGGTAGCCTATTACTCGAGAGTACAATCCTAGCTTATAGTGATATCCTACCCTACATGCAAAAGAGTGACCTTCCGCAATAATTAATTATCAGAGGCTGAGACTAAGGCTAGGAAGGCTAGGAATACATCAAAAGGAATATCGCCTTGCCCCTTCCACTAAAGTTGTACCTTTATATGTTTTTCCGATTTCCCTATTTTTTTTATTGTAAACTAGTACTATAGGACACAAGGGAAATGAATACAACTCCATTCATAGTCCATTTAGACATTTTATAAAATAGTCATAATCTTTTAACTTTTGTTCTCCCAGAACGTATACCATTTTCATTGGCTAGTATTCCTTGTAACTTCAAAATTATATATTTGAATATTCAGAGGTCCCTATAGAGGCAGCAAATGTGAAATAGACAAATTGTCAGGGAACACGTTCCTCTCCTAATTGAATTGTCCGGTAAATTGGCTCTTTCGTGAGAACATGTATACCAGCAGCTTCCAGCTACCGTTCTCCTTCAACTATTGGTCAGAAATGCCACCTGATGTGTCTTTCGCTAGCCATAATACCACTAGAGTAGACATCAGGGACCGAGAAAATCTATTGTGGGTAATCTATTGGCTATGAGTAATCTGTTCACAATAAGCGAGACTTATACTGAGAATATTACTAATTACTAAAGAAATACAACTAGTCCTCAATTCTCGTAGTAACTAACTACAGAACGACAATCACGTTGCCTCGTACCTCGCACAGCTGTAGCTAAAAGCTATATAAAGTTCTTCTTCTACCTTGCAAAAAGCTGAAATGTGCTATGCCAAAGTGCAATGGTAATGTATCCTATTCCAAGTATGTGTCCTTTTCCAAAATGATTGAGCCTGCAAAAAACTACCTTAGAACCAAATCGGGTGGAATTATACTACAATTATTATAAGCATTAAATTTTGTTGGCCTTTAACACATGTAGATCTTGAGGTTCAAGTAATTTCTATGGTAAATCATACACAATCAAAATCTAGAAAATGTCGGAAAAATATATTTTATCCGATTGTGCATAGAAGGCCTTTTTCTGAGAACCAACTTACTGATCGAGGTATACTATTATCTGTTAGAATTACCTGTCATTTTCCATTAGAAAGCCTTCCCCCCCTAGAAAATATGGAGAAAATGTGATAACGGTTGCCATGGTGACCGATTTCATATTTCCGGATGTAGACCCTATCAAATTAACAGAGTATGAAGAAATCTACCTATCTTCCAAATGTGTTGAACTGTACGAAAATTAGCATTATTCGGCCTTTATAGTTTTTGTGATTCAAATTCTTTTGTTTGAGTTAGATTTGTGTATGGTTCTCCTTCTCATGGTGCATGAACAAAAACATCAATCAAATTTAATCATGTGAAAGCCTTTGTAGAATATTTCGCATCTCAAGGATCTAAAGCGTGTTTCAACGGTTATCTCATTTCCACTTTGATTTCGTCCTGAATGACTGCACGAAATTGCCCCACGACTGTAAGCAGATTGTACTATTGAGGGAACGTTTCGATTTATGGATCTATAAACTACCACACCCCTAGATGGGGCAACCACGTATTTACAATTTTATCTATAGTAATTGTATGTAACTGAGCACTGAGTGTGTATTGGGAGTGACAGTCTTACACTACATTACATCAATCTCCATACATCTCGCTGGGGTAACACATCAACAACACAGTAATGGCAGTAGAGTGGCGTCCCAAGTTACCACCATTTAAATAAGGATTTCCAACAAAACTGAAAAAAGAACAACCTATTACCGACACAAATTGTCAGGGGGTGGTAGTGGTGGGATGGCCATGGAAATCTATTGCTTGTACACCAGTCCTACACACACCTGCCGGTCCGTTGTCCTTGCTTGACTGCTCCTCTTGCTGCCTGTACACCCACATATATTACATATAATATTATTATATATATATAATACATATCTATATGATATGTATCTGGTGAATATAATCAACTCTGCTGATTGTGGCCAAACATCTCTCATCGCCTTCCTTTCCATCTAATCTGCCCAACCTCATAATACCAATGCATTTAAAGTCTCACATACACCATAATAATTACATATACATCATATTATCTGCTAATACTTTTAAAACAAATATATCCTTGTTATTGTGAAGGGTATTGTATAGTCCTTGACATGTCTAGCCCTCTCCCAACTGATTTCTACAAGCGGCCAAAGTACATAATTACTGTCTCCCGAGATAACAAACACTCCGGAAGCTTTGGGTGCAGGCTTATTAGAACATATTCACCGAGGCTATTTATGTGCCTAATCGTGTATAAAATCCCTTCCTGTAGATGCATCTAGCCAATGACTTTCTTTTTACTTTTTGTCAGACTAGATTAAGTTACGGAGGTCTTAAGCCTAAATCGCCAAAATTTCCCTGTCTCGGGACAGTCTTATAATTTGTAATGAGATACAATACCTCTCTTATATGTGATATGGCTCCCTTATGAGCCTTGCTGCTTCTTTAGAAACACGTATAATTATTGCTGACACTACGACTACAATCGGTAACGGTTCCTCTACAGGATTAGCGAATTTCCTATCAGAACAAAGGTGAAAACATTTTTAGAAAGCTTTGAATGTCTTGAATAATCATTGACTAACGTATTAAAATGCTTGAAGCTCATAATAGAATGCCAGCACCATTTCCTTGATTTCACGTTCCTTTCGCATCAACGCATTACATCCATTGTATTTAACCTTTGGTAAAATGTCCTGCTGTGGTTATCTAAGCAAAGGACATTTTTATATTATACTTCTAACACATCTCGGAATGACACATTTTCACTGTCTAATGTGAAATACCTTTTGTTGTCTCATGGTCCTAAAAGGGAATGTCTGCATTCCAAGCACTGTTGATAGCTCACAGATATATGCATATAGTTGGATATATGTATTGTTGAAAAAATAGGGACTATGCTGAATACATTATCTCAGAATGGGTGTTTTTATGTCCCCAGGATAACACTTCTTTGTATCTGACCTGAATGTACTGCTGTACTTTCATAAGGTCCCCTTCAAGGTATCGATATCTTCGGAGGCATGCGAAGGTACATGTCTCACCGATAGTATCACCCAGTGAACCAACACCATACCATATAAAGGCATGATACCTAATAGTAATAATAATATTTTAATAAGCAATCTTGAAATCTTGTCATATAATGTTTCAATGGTCAGACAAGAAGACATATATATAATTATATTATGTTTGTAGTTCTAGCTTGCAAATCGCACTGTTTCTTTTGAGAAATGTAAAGTTCAATCAAGCAATCGATATAGGCTAAGAGAACCTGACCTTGACTTAAAGAGGAACAATTTAATGGTCAATTATGTCTTTAACATAATATCCTTATCTTGTTACACGACATTTCTCCTACAGTGGTCAAGTATCAGTATCAAGTGTCTACTACAGCTCTCTTGTAAGGGATATTTTATGATGCCATGCATGCCCATGTCTTAACAGATATTCTTAATCATTGGTTAATTAATGCTGACTACAACAGCTTCGCACAGCTGTTTTCCTCACGGTGATGGATGCAGTTTTGGTGGCAAAGTCCGTTACCATTAGGGTTATGAAGTAATCCTCCACATCACTACAATGCTTAGCTCCCCGGACAGACCTGTTTGAGGACATAGGACAAAAGCATGGTAGGGGAGACGCTATATATACAAGAGGTGGATTTACCAATTGTTATGCTGAGCTATAGGCTTATTTCGTATGCAAATGATAAACATTGATATGGTTTATCGCGCAGGTGAACTTGCACCTCTATTGCTCCCGAGCAGCTACGAGTATAAATAATAAATTAGCTAGATTCGGCCGTCACACCTACAAGTCTTGTTAACCTAGGTGAGTGGGAAATTGATTTCTGGTTGATAACAATAAAAAGGTCAAATGGCTATGCTTTACAACACTTTGGAATGACGTTCATATTAGCCACACGTTCAGGATAGTATAGAGGGCCTAATTTTACTACACAATCATAGCGGATTGCCCAAGGAAATTGCGGCAGCAGCTATATATATAAATGACGTCGTAACACTATCATTAACTTGGTTGTATGTACAATACTGTTTGTTGCAACTAGTTACCTCTGTTGATTTAATGGAAAAAAATTAAATATCCCCACAATACTGTTATTAGTACGATAATCAACTCGATAAAGTGGGTTGTGAAGCTATCTTTACTTCCTATTCCCCTACATAATTAAACTAGTGAATCTCTATATTAATAAAATAAGCATTTCAAGCCTTAAACTGCTATCTTCTCTGAAACCGCTGGCCAGATCTCCATTATATTTCACATACACATTTCCAAAAATGATGCCGAGCCATTCCACTATGTTTCATTAACAAATTAGGGTTGGAAAGGGGTTAGAAATGGGTTTACATTGAGCACCCCCATCCAGGGCCCCCAGCACTGCCTGAAAACAAACCTATCAGCACCCCTACACCAGTTCACCCAAAGCATGAGGTCATGGGCGAGCACATCATTGCTTCACGACGGGACGGGAGTTGATATATTTCCACCGATAGGAGCATCATCAGAGTTGAATCTTTGCCTCAGTCTTCAGCACTCTGTGTATAGTGTGTGAAATTAACTTTTTTCTTTGCCCGCAATGTTGGCGGGTGAAATCAGAGATTTACCCACCCACACAGAAATTTATCTGCCCACTAATTTAAATTATCTGAAAATGAAAGAGGGAGCGGGGGAAGGAATGGGAGAGGGAGAGGGAACAAGAGAGGAAGAATGAGTGGGAAAGGGAACAGGACAGAGACAAGGGCAAGGCCCACCTACACAGAAATTTACCCGCCCACTAATTACCTCAAAATGAAAGAGGGAACAGGAGAGGGAGTGGGAGAGGGATTGGGACAGGGACAGGGACAGGAACAGGCAACACAACAACAGCACAACACTGAACAGTGACAAAAAAAATCATCTAAAC
Source organism: Sthenelais limicola (assembly GCA_942159475.1). Classification (NCBI taxonomy): domain Eukaryota; kingdom Metazoa; phylum Annelida; class Polychaeta; order Phyllodocida; family Sigalionidae; genus Sthenelais; species Sthenelais limicola. Next base: position 69,639,790 of record OW804097.1, on the reverse strand, counting down.
AGGGTTCCATTTGTGGTAAGAAGATACTAAGTTATAGAGACAACTTGAAAGAGAAAGATAGTGGGAGAGGGAACAAGGAGAGATGAGGATGTGGGCCCCACTGTCCCACTAGCAAATCCCATGCGTAGCATGGGTATTTGCTAGTATAATTATTAACTGAATTGACTACCATCAAAATCAGTCACCTTTATCTATTAATTCGAACAAAAGGAAAGGAATGACACAACCACAGTCAACCACAGTCAACCGCGGATAACCCCGATCAAGAATGTAACGCCAGGGAAAAAATCGTTTCAAATTCTAAAGTTGGAATGTGGTCGCATCTGTCATTTTACTTTGCTCATTCTAGATCGTGAATTCACGAGCTAAGAGCAGACACAAGTCTCGATTCCCTGTTCTCCAAGCTTTAATCAACCTTTGAAAATCAGAATGTCATTGGTTGCTGACATTTTATAGTGCAATTGGATATCTAATATTGTATAATATTCCATCACCCATTTCTGTTTAACTTGTAAGTCATATCGTTACCAGCCATTGTTGTACTAACAATAACACAGAACAAAAAGAGGAGCTTACAATGTGGTGCTCAATTCTGCCCACCGGTTTTTACATTCTACGGTATTTTTGTAAAAAAAAAATGGTGAATGTTAGTGAATTGGGTACCATTCTGTCAATCATCCTGAGTAGCAAGTTCATGTGATACATTTTGAGGTGTTGGTTGAGGATTGGTGTGAGGAGTGTGGACACTTATCTGGGAGGATATCTGGATGCCCATCTCTGTGTGATGTAATTCACGCCAACACTACTAACTTTGCACTTATGCAAGGACTGCTTGATTGACAACCTTCTACCATCTCTGCAGTAAATCCCTGAAGGCCAGTGTGACATCCTATTGGTTGACATTTGTTGTATTCTATTGGCTATCTTGGTTTGATTGACAAGTTGCCACTTAAGGCCACTGTATAGGTTTTGAGAGGAACCCATTTAGAGAGGACCACCCATGACTGAATCTGAGTGATCTACACCTACTACACCCTTTGGGATTTCTGGGTTTCAAGTCTTGGAGACAGACAAGCTCGGAATTGCAAAGACTAAAAGACAATTGTGTATTATTAGATTACAATATGTTGTTTGATGTCTTATGTCTAATTCCCTTGCATTGTACTTTCATGTTTATCCAACTGCCTTTGTAAACAGGGAGCGTGCAACTTTCCTAGTTGTTAATAAACTGAATTTTACTTCCACTCCTGTGTTCTTCTAATACAGACATTCGAGGCATTTCAGATTACAGTACGTCTGATATTCATAATCTAGCCATTGAGCACAAATAGTTGACCGTAGAATTCGTTTCCTTTGGAAACGCACAATATATACATTAACTTAAACTGATTATAAAGTTAAACAGAAAAATAGTTCATTAAATGATTGATTAACTTAATAAACTTATAACTTGTTGTATACGAGATCCAATCTGAAGTGGCGGAAACGTGCTGAGTTCGCAAATATAGAATACAAAATACTTATATTAACCGAATCCTATTGTATGAATGAATCACAACTAGGACACTGATTCTAAGAAATAGTAATATCATTAGGCCTATATCCGTTTAAACAAGAGTAATCTGGCCCACATCATTATAGGCACCGTATGAAGTACGCCCATGGTGGACAATACGTCTTTACATATCAACAATGTCCTTTTTGAAAATGACTTGGCCTGAATTGAATACAAACAAAAATAAAATTATATTTTATTCCTACTGCTTGGTAGAAAATAGTTCAGTTTCTACACAGAAATGTGCGCCAGTTCTATATATCTCAATGGGCATAGAAAAAATAATTTCAACCACTGCACGAATCCTATCCCAAAGCGGATGGTTGACTCTTACTGTTTCAGAGGTTTCCTCAGGTCAGATCCATTTCTATGGATCCCCTACTTTCTAGCGAAGGAGGCTTCGCTCGAAAGTAATTCTTCTTGTGAAACTCTAGGTGTTGACCTATTGCAGTACGTAACCTGCATGAGGATGTTTTATTAAAGTGTATAAGCAAATACCCCCTTCCTTTCCCTAAACACCACGGCCAATATCACTCTCGTCACCGCATTTTTGTGTGTTATCACTACCCTTTTCTCATTCATCTTTTTTGACAGGGTCTTGTCATTACGAAGACTATTTCCATGGCACGTGATTAGGATGGCATGCCCCTACCGACGCATATGGGATTACTGGGGGTCATATGGGCTAATAATTGTAATATGGCTACCAAGGTTGACGTGCAGTGACAAGACCACAATACGTTCCCATTGACTCACAATTTTCAATTTAATCGCAAATAACAATATTTCCATTCAATAGATTCATGAATGACACATAATTCTTTTAGCTTCAACCTACGCATGCATACTTTTATGTGGAATTGTGTGCTTACTAAATGCAAATCGGGTTTTAAACAGAAACACATTGATTTGTGTGTGTAGGTGAGTAGTGGTCGTGGGTGTGTGTGGCGGGGAAGGGGGGGGGGGTGAGGGTGAGGGTGCATATATTATCATGACAGCCAAGTTATAGGTCTGTTGGAACTAAACAGTCAAGTTGTAAGTTTGTTGAAAGGAATTAATTATTACATGTAATCGGTACATTGAGTATATTGTTAATAAAAACCACCCCTAAATAGGGCGGGGGGGGGGGGGGGTACAAAATAGTTGTTATCATAATTTCCAATATTGTTGTAAATTTATAACAGCCCTGTTGTAGTGTGTGTTAAGGTTTGAGTGAGTGAGTGAGATTGGTTGCTTTACGCCCTTATCAACACATTAAAAGGTTATATCAAGGGCTGGAGAGCTGAGAGGGAGGCAGTTTATGATCATACCTAGGAAATAGAGATAGAGAAGAAGGTAGAGGGAGACAGAAAAAGAGTGTGTTAGTTATTGTGGTTCGGGTTTTGTCGGAAGTGTGTCCAACACCTTTCCACCGACATACTTTATAGCTATCTTAACCCAGATCTAAAAAAAAAATCGAAAGATGATGAGAAGAGTGAGGATATGGTTGGTCCAACTGGCATTTTATTTGCTCCCTAGACATGGACTTCATCTGAGACAAATACATAATTTGACGAATATAGGAGAAATAAAATACCGAGGAAATTCATGAATTTCAAATATAGGCCTACAAAGTTTAAATTTTCAAGATCTGCTGCGAGGCGATGTGCACAGGGCGGCGGCTTGGAGACGAGTGCGGGAAGGAACGACTGAGCGCTGGTTAAAAGGCAAGGTGCCAACGTCTCCAAGGTCACCACGCATCTCCGCATTTCCGGTGAGCGATATAACCAATGAATGGCATGGCTTCATCGACCCATTAAAAGTTTACAATGGAATTACTTTACATATTCTACCAGAGAATTACCCATGTACAACAACAAAATGGCAGGCATGGAGAATTAGAGAGTTATCCATTAAAACAATTTGGCAACCTATAGGAAACCTTACACCCCCACAAAAGGATGCAACACATTATTTTATATAACAATGCATTTATAAAATCGGAAACTTGTAGCAATGGACTATCAAGACTGTAATATTGGCTTCATTCGCTATAATACTGTTATAATGCTGTTATTAGAGCAATTTCTTTTCGTTGCTACATTTAAACATACATCATTATTATTTCTAGGAAAATCGGAAGGGAATCAAGTTAGTGATTTTGCATATATAAATCATATACTCAACGTAATTACGTCCCCATTCTTGTCGTTCGGAAGCGAATGGTCTTGCAAATAAGGTTTAGGCAATCTTTGAAAGGTGCCTTTTTCCAGCACCATATAATAGACCTACAATAGAACGCATTAACTAATATCACACATCACATTCATAATAACTATATTAACCAACCTGGGAAATAAGATATTATGTGCGAGCATGTCTTTGTGAGGTGGTTACCCATGGTGTGAAAGTGACTTCCTATGTCCCGTTCAGCTTATTTGTGAACGTTTGTTACCTGTTATCAGGTCGAGGGATTGAATGAGGTCACCCAGCGAACAACCACCTTTCCTGAAAGGCCTTTAAGCAACTCTGAACAAAAAAAAATTCGCACCCTACCTTAAACCGAACATATATTACTACACGTCTGGGCATTCCAACGCTGTTTTGAAAAATTTACTTTATTATGTTCACTAAATTCTGAGGTCCTGACCACAAGTTAGGGTGGAGAGAAATCTAGCATAATCATCAATAATGTATTAGTCTGTACACATGTATACAAGAACCATAGGGACTAGATAATGTATTATAATGTATTATAATGTATTATTAACAAGATATATAAAATAGGTGTCACAGAATACTGATGAAAATATGGAGAAATCCAGGAGATAATAATAATAAATAAAAACGTATTCAAATCAAATAAAATCAAGATATTCATAAGTTTTACATATTAAGTTACATGGTCACATTGATTTAATAGATTCAAAATTATATTTTATTATTCACTCTTTCAGTAATTGTGATAAGATTTGAATTTAAATTTAATTTGATCAATCTTTTATTTGTCAAAAATTACAGTTACATTTAGAAAGACAAACAGGTCGACAAACTTCTGGGAGATTCCCAGCTCTTTCAGCCGTTCCCCTTAAAGTAGAAGGTTTACTATAGGGGAGAGGCTGTTCCTAGATAAAATATATAATACATCTGCTCTTGATTGGAACGTTGTCTGTTTCTTTTACACAATAATTGTCATTCAATCTAAATCCATCAAGAATTGGCTCTCGGTATATATTGTTCCATTATCACTTTACGCGAATATGAGTGAAGTGATAATGGAAGTTTAAAACATACATGCATTGAGTGACATGTACTTGGCATTTGTAAGTTATTGACTACAGGAAACGCTTTACTCCTTGTATTTGTAAAACCTTTATTGCATAGCTATAGGTTAATTATATCCTACAGCACAATGAAATTATGTATACTACGTCTTCCCTTGGGAATGAATGTGGCAAAGCAAAACAAAGCTAAGAGAATGGGATGACTTTATGTGGGGCCATGTATACCATAATCCATCATTTTCTGATTTATTAATTCATGGTATACCGGATTCTTAGCTGTGCATTGGTTCATATAGTCGAATGTTTAAGGAAATGCAGTTTAATTTAGAAGATGAATTCTTAATTTGTTTGAATCTCAACGTTTTTGCGAAGAAAGAAGAACGTAAATGTATATCAGTAGACCAGCAATGAGCTCAAAGGTTTGATGTACTGGGCCCTATTAATATAAATGATTCAATCATATGAACAGTTACGTTGAGATTGGACGTTTAATTGTTAAGAGTTAAGAGTCTAAAGAGTTATGTACGTCTCTAAATAACGAAATAGTCACACATTTGACTAGTCTGCTTCCTTCCACATGTTTTGTTTTTCTGCACGGGAGTTCGTGAAGCTGAAAAACATGATGTACCTCTCGCGAAATAATAATTTCTATTGAACTATTACGCAATAGTTACTATGGAGACCATCAGAATATTGACTGTTTTGACAAATTATGTTTCAGTTAGGTTCAAAAGCACAATAAAGCTGTTTTCAGGTAACTATAATAACTCAGATGCACCCTTAGGAGACGCCATGATTATATAGCGAGAAAATGCTGTCTAATTAAGGAATCCTCCCTAATTGCACAACCAACCAATGAAGCACCCAATGTTCAAGATTCTAATAGCTGAGATTCTGATTTGATGTGTTCCATGGTACACCCGAGAGTGAGACCTTTTAGGGCCTCTGATAATTACAATATAAAGAAGCCATTCGTCAGTCAGGGATGTCCTTGACTCGTTGCCACATACCTTATTGCAGTTGCTGCATCAGCAAGATGGCATTAAACTGTCTGAGCATGACTCCTTTACCCCCGGGGTTTTATTCCGCTTGATAGCCTTTCATCGAGGGAAAACCTCTCGTGCTGGATCATCATAAAAGATCGCTGAGGCGAAGGCAGACGTATGATGACTGATTCGTGGTCATATTTGGCCACTCACGGTAATCTTGTGTCGTATGCACTGCGTTTATTTGTGGCATAAAATGGCTATTGGAACGGGAACGTTCTTGCATAAGCATTATGAAGACTTATCAGCAATAATTGTAATAGCTGCTGGAGTCCGAAGAGTATTTATCAGATTTGGTGGAATGTTACTTGACAAACTACGTAGAGATTGGGTACAATCACTCAGAGATCTCAGAAGATAATCACACCATAAAAAGATAAGGAAATATCTATAAGACTAAATGATAATAAACTCTAATAATCTTATTCATTGTAATCTATCAGCCTTTAAATGATGAACAAGGACGTTGATAGCTCATCAATCAAGTGTTTATCCTGGTCGCAGAGACAGATTTTTGTCAATCATTTATAGCGTTTCATTTTTACCAAGGTTGTACAGAGATTAATTTTCTGGCTTCATGCTCAGCTGAACACTCTTCTTACCTGCTGGTAACTTGTTCACTACCAATATTGTCTTTAAGTCAGCACATCCAAAGGAAACATAGAACGTATATATATATATATATATATATATATATATATATATATATATATATATATACCACTGCCCATCCATATAAGATTGGCACAGCAATACCGTTTTCACAACGCATATGATAGCAATTGTTTTAATTGTTAGATGTATGAAACTTCTTTGCCTTACGCTCGAGGCTATAGCCTGTGAATGGGAGACGAAACTTGGATATGTTTTAGTGGATTGCCTACACACTGGGATCCAATGACAATTTGGTGGCCTAGCTGTCGCCGTTCGCCTGGGGCACAAGAAAGTCTCACAGTAAGATATGCAACCATATATGACATGCGGCAATATATATATACAGCAAAGAAATCCCAAACATAGAGATAATTGCCGACAGAAAGTGATAGATAATCATTAATAAATATTGCTAATGAAAAGCGCAAAATTGTACACATGTATAGGTCTCTCTAAGCACTATTAAATGACATTCTAGTATAGGTATATGAGTATTATTTGGCTAAATAAGAGACAGACTGTCAAAACGTCCAGGAAATGATTAGTTTTGATTATAATGATACAAATATAAGTAAATAGGTATAGCTGCATGTAGGTCTGAAGTATAAACCTACAGTCTCTAGACCTCCATAATAATAGAGAGATAGAAACATAATATTATATTTCTATAAATGCGCTGTGTTCCAATCACATTCACACCAGTTAAAAATTCAAGACACAGATCAGTCGGGAAATAGTTCCCATTACTGTAAGCAAGGCTCCATTGGCTACAAATGTAATAAATCACAATAGGGCAAGAAATCAGGTTTGAGTTATTGGCCTTGCACCACTCTATCATTCCTTACGGTATACATCCCACTTTAGACGATGAATACAACCTATTCTTCTCCCTGATTGGTCACAGAATTTTCTCAGCATAACTATAGTTGGAGGTAGAGGACACATAGGAGGTTCCAGGTCACTTTTACCCATCTTTTCAACCAATACCATTACGCACATTTTTTTTATAAGTGGACATGATGACCCGATCAATCTGCATTGTGTGACAGGGCAAAAGGAACTCCTTCATACTTCTGAGTGCAAACGTTGCTGTTACATGTGGTCATTTAAATGTGATCAGTTTAAAATTGAGATGGTCGGCGTAACTTACTTAAGTTGCACAAAGACGCGATTTGTCCTACAAATAACCGTCCCATACGCTCCTTATCTTTCCATATTTCATCATTATAGAAAATATTCAGAAAGCACATTATATTATTATTATCAAATAGTGAAAGCTAAGTAACCTAAGCTATTAATATTAATCTTTGTGATGGGGTTATATAATAACATGAAAATGTTAACCCATGGATTAGTTTCTGTAATTCAGTATCACACACGTTTTACTGTTCATAATGATGGAGCGCGAATAAATGTTTGAGCTTAAAGTGGCTAACATCACTATTTTGACCATAGGTCATTTAGGAATATGTTTGTAGTTTTCGATGACCTGCATAAATAAGAACATTTGTGTAGAATACCAACGCTATATATACATTGACTAAAACATTTAACTAGTACAAAACAATATCTATTACCCACGGCCAAACCCCAAATCACTCATGAAGGAGCGTGTCGACAAGATCTAAAAGGTAAATAAAAGGTGAATAACTTTTTTGATGCACCATGCATCTAGTTTGTAAGTACACACCGAGTAGCTGATCTCCCTCTCTGAGACGGCGTAAAGATAGCCAGCTCTATTGGGAAACAAGAGCTGGCTATGCTGTCTACCTTGTGGGACCCCTGCAATTACTTCACAATCTTTGCTTATAGGCCACAATTTTAGATCTTACGTATTGCCTTCGATTGGATAGGAAGCTGGACAGCACTTGGAGAGAAAGCTTGTTCATTCCAAGGTCCCATATATACCCTGTCCCATCCAGGTGTTATCACTTAACCAATTATGATAAGAGGGGTCAGGGACATCCTCCTTGCAAGTCCAATGGCTGTGTCCGTGAGGGATTCGTCCTTGCGGCTCAATAGAATTTGGGAGTTTTAAACCCTCAAATAGTCCCAATATATATATGTATTTCAATCATTCATGCTCCCAGATATTGGTTATGATATAATTGGACCTTTATAACACACGTGATTAGTTTGAGAGGTGCCGTTGGGGGAGCAGTTTGGTTCATCCGAACTGCTTACGCGATCAGTCTGGGCTACCATGATTACACGTACATGACTAAATGACGCAATCTAATTGGCGTAACGTCTCTGACGATCTGACCGAAATACTTTTACAAATGACGTCGTCCCCAGCCACATACGGATTGCGTTGGATCGCTTTATGCTAAACAGCTTAGATATATTTTTTAACCATTAAATCATGATCATTCCAGTGTGTAATAAATAGCAAATGGCACTCTGTACAGGTTCGAACCGATCTGAACATTTGGGGTTTCTCGATAGGTTTAAACCCTCCATCGTGCCACTTGCTATAAAGTCTTTACAAGGAGCATGTACTATGGATAGAACAATGCTGATGCATTCAATACTTAGTGGATATAATTATTATTTATGATTGGGATACCAAACGCAATTCAGGATCGAACATTTTTAAAAACATGTTGTGGTTTAATTAAACAATATAAATGCATAATAACCTTGAAGAAATCGGATGAATAAAAACATACCCAAAACATGTGAATGTTTAAAAAGAGACCACCTATCACAGATCCAAGTGGACGGAAATAGCCTTGAGCAGGCTCGGAGGTCTGCTGTGGTGTATGTATGATATGCATCGCTGCATATGGCCTTAAGATAAGACGTGTGCTCGGATATAAGGGTCTCATAGGTCCAATATAAATGTCTGGGTGGCACTGACCTTGTGGCAGTTTGGGCCAGACTGTGACAAAAAATCCTCGATGAAGCTATGGGCTTTGTGAGAGAAGAGTTATTATAGCAAGCAATGCGACTTCTTGAGAATGGGACAGTGCCGTGTTGACTATATAGAGTGGAGTAGGAGATATCCCACCAAGAAAGCATTCGTAAAAAGGAGGAAACATCTGGCCATACATACGGCCGTCCAAACGAACAACCAAGTATTGGCAGATAGTATACTGTATGATACATTTGACATAATGTATGATATAATATGCATTATATATATATAATAATAAATTATTTATGATTATGTATAGAATACATAATGAATACATAATATTATAATACATCATGTATTATATAATTATAATACATTATATTATGTAGAATACATCATATCTATATAATACATTATGTATAATTATATATAATAATATGTAGAACCCTCCAGTGCATGGACAAATTGGAATATTCAGAAATAATGTTCTAGTTGAACCCATGCAATATTAGGCCATTAGTTGAGCCCAAAAATATGGATAGAAAGTGATTTTCATTCCAGCATCGGCGGCCCTCCCTATATTTCCGATTATATATTTATAATCGGAAATAAGTATATGACTCAGAAAGTTGTCAATCATTGATTAGGATCCTATAATTGATTAGGATCCTATAACTGGTATCCCCTCCATGTGTCATCTGATAAGGCAGGACTAGACGGAGCTTTATTATGGAATCTATGTACACTATGTACATGAAGATTAAATGACTGGTTATCTCACTATAGGATCTGGTCTACCCCCTCCCATGGGTGTATTATGTAATACAAGTCCCTCACACTTATGGTCAGCTCTATGCCTGATGTAAATGTGGAATGTTTTGATTGTAGAACAATTGTGCTAATGCAGTCTGAAAGTAATAGATACTAGATATATGGTTGTATTTTGTTTACTGTTATGTTCAATGTGTATGTTGAACCAAATTTTAGCAACAATTTGTGCCAAATTTAAAGGAATTGAAAGGAAATTTATAGATAAAAGAATTGTGTACATCTGTGTCAGTTTGGGCCCATAGCATGAGGAGCAAAGGTTGATGTATAACCTCCAATAATCCCAGCACCTATTAACAAGTGGTCTGAACTCATATCCACTTATTGACTAACCTTTTTGACTCTGAAAATTGTATTGACAATACATGACAATAACTGTCACTTGACCATCAGTTAGTGTCATGTAACTGAAATTGGAAAACGTTTCCCTTGGAAACGGAAATCAATTGAATTAAGCTGACACAAGTCGTGAGTACTTTAAAATGGAAAACAGTAATATATTTAAAACTGTAACTGATTCTTGTTGTCAGCAGTTTTCAATTGCTTATATTCTACATTATAATATCCCCAAAGTTATCCATGTAATTCCTTACAGTTTTTGAGCAATTGGGCAGTGATTCTGACAGTGCAAAGCCTATGGAACTGATGGCCTGACTTAATGTTTAATAGTCCATGGGCAGAGTACTATTTATCTGGGGAACCTTGAATTTTATATCATATCATTTTTTATTAATTGATTCCAAATCTCCAGAATCTCGTGATTCCGAATCTGCCACGTGCCACGCTGTGGTCTTTGAGGAATTTTAATCATCGACGTTTGAAAAAAAGGTTAGAAAATATATTTAATCAATAACAAAATTATTCTACTTCCAATATCCACTGTACTTGCATAATTCTGGGGCTCAGCCTATGGCATATATACGCGATTCAAAGAATAAAACGGTTTATTTCTGATAGAATTCGAATTACCATCACGTTATCTACTGTGGAATCTTTACTTGAATGCAAAATATATATGCTCATCTGCCGTCTACTAAAGGTTGTTGACGCAACGAGTGGTTGCTGAGACCGTAGAGACCCCTTCCCACTCCGCGGTTGTTAGGTCGGGTCTGCGTTGGATGTAATAAACCTAATACAGCTGAAAGTATGGTCATTCTTCACTGGCATTTGTTCTTTTTATTTCTCTGATCGGTACTCAGCAATCGGCATCAACTGTCCAGCTCTGTTAAAAGTAAGAAAAACTACGATCTCTTATCCAAAATCCAAACCATTCACTTCAGGTTTGATAGTGGACAGTGGAGTAAATTTATATTGGGAGTGGTGTACAATCTTAAATACAAGTTTACGATCTTGTACATATTTTTTAACTACAACTCTTAAATTTTAAACAAAGAATAGGAGGGTCGGTGTGAGCTTATATTGCTATTTTCAGACATCCCCACTGTATGGGCGGCACTTTTAGGGGGGGGGGGGGGGCGTAGGGTATAAAATACGAAACATTGTAAGGGATAAGTGTGTCATCCTCTATCCATACTGTTGCGTGCCAAAGTAGACATATGTACCAATGATGACATCTGTACAGACCTTTCCTCTGTGGTACAAGCTATTTCTCATATCACAAATTCTTTTCCAACTACTAACTTCCTATGTCCGGGCAGATTTTACTATTTCCAGAACAAAAAGTTCCATGTCAGTGGCGATTTTTTTCTCAATGTCAGCCTCCTTTTCCACTATTTCCCTTAGATAATCACCACAGAAAAGTATGTCACTGCACCTATTTTCCTATGTCTCCTATGGTATGTCCCATTTCCTCTCCATGAAAAGCCATGTCTGGCTGCTCTGACACCTATGTCAAGATTTGGTCATCCATGTCCTCCCTGGTACACTCCTTTTCTACCCATACAAAAGGAGACATGAGTAGGCAAGTGAGTGTTAGTATAGCAGTGTTACATAACACACCCTAGTCAGTCACTGGTGCGCCTGCACTCCACCAGCTGCATGCATGAGTGATCACACTTACCAGTCTGGTCACCATAGGAACACAGATGGTTTGAGGCACCCCCTATTGTTTCAATGAAGATGGGTGAAAAGGAGTGGATATTTGGAAAAGGAGTGGATATCCGGAAAAGGAAAAGGATATTCTAAAAAGAAAAAGATATTCCAAAAAGGAAAAGTATAATCCTAAAAGGAAAATAATAATCCGAAAAGGAAAAGGATATTGGCAAAAAGGAAAAGAAAGTTGACAAAAAGGTGTTGGATATTCCAAAAAGAAAAGTCTTGGATATTTTGGATTTTTCCTATTTCACATTTATATCCTTTCAGATTGGGGACAAAACACATGCCATCTATCTCTCTACACGGATAATTGTTTTGTCAAAATGAAAGTCTAATCCATTATAAACCTTTCATTTTGCTAATTTATGTGTGAAAGTTTTTGTAAAACTGCGTTAATGTTGCTGGAAAGTCGTTGGAAAGGTATGAAAAGCACTTAATGATGACCACCTTCACTATCCTAATTAAGATGCACTTACAAGCACTTACAACATTAAGACACACTAAAGGTGCGACTCCACTGGATCGCTTATATATGTGCTCATGGCTCGCTTTTGCTTCGCTTATTTATATTGTGTCTTTCATTCGCTCTTCATCCACTTTTATTATTAGCGCAAGACAAGCGCAGAGTGATTCTACTGGTTGGCTTGTTTCCTTATGAAATCAATAGTAAGTGCCTTGGTGCACTCTCACTGTGCTCTTAGACCACTACTAAAAGACGTGGAAAGAGCGTGCTGCTGCGCTAAAATCAAACAAGTCAGATATTAGCGCAGTGTCAAAAAGAAGCACCAATGTCAAATTTTAAGAGCATATAGAAAGCGCAATAACCGATTCTATTGGACTGCTCTGGGTTCGCTGGCTTCGCTTGTTAGGCGCTTGGGGAAATAAAAAGAGCGGGCCATGGGCGTACCAAAAGAGTGAGCCAGTGGAATCGCAGCCTTAGACAGGGCAGTTGTAAAAGATCTGCAACAACCACGTTGTAAAGATCTTGTAACTTCTTTACACTTTCAACGATATTTAAACCAACTAATGACCCTCCTATTCTTTGTAATCTTTGTGCTTCTAATGAGACAAATCAAAATAATGCATATGTATACATGCAAGATGGCAAGACTTGGATAAAAAAGGAACGTTGTAAGAATCTTGGGCTTTTCTCCTGGAAATTCTAACTTATATATGCCATGGATTTCATTCAAATGGAGACTGAGGATAGTGTTTTTCGTACAGCCCACTTTGATTCGTTGACTTATGTGTATCTAATAAAAATATGCCTAACGAGATTCATTATTCATTATGATGTGATTCATTATCGTTGAAACCCACACCTCATCCTACGTCTATTTGTGGGCACTATGTAATGGATATTTACTATAAGTGTCATGTTTACACCACATGCACCTTGGCCTGATGGATTACAATGAATCTTGTATACTACTCACTGTAGGCGGTCTATTATTATGGGGGTCTCCAAACATAAACATTAAACCATGGTCATACTATAGATGTAAATTATTACATACGCTCCATAGACTTTCCCCTCTCTCTATATATATATCGTATTCCAATGCAGTGGTAGAAGGCTCTAGATAGAGATAGAGATGATATCATACTACTCATTATACCTTATGGTGTCTGGGATAAGCAATTGATCTCATTATGCCAAGGAGGATCCTTGTAGACTTTGTCTAAGATTATGAATAATCTATGACAGCTCAATAAAAATACTGCTATCCATCCTTAGTTTGGCAGCTACTCCATGACAAAGCTCGTATATTAATCAAATTTAATGGGGATACAATTAATAATCCTTGGGAGGGTATCCTTCATTTTAGTTACCCATTAATATCTGTATTATATCGACAGATCAAAATCTGAACATCATAAGAAAACAGTACACAGGTGCCTACAGGTATGAGGCCATATAAATATCTCTATTTTTAATTCTATATTGTATTGAATAGCTTCGAGTACATTTGTCCCTATGGGAGATCTATATTATGTTTGGGCTTAGAAGGCGGGAGGTGGGGGCGGGAGAGGTGCAGGCGTGTACACATACATGTGTAGTGGTCCTGGGTGGTAGGATCTGGTTGTGACCTGTTCAAGTTATGCCATCCTTGATAGCTCTGTTGGTAGAGCATTTGAACATAAATTCAAAGGTCCAGTGTTCGGTCCCCATACATGTATGCTTTAACTGCTCTCACATAACCTTTTGTTGAATCTTTAACTCAACCACAGTCCATTCAACCAATAATCAACCATGAAACACTCTAAGAAACGCCCTGCAGTATGTATGCAGTACCTCATCTTTAACACATGCCCAAACTGGAAGCATGTGAACCTGGACAACCTAGGGGTTGCTTTTACCCATCAAAATAAAAACCAGTTTGTCCCCACGGGCCCCGTGTTATGCGGTCTGGGCTCTGATGAGTCCAGTGGAAAGAACGTAATTATTCGAGATTATTTATGAAATAAAATCTGCTTTATCGAAATCAAATCAAATCATGCGCACTCAAATTTCGATCTTGCAATCAGGACACAGTGGAAGTAATAGTTTGAAAATAATGAAATGGCTTAGGGTTTTGCGGTGAAATCGCCAGAGAAGTCTCCCTTAATTTGGATTTATTATCTAAGCCCCTAGGAAGCAAAGATTGTGCCTGCTCCTGGGCGACAGCAGATATAAAGAGGTATTACCACGGGGCAAGTTGGAATGTGCCTAAGCACACTTCAAAGTTGTGTTTGAAGTTACATGTCTAGAACACTACTAGAGTACATTATATAATGTAATATGGTTCATCATTTAAATCGATACATTGACTTTTCTTTTGTATCACGTATTAAACTATGTATTACCTTTCACTTGAGCTCCATGAGAATATCATATAATATGCAATCGGTCTCAATAAAATTCATTTAAAAAAAAAAGAAGAAAAAGGCAGGTATGACATCTCTATGTAGAACTATAGGAAAAAAGTATTGTATCCTTAGGCAGTGTGAGGGAGAACTCAACCATCACCTATATTTGTATACAGGAAGAGAATGTACCAATCATGTAACATTACCCAACCTGCGAGAAACACCTTCTTCATATAAGACCTAGGCGTAGAAATGATTACATTTATTTCCGGAAGCTCCGCCCCACCCCAACTCCCCCATCCCCCATTAATTTTTCCGTTGGTCTGCGGTTAATTTGCTTAACCGAACGCAGAAATAGCATTAGGTTCCTGCTCTCATTCAACGCACGATTTACTTTTTAATCTTTGTAGCTAGTTTTGTCGCCTTCTAGGAAAGAGGCTGTTTAACTTAACCCGGTTTTTTTTTTGCTTTTTTTTATTTTTTATTTTTTTAATTCAAACTTTATTCAGGTTATAGAGCAAGGACATCGTGTTGATATTGTCTATGCCTACTCTGATGTTACCTGATCCCTTTACTAGTGTTGCGCAATCCTGCAGTTAATTTATTTAATCATAAGCACTTAATTATAGTAATTACAGACCCTAATTGATTTATACTATTGATAACAATGTGGTTAATCACTATTGCATTCTAATTATGTAATATGATATAATAAAACTAGCTCCCCAGCTCACCATACGGTGGTCTTCCTCTGGGACCTGAGCCAGAGAGAAAAGATGTGTACAGGTTTGTATTGGAACAAGCGGCTTCGCCACTTGAGCCCACACAGGTCTATATCATATAGATGCCCAGAACGAAAACACTGACAGAAAGAGGTTTAAAATGATTAGGCCTATGTACAATATGCTTTTGCTTAGTTATTTGCTAAACGAAAATAATATTTTAAATCTTGATCATTTATATTATCCATTTGTCATATTCTTACATGTAAAATGTTTGACAAATAAAAGTATTTTTCAATTCAATTCAATATTTCGATTTCAAATAATCTTAAATCATGATTATTAATATTTCGATTCTTCACTTCAATGCAGTCAAATTCAAAAGCATGCTATCATTTTAATGCATTGTGTAGGCCATGCAATGAATTAATACTATTTTAAAATATCATTATTAGTTTAGCAAATAAGAAAGAAGAGAGGGAGGGAGAGAGAGAGAAGGTCACAGAAGGAGAGGAATTCCCCCATTCCTACCTTCCTGTCCTCATCCTCTTTGCCCCTCCCCACCCTACCCCCACCCCAAACACACACACCTATACCTCTTCTTCCTCCTGCGCTCCTCCTCCTCCTCCCCTTGATATAACCATATTAAATGTGTTGATAAGGGTGTTAAGCAACCAATCTCCCCTCACTCTGCCCTCCCCCAGGAGGAGGAGGTCGATTTCTATATATAGGCAACTATGTTACAAAGCATATATATGTTCCCCGAATGCAACCACTAAGGTCTGTATATTGGACCACCAAGCATTTGTTTCCCGAATGCAACCACTGACAGCTTGGTAGGCCTAGTGTTACGTAACACATGCATGCTGTACCTGGGGACCCGTCTCTGTCTCTTGAGTTCGACGGGTTCCCTGTTTCTGTTGCCTCAAGGAGTGCATGGTTCCCCGAGCCGTGGGAAACCTCGTTTGATGCGTGGAATCACGGGCAAGTAGAGCCTCGGTGCGGGATCGTTTTTACCTTATTGGTCATAATAAACAGAAGTTGGTCATTTTTAAGCTAAGATTATATCATATATATATACAGGTGACCTCCCCCTCACTAAAGGTCCATGTTTGTGCTCTTATGGCAAAAGAGTGTACTTTATCCTACGTTTAAAATCATCAAAGTTATCAATTGATCTGATATCAACCGTAAGGTTGTTCCATTTGTAATACATTTTTTAATTTGCTACTACGGGGGATGGTTATTTTGAACAGTGGAGCATTTGCTCGTCGTGTTCCAGTATTATGACGGCAAGCTTCAGGTTTACTTTCAAACTTATAAAAACTGGCCTTAATCACATTAAATCTCATCCTATTTTTAATAGTCATGACTCCAGAGTTTGATTTTTCAGTTGTATTATGTAACAATGCATATGCAATATCGGCGGGTCTAAACTCCTTAAGATTGAAACTGTAACCCAGTTGTGGCTATTCCTGCTCGTTTGGGGACCTGTACGAATTTGTTGCGCAACACCCCTCTGGAATAGCAACGGTTAACCCTCTGTTGCGCAATGCTTGCTCTTAACCTCTCCTCTCTGGATGTAGCCTGTAGCTAGGTGTGGGCCCAGCAAAAAGTGGGGTATTCCACAGAATGTGTTGGGATGGTTGGTATAACATATAGTTATGCTGCTATATTGAAGCAGCAAGAATGATCACCTGACCATTGCCTAACCGGAAGGAAGTGCGGGTTGCCTAGACGACACAACCGCGCTACGTTTGAACATTCAAAGCAAAGCTGTTTCACCAACAGTCCTGTTGGTTTTTTTTGCGATCGGTGACATAACCTTGCCAAAATGGTTCAATGCAAAGCCTGTGGTGAAGAACACACTCACCCAGGAGAGAAAACTTGTCGTTTCAAGACTAAGGCATTGGAAGCTGCTAAGTCAGCTGGTTCTACTGATCCTGAGAATGAATGGAGACTTTACCTTAATGTAGACGAATCCGAAGGGTGCCCATGGTGCTGTCAAACCGGAGCCTGCACAGGTACCAACCACTGAAGAGTCCCTAGCTGTACTGGAGAAGTTATCACAAGATCAACAGAAACAGCTTTCCAGTCTTGTATCAGGTCAAGCTCTAAACAAGGCTGCTTTGTCAGGTGTCCTTTCTCGTGTACAAGTCCTTGAAAATCCTTTGAATGTACGCCAACAAGCTACGCCGAACATCGTGCACGTCTGTGTGACTATCCAATTATTGATTATTATTATTATCTATAAAATTTGTATAGCCCTTTTACCAGCCAACTGCTCAAAAGCAGGGTAAATGGTAGAGAGAATAAAAGTTAAAATGGTAAAAGTTACATGAATAGATTATTTGTATAATGTATGAAGAATAAAATAGCAGTAAAAAGAAGTACAAATTTTGTTAAAAAGTAGGTGATGAGTTTGCTGGTGACTCTGAGCCATAGCTAGGCGTCTTTGAATAGAAATGTTTTAGTCCAGTTTTAAAAGCCTGCAGCTCCTTGGTGCTCGTAAGGTGGTCTGGGATCACGTTCCACAATCGAGGAACTGCCGTTGCAAAAGATCTTCCCCCAAAAGATTTTAAGTTAAAAGTTGGTTCAACAAGATCTTTGGTTCAGGGCCTTAAAACTCTTGCAGTGGTGTAGATGTTGCAGGAGTTCAGCTAAATATTCGGGGACAAGACCATAAAGTGCTTTAAAAGTCAGTAGTAAAATCTTGTACTTGACCCTGTGTGTTATTGGTAGCCAGTGGAGATCCCTACGGACAGGTGTGATGTGGGCTGTCATGGGTGTACACGTAATGGGTCGTGCTGCGGTGTTCTGCACACGCTGAAGGCGAGCTATGAGGTGCTCTTGGATGCCAAAGAAGAGACTGTTGCAGTAGTCCAGTCTTGAAGTTACTAGTGCATGGACGAGGGACCTAGTAGCTCCAACCATTGAAACTGATAGTAAATGACTCTGAACAGGGGTGTGATTGATAGGCCACACAGACATAGACTAGGCAGATCAATGAATCTGCCACGAGCAGGCCTCACAGACACGAATATAAAGAAGATAGACAAATAAAAGTGGACAACTTTTGATGTATCACTTTTTACACATTATAGATCTAGTGATGTATGTCAATGAATTAATTTTGGGGACCTTCAAATTAGGTACGAACAGACTTAGGATAACCCTGGAGGTCGTCCCAACTTTTTATTGTGCAACAGAACTTTTTACCTCGAAATTTGTCCCCACGAAAAAGACCCCACAAACAAGCAGGGATGTCAACAATTAAGCCACTCTTGCACATCTCATATATGTTTGCACATTCGTTGAAATCTCTGCTCATTCGTAGGTGTACCCTAGGAGAGGATGTGTACTCAGTTAACACAGGAGTTATTCCATAGATTTATTTTTTTTAGAAAAATTGTATTTTTGTTCAGTCTTAGGTAAACCTAATATTCCCGTGATACACATCACGTGATCGATACACATCACGATTGGCGTCATGCATAGGGGATATTCCTGCCTGGCTTCTGACCCAAGAACACATACCTTATGCACTTGTCAATTGAAACCCCCACCCCCCCACCCCCGGGGAAGTGGGGGAATGGTAGGGGAATGTCTGAGAAAACATTCCCCCACCCAGGTGGAGATTTCTCTTAGTTTACAGCAATATCAACTGGGATGGGTGGGGGAATGTCCGCCAATGCTCACGTTATACCTTGGTTCTCAAGAGGGGTTAGTGGGGGTAGGCGTGGGGTTAGTGGAGGGGTTATGGAAGGGGTATACAGTGTTTGGACAGCAACCACCCCCTATATAGTGTTTCAATAGTGTCAGATCTGTACCTGACTGGGGTACTCTAATACCACGGAGTGTCATGTTTGAAGTATACAGGCTGCAACCACCCCCTATATAGTGTTTCAACACTGTAAAGTCTGAACATGCCTTGCTGAACATGATGGGGGACTCTTCTTCCAATGTACCCTATACTAGAAATGTCAAGATCCTTTAGTGTTGGAGGTAGGGTTAGGGTAGGGATTAGGGTATGGGGTCCCCAGGGGTTGGGGTGGGGAGGGCTCATGGGAGGGGGTTGGTGAGGAGGTTAGGGTTAGAGGCGATGGAGGGGGGATATGTCACAAGTCTCCTGTAGGACTATGCATGCCCCTCCCTCAGAAATTTGTTTTTTTCATCAATGAAGTCTTTCTAGGCTATCTTTTGATGATAGGAAGCATACTACCCCCACCCTCTGCCCTGCGCACCCACACCCCTACCCTCTCCTCCCCTGTGTCTTATCTGACATTAATTGCCCTGATAATCCTCCTCCTCCTCATGGGTGTCTGATTGTAGGCATGGGTGTATGTATGGATGTATACATGAGTATATATTATATACATGTATGAATGAATGCATGGGCGTATATATGTGTATGCATGGGTGTATGAATGTATACATGGGTATATTTGGACGTACGACGATAGATATAATATTAGATGAAGAAGGAACGAATACACAAGGTTGGCCAGAAACCAAGCAAAGCATGGTTTATTCATCAGCAATAACAACAGGTACATAAGAAAAAAAAAAATTTTTTGAGTTCAAACACGTCTGAGCGGTGAGGCGACCAGTTCAACAGTAAACAATAGAACGTGCGAATGTTGACACGCATGATAGCGCGTCATAGTAGAGGTGCGACGATCTGATTGGCTGTGAGGAAATGGGCGTGGTCAAAGTCCATGTGATCTGCTCCCGCCCAAATATGAGCGTCGATGAGTCGACTGTGTATATTTGGACGTACGACGATAGATATAATATTAGATGAAGAAGGAACGAATACACAAGGTTGGCCAGAAACCAAGCAAAGCATGGTTTATTCATCAGCAAAAGCCAAACCTAAGAAGAAGAGAGTTTTTCCATGGCGGCGACGACATAGTCCTCACACTTTAAATGGTCTTTGGGAGAAGGAATGACATAGGATTCCACAACAGAAGACCTCCAGTGTCCTTTCAACTTAATTTCCTGAAGGGGGATGCCCAATGACGATAGGAAGGATGCCCCGCCACGACGAAATGAGTGGGTCGAATATCCAGGGCCCACAGCTGAAGCAGATAGCAAATTAGCTAAATTGTTCGAGATTTTCTCATAAGAAAAAATTTTCAGTCTGCACAAGAGAAAAGTGGTGATGAGCTGGGAAGGGGTTGATTCAACAGCTTCCTGACCCAGTGTACTGGGCATAGGGACTTAATGGAAATAGGCTTCAAATAAATGAAGTATGGCTCATCAGAAGTTTTAGAGGAACCAATCCTCACAGTCAGTAATTCAGTAGACATTTTCACATCACTACGACGAATGGTATGAGGGGAACACACAACATGACTCACTCTCAGAAGGGATCTAAACATGAACAGATAAGCTGCCCAGCATAGCAAGTTTAGATTATCACTAGTGTCCAAGTGGGAATACATTTTTGAGAGAATTCCTAGAGTCATGGGTAAAGCTGGAGAGGGTGAAGCACTAGGCAATTTCCTAATACCTCTCAAAACTGCTTTGATGGAAGGGTGTGATAAGGTGGGGCAGTCCAAGTCCTGGCTCCGGGCATAGGATATCACACCAGATAAATATGTAGAAATGGAGTTATGTTTCATAAAAGATGACAAAAACGCAGCAAAAGCTGTTAGTTTTGACACATCAATGGGGAGCAACACAGACGAATTGTCCTGGAGGAAGGAGTTAAACATGCTCCACTGTCTCTCTCTTTGTCGCCGAGTTGAAGGTGCTAGAGAGAGATTCTTCAATATATCTACTCTTCTCATCCAAATGTCCAAGCCTGCAGCACACAAATTCACAGTTGTTAATACAACACAAATTAGCTGCACTCAAAATATCAGGAACAGGAGCATCTAACTCTAAATAGGGAAGACGAGATAGAGCGTCAGCTACTACATTGTTATGGGTGTTAATATACTTCGGAATTAAAGCAATATTAAATATGAAACACATCCAGTTGAGTTCATATAACCATTGCATGCACTGTTTGCTCGAGCTGGTCCCATTCTTAAGCATGGCAATCACCTGGGTGTTATCTATAAAACACACAAGAGCCTTGTTTTTCAACTCACTGGCCCAACGTCTTACCCCAGCCACAATGGGATATAATTCCTGAATGTTAATGTTACTTGCCAATTCTTCCTCTGAGGGGGTAGGGCAGATATGATTATCGAGAGACATACCAGTAGGTATAACACCATCTCTCCAAGTTCCAGCAAACCAATCCTGGCCCAAGAAGGCAGCAAAACCTCTTGAGGAGGCGTCTGATACCATAGGTAAATGGTATTCTGGGCGTTTGAGAACTCCTACACCATTAAACACCCTGGAGAATGAGTCCCACCATTTTAGGTCGAGCATAGCATCACTGGAAAGAATAATCCTGGAGAGCCTCTTGGCAAGCATGACCTTATATAAGTCGAAAAACCGTCTGCAGAAGGTCCTCCCACCTTTAAATACAGCTGAACAATGGGAGATGTAGCCACAGAAACGTTCCAATTGTTTCTTAGAGATGTACTTCAAAGATTTCACATCATCTATAAGCCTTGCCAACTTCTCCACTTTTCCAGGGGGAAGGGAAATGGTCATCATAGTAGAGTCCAAGTTGAATCCCAAATATACACAGTTGGTTGATGGAGAAGACACCTTTTTCCACGCCACATGAAATCCCATATATCTGAGGCAAGCCAACACAGCATTTTGGCCCTTGGTACACATTTCATAAACATCATGGCAGACAAAGAAGTCATCTAGAAAATTAACAATCTGACAGTCAAAATATTCACGAATGCAAGCAGTGAAAAAGTCAGATATATGGTTGAAAATACATGGCCCAGTACGAAGGCCAAAACACAAACGATTGTTGACATACATATGTTCTTTACCATCTATTTCCCATCTGAAACCACAAAAACGACGGTGGTCAGGGTTAATTGGCACAGCCCTATAGGCAGATTTGATATCTACAACTGCCATGAAACTACCAGGATTGATAAATCTAACAGCATCGTCAATAGAATTATAAGAAAATTCACGAACCAGGGATGCACAATGATCATTTACAGAACAGCCAATGGGTCTACTGCAGTCGGTGATGGGCCTAATGCCCCCATCTGATTTAGGGACAGCCCCTAATGAGTGAATACAAGTTGGTAAACTATCACTACGAGAAATATAACCTTCGTTTAGTTCTTTCACTACAATATCATCCATTTTACCTTTGACAGCTGGTTCGAGAATAGATTTATAGTTGTCACAGACATAAGGTTCGACCTCTTGGTCAACTACATCAAACCCATCAACAATACCGTGATAAACATCGAGATACATATTAACAGCAGTGTTATCAAGACCGAAGAGTAAATATGCAAATCTGCAAGGTTTGAGTTGGGTACTAATACCTCCCAACGTATGATTACAGCTACAATCACCACGAGCACATGAGGCAAAGATTTTAACTACACGACCTTTAGGAGAAGCAGGAGCTTCAAATAGGATAAAATCATCATTCACATTAGTACCATTGTCACCAAAGTCCGCAATAATATCATGAATATCATCATAAATACCTTCATTTCGGTTAGGGCTGTGTTGAGTATGGGGAGGAAGTGAGAGAGGAAAATAATCACTTGTCAAAGTCATGTTCGAACGAAGCAAGTCCACCTTGGCCGCCATGACAGTTCTTCCAACAGGAACCACTTCCGGTTCACCATGGCCACAAGAATCAACATCCGGGTCAGTCGGAACAAAGTTCACTGGGTCACAAATTCCATCGACAATATTAACACAATCGATGATAGGCAAAGTAAAAACATTTTCTACACAAAGACCCACCTTAGACACATTTTCTCTCTCACTCGCCTCATCCTATTTAGCTTTAACCGTACACGACTTAGCTCCGTGTTCCGATGATCCGCACGAGGAGCACTTATGCGGAAACTCACACGAAGATGCCGACTTGCCACACCCACCAGGGTTATTAAATTTGAAGCATATTTTGTCCTTCTTAGACTTTGAACTAGCTGACTTGGTAATAGTAGTAGCCTTACGGGAATTCTCGTATGAGTAGCATCGTAGAATCTCCTCTTGTCTGACGTCCGCGAAAGCTGCAAGCCCCGCCTTGTTTGCACGCGACCTGACAGCTTGGTCGTAAGATATACTGGCTTTCAGAGCGTAGACCTGGGATCCAGACTTCTCACAAACAGTTATGCAATGGTTAACGACCCCACTGATTTTCTTTTCTATGGACTCAATAGATTCACCTTTATCGAGATCCTTTCGCTGGTCAAAGGGGCGTGGCCGGGACCGAGACCTTGATCTGCCACGAGTTGTTCTAGCAGAAGATCCGCCCACCGCGTAAATCGAACTCTCCACACTTGAGCTTCTAGGCTTGAAAGTCACCGTGTCATTGCTTTCAGCTGAAGTAGAGGCAACGGGAACAGAAGAAGAATTCATGGCTGCAATGTTCTTTTCCATCGTCGAGCATAGGCCACGAACCAAAGACTCCAAGCCGTCAATACGAGTATTCACCTTTTCAGATTCTGTAATCGGATCGGCCTCAGGCTTCTCACAACCATCCCCAACTGGAGGTTTGTGAACAGTGTTACATTTCACACACGCTTTGCTGCCCTTAGGATTCATCTTGACACCAAAATCCGAAGCTTCAACTCAAAATCAAAATTTTTTGAGTTCAAACACGTCTGAGCGGTGAGGCGACCAGTTCAACAGTAAACAATAGAACGTGCGAATGTTGACACGCATGATAGCGCGTCATAGTAGAGGTGCGACGATCTGATTGGCTGTGAGGAAATGGGCGTGGTCAAAGTCCATGTGATCTGCTCCCGCCCAAATATGAGCGTCGATGAGTCGACTGTGTGTATAAGTAGATCTTAAACAGAGTGTACTTACCCCTCAAATGACCATTGACCCAACCCTCAGAGATATACAAAACTGTATGTCATGATGTTTAGAATTCACATCTGATTAATGAAAATTGAAAAATATATTTTTTCCAGCTCTACAGAGCTATGTCATCCAAAAACACCATTTGCAGGACTTGTCTTAGAATGGCCCTTATATTTTTTGCAATAACAGTTTGTCTAAAAAAAGTGTCATCTGAAAAAATGTGCCCCAGGGGGTCGGGGATTTACAGGAATTTCTTGCCCTGGGGGGTCTGGGATTTCATCAAATTTCCCAAAAGGCCAGGGACATTCCCCCACATCCCCGGGGGTGGGGGTGGGGGGGGGGGGTTTGCAATTGACAAGTGCATTAGGTGACTTTTGATCGGGAAGTTTTAGTCTAGTTTTTATCGGGAAACATTGTCAGTTAGCAACAGAAAAGCTAAGAACAGCCACGTATTTGCAACGAACAGGCGTTGTGCAACACCCCTCATAAACCTTAGGCCAGCCTTTTTCTGAACGCGGAGGGTAATATTATAAATCTGAGTTAAGGATATATTTGATTGATGACACTTTCAGCAACATAATTATGTAAATATTCCAGCCAAGCAGAAAGGGGACTCCAGGGCCAAATTTTTTATAGATTTATTATAGATTCTGAATCTATGTCTCCTCCTAGCTGAGTGGATAACCCCAAAAAATAGTTGTATACTCACAGAATTTGCCGAGATTTTTTGTAAAGTTATGTCAGTCAATGAGATTTGTTTTCAGTAGATGATCTCAAATTACTTTAATTAATAGCATGATGAATGTTTTGGGGACGTATGAAAGATTGAAGACATGGACGTGTTATATTATATAATGATAAACAACCTTTTGACAAAAATATTTTTCATCATTCAATTTTTATCAAACCAGGAATCAATTATTTCCTCAGAAACCTAATGTCTGTTATTGTGGAAACGCTGTTGCCATGGCAACATCACTCATTTTCCTGTGACTCGTCACAGTTCTTATCCATCTCTATGTGTCTGAGCCATGCGTGACGAAGTTCCAATGGTCCACGATGGAAGAAATGTTTGTAAATCTCTGGCATTGGACGGAATCGCCACCTATATCCTAATATTCTCACTTCCAGGAGCCATCATCAGACCTGACCTTACTCCAACATAGGTCACAGGAGCGATTGGAAG
The DNA here is from genome assembly GCA_942159475.1 of Sthenelais limicola. Classification (NCBI taxonomy): domain Eukaryota; kingdom Metazoa; phylum Annelida; class Polychaeta; order Phyllodocida; family Sigalionidae; genus Sthenelais; species Sthenelais limicola. The sequence continues at coordinate 69,613,840 of OW804097.1, read as the reverse complement.
CAAAGAATTCTCCATAATCTTCCCTATGAAATAACATCTACACATCGGAAATGTGTGTATACATTAATTTACGTTAATTTAGTACCGGTAAATGAACGTAAGAAATTGCGAAGATAGTGGCGTTTCTCATCTAATGACTATATTATAAGTAGTATAATTGTATGAAGGTGAATTGCTGGAGCAAGGATTACGAGGGGTATCCTTAGCCCTTACAGTTCTAAAAGCTTCGATAACAAGAGGCCACGAGCTATTAATTGAATATATATCCTGGGTCTATGTCTGATGTTACTGCTTCTCTCTTGACTGCGTCCAATTTCCCGATCATTCAATGAAGAATGTGTGTGGAAATGGGAGGTGAAGCCTTAAGCGGGATTCGTGATGGACTTTATTTGCATCTACGAAAAATAACTCTCAATTTTCCGGTCAGGCAGGATTGATAGATTGTCTTCTTTTCAATCGAAGTTTTTGGGCGTCGCAAATACATAGCAAGTCGATTGTCAAACACATTTAGCACTTGCTGAGGGTAATGTTGGTATTGTGACTGTAAGGGCTACCTATCACTTCCATGGAACTATGATTATTAACGAAAAATATCCAAATATTTGATTTTAAATTAATTATCTTCTATACCAATCAGGTCACAAAATTAATCTCAAGTTATTTACAAAATTACAAACACTCATGTGCGCTTTCTTCGCAAAATACCAGAAAGTGAATTAAGTAAATGCATTTGACGTTTTCGAGTATAAAGCAAGAGCATTTTTGTATCGATGTTTTAAAATTATGTGCATATCTACAAACAGGATGAATTGAGCTTTTGAGGAAAAGGTTGTCCAATGATTAGATCATCACTTTTACAACCGTCAGAAGAATCTTCGCCCCAAAATCAAACATCCAACGTTTCTTTCCTGAAGGACACATCATGCATGGTGTCAACTGGCTTCTCCTAGAAGCCACTGAGGACAACATTGCTTCTGTGTATTCTACCTATGTGGAGGATATTGATACACTAATGTGTCACCTGTCTTATCTTCCGGAGACAAAGCGAGAACTCTGCATTGTGTCCTTGAATTAATATTTCCCAAGTCACCTGATAAACATGCGGTGAAGGGGGGAGCTTTTTGGGTTCATGGGGGATAGTTAGTAGTTATATTCCTAGCTGGTGAGGGATCTCTCATTCTGGAAAAGCCATTCATAAGACCTAAACTGTAAAATAGCAGCAACCCAAAAGAAAGCTAGAGTAGGCCCTACTGCTCCTAAAAATGATCTAGGTGTCCCAAGATATTTGACCATAACACTTGGCTAAAATAAATCAATGCAACTTTGCTACTGATTTTCTTTAGGTTGTGAAACAATAAAATGTCTAAAACTCCCACAAGTCTTCTTTTTAGCTAATGGGGTATGAATTGGTATGTGGGACAAATGGAGCAAATACTGAGGGTTTTTTTTATTCACAAAAGAGTGTCCAACGTGCATCGTTTTTGCATGAATATTTGAGATGAGATAAATACAACTGCGGTGGCTACAAGACAATGATAAAAAAAAACACTGGAGATAATATTACATTCAATTTAAACTACCTAAATAATTATCAATTTCATTAACTGTATTATAGAAAACCTGAACAAAATCAGTTTTGGGATGGGTTAGGAGAGACTGGTGTTACATCATTCTGCCCAAAATTATGACACTTTATAAACACTTTAAAGCTGCATTCTCAGCTATTACGATCAAAGGATTCCTACCAAATTTACTCATATTATGACATATATAGGGACGAAAGTTATCAATATTCTGCTGTTGTAACAATAATTCGAAGTCGAATCATTCATGGGGAGAACAGTGCTGATGAAAAATATAAATCTCGAACTAAAATGTCATTATACACCACCTAGGGTGTCATGAAATTGTATAGAAATGCTGTCCAAAGCACAAGAGTACCGAGTACTAAATGTTTATGAAGGAAGTTTATGAAAAGTTCAGCTTTTCTCGCTCAGGCAAGCACTTGTTGTAGAATCTCTTGTCAAATCGACTAAAGTTCAGGATAGACACAATCTCGCCTCATTGAGTCTAATGTAGAAGGAACTGTCACAGTCAAAATTCCTCCCCTGGTCCGAGTGCCAGACAAGCGGGACGCCATATCTGCACACAACCTCAGTAACCAGAATATTTGCCACCGTTTTAGCAGTAAAATCAGGTATCCCAAAACACTCCGTCCATTTTGTGAACAGATCACCGATCACGAGAACATATTTGTTGCCAGCATCTGATTTGGGAAATGGCCCTGTGATGTCCATCGCAATCTCTTCCCACGCTCCTCTCAGGGGTCTCTCTCCCAGGTGGTTCCTTTTCTTGCGAAGGGGGTTTTTCTTCTGTTGACACACAACACATGTAGAGATGAAAGTAGTGGCATCTTTGGTCATCTTCGGCCAATAACACGATCGTTTGAGCTTACTAATAGTCTTGTCCCTTCCCAGATGGCCACCCATCGGTCCATCATGTATCATCTTCAGATATCCCTTCCTGGCTGATTGGGGTACATACACTTTCCAATCTCTGCCGCCAGCTGGCGTCCACCTCCATATTCCCAACAAATCATGCTCAACAGCCAAGGATCCAAACTCATTTTTCAACCACAGCCAGTCACTATCTGGCAGCCGCTCATTGACTTCTGGTGCATTACACAGCATACACAGAGGGTCATTCTCTTGGTTTTCTTTCATCACCACCTGTCCTCCATCCCAGGTAATTGTCCTAAGGGTAGCGGGCTTGCTCTCACCCTCCTCCTCCGGATCAATCCTATGACACTGGCCGCAAGGGATGCGCGAAATGCCATCGGCATTCTGATGTCTCTTTCCTGCTCTGTGTTGTACTTTGAACGTGTACGTGGCTAGCTCTTCCACCCAGCGAGCAAGTTGACCTTCTGGCTCTTTGATGTCCAGCAGTCACTTCAAAGCACTATGGTCTGTCCTAACCAAAAAATCTCCAGCAATGAGGTAGGAGCGATATTTCCTCACCCCACAAACGATAGCAAGCAACTCCTTCCGAGTCACACAATAATTCTTCTCTGCTTTATTTAACATGCGCCCTGCATATCCTAGCACTCTCTCACGTCCATCTATCACCTGTGAGAGGACATAGCCAATTCCCAGGCCACTGGCATCTAGCTGTATCAAGGATCATTTGGGCGGCTGGATCTGGAAAGCCAAGCACCGGGGCTGTGCATAACAAATTCCGGATTGCATCCATAGACTGGGTACAAGCCTCATCCCAAATGTAAGGTACATCCTTCTTGGTCAGTTTAAACATCGGAGCTGCCACCGTAGAGAAATCTTTGACAAATGCTCTATAGTATGAGCAGAAGCCTAAGAAGCTTCTCAACTGCTCTTTACTGGAGGGGTAAGGCCATGTTCTCACTATCTCGATCTTGGCCTGGTCAGTGGCTACACCCTCCCCTGATACTATGTGCCCAAGGAAGGCCACAGACGCCTGAAAGAGCTGACACTTGCTAGGCTTGACAGTCAGACCAGCCATCTTCATTCTCTCAAACACTCTAGCCAGTCTATCAGCACATTCCTCCACAGTCCGGCCATGCACTATTACGTCATCCAAATAGACAAGACACTGCTCTCCGACCAGACCAGCTAGAACTGTCTCCATCAATCGCTCAAATGTAGAAGGGGCGTTCACCAAACCAAAAGGCATAACGTTGAATTGATACAGGCCTCGATGCATGCAAAAGGTCGTTTTCTCTATACTACTCGCATCCATCTCTACTTGCCAATACCCGCTCGCCAGATCGAGCGTGCAAAATACGCTGGCGCCTCTCAGAAGGTCGAGAGTGTCATCCATCCTAGGTAGAGGATAAGCATCTTTCTTTGTGATTTTATTCAAATCACGATAATCTACACAGAACCTCCAGCCCCCGTCTTTCTTCTTTACCAACACAACTGGGCTGGCCCAGGGACCGCTTCCAGGTTCAATCACTCCTCCCTCCTCCATCTTGCGCAATTCTTCTTCCATAATCTGTCGCCTATGGATGGGTACACGTCTGGGCTGACTCTTGATTGGGTGGCTAGTACCAGTATCGATGTGGTGTTTAGCCATTCCAGTCCTCCCCAGAGGCTCTCCTTTTCTATGGAACAGACTCTGAAATTCCTCATACAAATTCTGGATCCTGTTCTTGTGACATCTATTGGTCTGGCCCCACAGATCGCTGATCATGGCCCTTCTCATCTCCTGTTCATCCTGGGGGCTGTCGTCAGTGGGAGGGGGAAGAGAACCAACCTCTGCCTCACTCCATGCCGCCACTTTTGCACCTTGGGGTATACGAACATCTAGCAAACCTTGGTTGAGAATTTCTGCTATACCTTCTCTCCCAGTAGGGCAATGCACTGACCTTGCCATTCTCACATCTTCCAGAATGAGGGTCTTAGATCTCCCTCCAGTCAGGGTATCTTGTGGTTCCACTCCACCAACAGCATGGGAAGGGTTCCACGTGATATTCATCCTAACTCTACTACCCGCCGCTATCGTCATCTCAGAGGCAGCATAAGCATACCTGCGTGGTAACGTCGGCCAGTTCCTCTCTCCATCACCCTCATGGCTGGTTTCAGACGAGATCTGACTGCCCACCTTCTCCAGGGACTGCTGTCCCTGTTCTCCCTCCACCTGACATACCTCCAGGTGTGTTTCTCCCGTCTCCTCCAGGGATCTCTGAACATCAGTGCTTTCCTCATATGCCAAGGTGTGGTATCGTTCATCTGTCTCCTCCAGTAGCCCTTGACCGCTACTACCTGTTGCTCCAGAACATGGCTCATCCACCTCCTCCTCCAGGGGTCCTCGATCACACACATTCCAACCAGAATGTTGCTCGTCCACCTCCTCTGCCAGGGGTCCTCGATCGCACACATTCCAGCCAGAATGTTGCTCGTCCACCTTCTCCAGGGGCCCTCGATCACACATGTCCTGCCCATCACCTCCCCTATCCAGGGTGATGCTCATCCGCGCCCGACTTCCGTTTTCCACTGCTCCATATTGTGTGGTGCAGACATTACCAAGCCGTTGCCCAGGTATGATTACCTCTTGCGTATTCATCCACACTGTTCCAGTATCCGTGTCTACCAGAGACCTTCTAGCCCTGATAATATCCATCCCCAGGATACCTCCTTCTTCTAACTTTGCTACTACTATTCTCATTCTAATCAAGATCTGTCTGAAGTCTACTTCTATATCAGTCTCCCCCAGCACGTCCACCGGTGTTCCTCCAGCACCTGTGATTCTTATGTGTGTGCGCCGCAATGGAGGAGGATCATCCATCCGTTCCCAGGTCCACTTGCTCAATATCGTTGTGCAAGCACCTGTATCTATTAGCCACTGAATGACCACTCCATTGCTCTTTCCATCAACCACCACTCCTGCTGTAGAGGGATCCCACCTGCCATATATGGCCGTCCATCCCTCTCCATTACCGGTGACTTGCTGGACAGTATCCCGGTGGCTTACTGCCCACTGCCGTTTCCCTGTCCCCTTTGTGTGTGATCATTGGGACGGTTTGGACACTCATGTCTGAAATGTCCAAGATCACCACACGAGAAACATCCCCTCTGTCTAGGTGTATAAGAATTGTTCGTCTGACCACCACTGCAAGGGCTGGTCTCAAGTCTATCCAACCTAGCCAATATCTTCCCCAGGATCTGTTCAAATTGAGATTCAATAACAGGTTGGGGTTCTTCCGCTGTTGCCAGTCTAAGATGACCTTGGGCTTTTGAGGGGCCAGGTCGATCGCGCTCTGCATGATGGAACGCTTCTCCATGTAATGCAGCCGCTCTAGCCTCTGCGAATGATCTAGGCCTGGCCTGAACAATTCATTGTCTCAGTTTCTCGTCCCTCAGGGCTCCAATCAATGCATCTCGGCTGAGATCATCCCTTACTTCCCGATCAACCCTAGGGTAGGCTAGTCTCATCATTCTCTCAAGGTTGTCTGCTAGGTCATTGACTCCCTCATCTTTTCCTTGTCTTCTCAATCGCAGTTGCATCCTATACAGAGATAGTTGGTCTGCGGGCTGATAACGCTTCTCCAACTCTTGAACAAGTTGGAGGAAACTATCCCCATCATCGATATCCACTCTATCTAGTATAGCCAGGGCCGACCCGTCCAGACTAGCCCCCAGATACAGCGCGCATTCCCTATTCGACCAGTCATTGAGATCTGCTACAACTCTGAAATGATTCAGAAAATCATTCAGTGATGTTGATCCATCAAATGACCTTGGTGCTGTCTTAAGCTTCCTTCCCTGCTGTTGCATTCTTGGATAGCCCCCAGGGTCAGCTCGTCTGCGACCCATGTCCAGATCTGGTTGATCATCCTCTACCTCAACTCCCATGTTTGCCCTTTCTCTTTGCGCCCTATCCTGTCTGGCTCCTCTCCAGCCTCCGAGGGGCCTTGCTTCCACATCCGCACCTCCGACCATGTTGACCCGTCTGTCTGCTGGGGCCCTATCCGTCCTCCAGCTTTCTCTCAGTCTTGGGTTTACTGTTATCTCCATGGAAGGTGACAATGCCAGAGGGCTTGTGTCTGTATCCGAGCGACTTGTTCTTCCTTCAGTGCGATCCCCACCGCTGGCACCAATGTTGGAGTGGGAATTAATGGTATTCGTTATTTGACCGCTAGGAGGAAGAGGGGGAGATGATTGGTTACTGGGGGCCGATTCATCCCAAAGTTGTTCTAAGTTAGGCTCAATTACATAGTCCATTCCAATGGTCAGCTATCAGGGGTAGCGCGGCAGCTTAGCACAGAAGAGGGACTTAGCGATATAAGTAACTTTAAGTAGGGAAGGTACTCGTGACCTTGGGGTTCAGACGGTTCGGCCCGCGCTTGATCTAGTCAGACATCAGATAAGAGGAATATGGTTTTCAGCAAGGCTTTATTCTCCAGACACAGGCTCACATCATCATCCAAGGAATGGTCAACCGGGAGTGACAATCTCACATGGCCCACACTGGGCCTTATATACAACACAAGCATTAAAATAGACATAAAATAGTAGCAAGGTGATGACAGGTTAAGTCGTCCCATAGGTCCCCCGGACGAGTTAGATACAAAGGTGTGGATAGATTTATGTAGTGGACGTGTGGACTGAGTGGCCCCCAAGAACCCAGGTCGCAGGGGTCATTCCAACCAGAGAGACTCGTCCCCTCCTGCTACACTATATGTTATAATAATAAGGAGATGGTGATATGGGTTTTCCTTATCGGGGCCTAGGGGGTGTTGCATAAGAAATCATTGCTTAAAATGTTCCTTGCTAAGCTATTTTTCCTTGCTTGTGTAAGAAATTGCTACTGTAGGAATGAATGTTAGCTTTGTCTGTATAAATAGCAAATTCCTTCCCTATACTAAAGGTTCCTTACCAATTAGAGGAAGTTGGAACAATATTTCTTGTTGGCACGTCAAGAGGCCGTGAGCATAATTTATTTTGAGCCTGACCCATTGTTGCTTAGAAAGGAAAGGTTGCTGTGAAAGGGGATTATTATGGTAGGATTTGATATGCAACACACCCCATGTTTCTTTATGGGTGTCTAGGATTATGCTCTATTCAGTCCCGCGCATGAACATGACACATTAGACATTTTGGGGGTATTGTAGTAGACATTTCACCAGAATACAAGTGCTCGATATAGATTCTCCCAAATCCGTAAGAAGTTAAGTGATATAGACATTTATTTATCACAATTGTCAGCACTTTCTCTTATTTAAAATGCCAGATCTTGACTGAATTATCTTTTCAATTTTCCTAATGTAAACGACAAAACTTAAACAATACCCTCGGTTGTAATCTCATTCACCAGTCGAGTACCCGATGTTCCGTACCCATAGTTCGAGTTTGTCAGGAGTGACTCCATGATGTGCAAAAGTACTTTTATGAGTGCTATCAGAATATCGTGAAAATGTCAAACTGGGGAACTCCTACTGCCTAAATAAATCTATAGATATAGTTATATCTAGAACTGTTTGTTGCTGAAATAAACCATTAACACTGCGTCACACGATCTGAGTGGCAAAATGGCTTTATAAACAATTAAGTTCAAACCTACTGTGAGAAACCAATAACACTCCATCACTTGATCTGAGTGGCAAATTGGCTATAATATTATATACTATCACAAATTGTAAATTCGTCATTGTCATCTTTTATGTACAGTCATATACCCTAAACAACTAGGGGCAGGTGAAAAACCCCGAAAAGGGGACTCTGTTTTACCTAGTATAAATAAAAAGCTTTTAAAAAAATGTGCATGGACCAAAATGTCAATGTTTGAAAATGTGATATGGGCTGACACTCCGATTTCTGACGTCACATCAATTGCCTACTTCAGGCAGCCTGCCATTCCGTATCCATAGTTCGAGTGTGTCAGGAGTGACTCAATGATGTGCAAAAGTGCTTTTATGAATTTCAAGGAAAAGGAACTACTGAAACCGTTTATTCTCCACTTCCTTATTAAAAGCTATTTGATGGACTCCGAAATTGCAAGGCAAACAGGTGCCGGGTTCTATTGTCCATATCGACTGCATGCTCCCTTTTACAGGAGTTTTAGGCCTCTGTTATAAATATAATTATGGTTCCAATAGACTGACTTCAAACCTGTACTTGTGAAATAGTTTCGGAACAAATGAAACTTCTCTGATCACTTTAAACTGGATTTAATTGAAGGAGAAAATCAAGACAATAACAGAACTGTTTTCTTCTTCTTTTCTCAAGTCAGATGGTTCTCGGAATGTCAATGGACATTCAAACTTTGAAAATATTACATTTTGATTGCCCATGGAGCGATTTGTACATGTATGTGCATAACTGATATGGCATTTTCAACCCCTCATAACATCGCAAAAAAATTAAACCATTACTTAGAGTGCATCTACATTTTAGACACGAAGTGAATATCCCGCATAAGATAGGATGTCAAACATGCCTCCTTACCTAATTGTGAATAATCAAACAATATCAATACAAACGGTAGAAATGTGGTATAACCGATAAGAAAAGTAATAAGATAAAACTAAACTAAAAACAGCCCAACAATCATCAGTCAAACTGTTCTAACTGATAAAGAATAAGTAATAAGATAACGGCAACCGACACTTGTTCATGAACTCCATCGACCGTAGACCTATCTTGGTTTCTATAAAGATTTGAATCCAATATTAAGCAAATCCTGTGTATTCAGCAACTATCTACCTATACGCCCCTCCGTCAAAATGTAAAAATTGAAGGTTATTAAAGTACTATCAGGTGGAATGGATAGTCATTGGTATCCATTAGTAGCCTACATAAATATGCTCCTTTCGAATACACGGGGGAGGTATACGACATAGAATAACATCATTTATTACACCCCTGCGATGTAGTTGCCTATACCTTCAACCTCGATTTAGGTGGATAACACCATTCCTGCCCTCCCCGTTGGCATGTTCCATCTATGTATTCCGGAAGGACGTGGATGAAACCCAAGACATACTATGTCAGGTGAGGAGAGCATCGAGGGTTCTCCCATATATAGCTACCTTTAAATCAGGATCATGTCCCTCAGGGTGTACGAGCAAATCAGGTTAATTTAAACGTGTCCCAGCAGATGAACTTGCTATAAGGAAAGTGAATATACTAATAACGGTATTGTCACGGTTATAATTTAATTCCTTTTTGTTTGAATAGCCATATATGCATGATCCATGCACCGTACACATTGGGGGTGTTACATAATATCAAAACAGTCAAGTTGTAAGCATAATTAAGCCCGCCCCTATTGGAACAAAATATTGTTAGAACTTTCCAACATCGTTGTAAAATCACGAGAACTTTCCAAATTTGTTGAACATTTACAAGTTTCCGACGTTGTTGTATACACTTACAATCGCCCTGTCTTAGTGTTTGTGTTTAAGGTTAAGTCCGTTAGTTCTGATGGATAGGGTGGGTATTAGAAATGCTTCCAACGACTTGAATTTCCAGCTTAACACAGTTCTACCAACAAAGTAAAAGATGATGAATAATCATGATGAAACGCTTTATAAAGGATTAGCTTCATACTTGGCCAAAAAATCACCCATGTACAGCGACAAAATGGCAGGCATGAAAAATGAGAGAATTATTCCTTAAAACTATTTGACAAAGGGAATTTTCATCCTCCCAAGGCAGGCCCTATACTCTGCAACCAGCTACTATGGCTCTGTTCCATTAGAAGCAGTTTTGGTGGTGTAGAGTGGAGAGTTAAGGCCCATTCACATTACAACGGCCGATTGGTCAGGTCTTGCCTTTTAAGTTTCCTCTTAATAAGTATAGTTATAGCTCTCTTCATCCCCAACAGGGAGATCACTCATGTGCATATATATGTATTCTATATTTAAACCTCATTTACATTGCTCACCTATATACCTATATATCCGCAAGCACCACTCAGTACGTAAGGGTGAATAAGCCATACGGAAAGGATCCACGACTCTCTCATCATACATCATATTCTTCATTACTAATTGATATATACCATTACCTCACTACACATGCCCCATATATATCTTTGTTAAAAGTGTAAGATTTGTAGTTAAAATGGAGAGTCAATGTCCTGACGATCATCAACTATACAGTGACCCGTAAGTGAAATTGTAGGTGAGCGACTTGATTACCATGACGACGTGAGTACTGCCTATATATATTGGGCTTGCTGCATGTTGAGGAGCAGATAATTTCATTGCCACCGGAGATTGAAATTCTCAATAGAAGTCAATTCCTATTGCCGTTATCCTTCCGTCAGGTGTATATATATATCTATAAAATCGGAAAATGATGTAAAATATTATCCACCACACTTAATGTTGGAAAATAGTGTACTCACAGTTGAGAACCAATGAGCTCATTGGAACCAATACAAAACATTGATGGAAGGAAAGTGCAATCGTTTGCCAGTGGATAATGACCTCCTATCCGTGTTAACTACAGGTTACTTAAACTTCCTTCCATCAAACTTAAAACAATCTTACAGTTTGTCTGTTATAATAGTATGCACCACCCCCATTGGCGCTTATTTAACTTAAGTGATATCGGAATAAGGAATGGGACCACTTTAATATACAAAGAAGCTATTACTGTGGTCGAATTGTGTGTTATCCCAATATCACGTTCACGTGTAGCTGTCCTTCAGTAGACAGGGATCCATGTTCGTTCTCCTTTGACAGATCGCTATAATACCAAACGCAATCAATTCCAATTGTACAATGAGTTCATGGCTTTCTATCGGGAGGCCAATTGAAGCCCATGACCGGTGAAGGAGCAAGAAGCTGCATTCTCCACAATAGCGGTCTGACATGCCACCCATGTCACCAAGTTAATGAATATAGTACTACTCTACTTAATACCCTAAGAGACCATTGACTTTCTTGCTCAAACGCCATTGTTTCAGGATTATTGTTTCCGATTGTAATTGCAGTTTCCATCCGCAAATTAATTTTACCCTAGGCAAACCCTGCAAGACAAATAGCATACCCTTTCATCAGGTAAACCCACAATAGTCACGACCTCTCTATAGATAACATAGTTTTAAAGGTTATACAGTCCCAAAGGCCCATAGGCCCAAAGTTGAGAGAGTCCCTTCAAACGGAGGGAAAGCCTCTCGCCTCAAACCACAAAGAGCCATTATAATTCCATTAAGACCGCAACATGTCATTATATTCCCATTAGAACGCCGAGTCAGGCCAACAGGAAACCGATTAGCGTAGTAGGCGTCCAATCACTGACATACTATTCTTATCTGATCTGAGGATTTGGACATAGACTATGGAAGACCCCATGGGCCTTTGAGGTAATGCGAATACATGGCCCTACGGTGACAGATTCTTCTTAGATTTCAGGATAGCATGCAGTCGCGCAATATTGGAAATACAACCGTCTTCTCTAAAGCCAATAATTTTCCATAAAACGTCATTCACATAATTTTCTGAAAATTAAGCCATATAATACTAGAAAAACATACTCTACATACATTACTCGGTAATACTATTGAAATATTTTTCAGACAATAATTGTTTTAAACAGGTCGGGGGAAACAGGTATAATGTTATAATTTCCTATAATTCATCACTATGAAATGTTTGCTTTAAAAGTTCGTTGCCATTATTATTCAAAGGCAAACGTAAATTAAGTCACGCAAGCTCTAAATCGCCGAGAAGGAACTCGGGAAATGGGATCGTATAATGCTTCGTTTTCTAAATGAATGACAACTACATCTTTTTGAGAGGTTAGTATTGTTTCTCTCAAGAGGTCAATCAGTAATCAAATAGCAAAACTCAAAAATGTATTTTACAATCATTAGCTTTGTGTTTTATATTTGTTAGTAGTAAGCTGTATACACACCTTCGTATTTTTTATATCTTTTTTATTATTATTACTATTACAGCCAACATTTTACAGATATATCAAAGACGCACATCAACCATGTTGATACATTACTGCTTTGCCGTCCACAATAAGGGGTTAATTTAAGTCAAACCTACAAAAATTACATTAAAAATGATTAAAACATTTAAACATACGATACTAGGCTATATTCATTAATTGATTCATAATTCACCTAGAAAGACTAACATGAGCACTATTCTCAAACACACATCACAAATATCTTCCAGAATGCAATTACGTACCCTAATCGCCAAGCCCTTAGATCTTAGTATCTTAGATCTTAGTATCTTCCATTTGTCAACAGCTATAGGATGTTCGAGGATATTCAGTTTCAAGCTTCCATATTATCACCTCTGCTGACTGTCTTGACCAAAACACATAATCGTTTAGCAGTATATACCGTACTCGTTTACTTTCTTTCAGGTAAAAAGATGATGCCTGAATTTTGCGGAGGAGGAAGTCATACATCCAATGTGTACTATTTATAAAGTCATTACAAAGGGCCAATAGAACCACCTCCCAGAGATATTAAAAACCGTAAATTTCATTTCTGCAAAGATAACGTCCTCATCTCAGCCTATTCCTTCATGAACATCTATAAAGGCTGTTTAAATGTCGATATAAATGTGTGTTATTGTTGTATTTCAAATAAAGCGGCCAGCAATTAATCTTTGCTGTGAGTTTTATTTCTTGCATAAAAACTTTGGAATTACAATCACCAATTTTCCAACATAACCGGCAAAAAAGATATCATTATTCCTTCAGGTTCGATGACTGTGCCGCAAAATGAGGACTCTAGCGGCTCTAATCACAAGAGCCATGCTCAAATAGAATTTGATTATATCAAATAGCTAAACGTCTATAATATGATCTACTTATTTGACTAATGTAATGCTTTATTCACATATAGATAGAGACACGAATATCCTAATAATAGGATACTGTGACATAATGTCCTTGTCCTATTACTACATTTTATACCTAGGTCTGCCGTGGACGATATCTGTATATTTATACGGTTACATTCTGAACATGGTAATCCAGATTTTCAATCTGACACTTCACACAAGTTTACAAGCTTGGATTTGTTCTATTTAAAGTCGGATATCGTGTGCCGCATAGATCTATATCCTACTTACTTTTAATAAACTCTGCACCAAATCGTTGAAGTAAAATCTAGAACCAGCACGAAGCATAACTTGACGAGTCACTTTGGACTAACAATTCTAATAGTTCTCCTTCTGAGATATGTACAGTGCTTCCAGCAGATAAACCAGACACAATTCATTTCTTTTGTTACACTATAGTTTGGACCCTTTTTAATCAAGGATTATTTTTATATGTGCAACTGAAGCTTCAGTGGTTATATCGACCACGCCCCCCTTGCTAGGGAGTTAACTATGACGTCAACGGCGCCTCAGCCAATCACAGGCGGGCTAGGGTTGCCACGCCCCCCTTCTATTCTCCCAACCGTCTCATTCAAGTACATTCACCGAATCGGTGTAGACCATGGGTCCCTCATCGCCGAAAAATTTTAACTTTTGGTCAATTTTTCTTGGATTTTTCTTAAAAAAATGGGAAAACCAAAGCAGTGTGCCCCGTGTGGCTATGCGCATGAAGCGCCTACTGGTCAACTTTGTAATAGAAGATTAATCGCTGAGGTAAAGGCTGTGGAAGGGGAAAAGACTGCCCATCTCACCGATCGTGTGACAGGAATCGAAGGTATGATGGAAAAAATCATGACTGCTGTAGTTGGGCTTGAACAACGTGCTAAGGATAAAGGTTTTGTACCTGAACAATCTGAGACTTCTTCTAATGACTCGGAGATTAAGTTTGACAAGCCTCGGTTCTCTCGTCGAGATGGGATGGGATCTACCGGAGGTGCCGAAGGAGGTAACCGTCAACAGTCCGATGAATCGTTCTATGCTCATCGTTCGAGGAGCCCAAGTGTTGTCAGCTCGATCTACGATGTACATGGCAGTGATCATCGTCGCAGGAGGGCTAGATCGGCTTCAAGAACAAGGTCGAAGCCTTTTGATCATTCTAACGACTTAGAAAAAGGTGAAGAGATTGAGAATTTTGAAACATTACTTTTACTAAATCTTAAATTGGTTGCAAAGCTGTTGGCTGATGAATGGCCGCATGGCGAGATCACTGGAGTAGTAAATCATGCCATCACGATGTGTGAAAAATCTAAATCTCAGATCTATTTGCTGAAGGCTAGCATCTCGTATGATAAAGCTGTGCGTGTGAGAGCTAATAAGTTAGGCTTAGAAGCTTTCAATGATGTTAAGCAAGAAGAAGTGCTTCATACATACTCGTATGAGAATTCCAAGAGGGCTTCGCAGACATCATCGTCGGTGGACAAAAAATCGTCAGCAAAGAGGAAGGAAAAAGTCTGTTTCAAGTTTAATTCCGCTGCTGGGTGTGCGAAATCATCGTGTGAATTTCCACACAAATGTTCTATTTGTTTTTCTACTGACCATTCTGCTCGGTCATGTTCATCGAAGATTAACAAATAGGATACGGACAGTGAACAAGAGTTCTCAAGGGTCAAGGTTGATTCTAGTTGTTATGGTGATTTTAATGTAGGTCGGGGAAGCCCTTCCGCTGGTTGGGAAAGCCCTTCCGGTAAAATGGCGGCCGTGGATGGAAAGACTGAACTTTTGGACACTCATGCAGCTAAGTTTTATCCCGATTTAACTCTTTTCACTAATGTCGATCCTGTTTATGACCCTGATGATGTGTATTGTGACATTTTTCATAATATTACAAAGTTTGTGAATGGTAATCCATGTAATAGCGGTGATAATATTATTTTTGTAGTGCCGACATCTCCGGCTGGTAATGATATTATAGTTTACACTGACTGTGCCAAGGGCATTTGTTCATGTATTCACTCTTTGGGAAATCTCCCTGTTCAATTGAAGCCTTGTAGGTTCGCATATGCCATTTTTTGTCGAGGTAGAAAATTTGTTGACGAATATATCAGTGTTTTCTTCAATGTGTGTGATGATATAGACATAGTAGATGCAATTCCTGAACCTTACGAGTGTGAGAATTATCGTTCTATCCTAGAGGATGGTCCTCGTCTAAAAATGGATAAAATCATTGCTAACAAACTTAATGAAGGTTATATTTCTGTTACCAACGAAAAACCCCATTGTGTTCATGCTTTAGGTGCCGTTAACAAGCCTGACGGTGGTATACGTCCCATCACGGACTGTAGTCATCCATTTGGATTATCTGTTAACAATCATTGTACCAGTTTGGTAAGGGAATTTTCATATAACTCAGTCGAAGATGCTGTTGACCTTATCGGTAATGATTACTATATGTCTGTTATCGACATAAAATCTGCTTATAGAGCAGTTGCTGTTAATCCTAACCATCGTAAATATTGTGGTTTTGCTTGGAATTTCAATGGGGTAAATACTTATTTCATTGATAACCGTATGTGTTTTGGGTTAAAAACTGGTCCATGCTATTTTGACTCTATCTCCAATATCGTAGCCGATATTTTGAAGAACACTTGTGATGTGGAAATCGTGAATTATTTAGACGATTTTTTCGTGTGTGGTAATACCTATGACGAATGTTTATCAGCTAGAGATGCAGTAGTACAAGTGTTGAGGTATTTAGGTTTTTATGTCGCCTGGCATAAGGTTACTGCTCCTTCAAAACAATGCAAATACCTAGGATTTGATATTAATTCATCTGATATGTCCATTTCTCTTCCTGTAGAGAAGGTGAAAAAATTAAATGATTTAACATGTAGGTTGGAATCACAGGATTTCATTACAAAAAAGGAGCTTGAAAAGGCGTGTGGTTATGTCAGCCATTGCTCATTTCTCTATCCTGGGGGTAGGACCTTCTGTCGAAAATTTTTTGATCTGTATAAGGTTATGATTAACAAGCATATTTCTAGGATACGAATTTCTGATGAATTTCGAAGGGACCTAAAATGGTGGAAAGCTTTCACAAATTTCTTCAATGGCAGACGTTTACTGCACAAAGATGTATATACATATCCCATGATTTCTGATCCTTCTAGCAAAGGATTCGGGGTGTATTTAAATTGTGACTGGATGGCCGGAGTTTGGGATAATATTTCTCAACCTTTTGTCGACTCTGAATGTGGTCATTTGGCTTTGAGCCCCACTGATGGTGTACTAGCTACGAATATTAATATTCAGGAACTTTACCCTGTTATGCTTGGTGTAAAACGATGGAAACACTGTTTTAAAGGTTATAAAGTTAAATGCTTTATCGATAATACGCAGGTTATTGCTATGTTAAAAAATGGTGTGAGCTCCAGCAGTCAAGCTATGGAATGGCTATATGAACTACATTGGGTCTGCTTTATTTATGACATTGAATTGGAGCCCATATATATTAACACAAAAAACAATTTCATTGCGGACACTCTATCTCGACTTGCATATTTTTCTACTGATTCGCCTGAAATTGGTTATTTATCAGCAGCAAGTTTGTGTTGTAGTGAATATTTATTATTCTCTTCTGACAGGACCAACAAGATTGATGAACATGGTGTTAAATCTCAGGAGAATGTCAGTGTGTAATTCTACACAAACTCAACGATCAAGACAGTGGATGTGTTTCTCCAGGTTCTTAACTGAACATTACCTTCCTTCCCACCATGTTACTGTGGATATTATGTGTATACATGTATTCTGCCTGCCTATCAGGTTATATGAAACACTCATCAATTATTACATATCTGAATGCAGTGGTGTTTGGGGCTAGACTCAGGAATATTCCTTGTGTTTCCCTTGCTCATCCAGATATTAAATGTACTTTGAAAGGCATTTTTAAGCTGCCTGGAGCTGCTTTATCCCCATCAGCTCCCATCCTGCCTAGTCATTTACAAAAAATTAGGAGATTCGTCGACTGTGGATGTGAGCAAGAATATCTTGCTTGGACTATTTTTATTTTTTTATTCAGGACACTTCTGAGGGTTGGACATGTCATTGTTTCTCCCCATACGATTTGCAGGAGAGACATTAAAATTACCTCATGGGGTATGGAGGTGGTGGTGAATTCTTCAAAGACATCTTCATCTCCCTTTATTATTCCTGTTGCAAAAAGCAAATCCAAGGACCTGTGTGCTGTTCATCTGACCAGGGAATTAATCATTTCTTCCCCTGGAAAATCAAAGGACTTCCTATTTCGCACACCTACTGGCTTCAAGGGCCAATATAGTTCTCATTCTCTTCACCGTGGAGGAGCTTCATTCATGGCATCATTAGGCATCTCTCTATCAGACATTCGCCAAAGAGGGAATTGGAAATCTTCATGTGTGACCAGATATGTGACTCCTTCTCTGGATCATCAACTCAAGGTGGATACTATGTTGTGTCAGAACTTGTGATTGGTCCTGTCCTATCGTTTTGGCCTTTGGTATTATATTAATAAACAGCTTCTGGCTGTTCTGGCCAAATTCAATATGACTATCTTCCTTATTCCTTCCTAGCATCGTGGATCATATATGTGCAACTGAAGCTTCAGTGGTTATATCGACCATGCCCCACTTTCTAGGGAGTTAACTATGACGTCAACGGCGCCTCAGCCAATCACAGGCGGGCTAGGGTTGCCACGCCCCCCTTCTATTCTCCCAACCGTCTCATTCAAGTACATTCACTGAATCGGTGTAGACGTTGGGTCCCTCATCGCCGAAAAATTTTAACTTTTACTGTTTTTTATGTATCCAATATTGTCTGTTCGGTATTATTTATTGCTATTGCTTCTGTGATATTGATTGATAATCACTTGTATCTATGGATATCTTATAGGGTATTATATTAATAAACAGCTTCTGGCTGTTCTGGCCCAATTCAATATGACTGTCTTCCTTATTCCTTCCTAGCATCGTGGATCGTATATAGTATTATGAATGGTACGCGGTAGGTTCAGCTGATAGATAACCAAAAATACCGAAAAAAGGTATATGAGCAATTCCACCAATTGGTCGTCATTTAGCCATCCACGACTGAAAATTCTTAATTTTTTAGAATTGCTTCTATTGATTTATTCTTTTTCGTATATAAACTACATATGTTGCTGATGTTATAGACGAAATTGGGAAGGTTAATGATGAATATTGTAGTCAGGGCAGCCTGATAGAATCTGTGATTAGAATTCTGATAATAATGGCACCAAAGATTGGTACATATTTGTACATAAATGAGGATTTAAATTAAAAATAAATAAATAGAATATGCAAATAATGTTTTGAACTATTGTGTACCCGATAGGTCTAAACATAAGGGTGCCAACACTTTTTAGTTTGTGAAAATATTCCAATTAGAAGGAAAGTTATAGCCAAATAACCATTCCAATAATGGTAATTATAATGGCAGCGGCAAGGGTGACAGGACATTGACCCTCTGCCTATACATATATATAACCGATTATGTTTGGAATATATATATACACAAATATATAATATTCATTCCTCTTTTTAAGTTGACTTGAATGAATAAATGTATTGGTCGTTCATGAAAGATGCATGTGAGTTATGTTTGAGTATTTAGAGGTAAAATCTTTAGAGATTTATGTATAGATTCTCTGTATGTCCCAACAACACAGTGTCAGTATCAGTGTCAGCGTCAGTGTCAGCGTCACGTGTAGAATACTCACGTGACGCTGACACATTTCTCATCCTACCTTCTGATTGCAGAGAACCTGGGTGGATTTTTTGTATTTGAAATGGAGTATGTGCATCGACTCATTTATATGAATATTATAAATTATTAATTCATAATATTTATTAAATGAGGTAGAATAACAATACACACGTGACGCTGACAGAAGAGCTTCCCAACCCCTATGTTAGTACCTATTATTCCAAAATATGAACATATTCTTTAAGACGGCCTCCGCTCATCTGGTCACGTGACAGTGCATCTTGGCGAGCAGTGGGCCGGGCTGTGGGGGAATCCCGCCCTTGACGACCATAGCAACCCAGCTTAAAATCTCCAACTTTCTCCTTTGATGTCTTAAAGTATACACAATTGTCGGCAAAACGGAACAAACGACTGCAATGTATGAACAATACTTGATATATCCATGTAAGATCATAGCATTTTGACCCGGTTATGTATGGTTTCAAAGGGGTTGAAAACAGGTATTTTAGCGTTAGCGTCTATGGCACTCAGCTGTCGTATTCACCCGAGTTTTTGCCGCCGATCGTAGCGCCACCTGTAAATACCCGGATTCTCGTCTCAAAGAATATCCAAACAGATTTGTTCTAAATATATCAAGTTCATGTAGAATGGCCCAAATTAGTATGTATTGTTCACCCATGTTTTTAAAATTTTTTCTAATTTCTAATTTTATTTTCCACACGTGACGCTGACATTTAGACTTCCCAACATATTTTTAGATTTTTGTTATACCAAAGAGCCATTGAAAACAAATAAAAAACAGATCATATAGTAGCTAGGGTCAAGGCGCAATGGTAAAATAAGTTTAAACTATGTTTGACTAAACATTTTTATTTATTTTCATAATTTTATTGGATCTCCCCTAATTTTTCTTCATTTTTAAGGCCCTAAAATCTAGTTTTTCGACCCCTATGCATAAATTATTAGGAAGATTTATGTAAATGGGGGGTATTTCTGATGTATTTCGGGCGGGCGGATACGATAAAACTATTGAAAAATGTCTCCAATCATTTTTTTCCATTCAAATACGCAAAAGATGATTTTAGGGTCAAATGACGACCAAATGGTGGATTTGCTCATATAAGAATTTCAAAAGAAGGCTCGATATAAAAGAAGAAAACTTCCAACTATTCTATTCCAACTATTCTATGTGTCCATGCAAGCATTAGACATCTGTATGCCAAGATGGCAGGGACCTTGAATAAATATTTGTTATTTTTTAAAATAAAAAGAAGGAGAAAAAAGATTATAATTATGGGCTTCCTCTTCTCATCATTGTAAACATCATCAGTGTCCCAGGAAAGTAACAGTTTCCCCAAAGGTCCAGATATTACTAATGGACACAATATGATAGCAGCTCTATTTGGATTCTACTCCCAAATATTAAACAAGAAAACCGGTGTAATGATTATTTTCATTAGACAGCACAACGTATTGTAAAGGGTTGAGAACTGTATCCCACGCGCTGAGATTTTATTGTCATATATCACGTTTCCGGAATGTCGGCTCATTCTTTTGTATTAGAACAAACAGGAGATCTGCCCTTCTTAGCTGTCGACCCTGTGAACGGTTTAAATATTAATTGTTTTAAATATTAAATTTATCCTATAATGCATGGGCCCGTTGTTGTAAGGCAGTTGTAGATTGGAGTATGCATGCTGATCTGAAGACAGGTTACAAATACAATAGATATCAGAAGAGGGAGGAGAGAGAGATGTAAATTTATGATCCTTTAATTTCGGATAGGGTCAGCCACCTACCGAATTTTAATAATCGTGTCAATCTTGCTTATCCCTGTTTTCTGTTTAGATTCATGTCTTTAAGATATTATTTCTCAACTTGGTCTTTCTAAAAGGTGTATCTGCTAATAATATATGTCCATAGAATATATGCTTGCAGCCATAGATGCTGGCAAGAAAGTGATAGTAATCCAGATATCCTCATCTTACCTCACAGTAATCCATCTTTTATAAGTGACCTCCCGATAAAAGATCATTTTGTCTTCTTTTGGCCACCTAAAGTAGAATATACAAGTTCATCTATCTAACGTCGAAATGTATATGATAGATATCCGGGTAGTAATATTATATAATATATTATCATCCTCGTTTTATCTCCTCCTACATCAATCACTTGGTATCTTTTTGAAGAAAAAAGTATAGTTGACTCTGATGTGATATCAGAAAAAGTTATCTTCAAGGCCTGAGGGGATGACTACTGGTCCACACGAGAACAATTTATATCTTTTATGATAGAAACGTCTGGGGAAGTAATCAACCTTGAGACAGGTTCCTTTACTCTCCTTTATCGGGAATTAATTCCTAATCGATGCTTTGGGAGAATAGATTAAGTACATTTATATGTCCTGGTGTGATAGTAGAGTGGAATGCCCTTTCTTTTTCATTTTCTTTGCCAGATTTCTTCTACTCTCAATAATATATGAATGAAAACACACATTCTCTCTCTGTGGTTTCATCCATCAAACTATTAGTGGACGATGTTGAAAATCTCACATGTTAAAAATGTTGATGATCTATTGCTTTATAAAATGAGGATGGTTATGGGGATTGCAAAGATATAGGTACATCAAGGCAAATTAATTTCTTTTATTGATTGTAACAATGTATGTTCATGCAAAAGGTCCATTAATGCTATACCATCATTACACTAAATAAAAATGTATCCCAACGTCCAAAATCAACAGGCTAGCAAAAAAATAATGCCCCACCCGGTTAACATTTCACATTTCTCTATATTTGGGTTTATTACTGCAAATGAATGTCATCCTGACCCGATTATATTTGTCTGTACACATGCAAATTTATGAGGTGGGTTTACCCCGCGTGGAGCCGTGTAGGACGCTCCCTGTGGGACCCATCGGGAGCATGATTTGAAGCAGTGTATTACCCAACATAGCAGTCCAGTATAGGGATGTCTCAGTCATAGCTACAGTGTGTGGACATGGCCGGGGGGGAGGGGGTGAAGAGGGGCAAGGGGCTGGGGAGGAGGGGGCAGGTGGCGGGGGGAGGGGGCAGGTTGTGGGGGCAGGGGGCAGGTGGCAGGGGAGGGGGATAGGGGCCAGGGGTAGTGGAGAGATGGGGAATGACAATGTCAATTGAAAGAGGAGGGGATGAGAGGGAGTGGGGGGGGGGTGAGTGGGGGTTATGGGGAGGAGGGGATAAGGGAGAAGTTGTTGATGATATAGACATATCCTCAGTCATTGACCAAAAATCAATTGGTTATATTTTAATACTTTTAGATAGACTCTGAGCTGTTCATTAAATGAACTTCTTTGTACTCATGCCCTTAAAATAATATCTAGCAAAATACAAACAGTAGGCAAGTACATATGTCAGGATATAAGACAAACCTAATGTGAAATAGATTACTTTAATCAAAGAGAATATACTCATTGCTTTAAGCAACGAGACTAGAGGGAAGAGAGGACCGGGTCCAAAGCCCTAAACTTCTAAGGCAGAATGTATACCTTATCGGGTATAATTTATCTAACCACAAGGCCCACATCAGAGTCCTCCAGTGCCACACAGCATGAAACCACAGGCCAGGTGGCAATCCTTTAGTCCCGAGCTTGTTTTCAGCCCTAAACTCTATTTTCTGAAACTCCCATAAAAGCCCCTGACCCACATAAACTTTTAAAGACTGATCTGTTTTTTTGGGTGCATTTACTTCTATTGAAATGAAAATTAATGGAATTTGTCTTGCACTATTAACACCTCATTCACGCATATAGAAGTCTGTCAATGTGGCTTTGCCCCCCCGGCAGATCACAGCCAAGTTGTACACTTAGAAATACCTCCAAAGAATCTCTAATTACATTAAAGTATTCAACAAAAATGTTATTGTTTTTCTCAACGTCTGAAAAGAGAATATATACACATCTCGGCACTTTACATTACTGTAAGATGACATAGACATACACTGGCGGTTAATGTATATAGGAATAAATCAGCACTTCTCAGTACAAAACGCACGAAACAAGGACTCCCAGAAACTATATGCATTGATTTAATACAGCGGCTCTCTCAAGTAGGCCTATATATATCACACTGTCTTTTACAGAGAGGCATGTCCCTAGCTTAAATCCAATATAGGCTATGATGAGATCTCTCCACTGTGGGGTCATTTATGAAATCCTCTTAGATGAAACTGCCCCACAAAATGATTAATTGAGCCTTTTACTTGATAACGTAAGTTTTGACCGCTCAAGTGCCGGACTATAAGTAGAATCATCATTTCGCTACTTTCTTTTCCGTTTTTCTCTCTGCCAGTGGACACCTAGCTGGGTTAAAGGTTTTATTCAGTCCAGCATTACATAATTAATATGGTTTTCTATCAAGCATTGAACAAACAATTAATGATGGAGTTCTTTCGGCATTGTATTCCAATATTCACCAAACTTACATATGAAGCTATTTCAGTACTTTTCTGTTGTTCAGAATATTTTTCTCTTTTTCTCCGGCCGAATGCCTGCTCCGACCTACTGTCTTCTCATTTCTAATGTTCCCTTCCGCTAAATCTAAATTATTCTGTTATCATAAGATATTTTCTTCTATGATCGTATGGTAATAAATCTAGTTTTAACAATGAACCCTCGTTAGCATCTCAATATGAGTTCGAGGAGCAACGTACGCCCCCAGGCCAATGAAGAAAGACATTAGTGGGGAAATAACCATTTATACAGTGGGGTAAGCGTTTCGTGCATCCCTCACGAATAAATCGAGACCCTAACAGAAAAACAACATTATGAGAACACGAGCATTGTGTACAGTAACAACCTAGGTATCTGGATAACGAGAGAGGAAACAATTGATGATTCAAATATTGACCGGCAGGGTTTATCTAATCCAGCCGGGGGAAACGATGGGAAAGGCCACAAGGGTTCGGCTCAGATGAGGGCTCATATGCACGCTCGCAAAGATTTGCTAAGAGACTGTTCTGCTCGAACCCACTCTCACGATTGCCCTGTGAATCCAGCCAGCCATTGTGTTCCACTTGTCACCTGAACTACATCAAGTTATCATATACGCCGAGAACATGCAATTACTGGCCCTGTTTGCGGCGACAGGGACCGTTTACACATGGGAGAGAATCCGATGGGGCTCTTCATGGTGAAATATGGCAATAATCAACATACATTGCCAGGGGCTGGGGTAGTAGTATCTTGTTAGAGGTTATAAAGGATACCATGCGTTAAGTAAAAAGGGATGCGGTAAAGCCATTTTGGGCGAGCCTCATAGGATATCATTCTTATGATTGCCTTGGACCTGTATGGAAACATAGTGTCGTTATATGACCTGGCAATATTTCAAGTTGCATAGGATCCTCCTCCCACTCATGGCCATCTAAAGGAACCTTATATATATATGTGACAGCAGTCAATTACACCCTTTAAACAAGTGGCGTTCGTCCTATATGCATGAGATGTTTAATTATTGGGTTTCTGGGGTAAGTTGAGATTGACATTGGCATTGCCCAACTGAGTATATTGGGATTCAAAGATTAAGATTTCAGAGAAAATTACTTCAGTTTTGGTATTTTCACCTACACAGCACTACAACTAAGCTAGGGCGAAAATATCGTTTATTATACTTGTATGTGTGTATATATAACTGGGTCAAACCTCATCATGTGACCACCAACATCGGTACTTCGTCCCATGACTACCCGGCGAAAATACAAGCTTGATTGCCTCGGAACCGCCTTTGATCATGGCTGCTAGCTGAGAAAGTTGTTCTTTATGTTTAATAAAGGGTGAGAGAATCACCAAGAAGCTACTTCCCTTCTTACTATCATTTATCCAGCCGCTCTACTCGACTAAGTTAATTATTAATTACATTCAGGTAGGCCTATACTCTGTTCAATAAGTAGTTGACACTGCCTATAAATGGGCTTCTTTAAGGGGAGAGAAAAGTGGAGGACTTTTTTAATTGAAACCATGGAGAAACATACAGCTGTATTGAATAGCACCTTCTATGTTCCATGTGCAGCAGCTGTCTTTCCCCTTCCATGGAAGGAAGGGGTGGTTATACTGGCCCTGCTGTGTTATGGTTGATGCCAAAGAGTGACTCGGGGGGCAAAGGGTTGATATGAACTTGCCATAAATAGAAATAAAAAATCCCCCACTTTCCTCTTCTTAAAGAACCGTTTAAGCCGTGTCAACTATTTATTGGACAGAGTATTATAGAAGGGAATTAAAAATCTAATCGATTTATAGTCTTTCCAATATGCCGAAATCCTTCACACTTATAAGTACCGACCCTGACCCCCATCCTCCCATTCATCACATGATTCATCCCAATGCACCCCCAGCCACCGCAATTCTTCTTCTACCAATATAACCATTCTATAAACAATAACACGTTCCTAATCTCCCTGCTACTCTTCCTTGACAGATTTTCCATTGATCCCCCACCCCGGGTCCTACCATACACACAAAGCTGTTAAAGACTGTTCATCTAGAAAAACCCATAGGTCACGAGCAGCCATTACCTCCAAGAAGCAACACACAATGCCACTATTCTGTATAGGGTACACGCCCACATCCCATAGAAATTCAGGTGTTGACATTCCATTGATTAAGAACAAAAAAAATAGGACAACAAGTTATAAGTTTACTAATTATTAAGTTAATCAATGATTTAATCAACTATTTTTCTATTTAACTTCATAATCAGTTTAACTTAATGTTTATACCCTACGTTTCCAAAGGAAACGATTTCTCAGGATCAATTATTTGTGTGCGATGTCAAGTCATAGTTACTCAAAATTATTTTTTTAAAACTGAAAATGCAGAATATTTACTGTCATATACAGGGTATATACTGTCATATACAGGGTTCCTGAGGTCAGTAAAAGGTCTGTTAAAGTAGTTATGATTTTGGGTTTTTCAGATGCATCTCTCTAAAATTAGTAGAATGCACTAAAACAGCACTCAGAGTGAGAGAGAGAAAGAGAGATGGGGGTAATGGGTGGAAGGCTAGGGAGGGAGGGAGGGAGGGAGCTGGAAGGCAAGGTAGGGCGTGGGCAACCAACCATGACTGGGTTAGGGGCAGGCCTGGTTTGTCTTATCATGTAATAACCAGAGGGGGGCAGGGTGGAGTGGTGTATGGTGGATGTGAGAAATGGGTGGAGTAGATAAGCATTCTGCAAACATGCAAACTGATCAGACAGATGATTTCACACTGATTGTTACCTCACACATCCCACAATCAGCTAACACATTTATGTGGGATTTAAACGATAAAAAGATGATTGACAGAATGGAACTCAATCCACTAACCTTCTCAGTTCCTGAGAAGGTAAAAAGCAATTTTTGTTTCGTCAGGGGATTGGAAACTATAGACTGTCTGAAAAGTAGTTGACACGTGATTCAATTCCCTTTAAGGAGAGGGAAAAGTGGGGGATCTTTGACTTCAAACTTTTGCCCCCTTGAATCGCCGTTTGCGACTGACCATGGCCGTTTGCGAACAACCATGGCCAAATATACAGCTCTATCGTATTGCACTGCCTCTGTTCTTTGTGCAGCAGCTGTTGTTTTGCTTAGATGGAAGAAAGAGCTGATTATACTGGCCCTGTTTCTCCATGGTTGATTGCAATGTGCGACTCGCTGGGCAAAGGGTTGACAGGTCCTTTTCATAAATAGAATTAAAAAATCTCCCACTTTTCCCTCCCCTTAAAGGGATTAAGGAATCACGTGTCAACTACTTTTCGGACAGACTATAGTTAGAGGTAATGTAAGGATGGCTGTGATTTACATAATCTCTGCAAAAATAGAAGATATTCGTTTCCGTGAAGAAAAACAAAAAGCTGTATCTGGACCAATCTTGGGGTGATATGTTTAAAATCACACTACTTCACACCACAGAAGCCAAAAGCTGGAATGTAGACTAATCAACCGTGAGAAGAACGACCTAGCCAGTCTTGATGAAAGAGACAGACGATGGTCCAATAGACGATCAGCAAGGTGTCTGCCTGTGCAAATACGCAGTTTGCTCACGACAAGGGAACTATTTTCCATAGGATAAGATAGGGATTATAGTAGGGAATAGTAAGGATTAGATTTCTCCATTGAAAGATATTCTAGCTTAGTTGTACAGGAGAGAACTGTAATAGTGAATGCACAATATTGGTCTGCTTATATGAATACGTTGACAATGTTCTTGTTTTTAACCCTGACTTGATATAGATGCACTGTGAACATTTTACTGGCTTTGTTTTTTCTTAGGTCTATTGCAACAGAGGGATCTATTTCAGCGTTGTATTCCGTTGTGTAGTGACAAAGATAACTGGTTACATTTATTCGCTGATATCTTGATAATATATATACATTAGAACTTAAATTTAGCTTAGATTGTCATATTTTTGTTAACTTTGCTTGATATGCTGAGAAGATTATCTGTATGATGAAATGCTATCAATAAAAAAACAAAAACGTGTATATTTATCCTACACTTGCTGTGGTGCCCCTATTCCCCAGCATTGGCTTGGGCGGACTCCCATGCTCATAGAGTACACTTCTGAATTCCAGGTGTACTCTTTGAGTCTTCTGAGCGGACTCTTTAATGAAAGAGTCCGCTCCTAAGAGTCCTCTCAGATGCCTGAGCGGACTCTTTCATTAAAGAGTCCGCTCAGGTATCTGTTGCAAATAATTTTGAACTAGGATTGGCCTGGATTCGAACCCAGGACCTCTCACATAAGTATAGGCTGGCAAGTAGAGTTGAAGGCTCTACCCACTCAGCCAGAGAGGCTCAGATAGGATCTGTTGTATATAGCATAGTATGATTCCTGAAATAGAAAATGTGATGTGTCACAGGAAAATGAGTCAAGCGGAGTCCAATGATGGTAAACAGTGGGGAGAAGTATATCTTATTTAACCAGTTGGAATTGTGTGCAGTTATATAACTAATAAACAATTGAAGTTGGAGGATAAGCATGCTAGAGGACTCGACTCTTATCTGTTCTCTTAGTGAATATGAGTCCTACCATGGATAGCTTATTAAATATTAAAAATGAAACCTGCTACAGTAAATTGCATATTTTCCTTTGTTCTAGAATCCAATGAGAGAAATAGTAAATGTTCATTTCAACATTATGAAGATTTGGAATTTAGAGAATACATGTTGCAAATTATATCGAACACATCCTGGTAGTGAGAAGGCAAGAAAATTGTTATATGAATCAGGTATAATTATATTACTTTAATAACATTAATTATCATCACTAACTGGCTCTCCAAATAGATATCTCAAAATCCTATTTTTGCAACTTGTGACTCATTTCCCTGTAGCACATCACTTATGTGTTGGTGAAGACCAATATAGAATAGTGGTAGGAAGTGTAAGGTGTTGCATATTGTGAATAATTCGAGGTAATGGCAAATGTGTATTGGGACTTGATTGGCCAATAATAAACAAACAATCAGAGTTGAGAATACTGGTCACTGATGAGGCAGTGATCGTTGTAGGGTGGTAGGGGGTGGGTGGATTTGGTCACTTCAATTATAAATAAACAATTGAAGTTGGAGGATAAGCATGCTAGAGGACTCGACTCTGTTCTCTTAGTGAATATAATTGTCTTCGGCCTAAAGGCCTCAGACAATTATATTCACTAAGAGAACAGCCTCTCGTCCTCTATCCTACACATAGCGACCGGCAGATTAACAGAATGTCTCTATAGTACTTGGCATACATGTACGGTAACACGCAACTAGAGCCAGGTTTTGTCGCTAAATGGAGCCCGGCCATATTCTCCGCGTTCACTCTTGTGGGGTGTAATAGAAGAGATTAAAAGCAGCTTTAGACAGTATGAAAGGCTAAAAAGTTAGGAAGTTATTCACTCCCAAGTCTTAGCTGTAATCCATTAAAGAAAGTGTGAACGGCAAAAAAAAGATTTAATCTATCCTTCCTATGGACCCGGCGCTCAAACAGTATGTATCATATATAAGCAAGAATGACAGACTGGCATTACATGCATAAAACTTTGAACAACCAGACTGGCACTGAGGTCAAAGGCCAGTCTACATTTGGCATTCGACAAAGACGCATGAGACATATACTTTGGATAGAATGAAAGGATAGTGAACTGAGCCTTAGCTTTGGTATCAGCAAATCTATGCTAAAGAACACAGCTTGGTAAGGATATACTTGTTAGAACAGCTGTCTCAAACGTGGACGTTTAGTGGTTCGATCTCTCGCTGGGCCAAATCAATAACTACTTTAAGCAATCGGAAGAAACATGATTAATGCCAGATCCGCAACCCTTCGGGAACACACGAGTTGGAATCGCTAAGGTTTAAGGTTGTATATATATATATATATATATATATACATATATATATATATATATATATATACGGATGCAATGCGTTACTGTTTAGCTGGCTTGCAGCTTAAGTCATTTCCAGAGCTTATAGATATAATTCTAAAATTCCCCATGATATATTATACCTACCATTCCCCCTTACTTATCCTAGACAGAATGTAGTTGACGCCCAATGTCTCAAACTTACAGTGGTTTGAGATTTTAATCATTTTAACCGAATTGATATTATTTTGGACATAAATTACGATTTCGGTCAAATGAACGTTATCATAGGTCGTACTAGGAGGTTGGTCAGTACTTGCATTGTCTTCCATAAAAGAAAAAATTGAAAAAAAAGAACAATAAGTTTAATGAGATTAAAGGGCAGGCATGTTAAGAAGAGTCCAAACACATACATTTTCCCTGTAGCTACAATATAATTGATTGTCCTATACGAAGGTTCTTCTCCGAGAAAATCTAGTTGTAGATTTTGATATATCGTATTGAAGAAAAACCGACGAGTTGAAAATTAGGTTTGGTGTATACATTAGGTACAGCATTCTACACTCGTAGACTCACCTCAAGGATTTACCTTTATAATAGAAAGGTAAAACAATGGTTCAATCATAGCTACAGAAAGTCTTTCGTGTATATGCAGAAGGATTGATTGTACTGACAACGATGGCAATTAGTGTTGATATTACTGATAAGCGAAAGATGCCTGGGGCGTCCGATTAGAGCGTGAAAACCTACGCAGTAGGCACTCGTTATCCTGAAAGCATAAAAAGCCCTTCGCCCAATTGAGTATATTCGCCAAAGCCCTGTCATGAGATCATCACAAATATATCGGTACGCGATAATAATATATTTTGTATCGCCCCTCTATTAAGGAAGGAAAGTTAGTTGGCGTATGCACAAATTTCCGCTCTTTGCATTCACTTAAACGAGGGGTAACACTCATAATATACTACTACTTTTACTACTATACTACTTTATTCTTGTATCGTCCTTCAAAATCAATAGATGTGTTTTGCGAAACACTCATTTTGGCTTAGATATAAATAAAGGAATCGACCCATAAACAATACACGCTCTTTCATTTTACAAAGAAACGCATAAATACTCATTGTTCCAAGAGCTCCAAGTATCAAACCTTTCTGCTAAATGATTAAAATGTCGAGTTAAAGTACTTGTCTGCCGGCCGAAGTTAATGAAAATGATCCCATCAATTTTAAATTCAACAACAGCAAATGTTGGTCAAACTATGCTAATGCTAGAATGTTAACACTCAACCAGGCTATAGTGATCCAAGAGAATAATTAATACTATTGTGTAAGTTTTAATTTCTTTTAAATCGAGTGTAACTTGTGAGAAACTGTGATACTATCATTTCGATGTCATTAGCTCTTGTTTTAGTTACATTATTATAGTCATGCACACCTAGATAGTTAAACCCACCCTAGACACAGCGCCAAGCAGAATAGCATGGTATTTATTCTATGAGCTTTAGTCTTGACAAATAACCATGTCTTGCTGTATACAAAATTTAATGTTGAATTTTAAAAAAAACAAAAAACAAAAAAAAAACAGATCAACGGAGGCGGTCAGACATGGGCCTCGTGATTCGTATCTATAGTATTGTCTTGCTTGTGAGGCTTTTTTTTCTTTTTTTCTCTTTCATTTCAGCCCAATATAATATTTAAACAGTTGCAAAAAACGCATTAATCACCATGATTGTTTTCAAGCGTTGCCTCCAGGCTTTCGTTTGCCTGGTTTGTACTGTATTTCGTTATAATATTATACTGTTACACAATACACCCTTTCGAGCGCAAGAATATCCACCTAGATACATTCCCATCATGTCAGAATATCTCAGATTCGTTGTGCACATATTACCTCTGTTTGGAAATAAAATATTCTTAGGTTACAAATAGAAAAGCCTATACGCCAGAATGAGCCTTGCACTACCCACTCATTAATAGAGAAAATCGATGTTGTGGCCTAGGTGATGGTATTAGGCAAACCATTAGGTGATTGGCTGAATGTTGATAGATACTATAGCCATGAATTGCAAAATAAACTACAGGTACATGAACTATGATTTAGAATTTCACACTAGCTTAAGATATTATAGAGGTTAATAGGGTATTGTCCTTCCAGAGTATTATGTTTTCCTATTACTAACGGTAATATCGTTTAAATGTCAAGTCAAACTAGAATAAAATTGCAAATTGGTTGGATGCATATGGGCCAGTCCAGCGAACTGTTCACTTTTGGGTGGTTTTTTTTTAATATTCTAAATGATGGATTCCATGTCATTGAAATGAAGGCTAATGCATGGACCATTGCTATGGTCAAACCACACATCTTATCTCCCAGCCTTTGTTTTTCTGTAGGGGGTCAAAATTAACACTATAAATCCTATGTATGCGACAGTGGTCCCTTAATAATAATTTAATTTTTCACCAGTTAAAAGCATCTCAGCTTCTAGAAGGGGCAATATTCATTGCAAAAAGTGAATTTTCTGGCAACCCTAATTATGTATGGTGGCAGCAGTAAGCATTTATTTCAAGACCACTGTTGCATACACACCACTGTCGCATACATTTCTGGTCTGTTAACACTTCTATAGGCTAAATTGATAATAAAAAAGCAACACAATTTGGCCGAAATATTCTTTAAATACAGTACAACATTGTTATGGCGTGTCTTTTCATATTTTTTTCTCAAACTCAAGATATAAGGCTTTATTGAGGACCACTGTTGAATACAAGATTGCACAAAGCAGAGGGTTCATTTTAGCAAATTGAGCAATAGCTTGGGAGTAAAGTGTATATATGTTACAAATTGTTAATGGAATAAAACTAAAGTATTTGACGGTCAGCTTGACTCTATTAGAGCTTTCACAAACGTGTCAGTTTTTTAATAACATGAGGCTATACAAATGCACCACTGTTGCATACAAATAGACCATTTACTATAGGAAGTCCTCTAGATTTAAATGTATCTAGGTTTTCCACATCAAATGTTCATGAATTGTTCTTGGGATATTTTTGGTACGATACATACTTTTGTCATTGGTATTATCATATTGAAATTCATTTAAATATTATGTTGTAAAATTGACAAGCCTAAATTGTCTAATTTTGAGTTAAAGTTGTCTCTTTCAGCCAAGACATTCTTCGCGCCCCTACCGGCCAGAAGGCTACCCACACTTTCTTACCGCCACAACGCTCGCGGATTTCTTATCATCCCAAAGTCCAAAGGTACAGGTGAGGTCCAGGTCTGACCGTTATCTCAAAGTCGATCACATGGGAAAGGAGGGGAGGGGCTGACCGCCAGGTCAGGGGAGGGGGGGGAATACTGATTAAAGAGTGGGAGGGAGAGGGGAGGGGAGATAACCCCGTGACCTGGTCACCACCCAAAGAGATTGGTCAGAGTGGCAGTGGTCACTCTGAGCCTCATTTTAATAATTGTCTGTCATTGTTATCCTGTGGCTGATTGGATCTCTAATCTAACCTGTCAATTAATTGGACCAACGGGACCAAAGCCAATCAGCGCAGGACCAGTGTATTCGTTCTAATCTGTCTAGTATAAGAATAAACAGCAAGATTGGATCGACCTCTTCTAAGGCTCGTACTGATTCGAAGCATACATCTCTGTGTGTTGCGTTGATTAATTTCTCGCCCAACTACTGACCCTGAATTATTACGAAGAATGGCCCGCATTTCTTCATTGGCGACCATGATTAGGGACTAGTTAGTTGGTCAGATCAGTATCCGACCTTGGAAGCAAGCAAAAGGAGTCAGGTGAGTGTGCCTTTTTCAAAACTGCCATTGTATTTATGGGTGTTGTATGTTTGGGACTCTGAGCTGGGCTTTTATTGGAAGGTGCATTAGCTGATCACACAAGTATTATCTTACTTTATCCTGTAGAGATAGTATTTTAGACATGCCACCGGCGGAAAGAATTGAGTATGTGGAAGAGTTCCCACAATACCTCGAAGCTGAGGATATTTTCCTAGAGGAGATATTCAATGATGGTTATCCACCGATCGCAGAACCAGAGGATTGGAATGACTGCGTAGGCACCTCTGAAAGTGTGATTCAGTTCAGCAGTGAACAGCTAGACACTATGTCTTACCATTGGGATAAAATGTAATGGGTAAGAATAGGGACTAAAGAGATCAAAGTTTTTGTTTTTGGAAATACCTGCACAAAAATTGTTACGTTGGATCTAGGCAAAAATTAATATTCCAAATTCTCTATATAGAAATAGAATATTCCAAATCAAGCAGGTAATAGTAATTCATCTTTACATATAATCAGCTAATTCAATTACCTCCGAAATGGCATTGACAACACCCATTAACTGGGAAATCACCGCCGAAGAGGTAAATGCACTCAATGATGCTGATCGTAAAGCGCACTATGCGTCAATAGAAGTAGTTAAAAGGCATATGGAGAGACATGCAACCTTGCTGGGTCCTAACGATGGGACCAACAAAGAATCACTCAGAGAGTGGTTAGAGGGGTTGGACAGAGTTAGAATCACAGTAGGGGCGCATGATAACATAGCCATAGAGGCAGTTATATTGTTAGCGCAGGGATCATTAGCACGTTCCATCGAATCTTATGTAGAAGCACAGGGAGCGGAACGCACATGGGAGGGTGTAAAACAGGAAATAGTTCGCTTGTTTATGGGAGAAGAGGAGACCACTCAACTTAGAGAGAAGTTGAAGGGGATCCATCAACTCCCATACGAAGACATACAAATTTATGGCCGTAAATACCAGGAAACAGCTCTAAGGGCTTATGAACCAGGCATTTTGGCCTTGCCTGTAATTCAGTCACAATTAGCTCGAGATTTTATACGTGGGCTAACCGATAGACAGGTACGGTGCGAGGTATTCTCAACCAGACCAGAGACCTTGGGGGATTAGCGTTGGGCTGTTTTAATAGCAGAATATGGTGCCCCTATCGAATATAGACAAGGTAAGAACAATGTACGGGCTGATATGTTATCTCGCATAAAGACTCATGAAACTTATGACCAGGGGGAGGGGAACGCTCTCAGTAATTTTGAAGTAGGTGCCCTCGAGGAAACAGAGGAAATCCCCTGGGAGTTTGATCAGCTTGAGCGAGAACAAGTCAGAACAGAGCAGCAACAGATGGCTGAGTATCAGTTGGGCCTAGAGGAGGTGGACGATTACACACTAATAAACGGATTATTGTTTACAATCATGTCCCCACCCAATAAACCAGCTTATCCTAGATTGGTGTTGCCGCAATCAGCTCGCTACAGAGTGATAAGAAGAGCACACACTGAAGTGGGCCATCAGGGAATGAGAAAAACCCTTGATAGGATATTAGAGGCCTACAAGTGGCCTACTATGAGGAAAGATACCCTCCGTGTGTTGAGTAATTGTGATAAGTGTGCAGTAAATCGTGCAGGTCAAGATAAGGTTGCTCCCACAGCTATGCCTATAGCAAGGTACCCAGGTCAGATAGTGGGAATGGATTTATGTGGTCCTTTTCCTGTTTCAGACAATGGGAATCGCTATATTATAGTTGTAATTGATCACTGTAGTGGATGGGCGGAGGTAAAACCTATTGATAGAAAAACTGGGAAAAATATAGCTGACTATCTGGCAAATGAATATGTACCCCGGTATGGGCCCCCAGAGGTAATCATTACTGACAGGGGTCTAGAATTCATGAACCAACAAGTCGAAGGTTATTTAAGATCCATTGGGATGCAAGTCAGACACACTTCTGGCTGGCACCCCCAAACTAATGGTAAGACGGAAAGGTTTAACAAAAGCTTTAAGAATATCCTAAAAAAATTCATCAATGCGCGACCAGCAGAGTGGGAGAATCAACTCGGACCCACACTTTGGGCCCATAGAGTCTCCACCTCTTCAGTCACGAATTTCACTCCCTATTTTCTCACCTTTGGTCGTCAACCCCCGGTCCCCTTTGTTAAGATCTTCCCTGGGCCGGATGGTACAGAACCCCAAGTGTTAAGTGAACGATTACAAGCCCTCACAGATGCTTTCCGGGTAGCTGCAGAAAATACTGAAGCTAACCGTAAGTATAATTATGAGAGGCTTAGAGCTCGGGCAAATGCTGGTGACTTACGTGTAGGTGACTCAGTAGTTGTATTAGCAGGCGCCAGAGCGCCCCTAGATCCTAGATGGGATCATGGGTATACAGTCCTAGGTGTAAGGGGAGCTGTAGTGATCGTAAGAGACCCACAAGGTCAGAGAAAACTAATAAATCGGGAGAGAATAAAATTGGTATCCGGGGATATTGCTTGGGATACAGTTAGGAATAGGCAAAACAGGGCAGGCCAAGGCAGGCGCAATCGGGCGAGAATACGGGCTCAGGCAGCGAGGCCACTCCCCCCTGAACCTCCTGGGCAAAATCTAAATGTTGACCCCAATGCTTTAATACATGAACCTTTGCTTCCACCTGTGAATCAAGTCTATCTCCAGGCGGAAGATCCAGCTGTAGGTGGCACTGCGGACGTGGAAATGGTACCGGAAGTCGAGGAAGAATTCTATTCAGCTGACGAAGATATGGGTAGTGACGTGGACCAACCAGAGGTTCCGGATCCGCCCCGTCGTCCTCCTTATAATGCTGACCAGAACCAGGCCTTGGTCATTCCACCACCGGCTCCAGCACCGTTCACACCACCTCAGATGAGGTACAGGACTCCTGCAAACATAGAAGAGACTCCAGTTAACCCAACTGGAAGAGCAACCACTAGGACTCCAAGTACTCCTCTACCACCTCCTCATATACGCACCAGGTCTCAGACAAGGGCCTTGATAGCAGCTCCGCGGATTGTGCTCCCACCAGACAATCCTCAGCGTCACTTACATAGGCGTTTCCATGCCAAGCGGAGAGTGCCTGCTAGCCCTAGAGAACCTAGTCCACTGAAGGAGAGCGAGCCTAAACCTGGAAAGAGAGCAAAAAGAACATCAGCATCTACCGACCAAGCACCTGACACGCAGGTAACCTCAGCACCAGATGCACAAGATGGCGGTGGGGACAGTGACTAAGGGGTTACTGTTGCTCACCTGTTACCTCATTTGCAACCAAGCAGACATCTTTGAGGAAGAAGGTGTGCTGGTATACTCGGCTGGGGAGGTAAGGGCCCTCACAGCAACATGGACAGCATTAATGTTCCTCCAGCCCCCTGCTCCTCCGCCTATGGAGTCGTGGCTCCACATCCTTGAAGCTAAGATGGAAGGACTACACGAGCAGCAAGTGGTAGGAATCACCGACCTCAGAACATGGCGGCTTCATGTTCAATTCATCAAAGATCATCTACCCACTCCACCAGTTCGCACGAAGCGAGCTCTGCTAGGAGTGGTAGGAATGATCAGCCGATCTCTCTTCGGTACAGCTACCACAGACCAGATCGACGAGCTCCGAGCGGCAGTGGAGGCATCGCAGGCAGGCCTCAGTGTGATGTCTCACTTCCAGTCAGAGATGGTTTCTGTGGTAAACCAGACTGTTCCTACGAGAGAATCGAGTCGACATCCAAAACCTGCAAGAGATAAGCCAAAATCTGACTGACCAGGTATCTGAAATTGTTCATCATTTAAATGGTTTTTCTAGAGATATTCATCGTATGCATATGAGAAGAGAGGTTGATCAGGCCCTAAGCCAAGTTGACCGCATTATGCTGGTATATTATAGGCAAATTGATTTATTCCATCGCCAGAGAACACACCTAGAGCACGGGTACTTGACTGATGAAATATTACCTGAAGTACATTTAAATGAAATTCTGCACCAATTGAGTGAGAGGGGACACCAACCGATAGACGATGTTCTAATGTTCTAGACGATGTTCTAAGTTATTTTCCTACCCCTTATGGGCCATCCTACCTCAAAATCATCAAGGGCATCGCTGAATTAGCGATGGACAGTGTCTCTAGTGGTGCCTCTTTCGTGCCTAACCACTGCATGGGATACAGCCCGGCTGTATGTTCCTCTGCGTTGGAGAACCTAAAACCAACATGTGAAACAGAAATAATTTTAGGCAAAGGTCCAGTAAAGTGTCAGATAGAGATTAAGAAGCGTGGCAATGTCAGTAACAAAATATTCAGAGATTTTGAACAACTGTCATCGGTTATCCTTGCAGTATACTTTCCAGTCGAGACTGTATTAAGGTGTATCAGTAAGAAACCTATAAGAAATGTTTTTACCAAACACACACAGGTCACAGTAAACAGTGGCTGCGTCTTATATAGTGAAGATTGGAGGGTGCGCAGCATCGAGCAACATAATTCCACTATCAGAATTCCACCCCCCAAAGCCCTGTCCCTACCCTCTCTCAACTTAACCTATAGAAAGTTCGAAGACTATCCTGAGCTGAAGCAACAACTCCAGTTCAACAGCAGGATCGACGTCCCCCTAATTTCCCTGACCGATATTCCCCTTCCTCCGACGGTACAGCCTTTTTC
The DNA here is from genome assembly GCA_942159475.1 of Sthenelais limicola. Classification (NCBI taxonomy): domain Eukaryota; kingdom Metazoa; phylum Annelida; class Polychaeta; order Phyllodocida; family Sigalionidae; genus Sthenelais; species Sthenelais limicola. Next base: position 69,575,912 of record OW804097.1, on the reverse strand, counting down.
TTTCTCCGCATCTACCACATGGGGACTCGCGACCCTCATGTTCACCCTAGCAATCGTGATTGGATTGGTAGGAGTGGTGGTGTATGTGAAGAGGAAGAGAGACGGCTCTTGCCTCCCTCTCTTAGGTAAACGTCCTACCCAGAGTCTAGACAGACTACCCAGTAAACCTTCTGCCCCTCTTCCCTCCTTCCCCAATGTCTTTTCTAATCTATACCCGTCCCAACAGCAACCCGCTGAAGAGATTCCACTGCAAGATTCTGGACCCCAGTCCCTTGGCGGTACTGACGATCTCGAAAACCCGGAGACCCAACCCCTCCAAACTGACCCCCTATCCTCCTTTAGACAGAACACACCCCCAAAACCCCCTCAATCGATGGATATGAAACAAAGGTCTGCAGTACCCCGTGGAGTAGTATGTTAAAACAACGACTCAGATGAATATGTGGTGTGAGATAAAAGTAAGCCGATATAATGTTAGTCTTAAGTGCAAATGTGAGCAGATTCTGATTTTAAAATGTTTTGTAGTGCTAATTTAATTGGAATCTAATGGTAATAACGACAAAGGAGGTGTTGTCACGAAAGCTGTTTAGTTTACTCTAAAGCAGGCCTAGTGCTGGACTGTGGACAAGGTCCTCACCCCTTTCGTAGAATTTAATTGATTGGTCTAGTCACCAATCCCTACCTAGTAAGTACGCCCGGTGTTAGCTTGCAGTGGGACGCACTCTTCTGCTCAAGTTAGGGTGAGAAAGCTAGCTGTTATGTGAAGGAATAAGTCACCACTTGAGAGAGGACGATGAAGGACCCATTCTCTGAAGTAGGGTGAAGCAAAGATGGGAGGTTGTCACGTTGTTGATGGAGTAGTGATACCAAGAAGACCAGCCTAGGAACGGTCGGTAGTCGCTAGACCGATGTGTACACCTCAGCGGGCCATTTTTGGGTTGAAAGAAGGGCTGAAAATATAAAGGAATCATGTCAGTCTTCTAGACCAGAGGAGCCAGGCTCCCAAATTAAATGTATAAGTATGTACCAGTGTCGCCACCTTGAGGATGTTCACGGCGACAGGTACATAGAAAGTGTATAAGATACATGCTGCCACCTTACGGATGTTAACCCATTGAGGACGGGGGCAGTTTACACATATTTTGCTTGGCTGACGGGGGCCCTTTTCCCCTTTTTGGGCTTCAGGACAGGTGTTTAACATGAGGTTTAGGGTTTGAAAACACTTTAAGAATATTTTGTTCAAATAATATGTGTCATATGTACATTGTTTAATAGGTGTAAACAGTTGTTGATCATATTTTTTCATAATTTCTAGAATTTGGTCTTCAATAATTAAAATAATGAGTCTCAATTGGGTGCAATATGGCGGCAACCTTGCTCCAAATTCACTTTCCAGCATTTATGTATGCTACTTATGACGTCATCATTATTGTCTCCATGACAACATACCTATAAAAATATTTCTAATGTGTTTGTATACATATATTTTAAATTTCATCAAAATCCGTTCATTTTTTATTAAGTTATATATGCCATCTTCAATTTATATAAAAAAATTGATGCCTTGAGGCATCACCCCGTCCCCTGAGCCAAATTATGTGTGATGCCTTGAGGCATCAGCCCGTCCCCTGAGCCATTTTGATGTTGATGCCTTGAGGCATCAGCCCGTCCTCAATGGGTTAAGTAGTGATAGGCAGCCCAAAAACGAGTAAAAATATAAGGCAATATTCAAAGACTGCGTGAAAATGCCTGAGACGTTTCTACGGGGAGAACCCATAGACAAGAAAAGCGGAGATATTGATGAACAATACATTAAACTCAAAAGACAGTGCGGTAATACGCCACCTAGTGAAAACTCTTAAGAGACTGTGTTTACAAATTATCCGAGGCGGGTTCGCCGTGCTTCAGTAATAATTTTACGCTAAGGCATTGTAAAATCTTTAGCTTTTATTTTGATTTAGGGGAGTTGATTTTTCCTCTGTACTTCTCTAGATTGTCTTATTTTGGCATTTTTCAATTGTATAAACATGTAAGTACTTACGGGAGAAAGGGAGCCTCGATCCACATAGGGATGGCCGCCGTGAATTCGTCCGGCAGGTCAAAGGTTAAAAAAATCCAGAGGTTAAAAATACCGGATCGAGGTGCCCCAACGTAAATAAAGGTTTCTCATGTGGAATTAGATATCGAGCATCAAAACTTCCAAATCTAATGAAGCATGAGTGTAGAATTTGACTGAGGATGGCAGTGGATTCGTGAGTGGAAGAAAAGTGAAGCCCACTTATGGTTCTAGGTCGGGGGTTCCGGTTCGGCAGAACTCGGTCAGCCAAGGGGGTCGCCGCTCGGTGATACTCGGGGTTGCTCGGGGATTGTCGGCCAGAAACTAAAATGAGGGTTGCGTCGATGTGTTGTCTGCTCCTTAGAGTGGTTCGGAGAACTATGTTGTACACAGTTCTCCAAACCAAATGAGATTGGGACGTATGTAAAATTGACAAGCCTAAATTGTCTAATTTTGAGTTAAAGTTGTCTCATTCAGCCAAGACATTCTTCGCGCCCCTACCGGCCAGAAGGCTACCCACACATTCTTACCGCCACAACACTCGCGGATTTCTTATCATCCCAAAGTCCAAAGGTACAGGTGAGGTCCAGGTCTGACCGTTATCTCAAAGTCGATCACATGGGAAAGGAGGGGAGGGGCTGACCGCCAGGTCAGGGGAGGGGGGGAATACTGATTAAAGAGTGGGAGGGAGAGGGGAGGGGAGATAACCCCGTGACCTGGTCACCACCCAAAGAGATTGGTCAGAGTGGCAGTGGTCACTCTGAGCCTCATTTTAATAATTGTCTGTCATTGTTATCCTGTGGCTGATTGGATCTCTAATCTAACCTGTCAATTAATTGGACCAACGGGACCAAAGCCAATCAGCGCAGGACCAGTGTATTTGTTCTAATCTGTCTAGTATAAGAATAAACAGCAAGATTGGATCGACCTCTTCTAAGGCTCGTACTGATTCGAAGCATACATCTCTGTGTGTTGCGTTGATTAATTTCTCACCCAACTACTGACCCTGAATTATTACGAAGAATGGCCCACATTTCTTCAATGTTCTTTCATTGGTATAGTTTATTTTGGGTCCAAAAAGTAGGGTTTTTTTCATTTACGCAGTGAAAAAAAATAATTATGCAAAGAATTTGGTACTAAATTGAAGCTCTATTAGCGCTGAATGTGTTTATTAAATAGTACCAATGTCCATGCTATATATTCTTAATAAAGCTAGACAAAGACAAAAACCCTAAAAGTGAACAGTTCGCTGGACTTGCCCATATATATTAATTTCTAATTCTATTTCTCTAGATTCAGTTGAATTTCGTGAGAATATGTGGTCGATTCACACGAAATGCGGTCACTTGGAGCTATTTTGGGGTCAAATTTAAAATTCATTGTCCACATCGAAAATTGGGAACACTAATCTTGAAACTCCTTCATGGGGTAGCCAAAATCAAGAAAAGCATCTCAAGATTGTCTTGTGTCGCATTTCAACGCACTGCAACCATCTTGCAGAGGGCGTTGGAACACAACAGGGCGTTGGAACGCAACATTGACACTTTACTTCAGTCTAAAGGAGTAAAAAATGATCCCTGGACAAATTTTGAAAAACTATGGCATAAATAGTTATATAGATGCTTCAAGTGGTAAATTGTCATTGACTAATCTATATATTTGTAAAGACAGTATTGCAAATGACGTGCGTTGGAACACAACATTAGGAATTTCCCAACTGGGCCTTTTTTTATTCATTCAGGTCGGATAATACTGTCGTTTGTAGTTCCGTTTTTAACATATAACTAATAACTAAATATTTATTTTTCATACATAGATGAGCTCCTAAAAATGGCGTTGGAACGCACAAAATTCACAAAAATAAAAATGGAAATAGGAGAAGTAAAAAAATGTCATAAACATATATTCAGGTCTGGGTACATAGCCATCAGATAGAGGTATAATTACAAACAGAAAATGTAAATTATTTGGAGTACTGTATGACCTGGTAATGATCGTTTTCATAAGGTTTTGTATATTTTCTTGTAAAAATGAGCGATTTTAGCATGCTTATTACCCATAAATGATTTATTATTTATTCTAGATACACAAACCCATACTTCCCCAGAAAGAGCTACATCTGTTAATATAACTTTCATTTGAAAACTATATCAACCCCTTGATAGATCAACCAAGGACGGTTGGGAATACTTGTGGGCCTGTTTCATGAGTATTTACCAAGTACTGTTGTATAAATGTCTAGAGGGATATTTGCACCAATATATATGTGTGTAGTGAGGCCAAAGTTAAGCTTATTTTAGAATGGGAAAGGATAACGAATACGCAAACATACATATTACAAGTATATTCCATACACCTTAATGGCTCGACGAGTACAAGATTCTCAGGGAGGGTCCAGAAATGGCCCTGGTGCGTTCAGGTGTCTGTGGGGCCACTCCTAGCCTTATGGAGGTTCACTTCAATTTGTAACCAGCCACTCCAGGGCAGAAATGTATAACGTTACGCCAAATAAAAGGAAAAGGCGTTTACTCCACATTGATGTATGTACCACATGCTATTTGTATGGGTGGGAGTAGTGTGGTAACTTGCACCAGTTCAACGTGTATGGTATGATTTTCTGTCCCCGGTAAACATAGTCATATTTATATAAGGTAAGCATAGCAGCATTGGAGTAAATATAGAACCTAAATTTGATTGTGGAACTCGGGATAATATTGCACTGTCCTCGATGTTTGTTTTTTTCGTAACCCACTTGCCTATCGGATCGTGGGCCACGAAAAAACACACATCTCGGACAGTGCAATAGTGTCCCTTGTACCACATTCTTATCAGGTTCTATCTATGTCTCTACTGACGTTTTTCACTCTGTGGTCGTTGCGTTTGCATCTTGCAGTGCATTCTCAATTCAAATGTATTAAAAATTGGAACTGGTCAGAGGTGTGCCTCGGCAGGTTGTGCAATATATATGTTCTAAAGAATAGTTAATAAATGACAATAACTCCCCCTGCCGCAATAGGCATGCAGTCTGGTGGATCCCCGCCTAAAGTAACATTGAACGATTTGTGGTTATCAGTGAAGGATCTTTGACATTCGGGTATATTGGCCTTCCTTTGGTTTTTGACATCATCAATTATTTCAAAGGTTGTCCCATGTCATTTGACACTGTATTGCAGCTTCCTTCAGTAGACAGACAGACTTTTTCCTTTAGCATACGACCAAGAAGACACAGCAAGGTCGTCATCTATCGGATATGAAGCGATTTGATTATTATTTCTATATTTATATGAAGTATCATGATGTAACCAATCCATGTCAGTTTTTGTGACCTGACCTGCGTAAATGACCTACCGTCCAATCTCATCGGATGCTCCCTCCCCTAATAATTACCTGTCATTCCTTTTAGGGTCTGTCGGGTGGAAGAGGATAACTCTGTGTAAATCATTGTAAGGTTTGTCTAAAGGTCCAAGGTTTTGGGAGACTATCTCAGATGCTTTTTCATCTTTTTGATCGAAATGAAACGGAAGGTGATTTGGGTGAGTGCTCCCAATACAAATGGGACAAATGGGAACAAAAAGAACAGGACAAAATCCTCCAAAATGTTGGTCAAATAACTTTTAGATGGGTTGGAAAAGAATGAAACAAAAAGTAGAAAATGTTCAGTGTTTGACCAATGTTAGCTGAGAGTGCAGCTTTAATATGGTATTCAAAATTACATAATCCACACGAAATGGAAGAAATGCATGTGATATCAAACATTGCGGGAAAAATAAGTGAATTCATATATATATTAAAATTTAAAGTCCCACTGCGCAGCTAAGTCCAGACGCTCAGACCCGGGGATAGATACATCATACTATAGACCCTACCGCCTCTACATTCCCATCACCCGGATAAAATCGCCCTTAAATTCAAACCCAGTGTTTAGGGCCAACCGCTCGTTAAGATTGAAATTTAATCCCTTGAACTCGGCTTTACTTACTTCAATAATCCCCATATATGTATACAGTGACGGTGATCGATAAAGGTATTATCCATAGTCTGAATATCGATATCGATATCGACTCAGTGAACAGCTTCTACCCTCTAAGAAAATGGAAACGTCCTACATATAAATATTATATGTATTTCGTGGATTCGACATTTGAATCGACAGTAGATAATTGATGAGTTACAGGAAACGAGTCACGATGAACTACCGCGTCTACTAGAATCATATAAACGGTTCGAATTCCGTTGTAATATGTATTTGGGTCTCCTGTCAAAAGCAGGTCCTCCCCTCGCTTGACAGAAATCGGTCAGAAGGTCCTACAGGGTAGGAAAATATTATACGCCAAGAGGAAATGTATGTGTATGAAGGGTTCGGAATTGCAGTCACCTTTTGCGATCAGGTAGAGGAACAATGTATATTGTTCATCCGCTCATTGCGGAACTCCAGTGGAAGGGAAAACGGCGGCAACAAATGTTGTTGCCCACTAATTTGTTGCAACAAATCTCCACACAGAAACAACAGTTCCCAGAGAAGGTGGCAACACATCTGACACGCCTCCATTTGCGTTTACATTGCAATCATGAAATGAACTGTTGTTAGGGCAACAACACAAATTGTTGCCGCCGTTTTTCCTCTAGTAGAGTTGCGCTATAAAAATGATTTCACGATTGTCCTTTGGTAAGAAAGGTTGGAAAAATTCAGCGCCACCGATCCATGTTCAAAATGTTGCTGTGTGTAGGATCTCAAGTCTATCTAGCGTGTAATAACTTGTGAAAGAACCCATATTAGGGCGCTCTATAGCTTAAAGTCTTCCCACCTCTCCTATATTGAAACCTACATAAGCCTGGCTGACTTCAGGTTTTGGTCTACAGTTTTTTTTTACCGCTCTGGTGGTATTCTTTGGCGCTGTACTTCTGGGTGCATTGGACCGAAAGGATCTTTTTAGATTGATCTTGATTTTGACATAAATCGCAATGTGTATGATGCTTCGGTCTGTTTAATATCGTGCACCCTCAATCGATTCATTATGGATTCCTGTGTGGCTCTGTCAGGATAAGATTTTTTTTCACACTATTCCATCGATCATTTACGCAAGGTATCACGTTTCCCGGTATCCTATTGCCTACTTAAAGGGAGTTGCAGAACATTGATGGTTAATGGGGTCTCTATGTACATGTATAATATTAGATTTCCTTTAATACAGGCATGTCCAGCTTCATGGTTAATTTTAGATAATGGTGTTTTTGCGTGTTTGTGAGAGGCTTAGATATTTGATGAATAACTATTCATTTGTAAGTGATACATCAGTAATGCATCAACGATTCCCACTGGAGCTCCACGGGTGATGCAAACAAGTACTTAAAATTGATACCTTCTTTATGGACTGTCATTGTATTCTTGTTCAGTTGGATATCCCACATTTTAAGCAAGAGTTATTGGGCTTTAGATTATGATACGAACACGAAGGCGTCTCGCGGAATGATGCACCAGGAAATGACAGAAGCCTTTCGGAGGGCTTCAATCCAGTCGCAGGTGTATATTGAATCCATAGAGGTTTCGTATGTATAAACTATATACATATATCTCCCTTAACACACTGAGGCTTCAACTGTTACTGGTGCCTCACTAACTAGTATGCCTCCTTATTATTGCGAGGACATTGATGGAGCAGCTAGGGCCAATCCTCCTCACCTATGTGAGTATTATTGCCCCTTCGTCCCATGGGATCAATCAATCTAATGTACGAACTGGTGGGTCATGGCAAAAACCGATTGTACCTTGAATGGGATATTCAGGGCTGAATGATATCTTGGGGATATGTACCAATGTGCATGATTAATCTTCCCCGAATACGTACACGTTTACGAGACACACACAAACATCAGACAAACATATTTAAAACAATGCCAAAATAACTTTGTCAATTTAGTTGAGACTCGTGATTCTCCGTTGTTAAAATATCGGAGATATCGTCCATATCAGGGTAAGGAACGGTGGTTTTGTTCTTTTTGAAATATTGTCAAGGGGGCAGTTCATTTATGAGTGATGTTTCTTTTTCGAATGGCTAGCTCGAACTGATAATAGCAGAGGCCTTCCTCATTCAAGAGTCAAGATTGAATCCAGGCATACAGTAGTTCCTCGAAGCCAACGGTTGTCAGGATTGTGTTCATTCGATTAGAAACGACCCGGTCATGTAAACTTTCTTTGATATGTGCCTTTTTCATCATTATTGCAAACCTGTAGTTTTCTTGTTCATTTTCTTATACAAAAATGTGCCACGATGTTTATGATAATATATATTGTAGGCCTATATATAGGCCTAGATGCATTAATAGCGGAACTCCACTAGAGAAAAAACCGCGGCAACATTTGTTTGCTGCCAACTAACAACAGTTCATTTTATGTTTGCAATGAAAACGCAAATGGAGGATCGAGTGCATACATTCTCTGGGAACTGTTGTTTCTATGTGGAGATTTAGTTAGTGGGCAACAACAAAATTGTTGCCGCCGGTCTTCCCTCCGGTGGTGTTCTGCTATAAAGTAGAACTTTTTCATTGATAATAAAGAAATGAAAAAGAAAATTTAAACATTTGAAAGGATTTATATGTACATATTTGATATACACATAGCATTTCTATGTTTGAGTATGTCTTCTTTCGTCCGTTTTTTGCAATTAATGGGAGGTTGTATGAAGTTTCCACTTCGCTATATGCTCTATTTTGCCGCGGAACAAGTGACATAATTTTTTCATTTTAATTTTCAGCTTTCAGACATTTTCCATCTGAACTCCTTTTTTTGCCATCTAAACATAAAAGTAATCACGTATTTGTATATATTTATAAACGACAAGAAAAGGTGAAAAACAAATAAAAACAAATTAAAAAAAGAGTATATGAATAAATAAAAGCTGGAAACAATCGGATATCTTTGTAGTTAATTTTCTATGTCGCTTGCAATTTAAATGGTGATATGTAACGATTCTACTATACTATATGAACATTTCCATCGAGCTCCGGGTAGCTCCAGATCCGGACACCTCCGGATCCGGTCACCTCCGGGTAGTACCTCCGGACGCCACTAGGAGTCTACATTTCAACTCATTATGATATTTATACTTTGTATTACTTGATTAATTTATTATTAATTAACCATTCATATTATTCCATCCGGATTTTAACCATGATGGTTATCACATATTTCTCTATTTATGTACAAGTTTGTACTTATTTCATCATTATATTTATTTAGTTATTCCTGATTTGTATTGCAAACATAGTCTGTTCTTGTGTTGAATATTATTGATATATCCAATGTATTTTGTTCACTAATCGGGTTGAGGAGCAAGGTCTTCAACCCAACACACAAGGAGGAATAAAGAGAACATATGAAAGAAGTATTTCACTCTTGATGTTATAGCTCGGATCCGCTTTTGAAACATAGAATATTTCAACCCTTGGTCCTTTGGAACTTTAATATAATCCGGCCACTATAGTTCCTTTCCTCCCATCTCCTGCCAACGATATTGGTAATATATTTATTCTCGCAGAAGTAAACCTATACGATCACGAAATATCATTATTTAACATCGATTAATGTTAAGCCGGAGCTGAAAGACAGACGTACATCGATGGCCACATAGACATTGGAAAGAACATAGGCAAGAATCGCAACACTGGTGCCGTGAGTGTGAGGGAAAAATACTTTTGTATTTCTTCCTAGAACACTGGATTGTCTGCTGGACATTGAAGTTTCAAGGGAATATTCACAGTCTGCTTATTTTTCTCACTATCCGGACCCATCCGGACCTCCAGGATCCTCCGGATCTCATTGGATCTTGGTCTCCATTTGTCTTTGGAAGTGTCCGGAGCTGGAGATAGTCATTGGATATCGTCTGGATACATCTCAAATTAACACGGAATATTTAAACTTGGGTTTATTTTTATTTTGGGGCAGAGTGATATAAGACAACTTATGTTCACTGGTTAGACTCCTGGATGGTGTGGACACTGCTTCGCCTTGCTGTTGCTGTGGAGAGATTTTTGATTTTCTTCTCCTGAAGGGTTCAAACACGATTGGACTGCTTTTTGTTTTTTTACTTAGTATATTTTTGTATTTCTTCCCAAATAAACTGACTTGGGGTCACAGGAAGGATTAAACATGGCTACTGATTTGACGAAGGAGATAATATCTGGCATAGAACTCAAGGACGTGGATCCTAAGATCAGGGATTACATCTTACAAGCAGCTAAAGACAAGGAAGATGTGGACAAGAGGTTGGCTTTGACAAGAAGCGAATTTAAAGATGTTGTTGGTGAACGTGATGCTGCCATAACTACGATGGATCAGCTCCAGGAGGATCTTATTCATAATAGGAATGCTTTGGATCAGGCTGCTTCTGATACGGATTTGCTGCATAAGGAGGTTACTTCGAAGGAAAAGGCCTTGAAGAGTATGAATACGGAACTGCTATTAGCTAAAGCTAATGTCGATGATGCAGTGAAGAACGTGGACTATTGGAAGAGTGAAGCTCGAGTTAATAAAGCTGAGTTAAACGAAACCAAAAGTTTGTTTAAAATGAAAGATGGGTCTGATGTGAGAGATACTGAATTTTGGAAATCATTGGATTCCAATCCTTTGTATGGCCATATTGGAACACGCAGCGGGAAAAAGGTTTCTTTTATGAAGAAATCACGAGGATCTCTGTCGTTGTTTGATGCTGTGGAAGTTGAGGAGGATGAAAATATTTGTCCGATCAAGATCAAGGATTCTTCCACAGATATATCTGTGAGTCATTGGTCAGAGAAGCCCAAATGCTCAATGCCTCCAGCCTTCGAGGGAAAGGATTGGTACCAATACCTTGTTCAATTCGAAAATATTAGCTTTGCTAATAATTGGTCGCAAGAAACAAGGATGAAAGTGCTTTTCTCCAAATGTAAAGGAGAGGCTGCAAGCGTTGTTAATGATTTTGACATCTCAGAAGGATCATATCAGGACTTAGTCACCGTATTATGCAGGATATATGGAGGAGGTACTCCTGAAGACCGAGAAAATGCCTTCTATTCAAGAAAGCAAATTCCTGGTGAGGATCTAAATGCCTTTGCAGTTCATCTTAGATCTTTGATGATCTGGGCCTTTCCGGGTGAAAGACATAATTTTCATACTCGGCTGCTGATTCAGCAGTTCATTAAAGGCATGTTGGACAAGAAGATTGCATTGGAGGTTCATGCTCGTCAGCCTAAGTCATTATTCGATGCCCTGGACTTAGCAAATCGGTATAAAAGTGGAATAAAAACACTTTTTGGAGTTAATGCCAGCTCTGATGTGTTGACTACAGTTGCTGCTGTTTCTCATACAACTGCGACCGAGTTTGACGAGTCAGATGAGGAAGAATATGGAATAAATGCTTTGGGAGAGAGAACAAAGTGGTCGGGCTACAGGAAAAGTGGACCCTGGAGGAATAAATCATCTCAGACTCCTTATTGCAAGTGGTGTGATACAGCCGGACACTCTACCTTTTCATGTAAAGGTTTCCTTGATGCTAAGAAGAAATCCGGAATCTTAGATCAGAAATCTGGTAAAAGCATGGCTGGTCTTGAGGGAAACGACTAGTGGTTGTGTTGGACAAGGCCATCAACTCAACCACCCTATCTCAAAGTGGCTTTTCTGACCAGACAATTACAGCAATGAATAATTCTTCAGGACCTTCTTTCTTAGGGGAGGGTACGGCCCCTGAAGCTCCTGATTTATTACTGGTGACCAGGCCTGAAGAAAATATTTATTGTCTGCCTAACTTAAAAGGAGCAAGATGGTATGTACCTGCTACTTTTGGAAGAGATTTGTATCACCTATTAGTGGACACTGGAGCCTCCATCAGCTTGATCGATGAGGGTATATATTCCTCTATGATCAAACCACCTTCATTGTTACCCACTTCGGATAAGGTCATTGCTGCTAATGGCAGTGATATAACCTTGTTAGGTGTTGCTAATTTCCACTTTGATCTTGGAGGAAAGTTGCATGTCTGGAGATTTTTCGTTGGACGTATCCATAGAGAATCCGGAATATTAGGCTTGGATTTCCAGATGGCAGTGGACATGGCGTTTAGAAGCAAAACTGGGGAGATTGATATAAATGGAAAGAAAACTTTTTGTGAATTTGTATCGAATAATGGAGCCCTGAGAGTTAAGGAAAGAACTAAAATTAAGAAGAATTCAGTGACGATGGTAGAAGCAATCTGGACTGGCCCTAGGAATGGCATGAGCAAATGTGATTTCCTTGTGGAACCTCCTATGTACATAGACGATGACAGAGGATTAGTGAATTTTCCTACCATGATAGGATATAGAGAAGAGGAGGATTTGTATGGGTTGCCTGTGATGAATATCACCAACCAGGCACAATTCATTGAAGAGGGTGAAATATTAGGCGTTGCTGAAGTGGTTTCTCAAATAGAGAACACTAGGAATGATGAGTCGATAGACATCGCTGGACCTGAAAATTCTACCTTGGAGGATGAGCGAATTACTGTATTGTTGGAAACAATTGCTCGTGATCCGGCAATGACCGAATATAATTTGCCTCAATACCTGGAACAGCTGGTTTCTCAGAGTGACATTACCACTGAGAGGGAGAAAGATTTGGTTAGATCTGACCTATTGGAATTTTTCAATATATTCCAAAAACCTGGAGGAGACCTAGGCAGAACGGATAACGTAAAACATCACATAAACACTGGAGATTCGGAACCTATCAAACAGAGCTATCGCCGCTTACCTATAGGCAGGAGAAAAACAGTGGAAGAAGAGCTAGTGAAGATGTTAAATAAAGGAGTTATTTCGCCTAGTGATTCGCCATGGTCATCACCGATTGTTCTGGTCAAAAAGAAGGATAATTCCATTCGTTTCTGTGTGGATTATCGCAAAGTAAATGACATCACTAAGAAAGATGCGTTCCCCCTACCTAGAATCGACGAAAGTCTAGATGCTCTTGGAAAAAACATGTATTATTCTACCCTGGATCTCGAATCAGGCTATTGGCAAGTGGAATTGGATGAAGAATCGAAGGAAAAATCTGCATTCGTCACCCATATAGGCTTGTTTCGCTTCAATGTGATGGCATTTGGGCTATGCAATGCCCCAGCCACATTTGAACGCATGGTAGAAAGTATGTTACAAGGATTGCGCTGGACAAAATGTATGGTTTACTTGGATGATATAATTTCCTATGGAAAATCATTGGAAGAAGCCAGGAAAAATCTGAAATGTGTCTTTGAAAGAATACAGAAATTTGGTTTGATTTTGAAACCGAAGAAATGTGTACTTTTCAAGCGCTCTGTTAGATTTCTAGGCAGAATAGTTAACAGCGAAGGGAGCAGACCAGATCCGGAGAAGATCGAGGCTATTACACACTGGCCACAGCCACAAAATATCAAAGATATTCGTTCCTTCTTGGGACTTGTGGGATATTACAGGGATTTTATTCCAGAATTTGCGGAGAAGGCTGAGCCTATGTTCCAACTGCTCAGGGATCATACGAAATTTGTATGGAATGAAGATCGGGAGAAATCGTTTTGTCTACTGAAAAGTGCATTGATTTCTGAGCCTATCCTAGCATATCCAACCGAGAATGATTTATTTATTCTCGATTCTGATGCCAGTAATTTTTCAATTGGCTCAATTTTGTCTCAAGTACAGGACGGAGAAGAAAAAGTTCTTTGTTATTTCTCCAAATCATTGGATTCTACTCAGAGGAATTATTGTACAACGCACAGGGAGCTGCTTGCGGTGATTAAATCCTTGAAAAAGTTCAAGCATTTCATCTGGGGCACAAGATTTATCATTCGTACGGATCATTCTTCATTGAGATGGGTCCTGAATTTCAAGGATGCTGATGGAATTTTAGTTCGGTGGCTGTCTATTCTAGCTTATTTTGATGTGGATCAATCTAAGATTTTCCACCGTCCAGGAAAATTTCATAGCAATGCCGATGCTCTTTCAAGAATGAGGAAGATCAGGAGATGTAAAAATCCTGGCTGTGTCACGTGCAGGAAGGACCCTTGCAAACCTATTGGTATGGTATCTTCTGTCGACGATATGACAAGCAAATGGGAGGAAAAGAAGGGATTTTTGCAGGAAATTTTCCCTTGCTCAGAGGGTGAGATGGCGAAATATCAGGATGAAGACAGAGATATTGCCAAGATCAAGTCACTGGTTCGAAGCAAAGAGGAACTTTCCACTCAGGAGATTCGTGCAGAAACACGAGAGTTTAGAGTATTGTATGGTTTCCTCAGCAAGATGATAATACGCAATGGGATTCTATATGTGATATATCATGAAGAAGCCTCAGTTTCTGACATGACTATCGTTGGCCCGTTGAAGATACGGATGGCTATTTTCCGCATGTTACATGGTTCTCCTCAAGGTGGCCATTTTGGAAGAAAGAAGACCCTAGGAAAGGTGAAGCAAACATTTTTCTGGCCACTTATGTCTGAAGATATAGAGCGATGGTGTGCTTCTTGTGATATTTGCCAACGTGTGAAAGATTTCCCTAGGAAAGGGAAGAGACCGCTTCATAATGAAATTTCTGGCGCAAGATTTGATAGGATAGCTCTGGATATTGCTGTAAATTTACCTTTGACTCTCAGAGGTAACATATGCTTTATGGTGGTCCAGGACTATTATTCAAAATACATGGAGGCATTTCCTATGCCAAATTACCAAGCTGACACTTGTGCTACCCACCTTATGGAAGGCTGGATCTTGAAATTTGGAGCTCCATTGAATATTCATTCGGATAGGGGTGCCAACTTTACTTCTTCTTTATGGAGAGAGTTGTGCATATTGATGTCTATAAAGAAAACATTTACCAATTCTTATAGGCCTCAATCCGATGGATTAGCTGAAAGATCGATTAGGACTCTGAAGACAGCTTTGTCGGGCTTGGCAAATCTCCATAGAAATGACTGGGACCAGCTGATTCCTTATATCACCTATGCTTATAGGTGTAGTTTGCATGAATCAACCGGCTGTTCTCCAAATCTACTTACCTTTGGCGAGGAAATTTCAATGGTGCCTGCAGTCATTTATCGGAATTATGACGAAAATTTTGAAGCAAGGTGTCCAAATAACCAGGTGTTATACATCAGAGAACAACTCCTGAAGTCACATGAATTTGTAATGAAGAATTTAAAACGATCGGTGAAAGCACAGAAAAAGGTCTATGACAAGAATACATTGGTCAGAGAATATGCTCCTGGAGATTGGGTCTACAAATTTATCACAGTGAAAACTGGACGGCCACTGTGTGGAAGATGGGAGGGTCCCTTTCAAATAGTTGAAAAACTAAATGAATGGACCTATGTCATTGATAAAGGCACGAAGAAAATGGCGAAAATACATGTGGATTATCTGAAGCCCTGCCTAAAACCTGATAATGAAAGCAGAGATAATGATTTATCGCCAGAAAGTGCGAGGAGAACCAGAACGAGGGTGATTAAGGCTCCCACAAGATATGGCTTTCCCTGATTTTAAATGATAATTTTATTCAATATCTGGAGGAGGAATGTTGACTTAACATTAGATTTGATTCCCTGCCTTCGGGAGAGCCATATACACGTAAAGAAGCCTCTGGTGAACACGGCAGAGAGTAGATACGATTACATGGTGGATTTACGGCCATTTTGAAACCATGATTGGGTCTATTTCCACATGGAAATATTCCTTTTGTTTTAATGACAATTTCAAGCTAACCTAAGGTGTTAGATAGGCTTCTTTGAAGCAATTTACCATGAGAAAACTTTGACGGCTCTTCCTCGTCGACAGCCGGTAGGAGGAGTAACCAGGAGACGGTCTCATTCCACGGAGCCCGGGGAAGCAAGCCAATATGTTTAATTTACATATTTAACGAAGAAATATGTATTCTACTGCTATTATTTAGCATTTTATGATCGAATTCTCGGTCAAAGTCAACCCTCATTGAGTTTCTATGCACTTTTCAACCTGTCGTCGATGGAAATAAACACCGCGCTAAGAAGTAAACAAAGCGGAACGTTGCGTCGGTGAGCGCTATGGCGGACACCTCGACACGCGGAGCGTCTACCTTGCCGGCAAGGCGCTGATGCCCTTGGTTCGCTGCAATGTGCACTCTGCCCATACGGATAAAAGTAGTATAGGAAATGTTGATTTTTCCCTGGGGTTTGACTATATAGCCTGAATGATATTATTTCTTTATTTTATTCGCGAGGTAATATGCAGTTTTCTTGCAATCTATTACCTAATATGGGTAAGGAACCGTGCAGAGTGGATCCTCGCCACCTGTATGTCCATATATGGGCATAGTTTTTGGGTGTGGCTCGGGTTGGCACCTATATAAGACGGGTGAAGCACGTGCACAGCAGGTTGCGTTCCATTTCAACACTGAAGTATACATAGGATCGAGACGTTTATGTCCTCCGGAGCTGTCCGGACCTGCTTTTGTTGAAGTTATCGATTGACAATTGGAACCATGCCTTCATCAAGTGAAGATGACAGAGTGTACGACCGAAGTAACAAATTCTCTGGCGAGAAAAAGGATAAGAAGAAGCCCACGGAGAGCAGGAATCGAAGGAAATCTGACAGTGTTAGCAGAGATTCCTCTGAGCGTCGCTCCCGTTCCAATTCGCCTGGCAGAGAGAGGGGTTTGTCCTCCGAGTTTACGGACAAGATTAGGCCTCCTCTGCTCAAATTGAAGAAACCAAAGGACACTAGACATGGCAGGTGTGTACCAGTTACTGATTCTGATCAGGACTCGGAAACAGAAGAGATCATATTCGTCAACATTACTGAGGCCGATCTTATACGCAAATACGAAGAGTGGATAGATGGAATTCTTGGTAGAATTGTATCTGAGGACACCCGGAGAGAGCTGCGCTCTATTGTGTATAAAGGACATGACAGTGCATCGACGGGTGGAGGCAGCTGCCCGTATCTCCGCTGTACAGGCAAGGTATTGCATAGCCGTCTAGCCTGGCTTAGGCACATGGAGGAAAATCATCTCCCCAACCGTTGGGAGTATATGTGTGGGATCCGTCACCAGACCGCTGGACCATGCAAGAATAAACAATTACGGATGTGCTCTTCTGTCCGCCACATGATGTGGGTGCATAATTTGTCACAAAATCAGGCTGGACTGAGGTGCTTAAATAACAGCGACAGGTTTTGCAATTTGGCCAGCAATCCTGACTATGGTGAGAAAGATCCAGTCGCCACAATAGCCCGGAAAAGAGCTGCTCCAGCCAGCTCATGTGTTAAGAAGGAGAAGAAGCAAGTGCTCCCTGCGACTAAGTCCAAGGTTGAGAATAATATTTCTCCTGTGGTGTCAGTGGACTTTAATGAAGTCAACATGGATCTGGAACAGCTAAATGACAGTGAGGCAGTCAAAAACTTGGCTGTCGCTCAATGCCAGTTGGTAAAAGCCCATTCATCCTTTGCGGAGGCGTTAAAGCATCTCCACACAGATTACGAACATTTTGGCAATGTTAACAGAGACAAAGAGGCCTGGTGTGAAGAGCGAAAACGCTTGTTAGACGAGATTCTTGACCTCAAGGTGAGGCTGGAGATTGCTACCCACTCCCAATCTGTTCTTGAGGATGAACTAAGACTTTCCCAGGACAATGTGAAAGAACTGCAACGATCCCTTGATCGTGAGCGTGAAAAGGCCAGTGTTGAGAAGAAATCAGATGATCTGGAGGTATCTGTGGTGACTGAAAATGCAGATCCGGACAAGGAAACAAACCAGATCATACCTGGCTTCACGCTGGAGCAATCTCTTGCCATTCGTGCGATAATGTCTACTTAATATACTGGACTCTTGCGTGTGATATCGTCGTGTTGGTGCTTTGCTGATGTAAATAGCCTATGAATCTTTATTCATATATATTCGCAACTTTTTTATGTTGAAGAACCGTTAAATGTTGGTATATGATACTCTACGTTTTTTTTTTATTATGAGCTATTGTATAAATGTACATATGAATCGTTCTTATTTCTTGTTAACATGTTCATAAAATTTCTCCAGTCATTGAATATGTTCATCTCCTTTTAAAATTTTATTTCCGTTGGTTGGGGAGGAGTGTAACGATTCTACTATACTATATGAACATTTCCATCGAGCTCCGGGTAGCTCCAGATCCGGACACCTCCGGATCCGGTCACCTCCGGGTAGTACCTCCGGACGCCACTAGGAGTCTACATTTCAACTCATTATGATATTTATACTTTGTATTACTTGATTAATTTATTATTAATTAACCATTCATATTATTCCATCCGGATTTTAACCATGATGGTTATCACATATTTCTCTATTTATGTACAAGTTTGTACTTATTTCATCATTATATTTATTTAGTTATTCCTGATTTGTATTGCAAACATAGTCTGTTCTTGTGTTGAATATTATTGATATATCCAATGTATTTTGTTCACTAATCGGGTTGAGGAGCAAGGTCTTCAACCCAACACACAAGGAGGAATAAAGAGAACATATGAAAGAAGTATTTCACTCTTGATGTTATAGCTCGGATCCGCTTTTGAAACATAGAATATTTCAACCCTTGGTCCTTTGGAACTTTAATATAATCCGGCCACTATAGTTCCTTTCCTCCCATCTCCTGCCAACGATATTGGTAATATATTTATTCTCGCAGAAGTAAACCTATACGATCACGAAATATCATTATTTAACATCGATTAATGTTAAGCCGGAGCTGAAAGACAGACGTACATCGATGGCCACATAGACATTGGAAAGAACATAGGCAAGAATCGCAACAGATACATGTGCCTAATCTTTACATTACTTTGAAGCTGACATTTGCTTTCAACTTCTTATTGTTCTTACTGTCTCAGTAACATTCTTTTTTGTTGTAAAATTTTGAAGCTGCATTCCCAGATGAATAGACCAAATGTGGGGACGGCGGGAGCCAGGCTATATAGTCTTGACTCTGTCCGGCACTGCAGATCCGGAGGTCCGGATGCTCTCATGCTGGGGACCAAGTCAGAGCCGGAGGGGCTTTATTTCTCTTACTTAACTACAGAGGTCTTATTAGTTAATGTACCCTGCATTTCATATTATTCTTCATGTATTGATTCTTGATGCTTGATGCTCATCTACAAACACCTTTTATCATTGAAATATCTTTCACTCTTATGTTTTACTGCCTCATCTTGTAAGGGTTGGCATTTGCTCATTGAGCTCCAACCACGGCAGGTATATATATAGTGGTGTCATAAAGGATTTGGCTGGCGAGGATTATAAGAACCTGGTTGTGTTGTTATTTCTATCTAGTCCCATAGCGACTACGATACATACGAAATAACCAGACACTACACAAATATTATTTTCTCAATTCTTTCTTTCGATTATCTTTAGAGCTGTAGAATGGGAGATTTGAAGAAAAATAGATCATTTCCTTGATTCGTGGATTTTTCTCGAATATTTTCATAAATGTGTGTTTTTGCTGATCTAAAGTGACAATTTAGGGTAAATAGTATTAATACTAAATAGCTATAGTCCAATTCCTTAGGATCTTATCGATATACCATCGAGCAAATAATATTGAGGATTTCCAAAGTTTAAGATATAGATAGGATTAACATTGGTTTTAGTTGTCTGTTCATACTTCACGGAGTTGTAGACAGGAGAATTTGAAGGGATTGCTATGGCAGAAACAAGGTGAAAAACGGAATGGACGAACCAAAACCGAGGTTAGCTTGAGATTTATTTGACCTCCTAAGAGTTTAATAATTTAGAAAATATATCCGAGTGTCTTTAGATCAATTGAAAATAATTTCATTTCTTTTTTTCCGTATTAGTCTTCTGCTACTTTTTGCCAGATGTGTGCCGTCCAATCCTGCAGAACCCAGAGAGTTGCGTCATAAAGTTCTGTAGCCAATCACAGAAAGAAATAACTGGGTCATCTGATTCTTCCCTTGGGAGGAATGAAAATTGTTTCTTCCCTCTCTCTTGCATAAGGCAAGCCTATGGATTACAGACTCCATTCCAGATCCAGAGGTGAAATATGCGAGTCATAGTTATTGTGAAAAGGGGGTGGTTCACCGAAATTAATCATTTGGGGGATATAATGGGGTTCTATATAAAAAAAGAACGGGCCTAAATACTTTAATAATATTCTCTTCCGTGGCCACGCTCAAATGGGTTGGGAATAAATAGACCACAAAATAGAACACTTCATTAACAGTTCTAAGGACCTTAGCTGTAACTGCAGCTTTAATCATTTCGTTGAAAACATTTCAATCAATATAGTGTAATGATATTTTGAAAGCACCAAAATATGAATGCAATAGATGCTGAGTGCTTGAAATCTCATTCGATTGACCTTCTATACCATGTTTTGATCCAGACCTATGCCGAAGGAAGCCTTTCTCGAATTATGTATATTAATTTAAAAAAAAGCAAAGGTCTTCTTATTCCATTGAAGTAAAACTATCTATCTTGTCAAGCCACTAGATAATTGTTAGTTCAACAAAAGGCAGATCTTTGACTTGTTTGTGACCATTTAAAGTAAGATTAGTTTGCCAGTTTGCCAGTTTGTCAGTTTGAACAACAAAATCTGAGATGCGCTTGACTTCATCCTTGAAGGACAACTCGTGTCACAGAAGTCGACGTTTTACCTGCTGTTTCAGTAAGCTAAAATACACCGGGCGATTTCTGAGATTATTTCCAATTTCTGTCGTACTATATATTATTTGCTATCGACTGAAAATCAATTCATATCGGATTATTCCAAATTTCAGACATGCTTAGGTAGATCTATAGATGCATGGGAATATAAATGAAGACTATGCATAGACGGCAGAAGGGATGATCAGATGAACAAGTAGTAGTCGTAAGCCGGCGTCGATAATAAACGCCCTTTATTGAGTATGAAAAAAAAAGAAAAAAGCTCCCAGCTCGATGTATCCAGTCCAGTGGGACCACTCCCGTGCCTCGGAGGTGGGTAGTCGTCGCCACTCCCACCAGAGGGCGGCTGCTTAGACGCCATCTTTTATACACATTTATGATGACGACATACATGTGACTATATTTGCAATAAGACAAGTCCCAAGTTTGCAGTATACTTCAGCAATGAGAACTCTAACATTTTCTATTATGACAATTAACATAGCTGTATGGTACCTAAAACGTGCAGTGCATTGGTTCATTCCCACATATGAAATATTGTGTTTGATTTAATTTCAATTTTGACGGTATTAAAGCCGGTAATCATTCCTAATTTATACCACGAAGAGATTGCAATATGTCACCTTTCTGGGGAATATATCTTTCCCATGTCGCAGTATATATAATGTGTACATATGCATTTCTGGGAGAAACAAAATATTTATGCTCTTGATAACCTTGTTTTTTTAAAGACTGTTTTCTTGTTGTTTTTCTTAAAAGACATTATTTATGTGGCGTACTATTCTCGAAGTTGAGTCATATTAAAGATACAACACAATACGAATGTTATAAATAACAATTATTTTAGAGGTTACCTGGACTTAGTATTGGGTGGACGCATTTGAATCTAACAGAATTTAATACAAGATCTGTCACATAACATTATACAAATATCTTCACATCGACCATCGCTCTAACTTACAAATACAGAAAATCTACAATGACAAACCATTTGATATGTATCAGTATGCTCTGCTTACAAGCCTCAGGTTTCTATTTTATTCTCCTCATACAGTAGGTCTTCGCTATTAAACATTTATTCAACATCTATTCAAAGGATATGATCAAAATATAATCAGTAATCTCGATTTAAGCATTAAATCTCATATGAAGCCAAAGTGTCATAAAACGCAAATTAAACTGGCATACCGTGGATTCCAACCATATCATTGTTAATCAGATGTCGGTAATGCTACCAACATTAATGTAGGCTTATGACCTTAAACATTTCCTTGTGACAATTAACCTAGCTCTATTGTACCTAAAACGTGCAGTGTCTTAGTTTGTTGCCAAAGCAATGGATGTTGACACATGGACTTGTATTCCATTTGAATCACAAATCTATAACTGTCTTAAGGCAGGCACTCGACGAGTTTTTTATTGACTTTTATTGCAGAGAAATGATATACAAGGCATCGTCACATTGACGGTCTTCCTGCCGCCTGCCTTACTTCTAGAACAAATCGTGAAACGTCAATATGGATGAAATTATGAGGTGATTATTAATTTCAGATGTGATATATCTAAAGATTAGTCGTCGAATTTATACCATGAATAGGTTACAGTGTGTCACATTTCTAGGGAATAAATCATTCCCCAGGTCGTGGTATTTGTATTATGATATTAGTATTAATTGATAGGGAAGTAACATAATTATTTCATACAGCTCATTTCGAAGTCGAAAGTTATTGATATGATGGAATATGAAGGGGCGAGACGCTGATGAGTAACCTGGGTAGGTATGAAGGTATGATGCTGGTTTCTTAGAAAGTTTACAAGTAACTCGAAAGACGAGAAAATGCCGGATCTGACTGGGTGTAAATTCCCGAAATCGCGAGTGCACCAAACAGTACATGTTTACTTATGACAATCCGTTCATACTTACATGTAATGAGATATAGACGATAGCAGTTGGACTCTTGGCTGACCTCATTTTACAAAGGGTGTTGGAGCGTATAAATATTATTGTAGTTTGCAGTTATAAACTCTTGTGGCCCATTCATAACTATACTCAGGTATCCACCTTGGCACGGGTAGTCTAACAAAGGGAAAGAATTGCAAGGCGAGACAACTATTAGTTGTTGAACTTGTTGTTCTCTTTGCCAGGTACTTCCCCTGCGATGGATCATTTTTAAGCAAACAAAGAACGCCAACGGGGAGAAAATGTTGCTCTCTGGTTTTCGAAACGGTATGCAGAAAGAAATGTTTGGACATGCCTGTTGTTTTGTCGTTGCCAAATATTAATACAACAAAAGGTTAAGATTACAAAAGCCGTGCGTAAAACTAATAGCAAGGGATTTAGTTTGGTGGAACAGAACATTGTTAAAATTTCTGTATCAAGAGTGATGTCGAGTGTTCGAGAGCAGTTTGAATAATGGCGGAGGATCAGTGGTGGTGATAGTTCCAGAAGGGGTCGCCACATTCAATGCCCGATCATCACAGACGCCCTCTGCCGATTATCCACCTCATTGATTGAGGCGAACAAGGTATTAATAACAAGGGTTTTATTGAAGTATATATATAAGCGTGGTGTAAAAGATCTGTCTGATCTGTAGAGGGTGTCATCAGAGTTCGTTGTAGGTCTTCTTGGGGTATAAGTATATCACAGAAGAAGAGCTTTAATAATTAAATATGGTAAGTAAAATCATCACAGTTTGTAAGAGATCTATGTGTTGAGGAGCGACACTTAAGATGCCAAGGGAGATCTTTGTATCTCCTTGAGGGCCGAATGGACCGTTGATTGGAGCGGGGATGATGGTTTTATATAAGCCTGCACCGCTGAGGAGGCCCATGTGCCATGTTGCATCACTTGTTCAAGTGAGGCTGATGATTTATTGAAGAGATGAGAGGCGCAGCCCCGTCTAAGGCTGTGCATTGAGTAGGAGCTTGGATCAATGGAGGAGGCCGACACCAGGTGGTGCCACTGCTGCCTTGCGTAGGTGACTGGTACTGGAGACCCGTCGGGGAAGGAGAAGAGGGGTTGTCGTCTCTTGAATGGCCCGCGTTGCCTATCGTATCTTCTGAGAGCGCTAACTGGACAGAGTGGGGAATTCTTGAAGGACGGTATCGCTATGGTTGTATGAGCCTTTGCCGATTGAAGCGTTTTTGACCATTTCAGCTTTATTACTATGCCTTCAGGTGAGAGGGTGAGATCTTCTCTCGTTAGCTGGCGAGTATGATCGTATGCAGCGCGGGTCTTAGGGAAGAGGTTACTCTGTCTCATCATTCCTAGAAACATTATAAGTATTGCAAGGCGAAACATTGTCGGGTGTCGGAGGATATATGTGTTTTCAATGATGCGGAGGAGCATTGGAGGAGTTATAGGCAATTTTTGTTGAGGAATGTGGCGAATCTCTAGGTCAACGCCACGTAGTGCAAGATAAACTTTGTGAGTGTAGAGGTGGGCATCCTTGATGCCCGACATCTTATGAAATGTCCTTATATTTCCGATTGAATTTCTTATTGAGGAAGGTGCTCTTCCTGCTCTCGCCAAGTATTCAATGTACCAGCAGGCCAGATCTTGAGGAGGAGCTGTGTAGTCTACCTTGATGGCGAGGCAGAATGCCACGAAGCTTGATATGGCTGAGTGGCGATTGGCTTTTGTCCCCGGGCGATGTGCTTTCATCTGGCGAGCTTGCGCTGCTTTGGCGAGGCTGGTGATGCGGCGACCTAGTAAAAATCGTGGATATGAAAGAGAGCATTATTAGAGCTGCGCAATCTCAGATTTTGGTGCTTTATTAGGGCTTTTGCCTTTTGGAGATCATTATCTGAGAGAGAAGCTCTTGAGAGGGCATCAGCCGTTATCATCTCTGCCCCTGGAAGGTGGGAGAACACGTATGTGACTTGTTTTCTCATCGAGTGAAACCAGAGTGCCCTGGCGCAAGCTGCCAAGGTGTCGTCGCGCGGTTTTCCCCCGCGGTACGCGTGGACTGCGGCTGTGTTGTCACATAGTATGTGCACCTGGCCTCCTTTATGGCTGTCATTCGTGAAGAGCCTGGCGGCCGCCAGGCAATTGATCGCTTCTAGATGGTTTATTGAGCGGTCTGCTGTGTCCTCTCTGGAGAATTCATGCATGTAACAGTCAGTGCCGTTCGTTGCCCCGCCCCCCCTCAGGCAGGCGTCAGCCCATATAGTCATCCTGATGTCATTTGTAGGGATTATGACCCTTCCGTTGAAATTACGAACAAAGGTAAAGAACCACTTTATGTCAGACTTGACTGCCTTTGATATAAAGATGTCATTTCCTTTTGCTGCTCTGAGCGCAGCAAGCATCCTCTGCATGTAGAGTCTGGCGGGTATAACGGCCCTGGCTATATGTGCTATTTTTCCTGTGATGCTTTGCATCTGTTTAGTGGAGGCATGCTGTTTGTTGGATATGTAGGCCAGGCACCTGATGGTGTCAAGCAGCTTGTCCTCCGGTATGGTTAGCAAGTTCTGTTTGGTATCGATGACGATGCCTAACCATTTGACACGGTTACTTGTATATTGTGTCTTCTCATTCGCTATTTGAAGTCCGAGGCGTTCAAGTAAAGCACAGGTGTACTGAAGCGATTGTTGTGCCTTATCTTGTGTCTCGCCGATCAGTATTACGTCATCCAAATACATCTTGGCCGTGATGCCTTGTTGTTGGAGGTGGCGAACTATAAAGTCAGCGACTGTTTGCATCACAAACGATGATGCTCTCGCGCCGAATGGTAAAGCCCTGTCCACATAGTACTTGTCGTCAACTCTGATCGCTGTCAAGGGCCAATCGAGAGGGCATATCGGAAAGTGGCGGTAAGCTCGCTTCAGGTCCACCACAGCCATGTATGGAGAAGCGCCCATGTGGTTGATTATATCTACCGCGTCCATCACCGTTGGAAGTGCGTGGTGCGCTGGGGTTGCATCATATCTGTTCTTCATGATGAATCTATTCACTCCCCCATCGGGGAAAGAATAATCTACAATTATTCGGCGTTCATTCGGATCTTGCTTTGGGCGAGTCATTAGAGGGCTTGTTATGCACCAAGGCGTGAAGGGAGCTGTGTCGAATGGGCCCGCCAGGGCTTTGTGTTGGCTTTCTTTTCTCAGATATTCCCTAACGTGGGCGAGGTGTTGTTGCGCCGATGTATGGTTGTCGACTTGATGGTTGTCATATCTAGGTCCACCCGTATACTGTAAGGGGAAACCATGTTGTATGCCATTTATCACTATCTGATCGCTTGGATGGCCTGTGGCGATCAGTCTCCATTCATCTGGGTGTAACGTTGTGGGAATGTGTATCTTTGCTCCTTTCCAATTTGGGCAGTTCTTGGCTCGAGCAGCATCATATATACGAGCCATCTCGTGGTCCATGTTCCTATTGGGGAAAGGCCAGTTTGTGTAGTTATTGAAGTTGGCATTTTGTGCGCCTTCAATATGTTGCGGTGGTTCAGTTTCATCATTATTTTGAAGTTGAAATTGTTCAATGACAGACTCACTTTCTTCATCCTGATCTGGATCTTTCGTTATGTCAGGGTAGCCTATGTTCTTCATAAAGTTGGGCATATGATTGATGTATGGCTGGTTATCATCTGCCTGCTGTCGAGTCGGGGGAGCTAGGATCACGAGGGCCGGATCTGGGTCATGTCCCGATTGGCAGTCAACGTGCAGAACATGGCTGTTGTGTGGTATTTGCGGACAGACAGATGGGTTAGAATGTCGGTCGTGTATATTCGTCTTATTCCTCCTGCTTATCCCGGTTTTGTTACTCGGCTGAAGTATGTCTTCATCAGTTAAATCATCGTTGTCACGACACGTTGGCTGGCTTTGTTGATCATGGCCGCCATACTTGTTTGCGTCTCGCAGAGGGCGAGATTTGTTAGCGTGGTCCCGTGTGGGTTGCCATTCTAAAATGGCGGCGCCCATGGGGCGGCCATCTTGGTTGTTTGGGTTTTGGACGTGGGCGTGGCAGGTTGAATCAATCGTATGGAGATCTAACGTATGAAGGCATTCTTTTCTACTGTACTCACCGGCCGAGATGTTTCTGTTATCCGGGAGGCAGGAGCTTATGCGTTTTTTGTCTCATTCTTCTTGTTTGCATTGCTATTTCCACCATAGCGGGGTTTCTGGTGTGACTGTTCACCGCCATGGAGTTTTAGCTGGGCGTTTTTCTTGTTGTTGCAATCACGGACGGTATGTGCATTCTCCCGCATTTTAATGGCGTAGTAGCAATACCCGCAGGCATGAATCAGAGTGATATTTCCTTCTGTATGAGATGCTTTGTGGACGCATGTTTCAAAGTTGTATGCCTGGCATGGTATCCTAGCTGCCTTTTGTTCCCCGGCGTTTTGATGGGGAAACCAGGCCACTTTTGACCTGTATTCTGTGAAGGTTCTCTCGTCCTTCCATGTCACCTGTCCGTCCAGGATCATGTCGAAGCAGGCCCTAGTCCAGGTATGGGTTGGGCCCCAGTCTCTGGCCGCGGCGTCCTCGGCAACTTGCGAGAGGTGATTTAACATAAACCAGGGCACAGAATTTTGTTTCACATAGTTCATTATCATACGGGCGAAACCACAGGTATATTCCTGCATGGTCAACTCACGTTTCTCCCTTTTAATTTTGATAGACATATCAGGTGGCAGAGATGTTTCGGGTGACACATATGACTTCCTACCTTTATGCTTTGTTTTGGAGGCATACTGGCTATCGATGGCTCTCTTAACTCGCTTCGAGCTCCTATGCTTTCGGCTGAGTTTCCTAGGCGTTGGGATGGAGTCATCTGAGGATTCCGATTCACTATCCACTGGCTGCCTTGTGTCATATGAGTGGGCAGGGTTGCGGCGATGCAGCGGGCTTTCGTCAGCGCTGCATTTACACTTCCTTTTGGCTTTTTTAGCGCTGTGGATTTTCCTAGAGCAAGCGTATCCATGGCTCTTTTTCCTTTTATTTGATGCTTTTGCCTTTTTCACAATTGTATCATCTGTTGTTTCCGAGGATGAGGACACAGATGAATCCTGAGTGTAATCACTATCACTGTCAGATCCAGTATCGGTGTCAGTTTCCTCCTCGTTCTCCGTGTAGTGAGTGCGCCTGTCAGCGCGCTTTTTTCCCTTGGCCTTGGACGACTGGGCTCGGCGTGATGCCTCCCCCTGTGGCTGGGTCGCCCCGAGCGTGGCTTTCGAGACTTCCACGGCTGACTGGCACATTTTGTTGAACATTAGTGAGAACATATCCATTGGATTCTGATTCGGTTGTACGGTTTTACTCACTTTCTGCATTCTCTTGGGAGCAGGGTTGGCTGATTTTGTTGCCTTTGTGACTTTTGTGGGTGGTTTGTTGGGAGCTTTCGGGGCCTTCCTCCTGGGCTTCTTTTTGAGCAGAGGCTCGGGCGTCGTGTCAGTTCCGTCGGAGGCCTCAGATTCAGTGGTCTCCTCTTCTGTCACATAGTCGTCGTCTTTTGCGTCGCTAGTGCTCTGCTTAGGTGGTTTTTCCTTCTTTGTCCTGTGCTCCTCATTCTCCTTCTCAGCCTCCTGGTTGGAGGCAATTTCTTCTTCCTCGGGTCCGAGATCCACTACCTCGGTAGGTCCGCCATTTTGGTCTTTGTCAAGTGCACCGACTGGGGGCTGTTCGAGATCATTTTCCTCAGTTATGGCTTTCTCGGCCAGTTTCTTGGACCTCGGAGTTCCTCTCGGGTTTTTCCCAGGTTTGGGAGTTGTACCTTTCCCCATGGCTGTAGTTATTGCTGCCTGGTAGGGATTCCCGACAATTAAAATTTCTGTATCAAGAGTGATGTCGAGTGTTCGAGAGCAGTTTGAATAATGGCGGAGGATCAGTGGTGGTGATAGTTCCAGAAGGGGTCGCCACATTCAATGCCCGATCATCACAGACGCCCTCTGCCGATTATCCACCTCATGAATAGGTTACAGTGTGTCACATTTCTAGGGAATAAATCATTCCCCAGGTCGTGGTATTTGTATTATGATATTAGTATTAATTGATAGGGAAGTAACATAATTATTTCATACAGCTCATTTCGAAGTCGAAAGTTATTGATATGATGGAATATGAAGGGGCGAGACGCTGATGAGTAACCTGGGTAGGTATGAAGGTATGATGCTGGTTTCTTAGAAAGTTTACAAGTAACTCGAAAGACGAGAAAATGCCGGATCTGACTGGGTGTAAATTCCCAAAATCGCGAGTGCACCAAACAGTACATGTTTACTTATGACAATCCGTTCATACTTACATGTAATGAGATATAGACGATAGCAGTTGGACTCTTGGCTGACCTCATTTTACAAAGGGTGTTGGAGCGTATAAATATTATTGTAGTTTGCAGTTATAAACTCTTGTGGCCCATTCATAACTATACTCAGGTATCCACCTTGGCACGGGTAGTCTAACAAAGGGAAAGAATTGCAAGGCGAGACAACTATTAGTTGTTGAACTTGTTGTTCTCTTTGCCAGGTACTTCCCCTGCGATGGATCATTTTTAAGCAAACAAAGAACGCCAACGGGGAGAAAATGTTGCTCTCTGGTTTTCGAAACGGTATGCAGAAAGAAATGTTTGGACATGCCTGTTGTTTTGTCGTTGCCAAATATTAATACAACAAAAGGTTAAGATTACAAAAGCCGTGCGTAAAACTAATAGCAAGGGATTTAGTTTGGTGGAACAGAACATTGTCAGATGAATGAAACATGAGGGTGAACAGTGTTCTAACGTTGTCTGACATGCCAAAGTCGATGCATTACATAGCGAAGGCAATTTCATCAGAATTCCTATGGGAGTACTTTGGAAGTTTTACAGCTATAGTGATGTGCGACCTGTTTGTCTGTCACTCCATTCAAAGAAGTTATTTGCGCTTGTTCGCGATTGTATACTTATTTGATCCTCTAGCCAAGACTCTCTATCCCTCAAAGCATGAAGTCATGCATCACTGGAAACTCATGAGTTGATGAATAGACTAGACAAAATCTACTATTATCTTTGATGTAAACATTATAGTTCGTTTTGATCAGTGAGGCGGGAGGTGTATTCTCATCTATAAAGAGAAAACAAATCTGACCAAATTTACGAGAGGAACCAAAAGGATTAATAAAAACGTTACAACAACAAATTTCTGCACTATTACGTTCTACTTTTTCGCATTTACACATTATGTATTGGAAGCAATGAATTATCCATTGATAAGAGTGGAATCACCGCTTACTTATCCCATCTTAATTTGTCCTTCTGGGAAAGAACTCGGAAGAAAAATTCAACATACATTCATAATGGGGAGGTGTCGGTACTGTAATTGGGTCGCTCTAACGGAACTGTAACGTATGAAATCTCATTGGGGACTTGTATACGGTGTCCTGATGGGAGAGACTTCCACAATTTGATGTCTTAGTTGTCTCAATTACATTATTAAGACCTCCATGTACATACTGTTGTGCATGCGGCTATATGAGACTAAAATTTGATTTAATGAACGAGTGCATGGTAAACAATGAAAAAACATGTTCATGTCATGAGCGTTAATTACTCTCTCGAGAATTATCCTGAGTTTCAGTATCCATTATCTCTTTTTATACCAGTATATCACATGCACTGTGCTGTGGGTCAGAACATCGGAAAATGTACAATCGTCAGCACTACGCATTTAGTAAATTCTGCTACATTAGCAAAATGGTCATTACTATAGGTCTATCTGAACATATTTTGTATTGCGTTGATTCAAACAATCTGTTTGGTTAACTGTCATTTGAACTTTATTTTTATCTTAGATTTGGGTCATTTGAGAGAATTGGTAAAGGCAAATTGTACATTTTCTGACGCTGCGACCCTCGCAAGCTTCTTTTGGGGATTTCGGAAGGATCCTAAATGCCAATCGGTTCAGATTGGGTCAGATCATCAAAAAATGTACAATTCGCCTTCACCAATCCTCTCATATAGTTCACATTCGAGCCAAAATGAGGTTTAAAATTCACTGCAGGAATTTTACCATCACTAACGTTCACTCCCTTTGCCCCCCTCCCCCCCCCCCCCGCCCGAAATTCAATCCTGGATCCGCCCCTTTCATTGGCGGATACTCAAACAGATACCTTTAACCAACATAATACCAAAATGTATAGATATACATATTATTGATCATCTTCAGCTTTATTTAGCAGAATTGACTAAATGTGTAGACCTGCTGATTGTACATTTTCTGACCCATGAAGCACTTTCTTTCAAAAGTCGATAAAAGATTTGTATGAGCCTGAGAGGCTAGAACAATTGTGACAGGATGTGATTTATTTTGCCATGCACATATTTCAATTTACAAGGTTTTAACTCAAAATATTTCTCTGTGCATCCTTCTCGCGGGATTAAACTTGACCTTGTCAGACCCCATTTACTAACAGTTGGAAGAAAGTTCGATATGTGTCATAGATTTGGGATTTGCAACATCTCTAGCCATTACGGTTCTGGGTGTGAAATATCTGCATTCCAAAGATTATGAAAAGAAAGCCTTGATGTGGTTAAAAGGAATATGCTGCTAAGGTGTTGAGTATAAGGCCTCTTACACTTAAGGGTAGGATTGTAAGAGCCAATTCATTCTTGTTACCTATTGTTTCCTACTGGATGCTGGAGGGAGTGTAGGAATATTTGAAGAACTTCATTTAGAGAGGCAAAAAGACGCGTGCAATTATCACAACACACCATATTTATCAATCTGTGCTGGAAGTTTTAAGGACATCCTTATCACGTACAGAACCTAATTATGCGATGACTGTCTGTATTTGAACGTTATCCAAAGGTGAATCAGTATTAAGAGAGAACACATGTACATTCAATAATGTTTTAGGTATGGACAATGTCAAATATTTGCTATCAAGCGATGCAGCATATCCGTAATATATTATCGATCAAATACAAAAGATTGGTTGAAATCCTGGGTTAAAGCTGCATTCTCAGCTATTATGACAAACAAAATCTTACCAAATCTACTCATATTATGACATAATATGACTGTATCTACCAATATTCTGCTGCTGTTATATATGTTTATGTAAGGATTTGAAGTGGAGACAATCGAGCAAAAATAGCTACTGGTGAGTGATAATACGTAAAGTCAGCACAAGAATGGATTTGGGCCGGTCCTCCAAATACAAATGAGGATGTTTTAGAAGCCTGTAGCAAAAACAACTCCGCAGAATACTCCAAAATTTCGGTCAAAAGACTTTGAGATGGGTTGGAGGAGAATGGAGGAAAATGTAGAAAATATTAAAAAAAAAATAAAAAAAATAGTTTTTTACCTACGTTAACTGAGAGTGCGGCTTTCACATCACCTGGTTTTAACCCTGTACAGTCAGCCAAGGTCAGATCCAGTGTTTCTACACTGTACAAACAGACTGTGCCATTTTACGTTGGATTTGTGTTGATATACACATTTTCGCATGGCAAACTGCTGCCAACTGAATCACGTATTGAAATATGAAATTATTATTATTATAATTATTGAATTATGAAATATTTTAAAACTATGATCCAAAGGTTGAGGTTTACAAGTGGTTCACCTATTTCAGATCATGTCACATTGAATTGGATGTCACACCCAATCCACACCCTATAGGCGTTAATTAATGACACCAGATGACCCTCAATTTGTGTATATTGATCCCCAATTTGTGCATCCTGACCCCCAGATTTTACAGTGTTGGCAGTCGGCAAACATGTGGATTGTTCAACTGTACACAGGACCTACTTACAGAACGAATTTTCTAAACAACTTTGCCAATAGTGAGCTCCATAATGCTAAAACTACAAAGAGATGACCTGTGACATTTCCCAATATTAGGTCTCTCCTAAGCTAACCCTAATATAATCCCAAGCTTACACAGGCCAGGAGAACTAAGATTCTAAGATATTTATTCTAAAGGGTCATCATTTACGTTAACAATGTACATTTACCTCAGTAATACATAAAAGGATGGGTAACATATGAATCATCATTAAATTGTGCGTGGGTTTGGGTGTGTGTGTGGGGGGGGGGGGTGTTAGGGGGGGTGGGGGGGGGCATGCATGCCTGTAGCCCTCCCCCAGTTCCGACACCTATGCTACATGCTGGAAAGTTGTGTATACCTATGTCCCGCTCTTTCCTTTCATTACAAGATGGAACGAGAACGCATTGTCCACCTATATCTACTTTTCTACGCTTAACGGCCAGGGGGAAGGCTACACCCAAGACAACAATTTACCTTCTCATGGCACTCATATTATTAACTGCGCATATAAAAGTATTCTCTTAATTAAAGGTGGGCAGGAGTATTCAGAGTGTTGGTTGCTGACGTCACAAGTGGGTTTCAGTGTTTGTGTGCAACAGATCTTTTTACCCTGGCCTTTCTTAGTTGGCGCCCTTGAGTGCTTAGAAGTTGGATAAAAACCAATTTTCAATCCCTAACACTTCCATGGCCCTAGTGGAGTAGCATTCCCAACGATTTTATACACATAGACAACACAAGTAGAAAAAGTCTTTAAAAGGAGCCCTACAAGGGCCGTCTTGGAAACAAAATCTAACACTGAAGTCCCCTCACAGTTACAGAACGTACTGATTACAAACGAAAAGCTATAGAAATATCGAGATGTATACCAAGAGAAAGAATGAATAAAAACGTTACAACAACAGTATTAGATATTAGATAAATTTGGTCATACGAAACAGTTGTTGGAGTGCACCCTCGCCCTGCCCTCCACCTATACAGGAAATCCAGGGAATAGAACAAACTTAATTTCCATTTGGGTAGAGAGTTGTTCCCATCTCCTGAGTGATGGTCAGTAGGGTATATAATGTCCATTGATTTTCCATTTATTTACCTAAATACACGGACGATCATCAATCTGTGCCCCGGGAAATGGATCCTGATGTAAGGGTCAACATCTCTGTCTTTCTCCAGTAGCAGCAAAATCAAGGTTAATGCCTGCGTTTAATCAGAATCCTTGTTTGATGGATAATTAAAAGAGTGCAGAAACCATAAAAATAGGACTGTCAATCATGTATCATGCTCATATCTATCTATATATAAAAAGGATTGACGTTATTCCATGAAAGTTCCTGTACATAAAACATTTAATCTAATTTGTATTCCTACATTAGGAATCTCCTACCTTAGCGAGAGACATTTAAGGTAACGATTTTCCATGCAACAGCCCGCCGGAATACGTATTAATTTTGTCTTTTAATTTCCTATCAACAATCAACAGTTAATGTCAGTGTTATATATAAGAGAAAGAGAGAATGGGATGAGGTGTTGTTACCGAGTTCCATTGCCCATTGCATTGAAAAATGTTGCTTTTGCTTTTGGTTCAGAATCGTCATAAAGTATCTAAAGCTAAAAGAAAAACCAATTTGAATTATTATCGTACATATATACGTTACAAATATTTGTATTGCACCCAGTTTATCGCACCTCTCAAGTGAAATATGCATAAGATAATAAACATGTACATATATTGTACATTTTATTGGAGTACAATTCATTTGAAATTAATTATATCCCTGGTATGACATGACTGGATTTGATAAACTATACACTCTATACTCGTCTTGTAGGCAGCGGCTTTCCATAGCGTTAACCATAGTGGGCTTTGGTGTTTACTGCCTACAGGACGCGTATAGAGTGTAGATACTCATTATTCTTATCTGGGTCATACCTGAATTATCTAATTTAATCAATATAAAAGGAACTGCGGTAAGTAAGGTTTAATCCAAGATTCCTTATATTACGTGATCAAACCATGTTTGCATTGTCCTAGAAGGCCACCTGCGCAATTCAAGCCACTACTTAGAATTTGTTCTTAAGTAAGAATTAAAGTATGCATTGAATCTGATAAAACTTAATCACACTGAGAAAATTATATGATTTAGTTTGTCCAAAACCAAGTTTGCCCGCTGTGATTGCTTATACATTTTTGGAATAGTTCCCTTAGCTTAGCTTGCTGACATTATCCCTATCTTGGAGTAAAAGTCTCTCTAAAAACCACATATGGCGGCATTAATGGTCTTTCATTACTCGTAATTGTGCAGAGATGCATTCTGAAAGGATGTTCCCAGGAACAAAGGTCTTTATCTTCTCACCTGATCTGTGAACCTGTTTCTTTGGAGGACACAACGCCTCGATTAGCTTAAAGTATTTCATCTTGCCTTTTCAAAATTAATCATGATAAGACTGTTCCCAGTCAAAGGGAACAAACCTTGTTATCACTTTGTTCCATTTAAATCAAATGCCCGAGCATTTTGTTTCGAACTGAGTTAAGATTAGGCCTTTATCCAATTTCTTTTCTACATGGACCATTCACTAAACGAAACTTTGTAATCCCTTATTCAATTCATGCTCCATTATTTGCGCATGGAATGTGGCCAGGGGCGTGTTTTATAAGCTAAGAAGTTGTGTGTGGGAATTCATACAATTTCTTCCCTTATTTCAGCAGAAAATACCTCCCTGAACCTTAATCCATGATTGTTCTTATGATATAAATATTCACAGACCTTCCATATAGAAATAAATCCATATACCAGAACATTTCTCTAAGATACTATCAAATTATTTGTACAAAAAGAAATATGCTTGTTGTTTTGAACATAATATGATACAAATATTCGCACCCCTTACATATAGCAATATCGTTTTCTCTCTACCCTGCCCACCCCCACCCCTCACTCCCTCTCGCTCTCTCTTTTTCTGCTCCCCTCTCCTCCTGCACCCTTGAATGTGAATTATACTCTACTGCCTCACTTGCTCCCTCACACCAATAGAGAGTGGAAGAAGTCTCATTGCTCACATGACACTCTGTTCTCTTTCTCCATCTCTCCTCTCCTCCTGTATCCCTCCACACGGTGCACTCCTCCCTGCTCTCCTTCTTTTCCAGGGTGCATGTGTTACATATGATACAGCTACCAAACTTGGTCCTCCCTCCCTCCATATCAGTATCACACAAGGCACGTACTTGCCCCCTAGATCAGATGAAAGATTAGATGGATGGTGAGAAAGAAGATGTTTATAAAAGATTGAGATCAGGATCTGAGATTAACTAGGTGGTTGGTTGATTAGATAATACAAAAGTGTGAAACCAAACTGGTCAAATGGTTAAATGGTGTGGCCCCTACGGGACCCCAGCCATAAAAATGCACTGTGTGTTAAGGCTATTCCTTACTAGCTTCTAAGCAAGGAGAACTATAGCTGCTCCTGAGTAAATTCCTTAGATCCCATAATTTCAGTGATGTTTCACTTGGAATTTTCGTACAACGTTTTCTTCCCAGCCAGCATAGGAATAACACACACTTGATTTTCATATATTCTGAAAAAAAATGGCTTTTCCACCTTCCTTTTTGCTCATCTACACACTCCATGTTTCCAGCTCACAGAGTAGGCTTACTGACACAAATGCGACAAAAGTAAATCAGTAGCCTATGCTTCGCCTCACATCTCCAACCAATGTTGACAATACTTCGGGAGAAGAAATACGTTCATTCCGAATTTCCACTTTATTTTGATTTATTGTCTGAGGAAATAACATTTTTTTCACCCTGGCTGTTTCTACTGATTGGCTCAGTGAATTCAACTTCACCCAATGTTCGACCTCGCCGAGAATTCGTCACACTATTGTTTATCAATATAAAAGTAGAATTTCTCTCATATATTCCTTATTGAAAAAACATCGTTGATGACTCTGCCTAGTGGGGGTAGGAAATAGTGCTCTTTCTGAATTCTGTATTCGGAAGGGGAAGAGCGCTTTTATTACTTCAGAACAGCATTAATTTCGCGCGATGTGTACCCAAGCGCATTTGAAATTTAGGAGGCATGACACAGAAAATGTGTTCTCCTCTGATACCCCAAATTCGGCAGCGCCCATAAAAAAGTGAAAACTATATAATAAGTTTCTCAGTACAAGTACGGCCTTCGGCGGGGGAACCCTTACAGAATGTACATGTATACATGGACACATTTGTCATATATGTATTATATGGCCATTTCCTGCATTTGATCAACAATTGTGTGGTGACTATGTCTTTAACTGGGATGCTCTAAGGCATGTTTCTCCACAAGTGTAAAGTCATTCATGTCCCTAATGGACTGTTAATGACCAGATAATGACCAGATTCTTGATCTAATGTTCCAAGCGTAGTCATCACTTATGGTAATGTTGTTTCATTACTCTCGTAATTGATCATGCCACCTGTCGGCTTGCTAAATCCCCAAACAAGATTTTATTGGCTCCCCATAATTAAAATGGCTTCGCAATACAATTGGGGCTACATTGTATGACTAAAGCAATATAATAGGCCTGTGTTATTGAGAATCCATACAAGCTAGGTGACATCAAGATGTAGACTCAGATAAATAAAAGGCCTTAAGTGAATGAATGAATGAATAAATAGGGTCGCCAAATATACGGTGCTACATTAATCTTAGTACATACCTCCCTGATCTAAATGAATATTTTATTGTAGTCGTAATGTATACACAAGGTGTACACCACCTTTGGCCAACATAATAACTATAGTGACAACTCCTTAGGATTAATATCCGACTGGCTCAGAAACTTTAAGTCAATTAGATTAGACTTGATATGAAATGATGATGTGAAATGATATAAATCATTTCTGTTATATATTCATCCGAATTATTACTGTTAATGTTTGTAATGTATAACACCATAAGTCGCAAAAAATGTATTTTGAGATACCATCATATTTGAAAAGATGAGATTCCATCTTCTATGTTAACATTTAGGAAATCTGAAAATAATTTTTATATTGTATGTTTGATTTATTTTTATGTTTGAAAATAATAACCACATGAATGAGAAGATTTCTACAAAAAGATCTTGTGAATAAAACTCTTTGAAAGATATCAACTTTGTCACTTATCACTCCCTTTTCTGTAACGCATCACATTTGTTTGATATTTATTCATAATTTTGCACTGGGAACAGGGTTTCCAAAACCCAAAATGGAGCCGTGACTGACAGTATTCAATTCTTGCATCGCCTTTCTTTAGATGTGTAGTTTTATGTTCAATGTCTTAGGTCATACATCAACTATATAATAATGATTAAGTGATATTACTTTAAACCTAAGATTATATCCAATTGTCTAATACTGCAAGTTAAACACACCTTAAACTACACAATTTAGTTAGAGTGTGTCATCTATTTTACATTGTTATTCGGCTGAGGAAACGTGCTCTAGATCTTTATAAAGCTGAGAAGCCGCCGTTGTGTCTTTCAGTTGATATGAAATGATAGCATATCGAATATCAGATGACAAGGTCTGGACTCTGTCTAGATCTCCCGCGGGCGCTTCCTTACCATCCCCGATGTACCTATGGATGTCCTCACCAGGTACTTCCTATGGCAGACACTATTTATGGAGCATTTGAACGGATGAGACAAACGAAAATAAGCTTCTCAGCATTCTTGTTATGCCCTATATCCAGTATATATATTCATTAGGCCAACTGTAACTCTCGGTCTGCTTGACTGGAACATTCTCCCCGTCAGGCACTGACCATTGGTTCCACTCATTCAATCATCGGCAACTGGAACGGCAACTGGAAAAACGGCTTAGTGGACAAGGGTCTTTAGCAGAGCAAAAGATATCTATATCTATTAGCGGGGCTGGGCAGTCCTCCTATTTCGCCAGTATATCCTCCACTGATTAATCTGGGATAAGTTTGCTATTCTACAAAGATATAATAACCATTTCCTTCATAGTTTCATATTGTTTTAATCCAATGATGTTAGATTTTGATACTTTAAAGGAGCCTGTATGTGCAGATGGCTTACATACAGAAGGTGTCAGACATTTATAATATACAAAATGAAATAAAGGATAGGCGATGGCCCCACCCCCTCCCCGATCATCGGCCACAGCGACCTGAAGCGACCGGAAGGAGCCACGCACCATGGTGACGTTGACGTGCTGGTATATATATGTAGCGAGTCACCCAGTGTGAGGGTCAGTGTGAGATGTAAACAACTCCCCCATTGAGGACTACAGCTCTAATCTTCTCTTCCTTGGAGACAGGGCTGACACAGAACAGGTAAGACGTGATTATATTACGGGCTGTCCTACTCCCCATACAATCTTCTTACCTACCTACTATCCTTTCTTTCCCTACCTTCACCTGTTCTCGGGTTAGGCTAACTTCTAGCCATTCATTTAAAAGGTCGTTTTGATACCTGCCCATCCACCCCACATTCAAAGCCTCCATAGACATTTTCTCTCACTACCTTTACAACTCCCCCCCCCGCCCCTATCCTTATTTATTTTACTATATCTTATAAAACCCTGCATTCTTCTATCCACTTCCCCACCATTTTAAATTCACTCAATCATCTCTATATTCTTATATACTCCCCTCAATATTTAAATCCGCTCCCTACACCCCATGGCTATTACCAGGGGCAAACATAAAAACCCTTCCCCACTCTCTACCAGCTGTCCCAAGCCTAATAAATTCACCATGAATGGAGATAAAGAAACTCCCAAGCATAGGCGCATCAAGCCTAAGGACTATGGGAAACTCAAACCAAAAGGTAAGGTAAGAGTCATCCCAGCCAAGGACTCACTGGACTCTCCCTCAGCCACCCTTGGGAAGAGCTCACCAAGTCACCGCTGACCATCTTCTGTTACATCCCAGATTTTATCCCAGATGCAACCTCCAACCAGCACTCAATCTCTGGACCTTCATCTCTCGGAACAGGACTCTGAAGCAGACGTCGAAATAGACATAGCTCTGGAGACCACCAACGAGATGCCCCCTCCTCCGGTGCCCTCTCACACCTCCTCTTTAGAGATTGATATCACAGAGAACGCAGACCCTAATCTCTGGTCCAGCCACATCCATTCTTCTGTGGATCGTCTCAATCCATTGACTTTGATACGTCTGTGGACATCGATGAGGAAGACATGTTGGCAGGTCTAAATAATCCCAGTCTTTCGGCATATGACATGTTTGGATCCACCAGTTCCACCTCACCGGTCTTCAGTAACCTTGATGACACACTCAAAGAACAACCAGGCGACATAACAGTTGTACTGCAGGATCAGCGGCAGGATCAGCGGCAGGATCAGCGGCAGGATCAGCGGCAGGATCAGCGGCAGGATCAGCGGCAGGATCAGCAGCAGGATCAGCCGCAGGATCAGCTGCAGGATCAGCTGCAGGATCAGCCGCAGGATCAGCCGCAGGATCAGCCGCAGGATCAGCCGCAGGATCAGCCGCAGGATCAGCCGCAGGATCAGCCGCAGGATCAGCCGCAGGATCAGCCGCAGGATCAGCTTAGCATTCAAACCACAGGATGACATAACTTCCTGCAACCATACTTCGGCACAGCTCTCCGACATCATCTCAATTCCAGAAACCCTGAAACCACCTCCATGCTCAACATCTGGAAATTCGGAAACCCTACTCCTCCAAACCACCTGTGACACCTTGGTCGAAGACGGCGATTCTACTATGCACTAGCAGCATACCCTCTCTGAAGTCAGGAAATCAAAGCCTCCTCCCCTCTCCACACAAGCCCAATCCATTAAAGAGACCGATTCTCCAGCTGAAAAACCCGCCCACAACTCTTTTAAGACTATAAGGCTATAACTGACCTTCAACCACCAGTTAAAACAGGACCGTCTATACCTCCCATTGGAAACACGGCATCTATCAAATCACTCGACTCTGGGCTGGCGTTCATAAAAAAAGTGTTAACTCCCGTGTTTAATTCGTGTCCATAAAGCTAACACACCGGTTAGTGGAGTGTTAGCTATCCTTGTGTTAGCCTGGTGTTAGCGCTAACACGAGGATAGCGCTGGTGTTAGCCAGCACAATGTGTTAGCGAGGGTGTTAGTTAACACCCTGTGTGCTGGCTAACACCAGCGCTATCCTCGTGTTAGCCGGGTGTTAGCTATTTTTTTTTTTTTTTTTTTTCATTTAAAAACATCCGATACAGCCTGCCATCATTACCTAATGAAAGAGAGGAGAAAGATAGTGAGTGAGAGAAAGAGGAAGAGAGAGGAAGCCCGGAGAGGAAGAGACAGAGGACGAGCAGAGAGAGGGGGAGAGAAGAAGAGAGACAAAGAGAGCGGGAGAAAGAGTGAGGGAGAGAGAGGAAGAGAGAGAGAGAGAGAGAGAGGGAAGAGAGAGAGGAAAAGGTGTCTAATCACCAACGTACAAAATTAACTATGGAAATTTGGAGTATTTCTGAAAATCTTAACTTGGTTAATCCAGGGCTGGAAAAGCCATTGGCGCAGTAGGCGCCCAATCACCAACATAAAATTTACTACTCTAGAAGGCTGGGGATCCTACAAAATTATATTAAATGATGAGAACTAACAATTTATTATTTCAACATATACTCAGATATATACTACAAACCCTTATTAGTGGTTGTGTACAGTATCGGATAAAATGCATGAATGCATGCCCTGTACTGTGTATAGATCTATACAGAATAATTGTTATAGAATTTACTTTCGGTCTGCTTTTTTGTTTCAATAATCGATTTCCATGATCAAAATATATCTACAGAGCCTTCGATTCAGGGTGGAGCAAATGAAAAAAAAAAGTAAAAAAAAAAAAAAAAGAAAAAAAAAAAAGAATGCTTCAGCTTCTTATAAGACGAATTATAAATGTATAAATGTTAGCTAACACCCGCGCTAACACCGGTGCTGGCTAACACGAGGATAGCGCAGGTGTTAGCTAACACCCGCGCTAACACTGGTGCTGGCTAACACCCGCGCTAACACGGTGTTAGCTTATGGACACTACCGCTAACACCGTGTTAGTCACCCGTGTTAGTGTTAAGGCACTGGTGTTATAACACCAACTTTTTTTGAACGCCAGCCCTGAAATCTGAACGCCAAGGCATCTGCCTCAACTCACTCTGGTGAAATTTACCATCACCCCCGCCACCTCCATCCAGATCTCCTTCCCTCCCAAGCCCCACTCTCCACTCAGACGACTTCCAACCCCCCTACTCACCCAAGACCCCGGCGACACCACAGGGGAAAGCAATGCCAAACCTCCACAACAAATGACCAACTCATCAAACCTACTGTCCTCTCTAAACATCCAGACCTCCCCACCAGACAGGCAAGGACTGCAGGACTCAGAGCTTTATCAATTTAACTGTAACAACCCCATCCTATGCACCAGATGTGCCTCATATGGCCACCACTACTGCCATTGCAAACAGCAGTTTAAATGTGGCACTTGCTCCCAGCCACATCCCACTGCTCTCTGCCCTGGTGGAAGACCCAAATGCTGCCCCAACTGTGATGGTCCACATACCGCATCCAGCCCCAACTGCCAAGTATATACCATATCAAAAGAAACTCTCCGCCTACCTCAACTGGACTGCCATGCCTCGGCACTGGCAAAACACAGACTTTCATACTCTAACTTTACAAAACACAACCTGGACATGGATCATGATTGGGAATTGGGGTTTTGCAACCCTCCCCCTCCCATTCAACCTCAGTGGAACTCAACCCGCTCAATAGCTCCCCTCCTGGATGTAAAGTATCCCCGAGGATTCTCCCACACTCCAAGTCGGAGGCCTCTCCATCCCATGGGTATCCAGGAGTACATTTGACAAAGACATCCCCACAGTCAAAATGATCTCATTCAGGAAGGAGGACGTCAGTCTCAAAGTCAAAACCCACACCTTCACCCACACCTTCATTTCCACCACTCGAGATTCTTCAACCAGAGCCCCGTGGCAAGAGTCGCCACCTCATCATACCACCTCAAAAACCTCTCAGGCCTCCCCAGACATGTTTCGTGTCAACTTCATTGTCTTTGCATGGGTATTCGCCCACACTCATTGACAAAAGATTATACAGCATTCTTCCACTGTGGCATGGACATGGTCCAGGGACACCCCATACACCTTATTCTTTCCTGCGGAAGAACATCTACCCACCATGTTTGCCTGCTCCGAGGCCTTGAGCCAGAAGACCACAACCTCCCACCCCTGCAAAAAGCTGCACTAGCATTTCGCCTGGATGGAGATAGACACTTTTTGGTTCTTAGTGACCTCATCAGCAAAGTCCCCTATGTCCCTCCTTATGATTCAGATCGACCGACTCCGCCCACATAATTACTAAATCACACATCACCCTTGTCATATCCCCCACCCTCCACCAATTCACCATTCACCCCATTATTCCCAAATTCCTCTCCAAACCTAACACTACCCCTTCTACCATACAGCCATTATATTCACATCAAGCCATTCTCTTGTTTTGTGTCAGTTTGTTTTTCCAGACACAGGATGTACTTGTGCCGGAGCACTGGATCACAGCATAGGGCACCATCCACAGCCTGCACCC
The DNA here is from genome assembly GCA_942159475.1 of Sthenelais limicola. Taxonomy (NCBI): domain Eukaryota; kingdom Metazoa; phylum Annelida; class Polychaeta; order Phyllodocida; family Sigalionidae; genus Sthenelais; species Sthenelais limicola. Next base: position 69,532,831 of record OW804097.1, on the reverse strand, counting down.
TCCAGCCACTGCGGGATGACTGTTTGACCTCAACCGGACCGGATCTCTGCTGGACGACTGCTCAGCCTCTTCGTGCCTATCCCTCCTCCCAAATAGACTTATATCAAACTAATTCCCCCCTGTCCATTCCACGCCTTCCTTTCCTGGCTCAAATCTCAATTCCTCCTGTCCGTGATGGTTTTTGGGTTGCAGTCTTCGCTCTTTATAGCTGCTTAATCCCCCCCCTCCCCCCAAAAAAAAAGAAAAAAAGAAACAAACAAAAAAAGCACAAAAAAAACCCCACTGGCTCTTGCCATCTTAGCCTATGGGCCCGGTAGGATGAACATGGGGCCTACCATGAAAGTGGGAAGTCCCCCCCCCCCCACACACACACCCATCCGGCCATCTTTTACTAGACCAGACCAGGAGCTCCCATTCCATAGCCAACTGCTAAGTGGACCACACCTCCATTTGAAATTTTAACTATTCTGTATTTATGGCAGAATAAACCCTGATTATATGAGCCATACTCCTGCGTTCCGTCATGATTCTGGCGAGTGTTAAATGAAAATTTACATGGTGACCTTCTCAGTGATAGAGGTTATTCGTCCGAGTTTCCAAAAGAATATAGGTTCATTCCATTCAAGCCTCCTTTATCAACAAATATTTTCCGGGTATCAGATCGAGTTTGACAAACAGCACTTTGCTTTGCGACATGCTAGAAATGCATTCATCTCTTTCCCTTTTCAGTCATCCAAATAAAAATACATCTTTTATCAGCATCTAGGATGGTTTCTCATTATCAATGACTTTGATGTAGTCCACACAATTAATAATACCAAAGCTGCATACAATTAATTAAAATCTGCCAAAACGTTCGTTACACATTAATTCTTTCAACGGCCGCCAAAACCAGGGACAAAAAGTAATCTCTGCTGGGATAAAAAGTACAATCTCGTTTTACATTATCCCAGAGATATTCGAAAACATAAATAAATGCTGATCAAAACCACTTACAGTAGCAATTATTTCTTTAAGGGCACAGCCCAAGTTTGACGCATTTGATTCAAGATCCATCATTCAAGGAAAATCCTATTGTCGCCTCATTAACTATTTTCTTCACGACCGTTGGTTAATCACAATGATTCATATTGTAGCGATAGATAGACTTCTTCGCCATTGGCATTGATGCCCATGTCATTATTCAAATGTTCTTTACTTTTCTCTTGTCATCCACAAATGTAAAAACTTGTCACGTCAAATGGATTAAGAAATGTGTTCCTCTTTAAAAAAAACTACAGCGGTTAGAAACAATATTCGTCATGACTTTACTCCATTCAATCTCCCTTAATGCGAAATGACGCCACTACTGTTCTCTTTGAATAAATCTCTGGCACTAAGTAGTTAATGGAAACGTAAATCCATTCATTTTATCCGGCATTTTATTCGTATAAATTTGGCCTTCAAACTTGATTATAATGAACAATAAAAGGGTTCTTTGATATCATGGTGCTGTTATGCATATATGTAGTTAAAACTAGTGCAGAACTCCTGGAAGAACTATGATTTTCATAGAAGGGGCTTCCCATTTCCAGATTTGATTTGATTATTACCACTACTATGTTGGATGTACAATGTGAACTGGAAATAAACAATACACATACATACATTATGATGAGGGTCATCAGACACTGGCAATTGATATGCAGCTCTACTGACCGCCTCCCAGTCAACAAGGCAAAGACCAGGATTTCCACTCACGGAAAAAACTGAGGGGAATTAGTCCCAGACTTTGGTGTCAGGATCCTTTGTCACGGACAGAAATAGACCGGTCTACTAACAACGCCGATGCAAAAGCGCACTCCTTCACCTGTCCCCATGGGAATCCCAATTCAAACTCAATCAGCAGTTTTCAAAGTTCCCTCGCTATTATTTATTTGCATTTTTTTTTTCGGAAAAAGTCCAATGTGATGTTTGAATTGTACCCAGACTGTCCAAGTAATTTATCACAACAGTGGTTTCCAGTGCTGGAAAGAGATGGAATGAAGGCAATGTGGTTTTTTTTCGAACAAGGGTTAGACTCCTCACCACGTGTTGCTCGGAAATATCCCTTGCTCGGAAATATTCACTGGGTACCTGTGAATAAAGATACAATGCATCAATACATGTATAATATTATGTTTTTAAAATGCCATGGTAAATAGGAAACCAGATATCACAGAGCAGAAGGCGAGATTTCATCCCAGTCGTCATTTAAACCGACCTTATTAAAACCCATCGCTTGAATATCCTTAAAATAATTTAATCTATTTTTTGTTGCAATTAATTTCACCACAGAAATTGAAAAGTTTTCAACTGATTTTTTAGAAAAAACTATTAGAGCGAATTGGATGTGTGTTGTCGTCTCCATGCATTTTAAGCAAGACATGCAGTGCGTTCGATTATTTGTGGGAGCATGGAAACCTCATGTTCTTACAAAGACATACATTAACTGGAGATTATTTTCTTTGATTGATTGGTTATATATTGTTTTTGCTATGTACTCATTTGTTTGAATGGCCTAGCCGGGAGGCAAGGGTCGTTACGTTGTGATGATACCATGTATACATAATTATTATGTCACCCCCATTGTTGCATGCGCCGATATAATGAATGAAGAGAGGTAAGACTAGCTTTGGAAATTAAAATTTTATTTTGAGTTTGTGTAAAAGTTTTATATAAAGTTTGAATAAATTGATATAAAATTGGTAAATTGAGATAAAATTGAGCTGATATGAGTGAGTTGATTGATGAGCGAGAATTATGATTAAGTTTTAATGAAATAAATAAATGATAAGCGATGAGGGTTAGAGATGATGAGAAATAGGTGTGGGTGGGTGGGAAAAGATAGGTGCAGTAGTAGCGGTGACAAAAGGTGAAGTGAGGTGTGTGGCCGAGTGAGCGAGCGGTGTATGTTAGTAGGGGAGGGGGTGAGTGAAGTAAATGGGTTGTGATTGGCTAATAACAATGCCATCCATATTATCTCAGATGGTTGATAAGCCATGTCAAGGCACTATCTATGATAGAGGAACAAGCATTATGCCAGCTATAAATTATACACATAATGTTCAAAGTATAAAGAAAGGCTGCACAACAAACCCATTTAGATCAGGGCAATGCAGGCCGTATGGATTTCAAATCTCTTCGTTCCTCGCTGACAAGCGGAATGCCACTTGTATATTATATATATATATATATAAATGTACTTGATTTGATTTGATTTTCAAAACATTTATTTCAATTATAAGCTTGCAATAAGGGGGCATCTCTCCTGGTTGCGGGATGTTTGCAGGCCCTCTTAGTCATCTTACAGTGTTATTGCTAGTTGACAATGTCCCGTTCGTCAATGACTGCAAGTGATTCACTAATATAATGACTGTGCAAATGTTCAATATGCTTGTCATGGCGCACAGTTGTCATCTTTCTTTTCATCTATACACTCATTCAAATACTTCACTGCATAATTATACGGCATGATTAATCCCTTTGTGTTTACTACACCTATGGTGGTTAATACCTTGTTCCCTAAACAATAGGGCCTATATGGGATTGTTATACCTCATTTGTGCATGGCAAGTTATTCTAGGGTTGAAAAGGATATCTAAGATCAGCGTACATGAGGGGCTATTTGACATTATAATAGTCCCATTTTGACAGGTTCTGGGTTGGGGTAGATAAGTTACTGACACCTATAGCCAGTGACGATATGGGTCTATGGCTTATCTACCCCAACCCAGATCACGTAGTCCATGAGCTTGTGTTTGTTTGTTATAGTGTTATGTTGTCCCTTTCGCTTGCCACAAGAAAACACATAAGACAGTTGACTAATATCGCACATTGGTTAAAATTATCCAATGGGGTTGCATGGTCTTCGTTCACCGGGCCTGCTAACACATATATACTGCGGGACTGAACATCTTGGACTAATGCACCAATAAATTGGGAATTTTCCCAACACGTTCCTAACACTATAGCCATTCATCCACTCACTAATCCTCACACTTCATTTCGCTCTAATCCACCACATTTCCCTTTTTCTTAATTTTTCAAGTTTATATATTTCAGGTGTTCTCCCAGCACATCGAGTGACACCTCACGGAAGCAGCCTAAATCATACATCTGCTCCAAACCATAATGCTACTTTATGTTATCAATGATATATTGCTTGTTTATCGCTGATATTTTAATTATCATCAATTTACAAATATATTACATGTATATTTAATTAATATCAGGAAATACATTGATCTTAAATATCAATCTTTAATCAATTCAAAGTTTATTTATCAACCATGTTCATCTACAACTCAATCATTATATTTTAATAAAATATCATTAATAAACCTTTATTCTCCAACCCGGTGTTCGTCTTAAGTCCATGCAGTCTAGATGTCAGCTGTGCCGGGAGGGAAAATTACACAGAATTCTGGTAAATACACGTTTTCCATCGCTTATTTACACTTCACAATTGGATCCTGCCAGACCGAAACTAAAAAGATTAATCCCCTCCGGTGTCTGTGGTTGCAGACCCCGTCGATGAAACACATGTCGAGAATTAATCCTGTAACAGCTGCAGTAAGACACTCGTAGCGATCGTGCTTTAGCTCGATCTACACCAAGCTTATTCCATGTCCTCTAAATAGCGTATAGATGGCGTTGGAACAAAAATAATTTAGTTTTGAATATTATTTTTTTTGTGGGGGGGGGGGGGCGAATTTTCTTTCTTTGGGAGTTAATTTTGTACTTTTGCTAAATACTTTCGTTTTATAGGGTTACTGCATTTTGGAGGAATGTATTTTTTTTTCGCAATTGGTGATACTAGTATAGATACTCAAAGATGTATGACTATATTCAATTGCAAGACGGTCCCCGCCACCTAGGGTCAAGGTTGGACACCTCGCTGTTGACCACCGGTCAGCACAGTCATTCTGCATGATCCGACCATACCACACTCCGAGAAAGATTTCTATAATGTCGTCTATCGTGTACAACCATATTGGCCTGGGGTGTCTTCGTGTCGTTGCCTTGAGAAGGCTATTAAGAAGGCAAAAGCTGCGAACATTGTTTTTCCACCTTGAGAAATACGTTTTGATATTCTTTTATTTCTATTTTTCTATTTTTGTTACTTTTCTTTTTCTGTGTGAGCATGGTCGGCTCCCGTGGTACGGTGTCTCATTATTTTAACAAATGATCGATGCACCCGGGCTGAGCATGAGATTGAACGACCAGTTCAGGCTATTTCTCCCATTCAAGAGCATAATAAGCCCCGGTTATTGTTTGTATTGCGGACACTGATGATGCGCCATAACATAAATGTTTCAAGATAGTTTTGATTAGTAGTTAGAAAGTCGCTGTATTGATCTATGAAACTAAAACGGGTGTTTTTACACTCAGAATTAAGTTGATGGACAATTTTGTTATTATTGTGACTGAAACCAATGAAAGTGGTGTTATCCCCATCGTTCCAAATGTACCTGTTTGGTGGGTTTGAACTTTGATACAGATGCGAAAAGTTAAGAACATGTCCCGACGTATTGGGGCCTATTATGTGGAATAGGCTCCCAGTAATAGATAAAATCCTGGGATATATTAGAGTGTAGTCCCAAAACAACGGACACCGGATGGAATTTTAATATGGCAGATATGAGAACATGATAAGGTACACATCTGTTATTGAGAGAAACTGGGATTGTAAGGGGCAGCATTAGCTGATTTTGATCAAATATATGCTCGAATTAACTATATATAATTAAATAGGGTAATAAGTTGTAGGAAGACATAAAACCTTTTTCTTGGACTGTACGACTATCCCAGCTATTGATAGAGATGAAATGGTGAACGGAAAGAGTAGAACAAGACATATGTTTTTGTCGTCCTTTATTTTGTATAATCAAACAAACAGATTAAAACATACCTATCTCCACAATGTATTCTTGAAATGTTATTCATCAATGAGGTAAAAAAAAATTTAAGAACAAGAGCGTTGTATTTTTGTATACGCCCTTCATTGTTGACTTTGTCTGCTTACTGAATAAAGATCCGGTGTTGGGAGAAATAGGGTAATAAGAAAGAAGACCTGCGGGTTTTAACAATTAAATAGGGTGATAAGAAAGAAGACCTGTTGTTTTTAACAACAAATGGAATAGGCGGACGGTTTACGTGTGTCTATGTTCTGATTTTAATTGGGCAAAAAAATCAACAAAAACTGTATTGTATATGAAGCGCTGTAGGACAATGAGTGTAAAAACCCAGCTGATAATGAAAGTAAAGAGGATAAGATATGAATATAATGTAAAGGTCTGATTCCACTGGTTCGCTTATATATGTGCTCATGGCTCGCTCTTGCTGCGCTTGTTTATAGTGCGCTTGTCATTCGCTCTTCATCCGCTAATATTTTTAGCGCAATACAAGCACAGAGCGATTCTACTGGTGCGCTTGTTTCCTATATGAAATCAATAGCAAATGCGTTTGTGCGCTCTCACTGCGCTCTTGGTCCGCTTGTTTAACAGGCAGCAGAGCGTCATGTAGTTGCGCTCATATCAAACACAACAAATAAGAGTGCAACGTCCTGCGCTCTCCCAACGAAGCGCACATTGCGGTTTTTAAGAGCGTATAGAGAGCGTAGTTACCAAATCTATTAGACCGCTCTGACTTCGCTTGTTATGCGCTCAAGATAATAAAAAAGAGCATGAGCGGACCTAAAGAGCGAGCCAGTGGAAACCTCTCTGTACGCTCTGATAAGTGGCTATGTGCGCTTCTTTAGGACGTTGCGCTCATATCTGACGAGCGCAGCAACACAACGCTCTTTCTGCCTGTTAAAGTAGCGGACCCAGAGCACAGTGAGAGCGCACCAACGCATTTACCATTGATTTCAGAAGGAAACAAGCGGACCAGTAGAATCGCTCTGCGCTTGTCTTGTGCTAAAAATATATCAGCGGATGAAGAGTGAATAACAAACGCACTATAAACAAGCGCAGCAAGAGCGAGCCATGAGCACATATACAAGAGATCCAGTGGAATCGGACCTTTAGTAACCTAAATATAGAGGCATCTAGATGTATGGTAATTAAAATTGAAATAAGGATAAGTTAAAAGCTTTATGTTGACGAATGAGACATATTGATCACGTCGTGTGAAACTTCTATCAATAAAATTTGTTTTTTAAAAAGAAGTTAAGACTACTTTTCATATACTACTTCGTTTAGGCAACCTTTTACTAATAAGGTCACTGTTTGTATAGATACATTTACCTGAACAGGTATCCGAACAGGTACCCTAGTAGGCCTAAACACTCCAAAAGTGATACCATTCTGACCATGGGTTCCTGTGATAAAAACATCTAAAAAGTATAGTATATTGCGACGTGACGCGAATTTATTGCGTGATTCGTTTTCCTACAACACATCACATTTGTTCTATGCTGTTAACCGCTCTCACTGAGCTATATAGTTCCATGGAGAGTTACAATCTAATATGGATGTGGTGTAGATGACGACAACAAGATTCTGGTTGTTATGTTTTCACCAGAAATATTGAATTACATGACACATGTGCGACAGACTTATAAATGTTTCCTTCTTCACGATGGGTGATGCCATTTATGTAGAACTTGGACGGGGTATACATTATGTACTATATGTCTGCCATACAAGAGCCATGCATAATATCTATTCCCTCGTAGAAATTGAAACAGGATCCTGAGAACCAGATAGGACGCAATATGTCAAGTTAGGACAAAGGTGTCTTACGAAGAGAGAAAAAACGAAACATTTTCTACTTTTTGTTCCGTTCTTTTTCAACACACCTATATGGTATAAATTGTCTGTCCGTTTTGCTGCAGGGCTTCATAAAAGAACACATTTATATTTCGGAGGCTAAATTTGGGAAGTTAAATCATTAAATCACCAGCGGCTAGCACAGGGGACTTCATAGATAATTTATTTTCGACATTCTCCTCAATCGCCATGAGGGGAATGGGGAATTAACGTAAACCTAAAATGTGATGAATCAATGGGGTTTTTTGCAAGGGGCCACGACTGTCTAGCTAAATCTATCCTGATTGTCTAGAAGTTTTCATCATTTCCTCTACTAACACAATGTAAAATGATGCCATACACTATCTGAATTGCTGTGCATTTTAAAATATACTTGATAAAAACTTGGCAGGTTTTAGAAAGGCTTTATGTTACTAACCTTAGTTATGCTGCTCAAATATATAGTAGTTTTTATTTCTATAAACATTTTAGAGAAACATGGCTAGCACCTTCTGCGGAGCAGATCTTCCAGGCGGGTCAGAAATGATTGCGAAAATACAAAATCAGTAAAGAAGGTACATAGTCATTGGTAATGTTCAACATTTAAGGGTAAAGATACACTATTCAGTCTAATATCCACTGTCGTGGTTTAACATAATCAAGATAATGGCATTGGCTTTATGCGCCTGTAGGTGAAATTTAGAAATGATAAATGTCAACATGTATTCGAGTAGTAAAAGTAGGTACACCAAATCAGCATATATATCTGCGGTTGGGTCTCGCCATTAATCACAATTAAATGGTTCTTTTCTTTTTTCGTCTTCCTTCTGGAAAAGACATAATATTCTCTAATTCTCTGAGAAGTTAATGGAACCGGTTGTCTTCTTAGATAAAGCCAGCCTGTTTCCCATTCTGATATAATGAAACCTTGGAGGAGAATGATTAATAACTATATAGAGCCTGTCGCATTGATAAATCGGTTCATCACAGTAAATGGTCCAGCCACTAGTGGTACATGAACCCATTTCCTGAATCAGACTGTTTTTTCCATATACTACTCGCAACTGGGACTGTCTCAATATAGTATAATGGAGCAGTCTCGAATATTTCGGAAAGAAAGATTTACTTTGGGAAACTCGGAAGCGGTTCAGTCTTTGTATGTATCACGCTTCCAATAATCCTGCTAAAATGGTATTCATATCTGGACAGTTTAGCTAGGTACTATGATATATATGTGTTACGAATGTGTGATGACTCTATGAAGCTCTGGGAAACCTCCAGAACAATCTCCGGAATATGTCCAGATAATCTCCGGAATATGTCCGGAATAATCTCCAGAATATGTCCGGAATAATCTCAGGAATATGTCCGGAATAGTCTCAGGAATATGTCCGGAATAATCTCCGGGAAACCTCCGGGAAACCTCCGGGAAACCGCCGGGAAACCTCCATGATATCTCCGGCTGCCACCAGGGGCTACATATCAAGAACTGCTGCTATTCTCTGCTTATATTAGTTCATTATGTTATAACTAATTATTGGTTAATGATAGAGCTTCCAGACTTCGACCATCTCTTATGTTATATATTACTCTAATTAATGATGGAGTTTGTATTTGTTATTTCATATCATTTATGTATATATTCCTCATTTATGTACAAATACCTTGATGTATATGTTCATGATTTCATAAGGTTCCATCAGAACTTTTGTGTAACCAGGTTGGAGACAAACCTCTCCACCTCATCAAGGATTGCAGGAATAAAGCTGGAATTGCAGATGTACTTTCTTTATATTCTTATTTAACTGGGAGCAATGTTAAAACATAGAATATTTTCCTCCCTTTGCCTTTGACTCTGAAGATTAGTTCTTTCCTCCACTATCCTTATTATATTTCATAATGTATTCATAGCATATTCTCGCAGAAGTAACCTATACGATCACATTGAATGAATATTGGTAGTGTTTAAGCCCGGAAGAGATCCGGAGGCGAGATCACAGACGTGCAACGCTGGCTCATCGACTCAATGGAAAGAACATAGGCTATAATCACAACATATGTTTGTTCCTCAGGGATAATCTTTATAAGCTTTCATATACAGACATCGACGAGTAAGATGCTGAAACCATATATATATATATTATATGAGCATTTCTCACGAAATGGGTGCAATTGGGGTTTTGGTGGATCATTTTTTAAATTTTGAATAATCATATCGAATCATACCATATACTGTAGAAGGTAGTTTGGTGCATCTCTGCCAGAAATCGCTACATTGTTTGAGCTTTTCCCTTCATGCAGCAGTATATCAAAGTTTGTGTTCATGTTTCGGTGTTATTTACACGGCCATGAGCAGTATGTTGTCTCTGCATAAGTTATTTTGCTGGTAAATTAGTCCTGATTATTGGAATATGTCACACAAATGTATTCTACCAGAAAACATAAAAAAAAATCGCGGCAAAACTAATTTTTAGGAAAAAATGTCATTAAAATTGGTCCCATAGGATTGAAAATCTCATTTATTTTGAGCAGGGGTTCTTTCAAATAGCTTGTTACCCAGCAAAATGCATGCAATTGTCTGAAATGGACATTTACATAGAGTAAAGGAATGACAGAATGCACTGATATAGTTCTTTTTTGTCTGTACCTACAAATCATTTGGTGGGTGGACTTGAAAAATGGACAATGTAAATAACCAATGTGTCAATGTAAATAACATGAGAAGATGTAAATAACTTATAACTAGAAATGGCTAGAAATCTAAGAACCTATGGACTTTATAAACCCTGATTGTTTGAAGCAAACAACAATAATCTAAATCAATATTGATTTAGCATCATGCTAATCATTTTGAGTCTTAATAATTGAGAATATATTAGAAAATTACAACATGTATTGTACCCTCTTTGATAAAATCTACATTCAACAGGAGAAAAGGATTTCGTAAGTTGGTTTTGTTCCTAAATGTAATAAAAATACAAACTTCCTTGAAGTAAGTTGACAAATTGACCAAATTTTCTGAATTTTTTAAAGCTTTACTGAGAGGTTTTAAAATGGGAGATGTAAATAACAGTGGGAGATGTAAATAACCACATGTAGCTTGTAGCTTCTACTAGCCATCAAGCTGGAGTTCATAGACATCATAAGGTGGTTTTGGTGGCCTTCCTTCATATAAGTTGCCCTTGATGGCAAACCATTGTTGTACATGAGGACTATAAACTGTTCATTGTTGGTACATAAATCACTGTCAATGCCACCTCACTTGTCTTAGCCTCTTCCCTGACTATCTCAGTAACCTTGGTCATCATGGTCTCTTTCACTTCTGACTTAAGTTGTCACTTCTGACTTAAGTTGTCAATGTCTTGTGCCCTTTGTCTCTTGCTCATTTCAGTTGCTTACCCTTTCCCTTCTCCCTCTGTTACCTTGTTGCAATCTCTTCCTATCAGCCTATGTCATCTTGGTCATTATAGTCTCTTCCCTGTCTGCCTCTGTCCCCTCAGTCACCATGGTCTGTTCCCCTTCAGTCATTGGAGGTTTCTCCTTTATGTTTCTGGAGTCTCTGTCACCTCAGTTATCACTGTCTTTTCCTTGCCTATCTTTGTCAACATGGTCTCTTCCTGCCTATCTCTTTCACTTCAGTTGTCACTGTCTCATCCCCAGCTTTCTTTTTTTTACCTCAGTTGTTGCTGTTGCATTCCAATTTTCATCACCTTAGTCACCACATCCTTTTCTACTTCAGTCTTGGTGACATCAATTATTGCAGTCTTTCCCCTTCTGTTTTTACCTCATTGGTCATTATGGTCTCTTTCCCATTTCGCTCTATCACATTGGGTGTCACACCCTCTTCTCTTACCATGTGTCAGTCTTTTCAGGACAAGTGAAGGTCTCTCCTCCATTATCAGGATTTTTTTCAGGGACAATAAGGGTGTCATCTCTTCCTTGTCAACTTCTTTCTAATAATCATTCTTTTCTAGTCCTTCATTTAAATCAGTTCTCATCCATCTATTGCAGTTTGGGTGGGAACTGCAGTTTAGTTGGAAATTGCCGTCTGATTTGCAGCAGGAGATCTCCGAAAATAGAAATCACTGTTGAAGAGTCTGATTTCTTGGCACCATCCCATGCCTTTAACAATGGCTAAGAATTTGTAGTGCCTCCCTACTTGTCATCAAATATAAAATCAGGTGTGCACCTATTGCTCTGAGCCTGCTCGAATAATTCTTCCACATCAATCATCAGTTCATTCTTTTTTACTGCCATATCTAGTGCCACATGGACCTTTTCTATGGCCTGCCCCAAGAAAGTCCCTTACACCCAATTGTTATGAACTGTTGGCCACAACTTTCACCATATGCTGGTATATATTGGGAGGCTTGGAGGTGGATACCAATGCACTTATGACATGATGAATCTTTGAAATGGCTAGGATGCTTTGCTTGAGGAATGCCAGAGTAGCACAGAATAGCTCCTTTCAGTGGTTGATACCTTCACAAGTTGTCAGTGCAATTGCAGTTTTTCAATTCTCATTTTTAATGGGCCACAATAAGGTGCAAACTATCTACTAGACCTTCTCTTCTGCTGCTTGGACAAAAGTTACATTAATGAAACATTAAAATATAAAATTGGTTTACATCTTAATAACTTTGTGTATTTCCTACCACAAAAACACCTTAGACATGATTTCTAAATCATTTATCACACAAAGGAGTGCTTCCAAAACAAGCCTGCACATGCCAATGTTATTTACATGTCCACGTTATTTACATCATCCAAATTTGATTTCTATTCATTTTACCTCTAAAGTCCCCTCCCATCCCATTTAAACCCATTCTATAAGGTTCATCCATCAGCTTATTCAATAGGGGACTAAACATCCATTATATCTAGTAAAATGATTCTCAATATCAGATGTCTGAAAGTGAACAACTGGGGTATTAAAAAAAGGGCTCTGTCATCACACTAACGCATTGATAGAACTGTTCTGAGTACTCACAAGGACTTAACTCCATGTCACATTGAATGGGTCCTTGGTTATATGATATTTTTCCATGTTTGCTGCTAGATGGGAGCATGCATTCAATTGTGGCACCACTCGGGAGATGTAAATAACGCATAGGTTATTTACACTGTCACTACATTTTCAGTCATATCTTCTGTAAGAATTGGAGTAAAATAAAAATGTCTTGTTGTGTGTATAGCTGACAATGAATGTCAATTAACCTAAATAGGATGTTAATGTCATCACCATTGTTTTTAAATGCCAAAGAATTTCATCTGGCAATGTAAATAACAACCCATTTTAGCCAGGGGTGTTTTTTGGAGAGAAAACCTTCCTGTAGAAATATTTTTGGATACTTACCCAATTTTTTGTAATCTTTCTAAACATTATTGTTTGCTTCACAGACACAGGTGAAAATTCTTTGAAAAGATTAATTATTTATTTTGTAATTGAAGAAAATGTAATTGGAAGTGTAAATAACACTTGATTTTAGCCAAAAGATGTTCATGTCTAATTTTTTTCCATATCAGTATTTCCCCATTTTGCTAAGTTTTTTTTTTGATTCCAGTTCTGTCCTTCATATTAGAAGTAAAAAGAAATGAGGAGGACATTTTTTATATTTGTGAGCTCACAATCTCTATAAAATATGGAACAATTAAGGGGAAAAAATGAAGAAAAATGCATATTTTTTGCAAAAATATCATAGAAACATTCCCCGTAGATATAGGACACCATATATGGCAGGAAAGAACACCGTCTCCTCCATGCAGTAAGCCCATTTGTAAATACATTTACACCAATTCCTTAAGGTTACTGCCTTTTTAAAAAGCAAAACCCAATTGCACCCGTTTCGTGAGAAATGCTCATATATATATTATATATATATATATATGAGCAATTCCACCAATTGGTCGTCATTTGGCCATCCAGAGCTGAAAATTCTTAATTTTTTTAAATTGCTTCTATTGATTTATTTTTTTTCGTACATAAACTATACATATTGCTGCTACTATAGACGAAATTGGGAAGGTTAATAATGAATATTGTCGTCAGGGCAGCTTGGTAGAGTCTGTGACTGAAACCCTGCTGATAAGGGCACTGGAGAATAGTACATATTTCTACATAAATAAGGATTTAAATTAGAAATAAATAAAAGAAATATGCACATAATGTTTTGAATTATTGTGTACTTTATAGGCCTCAATATAAGGGTCATAACGCTTTTTAGTTTGTGAAAATAGAAGAAAAGTTATAGCCAAATAACCATTCAGTAATGGTAATGATAATGGCAGCGGCAAGGATGACATGTCATTGACCCTCTGCCCACTGTACATATAACACAATTATTTTTGGAAAATATACAAAAATATCTAACATTCATTCCCCTTCATTTTCTTTTAAGTTGACTTAAATACTTGTATTAGTTGTTCATGAAGGTAAATGTGAGTTCTGTTTAGTATTTAGTGGCAAAATCTGGTGGCGATTTATATAGGTTCTCTGTATTTCCCAACAACATTTGTCTGTGTCAGTGTCAGCGTCAGTGTCAGTGTCAGTGTCAGCGTCACGTGTGGAAAACACACGTGACGCTGACACATTTCCTGCCCTACCTTCCTATTAAGGAGAACCTGGGTGGATTTATGGTTTTTGAAATGAAGTATGTATGGCATCTCAGCTATATGGATATTATCAATTATTAATTCCTAATATTTATTAAATGTGGTAGAGTAATAATGCTCACGTGACGCTGACATTAGAGGTGCCCAACTCTTACCTTTGTACCTATTATTCCAAAATATGAACATATATCCGACCAGATTTATTCTAAATATATCAAATGCATGTAGAATGGCCCAAATTAGTATATATTGTTCACCCATGTTTTCTTAATTTTTTCTAGGTTTGGATTTTATTTTCCACACGTGACGCTGACATTCAGAGTTCCCAATATATTTTTCATTTTTACTATACCAAAGATCCATAAAAAATGATTTAAAAACAGATCATGCATTACCCAGACTCAAGACTCAATGGCTAAATGAGTTCAAACAAATGTTCGACTAAACATTTTTATTCATTTCCAGCATTTTATTGTGCCTCCCTTGATTTTTCTTCATTTTTAAGGCCCTAAAATCCAGTTTTTTCACCCCAATACCTAAATTCTTAGGAAGAACTATGTAAATAGGGGGTATTTCTGATGTATTTTGGGTGGGCGGACACGATAAAACTATCAGAAAATGTCTGCCATCATTTTTTCCCATTCAAATAGGCAGAAAACGATATTAGGCTCAAATGACGACCAAATGGTGGATTTGCTCATATATATATAGAGAGAGAGAGACAGAGAGAGAGACAGAAAGACAGAGAGACAGAGAGACAGAGAGACAGAGAGGACCACAAAAGTCAAGAGGGAAAAACTGGGCGGTCACCTTACAAGTTTATCTCTATCAATGGGGTCGTTGCATAACAAATGTCCATCTACGATGTCATAGACATTTTTTCTACGACTACGAGATCTGTTTGTGACTCGTAAAAATAAACAACAGGTGCATTGCATAATATTGAATCGTGAAATAGAGGATTCCTCGTGGCTTCAAAAATGATATTAAAGGACAATTTCACGGTAAGGCATTAAAACGCCAAAATGGTGCATGGGAGAACATCACCCGTAAGTGTAATTTATTATAATTAAGAAAATCTGGCTTTTATTACTTTAATTTTAAAAAATGCTAGAAAATTACGAAACCTATTCCACAAAATAAATAAATGTGCAATGTATAAAATTCATAAAATATTATCTAACATTGAATACTGGTATATTTAGATAGATAAATTTGATCTCTTTTCACTATTAATGTATTTGAAGATGGGGAAATGTGGTATCAGTGCAGGGGTTACAACTAGAACCCTTGACAAATCAAGCTACGGTTCCTGAAAGAACCTAATCTCTGAGTAAAGAACCCCATTAAAGGGGTTTCATCTATAACCCTATGGTTTTCTGAAGAACCCTTGGTTGATAAAACCAGGGGTTTTTCAAGGAACCAATGGACAAAGTTCTTTAAAGAACCCCGGACATTTCCAGATCTAGGGTTCTTTGAAGAACCCTACATATTTCCCCAACGGGGGTTCTTCTAAGAACCTCCCAAAAAGAGTTCTTCAAAGAACCATTAGGGGTTCTGCCATGGGGACAAGCCGAAGAACCCATAAGGGTTCTTGAAAGAACTCTTTCTTCTTAGAGTGCAGAGCATGTTTGTTATGCAAGGCAGGATATTCACACAGTGAATATATAGCATCGTTTATTTTTTCACTAAAGTGATGTATGTCAATATCTTTTCCATGAAATAAATAACCATAACCATAAGTATTCAGGTTTGATTTTTGGTCCCATTACGGCCATTTTTAGAGTAAGAAATAATTCAAAACATTTATCATGTCAGTATTGACGCAGCGTAGAAAATCGATTGTGGAAGAGATGTACGATGTCGTAGAAGATGTCGCAGAAAGTTATGCAATACAGTCATCGCAGATGGCTGTCTACGACGTCGTAGAATCAATCCACGAGCTCGCAGATTTTTATGCAACGGGGGCATTGTCCCATGTGTCATTTACCTGGTATGGGTTCAAAGTAAGTGGGTTTAAGTACGTTGACGTCCGAGGGGAAATGCTCCGCTCTGAAAGTACATTGCATTCAAACCCATTTCCATATCGACAGACTACATTTGCCCCACGATTCCATCTCTATGACTACGGGAGGAAATATTCCGGTGCTTATAGTGTTCTGGACAGAATCCTGTTAGGAGGCTAATGGAAGTGTCATGTGATTTAAACTGGTTCAAAGACGCCGACTGTACATGACATTGTATAGTGAGGGTCCCCTCTTGATCTTTTCCCGACCATCTTATAAATCTGAAGATCAGCAGATAATTGGAAATTACATGTATGCACGCAGCCGTCTGCACATGGTTTATCGCGTAGTCACGTATGTGATCAGGTTAATATTTTTGTGAATACGTATATTTTTAAAATTATATTTGAATACGATTTATATTGCTTGTGTGATGGGGCAACATGAATACGGGTCTGCTTCGCGTGTAAAAATCAAGGGATGAAAACAATAACGGAAAAATAATATTTTGTTGGCTGGACCCATATATATTTCTGGTTGGCGTTATACTATCATGTAACTCTTATTTGGCATGCATGTTCAAGGTCACTTTTTAAGATTCCCCACAGTGGCACTTTCGTATTGAATCAATAATGGATCTGCCAATGACAACCATCAGAACCATCACTGAGGACACTACTAGATGCTTGTTATTTTAAGTAATTGGTAATATTTCTTTTTTTCTTTTTATTTCGTTAAGGCCAATATAATATTTAATACATTACAAAAATACACTCTGTCCGTTATGGATGGGTCTCATATGACATAACTCCTCCTTATAGTGCTGCCAATAGTGGATCTTTTAACCCGGTACATGATACCATTGTACAGATCACGCTCATCTATATTGTACAACGCTATGCATTATCTTACTACTGTTTTGGTGTTTAAATGTTTTTCACCATGGGATAAGAAATCTCCAGGAACTTGAAAATAGTGGACGGCACTCGATCTAAATCGCCTGCATCTATTAACGCCTTACTATACTATGATGACATAATCAGCATTTTCACCTTTCTCACATATATAGTGCCGTACGTGACTGTGTCTCCATTTTATCTACTGTTAAACTCTTGCATTGTGTACATTCATCTTATTATTTACGGCACATCTGAAAGAACTGTCATACAGAAGTGGGAAAGTGGTCATATTGGTACTTTATCTTCTACTATAATAAACATACTCTATTCCTATAATAATCGAATGATATAATCAGCTTCAGATTAGTGTTAAACCTTACAGTGATGGTATTCTCAGAGATGCTTGACATCAAAGTGTTGATAAAAGAAAATGATACCAGAGACTTATAAAATGCATCCTCCGAACGCAGGATTGTCTTTCCTTTCCCTTACTCTATCAGACGCAGATTTGAGAATCTCTACCTGGCTTGGAGGATGATGAAATAGGAAATGGGAAATATAAAACGTGATCTTTCCTTCACAGGGGATTACTGAGATAAGTACTTAAGTAAGAAAATGATTTAACAGTACTATATCATTTTAAAATGGCCATGAACATTATCAAAATGACTAAGGTCAGACAGTTTAATGTATTCTCGGAGTGATAGGTTTAAAATTGCGTTGTCATCTTTTAATGCATTGGGAAACTAATAAAGCCAACAACCGTGTCTTATATGTTATTCTAATAGGATTATTGTCCCAGACAGTCATCGATCATTTTCACGGCTCCGGCGACGACCACTTTTGATACTGAAATCCAGAGACTTAAAATCGATATAAAAATGTATGTAGCCTTCGAAGTAAATCTATTTAGCCTTGACCAAAGGGGTAACCTTATGGCCTTCTCAAATGGAAATCAACAGTTCCAACTTTTAATTTCTTGTTATAGTCATGGACTTTGGAATCAGGCAAACACACATATTAGTCGCATTACGTTATTGTAAGAAAACGAGGACAAATGGCCGCAAATTCCATGGAATAAAATTAATATATTTCATTTGCATAAATATAGATGAATGATTATTGTATTGTTCCTTCATGTTTATGTTTGTTTGGCCAGACTCGAAGCATACGCCACGTTCCCAGAATAGTTTTCAAAACTTGCTTCACGAGGTCAATTTCTTACTTAATTATAAGAGTTGTCCCCCGCTTGAATATTATCTTGAAAATAATATATGGTCTTCACTACCTTGGGAAAAAAATCATATCTATCTGCTGTTCTTTCGATCATGTAATCTTACTCCATATTCAACCGTTTCCAAGGAAAACTTCAGTTAAAATGATGAATACATTCCCCAGGGTATTGCGATTTTCCTGGAGCAAGGACAACACGTTTGCAAAACTAATTAAAACAGCTTATGTACTCGTCAATGCCATGTGAAAAATGGATAATTATTACACATCTGGGTTTCCTCCCAACTCATCAGCGCCCTCTTTCTGTTAGTATTCACATGCAGGAGCCCCAGTGAACTCCCTCTATTGATCTCTTTCATTAACACAATCAAATGCTGATAGATTGTAAATTCATACATCATATAACAACATTAACTTCTTCCCGTTAATGTCAAATCAATAGCACACTTACTTATATTAAATTTTGTCAAAATCTCCTATATGTAATTTCTGACATGCATTGCCGCTATGACAAACCCCCATGCAATTGTTATTTCTATAATAGTTTGTTGTTGGAACGGTAACTTCCTTGGAACATTTCCAATACGTAGCCCTCATGGTATCAAAAAATCTCTCAATTAAAACGTCATAAATAAATTCACTAGTCTTTTTCTTTAACTACGGCTGTCAGAATGTCGTTGGAACGGTAACACAGAATCTCCCCCACATGGTACTTCTTTCTTCAATCCAAGCTGAAAACCAAATTAAGGTTTATTACATTGTTTTAAAAACAAAAAAGGTTTATTACATTGAAGTTTCTTTTTTCCTATTTATAGGGTAAAGTGGATGCATTAAAGTTTCCTCTACTTAGGGATAGAGAGCTGCGTTCATCAAAATTACCCTTGGTCGTGCTTGTGCCCTAGTGGATGTTTCCACCATGCACACTGACATAACAATGGTAACGCAAAGATTCCCCAACATAATTTGATCAATAATGCTGTGCTTGTGATGGAAACTAAAAATGGCAGTTAAAGTTGCATTCTCAATTACTACGACAAGAAAATCTTACCAAATTGACTTATATTATGATTCATAGGAGTGGTAATAAGTGCAGCCACTGCAGGAAAAGCTAGGAAAGGATATAAATATGGAGTTTATGAAGCCCTGTAGCAAAAACAACTGGGGAAGATCCAGCAAAGCTTTGCGGAACAAAAAGTAGAAAGATATTTATTTTTTGACAGGGAGAGCTAGTGTAGTTTAAGAACATATATGTATGTGAAAACTTGTGTGTAAAATTGTATATCAAATATGATATTACAGTTCAAATTTTAATAATTGAAAGAGATATTAAGGGAAATGACTTGAAGAAATATCCATTTTTGTGGTGGAAGTCAGATTTTTACAGATTGAGGGGGAAAATTAGGGGTTCCCTGAAAGTTCCGTCTCCACTGAGCATAAAATTAATAGCCATACATTGGTAGATGTTATGCTGGAAAGCCTTTGACGCCAAATGTTGAGCATCGTCCAATATCGTCAGCATCGTTTAAAAGAAATAGTTTATTCAACAAAATTTCACAGGATGTAATATTTTTCATTCTCCGTATGCATTTATGATTACATATTTTATATTAGAATATAAAATTCGGTTTTGCATTAAAGATTTGTTATTTATTTTAATCTCAACATAACTGTTTATATCGTAGCACGTCACATATCCCTATTAAATGAATTCAATCATAATTATGTCCACACCAAATACACAGCCTTTTCTTCACAAACCATTAACCATATCCCAACCGGTATTGCCGTTTGGTCAATTATAAGCTGAACCTCATTTGACGTTTCTGCTGGTCATTGTTATCAGCCGTTCACAAGCACAGCTAAGCTGTCTATTTACGTTCTAATATTCAGTCCACTCCAAATAGCAATACCATTTTTTCCCAACCAGTCCTTTATTCAGTCTATCAACACATCCTTTCACTCCTGAGCGATTCACGTCAAAGAATACAATCAGTTCATGCTTCCTTCCTGCTATGCTACTTCTTTAATCCAAGAGTTCTATAAATGGCACTCGTATACTACAAATGAAAAAATTACGAGGAAAAAAAATACATTATACAAACATATATCATATCAATTCACCCCCTACATTGATACCTTTAAGGTAGGCCTAAAGGTAGTCGACCGTACAAAGATAACTCGTTATCATCTTTTAAACATAGATGCACTTCACATAAACATTTATAATGATAAATTCGAAGGGAGTGAACAAGGAAAAACGGGACGTGGGTTATAATGATACTTCTGCTGGTGAGGGAGTAGATTGGGATTAAAATGGGGAAACGTCTGGGTAAGGGGGGCAAGCTAGATTAGAGCAATGCTATCCTTTCAAGACGAGATGTTTGTAGATGGAACGGGATATTAGGCAGAAGAAGTTTATAGGGACGGAATGAGTCTTGGTCGAGAGCTGCCATGGATCAGACCCTCAGGGGAACATGGATAGCCAAATCTGGAGCAGGTGAGTTGGTATGACCAGAGATAATGACCGACGCCTTCGCCCTCTATTTGCTCGTGTTTCTGTAGCACGGAATTTGGAGCTCCTGAGACCTTCCAGCAAGCAATTCCTTCACAGTGAGATATGGAACTATAATTTGTTATCCCAAATAATGTCACGCTCTACTCCGATGTTACTGATTTTGACTCTCGTCCAATTCCAGATTTACTGTCTCGCAATCTGTTATTACAGCAATACACGTGATAACAAGTGTTCCCTCGTTAAACCAAAAGCCGGCTGTCTATAAAGGTAGATTATTTAGTGAGGGAATTTAAAACTATTTCTGGACAACGGATTTTTCCTCCTCCCGGGCGAATATGGAAATAAATAATTTGTTGAATTGAATTGAATTGAATTGAATTGAATTGAAG
This sequence comes from Sthenelais limicola, assembly GCA_942159475.1. NCBI lineage: Eukaryota > Metazoa > Annelida > Polychaeta > Phyllodocida > Sigalionidae > Sthenelais > Sthenelais limicola. The sequence continues at coordinate 69,511,405 of OW804097.1, read as the reverse complement.
TATCGGAAGTGGTATAGGGTGCGCCAGAAGCAATTCAGGTCTCATTGTACATCTGCTAGTTCAATGCCTCGTAATTGAATAATGTATTAAATGACAGCCTCATTACAGCAGATGGAACCACATCTCCACAGTAGCCAAGACTTTATTTCACTGGATTCTTGATCGGACTATGGATGGGTATCAATTCATAACTTCGAGAGAATTAATCACTTTCCTAACTCATTTGGTTGACTATCAGTATGCATGGGGAAAGATCTTGTCTAACAGTTGTGTGTGACAAAATAATAAGCATCTTCTTTACTAAATTTTCTAGAAAGGTTGGTGGGCGTTTCTGCCGATATTGTGAAAAAACGAAATCTGTTTTAGTACCGGTGCTTTTATTTTCGTACCTGTATCATAGTAACTCTACACTTTCTGTAGACTCTATTCTGTGTAGTGAATTTCTCCTTACAAATAGTTTTTAATTATATTTGTGTTAGTCGGAACTGCGTAAATAAATCAATTTTAACGACAAACAAACAAACGCTCGTTGCTATTGACAGCGTTGGCGCCTTCAACTTACCTGTACCTATGCCAACATTACAAACTGGTCTAAAACCGAGATAGAGCTACTGATCCCTCAGTTCTATTAATCATTTCGGTTAATCTAGCCCTGAAAATGTGTTACTCTCACAAAATACATTGAGCACCTCTGAGGGGATTCCACGAAGCCCAGATTGAACAATTTATTTGCGGAAGACCAAACTCGACAAGAACGGAAATCAATCTGAACAAATATCGGCTCCAACTCGCCAACATAACTCATTGATTTGGTCAGATGACAATCATGCTGTCAGAGCTTTTAGTTTTGCGAATGTGCCAGATGACGGTTACAGGGAATCTATCTCTCATACCTCCATTGAACCTGTCTTTCTGCGCCAGAATCTAATCCCTGCGGATCTCCTCCACTCGTCGTTTTCTATGTGTGGCTGTTCCTGTAGTATCGTTTTACAAAATGAAACGATATTGAAGAATCTGTTGGTGCAATATGTTTTTTGAATATCAAATAAGGGGTTTAATTTTCCGTATGTGTATCTTGTGAGAGTATGCGAATCCAGGGGCCACGAGGCTCTAGCCTTCCATAACCACGATCAGTGGCCATTGATTTCCATCTTTATTTGTAGATATTTGATCAAATATAGCCTTGAAGAACCTCGTCGCCTCTCACGAGGAAGTAGAATACTGAGTTTGACATTGACCTTAGACCAACAGAGTCTTGAATATCGACGCCAGGATAAATCCTGAATTGACATAAATTCTGAAAACAAAATTCACCAGTTAGTTATGTTCTATCTCTGGAATTGATCAATCCAAATCAATAATTCATAGCGTTAGTATAATATATATAATATTACCATAAGATTAATCATCTCCACTTTGCCAAAAACTACATTCCTTGGTATCATTAACCCTTCTCCGGATGGCATACAGCAACCTGGTGACGATCCTATTCAATGAACCCAATAGATAGAGATGTTCAATTTGATTTTTTACCAGTAGGCATGAAGTAAACCTGACGTGAGTTACATATATATCATTAAGTTGGTTGGAGGAGCGTGAATATTCTAAGCGACTGAAACCAGCGGGCTCTAGATTTATTACGTATGCTTTCAATCGTGAACATAGAAAAAATTGAGTCATGAATTTGAATTTAAGTGGTAGTCTTAGTAAAAAAACAGATTGGTTGCCATAACAACCCCACATAACTCACTAGTGAAATACGCACTATACGTAACTCACCTTTGATGCGCTGTTTTTAGGGCAATGCGTGTATAATAAATCATATTTCAAATGGAGCAAACAAACACATTATTGGGAGATTGGGAGCGAATATTGGTTCTTTGAATTGAACTTGCCACGATTCATGAAGAGATGCAGAAAATCCAAAAATTATACACTGTTAAAATATTGTTGCCTGGATATGGATGGGAAATTAATCAACTTTGTTCAATGATTAATATATTTTTAAATAGAATCCTTTTTTTTCTTTTCTTTTTTTAAAAGTACAGGTTAGGTGCCTTATGCCACATCTACCTATTACAGCTTTGTTTAATGGTCAACTGGGTAAATTGTCTTTACCGTTTTTGATGAATAAATGGTATGCCATATAGTATATATACCTTCAGTTTACAATTGAAGATCAAGGAGAGAATATGTTATATTGTATTCTACTTGTACCAGGATCTGCTGAAAATAATATCACAAGATGTAATGCTTTTCTGAATGAAAATATCTTAAATCTTTCATAAGGTAAACATAGATATAAATCAATCATTTCCTATTCCCAGTGAAGCCCTCAATAAACACACACATGATATATATATACTATAGATCTACTATAATGAGACTAATTAGATTATGATCGCAGATGATGTCGGATAATGACAACGCCATCGTCAATTTAAAAAAAGCCGCTATTATAGTAAAAGATTAGACTGGATAATAACCAAACCACCTGAACAAGCGTATAATTTAAGGGGAAATAGCTTTATATAATGTCATCCTATAATTTAAATGTATATCTATAATCAATATCATATGAAGGGATCAATCAATAGATGTACCTGAATCTGTTAATATAGTAATTTCCATACCTCAGGAGGGGCGGAAGACAGGACCCATCCGAGACTGATATATACTCATAATGGTGTAAATGTCTATCTAGATTGCTGGGGAGCGGGTAGACAGACACTTCATGAATTATTGGTTTCAATAGGGAGTTAAGCAATCACAGGTAATGGCTAAAGTAGATTCTTGTGGATCGTGTTGATTCTAGTTGATCTCGCTAGCTTGTGTAGTAATAACTCGAGTAAAGCGTAGGTCCACGTTTGGAGAGCTGAATATAGCTTTCATTGGGTCCAATCACGAAACATGTCAATCAGTCAATATCTTAGGTGCCAAGGTGAACCATAGTCAGATCGCTCAGTCTAGGTAAGTCTATTCAGTAACACTCCTAAGTCCAGTCCACTCAGTCAATTCAGTACAGTCTCTCTATGTCTTCATACTGTCAGTTTTGTCGAGCAGTAGGTCAATCGTAGTGTATTCGTTCAGTAACAGGTTGGAGTCTGAGAGTGACAGGACCTGAGGTCTATTTATATCATAAGAGTTTCATCATCCTAACTGGGCATTGCAGCAATGTTCTAGAACATTCTAGCAATCCCCTGGTATTGCTTAGTATGGAAGGAATAGAACGATGACTTGCATCATTCCAGAAGTGCAGAGACGAGCTCGTGAGCGACTCATCTCTGATGCAATGTACCTTAAATCTATGGAGGGGCAGGTCTGGCGCAATGCCCTGACTCATGTCATCATAAGGGGGCAATGCCTCAGTACCGCGCCCTAGTGCGATAATGGATAACAAACTGACTGACTATGGCCAAATACAATTAATACATTTAAATACTTTATTTAGGCACCTTAATTACTCAATATCATAGATCAATAAATTAACTCATTAGACTAAAACACATTAAATTATCTTTCGTACATTAACAATGGTACTCCTGAATAACATTTGTTTAAAAAATACCTTCTGTGAAGACATCATAACTGTAATTAATGTACATGCCTTTTGGTGAATTAAATTAAGGAACATTCGGGCTCCATTGAATACAATAATAATAATAATAATAATACAGTTGTGGTCTTGAGGAAGTACAAATGACCATTTATTTTATGTATTTGTGAAAAGTAGCACCCCCGCTACATACATGCATGCATACATACATATATATGGCTTGAAAGCTTGAAAGCTCTCCATATGTGATTTCTCTTTTTTTACAACCGACTTTATTTCTGAAACCTGCCTTCGGGGCATATCCATTTCTAAATACAAGTTATCTCACGATCAGAAACGAGAATAAGGGGAAAAAACAAAAAGGACATTATCATCGAGTATTATCATTTAAAATCGACCCTGGGCAATAGCCACCTTTATTTTAGTTGGATCGAATTTTAAACAAGGCAGACATTACGAATGCAAAGCCTAACCAGCTCTTCATTTTAAATTTTCAATATTTCCAGCTATATCACCAGCTAGACGTTTCCACAGCATTTCTTCCTCCTTGCGGATATTTTTGAATTTGAGCGAATATATGACCACATTAGATCTCATTTTTAGCTCGTACATAGCAGTGAGCAGATCCGTCTGATTTCTCTTTACATTTGAAGCCAAACGATTTAACAGTTACACAAATACATGTGTCAGCCATGCTGACGTTTTACCACGTTGCCTATACAAGAGATGAACGAAATCCAAATACAAAATTTAATATCAATTACTCAGCGGATATTAATATCGATTACTCAGCAACTTTTACCATAGCCACGAAGAAGAAAAACACACTATACTACATAGCTTTATTACAAGTCGACCACTATAAACATAATTCTCAACAAATCAACTTACTATCTTATGTCATGAAAAATTCATAAAGCATGCTTTGTGTATTACAATCGCCTAGCCATTATTAGGGCTTTTGTTCATTCCAATCATCATATCGACTATAATTCACCGAGACTTAAGACAAAAGGGGCCACCCCAACTATAAATCTAGTTTTTTTATTTTTTTTTAATCATTTTTCCAAAAACTACTACAGTAAGCTAAATTTGATAGTTTTTTTAAAATCGTTAAAGTTTTCTAAAGATCGTATTTGGACATTTAGGTTATTCCATTCAGAGACATTATTATAATACTGTAAACGTATTAATGTTCGCGCAGTATTTATTTTCGCTATTTTCGCGCACCCACCTTTGTGCGCGAAAATAAATCCTGCGCGAAAGGTACGATTATTGCATAAACAATGTGGCTGATATCGCTATGAGCGATATCGGCTCATTGTGGCGGGAATAAGACACAGTCATTCAGCACTGACATACGTGACGTATCCATCTGACGTTCACCTTCCTCGTCTGAACTTTCACCGTCCGCCATTAACAGACTCTGAAATTTTCTCGTGGGTTTACCTAAGTTTCGTAGTGTTCTCCCCCCAGTTCGGTCTCTTTATTTGGTGTTATGGCTCGTAAGAAGACCAAGAAAAAACTGGTAACGACTCCTACTCGTAGGATCATAGGGACGAGACAGCAGATGGCAGGAAGGTTGGACGATGAACAACAGCCGGCTCCTAACCAGCAGGCCGAGCAACGTGCCCAGCAGGAGCAGGAGCGTGCTGCCTATCTCGAGCGGAGAAGGCTGAGGATGAAACAGAAGGCTCGTCGTCTCAAGAAGGCAAAAGGGCTTCCATCTAAGCATCTACTTCAAATGAAGGGCTACATCCGTTCTCTGTGTAAATCGGTAAGGGATGAGGCTATTGCGAAGTCTGAGCGTGACCAGCCACGAGTGACAGCTAATAACCGTCGCCCCCACGCTACCGCACAGCCTTTTTTCCCGCGCTGAGGACCACGAGGACTCTGTGCCGCCAACTGGCAAGAAGAGGCGCTTGCGCCACCTCCCTGAGACTTCTTCTTCTTCATCGTCCGAGGTATCGTCTTTCTCGTCCAGCTCCGATGACTTCGTTGTCCAGCTTCCTAAAAAGAGAAAGAATAACAGGAAATTCAAAACGTCGGCTGAAGCAAGACATCCTTTTAGGGAACGAGGCTCGGACTCTACCTCCTCCTCCGATGAGGACCTGCCTGCTCCCTCACACCTTAAGAGGCTGTATCGCCACAACGACAACATTTCCAAGGCAATGGCTCGTCAGACCACCTCGATGGGAAGGCCGAAAGGTAAGGGCAAAAAGAAAATTGTAACCCCTGAAACTTCTCTTCCCCCCGACATGGCATCTAAAGTTAAAGAAGAGAAAAGGGACCTGTCTTTCGCAGAGTATACATGTGGACTGGCCAATATGCTCTCTGATCTTCTTCCCTCTGCCTCTAATCAACTGGCTATTGCAAACCATATCGCTCAGTTAGCTCAAGACACAGCCTCCCATGGTTGGGACGGGCCTCGGGTCTGGTCCCAGACTGTAATTGACTACATCTTGGATAATACTCTCGACTGGGCTGACGAGGTTTCTATTCAGCAGCACCGTACTCGCCTTAGTTGGCTCCCCAGAAAGCCTTCCAAAAAAGCAGGCCTTCATGTACCCTGCCCGAAGTTTAACTCGGACGAGTGTGATTATAATTTCTCCCATAGCGAAGGTGCACTTACCATGTCTCACTGCTGTGGATATTGCTTCTTCGCAACCAGAAACAGGGAGCTCAATCATACGGCGAAGGCTTGTAACAACCGCAAGTCTAATGCACCTAAAGACCAACAAGAGAAATCTGGTTACAAGAAGAATCAGTGGGGCAAGTCGAAGTCAACTGAGGCTTCGTCTGCTAGCGGAGAGGCCGCTACTGCGTCAAAAAACTATTAGGTTCTAGGCGGGATAGAAGGGCCAACCCTGTTCCCCTTGTTGCCCACTATACATCGTCAAGTGACCACAGTTGTGTTATTGTTCCAGAACATGTTAATGTTTCGTCAAAAATAGTTTCTTACCATGACTCCCATCCCTTCCGTGTTCGACAACCGGATGATAACAAACCTGGCGCACATGCGCATGATATACTTCCGCTCTGCAGCCAACATGGCGGTGTCGGAGAGGAAACCCCGACATCTGCAGTTAGTGTTTCCGATGTTTATCAAAAATTGGAAGACGACTCTCGGAATGAATGTGTTAGTGTTGATGAAAAGGACTCTCAGCACCATAAAACAAATGACAGAAGCCTCTGTCACAAGGAATGTGTAGTGAAACGGCCCGGGAGAGGTGATCTCGCATCCCCCCCACCACTGCATGTCGACTCAACGACAAGTCAGATGGTAAGCCTTCATAATAATACTCGCCAAGCCATTGCTGGTAAATATGACTGCCCACTTACGGGCCATTCTTGTGAAAAGGCTGATACTTGTGAAAAAATAACCATTGATAATATTGGGGTGTATATTAATGATGGATCTACCCTAGATGTGTGTATTGACCCCGCGGCTGTCATACCAGCGGAGGTCGGCCAGAATCAGTTCTTCAATGTTTACAACAACTGGCCTGGTGCATCGAGTGAAGTGGGTCATGACCTCAGTGATATATATGCTAGTGTTTTGGAGGCAGGCACCCCTAACTGGTGCGGGGCTCGCATTCCGATCCCCTCTGCCCTTAATATAAATGAATGGAAGTTATTGACAAGTGATCACCCTGATGATGACATTGTGATGCAGGGTATTTCATTCGGTTTCCCTATGCAATATACAGGCGGTCCGCTTGCGGACTCAGACACTAATGTTAATCACCCGTCAGCGCGTAGCTACGGTAAGGATATTGATCAATATGTGGACCTAGAGGTCAGCTTGTGTGCCCTGGCTGGCCCCTTCAGTGCTCCCCCCTTCAGTCCCTGGAATAATGTTAGTCCTCTGATGACTCGCCCCAAGACAGATGGGTCTCGCCGTGTGATTGTTGACCTGTCATTCCCGAATGGCGGGGTCAATAAATATATATTGAAGAATAGGTACAATGGAAAAGTTGCCCATCATAATCTACCTACTGTGAATATGGCTGTGGATACTATCAGGGGTATGACCTCTGAATGTGTCGCCATGTGTGTTATTGATCTCAAACGTGCTTATAGGCATTTCATGGTCTGTCCATTAGACTGGCCATTACAAGGTATACGACATCGTGATAGATATTACTTTGACATGGCTTTACCCTTTGGTGCGAGGATTTCTTCTCTAGTCATGCAAACAGTTGCCTCATTCTTGGTCAGAGCCCTCAAAGCAAAAGGAATTCGGGCCTTAATGTACCTAGATGACTTGATGTTACTCGCACCTGATATCTCGACACTCACTCAACAATATGAGACAGCTTTGGCTATGTTTAGGCGCCTTGGCCTCACTATAGCCGAGAAAAAACTTCAGCCTCCAGATTATGTGGTCACTTGGCTTGGAGTTGAGTTCGATACTATCAAGAATCGTATTGCTATTAAACCAGACAAGCTCAGCGAAATATACGAATGCTTGGCGGCTGCAGAGCTTCGTCCGTCAATATCAAACAAGGAGATGCAGCAGCTCATAGGCCGTATAGCACATCTGGGTAAAGTGATACAACCGGCCCGTCTCTTCATGTCAAGGATGCTAGCTGCTCTCCGTGCTGCCAAAGGAAATAGAATTTACATCAATTCTCCAATCAAGAAAGACTTGAGCTGGTTCACTACCTTCCTCCCTTCTTACAATGGGAAGATTGCAGCGCGACTGGCCCGAGCTGCCCAACAAAGACAGTCCCTCTCTCATCGTCCAGGGACCGTCAAGAATAGGCAATCTGCAGCCTGCCTCTTCCTGGCATTCTGTCAACATGTCCATATTCGCTACAAAACCATCAAACCTAAACAAGTCTGCTGGTACATCGAATATCTCGTCATTAATGGCATGAAGCCATCAACCATCGCTAATGCCATTAGTGCCCTTAGGACATTCTACAAAGTGTCAAGCATCGATCCATCACCTTTCAATGATCCAAAGGTACTAAATGCTCTAAGAGGAGTTCAACTTTCTCTTCGTCATGTACCAGCCCCAAAGGCGCCTGTGTCTCCGGAGTCAGTTAAGCTCTGCCTCATTCAGGCTCGCCATCACCAGTATCCTACACATATGAGGTTGGCCATTATATTGATGTTCGAGGGTTTCCTCCGCCAATCAAATTTGTTTCCAAGGGTCACCGCTGACTACGACCCTTCAAGACAACTCACCTTTGATGACTTCTCGGTTCGTGATAATACCCTTATCATCAACCTAAAGTGGTCCAAAACCATGCAGTCCTCAGCCACGCCCACTTTCATCTCTCTGAAGGCTATCCCATATTCAGTCTTCTGCCCCGTCAAGGCTTTTCGTGCCCACTGTAAAGCCTCCTCTACCCATGAAGCTTCCATTCCTCTCTTCTGGTTTCAAGACTCCAATCCGATGACCACCACTTACATGGCGAAACAGTGGTCACTTCTCCTCAAGGCATCAGGGCAGCGTACTCTCGGCATCTCTCTACATAGCCTTCGCCGCGGTGGTGCCCAGTTCGCTTTCCACTCCCAGGGTGCCTCCCTCTCCGATGTCTCCAAGCATGGTACCTGGAAATCCGCGTCAGTTCATTCATATTTATGTCCTCAACCACTTCAAACTACCACCGTCCATCGTGCCATGTCACGCTTGGACGATGGCTTGGAATATATAAGTGCTTCTTAACCTAAATCTTACGGACACTGACTCTCATCGATTCAAGCAAATCGTTACCTGAACTGACACTTCTACAACAGAATACCATATAACATATGTTTCCCAAATGATTAATAAAATCATTAAAATTAATTACTGTGTTGTTTCTCGTTTCATAATGTGGCTGATATCGCTATGAGTGATATCGGCTCATTGTGGCGGGAATAAGACACAGTCATTCAGCACTGACGTACGTGATGTATCCATCTGACGTTCACCTTCCTCGTCTGAACTTTCACCGTCCGCCATTAACGGACTCTGAAATTTTCTTCCCACCCACCACCCTAAAACAAGACTCTAGTATTCTCTGAATACTTCGTGGGAATATATAAGTGCTTCTTAACCTAAATCTTACGGACACTGACTCTCATCGATTCAAGCAAATCGTTACCTGAACTGACACTTCTACAACAGAATACCATATAACATATGTTTCCCAAATGATTAATAAAATCATTAAAATTAATTACTGTGTTGTTTCTCGTTTCATAATGTGTGAGACTTCGTTGCTGAGCGAATTTAAATCTGCGCGAAAAGGTGTCAAAGTAGTTAGTGCGCGAAAATTCATCTGCGCGAAAATAAATACGTTTACAGTACATAGATTTTTAAAATTTAGTTGATTTGGGTAAAGTAATATTAAATAGAGGAGCTTCTGCTCGTCTGGTGCCTGTGTTGTGATGGCAGGCTTCAGGTTTTTTGCTAATTTTAAAATAGCTAATTTTTAGTATATTAAATCAAATTCTTATATTAAATAGCCCGATGTCAATGTCAAATTGATCGAGACGTCGGGTCAAATCGCATGACACCCCAAAGGGGTGGAGTGCGATTTGACCTGACGTCGAGATTGATTTGACATTGACAGAGGGCTATTTAAGGATGATCGCGGGTATTTCTCAGTTGCCAAAAACGGCGGGGATTTTACGACATTGACCATGTTGATATTTTTTATTTTTTTTATCATTTCTTTGAATAGTGATGTTCAGTAGTTAAAAAGAAACACTTCTGACTTTTGAACAGATTAGTATATGTTTTTTTTCTTGTTTGTTATTGTTTACAACACCGTAAGCCACCTTGTTTACATGAAATTCAAAGCTAATCCGGCTCTCACTCACTGCACTGTCAAGTTCGGGGGCCTCCAGCTCCTAAAGTAATCTGGGGACCACCCGTTTTCTTGCTATTTTCAGAAAGTATATCCCTTAAACTATGATATAATAAAAAATTAGCCAACTCTAATTACAATTTATGGTTTAAAATCGATAAAACGTTTCAAAAACGCCCTTTTCTCCATAGACGGCCATATTAAATTAATCAAATAACTTTTTATTTTCAAACGGAAATAGCAAAAAATCTAGTCTGGGGACCCCCTTAAAAAAATTATATTTGAAATCAGCATGATTTGGAGTACAAAGTGTGAAAAAATCAGGCTGATCTATTTACTTTGGGAAATACCCGCGGTCATCCTTAATATTTATTTCATACTAAATCAACAAGAGAAAGACGATTTTAATGACATTTTACCTTGGTTTCCATCGAGTTTGCGGACATCGGTCTTGAACGAACATGACAGAGGAAGCCATGATGGCGGAAGTAAGACATGTGACCAATGCCCTTGCCAGAGGATAAAACGGTATAGTACCCAGACCCCCCTATGATCGACCTGTTTTCATACTTTTTCCTAGGCTGGAACTTTCTAACCGATCCCAGAAGCTAGCTTGAGTTATGTCGAGCAACTTTCAAATGGAAAACTATTTGGTTTAATGAATAATTAAAAAGTTATCACAAACCGCATATTCAAAGCTAGAGTAGTTCAAAATGGCCGCCAAAACAAAAGTTGATGAAAGAGCACAGCCAATCAGATGCGATCACGTGCCCATGGGTACAATGACGTCATATATAGCAGCAAACTGGGGAAGCCCTCCGAGAGAGAAACACAGGACTGTCGCTCTCAGGCCTTTTGCAGGTAGAAATCCGGGATTATAATTTATTCCATTAAAAAGCTAACAAATTATAGCCTAGAATCGAATCCTAAGATCGATGGCAGATCTCGCAAGGCAGTAAGTTTAGTAGCTGGGAAACTCCCGGCTGTGAAGGCCCTTTTTTTCGACGATCCTTTATTTATAGATGTCCGCTAAATATAAAAACAATAATAGGCATACAGATCCTGTGAAATATAACCAATTTACTCAAATAAATATATCTTGTAGCGGTAAGTTTCTGGATTTTATTAAGGAGTTTATCTGTGCAGGGGGTGAGTGTTAGTAATTGTATATCAACAATAGGGAGTACAGTAGATTTATATACTGTGCAAGCTGCTTTCTGGGTTAAGAATTTTCTGATGATCTGAAAGTATCTAAGCTTATTATATAGTACAGAGGTAATTTGGTTTGCGGACATCTGCATATTTAGGTTGCTATCAATGGTCCTAGGTAGCAGAATTTACTTGAAACTTTAATGATTAGTTGTCCTGTGTTAATTAGGAGTAATGGCATTACAGTTTTCATTCAGCGTTGTAAATTAATTCCAATACAAATCTACTAAACCTTTATCGAAGGAAATACACTCAATAAAAAGTAACACTTATGAAATATTCATAGGCTTTCTTGTTGTCTAAAATCAGGTGGGCCCATTCATGTAGGATTGCTCAGATATACATTTAGGTCTAATAATAAGATTGCCTTCTGCTGATCGCACCCCCATTGACCCCCGCCTCCTTATCCTACAATAATTACCATACGTCATAGAGATTGTTGGAACTGATTGAGGTGTCCACAAACGTGTTATGACAACACATATAGACGCTTCTCTAACGGACAACTCAGCCAAGTTTATTGCAGGTTCCACCAGAATTCTACCTCGGAGTATATTTTATACATGCACGATCGGATGTTTTGTACATGTGAAAAAGTTCCTGTTTTCCGTGCCGGTTTCCATCTATAGACGTCTTCTTGACATCTTAGCATTCTGTCGACACGTTCTAGATCAAATATATTTCTCCTTAGAATGAGAGATGACCACCTATTACCTTCTTATCGTCCTCAGGAAGAAACACACCTGCAGAAATACAGCAACCTCCAACTAAGACTATCATTTATGTATTTTTAGGTATCATTGTCAAAGAGGGAACTTTTTGCTCTTCCACAGCCTCATTTCACGTCCGTTGTCTTCCCACCCCCACATCCAAAGAGAGATGGAGCAATTGACTATCCCAACCCAGCGCACAAACGCTGTGGGCGCTCCAAACGTTCTCTCATTTGAGTGTGAGAGCTGGAAGGGGTCTGCGAGGAAGGAGGAGAAAGTATCGCAGCTTTGGTTCTTCGCGCTGCTTCAGACGAAGCTGCGTTTCCAATTAACAATACATCGCCTTTTAGTTAGTGAAAAATAGTTATCACCAAATACATGATTGGAAACTACAAACAAGTCTGTCAGTTCGCTATCTAATTCTCAAGCCAGCAAGCAGCGAATTGATGCCATCTTCGCATGAATGCGATCTCTATCCTCCAATGTGAACTTGCGGTCGCGGAGGCAAAAGGAAAAGAAGTGGAATTCTATGTTAAACGCGAGTCTGAAAGGATCAAGTACTAAAGCATGCAGTGGATCAGCTAGCGTGGAGGGACACCGTTGCGGCAGCAGTAGTCGCCCGATTCATCCACAAGGATCAACATTCGACTTCCCGGTGATAGTACGACGGAGCAGTAGAAAGCCAACTTCCTTGCAACCTTCAACTACGTGGACAGGTTGACCCCGCGTCCGGATCAGAGAGGGTGTACGTTGCTGTTGTTGGATGCTACCTCGTTGTCAATAAAGGCAATTTTTCTCGGACCAGCTGAAAAAGGTAAGTGTCTTGCTACAGAGGACTTAGTCTGAGAACAGTGGATTCTGCGTTTTATCTGCAGCCTCCTAATACACGTATGATGGATTCTCCTAGATTTGGTGATTTTCTGATAACCCGGTTCTATAACAGCAATCTTTAAACATATAGGAACCTGTTTAGGGAAAACATAAATCAATGCTGGTGTTTTTCAGATAGTCCTGTGTACCTTCTATGTGAGCATTATCTTTAAACATCCAGGGATGTTTTAAGGGAGAACAGTAAATCAATGCTGCTGTAGTATCACTTTGTTTATGTACAGAGCACATCGGGCCGTTGAAGATGAAGATTACTTTCCTTTAGGGGGAAATTATGATCCTTATCATAATAATGAATGATAGGAGTTAAAAGTCTCCTTCACGCACTTGCAGTTTACTTGTAGGATTCTTTGGTTTACACTCCATCTCGTCAATTGAAGTTACAACATGTTAGATAACATGAAACCATGCATCAACTGACCCCAATGAAGTATTTTCAACCTTGTTTTCTTGCAAGAAATTTAATGCAAGAAATCCAACGACATCACAGTGCCTTACATGATGTAGTTATATTATATAGAACATCTGCGAGTGTGTCAAATGATATGTATCATAAACAAATCACAACAAATCAAATCCGTATAAATGTATTTACCTGTCATCGCTCGCATTGGAGAAGGACAAGTTGAATTTTAAACCCCATGTCTGGGAAAGAATACATCTGTCTCTAGATATACTTTCAAAAGTACTTCTTGCTTATGCAAGATAGCGATTTCGTTAATTGGCCATCTCAGTGATTAGCCTACTCCATGAAATTAGTATATCAACCGTTAGCGAGCACAACCACCAATGCTAGTATCAGAGATCATCCCATATTGTGACATCCAGTCTAGGCCTCTCAGATCAGTGAATGAGATTGAGTGATTGATGGAACTTTATTTGTACGAAATATATCATACATCTAGCGTCAAGTGGGTATTAGTCCTGATGGCATTTTGCGGTCAAGAGCGAGAGGTTTTCCCTCAGATTGGAGGGATTCTGTCAGCTCTGAGCCTAGACTGCATCGTATCCCTTGTAGTCCTGTAATTATACCTAATCATAAGATAATATTTCTAAACTCCAGCTCATGACAATGTTCGATGCAAGATATAGCCCTACTGATAGCAAACGTGGGTTGGAGAACCAACTGGAAAGTATATTTCGTTGAACAATTTCAGATAAAACAATTAAAGTGAAGACAAGACAAGACAAAATACACTACAATGATTAAAAACTATTTCTTTCGAAAACACAACATTGTTATAATTGTGAGTCTCGGGTGATACAAACCTAGCACGGACTACGTCGAAAATGGAGTTGATAACCGATAGGAAGCTATAGGTATAGGTGTTAGCAATTCCACGGCGACCATATACAGCGACATGGCTACATAGATTGCCTCGGCATTTGCTTGTTTCTGACAGGAAAATGGACAATAGTATTCTATACATCAGTCACGCGAGGTATATGGTCCTGAGCCGAATGAGCCTATTCGGGCGAATGGATGTGACGATAATGGCCTTGGCTTCCATTGGTTCTGCAACAGCAAGAAGAAGTATATGGACTTATCACCGCACCTGCCCCCTCCTCCCCCCCCCCCCCAGCCCCCATTTCCTTCTCGATTAATCTAATTGCTGCAGTCCGTGCATAGCTTCTGAACCAATGGTTAATTCTCGCAGTGGAGGTACAACAACACATTTGCTGCTAATAATTGACATTGAAACCAGCACCTGAAAGATTAAACACCTTGCGATAATGCGTTGTTGATGCGACATTGTGTTTGCCTCCTTTTCTGTCGTTTTTAGCCTTAATTAAACCTGGCTATGAAACTTGCCAAGTCCGATATGGATACCTACTCTGCTGTTGTCTGACATGTATAAGCAATGAGAAGGAACTCTTATACATGCCTTGGCATGTGTATCTGCTATCCGCTATATAAGGGAAAGGGTGAATTTTTGTCAGGCATGTTCTTGGAATCTGTAATGTTACTAGCCGTTTTTCTGCTTTTACAGTTCCGTTAACCCTTTCCGGAGGACAGCAAATATGTGGTTTCTGAAGGCATCTGTGATGAAAATGTGATATTGAAGCCTTTTTTAAATCGGGACATCCACACTCTATTTATAGCCTCGGAAGCAAGTATGGTCAAACCAATGATCATGTGACCTAGAGGCAATGATCAATGAGCACTTGAGCCAATTGATCATGTGACCCAGAGATGTAACTAGCCCTGTGAGGCCCTGACAATGCTTCAACACAGGCATCCCTGGAGGAGGGGAAGAGGGCAGAGAGAGGGTGGGGGAATCAGAGAGTTGGAGGGAAGGGAGAAGAAGAGAAGGTGAGAGAGAGGAAGGGAGTGAGTGAGGTTGGTTGCTTTACGCCCTTATCAACCCATTTAAGATGGTTATATCAAGGGCGGGAGAGCTGAGAGGGAGGCAGTTTATGATCATACCCAGGAAATAGAGATAGAGAAGAAGGGAGAGAGAGACAGAGAAAAGAGACAGAAAGGCACTTTATGGTCATACCCAGGACCAAGAGAGAGGAAGGGGAGAGGGGAAGGGGGTAGAAGAGAGGGAGAGAGAAGAGAGGGAGGGGGAGGGGAGGGGAGAGAGAAGAAGGGAGAAGAAAATAGAGAGAAGAGGGGGAGGTGGAGGTGAAAAGAGGGGAAGGAGGGGCTGGGGACAGAGAAGAGGAGTGGGAGGGGAGAGTGACTTGAGAGGGAGAGGGGTTTGGAGGGAGGGAGAAGAAGAGAGAGAAGAGTGGGGAGAGGGGAGAGGGAAAGAGGAAGAGAGAAGTGGGGAAAGGGATTGAAGGAGAGAGGAGGAGGGGAGAGTGAGTGAGGAGGAAGGGTAGGTGAGGGAGAGGGAGAAAATGAAAGAAGCGGAGGGAGAGGGAGGGGGAATTCGGATAGGGAGAGGAAGAAGAGGGTACAGAGAGAAGAGTGGGAGAGAGAAAAGGGCAGGGGAGAGGAGAGGGGGAGAGGCAGGGAGAGAAAGTAGGAGAGACAGGGAGAGAGGAGGAGGGGAGAGAGAGTGATAGGAAGAGGGAGACCGTCCAGAGGACGGGTACTTTGCTAATGCTTTATAAGCGTGGTTCCAAGGTAAAACTGATCTTTTTATTTTTTCTCTAGCTACCATCATCTCCAGCGGTGTTAAAGTTGGAGACACTTCGTAAATCCCCCAGTCAGTAGATATTCCTGTGGTCACAGGCGGTGTGGTCTGATTGATGTATCTTAGTATAGGGTCGTCGTTTGTGATCAGATGGTGTAGATTAAATCAAATATCTAGATCTAACACACACGAAAAGGAAAACTGAGCATGACGCCTGAGGATATAGATAGTCCAGGCAGGAAAGATTGGTAAAGGATATACCTCTATGTGACAGTATTTATGGAACACTCTCTTTAGAGCCCTTCTGAGCTAGTGCTTAGATACTATGTGGCATTTTACACTATGCCTGTACTCTGGTAAGAGTAAATCTCCTTGAGCTACTCAAATTCAAAGCGACTGGAGGATGTGGAGTCGCCTGTCGCTTGATAAATACACTCATCTACCAGAATTCCTCTGGCCATATATGTGGTCCCACATATGAACAATGGAAGTGTGTGGGATTTTTCACCTGTTATAGCCAGAAGGTTGCTGACTATTCATGGCTGTCACCGGGATACACCACCGATACCCCTGCCAAATGCCCACTGGGACATACACAAATATATTTGACTAATTTGAAACCGATGCATTTGCGCTGTATTCGCAGTTATTCATGAATAGAAAATGCCCATATGTATACTCTCGGGATAAATTATCACTTGTCACAAAAGTGATTTTTTTAAATATAGTAATGGGGCATTAGTGACATGTCAACGAGCGGAGACAAGCATTTCATCATTTATGTTGTTGTTTCAAATGAAACACTTTTGTCCCGCCCTTCCCAGAACTAACTCCCATGATTGCTAATAATCCCCTTAATTTGAGTAGTGCTACCAATTTACCAGTCACGGTTCTCGCCTTATATGTGTCAGTATTAAAGGCTGTGCCTCCAGCAGATTTTCTCTAACTGGTTGAACAGTCCTAACAGTTTCCAAGATAAACAGCATGGGCCATAGGCATGAATTCCTTATGAGGTTTAAGGGAGTGATTGGTATACAGTGGCAAAGATATTTTATCAAATATATGCAGATATTCTCTCCTTGTCGTGGAGAGTATGGTATACTTGGGACCACGACTACAACCATGAATTCAATTATTTCATCTACAATACTGCAAGGGATGAATATTCACCAGCTGCAACTTTTCACATATGGTATGTTCCTGCTAAACCTGTCCTTCCAATTGCCCCTACTCGCTGTCTGACAAGTGTTTCCCATTCCAGGAAACAAATTAAACTTTTGAATAGAAATGTTTTTATCTAAATGTATCACTTAGGTCAAACATTTATTATGCTTCCCCCCTCATGAATCAAATGACTGAGGAGCTCTGTTGTATAGGAACATTCTAATTCGCAGTAGGCTAATTGAAAGGGGAAATTCCATATCTTTGACAATTATGCCCGCCACGGATCAGCCGTTGACTATTATGTCCGCCATGGATCAGCCTCATATGGCCTGCTGCAAGAGGGAAGAGTCACAAGAGATAGAACCATCGATCGGCATTCCAAACAAAATGTTGCAATTTAAGTGTATCCGTTTATGAAAATATATATGTCGAGATTAGCAATGCCTAAACATAATTATAAACAATGAGTACCGTATTATTCTAAATGCCAGGAGGCTTTAGAAATGTAAGCTAGGTATATGAATGCACACGGTGGATTAAAGCAGCATTCTCAGTTATCACGGCCAATAAATAACATCTTACCCGATACGTCACTTCTGAGATCGGATGTGAACTCTCCCTAGCCGGAAAAGAGGTAGAAATAGCGCGACCACCGCTTGCGTCGATTATAGGCTATATACGCACTTCCGCCGGCTTACGCCCCCGGCCCCCGCACTCAGATACACTAAGTAGGACATAGGCTCGTTCCACCTATCATACCCTTTTCCGCGGATTTTGAGCTGAAAAAGTACCCTTTTTTCCATGAAAACGCTGACTTTTCAGCCCTAAAAAACACCCCTATTTTCTGAAAAACGCTGACATTTTTAAAATTAACCCCCTGTAATGTCCGATCGACAGCCTTAAGCGACTATGGGAACTTAATCTATCTAATCAAGAACAACGACAACGACAGGATCTAATGGACCTCGCCAGCACTCAACGTTTATATTCTTCTATCCACACCCGGGTTGCCAAATATCACAGCTTGTGACGACAACAACCGACATACATAAAGGAAGCAGTACATGACAATGACATGTAAATACAAAAGGGTGTATAATATGTAAGTGTGAGACATACATAAGATAAGTACAACATACAGCAATAAAAAGTTTGAAAATACAGATACATTACACAGCACGACCTCTGTTGGTGACTAAAACCATAACCACGACCCGCGCGGCCAGCACCAATACACATCTTACAAAACCAAGGGTCTCCAAGCGACAGCCGCTTGAGACGCGCGCGGGCGCGGCTCTGGTTCAGCAAAGCTAATCCATAGCCGCGCACCACAATGCCCCTCCCCCTTTTTTGAAAGGAGGGCACAACCGCTTTAGGCTTTCATCAAGAAAAGACTAAACCATAAGGTTAATACAAAAGTAAGAAGGTAAAATAAGTAAGAATCAACAATACATCCGCCATCAAACATTATAAAAATCACAGAATAAATATAAAACATAGGAATCCATACCGGGTTTGCAGGAATCACACGAACAATGGAGAGAACAAACACACAAATACATTGAAGTTTGTTGATCAAGTAACTCTGTCCATTTTGAAATGTTTAGTCCGTGTATAAAGAATCCGAGTGTCCTGGTTATTTTAGAAACACACACAAATGTCCGGTAACATCCTAATTCTGGAAACTGTCCGTTTGAGGCACACATATAGTAGGTCGATGTATAGCTGTGGTAAAAATTGTTCGTATCCGATATAGCTGTATCCTGAGAGTTGAGTTGGCCAGCGTTAGAGACTATCAAGGGACATCTATCCAATATCGCTCATCTCGTCTCGTCACCGCTGGGCTCATCACAGCTGGGCTAACCACTGCTGCATCCGGCTCGACTCCATTCCATGTTCATATCCAAAGTCTAAACAATTACTATCCAAAAAGACCAAAGTCATACAAAGACTACAGACGCATCAAACTAGATCGTATCGTAAGTGCGTCTAACATCACTTTCTTCATCTTTTAACAGTTCCTCCTCGTCAATGTCCATATTTTTATCTTCCTCAGTCAAGCTCCTCTCGCCAGAAACATGAGATGAACCAGACACATCCAATCCATCTTCCTGCGCTGAACGGTCTGGGTCCGACTGAGGGACATAATCAGAATTATCGAAAGCCGCTGGCTGCTCCTCGCCGACAGAGGTATTCATCAGTCTATTGAACAACCCGCTCATCTTTCTCACGGGAGAAGAGAAGAGCGGAGGCACCATAGACAGAGACACAGCGCTACCACCAGGCACCGGTGTAACACCTACAAAACCTGGAGGAGCGATAGGAGCATTACCCGCAGCTCGACCAAGCACTCCGGGAGAGCCCTGTGCCGCAGCTGGGTTTTCCCCTAACAAGGCCGAAGCTCGTCGCTGAGCCTCAGACTCTCTGCTTGTTGACAGTGGCGTAAACCCTGTCATCGCATATGGACTGTACATAGGCAGAGGCCCCGCTCGACTGGACTGCTGCTGCTGCAAAGCTTGCTGCTGCAACTTCAGTGAACGCTGCAACTGCCGCTGTTGCTCCAAGGACTGTTGCAACTGTTGTTGTTCCTGCAACTGTTGCTGCTGCAACTGTTGTTGCTGCAACAATTGTTGTTGTTCCAATTGCTCATCCAACTGCTGCTGGTGTAACTGCTGAGCGGGCAACTGGGACAGAGTCTGTAGCATCATAGGGTTGAATCGCCTAGGCGAAACAACGTTCATTTGTACATTAGGATTCATTACTGAATCCCAATTATCAAAGCCAGGAGTTGGCTGTACACACTCCTTTACCGCTACCGCTTTAAGTGGAGTAGCTTCCTTGACTGCAGCAGCTGCTGGCGCAGTTGAAATAATCTGCGGCAACGTCTGCGGCAACTGCTGCTGTGGCAACTGCTGTTGCGGCAACTGCTGTTGCAACTGCTGTTGCGACAACTTCTTAGGGGACGACTGCACCAAAGCCACAATAACCTCCTCCTTCGTAGGTTCTTCCTGTACAGCCTGAGTGGTCACGGCTTGCGACCTCACAAGAGAAGCAGTATGCTGTTGGAGCAGATCAGACATTATCTTCGCCAAGTCTGATTTCCGCACAACATCAGACTCAACGTCCTCCTTCACTTTCTCAGCTTTCTTTCGTTTCTTCTCAGGCTCTCCGTCACCGCTTTCATAAGCGGTCAAGCGACACCTTAGATCAAGGATTGTCTCCCTTGATATCTTATCCTCCCTCTTATAGTAATCCAGCTGCCTGGTAAGATCCTCAATGCGGGCACGCATAGCGGGGATCTCTGCAGCCGCGGCTCTGATTTCCACAATGTCAGCCACAGGCGCCAAAGCAGTTATCACAGCCAACCTAACCGCTTCTACCGAAATATTAACGGCCTGACTAATAGAATCGGAGACATTCTTCAAGCTCCTATCTACATCCATAGCGGCCGTCGCTAAATTTTCATCTGTTGGCAGATAAGGCAAAACAGGCGCAGGAACATTGTCCGTCACACCCGCTCCATCCAACATACACCGATCAGTGGCTATTTCACCAGGGGCTCCCGCAGCAGCAGCTGGCTGATTTAGCGCCGCTACAGTAGAGTTGTCCTTCGGCCGTGCACCAGTCAAGACAGCCGCAATGGTAGCTTGAGAGGGTCCAGGCTTTGACCAAGCATTTCTAGAAGGAGCAGGGGCATCGATTACCTTCCTAGCAGAAGCCCTCCTTGCTTCAGAGGCACTGGCTCTCATCTCCAGTTGCGCGCGATGTCGACCAATGGTCATCACACGATCCAAGTCATATCTCCCCATCCGCGCAAAACGTACACAACCTAAGTTTGCAGTCTCCTGCTCCAAGACTCTAAAACTCCCTGCCATATCCTTTGCCCACTCTAGCCCATTCCTATGGCCAGTGTTGCGGTTGACCAAGTGGCGCACAAGATCAGAACGCCTGTCCAATCTCACACTGCAGGAGTGAGCGTGTGGACACGTGTAAAGTTGCACCGCCGGGCAATGCTCCTCACACAAGTGGCGATAGAACCTCTCCCGGGTGCGGTAGACCTTAATCCCATTAGGATTAATTTCCTTACCCAGGTATCTACACCAAGTAAATGGGCACCTATAGCCAGGTTTCCACAGCAAAGGGGCTCCATTCAACTTGTCCATAATAAGATCTATAATTTCTTGATGGCCATCTGCTTTCCCGGTACGGGACTTGAGGTAGTGGAACTTATCCTCATAGCGGGGCATTATTGGAGGATTTTTCCAATAATTACCCAGAACCTCATCCTCATCATCCGATTCAGGGTTCACAAGGACTCCATCACCCTGCTTCGGAACAATGTTCGCCATGTTAGTAGGGCTTAACTCCACCTCCAACTTATCCTTCAACCGCCAGCGCGCCTGATGGCGAACTGGGTTCGCACTATCTGAAGTCTTCTTGGGGGTGTTTTTCCAAGCCGGCTTAGCCAAAGCCCGTCTCACATCCTCCACAGAGTTAAGTCCAGGGCCGCCTGAGTGGGAAGCGCGTGACTGGTCACTATACTCAGTAGAAGAGCCGCGAGAGCTAGTACTCCCGTCCCTACTGCCACTCTCCTTGACCACAGTCTTGCTTTTCTCCCGCCCTCTCTTAACTTCCAACTTTGGTTTTCCCTTGGGGGAATTAAATTCTTTTTTCGACCTCGTCTTACCGCCATCAGGTTTTGCTTTGTCATCTTGTTTTCCTGACTTGGCATTACCCGACGCAGACGTAGTCTTAGCCTTTCCAACATCCGAACTCTCGTCCTTCTTTACAGTCTGTTTGTCTGATTTCTCAGACTCAGGGGCAACTACTGGTTCAGGACCAGCTTTCTTCGAAGTCTTCCTCTTAGGCCTGGAAGCAGCAGCGCCTTTGGAAGGCAACTGCTCTTCCCCCTCACTCTCGTCCGACTCCACGATCTTGGCAGACTTGACAGGCTTAGACTTCCTCCGCCTAGTCTTTTGAAGCTGCCATTCTGCTGCATCTTGACGATCTTGCGCCTTCTGCAGCTCCATCCTCTCTGCTGCATCTTGACGATCTTGCGCCTTCTGCAGCTCCATCCTCTTTTTCTCAACTCTCTCATAGTCAGCCTCAATCTCTGCGGTCATCTCCTGATACCAGTCTTCCTTCAGGGAATGTTCCTCAGTGCAGGTCTCAGCGCGGGTCTCAGAAGTCACAGCCGCCGCGTCCGCGGCTGTGGACTCCTGTTCACCACCTGTACAAGGTCTATCTTCGGGTACCTTCTCCACGCCAGCCGTTGACGAGTCAACTTCCATGGCCGTCGCCTCCTCCCTATCAGACATCCTGACTTGATCACTCAAACCAGAGTATCCAAGCCAGGTTACAAGTTCTCTTGAAACACCTAGTCAACCAACCGAACAACAATCTGGGAATACAATGCTTTATCGGGGGGATAAACCAAGCAATCTAGATCACATACAACTGGCAGTGAAAACACGTCTGGCGTGTCCACTAACCGAGCGTACTCTGCAGACCTACGCTCTCGCCAGTTCCCGTGACCTAGTCCCGCGACGCCCCATCCAATCAGAGGTCTTTCTTCCGTCTAAATATAGCATCGCCACCCTGTCGCCGAGTGGTACACACTAGAGTGCACGTGCCACGAGTAGTGTTGTCCCTGCCTGCCCCGCTACCTAGCAGGCATACACACACACCATCCAGGCACCTGGGCTCCCGAGCAGAACCCAATACACTACCAATAATAGCATAAAATATCATCAGAAAACACAACTAAGCAGTTTCTCCCTACTTTCCGTGGGGTGTATTGCTTCGGCCCAGTCACATATCCCAGTAGGTGTAAGGACAATGAGAGGCTACATGCCCTACCAGTCAGTCAATTTTCCAAATCAATTTCAATGCCAAAACCACGTATAGTAAGCTTGAAACTGTTGTTATTATTTCACACAAAAATCACACCAGAGAGGAATAAATCCCCTCACCATGTTTGATGTGAGATATCATTCTACCAGTACTTCTCGTTGTGTCATTTTTTGTTTTCCTCTGCACCTCATACAACTGATTCACTCACTCGTAGCCAAGTCGATCAGGGGCTTGCCTATGACGCTTAGGCCTGTCTTCCAAATACCCTGATCTTAACAGATTACCCATAGTCTTAGCTAATGGTGAGCCCTCTTCCTCTTCCTCGTCACCTGAATCACTAGAACTCTCAGATTCCACAGCCGCTTCGCCCTCACCCACTCCCGCGGCCACACCCGACGGTGGGTCTGCCACAGCAGATGGTTTCTTAGGTGGGCGGCCGCGCTTCTTCACGTGTCTCACAATCTTATCTGCAGGAAGCACTGTCGGAGCGTGCCGACCGGGTATGACACGTCCCTGAGGATTAATCCTCAAGTAGTCTTTCCCCGCTACCTGCTGCTTTTGATATTCAGGAGCTCTATGCAAGTTTACCGCCTGGACAGGAGTACCGTCTGCATCAAAAGCCAATTTGAGTAAATCTCCATTCCATCTGAGAATCCCTTCTTCGGTTCTGAGTTCATAGGTAGAGCCTTGCACGCGCCTTACAACTTCAAAAGGACCATCCCATTTGGGACCATATTTCTTTTGAGCCATAGGCGTCGCATATCTCCAAACTACATCTCCAGTTCTAAATACTTTTGGTCGGGCCCGTCTATCGAAATACCTCTTCTGGTATACAGCCGAATGCCCCAGGCGTTCTCTGACAAACTTATGCCCTCTTAACAACAAGGACCTGATCTCCTCCACAAACACACTGCGGCAGGGAAAATCAACATCTCCTGTCAGAGTACCATAAATAATGTCAGCTGGAACGGTTAATTCGGTGCCAAATACTACCAGATTAGGAGTACACATAGTGCTTTTATGCACAGCGCCCCTATATGCGTGCGCAATACAAGGCACCAACAAATCCCAATTCAGATCTTCAAACTGTGTCATGCAGGAGAGCTGCTCTACAAGGACTCGATTCCAACGCTCTACCTGTCCATTTGCCTGAGGTCTATAGGGTAGAGACATCAATTGCTCGATATCCAACAGAAGCAACAATTCCTTCAACAGTGCTGAACGAAATTCAGGCGCCCCATCTGTCTGGAGAGAGACTGGTGGACCATATCTCAATATCCATTCAGTAAACAAAGCCATCGCACAGGTAGCGGCTGTGTGATCAGGAAGCGGATAAGCTTCAGCCCACTTAGAAAAATAGTCTGTGACAACCATCACACAGCTATTTCCTCTAGGGGTTCTCCTAAATGGACCAATAATATCCAAAGCAATGCGGCTCCAGCGCACACCATGGATTTCTTTCTTCAACGGGGTTATACCTTTACCACCTCTGCTCTTACAAGAAGCGCAAACTTCACAGCCGCGCACCCAGTCGGCGATATCTCTCTTCATCCGGGGCCAAACAAACTTTTGTCTCGCCGCCTGATAAGTTTTAAACTCGCCAAAGTGAGCTGCAAGCTTACTCCCATGCAAAGTACGGAATAACTCTCTTCTCAGAGACAAAGGTACCAATACGCGTGTATATACAACTCCGTTGTCGCTTTCCCAATCTAAGCAAAGCAACTCTTTATCCACCTTTAGAAATTCTATTCTATTCATATAGTAACAGAACTCTCCCCCCTCAGCCAACAAAGCTTTATTGTCTGGCTTCGGAGTCAAACCCTGTACTATAGACTTAATCCTTGCCAAAACATCATCTTCCTCCTGCGCTACCTTCAATCTATCACCCGCCAATGACGAGAAGATATGATAATTGACAGTCATTGTGGCTACTACTGCATCATGCGCGCCACAGTCTAAGCAATCGTCACGAGGACATCTTCTTACTGGCAGTCTTGAAAGCGCATCCGCATTTATGTGTTTGCGGCCTGGCCGATGAACAATTTGATCTTCACGCAACCCATAATGCTACAAGGTGGTTAACCATCTTGCAAGCATACCCGACGGATCACGGAAATTCATCAGCCACCGAAGTGAAGCATGGTCAGTTCTCAATTTAAAATCTTGCTGGCCAATGATATAGTGTTGAAACTTAGATAAATAAGTTAAAACAGCTAACAGTTCTCTTTTCGTGGCACAATAATTCTGCTGTGCTTTGGACAATGAATTACTGGCGTAACTCAAAACCACTTCCCTAGCATTCTGAATCTGAGATAGGACGCCAGATATTCCATACCCACTAGCGTCCGTATCCAAGATGATAGTTCCAGTCGGCTGTGGGTAACCTAGCACAGGCGGTGATGTTAACAAGTCTTTCAAATCCGAAAAAGCCTTATGACAGTTCTCATCGAACGTCACCCGCCGATTATTTTTCAATTCTGCTCCGGACACCAATGCTTGAATAGGAGCCGCAACTTCAGAAAAGTTAGGCATGAATTCTCTATAATAAGAGGCAAACCCCAGAAACTGTCGGACTTGCTTAATAGTAGTCGGCACTGGCCACGAATGAACCTTTTCCAACTTACCCGGATCAGCGCGAACCCCCTCCTGAGAGACTATTCTACCCAGATACTTGACATTAAGTTTGAAGAATTCGCATTTCTTTGGTTTCAATTTCAAGCCATAATCAGCTAGTCGTTGCAAGACTTTTTCTGCATTAGACAATGCTTCATCAAAGCTGGAGCCAAAGATGATTACATCATCCAAATATACTAAACAGCATTTCCATCTTAAACCAGCCAACATTTGTTCCATCATTCGTTCAAATGTGGCCGGCGCATTACATAGACCAAAGCTCATCACCTTGAATTGGAACAGCCCCATAGTCGAGACAAAAGCAGTTTTTTCTTTACTTGCTTCATCCATGGCAATTTGCCAATAGCCGCTCTCCAAATCCAATGTAATGAACCATAGGTTACCACCCAATGCTTCAATACTTTCATCTATCCTTGGTAGCGGGAAAGAATCTTTCTTAGTCACCGCATTCACTGGACGATAGTCGACACAAAAACGGTCAGTACCGTCACTCTTTTTAACAATCACCACTGCAGATCCCCATGGGCTATTACTAGGTTCTATAACACCTTTATCAAGCATATCCTGAATTTGCTTTTCAGCAGCCTCACGACGTGCTCGAGGCAGGCGCCTATACACACTTTTAATCGGTACAGCATCCCCTGTATCGACCACATGACGCACTTTATTAGTGTGTCCCAGCGTTTCACCTGGCAACCTGAAGCAATGCTTATATTGTGTCAACAGGTGTCTAAGTCTGACTATATCTTCCGTCTTAGACAAATCAGACCCTTTCACCAACTTTTCCAGTGGACATTCTGCAGCCGGAGGCATTGGAACCTCAGGCTCCAGTAATTCCACATCAACAATAGGGGAGTCACCATTCATGAGATCCCCCCCTCCAGCAGTCTGAAGTTCCATCAGTACAGGAGAGCTGGTAGGATTGTATACAGACAGCGTGCAATTATATCGGTCGCCAGCAACCAATAAACTCCCTGCAACATAGCATCCCAACCCTGCTCCATCTGGTTCAAAAAGCATGTCTTCATTGGGGGACATTGGACCAAAGCCGCTGCAAATGGCAGAAAAAGCATCTATAAAAACACTCTCACAGCCGCTCCGCGTCACCGGTCCACTTTGCAATGCCCGACACATGATCGACTGTTCACCTGCCTCGAGGGTGAATAAACCAGACCAATCAGAGTTACATTTATGGAGATAGATAAAATCCATCCCTATGATTCCAGCCTCCGCACCAACCAAACCACTTACCACCAGGCAATTGAGAGCATACCACGCGCCTCCCAACCCCAGCGCCAGACGCACACACCCATGTGTCTTTAGATCATGTCCAGTTCCTGCATAGCACGTCACCCCACATGGCATGAGAGAAGGCCTGACTGAGAGTTCATCATACACGCGCTTCTTTATTAGCGTGCATTGGGCTCCCCAGTCAATCAAGAATTGTCCAGTTACATTCACTAAAGTCACATCCGCATACATGCGCTCAGCCACAAGCGGGCGATTGCGGTCTGAGACACAAATCTCAAAATCGCACAAGTCACACACCATAACCTTACTCACCACCCTAGCATCTTCTCCCCATGATACTTTTAGAATCTGCCCGGGTGAGCATACATACTCAGGATTTCCTTCATTCACCACCATCACTGAGCATGTGGCGCGCCCAATTGCGCCACTGCCGCTGCTCTCGTGCACTTCACCTCCAAGATCACCTTCTCCACGGGCGTCCCCAGGCTGATCCAGGGGCACAAGAACATCGGATCCAATTGGTTTACAAGTCCGATTTATCGACAATGCGGTGTGTATGCTGTTTGTCACGATCTCCTGTTCACCGCCTAAGAAGATCCGACCTTGTTTAACAGCAGAGCCAACTGTTCTTTAATTGCCGCAGCCTGAGCTGTAAAGTCATCAAAAGACTTAACATGTGTTTTTTGTTTAGCACAATCTGCCCACATGTGTCCTTCTTGCTGACAATAGTAGCATTTTCGAGGCATACCAGGTCTTCTCCTATAATTTCCTTCAGAAGAAACCTTTCTACCCCCCTCACCCAACTCGGGCGGTGGTGGTGGTGGTAAAGCCTCTAGTTGCGGTTTTGGCCTTTTCTGCCACGCCCGAAAAGCTTGAAACTCTGCCATTTCGTTATCATCCCACTCCCGTTCTGATTTGGTCACAGTAGTTACCGTTGACACACCCGCCCCGCTTTTAATCGAGTGTAAATGCGAAGACGTGTGTGAAACTCCACTGGTTCCAAATACATCCCTATATCTAGTAGCGGCTGCCGCAGCCGAAACTATATCGGTCAGCTCCTGCATTGCAACATATTGCGACATGCCTTTATCCACCAGCCCATCAAGAAATGTTTTTACCGCCATATCATGCAACGTGCCATCCCATTCACCGAAAGCATGTACTGCCTTCAAACTTAAGTTCTGGCTGAAAGCAGCCGGACTCTGCCCAGGATCTTGCCTGCATTCGAAAAATTCCCGCTTTCGCGTCTTATCAGACTTTTCAGCCTGATAGTCATATTCGAGCATCTGTAGCAGCTGATCGACTGAAAAATCATCCGGCTCCAGCATCATAGCTTGCGGCAGCTGTTTACCTACTCCGGTTAGCAGTTGTATTTTATAAGTCTCGTCATCCCAATTATTTGAACGTGCTATCATTACTGTGCGTCTTTGATAGTCACGCCAATCCTCTCGACCATCCCATTCAGGGAAGTTCACAGTTCTAGGGTTGCGAATTGGCTTAGTTGGTTTAAACTTAGGCATGCCAAATGCAGGTCCCTTGCCTTCAGGCAAGTAACCCGCGGCTGGATCTATTGACTGCCTAACTCCACTCATATTGGCCGGCAATGATCGCCTAACCGCGCCCATAATCCCATAACCGACTGGACTAGGACTAGAAGTGCGCAAACCACGCGCAGCTTCTAAAGCACTCCTCCTGTCACCTTTAAACGCCCGCCCGCCAGTTGGTGCGTCCGGCATGACTGACGTATAATGTGGTGGAAATGGTGCTACATTATCTGGACTTCCTCTCTTTTGATCAAAGTCAGGTAAATCATTCATGATTCGGGTGTATGATTCATTAGTTATACCACCCGGATTTTCATGAATAGGAGTGCTAACCTTCTCCACTTCGTCAGCAAAAGCAATACCCCTAGGTCTGTTCTGTGGGACTTGAAAGTCAAAGCGGCTATTCAATTCTTCCAAATTCATTCTCATACGCTCATTATTCTTACGTTCCCAAGCGCGCTTAGCCTCCAGTGAAGTCAATTTCTCACTTTGATCTTTCACTACAGATCTTAAACGAGCTTCTTCGTTCTTAGCTAAAGTCAACTCCGATTCAGTATAAGCCGCTTTCTCCAGGGCCTCCTTCCCCTTCCTTGCAGACTCCAATACTGAATCATTCATCAAATTCAAAGTACTCATTTGCGTAGAGATGAGTTTATCCATTCTATCATAGGTCATGCGCCTATTCCTAGTACGGTCCTGAGTCCATTCGGATTGTAACTGACCAATATCCGCATGAATCACTGGAGTCATGGGAGGCAGTTTACCATGCAAAAACTCATCCTCGTCCGAGCCAATATCTACAATCTCTGGTGCCTTCTTCAAAGCACTACGAGGAAGCTTTGACAACTTCCTCCTCATGGTCACTTTCAAGTCGGGCGCTTGTACATGTTCATCGCCGCTACTCGAATTAGCTTCTATGCTCGCTTTCACCCGCACGTTAGCATTAACATGAGGTTCCAGCGAGCGATTCAAATTCAGTTTAGACTGGGCCAACTGATTTTCTAAGTCCTGAATAGTCTGATTCGTTTGCTGCAGAAATTCATCCACAGCCATCAGGTCATCCGGCGCTCCAGTGGAGAGCCGGACATCTCTCCCCTTGTCACCCATCGGCACTCCCCGTTAGAGGCTACCGACAGCTGACACAGGTCTCACCCTAGCGAGCAAAAATCAAAAAATGGTCACGGCACCAAATTGTAATGTCCGATCGACAGCCTTAAGCGACTATGGGAACTTAATCTATCTAATCAAGAACAACGACAACGACAGGATCTAATGGACCTCGCCAGCACTCAACGTTTATATTCTTCTATCCACACCCGGGTTGCCAAATATCACAGCTTGTGACGACAACAACCGACATACATAAAGGAAGCAGTACATGACAATGACATGTAAATACAAAAGGGTGTATAATATGTAAGTGTGAGACATACATAAGATAAGTACAACATACAGCAATAAAAAGTTTGAAAATACAGATACATTACACAGCACGACCTCTGTTGGTGACTAAAACCATAACCACGACCCGCGCGGCCAGCACCAATACACATCTTACAAAACCAAGGGTCTCCAAGCGACAGCCGCTTGAGACGCGCGCGGGCGCGGCTCTGGTTCAGCAAAGCTAATCCATAGCCGCGCACCACACCCCTTTTCATTAGAACGCTGACAATCCAAAAGGCATAAACATGTAATAGATGCTCCGAGTTTCCTGTGTTAAGAGCGATTTATAAACCCCTATGGGGGGAAAGATCAAATGACCAAGATGGGGAAGGGGAAGGAAGGATTATCTCTATCATAACTTTCCCAAGCTTTAATGTCACAAACAAACTTTCCACTTCACCAACTGAATTGACAGGGTAGTGAAGACCCCCTCTTGAATCCTGGTTCCCATATTTTATAAGCCCCATTTCCTGAATCCCGCAGGTTTTCAATTTGCAATCCCGTTTTTTTCATTTACAATCCATACCTGGAAAAATTAAATCTGGTCCTGAATCCCTTTCCCGAATCCCATAGACCCTTTTAAATCCCAAATCCCGACCTATAGGCCTCAATCCCAGTTCCCGAAAAGGTTATCCCTACCCTGAATTAACACCCTTTTTTCCATTTCCGCGAACTCCTCCTGAAAAAAGACCCTTTTTTTAGGTTTTCGAGGACATGCGAACTTTCCCTAAAAGACCCCCTATCTCTGCGGAAATGGGAACGAGCGTGCGTGTCATTTTTGTATCTGAGTGCGGGGGCCGGGCTTACGCCCCACTCACCGCCTCCACAGGCTCTTGTTAATGTTTTCATAGAGGTCATCCTTTTAATCGCACATAAGCCATAGTTCCCGAAGCTTGTCTAGCATATTCAGAGCATGTAATTTCCAAACTCTGTAGAAATGTATTAACTCGACGAAAGTAGCCAGCAACTTCGCGACAAGTTGCTAATTACTTCTTAGCTACGGAACCGGAAGTGCAGGTGCCGAAAGCGCCGCACCGGAAATAGTTTTTACTACCTCTTTTACAAGCGAACACCCGATCTCGCAATGCCGCTATCTACTCATAATTATTATGACTTTTAGAACTGTATTAGGCGGTAATGCGGTGCATTACAGGACATTAACAGGTGGCGCCCCTATCTTAGTATCGGTAACTAGACCGGAACTGGCTTGTACTAGCCATTCTAGAACTCGCAGTCACGCTGACCGCTTGTTTCTTTTTACGCTATACAACATATACACTATTTATTACAATTATACACCAACAATGGCGAATAATAGACGAGGTGCTAAAGCTAAAGACAATAAAGAGGAAGAGGGCAAGGAGGCTACTGTTACAATTGAGAACGGCTCGGGCTCCGACATAGACGATAAAGCATGGGACGCCGGTGAACATAACGAGAACCAAAATGGCGACGACGGCGAAGTACTACAGTTGCCTCTTGAAGAGGAAGAGACACAATTGGACCAAAATGACTTGCCCCTTGATGAAGCGCCAAAAGTCCGGAGATCTAAAGGACCTAGAGTACTGGCCAGACGAAAATCAATCATTACTCCTACGAAACAGAGACGTAAGAAGAAAGCACGGGAAAGTCCAGAACTCAGCCATATGCAACTCATGTCAAACATGCTCAACAAAATGTGCCAGGATGCCGTGAGTAAGGTGGAGGCTAAGCCAGGGCAGGCTTGACAAAGGAGGGAGGCGAGACGCCGAACTCCGCCTGCCACAGCCGAAACATTACGCACAAAGTCCCGCCAAGTCAAGCAAAGACTTCATGAACAATTTGTGGATGAGTCAGACAGTGAGTCTGAGCACACAGACTTTGAAACACCTCCCAAGCGCCAAAGACGGAGACACCGACATACTAGTGGCCGCCGCCACCGCCGCCATAGCGGCAGACGATCCAAGAAGTGCCATTGTGACAGCGATGGGACGAGTCCCTTGCATCGCCGTCACCCGGTCCATAGTTATCGCTCGCGCCAGCCGGCAGATTCTTCATCTGAGTCAGGGTCGGACTCGCTCCCTTCACCGAGGCAGTTGACTGGAAAATACAGGTCCTCGAGGGATATGAGGCGAGCACTGGAGTCGCAATACTCATCAAGTTCACGAGGTAAAGTTAGTTTATTTGATGCACCGGAGATATCTCTTCCCCCGGACATGGCAAGCCATTTTAAGAAAGACAAGAGAGCCCTCACATTAGCGTAGTATACGTGTGGATTTGCCAAAATGTCCATGGAGAGGTGTAGACATGGGTCTACCCTATGGTACATGCTGTACCACTTGTCAACATTCGCAGAGGACAGTGCTCTCAAATCATGGCCCATTGCCCACACATGGACTAGGGCGTGTATGGACTTGATCATAGATGGGCAAAACCGGTGGAGCGACACCGACGTGTTCAGCAAATACAGAACCAAGTTGGCTTGGAATCCCACCGTCACTAGTGAAAAGGCAACTGCTAGTGGGGGTGAAGCAGTGTGTAAAGACTTCAACTTTGATACTTGTTCTCACACGTCAGGTCATGTTGACGGTGGAGTCAAATTTATGCATGTGTGTGGCTATTGCTATTTCGCTATGAAGGGCCGGGAGAATCACCATCCAGTCAAGGACTGTCAAAACAAAAAGACAGCGCAAGCCAGCCTTCATGGAGGTGAATCTTCGTATAGAAAGAACAACTACAACAACCACAAGAAACAAGGTTAAAAAAACGGACAGACTCCTGCTTCATAATCACGCGAACGGGTGAGTTGAAAAATTCAAATGTATATGCCGACTCTAGCCTATCTGATGCTTCACTAGTTTTTACTGATCCTGACTTGTGTGTGCCACGCCCATATCAAGATGGCGACGTAAACATTATGCCTGGCCAAACCAAAATGGCAGTCAAGCATCGCGAGAACTCTCGTATGCTGCGAGAACCTCGCATGGCCCGAGAACGGAAGCAAGATGGCAGCTCACGCCACAATAACATAGTCGAGCATAAACCTGACAATTCAAATTCGACTCAGTATATGGAAATACCAGTTGATAACTTGAAAAGCGAACTAAATTGTGATAGCAGGAGTGAATGTGAACAAATACAAAGCAAAACTGTCGCTAACGCAACCACCATTTGTGACTTTCAGCCATGTGTTGACGGTGACCACACACACAAGTGCCCGAGCGATGATAAGTGCAAACAAAGTAACCTACCGGAATTTCTCCAAACAATCGAATACCCAACATTGGGTCTCCAATCCCAAAGCATCATGGAACCAAGTGACTCTGATGTTCAACTTTGTGATAACTTTGAAGGTGATTTAAGTAAGGATGTGTGTACAATGGACTCTGCTCCTCAGAATCGCTTGTTCAATGTGTATCACAACTGGCCGTACCCTCACATTGATCTCGAACACTGCATGACCTCTACATATGACAATGTGAAACGGTTCAATGTACCTAACTACAAAGGGGCGAAGATCAAGCTTGACACATGCCTTGATATTGCTGAATGGGAGAATATAGCCACCGGACATCCGTCCGACCGCTTAGTCATTGACGGTATTACTTATGGATTCCCATTACAATACGTCGGAGGTCCTCGATACAACACCCAAGACATTGATAATCACCCTTCCGCGAGCCAGCACATGTCTCATGTCCGCAAATTCGTTGAGGAGGAATTGACACACAAGGCGGTATCAGGTCCCTACGTGAAACCTCCGTTTGTCCCTTGGATCAATGTGAGTCCGTTAATGACACGCCCTAAAGCTGACACTACCGACAGGAGGATAATTGTTGATTACTCCTTCCCGGAAGGAGGGGTCAACGCCTATGTGTATAAAAATAGGTTTAACGGTTCTCCAGCGTACCACCAATTGCCAACAATCACTTGTGCCACTGACATCATCAGGACTTATGACGCACCACCAGCGATGGCCGTCATAGACCTTAGCAGGGCATATCGCCACTTTCCGCTTTGCCCTCTAGATTGGCCATTGACTGCAATCTGTGCAGACCAACAGTTCTACATTGATAAGGTTCTCCCTTTTGGAGCTAGAAAGCTCATCATTCGTTATGCAGTCTATCGCCCAATTTGTAGTGAGAGCCCTAGCAAAGTGGAGCATTGTGGCCAAACAATACCTGGACGACCTTCTTATAATTGGCCGAGATAAAACACAAGTCCATCATCACATGAAAGTAGTCTACCATATGTTCGCAAAATTAGGCCTAAAGGTCGCCCACAAAAAGACGCAAGGTCCAGAATTTCGAGTAAAATGGCTAGGTATAGTCATAGACTGTGGCAAATGAATTATCTATCCCTGTTGATAAACTGACAGACACCAGTGCCTGTTTGGCCCATATACTCAAACAGCGACATATATCAACCCATACTATGCAGTCCGTGGTAGGACGAATTGCACACGTAGCGAAAATTATCGCCCTGGCCAGACTTTTTATGCAGAGACTCTTAGCCCCCATGAGAGCAGCTGCAGGCGCCAAAATACTTGTCTCCCAGCCAGTTAAAGCTGACCTTGCATGGTTTATCCGGTATGCGGATCAATTCAACGGGAAGGCGATCATTCCACATGGTAGGGTGGTTGCAGACATTTGGGCCAACGCTTGCCTGGAGGGAGGCGGGGCCACTAACGGTGTTGATGCATACATGCACGAATTTGACGAGAAGCTCAAGAAAATAAACTCCATCAATCAGCTTGAAGCAATTAATTGCCTGGGGGCTGCAAGACTCTTCACTCGCCCCGAGCACGCAGGTGGTGTCATACAGGTCCATTGTGATAACACTGCGGCGGTGTACTCATACACTGACGGCAGGGCTCGAGATGATAACCTGGCGGCCTGCGCCAGGGCCCTATGGTTCACGTCAATGAAGATGCAAGTCCAGTACCGCTTTGTCCATGTCCCAGGGAAGAACATGATCATAGCCGATGCTCTTTCTCGTGCTTGTCTCTCCTCTGAAGAGCTGAGTAAAGCTCATGACCTTATTAAAGACCGAGGCTTGCACCTCATTGGTATCAGTGCTAAATTGTTCAATGTTCATGTATTCCAGGAATAGGCCCCAGGTCACTTATCCGGGCTGCCGTCATGCACCAGAGACAAGCCCACAGGCCGGGAACTGTGGACAACCGCCATGCTGCGGTGGTCAAGTTCGTATCCTTCTGTATGCATATTGGCTCAGACTACAAGTATCCATCTCCTCAATTGGTCTGTTCTATCATTGAGTATTTAGCCCGCTACACGGCAGTCCCAGCCTCCATAATGAATTCTGTGATGAGTCTCAGGACCTTTTTCAAACTCGCAGGGCTTAACACCGCACCATGGTACCATCCGTGTATTACATACGCCCTCCGAGGTCTCCAACTCACCTTCAGACACGTCCCTCGACCCAAACTCCCGGTGTCTCCGGCATTACTGGAGCGTGTCATATCCAGATGTGCAGGTCTACATTACCCCCGTCACATAAAGGTTGCCCTTCTGCTGATGTACATGGGAATGCTGAGGCAGAGTAACCTGGCCCCCGCATCTCCCCATGCATTTGATCCCACTTGAGCCATCTCATCAGGCGCGATGTATCGCTCACTGAGGAGGGGGTTAGGATCCCAGTGAAGTGGTCAAAGACAATGCAATCTTCTCGGCAAGCCAAGGTGATATTTGTGCCTAAGACTGACAACCCCATGCTATGTCTGCACAGGGCCCTACGTCGCCTCTTCCACGCAGACCCAAAAGCGAGAGGGAGTGACCCACTACTCGCCTTCGATGATGGGCAACCCTTCACTGTACCATACGTTAGACGCCAGTGGTGTCTGCTCCTTAAAGCTGTAGGCGCGAATCCCGCGACATACTCACTGCATAGCCTCAGGCGAGGTTGTGCATCTCACCTCTATAATGTCCAAGGCGCTTCCATCCAAGACCTGAAGTCCCACGGGACGTGGGCGTCCGATGCCATCACCGCCTACATACGCCCTTTCTCTAACACACGCACATCGGTCCACCAGGCCCTCAAGAGACTCAAATAATTCGCCTCTTTGGTAATCTGCTATGTGTTGAAATGTTGCTATGTTTTATCCTAATCAATGCTATTTATTATATTTTATCTCTTACAGCAAAAATGTGATAACTACAAGAAATGTTCAACAAATGTCCTGCATCCAGAATTTTATGTACACACTGAAAGTGTTTTATCCCAAAATAATAGAATAAATATATCTTAACTCTACTTCAAGCCTCTCTTGTTAATGAGGCGGTAATGCGGTGCATTACAGGACATTAACAGGTGGCGCCCCTATCTTAGTATCGGTAACTAGACCGGAACCGGCTTGTACTAGCCATTCTAGAACTCGCAGTCATGCTGACCGCTTGTTTCTTTTCCCACCCGCCACCCTAAATCTTTTACAAAATATTTCATCAAAAATCCCTATATGAAGGGTAATCTGCTATGTGTTGAAATGTTGCTATGTTTTATCCTAATCAATGCTATTTATTATATTTTATCTCTTACAGCAAAAATGTGATAACTACAAGAAATGTTCAACAAATGTCCTGCATCCAGAATTTTATGTACACACTGAAAGTGTTTTATCCCAAAATAATAGAATAAATACCTAATAGTTAAATACCGTAACTCTACTTCAAGCCTCTCTTGTTAATGTATCAATATTATGCTGCTGTTATATGTTAAAAATTTGAAGTTGAATCAGGCGAGAGAAATTGGTCACCGCTGTACGTGCGATCATAAGTGAAGTAAATGTCAAAGTCAATGATTGGCGCAGGAAATGATTTGGGTGGGTCCTCCAAATATAAATGCACGCATTTATGAAGAAACAGGACAAAATCCTATAAAACTTTGGCAAATTGCTTTTAGATGGGTTGGAACAGAAGGGAACAAAAGAAAATCGTCAGTTTTTGACCGATATTAGGCCTATAACTGACAGTGCAGCTTTAATAATTGTCTTCTGATGAATGAGTCCACACTAGAATGTGCACCGCGATGTTTCTTGGATATGAGCATTTTACCTCAATATCCGTGCGACCATGAAGTGTTTGGTTTCGTTCGTTTAGTGCCCATAGAATGGCAGTGAAATAATTCTAGCTAGTTAGATCTAGTGTTAATTTGCCAATAATATTGCATTTGCCTCGAGCAACTTGTACTATCCCATTTATTCATTGTATTTAATATCTGTTTGACGCTTCATGAGAAGCCTTTGAAGAGTTGTGATTTTGAGAGATCTTGATTTAATGTGGTGCGCTCTTGCAGGAGATTTATTTTTGAGAGGAAAATGCATTGTTGATGATTCAGCATGCAGCTGAACCATATGAATGAATAAGTGTTCATTTAAAAAGGAGGAGAAGCGTTATAGATATAAAGGAGTTGAATATCCTACTTGGGGAAAGCTCATCCTTCCAACGAAAGAAGCCCTTGTTTAACTAACTGTGATAACCTCAATATCTTTCCATAATTTGAATAATTTTTCTTCGTGATGTAGCTTTTATGGCTGAAACTTTCTTCATCCATGGATCCCCAATGAATCATAATTAACCTTTGAGAATTAATCCAGTGAGAACACGATTCTGCGTCAAGGCACGAGTTTGTGAGTTTATTCAGAAATGTTACACTAGCTCATCACGAGTTCCTACATCAATATAATATTATGATCGAGATGTATTGAAACATTATCAAACTGAAGCCTTAGAGGTCCTGAAAATTGATACTATCGATTACAAAATAATTTTCCTCCTCAACTCAATTGACAAAATTTTAAGAAAATGAAGAGAAACAGACATCCGTCTTTTATTTGATGCAATATTAGATCTGGCTCCAACATTGTAGTTAGTAGGTACCTAGGACATGATTCGGAAATAAGGCAGAAGCCATTAATTTCACGGGATATGGTATTCGGTCTATACAAAATGAATTAATTCGTACTTTTTGTATTGCTAGTTCCAGGAACTCATTTTTTAAATATCATAGTTACAAAGTACATAGTTGCCTCTTGGGGGTTGTCAGATGCCAGGATACGTGATTTTGGAAAGAGGAATTCAATTCTAAGAGACAGCTCCAAGGTGCTGCGTCACAACAACGGCAGTGGAAGATGTCACAAGTAAGATAAAATGGAAGTTTTTTTGTATCCAATGGTTAACAGCTCCGAATCGATGCAATGCCACACGCAGCTACCCTGCATTCTCAGTATTTTTGTCCAGTTGATTTATATTCTTACAGGGAAAGCAGTTTTTTTTTTAAAAAAAAAAGGGTACTTATTTGCCTGATCGAGCCCATCCCCTTAATTGTTCAGTGCAGTGGCACACTTGCGCGTTGAATTCAACAACGTATTCCGGCTGGATCCGCTGCAATATAATATATAGATGTGAACATTTAAAGAAACCCTGCAGCAAAGGCACCAATGTGAATTCTTTCAAAATTCTGGTCAAATGACTTGGTCAAGTGGATTGGAAAATAATGAGGCACACACACAGGGAACACAGCTCAATAAGTCAGTCCCTAAAAACTTGGATTGGGGTTTAGTTTTGTTGCTGAGTTTGTAGCTTGCAAGGTCTCGAACTTCCCTTAACTTAAACGGTATAGACCAGAAAAGTTATAGTTTTAAGTATTGTTTAACTTGGTTATAATATAAGTTAATTAGAGGTAGAGTCTTTTCCAATGGGTCCGTCTATTTTGTATAATGTTAAATGGCATGACCCAGTATAAGTCTAAATCTATAAGAGGAATGTTGTTATTCTTTATATTTGTTACATTAATTTTGTTAATTTAATGTTCTTGCAACTGATAATCGGCATGTATAGCTCGGAAAGCAGCTCGGCGGGCCTTCGAAATATAAAATTAAATGTGAACTTTTAGGGAGCCCTGCATGTAGCAAGAACATCTGGACAAAATCCTCCAAAATGTTGGTCAAATGAGTCTTATATTATATATAGATGAATCGGATAAGAATGAAATAAAATGTAGAAAATCTTGCGTTTTTGACCGACGTTAACATTGTGGAGCTTTAATGTTACCGCCTACTGTGAGTATAAGAGGTAGGCCTGCTAGTGACTGAGTGATCTCTATTAGTGACAATTAATGAGTGGGGTTACAAAGCTTCACCTGTATAGTAGCTATAGTATTTTATAACATTGTATAAAAGTAAATAAGAAGGTGAAAAGAGGACATTGTATTGTTTAATGGAAGAGGCGCATTATACCAGATTATTTATTTCAGATGTTTTTATTTGATTGTTATTGATGTAAATATGCTAAATTGTATTTATGGCCTTCTTGGAAGAGCTGGGAAATCTCAGAACGTTGCAGCCTATTTCCACTGATGTAATTGTATTTAAAATGGAAATAAAAATATTTATATATATATAGGCCTTTATTATACACGCATTGCTCTGAAAACAACGTATCTAGAGTGATTCACGCATAGTGCGTATTTCACTAGTGATTTACGTGGCGTTGTCATGGCAACCAATCTGTTTTTTTGCTATGATTACCGGTAAAATTCAAATTTATGACTCGATTTTTTTCTATTTTCATGATTGAATGCATGTATAATCAATCTGTTGGTTTCAGTCTCTTAGAATATTGCACTCGTTGCTACGCAACTCGTGCAATATTCACGCTCCTTCAACCAACTTGTTAGTTAACCTGTATAATACCTGTAGTTATACTGTATAAAATAGATACTACAAATGATACGTTTTGGGGACAGTTCCTAGACACGATAGATACCTCCTTGAGGAGAGTCGTAAATTGAAAGTGATGAGGCTCATATTATAGAATATCGTTTACGTAGGCATCTGGTTTCAAAGGTCTTCTGTCATGCAAAAGTTTGTCTTAGACTTTGAGAGCTTCAGGTAGTCACAAGCTTGCCATATAATTGCATGACAAGGTATTAGAGGTTACTTTAGCGACGTGGACCGAAAGTGTAGTAATAGCTGGTCTTCAGTATACGTAAATTGTTATTTCCTCACTTTTCATATCTATCCCACTTACGTTAGCCGACATCAGTTACGTGTGAAGTCAGTTCCGATCGATGTGAACTGTCCCTCCTTTCCTTCCTGTCTCTCCTGACGTCCCAATTCCCCCGTTTAAAACTTGTGTAACGATTGCCTTATTATTAATCATAATGATACAAGAAGCTACATAGAGCTCACTAAGCTAACTCGTTCACTAAACCCAAGTTTTGGCGATGTAAAAGTAACTTTTCGCATAGCGTTCTCGATAACACACCTCCCACTGAAATCAGGATCAGATTAATGTACACCACACAGACTGTGCACAAGTTATGTGCCAATTATCCCTTTCTACCCTCCCGGTGGTGTCCTGGCTTATTGAAGCACTGAACCGTTTGCCGTTCTACGTCATGTGACTTGCAGGTTGTGTTCATTGCCTCGTACATTGAAGAACACCAGTTTATGTTCCACCTTTGTCCAGAATTATTTGCGTGCCTCTATGCGACACAAATGTTTAGATCTGTGTTGCAAACTGGAAAAAGTATCAAGCTCATTTCAAATGGTCCTTCACCTCCATTTTTGTCATCACACTCACAGGCATTGCCGCATATATGCCTGTGAAGAATGTATTTATCCTGTCCCTGTCATTTCTGTTTATGGGTCTCAATGCAAGATCTAATGCAGAGAATTCTGCTTAGCAAAATGCAGGTGCAGGTGACATAGACATGGTCATTTTCCTCTATACCTGTCATTTCCAAATACTCCAAACCACTCATCAATATTAATGCAGAATAGGGTATTATGCCCCGATAGAGGTTGCACACATCATATAATAGCATAAATACTAATAAACTATAAAGAGAAGACAAATTGATTCTGCTGAGAATGAATAGTATGAGCACAAGAGAATATACGGCAATCAATTTGTTTTTATGGTTGCTTCCGCAAACTTGAAGTGAAGAAATATTGGCGAACTCTTACAAGTCTTAGCTTCGGCCAAGGCGTCGAGGCAGTGGCATTTCCATTGTGCAAATAAATTGCCTCCTCAGAAGTCAACGCCTCTGTAGATCAATAACTGTCTGGGACCAAACAATTACGCATTGCAGGTATCCACAACATCTGACTTTGTCAAGTCCGCCTCAGACCTTCATGACTCTCAGTGTTCACTTTCTAATATAATGCATTATACCCTTTTAATCACTGCCTTAAACAGTCCAGGAGCTATAACAACCTAAGGCAGAGAATGAAAAGATTAATAACCTCCATTTCAGGCCTGCTGGTGCACTGTTTGTGTATATAATAAACTAACAGTGCACTAGCAGGCCCGAAATGGAGCAGCCAAGGCCAAAGTTGAGAGAGTCCCTTCAAACGGAGGGAAAGCCTCTCGCCATAGTGCCATATATAATTCCATTAAGACCGCAAAATGCCATTATAATCCCATTAGAAAGCCTAGTCCTAGGCCAGGAAATGAGCGAAGTAGGCGTCCAATCACTGACATACCGTTCTTATCTGACCTGAGGATTTGTGCCTAGACTGGGAGGTTATCATACTACAGGTCAGAAAGCACTTCAAAGCGATTTGAAGCGCTTTCTGCAATTCGACTCTGTTCACACTACACCTCAAAATGCTTCTGAAGCAAAGCGAAAGTCTAGAACACTAACGATTAGATGGATTCTGTATTCTAGAAGTCAATTTGATTCGCGTTCCAATGTAATATATTCCTAAAAATGAAATAATTTTGTGTGTGAATAGCTAAATAAGATAGATAAAACAGTAATTAATAGCCATGGATAAAAAAGGTTTTAGTAGGTGATAGCACTGGTATATGACCACAGCTGATAGTTGAAGGTTTCAAATGATTTTCTTTTCTTTTTACACACAGCATCATTCACCTTTCCAGTGGAGTTTTCCAAATGGTCGATATGCCAAATATCAGGATGGTTACTGTGTGCTCCATATTTTATGGCCACTTGCAGCTCAGGGTTAGACGGGACAACTTATTTCTTGGATAAGGGAAAAAGAATCACAAGGGACAGCTTATTTGTATGCTTGCCTGCTCTATGACCATCACGACACATTGTTCCAAGGAACGTATCGTAATAGGATGATGTATGAAGAAAGGGTGGGAGTCTACTGGTGCGTAATGATAAAATATCCTAGTTAGGGAAGAATGGTGTGGCAACATTATATGTTATACAGAGGTAGCGGTTCCTTATTGATCTTTGATGCAACGATAGCATTTGTTTTCATTTCCATTTTTTGCCCTAGGGGGATACCGAAGACGTTCATGTTAAGATTTTAAGTTCTGCGATACTGGCTGTATGAACGAAATATGAGTAAGCTAAATTAGCTCCCTACAAGTTGTAGACCATCAACGATCAGTTTCCAATTATCTGGGGAAAACATGTAAGATTATCCCAAATCAACCCGTCAGGAACCATATAGTTTACCATGGGATATGGATCTGACTTGATACTTGGCCTATGGACAGAATAGGTAACAGATAAAATCGGATCATTAGTTACTCACTGCATGTCCCCTCACTGCCAGGGCCTATTTCAATCCGTGTCTCTAATGTTCGTCTTTCACTCATGCAAAGGCTATATAGTCCAAATTAATGGGAGTTTTTTGCGAGGGATCTTTTTGCAAGGAATGGCTGCTGTGTTTTAAAGACAACACAATTATGATGTAACAGTTTAATATAGAGCTTATAGTTATATAGGCAATTACGGCTCAGCTACACGATTTGTATTCATTGAGGATGTCTACTCCAATAGCACCCTCCCTATATAGTCAGTGTGTGAGCTCCAATGCCTTTCACTCTACACCTATAGTAACTCGGCTTGCCTAGGAAGGATGCTCCAGTGCTAGTGGCTGTAGTACTTGTAGCAGATAAAGTCTGGGACTGGAGAGTCATTTATCCTGATGCATTATATGAAGTTGTGAGCCGTACAACCCCCCCCCCACACACACACACACCCGGGACTATTATGCCTTATGAGAAGGTTTGCCTACTATCATAAAAATTAAATCATAAGATTTTTAAAAAGAGTGACCTAGCAATACAGAATGTTCACTTTTAAAGAAAATTCTAATATGATTCAGGACATGCCTCGAGCAACCAGACCAGCTGAGGGTGTTAATCTCGTGTTAAAAAATCCACGAACTGAAAAATTAACTAGATCGCCACACTTCCAGGGACCAAGAGTTTGGAATAAGCTTCCTGTAAATGCCAAGAAAATGACATGGCCTATGTTAAAGACACATCTAAAATTGTCTGAAAACTGGAAGAACTAATGTTATATTTTTGAAACACAATGGCATTAAGAAGTGTAGTTAGTACTTTGAAATAACGAGACAGGATTGTTATTGTTATAACGAAATCGGTGTTAATTGATGTATCAGTTGTTTTTTATCGACAGCGAATGTATTCTTATGAATTGTATATGTGTTTTCTTTTTTTTAAATAGAGGCCCAAATGCAAAAAAATCGTTGTTGTAAGGTACCTATATGTAACTTGATTTTTGTTAAAATCCTATAGAGAACAAAACTCTCGCTATATTCGTCATGTATGTAATGAAGTTAATCGTTAAATTGTACATACCTTTATAGGAGATGATTGTGAAAATCTGCCTAATAAAATGTTTAAAAAAAATATCTATTCCATGGAAATTTCCCAAATTGACATACTTACATTCTATAAAAATGCATAATTTAGTCGTATTCCCTATCTTCTCTGAATTGAAAAAGGATTTCATGTCAATCATAAAGAATTCATGACACTCGAAAAATCGTCATGTATAGCCTGCACTATAAGTCAGGTGGCAATCTAGAATTCACTAAAAGCTCCAGGTGGATCAAGACTATCATATACTGTCCTGATTAATATATGATGTAATTGAAAGAACAAGACATAATTCCAGCTTTTAATTACTCCGACAGCTCTAGTGCTTGTAGTGAGATTAGAGTGTATTCCCTTGCATATTTTATACCTTTTGTTATCCCTTCCCAGTCGGAAGTGCACACTAAAAGACTGTAAATATATCATGATTGTATTTTAAATTGCCCCATACTCATGTCTAACTAATTAAAGCCATCGCAAACAAAAATAAAAAATAAATAGAAAATAGAATGCATACATAATCTAAGTTAGGATAGATTACTCTCCATAAACACCCAGACCTCACAAAATTGAAAAGACCCCATTTGGACTATAGAGCCTCTGAATAAAAGAAGCCCATTAGATACCATTGAAATAAACTGGCGGAGTAAGGAAACGGGGAGTTAATTTTAACGATCGGATTTTATTTGTTACCTGTTATGGAACACATCTAGATAGACCATGTATCATAATGCTTTTAGTTCGGTAACAGTCGCTTATGCAATACTCAGGTATGTCCTATATACTGGAACCTAAAGGAAATTTTGAGATGAAATGCAAATTGTTGTTAGCAGGCACACTATTACGCCATGGTAGCTAGAGGGACTACGAAATTCCTTTAAATTTTAACCCAGGAAGTATATATATACCGAGGGTGAAGGTGGGGATACACACTTCAATAGGGAACATCCGAAAGTATCCATTTATCTTGATAGCAACAGCTGGCACTGATTTCATACATAATGCTCCCAACCTGCACCTACTGTATAGACCATGAGATCCTGCGAAGCAAATTGAACTTGTATCATATTAATCCCTGTATTACCAATCTTGTGACCAACTATTTATCAAACCGTGTACAGCGTACCAAGCTAAATGATTTTATTTCTGACCCTCTTCCTATCGAAAATGGTGTACCTCAGGGAAGCCTGTTAGGACCTCTGATCTTTTTAATTTATGTGAATGACCTACCCTCCTG
Source organism: Sthenelais limicola (assembly GCA_942159475.1). Taxonomy (NCBI): domain Eukaryota; kingdom Metazoa; phylum Annelida; class Polychaeta; order Phyllodocida; family Sigalionidae; genus Sthenelais; species Sthenelais limicola. The sequence goes on along the minus strand of OW804097.1, from coordinate 69,466,414 downwards.
TTTAAATAAAATTAACAACCCAGGTAACTCTGTTGAAATCAACATATCAATATATGCTGACGATACAGCCCTAACTATAACAGGAGAAGACCCAATTGAATGCCTCCGAGTCAGCCAATTGGCGACGAACGAGGTTTCTTCTTGGATGGGTACTAATAAATTAAAAGTTAATTCTGGTAAATGTCAAGTCCAATTCATAGGAAGTCAACATCAACTAAAAAGGATCAAGTTTGATACGTGTTAGGACTTATGTCTAAATTTTCTGAGATCAACGACATGATCCAGGTAATGCCATGTGAGACCAGGCAGGCTGAAGGAGTTAATTTAAAGCAGCCTATATGTAATACAGAGAAATATAATAAATATCCGAAGTAGAGTGATTAACCCAGAACGAGTACAGATAAGGGAAGATGAATTGCAGTATCTGGTTTTTATTTGGGGGTTACCGACGTTTCGGCCAGACAATTGGCCTTTATCAAGGTGATGTTATAAATATAATAAATCCCCACAAGTAAGAGGTCCAAAATTGTGGAACAGGTTGAGAAAGAAAGAAAAAAACTCTACCTGGCCAGCTCTTAAAACATACTTGAAAACGAATGACCGCTGGAGGGATTAATACCTGGCTGGTACTCCTGGTGATGGTGCCCAATGGTTGCATATTGTACTTCTGTGTTATTTAAGTATATACCAACAGACATGTATATATTTTTTGAAAGCTGACGTATCATATTTAGACCGCCCCTGGCGTGTCACATGGCAAATTGTTTGCCTCCACAGTGCCTATGTTACCGACTTGTTTTTATGTGCGAGCTGTTTTTGATGTTTTTTAGTATGCCCTTTATCCCAAAAAATACCCAAAAAAAATTATATTTCTTTTCTTGGATCTAATAATTATAATTATAATGTTCAATAATATCTGAACATGTATCATATAATCTGATATGGCAGGTTACAAATTTTTCTCTTCTTTATATATTCAGCAATGTTATCTGCCGTATAGGTTTAGATGAAGATTATTCTTCTATTCAAATGACTAAGCCGAATGTCATCTCACGACCATGAAAGATGAATGAGTATTATCATAAATCCAAATGTATTACAGCCAAATGTGATATTAGTCTTGAATTATAGCTGGGAAATTATCCCACTATAACCAAAATTGGAATATGCGTGACTCTTTCACTCATTTAAAATGTTAAAACTCTTATCAACGAGCTGCTATTATATTTATTTGATGTATAACTACAACAATATTCATTTTCCTTGGCAATGAGAAGTATCACACATGTGAATATTGACCAATAAAATTTCTTTTAAAAAAAATACAGCGCATCCAATGACCTGTTGACATTTGGTCTAGTATTTGTTTTCCATAATCATCAAAGGAAAATAAATTAAGATGAAGATAGGGCATGTAATGGTGCTGTCTCATATATCCTCAAGTTTGGTGGCAATATTAGATGTTTTTCTGCCTCTAAAATGACTTTTAATAAGGGGCCCTCTCTGCGTCCATTGGAACCTGCACCCACATAATGTAAACACAGGTGGCTTGGCCCCTGTTCTGGTCAAAATGTCCTGTCACCCTCTGCTTTGGCCCCTCTCCACCAGTCACCAAATCTTAATTTAGATAAGACGTATTCCGAAGGAGGAATCATCTCAGTGCGTAATAAAAGGGGTTCACCACAGAGATGCAGTGGTACATTCTAGATTCATTACACCTCGTCCAACAATGGTTACTGCAAAATAAACCTCCATAGCTAACTTGAACCGTCGCAATTACGATGTCCATGTTATCCACCGCCTCGGGCACCCATTAGTGAGAGGCTCTTTGCACCAAAGCTTTCCTGAGAGATGAGGGATGATCGAGGGGTCCATGACTAATCCCTTCCTATTTGAGTGTTTACAAAAGGACAAAGGTCACAATCACAATTGTGTAAGATTGCTTGGTACCTTTCAAATGCTACAAGTTCATCCTGAGAATATTAAACCAACTTGGCACTTCTCCCTATTTGTGTCGTTTTGGGAAAGTGATTTCAAGATATAAATTCGTGTCCAAGGACATCTGAGGACAAAATGATTAGAAAAAAATGATTTATAAATTTATGAATATTTATAAATTATAGTCCAATGTGGGAAATCAAGAGCTGAAAAAATCCCAACGATTGCGGGAAAGTTTATTAAAGGCCAACGCTACTATTCACTGCAGCGCCCGCCCCCCCCCCCCCCCCCCCCACCTCCCGCTTGCTGTGGGTAATCTATGTACTAAAGTTAGATACCGTTGCAATGCACTTTGGACCATTTTTCCCTAAAGGGCCTAGTCCACCAAGCCGATTCTCATACGATTTTGCGTCGCAGATGACTCTTTAGCACTAAATTCTATGAAAGTCGCATGAGAATCGGCTAATTAGTGGACTATGCCCTTAGTTCAATTCTCATCGGTCAAAGTCGGCGTTTTTACAAAATGTCCGCAGATTGAATTTCTTACAGTAAAATAGGACTTTATGCAGCTTCTTGTAAAGAACACAGTTCTCATCACTAATTCATCTCACTGGAAAGGCCACAGACATTTAGGAATCGTGGTTCTAATGACAAGATTAAGAAATCAGTAGATTATCGATTGATATAGCTTCTCACACAGATCCTAATCCAACAGAGTGCAGCCCATCCATCTCCCTATCAAGACGGCGACGAATCGATGGGAAATCTTCGACGAAAAAGTTACAAAGGATGACCCGAGGCCATATGGCGCATAGGACTTTCCATGGATAGCCATTATGGCAGCATTTCAGAGGTAGAAAAAAAGAATTCACCACAGCTCAGTCTCACTATACGTTCCTGAGGTCGGTTGAAAAGGGAGTGACTAGCCGAACAGGACATATTTGATTCTGGGAAAATAGCGTATGGAAGGGACGGCAGACCTGGCACCAACTATTATGCTAAAAACTGTCTTAACGTCAGTGGGGTCTCCGGCGAGACCAAATATTGGACAGTATTAATTAAGGCCAAACCTTGCTCTTGCTTCGAGGGTAGAGTGGAGTACCTCCTGGCAGAAGAATGCTTCTATTATAATCAATGAATGATGGCCCTCGCGCTCATGGACATCTCTCAATAGCTTCCACTAGTGGTATACACACATAAACACCATATTTGCTATAACTATTTATTGTGAAGTGTGTATAGACAGATTAGGTCATTATTTGCTTCCTAGGCCCACTTGGAAGCCTTTTCGACTGGCTCTAATGGTCCTTAACGTGGGTGCCTAAGCGAATGGTTCCTATAGCTCGTTTACCAAATGTAAGATTTTCTAGAGGCAAGTTAACGTTCATTCGCAGTGATAGGAAGTAACAATCTGACCTGGCCCAAAAGCTTCAGATATAAATAAGAGGCGATAATACAGAGGGGCTCATGATATTATCTGCCACAAAATGGCAAGGTCTCACGAGCTTACGTTTAGGTAAGGAGCCAGACAAAAGGATGGGTTCTTGTCTGGGAACCAATATGTCTGGAGAATCCATACGAGTACATTACAGTAAATGTGTTTATTATACACTTGGGTGCCTTTTGTGGAACATGCTAAACTGTACCATTTGGAAGGTGTGAGGAATAATGCTAATAATAACTGGAGAATATTTCTCCGATTCACATATTGTTTTCGGCATGCATGTGCAATATTGGGTTATATATTAGTATAGGAGCCGAGCCTTATAAGTAACTTTCATTATTGCTGTGCTGTATAAGATGTGGCTGAGGATGTATAGGACCAGAATTACACCGCCATACACGTTTCCCGTGATGGAAAAGGGATTTGATTCTTATATGCCCTGACGAAGGCCAAGTTGGACGAAAGCTTGTAAAATAAAAGACATCAACAACAATAGCCTTTACTTTATCCTGATGGAAAAACAAATAATTTCCTGCATAATCAATATAGACAGTGATCCCACCAACCTCTAACATGATTATTATATTGACTGATATTTTCGGGTAGTGTGTTATAAACTGTTGCAGTCATTGTCCGACTAAATGTTGATGATACAATAATAATGACTTAATTTACTTCGTTTTACCTTTTGTGTTACACCAAGCATAACATATCGATGGATAAGCCTCAAGATTCATGCACCTTAAAGGGTTACAATGATCATGGGATATAGGTCATGGCAGCATAATTATAATGCGGTGATTTCTCTCTGTTGTCGATGTGTGGAAGAATGAATTCCAGTAGTCCGTCTTAATCGGTTAACATCCTCATAAAAGGAACAGCTGGGTCACCCCCTTCGACCCAATTGGGATGACATTTCCTCCTGTCTTAGATTACCCCTGGCCTTTGCCCCCCCCCCCCCCACCTCCTCCCCCCTTCCCTATAAAGGAATACTGCACCAAATTATTTTTGTATAGCAGACGAATCCACTAGGACCTAATGAAACTGAGTAGTGATAGTCGTTGCAGATTGGTCTTTGGCAGCACAGCTGGTAGAGGGGCATTATGAGATACTGGCGGTCAAGACGTCCACAGCAGGAATTTTGACTGGCTCTTCAGTTTTAGGCCCCTGACAGTAGTAATTGTTTAGCTCATGCGTAGATCCTTGCTATATGGGCAAAGCAGATCAAAATCAAGAAAATTATATGAACGTTTTAGGTCTCTTTCAGGTATGATGATTTATTTATCAGAAATAAAAAGACATGAATTGAGCAGCAGACCAAATTCTACATCAAATATCAATTTTCTGTAGGTCGGACGCTTGTCAACGGTCACCATGCATACATGTATGTTCATGGCAAGTTACTGATCCAATAGAGCTGTATAATGGACTGCTTCTGTGGTCCAATATTACATGAAAATCGTGCCAACATATTCTAATTCTGAATAATATGTGTGCCTTTGTTGTCGCATTCCCATTAATTGTGTGCTGTGGTTATCCCCTGACCCGTATATCAAGCTGTATGTAGGCTTATTATATTTACTGGATAGCTTGTCATTGCCACTCAGAGTCAGACCGGGTACATAAATTGAAAAATAAAAACAGCCCTTTGATAACATGCGTAGCGGAAATTGGATCACTTCATTCCAAAGAGGATCCATTAGCACTACAATGTACATGCCTTTGATAGCCCAACGGTTAGGAAATGAACCAACTAATTAGTGTCAGTTTTAGTGTAGAAAATGAAGGATGTATACAATGCGTGTGCCGTGGCAAGGACCTCTAACCTGTCGTGTGGCAGAAAAATGGCTATGAATGTAGGTCTGGCACTTGTTTGCCACACAATCTAAAACGAGTGGACAGAGGCACCATAATTCATCAGTACCAACCAGGGACTTGCTTTAATAATATAACCATGTCATCTGTTCTCATTGCTCAACACTAATCCTGGCTCATGTATCAAAGGCAAAAGTGACACCCATATATGATGATATATATATATATATATATATGCGTAGATACAGCAGAATGGGAAATAGCATCTTGAAGCAAAGTTGATTTACTTAACCACACAACAAGACTACAGCAAGATTATATATATATGGCCACACAATAAGACTACAGCAAGATATGGAGAGAGGTTACACTGACTGGGATAAAATGCTAGCATAGCATTGAAAAACGTCATAGCTTTCCATTGGCAGTTTACACGTATCGTGTTCATCCGTTCAGCTGAGGAATGTAAGAACATACTTCCTATAATGTAATTATTTTATCACCCATCTGTAGATACGATTTGGGGCCTTTTTTATACTATCACTAAAATAAATTATGTATTTAAATGCCTAACCATATTGGTCTGGTGAAAGTGCTTCCGATTCATGATTACCGACACATCAAATATATTTATTGAAGTAATGATTATAAAGCCTAGTAAGAATGTGGTGTGAATCATACTTTCTTTCTGGGTTAAGATATTTTGGAAAGCCATCAAATTCACTCAAATGCCAGGCCCATTGACTAATGGGTTCTCACAGAAGTAAAGACATTAGTTGTTCTTACCAATCACATATTATTCCCTTTCATTGCCCTTAAAGCCCTTAAGGCATTTTTTACCCTCTGAAGGTGGGGCCTCATTTCTGGACCGACATCCTTTCATCAATTCTAAGGGGTGGCTTCAGCAGAGGGCAATTATAGATGATGACCACATAGTGCTTTCCCTAACAAAACTTGTACATACAGCCCTTCCCTAACTAATGGCTTTACCGGGAAAGTGAAATCAAACAAGTTACACTGTGCGAAGCAAATCCATTAATGAATCACACAGACAGGCTCAATTCTGAAATTCTGTAATACTAGTAAGCCATATCCTAACTCTGCTTTTAGACAGTTACAGATTATTCAGACAGCCTCTCTGGTAAGACATGTGGGAACGCAAACTATGCGCTATGGGTATTGTTTTCACAAGGAAAAGAGTTGAACCCCTTGATACATGGTTGAATGTCTTTCTTCTTTTTTTTTACAACAAATTTTATTCAGCCTATCAACAAATCCGCCAGAACAGTTGACATCAAGAAATACATCCCGTTCTCTTCTTTTCCTCATCTATGCGTAGACGCGACAACGGTGCACATGCAAATAGCACCAGTGGTTTGTTAACCATTAGATATATATACATTGAAATCATGGGGTTAATTCTGTTAATTAGCAGATTACACATATTGTAGGTGACCTTGGACGGCGTGATATACACCCCCTAACTAGGGATTAGATCCTTTTGAAGCTGGTTTATAAGGATAGTTTGTTGCTGATTACCTATATTAAAGATACTACTCGTTGACTTAATTTTCTAAGTATTCAACTATAAATTCCTTCAACCTTCTCCAAGGAAGGGAGCTAAAAAAAATTCCGTTAATCGTGGCCGCTCTTACTGCGACGTCACATCTAAAACTGAGATCGCGCATGAGAAGGCTCATAGAGAGCTCTCCTTTATGGAAGAGTTTTTGCCTGTGGATAAACGACTTAGTGTGGAGAGACACCCAGTTAATAATCTTAACGTTCTCATTGACCATTTCGAACCCAAAGAGAATAGTTTTTGGGTGAATGTCTTTCTTTCAGGCCTCCCACACATGTCCTACACATTTGCGCCCAGTTGGTATTGTCCCTCATCGTGTTTTCACATATGCTTTCCTTCTATTGTCTGTGCGTGACCCTCAAATCACATGGGTAATTGGAAGGGAAAGGAAAGTATTGTTCATGCTATAAAGATACGTATATACGACCGTGCTTGTAGGCACACAAGCCGATGGAAGTTTCTCTCATGCCATCAGTGTCCTTGATGTAAGGCTAAACTTAGAGTAAGATGAATTACTCTAAGGGCTAAATTGTCATTTTCTCTCCAATTACACCAAACCACAAATGGCAATTGATCAAATCATTAGCCCGAGTATTTGTTGAAGCAAATGAAAAAGTAGTAGCTTTCATTTGTCTTAACATTCCTGGGGGCGTTTCATAAGTTAACGCAGCGCGCGTTATAGGATCTAACGACAGTCGTTATCAAAATAAAGAACGACATAGCGCGCGGTAAGGGCCAAAATTGACGTCAACTAACATTGCGTTACGAACGCGCGCTAAATTTATCGCTATCTACGCTACCATAACGAACGCGCGCTGCGTTAACTTATGAAACGCCCCCCTGCCTTTTGGGATAAAGGATCTCGGTCATGATTGGTATGAATGTGAGGGTTCTAGATATCAGATTCTAGCTATCTATATTATATTCACGAGCAGTCCCTCGAAGACAATAGGGGTCAGATTCAAACGGAGGTAATATAATATACCCTCTATAAGTCGGCCCTTCTAATATACATGTGATATGTGATATTTGATAAGATGATGTCTAGTAGGATATACCTTACGTACTATGGTTTTACATGTATCACGACTTCGTTCTCTCATAATTATGTGTATACATACATGTGTGTATAGAATGAGATACGTTTGTTCTCTCATGTGTGTATACATACATGTGTGAATAGAATGAGATACGTTAGCTCAATCAATAATGGTGTTATTGCCCTATAAGGTATCTAATTAGAATACTTTAAATGGCATGGCGGCGATGCATTATGTTCAACGCTGATCAATAATAGTTTTTACAGTGTCACTTCTTTTCAGACTAGAACTAGTCGGCGTAGAGAACTACATGATTACAATTGTATTGATATAATTATGATATGCACCAGCAAAGTACATTTTGTGTAAGAAAAAGTATGTCTCTATGTAAAAGGACTGCCTCGGTGTCTCGTGCTATGTTTTGAAATTGTAGGAACAGTTGAGAAATATCAATATTATTATTACAAGTTGAAGTGTACAAAGATCATTGATAGATAAATGAGTACGGTAGTATTTTTCACCCCCATGGTTCAGTATAGCATTCAGTAAACAGACCAACGACTTCCTAGACCTTCTGGGGAAGCGCGGGAAATTTAGTTTGGTTGTGAATGTAGTTCCGGCAAGCAATTTATTTAGGAGTGAGTAAACATTTCCTTTGTGGCTGATTGATTGAGATTTGTCATCCCTAAATACATACATGTTTATTTCTAATGAATCAGGTGTTACAGTTCACAAGTGAAGGTGTGAAGTCAGTCTATTCGAGCCATGTACCAGGTATACCATAGCCATTGTAAAACAGTCATATTGTTCGAAAGTTTAATATGTATGCAGCCTGTAGAAATGTTCAGCAAATACAATCTGTGTACTTAATTTAATATACAGGTTTAGTTCAACTTAATGGTTTTATTCAAGAATCAACATTATCACATTGTGAAAATTCTGCCAATAAAATTTGTTAAAAAAAACCCTAAACATTACAACATTACATTGCTTTTCTCAGAAGGTCCTAACAACTTTACTATATCAAATTATCTATCTATTTTCTATTTTTACTATAGTATTAAATAGTAATAAAGCATCATATATCGTATAGTATGCTGAAAACATTGCTATCAAAATAAGCAAAGATTGACAAATGTTTATCAACGTAAATGTAAGTGTAAGAAGTGTAAGAATATTATTGTGAGTATTTGAAAAATGATGAAATGAAATTTTGCTACCAATGTAGTATAATTATATATAAGCTCTGGAAATCTAAGGTAAAACTATAACAACATAATACTGGATTTTACTTGATGTTGTTTGGCACAACATCCCAAGACAAAGGGTGTGAGAAAACATAAGCTGTGTCGCGAGCTTTCCTTATTTCAGATAAATGCTCTCATAAACTAAGCTCTAGGAGGTCATTGCCCAGCAAAGAAAACTTTAATGTAGCTCCAAGCACTTTCTTAGTTCTTCCATTAAAACAATTCTTTCTCAATTCAGTCGGTTACACGATTTATCGTTAAAATGTTTTCATCTCTGCCGTGAGGGGCTTTTATAGAATCAAAAGTTATTCGAACGGTTAAATTGGTTGTTTTTCTGCTGGCTTTTAATGGTAGTTCTTCTCTGCGATATCCATTATACAATCGGAACGAATTCGAAGGCAAGGGAAGCCTTTTTACGGGCGGACATCAATCATCCTGAGGAAGGAACCGCATCCTCTGGATAATCGTTTAGCCATTTGATTTTTTGTGCATCTTTAATATACATTTGAACTGTTTGATATGGGCATTAGTAACCTGTCCGGAAAGCACCTTGATCTAAAGTCACTGTATTCATCCCGAACGCCAGTGGGGTCATAATGGTCAGAGCACTTGCTTTCAGAGTGGTAGGATGGTGTTTGAGAAACCCTTGCTGGGTCATAGAAAAGGCAGCACGTAGGCATGCAGGCCGCATATCAGTATATGATTTGGTCAATTCACGGGAACCGTTATCCATTAGCCCTTATATTTATAAACGGCCTTATAATTCTCTCAAAATCAAAGTAATCGTATATCAATCACTGTCATCCTATGTGTCTCTTCATAAGGTTTCCAATGAGGTGTACTTCTATTATTCTATATCTGATATTTATCGAGATATGATATGTCATTTCTTTTTGCATAATTACTAAAAAAAAATGTACTTGCGTTTATTTCTAGATATATTAGAAATAAAGTCCACATGCGATATGTCTCTTTCCCAATGGAATAATTGATGATTACATACATCAAGATCCTCCATGCACAATTTGTATTGATTCCGACTATATAATTAAAAGATATTACTATTAGCCCTGGGAAAGTGTATTGTGTAATTTTCAAGGTTACCGCGACATCGGAGTAATCATTATAACAAACATCAGTGAGATATAACAAGCCTTAACATCAGAGTTATATAACAAACATTGAATTTGAAATTTTAATTTGATGCGGCTAGATATATCAAGGGAATAGCTTTGATGGTAATATGTCATCATATGATCTATATTCCTCTAAGACAAGAAAAGTAGAAGTGTAGAAGTGTTTTAGCTTCTATTTGCAATGAAATTCGACCAAAGGATAAACATCAACAAGAAAGCAATACATAGATTGACTCCTCGAGAAAAACCCAAATGGAAAATCTTACACCTCCCCTCCTGTGGTTTGAATGCTAAATAATAACAATATATCAATAAATATTGATAAGAATAGACTTAGGCCAACCTTCTGGGATGTTTTTAATTTCACTTGTCACTTGTGATTTTCAAGCTGATTTGTTCACGAATATGCACGAACGAGAAACCACGAATTTATTGTGCAACAAGTCCTCGTCAGTACCCCAAAGAACGAACGCGATTATAGTGAGACATTGGGGTTGGTGTATAATCGCAACTACATTTCAGGGCTTGCAATTTCGTAAGTTGCTTGTAGTTACTTATCCTGCGATTACAATGAAATATATGATTTGAAACCCCTTGATAACGTGCTTGCAAGCAAAATCGCAGGGCCAAAGGTTACATCTACAAAATCGTAAATACTTAATTCTTTTGCAAGGACTCGTAGTAGTGATGGTGAGGGGGGTCATCACAAGGGCTTGTAAGGCGTTTACAACTGCTTTACCAAAAGGCACGTACTTATAATCTGTTGCAAAATAGTTCGTAAATTTGTATTTCCAATTACAATGTTCTAAAATTAGCAACACCTACAAGTGGGTCAAGGATATATTCTGCACACTGATTTACAATCTTTATTTCACAATCGTAGGATTAGTAATTACAAGCATACTGCACCCAGTTACACCTGGCTTGTAAGCCTGTATGGTAACGCAATAAACTTTGTAACTACCAAATCCTATGCTAGAACATACCCATTTCCGAATTTCGTAATTGTATCATATGCACCATGTTTTGGCTTACAAGCGAATTAACAAGTGCTTACGAATTTACGAATCTTGCGATTTTGTATTCTTAATATTATACACCACCCCCATTGAAAAACTGTAGGAACGAACAGCAAAGAGTAGGCTACGAGTTGTGCAACAACGCCCCAGTCCTCCACTATAGATTCTGGGGAGTATTTTTTTTAAACAAATTGTATTGAAAAAACTTCACGTTAATACAAAATAGAATACGTGTCATTTGTCAATGAACCCATATGAATTTGATCATTACTACCCTTTTGATTTATGCCCTTATATTAATTATTTTGAACAATTTTCTAAGCTTTATGACTATATTCTAATACAATACCTCATCGATATCAGATTCTCTATCCGAAAAATGACAATATGAACAATATAAACATATCGTGTTTCTCAACAGTTGATGTTTATATGTATGTACATGTATATAAAATAACATCAACTGTTGAGAAACACGATAACGGTTGAAGTAGGTTATCTTTTAGAATATAAGCAATCGTTCTCTGACATGTACCGGTATAATGGTCCTTTGTATATTGGGGTCATTGCATAACAAATGTCTATCTACGATGTCGTGGAATTTTTTTTCTACGACTACGACGTCTGTTTGCGACTCGTAAAAATAAACGACAGGTGCATTGCATAATAGGGAATCGTGAATTGGAGGATTCCTCGTGGCTTCAAAAATAACATTAAATGACAATTTGAAGGTAGAGAGACATTAAAACGCCGAAATGGTGTATGGGAGAACATCATCCATAATTGTAATTTATTATAATTTAAAAAATCTGGCTTTTATTACTTTCACCTAAAAATATGCTAGAAAATTACGAAAATTATTTTGAAGTTCAAAAAATAAATAAATGTGCAATGTATCAAATTCATAAAATATCATTTAACATTGAATACTGGCATATTTGGATAGCTAAATTTGACATCTTTTCACTATTAATATATTTTAGGATGGGTAAATGTGTTATCTGTGCAGCGCAGAGCATGTTTGTTATGCAAGGCAGAATATTCATGCAGTGAACATAGAATTGTTTATTTTTTCACTAAAATGATGTATGTCGATATTTTTTCCATGAAATAAATAGCCATAAGCATAAGTATTCAGGTTTGAATTTTGGTCTAATTATGGCCATTCTTAGAGTAAGAAATAATCCCAAACATTTATCATGTCAGTATTGACGCAGCGTAGAAAATCGATCGTGGATGCCAAGAGATGTACGATGTCGTAGAGGATGTCGTAGAAAGTTATGCAATACACTCATTGTAGATGGCTGTCTACGATGTCGTAGAATCAATCCACGAGCTCGCAGATTGTTATGCAACGGGGACATTGTGTATTATGTATTACAAAACACTGTTTCTCGCCTGGTAAAACAATACAACCCAACTTTCACTGTGTGAATATCAGAATGGCCCTTCAAGAATATAATGGTCATGTTTCTTTATCAATATACAAGTTAATTTCAGGATATATAGAATGTCCATAGTGTTTTAGTTTCCTCAGCCACTTAGGACCTTAAAATTGTCCTTATCCAACTTAAGGGGAGATAACAGTTTGTAAACATATTGAATCCAAGACAAACCCATTCATTTATAGCGCATAACATTCCTTTTTAAAAGTTCAGCATCCACCAATCGTAATTGCGAGAATCAAGTTTAATCTTTATAAATTCTGCAATACAATGCCACATTAATACAATACAATAATTAATACAATGCCAGATTTTAGTTTTGACAACAATCGGCTGCGAACATTCTTCTTCCACCAGAGTCATATGCAAAAGAAATATTTTTGCTTGAAAGGAAATTATGACACCAATCTCCTGTACTTCATAGACTTCCATGCCCAACCACATGCAGGTTGACTCGATTAGAGTGGCTGGAAGTCCTAGAAAAGGCACCGAATTGGCACTGCCACTTTGCCTGCGATACATCACCAACCTGCGCCTTATATATATCTTTGATTGAAACGCTTTTGAACGTCGTATAACACGGAAGCGGAAGAGGTGAACTGTTTGATTGAGTACAGAACTTTATAGGCCAAGCAGGCAGTACTCTTACTGTCACCCACCAAAGAGAGTCAGGTGGGCGTTTCATAATTAACGCAGCGCTCGGTAAAAAACGGAACGCAGCGATGGTCTGGTAACGACCAAAATAGCACGCGTTCGCTAGTTCCGTTTCATAAAGCCTGCGTTAACCATGCGTTAATGAAGGTGTCGTTCGTTAAGCTAACAACCAAATTTAGCGCCCGCTACTTTTAGCCAGTGAGCGCTAGAAGAATTCAACAATACGCCATCTATCTATAGTGTGGGAACCAAATTAGCATAGCATATCACTACCTTCACTACAAGAGACATACACGGTATTGTTTGTGACAACGCAACATATCTCTTTATCTCTCTCCCTCTCTCTCCTATCTCTCTCCTCAGGCGAGGCGGAACCGGGGGGGGGGGGGGGGGGGGCACAGACGCAGTGGTAGGACTAATGAAATCATAAATAATAAGTTCAGAAAGTTCCGAGATCATTCATGTAAAAATTAAGAGAATCAGTAAAAAATCCTTGTTATGGCTGATGCAGAACTTCATTTCTGTATGGCAATCTTCTTTCTCAATACTTATCTGTCCCTTCCTCCCTCTCCCTCTAGCCCTCCTCCCTCTACCTTAATATATGTTTCTCTCCTCTGACTGTCTATTTCAATCTCTCTCAATCTTCCCCTCACCTTACTATAGTGGCCCAGGAGTGACAACTCACCCTTCGATCTTCGCCCACAATCCTGCGCCCTTGTCCTGCGCCCTCATCCAGCATTCTGGCCCAAACTGTAATTCTTATACTTGTATGACATAACAATTCAATTCATTTTGGGTCTAGTAAATGTTTTTCTCAGTACAAATGTTTTGACATTTTGGGGTGTAGGTCTGGAAAATCATAACACAGACCTTGAATTAAATACCCCACTTACCACTAGGCACCCCACCACCCATCCCCTTCTCCGCTCCTTTTCCTTTTCTCCCCTCCCCCTTCTTGGCATCTTCTTCTTCTCCCCTCCTCCTTCTCCCCTCTACTCCTTCCCCTTTTCCTTTCCCACTATGTATTGTACATGTTACACATCCCTCCTCCTCCATAACCTATACACCCCTTCACCTCCCTTCTCCGGGCCCTCCTCCACCTCCTCCTCCAGTGGAGAGTGGAGAGAGGGGAGGAGGATGAGGAGGGGAGGTAAGAAGTGGAGGAAGAGGAATTAAGGAGGGACAGGGCAGAGAAGGAAGGGGGAAGGGAAAGAGGAGGGAAATGAGTCACAAGTCAAAGAAATTATATTTTTCAACAATATCAGTAAATATTTAAATGTTCTGATTTTTTGCAGGGTTTAGCACTCATAGTCTTATAAAACTATACAGTACCAAATTTCAGGACATTGTATTAAATATAATTCTTGCGGTTTAAAGGTCCTCATATGTAGTATATTTAGTTAATTTAGAGAACTATCACGATAATGTGAAACTTCGCCAATAAAATTTATAAAAAAAATTTGCTGGTAATTGTCCGCCCATAAATATTTCAAAAATAAAAGTATCAAACTTAAAATATAGAAAGACTTATACGTTTGTTACTGTTTTCACTCATTGGAATCAGCTTGGTGTCATCGTTTCTAATATGTACACACGTCATTGTATAAAGATATGGGAAATAAAAAGTATAACATTGTGTCTCATTTCCCTGTAACACATCACATGTATTAGTATGCAAGGAATTGTGGACTAGAAACATGTTAGGGTGACAAGCTTTCCTCTCAAAAGGGGAAAGGCAAGAGGGATGAGAAATGAGGCATGAGAGACAAGAGGTGAGAGATGAGGGATGAGAGGCGAGAAATGAGGGACGAGAGGTGAGCAATGAGAGATGAAAGGCAAGAGATGGGGGATCATGAGATTATCATGTATCATGAAAATGTGCTCAATAAAATTTATTTAAAAAAAAGGATGAGAGGCAAGAGATGAGGGATGAGAGGTAAGAGATGAGGGACGAGAGGTGAGAGATGAGGGACAAGAGATGAGAGAAGAGGGATGAGAGACGAGGGACAAGAGATGAGATGAGAGAAGAGGGACGAAATATGAGGGACAATAGATGAGGGATGAGGGACAAGAGGTGAGACATAAGGGAAGAGAGGCGAGAAATGAGAGGTGAGAAATGTGGGATGAGAGGCGAGAGGAAGGACGAGAGGTGAGATATGAGGGTTTTATCTTCATCCAATCCTACAAAAAACTTTAATCTGATAATAGTAGTATATTTAGATTTTGATGGGTTTATAAGTGGTTGAAGAATTTCCCATAACTTTTTACCAGATATATTAATTCGGAATATATATCTAAAAACTAGGCTTGACAAACAGAGCCATGTTCACTACCTTGTGTTATGGGACTTGAAATCCCGTTTATGTATAGAGATTTATTTCCGACTCAAAAAAATACGAAATTGGCCGATAACTGGCTATTTTTCTTTCTGGTACTGAGGTAAATTACTAATGTTAATATTATAGTATCATTTGAAATGACACAATGAAACGATTATATTAATAATAAGTAAATGAAAAATTCCGCGCTATATTAACGCAACGATTTCTGCGTTGCGTTGACTAACCACAATATTTGTTCATAAAGGGGTGTCTCCACTGGCTGCGGTAAGCTCTGCGTTTGGTTTGCGTTTGGTCTGCGTTTCAAACTCTGCGATTCAATCAATATCATACTGCAGCCGCAGACCAAACGCAGAAGTTACCGCAGTGTTATTAAGAGGTCTCATGATTGCGATAGAGACTGGGACTGGATACCCTTCCCGCGCTTGGACAAGGAGCAGACGACATTTATAACGGTACCTCCCTGTGTTTACCACGTCAGTTTATTACTTTCTCAGAGTCATTGGAAGCTAATTTGAATTTAGGTAGCATATCATCATCATTGTATCTTATACCAGCCATGAATAATGACATAGACATGAACATTTCCTCTTGCAAAACAAACACAAAAAGGAGGACAAAATTAATATCACCATCTACTAAATATGGACTTATTCACGCGCCAGTGCCCAATCTTTGATTCTGATAATAAAACTCTGTCTTCTTCAACCCAAATAGCTTTTTTTTTTTTTTGGAACGTTTTTATTCAGTGGTGCCCGGCCCTCTCACTCCGAAGGTGATTTTCGTAGCAGGCCAGGTAAAGTATTCCAGAGTACCTTCCCTTATTTGAAACATATTTGAATAAGAATCAGAATAAGCAGTATTCAACCTGGAAAGTAATGTGAGAATGTATGTAAAGGCTTAATTATAGTCTTCACTGAGAGTTTTAGTTTAGAAGGCTTGTAATAGTAATTTATGAAGTATAATATGTAATAATTCTGGTAATCTGTAGATTTCTTATATCGGCAGCACATGAAAACATCCATCTTAGGATACTGCGTTTGTATCTATGTTAAATATGTTATTGGCCTGAAATGATTTTTTTTAAAATAATTATAACCATTCTTACCCCGTCGTAGGCACACAGAGTATTTAGCTCAATTTTAGAATCGAAAATATAATAGGTGACAAAGCCCTGGATGAAATAAAGCATAACATCGATGTATTATCTTATCCCCACATTGAATAGTAATTACAGACATCCAATCGCAATTGAACCGCAGACATGTCTCCATTACGAATTTCAATCGCAGCAGAGACCTAATCACATCGCAGAGGAGTTTCAATCGCAAAAAATATTCAACATGTTGAAAGATTTCTGTGACAGTCGCAGCACACGAAAGTCACATTTTTAGCCGCAATTCAACCGCAATCCAAACGCAGATATAACCGCAGAACAGGTCTCCACTGCTACGGTTGGTCTGCACATGAACTGCGCTTGAATATAATTTCCTGTTTTTCTATCGCAAGGCTTAACGCAGAGCTTAACGCAGCCAGTGGAGACCCCACTTTAACGAGCGTTGTGTACAAATGTGTCGTTGCGTTAAAGCATTATGAAACGGAATACTGTTGTTAAGTCCAATAGCGCGCGCTGGTCTTGATTATGAAACGCCCGTCAGGTGCGTATACTCTACTATTACCCCCTTAGACGTACCTACACAGGAATTTGACTGTCATATAAACTTAAGCCAATCGCATAATGGAAAAAATATTCGGCCTGCCTTCTCCGGTGAAAAAAGCTAATATCTCAGCAAAGGACAATTCTGCAGGATCCTTGAAATAGGATCATATTGGCTTTGCGTGGTACCTTTCCCGAAGCCATAGAGCCATAGAGACCATAGAGTCAGAGATACTTGGGGACAATACATTGCGATAGTATCCAGTGGAAATTATGAAAGATTGTTACTAGACTGGACATAAGTGGCGTTATACAAAAGGTATAACATAGAAAGGTTTGTCTCGATTGGTGCTGAGCAATGTGCCTTGTACTCCGGACGTATATAGATGCTCTAATTAGAACAACCAGTGAACTTGATACTGCATATCCAATTTTGTCCATGATATGGATAATATATTCTGTACTAGCTCTACTAGCTCCACTACATCAATGTGTGCATTTTTTAAAATTCATTTAGGGCATAAACACCTACTGTTACATCAAAATTGGAAAAAAACATATGATACACCTGTCACTTTTTACAGAAATTGTTCCTAACCCATTTAAGATGGCGATGGTTACACCATCATTGCAATGGGGAGCCAGGAGTACAGCAAACAATTTCAGTTTTAATTTTAGTTTCAATTTCACTACAATTATCAAAATCTGTTGAAAGTAGTCAGCTATTTTGGAGTAAACAATATTGTTCTTTTGAAATAATGGAGGAGCATGCACATTAATTTATTACAAAAAATTGTATGATAAGATGCTGGAAGGAAAATGTTAAAGGCCATATTTCTGGACTTACAGAACGGCCTTTGACACAGTTCACCACTGCATATTACTTTAATAAAATAGATGGATAGATATATGGGGTTAAAACAGAGAATTATTATGGATTTCGATTCATCAAAAAATAGTGTACAGGTTGTCAAGACTAATGGTTTTCTATCTGACAAAAAACAATCTATCGTGTTCCTCAACGTACCATCTAAAAGCCCATCACAATTAATGATTTACATAACATAGTTTTGGATGCCAGCTTTCAATATTATGCAGATAACACAATATTGTACTCCTCACATACAAATAGCAATAGATTCAGATTTAATCTGGTTGTATTCAGGTTAAATAATGACATGGCTAAAAGAAAACGAAATATCAACTCAGAAAAACATATTGTATAATGACTTTCGCTGCCACCACCATGTAAAGAAAGACTTTACAACAAAGGAACATAAATGTCTGTAGTTCAGGGGACCCTGCTTCACGAGCACTGCTTCTTAAGAATACTGTTCTCAAGGAGGTAAAAGTCTTACAAGTACAAATATTTAGGACTGAATATTTATTCCAACCTGAACGCTAAGGACCACATACTACGGTACTATATTTCCTCCATATATATATTTTGCTGGTCCACATATGTAACGTAATCCTGTAGTCATAATCAGGGTCAATTAGCGTGTGTCTCATTAGAAGTCTGATAGCACAAAATGAGATATTAGGTAGAGTCTAAACGTAACGTTTAATAAGCGTTCCTGTCCCATCAAGGTACTTGTCTCATCTTGTCTCATCGTTCAGATGAACAAGGTTGGCGCACCGCGCCTCTTTCGCCTGCGTTATAATCTAGTTTCTTACAGTCCCCCAAGACCCAATTAAATATGTTATGGATGTGGTTTGTACCGCCTAGAATCGCCAGATTGTGACAAATATCCTCGATTAGCACTTCTCTGGATCGGTTCCCCGCTTAGGATTACGTAAACCAGGAATGGAAATATGCAAGACTTCATGAGCATAGTCCACAAGTGTCTTTTTTGTTTTTACACTTTCGACAGCCGATCCAAATGTAATATCATTATTTTCTCGAAGCAGTATGCATTGATTTCCGAAGGACTGGCTTTTAGTGTCCCATTGCTACATTGGTGCCATGCATGAGAACAAATCTGGGATTATTAACTGTATCTGTAAGGACTATCTGCGGTCAGCGAGCAAGTGGCTTTGACCAAGGTCAACGTCACAAAGATGGCCTTGAAATGCCGAAAATAACAACATTATGGACTGTGACATACTATTTTCTGTCATGGAGAGCGCAATATGGAAAAATGATAATCTACTGCATACGAATAATAACCAACATTAGGGGAAAGAAAAATGACTCATGTTCTTTTAATCTGCATTGCATATCCTGTATCTTTTGGAATATTCATATCTATCATAGGATATAATTTGCATGGTTCTCCAGTCGACTAATTTCAGGCTAATTAATGCCCTTCCACTTGAGACTCACTATCGAATAATGTTTAAGATATATATAATATGTATTATAACTCAATCAGTATCTAGATAATATTGAATATAATATACAAGGATATATACACATTGGTTTGGGGAACCGGTTAGAGGGCTTCAATACAATATAAACGCGGTAAAGGGACTGCCCTAACTGTCCAGTATGTGTTGGTTGCAATAACGTTATATCGCCATCCTATATCTTTCAAGTACTCCTACATTAGAAAATGAAATAAAAAAAAAACTACCGATATGCAAGCAAAATGCATATTGGTGGTCGATATCAAATGTGTGAAACAGCGATGGGAAATGCTTCTCCCAAAAGCAATTTGGCCTCTGTTGAACGAAGGTGATGTGGGATACTAGAACTATTACATTGGTTGCAGTGATTCCATCAAGATTAGTGACAAAGCCATAAATCACAGCTCAATACGATTTGTTTTGATAAGAATGTTTTTAACGAGGATTATGATGTTAATCTGTGACTTCAAACGTAGAGTATATTATATAGCGATATTAATCTTGCAGATTTTCCCCAATACGGTCGGCATTTCAATCGAATTTCGATAGAAAGTACTTAAGACCGAGTATTCAGCTTCTGGATTGACCAAACGCGATGAGTAACATCCGAATATGTTAACCATAATATACATTGTTATCAGAGAAGCCAAAATGGTTCCTGGTTTACAACTCCTGCTTACTTTAACTACATTAACAGTAATTGTTTCTCGGAAAGCGTGAGTATATAGAAAGGGTATTCTTTCCTCTTTTTAAGCTTTAATATGGTTAAAGACCGTCGTCCCCTCTTTGCAGTATTATAGCACGTTTCTTTATTCCATACACTTCTAAGACTAACGCTACCAAACGGTAAAAGGTTTGAACGTCCAAGCTTATCCTACACTTGCTGTGGTGCTCCTATTCCCCAGCATTGGCTTGGGTGGACACCCATGCTTGAAGAGTACAGTCCTGAATTCCAGATGTATTCTTTGAGCATTCGGAGCGGACTCTTTAATGAAAGAGTCCGCTCAGAAGAGTCCTCTTAGATGCCAGATCGGACTCTTACATTAAAGAGTCCGCTCGGGCATCTGTTCGAAATAATTTTGAACTAGGATTGGCCTGGATTCGGACCCAGGACCACTCACATAAGGATAGGCTATAGCAAGGAGAGTTGAATGCTCTACTCACTCGGCCACTGGGCCTGACTTAAGATCTGTAGATTTTATGATTCCTGAAATAGAAAAATGATGTTTTAAAAAAATAACAAATTTGGCCGAATCTATGTACTAAATTTCAAGACAGTGTATTAAATATATCCTCGCGTTTTGAAGGTCATTATAATTATTGAGTACATTTAAATAATTTGCTGGTAATTGCCCACCCAGAAACCTTGCAATTCTTTTTCACACATAAATATGTCAAACATAAAATATAGAAATACATATTATCTATGGCCTAATGTTTACTATTATTGGCTTGATCTTTTTCGTTTCAAATATGATGATATCTCATAATCCTATTTTTGCAACTTGTGACTCATTTTGCTATGACACATCACATATGTGTTGGTGAAGACCAATATGGAAGAGTGGTAGAACGTGTAAGTGAATATAATTGTCCGCGGCCTAAAGGCCTTGGACAATTGTATTCACTAAGTGAACAGTGTCTCGTCCTCTATCCTACACATATTTTATCCTGCAGCCATGTTCTCGTATTCTCCTCACCCACTGAGTTTTGACCGAATTGCCTATCATCAATTATTCAAGTTCTTAATGCACTAAACCAGGTTCAATGAGAATCAGGTTCAAAGCGACTCATTTAACATTCAGAGCTACAAGTGACCAAATCTTACTCAAACGAAAGACGGCCTACCAGTTGGTTTGACCTTGGCGATAACTCATTCTCTCCCTCTCGGGAAGTTGTAGCAAATTAACATTGGATGACGTGGATGAAGAGAAGAGGCACATATTTTCATATTGGTCTAACAACATCTTCATTTCCAACACGCAGACTCAAAGAAATACCCTTTTTTTTCTCAAGCAAATACTGTCAGTCTATGCAGAGACAATACTCGACATATGTGTGTACAGTTATTGCGATCAAGCTCCTAAAATTGATATCATTTTCCGATATGTCTCACTCTGCTGTATATCCCTACCATATGGATCCAGCTTGACTTGCTGTAAACATAGCCTGGAAACGTCAGGAATTGATCAATAAATGTCAGTTTGGCGGCAATCAGGCTATAGCTTCAAATGACCAGGTTCTTCAAATCCAAAAATCGAGTCAAACTAGCTGATCATATTTAGACCCTTCCAATCTCGTCTCACAGTGTCTCAGATCAAACAGTATGCCAGCGACTGGACGCCTACTGGGCTAATGGCTTTCCATGCCTTCCAACCACCATCGTCCTGATGACATTTTAATGGGATTTTGCGGTTAAGTACGAGAGGCTTTCCCTCAGTTTTGAGGGACTCTGTCAACCCTGAGCCTAAACTGTGACCCCAAGCTACACAAACAATCTAAATGTACCTTTAAAATATTCACTATTTTACTTTATACGACTTTAATCGGGAGCACTTTGATATGCCATGAGCAACCAATTGATAAGACCAGTTTTTGTTATCGTGGGATCGTAGACGAAATACACTGTCTTGTCAGGAGGACACAAATAGATTCGTTCCTAAGGGAAAAGGGCCTACTTCCCCTCGTGAAGAATAAGGACTATCTAGACCCTTTGAAAAGGCATCAAAAGGGTAGTATATACCCAACATGTGCCATGAGTGAACTAGTCTTTGCACCTGTCGCTTGACATTAATCCCGTGGGTAGAGCACGAGATTACTACAGGAAACATAAAGAGTATGGGAACGGATGTTCAAAGTGCATGCCATCGATGCATGCCATCACCAGGGACCTAGAGGAACATTCCAGCAGGAGCTTTTTGAAATGGATATCACCCCAGGTGTTTGTTGAGGACTCAGTATGTTGGTGCTCACAGTAGTCAAGAGTGGTTGGTCGAATATTTTGAGGATAAAATGATTCTTTACAGACTATATGTGATGTGTTACAGGAGAATGAGTCACAAGTCGCAAAAAATAGATTTTGAGATACCATTATATTTGAAAAGAGGAGATCAAGCCGATTCCAATGGTGGTAAACATTAAAGACATCTAAAATGTATTTTGAAAAAAAAAGTTTGCAATATTTCTGGGTGGACCATTACTACAATAATTTAGCTACAATAATATTTAGCTATTAAAGTAGCTAAACATACGCTATAGGATGACCTTAGAAACGTAAGAATTATCTAATACACTATCTTAAAATTTGGTACATGGTTTAATATGACTTAGACCGCTAAGCCCCCAAAAAATGAAAACCTTCCAACAAAGAGATCTTCTTAAATCACTTGTTCGTTTGCATCACAGACACACTAACTACACAACAGTATCACTATTGACCCATTACGGTCTTCGGGTTTCCAGTCCGGTAATCGACTTGTGCAATATTAATTCAAGATTATTTGAGGAGGCACATTTACCGTAACATTATTCATCCCTCATAAAATCGTCAATACTCCTGAACGTGACAAGACCTTATGAATTGAAATGAATTAATAAACCCTTCCAATAAAAGCGGGTAATTACGAGGGTTTGATATATCAAATCTTAATCAAATGCTACATGAAATGAAGGTAATTCATCTTTCCCTTGCTGAATTGCGAAACCATTGTGCTTCTTTTACTTTTTGATAAGACTTTTGCATTAATCGAACAAAAGGCGTCCGGTACCGTTTTCTCCTAGAATCCCGTATTGCCATATTTTAATTAGCCATGGAATTATTTATTCAAGCAGTATTTCTCTCCTGACACAGTCGATTAAAGCAAATTAGTTTAAGCCAACACACGTTGGGCTTGCCATAAATAAGGTAATGCCGTAAAAGGGCCTCGGTTCAAAATAATTGAATGTCGCTTTCCATAAACTCCCAGTTCGTGAGATGTGTAGCCGTCTAAGGGTTAAATAAAGTAGCCTATGAGAGGCTGTTGTATATAATCGAAGAGTATCCCTTGGGTGGAAGCTCTCTGATATAATAAAGGGTCTTTAACCACTCTAACTGTATTTGTAAGTACAACCTCTCCATATTTCTTTCATTCAAACTACCCACAGCACTTGCCTTTCTATTTTTTCAGGCTGAAGATAACTATATGGATATTTTCTTATTGTATAAAAGGTGCTAGGTAGATGTCTCTTTCCAGCGGAGGAAGAGTGTTCATATACAGGGATATTTGTACAGGACGCTTCGTTTTACTAGGTTCTTGATTTTGTTTAGCCATTGTCCTAATAGTCAGGGAATATTACATAAATCTGTGAAAATTATCAGTAGATTAACTTGCTAAATATTGTCTTATCAACTTCTGTCATGTTCCAATGGATTCCCCATGCCTTAAAAAATAGAAAAAGTGTATTCACACTTGATAACATGTTTATTCTACTCCAAGTTATGGAGTTTCAGTGATTTAGTGGCGGCCATTTTTGTTTTCAGCTGTCTACGGGAGTCGAATTTAAATGTTTTGAAATATCTTAGTAGACACCTTTACCAACACAAATTTTTAGTAAGGAATTTGTTACAGATTAGCCTTTTTTCTCCTAAAATTCCCTGACTATAAGGTATGGTTGCATCGTATAACCTAATCGGCCTCACACTGACGGCTACATATATATTGATCCTGACATGATCTTTTATAAGCTAAACTCGCCTAATTACATTTTGTGGACTAATGTATTGTTATCATTACGCGGTCCATATGGGTCTGATTTTCAGAAAATGTACAATCAGCAGCCCTACAAATTTGGTAACTTCTTCAAAATTAGACTGAAAAAATATGAATAATGGGTATATTAGAGTATTCTGGCGTTGTGTTGATAAAACATGTCTCTTTCATTGCGTTAAACCGTATTTTGAGCGTCACTTTTCTCTTGAATTAGGGTCATTTTTAAGGATTGGTGAAAGTGAATTGTACATTTTCTGAAATTATGACCCATATAGCTCGCCCACTCTACTAACTGTAGTATGCATTACGCTGCATCCAATAATGTATAGTCTACATAATAATATACACTGCAAGCACCACTTGACCTTATCATAATATATATTACAGCCAATCAGCGCCTGTCTTGTCATACATCAGGGGCATTAAAGCTGCATTCTCAGCTATTTTGGCAAACAGAATCTTACCAAATTTACTCATGTTATGACTTATAGTGCCGGTGTCATGACGAAAAGTGACCCCCATCGAAAAGTGACCCATGGGTCGATTTTCGGCAATCGAAAAGTGACCCACCCCATCGAAAATCGACCCCCTCTTCTGTTCTAACTTAATGTCCTGAAATAATATATTACGATGCCTGATATTGTATGTAGGTGTGTGGGGGTGTGGGTGTTGGTACAAGTATTTGTGCCGGTGTGGACGTAGTTTTGCCTAGATAATTACAGCTTATATACATAAATATATATGATACCATATACGTCATGTATTAGTATAACTGGTATGATTCAATGATACCATACAAGTAGGGGGTCAATTTTCGATGGTATGTAGACATGCTATATGATACCATATGTAGATGTTTAAATAATAGCACAAAGTAGTTATCAAGCTATATACAACAATAGGTAGAGGTTTTTGTTTTTTGTCCAAGAATTGCTAATAAAAGTACTCGATGAGTAAGAGCAGTTATTTCATCAGTAATTCAGTTGTTTGATATTTTAACATAAAGTTTCTAGTGAGTATAATAACTTATAACATATACATAATATTGTAATGAGAAATAAATATCCGTAGTAACTGTAATTTCTACCATAACATCTATAGACGCTTCCTAGTTTTAAAATCTAATAAAATAATCTGGATACATAATACCTATTAATAATACAATTATCTTCCCTTCATAATTGCTGACAAATGAACGCTCAATGCGGTATAAAAGTTATGTCTATATATCTCTGCATAAATAGGTGGGTCATTTTTCGATGGGGTGGGTCACTTTTCGATTGCCGAAAAGTGACCCATGGGTCGTTTTTCCGAAATATTTCTTTATGAAACCCTGTGGCAAAAGCAACCAGGCAAGATTCTCCAAGGTCTTGGTCAAATGAACTTAGATGGGTTGGAAAAGAATGGAACAAAAGGTAAAGTGCAGCTTTAACCCAAAAGCTGACCGACCACCAATATTGCTATGCTGGTGAGACATCCCGGTGAGACATGGCCTCATACAGTCAGATATATACGGGGTAGGAAGGATGTGTGTCACACCAAACCTGCATCATTTATAACCTCCTCTAACACCTCGCCTCATTTTCATAAAGCTAGGATTCCATAAACACGGATGCGGATAGGGATCAGGAGGCGGAACAAATAGCTCTTATTGTTTGGTTAAGGCATGATTCCACCACCGCAAATGCTGACGCAAAATGCTGATGCGTTTTTGTGTCCAGATTGGGATGCGTTATTCTTGATCGCTCCAGGGACCTACCGCTCAAGGAATTCCATCTGAGATGTTATATGGCCACCTTTCCTGTATGTGTCCAAAAGGCAGCATTCAGCTCTGCTACCTGCGTATATTATGGGACCAAAAGTGCTGCGTCCAGAGTATTACCGCGAGATTAATTTGGTTGTGGTGTCTTAGGCTATGTACTTGTATTAAAGTATGGAATCTTTTTCTCATTTTCAATGCTTGTGAATATGCCCACCATAATAGCACAAAGTAGTCATCAAACTATATACAACAATAGGTAGAGGTTTTTGTTTTTTGTCCAAGAATTGCTAATAAAAGTACTCGATGAGTAAGAGCAGTTATTTCATCAGTAATTCAGTTGTTTGATATTTTAACATAAAGTTTCTAGTGAGTATAATAACTTATAACATATACATAATATTGTAATGAGAAATAAATATCCGTAGTAACTGTAATTTCTACCATTTGTGCTTATCCTTGAAGACAAGGCTTCGGCGTTTTCGTCTGCAGAAGTTTGCTTTGAGCTGTCTAACTGGGATGGTGGATGCAGTAGGTAGCGCCGCTGGTGTCAGTTTATGTAACTACGCAACTAGTGCTGCTGGGCATACTGCAGTGGGTTTTCCGTGAACTAAAATGCGGCAATGGGGATCGATTCAAATCATATTTCATGACTTGGTGGTGGTAAATGGGCTTATATCTTCTTTTCTAGACAATATTGTTCCAGTAATCACTAGCTAATATCGTTGCTTACTAATATACGGTAGGAGTGAGCACGGAGAATAAGCTCAATAAGCATGTATTTGGTGGGCAGAGACAGCTATAAATGTCATTCTAGGTATATAGGCGCCCAACCGTGATAACGGGTACAACTGATTAGGGGGTAAAGAATAGCCGATGGCGGCTTTTTTAAAAAAAAAAGCGGTGGTTGTGCAGTGTCCAGATGCCGCATTTGGATGCCATCCGCGCTTACGGACTCCCAGCTTACCCCGGCATATGTTGGGCCTGATGTTCCAGGCCCACGTAGCTATATGCCCTGAGCGGCAGAACCCTAGCAAGCTTCTGTGTCCTTGAGAACTAACAGACAGTCAGTCAGTGATGGTGTATGTGGCTTTGCCACTCGACCCATTCTTTTCTACTATGTTCTTATACCTTGGAGCAGTGAGATAAAGCAGAGATTTAACAATCATATGCCTTATTGATTCTACTCCTCTTATAAGAGGTGTAACCTAACTGGGGACGCTATACAAATAATGAAGTTAATTATTTAATGTGAGATTTATTTGCCCTTAGGCTATATCACGGCATCACAGATTCCTAATTGTGTGATGAATTACGGAAGGTCCTTGTAAGACTTTTACATTTTTTAATGAAGGGATTAATTTAGTCAATGAATTTGATGCGATGGTTCAGATTAAATTAAGACTAATTACCAAGCAAGGGAAAGTATCTTATGGACCTTTCTTATCTATCGCCCCTGATGACGAAAGAAAGAAACTCTGAAACCGATGCAAATTCTGTTGTTTGGGTCGGAGTTATATTTGTATTTCTCCTCCTGGGGTGTGAGCAATCCCTTTTTTCATTTGCGGCCGTACAAGGGTTGGTGTCACATCCTCACCTCGTCTTATACCACAGATCTATACTCTAAAGCCATTACAGGATATATGGGAGAGTCTGAAGATACGACCCTCTGCGGCTCCTGGTCGAATTATAATAGCCAGTGGTCATTCTAATATAGATGTACTAGCTGTGGTGTCCCATGTGTCTATTGTCTCAATCAAAATTCGTTTCTCATCATTTTCGCATAGGTTCTCTTAATGTCATGACAAATAAACATTTTTCACTGAGGGAAGTATAAAATCCCAATCATATTGATGCAAAACCCACGTCTGCCAATGGTGGTCGGTTTAGAATCAACCAGTTAGAATTCACTACATTGGCAAATATGGTGTGAAATGAATGGCATCAGCCAGAGCAGCTACTAAAAGGCACAACATGGTCAACTTAAGTGGGCTCAAGCTTTGTTTGAGAGGGGCAACATATGACTCTAGAAAACTAATGGACTAACATGTCTTTTTTTCATTTATTTGTTTTTATGTAGTAAGGAACATTCCCTGAACGTTTTATGACAATTATACTGGTCAATTTGTTTCATTGAACTGTCCTCTATACCCTTAACTAGCCTGATTCACAGCGAGTTCCTTTAGTTCAGATCATTAATACAACCTTTTCTGTACGCATACTCGAAGGCACTGTCGGCAAACCTACAATAATTTATCGACCGCTTTAAGTGACACATCACAAATAGTACACTATTGCACACTCCTGTAGACATTGCATTGTCAATTTTCTTATAGGTCTGTCGAATGTTTCAGGAATGATTGTGTTCTATATATTCCTGGTTCATGTCCTGAAGCGGTGTCTTTTCGGGCAACCTAGGTTCTATTGATTTTATTCTCCCACGGTATTATGATCGAACCACACAAGTCGTTAATCTGGGGGAAAGAAGCACATGGACCCGAGACGATTCATCTCTCAGTGGCACACAGACCAGAGTGTGTCCATGTTATCTTTTCTCCAGATTAACTACGAGCTGTGGTTCTATATTACTCCATGGTGATAAATGATTAAGGTATGAAGATATAGGCCCTGGTAGCCCCTATCATAAAACAGGAAAAGGGGAATGTCTCTGATTATATTGCATTGAAATGAAGAAGTACATATTTGTATTCCACTTGAACAGGTTCCTTTTAAATGGATGTGACCTCCTCCTAACAAGCAGCTGACAGCGAAGTCTAACTCCTTTCATTAATTTGCAATGCTCGTGACTGAAAACTTCTTTTTAAAAAGACAATTCCCCTCACATTGGGACCACTTTCATGCAGTGGAGTGGAACACTCGGTTTCTCTCTAACGAATGGGCATGTGGCTTACATGCTTCGGCCAATGTTCTACCTCTGTAATTTAATTATAGTGTCAGTGTGGGTAGGTTAAAAATAAATGCAGTACATCTTTCGTTGAAATCTCCCTGATGGATGAGAAACCATCGATCTTATTGTGTTACACAAAAGGTTCCGGAGAAATTGTAATACTTTGGTTCAAGGCCAATAAACTCAGTCATCACCTTTTCAAACTAATTAATTCTCGCCCTCCCCAACCCCAACCCAAAGAACTAACATATTTAAATACTTTTGTGGGAAAGATTGATTGAATTCTCTGATTTATTAAAGTCCATGCATAACACGAGTAGCTAGAGAAGCGATATTTCATCTGATGTACGAGAAAACGTCGCCAGTGATCGATTTCGTTTCACTCCTACCGAAAAAAACAAATAGGTTTACTGAAGGAAGTATAGGTAGTAGTCCCTCTGGAGGATTATTAGTGTATTCATATTGCATTACTATATAATCCTGCCGTGTCTCATTAGGCTTGACAAACCACAGGATGAGCCTTCGAAAGTATGGTGTAGGCCGCCTAGTTGTGGCAATCTAATAATGGCAACGTACCACATTTGAATGGATCTTTTCTTTACAAATTACTCACACAACCGCCATAAAACCAACTAAATAAAGGAAAAAATAAGGGCCTAATCCCCTAAGCCGATTCTCATGCGATTTTGCGCCGCGGAGACTCTTTTCCACTAGATTCTGTGAGAATCGCACGAGAATCGGCTCAGTGAACAAGACGCTATATATATAGCATTTATAAGAGTTATGCATTAATCCAAAGACATCCTTCAATCCTGAGAAATCCGTAGCCTTTGTTAATAAATTCAGGGGTGTTTACTCGCGGTATACCTCACGCTTTAGGGGCTCATCTATTATGTCGGCTTCAATTTCAATTAGAAAGAATTGTACAGATATGCAGGGTAGCATGCTGAGTAACACATTACCATAGGGGCACTGAATGCCAGTCCGTAATTCCAACGCGATCGATTTATCACTTTTTTAAAATACAATGATTTCGTAGAATCACTCATCACCACTATTCATATTCTTATGTTGCAGTTCCTGATCCTGATCTATAGATCTAAATAAAGCATCGATACAGAATTTTAAAGCACATATGAAAGGTACACGCTATTCCAAGTAAGTACTCAATGGAGAGAAAATGGTTCACAGTATGAACCTGGCATTATCTTCGCCCTCAGCCCCCATGCTTTTAGTCTAGCCTCATACCTAATCGAGCCCGGCTTCTAGGAAGCTACCACGCATTACCATGCGGTATGGGCACCCACTGAAGCTAAACCCACACAATCTATCTTCGAGGGATTTTATTGCATGCTCGTTACAAATCCCATGCATCAGAATAACTTTAAAAAGGTAAAAATACCAATGAGGTCCTCGTTAGACATAACTCAACGGAGGAGCCAATCATGGTTAATACGCCTGAACATGGATTTAATGTGCATTAGTTTGAATGAGATCCTGCAGCGGCATGCAAAGTATTAAGCACGTCACTTTGTGGTCTGGTCTGGCCATGGGATTCGTCCCCTTCAATTTGCAACCAGCGAACCTTATCTTGGTGGTCGCATTTAGAATGGACATCTGATAAAAGGAGATGACATGTTACTCACGTTGTAACTGTCCCATAGGACTACTGTGTATACTGGCTAGAGGTATTAGGTTATTAGGGAAGCCTGTTGAGGTGGGTGGACCTCTGCTCCTGCTATTGTCACGGGCCTATAGGAGAAATTGGATTCTTTTCTTTTTCTTTCAAGAAGATTGTCAGGACGATCGTTATATATATTTCAGCCAACATTTATCCTTGATCAAGTTGCCTACTTGAACAAAATAAATATGAAGTAAATAAGTCCATTGATTTGTCTACCCCTAGGATATCAGATGAAACTGGGAAAGTTGGAATTTGAACATTCGTTTTAAAAGTCTTGCCCTCGTTCGTTGTTTGAACAAACACGCTACACTTGGGTGACTTTTTCTCAAATTAGCCAGCACTATAGGCTGGCTTCAATGCCCCAAACTCAACCACTGATAAATTCTTTTCACTCAATACTGTCTTGAAGGAGAACCGGGTCGAGCGAGTGATTTATCACATGTGGCGTATTGATGTTGGTCTATTCAGAAGAAACCAGTGGCCATTTTGCAATTTCATTTCGCTTGAAACGGCAAGTGGTGTTGGGGATCTTTCCACGAAAGTTACAGCTTTCTACCTTTTTTACTCTGAGTTCCTACCAAGCAGAACTCACTGTCAGAAAGATATGAGAATACTTGTGATGTAAGCTGGCTTAGCTAGAATTAGAATATGTTTAGGCCTTTTTGGACCCCATATACCGGTCACTAATAATTGATCGACGACCTGCCTGTGATTGGTTGGGGGGAAGAGATGTCACTGGGATAGTTTCATTTCCATGCATGAAGTGGAAAGACGTGCAAAAGAAGAGATCATTTCAAGTTTCAAGTTCAAATTTCAACCAATCAGAAAGTCAATTGGCAGTTAATTGTCCATATATATATAAATATCTCATGTGTGAAGGACTAAGCAAGCCAATTAAAATGGCAGACAGTCCCACTCTTCGAATTTTCAATTGCCATTTTAAGTACCTTATTGAGTTAATATCTACAAAACAAAGGCAGTAACCCTTGCATCTTTTAGATTTACGGCCCAAACACATTCTAAAAAGATTAGAACACACTGTATAGCCCCGCCCTTATGCATTGTTTTTTTTTCTATGGCCTTGCCCTTCGACCGCGGTCATAGAAAAACAAGAATACTTGTGGGTTGGGCTTAAACATTGTGTTTCAATCCTTAATTAGTCTTGCCTATTCCTATGTCAGAGCTGACCTGGGATGTCTAGCGGGCAGACTACTCTGGTTATTGCATCTGGGAATGGCTAAAATGACGGACATGCAAACAGCATCCATGGTTAAATTTGATTGTGACTGCCTATATATGCATTATTATTCCTATCCCGATAGAATAGACTCGGGCTAGCCACAGTTGATGGATAATTTTTGTTTTGTTTTTGAAAAAGAGTTGATGGATAATTGATCTCCTTCGATTCTAAAGTATATTATTGGAGCAGTAAAATATACATTGAGAGACCTTTATTGTGGTCATCATTGATGTTTATTGACGTTTTCTTCAACAGAATAATAAATAGGGTAGTAATTTTCGATACCAGAAGGTCTTCCAGTTGAGGCCCTTGGGCATAGAATAACAATGATTATAAACTATATAGCTTGACAGTACGTAAATATGATATGATTATTGATCAGATAAGTTTTATTTTCAGTTAAAAACGGTAGTTAAAATAGAGGCATTAGTAAGAAATAATACTTTTTCTCGACGAGCCATTGAGGCATGTGGTACTGAAATTGGAGCTGCACATCATCAGATCAGGTACATGCAGGGGGATTAAATTTACACTTTTTCATAGCGTTTCCATTGGGATGTTTTCTTGCAGCCAATTCAAGGGGGAAATACCGGACCTGCCGATAAGAATTAATGTATCAAGGAGCATCCATTAGTTCACATGGGTTAAGCGATGCGGTCCATGGGTTGAGAAATGATTGTCTGGTATTGCCATGTGACTTGGAATTGGTATTGTCCAATAAAAGGGTTAATACTTTATTGACACAGAAATGATTTGTTCAATATTATTACGAAACAAATGTAATCAATCCTGCGCCAGAAACCTATTTTGAGTGGGGCCAACAACTCTATCAGGCCTTATCCCTTAAGCGCAATTATAACGAAGATATTAGTTTATTGACCAAAAATAAAAAGACAGCTAGAGTAAACAGGAACTAGTCAGGAAACCAATTTGACACCGCTGACATTGCCTATACACTTAAACCTCTATCAATGGTGGTACTTGACTCACTATGAAATATTATGACGGTTTGGAGGATATTGCAAATTGGCAGTATTTCGTGCATGTTGGTAGCGTTTTCATAAGCATTTTTTGTTCTACGACAAATGTTTTTTTGTTGAATCAGACAAATCGTTATGCATATGCTACGTGTCTTTCTACAGGTTTGCCAATGCTAGAGCAAAGGCCTAGCCGAATTTGCAAGAATGAATTTTAGTTCCTGTGTCAAAATTATTAGAATATTTGAAGAGGTTCTAGGCGTAACCTTGCTTGAGTTATTTCACAAATTACTGCAAGGGAAAATGCATCACTTTACTTGAGTTATTTCAGAAATTGCTGCAAGGAAAAATGAACGAATATTGCCCCCTTGAGGCAATCGAATGATTAAATGAAATGTTTTCTAATCTAATCATATTTCCAAACTGTACACACAAATGTTATTTTATCAACCAAAGGCATTGTTTAAATGTGTAGGTTCATCAACACCACTTAACCTATAAAATTACCATCCCTTAGGTTATAATAACAAGTCGAGAGGCATGAGTGTCACATATGATATGTCCAGTAAATGTTTCCTTTTCAAGAAAACAATTTTTCGACAGACATGGCCCTCACGACTGTAGCAAAAGCATTCAGGAAGACAATGTATTGCGGGGCTGACATAGGAAAACGAAAACAAAGTATGCACAGAAGGTATACAGAAGTTAAACAGAAGGATAGGCGAATAGAAAGAACAATGCACGGCGTCAATGATCATCTAAATCTAATCACCTTTCTCAACTCATTAATATGTTTTACCTTATACCCAAAATGGAAAAAAGTTTACATGTATAATATTTGTGTCGTATTTGAATGATTGACTATTTGACTATGATTTAATTGCGTAATCAATTTGACTAGTGATTGTACAATTTCATGAATTAATTTGTATTACTATTATTTAATTATGTTTATATAGGCTGAAAATGTTGTACTTAGTACATGAGCTTATGAATAAAAAACAAACAAACAAACATATTATTTAATACTAGTATGTTAAATAATAGGCCTATATTAACCATATTGTATGAGCTTAAAATATATGTTGCCGATTTTTATACAATGTCATGTGGGGACACATTTCCAAATTTTAATGTACAAAGAATACGGGGAATTAATATTATATGAATAAAATATTTTAACCATTTTTTATATATGCCAGATTTGTATAAAGATGTCTATAGAATATTTCAAAACTACACTGCACTGCATGATGGTCTTCACTAACACCACTTACTATTATTGACGTTTAAAATTCTATTCTCTTGCGTTATCATATAATACTTTTTACACAGAATTTATTGGTGAATCAGAATATATATTGCCTATATCAATTTCATCGAGATTGGACAAATGCTAGATGCTTGCATGTGCCCCTTTGCTCCCTTGATGCATTAACCCGACGTATCATTAATTTTGGCTGATGAGAACTAATCCCCGTTATGACCATCGGATTTGGGGACAAGATAAATGTTGCGATCCATTTGAAACAAAACAGAACAATTTCCAGATCCCACACACGTCCACTAATACCCGATGCATAACAATGGGAAGTTGACCAGAGTTCTGAGATATTTTAAACTGGAAGCGAATTAACTGGTTGAAATTGCAGAATAGAATTCGAGACTTGCTGCTTCCTTTCTTGATGTGTATTCTGAGTGATGAGGTATTTTGAGTGATGAGGTATTCAGTGATTGGGATTAGTTTGGTTTTTTTTCAAAATTGTACTTTAAATTCGAATCTATATTCTCGTTTCAACGTATATCTGATACTTGCTGATGCATCTTTGACCTCATATTCGAACGTAATATATCAATTTCATATCATTTTCATATCAAATGATACCATGGTTCTAGTAGATACAAATTCCCCTTTCCCTATGTTTTGCCCAATGCGTTATATTCAATATACATCCATCTATTTACAGATGCCGAACGGAATAGCCTGCAGTTCACCCTGTATAGATCTTCACCTCGTGGAGGGAAAGCCCATTTAGTGTAAGGGTGACTAAGTGTTTGCCTGAGTCAAAATGTCATGGAACAGCACAGAAATGGGGGTCCTTTGGAGCAATGAAACTGGCAACGAGACCAGCCCCACCAAATCGAGTGGGGGACCGAGTATGCTGATGAGGTTCGTGTGTGACACAGGAATAGCCTTGCCTGTGTCAGTCCTAGGGACTATTGGTAATATATTAGCCTTGGTGGTACTTCAAAAGCATAGGCATCGTCTTAGTACAACGGTCCTGCTGCAGGCTCTGGCCATTGCCGATACATCAGTGCTTCTAAGCACTGTCCTACTACGATCACTACGGTATTTGTACTATTTCACTAAAATGCCAATCCTCTTGCCTTATATGAGCGTCTACAACTACATATTTTGGATACTCTTCCCAATCGTCTATTTCATCCGACTGACCGGTACCTGGATAACAGTCCTCCTTACCATTGATCGGTACATAGCAGTCCGATTTCCCCTTCATGCCCACAGACTTTGCACTGTTTCTCGAGCTTTGAGAAATGTGGCTGTCTTGGCATTACTAGCGTTAGGTTTTACAGCGCCGCGCTTCTTTGAATACTCAGTTGATGCCTCAACCACTTTTGGATTCAAAACCACAGAGCTCTTGGAAAGTCGTACTTACACAATTGTGTACCGAATTGTGTTGTTCTTCACTGTGATGTACCTGGTACCAATGGTTCTACTAGTGGTCCTCAATGCACATCTCTTGATAACTCTTCGTTTGGCGGAATCGTACAGGGCAGGAATTACCGACAGTAAGAACAATACCAAAACAAGCCGGAGCATTACAGCAACAGTAGTAACTGTTGTGCTTGTAACAATTGTATGTAATGTGTCCGCCATGCTGTCACATTTATTATGGTCTTTGGTCCAATGCTTTAAACATTTATCCTACCTAGATTCCCACAGAAGGTATATGGCCTTAATCAGTAATATATTTGTCACCCTCAACTCTGCAATCAACTTTGTCATCTATTGTCTTTGCTCGAGGAATTTCCGCATGGTTCTCATTCAAATGTGTCGCTGTCGAAGGGCTCCTTCCGAGAGGAAGCCCTTGACACGAACTGATACCGTTTCCATGACAATGCAAACGGGCTCCACTGTGACAAATTATATACCTTTAACGGCATCGATTAATAGAAAGAATCGAGCAATTAATGGACTCCAAGGATCGCCTAGAGAGAGGACGGATGTGTGATGTAATTACCAAATAACGATCTTACAATCTGCTTGAACTGTTTATTCCTATTGGATTTCTCAGTGTAAATAATAACATAAAATAGTAGTATTTTGCCATAAGCAGCAACAGGAGAGAACTCTAACATCGAAATTACCTATACATATATCAAGTACATTTAAGAAGGCGCCACGACAGACGCTGGATTCAATGTAACCAATTCAGGGGGCAAATACTGCAGCTAGAAGACAGTAAAATAATCTTATTGAATAATTGTAGAAAGCAAATATTTTCAATCATGTAGGTAAAGGAGGTATATAGCATACTAATGGAATGTTACTTGAGGACTGTTCAGACCTGTATTACTTTAATGTGAAAGATAAACATTCACTTTGATTGCGTTTCTATATTTTAAGAATTATTGGTGATAGACCAATGAATATAATTGTAAATTGTTCTATTTATCATTTTTCAGTAAATATATTAGATCATAGCATTGCTGATTTGTGCATAGATGATAAGGTTTAGATTAGTGTATGGTAATGTAGGGTGTCTTGAGGGTTTGTTACCTACTTATGTAAAAACAGAATAAGTATTACATCACTGATTGGTCTTAATAATGTATCGTCTTAGTCCATGTACTATTTAAGAGCTTTTTATAATCTATATTTTCTGTATAATTGTGATATAGTTAGAGACCTATATGCTCTTCCTATCTGGAGAATAAACATCATTCCTCATCATGACAGAATTCCTTTTTTCCTGAGTTTGGCCATGAATCACTACAACTTCACCAACCACGACGGAGTATATGAATATGCAAATTCATGTCTCACCAAACCGCTAGCCCAAAGATGGATGTCCTGGAACAACGTCAAGTATACAGTGATTATCATTTAAGTTGACAGCCTCACAAGCATACTTGTCAAGATCGACGTACAGATCTATACATCGTTCCTTCTTTAAGTCTGTTTGGTGCGTGTTTCCGTCTAACTTATACCTCACGACGACAATCGATAATACAATGTCAGTAAGTACTTTCTGAAAATGGTTATTTTAATATATCCGTTGCCCTATAGTCATTACACATGCTAATTTTCCAATTGTAAGCAAATTATTATAACGTTGCCGATTTCCAAAAGGGTGTGTATTTAATTGAGAAAGGAGTTCAATCACTGGGTTCATTTCGTCAACACATTTTTTGCAATCTAACTCCCAAACGGGAGTCCGTGTACCACAAGGGATTAAGAGGAATCAGAATAAAAAAAGGGATAAAAAAAGTAAATCCATAAATTGTGTACATTGATACAGAGAGTAATGATCCCTGCATCGGTGCATAGCTTGATGACACTCAGTTACTGACAGAAGCTACAGCTATATTTTTTTTTAAGTTACGGTAACATCTACAGAATGAAGATTTATGCTGCGGAGAATTTATGAAATCTCAAGGTAAACCTACATGTGTGGTTATAAATTTGTAAATTTATAGCCAATGACATCGCTCGACGACCATAATTTAGCACAAAATTTCTCTATTATGAAGAATTTATCAATGCTTTGGTACTTCTATTCTTCTCAAAATTGGAAAAAATTAATAACCGTTTGGCATTTCTATTCTTCTCAAAATTGACTAATTATGTATGATTACTCCAGTCTTTCTTAAATAGAATGTATGCACAAAGAATCTCCTACTATAAGAATCGATAGTATTGATAGTTGCTTGTATCTTTGGTTGAAGAGGGAAAGAGTGCCGCTTAGTTTCGATTACATGTAATTACTTTAATCAAACCTATTCTAGTCCAATTCAATTTGCTCGATCGATTGTGAAGTAAAGTAACAGCGGTTGGTATATCAATAGGAAAGACAAAAGCTGAAAGGTGGATTGGTATGAAAGAAAGAACTATCTAGAATGGTGTTATAGTCTCATTTTCATAATTAAAATAATCTTGACTCGTAGGAAGACGTTAAGAGGGATACCAAATATATGCTTAGATTTGCGCTCTAAGATTCCACTCGCAGAAAACCGATCGGTCCCCATCGATTGAAACCCCCAGACGCAAGGACAGAATAATGAAGATTGGTAGCAAGATCCTGCTAAATGATCTACGGGAGTGGTTGGCAATATTCGCCATTGGATTATTATTTATTATTATTGAATAATTCAGAAACCATTAAAATAAATTTTGCAATGCAGACAGAAGGAAAATACAGAAGTGTTGCATATATACATCTCTTATTATACCCCTCCCCCATGCATGTTATGCAAAACAAACCTTAATTTTTCTCTATATCTTTTTTTTCTCTGAAGTTGTGTATACGTATAACAGGGATTTCTGAGAAAAGCATCCCATGATGTAATGATGTTTCCCGAATAAAGAATCTTAAACCTTAATATTTATGATATGCGAGAAATGTAATAGAAATATTCATATTGAACGTACCCTGGAATTCGATTTTTTTTTCTTATAACCTTTAGATACTTTATGGCGATTCCGAATAAATATAGGTTCATATATATAAAAGATTTCCGTATTCTTCTTACCTACCGGCATGTAATGAATAGTGAATAAAATATAGGTTATTGCTTATTTCACCAGCGAGGGGGTTCAATAGTGGACCTTGGTGCAATCAATTGATATTAGTTTCACCCCGGGAAATAGTAGAAATTGCTCTTGTATATGAAATATATATGGACAAATGTTGATATGAATCGCAGATTATGTATCAAACACGTTTCTTCGGTCAACCAATACATGTAATTGGTGAAATCTCCGGAAAATTAACAATTCTGAATTTCGCCTTCACCAATCCTCTCAAATAATACAAATTTCAGACATTTTCAAAATACAGTTCGACATAACCGAACAGACTCTTTGAAACCACGCAATAACAAATATATTCAGATATATATGTTTCATTCTGATTAAGCAGAATTGATTAAAATGTTCTATAGAGCTACCGATCGTACATCTTCTGGCGAATATCCTATAATTAACTCTATTATATCCAGGTAGAAAGTACACTCTACCAAATATTCCGTCTAACTTCTTTAGCATCAAAACAGAATGGAATAATTATATCCACAAACACTTATAAAGCCCTAAGTATACAGGACTATAGAGAGAAATTTTATTCCGATAAAATGACATACAGAAAAGGACTGTCGCTTCTACGAGTAGCTCTTCCAGCGCGCCCTATCAGGTTATAAACACTGAAAGCTGTACTGCTTTATTTATTTCATTGTATTGTATTTTACCTTTTGTTAGTTAAGATCATCTATCAACTTTCCTTGTAAGAGCTGAAAGACCTGGAAGTTGTTCCAGAACTAAACATGTATACTTATTTGTCAATCCTCCGTATGTAATAATTTGGCAAATAAAATATTTTCAAATAAAATTAAAATATGACCCTAATACTATATCCAAGTAGCAAGTAGGGCAAAGGTTTAGTTTTTTCGATTAGAAGCAGTGCGTAGTTTTGAAACAGGTGTTCTCATCTGGTTTGTGGCTGATAAAGAGTTTACTTGGTCATCCAAGTAACAAGTAGGGCAAAGGTTTAGTTTTTTCGATTAGAAGCAGTGCGTAGTTTTGAAACAGGTGTTCTCATCTGGTTCGTGTCTGATAAAGAGTTTACTTGGTCATCCAAGTAACAAGTAGGGCAAAGGTGTAGTTTTCAATTAGAAGCAGTGTGTAGTTTTCAATTAGAAGCAGTGTGTAGTTTTCAATTAGAAGCAGTGTGTAGTTTCTGGGTCCCGGATTATAGTTCCGGGCGGGTATGCCACCCGCACCCAGCGCCTCCACAGGTGGCGGATAGTGGAACGGTCTTCTGATATGGAGACCAGCTGCAATAGCAGTGGCGGACCAAATGGCAGTGTGTGCCTGTATGCATGAGCGGAAGAGGAACGACTCTGTGTCCCTCATAGGAGAGATGCTGTCTTCCCAACGGTCTAGTTCGGATGAGGGTCACTCATCAACACCCCAATGGACAACAGGAAAACTGGATGCCTGTATCCAGGAGCGGATAAGGAATCACCCCGTGTCCCTTCTACTGGAGGGATGCTGTCTTCCCAACGGTCAAGACCGGAGGAAGGTCACTCATTGACATCCCAACGGTCAACAGGCAACCCAGAGAAGCAGAATAAAACTTCGTCAGGCCAAACCCCCTGTTTTATGAAATAGGGAATTTCACAGAATAAAATAATAAAACCACAGTATATCTGCTAACTTTTAATTACTATGATAAAGAGTTTAGTTGGTCATCCAAGTAACAAGTAGGGCAAAGGTGTAGTTTTCAATTAGAAGCAGTGCATAGTTTTGAAACAGGTGTTCTCATCTGATTTGTGGCTGATGGCTAAGGTGTAATTAGCACAATAACAGTGGTATACTTTGTGTAAACAAATGAATGAACAAGTGACCATTCCATGTGTCATCAAGTGCGTCAAGTGCTCCATACAATCAATTATATCACCTAAGATGTTACAATGTGCCATCAAAAATCGGATAGATCTCTGATGGTTCATATAAGGCAAGCATGAATAGGTTAAACAATATACAATTGTCTTGATTCTTAATGCTGATGTTTCCAGGTGGTGAAGGAAACAACATTACGATTCGTAAAGATTATTATTATATTTTTGTACATTGCTTGCTGATGGTACAACAAAGAAACCTTGAAAAAAAAAATAATTGACCATTTTATTGAATGCAGATGTTGCCAGAACTTGAACGCAGCATCAAGTCGATCCTGCCATGGAAAAACGACGAGGGTATTGCCGCGATTGGCACAGTGCTGGACGACCTGGGAATCAAAGAGTCCCGTTTCCTGTGCTATGTCGAGCCGGAGGACCTCTATTCGGTGGTGCCCAAATTTGAGGCGAGGGCTTTGTCTTGCAAGATGAAAGGTAAATTGTGACTTCTCAATGACACTATCATCTGTTTACTAAGTATTGTTATTATATCCTGGCATGGGTCTATATGAAACATTTCGAATGCTGTGTCTGTATGATAAATAGCTAATGGGCTGTCTATCTCACAAATTACTTATTATGACAAGTTGCCGAGTCAAATGTTACTCTGTTGATGCCCAAAATTGAGCAAACAATGTCAAAAGTTCAGTTTATACATTTCATTTACGTGGATAATTGGTAGCATTATAGTTTTAGATTAGAGACAGTGCATCAAGTGCTCCACACAATCAGTTATATCATCTAAGATGTTACAATGTGCCATCAAAACTTGATAATAATGATAATATGGATGAGAGAACTTAAAGACATTACTAAAATGGGGTAAAAAGTAGCCTTCTTTTCCATTAATAACAATAAACATTTGCCTAACAATCCAATACATTGTATTTTAGCTACGTTTGTACCATGCCCCAACCAACTTGTTGACGAAGTTCCAGCACTAACCAGCTCACCGATTAATGAAGAGGGATCGCAGATGTACGCAGACATGAGCTACTCGTTCCCGATGGGTGGTGGCAGCTTCACTGAGCTTCTCAACAGCAGCAGTACCACTGTAGCTGTTGTTCCCAGTGCCCCAGTTAGTCTGCCTCCAGTCAAGCCCAGCGTGGAGAAACCGTGGACAGATAGAGTGGACCTCACCATCGCGCAACACATGATCACAAAGCTGGATACTCGGGAGTTTCTTGTCTCTGAGCGGCTTGCCATAGTCCGCTATGTCGTTGATCGAATCCACGAAGTGAGTTCATTTGGCAATCATGATAACCCTATGTAGTGCACATGTTAAAATTGTATTAAGAATATGTTGTTCATCTGTATACAACAGAAGATAATATTATAGACAGTTCTAGGAAGTGTACTATAATACACTGGTACATGATCTACCCGCTGTATGTACGCAAAAATGATACTGAAAACTAGAGATCTATATCTTGCTCTGATTGTTCACAATGTACTGACTCAAAATGCTGTACATCAACTGAATATCAATTGGACTATCATGTAAAACTGGCAGAAAGGGCTATTATATTGTTAAATATAAATTAATAGAACACCAATAACATGCATCCAACTAACATCTGCTAATACACTAATATTGTTCCTTAAGTTGCCAATCATCGTTGCCAATCATCCACGACTGATCGATGTAGATGAAGGAGTGGTGATGGGGAATGGGTACGGTTCCCTTCTGACCCAGCTAGTAAACCGACATGACAACATCAGCCGTGCTAGAAACAAGGGGGAAAAGCGCTGTGGGACGAGAAAGGTTGGAACAGAGCCAGCCACCAAAAAACTCAGGACAGCTGATGCGTAAGTGTATTAGGGCATTAGATATTTAACTTTT
The DNA here is from genome assembly GCA_942159475.1 of Sthenelais limicola. NCBI lineage: Eukaryota > Metazoa > Annelida > Polychaeta > Phyllodocida > Sigalionidae > Sthenelais > Sthenelais limicola. The sequence goes on along the minus strand of OW804097.1, from coordinate 69,423,895 downwards.
GGAACTTAAGGAACAATATTAGTGTATTAGCAGATGTTAGTTGGATGCATGTTATTGGTGTTCTATTAATTTATATTTAACAATATAATTGCCCTTTCTGCCAGTTTTACATGATAGTCCAATTGATATTCAGTTGATGTACAGCATTTTGAGTCAGTACATTGTGAACAATCAGAGGGAGATATAGATCTCTAGTTTTCAGTATATCTAAATACAGTCATACAAAGCGGAAGGCACATGTCATATATATAATGTAATATTTATATTTACAGTTTTGGTACCATCAACCGTGCACCCAAGGAGTTCCCTACCGGCCAGACTGCGGCAAGCAAGGAAGAAATGCGCAAGCAATTGCTCCAAGCCAGCCAATTGGGAAACCAACAAGAGTGTGTCCTGTTGCAGGCGGCGACCTACGTCGCACAACGGAAATTCCTCAACACATGTGAGTGCCTAAAATCATATTACTGAAAATTATCATTATGTACCAATGGACTCCTTTATCTATTACAGAATCACAATGGTGACAAAGATTGTTGAACACATGCTCAAGGCATAATATTCCATTCTGCTGTGCTATTAGTGTCTAATGAGCACTATACATGTAGAGATATTAAGTTTACTGATGATGTGAGACATAATTTAAAACAAAAAGCTCAAATATAGTGTAATGTACTAATGATTTACAGCCGTCTGATATATGTCGGAATAATAAGGTCTACCATCGATTATATTGTAGATCCATCTGCAGAGGCTACTTTAGGATCATGGCCCACACTCATGACTTTTGAGGGCATGATGAGCCACATGGTTGAACTGACAGGTCAGAAATTCCTTGACAACATCTACAGGGCCTACGAAACCAAAGCCAGCGGCTGGCTTGACTTCCTCTGCGCACGTGGCAACAAGGAAGTGAAGAAATTAATGTAAGTACTGTTTATTGTTTTTAAAAAAATGTAGTTGTTTTTAAAAAAAATGTAGTTCTCCCCACGCACATTCGCCTTAAATAGACGCTATACTCACCAATACAGCCAATCATATTGTCAACATCAACCCATTGGGTCCCACCAATGTCTGTCATAGGTGGAATTGATATCAAAATATAATAAGGGTAAGGGGAATGATTACGTTTGGTCAGGAACAAATGATGATATATCAAGCATGGAATTATATATTGGGATAAGCAATGACACAAGATTATAATATGATGTATATTTGTTATTGCAGTGAAGAGATGGACGCCGCCATCACCAGAGTTGGGGACAACTCCCCCATGTACGGAGCGCTGTTTGTCTTGATGGCAGCACATTTTAACGAAAGAACGCACAAGGTTCTAAAACCAGCAAAGGTAAATATAAAAGTTTTTATGGTGTGCATTCACAAATGAAATAAAGGCTGAGTAGTTGGCATTAGCGTAGGATATCACCACAAACTAGGAACGACATTTTAAAGTAAAATTAACTGATGTTAAGAATTCTTAAAACTTTAAAGAATCACACTCGTAAAATTTTATATGTAATAAATTGATGTTATTGGATGTTTCTGATGGAATGTGTACATAACTTATTCATTTTTTCTGCAGGAAACAGATGGCCCATCATCAGTCGAGGGGAAGTTACCCAGCACGCCATGCATGGTATTCTGTGGGGCTTAGCCGATGACTGCGGTGAGGTATATGATGAGCGCTGATGAAACCATCGTCAATCGTCAGGTTACGTCCTTCCCAAAGGCCCTCGCCATGGTATTTGCACTCCATTGGCTGCTCAACATCAAATACAGCGCATACGCCACCGCTACCATGGAAGCCTTCCAACGCTGCTTTGTTGGAATAAACCCCACCCAAGGGTCAAAATCAAGTAACAAGAAACATGCGGACGGCATCCATCCAAGAGTTGGAACGTTCTTGAGCAAGTACGGACACTTCATGGCCACCAAATAGGAGACCCGACCCGACGCGTTCCGCCTTTAGTTTAGTGAAATCTTAGTGAAATCAACTTAGTGAAATCTTAGACCTTAGCAAATGAGCAAAATCGTCCAATATACAGAGTTAGACGTATTTACATTGGTTTAGTATTCAACATGCAGAGTTAGCCATAAGTTAATTGTTCTCCTATTTAGTTTTGTCATGAATCATGAATTTCATTGGTAAATACAATTCTGAGCAGATTAAAAAAAATTCATTTGCATACGATGTATGAGAGGGATTATATTTTAATGTTGACGAGGGGCTACGAAGCCTCTGTGTATCATCATATCGTACATGGCTTTGTATATTTTTGTCTGTACACCGGTTGGTACTGTACTGTCTGTTTGTTGTCTCCGATTCAGATGTGGCGTTGGTATGTCTCTGCATTTGTACATACATTCATCAATCATGAATATACACCATATATAATGTGACAGGAGTGTTGAATAAAGGAGTAAAATGTATATAATGTAAGCCTAACCATTGTCTTGTTTTCTATTGCTTCAATTTCACTGCTATTATGAGATTAATCTGCTCTGCGAAAAAGGGTCTTATGTGCTTAGATATGAAATGTCCATATGTCCATATATGAAATGTCCAATATGAAATCGTCAAATTGTCAGCTCGGCGGCAGGTTCTCTCGGCGCAGCGCCGCGGTATTCTTCATTTTTCAGCTTAATTTAGCATAATTTCCTTAGTGTGTAGATCAGCCAATTGTACATTTTCTAAAAATCTGATCCAAATATTCAAACAAGGGGTAATTCCAGTGGGGATATTCCCTGAACAAGCGTGGGGGGGGGGCATTTTTTTTTTTAAATTTCGGAAAAAATTACGGTGCCGTATCACAGTGCGGTACTGTCCATAAAACAGTGCCCAGTTACAGTGCCCAGTAACGGTGCCATATAGGCCTGTCTATATGGAGGGTGCCGCACCGTTATTAGCGCGGAGCGCGCCGTTATTACCACGGAGCGGTACTGTGACCAGCACGGAGCGGCACTGTGATAATTACGGTGCGTCGTCACGGTGCCTTCGTACGGTACCGCACCTGCATTCCGGGTTTCCGGTACCGCACTGTTATAAGACAGAACTCTGCAGTTATTAGGATTTACTGTGTATATAATAATTACATATACGAAACACGGGGCTTTTAAATGCTTTAAGGGTCAGAATACATCTCAAATTATCGGTATACAAATAATTTCTCTGGTGATATACTCTAGATTTTCCGATAATATAAAGAGAACGACATGAAGGAGAGATTTTCTGACATGTCCTCGAGTTTCTCATATTCCACCAAGAATAATAAGCGACCTTACGTTAGAGATAATGCATTCCCTTTAATCTATTGGGAAACAGAAGACCCTGTTGTTGAAAATGTCACGATGCCTGTATTTAAGTTCAGAATACCCAACGAGATCTTAATTTGATTTTGGTATTTAAGGAACGTGGTTTAATCAAAGAGACCCGTGATTGACAGTTTCTTCATAGTTCCTAGTTGAATAATGACCCACGAAATGCCATGAAATATTTTGCTTTGGTTTGGCTGAAGACAACCCTATCAGGTTTACACTATAGTATACTAGTGCACACAATGTATATATCTCTCTCACTGACTCTCTCTCTCTCCGTTCTCCCTTACAGACATATTTAAAAGGGTCCCTATATATGGGGTGATTACGCCCTGACAATATAACAGATAGAAGTGTCTGCAATAAGCTCTAATACCATGAAATTTAATCAGGATCGCGTCAAAAATACCATTATATCTCAGATGGAATAGGTTTTAAGTTATAGAAAAGGCATGTAATAATAAACCCTTGTGCCTCATAAAATGTTGGTCAATGGAACTTTAAAAGAACATGTACGAAAATACTAGATAACATAATTATCATCGTTGAACAAATAGAAGATGCCATTAATATACATAACAATTTGAATGTATTTAAACAGATAATGTGGTAATAACATTTTTAAGACGATAATAATATAGCGATTTTCCTGGTAAGGATTGTTAAGGTTTATTTAGGAGATTTACAGTAGAACGTGTCAGTATCAAATTTATGGTTATTCCTTATCACCCGACAGAGAACATGTCCGGCTCCTACCATGAAAATGCCACTGGGCATGTGTCAATATCTCAACAAATGTCACGATTCAAGCGGAGGATGGACATGCCATTCCCATCTTAGACACATTGCCAGGAAACAGTAAATCGATGACCTTGGATGAGGTTCATGAATTCGCATGGACATCATCCGCTTTGCCCTCAGGGGAATCGCTAATATTTTAATATAGGTAACAATAAATCTCTTGGAAGACTGAAAATCCCAGAGACTGTCACTAATATCACTAGAAAGGAAAGCCTCTTTAGTTAGGGACAGAATGATGAAGTCCACTTGCGTGATTTGGCTATCATTGCTGCTATGATTATGACGACAAGAATGTACTTTGATGCCAGGTTTAAAGTCTGAATATATATCACACAATTTACTCACTGATAAATGCATTAAAGAGCACCAATCTATTCCTCACTTTATCCCTGTCTTAAATGGATAATGCGGCAACTTGCAAGCATCCGAAGAGACCTAAAGGATTCGATATTAATGAGAGTGGAATCTGCGTTTCTTAAACCCTGTGTCGGATTTAAACAGATTAGTGGGAATGGCTATCAAGGATGAAGACAGATTTAGATGTACTTAAAATTAATACAAAGATATTTAAATTGTAGTATTTGATATTTTAAACCCCTAACGTTACTTAATTTATGATGGTGAGAAGCGAGCTTTAGCATAAATAGTGGGTGAACATCGTCACTGGTAGTCACTCGTCACTCTCCAAGTCGGTAGATAACGAATCGAATGTGGGCCAACATCTGGGTTGTGAAATAGAGAAGGCAACCACCACAATTCTGATAGTCAGAAAGTGTAAAAGATGGGGAGACATGGTCCCTTATAATGAACGGCATGCGACATGATCGACTGAGACATCCGTCTGATGTCCCCAGAGACATATTCCCATCTCCGTATACTACTTATTATATATTAGGCGTGGGATCTGCAGGTAGCCGTCGCTCAGTACGGTAAGGCCCCCTAGTGGATGTGCACAGGACTGAAATTAGCAAGAATGTTTCTCACCAGAGGGCCTTCAGTCACTCTGCCGATCCGAGCAGTTCTCCGAAAGAAATGTATACATACTATGGAAAGCCATTTATGTACATATCGCAAATCCGTAAAAAAGGACTAGCAGAAATCCTGTTCAGCATTATACAGCTCCAGTTCAGAGGTACACAGGGCCGGAGTAGGAGCCCAGTGCGGCCGGGTTAGGCTTCTGCCCTGCTGATCAGCAACAGGTCTCTAGTCTCAGATGCGGGATAGGAGCTGGTCTGCAATACTCATTCCTGAATAGCCTTTTTTTACGAATAACACATTTAGTAATGTCAGGCCTATGTTATTTAAACAAAATCCTAGATTTATAATATCATTGCTTTCCCACAAAACCGTCCATAGCACTATGCAGAGTAGTGCGGAATAGCGCGGAATGGGGCGGAACGGCATGCTGATCAGGAATACAGAAGGAAGAATAGCCATAGAAAAAGCATGCGGACTAGGAATTTTATTTCCTGTTCAGCTGCGGGATAGCCTCCAAGTCCTCCATTGTGTAATTATTCCTTTGCATGTCTTTTTTGAAATGTTTAGTATTGTCCTTGATGTGAACTGTATAAAGTGTAGGCCTAATGATCCTAGTTATAACTTACGAAAAATGTGTCCTGACTTCATTATATCATGATCAGAATAAAAAAAATAACAAGAGAAGAGCAATGCATTTCTCGATGGTAAATTGCTCTGGTGAGAGGCGAAATTTTGTTGATAGATTGAATAAAGATCTTTTTGTTAAAAAGAAAAAGCCTTAAAATAATCCTGATCAGGAAATGCACAGGAGGAACAGGTGCAGGCTGGGGTATTTGAAAGCTTTACATGTCGTGGAATATCAATGAAATCATGGCTTGTTATGAAAATAACAAGAAATCTTTGCAATCTTCTATAACGTAAGGGGATAAGATTATTTCTTTGATGTAAATCAATATATTAACTCTATAAGCACATCTGTTAATCTTCACACCAATACCTACACATAGACAGTTTTTTTTATAACTTATAACCTCTTCAACTCTTTCTGGCAACTGACATCCCCAAACTAAATAAATAAAATAAATTAAATAAACCCCCAAACTCTGGAACAGGCTATGTGTAAATTTTAAAAATCTAAGTCAACACATCACCAGGAATGTAATGTCTAATTCTCGCAAATCTTTTTAGATAAGAGAAAAGATTGTGTACAAACATTATTAAGAAGGGGGGCCATTTCTCTCTCCCTCTCTCTGTGTCTCTCTCATCTTTATCTGCAGCTTTCTCTTCCCCATCCTAGAATGTGACTTTTTGGAAGAATATAGGAAGAGTGCGGGTTGGGGCCTATCCCGCAGCTGAACAGGAATTAAAATTCCTAGTCCGCACGCTTTTTCTATGGCTATGCTTACTTATGTATTCCTGATCAGCATGCTAGTCTTCCCGTTTTAGAGTTATGGAGATATGTACATAAAGGCTTTCCCTAATATATACTCCTCAGGCTGAACAGGTGTAGAGTGGTGGTATCTGAAATTTGAAAGATTGCTGAACAGGAAAACGTACTGCGGAATGGCGCCCAACCCGGGGAGGAATAAGAGAAGCATGATGCTGTTCAGGAATTGGTCATGGCTGAACAGGAATTATGAAACTGGAAGACTAGTAAATTCCTAAAATGTAACTTTTTGGAAGAATAGGAAGAGTGCAGGTTGGGGCCTATCCCACAGCTGAACAGGAATTAAAATTCTTAGTCCGCAGGCTTTTTCTATGGCTATTCTTACTTCTGTATTCCTGATCAGCATGCTAGTCTTCCCGTTTTAGAGTTATGGGGATATGTACATAAATGGCTTTCCATAATAATCAGAGTTATACATATAGCTCTGATATAAAATACTGTTTATAAATTAGCAATGGTGGGCATCCTATTGAAGGATACTTTTGACAAATCATTAGTCCAGTCACTCCCATCTTTCCATGAGAATTATTACATGTGATGTAAAACTTTGACCAATAAAATTTTATTAAAAAAAAAAGATTAGCAGCAGCGAATTTATATTGATTTCAAAAGTTGGGAGATAGATCTTTATTAGATTCACAAGAATATGGTATTTGAAGGGGCCCTTTAAGTGGTGGGCCTAATGCACAACGGGTTTAGATTAATACCGAAAAAAGAAATTATTTTGAAAAAATATCGGTTATCTTCACAAACTAATCAAAATGTCATTTTAAAATAAATAGCTTTAGGCCTACAGGTCGGACAATGATCCCTAGCGAAATAATGTGTCCAGTCTAGGCCCAAAGTTGAGAAAGTCCCTTCCAGCGAAGGGAAAGCCTCTCGCCTCAAACCGCAAAGTGCCATTATAATTCCATTAAGACCGCAAAATGACATTATATTCCTATTAAGACGCCAAGTTCTAGGCAGGGATACCGATTAGCGAAGTATGCTGACATACCATTCTTATCTGATCTGAGGGTTTGGACCTAGAGTGTGTCTGCTTATTAGCTTAATAGCCTGATTGGGAGAATTTGGCGATTTTAATAAGGCCTATTGTAAAATATTATGACATGGGAACTGTGATTGGATGAAATGCGGTTTAGGCCTCGAACTCGGTAATAGGCTAATTTATTCGAAGGTTTACAACATTTGAATATTCGTAAAATATTTCATTACCCTCATCAGAAAGAACGATGATACGATTTCATAATAACCATGAATTTATTTATTGGCAGCAATAAATCGTAGCATTCACAATTCCGTTGTTTAAAAATACAAAAATTATTTAATCCTAATCATGTGATATTTGTTACCTACCTAAAACAAAGTTAGGATGTAAAACGATTTATTTGATTATACTTTCCTCACTTAGGCTAACTTAGCATACTTTTTCATCAGAGATATTTCATTCTTTGTTCGATTTCATAATGTACCTAGGTATCAATGATAGGACTAATGATAGGTCTTCTTGCATGGACGAATGAATGGGTGAATGAATGAATGAAGTGATCTCTCAGAATAGGGTTGGGTTGGGTCCGGGGTTGGGTTTGTGCGGGGTTTGTGCAGTGTCCCTTCAGGATTAGCTCATGGAGACAACTCGTTTCCCATATATATAAATTGACCCAGATTTACGCATTAGACCAGCTAGGCAGCTACCAAAACGAGGGTCCATCTCGCACAGTTGAGATCTCACGTAGGCTTATGTAATCCCAGGTGGGCGGTCATTCCTCCCTCCCTCCCTCTGCGCTCTCTCTCTCTCCCTCCCTCCCTCCAATGGACAAAGCGTGACATAGCGTTAATTACTGCGGTGCGTTCGTGCATTGTTCTGTGCTGCAGGTTGGTTTGAGTGGTTGCATTCGGGAAGCAAATGCTTGGTATAGGCCTAAAAGTGCCGCAGATTCCCGCAACTATTTTGGATGGTGTTGCGGGTACCAGAAGTAGGGAAAAACATGCAGATATTTTGCAAATCTAATATAACCAGACCAATGGTTATAAGTAAAGAATTTTGTTGTGGCATTTAAAAAACTAAAAAAAAAATCTTAGTTTTTTAGGTGAAAATTAGTGTGGAATGTGAGATAGTCAGAATTTCTTAGTCAGAATTAATTTTTTATTCATGTTTTTATTTTACACAAGGCTGGGGTCCAAATGTCCAAATGCCGGGGCTCAAACGTCCGAAACCCAGCATGCTCCAAACGTTCAAGGCCCAGCAGGGCCCAAACGTCCAAGCCCGGGCCCCAAACAACTTTTAGCTCGGGCCCAAACGTCCAAGGACAGGGCCCAATGATGCCGGGGCCCATTTTTAAAATCAATATCAAATCCCCATTATTTCGGTTTTCAAATAGATTTCCAGTGTTAAATTTGGCAATTCTAACATTCAAAATAACGAAGACATCATTCCATTTTTTTCTCAGGATATACCCAGAGAAAGGAAAATTAAAACCTGCTCTATCCCAAGTGCCGAAGGCACTTGTAGTAAATAAGCTGTCCACAAGGTTCGCTCCAGTCACTCCCATCTTTCTACCGTGAATGAGGGCGTCTCTGAGATACCAGCCAAACTAGGTCAACCGAGACCTATCTGTGTCCTCCTAGTCACGTGAGAAAGGGGTTCCCCAGTTTCCACAGACACCACGGGATACCACCACATCTACTACAAACTAGCACTACCACCACTACCTGCACCGCCACCACCGCTCAGCACCACTCTTCCAAATCTGGTGTTCCCCACTTCCCATACACCCGCCTAGTCACAGTGACTGACTCACAGCCGGCCTCATTGCTTGTAAGGATTGTAAACCAAATACACATAGAGAGATACTGCATTACGGGAGCAATGTCGATGCGCGCCACCAAATCCGGCCTCAACCGAGAAACTCAGAACAAGGTAAGAGATGTTTATTCGCTCAAAGTTGCTATTACAATGACTGTGACTCCTCCACAGGACATGGGGGTCACAGGTGTCTTTGAGGGTACATTTTAACCCTTTTCCCTGACCATGTGGGGTTTGTCTGTGTGCGCTAATTTTGGGGTTGACTAGGTTTTCGGGTGTCAGTCTGCTGAGTCGGATACAGTGACAACTTTCCAACCCTTCTCTTTACTTCAAAATGCATGCATCGTGTAAACATGTGATAATTGCCAGTCTCGTCCAAGATCAGCAGGATCTCCAGGTTTACGTTGACTTCTGTGACTGATGATCCGTTACGTGCCTATTATCCAAATTTACATACAGACGCACCCACAGCGTTCCTCCTTATTTTGCCCCTGGTCCAGTCACCGACGTACAATATCAGATGGGGCCGTCTTATCTGATTTTTCCCACGTATTTTCGCGCTCTTAAAAGCTGTGAATCGATCCCATGGTTCGATTGTCTTCGGGGGTGTCTAGAAAGTAACCGCACAAGGTATTTATTTGTAGGAAGTAAATTGGTGCGTGGTGTTATTGTGTTACTCTGACTTTGAGTGTGAGATCAAAATGTTACCTATGTTCATCACTGCACTTTATAGAAATAACCCTGACCATCCATGCTTAACTGTTAATAACCATCAAGTTGATGCATAGGATGTGCATGGTTGCAGGATCGGTTGTCATGCAATAAGTCTATCTACCCTTTTGATCGTGTTCTTTTTCTATCATTTTTATTTATGTTCAAACTAAATCATGGCCACACATATCATCCCCAGATTATATCTTATCACACAAACTGTTATATATCCATGTCAGGATCAGAATATTTTATTTATCTAGTACGATGAGTCTCTTTGAATATTTTTTTTAAACATTTCCCTTGAGGTACGTACGTGCATGTCTAGCTTGTGTGGTGACGACCGTTGGCGTTGAACCATAAGCGACCCATAAGTGTGTGCAGCTGACCCATGACCCCCTCCCCAGTAATTACCCGTTCGTTACCGAGTCATATACTCTGGTTCAGAGAGAACAATCTCATTAGGGTATCTAAATAATCATATACCTAGCCCTTATAATATACCAAACATGCACACTCATGCACTATTGCCTGGGATATAAATGAATATGAATACAATAGAATAACCTGACCTTCGCATTGTATACATATTGTTGAGGATAGTCTATCTATAATATATATTTATTATGACTGGCTGCTTGAGATAATGATCCCACGGAAACATGCTTATTCACACACTTCCTATTCGTCGACTGCTGGTATCTAGTAGTGGAATACCCCAGGGAGAATATTATTATGTGCAGTGTTACACAACCTGCTACGTCAATAATCGATATTCGATCAGCTGATTGGATCACTCGATCTTGCCCCTGGCTCCCGGAACCAGGGAAAATATATATTATGTTGTTTGTTCGTGGTGAAAGTTGATTAATTGAATACACATCTATAAGCCATACTATTGACTGTTGCATGGTGATTGCCATTGGGTTCGGATGTGTTGGTCTATACGAACAGGGAAACTTGGCAAGAATGTGTCTATATAAGCCTCAGAGCAAGGGCAAGGATGTGATATACAACAAATGTCATTCCTCCTCGATATTCCGATATAACCTTTTTCCAGATACCATGCATGATCTTCCTGATAATCAAGCAATAAATATATCATGTCAGATCTCTCTCTTTGCTAGGTTTTATCGATTTTAAATGTTGAAATGTATAAAGGTGATGTGGATTCTATTATAACGTCAAAATGCGGTATTGCACTTGGTCATTACTAACATTAGTATTGTTGTACTACATTGACTTGCCCATAGAACTAGAACCACGTGGGTCTGGGGTCTAGTCCTATGATTGATTTGCCTAAAGGTCATTTTGAATGCCAAAGTTCTGGGATGAAATTTGAAGTATTACAACTCAAGAGAGCTCTAATCTGACTTCCTACTGTAATTCTGGATTTTTGACTTGAGAGCTGGGCGAAGTTTTAAATTCCAAGTTCTCACTCTCAGATTAGAGAAGATATAGTGAAAGCATGGCGTTAATGGCCTAGCTCCAGACCTGATTACATTAACACATGCCTGGCCAACTTGATGGCCCGATAGCGGCCGATTGTCGTCTGCCAATGTGGTCTGGGGGCTCTTTGTCTTGTCTACACGTTGGCACCACGTAGATATATAATGTCCAACGTCTCAACAAGTGGTATGTTCTAATTTGGGCAATTGCTCTCGTGACGATTTGAAATTACACTAAGTCTGGGACTGTACTGATCTTTTGATAAATCTATTTGGAAGGATCTGGACTGAGTGCTGGAGCCTTTTTTTTCGCTTCACGCGAATGGTCCTACTCGAAAACATGATTTTCTCGCTCATTAAATAATTCCATTCATTGGAAGTGAAGTGAAAGTAAACACGCAGAGCGAGAGTTACTCTTTGACTCGGTCTGGTCTTGTTATCCCGTGAGTGCTGTCATGCACACTGACTTAGTGACCCCAATAGAAGCATCAAAAGTGACATGTGGAATGTGGACCAGATTCTGTGTGACATCAGTGACATGGGAGGAGGGGGGGGGGGCGAAGATGGAGGAAAAGGCTAAGCAATGGATAGACTTGTTTAAGTCTTTGGTTCTTGGAGAGAAAAAAAAACAAGATTAAATCAATCATATTATAATCACTACTTATTAAGAGTCCCTACTGAGGAATCAAAGACTATCAGTGAATGGGGGCTAGTAAACCTGCAATCTACTGTCTAGGTCCAAACCCTCAGATCAGATATAAAGAATGGCATTGAATTGAATTGAATTGAAAACATCTTTTATTTGTATGTAGGTTGTTATACAAATAGGAGCACTATATATATATTTACATTATTAGCTATATGATATAGCTAATACATTTAAAGACAAATGACAATGGCATGTCAGTCATTACACGCCTACTTCGCTAATCGGTTTCCTGGCTTAGGACTCGGCGGTCTAATGGGAATATGATTATGACGGTTTTGCGGTCTTAATGGAATTATAATGGCACTTTGCGGTTTGAGGCGAGAGGCCTTCCCTCCGGGACTCAAATTTGGGCCTAGACTGCCTACTCATAACACTCTCTTGGGGACGAGGGTCTGTAGTATAGGAGTCCGATTAACAAGAAATGTACAATTATAACTAATAGTAGCAACCATCTTAAACACAAATTTCTATGAATATAGTATGCAATAAAGTCAATGGTTCTCAATATGAGCACATTTCCGTTTTAAAGATTTTTTGTGAAAATTGCAAAATTTTAAACCAGGTCTGATTGTAAACATCTCGGGAAACTGATTCATATACAGACAGAGGCTATATTATAGCGCCATATAAGTATTCTGTTAGAAGTAAATGTATAGACCATATATATAGGTCAACCTCACCCCTTATTATTTTATGTTTTATTAATGGATATAATTAATACTTCAGATGGTTTAGATGACGCAAGATCCTTCCACGTCATCACGAGAGACTGAAAATATATTTTATTATGTTGTCTGTCTTAATGGTTTTGCCTTAGGCTATATATGGATTTGGAAACGCTCAGAGTTTTGGATCCTGCCAACTTTGTTATTTTATATCCCTAGCTTTAAATAACTAGGATGCCCTTGGTCAGATGTGTGCAGGAAATGAGGAAATTGTCTTACCTAAAAACACCTATGTTACTCATCCGTTATACAGCAGTATCCCTTTATAGATATCTCCCTTCATCTTAAGAGGGTTTGGATTTATTGTGGACTCAGAGGTGCCAAGTAGGAACAGGTCAGAAACGGGAGATCTCCCGTCCTGGTGGGGTCTGGGGCGGGAGCAATGTGAGTAGTACTGAAAGGGGCCTGACCCTCCGCCGCCCCCCCCCCCCCCACCCCATTAGAATCCCATTGACATTAATTTCCTTTCCCATGTTTGTTTTACATTTATATATCAAATGAGGTACCCAGATCAGAGGGGATTAATTCTCCTTGTCAATGTTTTTACTGTACATCATGTGGTGGCAGCCATAAGAATTTTCAGGATGCTGCCTTCATCCCTGGCCTCCATCCTATTGTTTGTACCAGCAAGAGGTATGCCCATATGTGATTTCATCATTAGGCCTGACATTAGGCCGACACGGGAGATTTTGATGTGGACACGGGAGCACAGGAGCAAGTCCCAAATTGGTCGGAAAAACGGGAGATCTCCCGCCGACACGGGAGGTTTGGCACCTCTGTGGACTTCACAGGTAAAGTTATAAATATAACTGGGAGCGTTTTTATCATTGATCTAGGTATGTTTTATCCATTCCAGCCGTTGGCTAAAAGCATATTTGGGAAGACCTGGTTACATCTTCTGCTTAATTTTAAATTTTCAGATCATACAAAAGAATCCTACCGCTATCATGTGTTCGATTTATATCCCAATTACAATGGCGATACATATTATCATTTGCATCAAATGAACGGGAAATAGTCTGAATTTATTTGAGTAGATACCATTAATAGTCCAGTCAATCTAAGTGAAATTTGGGCAAAGGTAGGTAGGTCTTGATAAAGTTAGATTCTGTTTTACCATTTACCGAGGTAAATTAGACCAGAGAATCAGAGATCATCTAGGATCATCTCCCTCTCAGTCTGAGGATCTGGGCGATTGCCTCAAGGGATCGTGGTGGTAGTGAAAATAATGATAGACATTTTCCCCTGTTGTCGCTGAATAACGAACTGGTGTATAGTCATGTTATATATCAAATGAATCATTATGATGAGTGGCCAGATGTTGGCTACCACTCCACTTGGATGTTTGCTCATATGGTAGTAGGCAGGCTGCAAGCATTGTGGTCTAGTCAGGGAAATGAAAAGCGAGTATACACAAGTATAATGATGGCTATTACATAGGCCATGATAGGGTGCCTACTATGGGGTGTTGAGAGAAAAATGGGTGTTATTAGCTTAAACACCATCGCATTATTTACGGTGTATGAAAATGCCGTGCATTATCTGTTATCATTATGTGCTCCATTTAATCCTTCTTATCCATCATGTGCATGACATTTCCCCCCAAGTTCCCTCATGTGTATGCATGTATGCAGTATTTTTTACTCAGACTCTGAAATATGTATACCAGTAGTCCACAACATCATTCCCTTGATAAAAAAAATATACTCAGAACCATAGAACTCTGCCAAAACTAAGATCAGAACGATGGGTGTAGATTCCTCCTCGGATAGTTTAAGCTGAAATTTTCTATTTGTGTAAGAGCCCATTATACCAAGATATTAGCTCTTTAAAGCGAATGTTAGGTGTTAGGGATAGTTACTCTGGCATAGTGCACTTCCGAAGAACTTATACAAACTTTATGTACTTAATTGTGAAGTTGTCTCTAAAATTAATCGCAGGTGCACTTGCAAATTGCATATTTGTCTGTTATATGGGCTAAGTATACATAGCCTAGGGGACTGCACATGGACATAACTCGATCCAGTGCTGTATAAAATATATCCTTTGATTAACAGGCGTAACTCCATAAATGTGTGTTAATGAATACAATTAAAGGGCAATCATTTAGTAGTTCATCATTTGAGGACGGTTTCTAAGGGCATAACTCACATGTAAATTGCTGTCTTCTTTTACAAGTAGGCCCTACCAGACGTGTATCTTTTGATTACCTTTAAGAATGGAACCAGGTTCAATGACAGTTGCCTTATCATACTCCTTTATTCACTCGCTGCATTACCCTAAAAGAAAACCAAAATCCTGCTCCAACGAACGATTAATTATAAATTACCACTTTTTTCTTGTTAGCTTTTAAGCATTGTGAACGACTGGCACTGTACACACATCTATACCAGTCCAAAGCTGCGAACTGAACCCTGACCTACGAATGTCTAAACCAGCGACGTGGGAAAAGTCAAGCTTTGTCAGAAAAGTTAGATCTTATGTGAACCTGCAAGTCGGTCTTATAAATCTGACTCAATCACACAGGAGGCTCTCAAGGTCTCGCTTCACTCCATGTCTATAGGCGCTGTCTTTGTAGATGGGAGGTTTAAATACTTCTGGAAAGGTTTTTAAGCCTCGGTGTATTGCCCTACAGAAGGTTGGGATTTCTATACCACGGCAACTCTACCTGCGATGCATGTTATGTAAGAGCCTGGGGTGATTATGTGTAGATATACACTACAATGACCTGCACAATGGACAGAGTAAAGACCCCTGCTCGCTCAGTGAACACGATCACAATAGCATACACATCCCCATAAAACCCATCCACCTACGTATAAATACTCAATCATTTGTTCATTTTAGCCAAGGCTGGTAAAGAGACAGAGAGCATAAAATACTGACTTCATGAATAAGTACAATACAATACAGGTGTCAATGACTAAGAGAGATACCATAAAAAAGCTCATGTATTATAGGTTACAATAGTTATGTGTAACCTTTTTAAAAAAATAACATACTGCTAATTATATGTATACTTATATGGGCTGGCCTTTGCCTTTGGTCCTCAGGTCCTATATATGCTTACGTTCTACTTATGGGTCGGATCGTCAGAAAATATACAATTCGCCTTCAAGTTCACCATTTCTTACAAATGACATTTAAGACAGAAATTAGGTCCAAAGTACAGTTCCACATAACCAAACACATTGATTAAAAGGCCATACGAAATATATTCAGATATTCCATCTACTTATCATTGTTCAGCTTAATTCATCTGAATTAACTAAATGTGTAGAGCTGTCTATTGTACATTTTCTGACGATCCCACCCTCATACACGTGCATTTATATAATAGGAGGAGGGGGCGGGGTTATGCTATTGATTGACACTTATATTCAGTGACATCCAGAATGAATGAATTGACCAGCTTTGGGGACACGTACCCCAGATCTCAACTTGTATTTATCAGGATCACTCACTGGACCGCAACTGATGAATGTTTCCCGACAAATGCCCGCAAATTATGTTAACAAAATATCACGGCTCATCGCAGGCAACCTGGAAACTTTTGTAGCAACTCTGTCCATGCAGATTGATTCAGTACCGGTTGCGATTATTTACGACTGTCATTTGCTTTACCTTCTTCAAGTAAATCCAATATATTCCTCATAGATGTTTCCGCATCCGATTCTCCGTAATGAATGTGAACGAATTTGTACCCTCGGTTACATAAAGACACGCCTCGAGTCATTAAACATTTAAAGTTAATTTCTTTTTAAATAATTTGTTAGGATTTTCATTGGGATTTTTTTCGATGGTCATTTGTAGCAATAGGTTTTGCATTTCTGGAGACCACCGTCATAGAATTAAAATCTGTGGACTGCTGCGAAAGTGTATGAGAATTCAGGAGCAGTTTCCTGATATAAAATTCATAGAATAGCATTAATTGGAAAGGGATTAATGGGATTATTCATTAATTACTACTTGGATGAGGTTATCCGAATTGTAAAACTTATTATATACATAAATATACCGTCAAGGATAGGGATATTTATAAATAATGAAACTCGTGATATATTAATAAGGATTCAAATGAAGGACATTTTTCGTAATAATCATTCACTTAAAAACGTCCATCCTTAGATGATATTTCAAAATTGGGGGTTTATATAGGGGTAACCCCACACTCTTAAATAACGTTGGACCAGATTAGGTAGTTCTTAGAGTAATATTACTCTAAGAATACTTGTACCTAATTACATTCGTTTTAGAATGGAATGAAACTAATGTGGGTGGGTTTTTTGTACATTTCTCCCTCATGATAATGCAAATCTAATCTTTTTTCCCACCGCGGTTACCGGTACCAGTTTGTAGGTTGTTGATCTTTGGACTGTGTTCAATACTAAGTCTTGTAACATAACTTCTTCGATGTTATCATAATCCCAGAAAGTTTAATTAATGGCCCCTATACCAAGTAAAGCCTAAAATCTGCAGGCAACTCGTTGCTGGTACATATATTATCTCTAAAGCGAAACTAAGACTTAACAGATTCGGTTGATAACGACAAGAACATTATATCTGGGCAACCACAACTTGCAATGGTGCTATGTAATTGATAGTCACTCATGAATGATTGATGACAGAGATTGGATAAACAGATGTCCTGTGTCAATGGATTGGACCTGCATAAATTGGGTGGCATCTACGTTTTCACGCATTCTGATCACAGGTGCATGTACATAGATAGATAAACACAAATTATACACAAACACATACCTGAATCTAAATTTTGAAAACAGGCTTACAATTTTATATAATAAGTTAAATTAAGTTTAGCAAAACGCAGGTCTGTAGGGTATGTGAAATATCACTTTCCTATATCACACTCTTCATTATTGTTATAACGATTTATTTTCTAGATAATGCTGGATGTTTTTTCTGTTTGCAGATAAATAATAAATTCGAGCAAAATGTTGACTTAGCGGCCCAGTGCCTGGAGTGGATGAACCATGTGATAAACGGTGCCTTGGGCGTGGAAGAGGAGCCCGTGGAGTTCGACACTAGTGGAGATAGCAAGAACTTCTCGGCTGTCCTCCATGACGGAGTTATACTCGCTAGGTGAGACGAGAAGAACATGGCTAAATCATAGATATTTCTCTGGGTTTCTTTTGTGAAAAAAGTCGACAATTCAATTAATATGCCGATACTCTCCACAAGCTGTTCTTAACTTAACCCTATACAGTGTAATCCGTCTATTGTGGACATGGATAATAGGTACATTCGGTTTTTGAGGACAGATTGTCTGGGACAAAAACATTTCTAAAATAAAGTAGTGCTTTTTACTGTATAAAGGGGGCATATATTCGGGTATTAAGGACGTAGTCGGACCCATTTTCTCCCGAACATAATGAAATCAAATGTATTCAATGTTACATTGGATTACCAGATCACAGTAAGTCCAGTGGTGGGAATGTGTCTGTGCCGCCTGTGGGTACAAACAATAGCAAAATGGTAGCTTCCTCTAATTTTCGCATAACACCCCCCATACGACAGGATGCAAAAACATTGATAAGGAGTCTTGATCCGCTATGATCTGGGCTGTCCATTTGATATACAAATGTAAAACAAACATGGTAGAGGGCTTCACGTGGATTGTTGATTCACGAATTTATGTCAGCAAAAACATGTGTAGGCCTAAGTGTAAGACCCATACACGATGATTAGGGAGCCCAACCTGTATTGTGTAAATACTTTCAACATTTTCCCCGTCATCAGTAATGATCAGGAAATGAGGTTTATTGGATCCTATTAGAAAGTAGTTGTGACTACATGTTATGGAAAATATATTGCCCCATCCCTCATATGGTAGCACGCTCAACTTTATCCCGATAATGAGTTACTCTTACTGCTCATATTTGCAACTAGGACGGACTCGTTTTATGCACGTAAATTAATATCATTTCCATTCTTATTTTACAAAATGTCCACTTGTAAGGAACCACTATCATTAGCATCGTTTTGTTAACTAAGTCCTACAAATTAATGCACGTATCTCCATTATTAGCAATACCAATTGCTATACTAGTAGTAGTCTTCCATTTCTGGTAGACATTCATTTTTCTTGTTTTTTCTGCCATTATTACAGAACAATGAACGCTTTGACGCCTGGCTCAGTGCCGGCCAAACTGTGGCGTCGCCGTCCTACCTTCCCCTTCAAACAGATGGAGCTTATTGACATCTTCATCACCAAGACCAAAGAGTTTGGTGTGCCTGAGCACGAATGCTTTCAGACGTGTGACTTGTACGAGGAACAGAACCTCTACCAGGTACTCATGTGTCTCCAGTCCCTTGGAAGGAAGGTAAGCTAAGTTTTTTCTCGCTTTTTCCTTCACATATATTATTATATGCATGAGTCTGGCGTTGCCTTGTGACCCACAATAGCTACTTCTGTTCTGACTTCTTTCACTCTTAGATCATTAATATAATGTAAAAGTGTAGAATATTTGTGTGAAACCCATGCCAGGTGCTTTTGAAATATCCAACATGTTTTAACAATTTCCCCGTCATCAGTAATGTTCAAGACATTAGGTTCAAAGGGAAGTTATTTATTAATTTTATTTGTATTGACAAATGTAACACTTTTTTCTGGTTGTCGAGCCATGATTGATGTGATTTAATAAGAAATTTATAATATTGAATGGAAAAGAAAATCAACAAAATGAATACCATAATTTACGTTAAATAAGTGCCTGGTTAAAAAAAATGTGCAGAGATATTTTTTTATATTTCATTTAAGGCCAATATTATATGTAAACAGTTACAAGAAAAAAACGCATTATTCATCATGAATGTTTTCAATCGATGTGTCTTGTCAAATGGTATGTTTGGAGTGTGCGACGATAACCAGACAGATTATGCACTTATGATCTAAATTAAAGATTTCAATTTGGTAAGCATCCCCTTAATGTACATCCTATATTTGTTTTGCCAAGTTTATCACTTTATATACTAGGGTACAGACGAGAAAAATAATGTGTTTCAAACAATAGTGGTGTAGCCAATTGAAAATTCAATAAAATGTTTATTGATCAATCCTTCAAATATTTCAGGCGAAGGCGAGAGGCATGCCAGGGTTTGGTCCTCGAGAGTCCGAAGCGAAACCTAGGGAATTTAGTGAAGAGAAGCTACGAGCTGGACAAAGTGTGATTGGACTTCAAATGGGAACGAATAAGGGAGCTTCCCAATCAGGAATGAGCTTCGGGAAAACTCGGAGTATTCTAGACTAAGTAACGGAGACATTAGGAGCTACCAACATCTTGGATGATAACTGCATGAAAGAATATATATAAGCCAGTGACTTCGCAAATGTATCTTGCCCGAATTTCCTTTTCATATCACCTTGGAGCCTGTTTTGTTAAGAGTGGAAGGCACATGGAGAAGATATGATAACACTAAAAGGGGTAAAGCTGTTGAGACTTTATGATGTTATGGTTCATTTATGTTTTTAGAAGAGGAATTTAGGAGTAAAGTGTATAGCAGATTGAAGTAGAGGAGCTGATCAAGTGCAGCTGTATTCTCAATGCTGAGAACACGGTTGGTGATATTGTTATTAAACAAAAAAACTTCAAACACCAAGTGCACCTGTAGGAGGTAGTAAGTGGAAAGATCTGTTATTTGAAGAGATTTCTGAAGTATGGAATCTGCGGTATGTAAAGATGTTTTTCACGAAGTCCGTCAATATGGGACTTGCATCGACGTCAAATTACCTCCAGTTTGGGGATTCAATTTTGGGGCACGGATATTTTATGTCATGATCATGAAGAAATTAAATCCAATTAATCAGAATTTTGTTGAAATTATCTCAACATTTTGCTGTGAATGAGCAAAAAAAACATTGTCTATGGTATCACTTGAGATGGCCATGAGAGTGGAAAACATTCAAAATCAACGACATTTGTGACTGAAAAAAAGGCTGAATAAGACCAGCGTGATCCCAGAAGCCTTCACAGATGGCACCCTAGCTGATGCAGGTCCCATATTGTGGAACCACCGTGTGAAAACTGGACTGGGATATGTGTGTAAAACAGGGTATGTGTGTATTATTTATCGAGGTCCTGATTGAGAGGAACTCTGTTGGTGTTTGAGTTGTGAGTAACATATTTGCTAGTAACATATTTGCTATTTTGTATCACCTTTAGACTGAGTACTATGTTTGCTCCATGATCCTATACATCCATTTTAAAGTGGATACATAAACGTCATGTATAGATCCTTCGTGACGTTTCAGATTCCTCTGCTATTATGGATTTCAGGTAAATATTTATTCCAGATTTAAACTTAAGAACTTTGATCTTAGTTGATTGGAATGAGATTTGCAGTATTTACATATCTACCTACGGAGAGCATCAAGTGATTTTGGTGAAATATTAGGTGTTGCGATGAAATCCCAGGTTGGAGGTTGGAATTGAGTTAGCATTAATTTATTAATAGCTATCGGAAATAATACATTAGGGAAAGACGACAAAGATAGTTCTTTCTTGAGTAATTGTTGAAGACTGAAGATATTAGTAGTTACTTTTCATATCATTTTATAGTTCCAGTGAGTTTCTGCTTCGTCTGTATGTGTCATAATTCAATTATTCATTCCAAAATTGTTTCACACGCGTAAGCTTTTGTCCATGGGATGTCGATGTTGTATTTACCACGCAAGAAATTCATTTATATGATGCCGCAGCACTTGTAACTCATTACCATTATTCACGTTACTCAATGATCTTCCGCATAACATTCCATGAGGAATGCTTTTGTTTATATCCAAGAACATGTATGTTAATATACGACTCCTCCTTGTAAGAAAAACTTATATTACCTTAGGCTAACTATCTCTCCACCATGTTTATGACGGCCACTAAAATACTAGTCAAAAACCATTATCACCTCCACCCCTTGAGGGGATGACAAGCTACCGAAACTCTGATCCCAAGTATTACGATCGTGAAGAATCGAATAAATCATGTCATTTAATGTCTATGGATTAAGACATTAGAAAAGTGTATCATTTGCTTCAGATATGGGTGACCTCGACCCATTTTATTGAGTGTTTCAATATTATTTGCTGACCTCTCTGTGGAGAACTAATAGCGCTGATAACTGCTTCGGTGGTCGCTTAATCTTTGCGTATGAATTATGAAGCTGCTTCTATTGTTATCCCTAATGACCATCCTTGCCTCTGTTTCCTCCTGTTGCTACTTTATACTGTTGGAGAAGTTGGCTGGTGGCCTTACAACCACATCATGGATTTGACAAATTGAAATTTACGAAAAAAAATGCCTTTTGGCATATTTTCCATTGTTATGGTACCAGACAAATAATTCAAATTGTAATTTTCGTGTGGTAACCTAGATGAGGGAGAATTTTTATTCATATTCAAAGGAACGAAGAGTTGATCTATAAATATGAGGAGATTGAAGTCGAATGAGTTAAAGAGATCAGCTAATAACTGTTCATAGCTTATGCTATTCATATTGCTACCATAATAAATGTGTTCATTGGGCGTTCGCCCCTATGCAAATTACTAGTTTTTGTGCAGTTAAAGATCGACACAATGTCTAGCAAAGTGATTATTACTGTATATTAGAAATAAACTTGGAAGCATATTCGTCAGGCGTTTTTGAGTTTGGGTTAGTTGTACGCACATCATCCACTGCTGGCACATTTCAATTCATGTTTATATCCAGTACCAGTATATTTAGATTTCCATGTTTCCTTGCGAAACCCCTAGTATATATATTCTTCCACCGAAGTCTTCATGCGATAAATTACTAAGCATATTTGCTATCCTCAGTTATCATTGAAGCACACCATCGACACTATATTTTTAAACCCAGGGGAGTTTGTATCTGGTGTATAGAGAACACTTTTAAACCAATCACATGATTTGAGTTTCCCCTAAGTGGGACAGAAATCAGCTCCATAGCCAGCCAAAACTCTGGTTTTGCGATTGATTTCGGAATCCAATTTACTGACTCAGTAGTGATTTTGATTATTGATGATTTTTTCTAAAATTTTTACCAATGATAGTTGACATGAAATAATCATTATTGAGAGGGAAAAAAACATAGGTCACCAGGCTAGTTTTCATGCTATGGCAGTATGGAGATAGAAATAATGAATCATATTTGAGTAATTTTACTACATTTGAGTGATTTATTAACATAATTCGTTTGAAATGGTTCTGACATGAATTCAGACATCAAAGTTCACCCAGACATTCAACATATATATACTTATCATTAGATAATGTTTTTTTCCTCAGATCCTGAGTTAGCCCCCTGGAAGCCCCCTAGTGGCAGTATGGGGCACTAGCAAAATTGACTTTGGCTGATGAAAATCAGCGTTTTTAAAAAAAACTGTTTGATGAATATTTTTAAAATTTAATATGAATGTAGATACCGTATTTACCAACTCATACACAAAAAATCAGGATGGCTTTCCAGGCTAAATTTTTCTCTATTACGACTTATTTATGAGAAAAATTGGGAAAAAAATTAAATTCCTGATTAATATTTGATTTGAACAAAAATGGCTTCATAAATCTTGATGAAATTCTATATGGATACAGCTATCATAGTTACTAACTCGCACACCAAAAATCAGCATGAATTTCCAGGCCGATTTTTTTGTGTTACAACTTAATTATGAGAAAATTGGCTAAAAATGAGAAAATTCTTAATAAATATTTGATTTATACACATATGGCTCCATAAATTTTAATGAAATTTAATAGGGATGTATAGGGATCGTAGATACTAACTCCCACACCAAAAATCAGCATACATTTTCTATCTGAAATGTTTATATTAAGACTTAACATACATACTTCGTCTGCATAATGCTGATATTCCCTGCTATATGTGTTGAATACACATATATCAGTACTGAGCTATATGCATTGAATACACAAGATCAGTACTGAGTCACCTTAAGCCCTTTCGGTAACAATTAAATAGGCCTACTGGAAATATTAATATCAGTAATTTTCTATCTGAGCCCTGTAGAAGCGTAAACGTTGCCAAAGCCAAAGACCCAACTATCAGAGGTGCCAACTTGTGAATATCCCCAGTCCTAGTATGTCATGCACAGGCAAAAACCACGCTCTCGTGGCATGCTCCCCTAGAATTCGTTTTAATTGATAGGAGAAAATGGTGTATTCCGGTGGTATTTTTAGTCATAATTGAATAACAGACATCAAGATATGAGATTCTTGAGCCACAGTATATAAAATTATTTTTTTCTCGAGGTGATTATAAAGTAGCTGAGCGACGCAGTTTTTAAACCGATTTCAAGCATTTTTTGAGTTAAAACTAATTTACTTTGGGTTGACCCTAAATCGTAGTTTAAATGCTTCTTGAATAAAAATGTCTGGGAAAAAATATTTCATTCTATTATTAAGATCTTGCAAATTCAAGAACAGAATGAAGTCTCGGAATTATTTCTAAATATAAGTGCCAACTTCTAAGATCTCTGCGTAGCAACTAGGATTTCAGCGCCTAAATACGATGCTAGGACTTCTATGATAAAAGTAACGTTTAGGGTAATTGAAAATATAAAGTTAGATCTATTTGGATGCTTACAATTAGTATACATAGCCCTGGTGGCCTTAAAACCAGTAGAATATACCCGAACAGCACATCATTTTACTAAAGAAAAGAGATCCAGATAGCATGCCCCCGGACCCCCTATAAGCTGTCAAAGCGTTCTTGCAAGAATGGTGAACATCCTTTGTTTCTTTGTAATCATATTTATACCGGGTCTCCGTTATCAACTTTCACTTCATGAGTCGCTCTGTAGGCGTGACAGGGGCAAATCAGGGGAAACAAGAATATATTTTTTTTAAAATTGAAGCTATTTAATGGATTCCAACAGGATTGAAGGAATCTTTAGTTAATGGAACAAGTCACTTAATTACCGTGTGACTAATTAACTGTGATTGAAAGAGGAGTAATTAAAGGCTTCTCCAGGCCCCGTGGAGACCGTAATAATTTCTATATCGATGTTGATTATTTTCGGCCCAATCTAAATGGTCGGTTTCAGCCAAAATAATCATTTTAACCACCTTTTCATATTGTTTTACAACCAACATCTTATTGAAGCAACTAAAATCTTCCAACAGGCCGAAATTTTGCCCGAATTATTCCCTTAAAATAAAGCTCTTGTGTATTTTAAAGACATTATTTGGAACGAATTTATTTGTCAGTAACATGGGTTAGTCAGTTATTTTGATGTCTGAAAACTGATATTGCTTCGAAGAATCTGTATGGGATTTACATTGATCCATGGGCATGGGCTTAGTGCTACCCCCTTGAGGAGAACAATCAGATCCACACGGTGGTTAAACCGTGAACTCCCAAAATGGTACAGCCCAGGGTGCCATCAACGGTTGTTTTCCAAGCCATGGCCTTTATTACATAGAACAGTTCCCAAACACATACATGTATAATGTAGGGTCATGTCAAAAACTTCGGAAAATATTTATCCAGGATTGTGTGTCGAACTCTTTAAATGGCGCATCCAGGTATTTTAGAAGAAACATTATTTGGTAGGGAATGATGTATTAAGGCATTTTTCTCATTCCAATGAGCCGATTTCGCTCAATAAAGATGGGATTGGTTTTCTTTTCAGAGGCGATGCACGAGATTTGGTTGAAATTCGGGTCTTTTTTACAAGGGAAAATAACTATGGAATTTATGGTAATTTTGAAATTTGGAGTTTTTAAAAATACCTATTTCAGTAGATATCCTGAAGACACCCCTACCAAACAGAAAGGTCGATTATAGGCCAATATAATAGCTCCTCTTTAACGAACAAAGACTCTTAACACGTGAAATAAGTCTCACATAGGAAGCGTTTATTCTTTACTATAAACATTAAGTCACAAGACAACCGACCCTGTCGCTCATCCGTGACACCAAAGGCTGCGTCACAACTGTTGAACATCTAAAAGATCGACCAATATGGACGAACCACGTGACAGGTACACCGGAGCACTAAAACAGGTCCCGTGATTTCTTAACATACAGGTACATTATTTATACATATGAACGCGAAAAAAGATCTAGTGGCTCTTGTTTCAATGAAATGGGAGCTGACACCATAACTGTTTTTCCTGATTCTAGAAAATGGAGGAGTAAATAATACAAGCTTTTAGTTCGGGCTATCTCTATGTGACGTGACAACAGGCGATTGCATTCCAGCACGCGCTCACACACTCTCTACACGATGACCAGGGTGAGGACTGGCCAGTAGTCATTTGCACGACATTCGACCAGCAAATAATGAGAAATGAAAATGCTGATGGTGTGATCTTCTAATCACTGTCCGAATCTTCCTTCTTTGCTTTCTTTTTCTTTTTCTTCTTTTTCTCTGATGAGGGCTGCAAAGTCAAAGAGTAACGTTGAGTACACCTTGGATAGCAGATCAACTTTTCGAAGTTAGCGCCATGGTATTTTTGGAACTTGATAATTGGTCATTATCTACGTTAATAAGTTACTCATGGCGATGGGTTTTCATAACATGGGAGAAAGGCAAGGTTTCTTATATAAAGCAGGCAAGATCAGGGAGGTATATACAAATGATATACCCCTACTCCCCGCCCCCATACATTATTATACACAGCAGCATGTTGGCAAGGAATGCGCGTGAGGCCGTAAGACCATGATTATGTAGACACCTACCGTTTCAGGTTCTGCCTCCTCCTCCTTCTTTTTCTTCTTCTTTTTCTTGTCCTTGCTCGATGGTGTGACAGGCGTATCACTGTCGGAGCTGCTGGGTTCTGCCTTACGCTGGAAACGAAGTTAATTGAAGTATTTTATAGTGTGTACAGATTATTAAATTAAACGAGACGTAGTACCGTAGGGGAGGTGAAGTTTAATTTTAATTTAATCGAGGACACCACGAGGGGTGTGGAGAGATTAAGTTAATAATATTCAACATAGTCCCGTCGTATGAGAATCATAGCCAGACAGTTTAAAAGCATGTGTGAATGGGGCGATGCCACACTTTATAGATAAATATGATGGACATCATTCATTCTTGATAAATGATTACCTAACTAGACTAACGTGTAGAGACCATATGGATCCCCAACCCCTCAAACAACCATACAGCAGGGTGATGGCGTAAATAATGTAAACGGGTTGGATATATTTGTTCCCTAAATCTAAAATAAAAGCTACATACCTTGGGAGCTTTAGGTGTATCTGTTTGGCCATTGCTTGCGGAGGGTGTGTATTCCTCTGCACCTTCTTCCTTTTTGGTGCTACATTGAATGAAATATATTTCATTTATTTATTTTGTCAATAGAATCAGGGTAATGCATGGAGAAAAAGGAATATGTTATGGTAGGGTGCCAGAGTACACCATTACCCAGTAGATTACTAGAGACAAATATTGCTGGGTTTTTAAAAACAAAATTCACAACTACTAATAATCTTGTTTCCAACATGTGGTGTCACTTCTGTTAAAGACCGTAAGCGAACTGGGAACTTACGCTCTAAAGTCGACATAGCTCGACATCCAATTCTTGGGAGTTTTCTCATTCGGTTTACCATGTTTGTCTAGAATTCCGTCTTTGATCATAGCCTTCTTCCTGCTGGCCTGGAATATAAAAAGAACTCGTTCCAGTAAGTAAGATTACTTGTATGGATTCACGTGAATTGTCAAGGGGCAATCTCTACCACACAAATGAATTAAACAATTTCGATATTATTCGCATATCATATTATATCAGAGGGCATGGCGCGCAGTACATACCACTGGTCCCAAGCCCCACTTGCGTGGGTATGTGTCTCTCTCCATGATAACACGCTTGATCTTAGCGACAATTCCGTGATCACAAGTGGCAATGACTGCTGTCGTCATCTGAGCGATGGCTGCAAATAAGCAATACACGAAAGTTAGAACCGTAAATAGAGCAGGCAGGGAACAGAACTATTCCACGGACCCAAGAAAAGTAGGTGTGTGAGATGGAGAAATAGAAGGAAAATGTCAGGATCGGCTTACCTAATGCCACACCTTCACCCTTTGTGGTGACAATGACAATTTCGTCGTTGACTTCTATGCCATCATCGTAACGCAACACACCAGGCAACATGATCTTTGCGCCGTAGCACACAGCGTTCACCTGAAATACAATCATGAGAATATAAAGAACCGTCTCGTCCATATGTTCGTTCTCAGTCATTCATATACCTCTTAATTGGACTATAGTCAGGAATATTACATATGTGTGCATGCTCACTCGTTCAGTGGTTTTCGTTGTGACCCGATTTCATTAATTCAAGTAGATCTAGGTGTGAGTTACAATAAATCTCCTGTACTAGAGCATGAAGTTATGATTATGATTACACGTATTACAAACGATACCATTTGAGATAGGTCTAAAGAAGTATACTTACAGCACTGTCCTTGAGAATGATACGTTTGTGAGAAATGAGAAGGGCTTCTAAGGGTTTGATTACACGTCGTAGATAAGATTCATCTTTATTATGATCAAGCTGCCATTGAGCATCGAGCACATCGTGCATCGTCATGAGAGCATCCTGAAACAAGACAACATGCATATTAGATCCAGGCCTTAGATACACTATAGGTAAGTAAACAGTACTCGTCAAAAACAAGAATGTGGAAAGATCAAATGATCACAACCACCCAGAATTCCTCCAGTTCATTCCCTTAATATTCGTTTACGCGAGCAATGACTCTTTTTAGCAGATTTGTGTCTGGTCCCATAGAAAAAGTCCCAAGACACCAGAGTGCTATGTACAAGCCTCCATCATAGGTACTCTTCATCTGTATTTATCGTTTACCTTCTCAGACTGGATGCCTGATCTGACACGACGCAGCTCCTGCATTTGGCCTCCGACACCGAGTACGAGACCAAGGTGAACACAAAGCGTCCTAATGTACGTCCCAGCCTCGCAGCTCACCCATACGACACCTGGGCAGCACATAAGAGGGGACTTATTACTCTACTTCTAATTGTCAACATGACACCAAAATCATTCAACAAGCAAGACACCAAAATCCAATAAGGAGATTAGTACGAAAGTAACTAACGTAAGTAAATTTAATCCCCTAACCGCATTTCTCATTGACATGTCAGATTGTCACAATCTGTCTGGTTATGACATTATATTAATGCAAATAGAAACGTCGGAAAAAATATATTATTGCAAACAGGCAGCTCCATTACTACTTAAATTTCAAGACAAAGTAACGCCCATTAACCAGAAAACAACACACAAATCAGAATTTAAGTAAA
The DNA here is from genome assembly GCA_942159475.1 of Sthenelais limicola. Taxonomy (NCBI): domain Eukaryota; kingdom Metazoa; phylum Annelida; class Polychaeta; order Phyllodocida; family Sigalionidae; genus Sthenelais; species Sthenelais limicola. The sequence continues at coordinate 69,394,652 of OW804097.1, read as the reverse complement.
ATACTTACCCATGTTAGCCTCTTTGTCGTATTCTAATAATTTGCTCTCGTAAATTGTTCGTACTCGAAGTTGACGCTTCACAGCAGCGATTAATGGAGGTCGTTGGAAGAGGGCACCTGTTAATGTCTGGATTGCCTGTGGATACATCAATGGTAAAAATCTATTACCACTCAGACCAAAGTAATCACCACAATCATAAACTACAAACTAATCTTCATTTAGTATAGGAATAATAGGAAAACCTAAACTGGAAAAGCTCAGAAGTGGTTCATTCTTAAGTAAAATTTAATATGCCAAACAGAAATTTTGAAGCCTACCTGATACACTTTCTTTTCATTCTCTACAGCACTGTGAAGTCTGAAGATGCAGACATATTCTTTTCCAGCAGACTGTTGAGATTTGACCAGTCTGGTGGCTCGCTCTATGCAAACAATGAGGCATCCTGTCACTTTGGGATCAAGGGTTCCACTGTGTCCTGTCTTTTCCACACGGAGGATACGCTTTATCCAAGCGACTACTTCGTGGGATGAGGGATTGGATGGTTTGTCAAGGTTGATGAAACCAGTCCTAATCAAATTAAGCAAATAACATTAAAAATATTGACTTTGTTAACATGAAAAATGGTTGATTTCTTTTTCGTGAAATGATAATTTAACTAATATGAATATCTAACGAATATTGCACAATTAAACCAAAATATCACTGACACACTTCAACTATGGTCTACACACGCTGTTTAAAGTTGTGACCGCAAGAAAAACTCACTTGATATATTCTTCAATGGGACGTTTGAGGGGCGAACAACCGCTGGGTATGGGTGTGTAATGTCCTGTGCGGATGTTTAATTTGTCGAAGTTCTGAAAACCAACATGAATAATTCAGCAGTGGTCATTACAACGTTATCAATATCCAAGAGTTACAGTGTACACTTCATCCATATTATGTGATAATTTCTATTTGATTCTAAACATGAACACCAATGGATTTATTTACCTTTAACAATAGAGGCCATTGGGATGTGTCTAGTGAGTGTGTTTTGTTGGTGGATTCGACGGCGAAATCTTGGCTATGCTGAACCTCCTGTAAGTAGCAAGACAAATAATGTTTTAAAGGGAAAGCAATAAATAATATTCAAAAGCAAAGTGCGTTATATACGGCTAAGATGTAAATTCTGTTGGTACATAATAGTGTTTATTATTGATGTATGAGTAGGACTAGTTACATCAATCCAACAAGGTTAATAATACTTACACCTAGGTCCATATCCATAGACTTCCTCTTGTCCTTCTTGGACTTTTTCTTTGGGGTTTCTAAAACGGGATAAAAAGGAAACGAATAAAAAACAAGGCAAGCAGTGTAATGTATATATATGTGATATTACAAGTGATGAGACTTCTAAAACAAGAACAAATATGACAATATTCTCGGAAATTCCTATCAAGTCGTCTAGTCCCGAAATTCTCCTAAGTTAAAGCCAATTTTAGGGCTCCTGAGGGGGTGTCTAATCTATCTTGTCACTCACTATCAAAAACAACAATTGTCACTAAGAAAATTCCTTTGTCGTTTGTAGTTTGATTTCCGTAAAATGGCCCGTTTATCGTTAAGGACTATTAAGGTCTTTGTCGATGTCACTTGATGCCCATGTCGATTTAAGGCCTCAAGAGCCCTAATTTTAGTACAGACACACTGAAAGACTTTTTATGATTAAAGTTACCATTGATTTTTTTCTGGAGGAAGGTTTGCTAGTTAATACCAGGGACTGTGTTATCCAGACTTTTCCGATTGATTACGGTACTCAACATTTTATTAGTATCCTAATCCTAACCTCAGCTTTAGACTAAGACAAATTTAAGTTTGGGAAAAATCTGAATCAGATCTAGTCTAGACTCTAGTAGCTAACGCCAAATTCAGGACCTAGATCGGGCTTGTCATCAGTGAGGCCTTCGACGATGTGTAGTCCAGGCAATCTAAGCCCTCACACACACATCAAAATAACAAAAAACCCATGTACAGTTTAGCTTCTATCTCTGAAAACTGAGCAATTTGTGGTGAAGTGAAAATCATTTATATACAATGGTTCAGTCAGAGCAACAGGGAGTCTGGATATCGGTATCACTGATGTGGCGATGATCACTGGACTGTCTATTTTAGTTTATATAAATACTAGTTAGATCCTTCTAACAGTGTGCAACACAAGAGATGAGAGACCGTCGGTCTCTGCCAAATTGTAACAGTGGAGACCGAAAAGATTTTACAGAGACCAAAAAAAAGGTCTGGGTCATAGATAGGGTTCCCGTGGTCCAGAGCAGTTTTAACATTTTATCACTTGGATATTTCATTGGAGACTGCCGGGCCCTGACAATTATCAATTTCAGAGACCGACGGAAATTTAATGGAGACCTGGGCGTCGGTCTCTGGATTATGTTGCACACTGTTCTAAACGTTATGTCTAGCTAAGAGTTCTCTGCAAACAAGACCGGGCGTAGAATGAGGTTTCAGTTTGTTTATTTACGTTATTTAAGTTATTTACGATATTGTTTACATTTACAATATGTAATCTATCGAGAGCAGTTTATAGTGAATGATTATCTGGAGATTTTTTTCGTTCAAATTTGACTACTTTTTGTCAGCTATATAAAGTCAACATCAATCTTGTCTCACAAAGCGTAAGGCGTTGGGGACTCGCATGTCTTGAGTCGACAAGGGTTTACAAATTACACATAACATGCCTGGTAGGAGTAGGGTCGTGTCACTTGATCGATCAGTTCGAAAAAGGTGTTCACATCAGTGGCAACACTGCACACATGTGCGTTTGACTTATGCTAACTCCCATTTCAAAATCCAGTTGAGTTTTTAGACTCGGAAAATGCGCCATCAAATATAAGACGCCCGCCCAACACGTGCGTCACATGGAGGACACAGCGAGTCTTGGCTGCAACACGAACCCACAAATCGTGACACGCTTTTCGCTACCGTGCCAGTGCAATCATTTTATCATCGTAAAGATTTGTTTTAAAAACTCAACAATTACCACCCACGGACGACAAAGAAAGACATGATAGAACAGAAAGCATCCCAATAGCCTGTATATAACCAGGGGGAGCTAGGGGGATATAGGGCCAGCATACCAGCGGGTAAGCGGCATGCTTACTGACTGTGGAAGAGCGAACCCACACCGCAGCCACGAGGTTGGGACAGGCGTTCGCGACCATGCCCCAAGCCGCCCAGTCTGGTTCAAAATAGAACCCAAATTCACAGGCTTCATTTTCGTGCCATCAAATAAAACAGCATGCTGAATGTGCCCACACTATTTCTCGATCCAGTTCTTACACTTATATGAAATTGAAATACATATATGTCAAGGTTAATGATATAGTTTGGATTTCTATTTACCTGATTCAGACATCTTTGCAGTTGAGCTCCACGTGGGTATGCGTGCGCATGAGAGGACCGGAAGTATGTGATGTACGAATATTTATTTTTGAGAAAATGAAAATATTTCTCCTTCAATCCTACTTTAATATTTTTTTCAAGAATTTATTAGAAGTTTGACTGGTTCATTAGCCTGTTCTCTCTGTCCCGTCAAATTATACTAACGTTACATAAATACTTTTTGACGATTAACCTCTATACACAAGATCAACTTCCGGCCCGGTTTGTTATGAAATGCTTGCAACTTGATGTGCTCGTATTTTAAGTTATAGGGTGAGTTTACGCCGTTTAATCACTATTAACATAATGATACAAGTTGTCCCATGTTATTGTTCTGATAAATTGTAATTTTTACGACCAATTATAGAGTAATTACTCGGATTTACTGTTGAACTGTATATTATCGCCCAGAAGGCAATACACATCAAGTCACAAAAGCCTTTATGTTGGCTTACATGAAATGCATGATAGGCTGCAAGACCAACTTTCTTGACCCCCTCTTAACACTTTTACTCAACCAAATTGTCAGTAGCCTACTGCTGTACCCGGAAGCTATTAATATTATAGAATTTCTTGACTGTTCTAGGCATCTAGCAGCTATGGCATGCCTACGAATAATTTGCGAACATGCACAGTGTGTGTGTGTGTGTGGGGGGGGGGGGGGGGGGGTCAGACCATGCGTTACAGTCCAATTGGTATAACATAGCGTTATACAGCACAGGGGGGTCTAATTTTTTAGACAACAAAACGTTACGTAATATATGGATGATCCCTTGTTGCCATTGTTGGCCTTCAACTGAATACAAGAAAACAGGGACAAGACACTCCTCTAGGTTCTAAGACGAAGACTCTGTAGGCCCTATATATTGTCATTAGTCAGCAAACCTGCCCCGAGATTTAGATGGGAAAAATACACAAAGGCAGATTTTGGCCGACTATATTATAATCTAGCTGCTATCTCTAACTAACCTGTGTCAATTTGAATAAATATCAATTAAATTATAACCTCGAAACCTAAACTTTGATTTACATGACGTATAATAAAGGCTACCGTATATTGGTTTGGTCGGTTTTGTTTAGCATTTTTTTTTTTTTTTTTAATACTTTATTTATCCAGGTGATAACAGACAGGGCTAGGCATTTGCCTTCCCTTTCCAATTTGGGGATCGGTCTCATTGTCCGATTTCCACCCCAACCCTGGCATGGTGGCATGCACAAGGTTATATTCAGAATCAAGCAGATTTTCCGGGATTACCCAGATATTTAAATAAAAAAGAAAAGAAAAGAAAGAAAAGCAAGTAGTTAATAAGTGTGGAATGAGATGAGATGGGATGGGTTATTGTTTAGATGAGGGTATGATGATATAATATGTACATGTGTACCATGTGTTAGTATACCTGTTTGTTTCAAGTTGTGTTTTCATTGTGTATTGAAACCATTGACTCATATTGATCATATTAGAAAATTCTCTTTAATTTGTTTCTTAAAAAGCAGAGGATCTTGTATTTGTCTAATTTGGGGTGGTAGATTATTCCAAATCCCAGCCCCATGATATAAGAATGCTTTTTTATATAGGTCATATCTTGGTAAATTTTGATTAAGAACTATACCGTCGAATCTTCGTGTTCTACCTGTTTGTTTTTGCTCAAAAATTTTGTCATTGTTATCAGAAAAAATGTCTTTGTGTATCAGTTTCAACAACTCGAATTCCATTTTTTGTTCAAAATACATGCATTTGGTCTGTCTATGGAGGTCAAGGGTTGGGTATAGTCTTGGTAGCCCCATAGCTATCTTTAATGCTCTGTTTTGGATCGTTTGTATCTTATCTTTGGCATTTTTATTCAAAGATAGATAACAGAAATTAATGTAGTCCAAATAACAAAGTACCATAGATTTAGTTAACAGTAAGGCACAATTTTTTGTAAGGGATGGTCTTATGAGTTGGATAGTTCTAAGTCTGCTGATGCCTGTCCAATAAGGTCTTTAAAGCTACGATCGAAGTGTAAATCATTTTGCAAAGTAATACCTAAGTATTTGAAGTTGTCTACCCAATCAATGTTTTTGTTATTATCTAGCTTTAGCTGTATGTCATTGTTGTGAATTTTCAATTGTGCCCTATTCCCTATAAACATACTCTTGGTTTTATTAATATTGATACTCAGTTTGTTATAATCACTCCATTGTATTATTTTGTTACAGTCTTTCGTTGTGTTTTCTAATAATTTGTCATAGGTGTTTTCTGCATTTAGTAATACAATGTCGTCAGCATATAGTCTGATTTCTCCTTCTAATGGTAGATTGTTGACATCATTAATATATAAAATAAACAGGGATGGACCCAAAATTGAGCCCTGAGGCACACCTGTAGTGATCTGAGCCATTTTAGATTTGTTTTCCATAATTCTAACTTTATTTACGTTTTTGTTATGAACAGTTTTATTTTCTTGCAGCTGTACCTACCGCTTGTCCGGATACTTGGACTTTGATGCTGATTAGGTTGCCATAAATATGGGTGTTAAAGGGTTGTGGACTTTACTAGACCCAACTGGGAAGCCGGTTACCCTCGAGTCTTTGGAAGGAAAAGTCCTTGCAGTTGGTATCCTTTCGAAATGTAAATCTAATGTCGTAGTCTACAAATTTCTGGTTAAAGTTTTAGAAATATAATTTTTACATTTATGGATCACATTGCCAAGATAAGTAACGTAGGAATTTGAATATACTAACTTTGAACCCAAAGGTATGAGAGCGTTGTGGGTTTAAACTCCGCCGTGGAAGATCAGCTATATACCGTATATAACTAGGGAAACCATGATATGATAAAATGCGAGAAAACATAGTTTAAATTGAGGATCAAAACGTCTTTATTTGTATCATAAATCGGTTTAATTCCTCATTGGGAACCGTATGTTGAAACATTTCTGATATTGTACATATTGTGTTAATGTAATGCTGCTGAGTGCTACAGACTCCCACGAGTTCAATAATTATGCATGTTAACTGCTAAATTTTCATAAATTTGCTAGCTTTATTCATGTACTTTGTATGGGATTTTATCAATACATTTCCTTAACATTTGAGATGTAAGTATCTGGCTCCATCACCTTCTTCATGGCATGCGAGATCGTCATGGCGAAGCTGTCCATAATGCCCATCTTGTCGGACTTTTTACACGTGTCTGCAAGCTACTTTTCTATAAAATCCGTCCAATATTCGTCTTTGACGGCGGTGTTCCAGAACTAAAGAAACAGACATTGGTACGTCCTTTATTTTGTCCTCGTAATTCACGAAAATGCTTAAGTTGCGAAAATTGTCCATATTCAACACTGTGAATTGATAAAATGAAGACTAATATTCCAGGTATCTGTCCTCGGTGTCTCATGCGTTACTTTACACGTTTGCCAACCTTTCCAACCTTAACAATTTCCCTTTTAAATTCCAGATGGCGAGGAGGCAAGTAAGGAGCGATGCCACCGAGAGATCAGAAGAAGTATCACGAAAATTATTGACAGGTATTTTCCTCAATTATAATTACAGGAGAAAGCATGATTATTTACTACGAAACAATTGACTTTCATAAGATTCCACTTCATATACTTGTACCAGAGAACTTGATCCCTGTCGTTCTTTCTTGGAATTTTCTCGTGCATGGTGGATGTATCTTTGTTCATCTTAATAGATTTCTTAATTATTTCGTACAGGCCTGTTAAAACGCCACGCGGTAAATGCTGCATTATCCGGGCCAAGTTCTGCCTTTGACAGTAGAAGTAATATGAGTGCAACCAGTCAGTCCAAGGGAAAAAAACAAGACATGTTTGAACTCCAGCCACTCCCTGAAGACGCTGAAATATATGACAAGTAAATACAAAATTTCAGTAATGAGGGTTTATTTAATTCGATGAACCTAACTTCCAATAAATATAGCTTTGAGGAAGTTCATAGTTCCAAAATTATGAATGGAATCTTGTCACTTGAATGATTCATATGTGAAAATTCCATTCAGCTAAGTCTGATCGATTTACTAGAGGTACTGCTTCCTTTTTCTAGAGTTTCTAGTAAACGAACATCCGTCGTATCACACCAAGAGGTGTTTCTTTTACCATAATGTGTAGCTCGTACTCTCATAACAGCATACATGTAGGCTACATATCGTACTATTTGGATTATTATGAATTCTGTTTAACCTTTTTATTATCCCTTTTCTTATAGAGGCACCGCCGCTGATTTGGACCGAGCACTAAACATGCGCTCGGCTTGTCTCGATATGATTAACGTAAGTACAAATTCTAAAATGGAGGGCTGCTCACCGGGAATAATGTTGGGGACTTCTCATATGAACAATAGAATTACTATAAGATATGGGGAAAATGTTTTTTTTTTCATTAATTGATTGCCAATAAGGGGCTATCCATAAATTATGTAACGCCCGTGTGTGGGGGAGTGGGGGAGACCATGCGTTACGGTCCCATTGGTATAACATACCGTTACGCAGCCATGGGGCGGGGGGCGGGGGGGTGTCTAAATTTTGAGGCAAATAAGCGTTTTGTAATATATGGACAGCCCCTAACCGCGGATCATCCACTGTTATGGGTATTACAGGAAGAGTTTCAGGACCCCGAGGATATAGACCCTGACTCAGAAGACTTCAAGGCTCTCCCCGTTGAGCTTCGTTACGAACTGTTGAATGAGCTGAAAGAAATCCGGAAAAATCGTCGGGGGATCCATTACACAGACATGCCAGTCGTCAGTATAAATTTCCTTCAAATGATTTCATATTATTTTTGGGAGTAATGATAATAGCGTATCGTTATTTACCAAATAAATAACTCCTTTACGAATATTATCGTACCGTATTTAACTAAGGAAATATGTTGGTCTTGTATCCTTGCATCAAGATTTACCATGCAATTTTTTGGGGCAATGGAAATTGTAATTTCCAGGAAGAATACTTCTAGTTTATAGTGAGGGTATTTGTTATACTATTAAATATACATGTACATTCTCAAAAATGTATTTAACACCAAAATCGTCAAAATGCATATTAGCCATTTTTTAATATACCATAATTCTTTATTCAGAAATCGGAGGACTTCTCACAATTTCAAATAGCCCGAATGATGCACAAGAGTCAGCTAACCGCCAAGCTGGTCAATGTGAGGAAAGAGATCAACGCCCAGGCATCGGGTGCCATGGTCCATGGGTTGACTGGATACAGTGGTCTAGAAGACAACGTAGAAGCCCGGCGATTAATTTCCTCTGATAGCTCTCACTATATTCTTATCAAGGGTCTCAACAAGCAGTCTAAGGTGCGTTTGTTTAAAGATACTCTATTAATAGTGCATAGATTGTGGATACATCAATTATACATTTATTAATTCCATTTTATGAATGCTTTTAACCCCCTGTTAATTTGCCATCAGTAAGTGCGTAAGCTTTGAATCTTTTCTGCCAAGCAAATTATTGTGCAAATTATTCATGCCTGGTACTTGCGGTGTATATTATGTTTGATGTTTTTTTCACGTGGCTTCAGACGGATGAACGTGCAAATCTCCTCATTGGATTGGAGAGGGGTGATCACTTGAAAACAGAAGAGTCTGACAATGGAAAGGAAGCAGTAGCCGAAGCAGCTAAACCTGACCCTGCAGATGTAGTTTCTAAACATGTGTCAGATGTAAAATATTGTGAAGATGTGCGAGAAAAGAAGGAAGCAATCGACCATGACATAGTAGACATTACGATACCTTCAGTTGCATCTGAAGATGTGCGAGAAAAAAAGGAAGCAATCGAGCATGACATAGTAGAAATTACGAGTCCTTCAGTCGCATCTTGTTCTGATGTCAAACCTATACATCACCCTAAAGGAAAGAAATCAGATTCTCAAGCTATCACAATTGGTTCGGACTCTGATGTTGAAACAAGGACTAGCTCTCCAACAAATGAAAGCGCTGCGAAGAATATAGTTTGTACAGTTGTAGCAAAACCAGATGATGGTAGTTCCCAAGATTTTAGTATGGACGGCGGGTTTATCCGGGACGACTCCGAATCGGAGGCTTCCAAATCTGAGACAGAAGCTGAGAAAGACGGAGGAACTTCTGCTGTTGCTTGGGAATCGCGAGATTATATGTCAGTGCGAGGAGTTGAGCCTGTAGAAAGGCAGGAATCGGAATCAGGGTCAGTCAAAACTTCAGATGAGTCCGACAATGAGATGGGTGTGGAAAAAACAAAAGAAAGTAGAAACATAGACATTTCAGTATCTTATCTGGAAAACTCCACTGGTAAAAAAACAGACGAGGAAGCTTCAGGCGAAGGGTCACTTCTCTCCGTGAGACCTCAAAAAGAATTAACAAAGGCAACGACTGGCTTGACCAGTGCAAATCCTGAACCTAGTGAGGAAAAACAAGCTCCTTTCTCATCGGATACTAGAAGGAAAATAGTCCATGAACTTCTATCTCAATCGGAAACTATCGAGGACAAACCTAAGGAAAGTACTCCTTCTATTCTCGCTTTGAGTGATCCATTATCGGAAGAAAATCTACCCTCTAAAAAATTAGATGAAAGTGGGATTCCAGAAATGCCCCACACAGTAGCGGACGTATGGTCCCATGAAGGCATCGAGGAGACATCAGATAGTATGTAACCTTACTATACTTTGTTCTACCAGGGAGGTATATACAAGGAGTATATACCTCCTTGTTTCCACTTAACCTAATTATGTTTATCCGAATTTTGTATTTGTTTGAAAACCTTGAGTTATTTCTTTTATTCAAAATGTATTCCCAAAGATATATCATTGGGGAACCATAGCAGTGTGGTACCTCTCCTATTCTAGATATTCATCCCTGCTACTTCCCTACCTTAAATTTTCACCCAAATCTCACAAAAATGACCGTGATGTAAGTTTGTATTTGTCATTATCTAGATTGCGTCCGTACATTTGAGTAAGCGCTACTTTTTCTGATTTTGTTAGATGTCAGTGATAATGATGACGATAATGATGGGGACTTCGTCGACATTCCTGCTGCTACACATGAAGACCTACGTGAGGAACCCGCTCCGCAATTAGACCTACGGGAGGAGCCTGCTCCGAAATTAATCGCTGATGATAGTAACAGGGACATATTCGCTGATTTAGAACCAGGACCATCGGGTCGTCAGGATAAGAGACCGGCCGATTTAGACGTCCAACGCATGCAGGTACTAACATTCATCCCCTTAATTTAGGCTTTTATCCATATTTCTACCGGTATTCTAAATTATAATCGTTTCCCATTTTATCGCCGTTTATTTTTGCTATCGTTACGGTTTTTGATTTCATTTTGAGTTTTTGACCGCTCCTTAGTCCAATTAGTGATCTCTCCTCCCCTTTGTCGTTTTAGGAGCTGATAACGATGGACCGCGAACTTGTAACTGAGGCCGACCGCTTACAATCAGAACGGGGTAAACTGGACAGACAGACCGCCACTCTCAGTGACCAAATCATGGCTGAAGCTCAAGTAGGTTCTTCTGCGATGTCAGAACTAATTACGATTTGATATTAATATGTGTTGATTGAATAAGATCATCAAGGCTTTAAATGTTTAGTATCTCAATTATTTCATCGTGCTAGGAATGATACGTTCTTAATATATGATAAGACTTAAGTAATTTCAGTTGTATGGTCGCTTCTATTTTCAGGAGCTTCTGCGATTATTCGGCGTGCCTTACGTTGTCAGTCCTATGGAAGCCGAGGCCCAGTGTGCTGAATTAGATCTATCAGGTCAAACTCATGGCACTATTACGGACGATTCTGATATTTGGCTCTTCGGGGGCAAAAAAGTATACAAAAATATGTTCAACCAGGGAAAGTATGTGGAGTCCTACAATATCAGCAGTATTGAATCGCAACTAAGTAAGTTTATTTATTAACGATTTTATTAACGATTAAAATTAAATTAATATCAGTCAACACTGGATTAGAATTGTTGAAGCCCCGAGAGCAGGCTAAAAGCAATAAAGATGTATCTTCAAAAAACAAATCAATACCAGTTGATCATGCATCTCCTGTTCGTAACCGCCCTAACCTTGTAAACATTTATTGGCGTTACCTCTTCCCGATTCTTTTGGATACCTCAACCCTTTTTTTATTATCTAACATTTAATGTTCGTTATTTGAAATATTTCAGTGCTTGGACGGGAGTCACTCATCACAGTAGCCTATCTATGTGGGAGTGACTATACACCAGGTATAGCTGGAGTGGGTCCTGTCACCGCCCTGGAGCTTCTCGCTGAGTTCAAAGCGTCCTCTGGACTTGAGCAGCTGCGCCTCATGAAGTCCTGGTGGGACAAATCCAAGCGCAAGACCACTCAGCCTATAGTAGAAACTAAGACCAAGGCCAAACTAAGGAAACTCAAACTAAGGCCAGGTTTTCCGAGCTCTGCAGTTTGGACAGCCTATACTCAGCCCGTAGTAGATCATGACAGGTCGAAATTCTCCTGGGAGAAGCCAGATCTTGATCTACTCAGGGCGTATGCTTTGGAAAAGTTTGGATGGTCACAGACGCGCACAGATGAGTCACTTCTTCCAGTGATAAAGCGCCTCAGTGAAATTTCTTACCAGACGCACATCACTAGTTTCTTCTCTGTCGACTTCGAGCCGAAAAAGCCCAAAAGTAAACGTGTCAAACAGGTATTGGATCGCCTTCAGGGCAAGGACGTTCCAGTACCACTTATGGTCACAAACTCCCAAGCTACCCAAAGGGCCCCGAGGAAAAGACAAAAGGAGTCGAAGGACGGAGAAACAACCCCTAACGGAAGGCCTGCAAAGGCACCTAAGCCAAGTTCCTCCGGGGAAGGGGTCTCCGAGACTAAAACTAATGTTGGATCGACCAGAGGAAGAGGTCGGAGGAAGCAAAGTTCCTCCGGGGAAGGCACCTCCGGGACTAAAACCAATGTTGGGGCGACCAGAGGAAGAGGTCGGAGGAATACACCAAACAGGAATACGGCTACACCAACTGTTGAAGAAACGCAGTCAGATCCAGAATCTGATCATGAAGATAATGACAAACTACTACCAAGTACTACCCAAAGCCCAACTTCTAATTATTTCCCAAGACCAGATGCAAATAATCGTGGTCAAAAGGGCAGGGGTCGGGGACGAGGTAGTAGGGGTACTGTAAAAAGGGGAAGAAGGGTTGTAATCGCTCAAAAGCAGCGCGGCGGGTCACTAAAAATATTACACTGTCCTAACAAGAAAAATATTGTTGAAGAGGTCAATTTGTCTGAAAGTAGTAGTGATGAAGACTGAACACAATTCAACCCATTTGATCTCACGACTCATCATGTATATAAGCTCGTCATCCATTATCAATCAGTCCAATTTATTTAATTATATTATCTGTGCGCATCGTGTACATTACACATATTGTATGTCGAAATAGCCATCCATCATATTATTTTAATTATTCTCGCAATTCCCCCAATTGAAAGGGGGAGATACAATTATACATATATATGATATATTTATCAATAAATTATTTCTATTAACAAAGTTCTAATTTGTTTTGTCTAGTCAATGCATCCGGCCTTCTCGTCATTTAGGGCTACCATGCAAGTCAGGTTTCTTCCCAACTTTTGTATCCAAATTGTCAATTAAGTGAAAATGTATCATAACAAAAAAAATCGATAGGGCTCACTTTAAAGACGCTTCCATAGAACGCTTCTTAGTAGGAAGGCATTTCCCAGCATTCGGCGGGTGGCGATAGGTTATATTAATTAATTTCAAGGCCATACAATTCTAACAGGATTCGAGGACCATTATGACGATTTTCAGACCCTGGTCTAACCGATGAACTGTATCTATTGATTCTGCTCGTTTAACCCTGAGTGAGTGAGTGGAGTTGTTTAACCATGACTTGACGAAATGGCGCAGTGGCATTCCTTATAAGGAATCCTGATTCTCCCATAGGCACAAGAGCGCGCCACCAGTCACCTGGAGCGGCGAAATTGGTCTATAAAAGTTGGCTCGATGTCCCAATATCCTATGTTTTCGTCGTCTAGCGAGTATGTGGCCCCAGGATATCGTCACAACAGGAGAAGTCTTGGATTATTTGCTTTACTAAACATGGAATTGAGTGTTTTTGTAGCCCCACCATCCCGCCCAACACTATCAAGACCCTACCTGATTCCCTCCCTCCTATGGCGTCTCCCGACGCCTTCCAAATCGTTTCGTTTTTTAGCTTTAATCATCGCCGATCATGAATGCACATGATACGGCGATTCCCCGCTGCTATGATGTCATTACATGGGCCTCGTTCTGGGTAGGGTTCCGGTGGGGAATCCCCGCGCCTATGACGTCATTACACGAAGCTTACCGAGTGTGGCCGAGCGTGTGATAGTGAACCGAGTAATGTCGGCAACGAGGAGAAACAGGGATACATAGGCATAAGCATGCAATGCTGGAACTCCGTAATTATACTAGTAAGACGTTAATTTTTTTGCTGAAATGTCTCTTAAAATCAATAAGCTTGAGACTGGGACAGGTTTGAAGTGTGTGTACATATGGGAACGAAGGGATTTTTGGAAATTATTTGCAGATTTGCGTAATGGGTGTTGGCCAATGAGCTTGGGTCGAATTGCTGAGTTGAGGTTTTTATGCATGGCATGGCCACTTGGCGACTTCTCGTCCAGGTGAAAAACCAATGCCAGATTTGACATCCTCAACATTTTTAACAAGCAAAACGTCGGGGTTCATAGTGTCTATATTGTACTTGTAATGCACATACCCTGATTTCCCAACGCATGTCCAGAGAGTGTGATGGCACCAGATCGAGGCCTATCGTCAGAGTTTGAGGGGAAGTCTTGGGCTATTTACGTTTTTGTTTTTGTAGGCAGACATTGCCCACCATCCCGCCCACCATTCTCCTTTCTGTCCCGCCCACCCTCCTCCAAAATCGGGTAATTTTAATGTTAAGTCAACGTGAAAAACAAGCGCCGACGCGGCGCTGTTTTACACATCATACGGTGGCGCTACCTCATGGGAGGATTAGAAACCATTCCTGACACTTGCTGTTAGTTTACCACATTGCCACAAGGTGTAAGGACCACAACAATGTCTGATTGCGAGTGTTCCTGAAGCTGAAGCCTAAACGCGAGAGGTCTGTAACGCCGTAATTATACCAGTAATACCTAAAAAATCTTGGTCCAATCTCTCCCTAAGGCTATAACTTAGGCAGTCATGTAACTGGTTGGTGTTGGACAATGAGAAATAGAGTGGGTTCCCCGATCATAGAGGAAGTTGTACAGTGCTAATGCATCGCCGATGGCGGAATGTGGCGATGCTTCTTGCTTGGGTTTTATGCAGTTGCATAATTAATTAATTATGCCATTGTCGCCGGTCGGTCTAGCTATCTCCAGTCCTTAAGTCTTAATGCGCGGCCGTACTCGGTAACACGCTCGTAGTGACGTCATAGCAGCCACCGTATGATGTGCAAAATATCGCCCGTCATCGGCGATCGTTTTGCGCATTTAATTCAACACAAACCAAACGATTTTAATGCGTTTGTTGGTGGGCGGGATGGTGGGCAATGTCAACGTACAAAAACATTCCATACTTATGAAAGTAAATAGCCCAAGACATCCCTTCATTCCCATCAAATTGTGACGATAGTTCTAATCTGGTGCCACACACCCCCCTGGACAAGGAAACATTAGAGCCTTGCGATGGTGCTTTAAAAATAAATTGCAAACATTTTAGACCAAAAAGGTAACCCACCCCATTTAAAACAAATCCATGATCTTTGGATGGTGCAATATATAGTTCTCTACTCTCCCCTTTGTTTTAGTGCATTACGAGAAACCCCAATTTCAAAAGCACCCGTTAGAATTCCCTCATTCCACACAGGATAAAATTGACAATATATTGCATCTGACGCTTATACAACAATTTCATATAGATGAAATCCATGCTGACGGAAATACGTCACTAGTGCAAGACAAGATCTCAAAGGAAAGAGCCCATCACTTGACGCGGAAAAGTCAATGACGGAAAAGGTTCTTGACGATAATGGAGGGTGGGTGAAAGCGCCATATATGAGAGGGGCTTCCAAAGAAAATTCTGAAAAAACATTCTATCTGAATGACAAAATTTAAGACTTGCACAGGGTCCCCTTGCATATGGCCAAAACTCAATTCAAGACTTTTCAAAGCCCTTATGACGGGACCAGGGGGTTGTACATGTAATTGATAACTGTTGTTCATAATACCAATGATGTATTATACCGTTTTATAACTACAAGTTTTTCAATTTACTGTAGGGTGTGGGGCGCAGCGACCGGTTAAGTGCAAGACTAACTATTAGGTATCTTAAAACAATGAATATATTCCAGGCTATAAATATTTTCCAACCTTAAAGGGGTATGAAGCAAGATTATTACACATCATTTATATTTTAATTTCTTCATCTACTCATATTTCCATATGTATCTCCCAGTCTCAATTTGATGTTGATGCTTATACAATGCTTAAAAAACACAATTTATATGAGCAGAAAGCCAACGCCCCCTAACCCTCACCCCTCCAAATCTGTGATGTCATGAGAGGTATAACAACATTTTGCTCAGAGACAGAGAGGCCTCACTAATTAATAACATGTAGGGAGCTTATCAAAGTCAAGAGCCAACATCACCCCTTCAAGTCACTTTCTTCCCGCTTTTGGAGGAATACACCCCCCACTGAGCTCAGCTCCTGGGACAGACCAACAGCTGCTGCTAATCTATATGCTTTGAAGTCCCAACTGAACATTGAGATTAGGTGGTTTGGTGATGTGGCATCATGCAGAGCTGTCACATAATTGTGGTTAGACCCAATTAAGATAGAATTCCATTGGTGAGGACTGGCTTGAAATTTGTGACTGCACATGTAAATAACTATTTCTTTGTCCTAGAAATCATGTCTACAATTCACTTATAAATTACCCATTTATATGAGAGGAAGCTACACTTGTGCTTACAATACTGTAGGTATTGGAGATTAAAACGTGAAAGCTTTCCCTGGGAAATGAAGGGTTTTCTATCATAAGTGGCCTTTCAGGATATCTATAGTACAGGACCCATGCATGACCAGATGTGCCAGTACCGCTGGTGACGTCACATATCTGTTTTGCCTGGATATAGCTCCAGTGGCACCCTGCTGTGATTTTTCTCCCTCACCACTTTAATCAGCTATTTTTATAATAACATATCAAATACTCTTAAGTTGTGAGAGGAAGTTAATCACATTAATAGGAACTAATAGAAAGTGGAAAGTTGCCCTAAACTTGCTTGATACCCTTTAATAAGGGAACCAGGGGGCTCGTTTTTAAAAAACGACAGCCCCCTATACGATAGCAAATGGTTAAAAATATTGGCCATAGGCAAATATTTTTAACCATTTATTTCCATACAATGTATCAGGCCCCACGGAGACCCTATAAGATTCCCACAGTATTTGAGGCCCATAAAATAATTTTCAAGGCGCTGCGACGACTGTCAAAGTTGATATTCCACAAGGAATTAAGAAGAGAGTTGGTTCACGGATTTGAACACTACTTTTGTTAACCGGAGAATATCAGGTCTCCGCGCTTTTTGACTCGAAATCAAAGGCCTTTCCAAGGCCGAAATCAATGTGTTAGGACCTTAATGATAGGACCAGGGAATTGTTTTCATAGGCTAGTATTTTAACAAGTGTCAGATTCAGATTGTATTCAAGTTTTTCAACTTATACTTAGTAATTTACTGTAACGTTTGATAAGGGCCAGTCGGGGGAAAGTGTATGAGAAACAGAGTATCTTAAAAAATGTCAAGGCCATTAACAGGGATGCAAGTTGGGTTATTCAAAATTGACGGAAAATTTGATAAAAATATGGATATATAGTTTCATTCGCATATAGACATATATTCGAAAAGAATGTTAGCTTAATAGAGCTAGCTAAACAGATTGATAGGCAGGCACTGGGCTGCTGCTGCCACCCACACTCACTACCGTCTGCCGGGCCGTACTGCCCCTGCTCCCGGTAGTAGTGTACGGTGAGTCCCCTCCGCTAAACGGAATTCCGCTAAGCTCCCGATGCTATCACTGCACCGAGTTGCTAGCGGAACCCTTAGCTGACCAGAGATTGACACAGGCCGCCACTGGTACATAGCTCTCCTGTATATTCCAATGCAAGTTTTGGGTCAATTCTGGGTAGATGGACATACTATTCAGTCAGTCCGTTAATAATAAACCTTTTTAAAGGTTTTTATAGGTAATTTGGGAGACATATGAGAAATTAATATACATATTTTGGTAATGAGGAGATTGAAGGAAATCCGTCAACTGACTGACAACTTGCATCCCTGCATTAAATATATTCTAACAGAACTCCAGGCCCATTGACCCAAATGCCCATTTTCCAGGCCTTGAATTCATTTTTACCAAATTCAAGGCTTCTCCAGCCCCCGCAGAGGCTCCAGACAATATCCTACTGTTTTCGATTATTAGCTATGGTCTTTTACATGCTTAAAGCCAGTTGTCATAATACTAGAAGACGATCGAACAGAATCAAGACAAAAAGTAAACTCCTCTTGCGATGGCCTTTTATTCATGGGTGTAATGATCTTAAAATATAGTTCATCGGAAACCGAAGCCCTCAATAACTTTTTGTTGGACAGCAATCTGGGGAGCAACATCAGCCATGGCCTTCGCTTTCAATACCTGCAAAAAGGAGAAACGCGTATCATAAAATTGTATTTATTCATACAAAACTGATAAAATAATAAGTATGTTCACAAAATGATGGCTTTGATATTCTAGGGATTGAAGCGTTACACAGCCATCTAAATTTGGCATTAGATAATCAACTGACATACTGCACAGCAATATCGAAAATGACATCTCAACATTTACTATTTAAAAACACACCCAACCTAAATAGCAGACTTTAAATACTCATTATTAGAACTGTCTCAGTTGGTAGTGCATGTAAGGTTTTATCATGTAAATGATATCAACGTTGGTGAAAAGGATCATCATAGACAGCTCTTTTCATAGAACAGTACTATTAAAATAAACTTTTTAAGTTATCAAGTTACCCAAAGATATAAATTATTTAAAGTTAAACATGTTGACAGCGATGTCTCAGGTGTTAGCGTATATAAAAGGTTTTGTTATCACGCGTAATCAAAATTGGAGGGGGATCATCATTGACATGCTTTTAGTAAAGGATCATATTGAGGTAATGACAGACAGGCACAAGATGTGGACCCATGATTTAGGCCTACTCCACTGAAGAAATGTACTAAAATATGGTCATTGAAGAAATTAGGAACTATATGAATAATGGTGAGTCTCAGTTGGTAGTGCATGTAAGGTTTTATCATTTACATGATATCAACATTGGTGAAAAGGATCATCATAGACTTTTGAAAAACATAACATATAACTCCAGTGGTTTGTTCCTTTTGGTAAGTAAAAGTTCCCTAGCAATATCAATTATTTAAATATCGAATTTTTAATAGTGGCAGTGTTGTCTCAGTTGGTAGTGCATGTAAGGTTTTATCATTTACATGATATCAACGTTGGTGAAAAGGATCATCATAGACTTTTGAAAAACATAACATAACTCCAGTGGTTTGTTCCTTTTGGTAAGTAAAAGTTCCCTAGCAATATCAATTATTTAAATATCGAATTTTTAATAGTGGCAGTGTTGTCTCAGTTGGTAGTGCATGTAAGGTTTCATCATTTACATGATATCAACATTGGTGAAAAGGATCATCACAGACTTAGCCCATCATACCAGTTGAAAAACATAACATAACTCCAGCGATTTGTTACCTTTGGTAAGTAAAAGTTACCTAGCAATATCAATTATTTAAATATCGAATTTTTAATAGTGGCAGTGTTGTCTCAGTTGGTAGTGCATGGAAGGTTTCATTTACATATCAACATTGGTGAAAAGGATCATCACTTAGCCCATCATACCAGTTGAAAAACATAACATAACTCCAGTGGTTTGTTACCTTTGGTAAGTAAAAGTTACCTAGCAATATCAATTATTTAAATATCGAATTTTTATAGAGGCAGTGTTGTCTCAGTTGGTAGTGCATGTAAGGTTTCATCATTTACATGATATCAACGTTGGTGAAAAGGATCATCATAGACTTAGCCCATGGCTTTATCAAACCAGTTGAATAACATTTTTTGTAAGTTAAGTTCCCTAGCAATATCAATTACTAAAGTTAAAATATCAAATTTGAATAGTGGCAGTTGTCTCAGTTGGTAGTGCATGTAAGGTTTTATCATTTACATGATATCAACGTTGGTGAAAAGGATCATCATAGACTTAGCCCATGGCTTTATCATACCAGTTGAATAGCATTTTTTGTAAGTTAAGTTCCCTAGCAATATCAATTACTCAAGTTAAAATATCAAATTTGAATAGTGGCAGTTGTCTCAGTTGGTAGTGCATGTAAGGTTTTATCATTTACATGATATCAATGTTGGTGAAAAGGATCATCATAGACTTAGCCCTAGGCTTTATTATACCAGTTGATTAACATTACTCTAGGAGTTATTTACTTTTGTAAGTTAAAGTTCCCTAGCAATAACAATTACTTAAGATATCAAATTTAAAATAGCGGTGGCGATGTCTCAGTTGGTAGTGCATGTAAGGTTTTATCATTTACATGATATCAACGTTGGTGAAAAGGATCATCATCGACATGCTCCCCCGCCCCGCCCAGGTATAAATATATAAAAAGCATAATCATATTGATTGCAGATTCTATTTGATTTCTATATTCACCCAAAATCTTTAGGAATCAAAATGATCATGTAGTCTAGTTTAAAATGACTTGCAGGGGATTCATGGACGGATTCTACACATGCCATATCTAATTGTTAGTGTTGTTGACGGTGTACTTACATTGTCTGCCTTCTTCTTCTCGTAGTACTTCTTAGATTTTGTCTTACGTTTGGCCTCTAGTGTGGCAATGACACCCTGGTACTTCCATCCCATTTCGTGTGAGAGACGTCCAAGGACACAGAACTAGAAGAGATAGAAATCATCAGAACTTAATATCTATTATTTACAAATAGGATAGCCTTGGTATAAGTAAAATAATGTCAGTACCGCAGGTAACATAGTCTCAGATAATTTTCTATTTCATGATTACTCAATGTAGGTAAGAGATGATCATCACAGACTCGTCAAGATTACATCAAACAAATAGTAACTTTTTAAATAAATAAATAAAAAATAAATAAGGAGTCTTGGTATAAGTAAAATAATGTCAGTTCATCAGGTAGAGAGGTAACGTAGTCTCAGATAATTTGCTATTTCATGATTACTCAATGTAGGTAAGAGATGATCATCACAGACTCGTCAAGATTACATCAAACAAATTGTAAGATGCTAAACTTTTTAGTCTCCTTTCAAGTAAAAAAAACTAATATTAACAATTTCATACTAAAATTAGGGACACAATTGCGGAGAACGACTAGATGCTGGATAGAGGAACATAATGACTAAGTAATGTAAGACAACAGATAGTAAAAGTCAGTCTCAGTGCTTGTAAATAATTTTGACGTGGTGTCAGAAAATACTGCGTATTGTGGTGAATGACTAGATGCTGGATAGAAGAACGTTTAAAAGTGGGGAAATTTGAATCTAACTAGACAATATTGCAGATGCCTCAGTTGGTAGTGCATGTAAATGATTTCATAATATAAAATCAATGGATAGGGTGAGACATAATCATCATAGGCAAACTGCATATACATTATCAATCCTTCCTTGAGACATTTTGAAGTATTCTGACCTGAATTTATTTGCAATTGCCAAAAGCGAATCAGAAGGTTTGAGTGGACGCAGAGAATATTGTAAAGATTTGTTAAATGATTTCATAAAATAAAATAAAAAAATGGGTGAGACAATCCTTGGGCCAACTGAGAATAGTTTAAGGAGGCTGGCCACTATTCCGCGCTGGGGCATAGTGCGCGATTTGTTGCTTGGAATTTGCCGTTATACGGTCGTCATATTCTCTCTTTTGCGACATATCTAGTCTAGTTATTGAGAGCCAGGACGCCACAAATCATATTGAAAACCAGAATAGGAATAGATTTATGTTGTTTGTTCATGTATAAATGGTTATTGTCATAGTTTCTGTCATATTTTACGACATATGTATGGTTTAATTCCCAAGCTAAATCTCGCGCTACTTTTTTGTTGACAAATCAACAACGGCCTAGTTTGACAGGGTAACGTATTGAAATAGCTGTTGAAATCAATATGTAAAGGACAAGTAAAGGTTGTATAAACGATTAGAAAAGTGTTATTTAGGTCTAGCCTATCTAACTTATAGTTGACAACATCAAACAACGATGTAAACAGTCAAAATTACGGCAAACTCCACCTACAACTGAAACTTGACCTGTCACTTGCAACACTGTCTACCAAAAAATCAAGAGTGGGGACCCCCAATTTATTTGACGGTTTTGTAATCTAAACTGCTATGCGAATATGATTTGTGAATTTGAAAAAAATCTGATTACTTTTTCCTGATGAAATTTTCGAAAATGTGTAGAATTATGACATTTTCTCATAGCCACCAATAGTAAAGCTCCCTGCAGGAGATCGGCCCCACAGTGGAGAAATGAATATGGAAAGGCCATTTATAAATACCATTTTCGAATTCAGGATACTTGAAACTATCCCTGTAGCAATTTGGGGGAGAATCTGATGACTTTTCGAAATAGTGGCCAGCCTCCTTAAGCCCCAGCTAAACCGTAAAACAAAGGTTAAATGAATACCATATCATCCTGCTTGAGGATCAACTTACCCTACGCCTTGGCTTGAGACGAAGGACGCGGAGAGCTGAGGGGACAACCATCCTCTTTTCCTTGTCGTATGGGGCTGGAACACCCTCGAACACCTTCAGTCTGTCCATAGCAGCCTTACCGCGGGCCAACTTGTGTGGGAGCATACCTGGAAACGAAATGATCCCAAATTTCATAACATGACCCAGACAACATAGGTTAAGCTTATCAGTTGTGCATCATCCCGCCTAATATATTAATTTTTACCAGGGCTACTTCAGCTAGTGCCTGGCGGGAGGTAATGAAATTGCAGCCGAATCAGTATTCCCATCTAAACGGTCCACTTCATATTCCATGTCTTCGGTCTCCAAAGCTAGTCTTAGTGTTGGGACCGCACTGCCACTTTGGATACCTATCACATTGCCAGAGATGTGTAATATTTCAAAATACCAAGACTCGTTTACCAACAATAATCGTGAGTCGTGACCATCAGTTCAACATCACTACCTAACTAACTTTGACTTCAAGCCATGCCACAAGTTCCAATTTTTCTGGAATCAATAAATTACTATGTAGCTATTAACGGCGTCTCAGAGAAATGTTACATAATCACCTTTTTCAGACAATGTAGGTAAATAAAATACATCACAGACGCCTAAAAGCTTAGTAAGTTTCAATGATAGAAGACTTTGCATCAAAATAGACATCAATACAGCTAAGCTAGCCACAGGATCCACAAGATGGCTAATGAAGAAAACGAGTGAAGCTAAGGAGGATCAGTCATAACCCTCGCCCACCCCCAGCTTCTCAAGACTGAACTAACTTTCAGGTATTTCTCTAGTCATTAGATGGCAACAAGACGTCTCAGTACGGTTTTTATAATCATCTATTCAGACAATGTAGGTAAATGTAATACATCATAGGCGTCTTATATCTAGAACTAGGTATGTGTATTGTTCAGGGATGCAAGTCGGGTAAGGTATAATAATCTGAAGATTTTCCAAGGTCCAAGGGGAGGTACATAAAGACGCACATATCATATAAAGGACCATGTGTGTCTGTAGGACAGTGTGGCCTAACTAGTGGTGGGTATCTAGGTCACTGCAAGGGATATATGATCGCCACCTGCTGCACCATTCCCGGAGGTCTTGAGCGAAGGACCTCGGTGATTTCCGTGCGCTCCATAGACTCAATGTTAAAGATTAGAGGAAATATCTGGAATCTCACTTCCGATGAGGAGTAAGGCCGCCTCTCCCCGAGCAGAATTCGGCGGTTCCGTTAGCACTAGAGTCGGTAGGGGCGGCTATATAGACGGTCTCTGCCCATCACTCCCCCAAGAAGGGTGTGTGTGCCGGGTTTCATCCAGCCTTGGAGCCTCTTTCTCTAAGATCCAGGCAACATAAGACAACTATAGGCCTATAGATACAGAACCTGAGAAAATTTTGGTACATATTGATTTAAAACGGGTGTATTTTGGAGGACATTTGGCAACTTTTCCATCAATCCAAATTATCTGAATTCCGTTGATAATCTGAGAACTTGCATCCCTGATTGTTAAAACATATTACAATTACTTTATAATAGACCCCAAGAGATACACGCAGTGTTAACCATGACAAAATTGACCTTTGAATGTTCGACTGAAAATAGGTGAAACTAGGTTGGAAATAGCACTTGCTGGCAGAAACTATTGATCGTGTTGGGAGAGTTTGGCTAAGGGAAGGCAGGACAACTCAGGATAGATTTATAATCACAGGATTCAGACAATGTAGGTAAATATCAATCATCATAGTTGTCCTGTTTTTGACATAACCAATCCCCAACCACGGCTCATACACTCACCTCTGACTGCTCTCCAGAAGATCTTGCTTGGGGCTCTGAAATGGTAGGGTCCCTTGCATGGGTTGGTGTTCATTCTTTTGCGGAGGAAAGCGAGGTACTTCACTGTAAGAAATCAGACCGAATTTTGTCATAAACATCATGTAGTGAGAATATGCAATAATAGTAATACCCTTCATATAAGGGCAGTTATAACCCACGCTTGAAGACGGGAGTTACAACTACCGGTATAGAGCATGCAAGGAAGTTATTTAAGTAGACCAACTACTGTCTGTGGTATGTATACTATAAGGTGGGTGATGGTACTTACACTTATTCCTGTAAAAGCTACCAGAAATGTTGATCTCCTCACATCTTACAACGACTACACGTTGTCCCTCCAGGGTGGTCTTGGCAACCAGGGCGGCCAGGCGCCCGAGGAGATGACCTCGGGCATCGATAACGATCGGCTACAAGAGAAAAGAGGAAGAGCTGATTCTCGTGAACATAATAAAGCATAAAGGGTAGATTTGGTAAGAATAATAGCATTAAAGGATCGCGCATAATACATTTAAGTACCCTGACTGCTGGCTCGATAAGCTAGGCATTTTTTTAACGTTTACTTAATCATTCCTGGACACATTTTAGATGGCTTTTAAGATGAATCTTTGTTAGGCACGTTGTCAAATATTCATAGTTCATCAGTGACAGTTCGGCTTAGGTGTCGAAACGTCAACCCTAGCAGCCCACCACCAGCGCCTACGACAACAATCCAGAGGCAAGACTTGATAATATTACGTTTATCCCAACGCGGATAGTACATATTTGTTGAAAGTCAATATTTCTCCGCAACGAAGTCAGTATTTACGGATAGGGCTGTTGCCACATGGTTAACACACACAGGTACATAACTTCATAGACGGTCTGTCACATGTGTCAGTCCAGTCAGTGTCCTGTCACAGCCGCCATGCGGTTATCAACACACCGGAATGATAGGTCCGTATTAAGGATCACTATAGCACATGTGGCTTGATGAGGAACATGACTGTGAGCTGATCAACTGCGGAAGGCAAATATCTGATCCGAAGCGGCTCTTCCTGAGATTGTACACATGTACAGAATGAATAAACCGGGATATAGTCGAATTTGTGTCCTGACTACATGGGCGCTGCCATCTTGGATTTCGCTATCCAACACATGTCCACGGGTCACTTCAAGTAAATAAACTAACTAATCCTTCTCAAATGAGAGAAAAATTGATACAGAATGAATAATAGAAGCTTCAACAAGCCATTCAAAACTTCTAGGCGTAAAATCAGACGTGATAATGATGAAAAAACCTTATTATTCAAGCCTCGATTGCCAAACTCACCTTCGTCTGGAAACCCATGATGTTAGAAAAGGAAGGAGATGGGGCTTACACTTGGAATATCACGGTGGCCCAACCGGAAGTATTTGCTGCCGACTGGTGTTTCAATCAATTATCCGGTTCGCGCCACGTGCAACTTGCCAGCTCTTTTTAAAACTCATATCCAGATGTATATAATGAGCTAATCTATAATGTGTGTGTGACTGTGTATGTGTTGGGAACGCTGGTAATCACTAATGTATTATATAGGGTTAAAAATGTGCAAGTGGAGTAGGAGTAGGTAAATCGGAGGTGTCTTCCCTCCAACCCAACCCTCTTCCCTCCAACCCAAAGAATTTTATTCTCGATGCTCCAGCATCAGGCATTTTCAGAGTCCATCATGAGACCAAATAAAACAAAATTCTCTATAATAGCTTCTATAGTTTTGGTCAAGATACTTTTAAGATGGCAATATTTTCTTTGATGGAGATGTGCCTTCGGCACCTATAGCTGCACCTGTGAAAGACATGTACCAAAAGCCCTTTTGTGAATAGCCTACGTTGTCCCATATGCAGCTCTCGTTAAGTTCTATCTTAATATCGGATTTAATTATATAGGCTGCCGTAATAATGATAGGACTAATATGTTTGTTTATTGATATAATATTTTTTTTAAAAAAACTATGATGTTATCGTCAAATCATAAATGCTACCGCGCTTTCAGTCAGAAATGCACGGTAATAGTAGTATGCTGGGGGTCGAGGACCGCTATTGCAAGCTTTAGTTTTAAAACAATGGAAATCAATATATAAAGGGGCGTGTGAGGAGATTAGGGGTGGACTTTATTAGGTTATCACAGTTAAGTGGTGGGTGTAATGGGTGTGATGAAGCATGTGGAAGCACGTGGAGATAGATATGACCTTTACACCTCATTATGATAGGGCATGCGCAGAGAATTTAGTGTTAAGGTATCCATCCTTACACTTCAATGCCTTGTGCTATAATGATATAATTTGCATAAGACGTTACACATACGACTAAAAAAGTGGGCGTATATATGTGATGTACACGATTTACATAACGTCACTTATACGTTTGTATATCACGTGACATAAATCAATATTTCAGTTAGTATAAATAACATAGCCACATAACAATACATTGTCACAATTCCTTCGTAATAATGGCGGGAGCATTTTCAGAGAGAGAAATTGCGTCATATCTTCAGCTGTTTCAAGACTCTCTATCTCTTTTTAATTGGGCTTTGGAAAATGATCTTTTGAATCACCCATCAGTGAAGGAAAAACTCTGCAAGCTGGTTGAGGTATGTATAACATTTATAATGTTGCATTGAAAATGAACTAGAATTGTTAGAAATATAGTTTTTATTGACATTAGAAAATGTTATAAGAAATATACATATATACTTTAATTTTAGAGCAAGGAATTAACGACGGAGCAGGCCGATGAGATTTCCAATATAAAGTATGAAGACGTGTTGGATCGTTATATTGACGTGCAAAAAATTGACAGAGAAAATGCGCTGGTTGTGCAAAAACGAAAGGATTTGCAGGTACTAAGATATAAACACATATCAACATTTAAACTTAAATTGTATTTATTCGCATTCGCATAATAGGCACACGTTTGATTAAAATAAATGTTTTGTTGTCATTGCAGGTCGGCATTATAACAGAGTTTTTTCCAAACTTGGAAGATATGGTGAGCGGTGGAAATGCAGCAAATTGTTCAACATTTGGAGTTGGTCAGGAAACAATTCCAATTTCGCAACTGGAAAGCGGTGGAAATGCAGTAAATTGTTCAAGATTTGGAGTTGGGCAGGAAACAATTCCAATTTCGCAACTGAATAATGAAGCTCATTTTTCAAACACTATTCAAAATTCAGCAAACGTATCTAGCAAACAATCAGTAGATGCTGAATTTCAACAGTCGGTTGTCAACTATATTGCATCCTCAAGTATTCAGCAGAGTGAATCTTCAAGCATTTCTCAGGAAACGTTTCAAGGTGAAATATCCGCCTCAACATCGGACCGGTACACCTTTCTGGAAAATGAAGAACAGATTCAAGTTGGTGGTGGGGGAGCATATCAAGTTGAAGGTAACAAAAAACGTGAAAACAATTCTAAATATTCCACAAAATCAACATTTGTATGCCCGCAGTGTGGAAAAAAGTTTACATATAAGAAAAACTTTCTAAAACATTCTGATTTATGTTCTAGAAAAATGTGTAAACATTGCGGATCTTTATTTATATCAGAAAAAAAACTTTCAGATCATGAAAAATGTTGCAGCTCAATTACATGCAATCATTGTAATATTGTTAGCGATTCTGTTCAAAAACATAAGGATCAT
Source organism: Sthenelais limicola (assembly GCA_942159475.1). Taxonomy (NCBI): domain Eukaryota; kingdom Metazoa; phylum Annelida; class Polychaeta; order Phyllodocida; family Sigalionidae; genus Sthenelais; species Sthenelais limicola. The sequence goes on along the minus strand of OW804097.1, from coordinate 69,366,878 downwards.
GTTAAAACACATCAAAAGAAAATATTTAGATGCTTAAAGTGTTCCGACCATTTTGAAACAAGAAAGAAATTAGTTAGACATCAAGGCTTAATGCACGGTAAGGGTGATTCTGATCTAAAATTTCCTTGGAATGAGCAAAATGCTCCTTATGTAGACGAACATGGTGGGAAAGATGAAGAAATGCAAGAGGTTTTGGAAGCTAACAAGTTTCACATTCTTAACGGTCACAGTATTGGGGATATTGTATCATTATATAACTTCCCAACAAATGATCTTTCCAGAGGAATTGTGGAATTTAGCGATCATATTGAAGAAATTTATGCAGAACAAAATCACTCATTTAGAGTTAATATTGCATTGGGGGTGTTAATGCAGAATGTGGAAACAAACGATTTTAGATATTTTATTCCATATAAAAATAATACACTGTTCGACTTCCCTTTGCGAGTTAGCAGTCGAGAAGATATTCAATCTTTAAAGGAAAAAATTGGGGAAATTCAGTTGGATGAATACTTCATTTTAAATAGGCCAGACACAAAGTGGAAATGTGTTCTTATCACAAATGTTACATACTTTGTAACAAAAACAAACTACGTTTTAGGGCGAGGATTTCTTCCAGATTTTATCAAAAAGAAGTTGTGCATAATAGGTTTAGACAGTCAGCCTGGAAGTAGAAAACCAATTGAGGATAACTTATGCGCATTTCGTTGCATAGCAACTTTCCTTAAAAATAAGTGCATTAACACAACAGCCATTATATACTATCACAAGTATAGAGAACACATTTTTCTCTCAAAAGGTGTTACTATACCTTCTGATCATTTAGCATTTCAAGGTGTTGAGATAGGTGACATAGAAGAGTTGGAGCGTTGTTTTAACATCTCAATATATGTTTACGAACTTCACCCTGATGATACTGTCGCTCTTAGATATAAAACAACTTCAAACTATGGGAAAATAATGCATTTGAATGTGTATAAAAACCACTTATCGTTTATTTCCAATTTTAAACGATATGCAAAAAAGTTTGCATGCGAACTTTGTGAGAGAACATTTTCTAAACATTCTCACTATAAAAGGCATTTAATTACATGTGGGAAAAAAACCTCATACCGCTTTAAGGGCGGTTATTACTCACCACCTCTCTCAATTTTTGAAGAGTTACAAAATAATGGAATATGTGTTCCAAGTGAGATAAGAACATATAAACATTTTGCAGTTTTCGATATTGAGTCGCTTTTAGAAAAAGTTGAAACAAACCAACCAGAAAAGTTGAAATGGGGGCAAAGGCATTCAGCAATATCAGTTTCTGTATGCTCAAACATTCCAAACTTCGATACTCCCAAATGCTTTATCGACCCAAACGTAAATTCATTAACGCATAAAATGTTATCATATCTCAGACAAATTCAAACATGTTCAAAGCAAATAAATTTAGAAATTTTTGAACAATATTTGGAAAAGCTTTCAATGTTGAAAGAGGAAGCTTTTGAGGAGAAAATGCACGATCAATGTTTTCCTTCAGGAAATAATAATTCAGAACAAACGTGTTCAGGGGAGTCCTTATTGGAAAATGAATTAGAATCAGAATCAGAATTGGAATCTGAGGGGGAATCGGAAATGGAGAGTCAAGGTTCAGAAAGGGAGTCTGAATGTGAGAATTTTTCAGATATCGACAATGCTGATAATTTAGAACCCCTTGAAAGTAAAAAGGAGAAAACAAAGAAGCGCAAGGGGAATTATGCCCTTCACAAAATGAGTCAGTATTTAGATGGGTTATATGAAAGATTTGTGAAATATATAGAAGAATTGCCTGTTTTAGGGTTTAATTCTTCTCGCTACGATCTTAATGTCCTTAAAACAGAACTTTTAAGGCACATTTTCAAAACTAGAGAATTTGGCCACGGAGAAAATGCATTTGTCATTAAAAAGGCGAATTCATATATGGCAATTTCGACAGGAGAATTTAGATTTTTAGATATTTGTCAATATCTTTCACCAGGTGTTTCATACAGCAAGTTCTTATCAGCATATAATGTTGAGGAAGAAAAAAGTTATTTTTGCTATGACTATTTAGACTCCCCTGAGCGATTGCAGGAAGAATCCCTACCGCCGTATGAAGCTTTTTATTCTTCCTTAAAGCAGACAAATATCCCTCTACAAGCATATAATGAACTTCAAGAGCTTTGGAAAAGTAGAAAAATGCGAAATTTAGGCGACCTTTTAGAATATTATAACAATCTCGACGTTGGACCATTTGTGGAAGGTGTTACAAATTTGCAGAAATTTTATCACGATCGAGATATTGACCTTTTTAAGACTTCATTTTCAGCACCAGGTGTTGCTAGAAATTTGCTTTTCAAATATGCAAGAGAGGATAAAGCCATTTTCCCCCTAATGGGTGAAGAAAATGAGGATTTATACCTAGCCTATAAAAAGAACTTAGTCGGCGGTCCGTCTATTGTTTTTTGTCGCCATCAAAAAGTGCTAGAAACACCAGTGCGGGAGGGTGGAACAATTCTATCAAAAAAAATAGTGGGATATGATGCAAATGCATTATATTTATGGTGCATTAGTCAAGAAATGCCTACAGGAATGTTTATACGTCGCGAAAGGGAAAATAATTTTAAACCTCAAAGACATTCAAAATACTTTATGGCTTCAGTTTGGATGGAGTATGAAGCAAATAGGGGTGGAATTGTTATTGAACATTTTGCTAGAAATGGTTATGAAAAGCGTGTTGGACCGTTTTATTGTGATGGATATGAGACGAAAACTGGCACAATTTATGAATACAATGGTTGTTGGTGGCACGCCTGTACATGTATGACTGGTCGAATGGATGAAAATGTTATGCAAGCAAGAAGGGAAAGAACAAAAGAGAGGGAACAATATCTTAAAAAGAAAGGGTATATTATTGTTTCAATATATGAGTGTGAATTTGAAAAAATAATTACTGAAAGCAGTGATGTCAAACAGTTTGTTGAAAGCTTTTTTCCCAAGTTTTACAGATCAAATAAAGGTTCTGTGACACATAAAAAGATAATATCAGCCATTAAAACAGGAGAATTCTTTGGTTCAATTGAAGTCGATATTGAAATTCCTAAGAATTGGGACTCTGAATTTAAAAGGGAAATGCTTCCTGAAGAATATTTTTCTGAAATGTGCCCCCTATTTTCAACTGTTGATATCGATATGGGCGATATAGGTGAGCATATGAAAAAACATGTTTCAGAACACAATTTGTCAATGAAACCTAGAAAACTGCTAGTTAGCGGATTAGCAGCTAAGAAAATACTTCTCGCAACACCACTTTTAAGGTGGTATCTTGAGCATGGAATGGTTGTAACACATGTGTATCAAGCAATAGAATTTATTCCACAACGCTGCTTTAAAAAATTTGAGGAGGATGTTACAAATTCTCGTAGAATGTCAGATTTAAATCCCGATCAAAAGATCATAGGGGACACAATGAAATTAATTGGAAATTCTGGTTATGGGGGGGTTATAATCCAAAAAGAAAAACATCAATCAACAAAATATGTTTCTAAAAGAAAAGATGCACTTATAATGGTAAATGCGCCGTCATTTAAAAAAATGACAGATCTCGGTGGAGAATTTTATGAAATAGAGCATGCTAAGGATAAGATTGTTTTAGACATGCCCATATATATCGGATTTACAATACTGCAGTATGCTAAATTAAAAATGTTAGAGTTTTATTACGATTGTTTAGATAAATATGTCAATAGGAAGGACTTTTGTTACGTTACGATGGATACAGATTCAGCGTATGTAAGTTTAGGTCAACCATCTCTTCTTGAATGTGTACACCCAAACATGAGGGAAGAATTTCTATTTGACATTTTTGGAAGATGTTCAAACGATGATATTCCTAAATGGTTTATAAGAGAATGCTGTAATGTTCACAAAATGCATGATATGCGTGTTCCTGGGATAATGAAAGAGGAGGCTGAGGGGGATGAAATTATTGCATTAAGCAGCAAGTCATACATTCTCAAAAACGGTGAAAACATGAAGTTCAGTTGCAAGGGGGTAAACAAGTCCAGAATATCATCCCCATTCTCAAATTATGAAAATGTTTTAAAAACAAAAGAGTCTATTGAATGTGAAAATGGAGGAATAAGAGCTCATCAAAACGTCATGTTTTCTTACACACAGAGAAAAAAAGGGTTTAGCTATTTCTATTGCAAAAGGGAGGTTCACAATGATGGAATTAGAACGTCACCTTTGCAAATAACACTGAGACCTTGGAATGTTAAAGAAAGGGTCATATTCGCATTGGAGTGGGATTGTTTAGCCCCCTCATATAGGTGCAGGTTAAAATATATGGGTTTAGAATTTAGAAGTGCAGAACAACTATATTTTTACAGGTATGCATTATTTCACAATCAAAACAAAATTTGTGATAATATTACACAATGCAAAACGTCATTTGAACTGCAAAAATGCACAAATTCAATATCTACCGATAATAAATGGTACATGATTCGAAAAGAAACAATGAAAGAAATATTAATTCAGAAAATGAGAGTTGTAAACGATGTCCGCAGAACACTATCTAAATCTGAAAAAAAAGAAATTGTCTATGCTAGGAAAGGTGAACATTTTTGGGGGATTGGTGTGGGAATTAAAGTTGCCAAAGTGCTTGTGTCGGATCAATATCAAGGTAGAAATATTTTAGGGCTTACTTGGAGTGAAATACGAGATGAATATTGTGAAGAAATTCTAATTCAAGGAATTGACACCCCTAGATGTGAAATGTGCAATATTAGAAAAACAAATGTTATTCAAAACATTTGTGAAGATTGCGCAATTGAAATGATGGGTGATACATAAACAGGTGTATAATGTATATGCACATATCTAACCAAAGTGTTGTGTACATATTTAGGAAATAAAGGAAACTGTGATGTTAACCAATTGATATTAGTGATGTAAACTGTGATATGAAAATGTTGGGGTATGATATTATTGTGTAGAATGACATTTGCAATATTAACAAATGCATTGTGTATATATGATTCATTTATGAAATATGTAATGTAAATAGACACATGTGCAATATTAAATAGGTGAAACTGTGATATGTATATAACATTGAAGGGTGCTACACGATCTGAAATGTTAACAAACGTATATAGAGCGAATTGTGATATGAAATGGTTTGTATTTCGTATTATTGCAGTCAAACTGCAATATTGATGAAGAAGCGATTATATTAATATGTGATTGTTAAATGTGAATAAAACAAACTTATAAATGATTTTAATTGTTTGTTCATTTTGTTGGAGGTCTATATAAAGAGGTGTTCTCCGAACACAAGCCTCATTCTATGAATTTTTAGCACATAGGACTCTTTCTTTAACAATATGGAAATAGACATTGTGGATTATCATTTTTATTCTCCATGCACAATTAGCATTTCTGGAGCAACAAGTAGTGGAAAAACATCCTTTGTAAAAAAGTTAATAGAACATCGAAATGTTATGTTTATGACACCCCCTCGAAGGGTTATTTACTGCTACGGAGTTTGGCAAAACGCCTATAACACAATTGAAAATGTTGAATTTATAAACGGAATTCCGGAAATTGAAACGTTGGATTTAAATGGAGAACATGTTCTGCTAATTATGGATGACTTGATGGACTTAGTTGTTGAAGATAAGCGAATGTCTCAACTCTTCACAAGAGAATCGCATCATAGAAACATTTCAGTCATATACATAAACCAAAACATGTTTTGCCAAGGAAAGTATAGTCGTTGCATCAATATTAATAGTATGTATTTGGTTCTATTTGCAAATCCGAGAGACGTTTTTCAAATATCAACACTTGGAAGGCAAATTGGAATGGGAAAAAAATTGGTGGAAGCGTTTAATGATGCAATTTCTGAACCATATTCATACTTAGTTGTCGATCTTTCACCCCACAATCACTCAAACATAAAACTAAAATCGCACATATTCCCGTTTGAAGATCTTGTTGTGTACTTCTAAATATGAAATGCAGATTGATTTCGAAGATCGATATATACATATATATATACACCAGCGAGTATAATAAGTGCAAAATCGAAATTTATACAGTATGAATTTGCTTCTTCACCGTCGCAACATCATATAATGAACATGCCCAACTCAATAGAAAACAACATAGACTACATAACACTTCTTCTCACAACACCAAGCAGAATTCAAACAACAGCCCTTCTAGATACAGCAACTAAAAGTCAAACGGAGGCGATAGTGGAAATATTGAAGAATATTGAAACATTTCCATATTTAACAAGCAAGGAAAAGTCTTTAATAAAGACGAAAACGAAGTTTATTGAAAAACTTTCAGACCCATCAATTCCAACTACGGCCAAAGGAAAGTTGATTAGTAAGCATTATAGAATTGTTTTTGAGCTACTTTCAAGTGTTAAAACGCATATTTTGGACATTATATATGCCGTCAAAAATGGTTAAAATGGCAATAATTCCTTATGAAAGGTTAGAAAGGATTAAAACCATTGAAAAGACCTATGCAGAAGAAGAAAATAAGACTGACGTTGTTAAGAGGGATGAGCCTAAACCAATTAAAATTGAACCAATCGATAAACCGAAACAGGAGTCAATAAAGACAGGATCGGAACAAACAAAAATGAATCGTGATAGTTTATCTGCAAGATCAAATGAGAGGGTCAAAAGAAGGCGACCATATGAAAGTGATGAAAATCATTCTGAAAGTGAACATGAGGATTTGGAAGATGATCCTTATGGTGGAGAAACTGAGATTGAAGATGAAGATGAAGCTCAAACGCAATCTTCGAAAGAGAAATCTAAAGGTGAAAGCGGTCGCGGGGGAGGTTTAAAAAGGACAAACAGAACGAGAAAAATTAAAGGTCGGGGTGAAACTTCTAGGAGAGGGTATGCGCCATACAGTGAAAAGCAAAAATATCTCGATTCTGATTCTGAAAAAACTCCACCACCGCCTGGAATTCCGTTTTCACCAAAAAAACGAAAGACAGTAGAAAGTGAGAATATTGTCGGAAAAGGTGCCAAAAACGATATAAACCCGTTAACGGGAAATAGAATAAAACCTTTAATGCATCATTGGATTCAAACCTGGAAAAAATAATGGATAAATACTTAAAAAGGATATATTACACAACGTCAAATCCGGCTTCATATGGAGGGGTTGAAAAACTCTATAGGCAGTCTAGAAAGGATGGTAAGAAGTATAGGAAAAGTGACATTATGACGTGGTTGCAGGAACAGGAGACATACACAGTATTTAAAAATATAAAAAGAAACTTTAAAACACGTCGTGTTATTGTAAGTACAAAATTTGGACAATATGATATAGATTCTGTTAATATGAAGGAGTGGTCTAAAGCAAATAAAGGGTTTTGTTTCATAATTATTTGCATTGACATACTAACAAGGTTTGCGTGGACATTCCCCCAGAAAACGCTTCAAGGTGTAGAAACGTCAAAAACATTAAAGATGTTGTTTGATATTCAAAAGTGTAAAGTTATGCGAACGGATGGAGGTTCAGAATTTAATAATGTGCACGTAAAAAGGTTATGTAAGGATTATAATATAAAGCATTTTGTAACAAAAAATCATAATAAAGCGAATTATGCAGAAAGGTTAATAAAAACTATAAAGCGCAAGATTTCGCATAATATGCATAGTGAGCAAAAAGATAATTGGGTGGATAATCTTGATGATGCAACAGAATCATATAATAATTCATATCACAGAATGATTAAAATGGCACCTTCACAGGCTGTTAAGGAAGATGATGTTTATCTTTGGAAAACTCAATACGGTGAGATTTCAAAAATAAATGGAAGAAAGAAGTTTAAAAGTGATAATGAACAAAGCAACATGAAAGGTTCTGGTAAGACAGAAATAAAAAAGAACGATTTTGTGAGAATTAGTCGTTTTAGAACAACATTTCACAGAGCTTACGATCAAAATTGGACAATGGAAGTGTTTATTGTAGTGAATGTGAGAATTGTAGGTGAAATAAAACAATTTGAAATAAAATCATGGAACAATGAAATGATTGATGGTCGTTTTTACGAAGATGAGCTTCAAAAAGTGATTATAAACGATAACACTGTCTATAAAATAGAGAGAATAGTTAAATATGAAAGCAGAAACGGTGTGCGAGGTGCAGAGGTTGCTTGGGCAGGTTGGAATTCTTCATTTAACACGTGGGTGCCACTATCTCAAATTAAAAACATTAGAAGCATTGAATAGAATGTATATATTTGCAAATTCTTCTTCTTCAAGGGATATATTTCCTTTTAATTCTCCCTTCGATTTTAAAGTTCTTTTACCAAAGGTATTTAACACATCAAACTTGCAAATAGGTTTATGTGAAATATCATGGGATAGTGACTATTCTCCTGAATGTGATATGTTTGTTTATTGTGATTTATTAGACAATAGTTCAATCGTTTTAAATCGATTTGAACCTATTTTAAGAATTGTAAACAAATCAGAAACGTTCTTAAAACCGTATTATATGAATATGAAACATGAAGAAGTTAATGAAATGCATATCTATATAAGAGGTGCAAACAGAAAAGAAATCAAGTTAAAGCCTGACGAGATTCGGTGCACACTTCATGTAATAAGTAGAGGTGTATAATGACGTCATACATTCCTTATATACCAAATACTACTTTATTCAAAAACCTGGATCAAACAAAGTTTTCAGGAAAACGTTTTTATACAAATCAGAAAGGTTCTGGTGCTCCTATAAGAATGGTTACATCCTCACAGGAAGCCCTTGAGCGTGCAAAGTCGGACTTGGAAAGATACGGGGGAGAATCTAAATCTCAGAAGGGGTTAGGTGGAAGAAAAAGAGCCAAGGTGAGGAAAGAGCCGCAAAGAACAAGAAAATACGCAAAAAAGTGAGCAATGTCTTTCGTTCCAAAGGAGGCCCAGGAGGGTTATGAAGATAATCTGGCACTATTTACAATTCCGCCGGTGGAAGTTGGCGTGCAAAGTGTGCACAGAGTTTCAATAGGACCAACAACGGCATTATCAAAGATGAGCACAATAGAATTTGACATTCAAAACAAGTCTTCAGAATATGTAATGATTGATAAATTAAGGCTTGAACTTTCTGTGAAAATATTAGATGATGACGGAGATAGTGTTGACACTAAGGAGAAAGATCCTGTTGGTCTAATTAATAATGTAGGTGCCTCACTGTTTACGCAAGTTGATTTCTCTCTGCAAAGTACACTAATTACCCCATCGATTGGTCAAAACTATCCGTATAAATCTATTTTTGATGCACTATTAAACACTAGCGATGAAGAACAGGAATTTTCTGTAGTTGAAGGTTTCATAAAAGATAGTGCAGGGGCAACAATGGATGATTGTGATGTAAAGCTTAACTTTGGTCTAACTTCGAGAGCTAGTGAGACAGAGAGTGGAAAAACCTATAAGATATATTCAAAACTGAATATGGACATTGTAAATCAGGATAGGTTACTTATAAACGGTGTTCCTATCAACATCAAATTATACCAGTCTAAGGATAAGTTTAGGCTTATGTATAGGCAAAAAGCTAAGGAGGGTGAGCGTTTAATGGTAGAATCACCAACTGTCCCAGCCGATAGGTCAGATAATTACTATGTGGAGATTGTTGACGCCCGATTAATAGTTCCCTACGCCTCAATCCACCCAGGCCTTATCCTTAATCATGCTGAAGCTTTAATTAAGCAACCTGCCATCTACCCATTTATCAAAAGTGATATAAAAACATTCACAATAGGTAAAGAAAGTTGGCAGTTTTCTGTTGAAAACCCTTTCTCTGGAGAAATTCCAAATAGGTTGGTTGTTGGATTGGTTGATGCAAGTGCATATTCAGGAAATAGTGAAAAAAACCCATACAATTTCCAACATTTCGACGCAAATCAGTTGGCCTATGAAATCAATGGTCAAAATAACAATATTATTTATAAGCCGAATTTTGCTAAGAAACATTACAATAGAGAATATGCAGCACTTATTGAATCGATGCCTCCGTGGAGGCATTGCCCGCCGCACATCACATTTAAAGACTTCGCAGAAGGGTATTCCATTTTTGTGTTTGATCAACAGAAAAGTAAATCAAAAACATTTTCTGTTCCAAGAACAAAAGGAAACTCTAAGTTTATAATTGATTTCAGCAAGGCCTTACCGATTCCAGTCACTGTGATCTTATATGGAACCTTCAACAGCTTAATGAATATTGACAAGGCTCGCAATGTGATAGTGCATAACTAGATATGGATTCAAGAACAATATATAGCACATTAACTAAAAACCCATTAACGCGAGATGCATTTGGTGGTGTTTTTTCCTATGAAAGCTTACCGGTTAAAAAAATAGAAAGAAAAAACTTACCAATTCTCTACGTTATAAATTCGGATGTCATATCTGGAATTGGAAAGCATTGGATGTCAATTGCTATATATAAAAATGAAACATGTGAATTCTTTGATCCATTAGGGAAAACACCATTGCAGTATGATGAATATATTCACAAGTTTCTAATATTGAATGGGGATGGAAAATATGTTTATAACCAAAAGAGAATTCAAGGTGACAAACCTGTATGCGGAAACTACTGTCTATTATATGCGCACTTTATGGCGAACATGTACACATTTAAAGAATTTTTAAACATGTTTGGCAATGATACCGCTGAAAATGATAATATGGTGCTAATGAATGTTTAAGTGAAATGATCGCTATCATGCTACATATGTTGAATTGTAAAAAATCCACATCTGTTAGACTTAAGAAAGAAATAAAAAATTAAAAAGAATGTCTACTGTATATGTCTTTATGCAAGTCTACAATTCCGTATACATCACATAATTAGTTCAACATCCTCTTGCGTTAATTGTAAACAATATTCTAAGTAGTTTACCACATGAGATAAAACGAAATGAACCCTTTATCGGCTATTTCTATACATATTTACCTTATAATTCGATGTCGTCAAACTCCCAGTTTTCCACAATGTTCACCATTCCATCATATCCGTTTTCATTATTCGCCTCATTAAAACCCAATTCGTCAGTTTCCCTTCGTCTTCTTTTTAGAAAGAAAAGTACACAAATAATTGCCCCGAGCGCCAAAACGATCAAAGAACCGACAACTACACCGACAATTAAGTCGGAATTAGTTGAGGAATCTTCAAAATTAGCAGATGTCGTTAGCCCGTTTTCAGTTGATTTCTCATGGTCCGGAATTGTAGGTGAGGAATATTTCTTTGTTGAAGTGGGTTTATGAGTGCTTGAGGAAGATATGTCAGCTTTAGATGTGAAATAAAATTCGGTCGTTGTTATTTCCTCACGTTCTGATGATAGGTGCTGCAATGTTGTGGATGAAAATGTCACTGAGGAGTGAAACTCTGTCGTGGTTGAATGTGTCGGAGGTGTAGGGCATGATGATATAATCTTATAGGGAGTTGCGGAAGGAATTGACTCGCAAAATCCTTCATGAGATACAATTTGGTTTGAAACGTCAATCCATTCCAAATTTGTTAAGCTTCTCTCCAAATGTTCTTTATCAAATCGGGGAATGTTGCAGTTCGACCAATCCGCATACAAATACATATCAGGATGTTCCACCTGATAATTGAAAGGATTTTTATCTCCTACACAGTGTATAATCCTCCCACCTTCGTCACACATGCATTCTTCGCACATATACTGTGCAAATGCCACGTCTTTGAAGGCAAATATAATCAATAGTAAGGTTGCAAGCGCCGACATGATTTCCATTGAATTATGGAATAATCAAGGGGGAGTTTCTCTTCAAGTGAAGTTTTCTCTGATGTGATATCCCCGCACGATGTCGAGGAGTGTCACACTAATCGGGCCGTTTAACAGTTCAAAACCTTTAACCCCTCTAAATGAATATGGACAGCCCCTGTGGGTGTCAACCCATAGTTAATTGAGCAGGTGTCTTAGGGGTGGTCGGTAAAGGCGTGAGAATATTCCCTAGGGTGGGGAGGGGGAGGTTCTGTTTCTGAAAGATAAAACCTCAACGTGACCAGTTCGCTCTTTGACCGCTGAAGTGTGTGGATTGAAACAGGATTACTCTTCAAGTGTGAAATTCCAAGACTGCAACAATGGGTTTAAGATTCTTAATCTTGCTCACCTGTCTGAATGTGACAATAAGTGCGGAGATATGTAATGTTTGCCGGTGCTCAACAACCGGCATAACATGTCGTTCTGTAAAGTTATCACGGTTGATCTTCGAACCTGTGCAGCATCGCTTTAAATACATCGATTTGCGGTTGTCTAACGTTGATATGAATCCATCATTTCTCTTCAATAGATTTCCTTCTATTGAAATCATGGATCTGAGGAATGTTGAGGGGATGCAACCATGCACGATTGCAAAGTATCTTTCTCACTGGGAAAAAAAGATAAGGACCGATTGTGTATTAACTCCAACTACAACCAAACCTCTCCAGGATTATGAAGTCACGGTTAAAAGTGAAGTAAAAAGTGGTTACGAAATTGTGGACAGTAAAATATTGAAAATGATAAACCCATCATTTCCTACCCCCTCGATTAAATTGGAAATTAAAACTGAGAAGCAGGATAGTCATCACCGCGGTTCCCTAACGGATATCTATGTAATAACGCCTGCCTCGTTAGATACAACCCCTTCACAATCCGGATCTGAAAAAATTATCGCACCTACTCAACCCACCATTGAAGGTTCTGAAATTGATAAAGTTGGGAAGCAGGATAGTCATCGCCATCGCTCCCTGGCGAATATTTATGTGATAACACCTGCCTCCTCTGATACACCCCCTTCGCAATCTGCATCTGAAGAAATTATCGCACCTACTCAACCCGCCATTGAAGGTTCTGAGATTGATATATACAAACCTACGACGGTCGCAATTAAATCTACAGATGAATATAACACCTTCAAAAGAAATGAACATGAAAGTAAGTCTCCAAATCCATCAATTTTCCATAAAATGGGGATATTACATGTGAAACAGGACATTTCCCCATCTGAACCTGAAATTGGCGATGCAGAAATAAATGGTCATACTCAGTCAACGCCTATAAACATTCTTGTGATAACCTCAAGCAAATTGGATAAGGATGATGGAGAATTAGAAGGTGAGCAGGTTATCGCACGCAACAATAGTGGCATGAATACTTCTCAAGAAGATAAAGTTAGCGTTAGGGGGCGTAAAAATGCAGATACTGCGGACTTTAAAACTCAATATCTAACGACGAATTCTCCTTCTGATTATGCCGACACTTCATATCCCACCGAAAGTTCCAATGTGGAACTATCATCTCAATCACCAATCTATGAAAAAACAAGTTCAAACTATGTGCTGTTTTCTCGATCATTTACGCTTTCTAAACAAACAGTATCCAAGGCAAAATATCCCACATCGACACCTAACTACCTAATGAAAACGACCTCCCACAAACAGCATGCAAGCCTGCGCTGGGAAAATAATGCAAGTGCATTCCCTTCAACAACCCAGAAATCTCACAATAAGGATCAACATGAGTGGCAAGTGTCTATTCACTCAAATGGACATGTTCTTACGATTGCAGGTGTTACAACAACAGCAGGTTTAATTCTGTTAGTGATTATATTCATAATTGCTGTGGTAGTTTGGAGGTATTGTGCCCCTGAAAGTGTGAGAAATTCTGGAGACATTGAAATGCAAGTTCTGTCGAAAACTCCTCATGCAGGCCGTTCGGGAGGGCCATCGGGCGTATCTCCTGAAACGCCTGCATTTGAAACACCCCAAGGAGAGATTGTTCCAGGATGTACGCTTGAAAGTATGAAAAAAAAGAAGGGAAGTGATGGTCTAGGTCGGAAGTGGAAAAAAAATCCTCCAGACCCTATTAGATTGGTTGATAAATTTAGCGATGAAGAATTCAAAGGGGTTGAACCGATTGAAAATGTGAATGAGAAAGCTGAAGTTGGTATCATTGAAGAAATTGGGGCAAACCATGTAAAGGTGGGAAAACATATTTCACCCCCTCCCATCCCACCCAGAAATAAAGATTCTGATGTAAAGGAGGAAAAAAACGTGGCACAGCGCAAGTCTACAAGGAGTGTAAAACAGACTGTCAGGTTTCAGGTCTCCCACTAAGTGAGATAAGACGGTGATTATAACCCCATCGGTCACCGCTCTGGTGATTATGTCAACATGCCATGTTTTATCTAAATACAGTTGGCAATTTTATGCATGTTTGAGCAGGAATTAGCTCCCACATCATGTTTCACTATAAATACAGATAGGGGTTTAAATGTAATATATAAACTGAATCGATTTCAAGATGAACGGGTGAGTTAAACTTCATTGTGTTTAAAATATCAGTTCTCTACACTATATTTTACCCAACAAAAATCTCACAGTGTATTCATGTTGTCTTCAATGTTTATATTTGCAAACAAAAACATGTAACATGCATCATTGGTGCTCATTAAGAGGTTTTAAATGTAATTTTCCACATTCTGCTTCAAAACATTTTTCTTCACTTATTTTAGAAACCTTTGCTCGAACAGAGAATTTTTCAATAAGAGCGTTCAACGCTTACTAGAGATGGAGACCGATCTGTACAATTTCGGCAGAAAGGAGGGGTTAAACCTTAAAGGTTTAACCGATAAGGTATATAACAGTTTAAATTCACACATGCACATTTCCTTATTCTTAAGCCATTATTTTATTTGAATATTGAATAAGGTGTGATTCTGTATAACGTTGTTATAGATGAGTGTGTGCAGATTGTTGGTGTTGGAGGAACCTTGGGTGGTAAACGTCGATTCAGAAGCAGATGAAAGGGCACCGACTCCGCCTTCCAGTGAACTGGATATGAGCGAGTCGAGTAGCGCCGTCGATGTAAATAAGATGTTTACATTTGTGTATATTTCAATATCCATCACATTTAGACAGCTTTATTATCTTTAAAGTGTATTGAAAAATTTAAATTCAAATTATACCATTTTAGAGTGATAGAGTCTTGTGTGGAAGAAAGCGGAAGGTTGTGGTTATCAGCTCAGAATCGTCAAGTGTTGGTAGTGAAACAACAGAGAGCCTGCCGTCTTTCCATTTTAAAAGGTTTGTTTACAATTTAAGGGTTATGCCCAATTACTGCTAAATTTGATGAAAAGTTCTACCTGTGAATGTAAACCTTATGCATGGTTAGATTTAGGTAAAATTGCGCATGAAATTGTTTCTTTCTAGATAGTGAAAAGGTCATAATGGTGGATTAAATTGCGACGGATTAAGTGGAAAGTCGAATAAATGGTTTTCATCTGGGTGAAATTGTGCAGATAATGAAAAGGCCATAATGATGGTTAAAATCAAGTTCAATTGATGCGATCTGGAGTGTAATTGTTCGTCAAATAATATTTTGTAGTTAACGTGTGATCTAAACATTGTGTAAACGATGCTGTTCAACTTCTATTATGCAACACTTGTGAAATAAGAATACTATTTTCTCGTTTTTAACATGTTTATTATTCCAAATAAAATAATATATACTAAAAACAGTGCTTTATGTTTCTGTCCCGACCAATGCGAATAAATGTTCTTGTAAAATAATGAAATATTCAGCATTTGATATTTAAAACGTCTGCAAATATTTAATTGCATCCTTATAGAAACATTTCACTAATGAAACGTGCAAAATGTTTATGAATAGTTCAACCGAATGTTCTCGTAAGATATTCAATATTATATTTAATTCTGTCCTCATAGAAACACTATAGTAGTGCGACGTGTCAAATGTTCATGTTCATAGATGTGTCAGCTGATCAAATTCCGATTCAAATGAATACTCATTCAGGCAGATGTTGTTTAACTTCACCTTCCTGAGTGTTTCAGCGATTAGATTCTTTGGAATTGACTCCGGAATTTTGTAGGCGCCCGCCATAACTTCCACAGCTTCAAACAGTCTCTGATTGGAGACTCGGAGATGGCTTTTGTACAAGGTCTCACGCTTGAACCCGTTTTCCTTCGACTCTGCATTCTCCCCCTTGTCATTTCCCATCTTCTTGGCCACGTCCTGACATTCAATGAGTAGCAAGTACAGGTATACTTTGTTGCAAAGCTCAAGGAGTGAAATTGTTTGACCTTTGGGGGAACACTCGTAATCAATATGTGCTGTAGGGTCGTCAAAATTTGTAAGCCCCTTCGTGGCACCTTCCTTGCAAGAGGAAAATGAAAGAAAGCGTGTAGACGATTTCTGCATAACTTCTCCACCCCTCTTAATCACCCAAGCAAATGATTCGGTTGGGTGCACCTTTAACTTCTTAACGTCAGCCTCATCAGGCTCGTCCATTCTTTTCCTTTTCAAAGCACCTGAGCCAACGCGACCTGCCAAGGTGGACTCGAGGTTAACCAAATCGTCCCATGTGAGGTTGAAACAATCCCGCCTGAATAGAAATATTTAAAATTACAACCTGCACAAAATCTGTCACAAAAATATTCTATACAATAAGTTACGTAAGATCTCATTTTAGAATGTTCACGTGCAAAATTGCATTAATGGGTGCAGTCTTTTTGCTTACGTAATATAAATAATTAATAGGTGGACATTTATACATAGTAACAACGTCATAACAACATACAACATTATTTGTTATAATAATGCGCAATACGTATATAAATCAAATTTATTCTATTATAAAATCATAATATGTACTTACGGAATTCTATCTTCAAACTCGTTTGTATGTGTGAAGCAAACATACTCCTCCCCTCTGTAGATATCTACTTCAATGGACCAATTATCGTCCAGTGTAATTGAAGAGCCATTTTTAAGAATGTCTTTGTCGGTAAAGGCCGCCTCGAGAATCCTCAAGGATACCGTGATGTAGCGGGTCTTGTCCTCCTTCTGCCTTATAATGGTCACTTTCCCTCCCCTCTTAAACTCAACAGAGATGTTCTCCGAGACTTTGTGTGCAACCATTGTGATGAGTTGAGAATGTGTCTGATTCAAGTGCGGCATGGAAAGATGTGATAAAAGTAATTGTGCGCCTCCTTTATTTATACTCGCTTAATTTAAAACAAAACTAGCCAAATATTGATTAGGGGGAGTATCTAATGACGTCGTATATACGTGATGCAGTGTTTATACGTTTTACATACGTTATTGTTTAATGGGTGGGTGTTAAAGGGGCGGTAAAAATCAATAATTAAAGCATGCGCACTACTGCGTATGATATTGTCAATATGCCTCAGTTGCTGTGTAGACTTCATGCTGTAAAGACCTATTCTTAAGCATTGAATCTTCTTTATAATCAATATTGTCAAACGTGCGTGATAAGGTATAAAGGTTATATCTATATCCACGTGGTTGTTTACGCCCATTTAACTATGATAATCTAATAAAGTCCACCCTCTAATCTCCACACACACCCCTTTATATATTGATTTCCATTGTTTTAAAACTAAAGCTTGCAATAGCGGTCCTCGACCCCCAGCATACTACTGGTAATAATCTTAATAATCAGTATGGTAGTTTGGGTAGGTATAGGCTACAGTAGGCCTACGTAGACCTACACCCCCTGCTCATTAGGCCTACATACAGCGGTATTTGGAGCATATGCCATGGCGTGTGTATGTATGTATGTATCATTTTTATTTCCGTTATTACATATACAATTTCATCAGAAAAAGGAATAAAGTCATATAAATTCTTACAGACAAAACTATCTGGACATTCCAGGTCTTCCAAGTCTTCCTATAAGTGGAAGGAGGATGATATTCAATGTTCATTTAGCATTTTCGAAGATAAGATGACAATATATTTAAGAACAATACGTGTACATAATAAAGCCTATATGGGAACTGCTTTGAATACAGTTCAAGTAGAAATGACAATATTAGCCATGTTCCAACATTAAACTTAAAATTAACATACATAATATTTTCATTGTATTATTCCATGACAACTACTTATTATGCCTATGAGAGAGAAATACTCTCTCTCTATTTTACTTCAATAGGAGCTGCACTTAGGTTCAATATTACACTACTAGATTATACATTAATATTAATACATACGTATATTTAAGTGCATTATAGTAAAACCATAAGTTGCAATATGGTATAGTGAAGTCACATATCACTATTGAGTGATTACTTATACTCCAACTCACATGAGTGGGGTTTCATCGCTTCTGTGTTTGTATTTCAACCATAGTTCTTATTACTAACATTGTTGAAATTGTTATAAATCTAATATAATATTCTTTTAGGATATGTTGTTGAAAACAAAAGTTTTGAATTCTTTTATACATTGATACCATTTACCTTTTAAAGGTAATTCATTCCAGAGTTTTGGAATCTGGTAAATCAGCGATTTTTTTACCCGTTCTGTATGAGGTTGGGGTAATAACAATACTTTCCCATTTTTATGAGACCTTAGGTTTAAATTCTTCTTATCTACAAAAGCATCCTGGTTACTTAATTCAAAAGCCATATGAAGCGCATGATGCTTCCTTCTTGTGGCCAACATCTCTAAATTAAGTTCATCATGTTTATTGTCAACATTTTCTCTTTTATCCAGGCAGAAAGCAACTCTTATGAAAGAGTTTTGTATTGTTTGTAGCTTATTAATTAATGCTATTGGTGCGACATTGTAAATGCAATCACCAAAGTCTATTATAGGCCTTACTGCTACTTTATAGAGTGTCATAATATTCATTGAAGAGAGGGATTTCTGAATTTTCTTTATAGCCTTTAACCTATTTGATGCTTGACATATTCTTTGGTTTAAATGTTCTTTAAACGTTAGATTATTGTCAATAGTCAGACCCAGGTAGGTGTATGAGTTTGTATAATTCATATTCTCTTTTCCAAGGGTGAAGGTATGTTTAGTATTTAGATCTTCATTCTTCGGTGGAAGTATTTCTAAGATATTACTTTTTTCTATGTTAATAGAAATTTTATTCTCCCTACACCATAGACTGACATTATCTAGGTCTTTTTGCAAGTCTTCATTTACTTTTTGCCTGGAGGTATGAGAAGTATAAAGGACGGTATCATCCGCGAAATGCTGAATGTTAACGCTAGAAATAACAGACGATAAATCATTAATATACAGGAGGAACATTAAAGGTCCCAGACCAGTTCCTTGAGGAACACCTCTAGTCACCCTTCTCAAACCAGAAGTAAAATTATTTATGTTAACTGCTTGGAATCTATTTTTGAGATAATTCTCAAACCATAATATGGCGTCATTATTTAAGCGAAATGAAGCCAATTTATGTAATAAGATTTTGTGGTCCACCGTATCAAATGCTTTCCTGAAATCCAGGAAAGCAAGGGCAGTCTTCTCTTTATTATTAATACTATTATAAATTTGATGAAAAAGTCTGTGGTGAGCTTGGTTTATTGAATGTTCAGCTCTGAAACCATATTGGTATTTATATAATAATTTTTTTGATTCTATGAAATTGTATAATTGGTCATGGATTGCCTTTTCTAGAATTTTCGCAGGTAGTTTTATTAAGCTTATTGGTCGATAGTTTGACGGGTTATTTTTGGAGCCTTTTTTATAAAGAGGGATTATCGTAGCAGTTTTAAAATCATTGGGTATTTCCTTCTGGTTTAAGGTAAGATTACATAAATAAGTGAATTGTTCCGCCAGCTCAAATAAACATGGTTTGAGAACTCTGGTCGGAAGAAAAGGTATTCCCGATGCTTTACTAGTTTTCGATTTTCGTATATAATCAGAGATTTCCTGGGTGCTAAATTCCTCGAAGGAGAAGAGCTCATCACCATTTATGAGATTAGACTCTTTAAGAAGATCCTTTTCTTTATTGTCTAACGGTGCAATATTACTAGCTAATTTGTCACCTATTTCAGAGAAAAATTTGTTTTGCATTTCTGCTGCTTCCAAACCAGTTTTTAGTGAATTATCATCGCCTATAAGGCTGATAATTTGTTTTGTTTTCACTTTGTCTGGGGTTAGAAAAGGTTTTATAGTGTCCCAGAAATGCTTACTATCACCAGGGTTTTTGGTTAGTTCTTCTCTAAGATGATTCGCCTTTAAAGTTTGAATTTTTGAATTCATTTGATTTCTTATTTTCTTAGCTTGATTCCAATCTTCAACTTTGTTAGACTGTCTAGCTAGTTTAAATGCTTTGTCTCTTTCCTTCGATAAACTCACCAACTCTTTAGTATACCAGTGAGGCCTCTCTTTAACCTTTTTAAACCTCTTTTTCGGACACATTCTATCCAAAAAATGGGTTATTTTGTTTTGCATAAAATCCCAGCAGAAATTAACATCTCTTGATTCATAATATCGTGACCAGTCTTCATTTCTCAATATCTCCTTGAGTATTTTTGTATCCAAGGATGCCCAGTTCCTGGCAGTGAAAGAAGAATAAGTATACCTATTCCTGTCCTTCTTTTTGACAACAAACACAGGAAAATGATCGCTCGTATTATTGTTGATCGTACCAGCATGGGCTATTGATTTCGAATTGGTATAGATCTGGTCTATAGTGGAAGAAGATTTCCTGCTTATTCTAGTCGGGACATTTATCATTTGTGAGAGACCAAACTGTTTAATAAAGTCGATTTGAGACGCATCATGAGCCAGATTAAAATCACCAGTCAAATAGATTTCTTTCGATAATTTAATCTGCTCAAGAATATTTTTTAATAATTTTAAACCTTCAACAATACTGGCTTGAGGTGGTCTATAGACATTGATCACTATTATTGTTTTAGCTTGATTCCTTCTACACTCAAAAACTTGAGCTTCAATAAGTGAGTTGGAGATATTTAACTTTTCATACATTGTTTCGTTAATAACAAAGTCTTCTTTGACAAAGGTTAGTAATCCACCACCTCTTTTCTTAATTAACCTATCTTGTCTTATCGTATGATAACCATCAATTTTCACTTGAGTCGAGTTAATTCCTTTATGTAACCATGACTCTTGGATAGTCAGTATGTCTACATCAGTACTACTAACAAAAGTATTTACTTGAAGGCTTTTTGGAGGGAAACTCCGAATATTCCAAGATGCTATCCTTAGACCTTTCATTTCTGATATCTTATTTTCTTCTATTTCTTGATACATTATGGAGAAAATTTGATATCATGCCCAGTGTTTCTGGGTGTGAGATAACGGCTCCTTTCAAGGACAAACATAATTTATAAACAACATTGATAATAACAAACATATACATATTCAGCTTAGAAGTCCTGTGGTATTACGCACCAAAAGGACTAAAATACACATGAGATTTCCCTGTAGAAAATCTTAATAATCCTGAGATAGATACTCTCTCAGGTTACAAGGCTTTGAAAGGTAATCTACCTTGAGATACCTATTACATATATCAAACGATATATGTTAAAATATAACAGTACAGTTATATTCCCTTTAACTTCCTACTTTACTATTTGCAATATCAGCAATTCTTGTAAAGTCTTCTTCCTTCTTTCTCTTCTATTCTCCTTTAGGTATTTTATAATTATACATGTACAAATCAACCTTATCAAGGTCATGAGAAACCTTAATTGTGGATTTCACTTTTCTATTTACGTTTAACTTATATACACATTTCCTTCTTCAACATATTGACCGTCTTAATTGTTAAACCTATAAACCATATCAATGATCACCGAGATTCCTATTATAGTTGAGTATTTATATTGAGAGATATGAGAGAGAGCTAGCGGCTATCAACCTGAGCATTGAAAAAACACTGTTGTTGACAACTACTAGCTCTTCACCCTGTGCTACCGATATCATATTTTATATCAAAGATTCTTCTCCAATTTCCGTCGAATTCTCATCATATTAAAACTTTACCAACATTTAAGCGATGTTGTCATAAATCTTAGATTCGTTGGGTTAACTGATCCCCAATAAGTTCAGTTCCAATAATTATAAGCATATACAATCATGTCAGCAATGAATGTAATAACTTATATATATATACATATCTATATGTCTATTTAACCCAATGATTATACAGTAATATCATTATATCACACTATACTTCCTTATAAGCACCCTCAGTTATTCATCATTATTACAGCCGAGAAACATTAGCTGCGTGTATGAACCTTTTTTATTTGAGGTTATTATAAATATAAATATAACATAACCCACTCTTAAGATTTCATTCGTATGTCTAGTAAATAAGTAGATGGTACGCAAGTTCAAATTAAATGATGATTTAAATCAAATATTTAATATTTAGTAATATTCACCATTTTTCTAGTATATATCTTTCAATCCATTGTACTTTTGCTTTTACTTTTAAATAGTCTTAGTATTGAAGTAGTAGGTTGCCTGGCAGGTATGGTAGTTACGTAGAACTTTGCATTCTTCTTTATATGTAGTATTGGTTGTGATTTCTGGATTCACTTGATAAATGTCATTTGTATATTAAGTTAAGGTAGACAAGTAATGTTCTTTTAAAGTCAAGAAATTAATTGATTTCATAAATATTATTCTTTTCTTCTTTATGTTGTTACAAGGTAGATGACATCAATGTTTATGAGTTAAATCACTGGAATATTGAGCTACGAAATATCTTCTTAGTGGGTGGGCACTGATGGAAACATATTCTTACCTTCCCCACTCTTCCCCCCTTCAGATGAGCATTATTAAAACACTTTACTTTAGGGGGAAAGCTGGGAGGCGTGAATGGTTATTAGACCATGGTTAGCTTCTTGTAAGCTTTGACGATTTGTTCACAGGCTCTATTTTTGATGTATTCACTGAGATGACATCCATCTACGTCCATCATATTGTAGAAGTTAGTGAATTTGGGCTTCCCTGTCACAGGGTTTCTTCTTTTTGGCTTGCTTCTATGGATGAGTTCTCCTACAAATGGGGTAAACATCCCCTGGCTGACATTCAGATTTTTTATATATGTATTGAATAATATGACTGATTCATTAATTCGATTCTGGATTTCCTCTTCAAATTCAATGAACTGAGATGCGACTTTAGCCTTTTCTGCTAGAAATAGATTGTATTGGTTGATATTAATGCCCATAGTAGTAGCAAATATAACTTTTGGCTTTTCCAACTCTAGTGGAACAAGTGATTTAAGGCTAGTAATAATTGAAGGGGCTAATTCACGAATCTCTTCCTCAAAGACAGTTGGCGAAGAGTGTCTTAGAGTTATTTGTTGATGTTTTATCTGTTTCGTTCTCATGGTTATATTACAGATGCCTACCATTACAACAATGAATTTAGGCCTTCGCAATATCACTACCGACCTTACTGAGTCGACTACACGTTCCAGGTTTAAGCCTCCAAATGCTAATACTCGAGATCTAACATTCGGGAGCTTTTGGTGCATGATGTCATTCATGTTCCTTCCCCGAGAGTCGGCTACAACAAGTAGGTCGAGTCTGTTCATTTTCAGGTTAACAACTCCTTGTCAAGTCAAAGATTAGTGTATACAATGATCCTAACGTCCCTTCCGAGCAGATGTGCGTATTTGTTCTTTCACAGATATTTTAACTCTCTCCAATATCTTCCCAAACTTGTTCTCTCCCTTGAAATGTTGGGAACTCAGTCCTTCACGTTCGCCATTTTTGATTTTGACATTGGGATACCGGAAACCGGTACCCCACTTAGGCGATGTCGTTATTTCATAGAACTTTGTGGCTTTTACTCGATTGATTAAATAATCTTTCAATGTTGGATTTTGACAGAATTTCTCTTTTACTAACTTCTCTAGCAGATATTCTTCTTCTTCTAGCCATTTTTCGTCCGGTGTCAGCTTATCCCCAAGTCTCTTGACAACAACCGGACTCGCTATTCTCCGGATGTGTTCGGCGAGACTCGGCTTGTTTACCGATCGAGCTTTCAAGGATTGAAAAGCATGTTCTACCGATGAATAAACCTTGTTTTTGTAGTTGAAGGAAGCTGGGTAAAAATTAGATAAAATAGAGTTCTCACCTTTAAACCCAATTCCATTGTTATCAACATTTATGGTCATTGCATCATTCGGTCTGCTTCCCTCAGGCAAAAGATGCAAGTCACGCACCGTAAATGATTTGTCATTCACTCTAATGTGGCTGAAAACAAGCTCTGCTGGTTTGTTGCTCAATTTTAGTAAAGAATAACAATTCTTCAGAAGCTCATATTCCCCATCATTTGTGTCGGTGCCCATTTTATTGAACCATACTTTGCTGTATTTTTCCTGTGAGCGTAACTGCACGGCTTTTGTTATGGCGGATTTTTTGTGTTCTATCGATTCGAACTCAACAAAGATAGCTCTGATGTCATGTATGCGAGCTACCCCAACTCTATATGCCGTTTTTATTCTTTCCTGACTGAACATCTTGTCCGTAGACATTAGCATTTTTGAGACTTCTGCTTTAATATCTTCAGTGTATTTGGAAATCTCAGAGTTACGTTTAATGTTAGAGAAATGCATTCCCTCTTTATCCATCCATGGTTCAGGGAGACCTTCGATGTGCACGAATGGCGTATCTTCATGCGGAGGGCTTAAAATCTCAGCTTGTCGATATTCATCAACTTTTGATTTGGCAGAGCTCACAAGATTATCAATATCCTTTCTTTGGTTTTCGATAGCTGTAATTTTTTCTTGATGTTCTTTTAATTTATCATTCACCGTATCAAATTCACACTCGATCGCGGGGGCTAGGTCTGTTCTGAAAGTTATCATATTGTCCATACGCTCACTTTCAATTTTTAGATTTCTTTCCAACATTTCTATTTTCTGTTCAATTATGATCAATGAATCTTCATCAGAGATATCCTCCGGATTTTCATCAACCTTTGCAATTTTCTCTTTTCTATTTTCATGCTTCATTTCACCTTTTGTACTACATGCACAATGTTGTTTTGCTCTCGACATCTCATTTACTCTGCTTTCCAGGTCTCTCAGTCGAACCGTCGTGTTGCTTATGGGAAAAGCATTTCTGCTCTCCCCAAAGTGAACCGCCAGAGCTTGAGTTATTTGACTTTGCATTTTATCAGAAACAAGATTCACTATACGATCTACTAAATTGCCTTCAGCAATATTATGCAATGATTTTGGTTGAGAGATGTTTTGATCAGATTCGATGACGGGGAAATCATTGATCATTTTAACTTCTACTGCAGGAATGGCTATCGAGGCCGTATCCAGGGCTGTGATGCTATTTATAGCCGTGCCTGGTACTGCGCCCCGCGACTTTTGAAGCTCGTTCGATGCATTTTTAGTCGTTGTTTCACACACTTTTTGAAGTAATTCTTCCATAAAGATTGATATTGCTTCCTTATTTTCAATAGAACTTACTTGCAAAGTGTCAGTAGAAGAGTTCTCCTTAGTTTCTAGTCCTATTTGTTCATTTGGTGATTCTTTTTCAAGCTTTCTGTCAGAGATTTCCGCACTTGTTGCGAAGTACATATCGTCTTCCTCGCTCTCGTTTCCATCTACGCTCTGTTTCGAAGCATTGGACTTCGGTGAAAATCCGTTAAACAGCCACATCTTTCTTCCGTGAGAGTTTCTTTAAGTTTCAATTCCACTTGGTTGATCTCCACACATTTATGTATCGAATGATATAATTTATATCATTGTTGCGTTGGAAAAATACCTTTTCTATGGGAAATAATGCTTTACATGGAGAGCGCGTACGTGGTGACGCTTCCAAGTTTTCCCGCCCTCAAAATGACAATATAAAAATATGAAATTAATTATCAGATTTTTTTTTTTAAAAAGCTAACTATCGAATTTAGGCCTAATTGATTGATGCAACATATGAAAAAGCTCCAAGATGTAGGCCTATTCGTCAACTACAGTATGTGAAGGCCTACGGTAGGCCCATAGGTCTACCTATATATAATTATATAGGCCCTATGATTATGAATGTCTACCTGACCCTCGTTATTTAAAAAATGTGTGATGTGTTATAAATGATCGAGTCACAAGTCGCAAAAATTGGATTTTGAGATTTCAATTATCATCATATTAGCTTACTATTAGAAAAGATAAGATCAAGCCGATTCCAATGATGATAAACATTAGGACAGCTAATATGTATTGGTGCATTTTAAGTTTGATATTTTTATTTTGGAAAAAAAAAAGTTTGAAATATATCTCTGAGTGGATACATAAAGTAGCTAAAATATTATATTCTAGAAGATGACACTGTCCTGAAATTTGGTACATGTATTCATGCTATACCCAAAGCGTTAAGCACACCATCAATGAACATATTCCAACAAATTTATCATGTCAATAAATCACTTTGAACAATATCGTTTTTGCGACTTGTGACTCATTTTCCTGTAACACATCGCATAATATAGGAGTGATTTTTTTTGTATAGTAGGCCTATTTGTGCAAGAACACCTTTGATAAATAAATTGCATATTGAAATATTTTTATATTGTCATCAAATATCAAATTTCCGTTTAAAAAAAAGAAAAGGAAAAAAGTCTTTATGTAGTTTTCTTAAATTTGTCTCCAGCCATGACGAATGCCAATTTGCCTTTTCCGATTTTCTACACGTCACTTAAAAAAGAGCTAGTAGCCTACTACTATAGTAACTGGGTCCTGTGTCATGTTTTACATTACCAAGTGACCACGCTAGAGCGCCCGATGAGGACCTGGGCCGAAACCACAATTTTATTAGTCAGAAAGGAGAAAAAATAAAGTAAATAGGATTATTGCCTAATTAAAGCCTTTATTCCTCTTACGTGTAACCCTTACCTTAGAGGCTATTGAGTCCTGAGCCAAATAAACGAACACACTTCACAGGGAAGAAAGTACATGTATAGATAGGCATACTGCCACTGTTGCTAAATGTTACCGCACCCGGGTTGTTGCCAGGCGAGGACAGGTGGAAGGTTCGATCCGAACCCGCGCAGATTCAGTCGTGGTAGCGCAATCAGGTATCGTACATTACATGCGTTCCCTACTAGGTAGTACTTTTTGTTTCTCTGCTATTTATAGCAGAGAAACAAGTGTGTTACTATGAAATACGCCAATCACTGATACTGCATCTAAATCTTGATAACTTGGTTAACTGTCTGTGAGGTGTTTAAGCTTAGATGTGACATCAGGCGAGGATGCCATATCTAATCCTTTCAATCAGTCATAGATTTCACACCTAGATGTTATTGAAGGCTGATTGACAGCCTTTCTAGGTTTAGCCAAGGGAGTTGATTGGCTGTTAGTTAGATGCTTCTCCAACCATGATAGGTCTGCAGAAGGCCCTCCCACCTCCCACACCACCCCTCTGCCCACAACCCCTTACCTGCCTCAGGTGCTCAAATGGACACTGCCAAACACATTTTCTAAATTTTAAAAGTAAGTTACCAACTATTTAGCCTAGCCTAGCCTAGCTTACTACTTTTTATACGACCAACTCTTTTTTTTACGACCAAACTTGTTTTTTACGACCATTTTTTTTCCGACTAACTTTTTTCCGACCAACTTTTTTTAACGACAATTTTTTTACGACCAACTTTTTTTTACGACAAACTTTTTTTTACCAACTTTTTTTAACGACAATTTTTTTCGACAAACTTTTTACAACAAACTTTTTTTTACAACAAACTTTTTTTTACAAACTTATTTTAACGACAATTTTTTTCCGACCAACTATTTTTTAATGACAATTTTTTTTCGACCAATTTTTTTCCAACCAACTTTTTCCGACCAACTTTTTTTAACGACAATTTTTTTCCGACCAACTATTTTTTAACGACAATTTTTTTTCGACCAACTTTTTACGACACTTTTTTTACCAACTTTTTTTAACGACAATTTTTTTACGACCAACTATTTTTTAACGACAATTTTTTTTTCGACCAATTTTTTGCGACCAACTTTTTTTTTACGACCAACTTTTTTTTAACGACCAATTTTTTTTCAACGACCAACTTTTTTAAAACGACAATTTTTTTCCGACCAACTATTTTTCAACAATAATTTTTTTTCAACTAACTTTTTTTTACAGCCCTGGCTATTGCAGAGTTATTCATTATTGGTAACAGTTACTGAAGTGGAAATAAAAGTCAAGTGTATATATAAACCCTAGTCTAGTTGACATTTGTATGTCTTTTGTGCCATATTAGATTTTACCTTCTGGTCTGTGAGGACTAGTGGAAACTCAGGAGGACTAGTGGATCTTATTTCTACGTAGGTATTTCCCTAAGTTTATCATTTTTCTCCCTTTCTCTACATGTTTCAGAGTTCATGATTTCAATGGTCCTCAGTGACTGGTCATAAATTCAATTCAATTCAATTCAAGAATTCTTTATTGCAATAGATGTCTTTATTGCAATGAGGTCGTCCAGCATTCTAAATAGACAGGTGTCTAGGGTATGTCTTCTGCCTGACATTGGACATAAGTAATTGAGGCTGAGAAATCGTTTCCATTGGAAACGCCAGGTATATAAATTAAGTTGACACTAATTGTAATATTAATTAGATAAACCAAATTTAACTTGATAATTTCTTAACTTAGTACTTGTTATTGCAGCGAGTCTGTTGTGATTGGAAACAAAATTAATGAGTCAATAATTGAAAAGAAATTTAACATTGTGTCATATAGTTATATTTCCTTCTTATTCACTTGGAAGTACTTCGGGGTAATATGACTCCAAGGAAGTACTGATGTGTTATTACGTGTGTGTGTGTGTTGCTTTTTCAACGAATACCTCTTAATTCAGAAGTTGTCCTTCCCCCTTCAACATAGATTTATCACCATCTAATACAAAAAGGAACATTTTAGCGGACGGAGAAACCATTTTGTTTCAGTTCCCCGACACAACAGGTGCTAATGTGTATATACCGTACAGAATATTATTTAATCATCGTTTCTACCAACATAATATATCGAATTGACTTTAAAGTATAATCAATTGGCCTCTAATGAATACAAAAAACCCAAACGTCTTAGGCCTGTTAATAATGTGAAATAATTTTATTTTTCAAATGTCTGTAGCTTTCGTAATAAATAAAGCCGTTGGAACATCTCCGAGAACTTGCAATGGTGTTATTAGTAGTATGATAAATTAAAGGCAGAGGTAAAAATTTGAAATATCTGTCTCTCTGATCTAGGATGCTCAGCCGTTCTTTACCGAGAACCACAGGATACGATAGAATGTCCACGCCTTCCTGAACACATTATATATAATAATTATATTTATATAACGAAGGGGTTAACAAAGGAGCTCTGTACTGGTCTTATTAGGGGAACGAGGGTCAACAGTATTTGTTTTAATAAGTAACTGATTAAAAGCAGAACCCTTCATGAAGCCAGTATAGCTCTGATAAAGCTAACAGTGACATGTTTTATTAGAAATAAAAAATGTTGCCCACTGACAATTGTTATACGCCCATATCGTTACGCATGACTGTGTCATACCTTAATGTGTCAATGTCCATGTAACCCCGATGTAACCCCATAAAATTTCATTTCACTCGAGGTCTGGCACGAGCCGGGCGAAAGGAAACGGAGCTAAAGTTTCGCCCTTGAGCTGAGATATCATGCCTTTTGTGAGTATTTTAATATCCATGTGCACAGTTACTTGTCAAAGATCATCCTCCAAGCAACGAGGGATATATTTTCTTACCAGTTAATTATATGTATACTCATAATAAACCTTTATTTTAAAAAAAACACCAAAACTTTTCAGATATGCCCACTACTTTTTTGTACGAGTAGTAAATAAAGAAGTATCTAATCTTCACTAAGGATTTGAAAATATACTTTCGTTTCTAAGCGATTCTGTCGATGTAGAAAGGTAAAAGTATCCAGTGTACTGATACGACAATCACTTTCCATACTGTAGGCTGAGTTTCATCTAGTGGGTAGGCCTAACCATAATGGTTAATTAAACAAGAAATGGGCACCAGAACACTTAAAGAAATGGGCACCAGAACACTTAAAGGCTTCATTTTTTAATATCTTTTATTGAAAAATATCTTCATGGAGATGCACTCAAAGCAATCAATAAAATCAAGTTTTATCGCCACCAGTATAATCACGTCATAGTTTTAAAAATCATTCAATACCAGCAATAATGATATTTTGATAACTCTACTCAAATAACACGACGGGCGAATACAGTACACACGTACAGGTAGGTGTGTACGCAAGCCCGTCAGAAGTCGGAGTAATGAGCAAATACAAAGAAACACGTCAAGGAAAAGAATCCCTTTAAAAAGCTAACTATCAACATAGGTGTGTCCAGATTGACTAGGATTCTTTCCACATCATCTGTCCTTGATAATAATTATTTCCGTTAGAAATCATGACTGCCTAATTACCAAGATCGCGAATTAAGATTAATTGAATTTTGTAGCACTAGCAGATGCTGTAGTAAAGGGCTATGGTCGCATCATTGTTCCGAGGAATGCAAATGATTATTACCCTGTAGTGTACTCGCAATCCTCAACCAATCTATTGCTTCCCCTCATCTGCACACCAATCACAATTTCAATATAATTCTAAATCTATTCTCTAAAATAGACTTATACTATATATACACACATCGCCTTTCTGTCGAATATTGGCCAACGTACAAACGTTAGAAAAGTATGTACGTAACTAATTCAAAATACAAAACCATGTACCGTATTCCCCTGAAATACCATTAATTAACATCACAAGGGAGATTTGTATTATTTTTTTTACCTTTCTTTATATAACAGGAAGAATTACAGCTCAAAACTTGCTATCACCTCAGCTATCATTCAACCATAAATATAATCAACCACATCACTGCAGGCATTTCTATTAGATACAGATTTTTTTCATGACATATACGGTAAACAAGGAATCTAATAGAGCATCGGCAGGGGTCATAGTAGATAGGGTATTCTCGAGGGAAAACGGTACTATGATCACAGTTTTTAATCACGATCTCCATACCATTAGAACATGTATCAAATCGAGTTTGGAGAGAAAATAATTTTCTTCACGATTGGAAAGGACGGGGATTTACCAAGTGTAGAAAATACTTCTTTTCTAGGGAAGACATCGTATCATCAAGAGGCCTGAGGGGATCTAATGACAACAACTCTATCCACATTTTGTTGCACCACAAGCCATCAACAACAGTGTTGTAAGCTGCGAATGTCAACTTTGCTAACAGTTGAGATAAAATATCACGGTCTCACATATGTCCAAATAGCAACAATTAAAAACCAAGTATTCCGAGGATCACTTTAAAGGAATAGCGACTCGGGGAAATAATCACATGTTTACACCATAACAGTACGGATAGCAAATGAGTCTTACAAATGATTTGGAGCAATAAGGGTCGATTAATTTCCATTAGGTTGGGGCCGCATCGAAAGCAATAATATATAAAATATTCTATTTCATACTTGCACATAATAGCCAGTGAACAATATGCAGGTATTAAATTATGCTTTAACATTCAATAGTCGATCGTTATGAACAGCAAGGCGATCTTAACACACTAAGGCTATTTTCAGACCTAAAGGCGAACTGTCGTCTGGAGCTATACTGACATATATATATATATAGGTACAACAACTGTGTAACCGAATAGGTGACAAATTATTGATAAACTAGTGTAATGTGAACAAATCTCGCGGGGAATATTTCTAAAGGAAATCCACATTTGTTTCCAAAAGAATACTTTTTTCTCACGATGGATCTTGATATCGTTTTCTCACTTTCTCAATTAGAAAAAGAGGCACTTTTAAAAGAAGCAGGTTTCAACCAAATACTTCACAACTCAACGAAACAGAAACTATTATCGTCTATATATTTCATATGTAGGATATTGAGATCATATTATATGGTCCTCTACTCCTGATATCTGATATGAATTATTACTTTTGAGAGACAAATAGAGCGAAACTGTTATTG
The DNA here is from genome assembly GCA_942159475.1 of Sthenelais limicola. Classification (NCBI taxonomy): domain Eukaryota; kingdom Metazoa; phylum Annelida; class Polychaeta; order Phyllodocida; family Sigalionidae; genus Sthenelais; species Sthenelais limicola. Next base: position 69,334,994 of record OW804097.1, on the reverse strand, counting down.
TTGTGGGATGATATCTATTAAACCAAGTGAAAAGTGAAATAATAGTAAATAATAAATATAGTACAGGTATTAAAAGTCCGATGAATAGCAGTGTAAGTAAGTGCAGGGTGATAATTGCTTTCAATACGAGAAATAGCTATACTGTAACGAGAACATTGGTAACAGCACCCAACAACTTTCGAATACAATATTATACAATAACGATTAGTCATATGGCCGAATCTATTTCCGAATGAATAGGAACAACAGGTATAGACAGAAAGGGACATTAGAATTAATTACACACAATAATTCCACTCAAATTAGTAGATGTATGTCCAATATGACTTGTAACACTGTTCAACTTGCATGTCCACCTAGTAACCTAGTCCCATGGTAAAGGACTGCATTCTTACTTCAGAATGCAGATTAGGCACACGGTTATCACCCCGACATGACAGGATTTATGTACGTGGAATGATTCTTATATGCATTTTGAATCGATGCTCCTTTGAGGGTCGTTTCATCGGAGTATACATATATAAGATATCACTATAGGTATACTCACATGTAAATCATATACCATATACATGCGGAACACTCAGCTTTGAATTTCCACATATCATAAGAAGTATATTGTTTGGACATATCGCTACAAGAATACACCGTCTTTGTATCAAAGCCTACATGCTCTTATGATAGTAACACTTCTATATACAATACAAATGAATACAGTATAAAACTAGACATTCACTCGGTAATTTCATCACCTTTTGTATTAGGAATTGACTATGAGGGAAAAGTTTCAGCAATGGTTGGAAAGTAAAACAATATGCTGCATAGTGTTGGGGATCCCCGAGTCCAGACTACGCTACAAATATTTGTCCTTACAAGGATTTCCAACAGCCAGTGTGGAAACTCGGGAGAACAGATGCAATCCCCTAGTCTTTCTTGTCCGAAACGATTTGCTTGGCTTGGTGGACTGGAGAAGATCCATACGAGGATGCTTGTTTTATATGCGTCAGGCTAATCATCTTCTTGAATGCTAGGGTTACTGGTAAAGAAAATTATGATTGTCATTACTTTCAGCACTTATATTTATCATAATTATGGTAATCATGGTTATCATGATTTTACCTCGAGTTGGACATAGATTGCTCCATCTCAGTTTAACTTTATTATGGAATATTTCTAAGAAAAACAGAGAGACTGGAGCAACGGCTTTGATTTTATGGGAATGATTTACAATGTATATGGAAATGTTCTAAAATAGTAGGGAGGTTCCGCAAGAAAACCTATCTCAATTACGTAACCGTATCCTTATCTTTTTTGTGACTTAGGTCGTATTTTTATGTATAAAAAATAAATTGTGAGATGAAGCATTTTGCTTGATATGTTATCTTAAGTTTTTCCCGCCATGTTTTGCTGAACCTCTTTCTTTCTTTTCACGTTTGTTTGTATATCAGAAATACCGATACATTTACGTATAGGTTGGACTTGCTGAACCTCACTAGATTATATACCCGAAAGACACAATAAAGGAAATCTAAACTAGTAATACAAATACATTATAGATTAAAGTTAAAGGTATGACGAATACTTACACAAGCCCACAGCTACTAATAATGAGACTTGGGAATATATGGAGCCGGATATCAAGATACCCCCCAGGTATTTGAACAGTGGAACACAAAGTGTAACAGCCCAGAATATCCACATGTATAGATCTGTATTACGGCGAGGCACATTAAACTCAACTCCCTTAGTGAAGTGACCATTTTGGGCGAAATCGTCGAAGATCTCATCCTAGAAGAAATAAAGATAACGAAGGCCATGTTAAAATATAGAAAATCGTATTAGAAAAGGAGCAATTCTCACTTTCAAGTTAATTTTCAGAAAATTGATAGATTCTGCGTGATTTCTTGTGTGGGAGATCATAGTTTCTAAAGCGCTACTTTAGCAGTCATAACAACATAATGAATGGAATTATTATATCTACAATTAAATTAAAGCAACAAGCTGCAATTAAAAAAACCTAACGGGATAGATTCTTTTTTATAATCTAACATAGATAGTCAGGCAGTATCATTCTAGGGTTTACCTTTTAGTTTTGTTTAAAGATGTATGTTATATGAAAGGAATTATATGCCTTCAGATTAATTCCGGTAACGTTAATATGGTTCGAATAAAATAATAAAAGAAACATACCTTTTGTTGATAAAGTTCTTGAAGCCAGCTGGCACATGCTTCATCAGTCTCAAGTGGGATGTCTTTGGTGGGTATCCTCCTGTATGATAGAACACGATGGAATATAAACCATCCATTGAATTGGGAGGGGTGGACTGGTCATACAAATGAGAGCTTGTGTCAATTTTTAGCTATGAAACATTTATCGTTTATAAACATCATGTCCAATTACCAATATCAATTTTCCACGAAAGAGAAACACTTTCCCAACTCGGTGAAATAATCTCCGTTTAAATCTGCGATCATATTGGGCTAGCACCTTTTCAGTCTTAAATAAAACTATATACTTGTGAACGAACACTGATATCAGGAATTATACACGAACATGTCTATTCATGAGAACATTATTTTGATAGGTATATGAAATAAAATATAAGGTAGAAACAGTACCTTAGATAAACCTCGGCTGAGATACCTCGGCCATTGATAACATTGATTAACTTGGGTTCTGCACCATCTTTGGCAAATGCTACTGTCATGTCTGTTATTGTATCTATTTTGTCCTTAACTCCATGCATTGAAAGAACGAAGCCTTTCGTCCTGGGTATTAAATGATGCTTGAGTTCTTTAAGGCCTTTTTTCCTAGCTACTTCATTGCTAGCCTCTCGTTTTGCTTCAGTGAATCGAGTTCCCTCGCAGAAAAGGAGCAACTGGAAATTGAAACATGCAGCATTTTAAAATCTTCAGTTATACATAAACATATCTCACATCATATTGACCAACACTATAGAAACAATGCTGGGATATTTGCTCCTGGTGTTTGGGTATGGTCACTTCTAGAAACCGACACAGATACTATAAGACATTCTTATTCCTTTTGTTTGTTTGTTTGTTTGTATCCATGTACGTCAACATTAAAGAGATGACGTCGAAGTAAACAAAACTTAATGCAGGTACGTATATGCCTGTGGATTATCTAATGAATTTCTAGCGTATATTTGGTAAAATAATACCTACCGTCACCCAGTAGTCCTTAGGATAATCGCATATATATTCAAGGTCTTTAGAAATAACTTTCTTGTCCTTTTCCCACTCTCGCTTTAAAAAGATGCTCTCTGTAAACGTCCAAGCCCATCCCAGCAAGGGAATGAACTTGAGCATTGCTTTTCCATAAACTTTGGTGCCCTATAGACGAACATAAAACAATAATCAATAGCCTGAGCGCAATGTTATTTCTAAGGGCGTCGAAAATTATAATATTGTATCAATTATTTTTCTGAATTAACTCAGACTGAGGGGTGAATAACTGAAAAAATCTTTCCAATGTAAAACGTGTCATAATACCATAGTTTTACTAGCAAGTTATAACACCCACACGGACGTTCCTTTCCTAAAAGTGAATGCTTCAAGTATCATAAGTAGAAATGATAAGTAAGATATGTCTATCAGGAATATGTATACTTACGCCAAGAATGCCAAGCCTCTCGGAAATCAGCCACGTTACGAGCCAATCTATCTCATATTTATGGTTCATCACTACAATTGTATGATTCTTCCCCAGCATCTTTATATCAGCTGGATCCTCGATGAAGACTCTGACTTTCGAATCGGACCACCATTGTCCCAAGAAAGTGAACTCTACAAGGTATCGTTTAAGGATGTATTAACCAAAATAATTGCATAATAAGTATGTTTTATTTCGGACTAAATATATAATCTTGTGTTTCTAAATATTGAATCGTGTGCATATATGTTACAGTGCATGCCTGATACATGTTAGGATACATTAATAGGGTCATGCAAATACATAAAGTCCCCTACTGAGGACGTGAACATAAAAGGAACTAACAAATTTGATGTAGTACTTACGGCTCCACCACATGTAGCCAATGCGGGTTACAAGTTTCCTGTAAATAGTTCTGTTGAATGGCCAGATGAAAATGTAACAGAGAAGGAGGAGGAAGCAGGAGACGAGACCGGACATCAAGAAGATATATCCCAGCAGTAGATGGCATATAAACCATGATTTAATCGACTTAAACAGTTCCATGTTTAATACCTGAAACACGTGAAGACATGCAGTTTTGAATAAGAAAACCTAAATAGAATGGATGTCCTTGTTGACATTGTTTTTTTTTAACTTGTGAGCGAATAAAAACAGTGGGTTTCCAGAGGCAAATGAAATCGACGGTGAGGCAGATAGGTCCATGTACTGATTTGCTGCTATTATTGAAACAAGTGCGCCGGTCCCTCCCCCATTCTCAATGCCAATAAGCGTAAATATGCTACTTTCAATGGCCTTTCCCGATGATCAACAAGAGCAATGATCCATTGGAGAGGACAATTTGCTGGAATCGATGGAGGTAAGCATGGAATATGAACATCGTCCTATTTACCTACCCACAAGATACTGTAATCAATACCGACACAGAGAGGCTGATGACTCAACCAGTGGTGAATGAACTTTGTGGTGATCTATTCGCTCACTGGTACATGTCGCTATCAACAGATGCCAAAGGTAATCCCTCCCATAGTACATGTCCCTGGGCAAAGACCGTAAACTACTTGATTTGGAATATGGGTACGTCTTTCGCTTAGCGGTACTACCACTGTCTAAATCTGGCAGATTAGGTGCAAGGAGATTCACCATATCCATCCGTACAAAGAAAATACTTGATTATGATATGGGCTTGCTTTTATTTTATATCAGCACCTACACGAGGACTTAAATCAATTGTGATAAAGGGTTGAAGAAAATAAAAAAAAGCGTGGTATAAAGGAAAGGTTACGAGGGTAAATTCAATCCCAATGCACTATGCATTGAGTGGGTCCAGGAATATTTAATTAATATCATGCCATAGGCACGTATTATATTACACCATATATAGGATCGCCACAGTCCATTCTATAATTGGCCATGCGCAGTATCCTATCCGCCATCGGCTTCCTTTGTAGAAACCTGCGATCTGATGATGTGCATGAAGTATTTTTAAGACCGTTATTACAAAAATGCCGGTAGGAAAGCACGCTCTAGCATTCTCGATAAAATGCATTGTATTTCATTTCGATTGTTTTTTTTTACTGGATCAAGTTCAGACTGTCCACTAATCACAGAATTTACAATAGGGAACGATTAATCTCGAGTGTTATTTTATCATGTAAACATTACATGATGAGGCCAAGCAATGATCAGATTCCAAAGTCCTGCGGCTCTTGTGATGATAAATGATCAAAATTGGAAGTTCAAGTACCAAATTTCAGGATTATATTACGCATATATAATATGATATGTGATGTGTGAAAAATGAGTCATAAGCAGCAAAAAATAATGGATTTTGGGATCTCATCATATTTGAAAAAATATGATCCAAATGGATTCCAATAATGGTAAACATTCGGACATCTAATAAGTATTTTTATATTGTAGGTTTGATATACTTATTTTTTTTAAAAAGAAGAACTTTGGCAATATTTTTTTTAGTAATGTAGCTATTAAATTAAATATACTCAATAGGTCTCAATAGGTGACATTTTCGGATGATCCGGTAATCTCATGTACACAAAGGAAAAAAAACATATATATATAGTTTAATATATAATAAAGGTCGCGTGACAATTTGCGGATACATATCAGTTGTACGACGCTAATATATCTACACAGCAACTTACAGAAAAGTATGATCAAGATATATATACCCGTACAACAATAAGTAGAATATGCGTAATATATTTCCATATGACAATTTTGAGTTCCGGGGCGAGGGTACGCTAAACTGACACAAGGTAGACAAGGCATAATTAGAGCATTATGTACGGTGCTACAGACAAAAGGGGTTCAGCAAGGTTCCCAAATCTAATCAATTTAGGAATAAATTATGATACCGCTCGGGGTGGGCCAGGGGATACCTAAGATACCGATTCAGAAATGCGGCACATTTGATTTGAGTCATGCTACATCTAGGTCGAACAAGTTGAAATGAACAATACTGACATTGAAACCACTTGACTAAATTCAAAGGTAGTGTCACCGTCCCTAAGCATTTGGCTATCAAATTTTCTCCATCAAAACACCACTCTTCCATATCAGTTTTTTACTCTTCTCGGTGTGAAGACAAACAACGGCAAACACTCCTTCCATTTCCATCCCCGGCAGTACAAGAGTACTGAGAGAAATGGGACCCATGTACCACATATAGAAACATTCTTTCAGAGATAACTATAAGTTAACATTACTTGTATCAATTTGATTTTATCTATATTTTAGTTTCTCATCACAAAAAGGAGAATATATAACTTGTAAGAATTGGATGAAGTAGGACCAACCAAGTGGAGTGGGTAGTAACAAAATAAAATACAAATTCTGTTGAAAATAACAGAACACCTTAACTATTCTTATAGTACAGGCACATGATGTGGACTTGGTCACTTGTACTACAACCTATGTATCTAGATAAGCGTCCTCTAGTATCTTAATCGAGTACAACTGAATCGGAGATAAGAGCATGGGGCTAAGTTTGCTATCCACAAACTATCTATTTCCACTACATGTATTTCCAGAAGACAAGCACTGCACGGACCATCTAGTCTATATGAGTGGCAAACATATTAAAATGTCTTGGGATTTGTTGGTAATCCCTGCATAATATTTGATGATGGCTCTGTGCCGTTTGACAAGCTAGTTTAAGGGAAGCTCCATTTTCTTAGAGATAACAATGAACATACATCTTTAAAGAGCTTAAAATTTTCCAAGACAAAGTGGGGTACGACCTGAATGGCGACCCGAATGGCAACACTGTACACACATGTACGCAGTTACTCTTGATAGATACATTTATCACAACACAGACGGCCTCTGCAAATCATATATATCAAGTTCATTGTGTTCTGGTCCATTTATTTGTGTAAAACCCTACCAAAAAATATATATATTTGTGTGTGACAATGTCTTGAATATACATTTTTACCGCACGGGGAGCATGCCATAGCGGGCAATAATCACAAGCCAGCCATGACAGGAGATAAAATGGCACTAAATTGTCTGATATAAGTGCCATGCATACTCACTTAGAGGTACCTAAATATGCACTCAAGTGTATAGACCTTTTGGGGGCTCAACTATAATCCAGACATTCAGGGCATATCCATAACAGTTAATCCTTGCAAGAAACCATGTATATATAAAACAATGGTAGATATTATATGAAAAAATAGATGAGGCGGAGTGGTATCTTTCATTAATTCCAAGTCAGCTATAATACACCAGCTAGGCATATATAGTCATAGTGAACCCACTTACAAGTTTAAACATGATTACCAGGTCATCCCCCCCCCCCCCCCCAGTTTACCTGGCTACAAATATATCAAATCAATGACAATGGGCATGTAGGGACTATGATGTAGGCCATGACCTGTCAGGATTAGCTCAAATTCACTGCAGGAGATAATATATACATACCATCCGGACTTAGTCTCTTCTGATTTATGAATAGACGTATCACTTTGACTTATTTAATAGAATAATCAATATCATTTTTAATCATTAATAACCATTAATATTGATAGTCTTTAACTGGATAATTCTCCATCAAAAGCAAAGCATGATGATGATAAAATCCATAAATTTGTGAGGCGAAAACAACCTTTCGTCCCCTATGTATCATAAGACATAACATGCATGTTAAATTGTAATACTAAACTAGAGTAGAGACTAGCCCCAGTGATCACTTTAATTATGTCATGATCATGAGACATGACATCAGAGGCCTGAGATTGTGAGAAGGGCTCCAGAACTAGGCCCAGAGACAGAGGGTATAACTGATTATATAGACTATCACAGTAGAGGAATCGGGTATAGTTATCGATACATCGAACTTAGAGGGATATCGTGTAAAAGCTCATGCAATGGTCACTTAATTGTGATGCAATCATCACCTTCCAAGATTCAAGAAGGCCGTGACGAGCGATGACGACTGTATAGGCTCGTACTTGGCTCTGCTGCTGCTTACAACTTACAAGTTACACTGGCCGCGAGAGTCGAGAGGATACGAGAATTACACTCATATACAACTGGTTTTAAAAGGGAATCAGGAAATCAAATCTTACCTAATGAACCTTTAAAACTTTCCAAACATGTTCCACTCCCTGAGATATCAGATCAATCGAGGATTCTTTTTAAATTGTATCCGTCCTCAAAACAACGTGAGTGACAACACAAGTAACCTGATGGGACTACCGTAAAGTGGTACTTAGCTGCCGTATTTATGTCGTAAAATGAACTACCTGATGTTGATATTTCTTACCTGAAATTTATTACATTTTTCCGGGATGTGGAATAAATAAGTGATAAAATCTGATATTGAATAGATTTAGTAAAGATTTCATTATTTTGACGTTTTTTGACAGGATGGAGGCGTGTTTGACACGTCACTCACGTGCAATCAAATGAGGAACACAAACCATCAAAGCGGAATCTGAATGTAAAGCGGATATAACATATCGACACTGATCTATTATTAATCTAAACATATCGTAGAACAAAAAAAAATAATAAGTTGAAATTGAGGGAGCGACGATTAAAGAAAATAAAGCTCCCACTTGTGTATAGAGCCTATATATCCTAAACTGATTCAGCGAACCAAACGAACCATGTCCACATATATTCACATCACAGGTGGCGCATGCAACTACTTCCCCTCCACATCGGTAGACAAGTTGTTGTGCCTTCCGAATTTCCCCGTCCCAGAACCTATCTGAATGTAACATTTAAATGTTAAGTTAACTCGACAATGCCTGGAAACAGGAGGGCATACAACCGTGCCCCCGGCCCGGGATCTTCCTCGGCTGCGGATAAGCAGAAAGGGCATAATCATAGAAATGGGGAACCAACTCAGCCCACGGCTACGTCCAGTGGGACCACGGCCTCGTCTTCCAGGTGAGACGACTAATTTGTTGATAAAAGTTTGTTTCCATTCCGAGAGAAACACTCGATGTTCAGGGCAATAGTGTCTCATAACAGCACTTTGAAATAACATATATGCGCTTACAAGGTCCCACGCCACGGTCATGGAATTAGTGATTTGGATCTCCAGACCTGGAAAGTCATGGAATTCTGGACAGGTCATGGAAAGTCATGGAAAATGAAATTCGGAATGCTAAAATTAACATTCTCCATAAAACCACCGACAAGTTCTACATTTTGTTCAGCATGACATTTGTCCAAAGTGGCCACTCTTCCACCATTTTGACTTGTCCACCATTTCTCCTTGCTTATGTCGGAAGGCTGTTTTGGCCTTGAATTTGTGTCTCCAGATTTTTACCTATAGTTTAGCGCTCCTTTCCTTTAGAGGAAAGTGGGAAGGGGTAGATGGAAGGGGAGGGAAGGCCATATATATATCCATTGGTCATTTAGGCATCATTTTATGATTTTAAGTGCCATTAAAGGTCGCCTACTTGATATGTGCTATTATGACCTGGCTTAGAGGGAGAGGATTACATCTTAGGCCATGAGCCAATACAGCAAAAGTAGGCTAGAAATGAGTTTTCGTTCCCATTTTGGGGGTACTACAAAATTTTTACATATTCTGGTAGACAATAACCTTAATAACTCAGGATTAAAAGTTCTCCATCCAATATCCTGCAGTTTTTGAGTAAAGTGGATTTTAAAAAATTAAATATTGAAAATTAAAAAAAATTGTGTAGCTCAATATGAGGGGTTTAGTGGTCTTTTAATAATATATTCTAGTGCACAATGCTATAGATAATACAGGAAGTTTTCCATCCAATCTTCAACAGCTTTCATGTAAATTGGATTTTAATGTAAAAAATGGGAAAAAACTGGGAAAAATTATGGAGCTCAATATGAGTCGTTTAGTGAAATTTAAAATGCATATTCTAGTGCACAATACTGCAGATAACTCAGAATTAAATGTTCTCCATCAAAAACTTTTAAATTTTGATGAAAATTGCATGTTAAATTAAAAAAATATAACAAAATATATTAAAATATATTAAAAAAATTGTTGTGTTAAATATGAGATTTTCAAGGGAGGTTTTTCTCTTTACATATACAAGTACAAAATACTACAATAGTTCAGAAATAAATCCCATCCAATATCCTGTAGTTTTTATGGACCGAGAACTTTTTTATGGATGGAGAACTTTTAATCCTGAGTTATTAAGGTTATGGTCTACCAGAATATGTAAAAATTTTGTAGTACCCCAAAATGGGAACGAAAAGTCTATTTTGAGTGCATTGTGTATTGGCTCATGGCCTATCTAAGACAGGGGGAACTTCCCCCCAAAATGGGTCGAGGGAGGCGAGCCCAGCTGTTGTTTATGGGGATGTGAACTGATTAAGAGGAACTAATGGAATATGCCTTCTTCTACACCTCGACATCAGAGAGAAATCCCCGCTCTATAATTAACCTGCCATAAACTATAGCGCCTCATTTGCAGTGCTGCCTACTTCTACAATTTCAGCATCAAAATGCGATGCTATGATTTGTATGGCCCGAACTACAATTTTGTGGAAATTTAGGACCAAAACATGTTTTAGATGAATAGTTTAAATCCCCCCCGCCAACCGGCCGCCAACACATCGGCCCTTCCCCATTTAACAACGCCCAAAAGTTTCCTGACTTTTGAGCAGATTGTAAAAATAACTTCTGAATGACAACCTCCATCTCCCACTTCATGAATCAACCATTTAAATATAGTTCCCGTTATACCTGTTGTTATATACTCCTTAATTAAGCTGCCTCTACACCAGTCCTGATTGTGCAACGCCAACAGTTGGCGATACTTGCCAATGCTTTTATCGCCCAACAGTCGGGAGTAATGTAGAGGCTTTCCCGACGGCCTCCCGACACTTGTAGCTGCCGACGATTTCAAACATGTTTGAATTTACATGTGCGTCGCCGACATGTCGTACAATCGCCAATGTAGAGGCATTGCCAATACTCAGAACAGGTGGCGTTCTTGGTTGCATCGCTACCATCGGGAACTTTTGTCAACATTTGCTATCGGCTAGTATCGCAACTATCGTGAGACAGAATCAGGACTGGTGTAGAGACAGCTTTATTTTATCACTCAGGGTCTTAAAAATATAGAACCCCTATTCTCTTCCCTCCCTTTTATTCACCTTTTTATCATATAGTAAATAAACCATTAGACATATTTCTATTTAAGGTGACTCAGTAGTGATTTTGATTACTGATGAATTTCTCTAAAATTTTAACCAATGATACTTGACATGAAATAATGATTATTGAGTGAAAAAAAATATAGGTCACCAGGCTATTTTTCATGCTATGGCGGTATGGATATGAAATAATAAATCATATTTGAGTTATTTATTAACATAATTCGTTTAAATTGGTTCTGACATGAATTCAGACATCAAATTTCACCCAGACATTCAAGATTATTATATACTTATCATCAAATAATTTTTTTCTCCTCACATCCTGAGTTAGCCCCCTGAAAGCCTCCTAGTAGCAGTATGGGGCACTGGCAGAATTGACTTTGGCTAAAATCAGGATGGCTTTCCGGGCTAAATTTTTCTATATTACGACTTATTTATGAGAAAAAATTGGAAAAAAATGAAATTCCTGATAAATATTTGATTTGAAAAAAAAAATGGCTTCATAAATCTCAATGAACTTCAATATGGATGCAGCTATCATAGTTACTAACTCGCACACAAAAAATCAGCATGAATTTCCAGGTGGATCGTTTTATATTACAACTTAATTATGACAAAATTGGCTAAAAATGAGAAAATTCTTGATAAATATTTGCTTTATACGATTATTACATACGTATATGATTACACAGGGCATGATTCGGGGGTGCCATTAGAAATCTCGTATCACATACGTATGTGATTCGGGTTGTCATGGAAGCACGTGACCCAAATAACGTAACATCATTGGTTCATGACGTCGCGCTTCTTAGCGGCAGAAGCGTAGCGCTGCCTTGCATATGTTTCGTAATTTGTCAAGGAAGACAGTCATATAAGGTAAATATAACAAATGAATCGATAAATCAGTATGAAATAAATACCGAATAGCCCTCTGTCGATGTCAAATCGATCTCGATCTCGACAATCTCTCCCTCGGCCTGGCGGCCTCTCGAGAGATCGTCACGTCAGTAAAACCAGTGGCCATCGTATACAGTCTCCTGGACACAAGTCAAGTTATATTCTATTTTTATATCATGATCTCATGTTTAGAAAAAAAGTCAGAAATGAGTTCTTTATTTGCCTAAATCCTACAACGATCCGCCATATTGAGTGACCACTCCCGAAACGTATGACGTACAAATGGGCGTGACGTCACATGCAGCTCAACCTTACGGTTCATTTTTTACTAGGCAGCTTCATGGAAAAACAATGTCCCCTTGGTGAGGTTTAAATTATGCAATTCACCTTGTGTGACAGAGGTGTTTAGAGATGAGACATGTTTAATGAATAAATATAAAGGATGTAAGTATTATTGCAACATAGAACATTAACAACATTTACTGTTGCATCAGATCAAATTTCACCTGGCTCTCCCCTAGCTAGTACAGTCCATCGGGCATTGACCAATAGGATGCCTTTAAATGAATACACCTAAATTCATGCGTGGTTTCTCTGTGACGTTATACAATGGTCGTATTTCACTCTGTTCCAGGGTGTACAACCCCCGATCATGATATAAGATGCAGAACAGCCTTGTGGTTAAGCTTATCATTAGATATATGGTCAGGCAGAATGCTGGGCAAAATCTGCTTTATACTACAGTCTGAACTGCTTTTCATCTCAATTGTTGATGAATTTTGATCTAAAAATATTAATCTGATAGCTCTTATTTACTATTGCACCTGTGTGCATATTCAGGCCCTATACATATACCTGGAAATTCAGGTTCAGGTACCCATCACTTGCCAAAAATTAAAATAAATATTTAACTTTATATACTGTGTGACTTAAGAAATCCTCACATTTCAAAAAGTCAATTATGAGTTAAAATTACTCCCAGAATCCACCATTTGACTCCTAATTTTTAAAAAGTTTCCTGGGGGAGCATGCCCGCAGACCCCTTTGGAGGCTTTGTGCCTTTGGCGCAAAGCACACTCAGCTCCATGTGACAGATTAGGACTTGGGATCTTCACAGCTTGGCAGCTCTGTATTTGTGCCTCATCTCATTCCCCTCTCCTACCTCCTACCAGAAATAGGTGGATCAGATAGCTTCACTTTGATTATTGAGGGTCATTGAATTTTCCATTAAGGTCATGGAAAAGTCATGGAATTTGAATCCAGATGTTCTTTGGGAACCTTGCGTTTGAAGACACTGTGTCCTTTGATTAAATATGTGAAATTGTCTGCTAAAGTCTAAAGCTCTATTTAAATAAATTTGCAGTCCTGCCAGTGTCACCAGACCGAATGAGAGTGTACCCGTATATGACGATATCAACGCTGTGAGGCATACAATCTTGCCCCTACTACCCAACGAAGGCACATTCTTATTTGAGGGCTTGATATTTGTATTCTCCATTTTTGCAATGGGATTGCAGTACGTACATATCTACAAGACAGTATGGTGGCTTCCATATTCACATTCCAACTATGCTTTGGTCAGTATAGTATTTTTCTTCTGCAAATATCTAAATTTCTTACATGTAGGGCCTAGGCCTATCGCCGGTATATCAAAAGTTAGATATTTCACTCTGGCCTATGATGCCTGGATTGATTCCTATAGATCGTAGTTTAAAATGAACACAGTAATTAAATACCTTGTCATTATTTAAAAATTTCCAGTTGCCGCTTTTACTTTGATGATCCTATTTCTTCCAGAATTTTTATCTCATTGACCCATACCTTGTCATCTTCATTCTGGCGGTGCTGAGTCGCAGGGTCATTTTTACTATATCTAGAGTAGTAAGTATACACATTGAAGTTCCTATGATTTACCTAGGCCTACTCATACATTTCCACTAATACATAAAATGATGCCGTTAGTATTAACTGAGTAAGTCGGTAAATCAGCCGTTCAATTTACATTTCAACATTTAGAAATAATCGTGTGTGCAATTCTGTGATACGTACGTTCTCTTATTTTCTCGTTTACTGGTCCAATTCTACTATGGCCGCACGCGCTACAGAATTACCAATTGGCTGGCAGCAGCGTTCCGTGTTGTCCTGGTTGGTTCCCTCGCCCTGACATTGTTTTGGACAGGATTCCATGTCATAAAACAGGCCGGACTTCCCTATATATTAATACTTATTTATCCGTAAGTCCTCTGCGAACATTATTACTCTTGGTTCTGTATGCTTTCACCATAATTCAACTTAATATTAACTTAACATTCAACCGATATGATACATTATGCTTCAGTGTAGAATAATTTAAATCTAGACAGTTTAACCCATTCTCTGCTCAAATTTATTACGTCCACCGACACCACCAATTTGGAACCTGGTTATTGAAAGAATGGAAGGAGGCTTTATGCTTATTATTGGTCAGAGATTGCGGTCTTAATCAGCAATATTGGTTGACTGCACCAACACCACTTATATGATATATATTGTTTAAGTGGAATTTATCCTTGATTTATTGCGTGCATCATTTTACTCCTTTAATTCACTTTTTGTCCAACCTACTTCTCTTGTATTTCAGATTCCTGATGTACGTGTTCTTATTTGGTTTTAAATTCAAACCATTCATGGGGAAAACTGTCATAATCCATAGAGCTCAACTGGATCGGATGCTCACTAGACCAAGAGAACCCAGACCTGATTCACTGGTACATAATTGCTACGCTTGTCCCGCTGCCATACGTCAAGAAGTGGAAATACTGAAAACTGATTTTAACAAAAGACTTTTGCAAACGCTCTACAATTCATTTTTCTCTGCCTACTACGCATGTTTTGTGCCTCTGTGTTTTACTCAGGTTTGTGCGTCAATTTTCAGTTGTTGCCTTTGATAAATTGCATAAAATTAGTATTTAATCTTTCTTGTTCAGCTGTCTTTTACTAAGTAACTATCTCTACCATGGTACTGTATTTGTTGTAAGTTTAATAATGAAAAAATGATCTTGTCTAAATAAAAGAAAAATTCTTAATCATGGATCAACTCTTGAAAAAAATGTTTGGTTTTCTCGTTTCAGAATACAATATATTATGATATGCTGTGGGCATGGTCGCAGGTGGCCATGATATGGTTTGCATTCTTTCTAAATTATTTCCTGCACTTTCTATCCGCCAAATATATTGATGTACTACACCGTGCCTCATTGCATCTGGGTAAATGGTCAAAGCTAGAAGGGCGCTATGCACATATTACAGAGGCGTAAGTAATACATATGACATTTGAGTTATCGTTTTTATGGACCCCATGCGACTTTGTCTACTTCTAGCACAAATTAATTCCCCCCCTCCCCCCTCCCCCCCCCCCCCCACACACACACAATTCGCAAGTCTGAGAAAATGTTTATATGGGTGTACATCTTTGAATGATTTCCATTATCGTATAACTTTGATCTGGCAGTGAAGTATTTCTTAGTATATATTAGAAGCTGCTCATTTCAGACTTATAAATCGTGAGCTTTACTAGGGATCTATAATATTTTAGACCTCGTAATGCGGGTTCTTATCTCGATTTGTCCCTTAATCTGTGGTTTTACATATTTTATCCAAATTAACATAGTTTGCTTCCATTGGCCCCATGGATCTGTGAATAATATTGATGGTGGTTTTTTTCAGTTGGAGTGAGCTGACGATATGGTCCCACGCATCTCTTGTTAAACATGTAAAGGGCCACTTCAAAGCTGAAGGTATTTTAAATGCTGCTGAACCAGGAAACAGTATGCATCTGCGATTCCATGTGAGTTTGAGGGACTGCCCCTTTTACTATCGAAAATTATTCCTAGATGATACTTTCTAGTTTAAAAAATAGCTACTTTTCATAATATTGTAAATAGGTAATTTTCATATTATAATTTTTGTCAATTTTATTATTTTCAATGTTGGGAGGGGTGCTGCCAACCGATTAAGTTTCAAATCAGGTGAGATTGTGACTTTGTTGAAAAGAGAGATGTTGGATTGAGTTTTTTTTCACTTTTTATTTGGACTTTAACTGGTCAATTTATTATTTTCAGTTCCTATTCTATCATCCTCTACGTGTTGCCCACGGTCTTCTAGCGTTGTCGTTGGCTCTAGTGGCATACCAACTCGTCAGCCTAATACTCGCATCCGACTGGAACCACATCCTTTCCCTAACTCTTTATCTCTTCGTATCTTATTACGTTCTCTTTAAAATCATGCGCGATACACTAACGTTGAGAAAGGCTTACAAGGATCATGAAATGATTCATACTGAATACTTCCGGTGATAATATTTGTTTTTTTTCTGTATATTACAGGAAGGCATTTCCTTCTTGAGATCTTTTTAGGAGTATTTTCGGGTGATTGATTTGACTTAGGCCTAGCCAGAAATATGATATGTCCTGTGGGTAATAATGTACACGACATTCCTATATGATTATATTCTAATCCCCGAATTCATTAATTTGTTAAGAGATTTCTGTGAGTGGCATAAACATGTTTTAAATTGGGAGGCGCATCCCAAAATATATTTAAACTGCTGGTTGAGATTGCGATGTAGATTGTGTAAATTTAAGAAAGATTGATGGGATGGTTGGTCTTCTAGCAGAATTGCTATTGTTGATTATCCTTATACCCCTTTTGGGGTTGGAGCAATTGTAATAATTATATAAAGCATTTTAGAGCACTGAGCGCTATTGCTCACAGTATTTGTCTAACAGATCTAACTATTTGCTTTTGTTTGGAATTGAATGCTTTGAAAGCTAATGGAATGATAGTGGTGTAACTACATATGTTTCTGCTTCTATGATACTTACATGATTTATATTTGAATCAGTTGGTAAACTTTTAATAAAGAACTTACTTTCAACTTCGCTCTGGGGCACTAATTTCATGTTAGCATAGAAGAGCATTCTGTGCTGATATGTACAACTATGTTGAGATGGTTTGGGGTTCATGTCCAAAATCGATACAAGTTGTTTTGGGGATAGAAATATATTTGAATAATTTATTCGTGGGGCACCGAGGAACATCTATCCTTTCTTTACTCCATTGTCCTATGGGGTTGTGTGGCATTGCTCATTTCTATTAGATCTACCCCATTTTTAATGATTGGCCATTCAGTTTTCATTCTCTTCGAACAATTGCCAGTTCCCAGTTACCCTGCGTTGTCTTCCAAACGTGATAATGCCAAAGGAACTACACCATGGTATACGTGTCTAATATACAACAGAAGGTCAGGGCTACCTGTATAAATCGTTTGAAGTGTATGGGCTAGATTTATTGGCTACATCCCAGGCTATATGCATAAGTTACCCGAAAAAACTGAGAATATTTTTGAATAAATATTTTGAAATATGCTGCATTGTTTGTTATTTCTTAACTCTTATTCCCAGCAGTTCAAAAGGTGAACAAAATTGTGAAATTCACTGTAGTGATGGGCTACTGTTGAGATACATGTAAATGAATAGATGATGCATGAGAGTAGCTGTTAGCTCATAAAGGCGACACCTGCTTTTTTCATTTCTGCAGGTAATGCATTATGTCAGCGATGCATATATACAGAGATTTTAAGTGAAAATGCATGATTCAATCATCTTATATGCTGAAAAAAAATAAAATAACCCTTTCCCTATTATGTATTATGGTAAGAATACCTTAGTGTAGCGTACAAGGAGGGCAATACGCGCTGAGTAAGCCAAGAAGCAAAGAGGCTGGCGTGGGCCTACTCAGCACAAATTGTCCACCTACTTCACAGTATGGGAGTAATTATGTTTATTCCATGATTTCATGTAAAAAAAAAAAAGCGTTTCCATGATTTCATGTCAAACATTCGGCGCAGTGTCTCCTGTTGTCATTTCACAAGCGAAACAGACCATTCTGCACCTGCCACTTTTACATTTCTGAAATCAGTTATTCCCAAAATCAAAGAACTAATTCCTGGCATTTCATTTTCAGTAGTACATATATAGTGAGGGACGGAGCCAATATAGGAATCAATACATTTGCAACCTTGTTTCCCGGTTTCCTAAAATGTTTTCTCTCCAGGCTTTTAGGTCATGGCCAAAATCCCGAAATGAAATTAAGAAGTGGAACTGTCCCAGTCATTGATATCTCTAACAAAGAGATTCCACAAGTCATTCGAAATTCTGTCATTTCAGATCCTTCAGATTTAGATTCAAATCTTCAAAAGAAAGGAAAACTCAAGGAATTCTCTAAGTCTAGTGTGATTACGAGTTAAATTTATGATATCTTGTGCTGTCAGCGAACTTTTGAGATTTCTCTTAGACTATATACATGGGGAAACTAATGAATTATATTTCATTGTAGTGTCAGTGACTCAATTTTAAAAATTAAATCTAGTTAAGTCTAGTATGACTTATGAATTAAATTTATGATATTTCGTCATGGTGTCAGCAATACATTTTCAAATTTTCGCTTTAAGTCCAAACTTATGAATCAAAGGAAAGATATCTCATTGTGGTGTCAGCGACTGAAATTTAAAAAATTTCTCTAAGTCTAGCATGACTTATGAATTAAGGAATAATATCTTGTTTAAATAAGATATTAGATTTTTACAGTTTGAACGAGATTAAAAATGTCATCAGTGCTAGGTCATGTATGAATTCATTGTTCAATTGTTAAGTGTGAATTATTACTGCATGAAAATTATGCAGAGATTCGATTGATGAACAATTCTTATCTGAAAATATTATATCTGTTCAAGAGGAACTGAGTATTGCTTGTAAATATTGATGGTCCCCATAAAATTGGTCTGTGCTAATTATTTATAGACTATTATATCAAAATCGGTCTGTTTGAGACAATTTTAATGGTTATCATATCAGAATCCGTCTGTTTTAGACTAGAGGCAGAATTTTCAAATTATACTATAGGAGGTACGGAATGTTAGAGGGTGGCATCCACCATGGATTGGTAGCCTGACCATCACTGATTATATTCATGGTGCATGCCACTTGCGCTGACCTATATTTGCTGAGAAAATCCAAGATGGCCGCCAATTTTTCTGACTTTTTTAGTTTTTTTTCCCAATAACTGAGGATAATGCATTTACATCTTAGGTTGAATAAAACCATGTGTAGGGCAAATAATTATTTATTGATTGGTACCAGCCACTTGATTCTGCATGCAGTAGTTTTTGTATAATCACCTTTTGAAAAATGCGGTCATTTTGCACTTTTGTGACAAAATGAGATGTTCAGATTCTTTTTCGTGAAGCACAGTCAAGTTTCTGTTGGAGACAGAGCTAAACATGTATAAAAATGTTTATTAGAGTATGACATGCTCTTTGAAATGACACATTGTACATGTCTCTATGACTAAAATTAAATTTTTTCATGAATTTATAACAATTAAAAGGGTATTCCCATGATCGGTTCAATTAAAACAACCTCCTTCGTTCAAGTGTCTGTAGCTTGGATTTCGGGTTTCAAGTCACCCATCTATTGCTTCTCATGTAAAATTGGATGTGTTGTCATAAAATGTATCAAAAAAGTTTTTTAATTTAAGTATAAAATGTCATAAATCCTCATCTGAATCATCATGCAATGTGTTAGGTTGTGCCACAGAACAGCTGTAGCCTGTGAGTGTGAGGCATGGGATATCCTATCTTCTGTTTCCGTTTAACGTTTGCATATCTATGGAATTCCAATTATACACCTTACTATTAACTTTGTGTTGTGCTTCAGTGAAATATACATTCCCCTATCCCGCATCCGACCATCTCATCACCAGGTAGATGCAATTATTTCTCCTCACCAATGAGAGAACATTAACGTACAAATTCTCAGGATGATTTTAGATTTTTTATTATACACGTATTGCTCTGAAAACAACGTATCTAGAGTGGGTTATGCATGGTGCATAATTCACTGGTGAGTTATGTGGGCTGTCCTGGCAACCAATCTGTTTTTTTAAAATTAAGATTACCGCTAAAATTCAAATCTATTACTCGATTTTTTTTCTATTTTCATGATTGAAAGCATATATAATGAATCTGTAAGCTAACTCGTTGGTTTCAATCGTTTAGAATATGCTGTGCAACTCCTTCAACCAACACGTTAGTTCACCAGTAGATCTATTTAAGTTTGGGAACTCGTTCGGGTTGCATTTATTAAATAATCCGAAAGTTCCGAAAAATGAACAATTGCAGGAAAGTTATATAAACGAGGTGTTAAACATCTTAATTGGCATATACATTACATCCCATAGTCCCAGCCCAAACGTATTGTTTTGAAGGC
The DNA here is from genome assembly GCA_942159475.1 of Sthenelais limicola. Taxonomy (NCBI): domain Eukaryota; kingdom Metazoa; phylum Annelida; class Polychaeta; order Phyllodocida; family Sigalionidae; genus Sthenelais; species Sthenelais limicola. The sequence goes on along the minus strand of OW804097.1, from coordinate 69,314,483 downwards.
CCCATATAGGTAAAGATAAAGTACTTCTGATTAGCTGATAATAAGAGACTTAGAACAGAAGGTGTGACATAAATCGTCTCCTTTTGGCTCACCAGAGTTTGTATAGTGTCAGCACGCGAAGCAAGGTGGCAGCGCCAAAGCATAGAACAATGCAAGATATTAGAGAGGAACGGCACATAACAATCGCATTATACAATTCAGAAGGTGCTCAACACACTTAGCCTAAGATTTTCTAGTCTGCCTAATAGCTTTTGATAAAATAATAAAGAAAGATAGGGAAACGTTTGTTATCAAGAAAAGTTTAAAATTCAATCAAAGCCTTTGCTAAATGCTAAATAGAATACCAAAGCAGCTCCTGGACTTTTGTTTTTTTGCACTTTTTGCCCCAAATTTGCCTTATTTTGGCTTCTATCTTTGATTTATTTCTGCTAATACATGGGTCAGATTTTCAGAAAATGTTTGATTTATTTCTGCTAATACATGGGTCAGATTTTCAGAAAATGTACAATTGGCAGCTGTACACATTTAGTAAATTCTGCTAAATTGGGCAGCAATTTGGTCAATGCTAGGTAAATTCAAGTATATTCGGCATTGCATTGATTCTAGCAATCTGTTTGGTTAGGTTGAACTGTATTTTGAACTTTATTTTCGTCTGAAATGTGGGTTATTTGAGAGGATTGGTGAAGTTGAATTGTACATTTTCTGAAAATCTGACCCACATAGACTAAACCATATATTGCCCTTGAGCTTTATCCAACCCCATACACTAACAACACAAATGAGAAGAAAAACTAATGATTAAAGAAATTATGGCCTGGCGAAAGCAAAAAACCTAATTTGCACATTTTTGTTTATTTTGGCCCATCTGTGTACAAACCATATCTATTCGAGAAATTGCCCATTTCTCTCTTTTATTTCGAATTTCTTAAATTCTCTCTCACACATGGGTCGCAAACTGTCACCAGAATGGCGTCTAATAAGAACATAAATGTCCACGTCGGGATCTATAAATAAATAAATAAAATATAGCCTACAGGTAAATAAATAGTTGGTGCCATGAGGAACTATAAAAACGCCGATTTACTATCTTAATTTATCATTGATGTCACGTTTATTGATATATAGAAATATTTGATGTCAGATATCATAATATCTGACATCATATCAATGATAAAGTCGATAATTTTTTTATTTTTTTTTACACTCCTTTATTTTCACTTTCTTTATTTTTCTCTCTTTTTTTCTCTTATTTTATTTCTAATATTCCAGGTCTTCTTTCCATCCTCAGGCCTTCTTTCCATCCTCATGTGCCTTGCTCTCCTTTTATTGTCTGTTATCTAGCTCCTTCTCTCCATCTTTGTCATCTTCACTTCTAGCTCCATCCGGGATGGGCATATCGGGTACGGCGAAGTGTTCCTTGACTCTAATCCCTAACATAAATATATATCAATTAGTACCCATCTGCAAGTGGTGTCAGTATCAATCAGCAGGTGGTCCACTCATTTTACTTTAAACTTTTTTTTAAATTGTGAAATACACTAACTAAATAATTTTTGGAAGTATTCTCCTAGCCATAAGAACTATTCTCGTCTTTATTTCATCAATGTGTGACGACTATGAGGAAAGATATTAAAGCTTTGTATTTGTGATGTGACTGTGAGTGAGTGTATTCTTATACAAGGGAGAGAGAGGCTCAATGATGAAACACATGGTTTTGGTTAGGTGTGACAGTGCACTCGGCCGTGGTGCTGTAATGCCCTGTTATACATAATACCATTCGCCGATGGTATTACATAATCGGCCCTACAGGGCCAGAAAATCCCGGTTCTGGCCTATACTGTCTTGTCTTGTATCTCCTTATATCTTGTCCTTATCTCCTCATATTTCACTTTCTTGGGGTCGGTCCTCTCTTCCTCTGTGACTGTAGTGGGTCCATTTTTTGGTTTGAGACATGCTTGCCAGTTGCCAGCCTTCATGATCGCTATCACTGCCACAGGTCAGTGGGTGGTCGCCCATCCCTGGCCTGTGGTTATCCTGATTAATCAGGCCCAGAAACACTGACAGCTGTGGAGGTTGTGACTTAAGTGACTACGTGTGGGGTGTCAGAGCCTTCCCTCAAAGTCGCACTTGTAGAGTAAGTGACCCTCGACCTGGTGGACAGTCTACCCAATTGAGCCTACGGCCAGCACTCTCCCCTGGGTTGGGGGCGGCTGTGGTATAGTCAAAATCCTTGCCGACCATGGGATTCAATACCACAACCTCCCGACCTAGAGTCCTAATTAAGCTCTACCACCTGAGCTAAGGAGGCCGGTTATAAAGTCGATAATTAATGTGTACAGAAGGTTTATTGTGTACTGAGCTGCTTAAAGCACTGGCTCCATAATAATTGTGTTAGGGTTTCTCTAATGGCCTGATTATTGCTTGGGAGAATGTTTGGTTAGTACACGAGAAAGAGAGAGAGAAAGAGAGATGAGGAGCGAGAAGGGACCAAGTGCTATTTGATATATAGGGAAAGACTAGGGATTGACAGAGGGATATTCCCTATTGACCTACTTCTCACTTTTCCAACATATTATAGAGTAGATCAACAACATAAGTTTCAAGACAAATATATGAGTCCATCGGTAAGGGATGGCAATCTTATGTTGTAAGCATTCTACAAATCATGCTCCTTAAATTATTCATTGTTAAACTGATGAATTGTCATCAACTACCTGATTGAAATCTGATGTTCTACCCTACAGTTCTTAGATATTTACATAGGTTTAAATTTGGTGCTTACATATGTATTGACATTTGTCCACAATAATCCATTAGCTTCCATTGCGTATTTCCTTAACGGTTATATTGGACATGCTAATTAAACCACGTTTAAAAGATTTGGCTATAACTTTTGTTTTATATTTATCTACAGATACAATTAAAATATTGTATTTGAGGTTTTTATGAAAGAGTTACAGGCAAGAACAATATTAAAGGTATGCAAGGTCCACAAAGCAGGCATAATTCATAATCCTCTGTTTTAATGTCTAAGAGTGATTGATAACATTTTTCGCAAAGTTAAAGTGTAAAAAGAGTGCATAATTAGAGCATGCACCAAAGAAGCTTCTTTGGCGCTTGCTCTGATTATGCGCTTATTCACTCTCAAAGGCAAAGGCAAAGGCGGTCCATTGTCTCCCTTGATCTTGTAGATTCCTCTCATCCAATTCAATCTTATCGGTTGAGAGGAAGTCCCAATGCATCGCAATTCTAGGGTTCCATTAGGTACAGAATGACATGACATACTATATTTGAGGATGTGAGAATATCCATTTGTTATATTGATAATGTGATGGGATATCTTGGATATTTTGGATATTCCCAATTTTATTATTTATATATTCTTGCCAATGTGGGGAAACAGATGTATGTAAATAGCAACGTGACGTGTTTTCAATTTGGCGACGACTCTTAACTTAGAAAAATGAATTCACTGCAGAGGATCTACATTTTATAACTAATTTTGAACAGTCTCTAGCCGAACATCATATAAAAGGTAGCCTATGTATAAAGATTTTAACTGGATGGATACACAAGGAATTTTAGCTGATAATAGAATATTGCCAAGTATTTCCCCACACACGGACGCTCCCGCATGCGCCAGTGCAAACATTATTCCATAAAGAAACAGGCATCTATATATATGCTTGTTTGTAATGAACAGGTGACTTCCAGAAAACCAACGAATGGAAAGATTGCGTAATACCTGTAAACTTATTTTTTAAAAAACTGGGCTTCTTGAATTTCAGTCCGAATATTATGATTCAGCATTGTTTGTTTTTTTACACTCACTGCTTATTCATAAATGAGCTTAAGGTGACTCAGTAGTGATTTTGATTATTGATGAATTTTTCTAAAATTTTTACCAATGATAGTTGACATGAAATAATCATTATTGAGTGGAAAAAAAACATAGGTCACCAGGCTAGTTTTCATGCGATGGCAGTATGGAGATAGAAATAATGAATCATATTTGAGTAATTTTACTACATTTGAGTGATTTATTAACATAATTCGTTTGAAATGGTTCTGACATGAATTCAGACATCAAATTTCACCCAGACATTCAACATATATATACTTATCATCAGATAATGTTTTTTTCCTCAGATCCTGAGTTAGCCCCCTGGAAGCCCCCTAGTGGCAGTATGGGACACTAGCAAAATTGACTTTGGCTGATGACAATCAGCGTTTTAAAAAAAAACTGTTTGATGAATATTTTTTAAATTTAATATGAATTTAGATACCGTATTTACCAACTCATACACAAAAAATCAGGATGGCTTTCCAGGCTAAATTTTTCTATATTACGACTTATTTATGAGAAAAATTGGGAAAAAAAATTAAATTCCTGATTAATATTTGATTTGAACAAAAATGGCTTCATAAATCTTGATGAAATTCTATATGGATACAGCTATCATAGTTACTAACTCGCACACCAAAAATCAGCATGAATTTCCAGGCCGATCTCTTTGTGTTACAACTTAATTATGAGAAAATTGGCTAAAAATGAGAAAATTCTTAATAAATATTTGATTTATACACATACGGCTCCATAAATTTTAATGAAATTTAATATGGATGTATAGGGATCGTAGATACTAACTCCCACACCAAAAATCAGCATACACTTTCTATCTGAAATGTTTATATCAAGACTTAACATACATACTTCGTCTGCATAATGCTGATATTCCCTGCTATATGTATTGAATACACATATATCAGTACTGAGCTATATGCATTGAATACACAAGATCAGTACTGAGTCACCTTAATGATGTCAGGATCGGTTTTGCAGGTTCTCATTACTTCAATAAATTGTAATTACTGTGTGAAAGTAGAGAGAGATCTTGGTTGGAGTTCTTTTGACATATTTTATTGTCTTTTCTCGTCTCATCTTGATTGCATTAAAGAGAAGAAAGCAGGCTCCTTAACTTCTTTTCATCGGGCTATCACTATAGAGGTATTTACAAGTTACAGAGATGTCAGAAACGGTAGTCTAATAATGAGAGGCCTGATCAAGTCGGGAGGGTCTTAGAACTCATTAGGTATTAAAGCGATCTCACAAAAAAATCTAATCGAATTAAAGGAAGAGAGAGAGAGAGAGAGAGAGAGAGAGAGAGAGAGAGAGAGAGAGAGAGAGAGAATTCCCTAATTTTTGAGACTCTCATTAATTTTTGTTAATGAACAGACTCGAAAAATTGATTGAAGGCAACTGAAATAAATGGAAAGGAATCCTCCAGCAGTTCGAATGTCAATGATATCCTTTTAAAGCTGCATTCTCAAATACAATCCTACCAAATCTACTCATAATTATGACTTATAGGACTGAATTCATAAATACTCTGCTACTGTTATATGTTTATACAAGAATTAGAAGTGGATTCGGTCGAACAAAAACAGCCACCGATGAGCGATAATAGGTGAAGTCATCATAGGAAGGGATTCTGGCGGGTCCCCAAAATACAAATAAGGACGTTTTAGAAGGCCTGTAGTAAAAACAACCGGACAGAATCCTCCAAAATTTGGGTCAAATGACCTTTAGATGAGTTGGGAAAGAAAGGAAGAAAGTGTAGAAAATATTTTGTTTCTTATAGACGTTAACTGAGTGTGCAGCTTTAAGAATGACTTCTTCAGACCCCACAGTTTTTGTTAATCAAATTCGCATTAACCTACATTTCATCTGAGTGAGAGGCGAAACCCTCAGCGGTAGCACACATGTAGCGATGACAGTGCTATAGCCACATGTGAGTAGAGGGGCAGCCATGGGTCAGGGAGAGAGTAAGGCTCTTGAGGCCTTAAATCGACAAATTGACTTGGCCTTTTCTTAGATGGACAAATTTACATGGGCAGCCCAGTGACAATTGACAAAAATACTTTCTCAGCCTGACAATTTGACATAGACCTTAATAGTTCTTAGCGACAAAAAACGTCCATATTACAAAATATTAAGTGACATATGACAAGAACATTTTCTTGGTGACAAACAGCAATTGCTGTTTCTTGGTAGTGACAGGAGAAATCAAGACTCCTCTCAGGAACCCTGAGAGTGCTCCTGTGCTTCAATGTTACTTACTATTATTATTATATGCTATCAAAAGTACTTCTAGTCTAGACTTCAAAAGTCTCCTCAAGTTCTATCTCGCAAAAATGTTTTGCATACTTTAATATTAATAATCTAATCTAATATTAATATCTCTAGAGATATTCATAAAAAATCTATTTTTTTTTTACATTTTTTTAATAATTCCATTACAGATAATGTAGTTACACCAATACCCTTACAAAGATAGATCATAATAGTGAGCAATTGGATGCCCAATATGATTAAAAACAGTTGAAATAAAAATTTGATCAAAAGGTAGTAGTGATGTTAGTTGAAAGTATATAATATATTAATTTGTTCAAAATAGAGATGTCTTTCCACAGCCCAAATTGGTGAAGTGACTATAACAAATCTAATTGGATTGATTGTCATATTAAACTATACTAGCGGACCCAGGGAGAGTCTCACGGGGAAAAACAAAAAGAATGTAGGGCCTATAGTTCTCTTTCTTATTCTCAACCCTCCCTCCTATTATAAAAAGTAGTTTTCAAACATTGCACAAGAAGAAGGCCCACATGGTCAGGAATCTTTCCATATTTATGTTGTGTAGCCTACATAAATTACCAGTATAGAATAACAAATTGAAATAATTAAGAAACCGTTCCTTTCGCCTCCCTGCAAACAGTGCGTCAGGAGGTGGAGTGTTACTAAGACTAAGAGAGTATCTAATGTCATGTACAGTTGACAACGCAAAGACCAAAGTTGCAAACCCCACCCCCGTTTATCATAGGTAGATATTTATAAACAGCAATTTAAACAGCTTAGAAAATGAGGTTTACAGGGGAGGTGCAGAAACGCCTTCTCTACTTTTCCCCTATAGCCCCTTCTTCCTCCACCTACCAAAGTTCCCCACCACCCCAGCTTGCGTCATGAGGTGGAGCATTGTTAAGGGAGTATCTAACGTCATGGATAGTTGCGCGGTCAACAGATTTTACAACACAAAGACCAACCATACATTGCCAAATAATAATACAACGTAAGTTGGTCGAAGCACATATATGTGAGGGAGAGTGGGCAGAATACCGTAATTTAAATAGATTTGCATGCACCTCCCTTGAACAAATTAATCAGGAGAAAGTTTGGGAATATGACATGCTCCTGGGAAAAAGCCTTTTACACTTCTTTGGGAGGCCAACTGTTGCAATAGAACCATTAATTATGTGAGATACACAGACATTGAACTGTCCTTCGTTCAAAACAAAAAAGAAATTGAGGTAATATATACTACCCTTCATATGAAATGAGGTAAAGTTTTCAAACCTTGGTGTGGTCAAACTCATTTCTCTTTACAATGCCAAACTAATTGAGTATAATGGTATGGCATAGTTTAATAATGGTATTAGATTATCCCTTATACTCTCCTCTACCAACCCTGAACAAATTGAAAAACTGCTAACTCTACTCCATGCGCTAGATCAATAAAACGGTTGAAATGAAAAAACAATCATGTAATTGATGGGAAAACAATCGTAGATTAAATGTAGTGCTGAAGTAAGATAATCTGAGGTGGTTTCGGTGCCGAATAACAGCTTCCTGTCAGCCGCCTAGTAGCCAAAGCAGCCGACTATGGGGTTCCAAGTGTCAACCTCACAATTTCATTGATTACTAACCATTTTTGTTAACAAAAATGGTCATTTAAGAACAAAATTGTAATTTTGATCATTTACAAATTAATTTTGTCAATGAAATAATTATTTTGATTTTCATTTCGTACATGAAATTGACTTTGCACAAAATTCCTTTCGTAGACAAAATTGACTTTGGCACTGCACAAAATTCATTTTGTCTTCCAAATTGACTTTGGGACTGCACAAAATTCATTTTGTCTCCGAAATTGACTTTGGGACTGCACAAAATTCATTTTGTCTATAAAATAACTAACTAACTAACTATTTCATACAAATTACAATTTTGTTCTTGAATGACCATTCTGTTAACAAAAATGGACTGTATTCAACATTATTGTGAGGTTGACACTTGGCGCCCCATAGCCGACCTATCCATCTGTGTGTGGTAGTGCTTCTCGTTACAATTACCATCAGAGGGCACAGTTTTGTCACTGCATAAGCATATATAGTCACACTTTTTACCTTCTCAGGAACTGAGAAGGTTAGTGGATCGAGTACCATTCTGTCAATCATCTTTTTATCGTTTAAATCCCACATAAATGTGTTAGCTGATTGTGGGATGTGTGAGGTAACAATCAGTGTGAAATCATCTGTCTGATCAGTTCGCATGTTTGCAGAAGGCTTATCTACTCCACCCATTTCTCACATCCACCATACACCACTCCACCCTGCCCCCCTCTGGTTATTACATAATAAGACAAACCAGGCCTGCCCCATACCCAGTCATGGTTGGTTGCCCACGCCCTCCCTTGCCTTCCAGCTCCCTCCCTCCCTCCCTCCCTAGCCTTCCACCCATTAACCCCATCTCTCTTTCTCTCTCTCACTCTGAGTGCTGTTTTAGTGCATTCTACTAATTTTAGAGAGATGCACCTGAAAAACCCAAAATCATAATTACTTTAACAGACCTTTTACTGACCTCAGGAACCCTGTATATGACAGTATATACCCTGTATATGACAGTAAATATTCGGCATTTTCAGTTTAAGACTAAATTTCAGTAACTATGACTTGACATTGCGCACAAATAATTGATCCTGAGAAGTTGTTTCCTTTGGAAACGTAGGGTGTAAACATTAGGTTAAACTGATTATAAAGTTAAATAGAAAAATAGTTGATTAAATCATTGATTAACTTAATAATTAGTAAACTTATAACTTGTTCTTCTTGTTATTGTTCATCTTATGTACACACCACAGTGCTTATAGCTAGCTCATCAGCTCACCCTTCCCTTCTTGGGACTGATTGTCACTGGCTGAATAAATTGTAGGATTTAGCGAGGAGTACTTCTGGGTTTGGTGTTTGTTCTAGAATTAAGTTAGTCGCTTAAGATCGTGCAGACCCTACATAAGTTTTTTTAGTTTGTACTATGCATACTGAGCACTTTGACACTCAGTTCATATATATATATTTGGTCCCTGAAAGTATTCAGAAAATGTAAAAGCTTATTTGTAGGTGCTTATATTTTAATGCTATAGACTCCATAATTGTAAACAATGGTCAATGGAAAGACACCAAATTTTGTTAGTGTCATATCTTATCATCCAGTGCATTTTGCTGTTGTTTAGTGATATGGAAATATGACCAGGCATGTGTAGTCAAATATCATTCAAATAATTAAAACATAAGACAGTGTTTATGCAATAGATACCAGTCGTTTATATACAATGGAAAGACACTATTAGTATGATGGAAAGATACATGATGTTTATGGCATGTACTGCTGTTTCAATCATACGAACATACATTTTAGAAACATAGACAATATGATATAAACATGATGTTGCTCAGTACATTAAATTTCATTGGAGTTTTAAAGATTTAACAGTTTCTTTTCAATTTACATTAGACAAATACAAGATAATATAACACTTTAAACAGTAAGAAAAAGACATAATCAAATGGGCACGGATAGGCATTAGGACCTCCCATGTAACAACAACAAAAAACAGACAAAGCAAAGACATTTCAAAGTCCACAAGAACAAGACAAAAACACAAGGGGTATTGTGCATATGCATGCACCGAAAAAAGAATAATCATCGGACTACAAAAATTGCATTTGATAATATAGTTACGAGATGCAATTTACAGTCACAGACATAGCTTACCAACAGGAAGTGTGATTTTACTGAGGGTAAAAGAGTTATAATCTCCACCTATCTTCTTTTTTCAATTGAGTTTTTAAGTTAGGCCAAAACTTGTTTTTGAGATGGTAGTTTATTCCAGAGTCACGGTCCCTGGTAATGTGGGGACTTTTTTGGAATTGGTTTATCGGAGTAATTTACTCCCTCAGCCAACCTCGATTGCTGATTTAAAAGAATGTTTTATGTCATTCAGAAAAAAAGATTATTATAGCTTGGATTTTCAATCAAATCAAACATGTCCAACTTGCACCAATAGTTCTGAAAAACATTAATGCAAATAAAAACCCTTTGGGGATGTTGAAATATAATACTATTATATTTTATTGGAGAAGCGATTTTGAGTTTTTTTTCTCGGTCGAATATGTCTATCTTGCTCATGAAAATATATAATTCGTTTTTGACAAACCTGAATACTGCACAATCAGCTTGCAGTTTAGCATTGTTTCATGCAGTAGGAATCAAAGATACATGGTTTTTATCCCTTTTGTGCTAACTGATATTTGATATAACCCCAGAGACTGAGATACTTTTCAATGTACCTGTCCAGCGTCGTATTCAGACATAATTAGGGCCAATGTAGTTTATTATTGTCAGAATAATATAATTGGAAGGGTCGGTCAGAGCAAAATAATAGGGAATTGGGAGTAACTTGATCCTTCATTCAACAAATAATACATCTTAATTTATACGAGTATTCATCACCTTTTCACCCCGTATTAGGTAGAGGCATGCCATTGTCATTCACAGAAGGTATCCTTTATTTTCTTGACGTCATGCATTAATTTATTGACATCTCAATGATGCGTCTATAGACACAAGAAAACATCTATAAAACTAGGAATCAAGGATGCTATAAACAGAGCATGATTTTTATCTTTTTTGTGCTGTTTTGTACAGTCGGGCAACACATCGGAATATCGTCACCGGTTAATTATCAATCCACTATTTCGTCACGCCATATTTAGGGCCTACAAGGGGGTTCAATACCTTCTAGGCCACGTTTCAAAGCAATGCATTAACACCGTGAGACCTTTCTCATGAAGATTGCAAAATATCTTGTCCGCTTTACACCGACATCAATGTCTTAATTCAGGAAGGGGATAGGGCGGGATAGAAAAGTAAACATTTCTTCTCTCGTGTTTCCCTTATCATCCGTCTTTGATCTCTCGCTATTTCAAAGAGAAAATCTCCAGCCAAGTTATTGTCTTGACTGATGACAATGTCGCAAGAGGCATAGAGAATGGTAAACTGAGAAGAGCCACAAGGAAACAAAGAGAAGTGTCAGCGTTGATTAAAGATAACACAGTATCCAGAACCAACAAAACTTTCATGTCCTTAGCCAGACAACCTGAGCCATTATTATGCACTGCTACCCGATCATTCTTCTCTACTTGCACAAGGGAAACCAGATCCCCCAAGGGATTGGTTAACAAATATTAGGAACGACCCCCCCCTTTCCATTGATAACCTTGATTCAATGTATTTAGTTGATATCTACAAAGCTGAAAAGAAAGTATAGAGGAAAGCAATCAAATCGAAAAACACAAGGTGTAAATTATCTTCATCGTAACGAGAACAAAGGTTCAATTGATGTAGTTGATATCTACAATGCTCCAGTCAATTAAAAGAAAGTTTACTTTCAATTTTCAATAAGGAATCGTTATTTTTATGTATACATATTGTTCACTGACGTCACGGCGCTCGGCGCGGCTCGCCATAATGTGGGTCAAACTTTAGCTGGACATGAGTGCTCCAAGCCTAAAAAATGCTGTTTTCACTTCCGAAAGTTTTAGAGAATGTTATATAAACTATGCTGATAGGTTATATGGTCATTTGTTAGTGTGTCATGAAGCAATAATGAGTATAATTGCCATTAGCAAACATTCGGAATGGGAAATCCTGTCGATCTAGTGTCTCCCGCTATCTATACAGCCACACAGTATGGCTGCCAGGGAGGATAGCCGCTGACTGGGGTGACGTCATGCGAATACTATGTATAGAGGAAAGCAAACATATCAATGTTAACTATATTTTTATTGTAACGAGAACAAAATTATGTAAACAGGGAAGATTTATATTGAGCTAACTAGAGATGTTGATAATAAGCGCATGAATATCTGTTTATTACTGATGTTTTATTTTTGTGATACACGTCTTACAGAAGTAACCAAAAAAAGAAGCGATGAGGCAACAGAGGACTCGATGTAATTACCTAGTGTTATCGGTCCCACCAACGAGAGCTTTGTTGACATATTGAATAAAAATCCGGTGTAGGAAAAAAAAAAGAAAAAAAAGGACAATTTTCCGTTAAATTTTGTTTCTAGGTCACTTATGCCATGGGCGGGATTGATATGCGACATTTTAAATGAAAAAACGCATGACGAGGGAGGCACAGTCCTCTTTTATTTCCATTATATTTAAATGTTGATTTTCCCATTTATGTTGATATGATGAAGTATTTCACCTTCATAATAATGTAGCATTGTTTTTCTTTTAGCGCAAATGTTCAACCACATGTATATTCGCAAATTATTCGGAATGAAGTTCGGGATCAAAACCGGTGGGAGGGTGGGGTTGGGGATGGAGTTATAATAAATAATGAATTTGAAATACTGACAATAATTACTATCGCCTAAAACATTAAGCTTAAAAATGATATAAATCTAAATTAAACATATATATAGATGCATATATATAGATCCAATAATCATCTGAAATTTTATTCTCAAGTGTTTTCCCTGTTGTCAAACAAACAAAAACAGGGTGGGTTGTCTCCTGCTCCCTCTCCAATTCTGCTTGGTTGCTGTCGCTCTCTGACAGAAAAACAACAAAGAAGAAATGCTACTAATCATGGGTAATCTCTTGCTCTTGCCAAACGGAGCACAAGGGTAATTGTTATTTCATGCACCCTGAGACCCTTGCACCAAAAGCCAGGATGGCCATCGACACCCTCGGGGAAAGGATGGAAACCTGTCTTGAAGAATTATTTTCCCATTCCATGTCAGTGCGATCTCAATACTGACACCCCAGGCGAATCTTGGCACAGAAGAAATCGATTCTACTCTCGTTATCTGACGGTCGATATGTGTCCGGGTTATGGGAATCTTTTTCATTCAGGCGATTTCTAATTTGTCTGTGTGATCTTAACATGCACAATTGATCAGTGTCGTCGAAATTAAACAACCAGCTATTCCCAGCATGTTGCATGATGTGATGGTGTCTCTAATAAAACCAGATTCAAACTGTAGGTGGAGTTTGATTATTTGTAGACAGGCAATTAGAGACGGGACCCAATATATAGATATATATCTTTATTTATATTAAGAATCACTTGAATTGAGAACCCCCTGAAAATAATTTTAGGGAGTTCAGGGGTTTATCATACCTTTCTAGAGGTTGGTATGATAATCCCATAGGCTTAAGCCGGTAATAACGAGTTTGCATTACCCGCACCTGCCCTCCATATTACAAGCTAGAGAAAAATAATAGATTAATGTATTTAAAAGAAACTAATTTAGTCAGTAGTTTAACTACACTCAGTAGGCGCCTATGGCAGTGTCTTGCCTGCAGCAGGAAATGATTGGTAGATCAGCGCAAGGGTCAACGCAGTTAGTCGAGTGGTAAAGTATCGATAAAATGAATTAATAAACTAAACTGCTGTAATGATTATCAAAGGGATACCTGGAGAAGGACCATTCCTTTTTAGTACTTCATTGATCAGAAATGTATATGTTTACTGAATAAAAGTTTTATAATAATGCCCTTTGTCAAATTATTTTGTTTTTAAAAGATTTAAAGCTGGGAAAGGGACTAGAAATGTTTCAGAAATAGAACTACTTTCTGCAGGTTTACCGATAACTTCACAGCCCCAGGAAGGTCGAGCAACCAATGATATGTAGCCTAGGCCTACGGAAAGCAAGAAGGAATAATAGTTGCAGATGTGGGAGGGGCCGCGATATCACAAAAACATGCGATCTGATATCATCTGATTTCACATCCGATATAAGACTGAATCTTTGTCATATCTGATCAAGATCCTAATCAATGATTGACATTCGTCAGGTCGACTCAATAATTTCCGTCCCTTCGAAAATAAAAACACAAAAAACATAAGGTTACAATATCATCTTGCAATATTTCCTCACAATTTCATCTAAATTCTTTTGTTTTATGTCAGTGTTTTGGTTTTCTTGTAGGTAGTGTATAATGTTCATTAATTATGTTTCTGGCCTTGTTCATAGGCCTAGGCTACTTGGTTTTCCATATACGAAGAGAGTTCTAGCCACTTGTTATTTCCATTTCATAATTTGTCTTCATATAGTATTTTATTTATACTTCTGTTTCACAATGGATAATGCGCTTTTCTTCCACAACCTCCCGACCTGTGGATCTGCGCTCTTCTTACCAACTGAACCACAGAGGCAACCCTTTAAAGGGGAACTCTGGACTGCGTATAATAGCATTTCAGACGTTGGAAAAAACTACAATTTGATCTTCTGTACATTGTACTGTGTAATTCAATCATTTATAAGTAATTGGGGAGTGATTTCATCTTGTTCTAACTGGCTATTATCCGGTATGTTGGCGGGAACAATATTCCCAGAATGCTATGGGAACATGACATCAGCAGAGCACTAGCACACTTCCGTCTTCTGTTGGCCTAAGGTGTTTGGCCAAACCCTTTTTTTGATTGATTGATTTTTTGATTGATCTATGAGGCATATGGGTGTTACACCTGAACTTCTGGCAAAGGAAAGACTCCATGGATCTAATTTTTTGCTCAAATCGGTAGCCTTCAACCCCTAACAGAGGATTGGAATAAATTCCCTCTTCCTCATTCTCAGTACCACCTTTTTGACTAGCCATGTTGACTGCCTGCACAGCCACGTGTACTACAGGCACGGCATTCGCTCTCCATGCTGGTCATCATGTATAGGGAGGGGAGGGCTAATTTTAAGTTTGGACTGAGTTTATGTATAGTAGGCTATATGACAGGATAATTAAACAACGGTGATTTCTCTCTGATGTTGATGTGTGCAAGAAGGAATACCATTTTTTTTAAAGATTTTTTTCAACTAGGTATAATAGGTATCCCCTTTTCGGGGTTTCTCGCCCACCCCTAGCTGCTTACAATGATGCATGCAAGAGGGTATTATTGGGGAGAATACATTTCAATTTACAGGATAGCCTAGTAGCTGTAGACATTTTTAAAAAAAATAACTATAACAATTATGATAATGACAACCAAATTGCCACTCTGTTGGAGTGTTTTTGGCTGTGCAGAGAAGTTAAAGATTAATTTTTGTTACCTTTTTGCCACTCGGATAATGTTGATGGGGTGTTGAATTTTATATTGTGTACTAAATCAGTTGAAAGAAATAAAATTGATATAATGATACATCATAACTTCATGCAAAACACCTCATTCACCATTTCCTTATCACTTTAAATCCCTGTTTATATGCATCGTACTTGCCTCTTAAAGATGGCTTTAATTATTTACAACAAATTATTGCATTCAATTATGACTAAAATAAAGAGTACAAAATCATACCTCATAACCCATCCCACCCACACCCCATATACAACTATTACAAATTTGCATCTCCCCTAGCCACACATAATTAATGGTCCTCCCTCCGCTCTCCAAGGGTACACCCAGAGTGCGCTCTTTGTGTGAATCATTGTGTCACTTATAATTGGTTGTGAATGGAACTGCATGTGAGTTCCACAGACACTCAATTCTTAGTTTTAAATATGGTTATTTGCTGGCAACATCAATTTGTTTGATGTTAATTTCAATGTCAGACATGTTCCCTTCTAGTTTCTAATGATAAAATGTTAAAATAACGATGGAAACAAATTATTAAATGTCCTTCAGGAAGTGCTGGTATATGAACACAACCAGCCACTCAGTCACATTCAAGTTCACCAACACATCCATCCAAAGACACACAGAAAACCATGCACTGACCACATACCGGTAATGAACAGGCCCGAGTTAGTGTCATACACAGGGCAATATGGCAGCACCCAGGACAGGGTTTGGAGAGAGCGGGAAAGAAATTAGTTGATTGATTCTGGCAATATCATTGCCCAGAAACCAGTATTATAATGTGGGTCCTCAGTTATCAACCATAATTGAGCTGTATGACCAGCAAGTGTTCCAACCCAGAGTTTTACTTTAAAACCCCAGCACATGAGGGAGGGGACACATGTCATATGAACGATAACAATGTCATGCTAGGAAATGACCATTGAGTAGTGTGGCAAATGTACTTAATTGGACTGACAAAGCCCTTGCAATTTTCACTAATATTCTTGATATCCAAGCATATTCCAGGAACAGCCCCAGGGCTCTAATTCTAATGATGATCAGCCTTCAAGGTCAAGGCTTGAGCAAACTCTTGCTCAGCTACCTTAGAAGCCTTTCGGATCTGTTCCATTTTTTAGACAGGTTTTCGTGGGTTGATAAATTATGGAAAATAAATCGGGAAGCTGGATCATACAATTGACGTATATATGTACATCCATTATTGATTTGGATCATTTCTGGCACCATCTGATTTCACACCAGTTTGGGTGAGATATGATGTAAAATCTTGTTAAATGGAGAATTCACTCTTTGCAGCGTTCTGATAAGTTGTGTTTGTACATTAAGATTAAGTCACTGATTATCTGACCATCAAGCATCCTAGTTTAACTACTCACCTCATAGGCCACATACCCCTACTTGCCAGTCACCACCACTTGCCTGTGTTTGTAATACAAGTTCCACTCCTTGTCCTCATACTAGCCTCGCGTAGGTGTATCTAGTAGAACTGTAAGCGGCTCTGACCATCTATTACATGTAATTGTCTATGTTTCCCTTGGAAACGGAAATTATTTGAATAAGCTGGCACACATCCAGAAGTATATCCGCCGAGATGGTGTATTGTAACTGCTTGGCTGGTTAGTTTAGTAAGATTATTGTGCTCAGGTTCTATAGCCTCCCTCCCCCACCTGCAAGCTACGCTTTGTAAACAAAGGCGGATGGATGCCGACCGTCTAGAATACTTTAAAATGGCAAAATAGTAATAGAATGTGTAGATTCACTGCGCTAATTCTTCTTTCAACTATTTAACTAATTCTTGTTATAATCAATGAATATCATAGCTTTACCCTATTATAAGTTATAATTATAGGTTTCATTTTAATTATTCTTCTACACCAGAATTTATATAACGTCTACATGCTGTTAATGTATTGAATATCACCTACATTTCTTCTATTGTGTACTTGTGTACTAATAGTTCGTTATCTCGTCTTGGGTGAATAGCAAGAGTTCACTAGCATGACTGGCTGACGAGTGAACTAGTCCTGGTAAAAAATGTAAAAAAAGATCAAATACTGACGGATATTCTCACCAGCTATTCTCAAGCATCTGTGTTCTTTACATACCCCCCCCCCCCCCCCAACACCGGGTATTTTTTCAATATATCAACAAAATTACATCAAGAGGTTACAAAAAGCCCATGCCGCTCTACGATGATATTTTACTTATATGCTGTAAGAATTTTAACATGAAATATTTGAATAAAGGAAATTAAAAATATAAACTTTGTCTATGTACATCTTTATTTCTCCTGACTTATATTCACACATCGACATACAATTCTTATGAATATAAATTTCTTCCAACACTATGGCAGATACTGCGATTTCCTTGCTCATATAAATCTCTCCCGAGGGGGTGCACGGGACATTACATTTTCAGAAAGAGCCCGTCTTATTTTTTAGCTTTTCATACTCAATTGAAATCTGAGTCAACAAAAACATGAATGCAGCTATTTATACAAAAAAATCGAAACAGACGTGCTTGTCCGGATGACAAAATACATACTACCCTGAGGGGTTATAAATGCTCATAGAAGGGATTCTTATGGAATCCTACCCATCTCTTTTTTGTGGGCAGCATTGAGGAAGGAACTGTCGTGTAGAGTCTTAAATTTAAATCTCTTAGAAATGTGGCCTCATAACCACCAGAAATGACCGAACACAGCACTCATTGTGCCAAATATTTTATTTTCAGCCCTCACGAACCAAGCTGGCCTGGTTTTGGGTCCTGTTTATATGTTTTGGCAAATTCATTATTTGATTCATCACTGGAAAAAATATTCTGTTTTTATTTTGTAAATCCTAGATCAATCCTAACTAAATCGGCGGCCTTAGTAAATAGGGAAGCATCCATACACTAGAAGTGCATCCAACCGTAAATCCTGCATGTGTGTATTTAGGAATAAATCCTCTTCCCCTTCCCTGTTATTTAATACCCAATCCGACCTGGGTTTATACAGGCCATGCATTGTCTTAATTCTATAATAGCCTCATCCCAGATCGCATTACCCAGGGAAGGCTATTGCAGTTAACTTGGTGCTCTCTTGAAGTAAAAGGAATTTATTCTATCTATACTACACTATAGCGGACTTATTGCCAGAGGATTCTTGTTAACACATTAAAAATAATAATATTAGTTGGGTTATTGTGTATCTCTATATACTTTTGATTAAATCACGAAATTATTCCTAGATTGTGATTATTTCCTTTATCAGGATATGTGATTTCTTAAATCATGTTGTAAGAAATAACAAATATGTTTAATATGATTATTTCCTTTATCAGGATATGTGATTTCTTAAATCATGTTGTAAGAAATAACAAATACGTTGCCTTAAACCCCACGCACACAGGGCCGATTTGGGGCCCGATTTGGGCTCCCGATGAGTCCCAGGATTTCATTTTGAAATCGGGGATGAGTTGATTAGTCAGGCGAATCTAGGATTAGTCGGGGGACTAATCGGTTTACTTTTTATGGCCCGATTTGGCAAATTTCCACCCACACATTGCCGATTTCAGACCCGATTTCAGGATTCCAGACCCGATTTCAGGACATAGGATTTCATTTTACAGAATTGGAGAATTGATGAAATCGGGGGGCCTTCCCGACTAATCAGGAGTGCTCTCCCGACGATCCAATATAATGAATCATCGGGGCAAACCTCCCGATTTGTCCAAAACTGTTTGAAGTAAATAGGCAGGTGACTTTGAAAGACTATAACTTCACTAATTCCTGGACTATCAAAACAATTTTTTCACTTTTATACAGCTCAATTCTCCCTCTGCACGGGCCGACATTTTAATTTTTTTTGTAAACATTTTTTTGTAGACAAATGTGATGTGTCACAGGAAGAGAGTCATCACAAAGATTGAATTTGAGATACCACCAGATTTTAAATAATGGAGATATGTATAGAAAAGTATACATTTCTTGGAAGAGAAATCTGTTTTCTTCATAATAAAACAAAAATGAAAGGAATCGCATAATTTGTAATGACACAGTGAATGAAAGAATGAAGGAAGGTATGATTTTATCTAAATGTTCAGAATCCATGGCAGACTAAAAATGATCCCCGATTTCAAAATGAAATTCTGGCACAGTTTGGGAGCCAAATTGGGCTTCAAATTGGGTATGTGTGGGCCAAGTACAGCCGATTTCAGTTTGGGGAGAAGTCGGGACTGAAATCGGCTCTGTGTGGGCCAAAAAATAGGCCCGATTTTATGCAAACAGCTCCTAGGATTTCAGTCCCGATTGGTTGGTACACCCCAAATCGGACCATTTTTTAAATCGGCCCTGTGTGCGCGGGGTTTTATCCTTGGTGGGTTTTTTTAATTTAGCATATCAACCATTTTTCCAGTGTAGGGAAAACATTAGAATTTCACTAAATTATTGAACCTTTTTGTACCACAAGTTTCAATGTCAAACTTCCAAATAACGCGAAGAAAGTATATCAGACATAAGATACATATATATCTTTCACATGTATATAGGGATGACAAGAGATGTTCAACATAAAAAATACATGGTTAGGAAATAATAACATCGATTAATTAATGATAGATAATAAAGGTAATACATTTGTTGGTCCAGCAATATATAGAACAGACGAATTTAAGAGCACTGATTGTTTTTTACATGTAGACCTTTTTGGAAGTGGTATGACAAGGACCATGTTTTCTTCATTAGGAAATACGTAGGCAAATTTACTTGAAATCCGCTGTATTGGAATAAATGTTGCGGGCCCTGCTTGCACATATTTCTTTGTTTGCCAACATGTAATTGGTGGCCTGACTGTTGTTTGTTCTCTTTGCTGTTTCAGCCATTTAACCTCACAGAGAATATGCCACAACCATTCTCCATTAATAGAAACATTATGCTTAAATATTCTACAAATTATACCCGGTCTAAAACTATTTTCATCAATAATACCTTCCTCATCACGCCAATTAGCCAGAACCATACTTTTGGCCTGTTTTTCTCCTCTAACATAGACATTATAACATTTGTCTAAATACTCTGCTGACATAAAGGCTAGTCCAGTGTTGGAAACTACTGACAGATCCACATTTGATGATGGATAAAGGGAATTGTACATGCGATGCAACAGAATCTGTTCACAATTATCAAATACCCACAGAGTTTCTGACTATTTCCGCAAAGTCACATTTTCAATGATATTCCATGTCCCTTCACATTCATTCAAACTTCTATCTGACAGTGTGACTAGTGAATCCTGACCATGTTATCATTTTTTTAACAGAGGAGGGAAATAATGAGAAAATTCAGATGGCATGTTATATTGGAGGTTATGCAGATGCTCATTAAGAAGGAAGCTTTTCATCAGCTGAGCTTCAATATCTTTTTTGTTACTTTTAATAGACCCTAATATATCCCATTAAACCGTTCAAATGCAAAAAACAAAAAGCCAAAAACAATATTTATAAGAGCCATAATCATAAAGATGTCCATGTAGGTGGATATTTGGAGTAAAAAAATCGTTCCCATATAAACTCTCCAAACTTTTCCCAAATTTAACAAATAACTGGTTAGCAATCTCAACTTCGTGAGACTGAACAGTGGGCTTTGATATAAAAATACAAGCCTTAACAAATATCTCCCACCATACAAGGTGGTCCTATGGCAACAAGTCATGGAGACAATACATAGAATAAATAAGAGTCCAGCCTTTCCACTCTTTGGCCGTCCAAGCTCCCCAATTAGAAGTAATACATTTAGGTGTCCATGTATTTTTAGAACCATTAATAACATCCTCCAATCGCTGGTCAATAAGTGCTTTGTGCTTTGGAGTTAAATAGCCCCTCTGACACCACTGCTTCCACATGTACTTTGCAGTTCCCAAATACAAATTATACATCGGATCAATAACACAAAACAGAATCTGTCATTACCGTGTCATAATAGGGTAATTGTATGAGGAGAGTATATCTTACCCCGTATTTAGATTCCATAGTCTTTTTTGCACTCAATGTTCTACATTTCTTAATTTTCTTAACAATAGAACCATGTTGGTTATGTGTCCTTTTGGGCCATGCACTACAATCAAAGCCACTGTAGTTTCTCTTTCCCCAAATCCTCCACCAAACTCTTTTGAACACCTAGAGCAACCCTTCTTGGCAGAGTGGGACAGATATCCACAAACTTTTCGAGCTGCAGGAATATCACATGACACACAGAGAAGGGCCACCCTTACTTCAACTCCCTCAGGATGTGAATGAGTTTGTAATGTTATACCAAAGAGCCTTAAGCTCATTAACGAGGGGCTGCAAAAATCCTGTCAAACAATGGGGCTCCTTTTTAAGGGATGGAATGATACTCACAATAATTACATTTTCTCTTATAAATTGTATACTTCTAGGTAGATTTAACAAGCACAGATACATGACACCAACAGATATAATATTTGATCATCTTTTATAAGGTTGGAACTAATCAACATTCAGCATAAGGCCATATGTATTTCTGAGATTAAGAAAATTTAAACCATCAACATCGGCAAAATGCTTCCAAACATTTCCGTCATATATATCAGCAAATGAGTTTCCATCCATATTCCTTTTTCTCTATAAACAAGACTTTTCTTCTATGTCTGGTCGTTTCAAAAGCCTCTCTAAACTTTCAGTTAGAGGCCTGTAGCAAAATATTTTTTGGGGCTTCAAGACAATTTGCCCGCCTGGTTCATTTGTTTTGTCAAACAATAAGTGATTACAAGACTTTGATTTCCCAACTACAAGGGACTGGTAATCATTCTTATCAAATCTAAGCAATTTGTGAAACTTATACATGGTTTTTCGAAGGGCATTAGCAATATCATGAGAGAATGCATCAGTGACCCCAAATATTGTAAAGTGCTGAACAAACAATGCAAGAATATCACTGACTGCAGAATCAGAAATTACATGGGTCAACTGCCACCAATTGTGAAGAAAAAGTACCCATTTGATTAGCATCTGTGTCCTACTAAGGGATTTTGTACAATTGTCATCAAACAGATCAGTAAACTCCTCTGTTTTGCAGTCTCCAAGAGAGATGTTTGGCCTGGTATCATGTGTGGAGGAGCCGTCAGTATCATCAGAACTAGAAGATTCATTGTCACTTGTATTTGGGGTGTCATCACCTTCCAACTCATCTTCAGTACTACCAGAATCATACTTCTTTCTTGGGACAGTAGATGACAAAGCGAGCTATGAAAAAAGTGTTAAAAGTCAAATAATAACATTAGCGGTCGCGAAAAGAGAAGTGAAAGTAGGTGGCTCCTTTTGGGATATTTTTATTTGTAAAAATGGTTTGTAAAATTATAAGATGTAAAATGATTTTTGTTTTGTAAATTGATTTTTATATAAAAGTTGAAGAGGTAAGATAATATAAATTTGATTGTGAGAAGATAAGATTAACCCTTTATGGGTAGATTGAAGAATAAAATGATGAAATGATAATAAATAGGAATGTGGGTGGGTGGGAAGTTTGTAAATTGAAGTGAGAGTGAGGAGGAGTTAGTGTGTAGAGAGGGTTTATATAGTATGTGGGGTGGCGCTGTAGTAGCGGAAGGTTGAGGGATTATGGGTATTGGATCTTTCCTGCCACTAATGATTGCGCCTAACGTTCTGTGAACGTGATGCTTAGAACATTAGCGGTCGCGATAAGAGAAGTGAAAGTAGGTGGCTCCTTTTGGGATATTTTTATTTGTAAAAATGGTTTGTAAAATTATAAGATGTAAAATGATTTTTGTTTTGTAGATTGATTTTTATATAAAAGTTGAAGAGGTAAGATAATATAAATTTGATTGTGAGAAGATAAGATTAACCCAAGAAGAGCCAAATTTATGGGTGGGAGTTGGTGGGATGATTTTATAAGGTGGATAAAGATTTTATGAGTTGAAGATTTACAGCATTTCGATCAGTGAATACATAAGATTTGTATGCGTCGGATTTCCACCCGACGAATTTCTGTATCTGTAGATCCGTGCAACCCGCCAGGTGGGCTGCTGTAGCTGCCGTCTTACGGATGCTGTGTAAGGAGTGGTGACTTGGGTCGAGACCAATGTGTCGTAGCGCTTGTTCCCATGATCTTCTGATGTGGGTGACTGGTACTGGTGTAATGGAGCCCGGAAACACTGCAAAAGACTGGTTATCTTTTACTGTTGGACTTTGTTGATACATATTCTTTACTGCGTTAACTACACAGAGGTCGTTATCATCTGAACCCTGCAAAGTTAAAGTCTTTCTTTCATACGTTGTTTGCATGTTTTTAGCGGACTTCACATGTATTTCCACCGAGTTACCTTTCACTGTGACATCGGCCCTTGTAAGGTGGACTGCGGGGTTGAAGGATTTTATTGATGGGGGCACTACCTCGCTCTGCCTAAGAGCAGCATAGTATAAAATAAGAAGCACAGCTTTTAGGATGAGACCGTCATTCTGACTAGATATGTTGCAGATGATACGTTTAAAATCATTTAATTGCAATGGTTGCTTTGTACGTGGAATATATGCCTTGTTCTTTAGAATGGCCTTTATGGCCCATATGGTACGTTGATGATCAAGAGGGGCGGTAGAGATGTTTCTCTTATGAAAAAGGTTTCTGATATGTGATATATTGTTTTGCACAGTCTTGGGAGAGGGGATATGTTTACACAAATACTCGATATATGCACACAAGTGGACGTATGTGCACTCCTCTGGTGTTGTGGATACCTCCCTCAGGAATGCAAGAAACGTTTTAGTTGCCGAGTTGTAGTTTGCCCTCGTGCCTGGTGCCCATGCAGAGTCCTGCCTCAGATTCGCCTCGGTGACTAATTGCTGCATCCTTGGGTCTGAAACATATTTTATCACAGTTATCTACCCATTGTTGCATGTTAGGTTCGGTGATTTCTAAGGTGTACTCATTAATAAAACCAGACACAATGTCACTGTGTTTTGCTCCCAGATGAGCTCTGCTAAGAGCGTCGGCCAGCACATTATGGGAACCTTCAATATGTTGTACCGATATTTGTAAACTATTCCTGGCCTGTACCAGCCAGGCGGCTCTTGCGGCCGAGAGTATTACATTGTTTCTCCCCCTTCCTGAGTTTAATGTACTAACTGTTGCTTGGTTATCACAGAGGACAAGGACGTGTGCCCCTTCGTCTTTTTCACTGATAAATGTGTCTAAAGCAATGGCTAGGTTAATGGCCTCTAACTCAGATATGTTCACTGCTTCCACGTCCATGTCGCACACCTGTTTGGCATAAGCCTGAGCGCCGTCCGACGCGCCTATCCCTGTTAGGCAGGCGTCGACAACGATTGTTTTGCTAATGGGGTCGTTTGGGATTAGTGAGCGGCCATTCCACGTGCTGCAGAATGATCTAAACCAATCCAGGTCCAATTGAATTTCAGGGGTGACATTTATTCTACCATTACCCCCGGCTCTGAGTGCGTCGAGGAGGCGCGAAATGAAGAGTCGTGCCGGGCGGACACATTTACCCAAATACACCAATGAGCCTATCAATGATTGTTCACTGCTTCCACGTCCATGTCGCACACCTGTTAAGCCTGAGCGCCGTCCGACGCGCCTATCCCTGTTAGGCAGGCGTCGACAACGATTGTTTTGCTAATGGGGTCGTTTGGGATTAGTGAGCGGCCATTCCACATGCTGCAGAATGATCTAAACCAATCCAGGTCCAATTGAATTTCAGGGGTGACATTTATTCTACCATTACCCCCGGCTCTGAGTGCGTCGAGGAGGCGCGAAATGAAGAGTCGTGCCGGGCGGACACATTTACCCACATACACCAATGAGCCTATCAATGATTGGAGAGATTTCTTTGAAATAGTCTTGCACCCATACACATTGTTAATATTTTGAAGGACCTCATTTATTTTTACCTCTGGGATTGAGAGCGACATGTTTTCGGTCGAGAACTCAATACCCAACCATGTGACTGTGGTAGCCGGGCCCTGCGTTTTCTCCATCGCTTCGGGTAGACCAAGTTCCTGTAACAGAGTTGAAATGGTGATATAGTCATCCTTAGCAGATTCATATGTTCTAGATATGTATACAATGTCATCTAAATACATGTGGCATGTGACACCCTTGCTTCCTAGAATGCTGACAATAATGTTTGCAATGCTCTGCATGAAATAAGATGAACTCCTACTGCCAAATGGCATAGTTGTGTCACAGTAGTACATGTTGTCCCATTTCATGCATAGGAGATTCCAGTCAAGAGGATCTGAATGGAAATTCTTATATGCACGGCTTATGTCTACCACTCCCATGAACGAACCTTTACCAAACAACTTCATATCATTGGCGAGATCTTCGGTGGTTGGTAATTTGTGGGGTTGTACTTTCCCCCAAATAGCATTTTTCCTGACAAATTGGTTGATAGAAAGATCCTCAGGGAAGGTCATGTCAGTAATGATTCTACGTTTACCCAATTCTTTCTTTGCCCTCGTCATGATAGGTGAACAGTGTAACCAGGGAGTGAAGGGCGGTGTTTTGAAAGGGCCCAGTAAATCGCCGTGGTTAATTTCTTTGGCAATAAATTCTTCTACTTGATCGGGGAACTCATTAGCACTGGGGTGATTGGACATGTCGGTGTCTAAGTGTGTAACCGGGCCCAAATATCCTATAGGGAAACCGTATACGATAAAGTCTAGAATGGTTTCTCCCCCACTGATGTTACCGAGGTACCTTCTCCACGCTTCAACATGCAAGTTGCTGGGCAAAGGTATTCTGGCAGATAAACAATTGGGGAGACCTGTGTCTCTGACGACATCATATATGCTGGTGATTTGAGAACAGTTGGGCGCATTTGCCCTTGGCCAGTATTTTTGTCTGTGTTCCTTTAAACCATATGGGGAGAGATCAACATCTAGTTCATTGGATTCATGTTTACAACTGGCAATAGCTTTACTGAAGTAATCATTCATACCTGAACCTTCTCCACACATCTTTCCTGCCGCTAATGATCGCGCCTAACGTTCTGTGAATGTGATGCTTAGAACATTTTTCTAGGACTCTAGATTGACGGCAACCATACACACTCTGGAATCTGGAAAAAGGGATTGGGTTTAGTTCTTACTGATGATGATTATAAATAAGAACTATAAATCACTAATAGCATCAAACATCATATAACCCAGAAATAATATATCAGGTTATGAAAATAGATGGCTTGCAATACATGCAACAACTAGATGTTATTTATCTATGTTTAACAGGAGAAAGATTAATTTCTTACCTTGTGCAGCATTTTGATTTTTTCGGAAATATCCATGAGAACTGGTTTCTTCAGTCCATTGATTTCAGCTCTTACAGATTCCACCGATTCTGCCTTTCGCATAATTCAAGTCAAAGACTCAACTGCTCCCTGTGGATCTCTTGTGTTTGACATGGCCGAAGAGAAGATGTACTGGGCTTCTGTTTTGGATTCCAAAATAAGGGCTCACTTATCCAATTTCTGAAATGAAATCGAGATTCAGAAATGAGAAATTCTATAACTTTGATCTCTTTTTAACCATACATACATTGAAATGGCGCCTACCACCCCAACCCCTGTGCAATGGCAGTTGAACATGAAAGCAATTATGAATCATTTAAAACCTGGAACTTTCAGTATCATTGAAATGAGAGTGACGTATTAGTATATTAAATAGATCATTGACATACACAAATCACAAACAAAAGAAAACATGTATTATATATCAGTATATTAACGTTGGTTAGACTTATCTGATTCAAAGAATTTAAAATTCATGTATGGTTGTAGTGAACTAGTGCATTATTCCCCCGGTGGGAGAGGTTTCTCCACTGTGCGTGCATTCACCATTCAGTAAGAATTTACAACATTCAACCGGAAATAATTACTTCCGACATGGATTGTAGGGAATTCTTGCTGCGAACTATATTAGCTTCTGAACACGGCAGTATGGAGAATGCAGCATTTAATATAAACCTGGACATGGTTAATCGCCTCCACAAGATTAATTTTAAGAGCTTGCCCCGCACGAATTATAAACTCTGGCTCTAATTATCTGCCTATATCACACTGATATGCAACCCTGCATATAAGCTTATCATAATATTATTAATTATCGTTTATTATCAATTAAACATTAATATCGTATTCCAAAACTTCTATTCATGCTAATCATTTAGCAATTTCACAGTGTAGGCCTACGTCTCATATACGAAAGGGTAATGATAACGCCTCATGCACGTCACTCAGCGGGAATAAAGCAGACAATATTTTACGACTATGACTCATGACTATTTATTTCGCCATTGAAAATATGTTGCATATGTGTAGGCATTTTAGAAATTCACCTTCATTGCTTTCAAAGTAGTACACCATCTTTTCAAATAAATATTATTGTCACTGTTTTTAATCATTTTCCAAAGTAATAAATCGCAACAGTGTGGATTTAACACACGTTCTAAATGCCAATTTGGTATCTCTTGCGATAGACCCTGGGATAAATTCTATGTGCAAGCTATTCTCCATATTCGAGTTCTCTGCCTATTTATCTAGGATTTAGCCGAGTCCGAATTTGAATCCTATCCATGAAGGACATTTATCGGCGGAGGTACCTTTCATAGCTTAGGGGAGCTTAGGCTGCGTTTCCACTGGTTCGCTCTTTAGGTCCGCTCTCACTGTGCTCTTTTTTATTGTCTTGAGCGCACAACAAGCGAAGTTTGAGCGAAACCAGAGCGGTCTAATAGAATCGGTTATTGAGCTTTCTATACGCTCTAAAAAATGGCTATGTCCGCTTCTTTAGAAGAGCGCAGGACGTTGCGCTTATATCTGATCTGTTTGATATGAGCGCAACTAGACGCCGCTCTTTCTGCCTGTTAAAGTAGCGGACCAAGAGCGCAGTAAGAGCGCACAAACCCATTTACCATTGATTTCCGAAGGAAACAAGCGGAGCAGTAGAATCGCTCTGCGCTTGTCTTGCGCTTATAATAAAAGCGAACAAAGAGCGAATGAAAGACACATTATAAAGAAGCGAGGCAAGAGCGAGCAATGAGCGCAGATACAAGCGAGCCAGTGGGATCCCACCTTTACACCCGATTTGATTCTTTAGCGTCTCTAATTGCATATGCATGAAGACCTGTGCACCCAATCATTTGCCACCAAAGTATAAATGTTTCTTAATGGTACCCTGCCTTACAGAGATGCTTCACTGGTGGTATTTTCCTGAATGCCCTTTTAGTAGTTTCTCCGAATATGAACACAAATGTACCCACGAGTCAGCTCTCTGGGAGTCTTTCATCGGGAAGAGGTCATCATCATTTAGAGGCAGGTCACCCGCAACACCTACAATCTGCATTGATTAATTGACTACATATGAATGAGCATATATATTTGAATGCCTGAACATTTCATGGTCATTATGTTTGAAAGTATTTAATTAAAGCTTAATAAGAAAGTGTGCTCAATTTGCAATCTAAGCAATCCATTGGTATTGGATATAAAATAATGGTATTTATTAATTTATTAACATTATAATGACTGCGTTTCTCTTGTTCCCTTGTTACCATGGGAACAAATACAACTGCGCGACAAACGTGTTCCCTACTTTTATATCAAATACACAACACTCTCCACCCCCGCAAGATATGTTACTGATGATCCCCAAACAGTACATCTTGATTGTTCATTGTTCTTGAACATTAAGAGGGAATGGATCCTACTTTCTTCATAAAATATGTATTTGTATTTAAAGATTTTTATTCAGCGACAAAATCATTTTGTAACATTTACACTATTTTCGGATTGTGCTGTTTATATATATACCCAGAATTAATGTACAAAATATAATTTAATATAGGTTCATTTATTCAAAATCCGTTTATGAGATATTGTGTACCAATAATATAATGGTTCTGTTCCTCATGATATAATAGGAGATGTTGCTTTACTTGACTCTTATGACTTAGGATATGTATAATAGTTCTATCCTTCAGCCACATTGGTATTCTTTAAGATGGAGGTTTATGGTGTCTTTTGGGCCTTGATAGTATTGCTGGTGTTTCGTCTGTATCTGCAAATATCACTCGAACACTAATGTATGCGTTTCTCTTGGTATTTTAGAGGAGTGTTTTATCATATAAAACACTCCTCAATTTGCAATCTATGCAGTCTATTTGTATTGGATATGAAATAATGGTATTTTGTATTGGATATGTAATAATGGTATTTATTTATCTACTAGCAAAGTACCCGTCCTCCGGACGGTCCCCCCTTCCTCTCACTCTCTCTCCCCTCCCCCTCTCTCCGTGCCTCTCCTCCTTTTCTCTCCCTGCTTCTCCCCCTCTCTCTCCCCCAGTTCCTAACCTCCCCCTCTCTTCCCCCTACCCTCTTCTCTATGTATACTCTTCTCCCTCTCCCTCTCCGATTTTCCCCACCCTCTCCCTCCGCTTCTTTCATTCTCTACCACCCTCTCTCTCCCCTCCCCATTCCTCTTCCCCATCCTCTCCCTCCCGTTTTTTTTGCTCTCCCCCTCCCTCTCTGATATCTCTCTCCCCCTCTCCCCCTGTCTCTATTTCCTCGATCTCCCCCTCCCCTTTGATCTCCCCCCCCCCCTCTCTCCCCCTCTCCCTCTTTTTCCTTCTTCACCTTCCGTCTCTGGACTTTCTCCTTCACCTCGTTTTCTCTCCCCCTTCTTCCTCTTCTCGCTTTCCCTCTCCTCCTCTCTCTTCTTCTCCCTCCCCTCCCCTCTCCCACACATACCCTCCCCTCTTTTCCCTCCATGTTTTCCATCTCTCATACCTTATTTTCCCCTGCCCTCTCCAATTCCCCCACCCTCTCCCTACCCCCTTCTTCTCTCCCCCCTCCCCCCTCCCCCTTCCCCTGGTCTATCTCTCCCTCCCTCGTCCTCTCTTTCCCTCTGGGATATTGAAGGCATGACATCATTACATTTTCATTCAAGTGAGGGTCCTGTGATGGGTTATGTGCTCTCTACTTTTGACATTTGTCCTTACAAAAGCCTATAAATAGAGTAGGCTCCCCAGCTTTCCCAGGCTAAAAATAGCTGTACAAAACACAACTAACAAGTTATAAGTTTATTAAGTTAATCAATCATTTAATGAACTATTTTTCTGTTTAACTTTATAATCAGTTTAAGTTAATGTATATATTGTGCGTTTCCAAAGGAAACAAATTCTACGGTCAACTATTTGTGCGCAATGGCTAGATTATGAATATCAGACGTACTGTAATCTGAAATGCCTCAAATGTCTGTATTAGAAGAACACAGGAGTGGAAGTAAAATTCAGTTTATTAACAACTAGGAAAGTTGCACGCTCCCTGTTTACAAAGGCAGTTGGATAAACATGAAAGTACAATGCAAGGGAATTAGACATAAGACATCAAACAACATATTGTAATCTAATAATACACAATTGTCTTTTAGTCTTTGCAATTCCGAGCTTGTCTGTCTCCAAGACTTGAAACCCAGAAATCCCAAAGGGTGTAGTAGGTGTAGATCACTCAGATTCAGTCATGGGTGGTCCTCTCTAAATGGGTTCCTCTCAAAACCTATACAGTGGCCTTAAGTGGCAACTTGTCAATCAAACCAAGATAGCCAATAGAATACAACAAATGTCAACCAATAGGATGTCACACTGGCCTTCAGGGATTTACTGCAGAGATGGTAGAAGGTTGTCAATCAAGCAGTCCTTGCATAAGTGCAAAGTTAGTAGTGTTGGCGTGAATTACATCACACAGAGATGGGCATCCAGATATCCTCCCAGATAAGTGTCCACACTCCTCACACCAATCCTCAACCAACACCTCAAAATGTATCACATGAACTTGCTACTCAGGATGATTGACAGAATGGTACCCAATTCACTAACATTCACGATTTTTTATTAAAAAAAATACCGTAGAATGTAAAAAGGGCTTCAAAATCACATTTTTACCCCAGATAACTCCACAAACCACATATAATGTCCTCCGGACAGGGCTGACGGAACTGTACAGAGCAGAAAAACAGCTGGGAACATCACAGATTCCCAGAACATGCATGACAAATAAAATCACCGTCTCACGTTTACTATATAGATTAACACTAGTGGCTGCGTTTCTTTTGTTCTCTCTTGTTACCGTGGGAACGAATACAACTGTGTGACCAATACTGATACTTTCATATCAAATACACAATTAACTCCCCCGCAAGATATCAAATACACAACACTAATGAATATTACAATATCCCCTATGTCATAGGGTGTGGCCTGTACCATCAGAAGAAACAGTGACTTGGGTTATAATTAGTCCATCTGTGGCAGTCTATAGGCGTTGGCTTCATACCCAGAGGCCATAAGGTGGTGAGTTCGAACCTGACAGTGGAGTGCCAAATGTGTCATTTAACCAGCCACCCAGTGCACACGGACTGGGTTACAAAAGACTAGTCTCATACACATCGCTGCCAGCATTAATATCCATTTTAAAGAATGGTTTCTTATATTTAAAAGCAGCTTGTAGTGTATAGCACCTGTCAGAACGCCCATGTCGTGGTTAAAGCTGTTAACAGCGCATAACAATAGAATCACCCATGCACCTTATTCAACATTTTGTTTTCCCATGGTTTTTTTTCTGGTGTAAAATTCAGATGAATGACCCCAATGTCATTCCTTGGATGCCTTTTATTTTGTAAAACTTATATTTGTAGGTGATTTTTGATTAAGTAGTTGCTTGGATTCAAATTATCTGTAAGAAGAGCCTTAATTAATTTAAAGAATATGGGAGGAATCTTTTAGCAACCATTGTGTAAGTCACGTGATGCACTTAGACATACGCGAACCTGGGAAAAATAGTGACCGTCTCGTTCATGAAGAAAGAAACAACCATTTCCTGCTGACAATCTCCCTTGGGAAATAATTATACGCGAGCCAGACTACTGAATCACGTCCAATTGAATCGTGCCCTATTTTGGTAGGGTAATGCTCATGCACGACGAGGCAAAGATCTGTATCTTAAGGAGAAACCTTCATCAAAGATACAAATAAGACTCCTGTGAAGAAAGTCGCGATTAGAGAAGCTAATTTCAAGAACATTTTGCTGTTATCTTTAAGGTATTTTCAAATTCTAGTAACTTTTGAGAAAAGGATGTATTTACACTACCATCATGGATCTACTCTTATCCAACTTCTGAGACGGAATTAAAGGTTTATAAGGTGTTTGCTTCTCTGAGTAATATAATGCCAAAGAGACGAATAAAACCCCCCCCACACCTGAGCCGATTTCCACCGATTTAACTTCTCCCGATCCGATTTAACTGCTCCCGATCCATTTTAGGATTTAACTTTCCGTCCAGATCAATCGGGAGTACAATCGGGAATAGTTTCATCACTCGGTAGTCCCCCCGATTGCTAAAATACTCCAATCGGCGGTGGTTTTCAGCAATCGGGATGAGTTTAATCCAATTTTTGCCCGATTATAGATTTGTCCCGATTTTGGCTGTTAATTTTTATAATCGCTTCCTAGTTTGGGTCTCTGCCCGATGCGTCAGGGACTGTCCCGATGCATCGGGAGGCCTTCCAGAGCCATCGGGAGGGCTCTCCCGATTATCCAAAAAATGGAAAATCGGGAGCTGCACTCCCGATGCGTCTGGCGCGCACCGATCATAGTACTGCTAGCATACACTAGGTTCCGCTAGCATCCACCGCGTGGTGACCTAGGCGCATCCCAGATGGCGTTGCAGTCACATTTCGGCCTTGACCTTTGAACTGAAGATGGCACGAGGAAAACGTGGTCGTGGTGCTTCCACCAGAAAAGTGAGTTTGACCCTTAATTACGAATATATGGTTATTCAATAGTTGTTAGTTGTTAGTGTGTACTTGTGTGTTGCGATTTGTATCAATGATATGTGTTGCCTTTTCGTATATTCGTGGGATACGGTGCCATAATTAATCCTTGACTGTCACTATCTGTCACTATCGGTCATACATACCTGTATGTGTGTATATGTGTATGAGTGTGTGTACCTATGAGCCTCGCACGGTGGTCAGTGTTAATTGTAAACACATAGGTGTTTTGCCGGTTGCATTTGGCTAAACCGAACCACTTAGAATTGTTACATTTACTTGTGTGATGTTCATGATTGCTCTCCGCACGCTCTATAAATATTAAATGTTTGTATAACTATTTTCAGCCAGTGTCAAATACTAAAACAGAGGAGGAGTGTCCTGTTGGTGTGCGGACACGGAAAAGAACGTTGGGCGTTGCCAAGGTACGTTGTTAATATTTAAGTGGCAAATGCGACTATAAACTTATCCAGTGTTTATATGGGTGTTAATGTGGGAATGATGTCACAAAATAGTCTAGACTAATTTACTAACTTCTACATACTTCTACATGTTCAGTTGTGTATATATATATGTGATCAAACTCATTTACAGTTAGTTATTGCTTGTTTATTAGTCGGGACGTGGACCTGCACCAGGGAGAGCAGCCGCAACTGTCACACATGATGTGAGTGCATCTGTGCCGGACAAAAACATCAATACTGGCCCACTCAAGGTTTTTAATTTTTGAAGTTGTTAATGATTGTTAATAATATTACTCTAATCATAATAATCAGTATTGATTTCAGAACGTGTTTCAACGTAGTTTCTTGAATACAATTCTGTTAAGTGACCGGTATATTGAATTTATTTAACTGATTTATTCCAAGGATTTCTCGCAGAATGTTGCAAAGCAGGTAACTGTTGAAGACAAGATCTCACTGCCACCTCGTGGGCGCATGAATAAAGAGAATAAACAGGTATTTTATAACTATATCCTCATTGCAAATTTGGGTAGTACTCTATTGTTCCAGGTAATATCTCATTAAAGTTTCTCCCGTCTGACCAGTTGTATTGTAAATAACTCTTGTAACCGACTTATCTATTTGCTGTTTGTGATCGCTTATTCCCATAGGGTGCTGCCCCAAAAAATGCTGTTCAAGAGGAATCGGCTGAAGGTTTTAGTCCTCAATTGGCTCAGGCAATTCAACCTCCAAAACATTCGCCCAAAGCAACTTCTAAGGTAATATTTAACCCTGTGCTATTCCAAATGCATCAGTGTTGCTTCCATATTTGATGATTCTTGCTGCTGAATTAATTGCTCAAAGACTGTCTACAATTTAGTTTAATCAGTCGTAACTTTGTTCATTTAATTGTTTGCAGCCTGTTAAAGTGGAATCCGGCAAGGGCGACGTTAGATTAGAACGAGCGGCTAATGAGGAACAGAGAGTTGAAGCGAAGGCCACACCATTAAAAGAGCGCCAGGTACCAGTTACTAATGCTCTATTCATAAGATATATTGCTTGGTTTTATTTATTTGTTTAGTGGTAACCGTGTTGACTTATTTCCTTGCAGCTTGTGCACGTAGACAAAAGTGGCGATGTAGAGTCAAATGGAGAAGATAGTTCACAAGACGAGGCCACACCACCAAACGAGCGCCAGGTATTTTTTGACGACTGCTTTATTCAGAAGATATATTACGTGGTTTTATTTATTTGTTTAGTGGTAACCGTGTTAACTTATTTCCTTGCAGCTTGTGCATGTAGACAAACAGGGCGATGCGGAGGAAATTGAAGAAGAGAGCTTGGAAGACGCGGACACACAGGTTGTGGTTGTAGACAAAGGAGAAGAGACATTGGACATTGAGGCCAGAGGATTAAAAGAGCGCCAGGTATTATTTATGACTGCTCTATTCAGAAAATAATTAATGATTAATTGTTCCCATGGTAACGGGGTTAAATTATTCCCTTGCACCTTGTGCACATAGACAAAGGAGGTAATGATGTATTTTTACGACTGTGCCTTGAATTGGTATTATTTACTTGTTAATAGTCGCAGGATGTCACCGATGAGGAAGACGAGGAACTGGAAGACAAACGAGAGGAGGATGGCAGACCAGAGAAACAACAAAAGGTAAAGCATACAAGTGTACTCTTCATATATATAATATTTTCCAGGTATTTGTCCAAAGCCATCGATCCGGGGCAACAGGTTTTAATTAACATACTAATAATCAAAAACATAATTGACTGTTTTATTCAGAAAATAATTAATGATTAATTTTTCCCCTGGTAACGGGGTCGAATTATTCCCTTGCACCTTGTGCACGTAGACAAAGGAGGTAATGATGTATTTTTAAGACTGTGCCTTGAATTGGTATTATTTACTTGTTAATAGTCGCAGGATGTCACCGATGAGGAAGACGAGGAACGGGAAGACAAACGAGAGGAGGATGGCAGACCAGAGAAAAAACAAAAGGTAAAGCATACAAGTGTACTCTTCATATATATAATATTTTCCAGGTAATGTTTTAATTAACATACTAATAATAAAAAACATAATTGAAGTTGTAAGAATTTTTGGTAACAGCACAACAATGTGGCGGCGAATGGAGGCAAACACGAGACTCAAAAGTCAAATATGTGTACATAGCCATATCAGTCATCGATTCTGTCCAATTAGCAACAAGAATACTATATCTACATCTAATATATATATAGCTACTAAACAAACGCAATTATTTCTGTAGGTTGATCCAATGGATCTGCTGTATAGGCGTCCCGACATGGACCTCATGAGTCTGATCGAACGTGAAGAGGATATTGAACAAGCGAATGCTGTGTTGTTTACTGCCAAACCCGTTGCCAACAGTGCAAAGGTATTATATTAATTTGTGTTATTGGAACACTTAGAGAGAACGTAGTAAATTAGTTAAGCTTTCGGTACAATCAAAATGTTTACGCAGTTAGTATAGATTATTTCCGATATTTATGTTTCCCTGTAGCCCAACCAACTTCGTACTGAAGTAGCAGCTAACCAGTTGAACAATGATCTGTACAACGACCCTGACACTGGACTGGATACCACGCTAAACTTCAACAGGAGCCTCGTGTCAGAGGGAAGCAATGATACCTACCGTACTTCCACTCCAGCTGGCAAAACAAAGAAAAAGGATGGACGTGCCGCTGCTAGCCCCAGGCAGAAAATGTGGAGCGAGCAGGAGGAGGAAATGCTTGTTGATATGTGGCGCAGCGCTCCCTGCTTGTATGACAAGCAATCCAAATACTACAAGAACCGTAACATGAAAGACCGTGCCCTTGTTGAAATTTGTGCTCAATTATCCAAAACAGGTATTTACAACCATAAATTCGTATCATAACCATTTTATATCAGTCAGTGTTAGATGTCATTTGATTTTGAAAGTTTATTAACGTTTTAACGCTGGAACGTTTTATTCCCATGAATTATAACTGCTAATCCCGATTTTTGAATGTTTAATTACCAATTTCAGTCCCCCAAGTCAAAACACACCTAGAGACCTTGCGCTCCACCTACTCCAAGGCTCATAAACACACCAATAAGTCTGGTTCCGGGGCTGGTGACAACGCAGATCAACCGTTGACTGACCGACAATTACATGTGCTGGAACTGTGCAGATTCCTGTCATCGCATGTTACTCATCGCAAGACGAGCTCCAACTTGAGCACTATGGTGCGTACTTTCAATGTTAAAATTTATTTTATGTTCATGAATTACAGCCAAATAACCAAATAATAATGGTACTAGTAATGGTAGCTTGTTAAGTTAACTTGAATAGTTGTATTAGTTTCTTTCTGGAGGTAAATACAAGTTTTATGGATTTATTTATATGCCAAACGGTTATGGAAATGTTACCAGTCTACTTCATAGTCCTATGTCGACCACTGTGACAATTACTCATAGGTAGGAATAATGAAATCCTTCTTTGTTTGTTGCTTTGCAGCACATCGTTTATGACAATGAGGCAAACGATCAACAACAAGCAAGAGCAGACACACCACCACCAGAAGCAGAACCAGAACAAGAAGCAGAACCAGAACCAGAACCAGAAGCAGAAGCAGAAGCAGAACCAGCACCCCAAGACAAGCCTTCCCCCGAACGTCAACGTGGTAAAGGCACACCACCTTCAACAGCGTATGCCTTGATGGAACAAAACAAGAAAGCTCGGCGGGCCGAAATGGTTGAGGATTACTCGCTTCTGGGCGATCCTGATTATGACCCCGATGCAGAGCAGAAGGAATTTCGTATAGCAAAGCCCTCCAGAAGAGTCTCTCTTAAATTGATCACTCCCCCCGACGCTGGAAAACAAGGACTCAAAAGGAAAAACAGTGGCACTAGTGATGTTGGGGAAAGCGTCAGCGGGAATTCCCCAAAGAAACACCACAGTGGACATAAAAAAACGCTTACAACATCTTGCCCCGCATCTGCCAAAGTTGCCAAAAAAAACAGCAACCAAACCAAGAATAACGCTGGACCATCGGGGGTCATGCCGACTACTACAGTAGCTACTGCTTCAAGTGATGGTGGGGAAAGCGTCAGCGGGAATTCCCCAAAGAAACACCACAGTGGACATAAAAGAACGCCTACAACATCGGGCCCCGCATCTGCCAAAGTTGCCAAAAAAAACAGCAACCAAACCAAGAATAACGCTGGACCATCGGGGGTCATGCCGACTACTGCAGTAGCTACTGCTTCAAGTGATGGTGGGGAAAGCGTCAGCGGGAATTCCCCAAAGAAACACCACAGTGGACATAAAAAAACGCCTACAACATCTGGCCCCGCACCTGCCAAAGTTGCCAAACTACCGACTAATACAGTAGCTACTGCTTCAAGCAGCAAGAATTTGCAGCTGAGCTCCCTTGCTGAGTCGATAAAATCGTTCACTACAGATTATAAAGAGTTGATAGTGTCCCAGGGTGCAAAAGCGGCCAAAGGCGTCCACGAACAGTGGGCTGAACTGTTGGCCCATAAGATAGGGAGGATGGATCCAAACACTGCCGAACATTTTAAGTTGTTTGTGGACACAAAAGCTCTTGATGCCATGACTGGGTCATGGACTAAATAATGTTCTGATCCGTTTAAAACTATAACCTGAACATTGCTATGGGGGTCTTTATTTACACCACAAGTAATGTATTTCCAACTTTTAGTCAGTCCTCAATTTTGTCAAAAAGGAAAATTGGGATGATCGGTGCTAAATGCAGGTCTTTATTTACACCAGAAATATTCTCTTTGATAGTATTTCTCTAAACTATTTTAGTATTTTACTACTGAAGTATTTTATTAACCTGAACATTGGTATGACAGTTGCTAGTGACTGAGAAATGCATGTCTTTTCGTTACACCAAAATTATTGTATTTTAAAGTAGTTATCAGTCGTCTCGTTTTTATAACACAAACTTGGGTATGCAGGTCTTTTTTTACACCACACAACATTGTAATTAGTGTTATGTATGCACCCAATCTAAAACATGTAACGATAATGTTCATGTTCATGCATGGAGTATGTTTATGAAAAGTTGCATGGACCTGGACGATGTAATTTGATGACCATATACTCTGGTATTTTAGGTGCTTATGCCAAACACATAACAACTCTGACATCATAGAGGTGTTAGTTTATTAGTTGGCTCTTAATTAGTCAATTTGCTTCGTTTGTAGGATGTCATTAAGGTAATTGCAACCGGAATGACTGGTTTTTAACAAGTACTGCTTTATGTGTGTATAAATAAGTTTTGCTGTTGTGTGCCATTTGGTTATTCAATACTTAATGTCACATATCGTAGGCACTATACACTTCAATTATACATGGGCAGCACTGTTTTTGTGTAGTTAGTCTTGTCAGGGCACGGCAGATTATTCTGTTTGACTCTGATCTTGCCTTTGGTCCTATTACCATCCGTCTTGTTCATTAGAGAGTAGAGTAGTGATGTGATATCGAGCGTAAATAAAGTAGTGGAGTAACTTAACAGTAATAAATCCATTGTCGTTCATTTACTGGGTATGCAATGAAGGTAATTGCAACCGGAATGACTGGTTTTTAACAAGTAATGCTTTATGTGTGTATAAATAAGTTTTGCTGTTGTGTGCCATTTGGTTATTCAATACTTAATGTCACATATCGTAGGCACTATACACTTCAATTATACATGGGCAGCACTGTTTTTGTGTAGTTAGTCTTGTCAGGGCACGGCAGATTTTTCTGTTTGACTCTGATCTTGCCTTTGGTCCTATTACCATCCGTCTTGTTCATTAGAGAGTAGAGTAGTGATGTGATATCGAGCGTAAATAAAGTAGTGGAGTAACTTAACAGTAATCCATTGTCGTTCATTTACTGGGTATGGGTCAATTTGTATAATGAAGAACACTCAAAGGATAACGGTTAGATTAAAGAATATTTATTAATGACTCTATAGGTGTATGGCCCATATAAATTTAGGAAATAACAAGGTGGAATTAATATATAAGTCATTCACAATAAGGTAATACATGTCGCAGAATATTTCCATTTGTACAATGAAGAACACACAAATGATATCGGTTAGATTAAAGAATATTTACTGAGGACTCTCGAAGTATATATTTTATTTTTATTACCAAATTAAGCCAACTTACAATTCTGATTCATCGTCTATCGTAATTAACATTATGGTTCATTATTGATATACCTATCACTCTTTGATCTCACAATGTTACTGTACATTCCAACAAGAATCATTTTCAGTATTATCATACACTCTGGCATCATATAATTGTACAATTCTTTGTTTATATCTGCAAACACAACAAGGCTGTCTTATGATATTTTTTCTGGAAATTATCGCCTAACCCTGATAAGGGCATTTACTTCGGATTAAAAACATGTGTGACCGATACAACAAATTAATAATACAGTTATATCTCCAATATTTTTTCATCAACACACTCCTCGACCTTAGACAAGTAATAACTTCACACTTTAGAGGCAAACTCATCCTTTTCTACACAGGGATTTACATCAGGTCAATCAACGCGTACTGCCAAGGCACACTTCCTTCACAAATGCAAAAATTGGCGAGGTCATCGCGCATAACCTTGGCCCCTTGGTAACTATTTCTTGGTGCCAGTGGTTGCAACCGGTCCACATTCGCAACCTGCCTCCAAGTACCTGGTCTGTTTCGATGAGCTTCGTCCTCATTATCTACCTGGTCGGCAGCAATGTAAAGCTTGCCACATGTGTCCCTCATAAAGTTATGAAGGACACATGTAGCTTTGACGATGTCCTCCACCCTATCGATTCGCATCCGCAGGTCCTGCCGGTATATAGCAAACTTTGCTGCCAATATGCCGAATACATTTTCAACAATTCTTCGGCATCTTGACAGCCGATAGTTAAAGATTCTCTGCTTCACTGATAAGCCCTGTCCAGGATAGGGCTTCATCAGTGAAGTAGAGAGAGGAAACGCATCGTCCCCGACCAGGTAAAAACTGAGGTCAGTCTCCATTCCATTGACTGGTGCGGCTTTGGGGATGTGCAGCGGGTTGTTTTTTGAGGCCATCATCCGCCGGAAGGCGCAGTCCTTCCAAACGCCCCCATCACTAGCTGACCCCTCAGCGCCGACGTCTATGAAAATGAATTTATAGTCAAAATCAACAACCGCCATCAGGACCATCGAAAAATAACCCTTATAATTATGGAAGACACTCTCGGTGTTCCACGGCTTCCTGATTCTCACGTGTTTCCCATCAACAGCTCCGATGATGTTCGGAAGATTCCATCGACTGTTGAATCCGGTAGAGACTTGCTTCCACTGGTTCTCCGTTTTGGGCACCTATTATTGAATTACCGATTAATATTACACTAATACTGCTTACAAATAATGTTAAGCGTTACAAGACAGTCACACATCAAGACATTACAATAAACATAGTTTACTTACTCTTGTATCCAAACAAATATGGACATAATGTTTTTAATTCTGGTGCAATACATTGGTAATCGTTGTAATTTTCGATTGATTAGGCCAAACAAAATGATGTGTTTTCCTACGTGGTAACTGACAGAATATATTAATATCCCTCAAGACAAATATCTCTCCATCCGATTGCAGTTGCAAGGATATATATATCTAACAGTCATATGCCCAACAAGTGGTAGAATTATTCATATGTACACATTGGGCACCAATTGTTTAGTTATGGACTGCCAGTATTTTTAGTGAGAGTGAGAATAAATGACAGAAATCTATGTACCTGTAGATAAAGCGGTTGCAGCACCTCATACAATTTTCGGCATGTCTGATACACAATGGCGGCTACAGTACTTAGGCCGACCCGAAACTGTTGGTGAATCGACCAGAACCCATCACCTATTCAAATAAATTGAAATCCCTAGTTAGGTATCTATCTGTTAATTAAAATTGCACACCTAATGTTAACTGCAGTACATATAGTACATTATAAATAATTATGTAAATTTATTCTATAAGCTTAGAACATACTGTTATCGACTTTACATTGTAAAAGCTTTCTAGTGATAGTGATGTACGTGATTATAAATATTAAAATGCTTGAGTTCAGACGAAATATATTAGAATTGCATATGGAGATGCAATTTGTAGAAAAGTTATTTAGGTGAACATACCCAAGCAGAGATAGCGCAGAGTTATGCAGAGCCGGATCTCTGCCGGAATGGCTTTCCGGAATCGTGTGTCTTTCTTGGTGATGTGCGGTCGCATGAGGTCGAGCAGCTGCTCGAAGACATCGGGAGGCATGCGCAAGGTTCGCATGATGTGAGATGCCTCTCCATCCTAAAATAAACAATATATATGTAAGTCAAATATTAAATTAGATATCACCTTGATTAAGTTACAAAAGGATAATGTTACAAAAGGAATACACTTTTAATACACTTTATAAATATTATAACATATCAACATCAAGTAAAAATAACATGAACACATTTCAATTAATATTAAACAGATGGAAGCAATAAATATAGGAAGGAGCTCCATTTAATACCTACTTAAGTAAACATAGGAGCACTCGTGTTACCATCATATAATTAGTACATAATAATTGTTTAGCAGTCAGCAAGTACAGTACATAGGTCAATTACCATTCGTTGAAAAAGTAAGTTGATACCAAGTAATTTGATAAAATAACATTTGATATACACACGTCATATATACACGTCCAGGTATCAATGATAATGATTTACGCCTTATGATATTAAATACTGTATAATGTTATTTTTAATTAAAATTAATAATAATTTAATAATTAAAAATAATTTTGACTGTCGAATCACATTTAATCATAAATTACTGGTAACTGTATTGATTGAGTATATGGACCATGATGAAGAATATTATGGTGAACCCTATGTTCAATATTGCTCGTGCCCGAGTTAATGTACTTACATCAAGTAACTCTTGGTACAACGTGTACATTGTTGGTGGGGGGTTGTCTGGGTCATCGCGCCGTCTTAGCCATGGTTTCATCCAAATTCGTTGAGGAACCTCCTCCTCCTCCTCCTCCTCCAGGGCATCCTCAAGAAATGCGATTGCTGCACCCAAAATGGCGAAGACAGGGCCTGGATGTACAAGGAGTTCTGCCATCTTCTTGTTCTACCGTGACCGGAAGTAAATAACCGAGGTATTTACCGCCAAAACTTAACGAGCTGCTCTTACCCCACCTAGTGTCACTCATGACTATCGAGCGGTTGTGTAATCGGGCCAACATCAGGAGACTAATCGGCGAGAAATTGGTAGATGTGGGTCAACATTCCCGATTTATTTTTTTTGGCCAAATCGGCGGTGATTTGTTCCTGGTGTGGGTCTCCGCAAATGGACAGATTT
Source organism: Sthenelais limicola (assembly GCA_942159475.1). Classification (NCBI taxonomy): domain Eukaryota; kingdom Metazoa; phylum Annelida; class Polychaeta; order Phyllodocida; family Sigalionidae; genus Sthenelais; species Sthenelais limicola. The sequence continues at coordinate 69,271,513 of OW804097.1, read as the reverse complement.
GGAAGTTTATTCCTTAGAATTTTCGATCGGGAGAGGTTAAATCGGATCGGGGGCAGTTAAATCGGCGGGCGCTCAGGTGTGGGCGGCCCTTAAGTGTGATGCTGCTGTAGATATCAAAAGGAACTGTTTTAAAACGCGTGGACACGCCCCTATCCCTACAAGAAAACACTAGCAAGAGTATCAAAGTAAATCAAATTGAATTTAAAAAATAAACTTGCTACAATACAGTAACCAGTGTTTAGTTTGACGACTATGTGGAATGCGAAGCCATTGCATAAAATATAGTAAGGGTTAGGCCACGCCCACCTGGGTTTGTTTACCTAGACATCATGGCATGACGGATCCTGACCAATCACAAGCACGCCAGGTTAGAACATTTTCTTCCAACTGACATTTTTCAACTAGCCACTGGCTCATAATATTTCATTGTGTAATCTATGTTATATTATCGCTCCTTCAGGTGTATCGAATGGAACAAAATCCTGAAAATATTTCTTTTCACAATATTGAAGGACCAATATCTAGGCACATGTAACAAGACAAGGGCACTCTAAAAGTAAACGGTTATTACATGAAGAATGTGTAGGTTAACCCATTTGTCCCTAAAGGGGTCGTTTCGGACCCATGTGAGATGGGGTTTTTTCAATAGCATTATTATATGTTTTTTTGTTTTTGCAACATATTTATTCAGGATCCCTGCCAGCTGGGCTTATACAATGCTAACACATTTTATGATACGAGGTGGTAGTGATCAAACAAAAGAGACATGCATAGGTTTCACACAGGTGTTTCGTAAACTCTATGTTGGTATTTCAGGAATAATATATATTAGGTTTTCAAAGTGTCAATCAGCTCGGTGGTATCGTCCTTTAAGGTTCTCCATAGTCTATTCTCTTCTTTGCTTACAATATGGATTTTTTGTGCATGCAGGATGACAGAAATTGATTTAAAATTAAATAAGTAATGAAAATGATAGGTATGGAAATTATAGATTCTCCACATTGCGTAACAAGCGTTGCCATGGCAACGCCAAGACGACGTGACCATCACTGCTGTCTGCTTGCTACAAAAAAAATATCTAAACAGAAAAGGTGATTGAAAATTGCAATATAATAAGTAGTTTTAGAAAAAAAATACATAGAATGAACTAACCAATACCTTAGGCATCCATTTTCATACTTCAACTAGAATTATCAAAATTTGGTAAGAAAAGAATGTAGGTTCTTTGAGGTTGGGTCAAAAACGACCCCAATAGGACAATATGGGGTCAAACTCCCTTATCATTACTGACTGCTCACTTTAGGAGAGAACCTCTACTAGTAGGGTTAGTTAAGGGCAACAAATAAGGACTTCCGGTTCGATAGAAAAGAGAGAAAACGTGTCGGAGCACTGCTCCCTTTTTTTTCTTCTTTTCCAGGACTAACCCCTTTTTTTTTTCCTAACCCCAAAAGGTCAGTCGATTCAGTCTACACAATAGATCCTACACACCCAAGAGTTGACATCGAAAAAGACACAGGATTAACAGAAAAGAACTTTTTGTTTCCTCCCGCGCCCAACCGCCCTGGAGGAGCGTGGCTTTGGATTATCGCCCAAGTCGGTCGAAAGAGAAAAAGGATTAACACCCCAAAACACACAGAGAAAAATTAATCAACCAATCAACAAACCCACTCTACTCCACCACGAACATTGTAAACGGACTAACATACATAGGATAATTCGGACTTCGGATTACCCAGATCAGGAATAATCACCCCCCACACGCTGGAGGAAAAAGACAATCCGCCATCTTGGACTCATCGGATAAGAAAGTCCGACCCCCAATGTGAACCCAAGGATTATAGACAATAATAAGACCAATCAGCCTTAAACGGACAATAAAACCAAAAGATCTCTCTAAACAGCACAACAGATGAAAGGAGAAACAACATATCGTCAGGATTTAAGCCTTCCCCCTATATTCACAACAGCGCGGGAACGCAAAAGTTACACGCAAAGCCCTAGCACCCGCAGGAGTAACTATAGAGAGCTCTGAATACACCGAGAGCGGCTACAGACAAAAAATACATATACCATCCCCAGGGATACCAATGAGAGGTAACTTTCAACGAAACAATACATAATTTTCTTCTTTCTCATTTTCTGATTCATTCAAACAGAGCTTGCTTCCCGCCGCTAGCGGAAGAGGAAGCTCATAGAAAAAGGCAAAAGTTGACATCCCCCCCAAAAAAACAAACCAGTGTCGTGGTCCCGCCTCATACCAGCAAGGCCGAAACCCGTGGTATCGGGTTAGTCAGCCTACCGCATAGAACAACAATAACAAGGAAAGCACGAGTCGGACAACAGGAGTCCTTCTCGTATGTGTGTGATAAAGTGATCAAACCCCACCACCGATCATTTCCGGCAGGAAAAATAGATATACCACAGGAAAGTAAGAGCATGCTTGTGAAATAAGCTTTTAGCTCAGAGTGAACTGATCAACACAACCGCAACGGAAGCGTCACGACGCCATCTTGCGGAAGTGCCAAAAACGGTGAAAGTTACATTTTTCTCTATAGTTAAGCATATAACCAGGGAAACAAATACCAGTTTCAACGCCAACAAGCTATCCGGCAGTTATGAGCTCGTCTAGCGACGAGGTCGAAGATATCTCGGACCAAGACCTTGCCAGAAGACTAGAGAGAAGAGGCAAGAGAAGCCTCAGTGAATCCCCAGAGGTCAGTGCTTGCAAAAAAAAGAACCCCAATATGGAAACAGGGCAAATGAGAAGACCAGTGAAGGAACCAAGAAAAGTGTTACCTAGAGACCCGCGCGAACGTCCCAAATACAACCTAAACGGGGATGTCTCCGAGATGGTCAAGAATCTGGCCGACGTGAACCAAAAGAGTTTCGACCAGCTCTTCGAAGGACTCAAAGACATGGAACTAATGAAAAAAGTCGTGAACGACAACTCTCAGGTGGGATATGAAAACGCTCTCGCGATTAATAGTGTTGTCGACGACAACGAAGCGAGAGGTAAGGACTGGAATAAGATGAAAAGGGACATAAAAGAGACCAAAAATGAAGTTAAAATTCTCAAACAGCGTAACGCCGCTCATAAAGACACGGATTACCTTGAACAGAAAAGACAGGAAGAGCTGAAGGACGAGCAATTCGTTCGAGACGAACTCGCAAGATTAGACAAGAATCTCCTAATAGTCGGCATTAAATCCACTGAGCACGAAACACAGGCAGAAATAGATAATATCGCTGACAACGTCATTTTCAACTTGATGATGCTACATACAATGAAGTACAAAAAAGCATACAGGGTAAATAAAACCAGAAATTGCCCAATAAAAGTAGAATTTCCCTCCTCTCAGAATGCTACTACCGCGTACCAAGCAAGACTAAAACTCAAGCAATACGAGAATGATCCGAGTGTCGGGAAGATTTTCATCAAGAAAGACGTCCCGCTCTTTCTTAGACAGCGAAATGCAAGGGCTACAAAGATTGCAAAAGCCGCAGTCAAAATGGGATACCCAGACGCCAAAGTCAGCAGAGGCAGTGTGTTCCTTAACAAGTGGTACAAACACAATCAACTGTCAACTGTACCAACCCCACTCCTACTCTCCAATCTGACCAAAGTACAAAACGACAACGCTATGGCCTTTTACACAGAAGATAACCCTCTATCCAACCACCATTATTCACCATTTACGTTGGAAGGGCACGCATTCGACAATGTCGAACAATATCTCTTTTTTAAGAGAGCCAAAATAGGGCAAGACCCAGAGAAAACACAACTAGCTTTGACCACATACAATCCCAAGGATGCAAAAGCTAACATGTCGTCGGTCACAGAGTTCAAGGAAGACTGGGAGACCCACAGAGCAGAGTTCGTCCTATCAGCCTTGAGGGCTAAAGTAAGAGACAACGAGTACATCGAAGACTACTTAGTATACACCGGCTCAAGGAAGCTAGCCGAGGCTTCCCCCAGGGATAAGGTATGGGGTGTGGGCATGGCCCTAGACGACCCTTCAGTCCTGGACGACTCCACATGGCCAACAAAAGGTAACCTTTTAGGGAACACCTGGATGGAGGTCAGACAAGAAGTCAACATCAGACGCCAAGGCGAAATACAAGAAGCCATGGATATCCAAGACGTGGATAAACAAGGATAAGTCTATCAAGAGTGTTAGTTTATATCTCAGGATTAAAATAGCAATTAAAACGCAAGATGGAGCAAACAATCAAAAATAACGACACCCTTAACCTTGTATCTTTTAATGTCAATGGTTTGACCGGCGACATTAAGAGAAAAGCCATGTTTGACAAGTTCAAAACAGAGAACAACACTGTCGTGGCATTTCAAGAGTCCCATTCAACCAGTGATAGAGAATCAGTATGGAAGCTACAATGGCCTGGGAAAATTTTTTTCTCACATGGCTCTAGCGCATCGAGAGGGGTAATGCTCCTCATCTCTGACAACATCAAAAAAAATGTAATCAAACATCAAGAAGACACCGAAGGTCGGTGGCAGTATATTGTGTTAGATATAAACAACTCAAAAACCGCCATATTCAACGTCTACGCGCACACTGCAGACAACCCGAAAGGGCAACAACAGACACTTGAAGAAATATTAACCCCTTCACCCCCACTGGCAACAATTGTTGCCAGCCCCACGTGGGCAAATCTTGCCCATTTTTGCCCATTTGGGCAAATTTAACCAAATTTGACATAGTGATAGAAATTTTGGGTAACTATGTATTATAGAGTATTTAGTATCATTATAAAGCATACATCATGGAAATTAATTCCCCAGTATTTTTTTCCATGGCAACTGAATGGGGCTAGAATGGTAACCATGGAAACAATGTAACAATTTAGGGCTTATTTTTGTCACTTTTCCTGTTTGTATTTCCCTATTTTGAGGAATTTGTCCTTACAAAAACATTAGATTTGAAGGTCTGTGGTACCTTGATATTTCTCAAGAAAAAATATAGTTCTACTGGAAAAACCGTTTCCATGGAAACAGATTTTGATCCAATACATCAATTTTCACTCAAAATTATTTATAAATTGAAATGATTAATTTTCATTAAAACATTCACCCAAATTTGCTGAAACTCTCAATTCTTGCCAAGCACACCAAAATGAGTTCTACAAATTTCCTTTTTTCTATGTTTGTCAATAGTAACCATGGAAACGACTTAGGATATATACCCTAGGCTAATTTCTCCCAGAAAAATAATGATTTTTCAGAAATCACCTGATATAGGCAAGTGTGGTATCAGAAGAAAGGTCTTAACAAGGAGAATTCAGAAATATAATTTATTTCCAAATTGGGGTAGTTCTGTTACCATGGCAACCAAAAATAGAAAATTTCCTTAATTTTTCAATTCATGTGTTTTCATATGGTTGCTATGGTAACAGACTCATATAATGTTATAAAAACTAATTTAATTGAATAGGGGAATCATTTAGATTGACTTGAGCAACACACAAAATTGAAAAATCCCTATTAAGTAGGAAAATTGTCAAATTGAGTACAGGGGTATCTATTTTCATACCTTCTCTATAATGGTATTCTGATAAACCCTATAGGGGTAGGTATGATTGTATGACGTTTCCAAGGCAACCTTTAGGATTCCCCTGATGTGTTTGGTATCAAAATGTTCCTAGTGACATAACCAATCTAGATCCAATATCATTTAAATCATATATCAAAATATATTTGAATGAAACCAAAACTAAACTAATTATTTTAATAAAACTATGCGTTGCCATGGTAACCGATTTTTAGTACATAACCATTTCAAATTTGGGATCTCTATGAAAAGTGCTTCAAGGTGGTATATATATCTTATGGTGAAACAAAGTGTTAAATTGTATTTTTTATTCAGATATATGCATATTAATTGTAGGAAATTTACCCCCAAATTCCCCTGGGGAGGCTGGGGTTGAAGGGGTTAAAAAACATTGATGATCTTGAAGTGGATAATCTGATCGTCATGGGCGATCTGAATGCTGACATTCAATACAGACCTCTCCAAAAGTCAAGCCTCCAGATAAAAGAATTTATGAACGATCTAGATTTATGTGACATTTTAAGCGTGAAATATGGTGGCTTTCCACCTAAGACCTGGGTTAGAGTAAAACAAGAATCAAGATTAGATTATGTCCTTATATCAAATAATATAGTGAACATAGCCGGTGAGTGTTGTTTAGAATCCTACCCCCTATCTGATCACAAAATCGTTAGAGTTTCCCTGCATCTTCTCTCAGAAAAAAGAGGCAGAAACTATTGGAAATTTAACTCCATGCTCCTCGAAGACGAATGCTTTATAGCTGAAGTCGAGCTCTTAGCTTTCAGGAGTAACAGGGAGAATCTTTCTCCCGTACTAGTTTGGGAGTTATTTAAAATGGATGTAAGACAACTCGCTATAAAAACAAGCTGTAATATTAGTAGAGCAAAGAAAGAGAAATCCAAAAGACAAAAAGATAAACTATACACTTTAGATCAAAAAGTTTCTCTCTCAGAAGCTGAAAAAGAAGAAAGGAAAGAGCTTTTAGCCTTCCTCAAACAGGAAGAACTAGATAAGGCGCAAGGCGCATTAATAAGATCAAGAGCAAAGTGGGCCCTGGAGGGTGAAAAACCCTCCAGGTTCTTCTGCTCTCTTGAAAAATATCGTGGAGAAAAGAAAACCATAAACCAATTAATGGTGGAAGGAAACATTGTTAAAGGGAAGAAAAACATTCTAGAAGAGGGAGAAAAATTTTATAGAAATCTGTATGACGAATTAGAGATTAACAAACAAAGTGCAGAAAAATTCTTAGATAAAACCCCTTCCTGCTTACTAGATGAAATAGACAATGACATAATATCCCTTCCTTTCGATTATGAAGAGGTAACGAAGGTTGTAAAGGCGCTAAAAAATAACAAATCGCCAGGATGCGACGGCCTTACGTCAGAGTTTTATTGCTTCTTTTGGTACGCCATCAATCAAATATTCATGAACATGTTCGAATTCTGTCTATCTGTTGGGAAGCTCTCCGAAACACAAAATCGGGGAGTGATCAGTGTTCTGCCCAAGAAAGACCAGGACCTAAACAGTCTTGGAAACTGGAGACCAATCACATTATTAAATGTGGACTACAAGATAATGTCCAAATCAATTTCCACTAGATTAGAGTACCATCTCCATGACATGGTCAGCGAAGACCAATTTGGTTTCATAAAAGGGAGGTTCATAGGAACCGCTATTAGGAAAATAGATGACACAATTTCTTTCTTAGAAAAACATGGGAAAAGCGGATTGGTAGTGTCTTTCGATTTCACAAAGGCATACGATTCCGTCAACTGGTCTTTCTTGGACGGAGCACTAAAGTCTTATAACATAAACGAGAAATATAGATCTTGGGTAAAAACTTTATTACAGGGTTCTAAAGCCACTTTCAGCAATAACGGTTTCACCTCAAACTGGTTTGACATCAGGAGGGGGGTGAAGCAGGGAGACCCCATATCCTCGACCTTGTTTACCATCATCGTGGAAAAATTAGCTCAGGGTATCAGAGACGATGAGAATATTAAAGGCATCAAATTTGGGGAAAAAGAGTCCAAAATTGTCCAATTCGCCGATGACCTCACTGTTACTCTATTAGATGAATTCTCTCTTGTTAAAACTGTCAGATTGTTAGATGAGTTCTATCTTGCCTCCGGGCTTAGGCTCAACCCTAAAAAGACAAAGGGCTTCAACATAGGTGCCTTAACACTAACAAATAGAGATGTATTACAATTTAACTGGGAGAACCAGATAAAGGTCCTGGGGGTGACCCTGATGTACCCTCGAAACGAAAAAATGCTGACCAATATAAACGTTAGCAATCTCATGTTAAAAATGCAAAATGTGCTCAGTGAATGGAATAAGAGACCCCTGACCTTGAAAGGCAGGGTCCTGGTTGTAAATGTCTTCGTCCTCCCGCTATTTCAACACACACTTGCGTGCGTACCAATATCGAAAAAATGGCAAAAACAAATTGAAGAAAAAATAATGAAATTCATATGGAAAAGTCCACACAACAAAATCAGTACAGACTTCCTAGTCCAGAAAATTGAAAATGGTGGATTAAATCTCAAACATATCAACGAAATTGTTGAAACCAACAGACTAAAATGGATCCAACGACTGTTAGAAAATAAAAATAGCGATCACTATGGTGCGGTTGAGATAGACGCAGGACGAAACATAGAAAGTATAATACTAAGCAGGTATAGACCAAAAGAAAATCTTAATCACTTCTACAAAGATATCTTCGATATCTGGAATAAGTACTATTATAACTCCAAACCCTCATCCGCAGCCCAAGTGGTTAAGGAGAGAATATGGTGTAATAGACTTATCAAGTGTAAAGGTCAAATGTTCTCATATGAAAATTGGCAAAACAGAGGTATCACTGTCTTTGGTGACCTCCTAAATGAGAAAGGTAAAATTATGTCAATTTTAGAGTTGAAAAAAGAGTACGGAATCGATTCCCTACTCTCCACTAGAAATAATCTTGTAAGGGCTTTACCAGCCGAATGGGGACGTCTCTTACGCGAAGATGTAACTACGCCTAACAATGACTCTATAAACATAGAAATTGGACGGCACACAGTTGACATCTCTAAAGCTAGCGCCAAAGTAATATATGACGCATTAGTCGTGAAAAGAAAAACCAAGTATGAAAAACTTGACAAATGGCAAAAAATTTTATCCTTGAACGATTCGCAATTTAGCGAGATAGATTGGAAAAAAACTTTTGTTAGACCTTACAAAACTACAAGTGAGTCCAAGTTACAAGCTTTCCAATATAGGATACTACACAGGTCAATAACCTGTAATGACGTCCTGAAAAATATGGGAAAAGTGGCAACCCCTATGTGTTTGTATTGTCAAGGGAGAGATAGTATTATTCACTTTTTCATAGAATGCCCAGAAACAAATAAGCTATGGGAAAGGATCCTACTAGAGGTGTGCACAATGGGCCACCTAAACTCAGCCAGAAATGGCAAACCCCCCTTTGAAATAAGAAACGGTAAAGTCTGTTTCAGAACCATAGACATTATTTTTGGTATCCCCATTGACGATACTAGTACCAAAATAGTGAATTGGATCATTTTAAGCATCAAATTTTTCATTCACAGACAAAAACTGTTCCACCAAGGTCAAATTGCTTTCAAGCATGCGATAAATGAGTTAGAAATAAAATGTAGAACCATACTGTATGAAAACAAAATGTTAACAAGAAGCAAAGAATACTCCAATGCATGGAGGAGAGTCTATACAGACCTCAAAAGCTTACACAGATAAAGGCTTTTCTTTCTACATGTATAAAAAAATCTTCGTTTAATTAACAATTTCTCCTTCTGATAATTACAGTTAGACTTATCGGTTGATAATCTCAGGCATATTTCTGCTTTTTTCTGAAAAACCAAAAGGTAAAATTTTTTATCTTCCAGAAAACACATACAATGAAGAGAAGAGGGTGCGCTGTAGACATATATGTGATCGACCCCGAAAAGAGAGAAAAAGTTCTTTGTTGACAAACTGAATAAAAATGTTTTCAAACACAAAAAAAAAAAAGGGCAACAAATAACCAAATCTGGTACAGAGGTAGATTTTTTGATTCTCTATCATTTTGGAAGGGTCAACATTCTAGAATATGAAATTTGTTCCCATGGCAATAGATTTAAAGGGGGGAAATGGCATTTTTATGTATAAAAAATGAATTGTGAGATGAACAATTTTGCTTGATATGTTATGTTACGTTTTTCCCACCATGTTTTGCTGAACATCTTTCTTTCCTTTTAATGTATGTTTGTATATCAGAGATGCAGATACGTTTACGTTTACGTGTAGGTTAGACTTGCTGAACCTCCCTAATGTTGATTCAATGGGCCGTACATATTGACCACACTCAAAGGTGAAATAACATCGGGCATTGACCGATAGGAAGCCTCTAAAAGAATATCGGTACGCCTAAATTCAGGTGTGGTTTCTCTGTGACGCTATACGATGGGGGTGTACAAGCCCTGATTAATTGTGATATAAAAAATGTAACAGAGTATTGATATTGTTATAAGATGGTTTAGTCCTTCATGGTGCAGGTTAAGTAAAGATGTTGACCCCAGTTGAAATGCACCCCTTGTTAGCTGCAATTTTAATATCGTGGGAGGTGTTTTCCATCTGTGCCAGTTATTTACAGTCAAACTATTCAGAATACCACCCTCATATGTGACGTGTTCCAGGAAAATGAGTCACAAGTCGCAAACAATTATATTTTTCAAATGTTTTTTCACGGGAGCCCTTGATCAGAATGTTTTCATTTTTGGGGTGATTAGCGCTGCTAGTAGCATGAATATGTAGTGATTCGCAGACTCTCGACAATAATAAACAAGTCAACAAGGCAACTCCTAGTCCGTCTGTTTATTACAGTTCTCTCAAGCGGCCCCTAGTCCGTATTCCCCGGACAGGGTAGTGTGTTTACTTACACAACACATCAAGGTGTATAAACACGGTAAGAAGTATGGCAAGACATACAGTAAAGAGATACATAAGATAAGAATGTTATGGAATAGGTAAACAGAACGAATACTCTATGAGAGTAATAAGGAGTGAGTTGATATAAGAATATAAGGGTAAATGAGGCATTTAGTGACACACAAGGTATAAATGCAGAGGATCAAACGTAGATCCCTCTGTAGGAATATAAGAGTACCAACCCTTTATGGATTGTACCTAGAGGATTATAGTAGAACTACTACAATACCCCCCCCCCTTAATTTTAGATTTTTTAAAAATCCCTTTAGAAAAATCGTAATAAAGATCAACACAGTACAAAGTACTAAAAAGGCTTCAAGTGGATAAAAAGAGAATTAACATTGCGGACCTGGAAAATTAAAGTTAAATATAGGTCTTCAAGGCGACAAAAAGGAGCAGCATAAGGTGTCCTCACGATATAGTTAACAAAATACCAGGTCGCTACATCTCTAGCACATACCACAAAGTAAGAAGAAACATAAAAGATACACACAGGAGCATAAGTGTCCTCACTACATAGGATAACAACAGTTGGATAAAGAAAAATTTTCTCATGGAAAATACAATAACCCAAAAGTATCCGGAAAATGTAGAAACAAGCTTCTAGTGAAGTATCTAAACATAAGGTAACCAAAGGTTGACAACGCAACAACAAAATAATATTCTTCAAAGGCGAATGGCAGTTAGAGCATGGAAGAATTTAAAGAATGTTCTCACTGTTCTATTAGCACAAGCTTATTCCATGGGAGTGTCCGTCTGGTTCTGCGGGTCCACAGCGTTTCCGTCCGTACCAAGTGGTTGCACGAGAGTGGTCGGACTAAACAACCAGGTTGGGATTTCAAACGCTCCCGGATTGTCCCGTACAGGGGTGCGATGAGCTTGCTGACCGACAGCTGCAGCTGGAGGCATGGCAGTGGTGGCTGGAACTTGCTGTAGTGTACGCAGCAAATTACTCAGCATGAGCAATTGCGGGAGTTGTGATGGGTCCAAGGGCAAGGCAGTCACTGGATTTGGAAGTGGAGGTAGAGGAGCTGTAGGGGTAGGCACTGTAACTGTCTGCTTCTGTTCTTCTTCAACAGGGTCGACAGGGGAAGAGGAGCGCGTGTCGTCCTCAAGCAGTGACCTCAGTCTCAGGTTTTCTTCCTCCAGGCGGCGGATCTTAGAGTCACTGGCCGACAGGGATCGGCGAAGTCCGTCTACTAGACCTTCCTGGCTCTTAGCCTCCTCCCGGACGTCTCCTAGCTGTTCCACGGACGTCTTTACATCACTCAGCGCCAGCAGGGGTGTAGTTACCTCCTTGAGCAGAGCTTTTAGTTCCGCACGGGCGGAATCAGCTGATGCACAGACCTGCTCCAGGGCTGCGTCTACAATGATCTCGGCTCTAGCCACCAGCTCCAGGCTGTCATCAACGGAAGGTAGATGTTGTAACACACTTCCGGACCATTCCCGAGCCCGCCTGCATGCCCGCTTAGACAGGGGAGAACCAACTTCAGATGTAGCGGGTCGGTCTCTCTTCTTAGATGAACCAGAACTCACAGATTCCTTTACCACAGAACCACTGGCATCAGTGGCCCTGGCATGGCAACTCCCTGCTGCAGCGGCAGCAGAAGAAGAAGCTCTGGACTTTCCGGACGTTGACCCGGACTCGATAGTCACGGCAGAAGAGCACGACTCTGATCTTGATTTCTTGGAGCCTCTCCTGGTACTAGTGGCTCTCCTCATGACTCTAAGATGCTGCCCGGCCATGTAGGTTGTCCGTTGGAAGACATGGTTGGTATGAATGGAGGGCAGCACCTTAACAGTTTTGTCCAAGGCATCTTTGCGGTTGAGATGATGCTGCACGGACTCCCCGTACATCAAGTGTTGTACTAGTTCGACACGTCTATCCAAAACTTGGTGACAGTTGGTAGACGGACAAACCCACACCTGGACGAATGGGGCGTGCTCCTCGCAAAAATGCCTAAACAGACGTTCACGAGTCGAGTACGCCCGGACCCCACCCGGATTCAGGGACAGAATCCGGCAGACCAAAAATGGGCATCGGTGGCCGGGTTCCCAAAGACGGTGGGCCTCGATGACCTTCTGGTAGGTTCCAGAGTCCATAGAGTCTGCTCTCAGAATCTCAGGCCAAACATGAGATTCATACCTTGCCATATGTCCGTCATTCTTGAATTCTTTGTCTTCGGAGTCGCTCTCCGGACAAACCACAACTCCAGATCCGGGCTGGTCGGAGCGCGGATCTAGAGGCAAGATGTCCGTGGCTGCATCCAGCTCCCTTCGGAAGGCATCCATACTACCTTTTCCGGACAGCTGGGCTCTCCGTCTGCCAGCGCGGTGGTAGTGGCGTTTCTTTATTTTTTTCTCAACAATCTTCTTCTCAGAGGTCCTGGAAGAACTGTGAGGCTTCTTGTCCTGTGAGTCTTCTCTAACAGTCATAACCCCACTAGCTGTGTGGCGTACACCTGGAGTTCTTCCACGAGACGTCCGTTCACGAGGAGCAGGGGAGGCAGAAGCATCACGCCTACCCGGAACATTCTCATCCCCAGAAGACTTGGCTGCCTTCCTGGGAGAGACAGACTTCCTCTGACTTCTCCTTAGAGCGGGTGAAGTCTCAGGCTTCTTCCCGGACTTGTCCGTACCGGATCCGTCCTCTTGCTCATCCAACAGAGGCTGGATTTCTGTACCAAGGGGCTTGATACCCGAAACCGTCCGTCGAAGAGTCTTGACCGCAGCCGCATTCGCAGGATCCAACCCCATGAGGTCTTCTGCTCCCTCAAGGAGACGGTTCTCCTCGGCCTCGGTCATCGGCGGAGCCGATTCATCACCCGAATCCATAGGTTCGTCCGTACGTCGTTCTTGCGACATCCTGATATCTGGCTGCTAACAAAAAAATCTTTCCCTATAAAAGGAAAAAGAATAACACTAAGCAAGATGGAAAATGCCAGAATCTATGTTGTGTTTACATGTAATACATTACAGTGCAAAACAATACATTACCCTCCACACCATATATTACATACAGGTGGAAGAGGGAACACAAAATCAATTATCACAGACTAACTTCTTGACAGAAGTTACCTAAAGTCAAGTATCACGAAACAAACTCTTTAGAAGAGCGATATGGGTTGGCGGATAGCCAAATAAATAAACATTGGTGGTGTAAAGAGCCCCAACACAAGCTACACTTTCACCTCATACATTCGCCATTCATTCAGAAAGCACCGGTGTCATGGCTGACGGCTCAAACATTTCACCGAACTTCCTCCTTCCAATACAAGTAATCAAAACTTTCCTAAAACTCCAACACACCGTGTCTAGTAGCAGACAACTATCAACTATCAAATTGATATCAACTCGGAATATGACAAGCAAGTTTTAACCCAATTCAACTCACTTCTTTCCTAGGGATTTCCGAGCCCATAGTGCGTTGGCTAGCTGTTGTTGTGCAGAGTCACAGAAGTGGAGTGAGAAAGGGTGCAACACTACAGTGCTCACGGCCAGCGTGGTAACTGTAGTACACAAAGTCGCCACCTCTCTCAGCGCCACCTTCCCGCTCAAGACCACGGCCAAACACAGCTATTTCTAGTGCTCTACTACAGGGCGTACATTGATGTTTAAGTATGCAGCCTGCTCTGATCTTCCGCGGAGACAATTGCGGATACATTGTCCATAAAGCCCACTATCCACTTAGCCGATTCAAAAGCAATTTCAACCCAATTTCTGAGCTGATTCAAGCTTCCCGGGGAGTCTTAGTTCAGTTAGAACTCAAGGGTTCTCCCAAGCTAAGCCTTTCTCAGTGCAGTTTCTAACAAGCCATACGGACTGGTTGGTTCTTTCCCAGCCACTCAATAAATTCAATAAAGAATTTCTCAAATGTCGTGAAAGGGCAGCATGACTTATCCGATATATCAGCCACCGACTTCTCGTTGTGTATAACTTTTTGTGGAACCATCAGGAAAGTTCCACCTGTACTTTAAAGCCTAAGTTCCATATTGCAATCTCGATGGAGCTTTACGCGTGCGCTTAGCCCTTGCAATTACTGGTGGAACACTGTCCGTCTTCTTCACAGGAGAAATAGGAATATTTTGAACAATGTCCAAATTTTTCCTCGGCCTCCCCCTCCCTCTTTTTAAGGGCTTAGCAGAATCCGCCAAAACCAGAGGAACTGGTTGCTTTTTTACAACTGTATCCGTCTTAGCTTCTTTGGGCCTGCTTTTATTCTTAGAAGGAAGCACAACCGGAGAAATTTTTAATTTCTTCTTTTTCTTCTGAGACTTCTTCTTACCAACCCGGATAACAGCAGGACCAATATCTACTGTCTGTTTCTTGTTGGAAGAAGGAAGTTTCACTCCAGCTGCGTTTTTCTTAGGTCTACCCCTGGGTTTTACACCAACGGTAATTTTCTCCTTTTCTTTTCTTTCTGGACATTCAGCACCAGCTAGGACTTTTCCGCCTTCAAACTTCAGGATCTCGCGCCCAGCCTTCTCTAACTTACGGAATTCAGGAGCCTTATGTAAATTAACAGCCTGAATCGGTCCGTCCTCATCAAAGGCGGGTTTCAGATAATCTACATGATATCTGACGATTCCCTCAGTCGTCTCTAATTCATAGGTAGTACCCCCTATGAATCTACGCACTTTGAAAGGCCCATCCCATTTGGGACCGTACTTCTTATTAGCCTTAGGGGGACAGTACCTATACACAATAGCCCCTTCCTCAAAGCGCCTTGGACAAGCCCGTCTGTCAAAGACTTTCTTTTGGTGCACAGCAGCAACTCCAAGATTATCTCTGACAAACTGATGTCCAGTTCCCAATGACTGTCGCAAATTCTCTACGTATGCCATCCGACAAGGAAAATCCAGCCCTCCGGGCTCAACTCCATGGATCAAATCCACTGGAGTCACAAGCTCAGTCCCAAAAACTACTGAATTGGGCGTACACAACGTACTGGCATGCACCGTACCCCTGTAAGCATGCGCTATACACGGAGCGAGCAAGTCCCAATTTGAATCCGAGTAGCTGGTCAGGCAAGAGAGCTGCTCAACAAGAACTCTGTTAAACCGTTCTACCTGTCCATTTGACTGAGGCCTGTACGGGAGAGTGATTAGCTTCTCAACCCCTAACATGTCCAACAAACTTCGCAACAGCTGAGACCTGAATTCCGGCGCCCCGTCCGTTTGCAACGAAACCGGACAACCGAATCTCAGAACCCACTCTCTAAACAGAACTTCAGCACATCTTTCCGCCGTGTGGTCCGGCATAGGAAATGCTTCCGCCCATTTTGAGAAATCACCATTACGTAGTTGTTTCCTCTAGGGGTAGTCTTAAATGGACCAATGATGTCCAACGCTATTCTACTCCATCGTTCACCATGGATTTCCTTTTTCAAAGGTGTAATACCTCGTCCGCCTCTAGATTTTCGCATGCTGCATTCAGGGCAAGCCCTAAGCCATCTTTTCAAATCATACCGCATTCCAGGCCAAAAATATTTCATTTTTGCCTTCCAGCTGGTCTTGAAATCACCATAATGGCCCTCCAACTGGGAACCATGCAGACAACGGAAAATATTTTTCCTCATAGAGGCAGGAATTATCTTCCTGACATACGTGTGCCCAGTGTTCTTACGCAGCCACCGCAGACATAAGACACCCTGGACAATCTCCAAATTATCTTTGTTACGGATGTAAGTACAGAATTCCTGCGGCTCACCAGACAATTGTTCTTTGCTGGGAACCGGACTGGATCCGTCCAATACAGCCATAACTCTCTTCAAGAGGGGATCACCTTGTTGATCATCCCGGATTTCATCCTCCAAGGAACCAAGAACAACCACAGCCTCCGCAATTACAGCATCATGGACACCACAATCGGGACAGCCGGGATTCCCGCATTTCCTGGTCGGAATTTGTGACAACCCGTCCACATTGGCATGTTTCTTCCCCGCTCTGTGAAGTATCATACTCTGCTCCAAACCGTATTCTTGCATCGTGGCTAACCACCTGGCAAGCATATCCGTTGGATCCTTAAAGTTCAGGAGCCATCTGAGGGAAGCATGATCCATTCTCACGTAAAAATTACGGTTGCCAAGGAGATAGTGTCTAAACTTATTCAAGTAAGATAGCACCGCCAACAGCTCACGTTTCGTAGCACAGTAATTCTTCTGTGGCTTGGTGAGGCTGTTACTAGCGTATCCCAATACGACTTCTTTGCCGTCTTGCATTTGAGACAGAACTCCGGCCATTGCAAAGCCACTGGCATCTGTATCCAAGATGAAATAACCTTCCTTTCTAGGATACCCGAGAATCGGAGCTCATAGCTGTCTTAAAAGCTTCATCACACTTCTTGGTCCACACTATAGGTTTACTATAGCGCTTCTCAACCCCAGCGTCCGTCACAATCTGTTGCAGAGGAGCTACAATTCCACCAAAGTTAGGCTGAAACTCCCTGTAATAGGAAGCAAAACCAAGGAACTGTCTCACTTCTTTAGCAGTTTTTGGGATAGGCCATTCCTGTACTTTAACTATCTTAGCCGGATCCGCCCGGATTCCAGCAGCAGAAACAATCCTACCCAAATATTTCACTTCTTTCCGGAAGAGCTCGCATTTCTTAGGTTTGAGCTTAAGCCCATATTCCCTAATGCGCTCCAATACCAATTTCAGGTTGTCCGCACACTCCTGGACAGTCTTTCCAAAGACCACCACGTCATCCAGGTATACTAAACAAGCTTTCCAACGCAATCCGTCCAACATACGGTCCATCATGCGTTGGAAAGTGGCAGGGGCGTTACACAGTCCAAAAGCCATAACTTTAAACTGGAACAGACCCACACTGGACAGAAAAGCAGTTTTGTGCTTACTTTCCTCATCCATTGCAACCTGCCAATATCCGGACTCTAAGTCTAAAGTGCAAAACCATTGGTTCCCACCCAAGGCTTCAACACATTCGTCAATCCGAGGAAGAGGGAAACTATCCTTCTTAGTCACGGAATTCAGCTGGCGGTAGTCTACACAGAACCTCTGTGTTCCGTCTTTCTTAGCAACCATAACTATGGGAGCTCCCCACGGACTACTACTATGCTCTATTCTGCCTTCTTTATACATTTTCCAGCCTCTGCTCCATCCCGCCTAGCCACTGGTATTCTGCGATAAGCTTGCTTCACAGGGATTGCATCCCCAGTGTCAATCACATGGCGAACCAAGTGAGTGCAACCAACTTTGGTACCAGGCAAGGAAAAACAGTCTTTGAAATCATAGAGCAGTTTTCTAACTAACTCTTTTTCTTCTCTTTCAGACAGATGAGTTTCATTCCCCAACTTATCTAACGGATTTTCCGGACAAGGAGGGACAACTATATCAGGAGCCAGAAGCTCATCATCCACAATAGGCGAGTCCGTCACCTGTATGGAATTAATGATAGCTGTCTTAATCATTTCATTCTCTTCCTCATCAGGTAGGGAAGCATCGGACACCAAAGTCACAATGCTAACTCTCCCTACTATCATGTCACAATTCAGTCTAACGGTAGAACCGGACGGATTGGAAAAAGCTACCACGGACGAATTAACGTTACCCGATACGTATGTATTAAGGCTTCCCAAGGCAAAGTCTTTTAACAATCCCTGATCAGGCTCGAACATCAATCCATCTGATGTGTCAGAGCCTCTACCCAAGTCTATCTTAGCAAGTGTCACGGACCGGGGTTGGAGGACCACAGGTTCTTTCAACCTGACTTCTCCCCCGTCCACGAACTCTCTCACTTCAACAGCTTGAACAGTGGACTGTCTCAAACTTCTCTTCATGTGCTTCCATTGCTTACACATTACAGATACTGTTTGATTCTCAAGGAATAGCAATCCAGACCAGTCAAGATTACATTTGTGGACGTAATAAAAATCCGCCCCAATCAGTCCATCTTCCGGGCCCTTCAGGCCGGAAACTACTAGACATGTAATCATGTATGTCCGATCCCCTATCTTTAAAGGACAAAGCGCGCTCCCATGAGTGGTTATAGGCAGCCCATTCCCCATTGCACACACCATTTGGACCGGAACCAAAGGTGGTTTGGAAGAAAGAGAATCATAGAATCTCTTGGTAACCAGGCTAGTAGTAGCACCAGGGTCCACCAGAAAATCCCCATTCTCACTGTCTAACCCTGTATTTTGTTTTTGTTTTTGTTTTTTCTGTATTTTCATCAAGTCTCTCTCTGTTTACACCGATGTCCAGTAATTATGGATGTCCCATGATTATGCCACTTATTACTAGCACTAGTACATGCAGCATTTGTAATTTATACTTCTTTGTGAGATGTACACATTGAAATTGAATGATTGATTGATTCTTGATTGAGTAATTAATCAGTTGCTTGGTTTCGGATCACCGTTTTTAATACTCATAGTGTCTAATATAAACGTAGCTTAGTCAAATGTAACCAAGAAAAAAGGTAATCAAGAAAGGCATGTTCGGGAAGACCTCCTCTTGAGAAGAACGTAACCTCTTTGTCAAACATCTTATGGCAAATAAAGAATTATCTTATCTTATCTTATCTTAACCCCACTGGGGCATACCATCTCTCACGGACAATCAAATTATCCGTGATCCTCAGCATCTTTGGCTGTTGCACAGAAACTTTCTGTATCCGCGCCGACCTGTTGGGGTTCTGTCCAACCACAACGATCTGACCTTCAACAGCTTGGTACCCGTCCTGTCCCCATCTCACATGAGAATCAGAATCCAGGCTATCCAGGGAAATATTTTGACCTGAACAGGTGTCCCTTTCCGGCAACGACCTGGGTTCTCTTGCTTCCAGAAGCGCTTGACCTTGTGACAAAGCTAACTCCTTACTAACAAGTGCCTGGGCGACACCCCCAGTTTCCATACTACTAGCTAAATCCGTCCGAGCTGTAGTACTATGAAGCGGCGTCCCCACGACCCCTATATCGCTTCCTATAAGGGCCGTGTGGAGTTTTACGAAATCTTAGAGGCGGGTACCTTCGAAGACTCGGCAACCTCCTTCAAAACCTTAACGGTCGGACAATCAGGAGAGATGTGTCCGTCCTTCCCACAGAAGTAACATTTCTTGGGTCCATCCCTTCTCCGTCCGGAGAATGGCCCAGAAAATGATTTCTTCCATGGTTGTCCGTCTTTGCTGTCACCAGGCTTCTTCCTGAAATCCCTATAGGCTTGCAAAGCCTGACAGATAACTGCTGACACCTCCTGTGTCTCCGAACCAGAGGAGGTAACATCATCCAGGGTCTCAGTCACCTGGGCTACAGCAGCGCCGGACTTGCGGCAGGACCTTCTTTTCTTTACTGACAAGGCTCGTTCCTGAACTGGTTCAGGAGCTGGCAGCGCGGCAACTTCTTGGATTACCACATTGGGTTCGGACTCCATCAAGCATCCCTCGTAGACCTCTGACCAATGGATGGCCTCCTGTAGGTCCGCGGGTTCCTTCAAACGAGCCCAATTTGCCTGTTTCCAGTTTGTCAACCCCTTCAGGTAAGCATGAAGAGCCATCGTTACTATGGTGCTGTTCATCCTTTTCCCGAAGGCGTACCTGGCCTTGCGAGCTACCTCGTTACCAAACTGCCGGACAACCTGTCCGGGAGTCTGGCGACAAGCATGAAACTCAGCTTGTCTCTTTACACGAGAAACCTCGCCAAAATTCGCGTCCATATGTTCCACGAACTTCTTTAAAGTCAGGCCTGCAGGCAGATCACCCATATCCGCCAACTGCCGCTTGCATCCCCATTGCAACTGGAGCAGGAACTCCTCTTCTGACCAGTTGCATGCAACCGCCATTACCCGCAACTCAGCCAGGTAAACACGCCAAGGGTCCTTTTGGTCCCACATCTTTATGACAGGTGGACGCATGGTGTATTTGCTCTTTCCCGGACCTTGGGAGTATTCAAACTCGCCGAAATCCGAGTCGTCCGTACCATCATAACTTAATCCCTGGACCAGGGATCGATCTTTTCTAGCTATGCTAGAACGTTCTCTGACTTTCTTGGAATTTTTCTTTGTTGGTTTCTTTGTCTTCTTCCTTGGAGCTGGAGATTCTGACCCAGAGGAGGAAGAAGATGAGTTGCTAGGGTCAGACGGGTCACTAGGAGAACCAGCTACTACCCGGATTTTAGGTCTGTAGACGTCTCCTCTCACTTGACCTCTCTCAAAGTCAGCGTCCGTACCACTAGCACTATCCTTTTTCCCACTCTTTTCAGCAATTTCCTCCGTCTGCGTACCCGTACTAGTAGATAAGTCACTTATCTTTACTGAGTCGGTTTCACAGGGAGTCTGTGTACTGAAACTTCTGCTGGTAACAGAGAAGCTTGTCTGAGGAGGCGTTCTTTTCCTTTCACTGAACGAACTTGTTGCTGGTGGTGTAACCCAAAGAGGGAAGGTTGCAGACTCAGTCTGTGTTGTTACCGACTGATCAGGTGAAGCATTTTGCAGATGAGACAAATCATCTACCCTTGCAACCTCATATTTCATTTTTTCATTTTCTACCAACAACCTTTTGATGTAGGCAGAGTCCCTCTCAGTTACAACATCCAGGGTCTCCTGGATATCTCTGTTCTGAAACACGAGTTGTTGCATTTCTGCTGCAAACTCGAGGTTCTTCCTCTTCTCCGTGGCCAAGTCTCTCCTCATCCCCAACAGCTGCAGTCGAGTTGCTTTAGGATACTGTCCTCGTCTGACTCCACATCACTTGCAGGGGACCTGTAGTCCGTGAAGGCTGCACGGTCTTCCCTGCCAGTTCTATAGCTTTCAGACTCCGAACCTACATCGGACAAGTCCGCCAACGTGGCACTCATGGTAAGAAGCTTACCAGGCTGCTCAGGTTGGTCACCTTCCTTCCGTCCGAGATCCGGCGGAGGTCCGCCCACTGCTCCAGGAGCTGCTGCCATCTCTGAAAGAGAGCCAAGAAAGTCAAATTCCACGGATTTCCAAATCCGGCACGCTTAGCTTAAGGAACTGGTCAAGAACTGGTCACGGCACCAATTGTAGTGATTCGCAGACTCTCGACAATAATAAACAAGTCAACAAGGCAACTCCTAGTCCGTCTGTTTATTACAGTTCTCTCAAGCGGCCCCTAGTCCGTATTCCCCGGACAGGGTAGTGTGTTTACTTACACAACACATCAAGGTGTATAAACACGGTAAGAAGTATGGCAAGACATACAGTAAAGAGATACATAAGATAAGAATGTTATGGAATAGGTAAACAGAACGAATACTCTATGAGAGTAATAAGGAGTGAGTTGATATAAGAATATAAGGGTAAATGAGGCATTTAGTGACACACAAGGTATAAATGCAGAGGATCAAACGTAGATCCCTCTGTAGGAATATAAGAGTACCAACCCTTTATGGATTGTACCTAGAGGATTATAGTAGAACTACTACAAATACATATATGTCAGATTTCAAGACCGTGTATTAAATATATCCATGCATTTCTAAAATCATCCCATGGAGTATATTTAGCTACATTCCTAGTAATATGTCCATCCAGAGATATTTCAATTCTTTTTCAAAAGTAAAAATATCCATAATACATTATATTCATGTGTATCACAGTAATCCACATAACCAACGTAGTAATGTGATAGAACCTCACAAGTAGGTATTATTAGCAATAGGATTGCATGGGTCAGAGTCAAATCTTTTCCATGGCAGCACGAGCCCGATAGGGCGAGTGCTGTTATGTGAAAAGATTGACGAGGACCCATGCAATCCTATTGCTAATAATACCTACGAGTTGGGGTTCTATTTTTACTCCATGATGATAAAGGAAAACATGTCAAAATATATTATTGACAAAGAAAATCAACAGTTGACTGATCGGAAATATGACTGTCCTAACTTTAATAGTCAGCTTGGAGACAGGCGGGCAGACAGGGTAGACCTGATGTAACTTTTGGTCTATTTTTGATCGATTTTCTATGTAAACAATTGTCATTACAGAACAATGGGACTTACAATTATTGTAGACTAAACTATCCCCTTGCAGAATCTAGTTTCAATTAATAAATGTTGTACCTAGGAGCTAGAGTAGCAGTGGAAATGACAGCCAAGGTTTCTGTGAAACAAAACTTCATTTCACAGGAAGTAGAACAAATGGCTGTTCCTAAAAGCTCCCCCCTCCCTCCGGTTTATCAGTGAGATGCTATGTAACAGCATAGCAAAAGGAGGGAGGGAGTTTGCATGGTAGCAAACCGGAAACATGCTGCTGGGTTGCATGTAATCCTACACACATGATTACACAGTAGGATTACACTCCCGCCCATACAAACTGCAGTTAATCCTCCCTTCATCATGGAGTAAATACATTTACCATTGATGTTATGATAGTCATACATTACCATTATAGATCCAACAGCTAAGCATGATAAATAGTGTCATAACTGTAGGTGTTACTGTTTCCTCTCTTTTATTTGTTGATGGACATGTGTATATACAGTGGTTTGGCACACACTGTGAAACTGTAATTAGATTATATAACCGTGTATAAACCACTGGTATGGAGATTTGACATTTAGAGATTTGACACTTGGAGATTTGACATATAGAGATTTGACATTTGGAGATTTGACATCTAGAGATTGGAGATAATACATATGAAAATACAATGATATACACCAATGGGTGATCTATATGAAATATACAATCATTTGATAATAAAGGTAATGTAGTTACTAACCACGTTTACCCTTTTTCAATCGGATGCATCTGCATCGGATGCTATAATAGGCTCACTCACCTTCAGATGTTAGGGGCCACCCAGAATCGTACGCTAGGGCCCACCCAGAATCAGCCGTGGGCCCTAGCCTCTGATGTTGGATGGGCCCTAACGTCTGAAGGTGGGTGGGGGCCCTAGCGTCTGAACTCGTGTCTGGACTCTGGGCCCTAGCGTCTGGACTCTGGGCCCTAGAGTCTGGACTCTGGGCCCTAGAGTCTGGACTCTGGGCCCTAGAGTCTGGACTCTGGGCCCTAGCGTCTGTAACTGGCATTTATGAACATGTTTTTTGTGAGAAAATGGAACCTTTGTACTCTATTGAATAATAATAATGCTAAACTCTTGTTTAAAAATGGATGCAGCTATGCATGCACATTATTAGACACATTATGTTTTTTTGCATAAGTATCAACTATATAACATACTTAAACATAAGCATTGGTTTGAATGCGTTGTCAAGTCAGTTATGAAGATAGTGCCATATTGAAAACAGTGCATCGTCATCAGGCCAATCAATTCTATTACTTCTCCAATTTCTACACTGGCATTTGGACAATCGTTCCCTGGTTGCCATGATAACAATTATAAGGCAACATTCAACACATTCAGTGAAATAGTCTATAAATAGGTTTGCCAGGCGCTGACCAGTGGCTTGCTATATAATGTTATTGCAGTCCCGCATTCACAGTACAGTAGAGCAGCAATCTATCAGTTTCTATTGCCACTGATTAATATTGTGCAACCATCTGCTTCACAAATCGGACTTATTGAGGCTAGTGGAAGTTAGGAAGGATACTATTTTGGTCGGTCTTCGTGCATTCACTTCTATTATATTGAAACGGAGGTTCTCTAGTGCTCTAGTACTATTCACGCATGGGAATCTGTGAACATGGTTATTTTCCCCCATCCAGATAACAACCAGTTTTTACACTACGAACTGTCTTTAATAAAACCTCCACATCTTATTATTGGAAAACATATTTTTTTCAAGATATGAAAGGGATTGGACAGTTGACAGGGAATCAATATCTCCTTTCTCTTTTTCTCTTTCTATGTACAATATATTATATAATTATATGTGTAGTGATTTCCACTGTACTCTCAACAACCCAAATCCGGTATAGCTCTACCTCGAAAGAGGCAAAAAATGAAACCAGACACAAGTCCTTTAGTGTCAATAGTTTATTCTTCTCAACTCGGGTCCTTCTGACAAAGTGTACGTAATGTCAGGTCCTCTCCTCAGCAGGTGTAAGGAGGTGTATGCAGTAAAGAGGTAAAGGTAAATGGTGTAAACGACCCATAACAATCAGAGATAACAGATCTATACAGAATACTGAATAATTGACTATCATATTGGGTTTACCTTTCTGAATACCTCTTGCAGTGTTTTCCTGGTCCCTAGTACTTCATTTCGCGGGTAACACTATATATATGGGTGAAATAATCAGAACATTTAAGCCGAAAATGACGTTCAAATACAGTTCAACATAACCAAACAGACTCCTTAAATCAACCTAATACCAAATATATTCAGATAGTATTGACCATTTTTCAGCTTAATTTAGCAGAATTTACTAAATGCGTAGTGCTGCCGATTGTACATTTTCTGATGATCTGACCCATATTATAGTCCCCCGTGGTGGTTATCAGCGCACAGGTGGTTATATCAGCACACAAGTGGTTATATATCTTGAAGAACCAATCCAGAAATAGCAACAACTGAGACTAATGACTGGCTTACAATAATGGCAACTCCCCTGACTCGTCCTATCTCTATGGGATCTTGACAGATGACAAGAACAATGAATCGTCTGCACGACCTGCACCTCGAGCTACTACATTTATATGACGGCAACAGTATATATATATATATATATATATATATATATATATATATATATTTGTAGAGGTGGGAGAGGTGAGAAAATCATTGAACTAGTAATATTAGTAATATTAACAACAGTCATTCATTTTAACAAGAAATATGAGATTGATGGAATGAGATGAATTTGGATCCTTTAGTTAAGATCAAGGCGTTACAATATAAAAAGATGTGAGAGGGTGTCGGTGATTCCCGAATTGAGCAAACACAAATTGACACATCAGTAATATTATATGTGTGAAATCAAAATTGAATTGGACATGTCCTGCATCAATCTCATTCATATTATATTTAAGATCTAGCTATGTGTTATCCACAGGGCCATCAACACCTTGCCCTTAATTGTAATTCAGCTTGTCTCAGACAATTCGTGTAAACATCATATGAAATGCCAGGCAGGTTTCCTATGTGACTTTTCAATCGGGGGCTAATTCTTATGAAGGAAATTACGTTCACTTCTAATAAACCACGTGCTAAACAATCGTGATAAGATTTTTCTCCAGGCTTGAGGGGAGCAACTATAAGTTAATATAAGGGATGAGTGTGGTGGATGGATTGGGAGACGACAAGAAGGCCGTACGAGCTGCTCTTGATGCCTGGCGAATTAGTCTTTCTGACATGAAGTCAGCAAAGGGGTTTAACATTAATTGATCATTCACATATTCTATTTAAAAACTGGGCTGAGTGCAAGGTGGTTGGGGAATGACAATTAAAGCTACTTTTCCAGTTAAACCTTTCAGGTCCACTGGGCCAATTTTCTCGACGGAGGGAAAACGGAGGGCAACCAGGTCGGTGGGGGCAGGTGCATGAAAGATGAAGATCGAGTGCCTCCCGAGTCAACTTTCCTATTTTTTTTCCAATTCTGTAGAATTTGAATAAATTATAGTAAATTTAGAAAAAATGTTATTTCCTCAGTTTTCTATGAATTGATGATTTTTTCTCAAATCTTTCATTATTTCTGTATTTTGTTGTTCTACAGTGCCAGTTTGAGGGGAAATGGATTAATAGTGCAACTTGTTAGCCTCTTGTTACCTATATCTAGGCATGTGAACAAATAGTTTCAACGTTATATGGATTACTTTATAATAGAGCCATATTGAAAATAGTGATGCATTAACAGGCCCGGCCTAAATCCTTTAATATTTAATTTTGGTGACTTTCAGATGGATTAGAAATTAATTCATACGTTAACGTATCGTATAATCAAATATTAATTCTACCTGGGAAGGGGAGGCCAAGATATTCCTGGAGGGATGACCCTATTCTAAGATAAAGACATCTTTAACGATACTTTACCTTTGTAATATTGATGCTACCAATCAATCGTATGAACAAGTAATAAGCTTCAATGTCTAACAAAAATGTACAACGACCTGTCCCGCCTATCCCTTGGCAAGTTTCAATCAGTCTTAAACCTTTAATTTGGATTTAATAATGAAGATCAAATGATATATAAAAAGTACATTTGTCGGCTTAATGGCTATTTCAAATAACCAGTGATGTTGAATCTGTAAATAATCGGTCTGTCGCTATTTGCTCCTAGCGGGGAGACTCTATTTATTGCCATGGATACCGATTATTTACTGTGGGTAGAAAAAGGTAAGCAATTATATGAATGTCGCACAACCTGGCATGCAGTGAATGAGTTTTAATTCTAAGCCCTTTCACCCACCGAGAAAAATCTCAGTAGTTTTGTGCTATCTTTCTCGCAAAATAAATTTGAAGACAGATAAATGAACACTTTCTTGTGTCTTAATATCAAAACGTGGGTGGACTTCCGGTTTGACCAGGATGGAGTACAGACCCTGTTGAAAGAGAGAGCTTCGAAATTTTCTTTTTTTCCAGGTTGTAACCAGCAAGGCAGAAAGTTAAACAGTGGATAATCTGGGGAGTTACTCAGAGAACCTCTAGGAAAAGTTTAAAATCAGTTGGAATCGAACTATATAGTTTAAAAGGACTTTTCGTGTGTACGAACGATTAGCCCGCCAAAGAACGGACCCTTCTAGCGTGGAGAGGGATTATCGCCCACGGGAATCGACTATCGATAATCTGGGAGATAATCGTCTACAGTGCCTGGAACAAAAAAATACTCTTGGAGAACAAATAAATCAGGAGAATATAGGAATAAGATATCAGAACAAGCGGATTGGCAACATAAAAACACATAAAAGACTAATTCAGTGAAGTGAGGAGATTAACCCAATACGCGGGAAGGAGGATTAACCGCCATCCCGGGACGTGGGGGCTTTAAGCTTAGTGCTGGACAGAGCTTAACTGAAACCTTGACGGTAATCTTTGTGTAATTCATAAAAGCTAAAGATAAATGGAAGTTGATTCTAAGTGCATCGGTTAAAACATACGGGTGGACTTACAGATTATCGAATAATCCTAACATAGACTAAGACACTACCAAGCAGGAGGAAAATCGTGCCGCCACCTGGTGTAAACGAGCAGCACTGAAAAGGTTGGAAGACGAACACGGAACCCCGCTGCAAAGCGAAGCGGTAGTCATAAACAAAGGGGCTGGAAAGTGAGCTAAGAACTATCTGGACTCTCTGAAAACAGGAAAGTATTAGTAAATCGGTGAAAATCTGTAATAGAGACATGATGAAATGACTTTAAAAACCCATAAATAAGAAATAACCCAAAAAAGTTATAACCAACCGAGGGAAATTCTAAAACCGGAAGTTTCAGTCCGCCATCTTGGCAAGGACGGTAAAAGAGTGAAAGTATATAGAGATAGACTGAGCATAGACCGTACGTAACCGGTTCAACGTAAGGGTTACCGCGCTGGACATGACAACGCCAGAAAAGGTTGCCAAAGTAGATTTAGGCAAGAGGAAACTTGATTCAAGCCCCTCGGAGGGAAAAAGTAAGTCCCAAAGAACTAACAATATGCCTCCGAAGGAGGAGAAGGACAAAAAAGCTCTAAAACCTGCAACAAGAACCAGTAAGAGCAGATCGAATGCAAGTAAAAATAGTGAGAACAGTGTAGAAGAGGAAAAGATGGAGGAAGATCGTCAAGATCTAGCCTTAAATGAGGCTATCGACGCCTCCCCTATGAAAGCTGATAATCCACTAGCATCATTCGTACAGCAGATGGTTAAGGACCAAAAGGCAGCAAACAAGTTGGCAGCAGAAGCCTCTGAAAAGGCTGAAAGAAATTTCGAAGCACTCTTTGGTAAGCTTGGAGAAATAGATGTAATGCACATAAGGCAAGATAAGATCGAAGACAAAGTGGAAACTATTGACAGGAGGGTTGATGATATCCAAGAGGATAATACGGCCAGAAACCTGGATATAGAGCAAATGAAGAAAATGTTAAACGCTCATGAAGAAAAAATATCAGCTGCGGAAGCTGGAATTAGACCTAGTATCACAGATACAGATCACCTGAAGCAAAGAAGGCAAGAGATAAGGAGTGATCAAGAATTTATCGACAGTGAAACTAAAAAATTGGAAAAGAACCTGCTCTTCATGGGGATTAAGACAACCGAAGACGAAGATGTGTTGGAGAAAGCTCTGTCCTTTATAGGAGAGTCTCTAGACCTCGATAACATCGAAGTTAAGAGAGCATATAGGGTAAATAACAGACCAAATGCCCCAATGAAAGTCGAGTTCCAGACACTGGAGGATGCTCAATCAGTTTGGGCGGTAAGAAGGTGCTTGATTCCGGATAACATCAAGAAAGAAGACTACAAAGGCCCATATTTAAAGAGAGATCTGCCGTGGATAGTGAGACAGAGACAGACGAAATTAAACCTAGTCGCCGATGCCGCCAAAGCCAAGAACTACGAGACTAGGGTTGTTAGAGGGTGCATTTTCATTGATAATGTTCCATATAGGCACGATCAACTCAACGGTGTTCCAACAGAATTATTGCTGTCACAATTATCAAAACAAGAAAACGACAACGCCTTCGTTTTCTTCTCTGCTTCCAACCCACTATCGAACCACTATAAGGCCCCAATCTCAATGGACGGACATATATTCCACACAATAGAACAATACCTGCTATATCACAGAGCTATAATTGGAGGGGACACAGAGAAACCAGCACTGGCCCTTAATACCATCGATCCAGTTCAGTGCAAAAGGTATATGTCACAGGTGACTACAAAGCTCGAAGACTGGGACCAACATAAGGAAGAAATAGTGATGAAGGCACTAAGAGTAAAGGCCAAAACGCATAGGAATGTGCGAGATTACCTTCTTAGTACCGGCAAGAAGACTCTAGGAGAAGCAGCTCCTACCAACAAGATATGGGGCATCGGCATGGGTCTCCAAGACCCTAACGTTCTCAATACCTTCGCCTGGCCACCCAACGGTAACCTGATGGGGAAATGCTGGACCAGAGTCAGGAATGCGATCCAAAGATCCCTGGAAGAGGAAAAGAAGAATATCCCAGCAGACAAGAAAGATGAAGCTGTAGGAGGAGCACTATAAGTAAGAACCGATAGTAATGGTGCAGAGAGGCGTCTACCCCCAACAATGGAGGAAGACGGAAATGATCTCTCAAGAACTGCTATTAAATTTATCTCAATTAATATAAATGGTCTAGGTGAAGTTAAAAAAAGGAAAGCCGTATTCGACGGATATAAAGACAGTACAAAAACAATAGTAGCAATACAGGAAAGTCACTCATCTCTCACTAAAGAAGTAATTTGGAATTCGCAGTGGCCTGGTCAAATATTTTACTCCCACGGGACAACAGCGTCGAAAGGTGTTCTATTTCTCATCTCAAAAGATTTAAAAAATATGATAATTGATCATGGAAGAAGTGAAAATGGTAGATGGATATATGTCAATATTAAGTATAAAAATGTAAAAACATGTATATTCAATGTGTATGCCCCGAGCAGTGGTATTTTTGCTGAACAAAAAGATTTCTTCACTGAAATTAAGGGTATTGTTGAAAACCAAGAATATGACCAATTGATGGTAGTAGGTGATATGAATATTGATACGTATTATAAGCCTAATACACAGCAGAGTGTTATGTTGGAAGATTTCATTAGAGACCTAGATTTATGCGATATACATAAAGTCAAATATAAGGGTGCCCCTCCCGTCACTTGGTACAGAGCTCTACAAACGTCACGTTTAGACTACACCCTTGTGTCAGAAAATATTATAAATAAAATAGAGAAGTGTATTACAAAATCGAGTATACACTCGGATCATATGGAGGTAATAACATATTTGCATACTGGTATGATTCCAAGGGGGAAGGGGTATTGGAAGTTCAATACTCAACTGTTATATAATGAAGCCTTTTGTGGGCAGATTGAAGAAACTTGTAATGATGTTAAAAATATGTACTTAAGCCATAAGCTAAGATGGGAATTTTTTAAATTAAAGGCCAGGGACCTGGCCATAAGAATATCCTCCAAGCTAGCGAGAGAAAAAAGAAATAAATATGGCTCTCAGAAACAAAAGTTGAAGGTTCTAGATACAAAGAAAAGGCTTAATCCCCAAGAAGTCCATGAAAGAAATGCTTTAATATCTGAGTTAAGAGAAATGGACTTAAAAAAAGCTGAAGGAGCCCTAATAAGATCTAGGGCGAGGTGGTCGGTAGATGGAGAAAAACCCACAAAGTACTTTTGCGCCTTAGAAAAATATAGGGCTGAAAAAAAGGTAATAAATATGTTGAATATAAATGGTGAAAACTCTTGTAACCCAGAAGAAATATTGAAAGAAGGAGAAAACTTTTACACAAAATTATATAGAAAAGGTGAAGTTGAGCCTGCTAAAGTTGAAGATTTTTCTAACCCGGACGATTTTGTCCAGATCGACGAAACTGAAAATGACTTCCTAAGTAGAGAATTCTCAGAGGAAGAAACTAAAAATATTGTAATGTCTATAAAAAAGAATAAATCTCCAGGGTGCGATGGATTCCCCATCGAGTTTTATCAATATTTCTGGGATATGATCAGTTGTATTTTTCTCCCAATGATGGAGCAATGTTTCGAGGAAGGTGAAATGACTGAGGAACAAAAGAGAGGTGTCATAAGCGTAATACCAAAAAATGGGAGTGATCCTCTGTTTATAAAAAATTGGAGACCCATAACATTATTGAATGTGGACTATAAGATTATGTCGAAGGTATTAGCCATGAGACTAACACAATTTCTGCCTCAATTAATTAATAACGACCAGTATGGGTTTGTAAAGGGCAGACATATCGGCACTGCAGTTAGGAAATTAGACGATATCATATCCTTATTAGAGAAAGAACAAAAACAAGGTTTAATAGCATCGCTCGATTTTTCTAAGGCTTATGATTCTATTGAATGGCCTTTCATGAGAGCTGCCTTGGAAGCACATAGTATCAATGATAAATTCATTGGCTGGATAGAAGCTTTATTTTATGGTTCGAAAGCTACCTTTATTAACAATGGGACTTCTTGTATGTATGTATATTGTTTATTTCCAGTTCAATCACAGTTACATCAATATAGTTATTACAATATAATATCTGGAAATGGGTACGACATTCTATGCTAATCATAGCTCTACCAGGAGGTCCCTTTTACATCTAATTACATTATTATATATATATACATTACAGTTACAGTTATTCTATTTGGTAGATTCGGTAGTTATTTATTACATAGTATAATACAATGTAGTGCGTGAGCTTGTTTGTTCATTAGGGAGGCCATTTGCATTCTTACGAACACTCCTGGTGTCCCGCCTGTACAAACGTTGTGTCACTGTGTGGCGTGGTGCGATTTGCATTCTGACGAACACTGGTCGCACCAGCCTTTAGTGTTGAACTAGTCTTCTTAGGGACTATAATAATTACAATACATATATGTATTTGGGTTGGCGGGCGGTCGGGTGGTTTGCATTTTGCATTCTAACGAACACTCATGGTACCAATCGATCGCCCACCTGTACATGAGCTGAGTCGAAGGCATTCTGACGAACACACAGTCGAGTCAGCTCATGTCCGTTCGTTGGCGTTGTTGCGGTAGAGAGATAGAGCAGTCGAGGGGCGTTTGTGTTGTAGGGTTTGAGTTTATTGTCTGCGTCCCACAGGGGGGTCGGCCCCGGCACCGTAAATTTAGGATTTTTTTGGTTTTCTAGGGGCCATTTTGGTTTGCTTGACCTGGGGAGTAAGAATAAAATTCTTCTTCCAGGTAGGATTTGAAATCACTGATTGTTAGGGATGGTTTCCTCCCTTTGGGTGGTAGTTTATTGTACAAATATGGTGCCTGAATGTAGTATGATTTCCTGATCCTCTCAGTTTTTGTCATGGGGACTTTCAAAAGTTTGCCACTTGTCAGGTTTCTTAGGTTTATTTTCCTATTGTCTGTTAAGTTCTCGTCGCAGCTCATGGAAAAAGCAGTCTGGAGAAGGTGTGCTTCTCTTCTCTCGTTTAAGAACGGTATTTTACTCGTGATGTGAAGTTCTTTTACACTTTCGGTTTTGTTTAAGTTGTGGGCTATTCTAATAAATGAATTTTGAATAGTTTGGAGTTTCTCTAGGTGTTTTCCCTGAGCTGGGAGGTAGAAGATATCACAGAAGTCAATGACTGGTCTCACCATGGTGGTATATACCAGCATTGTGTTTACTGACGATAGTGACTTTCTTATTTTTGAGGTGGCTTTAAGTCTTTTTGTAATTTGATCTATCTTTGCTTGAACATGTGGATTGAATGTGAGCGCTTGATCTATTATCAGGCCTAAATAGCAGTATTCTTTTTCGTACTCTAGGGGGGCTGAGTTTAAACTCAGTATTTTTGGTGTGGTTTTCTGTTTCGTATTGCCGAATGTGATATCCATAACTTTACTTTTCTTGATGTTTACAGAAATTTTGTTGTTTCTACACCATTCGCCAACCATGTTCAAGTCACTTTGTAGATCTTCTTTTAGTGCGTTTTCATTTGTCTGTGAATGATATATCACAGTGTCGTCAGCGAACAGCTGTATTTGCGCTTTTCTGACGACACTCTGTAAATCGTTCACATACAGGAGGAACAGTAGAGGTCCCAGGACCGTACCCTGTGGGACGCCGCATCGCACTCTCTCCCTGTCAGAGGTTATCCCATTCACTCGCACTCTCTGATATCTGTCCGATAGGTAGTGACCGATCCAGTTTATAATAGGTTTCGATAGGTGAAACTTATGTAATTTTTCAATAAGGATCGTATGGTCCACCGTATCGAATGCTTTCTTAAAGTCCAGATACACGAGCGATACAGGTTTGTTTTTCACTTTGTTTCGGTAGATATACCCGAACAGTTTTTGGTGGGCCTGCTCCAGGGAATGGCCTTCTCTGAAGCCGTATTGATATTCATACAGGAGCTTATTTTCTTCCAAATGGGGGTAAATTATGCTTTGTATGACTCTCTCCAGTAGTTTGGCTGGGAGTTTTACCAGACTTATTGGCCTATAATTTGAAGGGTCTGTGCGAGGTCCTGCCTTATATATAGGTACTATGGTTGCCTCTTTAAATTCCTTCGGTACTTTAGTTGTTCTAATCGATACGTTACATAAATGTGTAAACTGGTGAGATAGGGTCAGAAGTATTGGTTTTAGGACTTTGGTTGGCATCAAAGCCATGCCTGAGGATTTATTTGGCTTAGTTTTTCTTATAATGCCATAGACCCTGTTCTGGGTTATCTCTGGAAACTGCAGTACCTGTATGTTATGCTCGGGTTCCGAAGGGGTATCATTATGGGCGAGTGAATGGGTCGGTGTTCTGAATGGATTAGCATCCAAAGAGGAATGAAGCAGGGAGATCCTATTTCGTCTATTCTGTTTACGATAGCTATAGAAAAACTGGCTGGAAAAATAAGGAAAGAAGATAATATTCGTGGCATTACTTTAGCTGATACCCAATCAAAACTTGTACAATTTGCAGACGATATCTCAATAACTGTGTGTGATGAAAAATCTCTTGTTAAAACTATTGAGGTAATTGACGATTTTTACTTAGCATCAGGATTGAAATTGAACACCTCAAAGTCCAAAGGCTTCAACATCGGTGATATTGTTATATGTGACCCTCGATTAAAAGAGATTGAATGGGTGAACAAAATGAAGGTTCTCGGTATAACTTTAATGTACCCAAGAAATGAAAAAATGTTGTACAAAATTAATAGTGAAGAAAGCATTACGCGAGTGAAATCTATTATAAGTGGATGGAATAATAGGTTCTTAACCTTAAAAGGTAAAATCCTTATTTGCAATGTATTTCTCATGCCGATTTTTCAACATGCGATGTCCTGTATTTCCTTTGGAAAGCCTCTGATAAAAGAGATTAACGACATTATTCTAAGGTTTATTTGGAAAGGCCCTCATTATAAGATTAGTGCCCCCTTTCTGACACAGTCAATTGAAAATGGTGGCTTAGGGCTAAGACTTCTGGAAGAAATCTACGAAACAAATAGATTAATGTGGATCAAGAAGCTTCTCCTAGGGCATAATTCGCCTAGTTTTAAAACACTAGAAGAATATCATGGAAGAGACGTTGGAAATTTAATGGTGTCAAGATCCAAACCAAAGAAGGCCTTAAATAACTTTTATGCAGAGTTGTTTGAAATTTGGAACAGATATTATTATAAATTCGAGCCCAAAAATGCAGATGAAATCTTAAGAGAGAGGTTGTGGCATAATAGACTCATTAAGAGCAAAGGTGAACAGCTGTACTGGAAAAAATGGAAAGACAGAGGTATCACAGCTGTCGGTGATGTTATAAATGAACATGGAGATATGATGTCAATGAATGAATTAATACAGAATTATGCTTTTTATCCTGCTCGCGCACGTTGGAAAATATTGCAAGAGGTTATCCCGGTAAAATGGCTAAATGCTTTGAAATGTCAAGGAGATAGGCCTCAAAGAGGTACCCTGAATATTGAAATTGTAGGTACGCAGGTGGACATTCTGACTTGTTATTCAAAAACTCTTTATAATAATTTAGTCCTAAAAAGGAAGGTTAAAAGAGAGAAGCTAAACAGCTGGCAGGAAATTTTAAAGTTAAATGACCAGCAGTTTCGAGGAATTGACTGGAAAAAGGTCTTTAAACTGCCGTATGAAGTGTCTACAGAGACCAGGATACAAGCCTTTCAGTATAAAATTTTACATAAGACCATCACTTGTAATAAATATTTGTGTGACATAACGATAAAGAGGTATAGAAAATGTAGTTTTTGTGTTGATGAGGATGATTTAGCTCACTTTTTTGTGTTATGTAGAGAAACCTTTGACCTGTGGAAAATTGTATATCGTATGATTTACGATTCTGGGTACTTAAATGTTAATGCAAAAAATAAGGTAATATTACACAAGAGCAGAAATGAATATGTGATAAAGCTGAGCGATGTACTGTTAGGGATAGAAAATACAAATATCAATACAAAAATCATCAATTGGATCTTCCTACAGGTAAAAGCCTTTATCCATAGACAAAAATTGTTCGAAAGAGGTAATTTAAACCCTAAGCATGCCTTATATCAATTAAGAATACGGTGCAAAGTGATAATTAACTCGCATAAAATAAAGAAGGTGAGCAAAGAGGAGAGCAGGCTCTGGAGAAATCTAGAAGCCGACATAACAGAAAATATTGAATTGTTGTAGAATAGAAGTAAAATTAAATATATCATGTAGTACATATGTATGTGTAAAAATGAGATAGACCTAAGTTCAAAGGAAGAAAAGAAGTTAAAAGGTATGATGTATAGCCAGCAAGTGGGGCAACCTGGTGGCTTGCGGATGAAATAATTACTTTATAACTTTCGCGATAATCCAACGGTTAACGCTAGGTGCTACTTTTTATCATTGTAGAAGCCAAGATGGCAGGATAGAGTTCAATAAAGATGTTTGAAAAACAAAAAAAATATCAAAACGTGACGTATGCTTTCCTGACAATATTATTTTATCTTTGTAATAAGGGAAAGACAAGGAGTCACTGAGTTAAGTCTTTCTGAGTTGATAACCGAAAGAAATAGTTAAATATTCACAGAATTCTCCGAGATATCGGAATTGTTGTAATGGTATGTCTATCAGTGAAGTAAGCCTAGTATTTTTCAGTAGATCTATATGATCCTAAATCATATAGATCTACTATATCAGCATGATGAATGTTTTAAAGAAAACCACACCTGAAACTGTTGAATTCTATAACGTTCAGTAAACAACCTTTTGACATATAAGATGAGTTTTTTTTATTATTTCAATTATCTCAGTACTTAATCAATTAGTTCCATAGAAACGTAGGGACAGTAGCTATAGGAACACTGTTACCATGGCAACACTATGCCCCAATCAGTTGTTGCAAAGACGGAGTACTTGCATTGGATATATGATTTCTGTTATATCATATTACGCAATTATGACATAATAGTGATTAACCACATTATTATTAATTACCTAAGTTAACTATCAATTAACTTAAAGTTATAATCAAGATATAACATTTCTTACATATTCATTCTCTTAAAATGAATGTGTATTATATAGTTATATCATTTCATGAATTATACAGCAATAAGTTAATTTAAGGGAACGCCACAGGATAAAGTGAAAGCTCAATTATGAAGAAATATACCAATTAATTATTTTTTGCAACATATAAAGGGATCATTTATTCATTTCCATAATGGGGCTTAACTTTGAGAATTAAAGTGAGTTCAATTGACATAACACCCATTAAGATTAACATTACTAGGTTTCCTATTCAAAAGAATGTTTCATCTCATTCAGACACAAATTAATAGCTTGGATTCTCAATCAAATCAAAGATTTCAAACTTCCACCATTGGTTCTTAAAACAAGATTTATGCAAATAAAAACCCTTTGGGAATGTTGAACTATAATGTTATAGTACCAATTTCGAGTTGTTTTTTTGTTCATTAAAGTGAGTGTTATATAGGTTCCTGACAAAACTGAATATACTGCACAAGCAGCTTGCAGTTCAGCATTGTTTCATGCAGTAGGAATCAAAGATGTTAAATAGTTCAGGTCTTGCGTTGGTGATTCCAAGGAATATTTATATCTGCATTTATCAAATAAATACACACCATAAACTGTGCATGATTTTTTCTCTTTTTTTTTGCTAATTGATGTTACAGCTAGGAGATCACCTTGTTTTAATTGTTTTAACCTAAATTATGCGTTTATTCAAGTTAATTTTGAGTGTTAATTTTTATTTTCTAGAAACACCCCTATATAGATTCAGTCCTAGCACTGGCTCAATCTATGTGTTTGGTTGGGGGTGGGGGGTAAGAAATGAAATGCATTTGAACCAGTTTTGATTACCTGGATACAGAAGAATACATGGTATAACAAAGTTTCAATAGTTAATCGTTTTTTTCAACCTAGTTCAAATAGTTCAATAAATATTGCAGATTCATAGAGATATTTCATTGCTAAATATATTTCAGACAGGGTTAGCTCAATAATATATTAAAGGATGAAGGTTAGATTTGCAAAAACTATGTAATATCAGTGTGAAACATGGCACACACAAAATTGTATTTCCATAGCTTTTTTGTCTTTCCATTGTCCTATTTGGATCATCCCTGATAATTATAAAGAAAATAACATGATTTTATTCTTTAGTTCTAGCAATTGTTTATAGAGATTTTTAATTTCTTACAACTCATAATATAGTATGAATGCAAGTAGAAGGTCAATTCAATGCATGAGACAAAATTTGTCTGTCCATTATTTTTGTCTTTCTATCAGCTTATTAGTTCCAGTTTAATCATTTAGAAAAAGAAAGTATCGTTATGGAGATAGAAAAAGGATAATAATACATTGAGTTTTGATCAGCTTTCTGGACTGTGTGGATCAAAAGATGTATGCCTTTCCATAGGCATTTGTCTTCCATAGCCAGACATAATATTTTCCTTATAACAGCTTTCCTCCTAGAGTTCAAAATTATAAGTGACCTACCCACACCTCATGTGCCTAAGGGATATTTTAAAATACAGAAATACTGTTGGAGTATTCTAACGAACTATGTAAAAGATGCCTGATTGTTTGCAGACAATTAAATTGTCAATTCTACTGAATATGATATATTTTAGACAAATTATATGACAAGGCAATGAGTAGCATGAATAGCACATATTTCTATATCTACACCTGCTTCACTGACTGTTGGGAAAGGCTGACTGACAACTGGGAAATACTAGTGACACCCAACTGGATTCAATTGTGTAGCTTTTGCCGGTGGGCTCTGCAGGCATGAAAAACAGTCCAGTGCACCCATGGGGCTGCATAGGAGGTCAAGTAGTGGAATGCGTTCCAGAAATGGATATGAGACAGACTAGGAGACAAGCCCGGACACACACTACAGCATTTATAGCGTAGACCACAACTTTGTAGGAACACATTGCTTTGGAGGATAACGTCTGGAATAGCCTTGACTGTAGGTGGAAGGGGGTCCACATATGGCGCTGCCCCTGGAAGCCTGCAGTTGCTAAATGGTGCCTGATCAGCTCTGCTGGGGCACCACTTGATCAACACCAGCTAAAGTCTAAACCCTGAAACCTGGCAAGAGGAAGACTGCTGATGAAGCAGACAAGGCAATGAGTAGCATGAATAGCATGTATTTCTATATCAACTGAGGGAGATATAAGGGTACTGACTTTGTTAAATTTGAACAGATTTTGTCTTTCCACCATTCATATTTTCAAGTTTTCTAGTAATTTGTATTGAAACATTTGCACTGAATTTAATCACATCTCAGTTTTCATCAACTATTCTTCTGTGAAAATATACAGGACAATAGAAAGGAAGAGCGTTTTTACCTAGTCACCACTTACTTTGAAAACTAAGGGATATTTACTGCAAGGGAAACTGGTAATATCTTCAAATCAGTCTATTTCAATGTCCACTGCAATTTGATGAAAATAGGGATTTCCGCAGAATTTTCATTATTTTCTAGTAGCCTTACATGTCTTCTTGGTAGATTTACCCACAAAAGGTCAAAGCAAGCCCATAGTTCCATATACTTTGGCATATCATGGTGGCTATGGAAAGACATGAAAAATAAGGGTATGATTTATTATGCTATCACATGAAGAATATTTCATATATCACGTTGCAAAATCCATTCATTATGTCTCATGATACATAGACTGTGACGGACTAACGGCAATCCTTCTAGAACAAATATGAAGAGTGTCATACCAACTCCACCAAAGGTAAAATAAATCACACGATGACGTATATGCAGCATTAGTCGCCAAAGCGGAGGAGGTATTTGAACCAGTACATGCGCCACAGACACCTGCAAATATGGCTGACATAGCCGAGTTAGTTGGTAAGATAACTATCCTTCAAGAGGCGAATCAATAGCTCTTAGAGAAGCTGGCTGCGGTCGGATGAGATTCAGACTTGATGAAGGACTACACTGAGTCTTGACTGACGCGCTCAAAAGGCAATCAGCGGATTCATCGCAATTAACATTGTGGAAGACCCTTGCTTCACATCCTAGTTTCTTTCCCAGGCCAACAACATACCGCACCATACAAATCAGCAAGGCAACTCTGAAACGTATATATGAGAGCATTGAATGCCCCAGCTCCCATGTATTTGTCGGCAGTTGTAAAACCTCTGGATGGAAGGGCATAAAGGTTGCATAGCAGATATTTAGGTGCAGTGACACTTGCAAACCCAGCCATATTATTCTCAATTTAACAACAACAGGCTCCCCAGATTAGGTATGCATATATCATATACATATATAATAAGCCTAGTTTATGTATGATATAATTGTTCCCAATGAATACCGAGATTCTTTTCGTTCCCGTCTCCTATTCTATTATAACGTGTTATATCCACTATGATTGAATTGAATTGAAGAATACTTACTGAAGTTATACAAGTATTGTGTTCGACACATAGGTCGATAATATCCAGGTCTACCAGCCGTCACCTCAAATTAACAGCACTCATATTAACAGGACATAAAACAAGTTAAAGTTTTAAAACAAATTATTACGTTATAAAACAAGTTATAAAACAGATCATACAGAAACTGACTAATATCCCCTCTCTCGATACATAGCACCGTCAGTTAATTTTAAATGCTCATTATATTTGGGTATTCACAATTAACTCGTGCGTTCCAAGTTATTTTTGCTTTGTAGAGAAAACTATTTCTGTATAATTTAATTTTGTAATTAAATTCTCCTGTTCTTTGCATGGCTTCTGATTGATAATGATTTTTTTTTTTATCTAAGTGTTTGTCCGAAAGTGATAGGTCAAAGGCACTCTGCAGGATATGAATCTCTCTTCTTTTTTCATTTTAATATTATGGCTCGATTTTTTAGCAGGTTTACTTGCCATCTTATCATATCGATTTTAAATGTTAATTTCTCATCAATCACTTCTTTTTCTTTCCATTTCAACCCAATTCACTTTTTGTAAAAAAAAAAAAAAAAAAAAAGAAAAAAAAAGGGGGAATTTATATATTAGATTCACTGCTGCATGCATTGTAATTCCGTTGTTTAAATGAGAGGGACGACCATCTTGCCATGCATAATATATGAACAGCAATATAGAACGGAGGGCTGTAATTACAACTTCAGGTGTTGTCTTCAGAGCGGCTTCAGAGCCATTCATCTTCTCTTAAAGGGCGTTGACCGAAACCTACAGCAAAATGCAATTATCAAGGCAGATTCAGATTTTAATATGATAAGTAAACATCGGTTCTAACAACGCATTCGAGTCCATTCCACATATATCATAATGCCCTGCGCCGAGAAGCTATACTTAAGACCCGTCCACATCAAACCGATACAGAGTTACATCATGTTACGTAATAATGACGTAACAGTGTGTAATCACTTTATGACCATTAATTAGCATCACAGCCTTTAGATTTCTTCTTTACTTCTCTTATTTTCCACAAAAACTCCAAAACCAAAGATAGACAAATCTTCATACAACACAAATTCGCAGTGATTCTTAAGGTGACATAATGTGGCCTGATAAATCCTTAGCTGATTCTGGTATATGATCCCATGACTGTTCACACCAAGCCGATTTCTCAGCCAGTGTACCATGTGACATGCTCAGTCTTGTCAGAGATGAAATTGACTTGGCACTGACTTTGCTTGACAGATCATGTGTGATACTGATAGTGTGGTGCGCGGCTCTGGATTGGCATTTGCTAAACCAGAGCCGGGGCTATGCGGCTGTCATACGAGTCCCGCAAGTAAGTGTGTAGTAGCCGCGCTGGTCGCGGCTGTGGTGGGTTCGACCGATAGAGGTTGTAGTGTTTCGGTGGTCTACATTTTTAACTTTTTTATTGCTGTGTGATACTACTTATTCTATATGTTTACTGTCATTACTTTCTTATACACCCATTGTGTATGCACACTTGAATGATGTCCATTCGATATGATGAACTATTACTGTTGTTGTTCTCTTGAGAGCAGCCCGGGTGTGGAAAGTTGATATTAAATACGGAAGCTGGCGAGGTCCATTAGATCCTGTTGTTGTCGTTGTCTTTATTCGATAGATTAAGTCTCATAGTCGCTTAAGGCCGTCGATCGGACACTACAATTTGGTGCCGTGACCAATTGGATTTTTGCTAGCGGAGAGAGACCTGTCTGGAACCATTGGTTGCCTCTAACGGGGAAAGCCAATGGAGCCGGAAGGGCCTGGAGCTTGGTCCTCCACTGGAGGGCCGGGTAACCTGTTGGCGGTTGACCAGTTTTTGGAAAAAACGAATCAAACGATTCAGGATTTGAAAAATAGACTGGCTCAGTCGAAATTGAATTTAGATGAAGCAAATTGCTCAAACCAGACTCATGTTGAACCAAGAGTGAAGGTAAGAGCGAGCATAGAAGCTGATACCTCAAGCGGTGATGATGATTCATGGAAAATGGCAAAGAATCAGAATCATGCCGGTCTGAAGGTTACTTTGAGGAGAAAGACAGCCACGCTTCCCCGTAGTGCCATGAAAAAAGCACCACGTGTAGAAGATATTGGTGTAGATATAGATGAAGATATTGACAATGAGTTTGTACATGGGAAATTGCCGCCTATGACTCCTGTTAACGCGGCAGATATTGGTACTTTACAGTCTGAATGGACGCAGAGAAATAGGCGCATGACCTATGACAAGATGGATAGGCTCATCGCGAATCAGGTGAGTTCCTTGGACTTGATGAGTGATTCGGTAATGGAGTCTGCTAGGAAAGGGAAAAATGCCCAGGAACAAGCGGCTAAGGCAGAATCGGATTTGGCTTTATCAAGGCAAGAAGAAAATCGTTTGAGGTCGGTGATTCAGGACCAGAACGAGAAACTCATATCTTTAGAAGCAAGACGTGCGTGGGAGCACAAAAATAATGACAGGATGAAAAGAAATATGGAAGAACTCCATAGCCGCTTGGATTTTCAAGTCCCTCCTCGTAGGTCTAGAGGAATTGCTTTTGCTGATGAGCTGGATAAGGCTAGTACTCCGATTCAGACGAATCCGGGTGGGATCTCGAATGAATCGTATACTCGAATCATGAATGAATTGCCAGACTTTGACCAAAGGAAGGAAAAATCTGGTAATGATGAAGTGATTCAGCCTGATTACATGTCAGCCGCGCCAGATGCACCAACTGGCGGGCGGGCGTTTAAAGGTGATAGGAGGAGTGCTTTAGAAGCTGCGCGTGGTTTGCGCGCTTCTAGTCCTAATCCAGTTGGTTATGGGATTATGGGTGCTGTAAGGCGATCTTTGCCGGCTAACATAGATAGAATTAGACGGTCAATAGATCTAGAAAGTATCCGCGCGAGAATTTGTGTTGTGTAGGCCTACGGTAACTGCTTGGCTGGTTAGTTTAGTAGAATATTTTCAGCCAGCTGTATTTGTTATATCGTTTGTAATAATCAAAGCTTTTAAAATTATGGTTTCGGCGACTGCAGAGCCGGGAGGGCCCGGCTAAACTTCGCCACTGGGAACGAGTAGACTCGGTGTTTTGCTTGACGATGTCTGCAGGCGTCTGGCTCCGCTATCAGACCCTGCAGACAATGATACTTTAGCAGAAGAATTGATATTTCGTTACCTTTTTAATGGAATAATTGCGGAGTTTCTACATGGAATATGACAGCAATACATGCATGTGATAATCCTAGGCTAGTTGTTTTGGTTGTGCAAGTGCAAAGACGGAAGTGTCTGACAGGAAGGAGCGCTCGGCGCGCGGCCTTGACCTTGCTCAATACACTATGAGAAGCCTTACGTATCATTTCCCATGCATTTCAGTCATGTGGCCCAACTTTCACGGTCGGTCGATCGGCCGATGTCAAATCCCCATTAAGGTTAACGTAACTTCAATGAAGATTGTCATTTACTTGTGTGCATTTCGGTTAAACTGACTTAACTCAAGTATAGCTTTGTTATTTTGCTGGCTATTGATGTGCCTGGATGGATACGTTTGTAGGAAAATGAGTGCGAGAAAGCTTTTGCAGACCCGGGGCCCCCTCTCTAATAATCGCTGTACAGTTATGGCGATGCGTTCGTAGTGTTTCGGAAATAGCATCCGCTTATCAAAATAAGCGCTTGGCATCCGTTCGTCCAGCCGCGGGTTACTTACCTGAGGCTAAGGGGCCTGCATTTGGTGTGCCTAAGTTCAAACCGACTAAGCCAATGCGTAATCCTAGAACTGTGAACTTCACGGAATGGGATGGTAGAGAGGATTGGCGTGATTATCAAAGACGCACGGTAATGATAGCACGTTCATTGGGACAATGAGACCTATAAAATACAACTGCTAACCGGAGTAGGTAAGCAGCTGCCGCAAGCTATGATGCTGGAGCCGGATGATTTCTCGGTAGATGACCTTTTGCAGATGCTTGAATATGACTATCAAGCGGAGAAATCCGATAAGACGCGGAAGAGGGAATTCTTCAACTGTAGACAGGATCAGGGGCAGAGTCCGGCTGCTTTTAGTCAGAACATTAGCTTGAGGGCAGTACATGCTTTCGGTGAATGGGATGGCACGTTGCATGAAATGGCGGTAAAGATATTTCTTGATGGGTTGTTGGATGAAGGTATGGCGCATTATGTTGCGCTGCAGGAGCCAACCAATATAGTTTGTGCTGCGGCAGCCGCAACTCGATATAGGGATGTATTTGGTACCAGTGGTATTTCTCGTACGTCATCACACTCACACTCATTATCAAGCGGTGCGGGTGTGGCAACAGTAACTACTGTGACTAAATCAGAACAAGATTGGGATGATAAAGAGTTGGCTGAGTTTCAAGCTTTCAGAGCCTGGCAGAAAAAGCCACGGCCGCAGGCAGAGGCGCTACCATTGCCGGCTCCTGAAGTGAGTGACAGTGGTAAGAAAGCTCCTTTTGATAGAAGGAGTAGGAGAACACCTGGAACTCCTCGGAAATGTTATTATTGTCAGGAGGAGGGACATATGTGGGCTGACTGTACAAAGCAGAAGACACATGTTAAGTCCATGGATGATTTCCATACTCGTACTGCGGCTATGGAGGAAAAATTGGCTTCGCTGTTAAACAGGGTCGGATCTTCTTAAGCGGTGAACAGAAGGTTGTGACTAATAGCATCCACACCGCATCGTTGGTAAATCAAGTTAGTAAACCAGACGGACCCGATGCTCTCGTGCCCCTTTGTCAGCCTGGGGACGCCTATGGAAATGGTGATGAGGGAAATGGATTGCACTGGAGCAGGGGTGGTGGCGCGGCTGGGCACGCCACATGCTCGGTGATGTTTGTGAAAGA
The DNA here is from genome assembly GCA_942159475.1 of Sthenelais limicola. Taxonomy (NCBI): domain Eukaryota; kingdom Metazoa; phylum Annelida; class Polychaeta; order Phyllodocida; family Sigalionidae; genus Sthenelais; species Sthenelais limicola. Next base: position 69,226,626 of record OW804097.1, on the reverse strand, counting down.
GGGAGATCCTGAGTATGTATGCTTGCCTGGACAAATTCTTAAAGTTGAATGGGGAGAAGATGCCCGGGTGGTGAGTAAAGTGATGGTGTGTGACTTGCGTGATTTTGAGATTTGTGTTTCAGACCGCAATCGTCCGCTTGTGGCTGAGCGCATGTATGCGGATGTGACTTTAGTGAATGTAACTGGTCAATTCCTTATTGACTGGGGGGCACAATGCACGCTGGTGAAAAAGCATGTATATGATGAACTCTCAGTCAGGCCGTCATTGATGCCATGTGGGGTGACGTGCTATGCGGGGACTGGTCATAATCTGAAGACACATGGGTGTGTGCGACTCGCGCTGGGGTTGGGAGGTGCTTGGTATGCTCTCAACTGCCTGGTGGTAAGTGGTTTGGTTGGAGCGGAGGCTGGTATCTTGGGGATGGACTTTATCTATCTCCACAAATGTAATTCTGACTGGTCTGGTTTATTCACCCTCGAGGCAGGTGAACAGTCGATAATGTGCAGGGCATTGCAAAGTGGGCCTATGGCAAGGAGCAACTGTGAGAGTATTTTCATAGATGCTTTCTCCACTATTTGTAGTGGCATTGGCCCAATGTCCCCGAATGAAGACATGTTCTTTGAACCAGATGAGGCGGAGTTGGGATGTTATGTTGCAGGGAGTTTATTGGTTGCTGGCGACCGATATAATTGCACGCTGTCTGTATGCAATCCCACTAGCTCTCCTGTACTGATCGAACTACAGACAGCAATAGGAGAAGATTTCTTGAATGATAATTCTCCTATTGTTGATGTGGAGATGTTGGAACCAGAGGTTCCAATGCCGCCAGTGGATGAATGCCCACTAGCGAAGTTGGTGAGAGGGTCTGATTTGTCAAAGGCGGAAGATATAATTAGACTAAAGAATCTGCTTTGGCAGTATAAACATTGCTTCAGGTTGCCGGGTGAAACACTGGGACACACTAATAAAGTGCGTCATGTTATTGACACAGGAGATGCTGTGCCTATTAAAAGTGTGTATAGACGCCTGCCGCGCGCGCGTCGAGAAGCTGCTGAGAAACAGATTCAAGACATGCTCGATAAAGGTGTTATAGAACCTAGTAATAGCCCCTGGGGATCTGCGGTTGTGATTGTGAAGAAGAGTGACGGCACTGACAGGTTTTGTGTCGACTACCGTCCATTAAATGCGGTCACAAAGAAGGATTCTTTCCCTCTACCTAGAATAGATGAAAGCATTGAGGCATTGGGTGGTAACTTATGGTTTATAACTTTGGATTTAGAGAGCGGTTACTGGCAAATTGCCATGGATGAAGCTAGTAAAGAGAAAAACGGCTTTTGTCTCGACTATGGGCCTGTTCCAATTCAAGGTTATGAGCTTTGGACTATGCAATGCGCCTGCCACATTTGAACGTATGATGGAGCAAATGTTGGCTGGTTTGAGGTGGAAATGCTGTCTTGTTTATTTGGACGATGTGATCATCTTTGGCTCCAGTTTTGACGAAGTGTTGTCAAATACGGAAAAAGTCCTGCAGAGATTAGCTGATTATGGGTTGAAGCTTAAACCTAAGAAATGCGAATTCTTTAAACTGAATGCGAAGTATTTGGGAAGAATTGTTTCACAGGATGGGGTTCGCGCGGATCCAGACAAGTTGGAGAAGGTCCATTCTTGGCCAGTTCCGACTACTATAAAGCAGGTCCATCAGTTTCTGGGTTTTGCTTCATATTATAGAGAATTTATGCCTAATTTCTCAGAGGTTGCAGCCCCTATACAAGCGTTGGTAGTCGGGGCAGAGCTGAGAAATAATTGGCGTGTGACCTTTGATGATAATTGTCATAAGGCCTTTGCAGACCTGAAAGATTTATTGACATCTCCTCCTGTGTTGGGCTACCCACAGCCGTCCGGAACTATCATTCTGGATACTGACGCGAGTGGATTCGGTATGTCTGGCGTCCTCTCTCAGATGCAGAACTCTAGAGAGGTGGTTTTAAGTTATGCCAGTAATACGTTGACTAAGGCGCAACAGAATTACTGTGCTACAAAAAGGGAGTTGCTAGCTGTTTTGACTTATTTATCTAAGTTTCAACATTATATAATTGGGCAACATGATTTTATGTTGAGAACTGATCATGCTTCGTTGCGCTGATTAATGAACTTTAGAGACCCTTCTGGTATGTTAGCAAGGTGGTTAACCACTTTGCAGCATTATGGATCGCGGGAAGACCAAATTGTTCATAGACCGGGCCGCAAACACATAAATGTGGACGCGCTTTCGCGACTGCCGGTGAGAAGGTGACCCAGAGAAGATTGCTTGGATTGTGGTGCGCATGACGCCATAGTAGCTACAATGACTGTTGACTACCATATATTTTCATCATTGGCGGGTGATCGGCTGAAGGTGGCGCAAGATGAAGATGATGTTCTCTCAAGAATTAAATCAATAGTACAGGGCCTTACTCAGAAGCCAGACAATAAAGCTTTGTTGGCTGAGGGGGGGGAGTTCTGTTACTATATGAATAAGATAGAATTTTTAAAAGTGGAAAAAGAATTGCTTTGTTTGGATTGGGAAAGCGACAACGGTGTTGTGTATACACGTGTTCTGGTACCTTTGGCTCTGAGAAAGGAGTTATTCCGTACTTTGCATGGGAGTAAGCTTGCAGCTCACTTTGGTTTGTTTGGCCCCGGATGAAGAGGGATATCGCCGATTGGGTACGCGGCTGTGAAGTTTGCGCTTCTTGTAAGAGCAGAGGTGGTAAAGGTGTAACCCCGTTGAAGAAGGAAGTCCATGGTGTGCACTGGAGCCGCATTGCTTTGGATATCATTGGTCCATTTAGGAGAACCCCTAGGGGAAATAGCTGTGTGACGGTTGTCACAGATTATTTTTCTAAGTGGGCTGAGGCTTACCCGCTTCCCGATCACACAGCCACTACCTGTGCGATGGCCTTGTTCACTGAGTGGGTGCTAAGGTATGGCCCACCGGTCTCCCTCCAGACAGATGGAGCACCAGAATTTCGTTCAGCTCTTTTAAAGGAGTTAATTTATTACTCTTGCTTGACATAGAGCAGTTGATGTCCCTACCCTATAGACCTCAGGCAAATGGGCAGGTAGAATGCTGGAATCGTGTCCTTGTTGAGCAATTGTCATGTTTGACACAATTTGAGGACTTGAATTGGGATTTGTTGGTGCCCTGTATTGCACATGCTTACAGGGGAGCGGTGCATAAGAGTACTATGTGCACACCAAACTTAGTGGTATTCGGTACGGAATTAACAGTTCCAGCTGACATTATATATGGTACTCTGACTGGGGACGTTGATTTCCCTTGTCGCAGTGTCTTTGTGGAGGAGATAAGAATGCTATTGCTGAAAGGACATAAATTTGTTAGGGAGCGTTTGGGGCATTCGGCCGTGTATCAGAAGCGATATTTTGATAGGCGGGCGAGGCCCAAAGTTTTCAAATCTGGAGATGTTGTGTGGAGGTATGCAACGCCTATGGCTCAGAAGAAGTATGGCCCTAAATGGGATGGCCCTTTTGAAGTGATACGACGAGTGCAGGGTTCTACCTATGAACTCAGGACTGAGGAGGGAGTTCTCAGATGGAATGGAGATTTACTTAAACTGGCTTTTGATGCAGATGGGACTCCAGTGCAGGTTACTAACTTGCATAGGGCACCGGAGTATCAAAAGCAACAGGTAGCGGGTAAAGACTACTTGAAGATTAATCCTCAAGGTCGTGTCATACCCGGGCGGCATGCTCCTGCCGTGCTGCCTGCAGATAAGATAGTAAGACATGTGAAAAGGCGCGGCCGCCCGCCTAATAAACCAGCTTCGTTGTCAGACCAACCGCCGGGCCTGGGGGCGGGACTGGGAGATGGTGCAGCGGCTGTGGTATCTGAGAGTTCCAGTGATTCAGAAGTGGAGGAGAAGGTAGAAGGTTCACCACTAGCCAAGACTATGGATGATTTGTTGCGATCAGGTTACTTAGAGGAGCGGCCTAAGTGTCAAAGGCAAGCCCCTGATTGACTAGGCTACGGGTGAAAAATTGGTTGTAAGGTGCAAAAATAAAAAATGACACAACGAGAAGTACTGATTTAATGATGTCTTACATGGGCATGGCGGGAGTGAAGTTGCTCCGGGTGTAGGAATCATATCATAGGAAAACATCATAATTACTGTACGTGGTTCAGTAATTGAATTGATTTGGAAAAAGGAACAGACTGGTAGGGCATGTAGCCTCTCATTGTCCTGACACCTACTGGGAAATGTGATTGGGCCGAAGCAATACACCCCACGGAAAGTAGGGAGAAACTGCTTGGTTCTCTTTTCTAATGATATTGGTTGCTGTAAATAGAAGAGTGATGGACTTTGCTCGGGAGTCCAGGTCCCTGGTACTGTGTGTATGCTTGCTATGGGGAGCGATGTAGGCAGCAGTATCCAGGTTGTGTGTACTCTGGCGTGAATGGCTCGGCAACAGGTTTATGATGCTATATTTAGAAGGAAGAAAGACCTCTGATTGGCGGAGGTGTCGCGAGACTAGGTCACGAGAGCTGGCATGAGCGTGCATCTGCAGAGTACGCTCGGGCAGTGAACACGACACACGCGTTTCACTTTCCAGTTGTATGTGACTTGGTTTGCTTGGCTTATCCCCCTGATAAAGCATTGTATTCCTAGATTGTTGTTGAGTTGGTTGGCAGAGTTTGTATTTGTCTGTGTCCCTAACCTTGAAACTCCAGCTGGAGTTCTCAAGTAGCTAGGATGTCTGACAAGGAGGAGTCAGCCATGGACACTGAGTCGCCGGCAGGCGATAATCAGAAGAATGAAGCGGTTGGCAAGGATGCAACTGCTAGCGGGAGTCAGTCCACAGCCAGAGACGCGGTGCCTGTGGTTACTGTATCACCCCTGCTGGAGAAGCCGCCTAGTGACAGTTGGGCTATAGGAATGGAGGCTGAGATCCGTGCAGACTATGAGAGAGTTGAGAAGAAAAGGTTAGAATTGGAAAAGGTTAAGGAGCGCAAAGCTGCAGCTGATTGGCAGATGGCTGGCAGACCTGAGCTTAGGTCGCGGAAGAAGGTTAAGCCTCTCAAGGCTACTGCTTCTGCTTCCAAAGCCGCTGAGTCAGGTGATAGCGATGGCGAGGAGACTGCCAAAGCCGCTTCCTTGCCTAAATCCAAGAAGAAGGACAAGAAGTCGGATGATAAGAAGGACAAGAAATTGGACGAGAAGACTGACAAGAATATAGACTCTGGTACCGTGTCAGATGGTGCAAAATCTGACAGTGGTAAATCAAAAACAAAGAAGAAGGAATTTAATTCGCCGAAAGACCCATGATAGACAGAGGAATGGGAGCAGTAGTTCGCGTGGCTCCTCCGCGGATGGTAATGACCAGGCGCGTGTCGGTCACACAGGTGGTCCCGGCCTAAATACGGTGGAGGATGTTGTTAAGGCCTTGGCGAAACCGGGTTGGAAGGGTGCGGCGAAGAAGCTGACTGACAGCTCTATTCCCGTGCGCAACCAAGCACGTTGGTGGTTGAAGGAGAAACTTGAGGGAATTGAGTTAACTCCAACGAACATGGCCAATATTATCCCTAAGAAGAATGATGGAGTTACCATTGCTCCTGAATCAGATGATGAAGATGAGGTTTTGGGAAATTATTGGACAGGCGCTCCAATAATGCCCCGGTACGAAGACAAATTTCACCATTTAAAGTCTCGTACTGGGAAGGCTGATGGACATCAGCAGATTATTGACTTGATTATGGACAAGTTGAATGGCGCCCCCTTGCTATGGAAACCAGGGTATAGGTGTCCATTTACTTGGTGTCGTTATTTGGGCGAGGAAATTAATCCTTTTGGGATTAAAGTCTATCGCACAAAAGAACAATTCTATCGACATTTGTGTGAGGAGCACTGCCCGGCTGTGCACCTCCTTACTTGCCCACATGCACATTCATGTGGGGTGAGATTGGACAGACGTTCTGACTTGGTCAGGCATTTGATGAAGGGTCCTAGTGGACATAGGAATGGACCTGAATGGGCGCGTGAGATGTCAGCTAGTTTCAGAGTGGTCGAGCAAGAGGCGGCTAACCTCGGCTGTGTTAGATTCTCGCGGATGGGGAGATACGATCTTGATCATGTAATGACCATCGGCCGTCATCGAGCCCAAGTTGAAGCCCGTCACAGTGCTACTGAGGCTAGGAGAACTGTGAATAAGAATTTCGCGGATGCTCCTTTGCCTGCTAAGAATGTATGGGCTACTAAAGGCCCTTCCCAAGCGACTATTGCTGCCGTGTTGACTGGTGCTTGCCCAAAGGATTCATCGACTGTAGCTGCATTGAATATGCCTGCGGATGCCGCTGGTGCTCCTGGGGATCAGGCAACTGATAGGCAGGTAGTTGCCCAGGTGGATATACCTGTCGATGTAGTAGATACAAATGAGGGAAGTGCTCAGCCAATCGCTTCTGTGCTTCCTTATTTGCCTACTGATGAGACTTTGAGTACCGCCGCTACTGATATTGATAGAACTTTGTCTGATGGCGCGTTGTGTATCAACCAAGCTGTCGCTAGATCGTTGGATGCGGTGAAGATAGCTGTGCAAGTTGCTCTAGCCCCTATGGTGGATATAAGTGAGGTGAGAGCAGCTGCAGCAGAGATTCCGGCTATGCGCGCTAGGATTGCTGATCTAACTAGACAGTTGGATTATTATAAGCGGGAGGATCACCTTTCTAGGGAGACCATACTAGATTTAAGGTGTCAACTTTCTGCTTATGAGTCTGGTGAACCGGAAATGAAGAGAAAGAAAACTGAGAAGAAGGAGGAAGTGGCAGATTCTGATGTGGTAAGGAAGTCGGATCTGGAGAAGATCATGTCAGACTTGTTACAGCAACATGCAGCTTCTCTGTTTAAGTTGCCTGTTTCCCCACAGAGGAAGCGGGAGGTGCAGACACAGCCGCCTGCTTAGGGGATAGTGAAAGTTTCGCCTCGGCCGCAGCGAGTTGTCACGCAACCCCACCCGCCTCTACAGAAATTGACATTACAGAGGGTGCCAGCTGTATCCACAGCTCCGGCTGTGACTCCTGTCAAGCCTTTTATTATTAAAGAGATATTGGAAGGACCTTCTGGTCTTGATAATTGGAAGTCTGTGATAAATCCGTCGGTTGATTTGATTTCTCCACAGCGTTGTGATGCCAGGTGGAGTCAGACTTCTGCACAGTTGCCTGCTCAATCGCCATTGCAACAACAGATGTTGCAACAGTCTCTGCAACAGCAACAGCGGTTGCAACAACAGCAGTTGCAGCAACAGCAGTTGCAGCAGCAGCAGTTGCAGCAACAACAGCAGTTGCAGCAAACTTTGCAACAACAGCAAAGCCAGCAGTTGCAGCAGACGCAATTGTCTTTGCCTCAGTACAGTCCTTTTCTGATGCAGGGATTTGCACCTCTGTTGGTGACCCAGTTCGGTGGAGTGCAGCGGCAGTTGGGGGAAAACCCAGCTTTACAGGGCTCTCCTGCGCGTGTTCATGGTCAGTCAGCCGCTGGTATTTTGGATGCGAGTGGCGCTCCCATTGCTCCGCCTGGATTTGTTGGTGTTACTCCCATGGGTGCGAGAGAGAAGTTCCACTGTCAACTGTGACTCCTCTTTTCGCCTCCCCTGTGAGAAAGATTGGCGATATGATTGCTAGGGCGATGACTTTTGGTTCGGTGGTGGAAGAACAACCCACACCGACCAAGGGAGGTGTATTTGAGACGCAGTCGGACCCGGGTACCATCTCTGTTGGTAATGAGAAACAAGATATTTCTGGTTCTCCCCATGGTAGTGATACTTGGGAACGAAGTGTTGAGGAAGAGGATAAGAATATGGATATTGATCCTGCATATGAGGAAGAACTGTTGAAGGGAGATGCTGATGACGCGTACCCGACGGCTTGAACGTTCGCCTTAAAATTTGGTCTAAGTTGTTTTTGAGATTCGTTGCTTATTTGGATACGTGGGACGTAATGGACTCGAGCCAGATGCGGTAGTAGACAGCCCAGCTGAGATGATCAGACTTGACCCGGGATGACCTTTACTACCAGTCGCCTTGGTCGGGATGTGGCCAGCATGGACACTGTATTTTACCTCGAACACCAGCAAAGGATTATTATGACCTACCTACTTGTGCCTCAAACTAACTGAACTAGGATGTTACCGGACATTTGTGCTGTGTTTACCAACCTGCGGACAATACCTTGCGATTTGGAACACTGTGAATACTATATATACGGACTAAACTATCTAATGGATTGAAGTGGATACATCTTCACACTGCGGTAAAATTCCTTGTGTGTTTTTACTTCAACATTGTTCGTGAAAGCCGGTATGGATTCCTATGTTTTCATATTTTTACTCTGTGATGATTTTTATATTGTTTGAGTGGCAAATGTACCTACTATTATTGCTTACGTTAAAACTTGCTTGTAAACCTTATGGTATAGACTCTTGTGTAAGATCTAAAGCGGTTGTGCCCTCCTTTCAAAAAAGTATGTATGATAGTTGAATAAATCGCTAAGCTGACACATTGACAGGGGACAATTGGTCCAAACACCTCCCGTAGTACATTCGATTCTTAACGGGGGATCGGTCATGACAAAACGGCTAAGAAATCAGCTTTGGGTATACTGTGCACTGATACGGTTGATGTCTTGGTCGTAAAAACTAATTAACATCGATGGAGTCATAATTATGTACTTTCTGTTTCTGTATCTGTATCTATTTAATATAATATAAAAGCAAAGGTGTTCAAGAGTGCATATGGCATAAAGCATAGCACTTTAAATCAAGTCGGCTTTGAATACGCCAGATGAACGTCCGTCACTAAAATCGGCCGTGACAGTGCTCAGTGTTATGATTAAACATGAGTGAAATATTTCAAACACGTGGAGAAGACGATTCTCAAAAGTCATCGACCAATACTCTTTTCCACATTATTTTGTTTGTAAAATCATTGTGCAGTGAGCATCCTTCCTCGAGCATGCTAACAAAATGGGCACCGTATGAAAACTTCCCTGAGGGATAGTGCCTTTTTTTCTAAAAATTGTTTAAATATTCTATATTGGCCCGAAATGAAATAAACGAAAATTAAAGATATTATTCACTATTTATTTGTCAATTGAGCTTCAGACTGTATGACTTTATGTGAGAGTGACCACGGCAGTCACACTCTTAGGTAGGTCAGAGTCACATATGATGCCAAGATCCTCCAGGTCCATAATGGTGACGTACAAATGGAAACAGATGTTTAAATAATTAAACTGGATTGCTCTACAGCCTCCCTTGGGATTCAAATGATGCGCTTGCTAAATTGATTTACAACTCTGAGCCAGTCCTTCCATTAACCGTTTACTTAGAGCATTCTTTAGGGAAACTGACCAACGACGTACTCTGGGTAAATCGGGCGAGACGTAAATGGATTGCGCAGGATGATATTCAGTCGCGACCTTCTATTGGGGGCCATGGTTCTATTTCTACCTGGTCCATTCTGTCACGCAGTTAGCATTGTGCTGATGCGCCCCTGGGAATTTCTATGTAAATAAATGAAGCCTGCGTAGTATCCTTTATCTAGTCACTCTTTACTTTCTTCACATCTACAGAAAGTCACCATCCAGACCGAAACGTTGGGAAATAAAAGAATGACAACAGCATTTACTTCAAGTGTGGTGTTTGTATTTCTTTTTAGATGGAATTGAATTGAGAAATACTTTATTTGTCTGAAGGTATACAAGTATGAGATTCGACAGATAGGTGCCAGGCTTCTGGATAATATCCAGGTCTTCCAGCCGTCACCTCAAATAGAAAAGATGTCTATACTAACTTAATACTTAATTTTAGACGCTCAATATATGTGAGTATTCACAATTAACTCCATCTTCAATATTTAAAAAAAACTATATTTTCTAAATACTTTGTTTTCTAGTTTGAAATGCATGCACTTCAGTGGGCAGTGCGTTCTAGGCTATTTTTGCTTTGTAGAGAAAACTATTTCTGTAAAATGCAGATTTTGGAATATTGAGTATTAAATTTCTCATGTTCTTTACATGGCTTCTGGTTGATCATACGGTTTTTGTCCGAAAGTGATAGGTGGAAGGCACTCTTCAGGATTATTTCTTTGGGGATGTTGAAATATATATATTTTATTTACATTCATATTTTACCGGAGAACCGATTTTGAGAGGTTTTTCCAGTTGAAGATTGTTCTTGCTCTTGAAACTGAGAGTTTTATGGGTTCCTGCATGGCAAGTCTAAATATATTGCACAATCAGCTTGCAGTTCAGCATTGTCTCATGCAGTAGGAATCGAAAGTAATAAACTGCATTGGTACATCAATGTTAAATGTCTCAAAATTAACTGAGCACCACTGAAACCAACCATAGTGAACTGTAAGAGAAAACCGGTGCAACAGTTCTAAATTACCCCACTCATCTAATGTACCTTATAAGTTTAAACGAGCACCTCTGGGTTCAAATTAGCACCTCTGGGTTAATTGATAATCTTACACCAACAATTTCTCAGCAAACTTTAATTAAACACGATAGAAAATATTGAGAAGGCTTTAGGAAGGCCACCTCTGATGACCTGTGCTAAATATGTCTAGGACATATATACACCTGAAGAAAGATCGACCTTAATACGGAACTTGGATAATTGTATGAACATCTGTAAAAATATTATGACACTACAAAATAGTTACAAGGCATTACATTCATTCATTCATTGGTCTGATCAACTTGATTGTTCAACTTCAATGAGTTTTGTAGATTCTATGATTCCATTACTTTCCTCATATTACAATTAACCATCGAACCCACATTTCAAATATGTTTGGCATGCATTACTTAGATCTATTCAGCTCTGTCTATTATGCCTGTACTGTATTCATTATTGTGTAGTGAACCTGCTGAAAAATGCCATTGCCTTGACGGGGAACCGAACCCCAGACCTTTGGGTTGACGTTCCAATGCTCTACCACTGAGCTATCGAGGCAAACACAACCTCAGCAGGTCATAATCCCAAGTTCAACCACCAGGACCACTACACTGCCCCCCTCCAACAATGGACGAAACTCATCTCATATGGTTTCGTCCAACTTGGGGTATACAGTGCTACCCTCAGGTGGCTGGTCACGGCACCAATTGTAGTGGTTTTTCCCTAGATACCACAGACCAGATTCTGTTTCAATGGGTCTACATTAGTACTAGATTAGTACGACATATTGGGGGGTATATTAGACGTAGGTTTAGTTTCCACCTTGGGGGTACTTTGAACCTGGCTGGGGTACATTTCACCTAGGTCTTATGTACCCCCGTGGTGCATGAAACTGGAGAGGGTATATTCAGCCTCATGTACCGAGGGTACATTAGACCTAGGTTAGTTATCCCCGAGGTATAACTGATTAGATCTGCTACACCTGTTGGCTTCGAGACCTTTGCAACTGTCATATTGCTGATACACTTAACGTGTTCAGCGTCTTTATGTCCCTCATGTAATAAGTTCTAGATAGTGGACACGCTAATGCCTACATTCAGCTAAAACAGATAATGGTTTCTCGTGGGGAGGATTTGGCTAGAAGGCCAGAGGGAGTAATTAGGAGGGTGCAAGCATGTAATCTGGACTGTATGTGCTCTGTTTTGAATCATTTTGTTCCACCCTTTTATCCATTAGGCAGGAGATATTATACAATACACCCATCAAATTCAAATGGCTGTAGGGGGCTCAATTAATACTAAATAATGGGGTGCAGATTGGCGCAGCACTTAAGCATTCCCATGGTAATGTGTTTTCTTCTCACTTATTATGCATATATATATATCGGGGACCGACGGTGGGGGTAAACAGTTGTGTAGATCTATGGGTCCTGCTTCTGCCTTGCCTTTCCGCCTTGCCTTCCTGCCTTGCCTTCCTGCCTTGCCTTCCCTGCCCTGCCTATTTGGAGTAGTTGTTGAAATAAGAGTATAGCAGTAAGAGAAGGAGGAGTAGATTTCCGTGTTGAGTATAGGTCTAACTATCAATCTACCCATTATGTGACACACCAGTTCCATCACTTTCACTTTGTGTGATGTTATATAGTCTCTCGTTTGCAAACACTTCCCCTCCCTCCACACACACACCTTCATCAGATTTCCTTAGCTTGTTACATTACGCTTTTACACAACACCGTCCCTTTATGCCCTCCCCCTCTTCACTTTCATGATAATGTGTCCAAAATCATCTCTTTGCCATCCCCTTTGTCCCTCTTGCTTCAAGCATGTAACATTGGATCAGTTTATCCATGTATTGTATCATGTATTGTAACTTTATGCGTGGCACTGTGGATCGTGCGTGTAAAAATGGACTTCACCTGCAAGAGAAGCAGAGATTCTACTCGTGTGCAACAATAAATCGATGCGAACACACAGGGCCCAGTCGCATTATTATCTCACAATTAGATAATACATGGTCTATTAATCCCACCATCACATTTCAGACGACTGGGTGGGGAGGCTAGTCGTGTGATTTTCCTTTTTTATTGTTGCAACTGGCAGATGCGACAAGGTCCCTTGTTGTATATGTACATTGGACATACAAACGACTGGCCCAAAAGGCGTGGTTTGGTCTGAACTTGGAGCCCTAGGCCTTAGCTATGGCAAATATAAAAGGCATTGCAGATACTCTGTGAAGTCAATCCTTAAGGTTGAGTACTTCGTTGTGAGGAGCAGCAGTGGCAAAAAGTCATAATAAATATTAACTGATGGTAGAATTAGGACGGTAGGTAGTGTTCTTTACCAGGTTCCTAGAGCGCCCTTCACTACCCGTCATATGTACATGGACGGCAAGCCCCTCTTATATTCACATCTGGCTATTCTGTTAAATTAAGCAATATATAAATGAATATGCAATTAATCCTGTGAGTACTATTGTATAAATTTGCATTTAAACATGAGGGTATGATGGCCCCGGGCCCCAGGAGTATGAAGTCGCAAGCTAATAGAAAGAAAGCTGTAAGAAATAGGATCAGGAGGGAATTGGAGGAACAGAACAAGAACTTATCAGTTTAGTTTTAAATATAAATGTTTCTTTTGATAAAGTAGTGTCATACCATTTCAGATCGATGTACTAATAAAGTTTGTTGGAATCTAGGTCAAGGTAGAATGTAATTCAGGTTGCCCATATCTGCATCCTTTCCAGCAAATCTTTGGCATGAATATTATGAAATCTATGGTATCATTTTATATTAAAACTTGGCAATTTTCGAAACTAAAAGATAAACTTCCAATAAATACGTTACTCATGATTTACAAAGTAATGGTGTTACCGGTCATAGACCAAGCAGACATTTTTCTTGAGGCCCATGCTTCCACCCCACTCCATAGACTTCAGATACTACAAAACAGGATTTTAAGAATTATATACGGATTGCAAGCTAGAGACAGTGTAAAGGAATTGCACATAGAAAAGAAGCTCCTCCCTCTAGTGTACCGTCATAGATTGCATTTATTACAGGCAGGCCACCGTGTAGCTCAAGACCCCCGAAATATAGACATGAGATTAATAAACACTAGAAATTTTGAACAAGGCAGAAAAATTTTAAAGCAAATAATACCGAAATCAGAACAAATAAACAAATCTATCCTAACTACAATCCCTTACTCATGGAATAAATTACCGACGGTGGCCCACCGAATAATAGATGTAAAAACCTTTAAAAATCAAGCCAGATCTATTTATATATGGCAAGATATGTATTTCAAAACTTAAGAAGACTAGCACATGAAAATCAATAATTTATCCAGACAAATGTTATTATATACTGAGTTTATCAAAAACACACAACTGTAATTATGACCATGTTACACACTGCTGAAAAGTCATCACAAATAACAAATAATTAGCAGAGACTCGACTACAGTCAATGATTGTAGCGGGATTGTTCTCTGTTTAAATTGCTGTAACAAGACTGTGGGATCAGAATACCTCCCATTATGCTGGAGACTTCCCAGATTCGTGGTCGAGTACTGAATAAACGTATTTCAATTCAATTCAATTCAATTAAAGGTTAATTTTCTAGAAATTTTCTATAATTTTAGATACTATAACATTATTTTCTGTAGTTAATTATGAGAAATAGCCAATTAAATCAGGACACTTAGGATTGATTAATTAAGGTAGGTTGTGTGGGAAGGTTAGATAAGGTGTAAGGTATAAATCAGGTGGTTGGGCTTGTTATGCGGTGAACAATGCAGTCACAATTTGGGAAATAGTTTGATTTCAGGGTCATCATGGCTGAGATCATGCAAAGTTCAACCCTTCTCCCAGCATTTCCCCTAATATATAATGTCCATATTAATATTCTTCTCTATAAAGGTGCCCATTTTGAAGATCAGAGATAATACTCTACTTTTCCTCCTAAAGCATTATGGGTAGTATCTCACATCTAGTATGAATGTCAAAATTCGACACATGTCCTCTTATGTTCATGAGAGTTCTGAGGGCCCTATTTTGGATTTTTTGTATCGATGTATCGATCTTCACTTTTTCATTAAGGGGTTTACATTCCCTACTCTTGGTCACTTCCCCATCCCCTCCAAACCTATATATTTGTGCTGCACAGTGTGATGACTCCTATTATTCAGATCTAAATACAAATATGATTATGTATATTTACCTTATACAAACTGTATTAGTTTGGATAATACAGTATTATCCTATTTTTAAATACGGGTCAGATTCCTTGATAGATTTATGATTTAAATATTTCCGGAGGTCTTTCCTGTTTTGGATTTTCTGTACTTCGTCAGACAAGTTATTCCGTAGTGTAATGTAATGGTAATGTATAAATATATGATTTTTTTTTAAAAAAACAACTTCATTACAAGGATGGGGAACTGGAACAAGCCCCATATAGCTTGGACATAGCCTTCACCCTTTTTTTGTTCGTACAATATTCATATTCTTAACTTTTGACTATAGACCGAATATGAACGTAGACAGTCGGTCAGTAAGCACCTAAAAAATAAAAACATTCCAACAAAGATTTTGTAAATAAAATACCATGAAACATATCAATTTTGAGACTTATGGCTTATTTCCAGGTGCATTAGCCTGGTGCCAATTGACTGATGTATTTGGATATCTGTCTGTCAATAAGATATACTAGCAAATACCCATGCTATGCACGGGATTTGCTAGTGGGACGGTCAAGCCCACTTCTTTATCTCTCCTTGTTCCCTCTCCTGCCATCTTTCTCTTTCAACTTCTTTCAATGCTTCTTTGGTCACTGTGGTGCAACAGATACAGATTCAGAAACAATGTGAGATCGAAGCAAAGGAACAGAGAGATTAATAGGCTATGTAATGAAATGATAGGAATGGAACTGGGCAAAAAGTGTGAAAAATGGTAAACTTGGGTGTTTTACAATAGTAAAACAGACTTCTCATGAAAAGTTAGAAATTATATTCTGAATACACAACTGTTAACAGTAAACTACCGTAAGCATTAGTAAAGTAATCTGAAAGACTGTTACAGGTAACAGTCACTGATAGTTGTTATCTAAGCATGTGGTTGAAAAATACAAGGGGTTTAAGAAGGAGAAGGATGCAGGTGGAGAGAGGCAGACAGAATGTCAGATATAAACCCGTTATCCACTTGTACGACAAAATGACCACCGACAAACTGGCCACAGGTGACCGACAATCGGTCACCTGCCATTGTCGGTGGGTGCCGTCGGTGGCTGTTGTCGGTCGGTATTTACTTGTACGACAAAAAGTGGCTTTTTGGTCACCGACAATCGGTCACCTAGGGGTGACTAATTGTATATTTCTTTGTTTTTAAAGGGTTTTATTCCACATTCCTGCCAACTGAGCGCATACATAGCTAGCTGCATTAAACAATTACCCGATTTTATTTATTTTTTTGTATTTTCGAATTTTCTACCTCTTCATCTTTAACAATCTAACAAATAAAGGATTTATTCACCAACGCTTCAAAAATATTAGGCTATTACCTTATAAACGAGCTAGGTTTCTTATAATTTATACAACTGGTTTATCTTGTTAATATGTATTTCTATCGCCGATCATATTTGTTAAAGTAATAGGCTATATAGCGGATTTGGGCAGTATAGAAACATACGGTAATGTGGTGTCGAATAATGAAATGACAATCGGTACATGTATACGTATGGAGTAATTTGTTGGTTGAGACAGCATCCTTTAAATCTCTTCACTACACAATAAACTATACAATATGCATCGAGGGAATAATTAAGGTAATTACACATTATACTATATATATCTAATTAACAATAAGATGAACCAACAGAATATTATGTTTGATGAATTAAGGATCAGGCATATTTCAAAAAAGTCCCCAAACACATGGAAATTCAAACTATATTTAAAGGTTCTTAACGAATCTTAATTATTATCATTTGACGAATTCATGTAATTCATCATTTATAAATTAATTAACCCGATTATCCCTTTCACTCACTAAACTAACCAATGACATTGGGGGTAGATCTTCCAGGTGATAATTAATACGGTCATTTGAATGACGTTAAATGAAACAATACACAATAATTATACACAATTATACACAATATACGAAGAACAAGAAGAGAGAGAGGGGGAAGAGCCTGTATAGCCCGAATGCAAAAGAGTTATAGCAGATATGAATAAAAATGACATTAATAAAGTATGCATATTTCCACAGTGTGAATTAACCCAAAGTTAAATAAAGAACAGGCAAATCCGCTTTATTACTTCTATATTCGGCATATTTAATTAAAGAAATATTAAGTTAAATAAGTAAATTAGACTTGCTAGAGGTCTCACATACATGTTGATATAACCGTGGTGTTACATGCTGTACTATTGGGAGACTTTTGAAGTCGAAATAGTCGAAATAATCACCAAAAAATACCAAAAATAATTATAAATCACTAGAAATGATAACAAAATTAATGTACAAATTAATGTCACACTATTCACCAAAGTCAGGGACCCACAAACCACGCACAAATCGAAATATTCAGTAAAACTGACTATAATTATATATAAATCGATAGAAATGACCAAAAAAGAACTAATTTAAAGGTACAAATGTACTCTAGACTATTCACATATATGTCAAACGAAGGTATCCAAGGTATTAACAACCCTCAATATGGCCATAAATACATGTTAGGAAAAAAATAAAAAATGGTAGGTGACCGATAATAGGTCACCCTCCCGACAATAATGTAAATTTACATTATTGTCGGGAGGGGGTCACGACAACCCACCGACGAAATGAAGAGGGTGACCGATTGTCGGTCGCCCGGTATCCACTTGACCGATTGTTGGTGACCCCTAGTGACCGATTGTCAGTGACCGTTTGTCGTGCAAGTGGATAACGGGTTGAGAGGGATAGATATGGAGACAGAGACAGGGAAAGAGGTTACCATCAGAGTAATTATGAAGGGAAGAACAGTGGCTGTTTGAGTCACTTTTCCTGATGTTTGAGTCACTTTGGCTGGTTGTCTAGTTCAC
The DNA here is from genome assembly GCA_942159475.1 of Sthenelais limicola. Lineage (NCBI taxonomy): Eukaryota > Metazoa > Annelida > Polychaeta > Phyllodocida > Sigalionidae > Sthenelais > Sthenelais limicola. The sequence goes on along the minus strand of OW804097.1, from coordinate 69,209,092 downwards.
AGAGAGATGATGGGAAGTCAGGCGAAAGAGGCAATGTTACTATGAAAAAACGTTCTTATGACGCAGCATTGAACCTATTCCAGTTACTGTATTCTTAAGTCGGACATAAACAGGTGGGCGTACAAGAAGTGGGTGAAAAATGAATTTTAACCCCTTTTTAAACCCTTTTAAACGTACATTAAAAAAGGTAACGTACAGCTTACAATTACCACGAATGCATGTACATTATAGCGGAGGTTTAGACCTAGTTCGAATTGTATTGTGGTGCCGCCCCCACCCTTACCCGAATTTATCATCGTAATAAATACTGGTCATTTTCGCAGGCCTTGGATATATGTTGATATGAAAGTTGTCCAATGGAACTGGTTACTGCGCTTTCTAAATTTGACGAGTTTGATTTGAGCGCAACTACATGACGTCTTACTGCCTGTTTAAATAGCGGCCCAATAGCGCAGTGAGGACGGACCAACACACTTGCCATTGACTTCATACAAGCAAACAAGTAGAATCGCTCTGCGCTTGTATTGCGCTAAACATAAAAGTGGACAAAAAGCGAATGAAAAGCACACTATGTACTGCAGTAAGATCGTATATACGCCCTTCAAAGTCCGCTACCACCTCAGTCCACATAGCTACTCCAGGCCCTCTGAACGGAATTCTTTAGGAAGTGGTGATGCTACGGACTAAAAGACTAGATAATAAAAACTTCATATGAGTGACTGTTTGCTGCCCTACAGCGCGACACCGTCTGTGAACTTTACATATTCATAACCTCCGAGACAACTATATGTATTTAATAAATTTACACCAAACACGTCAGTAATAAAATCTTTGCAACTCATGTTTGTCTCCTGTTTGCTTAATGGGTGAGAGATTATTAATTTTAATAATCTCTGGTCATTAAGCCCTGCTGTACGACTGTGAGTGTGGGTCTGCCGGAAGCATCTCCCTGCTTCCGCTTCCTCCTCCAGGCCAACAGTCACTTCCATCCACTAACCGAAGCTGACCACATGTGAAAAATTTAAAGCCCGCCCGCCTTCTTAAACCATAAAAACTTAGCCTAATATAAACGATAGGGGCAAGTGGTGGTGCTCCTGTTTGCTTAATGATTTGTCCCCATATTTCCCTGGGGAGGCCTGGGTTGAATGGGTTAAGATTCTCATACTCTCTTGTGGTTACGGAGAATGAAGAGCGAATGTATGATATTAACCCTCCCCCTTCTCTAATTACTCCTTCTGTCAGGTCTGTAAGTTGTATACCCTCGTATGAATGGCCACTAAGTGTGGCTCTGTTTCCAAGATTCTTTGATTAATTTATTTGCAATATGCTTCTAATATTTCATGTCATGAATTTTAAACGTTTAATTTCTTAAGGGTTCTGACGAGCGCCTATCTCCAGTTTGAAATGTATCTCTATAGTATTCCTATCAACAAGTTATTACTTTCATTACTTTCACATTTCTACAACCTCCATACGTTTTACTCCTGTACAATCTATATTCTATATACATTCATTATTTTTGGCTTGTACCTTATTTCATTGTTGTAACCCCTTACTTCTTGCTCATTGTCTAATGGATTTCTCTTTCTGGGTTTCGGGTTCATACAAGCGCCATTCTCCAGCAAGAGGGTCCCTCAGCACTGGGTCGTATTCAGACCAGTAGCATCTTTATCTTATCATAAGGCCAGGCTTCAGCAATTCGATAGTGTACAGACCTTTTATCTGCTTCAGTCTTGGGAATAACGATTTGTCAGCGTTGGAGCCATATTTCATCTTTGTGATTATAGTTTTTTCCTACACAAATCAATCCTATGTCTAAATAGAAAAACTTCACAGCATAGCCAATTAATGAGATAATTCACCACAGAGAAAAAAACTACCTTAACCACTACACTACAGAAGACAGTCAAAAAGAGAGATTGTAGGAGAAAGAATATACGTATAAGAACAACAAAGGAACAACAAAGAAAAAGAAAATCGGCCTACTGCAATGTTTCTGTAGACCTGTATACATGTAGGTTAACAAATTGTAGTGCTCATAACAGAATATGGTTAAATCTCTAAAGAAGGAATACAAAGGTTAAATGTATGAAATACCTTAAAACTCTATGATTTTAAACAAAATTATGCTTTACATCTGATTCACGTACTAGACACCAATATTTCATCTAACAATGCTACAACGGAATATGGATTCATTTTCGCACCTTCACCTCCTGACTAATAGCTACTTATATATAGCTATAGGCTGCCGCTCAGAGAAAGCCAGTGTGGGTTGTTACTTGAGTCGACAGAATGAAGCCACCATTGTGAGGAACATTCTAGACAGAATGGTTTTGATTGGCCTTTGTATTAATGGGATATTGTCGCCGCCTTAACGTGCCAGGACAAAGCATATTCAAAGCTAAAAGTAAAAAAGAGAGAGTTATGTTTTGTTGTTTGGGGGAGAAAACCTTCACATCAAGATCACATCATCACATTGTAAAATTATGTAGGTTGTAAACAAGGATTGATTCGTCACGATATTTGTGTTAATTTAAATTATGTAAATACCTTTGTAGGAGATGAGACCTACCACTTTGTTGGAAATCTTCCTAATAAAATTGTTTAAAAAAAAAAGAGTCATGTATTTTTATGTTTTCTATATATATATATATATATGTTTTACATTCCAGCGGCCAGGAAGTGATTTAGTTTTACAGCAGGTAGGAACTAGACCTATGTCATATATCCAGTAACTCAAATGAAATAAGAAGAAGGAAGGAGATGCATGCTGATCACGGATTATATAGTCTTGTGGAATACTAGAAGGTTAATTGAAAAAAACCCTTGTTGGTAGGCACCTAGAAGTCATAAAAATGTTTTTTTTGTGCTCTATCATGTGAATTGATTCAGGCTCTGTAAACTTGTTGTGTCGTAAGAAAACTCCAATTCATATGACAAATCATGGGTTCTTACGACCATTCATAGGCAAGATTTTGGACTTTTCGTGAGTCCCCAATTCGTACGAATTGCGAGTTCTTGAATGTGTGGACCGGGCTTAAGAAACAAACAAGGTGTCCAAAAAAGAAGTAGTTGAGTTATTGAAATCATTAAAAGAATACCAGAAAGAAATGTTTTCTGAAATAATTTTTCAGTGAAAATATTCGAGAACCACCCTATGTACTACTTCCGCAACGGATATAACTATGCTGGCTCATACACTTATGACAGGTTTGCGCAGCTGTGTGTGCCTTCAATTGCTCTTGTTCAATCGTAGTGCTTGAAATATTTGTTGGACCCGGAAATGGAATCAATATTCCTTGGAACCCATTCCGTAAATGATGTACATTAATTTCCTTACATTCCTTACACAATATAATATTCTTACTGAATAAAGATTTCTTTTAGTGGCTAAAATAATGTACTGTTTAATTCTGTATAATATAGGTTACATACGATCCATACCTCAGTAGGTTTATGTTAAAAATATGTATTCAAGTTTCACGTTATGATTTCATCTGAAAATAGAAACCTGATGTACATAGAATATTATTCACTGGCCAATTCCCGCCAATATAGATGAACATTACTTCTTGAAAAAATGAATGGGATTAATTTCTTTAAGGCCTATGGCCAATCAGATTTAATACATAAAGCACAAAACATGAGATCATAAAAGGAATCCTGTACATGACGAGTCTAGAACCATAAAATTATTTGACCGTCGTAAATTTAAACAATGTCACCACCATCATAATTTGAGCTAATAAAGCAGTTGATGAATTAATGGGTTTTTTCTTTTATTCATTTGAGGCCAATATAATAATTTAAATACGTTTATATGAAAATACACGCTATCCGACAGGGATGTCATAATCCCATCCGCATGATTAAATTTATAATTTAAAGTATTTTTAAATCATTTATATGATCTATAGATTGATTTTATTTTACGCCTAAAGGCTCTGCTATTATATTACGAGAATAGGGTTTTTGCATAGCCGCCATTTTGAATCTTGATTTGCATGGAATTATGGGACTACGGGTACAGTGTAAAATCTAAAAAAACATGCCATGTTCAGCATGGACTATTTATTAATGCTCTAATATCAATATCCATGTGTTTTACATGTTTACATGGCACATGTCCCAATCTTTCCCATCATGCATTTGGTATTTATAGATCATTTATAAAGCTGTGATATTAGTGAAAACATTCTTGCAATTTTCGATAAAAATGTTGCTACATATTTGTATGTCAGATTTGAACAGAATCCATCCCAACATGCACTGTAACAGACATGCGCAGTGGCAAATGCAACTCCCCTATTGACGATACTATGTCATATTTGCTTCAGGCGTTCTGGATGAATTTGCCAACACCGCGTTAACTTTAATTTTGTATCTGTGTTGTTGTTGTTGCTGCTGTTTACCTCTGGGAAATTTTATGGGCCGCAGTTCTAGCAGTTCGACCAAGCTACATTCAGTGACTGGAGACAACCATCCTGGCAAATAGCATCCTGATAATTACGACCCTGAAAGAAAATACCATCCCCACTTGAAAAACCTTCTGCAGCAAGTTATATAGGATATATATATGGGATGAAATAACAACGGTATGAAGGCACATGGTGCACACATGAGCAACTCTTTTCAAACTTATTCATTGATGATCGGTATATATCATTTATATGAATCCCTGATCCTCTCTCTATATATATTTCATTAAACGCGTTGACTTCATATTCATACATATAACCAGGAACAGTAGGACGTTAAATTGCGCAATATTTACCTTATATAACTATCAAGAACAAAACCTCATGCAAGGTGTGATCCATTTTTTTGTTAAAGAAAAAGGTAAAAGTTAAACCAAAACACTCTAACCTCATGCCGCCGTAATCTTGGGAATGATCTGTCACTAATCTCATTTGAAAGTTGAATTCCACTAGTTTTTCCCATGGAGCATTGGCCATATGGCATAAGTCAGTCATGTTCTAGGATACCTGTCAGAAGTGATACAGCCCAGACACCATTCTACACTCACGGCTAATACATTCATTTTCCATAAACACTTTGGATTACCTCACCCTTTAAACATCCTTGATTCAGGATTCCTTAAACTTGGAACAATGCCAAATGTAATGAATCACGCTAAAATGTCGTTGTTGTTTCTCGATATATCCATATAATATACGGCTAGAGCGATTTCTAGGAAAGGAGGTAGAAAAGAAATGGTAGAAAGAAGGTTTTCTTTGTCCAGAATGTTCTCGGAATTAGTCGTTTTGCAAACCACTTTACTCATCTGTAGAGGTCTGTCCCCCCTCTCTGGATGTCGTCGTATGTGGTTTGTGAAGGTTTTTGGGGTGGAAATGTGATTTTGAAGCCCTTTTTATATTTTTTTCATACAACTATTTTTAGCACGGGAAAGCCCCTGTTAGAAAGTAAAAGAGATTGACGTCATGCCTCTCCCACCGTCTGTGGCAACGTGGGATTCCCTACACCCTGTCCAGCCTCTGAACAACTGACACCCCTAGCCTATACCGGTGTAACAGTTCTAAATTACCCCCTCATCTGATATACCCCCCGGTAATTTAGACCTTAGGTTTAAATGACCCCCTCTAGGTTCAAATTACCCCCCTTTGTTTCATCGATAATCTTACACCAACAATTCTAAAAGAACATATTGGGAGAGAAGGTCATAACTACATGCAGAGGAGTGGGGGAGTGAAGAAGAGGAAAGGGAGAGGGTGGGAGTGTTGGAGAGAGGGATGGGATGGAGAGGGTGTAGGAGGGGGAGAGTAAAGAAAGGGAGGGTGGGGGAATAGGAGAGGGGGATCCAGGGGGAGGGAAAGAACAGGGGAAAGAGGTGAGGGAGAGGATGTAGGGGAAGGGAGAGAGGGGAGGGGAGCATGAGGAAGAGGGAAGGGAGACTGGGGTGGAATCGGAGATGGGGTTGGGAGAGAAAAATAGGTATGAAAGACAGAGAAAAGGGGGAGGGAAACGAGAGAGGTGGGGGGGGGGGGAGAGTGTGGGGAGAGAGGGTGACCGTCCGGAGGACGGGTACTTTGCTAGTATATATATATTTGGATGTATAGTATTACCCAGCCAAAAAGAAATAAAGAAAAATATATGCATTGTCCTAGAAAGTGCACGTTTCAAAACGGCCCCTGACAACGAAGTTTGCTGAGCATGTTTTGAAGGTTATCTTGGATCCAACTAATGTCCAAATAGTAATCTGTCAATCTACAAATTACAGATAAAGAGGAATGGACGTCGAAACATTTTTGTCATATAACGCACTTTGCTTCCTATTATCGCGTGTTGCATTCATGGGATCCTAGGGCTGGTTCATTGGGAACATGAGAATCATTTAAGACTTTCGTGCAACGCGATCATTCTGTGAAAATACATAGAAGAGCACAGCAAGCAAGATTGGATGTGCGCTTTGGGACCTCGAAACATTCTAGGCTCTATATGTTCGTTATTATCCTAATCGTGAAGCAATTTTGTAGTCTATGTAGTAATAAGACTTCCGGTTCAGATTTTGTTCCCAAGACGGCCCTTGTAGGGCTCCTATTTTTGTTTCAGGATAGATTGTGTAAATTTAGAGGTGGAAATTCATCCCAAGTTTGGCCACACTTCTTCAGTTTAACACAAAGAATTGGCAGACAGTTTCAGCTAGGAGCATTTTAAAGATTTTCGGTGTTTAAGAGACTGTTTGATTTCGACTGACCTACGGCCATCGTGATCCCGACCCTCTGGGGGTGACTGTTAGACAGGTTAGGAGAATTTGCTGCACATGGAATAGAATAACTCTGGAGTCGATTAAACAGGTTTTCCCAGGATTTACCTCTGTTTGAGACAAACTGTTTTTGAATAGTGCAAAACAAAAAGAACTTTACATTTCACAACGCTGTGTTCATGCTAGGATTATAGAAATGTTTAGTTTGCAGGACTTAGGTATAGGGGTCTTCATTGACCCATAGATTAAAGATCAGCTGCCTTATGGATTCCATGAAAGTGTATTTGATTAATAACATTGTAATTTGTGCAATAATATTGCTTTAACACAATGGGAGAACAGGTATCCAAATCAGAGGTGATGGCGATGTTTGTGGAGTTAAGCCAGATGTTTTCTAAATTGTCTAAACAACTCACTGATTCTACTAATGCTTTCACTGAAACAACACCAAAGGTATCCGCAAGAAAAGATGACATAGAATGCAAGTTGGATGAGATTATGATCGGTGTCCTGAATGACATTGAATAATTATGATGTTTCAAGGATGGGAAAACTTACTGAAGATTAATGAAATGAATGGAGGGGAAAAGGTATGTGTGAAAATAGAAAATCACATTGAAGAACAAGAACGAAAGCAGCAAAAGACTATATGTTCAAAAGGAACTTTAGTAGGAACAATGGGAGATATCAGGGTGTGAAAAAGGATCACCAGAACACTATTCTGAACAGAAGGAGCCATATGTTTTACAAACTTGAATTTCTGCCCAAAGAAATACCGTTCTGCTTTCTATCCAAGAGGGAAAATTATCCTGAGTAGGGAGGTAATTGGCAGAAAGGGGATGAGATGGGGTGAATCAGGAAGTTTTACATGCAAATGGTTATCTGTATTTTAATGTGATAATTTAAGGGGAAAAGCCAGATGAAATATATGTAGTATGTGCATAGCACAGATGCTGCATGCATTCAAAGGTGTATTGAAATTTCACCTATAGATTGTCTATCAAATGTCAATGAAATGGACTTGAGTATACTGCCAATATATTGAATGATGTGGTTCTTTATATTTGATTTACACAATAGATTACTTTGTATGACATATTTAAAGAGTTTCATTTATTTTTAGATTGATTTGTATGATATATTTTGAATATGATTAGAGAGATCGACTATGGGAATATGATAATTCTGTACTGGAAAGGATAGAGCTGATTTATGTTCTGTATATTTTGAGATTAATCTGAATGATGTATTATGAATATGATTAGAGATTGATTATGCAAAAAATGATAATTCTGTACTAGAACTGATTGATCGGATTCATGTTTTGTCTATTTTGAGCAGGTGTATCCAGCTATATGTGTAGGCTCTTGAAGAATTTAATGGATGTGAAATTGTGGTTGAATAAATACCCGGTGTAGAGAAAAAAAATACATGTAGTAATAAGCCAACATATATGACATCGTCATCGGGATAAAAATCTAATGCAATTGTGGTGAAATGTTGTTCCAAATGTGCAATAATGATGGCCGCAAATTCTATATCAACTACAGAACAAAATAAAGCACTAGTTTCACATCATTCATTCATTCATTCATTCGCTCATTAATTTGGGTTCAAGTATAACACTTGAACAGATCATGCTTCATACATTGCAAATCTCTACCACGTGGAAACAATTTGTCTCACCTTTTAGAACCTAGATACCCTTAAAATGTATCACAGGCTTGCCACTAGAAGTCCCTATGTGCCCAACTGTGTCATTAGTTGAGTGCAATCCGAAGTCAATAACAATTCGATGAAATGCTGTTCCTAGTTTGCTAGTCTCTACAGGTTAATAAGCATCTCTGGAGGGTTGTCTGCGTGGGCCATTTGTCCTAATGTCGCCCAAAAAAGGTCTGAGCGAACCCTTGGAAAAGCACGCTCATAAATGGTGAATGCGTTTCCTTTCCAATAAATCTCAAGGAACCTATCTCTGTTATCCTTCCATGTCTTGTCCTTCAGTTAAACTAGATCTAAAACAGTGCTCATGAAGATCACAATATTCAATTCGTTAAAAGAATCAACACGATACGGAGGCTGATAGTATAGAGATTTTGCCTCATTGTACTTTTACTAAGGAGAGAGGTAACATTTTGAAACCGAATTTTAAATATCTACAAATACATGCCAATAGATATACCTGGGATTAATATTGCCTAAGCTCTACCAGACCCAGATCGAGAGACATATCAAGTTATAACAGTATGAATGTTGGGCTGTTTTTCGTTTACTGCTGTATCATTACTTGTTCTTTATCAGTTATAACACTTTGGCTGGTGGTCTGTTTTAATGCATCGCGTTTCCTGAGGGGAAATGAACAGGGGATATGTGTAATCAGTTATAAATACGCACAACAAATAAATCTGACTGGTTATACTATAGGAATATATAAAGACTTGTATAATAACACTTACAGAGTCAAAAAATAAGATACTGATACAATAAAAGAATTACATGGTCTATACTAGAAATACTGGACGCTCTCGTGCTCCTACACTTTTATCTTATTTAATGCAGAAACATTGAACAGAACAACATTGTGTCATATATCAGATGCTGATAGGACTTGCAACTGGGACACTGTTAGCTTATGACTTGAATATTGCAGCTTTTCTGAAGTGTCAAATAAAACAGCACCAAAAGAAGAGCTTCTTAGATTAGATTAGCTTCTCTACCAAAATAGCCATAGTTAGAATTCATGTTGAACGTTTCCATTAGAAACTTTAAAGAGACTTTATAGCAGGAACATGGTGTGTAATTGAGTAATCCTCCCAATAGGGCATCATTTGGTTTTCCAGCCTAGGGTGTCTACAACCTGTATTTGGGATGATCACACACGATTATAACCATTTTATTTGAATTCCTTGGCCAATGTGATTACTATTTTAAACTGATCTAGACATGGAAAATATCATTTTGGAATATTTGTGTTGCCGTTACGACATATATATATTGGCTTTAAAACAATCAAATACCCCAAGAGCACCTATTTATATTAAATTGCAATTAGGTCTAGGTCTGACTTTTCCTTTAATTTTGCTAGCTGAATTACTGGATAATTCCCTTCAACCTTACATTAAATTATTGATTGTGTGTTAAATATGGCCGAAATAAGGCAAAATAATAGGCAAAAATGAAGGTATCTAAATGAAGGTATGTAAACAGGTATTATATATATGTGGTGTTGGATTCCTATTTCTGTGAAACCATGAGAACACACCCAGAGAAGTGGACCGAGCTTGGCGAAAATTAGGATAATTTGCATTTGACACCTCCACAACGTTTTATTATTTTTAGGTGGTGCCCATACTTTCCCATTTATTGATTTCAACTTTGAAGTCCATAGAAGAAAGTACAAAGGGATCGCACAAAAACATTATGATGGAATTATGCCAATTAAGCGTTTTCACAGAACAGATATCGGAAACATCTTAATAATATAATAACATGACATGGGAACACAATTCTTACCTATAACCACTCCCATAAAGGTACACCTTGTGAGCTCCTGTTTTTATTTTATTTCTAAAGGAAGAATGTGAGACGTGTACACACATAATATGAAAATAAAGAAAAGTGGTGCAGGCATTAACAGAACAAGGCTGTTATGATACACCACACAGAACTGAAAGGAAACTATTGAAAGCGTATTTGATAAAATGGTAGTAGTAAGATGTTTCAAATCTAAGAAACACTCCAAGAATCCAAGATCCAAGAAACACTCACAACGATTGGTACTGTCTCATACACCAATGCAGTGAGCATCTCAGGGCCTCGTCTCATGATGTTGGTTTTTCAAATAGCCCCAATAAGACCAAGTTGTTCCTCCTATCTAAATATTATTAAAATAGTGTTTGAACCTATAAAGAACCTATCTTCTCATAAACCGCTGGCCAGATCTCCGATATATTTCAGGTGCACATTGCCAAAAATGATGCCAAGCCATTCCGCTATGTTTCATTAACACTTTTGGAGGACATCAGGGTTATAAATGGGTTCGAAATGGGTTGAAATTGAACACCCCCATCCAGGGTCCCCATTGGTGCCTGAAAACAATCCCCTATCAGTGCCCCTACACCAGAAAGAGGCGATTTGCATATTGGTTGAATTGAGGGCATGATGCAATGTTGTCTGTTGCTAAGCAGCACCCAGATGACCGCTCATCCATGCCTTGGTTAAGCGGACTGAAACTTTGCACGTCATTGTTCACTACAGGATGGGAGTTGATATATTTCACCATATTTTCACCGAAAGGAACTCGCACTAGATAATAGTAAGCAGGATAAGGAAAGGGGGAGGAGAGGAGGGGGACAGGGGCTTTTATCACAGACAAAGTGCAGACAAAGATACTTAGATCTTTATCAGCCTCTAACTTTTTCTCTCCTCTCTCCCTCCATATCTCTCCCCTTTCCTGTCTCCCTCTTGCTCTCTCTCACTCACTCTCTCTTGGGATCAGGAGTGGGATCAGGAGAGGGATCAGGAGTGAGAGTGGCATTGGAGGAACATGTCTAATGCAATAGGGGGGTGCAGGGGGAAAGGGGGGAAAGGGGGGAAAGGGGGGAAAGGGGGAGGGCAGGGGAAGATGTGGTCCCCACCTTTCGGGGGGGGGGGGGAGGAGGGAGGGAATGGGAAGCAACAACAATACAACAGTGACAACAAAACACATCTTAACAGGGTTCCATTAGAGGTAGGAATGTTAATACAGATACTAACTTACAGAGACAACTTGAAAGAGAAAGATGGGTTGGAGAGGGAACAAGGAGAGTGGGAAGGTGTGGGCCCCACTGTCCCACTAGCAAATCCCGTGCGAAGCACAGGTATTTTCTAGTTTAGTCTAATGCCAAAGACCCAGGCACGTGAGTGGATTAGGAGTCAAGTCAGTTAAGTTTGTGTAGGATAGACTGAATTATCCAGTATACTATAGTCACTGGTGGTGGAGTGTGCGACTTCGCTTCGCTTCGACATAAGGAAGTTTATAAGGAAGGTAATGCGGTGTTCCCAGCTAGAAACACGAGACAGGCCATGGCACCTATGCTAGGCAATTTTGCACCCAAGACAAATAAGGATGAGAGATGTTTGTGGAACTGTATTAATGTAAATTGGAATGGACTTAGCGCTGATTTGAGATTGATAGGTGATGAAAGGTTTTTCAAGAGTCTCCTAAAGAAAAGAATTAAATTGGAAAATGGATAAACACAACCCCCCACCCCCCACCCCCAAAAAACCCTCATTTTTTTTACCTCCCCTCCGCCTAACACTCACAAACTGTGAACTGGAGAACTGGATTAATCTAGACATGTGCTATGTACCCTTTATTCTTATTCTTATTCTTATTCTTATTCTTATTCTTATTCTTATTCTTATTCTTATTCTTATTCTTATTCTTATTCTTATTCTTATTCTTATTCTTATTCTTGTATATATAAGATGTATTTATAATGTATATAGGATGGAAAAATGTAAAACCATCAACAGCTTGAAGGATAACAATTTGTTTGAAAGTATTATTATATTATATAATGTCACACTGATTGTAGAAAAATTGTTAATTATCGTGATAATGAAGTAACTAATTACTGCAACACCACCATACAAAAATGGAAATTGATCAGTTATAAATATATTCGTACCTGTAATAACACGTTCCATCATCTCACCTCTCTGTAAGAGGCAGAAGTAATTAATTAGCCAGGAACACTATTTTTTCATTAATTCATTTATTCACCCACATCTCATCTCATTATTATCATACATTACTCTTGTGAAAGAGCAGAGACATATATTATTCGTAAAAAAATCTTTAATGCTATGTTTTTAAAATTATTGAAAGTATGTACATAAAGACTTATGAAACGGACTTAAATACGCCTAGGTCGCACTATAAAGGTAGATAAAGTGTAAATGGAACGAAAGTGCATATATGACCGTGACTGTAAATTATTAGGAAGAATTCCTAGAACCCTGACTGTATAATATATTGTAAGATATCAGGGCATGCGGAAAATCACCCCTAGGGTGAAATTGCATTATATTGTCATTAATTCCTGAATAAAGATTTTAGAACAAAAAAAAATAGCAGTGGGATAGCGGCACTCTTGTCCCAAAGCCTAGGCCTGCGCATTTCGGCGGTTTTAAGGATGCACCCCAACTTAGGGCATTTCTTAAAACAACATGAGACGAGGCCCAGACGCACACATGCACATTACTAAGTTCAGCTTCCCCCTCAGCGGTCAGCTGTTTCAACCATTGACCTCAATCTATAAATAGTTGGTTGGCGGAGCGCTATTAGTACAAAACAGTGCATTTATTTTTCATATTGTTGTAATCTCGCTCTTACAAAGCTTCTGTCTAGTAAGTGAGAAATTCGTATGTTATTATGTGCACTTTCCTTTAATTAGGGCCTACACCTTTTACAAATTACTGAATCTATGACTAAATTGATCCGAAATTTCTGCCTTGAAGTTAAGAGAAAAGCATAATATTAATAAGGATATTTTGTTTTAGAACCAGGGGAAATGATTCTTACATAATCTAATGATCTAGTCGAACTTTCTTCTATGTGCAGGTTCCTTTAATTTTTTTTAGACAAAATTTTATTCAGGTACACAGACAGTTACAATCTTCACAAAAATATTATTATTATTATTGTGATTTTCATCTTTAATGACACCTTCTACAAATTATTACTGAAATTATCATTAAATTGATCAGAAATGTTTACTTTGAAGTTGAGAAAAGCATATCATTTAGGATAATTTGTTAGTACCAGGACTTTCTTTTCTTTTACATAATCTAGTGATCTAGTTCAATTTCTTTATAGGTACAGGTAAAACATCACAGAGTCAATGTTACCGGATAGTTGTTACCTTGCTTAATGTCGTGTTATTAGCTTCCGGAAGAGGGTGTCATGTAAATGTCGTGTAAATAGCTGTCTAAGATCTGTTATGTCGGTGACAGAACCATGGGTCCCCTTCCCCCCACTTACAGTACCCACCCTATGGGTCTTCATCCACATTTATGTCGGGCGTCATGAACTCTTCTCCTCAAGACAGTCAATTTAAAAGAGACAAAGATGCCATTTATGGCCACCCACTCTTCCCCTTTAAAATTGGCACTTATATTGGCGACGTGTACACCCAGAGAACCCAGGGTATCAGGAGGTGACGTCTGCTCATCAGAATCCTTTAAATTTCTGTATTTTCATCAATCATCACAAACAATTGAGGATCCACTAGAAAAAGAGGCCCCGCAGTACTATAATAATTATTTGCTCGGAAATAGACTCGAACATTACGTTCCTGATTATGATTAGTAATAAAATAGATCGTGGCTGAGTCTAATCTGTCAAATATTTATAATATACATGCAACGGGAGAGTCATCAAGTGGCCATATCGGGCGTACCAGTATCACAAAACCGGAGTCAGAATTTCTTCTATAACTGAAACAGGGAGTCAGGGTAAAATACTTCAGAAGCAATGAGCAAAATAGAGGAATTTACAATTTGACTACTTCAGGGATATGAATAACAATTAAATAAAATCGTGCGAGTATTGGCAAAACACCTGCAAATATCAAAGATCTGCCTCACCTGTTGTGACAGGTCGACCTGGCTGCACCATCACTGCTTTGTTTACTAGGACACGCACATAGTGGAAAACACGAGAAAAGCAATACAATGGCGATGCTCAAACTGACATGGTTGTATAGAAATGGTTATGATCTAGATGAACATCAACTTGCCATCATATATTTGCACATTGGTGATGATCATGAGCAAAGGGAAAAGGTCAATGTCAAGGGTTTCAAACTTGAAATGACAAAAATTCCTTTTCCTTTTCGTCACCTTGCGTAACTAATGGCAGTCTGCGGAGGTATGAAACGCCATTTTATCAATATGAAAGAGAAGTCACAGACTGTATGACAACGGCAACTCCATTGTTGTCAAAACGTTTGAAATAATATTGTCTCATTTGCATCAATGCACACGATGACATTTGATGACGTAGGAGCATGACGTAGCCTCTTCCTCTTTCCTCCTTTCACGGCGTGACGCTGCCTTGCTTGTTCCTATGGAACATGGGTGCGCAGCCAGTGGAGCCGAAAGCAGAAGCAGCCAACACGGACCAAGGAGTAGTTATTGGTTGATATTTGAATTACTGACCTTGGGATATGCAATATAACCATGGTTTAAATTTTGCTATAATACCAAGATGACGAAAGCTACCTAGGACATACATAACTATACGATAAACGTGGGAACCACAAGGTTATTTGATAAGCCTGTGGCTAACACAGACACACCTAGATGCATATTTAATTGAAAAATTCTTTTTTAAGGAAAAGGAGAGATATTAATATGTATGTTGGTAAAGTTTCTCTGATGCATATCGCTGTGTCAGATGCCTAGTTCTATATCTATGTGAGGGCTTAAGAAAAGGCAACTCTATATGCCTGTATTACACAAATAATAATAGTAATTAAATGAAGACTGACTACTGACATGAGTGACTATCCAGTTATACAATAGTTAATAACGATAAATGATAAAGTATTGATACTTTAAATTACCCATCCTAGTCAGCGGATATGGAGAAAGAACCATGGATACACAATTACTTGTTATAGTATGTTTCGTTTTGATGGTTATTTGTAACAAGTGAAGAAGAAATGTCTTGGCTATCTCCTTTCTGTTCATATCTCTCTTGTCTTTTAATCAACTTTAACATTTAAGTATATTTTCTCTAAAACAGAAGCCCATGCTCTTTTGTAAAGACAACCTCCATAGAAATGCATAGGAATAACAAGGGTAGATACGGGAGCCAACATTATAATGAGTACCTGTGATTCGTTTTATAGTTTTCAAAAAGGAATATATCACCCTGTGTAATATTTATATAATAATTTTTTCTCACCGACTGAGGGGACTGCTCGCGTTGAGTCTTTGAATTGTACTTTTCAATCTCACAACGGTGCGCCCTTCTGACGTCATCAGTGAGCAACTCAAATGAATCCAGGTATCCAGTTACTTAGCAACTCTCTTAGTTTCAACACCAGAGATGATGCTCTGCTTCCTTATTGTATTGCATATGTTATTGAATTTCAGGTTTTTTGTGGCTATTGTATCCCGTCAACGTATTTTTCCCCTGGCTCCATCACTTTCAATTCAGGATTATGGGGAAAGATTGCATTAGCTTTCAAATACTCCTCAAACTGACAGAAATAAAATAAAGTATATGTAAAGTTTTAGACCTACTCAGCAGGGGTTGCATTTTCAATGAAAGGGTTAAATTTACCTAGAATCAGATTAAATTGCCTATAGATTTTTTTTAAAGAAATAAAACCGTATTGATCATATCAGTGATACAAAAATATATAACATAGGTTTGTTAACATTATCTCTGCTGTTCATATCAAATTGATTGAGGAAAAGCGAACTCTTATTACAAAAAGCATGAACAGTCAACCAAAAAGCCACAATTCACTCCCTAAGTACAAAGCCACTGACTCCACGCCTCAGAGGTGGCCCTCATTATTTTGGTTTAAATCAATGGTTTCAAATTGCTAGATGGTATTGTGGGTTGATTTAAAATTGATAGGTTTCGATATAACGCTTAATGAATTAACATTGTCTTGAATTACATACAATTAAATTTTTGCCCAACAAGTTGGGAATAATCGGAGTTGGGTCTTATAAGTAACAATTGTATGGTTCTAGGTCTCTTCGGAGAGATAATAACTTGATTTTGTATACTAATTGTATATGTACAAAAAGGAAATACCTCTGGCCAGGGAAAGTTTATATATGGATCCAGTTTGCAATGCTATGTACAAATAATGAACAGATAATAGGCCACTGATTTTTTAAAAAGATATGACAAAGGTCAAATTAATCGAAAAACTATGAAAAAGAGATAGGGCTGGACTACAGAAATTATACCATTGTGAGTATACATATCATTTAATGACTTTTTATAGAAGAATGATGGTAATAAAAATGATTGTCATAATGGTTTAAAATATAGACAAGAGAAATCATTTTTATTATGATTATTATAAGGTACAGTTTTATTATTGTCTAAAAGGGAGCTGTTTCTTGTAGAACAGAAAGTTGGCCATCGTTATTTACTGCTCAACAGCTCACATCCATTGTACGGGAATCAGCTTTAATACATGAGAAAAAATGAAATATATTTTTGCCAAATGTAAAAAAAAAGAAAAAAGAATGCCATTACACTTGGAGCTATGATTAGAGTTATAAAGAAGGGCCACATTTTGTAACGGTCTGGATACGGGTTAATAATAATACTTAATAATAATATCATATTCTGTATTCTGGTCTAGAGTAAAAAGGGAAGTACTTATTTGACTATTCGATTTGATTTGATTAGGATCTCTAGAGGGTATTACATCTTTCCCAGTTGCAAGGCCCTGGTCATAAAATGCTCTCTACAAACTACACTTGATCATTCATTCCAAAACCATACAACGTTCCTTGGTTTTTCTCCTTTTCCGAAGAAGAATCAATGTCAAATGCCGTCAGCATGTATAACATAATACAATCCTAAAGAGATTTTGTTATGTCACAATACACCTCCATCTACGAGCACCTTTCGTGCAGTGAAGCACCTTTCGTGCAATGAAGCACCTTTCGTGCAGTGACGACAGCAAGGTGTGAACCACAAATCGACTGTAAAAGCGTTCAGTGGATAGCAGCTGTTGGTGATGACAGCGCTGTGTGTATCAATATCCGCAAAGGGAACTGAACCCTTCCAGAGAGGGTAGCTCTGTGTATCTGTGCTCTCATAACTTGGTAATATTACATCTATAATTATCTAGACCTTACACATGGTTTTATTTGATCACAAGTTTACGCGAATCTGCTACGGCTACTGCTATCTTGAATGGGTTTTTTTGCTGTCAGGCACCACGGAATGTGTACTATAATATTCCATACATATCCGGCATTAATGTGTCTTATAAGAAATTAGTAACACATTATACTAAATTATCATTGTGTGGGTATCCAGTCAGGAATGCACTTCGAAATTGTAATATAGTAGATAGGATAATGTATGGGGATGGTTCAGACGCATTTTATCTATTGCATGTAATGAACCTGAACTGATGTATGATGCATTATCACCTTATAAATGTTTAATGAACGGATGCATGCGTCTGGATATGAACGTGAGTAAGAGAAATAGTAGCTTGATGTAGAAAGGACGGGCGTAAACCTAATACGCCATACACGTGGCGTTCGTGAGTGGTTGCACATCCCTTCACATACTGTGATATTATTTTAAGGGGATTCAAGTTGAAGACAGTTTTTCTGGGTACTGTATTATCCATCTCCATGGTGGAAAGGCTGATAATTTACTTTAACATATTAGATACTGGGATATTTAGAGATTGTATGCCCTATTGGAAGCGACAGAGTTTCGCTATGGCCTGAGGTGAAGAGCTGACTTTTTCTCAGATGGCCGAATTAAGTGAGCTCTCGAAGTATTGCAGCATCAAGCGAACGCAAGGAAGCTTGAGCTCTTGTGTTATCTTAATATGCGATCATATATTAAAATCCTATGACCCTGAACTGAGTAATATCGTCTAATTATTTCACCTTTGAGTGTGGTCAATACCTACGGCCCATTGAGTTAACACTGAGAGCGCAACTCACGCAAATATAATTTTATCAATAAATCTGTCATACTCAAATACATTTTTAATACGTAGGCCCTAACGGCGAAATAAATACAAAAAAAATCGCGGGACATAGTGGGAAATACAAGATGTTGTCCCTGCCTTTGATATCACATATATACATGTATTGAAGAACTTGCAAATGTACATTTGAGTGGCTCGACTTTCCAAGCTATACATGTATAGATAAATGACTTTGTAAGCTTTGGAAAGCTTTCGCCTTCGGATATCAAGAGGAGCAAATTAAAGTACTCACAAGAATATCTTTTAAATATATTCGTACATGTATTTATTCTTATAGAGATGGAAGTCAACTCAATTGAGAATAACTCGTTTCAATTCTATTTGAGCATTTTATTTCGTGACTCACCACCACACTCCCTACCAACAAGGTCTAGAGATCGATATATTCTTATGGCGACATGGTTGAGTTTAATAATGAAATGGTTAACAAAAGAAAAATGGCACTTCTTTGAAATTCCCTTGAATAGATCTTTCCTGCCAAGTCATCTATACTCTGAACTCTGAACGAATGGGTACCCACTTTTTCATAACTACGATGAATATTTAGGAAATTAGAGTCATATATGCTGAAAATAACCCTTGAAACCAACACATCGAATATATCACTCTGACAATTAAATTATAACCTTGTAAATTAAATTATAACCCTGTAAATTAAATTATAAACTTGTTTGTGAAAAATAATCCACTTAGATATTTCACGCTAAAATCTAAACTAAATACCTGGAGAAGAAAAACGTTACACCCTTATTGCCCTCATAATAGGGTTAAATTAATGTTTTAAAAGCCATGCAATAAATATTGGGTATGCTTGATGGTCACATGTGATGGCCACATGCAGAACACAGAAAGAAAGAAATTAATCAATATTCTTACTGAATCTAAAAGTCTAAGTTTTCAAATGGGGAAGTTTTCTGTCCATTATTTATTCACTGATTTGTATATGCTCCTATGAATGTAGGTTTGTTTCCCATATGTACCATTCAAAATGGTTTTTATTCGTCTTTAGACTCATGTGAAAATATATAATTCCATTATTTTTTATAAAACGAAATGACAATGAATATTTTTGTGACCATCCCCGTCCGTGACGGAATATGTCTAAGGGTATATTTCCAATGATTTCCATGCCTAAGAATCACAGTTTCAGGGCTTAAAAGAGTAGGATATGAGGAACCTATACTAGCAAATTCATTCCGACCGAATTTCAACGACCTTTCAAACAAAATTACCTATTTGGAACGGTTTCATGAGAATCAACCAGATTGATTTACTGCATGGTGCGAAACATCAATATATCATTTCACAATATCTGATATCTCGTTTTGTCGTTGGTTCTACAAATATCATTTCACCATAGAATAGAATAGAATAGAATAGAATAGAGATCCTAAATCTCGTCTGTAATAAAATAAGTTGACAAAAAGTGTGGTGATCTTCTACACCACGTCGTCCAGATCACGCCCAGAAGCATACATTTTCCAGAGAGTTTTTGGCCCGGAAGGATATAGATACAGGCTAGCCTACTTGAAATAAACTATTACCTTTACAGTAAAAGAGAAATCGAGAATTGCTCTCTTTATTATAGCGATCGCCTAACGAAAACATAGCGAACTCTGTTAGGCACTTTCTTACAAAGGACACACGCACAAACCGTTAAAAGTTAGAGAATATCTAAATGCTGTACGTGTACCCAACAGTATTCTGTCCAGCTTCAAAGGTTGTTTCTTGCCCTTTTACTACTTCACCCGTAGCAAGGCAATCAATACGAGAAAATACCTTCCTCGTAGTAGGATTAAGCAGTTCATCCGCCTTTGGATTTCCTGTGCTCTCCCACGCACCATTTCTAAATTACTCACATCTATATAAAGTGCTCATGTGCACTGGAGATAATGACCCGTCTGACCAGATGTTTTGGGCTCACCAAGAGCAAATTCTCGATATATAGGCTACCCGCTCCCTCCTGTATCGTCCAAAAGTCTAAGGATCTCCCCCCAAAAAAACGACAACAAAAAACAACAAAAAACAAAAAAAATAAACAAATAAACAAATGAATAAATAAAATTTAAAAAATAGTGGTTTAGTGGTTTTACGCAATCTGGACATTACAAAATGACAAATAACGATTCAATTAATGTGTAGTGAACTCAGTCTTATGAGCAGCACACATCTAACTAAGCAGCTCTGACCTGCCTAGCTAATTGTGGTGCTAAAAAGAATGTGAGAAGAGGAACATACTCTTACTAAATCTTTATTCGGTAATACCCTTGTGGGCACGGTGGGGAATATACATGTAGGTATTCCTAGCTATCATGACCTGCTTAGCTAGATGTGGTGGTTAGAAGACGGTGAGAAGAGGAACATACTCTTACTAAATCTTTATTCATTAATACCCTTGTGGGCACGGTGGGGAATGCATATATAGCCATTCCTACAAATAAGATGTAGTGCTTGGCTGAGGAGCTATCGATAAGAGATAGGACTACTTGCTGTACTCCATGCACCTCTGCCGGTAGCTGCTGCAGGTGATGCTGATCCTGATCTTGACAGCAGCAACAAGCAAGGTCAGCCATGAGTTTGCTTCCTTTTGGACAACATCCAGGGCTTGTATCCATGAGGAGACATTCTCATTCTGTCTTGTCCAGGATGTAGATGATCTGTCACCGGATATGCTGGGTTCTGGCGTGGGACACCCTCTGGTGTAATTGACTACCATTAGTGAACACCCATGGAAGAAGAATATAAGGCAGGCTGGGAGAAGTACATTTTATTTTTGAACATTCATTTTCATAATCATTATAATTATGTTTATGGCGTGATAATGAATAAATAAATTAATTGATGAGATTTAAAAATAAATTAAAGTTAGAAATAAAATTTAATAATAATTATGAATAAGTTTAAGATGAGAATAAAGTGCAGGTGGAAGAGTGGAAGAGAAATGGAAGTGGAAGTGGAAGGTGGCGAACAGAAAATAATTTGCATTATAAAGACTCGATCACATTATGAACACGATCCTTTTGCTACAGCACATACATCAATTATTTTTCGTTTAAAGTTACAATACAAATAACAATAATATTTCTGGCCTTGCATGTCATATATTTCACCACTGTTCTAAAATAGCCATTCATTCTACATTCGACTTTAAATCTTCACCTTGAAATCAGTCCACCCCATTGCCTTACAGTTTGCATTTAAATTGTTCCAGAGCAAAGGTCTGGTTATAAATAGCGATTTTCTTTAACTCTCTCCACTTTTGGTCTAAAGAATATTATATTTCTAACCATAGCCTGACGTGTTTCTAAGCATATTTGATATCCTATATCGATCTTATTTTACTAGGTACATGAATCCAAGTATAGCGATTTGTCCTCTTTGTGTCAAATTGTTTATGTCCCTTATCTCCTTTTTAAATTGATGTGACGATGTGTGTGTATTCCGGAAATTATTTCCTATTTGTAGGGTATTCATATTCCGCGTATTCATCAATGCCATCCGAATAGTTCTATTTAGGGTACTCGGTATGTAGTTTCTGTAGGATACTGTCATTGGCTGATGGGTAGAACAATAAGTAATCCGCTAGTAATGATAAAATATGACTCTACCTTAAAGCGATGGTACTATTAATATTATCTCATCCGACCTAGCTGTACTACCTTCTGCTGTGTTTTGTTCTTTATATGCATGAAGTGATTGTTTAGAGTGTGTTTACAGTCAATCTTATATCCTAAATACATGGCCACTGTACGTTTAATTCTTCACAGCTGTATCGTAATGTAAATATCTCCCAGGCCAAGTGATAAATACACCAACATATTTTCCTTACTTCCCAATAATTGCATTTGACATTTAGCTTTAAACCTTAAATGATTCCATTCCATCCCCTCATAGTTATGAGATGCTTGAGATGCTCTCGTCATAGTATAGTCACCAATCAATTAATTTCTAAAACAAGATAGTGTCATTTGAATGGAAGGTTGATAGTAATTACCACAATCAGGCAATTTAGGACTATTTAATATTATATCCCAACTTAGCTTGTTGTATGTATGTATATTGTTTATTTCCAGTTCAATTACAGTTACATCAATATAGTCAATACAATATCTGGAAATGGGTACCACATTCTATGCTAATCATAGCTCTACCAGGAGGTCCCTTTTACACCTAATTACATTATTATATACATTTTGTTATTAACTCTGCAGCTTGTTTTTAGCTCCGCAACTAACTGATCAGCACTATGAGTTTTGTTTTGGAAAACCACATGTGATTTCTGCAGACCGGCATCACTGATGTGCTTCGCAGTGACGTGAAGGTGCAGTTAATTTTGTAGTTTCATGTAGGCCTGGGACGATCAGACAAGGTATTTTCACCATTTAAACAGAGAAGTTGTGATATATAAATGGAATACAAACTCGTGGCTTTCTGAAATAGCGTATGAGACACACTTGGAGTGTAACTATATTATTCGTGGCATAGCATTAACTTTGTCATTTCAGGGATGTTCTTAAACATAGTACTGGACAAGTGAAAAGAATATGAATGGATAAGTCAGATAAGACGTTCAGAATGTTTCTTGAATTATCTAGTAAAAACTTAAAATTAACTAGTTGATTATAAATTGCATAGCTTTTAATTAGCACAGGCAGAAGAACAGTAAAAGTAATTTATTGCTTGATATTTATAATTCATAATGGAAATTGAATGCCAAATTTATAAAGCAGAATTTCTTTCTAGAAATTGAGAAACACGGGGGAAAGATATTTACCTTAAACTCTTGTTTGAAATCATGCCTCATAACATAATCTTTTGTTTCGATGGAATCGATTTTTTCCATGTATTGCCTCACGCATTTTATGCTAACCTTTTACCCCATTTTGGTTACGTATGATTACGTAATATTATCACTATAAATTAGCATAATTATTAGTATTCATAATTGTATAATTATAACCATAACCATGTCCATTATATGCCTATATAAATGTTACCTAATAAAACTCGACATGTTACGAAATACCATGCTCGCCATATTCATAATTATATAATTATAACCATAACCATGTCATAGTGGGCTAATTACCCACGTACATATATAATTTTACTTGATTATCCATCTTCGTTCTTCACAATCTAGCTCTACCAACGATTCTAGAATATCCAGACTAAACACTATATATAAAATGGTGGAATAACCCTAAATCCTGGAGAATCACATCATTTTGTGGAACACAAGAGTGCGTGTTCAGCTTGCAAACAGCTTAATTAATTCCAATACCAAAGCCTATTTCTACAATGAACATCTACAATTGTATGGTTTAATGGTACCTTGATTGCCATGCTACACATCTTATGGCAACATTCAACATATTCAGTAAAGAAACTGATTTTGCAGACACACAGTTCGAGAGAAGCTTTCTTTTTTCAGGATATGAGTCTATGATGACCACTAGTATCATGACAACCAGATGTGCACCGAGTGGGCAATACTGCATAGATCATTGATGGTTGGGGGCCTGATACCTATTTTAGAATTTAAATCTTTTAATACTCGTCCCTCTAAAATGCAATCACAAACCAACCTCTTAATATAACCTAGAGATCTTAGCCGGTAAGCTGTTGGTAGGGGTCTAATGGGTCAGATTTTCAGAAAATGTACAATTGGCAGCTATACACATTTAGTAAATTAGGCTAAATTAGGCTGAAATTTGGTCAATACAAGGTAAATTCGAGTATATTCGGCATTGCATTGATTCTGGCAATCTGTTTGGTTAGGATGAACTGTATTTTGAAATTTATTATCGTCTGAAATTTGGGTTATTTGAGAGGATTGATGAAGCTGAATTGTACATTTTCTGAAAATCTGACCCTGATAGTGCTGAGGATCTGAAGCACAGTTTGAGTTGAATCCACAGATTACATCCTCGTCTGGCATGCATCCAGACAACACGTGTGAGCAACATGTATGGGGGTATCCTAGTGGCTATCTGATATGAAGTGTCTTCAACTTACATCATAAATCAGGCCACTTTATATCCCCATAAAATGATTCATCACATACAACATGACTTTATGGAACTATATTTATGATTTCACTTTTAACATTGATAGCTCGAGGCTTCAGCGTAGATGCATGGCTTTCTTAAACTGTTAATATTTCCAGACAGTCCTACTCATTAATAGAATAATAGACTGTCTATTTCGCATAATCTGGACATCTTCTTTCTGTCTCTTTCGCTGTGTCTCATTTTCTCTGCTTCTTAACTCTTTGATTTATTGTAAAACAATCTTCTCAAGTTTCCCATTTCTCACTTTTTATAATATTGTACCGATCCACTCACATGATGTCATTACATAGCACACTATCATTCACTCTCTTTGTTCCTCCTTTGCCTCAGTCCCAATAACTCTGTATCTATCTCATATTGCCTCTGAATTTGTCTCCATTTCTCTGTTGCAAAACAGGACAAAATTAGCATCTGAAATGGGTTCCACTTGTGGCTTGAACACCAGAGGGTAATAAATTAGAGATAGTAAGTTGAAAGAGAAAGATGGCGGGAGAGGATGAATGATGGAGGTGTGGGTCCACTGACCCACTAGCAAATCCTGCGCCAAGCACGGGTACTTGCGAGTTATTATTATAATTATTACTATAGATATAGACATGATTTACTTTGATATAAAAGACTACACTGAACTACAATGAACGGTGATACGGCTGACTTTGCTTCGGCTTGAAATCGTGGGTAGCTCCTAGAATATTTGAAAGAAACGTTAACAAAGTAGCCATTATGACCCCGTCGGCCGAGGTGTGGTGCATCCAAGGGATAACTGTTAAGAAAGGCTTTCTTTTAGTATCCTTACTTGATTGACATAATATGAAAACCATTGAAATGTATTCACCATATATGCTTCATTATTAACTCTCTATCTGCTAGTAAGGCCAATATGAATACGCAATTAACACAGTGTTTACCCCTAAAAACACAAGTGTTCTGCCAGGCAATTACCATTATATAGCTGATCACTTAGGCTTTTTATGATCCCAGAACTCCCAGAGGAAGGGCGAGAGCAATTTGTTTCCATTGTTTAAAGACCACTCGGGCGGCAGATTCCGCGCCTGCCACTCTTCCATTGTCATGATGATTATTACGCTTCACCTTTATTGCTAGGTTTTTGTAATTACTTAATGATTTACATATGCTCTATTCTCCCAACTCGATGAGAAGCAATAATTAGAATTGCATGCTTCTGGTTATCACCAATATTATTACCACAAGCGAGCGGAAAAACGACCCTTTTCGACTAGTAATTAATCATATGGGACTATAAATCTGTTGGAATATGATACCACACTTAGGGAGAGAAATTCTGATTCATGTGAATTTTAACATATAACTGATGGCAAATCTGAGTGAAAATTATCGCAAACCGTCAGGTAGGGTACTTCGGCCATGTCTTAAGATGAAAAACTGGCATAAATATTCTTCGTGCAGAAGTTGCTCATCTAGAAACTAGATAACCTGGGTGTCCTATCTTCTCGCTGAAATCTCAGGTAGGAAGCAATTTATCAATCTAAGGAGATTAGATCTTGCAGGTTATACATCTGAAGGTTACTATTAGGTACGAAAGAATTCTGCAATGCACTCTGGCTTCACAGATGAAATATGGCCTAGCATATTATAGCGATATATATCTGTAAACGTAAACATTGGAGCGTGTGATTTAGTCCATACACCCATCCGCTTGTTGGTGAAGCAGTGCATAGATCTGTGATACATGCAGATATCCCAGGAATGGATATCATTCAAGTCACTCGTTATCGGACTTATATTGCTTAAATGCGAGAAAAGGGGGAAACGAGTCTTGTTCTGTATCATGCTTTCATTGAAATCCGAGGAATATCAAACTCGATACTGTTACACACATGCAGGATGTTAAGGGATGTTTCCTTGGGATTAAGTTAATAATACGAGAAACCTTCTTTGGATATCATTACTATGATTTCACATTTCTTAGGGAAGGAACAGACCCATGCGGGATATATGTATTGGAGTTATATTGATATTCTGAAGTTTGTCTACATGCACTACATCTGCATTATTTATGACGTACACCTTCATTTGAAAAGCTACAGGGAAACCAGGTGCTTAGATAAAACTGAACGAAGCGCTAGAACTACAAGTGTGATTCAATGGCTCGAGTTTACACTTTATTCTGTATCCAACAAGTGTCCTTAGGCTGCGCGTTGAATGTGAACTAAAGTGTAAACAAGAGCTATCGAAAACAACAAGTAGTTCTTAACCTCAAGTACAGTTCTTTCTTTATACTACAAATTGGAAAAATGAGAAAATAGTTATTCTTACGTTTGTATATGATATAGAAATTCCACCAAAAATACGTCATTTGGCCATCCAGGGCAGAAAATTCATGATTTGTTCAAATTACTTCCATTGATTTATTCCTTCTCGTACATGAACTAGATATATTGTTTCTAATATAGACGAAATTGGGAACGTTAATAATGGATATTGTGGTCAGGGCAGCTTGGCAGACACTGTGGCCAGAATTTTGATGGTAAGGGCACAGAGGAAAGGTACAAATTTCTACATAAATGAGGATGTAAATAAGAAATAAATGATAGAAATGTACGCATAATGTTTTGAATTAGATTGTATTTGATAGGTCTTGAATTAGCTGCTAACTTATATATTCCAAACATAATTTAGACCCCTGTTACGGCGACAGGGAGCTTCCGAAATAAACAACCTCACATAATATCACCAAGAAATTAATTGGAAAGTTGACAATAGTGATAGTGATCCTACCAACATAACATTTTAGAATATTGAGTTTTCCCCCCAAAATACTGACTGCATATTTTAAACAGTGGTTTGGATAAGAAAAGCCCGTTTTTTATGTGTGGTGCTGGAACGGAAATCGATAAATGTCACTGTTACCTCTATTACCATATATGGGAAGGGATGTATTGAAGTGAGAGGCACACTTATTTTGAAGCCCTTCCACATGATTGCAGATATTAAAGTCTTTGTGAAGTGAAGCAAGTAGTCCATGAGATTAGGAGCGCTTTGACTGCATAAACATTTGGCAGGTTTCTAGAATAATGTTAGGCACAGTCGTTTAAAGTCAGAAAGCCATGGCAATGTTTTTCACTTCCATTTCGTGATTTGGAGCACAAAGTCTCAACAAGTAATATTCAGTGATTATTACTGATAACAGTGTTTCAGATTACTGGCAACGTTTAGTACAGTGGTTTACTGTTAAGAGTTGCAGCTTCCTTTGGCAGTTCGCCATAACTCTCATTGCATTTCCCGAGGGGAAACGAAGGAAGCAGAATTGGTTTCAGCATATAATACAGTAAACAGTTACACCGGTTTTCAATGCGCCTTATACATTTAGATATGTTTTATGTTATAATATGGATGTACGTTCAAATTTGATGATTATTAAGCTTCAACTTGAAAATATGGGGTATAATATCATTCAATTTATCAACATCTCCCACCCCACCCAGTATAGGGGTTTAACTCATCCTGAAACGCTCCCATTATAGCGACCACTCAACTTTATTCATCTCCTAAACTAGCATTATCATACTTCATTGCCTCATTTTTACCCAGTACAGGGCTTACTCTATCATACGCCAGGACCACTATACATGATTATATATATCATAGGACTTTTATTCCGAATAGACAATACATCAGAAATGAATACACCCTCTGCGCCTATATAGGCCAAGTTCCAATATTTTGTCAATATTGAAGCCTCGTACCATCATAAATTTATGACAATGAGGGCTTTATGAAAAAAGATTTGTTCATTGCAGGATACAATTTCAGTGGTCTCATAGTTGCAAATTTAAGATGGTGGTAGTGTCTACAAAGGACGAGGGTTTATATCAATCTCATGATGCATCTTCCAATTCGTGAAGCATTTGATGACAATGAGGGCTTTATGAAAAAAGATTTGTTCATTGCTGGATACAATTTCAGAGGTCTCACAATTGCAAATTTAAGATGGTGGTAGTGTCTACAAGGACGAGGGTCGATCTATATCAATCTCATGATGCATCTTCCAATTCGTGAAGCATTTGATGACTAAACCATTCTTTTTGGTTGAGGGGTTTAAATTAGCTTGTGAAACTTACAATTGAAGATATATATGATATAAAGGATCTTTTGACATTAATTAAAGATTAAATTACTAGCCAAGTTTTGGATGATAACAACATGATACCAATAATTATTAAGGTCGAGGAGGCGGTGGCACACACGTTCTCTACCCCATACACTACCTACCTACGTTCGCAAAAAATAAATGTTTGTAACAACAGGAATCAGTTACATGTAACAGTTCACACTTCATGTTTTCCCGGTTTATCTGCAAAACGGTGACTGGTGTCAATAAAATGTAAAGGATGGTCAATTTAGAAAGTGTGTTGCTACTGAGACTAGTGTATAAGCTAAGTCTTTGATGTATTTGCTTTTACTGATTACTGGCAGTCAATATTGTATTCTGATTATGTGATTTGAGGATCGAGAAATTTATCTGAAAATAACTGTTCTAATTTTAGTCATGGGCATAGTAGAGCATAGTTAGATTAATGAATATACCGTATCACGATCCACGGAAATAATTAATATAATATCGTGCAGCTTGCCTAAATCCTAGTTGGGCTTGGTATATGTATGAAATGATAATTTCTCAACATGTATAACTTTGTTTAGATATAAATATAACTTTTCATTTTCTTCTCAATAATCATATGTTGATAGCTATTATAACTACGATGTATAACTTATATAATGATATGTTAAATAACCTGTTTTTCACTTGGCAAATTAAACGTATCACGAATGTGAAATTTGGCAATAAAGGTTTTAAAAAAAAGTATGAGATGAATCCATGAACAGTCGTGAGAAAGCAGAAAATGTTGGTCATCGTTAGCATAGTAAGAGCCAAGATGACAGGCTAGCCGAATACAATATATTCAATATATATTTTGAACCGAAATAACTCACTCACACAAACACCGAACCAGATTTGTTTTGTCCCAAATACGATATCCACATCCATTGTCTGGCTATTCTCACTCCTTTTCACCCCAATGTATTGAGAGAAAGAGTGGGTGGTCATTTAATTTAGAATAAAGAAGGACCCCTTTATACTTAGTTTGAAGGGTTGACTATAAAAGGCCCCCAATAGTCAAGTCAAGTCAACATCATGTACATATATGTATGGAGCTATGCCGTGTGTTTCGTGTATTGGAGTTTGAGTCAAAGAGTATATTTTTTTATTTACAACAGTCACTTTTCGTTTCATTGAAATGTATCACATAATTATGTGAAATATGTCACGAAATAAATTCTGTTTAAAAAAAGGGTAAAAAATGACCTGAGAAAAGGAGCAAGCCTAGGGTTGTTAGTAATACAATCAATACAACAAAGAGAAGAAGAAGAAGTCGGTAAGTAGCTAATCATTGCCACCGATGTCAATTATGTAATACGATCAACATGCCTGGCCTTTTCCGATAGTTCCCAAAATAGGATCAAGAAAGGTTTTTTATTTTCCCGACGTTCCCTGTCTGGGGGTCCTTTTAGGTTTTCATAACGGGTATATAAGTGTGCTGTATGAGTCTGTCATGGTTACGCATGAACGGCATGAATGACGCAATCTGATTGGTTAAAGACGTTGCGCTCCTTGCAGGCTGGCGTGTCGGCTAGAATGTTAAATTTGGAAACCGGCACGTTTGCCGCATTATCAGTATGGCAGCCGTTTTTTCGGACCCATAGAAACTTTTACATATTTTCGGACCAATAGAATTCTATTCACTATTTTATGGGCAATATTTCAATATAGTATATCCACTGTACCAGTAATTCAAGATAGAGTCATATAGTCATATTTATTTAGTTGCAGTTGTACTATTACTTCCTTTATGACAGCATTTCAATCTTCGCCTATTATCCTCTATCGCACCCTATTAACTGAAGGTTTCCCTGCCTCACTCCCTCTCTTCCCCTCTCTCACTCCCTCTCTCTCTCTCTCACTCCCTCCAAGATATAATATAAGATATGATAAATGTTGCACTAAAATAATCATCATTAATGGAGGGTTAGATTTGGGAGAGAACTCTACCCCCCCCCCCCACACACACACACCCACAAACCCCATACCCCAACCCTAACCCCAACACTAAAGGATCTTGACATTTCAAGTATAGGGTGCAGTGGAATTAGAGTACCCGACCCAAGAGGAAATTACCAAAGGAAATTTCCCCTATACGTTTCATTCTTGCTTGCTGCCCTTTCATCGCAGTGTGCCAGCCAGTGGAATTAGTGGCTACAGATGAAGGCTTACATGTCTCGTAATCGTGTATAACTACAAACAAAACACTGCCAAATTCCCCTTCTAAGCTATTTGCCATTTTTCCTGCCGGTCTATGGTACAAATTGTAACTAGTCTAGTGGTACAACATAGCTGATACCAGCAGGGAGAACCTTTTATATGGCAACTGAACTGAATTAAGATTATACCATGCAGTGAGTGAGACTGATGTTACTATACACATATCATTCCAAAATGTTTTGGGATATTTATAAACATATAACAAAATGGTAATGATTGTTTCTGATTTAATATAATCATTTTATTTCTATGAAGAAATATCGTGGTTGACAACTTCACTTGATTGGTTGAACATGTATTCTGCAATAACACATTATATCATCTGGAAGCTGTTCTCAGTGAATGCACCTAGTATTTTAGAACTGTATTTAAGCAATAACATTGTACATGCATACTCTTCTCGGCATTTGCTAACAATTATAATTAACATTGACAGTCTGAATAACACAATCAATCACAATCTTTAGCTAGGTCTTAATTACTCTATCAATCACCATAGCCGAAAAGTCTTCTACAGTTAGGTACACTTCATCGTTGCTCCCTATTGTGTATTGTGTGTTGAAATGGTGTTAGAACGCATGTAATAACTCGTGAATAAGAATTGTCCTGTATCTATCATATCAGAATTTCAACCCATCACCATTGTTGGACACGTTCCTCATCATTTAAAAAAAACATCTTGTGAAACTTTCTTCACCGATGGAAGGGGCTGTGCTTAAGCCTGGGAATGGTACTGTTCTATAGCGCAACAACACGACCCTCTGACATTCTGATGATTTCCTTGAACGGTTTATTGTCATGCCTGCAAAACCCATTTTTATTGAAAGCATTAGGTCTAAGCTTATATTTTGTACACTACCAAAAGAAACCAAAGTGAATTCCCATTCGACCTTCCTGAATAATGCTGCTGTGATAGATTGTATTCAACCCTATAATGGGTTTCCAGAGGTATACTGAAATGATGTGAAGAGTAAATGCATCTAGAGACCAATATCCCTGGATACAATCATAAGTGATAAATGTATGGCCCATTATCCAGATGACTGGTTCTGTGAACACATAATATGTTCATCTGCAATGTGTCCAGTTGCATATCATCTGGACGAGTACATGTACATGCTGAATCCTAACAATAATGATTAGCAGAGATCAGCAGAAACACATTTATAGTATTTGCTACGCTATAATTCAGCAGGAATTGTGCTATAGTGTGTTTGGTATCAATGAAAGAGAAAAACCACATTAGCACCTAATATATCTGATTTATGCACCATATGGTATTTTCAGCTAGATAGGTTGAATAAGCGAGGCTAATTAATTGGTTTTGTGTTGTCTCATGATCATATAATTATATAGATTTAATGGTTTAAGATCGG
The DNA here is from genome assembly GCA_942159475.1 of Sthenelais limicola. NCBI lineage: Eukaryota > Metazoa > Annelida > Polychaeta > Phyllodocida > Sigalionidae > Sthenelais > Sthenelais limicola. The sequence goes on along the minus strand of OW804097.1, from coordinate 69,176,789 downwards.
CCATTTTAAATGCGCGAGCAGAAGGTACAATAAACACTGTACTGAGAACAGCACAATTTGTTACGTATAGACATAATACGGAATTACAGCCAAAATGCTTTTCTTTCTGTGGCAATAGTTATAGTAGCTGGGAGACTGACCTAAAGTTATATGAACTATTTGGTTTACCCTGAAAGCAAGAATAGTTAGCCAATACTTTCCAATTTCTAGAAAACATAAAACTGATGATAAACATTTATAAGACAAATGATAAACCATAAGGCTTGAGGAATTTAGAATGGTACATGAATCCATGCCATCTTCGTCTATCTTCTGTTCCTCTAGTTCTTATATAGATCCCATGCTAAATACCAGAGGGAAAATAAGCGCCATCGAGGGCTGCGTTGCTCCAATTCTTGTTAACCAATCTGACCTTAGCAATCGCAATATTTGGTACATATTTGGTCGTACGATGGCTGGAATGATAATACAATGAATGAACGAAGACAAAGGTTGGCCGGAAACCAAGCAATGCTAGGTTTATTATTCAGCAAACAGATACAATCACAAGTAAAGAAAAAAATTAATTTTGAGTTCAAACACGTCCAAGCGTTGCAGCGATGAGGAGAGAAGTCAACGATGGAACGTGCTATTGTTGATACACGTGATGTGCGCGTCATAATAGCTGAGCGCGACGAATGTGATTGGTCGAGAAGGAAAGGGGCGTGGTCAATGTCCACGTGTCTGCTCCCGCCCAAATATACAAATTGTACTAATTTGCCAGAAGTCCCTCTCTGTCGTATATTGTAGAAAACTGGTGCAACAGTTGTAGAACAGCCCTTGCTTTAGATGATTAATACAAATGAGGTTGGAAGTAGATTAAAACATAGGCGGAGAAGGACAGAGGAGAAAGGGACTGGGGAGATGGGGAGAGGTCAGAGGGAGGAAAGGGCAGAGGGGAGAGGGGAGAGGGGGAGGTGGGAGTGAGGGGAGACGGTGGAAAGGGAAGAGGGTGAGGAGGATGCAAGATGAGATGGGGGCGGAGGAGAGGGGACGGGGGAGGTGGGCAAAGAAGGGATACTGGAGGAGGTACTGGAGGGGATACTGGAGGAGGTAAACATCTCGTTTTATACCTCCTGTACCTTCTCCTATACCTCCTCCAGTAACCGCCTCCAGTAACCTCCTCCAGCACCTCCCCCAGTAACCTCCTCCAATAACCTCCTCCAGTATCTACTCCTCCAGTACCTTCTCTTCCAATACCTCCTGTACCTCCTCCTTTACCTAACCCTGTACTCACTCCAGCACTCCCTCCTGTACCTCCATTTGTACCTCCGCCAGGACCTCCTCCTGTAATTCCCCCAGTACCTTCTCCAGTACCTCTATTCTAAAGAACAACAACCCCACCCCCTCTCCCCAGTCCATAGTCACCCATTACGATTTAGGGGTCTCCGGTCTGGTTTTGTCCCTAAATTTCCCTTGTAACGGACAATCCTACCAGCGTATAGAGTCTGTGGTCAACACCTAAAGGACTTGGATGGTTGTGGTGAGGAGGGAATAGCCTTATGGACATGTAATAGAGAACTCGCTATCGCTCCTCCTCTATCACATGCCATAAGTATCTTCCCTAATATATCACCCCCACAGTATGGACTTATGTACTAGGGAAGATACTTATGGCATGTGATCCTTTCCTCTCTTTTCCGGTCTATCATGGGTATAACACTACTGTAACAGTTGTGGAACACCTGATTCCCAAATAACGAGAATGGCTACGAGGAGGTCTAGACCTCCTCTCAGAATTAGCCTCTCAGAGAGGGTTTTGGGCATCTAGTAATTGTTATTATCAAGTGAAGCAACACAATGAAGTCAATTTAGCTCTCGTTAGGGTCAGGAAAGCACGGAGCAACAGCTGTGCAACATTTAAAAAAATTTCGCCATCTGTATTCGTGTTAGCTCGCAACGCAACCCTGGTGGCAGCACGACCGGCATGGGGTCGAGTTGGTAGAATGCATGAAATATGTACAATGCTAAAGACCTGTCTTGTCGCTTGACCGAGGTCCTTTTGATGATGTCAAAGCATTCTGTAGCTGAAACAGGGATGTTGGAGCTGGCTGGGGCATGTCGTGCAGGCTCAACCATAAACAGAAACAGCTTAGCCCTTAGGTGGACGCCACAGTGACTGACAGGAAGACCTAAAACAACCTGGATAAGAACTGGAGGGAGAAGAGCTGAGAAGGGAAGAGATATAAACAATTGCGGTTCGCAGGCTTGTCCTGTAGTCCCACACTCAGAAGGTCCACTACTATGGACTTAGAAGGTTGTGGTTTGGAGGGAAGAGTCTTATGGCATGGGATAGAGGGCGAGCGATAGCGAGCTCTCTATCCCCTAAAGATAGATAGATAGATAGATAGATAGAGAGATAGAGAGAGAGGCGTGAGGTGGATGGCAATTAAAGGGACCGAGATGGATGGAGTATAAAATCAGTAAGGCCAACACCAAAAGCTGGAGTAGATAGATCCCTTGTCGCAACCTTATACTCCAATTGGGGCTAAGAGCAAATGAATACATGTAATTATACCAAATGGTATGCAATGGAGGTGTGTACTTTATCAAGACCGGTGACAGAAATAGACTAGTCCATATCTGTAAATGTGTCGGGATTGATTACAAAACTGTACAGATTGCCATTTGGTATGTATTACACACTGATCTGTTGAGATGGTAGATTTTTATTTTTAGTATTTAGTTTAACCGTAGTTCTGCTGTAATTCAATGTAACGGTGTTTGTAATTTAAGTTTGACTTTCGAAGCTGGCCCACTAGCCGCCCAAGGCTACTCACAGACAATGACTTTAACCAACCAGATTGCCTCATCTAGGTTGCGTGTATCTATCACAAAGCCAAACGGCAAGCAGTTTGTTTTTGACATATTCTTATTCAGGAGTTATCAACAATATATAACTGTCCCCCCAGGGGTGCTTTTCGTCGTGCCCTGTAAGAAGGTCCTATTTTAACATCTAGATATATTACAGCTCCTTATTCTATAATTATTATTTACCAAAAGTGATTTTACTATAAATTTGGAATTAACACATCTCCATCTAGGAGATGTTGGGTAATATAATGCGTAGATGAAATGAGATGAGTGGTGATTATATGATATGAGTAACAAGTATGTATGTAGCAAAGGAGATAATCGTATCATGATGCATGAAAGAATAATTATATAAAACGTCCACTGGCGGTGCTAATGCCATTTCCTAGGTAATTCACAGGTAAGAACATTTTGTGGAACTGGCATTTGCTTTTGTAGCTCCCTAGGCGGTGCCGCTCCAGGGTGTTCAATTATAAACCTCTAACTCACAACAGCCAGTGCTGCAGCTTGAATACATGTCAGAGCCTTTATATTAGTGCTAAAGTCCATTTAAACATTTTTGGTTTTCTTTGTGTGTCTTCCCAGCTTGTATTTGCATACAACTATGCCCATACTTCTGTAATCTTAAAACAAATACAATTCATCCAGTTTTTTCATTGCACATTTTATCTTTATAGTATATTATTTCGAGTTCGAATGATTTATATTAAGGACAAACATCTATACAATAAAAACATAACCTTTAAAAGGTTGTTTATCAATTGCCTATATGTCTCTAAAGACGGATTTCCAGAAGTCAAATATTTAGGACTGAATCCAAATCATTCGTTATACTTGGAACAGCACATTTTGTATTCGTGTTTGAAGCCAGAAATGTTTGGAAATAACAGATTCAAGAGTTCGTCTGAGGGAAGACGTGGTACTAGTTACATTATAATTTATATTTCTATAAAAACGATAAAGCTATATTTACAACTAAATGTGTGGTTAATATAATGGTCCGTATACTCGCTAGGCGTATACCCTATCACAAACTAACTGCTTATAAAGGTCACGAATCTTCAAGATGCGTGTGTCCATAATGGTTCTTTTGGCAGGTAGGTTTTAGACCGGCAAAGTACACATAATTTAACTTCACCGTCATCAAATCATGACGTCTTATGTTAATTTGGTAATACGATAGTTCGATTTTAGTAGAGTCGAGGAACTGATTTTCTTCATTAACAGAATAATATCCAAGATACATACATGTATTCTGTTTCAACAGCATCTCAATTCGACGCCAATTTTATTTTTTTGAGCGAGAGATTATATATGAAAGCCTTTGGAATTGAGCTTGCACTACCACTAATATCTGTTCATTGAATTCAAATGGAGGCATGGCATGAGGGAAACCTATCAACTAAGAGCTGTTTAACCAATAACTTTTGCCTGCATGTGTTGAAATCAACGTTCTTCTGTTCATTATACAAGTGGCCACCATTAGAATATATCAGACCAAAAGATAAAGTGAGAAGATGAAGATGTCTCTTCTTCACATCTTCATGGACAGAAACCCCTTCAGTAATTACCAGACCTTGATAACTATTGCTACTTGTGTAACAACACACATTGCCCCTCAATATTGATGAGGCAAAAAGAGTAGAGAAGCACATTCTAGAGAAAAGGAATGGGTAAACTGTCCCAGAAATTATAAAGAAAGGATATGATGAGGCAAATTGAAATTAGAATTAAAGGTTATTCAATGTCAATAGATTCTCAACTTGTTTCAATGCATCAATATTAATGAAGTACTTTGGGCATGAGAAAGGGATTTTCTTTAGACATTGCCAACATGCCCGGATTACAAAAGAAACTTTCCATGTTTTCCAATAATAGAGCTGGAGAAGATACTGTTTGTTTAAAAAAATACATACTTGCTGTTTGCAATATAATTACTGCAAATCTCACTGTATTGTGATTTGTTGTTTTCTTCTTGGTGGCCTTGTTTCATTGAGCTCTCCTTCATTGCAATTCTATTCCGACTGTGCCGAATAACGGCCGATCATGTCAACTATTACGACTGCCCGGCATTAAGTGTCTATTATGTGACATGGATACGTGCACTCTTACATCCCATACACAGTGAGGAAGTGACATTTGTTCACTTTGGAAATGTGTGACTACACATGTATATATCGGTTAATTTCTCTTCATTATTTTTAATCGGAAAGGCCGTTTGCCATCCTAGCCAAGCAGGAAACATTTTGCCCCTATTTGCCATGCAGACATATGGACGTGGTTGTTTTTAAATAATGCATATATATATATATATATTCAATCGAACAATCAACTTATTTTTATTCATACATAAATTCCAGTCTGCTACGTGATTGTATCCATGTAGGAGCACAGAGTATGTGATGCCATTGATTCTGTTTGAATTCAACCAGTCGAAGTTTGGAGATGTTGTGCGTTCAAGCATTCAGCAACTTCCCTGCTATGTTTAACAACCAGCACTGTTTGTACACATACTCATTAATTTCACGTTATATCCATGCAGGTCATGGCCGTCGATTGCACCATGGAGCCAGTTCATTGGCTTGGATTTCTGGTTGCAATTTACATAATATAATACACAAATTACAATATTTCCTTTTCTCCAAATGATTGGAATGGCCTTCTTTATATTATATACTGATATTAACAAAAGCATACACGACTCAGAGGTGAAACTAACGTAAAGACTAAAATACATAAAAGGCTTAAAGGTATATATATGGGTCAGATCTTCAGAAAATGTACAATCGTCAGATCTACACATTTTTGAATACTAGGTATCTGAGTATATTTGATATTGCCTTGATTCAAACTATCTATGTTGAACCTCACTTTTGTCTTAAATTTTGATTATTTGAGAGGATTGGTGAAGGCGAATTGTACATGTTCTGGCGAATTCACCCATATATAGTTACTGGCCTTGAAATCTTTCGATAATTAGAAATAACATAAATTGTCAAGTGGCAGAACTACTACCGAAATCTATGCTATTAATTAAACACACTAAATTAAATGCACCTTTATTGATGATAGATACTTGTACTTCGAAAATCAAGTCTGGAACATTCATGGACTACCTGGAAAACTCTCCCGTAGGTGACCTTATAATATAATTTGGATAGGCAGACAGAAATACAGTGCCAGCATAGCAACAATGCCAGGTCAGGAACTGTAACAATATTAACAATATAAATAATCAGGAATACCAAATGGGAAAGACTCAAAGTCTGATTTTAGTATTTTTTATTCCTAGACTGGAAATCTGGAAGAAATGTTATCAATTCATATAGATTGAGAGGGGGTGGGGGCTGAGAGAATTAATGTGGTTTATAACACCACATCTAAGAATGTCCAGTATATGCAAAGAATGATAAGACATGTCATTATTTGTAGTCAATAGCTTATCAGAAGATTGCATTAATCTTAAACAGACATGTATATTTCCATTTTTATTTTTTTCCACTGGTTGCTAACACATACGCATGTACCTCAAAGTATAAAATTTAATCCCTGAAATATTGATAATGATCACCTTTCTTAATGGACATTTTCCTGTTTAAAGTTCTAGTTCCACTTATCTAAGAAATACTGCACCTCTTTTTCCTATTTCATTCTTATTTCCCTTTCATATAAAGTCTGAAAAAAAGTTGTGTCGAATTGAGATAATGTTGAAACAGAATACACATGTGTTAGTTGTATCTTGAATATTATTCTGTTATTGAAGAAATAAAGGAAAAGGGAACCGATTCCCAATCCCCAGTATTAGCTAGGCCCCTTTAATAGCATGTTAGTCAGGTAAAATAAAGTTGTATTTTTTTAAATAAGAAGACGAAGGTCTGTAGTACGTTGCTTATCAGCACATTCATGTTCATATTAGAAGCTTCCTCATTCCCTAAATTGAACCAGAGCAGCACTTATCACCGTCATGTAAACAGCTGGCGACCTATGCCTCACATAGGGAATGTAGTGTTAAGTACTGGTTATGAGAAGTAGAAAGGAACACAGGCAGACGTGTGATCTTGTTTAAATCAGAGAATCGACTGAGATTTATTAAGGGAGAAAGTATACATCTTTGTACAGTGATATGCAAAGTGAGCGTTGTCCATGATGCTAGGAATATTACATAACATATAGAGGCAGATCCTGACCAGTGGACTTGCGTAGAGCAATGCAATTGTATTAGCATAGTTGGCGATTATGAAAATATGATGATAATAATATATGGTTGATGATTAATAATTGATATAAATATAAGTAGGTTGAGCAGAACAACAAATCAGACTATATCAGAACAATTAACATGTCAACATGTCAAAACAACATATCAGTTGCTATTGATGATATTGCTCTTGAAGTTTGTTTTTATATTTCACCCCTGTCTGTAGTTTGTACACGCGTTGTATGCACAGGTGCATAACTGATTTGTACTCACCTTCATTGTATGCACCTCTGACCTCTGACCTTGCTATTTCATTGGTTGACAAAGCAGAAGAAGTTAGCAGAGGAACAAGACATCAATGGTGGATTCGGAGGTGAGTTGTGTGATTATATTGCATTGCAGTACCAGCATGACATCTCAGAAGCAAATATGAAGGTCCATATGTCATCAATCTTTCTTGGAGGTGAGATCAATAGATATCAAACCATGACACTCACCTTAGACTCTGGCTTTATTGAACCTCCTCTTCAGTGCATACATCTTAGCTCCTCTGCCATTCTCTTGGTCAGTTCCATGAATTTCATTTGATTTGATTTGAGAACATTTTTATTTTGCCGTTATCTTCTGGATTGCTCCATGTTTTCATCAGTAGCCCATCCTCCCAAGCCAGGGCGAGATGTCTGATAGAGTAAGCGAAAGGAAAGTCAGCCCTGCCGTCGGAAGATGCAGAAGCCTTATTATGTATGTATCCAAAGTTTTATCCTAATTACCGTCAGTATAATTAGGAGTTATCTCCTCTAGCACCTTATCTTCTACCTGCCTTGAATAGCACTCACTCTGTGACTAAACATGTCCAAGGCAACAGCTGGAGGTGTCATGTCAACACTCGCTTAAGTTCCTGGGCATGTTCCATGGCGAGCCAAATTCGCTCCTAGTTTTTTTAGTACCATTTCAAGACGTGGATTCCCAGCTTTGATATTCACAATTGAGGTCCCTCTTGGTACAATAACTATTTACTAGTCATGAGTAGGGATCATCTATAGAGTGGATAGTTATCTTGGTGATAAACAACGAACATAGCTTTTTTTATCATTAATTAAATTATTATAGCACACGAAATAACTCCAGAAGTTTAAGAAACTCGTATCATTATTACAAACAAGACGAAAATAGACATGCAATACTGACAGCTTACAGCGCGAAGCACTGTGTGGGAGAAAGAAGTACATGCTGACATAAAAGCAAATGATGAAGGAAATGCCCCAGAGAAGGAAGCTGTTTTCTATATTACATGGAACATACACCCATCTCATCCACTGCGAGAAACAAACATGTATGCTAGTTTTTCATCAAAGCATGCATGGGCAGGGGAGGTTATGTAGACCTATTGATGCAGGTGTAGCATCGTTTATTAGCGCCTGGGTGACGGAAAGTCCCTTGATAATGGAAAATATTGAAATTCCAGGCGGGTGGCTGTGTCAGATTGTATCTATAGTGAACTTGGACATGTAAATAGATTGATGGAGAGGTACACAAACAGAAATAGTAGGCCTACCTCTGTCGGTGTAAATAATGTTCGTATGACAATTATTACTTTTATTTAGAGTAGACCATGGCCAAATCCAATGATATTATGTAATAAGTTAATTCCGGATCAGCTAATAATAAACCACAATGGCTTTTTAACCATGATATTGCGTTTGCCCTAGAAGACACCACATTAATGGGATATTGATGGGAATGGGGATGAAGCATCCATCTCTATATTAATAAAATAAGCATTTCGAGCCTTAAACCCCTATCTTCTCTGAAACTGCTGGCCAGATCTCCATTATATTTCACATACACATTGCCAAAAAAGGTGCTGAGCCATTCCACTATGTTTCATTAACAAATTAGGGTTGGAAAGGGGTTAAAAATGGGTTTACACTGAGCACCCCCATCCAGGGCCCCCAGCGCTGCCTGAAAACAAACCTATCAGTGCCCCTACACCAGGTTTCTGGGTCACCCAAAGCATGATGTCATGGATGGGCACATCGTTGCTTCACTACGGGATGGGAGTTGATTATATTTCCATCGAAAGGAGCATCGAGTTGAATCTTTGCCTCAGTTTTCAGTACTCTGTGTACAGTGTGTGAAATTAACTTTTTTTCTTTGCCCGCTATGTTGGCGGGTGAAATCAGAGATTTACCCGCCCACACAGAAATTTATCTGCCCACTAATTTAAATTACCTGAAAATGAAAGAGGGAGCGGGAGAGGGAATGGGAGAGGGAGAGGGAACGACAGAGGAAGAACGAGTGGGAGAGGGAACAGGACAGAGACAAGGACAAGGCCCACCTACACAGAAATTTACCCACCCACTAATTACCTCACAATGAAAGAGGCAACGGGAGAGGGAGTGGGAGAGGCATTGGGACAGGGACAGGGACAGGCAACACAACAACAGCACAACACTGAACAGTGACCAAAAAAAGCATCTAAACAGGGTTCCATTTGTTGTATGAAGATACTAAGTTATAGAGACAAATTGAAAGAGAAAGGTAGTGGGAGAGGGAACAAGGAGAGATGAGGATGTGGGCCCCACTGTCCCACTAGCAAATCCTGTGCATAGCATGGGTATTTGCTAGTATGCTTTTAATTAAAAAACGAGTCAGGCAAATGTCGTATTCATTCTTTATTTTATTTCAACTAAAACAGTTGTGCCGTACAGAATGAACCATGGTATCATTTGTGTGTCTTGTTAACGATAGATCTACTAACACATCAATTACAGTCATCAGCTTTAATAATTATTCTACTCATGCATTATTGTTTAATTTTCACATAAAATGAACGCATAAGGTGAGAAATGAATGGATCCAATGTGAATGTTGAAAAGACAATAAATCAAATTTTTAAAGGGAGAAGAACATGTTTAAACCAACGAACAGATATTGAAATGAATTGATATATCAATTACCCATTCTCTAAAGAAAGAGTTTGGCCGGGTATTAAATATTTAGCGTTATCAATATCAGAGCCTGCAAACACTATAATTAATATAAAATAAACCGAACTATGGCCGTCTGCAGAAGGTCCAAAACATAACCCCGAGAAAGATACTTGATACTAAGAGGGATTACATTATTAAAATCTCGAAGAGACATGCAAAACTAATTACATGTAGTTTGGCCCCACGAAGAAAGGTAAGAATTCTCTGTATGATCTCCAGACGAAACCAATTTAGAACCACAGTACATAGATACGGCAAAGAATTGGAAGAGACATAGAGTTCATAAATCAGTGTTAAGTGTAGGGAATAAATAATGGAACAACCTGGAAGTACCCCTGAGAACCAAAAACACCAATTAATAAGTTGTATTGGAGAAGGTTCCTAAATGAGGGTCAAGTTTAATTTGTACCTGATTTGAGAGAATAGATTTATATATACGGAAATTGTTAGTGACCCTAATAGCCAATTGAAATCGATAAATATATAGGGAGTGGGTGCATATCCAAGTGGATGAACTATAACAAACTTAGTGTTAATTCGAAGAAGAGCATGGCCCAGGTCTTAGGATCTAAACACCGCTTAAAAAGAATAAACTTTAATGCTTTATGAAACATTTATATCAATGGAGCGGCCATAACTAAGGTAGAATTGGTGAAATGACTGGGTTATACTTTCGATCCTTCAATAAGTTTCAACGATCACTTTACACATGTGAAAGGGTTAGTCCAAGCCAAAGTTAATCAATTTGCATGTATTCGCTATTATATTGATGAAAATGTTGCCAAACTCATTGTAAAATAACATGTTGTTTCTCTCACCGAATATGGCTTGCTACTATATAATATGGCAAATGCCAGTATCATTAACAAGGTTCAATCAACTTTAAATAGAGCCATACGTTTGGTTTTCATCAACCAAAACTATTCCACCATTGAAATGAAAGCCTTAATGAAAATAGAAGATCTAAAAAAAGGGAGGCAGCATGACGATTTTGAGCTTGATGGCTTCCAGGGGGAAAAACCCAGATTTTATCCTAATTATGCCAAGGCAAACTAGGCTTACTGCTGGGATCAATTTGAAAGTGTTACAAACAACCTCAGAGAAATTTTTAAAATCTCCCCACGTCCAGGGTCCACTCATGTGGAATAAATTGCCCTAAAGACCCAATAAATAAATATTAGTTTGTGTTGAAGCTGTATTTTCCAGTCATGAGTCTGTATCTGGATATTTATCTGGTTTATTTGTTTGAAAATATTGTATGAGGACTTGATCGACCTATTTGGTCCACATCGGAATAATAAAATCGTGGTTTTATTCATAATACAATGAAAATATACACACGTCAATATTGAAACAATCCAATTGTGACCACGGTATCGGGTGCTATTTGAACTACTTTTATTTCCAACAATAAACAAGAGAGTGTATGTTGATAGCCAATTTGATCACACTGAGACTTTATGATACATGTACATGGCTTAACGATGTTAACAATCCAGCGCTGGTATATAGTTGATATCGCAGTATATTGAGCTGTGTTATTATCATATAAGAATCCATTGTACGGTTGTCAAGAAAATCTGGGAATTTTTTTTATCGCATTGTGTCTTTAAGTGAATATTATGTGTTTTAGTATGAATTGTCTTTTATTAAAGATTATATGTTATTGGAGAATATTTGTTCGTCTCATAGTGAAATGGAAGAATAATATAGTGACAGATGAGCATCCTGAAATCAGCTCAGTCTATACATACCCCTTAACCAAACATATTCACCTATGTTGGCAATAATTGGTTGGCGAAACGACAGATGTGTTTTCCCCAAAATCGGTCAGTCAGTCGGCTTAGTTTGTCTTGGGCTTAATTATACATCACAATCGTCGCATCGGTGCAAAAAGGTTGTAACTGATATTTTGTCATTTTTTAGGAGAGGCAAAAGAAAATTTCAAACTAAGGTGGTACCTGCCAGGTACAACCTTATTGCTTGGAAGAAATCAGGGGCCCTGTAGATACAACCTTATGAAACTGGGCTCTGTATGCGTTTGTATTGGGAGTGCAGATACATCACTTTTGCATGGACAAGTTCTTAGCTATGGGACAACAGTAAAGAAACCCACATTCAAACAAGTCTAGTCTAGATACAACCTAATACAGCATGTACAGAGCAATAAGGTGGTATCTGCCAGATACAACCTTATTACCAGCTCCTCGATTGTGGAACGTGATCCCAGACCACCTTAGGAGCACCAAGGAGCTGCAGGCCTTTAAGACTGGACTAAAAACATTGTTATTTAAAGACGCCTATGGTTCAGAGTTACCAGCAAACTAGTCACCTACTTTTTACATTCTACGGTATTTTTAAAAAAAAGGATTGGTGTGAGGAGTGTGGACACTTATCTGGGAGGATATCTGGATGCCCATCTCTGTGTGATGTAATTCACGCCAACACTACTAACTTTGCACTTATGCAAGGACTGCTTGATTGACAACCTTCTACCATCTCTGCAGTAAATCCCTGAAGGCCAGTGTGACATCCTATTGGTTGACATTAATTTTGTTGTATTCTATTGGCTATCTTGGTTTGATTGACAAGTTGCCACTTAAGGCCACTGTATAGGCTTTGAGAGGAACCCATTTAGAGAGGACCACCCATGACTGAATCTGAGTGATCTACACCTACTACACCCTTTGGGATTTCTGGGTTTCAAGTCTTGGAGACAGACAAGCTCGGAATTGCAAAGACTAAAAGACAATTGTGTATTATTAGATTACAATATGTTGTTTGATGTCTTATGTCTAATTCCCTTGCATTGTACTTTCATGTTTATCCAACCGCCTTTGTAAACAGTGAGCATGCAACTTTCCTAGTTGTTAATAAACTGAATTTTACTTCCACTCCTGTGTTCTTCTAATACAGACATTCGAGGCATTTCAGATTACAGTACGTCTGATATTCATAATCTAGCCATTGCGCACAAATAGTTGACCGTAGAATTCGTTTCCTTTGGAAACGCACAATATATACATTAACTTAAACTGATTATGAAGTTAAACAGAAAAATAGTTCATTAAATGATTGATTAACTTAATAAACTTATAACTTGTTAACAAACTTTTTACTTCTTTTTACTGCTATTTATTCTTCATACATTATACAAATAATCTATTCATGTAACGTTTACCATTCTAACTTTTATGCTCTCAACCATTTACCTTAACACATGTTTTAAGCGCTATACAAGTTTTACAAATAATAAATAAATAAAATAATATTACAGGTCAAGGCGAACATTCAAAAATGCACGCAGGTAAAGAGTGAAGGGAAATGTCAGGAACCTGATACAAATATTATCATTGTTATCATTATTATATATATTTTTTTACAAAATATAAATCCTCTTATCACTTTGGAATTAGTCTTAAGAAAAGTACCATCTCTTTAAGCATAATATGTCTAAAAGGAAGAGTACTTTTCAGGTGAACGACGGTAGGGCCCAGAAACACAGGTTGGTATATTCATGTCAGATCAGGCAAGAATGGCAGCTAATAGTTCATACATCATGCATCATCCAGCAAATATTATAATTATACGGATTGAATCCCTCTGTACAGGAGTAGCTGCAAGTCATTATAAAGCGATTGTTTGCCTCACAGAGAAAATAGGCAATCTGAGAATGATAGATTGCTCATTCAACTCCTTGAATTGTTTGTTACCGCTCAATGTGACCAGGGTCGCTGCCGGTAAACAAGTGTGCGTCCACTTGATAAGACAAGACTTTAAAACCGAGCCATGACAGTGATAATAGAGCTCGGCCCTCCATTTGCTTGGGGGTTGGGAGGCGGGGGGGGGGGGTTGCGATTCACACGCGCATCTGGGTCGCAAGTGTTAATTTTAGGGAATGAGTAGGAAAGTTCCTGCGATCGAGGTGTGTGTGGTAACTCCTCCACAGCTATAGTCTGCCCGAAAAGTAGTTGACACAGGAATCCTTCGTTCTTTTAAGAAGAGAGAAAAGTCGGGGATTTTGTACTTCTATATGACAAGGACCTGTCAGCCCCTTGCCCAGCGAGCCGCTCTTTGCAATCAACTATGGGGAAACAGGGCCAGTATAACCAGCTTTTCCTTCCATCTAATACCCCGTCTACATAGGGGCGAATTGGGATGCGAATTGGGCCTTGCGGCAACTTGTGCAACTTCAGACGAAATCGCATTGATTTTTCAAACTAAATCGCCCCTATGTAGGGACAGCTGCGACCACTTGCAGACTCCTACGACTAATCGTAGAGGCAAAAATTGCCCCACACACATGCGAATTCATGTGCAATTTCAGATATGCCAGATCGCAGGTGAAATAATCCAAATCGCATGTGAAAAATCTCAGTTGATGCGATTTCAAATGGAATCGCACATAATTCTACAATTATTCGCATATGTGTAGGGCTAGCCACGACAATTCGTAGACCTCTGTTACTGTCCATGACTAATCGCAGGAGGTCATGCGAATTTCGGAAATATCCGAAATTCGCATGTGATTGCAGGTATGTTTAAACAGGTGTATTCTTACGAATTATTGATGAATCAACACGATTTTTTCACAGAATATGCCCAGACATGTTGTCTGAAGTATGTTAAGATTTTGTGATTATGAATTGATTTTTTCTACATTTTTTTCAAATCGTCGCATGTACACATCAAAACATATTTTCGGTCTTCTCTCCCCCCATTTTCTTATAACTTGAAGTGATCCAAATCGCACATCTGCTGCAAATACAGACCTGCGATTTCACAACAGTTTGCAGCTAAAATCGCACATGTGTAGGGATTAAAACTCAAATCGCAGAGCATTATTTCTGAAATCGCACAAGTTCCCCGCCGATTCACACAGGATTTCTACGATTTCACATACGAATGATCGCAAGTGCCAGATTCGCACCAGTTTTTTAATTCGCCCCTGTGTAGCAAAACAACATCTGCTGCTCATGGAACAGCTCTAGACAGCGCAATACAATACAGCTGTATATTTGGCCATGATCGGTCGCAAACGGCGATTCAGGGGAGAACGGTTTGAAGTCAAAAGTCCCCCATTTTCTCTCTTCTTGTGTTAACTACTTTTCGGACAGATTATATGTAATGTACATACTCATCATCATGTACAGTGTAATATGGAAGACCATATGGCGTTACTGAAAGTCGGGGTGGTTTCTGGTTCATTTGGTGTATTAGGTTAAAAATTTAATTTGAATAGTTTATGTTGATTAAAGAAAAGTGCGTTCGTCATAATTAGGCTGGCTTTAAAAGGTTCATTACTAGATGCTATGGTAAATGCAAGTTTAGCTTTATATGTGCTAAATAGACGTTTTAAAAATGGTATTTTTAGAAATCATTCTTCATTCACATTATCATATTCTACTTTACAAATCTCTTGTATTTCCCAACTGATGAACATAAATAACTGGTCAGAAAACTGCACAACACTGCAGATAATAGAGCCATTCTATTGCAATAGTTGTGAAGAATGAGGACCTACGAAGTTTCTCCAGGCATTTTGCCTTGATGGTATTAATAAATTTTTATCTAGTGCATACGATGAGGGCAGAGGGAGCCCGCACTGCCAGCTCTTTGAAAGAAGACCATCTTTTGTAACCTATATTATTCATTATCTCCATAAAATACTGCAGATCAGCATAGAACATATTGGCATCATATCCCTTCATGTTCACCACTGACTGGGAGTAAGGACCGATGTATGTGGGGCACTCTCAGTATTACGCATAGAAATATAATATCCACTTATATAATTATAAGAGTGTCTATGGGTTTAAAATATCTAAGAGACTGTTCTTAAGAAGTATCGTACTATTTACAATAGCCTTTATAAAACTGTTAATTAAAGTCTGAATAGGTTATTGATTTTATAAATGATATAAATATATTTCAACATTCCCTCAGAGATTTTAAATTAAAAAAATAAAATCGGTTGTTTTGGAACTTAAATAATCAAGCACACTATTTAAGAACTTATCTTTAATTAATCGTATATTCTAAGACAAACATTGGGATACCGATTACCATGGGTTGTTTGTGTTAATAACAATGTTCTTAAGAAGATTGATATTCTTCCTATGAGGACAATTTCTACCAGTGTGCTTAAATATTTCTTTGCTTTCTGACTTAATATTCAACTCGGAGATACTGAGCAGGTTAAGACGACTTCATGCTTCTCATCACAGCAAATCGTTTTTGCTGTAATGTACGCAAAAATGGAAACGTTTTTCTACCAGTAGGCTGTTCAGTATTGGCAGGCAAATTAATCAAATCATGTCAGTGTCTCATAAAATGTTCAACACAGCTATGGCGGTGCAAAAGCATAAAGACTGAATCCTATGGACCAAGGATATTGCAATTAGCATAACGCTGCAAATATGGTTGGCCATAGAATATATTTATTTATCCCTCTTTTGAGCATTTGTATGCAAGCATTCCTTCGGAAACGTTCAAAATGATGTCAACGATATACATAACATCTATAACCAGATATACCAATGTGAATATATATATATTTCTTTATTACAAACACATTATTCCACAAGTCCATTCTCAGTAAATACATTCAAGGTATTTATTTTACTGCAGGTATACTGAGCCCCTATGTAATTTTAAATATCATGAATCTACTAAGAAAAGCAGTTATAAAATTTGTTACATTTTGTGAACACATGGCAACCATATTCTTCTGAAGGCAGATATATCCAAAGCAGTCGACCTAAACCCAAGCAAAGACCATTGTAGTCTTTGTCAACATTTTTATGAACTGTGAACACTTTTATGTGAAAGATCTCTCCCCAAGCTTGATGGGTGATACAGATTATCTTGCTGACAATTACCTTAATTATTTTACATATATGGTTGTTTCATTGTGAACAAATTCCAGGCAAATAGTGTTCAATTCAAAAGGGAGTTATGGTATTAGGATGATGGCGATAGTCAGTACCTATTTATTCAAATGAATGTTTAAATCATTAAGGAGCATTCGCTATAATATTTATATCAGTTTCCCTGCATACGATATCGGTGAAGGCCGAGAGAAATAAATGCTATAATGGAATAAGTGAAGAAAGCCTGCTTCACGAACGAATAATGCATTATACCACAGTGCACTTTTCCGTCGCCGTAAATGTCAAAATATAAAATCTAGGATATGACGACCAAATAACTGTGCATGCGAGCTTCGTGGTTAAATTGTAAAAGTCATAGCAGCAGATCCGACATTAATCTACCCATGTCTGTCATAATTTCAGGATCATATTCCCCCTTGTCATAATAAATTCCATGCACAGTCTTTTTTCAAGCAATGCTTTCAGCATTCTGTAATGACAGAACAGGTTTGACTTGTTCGTTGTTTAATTTTTCAATTTTTAGCAATGTAATTTCGTGGTGCGTTTATATGGAAAGTCACATCTCAAAACATAATATTGCTAAGCCCGTCTTCTCTGGGGTTTATAAAAATGTCTAAGTAATCTCTTGCCGTAAAGAATTGTCTGTTGGCAGGCGATTTACTGGGAATTCCTTAAAGCATTTGCGGAAAAATGAGTGGTCTCTTAGTGTGATTGTATGACCTACAGAGAACGGCTACTTGAAGCTAACTTAGCTAACTTACCATGACATCATGGTAGGCAAATTTTGAGAATTTAAGTATAAATGTATAAA
This sequence comes from Sthenelais limicola, assembly GCA_942159475.1. NCBI lineage: Eukaryota > Metazoa > Annelida > Polychaeta > Phyllodocida > Sigalionidae > Sthenelais > Sthenelais limicola. The sequence continues at coordinate 69,159,041 of OW804097.1, read as the reverse complement.
CTCTAGAAGAGATTTTAACTACGCAGACCAATGTTAAAAGTAGAATTGGGTTTGAGAATTTCGTATCTACTGCATATATGACATACAACACAATGTTCAAGTAAACGGAATCAAATTAACCTCCCTTAAGTTGTCCCAGTCTTACCAAAGGAATTAACCAACAGACTGTCCAATTTCCGTACTCACACTTTGTCCTGCATGTAGTGTCGATGATTATAAATAGTACAGAAGAACGACTGGGAATGAATTCATCTGTTTCTGTGCGTTTTTCCTCTGGGGCAACACATTGAGACCTTTAATCCACTGTCTCAATTGAGAGAAAACGGAGCCACCTTAAAGATTTGCCATTGTCTTTAGATGTTGCCTGTCGCCGGGCTATATGGTGGTATGTTGCTGGCTTTAATGGTCAGGACACTAACAGGTTTCTTGCTATTGTTAGGCACGTGTCTATGTCCCGCAGATAACACCCTATACTAAGTCCAACGATAAATTCTGTATATATGGGCCAATCCTTTCGTATTTTGAATTCATTTTTATTTTCCGTTCAAATCAAAAGCTTAAAAACAAACGGTGGTGGGCGTAATAAGGAATAGATCCGGAATATATAGACAAGGCTCCTGTTATTCATAAGAACAATGCACATTTTCATTTTGAGTTTCTTCTGCTGCCAAAGACATTGACGTAAATGTAGGCACTCCATTGTGTAAGACTATATACGTCGTATTCATGCCATGTTCTTGTGGACGAATCTGGCGAGCTATATATTAAGCATTTACCCGTTTAGTGGTCACACGTGTGAATGTACAATATAAAATGTAGAATGACATAGATTCCAGTATGTTTAATTATATTTACCTAGAATTCCCATTGTATGTATACTTAACTTCTGTAAATAAATTGAGCATATAACAATAACCCCTAAATATAACCAGAAAGCACATAATCTACGCTTCCTTTGCAATGAATGTATGAAATACATAAGTTACCCTTGCCGGTATCAAAAAGGAAAGCACGAAGCATATTACAACAATGCAACGTGCACTATGGTTATCTTACAATAGTTTCTACGTAGGCAACGCAGCATTTTCTCTGTGATTTTGCAGCTCCTGCCTGTCTGTTGGACTGGTTAAGTCACTTGTAGAAACCCCTTTACATTACATCACAATGGAAAAATATATGATATATTCCAGTTTGCAATAAGTCAGGTCCGTGAAATATGTCACTTGTATATATTAGCGCTCGAATGAATATAGGCATGACGATAACTTTCATGTGATGAGGAACCATTCGATATCATACCATTATACCATTATTGACCATGTTATTCCCAGCCTTAAACAAGAATCATGTAGGAGTCTTTATCTCAGGGTTTCTAGCCTTTCCTGATTCAACATTCCCTTCCACGTCTGTAACACTAGTCGTGTCAAGTTCCTCAATTCTCGCTTGTCCGTAATAACCCTGTTGAAGTTTCCTGACAATAAAACCAAGAAGAATGTCCCAAGCCCTCAGAGTGTCCGTGGACATTTTGTCACGCAGTTCCCTCTCCCATATGACAAGCATGGAGCTTCTGAACAAGGCAAATAAGTCAGGGGTGAAGCCAACGTGCTTCGTGTGCCTCGCCCCCAGGCTGATCAAGGCCGGAGCCAAGTCCTCCTCCAAGTTGTCGATGGCACGCACTGCATTTTTAACCACAGCCATGAAGCGCAAAGTATGAGCAACAAACTGGGGGTGAAATATGAGATCATCTCCCCAGGCGTCCCTGAAAGGGAACAAACTTTTCACCTTCGGATTCTGATCGAAGATGCACAAAAATATCTGCTTTCCTACGTAGGACATGTTAGACTCCATGTAGGCCCAAGTTCCTAGGATGGCTTCCTTTTGAGCTGGCGTGAGGATACTGCTCTCTTTGGGGTTCCCGTTCACCATCCCCTGCTTTACTCCTATGCCTGTAGGACGGTTGCCGGAATGCCTCGACAAAACTCGTTTAGTTTCATCGTCATTGCTGGATATGCTACAGCCCATAGTGTTTAGAGTCACTCTAGCGCTGTGAACAGCCTTCTGCCGGAACTTCTCCTCGATTCGAATTGTTCCCTTTCCAAACTAAGGGGGAACACTGATAGAAATGCCTTCTGGAAAGAATGACCGACACATCAATGGCGGCGGGGAAGCCCGAGCAATGTCTGGGGAGAAGTTCTAAAATTAACGTGCGCGCAGTTTCCTGGTCTTGGTCCAAATGTCGTCTGCCGGGGCTGCGTTATCTTCGCGCGCTTTACGTCGACGAATACGCCCTGCTGGAGCTCCGGTGGTGCCATCAGTCATGAGCTCTGCTTGTTGCTGGTGCTGTTGCCGCTGTTTAATCTGCCTAATGGCTCAGTGGTCATATTAACGTTCCTATTGGTCCATACTTCTTCGTTCCCGGTCCAGTGTCTTTATCTGCACAGACTCTGTATGTAAGCAAGCACGTGCACAGTGCATTACATTGTTTCATCAAACTATATGCTCTTCCAAAACAGTTCCGCTATTCCTTTAATCTTTGATAAGGAACGCTTGCAAACCACAGACCTCGACAAATATTTATCAGGATAACCATTAGTAGAAATGGATATATATCGACCGTTGACATTGAGATCAATGTTGTGGATATATTACAATTATGGACTATATTGCAGTACCGCCTACAGGCAGTGATGGTGTGATATCCCAATATAACGATATCACTTCCTCTTTTTTATGATGGTGTTATCGCTTGTATACTATACTTCTGTAGGCAGAAAATTCAAACCACGAACATAGTATTCATGTACTTGCTTATTGTGACCAGAATGTGATCATCCCTCATGAAATAAGCATAAACATTCAATTTGATTAGTCAATCCGCGGAGTTCTGTATGCATTAACCATTAAAAATGAAGATACGGTTGTCAGCGAGGGAAGTCCCCTTGCCCATGTATAATTATAGTACATACAGCCATAGATTTTAATATGGCGAATAGATGGATGTTTTAAAACCTCTCTGGTGTTCTAGTTATCGCTCTTCCCATTTGATCTTTTCGTCTCACGGTCTTGCGTCTTGTGGATAATGAACCTATATTCTTTCTTTCTTTTTCTCTTTCCTCAATGGTAGTAATTTACTAGCGGAGTCGGTGGTAAAGGGAGCCATCAGTTCATGTAGGAACTATAATGTCATGGTTTATTCCTGCTTGGTTGAATAAACAGGATAGAAATAACCACAAGCACCAGTGAGATAAACAACCCACTCTACACAACGTTTGTCAGGATGACTGACAGGGTCAACAGTTATGAATCAATATGTTCGATGTATGAATTCCTATCGATATCCTTTCCAAATATGGAACTGTATTTTCAATTAGCCAGATGACATGCACTACACCGTTTACCAACTCCTGAGTTTTTCTCTTCCCTACTAACAAATTCAAAGTTGCAAAGCTGTTAGAGTCCTCAAATACTGAATCGCATATTTTAAATGAATAAAATCTTATCATGTCGTAAAAGGATGATTTTATTTTCCATATCATGTTCTCCTATGCATCACGCAGGTTTGGGAACAGAGACACAGGAAATGTCTCTAGCTGATTCTCGTATGACATGAATCAAATTATTATTTCATTCAAGGCCCCACGTACTCACTACTTACATTTGTCATTACACCAGACTGCACTGCGCTGCTCTCCTTGTTTTTCTTCCATTTTTATGTACATCTTGCTCGATTCACTGAAGCTGCTTTCTTCAAATCAGCCTCCTCTTCTTTATCGGTTTAAATGTTTTCATTTATAAAGCATTTAGGCCAAGGAAAGGCAGATAGGTGAACAAAGGGATCGTGTCTGACTACCCTTAATTAGCTTACTCTAATCACATGATTTCTTGATAATTGGGATTCCTTCCAATAAATTAAGAGGATATCCCAATATTCATTCCTAACATAATTTCCTCAAGAACGTCTGGTCTGTATAATATGTGTATAATAATCTCACTGGGAAAGGTCCTCTGTTGAGGATCCGTATAGTTAAAATAGACAAAATAAAAGATGCCAGATGCAGGAAAAAATACATAAATCCTATTTCGTTACTGACACTATTATGATGTGTCGCTATTTCCGAATGTGCCAGGTTCCTATATAATTAGACGCTCCAAAAGTATTGATAATGAATCGTAAAATGGATGATTCCTCATGGCATAAAAAATGGAATTAAAGGACAATTTAAAGGTATAGAGAGGCATTAAAACGCCGAAATAGTACATAGGGAAACATTATCCATATAAGTGTAATATATTGTAATTTAAAAAATCTGGCTTTTATTACTTTCAGCTAGAGAAGATATTTTTCCCTCTTATGTAAATTGACCCAGATTTACGCATCAACCAAAGGCTAGGCAGAACCGCAAAGGGGTTCTCTACCGCAAAGCGGGCCGCCAATTACGACATGAGCGCTACATTACGACAATGACGTCACACTGTTTATGGGACCTTCCCCCATGGCCATGAGACGCCACAAATGCCAATCTTCCCCCTGCCTCACCCCTGACTCCTCAACGATCTCCACCACCACCACTCCACCAGAGGTTGTGCCACTGTACACAGAAGAATATCTCTCTCTCTCTCTCTTTCTCTTTCTCTCTCTTTCTCTTTCTCTCTCTTTCTCTCTCTTTTTCTCTCTCTCTCTCTTTTTTTTTCTCTCTCTCTTTTTCTCTCTCTCTCTCTCTCTCCCTCTCTCTCACTTTCTCTCTCACTTTCTCTCTCACTCTCTCTCTCTCTCTCTCTCTGTCTCTCTCACTCTCTCTACTACCTCAGTACCATACCTGTTACAAACAGGAGGAGAGGTGAAGGGGGGGGATATAAAGGGGAGGGAGACCAACTTTTTTCGACAAAACTTTTTTTTCCAGACCCAACTTTTTTTCCAGACCCAACTTTTTTTTCCAGACCCAACTTTTTTTTTACGACCCAACTTTTTTTTACGACCAACTATTTTCCGACCAACTTTTTTTCGACCCAACTTTTTTAAACGACCAACTATTTTTTCTACAAACTTTTTACAACCAACCTTTTTTAAAGATTTTCTTTACAAAAGAATGTAACTATCCACACCTTACTCATTATTATTAAGGAGGGGGAATAAAAGGGGAGGGATAGCAAGGGAGGTAGTCGGGGAGGGGGAGGAGAAGGAAAATTTAGAGATGTGTGTGTGGGGGGGGTGCAAATTTTTTCCATGAAACTCTTATATCAGTCATTCTCATCTCTCCTCTCCCTCTCTTCTCCCCCCCTCTCTCTGTCCCTCTCTCTGTCTGTGTTTGGATTCGTATAAGAAGTAGAAACACCACTGCCTCTACAATCCAAGTGCCGAAGGCACTTGTAGATGGGTAAATGTGGTACTATCAGTGCATCGCAGAGCATGTTTGTTATGCAAGGTAGAATAGTCACACAGTAAATATGGCATCGTTTATTTTTTCCCAAATTCATCAGATTCGATTTTTGGTCTCACTATGGCCATTTTTAGAGTAAGAAATAATCTGAAACAAATATCAAGTCAATTCTGACGAGTCGTAGAAAATCGATTGTGGATGCGAAGAGATGTACAATGCCCCCGTTGCATAATAATCTGCGAGTAGCTTTTTCAGTGTTAATATTGCGCTCGCAGAATGTTATGCAACGGGGGCAATATTGTCATAGAAGATGCCATAAAAAGTTATGCAATACAGTCATCGCAGATGGCTATCTACGACGTCATAGAATCAATCCACGGGGCAATAATGAACTGCTAAATAATATTGCCCCCGTTGCATAACAATCTGCGAGCTCGTGGATTGATTCTACGATGTCGTAGACAGCCATCTGCTATGACTGTATTGCATAACTTTCTACGACATCTTCTACGACATCGTACATCTCTTGGCATCCACGATCAATATTCTACGCTGCGTCAATACTGACATGTGAAATGTTTTCGAATATTTCTTACACTAAAAATGCCCGTAATGAGACCAAAAATCAAACCTGAATACTCATGGTTATGCTTATCTATTTCATGGGGAAAATATCGAACTACATCCCTTTGGTGAAAAAATAAACGATGCCATATTCACTGGGTTAATATTCTGCCTTGCATAACAAAGATACTCTACGATGCACTTATACCACATTTACCCATCTAAAAATATCCTAATAGTGAAAAAAGTTCAAATTCATCTTTCCAAATATACCAATATTCAATATTAAATGTTATTTTATTAATTTGATACATTGCTCATGTATGCATTTTTTGAACTTCAAAATAGGTTTCGTAATTTTCTAGCATATTTTTTGGTGAAAGTAATAAAAGCCAGATTTTTTAAATTATAATAAATTACAATTATGGATGATGTTCTCCCATACAGCATTTCGGCGTTTTAATGTCTCTCTACCTTTAAATTGTCATTTAATGTCATTTTTGAAGCCACGAGGAATCCTCCAATTCATGATTCACTATTATGCAATGCACCTGTCGTTTATTTTTACGAGTCGCAAACAGACGTCGTAGTCGTAGAAAAAAATTTCTACGACATCGTAGATAGACATTTGTTATGCAATGACCCCATTGCCCCCGTTGCATAACTAATCTCTATCTATGAGGTCGTAGAAATTGTTGTCTACGACTACGACGTCTGTTTGCAACTTATAGAAATGAACGACAGTTGCATTGCATAATGATGAATCGTGAAATAGACGAGTCCTTGTGGCTTCAAAAATGACTTCAAATGACAATTTAAAGGTAGAGAGGCATTAAAACACCGAAAAGATGCACTGGGGAACATCGTCTATAATTGTAATTTACTACAATTGAAAAAAATCTGACTTTAATTACTTTCATCTAAAAAAATGTTAGAAGATTACGAAATCTATTTTGAAATGCAAAAATTAAATGTGGAATGTATCAAATGCATAAAATATCCCCGAACATTGATATCTGGTATATTGGGATAGATAAATTTTATCTTGTTCATTATTAAAATAGTTTAAGTAAATGTGATGTCAGTGCATCACAGAGCATGTTTGTTATGCAAGGCAGAATATCTACTCAATGAACATGGCATCGTTTATTTTTAAAAAAAATGATATATCAATATTTTTTTCAATGAAATGAATAAGCATAACCATATGTATTCGGACATGATTATTGATCTCATTATGGCCATTCTAAGATTAAGAAATAATTTAAAAACCTTTATCTAGTCAATATTGACGAGTTGTAGAACATCAATCGTGGATGCCAAGAGATTACAATTTTGTAGAAGATGTCGTAGAAAGTTATGCGATACACTCATTGCCCCTGTTGCATAACAATCTACGATCTCAATAGTATCACTGAAAAAGCTAGTCACAGATTGTTATGTCTCCTTTTAATTGCCTCCCTTTTATCTGCGCGCCTGCTGCTATATTGTCGGGTGATAATTAAGTTGGCAAGAAGATGAATATGTTTATTGTATATGGCGGTCTTACCTGCCATAACGACAAAGTTTTAACACTGACTTGTCAAATTAATCGGTTCTGATGATGAAAAGCCATGTCGTTACCAGATCGTTGACCTGATAGGAATTTGATCAATAAACATCACATGAAGCATGTGAAAATTCGATTTCAATATATGAATGTCACAACCCCTTTACAAATACTGTTTTTCTTCTCGGGACTTTCCTGAGAAGTAGGAGGTCGATACCCATTATGTCAATCATCTTTATCGTTTCAATCCAACATAAATGTGTTAGCTGATTGTGGGGTAACAATCAGTGTGAAATCATCTGTCTGATCAGTTTGCATGTTTGCAGAAGGTTTATCTACTTCACCCATGTACCACCCATTTCTCACCTCCACCACTCCACCCTGCCCCCCTCTGGTTATTACATAATAAGACAAACCAGGCCTGCCCCTCACCAAGTCATGGTTGGTTGTCCACTCCCTCCCTTGCCTTCCAGCTCCCTCCCTCCCTCCCTCCCTTGCCTTTCACCCATTACCCCCATCTCTCTTTCTCTCTCTCTCACTCTGAGTGCTGTTTTAGTGCATTCAATTTTAGAGAGATGCACATACAAAATTTCTTACTTTTAATGTCCTGAAAAACCCAAAATCATAATTACTTTAAGAGACCTTAATACTGACCTCAGGAACCCTGTATAAGACAGTACATGTGATGTGTCACAGAGAAATGAGTCACAAGTCGTAAAAAATAAATTTTGAGATTTGCCCCCTGTTGTGCACAATCAGCTAACAGGTTGCAGACTTAACGACTTATCATGCATGACAGCTGCAGAAATAAGAGTAGACTTAAAGTACAAAGTAAATGTGCCAAGACTTGAATTGAATAAAGTTATTTCACACAGGTTGATTGAATAAAAGTAAATCTTAAAAAAAAACTTTCTAAATTTTACAAGAAAGTTACAAACTATTTAGCCTAGCCTAGCTACTACTTTTTTGTTTTAACAACACTTTATTTTTATACCAACGACCTTTTTTTCAACTGTCTTTTTTTCCGACCAACTTTTTTCCGACCAACTTTTTTTACGACCAACTTTTTTACGACCAACTTTTTTTTAAGACAACGTTTTTTCAACTAACATCTATCTATCAATATGATTGATACAAAACTGATTCCAGTTTTTAAATTACTGAGCCCCACATGCATTGTACAAACACATATTGAATTTGGAACAAATTTTGCGATTTAATTACAATTTTGACTATATTTAACTGAAAAAAAATCTGTATTTCAGGACGCCCTCACAAAAAAAATAGAGTGAAAACTATATTTTTTTCTTTTATAACAAAGAAGACACTCCCAGGCAGTATATATTACAGTTTGAAAAAATCTATATCTGGGTTCTTGGCGAGAAATATGAATATGTTTCGAAAAGTCATCATCTTCCATAGCAACCAATAGTAAAAGGGTCAAAATGTTTGCCACCCCATATTTCAGTATGACTTGACATCGCGCACAAATAATTGATCCTGAGAAGTCGTTTCCTTTGGAAACGCAGGGTATAAACATTAAGTTAAACTGATTATAAAGTGAAATAGAAAAATAGTTGATTAAATCATTAGTAAACTTAATAATTAGTAAACTTATAACTTGTTTCATTAATGTTTACAGGTTGTTTTCCATAATTACTATAGTATCCATACATTTTAGCAAAGCATTCTGCTTATTTTCTCAATAGGGAGGTTCAGCAAGTCTATCTGAATTACGTAACTGTATCCGTCGTATCTTTATCCCCATTTTTATGTATAAACAATAAATTGTGAGATGAAACATTTTGATTGATATGTTCATTACGTTTTTCCCGCCATGATTTGCTGAATCATTTTCTTCCTTATAATGCACTTGTCAATTGCAACACCCCCCCCGGCCACACACACACACACACCCAGGGATGTGAGGGAATGGTAGGGGAATGTCTGACAAAACATTCTCCCACCCAGTCGGAGATTTCCCTTAGTTTACAGCAAAATCAACTGGAGGGTGGGCGAATGTCCACCAGTGCCCGCTCTGTACCTTGGTTTCAAAGAGAATTTTCGTGGTTTTCAGGGTGCATGGGTTTGGCTAGGCTAAGATCTAAACTTAAAAACCTCCCCCATTATATACACAAAGAGTGTCACCTATGAACCTGACAGGGATTTAGCACCCCCTATATAGAGTTTCAACAGTGTGAGGTCTGAACGTGCCTTGATGAACTAGATTGGGTACTCTAATTTGGGTTAGGGTAGCTGTTACGGTATGGTGTTTGGTGGGGTTCGGGGTGGGGTTCAGGGAGGGCTCATGGGAGGGGCTTGTTGAGGGCAAGGGGGTTAGGGGCGAGGGGGGTATATGTCACAAGTCTTCTGTAGATATATGCCTGCCCCCCCCCCTAAACAGAATTTCAGGAATATTTTTTTTCATCAATGGAGTCTATCTAGCCTCTCTTTAGATGATAGGAAGCCTACTGCCCCCTTTCTTGCTCATTGGAATCTAATATAAGCCTGATATCAGCCTGATATCAGAATGACATGCCTATCTGATATCAGATCTGATATCAGATTCTGATATCGGGCTGATATCAGCTTTCTTGGTGGGGATCTGCCCTCTCCAGGGGTGGATTTAGGGGGAGGGCATGGGAGCACACACACCCTCCTTTTTAAAATCAAGCTAGGGCATTTGTGGTGCAAAAGCGACATGTAAAACATTCAAATAACAATAACTATGAAATAGGATATATACTTTTATGTACACTTTATCAGCTGTATTCCAATAATGGGGCTTGTAACATATATAGGTCGAAGAGCCTGAAATATTATCACATGGCTTTGAATCCTGTTGGAATCTTTTAAATGGCATTGGAATGTTCGGAGATTTTCAATTTCTTACAGGGTTGTGTGTGAGAGGGGATTTAAATAGGTTATGACATAGTTTGATTATAGTTGATGACATAAATGCACCTTCAAGTATTGTAATATATACCTAGAACACAAACTATTTCATGAAACCTTAATGTACAGATAGTGCTTGCTTTCTGATCTTTGTTACCTTATAGGCTACAACTTAAATAATTCTCAGATGCAGGCCAATGTTCCTCAATGTTACTTTAGACTTTAGATCTTTAGACGTAAAATCTAAAATCTAAAATAAAACAAAGAATATTTAAAGCATTGCAGAACAAAAGCAATTGCTGTTCGTTGAGATAAAATTTATAAGCACGCCCCCTCCTTTTGAAAATCCTGGATTCGCCCCTGCTCCCCCACTAAAAATCGAATTTTTGTGAAAATTTTGTATTTCTTTTTCATCAATGGAGTCTTTCTAGGCTCTCTCTCAATGATAGGAAGCCTACTGCGCCTCCTCAAAGGTGTGACATTTATAATTACAGTGGTCTATAAACAGATCGACTCGTACACATGATTTAATAAGATTATACAAGCATAAAAAACTTTGGTACAATTAAACATGAATAAAAAAGCACTATTGTGTCATATTGTGACATACATTTGACAGACAAGATATTTTTTTTTTTTTTTTTTTTTTAGAAACGTTTATTAATCGATACACAAAATAATATGACAATATACAATCTATTCTTGCAGAGTACAATGACATGTGTATAATTGGTAGGAAAGGAGCCTCAGTTTTAACCATTTGAATGGTTAAATCTGGTTTAGTGGCTATTACCTTTGGGTTCTATAAACTGTGACTTGTTTATGCATGTAACAACACAAATAGAAAGAGACTCGCTAAAAGAAGGAACTAGGAGAGAACTACAATGATAGGATGAGGGGTGAGAGATAGGAGGATATTTACGGTTTTAAGAGACTTTTTAGGCTTAGTTCAGTGAGAATTTAAATATCAAGACAGAAATTCGTCCTTTTTTCATGATCTAAGGATATAATTCTATTGGTTTATGATGGTTTGCAATAATTTCTATTTTATCTTTTTATCTTTTTACAGCTGCAAATATTCAAAATGGTCCTACGGACATATTATGTTAGGGGGGTCTCCATACACCTTAAATAATGACCATTGATCCAACCCTCAGAGATATACACAACTATATAATTATCATAAAAACACTCATGATGTTTAGAATTCATATCTGGTTAATGAAAATTCAAAAAAATATTTTCTCCAGCTCTACAGAGCTATGTCAACCCAAAACACCATTTGCAAGACTTTTCTGAGAATGGCCCTTATATTTTTGCAAAAATAGTTTCTGTCTAAAAATAATGTCTACCGAAAAATGTAGCATTTACAGGAATTTCTTGCCCTGGGGGGTCGGGGATTTCAACAAATTTCCCAAAAGGCCAAGGACATTCTACCCACATCCCCGGGGGTGGAGGGTGGGGGTTGCAATTGACAAGTGCATAACGTACGCTTGTATATTAGAGATACGGATACATTTACGTTTCTGTATATAGGTTAGATTGCTGAACCTCTCTATTATCCCAAGACGTGAAACTTATTGACGCCATCTTCATCAAATACTGTTGTTAGATGCTACTTGGCAAGCGGTATACATTATTGTTTCCTTGGAGTTGCTTCTGAGAGTAATTATTTCAAGCTTGGATACACACTTGCAAGATGTTGACGTCCAAAAGCGATTCCTAGTGTTTTACTTGTTTCCTCTCTTTCCCTTCATTATTACACATTCTGGCATCCTTCTACTACTCCAACCTTTGTGCCTCACTAAATAGCAAGTAATATTGAAGGCAATATATGTTCTGCAATATTGGTTGGCTTCTTTTGAGGAAATGCTTTGCCAAGATTATCCCTTCGAATTTTCTTCCTGTCATCTTTATACCCACTACAGTCCTAAAGTAGTTTCCCTTCTTGACATTGCCAACAACCATACATCATCTTTGATAATGACAATGTCTCTGATCTCAAAATTAGACGAACCACACAGAAACAATATCTGGGTGATATCGTTGTTCCCCTACACTAGGCTTTTGGTCTGTTTTTCTTTGAATGAGCCGAGAGAAATACATCTGCTCTGGTTTCATCACCAACTCAGGTTTTATCACCTACCTTATCTGATTACACAATAATTTATAATAAAAGGATACAAACAATCAAGACATGGTATTTTTAAAATTAAGTACCTATCACCTGGAGGCATCTACCATTTTTGTTTTCGTAAAGACTCAACCAGTGTTATCTATAGATCGGCATAGAAGGCTTTCCCCCTTCTCTCTCTTAAGAATTCAAAAAAGCCTAAACAATTTGCTTTAATCAATTTGCTTTTGTAAATGTAAAATCTCGCTAACAGTGAAATGTAATAAGATAAGATAAGATAATTCTTTATTTGCCATAAGATGTTTGACAAAGAGGTTACGTTCTTCTCAAGAGGAGGTCTTCCCGAACATGCCTTTCTTGATTAACTTTTTTCTTGGTTACATTTGACTAAGCTACGTTTATATTAGACACTATGAGTATTAAAAACGGTGATCAGAAAACGAGCAACTGATTAATTACTCAATCAAGAATCAATCAATCATTCAATTTCCATGTGTACATCTCACAAAGAAGTATAATTACAAATGCTGCATGTACTAGTGCTAGTAATAAGTGGTATAATCATGGGACATCCATAATTACTGAACATCGGTGTAAACAGAGAAAAAGTTGAGGAAAATACAGAAAAATACAGAAAACAAAATACAGAAAAATACGTCTCCTGAGGCTGTCATTTTGAATCAAAGGTATGGTTAACATGTTTAATAAAGGCGAACCTGTCTTCAATTTTGTGTGACTCAGTCTCAAGGTTGTTCCACCCAATCTGACATTTGTATATAACAGAATTTTGAATTTTTGTTGTTCTGGGGGTAATGGTTTTTAAATTTCTGCGACCCTTTGCATGACTCCTGGTCCCAAGTTTTCTGTTGTCTATGTTATGCTGGTTTTTTGCTAAATGGTGAGCTATTTCAATGATATGTCTTTCCCTTCTGTCGCTGAGAGGCAGAATGTTTAAGAGATTGTGTTCATTTTTAACATTGTCTAGTTTATTTTTATCAAAGATAATACGTAATGCCGAATTTTGTAGTACTTGTAGTTTTTGTAGAAGGTATTGAGGTCCAGAGTCATAGACAAAGTCGCAGTAATCAAAGTGTGGTAAAATAGCCATCTTGTATAGGTCTTGGCGTGCCTTTTTGGTCAGTGAGTTTTCCATTTTGACGCTCATATTATGAACAATTTCACTGTTATTCCAGCGGTGTGGTCAGGGGGGGTTGGGTGGCTAACCTGGTAATCCCCGATATAGTTTTTTTCTCACTGATTTCATGATCTATGGGCCTCCCATTGGTCAAGCAATGGGTGTTTATTGACCATTGGACACTCCAACATTCGGTCACCAACAGCCAGAGTTGGTTAACAAGGGATTTTAAGTTAGGTCCGGACTGTAATATCACGTGCAACATACTTAGAACTATAATCATGATTAAGAAGCCTTTTACTATAACTGTAAGAAAAACTCCTGCTTTTGCCAGTAGAAACGGCTAAAGCCCAGCAACAAAAGTATTGCCTGTAGCAGTTACAGCCCCCACAAGGAAGAGACAAAAGACAGGGATGCACACAGTACAGGTGGACAAATTCTTCACCTTGCTTTGCACATTGATGACTCAATCACAAACTGCTTCACAAATCACTCCACACCAACCAACTGCCCCACAGTCAACCTACAGGTATCTAGCTAAACCCAAGCATTCCCACCATTACATGAACCCACAACATCACCACCATCTCTTACTACAGCAAGTGTAGGCAGAGAATGTGCTTCAACCATCACTCCACCACACAAAAGGTACAGAATCGAATAATATTACTTCACCTTAGTCATCATCAGTAACTAAGTCCAAGGAGGACACTAAGTCTGGTCTCACTGGTCTAAAGCCCCTTGATGTTCTCACAAAACAAGCAGAACCCTGTATAAAAGAACTAAATAAGGAAAAGAAAACAGAGCACCTGCATTTTTCAGAATACATGTATGCTGTATTGTGAATGCTAATTAAAGCATCCAAGGCCGAGAAACAGGAAAAGGAGTTTATGAGACATATCCGCCAAGTGGGTCAGGACACTGAGGAACATGCTTGGACAGGAGTATATTGACTGGTCAGCAGATACAATAGAGGAAATTGCAAAAATAGAATGGAGTGGATGGCTGTCTCTAGGTCTACGGAGAACCAGCTAGCTCAGATTAAAATCCCATGCCCAGACTTTGACAGAGCATCATGTGAGTGGGGAAACAACCACAAGGACATGAAATATACATTCATGCATCATTGTGCCACATGCTAGGCTGTGACTTCAGTTTCTCACCCACATGTAAATAAAGTCTGCCACAGAAGGGAGAAATTCAACTCGATAAATTTGATCACAAAAACAATGAAGGGAGTGATAAGTCAGAGTCATCTGGATACAAAGGGAAGAAACACATCTCAAAGGGCCAGGACAAACAACTGGCAAAAAACCATTAAATCCCCCAAAGAAGGGTAACACCAGCCAGTGGCACAGCAACACCAGCGTCAGAGGGCCACCATGGCACACATGCTCATTCAATCCATGAGCCCCAAGCCATGCTCCTGCCACAAAGCCACACACACAGGCAACATGTGAACTCCATATACCCACTCATCCTCCTTCATTGAGCCAACATAACAACATCGGGGGGGGGGGGACACTACACAGAACATAAGCCCGATATGTGCGCTCCCACCATCTCACCACAAAATGTGACATGCAGATATAATAAGGACTATTTACAAACTCTGTACATTAGCTGGATATGCCAGCTAAAGGTATAACTCAAGGTGGCATTATAGATGATTTCCTATTAAATGACATGGCCGCTCAGTGTGTAGACCAGCCCAATACAGAGGGCCTCCCCCTCCGCACACATCAATACAACCATGAGGCAGACACCCGAGCATACAACAATTTTATAGTATGCCACTGGTCACACATGGCCCAGCTAGACCCAACACATGCATTTTACAATTGTGCATACACAAAGGCCAGACAAAATCAAAAACATGCAAAGGCCAGACTCCCCATCATCAGTTGCAGTTCCATTTTTAGGAACTTCATCCCTCTGCCCAGTGAGTGCATACAATAGCATGATACAGGTTATTCACACAACAGACGTTCATCAGCCACTACTCATGGTCAAAGACGGCTCCCCTCTCACCACATGCTACATAGAGGAATGCTGGACTAGTACAATCACAGAGCGGGGCCTGGGTGACCATGGCTACATGCTTCACAGTGCCAAAAGTGGTGGGGCAAGTTTCTCCAGCCAGTCTGGTATAGGAAATAATGGCACACAGACAATGGGCCTCTAATTCTGTACTCCATTACTTGTCAAATGTCAATTCTAAGGTGTTTAAGGGATTTTCTAACACACTCTACAAGTGACATACTCACTACAAATACAAACAATTTGGCATTTTTTATCATATCTACTTCATATATCAGGAGAAGAACAGGGTTGGGACTGGACGGACATGTCTACAACAGCTCCGTCCATTCCTTTTGTGGTGTTTAAACACCCACTATAGGGTACTTTCATCTTTCATTCTTCAAATCATCCTCACCAAATGATGGAGTACAATATCATACTAAACTAAAGGAGTACTTATGGCTCAGGAATGTGCTAATATTCAGTGAGTGACTATAATCTTTGGACCAATGTTTAGACTTACTACCAGTGTCCAGAAAGTGTAACCGCGAGTGGAGCGCTTTGCGTGAGGAGTAGGAAGAAATAAAATTTGCTTAAAATTAAATCCAGTGCTGAGACTGTATGATGATTAGTATACAAGACATGCATGAGGCGATACAAGAACTCACTAAAATCTGTTGTGATACTTTAATTTATTGTTGTAATGTCTGAAAACTTGTGACCTTTTGTACCCATTAATCGTAATAACATAAGAGTGTGTCTGTTCTTCTCTGTACACTGCCCTCAGGAGGTTGTGTTGCATTTCTTTCCTCAACATTGTGATAAATTGAGGATTTCAATGTACATCAGATTATAGGTCATTCGGTCGCTGGGGGATTCCCACCAGCCTAGGCTGCGTATAACAGCATAATATTTCTATGTGGGTGTGAGGCGTTAGTCTTGATTTATATGATGAGAGACACTGATGTACAGCAGCTCATTGGAGTTTTTATGAAGTTTTTAGGGGAATAACATTTCTAAATAATTTATGTGGCATATCGGTTTCTGTACAAAAACTCTTGCTAACCTGTAGGCCTACATTAATTGTGGGATCCTTTGGTGTAATGGATACTAATGTTAATTTTGAGGGATCCCTTGGTGGCAATGTATGCAGGGCCATGACCATACCAAAGGTATGTACAGCATTCAAGTTGTGAGTGATATATGCGCTGGCAGTAATATATGTGTTCTGTATCCTAAGTTTCAGGTATTGTAATTAGTGTGGGTTCTTGTCAGTTCACCAAATTACAATGTACAATGTTTGCGCCAATATCGGCGCACAAGACACAGGGTTAGGAGGCTGCTGTCTTCCATCAGTCTGCATTCGCCTGTGGTCACAAACCACAGCGACCTGCAGACAACCAATTAATGTCACCCTATGGACTATGGGTATACAAAGGCCATAACAATTTAAAAAAAATGAAATGTTTAATAACCAGCCATGTTAAATGGAAAATCAATGGAATACCAAGGCCACAAGACAACCTGTCGAATTTGGCATCAGTAGGCTAATGGTGGGGAGGAAAATTAATTAAACAAAAACCTACAAACTAGTGCAACCCTTCCCCAAACCAGCTAAATATTTATAGCAACATGAGTTATTCTTATTGCATTTGCAGGCTGGTGTTAACCCAAAAATAATAAAAAAAAAGGTTACTGAAAAGTCCTTATCCAGTGGCAACATTATACATGTGTACCATATACATACACTAGCTGTCTTATTTATCCAATTTAAAATAAGTTGGAGGAAGACCTTGAAACAAAGTCTTCCGGCTGTTACCATGGAATAGAGTAGAGTAGGCCTACTATAAGCTATTAGGACAACTACATCATAATACTACCTGACATCTATTTATAAATGTAAAGTAAATATTTCTGAGATAAATTATAAAATATGCTCTCACATTGTATGTGGGCCTAATAAGATTTCCTTTCAAACGAGGCCAGTTGGAGGACTGCATGACAACATTAATTTTTTTCTTGTATGCAATAAAAACCTGATAAATTGTCACAAAATACAGACATTGGAAATTAAATAAAAACCTTTTTTTATATTCTTCAAACACAGAGGAGCGGTGGTGTGGTAATGCTACTTATTAAAATTTGCTTTAAAACGAGCCTAGTTGGAAGCCTCTGTGACCATTTTTAAACAAATAGCTACAAATGACAATCAAAATATATTTGGCTTTACCATTTACCATCCACCATACCTAATGGCCCATTATGAGCCACCATACCGAGACTACACTTTTAGATTTAATGATGGATGGTATTGAATAGGAAATTCAAAAACGGTTCTAATGACAGTAGCCCTGAGTCTCTATGACTAATATAACTTGTGTCGTATGCTTGCTGTCAATCTTGGTGAGAGATCGGCCCCTGCGCGGCTGGCATAAATGCAAAGTTATGGTATGTTGCTGATGTGCCAGAGAAGACATATGATAATAAATGACAGAATGGCCTCTTGTGGTTCTTTTGAAGGTATTTGCAAGTCGATACAATGAATATTGGCTTAGTTAGGGGCGAAAATGTGTGACCATGTCTGGCATTTTTACCGGTTGAAGAGTGCTATGAACTGACAGTAGCTTGATGTCAACAGGGTATTTTCATGGACATTTCGCAATGTTTATGTGTCGCATTTTTAAATAATCAGCACAAAATAAAAGGAAATGATACCAAATGAGCTCACGAGCAGAAAGGTCAGGTCGTCAGCTTTAAAATCGTACCAACCAGAAGTCTCTAGCTTAAATACTAGCAGTAGTAGCTGACCATGATTTGTATAAGCGTGGGATTGTTGATACTCTATAGCAAGACTATCCCTTGTCTCAGTGGGAGGTTTCCAGTGCGGGAATCTAGCTGGAAATTCTGGCCGCGAATCTCTTGATTAAAAATAAAATATAACCCCAGAAAATCGGTAAGAGAGATTGATGACTTATTCTAATCCTTTACCTTGCTATGTATGCCATAAGTAATCCTTTACTATGACTAATGTGAGCATGAACACTGGAGCATTGAAAAGCACATGTTGTCAACACAACTGACACAGAGTATTGCGGACGGCACAAGGCGGAAGTGTCTGACCGGAAGACTCCTCAGGAGCTGGCGCTGGTGGTGTGTGGGAAGGTATGTAAAGCAGGATGAAACATTACATACTCAGGACGCTGTGAGTTGAGTGTTTCGGTCGGTCGATCGGCCGATATGGAATCCCCATTCACGCTAACGTTAACGAAAGTTGAACAAAGGTTGTCATTTACTGGTGTGCGTTTTGGTTAATCTGACTTTACTTAAGTATAGCTTTATTATTTTGCTGGCCATTCATTGTACTGGATGCCTAAGTTTGTAGGAAAATAAGTGCGAGAAAGCTTTTGCAGACCCGGGGCCCCCTCTCTAATAATCGTTGTACAGTTATGGCGCTGCGTTGGCAATGTTTCGGTGCATAGCATTCGCTTATTTAAAATAAGTGGTTTTGCAGCCGTTCGTCTAGTAAACATGGCGGACAAGGCAAGTGCCAATTGGAGTACACTTACTGACAATCAAAGGATCGACAAGCTGGACCTAAAACTTATAAATGTAAATAATCCAAATATACCAAAGTTAGTGAATCAATTGAACAGGCAAAAGGAACATAATTATACCATTTGTGAACCAGCAAGTAAAAAAGCTCAAACTAAGGGTCTCCCATCTTGATAATTTGACTAGGGAATTAGAAGAAGGGTATCTTGAAATAGATAAAGCCCAGCATAGGAAACATATCATTGGGAGTGGTGAAAGGAATTGGCATACCCAAGCAACCCTAACAAGAATTTATGTCATACCATCAATGATTCAATGGTAGCTAGAGATATAGAATTTGCAGCACGCATAGGCAAGTATGAGAACAAAAAGAAGAGAAACACTATAGTCAAATTTAGCTCTGAAGAGGCAAGAAATAGAATAATGTCACATAAAGCTAATCTGTCCGAATCAGAAGAATATGGTTGGTGCTTTCTAGGACCAGACCTACCACTTAAGATAGCCAGACATAATATACATTTTTTCCTGACCCCAGTGAAGACGCCTGACCTGTTCAGACTGCCTGCAAGCGCATGTCCCAGTTTCTGACCCCAGTGGATACACCTCCCCTCTTCAGACTGCCTGCACAGCTCATGTTCCAGATTCTGACCTCAATGGAGTCACCTCACCTCTTCAGATTGCCTGCAGAGGTGACGCCTCAAATGATAGAAATAGTGAAGGCATAACTGTTGGTGATCTACAATCTAATGAAGCAAATGGCATGCCAGTTAAAGAGGTATATTCTACTGCTGATGTATCTGTACCTATATTATTGACACCAACTACTACAACCTCTGTATCCAGCCTCCCAACTTCTTAAGCTACTAATGACCGATGTTTACAATAAACAGCTAATAAATTCTGGCACCTAGCTGCCCTCAACCCAATAGTCCTAGGCATATTCCACCTCAGACCAGAAGTCCTACTGAAAATAACAAAACAAGTGACAAGAGTAGCAAGAAATCGAAATGAATGCATATTCACTAATGTATTTTGAGAACATAACTGGTACAAAGTGTTCAATGTATACTTACTAATGTATTTTGAGAACACATGTGGTATTAAAGGTGTAATTCTTTACAATTCACCCAATCGATCAATCGATGCCCATATTTGGTACCAAGGGGCGGTCACACTTTCTCAAGCCACGCCCATTTTCTAGGAACCAATGAGATTGCTCCCTGCGTGTATTATGACGCATGACGTTCTGGACATAAACAATCCTGTTCGACTGACCACTCTCAGCCGTTTCTCCACAGTGTGTGGATGTGTAATCAAAAATTATTTTTTTTCTTACTATTGTTGTTATTATGCTGAATAAAACCTAGCTTTGCTTGGTTCTGGCCAAACTTCTGTCATTGTCATTGTGTTACCTCACCATGAATATTATCTCTCTCATCCAGCTTCGCCCAGATACCAACATATTCAATGAGTAAATGTGAGTACAATAACTCAATCAATCAGCTGATTGGGAATAAAGGGCTGTTTCTATTTACATCTAAATATCAGGTCATTGAGGAATAAATTTAGCGTATTGAGTAGAGATGTTACTAGGATTAACCTTACAGTTGTTAGTCCCTCTGAAACTTGGCTCGATACAAACTTGTCAACTGACAATTTTGAAATTAATGGCAATATTCTACATAGATCAGAGAGAGTGAGAAATATTGGAAGTGGCTTATGTATGTATGTATCTGCAAATATTGAATCCGAACATTTGACTCAATTTGATGCCTCTAATAAGGACATTGAAGCTCAAACTGTAGATCTTCAATTACCCATGCAACGCAAAATTTACCTCATCGATTTGCATAGGCCCCCCCGGTGTTTTTGTTGATAGCTTCTTTTGGCAAATATACTTAATACTCTGTCATCTCTTCCTGGAGGCAAACATGAGCTGCTACTTATGGGAGACATGAACATAGATAACAGGATGAAATCGACTGATAAAAATAAAATCAAACTCTCATATTTCTGTAAGAACACTCTTCTAGAAACTCTTATAGACGTACCAACAAGACGGGGTTTACACTCAGCCTTCTCCATAGACCAGATAATAACTGACATGAAGTTTATAATAGAAAAAGGGGTTGTTAATTACAATTTAAGTGATCATAATATTATATATGTAATTAAAAAGAAGGAGAAATACAAGTGTGAATGTATGACTTTTACAGCTCGTTCCCGTTATTAGATATTAATATATTAAATATATCAAATTACTCATATGAGAAAATGAAAAAAAAGACTATCTGCTTTTAATTGGAAAGAAATGTATGCATTAACCAGACCAAATGCTATATGGAATGTAATTGTTAATAGAATTCGATCAGTCACAGCTCTGTCCAACTAAAACATACCTAAGTAAGAGAGACAAACTACAGTGGCTAACAAATGAAATATTGAATTGTGCCTATAACAGGGATATAATTAGTTGCCATCTGCAGAGGACTCCAGATATGTGTAGGCTTAGTAGTAAAATACATAGAGAAAGTTGTTGCGACATCTAAGGTTCTATGTGCACCGCCGCCTCCACGGGGGTAACCACAAATATGTTGGCACCTCCCCACAAGGGACCATGGTCATCCCCGTCATCCCTATACCCACAACACATGTTGGCCAGTAGCAGTAGCCATGCCTCCAATATGCCTTTGCATTTTAAATGATTTTTTAAAAAAGAAATTTAATCAAAACTGATACCACTACTTTTGGAAATACCCTTGATCATCCTTAAATACATCATAACCCTATGAACAGCAATTGCACCCTTTATGAGGAACCTGTGATGCCATGGAGCCTACTGCCAATACTGGGCCCACCACAATACAAGGCTATATATAACATCATTTTTTACAATGTTGTTGCAAACTGTCGCTCATACCAATCATACCAAGTGGTTAAATATAATATGCTCTTTACTATATTGTGAGTTCATGTCTCCCCCATTATTCCAAAGTATTTAAAAATGGGAAATTAAACAAGTCGATTTGGTCATTTGGGGGCAGTATCTCCTTGAAGAATAGTCATAGATCCATGGGGAAAGTACCAAAATGAAGCTATCCTTGTGTCCAGTATGACTGGAACAGGGCGCAAATGCTATATTGGATAACTTAAGGACTTAACTACTCCCTGTCCTTAAGATCTTCCACTGGAGTATGGGAGTAGGTCAGTTGACCTAGGTCAAGGCGGCGGCGCAGATGGTGTTCAAAGAATACCTATTAGATAAGCCCAGTGGCCCAACTCTGGGCCAGAATCAGCAGGAGGTATTTCTCACCGATAAGAAGCTCTCACTCTATGTATTTTACTACTAAGGTGTAGGTGAACTGTCACCCGGTATATTGGAAACGGCACCAGGCAACGCCCACTTTAGGAGTCACTGAGGGATACCCGGTGTCAAACATAGATTGTGGTACACTGGCTCAAATTATATTCTTGATATATGTGTAATGACCCTTGGATTCGCTCGAGGAGGAGAATAAAAACGCAGACAAAGTCTTATGTTAATACTCTAACTTTTACTACCATAGAGAAGCATGTAGTGTAATACAGGTACAGCAATAATGAGATGTGTTCATTAGGAAATGATAGAAGTATACTGTCAACTATGAGAATATGATGTGTGATGAAACATGGCTCCCTCTGGTGTGAGGGCCTTCTGCAGACTAGCGGCGATCGTCGGCGATCCCAAGGTCAAGCCCAATTCTCAATAGTAGTATATTGAAATGTCCCAACTGATATGGCATTACATATGATTCAGAAACTACCGAATTCTGGCTTGTATTCTCATCTCCATTATTGAAATATAATTTTTTGCTACTAAAATGCAAATTTCCAGCATTGTACAATGATTTTTAGCTTCAAGAATCAAAGTTTTCTTCAGCAAAGTCAAAATGACGGAATAAGGACACTGATGTACTTATTCCGCCACCTGGGGTGTCCATATTCCGTCAGGGTGTCCTATTTCCGTCATGCACTTTCAGTGGCGTGTTCTATTTCCGTCATGTCTATATTCTCATACAAAATCACTTAGTTATTGATAGAAAATCGTTATAAGGCATTAATTACGCCTGGAATATATCTACTGTATCAATTATTGTGATTATTACATGTATACTCTGGGCTGCCAACCTGAAAAACACTTAAAATCCTGAGGTTCTACAGTCAATGCCAAAGGCACTCACACATACTTGGGGTGGGGGTGGGTGTCCAGGGGCATGCTCCCCTGGGGCCAATTTTCCAAAGTTAATGCTAATTTAGGGCTGTCTGGTGATTTTGAGAACTCTCAGGGCAATCATCTAACCATCAAAAGTTCATATGAGGTCCAGTCAAAGATAGGTCCAACATTTCTTTATGACATAAAGCTAGTTCTTGACAAAACATATATGCATATATGTGCATCAGTCCTTTTTTCGGGACCTTTTATTCTTTTAGATTTAAGCTAAGTTTAACTGGGAAGGCGTGAATAGATATTTCTGATACATATACGGCTATATATATGGATCATACAAAAAGAAAAGGAAATCAATAGAAAATCTTTATAAGCATATACATACGGAGACATAAAAGCGATAAACAGAATGACAGTATAGAGATAGACAGGGAGGGAAATAAAGAGTGTCAGAGAGAGACAAGGTGTAGACAGAGTGTCTGAGACAGAGAGTGTCAGAAATGAGAAACAGGGATAGATAGAAACACAGATGGTTCTCCAGATTCTCCTGTTATGGATGTTTGCGATGTTCTCTCAGCTATTTTTGTTTCAGATCTTGTGTACGGCTGTGTAGTCGACGGGGTTGCACTGGATGGTACTGACGTTGATGGCTTGGTGCCAGATGAGAAGGATCATATAATATGGTAGACCTTGTGGCCGATGATGTTGTTAGTCATGCCTGTGTTGCTGATTTTGTTGACGATCAGGTAATTGACAGTGTTGTTACCCACGATTATCCTTGTAGATCTGATACTTTTAACTGATGATAGTTGTAATGTTGCTACTGTTTGTCATGATTACCTATGTGCACTTGATGTTGGTTGTATCACTGATCCCAATACACTAGGGGGCTGGCAACCTGATACTCAACTAACTATTCCTCGGAGATGCTGCAACAAACAAGTTGCATGCATGGTGTGTTGACTGTGGATGGAATTATTGAGAGTCGTTGTGAGAGACAGGGAGGGGAAAGAATGTCAGAGACAGAGATAGAGAGAAAGCTAGAGAATGACCAAGATATAGAGAAATGGGGGGAGCGAGATTGCCAGAGATGGAGAGAGACAGCATGTCAGAGATAGAGAGACAGGGAGGGGGAAAGAGTGTCAGAGATACAGAGAGGCAGAGGGTGTCAGAGACAGAGAGGGAGACAGGGATTATCAGAGAAAGTGCCATAGTGTCAGAGATAGAGAGAGACAGGAAGGGAGACAGAGTGTCAGAAAAAGAGTGAGAGACAGCTAGAGAGTGTCAGAGATAGAGAGAAAGACAGAGTGTCAGGGAGAGAGAGACAGGGAAGGAGACATATTGTCAGTGATAGAGAGAAAGACATAAGCTGTCTCTACACCACTCCCGATTGTGTATCAGATACCTGCCGATACTTTTACAGCGCAACTGTCGGGGATGGTGTAGAGGCTTTCCCGACGGCTTCCCGACACTTGTAGCTATCGGCAGCTGTCGGCGACAGTCGCCGATCACTTCTAACTTGTTTGAAATATTATGGTGTGTGCGTCGCCGAGAGTCGGCCGACGAAGATCGCCAGTGTAGAGGCTTTCCCGACAGGTGTCACATAGAGAGAGACACACAGCGTGAGACAGAGTGCCTTAGGGATAGAAAGACAGAGAAAAATGGATAGAAACTTAAGATACAGGGAATGAGACAGTGTGTCAGATAGAGAGATAGAGAGGGGGACAGCGTGTCTCAGAGATAGACAAACAGAGAGTCTCAGATATAGAGAGACACAGGGAGAGGGACAGTGTGGTGTGTCAGATAGAGAGAGAGACAGAGAGGGAGACATACATTGTCAGCATTATACGAATAGAAACTTGTGATATATTCACTGTTTTTAAAAGTTGAGATATTCACTCTTTTCAAAACTTTGCAATTGTCCTCGGTGACGAAAATAGAGCACCTCTTGACGGAAATAGGACCCCCCCCCCCCCCCTGACGGAATAAGGGTCTATTCTAGAAGTTAGTGTCCTAATGCCGTCAACTACCCCTTTTTCTGGTCCTTATTTCGTCAAATAAATACATTTATGCTCCCTTCAGTGATCTAATATTATTGAGTGATAGTATGGAAGATTTCAAACAGTAACGTTATAACATTAGAAGAAAGAGGCTGACACATTCCCTTGGCATCAAACTTCCTTTGGTAAATGGGGTATTCCTATCTCAGAGGTACAGCTATTTCTCTCGTTTTGTGATCACCTATCTTTCAAGGGCTACTTCATAATGAAATATTATTGCTAGATCCCTCGCAAATGGACCAAATTAAAGAATATACGCTATATTTTATAAACATATCTATACCTACTATAGCTTACTACGTCTGCCCTTAGTGTAAGAAGAGGGGGAGCAGTCTTTTTGACGGAAAGATGACGGAATAAGGACACCTGACGTTAGAGGACTCTTACTAAAACTGTACCTGTGAATTAAATCCTTCAATGTAGAACCGTGTTAAGTTTGAGTTTTGGTAATGTCTGCTCCTATATAATTATCGTATGAACAAGAGTGAGGAGTGCGTTGGTTGAGGATTTGAATGTGAAGGTGAGTGAGTGGGGGTTAGTATTGTTAGGGTGCGCTAGGTGTCAGCAATGTAAATGATGTCACCATCAACGTTTTTCAGAATTTGCACGTTCTTTTCCTTTCGAAATATCAATTCGCCATTAAGCCCTAACGTGAGCCCGGATTATGTTAAAAGTAGCCTATAGCAATGATATACATGTATACGCTGATTTAATTTGCAAACCACTTGATTGGTTCTGTTTGCGTCTCGTAAAAATAAATGACAGTTGCATTGCATAATAATGCATAATGAATCGTGAAACGGAGGATTCCCTGTGGCTTTAGTCATTAAAGGAAAATTTAAAGGTAGAGAGTCATTGAAAAGCCGAAATGCTGTGAAGAATTGTGGGTCATTCTCAGAAATAGTTAGGGTCAGTAGTTGAGCGAGAAATGAATCAACGCAACACAGAGATGTATGTCTCAAGCCAGCTAAACCAGTTAAAAGAGGGCCGCTGTAGTCACGTTTATTTTATACGTGGACAGATTACAACGAGTACACAGGGCCTGGGTTGATTGGCTTGTCCTCGCTGGACCAATTAATTGCCATGTTAGATAAGAGATCCAATCAACCACAGGATAAAAATGAACATAGCCTACTTGTCGGAAGGGGGCGTGGCAGATGTATATCTGAATGAGACCAATCAATGAAAACACAAAAATATGACAACTTTCACCTCATATTTTACAGCTGCATGGGGAAACATCATCCATGAGAGAAATCTATTACAATTTTTAAAAATCTGTCTTTTGTTACCTTCTTTAAAAAAAATCACTAGAAAATTACCAAGACTATTTCGAAGTACCCAAAATAAATTATTGTGTAATGTATCAAATTCCTGAATAGTTTCTAACATTATAGTACGGAAGCCGAGCCTGCTCACCCACTAAAAAAGTTAAAAAATATCTTTTTTTAAATGTTAGAATTAAAAAAATACAATAAAAAAAAATTACAATAAAAAAAAATATGTGTAAATGTTAGAATTAAACAAGTTTGAAAGGTTGAAAAAAAAATTAAGAAAGTGTGAAAGTTTATGCTCAAGACAACAAGAACAACAACATAAATGCAAATAAAAATATATTATGTATACTCGTTGGTTGACACGTCAACACTGTCTATACTTTACTATATAGAAATGTACGATGTTTTGTCCAAAGGATTCTTAATTGAATTTGGGGTGTTTTGCATTATTCTAATGGGTGGAATGGACCCAATGATGCTCCTTAACCTCACCAGCACAGATGGTTTTAAGAAACATAGAGAAAAACCATCAAAATAACATACCTTTAAAATTTAGATATTGATTATTTAAACGTTTCACTGCCTATATTTATGACTGATTGATTTTAAATACGATATCATATAGTATTTTGTATGTAGTGTCATTGTCTTATTTCGTTTAAGGCCAAACATTCAAACCATTAACATAAAAAACCCATACCCTTTAATAGGTTGTTTATTAGTTTATTAATTTCTCTGTTTTGGCTGCTAATTCAATACGTATAAAAATGATCCTTCTCATCCCCTCTTTCTACCCACCCCTCACCCTTCTCCCTCAAATTTAACCATCTATTTATGACTGATGTTCTACAAAATAGAATTGAAACCTTAAATTATCAATAGGCCATAATACTCATCCCCTATCACATACCGAAGGTAAACCTTTGCATCTATTGCTATCTTATGCTATCAAACATATTTTCTTTGATATAACGTATATAAGACTTAGTCTGTCTTTAGTGTAGGTGTCTATTATATTCAATTCAAAACGTTTTTATTTGTATCTAAAGGTGCCATGCAAATTAAGATCTATGTGAAGAATGTGATGTAGTGGAAAATATAGAACATTTCCTCTTCTCATGTAAGAGAACAGAAGCATTTTTATGGTTGGCTTTTCCAAAATATAGATATACTAATTTCTCAAAGTTGTGCAAGATGTACCCAGGCTATTTTGATATAACGCGACAGGCGCGCTTTTGAACGAGGCAAGAGTGAGGACACCCGAAAAATGCATACATACACTCGCAAATCCAAGTCTATGTACGGGGAGTTTTAACAGTGGCACTATGTTGATAGTATGAGAAAATGCCTGTAGTAAAACAGAAATATTTGTAATGTTGAGATAATGCCTGTAGTAAAAATAGATATATTTGTTATGATGACTTAAATCACACTTGATTTTACTTGTGTTTTTCTAGTATTAAAAGGTTTATGTAGTCCTTTTTATATTAAAGGAAAATATAAAAAATATAGGGACAAGCTCACTAGAACAAAATATTCGGTAAAAGTTTATTTAAAGCCTGTTGATACGGTTTGATGAAATTACTTCTATGATATTCTTATGATACGGAAATAATAAACGGGCAAGGCAAAAGCTTCCCCAAACCGTAAAAGACACACCCCTAGACAGGCAGCAGTAATGCTATACAGTGGATGGAGTAGGTTTGTTTGTCTGAGTTTTTACAACACGTGAGCCAGTGGCAGGAGCACAGGCCCGCTGGTGCAACTTTTCATTGCGCTGATACCTACATTTATGCCCTATGCTTTGTAGGATTCAAAATTACGTTCCTCATGTTGTGATATCTCTCTTTTTATCATTAATTCCATACGTCTATTTGTATACGATATTATAATATTTTAGAGCTTCAATGAAGATATATCTTTACAGTTAGAGAGACAATGGGACATTATCGTTATTGTGCCGAACAAGAATCCTTGAACTCTATAGACATACATTTGTTAGAAGTGTTGAATGACATAATGGTTATGCCTACGAAGAGTGTCATAAGTTAAGAATAATAAGTTTGTTATTTACCAGGAAGAGGTTATTAATTGGGGTATTGTCATGCATACAAGTTTATATATGATTATCTTTTATTTGACATTTTACACTTCCCTTGCCCCTTGCCCTTCCAATTTAGTTATGAAGCGAGCTTACGGCTCTTGAAGGGGAATGAGACATGAGGTAGAACGTGTAATTTGAATTCTAGTCCCGGCAATCTAAAATCTCCAATTCTGCTCAAGCTAATCAACTAATTGTGTGCCTTCTGCTGTTGCTCTGCGTGCTTCCTGAATCGCACTTCCTTCTTCAACTAGACATTGAAGAGGTTCCTTTTTAGCTCTTTATTGTAATCTGCATTATTATCAAAGCCAGAGATGAGGTTTCATGTATACATGATACTTCCGAGTATCAAAACTAGGTAAAATATAGGATTATTTTTTTATGAAGTCGTAGAATAAAAGTAAGGAATGAGAGTAACAGTAAGGCCAGAAGCAAAGAAAACGAGGCACATATTGTCAACCGAGTATGGTATTCCTACTAAAGTATTAATATAGGAATGATGTTATTGAGAGTGTTGGTGATATAAATATACAAGTTTAGTTTAAATCTGCATTGTCAGCTAATTTCCATAAAACAATGAAATTGTCTATTTAATGGTCTATTCAGTCTAGACGCATCCAAAGGTCACCCAGAGTATTAAAGGATTCTGACCTTTTCTTCTTGGTGTAAAATTTCATTATCTCCCAAACCAGTATGCACCTGCCTAAGTTCCAAGTGATACAATACCCAGTTTAATTATAAGAGGTTTTAGCCCGGAACACACAAGAATTTGGACATTACTACAGAACACCCTCAGGGAAAATTTGCCACATCCAACCATTGAAAGCGTCTTTACTACAGCTTGATATTGTTTAGCTTGGTATTTTTGTTATGAATACATTTATGGTCAGGGTAATAAATAAACACTTCAAAAAGAAATTCAAGCAAGATGCACAATTCACACCACCTTTGGTGGTGCTTTCGTGCAGTAGTGAGACACTGTCCTTTAAGACGCCGCTGACACATGTCCTACGCAGGTGATTCATAGGAAAGGCTTTGTAAGGGAGAGTAGAGTGCCTATGTCTAGTCAGCTGTTGTAAGCATACTTATTGACGGTTCTAGGTCATATCCCCGCGATCAATTTCCCCGATGACATTGCCTCCCCCCATGACATTGTCCCCGCCGATTCGTCATTACCCATCTAGTTATAGATGAGAAATGACGATGTCCCCACTGCCAATTCACCATCCATCATTCTCCTTGCCCTTCCCATCCCCCAACCTTTTTGCACTTAACCCGCCCTCTACTAAACAATAAAGCTAGAAAGTATACATTTAATTAATATAAAACAGAGCGCTTCAGAAATTTTACCGATCCAATCCAAATTCAGAAAGATTTAAATATAGTATGGACACCAGAATGAAACTACCACAATGAGTGTCGCTTTCATGGGGTTGTCATTTTATAGACTACAATCTATAAAACATATCCAGGACAGCTGCTATTCCCTGTTTATATTAGTTCATTATACTGATTCAATTGATTATTGGTTTATGCTACACCTTCCAGAGTTCACCATCTTACTCATCATATATTACTCTAATTTGTGATGAAGGTTATACTTATTTACTCATTATATTTATTCATATATTCCTGTTTTGTATTACAAACACTTCTATGTATCTGTTCAAACTTAAATATGACCTGTGTTTTTAATCGCAGGTTGGGGAATCATAGACCTACATATTATGCCCCGCCTACACAGGGGCGAATTGGGGAGCAAATTGGGCCTTGCGGCAGCTCATGCGACCTCACACGAAATCGCATAGAATTTTTTAACTAAATCACCCTTATGTAGGGACAGCTGCGACCAGTTGCAGAATCCTACAACTAATCGCAAAGGCAAAAATTGCCCCACACACATGCGAATTCATGTGCGATTTCAGATATGCTAGATCGCAGTTGAAATAATCCAAATCGCATGTGAAAAATCTCAGTTGATGCGATTTCAAATGGAATCACACATACTTATACAAACATTTGCATATGTGCAGGGCTAGCCATGATAGTTCGTAGACCTGTGTTACTGTCCACGACTTATCGCAGGAGGTCATGCGAATTTCGGAAATATCCGAAATTCACAGGTGATTGCAGGTATGTTTGAACAAGTGTATTTTTATGAATTATTGATGAAACATATGGATTTTTTCACAGAACATGCCCAGACCTATTGTTTCAAGTATGTTAAGTTTTTGTAATTATAAATTTATTTTTTCTACATTTTTTTTAAATCGTCGCAAGTACACCTCAAAAAATATTTTCGGTTTTCTCTCCCTCCAGTTTCTTATAATTTGAAGTGATCCAAATCGCACATCTGCTGTGAATCAAGACCTGCGATTTCACAAGAGTTTGCAGCTGAAATCGCACCTGTGTAGGGGTTAAAAAATCAAATCGCAGAGCATTATTTCTGAAATCGCACAAGATCCCCGCCGATTCGCAAAGGATTTCTATGATTTCACATGCGAATGATCGCAAGTGCCAGATTCGCACCAGTTTTTTAATTCGCCCCTGTGTAGACGGGGTATTAGGCGCTTAGGAATACACTGGACTCACAAAATATTTTCTTTATTATTATTCTTCCCGGAGGAGCGTTTAAAAACATAGAATTTTAATATCCACCCTTTGCCTTTAACACTGAGAATAGTTCTTTTCCCCACTACCTTTGCTAGAGATATTCGTAATATTTACTTGGGGAAGTAATATCTATACGATCACGATTATATTATTATTACATATCGATAGTGTTTAAGCCTGGAAGAGATCCAGAGATGAATACGCAGAAAGTGTAACACTGGCATATCAACTCATTGGAAAGAACATATAGGCAAGACCAACACCATTTGATTAATTTCACAATATCTGAAGACAATTTAAGTTGAGGCTTTTTCCTTGGGGATTTTATAACAACCTGGAAAGCTTAATTATTGTACCACTTTTTCTGGGTGTCTATAGCCTACGCTGTTCTCTATTTCATATCCAAAATTAGCTTTACATTATATATTTTCCGGGCTTAGTCCAGAGTTCATACAAAGGACATAAAATAAATATGCTAGTCGTACTATTGAGCAACAGATTGGTGACAGTATATATTGGCAATTTGTCAAAATCGTTCATCCCTGGGAAACCGCATGTCCCAGATCCTTACAACTGACGTTCTGAGTTTAGATTTGACATCTGACTGGTGGTGTTATTACTTCATGCCTAATACATTCCAAAATATATAACACAATTACTTTTTGGGGGCTTCAGCTGCTCCACTAATGCGAGCGGTAGGGTCACGTGAAAAGTATCTTATATCGTATTTTCTCAACGAATTCTTCTTACATACGATTTTATCGTATATATTTAGAACTGCAAGGCTCTCGAGAACACTTTATATGATTTGTTTGAGACACAAGCGCATTATTAGTCAAAGAATATCATGGATAAGTATCCATACTATACTCTTAAAGATGGGGTTTTAAACCTTAGAGCTGCATTGTCAGCTAATATTACAGAAAAAATATCTTACCAAATTAACTCATAATTATTATTACCAATAGGACTGAATTTATGAATATTCTGCTGCTGTTTGAAACGTCACTAAACCCCAAAATATTATGAGAAAATCAACTTCTTTGCTGTTATTCAAATTAAGAGAGTTTTACCCATTTAGATGAGGGGGAAAGGTAGTTCCACAATTTAACACTCTATTCAGGGCGCCACTGTTAGCCTACGTCACAAGGTAGCAAAATCTTAAAATGAATATTCAGTGTACATCAATGTACATAACATACAAGTCGGGAGAGGTGTTGTGTACATTTCAGGTGACGTCACAAGGCACACTCGGTGCCCTCTTGTGCTAAACAGACCTTTTCACCTAAGCTTTCTCAATATGCGCCTGTGAGTTAGACATAAATGGAGGTAAAATATGAGACTTGGGTGTTGTACTTATGGACCCATAACGTTTGTTGACCTAAAAGTGATCATGAAGCCGTTTAGTGGCCCTTTAATGGTTATACAAGAATTTGAAGTCGAATCGGCTGAGAGAAAACGCCCCCAGAAAATGATTCTGGCGCAACTCCGAAGTATAAAATTAATAAGGATTTTTATGAGGTACTGTAGCAA
This sequence comes from Sthenelais limicola, assembly GCA_942159475.1. Lineage (NCBI taxonomy): Eukaryota > Metazoa > Annelida > Polychaeta > Phyllodocida > Sigalionidae > Sthenelais > Sthenelais limicola. The sequence continues at coordinate 69,126,021 of OW804097.1, read as the reverse complement.
AGAACAACCTGTCAAATTCCTTAAGAATTTGTTAAAATTACTTTGAGATGAGTTGGAAAAGAAGGAACAAAAAATAGAAAATCTTTAGCTTCATACCGATGTTAACTGAGAACGCAACTTTCAAACAATATTATATATTCTATATATCGTACAACAAGCCCTACACAAGAGTCATATGGAACATCTTCTATCATTTAAATTACTTATTATTATCATTTCCTCCAATTTTATGGTTTTTAAAATAAAACATCCCATGGTCACACGAGAGAGAAAGCTAAGTGAAATTAGGCCCTACATTCTAAACAAATGTTATTGTTGGGGATATAGCTGGGGTCTAGTGCCACTTCCTAGACATTATTATTATATGTATTTAAGTGAAAGGAATTGTAACTACAATTTATAAGAATCATGATTCATTTTGTAAATAGTATTGCCTCTGGAATGTCATTTTTCAAATACTGAAGAAGTTGGCAGTCCGCATGATACATGGGAGACTTCAGGTTTTACTATCATTGGGTCCATTACGCTCTTCACAAGCCAATCTGTATCCCTCTTTCAGTTTATTCATGATGAAATAAAATACCATCGCCCAGCTTTCCTCGACTGCAGGAGTATATCTCTCTGCTAATTCCTGTCGCCAAACGTACTGCATAGCCTCCACGAATGCATGAAAATACTCTTCCTTGAAATCATTCATTCCCAGGTGCATTCTTCCCAGGCCCACAAGGAGGCGTGATAGGGCTGTTTCGGGGTCATCAATATTGTCCAGCACAGCTCCCACAGCTTGCATAAACCTTGAAGCATGACCTTTAAACTGCGTGTCTTTGATGAGCTCCTGACCCTCGCGATCGCGAAAAGGGAACAATTGTTTCAGATTAGGATTTTTCTCGAATATCCTGTTGAATACTTTAGTTCCGTTCCCTAAAAGGTCCCCTGACATGTATTTCCATGTGCGAATCACAAGGCGCTTTTGGGATTCGGTAAAATATCCGTTCACAGATGCGTAGTCATTCTTGTCAAGATTAGATTTCGGGTGGAACGGCATCATTCCCGACGCAGAACAACCCATGTTTTTTTCTGGCTGGTTAAATGCAGTCAGAAACGCCTGCTGCAAGTGATATCCAACCTTGAATAGTCGCAATGCATTCCCTGAAATAGTGAACGGATTTTGATTATGACTTACTTCAACGAATTTATTTAAACTCATCCCTACACAATAGAAATGAAAAGGATTGAAATAATGTAATGGATGAGTGGGTGTGTATTGCATGTGAAATTGCATGGATTGACACGTAAAGAAGGAACTTATGGCCTAATGGTTGAGTGGGTGTATAGAAGTTGCATGGGTTCAAGAAAGCCAGAGAGCCTGCTTCATTCCCAGGTAGGCCTACAGTATACAGGTATACCTAAACTTAAAGAAGTACAGCCGACGAATAAGCCTCCCAGGTAAAATTTATACATACACTGAACGAATGCCGACTTATCTTGCATGGTGGAATTTGCTGCGTAATTATAGTTTTTTTTTAACGGGGGCCCAGGTCCCTGTTGTTCAAAGCATTCCACACTCCGTTCACACCTTCACCAAATTGATTTATGATTTGATATACATTTGTGATGAAAGGTAAAAGTGGTTAGGTATTCCACTGATGCCTCACCCACTAACAGATACCACTGACAGAGCCTTTATGTGCCTCTGACTCTAGGTTATTCCACCCAATCGGGCACTTACAGATCACAGATATCTTTAGTGTGTTGTGTTTTGGCGGCCAATGTTTTTAGATTTCTGCCATCCACAACATGAGACTTCTCTCATCTAAATTTAGAAGATCTTTGCTAGGTGGTGAGCTATTTCAACTATGGGTCTTCTTTTACTGAGAGGTAGAATATTCAATAGTTTATGCAACCCATTTACATTATCAAATTTATTTTTGTCAAAGATGATACGAATAGCAGAGTTCTGTAAAGTTTGTAAGTTTTTGTAATAGATAATTTGGCCCTTAGCCTTTCGTCGCATTACGGGAGAATATGTTGTAAATGCAATTTCAATGGTAACGCTAGTATAATGAGATATGGGAGACCTAGAGACAGACAGAAGACATTAATTACCTATTGATTATAAAACTTGAATGATTTGGGTATTTGGAGCAGCTAGGAAATAATAATAATTATAATATAATTTGTAATTTGACAAAAAGAAGATGCCCTTCTGGAATTTAATCCAGGTCTTCAAGGATAGATAATTCAATATGCCAAAAATGAGTCCTATTTGTATTTTTTAATTCTTGAAATATATGATTTATGAGTTTGCTGACTCAAAGCATCGTCTAAAAGCAAATGAATTCTAAGAAGTATGATGTAATTCAGATTAAGTAAATCATCTCATACCCTTTCCCCTATGTCGAAAATTAATTCAGTAGTATTGCTGATATTCATGCAGAAGGAATGGTGGCTCTCATGACAAAGAATGGTCAATATCAATGTAGCTCCACAGACTCCGTTTATTCAACAGGTGTTTTTGTTATGCTAATAAAGTTGATAATGAAATAATGAAAGTTGGTAATGACCGAGGTTACTCTATGTATTTCGACCATTCTAATTTTGTCTAAATCCTCTCGCTCGACAGAATGTCAAAGATTCATGCATTATGCAAGATCTTTCACAGAAATCCTCCAAATGTTTAACTGCCTTTGTAAAGACTGAGGTAAGTACATGAATTCCAACCATTCTAACCTTGTATCTAAAGTCTAAATCATCCCTGTGAACAAAATGTCAAAGGTTCCTGACTTAAATGCAGGGTCTTTCAACCCCCACCCCTGCCCTTTTTACTAATTCCTTACTCTATACATTATAACTCCTTCTTACTTGGCCCGGGAATCAATTACTATATATAATTATGAACCGAATCTCCAATGTCTGTTTTAGATAAGTGCTAAATTGTCGAGTATACTGTTGGATTAAGGATGTATTTTGGTTATATAATTTCTCGTATTTCAGTACTATAATTTGCCCGTATACATTATATATGCTACAAATGTATAAATTTGTGCTTTCGGTTAATACACGGCCGTTTGAAGGCTCCGTGAAAATGAAGTTTAACGACGATAAAATAACCATAGTCTATATTATTTTTCAATCAGTTAGGTGAGACGTTCGCCCTAGTATTCCATTAGAGAAGACTTCAATCGCGCTTAAGTTTTCAAGGAGTCTAGCTAAAGAGTATCAGTATAGAGTCTATGCAGATTTATGCTTACCATTCAATTAACGCAGATTGGTGCTGGCAGCCAGATGGTTGGCCGTCTTCCAGTTGTAGATGACACTTTTGCTTCCGCAGCCCAACGTAGACAACTTTACAGTTTGTAAGTATCGGTACAATCTTCGAGCTGCGTCTTTGAACGAGCGATTGCTTTAAATGTCACCTTCCAATGCCTACACGATAGACACCTGTCAGTAGTGTGGTCACACCTGTAGCTCATTATGGTTTTATCTCTGGCATGCATTGTGATTAGGTTCCCATAGGTAATTCCACTAAAAGCTCTCGGCCCTCCTCCACGTGAGGTCACACCAGATCTACCCGTGGCCGACAGGTGAGTTGATGAAGACCAATGAATGACAGGTGCTGAGCTTTTTCAACAGAAGTGTCGGCAGAGATAGCACCGTCCTTGCTCTCTATATCCTCATGGCCTCGCTTGATTTCCTTGACGTGACTGGAGAGGTATTTGACTTCTGTGTAAATATAGGCCAGCTAATTTTCCTTGATGCGCGATCAGACGTGATATAAGGCATTTGGAAATCTCGTTTATCTAAGCTCTGGTAACTACTTGTTGACGTGATCTGGGCAAAAGATTCACCAAATATTCGGAGAACATATTCTGAGTCATGCTTTTCAATCATTGAGAAGCAACTAGTCACCCGTGCCCCTGGTCTTCTAGAGTATCATGGAACATCTCACATCCTTTTTGCCTAAAAGCCCTCTCTCACGCCAATCAATGATCATGAGTCCTAGAATCCTTTGATGACAATTGGCACGACGACACCGTTAAGGAAGGTAGTCCTTGACCTTTGAAGCTGTAGACGACCTCCTATGCCTTTCAGATTGATTATATATGATCCAGGTTATGTATAGGTTATGAGAATTGACCATCGAAATTGTGATGGCAGAAGGATACATGTATTGGTTTCATAGGCATAGGACTTTTGGCGTGTCTTTGTCAACCTATTAATAGCATGCTCCATAATGTATATTTGGGGATGTATTATAAACTACGAGATTACACCCAGAATTTCAAACTAATGACATTCATTCGAAATGGAAGTATACTAACAAAAGTAATGTTTCTTGTATTAAGTGTATTGTAACTAGTTTTATTGGTCGAACTGAGGAACATACTATATATTCTTTACGAACAGCCTTCACGATAACATCAATTAAATTATTACAAAGTATTAAAAGAATACTATTAGTAAAAGTAATGCACATAGAATCGCATGACAAATAGTCATCAAGTAGTGTGAGAAGTAGCGTAGAGTGGTGTTGGTGGCCTGCTTCAGCCCCCGCTATTTCCCGCCACCTCCCACTACAAAGTAGCCACCGCTTCAAAACAAACATGTTTGATAGAAGCGGAGCACTCTACGCTTCGAAAATGCTCCAAAAGAAGCAGGAAGTAACTTTGTAGTAGCGGGGCCCAATAGCACCCATCCCTGTTACTTCTCCCGCTTCTGCTCCCGCTTCTTTCATCAAGAAGCAAGAGCAGAAGCAGGAGAAGTAACCGGCAGTGGAACCCAGCTTTTAAGACATAATCCTATCTTTGACAGAAACAAGATATGCTATGTTTACAGATTTCCCGGTGGTTACAGGAATATGATATGGGGACATATATCCAACATTTCTAGATTAGGCCAACATTTGCCACCTCAAACTCATTGCTATTGAAGAAGGCGCAGCCAAAATATTGGGACTCCTATCCATCTCCCTAGGGCTCTTCGGTCAAAACCCAATACTGTAGAGACCCTTCCATATCAACCTGTTTTCATAGTTAACACATGTATAGATATTTGACTTTCTTACCCAGAAATGGCAACTTCATTCAATTTCCTCAATGTTTCATCCAAAGAAATACTGCATTAATGGTTCACAAAGGCTTATCAGTATATGGCAATCTTAATAAACTCCAAAAAATACAAAATAAAGCACTTAGATCAATTCATAAGGTAGAACCTCTATATCCAACAATGGATCTCCACAAAGATCTAAAGATTCCTCTACTCTGCAATAGAAGAGAATTCCATTTAAGACTTCAAGGTTTCAGTAAATCGAAATCCAACTACTTTAAAGCACAAAATAATAATATTCACACCAGAGCTAATGATGCTACCCTCCTAAAGAACTTCTTCTCAAAAACTGAATGTGGACAAAATTCAGTCTTTAATAAAGCTGCAAGGGCATGGAACCAACTTACACCTAGAATGAGAAATATAGGCAATATGGAAACGTTTAAATCTCTCCAGAAAGAGTGGCTAATCCAGACGTTAAACCAGCCCTTTTAAGTAACTACAAATAGTTAGTGTTCAGTCCAAACATTTAATGTAAACAGCATTAATGTATTTCAGGTCTGACTCTTTTATTAGCAACTACAAGATAATTAGTGTCCGGGTCCAAACAGTTAATGTAGATGGTGTCAAGGTCTATTATGTTTGAACCAAACACCTGAGCACACCATAGCCGACTATATAAAGAAAATCAAACTGTTGTCACCCCAGCTGTAGTAATGCTACTAAGCTATTATCATGTAGATGGATGGAAGAGGCCACTCTCATTAGCTAGAGGTTAACCCTTCCTTCCACCATGTTATACCACTATAAACCGGAACTGTTAATCTTTTAATCAGCTAATTCCTTATAGTTTACCAATAATGATAATAATATGTATAACTCATTTATTATTTGATGTACATACTGGAGAAGGTGGGTCACACTAGTAAAAGTGGCTACCCTACCTGATATAATATATAACCTCAAATCAAAGTTAATACTTTACCTGTATCTGGTTTGAAATACTCATTGATGTATATAAATGTCTTGTTCGACCGATAATGTAAATACATGCTCCCACAAGGTGGGTTCCACGAGAAGATCCTATTATTATATCCTCATTGGAGATGTAGTACCCAGTGAAAATAAAATCTTTAAAAAAAAAAAAAAAAATATTCCTACACATACTGTTCCTATGGCGAGAAAAACGGCACAACCATTTTCCCCAGGCCACGCTTACCCTGATGCAATGTGGGAGTTTGCAAGTTGACAGAACAGCCAACAGCTGTCACATGATCAGTCACAAGCCACAACAATGGCATCATAGTGGCAGACCGGGGAACCCCTATAATCTCCAATCAGAAAAACAGCAGAATGTCACTCTCATATTGAAGGTAGAAACTCTGGGATTATTCCAGTAAAATGCAAATGAAATCTACAATCTATTCCTAAATCTCAATGTCTGCAGCTGTCTTATGGAGGATCCATATGATTGACTGTCCTTGCATGACAAAACGCGTGACAACTCTTGTTCTGAACGGCCAGAAAAAGTTTAGTAGCCGGGAATCTCCCGGCTTGTTTGTGATCCTTTATTTCTAGATGTCAACTTAATTATAAAAACAATAATAGGCATACAGATCTGGTGAAATATAACCAATCTACTCAAATAAGTATCTCTTGCAACGGTTACTTTCTGGACAATGCTTTTTCCCGCATGGAGTGGAGATCAATGATGGGTTGCAAAAAAGAAACAGACCCTCCCCCTCCCATGGGGAGGGGGGTCTATTTCTTTTTTATGGGGCCTATAGTAGAAACAGGATTCAAGGGAAACCATTCTGTTCTTGGGCATATATTCATAATTTCTTTTTATTGATTACTTTCATCTCATAATCTTCATGATCATTAGCCTACAATTATTGTTAGGGGGCGTGGCCTGAGTATAGGTTCAGGTAGACGGGAACCAATCAACTGAGTTAATTTTGCACATCGATTGACCCCGCCCATGTGGTACAAAACAATGACTGTACCACACAGTATGTATAGGCCTACCACATGCCTCTACAAATGTTATGTGATACACATTTCACCATGGAGTAAAGAGCGTTATCAGTTTCCCGGTATAGATAAGCTTTTAAAAAATATAAAAAGGTTTTTACCTCAAAAAATTTCTTATTAACTAAATGATATTTTAAATTTGTTCACGGTAAAATTTCCAATGTTTATTTTGACAAGACTGTCATCTTCTGAATAATAAATGGAAATAAAACTGTAAAATCATACAAGATGTTGTTCCCAAATTGTCAGGATGTACCCAGTGCAACGGTACATAGACATATTATATACAGTGTGAATACAAATGTTCACAGAGATTCTTTTGGCTTAGATTTGGGGTTATTATATACTGTAAATGTATTACTGTTCACGCAGTATTTATTTTCGCTATTTTCCCGCACCCACCTTTGTGTGTAAAAATAAATCCTGTGCGAAAGGTATAATCATTGCATAAACAATGTGTGAGACTTCCCCCCCCCCCACCACCACCACCCCACCCCCCGACCCATCAGGTTCTAACGGAAGTCAGCGGACCATGCAGGAGCGAGCTTACCACTCCTCCTAACCAGCAGAACCAACACAACAACAAAGTCAACATTCTCAGATTATTAGTGTAATCACACTCGGAAATAGGAATGTTCAATACAATTTGCGTCTCCTTAATGGGAATTTCCACTGGGAATTGGTGCACCTTGGTTTCAATTATTGAGCTATACTGGGAGACTTTTTGGCACCTCAAAGAAGTAATTAATGGGGACCACCTACTGTCACTCTTCCTGAACATTACCTAAAGGTGATTTGATTGCCTCTGAAATAATTTTAAGGGTAACCATCGTGCTTCTACACCTACATTCAGAATTAAAAGATAAAGAAGGATCTGTACGTCCAAGGCAAATTATTACCTCTAGAGTGGAGGAGAGAGATCTAAAAATACTATTCGTACAGAAGATTTGTGACCGCGACGTCCATATTTGGGTCGGGAGCAGTCACTGTGGCTACTAGCCACACCCCTTTGTTGTCGACCAATCATATTATGTAAATGCTTCTAAATAGAAAAAGATTAGATTGAGAGGCAGCAAAAGGGTCAAACTGAGAACGTCCATACTTATAAGTCAGAGAAAATGAAGAGAGGCACTTTCTATAAAAGGACCCGTAATATGGAACCAACTATCAATAGATACATGGAATGAAAATGATAAAAATTGCTTTTTGTTAAAATCATGTGAATATTATTGGAAGAGAATAATCGGAGTAGGTCACAAAAAGATGTGGTAATTGTTTGTATCGATCAGTCCCGTATATTTATGTAGAGTGGTATCAGTCCATGCCAGGACTTTGGCGATCCAAACTTGAAACAAGGCATAAGTAAAATTAATATTCTGACTGCAGATGAGACAATGTGTAAACTATTAACGAGGTAATGTGTATAGAAGGATAGAAAACTAAAGTTTAGATATAATAGATTTAGACCAAAGTCAGTCGAATATCATGAATATACACCTGTGTATTTACGGTAATCTACCAATTATGGAATCGAGTAGACAAATGTATCATTGATAAGAATCTAATGTGTGGGGAGGTTGGTGTTAATCTCAGATGAATCAGAAGCAGGAGTGTTTGGCTTAAGATCAAACCTCTGATTATCTCACTTAACGATCATGTGATACCTTCTTTCTCATAACGCCACAAGGATCACATCCCACTTATCCCTAATATATAACACCTCTCTGCTGCAATACCTGGTTAGTATAGGCCACTCGATTTTGAAGTCCCTACCACCTCGAAGCTCTAGCTCCATGGCTGTGTTATGTAGCACCTCTGCCCCCCCCCCCCCCCCGCCCCGTCTGTCTGATTACCGTATAACCTCCAATAAAAGTGCTTCACTTGCAGTGTTCACTTTTGGTTTCAATAGAATTGACCGCAAAGATTAATTGTTGTCAAATGTTAAGAGGTACCTTATGACCGCATCTATAGGTGACTCATAATATTAGGCCATTTTGGTTTCTATAGAATTAAGTTCTGACAGCGCAATTGGGGACTACATAGGGGAAATAACCACATAACTTAATATGAGGTTTTGGGTCATATCAAGTGTTCAAAATATATATGAAATGCATGAGTTAGTATACCTCTCTTTGTGGATGTTAATATTATAACATAAGACCTTAGATAAAACCGAAATATACTGTCTCAAATCAATTTCCAGGTTAATTCAAACTTACAATTAGCACTGGACAAATAACCCTTTACGCAGTCAACTGTTAGTTATGTGGACATGCCAATATTAGCATAGTTCTACTGGTAACCGCTATAGGAGGTGCCTTAAAATTGGTAATTCATTAATATCCGCTAGGGGGATTTGAGACATAAGCATACTTGAAAGAGTTTTACCGCGCAAAATCTGGGTTAACTTACACGGTCACATACGATTGAAAATGACTTATGCAGTTTCTAGTGAAACCAAACTGAAAGTGACAGCGCAAAATTATGACTGCATATCTAACTGCGTTGTTATAAGCGCCTTTTTCCCTCTTGTGTAACATTGCGTAACATTATGTAACATTACATCACAGGACGTAACCATATTAATAATCATAATCAATATTCATAACTCATAATAAGCATATCAAATGCACTAATGGTTACAAGGTTACATCACAGAGGTCAGGGTAGTTCATTACATCTATAATCTGCCAGGTGGCGCACCAGGTGCACCTCCCTGACCCTGTCTAGACATTATGTCTACAGGTCAATTAATATGTATAATATCATTGGATCACATATTGCACACTGCACCAATAGACATGTTCTATTGGACAGTGCTTGCACACTGCACCACTAAACATGTCTCATTGGATAATGTTATCCACATTAATGTAAGGTATCACCACATTGGCTAATTATCATGTGACCCAATTCATGTTCACTCATTGGTTATGTCATAATATAAATACATGTGTTGACCAGCAATAAAGCACTCTAAGATTGATATTTTAAATACAACACACCTGTGTCTGTTACATCATTCCTGGACACACCTGAGTTCCATTATACACCACGAAGCTCTACCACTTAGACCATTGATATTCTACTCCCAGAAGCAGTTATATCAGTGTATCCAGGTAAAAATTGGCCCTAATATACCCCCCACCCCCTCACCCCCCACCCCCACCCCCAGGGATGTGGGGGAATGTCCTTGGCCTTTTGGGATATTTGATGAAATCCCCGACCCCCCAGGGCAAGAAATTCTTGTAAATGCCCCACCTATAAATACTAACTTTTTTAAGCATGTGACAATACAACATGGCCCTCCAGGGTGTATTATTAGATATGGAATTACATCAATTATAAGGATTTGTAGGTCCATCACGCCTATGACAAAACAAGAACACATTAAACCCTTGGATACTAACTCTTATGGACTTAGTAAGGACGCACATATAGATGAATTTCAGCTAAAAATATATCTACAGGAGACTTTTGACATATACTCCAGCCCCAACCCCCTCACCCCCAACCCCAATCCCCTCAACAACAACCTCCCATAAGCCCTCCCCCTGCCCCCTGCACCCCCCCCCCCCCCACCACCACACCAATACTTTAAAACAGCAAAACAGTAATAAAATAATGAATTATCAACTGCTTATTGTTGTATAACATGTTAAATGTACAGGCCTTCAATTATAATAAAACAAATATTATCTGCATTGCTTCAATTTGAACGGCTCATCCAGAATAAAGTGCATTTCACAATTCTACCCCCAAAATAAACTAAAATAAGTGGAGTAGAATTGCTATAATTTAGTCTACTCCCAATTGAGGTCACTCATCGAAATATCACCATTTTCTACTTGGCAGTAATTGAATGTTTTCTATAGCGGCCGATTTCCAGTGCACCCTCCCCTGGATGCTCTGTCAGAGAGTGCTTGCCAGTCTAGACGCTTCCTTCTCACACCAACAGATGAGGATTCTCATTTCATTTTTAGTCCTTGTGTCCAATAGAAATACTGGCGGTTTCTGGCTATTACCACATGGATGCTAATGGATCCGGTAATGTCATTTGATGCCGTTCCAAATTTGAATTTCAAATTGTATTGTCTGGTTGGAAATATCCCCTACAAAACAATTACGATTGCTAATATTAACATTTAAAAAATTGATGGGAAAGCAACTCAACAAAAACAGTCATGGGAACGAATCAAGTTGGCATTTTGTAGGTTTATTTGGCGTTCCTGACGCGTTTCGCCTTTCTTGGGCTTCTTCAGAGGATATTAACATTTATTATACCTTTCCAGAGGTTGGTATGATACTCCCATTGGCATAAGCACTGATCATCATATCAAAGAGAGTGGGTAATATGGCCGCGTATTACCCGCTCCCCGCCGTATTACCCGCACCTAATGAACAAAATAGTCCCGATCGTATTTTTTATATTTCTATTTAGATAATTCCTTCTGCACAAAAAATACATAATATTAATCAACCATAGATAAAGGAAAATAAACCAGTCACTTATTTTGTCTATTCAGTTTACCTTATAATCGATAATAGGTGTAGGTAGAAAATAACCACATTCCAAGGCACTTATGACAGCAGCCAACTGACAACAAAATGATCAGTCGACCTAGAGCCTACCTAGATCGGTGTGCGTGAGTGTCAACACAGGAAGAGCAGTAAAATATTGATCAAATAAAATAAACTAAAACTAAACTTTTCATGTTTTTCGAAGTTGTCAAAGCATTACTTTGTTCTAATAAGATTTAAAGATGAGAAAAGGACTGAAATTGCATGTGCATCAATACACAGTATTGTAATGTACATCTGCATGCTCTTCTGAGTAAAATTAGCATCTACCCGCTTTCCTCTTTCCAACAAGTAATGATTGGCATTTTAAAATAAATTATATTGTATTTATTTGCGAATCTCCTATATTCATCTCTATAACCAAACAATTCTTAACAGTTCTATCACAAATGATATTCCAAACCAAATCTGCACATAATGAACACAATGAAGCCACAACCGGCCACAATACCTGCCAATGCTCACTCCCCTGACATTCACAATCACTGTCGCACATATGGCACTCCACTCTCTGACGCTAACCAATAAACTACCAATAAACTAAATAATGTAATGCTACCTCCATATTAGCAAAATAATTATAACTTCTCAACTTCTCCCACAGACTTAATTCCTCCTTTTGTAAGTCTTCCCCGTTGTTCATCGGAAATTGAATGACTTTTTTTTAAGGTTTCTCCCACTAAAGGCATACATGTATATGTTTCACTTTTTCCTGCTTTATTTGAGCATAGGCGCTCCTACTATTTGAATGAAATGCAACTCTGCTTCCTGCAACCTGAATTTGAGACACACTAGTGTACACATCGCGAAGATTTTACACTCCAGCAAATAATAAAAAATTGCTATTTCTACTTGAGGCTTTGTCAAGATGTTGAAATTATGAGAGAGCATGCTTTTCTACCCCCAAATATGTGCTTATATCAAGGTCAGTCTTTAGATAAGGCTGATATGAGAGAAACATTTTAGTTATGTAAGTAAACAATAAAAAGATATTGCATTGTAGCAGGTGTAGGCAAATTATGCTCCAGCAAAGTAATACAAAATGCTATTTCTACTCGAAATAAATTGTCAATATGTTTAAATTGTGAAAGAACATACTTTTCTACCCCCATATAATGTTGTTTTATCTATATTCATATCTAAATGTAAGGAAGATAATATTGGTTACAAAGTGTGGAAGTGTGGATGAAAAGTATAGGCCTAGCAATGCTGATGCACGAGGCAATAATGTATGTAGTAACATCTTCTAATCTTCACAATGCTAGTAATGCACCATGACAACTAGTGTCCTGGACAATGCTTTATTCCTGCCTGGAGTGTGTCGGAAGGGGGTCTATTGTTTTTAGGCCTATAGGCTCTCTAATAGAAACGAAATTGGGGGGAGGAACTGTTCTTTCCTTGCTATCTGATCCTATCTGATCCTATCTTCTGAAAAAGTTAGTTCATAGACTTATTATATGAGCAATTCCACCAAAAATCCATCATTTGGGTTAAGAAATAAAAGCTCAACCACAGGTTCAAATATAGAATTTAGTAGAATTTGAAATCGCAAAATTAAATTTTCAGCATAAATTTTCAGCAAATTTTCTCAGAAAGATGGGTGATTTCATAAAAAAATGCAAGACACTTCATTATTTCGTCAAGCTTGGCACAAACTCGCTATTGAAGGAAACAAATTTCCGAATGAAAATGAGGAAATAACAGTTGCATCAGTGTGTTTTGTTCCAGTTTTCAAGACAGGAGAAACTACACTCTCCTGCTCTATGTTAATGAAACACTGCCAAGGTTACAGAACTTAACTGGCATTTTATATAACTGAGAGAAGGCAGTTTATATATCTGGTGGAATCTTTGGTTAACCTTTTAGCATTTCGAAAATTGATATATAGCTAAAATGATGGTGGGGGCCAAACCATACTCTGCCCCCCCCCCCCCCACACACACACTTTCATTGGTTTGGGGGGGGGGGCATGGCCCCTGTGACCCCCTGCTTCCTCCATTCCTGATTAGTGTGGTGTCAATCGATTGATAACTCTATGTCAATAAGGTATATGAAAGTGAGATGGTGGGAGAAATATGAACAAATAGTGAATAGTGAACCTTTACAAATTTCTGGTTTGAAATTGTTATGCTAAAAGATGTCTTCAAATCGTAATGAAAATATACATGTTGTTTTAAACAAACTTGACAACATTGTAGTTTGACTTTAACATCATTCTTTTTGTTTAATATGATACAATGTGTGTCCTAGCGGAATGCATTTTTGAATCGTGTTATAATCCATATGGATCGTGTTATAATACATGACAATGTTCTGACTTTTGGTTAACGATTGAAAGATCAAACTTATAACTTGCCCCCCCCCCCCACTTCAAATTAGCTTCCGACGCCCCTGCATTACACGGCCTCCCCCCCCCCCCCGCCAACCACACACACACACACACACAGAGTTTTGGAGTAGACTATGTGCTGTGAGGCCACCATACTGAAGCCCTACCGAAGACATTCCAGTCAGTCCTCTCTAACTACATCTAACGCCCCGTGACTGCTTGCAGAAGATTATTTGAAGACAGAGTCAGGTTCGGATTTCCTGATCCATTCAAACGAACATATCTCCTTCCTTAACTTCTTTGGGCTTCTCAGAAAAAAGTCTGAGGTCGGAATAATTAGCGTGGAGGAATCATGTCGTGAATATGAGAGGCGAGCCGAACCCTATGATCAGTAGATGTCTTCAGTTCATTAGCATCGTGTGTCCAGCGCAAATTCTCCTCTATGGATATGGCAGGCACTATGACCGCTATCATCACTGCAGGTCAACACATTAGTTAATAAGCTTCTTATTGCCTATATAGTAGGCCTATATATCGTTTCAAAATATGAGCTGACATAGAAACCAGGTAGAACACCGAAGCTTTATATTTTAGGTGGCAAAATGTAGAATGGAAATCGTAACAAAATGGCATTATTTTGATGTCTTCTTTGACCGTGCCAGGTTTTCTAATTCCACCTCATAAGAAATGATTACGGATCTTCAAAGGGGCACGATTCGTGGAAATGGACTCCAAGGCACGGCATAACGTGATACTTTTTTAGACGACTGAGGAGAAGATTGGCAATGCTTCAAGGGACCACTGACCAGGCACTTTGGATCATTCTACTGATTCTGTTCAGGTTCTTACATTTGGAGGAATAGACCTTTTCCTCTTACAGTTGCACTAATATTGGGTGTACATTTTTTTATTCAATTGCCATGAACAATGCCAGGTTTCTTTTACTTGCTTTACATTGAATAACATAGAGATATTTTATTTGATGTTGAAATAGTATACATTATGATAGTGTTGATGAACATATTGTATGCCTTGTAGAGTCATTTACTTTTTGCACCGATGTCGTCCAAACAATGTGTGATTATCACCACAGATTTCTTTTTTTTTACTAATAATGGTATATATATATATGTGTGAGAGCACGGCGCTGGTGGATGGGTATTTTAAAACATATCATCACCGTGTGCGTATCTTTAATATATGCCATCAGATTTGATGTGATATACTTTTAGTATTATGTCTAATTCTTATAGTTCAATTATTTGTCTCTTCCCTGAGAATTATGTAGAATGTATATGATAAAATCAGGCTATACTGAGAATATTCGTGCTGAATACATGGAAATGTATAGCTTTTGTATAGTATATTTATATTTAAAAAATCTAAAAAAAGAAAAAAATGTTTCTTCGGTACATCTATATTCAAAGATCAAGATCAAAGCTGTATTTAAAGAAAGTAGCTTTTCTCCCATATCCCACAGTTGTTCATTGCGTATCAAAGCGCATTAGTGGTGCATCTATAGCCTTTGCCACGCGGGAATGCATCAGGAAATGAAGCAACTCCCGCAGGGCACTTCATACAGTATAATCTGTATTTGTGATGTGTTTCAGCAACATGAGTCACAAGTCGCAAAAATGATATTTTCCAAAGTGTTTTATTCACAAGATCTCTTTGTAGAAATGTTCTCACCCTTGGTGGGTTAGGTGCTGTTAGTAACATAAGTACATGTACCAAATTCCGAGACTGTTTACAAATTAAATATATCCATTCGTTCTGAAGGTCATCCTAAGGAGTATGTTTAGCTACTTTACTGGTAGTTTCCCTGAAAACTTGTTTTCAACTATAAAAATATCAAACATAAACTATAGAAACACTTCTTAGATGTCCTTAATGTTTACCATCAATGCAATAGGCTTGATTTCATCTTTCAAATAGGATGATATCTCAAAATCTTCCGAGGCTGGTGACTCATTTCCCTGAAACACATCACATATAGGGCCTACATTATATACAGGACAAATAAAATCTATTAAAAAAATGGATACAAAGAACCTTCACCGTATAGGCGACTATGTAGTAAAACAGAATGAAAATAACTATCGTATATATGTATTCCTGAGATATCGGTTTTCATGATGAGCAATATATAGAAAATAAAATGCTTCATTGGGACTTTATTTAACGGCAGAGATTAGGAAAAAGGAAATATGAGACAACTCATAGGAGACACAACCTCCTTGGCAAGAGAAAAACATCAGTTTCTGAGTGTTCTTCTTGTTTGCTTGCAGCTGTTTGTTAAATTTGACACTTTTTGACTGTCAAGGTGCGCACGTGTTCAATTGAATGGAATGACACATCGGACTTGATCGGTTTTTGTTACTTTCAAAGACACGAATGAGGAAATGATATCGCCTGGTGAAGCAAAGGCAGTGATTTTGTATCAAGTCTAGAACCTAAAAGTATGGTTTTGCACATTTCGCAGGGTTCAGATCACACGCGGCTTTCCAGTGTTCGCACAGGCCTTGATGTTTTTCATGCACGATGATATTCAATCCCTTTGTTTGTGTTCCTGTCACAAAAGCTATACTGACAGGGTGACATCCACATTCAATGATATTTTTGCTTGTTGAATTTAATGTTTAATAAGTTCTGTCGAGGCATCTATGTTTACACCGAAATTGAATTATGAAAGTCAATACCCTACAATGCTCCGTCCCGAATGACAATGATTATGTGCTTATTTATGTGTATTTATTTATGTGCATATTTATATTTCTTGACCAACTTAGATTTTAGACCCATTATATTATATCTATTTTGTATGATATCTTTGTCAATTCATTGCTTGACCTTTTTACTATTCGTTGTATCTATTGAATGCATACTCTCGCAACTAATTGGCTTAATGCGATGTGTCGGTAATGGAAACACTCAGTAACAATGGAAAACTATTATTTCCTTAGCTTTAAAAGGTCACCCACATTTAATTACATCCAGAAATTAATTCTTGTAGTTGATCAGCCTAAAAGTAAGACCGGGAATCTCTATAGAAAGGATCAGGAAACATTGTCATAAGTGTGTGCCATTAGGCCTATAAGAAAGTATAGAACCAATATTCGAATTGATCAACTTAGATTTTAGACCCATTAGTATTTAAAATGAAGTCAGCCTGTACCGTGTTAATGTACATTCTAATTCATTAAATACACACTGTAAACCACGAACATGTCAAAAGTGAGCTTCACACAATGCAAATATATAAACTCAGGAAGACCTGTCTCGGCAGAACGTCTGTATCCAGTTTCGTAATGTTATTGTCTGTACTGACAAAAATGCAATATATTTTCTGATGTGTAACGTTACTCTAGTGATTTTATATTGAACTTCATGTATGTGTTGAAATTGAAATTGAACTCAAATAGAATAGATTTTAAAACATATTTTCTTTTTCTGGAAGGAGGATACATTACAGATATTCAATGTTTGGAGTGATATGAAATGATTTTTAGTTTCGTATGCTGCTTTTCTAGTACTTCAGTCGCATCAATATCACAAGCAAACAAGTATTGGATGATATGAGATTGCTGTACAAGGTAATATTAATTTTTTAAACTATATTTCTAGCACTTGCCAGAAATCATAAACTTCACTACAAGTAAACAATTAAGTAAAGGAATCTCTCGCGTGTAAGAGACAGGACTTCCACCATCTGCCCTTCGGCCAACTGTCCTTCCCACTGACTTATCACGCTAGTCCATTACAGCTATGTCACAAGCGAACTGTTGAGCGACGTGACCATTTTCCTTGAAGTTTGGATCAAGCTCTAATAGTTTGCATGACATTTCTTGGAAGCATACCATTGAAAACAAGGTACACAGCTACAGAACGTGCCAGTATTATAAATAGTGAAGACTTTTTGCCACTTCTATACTGATCCTGTGAAGTATTCATGACGATTCTATGAAGCTCCAGAAAACCTCCAAGGAATCTTTGGGAATTCTCTGGGAATCTCTGCCGATAGCATCTACATATCCATAAAAATTGACCGCACAAGTTAGGAGCGTTTTGCGGGGTTAGTTTAGTAAGATTAAGTTTGTTTTTTCGATGGAAATACAACCCATCCACCCGCCCTTTCTCTCTCTTCCCTCCTACACAAAAAAATCCATTTGATTTGGTGTAAAATAGAGGCTGCCTATGCGTTCGGACTGGCCAGTCGCACGCAAAACGCTCCGTGGTTTTCCTCAATTAGAGCCTGCAACGCTGAACGGATATTACCTCAAATCGTACCACTCTTTGAGTTTTGGAAGCGTGAGACTACTGATGTCTTCAAAGTCACGTTAAGTAACTTTATTGAGGAGTTTTCTCCACATTTCTTGAAAATTTTGCTACGAATTTTGAACTATGGCAAGTAACGACGGAGCTTTCGCACCCACGGGTCGGCAGACCCGTCGGATAATCCGACAGATTAAGCTCCCTGCTAGTGCGAGTCAAATCAAAAAGATTGACTTACGTAATCTGCCAACAATACCTAGGAATGACACTGACAAACCCACTCTCGAGGGAACTATTGCCTCATTGAATATGGCGCACTCAGCCATCGAATTATTGACAACGCAGATGAATGCACAAACCGAACTTACAGCGGCCTCTAACAAAAGGATTAACCAACTTGAAAGTACCTTGGAAAAGGAACACACTTCGCTTGAAAATCTGGAGGATTATGTGGTAAAACTTGAAACAATTCTCTACGAAAAGAGAATTACTATTGACTGGTTACCTGAGGCGGAAAACGAGTCGAAGGAGGAGCTAATGGTTCAAGCTTACGATAAACTGAGTCAAGCTGTCCCTGAACTTTGTCTCAATGATATAGGCAATATCTATCGTTTGGGGGTTCAAAGAGGCCCTAGGCCTAGATCAGTAAGGGTAATACTAACCAAAGAATGGATGAAAGATGCGCTACTACAAAATAGACAGGTTCTAGCAGATAAAGAAAGAGGTGATGAGCGGATATATGTAAATAACGACATGCCCGAAATCTCACGTAGACGCCGATCTGACATGGTTGCTATCATGAAAACGGCCAAGGAGCAAAACAGAGATGACGTCAGAATTAAGGGCGAGAAACTAGTGGTGGATGGAGTTGGATACGCCCACCGTGAGCTGGATCTGCTTGACAACGACCTTCTGTTACAGAATGTTAAAACGAAAGTTTATCAGAATAAAGTACTGTTCCAAAGTGAGTACTCTCCATTGTCAAATTTTAAAGAGTGCAATATTAATTTACATGATCAAGACTTCCGATCGGCAGAACATGCGTTCCAATACGCAAAGGCAACATATTGCAAGCCAAAACTCTGCGACCTCATCTTCCGTGCACCAACCGCAAGAGATGCCCGACTCATTTCTAAGTCAATCACCAAGATTACCCCAGAATGGGAGAGGGACAAAATCGAGAAGATGCGTCTAATCTCTTATGCTAAATTCCAGCAGAACAAGTCACTGAGAGAGTTCTTAATCAACACCGGCGACAAGCGACTTATTGAAGCTACCAGAGACCCATTTTGGGGTGCCAACGCGACCCTAGACTCCAAATATCTCCAAAGTGGATATTACAATGGACAAAACCACCTGGGCCAAATTCTTGAAAATGTGCGCACCGCTCTCAATTCTGGCCAAAACTGGCAGAATGTGCTGTATACACCTATAAAACCCCCAGGTATCCCACCACGCGATGTCATGCGGCCGACTGCCACGCCCATATGGGCTGGCCAGCAACAACAACAACAAGGCTATGATTTCAACCATGCTGCCAGCCAGTCGTCCCAAAACATGGTGTCACGCCCCCTGCACGCTCCAATGGATTACCAGAATATGAGGCCCCAGTACGCACCCAATTATCCGCCTCAAGTCCGATTCCCAGTGACCACTGTCCCCCAACACCCATTTCAATACCAGCCAAACACACCAGTTCGTCCTGCCTACAACTACACACAACCCCCACCTAGTAGTTCTGGTGGTTCATAGATCGTAGCCTGATATTTCAATACATCTCAGATCTTAGTCTGATCTCAATATATCATCATGCAGACCCTCGTCGTCATGGATTCTAGGGGAGATGGATTGGGTAAATATATAAGTAACCCAAATATTTCAGTTAGCTTCCGCAAGGGAGCGCGATTAGAAGCTGTTTTTAGGGAGATAGATTGTATTCTTTCATCCCACCACCAATACAAATCAGTGATCATATCAGCGGGTATTAATGACTGTACCAACCTGGATCGGAAATCGTGGACTGTCACGCCTGCATCTCACACAGTGGAATCGCTCAGTAACCTGGTTATTGAGCGAATTGATTCTGGTTTTAGATATTTGACGTCAAAACACGCCGGAACGCACATCACGATGGAGGGCATAATCCCGATGGTACTCGCCCAATATAACCGGAGCCCTACCCAGAATGAACAACAACAGCAGATTATTTACGACTCAATATCTGCTATTAATCAACATATATATTCCATGAACAATGATCGTCTAACTACTAGTCCCCGCATAGTTTCCTCAGCATGGAAGAAAGTGCGGTCCAACTTGATATTGAAGACCCACCTACTGACGGATGGCCTACATTATAGTGATGAACTCAAACTCAAAATTGCGAGAAAAATCGAAAGATTCCATATATTGCGTAACCGACCGCTTGCTAGACCATTACCATGTACCCTGGTGAGAGGAACTTATCCTCCTCCAGTCCATACTGCATCATATTCACGTGCTAGTTCTGAGCGGCTGTGTGGAACTGATCCACCTGCCAACGATTCCCGTCATGTTCATTATCCTGATCACTCCTATTATGCATAATGTGGTATCTAATACAGGTGTCAAAGATAGGCACTATCTCCTTCTACAATGTCAGTTCTTTATAATCTGCCATATGATGGACATATGCAATGTGTATTGAGGTGAATCAATTAATTGAGCTGAAAGGTTTCAGAATCGTTCATCTAAATGTCCGATCACTGTTTAATAAGATAGATGAGATCAAAAGTTTATTATACGATACAAATGCCGATATCTTATGTATTTCTGAAACATGGCTGAAGCCATCTCTGCCAGACCATATGTTTGAAATGAAGGGTTATAATATGATAAGACTTGATCGTAAGTTAACTGGAAATGGAGGTGGGATCATGATTTATACATTGAAAAATATAGTTGTAGAGGAAATGCTCAATTTGTATATATCGGATGAAAATATTGAGATAATGAGTGTTGAAGTAAGGCCCCTGGGCCCAGCCAAATTTGGTCTAACTCTTGTTTATCGTCCCCCCTCTGGGAGTCAGCAAATATTCACTGATCATTTAATTGCTGCCTTTAATGATATTCGTGATAAGGGATTTGTTGAACAATTGTTTCTTGGTGATTTTAATGTTAACATGCTTACTCGCAATCCAAACTCTGATCGTATGAATGCTTTTATAAGAAACCAAGGTCTCACTTCACACATTAATGAACCGACTAGGTATACTCCAACCCACTCATCATGTATAGATTTGATGTTATCCAACCTAAGATTTGCTGCATTTTCCTCAGCAATAAATATCAACTTAAGCGATCATATGGGCACTGTCCTGGTTTTAAAGAAGGAAAGAGCCAATACGCGTAGAAAGAAATCAATGGGCCGTAATTACAGTAACCTAGATGAAAACCTGATGATGAATCGCATTAGAAACATTAACTGGGATCAAGTTTTTAATGGAAATAATGAAAATAATACATGTGCTATATGGAATAATATGCTCAATATATTTGAGACTATTGTGAATGATATGTGTCCGATTAAACAGTTCCGTGTAAGAGAAAACAATGAGCCGTGGATGTCACCTGATTTGGTACGAATGATGAAATTCCGGGACTATCTGTTTAAATTAGCAAAAAATAGACGAGATAACCAAACCTACCAGCGTGCTAAATTGATACGAAATGAAGTTAACCGAGCTGTAATCCGTGCCAAATCAAACTATTACCAGAATGAACTAACCCACAATAATCATAACCCCAAGAAGTATTGGAGATGTCTTAAAAAACTTGTCAAGGGTTCCAAAGATGGGATCGAATTTGTTCGTAATCATGACGGTATCGCATTGAACGAAAAAGATAGTGCGAATTATATAAACGACTACTTTTGTAATATTAACTTTGAAACTATAAATAGACCTTTAGATACTATGAGGCAAATGAATGGCGAGAGTCTCAGAATTGTTAACGATATTGGTACTGGTGAGGTGGCTGACTTAATCCAAGGGATTGATGTATCAAAATCCTCTGGCTGCTTGAAAATTCCAACTAAACTCTATAAGATTCTATTGTCTGCGATTCCTAATGAAGTGACCCGATTGTTCAATTTATGTATTGATACCTGCACATTCCCTATCGGCTGGAAGACCAGTATAGTGACACCTATCCCCAAGAAGGGTGATATCAGCTTATGCAAAAATATACGCCCCATTGGTCAGAGTCATATTTGCGGTAAGATCCTAGAACAACTAATTTACAACCAATTATATTACTTTTTTGAAGGCAACCATTATCTATCTAAACACCAACATGGTTTTAGAGAAAATTGTTCAACCTCCCAAGCAGTAAGTGACCTCGTATGGGATATCAATATAGCCAACAACAATAACGAATACACAGTGTGCTGTTTTATAGATTTTACAACCGCATTCCCATCCATAAATCATTCTCTGCTACTGAGTAAGTTGAAGTATTACAATGTGGAAGAGAGCACTATTGAGCTACTAAGAAACTACCTGAATGACAGAAGCCAGTGTGTTAGGGTGGGGGGCTCTATATCGGATAACCTTTCAATTAAATCCGGGATAATTCAGGGGTCAATTTTGGGACCATTACTTTTTAATATTTACATCAATGATCTGCCAAATATCAATCGAAACTGTAAGATAATAATGTATGCTGATGATGTGGTCTTATACAAGTCAGGTAAAGATATGATGGAGGTTATAAACTCTGTTGCAGAAGATGTAAATAAGTTACACGCATGGTCAATTAGCAATAAGATGAAAATCAACGAGAAGAAATCTGAGGTTATGGTATGTGGGAATAAAGCTATGTTAAAGCGCCAAGTACCACCTAACGAATTGAAGGCTGATAATTTGTCATTGAAAATTGTATCACAATTTGTATACCTGGGTATATTAATCGACAGCGAAACTTCTTTTGAACCGAACGCAAACATGATTATCAAAAGTCTTAATGGGAAGCTATACTTTTTAAGCAAAATCCGCAGATATTTAAATGACCAAGCTGCTCTACAAACCTATAAGACCATGATCTTACCTACTGTAGATTTCCAACTTATGTTTTTAACAGCCTGTACTGACAAAACAATTACCACCATACAGCGACTCCAAAACCGTGCGTTACGTATATGCCTCAGATCAGAACCTGGGACACCCACGCTTAATCTTCATAGAAATTCGAATTGTTTATTAATTAGTCGCCGAATTGAACTTAACATTGCGAAATGTGCATTTTATAAGGTTATTGAAAAACAGGAATTCCTAAGGCCGAATGTCCGCACACGCCGTGATGGCGCACCAGTATTTTTGCCACCCAGACCCCGGTCGGGAAAATTTAAAAAATCATTGTTATATAGCTTATGTACCATCTGGAATGATCTGCCTCGAGATCTTAGATTAACTGATGACTTTATGGATTTTAAGAATAATGTAAAACAGCATTTTTCAATGAATTATTAAACATAGGCTAGATAAGTGTGTATTTATTTATGTGTATAACTCCCAATGGATATGACCATATAATGATTATACCTTAGCTTTGTTCTAAAAATAACTTGTATGTTGCTGTGTTTATTTCCTATTGTTTATTGTTTGTCTAAAGCTTTGTAAGTGCTATGTCTATTTCCTATTTGTTTATTGTTTGTCTCTGGCCAGCCGAACTCAGGCAACGGTGGTATATCACCATATGGTGAGTCGTGGTTATATTAACATCAATCCTATATTCGCTTTAAATGATCTATGTAAATCTTGTAACCGTGCCTGAATAAAGACCAGTACCAAAAAAAAAAAAAAAAAAAAAATACCATAGACCTACACACCACTAGCTGCGTCGGCTACGCCACTGGCCCTATAGTTTGTTGTCAACAACAAGCCTGTGAGCATGGTGCACTTCCAGGTATGGGACGGAATAAGGGATTGAACGGAATGGTCACCCAATATTGCCGATAATGAATGTTTTCAAATCGGGGTTTGTCTACCATAAATAATGTACTTCCTCCCACAAAAAGGCCACCTAACTACAGCAAGTTTCCATTAAGCCCAACTACAGGACGCCAATTACATGGGAAAACATTGAAAACAGGGCCATAAATCCAGGTTGTTCTTAGATGGGAGTGGACACTGATGGGTTGGGCGACGTGAGGAATTTCGGAAGTGGACTTATCCACCTCTTCACAAAGGGCGGGTCGGTCGCTTCTCGTCCAGAAAATTACCGCAGCAAGACATTTATTTGTGGGAAGTAAATTGGTTATATTTCACCAGATCTGAACACTTTTAGATTGTTTTTATATTTAAAAATAAAAGATCGTCCCACCCACCCACCCTGTCTCTACCCCTCCTACCTACAATATCCATTTGATTTAGTATCAAATAATGTAGCCTACACAACACCAACGTGTTGGGTAGGCTACAACACCCACCCTATAAATAGCCTACATGTCAACAAGCTAGCTGGGTGTTATGTGGGTGTTATGTAAGGGTGGCAGTGGCTATAGTAAGGGTATAGCTGTTGGGTGGTTGAAGCTATGTAAACATGGCAGGAGTGAGTGACAACAGATAGAGGGTGCATGAATGTTTTGAAAACAGCATTTCTGGACCATGAACACAGTACTTTTTCCAGACAAAAGGGTAGCTAACTAAGTCAAGTTTCTCTCAGACGAATTAGAGGTCGCCACTTACAGGGAAAACGTTAAAAAGAAGGCCATAAGTATGGGTCGTGTCTATATGGGGAGTGGACGCTGATGGGTTGGGTGACGTCACTAATTTTAGAGAGGGGCTTATCCGCCCACAGAGGGCGGGTTGGTCACATCTCGTCCAGGACTGCTGCTATTCCCTGCTTATATTAGTTCATTATTTTATAACTAATTATTGGCTTTCTTATTACACATGTGGTGGTTATGTGTTTCCTGTTATATATGTGTGTTGCATCGCTTTATGCTGTGCGCAGACATTGTTGCAGCCAATCACCTCTCACCTACACTGTTAAAACTCCGCGTACATAGACTAGGATTGTCGCGGGTATGTTGGCGATTTGTCGCGTTCTGTGTGCTTGTCACGGTAAACATTCATGGTGCGAGAAATCTGCGTCCAAGCTCCGTCAAAATACGCGCCTGTAGAAATAGCCTATACCTGTGTGCGACCAAGCATGATGACCGGGCTATTGTTTTGATACCAGGTAATAGTATCTGGGTCAATGCATAGGCCTACATATTATATACACCAGTAACACAAGAGGGTTCAGTCAGCCACCACCTAGGCTGGGGGCAGGGAGAGTGATTAACTATAGGATTAACCATAGGGCAGCACACACCAAAAGTAATTGGAAGTAGTTCTAGGTATACCGTATTTCCTTGAAATACCGCCGGGCCTTGAATAAGCGCCGGGGGCAGAGCATGATTTACTAATAAGCGCCGGGCCTTGAATAGGCGCCGGGGTTAAGCTATCATATGTATCAAAACAAATGATGCAATACGATTTGGATGTGTCACTATAATCAGATGTGGTGGTAATGATTTATCACTGGTTTGGCTTTGTCTATCTTCAGTAGTGTCATTTCTGTTGTTGATACTAATTCTCTTGAGGTTATCATTAAACAAACAATCTTAATTAGAATGCCTGCCAGCAGACCTAAGTTTCCAGTTTCAAGCTGGTGGTTAGCTCGAGTTTCTTGTTATGACAACAGTAACAAGACACTGGCATAACATTACTGTTTATATACCATTTTATAACGATCCCTCTGAAAGATTTGGGATATAATCATGGCACATTTAGACCAGTATTTTTTAGATGACAAGAGATACAAATATTTAGGTTGTTGGACTTGTAAATTACAAATAATTTCCCTATGTATATGAGTTTCTGGGAAAGTAAATCTATAATTTCCATGCTCATTCTACCTTCTTTGAATAGGCGCCGGGCCTTGAATAGGCGCCGGGCCTTGAATAGGCACCTGGTACAAAGTCCCTTGACTTAATTAGCGCCGGGGGGCGCCTATTCAAGGAAATACGGTACTAGTAGGTATCCCAGTTTTAGACCAATACATGTACATGGTTCGCAATTGCTTAAATATATGATTATTTGTTCGATGTTTTTTCATAAATCAATCAAGGCCTAACTCAAAAATCACTGTGTTCAATAAGTTAGCTTTTAATGTCTCCTACATTGTCCATTTCGTTGTTTTAAGATATTCTAGAAAATGGAATTTATATGAATTTATGGGGGAAAAAACAGAACATACTCCTTGCCGCTCACACTGCGGGAAGCTCGGACCTAACAAGCTTGATCTTATAGCCTTTAGGTTGATATTTGTGTATGGGTAAAGCCAATGGTGTATATTCTCCTGAATGTATAGAGCACACTTATAGTAGGAAGTACTAACACAACACAATTTGGGATCTATTAGCTATATGCTAGTTAACTATTGACTGAATGTATCTTTTATTCCATCGTACAGTTTGTAATGACGGCCTCGTCATGACAATTTACCTTAGAAGGTAAATCAAATGCTATCAAACCAATGTCTATCATATGACCATATTTCATATTCATAAATATTATTCTTCATTTAGCGCAAATGGAGGTGACGAAGGTGTCAGCTAGCTTCCCCTTACTCCTCCTCCCCCGTCGTCGCCAACAGTAGCGTTCACGCCTGGGGAACGTTCGCACACAGGGTCCCATAAGACCAATCCCAATAGACCTGGGTCCCAAAAGACCTGTATTCTATATGGAATTATATGGGGTGGGGATTAGGCAACATGGGGGCGGCAGGTAGGCTTGGTCTCAACAGGTAGGCTATATAGGTCACGTACAAGCTTTCGCGGGAGGCTCAATCGGCCGCAGCAGTTCATGCGAGATGGTTCTTTTGTTCAGTTTACAGACATGGGAGGCTATACTTCATTGTATTCAAGGCAGGTTTTTTTTGCAATTTTACGACATTACAACAGTTTATTTAGCAACATAATACATGTCAACGTCTGAGGATAAACTCATAGAAAAGGTTTAAAGCAAATACTAGACACTTTGTGAGAACCGCTTCTTTTCTGAAAGAAGCTGCCCATCGGCAGGAACTCTACCCACAATGACGTCACGCCCGCTATCACGGTTTTACGCAACACTACAAGAATCGACATTTATAGCTGTCTCTGCCCACCAAATAAATGCTTATTCAGCTTATTCTCCGGTGTCAGTACTACCGTATATTAGTAAGCAACGTTATTAGCTAGTGATTACTAGAACAATATTGTATATAAAGGACGGTAGGGTCAGGTATAGCTCAAAACATTGCCTAGGGAGGATTCGAATCGACGGCCATTGCCGCGAAATATATCAACAAGCGCCGAAAATGGTGTCTCCCAATACTGCCGCAAGTGCCCCTGCATATACACTCCCGCTGGCTGTACACATGCCTCTTGTTGACAAAACTGAACAATTGCAAGCTGGCTCAATATATAATCAACACATCCCGTCCCTCAGGCAATGAGACTTTCATTCCGCACATTTACACAGTTTACCACAGTCTGCGGGCCTTTGGTGTCTTGGATGCCATAAGGCCCAGCAGACCATGCTCAAACCATGCGCAAAACTTCCCCATTGAAAACGGCCGTAGGCATATAGGGGTAGCGCTACGTTCGTAAATGACAGGGGGGGGGGGGGGGAGGAGGTCAGGAGGCTAGGTGCCCAACCATTTTTCTTCTATTTACTTTCACCAAGAACGTGCATCTAACCCAACTATAGAAAACAGAACATTATAATCTTGCAGCGGATACTTTCTAGACAGAATGGAGTGGATAACTGATGCAAGGAAATTAACGTCCCCATTCTGTAACTTTTTATATTGTCTACTTGTTGTGGACAGGTCTGGGGCATCTTCTCCATTATTAATCATCAATAATTCTTGTTCAATTCCATTTTAGTTTCATTTCATAGAACAAGAGAGAGAAACGGTTATGAGGAAGCCAAGGTTTGTGAGATGTAAGTATATTTATAGCTATGTATCCTTAGTTGAATGGCTAAAACTATACCTCATCTCATTTATAAATATACTGCCATTGAAATGGCTAACTGACTTATTTTCTTGTTACAGAAGCTGACATGAGGAAGAAACACCTCAACAAGGAAATGATGCACCAAAATGATGATTTTCTAAGAGAATAATTACTTCACCCTCCCTGAAGTCAATGAATGAATAAATAAAATATTAAGCAGTATTTCATGGGCCAATACAGGCTTGCAATGATAGGAATGATCTGATAGGTTGACAGAGTATAATCTCATTCTAAAACTGTAGCGTTATGCAGTATAATTGTGTTTCATTACATGGCATTTGCGAATGGCCGATATAAGTGGACAACCAATAAGTAAATTTCATCATTAAAACAGCCATACAGGGTCATTGGATATAAATTTCCTGTCACACTCAGAGTGAAACTGTGCCACTCGCAATAATACACAATCTTACATTGTGTTATAGGAAAACTATTCACAAATCAACTTTTCGCTGTATTCCATATAGACTATACAATTTCACTTTGTGGGATAAAGTTGGCTCCCCATGTTTAAATTGCTTCCTACACTGCCTGTCATTCAAGGCCCTGCATGGGACCTACGTTAGTCTGACAGGAGGACCATGGTCTAACTCGCAGCGTAGGGTGAGCAAGGAAAGCCATCCATAAGATTGTGTATACCTTCTTTGAAAAATAAGCAATCTTAGCATGTTTATTGCCCATAAGTTCTTTATTGTTTATACTAGATACACAAAACCATACTTCTATTAATATTACTATTGGAACACTATTCCTATTGATATGTCGCCCAAGGAGGGTTGGGAATGTCTGTGGGCCCATTTCGCGAGAATTGACCTTCCTATTTTGTATTACAAACACTTCGATGTATCTGTTCAAGTTTCATTTCAATTGAATCGTTTGCATTGTCAGGTTGGGGAACAAGATATTTTCTCTAATTCTTATTAATCTCGGAGGAGCGTGTTAAAATATTGACAAATAATGGCAAAAATAAATTCCAATTTTATTTTATTTCTAGAATGGGATTGTATGTTTTCGAGAGTGCTGCAAAAATATAAGAATTGATCGATTACTAGAGGGTGGGGGTGGGGCGGCCAGGTATTATTAAATTAGATGTACCTCTAAAGCGTACTGAGATATTAGCTGATTCCTATCAGCCAATCAGATTTCAGCTAATTTGCATAAATAGGGCAAAAAATGGCCGAAATATTAGAAATACGGAGATTTAAACATTGATATTTAAAAAGGTTGCCATAATATGACCCTGCACTAATCATGGGGTAAAGCAATGTGATGGTCATTAAACAATGAGACTGGCTAGCAACACCCGCCATCAGGGGATTGGGGAGTCACTACACAACTTTATAAAAATGTTTAACAAGAAATATGATATAATATATAGTTAGTTAATGACAGAGACTTACAGTATGTTGGGCACCTAAGATAACATTAATGTCAGAAAATACAGGAACTGCATAACACATTCTGAGAGTAGAGTGTATAGCAACATACTACAAAAGGTTTCCTTTCGTTTGCACTTTCTCAACCCTACAGGTTATACATGGCTTGCATTTCTATTTCCTTATTTCACTTATGAATGCTCTCCTTGTTTCAGTCTTCATATCAGAATATTGAGATATTTCTATAATCCTTTAGAATTTCCCTTGCACATTCGGCAGCAGTAATTACCAATATGGAATTCTAATGGAATAGGGTATTGTTTGGGCAGTTCATTACTGTTTTTCCGGCTACAGCAAAGTTCGCAACACAGTTGCGATCAATTTAACGTGGGACATTATTGATCATTTTAATGTTCATGCGGCGAGATGGCAGTTTGCGGGATTACATCTCCGGTGCTTTTCATTCGCTTGCAGAGTAATCAAAGTAGTAAGTGCATTGGAAACATCCCTTGCTAGAACAGAATTATTAAAGTCTGAAGAACCACACCCTTTTCTAAATACATACTAAATGACTTCTCGGTGTATTCTTTAGTTTGGTGATCAAATATAAAGTCATATTATGTGTCCTTTGATAAATAAACATATTATTTATCTAGTAGTTATATATCGTGATATTTGGCCTGATTTGGGTGCCTATCTGATATTGATCTAATAAAATAAAATGATGTGTTTCCTTTGAAAATAATCTAAATGATATTTAGCCTGATTTAGTTGCTATTTTCTCTCAAATCTATTTTTATTTTGCAAATTCTGTATGCGTTGTCTATTTTAATTCCCCCAGACAATTCGTTCTGTCCCCGGCAGTCTTCTCTAAGGCATTATTTTGTCATCGCTGACTTTATTCATTTGATTACCGCAAAGGAATAAATCAAATCTGTTGACCGAATTATTTTCAAAGACCAATTCCTAATGGTCATTTACTGTTGTCCCTCATATTTAGAACCAGATTATAGCCTCAGGCCATCACAGCTTATTGATGTAACACATGTGTCACATCACTAGAGTCTGTCCGAAAAGTAGTTGACACGGGATTCTTTTGTTCCTTTAAGAAGCTATTTATGACAAGGATCTGTCAATCCTTTGCCCAGTGAGCTGCTCTTTGCAATCAACAATGGTGAAACAGGGCCAGTATGACCAGCTCTTCCTACCCTCTAAGCAAAACAACAGCTGCTGCACACGAAACAGAGACGGCGCAATACAATAAATACAATACAACTGTATATTTGGCCGTGGTCAATCGCAAACGGCGACTCAGGGGGCAAAGGTTTGAAGTCAAGAACCGCCCACCTATCCCTCTTCTTAAAGGCCCTAAGGAATCCCGTGTGAACTACTTTTCAGACAGACTATAAGCTGTGGTGGCCTGAGGCTTTCGGATGATATTACATTGATATATCATCCGAACTTTATTAATCATCATAATTATCATACTTTCAAAACTGTTAATTGTGATATACTGACATAGAATAGGATCAATTAACCCCTACATTATTACATGGTGGTATCAACAATGACCAGCCCATATTGTTCTCCATCATAAGGAGATTACAGATAAACTAGTTCGAAGGTAATCTCCATTAACACTCTCACCGCTCCATTAAAGCTCTCGTTGTATAAAATGAATTTACTAAAGTGATTCTGCCGAGTGTACAGCGCATTTGCAAAGCGCCTTGATTAATTGATAGCGCGTAGAAATAATTATCGCTGTCTTCGTGTGTTTGTAATTATGATGTTCTTTTTATGTGATTTATTGTGGTTGCTTGGGTCCTACTTCTCTTCCATAATTAGATGTTAAATACTAAAGAACGTAATCTTCATCTTATCGTTTCATCCCTCATCATAGTAATCATTTCTTTCGTGCCTAAAATTGTACTATGATTAAAGGGTTTTTTTAATTATTATTCCATTAAAGACCAATACATATTTAAACAATGCATTGAAAAAATCAAGCGTCGATTAATAATCGTTTATCACTCTATTACACACAAACTGCATAAAACATTTAATATTAAAATTTCTTATAAATACAAAGACTCCAAGCGTACCTTAAAGGAACCCTATATTTCAAACACTTCTCCTTCTCCTCTTTTCCTTAGTACATATTATCATTAAAAAACATCATGTCACCTTACTACTTGTTTGTTGGTAGTTACGACAGAACTGAATTTTGTCAGTGACCATTACATCATTCGTTGAAAAATACCTCTCCATACGGTTACAGTACAGTGAGTATGTTACTGTCATATAGCAATGTTACTGTCATATAGCAGGGCACTTTGCAGTAACATATTAATAAAAGGTTTAAACGTACACACCTTTCATGAATTAATCGTATATTATAACATACAGAATTATTTTTCTTTTCATTGTCCACCTGTTACTACGAGTCTTATGTCTTTATTCTAACCTTTGTCAGGCGTATATGAGTGTGTCAGTATCGGTCAGTATGATTATTACCAACGCCTGGAATCATGCATTGCCCAAAGTAAATGCAACAATGTAGTATACCGGTACTTTCAAAGACAGGATTATCACCTTTATATCAATTCATATGGTTTAAAACTTACTATGATAACAAGACACGAAAACCACTCTAATAGTAAGAGGATAACTGTAAATTAGTGTAAATGTTTTCTTCCTGGAAAAAAACACATACTCCTGTCTTAACAGTATTATAATTATTGGAAGAACCCTAGTCGTTTGTCGATTATTTTGCTGTAATATGATTTAGAAAGTATTGTGGGGGTGGAGACTATGTTTCATTCCTTGGCCGGGTTCCTCGGACAGCTGTGGATGGTACTTGCGACTTTCTCAGCGCCTCAGTGCTACTCGGGGTTCCATTGGTAAAACTAGAAAAACATACAAGGCTGCACGCGATGCTGCTGGTGCCTGGCGGTTCAGGGTGGAATTACATCGCCCATGATTCTTCTTTCTTAGTACAGAAATACTTCCATGGATTTACTCCAGGCGTCGTTTCACTCCATTATTTGAGTTATTTTCCCTATCGATGACTGAAATCAAGCTCTTTTGTTTAATTGGGGCAAAACTCCATAATTAAGTCAGAATTTACGATGGCGAAATGGTCATTTGTCATGAACATGTTGGGAAATCATTCCTGGACATGATGGGCTTCAGCTTGAGTAGTTGATCAGTTAATTAAAGCCTATTGTTAAAATAGAGAATTACCATTCCCTGGAATGTATATGTGGCAATATTTTTCAAATGATTTTTCACAGGAACCCTTGTTCTGAATGTTTTCATTTCTGGTGTGTTTAGCGCTGTTAGTACCATGAATTGATGTGCAAAATTTAAAGACTGTGGATTCAATATATATCTATGCATATAAGGTTAGCCTAAGGAGTATATTTTGATAACTACTTTACTCGTGGTTGACTATTTCTAAAAATCAATCTTTTTAGCGACTTGTGACTCATTTTCCCATGATTAATTTCTCATAGTGTAGTTATCAGTGTGTTATACTAAGACTTTTCACCTATATTAAATCAGATATTGAATTGTGTAAGATGTTTTTAATGAATAAAATGGGAATAGAGGGTCCAGGAAACCATATAATTTTTGTACAAGTCTGTATGAAACTACAAGGGGGATATAATAATGATTAGATACCTCTACATGTATCTTATACCAAACTAATGAACCAGCCACGCAAAGTGGAATACATGGACAGATTTAGAGGTCTCCAACCTTTTTTTGATCAGGGTAAGATAGGATTTTCTTTGTTAATTTGTGGGATACGGCCTCAAATTAAAGTGTAGCAAATCTAAACTAATTTGGACTGGACATTATTTTATTATTCCATAAAACGTGAAAAGACCAACGGGGTAACATAACTTTTTTTTCATTTATTTGTTTCTTTTGTAGTAAGGAACAATTCCTGAAAGCTTTATGGCAATTGAACTGGGCGGGGTTTTTTTCATTGAACTGCCCTGTATACCTTTAATACAATACAATCACAGAAAAATTGGAAACGAGAATAGTTACAAGCCGCTTCTCTCCGTCTGAATTCCCAGAACAAAGTAACCCAACTGTAATTTAATCATTTTAGAGGAACATGATAACCCAGAAAACTCTCAATACAGATACTGCAAATACTCGATGCAAGAAACTCGACGGTGTAGGTCATAACCTTTTTATGTTATGGCCGATAACTTTATGAATTCCGACCGCATGGCTTTCTCCCCGACTTTCTTTATTTATCCATTGCCAACCACGTATCCTTTCTTCTCTATCGATTTACATAGTCGAATTGAAACGATTTAAACACAATATGCCTGAACTAATTAGCCCAAGCTCTCCTTCCTCACATGTCGTCTCTCCAATGTCCAACATAACTTTCTTTGCAGTATCAGTTTGCATAGCGGCATAAAAATAACTTTGGAATTGTGTTCGGGAATATTCTAAATAAATACACTTAACAATAACAGGTAGCTTACGTCAACTGACTTTTAGAAATGGCTATGAAAGTTACTGTGATGCTGTGAATAAAGTAGACATAAGAGAGGGATGGCCTTGAACCACAAATAAAGGGGGTTTATTTCACCATAATATCATACATGTAATAAATGTGAAGTAAAAAGAAAAAGTTTTCAAGCATGTGTGGTTGAGGCGAGTGGGCGTTAGAGAATGGAGTGTTTACCTTATGGATGGGGAAGGGCATTGTAATGTGGCGTTAGCTGATTGGACAATACAATGTCGTGGGGGGCGTGGTTCCCAGGGGGCGTTGCCTAGCTCCCGTCACCAATATACACGGTCATGGATCACCTTCACATAAGAAGAAGGGCCACATATTAGGAAATATGCATTCCCTATTAAATAGTTCCAGGTGATAATTTTTGGATTTGCAGATATGTGATACCTTACACAATGTCCACTTTACGTATAATACTCACGACCTCGTATCTCGGTAAAAGCTCTATACTTACCTTGCGTGTGCATCTCACCTTGGGTACGTATCCTGCATACACAGGTTCTCTTTCTAACATGCTTTGCGCATATTTTTTTTCCAACTAGACATTATGCACATTTACACTATTCTCAGTACTGGCTAATCAAGATTTAAATGAAAAAGAGAAAAGATATAATAAAAACATCGAGACGAAAATTATACAAAAATTACCGTATTGAATAGAATTACAATTTAAGGAATTTGTTTTCCAGCTGTCTGCCATCGCAGGCAGTAACGAAATTATTAAAACACAACATCTTATCTTCCGTTTTTACATCTTATACTTCCGTTTTTTCTACACTTTTGTATGTGTTCTCGTGTATGTTCCCCTCCTGAGCAAATAACTAGGGCCATTACATATTTCATATTTGGTAGTTTTCTGAATGATAGCCTCCAGGCTACACATATTGGTGGAAGCACGGTATATTGCAGAAACAATGAAGCTGGTTTTAAGCCTACTGATTTCTCTGGAAAAGACGGGTTCTCGGCATGGTCTCAAATATTATTGGCCATATGGACTCTATGAAGACATACTTAGTATTTTCTATTATTCTGATGGAAAATGAAATTTCTAGAATATATTATTCCAATCATATATGAATATTTATAAATATCTATCATCAATATCTAATATATAAAGCTCTAGAAGGGTTTTTTGTCATGCATGTTATGGGAATCTGTGATCTCCTCATCTGTTTTTTGGTCTTTACAGGTCCGTTGACCCTGTCTGGAGGACATTATGTGGTTTGTGAAGTTATCTGAAGTGAAAATGTGAATTTGAGGCCTTTTTTAATCAGGATCTTTACACTCTATTTATAGCTTGGGAAAGCCCCTGTTACTAGAAGAGATTGAGATCATGCCTTTATGTCCCACTGTCCTCGGCAATGTGAGAGTCCCTGGCAACAGGAAAGAGATGGAGAGTGATCAGAGGGGGAGGGGGAGAGCGAGGAAAAAGAGACGGGGGTGAGAGGAGAGAGATCAGAGAGAGAGGGTGAGAGTGAAGAAGCAGAGGGAGAGGGTGGGAGAAATCAGATAGGAAGAGGGAGAATAGGATAGAGAGAAGAAGGGGAGGGGGAGAGAAAGACAGGAAGGAGGGAGACGGAAAGGGAAGGAGAGAATGAAAGAAGTGAAGGGACATGGTGGGGGAAATCGGATAGGGTGATGGACAAGAGGAGAGAGGAGAAGGTGAGTAGGGACAGGGAGCGAGAGAGGGGAGAGGCAGGGGGAGAAAAGGAGGAGAGGCAGTGAGAGGAAGCGGGTGACCGTCTTGAGGACGGGTACTTTGCTAGTATTATATAAATTTATGTACATATCCATATCTCAACATTTTAATTATCACTTTAATTAATTAAGTTCATTAATTAGTTAATTTAATTAACACTTTTAATCAAAATTTATATCTTGAATCTATCAAAAACATTTACAATAGTTACCAATTACCAAATATCTTGATCTTCTGTCCTATCATCCCTTGTGTTGCATTGTTTTTGGGTTGTTTTTTTGTTTTTTTTTGTGTGGGGGGTTGGGGGGGGGTTGTTTGTGTTGCATTGTTGATCTGAGCCCTTGCAATGATCGATGGGTTTCGTAAGAGCGAGATTATCTTCTTTCAAAACAATTTTATTGGCCATGCTACATTTAACATACAACTCAAAAATACATATATATAATGTATAATATAATTCTTTGAAGAATTATTTGCATGGTGTCACGACAATAAATCTCCTAATATTTATGTCTATGTCTTATGATTACGTAACTTCACATAATAATGCCAGTGGTCAGTAATGATCACCCATGTGGAATAGGCTCTCCCCTCCCCAGCTGCATTGACATGACATTGACATGTATTTTTTTATTTGTATTTAAATATTTTTATTCAGCAAATAAACATTATGTAACAGTTACACTATTCTCAGAGTATGCTGTTGTCGATACAAAAAGGATAATAATAATAATAATGATAATAATAATATTTCCTAGTTCTTCAAAAAAATTCTATTTCTATATCTCTATATATATATATCACAAATCACACCAGATAAGAACAGCAATAAGAGCCTCGCACATTAGGCATTTACTACAAACCTCACAAAAAAGGAGTAGCAATATTTTAGAAAAAACAATAATAAGAAATAAGAATAAAAACCTCTCCCCGCGTTGTGTCTTATTCATATATTCCAAAAGGTGTGTCCTATCAATTTATATATTTAACAGTCAGAAATGTAGCTTTCTTCACGAAAAAAGGGTCATTACACAATCACATAATAATCATGTATCAATATTTCATTTCCTATGTATATATATATTTCGGTTTCCTATGTTCATTTTCTTCCTGCGAACAACATGCTGTGATATTACATTATTACAGAATATACCTCACATGGAGAGTCAAGGGGACATTTACCCCAAACCCCAGATTTCTCCAGAGTCCACAAATACATCTGTATATAACTTTTTTAATTCCTTGGAAAAAACTTTCTTGTCATTCAAATCTCTTAAGTCTGCTGGTAATGTGTTCCACAATACTTTAACCTTTCCCATCGAGCTCCCTCTGATACTTTCTTTCTTCCATTTATCCACCTCTAGCCTCCCCTGATCCCTTAAATTATAATTATGATCTATGCCACCCATATTTAAATTATTCGTCCTGTTTTCCCAAAATAAATTTAAAATTCTAATAGTTCTCCTATAGCATTGTGGGATCATCTCACAACTTACATGCAACACTTTATTACTAATTCTATTATCTGCCCTTCTACTTTTCACATTTTGTACCAAGCTCAGACATTTGTTTTGCAGTATTTGCACCCTCCTTACTTGTTGTTTGGTTGACAAGTCGATCAAAATACATCCAAAATCCAATACAGGTAATATATATGTCTTAAAAATCAACAATGCAATTTTCTTTGTAATCTGGTTTCTAATTCTTCTTAATCTGTTATACATAACTGTGGCTCTCATACAAGTTCCTGCAATATGTTGCGACATGTTCAGGTTACAGTCCAGTATAAAACCTAGGTATCTAAAGGTCAGTACATATTCAATTTTTTCCCCTTCAATATACAAATCAGAGATGTCATGTTGTTTCTTTTTCTTATTCTTACTTCCATAAAATATCTGACTCTTTGTTTTCTTATTATTTATTTTTAAACCATTAGTTTCAACCCAACTTTTAAACATGTTGATATCAAGCTGCACCTCCATCCAGTCGTTATTACTGCATATTTTATGTACTACCACACAGTCATCTGCATACATAATAATTTTGCTTTTAAAATCTACATAACTCACATCATTTATATATATAATAAAAAGTAAAGGACCTAATATACTTCCCTGCGCCACACCAGCTTTTAATGGTAATATACTTGATAAGGAACCTCCAAAATTTACCCTTTGATTTCTGTTTTTTGAATATGTTATTATTAAATCGATTAGTGAACCCCTTAGACCTATATGTCTTAATTTCTTTATTAAAATATCTATGTTTATCGAATTAAATGCCTTAGAAAGATCAAAATATACAGCTAAGGTATCCGTTCCATCATCCTTATTTTTTAAAATTATATTCATAAAATCTATGATAGCAGTATCTATGCTCTTCCCTGCTCTGAAACCGTGTTGGCATATACTCAAAAATTTAATCTCCTCCAGGTGTTCATTTAATTTTTTTACTAGTATTTTTTCAAAAATTTTCCCAAAAATGGGTGATATCGAGATGGCCCTGATATCATCTATCCTTTGTGAATTTGCCTTCTTTGGTATGAGTGTACATATCGCTAGTTTCCAGTTCTGTGGGAAGTGCCCCTCTCTCTTTATCCTATTTAGAAAACATGTGAAATCTTCTAAACATGAAGTCAGGCATAATTTTAAAAATTTGGTGTTCATATCTACTATACCACTTGACTTATTTTCATCCAGCTCACATATTACCTCATAGACTTCTGCAGATGTTACATCGTTATCCCATTCTAATTCTGGGTATACCTCATCTGAGACTACTACCTCATCTGGATGTGAATTAGCATCAATATTACAAAAATATTTATTAGCATAATCTGCAGCATCTTTCCCTGTCAGCCTCTCTCCTTCAACTGTTACTATACATTCGTCCTTTTTCTTAGCTATATTTAAACCAAACATGTTACTAATATGTGCCCAAAAACGTTTATCATTTTGTGGGAACCTATTACAAATTTCATTTACAGCATCATATTTAATCTTAACTAATTTCTTCTTAATTTGTGCCCTAATACCTCTGGCTTCCTCCCAGTACCTAGGGTCTTTGGTCGATATGGCCTTTTTAAATAACTTATTCTTTTTCCTTATCAACCTAATAACCTCTTTGTTATATACACATTTCTGGTCTTTGACCCTTGGTCACATGATTGATGACATAAAATATGGATGAAATGAATAAAAGAGTCAGACTAGGAACGGGACTATATATTGTTGATATTATTATTGTTAACATTCAGAATAGGCTATCCTCTAGTCTATAATATCATTACTATTCCGACACCACTCTCACCATAGCTCGATCTACCCTTGATTCCGAGTAAGTCATTCATATCAATGTGTTGCCATCTCAGAATAACCAATACAGAAATACAAATACAAAATATAAAATAACCAATACAGACCTTGTTCATTACTTTCGCTATTGGTTTAATTCTTGATACATTTTAGTCGTACCTATTATCATCAACATCTCTATTTTAACTGTTGTCATCCAAGTATGTTACACCCGTTCATGCCATCTACTTCCGAAGTACAATCGCCTGTGCAGGAGATGAAGGAAAACCAAAGTCTATCCTCCATGAAATCTGGCTCATGCTCTATTCAAGCGCACACATATAAACAAAGGTCGATCAATGTAAATACTGAGTATACCAGGAAAACACATGGCTTAGAAAAGATGCTAATGAAAGAAGTCAACGCCTTTGCTACATTGTGAGGTGTCAAAACCATCTAAAGTTATATGGCTTTGGATATTGTAATGACTATCACGAACGAGCCTTCAGACTCTATTCTGCAAGCGTGCCTTCTGCATGTACATGAGGTACTCTGCTACATTAAGGAGCTCTTTGTCTTCGTAAACTGAGTCATCAAGTTCGTTTTATTCACCCACTCACCACGATAGCCTGCATGCTATATATATCTTTCTATACTATGATATATTATTATAGAGAGAGAATGGAACGATCCGGCAATAATCGAAAATTTATTGGACGAGATTCGCCCGCATACATATTATAAGCACGATGCCGTAGGATGCCTTGGGTCTCTGCGAAGATGGCGGAAGTGCGGTGGTAACGTCAGAGCTATTTTTAGGCAAAGTACATGTATAATTATTATAGTGCGCGTATTATATGAGTATTTTTTATAGCACCCCACTTATTCCACCTCTCATATGGAATGCGCATATGATAAATATATGTCTTTGATATTATGGCAATAGGGGATTTGCATGTCTCACTGCGCATGTCCAGTGCATGCTGGGATGGATTTACTTCAAATCTGACATGTACAAATCTGTATTTAGTAACATTTTTTTCAAAAAATGCATGGATCTTTTCACTTATATCATAGCTTGTGTAAATGATTTATGAAATCCAAATGCATGATGGGAAAGATGAAGTCTTAATTTACCCGATGTGCATTGGAAAATCCACCAGTGCATGTAAAAGTGCCACTGACCAGTCACAAAAGTGCAATCCGCTCAAAAAAGCAGTTTTGCACCTGGTTCCAACTGTATTATATAGCATGACAATATTCCTGATGCAATGTGCATCATCAGATGCATTCCAAAAATGTGTATCAAATTTATGTATATAAATCGGGTATCAATGCACTAGCTACATGCAGTAGAATTAATGGGGGTCAGTCAGTCTAGAGGAATTTATACAATTTATAAATTATAGTATCTTTCATTCTGTCTCAAAAATATAATAATATTTCTCAAGGCAACGTATGAAAATATTCATGGTGAATACAGCGGGTTTTTTTCAGTGTAACTGTTAAAGCCCTATGAAGAATAAAATACTTATGAATTAAGGTTCTACCTAAATGTCCAGTTCATTTGTATGAATAGTGATGAATGAAGGAATAACCTTTACTAAGTAATTCCCTCCCTCTCCTTGACATAGCAATAGCAATGAAAGTGCTTCACTGAGTGCATTATAACTGTGTCTTTTACACCTGGTCAGTAGCACATTGTTGGGAGCATCAGATCCACATTTATATGTAGGAGCATATTGTATTTATTTGGGAATCTTATATCTTCATCTGTATAACCTAAACACTCTTTACACTTCTCTCACAAATAATAGTTCAAACCATATCCACACCCACAACTACCATAAAATTCTACAACACAATGAAGCTACAACAGTCCATAATACATGCCACTGCTCACTCACCTGCATGGCATTCACACCTAATGTCGCACATAACTGACACTCCATTCTCTGACACTCATTCATGGAAACCCCTCTCCACTAAACTAAACCATGTAATGTTACCTCCATATTATCTAAATAATACTTCCCGAATCATCCTCAGGAGTTAATCCATCCTTTTATATTCCTACCACATTATTAATATGCTTTCTTTTTCCACTATGTGACCTTATAATATTACAAAACGATCTGGTTATATCTCCCAGCATAAGCGGGATATTATAGACACAAAATTATACAAAACATGATAATAAAAAAGGTATAACCTTATATATGCGGGAATTCACAGATATCAAACAATTAAAACGATATACCCGGGACAGTGTCCTATACACGACAGACCATGCTTGATACAAAAAGCGGCATCAATTACTCAAAATATACAAAAAGAGGTTCTCACAATATCACTATTCAAACAAAATTATAAGGATACTATACTTAATAGTAAAAGAAATGTTCTACA
This sequence comes from Sthenelais limicola, assembly GCA_942159475.1. Taxonomy (NCBI): domain Eukaryota; kingdom Metazoa; phylum Annelida; class Polychaeta; order Phyllodocida; family Sigalionidae; genus Sthenelais; species Sthenelais limicola. The sequence continues at coordinate 69,084,343 of OW804097.1, read as the reverse complement.
AACTAAGACGGGTTCAATACATTCGTGCAGAGGAATGGAATATTGTCATGCTATATAATACAGTTGGAACAGTTAAGAATAGCTCATTGCAATGTTCTTTAATACTTGTTTAGTTTTGTAGGGCTTTGTCACCTTTAATATTAAATATTAAAGGTGACAAAGCCCTACAAAACTAAACAACTTTGAAGTTTGTAAATTTTACAAACTTCAAAGGTTCATCGAATCTCTACAATGTTCAGCGTACCTATAGCAGGTAATATCAGCATAATGCAGGCGAAGGTTGGGAAGGCTGTGGCAAATATTTCGATTCCTACACCTATGCTTCAAATACCTTTCTTTTTGCCCATTATTTTGCATTATTTCGGCCATATTTAACCCAATTCATCAATGATTTAATTCCCCTCAATCTTGATTTCTAATAATTATGGTGTAACGGCGACATTACAACAAATGCTGACACCAACTTAACCACATCTGTATGTATTCATATCTATTTTCTTTTTACGAAATCCAGGCAGGACTAAACAATTATTAAGAACATGTTATTAATTACATGAAAATATTTTTTTAAAAAGATATTCTACATGTCGTAACACAACAAAATATTCCCACTGCTGTTCAATGAATTTTATGTGAGGTAATAAAAGGTTTCAGGGATATCGTGGCCTAATACTTTTTCTATTATCAAAATATAGATACATAACTTTCCTCTACCAAAAACTATTAATAATCCAATTAATAATCCAAATCCAATCGGCAGGGGTAAGATCCTTGTTATGGTCAGCATCATTAAATAACAATTGCCATAATACCACCAATCATTCATGGTGTAACCTGCCATAGGCTTACTATTATGCCACTTGTCTCCGCCAGGTGGCGGTACTGTTTTTACCAGGTGGCGCAGAGGATAACTGGGGTGCAGTTACAATTTATTTTACAATGAAAGTGCCGCCAATACACTTATGTGGCATTTATACATTATATATGTTCCTCATATTGTAATAAGACACACCACAAGTAATATCTTTCAATAGTTAAGTAGTATAATTTATCGTTTTGATTTTAAAATGGGTCATAATCAAAACACCCCATATAAGTGTATACAGTAATGGTATGGTTGCCATCAGCGCCCTGTAGCATTTGTACAACTACACACAAACTAATGTCAGTTACTGTCTGGAGATAGCAAAAGGGATGACCAACTGATGTACAAATAAATCAGATTAAAACTACTTTCGGCGGAACCCTTCTGATCATTGGTGATTGTTAAAATTTGTATTATATTCCAGTGTTTAAACAATTCTTCTCATGACAGCTTAAAAACAACTACAATGGAGCAGCAATGAAAGTGGTGCCCTGAGTGCATCAACAACTGCATAATTACACCTGGTACTGAGTGCAGTTTCTGAGTGCATCAAAATCGCATTTATTAATCGGGTCTATAGAGCATTGTAAAATCAAGTTATGACACTCACAACCGTTTACGTTTTCCACTAGTAAAGCACCAGGTCAAAATCAGGTCAAAAGTTCCAGGTGAAAACTATGTCAGAAGTGCATGCACATAGGGTATGGAAACCTGTAAACCCCATGGCTATTTAGATGAGATCATTGTTCCATATTCCATATATATATGCTGAACATATGTTTTCAATAGCCTCTACATTGACATAGAACTCCCATAATTCCATGCAAATCAGAATTCAAGATGGCGGACATGCAAATCCCCTACTGAAACCTCTAAATGAATAATAGCTAGAATAGCGACAATGAATTTCTCTATATCCATGGGTAATGATTCAATCCACAAGTCAGGTACCTAGTCTCTGTTTAATCATCTGATATTCCCATTATTTATTGGGACAGGAATAGTTTGGTATTATTTGGTATTTCTTCTTCTGTTAGTGACTCCGCGATGCTAAAGCTTACAAGAAATTGCTTCAGCATGCGTACAAAAGCCCAGTTCAACATCGTGCTGTGGATGCCTGTTAATGGTTTGCCTTGCAGCATGTCTGAACACACGCATCAAGTGTCAGGATGAATGAACATCCCTGTCACTTTATCCGTAAATCTAGTCCTACGTACGCCATCAACACACTCTCATGTTAGGAAGGGTTTTTCGTACTGAGATTACTGCTGCTTTCATGAATGATGCTTACAGAAAAACCCTTATCTTTGCATATCCCTTGGGTTGTAGGCAAACCCCCTTTCCTCATCCATTACGGGGGAATAACTGATGAGATTTCACAGCTACTTGAGGGACACCTCGCTTCCTTCCGGAACCTTTTCTAATATGATGCTTTCCAGGGATAAAAAAGGCTCATAAAATGGTAGCAATCTTTGTCAGCGTACATGACTTTGTACATGTATATTAGAAGTAGTTTAGTTATAAATTACATAGCACTGGTATCACCTGAGCTACCAGTGCGAATATAATTATACATCTACTGGATCGACACAAACCGTATACCAAAACCCAACACATCGTTTAGCTTAAAGAATGAATTGAAAATCATTGCTCTTTAGTTGGAAGATACTGAATTCTTGTTCAATTCTCAAGTGAGTGTAAGATTAGAAAATGTAATACGTACTCACTACCTGAAACTGTAATTCTAGAACAGATATTAACTAGTATCAGTGACTGTTACCGGTAATAGTGTTTCAGTGGCTTACTGTTTACAGTGGTAGCTGTAGTTTGGTATGCTTGTTGCAGTATGTATACACGTACGGTAAACAGTGCCTTATATATTTAGATATATTTTATGTTTATAATGTGGATATATGTCCCAATAACATGCACACCAATGCTTAACTCATCCTCAGACGCTTCCAGTACAGGGACCGATCAACTCCTATCCTAAACCATATATAACTACCTAATTACCTCAATTTACCCAGTATAGTTCCAGTCACACCCAGTACCTCTAACTTATTCCAACTATTACGCTCCTACTATAGATGACCTTTTATCCCTTCACAGAGGAACTTTACCTAACCAATATCTCATCTTCACACGCACTGCACGGGCCCACATTGATGTAACAGTGTCATATTTGAGGCGTCCCAGGTGGTGTGAGGTACCTGACAGGTTAACTCTATAGTGTGAGGTTGAGTAGGGTGAGGATAATGTGGCTTTAGAGAATGGGAAGAGTATGTAGCTATGTGCATGGGGATTCCATGTTGAATGTATTGTGAATTGTGTATTGTGCCAAAACATGAGGAAAACGTCCAGTGACCCATAAAGGCAGATGCTTATACGCTTCTGCTAAAAATCAAAGATTCAAATAAGCAATTGTGTGTCACACAATCCATATTTTTCTTTTTCTTTTCTTTGAATGCTGATCAAGCTATTGATCAAATGCATAAACATATCAAAAGAAATAAATTATAATGGATATTCCTTTTCAGACAAATGATGTCACCTTCCATACCAATGACGAATTCAAAGTCAGGATTTGTATCGTATACATATCCACAACAAAACTAACCACACCACCAAGGTGCGAATTTTAACCTCGAGGGAGGAGCTATCATAATTTGTGTAGGTGACCCGTCATCGATTATATTATCCGAGACCTTGGTGACCGATGCGGTAACCACGCCCCCCCGCGTGTGTTTACATCACGTCATAGTTCCTTCCCCCATCGTTCCTTCCCCCCATTCATTCCTCACTCTACGCCCATCTCCCGATCGGCACGCACGCCAGAATTTTTTTTTCTTTTCTATTGTATATGTTTATGGTATAAATAAACCCCATGTTATGTGGTTTCAGGCCATACCTGCCTTGTGTCATCCTTCCTAGATCTTCATATAGTCAACAAGTCGAGAGAGACATATAATATTATTATGATATTTCTCACATAAAACCTCACTAATTTTTAACGAGCTCCCCCCGACTACCTAGGAGCTTGGTCTACACGACCATTGCCTTGCAACAAGTGATGTTCCTGCGGGAGACCAATGTGAAGCAAGGTCAGAAGATAGAACATGCTTGAATTAGAAAGCGTAGATAACAAGGTGGGACTGTGTGTCAGCCTACATCATCGAGTTGAGAACAAAATGGGAGTAGGAGAGACCAATAGAGTGTGTACAGATCAAGGACTAGTAATTAATCTAGACAGACCCTTAAGCTAAATGACCAAAAGAAGGAGAACTTTGTGTTAAGAAGACAAGCTGTTCAGATGTTTTTAAATTATGGGGAACTTAAATTCGCTTTTGTGTTTAAGGTCGTGTTTGTACTTTTATCTGGATGTTGGTTGTCATTTACACAGGAATTGCACTGACAATATCTTTACAACGTTTATAAATAAATGGGTTAATTGATGTGCTTCCCTAAAATGGAGAAAACGAACTGCTTCGAACAGATCCACTAATTCACCTTATTTCGATTGGTAAAAGCGAGAAAAAAGAATATGTGGAGGTACTAAGGGCTAATATTATGTGATATGAGAGGTCGCTCTATATAATACTATGATACCAACCAACCGTACCCCCGCTACTGTTTGTTCTATATACACTGCATTTTATACTATGGGATTTTGGCCAGACTGGAGCCTAAAGGTGTGGAGTATGGGGAGAGTTTGGGCCGAGGCATTAGCCAAGGCTTATACTCCTCACCTTCTGGCTCCTGGAGGGCGAAAATCCCTTTAAAATTCTTTTAGGAAGATTCTCTGACATATTAGCCATTTACAATCGCTTATTTTATTTGATATCCCACTTTGATTCACCTTATGAGAGTAGCATTTACAATTCTCACTACTATTCATGATTCTTACTGATGATCCATGACCTAGTTACCTGTTCCGACACCTAAAAAGGGTGCCACAAACGTTGCAGGAGTAATTTCACTTCTTAACTCCATTCTGTGTGCACATGGTTTTACCTTGGTCGGGACAGTGCCATAATTTGAAACGCATTCAAAATCGATTCCGAATACTTTGGTCCTCATTGTATGACGCCTTCTTCCAGCTTTTGGCTTCGAAACCACTTTTTCTCGATCACAGTCTGTCCTCCTCAGAAGTTTTTTCTTCGCAGCCTGTGCTTGTTTTGCCGTATATAGGTCTACAGCAAATCATGTGCCAGAAACCCGCCTACGGCGCCACTTGAGGCAAGCGACAGCCCTGTTCCACTATAAATTCATGCTACAACTTCGGTTGTAACAGTCCATAGCTGCAATATTCTTTTCGGAAATATCTAATTGTTTGGTATGTTATTGTTGCCGTGGGTCACAAGTCGTAAAAACGTTGCAGTGCTTCCTGTGACACAGCAGCTTTATTATCTCCAGTGTCCCATTATACTTCTGACCCAAAGTTGCTTGCCGCAGGAGGGCCAGAACGTAAAGCTGCAACATTCACAATGGAAAAAACCCATAGTGGAGTTACCCAATATTATATATATCCAGGGGTGTTAGGACTATAGATGTGCAGGCCATGCTATGCTCTGTTCCTTGACCATGATTATTCTATAAAGCAGGGATGTTACACAATCTTGGCTTTGTTGATTTATATCCAATACCTCCACTAAAAGGTTGACCTAAGGATCATAACAAATTGTATCAAATCAAATCAAGACCTTCAACTGACCATAACACGTCAATGGATGAAAAAGCAACCTAATGGAAATTATCAAAACTAGAAAGCGACAGAAATCATTCCACTCCCAAGTTACTTCATTAGGTATAAAGTCCCAGCAATACTGAAAAATCTACAAGACAAAGGTCTCAAATCGACAGGAGTTATTGGCGTGATCTGTTCGATCATAATGGTTCTCCACTTGGTAGACCCTGTTAGATTCCCCCTCCCAATTTGCAGCATATATATAAATATGTGTGTGTGTGGGGGGGGGGGGGGGTGCAGTAAGAAACACGTTATCTTCACTGACTAACAACTATGATTATATTTCCATAATAAGATAGAAATACAGCAGTTCTGAGGTGAAAAATGGCAGTATATGTTGCTCAAGTGTTTTCCTTAAAAAGTTTTGGGTCATGAGAGAGGAAAGCTTAATCAACTTAAGAGCCTTTTCCATTCGGACTAATTGATTTCTACTATTAAATCCCTCATTGTGCCTACTCTTCGAATGCCATCCTCAAAATGTTTTTCCCTTAGTGAATTGATTGTTATACACACATTCCTAACAGCCAATCAAATACGAATAATAAAATCCATAATTATTATTGCATAAGTTATCAGTAGCATATTTGTATTGAATCAGAAATAATTATGTTTGGTTGCCGATGACATCGAGTTCTCATAAACATATTCATTGAATGAATTCCTTAAACATAATTCGTTATGTTAGAGCCACTACATCTTGTCTGACAATAAGACACCTTGAGTTTAATTCATCGCAAGTCACAGAACAATAGCCGCATTAGCGATCACTGATGCGCCAACGAATCTGTGTTCAATTCAGTTGGGCAGGTCCATAATTTTCATTCCTAAATCAATTTTCACGAGCATCATGGCTCTAACTCTCGGCAGTTCATAAATCCATCCGGCGTTTGGTGTGCTTAAAATCATTCCCCCAATTAGCATTTCCATGTTTCATGACAGGGTTTAAATGTTGTTTGTATTACAATGTAGTTTGATTTACGAAAACAATGACATGAACAAGTTTGTCCTTAGTAACCCGAATATGATGAATGTTGTCTCATTTATAAGTGATCTATTCACCCAAGAGACTATTTGCAGAAAGATCTGCAACAACAAAGCATTTTGCCTCATCCTCTCGGCATCCTGTAGGTGTGATTTATTAGTGATTAACTAGTGATCCACATGGGACGTATTCTCATATGTAAATTAATTAATGATCCTGATGCAAATGTGTTTATTGCATCCAACACAGGTAGGTATATTGTTTCTTACAGCATTGCACTCTATGTCCCTGGTTGACAATGAGCTAATGCCTTCCTCCCGTTCAACCATGAATCCTTCCGCCTAGTCTGGCTCACTAAATCCCAATCTTTATGATTACTTGTCACTACCAACATAGATTAACATCGACTTGGAATAGTCGACTGCACGGCTTTTCTCATTTTCTTTGATGCATATTTTACAAGGCGCTAGTTGCTGCATTCTTGAATTTCCATCCGCTATCTCAAGCTGCTGGAAAGAATCTCCCAGTGGCCATGGATTGCAACAAAGGTACTATTTGCGGCATGTTGGCTATTCAGTTAAATTTCCATTCCCATGCAGCTAAAATGCCTATTAAAAAACATGTTTTCTCAGTTTTTTTGTTTGATCGTTAGCGCTGTATTAATTGAAAAAAGTGTGTTATTTCCTTTGCTTTTCATGAATTTGTGATACCTTACACCATGTCAAATTTACCTATACTACTCACGATATATCGTGAGTAGTATAGGTAAATTTGACATCTGACATTTAACATTTGTTTTTTACTTGCGTACAAACGCGGGACCTCGTTCTAACGTGGTTTATGCACAATGTGTTCAGAGTATTTTAACACCAGAGGGAGCCTTTGGACAGCAGTCATGATATTTCTACTTCTACTATTTACTTCTTCAATACTTTCGTTTTAACTACACCTTTGTATACATATATAACTGTCATATTAACTAGACTTCTTGTGTCATCGAAATAAACCAGATTAGCAACAGTAGAACTTTGTCCTCGTTGATCTTTCTCCTCCTCCTTAACATATACCTAGGGGCATAACAAGTTCAAATTCAAAATTTCCCCCAACGTTTTCATTCCTTTACTGTACTGTACAGTGGCAATTTAGGGCTACAATGGACTACCGAATAGTGCAATATAGTATTATTAGCCTCTTGCTATACCTACACAGGTGGTGCTATCTTAACACTAAGTAGAAGAGAAACTGCATGACCACAACATTCTTGATGGAAATAAACCACACCTTAGTCGTTCAATACATAATAGGGTACCAAACATAATTGATAGATCAGGTAATCTGTTTTATTGCAACGTCTTCCAATATTTCCCAGATTATCCTGGATATTTGATACTCACTCTCAGTTTAACATAAAAGAGAATGGCTTTATTTGCGCTGCATGCTTTTTAAGTACACACTGGTGTGGTACTACCAGGTTTCTAACAGTATTGTCCGGATCCACCAAAATGCAACCAACCACGCGGATCCTGCTATAGATTATCTGCAATGCATAGAAATAATAATTTGTATATATTTATTCAGTTTCACCATCTGAGCACTGTATACATTTATGATAGCATTTATCACAAATCTTCTTTATCTATATCAAAGTGTGTTTCCCTGGGAAAACAAAACGAAGCCGATTCGATTGATTTGAGATCATAAACAATACGATACTGTAGTGTAGCAATATAGTGTCCCAATCGAATTCCCCACCGTCTTATTTATAAATAAAACCTGGGATCTAACCCTTTATTTGGGACAAATTTCTTACAGGAACATGATATTATTTGAGCTGCTCAGACTCGCTTCCTTTCCATCCCGACGACGAACCCAGAACCGAAGTCTTGAATATTTTATCTCCCACGCCGCATGTGCCTGTCACTGCTTGTGTGGATTAGTAAAATGATATTAGGAAGTCCTCACTCTACCACCTTGCAATATTATCGCAAAAGCGATATCTGTCACGAAGGCCAGGGAAATAGGATACACGGAACATAGACAACAATGGACTAAGCCCATTTAAAGCTTGCTCCATTTGCATTAATTCCTTTTTACATTATATTGTGTCTATACGGGTTCCCCATTTCGGATTTCATCGATGCAAATTGGATCACAGAACCATTTGCATTAATTGTCACTCTTTTTAATCCCGTGTTTAAAGGTTTTTATGGCACTAATAGATAAGATATCAAGTAACAATGTGTCAATGGCCAAATGGGTATGCAAACCAAAGGGTGCTTATAAAACGCCGCAGGAATCTGATCTACATTCTCCATCTCCTTTTTGTCAATTCCTTTGAATGGGAACATATATACATTACATGTAATGGAATAATATTCTAAATGAAATTCCTGATTTTAAAAATACTCCGAAGGCTTCTAAATTCATCAGGCAGGTTCGTAAATCTGTGTGACTCGTGTATATTATATCTAAAGCTGAGCTTCCTTATGTTATTATGATTATGCAATTTGCATTGGATTACATCTTGCAGCCATTGAAAATACATCGAATAACCAAGAAAAGAACTAGTGTTGATAAGATTCACTTGACAGTTTTGAACATAGTTCTATAGTTTGCCATTGTATCCTTTGAAAAGGTTTCATTTAAATTATTTAAAGTATTGTCATTTTCAAAGCTCGTACCTGTCTGTCTTCACTTATCATCTCGTGGTAACTGAATTTTGACCACAGTTCTCATGAACAAGAGAAATAAAAATACGCACCCCCACCCCCTTCCACACACACACACTTATAAATACTCTACTCTTTCTGCATCTAGAAACAGTAAAGCTTATTTCTGGGAATTATTTATTCGACCCACTACTAGCATCAGAATAAAAGTTTCCTTCATTCTTTCCTTCAAGGGCTTAACATCCGAAACGCCTTTAGAATAACATCAGTACATGAAGGAGGCGGCAGCTCCTGCGCAAGATTATCAAGTCACCATTCATCTGGATAAAATCTATCTACCTAAATGTATGAGGAATTTATAAGAATGAAGTGAAGATGAAATAGAATAATCTGTATTCCCTTCATGTTCTTATTCACTCAGTTTAAGTAAAGGGGTGGTAAGGATAGACTAATGATTGGCGATTTGAGATGCTTGTTCAGTTGCATCATGAGGTGGTGTATAGAATTTCCGATGTTGTATACAGTAGTGACATGTTAATGCATTAATTTTTATGTAGAAGATTCTCTCATTCGTTGAGGTTTTGATTGAGATATTGTTGTGTAATATAAATAGTACTGATTGTAATGTTGAATTAATCAGACGTTATTATTATAATCGAGGATTAAATTAAATTATATTTACTATGTAAATCTATGTAACAACATTTGGATAGATATTTCAAAGCAACCCATAAAACACTTGAATACAACTATTGCGTATTTTGTTGATTGCTTTAAAGGACATGGTCTTGAAGGAAATACAAATGAACGATAGTGTGGCTGCTTACAAAACGTTATAACACTCTATTTCAAAATAGTTCCTTCACTTGGTCGCTGCTAAATCTATCGCTGGAGAAATTCATTCTCAATTCCATAACTCAACGCGAAATTCCTAAGCCTTTAGACGAGTTATTGAATTGATTTGTGTATACAAACTTACGTCTAGTCAATGGCTTATCCGCGAACTGCCCTTCAAGGGGTAATCCTTGTAATAAGAAAAAGGCCCCGTAAACTTTCCCCGGGTGAATAAATGACATCCAAGATTTCCGTCAATTTACTCACTCAAACAAATAGTCCCTACTTACCCGACGATGGCACCATTCGCTCCTCGTGGCAAGCACCCCGCTTATTCCTCAAGTCACTTTCATGCGCCAGCAAGAGATATATAGACTTTTTGCCATTGTATCAAATGCACCAGCTTGACAGGCACGAGCTCCAGGAAGACGAGGCAGAAGCTTTAAAAGTAAATACGGCCCCATATGGGATTATGATGTGGAATGAAGATAAACTTACATATTCTAGTATTCGAGGAAAAAAGCAGTTCCCTTGATAAAATATTGTCTTCAGGGATAATGTTTTGCATAGGAAATCTATTGAGTCGATACTAGTATTTGAAACAGTGAAGCTGTCTCCTCTGAGAGGGTCAGAGTTGTAAAATAAATGGATAAATGGAGTGCCGAACGTCCATTCAATAGGAGATGATTTTTATAGCAGTTTTCCCAGCCGAACTTAAGACAGGCATGCGATCCCACGTGAAAATCCCACTGAATATGAGTTGGTAGTTAATGTAGGGATTACCATGTGTGAATATGGTGCATGACGCGGATCTGTTTCTCGTAAAGCAAAACTGACATTTTTATGTGGAAGGGGAAACAATGAAAATAACAAGAATGTTGTTATCAGTGACTGAGTTATGGATTCCGCTCAGGAGATTGTTAGTTTCGGAGGAGAATGAGAGAATCTTCGCTATCAATTGCAGCCAAGGGAGGCCCAGTGATGTAATAAATGTATTGATGTGTGGCTAGCCGCGACACAAGGCTCCAAACAGCTTCAGCGCAAAATTTAGACAACGAATATAGAATATCAGATTTGAACCTAGCAAAGTGTATTGTGTTGCTTGGTGTTGCTGAATTGTTAGTTTCAATGGTATATGGTCATCACTGTGGTTCATTTATGCTAGTCTATCTTATTTAGAATATTACATTGCAAAGATTTCTGAATTCTTTAATTTCGTTTACCATTCTTTAATCATTTCCCTGTTGAATGTTATATGTACCATTTTCATTAGGAAATTCATTTCCTCCAATAGGTGAGTTTGTGGCGAGCTTGGCATGTGCATTATCAAAAGAAGTACAGCAGGTCACAACTTGATATTTTGCAATGAAATCTAATTCTGATTATACCAATTTATTTTTGGAAAGTGTGACTTCTTCAGACATACTTTGCCCAATATCAATTGGTCTAGCCTTTGCCAAAGCCAAAATAATAACGTTGAGTAGTGTATTTAAGTACTTGGGTGTTTATTCAGTAGTACCAACGTTTTAACCCTTGTTGTGCCTTCATCAGGAAATTAATAAATGTCACGGGTCTTGCTTTTTTGCCTATCTTAGAAAATTTGCTGGGAATTTGCTGTAATATGCTGAAAATTTAATAATGTGCAATTTATGTAGTGATTGCACTGCATAAACAATTAGTTTCCGATTAAGTTTCTCTTTAATAACAGGATCCCTCTACAGCCTATGTGGAAACCTATCACCTTGCACCTAGCAATGAGTATAGATTGGGAATCTGATAGCCCAGAATCAAAGGGTGTATCTGAGGTTGTTTGGCCCTATTCAAAGGGCCTTCAAAAAATACAGTGTCTCAGTTCATTATCCGTTTTGCAGGTGCTAGTTAAGTTTCTTTCACTATTGTTTAAACATTGCATAAATGTAGTTTATAACTTGAGAATCGGGTTCAGAACATCTGTAGATCGGGACCTGTGCACCTCATTTGTAAAATTTCAAAAAAGTATCAGCACGTAATTTATTTGTTGACTAGTTTGACTAACATAAATTTGATCATCTCCAACACTTTGATTTGAAGCATATAAAACATATCAATGTGTGGCCTACTCATTTTCCAACCCACATGTCCCATCATTATCTTTCAAGTCAGTTTGCACCACTGTTAACTTTAGTGATATTTTCATTTCCCTGTATAAAACAATTAATGTGTTGTTGAAATTTCTCAGAACATCTGTCTTTCATGGTTGTTATAGCCCTGGTGGTCAACCTTGCTTCATCTTGGCACGACAGACCCCTTACTGTTCTCACAGCAGGACCAAACAAGCTAGGGTATAGCATTGGACATAGTTCAAGCTCTCTTCAAATATAGTTTTGTTGCATCTAGACAATTTTCTTTTTTTAGGATATTTTCATATGCCCAAATTTTCAATACATTTTAAGAAGTTGACCCATTTGTGAATTTTGTAGACTGTATTTTCCCATAATTTTGGCATTAATTTGATTCTAAACTACAGTATGTCCTTGATCATTTCTAAACCTAGCTGGGGTCTGAATATCAACCTGGTCTGAATAGGGCACATACATGCCATGGCAGCAGTGTACAAATCAAATTTCTTGTACCGAAAATAATTACGTTTGCAATGCTGAGCCTATGGGATTTTTGCGCAACATGTCCCCACAACATCATGAAACTGTGAAGCATGGCAGCGTCATGAAGTGGGACATTTTTCTGGCAAACATTTGTGGGAATTGGGGGAAGTATGTTTTGAGGATTGATTCCCATACAGAATGTTATGCTCTTTCATTTAAACAGGGTCCAACCTGTGGGAAATGTGGGACTTGGTCACCATGGCAACCAAATGGAAAACAATCACCAAAATTGAATGTTTTGGGTACAGAGGTGAAATAATCCCCTTTTCCAACAACAGCATACTATGGACAGACTTATAAATAGTTGGCGCTATTAGTAGTAGTGGCATTACTTCCAACTATTTGGTGGACGCGCATAATCCTCGTTTCTACTCCCTCTGTATATGGTCGATTCCACAAAATCTGTGACATTAGGTTTTTTCCCCCTTACACTCTTATTTGTCAATTTACACATTTCTAACCCAAATAATTGTATTAGGCTCAATGAAAGCCTTTATGCGAACCCCACTTTTGTATATATAAGAACAAAATTATTGATTTTATGGGCAAAAAAACCCTATTTTTAACTCATTTCTGTATTGAAAATAAACGTTTCTTAATATTGAGTAAAGATGTAGAATAATTATTAACTATTGGCACATCTTTTTTTTGATAATTATCATTGTCATACTATGGGGTTTATCATTTTAGCAAAATAAGTAATCAATGATATATTTTCTGCTTGGAATTCTAAAAATACTGGTGGGGTAGGTAATGTGTCCCCGTGGGTGGGTACATGAATTTAACATTATTTTAGCTATGAAAGAGGGCTTCAGTTCATAATTGACAATTCTCATTCATAGCGCCTTACTCAGAGAAAAAAATGACTACATAAAAATAATATTTGCATTTGGCTTAAAAAGCCCAGAGCCTTAGACACAAGATGGGGTAATTTGAAATGTCCCCGTGGGTGGGTACAATTTTCCTGTATTGAATTTGGAATAATATGAATTTCATAATTTATATTATCTTCTAAGTATGGCCATACCACAACGATATGTTATGAACAAAAAGAATTTCCAAAATACATTTTACCTTAAGTCAAGAGCAGAGAATAATGTCATGTCCCCGTGGGTGGGTACAGTCCCCGTGGGTGGGTACATATATGAATATATGCTTGAATACTAGTCTATTGGAAAATGAAACTCTTGTTTTCATGTGTATGTAGGGATGTAAATGTACTACTAATGTATGATAATGTATGATTCATTAAGTCAAGAGCAGAGAATAATGTAATGTCCCCATGGGTGGGTACTGTCCCCGTGGGTGGGTACAGTCCCCGTGGGTGGGTACATATGTAAATGATCATTAGAATCATGGGAAATGAAACTATTATGTTTATTTTTTTTCGTTCATGTTTACAAGTATAAGGATGTATAATTTTACTACTAATGTTTGAACTTGTTTTTTATGTTTTAAAGCCCTTGATGGAAGCAAATCCTATGTACCCACCCACGGGGACACCTGTATCTGGTGCCCCTAGATTTCAAAATGGCACAGCATAAAAAGTTATGAAGATTAGTGTTCCCAAATCATGTCATATATTACTGTATATTATGCAGAGAACATGTGAGCAAAAGATACCTGATATTTGACGAATTCTAAATTTTGTGATTTTTTGGGGCATTGTCACAGATTTCATGGAATCGACCATATATACCTCCCTGGTAGTGGTATATTCTCATGTATATTGGGTACATGTTAATCTTAAATATATAATATGACATATATTAGCCTATATTTGACATAACATTTCAGGTTCTTGAAATTCTTGCATTAACCAATTTAACATGTCGATTCAGTTCGTCTGCAGAGCTATATAAAGCAATGGTCATGATTTTGTTCCCATGGGCTTCCTTTTCCCTGTTGGACATAACTGATGTATCGCTTTGGATGGGAGGTACGGTCTCCTTTGTGTGGTCATGAAATGGAAGGATCAGGGGACATGGGTAGAAGGGATCAACCAAGCGCATGACCTAATTATAATTCCCATAAACCATGTCCATACTTACATTACTCCTCCTCCCCATATATCCAATATTATAAATGGTATGCATAAATATGTTCATGATAAATCTATTTATTATGTCTTCCTAATCGCTTTCTTCCTTGGTGTACCCCGAATACCGGATCGGATAACCTAAGGAATACTGAGATGCCATATCTTCATTCCTGTCCTCGTTTTTCAATGGGAAGGTTAACTGTATTCTACACAGGATTTGTGCGGTTAACATTGGATATTGGAAGATTGATGACTCATATGTATACGCTAGAAATATCTTTTGAGTCTAATCAAAATTTTCTCTAAAAATATCATGTTTATAAAATAGGTTTATATCAGACGTTGGGATAACTTATGGCAAAATATATTACTACCAAAATGCCAAAACAGAATTGAATATAAAAGTGTGATTTAAATGAAACTGAAGTAATCAGAAGAATACGGATGTATTATGTACAGAGCGAAAGCTATAAACACATAGGAATCATTCCTTCGAGACAAAAGCACTACTATCTGCACCCAGATTGTCTCTTTGTAACTCTCACCAAAAGAGATTTCTCCGTTAAAATGAAATAAAGAAAAGGAGAAAATATGCGTCCATGTTGCCACCTGATGCCTTGTGTCCATGGCTTTATGATCCAGGGTAACATGTTCCAGGCCTTTAGAAAAGCCATCGCTTCATCAAGGAGAATCCCTTCTACATGGCCCACCTGGGATCTGCCTTGGTGCACTTCAATTAACGAGATCAAGAATCTGTGTATAAATAGGTGCGTTTATCACTATTTGTATCAATTGCTTTGCTCGTAAATGATCCATATTTGTTTCACGTTCTCACCAATACATCTGCAAGAACGTTCTCAATGGCATACATGTTTGTTCTCGCAGGTAGGGGCCCATTTTTTCTTGTCATATACCAAACTTACACCAACTTCATGCGACAAGACCACGACCCAGTGTAAAGTGATGCGGTAGTGCATAGATTATAATAGATTTTACCTCGGACAACAAGGTTCTATGTTGGCCTTTATAACATGAACTAGAATGACCGCGAATACATCACCGTACAGTACACAGGGAATGAATGGACTGCCTTTCCCCACCGCTGGCGTCAGAGTCGAGGATGTGAGGTTGTATACTGCTCCATGAGAGGGCAACACTATCGCTTTCTAAATATAGTAACCATGTGCCTTGAATGTATGTTGTTGCCGCAGGACTGTGTACACTGGGGAAAGTGACAGGCATGCTCACTCTTCTTGACACTTGATGCATGCGTTCACACATGCTCCGAGGCAAACCTGCACTACATATCCGGATGAAGGAACTCTTCTTTAGAGAGGGCTATAAGGGATATTCATTAACAAGGTTATTTATCAGGAAAATCAAGTTTTCACAAAAATGAAGATTTTATCAGGTTGTTCGCAAATTACTACTGACTTCTCTTTCCCAATTTAAACTGGGATATCCTTGTTTATCAATATATTACAAAGATAATCAAGCTGAAGATTTTGGGGGTGTTGGATCCCTCTTACCTCCTCTCTAGATTTATGCCCCTTTACATGGACACGTTGCTTGGCCTTGCGTTATCTCAGGCTATCTAGGGCAATCGTATGCACTGACTTGCGGCAAAATCGAGTGTGATGGCTCGTATAAATACTAAATACGTAAGAGTAGGTCATTGACTTAAGTTAGACTTTGGTTTGGCAATCAGAATAACCTGAGTATTTGTTTCATGATATATTAACTCGCATGAAAACAATCTGATTAGTGGTGTTTTATTTATTTCACATCATCACATATGGAAAATAACCTTTCTTTGTGTTATTGTTAAACATGCATTAGGTTAGAAATTGCATAATTAACAATCAAATAAATACGTAAACACGCCATGGACATCATAGCCTGGCACCAAAACCGCAAAATAACTTCAGTTCTCCGGCTGAGGCTATGATCATAGGTTTTTATGGCCCTCTGAATCCGTTGCCAGGCATTATTTACTCCTTTTTTCAATACAATAAATAATCATAAACCAAAATAACTGCCTCATAAAAAAACAAACTGATGCCCCTTCTCTCATCAGATTACTGGTATAATAACCCCCAATGCGCTGGCGTTGATACATCATTTATTTCTGGGTCTCCCCACATAAAAAAACACCCATAAAGAAATCGAGTTAGACTGCATGGGCGATTATCCGAGGAATGCAGCCGTCCTATCTGCTACTTTAGCCTGTTAATGATCATTAATTCATGTGGCCTAAATAGGTGCAATGCATTAGCTTCTATTCATTTTAAACACCGAATTATGCATGATTAATATCATTAATACCTTGATCGGATGATTATGCCCCGTTTCGCATATCTGAAGGAGATATCTAGAACCTCAAGCATTCACCCAAGGAAGGGGTAGCGAGGGGAGCTGTGTTATGTCTTCCTAATATTAACTGACAATGTCTTCCGATCACATCCCACTTTAACATAATTATGTATTCATGTGTATCCAACATGTTATTACAGAGATTATACACTGTACACCCGACCAACTCTTTAGGTCATTGAACCTGAAGACACAATATACTAAGGTAATTTTGAGCACTACGTTAATCCATAATAAAAAAAAGTAAATTAAAGGGAAATTATAAACAACTTTGTTTTAATTCTTTAATTTGACTTTTAAATTTTCTAAATTAAACTAAATGAGGAGGGCCTTCGCTCCTGAAACTTAATGGTAAAACTCCTTCTAGCCTTCTTTCATTGAAGTCTTCTTTAATAATATTAGATTTAGGAACCTCCAGATAGGCACATGCACGATGCACTGTGGTAATGAAGAGATGACAGTGTTTTGAGGTTAAATATTAGAGAATGTCATACGATTTCATATTCCATGGCGGGTTTGGACAAATATTATGACAGTAAGCTTTAATCAACTAGGCATCACTAAATTAGATCACCAAGACCTTGTGCCAGCCAGTATAGCATAGCCGCTTTGTCCTCGTGGGCAACCTCAGGATGGACCCGAATGAAATATTCATCTTTCCTACACATTAATTCACCGGGCCAGTACATGCAACCAACCTATTTTTTCTCCGTACCAATTCATGTCTCTGTAAGAAGATTCTATAGGTTATTATTGTGACGTTTCCTCCATCATCATAACAAATGTAATCCCATGTAATGAAAAACACACGTGGCATATTGGTTTAAAGGACATTTGATATACATCCATATGAAATAATTATGGCTTCCTAGCAAACAATGGAAAACAATGGTTTCATTTTTAAAATATGAAACTCTGAGTTAAAAACAGCTCACATGTATCATGGAATGAACAAGAAAGAACGACTAGATAATAATTAAGCGTTGCATGGATGTTCAGGGATAGAAACAACTGATTGCTATTCACAGGTTTCTTTAGGGAGTAAAATGTGCAAATAAATAGTGGTTTGTGGGTAAGTCCCATAATAGAATTGGCGTAACAGCGGCCATACATGTAATAATTTTAGACATAGTTTACGTACTTTATAGAACAAGCTATATATCATATATGAAGTGCTGAATGTTTAAAAACCACACTCTAAACCCATGTGTCTGACAAGAAAACTACTTTCACTTCCCGACGTTCGTATGGCGTTCTTGCTCTTTCAGGTTGATAATTCCTTTTAAAGGAGTATAGTAGATGGAATAGTTTTCGCCTAGACTGAACCTATAATGTAGGTTACTACTCGCCTGATCCGGTATACATCTAAAAAGTGGATTAAATCATTAGTCTTCTTTTAATATTGGAGTTAAAAACTTTTAGGCTACACTCGACTTTATTGAAATTCATAACGACAACTCAGGATTTACCTTCTGTTTGGAAAACTAATTATGCATGCCGCTAGTTGAGTGTTCCATTCTCCAATAAGTAGCCCACACATTTCTGCCTCATTCCGTAATCTGTGGGGGATACGGTTACAGAGCTGAATGTATTACCAATAGGATATATTATAATTTACCCCACCTCTCTCAGTAGAAGAGGTGATTAACACAACAATGGCGCGCAGTAAATCTATCCATCAATCAAGCTAGATTGTAGTCTATGTACATACTTGGGCGTCACCATTGTAATGCCTTAAATTGAGAACAAGGGAAGAGTTGCTACGAATAATGGATCCCCAAACGCGGGCCGGAATTACGGAGGATGTTGACATAAACATTTACCATAAACATTTAGCCAACGCTCGCTAATACAAATTATACAAATACAAATCTTATATAGATACCGGAATTATGCAGTCTAGACTTCCATATTAGGCATGATAAGAAAGAATAATGACACATACAGGTCGCAACGGTCCAATCTCGCCATGTAGAAACGGTGCATGGGGTTTGAATTACCTTTCGCATTTGGAGGAAAACTAGAGTAAATTGCTTCTCAGGTAGACGCATTGTTTTACTCTCAACCCATAATATTCACCTGTCAGTTGATTAAAGCCTTTTGTTTTTGCTCCGTTCGTAGATAAGTGAAATATAGTCACTGTGAGATGCCTTACAAACACTTGATGGGGGAATTTCCCGGGTAGGAATCGATCGTAAATGCGCCCATCTCAGCTCATAGTAGGCCTATCTTTATATGAGTTAACATGTAAACTAGCCTATCGGGTTTCAAACCATCCAGTATACATATACGTAATTCATTTGCATTGGATTGAATGAGAGATGTGTCATTGGCCTGCAGGGAAAAACTTTAGCTTAACCTGAACCTAAGCATATTTTTCCTATACTACTTACAGTGCGTGAATCACAGTCCCATATTGACACGCGCGGGACATGATGTTGCTGCGTCCGTATGACAACAACATTTATAATTTCGTAGACATAGAGATAAAAACGCAACACTCCTTGCCAAAAAATATATAAATGTGTGGATATATCTCTCACTCGTGAATATGTAGAACTTTATAAGTAGAAGTATATATTGTGTACTGTGTGTGTGCGAGTTTGGCCCAAACTTTATCCAATACACTTTACGTATAGTTAAAAACCTTTTTTATGTGCATTCCTCAGCCCCTACTTAACGAGTATCAAGGCTTAATGCCTCAGAGTATAGCTCTAATTCCAAAAATAAATATAGTCACGAAGAAACATGTCCATCCCCTGGTGTTTCCGAGGGATGAGTGCTTGGGAACCTGCATTGTCTAATCGGTTATAGACATTTTGTTATAAAAGAATAACATTTTCAACGGGTACAGCACTTTGAATCGAACTTTTTGATGATATATACAATTCTTTGAAACAGAAGAGAACTCTGCGAAGCAATTCCGACAGACAAAAACTATATGGTTTCATAACATTCGAATGCCCTTTGGTGCAGGTGTAGCCATTTCCATAAAATACAGCTATGTAAAATGCGTGGATGTAAACATCTTTTAAAGTCATGCAACCTTACTCATGTTCTTAATCCACAATTTTTGGAGTACCCGGAGCAACCGGTTTCATCTATTTTATAACTTATGATGTGGTTAGATGAGGATGCCGTGTGTTTGTGAGCAAGTTTCAGTACACTCTTCAAAACATATAATAATATATGGCGTGACATCATGCATGCATACATGTATGTTTAGACGACAGTCCTTTCCGCAGTCGGAAACCTTTATATAATTTCATTTGGTATACAAACTTTCCGCTTTTTTTTAATCCGAGACCATCAATACAATTTTGATATTTAAAAGACTTACATAATTGTTCTCGGAACTATCTAGATGTTGGAGCAGGAGATGAAAAAAGTCGGAACTAGCAGTAGACGCCTCTATAATGTAAGCACATATCAGACTAATCAGGAAGCTTCCCCTCAGGGCGACTGACCATTATTTACTGTCACCCTTCATTATATATAAGGAGGACGTTACTCTGTGTTGCTAGATGACTCGCAATTTCGTTGCCCCTCAGTTTATGGAAAGCAAACATTTTACAGAACAATTGATATTAAAACTCGCGATGTACATATATCTGTTATGATACATTTGCCAATATATGTGTCCCACTCACGTAATATTTATATCATAAAAGGTGAATTTCATAACATTTGATGCTTTTAAAGGCAAACGCTACTATCTAGTGGAAAATGAAAATAAATGTCATTTTTCTGAAACTTTAGTATTTGATTCTTGAAGTGTTTCTGGTCATAAGGATGAAAAAAAATCATTGGGTCGCCGTGCTCATTTTTGAATTACAGTGCTTCAAAATTTAGCATCTCAAAAGTACCAATGACAACCAAAAGGGGGGCCCATTTTGCAGTACCTCAACTTCATAGTTCATATTTACTATTTATATTCACTCAATTTAAGTAAAATTAACAGTTTTAGAGAGAGTATTATTTGGCCAATAATTCTATGCCTCTTTTCTATAGGGTGCATTGTTATTTTTATTTTGAAAACAACAAATACATAATGTGAATTTTAAATTAAAAACTCAAAAAAACTCAATATTTTTCACCATTTTTATAAAAACAATTTTTTTTCCTCCCCAGTGAAAATAAATGTCATTTTTCTGATTCTTTAGTATATGATTTTTGAAGTATTTGTGTTCTCAAAACTGAAAAAAAATTAATGGGTCACCGTGCTAGTTTCTGAATTATGGGGCTTTGAAACATGGCTGACAACCCAAAAATCTGCTGCTTTCAAAGTGTTCTATGTTTCCTAAACATGTCTATTTCAGAGAGCTACAATTATCTTTTTAACGTGATGACATACATTTTTTTCCCTATATATGTGTAGAATATTACCTGCACTATATGTGTAGAAAATTCTGGGACATTTCGAGTATCCATTTTTGTTTTATTCCCAAAACCGTGAAAGGAAAATGCAGCATTTCCCAATAGACTTGCATGCTAATTGGGTACAACTGAGAGTACCCATAGCTAGCTCTGTTTCCCAAACATGTCTATTTCAGACAGCTATAAAAAAAATCAAACGCGATGACATATATTTTTTTTCCTTTTTATCTGTAGTATATAACCTGAACTGTATGTCTAGAAAATTTTGGGACAGTAGGAGTAGCCATTAATGGTTTGTTTTATTCTATAAAATGTGACAAAATGGGCCATTTCCTCATAGACTGCAATGCTAAAGGAATAGTGTGTAAAATGCCCGTACATTTGGTATATGGTAAAGGGGGGCGGGGCAGTGAATAGTAGCGTTTGCCTTTAATTTAAATGCTAGAAAGTTTAGATAAACCAAATTATTCAACATAAGTAGAAAGTATTTCAGAGTTAGGACGAATTGTGCTGATCAGTTATGAGGTTATAACTCAAGTAAATAAATCAAATTATTCTTTTTAAATCAAGCTAGATTGTAAATAAGTAAATGAATCAAGTTTTTGTTTCGGAGTATAAAGCTAGGATATTCCTCTTAACATATTCATTAACTCAATTCTTCATAGAGGGATTGCTGGGGATCTGAGGGTCACTTGTAACTTATGTTATAATTTTGTAATTGCCGTGAGTTAACTCTATGCAATATATTCGTCAGATAGTGTGTCGCTATTTATATTTCTGAAATATATTATACTAAAATTCGATCAACGTTTTCAACAAGGAACTCGTTTGGTATGACCGAGTTTGATCAATATTAGGCTATTGCAAACAAACCAATGTAACATACATGTGCAATAACGATACTATAAAGGTGAAAAGTTATTACTTAATTACCTGTTACTTTGTAAGCTCGTACTCATGTTAACTCCCCATGTTTTAGCAGGATAGCTGAGAACTGTGTCACCTCCTTAGTCCTCTATACTCTCCTTATCTTAGCTAGACACTTAACAATAAGATGTTTCGGAAACGTCAGAAATTTATTACTATTTCTACATCACCTCATGAATGTAGATGGTTTGATCGTTTTACAATCAACCTACTTTGCTTTACTTTTCCCCTGTAGTCTAGGAAAATACCGGAAGACCTGGAAATTAGTTGTTAGAAGTGTCTTATTTTTGCACAGTGCTTTGAGGTACAAATAAACAATATGTTACATTGAATTGAATTGATTTCAAAGTCCTTATCACCAAGTTGCATATCATTTTTCCCAAAGTACGTAATAGAATTCCCTCATGTAACAGTATGAATTACAAACCTATTTAGAATGGTTAAAAACGAGTGAAGGTATCTTCACATTGTAGACAAACGGATCATGCAACAAAATTCCAAGGCATTGAAAGCTTTCAAGTGCTTTGCTATATTTAGCGCCAGACGCACCTGTAATAAGGAGTGTGACATAAAATTGGAAAAGTCCCCAAAATTGGAATAATCAGCATGTTATCTCACCCACCCGAGGGCACGGTGATGAGAGGTGCTACTGTTTTACGCGTCGAGCTTCTCTCTATCACGCCGGGATTTTCCCGAACACAGCATCAGATGACATCAGTTTTCCATGTACATGCTACCTGAACACGTACCTTGTCTCAAAGCATCTTTTGCAAGCGCGTGCCAGCAACATCAAAGCTTCAACATGAGATTATGCAGCCTGCAGTTCAGATGTATCCGTACAAGTATAGCCTGCTTGATTAGGTATTGTACATACGGAACTTTGAACGGGGTATCAAATTCATATAGAGAGATGTAAACGAACAATCATGCTGAAATTATATATTGAATTAGGTATAGAGATAATGGGAATATTTGCAAGAAAGGTGATACGCTTGGTAAAAACTCTCACTAGAAGATGTGTTACAGTTGTGTTACTGAGAATGTTGTTCCAACTTGTTCCAACAGTTGTTTTCTTATTGGTCTTTTTTCACTCTTTGTGTGATACAATATAGGAAGATATGTTCTTATGGTGTTACTGCTGGATAATGTTAGAAACTAAAGTTTAAACCACGCTGGAATGTCTTGACTGATAGCCTATACATGTGTAAATATTACATATGCAAGACGCAATATGACATTCAGTGTATGGGAACTATTCGGTCGGCCTATTCGCTAACTGTATGACTGGACAATTAAATGAAAGGGGTAACCAACTTTCATGACGTTCTCATATTGCTCATTATCTATAGGCGTGGTTAGCATTAAATGGGGAAGCGAACAACAGTATGGAGAATAGAGTAATTGACAATTACGACTGTAACAGCAATAAAGAGCTCGAAGTCCAACGGCTTCCTATTAAATGAGAGGCGTGTCATTTCCAGGATTTCAATAAGACTACGTTCAGATAAAGTTCAGGCAGTCTGTTTTCGTGATTATACGTGCGAATGTCCACATAATAATGCCACTGTGAACAAATTGGACTTTTTCCTGTGCTACACCTTTCCTTGCCTACGTATAGTGGGGCTCTTTGTGATTGGAAAATGCTAGATCAAGTAAGACAGGTATTCCTACCATACATAAAACCATACTATTGCTTGCGATTACTCTGCCACAAAGGCCGTTAGGCCACGAATAAGCTAGTTGGACATTTACTATATATGTGAACAGTATTATATGACCTAATGTATGTGGTTCTCTGCCTATTCGTGATGAGACAAGAAGTTGTTACACTCTGTATCATTGACTGATACTACATTGAAATGGGGGAAGCAAAAATGAAATGACAGGTATGTCTAGGAGGATTCTCTGCTTGTACTGTTTGCCCTCTCCTCTCCAGCATTGAATATATATAGATCCCCCTGAGATCATTCAGACCCATCTCCTGCCAGCTACTTCTCTGACAGGTAACATGTTACCATATTAAAGTCAATGAAAGTCACTATCATAGGAAGGTGACAGTTACATGCAAACCAATACAGAATCACAAACTCATACGGTGGTTCCAGTCTCCCTACAAATAATGATACCAATACTTTGTGTGTATTAAAAAAATGCCCTATCTGTTAGAATTATGAGAACAAGCAATTATTTCACAGTACAAGGTAGCAGTCAACGAGAGCTGGAATTGTGATTTGTTATCGTGAATTAGATATGATTGATTTTTGTTTAAATGTTTGTATTCTGGCATCTAGACATAATCTATTACAGCTTTGGTTATAAAACAATATATTTCCAACTAAATGGATATCCTGATGTTTCCCTATGATGTCTAGACAGGACCTGTACGTTCTAATAATATTCCAAAGATTTGATTGCAGTTTTCGTTGCAGCATATATTTCTCAGCGGGAAAAATAAATATTCGGAAAAATGCCTAGTGATATACAGTATTTACTCTGGATAACATAGCGAGCATGTTACTTCATAACATATAGAGCGTCATTAATAGGTATATATGTAACATGGTTATGATTATGATTATACAATAATGAATTTTATAATAATTATGCTAAATTATATTGATAATATTACATAATCATACGTAGCCGAAATGAGGTAATAGGCTAGCATAAAATGGGTGTGACACTAGGCAGATTTCAACTGTCAGAGAGGCTACAATCACGTTTTACTCACTCCTGCTCATAGTGACTCATTATTATGCAGACTCAACATCAAAGAGCCTGGGCTCTGTTGTATAAGCTAAGCAAGGAATTTTTTCTGTAGGAATTTTTCCCTCCCTACATTCATTCCTACATAAAATTCCCAGCTCGTAGGAATATTCCTTGCTGTATAGGTGTGGGTCAGCAAATGTTATGACCCAATGTACACCGTTAGTAGAAGGTAAATAGGATGCATAGGATTCACTCATTTCTTGGGTTAAAACATTAATATAACACATTTCCTTCAATTTGAAGTGGTAAAGTGGGTAAAATATTCGATACTTTGATTCTTATACCTTTAAATCTGATGCAGATTATTCAGAATGGATTAGAATCTAGATCCACAGGCATGACCTAGAAACTGACCCATTTAGCTGTGGGAATTTCCTACATTGATACTTGTAGTTGTTCCCTATGTAGGAATTTCCCTCAGAAGTTTTCCTACCGAAGTAATTTCCCTCATTCTTTCCTCTGAGTTAAACATGAAAAGACTGGAAAACTAAGGAACACCTTTTAGGTGTTCCCTCAATAATTCCTTAGGATTTATTGACTGCAAAAATATGATTTTACCAGACATATATATCTGCTATTATTATAGAACAAAGTTTCTGTTGTTAGATGATGTTTTTGTCAATTATTAACATAATTTGAATAAATCTGGCTAGAAAAAAGAAGCCTCCCAAGCTGGGATTCGAACCATGGACTTGAGAGGTGAGCCTGTCTGGGAAAAAACAAGCAGCACTGGGTGGGGATTGAACCACCAACCTGAGAGTTTTGTTATTACCAATCAATATTTGTCCTTGACCTAGTTTGTCTCAATTGTTTGTGCCTCAAGAGTGTTGATTTCTAGTGAGAACAAGGCATGTCTCCTCATTTACCATGTACCTTGAAGATTGTTGTTTGAAGTGGGCAGGGGATATTGAGTGGTTCAAGGAGGGAAATGTTGTAGTAAATTCCTACATGATTACATCTGCTTGGTGGGAAGGAAAAGTCGTAGGAAAATTCCCAGAGAAACATATTGAAACTGTATGGGACTGAAGGAATTCCCTCAGTTTTCCTTGCTTAGCAGCTGGGAAGGAATGGTTCAGGGAAGGAATAGCCTATACTTTCAATGCTTTTTAGCGTAGGAATTTCCCAACGAAGTAAAGGAAAAAAACGTAGGAATTCCCACAAAAAAATTCCTTCCTTAGCTTATACAACAGGGCCTGGTGACTCAGGCTGACACATCCCGACCCGCGAGAACTCCCTCCCCATGACCTTCCATCTTGCATTTCCCCATACCTTAAACAGCAGCAACATCGATCGTGAAAATTGGGAAACCTGCTGCACCGACCGTGTATTCATCATTTAATTCACAATCTTGAGCGCACGGATCCATCCATCTGCCCATGCTTCGGTTTTCCCAAACCTATTTCCTTAAAAAGGTGCATCCCTGGTAATCAATATCTGTTGGATGCTTATTCGCATTCAACGTCCATCATAATTAAAATTAATTAGTTCAAATTCAATATGTATGGTAGAAACCCTCTTGCATCGTTTCCCAGTATGCTACTAAAATGTAATAAGAGTTTAAACAGGAATTGGTCATGGGTATGAGTTATTATAGGTCACTGTCTTCTCGCTTGTGTGATGAAAAAATGTGTTTGTCTCGACCACCTGCAGGTATGTCCTGATAAGGTGCCATTATGCAAATTTAAGAACCTTGTTTCTTATACTAAAATTCAATCAACGTTTTCATCAAGGGACTCGTTTAATATGACCGAGTTTGATCAATATTAGGCTATTGCAAATAAACTAATGTAGGTACTATAACCGTACTTTAAGGTGAAAAGATATTTTAAATCTTGACCATTCAATACACTTCCCATTTGTGGAATGTTCTCATGAGAGGTGGGCTTTTTGTTTTATTTATGTCGTCTCAGATCATTGTCTCAGATCACCCGTCGCTTCGCTGTCCAAGCTCCAACCCTTCAACATCACGCCAATATATAGAAAAACGCTTGGACGTAGAGCATCGACTTTCTGCCAGGGAAATAAAAGAACCTATCTTGGCTTCCGGCTCCCCGCGTTTCTCCACAAACACACCACGTGGCATGCGTGACTTGATCATTTTAGTCAGACACTTCCCCTAGCTAAACCTCCGTGCATGCTCAAAGTCAAGCTGTGTGAAAACAAAACACATCGCCAGAGACAGGAGAAAAATAGGTTAGTATCTTGGAAGTCAGGAGACGCCTGAGAACAATCATTGTTCTTCATTTTTATACGATCTCTTTGGTGTTCCAACGCATGATCGAACTGCAAATACGAGGATCACATCTTTTTAAATCGAGATACACACATTGACTGTTGATCGATATAATGCATGGTTTCAAGTAAAACGGTTCTCAAGCTTTGACAGATTTTCTTTCATTTTGAAATCTTACTCTAACGGAAACATCTTCAAGTCATGCAACGAAAACATGAAACAATTGAGTTCATGGAGGTACCCTTCCTCCAATAAAACGTTACCAAACCAAAATAATCATAATTTGAATTTATTTTCTACAAAAAATGTCAAGAAATATAAACAAAAGTGCTATTGACACATCGACCACACGGTGTACTGCATTTGTAATCTTTGAAAGGGGAAAGAGTGTACTAGAATCTACCGGCAATGGTATTTCTATTCACGCAGTTTAGTGCACCAAGCATTCGTAGAATAGTCTATTCAGATATGATCGTCCTTGAAACTCGAGGGTATCAATTTTCCAGAAACATGATTTGGCCATATTGTAGTCTTGACTGAATTGCTGATTACTGTCAAAGACTAAAATATTGAAGATGCGTTATATTGTGTTGCACTATCCGGAGCTTATTGGAGCTTCAGCATTATCGCTACCACTTCTGATCTGTCAATCATGTATCTGTGACACTACTATATGAATGTCATTAATGTTTCAACTCTCTCGGTTAGTAGGTGGCAACAGCTCGCCTGACAGTCCTGAACGACATTGATAAGGTCAGAAAAGGTTTTTCAGAATTTTTGCCATATCTGTTACATAGCTATCTGTACGGTACACCTTTGGGATATTGATTTGATTTGATTTGAATTTTATTTCCATGACTCTTTATAAATGTTACATAGGAAATTGGACAATCGGTCTATGCGCCGTTACATTTCTTCCTCGGGGACCATGCATCGATAATTACCATATTTTTACGTTAAGTCTTTAGGAGCATAAAATACAATAATAATCATCGTGAAGACTGAACTGTCTTTCAATTAGCAAAACACAATATGAGTGACAACCATATTTGGAAGTAAAAGGATCATCTTATTAAAAATGACAATACGCTTTAATAAGAAGTTATACTATGAGGATATTTCCATCTTTTCCAAGACTTACATGCTTGAGTTAGATCTTATATAGTTGAAATAAATTGTTGAGGTGCAGTATAACATTAGTCACCACCTGGTTTCCAGTTTCGGAGGAGTCTTCACTATATAATAAGACAATATAACATAGCTTACAATAGTATTAGTCTATGAGTCCATCGCAAACATATATTGATTAATTCTTTAGGTAATTCCTGTAATCAAGCAGGTCATCGACATATGCATTATTTTTATCATAAAAAGAGTTGGTTTTTTGGTTCCATAAATGAGGAACTGACAAAATTATTGATCTTTTTATTTTCTCAGTATGAGGGGTTGGAATAAGCATTTTAGGCTTTCTTCCTGCGCCTGATCTGAGATTTTTTGTTCTTGTGTCTATAATTATATTCTTCATTTTTCGAGAGTTTAAAGGCATATTCTAATAGGTGTGCCTCCCTTCTGATCTTATGAATATCTCATGAGTTCTCACTGTCTTGGATTTGTTCCGTGTTTATGCGTATTATGGTATCACTACATGGTAGTCTATCAGAATGGCCGTCTTCTTAAATCAACAACGAGAACGAGTTTTCAGAACTTTCAAACAGAAATCACTTAGAAATCTGTATGTATAAAAAGTGAAAATGTTAGCAGCAGACTCACATTGAAATCCCACCAATGGACCAAATACTTCCCCATTTAACCTATACATTTCTATTGTAATCAAATAATAATTTTATATTTTGAGGCTACATTTTTGATTATCTGGACAATTCAATACATAGCATCGCTGTTCTAGTGTAATAAGCATTTTGCCGAACTATGAGTGTGGATAGAAATTTAGATTTATCGCTTTTGCTCTCCTTGATAAATGGGGGAAAAAGCATGATTATTACTCGTCGACACCGTGAATATTATCATAGCACAATATATGTGTATAGACCATAATTAACTTACCTGCCAACGTGACGCCAATGCAATTTTCACCGATGATTGCAAGCAATCATTGATAATCCGAATATCTGAGTGTTACAAAAAGAAAGAATCAAGTGTTTGAGAGCGACATCACCTTATAAGGCGCAAGGATCTGTGGACATTTGTCGCACGATTGCAATTAAAGCACACAATTCATTTGAATCAGAATATTTTGAAATAAGATGACAGCTTAATTTACCAAATTTGCACGGATTCAAACTTTTTAATTGAAATTCGCATAGCTCTCCGAATTTAACCAAAAAAAACTGACATAATGGTGTACTCCTTAAATATTCTAGAGAATGGCGTGTTCTATTTCAAATTTCCCCATGCTTTTAAAATATTATCGAAACGCCTCCATAGAGACAAGTTGCCATGGCAAACCTGATATTACTAAATGTCGGAGGAAATGAATGGAAATGAAGCGGCTAATTAGGATCTCGTGGCAGGGGGAGACTAAAACACGTCAAAACACGAAAACTGAGGAGGCAAAGGGAAGAAAAGCGTTGGATGGCCTGTCAACTACCTGAGAACTCACGGTGGCCAATTATTTCCATGATCCATTTGTCTAGATTATTATCAGATAACTCAAGGATATTTGTGGTTTTAAATCCACCACGTTTGGTCACATGGGTGCAGGTGTTGCTGTTTAATTAATGATGATCAAAGACAGTATTAATTTGACAAAAATATAGATCTATATATATTATTATTATGTAAACATAGCATACTGAGGCTTGTATGGCATTCGAACCAAGGCTGTGTATCCAAAACTTTCACATCAAAGAGTGAAACAATGAGAAAAGTGTATATTACATATGATAGTAGACGTGTGTGGAATGATATGCCCTCAGATATCAGATGTTTTGAAAATCGAGTAGAAGAGAATTCATACGGGTAAAAACCTGTCTACAACCGAAGGGCACAGTCCACTAATTCTCATGCGATTCTCACAGAAATTGGTAAAAAAGAGTCCGCTGCAGCGCAAAATCGCATGAGAATCGGCTTTTGTGGACTAGGCCCTTAACACTGTTTTATATAATAAGGGGATATAGATTGCTATAAAATTGCTGAACACTGAGCGGTGTGAATTAAATTGCTAAAAGCCCCAAAGCCACTGAGACGATTTATCTTCACATGAGCAAATTTGGTTAGTTCCTTTTATAATCGCTGAGAATGCTGCAGCTTTAACTGACTGGTCGTTTCAGCATCTTTCCCTGAAGCCATAATATAGGCCTACATACATGTATCTCTTTTTTACCACTAGTAGTGGTTTTGACATTTACGGTGATAGTATGATACTGGATACATAGCAAAACTCTTTCTGTGGATATCGAAGATTCTTTTTTAAAAATGTATACACAAGTACATAGTATATGATTTATTGGATTGATTAATTCCCATGCATTTATTGCGTGTGTGATGCCTGTCGGAACATAAATCTCTCCTTATCCATCCACACATTTTGCCTGAATAAACATTTTTCAAATCAGACCAGAGCAACTAAAAGAAAAAGCAAGAAGAGTTAAAGGGATATAATTTAGCTATACATTGAGCAAATGCATGAGGATTTATTGGGGTTGTAATACTTGTTATAGATCTATATTATTGAATAATATCTCCTCTAGTAGAAGTATATCATTAAAAATAGATTTGAGTAGGGACGATGTACAGCAAAAAATACTGACACACGTATACGTATTCGTATCTCACTTTTTCCCAGTGTTCAGCAGCTATGTACTTTTGATATCTTGTATGGGGTCGTATGGCAGGGTTTATTATCTTTCTTTTCATTATTAAAAAGCAACTATTAAACCTTAGAGGCTCTGTAATAAGGAAAGAGTATACAGGAACAATCCCCTACACCATAAACTACCTCTATTACTCAAATAACTTAATTAATGCTCCTATCTTTTTTTTAAATTCTTGTTCTGATTCTATATAAAATGTACCCATCCCATGCATCTCCCCTTCGTTGTATCGCTAAATGTGGTGGATTCAATAAATACAAAAATTATCATTGAACCTGTAACGACCCACTCTATACAGAATGTTTCAAATTTATTGGGAACAATTCCCTGTTGACAAGTGTGTAGTGCCGGTAGGATTGCAGGGTGTGAACCATGCTTTCATACAACAAACGGCGACAAGTTAGCGTGATTGATGTTTGGGATTTGCCACAAAGTAAGAAAATCATTCCTGAGAAGGAGCAAGGGAATGTATATAAAAGGATCGATGACAATAAGAATGCTTCACAAAGAGGGAAATCGATGGACACTAGCAGACGACATTTTTGTTTGGAATTTGTCACGTGATCTATGAGGAGGTAGCCGACTTCTTACTGGGAAGCCCGCCCCGATTGATCGTAAGGGGCGCTCACATAGTGAACGTGAGGCAAAATCCTAATTATCTGCCTTAGCCGTCTGAGATAGGTGGAGGGATATATTTTTATTAAGATCCTGGTGCGAGAAATGAATAAATATTATACGTGTATACATGCAAACGTGAAATTAAATGTAGGAAAGAAGGCATATGATAATGATAATTGTTTTTACATAATTTCTTGGTATGTTTACATTCTAGATTCAATTAGCGGTAATTGTAAATTACATGTAATTTTAAAGAAGCTATAAGCAATACGATTTGGTAGCCGAACAGAACCACTTGTATCATGACGTCACACCACTGACCAGGCGCTGACCGGTCTGTTCAAACCTCACTTTACTCACTGCATTCGATTGGGAACCCACCCACCATCCCTATGCAAGATTTCTCTTAAAACTACCATATCTCTTACTCATGTACAACCAACGGAACGCACTGTATTTTATGCCTATATCACAGCAAATAAATATGATTTAAAAGGCAGCTTTGGTTTTCATAATTAACGTCAATTAGTGCAACTTTTCGAGGAACATATCTTGTGATCATGAGCTAACTGGCGTATGAAATGGATGCT
This sequence comes from Sthenelais limicola, assembly GCA_942159475.1. Lineage (NCBI taxonomy): Eukaryota > Metazoa > Annelida > Polychaeta > Phyllodocida > Sigalionidae > Sthenelais > Sthenelais limicola. Next base: position 69,051,843 of record OW804097.1, on the reverse strand, counting down.
ATCTCTCAAGGTCATTGGAATTATCACAGGTATATACTCGTTGGAACATCCCTGGTAGTAATATGATATACAAGAACAGTTAAAACGGAGCATGAGGTGGCCATTATGTCTCAGACATAGAGTTCACCTATAGTTTCTGGATTGATATAGAGCCATCTCTCTTTCTGAAATTAACTCCTATGACATATATGCTAATTTAATATGATTTTAAATCCTTCCGTGGCATTTTAGAATTCCTTATGTGGTTTCCATGGAGACATTGAGTTCCAGTCCCTGGCTAAAGGGACTAAGTATATAAGGTATATTTAAGGTCAGGTACCTAACAAAAAAATGAAGAAATCTTCTGTCAAACGAATGCCATTTGATAATCATGTCGACCAACCAATGAAGACATACAGTTCCATGTACATAATCAGTATTCAGAAAGTGCATCGAGGGGTGGTTGAAAGGTTCAAATTTGTTATACAAAACCCACTACTACTTTAAAGGTTGCCTGTCTTCAGAGAAACCTTGCAGTATGGCACAGTGTATGGATGTAGCTAAATATCTGATAATAAAAACAAGTTCGCTTCGTGGGGATGGCTTTATATTATTATGTTGAACTCGACATACAGAAAATGTAAACACTTTTAATTAATTAACTAGTCAAAACGGAAAGGGCAACATCATAATAGATATTCTAATGAGCAAGTATATATAGGTGGGGCGACATATTCGAAGTTATCTGGAAGTTAATTCGGCTGAATTTGTATAGCCAGATTGTTCTTAGTAAGCCTATGTATTATATGCATTATATATGGCATGAATAATCACACAGACACAACTAATCTATTCGCCATATAGAGGCAGTTTATCACCTATAATGTTTGTATGGACAGATCATTAATGATGGTTGTGGATATACTGGGAGTAATCCGTTTTCTCTTATACAGTCTATCATTATATCGCTATTGGAAAGGGAGAACGCAGAACCATCATATAGATGGTTTTCTCTGTGAAACATTCAAGTGTAGTAGTATCGTCAAAGGTTTCATTTTTTCCCATCCGGCAGAGACTGGAAAACATTAATGATGTCTCTTTTTTCAAAAACGAAGCCCTCACTTCCCCTTCCATCCGCTGCGACTGTAACTTTACCAACGCTCATCACTTTCTGAAAGGAAACTTCATGAATATTCCTTTGGAAGGTTTCAGGCCAAATCTCCTTGGGAAAATGGATGAAGACGATTTTCAAAAGAGGAGGGGATAAAGCGAGATAGTGGCAGGCATGGAAGATTATACGTGATATATACAGTGAGATTACCCGGGACATGAAAGAGATTTGGAGCTGTATTGAAGATGGTGATGCCACATTAAAAAATATAGAGAAAATGCGTATTAGTAAGGGAGAAGGATTCGATAATAGCAAAGACGGATTAAAAGTGTGACACTTATTTAGACAGGATGGCGAAGTCCCCGAAGAGGATAAGCCAGTCTATTGTCACAAACAGTATAAAAAAAACAATGGCGAAACTACTCAAGAATGCTTTCGAGATTATAAACTCATATTTCCATAGTTTTTATTCCATGCATTTTAGCCGCATACATACTTTGCCTGGACACTGCCTCCACCAAACACTAAAAAATCCTCATCGAATTATTGAAGTATCTCCGCAATATTGCTTCGGATTCTGGTATGTAACAAGCGGATTCTTAATGAAAACCAAGCAACAAAAATTGACAGGACACAAAAGCGATAGCTCTACTATATAATTATATGGCATATTGAAAAGAATGGGGGGACAAGCCTAGAAGTCGTTGTCCTTGCAATAGAAAAATAACATCAAAAGGGCCTTGGAAATTGTAGTTGGGAATATTAACAGACACCAGATCCCTGAAGGCAGTGACACTGGTTTTCATGACCACCTGAGAGGTTCCCCAGCTCCATTCCCTTGAGGATGGGAGACGGGCTGGAGTCCGGTGCATGGAACATGGCCTCATTAGGGCGACATGTGACAAGAGTGGAATCCAGCACCTTCCCTGAAACTTGACTCTAACATTGAAGCCAGTGTTATAATTGATATATATGAATGAGTAAATGTCCATTAGGTGCTGGAGATTATAGGAACGATCGTGGTTTCGCCTATTCTTGATTTACAGATTGTGTTTTTTATACTCTTCCGATCGACTATATGAAGTAGCTATTTTCAAAGGAAAGTACTTTTCCTGAATTTTACACAAAGGATAGTTTAATATCTATTCTATATATATATATCGATAGAGGTATGCTGTCGATTTCATTTTCACATTGTTTCCTGCGAGATGGAAAGAGATCTTGGCCGGGGATCTTGGTGATCGCAGGGTATTGTCTAAATGAAAACGTGGCACACCTTACACTATTTAAATAATCGAGATCCAATCGTCATTGTCTGCTGCAAATAAGGCTAATTCTCGGTGTCCCTTGTGCGAAAACTTTGAACTTTTCTGTGTCTCTCTTTGCAATTTACTTATCCACCAATTCGTTCTTCCCCTTTCAGTGTCCCCAAAACGATATATCGTGCTGACCCTTCGTACCGCCTCCTTATTATTAAACCAACGCCTCTGGTGGTAACGGCAGACACTACAAAAACCAGACCTGTGACATGCCACCTTGATGTGAGACGCTGCTACAGCTCCCAGACGTGTGCGCATGCGTTATTTAAGGCGCCATCTTGCGGTGCTTCTGAGTGAAGCACCAAAATATAGCACCCTCTCCCAAACTTTATGTTTGCAAGAACTAATCTGTGAATAGTCGCTGCGTGATGGAATAAAAAAATGGCATCGCTGGTTTGGATTATTGATTGTGATCGTATAAGAACTAAATAAGATTAAGATTCGCATGAAATATTTGGTATGTTAGCACTGAATATACACGAATGTCTGTTTGTTTGTTTGTTTGTTTAACTTTTATTCATCAATGATGCTTCAGCCGGACTCCTCCGTATAATTTTTGGAGATTTACATGCCGTACTGAATTACGAATTTTTTGATACAAGATAAATAAGAGAACAATCACCAATAAGTCAACGCCTTGAGAGGTGTCTCTTATTAATTCTGGTTTAGAGATAATTATTCGGGGTATTCATTTTTTGCTAGATGGTATAACAGGTGTGTATGTACAAGTATATACAAATAACGCACTTATACTGAAATGTACTAATTATATAGGATGGTTTATACAAATTCAAAGAGTCGGTGGTGTTCCGACTCTCAAGTTTTGGTAACATGGTTTCTACTTTAGTTATCATCTCCAGTTCTTTTACTGGATATTTATAGTTTACATATTATTGACTGCTGCTGCTGCCGGGGGGGGGGGGGGGTTGGGGGTCGGGGGTTGTCCATCATCACTCACCAACCAAACAACGATACGGTCAGATTATTTATTTATTTAGTATAAAAAGTCTACATCGTTCCAAATATGTTGGATTTTTATCTGGTTTGAAAATCGTTTAGGGGTATCTATGTTTTGATATCTCGTTTCCAGTTTATTCCAATATAGGGGAATTTTGTAATATATAGAGTTCCGTACTAACTCACTATGTGGTAAAGGGCATCTGAAGATTAATCGGTTTGGCTGATGTTGTCTGGTGGGTAATATTCTGTCATCTATATACCTACGGAGCTTCCTCATTCTATATCCTTGTTGGAGCAGGTGTAACCTCCTCCTCTGCTTCAAGGGAAGTAGATTGAAGGTTTGGTGAAAGTGTCTAACACATTGATATTTATTTGTTCTAGTAATAATTCGGAGGGCTTTATTTTGGAGTGTTTGGAGGGCTGTTAATTTTGATTTGGCTGCCGAATCGAAAAATATATCTGATTGATCTATTAATGGAAGTATTGAAGTTTTGTATATCTGGGCACTCAAATTTTGGTTCAATCTACCTCTCAGGTGTTTCAGCAACCAGAGTTTGTGTGAGACTTTTTTCTTTATGGAGGCTAGATGTTTACTATAGTTTAGGGAACCGTCAACGATAGTTCCCAGGTATTTGTATTCATCCACCTCTTGTAAGACAATTTCTCCTAGATTTAACTCATAAGCAGAAGATTCGGTTTTCCACTTGGACCTCCGGGTAGGCCTGTCAAGAAAAGTAGTGACCTTTGATTTGTCTTCATTTAAAGAAATCTTGTTTTTTTTGCACCATAGTATTACGCTGTTTAGGTCGTTTTGTATATGGTCAGTTAGGTCTTTCATGTTTTTATTTGATTGTGATATTATGGTATCATCCGCAAAAAGTTGGACTTTTGAGTGTTTGATATGATTGGGGAGATCATTAATATAAACTAGGAAGAGTATGGGTCCCAAGGTGGTGCCTTGGGGGACACCACATTTCATAGTTTTGGGGGAGGATAGCTTATTGTTGACAAAGACGTTTTGGGTTCTATTTGATAAATAGTTCTTAAACCAGTTAAGTTCAGTATTATCAAGACCTATATTCTGAAGTTTGGCTATTAATATATTGTGGTCAACTGTATCAAAGGCTTTCCGGAAGTCCAAGTAGACTGCCCGGGAACTAGATTTTTCATTTATAGCGTTGTATATGTCGTTTAAGTAGGAGACGACAGCGTCATTGGTTGAGAGGCCAGCTCGAAAACCGTATTGGTATGAGGACAGGATATTGTTATCTTCTAAATGAGACATCAACTGTCTCTGGACAACCTTTTCCAGTATTTTAGCTGGAAGTGTGATCGTAGTGATTGGTCTATAATTACCTGGTGCTGTTCTATCACCTGCTTTGAACAGAGGTGTAATCTTGCCGGCTTTCCATTTATTTGGGATGATGCCGGAATTTAAATCTGAAGTCGATACCTCTACAAAATGGCAACAAGAGAAAGACTTACATTATAATTATAACAACAGCAGCATGAATCATGAATTTTAACATCATTGCTGTATTTATTTCTCAATTAATTAAGACGCATTGAGACGCATAGTACCCTTAAATGCATGAAAGTCCAAAACGCCTGCGCAAAGATGGACCAAATACGTGAGCGCATTATGCAATGTTAAATGGAATACGATTGATGCAATTACTTGTGAACTAAAACTGATCCAGGAATAGTCTCTGCATGCTAGAAGAAATTGAGGTGATATCGATGGTATGGATAATAGTAATTAATGTATAGTAATAAATGTTTTATTATTATAGCACTGAGCACTGCCATATATCTCATACAGTATTATGAATCACATGGTATCTAAAGGGGTACCATCACAGGGCTCATTCTACGGCAGATTTGGCCTTAAGATCATGTCTACGATTTAATTCAAGTCGTAGGATCATAATACGGTGAATACACAGTCACGATTTGGGAATCAGACACGATTTCAGGATCTACGATTAATCGTGGGTGCTTATTTGCCTGAAATCGTGCCTATTTTTGGACCTACACATGCACGATATGGAGAAAAAAGTGAAATCGTGGGTAAAAAGTGAAATCGTGGGTGGGTTGGCAGTCAAGATTTGATCTGAGATTCTGAAATATAGAGATGAGAAAATTGTTTTAAAAAACGACCCTAGAAGCAAACAAGAAAGTAAAAAACTGTAAAAATGAAATAAAATATAACGTTACTCATTTTCCTGTGACACATCACCTATTTTCTGGTGGGTTTTTTTCTCTTTTTAATAGTTGAATAGAATAAAATAAAATATGAGAAGAATGAGACCTAATGTCGACATGTGTAGAAGGGAAATTCTGCATTATAAAAGTGAAAAAATTGTGTTGATACTCCAAAAATTAGTGAAGTTATATCATTTCAAAGTAAAAATATAAAAAATTCATTTCTTTTATATTGCCAGATCGCAGATAGACCCACTAGTTTCGAATAAATCCGAAAATCGTAGAAGCACCTACGATTTATCGTAGACTTTATTATAAAGGTCTACGATAAATCGCAGCACTCTCTACACATGGACGATTAATCGTAGAAGCAGCGGCGATTTGATTTGAAATCGCAGAAGACACTTTTTTCCCCCTACGATGAATTGTACATCCAAATCGGCGCTGAATCGGCGCTAAATCGGCGCTGAATCGTGTATGTGTAGGGCATTTGGCACGATTTGGGACCCACGATCTGATCTACAATCTCAAATGGACAATTCCAAATCGTACGACGAATCGTGGATGCCAAATCGGCCCCCAAATCTTGACTGTGTATTCACCGCTTAAGACTACTAATCGTACGACAAATCGTGTTCCTTTTTGTTCCCCGATCTGTTAGTCACAGGGCTCATTTTACCGTCGATTCGCCGATTGATCTTTAGATGGTGGCCGCTATGAATACCGACCAAAATCCCGATTGTGATTTTTTACAAAATAATTGGCGCCACGATCAAACGTAGACGTTGAAATCGTACGATTTAGCCAACCGATCCAGTGTGGGCAGGCCTTAAGGAAATGCTTATAGCATGATGCAATATAGTATAGAAGACTTAAATCATTATAACGAATCCTGTTTTGAGTTTATGACGTGTGCGTAGTACTACGTCACCTGCACAAAAATGCCCCCAACTGGCGAGCGCATTGTGCAGTGATAAGTGGAATATAAATACCAATAATAGCTCATAGATTGATTGCAATTACTTTGATTTCAATTATTATAATATCAAGTTATTAACGGCACCTGCACAAAAATGCCCCCACCAGGTGAGCGCATTGTGCAGCGATAAGTGAAATATATACCAAGATATATACCAATACCATTAACAGCTCATGGATTAATTGATTGCAGTTCCTTTGATTTCAATTATTGTATCAATTGGATTAATGTATATAATTTGCCATTAAAGGTGCATTCTCACCTATTACGACAAAGCAAATCTTACCAAACGTAATTTATTATAACTTATAAAACTGAATATATCAATATTCTGCTGATGGATATAATGTTTATATGAGAATTTGAAGTCTAATCGCCGAGAGAAAACGGCCGCCGGTGGGCGATAATAAGTGAAGTCACCGCAGGGAAGGATTCGGCCAGGTCCTCCAAATACAAAGGAGAACGTTTTAGAAGCCTTTAGCAAAAACAACTGGACAAAACATCCAAAACTTTGGTCAAATGACTTAGATGGGTTGGAAAAGAATAGGACAAAAAGTAGAAAATGTTTAGTTCTTGACCGGTGTTAAATGAGAGCGCAGCTTTAAACATTATTTTATAGAGTAGATATTAGTAGAGGTCAATCCAGTACATTTCCATTTCCATTTCATTAAAAATGATCTGCATACATAAATTAAAATATGAGTAGACAATTGGTGAATTCACTCCCTGATAGAATAACGAGTGACTCTTATATCTTTCTATAATATGTTTAAATATCCATCTTATTTTTTTTTATCTTTTCTTAAAATATCAGGAGCAACTTTGATTTTTGTTGTGACCGGAGTACAACATCCACCTCATGAATCCCTCTTGGTGCTAAGCTGCCATGGCAAAGGTTCCAGTTAATGCTTCTCCCTACTCCGGAAGACGCATGCAGCAGTATATCGTTATCATAACGTTGATATAAAGAGAACATATTGTCCCATGATTATGTGGCTTGTAACATGTTTTACATGTCTCCTACGATATTTATGATATAATATCTACCTAATGAAATAGGAACATAGGAATAATCTGCTCATGGAACTTTCCACCCATCATATACGATAACATCCCTGACCATGCATGGTAGCTAGATCACTGTTTGAATTTTGCAAAAATAGATGTACAAACATTCTCTCAGGCGACTAATGATTTTATTAAATTAAGACATAAACGATGCCAACTTTTTCGGAGAATTTTAAGAGATTTGAACAGACAGATGTCTATATGTCTATTGGCACGGGAAAGATTGATTATGAAACCAGGATTGACAAGGTGATTGTTAAATTTTGATAAAATTTTGATTTTCCTTCCATGAGTCGAGGACACTAAGAGGGTCACATATAATATGACCTATAGGAGTGGCGCCAGCCATTAACAACACAGCACCAGAGAAGCATTTAATGAGAAAGAACCAGAGGCAGATCCATGCAGAGGACTGAGGGTCTAAAGGGCCTAGTCCACTAAGCCGATTTTCATGCGATTCTCACAGAATTTAGTGCAAAAGAGTCGTCTGCGGCGCAAAATCGCATGAGAATCGGCTTAGTGGGCTGGGCCCTTCAGGATCTCAGAAAAAGTCTTTGAACGATAATTATACCTGTTGTAGTGATCACCAGAGCAGTCAAGTGGGTATTGATGCGCGTAAATAATATTATTCATTCGGTACGATTTGATATTCATTTTCATTTATTTTAGTGCAAATTACACACATTAAAACGATTGGGCTTGTTATAGTCCCCACTGCACCTACAACTTTCAGAAGTACTTTTGCCATTGATTTGTAAAAGCCCTTCTTCTCAAATTGTAAGATTGAAAACTGCAGAAGGACCGAGCAAATCATATTGTCTGCAGAACTTGAAGACATAGATCTATCAGTCCAGCGATCACCTTTTCATCTCATAATAGAGCTATTATTTACCTGCACTACCTAGATACTACGTGTTTCACGTACAGAGAATGTATACATAGCTATTCCTATACGTGCTACCGTTGTCTGTGTATGCAAGGGTGGCTACAGGGATGGAATGACGACTGTGATGTATAGACATTGCAGGTCCATCAGACAGAGGTCAGCTCGTCCACAAGCTCATCCTTCTTCCACTCCACATCCCTCACCCTTCTAAGATGATCGACGCCCATTTCCCCGACATTAAATCTGGCCACACCTGCATGGCCTTGGTACTGGATCCAGGGTTAGTAAATCGCTCGTATTTGCATTGAAAGATAGGATAATAGATGCAAGGGAGGGATGGCGCAGGCGAATAAAGACTTCATCATCAGGAGGCATAGATCCAGGTAAGCCTGTTTCGTTCGCTGCTTTCCACAGCGTCCGCAGTACTCCTATACTGCTTTGCTTAATTGAATATCACAGAATAGGTTCACTTTTCTCTAAATTAAAATTGAAAGATAATTTTCACTCGTATAACATCCATCCATTTTTGTATTTCAGTAAGACCTGTTTACAGTGATGAGAAGGGCCCGCCAGACAGAAAGCACTGGGTGTTGACTACAACTACTACAAAGAACCAAATATTTTCCAACAATCTTATTAAACTTAGCACTGAACCTTAATACTTGAACTCCACCCTCCAACTCCTAGAGCGATGCAGGTTTGCTTTCCTCTTTATCGTGCTTCCAACCCCTCTAATTAAGTAAAAAATAATCTAGTCTAACGGGCCTAGTCCACTAAGCCGATTCTCATGCAATTCTCACAGAATTTAGTGTAAACGAGTCCTCTGCGGCGCAAAATCGCGTGAAAACCGGCTTAGTGGACTATAGCTAGGCCCTTTACTATCTGTCAAGATGGTTTGAAAACCTATAAAGTTCTGTCTGGAGATACATCCGTTGATATGATCTGTATTTGGTCAACACAGTTACTATCAATCTATAATAACAAATAATTAACAAGGCACAAGACACACCTATTACATCCTTCCCAAGGATAGCTGCTGAAATGAGCCTGGCTCGGAGGTCCTTACACTTGTTTTGCCTCATTGTTTTGTACCAAGGTCGACGGTCGACGGTCGACGTCAGTACAATGGCTTTGTTTCCCAGGATAACTAATTGAACCAAATAAATGAAGGTGAACGGTGCACGGTTTGGGAGAATGAGTGCAGAAATACTATCTGCTTGCAAGGTTCCTTACCTTACTCTGTCGGTAAAAGCTGCCCGGCGAATTTCAACTGCATTTCTATGATTGATATTGTCATAGTTATACTTATTATATATGTTGTTTATGCGACAAAGAATTTCACAACTTGTGTGCATGTGCCTACAAACTCCAATTTTATTTTTTGTATTTGTATACTCGACTTAACCGGGATGCCAACCCAAAGACCGAGTTCCATTCAGAATTCCCTGTGTTAATCCAAGTTGTTCCTATCCCAGGCTTGCTCTTAAGAAAATCTGAAGGTCTGTGTGGTTAAGTATTCACCGGGCTCTATGTGCCGATAGAATTTCATTGTATAAAACTTTTTTAATTAAAAGAAGCTCAACCTTGTATTGATTGCACCGACACCTATAATACCCAAGCCTACGTTTGTCCGTGTTCTTGTGAGAGGAAGTTTCCAAATAAAGAAGCCCTGTTGGACCTTCTGTCCATCTTAGTTCAGCGTAGGGGCGGCAATTTTAGCAGAAGGGCTTTTAACAAACAATGGCGAAAATACTTTTAGCCTACTATTTAAACATTGAGAGGACCGTTATAAAGGTATGTTTTTTCATTTCCTGTACCATGATAGATTTAATGTCTTAGGTTCCCAAGAAATATCGCCTAGGCTAAAGCTGTTTCGCCGAGGCTATTAAAAAACTTCACGAATATTTCTCAGTCAGCTGTTGTCGCCCACGAAGTTACATACATTAATTAATCTATAAAGACTGCACTTAAAAGCATTACCTCCATATATTTTACGAACATCCAGAGCTACGCGAACTGCCTTCTTACTCCAATCTGGACATTTTATCTAGCATTTTATCATCCTGTCGGAGACATTCTTCCTAGCTGTTGGTATGAATAGTTTTATGTGGGATGCTAGAAGGTGACAGATGGGTAGAGCTGCCTTTTTATGAGGGTGAGAAGAATGAATCATTTCATCTCTAACCCTCCTTGTATTTCTCTTTCAATATACGCAATCATAGCTTACGATGAAAAACTTGAACTTGAAGTTAAAAGCAAATACGTGATAGATGGCAAAAAGTGATACATCATTATCATATCAAGTCCTAATTGTTTCGATTAATAATTCGTCTAACTTGATATATATCCTCCATACACAATACTTTATCGTAGGCAGTAAGGAGAAGTGGACAGAACTTGATAGAGCCTAATGCAGGTCCCGGACTCCACTATGGGAAAAACGGCAAAAAACGGCTGCGACGAATTTTTTGCGACGACATATCTAATCAAGTTAGATATTTTGCAATTGTTGGCAACAAATAAATGTGTTGCCGACAACCTATTTTACCCCTCTTCCACTAGTGATTTTTGAATTTTAGTTTTTTAGTGAATTTTTAGTCATGTCGGCGCCGTTTTTTACCTATAGTGGAGTCGCCCTATAACGCTCGACTTCTCCTCTGAGGAACAGTGTGTAATTGCAATTGCATTAAAAATGATAGACGTTCTGACAAATGTACAAAGAAACTTTTCCCGAAAAGTTAAATTGTTGGAAATTATATCCTAGAATTAGGGAATGAATGACTGGTACTTCTCAGTTTCAGTGGAGCCCCAACAACTCCTTTTATTAAACGATCTTAAGAGTTAAAGTATCTTCAGTGGCTTTCCTCATAGCGCTTTGATATATATCTGAACTATGAAGACAATACATGTTTATCTATAATATTAGCCATGTGTGTTGTAGTTGCGAAACGAAACATCTTTAAAGACCGATTTATATAGTACATAATGTCGAACAATAACCACACAATACTAAGACAGCAATCAAATACGAAGCAATGGATGAGGAGTTTAAAACAGTTTTAACAACTTATGTCGTACAGTACAGTGCTAATCAACAAAATCTAACAACCTATACGGTAACGTACAGTACCAATCAACCGAACATAGCCTGTAATGCCGGTGCACCAAAAGGCAGTATCTGACAGAATGAAAGAAGGGGGAAGCATGTTATTATTGTTATAATTGAATTGAATGAGTTAACCTACTATGTAAGACTTGAATACGTTCATCATCTCACCAATATTTTCGTAGAAATAGAGCCCAGGAGTAGTCGGGAGAACTGCTGCAGCAGAGACTACGTCGTTTTCCCACTAATAGTTAGCAAAATATGTATTATGTAAATAACTGTTGAAATAAAGAGTAATACATACATACAAGCATATGACTTGGCACTGTATCTATACTAACCATATCAATCATACACATCATAATATTCTCATCAAGTATTTTGATAAGCTGGGAAGAGAAAGGGGGACAGACTGAGGCAGTAGTCTATACATGGGAGCGGCTGCCCGTCGGGGCGTATGCGACCATCGTGCCTCATTAGTGCTTGTAATGAGAGGCCAAGATGGCCGTCGCCCGCCATATTAACCACGTGATAATCACGTGTGATCCATGTGATTTGATTCTCTAGCTGAGTACACAGCGCCATGGGCAACCATTAGTTGTCTGGTTCTCTTCTACCACTTATACCAATGTAAACAATGCACTACTTCCACAATTCTTCTAATGTGGATCAATTCCTTTCCTTTAAGTTTGAATTGACTGAAAGTCTTACTAACACCCTCCATTAATGGAGGCTGTCTCTCCCACTGCAATAACATCAGCGAGTGTTGTTTTTGTCGTTCATCCATCCATTCTTTGGAAATGTCTGCTTGATGGTAACTCAGGCATATGTTATATTACCCAATAGGTTAAAACACTTCTATATATCTTGAAGGTGTCTTTGTGCTCTTCCCACTATCTCCCGTCTTATATATATATATATATATATATATATATATATATATATATATATATATATATATATATATCATGATATATCCTTTGATACATAAGTTAAACAGATTCTACATTTCCAAACATTTCAAATTTTGAAAGTTAGAGGAATTCTGCTTCATATTTATTGAATACATAAAGTACTAATTAATCGGCGTCTTTCTAGATATGGAATGAATTATATCCTCTTCATGACTCAGGAATCCCATGACATGAAACGTGCATGCATGACTGTGGAATTTGACTTAGGAGAACGCAGTTTCATAGATTGCATATATAAATCCTTGTGATAGATATGTTTCGTCTGTGTGAAGTCCATGGCATCTTTGAATTCCTTCAGTCGTTATTCTCAATACGTAAAAACATTGAGAGAATCTTTAGTTGGCTTTGACGTATAGAACTGCACGTCCGGAGTCTGTCACGTTCTTGACACGCTTAATTTCAACTGACACTTGCCAATTGCGTTTATAGTTCGAACATATATGGCGGCCTTCGAGAATCGAAACATTTCTCGCGAAGCTGTGTGCTTCCCATTTGACAGATGTAAGTGGTAGATAAAATGTTTGAGGATATGTAGATGTGTTTTACTTCTGGAAAGGCGGATGTGTCAACTTGTTTCCTGTGGACATGGTGTGAAACCATACATATGGAAAAAAATAACGAACCGCTGGTTCCATGCATATATATAGTTATTTCTCTATCTTGACTATGAAGATAGCTGTCAAAGTAAATATCTTCAATGCTCACTTATCTAGTGTAATCGATATTTTATTTTCTCTCCGACCCTTTGTGTCTATTTTTTGGAATCATAGTAGAACGCATTTCACCATGAAAGGCCATTAACTCCTGTTCCTGCCTCAATATAAATATAATACCATATAGACCACTATAGGTCAGGTAAAATATATGGAATTATGTAAACTCGGACTTTATCATAGCCTACTCATGAACATGTATAGTAATATAGATATTTTTAACTTTCCTTCGGTGCAGGTACCTCCAGGATGTGTTATATTAAATTCCAGAAGAATATCTCCTGTTTGTCAAAACTTAAATATGGAACAAATATATGGGGCGCCGATTGTAACATCCACTATTTTGTTTGAAAAAGTTACATTCTGTCACAAAAGACAAACATTTTAAAGCTAAATTAATTAAACTGATAAGTTTTATGGACAGAATAACTTCTGTACCAAGAATTGATGTATTTTGTCTAAAGAATATAATTTTGTGTACAGAATGTATCTTTTTAAAACAAATGAGTGGATGTTACAATCGGCGCCCCATACAAATACAATATACATATATTTTTTTTTATAGAACATGACCACTATTCTACCATGACACAACGAGAAGTGCAATAATCTTCTTTTACACTCATATATATATATACACCAACTATAAGGCAAGTGTGCAGTGGGCCCATTTTTCGTACTTTTACTTATATTGTTTTTAAAGGTCCAATAATTAAGTCAGTTCGTACAGCTGGTCTTCTCCTTTACTATATTATAGTGCCTGGGGAGGAGATGAAAATGCAGCCACACAATAGGGTTCGAACCCACAACACATATATCATGCCTCATAGGTTTTTTGCTCGCTCAGCCACCCCGAATCCCCTATCATAGTTTTCTTTATAACAAGCTGAATGTAAGAAAAACGTGACACCAGCGATCTTCTGTGTGCTGTAGGGATAATTGTATCAAGCGGCATCACAACATCAGTCTCGATCGATCCTCTTAGGCCCTACCCATGGCAAAGAACTACAGGCAGGGCTCTTGGTACGAACGGTCTTCAGTCATCATTTATGCTCACTTTGAAATACCCCATGGGCCCACATTTTAGAAATCTGTCTCCCTGAGAACAATCTTGTACTGGGTAATCTCTTGTTAGTACCGCCATATATTCCCATCGATTTCTACGCAGGATCCTGTTCTATTGTACAAACGCTGAAGTAATGCAACGAGGAGAGAACAAAATACATCAGACCAATTGTTGTTGAAACTTGGATTATCGAGGGAAGTTCCTGTTTTTTTAATAAATAATTCGAAGATGCAAGGATGTGGGATGAAATAGCATGTTCGTGGTATAAGCTTAGGTCCGGGTTCTTAACCATTAACTGGCCTTCTGATAGTGTCCCACACATTAATCTGCTGATAACCTCAAACCAGAATTAAAAATCTTTCTGGATGCTTTTCTACCATGTCAGAACACCAACTAAATACAGGCGTGCGGATTTGAGATAGAGGGCATTGGTCAGGATATTATGTTTGAGTAAATATTTCTCACGAGCGATTCGTAGGAATTTGTTGTTGGCATACGCTATGCATGGTGGCTGTTCCCATAATTTAGGTGATTTGCATTCTGATAGATGCGCACATTAAGTTATATGCTTTTGCACTGCATGCAGACAGGTTACCTTGCTCATAGATAAACAGAATGCCTCAAGAACTAAACCATGCCGGTCAGTTTATTATTTTCATGTGGCAACGTCTCATTAATGCGAGTGCGTGGGCTGTTTTAAACTTTCTGACGGGCTTAGATAATTATGTTTACTACATGTTATATATGAAAAAGAAAAAAAGACAGAAATGGCATCCAGCATCAAACCGTATCATCTGTGGCCCTGCAGAATGACTAATCATTCTCAATGTGTGTAATGAATGTCCCATATCTAAAAGACTCGCGGAATCAGAAACCACAAGTCATATCTCTCATATATATGTGCCAAAGTAGAACGTTTTGAGGCGCGTTTATCAAAGCAAATTGTGGTTTTTATATTTTATATTTTGCCCTTATCCCATATCGCATTCTTCTGTAAACCTTCGGCATTAAGGTTTCAAGGTGTACACGGCTGACTAATTAAGGGTTTGATTGACTATGATATTGTGACACACCATCCGTCATGCAATTGTGCTGTCGGTAGAAAAAATGGCTCATTTATCATGGTTTCCCTTCAGACGATATGTAAGGCATCGCGGGGAATATCAATACATAATCGCTGTAATGCCCAATTCATTTCTTCACAAATGCCGGTCGCCTCATGCCTTTATAAGATTTGTTCTCGTTAAGATACCGCCTTCTTGTCAAGATTTAGATGTCTCTCCTTCTTATTATATAATGTATATGGTACCGTTCACATATATATGTGAATGGTACCAGTTCTGACTTTACTATAGTAAAGTCAGACAGGAATATTCCGTTTAGTTCTCAAAGGATGCTTTTGCGGATGGTTCATGCATGGTGTATAGTTTTCATATTACAGCATTGTGTTTAAATACAACTTTACATGGCTAAAATACTCCAAAGTTGTATTAAGTCTATTTCGTGAGTCCATAACTACAATCTGTGTCAGTAATTACTTATGTTCAATTTTAGTCGTGATTGATATTACATTATAGCATTCATTCTTACACCACTGATCTCTGAATCGCACCTTTCGGCCTTTTGCTAGAGCAGTAGAGGGCATGTTGTTTGATCCTAATCGATGTAAGCAGCGAACAGAGAGGAATGGGTTCCACCTACATATATGGATATGTGATAGTATAGGCTATTCAATAAACACTTATTAACAGTATATACTATACTGGGCCCTATAGATACGGTAGAGCTTAAGTATAAACCCATCGCTCCTTCGGCCAATATAGCTAGGGAAACCCTTACCTTAATTAAACAATCGACTATCAGAAAAACCCAACTCACATTCAATGTGACTTACTCCAAAGAACAATTGCAAGACAATCGGGTGGGCATTAAAAACATTCCCTCGACGAAGAACAATCCCCCCTGATAGATCTAATATTTCGATTAATAAGCAACAAACAACAAAACTGTATGCACATTTGGGGGGGGGGGGGGGGAGACATTCCACCGGGAATCGTTTGTTTATGTTCTGGTTGAAGATGGTATATTGGCAATAAACTGCTAGTTGATTTAATGGGGATTATGGGGATGAGCCGGTGGTGGTGGCATCTTTGGGTATAGGGATGGACCAGGGGATTATACTATAGTAATGGATGTGTGGAAGGAAAATGGCTGGGAGGAACATGGGCTTATTATTATATGGAAACCATCTTACAGAATGTTGGGAGAAATAGAAGGACGGGTAGAAATGAAGGAAGGAATATGCTTGGATATTTGTAAGTGTTAAATTTCTTATTTAACGAGTGGGATAGTATTTACTGCAAAAGAGTTATGATATGGAATTACTGCACATATGTTTTTTTTAAAACTTACACATCGCATTCTTTAAACATCTTTAAAGATAACGAGTGACTGGTCATGTGTTTTGTGTTACAAGAATATGAGTCATATGTACCAAAAGTGATATTAGTTTTTTCAAAGTGTTTTATTCACCATATATTTCCTTGTCGTAATATTCTGATCTTAGATCTGGGATATCTTTAAGCGCTTTAAGTCGTATGAATAGACGTCCCAATTTCCAAAACTGTATTGAATATATCTATGCACATTTGAGGTTATCCTAATTTAAGGAGTACATAGATAGAACCTGATGAGATTGTGGTACGAGAGACACTATTGCACTGTCCGAGATGTATGTTTTTTGTTGCCCACGAGCCGTCCCGAGTTCCACATTCGAATTTAGGTTCTATATTTACTCCCGCGTTGCTGTGCTTACATTATATGGCTATGTGTACTGAGGGCAGGAAGTCATACCACACGCGTTGAACTGGAGCAAATTACCACACTACTCCCGCCCATACAAATTTCATGTTGTACATACATTAATGTGAATTAAATTTAGATATTACCTTTTGTCATGCATAAAAGAATATAGAAGTACCTATTAGATGCCCTAATGTTTACCATCATTGGAATCCGCTTGATCTCATCTTTTCAAATAATTATGATATGTTATGTCAAAATCCATTTTTTGCAACTTATAACTCATTTTCTGTAAAACATCCAAATGTTGTTCTGTTCTACTTATCATTCACTGCTATGAATCATCATAGTTGTTTCAAGCAGCATTTTAAAGTATATGTAAATCTGCCAGAAAACATCACGGTGACTGCCATTGTTTCAATGGCGGGACATTAGATAGAGGCGCCACCTGGTGAACCACCGACTACTCAACCATGACGCCATATTGTCTTCACTCTTCCTTACCGTGTCGACACGTACGGACTTGAATTCTACAGCTATGGCAAACACAAAACTTACTAAGCCAAAGAAAACCGCTGCTGAGAAGCGAGCTGAAAAGAAAGAAAAGGAAGAGAGGAAACTAGCGGCAGAACGCACTAAAGTGACAGTCGAAGACTTGAACGAGGAAGAAGAAGCTAGAATACACGGCGAGGCTGCACAAATGGTCGAACCACACAATGGCGAAACAGAGTCCCAACATGAGGAGGAACAGGGCCCCCTCGAGCTCGCCGGCGAGGAGTCAGACGACGCAGAGGTAATAGTCAATACCCCAAACGTTGCTAGACGCCAGCCTAGAACTCAAACTAATGCTAGACGAAGGAGCTTTGGTCACCTTATCAAAAAACCAAGGACTGTGAGGACAATAGTGCAACCGAACCCCATGGAGCTAATGTCTACAATGTTCAACCAGTTCTGCCAGTCCGCCATGTTTGCCTCCCAAGCCAAGCTCGGGCAGGTCCAGCCACAAGGGGCGGCGTTATGCCAAGCCTTACCTGCCACGGCGAGGGGAGCGACTAGCCCATTAAACGAAGACACAAAACAGTCGAAGAAGAAGAACTATGGTCGGATACGGAATCCTCGAGCCAATCTGAAAGTTCTCCCGAAAAAACCAAGAAATCTAGGAGCCACAAATCTAATCATAGACATCGACATAGGTCACCTGACACTCCCAAGCGAAGGCGCAAATGCAAGTGTGACAGTGATGCGTCCCCGGACTTACATCGCCGCCACCCCGTCAATACCTACCACTCCCGGCAGCCAGCCGATACGTCCCATTCTTCGGATGATTCTATGCCATCGCCCCGCCGACTGACTAGACACCATCGCTCCTCTAAAACAGTCAGAAGGGCACTGGAGGACCAATACAGGGCTTCAGGGTCAAAAAGAGGTAGGAAACACACTTTTGACGCCCCTGAAACTTCTCTCCCGCCAGACATGGCGAGTCGTATAAGGAAGCAAAAGCGCGACTTAACCTTGGCAGAATACACATGTGGATTCTCCAGAATGGTCATGACTAAGCTAAAGGAGGAATCGACGGCCTGGTACATGCTACACCATCTCTCTACTATGTCTGAACTATCTGCACTGAGGAGCTGGCCCACCGCCCACGAATGGACTAGGGCTTGCGTGGATCTGATTGCAGATGGTCAGAATAAGTGGAGAGACACGGATGTTTTTAGCGAATATCGCACAAAGTTGGCTCTCAACTCAACTCCATCAAGGGCTAGTGACTCATCTAACACAAGTGTGGCAAATAAAGCGCCGTGCCATGCATATAATTTTGATAGTTGTCCCCACTCAAGCTCCCACTCGGAGGGCAGTGTTAAGTATATGCACATTTGCGGATACTGCTATTATGCGATAAAAGCACGTGAAAACGCACACCCAGTGAAGGACTGTCAGAACAAGCGTACTGCTCAGGCTAGTCTCCACGGGGGAGATAGCGGATTCCGCAAACAAGGCTACCAGGGAAAGAAAAACTCCCAAACAAACCAGTCAAAAAACTCCTAACCTCCTGCTCATCGACTACACGAAATGGTGAGTTGAACCAAAATGAAAATCAGACCGCATTAAACATTGCAACCTCTCGTATAACATGTACTGATAGCTCTAACGATCAAAACGTAAACAATGTGCCCCGCCCACTTGATAATGGCGGCCCCCACACTAGCGCTCGTGGCCAAACCAATATGGCAGCCACGTCTCGCGCAACCTCTCGCGTGGACCGGGCTCAGCGAGAAGAGAACTGTCATGGCCGCCTAGGCATGATAAACAAAGCTATCGAGGTTAGCAAATCTGATACTGCGGCTATACCATCTAGTGAAACGATTCAAACTCATACCAATTCAGATAGAAGAGTGAGTAGGAGTTCTGTTAACAACATGTGCACCAATAACGTGAAAATTAACTCCACTAAACATGTATTCCAGACACCCGAGGATCCCGGCGAAAGGCAAACACGCAACGGCCCTCGATGGCCATCCATGATGGAGAGCAAGAAACTGACCAACCCGAAAGTAGGTGCCTACAACAAAACAAAAACTTCGATGACTATGCAAATTGGCCCTACCCTCACATCGACATACCTACCCGACTAGCTACAATTTATGAACTGGTCAGAGCAACAGGCAAACCAAACTTCAAAGAAGCACGCGTACACGTCCCATCATGCCTGATCATAGACAAGTGGCATGAGATCGCAACTGGTCACAAAGGTGATAACATGATCATGGAAGGAATACAACATGGCTTCCCGTTACAATATACAGGAGGCCCTCGCTATAATGTGCAAGATGCCACAAACCACCCATCAGCGAGGCAACACATGACACATGTTCGTAAATATGTGACCGAGGAGCTCGACCACCATGCTATATCGGGGCCATACGCCCAACCCCCATTCACCCCTTGGGTGAACGTAAGCCCGCTGATGACTCGCCCAAAAAGTGAGAGGGACTCGCGTCGAATAATAGTTGATTACTCGTATCCAGAGGGAGGTGTGAACGCACACATATATAAGAACAGGTACAACAATGCACCCGCATACCACAACCTGCCTACAGTCATGGGAGCGGCAGAAATTATAAAGGAAATGCAAGACACGCCGGCTATGGGTGTCATCGACTTAGCACGAGCCTATAGACATTTCCCCCTCTGCCCCCTCGATTGGCCACTCACAGCCATAAAAGTGGACGAGAAGTACTACATAGACCATGTTCTTCCCTTCGGTGCCAGGATCTCATCCTACATAATGCAATCTGTGGCGGAATTCCTGGTCAGAGCCCTAGGAAGACGCAACGTAGTGGCCAAAATGTACTTGGACGACCTCCTAATAATTGGAAAAGACCAAGAAACAGTGGCGCACCAGATGCACGAAACCATACAATTATTCGGAAGCCTGGGCCTGAAAGTGGCAACTAAGAAGATACAAAGTGCCTCAACCAAGGTCAGATGGTTGGGCATATATATTGACACTGCTGCCAACTTACTCTCAATCCCCGAGGATAAACTTGCAGAAACTTCGTCCTGCTTGGCCTATATATTAACTAAAAAATCCATCACCACCACCAATATGCAGCAGGTTATCGGGAAGATTGCACATATTGCAAAAATCATCCAGCCTGCGAGAATATTTATGCAACGACTCCTAGCCGCACTCAGGGCAGCGGCAGGGGGAGACATAAACATCTCTAGACCAGTCAGATCCGACTTGACGTGGTTCCTAAGATACATGGACCAATTCAATGGACGCGCGATCATACCTCACAGTAGAGTCGTGGCAAGTATCTGGGCCGACGCCTGCCTACAAGGAGGTGGCGCAACAGACGGCACACGGGCCTACCGCCACGCATTTGATGATGACACAAAAAGAAAGAGATCCATCAACCACCTCGAGGCAATAAATTGCCTGGCCGCAGCGCGCCTATTTACTAGACCAGCGCACAAGGGTGGAACAATTACTATATACTGCGACAACTCTGCTTCAGTATTTGCCTACGAGGGTGGAAAAGCCAAGGATGCCACGTTGGGAGCATGTACCAGGGCCTTATGGTTCCTAGCAATGAAGTCTCAAGTCACATACAAATTCGCCCACGTGCCAGGGGAGACAATGGTCATCGCCGATGCCCTATCTCGCTCTGTCCTATCTCCCATTGATGCTAAAAAGTGTGAAAATATTGTCGCTGAAAATGACTTAAACATGATAAATGTCAACCATAAATTATTCGATGTCTTATCTTTCTATTAAAGGGATACCTAGACGCCTAGTGGCGGCAGCAACTCAGAGGCAGCGCCACGCCCATCGCCCAGGAACCACCGCTAACAGACAGTCGACTGTGATAAAATACATAGCGTTTTGTAGACACCTGCGGCGCGACTATAGGTCCCCTACGCCATCACTGATATGCTACTTCATCGAATATCTAGCCAAGTACACGAAGGTCCCAGCTACCATCTCCAATAATATTACCAACTTACGTACATTCTTCAAGCTCGCGAGGCACCCATCTCAGGCCCTCTACCATCCTAGAGTACAGTATGCCCTCAGGGGCGTACAGCTGATGCTTCGCCATGTGCCAACTCCAAAAGACCCAGTCTCACCAGCAGCGCTGTATGCGATATTGGCCAGTCTAAAGCCACTCCCTTACGCGCCACACATGAGAGTCGCCATTTTGCTAATGTTCTCCGCCATGTTGCGACAGAGCAACGTGGCCCCTTCCTCTGCTACCACATTCGACGCCAGCAGACATACAGATCTCTCACGCCAGCAGACATACAGATCTCGCAGGATGGTGTGCATATCAAGATAAAGTGGTCCAAGTCTATGCAGACCTCCCGGCAGGCAACCATTATCTTCGTGCCCACTACCAACGAACCTACCATCTGCCTTAGAAGGGCCCTTCTCATACTAAACAAGACATCGCCACACCGACATACTAGGGGGCCTCTCCTAGTGTTTGACGATGGCTCCCCAATAACCGTGGGCTACATAAAGAAACAGTGGAACATCGCACTACAGGCGGCCGGCATCGACAAGAAAAAACATTCACTGCACAGCCTTAGACGGGGCTGTGCGCACTACGCGTACAACACAGCCGGAGCACGCCTGCAAGACATAAAGGCCCATGGGACGTGGGTGTCGGATGCAGTGGCCTCGTACATCAGGCCCCAAAAGACCACCAGGACCACAGTCCACTCGGCAATCAAGGGAATCGTCATAACATAACTTTTCCCCCTGGTGTATTTATATCTATTTTATTACAACCAACTATTTTATCCTGCATCCAACAACAATGACAATCATACATTGAATTTTAATACAAAAATGTTCATCGCTGGATTTACCCCACTCTTATATAAATAAATTATTATATTTTAACAGTTGTGTCGCCTCTTTTATCTAATGGTGACTGCCATTGTTTCAATGGCGGGACATTAGATAGAGGCGCCACCTGGTGAACCACCGACTACTCAACCATGACGCCATATTGTCTTCACTCTTCCTTACCGTGTCGACACGTACGGACTTGAATTCCCCACCCACCATCCCAAAACTTAAAAGACAATCAAAGACAATGGTGTATTTATATCTATTTTATTACAACCAACTATTTTATCCTGCATCCAACAACAATGACAATCATACATTGAATTTTAATACAAAAATGTTCATCGCTGGATTTACCCCACTCTTATATAAATAAATTATTATATTTTAACAGTTGTGTCGCCTCTTTTATCTAATGGCATTAATCAATCAAAAATGTTTATGTTGCCCACTCGGCCTATGCAGGAATGATTTTCGGGAAAAGTAACGACTGCTTAGATGAAGATTGAGGCCGAACCCTAACAAAATTACTTGGGAGATTTGACTGCATGGCAAATTGTAAAATGCAGTGAAAATGCTGCTGGCCAAATTCCATGTTCAGCATACCTTCATATTACGCGCATTTTGTACTTTGTGCTACTGCAAAATAATTATTATGCTAACATTATTGAGATAGACATTTTTCTATTATGACAATCATAGGAAACGTTCCCATCGAACATACCGGTTCATCCCAAGGGGCTCACGTGCTTCCTTATAGCAACATATTGTGTAGTTTCGGATGTAAACCCCACGGCACAATATTTAATTCCTATATTAATAATAAGCAATAATGGAGGGTGAATTCAGGCGATACAAATTTAACAATCTGGTGGTTACGATGAGTGTGTATAGCATGACTGTATAGGTAATGCTAGGGCATTGTTGCGGCCAATCCCCGTCCACCTATTACTACACCCCCTACAAACACCCCCCGTACTAACCACTCTCACACCGCTCCCCGCTCACTTCACTTTCAAACACACACCATACAACATTTAAATTGGGAGTGGAGTTCTCTGCTGACTCTTTCACGACAGCAGTAACACCAAATGAGCATATTACTTCCTAAGAAAGCTCGAGAACGTACCAGAAGCTCCAGGTATATTGTACCTAGAGACACAATGCCTAGACACAGACGCTCGAGACCAAAGAAGATGAAAGACGTAGGTGCCGGCGGTGTAAGCCCACCTGAGGAGGCCTCACCTGAGGAGCTTAGCGAGACGGAGACCGTGCCCCCGCCGAAGGCCAAGTCTGGTAAGACTAAGGCTGTCACAACTCGTGAACTGGACATACAGGTGAAATCCATGGAGGCGGCCATGAGCGGTCTAAAGGGCACTGTAGAAACTATGGCCCAACAGCTGGCAGTAGTCGCCCGACATGCAGCTAATACACAGACTGAGAAAGACAGAACCAAAAGCAAGAAACGGAGTAAGAAGGTTGTGATAGAAGATTGTTCGGAGGACTCCTCTGAGGACAGCGAATCCGAGGAAGAGTTACCACGCCAAAAGAAACACAAGAAACGCAGCCGTCGGAGGTCCGAGGTCAATGCTCCCGAAATCCTTCGCCGCCAGCTCGACGCAGACAGATTCCTGGAGCGCGAAATAGAGAAGGAAAGAAAGTCCTCGGGCCTCCACGGTAAGACGCACATAATGTCAGACTTGCTCTCTTCTAATATCTTCGCTAAACCCTATATGTTTATTAGCCGTGAAGGTGTGTCCACAGTTAAACAGAAGGTCGAGGCCCGAGCCACCATGACGGCTATGGAATATGTGGATGCGACCTTATCCCTATTAGATGACCCCCGGGCTTACGATAGTAGAGATTATCATGACATCAATGATCACTTGAGGAAGGTTATCAAAGACTCCCTTGACCGGCCCTGGGCGGCGGTAAGGAGATGGTCTGACTATATATGGGATTCTATAGAAAATGGGACTATCGTGTGGGAAGACCGGCATGCCATTCAAGATGAGCGTGTGAGGCTTTGTCTCACGCACGGCAGTGCGTCAGCACTTAGCGGGGCTTACAATGGCGGCTCAGTCAGTAACAATAACAAGGCCAGTCACAGTCAGCAATCTAACAGGTCCCCCTCAGGTCAGACAGAGGTTGTGTGCCGGGCATACAACTCTCGCTCTGGCTGTAGGCAAAGCAGCAGCCACACTGAAGCTAATGTGTATCACCTCCATATTTGCACGTATTGTGACTCCATCGGAAAAAGTTGTGTTCACTCCATTGTAGACTGTATGCGAAAAATAAACCATGCCAACGGTAATAATCAAGGAGGAAATAGGAACGGTGGTACTCAGAATTACAATGCTCCTCGCAATAACAACAGATCTAATGTTTCATCTCAGTCTTATTCCAGCTCTGCTACAAAAAACGATTAGACGGCGTCTCCAGCAAGTGGAACGTGGAGGCGCCGCCATTCATACCCAGAGAAAGCTACGCGGGCACGGGTGCCACGCCCCCAGCACGTGTCAGTGTTGATGTCTCGCGCAGCCACGCGCATGGCGAGACTACCAGCAAAGATGGCCGCACAGTAAACAAGACGGCTGTCACCGCGTCGACTGCTGTCACTTACCTGCCCCATACAGACTCGCCAACGAAGGCCACGGCTCCACATCATAGGAACGTGAGTACAATAAGCGATGGTGATCATTTTGTCAGAATAAGGGACATTTGTGCTGGCAAAAGGGACAAGGGAGAAGTAGATCTCTCGCCCGCCGCATACGCAAGTCATAGACATAGTGAGTGGCCGAATATGTGCATAGACTCCAAGTATAGTAACCACCAGGCTATCTACTCGGCAGTGCGCAGTACAGGCATGCCTAACGCCCTCTCTGCAAAAATTGAACTCCCTACTAGTCTCAATTTACCTAACTGGAAGAAATACCTCTCCAATAATTCTGACGAGAAAGAACTCTATGATCTAGTGGCCTACGGGTTCCCCATGGGTTATCTCGGCCCCACTACCCATCTCGACAGCGGCGAAAACCACTCCAGTGCAAATGCATTTAGTGAAAAGATCGACGACTTTGTAAATAAAGAATTGCGTCTGGGGGGACTTGTGGGCCCGCTCGATCGAGCACCGTTTGATACCTGGTACCACTGTTCTCCGCTGATGTCCAGGGAAAAGAGAGACACTGACTCTCGGCGCGTTATCATTGACTCCGGAAGAGAAATCTGTAAACGCATTCCTATTAAAGAACAGCTTGTGGGGCGAACAGCGCGTCCACACTCTGCCTACTGTCGACTCACTTGTGGAAGAACTCCTCAAGTTCGGACCATCCGCCTTCATGAGTACCATCGATATAAGCAGAGCTTATAAAAACTTTAAAAGCGATCCCATGGACTGGCCTCTGCTGTGTATCCATTGGAACCACAGTTATTACTTAGATGTAACCATGCCGTTTGGCGCTCGCTCATCATCATCACATATGCAACGGATCGCGGACGCGATAGTGGGCATGTTGGCCAGGGAGGGCATCACGAGCAAAATGTACCTCGATGATTTAATAATAATATCAAAGGATAGTGAAACAGCTAAGCGCCATTATGACAGAGCCATCGAGTTATTCGCCGAACTTGGTTTGCCCGAGGCTGAAGATAAAAGACAGCCCCCAGCTGCCGTGGTCAGATGGTTAGGCATCGATATAAATGCACCCGACATGACACTGAGCATCAATAAACAAAAAATCGAACAGATACTCGCAATGGTAAACAAATATCTAAAGAGGCGCTCGATGTCCAGGCGAGAATTAGAATCTGTCATAGGTTCACTTATCCACGTATCTAAATGTGTGGGTCCTGCCCGACTCTTCGTCAGCAGGCTGCTGGAGGCCCTCAGGGACATGCAGGGTAAGAAATATGTGAATATAAACGCAGATATGAAAAGGGATCTCCAATGGTTCAGTGGGTTCTGCCAACAATGGAACGGGAGGGCTGTTATTCCATCTAGTGCCCCCACCAAGACCATAGTGGTGGACGCCTGCCTATCCGGGGTGGGAGGCGCCGACCAATTTAATGCATATAGCGCCCAAGTGGCCCCAGTGGATGAAGGGGTAGCTAACATATCAGAACTGGAGGCAGCAAACATCCCCATAGCATTGCATACATTAGTTAGTGAAAAGGATCGTGGAGGCCACATCCTAATACTTTGTGACAATCTAGCAAGCGTTTCGGTCTTCAAGACTGGTCGTGGCAAAAACCGAGTAATACTGGAGGCCGCGCGCTTGGCTTGGATGGTTCAGGCCCTTTTCGACCTTAAAATTAGCTATGAACACATACCAGGCGTGGAAAATACATTGGCCGACAATCTCAGCCGCGCACACCTTCACGATAAATATAGACATGCTGCTGATCGTTTTATCAATGAAAAATCAATAAAGAAAATTGAACCCTGCCTCTATGCACTTAAAACAATGTACCTCTCATCGCATTACAGGTCCACTCCTCGCACCACTACTGGAGAAAGTAGCAAGCAGGCAACGAGATGCATGGGCGGAGGGAACTCGAGAAAACAGGGATGCGGCAGTGAGGAGGTTTGAAAAATTCACCAGACAGGTAGGGGCGGATGCCACAAACCCCTCTTACCTAACAATCTGTGCATATATCGAATATCTACACCAAACTGCCCCCGCACCAAAAACAATTAGGAACCATATATCTCATCTCAGAACGAGTTTTAAACTAAATAATCTCCCAACGAGGTCGCTGGACCACCAGCGCGTTCGCTGGGCCCTACAGGGCCTTGATAGAGACAAGTCATTTGTACCCAGAGTAAGGCTACCAGTTCCTTCCGAAGTTATTAGAGCAGCACTCCTGAATATAACGTCAGACCACACGGCGCAGACGGTGAAGACCGCCCTACTCGTGATATATTATGCGGGATTACGCCAATCGGAGGTGCTGGCACCTACTCTGAGTAAGTTCAGGCCCATTATCCACCTCACAAGGGCCGATGTGGTATTGACCAATGGATGTGTGATTATTAAGGTGAAATCCGCGAAGAATTTACAGTCGGCGTACCAGTGTAAGACGGTAACACTCCAACCGTCAGCCGACAAGACCATATGCGTAGTTCAGGCCATCAAGGAGATGCTACGTCGCCTACCCACAAGACATCAGCAAGAAGCTTGTTTCATGTTCCCAGGAACGAGAAACCCCATGCCAGCCACGTACGTGGCCCGATACTGGAAGAGCCTCCTAGTGTCTATGGGAGTAGAGCCACGACCATATACCCTTCACAGTCTGCGCAAAGCGGCGGCTACCAATGCCTTTGCTGCAGGCTGCACCACCCTGCAGATACAGGATTATATCGGTTGGGCCTCAGATGCATATAAGAAGTACATACACACAGATGCATCCAAAGTGAATCACGCAATAACAAAAGCCATAAGCAACCCCCTGCATTCTTAGTATTGATTGACCTCAAGCAGGCAACAGACTCTAAAACCTATAATCACACTCCTCCCGTACCCCAAAAATCACATTACCATAAAGCCACTCGGCTATATACCTAAAGACTCGGCCCTCAGGCCTCAAGGACTGTCCCAAGGGACCAACAAACTTTTTATCAACATAATAACTGCCATAAGCAGAAAAAACCATTTTATACTAAAACACCCCCATCACTAAAACATCATATCAAACCCCCATTACTAAATACCATATCAAAATCCCACCCTCCACTTCCCTTCATACATCACCAAATTGGCAGTTTTGGCTAATTATATCTATCATTCAAATCAATTTTATCTACAAACAATTTATTTTACAATTCATCAACTTTTACCAATTTTACTCTCAACAATCATCTATTTATATACCCTCCTTTTATTACTTAAAATCATTTATATAAATTTTATAAAAATTAAATAAACATTTAATTTCCCAAAGCTGCCTCTCGCTATTTATTTCTTACCATCATCACAATCTTGGCCGAATCAACAATGTGTATAGCATGACTGTATAGGTAATGCTAGGGCATTGTTGCGGCCAATCCCCGTCCACCTATTACTACGCCCCCTACAAACACCCCCCGTACTAACCACTCTCACACCGCTCCCCGCTCACTTCACTTTCAAACACACACCATACAACATTTAACCCACCCACCCACACCTTTTTCTAATCATTATCATTCCTCCATACTAATTATATCTATCATTCAAATCAATTTTATCTACAAACAATTTATTTTACAATTCATCAACTTTTACCAATTTTACTCTCAACAATCATCTATTTATATACCCTCCTTTTATTACTTAAAATCATTTATATAAATTTTATAAAAATTAAATAAACATTTAATTTCCCAAAGCTGCCTCTCGCTATTTATTTCTTACCATCATCACAATCTTGGCCGAATCAACAATGGGTGTGCTATACTCTACATCAATAAATATTATTCCCCATACGCGTGTACCGTTAATTAGTATAACACTAAACTTTCTTGATGAAAAAGTTATCTCAAGTCAGCATTAAATCTCAAGTCAGCATTAACATATTTGTAACAAACTTCGCCACAATCTCTCGAAATGAAAGGAAACGTACACCTCCGAGGCAAAATTCTGGATCAGTTATGGCTTGAATCCTCATCCAGTATTACTCATTAGTGTAAGGTGCTAAATCCAGAGTGTTCCTAATGGAAAATCCAGTCCGTCCTTGGCCTTGGTTTTGGCCTTGGTTTTGATTGGTATTCAGATAATGATTTGCCCAAGCTGAAACTTGACTCTGTACTTTGTGTCGGTTATTGTCACTTTAGAACTATTCGTTACAAGTCAGGTAGTCTAAAAACGTGTCTGGTGAAATGTCAGCGTTGTATTATATTATCTCTAGGCTGAAAGTGAGGCCTGATGTCAAGGTACCAATAACTTTCATTACAATGACATATTAACCTGATTCTGTGTCTTGGGTAATGATGAATCTATGTAAAAATGGTGGGCGTGGTTGGTGGGTGGTGCGGGTGGGGGACGGGGGGGGGGGGGGGAGGGGTGCACACTAATATAAGAACTATTCGGTAACCATAATTCGGAATTGCGTAACCCGCATAAAAGTGTCATGCACACCCAATTGGCTCAATGGTGTGTACAACCTATTTTGTATTTACTAGTCATGGCAAACAAACAAATTTTATCATTAATAATAATAGCGATGCCAGAATAGCGGTATATGCTCTCAGATACCCTCCATTTCATCTTTAAAAATTAAGAGTTGAATTTACATTTGATTAATCTGTGTTATGCCATTAACAGATAGGTTTCCGAATATTACAATTTTTTGTTTGCAACCCATCAATCAGTTTTAGTTTACCTAATGGCATTTGATATGCCATAGTTCATATGCGAACCGTAATTTTAGCTTGTAGTATTGTCCCGAATGAAGGTTAACAAAATCAGTTTGGAAATAAGTCTGTCTCTCTATACAAAAAAAGAACACGGTACTATAGGTAACACTTAGCGCCCCATACGCAAAAGCCCCGGGCTTACTTAAGCACATGAACTAGTTCTTTATCATATTAAGAGTAGATTGATGGTAGTTCGAGGAAATTGTTATAATAAGGATGTTACTAAAGGAATACGGATATTTATAACATAATTTCAAGGCAAAGGTTGAACTACATGTGAACTAATGTGTGACTTACGTAGCTGGTCACTAGAATCTGGTGGTATTTAATAGCTCTAATATCCTGAAACCGTGCTTCCTCAGCTATGCTTTTCCTTGTCCCAGTGATGAAAAATATTTCATTAAGTCTACTAAATAAATTCTTGAGCTATGATATGGCCGTTTCAATCTGTCCTCACAAAACACAAGAACATCTATTCACCCTTTCACAATGGACCCAAACCTATAGGGTCTATCTATCTGTATAAATGTACATAACATCAGGGAATTCCCCACACTGGGGATCCAAAGGTCCAGGGGTCTAATAAGGACGGGTGGTTACATTCAAAATGAACAATGGCCATGAGTCCCCCATAGACGGCTTTGTCTAAAAAGTAAATACCACATTTTTAACTCCAATGCAAGGGAGTTTCTGTAGACAGTAACTCATGTGGTTCCTACGGGACATGTAGCAAGGTATTTTTTTGGTGTCTTAGAAAGAGTCATTTATTTTACTGGTGATTATCCCATTTAAACAAGACGTGTCTTGTTTTAAAAGTATACCATGCAATAGGTTACACAAATGTAAAACAAGAGAAAACACACAATTGAGAAGAAAACCTTATTTGTTCTTCATTCACTTTTTATTTCCAGATACACAACACGATACCAACTTATACAGAGATATAATATAATGTTCAGTGAGTTGCTGATGATACTAGACTATTGTATACAATTTATTCAACACCAATATGTCGCCTTCCCGATGTTAAAACATGCTATCCCACATAACCATGGCACTGCTCTATAGTTGATATTGGTACTATGCTATCACTCAGATCACATTGTATGAAAAATAAAACAGAAGGTTTTACAGTCTATATTATCATTCGTTCTCGGCAATTCACACTATATCGCCTTATATATATAAATCACTTTTGTTGATACACTTTTATTTACTTGCCACCACATTCATTCGTTCATTGGTCACATTTCTGATAAAACCCATAGCTTTCTGACCCTGTTGACGATAGTCAACCATTTATATAATGTAAATTGATATAATTCCTTACCATATCACAAAACGATGACACTTTGAATTACATCACTGATACTTTTAATAACACAATGGACACCGGTGTTTCTTGACATTTAAGCAATATACTCATGGGATCAACGGACAGAGTTCAACTAACGTCGACTTAAGTTTCAATACATTCATTCCTTGTCCGACATTTTGATTACAAATATTCAGAAACTGTCTTTTCCATCAGTCTATTCGTCAATCCTTTGATGGCAACTTCATTTTTTTCTCAGATGCGTTTCCGAATATTAAAGTGTCTGCAGCCCAACGATCAGTTTTAGTTTACCAAATGGCATTTGATATGCCACAGTTCATATGAGAATCGTAATTTTAGCTCGTAATATTGTCCGGAATGAAGATTAAATTGAGTTAAATACACGTACTTTATCATATTTTCTGGTGTTTTTCTCACATAATAACACAGAGAAAACATACGCAGGGGTACAATCATATCAGCTCGAATCTTACCATTGAAACTTTGAAATTAAACGTCACTCCCCTACAATGGTTATTATGTGAGTCTTCTCACATTATATTCATTAAGATATAAGTACACAGTAGAGCTTTAGGCACTGACATAATACTTTAGATAAAAGGGATCTCAGGGGAATCACATAGTCTGTGCTTTTTTTTTAAATCGGCGAGATTATTTAGAGTTAGTTAATGTAGAATATTTGCGCTTAAATACATTTTGCAGAATAACTCCCTTTGAAATAAAGAATCCAACAACTGAATGCTCTTCTCATCCTTAGGCCAAATATCGCCTATGTGATGTGATATTCTTTTTACGTCTACCTTCTTTCATTCGGTATTTATGAAAATATCTCTGATTACCTTACAGGTAGGTCTTTGAAGCATTACACATGTAGCTATTCTTCATATTCCCATTGAAGAATATGTCATGATAACGAATTGATCCCACACCAAATTACTTTAATACCAGTTACAAAATATCAAAATTTGATATCGACATAGTCAAGACATGCGAGAGCTCGATTCATGAAACATTATGAGCTTTTTCTGCTTATGCTAGGTTCAGAACCTCAATCGATATAACCCATTTTTTTCAATCTTTCAACCTTAAGCTGTTTTCGTCTGGTGTTTAAATGACGTCAGTAGAGTAATACTTATGGTTAAACCAAAAATATATTCTTCCACATCTTTCCTTTACCTTTTTCTTGATATTTAACTCATCGTTTATCTTCGAGTCACTCAATACATTGAATACAAATGTGATCAGCTTTAGCTACAAATACTATAATAGTCTTAATTTAAACTGCATGGATCAATCTAATAAAACGGCCTTTCAATCATAAATCATCATTTGAGTCATTAATATGAACAAGGAAAATGGGAATAGAGACCACAACGTCACTGATAAACATAAAAACAAAACAAAGAATACAAAATCCAGGCTTGGATATCTTAATACCAGCCAGACAGCATACACATTAATCCCTCTCATCCCTTAGGGGGAAAATAGGCTCCATTATGGGAACATAACGGTCTCTACTCATCCTCAATGTCTAGGTCCTGCAGTTCCATGTTGACCTGAGCTTCAATGGAGGCAGGGATAACCTCGAGGCAGACATCATACTGCTGGTCTAAGCCCAGGTAGGCGTCAGACATGAGGTACACGGTGTAGATGACTCTGCCCGTCTCCTCGGGTGTGTAGAACGACACCTGGGCGCGCGACTTCTCGCGCACAATGCCCACACGCTTCAGCGCCAGCACCTCTTGTGACTCGATCTCTCCCAGAACCACGATCCAGCCTTCATCCTTGGGCTTTCCGAACCGAGGCGTGAAGGCCTTTGTGTCTCTTTTCTGGAAACGACAAGGGCAAAAAAGGGAGGTGAGGGAGGTTGTTGCTAGGTATTGTTATACAAAAGAGGCCCACAGCAGTATTTATTTATTTATGGGCCAGAGGTCTAGGACATGGAACACATAAAATCTCTTTAAACAAAGGGAGATATCAAGTATATAACTGGACTCCAGTGACAATGGATGAATGAACTATAGGTATAAACATTATAGGTTTACTTGTATTGTTCGTTTCAAAAGACAAACTAATGGACTACCTTGGTGGTTATTTATAAACGGAAGGTTAAGCTACGAAGTTATAGTTACCTGTGTACATTGCTTTTTAACCGGTTTAAAACTAATTTGTTCTGCTTTATATCATAGCTTTCACATAGAAATGTAACCCCGATTCAAGCATATCTTTCAAATAAATATTAGTGGCTGTCCATATTGCATTTGTTTCCACTGAATACTAACATCCCACGTTCAGGACATGAATATTCAAAATGTTCTAATGTTGAATGGATTGGATATATAAGGGTCGGACAGACGAGCTTACCGGAATAAAAACAGGACTTAGCAATAGTTAAGAAAAAGTAGAGTAAAGCGTCGGGTACAGGAGGAATTATCAATGAGTGAAAAGGTAGAATTACCTTGTGGGCGTTCAATCTGGTGAGATTTATTTGCAGCACGTATTCCTGATCAGCATGCACTGGGATCCAGTCACTGTCTGACCGTCTTCCACCTAGGCAAACAAATTAATTATCCCACGTTAATTATCAACTCAAAAAGAGGTTGGGTTTTTATTTTTTTAAACAAAAGGTTCTTCACATCCAAGAAATTAGAATGCATTAAAATGAGCCAAGTGTTAGGTAGGAAAGGGGTAGACATTGTTGTTGTTGTTGGAAGAAATCTGAGATTCGAATTTCTGGGGATACGAAGTGTGAATCTGTTGATAACAAATTAATATAAAACTGTGGTAAATATGAACTATGTGGTGACAAACCTCATTATATGATGTACAAGTATACATATTTAATCCCATTGCCAGCCTAATAATAGATCCTGATTCTGAAGGCTTTTAAAACATGAAAAGTACCAAGACAATCGATCAGACTGCATTATATGGTGATTATGTCCATACAACCGTATCCAAACGGTTGCCATTATCAATAGAAACTATCATTTATGGCCTTAAAACGGCATTTCTATGCACCTGCTAAAACAGACCATACAGCAGGTATTCGGTTCTATTCTATGAACTGATGTAGCATTTTAACCATGGTCACTGCGACCCAAAGCATAGGCAGGGCAGCCTCTATTGGCCGGCGATGTGGGCTACCTATTCACTCTCTAATGCATGTAAGCTTAGAGGATATTAAGCCTTACCTTGATGTTGGAGGTTGACGACCCTCTTCTCCTGATCCGTACCCTCCCACCAGCCAGTAATAGCAATGTCAACTGAGATCTGGGGCAATCCTTTCAACACCTTGAATATCTGTAACGGGACAAAACCATTACGCCTATTGATAATACAATGATATGTTTACAACGGCTCTGAATCAAGTTACTTTCCTACTCTGGTTATGGTTTTGTGTAATTAAAACATTAACACAAAGACGTATCATATACTAGATATTACTGTTCATTATAGATAGTATGTATGAGATGTATAATATATATTAGCAGTTGGGCAAGATATCAAGATAAAACACACAGGTAGAAAGATTGTGAAATATATTGAGTAAAAATATATTGCACAATAGATGAGAGGATTCAGGGAAAACAGCAAAATGGCGGTTATTTGTTACTGATTCTAATTATCTAAATGTTTATCTATTGAATATATTATATAGGGAATCACATACTATACTCGATATTGGGTATCATCAATTTTGTATGAACTATAGCAGCAGTGAAACAATGATTGCAAAACAATGGTGAAGCTTTTTTTAACATTGTTAAAATATCAGGCTATTTAAAATGATTTAAATGAATAGAACAAATCATTTTCTCAAGGACATGGCATCCACAAGGACGTAAAGTTTTGTGTTACCCACGTGCACCAAATCCATATAAAGTCTACCTTGCTAAGAGAACAAAAATCTCAATTTGATTTCTTATAGGCTTTCTAGGCAAGGTTCAAAAGGGCCTTATCTGCACACAACTCACCTCGTCGATCTGCTTTTTGTCCAGCTCCTTGCTGAACATGATGTCCAGAATGTGCCTGTTGTCACCCACCACGTACATCACCTCTGGAATCGAGTCCAAAGTGGTCCGCTCGAACGTGGTGCGCATCTTTCCCTCTTTTGGCAAGGGCCTGGATTGAGAAGGACGCAGGGAATTAATACCATCATTCAAACATGGTTATGGAAGATGCAACTCAATGAAGCGTTTGAGGATGGAAAGGGAGAGGAGGAGGTGGAAAGGAGAGGGTACTGGACTTAAGTAACTATTAGAAAGTCTATGAAGAAGTAAGGGGCGTGGAATATGGATACTCAAGACTTGGCTGAGACTTTTCGGCGTTGATAGTGATTCGACTTGGGAAAGGATTTCGGGAAGAAGAGGCGATGTGTGGAATGGGAAAAACGTTAACTAAGGCCAACACGACAAAAAGATACTACAGAAAAGAAAGAAGAAAAGAGGATAAGGGAATAAAAAATAACGAAGTCCATTATGTAAAACTAGTGCCTGGTTTGAACAGAGACAAAACGCCGAGGGAAAAAACATAGTAAAACATTGTAAAAATAGTATTCTCCAAAATATTGAAACGGTTTTCCTTAGAATACAAGACGAGGAAACATTTAACAATGACTGCTTTTATACAATACATTATTTTCATTGTGTAGAAACATTACGTTTGCTTAAATGTTGCTCCAACGGTTAAATTTGGTACAGTTCACATGCTTATTAGATATATTAATTTTCTAAATGGCATAGGAACAATAGGAAAGTAGTAAAACATACATTAAACTAATTTCTCTTTAAATCAATATCAGCGGTGCCTGTTTACCACAAGTTTGAAACCGGTTTTGTGATCTATAGTCAGAAACAGACAGAAATTTCTTGAATACAATATTTTACAAATTTATGAACTCTGTAAATTGGCTGACTGCGGTTACTACTATACAATCAATATGAGTTTGATGGGCGAGGTTAATGCGTTTCAATAAACTTCATCCCATTCAATATCGGAAACTTACGTGAACATAGCAAGGTGGTAAGGGTCAATATGAGGCAGACACAGGAGGGAGTTCTCGTGGACCCATCGGCCCTGGAGGACCATCTGTATGAGGTGGATGATGCGCAGACCAGTCACTAGCCACCCGGCGTCACAAGCCATGTCCAGCATCGCCTACAGGAACAAGTGCTCCATCAATTAGGATGTTGTTTTTTATACAAGCGGTAGAAACAATGATATATATTCAAGGTAGTAGTGCTTATTCCTACTTATGATTCCTACCAGAGCCTGAGGATTGATACCCATTGCACTGCGCCTAACAAGGCTCTTCCACTAGGTCGCAAGATACAAGTGATTGCGATTAGATTGCGTTCACAAGCAATCTAGTGGAGACGCTCTGAAGTTCCCGCTACTTTGACAGTCTATTGCTCCCGCTTCTTTAGAAGTGGGAGCAAGCAATTGAAAGTAACCGGAATGGGTGCTACTGGGACGTTACTTCCACCGCTACTTCTAATGCTACTCAGAAGTGTGAGCAGACAACATTTTATTTTCACATTGAAATGAACACATCAAGTAACATGAGGCTTAACGTAGAGTGGTGCCAGTGCCCCGCTTCAGGTCCCGCTACTTACTGTTGCTTCAGCTACAAAGTAGCAGCCGTTACATATCAAACATGTTTGATAGAGGCGGGAGCACTCTACACTTCGAAAATCCGCCAAAAGAAGTGGGAAGTAGCGTGGCTATGTAGTGGTAGCCATCCCCGTTACTCTCCAGCTACTGCTCCCGCTTCTTTAATCAAGAAGCGGGAGCAGAAGCAGGAGAAGTAGCCGGGCAGTGGAACCCAGGTTTTAGTTCACAAGGCATAGTCAAGTTGCATCATCGCAAGCGAACACTGGGTGGGATCTTGCTACCCAGTGGAAGGCTGCCAGAAGGCATATTATATGTATATGTAATTTTCAAATTCATGACAGTATTTAAAAATTAGTTGACGCATAATTATGATGAAATAAACATAAATGATGTAGAGTCTAAAGGCTGGGTTCCACTGGCTGGCTAATACTCCTGCTACTCCTCCCGCTACTTTGACAGTATTGCTCCCACTTCTAAAGAAGCGGGAGCAAGCCACTGAAGGTAACCGGAAATGTGAGCAGACAACATTTTATTTTCACATGGAAATGAACGCATCAAGTAATCGGAGGGTTAATGTAGAGTGGTGCCATTGCCGGCTTCAGCTCCCGTTACTTCCCACTACTTCCCGCTACAAAGTAGCGGCCGCTTCAAATCAAACATGTTTGATAGAAGCGGGAGCACTCTACTCTTTGAAAATGCTCCAAAAGAAGCAGCAAGTAACATGGCTATGTAGCGGGGCCCAATAGCACCTATCCCCATTACTCCCCTGCTTCTCCTCCTGCTTCCATAATCAAGAAGCGGGAGGAGAAGCGGGAGAAGTAGCCGGGCAGTGGAACCCAGCTTTTAGTTCACACAGAGTGGCAGACGTTTAAATCCAAGGATCAATGGCCAAACCAATATGGAAGGTCAATAACTCCAATTATAGCTGCATTCTCAATTAATAATACTTTAAACTGGATACTGTAATTGTTAAGAAAATTTCTGCTGAAACTGAAAAAAAGTATTATCGATCGAAAACTAAAGGTTTTTAAAATGTCTGTTCTGTTCTTTATATAGCCATCTGAAAGTCATACGACCAGAATTGTGGAGGATCTCACCTTTGATATATATTTCGGTGGCCCGCCGAAATCCCTTGCTGCAGTGCTTTCGCTTATTATCAATTGTTTTCTTATAAATGTATAAGCATATAATAACAGCAATATATTGATAGCTATATCCCTAATATACAAGGGAAGATATTTTTCATCGCAATAGCTGAGAATGTAGCTTTAAAGGTCCGGAGGGTAAGAAACATCATTATTATCACAATTGCTGTATTGTCTTTACCTGCAGGACACGGATAGCCTGGTCTAGCACTGACTTGAGGTCGGTGTTGTAGTCAGAAGACGGCATAGGTGTTCGTGAGAAGTGAGCTTGTAGCAAGAGGTGGGTCTTGGTATGAGACGAATCCATAGAATGTGGATTCACAGGAAATGGTAATCTAGTCGCCAAGTCCCTGAAGCGATTTACATAATAATAATAGAAATAATAAATAACTCAGTAATATTCCTCGAAAATAGAACTAAAGAAGGTTAACCTAAATAGTGTGTATTCGGAAGGGCATGATACAGTTAAATACCGTTCTCAGATTTCCTTGGATAAATGTTAGACAGGGTTTAATGTAGTCGTATGGGGTTTTATATTTTCACTGTGAAAACTAAAAGATTCCAATAACAATCACAGCTAATATTTATTCTATAGTTTATATCTACATGATAGTTATATCATCTATTGTAAAATATTTTACTCTTCTGCCACCTCTCCTGTATTTCTTACGTTTTCATTATTAAGTAAGAGGGGAACAATTTTATCACAAGAAAGTGCTCTATTTCAAATGTAATCACTTACGTATTAACCTGATCCTCATTATGTCTGACGGGCAATTCGGCGTATTCATGTGCGTTCTACAATACAGAAATATGGCGAGATTGACAACGGATTATCATAGGAAATGTAGAACAAAACAGATCCAAAAGAGGGTGTACTGGTCACACATTAGTCCAAAGGGCATGGGATATCTGAATAAGCATTCATTTAATCTAGTTGGAAATAAATGTGGTCATATAGAAAGGTATGTATTACATGTTTTAAGATGCTTCTGACCTTTCAATTCTATGCTTAAACTCACATTATCTCTCAAGATTGGAGCTGATTGACATTCAAACAACACAAAATATAGAACTCTTGGGAAGAGTTGATTGAAAA
Organism: Sthenelais limicola; assembly: GCA_942159475.1. Taxonomy (NCBI): domain Eukaryota; kingdom Metazoa; phylum Annelida; class Polychaeta; order Phyllodocida; family Sigalionidae; genus Sthenelais; species Sthenelais limicola. The sequence continues at coordinate 69,012,721 of OW804097.1, read as the reverse complement.
CAGAAAGATGATAGTTTGAGCTCATGCTCAAGATCACAAAAGATTGACACATTTCCAAGCCTTTTATTTTAAAGTAAATGCCAAGACAGATGCAAATTGCCACAGAAAATGAGAAATGAGTTGTTTTAATATTTTATGTCCTTGCCCTGCTGTGTACTATGTTTCAAACGTTACAAAATATGAAGCAACATTTATAGTATCTAGAATGGATTTCAACAATGGTGTATCAACTGTGCCACAGAGTTCTCATTCGTCAAGAGTTCTCAGCAGGTGTATTATTTTGCATAAATCTATTACAATATATCATACTGATATGACTATAATAATTTGATTATAAGGATTATATATATAAACCCAAACGCAAAGTACCGACGGAAACATTATTTTCGAACTTCTTAAGTAACTCATGATGAGAGTAGAACTTGACAAGAAAAATAGAATAATATAATGTAGAAGTTATTATCAAGCCTAATGTAAGCAATACACTCAGTACCAACTATTATTATTGTTATCAATACTAGTATTATTTCTGTCTTAATTATAAAAATTATTATTTTCAATCAGGTATTGCTGAGAATTGCATCATCGATGTATAAGATATGATAGAACACGAGTTGGTGTTATTAGGGACGTAATTGCATGGATCAGAGTAAAATTGTCTCCTTTTCATAGAAACGATTTTATGATTTCAAAAAACGAGCGCAACCTCGAACTTACCGAGAGTATCTCGAGCAATTCTGGAATTGTGTTGTCCGCAGCCATTGTATCTTTGAACATGCGCACTGTCGTGTGATGGATATAATAGTAAGAGGCGATTCTTCCCTCCGTGGATGCCTCCAGAGCGAACCCATCCTGAATAATGCATAATAGGTTTTCTTTATAAATGGGTCAGATCGTCAGAAAATGTACAATTCACCTTCACCAATCCTCTCAAATAACCCAAATTTCAGACAGAAATATGGTTTAAAATACAGTTCAACCTAACATAACAGGTTTTTTAAATCAACACAATAGCAAATCTACTCATATACCTATCATTTATAAATGGTCTGCCTAATTCAGCAGAATTTGCTAAATGTGTAACAGTAGTACAAACAAAATATGTTTTAATGTAATAAAAAAATCTACAAAATAAAGGGAATAAGTATTAGGTATCCCATCAGTTAATTCTTATCAATATATGTTATTAGAACAACACATGGTAATTGTTCAAAGATTTAAAAAGTTCAAAATGTCGGTTTCAAAATGCCCATAGTTTTAATTTATGGGCATAAATTATGTAAATAAGGGAGTTTAACCCAGCCCGAATTCGAATTCGACCGAACAATAAGATATATTGCAATACGAATAATAAGAAACATGATCTTACGTCACCAACGCTGACACAGTAGGAGCACTCTAGTTCGAAGACAGCACGCTCCACCAGCGAGGACAGGTATTTATTAACACTGGCATGATCTGGTTCGTCCAGCTTGTAAAAACTGAAAAGAAACAGAAGAAAATATTATATAACTGTAAACCACAATCCAATATATATTGCTATATCTATAATCTCTGCACGTGGGAGCATGTTACGACTGTTTATACATGAATAAAAATTACTGTTTAAAAAAAGAATTGGAGATAATCAGCTCTGGGCACATGACTGTCATCGTTTCATGACAAACTTAATAAAGAACATTGCATGTCAAGAATCTCTTCCTATACGCTCGTTTCATGAGATGTTACTAGCAGATCATAAACACACTTTTCACAGCAAACAATGCTTTTTCTTAAATGCAAGGGACATTGACCCTTTTCTGTTTTGACAGATTGCAAATACATCAAGAAAGATGACATGAAGGCTACCTAATCCGATATCACAGAGTATATTGAATTGATGTTATTGTTATCACACAGAGAACATATAGTGTGACTCATACGCATCACCTAATTTCCCCCAAACTAGGCACCTTTGAAAGTGAATTAATTATATTTTAAAGTCAGGAATATTACCATGTCTGAATTGTAATGATTTATATCTAACTGATAAACAGCAGGACACAACTTTATTTAAGTGAGAGTGTAACTCACTGTCTATGTAAATCTGAATAAAGTATTTTTTAAAAAGAAGTTATATCCACATGGGCTACAGCCGGAATCATGTGGCATCTGACAACAGGGGATTGAGAATAATGCTCAGTCAAACATAATGAGAAAAGAATTGTGAATATCTGATTCATCAATAATGTATAAATATTTATTCGTTTGCTTCTTGTGTTCATTTATACTTAGATAGAACTGTACGCAAGGTTGGAACTACAAGTGTGATTCAATGGCTCAAGTTATAACTTTCTTTTGTATCCAACAAGCGGCCCCAGGTCGCGCGTTGGATACAAAAGAAAGTTATAACGAGAGCCATTGAATTACACGAGTAGTTCCAACCTTGCGTACAGTTCTTTCTTTATACTACGACTTGGAAATATTAAAAAAAAGGCCATTCTTACGCGTACAGGCTGGCCGCATTTCCAAGACGTGGCCATCTTTAGTTTTGATCATGCCGAATCATGGAGTAAGCTCGTCTCTGATTGGTCGACACAGCGATGACGTCACCATATCGATCATTACTGACCAATCAAAAACGTTTTTACATCGGCGGCCACGCGCTCTTTATTCAACGCGTACAGAAATGAACAAACTATTAAATGGGCGTATTCTTCCCGCTCAAAGTGAAGTATAAATGAACACAAGAAGCAAACGAAAGGGACTAGATACTGTATTATGATGTATTATTAACAAAAAACAATGTACAAAATAGGTAGTGTCACAGAATACTGATGAAAACTGATGTACCTGTATGAAAAGAATAAATAAAAATGCATTCAAATCAAATCAGTCAGGTTGACTGCAAAACTCATGTCCAGTGGTTATTACGTATTTAGACTCTACCTTGAATGGTCCATGGTCTATAACCACATAAGGTACGGACAAAAAAGTATTGATAACCGATTTTTGTGTGAAATATAGTAAAAACTTTATTGCAGACATTTTGATCTATTGTTGCCTATTGTCCTCGACCATGCTTGAAATACGGCGAATGTATCTTGCTGACTCGACGCACGAAGTACTTTCTATGCAATATACTGATTAATGCATGCAGTGTCTCGCTATAAAGCTGTTGATATTTTCATCAGACCTGGAATATATATTGCATCCCTGTTGGAAAATCATTTATGGTACCAGAATCAAATTTAGTCTCAAATAAAACCGTAGCACCAATATGTCGTTAAGGGACGGCAGAAGGGCAACTGGCTTATAGTGAAAAGGCGAGTATATAAATACAATATATACAGATCACCGTTCCAAAATTTAAGCTATAGAACTTTTCTGGTATATTCACATTTATTTAGGAATTAACATTTGTAGACTGTCTATACGAAATCTCCTTCCTTCCGACATATCTGGGTGTAAAAGAATTACGAATAGAAAATGTGTCCCATGAAGAAACTCCTGGTTTCCCCCTTTCTTTTATAAAGCACACATTTGGCATTTGAGATCGAGAGATTCCCAAAGGAACATTATTAAAGAGAAAATTCAGTAGCGGAATAGTAGGGGAACTGGGAGCTAACTAAAAGGGAAACAAATTAAGAAAGAACCTTACTAAATATTTTCTCACAACTGGGACAGAGCCAGTCCATTTATTACTAAAAGTAGGTCTCTTAATCGCTGACATGGGACTCAAAATTAAAGGCCTTGTCGTCGAGTGTAAAATGCTGAGGGAAAATGACCAACGGGGAATTTTCATTTTAAAAGCGATCAGAAAAAACATCAATTGCACTTGTGAGCGATGTTTCTAGAGTAATATTTAGTCCCTCGATGGGAACCGCTTACTGGAAAATACGAAGTATGTTTACTTTGAACAGCTCCACCGTTAATTGGTTATTTATGCATTGTCACCGTTCACTGAAAACACTTCTTAGACGGTGTTTTATCTATGAAAGTAGATGTTAAATTTAATTAGATGAAGTAAGAAGGGGTTTATTAGGTTTTGGTTGTGTTGGATAGCCCATTTTTGTGAAATTTATGAGAGGTTTTGAGAAAGCCAGATGCGATGAAAGGAAATAAAACGAGTGCCTGTGGTAGATGAATTCCATAAACATGCAATCAAAAATGTATTATGTTCAAGCTTTTATGGGGATGACTTCAATAATTTTGAATATTATTTCACATGCAAGTGTGAAAATCCATTAAAAGGTTTTGCATCAATTTAGCATAAATATTTATAACTTTGTATTGCAAGCTACTCCTTGTATTAGATAAGAGCAAGTGAGAAAACCAATTGTGGTTTAGGTAAAGGTATCAATATAACTCGATTGATCGAGAACTCAACTTCAAAGGGTTCTTGCCAGGCATTGCAGTTGATATTCGCTCTAACTAACAATACACACAATGATTACAAACACAATGCAAGGATGGAATCATAATTATTTATCATTAATTAATGAAGGATTAATGACCGATGTTGAGGCCAGAAACGAGGGTTATCAATCATTTTAATCTCGAGGTAAGGTGGTTATAGCCCCAAGACCGTTCAAAGCAGTGACTAATACTGATCTTTGGTGTAAAGATCAGAAAGATGCGATCTAGTGTACAGCACAGTACAGTACAGAGAGCTCTAATGACCCCCTAACTTTAAGGGGTCAAGTGATTCCCATTGCCTTAGTTTTAGCCTTGTGGTTAAGCTTATCACTGTATGCGGTGAACTGCAACGCTCTAGGAATGTGGCTTTCTGTACTGCACTGTGTATGGCCAGTGTACATCATATTGAATCATAACTACCACCAAACCTTTTTAAACATAGATCAAGTTTATTTTAGGATAACACGATGCAGGTACCGTACTTCCCTCCCACACATAATCCATCAAACCTTTATTGAAAGTTTTAACCAAAGATATATTGGTTTATAAGTGACCACACTATATCATTTTTAGTGGGCGTATCTTTTTTGAAGTCAACTATATGCGTAGCCAATATATACCAGACGAACGCTCTGTCGGCAGGATTACAAAAAAAAAGATTTTATACATACGAAAGTCATCTATCAATTCGCATGATTATGTGTAGCACGAGAAAAAATATTTGGCTCGGCTCTTGCCTTGGTGGCAAGAGGCAGTGTCCCTTTCACTGATGAACGAATGATAACAGCTTTACCCAGGTACTTTTATCGCCTTGTCAGAGAGCTAAAATGTGGATAGCCATGCCAGGTTTCTGAATTGCATGAGGAGCAAAAGGAAACGGAAGATCGTGAGGTGTGTCCATAGTCATTATCAAGCTAGCCTAGCTGTTACCATACCTCTCCACCTAACCATCCACGACAGCCATGCTTTTACAATCCTTAGTTTTGGGGAAATATTCAAATTGTCCACTGAATGGCAGATATGGCACTCATCCGATTTTAGAAATAATAGAGTCTGAAATATTCTATATAGGTATAATAACTAATAAAATAACAATTGAAGTTGAACCTCGTTATACGAAAGAGGCTTACATTCATCTCCTATTCCTTCCCCGATAAGCTGTCTGCAGCGATCCCACGGGATCAACAGTTCCCGAATAACTTCAGATCATCCAACCAAACCTTCCTTCCGTCAAAGGACGCGAGCAGCTTGTCCTTTGAAAAGATGGAGAAATAATAATGCGGAGAGCGCACAGCAGCTGCTGTCCCGGCAACCCAACTGGACGCTCTTCAACATGAGTGAATACGATAGCTCGCAAGCAGCTCGTCGCACTCCCAGCGACTTTTCCCAGAAACCTTAAGCTAGCCGACTTCCTGGCCATCACACTTACTTTTTGCTTGATGTTCCACATGCCCACTCTCAGATTTCATAGCGCGCCCAGTAAAAGCTAGCCCAACCATTAACCATTCCTAGATGCTCTACCAAACTGCGACCAAACGTAAATGGGGATGTATATTTGATTACATGCCTCAAGTAAGGTGTAGAGAGAGAGAGATCTAAAATCAGACTGAAAGCTAGTGTGACACTAGGTTTGCAAATTGGTTTATAACTGCGAGGACGGAGAAGGCTTGCTTTAAGCAATGGAAACTTAAGACATCTGTCCGAGCGATAAAGCAAACAAATCCATAACAAAATCTGCATTGACAGTGGTACCACTTCTTTGTCTTGGGACCTATTATTAATTTAAATGGCCAAGCCATTCGGGTAGTGCCTGCAGAAGTTCTCGGTAACAATAACTACTTAGCAGAAAGGTGCTTATGATAAATGACAACACGTTAATTTTAAACGATCCGAATATCAGCAAGAAAGCCTGAATTCCCTGAAATAACGACATTGGCCTTTCTGACACGAAATGCTGTTTTCTTCTACTTTTCCAGGACCACACCTATAAGGGTGATGTTTCAGTTATCAATTAGAAACCAAAAGCAAATTTGATGCGATGTGTATTAAAAATGAAATACACTTTAAAGGACACATAAAAATACCAATTGGTTTGATACTGTACTCGTTTGAGGTCCTGTCTGTATAGCTGTGGTAGTTTAGGATTGTTTAGGTTCAACGAATTAACGAAATAAACAGAAAGGAACTCCAAAGGCATTTCGATTTTCAAACTGTCCTTCGTCCCAATCATAGGATTTCCAACCTCACCAAAGGAGAAAAATGAAACCATCGTATCCTTTCCTTTTGTTAATGACACATTTTCCTCTCACCACACCAGTGTAACTGTTGAAATTGACGCGGTAAAACAAGTAAATACCCACTTCAGCCACTGCTGTAAAGCCTTTAACACGTGATTTTCTGTTCTTTAGAATTCCATTCCCAAGAAGAGTGACACCTTACCCTCTTCTATCAAAGAACCAGGGATTCTCAGGGGCGCACATGAAAAAATAAACAAAAGGAGGTAAAAAAGGTAATCCTGGGATTTTTATGCAGAATTAACCGGAATGAAAAGCTTTCATTAATAGAATAATCCGAGGGGATTTGCATCCGAATTAATCGGTAAAAGACAGAAGAGCTGACGTCGAAGTGAGCCTTCCATTTTCGACATGACGTCCATTAATACAGATTGTAAAGATTGCCATTTTGCCCAGGTTCTGTCAGAATGATAGTTTAGAACTGTATACATATATACCAAATAAGCAATGAAGATTGATATCATCTATCCTGAATCTAGGCCTATAGGCTTGCTGTTTGTTGCTCTTTCTCCCCCATTTTAACAGGAGAGTCACCGTCCTTTATTGAACATAATTTAATGTAATGTTAAATGTAAATCATTGATGTGTGTTACTATGGTCCCTATCTATTCAATCAGTAGTACCATTGCACGTGATATGCGGAAATGTCTCCGCTTTGAGAACAGTTTATTCAGTGTCTGACAATGCATGATATATATAAATCTGCACCATCTAAAGTTTCCTAAAGTTGTATCATCCAAATAAAGGGACAGCGTAGGAAATAATAATTTGGCATAGGCACAGCATCACTCGCTGGACACCTCCTGGATCCCATCGATTCCAATACACAAATATAATGTTGCTAGACACTTTTATATTATATTTAATGCAATGCTGTGCTCGTCTGTCCTCAACTGCCAGTGGAAGACCACCGTAATGTTGACCTGGAGTTTGTATAATTTATATTGATTGAATGTTCCTGCTATGCTTGTGTCCATACCTGAATAAAGATTTGAATTCAAAAAGAGAGAGACACACACACACACAAATACTAGGCACAACAGAGCAATTTGACCTCTGTATTTTTTATTATGTCTGTTATGCAGGGACTCCACTATGGGAAAAACGGCAAAAAACGACTGCGACGAATTTTTTGCGACGAATTATCTAATCAAGTTAGATATTTTGGAATTGTAGGCAACAAATAAATGTGTTGCCGACAACCTATTTTACCCCTCTTCCACTAGTGATTTTTGTGCGCCGAATTTTTAGGCATGTCGGCGACACGTTTTTTTCTATAGTGGAGTCGCCCTATACGCTAGAACTGTCCAATTGATATAATCGTAATTAGAACTTTGTTAGATATGATATTTCTTTTACGCTGCTCGTTTATATATTATGGACAAATATATAATGCCATGAGCCATGTTCTTTCGCAAAAATGCCCTTGGTAGTGCTCAAATCCTAAATAGACACCACACATCTAATAGGAAATCGTGAGAACGATTTCATTATACCACGATCGGGGGCTGTACACGCTGCAAATGAGTGGATACCTGCTATTGTGTTTTGTTGAATGGATCCACGCGTGAAGATATGAACCTTTTTTAGCCTAAATCTAAGAAGCATTCTCATTGGTTGAGGTTAGGCTCGCTCATGACGTCACGCCCATTTGTGACGTCATATGCCTACGTTTCGTTGTAGATTAGCCAATCAGTTGTAGGCTTGTCTAGCGCTTTGGCATCAAAAAAACAATATGGCGGGTCATTGGAGAGAAGCGAGGTAAATAAATAGTTTGTTTATTCATTTATTTTACAATATAAGATCGTGGTATGAAAATAGGATGTAACTCGGTTAGTTTCTGACTTACTGTATACGATGCCCACGATGTTATTTTCACCGTATAGGCCTACAGTAAGTCAGAAACCAACCTCGTTACATCCTATCATAGAGTACACATACCATCTTGTGCAAGCAGGTTTGGGAAATACGTGTATATAATTTGTTCCCAACTTTACCCTTTCGGAAGCCACCTCTTGCGAAAATGAAAGGAAGCTTTGCGGGAGGGTATTGTATGACATATTTTCATCGAATAACAAAAATTGTAAAGATTGCTAGGATTCCGAATTCAATCTATCCTTTTGCTATTCCGGTTAATGATATATGATATATTATGATAGGATGTAACGAGGTTGGTTTCTGACTTACGCGTGGATCCATTCAACAAAACACAATAGCAGGTATCCACTCATTTGCAGCGTGTACAGCCCCCGATCGTGGTATAAACTGTGTATATCTCTTCTAAATGATACATAGTGTCTATATCTCTCTCTTGTAGCCAGATTTGATATTCAAATTTAAAGATCTAAGAAAATTAAAATTGTTTCATATCAAAGATTTATGAGGACTGGGTGAGAAGTTTTCGGTTGATGGGTGAACGCCAAATATATAGTTTATGAATAATTACGTGACATAGAATATAACATTGAGCTCTTGTTTAGGAAGAGGAAAATGTTCCTTATTCAAACCCTATTAATAACGAAATACACGCATCAGTTAGCCCCTGGTAAATCCAATAACAAAGTCATCATCACACAATAACTTATGTTCCGCGAAATGCATTCCATGTAGAAGGCATAAAATAGAAAAAACGACTGGAACATCTTTCGGTAGGGAAGCAGCACATTTTGACATCTAGACAAAATGTTTACTATTTCTTACTGCTATCGGGAAGACGGGAAACATACAGATGAAAAACTATTGAGTCACGTACTGCAGAGAAACCTTTCTGCGAAGGTTACTCTAGGTATTCAATCACTAGACTTCTAAACATTACTAGTGTCAGTGAAAGACGGAACCTAACCATCGGATACAAATGTTGTTATGGTCTCGTTAAGCTAACCAAATATCAATATCAGTTCTTAATACCAATGTATCAACTAAATATATAATATTACATGCTTCCTGCAAGGAAGCCTCTCACACTGACTATGTAAGCCATACCTATTTCCCTTCCAAGGCTCTCAAGGCAACTGAGTACAATAATTTCCATACTTATATACCTTAATTATACCAATACGATTTATGTAATTTAAATCTCTTGCACTGTTGCCTTTATTTCCACTGTCTGGATTGAAGTTTTTATCGCTAGGTGTTTATCGCTAACAAGCTCTGGCAGTATAAATACTGCAAGTAGTTCTCGGGATGCTTATATCTGAAGAAGTCCCACGTACCCTGCGGTTGAAGCATGTCTGTGTATGACACCAGAGAACCAATATAAGACAGGCTAAGATTTAGGGGGACGATTATACAGGGTTAAATGAGAGTTTAGTGCTCTGCAAGCAAGAGCAGAGATGATATGGCCTTAGCTGTAATGGCACGAGATATGTTTATGTCATCACCATTGTGAGGAATTAAAAAAATAGGGCAGACTTTAACAAGCTTGTCCCATACTTCTCCAGGAAAGACAGGTCTAAAAATATGGACTGATTTAAAGAGGTGGGTGTAATTATGAGTTAAATTACGCATATGCTGAATCAGCGGTACTTCTCCTGGTAGTTCATATCAGCAAGGAAAATGAAAAGCAAATCTGAAGGAGAGAGATGGTCAGTCAATGCAAAGGCAGGGTTTATTGAAAGTATAGATTGTAGAGGTCATGGCCCCATTTCAAATAGATCCCAATTATGATGTTCTAATGAATATTATATAACATTTCTTTCATTATACACAACGCGCGCACTCTATGCTATAGAAAATTAATGGCATAAATGCCTACAGCAAGGACATAGATATATGTTTATAAAGGAAAGGACACCCATTGAACTCCATGGTCAACGGGTTCAGGGACATGATGAACGACTTAATAAGACTGAACAGATCCCAGTGTCTATAATGAAGTCCTCCATCTACAGAAAGTAGCGAGGATATCCGAGATTATGTCAGGGGCAGCCTACAGACAGCACTTAGTAATAGACACATAGCTCAGGCAAAGGACGCTACAATGAAATGAATGAATGAATAGAGAGAAGTGTAAAAAAGTGAAATGACAAAGTCACGACTAGCTTGTAAGGCTTGTCAATATCAGAAGTAGACTAGTGAAGAGCCACAGTGATTTTGGTCAGCGCTGAGGGGAGGAAATGAGAGGGGTAGGTGAAGGAAATAACCAACATGAAGTGGGACTACATTCTGGGGCTAATAACTCACTGTATAACGTTTAAAATACCTCCGCCAAGCGGACCGGAAGTTGCGAACCACTACAAGGATGCAATACACGGTAATGGTCAGACAGGCCATGTGGGGGCACTACTGATATATATCGGAGAATATTGGAACTTGTGCAAATAAATGTGGGCTGTCGCTTTATTAATAATTTCTTGGCTATCTTTTTAGGCGCTGGCTGGGAAAATATGGATCTAATAACCCATAGGTTCACAGCCATGCCACTATCTCGCAAAGGTTATTTACATAATGTAATCATGAAAGAAGTATTAAATATTAAGTAAATAACTGGACATATAAATCACGGACCTATTCACACTTTAGCTGAGAATCCGACGTGTCTCAGAATGAGAGGCAGCGCAGGACATAACATTGCAGGCATAGATAAGGGGGAGCTTTTTGCAAGTATCCGTATACATACAAGCATACCAATAATTCCCAGAGTCGGTTAATTAAGAACATCAAATCAGATATGGTTCCGAGCATATAACTCTGACTTTTTGAATGACTAACTAACTTATAGGCTGGGGATAACCGACAAATAGCTATTTCAAAGATTTCTTCCTGCTTCATTTAGAAATAAAAGCGAGGACGTTTATCTCAACCTAGATGAGAGAGGGTGCGAGTGGGAATTCATTAATTTGGGGAAGCCATTGGTAGCGTACTAAAGGAAAGTAAAGTAAGGGGAAAAAGAAGCATAAAATGAAGAGGACCTGGAACGCACAATCAATAGAAATAGCCGAGAGAGGCGGTACACGAAGAACAACATGGGGGTGATTATAAGGAAGAAATGAAGCCAGACCAGATCAGATTAAAAGAATTTCTTACATAGAGCAACGTTTCTACACAATATGGACGGGTAAAAAAGGCCATATAGGATACGAAGCTTGAGGTCGGAAATGATACATTTTTTTTATATTTTTAAAATTTGGATAGCTTGCTTTAAAGTTAGATCATCTAACTTTAAATCTACTTGTTGTTTCATGAATTGATTTTAGAATTGTTTAAATGGTTTTAAAGTAGGCCTATGATGATCCTACTTTAAAACTATTTAAAACCCATTTAATAAAGGTTAATAATGTACTGGACAAAAGGCAGATATATTACAATTTAAAGCGGAAAGGGCCTGCCCATTCTCAATGGACAGGCTTACTACCATTGGATTCCTATTCTGCCATGCCCCTTCCGCCAATTAAGATCTGATTTCTCAGAGCATGAAGGTTTCCGAATAGAACCGGAACTAATTATTTGCTCTGTGCTAGATTTATTCTCCCCTATAAAGTACAGCTCATTCTGGGGCGACCTCAGCTGACAGCATTGATCAGAGGGACTTGGTTTCGGTCAAACTTTCATGTGGACACGAGTCTTCTGGGCCTTTCTCATGAGAAATAAGGCAAATTACCTCGACCGTCTCTCACTCATTATCTCTATCAGAAAATGCACCATCACCCAAAGACTATTACTTCTTCCCAGCGCCTTCTTTACATAGATAAAGGCAATGGATTATCGCTAAGATCAAAACCGAGACTGTTTCTGGTAAACAAGAAAGGACTGGAGATTTAGAGGGGGAAAGGAGCAGATCACATTTCCTGCCTTTTGCCAAATCCCAGGGAATTAACCTTAATCAAATTTCTTTTTGCAAGATGATAATCACAGTCCATCATAATAGATTGAAGATTAGATGTGAAAATATCTAGAACCACCATGCAATATTGCATGTCTGTTATTGCCTAAGCGTCTATGGGTGAACGCTTTTTTGAATTTAAAATAAAGAGTTCTGAACACAATGTATTATAGACTTATACAACTGGAAGTCTTAAAAGAAGGTATCTTAATCTGAAGCCAAGGAATGGAGGTAACAGGAGAAATAGATTGCTAATAACCCGCACCGATTAATATTTATTAATATGCCTTGCGCCCAAACCTATTTACAAGGAGGTGACCTTGAGCAAATGACTGATGCAATCAAACAAATCTCTGCTATGTACAGGTATCAATAGATTATAGAACGGAACACTAGAAGTAGTTAACATGGTTCAGATAATTTGAAATCATGGGATTCAAAGATTAAACCCTTTAAATTTGGGGATTATTTTCGAAGTTAAGATACCAATCATTTCATGAATAGTTGATACCTTCTGAGATAGCTTTGAGTTAATTACAGTGTGAACTTTGAGGAGTAATTGGCAAGCATGTTTAACTCACACTGCTATGACTTCAAAAGTACAGCCATAAGTGAATCTCTCTAGTCACTCTCCTCGTTTTCGTCACATTTCTGTTCGACCATAATGACAATTCAAGACAATGGAGAAAGGTGAATCAAATCACAGATTCTTGCAATTGAAGCCCATGAAACCTTCAGCAAAGCTCATGCCCATTATTACCTAAATTTAGAGCCTTGCCGCTCTCAAATTTATTCTGAGTGTTTTAATGGGCCTTAATTCGACCTGTCCAGAGTTTCCCCATCTGTATCCAGAATTAGCCGAAAAGATTATTCAAATGTTCAAATATTTAACTGCGTCCAGTATGTAAAATATGTTAGTGTAGGTTGTAGACATGAAAGGTGTGGCTCCAGACACACTTACATTTACTCAGCTACATATATGATGAATATAAATTACCTCACAATTAGATCAAAGCAATCAGATACAATCTGACTAACTCATAGAATCACTTAAATGGACATGTAAATAAAACGAAATACGAAAGAAAGAAAAACTTACTAATAAATCAGGATTGTATGGATTCATGCATGCATGTATCTATACATGTGTAAATATCTTTGCAATACAGTCATAACTCAAGAAGGAATGAAAGCTACCATCGTGATTTCTTTAATATAAAGTGAAGGATCTCATTCGTGTAAAAAGGCAAGGTTTAACACTATGTACGGGCCACCATTGTTCTGCTCAGATCTGCTCTGTACTGCGCACGCATTCTCACACCTGGATTGTGTTGCAGGAGCAGGTAGACCTTAATGGCTCATTGATTGGTGGGGGGGGGGGGACTCAGTAATTACAATGTGTCCAATATCCCCTCTCAGTGGTCTGAAGAGGCTCTTATTCAGACGCCCAGTCTACAATCCAAACATACCGTAAAACCGTGTTGGTGAAGCAAATGGGCTTCAAAGTATGGATGGTCACAAATATTTGCAAATCTCTTTGATGTTGTAAGTCTACTGTATACCATGGTACATCTGGTTTTAGGAATAATTTGGATTGGGGCGGTATATCAGAGAAATGATTCCCAGGTGTGAGGAACACATGTCTAAATCTGCGGACCAGGCAATAAATTTTGGTTGATATCCAACGTGGTCTGGTATAGGATAATGGGCTTAAAATACCACTCTGCCTAAATTACTGGGTAAACACAGGCTGCATGGGCTAATAATCAATAAGAATCAACAACACTGAGTAACACCTCATAGGTAGGTATAGGGAAGTATGTATTCTGAACGTGCTCTAAAATGCAAGGTCCAATTTAAGATCTAACAAGAATTGCATGGTGTTGGGGAACGTTGGGGTATGTTCTTAGGGTTTTATGTTCCCTCGAAGGTGAGTAAATTGGCTAAGTGAAATCACCCGAAAATAAACTATATCTATATCAGAAATCGATTTATTACATGCCTGTAATTAAGTAGAACCTTTTCTCGTCATACTACTTTTAGCGCACAATTAGCATAACCTAAGCTACTAAAAAACTTTTATTAAGAAATAGATCTGTTTGTTGGCTTGGAGATTCCATTTGTCACACCAATCGAGACATGATAACTTCCAACAATTCGCTGAACTGCGGGAAATTGTTCCTGGAAATCTTATTTTCAAGGAACTAAAACGACCCATTGTCTCAACAGGCAGTTGAAAGTTTCATGTCTTTCAATTACGGCCCCAACGTTACGAGAATTCACATTTGGCTTATTTTCAAACTCATAAAAACATCCCTGCTCGGTCAAATTAGTCATGGGTATTGCAGCCTCCAAATAAAGTAGTACCCAGTTTACAAACGCGTACTAGGAATTGTCAATAGTTGTTTCACGTAGGCGAGAAGGTTATATGTCAGGCGTCAAAGGTGGGAGAGTGAGTAATTCACGATTTCACCTTAAATCACCCGAAATTACTCACACTATTTATAACTATTGCTCGCGAGAGATCAAAGCTCTGTAGGCCAATATAAAAGGACACATTCTGGGAAATATGCACTCATACATGTACACACCCTTACCACACCCAATGGATGACCCACAAATAGGGAATATTGAAAAGGGGTTATGCATTGGATTTGCAATGAATATGCTATATTATGGGGGAAAAAGATCTTTTCATAGTCACCTGGGATGCCCTATCTTATTGATGTAGGCTGGAGAAGCATTCCTTTTTTTAATCCATGGACTATGTACAGAAAACTCCTTTGAATCTCTCATCCCGATGCGCACATGGAAAAAACTAACTAAGTCGCCATGTAAGTTGTAAATTAAAGGAACGAAGTCTCAGAACTGTTTTGCCATCGATTCCATCAAATAACAACCTTCCATGAATTACTTTGAATGAAGTGAAGAAAAATAAAAAAAAAAGATAGCAGTATAACTGTTCACATCAGAAATGATAATACTTAAGATCTGAAATAAAAGACGACTGCGTTGTTATGTTACCTGATCCTCTACATATGTCTTTTCAAATATATCCATGTCTCTGAAAGTCTATCCCCCTAGCACATTGGACACACCCTTTACTCATATGTACCTTTGTATACCTGTGCGCATGCCTTGAGAGTCAAGTATGAATGTAACATCTATATGGTGTGCACAAGGACTCATGTTCTCAAAGGTATATACAATCAAACTGCTTTAAGGTGTTGCCATATATAATTATGTAGTTACAATGACTTGTTGAGAAAAGTTTCTCACGGGAACAAGTTAGGGTGGGGCTTCTTATGACATGCATGGGTATTTAGTAAGATATTTGTTGAAAAATTATATAAACGGCAAATTGGCGATAAATTGACTATTTGAAAGTGTATTCTGAAATTCGTATGAAATTTTGTGGTTTTATTATTCGTATAGTACATTTATTGTTTGTCTGTTGAAGGTGAATATATATATATAAAAATATGATGACGATTATTTGCTTCATACTATAGCAAATCTGCCTAAATATGTTAGGTCATAACTAATATTAAATTATATTTATGTATAAATTTAACTACCAAATTATATCTATTACTATGATAAACAAGAAGTCCTTTTCGACTGGGTTCCATGAGAATAGCATGAGTGTGTGATTGGACCCAACAACAACTCAACTATTAAAAAAAGATTCATCGAGTATAAAGAAGACATTGTGCTTTGAGTCAAGTCACAATTTGCCTCACACGGGAAGCAGGTTTTGTCCAGTGAACTTAACGCTGGTCGACGTGAAGTAACCATGTCCGCTCGCAACGGCACCTCAAACATTACATCCTTAACTAATAAATAATTAATCACAAGGCCTCATAAAGAATACATCAATATCAACAGCCATCTCCTTCCTTCTCCTGAACCTCCTCCACCAGTGCCAACAGGATATACATATGAATAGTTAAAGCCCTCAAAGTAGAGAAGTGTTTACTGCCGGACTTTGACCAGTGAATCATAGGGATGGAGCTTCATCAATTTCACTTCAATGTTTAGAAGTTAATGGGTATGTTGTTTTTCATACTTTATAACTTTGATTATTTATCCAACAAGACCCAAGAAAATACATATAAGAATAACAATTTAACTGCTCAAACTAATAATTTGTACACGAGTACACGACTAATGACAAAATTTGCGATAAAAACAGCAACGAACCCTGATACTCACTAAGATACTCGTGACCCTGTTTACCACAGAAATATACATAAGGGAATGTCTGTATCTGGCTTCACCCCGTTGATATGTAGCTTATCCAATTTTTATTAGCTTAGTTTACTATAATTTTATTTTATTTTATTTCATTTCAACTCCATGTTACTAGGGACCTTCTGGAAGAGCTATGGTTTTCATAGAAGAGAGGCGCCCAAAGTCCCTTTTCCGGTGTAAAAATACTGTATTATTATTATGTTTAATTATGTGTGCATTTCCGGAAATAAACACTAAACATGTATACATACAAGCTGTAGGTTAGGGTGGTGTAGTGCTTAAGGCATTGGCGTTGAAACCAGTGGCTTGAGAGAGTACTTTAGGTTTGAATGCACGCAGTAAGCAGTCCTTCGAAAACGGTGTCCGGTGTTTCCCCCGCCAACATTCTCCCCGCCTCCATTTCCCCGCCTTACACTTTCCCCGCCCGTCATTATCCCCGCCAGATTGCCTCCCCGCCGACATTTTCCCCGCCTAATTCTTTTTCCTACAGGAGTAGGGTATATCATGCGGACGATTATGTTAAACTAATATACTTTATATACTACTGGGGCTTACTAAAACAGGAGGGCTTAGCTCTGGATCTTCCATGCAGGTGGCAAGGGTTAAATGATATATTATTAAATATGATTACCTAAGCCAATATAACAGAGTTGTATTCCTGTTGCTGGTTACAAACTAATTCCTTCTCAAACCAAGTTATGATTTTTAATTATTAATTACTATGGCCACTCTCCTACCCCTATTTATATGAGGTATTGTTGTTGGTATCCAAGGAACTACTGACAAGCCCTGAATTACATCTAGATTATGTTCTAAACATGTTGGGGACAAGCATGTAGCCACACAAGCCCCACAAGGTGACACACCACACAAGCTTATATTCCCCTAATGCGCCCCTGGCTACATAAAGAATTATACAAACAACAGCCATATTGGTTTTTCACTTTTTACCCGACCCCTAAGAATTCTATTAAATGAAGAGAAGACAATTTATTATTTTAACAAGTAGTAATTATTATTCGACGAGGGGAGGGGGACTAAATAAATCGCAACCTACCATGTGATTATTACAGCATGCTGTACTGTCCATCCCCATTTTATCTGTACATATACTCAACTACTACAGCTATTTTTTCATTATATAACTTGGCTATACTAAACAAAATTGTGTAATTGTGTGAAGAGAATTAGAAAATAAAAACAGTTTACAATTCCACCAAATACTATTCTTTTACTTCAGTCACTTTGCTGCGTTTCACATCATGATTTTTAAGGTGAATTCCCACTCAAATACAAACAAATTTTTGTCATTTATTGGCGGGGAAAATGTTGGCGGGGAGGTCGTTTGGCGGGGAGAATGTATGGAGGGGAGAATGTCGGCGGGGAGATTTTTGGCGGGGAGATTGCGGTGGGGAGAATGTCGGCGGGGAGGTTGTTGGCGGGGGAATGACCTAGAACCTTCGAAACGCCCCCTTACTACTTACACCCTTGATATGATCCCGACTGTTGCAGATGGCATAAAACAACCATAACAGCAAAAGGAACTCTTCATAAACACATCTTACTAATAAATAGGGTTGAAGTGGGGGTAGCTGAATGTGGGTATTTTTTCAGATGCAGAAGAGGATAAATATCTTCTAATCAATGGTTATTCTATCAAATCGCTTTTTTAGGAAACGGAAGGCGCCAATTCGAGTAACCATTTTCATATTCTACACGAATTATCTCCTCGTTCAATCTGCGCGAGTTAACAGTCTTTGATAATAGAAACTGCATTTTCTACCTTGAGGCATCTCAAATATAAGTGAACCATGTGGGTATTTCCTGATTTATAGAATTTGCAATATATTCTGCGTTATTAGGCAACTATCAACGTCAAAAATTGCAATCCCATTATTTGTGAGGATATCTTCGCACCAAGATGTTTTACCGAGCACAAAGTACGAGCAATTATAGTTTTTTAAGCGCACACATTTCGTCCCGACTCTGAGGGAAGCCATTGTGAATTCTGAAAATGTTCGAACCGGTGTAATCATTGCCAGAATTGCTTCAGAAATGCTAGTGCAGAAACTGTCCACTTGGCCTATACTGCAAAATGAATGTTATCCCCTAGAAACTATTTTAATCTTTTTGATAATTTGAAATTCTATCAGTATTTCAAATTCACGGAAAGTGCAGAAATCCATTAACAGACACTTAGAACTATTCCTTGAAGTTAAGTTAGTTCTATCCACATTTTAAACACATTGCAGACAGTGTATACCTTAGTTTAAATATTTTCCCGATGCCTGCATTCAGCCATCTTAAGTCAATGGTTTTAGAACTCTCGGACAACTAACTGCATTAACTTCTACAGGAAATATTTTATCATCCCTTTATCAAAAGTCGTCGTTATAGGCACAGAATTCGCAAGCAAGTATAGATCATTTTATACATCAGTTTCGCTGGGGAAACACATTTGCATTGTCCCATCATTTCCAATGAAGACGTAGCAAAGTGCCAAAAAGTAAGATGAAAACATAACATGCTCGAGGAAAATAAATTCCCATAACCCAACGGCGCCGCACCGCACCCTTGGGATAATCTTCCATATTTATTTTCCATTCCCTTTCCACTTTTCTCCTTTTTGCGCTCAATTTCATTTCCATCTCACCTCCAAGTTCTTATGGCATATATATATGTATCATAAATCCTCTTACATATTTAAAAACACGACCTACACCTTTGGTTTTTATACCATACATTCCTTTCTTATGGAAAAACAACAACACCACCCCCACCACAAGTGCCAGCTCTATCACACGAACTTCAGCTGTGGTTAGACAAGGCAGTGCATCAACAAGAAAAAGTGATGGTTTTGCTAAGGTGCAAGATAAACAGGATAGATGATAAATTGTCTGACTAACCGACCCCTCACCCATCATTTTGTATGTATTCATCTCCGTCCATATATCAACTCACCTGTGGCAATAATGAATAAGCATCAATATACTACACATATATAGCGGACATACCCCTAAATATACACATTTATAATACAGGGAATAGACAGTTCCCATGCGGCTGTAATCAGCAAATATCTACCCTCCCCGCAACGATCTTAAATGAAATAAACCTAAAAATAATATATACGTTCTTTTCTGTTACAATATACTCGGAATCCTAAATAACTATGTATATACCGATATACCTATCCCTGTAATAAATGTAGTTTTTACAAAGATAGACAAGTGGCTAAGGCTGTAGGTGGGCGTTGACCCAAAGGCAACACATTGGCAGTAATGTGGTATACGGTGTGAGGCCTCCAAAATGAGATGGATGGGGTTTCGGTGTTACCTAGTCCTTTAGGCCTCCCCTTTTTAATATTAATTCTAACAAGAAACCAAACAGTTGGGTATTCATTACATTTATATCATTATTAAAGCCTTATTTGAAGTGATGATCCGTCTTCGTAAAGAGGGTTTTCGATTGACCATGTATATGTTACACATAGAATGGTAGAAGGTAATGCGCATAACACTAAAGGTAATAGAAGGAAGCCACTTACCCAATTAGTGAATGGCTTTCCCATCATTTAGACATTCAACTGAAGCATACATGTATTTACGCTTTTGCCTCGCTACCTCTACTAACGGGAATACGAATCCCAGAGATAATATGTGAGGTAGTATAGACACCAAACCAAAAGCCCTGTGGGCAATAAACGACCACAGGTATTGGTAGTTATAGAAATACTCTGCCAAAATGTTTTACCTAGGAGTTTATCCATATTCAGTGACAGAGAAGTCGGCTCTATAGCTTCGGCTGATACAAGCTTATTTTGTAGACACCTGAGCTATGAGGGCCCCATACTCTAAGTGAGACAAAAACACCCCACCTATATGCACCTGACATGTGTTTACCATCCCGGAATGAAAGGGAAATAATGCCATTCTACTCGTCGCGGGAGTATTTCTGTTCCCATGCAAGTAATCCCTAAAATATGTGATCCACCGTATACCTCGGATACAACAATAATCAATAATGCTTTTGCAATGACATTCAACAGCACATAATACCAATTGAAAAGGGCGGACGATTTGCACTTGCCGTCTGATTAATGAACTGAACTCTGTGTTGGATACCCAACCAATTGATAACATTTATTCCATGGTCCCATCGGTATATGAACTCTATATGAAATATCAGACAAAGGCAGACTGGGGGCATAGTGTATTCTCTTTTGGTTTTAAATTGAAATATTCATGTTGTGGGTGTCTATTGGGGATGGCAACACTATGATCTGCCCTCAAACCTGTTTATGTTAGTCTGAATACGTTAGAGTAATCAGACAGGGGAACATCGACTGGTATTGTTCTGCGTGGGGTATTATAGTGATGAACTGTCCACCGATGGAACCATATGCGATATGAAATGTAGGAGTACAATAATCTTCATTCAAATTTAAATAGATAATAGATAATAGATCTACATATTATTGGTACCGTAATAAAAATGTGCTAACGCCTATGATGGTATAATGTAAAATATTGTGGGATTATAAATTAACTAATCGCATATCAATAATAATAACTGCAAAAGCTTGATATAATAAGGTTAGTTAATACATAATACCGGTGATTAATAATTATAATGATTGATATGACCGCCAGTAGAATATAATGCTGTAGTATGCGCTGGTTGTTGAAGAGTTTCATTAACTCACTTTTTAGAATTTTTATATTCGACATACAGCTATCAGGAGAACCCTCAGCTGGAAAATTATGATTGCATGAAATGAAAGGTTCTGGAGCAAGATCAGAGTAATTATTTCAAAGATTGCAAAGTCCTCCATAACCAAGTGACAAGACCAACCGTTCTGAAAAGAGTTGTTGTTCCGAAAGGACATGTTACAAAAGGTGAATATCATTATGGTATGTATGGCATTGGCCTATTCCAATGGAAAGGCATTGAGGCGGGACTGCCTGACACCACATACCGTACAACTCAATTACCCATCAAACTTTATCTTATTTCCCGTTCCTCCATTCACCAATACAGCCTGTCCACGCCAGCTTCCTTATTCGTCCATGACCCACCAAATGGACCCATCCTTTACCCGCTCACATCTACGTTATTACATAGTTTTAAGTTTTAACATATCATTTTACCAAATCTATTAGACTTAAATGCACAACCACTTTGACCTCAACAAAAGTTATTATATCAATAAAACAAAACTAAAAAGTAAGATTTCATTCCTAAAGATGTCTCGGTGTTCTCAATCCTTCGTGTACAGACTAAGGAACACAAATTGATGCACATGTATATTGTGAGTGATCATATTTGTGATCTGTTACAAGAAAATGAGACACAAAAGTCGCAAAAAATGAATTTTGAGATATCATCATATTTGAAAAGATGAGTTCAAGCCGATTATAAACACATCACATATAGGTGTATCTGTGTTAGAAGTACGCATAACCTAAAAATCCTTGAATCCCCTGGTGATACATAGGAGAGACAAGGCCGCAGATCTATGCGGGATACTGAGAACAATAACTGCACATGGCGATTCAGTGACAATGGATCGGTGACAATGTGGGGATGCGCGCCCGATTAACACAATAGCCAATGATAAATGTATGAGAAGCCAGTCCATACAGCATGAATTCTATGAGAACATAATGATAAAGTGCAATGGCGATTAGTTGAATAAGAGTCAAAACAATTTAGCAATACAATTGAAAGGAAAGGAATAATTTTTAGTGCATTTACACAAGCTACAATAAAATACAAAATAAGATATGATATATTAGCAAGTGATTAGACAGGATATATTAGCAAGTGCAATTATCGCAGAACATTATATAGGACAATGCAAAATGGAAGTATTATACACTGAAAAAATGGAAACGTGTACAGAAGCAAGCAGTACTTCGACCGCGGATTGAATCGCATTATATGACTCGGTAGTACATTAACTCTTACAAAACAACTTGTTACAAGGTACCTAGTCTCTATGTTTTAGTTTCGATAAGGGCACCGTTCGTAATGAAATTGCGAGACGTTCTTGTTAATGCGGCCAACAATTGCGCTTTAGCCTGTTATCTATATCCAATTTATGGTACTGTTAGTTCATTCTCCTTTGCTTCCGTGTCCATTAATAGGAAATCTCAAATAATAGGAAGAAAATGAATGTTTTAATGGACGGTAAATGTATTAAAGATCAAACAAAACCTTAAATAAAATATAGGCTACTATCAGGGTTATAAAATATCCTTAGTTTGATTCCTCGAGTGAAGTATACCAATTGCTGCGATTGTACAGAGAAGTATTATTGCTCATCGTTATTTCACATTCATTCACAGTAGCAAAGGGTTTATGATTGATGTGTTTAATGTAGTATATAAATTGGCATTAAAAACCATAAACCGCCCGTATTGTTCTACAAGACGTGGCAAGCCATTTACTCACATTTACGGGGTAACCACCCGCTTTCAGAGCACATAGTAAGGCTATTGGCCAAGCTGAGCTTCATAATGGATCTTAACATGTTTGGAAATGTATCTAGTCCGCTGGCAAAATGGCTGTCAACTGGGATAAAAAATGCCACTAGGATGAAATGAACAGGCATCTCCGCTGGGGTTGGGGGTGGGAAATTTGCCATAGCTTGGCTTCCTACCACTTTATTGGCCATTAATCTCCGCCAGCATGCATATTCATAGATGATCATACGCACGGCATGCATTCATCAGATACTGTTTGGTCTAAGTGTAACCCATTCAGTCAATGAATGGTGCTTTCCAGTGACACTTTGCTCTGCACTGGTACGACTAAAACTGTGGAGGGCTGAAGAGGGAGATGGCCACAAGAGCAAGGGTATAGAATACGGGTGGGATTATTTCATCATTGCAGAGAAAAAAGTAGAGGGACCAACTCGGAGCAACAACATACATCAGATGATCGTGTATGAGCCTTATTGCAATATTTTCGCTATAGGAACTCGGTACAGGAAATATGAATGAGTGCTAGGGCCAATTATTGAAAACAAATGCTTTAAAATGGAAATAATATAGAAATGAAATCATTCTCACATTCTGTTATAACAACATTTAACATTAGAGACACACACTGAAGTCAATTCTGGCAGATACACCCCTAATTATCTCTAGAGGAAAATGGAATCAAAATAACTGAGTGAGTGAATGAGATTGGTTGCTTTACGCCCTTATCAACAGATTTAATATGGTTATATCAAGGGCGGGAGAGCTGAAGGGGAGGCAGTTTATGATCATACCCAGGAAATAGAGATAGAGAAGTAGGGAGAGAGAGACAGAAAGGCACTTTATGGCCATACCCAGGACCATTCAAAATAACTGAAATTGACCCAAAAAGGAATAGAAAGACAAAGCAGCGTTATGGAGGAACTGGTATCTCAAGAAGATCATATCAGAAGCATGGAAAGTACAATAGATGAAATTAGATTGTTCAGACTCTGGGCCAGTGGAGGATATTTAGTATGGGATGCTAGGCCTAGCGCCCTCCGCGCAGCTACTGGAGTAATTAGTGAGGGACGTGGCGCAATGCCTCATTGATAAGGCGCACGTGTTGGGCTTGATTCAGATGCAGATAGCCGGCCTATGTGTAGCACTTCATCAAAGATATCATGTGCATCAGCAATCTGATCATGACAATAATCTAGATCCTTAACACGAGAGGGTTGCATGACTTACATAAGGCCACTTATTGTTATTTCCATGAAGGATTATTTAGTTTGGATAAAGATAGTCTATGATATGGCAATCCCTATTAATAACACATGAATGACTGTATGCTGAAAATCATAATTCGTTTGGAGGAACCCATGGGACTTGAAGTGAGAATGATTATATAACGCTATATAATAGCTCATAACATGTGTGAAATATCATGTACATACTGAAATACTAAGGCCACCTTTTGATAATCGATACATTGTCTCCAGCTAATACCCACTGGACTTTTACCCGATGGACATTTACCATCCGACATTACCCCGCTATGACATCTACAACCCGGAACATAAACTATAAGAGGATTTACCTATAAGGTGATTTAAAATTATAAGTTTCCGAATGCTGGAAAGTCCTATACATTGTTGGGTTTTCGATTGAATTTTAATGTTGAAGTACATGGCATTGATTATGGTTATTTATATCTTTTAGTTAACCTACATAGGGTACATGAAATATTTCTTGTGTCCCTCTGATTTCTTGTTTCCTCCTGAGAGAAAACGCTGACCATTTTGCTCTTCGGTTGTCTTCTGACAACTATTTTATCGTTTTTACCCAAATTATTTTTTATGGAGACTTATAATTTCGCAGAGGCAAATAGGGAAATAAATAAGTTATCTAATGATGAAAAATAAAGAAGATATAAGGAGACAGATTAGATTATATATATGAACCAGGGTTCGCGCATTTTTAGGGATCTGCTTTTAATAAATCAATAGACAAAGGCTCTCTTCCAAGGACAAACATTAGTGTACAGGGGCCAAGGTAGTTTTCTGGTCAAGTTAGCATAAATGTTTAATGCTAAGTAGTGTGATTTATACGAGGTTGAATGGCGCACCATTAAGAGGCAAACATGGCTCAAGGAGACATATGAGTAAATGCTGGAGTGAAAGGTTAACCGTTCCAAGGTCACCTACAACAACAAAAGCAATTACAGCGTCGTAATAGATCTCCTAATATATCTCATGTATCCACTGGGCATCCGAAGATGCCTCGATGTAATACCGCAGAGTATATATAAGGTCAAGTGATATTGGAGCACGATGTTATTAATGATGTTTTGTGTGTATATCATTACATTTTAAAGACGACGATGATGAGAATAAATACAATCGAAATATCAAACATAATGCGCGGAAACAATATCCAAAGGGAAACATGAAAGTAAAGTGTCCTACAAATACTGGTAACATAGCTAAGCCAATTTAAAACATCTGTGGTCCCTGGTTTTATCCAGACACCCGCTGATATTATGTCGTTTACTATGTACAAAGGATTAATTTAAAGTATTACTTTAAGAAGATTTCCATGAATTTTGGGGGAAACGCCTACTTTCGTGAGAATTGTCCAACACGGCTAATGAGCAGCTTTTACCATTCTTTTTACACATTTCTATTGGCCCAGAGTTTTAACATATCACAAAACACGCATCGCCAATTTCTTGACTTATTGCGGCGCCAACTTAACGTTAATTGTATACGTAAGAACAATTAAGCAGTACTTGCTTTTAACATTTTACCACCAGGACCAAGTCGTCCTCCTCGCGCCTGGAGGTGGTGGGAGGGTGTGTGTGTGTTGGGGGGGGGGGGAGGGTAACACCAGGATTCGAACCCACACTTGTTTTCTTGCCACTCTTTTTAATAGGGCCCAAGCCAGCGCCTTAGATCGCTCAACTACCCCGAACCCGCGAGTAATTTTATCGTCCATCCTCCAAACTGACAAAGAAAATTCACATTTTATGACGAAATCAGATATTCTCAATGAAGCTGAATTAGGTTTCAACAGCTTTCCCTTTTTACTGGTTTCCACAGAGGTTTCAATAATATCCTTGACCTATTTCAGCGCCAAACAAAGGGAAACAACCGCAGGCCGTACATCCAGGGTTTGTTCTAAAACATGTGAGTTTCCACACGTGGAGGTCGTATGTTTGGCCATAATTAAGACCGTCTATCATATTTTTACCCAACGTACATAGTCTTGCGCAATACATCGAATCAGACCACAAACAGAAGTGTAATTTAGCCAGTGCAGAGTCAAAGACATCTTTAATCCAATTCATCATTAGAAAAAAACCCTACCAATTAGTGAGAGCAACTCACAATAGTTCAGCCATAAATAAGAAGAGCCTCTCAAAACATACTTTATCTTTTAGACTTCAGAAATCGGTCGATGATTTGATCCTAATCAAATGTCAAATTAAGCTCTCTACTATATGATACAACAAAAAGACTCATCTACAAAGAAAGAGACAAATACATGCTTGAAATGCACATCAAGATACACTTGACGTTTTTGTTTTTAAACTGAACACAACTTGGTTCCTGACATTTCTCTAGTGGCCGTATAGTTTCTATTATATGTGACACAAGGGGTATATATATAATAAAGAGTCACAAAAAACAGGGTGACAGAATAGAATGGGAACAATTTGCCATAAATAGCTCATGCTTCAGCTACGTTGCAAAGGTCTATACATAATACATCGGTTATGGGGGATCATGAATGGATCTCTTCCTAGATTACATTCTGAACGTGTTCTCCGTACAAAAACAACCCAGAATGATGATCACTTTGACGCAAGTCGTCTTATGTTTATAATAAGTGCACGTATGCCGATGTCTGGTCAATCCCTATTAAGAAGGCTGATAACGTCATAGATAAAGTAAGATTTCTGACCAAAGGAAGGGGGATAAGACCATTCACAAATCGACTTACAAATTGAAAGAAAAACGATTTATCCTTCTAATGTGAAGATTATGGAATCGCATATTAACACCGTGTGCATCCCGACTCTATAGACAAGAGCCAGTCTAGGCCCAAAGTTGAGAGAGTCCCTTCACACGAAGGGGAAGTCTGTCGCCTCAAACCGTACAGTGCCATTATAATTCCATTAAGAACGCAAAATTTCATTATATTACCATTAAAGCGCCAAGCCGTAGGCCAGGAAACCGATTAGCGAAGTAGGCGTCCAATCACTGACATGCCATTCTTATCTGATCTGAGGGTTTGGACATAGAGTGATTTATCTATTCGGCCTCGACCTTACAACCATTGACTCTCACATAAAAAAAACCATGATGCTAGAATCCTCATTTTATACGACGTAAAAGATGGACAAAATATGGAATGTTTAGAACACGCGCAACACAACAAACAGTTTGGTTTCCTGTATACAAAGGGAAAATGGTATAATGTTCAATAAGCATGGTGCCTATGATAGCAGGCTCTGTATTTTTATATATATTGAAAGTGTCTAAATTAACTTGTTTTTTCCCAAGGAATACCTTATTATCTCTACGATTCATATGCATTGGCATCAGCACACTAACATTTACACGCAGAGACGATACCAAACTGCCAAGCTTACATCACTACATGGATGATCCAAGATTGGTTCTTCTAATATACTATAATTACAAGCAGGGGAATTTAAGAGATGACCGTCTGATATGAACAGAGTTGGTGGGATCCTATCTCTATGTCATAACTAATAAATGAAAGAACATTATAACTGCCTCTAAGGAATAATATAGAGAGGAGTATATATATGTGAGACCGTGAACGTAGGACAATTGAGGACCGTTTATATATCAGGGTATAAGCATGGTGAGACCTGACCTTGAAGGGGATATCTCCGTGTAATGTAGTGGACAGTTCGGCGGTCAACAAGATGAACAAATGGCCATTGAAAGTCTGGGATATGCACAAGAACTGGTCTATCGGATCCTGTGGGTGTAGTGAAAACCATCTACACTGCCTAAGTACCATGGGACAAGGCAAACACTTCGGAAAGTTCAAGGTTTGCTTCCCTTGTCCCGTCCTGTCCTTGTCCTGTCTAGACCATGACACATCACTACACTGGATACAATTTTATTAATAGAGCAATAATAAACAAATAGGAGGTAACGCCGCCAATTATTTACATGCATTGCTCACATAATTAAGATTTTAAAAAGAGGGGAAACATTTTAAAGTTAAATGAGACTTCCCTATTTAAAGTTGATAATATATGACTAGAAGTTTATGATTACACTTCTAGTGGGACGAGAGCCTGCTTCATCTCAGATGGCAGTGATATAAACTTGCAATATTGTCAATTGCCAATTTGACAGATATTTCAAAATCAGTTCTTTGATTTTAATTAACTTGCAATTACTGACTTTTAAGGGGTAGGCCTATTCCAGTGATGGATCCGCAAGGAAAATATCAAGTGAAATACAGTTGGATGGATTTTGCATTTGCTGTGCCTGTCACTTCGTCGCGGGGCAATCATTTTTATAAGATGGAGTTTAGATCCCAGCGAATTATATTTAATAAACACGTTTTTTTCATCTTTACTTCCATCACGCAATGTTGGATGGGAATACCCTAGCAGTGTTCATCCGTCTGTATCCTTTTAGTATAATAATTCTTACAATCTGTCTGAATTCATTCAGAAAACATAAGAATGCAATCATTTGTTTGTTTTCCATTGTGTTCCCTTTCATTAAACATATTTAATAGTTAGCCAACTTCTGTTTTCCCCCATCTCTGTCAGTGTTTTGAGGAAACTGTCACCCTCCTAAGATAAATAACCCCATAGAAAAAAATACTTTGTAGATAACACAACGAATGAAATGCATTTATTTACCATTGAGCGAAGGCCATCGTGTGAAACAAATAATGTATTTTTCTCTGCCCAGGGCTTGAGTACTAAATTGATCTTTCTCCTCGGTGCTGAGGAAATACATGGCCAAACCTGGGATATCTACAAGGCAAGATAGGCTGACTGACAGCTCCTGGCCTATGTAGGACATGACCATGATAGAGGTCAAATGTAGGTCAGGGCACTGCCTCTCCTCTTGCCTTGTGATGTTTAGGGCTTTGTTCTCGTGAAGAATGAATAAGTCAGGGCGATTGATGAGTGCAAACTGCCTCTTGTCTCCCGCCTACTTTGCTATCCTCCAACTATTTCTTCTGGTTAACCCTCTTCCTCTTGGGGGTTCCTCAGCTATTTCATTTTTATCTTTATCTTTTTCCAATGCCAATTTAATCAACGGCATCCCCTAATATAAGATCCATGTGACTAGATGCTAGTAAATTCAGCATGCTGGAAAATTATGATGCCATATACCTTCTCGTCAAATCATGAACAGACCATAATACTACCGAATCTCTTGTAATATGAAATATTGATCAGCACATGGCTCAGTTTTATGATGAGATTTAAACCTTAGTTCCCTTACACTGGAAAAAGTTAATTCTTTAATTTCAATGCAGCACTTAGATGCTGAGCATGAACAATAGTCTCGCTTCCAAGCTTGCTTTGGAATATTTGTTTCTAGGAAGCAATACTATTTCTCCAAGTTCGAGGTCCCCTCATTCAGACCCTGCAGAATCCTTGCCCAGTAAGAGCTCATACAGACTTAGCTCCCTTATTTTTCAGGGAAGTACATTAATCACATCCCTGGCCCGCCGCCCTTCCTCATGCCTCACCGCAGACAGAGATAAGGATTGTCTCATGTTACAGTTGGGCCCGTTGTACCAACGTTTGAATGGAAACATGAATTAGTGCCTGTTGACTCCATACATAGCTCCTTATATAGTTCCATTTCCATAGCTTGATATTTTAATTTTTAAAGTCATCAACCTATAAATGTGATGTGTCACATGAAAAAAATCTGTCCTAATGGGATTTTAATGACATTTGCAGTTTGGAGCGTTTCAATGGCATTATCTTCCTTCCTTTTCAAATATTATATCTCAAAATCGATTTTTTGCAACTTATCACTCGTTTTCATGTGACACATCACATTTATAGGTTGATGACTTTAAAAATTAAAATATCAAGCTATGGAAATGGAACTATATAAGGAGCTATGTATGGAGTCAACAGGCACTAATTCATGAAGAGTTATGAAGATTAGTGTTCCCAAATCATGCCATATATCACTGAATACGCAGAGAACATGTAAGCAAAAGATACCTGATATTTGACGAATTCTAAATTTTGTGATTTTTTTGGGCTATGTTACAGATTTTATGGAATCGACCATATTTGATAGCATAGATTAGAGATAGGCAAACGTTTAACCTTAGAGAAGTACCAGTATGATAGTGGGAGATACTAAGTCCAATATAGGGGTGAATTGTTCATTTTGTGATAAAAGCAACAAACTTTGCACAAATGTACCTATGGGGGTTCTGATTAAAAAAAGCCCGTTAGCCACTCAAATTTGCAAAATGGCCACCACCAGGGGGTGCTTTTATCCCCAATTTTTATGTTTCTGACTCTGATGTCATATATATACATGATACAGCTTAGTATACATTAAACCAATTAAAGGTAATAAAAAGACCTTTCCAATGATGTATCATATGTTGCAATATATTGATATGTGCAGAGAGTATGGAACAGAGCCTTACGCCTGGCACATGGTCAAGAAACAATGAATGACGAAATAAAAACACTCTCAGGTATATTGTCCTTAGAAAAAAGAGCAGAGATAGCCGCCCTGAAAATAGTCTTTCGAAAGAAAGAAAAATACGAACCACTTTTGAAAGATGGTCGTATGCTTCGTGGTAGGCAAACAGGAATGTTTAAACTGAAGAGACCCAAAACAGGGAAATATAGAGGTAGTGTATACTATAAAATTAAAAAGATCTGGAATGAGCTCCCAATGGAAGTGAGAATGGAGAGACCAAGAGACCTTCTATAAAAAGGAAAAAGAAGAGTATGTAAGAAGGGATGGTCTAGAGAAACATGAAGTAATTTTATATCGTGGCTGTGTATTAAATGTATTACAAGCTGTAAACAGTATCATATTCTTAGTATTCATTGTTGCTTCTAGGGATATTCGTGGAAGACATTGTACTGTAATCTCTGTTTATTTTTTGAGTCTATAATGGTTTTGAATCGATTAATGAGACCTTTTATAAGGCAACATACGAAGACATCACTGAGTGATACACTACGTTTTTTCAAATGTTCGGATAAATATTATGTAATTGGCCTTTAATACAATAAAAAAAAAATAAAAAAAATTATCCAATTCAAGTTTAACCAGACAGACATTGATTAATACAACGTCCAAGCAACGTAATAGCAGATTTAGTCCCTGTCTCCCTTCTTCCAACCCCTGTCTTGTCTTATTATATAATTTTCCTTCCTAAGCTTATACAACACAAGGCAGATGAAAAAAAAATAATAATGAAAAAATTCCGTCCTAATGAGATTTGCGGGTTTGGAGTGTTTTAATGGCATTTTGCAGTTATGAGCAAGTCCCTAGACATTGCAGGTGAAAAAAAAATAATAAAAAAATTCCGTCCTAATGGGATTTTAATGAGATTTGCGGTTTGAAGTATTTTAATGGCATTTTGCAGTTAGGAGCAAGTCCCTAGACATAGCAGGTGAAAAAAAAATAATAATAAAAAAATTCCGTCCTAATGGGATTTTAATGAGATTAGCAGGATTTTAATGAGATTTGCGGTTTGGAGCAGGGGAAAAAAAATCTGTCCTAATGGGATTTTAATGACATTTGCAGTTTGGAGCGTTTCAATGGCATTATCTTCCTTCCTTTTCAAATATTATATCTCAAAATCGATTTTTTGCAACTTATCACTCGTTTTTCTTCATACCATTTTCCTATTTCTTCATACCATACATCAGGTGTCCCCATGGGTGGGTACATAGGATTTGCTTACACCATCTCAATGCACCGCCCCTCTCATACATGGTTTTGTGCCTTAAACGTGAAAATTTTAGATCCAATGTACCTTCCGGTGGGCTTTACAATTGTTTGATGAATTCGACATACACATTTTCATCGAACGTTAGTTTATCTGCGCTTTCACATCTGATCAATTTATTTAAGAAATAGGGGGATGATGTCAGTAATTTTAAGACCTTGCTGTGATTTCCAACGATGTTATACTTTGGTAGGAAATCATTTCCTCCAATGCATAGACCAATAGCCACCTTAACTCCTATCCATTGATCTCTCGTCACTTCCTCTAAAACCTCTAATATGCCAGTGATATTGTAGCAATCAAACCTGTTGTATGGTTTGGCCAATATGACATAAACAACAGAGAGAAATTTTCCTTCCTCATCTCTTGGCCATTTTCTACTGATGAAGAAGAGATGGGCGACTACTGTATCTATGTCCCCCGATGTGACGATACTTAAGATAGGGGCTGATTCATACGCAGTCGGGCAGCGGACCCCAAGGAACTACCTCAGCTTGAGGGAGACAGACGCTCAGAGTCAGTGTCGCAACTTAAAATTTATTGGGGTTGTGGCCATGGAGGTTATCGTAATGACTTTTCCATGCCACACTCTAAACAAAAACAATACTTTTTACTTCTTCATCAAAGGGAATATATGAAATGTGACTTGGGTGGAGGGGTATGTAACTCTGACCATGGAGGGGACCGAAGATAAGGGTCAGATAAACCTGTCATAGCATCGTAATGGGTTTTTAGGGGAACCCCCTCTCCCAAACGTGGTTGGTATTGGCCCTAAGAGTGTACGGTCTTTCACCAACCGACATCACCCAGTCACATTGACTCATTTCCCCTTCTCCTTTTCTTTGCTTGATATCAAGGGCTTCCTTCTTAATAAATACATCTTGGGCTGAGAATTTGTAGAGTAGAGGCACCGCATATTTTTTACAGTGTGGTAAACAATGATCTCTTTCACAGGTGCACCCCAACAAGTTCTTCTCGCTGTCAAATATGCCATGGTTCTGGGGAACACTTTTAATTTTTGAAAAATCATAGAAAATAGACAATATTAACCTATTTCTTCATACCATACATCATTTGAAAGGTCTATTTATGAACTTTACTCTGTTTAATATACACTAAGCTGTATAATGGGTATTTAGGATGTTAGATTAGAAAATATACTGTATAAACCTTGTTTGGTTATGTTTGGCGGCCATCTTAAAAAATGGCGGCCATATTGGAATTTATCAAAACTAAAGTATTGTTTGTAGTATTTGTTTTGAAAA
Organism: Sthenelais limicola; assembly: GCA_942159475.1. Taxonomy (NCBI): domain Eukaryota; kingdom Metazoa; phylum Annelida; class Polychaeta; order Phyllodocida; family Sigalionidae; genus Sthenelais; species Sthenelais limicola. The sequence goes on along the minus strand of OW804097.1, from coordinate 68,979,207 downwards.
AAATATATCATTTGGCTCCATGAGTGTAAAAATAGGCCTCTAGTTAGCACAGTTTCAACCCTCAAAATCAGCCATGGTCATACATGGTCGTCATCTTGAAAATTGTCAAAAATACAGAAAAATATTGCCTAAAATATTGATATCAGCATATCAAATAAAAGCTTATTTTATGTGCTACATAGTTTTTAATGATCACTTTGATGTCTGGGATATAATTTCTTGAGTTACAGAAGTTATTTGTAAGGTTATTTGAGAAAAACAGGATTTGGTAAAAAATTTCTAATTTTTGAAAAATCATAAAAAATTATCATATCAATATATTGCAACATATGATACATCATTGGAAAGGTCTTTTTATTACCTTTAATTGGTTTAATGTATACTAAGCTGTATCATGTATATATATGACGTCAGAGTCAGAAACATAAAAATTGGGGATAAAAGCACCCCCTGGTGGTGGCCATTTTGCAAATTTGAGTGGCTAACGGGCTTTTTTTAATCAGAACCCCCATAGGTACATTTGTGCAAAGTTTGTTGCTTTTATCACAAAATGAACAATTCACCCCTATATTGGACTTAGTATCTCCCACTATCATACTGGTACTTCTCTAAGGTTAAACGTTTGCCTATCTCTAATCTATGCTATCAAATATGGTCGATTCCATAAAATCTGTAACATAGCCCAAAAAAATCACAAAATTTAGAATTCGTCAAATATCAGGTATCTTTTGCTTACATGTTCTCTGCGTATTCAGTGATATATGGCATGATTTGGGAACACTAATCTTCATAACTCTTCATGCTGTGCCCTTTTGAAATCAAGGAGCACCAAATACAGGTGTCCGTGGGTGGGTACATAGGATTTGCTTACACCAAGGGCTTTAAAAAATAAAAAAACAAGTTCAAACATTAGTAGTACACACAATTATACATCCTTATACAAACATGAACGAAAATAAATAAACATAATAGTTTCATTTCCCATTATGCTAATGATCATTTTCATATGTACCCACCCACGGGGACTGTACCCACCCACGGGGACTGCTCCCACTCAAGGGGACATGATATTATTCTCTGCTCTTGATTTAATAAATTATACATTTTCATGCAATAGTAGTACAAGTATACATCCTCATACAAACATGCATGGAAAACAAATAGATATAAGAGTTTCATTTCCCACTGCACTAATATTCATATATATGTACCCACCCACGGGGACTGTACCCACCCACAGGGACATGACATTATTATCTGCATAAATATCACAGAATAAATATCACAGAAAGTCCCGGGAGAGAGTGGGTAGAGCATAGCCCCGCTTGTGGAGAGGTCAATTTAGCCTCTGGTTGCTGCTGTACTATAGTTCTTAACTGGACACGGGTGGAGGTGAGGGAAGGGGGGGACCAGCTAGGACCACTCTTTTAGGTAATGAGGCCCGCCATCCTGATACATACTGATACACTTCGTCGCCATCCTGGGCTGTGAACAAGGGGGTGATGATAAGACAAGGGGAGCTGTCCCCCAAATCTGAGTTCCTCTATCCTATCCCAGCTGTTGTTTTCATGAGGAGGTGACAGATTTCGAGAGGTTTAATGGAATTCCGTCTTCCACCCATCCCTATCAAAGAAATGTCGCCGCTATGCCGGTATCAAGTTACCAACTATATAGTAGAGTATGAACTGTACTCCTAAAAGGAGTTGATGTGAGTAAAACGGGCCTTGTGTTTTGACTCAGCCGGCCTGTTAGAGTCATTAGAATGATAAGACGCGGGGCCACAGCTGAGTTTGGTCGGACCAAAGTTTGGTCGGACCATGTATGAGCCAGGAGTGTGCCTTCAATTTATCATGCATCATCATCCTTCTTGATCCAAAAGACCAATATCGTCGAGCAAATGTCAATAACATGGAGAAAAATGTCCATTTCCATCTACCATACCATGATGGTGATTGGTGGCCCCATGCTATTAGTGGAGTGTTGGACTAACCCTAGTTTGATATATTGTCTGTATTCATCCTTACAATATCTTCCTGCCCATTCCACATCCAAGATGTATTCCATACAAGGGATTTGTATGAAACAATTCGTTACAATATTTGAATTCCTTCCGATGGATGACTTCTAATTTGAATTTTTATTATTTGGTATTATCTGATTCCGTTGCACACAGGGGATTTCTAAAGATTTACTGGTTGCTATGACAACGGGTAAAAAGTGTTCCGAACGTATGAGATAAACATTTGAAAGCGTTTCCGGCTCTGAAATCGTCCAATGTGCGGGGCACGAATCATAAAGAGATGTTTAATCACTAACATTAATTCCTCCATTCATCTTTGTAAATTTTGGCAACAGCCATATCCCAGCTACTATCGGTACCTCCCAGCCTGAGTCACGGGTTTAAAGACCATCAAGTGGCAATATTTATAATGCACTACTTCAAGTGTAATATTGTCGTGCTGTGCTTGTAACAAAAATCAAGAGGCTATTAAAATCTTAAAGAAAAATCATCAGATATATTGACAGCATTATCCTCTACAAATCATTGCTGGAGCATTTATTTTGCCATTATTATGTTTAAGCTAAACAGCAACAAAAATTTACCCAGTTCCTCCATCGATAGATAATGAACATACTTTGGCAGGCCACACCTGTGCCGACTCACCTGGCCACCTCACAGTGTGGGAAAGCCCACCTGTCTGGTAGGCAATCAATATGACCGGTCAATACCCCTGCCACACCGCAAACCTCAAGCCTTTCTCCTATGCCGACCACTTGCTATCCCATCCGTCCCATTATTGCGGACACTCCAGCCACAAAATGAACCAAACAACTCCCCATCCTATTCTACCTTTGTGACTCGCTCCCTCCTTAGATCATTCCGAAGTGGCATGGCAAGGTGGTCTCTGTCGGGAAATAGCATTCCATTTGCAATATGGTTCACAAGAGTATATTAAGAACGCAGAAAGGTACAAAGTTTAGGATCAGGTTTAAATATAAATTTGGGGGACATTTAGATAGCTGACAGTTGAATGAAAAAAAATAATGAAACAGAATAAAAAACAAGAATTGCGAGTAAATTAAACACAGTGATAATTATAAGGATATACAGCAAATATATGGGGTAACTAGGTAAGTGTAAACGTTCGTACTTTAGCTAATTATTGGTGAAGTCGGCAAGAAAATCCAACATCTGAAGTAGTTCCATGAGTAAAAGGACATCTCACATGGTGCAGAAAGAGCACATTTAAAGAGCCAGACCACATAACATAACTATCTAGTGGCACTCTTTGTAAACAGCCAGACGCTGCCTAATTACGCCTGTGTGATCTCTTGAACCGTCATGATATATAAGAAAAAGCGTCGATGCCAAGATGGTAAAAAAACTAAGTGAATAATACTTAAGTGTCGCTGGGTGAGTGGTCACATATATATGAAGGTGTGGCAATGCAGGGCTTCACGGGAATATTAGCTACAAAACCAACATACACATGTATGTTAATGCTCCCAATTTAAATACTGCTATTAGCTCGATCAGATGAGGAATTCTTTATCTAAATCAATTCAATAAATCAAATTGTCAGATTGGAAGTATCGCCAGCTCACCAGTCCACATGAGCGCTCTTCTCTCTCTCTCTCTCTCTCTCTCTCTCTCTCTCTCTCTCTCTCTCTCTCCCTTTCTCCCGCCCCCTCTCTCCAGGAATTGTAAAACAAATCTAGATATCAGTGAATGGTCATTACGATTGAGACAAATCATTGAGCTTAATCTGAGAAATAAAGGAACATTATTTGAAAAGCAAAGGTTAGTTCAGTACTAGCGGTGATTGATCCCCTGCAAGAATTCAGCAGCCAACTCCTACATGAGCACAGGAAGGTTTTTTACTCAGGAAGCATTGCTCTAAGCTTGCAAACGTCCCTTTGATGAATATATTTGAACAAGATTTCTAACACTATCTGCAAATATTTCCGCGGCTGGAGGCAATCCAAATTATCAACATAATTGCTACTGAGTAGTATAGAAGGGTTGTGAAGAAGAAGAAAAGTCGATGAGTACGCACTGAACCGCCCGACCTAAAGTTTTATAATACAGTGTGCACCAGCGGGGGTTCATACAGTGCATCTTGGTAGCAGATGCATCTTTATGTATCCATTTCCCAGCTCAAACGTTCAACCAAGGTTCATCAGGGAGATTCCAATGTGTCTGTTATAGATAATAGGCCTCAGGGATGGGTGGGGATGCTCTTGACTAATTCCGATGGTTTCGAGAATTTAGGAAATCGGGTGGAACCAAAAGCAATGCTAATTTCAGAATAGAAACAATTTTTGTATCAGTCTTTGAGAAAACTATTGCCTTGCACCAGCTACTGTACAGAAAATGAGAACAATAACATGATACTAGAAGACAGACAGAAACTGTGAGGAATCTGTGTGGAAAGAGAACACTGCACCAGACTGTTTTCATCGTTAAATCTGTACAAAGTTTCCGAAAGCAAGCTGCTGAGAAAATAAGCATCAAAGGAGTAAGTTAATGGGATGGGTTTTTCAAATCTTCCGGACAGAATTTTCTTGTAACTACTCTCACAAAAGTACTTCATTCATGACTATGATATCGTTTTTATCATCGGAGTCTATTTTCTCTTGATATTGGATCTTTTATTCTATCTTGTAAGTATAAGTAAACTCCACCCTTGGTATAAAGTTTCCTATTGTAATAAGGCACTACTGGCACGGCAACGAGGAGTTTCTTCTTCAGAATTCCGTGTAGTTAGTTACTGTTCAATCCAATGTTTAAAAACAGGTTTCTCAAGTTTTACAAATATATAAGACTATTGAATTATACAACACTTCACCGTTATTTAGATGAGACCAAAATAGTTATTCGCATTTGATATCCCCATACTGCATGGTCTGGAAAGGCATATCAGAACCAGAATGCTACCATACTATAGAGTTACATGTATACATGTACATGTTTCTTGAGATATGCTACACATAGTTAAGAGTTACACCAAGCTGAAAACGAAAATCAGCAGCATTTGATAACTCGATACTCTAACAAAAGTGCATTGTAATTCCGTTATGTGCATGCCTTACTATTCACCCATGCTCTATGACCTGTGCAATACATAATATAAGATATTTTAATTTAATTTAGAATCAACCCAAAGATTTATGCGTGATCATTAGTGCACCAGCGCAGGCCAGAGATGGAGGTTATTAATCATTTTAGTCTCTGCCTAAGGTGGTTATAGCCTCTGTAACATTCAAGGTCGAGACTAAATGGCTAAATTCCTCTTTGCCAAGAGCATATATATAATAGTCAATGGAACTGGGCACAGGTAATTGGTGAACCATCGAACTATTCATCATACTGAGACATGCAACTCTCATGATACTGTCTTAACCTTAATCTAATGTGGCGTTTACAAAATCCCCCTATTGAAGGGGCAACTTAAAGAAGCTTGACCTGTGGGCAAAGGTTATGTCCCTGTTTGTAGTGAACGCATACATATCCTTGGCAATACATGTTAAGTGGAATAGCAAATGTAAAGCCACAGTAACGGTGGCGTCTTGTTCTTGAGCAGGTATTGATTTATTGAATTTTAGCAAGGGAATACTTTTTAAAAGAGTGAAAATCCTATTCGACAAACACAGATGCAAAGAATATAGCATATTTTATAACAATCTAGCATAAGCTTTTGGGAAATATTAAGCTTGGACCTTGTTGTTTATAGTAATTACAGAGTCTGACAAGTAGCAAAGCACAAGAGCTTTCAAACAAGTCCTCAAGCTTGATAGAGACGTTTTATTATGCTGCAGCAGCTAAAAGGTTTAGTATAGGAGAGTTTGGATTAAGAGCTTTGAATAGCCAATCGTTGGACAACAAGAGGAGCTCTGCCCTTAAATCAAGGACACGAATTCTCTTTGCGAATGCACTAGATGCCATACGTTTGTAGTTTGCAAAACACGAACATGGACTAACGGCGGGAGGTTCGGCCTAAGATCTAAAGCCCCTCCCTCTATGTCCTCCCCTTTGACTTCCACCTTTCACTCATCCTCAAACTTTGGGACCCAAGTCCACTTCGCTAGAGAATGAAAACAAGAAAAAAAACAAGAACAGGCGGAAAGGTTGTCAGTTGGAGGTCACTTAAAGGTCAACATGGATGAGAGAATGTTGGTATACTCAAGAGGGGACGTTTCTCTTTGTTCTTCGGGGCGGATTTTTGTTTTCAAAGCTTTACATGAATGTAAGGGCAGAATGGGCGTACCAAAGTAATGTTAAAATTCCATACAGAACTATGCATGTCAAAGAAACATTTATAATGGAAAGAAATATTGGCCCGTTTTGCTAAAGGGAAATACGGTTAATACATCAATGATGACCCAACTAAAAAAAATAAGCAAAACTTTCCCACCATGCGTAATATGCTTCCTGAATATTCTCTTCTTTTTAAAAAACAAACAAGTCATATGTACATGTAGACGAAAGAATAAATGGTATTGAGGAGAGAAGGACACTTTTCTTTTGATAGGTAATTCGGGCACAACATCATGATTATTTCTAAACGGGGAAATACATATATACGTCAATGTTGAATTTGAAAATGAACGCCATCGTTGGCCTTACCCTATACCACAGTGGGAAAATCGCATAACTGAATGAAATTACGATTCCCATATCAACGAGAAAAGGGTACTTCAAATTATGATTCTTTTCACATAAAGCATTTAATAAAGAGCGCATCTTTTTATTTGTGTGGGACCTCTCGTTCCCTACTTACACGTCTATATGGTGGGCACGTGAACCTTTCAAGAACCTTCCCCTGTGATTCTGTATATATAAATAATGGGTGTAGATGGCACTTGGCTCCTGCTTCAACATGAGGGCTTTGGGCCCAGGTAAACAAACAGGAGCTAAACCACCCAGGCCTAGAGCTAATCGTCCTTTGGGTCATTAGGAATATATATTTAGCATATATATTTAGCAGCAAGACAAGATGATACTAACAGATGCTACCGTCCTACAGTTATAATGCTATAGCAGCAGTTTAATAATATGACAACTACATAGAAGATGTATCAGTATCACAATTCCCCTTGAGAGTAGGTCTAAATTAATGCATTGTTTCGTACCACCTACGGTCCTCTCGCTCACATTATATAGAAGCTCCACCCGTCACTCGCAGAGATAGAGTTTTACCGTATGATAGATCTGAATTAGTGCTTCTTCCAGGAAATCCCATTATCAAGAATCTAATATCACAATACATAATTATATGAGACACAAAACCTAGGTTCATATCCTATAACTGCATGTTGTCATACACAATCCTTAAACAAAACTGCGTGTTGTTATATATAACAAAACATGTTTCTGTTCCATCCAACCATGAGGTCCGGTCTCTATCATTTGATAGCTATACATTCACATTTCATAATGTGAGGCCAAACGGGAAAAGATTATGCCATACACTATTTAGATATTGAATGCACGTCATCCTCTTGTATAAGTAGGAAAAACTGATGATTGGTCTAGCTCAGGTCAGGCTTAGTTGGCCTGAGAGGAGAGACTTTTTATGAAGAAAAAGTATTTGTCTTGTCATGTTCGAAATAATCAAAATTACCAGTTACCTTTAAATCAATACTACTTAATTACTGATGTCTAGAAAATCATAATCTATAATTTATCACACCACTCCCATGTACACTAATCATAATAATAAATTCCACCGTATTAAGTATTTTCTACCTCCGTATCTCTACCTCTGTATTATATTCCCACCCTATGATACTATACCTTCCTATACGTATCCGTATTATATACAAGTATGCGCTGCGTGTATGCATATAGATCTACATGTACAAGCATCGACAATGCATGTTTGTCTAGTTGGGGTAACATTTTATATAATCTCTTTAAATGTGTGGCCTTGTCAGTTGCATTCCTTATTTGTTAATCTGATTGTTTCTATATCACTTGTCCTTCTATTGACGGACTTGTGTAGCCTTTGTAGCGAATATAACCCAGTGTCGTTACTCACGCTTACTCTATTAGAACAATTCAGTTGGCTCGGTTTTATCTTATTGTCCTTGAAATATTCGAGTTCCATACGAACATAAACGACTAAACAAATGAAGCATAAACGCCAGCAGGCAGGTAGCATTAATCATTTTCTGCGCATAGGTTTGAAGATATCATATGAAATGAGGATTAGAAATCTGTAATGACAATCGTGACTATTACATTCAGACGTATTCAAAATGACGGACGTATTCAAAATTAATATGCACGATTACCTGACCTTTCCCTTACAATTGTAAGGAACTGTTTACCTTTCATAGGCCAATACTTGATTGGAAACATTAATCAATGTTGGTAATATACATCCTTATTATGAAATTTGATATTTCATAATCATGATGTCGATATTCATCAGTCGTCCATGAATATACTTGTATCAAAAAAGGGTAAATGCAATCGCGACTCATGTCGCCACAGAAACAAGATAATCAACATGCCATTGATCTTCGGAAATTAAGTTAAGATCTCGAAGAAGAATCAAGCGTCCGTGGAAAATCTACAGCAAGATGCTTGGACCTGGAGAAAGATGTTGACATACATGTGCTCTAAGCATTGGATGTTGATCAAAGGCTGTATATCCATATCACTTCTCTATCTCTACACTCCTTCATGTCTCTTATCTTCACATACATCTGAGACAAATATAATTAGGCTTACTCTCTTTCTCCGAGGCTGCTGCTAATACCGTCTCTCTTGAGCATCATCAAATTTAATTTGTGGAAAACCTATATAGCGCTTTTTTGCCTCACTCATAGGACTGGGACTGCAACATCGCAGCTGCTGGTGATGTTTTGGTGTTTATCTAGATCAAGGAATTACAAATATCAAACAATCGAGCAATAGGAATTGTACGAAGGGAAGCAATATCCACCAGCTTGATGATAATAGAATCTGGAATGATAGATCCCCATAGAAAGAGCATGGTGTCTTTCAGACAAGTGTATATTTTAAATTTAATGACAAATGTTTGATTCATTAAGTGGCTGTGCAAAGGGTATCTTGATTGCATCGCCTCGGATAAGAGATTGCAATCCTATAGTCCCTGACTTTAATCATTGAGAGAAATCCCTATTTTGCTTCACATGAGGCACGAATGGATGTATATTACCCATCAGAAAGTCATACCTTGCAATGAGAATGACAAGTAAAGAAGATCAAAAAGACCACTGTCGCTGCGGTAGCTCCATGTTTTAGAGACCTCAAAGTATAGTATTTCCCCACAGAATCATAAAACAACCGATTTGGTTCCATTGGCGGCATAGGAATACAAGCCATGTCATCAGCATGGCCCCTGCAAACGGTTTTCTAACCAACAACCAATTATTTCTTGTCAATGGTATGTTTACAAGACATCAACTGTTTTGGGGGAAGTGTGACGAGAAAGGGGAATGCATAAATTGCCACTAAAGGGATGGACCATGATTGCAATTATGTGCCTGCATTAGAAAGGCGTCATAACGCCTACCCAAGTTATTTGCGACCTGCAATCATCCACAATATGTGGGCCGATGATCCCATGCCTAATGAGGTTATCTAAATCATCTTTACCGAAAGCGTAAACAGGGAATACAAGAACGCTGTATCTTATTGCATGAATACAACATGGGAAGCAGTGGGAAATGCCTTAAATTAATACGTCACTTTTATCACCCAAACCCTATAACGAATGCACTAGACTATGCCCGATCAAAATGAACATGAGATACTATATAAGATAGCAGGCTCGTAATAAGGCAATACAATACAAACATTCTTTATTGCTGATGTTAAATTACAATTGGTGGATCATCTCGGACTGTCGTGTCAGCTCTTCCGATGATTGCCTTTTTCAGAACTTCGAGTTGAGTTGCAAAATAAACTAACAGACTAACAAAACAAAGTGCATGGAGAAGATTGATATGATTAGATACAGTGAGAATATGGTGCATATGCTAACAAATGACTACAGTATTTGACTTAGTGAAAGAAGTACATACATGTGGGGCAATTTTACTCTTCATGCATGGTTAACAATATTATATAAATAAGGTACTAGCTGTTCTAAGTAGGAAAAAGGAGCAAGGCAGATTACAATTTAGCAACTCAAAACGGGGCTAGTATTTTTCGGTGAATTTCTTGAATGATATTTTGTCTTAAATTTTGTGAGACACCAATTCCAGGTTATTCCATCTGGTTCCATCTGGTATAATATAACATGGACAATAATTCGAAAAAGGAAGCTTTTACAAGGTATCACGGATATCCCCGATGAAACAGAACTGATCAAGAGTAGCTTAGATAACACAACCATTGGAACAACAAGGTGCAGTATTTAAAGAGTCCTGTTACTTCATTGCAAGGAAGATCTAGTCTGCACCCCCAGACAGTGTAGTGAGTAACAACGAGTACCCAGAAATGTCAGATGCGCCATTCAAATTTCAAAATTTCAAATTAAGCAGGTCCTTTCATAGGACACGGCTCTTCTCACGCATCTCCTGCGCCTTTACTCAGACAATATAGATTTGAGCCTCTACATTTTACCATTGAAAGTAACTTTCCCTTGCATTTCGTTGTAAGCGCTTTAAGCGCAATAGAGATTTTAATCCATAAAGAAGAATCCTATCGATATATTACATTACAGGGAAGTACATACATTGATTTATGATTATTTCAATAAGTAAGATACAACGATAATACATACTGGATATGAATAAAGGCATCACAGGAGAACGGCAGAGGAATGGAGGGGAGGACAGAGCACAGGCCTACATATGAATAGATGAGACACAGTTATGATTCATTCCAAGTAAACACATTGAGGTCCAAAGAGTATAGGACAGTTACTAAGGAAATCAGATATTGGCCCAGATTCTCGGGCACTGAGACGCTCTATTGATGAGCCATGGAAACAAGAATCGCATTGCGACCACACACACTATCAATGTACCAAGCCTTCATAATCCGCGCGTGTCACTGGAGGCAGTTGTTTTGGGTTACAAATCACACAATAATTATATCAATTCCTGGGGAAATATGCAATCCCTAGACTGTTATCCAAGACAGTCACAACACATTCTTGGACTATTGTGACATTATTGCTCACGATCCTCTAAGATATTTTTTTAAATGCCAGTCGGAGACAGCAAAATCTGTATCTATATAGATTCTCATCATATCTGGATGATCCTCCACTCGCAGACTGGCTTAGGAAGCAATTAAATTATAATAGATCCCCAGCTACTTAAGTTTGAGAAAATTAAATGTTATAACAAACACATATTGGAGGCAGAGTAGATTCCAGAAATTCTGACAGCCGTTGCATTGAACAACAGTTCTTTTAGTTCAATTCACCAATTGGCTTAGTGACGTTATGAAATGCCATGGCGGCATTTGATGAAGATTGGGGATTTGAGACTGAGGGAACAGGAACCAGATTGAATTTCGGTCTGAGGGCTTGTTTGCGGCAGGAGATCGGTAATAAAAATCCAATCTCCCAAACTCAATGCAAGAAGCAAAAGGTTCCACTTCCAACTAGATTTAAGCCCCCAGTCCACTGGGCCGATTATCCCGACAGGTGAGAAGCATGCAGAGGGCAGTCCGGACAATGGATTTTGATAAAAGATGAAGGTAGCTTACTGACGGCCGTCAGCTGAATGCCCCTCGTCAATTAGAGATCAACATATATGCAATAATTTAACCTGAATAGAAATCTGTTTTTAAAAAAGATCATCAGCAGAGAGAGCCCTGCGTGATGAAAATGCCCCAATGGATATTGGGCTTAAAATTCTAATTGTTGAACGACAGGGAATGGGGTAAATAAATCCAGTTTCCTGAAATAGTATAAATGTAAAGATGCTCCAGGGGGTATCTGGTGCTAAAAGCTTGATAACACGTATCGTACTGGTCTGTGTGTGAACATTATCCTGCATCTATGCATACCGTAAACAGTCAGGTTCAGAAGGCAGTTGTGGTCACCTAAGTTTCAGGGAGTCATTAACACTTTAGCCTTAGTCTTAGCCTTGCGGTTAAGCTTATCGCTGGATGTGGAATCGAGGAATTTGGGTGTCTGGACCTAACTGTAAAGGAGGTTTCATGTAAGAATAAACTAACTGTATGCATACAGCCTTCGCTAGCAATGAAAAAAATAAATGTCTCCCATTCCCAAAGGACAAAGGTTTTGTTTGCCATACTAAGAATATGGCCTACAGCAAGGGGCCTTGAAGTTAAAGTTTTACATATATTATTATGTCTCCGCACAGTCATCACGTACTCTAAGGATTCTGCCCCAAATACCCTCTTCGGGCAGGTCATCACTCGTGTTGGCTGTCATGTCAGTATCGTTCATCTGCGGTATGGTTGCCATACCACCTGATGATATCAGCAGAACCTCCACTATACAGTCTTCAGCCCTTGAGCCAAAACACCTATAACCAAAAGTTTAGTTCCACTTTCGATACCTTCGAATCCCTTCTTCCGATCTTTGATGTAGAGTACAGCTAGGCTATATAAAATACCGGTACATAGAGAAGGAAGCAAAATCTGTAAAAGAGAGGGAGGGAGATGAAGAGGGGGGAGTAGAGCACGGTATCAGTAAGCCACATAGTAGCAAGGAATCAGCTGTTCAATCAGATAAAGGCAGAAAACAGGAGACAGAGCTTGGGGTCGATAGGGAATTAGAACAAGCCTGGGGAGCCAAACTAGAATACACAATAACTAAATTTTTAACAACCAAAAAAAAACACAGCAAACGTCTGAGACCTTGGGGTGAGGCAATCCACATACACACGAAGGGTCAAGGCTGGGCTATTAACCATGGCAACATGAAAAGCAAAAGGTGGGTATGAGGCGCCTAAAAGATAAATTATATGAGCAGTATATAAGCTACTGAAATCAATGGAACACTGGTCCCATGCTATTTATATTCCATTCGGGCAAGAGAATAGTATCACATGATTTATTAAAGCTTTAAAGCATAAATATTATTCAGGTGTAACTCAAGTCTAGACAAACTATAGAGAAAGTGACTGTGGCATAACAAAAAATAGATAAAACTGGGCGGTCGGTTTAGTAGCTATAGAAGAGGGCTTTGTTTTTGGACACCAATATTAGGAGGCATAATTCTTGGCACAGCGAGACTACTTGTTGGACAGTGAGCCAAGAACTTGGTCGTAATTTGGATAGACTGTCTCAGGAGGAGGCTTATCGTTCATAAGCAGACAAAAATACTTTTGACGGAAGGGGAAACCACCAGTGATTTAAGCTAGATTGAGATAGGAATTGGAACATCCGACTGGGTGGTAAAGTGGAGAAATGTCTACGATAAAACAGCTCAAATCTGAGAGGGGTGGAGAAAGTGGCTGAGAGGTCGAGTTAAATAGGCAAATAATATAGAGGAATCCAGCGAGGGGGAGATAGATAGAACAGAATAGAATAGAGGGGATGAAAGAAGGGGGAGGGAGACAGCCAGCCAGCCAGACAGGGAGAGAGAGACACACAGAGAGAAAGAAAGAGGGAGAGAGAGACACACACAGAGAGGGAGAGAGAGGGGGGGGGGGGAGATGGAAAGACCAAGGGATGTATTATGATCCATTATGACAGCATAAAAACAAATGCCGTTTAGCCTAGCTGATATAGTATCTTATCTAAAAAGAACAAGAATACGAGTTTGACATGCCACTGAGAATGGAATATATGAGAGATCAAGGGTTGCATCAATGGTACAATGACAGAAACGCAGAACAACACAGTGATTGGGAAGGCAAAGTGTAGCCACGCTTTGATGTACTCGTATCCGCATGGCCCAACAACCTGAGTAGTATAGGAACAGGTATTTGCAACACGCAATCCTGGCTCAGCATCATACGTACATGATACGTGCACGGGAGTCTCGGACGCGCGTGCGAGCGCTGAGAATCCAAAACTCACTGGCATGATTGCATGCGCACACACTATAGGAAGAACGCATTCACAAACCTATAGTACATCAAACAATACGATATGGTTTCAGGACAGGAGGGAGAGGGACAATTTCTATCAGATTTGTACTGCATGAACAATAGGAATACAAACTAATAATAAGAAAGGCGCGGGTGAACCCACACCTGACATGCAGGCTGTTGAAGTGAATGCATTGAAAGCGCATACAACACGTTCGAGAAAAATCGTATACAAGATGCATTAAAGGGTCGGATAGGTCGACCTAGGGTCCTATAGGGAAAGCAGAAAAAGAAAGTGTGTGTCGGTGTGACAGAGATAGAGAGAGAGAGAGAGAGAGAGAGAGAGAGAGAGAGAGAGAGAGAGAGAGAGAGAGAGAGAGGAGAGAGAGGAGAGAGATAGGAGAGAGAGGAGAGAGAGAGAGGAGAGAGAAAATTAAAGTCAGGGAGAGCGAGAATGAGAGAGAGGGCCAGCCAAAGAGATAGAGATAGAGAGAGAGACTCACAGAGAGAGAGAATGGGAGAGAGACAGAGACAGACAGACAGACAGACATACACACACACACACAATAAGGGAGAGCCAAACCCAAGCGACCATACAAGCGACAGTAGTAAAATGGGAATATAAGCCGATTGGGACGGAAGAACCTCCAACGTTGCAAACATATCGCATTTACCAAGCAATGCGACCAGCCATAGTAAAACAAGAACAGGCTCCAATCTCTCGGGGAAAATCTCGAAATTGGTCTAGTACCGGAACCTGTTAAGTAATTTCCCATTTCTATTTCACTTCTTTCCATTATCTCCAGCTTGGCAATCCCCGACGCAAGGCAATGATACTGTGTTACCTATATATCGACACCGCGTCAGAGGATGGGAAGAAGACACACGCATGCCCTCCTATTATATAAGCTAGTCACAGGGCGGGCACGAAAGTATGCAACGCGCTTCAGCATTGGGGGCCACACGCGAGGACTGTCCCCATGTGCTGCTTCTCTTCACCTAAACACCACCACTAACGTTCAATCCACCGCCACTCGCTTTCCACCGCCGTACCACCGCTATTACCGCCTCCAAGACTATGCTTGAAGTAGGAGTCCCTCTCTATATAGTCTATACAAGCTCATCTGAAGCTATGATCATATCCATGGTCATGAGGGCTCCATAACTTTATTTCTCCTGATGATGAGTGTATCAGAATGGATCGTGATACGAGGAAAAGGGCCAGGTTCCAGTTATAACCAGCGAACATATAGCAAGATCATTTCTTGTGATTAATGATAGAGAAGTTAAAATCAAAGTTGATAATGTCATTTTCAATAATAGTATGTTAGGTCCTCATAGGGGATTTGCATGTCGGCCATCTTGATTCGCATTGAATTACAGGACTTATGGTACAGTGTAAAATCCACAGAAAACATGTCGTGATCAGAATGGGATATTTACAGGTGCCCCAATGTCAATATCCATGTGTTATACATGCTTCTATAACACAGGTCCCTACCTTTCCCATGGTGCATTTAGTTTCCATGGATCATTTATAGAATTTATAATATTGGTGAAAACCTTGTCAAACTTGAACTGAAACTATCCAGCATGCACTGTAACAGACATGCGCATTGGCACATGCGAATCTCCTATTGAAAGTGTGCTTACTTGCAGTTTGGGTTATCATATATGTAAGGACATATGCGCGCCCGCAGGCTCAACCACCCTTGGGTAGACTATACTAGGTGGTTGTGTTGTTGTCTCCCTGACTGAGCATATCGTGCGGCAGCGAGTGACTCTGAGTCAGTCTCTCACATGTTGCGCATGTGGGAGGAACACAGGAGCAAAGAGCTGGAGGAAAAGAAGGATGAGGATGAGGTGGGGGCAGAGGAGTGGAAGCACGGGGGAAGAAGAAGAAGCTCCAGTTCCAGTAGCGACAGTAGGATGCGATAGAAGTCCTTGCTTTACAAACCGCAACTGCCATTGAATTCCGGAGAGAAAAAAACACAGCTCTATGGGAATGAATGTAAAGAGCACAGGATGTTGCGACTCACACATTCAGAGGAATTGAGATATGCTCTCTAAAAAGTGGGCCAAAAGTTACTTACACACTCGCGGCGTCACCATTATATAGTGTCACGCAAATAAGGTTGGATATTATGTGAAACTCCAAGAGGAAGTATTCTGCATATTGAACACCTGACAATTTCTAACACAGGTGCCTGTATACACAGAACTATCATTGACAAACCTCGGTGGTCGTTGTGAGTACCTGGACAAGCCTGGATTCGATCGGTTCCATTCATCAAGGCATATATATAATATATCATATACATATATAACGTATGTGCATGCATGTTGGGACTGACGTGAACATAAGTTAACAAGGATTACATACACGGTGATTCCTTGGCCACTTTCCCTCACTGACACACGGTGCTTTAACTGCTGATTCCCTTCACTACACTATCACCGCCTCTTTTCTGACAAGGAGTGTTCCTTAACTACAACTACAAGTTCCACTGACGACAGGAGCGTTGCTCAAGGGTCCCAAGAGAAGACACGGAGGGGTGGGGGCTTGCATTGTGATTGTAGGAACGCCTTCTACATCCGCATTCAGTCAGGAGGAGGAGGGAAGAAGAAAGCAGTGAGAAGCTAAGGAGGAAGGGGATGCATGCTTTTAGGGTCTTCGGGAAGAAGACTGGCAAGGAGCGGAGAAAGCATTTCACTTAGGGACGGCTGTACCGGATACAAGCGAGGAAACACAGGGGATGTAGTAAATAGAAGAGACAGGGGCACAACAAACAATGGCAACTTTTGCTGCTATCATGTACAAGAGGGGTCTGTGATAAGAGGCAAGATCCTCGGAATCAAATCACAAGACTCAATGGCATATGGATCCCTGACTGACTCTGAAGGTTTCCGACCGACAGGAAAGGCAATCCCAATGGTCAAATGAATCACAATCCAGACAAATTAAGTTCCGGATCTAACAGAATTCTGCCATTCCACAGATAGGTCGCACTCGGATGTGAGATAAGAACAACACCATAGGATCAAGGACCCATGAAATTGTCAATATTGGATAATTGATGCACGAACTGCTAAGGATTATATCACATTATTACTGAGGACCGATTCCTAGGCTTTTATTGAATGAGCTTCTATACGTTACAGGTACATTACACAATCGCAGGTAACAGCTAGCCGAGAGAAGGGAGTGACCAGCATCGATACAAATATACCAATATTGGATGTGGGGGATAGCAATTGTGCTGGAAGCAATAGACGATAATTCTGTGGCGCTCGTTTCCCAAATACTCTCGTGATGTAACCTAAAGTGATCTCATAGATTATCACCAGCTATTTAATGAATATTCCTCAGGCTATTTATATTCAAATGAAAATGTATAAATAGGAAGAAAAAACAACAAACGAATTGGAGGGACATCGGCTTTGTCCTAAGTCAATTGTTGCAATGGTCTACGGGAAAGCAGCTAAACAAGGTGTGGCAATCTGCCTGTCACATTAATTTCACACGTTTAGATACGAACCAAGGGAAAATATGCCGGGGATAGGATAATCGCAGTAACTTTAGGAGGGCGATATATTTTGTTCGTTCTTGATTGTGGAAAAAACATGTATAAACTAAACTTGGCGGAACGAATGGCTATACGTCAGGTGCAATATATTACTTGGTAGGTACATATAGAAAAACAAAGGAAAAACAGTAATTATTTGCACACACTTAACGTACCTACTAGGAATAAGTATGAGACGACCACTCGATTGTTCACCCATGCATTCATCGTCTAGGGTCTGATCAGAGACACCGAGTAAAATAAATGGGTGTCCAAAAAATTACACACTATATATGTACACATAGATAAACAAGGAAAGAGGGAGACTTGCATTCCTCAAGTCTAACAAAAATCTTCCTTAATAAAAGGGAGCGAATGTTTCAAAGGTCGCACCCAATTCTATGGTTTACATGGAAGTATAAAAACGGAAAATAGAGGAAATAAATTGTAAATATTTCCGAAAATAAATCTCGGTGCATGCCACGGCTCCGCAACAAGGGAGTTGCCTCTTGTGGGTAGGAACAGGGAGGATTGGATTAAAACATGACATATCCAGGTAAAATATCTGGAAAATCTATTAGGGCCATAAGAAGAGAGAAAGGGGTCAATCGGAGATAGCACCGGTGTGTATTATGAATCAGCATGCCACCAAGCACGAGTGTACACTAGAATCGTGAGTGACCCTTGGAAATCACTGGAGTGGAACAGGGGAGGGACGACATGGCTTAATACGCTCTATACTATATGTCACCCTTACTGCCGAATAAAACACACTGACTACGACACACGTTTGTAGCAGGAAGGGTGTGTAGAGAGAAGAGCAAAACCTAAAAGAAGAAAAAGACACAGATTTATTAACCACAGGCAGAGGTGATACATCACCACTGGGAGTTGCAGTCGGATTCATGGTATTATAACATCAATGGCTACCTCTTTATATTGCTCCCATGGATGTGCGATAAGTTGAAGCCTTGTGGGAAAAACTGGTGTCTGCTCGCTTATTTCATCAAAACACTCTGGTTCCTTTCAGGGTAAAAAAAATCATGGTCGGGAATAGGAGGGATTGGATGATATAGAGAGTGATTTTTCTACTGCTCAATATGACAAATCTACGTATTGGAAATATTGTGTTTTTACTGAATAGATGGTGTGGACTGGAGTACGATTGAAACCACCATCTGCCTGGAAGTTATCATCATTCTTATTTTATCAAGTGCTCAATTGTATTGAAAGTCCCAGCCGCGATGAGACCTGGGACTGCAAGCGTTGGAAACCATTGCCACTGCTGCAGCTAATTCAGCTACAAGAGCTACCACACCCAGTTCGGATTACTACATAAATTATCACATTGTCATCACTTATATTTGCGTTTTCCAATTTTGATGTTGGTCACCTTTTCCTTGTCATTGTCATTTCCTTTCAAGCTATCAATGACAGGAACAGCAGCCTTTGAGGAGGAAGGTCCGAGGACGAGAGGAATGGAGATGTGCAAAGAAGTTCATATTGGCCTGGAGAGCAATACAAGAGAGGCGGTGGAGGGAATGGGGCAAAAACTGAAGAAGTTAGATGGTGGGAGGAATAGAGGGGTGCTTCCAACACCCCGGACGCATACCTCCCACGGCTCAAGCATTCGGGCCATCCTAGCCAACCCCATCTCCTGCATATATCACCTATTGGTCATCCTCTTATTGACCAATATCAACCTGACCACAAGTTGTAATTTCGGTAGGTATCCGCGTAGGTATCACAGCCAATACAAGGCTCTCAAAGTAGCACCAATTTATCACGACACTTTCGCCCCATTCACAAACCGTCCGGACCTATAGTCCCTATACATATACCTCTATTAGGCTTTACCACCCCGGGAGCCAATATGTCGAGAGGGGCATAAGAGCCCTCCCATCCCAGCTTGATCCGGGTCGTATCATTTATCAATATTTTACAAGGCCTTTTTGGTGATTCTGCTCAGGGGGGCTATATGTTAGGTTAGGTAGATTGGGCAGGCTTTGGGGAGGTTAAGGTTGTAGGGATTTATATGCTAACAAACAATCTACTGTGTCTACAGGGTTAATATTGGCCTGGGGTCCAATATCATGGTGGATATATTTGCATATATCATAAAATAAAATAATGAATTACTAATTGCAATGCTCATCATTCAGGTTTACAGGCTATTTCCTTCGTAAAAAGACTTGGACGAGTTAGGAAATCAACCCCACATCCACTATATAATATATTGGATGTTTTATGGATTCATGACAGGTACACCTGAGCATATTTGGGAATCTGTACACATTAGTTATATATGCAATGACTGATGTGTGGTGTTTAATCAAACACACAGGTCCGAGTGCAAACTCAAGGTGATGTTGTTGCTTCTGCTTCTATGGAGGACCTACTAATTCTACCTGAACGAAGTCGATACATTAATTACATGGGCGTACATGTATAAATATTCTTGTTACACGGTATTTACATTGTTTTATCGGTAGGCGTTTTCAACACCAAAATTAATTCCCAATATTAATTTCACTTCATGCCCCAAATCCTAATTATAATAGGCTCTAAAATATGGTTTCATAATCTAGCAAGATCCCCCCCGAAGATATGATCAATAAAGTATTTTGTTGATCTTTGCAACTAAAAAAATATGAATGAAACCCTTGAAATTAAGTAATAATGAACCGATTAAAATATCAACCATCTTCCGAGTTACATTCAGAATGAAATTGCTTCGGAGATTTCGAGTAGTTATGATTCATGTATGGTAATTCTACCTGTCATAGATAACAGTATAACAGCATCTAACTTCATAATGATAAAACAGGGATTCCAAGCAGGCTTGGGCAGAGCAGGTCTAAGGAGAAAGCTTTGAAGATCTCCAGAGAGAAAGCAGCTGTCCCTGTCAATCTTTGGGAAGTTTGCAAGATGGCGGGACTACTAATTGGACTTTGGTTCAATTTATTTATAAAATTATTAAGTAACAATAGGAATATGCATCCCTAAGATTTAGGAGGTATAATTGATTGAGGTTCTTCAAAAGCATGAGGCTATGAAAACGAGACTGGGTAGTATTGCTTTGCATGCTTTGTTAATCATGTTATGCATACATGTACGTGTCATGCTCATATCGAAAATTGCATGCTTAATATAAGCAGAGATCTTCCATTTGCCATTGAAAGGTAAATGGGAATTCGTTGAAACATGATCCCTCTTAGATCTTTTCAGATGTCAGTGTTTTGAGGAAATTATGAAGTTTTTAAGATATATATATGGCCCTTTTACAAATGAAGTTGACCTCATGTTTGCCTATAGATTACGGTGGAGGGACATGAATAGGTTCGTGAGTGGGAAAAAAGACGCATGTTGCTGCATGGATTATGGGCATGTGCGCCAGCGCGACTGTGAACATGTGACTCATCTGATTTACATGTTGATCATGTCAGGTGAAAACACGTGCGTGCGCTCAATACCAGTGAATGCACGCAATTGTTGAGTACAGTGACATACCCAAAGACACCCCTAGAGCTCACATAACATTAATTACAAATGTTCCGTTTACAAAGACACACTCACTGTGAGAATACTGTGAGAAGTAACGTAGCATTATATCATGTATTATGATATATTCTACTAGTCAGTGAAAATACTATTTTTATCTCCCATCTCTGAAGTAAATCTCCTTTAAACTTAAAGACGGGGGGATGATTTTTAAAAAAAAAAAAAGACTTGAAAAGGATTAGGCACAAGGACAATATGGACGCATGCTTGTTTTCCAAGAGAGTTAACACTGTGCAGGGGTTAAGTCTGGGTGTCATTGATTCTTGGTGTAGGGTTGACTCAGCAGCTTATTGGGGCTGAGTGTGGGTGGACAGACAAGCACAGGTAGGGCTGTGAAGAGAGGGGAGAATAAATATCATGCTATACACCTAGAGTCGGCTATATCATCTGAGAGATGCATGAAAGAGATAGCGACGAGGGCGAACACTCCCTGTATTGTAGTTGAGGATATCCACCCCAAAGTGAGGATATAATGCGTTGTATAAAGTATACCTACACTACATATTTTTGACGATATTTGCAGTCATTTAGAATAGAAATAACTGATGTTTTAAATTCAATTCATAACAGTAGAATATGTCCCCAGGACATGTCAATTGCAGCGAGAGGGTGTAAAATATACCATCATATATATGCTTCCCACACATGCCCTGTTCAAACTGGCTATGTTTACATGCTAAAATCTAGCCCATAAACCACTTTGTCGACAAACCCTATTTTACAAAGCCCTGAATCACGATAGCGATTACTTTGTATCGCGTTTGTTAATTGTTGTTAGCTGCACTGATGTTCTTTTTTTAAAGGTGATCAGTAACAAATTTAATAACACTAATGGCTTTAAATGATGATGAGAGAGACACGTCATCAGAGATAGCCTTTTTGTGCACTTTGAACCCATTGCACTACCCGAACTCAGCGACCAAAGCAACGCCTCATTAAATCTGCTCCCTGCACTTTCTTGATCTAATTACATGACATTCTAAGAATAGAAGAATTTCACCCCAAATTCTGTCAAAAAAGATCCCAACAAGACAAACATTTGAGCTATCGTGTTTCAGAAACCCATACACGGGCGTTTGATGATTTAATTCCACTTCGATACCAGTTTTCATTCCAGAAGGCTGTCCAATTAAGATAAGCAAACAGAGATTAAAAGACAGGCAACTTCGGTATTCGGAACATGGTCTCTTTTTATCTTGAATTTAAAGCGAACAAAATCATTTTGGAATGTAATTGATTTTAACCAGAACCACGTACCCCTTGACCTAGATTCCAGGTGAACGTCAGACTTCCATCCGTGAACTCAGGAAATTCATTCATTTGTCCCCTTTTCCAAACAACCAGCGGGTCAAACTCATGCTTAAAATAATAGGGCATACGTTGTTTTAAATCGTGTCCTGTCTCGCACCCTTGCACTTAACTTACTGCTTGAGAGGTTTCGCCCAATGAATCTGCCCGGCAAAATATTTTCAAACGGGAATTAAATAGATTGTTATATTTGTATTTCTCTGAATTGTAAATAAAATGTAACTGTATGCTTGTTATATAGTTGACACTAAGACATACATTTATTATTCCAAATATGAGATCAGATGGGCGTTTAAAGAATTAAAAGGCAGATAGTTAATCATCGGCACTAGGGGCTGCTATTAACTTCAGAACGCCCCTATTATCGATGGTTGACGAATCTAAAATTACTAGGGTACATATGTGGGAATTGATATGGACTTTATATTGGTATGTGCGGGGCATGTGTCCCTTTGAATATTGGGTCACCCTCCAAGGGATGAGAAAAATCGTCAATGACACCTCCTGGCAAACCTCCGCTTGCATATAATCAGAGTATAAACGAACGCCAATAGTATTATAAACCATTTCTTGTGAATGCCCCCAACTCGTGGGAACATTATCATCAGTATACCGCAACATGGATATACCATAGATTGCACGTCCCGGTACGATGAATCATTACCTATAATAGATATACCTTAGTTAGAGTAATGGAACCCATATTATTCAAGCTTATATGTAACATGGGACGGATGATATTTAGCACATCAGATGGCTTAGTCTTTAATGGAAATTAATGCAAGGAAGACTGCACTGTTTATATATGTATATATTTCATATTCCTATACCCACATGGTGGGATATTTGGTACACATTTAAAACATGTGGAAAATGGACCCTCGTGAGTTTAATATGTACCGAAAGTCATAGAAGCGTAAGGCGCAACCCTCTGGATTTAGGAGAAAATCTCAAATGAAGGACATATATATATATATAAGTTTATACCGGTTCTGTCTGGGACATCCTGTGTACTGTATAGTAAACTATTTTGAAGCGTTTGAATAGTATGCATTAGTAACTAGCTGTTTCCCTTCGCTGATATTATCCCAAATACAGAGGATTTTAAACATATACATGTACACTATTATCTAACCAGGAATTGGGACCCCTTAGCTCATTATTTAGCGCACACCAAAGGATATGGTCACTCATGTTGGCGCTTCTTTGATCCACTTAAAGAGCCATGCCCCATAACGGCATCGATCCATTCTCATCTCTTGCTTCCATAACGAGAGTAACCTAATACATACATAAAATGAGAAGTATCATTCATTTTACAATGCAATAGACATGCTTTCCCCAGGCACACAATCAAGTAAAGCGATTGATCACGATACATCTTTAGTGTACAAACATCGGGGTCAACATTAGTTAAATCAATCTGTTGCGGGTGATCGCATGAGGTCATTATTTTCGTCCCGAGAGTGATTTCAGAACAGAGACAAGAATAAGGTTCAATTAATAGACCAATTGATACATAATTGTTGATGTCTGGGGAGCAGGGACATCACATGAATTAATGGTCAATTGAATAATATAGGCGAACAGAACGGCTTGAAATACGTTAATACCGTATACGTTAAGTCAACATCCAGTCAGATGAGATAGGATCGGTATGTCAATGGCTTTCCTGACCCTGGAGTAGGCCCACCTCTAAGTGTCCTAATAGAGTTCTATATGGAATTTGGCGGTTAGTTTCCCTCAGTTTGAAGGGATCTGATAATCTCTGTGCCCAGACTGCATCACGAGCCTTCAGTTCGTTTCATTCTAAGTTCACCCAATTGGCCTAGTAAGCATCACAGGAATTATATACCCATAGGCAATGGCATTTAAGGGGGCATTGAGAGTATAATTATTTTATATTAGGTGTATTTATAAGCAACAGCCACGTACACATTGTAGAATCAAATCAAACTATTAACAGGTTCCCACACGCACCGTATCTCGTGATATAGCTATAGGTGGGCTGCGCTGTACTCCTTCCTAGGTCTGAGATGCTGTTAAAGCCAATACCTTTTCCGGGCCTGTCCTCAGGCCTTCCACAAGAGCAATTCCTATTGACTAAGCTGTGCGACTAGACCACAAGTGGTATAGATTTCTTTTCACTAATAGTTACCCTGTATGGCATTACCCAACGTCCTTCAGTATTGATCAGGCTCGCTAAGAATAAAAACGGCCAGCAACATTGGATTTAAAAAATAAATGTGTAAGAGGTAGTAGATTAAGAGACTAATGCATTAGGACTAAAAGAGAAAAGCATTGCGTTCTTCTTGTGAAGCCCTGATGAAGAACAATGACATTTGAACCAACACAGTTAGTGAGACAAATTTAGAGCGGATGGTACTCATTTGCCTCCATTCTCTACATTAAAACATCCCTAAATCTATCGCAGTCTGATTAATGATGCAACGTAATGATCGTCCGATTAAACATATACCTCACATATGGCACAGAGATTTAATGGGTATTTTTTTGTTTCTACATATATACAAAACATGGAACCCTTTCGTGAACTGAGGACAGAAAACTGACCCAAATTGTCAGGCACCGTGGGAACATTGGCGGAGTGAAAAACCAATTAAGTTGAGGGTAGGTAGGCAAGGTCATGCTAGTTTTATTATCCCTCCGAGGGAAATAATAGGACCTCTGGAGGATTGGGTAGTCTGGCTAATGGAATTACCACAGACTGATAGGTTTTGTCTAAACTAATGCTATTTGTATTCATTGTGAATTAAAAGGCCTCGGTTCGTTTTACGCCAGGTCATTTGTGTCTAGTATCAGCGGATTTACGTGGTGAGGGAGAAAAGGCAGCCAGAAGTAACTTGTTAGACTTTCCCCGCTGCCCTTTCGGAAATGTTCCTGGAAATCAATTTGGAACTTCATTCGTAATATTGGAGGCTCAGGCAAGATTGAGTTGAGTCAAATTCAGATCCCGTTTCAAATTAGCACTTTACATCAGGACTGGAATTTAGAGGGGCAAAAAATTAATGCTATCTCCAAATAAGTTCTTTTCTGATATCAGAACATAATGATGCAATACATGTATACATCTACAATTGCAGATGTGATATCGCTAATTATCAGGGAGTAAGGGCGTAAAAATAATCCAGGGACAAATGGATAATATAAAGTTCACTCCAAAGATGGTGGACCAATTCCAACCAGTCTCGATGACATAAACCAGTAAATTATGCTAAAATGATTTGAATAACTGTCTAACTTTGGAGGCAATGCCACCATCCCAAAACCTACAGAACAATGACTGCGATAGCAATATCTAAGAGTACAATCGTGAAGAAATTAGCATAGCAAAGGATGGTAGAATTTCAGTATGGGCCAAGGGGAAGCAGGGTCAGTCTTCTTAATCCCGTCATACCACGACCCAAGTCCTTCTCTGTCCCTTCATCCCCTTGCTCCAAGGACATATCTCCATGGAAACAGACTTAAAAGATGTCAAGCTACACTTGACAGGTGCCTACACTTTGGAGAAGGACTCGATTTCCTTTCATTTAAGCTATACGTTGTTTTCCCCCTTTTTTCTTCGTTTGAATACTCGTCCATTCCCTGTCCCCTGAAAACAACCTGGTATGTTTGACGCACAGCCGAAGGATGCTTTCAGAAGCGTGGCCCTCAAGTGCACAAGTTCTTTCATAATGGACAAATAGGTATGAAATTTTCCCGGTGTGTCTTACGTTCTACCTGAGCTCTTAGTTGTGGGGAAGGCAGTCACCAACTGCAATATGGAAAATTAATAGGGTCACCTGATTAATACTTTTGAATGATATCATTATATACCTTTATTCTAAGGTATAGGATCTGCTTCTAATTGGATTCATTAAACCTATCATCAAATAATGGTGAACGAGACAGCCTAGAAACATATCACTTACATTCGAAAAGTAATGAGCTCCGTGCACAGGATATGGTGTTCCCTCGGTACGGTTACCAAAGGTGAGGAAAAAGAGGAGAAATATAACTCTACTACACGACTATATAATATATATAGTATCCAAAGACTAGGTGAATATATAGTACTTATCCAATTAAAGATGACTATATAAACTAAATGACTATAGACTAAATGACTATATATAGTATCCAAAGTTACTAGATGACTATATAGTATCCAAAGACCCTAGATAACTATGAATATAATACTTATCCAAAGATATTAGATGAGCATGTATTTATCCAAAGATACTAAATGACTTTATTATATGCGCATTCCATATGAGAGGTGCAATAAGGGGGTGCTATGAAAATATTCATATAGTATGAGTACTACATGAACTAGTTCATCACCAAGTCAGCTACTTTTTTCAGATTTACACATGATACATTTGTGATTACACATCAAGGTTTATGTCCATATAATAGATATAGAATGGAACTCGCCTGCAATAGTCGAAAGCTTATTGGACTTGATTCGTCTGCATAAGCACTCTGCCTACGGCATCGTGCTTCTCTCTATTTATTATATGTGCATCCCTCTTGAGAGGTGTAATAAGTGGGGTGCAATGAAAATATTCATATAGTATGCGTACTATAGGAACTACTTCGTCACCAAGTCGGCTATATTTTTCAGATTTACACATGATACATTTGTGATTACACATCGAGTTTTTTGCCCATATAATAAATATAGAATGGAACACGCCTGCAATAATCGAAAATTTATTGGACTTGATTTGTCCACATGAGCCCTCTGCCTATGGCATCGTGCTTATTGACAAATTTCGTCCAATAAATTTTCGATTATTGCCGGCTCGTTCCATTCTCTCTATTATATAAGTATACAAAGATACTAGATGACTATTTAGTATAGTTATTCGAAGATACTAAATGACCATATAGTATCTTTGGAAACTCCTCACCACATATATATAGCCCATGTTTTATCTTGTTTTACTGAGTGTCATAAACACTTAGATTGACATATTAGATGTAAAGACGTTTTCCTTAGGATTAAAATAGATGAATAAATTAATGGAATTATATGAATAAAATTATAAACATAATAATATGAATATAATTACAAACAACAATTACAATAATAACAATCACACACTTCAACGAATAACAAATAGTGCACAACTGGAATCACTAAACAAGATAATATAGTGCACCCATTGAAAAAAGTCCAGCCCACATTACCAAGATAAATCACAATTCTGTAGGCGTCCTATTTGCATGTGGTCGCCACCAGGTTAAAATCACGATATCAGTAATACAATATTATGTAAAAATATGTTCTGTGAGTCAGCTTTCTATGTTGAATCCATATGTTAAAACGACGTGTATGATCACTACTAACTGCATGTACGTACTTCTATATGGAAAGCCATTCATATGTAAATGTGCTTATCCCATGTATGATATTTCTAGATATTCCATGTTTCTACATATCTGCTAGCTTCCTCGGAGCATTACAATACACTCTACTTATTAAACATACGAGGACTTACACTGCTGCGATGTCAAAACCTAATGAAGTGATATATATCACACCCTGTTTGAATGTAAATCAGCTGTTACTTTTTGTATGGTAAAGCATTGGTGGTAAATATTTAATCACAATAGTATAAGACCCTAATGATTATATAAACAACGTCGTCACTACTAATTACCTAGTTTTTAACTCAAGAGCTCTCGGGCACTGGGATGATTTACCACCAGTGAATACTCCATACTGTTACAACGTTTCACTGTAAATACTAACATCACTGTATACTTATCATGTCTTCCTGTCTATCACTCTTGTTTTGCCACACTCCAGGAAACGTCACAGGTACGAATGTTTATCTGGCTTTTTTCCCCTTTTCGTATAAACATGACCCACCCTACCATGGAATGTGTAATAGTTAGTCCGTTATGTTTACCAGATTTTTTCATATTTTTGTGTCACAGTAGGGATAGTACACAGATGAACGGTATCTAGGATGATAAAGCTTTTCGTATCCCACCGGGCTAATCATATTTCATATTGATTACCATAGTTTTAATTTGCAAACAAATCACACTGGCAGATTTTTCTTTCGTTTTATATTGGCCTTATAGTATCTGGTAAGTTTTGATAAATCATTAGATGTTATCTTATATCGCAAGTTTTAGAAACACAATATTTTCCTGACGCTTTGTAAACAAAAGAGACGTCGCTTTGATACTCTTTATTTTCTTGGCAAATATTATAAGAACCCATAGAATGGAACTTTCCCTACTATTTTTACATTATGGGAACCACATTTGGGAAAGTAGAAATACAAGTATAGAGGTTCACTCAAACCCACATTGCACACAGTTTGACCTATCCGTCCTGCACAAATAGGATCCACTGTTATATCATTCCACATAATACCACAGCTTTCTAATGAGAAATACAAAATAAACAGAACGAACCCTTAACAATATCAGTCGATATACATCGCCATCTCGTTTTGCTCGCCTCACTCACAACACCAGTAGTCTAACACATTTCTCCTTGAATATACATGCTCATACCAATATCAACACAATACTATCTGAAGGCACACACATTGACCACATCCAGGGATAATTGCTTGAAATAATTTCACTGCTCATTACTCAAACAAGGTCTTCCAATATTTTGCCAATATTTTCATGCCTCGACCTAACGCCATGTTCTGTCTGTTCTTGATATCGACCCCAATGGATTATTTGCCATAGCTGTAAATAGATAAAAGCATGACTGATTTGACATCAGGGATCTCTTATATTTCAGCCTGTCCCCATAGTGTTTCATGTCGTTCGTGTCCAATTAATATTGATACTCCAAGGGACAGAGAGGTGAAAATGTTTCTGGGTCTTATATAGAGGTAAAGGCTAATGGCTCAGAATGTAAAAATGGTAATCCATTGAAATACTTAAATATATATTGGAGATACTATAAAGAAATATGATTATGGCTTCACCAATAAGCTTTTCAGAAAGGCCCCCTATTATACAATCAACCACAAAGCACCGACCTCTTTGTCCCACAGCTTTTCAACTTCAACATTGATTCCCCATGTAGTATGTGTTTAGTTCCACTAAGTGCTCAATCCGTGCAAGCAGTTGAGAGTTTTGATGGTGTTTGTATTGCACATACATGTATATGTAATATGTTTGTCAGTGTTCATTGTGTTGGCTAAAAAATGTTCTAATCATTTCAATGTAGTCCTGGCCTCGCCAATGGGGTATTTAGGTAGTAGATATGTGTGGTAATGGCGAGACAGGTGTGGATGATGTAGGAGCTGAATCTAAGCTGCTCGGATGGCGTCTGATCCTATTATTGTCGGGATCTGTAGTGGCAGAGTCGTGGACACCTTGTGTGACACTCCTGACTGATTTGTGGGACTGTAATCAGACATCAGATCCGAGGAGAACCTCAGAGGGGCAGAAAGCAGAGCCTTATAGTGATTATTCATAGGGGATGGCAAGTGTGGAGAGGTACAGGGGAGATGCAGGTGCTGCCAGGATAAAGCACTGCTTGGGCTTATAATAGTAGGGAAGCCACTGAAAGGTTTAGGCAAGCAGAGCGAATAGTTGGAGCAGAGGGGAAATGTTTCGGTACTGGGAAACACTCCACAGTAATATGATATTGGGATGAAGTAAGTGAAACAAATTTTAAAACAAATTGTGGAAAACCAAAAGGAACCAAATTGAGAAGGGAATGATTAAAGCCAGGAGTAATAGGAGAATGATAAAAAGTAAGCGAACTGTGACATTTGAGAGAGAGAGAGAGAGAAAGTAGCATCGGATCACATTTTCAAGAGACTACGGCCAAAGTAAGGCGAGTCTTCTATCAGAAATCTAGAGAGGAGAAGATAAGTTGAATTCAAGGAGAATAAGACTAAATTCGAGATAGAGAAATGCGAACAGATAGGGTGTAAGATATACGACAAGGGCACGAGGGGTCGAGGGGGAACCGGGTGATGCGCTGGATTAATCTGAATCAATCAGATCCCAGGTTCAGTCCCAGGGGATCAAAGATCCATGGCCTCAGATAGATCCATCAGAACATCAGTACACCCAAGAAAGGTATCTTGGGAAAGAACGTAGACCGGGGGATGAGAATCTGGGAAGTCAATATATCGCAGAGTATTAGTAAATATATCCAGGAAATCCCATGCATATAACCATAGAAAAAACTACATCGAAAGTAAAGGGAATTCGGGGGGAAAATGCCTTTAAATCCATGGGGCCTAAATAAGATGCTCTAGATGCATTGAAGCAATAGGAAGTGGGAAAAGGCAAATTGTATCACTGGGAACGTATGCCAAATTCCAAAAGAGCAGACCTCTGTGTGATTGAACCAAGGAATAAATAGGCTTACTGGAAAACATAAGGATAATAGAACCTATGTCGAATGCAATTTATCATGGAGGTGGGACTAGATCCGGTCTAGAGCGTAAAGCAAGCAGATAGACATCTAGTTTCTAGCAGGCCTGAAAGAATATATAAAGGCACTGAAAACAGCGAACAGACACTGCCTGATTTAACAATATATATGCAAAATAAGGGACTTCAGGCGTTGTCTGGGCTTTTTTTTCTCTCTTGAATTAGGAACTAAGGAAGGCCATTTATATAAATTTAACCATCTTAAGGGCATTCGTCGCAATGGCTTGGATAATCACAGGCTGAAATTAACTTCGTGACTAAATCATCAGAGTTACGTGTGGTGGAGGCCCAAGACATGAGAAACAAGAGATCATGCTTACATGACTGCATTCTAGCGATATATAATTGATAAAATAGGAATAAATAAAAAGAAGCTATTATACTTTTCCTATAGAAGTATAGCATCTATTTTAGTTCAAAATTCTGTACTATACCTATATGTAGTGCAAATTGGACGTTTGTATGTCCTAGTACAACACAGCAACATCCGTGAACTAATCGGACAGAATATCTATCACAAACTATCCATTAGCAAAATCGCCATGAGATAGAACGTATCTCGTTTGAAATAAAAACCGAAATTAAAGGCAGAATCGCAACCTGATGATTATAAAATCAAATCAAAGAAAAATGTAGGGAAACCATTAGATTTGTTTCGGCCCTTTCGTTACACAAATGTTATCAGCGTTTAACAAGAACAAAGCTGTATTTCAAAATAACACAGGCAAACTTATTCCAGCTGGCCACACCAGTGATCCACAATTTACTTTGGCATGCTCTCCAGTGACATTGAGGGAGTTTTGTCGATATAGAAGGTTATATAGCCTATCCAAAGTCTCAAAGCCAATAGTAGGATGCTATAAATTTACTTTAGTATCATGTTAACTGGGAGCCTGTATAGTGGAACTCAGCTATAAAATCAGGTTATGACTAAAGGCCAACGACAGAACCAAGAAGAAATAGGTTTCCTTCATCATACATTAAGCATTACAGGAAGGGTTCCAAAGTTTGGGAAAGGAACCCGGTATATTGAAGCTTCCTTAAGCCCCCTGTCTACTGTGCCGATTCTAGATCTCTTGATGGGGGGGGGGGGGCAGTCGGGGAGAAACTAGAGGGTAGTCAGCACAGTGGAGGTGTTGAAAGCTGGGTTTAGCTGACTGTTGGCGTCCACTAGCAGGACCTGTCGACCCACGAGTCTGCCGTCTCCTTAGTGGAAACCGGGTCTAACTGCCACGGCTCAGTGGGTATGGGGTTTTAAACAAACTGTGTCTACAATGAATATGTGGCATGGGGTTTTAAACAAACAATGAATATGTGGCATCTTCAAGGGAGGCAGAGTCAGGTGGTTAAAGACCTAGATTAAACCCACCAGTAACTAATAAAGATGAAGGAAGAATTGCTTATTTGTGACACCTACTGATTTCTTCGTTATTGTTTCCTGCTTTTTGTGTGGCCAACCATTGTAATGTATTTAAGATAAGTGTTGTATTTGTCAGTACTTTTGTTACATGTCGAGTAAGCTGGGACATAGATAATATGAACAGTTTCTCACCATAATATATCAATGAAATAATGGGGAAGGCAACGATCGAAAAGAACAGGTAATAATCAATGAATGTGAAACTAATACTTGGCACATAGGAAGACCTATTGCACCTGACACATGGTATATTATCATCCCTAAAACTCATGCTTTACATAACACCATTCAAGAAATCAGAAACCCCTATCGATTCCCACGAGGTGTGTTATTTGTATTGATACATCTACCTAGATTTGCTCAACTATTGTAGTACATGTCGATTTTGTACAGTGACAGAACAGATTCAGATGATTCCATGTCATTTGTTTTTACCAAACACAGCGTACGGGGATGGCTCATCTGGTAAAACCATACTCCTCATAATTTGTGCCCAAATATGTATGCCAGAAACACCAATCATTCCCCTGCATTTGATAGTTTAGCAATCCCATATCTGTTCCCCGAATCGTACGAAATATTATCTTTTCAGCGCATATGATTCTTCCGATATCCCCAGCTCCGAGTCTTATATTATATACTTTCTCTGTGTGCCTTTTCTGCCTACTTTCCCTTTCTCTTCTTTTTTCCAATATAATTGTTCTTTAGGCCGTTCTTAATGCCCAAAAGACATAAGACACCGAATCACATAAAGACCTTTTCCCACTCTTACACATCACATAGACTTGGGCTTTTTTCTCATTCTGTCCCGTGGGCGTTCAGTATTTCCTATAGTGATCTGATACTTTGCCCATGGCCATCCGTACGGACTACTTTCTTTGACCCCTGGTGCCCTTGTAGCCAGAGGCATAGATTGCAGCGCAAATAAAGGGCTTTGGGGGAATGTACTTCTGACCTAATATGGTGAAGATGAGCCTAGGGATATTTCTCCATTTTCATTTAACCCCAAGCCATTGGCAGCCAGACGTAGCCTCAGTCCTTGCCTCCTCTAAAATAAGGTTCAATTTCCTATCCCCAGAGTGAAACAATCAAAATGATGTGCAGTCATCCCTGAAACATGTATAAAGACACCCAGGAACTCTTCGTGACGTCTACGTAAAGCGACATCTAGAACCTTGATCTGTCAGGGTGCCACAAGGAATATGTGTCCCCCGATTCCTTGAAGACATATGGGATATAAACTGGTCCCCAGTATGCTATATATATATGAGCAAAAATTGAAAAAAGTCTGCCATTTGTCTGGCCATTTCTTCCAGAAGTACGTCAGAAATGTCGGTAGTGAATAAAAATGGACTAAAACATCGTTTAAAGCTGACACCTCCCACTGCTTCACTAACATGAACTAAGTTGAGCAGAAATTCTAAGAAAATGAAATGCAGGTGATGTAGCTTTTACGGATGACATCAATCCTAATGAATTATGCGACTTGACACACCCAGATAACGAAGGGAAAAGTCATTTGATATTAGATATTCACTCCCATCTTCGATATATATTATATATAATAAGTCTAGGCATGGGACTAAGTTTTAAAAAGCATGAGAGGAATCCTCCCTTTGTTATCGTGCCGCCCCTATACCTTCCCCCTGCGGATATCTATCCCCAATATCATCCATCTATTTCGTAATATGAAGATGTCTCTGTATACATACAGTAGCTTTTTCTCCGAGCTTAACCTGAATCTTTCTGCTCGGCTTCACTTCCTTGTCATGTCTAGAATGCTAGCCATGACATTGGACCCAACCCCGTTTCTCAATCCCTCGTCACCCTGGCCCCTCCTCCAGTTGCACCACTGGGCCTCCTACCCCTTGTCTCCTGCCAATTCCCTCTCGTATACCAGGGGCTTGTGTCATTTGTATACAGATCTTGTGTCACGTTCAAATCCTATACAATCCGGGCAGCCAACCCCTAACGTGGGCCTAACAGACTAGGTTACTGCCCCACTCCGTCCTTATTCGACTTGGCACATCAATTTCTAAGTTAACCATCTGCCTTAACTCATTTTCTTGCCAGATTGCTTCTTCCTATCTCTTCTCACCTGAAATCTGAGGTTGTAATGTTTTGACAATCCCTCCAATCCCCACCGACAACATTCGACCCATCCCCATATATTTTAGTAAGCTGCTAGTGCCAGCAACTGCAGTGGGTACTTATCCCTGTAATATCCATCGTCATTGTCTCCTTTCCTTTGCCTGCATTCTCTTATGTTCGCTGTCCTGCATTAATTCCATTAACCTGATGGTGTATCACTGCCAACCCTTCCAGTCAGGTCCCCAGACACGGAGCAAGATTTTCTTTTCAATGGCGCCCACCTATAGGCAATCTGTTTTCTCATCGCCTCCTCAAGCTACACATACTCTGACCCGGCGTTATTTATCTTTGG
Organism: Sthenelais limicola; assembly: GCA_942159475.1. Taxonomy (NCBI): domain Eukaryota; kingdom Metazoa; phylum Annelida; class Polychaeta; order Phyllodocida; family Sigalionidae; genus Sthenelais; species Sthenelais limicola. Next base: position 68,944,472 of record OW804097.1, on the reverse strand, counting down.
ACACCTAAGTTCCCGGAGGCACCATTCCACACAATCCAACACACCTTGCCTCAGCGCTGGCATTTTCTTTTTAAGTTCTATTGGCCTTAGTGTCTCCTAGAATTTATTTTATTGAGTGATACGCCTAACAAGAGCAATCGGCTTGCCCATACATGTTATGTGAATGTTTCTGCTACATCAATTATCTTTTGGTGGAATTCCACTCATCTGCTAATAGTAAGATTCTCTCGATGGGTTCCCACGATGGTAAAATAAAGGATATAAATCTCAAACCCCATATCCGTAAGGAGTCTTTAATTCTATTATCTAACCATGTTTTCCCAATTATTCTTCATTTGGGATTACTCTATCTTCCCTCCAGGCCATGTTGCTTCAATGGATGGTGCTCATTCTCCAGGGGACGCCCGGCAAACGCCGTAAAGTAGCCCAGATACATCTAAAACTCCAACCCCGTATTTCGTCCTACCCGACTATTGACTACACCCCCTCATACAGTTGGTTATGGGGCGGTGGGAAGGTGACAGACTGTCTTCAAGTGGTATCAAGGGGGAATGAGATCAGGCTTGACCTAAACTCAATCAAGAGCCATCTCTAAGGAACCATGTCCCCAATGACACTTAATCCACTCTAGCTATCTACATATATATACAGCCTTAGTCTATGACTGGAATATCAATAAAACCATCCTTCACTCAAGCAACAAACCCTTGCCTAAACCTCAATATAGAGTCCCAATACAGGCAAGCGAATATGGGAGGGAAACAAGGTAGTGGCTAGGACATGGTTGCCAATAATATATTGAACGGTAGCACATTAATCCTACAAACGCTGTAAACTTAATGAGACAAGCCCATATAGAAGGCCTTGCATCAATAGCCCCATTGTTTGGGCCTATTACATGCTGAATAATATAACGTTAGAACCCTTTCAATTTTCTGATAACGTTCTTTAATTAAAGTTTATAGTTTGATTAGGGGAGATTCCAAGTGAAAAACATATATATCCCTCCGCACTTATATCAACACAATTGATATTCATTCATCAACGATAACAATTATATTATATAAAATACATGATATATATTTGTTCACACTTTTACAGAGAACCAAAATGGTTTTGCACCGTTTGAAACGAGGGGGGATCTGTTGCGGGATATTTCATTACTTTTGTCTATCTGATTGGGATCATTCTTAAAGTTGTGACTCCATTCTGTATCAAAATTTTATTTCAGGAAACCAGGCACACTACCAAGTCAAAATATCAAATTAAACAACATTGTATTGCTTATTTATAAGACACTATATATTCCGGTAAAATGATTAAAATTGATGTTTGTATAATTCGAAATACGCAGTAAAGGTAACCCATTATGAACAAGAATTAAAGAGACATATAAAGCAATTAAATTACTATAATTTGATGCATTTTGCCAACTTTTCTTTAGTGTATTCCGTTACATTTATCGACCACACCTGCCTTTTTCATCATGCTTTTATTGCCATTTATTTTGCCATTAGCTGACATGTCATGTAAGCCTTTACAAAATCAAATATATATTACCATATATATTGATCTTCTCCTTTTACATATCATGATTATCTGTTTCATTTACATAATATAATAGGAGAGCTGTAGTTTCATTTTTTCATTTGCTATACCTGATCTCTTGCGTAGAATGTGTATTAAATGTTACTTTGTTGCGTCTTGCTAATGTACATGTTAGATTCTTTGGAATTGCCAACTTGGAAATCCTTCCGTTTATACGTTTTGTTCCTATCTGCGTTAATGGAAATTTTATTTATACCCCTTTCTATAAAGAAAGACATGAGTATTATACCTTTTTGCATTAATTTGAATATCACATTTGAACGATTTGTCTAGAATTTTCGACAGTATCTCTTTGGCATGGTCGGGTCTATAATACAAGAGTGAAAGTGGCGATTGTCATGTCTTGATTTTTACCTGAGCGATACAGGTTAATTAAAAACATTTTACTGGAGATAATTAATTAAGCCTGTATTGATACTTTTTCAAATCTCCCTCCTCAAATACCCGGCTCTGTTCATCGTATGTATTATGTTCATGATGCGTAAAATATTTGATGAAAATGTGGAGCTTTTGACTGTGTTGTATATCGTAACCTCTTCTGTCAAATAGGATTGTATCAAACTTTTAGACCCGATTCAATCTGGATGTTCAATGGAAATAAGCAGTTCTGAATACTATTCAGCGTGCGACTATTAACATTAGCTTAAAGCTTCCCTGTTTTAATATGCAGGCTTTCTTTTTCGTCAACACTAAAACTAGTAGACTAGAGGTAGGACCACATTTCAAGATAAAATCAGCACTTGCTTATAGAAGACACGATAGAACGGATTTCCCTATTTGAAATTTCGTTTTCAAATTTATTTCCTCCATAATCTCATAACACTATTATGTAATTGTTTTTAAGTAAAACATTTTAGAATTAAGAATTCCCTAATAACTACGAAACGAAGAATGAAGTCCTGAACAACAACCTGACTTGAAGCCAAGCATATTATGAGTTTCTATACTTTAGTAGATTGGTATTTTAAATTGATGCAACTCTCACGTTCCCAATCTTTGCTTTAATACTAGATCAAAACAATTAGTGCTTTAATAATCTTCACGATGTAGGTTCTTGGCAACGGGATGAAACCGGGCAATTAAGAACCAGCCCCTGTCCTACACATTTAATTATTTTTTTGAAACGCATGGGAAATTAGCTGTAGCAAGCTCAATATAATTCATTATTACCCATGAAATGGATAAGAAAAATTCAGCTGACAATAACTAAACCACCACCAGATCTATGAATCAAAGAGACCTACACACACTCAATACAGAATTTAACAACACTAAGGTATCTTAACCGATTATATCAAGCGAATCATATACATATGTACCTTAACGCTTTGTTTTTTTGCCACCAGATTATGACTTGATCAACTGTCTACAAGATGGTAGTTTAACCATGTCCTGCACCGGGGACCACACAATACGGATACTCAGTGCTAGGAAACGTAAGCTGCTTACAGGTTCCTGTACAAGGGACGCTGGTGAACTGTATCGTTCCTGCTATTCGGAGAGTACTGCCTATTCAACGGTGGCTAATCGCTGTAATGGTCAGCCTTCCTGTGATGTGGACGTTTTCCCAATACTTTCTTACAGTGTTGGTTGTGATGAATATAACGGACATTATATTCTACATGTCATTTACAGATGTGAACCACGTAAGTCTTTACTGAAAACTGATGTTTGATAACGATAATGCTAGTAATATCAGATGATTATATTGCATGCTATGATGATTATAATTAGACGAGACGTACTGGTACAGTACTTGTTAATGTTATCAAATTGCTGTCTGTTGTTGAGCAGAACACGGTATCTCCCTAGATCTGTTTCAACTAGTTGAATTAAAGAGGAGTCTTTGTCTTAATTCTGAAGGCGGAATAAATATCATCCTGGGGTATGGGATTTTCATGAAGGTCTGTTAATTACAAATCTTAGGAAGAATGTTCTCTATGGCATGGTTCAAATTAACAATATTATTTGAATGTATTGCGACAGACTTCTGATTTAACCATTGTTAATGGCACAGACTGCTTTCACAGAACGACTTTAGCCATGGATAATATCCTTGACTTCCATTCACTATAGAGAAACAAAATCACATACTAGGGCATATAAACCATTGAGCGCGGTAGGACATGATATCCAATTGCACGAGGCATTTCTTTAAAGCTTCATTCTTTGATATTAGGACAACACATCTTACCACAAGAATTCATATTATAACTTATAGGACTGAATTTATCAATATTCTGCTGCTGTTATATGTGTATACAAACTTTTAAAGTCGAATCGGACGACAGAAAACAGCCTCCGGTGAGCGATAATTAATATGTAAAGCCACAGCAGAAAAGGATTTCGGTGGGTTTTCGAAACATAAATGTGGACTTTTATAAAGCCATGTAGCAAAAACAACCGGATAAAATCCTCCAGAATGTTGGTCAAATGATTTTCACTATGGGCAAATAAAAGAACTGAACAAAAAGTAGAAACTCGTAAACGTTTTTAACCGATGTAAACTGAGAGTGCAGCTTTAAATTCTAAAGTTGATAGTGTAAGTGACTTTTAAGATTAAGACTAAAACAATCGTGACAGAACAGAGGATTCGTAATAGGAGAAGTTGGACTAATGCAGCAATGTAGTTTCTATTTGAGATATAAAGTTCAATCCGTGATTTAGAAAGGGATAGTGCAGCAACTGGCCCCTCAGGGAAAGATGAGAACTATATGCAAGATTTGATCTCTGGGATATTAGTAGAGGAATGGTTGCCTGCATGGCTTTGATACATGCACATTCCATTTAGGCTCTCATGAGGAAATGGGTTATTTTGAAATTCAATGCAAGCTTATATATATGCCAGGAAAGAAGCTTCAGAAAGACGAAGAATAAGGGGTTTGAAAAGACCCTCAAGCCAAATCTATTGGGACTTATATTAATTCATGAATACCCCCACTGGGATGATGGGCTGGCCTGAATACAAAAGCACGGCTTTAAGACAGTAGCTTGCATTATAGGAGGGAATATATTTCAGAAAGAAAGCTATATTGGTCGGTGTGAGTTTACATGCATGTGTGGGAGAAAGGCTATGGGTCTCTCGGGACAGGTCGGAAATGGAAAAGCAGTATGGAAGGTAGAAGGAGGGGAAGGGCTAATAGAGAACTATTGGGTGCGTTCACGGAAAGAAGAGTTTACTGTTTGCCTGGGGAGGGAGAATAGAACTTAGAAGGCAATGGAGGGGAGAATGGGGATGAGGGAGAAAGGAAGGGAGAAGGGAAGGGATAAGGGGATGGTTCAAAGGAAGTTAGTGCCATTACATACAACCAAGACACAACATTACATAGATAGACCATTAACATGAAACAACTCTATACCTCTCCTTCTGGCCACAGGCGCCCAAGGGTTTGAAAATGCTCAGGGGAAATGTTTTCTATAAGTAAATATCCCCGACACCAACCAGCCAATTCACAGGGGATCTGGAGCACAGCATTATTTTTGTCGCAATTACTTTAGTAAATTATGTGTGGCCGCCATAACCGAGATGGCTTATTATCATATAACAGTCAATGCTAGAACAGTACCCCAGGTTTATCCGGGCAATAAGTGTCATATATCTGGAGTATTATCAGAATTATATTGCTGCTCGTTGTTAGGGCCTTGGGTTATAGATGCATCAGCTGGGAAATGCTTCTGCAAATGGTGCTGGCTTTCAGAGAACCTCACGTTTGGACAGGGTGCATGGCAATTGTTACACAGATAATGCATAACACTTCGAATGCAAGTCTGTAAAGGTCACCTTTAAGGACAAATCACACACTGTCTACTCCCCAATGTCAAAGAGATATCAAGATATTCAATGTTTCCATCGGTCCGAATCCTGAGGGGGAATGCAAAGCTTTGGTACAAGGATTGAACTATTCAAAGGTCTGGGTATTTTCCCCAAATATCAATTTAATAAAACAAACAAAGCAAAGGGAATATGGATATTAGATTACATTTGCTCATTGAATAGTATGTTCCTGAAGCAAAGGATTCTCGCTGCTGAATGAGCTAAAACAGAGACTAAATTGCGAGATATCTTTGAAATTATACAAAGGAGAGCGATGCAAGCACTAGATAGTACAGTATCAGCCTCAATGTTCCAGGAGAGTGCCTCGCTTGGCTTTGTGGTTTGTTCATCTGCTCGTTGTAAGGGGCTCAGAAATAGCACAATGCAGACATATAACCCGGCTAAACACTATACACTAGTAAGTGACAGTTCTTAACAACGGGAAACTGTTGTCAAGGGAGTTGTAGATAGGAGGTTTTTAGAGGGCAATAGTGTGATATCAGTGGGAGCCGAGGGAAGGGATATAAAGGAGACAATATCTGCGTGGTGGTGGTGGTAAGGGTTGGCAACACATCCCAGGGCTTGGACACAGGCATACATGTATACATGTACCACATATATAAAGGGCACTAAAGTGGGGTGGAGGGGTTTGCTGAAAAAGGGAGAGTTCTATTAAAAATCAACAGTAGAAACAGCAAGAGGAGAACATTGCAGCAAAATACAGGAAAATAACTGACATTATTAATAATTAAATCTGTGTTGACGTGATTACAGCATGGTAATTAGATATAATTTCTATGGTATCAATGAAATAAAAAGCAGGGACAGGTGAGCAAGGATATAAATGATGAAAGCACTGTGTGCTCAGTACCACCAGTCTTGTATTTTATTCAGAGCGCATGGTGGAAAAACAGTCATATATACACCGCCGGCCTACAAGTATGAATAAAACATACAAATCACACTAAAATCTCGCGAGAATCTCCCCTCCTCTCGCCTTTCTCTCCAAGCAGCCTTTGCGATATGGTTTTTTACCCCGTGAGTTGCCTAACATAGGATCTGTACATTCATATGGGCACAGAGGAAAATGATAAGATATGGACCTAACCGTAGTCATAGTAAGGGATAAATACCGAGTCCATGATTCAATAAGCTGAGGCAACCTTTATAAATAGCATGGAGCAAGAAGTGAAGCAAAGAATAGCAAATTGTGTAAGGTTATTTTCCTTACCATACGGAATAGTTATAATGCCATCTGACCCAGCTATTGATGTAATATTTTATAATTAGCCAGATATTGGTCTATACCTTTAAGCAGCAAAGTACTAAGATGACTATGTGACAGTTTTAATAAAGGATACAGCCTTCAAAAATGAAGGTGCCTTGGCAGGCTCTAACCGTTAGTCAAAATGTTCATTATTTCTGGAATTAATTGGAAAAAAGGGATTTGCGGCTACATAAATATCAAGGAAAATCACAATCGCCATTGAAAATCAAAGCTGGAATGTTTTAAAAATCTCCATTTATGTGAAGGCGGGGGGAAAGGTGAGGCATGTGGGCGGGCTTGCAATGGCACAAAAAGATTAAGTAATCTTTTGTGACGATGGGACACAGTTGGCCTCGATAGCCTGGTCACACGTATAAATTATAAAAGGACCTTAAAGTGCCAACAGGATGACATACTACTGATTGAATTATTTATTTCCTTTCAAGTTTTCAAGGGGAATACAGTATAAAACCGCTGCCCAACAGGAACTCCTTCCAGGAAGCGATCCTTTACTAAGACAATCCCTGTCATGATTCATTTTATCTGAAAGAGTTCTGTTTTTTTATCCCCGGTAGTAAAAGGGCCCTGAGACTCTAGGTGGTAACTGGAGGTCTGTGTGCCACTTTCATTCCATTACTTAGTCTTTCTTTCAAGGCTGGGCTAATGTTCAATTCTAGGAAGACACAAGAGGAATGTGACCAGAAATTCTGGCACATCCTTGTTCATTTAGATCCATTGCTGTTTATATGCAACGCGTCCGTATGTCACTGGTGATCATTATGAGTATACGGTTATATTGATGTATCAAATCAGACATATGTACCCTCATTATACATTACGACTGAGAAACGGTTGCTTCTATGTAATAGACTTGTCTGCAACGACATTTTTATGAAGAGCTGCGATCTGGTTAAATTAGATGTACTTATAGCGTATTAGGTATAATTTTAGGACGTGGATGTAAAAGGCTCAGTGTGATATCATTACGAATATTCTATCATCAACATACTTCACAAATTCATAAATATGGATGTGATTACTTCTATAAATTTATATATCATATACTTATATTCTTTCAGCTTCTCTACCGGAGAACGTGGCGTGGACAAAGTCAATATGTTCGGGGCAGGAAGATCCACTACCCTGGGCACATATTCACAGCTTGGTACCAAATGGTGCCAGTCCATACTTAGCTGGAACCAACTGTATGTGTACTATTAAAGTACCCCCAAATGTAGAGGTTCAGGTGAGTAAAAGAAATTCAACGTGAGGGCTAAAAACCTTTTAATCGCTTGGGGATTGTTAATTCCAGCAAAAATTCGGTAAAAAATGTTTGATGACACAATCAGACAGGAGAAATTCCAGCCGGACAAATAGTAAATTCATAGGTAATTATGCTTGTGTGCCACTCTTGATAAGCAATTTATCAATTACTAACTAAATATCAATTAAAAATCCAAAAGTATCCATCAAGGCTCTTGGAGAGCAAAGATCACGTTAATCACAAGTGAGACATATGGTTTCATATTGGACTTCATTGTAGAAACGATTGAGTACAATATTTCCCAGTCTAGCGAAGGTACGATTTATTTTTCTGATGACATTATTTTGTCCCTTGAAAATGTGGTGGTAATGAGGTAGTGATTCTTCAAAAAAAATCCCCCCTCAAGTGATCAATCGGGTGGCAAGTCCCTCGAAGCTAGCTTCGGGAATGCAAGAATCAAGATGAATTATAATACAGCTTCTAACAGACCGCTGGAAGAAAGAAAATTCGATGCTCCGTGAATGCTGTAGAGCAGTGATCATATTTAAGTCATCTTAGCTCATGTTTCTGTCTAAAGGGAAGCAGTGGCAGATCGTGCAGCGCATGAAAATATCTCGTAAGCAAGGAAATAAAACTCCCGTTTTTAAATAAAGAAAGGATCCTCTCGTTCCGATTGCTAAAACGTTGTAACCAGTTCAACAACCACAGGCTCCGCAAGTGCCCCATAGGCTCCACAATGCACCAGAAGCAATATTCTGGTTAGTGGAGGAAGCCTCTGAGGAGAGAGCCGCCGGGTGTTGGCGGTAGAAGGGTGTAATGATGAAGATTACATCGGGCCCAACTGTTTTGACAGTTATGACAGATGACAGGATTAGGGTATAAATCACTGTATCTATTTCTGTTATTTATTCTAGATCTTTTTAATTAGATGCTCCATTCTCATCTGGCACTCTCACTGGCGTCTGGACTCGTTCGTGTATTTGTTTGGCTTAACACAAATCTACCCTTGCAGTATCCGAATTTACCTCCGGAATAGATACGATTTAAAGATTCGCTACAATATTTATTCTACTTAATATCGCCGAATCCAAGTGGAAACAAACAATCCCTCAATTGAACTCTTTATAAGTATTTTTATTCTAAGTATTCGTTTTACCACTGGCAATCAAAGGGGAACAACCGACCAAAATCTAGAAATAGTTTTGCATTTTGCTTCTTCAAAACACCTTCAGTTTTATCTGGGTTAACGATTCATCACGTGTAGTCGATTCCCCAACTCAACCCTTTCTTAGAAAGGTACCTCTGTAAGTCTTATTTAAAGATTTGAATGTTTACATTGGTAGAAAACCCCAGTGCAAGCACTAGCAACATCTGGTTGTTTCCCAGCTGGGAGTTCCGTCCTGACAAAGATGTTGCTGACTGGTTTTAGATACACTCTTCTCTTCCACGTGACGTGCCCGATGACACAAAACACTTCAAGGCGTTGTTGAATACAACACCTACAAAGCTGGCAAGCTTTTGAAATTATAAAAGCGATTCCTTTTAAGATGGACGCGCTTAAAAAAAGGGGGATATGAGGATGTATGTCGGTGCAGACCTGGACGGGTGCAAAAAAGGGCAACCAAGTATAAAGAGTGCTCTTGGCTCTGCTCTTGGCTCTGCTCTTGGCTCTGCAGACGGACATGCGCCAATAAGTCCCTGTGCCTGTTAGACTTTATAACAATGAAACATCTGAGAGCCAGTTCTGTGTTTTAAGGGGAAGATGTAAATAAATCCTGACTTGTTGCCCTTTCCAGGCACCATGAGATAATGGGTTTAGACCTGTAAGGCCCTGTAATGTTTAGACTTCAGAGGCTGGCAGTGCATTGCCACTCAACCTTTGTCGGCTCAGGCATATGCATGAGATTGGACGTGAATGCAAATCTGTTTTGGCATGCCATCGGCGCTCTTTTGATGTCAGACAAGGACAATCCGACAGAAAGGCAAACGTTGAACTTCATAGGGATCAGAAATCTGATAATTATTCTCTGGTCTAAGTGAACAGGGCGTCTCTGTGGTATGATGTCGGTCGCTGGGCATCGTACGGCAAGGCAGGGGGTGCACGGGGAGGGAATGAGCGCTTCGATTGGCCATGAATAAGGGCGTTGATAGCATCTCGAGCAACTCGCTGGTTTTGGCCTATACGGATCTGAGGGTTTAATACTTTAATACATCAATTCCTTGGTGAGAAATGTCTCACTCAGACAGGTCTTCCTTCTTCATCAGATAAGAGGGAAAACAACAAGAGGGGCTTGCAGTGACATTCTCCTGTTGTACGCTCGAGTACTTATTGGTGCCCAGCAACAGATGATTTAGCTTCAGCTTCTGTGCTAAAAATTGTGTCCCTCCATGTATTCAAGATCTATAACAGACTGAGAGAGCAATGAACCCATTTATTGGGGTTCAAAGGGACAACCAATGGGTTTTAAATCTCGCTTGGAATAGCCATTGAACACAGATTGGGGAAATATTGGTGGCCATTGCTTTTAATGGTCTTACTATGGAACAAATCCAACTGAGGTAAAACACTAAGGTGAAGGTAATGTGCCCCTCCTCTTTAGCACCAATACTTCTATTTGAAAATAACAAGAAGTAACTTAGAACCGACGAAACTAAAATGATCGATCAGGGATGAGGATAATGTGTTGGAAAATACACAAGGCATTTAAGCAATGCACTTGAATATCAATACTCAGAGTCGGAACTTTAAAATGCTTTATAATACTAATAAGAAGCAAATATATAGCACAAGCTGTACGTGTGCGTACACGTTCATGTACGGAAGGCTTAGGGTCATTATAAATACGCACATGTTGGTCTATTTGCGAATGGAGGCTGCGTATGTATTGCCCCATCCTCAGGCTAATGCAGCAGCCTTAGCCCATATACAAATGGATCGTCTATCAATAACCTTGTCACCAATGGCGGAGTTTGCCTTACTAACTTAGAAGAAAAGGTTGATATTTCTTTAGATATCTCTTACCAAGGTCATTGATATATATCATATGTACATATACTATATATATATATATATATATATATATATATATATATATCAGTTCTCTCAAGTCTTTCGCAGGAATTTGCGACATAATATTGACACCTTCGCCTTCAGACAGATTGGTTGGTTTGGGAGCAGAACAAAAAAACGTATAGATGAGAATTAACTATCTTTATTCACAGTGCATATTGAATTCAATAACTAGCTCGCATTAGATATCAGAGTTTCAGGAAGCCACCAACGCTCTTCGGGTGCAATAATTCATAAGGTCTTTAGCACGTCAGATGGCTTTTTATGGTATCTAGTCCAACAGTGAAAGGCTCCCTCATGCTTAGTCATAACCGACGCGAGCACAAGCAAGACAATTTGATATTATAGTTTAGGTAAGAAATGAAAAATATAGGTAAGAAACGAAAAATGCAATCTTACAAAGGTGTTTCATACATGTGTACATATCCCTTGGCATGCTTTGTGTAATACACACACCTCCGATCAAATTTCAGAAAGGGAAAGATAACCTTTCCACATCTTCCGCACATAGACAGCCTTGGTTACCATGGACATAAACGCCAGCTAAATGGGAAGCTTATTACGCCCCTATAATGTTTAACGCGTTGATCTCGACAGCCAAGCGTAGCATCTCCTCCGCTGCATCTCTTTATGTCTAATGTTACCTTGCCATCACAATAAGGAGCGAATGATGTGCACAGGTGATGTTACTTCTGATGAAACCATAGCAACTTCTGCATGGTCACATGACGTGGGATGGCTCTCTTAAACTTATCTTAGGACCCTGGGGAAGTACTGGGGCAGGTTAATATCAAATTGACCCGAGGTATATAATAATATGCACTTAGGCATACCTGTTCGTAAGCTCGGATATATATTTATAAGAGGTATCCATGGGCTCTTGATCTTGGCATAAGAGATAAGGTGTGTTGATTAGTGATGTTTGGCAAAGTGGAAGTAAGACATGTGCATGCATATTAAAGCCATGTAATACTACCAGCACGATTCCAATCCTGTCTGCATATTTATAATGGGATATTGACCTATCCCTTAACAGTTAGATGAGAGGACGACAGTTGTGGAGACTCACACACTCGTCAGCACTGAGCCCATTAAATGCCCAGTGTCCCGATTGCCTAATGTCCCAGCGTGGTCCCCTTTGAGAACAGCAACAGCTCAATTTACCCAGCTTTCTCCATTTTAAGAGCATCAATAATAGCCTTTATGTTTATGAATAAATTATTACGTCATAACTGATAGGCTAACTATCTGGATTTGCACATACTTGGCGACGCCGAGCTCTCCGAGGAAATGAATCAAGAGTGGATACTGATCTCGAAGATTTTTAGCACTCATTTCTGTCTGCCTCTATTTACCTCAATGCTGGACCCCAAATGGGATGTCTACGCAATGGGCGATGCATATTTGAAGTTAATTCGGACGCTTATTGCTATAATAAGCTTTCTAAATCTATAAATATACAACATTTCATGACTCCTCGGTATAAAAATCCCCTTAGCTAAAATATCAAACTCGCGTGGGAAGCAGTGGGCGACTGAAAATTAGATAACGGCAACTGTTTAGGGGCTTGCAGATTGATAGTTCAAGTCTAAAAGACAAGTGAATTCAGCTCGCACTCGAAAATGAAAAAAAACACTGTCTGTGCAAATTCTGCTCCGGTGGGTGTTATTTATGATTAAATCAAACCTTTCACTCGAGGATAAGGCTTTCTAAGAAGGTGTGTAAAAAGTACGTCGAAATCCAGAAAGCTAAGCTGAATTCAGCAGATCCTCCCGTGAGTAAAATGCGCGGAAAGTAATCCCCGATGTTTTCTAGATTATGCAAAGTAATGTTTTACCCGGTTTCGAAACAACAGGATATTTTCAGGACTTAGGGGGTATTTTCAGTCAATAAGAGAGAAGTATTTAAATGTCAGCAATTTCTGAGAATAATACTTCATTGTATTATGTCTTTGCTCTGATTGAATTTACTTCAGAAAAATATAAATGGCTGTCTTATTCCATGAAGAGCCATGAAGAAGCTAATTTCCTTCGAACTTGCAAAAGTTCTGAGCTGTAGGAAGGTAGAGTATTACCCCACTAGGATCAACCACATGGCCTCTCAGGCCAGCCACCTGAAACGCTTTAAATGGAGAGCCAGCCAGTTGTAGACGCAGAATTTGCCACGCTTCTTCTACAGCAGTGCCTCCTACTTCTGGCATGTCGTGCTTTTGAAAGGAAACAGCCAGTTTAAGGTGTCCATTTGTCACAAAGCACTGGTCCCTATAGGATTTTAGGTCGAGCCCGGGTGTGATTGTATAGCTTGTACAAGGCTGTGCCTTGGGAGGTGCTCCACGAGGTGCTCCCAGCCAAGAAGGCATTGCCCGAGCAGGCCATCATTGGCATAGGTCATCAATACTCACCCTTCAATCTTACAAGAATCCAGTAGTAAGATGATGATGGCGTGAACAAGGCTCCACAAGCAGCTTAACCCTCATAAGGCTGATTTACAAGCTGGAAACTCGGAATACATTAGTATTGGAGATGTCAATACCTTAACGCCCATGCGAACAATGTATGGGTTCCTGCTTAAGACCCCCATATTTACAGCTCCCCGGAGTGATCTGCTGTTATTGGCTTATGTAAGATATATTATAGATAGGGAATAGAAGTGGAGTATATTCCGTACTAGGATATTTCTATTCCTACATATATATGTAACTAATGAGGCAGTCCTCTCGAACCAAATCTTCCTAAAAAAATATATAGCATATTCATATACAACCTATATGTCACCTTTATTTTGAATACATAGCCTGAGGCCAGGGAACCTAAGACATATGGATACGGCACATACAGGAATATACCATATTCAATACCTAGAAAGGCGATGGGCTGTATGACATGATGAGATGTCAAAGTGTTGTTAACTCAAATTCAATATCGACTCTGGTTTCAATATTGAGGGAACAATCCCTTCAATCATAACAACTTCAGCCCCTGCAACTCACAACAGTGGGAGTTCACATCAGAAGGCGCAAAGCATAATTTAATTAGTCAATAAGCAGCTATTCTACCTGTACTAAACACGAAATTGAGAAGATTGCATAACAAGGAAAACTTGTCTACCTTCCACTTGTATCTGATCAGGCTTTTATGAGGAAATACCTTGCCCTTCTCAGAAGCACTATTCTGTGGGAACAAGCCCTTAAGTCTAAAAACCGAGTTTTGTTTTAACCTGAACTAATCCTTTAAGTGTATTTGTAAATGACTTTCCTTAACTTATTTGTGCTGGGCCCGTGAATCCATTATACCTATATGGAATTCCACTTATAGGGACGAACGCATATTACTAAATCAAGCGTTTTGCCTACAGCGGTCCCTTCTATGAAGGAGAGGTGAACTGAGGTACTGAATATAAATTAGAAAACGAAATGAAGTTTCAGACCTTTCCAACTCTCAATCACAGACTGCTGAACCAAATCGATAAATGTTTCAACACATTTACCAACTAACTTTTATACGATCTACAAGTGGTGAATTTACTGAGGTAAACATGCCCATCACCGAAAGTAACAAGAAAGAATAGCTGTTTAATATCGCTTCATCTTTACCTTCTTCTCTCTTAATAAATCAAAATACGACAGTTGCAAAACCTTCTAAAATTCTCCCACTGGTTTAGTAAATTGATACTCAATACTGAAAGGCTGCACTATTATTGAACTATGCGCTTTATCAATAAATAAACCCAAAGGGGGAATATTAATAATACGAGAGAATGTTTTCCCATTTTGAATGCTGTCAAACAAATAGAAAGAGGAAAAAGAGTCCACAAGGACTAAAGGCATCCGTGAGGAGCCTTTGGTAGTAAAAGATGACCATCCGGAGTTACATTTCCCCGTGGAATACGATACAGACGAAACAAAAACTGGAGGAGAAAATACCCAAAAAATACCTCCTGTCCCATATTTACTGCTGTTAGTTTCTTTCCAAAGGCATTATTTGATTCAGTAACTTTTTTATTAAAGGAAATTTAATCTCCATAATGACAATCAGTAGAAAGCTTAGGGGAAAAAAGCAATCGGGCAACATTTTATGGACCGTTTTTCATTATCTGAGTAGCGAAACTCCATTTTGCCTTTTCATCATTAATTCTACTACACAGGGCAAATCATTTAAACTCCCCATGCCTTGGGCAAGGACTATAAAAGGCTGGAACCTGGATTTCCCAAATGTACAATCAGTAATTCTAATTCATATTAAATCAGAGTCTCCTCCTTCAAATTGGAATCAATCATTGATTCGAAATGGGACGTGGAGGGCATGAGATACTTCTGATTTCTATGTTATGATCAGAACCATTCATATAATCGCATTTGATGTCTTTATGATTCGACGATCTGGAAATAAAAGATTGCTCCTGGGTTTAAAGGGCAGAGTGCGAGTAAACAAATCAAACCCGATCCAACCATAATATCACACTGGTTCGAGCCTCTGGGTAAATAGAATAGACTCCGAGGACCTACCCTGGAGTCTTTTCCCAACAGAATCCTTTTCAATGTAACTGCCATCAGACTCCTTTGAATTAGATTTGAAACAAAAGATAAATGGACCTTTTGAAGCCAGGTCAGTGCGTTCCGTCTACCCGGTATAAAGGAAACGTAGGCAGACAGAACTGGAAATGTGGGTTATATTTCCTCTGCAAAATCCTCAGACTTGGGGGTTTATGATTCTAAAGGCGGGCAATACCATGGAATTTAATCCACGCACTAAAGTGTATACTATACTCGCTAAATTACCCACAGACCACATTTACTGAACATTATATGAGCTCATAGAACATCCCAACACGCCGTATACGTATGTCGAAGAACTTTTACACTCTGGTACGTTGTCGACTAAATTAGTCACGTACTCACCTAGGAAAGAGTAAGACGTATAAATTTACTAATACCATTAACATGATGCCAGTATATATTGGTGGCAGTAGAAATTACCAAGGCTAAACAAAGTGATGGCCGCAAGAACTAATTATTAACTAAATGGCCTCATTATAGACTGTTCATGTGTGTCATCAACACCCCTGGTTTACCTATTCTGCAGACTTAAGCCTACCTGAACCACGGAGGAGGTGATCAATGGAATCTTTATAAACCAAGGGTACCGGAGGAAAAAAGTCTTTACAACTCATTGGGAGTACAAGTAAGGCAAGGGATCAATAATTGGACATATGAGATAACAACGTTACCATAAGCGAAAGCCTTGCGGTACTGTAATGCAATATATGGTTGGGGGCAAGCAGCAAGCATCAAAGGGCGACACATCAGGCTTGGCCTTCTGGCTCGCCCCTCGTTACCCTTGGCCCTATTACCGAACAATGGGTGTCAGTTAGAGTTAGTAGCTGGGTATTATTGCTGGTGGGGAAGAGTTGGTGATGGAAACCACCAGAAGGGACAATGATTAATAGATCATGTAACCAAACTACAGTGCTCGTCTGAACAAGATATGACCCTTGCCGAGAAAAAGCCATTCTGTGGGGGAAAGGTAAATGTAAAAGCTTTCTTCTACTGTGCCCAATTAGTGTTCACTGTTCCACTGTCGTCATGAGATATCGTAGGTCTTATATCTATCGTCCCATGGTAATCTGTATACGGTACATTTTGTTCATTAGCATAGTTCAAATGAACTCCAAACCCTTGAACTCTTAGTAAATAGAACTCATGGTTTCTTTTGGACCTGTTTGGCCTTGCCTGAATCCCATCAGCAGGTCATGGGTAGTAAAGGATCTATATTGTTAATACAGATGGAGTAAGATGTATCGAAACCATCTTGCCATGGTGTTGCAATAGGCATACAGACCAGAGTGAGATGTACGTGGAACTTTAGACGAAAAAAAAGTCTCTTTTAACCTTTAACACAGGCAATGTTATGCCCCAGGGAAATTGGGGAAAAAAAGTATAAAAAAACAAGTTATTCAGGAACAATAACTTTTCCTGGAAGTCGTTTGTCGACCAATGACGGCAGGGTCTGTTTCAAAAAGCTTCAGAACTTTGTTAGGACTCGGTGACAGTCTGCGCTCAGGACATTTCCGCACGTTTCTGGGTAGTCAATGTGAGCGTCAATAGCCCTACTGCTATACAAGAATAAGCTATGCTTAATGACAAGCAGCACCTATAGAGAGCCTCACATCATAGGTATTCATGTGCAAGTCATACAGAAACCGAACAATTATTTCATGTCATAGAGACTGATGTCTACCGATTTAAAGGGATTGATACCTTGAGAAAACTTTAAGCATGTTAAGCAACTAAATCGGGACTGTTCATATTATTTAGAAAAGTATGAAACATTTTTGTAAACGGTACAGTCACCTCATTGTGAGTGGCACTTATTTAGAGACAGCAGGAAAAACTTAGTGGGACTATAATAAATGTGTTAAGGCCAAGTAGGCTGTAACATGATATATGCAGCTAGTAACGTTAAAGGTTCCTAAATCAATTAAATTAAAAATGTTTTGCTTATGTTTTTTATTGATATGATTTTATCGTACAGAAAATCTTCTCTGCGTATCAAGTGAAAAAATAGATGTTTACAGAATTTTGCATAAATAAACCAAATAATCTAACAACAAATGGTCTTTTTTACAGATTCAACCACGCAAATTTAGCCTTACCAAATACGGCACGTGGTGTGGGCAGAAGATAATATTGAAGGATCGATTAGAGTCGCGAGAGTTTTGTAGTCTCCTGCACGAACCACTCATATTAAGGTGTAGTCCATTTGAGAGAACGATAGAGCTGACATTTGAGAACAACGATGTCAGCATACTCACCCACTTCAACATAAGTGTCTGGGGTAAGTTCAAGCAATAATAGATTAATAGCCATTTTCTTAATGCATACTATTGCAGCATATATATGTGTAGTAAACCCAGTTATGCTCTTTACTCAGAGTGATAACAATAATGTAATATTATACTTAAAGGCCCTAGTCCACTAAGCCGATTCTCATGTGGTTTTGCACCGCAAAGGACTCTTTTCCATTAACTTATGTGAGAATCGCAAGAGAATCGGCTTAGTGGACAAGGCCCTCACGATATATTTGTTCCTAATGCCTTGTGGCTTGCTCTCGATACTCGGGACTGAGACATTAGATAGAAGACCCGTTGCTGTACTGCAAGGGTTCCTGCTGGTAGCTGCTGTTGATGTCTTGCATGGGACAACAGCAGACAAGATCGGTCATGACCTTGTTTAAATCTGGTGACGCCCTGTCAGGAATGGTCCTGTGTCCCTGGCACTGGATCATCATCCTTCACTGGATCTTGCTGGGTGCCGACTTAGGCTGCCCTCTAGAGGAGCATGGTGGTGCCACCTGGTAGTACCTGCAGGTACTAGCTTCTCCAGATTGTGGGTGCGTCAAGCTAGACACAGAACCACACTACTAACTATAGGGCCTGGGGTGCCCTAAGAGACCTGGACACTTAATATGTACACTGTACTTCTTACTCCTTCCTATATTTAAATGTAAATCTGGCAATAACCTGAAATGGCACTTGGCATTTTTGTTCCAGTTTCATAGAACCTATTCTCTATTCAATTTCAGCTACCACTGGAGAGCCTTTAGTATTCTGGTGTGGCCACCCGCCTTCCACCACTACCACTACCACAATTCTACCTATCACCTCACCCACCAGCGCATCCCAGGGTTCTTCACGCATCACCACCTCACCCACCACCTCCACCACAACCACCACCACCACTACAACAACAACCACAACCACAGCCCCCACAACAACAACCACCACATCAACAACAGAACAAACCACAGCAACCAAACCCACCCGACGAAAGTCAACCACAGAATCTACCCTACTTCAAACATTCTCATCATCGTTTTTATCATCATCAACTACATCTGAATATATTTCAGCCATTACTAAACCGTCCTCAACTGGTCATAAAAAGTCCAGTACAGCCAGTAGTAGCCTGTCCAATCCCACTCGCCCCCCTACGTCCCCTCCTCCACATGATCCGAGGTCCAGTAATACAGTGTCCAGTATTGAGTGGCAAACCACGACCAGAAGAAAAGATGGAGGTGCTGGGGGTGGTAATGGAGTAGGTGGCGGTAGAAATAATAAAACTAGAAATAATAATCTAGAACCACGGGTGGTCGATCCCAAAGAGGCCTTATCTCCTAATACAGCACCAGAAAATAAATTTCCAAACGGTGAGTAATATTTAATTCTTATATATTTCTTTTAAGTATGTGTACTGCTACTACGAACATACTAGATAGAATAATAGCAGGACAGATCTGAATAATGTATACCGGTACTATTCTAACTAGAACCCTCATATTAATGTTTGCTTTACCAGTATATCTGTAACAGAAGCACAGTGAAAAACTGTAGAGCTGTATAGTTGTAATTCGAGACATGCATGTACATAATACAAACATTGTGATTTTTTGCATAATGAAATTGCATATATAGGGTGTTATCGATTCTATCCCAAGGTTGTCCTTGTACATATTCGATATCCTAACCGGGTACATTAAGATTTGTATCAGCCCACCAATATGTTTTCACTCCAAAACTTTGATTCCTGCCAGGATTAGGTTCATGTTCTGTTTGACCTCAACAATCAAAATAATTGCATGGCCAGTAATTAAAAGTGACTTATTTTTCATTGGCTACCTACAATTTGATATCATATTATGTTAAAAAGTGTGACTCATGCCATCTCACATTCATGCAATTGCACCATATACGATGGTCAATAATCCAGTTATTTGTGGTGACGTATATATGTCATACCAATGCTCTCCCTCCGCCCCCAATTGCACCCTATAAAGAAGCCCGCCCAATTTGCACTCAAGTGTTATGCATATATATGTATTTCTTTCCCAGCAACCCCTTATTGCATGATACCGTCCTTCTATGAACAATAGAGCATAATATCTAGGTTATGAAATTTAAATGTAGCTTACTGGTACCGCAGGCTCCTAAGATGTCACACTCCCAATATATTATCATCACTGGAATGGTATATGTGACACGAATAGACTATATTATCTTGTCCCTGCCCCTAACTAGTCCACAGTGGTTATCTGGTGATACATAGGCTATTGCGATATGCCTCTTTTCCTCAACGGCAGGAAGGAAACTGTTAGGAAATGGTTATGTTAACAGGGCGACTCTCAACTATAGATGCCGTTTCTCTGCCTTCTCTCAAGTGCCAACCAATCAATTGCTACAACATTCATATAAAATAACAAGCTGCATTCTCAGCTATTACGTCAACAAGAAATCTTACCAAATTTACTCATATACTCATTAACTTATAGAATATAAATGTGGAATTTTATGAAGCGCTGTAACAAAAGCAACCGGACAATATCCTCCAACATGTTAGTCAAATGACTAACAAAAAACAAAGCTTTAGCTTTTGACCGATGGTAACTGAGAGTACAGCGTTAAGCAACCAGCACACACAATTAAAAAGATAACACAAATGACATAGTATATGGATTGTATCAACTTGATACCAGTAATAAAACATTGATTATGACATTTATTGTTGTTGACTCCATAACAAGGTATAAAGTTCTCAAATAATAGGACTAGGAGCCACTGAATTCCATAAGAAAATGCATGAGAAAAATGGCAAAAATCAATGTAGATTGATTGTATCACAGAACTATAATAGTTCTGTGATTGTACGTATACATGCGACCAGTACAGGACAGAATGGCACAACTGCCATTTGCTGAAGCATCTATAAGAGAGGATGAGAATGTATCTAACACAGTTGTGGGATATTTATAGACAGAGAAAAAGAAGACTCGCCTCATTTTTTCTTGATATACTGCCATAGGGCCAGACATATTGTCATCACTATAAAGAATAAATAGAACAATGGCACACATCCAAGTACCAATGTTACTTGATACCGAGATATGTAAGGTGCCAAGGGACAGAAGTACTGTGTTGCCATATTCTAGGAACATGTATAGATAAATATATGATGCTGCAGGACATACAGCCAAAATGAAATGCTTTTGTGCAATAAAAAGAACGACATATGTACCTCCCTATCTAATTGGGTCTAAAGCTCCCAGACTGAATAAATAGCCTTAACCCTCTGTGATAACTTTATTATACATGAATGAACAATCAGACAAGCTGGGTGTTTATTAAAGGTCAGGGGGATTTTCTTACTCAAATCAACAAGTGAATGAATGAGGCAAGGAATGAACAGACTACATCTTATCAGTCACATATAATACCCATGTGCCTCATCAAGGCTTGGAACCTGGGAACAATCACTTACTCGACGTATTCCCTTAACAATCAAGGGAAGTCCTTTGCAGCCTCACGGGCACGATAGGATAAAAGCTTATTGAAAAACAAGATCATACTTAAGGGTATATTCGGGCCTGAGTTAACAACTTTCTCAAAATAAAATTACCAAGGGTCTACCTAGCCAGGAAAATAGCAAACATGGGTTATTTTACGATGAAAGATATATAATCTTTATATACGTCTCTTGAGCACGAGGAGACATGAGTAACGACTCCTAAGCAATTCCAGAATCATTTGGGATACATGATTATCGGGGTGAAATTAGGGATAGCCCACTTTGGCTACAGTGTTCCTCTTTCATCTGACATCTTCTTGTATATGATGGTATCATAGTACGCAATCTTCTTTTATATCTACTTGATTTGAGTCTGGTATGAATAGACGGATTAAAGGAGAAAATGCTTGCCTCCCCTAGGAGGTATCGATCAGGTGGAGTGGCAGAGGTGGACCTTCATAGATCTTGCACCATAGTCTGCTGGAATCCGGTGTCAAACCGATACAACCACCTGGGATAAGATGGGGGTGATGTGCAGAGAGAGAGGGAGGGCGGGAGAGTAGGGGAGGGCCACTTTATATCGAGAAGACCCAGCGTGGATAGAGTCGAGAGACGGGAACAATGAGATTGATATATCTGGGGAGGGGATGTGAAACTGAAAGTTGTTCAATTGGAAAATGGATGGAAACAAATACTCATCAAGATGAAGAGGCAATAGGAATAGATACACAACCAGCTGGATTAATATCTAAATAGCTATTAAAAATGTGTACATGAGTTGACTGACCTATCTCCTATGCAAGGTCCAATGAGGGACCCCCATCTCCCGAGCATGCAACATGCATTTAACGATGAGCTTTCTATCCTACCAAGAAACTTCCCAACATGTATTCTATCCCACTAATGAAATTAAATATAAAGCCTACTGATTACCCAAGGAAGGAACCCATCAAGCCAGCACATTCGTCATCTGTATATGACACCCCATTTTTTGTTGGTCGACATTCGCGCTTTTATATGCCATGTGAAATACGCGCGAATAAAAGAATAAAGATGAGGATAAGGATGAATGGGTGTGGATGAAAATGTGTGACGATATTTACATGAGAAAGATTGGAGGATTTGCCTGGAGGCCGAAGGAGAAGGACAGGTCGTGCTGACCCCATAGAAGGGGACGTATTAGGTACTAACATTCAATGATGAATAGCGGATCTTTAGGCCCCAATTTGACGCTACGCACTCTACCACCCTGACCAATGACACAAGTCAAAACCCTTGCATGTGCAATGTTCTCAGGATACGGTTTCCGCACTCTCTGCACCGATACCGTGACATGGCTTTTGCACAGACTCACAATAGACTCCAAAACCTAGAACATACCTGTGTAGGACAGGGCATCATGTTCAGATATGCTATTTATAAATGAGTAAGACAATTATTTCCTATATAAGTTTTAAATTTAATGATGATTCCTCCAGAGAAAGTCAATTTCGCAAAAGCAATATCAATCTCCTGGCAGAAGGTCCGAGCATTATTGTAGCACCCTGATCAAGTTCAAAGGACCTCCCCAATGACTACTCTCCTTGAAATATTTAGGCCCCATGAAACAAATGCTATACTAAAATTGACATTAAAATGTTGGTCAAGGTAGAGAGTAATCATTGATTCTAGCTTGGTCTTGAGATGAAGATATCTTGCCCTGTGGAGCAGAATGCCTGAGCTTTAAGGCTGCTTTCTATCAAAGGTAACGCTCTCACAAGGCGGGCCAATGTGACATCCACCGGCATCAGGTGTACCCGCCGGTATTGGTTTTACATGAATAGGCCAGTTATATTGCTTAGCAAAAAGCAAACATCTCTGCAAGGGGTTAGAGTGGCGTGCTTTAAGCCTGCTGAGAGCTACCCTTCATGCTAATCAAGCGCTCTTATTGGCAGGGAGTACACACACACTCCCATCCCGCTGTGGAAGCAGTATCATTATTTCCTTAGGGAGATTTATGGGTTGCGAGGCGGTAGGGGTGGGGGAGAGAAGGGGTGTAGGTTACTAGTTAACATAGGGAAGGGGGAAGGGAGAAGAATGACAATACAGGTCTTTTCTTCTAATCAGGCCTGCGGTGCTTCTGTGAGATAAACTCAGTCAGCAGGGATACCTCATAGCATGGCGCAAGCAGATACAGGCAGACTGGCAAATAGCTGCATACATGTATATTGTGTAATGATGTCTTCATCCATGTTTGCCAACCCACTAGGGCGATCTCTGTGGTGACGGATTCTTTAAAGCTGGTAAACCAGGGAATATTTCAGGGGTAAATAGCTTTTTAAATCAGTGGCGGGACAAGAATGTCCTTAAATACCCCATTATGATTATATTTAAGGCTTATAGAGGGTCACCCTACATTTGGATCACAAGCGGAAATTACGTAGACTGATACTGCTGCTAGGTAGAGCAAAGGTAAATTTCACTCTAGGACAGGCAATGAGTCGGGGAATGATGTGATAGGCCAGTCAAAGTGGCCATTAACCCCTCGATGTCAAAGACCTCATTTAGGCCCGGTCAACAGACATGAAGACCCGCATATTTTATTAGAGGGTGTGACATCGCGTGAAGGCCTTTCAGAGCACGAAGATTAGAAGAATAGGATTAAGATCACATGGAACTGAAAATGAGAACATGGAGGATGAAGTGCTGGCAAATTGTGGGTATTTACATGAAGCGTGTTGTCATACTGTGAAAAGGGGGTCAAAGCCTTATTTTAGGGTGAACATAAATACAATGTCTATGAGGGCAATGGTCCGGTTTTCCATCCCAAAATGACCATTAAGTACAAAGAGGAAGGGAATAGGGAGTTAATTAAGAAATAATGGCCAGCAGGGAAAGCATGGTTAGAGAACAGGGGCTTTGGACTAGCAATTTTTAGAATGATAGATAGGGTGCTTAAAAGTAATGTTATGTTAGAGTTAAAGGCAGAACCCTAAAAGAAGTCTGGCCATAACTGTGGCACTAAGAGCATGAAATTCGGGATGAACCTAGAATGATATAAGGGTACATGGTCCAAGGGAATGGCCTTTTGATAAATAGGTTTACTATTTGAACCAGAAAATGGGGTCCTTCGGAGCAACAGCCTTTATGGCTGCAGTTGAAAATGGGGTAATCAACGTACGGAAAAAGGGGGATAGAAGGTCTGAAGAATTTCAGCATGCCGCATACCTATAATAGGTTCTCTGCATTCAGGCCCTATCCTCAGAGGTCCTTCACTGACTCCTTGGTTCAATCCCTATCCCAAGCCTAACATTTTCCTCTCCCTCAGGGGCGAGTGCCCGATCGCTCTCCTCACGTTCTCCTGCCTGGCTTTCACAGAGTCAGGCTTGGAATGAACTCTCTTTGTCACTTTGTAATAAAACATACATTTCCCTACGTCAGCGCGCGTTTTTAGGAGACCCATTAGTTACGAGAGCGAATAGCTGTAACACAGATAAAAACTCTAGTATAGAGAGCCTTCCATTCATAAAGCCCTATGCCATGAATTATTCACTCTCTATGAAAAGGACACTGACATTTTCATTGGGCAGATTCTAGTTAATTTGGCTGGTATAGAATTAGGAAAGCTCAGTAATTTGATGCCAGATCCAATAGGTCCCACTGGATGATCTGTCTTATACTCAGAGCTGTGCATAATATGGCGCCAGAGAATTGAAAGCCTAAACGGTGAATCCCACCGGAACGAAAAAGACTATCTTGAGTAACCTATAGGTGGCCTTGTCGGTGATGAAGGGGCGGAATGGAGAAGGAGGATCCATCATTAATAGGTCTTAAAGTGTGAGAGAAAATATTAAAGAGAGATAGATCTTGGCCCTGAGAAAAGCGGTGAATGAATGGGTGGCAGCCAGTGCTTGGCAGTAAAAGATAACTGCAGGCAGGAAAACACTTGCCAAGAATTTAGGAGATTTCTAGAGCAATGATTATACAGCATTATAGGTGAAATATTACAGTGATTAACAGTGGCGCAATAACCTATAGTCAAAGAACTAGATCTCCATTTTCACCAATATGTACTAACTTTTATATAATCCGTGCGAGGGGAAAAGGAAAAAAGAGAGATACTTTCACTCCAACATATTTGTATCAAATTATATAGTCCGAAAGCCTAGTAGTAATAGAAGCAGGCAATACACTAGAGCCCTCACTGCAAAGCAAGAAAACCAACAAATCTGTTTCTTATCCTGCGCAAAGAAAGTCTAATCCCTGAGTGATACCTAGTGAACCCCTGGTATTCACATTGCTGAATATGTCCATTCGCTCAATTGCCTGAATGAAAAGAGATGTACTGCCAGAAAACAACCACCCTGCTGGGTTGTTGTTCGAGCAAGCACAATAACAGAATAACCCTCAGCAAAAGATAGAGTGAGTGAAAGCCATCTAAAAATCTTCAACCTTAATTCTATTGAACAGAGGTCTACAATTTGGTGACACAATAAGTGCCCATCTGGCTGAGGATTTCCAGTGCAATTGTAACTCTTTCTGCCAAGGGTATTCATGGAGTGGTTAACGAGGGTGTACAAAGCTTGAGCCAGGCAGTTTAGATGCCAAATCCTTGTGGGTAAAGGGTTCATTTATGACCTGGAGAGCTGCCAAGATGTAATGTCAATGAGCATGTATGTTACATGAACCACGATGGGGAGCAAGTTCGTCTGAGCCTACAAATACTATCATTTTATTCTAGATAAGAACTGTGCACTTAAGATTGAAAACAAAGTATTTTAAGGACGAGTTCATTCGATAATCCAGAACATCAACTAAGAGTATTTGTCCATCATCGTTCTAGGCATATGAAAGCCTTAAACCCAACTACATGGAACAACGAGCAAAAGGTGGGATAAAAGCACTAAATCTGTGGGAATATCGTCGTCCAGTTTCCTAACGTCAGATTATTCATTTCAAAGGCAATGAACAGAAGGGTGGGCGTGGGTGATGGGGGGTATGAGATGAACATGAAAACAACATTCTAAAAGTTAACCACACACGTGTATACATATAGTCTTAAGCAGTGTGAACACTGCAATACCTTAATGGCCATACCATTTCTGGGGGGAAAGCGTTCATACAATCCAAAAATATACAGTAGTCAAACAATGTATATGACGGATGTCAGTGGGGGAGCTTTATGACACTAATGGACATGTATGTGTAACCGAGGCCAAATATTATGCCCAGAGGAAATTTGCTTATGGCTTTGAGCATGCGCATTGGTGCATTACAGGATTAACAACTAAGTGAGAAAGCTCATGATAATACAAGGCCGATTAGGGGATAATACATAAATGCCTACGATCTAGGAACATGAAGAATCTGACTATCACAGTACCATTAGTGTCTATGCACTCCGGTCTAGGGACTGGCACGTTATTACCTAACAATACTAAAATTAGTTGAACATCGAATTGCTTTAAGTAGTACGATTATATTTAGGTGTATTCGCTAAAAAGAATAGTGAAAGGAATATTATGCCAAACGGAAGGTCACTGGCTGCGCATGCACTTGCGCATACAATTCTGAGACTAGCTAGAAGATTACTTAACAGAGGAGCTGTTGAATGTGATAATTACATCGTCCCTCATAAAGGATATTATGACTCTACAAGGATCCTTCGCTTCGATCCATCAACCAAACTGATCAGGCTACACTATGACAGTGCCTATAAACTGAGGATAATGACTACAAATTAACTTGCGCTCAATCACATACCATTAGGTGTCAAGGTAGAGGATTGCTTACAGTGTTATTTAGATATATACTAATGAAAGGGCAATGACCCTTTGGTAAGAGCAATGCCTACATTATACACCACATTACATCCACCCACTGGGAACAAATTGAGTTGAGACTGTCCTTTGAATAACAATTGCTCGTGATTTCTAACAGCTATTTCACTATCGTACATACATTTACTAGTACAATGTGCATCGATCTTTAATAAATAGACCAATATATAAATAGGCCCTGGATGAATATTAATGGTAGCAATGTAGTGTTTCATGTCCCGCATATTCATGGACGTTTGGATCACACAATGATGCGTAAAATGGTGTGTAAACAGGGAAGTGTAGTCTAAGTAATATCTCAGGACAAGGGTGTATAACATCTATAATGAAATGCGGAGGCGTTCTATAGAATTCTTACGGGTTCTTTAAAAATCCCAGATACAACATATTTTCTCACGTTCTCTTCAAGACAGGCCTTTACTAAAAGATCTATTCTATCTTCCAGAAATCATTATCGCTGCCTCCGCCGGGGGACTTCTACTGATAATTGTTATCGTCATCGTCACAGCTCTCGCATGTGCCAGGTATGAAAAGCAATATTTCCATTATTATCGGTCAGCACACTGTATGCTACCCCCTACGCTCATCCATATTCTATCTTACTCACTTATTTCGCTTCACTATGAGCTATAGTTTGGTTCTGATAAGCTCCGGTGGCAGTTAGTATAATTAATATATGTTGGGTAATGCTATGGTGAAAGAAACGTAATGTTAATTATCATGTTCTTTGATGTCTTTGCTTTTAACTCTTACCCAATTGAACAATCAGTGCAAACTCGAAGGTCTGGAACTGTTCTTGAAATGAATGTTAAAATAGTATCGTATGGGACAATATTCTTAGTGTTGGGTGGGTATTTCGTGTAGTACTATATAATTTGCCTCTACCGCATCAAGAAGTTACAGCATGTCATAGACCACAAGGAATATTCGAGCAATTACAAACAGGAATGGTGCCATATCAACACAATTATATTTGGTGATCGAATTGATATTTTATATATTCTTTTGGTATGATTAAACTGTCTTATAAACTGTCCCTCAAGCGCGCGTTGCCAAGCATTCGGATTGACCATCCAAAATTAATACTGTGCATAAATAGCTGATCATGTATCTGTCCATAGCATAGTCGAGGTTGCATCGAATAAAATCTTTCCAAAGGACGCAAACTTAATTTCAGGACCCAATATAAACAAAATGACAATAATATTTAACTACCCCTAAGACCAACATTACCATTGTATGAGTGTATATTCCAGGCCTCCGGTCATTAAACTGAATAATTGACTAGGCTTTCATATAGATGCCTCTTTTACAATACAAGCATGTGGGCCCTAATGAAGATAGCAAGAGCACAATGTGGATTTATAGTTAAGTAATACATGAATACAAAGTGTTAATCGTCCACAAATAGTAGCTCTGCCGTCCTTAACGAAGCAGAAAAACAAATATTGCCTTCCTAGGCCTGATAAAAACTCTTCTCCTACACAGATCTACTACTGTAGAATATAAAAAGCGCATCATCACCAGCCAGAAGAACATGAAAACATACATCATCCTCTATCGATTGTTCCTTAACTAAGACCGTGAAGGGGCCCGTGGATAAATACAAAGCAGGGCTATTTCATCCAGTTGTTGTCATATCATTCCCCAGTACCATTTACAGCGTTATTTCTTCAATGCACGTTTACTCTGACGTTCTTAAGTGAATCTAATTGATTCAAATATTGCAGTGTTTTATCCTCGAATGGATTATCAAGGTGGTTATGATTTGTGGTATTAAGCTAATATGCGAATGGAAAATTAATAGAAGGACTAAGGTGGTGAATGCAGACCTGGTTTCTGGTATACAGTCGGCACTAAATTGGGTTTTGTCTAAATGGAACAGGCTCATATAGGATTAAAGAAGGTAGACTCAATAACGAGCCTTGAATAATTTATACAGGAGTAAAATTAAGAATAGCATACAATTAAATAAAACGTAAATAAATCACCCCCAAAAGAATCATATATTGGAATATAAGGATATTCTGGTAAAAGACCCAGTGTCAGTCCTATACAAATGGAGGCCAACATTTCACACTTGCTTTATAGTGGTCACATGGAAAATGAACATATGAGTTCAGTCCTTCCCGGTATGTTGGGCCATGGGGGCACAGTATTGGTTAAGCGAAGCGTTCCGATGGGCGGTAAGGTTCACAGCGAGTATCGCGTATAAATCAGAGTTTATGCTCTAACATGGATGGTCTACAGCCCTAAACGGGAGATATAGTGATCACGTAAAGCTTAAGGACTTGGGACTATCTTTCCCTCACACTTAAAGTGTTTACTTTAGTTTACCATTAGGCTATACCTAACCTGAATAGTCAAACAATTAATCAAAGGGTATCCACTGGATGTGTACTGCATGATTATAGGTCTGAGAAGATGTAGACTGTGACACTTGTGCTGTGAGTTTATCAGAATGCTAAATACTGCCATACAGAATCACTATTCCAGAGATATTAATATAAAGATATAGACTTCTTCACAAAAAATATCCAATTATGTCAAACCTCCGATAATTAACCCCAGGTTATTAAGGTATATGTGAGCGAATAATATAGACCTTCTGATGAATGGGAGAGAACAGGCTCCTCTTCTGTTCTAAGGGATTGTCATAAAGCCATATGATATAAAGTGCTTATATTACCCGGTTGTAAATGCAGCGAGGTGAGACTGATAAATCAATCTAGAAACATATCAGGCCCTCACTCGACTAACAGTCCACTAGACTTCGCAATAAAGATCTCATTCTTCAAGCTCCATTGTTTGTTCTCCACTACATTCTATTTCATGATTTACTACCGCTACGCAAATGCAGTATCTGTAATTCTTGACAACCATTTGTGATTCATAGGTTCCAAAAGCAATTTTCATGGAAATACATCAGAGAAATCTGGATAGAAAATACAAATGATAGGGGTTAAAGTCAGAAATCCTAATTGCAGAACTTCTATCAGTCACAATTATAGGATGAAACAGCCCCAAGACCTGCTGGAACAATAACTGACAGGTCCAAAACCGTTCTTGCCGGCCTCAATCCTGTATTTCTCTTGTTAACGCCTGGAACAATTTTCCAGTATCGCTTGTGCATTTTATGCTTACTCTTGTCATTTACTGTCACTCGGCAGTCGTCAAGATTTCCTGGTTCCTCTGCATGGGGATAATCATAACGCTCCTCCTCTTTAGAGACACAGCAGGCAATCAGCATCACTATCTTATACTTTCATCTCTCATTCCCATCCCACCCCTACTGCATCTCCTACTTCCTTTTATCACAACGCTCTATATCTTTCCTGGTATTCCCCATCTCCTTACAGGTTTACTGATCTCTAATCTTTCTATCTATATTTGTCACAAGAACCTATTTCCACATTAGTCTTCATCCATCTAAGAAGCTATCATATATCTCGGCAGTGTCGCTGCAAATTCATCATCGCCTGCGTCACTTTTCTGGCCGTGCCTCATTCAGAGCCAGTATTTCACTCCCCTAAGATAAGCCCATTCAGATGCCTGCCTCCCAGCGCCTGCCTTCTGAAAAGCCACAAGCTTGTCCCCTTTGACAGGTCTAGAGGTGTCCCTCGGTATTTCATATTTTTCCCCATAGAAGTTCAGGCTTCTCTTGTGGCCTGTGGCCAAGGGAGGTTCTGGTCTTCATTGGCAAGGTATATATCACGGAGACACACAGGACCAACTGGGATCAATCATATTTGACTGTTGTTAGCTCCCTTTTACATCCCATTCCTAGACTCCGGGGCCTACCTGAACATTTAAATTCTCATTCAGAACAGCGACCCGAGCCTAGCCATACGATCTATCTCGTTGATGTAATAACTCCACCTCCATCAGACCCTTATATATAGGTCTTCATTCACCATACACCAAAATCCAATGGTTTCCTATTTGAAGAGATAAATGGGCAATGTCAGGAAATGGCCGTTTTATATGGGCTCCTCCGTGATATAAATAATTGCTACCGAACCAGGTGTAGGACATGCAGTTCTACGGCTGGAAATACTAGCCTTAGCACTGCCCCATCCCTAGGCATAACGTGGAGGTGTTTCTCTTCAATACAGGTGGCATTATGGCTCATATATTCGACGATTACTTTTAATGGCCAGCGCTCCTTTAGGCTTGACTGGAAGCCCCTTAAAATGGGTCATTCATTTCGTCACGTCACGTGAGTGGTCAAGCGCCTGCACTTCGGTCATGTGTCTATGTTTTACGCTCATCACAGGGTGTCATGTGGGCTGACAAGTCTTGTTATCATACTTAATGAGGGAAGCAAGCGACAGCGCAAGGGGTCCTCCCTGTGTCGCCCTCGTTACAATGCATTATATATAGCCCACCATCAGTTGAGGGCATGCAGAGCGCACCCAAGTGTCCATGAAGTATATCTACCTGACATCAGAGTCAAGACTGCTGCACCACACACGCAAAACACCCATACCATCTTCAAATAGCTGCGGTAGATGCATGGCATCAAATCGCTGAGTTTTAGCTGTTGTGCAATTAGCAGAAAGTGATGGTGAAATGGCGCTAAAGTTCTTGCTTTAATCAGCATGATTTATGTCGTAATTATGGTGATTACCATCGGTTCCCAATGGCAGATATCAAGTTTTCAAAATGGATTCATATTGATGATAAATAAGACTTTGAGGTCCCCCTGGACGGTTAGATTATTAAAAGGTTTCGATGAACAAAATCCACTACAAGAGGAGACATTCGTACCTCTTTATCATTACTAGGTACATTTTTTACATGAGAAAATCTTTATAATCGGTTAATTATTAATCACCCACAAACTTCGATATGACCATCGTACTCCGTTCATTTTCCTATTCCTATTCAACTCCCTATTCCTAAAAGGCCATTAAGATTGCATCAGCCATACTGAGCGTGTCCGATTTATTGGATGCGTTGCCTTATGCTTTTAAACTAAACATAAAATGTCATTATGTCTAACATTAGGTTTTTAAACAGGCTATCGATTGCAGAACAACTTACTTCTTGACGGAGAGAAGTTGAAAAACATGTGAGAATTTTATAACCAGATGCAACAACTAATATCACTGAAGAAAACGTCTGTAAATTTATTGCTCAATGACAGCAGGGACTTTGTTAAAGGTCAATGAAATCTAAGTGATTAAGACATCGCGATTCATTTCCTAAACACCGGTGTCTCTTCCCTCGGGCTAAAAGCCCTTAACGATTCCATCCTGCCTTTCAATTATCTCCCTCACTCTCCCGATTTAGTTTTTTAAGGCTTGACCCAAATTCCGGCCCCCAAAAAGGTACCATTCTTAAGCAATCATTTTGTTCAGCATGACCACATTTTTGAAAACACGGTTATCTATTTTGATTAAGGGAATTGAACCGTCGGTTATCCTGGACAAACGACCCACTCACTGCCGATGGCAAATGAACTCTATCAGACCGATGGATTTTGAGAAATTTTAAAATGAATCAGTTTCTTTGGTGAAACCAATCCATCGTACAGATTGCTTTAATGTCTGGCATTTAAAATTGGATTGCTGAGGTTTTCTTAGCCAAGTGCTTAAGCAGGGTTTGAGGAGGCGGTTTTGGATGGGTGGTGAGGTCGCTGCATGTATAAATGAGGTCCTTGAAAACTGAGAACTGGAAAGTAGGTGAAAAGAATCCGGCAAATGTTTCTTTTCAAACACTCTTGAAAGCCATGAATTTCCTTATGCCAACTATGGAATCTGTATTTAATTGGATGATATAATGATGAGCCCTTTTGAGTGAAAACCTTTTTCATTTAGTTTTACGGCCTAGGAAGTCTTAGTCTAATTAAATGTAACTACTATGCAAACATAGAAGAACAAACATCAAAGAAAGTTTATACCCTATAACCATGTACCACTCTAGTCATCCGAATCTAGATGATTCAATCAATGCTTCGCAGTAAATCACGAAAAGAAACTGACAAGTATTCAAACCATTTCGATTTAATAAAAATATACCATGTTACTTGTTTTTTCGACTCTTAACAAAAACAACAGGTGGGTGCACATCAAATAACAAATAAAAGCCACAAAGCTAGATAAAATAATTAAATGGTCAGATATTGTATCAGGGGTGGAACTAAACTATCTGGTACAAACAGTTTCACTTATATCTGTCGCAAATGTGGCTCACCAAGCCTCATAGCACCGACCCTCTGTTATAGGTGGGAGAGATTCTTTTCGATGCCATCGTATTCAATATGAGTCTCTAAGTATGCAGCAGTGCATGAATGAGGTCCACTTAAATACTCCCTTCGAGGGGAATTTGGATACCTCTTTACTTCAGCAAGGTTTGAAGCAAACGATTCCTCTTGAAACTGTTATCTGTACCGACATTTAAGAGCCTAATGTGCATCTCTACTTCTTGGTGCCATTCAATCAGACCGTCTCCCAAGGCCTTGCTTTGCATGGCCCCTTTCAGTTTCGGGGAAGCTCTAGGTATGATGGGGCTTCTTAAGTTTACCGCCTTTCAGGTCCAAATGTTTCAAACGTTAATCCCATTTCAAGCCCCATATAATTCCTTTTTTTCTCTCTCTCCGACTGATATCCTCAAGCTAGGATCGTGTGTGTAACATGTCAGTCAGCCTTTCCATATCGCCCTGGCGACACAGTCGCCAGTCTCGGCTGGGAAACACTTTGTTAGGAGAGGTTACCAATACTTTGTCTGTCTTACCTCCAAATCTCTTCCCATGGACTTCAGAGGCTGTCCTCTGAGGCCACCTAAATGGAGGAAACGTGTCCGTCACATGGCTTCTAAACTACAGAGAAGATCACGCGAGACATTCTTGTTGTGGATTAACCAAGGGCATAGGGTCGTCCTCCTAGTCGACCTGCCTAATCGCTTCAATAAATAGTCCATAGAAGGACCTATACTCAACAGATGAGAATTATAGGAGCGAGATCCACAGTGGGAATGGGATTTTGTATAAAAGCGCCTTTTCTCTAGGGACAGCCAACCTATGAGTACGAAGCCATATAACTATATTGTATTAATCAGACATAAAGACCTCGTATCCATCATTCAGACGCATTAATGCATGTGATGTCAGAAAATAGATGAAGTCGGGGTGCCGTGCATGATGCAGATTCAGAAAATTCACTTGCTAAACATACGCGTCGAAGATTAAACCCGTGCATCCTACATTAGAAAGAAAATGTTTGCATAGAAAAACATAATCCACTGGGAGAAATCAAATATCCAGCCTCTGAAGCCAGCCTCTGGATGGTATGTGTTACAGGAGCTGATTGATTTGGTTAAATAGAAACCGCTGTTTGCATGCTTCTTTCTCCAGTCTTGGTATTTTTTGAAATTCAGATTTAATTAGATCTGACTGAGTACGGGCGTTCATCAGGCGGTGAGGGACAAGCAAGTGTCAACTTCATTTCAGCGCGACTAATACACTGCGTTCATTAATGAAGGAGATCGTTTGTTGCGAGGCGGGCATTATTTATCCCAGCGCGGTTCCATTATTCAAGAAAACCCTCTTTTATGGTCTTATTAACAAACCAGGAGTGGAGGGAAAATATTACCCATGAATTATCGCCTCTAGACCATACCTTGGGATGGGAAATGTTTACGGCATGGTGGGCCTTATACATGCTGATCGGTCCTATATAGAACATAATCCGGGAAAGGCGACCAGCTAGGAAATAATTTGCTGTTTGATACATTTTGGGTCTATGTGTATTAATTTGGGGCCTTGGGAGGTGGCCCATGGTATTGGGGTCCTAGGCAGCGTCTTAAAGGAACTGAGTCAGCCCGCCATAATGGCAGCAATTTTCACCCATCAGGCCAAAACAAAAAAAGAAAGATACCGGCAAGCTTGTGGAAAATTGAGCGAAATCGACATGGGATGAAATCAAAGTTGCACAAAGCCCAAAGAAGCAATTCGATAGCTTCCGATGTTGATTCAATGCGGGCGGAGCCAACTCAGCTGAGCCAGGCCATGTGCATCATGCGAGAAGGATCTTTTATAAAATATGATCTTCATTATTAATGCCAGCGGGACTTTGCGGTTGGCTGTAGAGAAGGTGGTGACAGCGGGTCAGCTTGGATCTAAATCATACACTCATAGAGAAGCCTTCGCATGCATCCCCTAATAATCCCAGTGAAGCAATCCTGTCAACTCTCATGAAGACTAGCAGTATGTTACCGGGACTAAGGTCTCCTGATACGGCCGGCTGGGTCAGGCCAGCGCTACTATTATCTACTCATAAGGACGCATCTGCAGCAAGGCTTGACCATTTCAATACCACACATAAAAAGGACTCTGCAAAATTAAATCCACCGTATATAGGATAGATTGTTACAGGCATGATACTTCGGGAAAGGTTTAGTCTGATAAGTGGGTGACGCAAGTGGAATTGATGGGCAATGGCAAGCAAAGCCAGAGGAGTTTTTTAATACATGCGAGATCAATGAACCTTTTAACAAGAATCATAAATTAGTGTATCATTTAGAAAGTCTCAACAATAAAAAATGTCATCATATCAATAGGAACATGTCTCGATTGAACCAGTGACTGAATAATAAACAATAAATATATAGAGAGAATGGAACGAGCCGGCAATAATCGAAAATTTATTTGACGAGATTTGTCCGCATAAGCACGATGCCGTAGGCAGAGTGCTTATGCGGACAAATCAAGTCCAATAAATTTTCGATTATTGAAGCCGAGTTCCATTCTTTATTTATTATATGGGCATAAAACTTGATGTGTAATCACAAATGTATCATGTGAATTTGAAAAAAGTAGGCGACTTGGTGACAAAGCAGTTCATATATTACGCGTACTATATGGATATTTTTGGAATGCGCATATAGTAATACAAAGAATGGAATGTGAAGCTAGTTATTGGATATGTATTGGACTCAATACGTCTGGTAAATATTCAAATATTAGTACCTATAGTTCCATTTACTATTTATTATATGCCCTTAGAAGAGAAAAACACTGAAATTTAAACCTTCTTGTATAAAACATGGGCAATATAATAAATCTTTAGTTATTATTGATAATAAGTAAAGATGCATACTTTTCGGAGTCAATACAATTATAGGGGCTTCACCTTTTACATTACTTCCTACATTCACATCCTAATTCGAGCTGGAAAGATTCCTCCACAGCTATGGATATGAAATTCTCTTCCAAATACGTGCCGACCCCGGGGCTCCTTTTTGTCAAGCTTACCCATTCGCATTCGCATTTTATGTCACTTTATGCTGCACCTATTTCATTTCATCTGGCAGCAACCTGGGGACACAAATCTGTACACAGTGACACTGCGTTTCAGCACTCTATTGAGTCAGAGAAATAGATATAAAAATGCTGCCTCCACCAAACTGCTCTATTCACACATATATGTGCCAACTAGACTGGTCCCTCAAATGAGGTCGTGGTCCCATACATACAACCAGCTTCTATGGTATGCAAAGGGGATGTGAGCACCAATGGAGATGGTTCATTTTCCCCTCTTTCCATTCATTTCCCAGTTATACTACTGCAACAACAATAGTTAATCGTCATCAAACCTTCATGCAGGGTCAGTCTATAAGCGCTGAGATGGGGTGGTGATAATGGATGAATACTTCATAAACATCTTCTTTACGATTCATGAAACAATCACAATAGTTACAGACGCCAGCATATATCGGGATAGCAATTGCTCAAACTATCTTCATCGAGTTGGACATTGTGACAGGTATCGAGACAACAAACGAATTAGGCTTTATTATAAGGCGGAAATTCTGAATGTCCTAAATTGAACAGGCTTGAAAAAAGACTTTTAAAGTTTGTATCAGTGTCCCTATAAGCCGAAGTAAGGTCGTATATTGCACTAGATGTATGGGTATTGTGTCTGCGGGCAACGCAAAATTACAACATAAAATTTGCAACTATTTTAATCTAATCGAAATTCAATCCATTCAATCTCTTGTCCAATTCCTCCCGGGCAAAGTAGCTTTTGAGCAGAAGTCCTTTCCTGGTGCAATTTCTTTTTCCCTCTTTTGGCCGCTTTAAGAAATATATTCGGGTGAGGTCCGCTAAGTTCATATTGTGAAAACAAGAAGAGGGTGGAGGCGATAGAAGTGGTCATCTAATGTACTTTGCCTATGGTGGGTGGAGAGGTGGACATTAGTGTTAACGTGTCCTCTCCGGGCCGCGGCAGGATTAGAGCCCTTCACTAATATACATCAAGCTTGGCGGAGAGCCCGCGGGAGAAGGTGGACAGTTAAATCCTTTCTAATAACACATTCAACCTCCAGTCCCCAGCGAGGGCAGCAGAAGAATAGAGAAGGGGAGGAGTCGCAGGGACCACCTGACTTGAGGGAGAGATATAAATAAATTATCCAATAAAAGGGGGATGTGTTGAAAAATACGAAATACAATAAAGGGGAAAGGGGCGATGCACAAAAGGTACCCGGAGGAAAGAATAATGCGAAAAAGACCTTTCCTCCGTTTAGGGATTTAATGATTCTATTGTCGATGGATATTGTGAAAAAGATGTTGGCGATAAATAAACGAAATTGCATGTTTTTTTAATAGAAAGCAGAAGGGCAGAAATATTGTTTGATCTAAGAAATAATTGCTAGGGTCTGCAACAAAAACATATCCTATTGTGGAAATATGTTTCAGACAAAAATGTCTGAATTAAAGGCCCAAAATTACCTCCCCTTAATTCAGTGCCCATCACCGCTCCTTCTGATATTCACATAAAATGCTATCTCGATTTTCAGATGAGATACATGTCTATGATTCAAACATCAAAGTCCTCGACTGAATTTAATTTTCCTTTTTATGGTCTTACCCTTGCCTGTAAATAGAAACAAATATTGTTACGTCTCGGCCTCATTTCCCCTAGCCTGCCAAGGTTTTTCATGAAACGCATGCGCAAAGGAAAGCAAGACATTAAGCTTCTGGCATTAGGACCTTTGGTCGCGACAAATAATGAACGCCAAAGGAACTCGGAGAGGACGCTGTCGAGAAGTTAATGCATTATAGATTTATTATGACAAAGCTTGAGTATTTTAATTGCACTTTGAACTAATGTAAACTGATCAGGAATAGAGTTGTAACATGTCTTTCCGATGCCTCGTCTGTATAAGCCACCACAATTGGCGAATTTTGTCTTCTTTCGTCACTAAGTGGGGGATGCCCCTCAGCTAAATGATCCTAATAGCGCAGGAAAGGGAAACAATGCCTCCATTGCCAACTTGCCTTAAGAGTGGCTTTTCTTTCTGTGCCAGAAGATAATGCTTCCATGCCTCTTTTCATTTGCTTTTTTCCCCTGTGACTTGGATGACAAATACTTGAGTTGAGAAATAAGACGAACAGGGCAGAACATCCCTAAGATAAGCGAAATATGTGAGCAAAAAGATATATTTTACAGTATTCTCTGGGAGTGGAATGATCATAAGAAGGAAACTAGGCCCAATATCAAAAACAAACACAGAAAAGCCGATTTTACTTTCATGAAAAACTAGTTGTCTAAGTCTTTTGAACTTTCACATAGGGTTAGAAAATTCTAGAATACAGAAGTTGACAAAGTTTAAATTAAATAATGACCAATTGCATTAATCATGCATGATGTTGATGAACAGATTCACTTAAGATTTGCGTTGTCATAGTTCGGGTGAAGGGAAATGACAAAAACCACCAATGTTATATCATACATTTAAAACAATTGTTTTTGATATAACATAGGACAAAATTCAAGTTAATTATTTCTAATGGCTCAAATATCAATGACCGTTACGGAAATTCCAATTATTTAAAAACTGACACCTACTTCTATGTTAATATGGAAATTCCAATCTCACGTGATACGCCTGAAGAACGTTGACATTTCCATGAAAGTCCATGCTGCCTGATTTTACTTAACAAATTCCTTAAAATGTGTGATGAATATGTTCACATTTGGGAAGGATGAATGCAAATAGTTCATGTAAATGCCAGGGAAAAGTTTACGCGCTTCACTATGCGCCGAATCAAATGTTAACAACACAATCAATTATAGTTTCCGCCTTCATGAAATGATAATTGAAGAAGGAGATAATGAGGATAGAAATGGAAGGAGTAACAAAAAAGGCATGGCTAGAACATGGGGCGTAATCGACCTTGTTGCTAGCCTAGCTAATCGAGGAGGGATATCGCCCTTTACGCCTAGGGCGATTTCGTAAGAGCCTAAAATAGTCTTTCACATTAGTAACCGAAATAGTTTAAATGCCTACACTTAATGTTCCCAAATCTACCCCGATTCACATATGAATTGACATATAACTGAAAAAAGACAATATCGACGCTCCTATTCGTTAGAATATCACCACCATATCTCTATAATTAATTATACACCATCCCGGAACTCATATATAGATAGAGAACAGGCGAGGGACTTTCTTTATGCATATAACTCTACTTATACACTATTGTAATGATGATCCGATGCTAAGACTTGGATATTAAGGCTTTGCTTACTTTTTCTAGCTCCATCCATGCATTAAAAATAAGAAAACTGTACTGACGCTTGCGGCCTAATATAATGTTCCTGAGTAGATCTGACAGAACCATTAGGCAAATAACATAACGGAGGAAATCATGGGAACAAGAGCCGTCACACCAAGCAACATATAAAGAGTCCCATGAAATATACACGCCAAAGATCCAATCCACACACATCAGGCTCTACATAGCTCAATTTTTGTCTGGCGAAAATAATCTTATATTTCCCAACACCTTCACTGCTGAGCCCCATACCATAAGCCATAGGAAAAGTCTACTCTCCTTGACCTACTAGCGTTGCTAGCGACATTGCCTGGACTTGATACCCATCATGTGTCGGCTTAAGTCATACCTCCCCTTTTTACATCTGTCAGTATTGAGGCACATTGCCGTGTGGGGTATATTATTACCCTTTCTCGTGTTTGGCATAGGCCTGACAGGGTGGAAGATATGCATTCAGCATATCAACAATAGGTTTGCCTGGATATGACAGCATATGGGACCAAAATTGTAAATCACAATCAAGACCTTTATTCATGTTCACAATACCATTCCACCGATTTGTTTATAGCTTTGTGCTGCATACTTTTCCTAAGACATGGTCGTTCAGCTCCATTATGCCTACGTTTGGTAGTGTCAGTTACAGTATACTTCAATTAATTTCTTGCATAGATCAATTTTCCCAAGATTTCCTTGACTGCTCATGGAAACAGATGGTATTGAACCCAACCCAAGGGCACCACTGCACTTTATCATGTCCAATGCAGAACGGACCGCTCTGCAATGTAAAGCCTTACAAAATCGTGGAGGCAGCCACGATCCTATCTATAAGCTATTCAGAGATTCGTTGGTTTCTGCAGTATAAACTTTATGTGGTTTGATCCCATACTTTGCCGTACTCAAATTGAAATGATGACTTAATGGCAGGTTTACTTTTGAGAGTGACTCTTAAAGGTTTTTTTTTCAAACTATAGAGCTGATATGGTTAAACATATAGACAGCGTCCAGTACATAAGAAATATCTATATAACTAGTTATTGAAATATTTTAACTAAAGGCAGTTTCTTATTAGGGAAAATACGTTACTGAGCATGTGTTCTTCTCGTTAACGAACTGTCGAGTTACATCATAGGCAACCTTATTCCATTGTTTAAAAATCGTCATTCATCTTAATTTTATGTAAATTGCGTCAGCCACCAGACTCTTAATGGTGTGTTTCTTGTCACTTCTTGACAAGGTGGCTTAGTAAAAACCAAAATAATCCTTTATGAAAATGTAATTTGATTATTTCTGGAAGGAGGGGTGTTATCCCAGATGATAATTGGACTGGTTTGTTAATTTGGAGGCCAAATGGAAACCACTTCCACTCAGATTCTCTCAATAGCCGTCAGGATCTGTCACTGCGAATAAGTTGTTATCGTGCAAGGGACTGGTTAGATCTTATATATAGCTTCTACTTCCAATACAAATATTGTCTTTATACGGGTGCTGTTGGAAAATATAACATCAATAGGTATCTATGTTCGAGAGATCGTTTTTCGAGAGAATGTGTTTTTCTTTTTCAAATTTAAGTGCATCAAATTTAATATCCTTCTGCCAAACAAAATTAGTATCTGGACCAATACGGAATCTGTGATTGGCCAATACCCTGTCATACGCCAATTAAATTTCATTCAGAAGAAACAATGCACTCTGTAATATCTTTGGAATATTGTACTCAGAGTTACAGGTTCTTTATTGTGTGAATAAAATATACACAATTCTGTTGAAAACTTTCCCTATACCCAACAGCATGCTTCTGATTTAATCATGTTCTCATAAGCTAAGTGACTCGGTACAAGCATCCTAGCTCATGGGAGTACTATATAAGGGCTGCATCTAATCTCACAATAGCAATAGAACATTAGAATAATAGCAGACTGTTAGGTCTAAATGGATAGACACATGTGGGCGTATACATGGAATTTCGCATTGCAGTCCCCATCGATTATCAGAATATCAGTTTCCATTTCTAGGATAATTCCATTGTATCTATATTAGAGCAGGGCCGAGAGTCACAGAATGAATCTTCACAGGTGAAATGACACAAATCCCTTGAGATAAATCTCAGAGAACAGTTTGTAGCGGCAGCTTAGACACTCATTCCTTATTGCCTACTGACTTTCACAGACATTTCTGCTATCCAGACGAAACAGATGATCTACCGCCATACCTCACGGAACAAATCTTGAATATGTCCTACATGGCGGGAGTATCGTATAATATAGACACGATGGCAAGAAGGGGGAGAGGGGATAATTACGTTTTGTAAGCCTGCAAACTAGAAACATTCCATCAACGTCAATTCACATTCCATTTCTTTAAATAGCCACATTCAAATCGAGTACACTGGCATCCTTATAGAGCAGCAATCATTTCAATAATTATTCTGAAAATAAAATACAAACAACCTAGACATTTAATACCATCATGTAGAGGGAAATACCACAGTTTCAAATAAATGAAAATGGTATGATAATAGAAATACGACTGCTTTGTAGAGGGATGGTATTAAGAGCAGCAGGCGTCCCCTTTCCTCCCTACTGTCACACCAACCATTACATTATCAAACTATTTCTGGTAGAAGGAAGCTGAGAGGTTATACACAACCTGGACCCAAACCATCACACCCTCACAAACACTGCATCAAGAGGTATACACTACCGAACATTTTACACCTGCACTCTCCCACTCGCATTTACCACCAGAGAACATTTCCTCTGTAGGCAATTCGGTGCAAGGATTGGTGATAAGATGGTACAGCAACACCATACTTAGTAACCTAGAGACATTATGTGGCATAGTAGGCTCGACACTTTTATAAGGACGATATGTATCCACGATAGGAAGCTTCCTTTCGATGATAGGCTTGGTAAAGGATTGATTTCTACTACACCTATGGATCATATATATGCATGACACAGGTGGAGATGACCTATTCGAAATTCAAAGAATGAAAATAAAGAAATTAAACGTGTAGATGTTTTCCCTCAGGGTTAGACCACTATAAATGGACATGTTCATCGGGATCCACTAAACAGATTGAGCTTGGATCCGTTCCCAATAACTTGGGTGACACAAAAATCGTATTTATGGGGAGGGGAGCAAAAAGAGCTTCCTTAGCATTATCTCCACTCCAATTCAGTGACAAAGTTGAAATGTGCCTAATTTGGTTCCTTCAAGAACCGTGTCATTTGTAAGAGTGAAGTGTGTGAGTGTCAGGGTTGTCATTACGAAGGTATTCTTTGTTCACACATGTGGATTCGTTACTAGCATCATACTTTAATTAGCCTTCACACACATTTATAATACGTCAGGTCAAAGACATGAATTTACGCAAATCCTTCCTGTGAAATTAAGAACCAACTCAAGTGAAAATCTTGCCTTTCCGTTGGCTCCAATTACGATGATTTCATAACCAAAGAGCTTTCCGAATTAGATGAAAGACGGACATTAAATGGAGGACTGTTGCACTACCCCATGGTTTACTGCCTCATTTTCCGGCAAATTATTTCATTTCCTATCATTCTATTAGAATTGCTCCGGATGGTTCTATTGCTATAATTTTAAATGCACTTGAGTTAACCGTCTTCAAATGAACCTAGATCCTCCTGAGATGATCTTTCAGACATAATTAGGTAGGATACATCATGCAGTCTCTCAGGCACTGCCGTCAATATCTTGAATTTTGGTTCACAATTCGAGTGAAATTTGGGCAAGATTCGTTATATTGAATTAGGAAAAGAGGGTTTTTACTCAGCTGTAGCGCGT
This sequence comes from Sthenelais limicola, assembly GCA_942159475.1. Taxonomy (NCBI): domain Eukaryota; kingdom Metazoa; phylum Annelida; class Polychaeta; order Phyllodocida; family Sigalionidae; genus Sthenelais; species Sthenelais limicola. The sequence continues at coordinate 68,900,922 of OW804097.1, read as the reverse complement.
CAAATACACAAACCGATATGGCAAATAGTAGCATGTGGACAGTGAAATATATCAGTATATAATATGACAAGAAATACATTGGCCTATGTATGTGTTCCTAACATTTTTCGGGTAAATGTTTAATAGGTATACATGTTATTTTATAGAGACCCCCTCGCACTGAACATGTCTTACAATGTCTGATATAGAGAACGCTCAGTTTCTGTGACCATGACCCAGGCCCTTAAACCAACCACAAGTGCACAAAAACAACTGACTGGTCAACATTCATACTTAGAAAGGTATATAAGCCCACATAGAACGCTCAGATGTCTGACTGTGGTCGTGCAGGTTAGGTGCATCTTGCCTCGTTCACTTCCTATAATGTTTCTCAGGTAAGGTTGCCAATGAAGATAAATACCTGGGGCCCCAGTAGAATACATTTATTCATGTAATGGCCTGGGTTACGGGCTTAGAACCAGAAAGTACTTCCTCAGCACGAGTGCATTAGGAACCAGAAACCCTTTTTGAACCCTAATAAGCGGGAAGCACAGCGATAAACTGACTATATGATGGGAGGGGCGAGTCGTCTTTAGACTCGATTATTTGAAATTACAGGCGAAAGCTTTAATAACTTCATGATTAATGAATAGCATCAATTAGGACATGATACACGGTTTGAACACCTTCTATCCAGCGCCGAAAAGCTACTATGCTGGATTCACTTACACATTTGTGCGCGCCAGATCTTATGGTGTTAATGTGAGGTGTATGTTGAACTAATGGATAATTAATTAATCCTTCGTCAACATCACATTCGGTTCCTTTAATTTAATTAGCTTATTTCTGTTGAATGAGTGTATGTTTGAAGCTCAACAAAGTTGAAGTTTACAAAATAATGTATAATGACTTCACAGTTATGAAGTAAGTTGTGCAATAGATGTCATTAGAGGATAAAACATAATATCCTCATATTATGGCAAAACAACATTTTAATTAAAGCTATATAGCCTGCACATAATGTTGTAATTTATGTACACCGCATAACCTGATAATTAAATTTTCTCGCTAACGTCATTATTTCCAGAGCGTATAATGAATATCACTTTACGTACCAGGGTCGTATTGAAACCATACTAGTTGAAAAGTCTCACCTGCAATTAAAGAAAACAACCAACATGAGAAAGATAAAAACACTTATACAATTTGTGTCAACGTTGTGCTTGTTTCTCTCAGGTATATATATATGTGGTGAAACAGAACAGTGAAATCCTGCATGTTGAACATAATTTTTTCACACTGGTCCATACCAAATGAAAGGTTTGGTCAACGCTGGCGGGATTCAACCATACACAAATGTAATCATAATTATATATATGTAATACGATACCAGGCTATAACAGACTGGTTAATGTGTATCGGAACTTTTTGTGGTGTTATGGTGGTTTCACGACATTTAGGAACAACCCAAAACAACAGCAGCGTTGGTGTTGACTAAACGCAATAGTTCCCTAGCTCCTTACATCCCTCAGCTGTTGTATTTCACAACTGCCCCGGACGTACCTGTCGCTCATAATCTATTTCTTTAATGTATATTCAGAAAGCTGTCAATCTTAAATTCAGAATAAATGAAAAGTAGCAAATTGCGTAGGCGCTGATCTACAAGCAGAAAGCTCCAAACCAGCTTTCCTTGATACAAGTGTTTTACTCCTATGGTCCTTGAACATAGCATGAGTCCAATGACGTAAGCTTCACTTGTGAAACTGTATGCTGGTCACATTCGACCAGAGGGCCTCCCCAGATCAGACCCTCTTCTACCCAGCATAAGTAAATGAAATGACTTCGATTGGGCTTAAAAAATACTTCAAATCAAAGGGCCTTCCTATCTATCCAAGTTAATTAACCCTGATGGACTTAGACACAGACAAGGGCATTTTAAGGGAGTCGAGATGTGCCATGGGTTTTTAAGTTGCTCAGTGCAGGAAACACAAGACTAATTTACTGGCCCCTCAAGAAAGCATTGCTGCCAGTATGGGATCTGGAATGTAGCAGGAGGAGGACTTTCTAGCACTTCATTGTCATATCATAATTATTAAGTACCCCTTTACTCTTATTTATGACAGTTGTTCTAACGAACAAAAGATTTCACGCAGCGCAGGGGAAACAGGTGACAATTTCCAGGCGTCCGGTCATGAGAAAGTGCACGGGCGTTTGTACTTGAAAAATGCTGCATAACTGGTAAAGGCTGGGGCAATAGGAATTGGTGAAAGAACACAGACCCCTGATGATGGTGACCGGGAATCTAGGTTAATGTCTGCTTGCCAATGGTAAATGAGCGGTAGATGACACGTGACTGGGCCATACCGTATGATCTTTACCATTATGCAGGAGGAAGGTGGGTGGGCCCGAATGAACCTCGGGACACATATCTATAGCATCTGACAAGACAAGGATCTCTGCAGGTGCCCATATAAATTAGTGAAGCCTTGCGTCCAGAAAGGGAAATATGGTTGTCACACCTAGCTTAACGATAGCAATGTATAGTCACCGAGGGGCAGAAACGGTCACCAATCATCAGCCAGTGAAGTTGAAGTTTTGAGAGGTCAGCTTGAGATTTGCATTCTCCCTCGTACGTCTGGTTTTACTCGTGGGGAGGTGAAGGAATTATATAGAAATCGCTCCATTTATATGAATAGAAGCTAGCGAAATTCCACGTCGAAGGAAATCCATAAAATGGGTTAGATAAGTGATAAGATAAGCAGTAGTGGGCTGACCAGATTGATGTCCAAGTATCGGATACTTGGCAGACTGGACAGCTAATCACAGAACAATAACCAGGCAAGGTGGCCAGACATTGCTTTTGCCCTTGTCCAACACTTCATACAGATCCTTCCATCACAGTGTGGAATATTTCCAATGTTTCAGGTAATGCTGTTCTATTTTGTTTACAGTTATTCCCACCTCTCATTAGAATTAAATGTCATTACCATTAGGGCGACATCCCCTGTTGATTGATACCACGAGGACAAGTTTTTACTTCATTTTTTAGAAGGGTGTCAAATGAAATAATTGTCTTTAATTCACCAGGTTGGCATTGCAATCAAAGGTATAAGGAAAAGGCAGAAATGTAAGCTTTCACCCTGTAGAATAATCAAAGGACTATAGGCGTCAGCGCCAATCTACATAGCAATCTTCTTCTCGAATCAGGACAATTAACATCCATGTCATTACCGACGTGTTACAAATGCCCCTTGTTTAGGCCTCATGGAATTCTTGCTTATTACCTATGATTGCAAGGCCTTGTGAGAATAGTGAACAAGTGATTCCAAGGAAATGCTAGAGTGGGCTTCGAGTTGGGAATGAAGATGTTCCCGAGTCTAAGGTCTAGAATACACATGAGCTAATGAAACTGGGTGGATGCTAATATAGTCCTAGCTGAGATGAAACCAACATAATGCATTACGGGGATATAGTTCTATTACTATAATGAGAGGTGGGATAATATATTGGCGGATTAATGGTGTGAGTGATGACACCACACCCCTCAATAACCAGAAGGCGATCATAATTATTCACCTTAGGTTAATGAGAATCTGGGAGGGGCGAGAACTCTAGATACCAACTTGCCGTAAGATTGACTACAGGCAAGTCAGTATTCTCAGAATTATACTTCAAATCTCCAAAGACACATTTATGATTAGTAAACTAACCATAGACCAACCATCTATGATGAGTCCCTGATACTAATTATGAATTGCTCGATATCATCCAATATATTTGATTTATGGGAATTTGCCTAGATTACCTCCATAAAAAGGATATTACATGTTTCATATTTAAGCGCAAAAAAGCGCATTAACGATGGGGCCTAAAGAAGATCGCATTTTCATAGGACTAAGGGCATCAGGACTTAAAACCGGGCCAATTGGAGAATTTGTATCAAGAGATAAAATGGAAGATACGCTTGAAATAATTGAGGAGGAAATGAGCTCATCAATTTAGCCAGAAATAAGATATGGAATCTGATCTTCCTTAAACCATCTGTTTGAAACAAAAGTTTTATTAAAAGTCTGTATTATTGTGACACACTCATTACCTTTTTTAATTTTAAATTATACATGTTTTATTGAATAAAGGTATGTCATTTTGATGGTACATCAATAGAACGAGAACAGACCTGAAAGACGGGTAAAGAGGCTTTAAATTTCTATGAGGATCACTCAATACCCTTATCTCTGCGAAGGGGGACCTCCTCTCCTAAATGTTATTGCCAATTTCTCAGAAGTTAAGAAACATCTTCTGCCCTCCCATCTGAAAAATCTGTCAGGCTTCGGCATAGATACCTCTGCCATTCCATGAGGCGTGAACAGAGTTAACGAATAGCATGACCCAGGGCCAGAAAGGTAATCCGATGAATTTCCCAACATGCCCTCTTCCAATCACATTGGACCCCGCGGTGGACATCATATTTCTGGGGAAGACACAGATTGAATTCTTGGACAGATAAATCACATAGTAATATTGATAGATGGTTAAGATGAGATATAGGCTGCATATTTGATCATTCTGTGTAGAGCAAATGAGCCAGACTAAATGGTGGGTCTATTTCAGTGATGCAATGAAACCTCATCAAGAATGTAACAGAATTCATCCCTCACCTCATAACAATTTAATTTAAAGAGATCACATAACATTGTGTCACTTCATCCCTTTGGTGGAGATTGTATTGATATAGTTGCAGACAGTATCTCACGCTTGAAAATAATTGAATAGCAGTGATGTTTCAAATATTGACTTGACCTTGGACAATCAAGCTTGTATATTTTTATATAACAGTTTTTATTGCAGGATATTTTACAATCGATGTCGTCGCAATGACGTTCATCCCATTGCATGCCTTATTGTTAAATACAGTTAGAAAAACTAAATACACATGCAAAGATGAAATCAAGAAGAAGAGTTAATGTGAAAAGGTGGTCATTATTTATATAGTATAGGTCTCAAAAAAACCAATTATAATGATAGATAAAACTTGTGCAACCATAGTTCTTTGATGATATTAATTCTAGTTTGTTCACATTATTGATTGATCAAAGCTACTGTACGTCAATCTAGACATGATGGTCACAAACAATTTTAAAAAATGATTTCTGAGAGTAATTCCTGACGGCTTTAAAGAAGACTATCTTCCGACTGTACTTTGACCACTGTTCTTCCCAGTAAGGTCAGGTGAAAAATAGCAAATAAGTAAGCACTAGATCAAAATGATGGTCTTTTGTATGGAAGGATGGGCTGGGAACTCGGCTCTCTAAGGTGGTTGGAATAGAAAATGGTTCGGAAAATGAGTGGAAGATATTGGTCCTGTGGAACGGAACGGTAGTAATAAAATAGAAGCTACAGAATTAGCGTTAGAACAGAGACCCCTGCGGTATATATTAGGCAGAGAGGCGCCCCTCATTCTCAATGGGCTGCATCAATAGCAGGGGTCCTTTACATTTGCAACTAAAAGACAGACCCAGGTGAATCTAAGTAAGATGTTTCTCAGCTATTATCAAAAGTTGAATATCTTATGGTCCCACTATTGAAGATTCATCCTAAATATTTGCCTTCATAAGTATTGTGTTAATGGGTACGATACATGTAGGGTCTTAAATGTGATGGATGATGAATACAATACAAATATGTGACTAGGGTAGCAGCAAAATAGGTAAATGACAGAGGAAAGTGTTATGTGCGATGCAAAGTCTTAAAGGTAGTGGGAGCAGTGTGGTATCTGTTCATGCTGGTCAGTATGAAGGAGGGAAAGGACAGGCAGCCAGGCAGTGGTAAATGGGTAATTGCTGATGTAGGTCGAGCATCCTCCAATCGGAAACTGGTGAAAACTGGCCCTTGCCAAGGTAGACATTTGTCTTGTTTCGGTAAGGCGCTTGGAGGATGAGAGTATTTATCAGTCATTGTGAAGCCAATGCCAGAGGAAGGAAACCAATCACACTTTATGTAAGGACGTATGCAGTGGTAAATGTTGCGAGTGTGGCGGAGGAGCCGTCGGCACAGAAAAATAGAGATTCCAGCAATACAAATGGTGCCTTTAAGCACTTTGTACTCGCTTAGCATTGGAGGCAATTTTGATGCTGAAATCAGTACTGTTCATGACCTATTGGTTTGTGACAGTCTGCATTTCCAGTGGACTAACTTTATGCAGTGGCAGTACAAGTCTACAATTACCGGGACAAAACTTAAAAGCTGAAATCAGTAGTGTTCATGACCTATTCATCACAGTCAACATTTCTATTGGGCTAGTTTCATCCAGTAGCATCAAGGGCAAAACCAATGCCAGTACCAGTACCAGTACTTAATAACAAGTCCATAATTACCGGAAAGATCTGTGCTGAAAACAGTAGTGTTTATGACCTATTTGTTCGTCACAGTCAGCATTTCCATTGGGCCAACTTTATGCAGTGGTAGTCAGGGCTAAACCAATCCAGTATTTCCAGTACCAGTATTTAATAAGTAGTCCATAATTACCGGAAAAAAACTTGCTGATATCACAACTGTACATGTATGACCTATTCTTTTGTCACAGTAAGCATTTCCATGGGGCCAACTTTATGCTGTGGCTAAAAAGAGCTAAAAAGCCAATGCAGTTATACTAGTTTCAAATAACCAGTCCATAATTACAGAAAAAAAACTGTTCTTGCGGTTGATGAAACTTGACTAACTGAACCTAAACTTTGGTTCTCCACTAGACAGCACACGAAATAGATGAGTTGCTCTCCTGGTCAATAACTCTTGGCCTTGATTTACACACCCGTTTTACAACATTCTTTTACCGGATTAAAAATCTTAAGGAAAGATCAATCAGTTCACCACGCATACCAACAGTTGACCGCTGAATGGAGAGCCATCGATTATTCCTATAGACTCCTCTTAAACCAAGCGGTTTATGTAATTCACTTATCATTACCTAAGCCTTCATCCAACCGTTACAGATGATTTATCTAGTAAACGGGGATGTCAATCTAGTGATCAATCTTTTGTTTTCATTTTAGATATGACGATTAACATATCAATTTAATTAAGACGCTATTACTTGAGGTGAAAATGTGTGTGATAACGGTTGTCAAGCAATGATTTAAACAATGTATCATAGATCTACGTCCACAGTAGGCCATTTATTCTCACCTCACGTCTCAGAGGGAATTGCTGTATGGGGGAGAGAAAGAAGCATTGCCATATGAGGGGGAATGTTATGTCAGCACTGTACCAATTTTCCTATAACATACAGCACTTCATGAAATTCTATGTTGAACCAGGCTAGTTGTCTATTAATGAGCTTATATGGCCTCAGGATGCCATCATATATATGCCTCCCTAGGGCCCTTACGCATCCTCCTCCATCCAATGATAAATTCATAAAATTCATTATCTGTAAAATTAATCATTTTTCCATTGCATCAGAAGTAATTAACTTCAGACGACGAACCGCTTTGCACCCGTTAAGCCATGCCGGGTTTCTTTTTTTACGCAATAGCTTCCCTCCTTCCACCCAGAATTATTTTACAGGCTTTATTAAGGTAATTGAGAGGAGGGCTTTAATGAAGGGATGGGGTTCGGTGATAAATCATAATGTCCTAAGTGGCTTCAGTCAAAGGCTTACGTTCTGAAAGTATAATTCCCCACAGGAAGTCATGGGTTATAGGTAACGGTTCCAGCACACACTAACCATACAGTGGGTAGGTAGCCTAACGCCAACGAACTCCTTTCCAGGCCATAAACCTGTCAACGTTGAATATACGAAAACCAAGCCAAAATCACACATTCTGGACCGTGCCATGACCTTTTGTTTTTATTCCACTACTCTGATGTCTCGAATCTTTTCATTCTATAAGAGTTAAATAAATACATATTAACGTCGTTATCATAGTGTCCACGAGATGCCGATCGCATTTATTACCTACAATATCCCCTTCCTTCTCCAAGTATATTTCGAGACAGCATGTACAAAGAAGTCGAGCAAATGGTATAGACAAATGAATAGACTCTTAATGTCATATATGCATTGGCTGACAAAGCGCTTCACCACCCTCTTCCTTTCGGGGAGTTGGAGGAGAGTGGTGCTTGCTGTTGCCATGGAAATAGAATATATCTGATTTCTGAGGTGCTCGGAGGATTATTGTTCTTCACAAAATAAACGCATTGCCACTAACCTTCACCCCAATAAGGCGAAGAGGGCCCAAATGAGAAATGAAAATGCAGTTCTATAGAAGCACGGGGAATGTTCCCATACCATACAGCTTGGGGCTATTAGTCAATATAATACAGCTTTTGCCTATCCTAGAGTTCACCCCCTGATATGTGCCGCACCATCTAGGCGATATAAAAGTCTGTTTTACAGTAATGAAACATAGGCCTTTCCGAAGTGACACAGCATTTATTTCCCAATGCAGCAACGACAGACTATCAGCGGAGTTGGAGAATGTCTCATAGTCTCCAACTGAGTCACTTTCCCATTGTAACATAGGCACATACTATTATCGCTTTTTCCCCCTATGTTTCTTAAAATGTTCTTAAGACTAAGACATGTCTGCTGGCATGCACACTGAATAGGTTTTGCTATAGAAGATAAATAGATTGCATCAGAACTACCGGAACAAAGGCGGAGAATGCTTGAGATGTTATACTGCATAAAAAGTTTAACCTTATATCTACCTACTAGGTTATACAATACAAAAGGATCTGAAGGTACTTCACTTATGAGAAAGGATAGCATACGAACATATCACAAGTGGTTAAAAAGCACGTCTGCGATGAATAACAAAATGAATTAGCCAACATAAGTGCAGGAATGCGGAAGTCCAATTAACAGCACAGAGCAGAATTCTATACAGTACGGTTTAGGAATAAAAACAAGGAGAATATACGCATTTGCGGCACGTGAACTTCTAGTATAGCATTGGATTAGCATTTGTAATTAATCATATATATCCTTTCATTGGAGGGCTCTGTGACTGTGATCAGATCAGAAATCAAGTGTTCCGAAGTCTCAGCTCAAAGTCATACATATATACATTTTGCATGAGAGGCGCATCCCTACGAGAGACTATCAGAAACTCTCTGATCATACGACTGATAGTAAGTAGGAGCACTAATGGATTATGAGACTTCTTTACCACATCAAGAAACGGCTCTATCTCTCCCAGGCTTCCGTAGCGGCAGAGGCGGGATGGCAGATCTTTGATTAATTTAAGACATCGCTAAGTAAAAGAGAAACACTTATGGGAATTGTGTTGGTAGAGGAACGGGAGCAATCGTGTAAAGAGATTATCATCGCGACGTTGTGGGAAGAAGAATTAGAGGTAGCGAAAGTTAAGGGATGCGAGAAGGGAAGTGCACAAGCAGGACTATCGAGAAGGAGTGCAGGTGGCATGGGAATGAAACAAGCGAATGGAGAATAGATGGACTTTACGTTCGGCCAGTTATATGAAACAATGATTACATTACAGATAGGCATACCATTTTGGTCCCAATTAAATCAGATTTAGATTTAAAAATTAAGCAAAGGTCGAATGAAGAAATTGAAAAGGGAGTCCCTAGCAAATTATATTGACCATCAATGAAATGCAATTGTTCATAACATACCAAAGGAATCGAGATCTTACAAGGACTTCCAAAGATGGTAGGAGTAAAAGGAACCTACGTCTAATACTAATTAGACGAGTTCAACACCTTCAAATATTTATGCAACAATAATTACAAATGATCTTTGATACCAGACTTTGATGGAATTGAACATCATTCCATCAGAATTAATTTGGAGAGGTTCCAAAGCAATTTCCCCCAAACCGCCCGCAATTGCAACTTCATATTTTAGGGATGAAAAATTGAAATTAATAGAATTGCAATATTGGCAAGAGCCTGGAACTACGGCGCATTCCTGATTCTTACCATACTCTGCGGCCTTCTGGGCTGGTACTTTCGCACTTTCGCCAATAAGAAATATTCAATCATTGAGTTGGAATTACTTAGACACTTGCAAGTTTGAACATAGAAGAAGGACACAATGCACTCAAAGCCTCTAGAAGATTACAGCTCACTAAAACCCTGCCGGTAATTAGTGGGAGTTGGGTGAATATGCAAACATGAATTTGCATCGAGGGGCGTGTTTTAGGGCCAGGAGCACATAGACGCTGTGAGAAATAGGGAATCATTTTTATGAGAGATGAACAGGGAGGATGGATAATGCCCCGCGCCAGAGATTTGATTGTGTGGCTTTGTTTGCAGCTGGCATTAGTGACTGACGACTGTTACCAAGCCTTTAAGTTATCGTCCCATATTACTTCACTCGCTCCTCCCTCTTTCCTTTCTCTGTTTGGACCAATATCCTCACTCCACATTCTTCTCTCCTCTTCGTTATACCCTGGCTCGTAATCTTCATTGAATCGTACCCCATCCTTCTCTTTCCCTTTCTTAACCGATCTGATCCCCAGCTTAAATGTAACTACAATGCATGTATTTAGGCTCGCTCTCCTCGCTCTTCAATTCCCTGATAATAAGCCAAAGGCTAGGATTGATGCCGCATACAACAATGCTAAAAATATATTTAAAAAAAATACACATCTGGTGGTATGACTCCGGTTATGAATAGATGATCCAGATATATGGAATTCGGCGCGTACGAATCCGGTAAGTTAAAGGTACCAAAGGGACAATACAGAAACAGCCAAAGAGAGAGGAAGGGCATAGCATAATAGGGAAAGGACACATGGGGGATAGCAGATTGCATTTAAAAGCGTTGCTCTTCTCGAGGACTCATTTAGTTTCGAATTTGTAAAAAAAGAAAGAAAAAAGTACAGAGACAAAAAGCTACCGCCTATGGAGGTCTTTTACCGTGATGATGTTGGGAGGGAGTAAAAACGCCCAGAATGATTCCCTTTCAATGAGGTCTGTTCCCTCCCATGTTGGATTGAGAATGAGAGGAGGATTTATGTCGGCCATGAATACTGAATACAGCGAAACAACATTTCCCGACATTATTTTGCCTCAGAGGCGGAACTGTTCCGTACAACTTCAATGCAACCTAATTTGTGCCGTTAGAGATGCGAAGAACCATTTATGTTGTGAGCATGTATAGATATATTGCCTGGCTAATTCACGTTTAATCAACGGAACGCAATATTTGAAGTAATATATATGCTCATGCGATGTGGAGATTCGTCTATTCAGAGCCATATCTTATGTCAGAAAGCTTGAAAATCCCCATGTTTTCTAGCAGTCAAACGCTGGTAGTTTATGATTTAGAAGCAGTGCGACTGGAAACTTAAACTGTATTGCAAGATAGCACTCATCTGCAATGCTAAATTCGAATGAAAGCTTTCCCTAGACATATATAGTCATACATAAATGCAACGGTTTCCCCAAACCATGCCCGTATAGCGCGTTTATAGTGGAAAGATGTCGCTCATAATTACTTACACTCAGGATTAACTTGATAATTCATTCAATTGCTGCATGCCAAGAACAAATTAATGAACAGTACATATACGGAGAAAAATGGGATATAGTTGAAGCTTAGCCTGGACGGAGAGAGGTCATGCTATATTTTATTTTTATTATGAATCATCTCATTTCAAGCAGGTAACAACTGCCTATCACTAGGCAATCACATAGGTTCTCTCATGCCCACCCTCTATCTACTATAGATACCATTTGCTGGAAATGCCCAACTGTATTTTTAAATTGGTACCCATTTCCCAAGTTAGTGCACGTGCTTAAAAGGAAGAACACACATACTTGGAATCACACGCGATACCGTCTCCTCCTCGTTACCCCCCTCCCCCACCTCCTCATCCATCTAATTCAAAGACATGTATCCACCTGCCTTCCTTTTATCTTCTCCTTCTCCCTCTTCCTGCCGCCTGCACCACTCCGCTTCTCCCCCATCTCATCCAATCCCAACCCGAATCATGCCCGTCTCTCCAATCCATCTCCTACCTGCTACTTCCCACATATTAACACTAATCAAGCCCCCCGGCTAGAGTATCATTCTCACATTTCAGCACATCGTCCTCCTCTTCCACTTTCTACTCCTTCTCTTGCTCTTCTTCAACGTCCTCCCCAAAGTCCACTTGAATTTCTTCGCCTCCAATCTTCACAAACTTCACAACATCTGCTATCAGAATGCTGCAACCTCTTTCTGTGAAGAAACTACAAAAGGTGCATAGACTAACCGAGCCACATCCTTTCCATCCAAGATACTCTCTTTTTCGGAACCTTTGTTAAAGTAGTCTCATTATTACGAACGATCGACCTTGATATCTAAATGTATTGTGTAATGCGCATACCTTTTGCACAGACGCACGAGTATTAAAAGATAACTAGGCTGCAAACGATAACTCAAGATTCATTACGATCTTTTATACCCAACCCCTCACTGAACTTGTAATATCTTATTTTTCGTGTTTTGTATTCGCTCCGAACACACGTTTGTATTATCTCTGATCTCCATTCGATCACCAAGATGAGTAACTTCATCTTTTGCTCCTTTGAGGTTTAGCTTTAAGACATAGATAGAGCACACAGTAATAGGGGTTTGATGCAATATCAAACAACTCAAAGGAATGCAAAATGAAGTTACTGCGTAAAGCTAACAGACACAACAGGAAACTGAATAATAAGAAACCCCAAGATCTGAGAAGAAAATGGCAATTTAGAAAACACTGTATACGTTGGTGAGAAGTATGATATTAACATATATCCATAACAAAATAAAACAAATAAGGTAAATATTCACCTACAAAAGACACTGTATTCTCCAAATAGCGGGCCTTTTAACTAAGCAACCCCTAGCAACATAATCATCCATGAAGATTTATTCGCCAATGATTCATGAATAAAATAGGCCAGTTCATTATACGCCTCAAAGAGTTACATTGGCGGTGTACGAACCTAATAAGGAAAGTCCCCATTTCCATAAGACCTTAACCCCACCTATCCTATCGAGACGCAAGGTTTGCCCTCTCAATTCTCCCTATGCCCTTTAGAGATTTTCCTAGAAACACCTTTAGCCATGTTGAGCTGTAATTTACCTTGTTGGGTCCTACTCCAGTCCCCCATGGTATAACAGACCCTCTAGTATCTATAAGGCCCTGTACAAACTATGACCTTAACGCAGCTTTATAAACTGCTGAGTCATGATCCTAAAAATTGCCGGGTCACAGCGTCTGTCAGTTTAAAGAAAAAACTAAGAATTGCATATATATTTAATAAATGTATAATGTTCCCACTGTTACTAAAAGAGTGTATCCGAGTAACATTCTCAGTGCTTCCATCCTAAACTAAATTAGCACTAACTTTTTTCTTAGTTTGAAACAATGTGTCTGTACTGTTTCCGGAATATACACATGCATTTAGATATTTCAGAAAAGAAGGAAATGAACTGATTGCAACTATGGCAGGTTGATAAGACATCAAAGCTTGTTATCCTTCGGCCATTTTTCTTTTGATGAATATGCAAAAGTCTCTGTGCGGCATCTTTGGGGAATCCTTTGGGCCATTATTAATTTTTCTTTCATCTTTCCATCACCTTGCTCAATAGATATTTACATAATCATAACAGGGGTTGATGGTTCTTGGTATTTCTATTAAAGCAATCGCTTCCGTCATGAAGGGGCTGTGAATTGCATGTGAGGTGAGGATTATGGTGCCCAATTGCCTATAGGATAGATAGCACAAGGGAACAGATAGACAGACGGGAAAGAGAAAAGAAAGGGAAGAGGGCGTAAAAGCTATCAGAATATTTCAGGCAAATTAAAGCCTATCGGATATAGAATCCGATATATGGGATGGAAGGATGTGGAAAGAACGTTATCTACTGGGGAAAACTTACATGAGTCACCAATTGAAAACACGATAAAATAAGGAAATAACGTTTCGTTATCTCTACATGGAGGTTCATATGATGAAATCAAGAGAATGCCATATAAATACCACCGATCGGATATATGGAGAAACCTCCTTCCCTATAAGCATATCTTGTAATCCTATTCACATATCCTATGTATCTGAGCTAATTTCTGGTACATTAGGGTAATGGTGCTTCGTTATACTATCCTGTAGGTAGGCAGATAGTTGCCTTACAAATATCAAATATAAAAAAATACAAGTCGCCAGCGACAGAATGATCCTTCCTGAATGGATGTTCCTGCCTAGATCCTAATAGGCTTACTTAATAACACTCTCTTAATCAAACCATATATATATACTCTTTATTTCCTCCCAGTGTTCTTCGCCTCGTACTCCATAATAGCAGAAGAAGCAGGGATAATGTATCTTGATTAAGACATAAGGCTCTAAACGAGGGATCAAATTAAGTCTGCGGGAGCTATTCGAGTGAGAGTGTGTCAAAATCAATCCGACTAAATGGGCTCCGCAAACTATGTTTCACTTACAGATGTACATAAGAGTAAAGACCAAGGTGATTATATTGCAACGTCTGGTGTGTCGTTAAACTGGGATATAATGGGTGTTTTGAATAAGAAAAAAAGGCGAAACCTTCACTTTAGTTTACGTTGAAATGGTAATCTGAGTCGAAGAGTACAATGAGTTAAAATATCGGTCCAATTACGCCCCTACACTAAATACCGGTATGCCTAACAGCAGTCAAACCTAGATTTAATCATTAGGCATTGAGGTCACACACCTTTATAGGTACTTTATAGGTTATGACCTTCCTTTAAAAACAAATTTAAATAATGCTTATACTCGGGATATGGTAACTAGATCCATACGTGAATTTATATCGACGGTTAGTGAGGGAGAAAAGGGACTCGTACAAAAAAGAGAGACGGATGAAGCTATGAGCTTTGATATGTACTGCACATATTCCAATAAGTAGACTGGGAAAAAACTGGGCCATCTTAATCCTCTTAAGTAAGATGGTCGTAGCTCCTGGTGAGGAAAGAAGAAAAGGGAAAATTAATAAATCCCATTATCAGATTGAGAGTTGATACATACACGCCATTAGTACCCCTTAATGCCATCTCTCCCCATGGACTACCAGGCTCTTTTTATTCCCCATATTTTCCTCTGTGGTGGCGAGGTTTGGCTTGCCCCCTCAGTCATAATCTACTTCATGATCATGAGGCAAGTTCTTTCTTCATACCTACGAGTTTGATATTCTTTCTTTTGACTGGACTTCAGAAAAGATTTAGCAAGCTTAGAATGAGTTTCGGCCCAATATAAAAGGCGGGGAAATATGGTTCAATATTTTATAAACCATCATTAAGGATATATACTAATCTTATTCAAGCACGAGTAAAAAGAAAGTATACATGATATATAGATAGACTCAACGGTATTATATGGATGACACGAGGCCCATTGCACCAGTAAATGGTGCTATTGTTTCATTCTCGAATGGGAAACTATATTAACACCAACGCTGTATGACTTAGTTATGGCCTAGCTGTTGTTTAAGCAGTCACAATACAGTTAGTAGGTATGGGATGCACATTGAGATGTGATTTCCCAAGAGCTTCTGCTATACATATCTCCTAATAGGATCGGCCATTGGATGGCTGTTTGCAAAATCAGGAAAAACAGAATTATGGCTTTCCTTGTTTTATGAGATTCTGTTTTAGCTTAAAGGAGAACTACAGGAACGATATTAAAGGATAGGCGAGACAATCTAAAAATATCCAAAGGCAAATCAATTCAATAACACTTCAAGGTTGTTTTATGGCCTCTTATCCAAAGGTAGATAAATCAATTGTAGACGGAGGAATCGGTGATAGTTGGGCCATTGAAACTAGTCGCCCAGAATTCGGTGCAATCCAACAAGGACATGTAAAAAGCGACTAACAATTATATTTGACATTGATGGGTAGATCCCCTGATCAGAACAAGCCATGTCTTTATTTTCATGGAATATGAAACAAATCTAAAAAATAAGGAAAATGGAAATAATAATCCATATTGGCTTCTCCCACTGGCAGTGCATGTGACGGCAGACTTATCAACCTGCTGACATTCAATTGCCGCATAGGTACTCTACCGATGTAGTTAAGTCCATCTTACAGAAGTACTAAAAGCCTTTTCCTACATGGCTATCTCCTTTATCATCCAGATTGGCTGCAGTTTCCTTTGGAATTAGTCGCTTGCCTTTTTATCTCACTCTTTTTGCAGCTAGGATTTTTCAATTGTGTTT
Organism: Sthenelais limicola; assembly: GCA_942159475.1. NCBI lineage: Eukaryota > Metazoa > Annelida > Polychaeta > Phyllodocida > Sigalionidae > Sthenelais > Sthenelais limicola. The sequence continues at coordinate 68,884,739 of OW804097.1, read as the reverse complement.
TTATTGATACCAACAATACAGCAGGGTCTAGAGTAAATGGCACTCTGTCCCTCAGAGGGCTGGGTACAACATTTTTTATATGCAGAGCGATCAAACGATGAGGATGGATGGGATACCTCTGTAATCTATACGTTAGACCCTTCAGCCTGGGGCTCACGTAGACTTGTAACAGGGCTTACACTTCTATGTAATCGATTTATTGCATTTAAGTATTACCATTCTTATATAGTCATCACTCACTCAAGATGACTGGACGCAGCCTTTGATATATAGAGGATTGAAACAGGCTCCAATTTTTTAAAGACAAAGAACCACAGTGTCTGGCGATTTAGCAATGATATGGCTTCTCATAAGAAGATCACTCATTCAAGTCAACACTTTTAGGCATAATCCAGGAAAAGAATATGATTGACATTGCATAATTTTATGGTCGAAATTTAAACCTACAGCAGTTAAGCAAAATGCATTGCATGCAATACTCTGCGGATGAATGGTGTTAACTGGAGGCAATGGCAAGTTCAAATTTGGGATTAGGGGGCGGGAATGTGAGTGAAGCCCTGTCTCCTGGCTGGCCCCTGGTCACTTGTCTAACCGGAGCACCTGTACTCATCCAGAAGACCGAGAGGCGAAGGACATAGGGTGTAAACTGATGAGCATAGCAACCATTCACTCGGATAAGGGGTTCGTTGCAAGCAGAATGCAGCTGAAAACTCAACAATCAATCATCAGCTACCTTTTTTATCGGCAAAAAAAATTTAACCGTACACAGGTCTATACTGCCTTCCTAGAAAGGCTTTTGGTTTCATAACGAAAAAGGAGAGATACCATAGGTGATGCAACTTCAAATCTTTTACATCAATTGAAGAGAGAATGCCGGCCCATCTGATAGTTGGTTATTTATCGCTAAGGGTGCATCATTCCTTTTTGAAAGTCACGTTTATAGTCGACAGATTAATTCTCGGTGCATGTGTAAAAAGATGCACGAGGTTTGCAATTATTAAAACTGAGATCAGTCCTGATATTTCCCAAAGGCAAAAAGCGTGTTTGGAGCAATACAATAGAGTGAAACCGTAAAAATATGTCATAATAAAAGCGACAACAATATATGCTGCAAAAGTTAAGGTGTACAGGTACAATCGGTACATTATAAGTAGGAGAATACCATTGATCAAGCTAGACTTCAGGAATTTAGTTTTCATATCTTTAACGTTTGGAATTCTTCCAGTGAGAAATCCAATGGACTAGAATGACGAAAGAATACCACGTGCATGTATACGCATTTGCAATAACATCCTCCTTGAAGTATTAACGACATCGGAAGGTTACCTCGTTTTATTACTTGGGGGTTATTTTCGTCATTTTTATAAAAGGAGTTCATTGATTAGGTTGGCTATGTTCCGAGTCATGCTGGCGACCAGCAACCTAAAGGTGGAATGAGCTGCTCTTCCTTCTTCTCCCTTAACCTCCTGCGGCCTCTATGATGTGAGTTCGTAGGAATCTATTCGTCATGCAATCTTATCATTCCTCATCTAAAGAAGCAGGTCTCCTTACCTTCCTAAGAGTCTACCTAGATAATGATGAAGGTGACAAGGACTGGGAAGTACTGCATGGTCTAGTGTTTGTAAAGGGCCTAGTCCACTAAGCCGATTCACAAGCGATCCTCACGGAATTTAGTGTAAAATGGTCATCTGAGGCGCACAGTCGCATGAGAATCGGCTTAGTGGACTAGGGCCTTTAGATGAATTTGTTGGAGTGGGTGTAAGGGCAAAGATGGAGAATATGGATAAGAAGAGATGCAGCCTTAAGGGGCTACTTAATATATATAAACTTGTAATATTATGAATAATAATAGTACTTGGTAATAAATGTACACTTGTGTTTCGAATCTCCATAAACGATGACCAAACCAGACCAATAGGATAAACGCAACATACCCAAAATGTTTTAACGTGAATAGTTGTAGCCCCTATGATTTGTAGGCATAAAGGGATTGGGGATATAATTGTGAGAATACAAGACACATTTCTGCTATAAATATGTTTTTGGTCATATATAATTCACTGCTTACATAGATATCACCGAGATATGTCTCACCCTCTTCCCTCCCAGCGTTTTCTTCTGTATCACAATGCTATAGCTCGGGTAAACTTTGCGGTGATACAACGAAGACTCTTCTCAGGGCTTGGGGTCACTCTTTAAGTCCAAACCAATCTCACAAGTCTATCGGGATATAAAAGCGCAATAATCATCTTATATTGGGTTGTGATGATCAAATTATAGATAGCCAGCCTTACGGGACGGGAGAAAATCAATGCATCATTCTGGTTTATGACCAGCCATGAATAACAGTTCCAGACCTTCCTTGAAGCACTGTAGATCTATATTTTCGCGGCTTTGGGAACCTATACTAATAAACCACGTGCTGACACTTTACTTTCAAACTGCATCCCTAAAGAACATGCTCATTTGTGACTTTAAAAAACTGTCTAATACTATAGGAGGAGCTTATTCTCCTGGGACTCAATAATCTCGGTGGTTGGTTTTCACTATGCTTTAACTAATTCACTTGGGCTTTACAGGCAGAGAAGGAGAGAAAGGAGAGCCAATGCCGCGGCGGCTGCGGCTATGTCAGCGAAGATTCCTCACCATCACCATACATACGAGACAACAACAAGCAAATACAAAGTACCACCTCCGCCTATGGGGGGTAATCCGTATGCTCTGCCCAGATACGGCCCGGCAGCGCACGCCCAATACGGACCCGTCGACGCATTTGGGAACGAAGAGAACATATACTGCGAGATTCCAGCGGATCATATACCAGAACCATCGCCACATATGTACAGACATAACAACCACGTGCACCACCACAACCAGCACCAAAATCCTCCTACTTCTCATCACAACCATCACCCTCCACAGTACCACACTCTAAGCTTCTGACATATTGCCAACCATCGACAACTCAAACCTCCGCCTAAATTAGGGGCCAAGGCCTCTTCCTCAGGCTCATCCCCTAAATGTCTTTATAGTAGTCTCTCGTGATGACGCGGGAATCTCTGAAGAGTAAGTTATTTTCACAGAGACAGCGTAGATGTCGCTAGCGTCGCATGGTTGGCAATGACTGATCTACTTTTGTAACCTTTTTCAACTATATGCATGAACATTTTTTTCCCTTTCTTCTGTTGTATAGTTTGCTTGTGCATTCGTTTATGTATGTATATATGTACGTACGTATGTATAATTCTGAACATTGGGAAAAGATCCATCAATTACACGATGGTCATTTTATGCAATGTTCCCTCGAAGCTTCTATTCATTTGAATGCAGTCTGTGAAATCATTGAATGCAAGTCATGAATAATTAAGTATGGGATATTCAAACATTGATGCAATTGGGTATACAGTTTATAGAACAGCATAGTTGTACCTGTAGATTTACTAATGCTAAGAGCTATTCTTACATGTGTCAAAGCCTAGGCAATAACCTGTAGTGACTCGTAGATAGAGTCAGAGCTAATGTACATGGAGGCTTCTCATTTCACCTGTACCTTTCTATTGCTTGTCCATGCAGCGATGCAGATAGGTACATTACTCCTAATGAAATGATGTCTATATACGTGCACTTTGTCTCGGCAAAGACCTTTTAAGCCTAGTTTGCCATATAAAGAATAAGTTAGTTGCTGGCATATATGCACTTGGTTGGATATTCTTTCTTTTATTTTGTAGCGCATGTCTATATTTCTAAAATAGAAAACTAAAGCCATAGTAGTAACATAGATACAGTACATTATACCTGTACGTGATTGGATATACTATGTGTATGAAATTAATAGTGCATGCTACATACGATTCTTCTATACAGAATTTCAAAATATTGCCAATTATTTTGAAATTTCAATGTTCAGGATTAATTAGTTGAGTACCGGCTAGCTTGGGTTATGTAATACCAACGATTCCCTTTCAAATTGATATTTCACTGGTTCTTTCCAAGTTTTAATGAAACGTAAAGGCGGATTATTCTTCTACTGCGGCACCAGTTTAAGTATTGTTTCAGCTGGGTTCACTGAACCTCAACTGAAGTGATCATTGTCATATACCTAATGCAAACGGAATCTGCTCGCACTTTGAGTTACTAGTTTACCAGAAATTACCACTGAATAGTCAAAGTTATCGAAAGAGACATCAACGGACAAAGTATTATAATGTATTAAAGCGTTTTCAACCATTCTGACAAATCCGAATTTGTTTCTATTAACACCAGTGCGAGGTAAAAAGCATGCAATGAATACATCAAACATCCAATTATCATGGCTTTTGAGATGTAGTTGAATGCATCGTGATGTATTTGAAAGGCCATGTTGGATAGAATTATTAAGTTGTGAATTGAGGACATTGGCCATACGTTTAAAAAGAAGCAAGAATTCGCTTCATGAGTTAACACATGATTTCCGTAGCGTTAAAATCTTCTGGCACGAAGTCGCACAATCGGAGGTAAAATAATTGAGGAAATCTGAGCTGGAACACAAAACTGATAAAATTTATTTATTGATTAGCCACGGGGCAGGTGTGTAAAACACCCGATCTCCAATTTCACTGATAGCATTTTTAACACTTTCTGTACAGTTTCCTTTCATAAGATTTTCCCATTCGAAATTTGTAATCCATTAGGACCAGGAAATATGAATTTACATGGATAAGATAAGATCATACGGATATATTGTTTGGGTGTTCCGTGTTCAATTAATCAAATATGAATATTGTATATACTTGTATATGTATATACAAGTGTACCAATGTTTTAGAAACAATGTTTTAGAAATTATGCCAGAAAGGTAAAAGAATATTTGAGGGAGTGGATTATTGCCGGAAAGAATATTGATGCTGCGTTTTCCCTTGTCGAGGGATGCAAGTTTTGTACTGATTTTTGACAACTTCCAAATATTGCAAAATATTCAAAGAACTCTCGAAATCTGATTTGTCAATGAATTAATAAGATTTCACCCTCTGTTTTTCAGTATTTTTGGCATGGTCCGATTGCATGCCTGCTTATCATACACCTCCTAATGTCACAGATTCGCGTCCTTAAAAGTGGAAGGAAGACATTTCCATTTTGTGGTCTTACCCTCTTCAGATTAGTGCCTATTAGAAATGTCTTCAGGAAAAGATGAGAAAGTGGGATTATTTAGCCATTTTAATTCTGACAACTGATTTAGTATTTTCAATATTTCTTTTTTTCGCTTATGGAGTCGTCGTACCGATAATTATTAATTTTAGTTATGACGAATTCTGTTTCAATCAAAGCGCGCTTGCTAAATGTTCAAGATGCCTTGATGAGGTTGACAAGGAAATAACTGACAATTTCTCCAGGTGTACCATGCTTATGGTTCCCTCCAGTAAGAATAGTTTCATTTGTAACTCACATAATATTATTATTAGAATCTGAAATGTATTGTTTTTCCTTTCTTAACCAAACGTATATCTTTAAAATGTTTATCCTAAAATAATCTTAATTATTCATTGACGGGTATTTGTCCCTCCTTTCGTATACCCTATACTATTTTCCATTTTCCTGAACAAACTACGACTTGTCCTTTGCACCCTATGTTTAACATTGACGTCGACCCGAATCTCCGGGTACTAATTCCCACGAAAGGCTGAAGGTTGTTCTGGTGGACGTGTCCAATTCTCCAAACAAACTGTTTCAAATTGCCAATTATTTTTTCCAAGTCGCTCATATCGATGCAAGAATCATACCGATGGACACTCCAATTAATAGGATGAATACATTGGACGAAATGATTTCAAGCTGTTCATATCTTTTTAAAAACAATTCTTCAGACAATAACTGTCTCAAAACTAATAGATCGGCTTTTTGATGTGGCATTTATCCGAGATTACCATTAACAAATGACGAATTGAGATTTTCCTCAAGATGAGTGATCTGAAACTTATGATTATTTATCTTTATTTCAGAAAAAACGCCATAAAGATGGACAGCTCCAACTATCCTGCTGACACTGCATCGACTGACCACATCTACGAAGAACCCACGTACTATACGATGCCCTACGACTCCCCACCCTACGACCCGGACACCCTACCCAACAACGCGCAGATTGACACCAGTAGGGGTACTTTTACTATCGGCTTCAGCAGTCGTCCATCCCCTGGGAATGGGCTGCCTACCGCAACAACGGGAGCACCTAGTGAATACCAAAATGACTCCAGTGAAAACATGCTATTTGCATACTAGACCCGGATTATGAGGAATCGCTAAAGCCATGCTTTGAGAGCATGATGGCACTGATCCGTGTTGCACACTTGAATCAAAGGCGTGGTTGGCATACATATATTCATTTTCCATCATCGAATAGCGAGATGTCCAATAGAAATGATGTTGTCGCGGCTTAACTTCTTGGTGGACAAGCATGTGCATTATCCCGATTGAACATGAAGGCCGTCAATCCAATAAAACATTAGTGGGTTGTATAGATATAGATTTTAGGGCGGGGAGTGTGATGTTATGGGTTTGAGCACAGAGTGAAGATGATTGCCTTTGAGGCTTTATATGCACATTTTTGGGGATGTAAAAAAAATCTAGCGTGGTCAAATAGGCTCGTAAATTTCCAAGGGGACCAAATTCTACATAAAAATGAACAATGGAGTACACTGATGCGAAAATTGGACATTAAATATGAACAAATGGATCGTATTTATTCATAAAGCTACATGTGATCATTTTAGTTAGTAAAGTTTAGTGAACCGTGGATGATGAATCCTCAAGATGAAAGCCCATTTTGAAACCCCTAAAAAGTCAAGGAAATCTTTTTCTCTGAGGATTGATCAATGTTTTCTCCCTGTCGTCTTACAAAGAAGGAAGTGTCAAACTGATTATGGCAGTAATGTAACGCTGCCTGGATTGAATAGATTCCCTGAACAGATTTAAAGAGATTAAGATGGATTAATGGCTAATCACTGGGGAGGATTATAAGCATGACAGGCCTCAACGGTGAACTCAAAACACTGAAAGGTTTGATGAGGTGGTGCCTGCGCATCATTTAAAAACTCCACTGACAGGGGAAGGAGAAGAGGACACGCCAATTAATATAAAAAGTAAATATTTTATACAGAATCAATAAAGCAGTGAAGTAATTGCCACGTATTGCTACCGACTCTATCTGGATAAATAATATACAACATAGCAAAAGAACAGCCCCACTTGTGGGAGCGGGGAGAAGGGCTTATATAAGATATATGACAAGGACCGAAGGGGATTACACTGAGGCCACAGCTATGATACATTTATTGTGAACTGCATACAAATACCCTCATAATGTGCCGGGGGATAAGCCACTACCGACAGACATGTTTCATCCAAGACGTAATATAAGACAATACTGAGGCGCTTTTTGTTTGTTTTTCATGGCTCTATTATCCCCATAGTGAAAATATTACTGAGATGTTCATTTTGCTTTTAGATTGTCACCAGTGCTGTATTTGTCTTGCTTGGAGGAGTTTTGTCCAATTGGGAATTGAAGGGTTGAGGTAGGGGAGATTTTTTGTATGTGAATGGGAATGGTGTATGTAGGAATGCCCATAAGAACGATAGAGCTGGAGGCATATCCCAAGGCTCAGTTATGGCTAGGTAAATATTTGTATTAGACTAGCCAGTGCATCATACAGTCATAAAGCATATAAAACTATACAAAATTGCTATCCAAGATGGAAATAAGATGAGAAAGAATTGCTTTCTCATACTGACTGTAAAACAAATCCCATCGAAGGGTATTTCTATTCACTATACAATTGGCCCACAGCCTGAAAGAGAGAAAAAACAGTATTGCGAATCACAATACATAAAACAAATGTAGAAACATGATGTACACCATTTACTGAGTTAGTATATATTTGAGTTTTGCAAAGGAAATTAGGCGAAATGAAATTTTTGGTGAGCATAATAACATGTTTATTTTCTGGCGACCATTCATAACACGAACTATATTCATCGATGTATTTGCAATGCATGGCAACATCAAACCAGTATTATATTCTGGTACGCGTGTCAATCATTCACCAAAATGTCGACTAACAAAAGGTACATGATAATTCATTACAACGTGTATTACAATGAATACTTATTCCAGAGGTTATTCGCAAAGCAGTTATGTATACATGTATTTGAAAACTATTAACCCTCTATGAGATATTGCTCAGATACTAAGAAATAGACGATATGACATTATACGGTTTTACGGATTCGTGTATATTATTCGTGCAACCAAAGAATTATGAATTTGATCATGATAAAAGTGCAGGGTTGGGCTGTTACATGCAATTGTGACTCGTGATGCAGTGGATATTATTATATGTACGGTATGTTGATGTATAAAAATGGTTACATGACGTGTTACCCTCAGTTTCCACAGTATTTGGCTATAATAGCAATATAAAAATGTACGAGCACGGTATTATCGTTTTAAATAGTTATTGCATACTTATAAATGTTTTCAGGCATTGCCATAAGAAGCTACAGGAACAAGTACTTGCAGTAAATGCCTCCCGAACGCCTAAGAACGCAAAAGCAATTTCTTGGAAAGGTTTGAGGATTGTGTTGTCATCTAATATAATGGACATATATAATGTATTTGATTGAATGGGCATACTGTCATAAAGAAAGTGATTTCCAAGGGCAAATGGACCATTGTATCAGTGTATACATGGTATGTTTTTGTGCCCGCATTATCTCCGTGTTTGAGGGGAAAAAATAGAGTTTAAGAAATCTCACGAAGTTATGCTCAGAGACGGTGGGATATAAATCAAAATGGTTTTTATGAGAAATGCCTTGACAGTTTAAAAGGGGTAGCTTCTAATTTTTGTACGAGATGAATCTGATGTAAACTGATTGATGATATAGAAGATTATATAGAGAAAATGTAAATGAGAAGAAATGTATTTTACTCTATATTTTACATGATGAACATGTACAGATTATGAACATGAATGTGTTTTCAGTTGATGTAAAGTAAAGTGTTTTGTCCATGTATGTGAAAAATGCTATCCGGCAGAATGTATCAATTAATTGCTTAAAGATAGTCATTTCAGCATCGAAGACTCCACTACTTTGACCATACGCTTTGCCAATATTCTCTAATGCCATCTTAGATATCGGCAAAAGAAATACAAAGGGCTAATAACCAATAAATAACAATGAAATAACTTCAATTAATATTCTTCCTGATTTGCAAAGAGGATAGCCGTGACAAATCTTGATCCACTGGGCCAAAAACATTTCCAATTGAACATTTCCTTCATGAGGCATTAATTTCAATATCTTGATATCTTTTGGAAATGATAGGCTGCAGAGCTAACGCAATACTAGAGATTATATTTTTATATTGGTTTATGATTTTCAAATTTTAATTGCTTTGCTGCAGCCTTCCCGATTCAACAGGTTTTCACTCACTCAAGGTCTAATTATCTGTAAGCAACCTCAAAATATTTTAACATCAATTACAGGTCTAAGAGTTTCCAAACTGCAATTGCTAAGAGAAGAAAGCTTGAAAGACTCCCCAAACATGGAGTACATTGTAGTTATCATTTCAAAGGTCCATGTGCCTGAAACAAATTTTATATTTCATTTAAACTTCGATTTTTACGTTTTCAATGTGATAAATTTCTATAAAACTAGAATGCGTTCACAAAAGCCCCTGTCAAACCGAGGCCTTTCTAGGAAGGCGATTCTACTGATTGCCAATTCTTATGTGTATTATATACAGAGTAATATTATACAGACACGCCCAACATGAATTCATTTGAAGGCATGTATAAGCAATTACGAAACAGCATCATGTTTGTATTTCTAAAAGAAATATGCCATCATGGTTAGTGTTCAGATCTCTCTCCCTGGTTGGGCCTCATGTACATAAAACACACATACATATGTAAAGAGAATCGTTCAAATGTGTTCGCGATCCATTGTCCATGCTTTTAACATCAAACCAGTGCAAAGTATCAACATTATATATGGTGGGTTACGTTTTGGTAAATTTTAACAGAATGTTGTAACAATGCAATTTACGAAACGAAACTTTGCTTAAATTGGAACAAGACTAATAGAGTAGCTCATTTTTCAAGTGGGCTAAACAATATCGAGTCAAGTTTTTTCTATGGGGTGGTGTTGTGCTAAGATAAAGATATGTGATAACATTTGTTTTTGAAAATATAAAAACTGTTTAATGTGTCATGATGGAATATGAAGTAATAAATGACTATAATATCAATGTGTACCGAGTAGGTTTATGTTTATTCATATGTTTGCATCACAAATTCCCCGAGGGAGGTGTGATGATAAATTTGAAACGATAGAACACTGTCAATGACAGGCAATATAACTTTTAATGCTTTTACTTTACAACTCTTTCCTTCTTCCTTCATTTCCATTACGCCCCTGACATCATATATATAGCATCACGCCATATATATATGCACTTGTTTGTAATGTATTGATATTTCAATCTTCCCGAATGATCCCTAAATTAAATCGTTAACTTAGGCGCTGGAATTCTATAGATTGGCATTTATATCCTGAGTAGATTAACTGTCCTCTGGAAAGCTGGATATCACTCAGTTGTGAAATGTCCATGTTTATTCATTAACATACCTCAGATTTCCCGAGGGGAGGGTTCACTTAATACAGGAGGATTACCAATAAATAGCACCACAGTTTTATGCCTCATTCATTCCTTCCCTGCAACTTCATCGTCCCACAGTCTCCCTCTTCCCTCATCTTTCGTCTCCAAATCCATATAGAGATGTATAAGAGGTACTAGTTATTAGGAAAACCTATAAAGCTTTGTTTATATCATAGCATATACCAATAATTCATTTGCTCTTTGGGCATGTATTACTTTTGACAAATTTAATGGTACCAAATTCATGTCCTCATCAACACAAACGATTGATACTGCATGAAGTGGAAACCATTCTATTGAAACAGAACTTGAACTAGAATACAATCTTGCCAACCATGCAGATAATCGATGTACATGATGCCATAGGGATCATGAACCCTCATTATCAATGCAGTAGTTCACCATCGCTCCTAACCTTTGATCACACCAACTGCAATCACCCAACATAATAATTCATCATCAAATTACATGTCAATCTTCATATTACCCCATGATTCATGTATTTCAGTATAAGGTCGTACGCACTAATCATTATATTGCATATATAATGCACAAGCAGAGCTATACAGGGGCATGAAGAATGGGGAACGCGCTGTTCGGAAAACTGTATATATGAAAATACAGGAAGAAAATCCTTATATGTTTTTTCTTCATTGGCCTGGAACGTTTGATATTATTTCAAAAATACGCAAAATCAATTAAAATGATTGTTCTCATGCGTCGCCGCTAAAGAATTATAAAAAGACAATTTTAATCGGGTGAACTGAGCACAAAACTACAATGTCCCTTCCAATTCAATATACCTCCAGCGATACCCATTATTCTAACATCTATTTGTTTTTAATATCGATATTTAGACCACGATCGGATATATGAAGAATCTATTCTGGTATATATATTAATAGATGTAGCGAGACCTAAACTCACGTGCTTGCCGACAATCATGTCACTTACATGCTAAACGTCATTCAACGCCAGAAATGTACGTCATATCTATGTTAATTCCCTTGTCATTCTAACACTATAGCCGCAACCAAGAGATAAATGAGATAAATATATGCTGATTCTGCGTGTCTAGACTAAACAGTATTGTTAATACAAAACCTTCAGGATTCTTTAGGAGAATATTATGTAGTATTGGAAATATATGTAGATGTAGCTCCTTGAAATATGTGGTTTAAAGCAGAACGCATTCAGACAATGGAATGTATCTACAGCTGAAATCACTTTCAAGCCCTTTAGCAATCTCCTCTTTTTATATTTTAGATTACAAACTATCTGATTTAAGCTACTGGATAAGGAAGAATTGCTTTTGCTAGCAGCTAGCAGCATCGGTATTGGTTCAATTACTTTTAAAACCATGCACTAAATTGCTACAGGAGCTATTACAAACCCGCAGCTGAAATAAACAGAGCCGCGAAACACGATCATCCTAACGCTTTTAAAACAATTGTGGGGTGTGATAAAATCATGAATTTTGTCCTGCTTAATATCTGTTCCACCAGACATTATAGAGATTCAATTTGAAAACTTAATTAAATCACTTTCAGACTGTCAGGGAGACGGCACGCTCTTGTAAATATCATTACAGTATAGATTGTAATAAATACACCACGTGTTGCGTTTCAGAAGGGAATGGACCAATCGTCCCTCCATTAATCTATTATAGATATCTGGAAAGGCTTTCCAGGCACTGGCGTTCCCTACACTATCATTGTCAGAAGTCAGGGGCAGTGGTTTTGAAAGCTACATTCCCAACTGGGTTAACCCATGATTCGTATCACTGCTTCTTTGCTAATTTGATCAAAAGCACTGAGGATCTAAGATCAAGTATACCGACATCGAAGAAATGTTTTTAACTTTTTCGTACACATTGGTAACTTCTTTGTGTCTCCTATTATTATTTTTGTATCACAGAACGGAAAAGAATTCTGCTGTAACCTATATTTGACATGTTTTCTGAGACAGAAGCGTCCTCAAATGTCCAATGAATATTGTGTTCCGAGATTTGAGAAGAGGAAAAAAGGCATGATGAGAACAGTAGAAATGTAATTATCAGGTTTTAATATGAACTTGAATCATGGTCATTTAGATAAAGCGTTCAAACAGGCGAAATGGAAGTACGATGTAGGAGTGCCTCTGTTTCAAACCTGTTTGGTCGATGCGATAATTTCTTCAGTAAACCATACGTTATTGTAAGTAATGTGCCTCAATCTATTTGTTCCCCTTTGGCCGATCCATCGTTTTTCTTCATGAATGCTTTCTTTTTGGATGGATGCACGCTGCTGTTTACAACTGCCCTTTGAAGTAGTTACTTCATCACACCCATCTATAGATGATATATCCAAAATGGAACAGGGTGATTTAATGCGGTTTTATAATGAGTTAATGAGTTTTAATGAGCCGCATACTACAAATCATGTCAATATTCTGATATACTTGTTAGTTGAGAACGCAACCACTCTACGTATGTAAGTGTCATACAATCTCTTTCCATTTTGCTGAAAAGATTGTAAAGATGTACATGTGGTATAGTAGAATAGAAGCTCCCGAGAGTTGTTAATTCTGTTTTTACCTAATATGGTTGAGTCATAATTTAGGTGACGTTGAGATATCAACTTCGAATTTGGTTCTATATACTCCATGATCCTAAGTATTCAATGTTCATTATATTAACAGGGCCATGCGGTAATGAAAACGTTATCACATACCTCATACCACACACTCTCCCATACAACCAACGTGTGGCGTATACTTCAGAATGGAGTAATACATAAAACCCTGTCTTCAAATCGAATAATAAACATAAATGAATACAGTTACCCTTACGCTGTTATTCAAGTAAATACGACGACTAGAAATAGAGAGAGAAGGGTATCACAGATAGGCACTAGCAAAAGGGGTGTTTATAGGAAAATGGCTTTTCTGGGTTAATAGCGTATAAATACTAGGAGAGAAACACTGAATACAAGGGAATGGATGAGATAAAACGGTGGTATCAATATTTAGATTGGAATTGGCTTGGATGAGATAGATGAGGAACGAGGAAGGACATTTTAAATGACCGTGTACACATTCATTTCGGTTAGACTACAAACCTCCTCAAACAGACATATGTTTGCACTATTAAAGTGCATCTTTTCTAATAACTTAACGAGACACGGATGCTTTGTTACCTAATCACAATTAAAGACGGAATTTAAAGACTAGCAATACACGCGAACATATTACCAGACAAACTGATAAGTTCAAATAACGAGCATTCTCTACTGTGCGCCTCTCGCCACTATCACTTTTATGTAATGCCCAATTTCGACCGTGTCATTAAAGGGTAAAAACACCTAGATTTAGTGCTTCGATCTAGCCATCATATTTCAATTTATTATGACAATTCTTTCTCTCGTTACTTGTCTACTTCTTGAAGCTATCAATATTTCGATGACGCTATTTCTGTCTATAATATCAATGCAACACCTGATCTAGGAGCTAACCAATTAGATTGAAATGGGATTGCCTGATACATGGGAATTAAAGCAGATGGTCCGGGACATATTATACCCAATACATTATACAAAAAGTCAAGCTGTTGCGAAAATGTGAGATTTAAAACTGTAGCCTCTACTTATTTCGATAAAGGAATATTACATCTATAGGTACATTTTCCTGACCCGTCCGGTTTGAACAAGTGTAGAGCAAATATGTATGTCGTGTATTTTGGGGTCTATCATAGACTACTCATTTTTACAGACAACCCACAAACCTGTTAATTTCACTTTGTTTGAAACGGTGTTATTTTAGAATGAGTCTTCCAACACTCAGCCCTGTGGATCAAATGATGACAGAATATAGAAAACATAATTTTGGGCGATTTCACTGGGGACACAGCTTTAATGCAACAGAGCCTGTCGATCTTAATAGAGATGTAGAAAATCCAATTTACGTTCACTTGAGGCTTAAGAATGAACGCAGAATCTAGGATAGAATGGGGGAGGGCGTGGGGGCTTGTGAAATAATGGGTGTTGAATGAATACACAAAAGAAAAGGTGTTTGTGTTCCAGTACATAAGGTTTTATCGTGTGTAGGTAGGTAGATTATCAAGGGAAGGCGTAACAAGTGTACCGCCCCGGCCTGAAAATAATTAAATTTTTACTTAAAGTTCTACAATAGTATCCAAGAATATTATATCATAACCAAAATACTTGACGAATCAGCCACTTGCACTGCGGCACCTATACTTTGATATAAAATAACTCAGTTGAGTTGAGCTGTATTTAAGGTTCTGCATGTGGCAGGAGAGGAAGCCCTGTGTTGCTGCCTCTCACACTAACGCGCTTACCGAGAAAGATTACGATGCTACGGTGTACGGCTATAAGACGGGAGTCCACTGCACGAAGTGAGCCAATACTGTGATGCATATTGCGATAAATGTGCGAGGCGGTATTCCCAATCCTGGGGCATCACCATGTAATTCCAACCTATTTTCAGGGCTGCAATCGGTAATTTTGTTGGGGAAAGGTGGAACGACGCATCTGGACCAAGCTGCTATGGGATTTTATCCCAAGGCCCTTTAGAGCATCTTGTTTCAAAGACAAAGGTGTGGACGGCTGCATCCCCCCTCCCCTCCCCCATGAACCCATTCCTCCATATCCAACTTTATAAAAGCTGCACTCTCAGCTAATACCGCTCAAGAATTGAATATTTTCCACATTTGACCAAAATTGTGGAGAATTTGTCCTGTTGTATTTGCTACAGTGCTTCTAAAACGTCCCCATTTGTATTTGGAGGACCCGCCCAAATCCTTCCTTGCAAAAACCCACTTATTATCGCTCACGGGCGCCTTCTCTCGACCGATTCGACTTCAAACATATATAACAGCCGAATAATATTGATAACTTCAGTCAAATAAGTCATCATATGAGTCCATTTCGTAAGATTTTGTTTGTCGTAATAGCTGAGAATGCAGCTTAAAATGACTCTTCCATTAATCATGTAAGACTATGATATAACAAGAATACTTCTAAATCAATGATAGGAGAAGAAAATGTTAGAAGAAAAAAATGGAAAATAATGTTAAAATTTCCCCTAAACACTGTTATCTATCGTTATCGCCCTAGGTTATTTAAATATTAGTTTTCATCTTCCATTTAATATTGAGCTATTTACAGCTTATCTGGTCCTGGATCGGAGATGTAAGTGGGGACTGACAAGAAGGATGGCACATAAGTGGAGTTCATTACAGAAGGCGTATCATCAGTGATACATCCATGTATCTGACATCTGTAATTACAATCACATGTCAGAATGTGAATTAATTAAGCGGCCCGATGTGATTAATGCATGATTCTTCTAAAGGGAAAGTGTCATCTCAGCCCTGACTTGAATTCTTTAATTACACGCCACGAAGTGCTTTGATGACAAGGAACTCTTTTGAGTGAATATGCTGCCATAGTCTCCAGCAGTATAACCTAATTATATGTATCTTATTATATTCGCAACTTTGTTGTAAACAAGGATAGATTAATATAAGGCACTTGTTCTACTGCGCGTATAACTACTGCATGCATGCAAGAGTAGACTTACAAGTGAAATCGCAACGCCTTGGGGATTAATGGTTATTATGTGGGGTTGAGGAGGTGAAACTAATGTTGCGAACAGATTATAAACATTTAAATTTTAGACAACTGGGATAAATGTATGTATACGATAAAGGAGAGTTCAGGCCCTATTTTAAAGCTTTAAAGCCTCCATGTCTTAAGGCCTTAAGGAATGCGACAATTCTGATTACTGAAAACAATTTCATGTCGCATTGAAATATGCATGATTTGAACCCTCTGTCATACAACACCAATACTAGATGTAGAATGGAATTATCATCATGAATAAACATGTACTGTTGCTTACGATAACGGCCAAGATTTTAAGGTCGGGAAATCTCCATGCAAAGGAGACGATGACCTATAAGAAATAAGGATGTGATCTCAATGCTGTGTTTGCAAGGGCATAATTTGCGGACACCCAAGAAGAAATGAGAAGTAACCTGCCATTGATTACTTGGACAACGATACCATGCAGGCCAAGATATGCGATGTCAAATATCACCAGAGCTCACCAGAGCTCAGATCCGATGTACCCGTCCAAGTAGAAGGTCCAAATGCTCAAATTGCCCTCATCTCTTATGCAGGTATTGGTGCAGTTTCACCATCCTTAGTCACGTACAGATGGCATATCGGATTGCCCAATGTATTTGGTTGCGCGATAAAAGAGCGGAGGCAAGTTGTGATCAAGCCGTGATGTCAATAAAGATTCATCTGTGATGAAATAGCATTTCCACAATCATAATAACATGAAAGTCAAACAATCTTCCGGATCATCATTTAGATACTATAGACGTGATCTCCATAAAACATCTTCCAAGTTATGGCATTATTATACACATGCATGCATTTGGAAAGTGCCGCATTGAGACAATATAAAACAAAAGAATCGAAGATGGGGTTATATTCAGTGCATGCTTTTCCATTTCATGGTGGATTCATCATGCTAAAATTCAGTAGTGGGATATATATAAAGCTTAGAATAAGGTGACTCCGGAGGTTCATGCCAATTTCCGTCCTGCTCGGGTCACTGAATGGTCATATCTCAAGCTGTCCGCTACGTTTCTTATCTTGGAAGAAAATTTATGGGGAAAAGGCATTAGCATAGTCTACAAATGACCGAAGGATGGCTGGAGACATGGGTTTTCTGAGGGCTCGCCAGGAATATATGGGACCAGACAGTTGATTTGGAAGTTGTTATGCGGGGGCGGAGGGAGAGTATAAGAAAAAGATAACATGTAGTTCTATATTACAAGGAGAACAGCTTAGCACTTCATTGCGATGACTGATGCGATATGATATATATTGGATCCAAGTAGCGACAGAGAAAGCCCAAACAAATATGTATTTTACAGTAATTGATTTAGATCTTTTCCTAAATAAAGGTTGAGTAGGCTGGGAATAACGTGTACATGTACTGATTAGTTTTATTAAAACATATCAAATTCCAAAAAAATGTGATATCGGGATTGATTGATTTCACACCTGGAACTCAGGCTCAATTCCCACTTCCTTTGCCGGATTCTACCATCACAATTAAAGGTTATCCCATCCGACAAGGACTCACAGGAGAGCAAGAAAGAATTAAAATCCAAACAGCAGCCTTTTTCGGCACACCATAATCGTCACACAACACAAAATAAGCAGCATTGGAACAGCCGTGCGTCCTAATTAAAAGAACCACCAGAAAAATAGCATTCATTCGAAATGTCTAGGGTTTCTTATCAATTTATCAACGCTAACAGATGAGCTCACATAACCTACGAGCAAGTAAATCCGATATACCCTAAGTGGATACATGGATAATTCAAAATGATTCAATGAAAATGTCTCATAAATATCAGTGGTGGATGGCTTTGCCTTTGCTCCTGACTCCACGGTTTCATTACTACGGCTACATGTACTGTCTCGTAACATCAAAAACATTTTATACCACATACTTATATAGTATGTGGGTCGGATTTCTTTTGGGAATACACAATGGAACACCCGGTATATACCGGATGTTCCCATTGAAATGACATATGAATGTCCGGTATGGAACGTCCGGTATATTGCTCATTCCTAAAAAAAAAATCCGACCCATACATATAATTATTGATGCATGATTGGTTCGGAGAAGGTATATATATAATTGTACAGACAAATATCTTCATATCTGATGAGTGCGGTCCTTATTATAGGCGATGAAATGTCACAACAATTTTTTCAGTGAGATAATACATCGAATATATACTTGCTATATCCATGTTATATGATTAGCCTACAATGTCAGGTAGCTGTCAGAAGCTATACAGAAGTTTGATAATTCCTACAAAAGAAACATCTCAGATTAAACGAACATCGCCTGACAGGTATACATTCATACGAGTATATGATATAGAATGTCAAGAGCGGATTGTGTTAAACGTCTAGTTTGGATCAATAGCTTCACCTCGAATGGAAAAGCGCATGTGTCTCCATCTGTTGGAGGGCAGCGACACAGGATCGTGTTTTGGATCAATTTCGCGCCACACTGACGATGACTAGTGCTAGAATATGGGACAACTGTGCGCGAATAGGAAATGAAAACTAAAATCTATAATATTAAGGCAACCAAAACCCAAATGTTAAACCTCCGAATTATTAACAAATTCCAGCTTCCAATGAGGGGAGGAGGGCATGTCAGTGGAAGATTACCTTCTCTTATCGTCTTCCTACCGCCTTTAACCAGTTAAACTGATATGAAGGTATATTTTTAGTTAGATTAGCAGTGTTAATTATCAAACCATTTTATTTTGTCAGGTTAATCCTGCGCTAAGGCATTGCAACAAGCAACATAATACTGCCTCAGGCTCAGAATATAAACCAATGTGGAGATTCATTCCAATTAGGTATTAATCAAATCGTGTATATAAAAAAAACTAAATACTTATCAAATATATCATATGAAGTAAAGTTGTAAAGCAATAGAAGGTCGAGACTACTTTGTAAAAATGTGCCTGGAATAAAACTTGTAAAAGAAAAATAATCACGATACATCTCAGCCATATATTGTTGGTCTCATATCAAGTAAGTGGAGGGTTTATTCTTGTTTGCCAATAGGAACTAACACCGATCTATTTAAATAGGTGCATAGGAAAAATACGATCTGTGTGCGTGGCATGCTCTTCAAGGCCTTATAAAAAAGATAGAAAGTGAGGACTGAGATGTCAGTGGCAACAATGCACTACACTATTTACAAGTATTACTGATTGGTAAAAAAAACGATCCAGGAAGAAGGAAGAAAACGAACACGCAAAAATAGTTTAAGGGGAACACCGATGTGAAATTACATCGAGCTATTTATAGACGAGCTCTTCTATTGTCATCGATGACGTTCGAGTGTATTGTAAAGAATTGCATTCTTTTGGGTTGGTTTACCGACCCCATTATAAGATTCTAACAGTTTTCATTTGGGGAAGTTATATGATGAGAAAATGTAAAGGAGTGGCTTGAAGTTAAGATATATATAGTCAACTTCTGGGTATCCAATTTAATTCGTTTGCCCTTTATTGACAGCCTAAATAATAAGAGACCGCAGCACCGCCCTAATATCAAGAGGCTCAATACATTTAAATTCCATTGTTCTTGACCTTGCTCGCCTCCCGTATTTGACAGTAGTAGTAAAAGGTGTAGGGGAAATTTTAGTCTGGGTAATGTACAGCATGAAATGTTAAGATGGCCAATGTTACCCAGGACATAGGGGTCGTATGGGGGTCATACGAGGTGCCCACATGGGGGTAGATCATGAACTGCAGGGTTAAACGGTGTAGTAGTGAAGGTAGAGGGGCATTGTCCCAAATAATGATATGCAGGGCATGTATAACCAACGAGTATAAAATTCTACACTCGATTATATAACTGACGGGATGACTACTAATATTCCTCCAAGGGCGTTCAGGTGAGTCTAATGATACAAGTTGTACGACTGTAGCAGCCATCCAGTCAAAAACAAGAAGATTACTTTAATAATGACATAATTAAGAAGGTGCTGTCCTAAATCAGGAAAAGTACAACGCCTAATGAATGTATTTCTATGGGACAAGAAATTATATATTTGAAGTGCTTCAAAATGGAGACAAACCCAAACTTATGAAAGGTTAATTGTGTTTTTTGTGTTGCTTTTGAAGCAGAATTATTCATGTGAGTATGATAAATGTACTATAATTTATGATACACCACAGAGCCTATTTCGTATCTTGAAACATTTTTCGTTTAGGAAAATCACGATTCTCTGCATTCAAAATGATAGGATAGTTCAAGGAACATTATATTGAGGGAATGCAACTTCTTGCATAAAACTAATTAGATTCGTTTTCCTGATTCATATTCCCGTGCATGAACTCACTCCAATGAGGTTCATGTAGCCCTCGCCAGGTAGGGTGAATGAGGTATGAGGAAGGCGATGAAGCGATGTTCACTGAACCGTGAATGGTATCCTTCTGTGTCGTCCCTACAACCTAACCGCCCCCCCCCCCCCACACCCAACCTTACCCCCTCCGCCCACCTTCCATCCCTCATTTCCAGTCACGCGGACATGGATGAGGGAACAGGGCAGTGGCAACATAAACCTACCGTAAAACCTAATGTCTTTCAGTTGCGAATAGGGGGTTACAAATAAATGTATTTTTTTAAACAAAGAGGGAAAGTATTATTTTTTCTCTTCCAGCTCGACATTAACATACCGGCTATTATATTGGATTTTTTCAATATTCAAGCATATGCGATCGAGATTGAAATTAAGGTCAGAATCAACTTGTAATATATAGGGACATCTTCAAAATTTATCCTGGTCACGGAATATAAGTGAGAGTACCGTTATTTTAAATTTTATCCATAATTGTATTTAGAAACAAAGGCTTGACATAGACAACATTTGGTTGAAATAAAACACAGAAGCCCCATGCATTATATGTATCGTATTGTCTCACTGGGTAACATTTTAAAATATAAAAGTCTAAATGCAAAATTTTTGCAGTAATTGTAGAAAAAACCCACCTTACATATAATTATGACGCCATAAAGAAGTAAAATAAAGAAGATGGACAAAGATATTCTGTAGGTACTCTTGAGAGTATTCAGATCCTTCATATCAGGGAGTTTATGGTAGAAACGCCCCACTCCATATAAACACATCCACACCGCAGCATAAGCTCGTGCTACCAGAGGTGGGTTCACCCTCACACACAGTCACTAGGCCCTTACACATCCAATACACACGCCTCATCTAAAAACATCACTGCAATTTGAATACGGTTCTAGAGTTTTATAAGGTGAGCTCAGCAAAATCTATCCTTTCGGTTCTATCAGATTTCTTTTTATTAAAGCTTCTTTTGACAGCATGTCTCTTTGTTAACAGGGAGGATGGAAGTAACTGTACTTCTCTTGGAAATAGGGATGTCAACCGGTGTATACAATTGTAGCTAATTATTTTGTTCCTCAGGTGTCATGACAGCATACTGCAAATTAAGCCCAACTTAATTTGAGAGGAGCCTCTAGGAAAGCCTACATAATTGTGTTATGTAATACAAGTGCAGTTATATTCAATAGTGGTATGGTCCTCATATCAGATTATGGCCGTAACAAAAACCCTTGCCTCATCATGTATCTATAGATAATGGATGGATATTCAACGTACGTTCTGAAAGTGGACCACTTCCATAATGTCTTTGTGATTTACCATACTAGCTATATATGTTTCCTGGGAAAGTTTTAATTGAAAGACTTTTGTAATGTGGACAGTTGGTTCTGTTGGTGTAAAATACGTAAGGTATTGGCAATATCATAATCTGCCATCAATCCCTTTGGATTTTGATGATTATTATTGCATGATGCCTGGATTAATATTTTGAAGGAACATCATTTTTAACAAAAATCATTTTTCAAAACTTTGCATTTTCAGTGTTGGTCAATTTGAGATTTTGCACTCTTTATATGCAATTCAGACACAAACTCCAGACACTATCTTATGTGAAAGTAGGAGCTGCATTACTCAAATACCGAAGCTGAGACACTGATTATATTCTCAGTCTATATAACAAATATATCATTCACACAAACTGGAACAAGTATCACATATGGGAGTCTAGGCTTGCAAGGATTTTCAGTCCATCGCACTGGATCTTGCAGTATAAGTATTTAAGCTTATCTTCTACAAACATCGCATAAATAAAAAGTTACAGGGCGACAAGTACTACACAGACAGGTTCACTGCTTCGGTAAATATCTCACATGTGCAGATTCTAAAAAGTGTGGAGAATGCAGTTTGGTGAACACCCAAGCCTCAATTACTTGAGATGCTTTAAGGACAGTCAGAAAGCATCCCATGCATGAGTTAATAATATGGTACAAGTTTTCTCGACTTAATTTATGGCTCAATTATAATAAAACTGTCGAGTATCAAGAAAAATATGCTTTAGGGTAAGAACAAGTTGGTAAAGGATGGATGATATATATAATATGTTATTCGACTCAAGTCACAAAGGAGTTGATAATTAGGGCAGAAATGAGATTTAACGACAATTTTGAGACCGATCCTGAAACAGCACAGCATACCCACACATATTCGTAAATGTGAACGAGCCACGTAAAAAAGAGTGGAAAGAAAAGCTGGGAGGTATACTGCAATAGTCATGTATCCTTAATTGAAGCACTGACGGGATGCAATACCCTACTCTTTTCAATTATCAGCCATGGTTCCTGTACATGCATATATCCATAGACATAGGCAGAATCCTGGACCATGTCATAAAATGTTAACGTATGCTACCGTATGCTGCCAGGTATGTCCTGAAAGACCCGGGTTCAATTCCAAAAGGACATCTCTTTTTTGTCAGACTTACAGATAAAATAAAATATATATTATTGTGAGAGCCCCACGAGGTCATGTATTGATCAGCTGACTTTTGTACGGCAGTTTACTTTTCAAAGGCAACGCATGAAAACAGTCTGTAAAGAATTATGCGTATTTTTCTAGTGTATGTTAAATTGTTTAGGCCTGAATTGAATGAAAGAAAAAGTATTTTTAATTGAATATTTTATGTACAGATATTAAAGGTATATACATGTAATCAATTTCAAAATTTGTTCAATCAAATAAGCGACTGAAAAAAGATTCTATATTGAAAATACTATGGAAAATGTGTAGCGATCCCAGGTAGAAAGGGCAGGTCTGTCGGGAATCGAACCTACGACCTTCCTATTCTATATCTGATACTCACCACCCAGGGCCTTGTCCAACTACCCATGCCACTTTAACCCAGACCACCCTCAGGGCTACTATTTATTCTTGTATTATTAGTGTGAATGCTCCTCAAATATTTTCTGTTCTTTGCTCCTGAGGGAAATCTGCTAGTTAGTGGCAGGTTCCTAAATTATTAAAATTAGAAAGTTGAGTTATCGATATAAGCTTCTGAATGAATTTTCTTTTTAATTTTACAGGGTCGAGCAACAGAATAGGGTCGTGTATGTTCATTCGCCTCTCACACATATATAGTGAAATAATAGACAAGCCCAGGAAAACAATGTACCGGAGAAATATTCCCCCAAAAGATAATCGTCTTCAAATCCCAACGTACACACGGCCTTCTGCGCACCGCAGTGAGATCCTTCACCTACACTTTTGAAGAAACGCGATACAATTAATGCACACAAAAGGACCGTACGGTGGTCGAATCTCCAAGGTCACTTAGAAATTCGGAGGGATATAGGAGATAACACTGTCAAGCATGTAATCTCAGGTCCAGATGAAACTACAAAAGACCGGAGCTAAAACCTGATCATACGCAGGGTTGAGTCGTAGAGAGGAAGCGAAGGAACCAAACAGGCGTCGTGTAACCTAAAGCAAGTGGCTAGAATTTCTGTCAAGACCTGCGAGTAACTCGATGAGATTAACTGGATCAAGAGCAACAGAATTTAGCAACACGTGTCACACTTTTTCTACGTCATCTCATCTTTCTACAAAAAGGGGGGAAATTAAAATCACAGGAGATTTTCACAGGATTCAAATCCATATCCATGGGGAACACCTGACAGACAAACGGTCCAAGAAATCACTTTAAATTACCAAGAGTATTATCCGAAATGATATCGCTGAAGCATGACATGGGCCTGAAGAACGTTCCTAACAAGAATTGGCTCCTGATTTGTTTCATCACGTGCCTTCCATTGGCGTCAGCAGGTCAGTCTTTTCCCTTTTTTCCCGCCATTCTTATTTTTATTCTTATTTCCAGCTTTAATTTATATTCTAAATTCATTTTTGTAATAAGTTGAACTTCCTTCACATTTAGATTCCTTATTGAAAGTACTCCGAAGTGGCGCAAGGTGTAGTTTTGCTGCCAGGAAATATACATGCATCAGTAGTAGAATTTGTATCAGATACCAGACCCCTTTTCAGAATGAATTAATGACTACCATGAGATATCAAACTCAAACCAGGTAAAGGTCATGTTATCTTTGAAAGAAGGAGGTTAGAGAATTCCCGTGGGACCTATACAGCGAGGGCTGAACTGTCATGTAAACGCACACTTCTGAAGGAGTGATTTGTAAATAATGACATAACTAATTACAGGTTTTCCTCTCCAGTGAATTGCACTGTACATGTATGCGCGCTGGGAACCATCCATTTATAAAGACTATAAACAGTTCCAGTCCTCCTTGCTACCCTCCCAATACATCTCCATTCATACCTCAGCTTGGTTTGATGACACTGAATTTAAATACACTACAACTTACATTAGTAATATCATATGTCCCTGTGTTACAATTCCAAAAAAAGATGTAGAAGGTACAACCTTATCATATTTTTCATTTTGAAAAGTATATACATATTCGATTAGATAACGAATAAACAATAGTCTCTAACAAGTCTATACCAACTGGTAGGAGGAAGGGGAGATTTGATAGTGACACGGGCACAATGCCTAACAGAGTTACATTGCTGAAACTCAACAAACCTGTTCTGGCACTTTTTCACTCTAACGCAGTACATAAAATCTAACAAGTTTGAACATAAATTGCTAAACGAAGCTTTCCTTACGAGCATAAATCCATTTGAACTTAGGAAAATGAAGCTGAAGGTTCGATAAGGTAAGAATGCCAAACATAAATTGTACCCAGCTTCTGACGTTAGATATCCAGCTATAATTACACACAACGGGAAATAAATGTAGATCAAATGCAAAAACTGGCTACTTAAGAAATGAAGTAATACTGCCTACACATGCGAACCGGCTTTGTGAGGTGAAGCCGGGAAACAGGTCGCTTTCCTGGAGTCACAATTAGCCCAATATACACCTATTTTATTATATATATATATATATATATATATATATATATATATATATATATATATACAGAATGTGCGAGCCAAGAGAGACATGGAGTAGGAATGCATTCTTTTAAACTTTTTACTGGTGGAATGGATCGTGGCATCATGACCTGATCAGTAATCAAGACAAACACAGACTGCACACACGCTAGGGAGACAGACAGAGGGGTGACGAATAACAATAGTGTTAGGAGATTTCGTTCCATGTGTCGGACGATTTGGGGCAATAATTGCCCGCCGAGGCCAGGCATTATGGAGCTATATTGATTGCCTTGAGAGGACATTTCCCTCGTCGATACAGGTTATTTACTGGTAAGATTGGTTTGAGATCGTTCCAAAATAAACTAAACCGATTAATAACCACCATTTCGCACAGGAATTGGGCCCTGTTGTTGATACTCAACAACAGAGCTCCCTGTCCTCATTGTCAGTCATTAATTCTATGATAATTATGAAATATGATTATCATGCACTTCAAAAATTAAAGAATATAAGCATGATATACTTATGTTGAAAATGTCCCAAGTTCAGTGGGTACAGCAAAGCACATGGTGCACATGACATGGAGGTGCCTGCGGTCAGAAAGCATGACTATAGTCATGTAATATATTACACCACAATATTAGCCAGACGGACTCGTGACAGTTGCGTAAAACCCTTAACCAATGTACATTCTTGCCTAATAACGGGTTGGCTGAGCCGGATGTTTGGATCACACCAGAACAAAGCTAAAGAAAAGATATCGGTTCCAGATGATATAATTAACATTCATATAAAAGTTAATTGACAGGACGGGCACACTTAGCTCTTTATTATTAGCTGAAAGGAAGGTTTAAGTTTAATCGATTAGCATACAAGGAAATCACGATTTTCCGCAGCAGATATAGTACACCAAACAGAAATCCCTTACAACAATATATATGGGGCTGCTATTTGTGGCACTTGAAAAACACGAATCCCCCAC
The DNA here is from genome assembly GCA_942159475.1 of Sthenelais limicola. NCBI lineage: Eukaryota > Metazoa > Annelida > Polychaeta > Phyllodocida > Sigalionidae > Sthenelais > Sthenelais limicola. The sequence goes on along the minus strand of OW804097.1, from coordinate 68,858,139 downwards.
TCCAATTACAATAATTATAGCTCAACAACAAAAACCGACTAGAACTGGCCCCAATTTAAAGATAGGTATAAGTGGCATGAACATATATGATAGACACAATTTGTTATGAATCATGGAAAAAGAGGAAAGAGAACTAAAACATGTTGGATTTGTTAAAGATGTATGCCTCGTGCTTCCCTGACTAATAATGGAAATTCTAGACGATACCACTGCACAAAATGTACAGGTATGTTATAAATCTCATCACCGAGCAAGGAGAGTCATATTAACTGTCCTTAGCCATAAAATATAGCTCCACATGGTGACAAAAACAACATAATGGTAAGGCACAAGCCATTGCGTCAGGTAATAAAGTGCATTGTTTATGAATCCCTTCCCCGTCTGCCCACCCACATTATAATCACTGAAGTGAATCGAACCAATCCGAGAGTTAGGTAAGAGGTGAGTAGTACAGGGGGGAATACAACATAGGAGCTTATATGGACTATATATATATGGGTTATCATTAACCCTTTCATTTTCTTATTTCTTTTCCAATGTGAAAGGCTCTCTATCTCAACACATATATACTCTTTGATAGATCAAAGCTTACCCTAACAAGTAGTGCATACATAATTATCTACATAGCTTACACCCCTAATATTTTTTCCAAAATATAATAACCAAACTGGCATGCATGCCAGGTCACCCAAAGGGCTCATTGCAAGGTGAGTGACTCACCGATTTTCAAATCATCAATGCTACAAACAATAGGAGTCATGGTGCATAGTAAATACATGTTTTTATGTCTCCATGGCAACCGATTCATTCATGGCTATTGCACAGAAGGGGTTGATCTTCATCAATTGATAATGTGTGTTATTAGTCATTTTTGGAACCTCTAATTATCGCCAAAGAACTATATCTAAATTATATGACAAATACAAGTGAGGCGAACTCGCTTTCCCTGGATTTTAAAACAGGTCGTCCGTAAAAAGGAATGACCTGCCGGTATGACAAATAAATAATTGGGATGGGAATTCCTGTAGGATCTCAATTTCTTATACTCACCTTAAAAGGCAATATACCATAGATTTTCAAGTCTATAATACACTTTTTATATTGGCCCCGATCCAATGCCAAGTGACTACAGTAATTGGATACCATTTATAATAATTTGTAAGAAAGCAGGGTAATTCATCAGATGGAATAGACATAGAGGACAACATGGACATAATTATTAAATTGGTTCGGAAAACTAGCTATTATAAGAGTTCTAGGCCAAATTAATCAAGGCACCGCATCAATAGTTTAAACCAGTGTATAACACCAATACGCTGTCATGATACTAAAAGTAATTTATTATACGCGCATGCTATATGAGAGGTGCTATAAGTGGGGTGCTATAAAAATATTCATATAGGACGCGTCCTATAAAAATGTAGTTGTGCTAAAAATAGCTCTGACGTTACCTCAGCACTTCCGCTGTCTCCGCGGAGATCCCCGCGATCGGTATTCCACCCGTGATTCTGGTACTATAATTATAAAGATACATAATAAAAACCCCACCATCAAATAGAGAATTAAATTCTCTATCAAATGATATAAGCTTTATTATTGTAGCTCAAGAAATGGCTGCGATATGAACGTTTTAGTTCAACAATGTCAGTAAGTAAATACTGGCCTGACCTGATGTAAACACAGGCCTGACAAATTTTAAGGCAGCGGTGATCTCAGCGAAGCAGTGGGGCTCTCTGAGAGTTCTTTAATACTTTTTCAGTGATATCTGATGATATATGATCAAATTTTATGCACATATAATAAATATAGAATGGAACTCGCCAGCAAACGGCATCGCGCTTATGTGGACGAATCTCGTCCTATAAATTTTCGATTATTGCCGGCTCGTCCCATTCTCTCTATTTATTTCCGGGGAATCTCGTCTTTAACTTTGGAACATCTAAAAACTCTCCTATAATGAGTTCACGAATTGCATTAAAACTAGGGTCATTAAAACACAGAAGCTGTGTACTATTCCGCTATAAAGGTTATGCCTTAATACATATAGGCACAACCTAATTTCTGAGTCTTAATAGAACAACCACCAATTTTTACTTGATTGACACCCCGTCAACTTTAATAACAGTACATCTGGGTAACCTTACATACCCTCCTCCTTTGAAAGGCCATTCCCCCGAATAAACCTGCCCTTATGATAATGTCTTTACCTGAGGCACCTTTTAACCGATAACTTAGGTATCTGCCGAGTTCCAAAGACACGAAAGGTATTTGTTACATTTTGGAATAGCTTTGTGGGGAGGACATGTCTGTTAGGAATAAACACACTTCCTTTGAATAGATAATAAGGTGTATGTTGCCTCAGGACACCACAGAGTTTGTCTTTAGAGGACTATAGGGTATAAACCCAAAGCTACTATACGACTCATAGAGAACATTAATTTTGATAAACCCTATACATCCCAACCGATCCTTGCAAAAATACAGTTTATAAACGGGTGGCAAACAAACTGAGTAGAGGTAATCTGACAACAATTCCAGGGGGCATTGATGAAGGAAAAACAGAAATATCAGAGAATCATTATTGACACAATGCTACTCTGGAGGGAGGGAGGGACGCTTACTGTATGTTCATATTCATACATCAAGTATAGGCTCAGAGTCTGTACTTCCCCTGGTTAATTCCAACTAAATGCCCCAAGATGAAAGAATATCTTACAACGTGATCGAACTTATATAAAATCTTAAAAGGTCTTTTGTATAAGAGAACCACAACTCAAAGGACATACCAGAATTATAGAGTTAATCATAGCTTGAAGTGACAAAGAGGATCCTTCTTCAGGTGCATCGTGTGGTCATACACGGATGTGGATGATACGCGGTGTACCTTGATATGAAGCAGGTATTAACAAGTTCTTAAATTGTATTGGGAAACCCCATATGAACACTGGATACAGTTGTGGGTCTTCATAAATGAGCCCATCTAACGATAAAGTTCTGATTTATAAAAGCATATAGCAGCTACTATATTTGTTTAAGATGACAACTTTTATATCGAAAAACTCTGGGTAAAAAGCTGCGACCAGCCTGCTTAGCTCGCCTCGGTGTCCTATACACCTCAGACGACTAGGCTTACTTTGAAGATAAAAATGGCAATTGGGTATTATTATTATGTTATAGTAATGAACAAAGCAACACAAAACCCAGCGATGTACCCAATATATTCCTCACTCAGAAATGCTCTAGCACTCAAGAGGAAGAGAAGACTCCCAACTGAAGGCCATCCATAGAAATTAGACAGGGAACAAATATTCCTCAAGTATATAGGAATAGGTTCTGAGCATGCTTTTCATGGGTCCATTTACCCCCTGCATTGCACAATTCAATTTAAAATCATTCAACCCTGGGGACAATTTCAACTTAATTTGAGAGTCCAAGCACTTCCCCAAACCACTTGTCATATTTGTGCATCAAAGAGATCACTCGTGAAAAACGTTTTACAAGTGGAACTAACCCCTATTCAATGTGCCTGCAAATATTGACCTTATGATAAAGACCCAGTGCAATACTCATAGCAGATTACTAAAGTTTACTTTGAGAAACAGTAAGTTCTGCAATATTCCCTTTTTTTTCGGGAAAGAATTTTCCAATCTCTTGGATGTTTGTTCAAAAGGAGTTATGGAATTCAGCTTGGCCTAAAGGGTCATAATGCCAAGGTCTTCTCTTTGAATGCGGCCGAAAATCTCTGGCAAGGCCGAATAGTTTAAAATCGGACTCGCTGTATTCGTTCCAAAATATTGAAGGCACGAAACCAGCTTCTTTCTTCTTCCAATATATTTTTATCTACCCTGATTAGCTTGAAAGTTCCTCAGATGTCTTCCTGGAACACATCCCAAACCAATGAATGGTTTTATTGGCTAATGCCAAGAATAAAACGTCTTCCAGTTAGAGAGGCTGTAAGGGCTGTAATAACTTTATTGCAAGGGGAATTCAGATAGGGGTGATTTATACCCCTTAATCTCAAGAGAATTACTTGTTTGATATTGGATTGCAAAAAGATAGTATAGAGGTGCGTAAAGTAAAGGTTGTCGATAGAGGAGTGTTGGAACTCTAAACAAATTAATTCCACTGGATGCCTTTTCGCTAATTACGAATCTTAAAATTGAAAGATGTTTTCATGAGGCACTTGGATAAATTATGGATTTTACATGTCAAGCGGTACAACACCAATCTTTATTTCATCTCTGCTTTTCAAAATAATCAGACCAAAACATCAGGACTAGTACCCGCTTTCAATAAACATCTAAACAAAGATGAGCACATGATTAGCCAAGCCAGCTATTTACCTTAAACCAAAGACACTCTCGCATCAATCATTTTGGAAATTTCGTCGAATATGCAAATTTACAAAAACTAACGATACACCCCAGGATAGCTAACTTAGTAAAGAACGCTGACAAAAAATAAGATACTGCGATGTTTCATATTAGAAAGGAATCTTAAGTGCGATGGCAAATACATTTAGAAAGGAATTTGGACATATTCCAGCTTGCATAAAGGCAAAAGTCTAAAACTTTTGACAAGTTATGAACAGAATTTCGAAGTCAAAAGGATCACCGCCACAGGTTACACATACTCTGACATTGAAGTGGACTACTGTCGCAATACAGACGAAGGTATATTACCCTCGGTGACATATATGCTTTAGCACATGACAGCAAGGAGAAGCTTCCGACCCAAGTTGGTCCTCTCCCAAATCATTCATACACAACATTTCATTTTAACTGAAGGTAAGGATGCAGAAGAAATGAGCATTTGTCTCTTCTCCAAGTTGCCTAATCATTGAGTGCCCTAGATGACAGCACACCTCCAATTCATACTCCTGAGAATTCCCTACAATATGTTCTTACGCCAGGCTTTACTTGAAAAGATTGAAATATTAAAAGAGAAGCACTATTTCAAAATATCAATCTCAATTGTGAACCATAAGTGAAGCCATTGAGCCATTGTTACAAGTATGTGATGGTGAGCCAATAAACCAAAAAGGAGAATCCTTACTTTTGGAGCATTAGCTCTCTCTCGCTTCCTCTCTGTATTACTTCACTAACAAGATTTGTATGTGTCATTCGTAATGCACTTAGTGTAAAAAGAAGAAAAACCAACGCCTGCCACAACTTACTCCATCCTTACATTTACTCGCTTCATTGAAAATGATCCCGGCCAAGAACGTGGTGGGGCGATGAAGGTTTTGATTTTTCAAAAAAATCCAAAAAAATCCATTCTAGTCTTCCCTTAAAACTCTGGAAACACATCCATTCAAATTTTGGTCACACATGCACTAGATGCCTATCCTTTAACGAGAAGTAATTGTACTCACTTCCACTGCATTAATTTATAGTGATTGCTTTCACATGTCATTTACTTCATCCAAATGCCTCAGGTAACTCTAGGATTCCATGAAGGATATGTTTCTTTCATTTTATTTCTGCAATTAAATCCCAATTTAGATACATCACTCGATACACTATCAACATACATAAGACTCAGTATATTTTATAAGCTCATTTTATATTGCTTCAAAAATCCAAATAATTTTTCATAATCTTCATCAGATGGATATTTCAAAATAACTGCCTCATCTCAGCTTCTTACCCATAATTAAAATAATTATTGGTTCACATATGGCGTCTTCGTCCTTCTTCGCTTATTTATTTCTTTCTAACCACTCAACACGTAATGTAGGGAAAGGGTGTTGTCTTATTAAGGGTTAGTTGCTGGTGCACTGGACCATGTTAAGTCTAATGCCAGGGATCTTACATTATTACCAGGTACCATAAGTGTTCATTTACAGATCCACGAAACCATAACTCAAAACATGTCACCCATTTTAACTCTTCTATTGATGCTGGAGAAATTAGTACAAGGTAATTTGTAAGTGTCATATAATACCCACTTTTTATAATATGCACTAAAAGAGGCACCAGCGTCATATTTACTATTGAACAAACTGCGTTAGCAGAACACGCTTTTCTTGAAACCAAATCCAAGGTGGAACGAGGGGAGAGTACTTAATGTCAGATGTACTTAACCATGTCTTTAAAAATTGCAAAAATTGATCCTATTCATATCTCGAGTCATGCGATATATCCTGACTTCTTACATTTTCACACCTACATGTTCTCTAGGTAGATAGGAATAGAGAAAACATTTCTTATTTACATAGGAAGCAAGATTGGCAAAGCAAAGTAGTGCAAACATCTGTAGGATTTGTGACAAAGGAAGTGTAATTAGGCTATATGGATGGCACTGTTCGCAGTCAGCAACCATAAATTATGACACAATTCTTTCAGCCATGTTATGATCAAAGAGGTATTCTAACATCGGAATTACAAGCTATGAAAGAGCTTTTTGGCAAGTTCACACTTTAGAAACGCCGGATGCATTATTACACATAAATAATGATGCGAGAGTACTCCATCTAGACATAAGTTCCCTTACAGATTTGATTTAGAGTCGTTGTAATTGCTTACTTACAGTCGGAGTCACAAGGTGTACCTCCATACCTGGATAGAACTAAAGACAGATATGTGCAGGCCAGGTATTCTGTACAAAGTAAAATTAGACGCCTCCATGCAGGACATAGCGTCAATTGCATAACAGGGCATATAATATACAAGAGAGCACCTTTCTTGTGCTGTTGCCAAGACAGACAGACACATAGATAGATCTATAGATCTATAGATCTATAGATAGATAGATAGATAGATAGATAGATAGGGGCCTTTGGTTGGTGAAGAAGGATCGATCTAATACACTAATTTGACAATGCCTCGTGCACCTTTTATTTGCGAGTGTACATGCGACTGGCATTGCAAGTAAATATCTTTTAAGATCATCATAAAAATTAAGATTGACATGAGTAGGTAAGTAGATGCTGTGATTGCCACATGCAACACTAGTACCACTGGCAGGCACTTGGTGGCCGTTCCAAGCCACTCACAATATCGCCAATATCGCAACCGACAGACTAGGGAGTGAATGATATTGTTTGATATATAACTATAAATATATAACTACCTTTGTAAACAATGTCAAAAGTCTTGTAGTTGGTTATGGCATCTCCTGGGGATCACTTCTATGAATGAGGAAAGATAAGCGAAATATACTAGCGGCGTTAAATTCTTGCAGCGTAGTGACTTTAATGTCATTTGCTAAATCCAGTAGGCCCCCGAGGGCCAAGAATGGGATCTTATACTCGAATGATTTAACTTCTATTTACATCGAGTCAATAACACTTATGTGTCCTTAAACAGTTATCAGTTCGGGCTATTTCAACTGGACGCCCCAAACTGTTGTAGTTAGGTTTTACAGAAGCGGTGGGAATATCAATAGGGTGTTCTTCGTGCACCCCCGCCCCCTCCACACACACAGAGAAACTATGCAGATGGTCTGCTTTAAAGAATAAACAGATAACGGGTTATATTATGTGACACAACACATTCTAGTAGCACAATCCATGAGAGATAGACCTGTATTTAACATTTAGACTTTATTCATAATTTCGTATGCTGGGTTGGAAACAATAATATTCATAAATTCCCCTCAATTTGATAAGCCCTCACAAATCGATTTAAATATATGAAATAATAGATGGGACTTTTCTTCGTGGTGGTCACAATTTTTATATAAAAAAAACATTCCTACGCTCACTTAATACACAGACGGGGCGGAGTTTAGTGAGGCGCTTCAAGAGGAAAGACTATTATTGCCCTCAGGGACCGGGAGACAGTGACTGACATGGAGATGGCAGTACTAAGTGTTGAATTCTACAACCATCAATCGCTGTCATTACTGACAGCTTGTTGTCACAACCGAATATTGAAATGTCAATGGAATGCGTGTCCTGCATCCGAGACTTTGTGCACAGCATGGAGTGGTAAGGGAGGTCTGTGTATTGTGAAATGCAAAATATCTTTATTCACTATAATAGGATTACAGTTCTAAAGTAAATAAGTTTTTTTGACATATACATCCCCGGGCTAAACTAACAGTATTTTCCATGGTTATATTAGAGTAGCACATTGCTTCTGACGATCGAGTAAATAAGGAAAATATTTTGATAATATTTCAAATAAAAACATATGTGTATTATTGATTCAATCTCTGACTGCCTCTAGCATGTATCTACATTATAAAAACTACAATAAATAGACACTACTCAAGTCCCAGGGTAGTCTGGCATCATCCTTATGAACTTATATCGAGGGACATCCATTGATGATTTTGGCAAAAGAAATTCCATTACATGACCCGCATACACACATTTAGAAGGTGTTCAAGGTTCAAACTTCACTTAACCACATAAAAGGACCAGCACACATCATAACAAAATATTTACTTTCTAAGTAGCTATAGGGGCAATAGAAGACAATAATTTAAAGACAAAATCAGGGCCACCATTATAATTATGAAGGTCAACTGATGTTGTGATTTGAAGATCATTTAAAAACAGTAACTTTATACCCGAATTGTTAGAATAGCCTAGCGCCGTCGATATAGACAAACTAGGAATACATGGAAATAAAGTATTCTAAGGCGTTATTTGGTTTGGGGATTTGTATTTTATATAAATCGGTACCTAAAACGAGTAAAGGGAACCAAATAGATAAGCCATAAGGGTGATGGGTGAAGTGTAAGGCGAATTTAAGTCACAAAGGTGCCTGGCCCTAAACTCATTTAGACCTTTTAGCATTGATAACAACCTTAGCCCTTGAGCATTTCTTAAGGCACGGTGACCTGAATGGCAAGAATCCTTACCTACTGAGATTATAGAACCCAACCATACCGCTGTCTGTTGGTTATTCGTGGTCAGCCATGACAAGAAAGCCACTCACCTATATCGGGTTCATTACAGTTACTAGGGGAAGGATATATACTATCTATATTGTTTTGAGAGGTATAATACTATGCACGATATCGCACTGAATAACGACTATACTCCTAAATAAAATGCAAATTAATTACTATTGCACAATCTAAAATATCCAACTGAAAAAATCAATATTTTGTATCAATTGATTGTGCTACATCTATTGTTTATAATTTTGAAAGAGGGAGGGAGAGGGAGACTTATAGGACATCTCTGCAGATTCCTCCACTGTGATGATATGTATGATGCAACTCCGTTAGAGTTCTCATAAGAAGGCTTAGAAGTTCACATAGATAGACCCTGGTACGAAATGCCAAAACTAAAAATGATGTGATAAATATAGAATGAAAGTAGTTTTTTTTCTCGAAAAGTACAGCATGGTCTCGATATACGATTGAAGGTAAATGTATCTGTTTCTGTCTAATCAGAGGTAAACATATTTGGTCAATTTCTTTAAAGCCAATATATCAAATGTCACATTTAGATGCAAGGATATCACATTCAGGGGTAAAAAGATGTAACTGTTACTAAGCACAAGAAATTTATTATCTCAAATGGCAGTTTCATTTGAAAGAGATGAGAGGGCAAACTTTAAAAAAGCAGATAAATCGCGATCCGCAGTAGTTTTAGATCAAGAGAATGAACATAAGTTATAACAAGAATCACACTATGGAGAATACCAGAGAAACACTGACAAGAACATGGCCATAAATTAGGGAAATATCCTGTAAAAAGGTGAATAAGCACTTCAGTCCATTTAAAATAGCATCCACCATGTAGACCGGTATAAGCATAAGTAAGAAAACAATTACATAAAGTACCCAATACACTCATACGTATGTAAATGGATGACATATCAGCAACTAACGAGATAAAGTGGGTGCACCGCGATGAAATATGGAAAGCGGAAGAATTATCTTTTGATATCTAAATACACCTGGAATTGGGGTAGATGTAATAAACCAGTGTCTAGAGCCCTTCGTGTCCGTCCCAATAGGTGCTTCCTAGGCGTAAGATCTGACCTAGAATACCTTGGCCATCCATCTAAATAAAATCTAAATAAAAGAGATGACTTTCCTTGCGTAGAGAAATCAGGGTAAGAAAACAATAAATCACTCATGTAGTGTAGAACTGGATCACGGTGAAAATCTTCAACTGAAAGGTGTGGTTCAGGGACGACTAGAAGAAATGGTGAGGGCCATAATTTCCTCATGTCAGTGCCTATGTGTGTATTAGGGGTTGAGGTAAGAAGAAAGGTGTGCTATCATCAGTCGTCAATGCTGGCAGGTCATGGAAGAACGCCTTATATGTAAGAGCCTTTGGCCCGCATCTCAGGTCAGCTGAAGACTTCAAAAATGAATAAAATTATAGCCGGGGTTGCTTTTGAAAGACAAGCTGCAGAAAGTAGGATCCCTAACAATTCACAAATGAATCAAGACACTCAGAATAGAATGTATAACTGATACTCTCATCTATCTCTTAATGTGTCCCTTGATGATTAAGTATTTCATCGATATAAAAACAGAATAGGCATATATATCATGGACGGAACAGATGGCAACAAAAGAGAAATGAAAAGAGAAATATTTTTAAAAGAAGGAGCAGCATATCCAGAAATAAAAAAAAGAATAGAAATTGCAGAAGCATAAATTATATAACAACCGTATATTTGGAGAAGGAGTATGTGTCTGCGTTGCTGCATCCAATTGGGAGACATATTATGCAAGAAACACGAAGGGGAATTGTAAGTCATTCAAAAGATGCTCCCCTTTATGTACACTAGGTAAATAATGCTAATTATTGTGTTTTGAGTTCTGTCTCACAAGGGCTAAAAATAGAGAGTTCATGATCATCCGCAGTGTGGTTCTGGTTCACAGATCACATATCCTATAGGATGTTGCCACATTGCTGGATAGGGGGAATGCAATGTTGGGAAAATGTTATATGAAGATCTGGTCTATCTTGGATATGAAATAGTTGTAGAATTATTGTAGAATTGTAAAATAAGAAGTATAAAGAAGAAGTTTAAAGGCTTTAATCCTAAGCTCTAGAATGTATGTTTATTGTAGTCTAAGCATATATAGGTGAGTGTTTGGTCCATGTGGCTATTGCTGATTGGTTGAATATTAATTAAGTGAGGGTGCTACCTGAGCCTGCACATGTTACCGTTATTATTGCAATAAATAAGTACTGGGTAGTGGTGCCTTATGGATAATGGACATGTGACTTAATTAGAATAATAAATATAATAATAATTAGTGATATTATAGGTCATAAAGTGGTTACCCATTGTAACGTCATTATTGCGTAACAAGATGTAACAAAACATTACAGTATGTTTTGTCAAACTACTTTCGTGTACAAGTACCTATTTCAGTGGTTTTAAATGAATAAGCTTATGTAGCAAAACCTTAAGACTCATCTTTACCACTGAAAATAGATGTGTATGTGTGTGTGTGTCTCGTAGAAATTGGAGGCAGCATAATTATAATTCCTCTTCCTGAAACCCTTTTCAAAAGGATTAAAGTTCTAGCTCTTGTGTACATAAGTATTACATAATAGGAAGAGGGCAAAGACTTCTGGTTTAGAGATGGGTCCTTATACCAGTTGCCACGCTGATGGAAGCACCGATGCTGGGCCTTAAAGCAAATATTGAGAGAGGGAACAGCTTTGTAAATTGGAAGCTTGGGGTCGATATTTTGAGTCAGAGGAGTCTTCACCAAACAAACACTTTATAATGTGGTCCAGCTAATCTTAGTTTAAATACTTGAGGGTAGGCGTTTAGGGAAAACCTATCATATGGGAGGATTTGAAGCAAAAAAGGTTGTTTAAATCCAGCGATCTGGCATAATCTTGCAATTAAAGTTTAACAAACAACCATGAAAGCCAATAAAGAGTGAATGCATGGTTTGGTAAAGAGGGAAATGAAGCAGAGAGTGATATACATGATAGTAGACAAACTCTAACGGTTAAAACTCATTCAATTATAAGTTAAGAACTTGTTCTAAAATAATACTGACAGAAATATACATCCGAAGATCAGATTCAATTGAAACATAAATAAAGCTTTAATATAGCCTTAAAGTTGATACAAACGTAACAATGGTATGTTGGATTGGAAAAATAGTCAAGATATTCTAGCTTTAGACTATAGAGCTGCAATAATAATGCCGATTCCGATCGCAGGCGTTTGGGCAATAAATGGGAAGAAAAAATGGGGTTATCAGAACCACCGATCTCACCTGCAGAGAATCGGGAGGTTGCTGTCTGTCAGTAATACTAACAATCATCAGGCAACTTGACAAGAGGATGAATGGGTTTTTTCTAAAAAAAATATTTTCCACAATGTCTTAACAAAAATCTGCAGATCTACATTCTACATTCAACTAATATCATGGGATGCAGTACAAGTGAAATCCTTCTGATTTGGGTTACTACCTAAGGTCAAGAAAAATCTCGAGGGAAATCCTATTTCTATAGGTCTTAAGATATGGGATAACGTGATATTTCTAGCACCCGACTATTGACAATTGGAATGGTCGGCGATAGTCCTTGCTGGGGGTCGTTTGTCTGTAAAGGGATCTATGTATATGTATACGTATTTTTTACTTAGGTGGGGAAATATGGACATGTATACAATTGCCAAGTATCTTTGAATTCCTATCACATCTCAAATGCGGATGGCATAAGACATGGGAGTATCATAAGCAGATATGATGGCATTAATAATTATTAGTACGAGAGGGTAAGGGTGGCTCCTCTTTGGGAAACATCTGAAGTAGAATAGCAATCGGTCTGACTTACAAATGAGATTATACAGCTCTTGAAACTAGAGCACCGTAAATAACAAAATCTATTTCAGTAGAAACCTGAGACTTGTATGATTATAACAATCACTCCTAAACGAATTAAACTAGTTGATTTATGAATTCCAACCAGAAGGTGGGTGGATTAGAAAGGTTTTGTATAAAAGAATGTTATATAATCGCACACCAACGTTGAACACAGCACCATGGGCAATACCAGCCCTGATACTTCGACCCTTTTGCATAGATAATTATATATTCCACCATGAGGCACACTTGAGAACGTGATGGTTCTATGGGCGAGTGTAAAACATCTTAGATTCTAGGAGCTATTGATTTTATACAATGATAAAAAAAAGAATAGGAGACATGAGCACCTTGTCCGTATAGTCTGGGATGCATCCGGCCTTTTACCAGAGTAGATGGACCAAAAGCACTCAGCATCCCATTGTCAATGGAGCCAACTTAAAAACCACTACAAGGAATTATCCTACAGTCTCCTATGTACCATTTGATACTTTCTCTATGTCTACCGTATACACAAAAGTTGTTCTGCAGTCTACACGGGGTCATGGTGACTAGTAACACACCAAACCTTGTTCAACACAGGTACACAGACACATGATGCACACCTGATATGTGCTTGCCGTAGACATCTTGGCTTCGTCTTACCAGAAAGGTAAGGCGAGATGAGACCATTTACTCCTGGGATGCCGGCCTGTGGTAACTGGCGCCATCTGCGTGAAGCGTCTGGTTTTAAGATCAGCTTTTCTCAGTTTCCCATGGCTAAGAGTGAAGTGGGGCGATATCGGATATAGATGTGATATGCGCATGTTGGGAGGTTCCAATACATACACATGTAGCTTACCTGAACTAGACGATGTAAAGATGTTAGAAAATTGCACGAGACAAAGGGGTGATATCGAATGGTATTAATGTCATATATCCTCAAATATCGTCTATGCGAAATAACAAGTTGGAAATAAAGACAGACAGAAATGAGTGGAAATGCCCCTATTGGTAAAGGATTTGGAAGAGTTGGAAAGAATTCTCGGTAGGAGGTCCGTAGTAGAGGTTGTTCTGGCAGGAAACATGGTCATTCATTCATCAATACACTACGGCGTGTTCACGCTTCTTAGAGTTCTTTTCAGAATGCTCACTATAATTGGTAACCTTAAATATAGGTGATATGACAAGTGTGATCAAATTGTTCCCCATTTCTAAAGATGAAGTGTTGCTGTTATTCGAAACAGCTTGTTTAAGGTACTCCTTATTTGCCATAATTAATCCATGATCAACATCGTCATTTCTGTGGGAACATAATTATACGTAGCCACAATATAAAGGGGTCATTGATTGACAAATAGGGAAATAATATCACACATTATTTGATTCGATTATGACTATCGAGTTGATTTCTCCTTGTAACTTGAATCATGATTCCTGGCTGTCGTAGAGAATTGTTATAAATGTATAATTCATTTTCCTAAAATTCATTTCCTAAAAACAATGTCTTTTTTCTTTTACAAGTTCCTCAATACATGTTTCTCTTCTCTTGTATATCTGCAGTTCGGGAGCAAAAGACATGGTGCTACAGTGATACCGACAGCAAATCAATTTCATGTGACGACTCGGGCTTCATGATCGAGATAGTGAGGGCATTCGCTGGAAAGAGCTGGAATACTGATTCTAACTTCTGCACGCACCCAATCTCTAGGAACCGAGACTGTAAAATAGCGGAAAATGGGCAAACTGATCTTCTTAGAGGGAAATGTAACGGTATATCTGATTGTAACTTTGATCTCACGGATAAGCCGTCTTCCACTGATTGTGACGACTATACTGGCAGCATGTATATACATATAGAGTACGAATGTCATCCACGTAAGTACATATTTGGGTAAAATCGTCAGAAAATGTACACTTTGCTTTCATCAATCTTCTCAGAATACAGTTTAACGTAACCAGAATGGCTTTTTGAATCAACATAATACAAAATATACTCACATATCTATAGTAGATATTTCAGAGTAATTTATCGAAATTTCATAAATATAAATATATGTAAAATTGCCGATTGCACATTATATGATGTTCTGACTCATGTATAGCAATCCATTGAATGACTGGCAATTAAGGTCGTTTTAAGGGTATATTTTACAGTTTAATTTTTTCACGTAGTAACATTACCTTAAGTAATTATAAATTACTTTATATGCTTTTCCTATTATACTCGTACGTGTACATGTATAATGTATACTTCTCGGCATGAAAGAACAATATTCAATATTTGGTTGATACAATTTAAGCAAATTGAAAAGTTCTTTTGAAGAATTGCGCCCAATTGGTCAGTGTCATATCTCAAATCATACAAGGAAATGCATTTCCTAAGTAAATACTTGCTACCACGTATGATTCAGTCATACAACTTAATTTCGAATAACACAAGACATTAAGCACATAAGCACACAGGCATAAATATAGAGATTTTTACTGTCAAATAGGTCAAGTGGTAAAAACTGTTTTATATTCCTATTCAACTTTGGTAAAGCTGCTTCACACAAGGGTCCACATGGAATTCCTTTTGCACAATCTCCTCTTTACAAAAGTATGAGGGACTTTAGTCAACTGGATAGAGTAATACATGGTGCATGCTAATCAGACGAAGCGCTCAAAGAACATTTCAATGGCTGTATTTTTGTTTGGGTGATGTTCTAGCTTCAATGGATGTGATGACAAAGAGAGCTTTTGAAATCATGTTTCTACATCTGAATCTTGCAGTAGAAGAGGTCATGTATATATGTGGAATCTGAACGCTAGATCGTTTTAACAGATTCTACAATGAACAAAAAAGTAGATTGCAAATACAGGAGGATATTCTTGGGAAATATTAGGACATGCAACAATGTGCTACACATGTACTGGTTTCATGGGGTAAATGTCAATTATACACATCTATTGCAGTTACCAACGGTATGCAACAAGAGTACCCCATCCTCTACCCGTGTTCTGTCGCAGTGGAAGAGACAGAAAGTGACGTAGTGAGGCTACGGTCGGTCGGCTACCCATCCACATGGCAGCGATCCGACCAATGCCATTGCTCGGTACGGATGGTCTACGACGGCCAAGCCAATATTCACATCCGAGACATGGCTCACGATGACGTCAACAACGATGCCTGCCCCTTTTTTGTCAACATAAATACCGAGAAGGTGTGCGCATACAGAGGCAAGGTCTACGACGGGGTGGATGTCACTGCAACCGATGCTGACATAGCCAACCGATACAAGGACATACCACTAACTTTCTACAGCGACAATGCCATAGTCAAGGGCAGGTTCTGGATCGATATCAGAAGTAAGAAAAAGACTATTTACATTTTTATTTATGCTTATTAGAAACTTTTGGCAACACATTGAGGAAACTTTAAAGTCTGTGTTAAAATGTGCTGATGTTATTATAAAGGTAACAGCAGTATGCTGAGGATGAATACAAATCTCAATTATTTGCTTTGGAATTAATAATCATTGCTCGAAATATGCCAATATTTCCAAGTATCAAGACAGCATGATATTAGAATATGCACGGCTGAGGTAAGCAATGTTATTGTATACAGACCTCACTAGGTATACATGTATGTTCTATTTATAAATCATGCAGAAGCTCCAGGTTCCAACTTCTCATCCAAAACAGAATCAGCTGTGCCAAATTTCCTGCCCTAAATTATATTAGTGCTTCGTGATACCTGTGGGGTATAGACGAAGTTTTATACCCACTAGTTTCTAAGCTCGTACGAAGAATCGCTGTGATTCACCGTACAAGAAGATGGTAATCATCGGTATAAATAACGGTGGCGTTCATATATTGACTCTGGGTGGATATGACTCCCGCCCTTTGCTCGCTAGGAATTAAGTCATATAGGTATTCGCATAGCATTTAAAGTGTATATCTATGAAGAGATTATAATGCCTTATAATTCATAAAGGAAATATACTTTAACGCATATATCTGACCCTCTTTATGCATACTAGACTGATTGGGTCCTTCCCACATACAATTTCCGTATACAATATAGGTCTTCCCCCAATTAGAAGAGGGACGAGTTCATCGCTAATTATAGTTCTAGTGGTTGTACCACGAATTTCACTTAATGAAATTGCATTTAATTCGTGACATAATCTTATAATTATGACCATAATATATAGTGACAGGATCTTTCATCATTAACCATTATTCCAAAACCAAACAAGATATAGATCAAATTATTAATGGCTCCAGTTCATTAGACATATCTCATTGGGAATGTAATATATTTACCCCTCGATTTGAATAATGTACCAAGTATTCAGAAGTGATCAGATTCGCCCTTGTGCAGGCTGGAGTATCACGCAGCATCAAAGTTTGAATTCTGTAGTGAGGAATGCGATCTCTACAAACATGAGCTGCATCTCCATATGTAAATGCCAAAATAAATAAATAAAATGTGTCAACATAATGTTTTCCCCATTTCCACGAGGCCAGAATACCTTACATAGGCATAGACATCGCCAAACAGGCTCGCCAACTATTATACGCAGAACGAGATCTTATTTGAATCAGCTTTTGACTTGAATGGAGAGTCAAAGGGGTAAGCCTATTTCCACCGAGGTTCGGGACCTTTTCACTTACAATAGTCTTAAATATGTCACCAGTCATCCCGGTGTTGAGGACCAAAAATAGATTCCAATGTATGTACTGAAAGTAAACAAGCAGGCAATTGATAAAAATAGGCTAAAATTGGATAAAGAGACCTTGGACTACCACCAAAAGGAAGCAATTGAGACGTTGATACACAACAAAAAATTAGAGTGTATAATGATTAGCTGACAATGGGGAATACCAACAGAATGTCAGTGCTCTCATTTCTGACCTTACCTTTCCAAAAATAAAGATTTTGTACAAAGCAAGGCACGTGCCTTTTGAAAGTGGCGACGAATACAATCTTGCTCCCCTCATTGCTTACTTTTAAGCTATTTATACTTCCAGGAATCGGCAGTGTATAAATGTGCGATAGGTGGATTTGTATGAAGATTGAAACATAAAACGTTTGTATTATTTCAGTTATTGGAACGCATTCCACGGCCGTTGTCCACTGCGGACGGTTTGGGGTAGACCAAGGAATGGCATCCACAACATTATTACCCACTACCACCCCAACTACTACACTAGCTCCAACAACACCAACAACCAAACTCTCTACGACATACACATCTTCAACTACGGTACCGACGCCGCCAAGTCCTTCAGACCCTCCAGATAGGAACAAGAACGGAAGAAACGACACAGAAAAGCCAACAATGCATACTGATGACTTGGACCATAATGTTACTTCTTCCACCCCAGATTCGACCCCATACGCGACACCAACTTTAATAGCTGGAATACAGACGACGTTTAAAACATCAACAACACCATCGACAGAGACTATGGAGAAATCATTAGATCTAAGTGAGATGTCATGCAAAATACTTTTTCCCCTAATAATAATGCCAATAATCATTTCGGTATAAGAGTATCAGATATATTATTTACATGCTTAGTGTGTTTTACGATTTATTACGTTATACCATATAGTATTAATATTAGAAATTGTGTTAGTCATGACATTTAAAATACAATCGTCAATCGAGCACCAAATAGTGCTTTAATAAATATGCATTGCATTAGAGATTTCCTAGAAAAACCTTTCTGACTCACATCTATTTTTTACAGAGATAATAGTAGGCGGAGGAGCAGCGGGAGGAGTCCTTGTAATTCTTATTATTGTGTTCTTGGCTGTGTGCCTGAACAAAAATAGCAGGTATGTATTGCGCTTTATATTGGCCTCAAACAAATTAACAGGATATATATGCTAAGCGACAATAGCGATTGTTTTCTTGCATCAATGCACCTTATTTCATTTGAATACAAAATTTCTCTATCTATAACCAGATTTATATGTTATCACAAAACTTGAAAATACATCATAAGAACGCAGCATATAATAACTAATACATCGCTAAGGACGATAACATAATTCATGCCTTGTATTATCTGCATGTCAGTAAAACCTAACAGAGTTATTGAATGCGTACATACATTTGCAGCAGCAAGAAGAAAAAGAAGGGCAATGACCTAGGTTATTCAGTCCACGCAAACGTCGCCATAGCGCATAGTCGGGCAAATAGCAGAAGACAATCGGGCAGAAGTGAAATAATAAGGGACAGTAGGAAAAACACACTAGGTGGCAGCAGCGTACCACCTCACTATTCAGGAACACTGGATAGAGAAGAGATCGAGCAGATCAAGCAGATGAAGCCCAACCTTCCAGGACACTCCTATGTTAATGTACAGGTTCAAAAGACACCGGTTCTTAAACATAAGCACAAGAACCAGCAAAAAACCCAGCGCAAATCTGCAAGTCAGGTGACCCTTCATTTTAGCAGTAATGAATCGTTAAACACAGCAGATCAAAGCAACAATATCTTTGCCGGTTTCCCTCGTTGGTCGGAAGAAGAGCTTAAACGGAGACGTGGGGAACATACCTATACTAATTTACCACCAGGAACTTCTAGCACTCTTCCTGCGAAATTGAATAAAAGACCGATGCCTTTGCCCAAGCCAGAACGCCATAAAAGCGTCGTTAATCTAGATCGTCAAGGACCGGGGAGGTATTCTTCTAATTTTAACAGGCCCTCTGGCAGCATGGCAAGCCTAGGACAATCTGATTTCGGAACAGGAAAAAGTACGGAACCATTGTATGGAAGGCCTAATAAGAACAAAGGTGCTAAAAATAGAGACAGTACAATAACCATCTTAGAGAATGATATGTATGGGTAGTGAATGAGAGAAGAACACGTTCCATGTATTACTGACTCTGCTGGCAAGAGTTATTGATTAGAAAAAATGACTGACAATATTATGCATGGAAAGCGAGATCGGGAAGATTACATTTGCGACTAACTAAGGTTTTAAGCTTGCTGGTACTGATATTCCATTTTCATGATTATTTTACCTGGCTGCAAGTGGAACATTATAGCGTCAAAGGGATGTAGAATTAGGACTAAATATCAATCACTTTTACTAGTACATGTAAGCCTGGGGTCCTTTGTGTAATCTCCAGAAAGAGATAACAGTCCATTAACAGGTATTCGCAATGTTTCTTTCCTATTAGGAAAGAATTATAAATACACTACATTAATATATATGTATCATATATATTATATATTAGGATATCGCTTCACTGGAAGATATTGGTGCTAATAGGAAAACACATTTAGCTGAAAGCTACCAAGCATATTACATATGAAGATATGCGTTGGTGTATTACTTATAACTTAACAATGTTTCCCTTGTGACAGACTGCTTCTGAAAGTGGGGACAGTGCCTTAGAATCAATCATGACGAATATACCTACCGTATTAACATTGTATAGGCATTTGAAATGAGTATGTACATGTATATCCCACAGTGTAAGGATTCAATCGATGAAACAAACAAGGGGAGTACCAATATAAATGGACGAAAATGGTTTGAGTTGTGAGTCAATTTGTCCTGTCAATATCAATGACAATTTAGAAATATTACTTTTCTGGCAGTAATGGGTATGAATGATGTATATAAAATATACAGCTGGTATAACTAGAGCCAGAACTAGAGAGACATTTTCTTATGGGAGTGTCTAAGGGCTTGGCTATAATCCTCAATTCTAATATCTTCAGAGTAATGATCAATTAGCTCATCCTATAATCAATGCAAATGATTAAATCATAAGAGAAAATGAAGATGATTGATGTATTGGCTAAATGCAGTAAGCGCACGTTTACATGTAGTTTCACATGTTCATATTTCAGATTCATAACATATGAGCCTACTTTGGTAGAGCAGCAATTTCGCGGATGATCTCTTATCGAGATGTATAGATCAGGTTATGAATGTACCACAACTTAATAAACTACAACTAAACAATACCGATTTAGCATTTATCCACGTCTGGAATGGCATATGAATAGTGTTATACATATCAGCGTTGATGACAGGTTGATCAAAACCCTATAGGAAAATATACTATTTGATATATTTGAAATAAAATAATAGAAAGGCAAAAGAGTTTTGTTGTAATATGTTTAGGACGAATGGAAAGCGATTTCCACCAAAGTGATCTCCTTAATTGTGAAGCAGATACTTCAATAAAACACCTCTGGAGAAAAAATGTGTATCATTAATGTAGCACCATTTTAAGATTTCAGGTAATTTGAGGTAATTGAGCCCTTATAAATAACATGAACCAACCGAAGGTAAAAAAATAACTTAACTGAAATCATTGGTGCACGACCTCTCCGAGCCCCAAGGGCCCACACATGGCACACTGATTTACCTCTTTGGCAACAAACAATGTATTTGACAAGTGTCAATTGGTGGGAAATCATTATTACATTTCCATAACCTATTCCAGTTGTCTCAATGGGATCATTATATTGTCAGAACCAATACTCTGATATGCTAAATAACGTTTTAATAGATCGTTGAGACAATCATTCCTAGCCGTATGCGTAAACAGAAGTATGACACTGACATCCACATATAGGACACGATTTCATTTACTGCAAAATGCAATGGTATATAAATCACCCCCCCCCCCCTCATCATTGCGCGTAAGAAAGATCCTTCAATAAAATAGTAATTCGTGACGTTCATTAAGCTGCAATATAATATACAATGCATATTTCCTGGAACCCCCTGCGAAAGCTAGCACCAATGAAATTCAACAAGATACAAAGGTATTGGGGTGAGATCGCCAGAAAATGTACAATTGGCCTTCAGCAATCCTCTCAAATAACCCAAATTTCAGTCAGAAATCATATGCAGACAAATGTTCAACATAGCCGATAGCTTGAATAAGACTTAACGCAGATAGACATCGTACACTTTAATATTACCATTTTAAATAGGCTGACAATTATGCAATGGTCCTAATAGTCTAACTGTTAGCCTAAAGATGCTCAACTTTATATTCCTTCTATATTCAGTTGAATTTCTTATTTCAGTACCTCCAGACTAAAGGTATCCGATTCCCTTTATAATACCATCTGAACGAGAGGCGGTCCATGATATAATTGATTAATGATACGGAAGTTCCTCCATTGCTGGGTGAAGGACAGGCTGACCCAAATCGACAAGCGACAGGAGAAAATATTACCTAGATCAAGGAAAGTCCCATGACCAGAACGCCTGTTACATAGGCAGAATAACTATATTGCACCCTGCAATACTGCACCATTAACAGGACACTATACTACGTGTGTCAATCGCATCAACCATGACAGCTTTTACTACAATGAATACATTATATGAATAGTTTAGGTCTGCAGACATCATTAACAGGGATATGACGAGTGAGCATTTGTGCTGTGATTGACTGAGCATACATTTGGAGTAGTCTACTGAATAAATTATAATAAAGGTTTACATAAATGCATCATACAAAGTGTATATGTAACATTGTAAATGAAGGATGTATAGTAATGATTTGTACGCTAAAGCTAATTATATTTTGTTCAACTTAAGATGTGAATAGGATTGTCTCAATGAAAGCACGGTGATGAAAGCTTGTGGAAAGTCAAAATCATATCAAACATTAGAATTGCCTTCCTGATGCATGGATGTCACGACAGAAAAATTAAAAATACCCTTAATAATTAGCCTGTCTTAAGTTTGAAAGATTCAGAATGAAAAATCAGATGGTGGTTGATGTTCTTCTCAAACCGTAAGGGTGGATACTATTATTAATTTTAGTCTATGAGAAAGCAATCATATTTATGATTTGATATCATACAGGTTGAGAATAATATTTATAAACATATATGACAAGCTAGGAGTGACGTATAGCTGAGAGTACATCCTATGTAAGAAATGCTTGTAAGCAAACTCTCAAAAGGAGTTGGAGGTGGTTGCCACAGTAACGCAGAGTTTACCATGACAACAGCTGGAGAAGCCATGTCACCATTCCGGGCGTGGTTCCTTTAACATCAGACAACCGCGAGCGCCGCATATCGACGTTTTTACTACCTATGCGCCAAATGTTACCTTGTGTTGGGAAGTAAGGAGACCAGGACGGAAGAAGAGGTGGTTGCTAAGGTAACCGGTAAGAGTTGGTCTCTGGTACTGGAATCTGGTCAACTGTCAGTGTGAACAAGACAGGGGAGGAGACCACGTTCAGGTTACCGAATCAGTTGTGTACAAAATACGTGGGAGCTTAAAAACCAATCGAGGAAATAATTTGCGGATAGCCATTTTCTCAGTTATTAGATTCCAAGATTGTAAGATAGTGGGAGGTTTTTTCAATATATTTCGTGAAAGCATAAAGGAGTTACAATCGAAAGCGAGGATGATGGAGGGGAGATGGCTGCAGGTGGTTTACACTGTGGCAATATTTGTTGTCTTGGCAACGGTAGTCAATACAAACGGTGAGTCGAATTATTTTCACAATTACATTCTTCTAGTGCTTTTCGGCCTACCTCTAGTATAAATATGAACATTAAAAACATTTGTTCCGTGTAATGGAACTTACTATCAACTAAATGGACAATTATCCAACAATAACAAAACTGTGGTTTGGGGTATATTTTGTAAACTAGCCTGACATTGATCTTCGGGATCAAAGAATCAAAGACTATCTCATAGAATATCACATGGGGTAAGTTTGAGAAGGATCAATCATTCAGCTAGTATCAGAAGCACATACAAACTGACGCTCATGGCCTTAGACAGATCTATAATACAGAGAAGCTAATTTAGCAATTGTTTAAATTCATTCTTGTTCATGTCAGCTGAACAAGTAGTTCACTTCCCTTTCACAACGAACAAGGAAATACCATTATTATATTCGGAATAATCCATCAATCCGACGTGAAATAAAACACCGATATTTAAGCTCATTAATGTAAGATCGAGGCCTTAGAAATGTACGGGAATCTAAAAATAATATAACAATTTTGGAACAAGAGGATACAGGGCTCCTACAAAAAGAAAAGTTATTTCTCCCAGTTAGTATCTACATATAAATTCTCTTTTTCCCATGATATATTATAAGTGTAAATTGGACCATCTGTTACTCAGATGATTGTCAGTTTCCATGGTAACTGAGAGGTTCCACCATCTTGCGCACTCTCGGTCCCTGACCCATGATCGGACAGTGACAGCGTAATTACTACAATTATAACAAAGTCCATCTGTCTAATATATAGCTCTAACGCATCTCAAAATGTCACCACTGTGGTCGAAATTGTACAATAAATCAGCGGCATTTTTTTCACTTTCATCATTACCTGATCACAATGATTGAGAATAGCCATACCACATACGGTTATAATGATATGACAAAAAATGGTGACATACAGGTTTGCTGAGACAGAACTTACTTGGTGCTTGCGTGAACTTGATGAATTGGGCGTGAGCTGTGTTTTTACAGAGAAGAACTAAGCGTGGTCCATGAAAACAAGGAAATGTTATATTTCTAAGATATCAAAATCGATTGCCGATCATTTAGTCTTGAACTCGATTGATTAATGGTTCAATTATTTAATTGCTTCTTAATAAATCTATCAGCTATATTGATTAGGCTTTGATGGACAGCTTTCACTTTTGATAATATTCTTCAACATGTGATTGATTAGTTAATTAAGATTAAAATAATTATGAACCTTATTTCTTTTTAGAAGTACAATATGAAATATCAATTAGATGCCATTAGTTTTAATTGAATTGAACTTTGCATATCCTACTTTAAAATATTTCTTTACTAATTCAAATTGTTATTGAAGCAGGACCTAGTGATACATATAGACAAATTTAGAGATTTTCTTAAGTTAAGTTGAGAGATTTTTTTAAATAACCTATAGCCAAACAACCTATATCTCACTCTATACGTATTTCCTCTTTCCGGTCTAGTAAATGTTTGATTCCGAAGAGGTATACTAAGCGAAAATAGCAAAACCAACAAATATATAACGATGAAAATTCTGTATGCAGCAAATCTCCAGTTGTAGACTTCGTACAGCGTATACATTGGACATTCACTGACCATGATCAATTGATTTGCTTTATTAGGAACCATGCTTTAAAATGAGTATTTCAGTTGCCCATATTATTTCTCTATTTCAGACCTAAAAACATTCAAGGCGAGCCAGTGCTTCAAAAGCCGGGGGATACCAAAAGTACATTTCGAATGCAGAGACGGAGCAATGATTCAAATCAACAGAGCTTTCCATGGCATTAAAACGAATAAAAACCAGAAATCATGGGAGATGAACTGTGACCCAGCTTATGGACAGGATACCTATAACTGTTCAAATTGCCCTGGCGACTGTATGGACGATAGTATGAACCTCGTATACGATTGGTCCACATGTATGGGAAATAGATCTTGTGTGCGTACAGTCATGCAGTCTTATATGCCAACCTGCCAAGGCACAACCAAGAAATTCTCTGACTACCTGCAAGTGGAATACCAATGTGTACCCAGTAAGCTTACTTACAGATTAGCAGATAATCTATAATATTTTAAGTATAAATATTAATTAGGGGAACTTTCCAACATGCTTTTTTCCGATAAATAGCAAACAAGAATATTTGCCTGTTTCCAAGACATAGATTTATCACAAACAGTTCGTCTTCCAATCTAGAACGACTAAACATTTAGTTTCTTTTGTGTGTGTATGGGGGGGGGGGATATGTTTGTCACCAATATTTGTCACTGAACTTATGCATACTTGATATTTTTCAGAGAAGAAGGTTCATGATATCTGCGAACATATAGAAACTTCAGTGAACGACGGTTTTATCATGAGCCCGAACTACCCATACAACTACCCAGTAAATCAGGACTGCATCTGCAAATTATCAACACAGTGGGAATCACGGATTGTTTTGAGTCTAGTTGACCTCCTCTTGGAAACTAAAAACAGGTTTAAAAATTACATCCACATTTGAATAACATGGAATCATGTAGAACACTTGATTTGGTTCATACAAAAGCATAAAGAGACATGAGTAAAATGGGGGCATGCGTTTTGTTTAAATCTCATTAAAGGCCAATATTATTAATGAGTTCTTTGAGTGAATCTAATTAGTCCACTATTCTGTAATTCATCATCGGTTGATGCATCTTTTCAGTCGATGCCGAGCAGACTGGATGATGCTGCGACAAAACAACCAGAAACATCGCCACTGTGGTGCCATCATGACTGGGGTAAAGAACATCACCTCGACAGGCAACTCACTAGCTATACAATTCCACTCAGATAGCAATGATAACAGAACACAAAAGTTCCAGTATTTCACAAGATCGCTCAAGGGATTCTGGATGTCATTTACAGGTATCTGCTAACTTTTAAAACATTCTACTAAAACGTTTAGATTCCTTAAATCAGAACAGTTTAAATATGTTCAAGAAAAAAAATTAAAAAAAGCTCTGCAAATATGATACTCAAACCTTCTTGGAAATATCGGGTTGTAAAATTGTAAAGACTGCGTCAGAATCATTGTGTAATTTCCAACGACAATCCGCTGGGGCAACTTTTGTGCAGTGGTAGGTTATTGAGGTTTGGAACAGTATCGGTGTGTGAGTGAGTGAGTGAGTGAGTGAGTGAGTGAGTGAGTGAGTGAGTGAGTGAGTGAGTGAGTGATAGGTTTAATGCCATGGCCGCTATCACTCATTCACTCACTCACTCACCAATACTGTTTAAAGCCACACTGGCCTACCACTGCACAAAAGGTGCCCCAGTGGATTGTGATGGGCAATGGCGAGGCAGCAATGTTATTAATCAATATGCATGGAATATCAAAGCTATGAATCAATACACATGGAATATCACTTATAGAATTAAATCACAAATATATATAAATGTATATTTCTCCCAATGCTAGCCGAACCGAAAGCACCAGTGCGAATTGCATGCCGTCCACTTGCCGCTTCCGATTCTGAGGTCAAGGAAATATCCAAAGATGACGCCGAGTACGATGAGATCCTAAGTACACGAGCTATGGAATCAACAACCATGATGACAACAGAAATGAACGAGAAGATTGACAAAAACGGCATCGGGGATGGTACAAAGCGAGGTCGTGAAACAAATAGAAGAAAACCAGGATCCAAGTACAAGAACGCGCATTCAGAGAGAGGGCACCAAGATGGAAGTAAGATCAAATACACTTTTATGGATATACCTGACACCATAAATAACCCTTTCCTATATCTAAATTTTAGAAGGAAAATAACCCGAACAAATTGTGTCATACTGCAAAATACATTTAGATGGACTGACCTGATTCAATAAATATTGAACTTACGACCTTTCTTCTTTTCTAATTGCAGACAAATTTAATGGGTCACCCGGGCTTGTGACATCATCAATCTCCATGGTGACAGTAACCATCGCAACCTTTAGCTATATATCAAACGTATTATGAGCAACAGTTTATGTCGTTTATGGTCTGTGCTTGCGTCTGTAATACTTCTGAACTGCTTATGAGTTTGATTATAAGTGTTAAGCATCATAATGTCATTCAGGATCGATTGATTAAATTCAATAATGGTGGGGGCATGCATAAGAACAACATTTAATGAGGTATCCCCATGCATTTCTTATTGAGAAAGGACGCAAATACCTGTTTTGATATGTGTATAAATAGTAAACATCGGCATTGGCGAACTAGAGCAGGTTTCAGATGCATTGGTGATATTATACCAGGCCAAAGAAACTATTGTAAAATACAATGAGAAGCTTATGCAACGATTACACCGAATCCGCTACGTATATGATAATGGCAATTCTGGGAAATATAGTAAGAACTATAGCATCTAGTGAGGTGCTGCGTGGCACAACTTAAATGAAATATTTAGTCAAGGCAAAAAATATACATATAAAGTAAAATGGGCTTAGGGTCAAATGCTTATTGAGTGAAGTCATTATTCAATTTTATTTAACACGAGGACGAATTATAGAATATGTATTTTTGGCGGAGGATTTAGTCTCATGGATATATTAATCGACTTTAACTTACTCCTTTTCACATTGCTGACGCTGCAGCTTATCAAAAGGACATAAAGAATGATGTTCTTTGGGAATATATACATGGTTCCGCATGGAAATTGTTGAAAGAAGAAAGGAGGGGTCTGTCAATGGCACTGCTGTGCATCGTACCCAAGTTACAACTATTGTACCCAAGATACAACTATTGTCATATTTGATACTCAAGATTTGCTGTTTGGGAATACTCTTTAGTACAGATACTCATTTCATTCTTCGAAGTGAAGGACAATGCTCAGAAATAAATCTATATTGTATTATCCACTGTATAAATTGTACTACACACATCTAAAAAGGTCATTCCAAGCTCAGTGAGCATTGTCTCAATATGTAATCCATGTTATATAATAAAATTATAAACAAGGGGTCACCTAACAATGATATCTAGTAATCTTTGTTAATTTAGCGATTTGCTATATACAATGCTGTTGCTTCCAAGTACTGCTTATTTTGCCCACTAATGCAGCTAAATGTTAACAGGCTATGTACATATATGCAGAGCATTATTGGCAAGACATTTTCAAGAGCATTTATGCCTGTGTATCCAATAACCTTACCCTAAGCATTCTTTCTTTTGTTGAAGGTATGATACGTATTAGAATTCTGAAATGATTATTATTATCGTGTCCATTTCCAAATTGAACTAAGTGGACGTCTGACTCTCGCGTGCAGATGGTTATCGAGTCGCAGCTTGTTCGTCTTAAGGGTCATAGCTATGACTCTCCTTTCAGGATTTATTTTGTTTATCTGATGTGTATGAAACTATCCATTCTAACCTTCAGCCGCCGAGGACCTGATGTACATTGTTGAATTGAATAAAACTACACGTCATTATAACATGAGGTGAAGTCTTGTTTTTTATCCTTCTTAAATAACCATTAATAAGGACACATAGAACCAAGGTAAATACTCACTCATAAATATTGATCTCTACGTAATGTTAACAGGGATTTGGCAAAAGGAATTACTCTCACTTACCTTAAGTTCCAAAGTTGAGATGAAAGTACAGCATATGAAATTAAATGAATATTTATTAGAAAGTGAAAAGCAATTGAAGATATCAATTACAACGAATATAAAGAATGTCTTTGACGAATCGACTATAACATTTGAGTAGACAGAAACCCCATCATTTATCATGCAATTATCCAGAACAAGCCCTTTCTTTATCTAGATATATTATGACACTAGTTGAAATGAAAACTTATCAGAAAAGAGCGGGTTGGGGAGGTTCATTACTATATATGCAAAAATAGCCAATATATAAAACAACGCATTTGCCCAAGTGACAAAAAGTAGACAGAAATTATATTTTCTAATTTTATTTTAAATTTCTTTCTTTAATTTAATCTAAAAAATAAATCAGCCCAGAGTTGTTACTAGTATGAATACACATGAAGCTGGTTGTTGGTATGCTAAATTGATAACTTATTGATAACATTGAATGCAAATATAAGTATTAGAACAACACCACAGAACTAAGAGACAATGATTAGTCTATCTGCCTGGAGTTCTCCGCTCACTAATTTCACATAATTATTGGCAAACTTGGTACCTGGAGATTATATTTGCAATGTACAAAATTGGTTGCAGCATGAGAGTGAGCTCCGGGTTGCCGAAGTGGGCCGTAGCAGATGTTGTGACACTATTAGAAACAAGCTGTCACTGCTGCAGCCACATACCTTGTATGGGGGTCGCACCATATAACATAAGATCCGACACATTATATATATTAAACTTGGGCAATCCTAGAATCCAGACTTTCTCACACTCTCACTGCATGTCAGACTGTCATCCATGGGTCTTACGTATGAACAATTACAATTTTTTTCTCTCAATTCTTAGACATCAAGTTTAAATAAGTTGGAAACAAATCAATATCAACTTAGCATCACATATTAATGGGTTTTTTGCTATGCACAAATAGCAATATTGACTGGATAATAATAATTACTGAATTAGAAATGGTACTTAGCATACATAACATTGGCTTACATAACTGGAGCTTAGAGCAGACCAAATCAATTATATCGAAAACATATATTTGATATGTTAATGTAAAACAAGAATTATAATACGACATAAATATATGCAGACACATTAGTAGGATTATCTGGCGAGGTATTGCGTCCGTTTGAGGTATTGAAAATCAAAAAAGAATGAGGAAACACATGCTTGTATTTATAGAATATGAGGAATGGATTATGGATTTAACCGGGGCAATATGGGCCAAACAGATTGACCTGCATTTAGAACTGTCTAAATTGAATCATCAGACCATTTGATGGTGACAGTTGTATCGCAAAGGGTGCCACCACATGACTTTTTTACATAGCTCATGTGAGTAGTCACCAACGATGCAATTGCTGTGATGAAAGGCATGCACTGAGATATGAAGGAGGATGCTGCTATGTACTATGCATGCTCTTTGTGCTACAGAAATTGAGTGTGTATTTCATATTGATTTCCGAAATATATTCAGTAATTACGTAATGAGGTGGCTTATATTTAGAGATGAGTGTTGACAATTTTGACACGGTGGTACTTGGTTAGAAATATGAACGAATTGAAGTATACAGCAATTTGTCACACGGCGATTTGGGTCATTATGTTATCAGAAACCAACGTCCATTTTGGATAACACTCACTTCATTTTCATGGGGTAGGTGAGGTAATAAATATTTTCCCGATGGGTGAAGACATGTATATATTATACTGCTGGGGGGGGGGGGAGATAACAATTGCTTACTTTTAAAATGATGATTGTTATAGGGTTTAACCGTTATAGGTCAAATATATAAGAAAATAGATAGATAACGATAATAGATAAGGTGTCACGCTCATCATGGCGATTATCTAACATCTAATCTTGAAGACAAACAAAATGAATGGGAGTCCCATGAGGTCTTCTCTCATTCTGTCCCGTCAGTATCCTCAAGTAGAAGTGAATATCATATAGCTGCCTGTAATTATATAAAAGGTGCAACACGGTTCGACGGGCGGGGCCTTTTTATCAATATGTAATTCACTTTTGGCACTTAATGTGCAAACTAAGCCAGATGTTCGAGTGGCAATGACCTTGGACAATTTCGATAATGACACACAACTTACTTATCTACTTTTGTGTGATTATACAATTAAACTAATACACAGCAGCGAAAGAGCGTTTACCCATTTAAACTGATAATTTGCCGGTAATGTAGGTAAAAGATATGAGAACGGACAGGTCACATCTCACATGGTCAAGACAATGTTTAACCCAAAGAGAACATTATGTAAGCATGGGGACATAGGAGCAAGGGCGTAGTTACTCGCGACTATTACTAACATTCACCTATTATCGCTGAGCACCATCTGTCACCAATGACTCAGCAGTTCTCCGATCCCCCATCCATCTCCCACCTCCTCCTGTGACCAGGTGAGACAGGTGCGCTCCCCAGGAGACTGAGAGTGACCAGCTTCCAGGGTCCTCTCCGACCCTTACCAACACGCCACATAGAACAGCTATAATGGACACATCAATGACACAAAGAAATTTCTAATAAGAGACACTACGTAAATATTGAGCAGAAATATTCCAGGATATATTCGAGGATCTAAGGAAAGGATGACAGCAGCACAAAAGGACTTAGTTTTCGGTTGTGTTCATGTTAATGGCTCTGTCACAAGGATGACAAACATATTAATGGCCATAGTTTGTGGATTCCTGTCATTAGCTGTGACACCATGTGATCTTCTTGAACCAGGTGAGAGCAAGGATCATGTAACCTCTGCTAGGTCAAAGTTAAAGGTCTTATCTTTCATGATTCGGCACCGATTTTGGATTAACTCGGCTCCTGTTTAGAATGCAATCTGCCGTGTCACAATCTGTAATATTTACTTTTAATTCCGTCTGTTCACGAGTAGTCATAACAATATTTGCAAGGCTGCCCAGGCACCCTATATACTAGCAATGGAGTGCTGAGAGTATGATATGTGGTTATCAAGTATATTATGGAGCTGAACATTCATTTGCTATAGATTATGTTTATTTAATTCGACCAATAGAACATATGATATAGGAATAGACTCATGACGTAACTATTTCACTGATAATGATTTGGCCTTCTCAAGGGAGTTTGTTACTTGGGATACTAGGTCACATTTGGGAAATAGAGAACACATACTTTTTGAGACCATTGAGAGAATTAATCTTTCTTTTGCGGTTGA
Organism: Sthenelais limicola; assembly: GCA_942159475.1. Taxonomy (NCBI): domain Eukaryota; kingdom Metazoa; phylum Annelida; class Polychaeta; order Phyllodocida; family Sigalionidae; genus Sthenelais; species Sthenelais limicola. Next base: position 68,826,091 of record OW804097.1, on the reverse strand, counting down.
TAAACAATTTAAATAAGGGTGTTTATGAAATTCAGCTTGAGCGAATTTAGCAGACCATAGAACAACCCGTATAAGTAACATTACACAACAAAATTGCGCACATGCTTAAAGATGCATTACCAGCTGTTGAAGATCCTGAAATGAAATGACTATCCTTGAGATAAACACCCTAAAGATATCATATGTCCTGGAGAAACTATTTAAATGAAGAAAAACTGATTAAAAGTAACAAATTCGGTATCGGTTTTTGCACTGCATACCACTGCATGAGTGGCCTGTAAGTGCCCACTCAAGACAGGAGGGGTAGTGGGGAATCCCTGTTATAACAAGAGGGAACTAAACACACTTTCCTGTTGTTTGGGGGCAGTCCGCTCCACCCAGGCATGGATAGAGCAGACATGGGTTATAATTGGTTGCATTCGGAATTATGAATGGCCTTCACTGAGGCTAAGTTGTTACAGTGATTTAATTCTAAATATGGCTAAACAGCTTGATTTCAATGTCACACATATCACTATTTAGGTCCTGATGGTAAAATAATGAAATGAAGATGATTCACAAGATAAAAGTTAAAAATACCCTTTCCTGCATAGAGTATGTGTATGCATCAGAGTTCTAAAGGTAATGGTACCAAACATAGCCAAATTGTTCATAGGACCAACGGAATTCCATAAACGTCACACATTATATGCACCCTCATTTCCAATATATGATGTATGCTAACAAGGGGGAAATCCCTGTGAAATATCTGGTTGAGAGACGATCCAATGGACGTCCATTCGGTGCGCACCGATTGAATAATGCACCACTTCTTTGGTTATTTACATGCTCATAATGGATTCGGAATTGTTAGATATTCCGGGACATGATTGGGTTCATCATATACTTGGTGTATGTGGCAAAAGGAAGAAATGCGCAGATTTGCGCATGCATAGCTGGTAGTGCATTTTTAAAGGGAATAGTAATATATGCTGCCATCTTGTGATGCGTTCTGGTATCACACTGGAATGACAACGCCAACCATGTATTGAGGCCCTTCGTTTTAGACAGCTTTCAATCAGTACACTTATGGCTCTTTGAGAAGCTGATAATAATTTAGTAAGCATATTAAACCTGCAGCAGAAATGAACGTAAGTTTTATCATTTAGTTCATTGCGATGCTACAAAATGATCAACGGTCCCTAAATCATCCAAGCGATGCTCTTCTGGGAACCTGCATGACATTTTCTGTCATAATTCAAAATGGCGACCTCATTTTCCCGTAGCTCGTGGGTTCTTCGCTAGGGATCACTAAAGGTAGATCTTGAAATCTGAAGGGCATAATGAAAGAGCTCCCTTCTTTACCTCCTATTTGAATTTTTCTATTCTCACTATTAAAGTATGATTAATATATGTCACTATGAGGATACAATATTAGATATCGGATGTATTTTCAATATCTTATTAAAGCAGGACAATATGAGTGGCCTTCGCCATCTTAGCTTAACGATGTGAGTATCAGACATGAATTGCTTTTTATCTCGTTCCTGATATGACAATTAATTGGTAATTCAGACAAAAGAAACACAAATAGTTTCATGCTTCAGGGGCTTTTACTAATTTAGCCGGACCCAGACCAAGATTCTATTTCCATTTGATTTTAAGCTTTCTGAAAGCAAGGTGGCTCCAAACCTCATACCTCAATTCTTTTCATAAATATTTCAGAAACGAAGGTTACTAGGCAGTGCTCCAACAAACCTCATGCCATTTCATTAACATTTCAGAGACCAAGGTGACTAGCCAGTGCTTCAACCCTCGTGCCATTTCGTTTGTCTCACTCTACTGTGGCTTAGGCAAAGTAGTTCGTGTACGAAGGGCATTCTACGGCGCGCCACAAGGCACATCAAATAGCTGTTCCCATAATGAAGGTGACTGCACAGTTGACATGGGATCCCAGTATGACTGGAGTCGATGTGAAGCAAGAAATAGTTGTGTGCAGTTAGTGCAGCAGCTGGGTTCCATGCCATCCTGTAATGGAGTCAGGCCCACCTACTTCCAGGTCCACTATGCCTGTGTTAAAGGTAATATGTGCATTTTATAACCTATAGGCATTCATATGATGTCGGTCATTACTAGTAAATATCAGGAAGAGTATACCAGAACACAGTCACTATATTATTGGTCAATGGTTTAGTTTAGTTTGTCGCACAGAGACATGCGATATCTTTTCTCGTGTCCAAAAAGCTATTGTAACCACATAACTTTCATTTTTTACAGTAAAGTTAGACGTCCACAGTGAAATGTCAATAGGTTAAAAAGTAAAGCATTTAAGCTTTGTTCGAGATCACAATAACAGATAGAATTTAAAAATAAATTAAATAGAACTTTTACAATATTGCGACAAAAACAGCAACAGCTGTTGCTACTTTAGACGAAAAACATTGAAGTAGCCAGATTTAAATAGGATAGAATTTTAAATAACTTGCTGTTGCCTCTAATGTTATAGTCGTGACAGTTGCATGTTCAAATAGCTGTGTAAAGAACCATCTATTGGTAACATATCTAAAGGGTAGTGGAATTGTCTGTATGAAGAAATTCAATTATAATGTTGTCACCTTCAGGAAAGGCCACATCGTACAAACCCATGTCACCGGTCAAGGTGAAGGAGGAAACCGAAGTATCAGAGAATGAAACGGATGAAAAAACTGACCCTCCTTCAGCCAGAATCACCAAAATGGGTGAGCATGATAGAAATCTCACAATTTGTGCACTACCACGCAGTGCATTATGTCATGACTCTAAATCTAGATGTGGATTATGATATGTTATACACATGGTATTGTGTCATGATCATATCCTTCAATTGTAAATTTGATATCCTTTTTAGTTACAAGTCATGTTATATAGCTGTGTATGTTAGGACCAAATAAACCTTAAAAGGATATGTACCAGCTATACCTTTCCAATAAATACACCGATTCTTATACGATGTTGTGCCACAGAAATCCCTGGTCTGAGTGATAGTATGAGAATCAGCGTAGTAGACAAGGGTCTTACAATTACACTGTATTCCATGGGAGAAGGGACATTGAATGTATTTGTACATTAGTTATGTACATTGCTTAATGAATACACATTCCTCCTTTCCTAGCTGAGCAAGGACTCAAGGCCTCTAACATTTGCTTGAACAAGACCCTTTACAACTCGGACCTGTACGTCCAGACACCGGGCTATCCCCACTTTTACCCCTCTGGTATGGACTGCCGCTGTGACATCACCAGCAAATTGCAGGGAAGCATCACAGTAACGTTTGAAGACATCAAACTAAGCATGTCCGACAACCTGTGTGATGACTGGCTCATGTTGGAGTCACCAATGCATAAAGGTGCTGGAGTGGTAGTCTGCCATGACATAGATGCGGGAAGGAGGTCTCTACAATCGCGGTCATCCCACATCATACTCCACTTCCATTCCATGAAGAGCGTTGGTGTCACTAATCTCAAAGGCTTCAGTGTGCGAGTGACAAGTGAGTAAGGTTTAATGAACAATTGGTCTATACTTGGGACGGTTTTGATTTTGTCCCCAGTCAATACACATTGTTCATTGTTTATGACAGGTTGTAAGGGTTGAAATCCTCCCAATATAGCCTCAGACATTATCAACAACCAGGGCTCTGTCCATGTCCTCAATGTCAGTCGTTAATTCAATATGAGATACATTTAGTCCGGTGAGGGTAAGGCCAAAACCCAAATTCTAGGGAAGCATTAGTGTGGGGTGTACTGTCACATCAATTTAGCTATTGATTTCAATGCATAAATAAATGTGTACATTATAAGCATGCATTTCAAAGTGAGGTATTCGCAGTAATATTGACGGAAATAGCTGATATATAACCGTATTTTCACACTGTACTCCATTCTTCTTGCACTATATATCATAAAAGCCCATGAATTGATCAATAATTCTTGACAGTGTTTAATGTTGATAATTCGTTTCCCAGGTAACAAGGACATGACGATTGACTGCTACAAAACTACAGCAACTGAGGCAATTAAAGGAATTCCTTCCAATGCCGTTTCAGGTACATAATTATAAGCCATGACATAAATAATAATTAATTGATTTGCCGAGTACAAGTAATTATGATGTCAATGGCGAAGTCAAGGGCAAATTGGAATTGGAATAGTATGCATCAAATGTATGGCATCAAATTTAATACCACCAAATATAATTATGGTACATGGGTTAATCTCCCATTTCCTATGTATTCATACATTATTCATGAATTGTGATCTAATATTCAATCTTTTTTTGCAAAGCTGACCCAGAAAGACCATACGCTCTTCCTCCAACGAACTTTGGCGTCTCACGACAAAAACAAGACAAGTCCATAGCAAGTGGGATGCCATCAAACACTTTCGCCCTCACACTTCTTCTAGTAGCTGTATGCCTCATGCAAGCCTAGGCGCAACTTGAATATAACAGTTCACAGTTTACAATGTAGCCAGTAAGAAGCAATAAGAAAATACAGGCTTTTAATCGATTGTAATAAACATAGGGTATTGCTCATGGAGAGGAGCCCATTGACTATTATGAAAGCTGAACCTTAGCCACTATCAGAATCACGCACATATATATAGGCTTTAAGCCTCATGGCTATTTGTCATACCACCATTTGTATATAATATATTATCACTACTGCTGCTGCCTTACTTTAGGTTTCACCTAGAGTGTTGTATGTTCATGAAAATCTCATGAGTCAATGAAAGGTCTACAATTTTGCATAAGCTGGGATGGAGGGCAGCGACCCCGGTAACGACCAAATTATAGTAGATTAAACATAACATTATTGCTAGTAGATGTAACACAAGCGGCATTTCTGAAGCCTAATAATTAAATATATATGATTAAAATACAGTATGCTATTATGTATATACACACACACTATATATATAAAAATGAAATGATATATAGCCACAGATGACGTAGGATCCCGAGATATCCGCCACAAGTAGTATAGAGTAGCTTTATTATACAGATAGCTGGAATTATGAATAGATGAAATCGTAGCAGTAGGTTGCTTAGACAGGTCTTTGTATTATAATTGTTGTCAGGGGAATTGAAAAGGGACATTGGTGATTGTTTCCATAACCATGTAAATAACTGGATGAAAATAAAAAAATATATTTCTCGAATGCCTTGTTTGTCATACGAATATTATTTATACATCTGAATATCTCGAGCCAAACACATCTAATAAAGATCTATATATATAAAATGAATAGTTCTGCTCATAGCATGCGAAATGCAAAGAAAATAATAGTATTAAAAGATGTCCATATATAGTAATACTCTGTGATGTTGGTCATTGATGAATCCACTATTATGAACCTGCAATCGAAATTAGAACTAAAAGGTAATACTATCACATCAGAGACCCTTCTTTTGCGAATAACTTAACTCTCAAATTTCTTATTTTTATAACGTAACGACAGAAGTCACTTGTGTCAATTTTGCTTTTGTTGTTTATCTAGATATGTACTTATTACCTTCTCTAGTAGTAGTAGATTAATTTTTGTATACAGTAAATCAGGATTTCTGAGAATAGCATCATCGATGTAATGTAATTCCTGAATACAAATATCTAAACTATAAACTCTAAAGGACCCAGTTGTGCTATTGCTAGCACAGACAGAATAATGTAAATGGATGCTATCTATATCAAATACGTTGATATCTGAAATATTTATGAATATCCCACATGACGATCAACCCATGCAGTAGGTATTTCCCAGTAGAACATTTAATCAAGAGCTATACACGGCTTCAGTACTACACGTAAGAATTGCGTCGATAACTACCTAGTATAACGGTTCAATTTCTCTTAAAACGAATGGTAAATACGGAAGGTTATCAAAGAAAAGAAAAAAGGCAATATGGGTCAAACCTTGGATGACCACCAACACAGTTGCTTAGAGAAGAAAAGAAAGAGGGGAGGTGTCTTGACGGAGGTTAATCTACGGTCTGGATCCTGCCACCAATCAAAATTACAAAGCTTGCTAACATAGAATCTAGAAGCATTAATTAACTATGTCAGGAGATGATCCAAAGCAATCGTAACACCCCCATTACGAATAATGAATGTATCCATCTGATAGATCATCATAGAGCAGAAACAAAGGCAAGGCCCTCATGCTCCCCCCTTATACCTGTCCCTCTGTGTATGATGTCACCTGCGAGATCTATGTCAGATGACGGAGAGCATGGAGATACACCACATACACAAAGGTCGTCAGGTGGTGTCATCACATATACCACTCCTGCCATGCTTCTACTACCAACATCCCCCATCACTCACTACCAGATACTAGCGTCCATGACTGCAAGTTGATCTATATACCTATCTATCTCAGACTGGAACAGACAGGCACCAGAAGGTGGTAGTGGTGGTGGAGGAGAATTCTGTGGGTCATACACCTCAACACCTAGCAAGGAAAGAGTCCTACACAGGAAAAGGACAACCAATATATAAGGAGCCTAGATCAATATCGATATCAAAATGTTGTCTGTGGAAAAAGTGACGTTACCCAAGTTGATATTAATCGTCCTAGGGTTCTGTGTATTTATTGGATTATATGGATCAATAGAAGCTAAAATTGGTAGGTCTTTACATCGATTTTTATTAATTGGTAGTTTCACATAATTCTTTCCTAGAAATAATCTTTTCAGTACGTGTTCATCATATAACACTATTGCGTTGATATTATCTCTGTTCTATCCTAGAAATAATCTTTTCAGTATGTGTTTATTGCGTTGATATCATCTCTGATTAAGTATAATTGTCTGAGTTTCATTGTAATATCAAGCTGATTAAATGCAATACATATCCTTGTATGAGACTTTTGGGTTTATAAAAGTAGATAATTTATATTTCATTAATTTGAAACCGATGACAAATACATTCAGTGATCATCAATGGAAACTTCCCATAAAATACATTACTTATGAATTTATATAGATACAAATATGTAGTATAAACAGTATCCAAGAAATGTAAATCAATTCCTTTTTTTAACTGAAAAAAGTGTGGCTTCCTGTTTATACGAATACTTTCTGTAAATCGATGTTCATGCAAGACACACGACATTCATGTAGACAGAAGAAAAATGGCTCAGTACACTTCCTGGGAACATGGAAAGCAATTTTTCAGCCTTTTTGAAGCATATATTTAGACGAGGTCTGGGATGGCAGCAGGGAAGGTAGGATGATTTGTGTGTTAGATGTCTTGGATACCAACACATACCTGCTTGTCATTTCCTAGCACCAGCTGCAACATTACTCATACCTGCATGTAGGCAATGTCCTGGTAACAGTTGGCTTCCAATACCAATACCAAGGATACAGAACCAACCACTCAAAACCTTCATATATATACCTGTCTGCAAGCAAATCGTATATGATTACAATGATCAAGAGCTGATCTTTGCATTGCACGCGAAGACAAATAAACAGGTCCCGAGTATCAACAGAGAGTCAGCGCATTTATGAGCGCCCTCAAATATATTAGAGGACATCATTCATATACTGACCCAGGGTCAAAAATGATATTTTGTCTCCGCCTGGGACTGAAACAAAGGGGACTATGGAATGCTTCTACATTAATGGATTGTATACGGGGCTCGAGTTAAGGTACAAATATATCTTCGATGGATAAAGAAATTGTAATCCAAAATTTTCCGAAAACGTTTCAAACTGCATTTATAAGATTATTATGTGGACCGACCGAGTTTTTATTTAAAGCATAATGACATCAAATTGCAATGAATGAGATCAAGACATATCGGACATTTCCATATTCCGTGATTCACCTCTCTCTTGAGAATTGGATGTTGCAAATACAAACTCACGTCAAACGACCCCTAATTAAGTATTACATAGGGTAATATAACAGGGGGTTTAAATGTCATTGCGTGAATAGACATAATCATAATGATATATATTTAAATCAATTTAATCAGTATAAAAAAGATTTAGTGGGATCAAATATGCAAATATTGCTGAGACCTTCCTATATTCCAGAATATAATATCCCCGGCAGATATTATTTTAACAATGCTATAGCATTGTTGTTGGGGGATATTATGCCTTATACAATTATACCACATAGTGCTATACGGTACCATATGAATTTTTGTTATGTGGATGTTGAGGAAATGGCAACCTGCACCAGAACTTCGATTCCTGCCATACCGAATGCTATATTAGTTCTACAAAACGGTTATTTCATTGGTTTCCGTACAGATGGTCAGCAAATGCGTATTCGTTTCACCAAAATTACTCTATACATGGGGATACTATAATTATAAGTGTTATATCCAAATTTACAGTTAATTAATGATACATTCATTGGATGGCTATCGTATATTTCTAGGTCTACATCATTTCTTTCATAGATATTAAGTAAGTTATACTTGAGAGATGCCATAACATAATATTTGAAAACTGAAATCCCAACATAAGAATTGAAACAATTAAAGATATCTATGTCACGGACGTGTATTAAAACGCTTTTTAGAATTTGAGCCACTAACCACTAAGCTAACTGATCAATTAGGTAGCATGATTAAGTGTTACTTGTTACTTGACAATTTCTTTTAATCGAATTGAAAAACGTTTATTAAGCCATTCTCGAGTACATCTTCTGGATTTCTTCATGTTTTCACCAGTAGCTGGTTGGGTTTTATAACAAATATTCATGGTAGCAACTGGAGAAAGTGCTGTGTTCAAATGCTGCTAAATTCCCCATATTTCTCAAGTTTATGTGGCAAAGAATATGTATCCGTTAACCATCATCAATTTACCTAGAATTGTTCTCCATTACTCAACAGGTCCAATACAGAGGGTGTACCAATGTTTCGCCACCAAAGGCAATCCTTTCGTGAGCATGAAATGTGCCCGGAACCAGCGCCTTGTGCTCAACTCTGCCTTCCATGGCCGCCATTTGGAGAACACAACAGATTGCTATGTGAAGGAGGAGGATTGTATAGAGGATCAGATGAAGTCCTTCTATGATTGGCAGGACTGTATAGGACGAACTCGTTGTGTGACTTCGGTGCAACAATCTTGGATGCCAGCCTGTGGGAACTACAGCCAGTATCTACAAGCTGACTACTCCTGTGTCCCAGGTATGTTCTGCTTTATAGCGTTTCGTGTATATGATTGACCATTTCATTCAATTATATTTCATGCAAAATATTACCAAAAGATGTAATGGCACTGCATCTAAATCAATTACTACTGGCTACATAAGAGTGAGGGCAGACCAGCTACATTCAAATGATAAGAGTATATTCTCTCTATGATATAGTACTTGCTGATATATAAAGGAAACTATTGTCTTATTGATAATTATTTGCTGTATATCAATTTATAAATCGAGAATTCACAGGTAGTAAAAGAGAGCCAGGTGTTCCTTCATCGATTCATAAATCGCTCACCGGTCACCCGAGTAATTAACAATGTCAACATAATATTATTAAGATTTTAAAAAACTTCCATTAACCTACACCTGGTAATTCCCTGGAAATATTTCAATTACTCAACCAAATTCACACGATTTCCCTCTCGATGTCACTTCCAATGTGTATTCTCTATCGATGACATAGTCTTCTATTTGTTATACATTTGAATTATCATTTGAATGATTCTAAAGCTATTGGCATATTCTTGCTGAATCACATGCACTTATCCATTCCGATTTCCAATAATTAAATAGTTTTCTTCTCCAACTTATAGACTATGATCTCATCAATATTTGCAAGAGAGGAAGCTATACTTTCGATGAATATGGTGGATACCTCCGTAGTCCAGATTATCCCGACCACTACCCCCACTCCAGAGACTGCGAGTGCACACTCACCCCTCATGGCACAGATCACATATTCTTCTCATTCTTCGATCTCTCCCTTGCTATGATGAATAATGCTGAGTGTGCAGATTGGCTCCTAATCGAGTCGGGAGAAGGGTCATCAAAAAGGACTGATTTGAACTGTGGCGAGGTGTTGCTTAATACTAAGAACATAACGATAAAAGGCGACAGTTTCAAGATGCATTTTCATTCGGATCAGAATGATGTAAGGACCCAAGCTTTCAGGTTCAATAGCCAACGTAATCTCAAGGGATTTTGGATCTATTTCAGAGGTAATACTAATTCCTGTTTGGATATGTTGCATGAACATGTGCTTTTGCAAATGTGCATATATACCAAAAGATATAAACAGTTGTATACACGAGAGAAAGGAACTTGTTTTATCATATATTTGTTACCTAATATAACATGAGTTTTATAGTACTTTCGCTTTTTCTGAATTTATAATGTATTTCAACGCTAGAACCTTGATGTCAATGAGTAATTTATTCATGCTGATTGTTTTTAAATAGCTGAGCCAGCCGCTAACATAACAATGAAGTGTGGCCCTACGAGACCCAAACGTCTGAGGAAGCTGAAGCCAAGTCCGACAAGGAAACCAAGGGATGGAGGTAATGTTAACCCATATATGCCTATAGGGGTCGTTTTCGACCCATGTAAGATGCTTTTTTCATGAGCATTATTATATTGAAATAAAATAAAATATGTAATGGTTATGAGATGTGTGGGAAGTTTAGCCCCTCTACATTGTATAACTAGTGTTGCCATTGACAACGGGCTATTTTAGGTCACATGACCATCACTGCTGTCTGCTTACTGCAAAAGAAAGATGTCTAAGCAGAAAAGATGATTAAAGATGATTAAATATTGCATTATATTAGGTAATTTTAGAAAAAACATACATAGAATGGACTACCCAAAACCTCAGACATCCATTTTCACACATAAACTAGAATTATCAAAATTTGATACAGAAATAATTAACTTTGTTTAAGGTTGGGTCAAAAACGACCCCTCTGGGCATATATGGGGTAAAAAAATCTCAATATTACTGACCATGACTGAGCAGCTAATATTAGGGTTAGTCAATGCAAATTTTGTGAAAAAATCACCAAATTTGTAACCGAGGTAGATCTTTTTTTTCTGTCTCATTTTGGAAGGGTCTACATTTTGAAAAAATGAAATCGGTTGCCATAGCAACTGATTTAAATTGAAATATAACATATTTGTTTAAAGGAGCCATATAATTTGAACTAATCAATGTAGATGGCTGAGTAGATATTCATAAGAAAGCTCTATTAAAGGAGAATCTGTAAATATTGGTTTAAATACAGTTTATACATTGTTGTTACCATGGCAACATTTTTAAAGGTGAAAATTGGCTTTTTATGGGAAAATGGCCAAAAATTGGCCATAACATTTGTTTTATTGGACATACATCAGTAAGCAGGGCCTCATATGAAAGGTCTTTTGATGCCGAATCATGTGGTGTATGATTACCATGGTTTTGAATGCTTTAGTCGCCATAGCAACCAAATTATTATCAGAATTGCCCTAAATGTTGGAGTTTAGCCATTAAAGTTGTAAATCATTCATTGCAGAAATCCCTGAAAATCAGTAACGTTCTCTAGTTTTGGAGATCAAACCAATGAAATAATATTATGTTCTATTTCATGATAACTTTGTATAGAATTTTAGCATGGTAACCACCTTTGATTGTAATCAATTTACATATTGTTGTTGGATGCAGAACTTAGCACTAGGGGTATAAAACAGTTTGGGTAGTCCATACATTAGGTACCGGTATTCCATACATTCATGGCATTGACCAAGAAAAGAAATGTGAATTTGTGTACAAAGGCATCAAATTTGGTATAGAGGTAGATTTTAAAATTATCTATCATATTGGAAGGTTCCACATTCTAAAATTAGAAACTGTTGCCATGGTAACTGATTTGAAGATGAAAAATAGCATTTTAGGGGGAAAAGAGCCATATAATTTTAACTAATAAACATAAAATTTATAAACATGTTCATATGAAAGCTCTACTGATAGAGAATTCAAAATTATCCATTTTGTTAACGTTTTACTTATTTTCATTGCCATGGCAACCTTTTTCATGGTGAAAATAGGCTTTTCAAGGGAAAATGGCCAAATATATAATTGCCACAAAATCTGTACCATCATTATTCCCATGTTTGGTGCCATTCCTGTAGAAATGGGACACTAAAATGCTGTTTTTCTGACATTTTGGTCTGTTTTTTGGGGGTTGCCATGGAAATCAGATACTATATATAAAACACTACACAAATGAAATCCATCTTTTAACTACATTTTCAAATGGAAATGAATATTTCTTTTAGACAAAGAGTTCTCTCCACTCCTTGTATCCCCCTGTATTATCATTAAGCTAGATAAGCCTAAAGCAGTTGAATCTAAGGATAAATTTTAATGTGGTTGCTATGGTAACAGAATTAGCAAAACCCTGGGATACATAATTCTGCATCACAAAAACTGTTATATGAGGTCCTGGTTACTAATGTATGTTCAATAGAGCAAATTATATGGCCATTATTTGGCCATTTTCCCTTAAAAAGCCCATTTTCACCTTAAAATGGTTGCCATAGCAATATGAATGTATTAAAATGTTGGAAAACCGACATTATCAGATTCTCTATGAATAGACCTTTCATATGAATATCTGCTTATCTTTTTACGTTTATTAGTTCAAATTACATGGCAATTTTGCCTAAAACTCCATTTTCCACCTTAAAATGGGTTCCCATGGCAACCGATTTCATATTTCAGAATGTGGATTCTTCCAAAATAATAGGAAATCAAAAGAACTACCTTTTTACCAAATTTGGTGCTTCTGCAACAAAATTCACAGTTTTTACCCTTAAGTAACCACATTAATAGAAATGTTATCACCTGACCCCCATATATGCCTGTAGGGGTCATTTTCGACCCAATCTGTATCTTAGCAACCCTTTTTTAGAAATTTCCAAAATTTTCCCCATGTACTCACAGGACCTCTGGTACCTTTCTACCAAAATTTCAGAATAATCAGATACATTTAAAAAGTCACGGTTTAAATGGGTTAATGATATTGTCATATGGGTAGTTCTGGGGGCTTTAAATGTAGCTTCTGAGGTGCCATGTATTAGTTCCTGATATATCAGACTACAGATTGAGGTGAACATCAATTCTCGTTGATAATAGATTTTATCATGAATAACATCACATAACTATAAAGGGAAAATGTAAAGTGGACGTGGATTCACCTTACTATCTGTATCTTATTTTTAATTTGGAACAGTATTACAATGCGACATTGCTATTCTCAATTGAAACTTAAGTTTAAGACATGCAATAAAAAGAATCCTACACAAAAGGTCTTCATACTGTTTAACTAACAACTAGAGATACCTAGATGGTAAGGAAGGTATCCAGAGATATGACCATGTATGTTTTCTATATTGCAGATTATTACCTTGGATCTGGGGAGTACGTAAAAGCCAGCATTCTCACAACCATTCTTGGACTGATGGCGGCTCTGAGAAGATGATCAGTCCATCCCTAGGTCTTACTTTATCAAATTCATTAGAACATCATAATGACTTCGATATACCATACACAAAAGATAAATTACACTATGGTGTGAAACTAAGTCAAGAAACAGGTTTAGATTACTCCAACTAAAATGATTTGATTGAAAATAATAAGAGATATATCGTTGGTAAAACTGGGGCAAGAATGGAGGCGATTTAAAATTAATCAAAATTAATTAATGTAAGAGAGGAGAGAATCAGCACCAGTTAAAGTATAACTTCTGAGCAACATTCTTGAGAAAGAATAGATATGATGTAAAGCTAGATAAGACAAATATAATGTATTGGTTGTAGGAAGATTTACCGACACATTATAGGAAAACTATGAACTTTTAAATTAGACTTTTTGCATAAACGTTATATATCAGTCATAATAATGTGACCAGGCGAATGGAGTTGGCACGATTAGGCCAGATTTTAATTGCATGGTGACCCTTTTACGCACACGTTTTACGTACTTGTGGATCGTACAAGACACGCCACTTAACCAGAAAATATGACATCAGAATCTAACTGAGTCCTATTGCATGTCGAAATCTTATAAATCTTATTAAGACAGATGAAGACAAATCTTCCAATACTAAGAGCTGAGAGCAGAGTAAAGTGGCGTATCCACTAGTACGTAAAATGGCCACCATAAACAGCACATGCTCCCCCAGTTTGATATTTACTGGACCATAAGAATGTGCACGTTTACGGGAACATTGGTATCCAATTGTGCATAAACGGGAGGAGAGGGCCTCCCGTTTACGTGCACGTAAACGACCTTATGGATACCGCCCTTAAATTTATGCTATTTCAGAACAGTGTAGTTCGGTTGAAATGTCAAGGGATATATTCAGGGGCGGGTAAAAAGAATCGCCTATTTTACAGAGTATATATATTGAGTATTTCACCCGACCATATTAATAAGTCTTGTCTCGGACCAATATAGAATCATTCGTATATTCATGCTAATTCATACTTGGTACATACCAATCAGTTTAGATAACCTGATGCAGAAATATTGGTATATTAACGTTGGGGGCAAAATGCCAGGCTTGCACAGAACACACATTTTACATATTTCAATATAAAAATATTTTTTTTAATCTGATCATCTTTTAAACATTTTATATTACATGGAAGGTTATACACAACCTCTGTTGTTAGATATGTTATAAAGTGGCATTGGACTGTTCTGTATATATGTGCATCGGCCTGGTAAATCAACTACCTAATACCAGATATTCCTAATTTTACTTTGGGTCTGTGTGCAGTGAAGTCCTCTTTTCAGTAAGCACCTATTTGGTGCTCTTTTTGCAGTTAAAGCGCTTGATTAACATGACATCTCTTTTGAGTCGCAGATCGTAGAAACCTGATTTCACCAGGACACCATTTGTCAAGCTCAATTTTAGCACGGTTTTCACCATTTTGTTTTTACTATTTTTCACAATATTTTAAGTGTTTACATGTGTACGTAGAATTCCTTAAACTTGATGTGAATAAACGAGTAAAAAGTAATTATGTAAGGAGCGTGCCGGGGTGTCACTGCAGTTTTCCTTAAAGCTGCATTCTCAGCCATTATAACAATAGAAATCTGACTAAATATGTCTTATAGGAGTGATTTTATCAATATTCTGCCTTTATATGTGTATACAAGAATTCGAATAAGTCAAATCAAAGTACAAAAGTCGAATAGGCCGAGACAAAACGGCCGCCAGTGAATGATAATAAGTGAAGCCACCACAGGAAATAATTTCGGCGGGTCTCCGAAATATAAATGTGAACATTTACGAAGCTCTGTAGCAAAACAACTGGGAAAAAGTCCTCCAAAACTTTGGTAATGACTTAGATGGGTTGGAAAAGAACAAACAAAAGTGAGAACATCTTTAACTTAGTTTTTGACCGATGTTAACCGAGAGTGCAGCTTTAAAGTCCAAAGGCCAAGAGGTACTGGGTTCGAATCCCATAGCAGTTTGGAGCTTTTTCACCTCGCCATCAATGTATGAATGGATGATGACCTACCATGGGTAAAACAGAGGTCGGAACTAACAGTGGGAATTCAACTTACATGATATGAAATAGTTTACATGAATATGTGACGTACGAACTGTCTTTATTGCACAAATATATTTTCTGTACCATTTATATATCTTCTAATATTAACAAGAAATAAAAGTTTCCAACAAATGAAGGCGAAGTGTTTTGTTTAACTATAACAGAGCCACCTACCAAGTAAATGTGAAAGCTATCGAGAAAACTCGCCATTGAAGACACCTAGCGTTGACCTTGGGAATACATTCAGGAGGCAAATACCTTTCAACAATGGCTACGTCCTGCGTTAATCCTTTCCCTTTAAAAATCAGTTAAGGGGAACAAAATTAAAGATCATAACTCGGATAAAAGAATGCCAATGAATTGTTAAAGGTGTGATAACCGTGCATCCAAGCTAAGAGATTGATTTAGTGTTTGGGGAGAGTATTTTATTGTTATGAAGATATCAGTATTTTCCAATATTTGTAGAGGGTTATATATCTATCATATGCATGGTATTTCATGCATATACAATATTGGTTCGATCGCATTTCATTTTCAATATAATTTGTTTCTATTAAGAATGATAATATAGATGGTATTCATCTTCATTAGAGTTTTGGTAAATCATTTTTTAAAACAAATTGTATTGACTGAATTTTCGTATATATGTGATATATATCACAAAAACTAACGAATTTCTCTTCATACAAAACATATTCACAACCAATACATCGGAGTTTCTTTTACATTTTCGAGTTATAGATAGGTTGATAAGTGAAACTAAATACGAGTAACGAAAAGGTAAGAGCAGCACATTTTCCTGTGTAAAGTTCTAGTTCCACTAATCTAAGAAGTGCTGCACCTTTTTCTTACTACCTGGAAGTATTCACGTTGACTCAATCATTTTTTTTCAGTTTTCACACCTTTCATCATCTACTATTTACTATAATATAGTAAATAAGAATGAAAATGTAAAAGAAAAGATATATCCTTTTTTCTACATGTTCATTCCTATAACCCTTTCATATAAAATCTCAAAAAGAAGTTGGTGTCGAATTGAGATATATATACTGTTGAAACGGAACACATTGATATTAATTGTATCTTGGATATCACTTTGTTACTGAACATATAAAGGGAGTTCATCGACTCCACTGAAAACGAAGAGCAGCAGCAGAAAGGTCTACTAGTGGCATGTTATACCACCAGCTGGAGGAGATATGAAATGGCACTCAGCTACAACTGGACATCTCATGAGTCAGGTTACTCACACATCTCCAATTGGTCACCAGCCATGATTTCATAAACTTGACTCCATTTGTTCTCTTGAAGCTTAAAAAGTGGGAATATTGTTATGTCACTATTACGTAACACTGCGTAAGGTTATATTATTAATTATGATTCTTCTTTTACTAATTAAACATTAATATCAAATTTCAAAAACTTCTAATTGCTAATGTGATGGCAACCCCAACGCGTACGTCACACATACCAACGTAATATCTTTTAATTACTATTAATAGTAATGACCAATCACAGCCAGTCGCCTGATGTGAAATTTAGTAGTCTGACTAATATTCGGCTTGCCTTTTCCAAACTGATCTTTTGGAAGTTTTTTGGAAGCTAAGGGAACTTGAAGAAGAATATTCTTAATATTTTACGGAGTATGTATTGATTATTTAAGAAAATCCTACCACAACCCAGCTGGTTGATACCTAAGATTAAGGTTGTGGTGTTTTCCTTCAAAGAATTCTGAAACTTTCAATGTATTTAATCTGGGTAGTCATCGGTGGTGTATGCCTTGCCGACAGGGTCAGGATTCAGATCTTAGGATCTCACCATTATGAACTCATCATGCTTTAAATACTCTCGTGAAGAAAAAGTGCACTTCACCTGGTTTCAATAGAAAGCAATCAGTCTTAATTTATAACTGGAAGACGTAAGGTGACCGCCTTGGCGACGTCTCGTCGATGCTGAAGCTGGCCCAATACGTCATACACCCACGTGACTGGCCCACGTGACCAGTCACGTGCCTTGACACCTACAAGATGGTGTCCACCTTAATTAATCGCATTAATTAACTTTCATCATTTGCATCGGGTTATGAATAATTATCTCATCAAGATAATAAGATAAATAGGAATGATGTGGCGAATATTGTTGGTGTCATGTCTACACGGTCATTCTGTGGGATGAATCAATGAAATATTAAGCAGTAGCAAACTGATCGAATATTTAAAGGTGGGAATTAAATAGCCATAATTGGAAATACAGAAGAAAATAAACGTAGAATGTTAATAGGTTTTATAGTCATTGTTTTCTATCTTAGGTAATGATTGAATGTGTTTCTGTTCCGAAATGAAAATAAAAGTGCGATAACAATTAATAGAGGGAATAATATTACAAGAAGATAAATTTGAGTTGGAATGCGTACATACATTTTGAAAATCATTACGTACTCTTACTTGTCTCAAGTTTGAGTTAAGCGACCCACGAGCCACATCTACTATGTTCATTACCGAATGGGATTTGGTTGGATTTTTTTTATTAATACTAATCCAGCCCCTTCAAAAGCAGCACTATTTGTCCTTTCATATAATCTCAGAGATGAAAACTAAATAGGTGTAATAGCACAGCTGTAAGAGCTATTTACCTAATTCGATGACCTGGTATTATGAGAGATTCTGCCCATTGTACTATTATTTGATTTCAGTTAGACTTGTCAGACACCGAGGATTTTCAGGTATCCAAGGGAGAGGAATATTTGGAGGTAATTTCTTTGAGGTGTGCCACAGGAGTGGCCTAAAGATGTGTAGTGATGGTCCGGCGATGGGAGCAGACTGTGTCTCGTGGATCGGCCTCACTCCATAGGGGGACAGGGATCCAAAGCCAAGCTGGCGCCAAGATAAACCAGCCAAGTTATTCTGACAATGGTCATGCTTTGCTCCAGGTGTTGTGGTATCCATGGCAACACGACCAGCTGAGGGGGGATAGGGTCACTTGTCTAGAGACCACAACCAGTACGACCCTGTCCTCCTTCACCTCAAACTGGTTGCTATGGACGCCACTTGTGAAGTGAGAGAGAGGTAGCCAATGGGAAGGCAGAGTCAGAGGGAGGGGAAAGGTCCAATGGGTTGTTGTAAGTCGTGAGTGTATGAGGCTCGTTGTTTAGTCTCTTTTACTCCACCATGTCTTCCTCTCAAGGATTATATCGATTTTCTATATCATCTTTACTAATAATAGCTTCGATAATCAATAATCTTTTTAGTCCTGCATATTCAAGGGCAATTCAAGGTAAGTTCATTTGATATTTCTAACATTTTAGTTCATAATACTAGCTGTGATTTAGATATCAAGGGGGTCAAGAATGTCATTATATTTTCAGCAGTTGTAACTGATTGTAAAATCCCACAATAATGAGTAGCCAAGCATTGGACCAGAAGCTAGAACATACACTTTGGCAGAAAGATGTGATTTAACAAACTTGTTCTGTGCAGAAATGAACATACCTGCATTATAGTATATAGAAATGTATTATCCGCTCAATTAGAAACAGCAAGCTTGAAGTCATTCGAAACCATAGCTCTCTCTCACACACACAAAAGATTAGGAAACAAAAGAAAAGACGGGAAAATGTTAACGATTGGATTTCAGACTTTCCATAAAGATTAGTTTCGTTTCCTCTACAAATTTTGCATTTAATGCAAGGTCAGGTAAAGGTCATGAAATCTTGTCGTGTTTTCTACCAATCACAGATGGTCCGATCCAACACGTGACACCATATGTGGTTGGAACATGCCGGGCAAATCAATCATATATGAATTACTCTAAAAACTAATTCTAATATGGAATTGTCAGTTATCAATGCATTCCAATCGTAGCATTCGGCGTTTTAAACCTTTGAGACAGGCATAAACGATTGCAGATCAAATAAAGATTCAAATAATGACCTATACAAATTTGAAGTGGACAATGAAGCAATTTCAGGGGATATTTTTTTCCTTTTCATATTTTCACATACCATGTTCAAAAAGCAACAAGAAGTTTTTTTAATTGCCCTCGATTGGTTAGAATTGATCAATACATTTATATTATATTATATCATATTATATTATATTATATAAGACTTCGGATATCAAATGATCCCAAGAAGAATACCGATGATCAAGAGTACTAGATGATATAATGTGTCTGTGCAAGAATTAAATTATGTGCTAGATTCTAAAAGTGACATAGATGAACGTGTCACCAGATGTTAGAGTAGACAAATAGTTAGATCCCAAATGCTGGCTGAGACTTGACAGGACAGGAAATGAACCCCTGATCCTCCTGACGGTCCCCACTTTTGGTTGGTGGCAGAGCCAACACGGGACATAGACGGAGTGTCCAACCCTTTTCACATACCACATCTTCTGCCAATCGGCCGTACAACATTTGCTTTAAACTTGGCATCATTACAACCTGTCTAGCTTGTGTGTAGATTTAATTTCGGGGATAATGCACCAAAGTGCAACTCTCAGAATGCGGGCCATATCTTCAGACATCCCATTCTGAGCCAGATTTAAAATGGCATGGGTTTCAACTATCGACCTTTTATCAACTGCTTAGAGATATATACACCGATTGACGATATTGTGTTACTGGAACAAAGACGAATTGAAAGAGGAAATGATTTGATTTGAACAAATTCCCTAGGACAGGAATACATTAAAAGCTCTTCAAGGTTAACTTCTAAAGAGAGTAAAGCACCCTCTTATCATTTAAATGTAAAAGGAAAGGAAATGTGTACATGCAACTACAATATTCTGTCAAAAATCAGTTTTGACTATTTCATATCTCTACATTTGATGTTTTACTGAAAAGAAACATTCATTGAACTTTAGGCATAGAAGGAACGTTTTTTTCTTCTCATAGCTCTCGGTACAGAGATAATGTTCACTCCTTCTTCGAGGTAGTTACCCTTTTACATTAGGAAACCTACTAGAAATTCCATTATTATCTATTATTGTATACCTTAATGCTACAAACTTTGTACACTTAACATTTTTTTTTACTTTTTCTTGGTTAATTCTGTTCTGCAATGAACGAAGATCTAAACCACTATTTTCTTCTATTTCATTTCATAGATTACAGAATAAAATAAACCAAACTTTCAAAAATCTATTATATCAGAAAGATACAAAAAGTGCAAGAATGATATGGAAGAATAGAAAAGGTGTGTGGCTAAGGAAAATGGTGCCTGGTTACAAATTAATAGTCTAATTAATCAATATATAATTGGGGCAATTGACAGCTGCTGCGGAGCATTTTTTGTATTAAAACTGTATAGTCTTAATAGAGACAATAAACAGGGATATAATTTGTCCTGTGTGAGATCTTACTTCATACTGGATTACCCCTCATAGTTCTAAAAAGAACTGTATCAAGAATGCCAAACGATGAATTCTAAGAACATCAAAAGTCTTAAATATCATATCTTAGTAGCTCAAATTGCTCAAATGCCCATGTCCTTGTATTATTGCAGATGATAACGAATGGAAAGATCTAGAAATGCAAACTGCGAGCCAGTGCTTTAACGTACCTGGCGTACCCGAGTTGAACCTTCGCTGTCCCGTAGGAGAGCTAATCAGGGTACATAAAGCTTTCTATGGGGTGGCCCCAATTCAAAACAGCGGCGAAGAGAATATATGTGAATATGACAGTGCCCAGCAGCACTGCGTTCAGTTCACAAGCCTGAAGGAAAATTGTATGGGAAGGAATGACTGTACACTTCCAGTTAGTAATCCCTTCCTAACCAATTGTGAGGGATATGCCAACTACATGCAAGTTAATTATACATGTGTCCCGCGTAAGTGTTGATGATCTTCGCTATTTTTCTAATTTTTATATTCATCATTCGTAATTTTATATTCTATTTATTCATATTTCGTTTGCACTGCCAGCTTACAGACATTTAAAACCTGGTACATTCTTCGCCAGATTAACTTATTTCATCTAAAATTTTCAGGTGAAAAGATTTATGACATTTGTCAAGAAATAGAGGTCACTGCTTGGCAAGGTTTCATTCGCTCACCCAACTACCCAGGGAACTATGCCTCGTCACAAAAATGCCGATGTCACCTGAAAACACAGGACAGAAGTATCTTGCTAACCATTTTAGACTTCGCATTAAACATCTCCCGACAACACGATGGGAAATGCAGAGAAGACAAACTGCACATAGAAAGTTGGGGAGACAAATGTAACCCCGTTGTTCCAGAGGGTCTACCAGAAATGCTTGGATTACGAAAACAAGCTGTGACTCTAAGCTTTACCTCGGATCATAAATACCAAGACAGGGGTTTCTGGTTAGACTTTAAAGGTATGTGATTCGAGTGATAAGATGCGCGTCTTTGTATTGGTATTAAGAATAATTTATTATATGCAACGAAGTCCTCCTAGATAATTGTTTGTAACAAAGTTCTTCTTGGATGCTATGTTTGGAAATAAAGTAAGGAAAGCCAAATCTCCTAAGCATTTCGATAAGGCAACACAATAACACAATAACAATTACTCATCCATCTACTCATCCAGTTATAGCTAAGTCATGGCTTCAAGCATTGCAAAATAAAATCACCTACATATATACCAATCCAAGAGTTGGCGAGAGAAAACACCAATATAAAGTTAAACGTTTTACAGCTGAAATACCTTAGACAACATTATCATCATTGGTTTTGAACATAAACCACATCTTGTACAATGTATGTATTTGCAGGTTCCAACGGCGGTAAGGTAACAATGACCTGCGGCCAAGTGATCCCAGTGGCTCCAGTCATATCCAACCAGACCCCAAACCGACCAGACCCATGGGAATCGGCAGCAATCAACGAAAGCACCATTGACGTAGAGGACACAACTGACAACAACATAGTTCTCATAGATGATACAGATATATACCCAACCGAGCCAGAAACTACCTCAACAGAGGAAATCGACAACCATTTTAATGACAACACATTCGATGAATTTGATACATACGATTTCATGGATCATCAAGAATCATTTCATTACAACGTAGGAGAAAGTAAGAGACTTTAGGGAACATGTAAATTAGTCTGATCCCCTTCGAGAACTTGATGTATTTCTAAGATACCCATGGTAATATGGGGAAGCATGAATATTCCATAATTTCCAAACTGTGTGTCCATCGATCTTTGGAAATGTTCTTTTTTCCCTATGCATGCTAACAACTCCATGTCCCGACTGCACAAACCACGTTACTTTAGATTACAAGAGATGAGGAACTGAAAATAATATTTACTTCCTTTATTAAGGCCCTGAATCGCACTTACCCTCCACATCACATCCACTAATTCAATTCTGAATATCAGAATAAGCAAACACACTAGGAAATAAACATTATTTGAAATGAAGTCTTTGGATTAACAATCACTCAAAGCCTAAATTTTTAATGTCAGAGAAAATGAAAAAAAACCTTCAGAGAGCCCAATGATCAAACACACACATGACTGAACGGAAAATAAAGTAGGGTCTGGTCGTTTCTTGCAGTACAAATGGCGACAGGCATTGCGGTTAGTGTGCTAATTCTCATAGCAGTCATCATCATCATAGTCCTCGTCTTCCGGAGGTAGGCAAACCGATGACAAACAGATGGCGCAGTCCACCCAGACCATCAAAAGTAATGTATCCGCTAGAATTCCCTTCAGTAGTCAAACACACCTATGCTATTTAAACATCCCCTTAGATACAGCAAAGATTCCCTATTTATTTACTTGCTGCCTGTCTATCGCTTTTACCATTAGGGGCACACAGCTATGACTTGGTGACGGTTTTGTAATGTCTTCGATGAGGAGAACTTCATCTATTCCATGTACTAATCGGGATATGGGGAATAATCTCAGTGTATTGGGTTCATTTGAGAATGAACAGTTACCTGAACTAACACTATCGCTGCTGGGTAGATCCTATGCTATTTTCTTGCTTGGAAATGGTAAGGAATTTAATTTCCAAACTGAGGAGTGATATTCTATGAAAGGAAAAAGCGAGTGAATAAAAGATTGAATGAAAGAATGCATGAACGAATGAATGATGAATGCAAAATAGATCATTCTCCTGACTGCAAGCCCCCCCCCCCCCCTCCACAAACATCCTTTCATAACAGAGGTGGCATTTATACCCTAGTCTAATTTAGTCCTGCAGTATAAACCTTATTTTGTCATGATCCATATTTAAGAATATATATTATGCAATATTTCCCACCAACCCGCCATCTAGTGCATGTCCTTGTCTAAAGTAGAAAAGACAAACCAGCTTTAAGATTGACAACTGCGACCATCCTCTCACATGATAAACTCACACATGGGAACAATCTTGTACCTTCCAGATAGACGTATATGAATGGACGTCTGTGATAGTCAATCCTGCAGCCATGACACCTAGTGAGAAGCCAGTGCACAGATCATCTATACTGCGACTACGTAACTTCGCCCATGAAAGACATCAAAGAACCCATGCTTCAGAGTCGCAGTATAATGACGTAGCATGAACAGGACCCAATGCAATGATAGGCCATTTCCCTTCGTATATGAAGCAAAATCCAAAGTCTAGTAGCAACCAGCAAACCAGAGAAACTATCCCTATAGACGAAGTAATCTGTTTGGAAATAGTTTGTAACTGACAAACCCAGGGGTAGCATGTTTAATGTATTTTTCTCATTAATTACCATAACATTTAGTAGGCTTTATTGGATGAAATATCCGCAGAGAATTCGAAAGAATACCATATCTATATCTAAGTTTCTATTTTTCGATAGCTTACAACATGCCCCCCCCCCCCCACCACCACTGAGTACCAAATACCTTTCTACTTAACCTTTGCCTAGTGCTTAAAGGTAATACAATGGCAAGCCAATCTGTAAGCCCCAATGGTCATATTCCATATTCGGGGCTCAAAAGGAACGCCGCAAGTGAATATAACTGTAATCATGGACTTCAGTAAGTTTATATAAACATGTACATAATTTTATATGTGTGGGAATGTTAACAGATATTCAGCGTTGCAATGGTCGGTGACCATTTGAGTGGGGTCAATCAGCATTATGTTGTTTGTTTAATGAAACCTGTTTGGCTTTCAGCTACGTGTCATAGAATGCTTTTATGTATACCCTAAGTCCCTTCTAAATGTGAATAATACTGATGCAATTATCTGTACTTAAATCTAATGGGAAATATTGACGGACAAGTATGAGAAGAATCAGTTAACCCTAGAACCCATCGTGACTGATTTTTTAAAAACCATACTTAACCCTTTGAACAAACAGGACTACACAAACTAACAGAAACAAATAGTATCTATCTGTGTCATATGTGGAACCGAAGAATATATATGCTTGTATCTAGGCTTCGTATGATTGCATAAATATTATCATTAGAAAATACAAATGCTTTCCACAAGAAAAAGCTTTATTAGGGGATAATGTTTTCATGAACTTACAACTTGTACATAGTTTGACTGACTCTTTCAGGGAAGGTAAAGGCAAATCAAAGTACTGGGGGATAGGGAATAAAAGAAAGACGTTAAATGTTAAATGCAGGATAAATATAAATTCATAAGTGTTTATTTGCCACCGAAGGAATCGACGAATATAACTAATATTGTTAAAAATTCATGTAAAATATTTCTGTTTGTATTATAACAAGATTAAGATATGGAATTAATTACTTATAAGTCAGTGTTCTCGAATAATCGGCAACAGTACTCGAATGGGCCGCTGTCTGAAGGATAGTATGTGCAGGCCAAATAGTTTCTAAATAACTGGAATATTTTAAAGAAATGTGCACCAGAGATTCTATGCAATTAGTCCATGTCTGCTTCTTGCTTGCCTGAATTGACGTGATGATTATTTCTTTATACAAATCAAAAATACCATTATCATTATTACCATAGCGCAAATCTAAAGTCATTTTCTGTGTTTATTCTGGAATAGACACATGATGTAGTGATGGGATATTGGAGGCAGACTTAGGGGATTCAGATAAAATACATTCCTGGTAAAGCTTAGCGATAACATTAACGTTTCGCAGGAAAAGGTAATCTAACCTCACTTTTACAATATAATTGTTGAACTCCTTATTAGCGCTGGCAAAGGAATTAAGGTGTAAGCAAATTTAGTTACTTTTCTTCAAACCTGCCACGAATAGGAAAGAAGTAATTGTCAATAAGCATGCACATTAAGATGCAAATGTAAAATACTGTATTGTATGGTGTATATTATGATATGCTTCGAGGAATGTGCAGAGCACAGTACCAAGTAGTTGTTATCGTTGTTTTCTGATTTCCCAACAAAGCCGTTAAATTTGACTGTACCTTGCATCTCATATTCCTGTTTATAAACGTATTTTGTGTTTGAATAAACTCATAAAATATGAACACCCTCGTCTTGTTCTTCAATGATAGTCAATTACAAGAATAGAATAACAAGATTGGTGATGCGAAAAATGTATATAGAGAAAATATTAAGGTTAGTGATCCAAAAACAAGTCTATAACAAAAGACCAAAATAGCACGTGCACGTAAATGGAAAAATAGAAAAGTGATACATGTATTCATTATTGTGAGGAAGTTATAATTAGCTTAAGTGAAAATAAAATGATTATCAGAATATCATTGTCTTGTCTCTTAGTAAAATCAATTACGAGAATCAGATAAAAAGATTAGTGTAAAGAAATATATAGAGAGAGACTTAAGTATCTAAACTGGAGATAAATCATGAAATCAATATCAAATTCTCTACTAAAATGGTAGTAATGTACGGGAAAATAGAAGATCGATGATTATCTGAATATGCAACAATACATATCTCTATACTCGTTGATGCAAACGATAATAAGAAAATATTTCAAACACGATGCAATTACAATATGGCGGTAAAGTATCTATAATTGAAAAGTAGAGTACCTAAAATAGCCTGAACAATGTGTTTCATGCTATCAAATAGAATAAAGGGAATAAGAACTGGGATGTACATTGTATGAACTTAAATCAACCGAAGTACGTTCATGTGTTACGATATAAACATTGGGGTTAATAGTTAATATATGGATAATTTAGGTTTATAGTGCAGGATATAACATATCGGTGATCAATTATGGTAATAAATTGCGCAAAAGACATACAACATCTGATGATGACAGAAACAAACAGGGTTTGATGAACCAGGATATGTCACCACACTAGTTCTGACATATAGTATTACAATATTAGTCAATGGATTACAACTAATACAACAGCTAATGCATCACGGGGAATAAATACAGCCAAACACAAAAACACATCGATCGACAGTAACAAATCAAGATTTTTCAAATATTTGAAATGACAGAGACATGTTAGAGGACGTCATTTTGCTAACGGCAGAGATATCACTTAGTGACGTGACACGGGGGGTAGTTTGCTCTGGTTTTGGACATCTGTCTCGCATCTATGTCTTCACATAGGTCACACATAGTAAATATTGCATTTCTCGTATGTCCCCAATGTAGGACATTCAAAAAGTTTTCACTGATTTAGACTACGATTTAAAAGTAACGCTTGATCCATACTAAAAACTGGCATTGTTCAAGAGGTATATTATATGCCGAAATCTTTTATCAAATACAAAAATAGGAAATAAATTTAACTTCTAAGAAGGAAAGCTATTGTTATTTCATTCCATATTTCATATGAAAGATGAGACAATGTTTCCCTATAGAAGGCGAGCCCTGCCATGAGAAATTTGTTGACCCTAACTCTCCATAAAAGTTAAAATTCAGTGTTGTAAAGCAATTGCGTCTAATTCAAGAAGGAGGGCTAGATCCACAACAAAAATAACTCCACCAAAAGCCAACGACTCACAGAGAGAATGCTCCAGAACCTCTAGTGATTACTCAAAAAATCAAAGCTGACGACAAATGATAGCGTTAGTTATGATAATTTGGATAAAGATCAGCCAAGTAAATAAATTTACCAAGCTGACGAGGAAAATAATTGCGAGGATAGCTGAAAAATAATAGAAGCCCTGGAAAAATAACTTTAGAAATGTAAACATTGCAATATCAATCTAATAAAAAAGAGATCAATTATTATATTATTGTAGGGCCCTCGATAATACAAAATAACTTTGAAAGGAGAAACAATTATATGTAATCAACCGGTATCAGAATTATCACGACAGAATCATTCACAAAAAAAGATCTAGTTGATGCCCACTGAGACTTCAGTTTGTCCACTCTATTCCATAAAAAGAAACTTTTTTTCTATGTTGCTCGGCCTTGCAAGTTAAGTAATAGTAAGGTAAAGCAAGCTCAGCATAAGAACAAATAAAAAGAAGCAAGGCAAAATGATCAATACAACATGAGCCTCCTTTTGCCCCCTCCCTCATTTCCATGCCTAAACCAATCGGCTGCGTCATCCCAGGTGTGGCACAACGCCATCTGGGGAGAGCCTTGTCACCAGATGGGGGGCGGTTTCTGGCGGTCAGGATGGTCACAGATGACATTCCTCCGCAATTATCGTCCTCCGCCTCCCCTGCTTTCCATTTGTGTATACTACGTTTATGCGCTGAAGATCCGGGTCCTTGTTTACGAACTTACTTCGACGAGCCATCACAAACAAACCGGTCAAAACATCGCTTTCCCAGCGAACTACTTCCAGCGAAAAGGACGTGATTTCGTAGATTACTGACCGACTCGGCATTCACACTCAGGAGACAAACAAGGGACAATTTAAACCAAATCCAATCCGTTGCAGGAATATACGGGACAATTAGTTGAGCAACTACATCGAATCTGGGCAGCAGGACACCGTGCTTTTCATTCTTTGGGAAGGAAACATGAGAAATGGATATGGAGTTTCTTCTTGGGTCAAGGAAGAGTTTGTTGAACGCTAAATTGTTAATAATTGCAAGCATTTTGGCCAGTTTCCGCAATATACAAGGTAGGTGTATAATTACAGCATCAATTACATCATTAACCTTAGTTGAAAACGCAATGAAAAAATCAAAATACCTCTTATAACATAAATATTGGTCGTCGAGAGCCTTAAAGGGAGTAAATGCTTTTAAGTAATCGCTCCTGTTCATAAAAAGAACATAAACTAAACCGTACCTATAGCACAATATTAATACATATTGGACCTAACTTTGTGCAGTTGAAGGCCAAACGCCAGAGAGACGGTATGCATGCTGGGGAAGTTTTGGGCCCCCCGTGGTCAGCGCCCAGTGCCCAAGGAACACCGTCATCCAGGTAAGCAATGGAAAATGCTCAATTCAACCAGAAATGTTCAAACTTACAATCATGTAACAGCAATATCATGAAAATCAAAATTATAGATTTTAGAAACAAGAAAACCGAGTACCGTACCGCTAAGAGCAGTACATTTTATCGGACCTCGTGGGAACGAACCAATAGTAACTGAATGTTCACAGGAATGTACCAACAATGGCTTGATATCTTTTGTATTGTCATTAGTTTCATAATAGGAGTTTGAAGCACTGATCGCACGATGCTATCATTTCGTATTATACTACTGTTTATAAACAATTCAATTTCTTAACTGTACAGACAACACTAAGAGCGGTAGAATAACATACTTTTCTATGGGAAGGATAAGTTTTGCACGAATTTACAGTGGCATTACCATAATGAGAACAAGCTGGGACTAGCCATGGCGTGAAAAATACAGCTGACAACTTACATAGCCACCTGGTCATCTTCGTTACACATGATGTCACCATGGTTACCATAGCAGTTAATACAGCACAACCACATGCATACATGATTCATATTGCATTAAAGAAAAGCCTTTTTTTTCTTTCAAAATCGATATAGTCTTTATAGTAGTTGCCTTCAATCTTCGACCTTGCTTGTCACGGTTCTTGACAGATGGGAGAGACTGATGGTGAACTGTGTTGGAATATGTACGACCTTTTATATGAATAAGGAATGATTGGCAACTGAGAAATAAATCGTCAGAAATTGTTCAAGGTATTGTTTACAAATTACAAGTGTGTCGGTTAATCAGATAGCAAATAGTATTTCTCTTCGATGAAATAAATCATCGGAGCCTTATAACAATCAAATGAGTAGTACGAGGTGATAGAATACTATGCACGCCGACAATTCATGAAATTGATCATACGGTGTTGATCTTGTAAACAACACATTCCTAAATACGATATGGGTCATATGGACACAGATGAGACTGTACATGGGGGCAAGTATCTGACAAGAACTAGGGCAGAATGCCTTGTATTTATAGCCTTTTGATTGGATCAGCCCATGCAGTTTAGTATTATAACGTGAAAGAGAGAAATTAAATAACAATGACATATTTGTATGACCCATTCTCCTATTTTCATATAAGAAAAATATTTTCCTCGATGCATACGTCATAAATTTGCATTTATCGCTTCAGGTGGTTCTGCACTCTCTCCTTTACCTAAATATATAGCAGTTTATTGGGAACTGTTCTCGATTAACATTATTGTGCGTCGTCTGTAGTACAGCCGATTTATATGTTAATAATTTCTAATTGAAAGTTTATTTCTATTGCTGAGATCTACTGATCAGGACAAACATATATACCCGCTGTGTCTTGATAGTCAAATATTTCTGACAAAACAATCAATTAACAAAAAATATAATGTAGTGCTGTATATATATAGCAAGCAGCTTAAACTAGTAGCAGCAGCTTTCCAATGGCTACTTAACCCAACTATAATAACTATCATTTCTGACTTGTCATTATACATTGCAATGATGGGTCTTTCAGATAATTCGAGCTGGACTAAAAGTGCAGAACCATGTGGGACTGTGTGCCTACAATGATAATGACTGTG
Organism: Sthenelais limicola; assembly: GCA_942159475.1. Classification (NCBI taxonomy): domain Eukaryota; kingdom Metazoa; phylum Annelida; class Polychaeta; order Phyllodocida; family Sigalionidae; genus Sthenelais; species Sthenelais limicola. The sequence goes on along the minus strand of OW804097.1, from coordinate 68,795,675 downwards.
GTTGTGAATACGGACAAAAAGGCTGTCAGATGCAAGATGTCCGCCAACTGTGCATGGGACGTCCTGCATGCAGACTGGACGTCACCCAACAGTACATTAATACACCCACGTGTAGGGGCTTCAGCGATTATATGTACATAGAGTTCAACTGTGTTCCAGGTATGGATTGCTGCCATGCGTTTCTTCCTCGTCTTTAATATATTTACTTTAGAATGATTTGACTCAGTGACAGCAGGCGGGGGGTCAAGGCTTGCCTCATAACTTCGCCTCTGATGGCGATAAAGTAATTATAATTACTGAATGAAATATCTTTTCTCAAATCATACTTAATGTAATGCGCATCTGAGATATGCTAACTTGTAAAAAAAACATTGCTTTGAAATGGGCTTTTAGTTCTATATTTTCTAAATTGTCGTGGATTTTCCAGTTGAGAAAAACAGTGTGAGCGACATTTGCTCGTTCACAAAAGCTAGAACTGAGAGCGGCTATATGAAGAGTCCTACAAGCCCTATCAGCTCCAGAGTGGCTCGGGAATGTGAGTGTAGCCTCACAACAGAGCCAGACAGCAGAATCCAGCTATCACTTCTGGATTACAAGGTGAAATGAGATTTATATAGATTGACATTTTCTCAAATATATTGGAGATTTTTTTTATGTAGGATCTGGCTCCAAGGGCAAGTAATATACAAAGTGTTGTTAGCTCTACCTCATGATAAATGTGATGGTGTGAGATATCATGGGGGTGATTGGCACATTCATTTTTTAAACTGTTCTTTAAACAATTATGATTTTCTTACCCGACACAAAAAAGGATATGAACGTGAAAATATGAAAGTAGCTGACCCATGAGCTGAAAATCCCAATATGGCCAGTCATAAAGTAGTGAATAATATGTATGGATTTTATTTTTAGCGAAATGTATTAAATAATTTCGATTTTCTTATTTGCAACTTTTAGACAGAAGATGCGGGTTGTGACCACAGCCATCTGGAGGTTAGTTATGGGGGACAGAGCGTGTCTTACTGTGGACAGCAGACAGAGAAGATAGACACGAACACTAACAATGTCAATATAAAGTTTGGTGCAGATGGTCAAGGAGGACAAACCTCATTTTGGCTTAAATACACTGGTAATTTCATGTTTAATACATTACTTAAATCTTGTCAGATTCTTTCCCATATCTCTTTCTTTTTTCCGAATTTCCTTGTTACTTGTTAGGTGCTACGCAATGTTTACAAATAAAATTCCCTATTAGGCCTAAATAGATACGATGAAATGTTTTTATTTAACACAGCTAATTGTAAAAGTACATCTGATTTCTTTGACAGCTTCCCCACCAAACCCAATCAAGCTACAGTGTTCACACCGAACAATTGAAATAACAACACACCCTCTGACAACAACCACAGAAAAAATACTATCAACCACATTAAGAAATCCAAAAATTTACAAACCAAGACAGAGAAACAAAAAGAAAGACAGACTGAAGAACAACAACGTCTTAGTTGATAGGACAACAACACAGGAGAACACTACTCCGTGGTGGTGGCGATTTACAGACAACGGCAATGCCACAGGTTACATACGAGATGGGGAAATAACCACATTTACTTCTTTACCAGCTGACAGAAACCTGGGCCGCGATCCTTCAAAGTCTCGACGGTATCACACCAAATCTGCTACCCCAAGCAGTCGATCCTCTAGCTCCTCAACCTCATCCACATCCAACCGCTACCAACACCCAAATCCTGCAAACCCCAAGGCAATAGCAGGCAAGTTATCCCCCTATTTTGACCCAAAGCTTAACCCTCCATCAAACTTTGAATTCTCTCAATCTGACGCCGCCTCCTATTCTAGGGACTCCCATAACTCTCAAAACCTGTGGTCACATCTTCCTACTTCTTTACTTAAAAAACTGCAATTTCCTTTGCCATTAATCAAAGCCTTAGAGAAAGAGTTGTCACCCAACGACAAGACAGATAGGTCATATCTAAGAGTTTTACCAGAATTACAGTCAAATGGAAGAGGAGAAAGTGCACGCAAAGCGTACTGGCGGAAGAAACAGTTGATGCATGAAGGCATTGGAGAGGATTCGTATGGAATAACTAAGCCAGATCCAACAAGGTTCAACTCTTCCAGGGTTAATGATAAGGACACATCCAGCGATGTCTTCAAATCCTTTGGTAGGCACAATCGTGAATGGCTAGTCACAAGTACGCCCTTCAGGCCAAACCCTGAATATTCCAACAAAATGAAATTCACCAATATGAAAGAAGCCTCGGAAAAATTGGGAATAAGGAATTTGGAAAGTCACAATGGTGATCAATCAAACGCGATGGAAGCTAAAATGAAAGGCCAGGGTAGCAGGCCATCATACCCATTTCTAAAGAGTAGAAACGGCGATAAACTTAGATATAAGGCAAGACGTGTGGTTGAAATGATGGCAAAACCTAATCAGAATAAAGGAGGATATAGGAGATACCGGCCATATTGGAATTATACCAGCACACCGGTTCCTCCAAGGAGAAGCACAACGGCCACAACAACTGCGTCCTACTATGCTTCCTCTATGGTTCCTCACACTACAACTGGTAGACAAGAGGGTGATAGTCTAGAACCAAAGAATAAGAGAGATCCCAAAGGCAGAGTCTTCAAATCAGGAAGAATTAGAAGCGATATCAGAAATGGGAGAACAAGCCTGAAAGGTTCAGAAGGCAGGAAACTTAACCCAAGGGGACAAAGATACAAGGTACCAACATCAAAGATTGCTGTACAGCCGGTGACTTGGAATGAGCCAATGGACACAGTAGAAAAAACCAAAGGCATGCCAAAGTACAGACGGAGGATGTTTCCAAGGGAGCGGTCACAATATGGTGACAGAAGAAGATATAGGACAAGGTACAGATATGACAGAAAATATAGTGATAGCAAGGAGAGCAAGGAAGATCAAAGAAAACGAGCATATCGAAGGAAACGGATGAGAAAATATTGGGAAAATAGGTTTGAACCAGAAAAACCTAAAATTGTCAGCCCTGAACCTAGAATGTATGTCAACTCAGAAAACAAAAGAATTAATGAAAGTCTCAAACAAACTGGTATGAGCAATAGGAGTAATGAAATTTCCTTTAAGAACGGCTCTATTCAGATTACTACACCAAAGCCCACATCAACTCACAGACCAACCAACAGCACTGTTTCAGGAGAGACGACACTCATTGACTCAGTGCATAGGGACAACTTCAATGTAGTTGAAGAGTTAGTAGGGAAGGTACAGACTGTGTCCGACTTTTATAAAACGCTGAATGAAGAGGACTGGACCTCGTGGCCAGCTTTCGAAAATGTCAAAACCTCCCAAGATTTAGAACCCTCCCTTCTAACTTTCTCGGACTTTGTGAAATCAGGTGACACCATAGAACCCATACCTGAAATCAGCCCTATTCAATTTGACCCTGACCCTGAACCCGAACCCGAACCAATTGGAATTGCCAGTACCACCCTTTCCTATCGAGGTCATCCCCCAGGTAAAACCCACCACCCACCCACAACCACCAGAACTTACACCATGACTACCAAGGGAGTCAGACCTCCTCATGCCTCACCAACTCTGGACAACTCTATTCCTCAGATGCCACAATCAACAAAGATGGCCTCAGGTAATATCATTCATGGTTGTAACATCGAATAAACATGTTTACCAGGGAACGTTAACCATTTCAAATGCATCTCTACTTTGATAGAGACAGTGGGTGGCTAGCCACGATGTTTTCACAGCTATAAAACCAGGATTAGAACTGAGAGAATATCTCTGCAAGTATCCTCAAGCAAATGAAAATATGTGATGCACTTAGTTCCTCAAAGTCCTCTCTTCTGCGGATGACTCTGCTCAGCTAAGCTTCGCTTTCTACCAAATTTATTTAATGGGATAGGTTGTCTTGTTCTTTGCACACTTCTATTGCTTTGTGTTCTGTACGCTATACTGCAGCCTAACTAGCTTCTCACGCTTTTACCAGCATCTTCAATGACGGTACCAGTAGATAAAGTAAGACGACGTACACCTGGCGATAGGAGCAAAATAAGTAAGTAGATAATGAGCATTGTTATGTAACATTACGTAACATTGTGTAACCTCATTAACTATTAATTATCACCCATTAATTATATTATCTCATTACTAAAATCGCTAATTATACTTATCTACCCAGTACTGTGCAAGTCTACTTATTCATGCTAAGCCATAGGTATTACGTAAGGGCTCCGCCCCCTACTCTTTACCCACATCCTGGAGGAAGATATGTACAGATCCTAGTTCATTAAATTAGTTGCTTCGCTCTTCTCACGAAGACCACACGTTCGTTTGTATTCTTCCATCATACCTTTAACACTGGCGGACAACCCTACACGATTTAGGAAACCTAAATCTCACAAAATTCAAGCGAGTTCTTCATTAGCATTTCACACATCCAGAATAATTTAGGAACAATTATTCAAGAGTGCATTGTAAGATACCAACATGTAGGCAATCCCAGGACAGGCTTAGGGCTTTGTGGGCGCTCTAAAGCCTTAGCAGAAGCAAAGTCCCACAAACTTGATGGACTGATATTAGCCCGGCTCTTTCCTTGGATGATTTACTCCCCAATACATCCCCCAATATGGAACTGATATGGAGACAAACGATCAATCAGTAGGAGTGTATTCTTCCATCATACCTTTAACAGCATGGCTTAGTATAGGTGTCTGAAAAATGATACATATAAGTCTATGACGATCGTTTTGAAAGGTTGATAGTCATTTGCAACAAATACTTTATTTGTCTGAAGTTACACAGATCTATGTGAAAATAGACAAATGGGTAACCAGGCTTCTGGATAAAATCCAGGTCTTCCAGCTGTTACCTTTATAGAAAAAGGATTGCTATACTATAAGAGTGACTGTCTAATAAGTATACGATATGATAGACTATATAACATCACATGTATTGATGAGACAGATGTCAATTATATTTAATCATAACAAGATTATGAGGCTGAATCCCGTCAGATTCCAAATGGTATTTGGAGTTTTATCTCAATCTCAGAGTTTTAACAGGCATATATCAATATTGATAAGTGTGAAGGAAGTCCGGAATATAAGGTTCATATCTTGATGCTGGGGTACCATAGGAAGCTAATTTTAATCTTTGAATTGAATATTATATATTCCTTATAGATGACACTCCAAACCAGACCGAATCACTTCAGGATGATCCACAAAGTAACATGAGTAAGTAAAATAATCGAGGGGTTCTAAGCAATATAACGTTAGGTATATCTCAGTGCTTTCAGAAGATTAGATTAGAGGTAAAACTAGAAGATCTTGAAAACATTTAATTGAAAGTCATAAAGATGAGGATAAACTATGTATCAACGTCAACTTTCAGTCACAATAATAGCTGCCTGTGTGGTAGGAAGTATACTTCTTCTGATAATCGTGGGAATAGTCATCAGATTGTAAGTAAATCTTTACATTCATCACATACTCATTGAAGGCTTATAACGATTTCACATGAATCTTACATCTAAATAAAAAAAGTACATATTACCTTTTCAATACAGGGTCTGAACAGGGACCAAACTAAATACTGGTGCAGTATTCTCTCAACTCTGAACGTCCATGATGTGATAATGGAGTAGTAGTAGAGGTTGGCCTGACAGTGAGGAGGATGTGTGAGATAAGACACAGAGGCTAGCTGAGGGCTCTAATCCCACACAGCCTCCGAACCTGAAGGCCATCCGAGGCTCCTGTCCGTTTCGAGCTACTTTTGGACGATTTCTTACTGTTTTGTTGAATTTTAGGGATGTCTGCACTTCCCCCTACATTTTATAAAGATTTGATTTCTCATCATAAACAACTTCTTAGCTTTCTTGGCCTACTGTCTGTTATAATATAAGGGCCTAGTACACTAAGCCAATTCTCATGTGGTTCTCACAGAATTGTGTGTAAAAGAGTCCTCTGCGGCACAAAATCACATGAGAATCAGCTTAGTGGACTAGGCCCTGTAGGCTTAGACTCGGTCTCTAATCACACACAACCTCCTCACCTCCAGGGGGCTAGTAATCCATTATCTAATTAACTCAACCTAATCACTATCATTATTACAGCATCATGAAGAGGAACCAGGACAGAGAGGATGGTATACACTTTGCCTCAGCAAAAGGATTGAGCCGTAAACCTAGTTCAACAAATTTCGATGGAAGGAAAATTCCCCGGCCAAAAAGAGTGTAAAATTCTTCCAAGACTAGAAAGCAAGTCAACCTAGCGGCGGGTATATAGTGCTAGTTGGTCTTGGGAAACATAACATGTTTTGTTTGTAAATAGCTACCTTCTGTTACATTTTATTATAGTGTTCTCAGAACAGTTGTTACGTTTATTTCTCGGTGGAGTAAACAAAGATTTTCCATATTTGTATTCATTTTCAATAAAACACAGTACAGAAGGAAGGACCTTAAACTTTCAAAATGCAATTGACAATATGATTGGTTCCAAAAGAGGTAACAGTTTTGTAGAACCATGATTGGAGGTTGTACATTAACGTAGTTGAAGAACTGGGGTGAAATGAAATGACGACGAGGTATTAATGTAGCCCACTGGAAACGAGCATGCTTTACTCATATGAATATTGGTATATAAGACCAACAGATTATTGGGGCATTAAAATAAGATGTCTTGGGCACCTTGAGGTCATTTTCTTCAGGGACGTCAAATCGACATAATGGCAAATATAAAGCACACCTATATATCAGACAGGGCTGACTGGAACAAAATGAATACGAATAGATTCTTTGTGCTTATTTTCTTAAATGATACATGTGATTAGGGGCTCTGATTTTTAAGTGCCAAATGAGAAGAGAAATTGTTATAATCAAGCTACCAATAAAGATCTCTAAACCAAATGTTGATTGACTCTTTAACTTTGTGAAATTATGGACTTTTAAATGGCAAATCCACTTTTAAATCAAATATTCTAAAACAATATAATAAAACATCTGCTTGGAAAATTTCTTGAAACAGCCATGACGTTTTGAGTCCGGCCTTAAACAGTAAAACAGCTGCCAGTAGAAACTGGATTGCTTTTAGATGTTAATTATGAGATGCCAAGTAGAGACAGTCATGACTAAATGTTATGTGACACATCAACGGATTATCAGTGTAGCAAAAATGATATTTTTCAAAGTGATTTATTCACATGATAAATTTGGGGGAATGTTTTCATTTTTGGGTACTTAATGCTTCTTGTAGCATAAATACATGTACTACCAAATTTCAAGACAAAGTATTAAATATATTCATGCATTCCTAAGGTCATCTTATAGATTATACTTAAATGTCCACCCAGAAATATTGCAAACTGCAATTGCTGGGTTCTATAAAAAATATTCTTACAACCTATACAAATATGACGACTGTAATCAATCGAACAATTCAATTTAAGCCCTCTTCATTAAAGATATAAGCTTACAATTGATAGCTTGTTTTAAATACCTGTGTTTTTATTATATAATAATAACTGGTGACGATAGCTATTGGAAACATAATGATTGATTTGTACTTGTGTCTGATGAGACTAGTTCTAGACACTCGATCATTGATCTAGATAGTCCAAGGAGACTGTAATGGTGTATTGTGTGATCCATACAAACTGATATATAACATGTCGATTTAACGAATCGTAAGGGTGTTCATGTAAGAAGATACCAGTGATCTGTACGTACGTAAGTTTAACGTTTGTTTGATGTATGCCTGATCTTCAAGGAGTATGTCTATTGTGTTTCTAATATAACTTGATTAGTTTTGATAATGCGATTTTTAAAAAATCATCTATGAGATGGCAACGCACGAAAACAACCACATTAGATGATTATGCGTTTTTTGATAATCTGTTAAATGTATGGCCAATATAACAAAACACTTAAAAAAAATACATTTTTCACTTTTTACAATTCTAGTTAGTAATGCATCACAGTATATAGGTGATCATCAACCAAGTGAAATATGATTTACCCTACCCCCCCCCCCCACACACACACAGTATGGCCAATCGCCGGTAGGATCAACAGAATTGATCAAGCTGGGATGCCCCGATTCACGCAAGAACAATTCCGTGAGTGTAGAAGGAGCTAGTAGTGTCCATGCACACCTCAGAGTGCCCGGCTGATGTTTGGAAAAGTAGAAATCGGTCATTTCAATACAAGCTTACTGTCTCTTGCCCTTTGTAATATTGCCTACGTAATACATGCTTATGTTGAATTACCCATTGTCTACAAGTTAATGGTAATGAAGATGATGTGATAAAAATTTTTAACCTTCTGTGTACATATGTTTTTTGGCATGAATATAGCACTTATATAATTCAGTACAAAATGTCCCAGACAATACACGATCAGCTATTGATTAATACAAGGAGGAACTGTATTGTAAAGATATCTTTTTTCGACAAAATCTTTATTCAGTAGGTAGTTACAATTTCACCAAAAATAATCTCGTTGCAAGCAACGATTTTCGTCATGCCCTGATATTAGTTGCTATAATGGACTGCCGATTGTGTAGGTGGGTAGAAAGTGATTGAATAGGCAATTATAATAGATTTTACACATATACTGAGAACATGACTCATGTCAGCTTTGATTATTTAAACTTTTATCACCAGAAATGTTTTGGAGTAACCCCTTTCAAGATCAGCGGTTACTAAGAAAAGTGCATGTATATATAAACTTATGTATTGCTTAATAAAAAGAATTAAACTAAACTAATATTCCACTATAGATAACAGCGTTAGCTTGTTCAGCAGACATGTTGAATCAATATAATACCACACTAGTATATTTTAACAGGAGAAAGAAATACGGTTAAATCATATTTGAATAATTAGATATTGTCCACCAGGTAGCCTGTAACTAAGGAGATATATCGCAGGTATTTACCACAAGATGGAACCCAAGATGCTTCGTATATATAGAGATAGTTGCCCATTTATTTGCAGTGCAATGGTTAGGTGAATCTAGGGTAACTTGCTTATAATAATAAGAGATACATAAACCTAGCTAAAGGCATAAGAAGTTTATTAATACTGAGTTCAAATTTAAGCTTACCTAATAGTGATAGAAGAAATCATTGCAGAAATTCGCTATTGGCCCAGACTGATGTTCCTACTGTGGCCATTTGCATTTAATGTGATACTTAAGCAATAGGTAGCGTCGAGAAATATGGTGGTGGAGTTACTATGCAAATACCTCATTAGAATGTTAATATTAGAATGTGAATATATTCATTAACCTTAGAGAATGGTTTAACAAGCTAATAACCATTATAGTTCAGATTAGAGGTTGGAGACGTTAACACCAAAGTTTCTTCTCATGTTTTTACACTAAGTAAATGCACATCAATTGAATTTGGGATATCACTTATACTAGCTGCAGATGAGACACAAAGAATTCTAGCAATAGGTAGCGTCGAGAAATATGGTGGTGGAGTTACTATGCAAATACCTCATTAGAATGTTAATATTAGAATGTGAATATATTCATTAACCTTAGAGAATGGTTTAACAAGCTAATAACCATTATAGTTCAGATTAGAGGTTGGAGACGTTAACACCAAAGTTTCTTCTCATGTTTTTACACTAAGTAAATGCACACCAATTGAATTTGGGATATCACTTATACTAGCTGCAGATGAGACACAAAGAATTCTAATTTTCAAAACGTATAACAAAAAGTGGTAAGAGCTAACAGTTGGTTATATTTCAGATTGAAGCTAGCGACTCAAAGCAGTACTACGTGTGATAATTATTTCTGTTGTTGTTTGAGACAGGAAGAGATGTTAGGATGCACAGATTCTAGTTTATAATTCACAGTGTGGAACCAGCTGTGACAGGACGAAAGCGACAGGTACCATAATGGACACAGCAACAAGCCAACTGGCACAAGATGGACAGCTCCTCTCATTTCAAAGTCAAGGGAAAGCAGGGCATGGGGAAGAAATTTTAATTTCAATTTCAAAGTAAATCAACGTTATCTCAACGTGATGAACTTGTATATTATACAATATTGGGGACCGGACACCTATAATATTCTAGTCAACACCTGGTACATTTTCCGGACATCTATGACCTTATATAATGCCTGTAAAATTGATATGCCCTTATTCCTTACGTTGACTAAACGAAATACTCTTTTTTTTTAAAAAACATTGTTCAAATTAGAAAATGCCAAAGCTGAATAAAAACATTTTTCAAACGGACAAACACAATGCATCAACTTCAAGATTCTTATTCAAAGCTAGGGAGCGAAGACAAAGACCTGTATTACAGTTGTTTTCTAATATATCAATGACGGATAAAAAACATTTGAAATGAAGTCAATTGAAATGAAATATATATTCTGAATGACAGATGAAGGGAAGAAATTATGATTTATCTGAAATTGTACATCAGCCAGAGAGATAATGATTATTAGGTGCTGAAAGAAGAATGGGACCCTCGAAAGCATTTGAACTCAAGAACTGACATCAGAACAAGTCATTGACATATGTGTGAAGGGATCAACCGCAGGTAGATCCTTCCTGAAATGTCAAAAGAATTCAGTTAAATATCTTGAACCTTTTCGATGCATCATTTATTGACATGTGTCGGGTTGGTACAAGTTCAAGTTCTTATGTAGATAATGACAAATACATGTCACTTGTAGCCTTCTGTATTGACAGGTCTTGTAATTTGCCCAAAAGTCCCATCGTTTAACGGTATTAATTCCTGCCTACATGGAATACAGTGGAACCCTTAAATAGTTGGGAGAATAATTGTCCCTTTCTGCACAATATCATAATATTTAATGACAATATTTCTATATTAGGGAAACTTGACAACTGGCCCTCTTTTATATAAACTCCTCATACACCTGTGTGTTAGACAATCTGCTTCTGTGGATGACATCTTTCATATCTCACCTTGTCATTCGTCTTCTTCCAGTGTGGGCAGTGCTAATTATTGCAGCTTTCACTGGAAGGTCAGGCACTTATGTACAGCTAGGAACAAGGCTTAGACATGAAATATAATTGCACCCAACCACACCCAGCAAATGACAATCACCAAATAATAGTTCACCATATGGTGTCCTGCTTCAGCCTTATCGCTATGGCAACAATCCCATGTCCGTGTCAGAGGTCACCTGTTGCCATAGTGACATCGGGCCTTTTTTTGTCACTTCTCTCTGGAGCTGGGGCTGCTGGAAGCTGACCAATGGGAACAACATTTTCAATGGATACTGGTTTCAGTGTTTTAAAGCTTGCCTAGACAAGAGGACCCAAGGTTACATCCTAGGACATGGTGGGGATCTGAGTATTGGAGTTTTGAAAGTTTTCCAAATGAATTAGTTTTATGAAAGATGACCTAACAGGGTAACATCTAGGCATCTAATGGTTTCACTCCTGGCCTCGGGAACTACAGCTGTCTTTCTATCAGGATGTGCAAACTATTTCTCCATGTTCTGGCATAGTAAATGGAAATATAGTCCAATACAGCCAGAGGAAAAGGGAATACTTCTAAGTTTTCGTTTCAAATCGTACCTCTCAAAGGATTGAAAATGAAAAGGATAAACAGTTTTCAAGTGGGAGCAAAGGTTTTGTTTATATTACTTATACAGGTGGGAAGTTCCTTCAGTTCCATCGGATATCTAGGTGAGTACCCTTCTTGGTCTCATATGGAAAGAAAAATCAATGAATATTGGATTTACTCGGCGTTAAGTAGTCGGTACCATTTACATGCAACTTGATTGTACTAATCCACTAAAGCAATTGTTTACCGAGCTAATATCAAAGCAGCCTTTTTGGCGATGTTCTCCATTGCATCTATGATTTTAAATTCATATAGGCAATAATAATACTATGGCTATTTGAAAGTCTTATTGTTAATCAATAATGAGGAATTAAATGGGGTATGAGTGAAAACGAAATGTGTGTGACTATAGTCACGATACGAGCAATTGTTTCAAGGGGAATAATTTCAGAAAAAGGCTATGTGAAACAAGGTGAAACTATTTGGTGGCAGCTTGCGAATACAAGAGACGAGCTGGTGTTCAGCTGGTATATACCATACTTCGAAGGGTCTCAGTTCAGGAGGCTGCCAGAAATATTCTATCATAAAAATATCCCACATTGCACATCTACCATATACTGCCAATGGAAATAGATGAATGTCATGGCAATTGAAGGCCTTTATACAGTCACTGCATATAATTTTCATTCTCAGTAAAAGCGCTAAGGGTTACTAAAAGTTATGATTACTACAGTTAATCTCTTGCTTTTTAAACGGATAACCACAGAGACAACCATAAAGACAGGCTTATAAAATTGAAATTGCATATTTAACATTCGGTTAGAGCCTTGTACAAAGAGGCAAAAGACTGATATACAACCTATTTTTTCAGAGCGGAAAAATGGTAAGAATGATATTTTTTCCCTATTAGTTTGCTGCTAGTCACTTGCACCTGTGCCTTTATGCATATAACATGCCTGAAATTCAAGCTGTGACATCCTACTTTAATATCATAATGATCTTAAGTGATAACCAATTAGAACCATAGTTACAAAATATCGTATGGTGCTAAGTAAAATGGATGTATTGCCATATAAAACTAATCACTATTAATTATCTGGGCCTCAGCATATTAGCAAAATTTTACTTATAACCCCTTTGTTACAATTTAGTGACGCACTCCCTTATCATCGAAGATGAGAGCTTTCATTGAACCTTGAATATGTTTCAGAAAAAGATGATGGTAAGCCAATGTAAAAGCCTTGTACACTTGCAGCATGGCTAGGACTTTTGTTCCCTTTCCCCCAATTCATACTTGCTGCTTCCCCACAATTCAAATACATTTAAATCCAATCTAACAAACCAGGTTTATCTAGTGTGGGTCGTTGCTAAAGAGAACAAGAACAGAGAACGTATCAAGACATAAAACTGTTACATATGGACGAGCAATACAAATAAGTATATCAAAATCAAGAATAAAACATTTTTGTAACGGTAATAAAACATTTGGAAAAAGAATTGGGTAAAAAGAAACTTGGAAAATGGATAAACAAGTCCATGTTACATAATGTGTGAAATTGTCTAAGTGACTGATAACTTTCAAATGAAATATAATATAATATATTGAAGAGTAGAGGGGCGATGACCTGGTGAATAGTCTGCAAAGCTGGCATTTCATCTTCTGCTTTTTACATTCAATCATTGACCTCCAACTGCTTCGTTACATTCTCTCAATAAAATAAACCTTTCGCCCAACCTGGGCTCAACTACAACTGCTTTTGGCAACGCAACTCCGCTTATATTTATCTCAACTAACTTAAACTTAATCTTTAGTTAATGGAACAATTTACTTACCTTGACTAATCAACTCAAGTAGCTTACTAATGCCTTAGCTCTTTTGTTGAGATATGTACTACTCTTCTTTCTTTACCTTGGATGTGAATGAGAAGACATTTTGATTTATCACTCCCCATTACAGCCCCTGTTACCACAGTACAAACGGAGCAGACGGTGAAATGTTATCTCTTCCTTTTCAAGTTTTTAGAACAATTTAATTTACTGTTGCAAAACCTTTATTCCGAGGCTCTGTAAATCCAATGCATTGTTTTCTTTTCATATCAATGTTTTATTACTTTTTCTAGGGCACCTTTTCTAAACTATATTTTTCCTCCTAGCTGTCAAATTTTAACATTTGAAATCTGACAGTCAAGAAGAGCAATAAGAATATAAATCTAAACTTGAGAGAAATTGAGAAATTTGAGAAATTGTAGATATTCCTTGATGCCTTAATTACCTTAAGACGTCCTCCCAATTCCAGGTACTAAAACAGCCAATAAATGCTTCAGCGTAGCTGGAGTGCCTCGCATAGATTTTAACCAATGTCAGCCCGATGAAATGATACTTATCATGGACGCTGTACAAGGGATAGGCCAGCGAGCTGGCCAGTGCATCTACCGTCATGGGGACTGCACCGAGCCGCCTTCTACAGAGACCGACTCTAAGCTGCATGATGCCTGTATAGGAAGGGATGCCTGTAGTATCCCTGTAAGCGTTACGTGGATGGGCAAATGCAATGCATACAGCAGCTATAATTATGCCATATACCAATGCATACCACGTAGGTTCCTGTGTTAAATTTATACTATATATTCAGACAAGGTTATCTCAGCTTAGAAAGCTCAGAGATACAGTAAAAACCTTCTATAAAGGAAGCTTCCTCAACCCAGTCACTTCAAAATTATGGTCTGCTGGGGCTAATTTCTCTACCGCACATTTTTATTATACCTCTTACACCTGTGGACACTTCGTCATAGTCAAAAGAGGGTCTGCTTAATAATAGGGAAGAAGTATTGTAGCTTGAAACAAATAAATGTGTATGCTTTAATCAGAAATGCTGGGTATACTACCTACGAAAAAGTTTGATATGGGTGAAAGCACTATGCTCTTTATAAATAGTGTTTTATGTTATACAACTGATGATGGAAACATCCCTCAAACAGCTCAAATGCATTAAGAAGGACGACTTATGACTGCCCATCCTTGATTTGAATTTCAGGTAGTGAAGTGGTAGATGTATGTGACAGGGCAGTTCGCTCCTCCTTCCGTACCGCCTACATCATGAGTACAGGTTACCCTGAGATGTACTCGCCAGGCCTAGAGTGCCACTGCAACATCACTACAGACCCAGACCAGAGGATACTGCTTAAATTTGCTGACTACAACCTGGAATGGAGTGAGAACTGTGAAAACGATGTTGTCCAGGTAAGGGCAAATCCCAATATCGATTTAACACTTCAATTAAAAGTAATGTTATCCAAACTAAGATAATATGGTCTGTTGTTTCCATACTTCTAATTTTTTTATAATCCAAACAAATGCAGTGTCAATTCTAACTCCCGCTCGTTGGAATCCAAACCCCACCATACTCCCACTGCACAAAAAAGAAAGTAAAATGACTAAGGCTGTAAATATCACCCATCACATCTCATAATTCTTTCAACATCACCAAACTTCGCCAAGTTTATCATCAGTAATTAAGGACTAAATTCCTATGTCAAAAACCGTAATTATAGTTTCTTACTGAAATGAAATGTGATATCATAATTATATATGTTTACGTTTTCTCTGTACTGTAATTTGAAAAAGAAAAGGATGTCAGGTCGTACGAAAATCACCTGAATTTGTGAGACCGTGTCTGATGTCTTGAATTATTTCCAAAACGTGAAAAAAAAACTCTCACTCCTGAAATTTGATAGGTGGCAGATGGAGGCTCACGAATGCCCAGATGTGGCCAACTACCGAGGAACTACAATATTACAAGTAGAACCAACAAAGTCCATCTTTACTTCAAGACCGACGAGTGGCAACAAAGAAAGGGATTCTGGCTACAGATAGAAGGTGAACCCAATCATTCTGACGACTTACTACCTTCCATTTAATTTGAAATTGTACTAACTTACAAGTATTTAAAAACAAAGAATGAAAGTAGATCGTAACTTTCTAATAATACCCTAAAAAGATAAATGAAAGAAAGTAAGGTATTTAAATTAATTGCTTCGATCAGATATTGTCTGTTAATAAGAAACTATTATCAAGGTATAGGCCAGTATAAAGAGTGTAGAGGGTAATATCTATGATAGTTGATTTAGTGGATAAACTTCCTTTAGTTCTTGATTAACAGAATAATTCCCAAGACACAACTAACTTCTGTGCACTGTTTCAGCAGTATCTCAATCCGATACCAACTTTTCTTGGATTTTATATGGAAAATGAAAAAAATAATAAAAGTTTATAGTATATATACTAGAAGTTGAGTGACATAAGACTTTTGAGTCTACATAAATTCTTCCACACAGTAAAAAGAGATGCAGTATTTCTTAGAAAAGTGGAATTAAACTTCAAACAGGAAAATATCCCTTAAGAAAGGTTCATACTATAGGGAAACATCAAATCGGCTGTTTTATGTGTAGTAAAAAGATTAAACCTCAGACTGGTACGTCTTGTGCCTCTTTACAGACATCCCTAGCAAATATTCATATTATATTCTTATTTACTTTGCTAGCCTTGGGAAGACTGCAGATATCTTGTACGCCAGCAAACTGGGAGCCGACTACAACGACACCGAGTCCGACAACGACAGAAGAACTGACTCCAAGTCCTGAAGTGGACGCAAGTCCTCCAGGAAAGTTTCCAGGCAACAAAGATGGCACCAATGCACCAGGAGGGAAATACCCATACCCTCCATGGTCTTTTATCAATCCTGAAGATGAACAAAACCATGCGTATGGAAAATACCCTCACCAGGAGGGTAAGTGATGAGATATAATTTTTGTGATTCAAATTATTTTGTCTGGGAAGTTAGTTCATATTTCACTCTTGCTCCTGCTGTGTGAACAAAAAATCTTATTTGTGTCACACCTCGCCTCGTCTCTCACCACAGAGGTTTAATATTTGATCAGCAAAAATGTTCTTTTTATCGTTTGTTAAGTGAAAGGATTGTTTAGGACGGTTGTACTTTACAAGCTGTTGAAATATCAGAGTTCTCTGTACTTTTTTCAGGACCCAAAGTGTCAGACAAAATGGCATACATGGGTAAGTGCTATCAAAATGTTAATGGGATCCTTGAAATCCATCCACCAAGGAAAATGAAGCTTGTAAATATATGATAGGAATAAGGCCACAAAGCCATACTGTAACGAGTATCTAACTAAGTCAATAACTTGCCCTTCTACTGCAATCACTTTACCACAAATTAAGTACTATATATATATATGAACTATATATTCAGTTTTCTACCCCTTATTCCATTGCAGTTGGAACTATAATTGGCTGCGTGGTTGCAGTACTCCTCCTGTTTCTCTTGATCTTCGGCATTATCTGGTACAAAAAGTAAGTAGTTTTACTCAGTCTTGAGCATTCCAATTAACGAAAGAAGTCAGAATCTTACCCCTCGATGTAAAAGTACAGGTTTACTCTGAATAGGACCTACACCTCATCCTAAATCCTTATTTTAAAATCCTGTGGGTATAAGGTTTGTGGAACCCTCACTATCGGAACATTACTAACGGTATATCATATCAAATACCACAATTATTATACAGAAAATGTTATAACCACGGTAAAAATAGATCATTTTTAATAGTGTAAACAAGTGGCATTCACTAAATTCTCCAAATTTGATTATATTTCTTTAGACGACGTCACAAGGAAGAGATTTCCCATATCCCGAATGAATCCTCCTACCTGTCCAAGTTAAATAAGCGTCCCCTGGGAGAACATAGCGGCCCACACGCTCACGGCGGATATGACGTTACCCAACCTGCATTGAACTTGAAGGGTGCGTCAGAGAAACAAATAAATCTACACCATACAACTTTATATTAAGGTGGACAACCTAATAATGATATCAACATTAAGAAATATAACTTTCAGTAAGCCTATTCAGTAGAAAGGATGGGCAGCTAGACCAAATCCAGCTCGAATACGAATAAGACAGAAATGCTTTATTCAAACTATCAGGAAGATTCGTACACATCAATGTCCCAATAAAGATATTATATTAACTTAAATGGAACTATTAATACATATTCCTTTCCATGATAGTAAATTTATTTATGCACGTTTCTCCCATAGGTTGAGGACTGGAGGCAGATCATATTAGTATAAGAACTGAAGAGGATATTCAAAGAAGATATTAATATTTGTACAAGGCACAAGGAAGTATTACATATCTTCATTATGCCATGAGCTCCCACGTTTTCTTCCCCGTGTGCAAAAACACACATGACAATTAAATGTTAATCACTTTGTCGATTCAAGGAGAGTGGCTAGTGGGGCTCCCGTCCCCACCCCGATGCAATGACGCCTATATCGTTGGTCATCTAAATATGAAAGTTGGTCATTATTCCAATGGAATAAAAACAAAGGAACCAGCAATTAGCGTTCATATTGGAAATATTAAAAAGTCTAGCAGTATCATATGTACTCACAGCATACTATGACATTCTACTTCGAATGTACGTTAGGACCTTTTATGCGCATGAAGGACTGTAAATATCCATAGGTAGAACGAGACAATACAACAATTGACATGAACACTACTGACAAACTGTGCCTTGAGTAATTTCATAGCAAAGCATTACCCCATGTGAAATGGATTTTAGTTTCCTGTAAATATTTTGTAAGAGATTGAAAATGTATAATCATGATTATGTTACCTTCGGAAGGCAAATATTAGATACATGTGTAATTGCATTAGGAATTAGGATATGCTTGGGCTGTTTTGTATACTTGCTGTTTCTATTTTCTCATAATACATCAGGTTTATGGAGTTCAAATATGAGGGAGTTGTAAGTGTAAAGGGCATAAAATGGGGTTTAGTCTTGGCCTCGGCCAATTTATTTTGCACATAAAAGAATGCACCTTTTGTATATTGCAAATAATTGTATAGCATATCGTTTACTTTGTTGCACGTATTATTATTACGATAGCAAGCATTCTTGAAAAAAGAATACAGCATACATGTTCCCACCAGACTACAGGCTTTTGAGCGATACAATTATATGTACGGTGAAGCCAACATAGTTACGACTCCCTCAAATCTACCTCCCAGCTAGGATATGTGCGACAATAACTCTACAAAGCAGGATATATTATCTCTTTACTCATAGAAATAGAAATATAAGATGTTCCGGTATGTCTACGTTTCATAAATAAAATAATTACACAAAGCCCATACAATTATCTGACACTGACTCTCCCGACAAATGATGTTTAATTAGTTTAAATGCATAGTTAAATCCGCGCAAAGTAATTGAGACGAACGCTTGTATCACCCACCAATTTAAGAGCAGTCAATAAAAGCACTTGTTTAGAGTCATGACTTTGTGTTCTTATCTTGGGATAAAAATATATAATTAGTCTTCCAACTTATATTAGGTATTAAAGCGCCGTTATTCATGGAGCCAGGGACCCAGACGGGAATGAGATAGAATGTTTCCGATCCATCATGATTCTGGGATTGCCTCGAGCTTTGAACTAATTTACAAGTTTGTTTTACACATATTTTATGCTTGGTTCTTTGGTAATATTAATCGCAGATAACGATAACATATCAGGGAATGAATAACACAGATATATAAACTCAGTAACAAATACAGATGTCATTCACAGTTTGACCCCTGTAAAAGAAATGTCTAAAGAAATAGATCCAACGCGAAAGAAGGTGGGATCATGAGGATCTATAAAGATGGGGTATGTCATATATTTTCCGACTCATAAATCTCAAGGTGGTATTCGAGGAATTTTCTGACATGATATTTGGTAGATGAATGACATTCCATACACAGGTGAGATAGGAACATGTGGACAGGAGAATCAAACCGGACCAAGTGATAACCGTATGAAGGGAGTATGCACCAAATCCCACATGTTGCCGACGCAACTGCTTTACCGACGGATCCCTGTCAACATAAATCTATTTCATTACTATAGCTTGACTATCAAAGTTGTGCGTGCCTCTGTATACAAGCTATGTTTCATTTCCCAACACCGATCTTGGAATCTCTTGTATATATATTTTTCTTCCACCCGAAAAATCCTTCGTATATTGTATGTTTGATGTGAGCAATTGATTTAATCGATTTGGTCCCGAATTAACCAGAAATATATTATAAATGCGTCACACAACAATGAAACCAATGGGAAACTAAAGGGCCTTGTCCACTAGACCGATTCTCATGCAATTCTCACGGGATTTAATGAAAAGGGTAGTCCTGTGCGGCGCAAAATCGCATGATTATCGGCTTAGTGGGCTAGAGCCTTACGACTATTTAGATTTAGATTTAGATTTAGAAAACTTTTATTGCCAGTATAATGGCCAATCAGAGGAGCGCTCCAGCAGTTGGGAGGATTCCAGCCCCTCTGGTGGTTTTACAGTACAGGATTGTAGAGTAACAACACCATCTCAGTCATCTTTATCTAAAACATTATCCCCATTCAACATGACTGTTTCGAGCGGAATTTTATTTGTAATCCTTCAACTCGAGGTTATTTCAAGGAATAAGGACAAAGGAGTTACTGCATACTAAAGTGCCTTTCTTCATATTGGTAGTCGCTTAAAACCTTTTAATCATATACTAGGATAGGTATGGCAATATTCGAAGTACAAAGCAGCATTGTGTTTTCGTTCAATAATTCTTGAACAAATGTAATGAATGGGCAGAAGGGGCTATACAGCAGCTCCACCCATTTCAAATCACAGAGAAAACTTCCCCCATACACAAGTGGACGGAAGGGTAACTGATTTTAATCTTGATTGACCAATCACCACAAGCATGTAATCTTCAAGTGACCGCACCCCAAAAGATGCCAAACAAACTGCCACTCTTGGGCCATGGATTTATGTCGGCTATCGGTTATTTATTAAACTACCGTAATTTGTACTGAAATATCTCAGAAACCACAGATATAATAACTTTTTAAACAGATAGAATCATCGAGTAATACACTATACCATCTGTGAGCTTTTGGACGACACATTCCACTAGGGGTAAAGCAGCGAGAAGGGCCACTTTAAGCCCCCTGAGTTGGTAAAGAAAGAACACGCACACAAATACTAAAATTAACCAAATGTTAAGAAAAGAAGAACAGGAGAATTGGCATCAGATGGAGCCAAGTTAACCTGCCATCTATAATAATCTAACAGTTGGAAGCATTCCAGGAGTCAGAGCCCTATATAATGTCAATGGCCATGGCCGAAATGATGTCTCATTTACACACCCAAAATGGCATGTTTTCACTGCAGGGGAGAGGATGCTAATTCTATACCATCTTGCTGCAGCCAGAGGCTGGTTGACGTCTACATGTAGAATGAAGATAATAGCACCATTTAATCTCATTATCGCCCACCTGCTATCAGTATAAGCTTAGCAACCTGTTACTCACGCACCCCGGAGCGACCTGCTGCAAAATCTTGGGATTCGCCTGAGGTGTGTAGTATATGGTAATATGGTAAAGGGACGATCCATCCATCCCACCCAGGCAATTGGGGAAATGATTCATGGGAGTCATGCCAAGGCAGAGAACATAAAATTAATGTTCTCCAAAATGTCAGTAATACAAATATATAGACATACACGGCCTCGATCTTTAGAAACTACACCAATTGTATCAACCCTTGCTTGTATCTTCTTTGATGGTGAATCCGGTGTTTGATGTAGGTGGGGGGAGGGGATCGAACACAATAACAATGCCTAAGTTTGTGTCTCAACATCCTAACTCCCTCCCGCCCCTCCACATTCACACAAAAACAATGACAGCCTGACTGATAGAGCCCATAAATATCCAGAGGCAAAAAAGGACATGTCTCCAATAACCAGGATGACAGGCGTGTAATTATCTATCATTAGTAGGTGGAGGTTCCCTTCCTTCCTCACTCATTATGCATCAGCATGTCCCAGCATGAGTTAGCACAAGCGCCAAGGCAAGGACTCGGAGCTGGTGAGCTTCAAAAAGTGCCATAGTCCAGACATAAGGGTACATGTAGCCCTTCGTTAAACTCCGATCAAGAGACAATGCAATCATATAATCGGATAAATCACTGTTTGGAAACTGTCCGTAAGCTCGATGACAAATCAGCGGGAAGGACGTGATCTGAGGAATGGTACCACAAGAAGAGACATCCAAGATAAAGACAGCTTATCGCCATTCATTCGCTCACAATATTCACATCTTTACATGACTACATATTCAGATGGATAAGGCGCCTTAGTATCGGCGGACAAGCTGAACTCTGTTAACCAAAGGACAAGGATCGTACCATCAACATGAAGACCAAACACGTGGTGAAATTCATTCTCGGTCTTCTGCAGTTCCACTACATCTTCTTGCAAGCTTATGCTAGCATACCAGGTATGTTGCTCTTAGATAAACTTATCTTTACATTATTGGTAAGTACATAGATTTTATAGATTATCCCCAGGGTTATCCACATTTAAATTCTGGCAGCAATCTACATGGTACTATTTTTAAGGGAAATTTCTGTCTTTATCAAAATAGTCCGTATAAGTGGCTAAATTTGGACAAACGCAGATCTATTAACATCAGGGACAAAACTGAAAAGTTAGAATATTGTGTTTGGACGGTGTTTGTACAATAACAAACACTTAATTTAGAATTTCAATCATCGACTATATATATACTAAAAGATGGTAATTGCATTTAAGTTTCAGACACATACAGGTCCAGTTTGTGCTATGACATTCATGGGCGAGCCAACGTTAACCTCCGTTGTCCACAAGGATATCATATCAGGACATTGACATCGTTTACGGGCATCAGCAGATACAAGGCTTGTTCTTACAGAGCCTGGGACTGTGTGGTAAACACTGGAGACCTTTACATTTGGCAATCATACACTAAAACATTTTATTCGTCAGTTTATCCCATCGAGGTTGACAAGTAGTATAAGGGAAGTTTTAGTTGAAACCCTAGCTATCACTAGTGAAGATTAAGCGGGGGAGAAGAGCTGTGTAGTTCTGAAATTGTGTGTCTTAAGCTCTCTAGATACCAAAATGTGTAAATAACATATTATACATTATAATAGTTGTTGCAATTAGCTTTGTTAGTTGTTTGTCTTGAGTTAAGCCATATTATAGTATTTTCTGTTTTAAAAGGTGAAGGAGGGAACGATGGAAAGATGTGACAATCAAACAAGTTGCACAGTCAATGTCAACTACAGTGACACTCAGAAAACGTCCCTTTCGTGTGGCAACGAGGGAGAAACCAAATATTTTCAGATTGAATACGAATGCACACCCAGTGAGTAAATTCTGAATCCTGGTGAACTCTTAATATAAATGTCAATAGCATAATCTCTAAGAAAATTATGTGATTCATAGAGCACTGACATCATGGAAAGTTATATATATGTATTGCCGACTAAGGTGTATAATTATTATTGCATGGTGATTGACCTTTCATTAATTAGCTTGTGTATTTCTGCAGCTAACGGTCACCATACAGCGTCATCGGCTCAGCCAACGACAATATACCCTAAATTAGGACAACCAGGAATAACGCCAAATGAAGCTCAGGACAAAGGTAAGTGACTATTTCTATTCTTTTAGAAATCTTTGAATTCCTACTAACATGAACAAATGGATAAAAGCCTAGATAGTAATGCACTAGTGATTGGATATACTCAACTCTGTAATCGTATTTAACCTTCCTAGTTATTTAGGGATTGAATGCTTTCATTTATTGTTTCCAAGGACGGTCCTATTATTTATTCATGTGTTTTATTTCTAGGGCAAGGAAAGTCACAAAACAGTCTGAGTTCGAGACTAACATTAGGTGAGTGTAAGTTGTACGAGGGTATATATGAAATGTTATCTGCAGAAGATAATAAACATTGGTGCATATAGTACTTCTTCTGTCCCTTTTAGCAAGATGTAACAATTTGTGTATAGCTAACATTCATGAAAACAAGAACTGCATGCATACGTATCAATTCAATAAGAACTGTATGTAAAGCTTCTTTATGTAGATTACAAATGGGCACAGATTATAATAAACATATTGGCGCCTTGTGGTCCTTCCCCTAATGTTGGGCTGTAAGTTATGGTAACACTTCCGTCAAAATAACATGCGTTCCTCCTGGGGAAATAATACCACTTATCAAGTTGGACATGTGTGTGGGCAATCACTGATCACCTATGACATAACTTACTCCTCTACCTGTATTACACATAATTATTCGATTCAGATCACCTTCATGCCCCTTCGGTAAGGGATGATTGACTCCATAAGGTCATTTTTGGACAAAGGCAAAAATAAAAATAATGGAGTGAATATGCATACTTTGGGCTGTATGGTTAAGACTACATTAGACGAGTCAATATAGACCCTAATCCCAGCAACAGCTGCTTGCTAGGGTCGAGGTCTTCTTAAGCCTCGGGCAGACACAGGCCAATGTTAGCCTCGGGAGTCTAACAGATGAAAGAATTAAGTCAAAATACTTTGCCAACCTGTTCCACAACCTGTTATATTACTGCAATGAACCTGTTAACAATACAGTACAGCTGATTTTTTTTATCTCAGTAATATCTATCTTGCCTCAACAGTACAACTGAGTTTTATATCAGTATTATGTATATTTATCTTACCTCAACCCCTTTCTTAAGCTATAAAGCGAAATTTAAGGAGCTTTTACACTTTTAAGTTGATGTGATTGCTTGCTTACCTGTCGATGCGCAAAAAGAAGCCAGGGAAATTACATGAAAAAGAAGAAAAGAAACATATCATTAAAATCAAGCATGTCTATAGGTTTTTGTTGTCGTCTGGAACGCAATCAGATTAGCTTTGCTATCATTAATTTAATGTGAACAAAGAAATTATTCCATAATAAACCAAAGAAAGGACATGATAACACTATATAATTGTCTTTTCTTTTCATACCTTTTCTTTTCACAGTTGCTATAGTGTGTGGTTCTGCCATTGCCATTCTCTTTGTCATAGCAGTAATGGCAACTCTAGCCCACAGAATCAAGAAACGGTAAGGACTTCTCTTTAATTCTAAGAACCGGGATAGTGATTAGTTACTGGTCATTTAACCAATTATTTCCAACTGTAGGAGTAAACAAAAACATAACATCTTCAATTGGTTTGGTTTATACTTAGAAAACATACATAGAAATGACAAATATATCAAAGAGAATGAATACAACTCTTCTTATCAATATCTAAATATTTTCATCATATTAGGACCGAGAGTGATTCCAGTCTGTACGGCCCCTTGGGTGCAGGAATAGTTGGAAGGTCCCTGTCCCATTGCTCCACCTCCACCACTCCAAGTCACACCTCCAACCAATACTCCTTAGCCACTTCTCGCACGAGCTGCCTCAGTAATGAGAGCCACACTGACAATGCAATTGTACAGTTCGACACGCAGCCACGAGGTGATCGCTTCAGCCACCCAGGAAGCCACTTCGTAGACAACCAAAGAATATACGCCACTACTAGCAGCTACGAGTCACCCCCCAGTACGAGTCCACGCTACCCGCAGAGAGACATGTAGGACAGGCAGGGTTGGAAGTTGGGTAAAAGGCTTGGAGAGTTCTACCTGCTTTAGCTTCATTTTCAGTGTTAATATATTCGAGAATTATTCTTTTTTAAAAGCAATTTTGGATATTCGTTCCTACCAAAGCATGCACAATGCAGAAGACCAGGAAGATTGCATGATCTAGGAGGAATATATAAAGCGAAGATTATGAAGAACTACTAGTGCGGATTATTAAATACTAAAATTTAAACCTTCTGCCTGACTCCCAACCCTGGATCCGCAGTTTTAGTTGCTAGTTTTAGTTTGTAGATAGTCTTAGAAGTAGGAATCTATATCTTGGTAATGCTTGTAGAAGCAATAAATGTGAAGCATTTAATAGGACCCGTCAAGTTGAAAGAGACATTGCCACTGACGGAGTAGTTAATGTACATATTACATATGGGCAAATTTATAATGTGTCAATAACCATAGAGAGATCGATACTTAAGTAGATAGCATATGCTTCCATACATTGATACTTATAATGTATTTGATATATGAGGTAGAGACGATGGTTCATCGTTAGAAGGTCATATAGAATATATATATAAACGTATAGATAGAGATTACAGGGTCTATTGCATTTACGTTTATTACAAGACATTAACATGTAAAAATATGAAAGGATGTAGATAGAAAATACATGCTAACCCTATATTTAATCACATTCTGCAAACAAGAATACTTCTCCGGGGTATTCAACAATGCAGGGATAATTGTGGAACTGATAGTCAGTAGATTTAGAACCAAATATCAACTTTCACATCGGCACCACATAACAGTTAGTGAATGCTTCTATCGCATGTGTGTTTTTGAGTATTGTATCTGTACATAATTATATGCGTAGGCCTACCTAGAGTTCCATGGAATAAGAATATGATGGTCTGAGGGACATGAGAAAAAGAAGAATGTTTGAAATATAGGTAAGTGTTTCCCCCGAGACCATTTTCGATTGGTAAGCACTGCTACTAATCTATTTACGGCAGCTTTTGAAAATATATACAATGTACATGATTGAAGGCAAAATAAAACCCTGAAAACAAATTGTAATAGATTTTAATAGTCATTTTCAATAGCCGAAAATGAAAAATGGCAATAGAATATCCTCCTCAAGACGACTGTCTACAATTAGGTTCCGTTAAGCCTGGGATATACTTAAAGGGATTCTCCATAGGGTCGCAAGCACCGATACAACCGATTTGGCGTTGGGTGTAAATCGTGGGTACGTGGTCCCTACAATATCTATTATGTAAAAAGAATATTGTCGACTCTATGACCTATTAATACCAGCCAGAGACATTTTCCTTCATATTGTGTAAAAGGATTAATTTTAAATCATTTATTATGACCCCGGCGACCGTAGATCGGTCAGCTGCATCATGATGGTGCAGTGCATCCTTGGAGTAAGGATTAGAACAGTCCTAACACTCTGACAGGTTAGTTTCACACAAACCACACTATTTAACGAGCTGGTTGACAGAGGGAAGCACATACACATACCGCAACTGAGTGATAAGTGTGCCTTTCCGCCACACGCGGAGCCATGGTCTATGTCTGAGGAAAACCGGGAATCAAATGGAGCATCAGAACAGAACTATGAATACATGTAATTCGAAACATGACCTGAACTGATATATTTTGGTAATATATCCCGCCATCAAAGTGAGCATAGCAGCAGCATACAGTTTTTCCACCAATATGTAAGGAAAAGATAATTATGATGTAAAGACCGTGGCAATGAAGGTTAATACAATACAATACAATATTTCTTCCATTTTAAGATTGAGTTCCACCAGAAAAGGGTTCGACGTGCCTCGGTATAAATTTGTCAGGACATTGTTTAATCTTTGAATCTTTAAACAAATCATCATTATTTTAGAAATATGAATAATTAAAGAATTTAAAGGAACATTTAATTGTAAACATGTGTCTTTGTCTTCATGAAAGGCTATTCAATAAAATTAACTAATAGTTAATTTTGTATTACTAACCATTAACCATTGATTCATTTCAAACTATGTATTTAAGATAATCCACATTTACATTGTAATACATATATATTCAATGCAGTACTGCACGTTATTATAATCCTAGAGGAACTTCAAGTTATCTCGTGAAAGTTACATTTACGCAGTAGATCGAGATAGTGCACTGGTTTTCGTCCAGCAAACATTCAGAAAAAAATAAACCTTCGAATTATTCCTAATAAATAACCCATCTCAAAAATCGGCATTGCAATTCATTAGACAAATATAAACGTTAGTTGCCTTGCTTATGTAAACATTTTAAAGAAAAATTGAACACACTTTCATATTGTAAATGACATCTTCAGGTTTTCAAGTGAAAAATCTAATAACATCGAAAGTAACCTTTTACAATAAGAAGTTGAGCTTTTTTATTTTCGCGAATACAACATTTGGCTCAGGAAAACACTTAAGTGGGGAGGTTTTAAATCGGTGACGTAAGCAGGTGTTCTTTAACTACCCCGAGGTTACAGGGACGGTGACGTCATCAAGGTAGGTTTTGACCTGGAGGAGAACAGGTGTTACACCTACTCGTACACGGTCATCATCTTCATCATGCACCTCTATTTCTCAAAGTCTGTGCTTTTACTCCATCTCGGTCAGTGACTCTAGCTGCCTCACTATGCCTCACTTCTCTAGCCATCAATCTGCTCGCCAGCCTTTCGTATATGGGACAACTCGTCAGAAAATGTACAATTCGTTTCGACCAATCCCCTAAAATAACTCAAATGTAAGACAAACACAACTTTCAAAATACAGTTCATCCTAACTGGATACATTCCTTTTACCAAGGCAATACAAAATACCTAGATATACCTAGTATTCATCATTTGTCAGCCTAATTCAACAGAATTTTGTAGATGTGTAGAGCTGCCGATTGTACATTTTCTGACAACCTGACCTATATATATCAAATTTGATCTACCTCTCCTGCACGAAACTAATCCCACACTGCTAAGAATATTGTGAAACAAGTCAAAGATGCTTTAGATGTGTGTATTGGTTTGTTTCTCATGTATCTCCCGCAGAAAGGAAGGAGTAGATATTTCATTATGAAGGTGTTAAGGATACCATCTGGAATTCTTTTGAGATAGATCGTTGCGCGTTATCGTTGATCTATCAGCATTAGTAAAACATCGCTTACAGATTGATCGATACATCGGGTGTCTGTCCCATGCACATACATGTATAGATGGAGGCCCCATCTATCGACTACATTCTGAAAGCTATCAACATGCATTCAATCATTGATACATATCTCAGATCCAATTATTGACATCCTCAAAAGGGTTACAGAGTAACCTGGGGCAATAGTTGGCCAGGCTCCGATATCAACAAAATATAACGCAAAACAATTGTTTAACAATACCAATGATTTATTTCGTGTGCCTAAAAAATTGTTTTAAAATAAACTGCTTAAGACCCCTTTCTCCGATGCAAGGGGAACGTGAGGTCATACTTCATAGGAGCGGGACTAATTTATCACTCATATATTTACATACACGAGTTGAGCTTTGATGTGTCTAACTGCCACTGGGTTTTCATTCGTGGTCTCTGTGAAGGGGAGGTAACAAATTATTTTATAGACAGTAGTTATGATTGGATGTGAAGGACGCCGCAGAGAGATTTCAAATAATAATGGCAAAGGGTAGCTGCTTTTTCAACAAACATAAGCACCGAGCCTCAATATAGAGACTCATCCAATAATTTTAATGATTAATGTGAATGAGCGTGTACAAGAAATGAACATGTAAAGTTCTGTGCAATATTGATTCAAAAATGTAATGTTGAACAAATATAATTGAATCTTACTTGAATTAAAACTTAATTTAATGATTGTCGAATCGTATAACACAATCCTACGGCATCATGAGGTGCATTCACTTGAGAAATGGTGAGTTTGAATGCTTCAAAATATTATTGTATTGTATAACATCTGTCATATCGTCACCAGAACACGTACACACATATATTATAGAATTTGACGATATTGATTAGAGGGAATCAGATGTGCAACAGAGAAAGAAAGTGAGGTAGATATACATTTACATAGATAGATACATGTACATAGATAGATGACAAACGAACTAAAAAATGTCGATGAGGGACGATATTTATTCAGTTCTTTTGATATTAAAAAAGAAGTGCCTAGATTTGCGTACCTAGATATCGACAGACAGATGCACCACAATTGGAACCATTTAAACGCGAGAAATAAAATGGCAGCGCATGGAACCAAGTATCAAGGCTCACATGCAAGATATTATACATGATCAGACAGTGGAAAAATAATGTAAAGGAGGACCATCCAAATTTATGACACAATGTTTAATGAATGTTATAAAGAATCGATAACATATAGTAAATATATAGAAAATAATAAATATCGTACTGCAGTGGAGACATCTCTAGTAAAGTCTGCAGGTAATGTTATATGCGAGTTACTCCAGGTGCTAAACGTCTGCATCCAGAGCTACTCGCTCTAATTGTTAACACCTGCATTGGCCTCTTCCACGAGAAGTCGCCCTGGCCGGCAAACCACTTTACTTCCACCTTACCCCTCTCTCCCTCACCTCTTACAACCACTACTCCAGTATCCTGCACATCCATCCATCTCCTCCTACCACTTCGCATTTACCTCTAACCTGACAGGTGGTCGGGAACCAACCCATCAACATGTGCAATTATTCATAATGCTTCAATGTACACAGAATATTAGATTTAGTGGAGAAATCGGAGTTGGTCCCAAGAAGTACTATGATCAGAAAAGCGACCTCCCAACATGAAAGCTTGCAATGCTAATACCTTACAGAGGTATGAAAGAAAGAGAGAGTTTGCCAAAAGAGTTAATGACAATATCAGGGAAGATTCTAATTGCCGGTATTTTCTTTTATTATAGTATGGGTGGGCAGATTCGGGCCATAAGGACGACTTACAGCAATTGTTGGACGTTAAAATTGAATGCGGGAACCGAATGCAAGGAAAGAATTTCATGAAATAATATAAGAGTGAAATCCTAGAACCAAATTCAAAGTCTACCCACCCCCTACGGAGAATTCTACTCATTCCTTCCACTGAGATGATATAGTGAATCTTACGCCATCGTCCTTCCACCAACCACACTTCTCCAATCTTACGGAAATACAGGTGGTATGGCTTACTAACACCAGTTTGCGCCAAGTGTTTCCTATTTTATAGACCGACTATTCCCAAGTAATGTCCAATACTTAAATTCCCAATACAAAGTAGGACGATGAAATAGAAAAATACAATAGATTTGATGTCATGTCAATACACAAGTTCTAGAATGGCATCATAAACTGAAAAATATAGACAATACTTAAATCCTAATGTAATTATAACCACTGACAGGAATCGAGTTGATCCAGAGTCCCCAGGTTATGAATTGCCAAAACAAAATCTAAATAACCATCTGTTTCCCGGCTTCACAGCCAATTACCCCGCCTAGAAAACAGGGGGATAAAAATATACATAAATATGCATAAAAAAATATATGAGAAGTAGTCAAGTTGTATATAGGTCCTGCGAGTAGGTCCTGGGGAGGAGTTGTATACACATGAAGTTAAAAACTCCAACAGGTGTAGGCCCTGTGCCAGGTATAGTGAGAGCTTCATATACATGTGAATATAATATGTAGACGTTATCATACAGGTTAGGTGAGGTTACACGGCGCTCGTGGTACCTTACGCAAAAATGGGGGCCAAGGCAAAGTATAACCACCCAATCCTAACTAAAGCAAGAGAACGCCAGAATTTAAGTTAAATCGAACCACTCACACCATTCCCAGCTCTGGAACATTGCAGTACATGTGTCCGGGGAAAACATTCCATTATAATTATCATCAAATTGTAAATTAGATAAACATCTATGTACGAACCTGACCACACATTAAATCTCAATAAAAACCTTGATACGCAAATTATATAGAAAATGCTGTATGGATTGTGTTAATTAGTATGTTTGGCTCCTTGAAAGAAAATAACAGAGAGCTCTGAATCCGAAGTAGATATGGATCATAAATTTACGAGCAATTTGGTCCGTAACTGGCGTGGGTCAAGATCTAATGCCCAAGGTTACTCCAAGTGATAATGATCCATTTCACGCATGCGTAGATAGTCCGTGACTAAGCAGTTTTATGAATGGGGAGCGTCTCCTGTGTGTGCTATAAGCCAAGTATTGATTGGTCCGAGTCAATAATGAATTAAACATTTAACAATTATTGATTGGCTAAGTGAACCAATACCTTCTAGTCAGCTCAAACATTATGACACATCCGGAATTCCAGCAGCGATTGAAAGCTTTGACAGAGTCATAATATAAAATATTAATGCATGAATTTTATTTGATAGTGATGATATGGTAATTCAAAGACCATATCCCAAAAGTATATTGGGCAATACATGTAAATTGGAAATGACAGTAAGCATTGGATCATTAACATATTGATATTTTACCAAGCTGTTTAGTTCAGCTCGATAACTGGTCTTCCACTAATTTATGTGGTAGTATATATATTAACATCTATGGCTGAGGGGAAAACGGGTGCTCTATCCTACTCCTGTCGAGTATTAGCATGGCTCTTTAACATGCATACTGCCACAGACAGCCATACACACTGGCAAGTGACTATTCTTTACTCAACAGTCCTACAAGGGAAGCCTTTCCAAAATAACCATTTTCTTAATTTACAAAGCGCAATGGTAGTAATTACCCACGTCGGTATCAACGAGGAAGCCCTGTATCCCAGATCTGGGAGTTGGGCTTCTCGGAGATGAGATTTAAATTTCATAGGGTACGTGGGAAAGCAACGAAATGGTTCGTATTGATTAATTATTATTTTAAAACCTGATACATAACTGGAACTAGCAGGACACAAGAGTGTTCCCTTCCAAGAGTCATCAGAACACCTTAATAAGATATTATGTTAAATGATTACCGAACTGGAAATCTCTAAAACTAGCTAGACCTATCCATAGCAAGTATTTGACACTAGGCATACTCCAACAAATCATCACAAGAAAGAGTAGATGTACTATACAGAGATAGGAACTGCAGCAAACAGTAAAACAAAATAGCTGCTATATATACCCAATACCCAGTATAATAGACTAATACTAAAATTTAGTATTAATAATAATTAGTCTATTCTACCGGGTATTGGGTATTGTGATTTCATATTTAATATAAAATCACAAAGAATAAACCTAAAATATTGGGTAATAGACGGTAGACTAGAAAGCATTGGAAGTTGTGCAAAAATAAGAATCTGGTCGCACACATTGCCTCGGAAATTCTGTCCGAGATTATTGACACATCGATGGGTAGCCTGCATGCGAATGACATGCATAAACAAACTGGGATTCATTCTTTCGTGGGCGAGGGATCATAGCTAGGAAGAGTTGTGAGCCTGATGATAAATATCCCTTTAATGACACCGAGTTTTAGAACCGATGCCATTCATAATTATGCTACCAAAGTATAACTCTTTACCCCATATATCCTAAACATATCTTATAATATTTAAGCCAAGGTGTGGGTGTATATATGTCATACTAACAGGCATTGGGGTCTGGTTTAAATCGGAAAGGACAGCAGAAATCGAATTAGAAGGCTAGCAATGGAAGGTTGAACTGGTATAAATAGGATCGTAACCAAAAGAAAACCCCGTGGTTCGACAGGATTCGAAAACTAGGCCGTCATTCCCACTACTATAGGATGATCATAAGAACTTTGTGAAATCGCTATATTGTTTGTTACAGTTTTCCATACATCTCAAAGAGTAGATTATTTATGGGTTTTTTTAATATATATAAGCATGTTGGAAGATTTTCAAAATTACCAATTCGCTTTAATAGAAGAAAACGAAGTTCAGGTGTATATTGCAGCATTACAAGACCTCCCTCGAAGGCATGAAGACTGGTAGTGGTTTTGATATGACGGTTGCCATGCTGGTCTGTATGGGGAATATAAAAAAAAGTCTAATTTATGAAGGCGATCAATATGCCAGTCTGAGTGGCAGTGACCTAACGCGAAACGCTCTTGAAAGGACAAAGGTTTCGCTCCACAAATGAAGCCCATACAGAATCCTTTATTTAATTCCTTTTCACTTGTTAAGCGATAAAATAGTAGGCAAATGTTTGTGGTATCAATATTTCATGCTGAATACGTGTGTTTCAATCATATATTTTAGCTCGTCGAAAATATATAAAAGCGCAGTAACAGTAATCTTATGCCTATTTCTGTATATCTAATGAACTAAAAAGTCAAAATAGAGGGACGGTTTTAAATTAGGCTTCTATACGACAATTAAAGCAACAGCCAGGGTTGCAAACAGTGACTGTTTTTTTTCCTTTTGGTCGGACCCAATGGAAAGATATCGTGCCAAGGTTCCATTCCTCGTGAACCAGAGTGCAATCAGTGAACGTCTGTTACGCAACGAGTTCCAAATTAGTCTGGGTCTAGGTCTGCAAAGGGTCAAAGAAATAAGAAAAAAATGGTGCGGTCTAAAACGT
This sequence comes from Sthenelais limicola, assembly GCA_942159475.1. Classification (NCBI taxonomy): domain Eukaryota; kingdom Metazoa; phylum Annelida; class Polychaeta; order Phyllodocida; family Sigalionidae; genus Sthenelais; species Sthenelais limicola. The sequence continues at coordinate 68,761,955 of OW804097.1, read as the reverse complement.
CTATTATTACCATTCCTACCGTGTTTCCAAATAAGAAACAAAGGCGAAAGAGGAAATGACAGTGACTATATTTAGAAGAAATCTAAATATAATATTATATTAATTTTAGTTCAATATACTGGTGTTGCCACCGTATGAGGAGCGATGAAAATGGTCTGATGTTCATTTCCATTAGACCAACATGGTTCATTTTATGAAGTTCCAAAATAGTATGGAATCAATATAGGGAATTTCCCTAGGATGGTTTTTCCAGCGACATCTGACAATTGAGGGATTCGGACGATCAATAACCGAATAAAGTTGATTATTCAGAGAATTATGTTAATCCCTTTCTTTTCTTGTATGCAAATGCTCAATTAGATTAAAACCCCTCTTGATATTTGTGCCGATTCTTATTCTAAAAGGCATCATTTAGAGTTTTAATGTGTTTCCTTGTTTTCAATGGTAAAGGTTGATTCCACTTACTGTAACAACGTCATAGAAATGGTCAAACTATATTTTTATACTGAGCTTTTCTAGCTTTTGAACCATATAGAGACCATTATCAAAGTTGCCCCCAAACAAAGAAGTATCGTCCGTATCGAGTGAAATGAGCAGCATAGCGTCAGGCATACGGTGTGTTACTGCATGAATCTAGGCCCGCTAACTACCCCCATTGTGCCAACACAAAACAGAACATTTTATGTCATGAAATGTTCTGTTTTTCTTGTGGTTAGATACTAAGAAATATGTATGGGTCGATAGTAAATTACCATAATTTCATGAATTTAGGCGTTCATAGGCTACGTTTGTGACTACCACCTTTTTCTGTACCTTCAATTCCCAGAATTAAATGTCAATGAAAACTAAATATATAATCTATTCCGCATGCTTTCAATTGCAACTGAGAGGACACCAACTGGTCAACTTTGCTAAGGCTGTTAACCCCAAGGAACTACACATAAATGGACACATATTCATACTAAATGAAGCTTGAAATGCCAGTGGTCATCTAAACATGCATTAGGAAACCCCAAGGATGCGCAAACAACCACTGACCAAACATGCCAGGCAGATACTTCCATTTGCAACAAATTTCCTAGCTTAAGAATTCCCAATGTATCTCATGGATTACGACCTTGATGAATCCAAGATTCATTCGTTAGATGGATAGAATTGCTGTTGTTACCCTGCTGTATTATAAATATTATTAAAACCTCACTAAACAGAGTTTAAACAAAAGCATATGTAAAGTGCCACATGTGGTGCCTCTACATTCAACGCGATAGGCATTTATACAAAAAACATGCCTGAATGATTTACTGAGTTCATGACTTCTATAAGTTAAGAAAAATGATAACATAGGGTCTGCTTCGATGTACTATAACTAGAAAATAGTAACCTGATGCATTAAATTTTGAAAGGACTGGTGGATTGAGGGAGGGTATGAAGGGGGATTCCAGAGTAACTCAACTCTGACAAACTGATTGCTATGATCATACATATGACGATCAAAGAGAACTATATATGAGGCGTGTGTAGCATTACATTTCCGTCAGGGGTAATTTCTTTCCAAGGGATTCTAGGGAAGGCAGGAGTCTGACTAAGCAATATCCACTATCGCAGACTTCTCGAACATATACCTGTTGACCTTGGCTAAGACCCTTCTTCATGACCCCTGGCCTCTACTAAGTTCCGACCTCTGTGACCCTTCCTTCCTCCCGTGGCAACTGACCTCCGGGAGGCCTGCCCCTGCTGGACGTCTTTAGTTTGTGGGTTCACCACTTGGAGGCGGGCCCACATGTGGATGGCGCATGCGCATGTCATATATACATAAATATGACTGAAAGGAATTACTTTAATTGATAATTTGTAAACTGATATTCCATCCTGTGGTATTTTTCACCAGATGGAATTGCGATATACAAAGTATTAAATTAGTGTTTCAAAGTCTTCAGTAATTGTCTAAATTACTTAGTGTGTGGACTCGCATGGCTGTATAAACTGAGTAAAAGAAGTTAATTACATGTAATAACATTTTATCAATTTCTTTCCAAATTATATATGTTATATGTGTGTTATTGATGAAGAAAATGCCATGAGTATATATATAATTATATTTTCTTTCAACAAACAAATGTTATTTTTGAAAATAAATACCATGATGTTCTAAAATGGGTTCATATTGAGTTTTGAATGGCATAACAAAATTAGTACATGTTGTGGGTTCATCCCAGGGACAGGCACCGACCCAAAATAAAGGTTAATTCAAAACATCGTCCCAACAGGTTGGTTAGCCATTACACACACCACCTCACTACCTGTATCACAAACAAGTCATCTAGGTCCGCGAAAGTATCCAGAAATTGAAGGCAATAGTTTGGACTTGAAAAGAGAAACCACAAAGCAATCCCATGTTCCTTTAGAATATGCTCTCAATGCGGAACATGTAATCGATTTTTGTGTGTAAAATTTTATATTAGAAATAATAAAACATCCATTACTTGGAATCCTGGGGTTTTCTCATTGAAGCCTATCTATATGGAACCTCATGATTTAACGATGATTATTTCTGACAGACTGCTCTTCGCTTATCCTCACAACTTTTAACCATCCAGGTAAAACATTGCTCTTGGTTTGTAGGGCTAATTCCCCCCAGGTGATGGTCATCTTCTGAAAGATTGGGTTTATAGTTTCCACTCCCTCATATTTGGATGAAGGATTTATGAAAAACGCAGTTGTATGGCCATTCCAGAAATTCTGCACAAGGTTGAAGGTTGAAGATGGGAAATAGACCTTGGTGGTCGAGCCCCTTGACCCAGAAGAAGATCCAATGTCCGGGGATTAGTTCTGATGAAGGGACTATATATAATTCCTGGTCTCATTTACAAAAGTGGATAAGCAAAGATCAAACCAACACAGCTCCCAGGCCATGTTGAAGGTCAGTTTGAAGGTCCTTCCCGGAGGATTTCGAGTGCAGACACATTATAAGCACCTGGATACTTGACAAGGCCTACAGTAGGATATTTGCTAAGGGTTAAAGGCGAATGGCATATCATGACCAAGAAAGTGTTTCCAATAACACACATGTGTACGATATGGCTATTGGACGAGCAAGCGATTCCTTCCCTGGATCTGAAGTTGGGGGATGGTTTATGAACTCAACAACTGCCCTTGATACTGCAGTTAGATAAAGACTTATGGTAAAGATATGACCATCACATATATATATAATATATATATATATATAATAAATATATATGGTTCTAGGCTAATTGCCTAATATTAAGGCTAATTATTTTAATACAGTAGAGTTATTCGCATTTCAACGCTACCCTATTTATATTTTCAATGTTTTATGCACAACCCCCATATCATCATATTTTGCATTCTAATGCATTAGTGCAGGGGGCCTATTATGCATATAGGGTGAGGGAGGGGGCTTATGGCCTAGGGGGCTTTCGACCTAGGGGGCTTCTGACCAGGGGGCTTTTGGGTGTGTGTGTGTGTGGGGGGGGGTTGGCCTAGGGGGCTTTTGGCCGGGGGGCTTAACACCAGAGGGCTTAAGTCAGGGGGGCTTAAGACCGGGGGGCAATTGGCCTGACACCTATATATATATATATATATGCAGAAAGGCAATTAGGCGCACCATCGGTTGTGGGAAACTTATGAGTATACCCCAGCACAGCAGTACAAGGATATAGATATCACTTTATTTGGGCGCGAGACGAATTTATTCCAAGTCGGGATTAGGGTTATATTAGGTCTAATGTTTTCAACACTAAAGCAGATAAATGTTGTGACTCTTCCGATCGAGTGTGCCATGTCGAGGTTCTATTCCATTCCCTAGCCCCTTCAAGAGCTGGGTCCTCTCCTTACAAATTGCATAATTTCTACGCTGCATAAACCCAAACACTGCGGCATATGCGCAGGTGGCTTCAAGTGAGTTCAACCCCGATTCCCAGGGTTATGGATATGTTTGGGGAGGGTGGGGTGGGACTTGGGGGAGGGGGTATTTATTATATATGGGTGCCAGTGATAGAGTGGTGTATGATATGAAAGATGAGAACTTGAGTCTGGCCTTTGATGTGTATATACGACACGAACACGATTACACTATATATCAGGGTAAACATGTGTTTCCGAGATGGACATGCAATGTGATAGGGGGCAGCGGAGCTATATCTGGGAGGGTGATGTGCGATATGGGACGTAGGAAAAGACTTTGAAGTGGATGTTTTCACCTGAGGGGTGGATCGATTTTCAATCGACTCTCGTAAGCAGAGATTATTTTTAGTCGTAAATATGTTTTTCATATAATATTATCTTCCTTAAAATATGGGCGGATGAAGTTTGGTCTCGAAAAGAGGGAAAAAACATTCTCAACTTTACCTCAAACTGGGGAAAAAATCGATATATAATAAGCATCCGGACAGTGTAAAAATTATACATGTCAATTCCATTTCTTTTTATTATAGCAACACTTGTAGGGTGGTGTGGGGTGTGGTGTGGATGGATGGAGGTAAATACACGATGGGAGAAAATTCAAGACTTAAGTTTCTTCTCCACCCTATCTATACTCTGAGCTTGAAACTAGCCGATGTGAAAGCCCACCTCTATGTCCAACCCCACCTTATGCCCCACGATCCCTCCCCCCCCCCCCCCCACCACCACCACACCACGACCACCTCCCCAGTCACCACCAGGCGCAGATAAGTGGTATATGTGGTTAGATAAAGACTTGAGGCATTATCTGATAATCTCTTATCATAGGATAGAAGGGGCATGAACCATATACTCCAGGTGGCTGCATATTGCAGATAAGCCCCATACCTGCCCCACCTTTTGCTCTGTCAACATAATCTTTCACCCCAACCTCCAATGCCAATGTCCAGCAAAGCCAATATGACCTCAGAGTTTTACACTGAGATATGACATACACCTGTATACAGATTCCAGGCTAAAGGGACGCTATATAATTATATGATGAATAATCGTAGAATAAAATAGATTTAATCGATATTTCGCTACATTCATAGGTGATAGATCCCGGACTATCCTGTATTCAAATTGGTTTACATAACATTTGAAGATGATATCATCTTAGAGTCTTCTAATATAAGAAAGCTATTAACACGAACTAATACCTTGGTTGAGGAAGGAAAGAAGAAACATTTTTACAGAAAACAAAGGTTTCGACCAAAACTTCCGAGCTAACTCAAAGCATCAGGTTCGGTGGAGTCTCAGAGTGGCTCTGAGGTGGAATCGAGTTTAGGGATAAGTGGATTTCCTCTCTAATACACTAATGTATTTTTCTCTATCGAGAAACTGGGCCAAATGTTGATATAATATTAGTCAATAAAGACATAGTAATAATAACAAAGCCTTGTAGGGGGTAAATTATCTGGTGAACATGATATACGCGCCACAAAAAAACACGCGCACATACATGTAGGTATACATGTGTATACGCAAGGCAAAAATGAAAGGTATCCATTGGTCAACTGCCCCCAGCTGTTTCCAAGGAGACTGGATGTCTCATCGGATGCCAGCTCAATGGGGCATAGGTCAAACTGGCCGAGGAGTATTTCATAAATGCCACCATTCACTAATCATATTAACTTGGGCGAGGAATTTAATAACACTTCAAAAGCTTCACCTATAAGCCGAATTCGCTTCCTGTAATGCATGTACGAATAATCAGGAGAATTTGGAATAGCCGAGTATACCCGAACGGAAGTAAGTTATAGGCTACGGAGCAACGGACTACATCCTGCGTGTTAAAACAAATATCTGGATAAAGATTTGGGATCATATAGCTGAGTTGAGGCTCAGTCAATTAAACCTGAGAACGTTGACAGTAATAGGGGAGGAGCTAGGTAACTCAGCAATAGGAAATCACCGGTCCAGGATCCCTGAGGATACAGGAATGATATATAGCGTACTACTATACCTATTAGGAGAATAAATTAAATTCATTCCAAAGGCCTGATGTCACCTGTTCAACTGCAGGTAACTGCTAAGGCATCAAGAAAAAAAAGCGGTGATAATCATATAGAAAAGCATTAATATAAATTTACAAGAGTGATCTACACAGTCTAGACCCAAAGATGAGAGTCCCTTCAAACGGAAGCTAACGGAGGGAAAGCCTCTTGCCTCAAACCGCACAGTGCCATTATATTTCTATTAAGACCGCAAAATGTCATTATAATCCCATTAGAACGCACAGTCCTAGGCCAGGACACCGATTAGCGAAGTAGGCGCCCAATCACTGACATACCATTCTTATCTGATCTGAGGGTTTGGGCTTGGACTGTACACATGCATTATGTGTGTGGGGTCTGGGGGAGTTTTACCCTCAGCCACATGATCCAAACCATGTGACCCTGGCCCCCTAGTGAGCGGTAGCTGGACTCCAATCAACCTTCCCAACCCTAGCGACATGTAGTGAGAGGGGAAGTCCCAGGAACAGCTGATTCACCATTTCTTTTCAACGAATTATAAATAAGATAAACATGAACCAGGTATATTTATGAACCAGGTATATCTATAGGCTATACCTGGTTCATGTTTAACTAAACTGTCCCACAAGAATGTCCCCTGCATTTGATAGCTTTTGATTACAAATGGTATCAACAAGCTTCAATCAGTATCATATCTGCACCTCGATCGATCACTTTTAAAGCTAGGCCACGACTATTGGAACAAATATTTTAGATTGTTTTATTCTGTTCTGTATATATGCACTAATTACACTAAACTTAAATCGTAGGTATATATTATCAAGCTTTAATTCAGACTAAGTGAAATGCCACATATCTGTACTGATGAAAGCCATCCACCTGTAGTATATATAGTACCACCAACTACCGCCAACAACATTTCCGCCCCCAGCGGAGCATGCGCGTGACTGCTGACAAGACGCGCGTGTATGCCACGCGTGCGCAACGCGTCGTCAGTTAACGCGCCCGCGTTTACATCTTTCAGAACGTGCAGTGGGGCAAGAAATAGGACTGGGAGCTTTTATGCGATAGGTGGATGAATGGCTCAAATTAAAAAAGAAACAAAGAAAGGAAAAACAATAATAAAACTACTCTCGAAACGATGGGAAGTGGGCACGGCCTGGCGTCAGAATGCCTAGGCACCCATTAGAACTCATGTTATTGTATAGTAACAAAAAAAGGCACAACAAATTGTTACGGTAGTTCAGATCATTTCAAGACACCGGCTTTGCAAATGTACTGACATTATATCTTACAAAAGAATGTATACAGATTGACGGCATCTAAATAGGAAGAAACGACACCCTTATGGTGGAGTAGATGGACCGAATTATCTCACAATTTCAGAAGATAAGTTTCAGTTTCCATCGCTAAACATCCAGAGTAAATTACCTTGTAAATAAGAGTAAAAAGAACCACGAACATTAAGGACTAGATTATTTTAGGGAGATAAGATCGACATGCATTACCTGTGCCTATTTTTAAGAGTACCATTTTCCTCAATAGACCTAGGGCTCGATACAATACATTGTATAATGCTGACATCTTTACTGCATTCTTCTCAAGGTTTTAAGTTCCATTTGAATGAACAGTGGCCATTGATTTAATTTGTTTGATATTTTATCAGGCTGTTTTGTTTAGGTCACCTCCATAGCTGATCGTCAACTAACACCTGAGGTAATTTATTTCCTTTTCAAACAGGGTCCCTTAATTCCAGTGTATCTCCCATGCAGGGTCCTATATACTATTAACTATTGTTGGGGGAAGCTGATATAGCATTACGTAACAATATGTAAGCTAAATTATTACGTTAAATAAAGAGTATACCAAGGAGAAATGGTGCCCACAGTGGGGACCAAACCCATAACACCCACAGGCCACTGGGTCCAAAGTCATTATCTTAGACCACTGCACCTTCCCTCCACACAGATTTACAAAACCAAAAGTAACAATTCAATGCTAAATTCACAAAAACATTACCAGGCCACTAGCCCTAGATAGATTCCAGTCGCCTGTATCACTTTTACTTTGTTGAGATGGCATTCGGTGAAATGCTACACACAAGGATCTTAGTTTCGCAGACATGTCTGAATCACTGATATGCAGCATGTATATGGCCCCAATATACTCATAGAAACATGGAGGAGGGGGCTATAAATGTCTTCTCGGAATGCACTCGCATTTATAGACCTACGTGTCTCTATGGATCGTCATGAGCAATGATCCTTAATTACAATTGACCGTGAATAATTTACTAAAATAATCTTCATTAAAGGCGCCGAAGAATATTAACACAGCCACATGTTCCGATTAGACATAAAAATAATCAATTTCAATAATCAATTTAATAATAATAATCAATTTAAAGAAATTGTTTATTTATACAGCCATTATCGATATAGCTTAGGAAATTATTCCAATATGTTCAGCAAAGAAACGATTGAGACATTTAAACATCATTTGAAGAGGGAGGCCATGCAATATCTCTTGCATTTTTGCGAGTAAGAAACAATAATGTTTGGTCTATTTGTGTATTTCCCTGTAAGCAGCCAACCTGTTCCGCGTACATGTATTTTGGTTTGCATGAAAAGCCGCAGGTGTGAGTTCATGTGAGATAAGGGAAAGTGAACTAATACCTGAATGTCAGGAGTGATTCATTAGTACTTACAGACCTTATAACCTCCCGGAGGTACATGAGCGAAGGGCAACATAATATTTTACCATGGGATTCTAAGAATTTTATCCAGGGGACAGGAGGAGATGGAAGGGGAGGGACTGGCTCAAAGCGAACGCGGGGGAAAAGAAAGTGGGGAAGTACCTACTAAATCGGATACATATGGAACAAAACATACAGGTATAACTATAAATAGTTATAATGTCAATTGATTACTGAAATGAAATGTATCGTTCAGGCAATACCACAGGCAAATGTGCAAGAAGGGCCTCGTATGTAGGCCTATATCCTGTATATAGTACGGAATTATCGACATCTCACACTACAAAAGTCACGAAAATAATGGGAAGGTAATTGAGGAATGACACGCTCAAGTTCATAAAAATGTTCGCCTCTGCCCTAAAACATGTAATAACAATATTCTGAATACATCAGCCAAACTATATACAATATATAAATAGGTTTGAGCGAAATCCTAGGGAACATTAAGACAAACATGCCATATAGGCATCATCGCCAAGTCCAGAGCACTTGGAGGCAAGAGTGAGCCTGACGTACCAGGTGCGGTTAATACGAGAAGGATGGTTCTTAGCGTTAAAACCCCGGAGTGGTATAAACATAGAAGTGGAAGGAGACTAGTAACCAGGGTTATGAACTTATCAATCAACAGGTAGGATCAGGTAAGGACCGTGCACTCTCGTCCAGGTGCACAGAATAAGAGAAATGGAGAGTTAGTTATAAAACAGGGTGGCAAGGGACACATTTACGAACTGAGCATTAGCGTGGTAGAACGTGGAGAATGAATGCGATGTGTGCAATGTAAATAAATGGTCATGCATTTTAGAGATCCACAAACCACTCAAATAATACTATAGAAGAAAATACTCATTATATTATTGAAGGGAGGGATTGCCTACGCTAGTTACTCGCCATTGGAATCGATATAAGGCATTGGTAATCACTAGATCGAAAAGGATGCCAAGAGATAATTGTAATAAATTCATCAATAGTCCATGCAAGGTTCAGTCCCCCTTTCATTTATTACTGTAATATAGATTTAGAAAATATACATCTTCACCAAAGCAGTAATCATTGGAACATCAATATCAACAATGATCATTGTTATAAAAGTCACAACAGAGCCCGATATAATAACAGACCGCTATCCAGATGAATCAAATACCCAAACTTGTATAGAACTATAGTCATACTTGCCCTTCTAGCAACATTTATGATCTACTGCGTTGTGAATACAAGAGGAAGAACCATAACATAACCTTTGGGAGACCCATCACAAATAGCTTTAAACTTATGTTTGTGAATTAATTACATTTAAAAATCCAAAGTAAAGACCGTTAACCTGGCGAGGGACATTAATCTACACACTTGGAGGCAATATGAGGTATATTGATTGACCTGAAATGTAACCCAATCAAATAGTGATAAAGCCTGATTACAAAATATCACAAACAAATTTTCTCCGGCATTTCCCTCACCGATAAGAAGAGACTATCACTGGGAATACATTGCAGCAGACTCGTATTAATAAACATCATCCGAAAGAGGGAATCATCGTTTCACTGCAAGTATTATGCGGCAATCCTTAAAGAAGGGGGCAATACTTGATTACAGATGCTTCGAATAAGTTAGTTTCCATATTCATTGGGTATAATTTGGGGAATGTAAATTAAAAACCCATAGACTGAGGGTTTGGGGATACAGGAGGACGGTTGAAGAAGAGTGTGATATGGGGAAGTGTTGTGAAATGACATATTTGTAAACACCTTTGGGCAGTCGGCATTCCAGCCCTTGGCTCCCTAAATACCACTCAAAGCCCACCATAGCGCACCTAACAACTTCTACAAACAACACTTGTCCTCCCCTGCTAGACAAGGTGGACAGCTTTCATCACTACAAATCAAAGGGGAAGGATGGGTGGGTAGGTTTACTTTCATAAATATCTCAGACAGATTAGGGGTTGCAGGAGGGTTTAAAGGAATATATATCCTAGTAAAATATGTACCTCATGAGACCCAATAGCACCCAACTATATCCGCAGAGCGTTCCCACTCACCTCAGATGTGAATGTGCCCATCATTCTCTATGGCATAAAACCCAAATTACAAATTTGCCTCAGATTTAAATCAAAATGGCAAGATCGTGAAAACGGTAAATCGTTCATGGTTATGATTAAAACTATTTTTTCTTGAGACTTTACTCTTTCAGAAATTACGGGGTTATGCCATTAAAAATATAATTTCAAACATATCATATCCCATCTTAACTTATAGTTCCGATACTCCGGCATACCAGTCTGCCGATCTAAGTCAACATCCCTTCCTTCTCCTCACCTCACATACCTCTCCCAACCAGAAGCGACTTTTATACCTCTCAAATTTAACCCAAAATATTTATCTGCCCCAGGATCAAGCGTGCAATAGAGCCTCTAACAGTACCCCCCACCCCCTCGGAATCAACAGGGTTTCACATTTTTATTTTGTTACAAAGCTATAATATTAAATGTATAACGCAGGAGCACATACATGTATGTATCATGGGAATCTCGCCTCTTCTCTTTTTTTCCTTTTAGCTTAATGCTAATTACATATGAACAAATATTTTGAATATAGGGCCTTCAGTGAATCGGATTCCGTTTTCTGATATGAACATTCCGAATACCACAATTATCAGGACATATTCCTCCAATTTTATGATATATTTGTGACCACTAGTAACATTAAAAATTCAACTACATGTAATTGCAATTTCTAAAAGTTCACGATATTTTAAAACATAGATTCGCTTCCAATAAGATCATAACGCTTTAAGCATAACTGAAATATAAATAAAACACCAATTGATATGTTAATCATACATACGTGTAATTAATACTATAGGCCTATATAATTTGTGATACTATACATGACTATTATTAATATAATTGCATAATATATGCCATCAGCACTATAGTCACTATGTACAACTCTACACCTGCTCTACAGTGCTCCACCTTGAACCTCCTCCTCTCATCACACACGTCCAACATAACATTTCTTTACACTCAACCCACTGCTGGATCTCCCTCGTGTTTATTTATTTTTCAGGAAAGCTTACACCCGCCAATATGACTCTTATTTCAAATATAAACATAATTAGACGAAGATGAATTTCGGCCACAGCAAAAGAGCACCTGGCAGGCATGAAGGGAAATGCGTTTATACCAATATTTATCTACTAAGAAACGTAACAGGATTACAAGTGATAAATCTTCAAAATGGATCTCATTGCAGTGCAGTAGTTCTTTGCGTCAAGGACAATCGTCCTTAAATCTACGAGGTACTTGGGCTTATTTTACATTTTGGGGTATCTTAAAATATAATGTACATCAATATTGAAAAGACATATTGTCATATTATGCATACATGCGCATATAATTCACCACGTTCAAATAGAAGTTCATACATCAATGGATCCATAGTTTGAAAATGAAGAGAAGGGAGCGAGGCGCGCGTAATCAAATATGTTATCGGAACGGGGTCGTGTGCGATAATTCTTCGATTATTTGCGCCAAGTTCCGCTAGCAAAGAAAAACATTGAAGTATGAAACATCATTTTTTAAATTCTGAATCGCCACATTGTATATACATATACAAGTTAAAAGAAAGACAAAATCGAATTAATATCGCATGCTTGTCGGAAAATAAAATTAACATTAAATTGGGACCAGGGTCTCAATTTATTTAATGTTTATTTGTAGCATAGATAATAAATTACGTTTATTCTCGTCACAACTATATAGACCTGATGATAAGATTATTAGAATCATCCTCTTCACCCCAACCTCGGGAGCCAGGGCAGATTCTACTAATCTTGAGGGAGGAACGAATCTGAGAGACATCCTGTGTTCGGAGGATGCTTCACCCGGGAAGGACCAATATAATGATCCACGGTAAGTACCTCACGACATAGTACTTAGTGACACCTTCAGTGTGGTTTCGGTTCAGCAAGGGTCTGTTGATATAGACGGGGTGCTACCTAGTCCACCCCAGGGCATATTAATATACATAGATAAAGAGATAGATGAAGATATTTATAATCAGCAAGGACCACCCAAATTACTCATTTACACGGGACCACCCACGCACATTCGATGTTGTAAGCACTTATAATAGTCTGTGGTGGCCATGGAATCCATTCATAGGATCATGCTTTATTTACAGGTGTCTCAGTGATCCAATTGAGTCCATTGTCTCTCGTACTTGGACAATTTATTGACCATCAAAATGATACAGAATGTTCTAAACCAAATTGCACAAACGTATCTCTGACCAAAGGGTGTTCAGGTGTAGCAAATCTAACATACCGGCACGGGTATAATAAAATAAAGTTATACTCAACTCATGTAAATATTCCAAATGCACATAAAATATAAGTGATATTAGTTAGGATATGCAATATACATGTGCAATATTGCACCTGTTCGACACGTTTCTAAGTCTTCCAGTCTTCTCTTTGTGATATAGAGCTTTCACCAATAGGGATATAAAATCAGGCATATGCCATCACGAGTTATCCTCATTTGCATTCCCAACTTCATCTACTTGCTTTTCTATGACGTGCAGGTGTGGTCTTGATCAAATAATTCATTCACATATATACTGTGCGTCACACAGCCCCTACCATTTCTTGTCTGGTTACTTGCACGTTATCTATTTACATGCGAATACACGTGTTTCCCCTACTTTCTTATCAGCGTTTCCTACATTTGAGGAGGAGGATATATTTAATCAGATGCTCCTATATCTAATCCTGGCAATTTTCTATCTTATCACTCGTCTTTCTTCACTCGGGGGAGAGTACCACGCTTCTATAATTTAATATTATAATATTGTTATTCTCCTTAGATGTGTATTATATACAAGTATCCATGTAGTTTATAGCAACACCAATGTTTAAGATACATGTAGAGATTCCAGCGATTCCCCAATTTCTTCTCAGCCCAACAAATCCCAAACCCATTTTGTGTCCTTCCCCCTACTGCGCTTCTTCTCCGCCCATTTCAACAACCCCCTCCTCCCTTTACACCCCCACCCCCACCCCGACAACACACACGTTCACCTATAGGTAGAGCTCCACCTACAATCATCTCTCAACTTGCACCCGGTATGAAATAAAATTTATGTCAACATGTACTTGAGTTTGTTAGGTCCTGCGGCTCCAACCACTAGCGGCACGCGCCCAACACTCCCATTTATCGCTCGCTCTCTGCCCCTCAGGTAAACACAAGGTAAACACGGTTGATTAACTATCTACAGGGATAACATATGGTTACTGAACAATGGCTAACAAAGGATTTACATGGCATATATGTTATTTGTGAAAGGATTCTTCATAAATCCGCTTAAGCTTATAGGTTTTGACAGCCTGAAATTATGAGGGTTTTTTCCAAGTCCAAATCTGTTGAGGATCTGCTTATAAAAGCCAGTTTAAGTAAATATTGATGTTCAAGAACGAGAAAAAAGTAGCACATTCACCATTTATTCGAAACGAATATTTTATGTTAGGTCGATCAAGTTTTCCCTACAGGAATTCATGTAGCTGATTGAGTACCTTGCCATCGTGGAGTTGATGCCAGATGCGTAAGATAGGTTCGATTTTTTGTATGCAGAGGATATGGTGCAAAAAGATGCCCTTTTATGATAACAGATTTAAAAATCATCACAGAGCAGGTACATACGTATAAAAATAAGGCGCTAATCCATCCTTGAGATAGCATGCCTGTCAAACAATCATCATCACAAATATCAAATATCATATATTTACCAGCATGTATATATTGGTGTTTCTCAATTAATTTTTTTTTAGAGTTTCCATCAGAAAGCTGGTACCATTGAGTGACGGTTTTATGTCAGGGAATAACCAACTATCTGACGTGGATAAAACTGCCACACATTAAATTAACATTTGACCAGGGATGGGGGGATCTCAGTTGGAAACAGAAAGCCTTCTTTCAAGCCAAAATAGTGAACCCTTTGCACTCCATCTCAAACCCACTGAGCATTAAAATGATAACTCCATTATTTTTCATGCGTTTTCCGCAATTATTTCCTTGATTCTAGAGATGAGATTTCGTTATCGATCCATCATTTACTATCTCCCGCCCGTCTCGTTCATCAGACGTCACAGCACGTGTGAAATTCAGACGTTCAGACGTCGCCTGTATCACTAATAATACATCATTGGGAAGTGATATTACTTAATGGGGGAGGGGAGGGTCAAGACCCCGGGGCTATTCTATAACTGGAGGGGATGGAAAATTTGGCGGTTCCTGCATGGAAAATGTTCGCTTAAAAGTGCAGCATGGGTGAAAAAACAGCAATCATTCATCATTTTTCATACTTCTGCCCTGATAAGAGACGCTGAGTGATTCTTTGTGTTCATTTTTTTCTCTCGAAAAATAGAAAGAAATTGTTTCACAGTTATTTCAGATAGATAACATATGGTATTTCAGTCAATACATGTAATAAAACCAAATCTTTGTCTCCGATACAATGTGCCTTAGTCTTAGTGTTTAAACATATTTTCATTATTAAACTGAAGTGTGTGGTGATGATATCACAATCGCAAATATGGAAACCTTTTTTCTACGGGTAGAATACGATGGTGGTGGTAAAAGAACTTCCATTTTCTAGCAGAAAAGTGGGATGAGATTTTAAAGCCCCCTGGCTTATCTTCTATTTTGCTCCTTGAAGTCATTTTTCAATCATGAAATCAAATGTGACCGTTTGTTTACACAATAAATAATTCCTCTACCAGAAGTTCGATCAGATATCAGAGCCGCCCCCAGCATATATTTACAGTTGAGGAGTTAAAAAACAAGACAGAAATTGACAAAAACCCCAGAGGAAGAAATAAATGACATCTTCCCTGGAGTAAAAAGTGTAATAAACATTTCACAAACAACTGGTAGAAACCGTTACATCGGGAAGCGCCGCCCCCCGGCGCGCGGGAAAAGCACGCGGCACGTGCCGTCCAAGCGCTTCTAACTTCAGGCGTAAATACACAGAATCAGGTAAAACATGAAGACATACTGTCAGGCCACGAAGGGGTTTTCAAGTCCTCAGGTCATACCAGGTAAAGTAAGCATTGATGGCCATTTTAAACCACTTTTATCCCACTGCTATAAGGTACCGTATACCGCCAGGATACATACGCAATGGATGTGGAAATTGCACTGGAGGGTGGAACAGCGCAAGAAACATGTACATGTATGCATAAGAAGGTCCTGCATGTTAAGCGGAACCTATATATGAAGCAAGACAAATTAAATGTGTGTAAAATATTTATTTATGATTCATACCTTAAAATTGGACATGAAATTTTATATAAATTTAATTATCATTCATGAAATGAGACGAGGCAGAAAGCACCTATAACCTGTACAATTATCATTCATGTTACTATACCCTACTCTTTCAGTTTTATACACCGGTTTCGCCTAATTTATGAAAACCACATTAAAGGTGATTTTAATAGAAAATGATTAATGCATTCGATTATCTATAGGCCTTTATTTGTAATAAAAACAAACAAAACACAACTTGCGGACACAGAATGATATAACAACAATAGAGAACCATGCATTGAATCCGTGAATACAATATTGTTCATATCACCCAGGCGTGTCTAGCGTTATCTGCACAATGGGACTTAGTGCTCTATGATTGCGCTTGGAGTGGTTCCATCTCAGGGGGTCCGCACAGATCCGTACATATACCTCTGTCTGTGACACGGGACATATTACTTGGATAGGCAGATGTAACCACCAATAAAGAAGCAGATGTTTTATCTGACACCCACCTACAACACAGACTCATCACATGCATGCCATTCCTATTGCACCTTTCCAATGAAAGCACTCGGGGAAAAAAGATTTCTACTATTCCAATAAGCAATATGAAACGTGAATGCGTGGCGAGTAACGGTAATCTAAAATATAAAAACTCAAAGGTGCCACCACACGTTTAATGAACTGATATTTTTTCTGTTTGTAATGGACTAATAGCAATAGGCAGGTGGTCAAAGGGGAGAAGTGGAAGGGGACGTATCGGTGTGATATGCACTCGATGGTAGAGGAGGGGAGATCCAGGTACAATGTATATAGGTATAAGTGGAGTCTGTATTATAACACCTGGCTGGCCCCTGCCCGCTCAGTCAAGATCCAGATCCACCTGCCCAGGTGCGTGTCTGACTTCTTACCAAGCGACCCTGCCAGAGGAGGGGGTTGGAGATGAAGGGGGGCGCGGGGGGGGGGGGGGGAAGCTTGTTGAAATCCTAATCCACTCCCCATGTATAATTTGAATATACGATGCAACTGTATAATGTAAAGATGTAATCCCATTGAGGCTAGCACACGCAGTTTGTAATACGTTGTTTCCCTAAACTTATTGAACTTAACTAAATTACAAACATACCCACCCTATCAGCACCATTCATATATTTTTTTTAAAGAAAACACTATTTGTATTCAGGGCAATGATTAAATATTTGATCTATATTAAACAATGATTTATATAAACTAATTAAGACGAAATCTCTCTAATGAATTAACGTAATTGAGAAATTTCCATATTTAGTTGGATGATTCATGAACTAGGCATCCCCAGTCATAAACGCGAGGCGTTCATCTTAACTAGTTTCTAAATTAAGAATACCACTTCCAGCCCAAATGAGAGTTGTTCAGGGAAAACTATGGAAAGCGGAATGCATATAACCGAAAATTGCGCATCCCGTTTTTATCGGTACCGTTTTTATCGCAACATTACCGAAATTGCCGCAAATTCCATCCGACTTTCGCGGCCGTCGAACCGCTTTGTACGCACCGCCGGCCGGTTATTACGGGGCCGGCTGCCGCAATTTGCGGTAGTCCAGCCGCCCATTTCGCAACTCGTACCGCTTTCGTCGGCCGCTTCTGTCGGCCGTGATATAAAAAAGAATTTCTTAAATAACCATTAAAAATCTAAACACAGTAATTGCATGTGTGTATAGGTATATATATGATATATTATATAGGATGAATATGTGTATGTATGAATAATTGTAAAGAGTATCAGGAAGTCCGAGTTAGAACATGCACAATTTATTTTAACAGAATAATATTCGATCATTAGTAAAGCCTCTGATTTAAACTACAATTTGCTGACATGGCGGCCGTCAATCTCCTGGCAATCGTTGGTAAAAATATACTCTATATATGCTCTATATACTCTATATGGTCAGTTCTCACGAAATGGGGTCACTTGGGGCTATTTTGGGGTCAAATTTTAAACTCATTGGAACTACTAATCCTTCACATGATCGATTGTACACATGTTTAACACTCCACATCTAAAATTGGGAACATTAATCTTAAAATCTCTGCCTGTGGCAGCCAATTCAAGAAAAGCATAGATTGTCTTGTGTTGCGTTCCAATGCCCTTGGACAGAACATAGAAATTGAGATGAATAAAAAATTTAAATTTCTGTTTAATATTCTACCATTAAAAATAGCTGCTAAACTAAGTATATGGCTGAAATCTTTGTGTAAAAGTGATGTTTTGTCCATATTTAAATAAGATACACATTTCATGTTTTTTTAGAGCTTTTCTTGGGCGTTAGTATGCAACATTTAGTGTTGATGTGTCATCATTGTTTTCTGGCACTTCTGTAATATTTCTTTTAATTTCTACGACCAATACATGTCAGTTAAAGGTGAATTACCATTATTATCTTTCAATTACTTAGCTCTGAACAAAATAGTCATGGCACTGCAACCATCTTTCAGATGGCATTGGAACGCAACAGGGCGTTGGAACGCAACGTTGAGACTTTAATTCAGTCTAAATGAGTAAAAAAACAACCCAAGATAATATTTTAAAACCAATTGCAAAGAATTTGGATAGATCTTTGAAGTGTTGAATTTTCATTGACTAATGTATATATTTGTAAGGGCAGTAATGCAATGAAGGGGCGTTGGAACCCAACGTTAGAAATTCCCCAACTGGGATTTATTTTACTCTTCTAGCTCTGCTATAAACACTGTTGTTTGAAATTTCTTTTATAACATTTTAATTGAAAGTGAACCTGTGGGGGCATACTAAGGACATATAAGTAATGATTAGATTATTTATTTTCTATCCCTAGATGGGCTTATTAAAAGGGCGTTGGAACGCAACGGAAAAATTCCCCAAAAGTAAAATTGAATTAGGAGAAATACAAAATATTTTGTGAATATATATTTTTGTCTTGGTACATAGCCAACAGATAGAAGAATAATTTCAAACAGAAAATGTAATCATTTGGAGTACTGTATGACCTGGTGATAATAGTTTTCATAGAATTGTGTATATCTTCTTTGAAAAATGAGCCATTTTAGCACGTTTATTGGCCATAAAATATTTATTATTTATTCTAGATACACAAAACCATACTTCCCCAGAAAGCCCTATCTGCGCTGCATCTGTTAATATAACTTTTATTTAAACACTATCAACCCCTATTGATATATCACCCAAGGACGCCTGAGATTGCCTGTGGGCCCGTTTCGTGAGAACTGACCATATATGCTCATTACTCAACAATTATTTAAACCTTTTACACAATTTAAATTGTATTAAATACCCCAACATATTCATTTGACTTTCCTAATCTCATATGATTATTGGGCAATTATTTGTACCTCTATTTGCAATCGTTGGTAAAGTAGCTAAATATACTATTAGGATGAGCTTCGAAGTAGATAGTTATATTCAATGCATGATCTTGAGATTTGTACATTTAGTAAATTTTGCTAAATTAGGCTGCAATTTAGTCAATATTAGGTAAATTCGAGTATATTCGGTATTGCATTGATTCTAGCAATCTGTTTAGTTAGGTTGAACTGTAATTTGAACTTTATTTTCGTCTGAAATTTGGGTTATTTGAGAAGGTTGGTGAAGTTGAATTGTACATTTTCTGAAAATCTGACTCATATATGTATTAGCTTTTCTTCATGAACAGAATTCAATTCAGCTTGGAATCTGACTTAATCAAATCTGTAGAGGGCAGAGGGTCTGAGGGAAGGGTGACTGAGGGAGGAGGGGCCAATCTGTGGTCTGAGGGGGCCAATCTGAGGGAGGAGGGTGTGTGGGAGGAGGGATTGAGGGAGGGTCTGAGGGAGGTGGGCCCGAGGGAGGAGGGTCTGAGGGAGGGACTGAGGAAGGAGGGTACGAGGGATGTGGGTGTGAGGGAGGCGGGTATAAGGGCGGAGGGTTTGAGGGAGGGGTGTGTGAGGGAGGAGGGTATAAGGGCGGAGGGTATGAGGGAGAAGGATGTGAGGGAGGAGAGTAAAAGGGCGGAGGGTATGAGGGAGAAGGGTGTGAGGGCGGGGGGTATGAGGGCGGGGGGTATGAGGGAGGTGGGTATGAGGGAGAAGGGTGTGAGGGAGGAGGGTATAAGGGCGGAGGGTATGAGAGAGGAGGGTATAAGGGCAGAGGGTATGACGGAAGTGGGTGTGAGGGAGAAGGGTGTGAGGGAGGAGGGTATAAGGGTGGAGGGTATGAGGGAAGTGGGTGTGAGGGAGAAGGGTGTGAGGGTGTGAGGGAGAAGGGTGTGAGGGAGGAGGGTATAATTTATTGAATAATGTATTGGCATGTATAGGAGACTTCAGAGTGCAGCACTTTTCACCATATTAAGAGGTTAATGTGTGGTGGAGACATGTGACTCATTTTCCTGTAACACATCACATAATATATGCATAGATATGCTTAGATACATGGGTCATATTTCAGAAAATGTACAATTCGCCTTGCCAGTGCTGCTGTTCAACACATTGCAATGATTCTAGGGGTGTATCAATTTCACATTAATCATGGTGTGAGGTGGGTCAGATCATTGATTCATTCATTCACTCATTTGGCACTGGGAGATTGGACACCACTGAGGTAGGACACTTGCTTACATACTGGCTTGCTACCCATACTAACTGCCCATACAACCCTTCCCACTATATCCCTACCATACAACCTTCTCATCTTTCAACCCTCATAACTTCTAAACTATTAATTTTACTTATTAAATTTTCACTCTCATCATGATTCTTATTTACCCCTCTACCATTTTCAATTAAAAATTCTTTAAAATTATCAACCCTCCCTATTATCGCTCACCTTACCACTATATCCCTACCATACAACCTTCTCATCTTTCAACCCTTATAACTTCTAAACTATTAATTTTACTTATTAAATTTTTACTCTCATCATGATTCTTATTTACCCTTCTACCATTTTCAATTAAAAATTCTTTAAAATTATCAACCCTCCCTATTATCGCTCACCTTACCACTATATCCCTACCATACAACCTTCTCATCTTTCAACCCTTATAACTTCTAAACTATTAATTTTCCTTACTTTTTTTCACCCTCATTATAATTCTTATTTACCCCTCTACCATTTTCAATTATAAATTCTTTAAAATTATCAAGATTCCCTATTATCGCTCACCTTTTCCCCCCTATACAACTCCAACCTACACTACCTCCCATTACTTCTACCATAACTTTTATCTCTATTTCCCCTTTTATCATAACCAGTATTATTAGTGTATCTCTTGTCCCTCATCTCTTATCTCTCATCCCTCATCTCTTCCCTCTCATCCCTCATCTCTTGTCCCTCATGTCTCACCTCTCGTCCCTCATCTCTCACCTCTCATCCCTTATCTCTTGCCTCTCATCCCTCATCTCTCACTTCTTGTCCCTCATCTCTTGATATCTCTCCTCCTCACTCTGCCTCCCTCTCTCTGCCCCCCCCCCCATCCTGTCCCCTTTCCTGTCTCTATGATCCATCTCACCCTCCCATGCCTTCTCTCCCCTCCCCGAACTCTTTCTCTCCACCCCCTCTCCCACCTCTGTCATTCTCTCCCTCTGCCCCTCTCTGCCCCTCCCTCTCTTTCATCTGCCCCTCTCCATGATCTATCTCTTCCTGCCCCATTCTCTCCCCCTGCCTCCCACCCCTACCTCACCCACCCTGCCCCTCCCATATAGATCGTCATTTCCGCTTATATGTGACTATGGGTGCAGAGGGGGGGGGGGGGGGGGGGGGGGGGGGGCGTCATCATGCAACAATATCAATATAAATATATACCATATATAATCATACAATTGTTTCACATACTAACAATAAGCAACAGCTGAACTACCCCAACTTCTAAAATGTTTAATCTTCCATTATGACCCCCTCCCCACCTGCCAACACACACAAACACAAGAAGCAATTCATATGCATAATGATATTAGAACGAGTATTTGACGCCCGCATTTTACGCAAAATAGAGGGGGCGAAAATATCGGTGTGTCATGCGCATATATCGGGTATCTCATGCGCCGATTGCGGCCGTACATGCGCCCGTTTCGGTCGCGCATGCGAGTCCACCGCTTCAATTGCCCGAGTTTGTCGGCCGCATTTCGCGCCCAAAAAATTCCCGGCCGGTAAAAACGGCAACGCGCATTTGGCGCAACCGCTTTTAGCGCGGCAACCCATATATAGTGGCCGACATTGGCGGGTGTGGAAAGTACGGTTCCCATTGAATTAATATTGAGCCGCTTTTTGCGCATGCGCAATTTTCGGTTATATGCATTCCGCTTTCCATAGAAAACAGAGGAAATTCACAAAAACTAACCTGTTTTACGGAAGACAACAGCACATGAAAAATAAAGATACATAAGTATTTAATATCATTTGATTAGCAATAAAATTGTCATTTATAATTGAAATATAAAAAGAAAATCTGTTTAATACCTCGGGTAAAATATACAAAACTTTTCCATTTATACATCATGGCAGTGATAAATATAGAAAGATGACTTCAGATGAGGCGGGAGATTCTATCTATACATTCAGAGGTGAGTCACAGGCAACACAACACCTGTGCATAGGTTTAACATCTTCAAGAAAAAAATAAAACAAGAACAACAAAACTTCAGACAGAATACACATTTTCTTTGAGGATGACACAGGGCCCACCTGCTCCTCTAGCTTTAAAGTGAGTCCTTTTTCTGGCTCACACAAAACCCACTAAACACACAATAAATACAAAGAAACCTAGTGTACACAAATATGACACCTAATGACTTCAAACGCTTCTTCTATAGCGGTGGACATACGACCATCCAGGGGCAGTCACTTCACAAGTGTGAAGACAAGATAGCTGTTCAACATGGCTATACCTCGGGTTGGTTAAACTTAAATTCACACTAAAAGCAGAGAATACAATTCTATGCATCTAATTATTAATTTATAAATTAAATGTCTCCCTGTTTAGGATATGCAATCATCTCCTCATCTGCATGCATTCCCTATTCTGATCTACCATTCATACAGAATCCATATAATATTCATAAAAACATTAGTAAACCGTTCTGCATCATCGATATTTAGATAAGCTTATCATCTTACGAAAGGTGTAATAACGTGGGTGAATCGACTGAACTTCCTTTTGCACATGTATGATTATTATCCAATATCTACACAACTCCAACAATGCCTCAGATTTGACACCTGGGACATCAGACTTCCCATATCTCCCTAGCAACCACCAAAACACAATACCATATGTTGAGGGCTGAGTGTTATCTTGGTCAATCATTGCTTTAATCAGTCACCTCAGAAATGGCCTCCGGTAATAATAATTGACTTCTGCATTAAATGTTTCCAGGCTACACGTGCGTAGGTGGGGAATAATGACCAAGGTAGAGAAATGCAAAACAGTATTGACATTCAAGCCTTTTAACACAGAAATTATATATATGGTACATGTATGCGATTTGCCTCATAGCTTCTTGACCATAAAGAGTTAGAATAGAGACCTTAGGCTTGATTGAGTGGTATAGCATGGGTCTGATAGAGAAATACCATTCCGTACAAAGTATTTTTTCTTGTATAAAATGTTATGTATTATTGCAGGAATATGGGGTTATCCAAGCAGGTTATTATTTAATCCAAGCAAGGTCCAGCCGAGAGTATAGGAGTGTATAAAACTGAATAGATGAATTATCAACTGGGTGAATCATTAATCTTCTCGGACCTTGGCTCGGGTATATGTATATTTGTGTCTTTGCTAAGTATATAAGGGAGTGTGCCATCTATTATTATATTAGCACGCCTCTGGCAGGACAGGTGATGCCTGACACTGTGTTTATCATGGACATACACTCTCTACTCCACCGATGCTCTCCACTCTCTTCCCGCCAAAATATCCCCAGTCACTCAGTGTCTACAAAACTATATTGAAAATAGTGTGGACATAGTACTCGAAGGAAAATGGATTCAGATTTACAAAGATTTACACATGCATGCTTTATCTAAAGATTATTAATATCAATCGGCAAATCATGCTAACCATTTCGATCTTTGTAGTGGCATTTTATTTTAATTTCCAATACAATATAATAATGACAGAAAATATATGACAAAGTGAAGGCAATACATTTCCAAGGAACTGCTTCATAGGAACTCCTATGCTGAGCTCATAGGAAGTGGTCTAGTATGGTACCAGGTTGGAAAAATCACAAAAAACATCGGTCAGCTACAAAAACCGATAAAAATTAAGTAAACGTTAGAGATCTGGTAAGCATTAGAGGTAACTATCCCTTTTTAAAGCCATAAGAGCCCGGCCTACACATTCCAGGGAAATTGAGAAGGAGGAACGGGCTTCCATGCAGAGAAAAATTGGGGAAGGATTGATTATTTTACTGGTGGTTTAGAAAGATGAGAAGTAGGATAGATTGTAGCTCCTTGGATCGTGCATGGAACATGATTCAAGTTGAGACTGTGGAGACGGAAGGAGGAAGAGGAGAAGATGCTAGGAGTGCGTACACAGGGGGTGACAAAGTACTGGCATGAATCATTAATGTGGAAGAGGTAATAGGACTTGATTGTGGAAAGGTAAATATCTGACTTCAACCCAATAATTTGGTAAGATGCATAGAGAGAGACACGAACAAACCAATTATGCTCCTATTGTCACTATGACATATCGGGGCATTCAAAACGAGGAAGATACATCCCGAATGAGGATTTCCTTTCCGAGGGCAAATATCACAGGGAAGGTGTTCGAAATATACTTCCTGCATGTGCTTATAAACTATAAGTATATATTACAGCGAAAATAATTAACAGGGATGTAAACAATGTATTTGACCATAAAATCGAATACTTCTCTCGCCATTTGATGAGAAACAGCATTCATGACTCTTTCTATTATTTAAAAAAATTATCTTAGATGTATTTCATTTGATTTTGCTTCTCGAAGTGAGAATTATCACCATGTGAAAATATCGGGAATAAATTTATTAAAAAGGAAAAATCGTAAAGTATAAAGTATGAAGGGGTGAGGCGGTGCATATCTTCTATGATACCCGATGACAATCATGGCGTTCAATGTGCTCCAAGTTCAAGAATAAATAAAACAAACAAACCCTTTTGTTCGTGATCTTGAATTAATCATGATTAAGCAGCGTGAGAGCTTAATGAGCATGACTCAGCAGATGTTGGGGTTAGTTTAATCAAGATTAAGTTGCACCAGAACATCTGCTGATTGTTGTTTCAGCAGATGGTTTGCAGCTGGAAGTATCTGGAGGAAGAGCAGATGGTTGGATCCAGGAAGGGTGAATAATGATTCATGAGAACATGATCTAAAGCCTAAAGGCAAAGTGAGTTTCCAGGGGCGCGGGAGGATATGAATCGATATTAATTAATTTAGGTATATTTATTCCACCAAGAGAGGGGGAAGGGCACGAAAGATATTTGAGTAGAAGGACCATCTATTGTGAATTGCTATCACGAGGGCATTGTTAAAAGAAATCTGACTCTGAATTGCATAGCACCTCGGCACAACCATTGGACAGGCTAAGGCAGGATTTTGGTATTTGGTTCATCATCCGTGGAAAACGAGAGAGAGTTTGTTTGAGGGGGTTGAAAGGGATGATAAAAGATTAGCCAGCAAGAGCGAAATAGATGGAATTTGGTCGAGAACGACGAGGGAGGAAAAAATTGGCGCACGAGAAGTAACTGCGGGCGGGAGTAGAGGAGGGAAGAGGGAGGGAGGGATGGGGGAAGGGGGCAGTCCGTCAGAAGATATCATTTATCTGCTCAATCAGTGGCTAGTTATGTAAATCCACGCGTGGTGGTGCTAGTGGTTGCTTTGGCGCGTGGCTCCGCAGCTTCTACAAGAAGCCTGGGCTAGCGTTTGTGCGCTTCAGTCACTCAACTACTAGCGTTCGCATTGGTAGAGGAGTAGGAGGTGGAGGAGGGAGGAGCATGCATGGGCAAACGCTTGCCAACAATACACACTTCCATGTCATACATACTGCTTCCTTACAGACAAGTTAGCAAACTTCAATAGTAGTGCAACCCACTCAAGGCAATATTGTAAAGACAGAGAAAAGAAACAACTCCCGTGGAAGGAAGTCAGGAGAGCGATGAGTTATTGAGATAATAATCCAAATAATGGATCTGTGTGGTAATCCACCACCAGCCAAGGATCAACAAGAGGTACCACAGGAGCTATTCCCATCTGGATTTACCTGAATGATCAGGTGTTATTGATTGGATCCACTTTGTATTAATGGTTCATTGGATCACCTGAACAGACATAAAGTTAGCAGAGACAACAACAACTTACCCGGGATATTATTTATTTTCATAGCAAGGATAGAAATATTTTTTCAAGAATTGCCAGCCAAGTTTGCTCTCCAGGTTGAAGAGGCACCCACTGCAGCAGCATCCCATTCTTGGATTTGCAGCAGCTACCTGTGGTCGGTCTTCCCACCTACCACTTGGAGCACCACAGAGACGCAGGCACCTATCATTCCTACCATTACCACTACTCTATCACTAGTCTACATCATGCTCTGGAAGACCTTCTGGAGGAGCTGGGGTAGAAGCGGTTCATGGAGGAACCAGGACCTGGGGGATAATGTAGTAACTTTGCTTCTAGGTCTACTACTCCTACTACAATTTGGCATTCATACAACCAGTGCTATTCAAGTCAAGGATGCCCTACAGTCAGAAAATGGTAGGTAGCTGACCAGAAATATCAAATGACGACGGTCCAAGTATGATGTGTCATTGCTGATGATATATGATGGGCGATTCTGTTCATTACAACCCATTTATTTTCCACAGGGTTGATGCCAATAATTTGCAATAAACATTTAATTTTGTGTAATCAAGCTGAGTCAGAATAAAGCTGTAAAGGAAAAAGGTTATGCTTGCAAGGCAAAATCTAAACTCATGTTTTGGGCTGAAATCAAATCCATGTGAATACTGGAGGTGCCTTAAATATACATTTAAAGGTACGGTACTACAGATGGAATATGGCCATCTGGATAACCCATCTTTAAGCTATAATACCACGCCCAATACATGATATATACAAACACATGTTGTCATACATGGAACCAATTATTTCATCACATTCACAACATTGTGCACTTATATGGTTACTTTTTTATTTCCTCCCACAACGTACATATGTATATGACATAAAGAATTCCGACAGTCACAATGACATTTGACCTGATGGGTAACTGTTCTTATGCTTATGAAACATTTTAGCGGTGGGAAAGTCTAAACATAAAAGACATAGATCATGACACAAACCTTCATGGCAGTGCTTTCAGCTTATGATGATAATAAAATTCGAAGTCATTGTGAAATCTCATAGGGAGAATTTTCATTAAATAGACACTTCATAGGGAGAATTTTCATTAAATAGACACTTAAGAAAATGACTCCCATACAATATTTGGAATGATTATGAAGTTGTTTTTTTTACGTTGGTCACATGAAAGAAAGATATCACTGTGAACCTTTGGTGTTATACATTGGGAGGGGGTAGAGCGGGTGGGGGGGGGGGGCAGGGCGAACGCCTCTTTAGTGTCCAAATATTGTATGTGTATTTTGAAGGAATTGTCGACGTATCTGACACGTTGTCCCAAGCCTGGGGGAGGAATTAATTACTAATTATTGAGTCGGTGGACGAAGACATGAATGAGTGCATGTTATGGTCCGTATCCCTTGCATATGCAAGCATAGTCACTACAGACTGCCGACTGCATGCGCAACTTAATAGTCTGACATACAGAAGTCCAACATTGGTACAGTTTCCATTATTTAAGGCGCTCCTTTGATTCAATTAAACTTTGCTCCATCCGTATAATGCAATTCATTCGGTATGTCTTTCTGGCCAAATGCCGGTTGGCTCGAATAGAGATTGCATAATTCATTATTTTCGGGGGAAAACATGTAACGTTTTTATGCCTAGATTACCTGAAGGGGAAATTTTCCTCACGGTATCTCCTACGTTCTGGTCGTGCTTTGAAAGCAACTGCCCATATGGCACCACGCTCCCTCCTTCCCACCCGCGTCAATTCATCAAACAATAATCAATGTCACTATGTACACAGCATGGTGTATTGGACACACTCCATCCAAAACCTAGTATAATATACGACATTGGCTGTCTTTCTTCAGAACCTATCATTAGCTCTTTAAATCATGGATGAAATACATTAGAAGTATTATTAAAGGTGCTACCTTATTTAAAACAACAGGAAAAGTAACCCCAGGGTGAAATATCATAAATATGTGTTTAACATTTCACAGGACATGAGTGTATATAAATGAACATACTTCTAAGCTGTGAAATAAACTCTGGATGAAAGAGAATTGGGAGGACTCATAAGGTTTCTCCTCTACATAATACAATTCCATCCCCTCTTCTCGCTTACACTAACCTACAACTCTCATACTCTTGTTATGAAACTTGAGATTAAAAAACCAGGAGGTAGTTGTAGTGGAAGTGTGAGTGATGTTTTTCAGGTCTGTTTATGTTTGCGCACACCTATGTTAGTCTGTAGCGCTATGTGTATTTATGCGAACACCTATTGTCAATACTTCACCATGTTCTAGTGGAAGAACCACCCCTCAAATGTATCTCTATACAAAAACACATAGAGCCACACACATGCATGTACACACACTCTTAAACTGCATATATACATCCTGGATCTCTTGGATCCTTGATATATGAGGGAGCACTTTATACCAGGATTCTGGGGACAAGTGAGACTCGCCTTCTTTTTATTGATCATTTATGATTATTAATATT
Organism: Sthenelais limicola; assembly: GCA_942159475.1. Taxonomy (NCBI): domain Eukaryota; kingdom Metazoa; phylum Annelida; class Polychaeta; order Phyllodocida; family Sigalionidae; genus Sthenelais; species Sthenelais limicola. The sequence goes on along the minus strand of OW804097.1, from coordinate 68,733,110 downwards.
AGTGTGATGACAACGTCTATCATCATTATAGTGTATATTACCCACTATACTGTTTATCATAAACTATTATATAATATTATCATATTGCCTATTATTAAACTACGGTAAAATAATAGCAATTTAATAATTAGTCAAATATTCATCTTATCACAACACCAGGAAGAAAATAATAGATCCCACAAATTGAAGTGAAACATTATGTGTATGTTTAAAATAGCTGTAGGAAGGGGAAGTAAATAGTTATAGTAAACTATTGGGGGAGCTATTAAAGAGCAGATCATGAGCACAAACAATTTGCCCGCGTGCCTCATGCTCGTTGACACAGTTACGTGGGATCGGCCTTGAACATGTCATTGATTTGTAAGAAAAAATAATATTTGTTATAGGAAGGAAACCTAGGGAACAAGAGGCTATCAGTTTAAGATTTATAGCACACAGAGTGGACATGAGCTCACTAAATTAAATACAATGCCATAACAAAGGACTCTGAGAAGAAAGGATCACTTCTCACAAATGCACTCGGAACCTTATCTAGATGTAAATTATACGTATGGGGATCAGAATTGGTCATATATAGCTATCTTGAGAGACGCGTACTCGAGGGGCTGTTATCAAATGTTATCTCTTAGTAATAGCCTCTAGTTAATGTTGATTACGGGCATACACCCAGATGTTCTTTGTTTCTGTTTCCCACCGGGGAACAAAGGAAACAGGCAGGGTCCACAACACACCCTCTTTGAGCTTGATAATATGTTATGCCTTTGTTCTACCTATATGGAATTACACTATATATACAAGTGGCCATTTATCTCTCAGGCATAATAGATATATGCGAATACGAGAATGTATTGAAGTTGTTCCAACGTTTCAAGAGTCATTACTCTCCTCTTCAGGTAATCAACAAATACAATAATATAGCTATTTCTCATTATATCAAAGTCCTAAGGCTTTTGTTGGTTTTAGTATTTGACTATATCTATTTCTGTAGGAAGCAAGGCACATGCTACCATAGACAATAGGAATGGCAATTATTTAGTGCCTAGGAACCACCCACATAATAACTGCTATTGGAGAGGTAGCTTTTTCATATCGGGTCTCCCCCAACTTTTTTCATGGTATTTTTGGTATAACCAGGGAGGTATATAGACTTACTTAATATTGTTTCTGATAACAGGGTTTACATGACGAACAATATTTACCGAGAAACGTGGCATAACAAACTAGATACATGTGTCTATGCCATATTATACCATTCAAAATAATGATAGTTTGTAGCTTTATGTATCGTTGTTCCAAGACTGCATTTACAGCCAGCTGAGGAATGGGATAAACAGCTATAACAGAGCATTAATGCTACATTTGTATAACAGAGCATTAAGGTCCTCCCAGAGCATTTTTTAATCTTTTTTACGTTTTTATCATGTTTAATCTTATACAGTTTCTATTAACGACCAATACTATTCTCATTAGAGTAGGCCTACACGATTCCCATCGGATAATTAGAATATACGAAATAACCTCTCCAGAATAATTTCTATTGTTATTATAAATATCTTGTTTTCACAGCTATATCATCTTGATGACCCCAAACAGTCAAGATTTGTGTTTTTGTCAGTATTCCTATGATGGCTTTAGTTCCCCATGTTCCTTGTTTATCAATTTGGTCTATTTCTGTCCTGCGAATATATGCGGGTATCCTGAAATATGTGTGGTCCTCCACAGAGACAATTCAGGGTCACATCTCAAACAAATATTACGTGGAAATGAAGATATAAGCAGCCTCATTTCATGTAATGTAGGGTTAGAGTTCCAGCACACTAAGGCCAAAACAGGACAATATTTGTTGTGTTACTTATGACGATGACACATTATATCTATGCTAAATTATGAACATGAAGCTAAGGAAAAGAATTTATATAAAAATATGTCTATTTTAAAACCCTCTTATATTGTACTAAGTTTTAATGGGGAGTATTTGCATTCATCAAATCTCATTAATTTCTATTTTACGGATACTTTGTTATTTCTTCTTGCAATCTATATAACGTTATAATATATATATATACACACTGTATATTGATAGATGATATTACTGACGAGAAATATGAAGGAAAGGCAATTCAAAGGGATAAAAACGGATGGTACCATATGAAAGCAGAGAGAGAAAGAGAACAGCTGGTAGACAACACATGTTACAAACCCAACACGCATTATCAACAGGAGTGCCTAAAATAGCATTAAATGTTAAAGTGATACCAGTCAAGTACCAGTCAATTATTACTCATCCAGTATCATGTTACCGATACAGAAATCATCATAACTAAGTCATAACCAGCAAAATATCCCACAATCCAATATCTTAATCCATTGTATCCATATGGGTTTTTTTGGTGTGATTCTTTGTATGTGTGTCTTTCTGTTTCTATGTCCCTCGATCCTCTCTCTGTCTCTCACGATAAACAGATATATATTATGTAGTTAGCAACCGTTGATTGTTTTGAAAATAGGATTTCCTGATTACACGAATATATTACTAAGCACAATGGAGTGACATAAAATTCACGATATGGTTGATAACCTCAAAGTAATAACTAATTTTAATAGGTCATTGGCAAAATGACGATTGCATGAAACAGAACAGGAATATATTTTCTTTAAAAACGAAACGATTGAAAGACATTACAATATTCTCCTTTAACGATAGAGCATTTTTGTACACTTACTATTTTTACAACACAAATTTCGACAACGTCCAACTCTTTGTACTTATTTGTTTGCCTTCCCACTTCGTTAAAAATTGAATTATATATAATATATATCATAGTTGGTCTAGACGAACTATGTGGAAATATCTATAATTAGCCCTCTCTTTAAAGAATGACGATGAATGGTGGACATTGTCATTTGGTGTTTCATTATTCATAATGTGACCGAATTATCGATTATTTTTCTAAATCCACACCAATGAGGACAGTGACATCGGGCGCCCCAATTTTGCATTATTTATTGACAAATTAGTCGTAAATTATAAGCAAAATAATTAGGAGTAAATATGTGACACATGTCTGGGTCCTTAGTCATATTGCACGAACTAATTGCACGTCAAATCTGTCCTAATTAATTTAAGCATCGGATTTCCACTCATTCTTTTCTTCCAAATTCCATCTTCAAACTATCTCCTATATAAAGTGCATGGCTGAGGGCTAATAGCGATATTGGACTTCATAATAGAACCAAAACAGAGGGGAACTGTTAGAAATATAGAATATTAATTATCGGTCAACATATATTAGATTAGATAAAATATATGAAGTAACTCTGAGGAGAAAGGAGAAAGTAAAAGGCAATGCTGAACTAAGATCGTCCCTCAGCCTCAACCTTTTCATCCTTCACCTGACGTCCTGAGCTGACATTTCTATGTTTAATTCCCGCCTGATGTTTACAGTCCACGTCGGCTGACATTTAATGGATTCAAGTGTAAATAAAAACTCTAATAATTCGAAGTGAAGTTAGCACTCATCTATAAACATCTACAAATGTTGAAGTTCATTTTACGTGAAGGTTGTACACTATAGTGGGTAAAAATGGGATCGTGATTAAAAGCTCATTCCTGTTTTTGGTTCTCAAGTAAATAGTTATTCCTGAAGGAGTTTATTACTCCCACCTTATTACGTATTGAAGCAAAAACATGTTCACTTAGTTGAATACATTTTTAAATAATTTTACAGATATGAGAGTTTCTTGTATTAAAGTGGCCTGTCGCTTTCCACCTCACTCTGAAACCCGGAAAACAAGCTGACGTCTGTAACCATAGGTACACTATTCCGGGAGAGAGTTTAGTTAGGGTAAATGTTGATGTCTGGCATTTGGTGCATGTATGTTGTACGCTGGAAGAGCTTCATTTGACCCAGCAGGTGCGCCTTCATCACCCATTCCTCAAAAATCTTTTCCACTACTTCTCCCTTGAGTAAGCCCCACCTCTGGGCTTTCTATTATACATACACCATCAATGCATACACATTGGCGTAACATAATGGCCATGTTTACACACAATCTCTTCGCTTTTACGAGTAACAGAGCCAGTCCAAGCAATCCTCAGTTAAGATTTAAAGTGTTTGATACAACTTTTATCTCACAGGATATAATGGGTTTCCAGGAAGGCATTCATTGGGGGTATACCTGAGCAGCGTCTCTGCCACTGACTGAGCGTGTCTGAGATACCAGCATGGGCAGAGAGCTCAGAGGGGGTTGAGGTACTGGAGGAATAGGGTAGCAGAGCTGGCAAGAAGTTGGCCCATGTAACCTGATGGATTTTTACCCTTATCAGAGTTCTCCAGTTGATTATCGGCATCATTACCTGGCAATGCCAATAGCATGTTGCAATGGGTTTCTATATCCTCTACTTGGAAGTACTTCAACTCCCAGATCTAGGCCAGGCTTATCCAAAATTGACCTTGGAATAGCTCACTACCTTAATCCGTATAGATCATTCTGTTTCCGACTCCATCACTGATAGTTTGTTTTTATACATCTGTGAAACTTTATTTACTTTAAAGCAAAGATGGGGAAATAGTAACCCGAACAAAGTAAGGACTTTAGCCATTCTGCTTACTTGATTTATTTATGTTTTCCCTGCCGAATCCTATGCATTTCAGCCATGTATATGGCCTTCAGCAGAACAGGGGAGTGGCATTATCATTATATCAACCTTCCCAGGTTTTTCCAAATATTTAAAGCAAAGGTTATAAATGATGAAATTTCGTTACATATAATATAGCATAGGCATTTTAGCATAGGTATTTCCCTAAGTAGCTGATGTATACTCAAAAGGAATGGATGCTTTTAAAAATTAGCTCAGTTGGCTATCCACCTGCCCTTAATGATAAGTCTTTTTAACTTTCGTAACAACATCAAACAAAACAAACATGCCTACTTCTCAACACACTCTCCATAGGGTGCTTGGGATGAGTGTTACTCCCAACAAACAATAAAGAACAACTGCAAAAAAACAACGCTATACATTATTGAGTCAGTGAATACTTGAACTTGCAGCATAAGGATCTCACATGGAAACAAACTACTCATTCAAACAAACGAAATAACAATTGTACCAGAGAAGCTAACCTGCGATAAGGTCAATACACTACCAAGTGTATAAAACCCATCAGGGCTTTCTTACTTAAAGCAGCATTCACAGCTCTTAGAACAAAAATAGTCTGACCAAATTAACTCATATTACGAGTTATAAGACTAAATATATCAATATTCTGCAGCTATTATATGTTGGAAAAGAGAACAAAAAATAGAAAAACTTTAGTCCTCGCCAGATTTTAACTGAGAGTGCAGTGCAGCTTTAATACAAATCGGAAGCAACAAAATAGTGGTACTCCAACTTCATAAACATTCAACACTCGGTTGGTAACCAAGAACATTACCGTATCATACACACTCCCCACCACTGCCACAAGCAAAAAAGGTTCTAGCTCGCTTAACCCTCTCTCCACCCTTTTCATAGCATCCACACAAATCATGTTTTACTTTGCTTTGAAGAATCTTTTTTTTTTTCAGAAATCCAGGCAGTAGGTAACCATTTCCTACCTTGCCCATACATTGCTACTATGTTTATTAGGTGGGTAACTCACGAAAAGGCGCTGTGGTGGCTAGCCCGCCTACCTTAATCCTTATATATATACTGATAATATTACACTTTTTATACTCTCCCTGAATGACTTTACTCCGAACCCTATCCTAAAATGAGATTTTTCCCTCTCAACCGTACATCCTTCAACATCCAAGAAGTAGAAATAACCAAGTGATGATTACATATGGCAACGTAAATAGCGAGACAAGAATAAAAACACGAAGGAATTCCCACTTCTAAGCATTTTGCCAAAAAAGTTGCTCATACTTTGCGTGCAAAATCTCTATCTCATGGCATTACTATTACTCCTACATAGTGAAGAAGGGTGAACTCAAAATCAGAACTTAATGTTTACAGGGGAGCACTCTGAATTTCAAGGGAACCGTGAAAATGTCCCGCCAAACAATCCCAAATATTCTCTTTCCTTGAATATGAATATAAATGTACACATAATCAAAGAGGAACACACTACCCACTAGAATCCCTTCACCCCACCCATTCAGACCCTCTCTCCTTTCCGATGTGCCATTGTATCTGGTAAGAAGAATCGGGGCTTCAAACCCTAGAGGTTTACATTGTCTTCTAAACACCGGGTTGCTTCAGAGGGCTTGGCTTTCCTCATGCCTGGTGGGTATAGTGGATCAGTGATGCATTGGTGCGCCTGCTAGCCCGCCTACCTTAATCCTTACCATCTATAGATTACTACCATGAGCTCAGCCTAGGATGGAATATAGGTTCTGCTAAGTCTATTAGCTCTACTAGGCAGGTAGGCGTAGTCTCACCATATATCTACGTACGTGGATCCAAAGAGGAAATTTATATTTTGGCCTCAGGTACATCACTCTTATGAGTCTAGTGTACTTTTTTACTTTTATCTAATAAACACAATATATTTTAATAAATGATATCAATAAATGCATAACAATTTCATGTTGATATTCAAAAGTGAGTGCTTGGCAGTTGTTAAAAAGCATTTTGATAGAATTGGGGGATGGAACTGTTAATTGCAATCAATAATGTTGGAGTAAACGACCGAAATCCACTTCAACGGTGGAGGTACATGCCATTGTTATACAAAGGTAAGATAAATGGTTCTGGACACATGCAAAGCTCATGAGTGGTGTCCTCGTTTGTAACTTGATCATTCAGTAATAATTGATCGCAGTGTCTAGGGAGCTTTTGTGCTGTGGGGAAATTTGTGAGTGTGTGGTGTGTATTATAGGAGAATCACCTCTCATAGTTGTTATGAATCCAAAGAGAGAACATTAGTAAGTAATGATCAAGAAATAGTTATAGAAAAGGGGAACCGAAATAGACAGAACAAGCACAAGTCGATGTCCAGAATCAGAGAGAGGGAGAGGGAGAGGGAGAGTGGGGTAGACGGGGTAGACATAAGGTGTGTGTGTTGCGGGGGGGGGGGGGGGGTAAAGAAGTAATTAGCGAAGGGGGAAGGACGATAGAGATGATGGCCAATATCAACTTTTCGAGAAACGATGATTCTTTTAATAGCGTAATGACAGAAACCATAGATCCAGTTTTCCAACATAGAACTTCAGATATTTGGCTGATATGGTCCAACTGAATTGCACCAGGTGTTTTTGCTGCCCAGGTGTTCACTGGATTGAGCGCGCGTGCCTCGCTCTACCTATATGTTAAGCGTTGAGACGGGTGGGTGTGTGTGTGTGTGGGGGGGGGGGGGGGAGCTTGGTGGTAGTGGGGAAGGAAAGGAGAGGGAGCTGGGGAGGGGGCGATTTCAGGTAGGCGTCCCAATGCATAGTAAATGGGGGATAGGTCTGCAGCAAGCAGTATAGTATGTACAGAGTAAGTCTATACATTTATAGCCCTTTAATGTACGGCAGCATCACCTGGCGATGTATAAACAAACTAAAGTGTGATACCTCACAACAAAAGTGATCGTTTTTCATTGATCATTCGCACCGGAACCGGAAACCGCGTAGAAAGACTGGGGCACGCCTCACCAGTCTCAGTGGATGAATAGGGAGATGTGCATCAATGCACATATTAATTTAACTAAAGCTATAAATCTTATTTTTTTTAATATCCAATTGTATGATATCAAGCTTCGTTGGTGACGATTGACAGGCTTTTATGAATGAAATTACAGGAATACAAGGTAAACTACTAGTTAACCCACGCTGAAAATATTACTGTTAATCCAATGAACAGTGTGGTGAGGCTCATTGAGGTTACATAGGTGGCAGGTCATACAGCTTGACAGCTTCACATTTAAATGATTAAAATAACATTATGATTTATGGCTCAACACACAAAAGTGCGGAGAGTCATTATTCCCTATATTGATTATTAACAAAGGCAGTGATGACAGAGGGCTTGAAAATATGGAAAATAATAGGGGAATATAAACACCAAAAGATGTTGAGTGAACGAAAAAGAGTGACTTCAGAGAAAAGGACACTGGGAGCCTCGGGACATAGGGGCCGATAATTAGAGACACAAGATTCTATGTTTACCCCATCTACGGTTTACATTGGACTTGAGTAGCATTAGAAACCAATCGTTCTCTAATAGAAGTGTTACGTATACAGATTAGATGGGCTAGCACGTGTCCGGCGCCCAGAGCAATTCCTCGTCAACTTAAGGGCCTAGTCCACTAAGCCGATTCTCATGCGATGCTCACATAATTTAGCAGAAAAGAGTCCTCTGCGGCGCAAAATTGCCTGAGAATCAGCTTAATGGACTAGGCCCTTCAGGCTCTTGATCCACTATATATTTAGGAAGTGGTCATTATTTCTGGAAATTAAATGTTGTGCTGCTTTTAGAGCGCTACTTTCTTTTGTTATATCTCGCTCGAAACCAGCACTGTTTAAAAAGGAATCCCAATGATAAATTCCAACCATAATTGATTGATTGATATTAGGTGTAGTGTAGAAGGGGTTTAAGAAGAGAAGGTAGCCCACGCGCTAGACATACATGAGATAAGCATGTGTGTTTTTGTCTCATATACCACCACGGTGGCAGTGCCTATGGAAGCCACGTGTTTCAGACTAAGAGTCTCACATATGGACAGACAGACCGACAGACATAGAGACAGACATACAGGTAGAGAGGCACACACACCCACACACACCTGTCATATTCCCCTAACTCCATCACCCACAGAACCATGTAGCGATGAGGAATGGGAAAAAAAGTTTCACATAGCTGCAGACATATAGGTAGAGATAAGAGCACGCTGGCGTAAAGATGGAGAATGAAGTTGAAGGACCAAGGAGATGAGATGTAGAATGGGGAAATGGAGAGGTAAAGAGGGAAGAGATGGAAGGGAGGGGGAATAGGCCAAAATCATTTTAGAGAGCAATACGTTATTAGCTGTTACCGGGGCTGTTACTTATCCTGAGAGACAAACGGGCGAACAGATAGGAAAAGGATAGCTAAGGATAGGCGTTTGTTTCCCAGTTACAGTGATGGCCTAAGGAATCATATTATATGGCAAATATCAAGGATGCATTACAAAAACTAATGATATACTATCAACCCTTATATTTCCAAGAGATCAACAAACGATACCACCCAAAGGATATTATTTCTAGGTGCAGAAAGTTCCCATCATGGCTTAAATAAATAATCAGCTTCAATTAATGTACGGTAGCTTTCCCCGAGGGACCTGCTAACCTTCCTAGCTCAAAAAGATATGTCTTTGCTAAATTAAGTAAGTAAGGGCGTGTGACTTCAATTCACTCTGAGGGTATGTGTCACTGATTTGTGTTTATTTTGCCTCCAACGAGGGGCAAGTGGCTGAAACTCAGGACGACGCTGACATTATGCAATGTTAAGGACAGGGCTTATTTACAGCGAGGCATACCTTGATTTCAGCACCACATAAATCTGAGGGAAACCTTTAACTCTTGCGTATCAGTTATCAGTAAAATGCTCATGGATGTCCCGTATCTTCTGATAGCGCATACGTCTTGTATGCGCTAGATGCAATTTTTACGACAGAATTTCAGTCAGATACATGTCAGAATCAATTACCAGTTTGTTCGGTATTTCTAACAAATAGGACGATACATAGACATATATTTTCTTAGCTAATATCCAGGGAATTGCCCTGAACATGTTTTACGAAGTGTGGCAAAACATGGTTCAATTTAAACCACCACAGCCATTAACTATACAAAGTTGTTTAAAGAGAAATCCATTACAAAACCTGGTAACCTTTTTACTCGGAATAATACGGTACATGTACTTAAGTTCGAGGTACAATTTTTACTTGGGTTAATACTTAGGTTCCCGTTGATACTCAAATGATGGACTTGGCACATGCAACATACATTAACAAAGGCGGGTACTTAGAAAGAGTTTATAGAAGGGAAATCTACCAGTTTTTCCCACGGCAAGGCAGATATCTAGAGACATTTAAATAGATCTATAGCTCATTAGATTGGCAGCCACAGCATCCGATGAATAGCATCTAGGATAAAACTGCCCAGACTAGAAGAACCGATTAGACAAGTCCAGGCAATCCCTCACTTGGAGTGGCCAATAAATATTCGCTTTCTCTTCACTTTAGAAAAAAAGTCTCTTCCCTCAAAGTAATAGTTAAGTTGGAATCTATGTTCAATTCCCTAGAACGACATGACTCTTATATATTCGTATGGAATAGATGAATATGAAGATGGTATTGTGATAGCTTGATATTAATCACCCGAACTTTTCTTTTAACAACGGTGTTTTATTTTTGAGTTAAGAGAGAGTCTAACAATTGAATATTTACATATTATGCCTCTTGGAAACATTTCGTTTTAATTGATTTACTGGGATCTGTATTAAGGTTATAAATAAATCAGATGTTATTTAATGGGTCTCAAAAATAATAGATCAAACACCCGAATCTTATTACAACTTCGAAAGTTATCAAATAGATTATACACCTTGCAATTCTCGTTTTGACAGTAAGAGGACGGAGTAATATTTCAAAATCCAATTCACAAAATATATTTGCATGGTTCACATTTTGCAATCATTCCAGGAACCATTCAATCACGGGATAACGTTCCTCAAGTGAACGGACTTCTCACATGTTTACATTTCCTGAGTGAAACGGAAGCACTTCTATGGGCGTGAAGGATTCTGGGAGTTGCTGTGTCTTGTTGGAATGACACTAGGGGGCACTCGGGGAGTTAAACATGGCGAATGGTCACGTGATTAGGCCGTTAGGAGAGTGTAGAAATGAAGTATTTCTGCCAATGAATCTTTTAATGTCTGGTTCCTCACTTCAGACCGAGCCCCCGAGCCCCAGCGCGTTCATTCGGACGATTGCTCTTTGCCTCGATCCTTCAACAAGGATTCCAAGTAACGTTGAGGCTCCTTTACCGGTACTTATATTCGATGTGATAACTGATTTATGTCAGACTAACAAGACTGATGACATGAGTAGCTAGGAGTGGGACATGATCTAAAAGTCATATTTTAAGTTGGGGGCTATTTAAGTTTAGTACATAAAGGGAACTGGGATCTATGAGCAGGTATAACTAATAGAACACCTCTATGGTATGAGGTACAGAGACCTGTGGATCAAATTCGTTTCTCTGGTATACATATACCACAGGTATTTGGTGTACCAACGAACTTAACCCGGCATGCTTGGCTCAGTTCCTGGATCTGCTCACTTCATATTATATGATGCCCTCAGACAAAGACTTGTAGGAAAGAGGGTAGCACGGCCCTAACCCACACAGGTTAAACCCACTCACCCCTGGAACCAGAAACATTCTCTCCCCAAGGCATATCTTCCAACGAACCGCATGCGGAAACAGTGAAGCGAAAAAACCAAGGTGTGTTGGTTTGGAAGCGGGTGGGGAATAAAAGTGGTGTAGGGGCTGGCAGATTGAGTGGAATCAGGGTATACATAACATTCGCTAACACATGAAACCCCAAGTTTCGATTGCTCAAATCATGTTTCTAGGTAAAATGATCGGGAACAATACCTCACTCTCTTGGGATGGGAACCCAAATATAAGTGTTTTGCTAAAGGGGCACGATCCCGCTTAAACTTGGGCTTGGGCGCCCCCTTTCCACACACCATGAACTGCTCAGCACCTGACGGATTGGGAGCAGTGCGCCTCTGGCATTTTACTTATTGGCACCACTGTCTGAGCAACTCAAATGTCAGCCCACAACCCGCTCGTTTTTACACACCCCATCCTCAACATCTCCTCGCTTACAAATGGGCCATAAACCATCTTAATCACCAAGATATGTACCACTTAAGCTGGACCTACCTATTTACTCCTAAATATATGTATACAGGTATGGCTCAATGAGGTTTAGGTGTGAATGTAGACCCATTGAGTCAGAGATCGAAACCCAGATTTATAGGTAGAAGTGATAAAGGGACTTTCGGGTTGGTGGTGGAATAACAGATTGGTGCAAACAGGTAAAAGAGGGGGGAGAGAGAAAGAGGAGAGAGACACAGAGAGAGACAGACACAGAGAGAGAGACAGACAGAGAGAGAGACAGAGAGACAGAGAGAGAGAGAGAGAGAGAGAGAGAGAGAGAGAGAGAGAGAGAGAGAGAGAGAGAGAGAGAGAGCAGAGAGAGAGAGCAGAGAGAGGCACAGATAGAGGAAAGGTTCTCTGTGATATAGTTACTTCAATCAATGATAAAGCTTAAATGACGATTTAGCTCAAAATTATTCGCTGGGAACATGGCCATGTACATCTAAACATAAAGAATACCAACGGACGGATAGTTTCACAAATCTTTACAGGTGTCCCTTATTCTAGAACTTACGATAATAAGGAGCAATTAATCATGTTTTAGAGATCGTGTAGATGTATTTCCATTAATGTGCCAACTCATAGTCCAAACAGACGTACCACGTGGGTGCCTCAGCATTATATGTACGAGTATACACTGAAGCATGGACTCTATAAGTGTTCGTATTGTGCTCTGGTTGGTCATGATATCCATTCATTGAATATTACTCCTTGGTAATTTAACCAAGCCATTAATCCCACAAACCACAGTAATAAATGACTCGACATCTAAGCAACCACAGCTTCATTAAGGCCACTATAGTGATTGTAGTTGCACTGGTGATTTTTACATTTAGTTGTATACCATTTCTAGAAGTTTAACCAGCTCTTTTGTTGTTTGAAAAAAATAATGTACATTTAATATTGATAACATATATACGTAGGGTATATTTTAAAAAAAGACACTAACATATTCATCGTATACATACAAATTGTGCATCCAAGATTAGAGTAAAAGAGTCAATTGTTAAGACCTGTAAGGAAGATCAGATCTGATGGATAAAATATTAATGGAGGTGAGGTGCATTCAAGACTTTGAATAATCCCTACAAACTGATTCTCGCTCCATTTATTTCTACACATGTATGGAAGTATAGCAGAACGATGTTTGTTATGTAGACCTATACATAATACATCAGCACCATACAACTCAGTCAATGGACAGGGTCTAGATATAGGTGATTATCGATTAGTGCACCTGGCCCAACCTCTACCAAGCTTATTGGATCCCGTATTGATTTCTCTGAATGTATGTATGATCCATACAGTTATTACAGACTGGTCAGTTTGGGCTCCAGATCTAGCTAATTCGAAAAACAGATTCACCAATTTGAATAAAGAATTCTGGTCAGAATCTAACTTTATATATTGTTTAGGAAGTAGGGAGCAAGGTTGGCTTATATACTGACGAAGAGTTGGGGAAAGAACACACAAGACCTCGAGGCCATGACGCAAAGTCAACCAAAGATGTTTTACTAAAAGGTCGTCAAAGGCAAACCTAAACTTTTGCCACAGGCCATGAATAAATAATGGGAAATGTCTTCTTTTAGTCAGAGCGATATGGGATGTGATAAGACATCATGCTGCGATACGATTCATTCATATACCTAAATTTCCCAAGATAAAAGATACATTAGTCAGTGTCTATCTACAAACAAACTGATCTTTGGTGGGAAAAGTTGTATATTATATACACAATGGGATCAAAGTTGTCAAGACTTATGAAAAGAAAATCCACCAATATACATACTAGCGTAGTTACCTTTTCTATGCTTTTCACCACTGGGAGCTTGTATAGTGACAGACTAGACATACATTAATAAGCCTGAAGACATTCAAATCCCCTTGTTTACCTTTTGAGGGATAAAAATCGACATATTAATTACATCTAATTAATGGGTATCATATGTGACGCCCGGTGGAAAGCACTGGTATGACTCGTGTTCAGAAGGTCATTGCTGGGGGCGTTTCATTACCCGAGGACACATGTAAAAGCACGAAGGAACTTCAGAAACGTGAGATAAAGACAGCTTGGCTTGTTCATTTATATATATTTTTAAGTCGGGATAACTTCTTCTATGAATTTCTATACATAATGAAGAAAATCCACAGATCTCGACAGCAATAAGAATTTTCAATGGGTTTCACTGAATGCAGCATTCACTCTTTTTTGGTATCAACCAAAGTCAATTGAATTCTTTCAAGGTATGAATTAAATTAAAAGTGTCAGGTTTCATTTCAAATAAACCTGCGTTTGGTACATCACCCGTATGATACAGTACTTCCAACAATATTCAATGAATAAACTTCCGAAGTATTCAATTGAGAGATACATATGCAAAAAACAGCGGAAAATAAAGGCCAAAAAGTCTATCATGGAATGATATATTCATCCCAGCAGAAAGGTTCTCTCCATCGAACACAAATGGTGCAAATAAAAACCACAGATGTATGGTGGTGTACATAAATAGAAGATATGCACATAGAGTGATCATTAACCCTGGGTCAGGCCATAATGAAGGGAATGCTGAGCTCTGCAATAGGGTTGTGCTGCTGATTAATGTTTTGAAGGGTTATGAGTTACGGGAGGTGACATCCATCATAAGTACCCTGCATGTGGAAGGGTTATGAAATAGCTGTCAAGGGACACTCTGTGATGGCAATACACAAAGATCAAAGCTCGACCGTATAATAGATGGATTCGGCGTCACGGGGCCAATATAGTCGAGGCTTTCGACTACTAAGCGTGCTGTGAAAAGAAGAAAAAAAGTTTCCTCATCGGTCCAGTCCAGGAAAAGGATATCAAATATTTCTCTTTTAATTTGCCTTAAACTATTCCTTCAATTGTGCTACTTAACTAAGAAGAACCTCGCGTTTTCATTCCATATGGGTAATCTTGTAGCCTATATCCTTACTTCGTTGGTGCCCGATTTAAAATCCATTCGGGCGAGGCCTCCAAATTCTATCAATTATTACTGGGAAAGGAAATTAAATCCAAAGAAATTACACGAACAATGGAAGGTCAGGGGTATACTATCTAAAAGTGGATAAAGTTCACTTTAAAAGACTTAGTGACATTACTAGTTCACTTTAAAAGACTTAGTGACATTACTGAACCAACATTAAGATCAGAGAATAAAGTTTTGAGGTGGCAGGGTGGAGGGAACACATCATAACCCGACCACAAGAAAACTCTACTTTGGTAAACAATATTTTCCCGTCGAAAATGTTGATATTTAAGAGTGACATGGCCAGAGTTTGAATATCATTATTATGACTTTGTCTTTCTAAGTCACCCCGAGTCATTTGCCTTACTTCTGTGTGGTCGGGAGTAGGGGGCAAGGGTAAAATATGATTATGCCCTTGGGCGTCCGCTGTTAGGGGCAACAAGGGGCACCGCATAAAATTATGTTAAAAATACAAGGAACTTCATAAGATTGGGAAACATGGTTGGTACCTATATATTTATACTATACTCCTTATTTACTTCTATTTGGAATATTCATAATTGTGTTTCATGAATTATTCATATACATGTATAATACATATTTCAATATTATGTTCCTGATTTTTCTAATCGATTTTTGCCTTTTCATTCTCCAACCATATGTATATTGCTTTTTACCTGAGTCAAACACATCATCATTATAAAACTATCACTTTTTCCAAATATATATATAAAAGTTCTGGTAACATATTATTCCCAAGGGAAAGCTTTGGCTACTGCGTCTTCAAGCTGAACGTCAGTATTGTATTCCATAAAGCGAATTGGTTATCAACATAAATATCTAAAACGTAAACGTTTCGCGCTTCTTTAGCAGAAAAAGTTCAGTTTATATAATGATAACAATCGGCGAGAAAATCGTGTACTATCGTCTGCTTTTTGGTCAAACGTAAATATTTCTTTAACATTCACATAATTGATCAATTAAAAAGAAATGAGTATCCGGTGTCAGCAACGCATCAATAACTTTGACAAGTTCCCATATCAATTTCATCAAAATGAAGCAAATTAATTCTTTGTAAACAGAGAAAGCATAACCGATAACGATTAGTCATGAAGTCATGAAAATGAATTTCCTGAATGAAGATTGGGTTTCGGTTCTACGACCATTTTATTCCCAGAAATATCTGCCATAGGCAAAGCACAAGTTAGTCGGTCCATCCAAGCTTCCCGACCTTAGGCTTGAGAGCATGATCGGATCAACGAGCAGTTTTTGAAGCATGTGACACCGTGAAACTAAACAGAGACGTGATTATGTTTACATACGTTTAGCTTGGAACCGAACAAAGGAAACAAGATTCAAAACGGACGTAGTCATGGATGTTTCATAGATTAATGATGAGGGTAATTAGAAACTTGGGATGCTGTAGACTCACTGAAATTGTTGCCTGTTTTCACCGCGGCTACCACTAATGAAAGACTTCACACAAAGCCATAGTTTCAGGCCAGTGGTAAAAGCTGCAGATCATAGGCCACCGAGTGGAGGTCATAATCTATTGTCAGGAAATAATATGATTTTCCCATAACAAATCGTGAAAATTAAAAAAAAAGAAAAAGAATAGCGTAATATACATTATAGTAGCGCATCTAAAACTTCGTGAATGATTATTTGTAAAATACTGAATGAATATTTACAAAAAAAGCACAGACAACTATAGCTAAACGTACAAAAGCGAATGTAATTTGACCCATCTCAGAAATACATCTGAAACATTGTCTTCTTTCAGGGGAGTAAATGAGTGCAGGATCTGAACCGAACAAGTCCTACATGGACACTATGTTGTAGATGCATACATTTAGAATAGGAAATGACATCATTTGAATTAATCTTGTCCAGGGATCTCTGATACCTTTCCCCATTAAAACCTAAAATCAAACTACTCAGAGTAGGTGGGATTTTTGTGTTTAAATAGAGACTTTGATACGGGTCAAAATACAGCAATTATCTCGTACACACGATGCTTCCAACCGTTTTATACAGTAAAAACATCAAGTCGAGTGAAGTCTGGATTCGACAGGGTTGATCCGGAAATCCAAGGGCAAATTAATGATTTGGGAAAAAGGAATACAAAATTAAAGTCAGTTTTTTCCCAATTTTGATGACACCACACATTCTGCCATTGGCTTCGTAACCAGCTTAGGATGAAAACACATCATGATTAAAAACCGAAATAAAGGCCTTTAATTTGTAGACACAACCAGGCACTTTCCTGAACATATTTCTGTAGGGTTAAGTCATGTTCTAGCTGGTTAAATTGTGACTGAGTTAGTCCCCATAATTGTAGTATTTTTGTTAGGTTATTGCTTCATTGGGGAAATATAGGCCCCTCATTATAACTATATCTCAATGCGTGTACATGTATCAGAAGACCCATTAAATGCATGTATTGGTAGTATCAACCGACAATTTATGATATCAGGGTGAAAATTACCTTTAATACAAGGGCCCCTCTGTTAAGTTATACTTTAGGGTGATTGGGGGTAGAAAAGGTTCATTCATACCCTGGGTTTAACCCAATGAACAGATTTCGTTGAAGGGTTTGGGTGCTTCGCATTCAAGGATTCCAAACGATTTCACTGCATGTTTCATACTTAGATGGGGAAAAAAGGTCAATGCTTCATTTGGAAATCTGAAATGGAAGCATACACATGCGAATGAGTGGAGGGAGCGGAGGTTGGGGTAATGAAGAGGGGCTTTTTTTAGTAGTATACTTTTAAGTCGCAGCATAGGATAATGCTTTGTTGGGTCAGTGCATATTTATGAGGCGAAATCAATAAAAATGGGGAAGTTACATATAAACGTACGAACCCGAACGAGTTTTTTTAAAATAGAGGCATAAATGTCTATCGTGTTTATGATAGTTCGCGAAAGACAGGTGGAAATATGCCATGTTTAGAATAAAATTAAGTTAGTTGGACAGGTGTGTGCCACATCACTGGGAGTGGAACATGTCAAAACGAAAACAGGAATTCAAATTCGAGAGGGAGTGGGAGAGGAGAGAGAGACGGGAGGGTGGGGGGGGGGGGTGAAGGTGGGGGGAGAGAGAGAGAGAGAGAGAGAGAGAGAGAGAGAGAGAGAGAGAGAGAGAGAGAGAGAGAGAGAGAGAGAGAGAGAGAGAGAATGAATACGTACCAAACAAACCATGGTTAAATTTAATCACTTTATAAGAGTTCTTTAGCCAGTTTAGGTGTCAACTCCCTTTATATGAACTAAATCCTCACTATCTTTATCAGATTTAATCAGGTTAAGGCGTTATTATTAAACTACTTGGATAGAGCGTAAGGTGGTGGATGTCTGCACGTGCTAGTGCGCGTGCGCAGCACGTGTCACGTGATTCCAGTGCATTTGCATGGCCAATTAGACGCGCCCCCGGGTGGCGGGTCGGCGAAGCAGGATTGTACGTGCTCGGGTGTGGAGGTCAGGAATTATGGCAGACTATGGAAGGGGTGGGGGCAATGTGTGGCCTTGCCTTTTACCATTAATCAACTAATTATAGCACCGACTGGGATGGGAGTTATATTAGGCCAAACACTGAAAATTAAGGTAATAGAGACACTATCATGCAGCATTGATGCGTATAGACGGATAGGTATTGGTACTAGGGTATGAGTACCTCTGAGCTTAGTAGTAATATTACTACTAAGCTCTGGGTAATGTACTCTGAGGGGCTACTAACTACCGTACGTCAAGAGGAGGGTTCCGCCCACCCTGCCATATTTAATAGGGAAGATGGGTTCTAAGGAGAGGAGGACATATTCTTCTGATTTGCAACTAATATAGCTTAAGAGTGATAAACTTCGTAAACCAGGGACAACGAGCATTTATGTGACTATTGTGCTGGGGAAACATGCATACAAAGTTCCTATTAATTTTTAATTTGTATAGAGATAATGATATCAGAACTTACCAAGGCTGAATGTATATACGCGAGGCCACATCTCCATGAAAAGGGGCTACTATGGAGACTGTATAAAAATAATTATTCATTCCTTGAATGATATTTTTTTCTATGGACTTCGAATAAAGAGATATACATGAAATAATCTCCATATCCCATTATCCCCCATGATAGACATTTGACTTGTGAATGTATCCTCGCCCTACTTCCTAAATGGAAGATTATTGGGGTCATGTTGGGGCCACAGAGGATTAAGTTTTTGTCCAAAAATGCTGTCAACTTATGACCATTTAATGCAACACAAATCATGCAAAAAGTTCATGTGATCAAACACCTCGGATTATCTCTATTTCACACTACATTCTCTCTTTGATATTACACCGTCCCAACTAGAAATGAAGCGATATACATGAAAAGCGAGGGAGGAAGCATACAGTAAATCCCTTGTATGTACACTTCATACCATAACCTCCACTTCAAACATCAAGATGATAATTTCATAGAAATGAGTATATACATGATAAGAGCAAAATTTGCATAATATTCAATACATAACTGCTTTAATTTACTATAAAGCACACTAGATAATACTAAAATACAGGGAGGAGGTTTTATGTGAACGCGTACGGAAAAAAATGTACAAAACATAATAACAAAAAAGGGGCAAATAAAAACACAGCAAAAAATGCGGGCCCTAGATACAAATGCCCTGGATATCGAATGTGGTCCTGCAACCCCCCTCCATACCTCACACCCTTTCCCAAAAAAATCAGCCAAGTATCATTGCCATGTCACATTAGTTAAACACACGTCCACTATTATGAAAAATTACCCACTTTTTTTTACTGAGTTAAATTATTGCATTTCCTCTGCCTTTGTTGCCACATGGGCCAGTGGCAATGGATTGGAGGGAACTTCAATTAATGGACATTCAGAACGTGATTTGTGTCCCAATCCCTAATATTATTTCACCGTTTTGAGTTCAGTTGAATATTGATTGGCCAACACAGAGATCAAATTTGGGTAAACGAAACAAAATAATGGACCAGAAATAAGGGAAATTATTTTTATTTTGACCGGCATCACAGTGGGGGTTGTGACAATTTGGTAGCCAGGGTAACATTGATTAGGTCGAGGTAAAATCAGAGAAACAGTAGGATCTGGGGAGATCCATGTTAATGACTTACAATTGAAGATACACCACTTCCCTTCAATGCTACTGTATTGTGTGATTATACACTTGTAACAATAGTATGAGGAATAAAGCGTCTCACTTAATAAATAAACATGCTGTTAAATTGGTCTTATAAAATACTAAAAGGATATATCATTATATTTTCAGAAGAGATCGTCACATTGAGTGCTTGCTTCACATCGACAGACAAAGTTCTCGAGGCGAAATGCCCGCCCGGGCATATGGTTAATATTATGGAAGTCTTTTATGGCCATAGCACAAATGGTAAGTTAATGCTTCAGTATCTAGATACGAGCCGTGAACTTGAATATTTAACGGGTTTGACTAAATAATACAATCTTGATATATGGCTGTTAATATATTTAATGTAGTTTATTGATACGAAAGATTTTATGTTCAAATTCAATTATAGCTGACGGGATTATTTTTTTAGTATACAAGGATTGGAAGTAACTTTTCCTATTCCACTTAAATATTTGGTGAAAGTTGACCCAATGCTTTACTTGACCCTCAGAAATGCCTCTTTAAAACATTTGACAATGTCAATTGAACCAAACCTAAATAAAAACATGGCATATAATGTACAACAGTTTAAATGCAATTTCTAAACTTTTCTATAACTAGAGAAAAGCAGATCTATACTTATAAAATGTGAAGGTGTCGATTGAACATAACTCAATGAAAAAAAAATGTGGTAAATCTGTAGTACAACATGCAAAGTTTATAATGCAACTGTACAATTGTGCCCCAGGTTCGTGCCATCATACAGAAGGGGACTGCACCCAGAAAGACATCCACACTCACCGCTGTGTGGGGCGAGAGTCGTGCGAAGTGAACCTGCCCTCTGGTGAGCTCGGCAGACAAATAGCCCACTGTGGCCAGTACAGTAACTACATGCAGCTTTCGCACACCTGCGTTCCAGGTATGTCAATTATGCCCACCATGCATAATATTATACTCTCCCATTTATATCCCATCCCCCTGGCAAGCAAGCCACGAAGAGGCTCAATACTTTATTTTTTTACATGAACAAATTTAGAGTCGAAGATTGAGAGTTTCCTTCGATTGGAAGGATGTATTGGGTAATCTGAAGTATCCAGACACATTCGGGGATGGAGAACCCAATTCACAGACAGAAAGAGAAATGATTATTCGAAAGGCATATGAATCAACTGTCAGTTCAATTTATGGACCTATTTTTTGTCCTTCCGGGGGGGGGGGGGTATTGTACATAAAGTACTCATTCATGGATACATATATAGTTACACATACAAAAGTATCTGGGACTGTATTTGTGAATTAAACACTAGCATGTTGCAACTTGCTTCACATTGATACACATGGTGTTTTACATTGTTGATTAAAAAAACATCCTTAATGCTAAGATTAGGTTGGCATAGTGGAAATGGATATAACTCAAATTATCAGTACGCAAGCTGGCACAATGGAGTTAGAACCGGAGTGGAGCAATCGATCATGTAGTGGAACATGTGGAAAGAAGTTATCATGTAGTCTGACCCATGTGTGCCCTGTGCCAATCACTTAACATGTCCCATTAGTACAAATTCTTAGGCAAGATGAGAATCATGGATAATCAGTAAAGAAATGTTTGTTCAGACTTGACAATACAAACAAGGAAATAACTTATTTTAAGCTAACTTCGAATACGAAGACTCAACAATCGGATAGGAACCAGTCGACTGGTTTCCCCCAAACAGACGAAAACATGCCTAATCCTGTTTGGGCAACTTACTCAACCAACAATTAGTTCCTCCCAGAAGTACCGATATTATCCTAAACCATGAAAATGAGTAGACGTGGGGTGATAGAAGAAAAGCAAATATCGATGACAGATTACAACACATGACCGAAAAATGATTATTTAACGGCATATCCAATATCCTTAGTAAAAGAATATGAATGAATGTATTGTTAGGTATTTGTTAGTATTTTAAAATTCATCATAGTTTTCTTCCTTCGCAAGCACTCCATTACTTTAAGCATATTGTATGGATCTTAATTCAACATATCAAATCTACAATATGTCCTCTCTTAGCTGAAGTCAGTCATAACATTTTCATAATGTTTCTTTTCTATAGTATTCATTCATTTGTATTACCTTTCCAGGGAATAGTCAGTATAATATCTTATACTCTGGAATAGCTAAAGCGTGATTCCATTCAAGAGTTAACTTCAATATTTAATCTAACAGATATTTCTTCTTTTTATTTGTTCAGAGACATCTGTATATGATGTATGCAAGTATAGAGATTTGACAGACCAGCGGGGTTACATCAAGACGCCGTCATACCCTAACAACTACCCAGAGGGCCTTCAATGCACCATGTCAATCAAGGCTCAAAGCAAACAGGTGAAGTTACAAAAAATGTGATATAGAAATATAGAGAAATACTTTACCAGTAAACGTGAATTAGGTTAACTTTGTAGGATATATATCATACTCGTTTCTCAGTCGATGCATTAATCCAAATAACGAGGTATAACATATGATTTGGAGCGATTCTCATTCTAGGTCAATTTCTATATTAAGTAGTAATATTTCTTCGTTACAATTATTTTACATTACTTCTCAATCAATTATTAACTATCGACAAATCATACTCACATAAAACCTTAAATATAGCCTGTTCTTAAAATAGCATTGATTCACTACTATTACAGAAGATACGACTACACGTCATAGACCTTGATTTGGAATCGTCGGGTTCTATAGGTTGTTCAGACCTGCTTTATGTGTTTGGCACGCTCAAGGGAAGCTCTCTGTGTGGCCAGAGAAGCAGTGAGAGGTTTTTCACCACGATGGGCTCAGTCCTTCATCTCAACTTTACCACTGATCACAAGGGCCAGAACAAAGGCTTCTGGTTATATTATGAAGGTAAGAGAGACCTGGCCTCACTGATTGTGCTTATGAATGTTTGTAACTAGTCTGATAACTCCTATTATGCTAGGGAAGTACTAGCAAGAGGGAATGAATAACTGGCTAGAGCGTTTGTAGTCAAATAGCTCCCATGGCCAGAGGAAATGACGCTTTGCTATTTTCAGCGTTAAAATAAAGTAACCCAAGGATGGTTAATTAAAATTGCTGGATTGTGATGACTATAACTCACTAAATTATTAAATCAATTATTCACACTATAACAGTACTTTATAAGGCCACAGAAGAACGAATAAAGATGCCTAAGGGACTCTTGTGGGTGAGCTAGCTGTAGCCTTGGAAGTAAATCATGCATCTAATTTGCTGACAATGGCTCTCTGTTCATTTCCAGCATTCCCACCTTTACCTTCTACATTAGAGCCGAGTACAACACCTGAGCCCTCCACCACACACCTGCCCCGGGCGGCGGGAGGAGGCGGCAAGTCGGCCGGTAGCAGTACACTGCCACCTGGAGGGAAGGAGGCACAATCACCTCTGCCTCCCAGTGATTCTACAGAGCAGGTCCTCTATAGGCCAAATACACAACAAGATACGAGGAGGTTACCAATGGGTAAGTAAACTAAAGGGTTACTCATATTTTTAATATATATGTCTTTATTGAATTTAATTATTAATTATTTAATTATTAAGTTAATTATTTAATCATTATCTCAATATTTTATGGGAATACTTACCTCAAGTCAAATATCAAATATAATATACATTGAATTTATTCGTTCGACAATTATTCCCATGGTTATTGCAGGGTGAATGGTTTCAATTGCATTTAAATAATGTTCTCTTTTCCTTCCAGAAGCTATCGTCGGGGGTCTATTAGGGTCTCTCCTCTGCATTTTACTGGTGCTTGCCATACTTCTATTTATCAAAAGGCAAGTATATAAAGTATACCTTAGTAAGACCAAACGTGGTAAACTGTCACCAAACCTCTTCAAATGAATTAACATCCTTGTTCAATTTCCATGCAAAATTCGCTAAGATATATTAAGAACAGCTCACATATGTTTTATATATAGGAACGTTGTTATTTTCAGACGGAAGGAGAGAGAAATTATCCCCCCTTCAACATCAACCTGCTTCCTCCACAGTAATACAACGAGTGTGCCTACGTCAGGGGGTCCATACATACAGAATAACCTGGCCCTGGTTGATGACTCAGTAGTTTGCTGACCAGAGGCCCCAGGACCAAGTGTGATAACGGGTGTGTAAGAGAAGGTACAGCAGCAGGGAGAGTACACAAGACACTAAAGACAAAGTGGGAACCCGAGACATAATAATGTGTTTATGAATGTCAAATAAGTACTCTGCTATGGCCATTGTATTTTGGGGGCAAATGCTTTGATCTCCTAATTGGGTACTTGATGAAACCCCAGGTGATAAGGAGAATCATAAGAAGAGGAAGGGAGAGAAATGACAAAGCTTTCAAAAAGCAGATACAATTTAAAATCTTGTACTTGGATAAGAGGACGAAGATTTCTGATGGAAGAAATTAAATACAAATGATGTGATTTTTCGTGCCCATGTGCCGAGTTGTCTATAATTATTAACGTTTTTCTCCCTTTTTTTTCATTTTTAAATTTAGAGCATTAGTAAGCGTACATAATTTTAATGATAGGAGAGTCAGTGGAGACAATATGTGGTATACAAAAGATGGTATATATAATGGTAGCCCAATTCAACTCGTGTAATTGTCTCAGGTAGTCAGACATTTTTGCAAGGTTTTCCCTCGTTCTTGCAAGGCATGTGCGAAATAAAGGTGACAAATTGTGAAGGTTGAATAATGGGTGATATGCAAACAAATAATTGTACAAATTAAACATTTTCAAAGAAAGTGGTCTCTGTTGCTGAAAAATCCGAAAGATCCCTTTCAGTTATTGTCAATTGAAATGTATCATAATTATATATACCATGAACAAGTTATGGATGATTAATTGATGCAAAACATATTTATTAAGATATTAGTTATTAGAAATGCGTGCTTAAACTCGCTCTTTGCGATCGCATGACATTTAAAATGCTGGAAATAATGATCTGAGAAATACGGCCATGAAAAATGCCTTATACATAGGTGAGGGGGAGAACATAAATCTCAAGTTATGATCTTTATTCATGAAATATGATCAGAAAAACGTGTGATTCAAAAGTGATGACTTCTGATGTATGTTATAGTAGAGTGAAACTCATTCAAGTGTACTCCAAAATTGTATCAATGAAAAAGTGTTCAAAATTCTGACGCACAATTATACTAACTAGGAAGATCATATGTTTTCAGGGACTTAATTCTTCACCGAGGACAAATTCTATGATTTATAACAAGATTATGACAACTGGAAATATATCATGCAGTTACGATTTAAGACACTTTCTAGAGTTTTCGCGTAGTGTTTAGTAAGGATTCCTTAAAATGATTTTATGATATATATAGAAAAAAAAGCCAAAGGCAAAAGATGATTGATGATAACCATTGACTGTGATAGAAAGAATATGAAAAGGGTTGGTGAAAATATTTGTAAATGTTTGCTCGATTCATATCAAGACAAGAAAATGAGATGTAATTTTTACAAAGGTGTACATAAATTTCTATAGGTTAGTTGTATGAAATACTGATTGTGCTTTAATTCTTTAAAGCTCTAGTCTATGTGAAAGTATAAATGAGAAATCATTCTGTATGCAATGGAAATAATTGGGACTAGTCTAAATATGTAAGAACGTAAATGGAAAATCCTCGGATATAAAAAGTCAATGTTTTTAAAAAATTTAATTATCAATCCATACCAAATTATATATGGCAGGTATACATTCAGTGGAATAGTATTCATGAAATGACATATGGAAATAATTGGGACTAGTCTAAATATTTAAGAAAGTAAATGGAAAATCCCCGGATATAAAAAGTCAATACTTTTTAAATTTAGTTATTATCAATGCAGACCAATCTATATATGGTAGGTATACATTCAGTGGAATAGTATTCATGAAATGATAAATTAGTGGGGAAACAAGAAATTGTCATTGTAAAAATTGTTGGCAAGCGAAATAGCTGATATGTGTTTGGACTGATTGGAAAGATTATACGCAATGAAGATAATTGTATTTGTTTCTGCCTGATTCACATGTACATGTACATATCTATAACTATAAAATAAAATTGAAGTTGAACAAATCCCTCTCGTGTTTTATACAAAGCTCAGGCTATAATAGATCACATTAAGAAGAAAAGGACATTTGCTATCTAAGTACATTCACCAATAATACACCTCCTATCACCTTCAATACAAATAGCCTATAATTCAATATTAAAAAAATGGTTTAAACATGTTCAATAAAGAGCAGACAGATTCCTTTCGTTTATTTATGTGATCTGGACCAACACTCACGTTATGTTCTGAGTAAAAAAATTTGCAATATGAAATTTTAACGTTTGGAGAAAATCATTATAAGAAAGAGAGTAATTATAAACAAAATACGACCAATAGCACCCAATAGCAGGAACAAGCCGGAGATATGCAAGTTGAAAATGTGGCCGTGTCTAAATTCAATACAAGGAGGCGCCACAAGTCAGATTTCCCAGCAACAGTTCTTAGTGACCAGGTTGTTACTATATAAGTGTAGAATACAATAAAGGTGCAACTGTAGATGGTCTTCTCATGTAAACTAAGACAAATTTGATTTCAAATGTAAGAAAAAGAGTCAGAGAAAAATGATAGTCCAATATAACTATCCAATGAATTCTGAACATTTCCAAACCTCTACAAATATCTACAAGAATTGAGGCAATATGGAATCGGATTGACTGGAGGTTAAACACAAGGTTAAATCCATAAACCTACTTCTATTTAGAATCAATTAACAAGAACGAACATTTATACCTTTTCATATCAAATAAATGTGTGTCAGATTCTGGCCATGTTAATCTCAACGCGATTCAGACCAATCATTTATAAATATGTCCCCTATCAGTATTTAACATACATAACCCATTCTTATATTAAATTGCGAGGACACCTCGTAGTAGTCAGACACACTAAAGGAACTGAAACCAACATGAGGCTGAAGGTGAGGAGTATCTCCAGGGGCGGATCCAGGGGGGGGGGCCCTGGGGGGCACGTGCCCCCCTAGACCCCACCTCATGAAAATTATTTGAGGCAAAACTTTGATAGCTCCAATGCAAAACAAATTATATATATACACAGATCCAATACTTTGCAACTGTATCCCCAGGATTTAAAATTATATGTTAAACCTCACCTGACCGAATCGTGTTGTCCAAATTAATTTGGACTAAAAAGCAATGTGTCCAGTACTAGGCTTACTCTAATATCAAATAAGTATTGTAATTCTCATATCACTGGATATATCAGAGCAAGGTGAAAAGAATAACTGCAATAGATTTTATTCCAATAGTCTTTCCTAATCTTGAATTCATCAATGCATTTGAGCAATTATTCCTACACATGGTTCCTGCGACTCAGAGAACATTAATTTAATTCAATGAGTTTTAATGACCAATTATCCCAGTTTTTAATGACTTTTTACTGACTAAATGAAGTCATATGTTAGCTGGTCAATGAAGGCTTGATGCTTGAATAGTCAATATGGACATAGCACGTTCTCCCCTGGTTATTTACAAATATGTTTCGGTAAGGCTGTCAGCGGAATTAAGTATTTCTGTTAATTGTATTTGTGTTGGTATAATTTAGGACCATGAAATGACATAAACTATATATGGTAGTTAAACTTATTTACACAGGACAGTGCTACCACTCAGATTCTCAAAAAAAAATATTACAGAAGCCAGCAAAAAATCACCAGACCCTTCAAAAGGTATAAGAAATGTACAATATTCAATCTCATACCACTGTTTCAAAAGGCATTTTCATTCACAAAATTTAGAAATTCAAACACACATTTTCCATGCAAATACTCAGAATATGGTGTTGAAGTGAATTGTATGTTATCTCCTGTTATATCCTTTTGGGGAAACATTTAAGATTAGAGCAAAAGATCATAATTCCCCTAATTGCAGTATAAAGTTATGATTTATCTCTATATCAATTTAGTTTTCCCTCTACTGATGTAGTACACAATATAATATTCATCCAACTTCACCTGATGTAAATTATACTATTGCAATTTTTTTTTCATCCGGGGATATTTATTTCCTTCTTTTTATTTTTCGGAAACCCTCTATTATGGTATTTATAAATCATGCATTGAACCCTGGTAATATCTTTTATCATAACTGTGAAAATATTTTGATTTTATCTTCTGAACCCTAAAGAATTGTTCTGATGGGCCTGAAAACCAGCAGAATGCATTCAAACAGTACTCAATATACAAAAACAAAATCTTGGGGGATCTTGTCCCCTCCAGGCTCCTAGATGGTAGCTTGGACCCACTACACTCTCATATATTTCTGTGGAAAACCCTGACTGGTGATCCATATTTCTCCTACTGAATTGAGGGCAGTTCAAGGCAGGGTTTCCATAATCAGTAATTTTGGTTGGTTTTTAAGGGCCTTAAACATCAGTAATTTTCAAAGTACATCAGTAATTTTAGATCTGTGGCTCACAGCCCTGTAGAATGTGCTCAACTTTCACTCATTTTCTAAAAGAAATTCCTGGGAAACCATGCCTCCTGACCAATATATGGTCATTATTCTAAACCAGCCTTAGGGTCATTATTCTAAACCAGCCTTTCTAGGTTTTTTGTGTAACCAGTAACATTCATCTCATCGCAGGTGACTAAAATCTTTAATTTTAACAAGAAAAATTATAACAAGCGAAAATTTGCCATAATTATTCCTTTAAAATGTGTGTATTTTAAAAACATTTTTTGGCATGCTAACAATTTTGTTTGTAAAAATTAAGCTAATTAGCTCCCTCCCACCACACATAAATGACCTGAATGAGGACTGGCTGTGCCCCCCCTAGGGTCCACCTCCTGGATCCGCCCCTGATCTCTATTCTGGAATAGAGATAGCGCTAATGTGAATGTAATAGAGATATCTCTATTCCTAATAGAGATATTTCTATTGTAATAGAGATATATCTAGGATCATTTAATAAATGGTCCTATGGCTCGCCATAGGGGGCAATTTTGACCGATGGTTAGCCAAGGTTAAAATCTGCCACGGTCCAAATTTCCCACATACTCCGAACCTGAAGACTCATGGAGGCCTCAAATCCCTTTAGAGCTATACTTTAGGACATTTCCTGTAATTTCCCTCTATCCCTTAGCCAATCCTGAAAATTAATTCGAAGTATGAATACTACTTTGTGCTCAAAATCTACTCCTCAGGCTTTGTTTTCTTGGCTTAATTGGTGTCACGCCTTGCCTGGCCTTTGATCTCTTCCCCAGTTTACTGAATGCCACCGCGGGTTGTCAATAATTTCTCCTGGTTCAGAGTTCGTCTATTAAAGCACAAATCTGGCAAAGTAGTTCTAACTATATAGATATTGCACTGACTTTCCTTTGGAAGTATCACAGCAATGAATGCAGTGACAATCTACTATATATTTCAAAGGTGCTTATTAAAGACCGTACAAAAATATAAAGTACATTCCTACAGTCTAATAGTTAGTTAGTCACATATACATCCAAGACTGTTGATAATAAACGGAGTAACTAGCGTAAGTGCATCTATATTATAAGAGCAAATAACCTAGTAGTTCCGCTCATTGCCATTCCTGTAAGATGGTATGTAGTGCCCCTCTTGCTCACCATACAGAGCATGCATGTCATCGAGTTAGGCTTATGCATGGCCCATGCTGTAGGGAGTAGGAGAGGTGCAATAAATAGTGAAAGGAACTCAATACTAAAGGAATTGCGTTCTAGCATCACGTTCCATTCTCTCTAGTTATCACAAATGACTTCTGTATACATGCTGTAGTTTCTCTAGAAACCTATTTTAGTACCTATACATAGACCTTAGTTCAAAACGCCTATCAACGTGAGCTTGAACCGTAGCTGGTCTGGAGCTTGGAACCTGCCGAGTGAAAAGCCAGCCATTTGGAGACTAATTAAGGCTACACAACTACTTCACACCCTCGTCACCTACGACCTAAACTGCAGTTACCAGCATTCAAAATGGCGGAAGGTGGGTCCCCATTAGAACAAACAATGTTGGTTTTTACCTAACAAAAGCCGTTTTCAGTAGCTGTCATGTTCTGTGGGTGTTTACTATAGTTGCATTTAGGTTTGAGTGTTATCAGATACATGTATCTGGCTTATAATACAATGTAATCTAGGTGAAAAACATTGAGTGGTATACCCGTAACTGCATTATACAGTTACGGTCATAGTGGAAATCAGTTGGGGTCATACAGTGTGTTATTCCAAGTACAAAATACAAGTAAACTTCAACCCTGGTACATTATTTGAACCCATCACAATGGTGTCATACCTAAAAGGAAGAGATCTATCGATTCAGTTTGTTATATAAAGCATTTTTAAGCAAGATTTCAAAGAAAATCATCAGTGCCAACAACAACAACAATGCAGGTAACTGCAGTTGGGGTCGTAGGTGCCGAGGGTGTGTACTTAGCGTCTGGGGTTTTCTGTAGTTGACATTATCTGGTGTCAAAAACACTAGACTAGCACACTTCTGAAGGACTGCCTAATTCCTCAGCTCAGCGGAGCTTAGCCTATGCAAGAATGGACTAACCATAACGTGAGATTTTATCCTGAGAAGTAAGAAGCTTGGAATATAGAGAAACAGAGCTCAAGAAATCCAAGTAACATCTGGTCATGATATGATTAAAGTTGAACAATAATAATATGATGATGAAATCCTGCGCACTATAAAACAACTTATTCTTAACTAAAAGTAATAAAACCCAATTGATTAAAAACAAGGAAAGGATTATAACCGATTATGTAAATGACTACATGGCAGCAAACATGGTTATACGGTATATAGGCCCTATGTCATGTTTCGTTTTTGGCTGACCGAAGAATCAGATATAAATTTTAGAAGATATTATCATTCTCTCGTACAAATCCAGATTACATCTATAGATGGAAAACTCAAACACTAATTCAAATCGACAAGTTATATCAAATAGAAAACCTCACCCACATTACATAATTTCAACCCCACTCTCAACTCTCTTAACTTTCAATGATCACATAGTTTTAGACATAATTATATAGTCCTTTCAGACGCATATATCATATCATCAAACTGGAAATACATATATCTGCTTGATAAGAACCTTTTTTTATTTAATTGTAAAAACAAGAGAAACCTATATGCTCTGGTAAAAATATTATTGTAGCAAAAAACTTTGGAGTATTTTTAACATCCTTTGGTCAAAACTGTCAACACCCATGGCCATATGCTGTCCATCGTACTTATTAAAGGCAAACGCTACTATTCACTGCCACGCCCCCCTTTTCCATGTACCAAATATGCGGGCATTTTACGGACTATTCCTTTAGCATTGCAGTCTATGAGAAAACGGCCCATTTCTTCACATTTTATAGAATAAAACAAACAATTAATGGCTACTCCTACTGTCCCAAGATTTTCTACACATATAGTTTAGGTTATATACTACAGATAAAAAGGAAAAAAAATACATGTCATCGCGTTTAAAAAAAAGTTGTAGCTGTCTGAAATAGACATGTTTGGGAAATACTGCTAGCTGTGGGTACTCTCAGTTGTACCCATTTACTATGCAAGTCTATTGGGGAATGCTGCATTTTTCTTTCACGGTTTTGGGAATAAAACAAAAACGGAAACTCCTATTGTCCCAAGATTTTCTACACATATAGTGCAGGTAATATTCTAAATATATAAAGGAAAAAAAATGTATGTCATCACGTTAAAAAAATAATTGTAGCTGTCTGAAATAGACATGTTTAGGAAATATAGAACACTTTGAAAGCAGCAGATTTTTGAGTTGTTAGCCATGTAAATGATGTTTCAACGCTCTGTAATTCAGAAACGAGCACGGCGACCCATTATTTTTTTTCCAGTTTTATGAACAAACATACTTCAAGAATCATGTACTAAAGTATCAGAAAAATGACATTTAATTTTGATGGGGAGAAAAAAAAATTGTTTTTATGAAAAAAAAGTAAAAAATAGTGCGTTTTTTCAAGTTTTTAATTTAAAATTCGCATCAGGTATTTGTTGTTTTCAGAATAGAAATAACAATTCACTTTATAAAAAAAAGGCATAGAATTATTGGCCAAATAATACTCTCTCCAAAACTGTTAACTATACTTAAATTGAGTGAATATAAATAGCAAATATGAACTATCAAGTCGAGGTACTGCAAAATGAGTCCCCCTTTTGGTCCTCATTGGTTATTTTGATATACCAAATTTTGAAGCACTGTAATTCAAAAATGAGCACGGTGACCAGAAACACTTCATCTTTATGACCAGAAACACTTCAAGAATCAAATACCAAAGTTTCAGAAAAATGACATTTATTTTCATTTTCCACTAGATAGTAGCGTTTGCCTTTAATACCTCTGTAGATGTGTTATTTGCACGAACTCACTCAGGTGACCACATGGCTCTTTAAAAGGGTCAAAATTAGAGCTGACGATTAGAAAAAAATAGGCCAAATTGTTTTTGATAATTTCATACATGAATCATAATACAGGAAAGCAATACATTATAGATTCTGTTTTAAATGAGACGAAGCAAATAATTGTTTAGGAATCGAAATGAATAAGATATGGATATCACCCAAGCCTTATAATATATTAAGCGTTGTGTAAGTGTATATAGAAAAGTTGAGCTGGAGAGGTTGCAACTGGTGCCTGAATTAAGGTGGCCACATGTGAGAAGCACACGTTGGCGGATGAACTCCTCACCAGTCAAATGTGTTTGTTTAAACACCTTCCAGGAAGCACACACACGACAAATTTAGCAGCCTGTCCCACCTTTGAAACAAAAACCATATGACGATGATGAAAAATTGTAATCAAAACACAGAATATTTAAAAGCTGGTAATTTTCACACCGTGTGCATATTATAGTAATCGGTATAACTAAATGGAGCCAGATTGAACACTAATTGTGTAGAAAAAGGCAAGGCAATAATGAATCTTTCATAGTTTGGCTATAGATAATCTTAAGTTGATTATATACATGCCATCCAACGTCATAGACAAATTCTGAAATGACATTTATGGAACTGAAAAAACTACACATGGCACTGGTGCAAAAGTCTCCAGTCAGTAGTTGCCGGCAATGTCAGAATTTGAGAAAATTAAAAGGATATCTTAGGTTAGTATCCTTGATGTCCGACCCCTACTTTATATAGCGGAGTAGCTGGAGGCCCCAAAACCTTGTACTCAAACATATAAAACGAATTGTAAACACAATGGTATTGATGACTTGAGACGGGATGACAAAGGGAAGTTATCCCCCAATCCCGAAAATCAGGGGGACTGGCATATGCTAGACACCTTAGCATGTTCGTCAGGTAAAATAAACTGAACTTGAATAGGGGATTTACATGTGCCACTGCACATGTCTATGACAGCACATGCTGGGATGGATTGGGATGAAATCTGACATAAAAATATTAGGCAACATTTTTATCGAAAATTACAAGAATGTTTTCACCAAAATCACAGCTTGTATAAAAGATCTATGTTAACCAAATGCATGATGTGAAAGATGGGGACATGTGTTATGGAAACATGGATAACACATGGATATTGATATTGGAGTACATATACATATCCAATGCTTTCAATGATATGTTTTCTATAGATTTTACACTGTACCATTAGTCCTATGATTCCATGCGAATCAAGATTCAAAATAGCGGTTATGCAAGTCCCCTATTGACCTAGACAACACGAAAATCAGAATTTAACTTGCTATCTCAGATACGTATATAATAGGCACCATATCTGTTGTTAGATCTGTTCATGTTGACAGCAGTTAAGTAACTACCGGCCCAGTATTTGACTGTCCGTTTTCTATTCAAAAATATTTTTGCCTCATCCATCAAAACAAAACAGACAAAAAGGTTTCTTTCCCATTGGTCAGTCAACATAATGCAATATTTATTTGCCTCCACATCTGTAGTCTCGTAAACAATGCACACAAGTAGAAGAGAAAACCTGGCCAACTGAACATGCAACAAAAAGATAGAGTCAAATGAAAAGGTTCTGTGATTTAAAACAAAGGTTTGTAATGTAATAGCAGATCATGAGGGGAGGAAGCAGCACCTGGGAACAACACGTAGATGGTTGGTCAGCAGGCCAGCTGTGAGCATTGTGGGCCTGGGTGGTCATCATGATGGATTATCATAATGCAGAATCTGTCAAAAATTAACACGAATGCAAATTTTACTGATCATGATGAGGTTGAAATGGGGGAAGGGTAGTTGTAGGGGGATCCTCTGTCAAATACTAGTATGACATCCAAATAAAAATCATACAATCCAACGTCAAAGCATTCTTAAATCTATTGCATTTGAACGTATTAATTTTTGTCTATCACGTGAATTTATTGTTAGGAATAATGATACGATATATTCTGTTAGTTTATCTCATGCTATCTATTTTGGTTTTGTTACCTACTATACTGTACATAATATCAGCCTATAGCATACAGCATGGGATTTAACTTTCTAGTATTCTTTCCATGGCAACTCAAGGGAAACCATGGAAACAAGATAACAAATTAGGGATTGATTAATGTTGGTCAATTTTTCTGTTTTATTCGTTCTTACAAGAACATTAACTTTTAAGGACTTCAATACCTTGATACATGCTTCATAGTTGTACTAAAAAGCCCTGTTCCTGTTTTCCTGTTTTCCCTGTTCCTGTTCCTGTCCCTGTTTTTTTTACAAAATACATCAATTTGCTTACTCTCTCACAGCTAAATCAGAATTAGTAGCATAAATCAATCACTTTTTGTTTCCATCAGGAGTAACCATGGCAACAGGTTCACTAATGTTTATGGTGAAATATTGATTGTTAAGAAATCACCTGAAAAAGGATCTAGATTTAGATGTATACATCTAAATCTGGATCCCTACCTATTTATATCATCTATAAAATATAGACTTTAATATGTTTGTGTTTCAAAATATCGAATTAAACTCTGAATTTTAGCACATAACTATTTCAAAACTATCGAAAGAGTTTTTAAGGGTGTGTGTATATAGTGTATGGTGAAATAAAGTGCTCAATTCTATTTTTAAAATTATGTTATAGGCATATCAATTATAGAAAATTTACCCAGAATTCCCAGGGGAGGCCGGGGGTAAAGGGGTTAATTGTACCTTAATCTGATAAGAGGGTGGATTGCATTAGATCAGATTATATGATTAAAAGGAAAAATAGGGATTAAAGTCTAAGCGACAACTAGTTATTAGATTGCAACAATAGAAAACCTTTCTCATAAATCCTAAGAAGGATATACAAGACACAGAAGTTTGGCCTATTCATGATGTCCCTTCCCATGTCAATAAGACTCATTCCAGGCATACCAAAGAAGGAAGACACTTGGCAGATGAAATTCAGTGATGGTATGTCTATCAAGACTAGAGGGAACGCCCAACGCAAATCACTGAAAATTCCAAATTTGAAGAAAATATCCATCCGTATTTAGCACACTTCAGCACAAGAGAAGTGGTAATATAACAGGTAATCAGCGTCCATTAAGGCGTATCAATCAGGATAGAATGATACAAAGGTGACAATGGAGCACTAAAATGACCACAGGGAACTAGTCATAATTGACCTCGTGCCGTCCACGTGGGTCAAGATTACAAGAGACACTGGGATGTGCCAGCTGAGGGACTGGAGACGCTCTCTAACAGAACCTGGGAAGAGGCAGATCTGGAGGAATGACAGAGAGACACAACACAATCTTACAGCTATCGGAAATCCAGGCTATGGACATAGATACTAGAGATCTCCTGTTATGTGAGCAACATCGTAATATACAGTCCACTAAGGTATTTTAATATCTGAATATCTGAATACAAGGGCAGAGAAGGAAAATAGAGACAAATGGGGACTTATCAAGCGTCTGAGACGCCTCTTATCAGGGTCATTAAAAATTCGGCTAGTCGTATGAAATGATGTATTATCTGAATTTTGTATAATTAATTCAGTGTTGTAGGTTATATGAATATATACTTTTCCCCCCGAAATCAGGCATGTCTGAGAAAAGCATTTAACTTGATGTAATGTCATTTCCTGCAATAAAAGCTTTTTCAAGTTCAATTCACTGCGGGTGCATTGTCTAGTTTCCATTACTGAAAGGCAGGGAGGGAGGGATATGAAGAGTGATGTTTGGTTGACTTCCTTTTCATTAAAAGTATTCCCAGGGTTCACCTTGCAAAAAGTTAAGCATATTCCTTTGATATTCAGCAGCAGGGTCACAAATGATTTAAACGCACTTATTCAATTGGAGCCAAGCTGCCGTCTGCAAACTATTCTTCTTCTCTAGAAGCTGTCTTGCGAATTGACTTGCTCGGTCTCCTTTACACCTCTTTCACTGTAGGTGCATTCACAGCACAACATCAACAGCTAGTCTGATCAACTCTAGTCTAAGAAAACATAGTAGTAAATATTGTTTCATACATTTTCCCAATATTACACATAATTTGAATACTGCCGGCCATAAGTAACATATTGTTTGATATAGATTTCCGCATTCCTGTCGCCCGTTTAATATTATATGCTCCGGCCATAGTCCCAGCTTGTGCTTCAAAGGACCTCAAGCTCACCTCTCACGGACCCCCTCACTGACCCATCCTGACCCCAGCCATCTTGTACGTGTGCCTGTTAAAAGGCATCATCTTGACCTCCTCCATATATGGCTGCCTCTATAGCCACACCCGCTGTAATTAATTGGCTTTGTTGAACAATCTGTTGCCATGGATACTCTCACTGGAGGACCTGGTGTTGTCAAAGGGGGGAGGGGGGATGAAGGGAAGAGGTGGAGGAGGAGGTGGAGGACAGCGGACGTTGGCCGCTTCCGTGGGAAAAAGACACTGAACAAAGTTTTCTCACCGGTTTTAACTTTGGTCACAACTTACCAGTGCAGCACCAGGTTCAAGATCTGTGCTGGCTTACTTTCAAGCTAGAGGCACAAGTCAGATCTGAATCAACTTTAGAAATTTACCACAATTACTCCTCAGGCTAAGCCATAGGGACCTACGTACACATCCAGGACTGGAATACTGAATTTGTGAATCTTGACAAAAATTGGGAGTAGGAGGAGGGCAGGAGGAGGACAGAGGAGATCGGTGGAGATATCTACCAAAGGTGACAGACTCTAAACAGGGATGGTGGATCCTGGTACACCAAAAACCATGTTGAAACTACAGGTTAAAATTTCTAATTGGAGGTTCCTTGTACGGGTTATCACCGTCTTATACTTTGTTACAACATTAGACCAAGTTTACACAAGAGATACTGCTGTTCGACACAAAGGTATGTTTATTTGTATACATTCATGCTGATTACACAATTGGAGTAATTGACATGAAACAGACAGGGACTTCACCATAGGAGCACATCCACATAGAGATCATAGGTTCACCTCACATACAACTGAGAGATTTTCATTAACGGTCCTTTCAAGTTTCAAGTGACAATGGGTAGGGGGAAAGGAAAGGGGGGTTAACACACTCGAACCTAAATCCAAACATTTCCCTTTCTACAGGTAAAATATCAGGAGATCCAATGATAATAAATTTTGAGAATCGTTGAGCGAATGAAAGTCACTTAAACACACAGCTCTTATACTGAACGAATGTTAGTGATGACAGGCGGGACTTTGGGATATGGAGATTAGACAACAGTCCCAGACCAGATATTGATTGACATTACCTAAGTTTCCCAATCAACATGTCATCAGTCCAGGCCCAGACCCTCAGATCAGATAAGAATGGTATGTCTCTGATTGGACGCCTACTTCGCTAATCGGTTTCCTGGCTTAGGACTAGGCGTTCTAATGGAATTATATAATGGCACTTTGCGGTTTGAGGCGGGAGTCTTTCGCTCCGTTTAAAGGGATTCCTCATCTTTGGGCCTAGACTGTCATTTACTTTATGACAAACGTTTAAAAAATCCTTACTCTAGACGTATCACAAGAAGTGTCAAAGAGATTAGGGTTTTAAGCTAATAATATTAGCTTCAAGTTCTGGACTGGAAATCATGACCAAGCTCTCCCCAATCATAGATATGAAATGAGAGATCCAGCCAAACTTATTGTAGAAAACTGGAAGAAGGAGTGTATTTAGGCGAAGGCTTTTTGGTAAAATCGAAGTAATATGGAATGCCCTCCCAGTTAATATTCGAAATTTAGAGGATAAGTAATCTTTTGTATCTCAGGTAAAAAGCTTATGTATCAACTTATTTGTGGATACTGATATTGCCGGAATCCCTTGTTTTCCCATAAAATTACAGAACTATAGGTATGTGCGTTTACTGGCCTTGTCCTCTGACTGGTTGTCTGATTTGATCATTTGAATATTTGTGTGGTGATTATGTGTTATGAAGTTTGTTTACCGAGTGGAAAATTGCGTAGTACTGAGCATTGGTGATCAGATATATTAGTTTCATTCACATCTGGTATATCAATTCTATTAGAATGGCATCACTTGCTAGAATAACTGGCGTAATTCTCCAGAGATACATTGGACCATTCCATCAAAATTAACATTAAAAGGTCCTAGTCCACTAAGCCAATTCTCATATGATTTTGCACCACAGAGGACCATTTTCCAGTAAATTCCGTGAGAATCACATGAGAATCTAACCTAATTGTTCGAAATGAGCGGCCGAATTGTAATGTCATCAGCAATAAAGGATTTTTGAATTGAATTGAATCGGCTTAGTGGTCAAGGCCGTATACGCAGTGTATGGGGAAAGGTCTGACCGTAAGAGCTATATCGCATGAGTTCCTATTATAGTTACGATCCAAGTTCCCCTATAGGGTCTAAAGGCCATGTCTTGATATCTTCACATACAGCTTTTAGAGTGCACTTAGGCGAGAGAGTAATATATTTTAAAAGGTAGAATTGTGATGTTTAATATCAGTTTACCATTGCAATACATCACTTAGCAATGCGAACGTGTGTAGGGGAATGTCCAAGTGTACTGTATGTACACGGAGAACACGCTTAAAGCAATTACAGCAGCAACAGCAGTGATCATGGAACTTCATTAGGTCACAAGTAGTTAATCATCTTTCCCAGATGTCCAATGATGATTACTGAAAATGTCCTAGACACGAGTTTGGCTGGACCGTACGACTATAATAATCTCAATCATCGCTTTATTTAATTAAAATGTGGTGTTACCGTAATAAATTGTAGCACTTATAAGAGTAATAGGTCCTCAAATACATATAATTTGATAAAGATGATGGTATTGTTTCCCTTCTAATAAGCAGAATGTAGAGTCAATAATCTTGTCTCACTCATCTTCTACTCTATTTATTCTTATTTTCATTTCATATAAAATCTAAAAAAGAAGTTGGTGTAGAATTGAGGTACTGTTGAAACGAATACATATATATATATACTTGTTAGTTGTACCTTAGATATTATTCTGTCAATGGGAGTTCATCCACTCCACTGAAAACGGATAATCAGAATATAATTAATGATTCTTAAAATTCAGAGCCCACATTTCCTTTGTGTTTGTTTCTTTATAAGTACTGGATTTCAAATCATTACAGAACACCGTGAAAATATGGAATGGAATGGAATGATAGAATGAATGAATGCTTTCCTCTAAATATTGTTGGAGAAAACAATTTCAGATTTTGTGTGAAAAACTGTATTTACAAGGTGTGAGCAAGGAACTACCTTCCTGGTGAGAGGATATCACCTTTCTACTAAATATTAAACATGCACCAGGAAACATAAATACATTGATTCGGATCATTGTCCTATTCGGGATAGAATATATCACGAAAGTTGACACGAAAGTTGATCGGAATAGAAGAGCTTGTTTAGCAATAACAAATTGGTCTGAAAAGCCAATACAAATGTGATTTTAATGTTAAGCTAAAGCCTAAAGCATTGTAAGGACTGAGAATGTTTGGGACATATACATACATGTATAGTCACACTCTTACCTTCAAGCAATACTATTTTTCCTCTTTATTGTGTTATGTTAAGGCAACATGGTTCGTCTCACTATATATGATTCAATACCTATAATTAATCACATTAATTAGTTAATACACAAAGTAATGCTAGACATAATATTATTTTCGACTGTTGCCAACTCTGATAGGACCTCACATTACAATACGCAAACTAAATGATACCGTACTCAGTCCAGGCTCAAACCCTCAGATCATATGGTATGTCAGTGATTGGACGCCTACTTCGCTAATCGGGTTCCTGGTCTAGGACTAGGCGTTCTAATGGGTTTATAATGACATGTTGCGGTCTTAAAGGAATTATAGTGGCACTTTGCGGTTTTAGGCTAGAGGCTTTCCCTCCGTTTGAAGGGAATCTCTCATCTTTAGACCTAGACTGTACTGGAAAATATACAATCTAAACTTGCTAAAGGATGTATGACTAAACTCCAATACTTTATTATTACATTTAGCAGATGATGCATTCGCACCTCGGACAGTGGACCAGTGCTTTGGGCAGACAATCCCCATCAAGTGTGACCCTGGGCACATGGTTCAAGTGATCAAAGTCTTTTACCGCCAGGCGCGCCACTGTCATGGCAGTTTCCACAGTAGTTTCTGTACAAGAGCAGAGCCCAGTAACCCGGCGTGTGTAGGCAATGATACCTGTGTCTTCACCACGCCCTACATCTACCTGTCCCCGGAATGTGGCTATAGCAACAACTTTTTAGTCACTTACAAATGCATTCCAGGTAAGTCTAGATATACACAAGATGTCCGCCGAAATTATGATATATAAGGGATGAAATTTGAATATTGGATGAAATTAGAAAGTATATCTATAATGTCTAGAGTCGCAATAAATTACAAACTAGGGTAAAAAAAAATGCGAGACAAATCATCAATGATTTACGTGGTGGGGAAATAAACATCGCTTTGTCATAAAATTGCTAGGATGCCAACAAAACGTGTCCTTTCAAAATGATTTCTTTCTTTGCTTAACTTTCTGAAAGCTAAAAAACAACACTTTAACCTCCTGTTACCAATTTAGTGTAATTGCACTATGAACATTAAAATGAAATTACGGATTCAATGTTAATGACGACCACGCCAGTAAATGGTCATGAAAAGGAACCATTAGTGAGGTCAGCAATCAGATTGAAAGGTGAATGTTCGACATGGTTAAGAACATGACTTAGAAATACCTAGAAATTTAATCACTTGGCTGATAACTTATTATTTGTAATAGGCTAAATAACCTAGAAATGTAATCACTGGGCTGATGACTTATTATTTGTATTGGCTAAATAGGTATCCAATAAAATCCAATAGATGAGAAAGCATTTTCATAACGTGGTGAATCCAGAAGATATATCTAATCAATTTTAACTTCGGACAATGTGATGAAGACCATTATTTAAATTAAATTCTCACACCAAAGAAAATGTCAAGATATTACAAGAGTAATAAACACCATTACTATAATCACATCCAATGACATACTAGATAACCGTATTTGGATTGAGTTTCTTCATTATTATTCGTCTCACAATATCAGAATATTATTAAACTATCTATATTCATAATACCCAGTTGGTCCAAACGAACGGTCCTCAGTGCAGTATGGGCCGAGTGATCATGCGATATATTATATACAAGACCACCTGCCTAGGTATAAATCTATATTATTTATTCCCAGGATATGATTGATTCACAACAGCCACTATGTAATAATGGTCGAAGTTAGATTCTTCATGCGCTTGTCATCGTGTGTCAGACATGCCTTATGTTGTTGCACATCTGTGCAATCAGGTACACGCAGCAATAAATTTATCCTTTTCAACATGGATCGGATCATCTGAGTAAAATATAGCTTTGTTACGGAGGTATGTAATCGAAGGATACAATGACAGTATAAAACGGTCCTCCATAACGATATATATGCATAAATAACTACTGCGCATGGTGTGATTTATATTAGGTCAAAGGTTATAGGCTATTTGTTAACAGCCGAACTCCACAAGAGGGAAAAATGGCGGAAACAAATTTTGTTGTTGCCCACTAATTTGTTGCAACAAATCTCCACACAGA
The DNA here is from genome assembly GCA_942159475.1 of Sthenelais limicola. NCBI lineage: Eukaryota > Metazoa > Annelida > Polychaeta > Phyllodocida > Sigalionidae > Sthenelais > Sthenelais limicola. The sequence goes on along the minus strand of OW804097.1, from coordinate 68,690,934 downwards.
AACAACAGTTCCCAGAGAATGTGGCAACACATCTAACACTCATCCATTTGCGTTTTCATTGCAAACATGAAATGAACTGTTGTTTATAGTGGGCAACAACAAAAATTGTTGCCACCGTTTTTCCTCTGACAATAGCTTTTATTCATGAATATAATCCGATGACTCATCTCACTTTATCCAAATAATTCAATAATTCAATTATGTCCTGTTACAACTTGGCAGCATCAAAACCATGGAACATCTGTCAAGAAGGCACCCTGACTGCACCTACTGGGTACATCGTCTCTCCACGCTATCCAGCCAAATACCCGCCCAGCCAGAACTGCAAGGTCACCATTCAGGCAGTCGAGGGATCCATCATCAAGGTCTACCTCCTTGATCTCTTCCTGGCCTACTATAATTACGATGTGACGAAGCAATGTGTGGACAAAATGTGGATGGTGGGGGAGGGGGAGTGCGACAGGACCAATTATCTGTGTTCTGGCCAGCAGCGCGGCCTCGTGTTCACGAGCAAAAGCAATCAAGTTACCGTTTACTTCGCCAGCGAGAGCCAGAAACATCTCAATGCGAAAGGATTTTGGTTGTACTATGAAGGTTGGTAGTTTAAAGTGTGTTTATTATTTTCCAATCGGGTATTTTTCGACTGCCAACAGATCTAAGTTCTAATCTAATGATGTGGTCGTACAATTTGAGAAGTTGGTTTTATTTTCGTGCACACAATATGGGCCCGTTTTGGATAGAATATGTCTCGCTCGGAATGGTTGAATTGCCTTTTCTTGGCCTTTTCATTTGAGGGATATAATTCGATAATGGTTTTCTTCTCTGAATGACATGTTTGGATACTCAATATTACCCTCTAACTTTGAATATCTTACAATTGTGTTTTCATGTATCATTCCGATTTAACCAGCATATATATCAATACCCTCGTCTTTAAATATTAGATTGGAGAATTCTGTATTTGCCTTTGAATAATACATTTGCCTTTGTGATGATACATTTGACATTTATCTAAGCTAACATAATTCCAGTGCAAATTAAATTGAATCATTTTAAATGAAAATTGCCCCCCACATGATCTGACATGAATTCGAAATGATCAAAATCACGCTGAAACAATGGAGAAAGCTCCTGCCACAGTGGAACTGATCGTATCATAAGGACAATCCTAATTTAGAAACCATAAAAATGTGCTATGTTGTATTTTTCATATGCTTTTCAGCGGTAGAACCCAAAACAGTGAAGACCCCGCCTACGCTAGCCCCACAACCCACAAGGCAAGCCGCTCCAGTCAAAACATTGCCTCCAACACCTGTAACGAGCAAGGGGACCACCATCATAACCACCACACCCACCACCACCACCAGCACGACGACAGTGCCCACAACAACAACTATACCATCTACAACATCAACCACAATACCGACCACTACAACTGAGCCCACAACAACACCCACAACAACGACACCCACCACAAGGGCAACAACGATAACACAGGCTACAACAATGGATCCAGCACCAAAGATCATATACTACAGAGACCACCCAAAATCGTCAGACAAGGATATTGACTTAACAGAATTCCTCGACTTAGAAAGGACGGAAAAGCCAAATGCTGACCAAAACCTGCCGCCATCAACCCCACCATATCGTGCCCCCACAAGCACAGAACACAAAAGTTTGTTTGTTGAGGATTTTAACAACACCCTGCAATCTAAATATAAAGTAGTTTTCGAAGAGGACGATGGATACAGTAGTGAAGAAGGAGGAATTGAAGAGGTCACATTTGTGAATGCAATTGTAGAACCGTCTACAGAGGTGACAGGAGAAATGGATTCTTATTACACAGAGAAAGATCAAATAGAAGGTACTGTAGGACTGGAAAATGTGACTCAAGGAACTGTGATCAATGGAAGTAGGGAAGGGAATCTAACTGTCATGTTGGAAATGTATAATGAAGTTAGCGACAAGAACAGACCAAAGCTTCCACTCTGGGCCAAGGAAACTCCCTCTCAAGCTGCTGTGTTCTTCCGTCAAATGGATGATACTACGCGAAGTATGTACTATTTATTTCTAACAGTACACCCAGCCAATCCGTTTTAATTACCGTATTTGATACGCCATTTTTCACATTAAATTGGTTGCCATGGCAACCGACTTCATATTACAGAATGTGGACCCTTCCAAAATGATAGAAGATTCAGAAATCTACCTCTGTACCATTTTTGGTGCTTTTGTACCAAATTCACCTTTTTTGCCCTTAACTAACACCACTATATCCCCTACCCCCGAATTATAATATAAACCTTTGCAAGCAAATTCCAAGTGGTGACAGCTTCTGTGACATCGGCATGTCAACCGGCATTAATCGTAATAATTTAGTAAATAAATTTAAGAAAAGAAAATAACAACCAAAGTCATGCCATTACCTATAAATATCACCACTCGACCAGATGACGCATAGATAGCTATGCCGATATTATAAGTTAAGTAAAAGATAAAATACAACTACCACACATTCGTCACTTCTAGAAAAATGAATTAATGAGTATTGATTTACACCCAGCAGAATGGGTGTAATGGGATGTAGGAGGCTGTCGCTGACTGAAACAGCTGTACTTCTCTATTGAAAGTGAAAAAAAATATCATAAAAACAAAAAAGGAGGAGAAAAGCAGGCGTAAGGATCACATGCTGTATCTTTATACATGGTCGTGTCTTAAACACAGCTGGTGTCAACTATGAAAAATTTAAGAAGATTATACTGACCTATTTATGTCCAGAGGCGACGTCATATGAAAAATAGAAAAGAGACATTGCACATTAGAGATATTTTTAACAAAAGCATGAATTGGGTTTGAGAAATCACTATAACTAACAAAGCTTCATGACATTAAAATAATTCTGCTGCTCACCTATATTTCACTCACATAGACACTTTTAAAAGCTATCAGCTGCCTACCTTACCTATTAAAAGTTTAACCTAAGTACGGTAACTTTACTTACATGACCAGCTACTGTTGGTAAATATTTAACACCAACACATTTTAGTTGAAAAACTTTCACTGATTGCAATTGTCATATCATTAAAACTTTGCCATTTTCACCACTCCAGAAAGCATTGTCGGAGGAGCAGGGGGATGTTTAGTCCTTGTATTGGCAATTACCGTATTAGCAATATTGATTAAAAGGTAAGGAATATACTCTTATGAGCAGGTTTTATACATCATTATATGTGTAGACACATCTATTCTGTATGACATATTTCATTTCATTCCAATATTTCAATAGACCAATGAATTGATTGATAAACATTTTTATTTCTTCATTTATAAGGAGTCAATTCTGCATGACAGGGCTTTCATTACCTCCCAGCTATAGATGGTTTGTGATAAATAATGTTAAGTCTTCGTTTACATAGCAGTATCGTAAATATAGAGATACACGCACTTTTATTATGTTTAGAACAAGACGCCTAAACCTTAGACTCTCTTCCGTTAATGACATTGTACATATACTCCTCCTTTCAGAAGAAGATCAACCAAAAACATAGCACCACCACTTCAACCATGTGTTCAGCCAAAGAATTTTGACGACATCATTCTCGCTTACGGCTCCAACGACTCCTCAAAAGGCTTCATCAATGTAGGCTTTGAGAATGAATCTGTGCAGGACTTTTCCATCGACTCCACCAGTCAGAGTGACTCAAGCTGTACATGGAGTGGCACAATGAACTCCTGGCGAGGTCTGAACCCTATTGATGAGGGTCCAGAGATAGTGTACATGGACGCTAAAACTGCAGCTTCGAAAACAAGCAGTGGCTGCAGCAAGAAGGTCAAATGGGTCAAGTCCAAGAGTCTGGATGACATCAGACACACAATTCGCTTGACGCAGCGCCAGTTTGCCAGCAGGGGTGGCTACAGCAAGAAGAAGCACCAAGACAAGGAACCATTCACAAGTCTGGCTTCCTTAGACGAGGACACTGATGGATCAGAGTTAAGCACTGCCTCGACCACTAAACTCACTCTGGCTGCGAGCAAGCAGTACAACACTCTCAATGATCTGGCATCATGTCTGGCCCAATCTGAGACCACCCTGTACTCAAACGCTTCTACTACCGACTCCCAGCAGATCACCTTCTCTGGCGAAGCTCGAACCGATTCCTATTCTCCCTATGAGACTGTTCACTTCCAACATCAGGAAGAGGTTGCACTCTAAAGATGTTGGGTAAATCAAATATTCGAGTTCAGTGGAGTTCATGCTTTCTTGCCACACGATATACTTTTCTTCACTTTTAAGATACTTGTACCGATGTTACGAGGCTAGGATCTAAGAAACATCACCAGCAGAATCTTAAAGGGAAAACAATTGGTGCTTCTTAAATTTACTTATATATATAAATATAAAGGGCTTCCTATCTCAATATTGTAAATGGTTACGTAGTTAGAGAGGCCATTGTGCACTGAGAATACAGGGTGCTATTAAAATGATGCGATAAATTATTGGAAGAATTTGAAGAAAATTGAATTTGATTATTACCAGAATTGATATATGATATATGATTCTATGTTATTGAATGAAAACACATACACCACTGTGTAATCTATGGATATTTATTGATTCGTATTCTTCATATATGCTGAGCATATATATACGTTATATATATGTTATGAGTTGCAATATTCATTTAGTCAGGAGCAATATAAATTATCAAAAATTACACTGGTGAACTAGATATATCGTAATGATACTATCAAAATTATATATAATTCTGTCTTGTACATAGTAAACAAACCCTCTGTATCCTAAATAAATCCTCTGTATCCTATTGTATATATAAGAATTGTTTTAAGACACATACAAGTGGACTGAGAATTTTACAAAATCGGGGCTGCTAACTTACATTTTGCTATCATAACCTGTTGCATAATAATTACATCATCTCCTATAAAACATTATCTTCCCATTTATTCTTGCCAATGTATACACGTGTAGGGATACATATTTGCAGTTTTACTACACTCAAAAAGATGCCTTGTAACGTTAATGAATTAGTCTTCGCTATTGCATTTTTTCACCAACATCCAAAGTCCATGTAATGGACAAATACAGTTACTTTAAGAGGTGCGGGTGCCTTAACACTGACCGGCATGTTGGTGTGTCGTTTGCCCTTTTGACTAATGTTGAAACAATTGTTGTTATATTTTGTCCAGAATAAAGTTCATGTTATGAATAATCAATTGAACGTGTATTATTCTCCAATTCATTTTTCCTGCATTACATTAACGGATGGTCACCATATGAGTCCAAGGAAAGACACGTGTTTATCTATAACATACATAAGCTGAGAGCATACTGGGAATAATTAAATAATGAAATTAGATCCTGTAAAAGGCAGAATTCTCCGATCACTAAAGGATTAAACACAATCAAACGAACTTTGCTTTGACCTTAGATAATTTTGACAGCTGATTTAAATATTTAATTAGGAAATGCATGCCTTAGCTCTTACACGCGAATTTATATTCAAATTTAATATATTTACGGGAAAACGGTGTAATATACGATCAAAACGAAATACAAACATGGCGATTTGTTTCAAATATTCCCCCATTACATTCAAGAATAGAGCTTAAATGCTAGTTTTGGTCGGGAAAAGTAATAAATCGAAATGCACATGACCCATAGGAATGTAAAGGCATTCCCCTCATTAATATTCCCGCCTGAGGGGAATTATGGTTATCTCAATTACCGTCAAAATGGCGCATCATATTTATACTTTGTTTTCAGACAAATGAATTATTAGCTAGCACTTTACTGTAGATATGGTGGAAACTTTAACACAGCAAATTGGTACAATACTGTTCCAACTCACTTGGTATACAAAGATATAAGTAAATCCTTCTCGTCCGAAGGAATGGAATGTGTTCCGATATATCACTTACCACAATTGCCAGCAAGTGGTTGGAATAATGATACTTGATGAAATGACAACAAGGAAAAGATATATTATGAAAAAATGATAGCTGGGAGAGAAGGAGAGAGAGAGAGTAGTAATTGATCTCCATTCATTATGCATGGATTATTCATCAAACGTCGGGATGACCGCCGACCTCTGGCAATAACGGTTATAGGTTATGAATGAATGAGGACAGGTAGTAAGCTGGCTCATGAGTTAGTCAGTGGCGTACAGGTGCTGAGACCATGTAGGGCCATCACAAAGCGCAGGGTTTACAATTATTTGCCTGGATTACCAATACAGATTACAAGTGCTATGGAGGGAATCTCACAAGTTCTGTGCTTCTTTACATTCATTACAATGATCCAAGCAAAAGGTAGGTTTTCATTCATTGTTGAGAATCATGGTGGTAATATGTAATCAAGCTTTGTAGGAGAGTGGGTTGATAGTAGAAGCGGTCGTAGTAAATGGAATTGCTGTTTATTAGATATTATTTTCCGCTGAGTAATTGCTATTTGTATTTGTATTTCTGCTTTCTTTGAATAGGCAACGTGATAAAACGTCAGCATGGCTGACACACGTATTTGTGTAACTGTTAAATTGTTTGGCTTCAAATGTAATAATTAGTCAATAGCGTCCACTTTTAGGTTTATCTTGCAAAGACAGGGTTTAGCTTCAGTAGTCTTCTATTTCTGTTAGTTCTTCTGGATGTTATATTTTAAGTGTTATTCAACCTATGAATTGTCTCCCAACAAAATTTAATGGAAAGGTTTTGACAGTGTGGAAAGATGAACAGCTAGACCCAAAGTTTAAGGAATTGAACAAGCCCTTTGTAGATTAAAAATGATAAAGAACATGAAAGATTACCAATATGATTGGACTTAATGCAATTATCTCTGGCAAAGAAAAACGCTATGTTTAAAGTGTTTAAGTATTCCATACAGTGAAGGTATCCACACACCTTGCAGTGCTTCTGCGAAATGTGTAGCACATTATATGACATTAGTATTCTATGCTTATGACATAGTTGGACGTGCTTGAAGCATCCCATCACTAATAAAAAAACACGACATATCTGCTTTAATTAAAAAAGTAAACATATTGTGAAAATGTTGTGTTTAGCCATGCACCCAATATATTATAAGCTAAGATACAAAAAGATAAGTGGTACCATTTAAAAGCATAAGATTTTCCCATAAAGTTCTGGTGATTAATAAAATAGTTTCCAAGGACTTCAACTCATCTACTACTTCCAAACATTTATTATTGTGGACCATAATAAGCCAAGGGCATACACGCCCAGTTATTTCCGACCTGGGAGGACATCGTATAAATAGTAACAACACAAGTTATAATGATCAATGAGATAATAACTCAGTTGTTGAATAATAAAACACACAAAGATATTCACTTCTAGGTAATGACACCTCCAGTAACATATGTGTGATTGATATCAATATTCAAGCCAATTTAGTTTGTTTTTATAGCAGTAATAATTTGATGGTGATCAGGGACATCGTTTCCTTATCACTATGCATTCCGGATGAGAATGAGAATAAAAATGAGTATCAACTCTCAACTAGGATAATATGCAATGAACATAATTGAAAAATGATACTAACAAATTAACAATTCAAATGATGATTAACAGTGGTGAATTTAATCATAATGACCTGTTTGACATTGATTTAAAACAGTGATTCCTAAGTCACTTAGATGTAGCCTTCCAAACAGGCTTCCCATCTATCTACTTAATGGTGCATGCATAGGTGTAGTTACAAGAGATTGTCAGTTAATGGTGCATGCTTATATAGGGGTAGGAAAGGAGAGGCACGTTTTTTTTCCTTTGGTAAGTGACCAAAATACATGGCTCATGTTTACAACTGGACATCTTTTACCTGTTTCATCCCTATATTGCCTGTATAGATGAAAATATTTAGTAATTTTGAAACCGGATCTGAAGATCATACTGTAATTGTTAAGACAAAAAGAAACCAACAAAAAAAGTAATTTTTAAGAACGTTCAATAAAATGAGTGGTTGGGGCTCCACAAAAACGGGAGGAAACGTCATCTTGGAGCTCACATCCTTCACGGCACCTTCTGATATCCTGTATGCTAATTTCAGTTTTTTTTGTTTTCTTTAGCATTTTTTACCAGGACTAGATCACCGCAATGGTGGTCTTCTTCTAGTACCAGGGGGGAGGAGGTGAAATTGTAACTGCGCCCGGGTTCGAACCCACAACATGTTCATGCCCCTGGGCCGACCCAGCACTTTAGTTCACTCGGCCACCCTACATCCCCACCCCCTGTTTTGTTTGTCAATACAAAGAGATTTTCTCTGAGGTTTCCACAAAGAACACCACTAGAGGGATGCAAGTCGACCCATGCCAGAAATACTGAATATTTTAGAGGGGAAAAAAAGAGTCAATTCTTATTATTTAGGGCCTCTACTAAATACACAGGATATTTTAACTGATTTAAGGAGGACAAACATATTGATGACCACCTGAAAATATGATTTTGTGTTTTATTTTTTGGCGAAATTTGGCGAATCAGATTCTGAGTGGTCTTTTTTTAATTTTGACGAAATTTGGTTATAAATGATGGAATTTGGCGAAGATTTGACAAGTTTTGGAAGAAGTTTTCAAAAATACTGATTTCAGTACAAATACTGAAGACTTTCATCCCTGCCATTACATCCCTGCCATTGTCAACAAACTTAAGTAAGTTGATTTCATTCTTCTCCGCCAGGTGATATGCTGACTGGTACACAGGTTGAGGGTCTCAACGAATGTGTGGGGGACACCATTCACATGAGGTGTCCTCCCGGTCACCGTATTCATATACTCCAGGTGTTTTATGGACAGTCCAGCCAGGGATGCTCCTATGATCCCAAGGGCTGCGTCCGACAAGACTCCAGTTTCCACAGATGCACTGGCCAGGAGGTGTGCGATTGGACGGTACCAATCAAACGACTCCAAACTTGTGGCGAGGCAGACTACGTGTCGGTGACCAAAAGATGCCTCCCAGGTAAGGAATACATTTATGATACATTTTCCATTGATTGATTCTGATGGCATGCACTTTATGGGCTGATAGGTAGGTGATCAGCGGTCAATCAAAACTTTTGAGCTGCTAATGGAACGTATAGAATGTGGCCAAAGTTTTAAATTTCTGGGAAACTTATATATTCAAGGTCCATTTTTGTAAGTATCTAATGAATGGGAGGCATGAACCAGTGATTCTACAGCCTGCATGGGTCCTACAGCCTGGGTGTTCTAAACCCAAGAACCAGCAATTCCTAGATTCACACCAGACAGGTATAACCACACGAGAATAGGTCCTAGACATTGTAACTGAGACATAAACCATATCAGAAATGGAAGACAAATTAAACCAGATTCACTGCACCAAAGCTGGGACGTAAACGGCTGGCATGATGTTTCTGGGAAGGGGGAAGAAAACAGTTTAGACAGTCAGAAATGTCAGGCAGAAATGTCCAAGTCACAGATGTATGTAACAGTAACAACATACAATGGCCCTGTGTCCCTTTAGATTATTATGTGAGGTGGGAAATCTTGAGATGTAGAGCATTGAAATGTGAAAAACAGTTTAGATTTCAGATTAATTCATTACATAGACATATAGTTGTAAGGGTTAACTCTCCCTTGCTACGATGATATCGATCTATTTCATTAGTCGTGTACTACAGCGAGTAATGATCATAAAGTGCCCCCAAGGACAAAGTTGTTACGACCATAGGTTCTATCACAGACCACCAATGAGGAAGAACATCTGATACTTATCTACGAGGAAAGGTCCCCTGACATGAGAGTTGGGATCTGATCCATCAATGTCTACAGCCAAGACTTAAGAAAGCCGAACTTTGAGCTTCGTCATCAAGGTCAATGTATATTGGAAATCATATTAGTAATTGCCAAAAAGCATGTCATCTTAAATAGTTAATTATACAGAGCAGTAAATCATGTAATGTAGCTGTTGATAGTAGGAAGTAATTTCCCTCAATTGAGGTCGACATGCAGTAACTAATTCGAGACATTTTTATTTTATTTTGTTTTACATTCAATAAGCTTACAATCCACGAACGCTACTCTCAGTTTAAGGTTAAAAAAAAGATTCCCATCAGCAACTCTAAAGTGGTTGACTACAGAAGATACAACCATATAGTATATTTTTCAATTATGGTTACATAGTATAAGGATTGTGCTATAAAACAATCTACTCATTATGATATTTGGATGTATACTCATGATAAATACTACACATTCTTGGAATAAATCTTCCACTTCTAAGCATGGGTTATAAAACTATTTGGGGATTATTTTTCAATTAGACTAAGATCGATTGTGCCAATCAATTAATTCTTACAGAAATTTGGTAATCGATGTTATGTGGCAGTCTCATATAGACTGACACCGTGGGATATCGCATAAGTCCATTGTTTCTTACGAAAGTATATATATATACAAAATAATGCCAAATTCCAGTTTCCATATAAAAATATTTTAACATGAAGTGAATAATGAAAAAGGAGTAGGTTGGTGAAGATACGAATGAAGGATTGGTGCATGATGAGGAGTTCTGAACTAACACATTAGATATGATAAGAAGTTCGCATGTGCCATTTCTGGGAGTGGGAAATATGACAGACATACAATCACGCTTCTGATGCATGACCCAGACGTAGATACCATATCCTTGATAATTTGACCACCATGATTTGTATGGTTTATATTAGTGCTCAGTCTCCTGGACATAGCGATATTATATTCCCCATCAGCAGTTGTTCACTCGCTTATATATCTGTGCCTTTCCTCCTGCCCCGAGGCTAAGTCGTGTTATTTCTTCGTATTAGTATACATCAGGGAAGTGCCTGAAGACCTATATTGCATAGCACACTATTTACTTATCGATGGTCTTTAAAGTTACTCAAGCTCCTAAGTTTCATTTTAGATGAAAGGCGATACACTATATGGAAATTGAAATAGGATGATCATTTTAAGACTCCAAGTTGTATAGCTGGATATTAATCAAAGCTACGTCTCAGATCAGAAAGAAAAGCTGAAGTACAAGATATCTTTATATGAATACGTTTATATCCGTCTTCATAACTATATTCATACGTTCCCCATATGTGAAAATAAACATCGATGTCAAGGTCTAAGGCAAACTTGTTTCCCTTTTCCATATAATTAATTAATATATGGGCATATATAGTATGCGGTCACGCAATGTATGAAATCTTTGCATGCATGGAACGATGAAAAACACTAGGGGGACTTGTACATCTATGTAATAGACGATGCTTAGTGTATGTCACTGCCTGTTGTGTTCTTGCCTGGAATATCACCTCTTGCTGCACTATTTTACGGCCAGCTGTTGGTTAAGGACACATGGTCCCTCGTTGACCCGGCGTAATGGTCACTGTCATCTGCTAAAGACAGATGCATGGTACCTCTTACCAGGCACTGGATACCAATTTCATCAACAGTGCAGTATGTCTTCCCAAAAGTCTTATTGGAGAGGTGAATGGTATTAATAACACATTCATATGTTTGATAAAGGCTTTATGTTAGATTCTAGAACTGTCAAATTATGCTTTTATAGCTAGGTAATCCAGGTGTCTCAGTTTAAGTGCTTAAATTATTTAATTAAAGAAAAATATGCCAGGCATTTAAAAGAGGATGACACATGGTCAATTATTTGTGTCTCATAAATCTGATCCAACTGGCGAATCGAACGGCAATCGATTTTGTTATATATGACAATATTCTAGTAAATAGGAAATATGAGAATGAATTAATTGAGTGCTGTTTACGAATACAGAAACTTACATAGCAATACCCTATGACTATAATATGATAGGAATAAGCATCAATTCTTAAAAGAAAAAAGACATTGTGGAGAAGGAACATGTTGATAGTGAAATGAGTGTCTGAGTGTAAGGTATATATGTACCACAGACATAGCAGATGGGTCGGGCTAGGCTAGAAAGAACAGGACATGAGACTTTACACTAATGTCTCCCATTTCTTCTCGGGCCCACCTGCCGTTCCCCAGTCAGTCTCCCTTGAATGTATTTATATGCATGTACTGCACAGACATTAAGTAGCCTGAAGGTGTTTTACGATGATCATTTCTAAATCAATGATAACAAACACCAACGTCAAGAGTCAACAAAACTTAAAGATTAAGGATTATATTCATCTCATTTCATCTCGATCTCATTTCATCCCACAAAAACAAAATGGAATGAAATCCAAGCGGAGTAAAATTAATCCAAAGCCATGCATATGAGTGGGATGAAAGGTATGTAACTGATTCCCACTCATATGATATGTTGTGCATATATGCAAACATTATATAACTTACACGTTTAAACAAATTATTGGGATTTTATGAATTTGATAAAACGTAGAGCAGATAGAAAAGAAAAATAAGTGATGGGAGCAATCGTATCCATGGCTGTCAAAAGCTATAAGAACCATATAATGACGATTATTCATTTGTATAGAGAATAGGGCCTATATCATTAATCTATTTGAAATTAAGGCTAAAATATCATTTTAGTTTAGCAAACAAACTCAAAAGCAAGTTATAAATATTATTTTAAAGTTAAACCTCTTTCTGTCAGCTTTTTCGTTCTGGGCATCCATATCATAGAGGTCTATGTGGGCTCAAGAGGCAAAGCCTCTTGTATCTTATAACAAAGACATTAGGCCTAACAAAGACATTAGGCCTAACTTTAACTAATCGAGAAATCACATATCCTTATTGTAAAAAATGAGATGGTCGATAATTATACACGATACCTGAAAACACTTAGGATGTTCATTTGACCGTCAAAGGTAGTTCAAAGATAAGGCATAATAATGATTAGGAAGTTCGCGATTGTTGGTAGGGGAAATTGTGGTGTTAATATCATTATCACCATTATTATTACGAACCATTTACATATACTGTTTGTATCTGAGATTGAATGCTGTTTATAGTGCAAATTTTGGCTTGGTGATAAGGTATGACTGTTTACATTTTGCATTTCAGAATATGAGATAACAGATTTATGCAGTGTGGAAACGTTGACCAATAGCAGTGGCTATCTTGCTTCTCCTGGCTACCCAGGACCCCCAGCCTCCACAAAGATCACATGTAAACTGACAATCTCTCTGTCAGACCCTCAAGAGATAATCAACTTCTACATGTACGACTTGGGAAATGGTGATTGTAGGGGTTCCCTGATCATCAAGGAGGCAAATAAGCCAAGGCCTAGGTCTCTACGTTTATGTTCATCATCGATTAGAAGCCGGGGTCAGAGAATATATACAAGTTATTCTAATGTCGTTGAACTGACTTACAACAGTGTATCTGACTCATCTTCTGGAAGGGGATTCCTTATTTACTATCAAGGTAGTATTTCTTCATAGACTTTATAACTGATTATCTAATGTATGATACTGATACATAATGTAAAACCGATTATCTAAATTATGGTACTGATACTTATATACCAAGGGTTATTTTATTGGTTCAAACTGGTTTGATTTGATTGCGCTGCGGACCTAGTCGTAATGAAATTGACTGTGCATTCCCACTCCATACATAGTGGATTTGAAGGGAACCATGCACACTACAGCCACCGAAGTCAGTCATAAATGATTTTCATTTCAGCTCAAAAAAAGACAAGAAGCTCATTCCCTAGCGAAGGCATTGTGGTACAAACACCAAACGAAGCCACCACCACAAAACCTGCAGAGGATTCAACAAATGCAAAAGGCACAGAGCCTGGACTTGAAGATGCAAAACCAATACCAAGTCCCCGGACAGTCTCACCAGATAATGGCAGGCCAGGAGAGTCAGCAGCCGAGTCAGCAAGAAGAAGGACTGAAGAGGCACTAAGGAGAACCCTTCTGCTACTTCTGGGTAAAAAACGAGAGGCAACTACTCTGCCAACACCCTCCACTAAACTTACTACCATCACTAATTCACCAGTTGAAGTGGTTACTGAGCCAACAAACATTGAGAAAATAAAACCCACAATCGTATCTACTCCAGCCCCTAAAACAGAACTAGTAAGCATTGCATACATTGAGGATCAAGACAAATCAAAGTCAGAGCCCAAGGTTCAGGCTACAACGACAGAACGATTTCTAAGTGGCCAAATCAACTATACAAAGAAGAGAGAGACTTTGTCTCCGACACCAACAACAGAAACGCCAACAACAGAACGAACCACAGTAATACATGTAACACCAAAAGGTGCGAAGGAAAAGGTAAAAAGCAGGGTACTAATAACAAAATACCAAGCCCCAACTACTCAATCAACAATGCCTCAGACTACTCCAAAGAAAACGACAACCACAACAAAAAGGACCACAAAAGTAGTAAATCAGGGAGATTTGGAGAAAGGCACAAAACAAACCACTCCAACTGCAAGCAGCAGTAGTAGCAAAATGAAGATAGACACAAGCGGTGTTGTGTATGATGTGAAAAACGCCCAGGCATCAATAAGTGAACTCACTACAGCTATCCCCGCCGGCAAGGAAATAGCGGTATTAAATGGAACTACTCATGATCCATTCAGCAATATATTTGCTAGGGACAAACCAAGAGACAGTGGACCTTGGGGTGAGTAGAGCAAAATCATTGTAACAAAAATCCACTTAAATACAATTGACTATATTATGTATATAATAATACCATAAATCGTTAATCTTATCTTTTAAATGATCGTATTTCAGCTAGACTTTTGTCAAACTAACTGTTTGAAATCATTCATTTTTTGCGAACAGCTAGAATTGATGAATTATTTACTTTTTTTAAAAGCTGCAATCGTAGGTGGAGTAATAGCCAGTATAGCCGGTATCCTTCTGCTCGTCATCATAGGCATCATGATATGGGAGAAGAGGAAAAAGAAATGTGCGAGGACAAGAATGTATGATGATGTAGTCATAACCAATGCCAACAATCGTGCAAGGCAAGAATTGGGCCAGCAAGACCAAGGAATACAGAGGAACAAGAGATTCCCGATTCCCAGAAACAGAATCTATGAGAATGTCCAAATAAATGGGGGATTCATACCGGACGAAGTTTGCCTAAAAAAGACTGGCAATAGTGTATTGACGAAAGAGAATTCTGAGAATGATGCAAGAAGTGGAGGAATAGGAGGTCAGAGCTTCGGTCAGATGTACCAAAACACAGATATGAGCTGTGGTGAAGAAACAGATGCAGAGAGAAGTTATGATGAGGTTTCCATGCAGCAGACACTGCGCATGTCAATGACATCAAGGCCAGTCCCTGCAAAGCGACAAAGCGTTAATTCATCGCAGAGGCCAACCACAGCTAGCAATGACAGTCTGGATGTTGGTGAAGACGTATACTGCGAAATAGCCGACAATTCCTCAGCCCTGGGTCCTGCAGGGAAGCCTATGCCTCCAGTGAGGACAGCTAGCCGAAGAGATCCGCCGAATATGAAGCCCCCCAAACCACCCATAAAGCCTAAACCCAAGGGCAGTCTGAAACGCTGGCTGGATAAGGCAACTGGTCGGCACAAGGAGCCAGAAGTAAGCCCAGACTCATTGATTGATGTGCAAATGGTAGAGAATGAAGTGTATGAGTCTGAGGAAATTCGCAAGTCATAACAACAAGGCCCTCTACCCCAACAGTGGCTCTCATAGCTATGAGGGAAATGTTAAATAACCGACCGTAGGACTGTATAATGACAATATTGTAAATAGAGCCTGGTTATATTAGTCACTCAGCTAAGGTTAAGATTAGAGGATAGGGGTTAATCCATTATGATTACACCGAAATTATAAAGGAAACTTGACCAAAATATGGAGATTGAATAAACACACCATACAATCTGTGATATTTACACTGCTCGATGCTAAGAAAAATGCTGCATGACGATTATTGTTAACCAATACAGCTAATATGTATTCCTCATAAGAGAGAAAGAATAATTTTACTGTCCCAGAGTCATTTCAATAGCAAATATATTTTCTTTGTACATAAAACGGGATGTAAACATAGGAAAACTGCTAAAATTTAAAGCACACTTCTATACATTTGGTGTAATATGAGCATGTTTAATTCATCAAGTAGATTGCTGATTTTCACATTACTTAGGGCAGTAAGCCCATCAGAAGTCGATTAGCTGAGTAGAATATACTGTAGCCCTTGTGCAGCTCATTTGTAAAATGTATATATATATAGTCTATTATATTATTTTAGTATATTAGTAATGACGATTGTATAATTTAACCATGTAATGTCAGGTAACTGACAGAACTGCATATCAACTGTCTGTAACATTCAACAATGTTGTTATATCAGTTTGTTTTGTCACTATTCAAGCAGTGGGACAAGCCAATGGTAGGTTCCCGGGTTCTTCACCAGTGTATTATCAGTCTTCTAAAGAATATATTAAATACATGGAAACTATTGTAGGGGAAAGGAACGAGTCTGACAAGAAAAGATCCCGGGATCCAGACCGACTGTTTATTAGGCTTTGATCTTACATATGGCGATTGATCCGATGTGTATGGCGATTGATCCGATGTGATGATCGATGATTGGTTGTTTTAGTTTGTGGGGAACTCCCATATGCTAATATGCATATTAGCTATTGCGAAAAAACATTTATCCTATTCTCATATTGCTATTACAATACTGAGTCTTGAGGTGATTTGATGTGTTTAATCATAACTCATCATGAAGCTTCTTTGTATATATACTGATACAATAATCGAAGTCAAATGCTCATTTAATGCGGAATGTCTATGTATCTTTCTGGGTGATAAATTAAGGGATCTGGGTATGTTTTTTTACATTTCAGTATGCACTTCGAAGGGAGTAAACAAACATCATGATAAATAAATAATGGAAAAGAACGGTGTGATGATATTATCTATAGATGACAACTCTCCTCACCATGGCCCTTTATTTGGGTAATAGAACTAAACCGTCTTAATATATAGCAATAACCTGTATACCTCATGAGCAATTTAATACCCCAAATCAAAATACATTTTCGATGTATGTCTAAAGCGTTTTAAGAAATTTATATTTTTCTCTCGAAATTCCCATAATATATGAGAGATAAATTTTATCATGAGACAGAAGATCTAAATGTTTCAGCTTATCAGACTATCAGAGGTACAACGCCAGATAGGTATCTTCTTTTATTTCATTAAAGGTCAATATCATACTTAACAGTTATACAAAAACACACATTATCCGTCATGGATGTTCTCAACTGACAAGTGTTATTTATAAAAGTTTAATTAACATGAATAAATCATAATAATAAATTTTAATGATTAAGGCAACTGATCAGAATGTGGGAGATCCGGGTTCGATTCCCGGGTAGGTAAGACTGTTGACGCCAGTGTTTATTTCACTAGTGCAATGACCACACATATCTAAGACACTTGAATTTTAACCACTATTACTATTATATGGACATGAACCCACCCGGTAAAAGCGGTTTGGCAGACACATCCTACTGGGGGTTTGTTTCTCCATAAAATTCTATATTATTGAGTAGTAAATTAAAAGGAGAAAAAAAACAAAGACACAATGTGTTGACAGGTAAGATTCTTTTGTTTGAATGAACTTATAAAACCTTTTAAGAATTCAGTACATCGCGTAAGTTGATTATTAGATCAATGGTTATAACCATAGCGTCCTTGGTAACCAAGGGGGCGTGTCTACTTCAATGGAGCCGTTGACAAAGCTGTTGACATTGTCAACTCCATTAAAATAGTCGTTCAACCTAATGACAAGTATAAGGAGAGGAGCTCCAACATTTCTTTTTACATCATGTCTAATTATAGCGAAGAAAAAAAGAAAGGCAAACGCGGCGAGAGAATTATAACTAAAAGAAGAAAGGCTAGGCCTGAGGTAGAATTGGATAAAAAGGGAATATCTAGTACTGATCCGACACACAAGAGGGCGACTATATCAATATGGCGTCAGATGGAAGACTCACTAATTCCATTCGAGCAGAATCTGCCCTCAAGCTGACTCAAACTTTACAGAAAGTAATTTATCCGACACATTATAATACTTATTTATAGGACATATTCTTCCTGATTTTACCATCTTTTAGAGACTTACCGTAGGAAGTTGAATTAAAATTAAGATTGTTATGACCAACACATAGGGTTGCGGGAGTAAAAGTATACAACTGCATGGTTTTTCCAAATGATGATACATAAATTATACCGAACATGGAATTCCTGGGATTTGTTACTAGCTTTGTAGGTAAATGTATATGATTACGTTTTATTGAAAGAAAAGGATACCATCTCACCTGAAGAAGGGCAAACTAGCCCGAAACTTGTGTTAAAATAAAATCATCAATAACAACAACTTTATTACACCTCTCATAGAATCATCATTTACCGAACGACCAAGATCGATAAACAGCGATATCTTTCCCCCTCTACAAAATTCTTAACTGTCAGTTAATTCTATTGAAATGAAAAAAATATGGTATTTGTGGTATATCCTCCTCAATGTTAGATAGAAGTGACAAATATTAATTAATAGTTTACTATCGTATTCCAAAACTATTCTAAAGAAGAAGAAATCGGCACTCAGCACCATTTCTTGCCATTAGTTGCAAGACTCCAACGTCCAGAAAAAGAGGGATACATGACAACGAGTGCGCAACAACTTAAATCGCGTATGTACGAGTGTATATATGTGTGCTGCCATGGTTCGAATAGTCACCACTAATGGATGAGAGATGACCAACGATTGTGGATGACCACTGGCCATGCCACCTACCCATCTATCACGTTCACTATATATGTGTCTAACTGACCAGACCACTTCTCAACACCACCATCTCCCCTATCCGGCCTCTAATATATACGGCTGGAGTGTGTACATTGTGGCTACATTCAGAGCAGTACTGCTTCTCAGGGCCTTTAAGACGTTGTACTTGCATAAAAATACATTTCAGTTTCAGTTGAGCCCCAGCAACTCCTTTTATTGAATGTTCTTAATAATTAGAGTATCCAGTTTCAAAATTACTAAACATTTTCATCTGGGAAGCCTGTTTGGGAGGCTAGGTCGAATTAACTTAGGAATCACTGTTTAAATTGCATTTATACATTTGACTCACTCACCTATCAAGGCGGACATGCGAAATCTGAAATCAATTGATTTGTTTATAAATGTAGTTATAAAAATATCTATGGTTCTGACTGTATTAAATGTCATACTGACTCAGCATATATCCCCTCGAATTATGTTTTTATCTATGTGTACCACTATTCCTGAGGTCTTCTGTTCTTGCATTTACCAGCCTCATACAAGTTTGCTATTGGACCATTCAGTAATTTGGGGTTATAGTATCATACCAGACACTTTATCTCTTTTCATTTCAACTCATGTATATGCTAACTCTTTAAAATGACATTGGATCTGTCATCCAATGGAACAGTCAGACATCCACAAGCACCTCTAATGGACTTTTAGAAGCTTTAAAGAAAATTAGCGGACTGTATGCATGAACACTAATTTACTAAAGCATTTACACTGTCTGGTTCCCTTAGCTCATGTTGGCCTGCCATGCTTCTCCTTGTCTCCACTGGTTGACAGGACCCTAGAGGCATTACATAGAATGCTTCTGACAACAGCTGGTCTTTTTGTATATGTTATGTATCATTATGTTTAGTCTGAATAAGCATGCCATTATATTGAGTTAAATAAAAGTATGACCCAACCATATTCCTATTATGCTTTGTATACATCCAGCATGACTATTATTAATATTCCATTCTTCATTTTATTGAGATTGTATATGTAGGAATACAATACATAAAGCTACATATCCACCTGGGGAGGGGAGGGGAGAACACTGAGAAGGGTGTATGGTAGCTATGTAGATCTATGATAAAATGTAATTATGGGAGCTTTCTGGAAGTTTCTATTATTAGATGTTATTTGGAGAGCATGATTAGATTCGGTATAATACAACATATCACAATCATATATGCACTACATAGGTTATATTGAAATAGGTTATGAAAAATGGGAATATTACATCAAATTTAAATTATGCTTATAACGGAAGGTATGAGAAAAGGTGTTACTTTTCTTATATAAAGTTTGTATAATTTTAAGAAGCTATTCTAAATAATTGGATAGGCAAATGATCAAAACGATAAAGGGGAACATATACATATACAGTTATAGTCTGGCTCGCATAAGAACGATGTTATTCTATTAGAGAAATCCCGGAATGATATTAAATTAGACAACTTAGTAGCAATAGAATAATGACATTTTTATGATGGATGCAGGAGACTTACACAGCCCGAGGGAAGCACAGTGCTCTGTTATTCTAATGACAGCCTGAAGACCAGCAATGACAGTCTGAAGAACAGCATTGAGAACAGAAAACATATATGTACAAGAGGATTATTATCATAATTATCGTATAGCGTGAGCTTTGGAAATGATAGAAATGCGGGCCACGGTATTGAAAAGTAATCTGAGGATACACTATATGTTTTTGCCTGGTGATCAGATTCCTTGTCTCATCAGCGCTTGTAGATCAGATCCAAATATTCATCATTCACACATATGTATAAATAAATGCGTTCATGCATTCATCTTTAATTCTAAAGAAAAGGCTTAAGCCTTCTCAACTTCGAAATGTGGGAATTAAATCACATTGAGCCTTAATTATGACTGGCCATCTGGAATGGCCATGACTGTAGGTGGAAGGGGGTTCACTTACGGCGCGGCCCCTGGAAACCTGCAGTCGCTAAGTGGAGCCTGATCAGCTCTGCTGGGGCACCTCTTGAAGAACACCAGGTACAGTCTAAGCCCCGAAACCTGGCAAGAGGAAGACTGCTGATGAAGCAGACAAGGCAACGAGAAGCATGCACAGCATGTATTAGAACAACCGAACCTGCTACGGCTGACTGTTGGGAAAGGCTGACTGACGACTAGGAATAGGCTAGCTGACTACTGGGAAAGACTAGTGACACCGGGAGAGACTGGGTTCAAATTGTGCAGCTTTTGCCGGTGGGCTCTGCGGGCATGAAACACGGTCCGGAACACCCATGGGGCTGCACAGGAGGTTAAGTTGTGGAATGCAGTCCAGAAATGGATGTGAGACAGCATAGGAGACAAGCCTGGACACACACCATAGCGCTTATAGCCTATACCACAACTTCAAAAGAATGGCATTGCCTTGGAGGATAACATCTGGAATGGCCATGACTGTAGGTGGAAGGGGGTTCACTTACGGCGCGGCCCCTGGAAACCTGCAGTCGCTAAGTGGAGCCTGATCAGCTCTGCTGGGGCACCTCTTGAAGAACACCAGGTACAGTCTAAGCCCCGAAACCTGGCAAGAGGAAGACTGCTGATGAAGCAGACAAGGCAACGAGAAGCATGCACAGCATGTATTAGAACAACCGAACCTGCTACGGCTGACTGTTGGGAAAGGCTGACTGACGACTAGGAATAGGCTAGCTGACTACTGGGAAAGACTAGTGACACCGGGAGAGACTGGGTTCAAATTGTGCAGCTTTTGCCGGTGGGCTCTGCGGGCATGAAACACGGTCCGGAACACCCATGGGGCTGCACAGGAGGTTAAGTTGTGGAATGCAGTCCAGAAATGGATGTGAGACAGCATAGGAGACAAGCCTGGACACACACCATAGCGCTTATAGCCTATACCACAACTTCAAAAGAATGGCATTGCCTTGGAGGATAACATCTGGAATGGCCATGACTGTAGGTGGAAGGGGGTTCACTTACGGCGCGGCCCCTGGAAACCTGCAGTCGCTAAGTGGAGCCTGATCAGCTCTGCTGGGGCACCTCTTGAAGAACACCAGGTACAGTCTAAGCCCCGAAACCTGGCAAGAGGAAGACTGCTGATGAAGCAGACAAGGCAACGAGAAGCATGCACAGCATGTATTAGAACAACCGAACCTGCTACGGCTGACTGTTGGGAAAGGCTGACTGACGACTAGGAATAGGCTAGCTGACTACTGGGAAAGACTAGTGACACCGGGAGAGACTGGGTTCAAATTGTGCAGCTTTTGCCGGTGGGCTCTGCGGGCATGAAACACGGTCCGGAACACCCATGGGGCTGCACAGGAGGTTAAGTTGTGGAATGCAGTCCAGAAATGGATGTGAGACAGCATAGGAGACAAGCCTGGACACACACCATAGCGCTTATAGCCTATACCACAACTTCAAAAGAATGGCATTGCCTTGGAGGATAACATCTGGAATGGCCATGACTGTAGGTGGAAGGGGGTTCACTTACGGCGCGGCCCCTGGAAACCTGCAGTCGCTAAGTGGAGCCTGATCAGCTCTGCTGGGGCACCTCTTGAAGAACACCAGGTACAGTCTAAGCCCCGAAACCTGGCAAGAGGAAGACTGCTGATGAAGCAGACAAGGCAACGAGAAGCATGCACAGCATGTATTAGAACAACTGACAGTGTTTTGGGGGAAATGAGGCAAGGGTTTGGCTACGACTCGTATAATTGGGCATACCAAGCAATTAATCCAACGCATTTCCTATTGTAACCGATCCCACCATACAATGTTGAATTCTCACTATAGAAAAATCAATTCCATTTTACCAATCACTGGACCTTATTTGCTCATCACATAACCTGGACTCACTGTTATACGTAATTGGACCTATGAATATTCATCAAGTAGATAATTGGCCCTGTAAGTAATTACACACTTGTTAATTAAAGTGTCATTAGTAGTCCCAGACAAATAATAGAATACCATCTTCCGGAAATGGGATGAACTTGGTAAAAAAGGAAACAGGATTTTCAGTCCATAGGTATTCATATTTGGGATATTACAATAGACTATGATAATAAAGTCGTAAATCTAATCAAGACAGATTATGGTACCTGACGACACCTATAACTAACAGACAGAATACAGTAGCAGCAGCTGGCCAAATACTAATGATTTAGAAAAGATTTAGAAATGATCAGATTGAGAAGTTGCAATAATTTCGTGGTATCATTTTTCTCTATTTGAGTTGTTAAATGATTTACTTTCAGTTTGACTGCGAATTCCGTTTTAACTATTATCATAATTTTCATATTCGATCTTTAGGTTTTGTGACATACTGCTCATGTTGAGGTGTAGCCAACCTCTATTTATTTGTTAAATAGCGCATTTCGTACACCATTGACAAATAAAGGATTGTTCAATTCAATTCAATGGAATAGAAAAAATGGTTATCAATCGACATTATGCCATGATGACCTTAAAAAAGGTAAATCATATGTTGCTTTCCTGATATTGAAATTTATAGAAAAATGGGCTATCACTCGATATAATCCCATGAAGTCCTTGAAAGAAGTAATCATATATTGCTTTTCTGACATTGGTAAAGAAGTAAATCATATATGGCTTTTCTGACATTGGTACCGAACTAAACCACTGAACAAATGATAAATCCAATGAGCCCCTTCGGTATGTCGAAATGTCGAAGAACTGATGTCAGGATAGCATATGATTAAGTAGATTAATGTATTGTTTTTATGAAGTGATCGCATACGTTTAAACCAACATCTGGGATATGATAATTGTGGTGAGAGGATATCGTGAGCTGCAGAACATCATGGAAGATTTGCCACCTGGACCAAAGCAAAGCATTCCAGCTGTCCGTTAATTCTAATACATGTCACGAGTGCATAGTTCTATAGGGTTAAGAAAAAGGTTGATACCATCTTGAGAACCGTGACCAACTCTACTTCTGCCCTGAATGACGGGCATCGGAAGATTTATGGATGAAATCAATTTTACATTCTTCATGGACATTGTCCCCAGAGACAGATTAAGTCAAAAGAGTATGATTTCAAGGAATAGATATCTTCAGCCCAGAAAGGTGAACATGATTGATCTGCCACTATATGATAAAATCATCTTTTTATCAGATAAACCTCATTGTCCTACCATCTATCATTGACATTACGTTTTTAACATCGTGGACAGAGACTATGTCTAAAATAACGCCTATTTGGATTAGATTAACTTTGATTTCGTTATTTCATCACTATGAGACAACTACTCCAGCAGAAGGGAGGTTTTCAAGCTGACTTATATAATGTATGTTACATAGGGTAAGTAGATAACAATATCACTTCCATCAATGACTGGGAAGTGATCTATCTACTATAAATCGTTTTGGCATAATTACAGTTTGCATTCTCTATGGCGTTTATTTAATTCAGAACAAACATAAACTACAAACCGCATAAATTCTATATGGCCAGGGGATACAATTTACCATATATTGAATAATCAGCTGGGTTATATCTCCCAAAGGAAATGTCAGCTTTGAGATTTTACAGATTGCCTTTCTCGCCTTTCTTGCCGAAGTGAATGTAATCACTGGTGTGTTAAACAGCTACATTTCCCATCAAATAGACCTCAAGCAGATCAAGCGTAATTAGCCTTCAAATTGGTTTCCTGGGGGAAATGTGACCAGGTTAGGCTGAACTTACTTCCTTCACCGGACAAAGACGCTGTTGCTCCCAGTATAAGGAGAGAATCCCTCTGGGTGAAAGATACAGGAAATTACTCGAGTCTCTGAATAATATACACAGCTGCCATTGACAACCAGATGGACCATTTCTTCGCTCTTCAGGCCGATAGTGTCAGACTCTTTATATTATAGAAAAAAGTAACTTCCATAGAATTCAGTCCATAAAAGTTCAGTCCACCTCTTAGTTAAAAGTTCAAACCTTCAGCTTTTGCGGAAACTGACCGTTTCGCACCGTTTTCCGCAGCACCATCTGTGTCACAACATTATGAGTTGAAGAGTAAAAATAATAATAAATGAAAATATTTATCCTCTAATACAGGTTGGCAATTGAAATATGATTGCTTTTCTTAAGATGTATGCCCAGGAATAACTGTCCAAACCATCTACTATTTGACATACGTCCACAACAGCGGACACAATATCCTACTGAGCAGGAATTACAATCTAAATGGGGAATCGATAGTCAATGGTAACTAAATAATGAGTGATCATGCGTACTTTGAGGATCACCTGGTGGCTAACTTGGATATATAGGATCCAATGAATGGGCTCAGCGCCAAATTATATTACACAGATACCAGTCGCCCCTTCAGCATTCTCAACATTTTTTACATAATTATATAAGGCACCAGTAAAACAACACAATTAAAAACTGTTTATAAATAAATCAATGATTTATATATTCTTTTAATAAAAAAAACATTGGCGTGAGAACCCTAATCTACAAACAAGCGCTATGTAGAGTGTATATATGTGGGACGAGGGAGTCACATATGGCTTGAAACATCTGTGAATCTTGCATTCCTTGGTGTGACCCTGTCACCAACCATCAGCTGGTCACCACACAAACCTTCTGGATCAACAGCTGGCCTCCTACACCACTGGACCACTTTTACTTGCATGCATCCCCTTCCCTCCCTCAACCACCAGCACCACCACTCTCTCCACCACCGATCCAAATCACCACTTCCATCAACATCAGTCATTCTAGCATGGGAATTACAAGCAAGAAATCAATATATCCATCTTCTAATCTTCCCAATCATCATTTTGTTTAGACCTCTTTTTAAGAACTGGGATAAGACTAGTGCTTCGAGCTGGAGGAGCTAGTGCGAGCAGATCAAGATAAAACCCTTCTTTAAAGTCCGAACAGGCTTAGATAAGCCCCAACGTTAAAAACACCGAATGGATTGTATTGGAAGAGAGATCCAAAACGCACACCACAACGATTAGAGGATTCAGCTAAGATTGAAGGCAGGACTACCAAAGCCTTGTGATAAAAAATAAACCAATGACAGCTCATATAATTTTCAAACTGAAAAGAACACTCCTGCAACAGATCATCGAGGATGGGTTAGGCAAAAATCATTCAGCGTACTTTAAACAGTTTAATGCATCATTCAATCCACAATGGTTATAAAGAATTAATTAAGTACCACAGGGCATGATCAGGATGAAAAGGACCAAGAGACAATATAGAATGCATTTGGAAATAATACTAATACTACTGCTCATGACAATTGTTGTGGCTGGAATCAACGGTAGTGAAATTGCTGTTATGCATTATGGACACTTCGGGGGACTTTCTCTGACTTGTCAGAGAGATGAACTTATACGCATGGAGTCTGAAGTGTTGGGGTACTCAACAAATAGGGGGTGTAATCCACAACCCCTTTGTTCAGTACCCTACACCTTGGCGAAGTGGTACTGTAGGGGAAAGAGTACCTGTGGGGGTATGCAGGTTGAGAGGAGACCCCTTCATAAGAGGACTTGTGGATCTGAGTTTACCAACTGTCTCAGGGTGGAATATCAATGTATACCAAGTAAGTCATTTCTTTTTTCTTCTTTCTTTATAGTTCAGTTAATACTTTCAATTGTGTATATGAAAACAGAGATTGATAACAGAGGGGGACATTTCTAAGTCATCGCCCATGGATATTGCGCTCGATGTTTCTATATTTCATACTTCGGCATAATTTTCCAGAAGATAAAAGAGTCCGGAATAAAGTAATCTGATTACATAATGATGTACATACATTTTTAAGATATGTATGTATAGATTAATGAAGAGAAGGTATAAGTCTTTAATACAGACAGGTCATCCAGAGAGTCCGTGTTGGAAAACATGTGATGAGAACTTTTGTGAGAAGCATCAATATGAGAAGTTAAAATCTAATAACATGATATTGAAATACATTTCCATCTGTACTGCAGATCTAAGAAATTTCAAATAATTTTATTTGAAATTTCTTAAATTAAAGTTAAATTAGTTTATGACTGTTAACGAGACACAGTGGGAATGACTCTTTTCTCCACATGAGAGTTTGAAAACACATTTATGACATGAATTCATCTTAAGGAACAACAAAATGTAATGGCTTACTGTTCAGACATCCATCCTATTCTATTAGTGCTAACGGCAAACAAGCTAATGAAAAGATGCAAACAGATCTTTGAAATCTCCCCAAAAACAATAATAGAAAAGTAATAATAGAAATCAACTTTCCTTTCCCAATGTACTAAACAATTTATTTCGGAACGGATATCACATTGAGTGCATTTCTTTTTCAACAATGGTTAAAGGTATTAAGGAATATTTTAAAAAAGAAAATGCAAAGAAAAGTTGTAGAAGAATGCAAGGGCATGTGACTATGGGAGTACAACAGTTCCCAAGCATAGTGATAGATCAGATCTGTTCCACCACATTCACACACTGTCCATAGCCACAACAAATGTCTTTCCACGGTGTGACCACATATATTGCTAGTATGGCGATGTAACAGCTTTACTGGCCCAGGCAGTTTTCAGATCTCGGGTCATGGGAAAAAAACCTGACAGCAGATACAAGACACAGCTAGGAACATCCATGAACAACAGGCTTAAATGTTAAGCATTCCTACGAGCATGACTTTACATGTATGTTTTCCCAGGGAAATTGTCCATTAGGATTCGCTTTTAAAACCCAATGAAAGATGCACACTGAGTCAGTATCTCAGTTGATTATAGAGAGATAGACAGAAAGATGTATGTGTTGGGGATACATGGATGTTAGGACAGCGACAGGGAGAGGAACGGATAGATAGGTAAATAAATAGATAGATATCTCAGTTGGTTATAGAGAGATAGACGGAAAAATCTACATGTTGTGGATAAATCGGTATAATCTGACAGCGACAGAGACACGCACAGATAGATGGATGTCCTATGAAATTATACAGCCATGAAATTATGCAGTTTTCTGCATAATTTCATAGCTGCATCATTTCATGGGTTCATAAGCATGAATTAGGCAGCTTATTAAATCAGGCATTGTGCTGCCTGATTTCACGGCTACCTGATTTCACGCCTTCAAGGTTTCATGTTTTCTGGCATGAAATTAAGCAGCCCATGAAATTTTAAAGCAGTTATATACCCAAGATGCTTAGTTTCATCGGTTGCAATATTTCATGCATTATTACCATGAAATATTGCAGCCCATGAAATTAAGCAGTTTGGGATTACCAATGATTGTAAACAAAAGCTGCGATTGTAAACAAAAGCTGCCTAATTTCACAGCTGCAATATTGCATGCATTCTGGCATGAAATTGTGCAGTTCATGAGATTATGCAGCTTATCACTACCAAGGGTTTTTAACAACGCTGCATAATTTAATGGCTGCAATATTTCATATGCTACAGCATGATATTATGCAGCACATGATATTATGCAGCACATAGATCTCATAAGCTGCATAATGTTACAGCTGCAATATTGCATGTGTTATGCAGGGACTCTATTATGGGAAAAACGGCAAAAAACGGCTGCGACGAATTTTTTGTGACGAAATATCTAATCAAGTTAGATATTTTGCAATTGTTGGCAACAAATAAATGTGTTGCCGACAACTTATTTTACCCCTCTTCCACTAGTGATTTTTGAATTTTAGTTCTTTAGTGAATTTTTAGTCATGTTCGGCGCCGTTTTTTTACCTATATTGGAGTCGCCCTATTACAGCCATGCAATTAAGCAGCTTGTGGATAAAGCTATAAGTAGGGATGTGCTACATAATATCATTTGGTGCATAATATCAAGCTTTAGCACATGAAGTATTGCAGCCACGACATTATGGAGCTTATGGATATAGCTATAATTAGGTATGTGCTGCATAATATCATGTGCGGCATGATTTCATGCAATTAGGCATGAATTATTGCATCCATGTCCAAGAAATTAGGCAGAATATGTGTTGCATTATTTCATGGGCTGCATAATTTCATGCTTTCTACGCATGAAATTGTGCAGCGCAATTTGGCTACATAATTTCACAGGCTGCATAATTTGATAGAACATCGACACAATAACCTTTATATATACGTCTAACATCCATATAATATACGGTTAGAGCGATTTCTAGGAAAAGAGGTAGAAATCCATATGAGGCAAAGAAGGGTTTCTTTGTCCCGAATGTTCTCGGAATTTGTTGTATTACAAACCACTTTACTCATGTGTAGAGATCTGTCCCCCCTCTCTGGATGTCGTCATATGTGGTTTGTGAAGGTATCTGGGGTGGAAATATGATTTTGAAGCCTTTTTTAAATTGCGATCTCTACACTCTATTTATAGCCTGGGAAAGCCCCTGTGAGATACTACGTCATTAGCCACAAGCTACTGCGTCAATTCAAGGGGGACCCGACTATGTAAAATGCCAAAAAAACAGTGAATTTTGGACTAAAATGTGTGAGGAATTTAACAGGAATGATATATTAAGACCTGTAGTGGCAAGAGGTATAAATAAGTGTGATATTGTCAGGATATTTGGAAAAAAAGAGGTATGGCAGGTTTATAAATTGGATTATACAAATGGCAAAAAATTACATTCATAGGCAGAAGTATTTTATGAGAAGGACATCGCCTTTAAAGCCTTTGTGAATGAAATCAAGGTCAAATATCGGTCCTTGAAATATAATGCAGCATTTGATCAGAAAAGTAATAGGATGTATGGGAAGGGACAGAGGGAAGCGAGGAGGGGGAGCATGAGGAAGAGGGGAGGGAGAGGGGGGTATCGGAGATGGGGTTGGGAGAGACAAACAGGTATGAGAGACAGAAAAGAGGCGGAGGGAAAATAGGGAGAGGGAAAGGGAGAAGTGTGGGGCGAGAGGGGGACTGTCCGGAGGACGGGTACTTTGCTAGTACTTAATATTTGTCTAGTGCCAATTCAGATTGACATAATTCTTCTTTCCTAACCTTAACCTTAACCTTGGTCATTCATTATCACGTTTTATTAGTTTTATAGGAAAATCAATCATCACATATTCTCCTCAATAATAACCTTCATTTCATATACATGTGTTGACCGTTTTTTCTCATATCTCTCTAGTGTCCAAGCTGACCGACATCTGCAGTGATACCATATATGAGGCAGTTGATGGATATGTTAGCTCTCCTGACTTCCCCGAAATGTACCCTCCAAACAAGAACTGTACCTGCTCCCTGACCCCAGCCACTAATGAGCACGTCCAGATTGACACAGCCTTCTTCCTACTCAAGTCCAGCCGGCCTTGTCACGACTGGCTGCGGATAACGGTCGACAACGATGACGAGACAACACGTTGTGGTTACATTCCAGAACAGAAGCGTTACATTGGCAGAAACGTCAATATTAACTTTGTGTCCGATGGACACGATACAGAAATGGGGTTCTGGTTGAAGTTTACCGGTTGGTACTCAAAATATTTATATTGTGTTTTAAATATAAGCAGAAGGTTCTTTTGATTGGGGACTTAAAAAATAGAGCTTTTTTCCCCCATTACACAACAATGGTCTGCTTGGAACCAGATAGGTCTGATTGACACCACACTGTAAGTATTTAATATGGCTTAATGCAAAGTATGTCTTAAAGAAAAGTAAAATGTTCTAGAGATGCACTACAGATGTTCAAAGCCAGTCGGAATACGCGAATTATAAGACGACATATTTTACAGTAAACAAATTCACTAAACCAATATATTGAATGGGAAATCTATTCTTTCGAACCCTTCCAACAAGCCAAACTACAAATACATAGAGAGGGGAAGGATACATATATGTATAACATATCATGTATCAAATCTGCCCAATCTAGTTCCTTACATGTAAATCATCAATGCGATAATGTGTCCAATGATGTAAATATGGCATCTAAAATCCCATTCCTTATACAACGGTCTTATTGGCATGCATAAAAGCACTAATCCTACTTTGTCTCTTATCTACTTAGGAACCGGAGGTGGTCCTGTGAAGATCCGATGCGGACGATATGTAAATACTGACGATACAGTTACACCGAGCACTAAGGCTCCACGAATGAAGACAACGCGTAGGATGTACAAGACCAGGTTTACGACAAAATACATAAGGGAGAAGGTCACAACGTCCACTACGTCATCTTCCACAGGTGCCAACACCCAAGGTGATGACAGAGACGACATGACAAGAGAACCCAACAACAGGGCTGGTAGATATTCTTCTACTGCCAGGGAACATGCTGTCACCGAGGAACCAAATCTAGTTTCACCAAGAGGAAGCAAAGGCGAGAAAAGACTTAGAGGGAATGTGGAAGTAGAGGAGATAGAGCCTCAAGTTTATGAATACGAAAGCTACGAGGACGATACGAGGTACGAGGGGCTTGGGGAGGTTGACTTCACTAGCCGTGAAGAAGGAAATGTACAGATTTTGGAGGAAGAGGAGGAGGATGATAAGAAGGAAGCATCTGAGGCCTCTCCAAAAGATTTGACCGAATCAGAGGTGGATATCGGTGAATCAGATGATGAAAACAAACTGAACGTAATTGAGAACAATGAGGAAACATTAGGGAATAAACTGCATGTAGTGGATGAATTCAAAACACCATCATTGGATAAGCGCGAGCGAGAAGAAGCGGATAAACCAGATGAGGGTTTTTTGATTCCCATGGAAGAAAACAATGGTGGCAGAGCTTTGGAACCATCCAGTCCTGATAACAATGAACAGGAACCGTCAGACTCAGCATATGAGACCAGGAGAAATAAAGACATAATTGATAGTCAGGATTCATGGACGAACCCTGACTATGTTGATCTTGATGCAGACTATGTTGAGAACAATTTTGAACCGATACACATTACCGATCCGGAAAGCATTGAGGTCCACCATTTAGCAACAGAAAAGACTCTGGGAAAGATGACAACTGCCCTCGAAGATATCCACTCAACCGACACACCCATGGTTCACTTTGTTCATCTTGAAGAAACGATAAGTTCTAAAGATGAAATACGGGACATCAGTGAAGACATCAGTGAAACAGAAGATGAACAAATACAAATAAGTTCCAATACTGATGACCAAAGGGAAGATAGTGTGGAACAATTAATAATTCAGAAAGATCCGACAACAGATACTGCGATCTACAAAGATACGACTGTTGACTCTGAAATAGATTATCCAAATTCAATATCAGAAGATTACAAACCAGAAACAGTGTTGCTAAATGTAGAGGACGAACGTATCGACAATGACAATGAAATAAAAGCATTTGGAGATGTTTTGGACAGCTCACTTGAAACCAATGAAAACATGGGAACTGATGAACAAGATATAAACGGCGAATCTATCATTCCCTCTCCATCAAATATAGGCTACGATGAAGCCATATTGACAGGTGATCTTCTAGGAGGGAATAAAAATGGCTTCGTACTCAACGGCGAAGAGGAACAGCCGATATTTCAAACAGGCACCCCGGGCCCGAATGAGCTTCCAGACATTCCTGATGTCCATCCTCCAGAAGACAAAGATAGCACCGGTAAACTGCTACTGGCGCCCACTAATTTCCCACAGACTATAAGAGATTCGGAAAACTTTGCTCAGTCTCAGAAGCCTGTGCCGAGCACCAGGCCCCCGAGTTCCACAACACCTGGCAATGTCCAGTCAATCACAGATTTTCCAAGTGAGGATCCAGAGCCAAATATATTGCAAGTAGCAACTCCATACGACTGGAGACTATCTTTGTCAAAAGCTGGATATGACTATGAAGAACCAGAGACAACAATGAATCCCTTCACCAGGACAACCACCCCAGATGAGATGCTCCATTATGTTCATTCTGGCAAGCCCTTCACCGATAAAAACTCCATCGCCACAGGTGAATTCCACCCCATAGGCGATGTCATATCTCTTATAGACGAGAAGGATCTCACCACTACAGTCACTACCACAAGGACAACCACCCCACCTCCTGAGATCTTCACTCTCCTAGGGGGTCTCACCCCACTTATCCCTCTGAACACAATAGGCAAGGGTTTCAAGCCGTTGCTAATCCCTGCAAAAAAGCCAACAACTACTATGGCACCGACCACAAAACCAACTGAGAGATATTATCCAACCGGGCCTGAAGACTTGGCTAGTCTTTTTGAGGAGACGCCATGGCGCTCTTTTGGCGTTAACACATCGTGGATTCCACCCATGGTGCTGGGGGATGACAGCATTATGCCTCCCCGTGTACCCACCACCGAGCCTCCATACCACAAGCCTGAAGCCATCAAGAGCAACTCCAAAGATAAAGACCTAATGTGGGGTAAATACACGTAAAATATATTGAGCTCGTGGCTGATAGATAGGATTCAATTCCTTATTGTCGAACAACAAAGGAGAAATCATTGCCTGTTCTTCCAGCACAAGCCTTTATTAGATAATAATAAGCTTAATTTAATAGTACTGATTGATTGAATGATAAACGTTTCTTGATCCTGTAGTTTTTGTATTGGGGTTTGTATTTGTTGATTGAGGCATAATACACCATAGGTTTTATTGGGGAACAGACAAATTACATAGAAAAACTAGTGATCTATATAAGCGCGAGTTTTCAGTTGTAAGATTATATCTATACATGTGGTGAATACATTCTTAATCACTAGTACATGTAGTGATTAAGAGATTCTCAATATTAAACGATTTAAAAATGGGAGAACATTATTGTTTTTCAGTTCTCATAGTCATTGCTGTGGTGTTGTGGGTTGTATTCATGACACTTTTGGTATTATTGATATACCATAGAAGGTAGGTGGAATGCTATCGGTGAGGGTTGTGTAATGAGTGTGGGATTATTCTATTGAGAAAAGCAGACATATTGCTAACGTTAAAGCATGTCCATAACAAAATCCAACTCACTAGGCATGAGTTTTTTTAGCCTTTATCAATACCCGTTAAAAATCAGAACGTCGAATTTTAGTGCATCTTTTCCCACCTTGGTAAAGTTAACATCATGATTCATCCCATTATCTCTTCTCTACAGGAAAAGGCTTGCCTGTCTGAGAGGCAACCATCCACCAAACCCTCAATCAGCCATGGCCAAGAGCCTGTTTGTTCCTCCTCTCTCTGCTCCAATGACTCCAGGCTTTCGCCGACCTTGTCACCACAACACAGCCACCCAGACTGGGGCGAGCCGCCTGGCTTCAGCCATGAGCTGGACAAGTGCTTCCACAACCGGCCCACTGGTCAACCATGACCACCACCGCCCTCACAACCCCAGCCCTACCACCTGGTCCTACAACGAAGACAGCAGTAGAAGCATCTCCCCAGCCTCTCCGACCCCTTCTGACATCCGCGCTGCCTCCACCCAAACCTTATTACCTCACACCAACGACCGCAACACTTGTGCAGTTCAGACAGACATATCGGGCACGCTTGGTCGCTTTAATGCATCTGCTAGGGCAAAGACAGCAAATACTAATAGCTCTACCAACACCCGAAGGCATGCACCTCTCCCACCTGTTCCTGTACCACAAAACAGCCCTGTAAGTAATAGTAACATTGGGGATGCCAATAATAATGATGGGATGGGAGCGTTGCGGCATGTTCTCCCCATGACCTATGCTCATACAATACTCCGTAATATCCCTGGGGCAAGTGGTGGGGCATCATCGTGCCCCAGTCACAATCCACCCTATGCTGAAAGCTGTACAGATCTCACAACCAACAACCTTAATCAACATGAATGTTACTCGATGCACAGGGGCCCTACCCTGCAGCACCCATTCATTGCTCGAAACGAGAAATCTCAAATTTACGGTAGTTTACCAATTGATGAACGAGCCAGGGTAGATACACCCCAGGCTCAAAGGCCAAGAGCCAAAACACTAAACGTTAATAGTAGACCTAGTCAAAAAAAGAAAATTCATCGCCTCAGTGGTCTTCCCCCGCCCCCTCCTCCCCCTGATTTCTTCTTTGGTCCTGAAACCCCCAAGTCTAGAAAGTCTTCCATTAATTCCTCAATAAGGGACCAAACATATTCCACAATTAAGCCAAGGGCCAGGCCAAGAGCATCTTCCATCAGTTCTCAGTCCACTATACCAGGGGTGAACCCAGACTGGTCCACAACAGACTTTCTTACTCAGAAGTGGGATATAGCTCAAGGTGAGATCTAGAATGACTTCTTTATTCTTTCTTTATTTCCTTTCTACATTCATACACTAAAACTCAGACCTTATCTGAATTTATTACAGCTATTCTCGGTATTGATATTATGTGCATTAATAATGTGATACATTGACTTCAAAGAGAAATGTGGGTGAGAAATCCCAGGAAAGTATCGGCAACAGAAAGACTTAAATGCGAAAAAAATGCGTTGTTTCCCCCCATGAAGATCCATTGCCGATGTTTCAGTGACATTGCCTCATTGATAGAAGAAAACCTAGTAGGCCTAATGACATATTCTAACATAGCCTTATATATAGCATGAGTTAAATGCTTTTTCTACCCATGCAGGTATTTACTTTCAAATGCATCACTAGACAACTCTTAATACAGCTGCTGTACTGGGTGATGTATTGTCGAAATGATATATCACTTTTGACTAATCGTGGTGCGAATCCCCATGAATAATAGAGTACTTCCGCACATTGTGGTAAAATGATTCAAAACTAGGGAAAGGAAGAGAACTATAGAAATATATAGCAAGGATAGAAAGACAGAGATGGAAGGGGGGAGAGAGAGTGTATGACAGAGAGGGAGAGAGAGTGAGGGATACATAGATAGAGAGAGAGAGAGAGAGAGAGAGAGAGAGGGAGAGAGAGAGAGAGAGAGAGAGAGAGAGAGAGAGAGAGAGAAAGAGAGAAAGAGAAAGAGAAGAGAGAGAGCGAGCGAGAGGGACAGAGGAGGAAAAAGAGATCCAGACAGACAATCACAAAAACCAATCTAGAAAATAGGCAAACAGAGACAGGAAGATAAAACAACCGATAACAGCACATGCAATTTCTAACTCATGCCTATATTTTATACCCAGCAAATGAGCCAGAGAACCTATTCACACCATACAATCAGAGATATCTAGGAGGGGACTACGGAAGTAAGAAATCGGCTCCGATTCTCTGTTTCCCCCCTCCCCCGCCGCCACCAACCCCTCCACCATTGCCAACACGTCGCCCATCTGCCGGATATGATGAAGCGAGCGATGAAGACAATGAAAGAAGTCATCCGGTTGGATGTGAGGCATCCGACTCCCAGCGCGACCAAACACCGTCACATCTAAAACGGGGAATATCTTCGCCTAATGTACAGGATCTCGAGTCAGCGATAGACAATCTACTCCAGGGGAATCAAGACTTGCTCAAAGGGGCGTCCGCTCCTCAGCTCAACCGCGGAGATTCGCCAGAGGAAAAGCTCAAAGGTCTCGTGCCGCAACAGGCTTTCTTTTTTAACGACAAGGTCCAACCTGAGTTGAGAAGGATTCTATCGAAAAGGCGCTTTGGAAGTGAACCTGTTCAAGTCTGATATGATGGCAGTTAGGTATAAAGTCGTACTTGTTGAATTTTAAGTTGATTGATGAGAATTTTATACATAGTATTACCACGGATAGATATATATAATATATGTATTCCTGGCATGACTTTAAGATTAAATGATTAAGGAAAAAATTGTAAGTGAAGTAGCTATTTTTGAAGTTGTAAAACTATAAAGCGATTTCGTCCGAATAATCTTAAGTGACTTATTCAAGTAAAGCGTATATATAAAGTTATGTGTACAACAGTCTTATCTCACCTGATAGTAATGGAAAAGGGCGATGAACAGAAAATAAGTCATAATGGATTTGAGTATATTAGTAGAAGTCCGCAGATGAGTTGGTAAAATACGTCACGTATAAATTCTGGTACACATAAGACTGCTAGACAACAATGAATATATAGGACATATTTAATCAGGAGCTAATAATGTATTATCTTGGAGAAATCTCATTTTTTTCCCTGCCTCATTGATGAGACATATTATTGTTTTAAAAACTGTTTCAAGGAAGAGTTAGCAATCGGTTCGTCTTGCATATTGTTAATATCTTTATTTTTGTGATCATTATTCATTGTCAAAACGATTAAGACAAAAAAGGACTTACAGCCATGTTATTGATGACGACTCACCAATCGTCTGACTCTGTACAAAGTTGCGAAATAAAATATTCGAATATGTTTTGCTCGTTTTCTATGGTGTCAATGTATCACAGCTCTAGCTGTTCAATCTATCACACGATGGGTAGTCAAAATACAGGAGCATCGCAATAACATAGGTCCAACGAGCAAATAATAGATTGGACTGATGCCGACCAAGGTAATGGTAACGGAGCGAGGGAGAAAATGATACATCTAGCGGAATCATTATTGGGTGGAAATAAGAATTAGGGAATACATATCGCCTTATTTATTTTCAATAATCTCCTAGATATATATGGTAATATGGTAACCTTGTGGGTGTCAATAATCTCCTAGATATATGGTAATTGGTGAAAATGAAATGTACTCAATAACGAAGCTTTACACTCAATAGGAATCAGGTAACTGTGTGTGTCATATAGAAATCAATGACAAGAATATCAATATCTCTCGGAGCATATGCTCGAATTGAACATCTTCATTTTATCCCTATCTTACAGATCAAAATGCTGCTTTCCATATACTACTATCTAGGGGTAAAATAAATAAGCGGTAGTAAAATTTATCTAGAAAATATGCCTTTAAAAGAAAATGAGTTAAAATTACCTGACGGTTGAGGGGTGGTGGTGGGACAGGAAATATTAAGATAGCGTCATTGGACTACATTCAAATCATAAATGAGCACCGACCAAGCATCAAAGTACATGGTAGTGGTGACGTCGTGATAAAACATCTACCCGTACATTAAATAGGAAACAGCTGCGGTAATCATTGTGATAAAAATGACAAAACCTATAATATAATGGGTGCTCGGAACACACTCTGGAACACAAGCAAAGAGTAGAGGATTAGCCCAGAGTTCAAGAACAGTTTATACAGTCTAGGTCCAAACCCTCAGATCAGATAAGAATGGTATGTTAGTGATTGGACGCCTACTTCGCTAATCGGTTTTCTGGCCTAGAACTAGGCGTTTTAATGGGAATATAATGACATTTTGCGGTCTTAATGGAATTATTACAATGGCACTTTGTGGTTTGAGGTAAGGGGCTTTCCCTTCGTTTGAAGGGACTCTGTCATCTTTGGACCCAGACTGTATGATAAATTCTGTTCGAGAAATGTGGATAAAGCAGAACTCACCTTGGATTCATGACGAGCCGGCGGAAGAAATAGGTCCAGGTAATGTAATCCATAGCGTCTTGTTTAGAGGAGATCGTCCCAGCCACAATCTCAGCATTCAAATGCTCTGGTAGTACATCGAGGAGACTGGAAATATAGGAATTAAATTAATGCAAAGAAGGCGATAACGTCCAGGGCACTCTACCTGAACATTTATAATATCAAATTTCCCACTAGATCTAAAGTTTCAAACATCTCAGGGCGTTTTACATTATGGAAATTGGTAATGACTTATTACTTTTATAAATTGCTCCAACTTGGAACATTTAAAAGTTAAAGGAGACTTCCCTCCTAAAGTTGATATTTGACTAGACGTTTATGATTGCACTTCTAGTGGGATGAGGGGATATTTTGCCCACCGTCCCACCCTTAAAATAAATATGACAGTTTACTTCATTTTAGTTAAGTTTCATCAGGAAATTTATAGCTATACAGACTGCCCGCTCTAGTGACCTACATCTTAAATATTCCTGCGCATCTCCACGAGGTGGCAGTGAAATAAACTTAATATGAGAGACGAGAAAAAAAATTCTCAATACTGAAAATGAGGAGGGAAAAGTTTCAATATACATTATCTAGTCTGAGAAAATGAATTATTTTCACAGCTGAATGAACCACTTTGAAATATTAATTCATGTTGGGGGCAATCGTCGATCAAAACCGGTCCGAGTATTTGTTATGAGCATTACCTTACCACTTAATTGAATTCAAAAACGTATATTCTATACAACTGATCGGCTATGGGGTCTCTTATTACATAGCCGAGGATGTGTATCATGTTCCTTCAGAACATAATTGAACAGGGTTCATGAATGAATTCACGAAATATAACACTCCTTTATATTGAGAATATTTAAAAACATAATCAGTACTCTTTTTTGCTGTGTAGTACATTTAGCTACAACAAATATTGGAGTAGACTGCATTAATTAGTCTACAAAACGAAAATTCATATCATTCTTAAAAGAAGGGGGAAATCTGTACAACATTTCTAAATATGATACAGAAATTAGTACTTCACTTGCACAAACTTAGTATTTCTCCATATTTATCTTTAAAGTTATTTAATTCATTTTGTCTAAGGAAACGAATCTATTATTTGTACTTGGATTCAACGGGGAACGGCTCGTAGAGGAATTTCTTGTAGAAGTGTTTCTTGACATCATGGACTAGAATCAAGGCCTTGCCCTGGTCATCAAACTGTGGACGGCCAGCACGTCCCATCATCTGAAGTACGTCTGAAAGAGGAAGAATAAAAGGTAAATAACCCTATCAGTCTATGTTCAGAGTTGAGGGAGTCCCTCCAAACTGAGGGAAAGCTTCTCGCTCCAAGCCGAAAAAATGACATTAGATTAGAATCCCATTAGGACGCATACTCCAGGCTGAGAAAGCCATTGGCGCAATAGGTGTCCAATCACTGACATGACACTCTTATCTGATCTGAGAGGCTCTGCGCCTAGCTACACTGGGTATGGGCATTCGGCTCATCCACATTTACAATGTAATAATGAGTAAACAAAGAAACCCTAATCGCTGATAGCGAAGACCAACAGCGATCAGAATAGAATTCTATGAGACAATGAAGCTATTCAGATGATTGCATGAAAGCGGGCAGAGGAATATACTAAGGTTATTTTAAAAAATAATTTCCTACACATTTAACTCCTACGACTGCATTGCAAGGGTATTTTGGTGACTATTGGGGCCTAAGTGAAGGAGGAAATCGGGGAGAAAGAGCAAAGTAGTGAAGACCTGGATGCAAAGAAATAAGTGGACGACAAGAGCAGCAGCATTGAAAGGGGAGGAAATTGAAGCAGGGAGAGGAACTGAAGTTGGAGCAATGGCGAATAGTTTCAATTGCCATGGCTAACAATAGCCAAAAAAATCAGCGAAATCACCATTTCCAATTATAACATAAAGCAGACTGGTCGTGAAAAAAAACACCCATAGAAAGTAGCAAGAAAGGAACAATAAGGAAATAGGGTCGCAATTAAAGCGGACGACCAAAGTCGTCTCAAACCAGTAAAGAGATACTCAAGGCAAATACACTTTTTCACGATTCAATTGGGCATCTGCTAATAACTAAATTCTAAGCTTCCATCACAAATTATTGTTCTCTCAAGTCATAATTGAATTCTAGATTAGAAAGCGGGGTAGCACGCAGTTCAATCATTCAAAAACTAAGTTCAGACCTTTAATGGGTCCGGTCTCGATTGAACATCGAGCTAAAATAGACTATTTCCTGCTTCGGATTCGGCGTACCATCAATCTTTTACGCTGCTTAAAGAGTGCCTCTTTCATCAGCACTCCCAATAAATTAGAAGGAATCAATATTTCATATCCGATGATTGGAATGTCCTCTACCAAGAGGATGCTGAATGAGGGAGCTAGCTACGCAGGTGGATGTTTTACGGATCACAAACAGCGCTTCACTAAGATTACGATTTAAACTCCAAGCAGGAATATTGAATTAGGTCTGGTAAATACATGATGTGGAGAGAGTGTCTGGGTAGATAGATAGCATGGGAAAGGCAAATGCAGATCTTACATTTCATTTAAATTCTGATAATTCTTAATGGCTTTAATGGATGTTTTAACCCAAAGTTGCCGGCAATATCCATGGAATCTACAAAATATCCACACACAAACATTGTCTTTTTGAGATAATACAATAGAAAATTGTTGAATATGTTGTACGTTTAACCAATGGTCGATGGATAGGGTAATTTTAAGCCAGTATTTTCGACCCTCAGTTTGATAACGGAAGAACTCATGAAAAATGGCTGTAGAAAGATGATTAGCTGCTAGCTCATAGGGCCCTTAACCATGGCATCATTTTTGGTGATGTTAGTTGTTAACACAAATATACGAAACAGTGAAGGGATTTGTTCAGATCTTCATGCTCAAAAATGCTCAACGGCCGTTAGAAGGTTTTGATATTAGGCAACCATTTGACATGCACTACCAAGCATTGCCCACTAAGTGCCATATTTCCAAACGCACGAAGCGAGGCCAACCTTATCGCACTGAGTGAATGACCCGATGCGGTTCTATTTAACATATATCCCTACACAATCTATATTAATACACATAATGGAATGAGTTTCCTACCAGTGATGGCAAAGTCAACATAGCGCTTTGTCTTTCCATCAAAGAATTCGGTTCCTTTGATGACCACAAGGTGAGCAGGGAAATTGACACCCCAGGCAAGCGTGCTGGTAGCGATCAGCACCTGGTGGAGAGAAGAACAAGCACGTTATAATATATAGCTTACATGCACAGATATATTTTTTTTTTAAAAAAACAGGTTTTATTTCGAGACAATTTCACAGTCGTGATACATTTCATGAAACGAAATTGTGCCTGGTATAAAGTAAGGAAGATTTTTTTTTCTAAATCTGAGACCCAGCTTATAATGTTACCTCTATGATTTAAATAGATAATGTAACTTACTCAATGATGGAACAAACCTTCAACTATAGATCAATAATATCATAAACACATAATCTAAATTGTATTGATCGACACATACATACTCATTTTTCTGGTATTGTTTACCTAAAATGTACGTACGAACAAAGACTGACATGTACATTTATCTATATTTGTAATAATTCATTCGGGCGTTCAAATCGCGGGTGAGGACGGGGAAAATATCTTTAGACAAATGACATGGGCAGAGGATAGAGAGTGCGCAGTGGGCGTCCTATCATCGGGAGGGGAGAGAGAGGCAAAAAACATTTTCCAGGGCCGGGGATGCTATTTGGCTATAGCAACGCAGTAGGCGTCCTATCACGCGTAATAACGCAATGACAATGCAGGAAGAGGAGGAGACCATTTAGGAACGAATTTAACGCAATTCAGCAGCAACTAACTACCTATGCCTACCGAAAGCAAAACTAGGCCTATGAAGGCTGGTTACCCCTTAGAAATCTGTAAGTAGTACATGTCATTTTAGGTTTGCAGCGTAAAAAAAATCTTGAAAAAATATGTGCCTAATGCGGTGAGCTGCAAATGGCAATTTGACGGTGGTGACGACTATGTTTATGGCAACTCAAGCTCGGCACACTGTCAATGAGTCATCGGAATGCCTAGGACGAGGTCCCAGTAATCAGTATAGTGGGACTCGAGTCCCGCTAAAAATCGTTTTCAAATAAAATATGGGGTAGTTGATGGGGTAGCTGCTTTCTTACAATGAATACCAACGTCTTGAGGAAGTATTATTTCTTGGACAGACCTCGCAGTGATGGAGCGTGGGAGGAATCACAAAGGCATTCCCTCCCCAGATAAACTAACTTCCAAAACTATTTTAGAGGAACATTAAAAGGATAAAAGTATATCAACAGGTTAAACAATTCTTACTTGAATCTTTGAGTTGACGAAGAGTTCTTCCACAGTTTTACGATCACGTTCATGAAGACCAGCGTGGTGGAGGCCGATACCGAATGCCAAGGTCAAGCGAAGATTGTTATCGCGGATACCCGAAATGACATTTTCCATCTAAAAAAGAGAAAAGAAGAAAAATCTTCAGCAATCAGCGACAGATCAGACCTGGCGACCCAGGAAATAAGATTCCAAGCAACCATTTAGTGCCTGAATGTTTTTAGTTTTTGTAGGTGAAACTCAATGACTCTTCAGGACGACAGCTGAGACCGTCGCATTAAGGATA
This sequence comes from Sthenelais limicola, assembly GCA_942159475.1. Classification (NCBI taxonomy): domain Eukaryota; kingdom Metazoa; phylum Annelida; class Polychaeta; order Phyllodocida; family Sigalionidae; genus Sthenelais; species Sthenelais limicola. The sequence goes on along the minus strand of OW804097.1, from coordinate 68,648,146 downwards.
CGAGCTTGACATTTATATCATATTCCGGAAATAAAGGCAGAGGAGCCAGCAAGGAGGGAATTGTTTGGCACGCTCCAGCCTGTTCCTCTTTCTTAGCGTAAATGGTTAAGTACCTGTGACCTCCGAAAGTGTCTGTTCACGGAAATAGGGAAATATGCCAAAGTACAGCGCAGATTGGTTACTTTATATGTTAATATATAATAAACATATAAAATAACCAAAGTCGCGCTTCCTTGATTTCAGTTGTTTTTGTCAGGTGACAAGTATATATGCTGTTTGCGAAGGCGAATTAGATTTATCTGATAATATTCTGTTTTTGATATACAATACAGATCGATACTAATGGAATAACATAGATATATTATGTGAAAGAAAAAGAATTGTCTACAACGATATAGTCATATTGAGATAAAGATACCTTAACATGGCTTCATGGAAATAGGAAATATATATTAAGTCCATCTACGGAGTAGATTTTGATTTGATTTGATTTGATTTTCAATAAGCTTACATTCCATGGACGATACTCTTAGCTTAAGGGGATACGCGGGTGTAAAGAGAAATGTGCACTTAGTTTTTCATAAAACTTGCCAACTTTCAGGAATTGTTCCTCAATACATAAGAAGCTAATTAATGGGAAAATATGTTTCACATACGAAAAAGAACTGTTTTAGTATCCATGGCAAAAATGTATTTTTTCTCTCACCATCACTAGGATTACACTACGTCCGTGCGAGTGGGAGGAGGCTTCAGAATGGTGTCTTTGCCACAAGGGCCTAGTCCACTAAGCCGATTCTCATGCGATTTTGCGCCAAAGAAGACTCTTTGCCACTAGATTCTGAGAGAATCGGCTTAGTGGACTAGGCCCTTTACTCGCCATTTTTAGATTGATGAGATAATATCAGGCCCTTTACTCGCCATTTTTAGATTGATGAGATAATATCAATCTAAGTAGATTGGGGTGATGTCTGTCAATCATTGATAGCATCTTGGCTCCCCCCCCCCCCCCCCCATCTTGGATATCAGTGTGAAGAATCTGTTGATTCTGATATCAGCAGATGGGATCAGAATCTTGCTGGTAATGGCTGGGAGGGGGAGGTGATGGCGTTTGGGTGTGAATTAAAGGGTAGACCATGTGTGAATTAAAGTGACAAGTTGAGAAGTAAGATGCCTCATATATGCAAAGGTGTTAAAGGGACCAACAGAATTACATGGAGTGACCAGTCAGATATGGGATAGGGATTTCATGTTTTCTGTCTCCCCTTCCTCTCCCTCCTACTATCCCTCCCTCTCAAACTTTAAATTCAACTGACATCAATCTTCGTTTCCTTTGGAAACGCAATCTTCTGCATGATGCATGAACCGGAAATGAATAAATGTAAACTAATTCTTGTTTAAACCATGCAAACATTCACATTTTGCAATGCAACCCTTCTGCAATGTGATGCGCGTGCCACATGTGTCAGAATACTACAAATGCATACACTGACGTGCCAGTATATCATGGCCTTAGTTTATATATGTGATTTTAGATGGATTATTATATTATTTTATTTTACATCCGTATTCCCCGACACTGCTTTCCGTTATATCATTTGATCATAATCAATAATGTAAAATAAATGTATAAGAGTCACACATAGGATAATCTATTTTATTATGCATTGTAATATTAGAATAATTTCACGGTATCTTCAATTAAAAATTTCTCCTTAACTATTGGTCGAAGGATCAAGATGTATTTCGAAAATGTCTACCTCCTTATACATCGCTCTAGATATTTCTGCGTTTGGAACCTAAATAACATTAATTCACTCCATAGGATGCTTCTCTCACTGCATCATGTGCACGGGCAGTTCCGAGCGGCGAGAATCGAAACGAATTTAAAGCAAACGAAATGTATTGTCGTCTCGTATCGCATCGATTAAATGAACTGAATACCTTAGGTGGCATCTTCTTCGCATCAGGAACTCTTAAAGGTTGTATCAATACATTATAAAGACCACTACGGGAATAGGGTATAATACAGTTTGTAAAGGCTAATGTCCCGTAACTGTCGACATCCATCAGCGAGCGTGTAATTAATTCCAAGGTCATCAATGGGCAACGACAGCGAAGAACAATTACTATTATTATCTCATTAATTATTTGGTCCCTCGTCAGTGCTGACACTATCAGAGGGATCGACAGTGTGGATCGAAATGAACTTTCCCTTGACAAGATGAAGTTTTTTTAAGACTTAAAAGGAAGCCTAGGGTAATTACAGTGACGGATTTTCTGGGCCTTTTTTTCTAATCTGCTTATAACGTGGTGGGTTGGGACAGATAAACAGGTTTAACACTTTTTTCCCCGAGAAGCAATAGACAAAAACAATTTCCCGAGCCTTACCTCTAATAACTTCATGATTCTTTCAAACAGGTTATCTATCCTGGGTACTTCACAACGCAACCTGAACAGATTTACACCTTATAGTTTTCCCAACGCTACACATGACAAAATAACTATCCAAGATTACCCAGTCAAATTTCAGAGGATTAAAACGGAAGCATGTGACGCATCGTTTTTTTTCATGTCATTGTCCTGGAAACAAACTGACTTCATTTGTAATACGGCCTTTTATTTATAACTAACCATGCTTATGTCGCTCCCCAAAATGACATAAAATAAGGATGGGAATACAAAAACAAACGGCATGAGCGTTCATTATTTGACACAAAGAAACTCATTCGCAGTTTGTTTTAGGACTGACTTGTCACAGTTTAGTTCAGAATTCTGTTAAGAAAGGAAATCCAATCTAGTAACCCGATTACTGCCCTAAACATGCTCACGTCCTATGCCCAATGCGTAAAGTCTAATTCTCTCGCACAGGATACCTAATTTTGTTTTTCTTAGCCGGATAGAAAGGGAACGACGGCATACGCCTGATGGACAGGTTCACCACCCTTACTTGGCCTTGTCAGGTCCAAGAAAAAAGTCATTAACCACCTGCCATTAAGCCAAGGGAACTCGGTATTGTCTCTTCTCTACAAATTAATACTGATGCTGAAGATCCGTGCGAGGGCAGAAAACAATTTGCCCGAGTAAAGATTGGGATTGAGTAGACAGTAGGGCTGAAAGCTTAGTCCTGGCATCGGGAGTCATGTCAGGAGACCTTGGGATCCAGACCATTAACTACCATGTCAGTAAGGTGGATATAAATTACTGGATATCCCTAAGGGGTAGGGGCTCTTGCCTAACTTGTCCATCGCTAGTTTACAGCCCACATTTATACGTCTGCCCTTGTTTATGTCGACTGAGAGCTAGGGAAGGCCACATCAGCGAAGTATTGGAGTGGCATAAAATAAGGAGAGCCTCCTGAGCTCCAACGAGGTCTCCCAGGAGTTAGCCATGGAGGTAATCAAATGAATGTTCAGGCATTTACTATTCAAGTCACAGTGGATGGAGGATTCTAGTAATTGTTGATTTGTACACAGGATAACATTTCAATGATGAAATATAACTAAGGCATTGTGCGATTAAGTCTGACATTGCAGCCTCTATTCCGGATTCTAATAAACCATGATGTTAACTAGAAACTTCAAAGTCTAGGGGTTTGCTTCTCTAGAGTTACCATACGTGACTATCCAGTATAAATCACTTCAATGTGTGCAGCAAAAAAAAATGATTTAAAAATCGGAAATGAAATTTAGTAGTACACAGGGAGACGTGAAAGCAAAGTAGGTCTCATACGGAAGTAGAAGATGCCCTTCAGAGAATGTAACTTAAGATGTCTGGCTAAAAGCCTGGGTAGAGCAAGCTCCGTCCCCTTCCACTAACTCAATCACAGCCAAGTCTCACTCGGACCACTCCCAGTGACACGCAGGTATTCTTTGAGACAAACTATATCATTTTGGCTTGACATTTTACCAAGCGCCTCATAGTAAGATGCATATGATAACAACGAAGAGAATAAATTAAAGTGAAGCATTAAAGTGGGCACGAATTCGCACAGCACAGAATAAGTTGGGCTAAGAGTGAGACAGCAGTGGCATTGAACAGGGCAAGTCTATTGGAATTTGAGCAAGGTTCAGTAATGGACAAATGGTGCCCGGACTAAAGGGGACAGGAGTGTTGTGGATGTTGCCACGCTGGCCTGAAAGGGATTAGTCTCCCTCTCATGAGATCAAGGCTTCTTTACTAATGCACACTTAATGTGCCTCCAACTCACTTCTCACCTTGCATGCCCGCTTGCATTAAGTAAGCCATGTATAGTCGATTTACTACCTTATAAATGATTGAAGTTCTCCGGGCATAATAGGAGATGGGAGCAGGAGAGCGACCCACAACAGCCCTGAGAATATTGGCAGGTGAACGGAGTAAAAACTAATAAGGAAGGTTCAGAGTCGAAGACACAATCATTCTTCAACATCTGAATATATCGTACGAGACACTATATGAAATATAAATTATTCTCGAAGAGAGATGGGTAATAAAGAATGCGAAACATTCACAATTCGAATAGCGTTAAGTAACTTTTAAATAACGATATGATATTTTATAGTTTATATTTCCAACATTCACAACATAAAAGGAATAATAAAGGCCAACGATTTATGAATATATCTAACTTTTATAGAATAGGTGGAATGATGGATAACATATGACACAAAGCTTTTTAAATGTAAAAGAGCATTAAATGAACTGCCAAAGAAAATCACTGCAAGTAAGAAAGCTTTGAGGGAGAAACATTACAGATGGATGACACTTGAATGATGGAGAAATAGCTTGTAGCACAGTAGAGTCATATCAAATTTACTCACTTATCTTATAGAGAGCATTGAGACCGATAAATGTCCTTTTGAATAAAACTAGTCGATATGTGAACCTGTGATGTAAGAACATCGGCAGTCGTAACCATGTTACGTTGGATAGACCTGAATATAATTGGACAACCTCAAGGTCACTGGAGAGATAAAGGCGGACCTGTCGACGTAAAACTCCAAATAGAGGAGTATATTTAGGGGCTTAACTTTAAAACTGTGGAGGAAAGGAGATCATCAGGGATTGCTAAAGGACAGTTTCATGCCTTGCTAATGAGTGATTTGGGAGGAAATAAGAACTAATTGAAATATTCAAGAACAGTTAAAGAAAGAAGAGCTAAGGAGAGGAAGGGATGGATGGGTAGGTGACCGAAGATGCAGGTTCAGAAGGTAGACATCAATCATAAAGGAATAACATTTCTATCTACGTGAGCATGCCTTAAACAAATGAACAGGGCAAATAAAACAAAACCCACATCAATCATTTTCTTGAGGAAAAGGAAATGTTTTCAAGGGAAAGCAATGAATAACAGTTTCAGCTAAAGAAAGACAAAGGCTTTTTCAAGTCACGTGGAACCTCGCCTTGTGGAGCACATTCCCGCGTGACTGGTCGGTACTGATAAAATCTACTTTCAGAGTTGATCAAAAGCACAGGTCTGGACTGGCTTTCCCAGTTCGAGATCGAAACCATGACCCTTTATAAATCAAAACAATCTGGTATACGCAGTGCAAGGTATTCATCATTCTTCAACAGAATCGATCAGTCTTTTTTAGCAGCTCAGCAAGAGTCATTTATCTATATCGAGTTCATACGCCAATTATATAACAATAACTCAGCCTCTGAGGCAAAATACTCAATGCAACGCAAAATCGCTATAAATCCAATTGCAATAACAGCTATGCAACATTACCAGATAATATTCGATAGCGGGGGAAACCGTGTAGGAGTATTAGGTAGAGGGAGAAAGGGCAATGTTGTCCTGGGCGGACCTTTACTACAGTGAAGTGAATATTGTATCTGTCTCCTGCTCCCTCTGAGCCCGGAGCTTAATGCAATTTCCCAGACTGCTTCCTCCCAGGTCAGAGAATGAGTTCGCAATGCAATTGCGACTTCCTCTGTTGGTGTGGGTGTGGACCGCTAGGAGCAGGAGGGCGAGGGCCAAGCTACTAAGAAGCAGTCTTAAAATAGCATTATCAACCTGGTGAGAAGCTTTTCTCAAACTGGGAAAAATGTCATTTCGAAGGGCTCCGATTCATTAAAGTGAAAACGCGGTAAGAGAGGTGTGAGGGCGTTCCATGCCTTGGACACACAGAGAGACGATAACGGGACTAAATAAACGCATTCGTGATGGGTAAGTTGCCTTCCCTGAATGAACAGATATAGTGTGATAATATGGGAACACAATTTTAATGGGTATCTATATTGCAGATATTGACGTACAAGGTCCACCTGCATGGTTAGCCAGGCGTTCCTGGGCTATTTAAGGTATCATGTAAATGGAATGACTTCGGGTTTAGGTAAGCTTAGTAACTCTGGTAGCGATAATTATCTAATATCCAAGAAAATTTGGTACCGATAATAGGGGATTTGCATATGCTATTGCGCATATACATGTATGTATAGTGCATCCTGGGATGGATTCTGTTGAAATTTGACATACAAATATTTGGCAACATTTTTATCGAAAATTGCAAGAATGTGTTCATCAATATGCTTGTATAAATGATCTATGAAAATCAAATGCATGATGGGAAATATCGGGACTTCCAGGAAAGGCCGGAAAGCCAATTGAGCCAATATCATGACAGAAGGTGAAGATACATTTTTCTTATGACATTGCCATGGCATAATCAAGGTTCTATAGACGAGACATCAAAATTAATAATTGTTACTCTGTGCATCATACTAGTTCAATACGAGAGTCGATGCCACACAATTGGTGTTAAAGAATGGCATAGGCTTAAGTGAGTATAACAGTTAAATTACCTCTTCGTAGCTTTACCTAGATTGCTCTACCTTGTAGTTTTGTTTTTTAACAAATATAAAATGATACTAATCTAGGGACACATTCGTTTCTTTAACATGCACTCTCACCGTCTCCCAAAAGAGATTTTTCCGATGAGAAATTATGAAGCTGAGCATATATATACATGTGCTTCGCAACCACTTACACCCTGCATCAGAGATTTATGAAAGCACACGCTTGATTGATCATTTGAGGGTATCCCGAGAGGACCCTGCCCCCGCAAGGGATCAACCTTTACTGCCAGCTTACCGGCAAAGGTCACAATGGCTTGGCAAGCCTGTTTCACAGGGAGACGTCCAACTGCACGACCCTTGAATTAGTAGCGGATAAAACAAGACAGGAGAGGATTCCCCAGAACATGAAGGCATTGTACATAAATGTATAGCATTTATTCTACGATATAAAATAGTATACATTGTGCAAGAATGCTCGCATTTTGATATGATATTTTATTATAACAAGAATTACAAGCATAAGCTTGTGTAAACGCAGGTTTTTAATTATTCGAATTATATAGAATTGTAATTATAAGTAAAAATTAAGTATATTTTTTATTATAAGTATAAATATAGGTCGATTACATAATAATAATTATAAGTATAATTATAATTAAAAATATGAATATATCAGACCAAGGGTGGAATGAAGGATGGAGTGAAGGGTGGATTGAAGGATGGACATTGTGTGCACACAAGTACATTGTGTGCACACAAGTACATTGTGTGCACACAAGTACAGTGTGTGTACTTCAAGTACCCACCGTGTACCCTTCAAGTACCCATTCAAGTACCCTTCAAGTACCCTTCAAGTACCATTCAAGTACCCACCAAGTACCCTTCAAGTACCATTCAAGTACCCACCAAGTACCATTCAAGTACCCTTTAAGTGCCCTTCAAGTACCCTTCAAGTGCCCACCAAGTACCATTCAAGTACCCTTCAAGTACCATTCAAGTACCCACCAAGTACCCTTTAAGTGCCCTTCAAGTACCATTCAAGTACCATTCAAGTACCCTTCAAGTGCCCACCAAGTACCCTTCAAGTACCCACCAAGTACGGTACCGTACACTCCAAGTACGGTACACTCCAAGTACGGTAGGCCTACACTCCAAGTACGGTACACTCCAAGTACGGTACACTCCAAGTACGGTACACTCCAAGTACGGTACACTCCTAGTACACTCTACACTGACAAGTACAGTGTGCACACTGTATGCACACACAAGTACAGTATAGACACAAGTACAGTATAGACAGAAGGGGAGAGAGAGGAGAGGGGGGGGGGGGGGGGAGAGAGAGAAGGGGAGAGAGAAGGAGGGAGAGAAGGGGGGGGAGGGAAGGATGGAGTGAAGGATGGATGGAGTGATGGATGGATTGAAGGATGGATTGAAGGATGAATTGAAGGATGGACTGAAGGATGGACTGAAGGATGGACTGAAGGATGGACTGATGGACCGAATTGATTTTTTTTTAAAATTTTTCTTTTTTAATTTTTTTAATTTTTTTTTTCTGTTTATAAATGAACATTTCTGCGAATTTGGAGAAGTTTATTTTCACATGTCTTCAAGTACACTACATGTATACGCATACATGTATACGTATGCATCCTTCAGTGCTCCCTGCCTCGCTCCGCAGACAGCTGAGTGGGCTGAAACCCCCATTATCGCCCACTCAGCTGGGCCAACGAAAACACCTTTAAAAGTTATTTAATGAATTATTTAAAGTAACTAAAGAGATAGGAAGCTTAATATGACTCTTATTAAAGATCCCAAATGAACGATTCTGTTTATAAATGAACATTTCTGTGAATTTGGATAAGTTTACTTTCACTAGACTGATCGGTTAAGAGGGGCTGAATCCCCCATTATCGCCCACTCAGCTGGGCCAACGAAAACACCTTTAAAAGTTATTTAATGAATTATATAAAGTAACTAAAGAGATAGGAAGCTTAATATGACTCTTATTAAAGATCCCAAATGAACGATTCTGTTTATAAATCAACATTTCAAAGGAATTGGAAACGTTTATTTTCGGTAAATGGTGTGTGCTGTGTGTGCATGTGCACACTGCACTAGGTTTGGGTGAGCGATTTTCAACTGAGAGGGATAGCCGAGCGGGTAGAAGCGCTGGTCTGCTGAGCGCAGGGTCCCGGGTTCGAACCGCGAGAGCGGACAGGAGTGATTTCTTTAGGCAAAGCTTATATAAGGGAGAGAGTGAGCGCAGTAGGCGTCCAATCATTGGGAGCGGGGAGCGGGGAGCAGGGAGAGAGAGAGAGAGAGAGAGAGAGAGAGAGAGAGAGAAAGAGAGCGGGAAAAATATTTAGTTTCCAAGGCTGAGAAACCATTTTTAAAAAAAAAAAAATCCAAGGCAATTTGCCCATAGGAACGCAGTAGGGGTCCAATCACGCAATTACGCAAAGAGGAGCAAGAGATAGAGAGAGAGGAGGAGGAGAGAGGAGGACACCACTTGTCAACCCCTAGACCTTTTAGTACATAGTCTATAGAAGGACTATAGAAGGCCTATAGAAGGATTATAGGAGGAGGAGAAAGAGAGTGTTTGACGACGAAGTAGGGGTCCTATCACGCAATCGTACGCAAAAATACCAATTCAGCTGCAAAACGCAGCACCAAACCCTACCTATGCCTACCGAATCCAGAACTAAGCCTACGATAAGCTTACATAGGGATCTACATAGGGATCTCACATGGGGGATCTGTGAGTAGTATATGTCATTTTAGGATTGCAGCGTAAAGTGACGGCTCCCGGCGGACCTGTATATTGACTCGTCCCGTCAGCCGCAATTGCGCAGCAGTCGGATTTCCCTTAGGAACTTGTGGCAATGCTGACCAGAGCGCACGGTCACTGAAACGGTCACGGGCGAACCCATTCCCTTAAACGCAGGTTGCGAACCTGCGTTTAAAAAGGGTAGAAATTAATCTGACAGGTTATCCCACTAATGAAATGAATAAAACCAATCATCAACCAGATGGGCAACAAATATTATTCCCCCAAAAGTGTAGATCAATTTAAAATACCCATTACTTCCATGTATACATATGCATCAATTAAGTCAATTGAAACAAGAGTCTTAAATCTTGGTGGATGATCCTCCGAAGGGAAGAGGGACACATTATTATATATAAGTTAAAAATAAACATAACCATTTTTAAAATCCTAATGCAACATGTCACTTTGTTTGTTGGCAAACAGTCTCATCCCCAAACCCTGCATGAAATATATTTTGGTTTCGTGCGACAGTTTTTGTAATTACGCAAAATACACAGCTTATTGCCAGATTTTGACCGACATAAATATAACAAATTCGTTAATTGCGTACCCAGTATAATACGCAATCTGCATCAGAGCAATGGCTTCAGTATGATGAGCTATCTTTGTGTTTGCCACCCATGAGTTGTATCCTGCCACTTGTAAAGGCAACCCAACACATGATGAATCGGGGTGCCTAACGGCAGGTTACCAGGTCATGGGGAGAAAAATAGGTCCAGAGCGACAATAATTTCTCACTCTGCCTTAATATATGGGGTGCTAGAGTAAAGTGGCAGCGTATATCTACAACATTTCTATGGAGGCAGGCTTTAGTTGCCCTCGCGGCTTTCAAACCAGTAATCGCGAGCGGCAGAACTATCTACTGCATGAAAATAGTACCAAGGTGCGGGCGCATTGTTCCTGTTGTAGGGTGGCTTCAATGGCTATTCGCTCTGACCAAGGCGTTATGTAAATCCACAGCAGAATGCATTTATTATACGCATTTGTATCATACGTACTTGTATCGATTTGTCTGGTAGAATTGCCACCATCTTCTTAACCTGGATGAAGGGTGTCGAAAGCATATAAAGCAAACACTAGTACTTGCCCATGAATTTATTTGAGCAATCTACACAGTCTTCTGGAGGCAAAAGTGTAATCTTATGGGATATTATCAAAATGTCCACTGTTCTATTATATCATAAGAATTTGTGGGGATCGGGGGTTAGCTGTATGGTAAGCGCATACAATTACATCACGAAAAGATAGCCCGATATGGAAATAAGGCGTTAGCGAGATTCCTCTAAGCAATAGATGGTATACTACCCCAGGGGTTTAAAGAGATCAGCTGTTTGGTAAAAACATAATACATAAAAAAGGGTTGCCCTCACTAACCCCGCTTCTTACCGACAAAGTTATATTTGGTACAGGTGGGTCCCTTGATGCCTGTTAGGAAGTCGTTTTATCAAATAGGATGACTAGCACTTCGTGACCTCCTGCTCTGATACAAGGAGTATACAGGGTTCTCTCATCCGCCTTTCCAATGTAGATTTTTGTGTGTTGTAATGAAATATTATGATGGTAATAATAAAATAGTATTTTCATTTCGGCGACTATATAGTATGTTAATTCAAACCAACCATGTATATACATACATAATACTTGATAGAATTGAGGTTTTAAGGTTGAGAATTAACGTGAGTCATCCGCTATATCCAAGATTAAATTGTTGAATTCGGTGTTAGTCTTTTTATCCTCAGTAACCGTCAAGCAATCTCATCAGAGGTATCATAATTATCATCAGCAAGACTGTATAGAGGCATTGTGCTCAAGGAACTAATGACTCCCTTCTCCCATCCTACTCTCATTAACAAAACGGTTAATGGTTCAACATCATAATGAGGAGGCCACATGCAGTATACAGAGGTCGATTATGACTATATAGGAGTAAACTGGAACAATGTTGTACACCCAGAATCAGTGTGAGCCTTCTGAATCAGAGTATCATACTAAATTAAAGGTATACTTTCCGTTGATTACATTGCATACGCAATCATATTCAAGGTAACATGGAATCCTGTAAAATATCATAGATCGAAAACACAATATTAGTATAATTTCTAGAAGTAAAACAAAATGACTTGGGGAGAATACAGGAGGATGTTTTTGTGATGCGACTGAAACAAACGAAATAAAAGGTTAGAAGTGCAAGTGTTTCTAAACGCAACAAAGGCATAGAGTAATCTTCATGGTTGAACATAGCGTGACTCTATGAGCACCCGGGCTTTGAAAAAAGGATGTCAGAAAGCCACAAAGCGAGCAAAAAATATGCACTAATATTGCATGGATGTAATTTTCCATATCCCACAAGGACGATGCTTTGTCCTTTGCATAAACTAATTTTCTTGTTTCTCCTACGGCATGATAATTTGAAAGAAAGTTTTTGAAAACAGCAAAATAATGGGGAGGTGCTGGGAACAAAACAACGAGAACATTCCATCCATTGTGTAACCAATTAAAGAAACTCTGCCACCCTCGACCACCCTGGACAAATCACAAAGCAGACACAAGTTTGAGAACAATACTGAAAGACATTGAACAACGAAACGTAAAAACGGAGAGGAAATTAGGCAATACGGGGAAATCAGGCTGAGGATTATTATTGTTTCATCGACATTTAAGAATTTCATTTTAATCGCGCAGCGAGTGGAACTACTGCTCGTTCACGCTCCCCTGGCGATTCGTTGTCACCCATAAAACTATTTCAAAGACATGGACGAAAAAATTCCCTCTGATACATAATCGCAAAAAGGGGAACTCCGATAGAATGTTTCCTTTATGGAAGGCAGCATGGAACTAGGCAACCGCATGTAACAGTATAAATGGGAACATTGTGGGCATGTATTAATTAGAATTGTTAGTTCTTAATCACGCCGTAATGAAGTTACAGCTCGTTAGTTCGAACGCCCAATTCTTTTGGGACGATACCCATGTGCACCGGATAGAACTAACGCGAAGAATGGAGATTAGTGAGAGGTGGTAAGCAGCAGCAAGAATATAACCCCGAAGGACAAAGGGCAGAACAATAATTATTCAGTCCAATTCAAACTAGAATTTTCGGGAAGGCATATATTTCCAAAAGCCACGGAAAAGACTGCAAGACAATTATATTCGAGTATACATATTTCTTGACTCTCTATATAAGCCACAACAAATTAAATCATTCATTTATAAGCATATATCAAAAGAAAATGAACTAAGCGACAAAATACAGGCGAATGGACCAAAAGCAAGTAAAAACATGTACATATAAACTCATAAAAAGAAAGCTAACAAGGAGGCTAAAGACGAGAACAAACTGACGAGTACAGAGCGTCTAAAATTAAAAGAAATAAGAAGAGGGAAACAAGTAAAGAAAATGAAGATAGATATAAGTCGCGACGGCGAGCCAACCAAGGAGATATTTTCCTTAATTAATGACGGTACTAGGCCAACAGCAAAAGAGTAATAAAGTGTTTTTGTTTGAATAATACTGCCTGTGCCAGACAGGTAATACCTATCCTATCATCATTAATTACGGGCACCCACTGTTGCTGCCCATTTTTTCACCCTGTTTTAATCCCCGACGAGGTAGAGTCATTAGTGAGTATTAATTAGGTAGTAATTTGATCTAGTGACATTGTTTCGTGGCAAATCTTGGTCGAGAATCTGATCTTAGTGATCTTTAATTACGCCTGCACTATACATATTATATAAACTGTAAATACGTGAAATAGAGGATCAAATTTCAATACGGTCTATATTGCCTATTAAACTCAATTTCGAAATCAAATGTAATCCTATGCCGTCTTTAGAAAAGACATAATATATATAAATTGTATCAATTTAATGTGTTAGGATTTGGTCCAAACATTGATAATAATGCGATAAAGATCGCACACTTCGACAAACATCTGAGAAACGTGGGATCAAAAGGCTAAGTATTTGGTACACGTTTCCCCCACAACGAAGTATTCCAGTTCTTAAGGTTTTACAAAGACTGAAAGATATTTCTTCTTTCGCTTCTTCTTCAGGGCTCAACTAATGTAATCTATGGGGTAGCAAGAACAAAGGTTAGAGAAAGGCGATATTGGCACATGCTCTCAAGGGATGATGCATAGAAGGTCGCTAGCCTTTTCTGTGGATGGGCCTTTGTGAATCAATCAAGATAGCAATCTCAGCTGCAGGTAGCTGCCCTCATTCTTTATATTTTATTGATTTTATTTGTGTTTTCTAAAGGGAGACCTTTAATAAATTCAAGCAAGGTACGGGAATGAGTTGTTAATATTTCCAAGGGCATTGTGAACTTGTTTCTGGTTGCAATAAACATGTTCTTCGCGGTTTATCGTTGGTGCTTAATTGTATTGGGTTCAACGGGAATGCTTCGGTTTCTCGCACAAGAAGAATCTCGTTTATACCTTGGATTCTTACCCGATGGGAAAAACTTAAATTAAATTGGGTGGGTAGAGGTGACACAAAGCGTTGATAGTGTGACACTGGATTTACAGAGACGGGAGTAATATTTCTTATTTACACATTTGCGGACACTTCCCCTCACCTGGATTGGATTTGGGGACATTTTGGGAGCATAATACAATATTTATATAAGCATTTAAAGTGCGTGAGATTTTATTTGTGTTCTCTAAAGGGAAACCTTTAATAGATTTAAGCAACTGAAACAACAGATAAACCCCCCAGAGGTTACTTTCTCCCAGTCTTTAATGATATCTTTTATTTTAAATCCTTTTAAATCCGAAACTTGACTTCTATGAAATCCTAAAAGGTTGAACAAAAACACAAGAATAGAAACAGGTTTCCTTTCACAAAAGGGACTTCAACCAAATGAAGACAATCGGATATTTTGAATATCCATATGTATATATTAATTATGCCCTTTTGTGACAATCATGCTGCCAAAGAACGGAAAAAGGCTTTTAACTGCAGGCACGTAGACAGCTTAATCTCTCAAAGCAGCTCTCTCTCTCTCTCATACTTCTACCGAGTCTTTTGGCAGTTCAGCATTCTCATATTGTTTATCTACTTTAATTCATATTTAGTGACCCTAGAATTAGAGGTATGCTTGTGTGATAATTTGATCATTTTTGCTCAGTTGTAGAGCTTTGCCTGTGTTGTATGGTGTATAATGACCTGCTTGCGATTCATTGTCTAGTAGGTGTATAAGAGATTCTGACTTGATAATGATACACACATCAAATCTGATGATTATCAAGCTACAACTACTAATTCGACATATAAGCCACCTCACTTCCGCTAAAAGTTGTTACCTATATGATTAGAATTACAAGTTCAGAACTTAGTCAAACTCCACCAAGAAAACTGGATACGAATACTGGGAAGGGAATATTATCATTTCTGAAAATACATTAAAGTCCTGAAGATATCGCCATGGGTTTTGGGGTTTTTTAAAAAAAAAATATACCACAGCAAGATCAATGTTGTTTCCAACTCTAAGTTTGAAATGATGAGCTTGAAAGGATTATTTACAAAAGGCTATATAAGTTCCTTGAGGAGAGCGACTTTTTCACAAACTGTCAGTTTGATTTTAGGCAAAGTCGATCGACCTTGGGAGCTATTCATGAGAATCAAGAAAATATTTATAGTAATCTTGATGCTAGTAATACATGTCTATCAATTTATTTCGACATCAGAAAGGCCTTTAAATACAGTCTCTCATAGCATTTTCTTGTCAAAATTGAAAAAGAATTGGATTTGGTCCGCAATTATGTGGTATACTAGAAAACTTCTTCAGTCATCGACAACAGTATTTAAAATAGAATTATTTGTGTTCATCACAACAGTTAGTGCCAAACGGTGTGTCCCAGGGGAGCATTTTGGGGCCTCTAATGTTCCTAATTCTTTGTAATGATCTGGGGGAAATTAATTTTGGTGGTATGTTGGTTTTATTTGCTGATGATGCCGTTATAACAGTTGTCGGAATGGATGGAAGAGACCTAATAAGAAGGGGACAAAATGCGATTGATTTATACAATGAATGGTGTACACTAAATGGTTTGGTTTTAAATAAAAGAAAGACAAAATACCAAATCTTTAGTAATGGACGTTCAGATGTGAATGTGATCTTGGAATGTGAAGATGAGGTATGGAGCAAGTCTCTGTATTCAAATATTTAGGTGTATCGATTGATGATCGTTTAGGAGTGAATATACAAGCAGGGAATATGATTATGAGAATGAACTGGGCATTATCTAGTATAACTAAAAGAAGGAAATATCTAGATGCAAATCTATATTGGCTCTTATGCAAAACATATGACTGTATTACTGCTTCTTATTCTTGAATACGCTGGACCATGTATAATGAATAGTAACAGAGGGTCACTGAAGGAATTGCAAAAGATCTGTTATCGAGCTCTGCGTCTGGCATTCGGCTGGAACAACACCAAAAAGAATTGTTGGTACTAGGAAGGATTTTAACTTTGGATAGAAGAGAAATAGCATTGATTAAAACTCTTTTTTTTTTTAGAAAAAAAGAGGTTTGTGTAGATGTTAGCCCTAGAGAGAGGATGTTGAGAGGGAAGGGTGATTTGATTTTTAAATCCTTTCGACCAAAATCGGAGAGGATGCGTAGGGGTGCCTTCTATATATAAGGGAATGCTATTGTGGAATAATTTACCTGAAGATTAGATCTAAGGAATTGTGATAATTTAACGTCATTTAACGTCATAAACACTACACCCGTATGAGTTGTATGTATTATAATTTCCCCATTTTTAGATAAAGCCCTTATAAGAGCTAGGCGATTGTGTGCCGACAGTATAGTTGAACTAATGTGTTTTCTCAGAAGTGATATGAATTGGTAATGATAATTGAATTATTGTCTTTGTTAAAATCTTTCCGCTGCATGTATGGTTTCGATTTATAGGATGAAATCTAGCTAATGATGTTTAAATTGCTTTTGAATTCTGTAGAGAGTTGGTAATCAAGAGATGTATATATATCGAGTAATTGGAGGCAGCGCAAGAAAACATCCACATGTTGGACAAGCGTCTTTTTATATGATTTGTAAATGTACGACCTAATTTATGATAAAAAAAAAACAATAAAACAACAAATTATACACCTCGACATGATTGACCGGGGAAGAATTTGCATGTCATGGAGCTGTAGAATGGAAAAGGAAAAATTCAGAATGAAAGGATTGCTGACGGGCCAAACATGGTGAAAAGATCAAGCTCCAGGCATGCAATTAGATCGCAAGATTCTTGCCTCGGTGAACAACGCAAAAGAAAACAAGATGCACAGCTATGACTAAGGTCATATAAACTTGGCATTGCCTACAGG
Organism: Sthenelais limicola; assembly: GCA_942159475.1. Taxonomy (NCBI): domain Eukaryota; kingdom Metazoa; phylum Annelida; class Polychaeta; order Phyllodocida; family Sigalionidae; genus Sthenelais; species Sthenelais limicola. The sequence continues at coordinate 68,631,196 of OW804097.1, read as the reverse complement.
TATACAATTACACAGGCATAAATGTGCATGTACATATACTGTTATTGTAACCTCCAACACACGCTGCTACTATTACAAACCTGATATTGCAACTTCTAAGAATGATATTTACTAAATTACATACTGTGTTTTAAACTATAGAAAGTTGTTACTACAAACCCCCAAATATAACTTCTAACATGAACAATTTCTATTACAAACCAGCTATGATAACTCCCAACATTAACATCTTCTATTACAAACCAACTATTACAACTCCCAACATTAACAACATCTAAATATTACAAACCGGCTATGTTAACTACCGCCATTAACCTTTTTAACGTATAACATTCACAAGTACTATTACAAAATTAATATAGGTAAGGTCATTAGAACGCAAAACCAGGAATGCAATTTTGTTAGTTGATATCCAGGTCTATAAAACCTATTTTGTCGGGAATATAATACATACGGTTTAGGGTTTTCAGTTGAATTGAAAAACATCTCACGATGGAGAATGTTTTTAAGTAAACGGTATGAGTGAACCAACCATAAGGACACAAGGGGAAAAGACAGTGTCACGTGAAAACACACACTAACAACACTAAGGTAATTGCCTAAAGATGGATGCGTCCCATGAGGATTAAATACAAAATCTCTCTTTTTTGTCCATCAATTATGGGAAATGACTTGGTGTTGATGATATAGGGGAGTGTGCCACTACGGGATAAGTAATCATTAAAGCCGATGGGATTGACATTGTCGCTTCATTCTATTATATACACTGATGAATCAAGTCGTCACTGTAATTAGCATTATTTATCGTGTGACAAGGCAAACTATGCTTTCTGGAAGAGGCTACATCAGTGAAGGTTAAAATACAGCACTCATGCAAGATACATAATAGTCTGAGCAGTTGGGGTCAGAAATGAGCGGAAATCGCTTCATTCTCCGGATCACAGAAGCTACTATAATATGCCAGGGTGAGATGTGGGCAATTATTGTTGGTAACCCCATAACATAATTGAGATTGGCGGTCGAAAAAGATTAACTCTGCGATACATCCAAACTGCATCCATGCCAAACTGCATCCATGCAGTATGTTGGTAATTTCTATGTTTACTTGAAAGATTATGAAATAGTTCCCGTTGCCAAATTCAAATTATCCATGAACTCCAACGATTTGGACAGTCGCTAAAATATCTACTGGAATAAATATCTTTAGCATGCTCGTTAACAATTTCATTACCCTGGATCTCAACCAATTAAATGTGGAATGTCCACAGGCAAATGCATTGTGTGCCAGCAATAGAGATGATGTAAATTAACGATTGTCGCCTTAAAGAAATGATAACACATGAAATAAAATCCAATCCCCGGGATTGGCAGAGATAACATGGGTCAACAAATGAATACTATAATAACCCATAGACACAAAAAGTGATGAAGATTCCCTTAGTGAATTGAAATTGCCCTCCCATATTTCATCAACATTTATTAGATTTCCTGTGTTCGTGAAAAAAATGTTGTGCTAAAGCTATACATCATTGTGGTGATTTAATCTATCCGCGAATAATATCCCTTTCAATAAGATTGGTTGAAAGGGCGGTGGGGAATTCCAATCAGTCCTTTATTTGATTTATATATTGATGCCTTAGAGATTTAATGAATTAGTTTAAGCAAATAAACATCCTTTTAGGCAGCGGAACATAATTCAAATGTAATGAGTCAAGAGGTCACATTGTGAATAAATAACTTCTAACAATACAATATTCACTGGAGTGCTCTGTTGATAACAGCCAACCTCAACATGACATTCCTTCCCAATATATTACTTGGGGACACCATATTAATTTCCAGGGGAGGTAACTGGTCCATGCCAATACAACTGGAGTGAATGTTGGCTTTCAACCGCCTTGCATGCTTTCAGCATCCTCCTGATAAGCCAAAGAATGGCAGGAAAGATTCCCCATAAGCTTACTTAGGATCTCCCAACTGTCTCTGTGTTCCTAAAGCCTTTGATCTATCCAACATGGTTGCAACAGGCTTTCACCAGGCTACCTATCAATGCACTCTATTCAAAGGCTAAAGATGCTTTATTCATTATGCTCTATACATCGAGAGAAAGCTCAGGTAAGGGCTATTTAGACACTTAGCAACTAGTGTAACCGGCAGTCCCGGAAGAGATACTTGTAAAGAAACTCTCTGAAGTATTCTAAATTAATAATGATTGATAATAGGGGGTATAACCGATTGAAACCGTTTTCAATATTTATATTCCAATGGATCTGAGAATGTTCTAGCGCGTTCCTCCAATAGACAATCCTCCTATTCAGAATCATCTGCTCGGTCATCGTCCACAAAGAGCACAAACCATTTCACATGTAACTGATTGCCTGGCCACAAATAAACCCATAAACCCTAACCCGCCAAATCATCATAGACCCTCAACGCCACAATCCAATCGACGGCATTGCTTCCACATGAACAGGCAATCTGGAGGAGAGTATGAAACCCAGTTTTTGTGTTCTGGGTTTGCGTTACAATATGGCTCCCTCGACAACAACGAAATGGCATTGCAAGGTCCCGAATGCTCGCAAGGGAATTGAATTATTCAGAGGGAAGTTATCAAATGATCACGAGGACTGTAACACTCTCCTTTAATCAGAATGCAAAGAAAATTAATGCAGCAGAGAGGGCTTAAAGGGAAGGACGCTTTATACAAGGATTCTGGTTAGTGGTTATTGGTGTTACCACTGACGCTTATTCACTGCCAAAGCATTATGAATCTAGTTACGATATACAATTTACTAAATAGTATACAATATGCTCAGGGTGGGTCCTCAAAATAATTGAAATCGGCGGTCAAAAAAGATTAACTCTGTAATACATCAAAACTGCATCCATGCAGTATACCAAAATATAAAGCTCCCACTCCCTCCATCCATCCATTTTAAGACTGAACAATAGTGCCTATTCAACATCGGTCGTTGCCTTCCACTCATAGCGCACATGTATATCGGTTAAGCCTACGCCAGATTATGAGATCAATGAATTTAACACTTGAATTCGTAGCGAAGTTGGCTGAAAAAACCCAGCTGTACTAACATTAAGATGAAACCCACATCCTAAAGTCCAGTCCTTTAAGTTCGAGTATAGGTTAGGGAAACCTTAGTAGTAGTATATTACTACTAAGAGGAAACTAACCAGGCCGGCGATTAAGGAACATTTTACCTGAAACAAATATATAATTATATATATTCACTATAAGCAACATGAAAGAAATGTATTTATCCAATTAGGGGGGAACCGTGGTTTGATCCTATTTCTCTAATGGAGTTGGGAACTGTTACTGTTTATGCCATTACGATGGTCTCCTTGAAGGTTTGTTGATGCTCATTGATTCGTATCTTATCAAAGAAATAGACGGTAAAACATCCTTGGGTGGTTCCACGATTTAGGAACGACACACTTTTCATCTTATATCAGATCATTTGCTAATTAGCAAGGAGCTCTTTTTATCAGATCTGGCAGGTATCGTGACAAAAACATCCAAGTCTTTAAACTCTGACATCAGATTGGAGTGATATACTTTGTTCGTAAACTCATTTCCTTACAAAAGCCTATGTATCATCTATTTTGCCTGCTTCTTTTATTATATATTATACGTTCTATCTTGGTGCATACCAGATTTTATAAACGCACTATATTACTAACATCAGCCACATACACTATCCAGCCTGTGATCTCCCTCTCCTCTCTATTCTCTTATCTCTTTTACAATTATCATTGTCAATCTTCTCTTTCATGTATATCTCTCAATGTGTTATGTGTGTGTCCTCTTTCCCACTCTTTCCGTCCCTCAATGTAATTTCCACAGTCCTACCCACCCTGGCTTGCAAATGGAAATTCCAAAGGTACCTCTGGCAATGCAGGTCAATGGTTCTGCCTCTACTCACTTTGCAGCTGGACACATTGAACCCGAACATGGACACTACAGAGAAAAGGCGTTGCAAGAGTTGCTTCACATTGCATGGACCAGCGCTCAGATCATCAATATTGTCTTCATGCTTGAATGCACATTCTCCTTACAGAGATCAGGAATTAAGGCCACATCAATGGATCCAAGTGAATGTAAGGTAGTTATTGGCCACTAGACCTCTATATTATTGAAAACAGGTTTTCGCTACATCAATATCTATAGGATGATCTTACCTTAAGCAGTAATTATTCCATTAAATGAGTATGAGTGACTTTACATATGGTGGCCAAAATACATATTATTTATGTTTAATAAGGATAGCATACCTTGCGTGATGTCGGTTTTAATCCATACTGCATGGGATATGCTGTATTATAGGTATCTTGTCACATGGTTCATGGGCTCGAAACGTATAAACATGCCCACATTTACGCTCCACATTCTGAGCAAACGCTTTGGGGTTCACCCAAATTGATAAATTCCCATAACAATATTGGTAGAATGCTCTATCGTCTAATTAAATAGCAAAGTACTGTAGTGACACTACAAATGGGGCCCATTCGTGGGAGCCCATTTTGCTGATGTGTCAAAATGTAGTGAGTTAAAGAGACATAACTGTAACTATGTGAAGGTGCGCAAGCAGGGCACGAACTGGAAGAACTCTAATCTGGGAAGATTACAACACTTTTGTCAACGTTATTATGTCACCTATTATGGCTTATCTTTTATGCCATGATAGCTGTGCGTATCCACAAAAACATGGCCAGATTAGACCATGGCATAAACATGCCTGGATTTCACTAGCGGAATCCGCTTTTCGAATGTAACCAATTTACTCCCGCTATTTTGATTGGTTACGTAATTCTAGCTGCGCCAATCAATGACGCTCATTTCATGACGCTCATTTCATGACGCAACGTTGTAGGCGCTTGTTTTTGCCGAGTTAGAGGGTTGCGAGACATGAAATGAAGGTAAATAACTCTTAAATAACTCTTAAATATATATCATGGCATAAAAATATAACTAAACTTGAGCTGCATATGGGGCAACGCATTCACAAAACGCTTGTGCCTTTTGGTGAGTGTCTTTCACGCGTGCCTTCGGCACTTGTGAAAGACACTCACCAAAAGTCACTTGCGTTTTGTGAATACGTTGCCCCATATGCAGCTCGCGTTTAGTTATATCTTAATATCTAATTACACATATGTACATTAACAAGTTGTCAAACACAAAAGTACATAAACTTATAAATTTTCAAGCACACATAAAGCTTCTTGGTCATTTCTAAATAAGAACAATGAACAGCATAGAAACGAAAGTATTGATTATCAGTAGGAAATTGGTGATAATGGCTGCACTATGACCTGCAGTTCTGTACTGTGATAAAACAAATTTAAAAAGGAATTAGGCCTTCATACCGCATATTATAATATGTAGCGCTATAACTCTCCATATGGAACGGCAACTCTGCCATTTTGAAGGCCTAGCAAAGTTTGTTTAGGTGTAGTAGATATTAACAGGGCCCGGGACTCCCATAATAGAAGATAGCTTTTAGAAAATAACACTACAGGTTATAGATCTAAAAAAAACCAGTCACGTTAGTAGAAAGTTTACTGTAACCTTTACATCTCCTGTTCAGCCTGGGTTATTAACAAGAAGTTTTCATTTGACAGGGAACCTCGTTCAATATTCGGATGGCATATATATAACTGACAAACCACTGTTCCAAATTAGTGTACAGCCATCTATAACAATATCCGAGCACTCCGTCATCATAACCCCCTGGGAGATATATCATAATACGTTCCCTCGGGTATTGGTGCTAAATATAGAATATAATCAGGAACGTGCAAATCCTAATGAGTGGAAACCGCCTATATGAGGCTCAGCTGTTTAAATACAAACTGATCGATGGCGGATCTAACACCCTGGTAACGGAACATGCCATTACTCTGATGGAAATCACACAAATCTGGTTGCGCGTTATCATAATAATAGGGGGGCGGGCTCATATTTGTCAAGGCTTGGAGGCCAGCGTAACACTATTGTGAAGTGTGGATGTAGTTTGGCCATTGAGTGGAGGAGGAGGGGGAAGGTATGTATTGGTGTCTATATACGCCCCACAGCCCGTAAAAAGGGTAATTTACTTGCACAGGCTGCTTAAAGGATGTGTGACGAGGGGAAGTAAACATAGACTATGTTTGAGCAATCAATACCATATTTAAAATGGGAAAATGGAAGGGGACGAGTGGTGTGTCGAGGGGAGGGTTGCGATTATTATGGATAAGACCAGTTTGCATGATAAATGCTAACACTGCAATGGGACATTGAAACGTTGGTAAGCCAGAGGCCCGAAAGAGTAATTGAACGGGCAGAAGGGGATTAGCGTGGAGATGGGGCGTTGGTATATAGAATCCTCCTACCTATGCAGTGACGGTTAATTATTTAACAACCTGTTCCAGGGGTAATTAGAGAAATCGCAGTATATGTCTAGGTCTAGAAGCAAGGTATGTATGGGCCTCGTTCTTCTGGGTGTTCTGGGATAGAATAAGGCAGTTTGGGTGAATAAGCCATCAATAGAAATGAAGGAACCAAAGAGAGATGGTATTTCTCCTAGAAAGCTCCTCAAAGATTGTTTAGTGATCACTATGGTGAACATCATAATAGCATTAGTAATGTTGGGTAGGGCCTAGAGGTAGAGAAAGTCCCATGGCAATCTTCAAAGGCCTGTTCTGTATAGTTTGAATTTATCCAATGGATGTTTTGTAGGAATGTTTTAGTTTTTGTTTTTAGGCATAAATAAGTCTTGTAACATGACACCAGATTGATAGATGGGACGAGCGTATATTTAATTATATGGTGCAGAGAAGTATACAGCTTATTTCTGTCCTGGAGTATCTTATAATTCCTATTCACAGTAAAGGCTTGTGTAATTGTTGGCAACACATTTATTTGTTGCCAACAATTGCAAAATATCTAACTTGATTAGATATTTCGTCGCAAAAAATTCGTCGCAGCCGTTTTTGCCTGTTGGCGCCGTTTTTTACCTATATATAGTGGAGTTCCGCTATTATAGCGGAACTCCACTATAGGTAAAAAACGGCAAAAACGGCTGCGACGAATTTTTTGCGACGAAATATCTAATCAAGTTAGATATTTTGCAATTGTTGGCAACAAATAAATGTGTTGCCAACAACCTATTTTACCCCCTCATCCACTAGAATTTTTAGTAATGTCGAATTTTCCGAATTTTCCGAAATGTCGGCGACGAATTTTGCCTGTTGGCGCCGTTTTTTACCTATAGTGGAGTTCCGCTATAAGGGATCAAGACACACACCAATGAGTTCATGTCAAAGAAGTAAAATTAAATTAAGAGAGTGGAATACTGACATCTAATTCAATATGAAGCTGTATTTAAAATGAAGGCGGAGATGGAAGGGGCATATTCTACCATACATATGTGACAGGCATCAAAACCAATAATGAAGGCGAAGGCATGGGTGAAATTATTCTCCGACAAGAAACATCAAACAAAGCAAGACAACAATTTACAACCAGCACACCATCCTCTCATCAACCCCTGCAATTGCTCATTACCCTTTGAAGGCCTGAACAAGGTGGCCGATACATTGATTAATCAAGAGGAAAGGCATGATCCATCGCTATTGTTGTGCTATACACATAGATCTGTAGTATATTATCCACTGTTCAGATGATGAAGCATGGCCCAAGTTGTTATCCATAGCCCAGTCTGGGCGATGGGTCGGCCATCTATTCATCGTCGCCTCCGCGATACCACTAGAGATCCATCACTCCTCATTTCCGACAGCGCAAAAAGAAATTATTGTGCTTTTAAATATTTTGTATATATGTCCGGTTTATATATAGTTTTGAGATAACATAAGCGAATCTAAACATAGGCTTGGTTCATTCTGGATATGTCTAGAAAATTTAATTACATCGGTATTCAGTACGCTATAGGCTATGTAAAATCGCTTGGAGATGAATTTGTTTCATAAAATAGGACCTACAGGAAGGTGCTTCAAATAAGGCATAATTGGTTGCGGCCAATAAAACTGTAATTCTTGTCAACGGGTGAGTACACAAGAATGTCCACCACAGACATTTACAGAAACAGTACAAATAAACTATTGAAACTTCAGAAATAGTGTTATTCATTCATTTCGAGTCCTAAAACAGTCTTTATACAAATATGCGACTGAAGTGACAATGAAGATTCTATCAGATGGAACTACCGTAATGTATAGGAACCTTTTTTTAACACACATTTTAAAAATGCAGTATTAGAATATGTTATGTTCTCCAAGAATGGTGGATGTTTTGACACAGGCTTGCAAGCATAATCAGATATGGGTCAGACCGTCAGAACATGTACAATGGGCAAGAAAATACTAGGCGTTTCTGGGTTTACATTTTGTTTTATGTAGAATCAACAAATCTGTTCGGTTATTTTGAACTGCATTTTGAGCCTCATTTTTTTGTCTTAAATTTGGGTTATTGGAGAGCACTGGTGAAGGCGAATCGTACATTTTCTGAGGATTCGACCCATATGTACATGGCATCCCAGCTTTCTTTCAATGAATCCATTGTTCTCCATCATAATTATCCTCGACAGAGGAGACAATAATAATTGTTTGTGCCTCTTCTATTTGCTTAAGGAAAAAATAATATCAATTTAAGTCTTAAGTTGTAGAAGACGCTGAAACGAAGTTCCGTTCCTTTCCGAAGTTCCGTTTCCGACGAAAGCTTTAGTATTGAGAGTTTCAACTCGGTTCGCAGACAGATAAAACCTATTAAAATAATCACGGACGGATGGAGGCTGTCACGGAAAATTATTATAAAAACCTTGTTAAAGCTAACCAGCATAGCTGCTGATCCATCATTTGGGAAGCACTGTTATTTGAGTGGAGATTTTCTCAAACTTCTCCGAGGATAAAATTTCGAGCAAACTAAACAAAGCAGACAGATGGTAGGCTACAGGGACACAATGCCTGGTTTTGACGAGGCAGCTATTAAAACACAGCAGTGGACTATGCATGCAGGTCGGAACAGTATGGCATGATTTCAGAAGTTTAATTGATAAAAATGTCTCTGTAAAAAATGCGAACTTTGTTTCAGGTGATGTTTCAAGAATTCTATATTGGAACGAGATACATCGCATTTGTACGCAATCATGGTAGGAGTGTTTGTTCCTGCTCGGGCTTTTCACATTCGTCAGTTTCCATCCTGGGTATTCAGTTCTCAATCGGTAAAAGAAAGAAGCAATTTTACGGTAATCAGGCACACTCGCTAGCATTACAACAAAATTACTATATATCTACAACTAACTACAAATATGATAAATGCAAATCAATGGTGGATAGGGAATGGAATGAGAGTCTGGAATCGCAAGAAAGACACCCTACCTGCAACCCGCAAATAAAATGTCAGTTGTGAATTATTGCAATCAAATCGCAAAATGAATCAGCGGAGTCACTTAAAAAAACTTTGAATCAACATTTGTAGTCATTCTAAACCAGTCAAAAACGCTGCCTATTATTTTGGTGGGTAAGACCCATTTCTTATGCACGAGATGACCTCTTGATTTGATGACAAAACTTGAAATTCAGACAGCGACTCAACACATGGCAAGTCGCAAGGTTCATAATTCATGAACCGATCCATGGTTGTTTTTTAGGATAAGGAATTGTATTAAAGCAGAGGTAGAGGATCGGTTACAATCCATTCTAAGTTTGACATAATTTAATCTTTGTTACACGCGAGCTACAACCTTTTGTTACTGCCACAACTTAATTTGTGGTCAAACGCATATCATCCGTCATAATAATACATGTTAAATTTATTACATACATTTTCTATTGATTAATCTATATACCGCGAACAAAATTGACAGAGGAAGTAGTTGAAAGTTAAGGTTTTCGGTGTATGGATATTTTTATTTAGTTATATCACTCTTACTAGGAGAAGTAAAAATGAAAAAAACTAAATTTCCGACAGACTAGCAGCTTTGAATATATAAAGTGGACGGAAGCGTCAAGGGTTGCCAAGCGACAGAGACTTCCCGTAGAGGTCAAGGTCAAGCCATTGCCGCTTAGAGTTAGATATAAGCATAAGTCAAAGACATATCACCTATGATACAAATATTGAATTCCTGGTAGTATGTATATTATATACATATTGAATTCTTATTCCATTTTGTCAAACAGTTACATTTTCAAAAGAAAAAGGGGTAGAACAGAGATAAGCGATTGTAAGGATCAGCAGGCTTTTGTGTGTATTTGACAATGGATTTGGTAAATCATAAAATAAGGCAACTCCAATCCAAAGAGGTGACAAAGAATGGGCGTCAGTAAGGTAAGTAATGTTGCGACTTTCCCCCAGCGGTTTACCACGAAACAGTAGCTCACAAACTATGTAAGTATTTGCATAAAAATAAGATGAAAGAATTGCCTTTTCTAAATACATGTATCACCGTGTTTTCAGGATAAGGTTTTATGCGAGGCTTCATCATTTATTGTTTAAAGGCCATTTCATGGATATAGACACGCCCAGATCGTATTCCTGTGACAGAACCAAAGACTGGCAGACTTGATGCGCAAACAGGTACACTATTAACGCTGCAACAGCAGTAATTTTCTAAATGTTATCTGGTAATGGATTTCAAATGAATAACTAATAATTGACTATAAATACATGAAATAATAAATTAATTAATTAATAAGAATGAATAGAAATTGAAAATGAATTATACAAATAAACAGCAAATTGGAAATGTAGATTTTTTTTTTTTTACATTTTTAACCAGGACCAGATCACCGCAATGGTGGTCTTCCTCTTAGTTACACGGCTGTTAGGAAATATAATTATATAATATGACTGGCCTCTGGCTACATTTTTACCTGTTTAATGCGAGTTCTCATCATATAGCAGTGAACCATGTAGGGAGAAACTCGCCCCGCTCTACACCTACAGAACCAGCTCGACAGAAATAACATTCCTTTCTCCTGAACATCTGACAATTTGCGGGCAATCATCATTTATCACTTTCACCACCACTGCAATGTTTACATTTTCCAGGATAACAAGATCTAATCATAATGAGTTGAGAAGGCATCCCTTTCTTCTTAACCTCAATAGCGACAAGTGAAATGAAATTGTTCTTGAAGAGGTTTTCAATTATACGGCAAAGCGGGTGACCAAAGAGGGGGAGATTTCTGAGACTTCTTTCATTCTTAGGGATAGCTGTCATCCATCAGGCTTGTACCTGATAGCCTTGCTGCCATAGTTCCCCACTTGATGCATCAATCATACGACAACATTTACTTTGACTCTGGCTCCACAAGGCAATGCATCTACTAATGGATTTAATGCCTTTAAGAAAGCCAAGTTCTTCCCTATATCATAGCAGCTAAAAGCATGGATGATACGAGAAAGAATATTCCAGTTTATATTTTGGTGAAAAGAAACGGCCTCTTTGTTGTTGTATTATATATATATATATATTACCAGAATGTTTAGTTCAGCCCCTTTCACTAACTCCTAGGGTAGTATACTCTCATTTACTGCTGAGAGGAAACATGCTAACGAGTGCTATATATATACCCGCCTCTTTCCTATATTAGAATATTAGCAATGGATCTTCAATGTGCATACTGCCATATATATGCTATACATACAGCTTGGCATTTGATAAATGACCCAGTCGGCAAGCACCAGGGTGGAGTAGAAATGGCACACCTGCCCACGGCAGGGTTCAAACCCACAACACTCGCATGCCTCAGGATGCAAAGCCAGCGCCTTAGACCACAACTTACTATACTACTATACGTCAAGCCACCTGGGCCATTGCCGCATTTCCATATGCTACTAACGAACTCAAGCTTCTAAAGGCTAACCGCTGGGAATCCGATTTAAATTGAATTTGAATTTTGAAAATGGTGGAGGAAAGCACGCATTGCGAAAGTGTATAGATGGGAAATGTAGTAATAGAAGATATTAAGGATATACTTCATACAACAGTCAGAGATCATTTTAAACAGGACTAAATAGTGAAATATAGTTTTACAGCTATGTACGTCTCTCTAACATACACCAAGAAAATAGTATAATAAACAATACTGCTATTTTCCTATCTTTCTTACAAATTTAGTTCATGGCAGTACAATATTATATTATATTATGTGCGTGTATATATAACTGCTTATGCGTCAATTATATTATATTATAATATTATACGTGTCTCAATGGATGTGATAGTCTAGAAGGGAATGGCAAAGACATATAGTTACAATATAGCAACCTTAGACCTGAGAGAAGAGTGAATACTCACGCGGAGATAATTTGATCGATAACTGTATTGTAAATAATAAAATGGATATAGTTTTCTTATTAATCAGGATCTTGATAAGTCATCGAGTTAAGTCATCGAAAGTATAAGGTACACATCCCCTTCCCTTAGTGATTCAAAACATGACATCTAAAACATCGGCCAAAATGTACTGCTTCAAATATGACAGGCACCGTCAGCAAACAAGAACCTTATAATTAAATCTTCAATTAACTACATCATCCTTTGATACGAAATATATTATGTCAAAGAACCTGACCGTTTGTAACATATAAATGCGTGTGGAAAATGCTGGGACAGAGTGGTGAAAGCACTCCAGACTCCATCATCTATACGAAGGGATCTCAATACTAGGATCATCAAGAACTTTGATTAGTGTACTTCATTAGCTACGTAGATCCTGGTTATATCTAATACAGGCAGGTATAGACATTCCATTCGTTAGGGAGACACCTAAATAGAGTGATGATTAGAAAGGGTCCTGCGCGAGGGGATATACCGTTTATCTGAGAGGATCAGTGATTGCAGTCGTAACAGTATGTTATATCTTCTTACCATTCCTGATAGTGAAGGAATAATATAGGAAATTGTAACATCAAATGCATTGACAATTGCATTGATTGTTTTTTTTATTAACATAGATGCAATTCATAAACAAATGTAATCATTAATTAAATATAATTTAATAGATATTTCCTTTAATTATTAGGTGGAAAATGTATCCCTATAGTGTCACGCTAAATATTCCCCTTAAGATAAAAGTAAGGCTGAGATCTATACCCTTGCTCTAGTCTGATACTACAAATTAACTTTATAGATATTGGTAGGGGAAAGTTGAACTGCATACATGTGTGTGTGGGGGGAGGGAGGGGGGAGGAGGTGTTAAATGCGACCCTGATGTTGCAGTCAACCAGCAGTTTCTGTGTGTGTGTGTGGGGGGGGGGGGTTGGAGGAAAAACTATTCCTTGGGCCAAATTGAATCCTAATTGAATCCTATGAAGGGAACCACACTATGTTGTCAATAAGGATTACTCTTTTTTTTAAATTTCTTCACATCCCACAGGAATATATATAATATGAACCATATTGCATTGGCAAAGCAAGGGTACCTGCACGAAGACCTTTTCCAAAGGGGCTTTAATTTGGAAATGCATAATATGATGCTAATGCTAATTAAAAAACCAGGCAAAGCTTTAGGAAACCATACACCTCTTCCAAGAGAGGAACAAAGAGCTGCCTACTGTCTGAAGAACTTTTCGAGTACGTACATTAGTGTGGTGGACTTTACCTCCATGTCTAGCTATATAGGACCGCATACGCATCTCTCCCTCTCTCACTATACGATAGTGCAGACACAAATAAGCTCATGGGAGTGTGGAGACGGTGCCGAGGCTAGCTAATGGCCTGCCTTAAGAGTGGGGTATTAGAGGACACAGGTATAGAGTTATTTTGTAGCTATAGCCCCCCACCCTCGTATCCCTGCCAAACACCATTAATGGCCGGTGCGCTCATTAGCAGGAAGTGGGTTCATGGCAAAGCAGCTGGGGCGAAGCTAACAATAACTGCACTTTGCTGGCAGAGATGTGGCCAGGGTGAACTGGCTTTATTTAACCTGGGGCAGGTAGAGATGGCAGTTCATGCAATTGAGGGTGGCGGGGGGGGGGGGGTGAGAAATACTAATTACCGGGAGAAAGTTGAACAGTGTATTCTCAGTTCCTTTATGCCACCTCGTGCAGTTTAATGTGTATGCTATCTTGATTGTACTTGATTTAGACATGTTGATGCTGTGCTGGTTGTGCTGATCATAATTGGATTAATCGATTAGTGGCTCCAAACGTGGAAAATATGAGCTTCGTCCCAATCTCAAGGCTGTGAGAAAGTCCAATTACCGTGAGGAAATTGAACAGTATATTTCTTTATACGGAAATACCCCAATAGTTTGCCTTTGAGTATCTTGTTAGTATTTGATTTGGACATGTTGATAATGCGCTGCATGGGTTTAACCAGGAACCCAGTGGAAGACTTGGAACATAGGTTTCAAAACTGGGCCCTCCTTTTTGTAATCACCATTGATGCAAATAAAAAATGTTTTGAATTGAATTGAATTGAATTGAATTGAATGCGCTGCATGGGTTTAATGATGATGTTTTGGGTGCTTCAACAAATTGACCATATTTAATTATCAAAACGTGAAAAGTAGTCACACTCAAACCACACTCGTGTTGACAGAGTTCATCCAAACTACCTTAGTATATCAACAAATCAATTGTTGGTCAATGTGATATGCGTATATTATACGAACATTATCATTTAGTTATCTCTGAACTAATCTAACTAACCACTACTATATTGGTCTAACAAGTGCTATAGTAATTAAGCCAAGCATCCTGGAATATAGTCTGGCGCCGGGCAATATTAATCTGGTGATGGACTAGGCCTTTAAAAGTGTCACCTCGAGTACATTTACTAATGTAATTGATTCCGTGCCTCATAAAGACCAAAGAGTTTAATAAGGGGGAGCAAAGCCTCATCTCATACGATACAACGTGTAGTGCAACGCTGTAAAAAGGATTCCAGATATTAAAAGGTAAAAGCGTCACCTGGGTGAAAATGGGATCTCGACTTTCAAATTACGCAAGATATATGAGACAAACACAGTGATTGTATACCTAATACCACGAGGCCGGAATATAGTAACACGCCAGATAATTATCACCATGCGTCGAGGGGGGGGGGGCATAATCCACAAGGACGGATCCTATATCAGGTATATTATATAGTTAGAGATCATTCCATAATTATAGACTATTTTCCGGCATTGACGCATCAGAAGTTATATATACATGCACACACCATCACGGGTAATGGATACAACTCCAATCTGAAGATACCCATTGCTCAGGTAGATTGATTCGAAATAGATGGTTATAAATAACCAGTGCCTGGGTTGAGAATGAATGAGAGGGAGAGTGAAGAAATCGAGAATATTGAATTAATGAATTCAGCCTTTTCCCTTTTAATATAAGATAATACATTTTTGTGTAACTTTATACAGTTTGAAAAGCGGTGAAAAATTGATAAAGTTGGTGGACGTCGTGGTGATAATTCTTCTTTAAGGTGCTATCCTTCATCGAGGGATTGACTGAACGGATTTCTGTCGATCTAAACAATGGCTGTTCAACTCTCCCACCTGAAGACATGTCCATTCTTTGATGTTATCCAGACATTTTTCGGTTGTTTGATTAATAATTAAGGACGTGTTTATGATTGATTGCAATAAATACTAGGAAAAGACCAATTTATTTGTATACATACTGCAAAGAACGTGAATATTGAAAGTTTACGTTGGCTAGAAGACATACCAGGAACTTATAATTATATACAACAGGTAGCATGACTGAAAAATCAAAGTATCAAGTGCTAGTGCCTCATCTATTGCCGATGTCTTGATTGGATATGAACGCTATGCACAAATTTCCCATGAATATATATTCAAAAATACTGGACGAAAGGTGATTACACATCATCATTTGCAATTTTCGCCACTTCGACAATATGGACGCAGCCTGAAGGTAAGATAAGATTTACGTTCGGTGGAAAAGGCATTTTACGACCCCCACGATAATGCTGGAAGATTCTCCAAGTACTCTCGTTTCCCATGCTTATTCGATATTCATTTTTCATGACTCTCGCCAGGGCGTGTAATCGGGCGTTTACAAGATTATTTAATCAACTAGATAAGGGAGGGGGCTTATGGGAATAGTGATGAGGATGGACTGCATTGGAGGCGTCCGTATTCTATACGTTATGGGCATATTCCGACATTCTCTGCATAAAACATAACAACTCGTGTTTAAGGGACCTGCAGTGGCTCGTCCCAACGTGGCGTTTCACAAACTCACATGACCAATGATGAAGACTTGTATTATATACGCAGCTGCAAACTCAGAAATAAGATTTATCGTTTTAAAAAAATCCACATATCATATACTTTTGTTGATAAAGAATTCTATTTCATGACTACTTTCATCTGAATTGTGATAAATGTTCTTTTCGCTAAATCCCATCGTTGGCATTCTGGTCTTGTATTCCTAATGAAGCTTCTTTTCATACTTGATCTTTATACAAGGGACCGGGATTAAAGTATGGCGATTCTTTACCCCATACCAAAAACGTATATTAAATTGATCCATCACCATCTATACAATGTCATAAACGATAAGGAACCCATTCACTGCGAACATAGTGGTTTTAAGACTTACATCTCATAAAGCACAGTGCTGACAAGAAAGAAAGTGTTTGTTGTAAAAGAAATATCCAATACAAAAGCATTCTAATTATTATAAACATCCCATGATCAAATCTACCAAGATAATAGGACCCGTAGGAACCGATGCAGAAATACAACAATCGTTCATTTAGTTTTTATAGCTGTAACATGATTGATAGAATGGTTATCAGCACGCTTAGCTGGAGTACAAGGAGATGCAGAGCAGCACTTTTCCATAGGGTTTTTATCAATTAGGGACTTTTTACCCATGCAGCGTCTATGTCTGTTGTATGTGAGCCTCAAGAAGCTTTAAAAAGAGATGCAATGGTTTATAATAAGTAGAAAAATATAATATTCTTGTCACAGGCCTGTAAGGTATAGATGGGGTAGGGAAGATTATAGAAGGGTAAGCAAGTATAGGATGATGTAGAAAGCGCAGAGAGAGTGAGGGAGAGAGAGAGGGAAAGAGAGAGGGAGAGAGAGAGACAGAGAGACAGAGACAGAGAGAGAGGAAGGAGAGAGAGACAGAGAGAGATATAAACTGTGGCGGTAACATAAATAAACCTCCGTCGTCACTTAACTGTAATTACTGCCATAAAGAACTAACGTAGACGCATGGTATTTTTAAATCAAGAAATAAACTTGATGCATAATACATAAAAGTTAATTATGCCGATAAATGAATATGTTCGTAAGAATGTGAATTCAATGAGTACAGCTTGGTTCCTCTAAATACTGTTTGTGTATCCATATCAATGATTCGTGCAAAAGTATGCTCGTTGTCACATATTGGTTAAAACACAACAGAACTATAACATTATAGTTCTGTGAAAACACCAAGTCTCTCTTTCCAGTTGTTTATGTTACGTGTGCTCTCCACATAAATTTTATGACGAAACAATCCATTTAAAGGATTTTTTTAAATGAATTACTACAACCAAACAACCTTTAGCCAAATCCATTTATTCTAAAATAAATATTTCAAAGAAAAACAAATCAGGAAAACAGGACAAGGAAACCCGGCATTAACCTCAGTGCGTGGAGACTCAGTAACTGTGTTAACGTCAGACCCATCTGAGATAAAAGCTCCTTTTTATTCTCCGATCGTCTTAAAATCCCATGCAAGAACTCGGTGCGTTTAGGTAGTGCCATGTCTGCAGCTCAAAGAGTTGTGACATGGAGGCTAAGTTCATGTTCACTTTCCTGCCGTATGTTGATAGTAGAAAATTGCTATATCATGTACTCAGTGTCTAAATTGTGGATTGTAACTGTAGTGACCTTTATCCAAATATATATGCTTATGGAGAATTCCCTTGAGGCGTGATTATGAGCCCCGAAATATCAGACTTCTACATCTGAACGAATCTACATTAAAGTCATAATTTTTTAAGTCAGTTTTTATTTTTAGACTTAACCATTTCATGACTTTTTGTTCAATCCCAAATAGATGGCCTCGAATTGCAGTTCTAGCAAATACTAGAGCTCTATTAAAGTATTTATGGCCAACATTGGGGGGGGGGGGGGGGGAGGCTGCTGGTGCACTGTTCGGACCATAATCCCGAGGTGAAACCGAGTGATTATGCAATAAACAGTGCCCCAGCAGGCCCGAAATGGAGATTATTGATAATTTCAGTCTCTGCCTAGCTGGCTGTTCCGTTCAAGGCTGATTCTAAATTACAAATTTAAACTGGCCGTAAACTTTGAAAGTAAGAAGGATGGCGAATGACAATTGTCGCTTTTAATTCATCGTTTGAAATATTCAAATATTGTTTGCTGAAGGCGACATATATATCAGTTAGAACGGAGTGCTCGAACCGGTCTAGTATTCGGGACAGGTTTACAGTAACAAGGGGTCTAGGGAACAAATAAGTGAAGCCAACGTTAATTAAGTTAGAAACACAAGAGCGGGCCTAATTGACTTATTGAAGAATGCCTATGTTTGCATATAGAAGCTGTGAGTAAAACAACAGTGCCTTGACTGCGATGCGAGATAACATATATATACTCCAATATATTCCATGTCAAATTCTAATATAGGGCTAAAGTAGTCTATTGCTCTAAGTCAATGGATAACTCCATTCGAAACAGGACAAATTAAGTGGCAACTGCCTCAAGTTTAATGACAAAAAAAGAAGAGAAAACAAGAATCGTTGCGACGCTGGGGGCTATATTGGATTGTTCATGGCCTATACTCGTGTAAATGTGCCTACACACCCGTCCGTCTTTAATTCATTATAAATTTAGCCTACACTTAATATCTTATCCTGTGCTTACATTTCTGTCACGGCAAGCATGGATTTCTCATATTTCCTTCACAGATTGCTGTGCAGACTTTCCATTACGGGTAATGTTATGTCCCCCATTGATATATGAACTTACAGAAGCAATGGAGAAACAAATTGAAGGCCGATTTTGTTTCAAAAGAATGTTCATGCAGATGGCAAAGGAGATTCTAATGGCATAGATATGTGCAGAAAATATGTAAGCTATGCAGGAACGTTATGTTCATACGGCAGAATTTTAGCATCTAAACAACCTCAGGGACGCCCCACATGAAGCAATTGAAGAGGCAGTTACTTCTGCACATAATTATACATACATATTTAAAGTAATTCGTCAGAGTGAATGGATGAAAAACTTCCACTTAACGAATACCGATGGCGCGATGAATAATAGGCCACATGGCATTTTCATTACAGACAATGTTTTAAGAAAATGCCTATCATCTGGGATCGCTCACTTAGCAAATGCTAACAGTTAAAAACCCCTAGGTTTTAATTTTGTTATCAGGAATAAGCCCCTTAGCAGACTACATAATTTCAACAAAATCCACTGCGGCACGACAAAATGCGCAAAGTTCTAATTAATAATGAACGTCATTTTGCGCGCGCTTTCATGCCAAACGGCGCATGTACGAACCCGTGGAGCTTCCGGCAATCCCAGCATGCGCGGTGGGTAAGCGTGTTTCCGGTTCCTGACCTGTTGCGCACCAAACTCATGCAAGCTGCTTTCCCCTTAAAACAAGTAGCAGCCATTTGTACCAACAAACACGCGTCGACGCTAATGGTCATTTCCCCTTTAATGGCCGAAACTTCGACACAAAAACCAAAGTTTCGGGGGGGAATATTTGAGATTATAAGTTGTCTTTACAGCGTTATAACGGTCCGACACCTGAGTCAAAGAATGTGTAAAGATTTAGCACGCCCTTCTTCTTTTGGGATGACTCTTTGATTAACATAGAATGAGGATGGTAAAAGCATTGACAGTCAGGCTGTTGTATGGTCTTCCCTTGAGCGCATAATATATTATACATAGCCTACATGTAGGCCTACTGAATATTCACACGAATATGATAATGTTCCCATGAACGTTAACGGAACAATCTTAGAAAATCAATACCCTTCTTGTAATATTCCACCGTCGTTCTCCTTGGAATTCAACAATCAACCATGTTAAGGGTCTAAATCAGTTAGTATAGTGAAACCTCCCCATCAAATCTCTATATTATAAGTGGTAAAGAAGGCTATTGATTCCCATTGTTCACATTTATGAAAGGAAATTGAAGAATAACTAAGATATTGTAAATATATGGTCTTTAGAATTATGTTAAAATATGAATTCAAATATAGAACTAAATGTGTAATCATCCAATCATGAAAGGTAACCTAAAAAATGAAATTGCTACATGAGACGAATCTCATAATTTACCAGATAATAAATATTTCCAACAAATTAATGAATATAAGTCATCTTGCAGCTGAGTCACTAATATTCTATGCAGAACAAAGTGAAACAGTTCTTGAAGTTACATTTGTATAAAAAAAAAAAAAAAAAAAAAAGAACATCGGCGAGGTGAATATCCTACGAAGATAGCCCGCGGAATGTTTCTGTGAGAAACCGTAGTAACCAAGGAGTACAGAGGAGGAAGCGAATTCCATCTCAAAAAGTGTCCGCGAGCAATCTGTTGATATTACTCCGGATCTCAAGTGTCGAATGTGAATGTACAACCTTTCTCCCCGAGTGATAGCCGCAATGGAATGGCGACAGCTTTGCATCCATCAAGACTATAGGGTGGGCGCAGAGCAAGTGAGAAAGAGGGTGCAATTTTCTGCAAGCAGAAGATGCGCAGAACCCAGCGTAATATAGAATTATAACATTCTAGGCAATTCAGCTTTGGCCTGGATAATATGTATCCATAGTCTGGTATAAACCGGATTGGATAAATAAGCCCTCGCTTGTTAAGGCACTCGTTGATACAGTATTTTTATTCTATGCCATGGATTGGAGAATATAAACCAGGAACGTATAGCTACCAATTATTTCATAGATGAACGGTCGGAGTTGCACACTGCATGCATACTAAAATTACCTGATGTCTAAAATTAAATAAAAAAGTAATGGTTTTGCTCTATTTGGGGAAATATTGAAAATAAAATATAGGATTTCACACATATAAGACAGAATAATTTAGAGGGATCGAATAGATCTATGCCTCTTTTTCCCCCATCCTTCGGATCAACCACACATAACCAAGGCAGCCACTTGGAGAGAGGGTTCCTGCAATTTTACCTCTTGCGTGGCCTATCAATAGTAACGGCTTGGGGCGACCAATTGATGCCTTTCCCACTCTAAGATTAGGAAGGGGGAGACAACATTCTCTTTGATGATGAGGGTTTCTATTCGGGGATGCAGACGTGTATAAAAACACCGAGGCAAGATCAAATGCCTCTCGTGCCAGGATTGGTAAACAAACATGCATAGACGATTCCCCAATCGAACACTGGATCTCTGCCTTGAACAGCCTTGGGGGAAATAATCACAGGTAGAGACTAACAGGATTAATACCCTCCATTTGGAGCCTGCTGGTGCATAATTCGCAGAGAGAGTATGTACTAATAATGCACCAGCAGCCCCTCAAAGCCTAGCCCTAGTCAAACAGACCATTGCCTACAAATATCAGTTTTCAATCCCGGGAATTGGCAAGATGTAGATAACATCTGCTAGTAATTGAAAGTCGCCTGTAAACAAAAACTAAAACGGTAGATTTGGCTACGAATAACTGTAGTTTGTGTATCAGAATTCACAATTGTCCCCATCAGGGATCGCAAAGCGGTCATAAATTCAGGGCAAAATGATGAAAAGGAGAAGGAACGAGAAGAGAAGTTCGTGGCGATGAAATGAATTGCCTTTCTATCGTTTCATGACCTAATACCGATCAGTTGGTATCGAATTTCTTGGAGAAGGTCATTCTCCAAAGAGATGGAAAATACGATAGTTATACACGGCATGGAGTGCAAAATCGCTTTTGTACAGTTTAGTGGCCTTTAGCCCCGCGCCGTAAATATAGGTTCAATACCCTTGACCCATCATAGAACACCCTGCTAGCCTCATCAACCCTGTCTAAAGTCTGATGAATAGGTATTACTAGTAGGCAAACTGTCGCACGGAACAGGGAGCAAGAACAAATACATCACCAAAAGTGCTTGGGAACTAAATAAAACAAGGGACACCAGGACATGGGCAGAGTAACACACACAAAAATAAGTCTCAGTACAAATTGCTACGCAAAAATCCCATGTTCTGCTTTGCTTTATGTTCCGGCATATGACAGAGGAGGAGGTTGTTGTAGGGTAAACCTAGGGATTTTGAATAAATAATAAATACGCCGAGAGCCAGCGAAGTAATACATTACATAGGTAGCCTCGGCGTTGGGTCTTAACAGCCGAATTCTGAGATACCGATAGATGAGCCTCACAGAGCATACATTTCCACAATGCCTTACTAATACCCTTTTGGACCAAAGAGGAATCCTTGTGAAGTGTATTACAAAGGGAAGCGAAATTCAACGTACACAATCCATTACCAAAAAATGTGAGATATTTCAGTGCTTAAAGAATGCAAGGCAAAAAGTATTAAATATTTGGAGATTTAAAAAAAAAACATGTATCTTTCCCTTCCATAGTAGGATTTATTCCAGTATTCTCGTTTTAATAATAAAAGAAAATACAGTTGGAGACAAAGACATTAAAGGAATGAAGGAACCCTAAAATATTGAAGAGGGTTTTTGCTCAATCCATTTTCCATTCTTTCGGTTGCAATGAATCACTTTCAAAAAGAGAATCTTTTTTCTCCTACCCACCGCATAAAGTAATTGGTTCGGATGCGCCTTGACAAAAGGAAATCCATTACCAGGAAATAACGAAGATTTTGCTATACTACTTACATATTCGGGATTCCTACAGGAACAGTTTTTCGCCTAAAAACGCACACATTGAAGAGGGCAGAAGAACAAAATTGCGTAGTTATGTAACTCCATAAAAGATGTTAACTCTATGTCAAGAATTAAAGTAATTGAAATTGTAACTATTTTGTATTTACTATATAAAAATATAGAGATTATTAGTAAATTTTAACATTACTCAATCAAATGTCTGGAGTACGACCGACGTAAATCGAAGCTATACACCATGCGTAGTTAAATATCAACATTTCTCCCTATTAAATATACGGACCTTTGACCAAGGTAACATAATTGAGCAGACCTCCTTTATGTGTGTTCCCCGCAGATCCAACAGCTATACCAAGGCGAACTAAATACCTGATATTATGTATCAGAAGCCGGCGCGAAAATGTATCATTACAGGACACCTGCTTCTCAGCAGATTATTTGCCATGCAGACAGACCAGTTTGATATTTCCCCGACATGAAAGGGCATACAGTAAGGTTATACCCAGATCCAGCTAAACCATCGTGCGGTGTAAATAGGAATGGAGACACGGCATTATGTTTAATTGATGCTATTGTAACTAGATAGCCACAGTAGGTTTCCCAGACAGTCACCCCGAAGAGATCTATACACGGGTGACCGTGATGGTTTTATAATATCAAATGGACATCCTACGAGGGAATTATGTATCCAACCAACAGAACTAAATACAATTTAATGACTGGATATAATTTCCGTAGTAAATGCATGTCATCTCCTGACTTTCCACGGCCAGCACACAAAGATGACAGTAATAACCTGTTCAGTTAGATTATGCATGCATATATAACAGCTGAATACATTGGGTGCTGAGGTTGGTATTTGGCGTAGTCATAATCGTAAAATGGTGTTTTCTCCACATATGTGCATCCCATTCGCTGTGATCACACCAACAATCTCTTTCTCTTGTCAATAGATCGAGGAGGACATGGCCATTCATGAATGGTCAGCAATACTTGATTTGATTAACCCCAGAACCCTGTTCTCACGCGAATCTAGAAGTGTGCTAATTTGATTCCGATGCAATTAGTAGTATGCCTCGACCACGCTTATGCTCTGTACAGTAAGAAGATATGGATCATTATACCTAACCATGCAGGCTGGAATTGGCGTAGGATATTACACAAGAAGTCTCTCGCTGACTTGAGAGGGACATGGAAATGCAATTTGCTAATGGATAAGGACAGGGGGTGAGGAGAGGAGAAAGAGGGTGATAAGGAATGTGGGTGAAGTAAAAAAAATGGGGAGGAAAAAAAGGCAGTGAAAAACATTGAGACGATGAAGATGAATGCTTCAAAATATAAAACACATGCGAGGATGGTGAGGATTCATGAAATCAGATGAAGACACAAGTAAGATTAGTAACACAAAGGTCATGCATGATTACAAACAATAAGCACCAAATGATTAAACGGGAGAATGCCATAAAAACATATAGCCCAACTTGGTGAAGATATGAAATTATGATGTTCTAATATATCGAACACATAAACCAAATTATCTCAATGATTTAATGCAGCAAAATGATCGCTGCTTTCTGCATCGGCCGATGTTATCAACCTTAACAACGAGCATATCTTCCTTCCTGCATGTTGGCATTGATTGATATTTTGAACAAAGCAGACGACATTTTGCATACTAAATAATGACACTTATCACACAGACGATAATTCTTGAGTCAATCCGAACAGGAAGACCTGTAATACAGATGTGCTCTATCCTTTGGCCAAACTAAGACCAGTGATGAATAAAGAATATTTCAATTGAATTGGACTACTCATTTGATTTGTAACAAGACCTAGTGCCCAAGAAATTGAAAAAAAAATGAAAAAAAGACGTCTCACTTTTTCATAACTCAATGCGAAAGGAGGAACAAGCCACATGTTGGTAGGCGAACAGACCTTCATCGCTTCATTCATTTCTACTGGCCGTACATCTGCGCAAATCTTCAAATAAACATCGTCGTATTTCACTAATAAATGACTTTCCGAATGGGTGGGATATTTAAATAAGAACCAGAACTATATAATGTCAATAGAAACATTAGACTAACTTCCCATTCCGACCGACACATTCTCGGATGATTTGAGATGAGTTATATTACGCAAATATAAAGGACATCGACTGAAGAAGACAGGGCAGCTGTACAGGGTTAAAGAGGACAGAAAATCAGAAGGCATGATTAATTTAATATGCTCGTGATGACGCGGGATCTAAATATCTGATTGATATATAGATGATATAAAGACAGACATGAGTAACTATCAATAGAAAGGAATCGATAATACTGCAACACCTATATACCATTGACGTCTGCACCAGCTAAAATTGCGGTCCGTCCTTCTGTAGTATTTACTCTCTATTGCTCCGATATCGACCTTATAATAACGCACTAATGATTCTTCACAGACGTTTCTATTTTAAGCTTCGCCCGTACATCCTGAACCGGGGTAATTTCCAGGCAATCAGATTCGACTCTTAAATGTAACACACTCTCTAATAAATAGTCAACTACCTATTATTCCTTATTAATTTTCTTGCCTGCTTCGCTCCGTTTCAATTGTTCCACGAGCTCGAATCATATCAAGGTGAACCGCCTTAGCTTTTTCATCAACGTTAATTGGCAATACAGATGAATAGATATTTTTACCGATGTGATTATTGTAGTCGAAGTATCCTTTCATAACAACAAACACGAGATGCTACAGGCAATTGTCTTCCAAAACAACCTCATAAATAAGGAAAACTAAAGACTGCATGATAATAAATGCGGGCGATATAACCGCAAATATTGATACATCTTATGTCTGTTTGTCCCTCAACTTTCCACTGAATGCTCACCTGACAACAGCGCCAGCACTCAAACATTGGCTCACTTTAAAGCAAACATCCCTTATGCATTTATTAACCTAAATATCTGCCCACACTCTTGGTACTTGGACGAGCGATTTCGAGCCACTGTATACAGCCACTATTTAGTTGGAAGTATCAGAACGTGCTTAAGTGGGAATGGCGTGTTTTCTTTGGGCAAAGCCAGTGAACATCTGGGTATTATTTTCGTACCTTTTGTTCTCTTTGATTTTTATTTTTCAATTGCACTACTTTCAGTGTCACCCCCTTCGAGCTAGCTCTGCATCGGACATTCCTTGTGAGGTAAAGTGACGGCTATCAGCTTTCCTCGATTTTTTTTACTACTGGAAGATTCAGTTCTGTGTGTGTGGTTGGGTGGGTGTATACGGATAACATTATGTAAGATGACCTTGAAAAACTAATTACGATTCTAACTTCATCAAAAGGAAATAATATTTTTAAGATTCGGGTGTATACTGTATGTTTTTAATAAATCTGGAATCTGGCATCGCGCATAAGGCTTATTTATGACATGCTGATTGTGGTTATCTATAGATTGTAATTACCCAGCCCGCAAGTCACGAGTACATTGTATATAAGAACATAGAAATCGAGACACGTGTCTTGATTTCTATAAGAAGGAACCCAGCTGGAAAAAGCGTATACAAAAGTTATTCAACCCAGGTTTTCTGTCGAAGCCGCACTGTACTGAACTGCACCTTTCATGTCTCTAGGGGTACTGTTGCTTTTGAAAGACCTGGTTAATATTTCATTCACGATTCCCATCCAAATCTATTGGATGGTGGAGGGACGAAGAAAAAGTAGTGAATCATTTAGCGCACTAACTGGCCTCATACCAGGTAGAATATAAAACGGTCAGGTCCATGAGTTCGCGCATTGTTTTCACTCCCCGTTAAATCGATTCAAATGTATGAGATTTCCATAAATAAATTACATGCCCGTAAAAGTGAAGACTTTTATAGAGCAACTAATGATTTAAGTTGATTACTTTTTTGTTGTTGCAAACTTGTCTATATATAATCTATTTAATTGTGTGACACTTGATTAATGACAAAAGATAATTTATATAGACTTCTACGAATATACCCTAGTCCGGTAAGCCGATTCTCATGCGATTCTCACAGAATATAGTGGAAAAGAGTCCTCTACGGCGCAAAATCGCATGAGAATCGGCTTAGTGGACTAGCCCTCAATACCACTTCCCCTGTCCTAACGTCTACGAAAATAAGCCTGTGTGATACTACGGCCCATGGTTATACCACCTGCTGAGCATAGGAACCTAGGTTTATTGACGGCTGTAATATTTTTATACCTAATGGCACGATTGAGGTTTGTAATCATTTGAGACGTTGGGTCAAATCGCACGACACCCCGAAGGAGTGGAGTGCGATTTGACCCGTCGTCGAGATCGATTACAAACCGAACAGAGTGCTATTAGGTATTTATTACATACTAAATCAACAAGAGAACTCGATTTAATATTATTTTACCTTGGTTTCCATCAATCTTGTGGATATTCGCCTATTTGACTTTTCAAATAGCACCCCTGAAATCACATCCGTATGTAATGAAGAGGTAAACAGTCAGTTCAGTGGATTAATAGTTAAAAATTGTAGTAGGCGTCAAAGATGATTCCTGGCCAGTCCCAAGTGATGTTGATTCCCGAAAATTCGATTTGAAAATTTGATCAACATATCAATTAGCTTTAAAGATATGGGCCGGGCGTTATACGCGATTAACAGTGTACGGCTATTATGATCCATATGCTGACTGCCCTGGTTTTGTGCCAACATATTTATGAATATGAATTTTTTCTGTTACAGTATGTATATAATTATAGGAGAGAGAAGAATCACTGACGAATGAGGTAGCTATACGAATACATTAAAATCATTGATGGAAACCTAAGATGGGACCATTTGGGCATGGTTTATTTGCTGATGGGGATATAGCGCTGGTATTATAGCTCAGTTGGGGTAAAAATGGCTCACGCGAGGCAAAACAAAATAAACGGTCGGGATTTTTTATTTGGAATGTTTTTCTCATATGTGATGATAATATGAGTAATATGACATAACATGAATATAGTCAGTGATAGGTACAAAAATCATTTCTCCACTATCTTTTCAAGATCAGTTGATTCACTCACACATGAACATAAATAGGCAACTCATTGATAAGCGATAAAATGGTGGATAATCCTAATCCACAACGATAGATGGTGTACAGAATTGCAAAATAACCCACAATATGGTCCACATACACAATTTCATACCACTGAAGGATATACATATATAATATGATATGATATGGTCTTAGCAAGCATGACTATTACTGTTATCATTACAAGAAACCATTTATATACTGAAACTCCACAGAAAATTAACGGTTTTTACTTTTTGAAGCCATAAATTGGCATGTTTAATCCCCTGGAAATGCAGAGATCCACTGGTAAATTGTATCAGTGGTCACAAACATGTACGGATAATACATAAGGATGCGAACCCATGCATATATAATATATATAAGTGACTGATAGTGTTCGAGCATATATATATACATATCTGTATACATAACGGTCAAAAGTTAGATGCAATGTGTTAAGGCCAAAACCAAGGAACAAGGGAGACATTTCTAACTCCTGCTTTTGCCATAGTTCAGGCTATATTCTGTGTGTATGGTCGATAACGTTCGGGGATATGAAAAAATAGAGTAGGATCTGTCTAATCCATCGGGGAAAAGGTTATCTCCTTGAGACTTGGATCTATACTCTCGCCACGCGAGACCTGCAGCGGTTATTTTTAGCATGGGAACACGACAACTGCCGGCCATTATGCTTTTCTCAGGGACGAATTTTAATACCAATTCGAAGCGAGAAACCCAATCGTCCGTTTCATATCATACTCCAATTTACGAAAAAGTGATGGAAACAGTTCACCCATAACATTTACACATTTTAGCCCCAACGATGTCTAAATCAACGTTTTTAAATCAATAGCGTACATACCTTTCCCGAATTCTAGTCTTAAAGCGGCATTCTCAGCTAATACAACAAATGAAATGTACCCAAATCTATTCATTGTTTGAATTATATGAATGAAGTCATTAATATTTTGCTGCTGTGATATGTTTATACAAGCATTTGAAGTTGAATCGGCCGGAAGATAACGTGCGACAGTGAGCTATTAGGGACATTTAGCAACCACAACGCTAACGCTAACGCTAACGTAAATGCTAGTTTCTCACGATAGCGTGGGCCATATGTAATGGCAGAATTCTATCAGTTTTAGTGGTGGAGAGGTGTTTTCAGAGGGCAAAAAAACACACAATTTCATGAATGTGAGTAGTGTTTTACGCCTGTATACAAAGAAAAACACCTCCCGCTCATTTGTACACAAAAATGAAATGATAATTGTCCATTATTTTAGCGTGAAATAGACATACGTTGGGAACGTATTGACACACCTCTTAGCGTAATTGACGTCCGTATCTCAGGTAGCAAGCTAAGAATAGCACACCTAGTGGTGACGTAGTCCTCACAAAAGATACGTTTACGTTAGCGTTAGCGTTAGCGTAGGGGTTGCTAAATGTCCCTATTATATATAAGTGAACCCACTGCAGCAAAGGATTATAAATGGACATTTACGAAGTCCTGCAGCAGAACCAACAAGGGGAAATCCTCCACAATATGACTTACAGATGAGTGGAGACGAACTGAACAATAAGTAGAAAATCTTTAGTTTTTGATCGATGTTAATTAACTGAGAATGTAGCTTCAATAGACGACACTGACTTATAACTGTGGAGCGATTATCAAATTAACAATCGTAAATAATTCATTGAGGTGAACTTTCTCATATAGGGGATGGTGGCACATGAAATATTGGCCTGGGTATTCTGTTTCACTGTGCTGATGAACAGATAGCAATGCCGATAAACCATAATACCTCAATGATAGCCTAAAATGTAAACTTAACATTCTCCATAAGAGATTTTCTGTACATTCACATTGATTTCGCATGGTTTTAACCAAACCAAAAATATATATGTGAATTTATACAGCAAAGTGGTATAAGAATCGGATGACTAGAACATGTATACTAGGCCTTAATAATGATCCATCGAGGTGGATCTCTTTCACTTTCAGATTCCTTCATAGGGTTCGTGTAACGAAATGAATGGGTTCCATAGCAAACCTGGTTTATATACATACATGTGCTAATGGAGTGTTTGTGTCAATTCGACTCACTCCAAATAATAGAAAATATACAAGTAGATATTTGCTATTATGATGGAGCATATAATGTACGTTAAATTCCGATTCATTGTTCATTGCTTTCAGCATTGGACAGAGAAGTGGCAAATACCGCCACAGAGATCGAAATACTTTTTTCTACTTCATATATATATATATATACATTTTCACGAACACCACTTTAGTATAAAGGATGAGTGGATGATGATATATTCCGTGGATACGCCACAAATGGTGAGGGAAAATGGATAATCATTTACAAAAACGAGATGTGACCTTATGGTATTGTAAGTGGAATGAATGACATGAGACACACATGATCTATATACTTAAAGTTCGAATGAGTTGGCACAAAAAAAGGATGTATATGGTATTTTTGGAGGAAGTGACATTCGCTGATGACTCCATAAATAAACACTGTCAATATATCTGACACTAAAACATCTCAGATGAACAAATCGGGGGGGGGGGGGTGGAGAAGACACCCCCAGTAGGTGATCAGATGGAACTAGTCTTGAGATCTGGTCCTTGGAATAATAAACTAACCCTCTTGTATTTGTATTATAAGTTTGTTTTTTTACGATCGGAGCAGAAATAAATATACCCTAGTTTAAATGATAGGATATCTATTTTGCAAATAATACTCTTTCCGCTGCTTTAAATCACATCTTTACATTCATATATTAACACTGTTGAACTATGACCACTTCATACCTGTATTACATGTATAATCATGTACTTATCCGGTACTCTTTCCATATAAATATAAAAATTATCACAAAGGTGGAATGCAACGAGACTGGTCCTTTTCATAAGCATCACATGACAACAAACAAAATAGTAATAAACAAACACTCCAGGCCAGTGCATGGGAGCACCCTGGAAGATCTGTATTTTACAGAAGAAGAAACTGTCCGTAATAACTTTATGTATAAACTCGCACCACCTATTTTCCTTGTCAAGGAAATCGTTTAGACATAAGTCTATCCAAATCAACGTATAGGTATTCTTGTAAACCAATCGAAAATCACACAGAAAGTAAAATAAATTATAAAGTCATCCCTTCAAGTTATAAATATCGGAAGGGTGAGCATGCACTAATTTATCTCGAACTTGTAGGGATGTACAATATAGGAACTCCATTGAATAAGACCCCATAATATATGGATTTTTGAATCTTCGAAACTTATTCTATCACCATATACATCTTTCCTCATAATTAAAACATGGAAATAAAATATCATGTTACTCAATAGAACAGACGATTTAAATAAGTTATCACATTTCTTTCTTTTTAAGACTACATACTTAATCGGTGGGGTGGGTTACCTAATAGTTTCTTTGTATTCTATTAACGCTCGTGCTTTGACAACTTTCTCATATATTACGCGGCCAAAGCGAAGGGCTGAATCGTCTTGAGAATGATCCCGACAGTTCATACCAAATCCTGGAAGGCAGGCTCGGTAATGGTTTAAAACAGCATCGTTAGAGCCGATATCTAGGCCCTGTAAATCCGCCATGACGGGTTTGCTTATATGGTGGATGCCCATCTCAAAGATCTTCTTAGGTTTGACCATGCATTTTGTCCGCACATGACTCAACATCTTGGATCTGTGGTTCAGAGCGGTGACGAGACTAGGAAAGTGACCGACGCTTCTGTCCAACGGTTTCAACATATCGTGTTTGGGATCAAAAAAGGCACTTCTAAATTTGTATCCACAAATCTTCTCATTGTTATATCGCTCTATGACATGTTTCCACTTGTCCCCAACTTGCTGGTTGGGTATTAGAAACTCGTCTATGTCGTTAAATGTGACATACTCAGATATACCCATATGGCGGTATAGACAATCTTGTATGGCCATGCTCTGCCCATGGTACCACATGGATTTGTCTAGTATTAATGGTAAGTTCCATGGGATTACTTTCACTTTGCCCTGGTCAACATAATGCTGGATAGTTTTCATGCTCGAGTCGGACAGACTAAAGTTATAAAGCATTATGTGCTCAGCACCCAAGTGAAAAGAAAACTCGAAAAATTCGATGAGCTTGGCCGGTCGAATATTGCCGAACATGGGCGGGACACACATGGCGAAGTTGTATCTCTTTTCTCTGTCCGCAATGCTATACACAGGCACAGTTGTAACAATGGCCTCGCTATTCAATTCCAGGTCCAGTGACACTCGTATGGAGCAGAGCGTTTGGTTTTGTATTTCGGGCGGTACCTCACACGAGAGAATATAACCACCCCATCTCCTATTGTGGTTCTCGCACATCTCATAGTAAGTAACCAGTGTGGCTCGATCGTATCCATCCACCTTGAAAAAACATTTCAGAGAGGGTCGGTAGTTTTTGCCAGCTATGGCAGTTATGAGGCGTATCTTAACTCCGCCATACTGGTTATCGAAATCATTCTCACGAGAGTCCCAGTAGCCCGAGAAGATTTTGATGCTTGGATTGGGTTCCTTGAAATCAAACTCCTCTGGTGCTTTCGGTCCGTGACAGTTCTTGAAGCGGTCCTGTTGGAAAAGATTGCCTGCGCCTTTATATCGGTCATGTAAAGGCTTAAAAGTGGTTCGAATACCCCCATGCTTCATGGGTCTAACTGTGGTTCTAGGTAAACCAACGCTTCCTCCCTTAAAATCACCTACGGTCTTACGGAGAAGCACATCGAATTGATCTAAGTCAGCTCCGGATTTCGGAGTCGGTAGAGCACCATAATCAAGCTCTTTTCCCTGGACAGGACCATTGTCATATTCTGCTTGAGACTCACCAGAAGAGACAGACCGAGTGGTAAACTGCAATCTCGAGTGGAAAAGGAACACAAGGAGTAGATAGAAGGCGCAGAGGAACAAGGTATAGTTCCTTATGGAAGGCCTGGTCAATGCCTTTAGCCAGGACATAATCCTATTGATGAAGGATCGATAGTCTCCAATATATTATATAACGCTTACGGCAGTGGTTCCTTCATTGGTGCTACTTAAATATCAGATTCAGAGGTCTGTACTGCAGCATACGGTGTAGTTTAGCTCTCATATATGCATGTATATAATCATATATATTATATATAAGTGGGTGGGTCCCACTCACAACACCAATTGATATGGAATTGGTATCTAAGAAACGAGTTAGCTCTTATATATGAAGTTTTTCAAAATTCATTTTCCGTGGGAGAATTTTCAGTAGATCCAATGTGTTGATACTGATACCGAGGTTCGATAAAAACTCTAGGTGTGTACATGCACATACATACGCTTCAGAGGTTCTGTTCGATTATTCGATTCCACAGCCTAATCTAGGTCTGAAAGGTTGGAGGTGGTAAATGTGACGTAATGACACTACTATTATGTGCGGTGTGGTGACCTTTCGAAAGAGGAACGAATGCCACCGAACAGAGTAAATAGCGGTACCAACAGACGATATGATGGGGTAATCTTGGCGCACAATGTCAGCTGATCTCTGAAATGACAAAAAAAGGGTGAGGATCACAGAATTAAGGGCATCGGATATATATAGTGTGGCAGTCATTAACTGTTGCCATACACCAATTTTCACGAGACACCAAAAAATAACTGGGTAAATAGAGAATCTGTACATGTAGAGCATGATAGACAATCGCATTCATACTATAGCTGTCACAAGTATAAACATACACACAGTGACACGCAATCCGTCTCTCTGTGTCTCAGTCATATTTCGATGTTACTCTCCCAGCCCTTGGGTGTCCTTACATATTACATTGATAAATAAAATATTAAAAAAAGTAACAATGATATGTTGCTTCAAACAAGCCAGTGACCCCCCGTGTAGTATTACTGTATATATGTGGGTTGGATAATTTGACGAGGGTTTCATTTTACCCTCGTCCCATACATGCCATGTCCATTGGCTGTCCTGTTATCCCCCGCATTGTTAGTATATATGCTGGCCACAATCCATCATCCATATCCACCATTCATATCTCACACATTCACACGAGCTCTTCACACTTACTTCACACTAGCTCCCTCCTCTATCTAGTCCTAGTGACATGAAACTAGGAAAGTAACACCAAGTCAGACACGAACTGCAAGACCTGAATCAATCTCAGATGTTCACAACCCATTTGTATACCATCTTAGCAAAAAATAGGAATATTTCAATTCAATTCAACAACGACTTTCTCCACACTGTCAATGAGGAGGATGGTAAATTCCTTTTCATTGCACTTTCTGCCTATGACCTTCCTTCCCTTCCCTCCAACGCTATTCACACTTCTGGCATACACTATATTTCCGCTTCACTTCCACTCTGTCTGTCTCTGTCCTCAACTACAAGCACATTATATATATAATATGAATGGATTGTCTTGTTCCACCCGACACACCCATTCAGTCATACGTTACAGACATGCATCGTGACTATATAAACAGTCAACTCCTTGACTTGTTTATCTAACAAAAGTGATTTAATGATTGGGCGGAAACAGAAACAGTCTGACAATTGGTATCTGACAATTGGTAACACACCAAAGTTAGATTTAAAGGGACATATTATCATATCCTGGTCATTATCCTTCTAATTCATATATATAATCATTTCACTCTAATATTACCGGTTCTAACATAATATCAAGCAGTCACTATTCTAGAAATCGTTAGGTACCGTTTATTATTTACCATTATGTTTTGACGTAATTACAGCCAAGGAGTATAGATCTTTACAGGTCGGTACTCGTTGTTCCACTGCATAATTCAATTAGAACCCGCGAATTGGAAGGTTTTCAGAGCAATTGACCTGGAAAATTACTCACCTGTGATAGAAATATGTAAAGCCTGTTGACGGTATACGTTGTATTTAACTCCGACCAGTGGTGGGACTGAAATGGGCCACGATATCTTGATTTAACGTCCGGAGATTATGATGGCAGTCGGACTGTAGTGGTAGACTCTATTGTCCCGAGGGTCTTGTATAAATAAAACCTTTCACGTTATTAGAATAATGTTTCTTGCTATATTCCAGTCCTGATAACCACGATGTTTCCTGTTCCTAGCTTCCCATAGGTGCACAGTAGGCCTCCGGCGGTATGATGTCACTGGGTAAAATTTCAATAACAGTCATGGAGTCCGTTATACTGATCGAAGCAGTCAAAGGTTGCTCTGATTTGGTTGTCCCTACCAATCTCCCACTGAATCGGAGTAAGCTTTTCAAATTATATTCACTTTGTGATGAAAGGTTGCTGGGCAGATTGCAGTAGTGACCTTCCTCCAGTCCTGTAGAGTCGACTGTTGGTTCTAGATAACAAATAATTGAATATAGAAAGTGTGTACATGTGCATTGATACATGTATGAGGAGAAACTATTATAACGTTCGCAATGAGATCCGATAGGGAATCAGTATAATGAACTGATAGCTTATCGTAACTCAATACTTCATGGCCAATAACAAGTGGTCGAACTCGAAGCTGTGTATATGTATGTGTGTATATATATGTTGTCAAAAGGGGAGGCCATCCCCTTTCTATCTGAGAGCAGGTGGAGGCAAAGGTTGTGAGAACATGTACATGTAGGAATGGAGGCGTGTGGTTGAATGGGTGTATATTATATATACCATGCAGTGCCCATTACCGACCAACTTTCCCCCTAGGTGAACTCGAACACGAATGAATTGTGGTGCTATTATGGGCGCGGGAAGGAAAAGTCGCCTTGAATTGTAACGAGGCATAATGTAGGGGAGGATGTTGAAAGGTATGTGTAGCAAAGGGACAAATAACAGAGGGACAGTCTGTGTATAGGGGCGGGAGGGAACTGAAGAATGCCAATCAATAGGGGATTTGCATAGCCGTCATTTTGAATCTTGATTCGCATGGAATTATGGGACTAATGGTACAGTCTAAAACCTATAGAAAACATGTCATGTTCAGCATGGAATATTTATGCTCTAATGTCAATATCTATGTGTTATACATGTTTCCATGACACAAGTTCCCATCTTGCCCATCATGCATTTGGTTGTTATAGATCATCTATACAAGCTCTGATATTGGTGAAAACATTCTTGCAATTTTCGATAAAAACATGTGCCTGAGACATGCAAACCCCCTATTGCAAGTATGGTTGTACCCCCCCCCCCCCCGCCTTCTTTTTTTTATCACAATAGCAGTAGGAAGACACTTATGTAGCATGGGAAGCACACTATTTGCATGATATACAAAGAGGACAATAGGAGAGGAATGGGCATCACGGGCAGAGGGAATTGTTCGAAGACAGAAACAGACATACCAAACACAAAGAAACATTATTGGCAAAGTGGGTTAAGTTAAGGCATTTTACAATTTGTTGCAAGCAAAGAGCAGGTTCTGTCGACAATAATAGGAGTTAAACAGAGAGTTGCATTGTGAATTGATCTTTCCAGGTAGATCTAATATTGTTAGAAAATATACTAGTTAATATAAGTAAGGGCCGCCAAGTATAGAAACAACACTCGTATATATATACAAACCAAGGATTACAGAAACTCTTCCACTCCATGAACGGATGGAAATAATCTAAATAAATGGGAAAGAAAGGCACTTTTGAGACTGCTTTTAACCGATGCATGTGTTTGAGGATGCTGTCAGGGTGAGGAAGAGGTGTTATTTTTAAATCTGACTTGGCGTTAACAGGTATCGTTAGCATGGAGGAATTATTTAGGGATCACTGCCTCCAAAATATACTGCACTTAGGAATAATCCACACAGTTGGAGTGGAATAGTTGTACATAGGCAAATATAGCGGACCCAGCCAAATGTCAACGCCAACGTAGAGTCGAAAGTTATTCAAGTACGCAGATTTTTGTTGCTACTCTTGATGAGGAAACTGGGAATTCAGCAAAGGTAGAAAAGCGAACGAAATACACACATGTTATATCTGCATGTCAGTTGGAAGACGATCGCCAATCTAGTAAAATTCTACGCATTAAAGTACTAGTTAGCACAGAAAAGACCAAAACATTAACCGCGTTTAAAACAATACAACCAGGAATGACGACACATGAATTTGTTAGAAAAATGGGGACTCCATATGGTTTAACTCCATGGGTAAATCACTGATCGAAATCGTAATAAAAGTATAACAAGTACGATACAATCTTTAAGTACATAATGACCTTACTTCTGAATAGTAGAAACCAACATGTAGTACCTGATGCAAGATGCAACAACCCCAAAACGGAGTCCAGCAACTCCAAGAAAAACTCCAGTAATGTATAAGCTCAAGGCATTGTACTACATACAATAAGCAGAGTCCTGCAGAGTTGGTGTGTGCAGAACCCTGCAACCGAGTTAGTCGGCAACATGTGCTTACCTGTACAGGTTAATGCGAGGTTTATCGGACCCAAGCCATTACCCAGCCAAGGACTACCTAGAGGACATTACATAATAGTGACGGGAAGCACGGGTAGTTTGGGTAAACACAATGTAAGATCCGAATGAGCATGTTTGTGTGTGAGTAGATCTAGAATACAGATATACGCCTGAAGCAAAGGGCCAATCTATAGAAGGAGCGATCAACATCGGACAGAGGAAGCATCAATATGTGCTGAATACGGCGTGTTGCCCCAGCTAGTAAATTTTCCAGATTTTTGAAAAATATGTATGAATTAATGACAGTATTCATTAGAATCCAGACAATTTTGTTACAATTATTTGAGATTTTTTTAACACTAATTTTTAAATAAGTTGGTGCTAGGACTCGCATGTATGCTGGTTCGAATCTAATGATCGAAGGCACCAAATGAAATGTGAATAAGCGTAATAACACGAAAACTGAGTCCATGTTTTGGAAGGTTTCTTCCAAACGGAGCTACCAAAACACTCCAAATGGATATCCATACACACGAATCCAATACCACAAATGAGTTACAAGAATCCCAGAATCCTACAAGCACACTGCATATATTCTTCCAATCGACTCCACATACTCAGAAACAAGAATTCTTTATTTGTCCATATGTGTATACACAAAATAACAGGTGCCATGCTTCTGGGTTTGACTCCCAGTTCTTCAAACATACATAGGCCTGGATAAAAAGCAAGTTATCACGAACCAAACATTTGCATGAACTACACCCAGTTCATTGTGAGCTCAGACCAAACAACACTTGACGTATTCAGAGTGATATGTCAAAAACTGGATGACGCAGACATACATGCGTGTTCAGTTTGAAGAGCCTTGCCACCAATGATGGTTCCCAATACTTGGCCATGTTAACATTTTCAAATGTGAAATGTTGCAAGAGGTCCTGGCTACAGACCAAAAGTGACAGCCAATGTCGCACAGTATGCAAATCAAAAGAACATAACAACATGCGCGAACTGTTGGTGAATTATTGGACTGCGGCTGCTTTCAAGTTTACACATGTACAGTTATAAATAGGTTAGGGAAAATTAATGGTTGGAGCTGTTTTTTTGTTGGGGGGGGGGCACAATTCTATATGGGCAAAGGACTTGGAGCCTTTCTCGGGAAACCTTATAGGAGGGCGATTATACAGCTTAGTGTGCTGTCACTGCCTGGTTGTATTTGCACAGGCTTCACTGTATTGGGTTGTCTTACCTCCCCATCCCTCACTGTCTCTTTACTTTACCAATGCACATATAATGTATACGTGTATATATCCAAATACTCCTACATTCACTATGTATCTCCTTTAGCCTTTTGCATTATACGTTTCGTTGGAATATGTTAGGGCCTTTCTGGACCCCATATCAAATACCGGCCATTAATTAGTGATCGATGATCTGCCTGTGATTGATGGAAGGAACAGAAGCATGCAAACTAAGGATTTCACCATTAAAATCGTTCTAATCCTATACATGTAGTCCTATTAGGTTTTGTGATGAAGAGCAATATTTATTTGTACTTCTGCTACTCTCAAACTCATATTTTTCAGAAGAAGCAATCTGTATAGGTATCCTTTGTAACCAATTCTTACTTCAAATGGATCAGTGCTAGATCTCCAAGAATATATTAGGACAGAGGAGGGGGGAATCCCAGAATTCCCATTGAAAACCTTTGGATAAAGAGGTCGCAGTTCCAGCTAAGTGCCATTTATCTGAGTTTGCATTTCCTATGAATAACAAAACCGAGGTTGGCATACAGGCTTATTAAGCGAATCTATCCGCGTATGAGAACACATGCAGGCAAACTTACATTGTATGTATACCGGTATATCAACCTGGAACGTATTATTTGGGGGGACATTTCGACATGAGTAGATTCAGCAAAAAATGACAAATATACCTAAAGCGAGTTTCTTGTGACGCTACAACCCGATGAGGACTTATATAATTTTACTGACATACTAAATATATTCGTGAAAAATTAATACAAATTGAAATGCATCGCTATCACTAAATATGGAACGTTAAAATCTGGATGGAACTAGTGACCCAACACTAATGCCTGCACTCAAAACAAGTACGTGTTTTCTGTTAAGATCAACACTTAACAACACACAAACGATTTATCACAAAAATAAATCACAACTAAAGCAGCCTCATAGTATAGGTACCGCCCATGCTGGCTAAAGCAAGGATTGAAGGTACTCCAACTCGGATTCAATAAAGGGAACTAGTCAGCTTGACGCGGATAAAAGGCTACAGGTATTACACTACTCTCCATCTCCTCTTGTGTTACAGGAGAGTACATATATGCCAGTACAACAGGGCTAGGTGAGATCAAGTAGGGTGTATTATGAACTGGAAGATCAGAGGAAGATACCAGGCCACTTGCGTGAGTGCTAGATCGTGTGAAATCGATTCGAGTGCGACAGTCACACTGCACGTCCTATCCCATTTCCACCTTGCTAAGTCTTCTTTCCACTCGGCTTCTTTTTTCATTAACACCTCTTCTGGAGTGAGTGGGGAATATTTGTCATTCCCTGTGCATGGCCTTTGCGATGAAAGTTGTCACACATTGGCACCTTCATGTGCTGCCAAGCTTTAATTCCCCAGTTTAACTAACCATGCTATCTTTTTTGTTCCTATATTTCCATCCCACACTCGCAAAACACTCATTTAACTGCCTTGATCCACAAGTACATATGTCACAAGGGCCGTGTATTAATACCCCAACAGACGAAAAACATTTCTTCAAAAGAGATCAAAATACTTCACTTCAAGTTCCAAAGGGTAAACTCCAGCTATTCATTGCCTCACCTTCAGATAAAAGCTGGCGACCAAATCCAGGTGTGCTGTTAAAAGAGTTGAGTTTCGAAAGGAAAAGTAGTAGTACTCAAAGACTGAGGTTTGGATACGTGTCAGGTACAGACAGCTGACCAAACATCAACTGCCACACGAGGACACAAACCCAGGCCTTTTCTATTGACTCTCTTGGAGAAGGTGGTGGTGGGAGGCCTAGGGATTGCTGGAGGGAAGTGGGAGGGAGAGATGAATTGAGAGAGGAGGAGGTGGGGGAGGAGGAGGAGGAGGAGGAGGAGGAGGAGGTGCAAAGAGAGGGAGGGGGTAAAGAGGAGGGAGGTGGGAGGGAGAGATGAATTGAGAGGAGAAGGAGGTGGAGGAGGAAGTGCAAAGAGGAAGGAAGTGGGAGGGAGACATGAATTGGAAGAAGAGGAGGAGGAGGAGGAGGAGGAGGAGGAGGAGGAGGAGGGGGGAGGGGGGGAGGGGGAGGAGGAGGAGGAGGGGGGGAAGGTGCAAAGACGGGGAAGGCGAGGAAGAGAGGAACGCAGAGGGAGAGAGAAAGGAAGAGATAGGAAAGGTGAGGGCGAGAGAAAAGGAGAGATAGGAAAAGAGAGGGAGAGAGGAAAGGAGTGAGGGTGGGAAAAGGAGGAAAATATGGACCAATGTGGGGAAGAAACTGGACAAATTCCAGAATAATGCAGCAGGTAGAGGATACTGGCCAACGGTCGTATAAATGAGTTGGACGGACTCCACTAGCTCCACCTTTGAAGGCCGCACCCGCCATTCGAATGTTTAGCCCATTATACAGAACTATCTATGAGTTCCTGTAGCCCCTATAGGTTGGATAAAGCCATAGAAACAGATGGCACACGAATCCAATTCACACGGATATGTACTTTTGCTAACTAGAACGAAAACTTGTTGATAACTATTTCTCGTTAAAGTATTCAAGTCAGGCAAATAGAAAACATATAAAAAGCTTATAACATAGCTTGCTTGGACAATCACGATAAAGAGAAATGCGATAATACTTTTGAGCTACAAGCCTCCATGGAAGGCAATCCGCTAATATAGTCTGATCTACAAACATTACTACGAAAAATGCGTTGCGTTTAATTATCACGTAAAATTTTAACTAGAATGGGAATCCATCAACAGGAGAGCTATAAGTGCACGTGTATGACATTCTTACTCCTTGTGGGTTAATTGAGAGCTAGTTGGCCCCACTAGGACGACACTAATTATCCTTTATTTATAGCCAAAATTTAGCAATGTACGCACATTCACTCATTTTATGAAGATTGGGTGCGACAATAATAAGGTCAATAATAATGCTTTTGGGGTCAAATTTCAAAAATAGGAAATATAATTAAACGAGTCAGCCCACGAAACATCTCTACTCTATATATTCCTTCTTTCTTTTCCCCCAAACTATAATCTCTTGTCCCTTATATTCACCTCACTTAATCCAGCAGGGTGAATGAATTTATAAGTTAACGCGTACGCATGAACTCTTAATCTCTCCCCGTGGATCTCCTGCTTAGATTAATCAATATATAACGCGATTAAAAATCGATAATTAATTCAGGTCAAAAGACAAATGATACAGAACCAAAAACACAAACGGGAACGTGGTGAACAGGATTCCATGGCAACCGAGCATTAGGCAAATACGAGATAAAGATCCAATATGGCTCTGAACAAATCTACCAGCCAAGAATTGGATCCTCAGATCTGGAATCCATTCTTATTTGTCTGAGGAGGATCTTTCTTTCTAGTGAATAATGGACAGGGCCTATCACACATACAGTGAAAACTATAGATAAGATAGCAACAGAATAACAGACATGGCAAGATGTGGGAGAGATGCTTACAGTGTTACACCGATTTTAGGGGAAGCAAATACCAATGATCGAATATGCGAAGCAAGAAACCTATGAAATATGCACATATGGGACCTTGGAGCACCATTATGCCTGAACCTATCAAATAAACTGGTAAACCCGTATAATGTGTGTCAGAACCTCTGAACTAGGGCAGAATATGGGCCAACACGCATGGCTGCACTGACTCGGCAGCGTTCCCATTTTAGAATTACAGGTGTTAGCGGGTGTTATATTTGGGTCAGAGGTAAAATGTGGTGGTGAAAAGCACAAATGAGTCACTATAAAACTGACAATTACTTTAGACTTAATAGAAGTTGTGGATTTTCATTTTGATGTATGACATGTATGAGTAACAAGAGCGTGTAAATGTTTGTTTATCTGTGGTGTGAATGTCCAGGTTCGTGAATGAATATTTGACAGTATCGACCATCTAGGACGGCCACTAAGGGGTCATGCAGAATTCAGTAATGGTTACGAATAATGGAATGCCTAATATATACAGTGTATGAAGGACAGTGATTACTTTGAAAGAGCAATTTCACAAGAATAAAGGCTCCCATCGACACAGACCTAGATATGTTCTCGTGATGGAGGCGAGATCCTGGCGTAGGAAGTCGGCATTGACTTGACAGATTCCTTGGTCAGAGTTCCATACGTATTCAACCAGTTATCCTCCTCCACCTCCACCACCCTCTTCCAGCTCCTGCTCCTCAACCTGGAGCTATGGTAACCTGGTTCTCCACGGTTGGAATCATTCTCTACGTTAAGAGGATGTATCCATGACAACATCGTATACTACCCTCCAACTCCTCCTCCTCCTTCCCTTCCGCAGGACATGCACCTTATCCCTCTTCCTCCTCGTCCTCAGCAATCCTTCCTCTGCGCCAGTCTTGCAGCAATGTTTTGGTCCGGTGTCTCAGTTAATGCATGGGAAAAGAGAGTGTTACAACGAGCCCAGCTACTACTTCCACCTCCTCCCCTTGCTTCTTCTCCTCCGCCTCCTCTTCTCCGCCACCTCAGGTCATGATGATATAGCAATGTTTAAGAACAAAACCATTGCGGCAAGAAGAGCCCAATACTACACATCTTCAGCCATGTGTAAAATGCTTAGATTGTGATAAGAGTCCCTAAGGCCAGTCTTCCTATTGAATAGGGACGTGTTGTAGAGGCAGTATATAGGGGGCATAGACAACACATGCACACCCTCACCATACCACTCCCTCTCTCTCTCTCTGTGTCCCTCTTTCTTCCACCACTTTCCCTCTCTCACTCTTCTATAATATAAGGCAGTCTTTCACGGGGGCGCGGGCGCGGGCGCACGGTGGTGGTGGTGGTGGTGATTGCAGCAGCAGGCAGGCAGAGCCGACTAGCTGGCTGGCTGGCTGGCTCCTGCTGCCTCACTGCTTCGTCATAGAGACAGCGGAGAAGGAGGACGTGGGAGAGAGAGAAGCTGATGTAGCATATATCCAGAT
The DNA here is from genome assembly GCA_942159475.1 of Sthenelais limicola. NCBI lineage: Eukaryota > Metazoa > Annelida > Polychaeta > Phyllodocida > Sigalionidae > Sthenelais > Sthenelais limicola. Next base: position 68,587,687 of record OW804097.1, on the reverse strand, counting down.
ACAGTACTGGCGGTAGCAGTAGAAGAAGGGAGACGGACCAACAAAGGCCTGCAATAGTAGTAAAAGCAGCAGATATGGTGGGACAGGCCAATATGCAGCAATTGTTTCTCTTCTCTTTCTTTCGCAATCTCTATCTCTGCCCCCAACCCCACCCCCACACACTTCTCTACTTTCTTTCCTTCTCTCCACATCCTTCCTCTCCCCTATTCATTTCCATGTCTTACATTTGATGTGTATGTCCCCATAATTTCTCCCTTTCTCCTCCCCTCACACAAACACGTTATGTATACCCTTGCTTAAATATTGCTTAAATATAAGATCTCCCCTTCCCAAAGATTAGTCCACCTCCCTTGAACGCTTGTTAACCGAGTTGGTATCCACAAATAGGATGTGCCACAAGGGACCAGAATGACTCATATAACTGGGGGTTGTCCAATTGTAGCTCCAAATAGTATTTATAATATTGACATTCACTAAACCGTCTACTAATATGCAAACCAACAAAAGTCAAACTGCCGCGGTGTCAAACATTTTGATACAACATCGATTAGGGTTGGATTGGCAATAGATATATTTGACACGAGTTACTCTGAGTAAGAGGTTCATGGTTAGTGGGTTTGTAGCTCCGGTACAAAGGCTTGGTTATAGATATCATAGAGATAGAGAGAGGTTTAGAAAGGAACAGGGGCGGTAGTTATCGAGCGCTGGATGCACTACCGACACCTGTGAACAATTCAAAGAGACGGGGAGGTGAGGTTTGGGTATCGGAGTGAGCTAGCCTCACAGCCAAGTAGTAGAGGAATTAGAGCTTTGGGTCAGGTTAAAAAAGGCCAGATTGCTTATGCCAAAAGGGAAACAAAACATAACAAGGTCTTGGAATATATATATACTAAAAAATAGTATAGTTAATTACCCGAGTAAGACCAATTTAGAGTGACTTCGTAACATTGAAGGATAATGAAATGTAAAAGGCTACAGACGAAAACCTGTAAAACAGGTGTATACCCTATGATTTATTCCAATAAACGTTCATCTATCTATCTATCTATCTATCTACTGTATCTATCTACTGTATCTATCTATCTATCTATCTATCAGTTCATGTTTACGGAATCATACGAAATGAAAAATCTGTATTCATACGTGAATCTATACCATGGATCAAAATATAACCCATTGTAACCCAAACAGACGCGATCTTCGAAAAAAAACACTAAAAATTGCCAAAGCATCAAGCCAGATATCGGCCTGTTTTCTGTGTATGCCCATACAATTGGGAAACCATAGCCTTATGACATTCCTTTGGCGAGCTGAGCAATCGATGTCGGGCGAGAAATATGACCAAAGCAAATAATATCTAGGGAATATGATCGGAGGCTTTAAACAATAGGTATCTGATATCAGCTGGACGCTTACTGAAACATGCACTCATGGTTGCCAACTTAATGCGCACATTTCCAGGAAAGCATAATAGACCCGGAGTCAACACATCTGCTCTAGGTGGGAATCAAGCCTAGGACTCCCATGTTATATGTCTGCTGCTCGTACAAAGTGATAAGGGACGAAAGGGTCTGGGAAGTTGGGTAGTGACATTTGAAAGAAGCCAAGAAGCGTTTACTAATTGCACCACAGTATTAGGTTATAGAAAGTGGGAATGTAGCACACATAACCAACTGACCATGGAGCAATATAATACATAACCGTATTATATACGCACTTTTTATTAAACAAGGTATCTAGAGTGGGGTGTGTTGCATATTACACTGAGTGATATACGGCAACCCGCCACTGGAAGTACCTTTGGGGGATACATCAATTGTTGTGTAACGCATGCAATATTCACGCTCCTTCAACCAACTCGTTAAATATAATTATAAATCGAACTATAGACTTTTTAGGCAAATACTAACTCTCCTAAAACAGATTAATAGATGAATTTAGAAATAATGAATTACATAAATGTGACAGAAACCAATACGGATTACTCAAGTTATTAATGGTAAGCTTCTGGTGTATATTGTATAATGATTAATAACTATGATATCGATTACAATTACATCTCACATTTATGATATGAATTACTATGGAACATTATGAATGTAGTATAGTCAATTATCTTAATCATCAAGAATAGTTTTCAGAATTAAAGATTCTTCAACAGTGTTGGATGCTATACGTGAGCCTGTACAAGTCCTTGATCTCGACCAAGTTTGTTTTTTTCTTAAAGGGCTATGTCAGACCTATCTTAAAGGTGATTCTTCGTGGATATTCTACAACCTCCACAGCGACCGTAAACATCTTAGAACGATCGAAGCAAAGCTTCTACGATTGTAATTTTCTGCCCCTAAAATAAATCAGCGGACTAACTGATATTCGGTGAACGCAGCAAGGTGCTTTGATGTCTTTCAAGTTTAATGTTTTAATAGTATAGTATCCCGTTGATGTTGAGAGATGGCAGACGTGGAAAATATCACAGAAACCTTCGGTGGAAAAATTTATATTAATTTCCGGAATGAAAGCCAACGCTACTAAGTCGTCTCATGGGACTGTGAATGGAGTGAATCAAAGGGAGGATAAGTATGGTCTATAGGGTACTCTCACAGAATGAAATCATTCATTATGTTGTGGGGTCTTTATAAATGTGTATGGCTGCCAACGACAATATGCCTCACAAAGCTTTTCTATGTAGCAATTGATGTATCTAGAAAATACTCTGTGAACCACGAAATGTTATACATGTATATGAAAAAAGTTGGCAAAAATAAAACAAAAATAAACGCAAGATGATTAAATTATTCACCATTACCATCATATATAGGACATGTTAATTGAAAAGAACAAATTCACCAAACAGGTTGAGCAGGCAGTCCGATCATTGAGACTTACTTTCATCTCTTCGAAATTCACTATTATTAATTGATTACCGTTAAAACATTTACACTTGATTGCTCAATTGATATTCCAGCAATACGCCGTAAAATGTTAATAGGGAGGTTCCGCAAGCAAACCTATCTCAATTACGTAACCGTATCCGCATCTTTTTTTTTAGATTATGGCGCATTATTATGTATATATCATACAAAATAAATTGTGAGATGAAACATTTTGCTTGATATTCAACCTTACGTTTTCCCGCCATGGTTTGCTGAACCTCTTTCTTCCTTTTAATGTATGTTTGTATATCAGAGATACGGATACGTTTACATCTACGTTTAGGTTAGGCTTGCTGAACCTCCCTAATATCGTATATTCACTGCATTGTTGGCTATATAGGAAAGAGGAATGTTCAACATTTCCCCCTGATAGGATGGAAAGGTAGATAGATACCCAGCCTTATAGATAGAACGAACAGAATTGATTAAAAATGGAAGTCCGTGGACGCAGCTTATATTTCAGTCACTATACACTATAACGGTTACGGCGGTATGAATATTTAGAGAAGAACAGCCATTAATAAGTTATATGCACAGCTTTCACAACGAAACAATCACATCATCGGTAGATAATGAAATGAAAACAGAGGGCATCAGCCCAACGGATAACTCTCACGAAACGCTCATGTTAATACCGCCTTTGAACATATTGGATATCGCTTTCAAAGTACAGCTATTCTAAATGTGGAGGACAATAACTGTATTGCATGTCGAGGCAGCAGTCCAGACTAGAGTGAAGCGTATGTAATCAGCAATCTCCTCCATTGTTCTCACAGTCATGATGATAGACTAGTAATACGCTACAGGGGGAAATCTGGCAAGAATGTCACCTCCGGAATACATGTAACATTATGACTGTATGGATACTTTTGGTGACAGTTTATACAAGACTTACCGCTGGGTCTTCCAGAAAAATGTATCCATTGTGAGCAGTCTCGAATAAAGAATTCATTCATTCATTTATATCGGGTACCACAAGATTCTGAGCTTGTAATATTCTGTAAGTGAAAATTTAAAACCAGTATAAATAACCTAACTGTAAAGGATATGCCAGCCTAAATTCTAAAAGACTGTCATGTAATATTGTAGAGGTCTCACAATCATTCGCCTTAACGTTCCTAATAGGGCTTCTCCACTATAGCCTAGGCCATAAAGCCATCGCTTGAGATCATGCAGTTAGCATTGCGACCTGGTTGAGGTGTTTTCACAGCTCCCACAAGGTCTATAGCGATTATTTGCGCTCAAATAATATAACAACAATTAGCTTTTCCTGCTATCGAATTGTCACTCGCGAGCAATCGCACGTTCTTTGTGAGTGGGGGATATCCCTATGCAACCATTCAGGGTTCATAAATTGATTGCACTATATAGTTTCACCCCAGGGAAGTATTAAATTTAAATCTATGAAGTCAGTAATGGCATGTTGCCATCGCTGCCATTGTTTCTATAGAAACATATCAGCGAGGTATTAATGGTAGAGTATTCATGATATGGGCAGGATGACATGTGGATAAAATGTATTGACGATGTGGAAAAAACCCCACCCAGGTTTGGTAGATGCACCGCAAACATGTGAACGAACTCTCGATTACAGCATCCCATCACTTTACCAGACAATCGACTGTCACCTGTATGTATGTACCATTCTCATTGTAGAAATGGAAACCAATCGTGAATGAACGTATCACGATTGTGAAATTCGCGAAATATTTTTGTTTTCAGTGTATCCCCTGCCTTTTCAGGGATTGGGAATAATACATGAATTATACCCTGGATGAAGAACATAGCCAAAATGGACATTAGGACAGCAACCACAGTGCAAGCCATCAGATCTTCCTTTTAATTGTTGGCTTGAACGTAATAACACCTTTCATATTGGGAACCCTACGTGACGAGGTGCGCGTATGATAGTGGAAAACTAATCATATGATCCAGGAACCTGGGGTAGAGGGCAAATTCAATCCTCTGATCATAGGCATTTGGGAGATACTCCAAAAGGCGGGCAAGGACAGTGTAAGAGAGTAAAGCACGTATTGTGGCTTTTGTCATTGAATGTTATTAACCATTTGCATGTGCATGATTAAGCTTGTGTACACCGTAAAGATATAATAAGAGGACAGACGGAAGACATGGGGATGTGGCATGTTAATGGTATTTCTTTACAACTATTTCACCTGAATTTAAGAGGATATTTTCTTTATTCTCTGACCTATTGAAATAACGCAGGGACCAGATTGCATATAGGGCCAGATTGGCGAAGAGCATAAATACTGATAAGAACAGACTCGGCCTTCTAGATATAAATGTCAACCGCTCTTGCAAGTCGATATAAATGGTAAGAAAGTAGGAAGGGTGAGTTCGACGCAAGACATACCAGAAATCAACATTTTATTATATCGCTTGAGGCAAATCAAAACGTTAAACCCTCATGTTTTGGATGCCATGCCCCTCTTCGGGGGTAAATGATGGTGAAATAACCACCATCAAAGTAGATAAAAAGAAATCTATCATGCTAGATAGAAAAAAATCTATCCTGACATAAACTGAAATTCCCCTACCACTGCAAAGGTATATGCGTTCTTTCAGACATATCTGAACGCTATGAATTCTGACCCGAAAGAATTCTCTCGAAATCTAGGCGTAAGTATAAAATAGATAACATTTATTATAGCCGAGCTCTTTCTACAAGAATGGGGGAAAATCAGCATTGCTTTTGGTATATATCCAAACGGAAGCCAGCTACACTAACCCACTTCAGGGAGCCAGAGACCGAATGGAGAGCAGATTGATTTTCACATTTACATGATCAATGTCAGGCCTAGAAGTCTGCCTTAGCGCATAAATAAACAAGGCAGAAAATTCCACACATTGCACAATAGATGCGAGGTAAGCGAAACGAATAAGCATAACATAGGCCTCGAATTAATATAACGATGTCCTTAGTTAAAACCTTGGAATATAATTACAACGAGAAAATTCCATTGCATCTTGTCTTCGCTATCTAACATATCCTACATTTTCAATAGCTCCTCGAGAAAAAACGAACAGAAACGACGTTGAAAAGGGATGAAGGACCCCATAGAGACTTCCGCGACAAAGTCGGCCATTATTAAAAATCAATGTTTATTTTCTGCCGGACTGTCTCTCATTGCAATCCTGTCAGCCATAATAAAAAGAACATGCCTGCCAATGTTTCGGATCTTGTTCACAGTAATCCCATGTTTACTTCATGAGTGGGCATAGAGGGAACAGACTAAATACCCTCAAGGAGTAATACACAGCGACAGATTTAAATACAAGTGTGACTCGGAAGTGGTCCTATTTTCAAGATCCATTAGCGGAAGGCGTCACAGATTATTTGGGGGCTAATTCCATGGTGACGAGAAACTGCTTCAGGGATAGCTGCCAAATTTACAATCGTAGTATATTTGGCTTAATTATGGATAATCTCGGTCGCCTACGGAGATCGACAACATAAATTAGAGAATCATTATAAAAGCGCAACAACTGTCAAACGTGACATTGAACGAGAAAATAAACCTTGAAGTTCGGTCCTAAACACAAGAATTATTTTGATTTTGTGATCAAAATAGAAAATGGAGTGAAATATGCAAAATGGAGCGAACTAAACAAACTTCAAATAGTTTCAATTGATTCGCAGCTCCCCGACAATCTTACAGGCAACCATAGGCAACCTACGCTGTATATTATGGAAACCCTAGTATGACCCAAACTAGCTAGCCAGCAAAAATATCAGTACGACATATACTGGAAGACCAGCTTTCGACCTGATGTGTACCCCGATTTTGTAACTACTAGTCATTGACAAATAAAGAATACATTATTATCATTAAGGGGATATGATATAATACTACATACGGGATATGATGTCGTTGTATGTAGTATTATATGAAATGATGAACCTAATATGATATATAACCATTTTGGGCGAAGGATTGTCATATTAATCAAATAATCGATAAGTTATTCTTACTACTATAGGTCAATGAGTTGCGGACAAGCTACACTATTTCCGGGTCTGTCTTTGCCCATGAATTTGATGTCACCATGGTAACAGTTTCCTGACAGTGAGTGACACAAGGGAGGGCCTAGTGATGTGATCCCATATGGGGAGTGACACCCCAGGCGTCGGGCTGCGTCTGTCGTCATTTCGGTCAATATAAAATATAAGATGTCTGCACTCACCTCAGTGCAAGTCGACATGTCTCAACGTGCGTCGTGATAAGTAGGAAGAGTCTATAGACTATATATATATATATGTATAATCTATATAAAAATTATATCCTCATCTATTTTTATTGTATTTAATTTCCCAGACTTATACATTTTGCCACACCTAGTTTAGCTCACAAGGCTTTTCTTCTACTAGTCCCTGGGTGGGAGGAGGTGATGTTTCTTGGCCAGAACAGGGTTCACACCTAGTACAATCTCAAGATCCTGGGTCTAGAGTCAGTAGGCCTCTGCACCACCCAAACAGATTTTTATTTCTTTTTACTTTTAAAATTTTAATTTAAAATGATATTTTCTGTATGTTTTTCTTGCCTCCCTACCTGCATTGCAAGATGATTGGTATGTCTGTCTGTCTGTCTGTCTGGTCAGATAAAAATGGTTTCATGTCTGGTTGAATGGCTGTTTGACTTTTCTACCTGGCTGTCAGCATCTGTATGTCTCCTCTTTTCCACCTCTTAGTAAAGTTTCTTAATTCACTCCCTCGCCCCCCCCCCCCCCCCCCCGCAATGCCATTCAATTCAGCTGAACTTTACATTACATCTCAGAGACATTTATAAATTCACTCTTCACTCATTGGCCGCTCTAAGCAACATTTCCAATGGCGATTCATTATTTAATGCCTCACATCAGCCAGTGTATAGGTGAAGGATGGCGGAGCGATTTGAGTAATTAGTGCAAGAGAACCAGACATATACATAAGCAATAATGCAATAAAGAGCGAATTAGATGAATGTTTTCCTTTCCAAGTCTAAGTCACGTCCTCTTAATATCCAATAAATCAGACAGGAACAGGAGAAGTGTCCCAGGATTTCAGAAGAGGCTTTGATAATTCACGCGAGCTGGGCGATTTAAACTAAAAAGGGAATCAAAATGTCATAAAGGATATCCCTGATGAAATGGAGAAGAACAGTAGAAATACTTGGACGCCACAATACAGTGGGACGCCCCAAAACAGTGGAGTGGAGGAAAATGGAGATTAGTGAGGAAAGAAAGAGGAAGACTCCTCTTCAATTTAGCGCCATTTCTCCCAGGCATTGAACGTAACAAGAACTTTGGTGATTGATATAACAACTCCTTTTAAAAAGGAAGAAAGAAATATGTGTAAACTTTCCCAGCGAACTGGTGTGTTCTCTCATCTTTAGTTCTTGTAACACCACCTAAGTAATTATCTGTAATGAGAGCTAATTAACGTTGGATAGAAATTATACATTGACTCACTCGATTCAAATCATGTGAGATTAGCCAATTACAGAACGATGAATGATGAGCGGGGAGTAGGGACACACGAGGAGCGTCGGAATGCACTCAAGTGACGTCAGAATTTGAAATTTCAGCTAAAGCTCATTAAAGCGAGAGAGAGAAGGTGCAAAAGTATTCCTTTGATGATTTGACGATAGCAGGAGGACTACAATACAAATGCTAAACTCAGGATAAAGTAAGACCGGAAACACAGGAGCTGCCGACCGAGGGACTTGGGAATAAAAATCCGTCGGTTGCCAAATCCAACATATAATCGGATTTGTTAGTTAAGGACTCCACTGATCCGACTTCCGAATGCTTTCAAGGCTTCTAACAGGCCCGTAGCCCCAATATGCTATGTGTATGTAATAACTGACTAGCTAATATATATATATTGACTTTACGACTGACTGACTCGACTTTTATGACTGAATGACTGACTTTTACTTTTATATTTATCAAAAAAATCCAAGAACAATCGGAGGATGCAGTCCAGGACTAAACCCTGAGATCAGATAAGAATGGTATGTCAGTGATTGAACGCCTACTTCGCTAATCAGTTTCCTAGGCGTTCTAATGGGATTATAATGACATTTTGCGGTCTTAATGGAATTATAACGGCACTTTGCGGTTTGAGGCGAGAGACTTTCCATCCGATTGAAGGGACTCTCTCATCTTTGAGCCTAGACTGTATGGATAGTGTCTCTGAAATTACCATGGATTCTCATCACTGACGAGTGGAGAGTCTGATATCTAATTTAGCACATATTTCCCAGTGGTACCTTAGCATTTCAGATTTTCTTCTTACTGTGTGATGATGGAAACGTGGCGTGACTGAATACCATGTTTCCTTCACCTCAGTCGCGATAAGAGAGTGAAAATAGTGCAAGGACTGGCAGGCTAGACTCTCAGCGCACTTTGGATAGATCGACTGAGCTAGTGGAACTAGGAAGGAGAGGAGTAATATGATGGTATGAAGAGCGAGGGTGAGGGGAGTGGAGGGGGGGGAGGGGGAGTTTGATTGAAGCCCATACATATATCTCTAGATAGGCACTAGAGAAAGAGCAATTGGAAAATAATCTATATACATGTATATTGCCAGGGGAAAACGGGAGAATATTTAGAATGTATGGTGGTTTCATGGAGATAACACTGGATAAAAGTACTTTTGGTCAAGATTAGCAAATGAACGAACAAAATGCATGGGTTCAACAAGAATGAATAAATGAATGAATGAATGAATGAATGAGTGAGTGTTAGTGGAAATTGTCATCCCCATGATGATTTAACTTTTGTAATGGCAGCTTAGACAAAATCTAAAACTGGAAATGGACTTTATGACTATAGCCATGATCAATAAACGTCATTCCAAGTTAAATTATAATTAACCTTTCATTTACGTTCTTCTTGTAGAGGAGTTTCTCACATGAAAACGTTGTATTTCTTCTAGCTATCTAAGAAGGTTGTGAACAATTACATCGGAGCTTATTTGGTATCACAACTGTTGGGAACAGACAAAGTTTGAAATCCACGAAATGAGTTTCACTAGGAGCGTGGTGAAGTGTGTAAGAGCATAACTAAATTTAGAAATGACGGATAGGCCAAGAGTAGAAAAGCTAATGATTTTTGTAGATCTGTTCGGAGCGAAAAGAAGCTCGAGGGAGATCTTAAATATACGCATTGCGATGGCATCCAGTGCAGGCATCTAGTGGAGATGCAGAATTCCCATTTGTTCACTCTCCCATCGACTGTCTAATCCAATATCACATATCCTTTAGTCGAACACTACGAGCCAGAATAAATAACTTCAACAAATAAGCATTGGTGCAACGAAACTAATACCGTTATCATATGCAGAGGGAATAGCAAAGAGCACAATTTCCTATATGGCAAGCACTAAACAATCCATAAATAAAGTAACACACAGAACACCTCAATAACGCTAGAACTGTTGCTTCTATGGCCGAAAAGATCTGTCGCCACCTACATGCACTTATTTAATCAAGTCCATATATATGCGAGGTATTTTATTGCTGGCAACACTGTGGGTTTATAGAGGTTTTTCCACGGACATCAATCGGACGCATACTTTGATTGGCCTGGTAGAAGACAAATCAAAATGAATGGCACAAAGCAAGCCGTGATATGTATATTTGCCACATAGCCCACAGCGCCCTTTCATCAATACCTACGTAGGTAGGGGGCGCACTGCATCACGTGGTTATGAGGGCTCCCCCGAGTGGCATCTGTGCGTACCAACAGAGGAGCCTTACTCTGTTCCATTAGGGGAGGGATGTTATTGAACTTGAGACCAAGCACAGGGGCGGACCCAGAGATTCCTTTTGGGAGGGAGGAGTAAGGTAGGGTGGGGTTGGGGGTGAAGGAGGGACTGCCCACTGACAGGGCTGACCAAGGGACAAGCCACATATACCAAAAGCCTTCATGGTCATCAGAACCTAATATAAGCGATACGAATGCCTACAGTGGGTAATAAATGACCAATCAATAATTTCAGTCAATAGATATCATTATCATCTAGACGAAGCATAAGGCCTGTTTTGGTATAAATTTGAATCCCTTTAAATAACTCTCATTCTGCCAATAAAGTTGTAGTGCTAAAATCAAGAAATAGACGGCGGCGTGAGACATTATGATGTCAATTATGTATACCCACATTATAAATAAGCATTGAATATGCACATTAATTGTAAAGCATGTGGTGACAAACTTATAAAACACAGACTAATACTTAGCATTTGTCTGCTTTTTTGGATAGCCCAGAATTAGTTTAGTGTAATTATTACTGTGGCACCTTGCCCAACCAATAAAGACCAATCCTAACTTGATGCAACAATATCGGATCTGACAATATTCTACTATTAGGTGGGGTAAGTATCTAAGATTGGGGGATACGGTTTAACATGAGCGTCACACGTTTGTTTAATGACTTTCGGGGTTATATGTTAGAGGATATTATATACGTTTTCCGTACAATCAATGCGGATTAGCATGTCTAACCCAGTCAAAATAGCTGTTTAATTTAAATACCTACTTCCCGAGGTGGGACCAATTGAAAACCCTCCTTGAGGGAGTTGTGCTTCCCTAGCGAAAATAAAATCCTCCGGACTAAATATGACCAGAAAGTGGGGGGCAGAGTATGGTTTGGTCCCTCTTACATTTTAGCTTTACATGTATATCAATTTTTGAATGCTGAAAAATGAACCAAATATTTCACCAGATATAGAGTTCACTTTCTCAATAATATAGAATGACAGTAAGGTTCTGTAACCGGATGGGACACCCCGGATCAGATTGCTAAGTATAAGAAAGTCGTTCAAAACTTTTTCATTTCTTTTGAAAATTTGATATATTGGTCTTTATATTATTTACCTTCTTATGATGTAAAAAATATTCGGGAGGCATTCGTGGTTCATCATATTTCCCACCTCAGCTTAATGCAACAATCTGATAATGCAGGCCCTCATGCAACACCAACAAAATTGGATCGAAAACGGATCACAATTATAATTCTAGCGATAAAATATCCCCCAAACTCATGCAACGGGCCCCAGTTGAGTGTGGTTTCTCCTATCTTACAAAACTGGAACTAAAACACTCCAATAGTTGAGTTTGTGGCGAGCTTGGCATGTGCATTCTCAATTCTGGGCGCATTGGAATAACCTAGTTTACTGGGAAATGTCTTCCCCAGTTAAAATAAAATCTTTAAAAAAAAAGAAGTACAGTAGGTCACAACTTGGTATTATGAAATCCAATTCTGATTATACTAATTTATTCCGGAAAGTGTGCTTGTACAGGAAGTTATTTCATTAAAAGAGACATATAACTTCTTCAGACATACTTTGCCCAATATCAATAATGGGCTTTGTGCTTCAGACATATATTCTCTCTTTGCATTTGACATCCTATGTCTGGATTATAGTTGAGATATAGATTGGGAAGAGGTTTGATTCATGAGGCAGTGAAAGTTCTGACAAGTTTCTCCACCTTATCTCGTAAAGTTGTTATCTGATGGGCCAGAATCAAAGGGTTTTTTTTAGCCCTGGTGGTCAACTATTCATCGGAGGTCGTTTGGCCCTAATTAAAGGGCCTTCAGAAAACAGTGTCCCAGTTCATTATCAGTTTTAGAGGTGCTAGTAAAGTTTCTTTCATTATTTTTTAAATATTGCAGAAATGGGGTTTATAACTTGAGAATCAGGTTCAGAACATCTGTAGCTCAGGACCTGTATGCCTCATTGGTAAAATTTCAAAAAAGGAGCAAGTATCATGAGGTAATTTATTTGCTGACTCCAACACTTTGATTTGAAGCATATAAAACATATCAATGTGTATCCTACTCATTTTCCTACCCATTACGATCTTTCAAATCAGTTTGCACCAATGTTAAATTTAGTGATATTTTCATTTCCCTGTATAAAACAATGTGTTGAAATTTCTCCGGACATCTGGCGTTTATGGCCCTGGTGGTCAACTTTGCTTCATCTTGGCACCACAGACCCCTTACTGTTCTCATAGCAGGACCAAACAGACTAGGGTATAGCATTGGACATAGTCCAAGATCTCTTCAATTCAAATATAGTCTTATTGTATCTAGTACGGGTGTCAGGAGAGACATCCGTTCACCTGGTTCAGAGTCCAGATCAGATTTGCCCTTAGCCGGCTCTGATTGGGTACGCCTAGAACTTTTGCTGCCAAAAATTTCTCACCCAAATTCCATTTATGATTAATGGGGAATTTTCCTAAAGTCAAATTTTCATTTCTTTAAGATATTTTCATATGCCCATGTTCAATACATTTTAAGAAGTTGACCCATTTGTGAATTTCTTCTTCTAATTTAAATTTTGTACTGTATTTTCCAGATGCAGAGTTCCTCCATAGACTTATCATTGTGGGCAATAAAAATCACTCCATCCATCACTGCAGTAGAGTTTTTCTAATGCGGCTAATCATGGAAAATCTATGACACAAATTAGGTTGTTACCATGTTGGCAACTTTGTATACTGTGGTTTGAGAAAATGCACATGGATCCATTTTCCTCATATCTGATAGGTTGACAGACCATCAGTCTCATTCGGAAACTGATGCATTATCCAGTGTCATTGTGTTCTATTACATGGCATTGTGGAATGGCTGATAGAAGTGGACAACCAATAAGTAAATTTCATCATTAAAACAGCCATACAGGGTAATTGTGATATAAATCTGGAATACAAACTCAACTGTCGCACCCAGAGTGAAACTCTGCCACTGACAGAGTGACACACAATCTTACACCTTGTGTCATAGGAAAACTATTCCCAAATCAACTTCTCGCTGTATTCCATATAGACTATACACTTTCACTTTGTGGGACAAAGTTGTCCCCCACCACCATGTTTAAATTGCTTCCTACATCACTGAACCACAGGAATGATTCACTGCAAACCAGCAAACACAGAATAGCCATCCCAGGATATCACGCAATCTCTGGCAATCTTTGCCTCCAAACACTCCCAACGATAAATATGTAGAATGAAATCATCACTTGCTTCAAGTCAGATCAGCGAGCAAGGGATTTCGAAGCAGGGCGTCGGAGGCTCTGATAATAAGGAAATATTCCGAACCATCGTCTACCTTTCAACTCGTATCACTACCATCAATATGTAAATATATCTTGCAGAATATCACCATTTGAAGTATCAGTATCCAAGAGAAGTAGGTAAAGGAATGTATTCCTAAGTTCATGCTATCTCGACGCGTTATTAATCATAAAAATGGCCTCGGAGATCTAGTCGTAGCTTAATACCATTAAATCCTTTATTTTTCATAAGCATACCAAAAGGCAAAGCCTGTTGTCCCCTTGAGTACACACCCACTAATTATTTTCACTGGCTAAGCTCTATACGTGTTCCCTGCTTCCTTCACGGCAGTGCGTACAAAACAATCTACATATCAATCCTATGCAAATAAAACAGAGGAAGTCATAACACGCGAAATAAGATAGCTTCAAGGGAACGGAAAGGGGGAAGATAAAAATGTCATGAATTATTCATGGGACTATCAGATGTACAAAGCTAAATCTGACAGGAAAAATTGCAGCCATGGCTGGTTATTCTATACGTTCATCTAAATCAGCGATAGGATGATCAGTTCTCACAAATTATTCCAGGTTGGAAAGGCAAATGAAAAGAAACATAGAATAGCGGTTGAAAGAAGGTAAATATAAAATTAAAACCTAAAATCCATCAATAACATTCACTTTCTAATTAGCCTAGTATATTGACTTTATTTCCTAATAATCAGACCTTGATTACATCAAGAAACGAGCTTGGGTGCGATTATAATCACTTAATTAATGTTTTCAGCTTTTTCTCCTAAATAAGTTTGATTAAATAACTCCGATTTTAGTTTCAATTTCATTCTTAAATCTGGAATATATTATGACGGGCAGAGAATTGTCACTCTTGCCTTTCGATGTATACATGTATTTCAGGTGATATTTTGTATATCACCCAGAATCTTTCCAGCTAAACCTATACCTGATAATCATGCCAGTGCGTCTGATGCTATAAATATCATATCGGCAGATGTCTAAGAAATCCGTACAAATTATTGCACCATGCCTGCATGGCGTCTCACCCAAATTACATCAGTGGGCATGAATGACAGGTCAAGATTAGAAGAGTGATGCGTTTTCTTGATAAAAAAAACTGATCTGAGATAATATGCTGAATAATACTAGAATTGTATGAGAATAGTTATTTATAACATCGCAATTGTTAATGCGGATAAATCCATGTTATACTACAGCGTAAGTGGTGCATATATAATGTGAAGAGTTATTCAGGTATAAAAACAAATTGGTCACATTGCCGCTCGTCGGCTACTATTATCAAGAAACGTCCGCATTTATATACTGCAAAAAAAGACAATGAAATACAAGAGCCGTCAACACCCGGCGACTAATTATACCACCCTATATAGCATTACACTCTCCGAGGATGGAAGGTCTGAATGTTCATTTGTAAATAGAAAGGCAGTACTCACCAGTTTCCATGGGATAGAGAATATAACATTGGACATACCTGTAAACAAAAGGACATAATCAACCATTAGTTTTAATGTCAACATGAGTTAAATTGCCACCTGCAAATCATTGAGAGCAATGTTCCAATTTATATATAGATAGCTCGATTAAATTAAGTGGGAATAAGGCAACGCGTTTGCAATTTTCCATGTTGTTTTGATGGATGAACTAAATGAAACTTAAAAAATAGCTACTTATAATTAAGATCGCTTATTAGCAGGAATCAAACATTTCCAGGCAGAATAATTATTATTGTAAGTAATAAGCATAGTCATCGCTTTCAACATGGACCACAAAATTAAATCCGTTTGGGAAAATGTCAAAATGTGTTTTTGCTATTTTCTAATCCCTCCCAGCCAGTTGACAACACTTAAAGTAAAGGCAGTATGAGACCCAAAATATAAGAGTGTTAACTGGTAACTAGGCGACGCACCAAAACATCCCTGGGGATATGCGGTTTTTTTCCCGAATATATATTTAGATATTGTATTGGCCTTAAAATGAAATAAAACAAAAAACGAGCCGTATAAAATATGCACAATTAACATTCAGAAAAGTGTCACTTTCGTGCAGTGAAGTTGGCAATTTCTGTTTCACTTATCTCTCCCAATTAAGCCCTTCTACAGCAGAACAATTGATTTCACAAGAAGCCGTACGTTAGAAAAAATATAAAAGAACACAATTGATGAAGTAATTCTCTCTTATATTCGACAACGGAAACAGATGTCCGAGTAACGTACAACAGACGAAACTCAAGACATTAAAATCTTGAAGCAACCTAATGCTGCAGCTATCGACTATAATATATCCGGCAGCGATTTTTTTTATTATAAACGATAAAAAAAATTATGGAGCAATATACAGGGGAAGCTAATTATGAACATCGTGTTTCATATCTCTAAAGGATATCACGATACACTTAGTGAAGCTCGAAGCGCTCCTATCCATCACATATTAAGAGCTCTTAGTGATACTTTAGATGCATCACAGCCAGCAGAATAACAGGGTATATCACTAAGTGGCTACAGCTTCATTTGATACTGCTGATGGTTACTCATGTAAAACTACTTACAATACCTTCTCATTAACTTGTAATCATTAGAAATTAGCAGAGTGCAGATCCTGTGATCAAGCTGGAAGTAAATTCGGGGGACATCCCGATGGTAGCATAATGCAGGAAAGACTTGCTATATAATCCTATCAGGATGCTCATATTCTTTAGTGTCTTCACTGTTGAAAAAGCCTCTTGTATAGAAAACGTAAGCAAGGCAACTTTAAGCTAGGTGAAAGAAAGACTTTCATATTCTCTTACAGTACAGTGAGTGTGAACGGATCTTCATTGAGCTTCATTGAGCAGATGGTGTGTAATAATAATGTCCCTGCTCTGAGGGCCGTTTCTAATAACAAATCATACTGCATTGCAGTCAATATAACCATCAGCACTCTTCTATACTCTTCCAATACAACTTGTTAAAAACAATATTCCAGAATTGTGAATGGGGCCTTTAAAATCGATGGCCCCAAACCAGCCAATAAACCGAACGATGGGGCTTAAGTTTTAAATCATTATAACTTTTCCCCCCATCCAATCAAGAAAAGGCTGTCCCAAATAAGGGGACCGGAGAAAGGACAACATTTCTCTCACCCAGGAGACACCATTTCATCAACCTCCTATCAATGCATTACCAACTTTCCATAAGCCACAGCCTTCTCCATCAAACCACAGACAAAAACAAATCTACCGTGGTTTTCCCAGGCAAGTTCGTCCAGGGAGATCATCGCTCTCTATACCTTCATCTCCCGGGGAGGCAGGCCTTGCTGAAAAAGGGCTTTGTGAGACCAAGAGGCTGTCTTCCAGGGACTGGAAATTGAGACGTCCCTCCCGCAGTAAGAGAGCCCAGATTTGGACGACCACTGTACCTATACATACAAGGGGTAGGGTAGGATTGATTACTCCTCTGTGAATAGCAAGGAGTGTGGAATAATTCAACCATAAAAGAAGTACATTTGACCAACCCAAAGGGAATCCGCTATTGGCGCATAGTTTGGTCTGGAAAGAGACCAGTATTCTATTAATAGTCTCTCATCACCTTCTTGAATGAGTCCCAAATTTAAACCTGCACTGCCAGTATATTTAGTACCTGCCTAAGTTGCGGTCAACCTTGAATACATCGATAATTCTTAATAACAGTATTTTTCCTTGAATGGTTTAGGACGTATAAATAATGGAGCAGCAAGGGTGTATCAGACAAAAAAACCACCGAGGTTTATTTGAGATTTTAAGGTGTTTTTATAATATGCGCAATACAAAAATGTGAATTGTTTTTTAGGGTTAGCGTTTAGATATTTGATGACGATTCAAAACCAAAAACAAAGGTTAATATTTCAATTTCAATTACTAGCACCTCGTTCACTTCTCTCTATTTATAACATTAACCCAAAGATGTGATATGCCAGTAACACAAAAAAAGATGTATGCGTTTGTCGGGACAAAATGATTTGCATCATTTTCTAGGTGTATTTTTGTAGATAGATAAGGGTTATTGCTACATCTCATGTAGGAAAATATTAAGCAATCACCTTTGACCCATAATTAAGCTTGGTAATCATCTCTAGGCAATCCAGCTCTCGAAATAAGTGGATGGACCCGGCATCGGGAAAGATAAGAAGCTGACAGGGGTAGAGAAAAGATATATACTGAAAACAATATCAAGTTTGATAGGGAATTAAAACCCCGCAGGATCCATGATATCATCCTATTTGTCAGGTAATTCAGAGCCAGGGGTCAAGGCATGTAAGGAAAGTGTTTATGTGTTACTATATAGAAGGTCCCAAGGTATATATAGTATATACTGGTTCCTCCAGCAAACTTTAAAGCAAGCGCTGTTCCTTTGCATTCAATGTGAAAGTAAAGTTCCGCAAGTAACGAACGCTGTTCTCATTACAATAAACATATTGCACACATCAGGAAGGGATTGGGTCGGTGGCACGTGTCCAGCGTGAGAGACAAGAAAATATCATCGGACGTAATCAGTGTAAAACCCATTACTGCCACGAGTAACCATGGTTACTGAAGTATCCCCAGACTACCAACACCATTAGTAAACCAGGTACAGGTCAGGGTATTGTTGATGAAGATGGAGGTCATCAGGAGGGCCAAGTATTCCGGCGAGGCAGTGGGATTTATAGCGACTTTAAGCGACACAGAAGGTCGTGAACAAAATAATTATGTCGCTTGCTAAGTCCATATGTAAGGGCAAATTATGGCACTTAGTACTTAGCGATGTTATTGGAGATTGGCTCAGGGGTGGCAATGTATTCATTCGGGGACGAATTTCCCGTTAGAAGCAATCAAGAAATGGACAGGGGCGTCGATAAATGTCGTGCAATGGGAATGAAAAAGAGGGAGCATGTACTAGGCAAAAACTTGTAGGAAGAAATGCCAGGAGACAAGTTAGTGTGTGAGGTGGAGAAGAACGTGGGAGACATATAGCATGCAGGCTAGGGTAAAGGGAAGGGCTTTCAATATAAAGAAGAACAGTGTATAAGAGAGACAGGTGGGTATTTAAAATAAAGAGTTAAAGGAGTGACTCTGGCTATAAAAAGAAAGAGATATGAGATCTTGGGCCATTATGAAAAAGGATCGATGGGGTAAAACTCTTAGAAGCCCGTCCAAAATAGTCACATTCTTAGAACACGGAAAATGGCAAGCGAAACGGAATCCAGCACCACATCCACGGGCTGTTAAGATTGAGAGGATCAAAGCCCTCGATAAACCTCAAGGGGAAATAGGTGCATAAAAAGGGCTCAGGCATAGGGGACGGGCATTCAATAGGCAGGAATGCAGTATAGAGGAAAGACTGGAGTCTGGGGAAACAGACCTGTGGGGGGATTGAGGCCATGAAGCGGACCTTCCTGCAAGCAGGTCACGAAAGGCCCTGCTGATATTACTGATGACCAATTTGTCTAAAATGAGGGGTTCTGATGCAAATATGACAGTAGGTGCTGATGGGTGATGAGGGAACACAGTCCAGTGAAGGGGCGAGGATCGTGACCAGTTTGACGATCGCACTAGCAACCAAGTCATCGTGTCAGAGACAAATGGGATGGCGGATGATATGTAGCCACTTGAACAAAAACTGCGGCTGATAAATTGCAGGCATAATATAAAAAGTAATCCACTATGGAAAGGAATTCAATTAGACTGATGGTGCAGCAGGGAAATCTCGGCAACGAAAGATTTGTATATACTTATTCCCAGGAATACTGTCTCTCTTTTTTTCAAGCAAAAGATTATACTTCGCAGCTGATGTGTTCTCAAGTCATTGGAGGGGCGCAATATTTTTAATCATCGAAAGTTTCCATCTCAAATTTTCCATTATCAAAATTTATAACACACTAGCGTCCCTCCCTTTTAATGAGTGTAAAAATGGGCGTAATAAATTGCCAATGGAGTGTTTGCTGAGGGGAGAAGAGGTTAAACTAAATCACAATTGATATTTAAAAAAAAACAAAAAAAAACAGCTTAAAACCACTTAAGTTTTTAATCCATTTACAGATATGTTCCTTCTTTACCCCTCTAGAACAACCCCGAATCGAAGAACGGAGAAATAAAAGTTCAAATTTTACAATTTTAAGATAAGAGAGTTAGAATTCACCGCGTTGCCTTGGAACTTGGAGATATGGACATAGCCAGACAGATAGAGCAAATAACGGCACCGAAGAAAGAAATGAGAAGTTTAAAAAGTACTAAAGAAAGCAATTATTGTTCGATAACTCGAGAAAGCCTCAAGGACCTGTCGCTGCCAGAGTAAGCGTCATCAGATGCAATGCTTCCTAACAAAGCCGGACAAACACACGGATTGGGGCGGATGGTTATGACAAGGGCTTAAACTCTTAACGTTTCCTTTACGACTGTCTTCCATTTACAGTTATTCTGAGCGTAGGAGATTAGACTGCCAAAGGAAAGATATACAGCCAGTGTCTCCCCGAAGAGCCAAATCCACTTTTGAATCCATGGGTGTTATTTTCAGCCACATTGAGATCTTCGGCATGATCTTGGCAATAAACGGGAAAATAAGGAATACTACAACTAAACTGTAATGTAGAAGGTTGATATTGGATATCGGTGCACAGGGATGTCTCATCGGCAATAAAGAACGTCACTATCGATAGTCCACTAGCTAGGATTGAACTCAGGAATGAAATGAAATCTGATTAAATTCAGACAGGACTTGGGATTGTTTCATTAAGAGGACGAATGCCATTTGGGAAACAGAGTAATACATTTTGAAAATATATAGACATATCTATGAGTATCATCTAAAAGTATTTTATTATATAGTATAAGAGTATGCAAGAATTGATTTCCATCCTTAAATGAAATTTACATCCAGAAAAATATGGTTTGAAGGATTGAACATTATCGGGAAAGCGATCAAATGCATTCGAATGAGAGATAACTAAAGCCGTAATAAAAGTATAATGCTTGCGATGCTTGCTGGATTTCAATGAATTCATAATTCCACAATAGAGAATCTGATCGACATTTCATATTCATGACATAGGTGAAAGAAAGCCTTAATCTGAAGAGAGCACTAGCAATAGGTTCCATTGCAGGAAACATAAAACCGCTTATATGATAGGAAGTAGTATGGCCGAACAAATCTAATAATGATAAGGACAATAAGGTGGGTTGATAGAGGCAAGACTGCCGTTCATGAGGACACATTGAAAGCTGCGACCGGTGCCTTTATTAAGGGCCTAGTCCACTCAGCTGATTCTCGTGCGATTTTGTAAGGCCCTTTATATACTGAAGAAGATTGAAATAAAAGAATTAACTCTTTTGTGCCTTCAAGGTTTTCAGAAGTAATCTGAGCATGTTTCACAAGAAGAAAACGCGCGAGAAAATAACTGGAGACAAAGTGATTAGTCGAGTTGAAAAACAGGGACGAATTGGTGATAATCATTTCCAGAGACCTTTATCCAATTGATCTCCTGGGAAACTTAAGAAAGATGCCATGACTCAAGTCAGCTTGCTCGTAAAGACAGACAGCAATGGGTCGGGCGAATAAATAAAATGTAATGAACAAAGCCAAAAATACCAAACCGAGTGACCGTTGTTAATTTCGGAGCCCAGATGCAATGACAACGTCCCCCATAAAGTTAACGCCTCATCACCATTTAACCAAATGCAAAAACAAATTCATCAAGGGGAATGATTTCAAAATCGAACCATTTACAATCGAGACGCCAAGTAAAAATCCTCGAGCCCATAGAATGAAGATACGGAGAGAAATCAATAGGGATCTTGCTCACCTTGTCCGCTCTCAGGCTGACAGACCCCTCGCCCCCATCCCTATGGGGATTGACAGTGGAAACAGACACTGAGCCGGGATGAGCTACAAGGGAATTGCTCTGAGATGCTCCTAGTCAGATAAAGGTATCTCGAGCAGGGGCTAATACATCTCCTGTTAGTAACAATTAGGGGTTGTCCCGGATGAACGGCCATCAATCTGTGTATAGCAAGAAGCTCTTGATGATCAATCTATCAGAGTTTGGCAACGAGGGTGGGCATGCGAGCAGTATTGAGGAATTCATGTAATAATTGACCTTTACATATAAGACTTGTCTCTCGGTCTGTGGACGTTCAAGAGGGAACACGCTCCAAGTGTACATTAATTCCTCAATATAAGAGATGAAACATTTGGATATTTTACGGCCATAGAAAGGATCAACACAGAAATAAAATGCTTTTGAATATAAGAGTAATTCTGTAACTCATTTGGTAGATAACAGCGGGAATACATGGAATTTAATTCCATAAGCATGTCGACCTTTTCGTCACATTAATTTTATAATTTCTGTATCCTTGGTGATGAATAAACAATTCTCTAATCTAATCTAATCTAGATATGTGGTGCCATAGACAATTGTATAATTATATTCTATACTACTAACATCTCTAAGTTAGGTAGTTAAATATTATCAACAAGGTGGAGCTACTGCTGTGATACCTCGTTATGTACTACACTCATTGATATGCATAAATGAATTCTTTAGCTCTCCACGAAATTTACATAATAATAGAATAATTCTGCTGTTATACCTCCTCCGCAAGCGAACATAGTAATAGGGTCATTACAGATATATAGTTGTACATGAGCATAAGTGGAGGTTTTAATCATGCATGTTTAGCTATATTACCTCCAGGAATACAGCGATATAAATCGAGGCGCCACCCCCCTGCCGTCATTTATTATTACCTCCTTATACTTATTTATAAATTATAATAACAATAATTCAGGACCGATTCCTACCATTTTAGTGGGGTTCTTTCAGAACTCCTCGAAATAAAATGCAGTTACACGTTTGAGGAAACGGATAGGGAGAGATATGGACCAACATCGATGAATATTCCATGACGGGATTCTCTTGTAGCTAAGAGGTTTTACGATTTGATGAGATGGTAATGTCTCAGATCAGCTTTGACTAAAATTTCCGATCCAGGATAAGCTATTTTATCTGCTTACAAGATCAAGAAGCATAATTCTCAAAACAAATGAGAATTTATATATAAGAAAACATGACAGATGAGAGCCTTTCTGTAAAATGAACGTCCTGCTACCACACAGAGATAACATCGTTAATAAAGATATGGGGAAACCTATTTCATGGCAATATATTTTTTGTCTCGGGTATCCTCGAACTAAAGGCTAGGAAACGGGCATTGATAACATAAAAGACTAAGCCAATCAATATATTTTAGAGACTGAAATCAAAGTGAAATCCACGATATAAGTTTATTTGACCGTGTGGTAAATACTCAAAATAAAGTATTTGTGAGGTAACCCAGGTTATGATCGAAAAATCACTTTACGGATCAATTTAATCAGCTGTGAATAACAATGAATTTACAACATATAATGCAAAATAAATGAAAGTAATGTGAATAATAGGACCTAAAGCATTTTACAGTTTCTCAAGAAAAATATTTCTCCAGAAAAGTTGGATTAAAATGAAAAGGGATAAATGTATCATCAGTGGATTTCAGTTTCAATGAAATTAATCATTTTTGCAAACGAGAATTAATTGCAGATTTAAAAAACGATAATTGACATGTGATCATATCTGTCTGAGGCACGAATCAGGCAAATTAATCATATCGATTACATGTTTCCATTTTTTGTCACTACGAAAGGTAGTATTTGTTCTTGCTCTCAGTGACCAAGCATTAAATATTACACAGTTTAGAGGTATATTCTCCGCTGCACAGCATATTCGTGTTATAAGAAAACTGAAACTAAATTAATTGAAGTCCTCATTGCATCAGCAATTTCTTGTTCTAAGAAAATAGAATATATATATCAATTGATGTTCTACTAGATACAATAATATTCCTATTTTCAAGAATACAGTAATTATATATTATTGTGAAGCATTTTCTATTCATCTAACTATCAATACAGATGGTGTACTTTTGTCAGTACATCTGCCGAAACAAAAGGATAGTGTCTACATCAACCTATAGACAGTAACACAATACTGACAGTCGAATACTGCAGTGACAATAAACAGTTTATTCCACATTAGTTTGTGTCTTGGACGTTCCAGGGGCTATACTCATTTTAGGCAGACTAAAAGGATTAATAATTCAGATTGGATAAACATCTCGTTAAACAGCGTTCTTTGTCGCTTTGTCAGAGGTTTTATTTATTAACAAGAGGGAGGTGTGTCGCAAATTGACTATAAGATAAGAAAAGGTATCAACAGTTGGCTCTATGTTCGCAGTAGCCAACAATGCCTTTGTCATCCAGAATCCCTGAAAGTACTATTAGACAAGTTGGCAGCCATCACTTTAACAGTTTTACCTGGATCTCTCGATCCTATCGGGACAGATCTACTCCATCAGCTACGGTCTATCACTTTAGCTACTTCACCAGGAGGGCAGTTGTTGGAGCAACTAGTATCATTTTAGTTTAGAGGGAATAAGCAGACAGAAATCACCCCCACATCCAATCCCCTCAGCGCTGTGAACAGTATAATGGATGCCATGAGTTCATGGACTGAAAATCTCAACATCTATAACTCTTGTTATACCTCTTGTTGTTTGAGGTATGCATGTAGGTAGCTGCTCATATTTTGCATGGACTGTCCCACCCATTGCCCCTTCCTAATGGGATACTAATAGCAGCTGATGATATGGTCAAGTAGTTGTACAGTTGTTAAGTCAGTAGAAAAAGTTAGTCGATAAGTTGAAAGTCGGTTGTAAATTTGGAAAAGTCAGTTGTAAAGTTTAAAAAACCAGTCATAAAAGTAGTCATACAGTTGAAAAAGTCAGTTGCAAAGTCGAAAAATGTTAGTTGAAGCCAGTTGTGAAGTAAGTGTAAGTTGTTTGTAAAGTCAGCAAAGTCTGTCGTAAGTAGGAAAAGTTTGTCGGGAAAAAAAGTTTGTCGAAAAAGTCTAAAAAAAAAGAGGAAATGTTGAAGTAAGTGTAAGTTGTTTGTAAAGTCAGCAAAGTCTGTTGTAAGTAGGAAAAGTATATCGGGAAAAAACCTTTATCAAAAAAAAAGTTTGTTGAAAAATAAAGTGTTGAAAAAAAAGTTTGTCAGAAAAAAAATCGGCTGGAAAAAAAGAAGTCAGCCGTAGAAACAAGTTGGTTGAGAAAAAAAAATCGGCTGGAAAAAAGTCAGTCATAAAGTATATTATGATTCATTGCATTTATTCAAACATGAACAATTTACACTTGTGTCAGTCATAATGTAGAAAAAGTCAGTTGCAAAGTCTGACATCTGGGGCTTCATTAGACTTATTCTACTGCAAATCTATTTACAAACTAATATTTTCTTTTCTTAAAGTCCCAGGTTTATGCAGGAAAGACCAAAATGGTCCTACCGATTATGAGAATATGCCTAAACCTGATTCAGAATGTATATTTCGCAAACAAAAAATCTTTAAAAGTAAAGTAGGCCACATGCTGGGCAGTGGCACAGTGGGGGGCAGTGGGTAGGCTCTGGTCAGACTGGTGAGTCATTCAGTACAGCACCGAAAAGTAAACAAACCCCATGTGTGACTTACCAGTCCAGGCCTCTACTGTAGAGATGTCAAAATTCGGGTCAGGTCCAGTTTGATCCAGTTACATTTAGTTTAGCAGTTTAGCTGATCTGTCCCTCATAATAAAGACATAAATGAATCTATAAAGACCAGTTTGTATTCAATTAATACCAGGAGAAGGTCACGAGAGACTTATTTTGAGCACTATTAGATAAAGACATAAATTTCGTCTCTCGGAATGCATCACGATTATTGCTTCTAACACCTCCATTTACAAATACTGGTAAGATTTCCTTCCACACCCTCTCCAAAACAACAATGCTATAGCCCTCTCGCATGATGTATCAGCTGATCTCGGATTTGTGAATTCCCTTGACGCCTTTCTAGTGCCATTTAAAATCCCCCTACTATATACCTAGATACTAGGGCTTAGTCTAATCCACTTCATTCGAGTGAAGAACCAGAATTATTCTTATTCTGATGTGAATGCGGCGGGAAAATCAAACCTAATTCATTGCTTTGATACTATCTTTCTTGGTTGAGTTGTACCACAAATGATTAAATTGTGGTATTTAATATTCACATCACGTTTATTATATTATCATTATCATTATAAGTGGGTTTATTATAACTATGCATATGTATTTAGATTCAATTCAATTCAATTCAATTCAAAGTATTTTTTATTTATACGAGAGGTGTACAAAAAGGAGACCCGTATCTGAAAGGTAACTTCCAGGTCTTCCAGCGGGTTCCTGACTAGTTGCTACCAGAAAAAAAAATTAAATTTACATTAATATGTCCAAAATAAACTTTAGGGCTAATTTCTAATATCTAATCTAGGAGTATTTAGTTAAAGCTAAAGTGAGAAGTAGTTCATAGCCATTGAGACAGAGACAATAAACTTCATCTAGCTAACAGATAATACAATCTATCTAAAGCAGTTTAATAAATTCATCAGTAGTAGAGACGAATAAAAATAAGGTATAGCAGTAGGATCAGTAATAATGGTAGGTCCAGACCAAGCAGCACAAAACACTCATGAAAATACACACATACAAAGAAGCCACAGTATAGTGTGGTCTACAACACATCAATTTCACTTAAATATATATCAATAATTTTGATGAATGATTTTCGGTCCTGTACCTGGTGAGCAGCAGTTTCAAGGGAGTTCCAGTATTTGGCCGATTTATAAGTAAATGAGTTTAAAGTTTTTTTGAATTTTGGTTGTAATAATTTTAAATTTCTCCTGCCTTTAACATGACTTCTAGTTGATAGTATTCTATTATCTAAATGGTTTTCATCATTAGCCATGAAGTGGCTTAAATTTATTATATGTTTTTGTCTTCTTTTATCTAGATGTAACAAATTTAGATCCAAGTGTTCTGGATCTACGTTAGATCGTTTGGCTTTTCCAAAAATAATACGAAGTGCCGAATTTTGTAAAGACTGGAGCTTACCAAGTAGTATTTTTGGTCCAGAGTCATACAGATAGTCACCAAAATCAAAATGCGGGAGAATAGTCATTTTATACAGATCTTTTTTACTCTTCTCTGTCAGACAGTGTCTTACTTTATACAATAAACATAGTTTTGTATTTACTTTGGTTCTGATGTTGTTTATATGTTCTTTGAAGGAGAGGTTTGTATCCATTATTAGTCCAAGATATTTGTATTCATTCACTGATTGCAGGTTGTTACTCCCCAGTTTCAAATTTCCTATCTCTGTTTTTATTTTTCTGTTTGAAATCGAGAAATGCATCACATTGACTCTCGTGCGAGACTACATAATTAGAACAGATCAATTCTGATCTTGGTTCCACTATATACTTCTTAGCAGCTCTTATGGAGTATACCCTTTTGTATAGGTCGTAGTCGATTTTAGCTCGGTATTTCTTCAAGAAATCAACCCCTAAGATTAAAGATCTTTTTAGTTTAGGCACCACTATGAAAGTGTTTTTGAATTTTGTACCGTCTATCTCAAAAGAAAACCTAACCTTTTTTCTAGCTGACTGCGCCGAGCCATCGGCTATGTAAACTTTTACATGACAATTTTGTGCGTTCATATTCTTCAACTTGGCCTTCAAGGCTTTGAAAAATCTTGCTGAAATGAAAGAGAGATTAGCTCCCGTGTCTATTAGCACAGGGAATTTATAATCCTGAATTTTTACCGCAATACAACCTTTGCTGACATTCAATATTATAGGATCTCCCTTACCGTTTTTCAGTTCCAAGTGGCCGTCCAGGTCATGTTCGTCGTCATCTTCAAGATCGATGGGCGTTTCTGTGATCGTCTCCGTGATCGGTTCATCTGTACGACAACAATTGCTCCCATTGCTGCCGTCAACTAGTTTAACTTCACTGTATGAGGAGTCGGTGGGCGGTATTGGTTTTTACCGTCCTTCGACGAATTCCTGCTTGATGGATTCGATTTCCTCTCCTTGGAACGACCCCTCTCTTTGGATTCTTTAGACGACGATCTAGATTTATCTGAAGAAATTGTAGAGGTTGTATCTGTAGATCTGCCTCTGCTTGATGATCTTGGCCTCTGTTGGTAGGGTAAATTACCATATGGGAATTGATTCATTCCATACGGCGGGGGTTGTGGTGCATAATAGGGGTTTGGTTGGTAGGGCTGTTGGAATTGTTGCTGGTAAGGCTGTTGATATGAATGTTGCTGGTAAGGCTGTTGATATGACTGTTGGTACATAGGTTGCTGGAAAGGTTGTTGGAAATTTTGACCCTGAAAGAATTGTTGCTGGGGTGGGTAAGCATATCTTTCCTTGCTTCTTCCACGACTTTCGCTTGCTTTCTCACGTTCTCTGCTCTTTGATCTGTCTTTCCTCTCCTCTTTCTTAGGGAAATCTTGCTTCTGATCTGTATTCTTGGCGCTAGCCAACTCGAAAATTTCTGATCTGCTTTCGTTCTTATATACCTCCATATTCAATTCAATCTGTCGTGCTGTCTCACAGGCTTCATCCAATGTTCTTGGCCTTTTTGATAACACTAATTTTCTCAGGTTTTTCTTCAAGCCATTGACGTATAGCTTCACTTTGACCATTTCTGAGATAGGGGCCCTATTCAACATGATTTTCTTGTCCCTTTCATATGCTCTCACATCTTCCTCCTCTTCTTGCATTCTCATAGCGAAATCCTTCGCGCTTTCATCATAGTCTAGCTGTTCAAACTTCTTAATAAAAGCTCGTTTGAATGTATCAAAATTTATCTCATGCATTACCGATTTATACTGATCGTAGAAGCATTCAGCGTCTCCTGATAGGAATTTTAAAACGCCTGTGCTTTTCAGTTCCTCATCGACTCTCATTGCGTTAGCGTATGCTTCATAATCGTTGAGGAATTTTTCTGCTGACACCAGAGCAGTAGGGTGCGAGAAACTATTCGGTGGAATCGCAAACAGCTTTCGTGTGCCCCCATCGTTTGGCGTAATCGGGGCAGTGTTAGGTCGGTTGATATCTCCGATCTTTCCTATCATGCGATCCATCACTTCAGCCACATTTAATTGTACTGCCTCTTGGTATTGATTAGCATTGTCTGATGTGATACATTGTTTATCTAAAATTGCTTGTTGCTGCAAATTGTTCTTTTCGATTAATTTTTCCTGATTTTGGTTCATTTTTTCTATCATTTGAGTCAGAGTAGCTATAAGTATTACCGTGTCTGGGTCCTTAGCTGGTGGAGGTGGGGGTGTTGGTGGTGTAGGATTGAAACTGTTATAGGCTTGCATCATTTGCATGAAACGAAACATTTCCTGATTTGGGTTAAATCCTCCCATTTTTCCACCATCGTACATATCACCTCCAGTTGGATTTTTTGGGAATTGTCCATAATATTCCATTGGGTTAGCTTGAGGATAATTGTTTATATTCGGTTTCACTTCGCCAAAAGCTTGTTCTTTTGCTTTTGCCTTTTTCCTAGCTTGGGCCTGCGCGTCAGCTTGGGCCTGGGCGTGGGCTTGGGCACGCTGCTTTGCTTGTTGTTGGGCCTGGGCATCGGCTTGTGTTTGGGCACGCTGCTTTGCCTGTTGTTGGGCCTGGGCGTCGGCTTGTGCTTGGGCACGCTGCTTGGCTTGTAGCTGGGCTTGGGCTTGGGCGTCTGCTTGTGCTTGGGCACGAGTTTGAGCTTCTTGCTGTTCTTTTTGTTTCTGAGCAGCTAATTTCTGTGCCCTTTCTCGTTCTTCATTCTCACCCATAGCTGTAATTAATTGTTGCTTTCTGACTTTTTCTTGATCTATTCGAAGTTGTTTAACCTCATTAAATTGCCTGTTCTTCTCTATTTCCTGTGCTAGTTCTGCTGCCTCTGCTTTTAACTTTTGCTGCTTCAACTTTTCCTGATTCAGGGTATCGGCTAGCTCCTTTTGCCGTCTTTCTTCCCCTTTTTCCAGGTCTGCTAGGGCTTTAAAGTCGTACAAACCAGAGAAACGTTCAGTAGTATCAGCCAGGGTGCTATCTGTAGATGAAGAGCTATCCGATTCTCTCGCAGATCGGTAGGCAATGAAGCTATCGTCCTGAGAATAGGTAGGAATTGTAGTTGGTTTGTTCCCACCTTTCCTCAAAAATTCCACTAAATCGTCCTTTTGTTGCTGTATAGAAGTCTTGAAAACTGGAGAATACACGTCTGAATCCGAATGTGGTTCTACTTCTGATTCTGACGAATGTTGAGGTGTAATATTTCTCCTAATCGGTGTACGTTTAGTGGCCCGTAGTCCAAGCTGTTTCCTATAGTCGGAAACTCCCTTGTAGTTTGGGTTGCTAATTCTATTGGATCGTTTGGGTAACATGGTACATTTTGGTAAAATTAAAATGTCCAGTTAAATTAACTTTTTAAAAGTTTTTAGGAACGTTTAGGTTCTCCACCAGATGTTATGTTATAGGGAGCGATGGAATAAGAAGGTCCGTTCACAGCAATGACTATTATAAGAGTGTTTATTAGACTGCGTTGGTGGGTGACGCGGGGGTCACCCACGTGACTGGGCACGCAGGCCTGTCACTAGGTGAGAGGGGGGTTACTACCCAATACATACATACATGTCAATATACAAGAGTAATATATAATAAAGGCATAAAATAAAGTAGTAGTAAACCTATATATAGCACTTTTTGAAGCGTTTATAGATATTTTATTTAATCTACACCAAACATCAATCCTGTCCAGGTCGTGTTGGAGGTTCTTGTCTACTATTGAAATATCCCTATCATGGTAGTACAAAATAGTGTCGTCTGCATAGTGCTGTACTGTACATTTTTCCACCACCATGTTTAGGTCATTAATGTAAATAGAAAACAAGACTGGACCCAGGATTGTACCTTGTGGTACACCATATGTAATTTTGCCGTCAATTGATTCCAAATTATTGACTTTTACCATTTGTTCACGGTTGGTTAGGTAGTTTCTAAACCATATTAATTCAGTGTTGGTAATACCATATTGTTGTAATTTCAGCAATAGCCTATCATGGTTCACAGTGTCAAAAGCTTTTTTGAAGTCTAAGAAGACTGTGCCATTTAAAGATTTATCATTTAGACTTTGATATACTTCATTCATAAGTCAATGTGAGCATGTTGAACTGATCTCTCTTTTCTGAATCCATATTGTTTATTATAGAACAGATCATTTTCTTCAAAATAGGTTGAAAGTTGTTGTTGAACAATTTTTTCTAGGATTTTAGCCACTAGGTTAATACTTGAAATTGGTCTATAATTATTCCTTGCCCCTGTTTTAAAAAGGGGGGTTACATTTGATTTTTTTTAAATGTCTGGTATATCACCATTTTTCAATGACAGGTTAACTAAGTAACACATCTGTAAAGAAAGAGCTTTTAGACATGATTTAAGAATGGACGTCGGTAGATCTGAGAATCCTGAGGACTTGTTATTTTTAAATCCAGAAACAATTTTCCTTAAGTTCTCGGGAGTTACCTCCGTAAACTTGAAACATTTACCTTCATGCAAATAACCAATTCACTTCTCTTTTTCTCACACCACCCGGTATGTGCTTAAACATTCATCACTATTTTACAATTAAAGAGAACTGCCAGGTCTTTACTTCCCTGTGTGATATTACGTATGAATAATTAATTCAGATCATGTCTTCCCGGTCCCGACCAGCTTGTAGCAGGCGCAGTAGGCCGGTGGTCACTCGGGGTCGGCTCGGGGTACTGCCTGGTTGTCATGACGACCAAAACAACAATGCACGAACAGGAAAGGCAAGCAATTAATCCTGTTCCAATAACTCTAGGTAGAAATAGCATTTACGCTCTTTTATGAGGCGAATTTGGTAGAGCTTATTGAGACAAATATTAGTTCAACCTTCTTCCTTCAAACCCGACAACAATTGAACATGCAAGACATTGGGTATTTTGCTACAATTCTATAACGTGTGC
Source organism: Sthenelais limicola (assembly GCA_942159475.1). Taxonomy (NCBI): domain Eukaryota; kingdom Metazoa; phylum Annelida; class Polychaeta; order Phyllodocida; family Sigalionidae; genus Sthenelais; species Sthenelais limicola. Next base: position 68,555,724 of record OW804097.1, on the reverse strand, counting down.
CATACACATTATATTATACATCTCAAAGGGTATTGTCAGGATGGTGTATTTGCCAGTGCCCACCGTTTCTGTAAACAGACCCATATCAATAGATAGGCTATTGAATATAACTATGAATAAATAATATTTATAGAGATAAATGACCAGACAATGAGTTATCTAACGAATAACACATGTATATATAATTGATGTAAAAGCTAATGCCATGGAGGCAGTGAAGCAGAGATAAGTGATAAATCATCGAAACGCTGCTAAACCCCGCAGTAATTTACCAGTTTCTGTCTAATCCCTTTGTCAGCTTCAGGCCAGTTAGCGACATACTAGAGACAATGGAATAGAGAAATGAGACGAGCAAGACCGTTACTTTGATACGAAATGTATACTATTTTAATATAAAAAGTACGGACAGGGGAAACTACAAAAATTAATTCCATTTTAGATGGAAAACTAACGTGAAATGCGATCGATTAATTCGATTCATCATTTATGAAGCTAAGACCAGTAAGCGTTTATAATGAGAGAGAAAAAACAAAAGAGGAAAAAAGCTATTGCCCCTTGAATACAATAAGAAAAGTAGGGAATCTAAGAAAGTGGAGAATTCTGGATTCCCAACGTGAATTCATTGTATTAAAACTTGGGAGATCGAAACTCGGGAAAGCTAAATGCATTACCAAGCACTGGCCATAATCCCCCAGCCAGACACTTCATTTAAAAACAATTCGTAAACAGAGGGGCAGGTCGGGCAGACATAGGAGTGCAAAACATAAGCCATAAATAGTGCAACACTCATTATCCACCCTCTGTAACGAAACAAACATTGTCGAGAAGAGGACATAAAAATGCCATGTATTTTCCAGAAAATAAATGGCCCTGTTTCACCAAACTACAATCAATCTAGAGCAGGGTTTTGTTTAGTGGCAACCGAGCACTATTGAGACTTGGAGCCAGGCGCATTGATCATTACGCTGAGGAGGTGCACCGCATTGTGGCAAATTGGAAGGGGAATTCCAGGCTAATAGCGCCTTCCGCGGGATCACGAATTTTCTTTGTCTGGTAAAATTTGATTAATTCCATTTTAAATAATAACCTTATTGGTGTTGCAGGGACTAGTGCACTAACAAAAATCAAAAGTAAATGAAGATGAGCATTTGCAGGAGAGGATATGTTCACAAATTGAGCGAAGGAAAAGAAGAGAAGGCAGTGAACGATGATAATGAATGGGAGAATGGTCTGGCTCTATAAAACCACATAGGTTGTTAAATTCTTAAATTTGATTTTGATTCTTAGGGCTCAAGGTTGAATTGAATTGAGAACCAATTTCAGTGTGGCAGACTATCTATACTATTCATAACTAGATGTTTGTGGATAACTTGGAATCTTGAACAACATATTGGAAATTATGACAAAACAGAATGATTCCTATTGCAAAGGTGAAAACTACAAACAACAAACGCTGTTGCCCCACCCACCCTCGCCCCCGCGAAATAATATTCCGCGATGCTAACATTACATCGCCCAATCTTTTTATAAAGTCGTCTCTCTAAGACTCCCAAAACAACAACCCCCAGCTAGTAGTGCGACTCCCCCACAATTACATTGAAAAGTTGCTAATACCCTAGAGTTTTTAGAAGTTCACTTAGAAAACGACCCGGGAAATACACACAAGTGACTCAAAGGTTTACTTTTAAATCAATCATGCACTGCAGGTCACTCCTGTCGATAAAATATGCTCCCTGATGGTTCCCCGATGGTCTCACGATTTTTCAAGCAATACTTTTGGACCAGATTTCGATAAGCAATGTCAATATTCACACTCAATATCTCCCGGTATCACATCATAAGGGAAATTAACTTGCCATAATAATGGAAAAAACCTTTTGGGGTGAAATAAGAGTTGGTGAATATTTGTCCTAAATTTATTCCAGTTCTAACCCTCGATTTCACCCCAGCAAAGACGCTGTTATCTTCGGTTGTCTAAAGTTGACAGGCCTCCAATCCGCGCATAATGCCATACAGGTTTTTATGACAGTTGACGCGGTTTGTATTGGAAGCACTGTACGCCTCAAGTCTTCAACATTATCAGGGAGAAATAAGAGGGGAGTTACTCAACTCACTTTTGAATCAATTGCCAAAGAACTATGGAACAAATTCTTGCATCATATTATATGACCAATATGGGATCATACTATTAGTTCACATAATAAAGTATTATTTATTATTTGATAGTTTTAAAGGGATGCGCTGTATAAAGTTTGTTTTGAGTTCCTGATTGAAAAAATACCCTATTTAAACATCGTACAGACGGCGGATCACATTGAATTGCACAATCCTTCATTTCACGCACACTCAGTGACTGTAAAGCAACCACCATATTGATTGGACATACTCAGTATGTCGCGTGTATTATTTGTCATGCAAATCATGTCATGTCTTTGCCATCAGCACTGGGGAGAAGGATGGGTACAAAGTGCACTTCTAACGTATACCCGAGAATTCAATTAGTGTATTGCCCCCCTCTCTCACATGCTACCGTAAAACCTGTATTAGAAGCCGCGGTTTTATTACAGTTCCAATTTGGAAATGCGGTAAAGACAGGGCCAAAACGGGGATGCGGAGGTTTTGGCCGATGCCGATAGTATGGTGGGTCCAAAATCATAGAGTCTACCAATAGACTGTACCTGACCATTAGTCATACATTTTTCTGAAATTGTAATGGCACTACTGGTAAGGTCCATAGTAACCCCCTGAAATGTTCCTGAAAATTGTCAAGCCCATCTGCGGCTTCTATTACAGATTATCCCTAAATTAATATGGACAACAATCAAATACCCCAAGAACCCAAATATGGGATGCGGCTTCTAATATTACATGTGGTAATGAATGAATTACATGACTCTTTAGTTCTTTTTGCCGCGACTTTCTAGGAAATAATTGAGCATTAATTACTAGTAGCATGCAAATCAATCATTATCATTTACATCAATGAAATATATTTGTAAAAATATTTTCAAGAACCATGGCAACCCAATTAAAAAATATTTCAGTTGTTCCAAATAAAACTGGGATAGCGAAAAGTGTTTAATTGGAGAGCTTCGTCTGAATGCAATGTAAAACTTTAAAATACAATGCATTTGATAGGCTAACGTGAATGCATGCATACATGAAAAGGATATCTGAAATGTGGTGCAATTCCATCGCCTTACTACATTCGTAGCCAACTCGTACGGAACTTAATTTAGTAAGTAGTATACGAACATGGGGGTCTTCTTCAGGATCATTTCCAGGGTCGTGAGGGTAAGAATAAAGAAAAGAGAGTCGGAGAGATTCCAATACGATATTAGCAATAAAGAAGGGAGGGTCTGTGATACTAGTGACAATGGGACCTCTCAATGCCTGAATCTACTTTCATATCTGACTCGGAGATGGACGATTGGTGACAATACCGCAGGTCACAGACGCAAGGTCACACTAAATAATATGGAACCAATACACTCACAAAACAGTCCACTTATAACAAAAGTTTCACCTGCTTTTATGAAATGCATCCAGGATGTTTATGGATTGATGAAGAGAAAATGGGCATTGGTTGGGATTGGTTCTTTGAGAGTAATACTGGTAAAATCAATTCCAAGTGTTGTATATATAACTTTTGGCACAACGTATTTCGCTTCAGAGGTTCATGAGTGTTACCCCGCCTACGGCAGAATAGCTACCCCAATATGCCGATGGCTGATATTTCTTTGGATATCAAGATTTCATATTAGATAATCTATGAGCCCACACCAAAAGAGGTTTGGGCCTAGGCTTTTCATTGTATGACTAGATACATGATAGGCTCGTGGGACATAGCCTGGGACATAAAGAGTTCTGTCTTAGTCCAACCAATAGCTTCAGACGGGCAAAGGCAGAAGTGTGTACACTCGATGGTGAAACGATACAATCGGTGATTGTAATGATTCGTGCTCTGCCAGTCATGTATGATTTCCCATCATGTGTAGCTAGCTTGTATTTAACATATCTAGGGGTGTGCTGACACAGATATCCTAGCTACTATGCTGGCGTAATAGGAATATATTCGCTACATATATGTGGAATGCCCTCACTAAGATACAGACAGCTGACAGTTAATTATGTAGTTTCTCAGATGCTTTCCCCACCGTTCAGGACATTTACACTATTGCCTTCGATAGTGTATGGTATTGTTTTTCCACTTTATTGCATCTATGATATTTAGGCCTTTATGAGACACTTGTCTTTAGGCCGTGGATCGATTTCAACTCAAATTCATTTCGGTAGCGCTCAGAAACTGCTTTGTCCGCACTGCAGTCTATAAATTGCAGTACATGGAATGTCGCATGGTGTTCCCCATTAGCCGAATGGTTGGATATTTGAAAAGATGTGATACAGAGGTGTCATGTAAAGGTCTGGTCTGGAAGTCGTTCTGAAATGTTGGTGGATTCTCTGCATTAGCTGTTGTTTGGTCTCACTACATATTGGATGGAGCGGGCCCTACAGGTTAGATATTGAATTATCATATTTGCCGGTGACGGTATTGTCAAGTGATATAACACTGACTGACATTATATCTGATGCGTGCTGAGGTCTCTAGCTTTTAACAATGTTTCTGTATGAATCTGTGCGGTAGACAAATACAAAAGTAATTATAATTTGTGATTCCCTGTATAATGTAATACTAATTAATGACACCCTCGCATGAGATCTGATAATAGAAAGAAGAGGATATGAAATATAGATTCGAACGGGATGGCATATTTCTAGTTACGAATATTTAGTCTAGAAATTGGTCAATTTATGTATTTTAAGACATAAAAATAACTGATTTATGAATAGGTGTAGATAGAATAACATCAAATAGTTGTATGCATCTGGACTCGTGACTAAGACACGTTTGAAATGTTTTCTTTTCCAGAAAGAGGGACTAAATGAGACCATTGTCTATGGTTTATCATAAGTTTTACAAAAATATGAATGGGATAAAACACATAATAAAACATGGGACAGCCACAGAGAGAAAAACACCAGAGCGGCAAATATCCTGATCCATTCACATAACAATCATTTAAAAACAGAGTTCTTAATGTAACAACGTCGCCGGGAACCCTTTCAAGATTCTAAAGAAGCTAACAAAACAGGAGTTGGGGCAAAAACGATGTGGTGTTTTTATATCTAAAACTTATGTTCCATTCTGCAGAAGATAATACGATTTGCCAGCTGATCTCTCCTGGGGAGATTCAATTATTGTACAAGAGGATTTTGTTGTGAAAGATAAGCCTATTTGCCAGTCCCACGGGTATTCACAGTGTTTCTTGCCAGAGGTTATCATGTCCCAAGGACTTATATCTCACAATACCTCCCAAATCAATTATATATATGCTCACACGCGGACGTCGAATGATTGAAATTTAAAACTTTTTCTAAAGTTAAGTCATTCCAACGGAAGGGTAATACTTATAGCAAAACCTCACAAAAAGTATTGAAAATAGTCGATAATAAATCGGGTGGATTTTTGTTATAGGCAACTGCAGTCCTTAGTTGATGTTAATGTTCAACCGATAGTTTCAGAATTGAACCGTTCGATTACATTGTCTGTGAGAGAATCTATGACGTAAGCTGATGACGTTTGTGGATCTGTTACATATAATATATATTATATATTAATTACGAAAGGAGATCAAGGCTGAAACATGCCGTTCTGATATGCCATGGTGGAAGCCAGAATATAAAACATCTTCTCCAATGCATTACACAATTGAACAGGATCATTTATTCATTTCATATATATACCCACCGAATAAACGTACAAATTATTCACTTCAAACCATTCCAACTAATGATAATGCAAGGGGACAATATCCACTGAAGCAAATTTGCGGACAAGCAAAGCGAAGCCCGACTGGATTGCATACCGCAAGTCGACAACTAAAGGAAGATCTAGTTTTTAAAAACTGTCTCTACATTCTACCCTGGGGACGCATAGGAAATGTGCTGCAGTCTTTTCAGTATCTACAGACAAACAACCGCCCAACAAGCGTAGGATTCTGGACTTTGTACACGGACTAGAATAACAGCAAAACTGTCGGCACTCTGATTAGCCAAAGCCTGGGGCGGTCTCACACATCATTCCTACAGAGAATTATTTATCTTGTAGAGAAATATTGATATCATACCCCACACAATGCTGGTACCTTCGGTGAAACCTTTCCAACCGACTGGCTTGCATATTTCTGAGGCGAATATTTCCAGCGATATAAGTAAAACAACCAGGGTGTTACATGTATATATAAAGCATTTTACGACTTGTAGCATTGTACGTTACGTCCCCGATATGAAAATAAAAGTTGCTGTGCCTCTTTTCTAATGCTATATATAGTGACTATGACTGCCATGAATTAAGATTTAAAATGCCTCATTAAAATTATCTACAAAAAATAACTCACATTTTCTTCCACCGCTGAGAAACTCGAGAAATTCAGAGGAAACCATTCTATTTCGAGCTCAGGAATGTGAATCCAGACATTGAACACAAGGATCGTAAACTTTAATAACAGCCCAGACAGAAAAAGCGGCTTTCAAACAAATGCCATTCAGAAAATGCCTATCACATCGGAGAAACGGGGAATAGTGTGATAAAAAAAACTTGTCGTGTGGTAGAAAAAAAAACACAAGGAAACTGGTGGCCTGGTGAAATTCAAACCGGCTGGAAAAAGCAATAGAGGTTGCCTTTGATTTGTTTCATGCAAAAGCCTCCACTTAAGAATGAAACAGAACTAAGAGCTCCAATAATGCAAGCATTTGCGATCTTAGGAATACAAAAACAACCTTCTGACATTGGATTATTCCCTTGAATAATCACAACTATGTTCGAAACTTTGACCAAAGATAACCGAATGAGAGGCCTTCCCGCAAGACTGACTAGGTAATCCCTATCCGCATAACGCTCTCATCCCTACCTAGCCCCGCACGCCATTCAATTTTCAACCTCCACTGACCAAGAATCTCCTTTTTTGCCACCCAGTTCGCCGCTCGCTATTTGCCAGGCAGCCCTGGTCTTTTTCTCTTCCTTATAGACTATTAAGCCGGCGGCGGCTAACTTTGCTTATTCCTTTCACGCTGCCGGCTGCCTCTGTCAATTGTCATGAACTGAGCCAGGTGATGTATTACCTGGGTTTATTAAAAAATGACAGGGATTTGCAGTGCCCCAGGCGCTCGTTATACATATTCAGCTCATTCTAGATGAAAGGATATGAATGGGAACACTGGCATTTTAAGTGCGTAGATAAAAGAGGGACAATGCCTTTGAGGAAAATGTATTGCCTAGTAGCAAACCTGCAAGAATGAACATTTCCTCATAAAAAATTCCAGTTGCAAGCCAGCTCCCCTCAATCAGTGTGATATATGAACTGAGGGAATACCCTTTCCTTCCCAGAAAATAAGGGTGGAAAACACACAAAGAGAGAATCCGTTTAGTCTATCATTGCCCACCTGATTCTCACTGAACTTAACTTAATCTAAGGGAGAATAGCGTTATAGCCCAGTACCTTTAAAAATCATGGGTAATTCCCAAAATACTCTTAATACATCGAGCGTAATATTACAAATAACAACATATCAACTGCAACTGAAATATTAGTTTCACTTGTCTATATATACCGACCAGTTGGTTAGTAAATGGTTTCCTGTCAACAAACTTGAAACTATGACAAAAATCCGTCGGTTGGTCAACTGATTGTATCCAACATAGGAACACTGAGCCGATTTCTCACCGATTTTCAACAATATTTGAAATCCGTCGTTCGATCGGTTTAATGTCTCGTCCTTAATCAATCAAACAAGATCCTTTAACTAGACAAAATAGGTTAGGATGTGTTCGTGATGTGGCAGTATCTCAGAGACGAATAGGTTTTATTTATCCGAGGTTATGCACCAAAATATCACGCCACTTCTGAAGTATTGATTTTAATTTCTCACTTTTGTACCAATAAAGAACGAGGAAGAACATTCCAAACATTCATATCATACCACAGCACGTGTCGGAAGCATATTTCATTTCACGAAAAAGGTATTGACTCGCTTTGACAGGAAAGAAATAATGAATCGTGGCTGTTCCAGTTAACGCCACATGTTAACGCATCTTCAAAGAAAGGGTACATAAATATAACAAGAACAATGAAGCCTTGCAATATCGACCGAAATGTTTTCAGGACCACACAAATAAAAATACAAATGTAGAAGGTAAGCATATAAGCTAGTGGACCACGCAGGAAGTAGCTTGCCACTCCTTCTAACCTGCAGAACCAGCACAACAACATATTGACTTGGGGGCAAGCAACTGCATTTACGTCACATTTCCATCTTTTTAGATATAAGAGGGTTATGTTTCTCCTAGCTAATTCAAAAAGACAAAACCAAGTAAGAGAAAAACGTTACATAGAAAATAGAACCGAAATCAGGTCGAATAAAAGCTTCAACTTCAGCAGCATTTATTCCGATGCAAATGCAATAACAAATGTAAAAGAAGCGATGGCAGTTGCCTAGTAAGGAGACAGCTGGAGGAAAATTGCTGTTAAGTCAGCTAACTCCTTCCTAACTATATCCTTGTTGAGGGGAGAGGTGTTACAGCCCAACTCCACGCAATCATATAAAGTCCAATATACCAGTCGCCCACCGCCATATTAGTGGGCTATTGGACTGTGAAATAACCTGCCAAACTTCGTGTAGGGCCTCATTACTAAATCATATTTACACCTAACTATTTCCCGACGGACATATATATGTCTGGGCGGTATTAGAAGGGAAGCTCAAGGTAGGGTTTAGTTGAAAAGGAAAAGGAATAATTTGGGCACTAGTATTTGTAACGGTTTAATGATGCCTCCGTCTTTCGTATAGGACTTATTCCCTTCGTTAAAGTTCTTCAACATTGTATAACTCCTATGTAATAGTTCACAGCATCGATATATATGGTTTAAGGTCTACGTGATAATGGATAGATGCAGAGAATTAAAACCAGAGAACAGCAAGACAAGTCGTTAAGTACAAAGTGTATGGCTACCAACATGAGATACGTGTGAGATAGGTACCTTGCAAACAAAGGAGCAAATGTCATTAGTAAATGTTTCCAGCAACTTGCATGAAATCTTAATTGTGCATCGAACAAAGCAATGAACCTCACTGGGGGCTACTAACAAACAAGTAAAATTGCTAGCCTGCGATTTGGCTCATAATCGGCTGTATCTCAACCCCTGGGACACGAACTGGGAATAAATACTTCATGAAACACGAATGTTTAGATGCTCTCTGTACAGACACTTTGCATGATTGCCTTCACGTGCCCTGACAGAGACAGGGACAGAAAACTAATAGTGGGGAGAGAGAGCGTGAGAGAGAGCTGAGAGGGGGTAGTATAGAGGGGAGGGAGAAACAGGCAGACAGACAGAGAGAGAGAGAGAGAGAGAGAGAGGGAGGGAGGGAGGGAGGGAGGGAGGGAGGGAGGGACAGACAGACAGACAGACATACCAACGAGAGCTACATTGTGGGGTGCGGACATTGTGGGGTGCAACCTGTACAATAACCACTACTGGGTAGCACATTGGGATTCAGGGGTGCAGGTACTTCTGGGGTGTTTGTCTAAAACTAGTGGGGTTATTTTAAGATAATGATATAATTTATGTGTTGCAACCTGTTTAATTGAACATAATATACTGCACCCCAGTTAACACAGACAGAATTTTTGTGCACCCCACATCACATAGACAAAATAATGTTTAATGTTTTGCACCCCAGAATTCCTAGACACTGCACCCCAGTACTATTAGACATGGTATTCATTCCTTCTACCATAAGGTGCACCCCACATCACATAGACAAAGTAATGTTTTGCACCCCAGAATTCCTAGACACTGCACCCCAGTACTATTAGACATGGTATTCATTCCTTCTACCATAAGGTGCACCCCACATCACATAGACAAAGTAATGTTTTGCACCCCAGAATTTCTAGACACTGCACCCCAGTACTATTAGACATAGTATTCATTCCTTCTACCATAAGGTGCACCCCACATCACATAGACAAAGTAATGTTTTGCACCCCAGAATTTCTAGACACTGCACCCCAGTACTATTAGACATAGTATTCATTCCTTCTACCATAAGGTTGTTTGCACCCCACAACACATAGACAAAGTAATGTTTTGCACCCCAGAATTCCTAGACACTGCACCCCAGTACTATTAGACATGGTATTCATTCCTTATACCATACGGTACACCCCACATCACATAGACAAAGTAATGTTTTGCACCCCAGAATTTCTAGACACTGCACCCCAGTACTATTAGACATAATATTAATTTCTTCTACTATAAGGTGCACCCCACATTGCATAGACAAAGTAATGTTTTGCACCCCAGAATTTCTAGACACTGCACCCCAGTACTATTAGACATGGTATTCATTCCTTATACCATACGGTACACCCCACATCACATAGACAAAGTAATGTTTTGCACCCCAGAATTTCTAGACACTGCACCCCAGTACTATTAGACATAGTATTCATTCCTTCTACCATAAGGTGCACCCCACATCACATAGACAAAGTAATGTTTTACACCCCAGAATTTCTAGACACTGCACCCCAGTACTATTAGACATGGTATTCATTCCTTCTACCATAAGGTTGTTTGCACCCCACAACACATAGACAAAGTAATGTTTTGCACCTCAGAATTTCTAGACACTGCACCCCAGTACTATTAGACATAGTATTCATTACTTCTACCATAAGGTGCACCCCACATCACATAGACAAAGTAATGTTTTGCACCCCAGAATTTCCAGACACTGCAACCCAGAATTATTAGACATTTTCTGATTCCTCATACCATAAGGTTGTTAATACCTTATAATACTTGTCAGAAGGTGCACCCCACATTGCATAGACAAAGTGATGTTTTGCACCCCAGAATTTCTAGATGTATCATGGCCCGTGCGAAAACCATTTTCGTCGAAAATAAACACAAGCTTATGACTGCCACCCATACCATGGGGTGTTTGGGGAGAGGCGTGTTATGTTCGGGTGCATATGCTATGACCAAACAATGATAAAATTGGACAAAACTGAAAAAGTAAAGTATGCTATTCAATTGTGTATGTAATTCTGAAGATAAATCATTGGTTATATTCCAAGTGACTTCTTACTTTCCCTTAAATAAAGGAGGTGTTATCTTCAGGGATAGGATGGGGTGTTGTGTTCGGGGACAGGGATGTTTTGTTTGGGTACAAATATGCCAAATGTCAAAAAAGTGATACTATTGAATTATAATGAAAAAGTAAACTATGCTAAACATTTATGTCTGTAATTCTGTACATAAATCTTTGGTTATATTCCCATTTACTGTTTGACTTTTATTTCATAAATGGGGTGTTGTGTTCTGGGACAGGGGCCTTTAGCATGAGTAAATTGGTAATTAAAGGGAAAATATTATTAATACAGACATAGACAATGGCAATATAATAGGTATTTACAGGTATTTTTGCATTATTTGTGTGTTCGTTCGGGGACAACCTAGAAAATACAATATTTATTATAAAATGGTAAAAAAATATAAATATAGGCCTGAGTTTTATCAAGTTAAATCGATATATGTGGTATGAAAGCAGAAATAATTGTTAAATTCCATAAAAATTGACATGTGTTGTGTTCATGGACAGGGATTGCATAGTCTCCTTCCTTGGTCGAATAAATGAATGCTTTTTAATGAGATAATAATAAAAATAGCTAGAAGTGGGAAGAAAAATCCTCTAAATTCTGAGTTATCCTTTAAAAAAGCAGAAAACACAAGATATTTAATTTTACATCAGTTGGCAGGCAATACTTAAGAATAAATTCACCGGTGACGCAAACATGGGTAAAGGAAGAGGATATAGAAAGGGATAAATACATGAATATCATATAAATTATTTATTTCTTAACTAAATACAACATAACTCATGTAAATCTAAATGGATAAGGAGGAGATATTACAATATAATGCTATTTTCCTTTTTTTATTCAACATTATCAATTTTACCCCCAAACACAACAGGCACTGTGGCCAAAAAAGGACTCTTTTGAATATGACATGACGTAGGAAATCAGAAAAAACTCAAAAAAACTTCTAATTTTAGTATGTTTAAGCTTGTACCATTGGCTGCGACTGGGAGAAGGCTAAGATAAATTAAAAGAAAAATATGATGCTTTTTTTTTCAAAGTGGACATTTTCGGGAGCCCCGCCCATATATACCATGCATTTATCCCACAGGACTAGCACAGTATATAAAAAGTTTTAAGATAAATATTTCACAATGGTTGAACCTGGTGAAAAGTGACTTCATAAATTCATGTAAACAATCGGAAACGAACACATATTTGGCCAATTCCACCAATTTGACAACATTTGCCCCCCTAGACCCCCCCCCCCCCCCCCGGGTACCCAAAAATAAATTTTACATTAATCAGTTGATTTGTTATTTTTTATCAACCTTATATATATGTGCATTGAACTACCAAGTATGGAACTATTCTGGTTATTAGTAATTTTTTTACGGGGGGGGGGGGGGGTCGAAAAATAGATCCCAAATATGAAAAAAATGCCAAAAATAACATGTCGAATAATGGTTCATATTTTTACATAAATGAGAATTTAGATTAGAATAAATAAAACAAATATGCACATAATGTATTGAACTATTTTGTACTTGATAGGTCTCGACATAAGGGTTATAACACTTTTTAGTTTGTGAAAATATTGTAACTAGAAGAAAAGTTAGAGACAAATAACCATTCAGTAATGGTAATCATAATGGCAGCGGTAAGGGTGACAGGTCATTGACCCTCTGCCCATATATAATGTACACACATTATATAACTCATTATATTTAGAATATATATATAACATTCATTACCCTCGTTTACTTTTTGAAGTTGACTTGAATACTTGAATTGATTGTTCCTGTTCTGTTCAAGTATTTAGAGGCAAACTTTTTAAGGATAAAGGTTCTAATATTATATATATGTGTTAGGGATACAATTTGTGACGGCAGACGTGATGACTCGGAAATTATTAATTTCAGTCTACATAGATTGCTATTAAGCAAAGTTAATAATAAATGCCAAATTTAAAGTTTATTATTAAATTCATGCCTTGTAAGGCTCTAAAAAACATAAAATAGGTGTGACGAAGAAGACATGAGCTATGGTACCCACCACCCTTTGCTGCCATGTTATTTCTCAGCTATGATTCAAGAAAAACTCAAATCAATACATTTGATGTTCTATACCTATATAATCCCATGCATTCTATCATTATTCATCAAAATTTGATATAAATGTTTTTTTTAAATTTATTTATTCCACCTTAGGGACACAGCGTGACGAAGACGACATGAGGGGGTACCCACAAAAAAAATTCTGGTTTTTTATGGCTTTTGGGCAAAAAAATGATATTTTTGCAATTTTTTTACACAGATCATGTTCACGTAACCTACTTTCACAACATATATAAAAAAAAGTTCAATTTTGAAGATTATTTAGAAATTTAGCAATTCCATGAACTAATGGCAGTTTTAAAAAACGATTTTTGCCCCTAAAATGGCATTTTGGAATAAAAAAAAAAAAGATTTGGCTAAAAATGCCAAAAATGTGGTTCCACAGGTTGGTAGAACCATCGAATCAAAAAAAATTATCAAATTAATGGCCATTTGTATTTTCTTTCATATACTAGTATTGTACACATTATTGGTTCTTAGTTTTCCTTTGTGATTAAAGGGACTGACATTAAACTTATGTGATATTAAGTTATATTCTATTTTATTTTACATGTTGTAACGCGACATAAAACATTCTCACATTAATTATAGGAACTTTATTTTAGGGAATAAAAGGTTTCAGAAACATCATGGGCAAATAACTTTTATTTTTATCGAAAGATACATAAATATGCATCTTCCATCTCTAAAATCCGGAATGCAATATAATATTAATAGTTATTCTTGGGTTATCTCATTATTTTAGGCCATCAGCTGAGCCTCAGAATATGGCTAGAAAATGATTTTCGTTTTGGATCTTGGGCACTACTTTTTGACAGTAGTTTCCAATTGCTAATACTACATATAATATCCCAAAAGTTCTCCCTGTAATTCCTGCCAGTTTCTGAGAAAATCGGCATTGATTCTGGCAGTGCAAAGCCTATGTGGTCAAAAACCTGGATTTTTTTAAGTGTAAATTTAATGATATCATTTATGCCATGATAGGTGTGCGTATCCACAAAAACATGGCCAGATTACATGGCATATGCATGCATGGATTTCACTAGTGAGGGCTGCTTTTCGAATGCAACCAATTTACAATGCTATTTTGATTGGTTGCGTAAATTTAGTTGCGCCAATTGTTATGTAACATTACGTAACATTGTGTAACCTCATTATCTATCTAATTATCACCCATTAATTATAATATCTCATTATTAAATTCGCTAATTATAAGTCTACTTATTCATGCTAAGCCATAGGTATTACGTAAGGGCTCCGCCCCCTACTCTTTCCCACATCCTGTAGGAACATGTGTACAGATTCTAGTTCATTAAATCAGTTGCTTAGTTCTTCTCACGAAGACCACACGTTCGTTTGATATTCTTCCATTCATACCTTAACACAATCAATGACACTCATTTTGTGATGCTCAATTCATGACGATCAGCTGTAGGTGCTTGCTTTTGCCGAGTCAAAGGGTTGCGAGACATTAACTAAATAATGGTAAAATAATGCATAAATATATATCATGGCATAAAAATAGAACTAAACTTGAGCTGCATATGCAACAATGCTTTTGTAAAATGCTCGTGGCTTTTGGTGACTGTCTTTTTTATTATTTGATGAACCTTGAATTTTGGGTCATACCAATGTTTTTTTATGGATTCCGGATCTCCAGATTCTGCTAATTCCGAATCTGCCAAGTACCACCCTGTAACCTTTGAGAAATTTTGATTTATTTATGTGGGAGGTTCTTTAGTTTTCTGAAATTGGTATAATATTGCCCCAAGTATTTTGCAGCCCACAATGTCTAGACACTGATACCCAATACAATTGGACAATTTATTCATTCCCGACGCCAGGCGATATTTTCGCCTGTTGAGATTGTAAGAGTGTCATCAACTCTTTATGCAGATTTTCTTTTAATAAGAATTGCATAATATCCCCCTGAATACAAATGTCAGAAGCCAAGCCAAACCAAACAGTGTAATGCTTAGCATACTAGTTTGGAGAGTGAAAGGTCGCCAGTTTAAACTCTCAGTAGGACACTAAGTCTTTGAGAAAGTGATTTTAAGACTGAATAGATAACTTCTATTTCTATTTAGACAGTATTTATAACAACTTATAGAGATGCAGTATGTCAACTTCATGCACTATCAACCCTTACTTGCAGCTAATGGTTAGATTCACCTATTATCACCCATGTAAATAAATTGCTGTCTAGGTTTAATGACAAAATCGAATGAAATGAGAAGAGTTCTGTAGTCCAGCAAGAACCTTCTGCTTCATTTCATTTTCCTGTCATCATTCAAAGAATGATTGAACCTTGTTGGAACTTTTATAAATTTCCATGCAGTGACCTTCAAAAGTTTTGCACCCCAGATTTTTGAGACACTGCAACCCAGTACTATTAGACATAGTTTTCATTCCTTCTACCATAAGGTGCACCCCACGTCACATAGACAAAGTGATGTTTTGCACCCCAGAATTTCCAGACACTGCAACCCAGAATTATTAGACATTTTCTCAGTCCCCATAGTATTCATTCCTTCTACCATGAGATGCAACGCCATCATATAGACAAAGTGATGTTTTGCACCCCAGAATTTCAAGACACTGCACCCCAGTACTATTAGACATAGTATTCATTCCTTCTACTATAAGGTTCACCCCACATCACATAGACAAAGTGATGTTTTGCACCCCAGAATTTCTAGACGACGAGGCGTCAAAGTGGCCATATTTATGGCCTATAGGTCATACCGTTTAAGATTTTAACCATGCCCACTTTATTTAGAACTACCAGCTATTAACTCGACTCTCGTTCGATCATGTGAAACTGCTACTTCCCGACTTCCCATCGCCAGAAACAATGTCTCCAGGCCCAGGGAAAACATATACACAGAGATTACTTCCAAAACAACATGGTCTTTCAGGTATCAGAACTGAGTAATAAGCGATTTCCCAAGCCCTATTTATCAGTGCTTGGAGCAAGATTTTCCCGTATGAATCCATCCCCAGCCAACAAGGCCTCTTCGGTCACACTCGGTCTCACTCGGCGTTACACATGAGCTGAGAAGTGTAATGACGTCATAGTCGCGGGGATTCCACACAGGAACCCTCTCCAGAACGAGGCCCATGTAATGACGTCATAGCAGCGGGGAATCCACCACACAGCTATAAACAAAGCTTATATATGTGCCGAACCATCGCTTAGATCGGCATGATTTGAACACAAAAACAATTTGATTTTAATGCCCCTAGCCATGGGAGGAGGGCACGACAGCAAGTAGAATTGTGGGCGGGATGGTGGGCAATGTCAACCTACAAAAACATTCCATATTTATAAAAGTAAATAGCCTAAGATTTCCCTTCGTTCCCATCAATTAAGAGTTCTTTGTTGTGACGATAGTCTATCCTGGTGCCACTCACCATCTGGACACTGCAACCCAGTACTATAAGACATAGTTTTCATTCCTTCTACCATAAGGTGCACCCCACAACACATAGACAAAGTAATGTTTTGCACCCCAGAATTTCCAGACACTGCAACCCAGAATTATTAGACAAATGATTTCTCATACTGTAAGGTTGTTAACACCTTATAATATTTGTCAGAAGGTGCATCCCACATCACATAGACAAAGTGATGTTTTGCACCCCGTAATTTCCAGACACTGCAACCCAGAATTATTAGACATTTTCTGATTCCTCATACCATAAGGTTGTTAACACCTTATAATATTTGTCAGAAGGTGCACCCCACATCACATGGACAAAGTGGGTTTTGCACCCCATAATTTCTAGACACTGCAACCCAGAATTATTAGACATAGTATTCATTCCTTCTACCATAAGGTGCACCCCACATCACATAGACAAATTGATGTTTTGCACCCCAGAATTTCTAGACACTGCACCCCAGTACTATTAGACATAGTATTCATTCCTTCTACCATAAGGTTGTTTGCACCCCACATCACATAGACAAAGTAATGTTTTGCACCCCAGAATTTCTAGACACTGCAACCCAGAATTATTAGACATAGTATTCATTCCTTCTACCATAAGGTTGTTTGCACCCCACATCACATAGACAAAGTAATGTTTTGCACCCCAGAATTCCTAGACACTGCACCCCAGTACTATTAGACATAGTATTCATTCCTTCTACCATAAGGTGCACCCCACATCACATAGACAAAGTAATGTTTTGCACCCCAGAATTCCTAGACACTGCAACCCAGAATTATTAGACATTTTCTGATTCCTCATACCATAAGGTTAATAGCACCTTATGATATTTGTCAGAAGGTACCCCACATCACATAGACAAAGTAATGTTTTGCACCCCAGAATTTCTAGACACTGCACCCCAGTACTATTAGACATAGTATTCATTCCTTCTACCATAAGGTGCACCCCACATCACATAGACAAAGGGATGTTTTGCACCCCAGAATTTCCAGACACTGCAACCAGATATGACTTGACACTTTTTATCTTTTTAAGTCTTTATAATGGTTAAAAGATTATTTTATTTATATTAAGACAGTATTTTATCCTCATGAAGATGCAGTATGTTAACTTCATGCATTATCAACCTCATGCACAGCTAATGGTACAATTTCCCTATTATCACCCATGTAAACATTTTCCCATCTAGTCTTTATCTTAAAACATTTTTAATGAGATTAATTCTATTGTCAAGCAATGTTCATTTCATTCTTCCACTAACTTATCATTCAAAGAATCATTACATAAGTGTACTTTGTTGGAAGTAATCTTTGTCCTTCTTTTGAAAAGTTCAAGGGCAAATCCTCCATGCGCTCACCTCATCACATCCATTAAAATACTATTCTACGAGATCTATGCCATGTATATAATATATGTTTGAGAATGATAAAATCATATAACATATGAATAAATAATGTTTGCTATGCAATCACCAACTGAAAAGCACTTTTTAATTATTGCACCCCATAATGCACAGACATAAATAGCCCCCCAGGTGGCAGCACTTCCTGGTCTCCTTCCTGTTTGTCTTAGGCAAATCGTGTCTGGCACTTTAACATTGGCTTAGACATAATCATTGTGGGTTGCAAAATTAATAAAAATAAAAATGCTTATTTTATCTTAAAAAACATTTTTTTTTGTATTTGAGAGGTTTTTATTGTGGGGTGCACCCCACAGTGTCACTGCACCCCACAAGTACATATATGTACTGGTGAGTAGCCCCACAAGTGTGCTCTGGTAAGAGCAGACAGACAGACAGACAGACAGACAGACAGACAGAGAAAACTAAGAGTGGGGAGAGAGAGAGAGCTGAGAGAGGGAGTCGAGAGAGAGAGAGAGCTCTTTATATGCAACGTGTTGTGCTATGAGCTATTCTATTCCCCGAGGAGTATTTCCCCCGAGGAGTCTCAATGAGTCGGTGGGAGCACATCGTGTGGTAATGAGAAGAGCGGTGATATCATGTTTTCAAGGCTGCAATATTGAAGAATGTTTTCGTCCACACGACTTTCTATAATTCCCCAGTCGTCTTTTTATGGCATAGTCTTTAATAGTGCAGAAGGCTCTCCTCATGTCTTGGCTAAGTGAACTTCAATATCAGAAGAAATATAAACCCCGCCTTGAAAATATCTAGGAATGCGTGCAAGATTTGAAATATAAATGTACCATTCCTCAATTGAGTTGACGGGGAGTGTATTGAGACGAATGGAATATATTCTGTTACTAGATCTATTGGCACCAATTCTTTAATCAGTTGGAAAAGCTCATAAGCATGCTTAAGAGCTGTTCCAATGGTGTGGTAATTACCACACAATTCGCATGTCTACAGCTGCTTATAGCATTGAGCGACTGAATAAAGTTGTTCTCTTCTTAAAATATTTAGGTAAATCCGAACATTCTATTTCCAGTGTTTTTGTCTAAGGGAGGTAACTATTCCAGCATACACGTAGGAGATTCCACTTATAGTCCCCTCCCATCTTAGGTACTCTAGATGGCAGTAAAATAAACTTATAATTTTTTATTATCATCAATACTAATCCATCCAATGTTCCCCGGCTAGTTTAAAATTTTGTATATAGACGACACGATCACACATTATATTACAAAAAAAAATAGTTTAAAATTTTGAATGTATCTATGCTTCGAAAAATGTCCCGTCACACATACTGTTATGTCTCGAACGATACCTGAGCTTTTTAGAAGAATGTGACTGGTCTTATCATGGTATCCCCGCGATGCAGCAAACATATATGGCCACCAAATCATGAATATTAGTCTGCACCTTCTAAAACCTAAAGACTACTAAATGAATGGAAAATCTTATCTACAATGTCCTAGTACATTTCCAGGTTTTCATATTGTTCCCAAACAATTTTGAAACTTCATAGGCTCTGTTTCACATTTCGGTACCTGGCGCCTATAGATAAAGGTGAAAAGCTTACCTCAAGTTCGGGTAGACGGAGCCACTGTTTGGGGTTATCCTCAGCGGCCAGGTAAGCTATGAGATCTAGAGCTGTGAGACGAGTCTGTCTACGGGACGAGACGAACACCAGGACCGGTTTGTCTGGTGAGTGGGTTCGTATACCTGAGGGAGTGAATGAATTGGTTTGTTATATTGATGTTTGTCTCAAATAAAGGGGGTTTCTGTACTGCTTACTGTAGTGGAAAGCGAGAGTCAAACCCTAACTAAGTTACTTATATTCATCAAATGTACACCTCTCGTTTTCTTCAATCAGGTCGAGTATCAATGAATAAATACGTGTAAATATCTTTTTTCCTTCTTCTCTTGTGGAGTACACACATTTCCGTCAGCAGTCCCGTGAATTATTGACAATTCCATTTTAGGTTACATGTTCTTTTGAAAATTGATGCACATGTTAAACATAATTAATGGAACCCGAATACAAAGTTTTCGAGGTCCTACAAATATTGAACATACATGTATATTTAAGAACAGGTTACAAAGTAAAATAGTCTAAATTCTTCTTCCAACAACCAACAGACATCAAAGGACAAAGCAAGGAAAATATCGACAGCTACCATTGTACCCACTGACCAAATTCTACTTAAGGTTACTTAATGTACGCTAGCTCTTTAGAGGAGGTGGAAGATATTTAGAAAGAGGTTTACCTTGGAATGTTGGCTTATTCATGGTAGCCATGCGAGGACAGTAGTGCTTGCCTGGGAAGCCTGCAATGTGCACTTCCAGGGGCACTGGGCGCACAGACGGGCGGAAATTAAATAATCCCATCTGCAATGTGAGAAAAACAGACTTTTTAAAAAATTTGTTCCAAACAAGGATCAAGATCAAGATGATACGCTATCTGGTAATGAATCAAGTTCCTGATCGATGACTGAGTCACTCACATATTTACGCTATTAAAATCTGATATAGAATATATTTTAAAGGTTTTCACCACTCTAGGTATGACTGCCTACGTCAGGCTAACCTGAAACATTCAGTGAATGAACTGATACTACTCCCCCTTTATATTTTTTCTAAACAAATTTTATTGCCAAAATTCCTCAATAGCGGTACGTTTCATTTATATAAACCTCACTAGTTTTCTTAAGCAATTATCAAACACTTACAGTCTGAATGCCAAGCCAGTCAGCCAGGTCTCTGGCATTGGCGAGGGCGGTAGAGAGACCAACAACGCGCACCTTTCTCTCAGTATGAGAAGAAATGAAATTGGTTCTCGATACAATCACCTCCAGTACTGGACCACGATCGTTACCTAGAAACAAAAGTTTGCCATTATCTTCCCTTTAAGTAAATACAAATATGGAAGAGTCATATGACAGAATATTTACCCCGATGCAACAGTAGAAACTTTGTATTGGTTTTCTTTTGGTAATAAATTATATTGGAAACATTCAATTCGCAGTTTGTTTTGTAATGCAGTTAATACGATTATTTAATCATGAGAGTAGCATGTTATAAAGGTAGAAAAATTAGCTCAAAGAGTGCGGAACAGACATAAACATAATAGGAATACTAAAAATCAAATACAACCGCAAAAAAAACCCTATAAAATGGATACAACAGCAACACAAGAACTCTTTAGAAGGAATAATGAGATGATGGTCATACATATGACACATGCTAAAACTTGTATTTCTTATTTATTTATTGATTATGAACACTGTTCTGTTTCCTCTATTTTGAGAGCCAGGAAGACCTGCTATGCTATGCAGAGGGTGTCGTCCAGTTCTGATGTATATATTCATGTGAAAAATCATAATACGAATCTTCTATATTATATATTTAAGATATTTACCCAGAAGGTGTATCTCATCAATGACCAGCAGGCGGACGGCTTTGACGTATCCCCTCGTCTGCCAGCTACGACTGATACCGTCCCATTTCTCTGGAGTGGTAACAATCAGATCTGCCTTGGCTACAGCTCTCATGTCTGGTGCAACGTCACCAGTTAACTCTACGACCCTTTAGACGGATAAGAAAAGAGCAAATTTGAGTGAGAATTGTAGACATTGGAAATAAAAGCATGTATGCTATCACAGCGAATAACAATATACAATATCCAGAGTGGTAACTTTACTATCTGCCCTAAAAGCGTCAATCTTCCGTGTAAAATCGCTTGCTGAAGAGAGAACCAGTTTGTCCCTGATTATTGGTAAAATTCTTTTTTTTTAAAAAGAGGGCTTGATGTACTGACTTACTAATTTTTATATCACTTGTTTGATCTACCGTCATTATATAAATGGATTTTTTAAAAAAGACTAGATTTTTATTTTCATCTTTTACATGGTTTTTTCCCATCAAAGTTACTAATATGCCCTCTCGGGAACTCAAGACATTGTTATTGAGCGGTAAAACTGTACTTACTTCTTTCCAAGTCGTCTTTCTATGCGGATTCTCCAGTCCTCCATCCTTTCTCTGACTAGGGCTTTCAAGGGTGCGATGTACACAGCCTAAAATGTGAAAAAACGACATTTAGAAACATCAATTATAGAGAAAGTATGAATCAATGTCTATTATCTTTAAGTGGGAATGAAAATACCCCAAGGTAAGAGGTAACTACAGGATAAAGTGCGCGCATAGTGATGGGGTTTATCATTTCAAAATTGACACATTGATCAATGTTAATACATTTGTAGTTCTAGATATAATACTCCATTGCCGTATACATTTTCAATAATTAATACAAATGTTAACGTCTTTGTCATTATTTCGTTGAGCCTAAAAATGTTCATTCGACTAAATTAAGAACTGTTAACTTGTTGTAATGGTCTTAAGTCAGTTACATCTTGCTGAAATGAGAGGGTGGGGACATGTGCCCTTAGACGTGACTTGCTCATGACTCATTGAAATAGATTAGATGAGATACAATAAAATAAACATTCAACAAGTCCAAAATTGTATACTAAAAGAAGTTCAACCAACCTTGGCGTCAGGGTACTCTCTGAATATCCTGAAGATGGCCATTTCGGCAGCGACAGTCTTGCCGGAGCCGGTGGGTGCCCCCACCAATACGTTGACATCAGTATGGTAGAGGGTGTGGAAAATCTGGGTCTGCACCGGGTTAAAGTGAGTGTACTTGTAGAGGGCTTCCAGCTTAGGGTCATTAAAGGCAGAAATAGGCAGAGGCTGGAGGTTTAGCAATTCTGCAATTAACAACATAAATAGATTAGTCATCTTTAGATACATGTTTCTCACTTACAAAATGTTGTCCTTAAGCTTTCGTCCAAGCTTTTAAAATATTTTTTATCAAATGAAGTTACCACTTTCAGGAGTGAATGACATTTAAAAACAAAATCTCTAAGGCCTTATATAATTTGTAAATTGATAGTTCCAACAATAGAGTAAAGGTTTTACAGTAATTTCTTATTGCTATAATGCTTTAAATACTTGATTATATCGAGATATTTAAATAATGTCATATTTGCTATTTAAGAGGCTTATCACAATCAAATTACTCCCAGAATCTTCAGGTTTATAACAGCAGAGGTAATCCACTGTCAAATGGAAGACATATTCCGAAAGAACTACTTCAAATCCACATATTGAGGAATGCCTTGATAAGAAAACCAAGGTTAAACTGACCGGTGTGGGGTGGGTGTCTCTCGGGGAGGATGAGATGTCTGAATGATATGGCACATTGTGACTCCGATCCCAGCCATCTATCGGACAGTGCCCGCACCAGGTATTGGGTGGGCAGAGGCTCAAATATGGGAATCGTGAAGACAAGACTCTGAGACTCTCCAGACACAACCTGCATGAGAAAGAAATACTAGTTATATATGATTAAGATAGGGAAATTGGTTGTAAAGAGGACAGACAAAGATTTAACTTAGTCACAACAATTGGTCATCTTTTGATTAGCAATTGTTTATATCCAAGAGACCTTGTTCGATACCACGTATACACAAAAATGGGTTGATGTAGTTGTACTTAAAATGAACTAAAAGAGGCCAGCTTCGTTCACCTGGGGCAATTAAGTACCTTATGCATGATGATGCCGAACTCATGGATTAGAGTAAACGCTTACTTGAGAAAAAAATGCATTAACTAAACTACATCAGAAGGAACGAGTACGGTAATAAAATTTAAGTGTAAACAAATCAAGGATCAGTTCATTTGAGGGATACAATTCAATTCAATTCAATATTTCATTTCGGATCACAAACATCCATGAGGTACAAGGTTCGGTCGACACGTACACGATCAACGCTGACATTTTAAATATAATATATTTGTAAAAATCCACCGTACTTGTTTTTTGTGCATCATGAAGTACTCAGAATGGTACATGTGGTTAGTTTCTGGATCTTCCACCCAGATCCAGAATGGCTCCGCTCCAGTACCGTGTACACGATCGTTCCACTTGAAGTCAGGTGTAATGTTGAGCCGTACCCGGAGCACAGTGCGGGTAATGGGTTGTATACTAGCCTCAATCTCCAGGGCTGGGAGTTGGTGGACGCACTGCTTAATCTTAGACCCCATATTCACATGGTATATCATGTGTCCTAAATAGTAGAATGGTAGTACGTTTATTAACATGTAGAAGGAGAATCGGAATGGGCTGGATATAAAAGCTTAACCTCAGCCTTAATCATGACGGAATTTGTTTGACCGCGCGCGGAAAATTGCCACACATTTTCTGTGACAAACCGCGCTAAGCCCCTGTCTATTCCCAACAGGTGGAAATATAAAAAGAACGGTTTTGATATTTCCACGGGCACCAAGCGTCACGCTAAGGCAATTCTCCGCGCGCAGTCAAATTCCGCGTTCAGTGTGGGCTATACCTAAGTCTCAGCGAGCGACGAATTACAAATTTATATGAAAGAATGGATGTTGCAGATGTGTATTTTAGCATTTTAGACAAACATGAAATAGTGTGACATAGAAAAAAGAATGAAAATGCCTACACGGTTCCTGTAACATTAAACAGAGGACATTTTCCTCAAACAAGCGAAATATGTAAGTGTAAGAAACAAACCGATTTCTTTTGCATCCATCTCTTTTAGTTTGGTAACTGTCAGTCGTTTCGCTTCAAGCTTTTCGTGGACTTCGCGTGGGATAATGTGGAACTGTCTGAGGGGATTCTCAAAGCCCCAGAGCCTCTTGTCTACCATTTTACTCAGGTTCAGAAGACGTCCAGCCATGATAGGCCAACCCTTGCGAAGAGCTACTTCAAAGATGGCCCTTAGGATACGTGCAGAGTTCTGCAGGGAAAGAGATATATATTATAATGTACGTTTCCTTAAACTACATTTCCCTTCTACTATTTTGTTATAACAAATATTTTCCCATAATCATGATAGCTATTCTTAATTTCTACTATTATTATCATTATTACTTTAGAAATAGATTTCAGTAGACAATCAGCTAATCTAAACAAAAACATGTCGAATAAAATGTGAAAATACATAGTATGGTAATAGACATGCCATGTGTTTTAAGACGAACTGTCGTTGAATAGAGCAAAGATTTTTTTAGAGTAAAACACATTCGAGGAAAATCAAAATATTTCTTTAAAAAGACTAAAGTACAGCATGAGTTTACACACCTGAGCGACGTAAGCCATGTCGGACACGAGGGAGAAGTTGTCCACCATTGTGCGAGTAATGTACGACTGGAGGAGAATATTCACTTTGCCATAAGTGTTCTCAGACCCCCCAGCTACTGGTACCTCACAATCATTCCTCAGATGCTGGTCTAGTTCATCCAATTCTTCATCGCGCACCTTGAAATTGACAATAAATCCGTAAAGACCAAGGAAACACATCCATGTTTCAATAATTCACGAATTTAGAAACGTTGCAAAGACTGTTTTTAAAAGCCATGGGTATAGAAAGACGAATCTTTTAAAAGCCATAGGTATAGACAGACGAATCGCGATCACAAGGTTGGTATCGAGATGAAACTAACATAGGTGTACACAAATCTTTTGTCGCCCATCTTCTACTATTACTCTATCCTTCTATTTTTTTTCATTCTCATTTCTCTTTCATATAAAATCCAAAAAAAGTTGGTGTAGAATTAAGGTACTATTAAAACAGAGTACACATATGTTATTTGTAATTTGTAATTTGGATATTATTCTGTTAATGAAGAAATAATAGGAGTTCATCAACTCCACTGAAAACGACACGTTGCGATAGATAAAAGTAAATCGTATTACCTTGATCTGCTCAAATTCCTGTGATTTAGAGACCATCTCAAACACCTTGTCTTCGGTCATGAGAGATTTAAACATCTCATTGAACACCTGAAAACAGATATTTTCAAAATAATAATCGCCATTGACTTGACCTTTCTCTCCGAATGTTTCTGAGCTGCTCAAGTTACATTTCCTATGTAGGATAGATAAATTCTGCGGACGTTAGTCGAAAGAATACATATAGGAGATGAATTAGACAGAGCCTTTTTGGAGACATAAACTGTCAATATCCAGGGCTTGTGAAAAAACCATCCAGTATCTATGTCTTTTTTATCTATTCATACCAAAGGATCCTACTTAGGTTTGTGCTATGCTCTTTTCCGTAAGTCCCTGTCTAAACCTTGTTACAACAGTGTCATGAGGATATTCTACTTTCTAAATAGATTTTATATATCATATTCATCGGTCAGCCCCATCGTCCACTTAAATAAAGCCATACTCACTTCCACCGTGGCATACTTGATGTAGAAGTGGCTAGCAGTGCGGCCCAGATCAGTGGAGTGCATGTAGCCAGTGCGTTCATCATAGCGCACCATGCGCGCTTTGTCCAGAGCGCGTCCCGCAGTCTTGATAAGGTCAGTTCGGTGGTTATACAGTTGGGGATCATCCTGGAGAGCAAAGGGAAAACGTCCGGGTAAAAGGAGGCCAATTGTACTGTGTGATTAAGTTACGTCTACTCATAATTAAATTTTATTTACCATGGATTAAATTAAACTTAATAGATTAAATTGTTTGTTTGTTTGCTTCAAATTGTATGCAGGAAAATATTTCAATGCAGGATCGATTTTCTCAATTAAACCTGACGTTTTAAACTTTACATGTGGAAGCAGATTTAGAGAAAGATAACAAATAATCAATAATAATAGATGAAAATAAATGGACAACGGCATAGCTGCTTTTTCTTGCAGGACCGTGAATAATAAAATAGAGAATATGACGTGATATCTATGATGATGAATAAAGCAGTTCTGGATCCTAATTTCAGAAATATTAGATCCCACCAATTTATTGAACTTATGATCACTTATGTTTAGCCCCATGTATATTCCCGAAAAAAGTTATCGTGGCGAAAAGGAAGAAAGCGAGAGACAGAGAAAGACAGAGAAACAAAGCAAGAGACAGACAGGGACATACAGAAAGATGAGTTCTTATATAATATAGAAAGACCGAGATAGCTACTTTTAGACAATATAAAAGGTAGTATGTCTTACCGAGAGGGAGTCATATGGAATACCGTACACGAGAGGGTTGTTTCGCATCCGTACGAACAAATATGTGTAACTTAACCATTTCACAGCTTCTTCGGTATTGGTTACCGTGCCCAGCGCAATCTATGAATCAGTGAAAAGAGAAATAGATTTTGTTAATCTTTCACTGTACCGGAAAAAAATAAAATTATATTGCTATAGATCCGAACATTTAAATGACGGCGATTCCTGTCTTCTTGGGGAAAAAATATTGCAATGATCATTTCGAAATTTCAGTTTGACTTTCAGAGCATTTCTTTAAGGAAAAATGGAAAATAAACATACAGTACATATGGGTATACATATCGCAACGCTCGGGAAAATCCATGACAGATAAGCTTTTTTTCAGTTGAACTGTTATTAGATATATTATTGGCCTTTAATGAAATAATATCGGTCCCTAAAAGATTCATTTTGATGGGTTTACCAGAAATTAACTCTTGATTGAATTACGTTGTCGATATTATAACTTCCGTCAACCTCTGCATGGGTACTAGTTGGTAAGTTACATAAATAATCTGACGAGGACCCGCAAATAAATAATTTTATAATAATATTTTAATAAAAATATTACCTCAGCATTTAGGTTGTCGGTTAAGCTGTTTATGAATTGACTTTCTATTGGGTTCTGTTGAGTGAGCAGAGAGAGGTAGTGGGAGAGCTTATCGTGCGCTGTGATGATGGTTCCATGGCCGAATGTGTCAAATTGTGGACGACCAGCGCGACCGAAGATCTGCATCACATCCAGGATTCCAAGATCCACAAACGAACCTTTCTTGGCATCGTATATTTGTGTGCCCTAAGGGATGTAATATATCTTGCAATTATGTTCAATACAGTGGACAACAGATTAAATAACATATTAGGCAACACGATAATACGTTAACCATGTTGACAAGCGTTTTTTGTATTAATTGTAAATGTTTGGCCTGAAGTGTAATAAAAGAAATGGTTTAAGAAAAGAATTGGGGCAATAATGAAATTTCCTATTAACGTTCTGTGCTACAAATTCTGGTAATAAGGCAAAGCCAATAACAATTAAACCAATATGAAACGAACATACAGCAAAATTATCTCCACTGGTTATATATTTATGTATGCGGTAATTTCATTCTCTAAATCAAACTATAACCATATCAATATAAATAACCTGAAATGATACCTCTAGAAGGCCTAAGTAGAAAGTTAAAGACTCAGGTAAATCAGGACTGTTTTTCAAGATTTACTCTCTTGGGGAATATAAAATGGTTACCCATTTAGCATGATAAAATCGTTACAAATCCTCATATACTATTATAGGTTTCATAGTAGAATAAAGCAGAAAGACAAAGAAGCCAGACCTTGATGATGACAGCATGAGCGGGCAGGTTGACACCCCAGGCCAGAGTGGCAGTACAGCATAACACCCTGAGGTGTCCATCACTGAAGAATCTCTCCACCATGTTCCTGTCGGACCGTAGCATGCCGGCATGGTGGATACCAAAACCGTCTGCAAACAGTTCCTTCATCTGCTTGTTGCGCGACTTGGCAACCTGTGATATTAAAGAGCGTCTCAAGATATGGCAGCTTATGTGAGATTTCTTCCCATATATATTGATTTATTTGCATTGATTATTTGAATTTTTTTTTTAAATAAATTTTATTTTAGTTTAATTTCAATACATTGATAATCTCATGAAGTTCAAATTACAAAGGTTTGCACACATATACATTTTTAGATTTAAACATTTCATTTTCTACTGGCGGTCAAATGACTTCATATTCGCGATCAAATGAAGGTTCTCTATAAAAAAAAAAAAAAAAACTCCCATCTAAGCGCCAACTGATCAGGAAATATATTCATATTGGTTTCAATAGTGAACAAGTAAGTTAACATCGATTAATATGGGGCAATACCCCAGCTCCGCAATCCATCTTGAAATATTTTTAAAAATAGAGTAGAAACGCTTCGTATAAAGTGAGGGACGTAAAATGGCAAACACTGCTCACTTGTCTCTGAGCGTCTCCAAGTTGGGGACAATTCTCAGGCTGGAATGAGAGTATATCCCCCGAGTTCTTGGCCATCTCTACCATAACACTAGCAGTCCTCACTGTCTCATTTCTGGCGTGGACAAATATCATCACCTGGAATGTATGACATATACAGCATTAATGATCAAAGTAAGGGCAAAACTAGGGTTGATTGCAACAGAAATTATATATAATATCATATATACGAAAGTGTTTTCGATTCCTTATATTATCGCATGTTCCAAATTGCAAGCTTCGAACCTGCCTGTGTATGGCAAGCATCATTAAAACATAGAAGATAAACTGAATCTATTTGGGAAAGAATACCTGTTGGCCGTCTCGAACTTGTTTCAGAACCTTGCGGTAGGTAACTGCGTTCATGTCTTGTAGCTGCTGCATTCTATTGGTAGATTTTACACCTGAAGGGAATTGGAAGAGAATAGTTTGTTAACGTGTTTTACCAGGACCAGATAAGCTCATACAGCAGTCCTTCGACTAATACCTAGGGGGAGGAGTTTGCGATTCTCCCTTCAAAGCGCCTTCTATTTCTAAATAGTTAATTCTTTTGCAAGAGGGGGAGAAGGAATTATAGGACCGGCGGATCCACTATTCAAATATTGAGAGACATGTATGCAGTAGTGAGTATTCACTGAGTTTACTGTATTTGTTGGACTTAATGAATTGATTTAAAGAGTAACATGTAATGCGTCTCTCTCCGGCCCAGGGCCCAGAAAAAGACCACCACCATTGTTATGTTAGGATTCTCAGGCTCCTCCTCCTGCTGGGTGTGTACAGAGTGCATGAGAGCCAATGAGCATGACTCAGTGAGTCAGTGAGCTGCTCCCTGTATACACTGTACCACTGATCATATTAAACAGTCCTGATTTCGCAATCCTTGGAGTTACTTCTCTGTCCTGTCTCCTCCTCTCCTACTTCACCCCAAGACTCTCGGAGTCTATTGATATCTACCAGCTAGCCCCAGAAACGATCCCATAACACCACGGTGAGGATCTGGGGAACAGTTTAGGAAGGAATTGAAGGGGAAGGTCGGAAGGTACTAGGAAGAGGGAGAGAAGGGAAGGTGTTTCTGTGTCACCTCTTGAAAGTTTTGAACAGGGGAGGGTGGGGAAGGGAGAGGGAGGGAACAGGGGATGTCTACCCGGTGATAAACGGGGGCAGCTAGTATTTATTATTAACGTTCCCAATTTCGTCTATATTAGCAGCAATATATCTAGTTTATGTACGAAAAAAAAAATCAATTTTTAAAAAATTGTGAATTTTCAGCCCTGGATGGCCAAATGTGGCATTTTTGGTGGAATTGCTCATAATTATATATATACATGTCGCGGCCATGGTTACTAGTGGTTTAATATTATATGACTGAGCCTTTGACTGACCCCTATATCTCCTTAGTATTAGCCTATACTGGGGTATCTCTAGCTCTAACCTATCAGTTAAATAAAGAACAGGCAAATCCGCTATATTACTTTAACACAATTTGAGAGTTTGATTTCAAGTCTGGAGGTCAGGAGGAATTGCCAATTTGTCTGAAAAATCGGGAGATCTCCCGCCAAGTCGGGAGGTTTGGCACCTCTGCCTGAGCATGCAAACCAATGTATCATAGGTCGCCGGGGGTCAACCCCTATCGTCCTGGGCCGCTTCTTGGCGCCACCTGGTGGTTAACTACATCGTCACTAAAGCTCGCCACTATAAAAATGATGTAAATACATGTAGCTCGAGACCTGATTAAAAATGTAGGGAAAAAAAGAAACAGAAATTGATGCACATACCAATGAACGTTTGCTGGAGGGGGACGGGCCTGAACCTGCCATCGAAGAAAAAGAGTCCAGTCATAGGGTTGACATGGAGGAAGCGAGCCACGTCAATATAGTTGGGTAAAGTAGCGGAGAGACCCACGATACGAATCATGGTCTGCGAACTCTCGACCTGTGAACATGAACAAAACTGGATGTGAACTCGCGTAGCTAATTACAAAAGACGTTTGATACTGAATTTATTAATTAATCTTCATATATATTTGGAATTTTTAATTAACAGAAAAATGATGTGAATAAATGAATGCATATTTATTCACATGAGGGGAATTTCATGATGTATCAAACTGATGTTGAAATATTACAAAGAACAGACAACACCTAATTGATGAGAAAATCATTGAAGTTGTAACTAATCAGACCATAAAAGAAGGTTTTCTTTTCAAAAGTATGAATAAATAAAAAATTATAGGAAGTTTTTGGAATATCTTTTTTACACATTCAGTAACACTTCTATTCTATTCATAAAAAAATCGCATTAGAAGAAGAATTAGCATTACCTGTCTGAGTGTCCTGGCCACCAGACTCTCAATAACAGCACCCCTATCGTCGTGTAGGAGATGCACCTCGTCTATGATGAGAAGTTTCACAATCTGAGCCAGACTAACGTCTCCAGTGCTCTTCCTTGTCACCACATCCCACTTCTCTGGTGTTGTCACCAACATCTGCAGACAAATGGTGGATGTAAGTATATATTCACTTTTTTAAAGTACGTTTTTATTAGCAGTTGAATATTTCTAAATTATTTATTTTGCTAATTCTATTAATTACACCCTCCTGGTGCATCGATTGTATTTACTTAAAACTTTTTTCAACATGGCTTTTCCCAAGAAAATGCAAATCGCTATATGAATAGGAATAACATTATGAAACAAAAAGGTTTTGACTCCATACACTGTTTACACCAAGAAATATGTTTAAAGATAGCATGGAAGCGAGGAGATTATCATAAGGAATCCGACGCTCATTTTGAAACAAATTCTGTTATGGATCAATACAGGTTTGAAGTATAGGCGAAACTCATGGGAAGCATGAAAGAGACCGAACCGGCGATAGATGAGAACATTGTCTATAAAAGAAGAAGTTTCATGAAAATGTAAAAAGAAGACCACACCTGAGTTTTCATTATTTCATTTTTCGTGAGCTGCATATCACCAGTCAATTCTTTCACGACTACTCCCAAAGGTTCCAGACGTCCACCGAAATTTCTCACCATCTCGGCAGCCAAGGCTTTCATCGGAGCCACATACACAATCTATAATAAACCGTAAGTTAACCGTAAGTGCTTGAAGAATATTTATCTGAGGTAAAGACAGTGAGAGATGAATTACTCGCCAATCTACTTTTTATTTCCATTCTAATGATTCAGGTTTACCTTACTATATATGTATCTAACCATGTAATAATACATAATATAGAATCGCAAGTCTTCGCCTTTCCCCCATGCAAATATTACAAACAGTAGTACTAATGGAAACATCCTGCTTTATTTATACAAATATTTATATGTCAGATGATACTAGGAACTATCCAAAAATCCACATTTAAAGGTGAGCGCATATACAAAACCAATCCCCGATATTGAAACATTGCAAATAGAACAATTGACATAATACTATTAGTAGAGAAAAAGCTACCTTGAATTCATCCTTTTTGAGGACGCCTTGAGCGATATGTTGTCTGATAGTTTGCAGTATACACAACATAGCCACGTTAGTTTTACCAGCTCCAGTGGGCGCACAGACAAGCAGGTTCTGATTGGTAGTGTAAGCGGCATCAAACACAACCGACTGTATCTGGTTCAGCGATTTTGTCTTTCCAAAAGCCAGTCGGGCAACCTGAGGGAAAATAATCAGCAATGATGAGTATGAGGTGAATTATGCTATATATATTCGAACATAAACATGAAAACTAAGAGATTTTGGATGTAGGAACCAGAGCTATAAACTGCACAATTTTTGTAGATTTTTTTGTTATTTAAAAATAAAAGATACATGGTGCTTTTGGGGTTGGCCGACTCATTAGTATTTTTTCGATTGACATTTCAAATTTACTAAATATTTAATATAATAAGGCGGGGTCTAAAATAGTAAGGATTAAGAGTGCCTTGCTTACATGTTAAATTAGGGGTGGCTCTAAATACATAGCTAGGATTTGATCTCTGTTTTGGATGTGCGAACCAGAGGTATACACAAAAAAATGAATTTAAAATATGGTTTTATCCAACAACTGTCAACACGTTATATTTGCAGGAGAGGCGGACGTTATAAAAAGGTGTCTTACTTCATCTAGATCTTTTATAGCCACAAGTGATCCAGCATCAACGGGTGCTTTGACACTGGGAGGTATCGTTACCTCTTCACATAACTTGTCACTCTCCTTTTCAAATCCCTCAGGTAGAATCATCTGTAATAAACACATAACTTTCCAATACTAGGAGATACATGAAATAAGTTAGAATGTAGTGGACTTTTATTGGATATGTTATTCTTATTGCAGAAGGAGAAATTAATAGAGACCGGAGGCCTGAGATCCCGGGATCCGACTGACTTATATTTATCATCCAAATGATACACATGAGTTGTAGTATGGTCATGACTCTATTGATTGGCTCTATGAACTCTGATGTTATCTGACCCTTACTAGACTTGCATAGTACTGCGATTAATTAATTTAATAAGTAATAATTAGTGTTAATGATAATTTGGAATATTAATAATAATGTGGTTAATCATTGTTATGCAATCATTGCATAATATGAATCGATATAACACAAGCTGCAGACTATCGCTTAATCACAAACCTTGGTTCCGGCTATGAAGGATGATGTTTGCTTCGCCTCTGCATAAGCGTCAAAGACGAAAGGATATCTCTGCTTTCCACCAGTATACTTGGTGGACTTACTTTGGAAGAGAGGTGCCCTGGCCGCAGAAAGCAAAGCGGCTTCTCTGTATGGAAGGTGAGCAAGTTAAATATTTAAATATGCATGAGCATATATTTAGATCGACATTTAGATTGACTACTGAAATTAGCTAAAGCTAAAATTACAAATATCTAAATTAAGATATAAGTCAAGGATAATGTCATTCATATGAAGTGGGAGCAAGTCAGGTCATATTAAGATAAGGCGATGGAAATATAAGAGGTGTGGTTACTTAAATAATACCAAATAATTGACATGTGAAGTACAGAATGGCAATACTGACCTTTTAGCTCGAAGCTCTTCTGGATCAAGACCAAGGTCTTTCACAAAAGCACCTTGTTCAGTATCTATGTTATCTTTTCGCCTTGCAGCTCGCTTCTCTTCTTTGCGATACAGTTTCCTTAAAGCTTTCTCCTGCTCAGACTGAAAAATAATTCATAATGTTCAATACATTTCACACAAAAAAGATTTGATTGATAGTCCCTCAAAATATAGCTCCCTCAACCCTAGGAGTAACCAATAATGGAGCTTAACCTTACCTGTATAGTCACTTGACATCCGTAGTTTGGTTTGGTTTCTTCTTTAGATCGAAGAACTGTGGCGAATAGATTAGGGTAGGAAAAAATAATACTTGAAATTAAAAAGATTAAACGTGAAAATACAATGGCAACATGCCAAAATACATCTAAATTTACAAAGATTAATATGAGCAAATTGAAACATCTGCAATATAGACTTCGTGAGGATATATATATCCCCATAAATATAATACATATTAAATTTTACCTCCAGCCTTAGACACTGCCAGATCCATGGCTGTTTCAAAGGTCGTAGAAATTAAGACTTCTCTCTTAGAAAGTAACTTTTCTATCAGCTCAAATCGGTCGAATCCAAGCAGTTCGAACAGCTAAAAAGAACGAACAGATGTGCTTAAACTGAGATAGATTCTAAGTCCTTAAAACTGAGTTCAAAAACTGAGTTCAAAAGCTTTTACAGACAATTTGATTGTTATGAACACAACTAAGAAATTTGACAAGTTGAAAAAGAAACTACACAAGAGGTCTTAAAAGATTACGCACATCATTTTGAAGCTCAGGACTAGACTTAGGTGAGCATAACAGATCGAAGATGCTCCGACACATGTCACTGACAGACCATCCCATATTTCCTGAGGATGCAAATGCCTTCTCAACTTCTCTCTTCAGCCAGCCAGCATCGGGATCACTTTCTGCAACCGCCGCTTGGGGCAGGTTCTCGTACTTCATATCAAAACTAGCATCTTCTTCCTCCGAGTCTGACACAAGCCAGGGGTCAAAATCAACATCTACATCAACAACAGCCTGAGAAAATTTAATGCTAGAACCAAATTCCGTAGGCTTGGCCGGAGTAGAAGCAGCGTGGGTCTCTGCTTCCTTGTTAGGAGATAGGGATTCGAGAACATGTTCAGGGAGCCAGTTCAGCATTTTGTTGACCAGCTGACATGCTCTTGTGGCAGCAGAGGCGGGAAATGGTCCGAATATTCCATGTAGCTTGACCGATGCTGCATGCGAGACATGCTGGCTGTCCTTGAACGTCTCAAACATGAGGGCAGCACCATCTTCTACGTACTCGGGACTAGCCTGTTCGCCCACTGTAAATATTCACAAGAATATCAGTACCATTGAATTGTTTTTGTTTTTTAAAAAGTAAATCGTGTTTCATAAATCATAATTATATAATAGCTATGAGTATGAAGGAAACCGAAATCGGTCTCTCATTACCAACAACTCCCTGCATTATTAAGAAAACTTATGTTTGAAAAAAAGAAAAAATACCATATAAAATTGAATAGGTGGAAATCGGATGAATTTTAGATATACCTACCTATTTCTCTGGATATGTGGACAAGGTCACGTAGGGCCTTGGTTAGGTCAGCTTCACTAACGCCTTTGGATTTGGCTTTAAATACATTGTTCAGGTGACTCCAGGATAAGCCCCTATGCTTGGCCTGCTCTTCACTGCGATGGTGTCTCTTCCATATCAGTTCATTTTGGAGATCATCAGGATTCAAATGTCCCTCTGATCCTTCGGCACTAAGTCCTGAGAAGACCCTCAGAGCCCCAGTCAATCGGGGGAGGGCCATTCTGCTCAACTTATACGAATTTTCCCTGTCTTAAATACAGAAAATTGGTGGTTTTCAAATCTGCATCCCCGATTGAATGAATACTAAAATTTGAGGAATCGAACATAAAAACCGAAGGGAGAACGATTGATAAGCTTATCGGGCATATATTCAGGGAATATCACACCGACGTTCCGAAATGTTTATTCCTCCATCAAGTAGGCTACCTATTTTAATACCAAAATTTTTTAAAAGGCCAATTAGAGTTCTTCCCATTGAAAATTTGAATTCCACGCATGAAATTGAACACTTCGCACTTTTCTGTGAGCACCATCTATATAATATAATAAGCTATAATATGCAACAAATCTAGAGTTAGAGACCGATCTATTTGGTGATTGGTTTGGGAACAGCGAGGTTTTCTAGCTAGCCTCTCTTACATGAATGTAAACTTTGATTTTTGTTTCAACTTTCGTGAACAGCTGTAGCAGCTGGTGCATGCCAGTGAGGTGAGAACAACAACAAGTAACCCTGCCTTGTCACCACTTCACAACTGACAATATCAAAACAATCAAGGAGACCGTGAACCTATGCCTCCGGCTATATAGCTCGGGGGCGTGTCAGCTTATAATGAAATGGGAACATTTAAAGGTGTTTGGGGGATATGACGTGCACACACATGGAACATCCATACTCTCACTCTCAGACTACACCTTAGCTTAGCCTTGGGCTTGGCTTAGGTTAGGATTTTGCCTTCCTTCCTTTAATCAAAGACAGGCCCCAAATAAAGAACTGGTATTTGACAAACATCTGAACTCCGAAAGTATTACTCATTGCTTTAATCGATTCTGTTTCTTATAATAGATGTCATAATATATAACTGTTGAATGCAGTCCTTTAAACCTTTGGAAACAGAAACTGGCATCCCAAGCCCAAGGTACAAGACTTCATATTCAACGTGGATGACAGACATTGCACAATCAGTTTGACAAGCTGTTTTCTTATGGATTTCTGCTATCACCGACATCGACAGTCAGCCAGGAGACACAGAAGGATAAAGTTAACTGATATTCATTCAAATATCCCCGCCAGATAAGTCAAATATCTTACCTTCAAGAATAAATCAAATCGAGTCCTACTATCCAAGTGCTCAATCGCTATGTGTAGCGTGTGCTCTGAAATCTAGCACACGACCGGAAGTGTCTGACTTCTCGCTGGGTCTCGCTGTAATGATACGAGTATTTTCGAGATAACACCGCAGGACATTAGTCCCTACCATTATCACAAGAGGGCAGCACAGTTTTCTCTGCCGCTCAGAGAGTGCCGCTCCATGATTTGGGTTCTATGGTTTGGTAAAAGGTTTTTAGGGATTCAGAACTCAAAATCGGATTTCGTTTGTGGCTATAGTCGTAATAATTTGTACTGTTTTTACATAGTAAATGACTGTTATAAACCTAAATCTTTAGTTTCGTTTGAATTATCTAGAAATTTGTACTATTATAGGACCTGTCTTTGGTCTTGTATTTCGATATGATTGTGCTAAAGATACGTTTCATAATCAATAACCTCAATGATTCAAAATAAAAATAAAATTTTAGAAGGGTTTGGGGTCTGCTTTTTCACTATAGAGCTATACCATTAGGATGTTTTAAACGTCTCTCTTTACAAGATTAATGATATAGGCCTAATATTATTTTTTTCTATTCTAAGCCAGCATAATTTTCATGGGTAGGCTTGTCTAAAATTAGGCCTAGGCTATATAGCCCTAATATTGTAAAAATTGCAGTTTTGTTATCAGATGACATTTAGGTCCCAATTCATTTAAGTTTTTTTTTTAATTTATCAATACGGGCTAGAAATATCCTAATACTATTCGGAGCCAATCAGATTTCTAGTATTATTTTCATAGTTACCATGGTCTCCGCTCATAGGCGACCAGATACCGAGTATCTTAGCTTATTATTTTCTAATTTATTCCTCAAAATGTTTTATTCGGAAGATGTCTTTATGGGAATATTATAATTCTTGGGGTGCTTAACACTGTTTGTAGCGTGAATACATTTACCAAATTTCAAGCAAGACAATGTATTAAATATAATCCATCCATTGTTAAGGTCATAATTATTAGTTACTTTACTAATAAGTGTCCACCCACAAATATTGAAAACTTATATTTCAAAACTACAAAACTAAAAATAGCAAACTGAAAATATAGAAATCTTTATTAGATGTCGGAGGCCTACTGTTTACTATCATTGGAAACGCCTTGCATGCTCTAACCTTTTCAAATAGGCCTAATATCTAAAAATCCATTTTTTCCGACTTGTGACTCATTTTCTAGTATCACATCACATTATGCGGATCGCGCGAGGGGAGGTGGGGCGGGACCTATTATGTTTATTGCATAAACAAGGTAAGATTTCAACTTCCTTGCTGCGCGAATTTAAATCTGCGCGAAAAGGTGTCAAAGTTTTTAGTGCGCCAAAATGTATCTGCGTGAAAATAAATACGTTTACAGTATATTTAATAATCATTTATTATTATGTACAGTAGGCCTACAACTCGAATGTGTCACACAGTGCCCGAATGGGAGTACATGCATAGGCGTCTCCACCTAATATAAAGCCGATTGGTGAATTAGTCCCATTTATTTTTGCTAGGAGGCATGACTGAGTCGTTTAATTTCTTGGTATAGATTATGTTAATTAATAAAGGCGGCAGGGAACATTATTATTTCGTTATCGTTATAAGAAATAATTTATTTCAATTAAACGCACATTTTTCAGCGCAAAAAAGTAATGCTGATTTTAAAAAGCACCGAACTGAAAGACCGGGATTTATGATCCAGCGAATCTATGTCTATACGTTGCACATTTTTAAAATATTGAACCAAAATCCAAGACCTCGTGGTGAATATTATTTAATGTTCTGAAACGTAAACGTCGATCTCTCATTTTACCCAGGGAGTTCAGTGTGCAAATTACTAGGCCTATAGCTGCCTTTTTTTAAAACCCAACTTTCTAAACTTTGTATTAGCCTACTTTTCATGGAATTTATTACAGATTCGTCTAATTACGTATTACATCATAGTAAAGACACTTTAACGGGTTAACTCTAGGTCCCTCAGATCAGATAAGAATGGTATGTCAGCCTACTTCGCTAATCGGTTTCCTGGCCTTGGACTCGGCGTTTTAATGGAAATAATTATAGTGACATTTTGCGGTCTTAATGGAATTATAACGGCACTTTGCGGTTTGAGCCGAGAGGCTTCCCCGTCTGGGTTCATGAATTAATTTAGTCGTCTGTATCAAATTATTAACATGAAAGATATTAATCGAACTTAATTCGATATTTACTACGGAAGACGGGTGAATCAAGCCTTGCTCACTGTGTCCACTCCCTCTTAGTATAATATACATGCCCTGGTGTTAATTAAAGGTCGCTATGAATGATTGGTCATGACTGCACAATATTGCCTCAGCCCTTGGCTAAAACTGTCTTAATTAATAGGGAAATAAAACGAAAAATATATAGTTCAAAGGCGGCAATTATATAAGTTTACATTGGGAGCGGCATAACTGATATCGGATGCTTATAATATATAATGACCAAGTCCGTTTTATCAGGTGATAGTCTCAAAGCAGTTTAGAAGCATAATATTCATTGCATGGGAGTTCATTAAAATAGAGGAAATACTTGGCACACACTCTATTGTAGGCAGGTTGAACAATAGTACTCCACTGCCTATAAGGGCTTTGCCTACTGGGCCAACATTCATAAGTTGCCTCAAGGTGTTAGCGGTCTACTGTTGCTCTATGTTGACATTGCATTTGTTAGTGCTGGCTGTGGTTGAATATCCCAGCTACAGCTGTGGCACGGACATGCATACCTGTATTATATATATGGGGTATTATATATATGAAACCATAGAACTCGAGCCTCCCTCGAGTTCTATGATGAAACGGAGTCTCGGACACATGATCGAATCTTAGAGGCAATGATATCAAGCATATGATATAGTTATATTACATTATGTTATTATAATACATGTATAATATATCATATGTAATGATAAATGTTATTATACAAGTAGAACTTAACATGAATATATATAGGTATTGTCGATTAGCAGTATGTCAAATATTCCAACTGCTCCTTTTCAAAACCATATTTCATTGAGACTCCCGAAAGTTCCGATTCCTCTGTGATATAATATAAGTACTTCTAGGCTATATTTGACTTCAAGTTCAACTCCGCGTTGTAATCCATTAGAGTTGATAATTTTACATTGTATGTTTAATCCCCTCATTATACAAGGTGTATGAGTAAGTCAAGATATTCTGGTACATGCATTATAAATGGTCACTTTTAAGAATTAATTAATAAATACTT
Source organism: Sthenelais limicola (assembly GCA_942159475.1). NCBI lineage: Eukaryota > Metazoa > Annelida > Polychaeta > Phyllodocida > Sigalionidae > Sthenelais > Sthenelais limicola. The sequence continues at coordinate 68,515,204 of OW804097.1, read as the reverse complement.
AAAGGTGACCAACGGCCTGTACCATGACAATTTTCAATATGAAGTAGGATGCCCCGATCAATGAATACAATAGCTCTGTATAGCTAAGCAATCGGTAGGTTACGTGCTTAATTCTGTTTACACATGTAGCGTAAGGACAAGAGTCTGGAACCATTTGGAATTCTTAGCCTTGTGCAAAACAAGCAATCTGTGGAGTTGTGTTTGACAATGGCAAACACCGTAGGCCATATTGACTCATCCACATTGAATTGGGAGTTCATATAACTAGTGAGAGTGCAACATAATCATGCAGGAAAACGCAACCAAGCTTAGTTGTGGGACCCTCACAATTAGTTTCTATACATGAGCACAACTATTGTCCAGGCATACTAATCATAACGAGAGGGTTGTGTGAATGATTTCAAAATACCTCATATTCATATTCATATATAAACTCTGTAAGTATTATATGGGGATAGGAACGCAATCGATATCATTATATCAATTCGAGCTATATTCAGGTACCGTGTGATGCACATATCAAGCTAGCTATATCCATTACCGCATATCAATCAAGGAAATTCGTGAACATGGAAGGGATATTTGTCGATATTCCACTGCCAGTCTGAACATAATTAAATAAATGGTAATTTGAAAAACAATTGCAGGGAAAATACACCTGAGGTGGGTGCGGGGAGGTTAATACTGTCGCATAATAGTTATATAGTACGGTAGGTCATATATCGGGGCAAGAGAGGAAACATGCTAACGGGATGCGATACCCTGCTCTTTTCGATTATTACCAATGGTTATTTCCCAGCACCCGAGGGGTGTACTATATCATAATATTAAAGGTATACTACACGTACAATACTATTTCAATGCTATTGTGCAATAAATGGATCTCGATGATGTTGCATGTATAAATGTATCAGCCATTTACGATCCCGAACGCGCCATGGTGAAGAAAAACAAGGTGGTACAGTGATAGAAAATTTTAAAATAAAAGAAATAATTTAAAATTCAAAGGGACGCAGTCAACATGTGATTAGAATTGTAAGAGCCTCAATGGCAGGTCATACTAATTAAAACCCATTTTTTTTAAAAAAAAAAAGGTTCTTATGAAAAAGGAAACTTCTAGACATATTCGGAAAATCTTTGCCAAAATGGTCCATCCCTCGGGTAAAAATTAAGAATTCTTTTTGTTTATTAAAATCCCCATCCCATTTAATTCTACAGGTGTGCGGGGTTTTGGGGTTTTTTTTTCAAAGACGTGTGTTTATCTTGAACAAAATTCCCATATACTCCCCGCTCCTTCCATGTGCACCATATAATTATATACCGGTATATTAAAATGCGAAATAATGGGTCAGTTTAAATAAGTTTCTATTATATGAAATATGCATAGAAATATAGTAAATCGGCGCTTAGATGTACTATCGTACCATCCGGACATACATAATTACATTATACTAATCATGTGAGCGTTCATTCTTGCATACATTCATGATTCATTCTGGGCGCATTAGTAGAACCCAGAAAACTGGGATAATGCCAACCCAGTGGAAATAAAATCTTCAAAAAAAAATAATATATGTATAGGTATATATGTACATATATTATGTATACAGGCTTTCAGTATAATAAGGTACAGCTATATTTTAAGTATTATAATGAGTTCGCTTCCCATTCCTAGGGAGTTCTCAGTCGCACTAAGTCTGTGAATGTACACGTAAGAAATCGGATTAGGGGTTAACTATGCTACTAGAGGAGGAACATTAGCCTATTTTTTCCCCATAAGGATGTATTTAGTTATGATTCATCTCGCGAAAAAGTATAGGTCTGGCCAAAACAATAAAAAAAAGATATATTTTGCCTGATATAAATTTGACCTATTATGTACTTTATGTAGGCCCCTATACATACATTCAAAATGGTCTCTACGATCTAGCACAGTAGACAATGTGCATTAATTGATATCTCCTCAAATCGGAAAAGGAACCATACCGGGTTAGGTATACTCTTTGTCTTCCTGTCTTATCTGGCTTTATTACATTTATATAATATTCGCTTATGATATATTTTGTTTTGTGCGAATGTTCTAAATAAACAGTATTGCGCATCTTGATCCTTACACTGATTGTATTCAACTTTTGTTACAAAATTACTTTTTTATTCCAATGTCAGAGAGTTAAAGTGCCATGAGCTTGCATATATGTAGCGAGATCAATTACGATATACGGATGTCGGCATGGCAGATGTGAACTCACATGAGAATTTGTTGAACATAATAAAACGTGCTCTAGCCACAGACTTGTCGATGAACAGTTCCTTCGGTTCAATAGCTATCAAACTTCAAAGTCCTTACATGAACATTGACTCAGTAAACATGCCATTATAACATTGACTATTAGACACCCGCAAGTACTGAGCAATTCCCAGCAATTCCTGCTCTCCAATCATGTCCAATGGCCATAGCATATATCAATTCCTATAGTTGAAATAGAAAAATTTTAAAGGGAGGACATAGACTAGCGAATATATATATCGAGCCATGACAAAGCTAGTATTAATTTACCGCCATGGATTAACATTCAAAACAGGAGTGGGTGCCAAGTTCACATGGGCAAGTTAGCCAGCTGTGTGGCGCGGGAAAGCTCCAACCTTGGCGTTTGTTGTCATGGTGAGCCGAAGCGCAGCGGATGTCAGTTATTATATATCATACCGCCATAAGTAAACACAATAATAAATATCACTATTATAGTAAAAGTATCATTACTAATTGATCACAAAACGTGAATCCTGTGAGTTTTATGTGTTTTCCGATTTTGGGGAGCTACTGGGAATCTGTTGTTAACTTATTACGGGACTATTTTGTTGTGAGTTACAGCGCGGAAGAACGGGCACCTGTTGGCTAGTAGTTCGCACTATAACTATAGTTCAGTCCTCGCTACGGAGCTGTAGCGAGAGGTACACGAATCACATTCTAATTCCTTTCAACTGAGTAGTAGATGTCATTTGTTATTCTACAATCCTAAAAGGAAAGTAGAAAGTTATGGCGAGTACGGAGGCCAATCCTCCGGCTCCGGAACAAGATGTTCCGGGGGAAAAGGAGGTTAATAAGACACCTAGTCCAAAACCTGATACGGATGTGGCGCCACCATTGATCGAGAAGAAAGGTGAGATATTAGAGTGCCATTGCTTGATTTGTTTGTTTTGATTTTCAAGTTTTTGTTAAGTGAACTCCACTGTATCGCTCCCGTCTCGACATGTATCCTGATACCGTATATATTTAACGGGTTGCCAACCCATGATACATTGATAGCAGATCCTGTACCAGGTAGCTAGGCTACTGTGTCGAGTACGTATCTGTCTTCGAGGTTAAATTGAAAACTTTTAATTTAATAAACGAGTCAAAATTAAATCATAGCTAATATAATAATATTAATTAATACCTAAGTGGCAGTCACATATGATGATGTATATATTTAGAGTGCATTTTTACATCGCTATTAGGCCTACTTAAATAGGCCTAGCCTATATATGGTATTATACTTATATTTATAGTAGGGCCTACTAATTAATGTTTGATATTAGGGGGGAATTAAATTCTTTCCTATAGCCGGTACTTGATCAATCCATAATAAATCATAAATAGATATACAAAATTAAGATACAATTTTAATGATGATAGATAAGCGGTATTAAATTAAGCGTGCACACTGTCACTGCAATTATGATTAGTTATTCTTCGTAAAAGGAAACTGCAATGAATTATATCATTGATTTCAATCCAAATTTAATATGGTAGGCCCACTAATATTATAATCATACCAAGATATTGAATAAATGAGTTATGTTTTAATATCTAGAATATTAAATATGATCACCCCCACCCCAACACACACGCATTGTTACCACTTGATTGTTAAAGTTAAAGTTCATGATCACATAAATAACCCTGGAGATTCTTATAATATTTCAGCTGAAGACAAACCTGTCAAAGATGAACCCGTCAAGCAGGATACTGCTAAAAAGCCTGAGCGGAGAGCTCCAGCACAACAAAGACCAGTACGTATTTTAAATTTATACAAAGTAGAAGGTATTACACTCTAATTCAAGCTAGGCAATTAACAGTTAGAGCAGTGAGGTTCTATAGAATATTATCAAATCATTTCCCACCCACCTTTTCTGTGCTATCGTTCAGAGAAATTATTACAGGGATATTAAAATAACGTTGGATTCTCAACATTTTTGTTCGGATGGATTTTTATATGACGTTATACTATAGTAAAGTGCCTCTTCAAACTTCCTGATCATTGACTGGTTGAGACTTCTTCATAGCTTGAAGGCGCCCATTTAAATTATCCACAACTTCGTCAACAATCCTATTTTAATTGCCTCCTTGAACTTTAGAGTTAATTGTTGTGGGTTTTATTAGTTTGCCCCAATCATGTCAGTACTGAGACAGATATTGATCAAATATTGATAGAAAGTTCAAAGGTCGCTGTCGAATGGTCCTCATATGGCTGGAATTGCGATAATTCCCTTGCAATAAATACGGTACTATTATATTTAAGTCATTGAACCCAGTGATATATTTATTTGATTTATAGACTGCGGTTGTGATATTCTAGTATTAGTAATTCTCAGATCATTGAAGCTGTAGACATAGTGCCGCCTAACATGCAAACATGACATTGGACTGACCTCCCATGGGTTCTATTTCCATGTGGAAGGATCCATACGTTTAGTACTGAAGTTTGCACCCTGGTGGTCGAATCTGTCTTGATTTCCAGTCGGGTAACATCAATGCTGACTAACTATTAATGCAATGCTGCTATCTTTGGATGAATTCTTGATCCCGTTCATTAAGACCGCAAAATGTCATTATATTCCCATTAGTACGCCTAGTCCTAGGCCAGGAAACGGATTAGTGATTGAAGTAGGCGTCCAATCACTGACATACCAATCTTATCTGATCTGAGGGTTTGGACCTAGAATGTTTAATTATAAAAAACAAAATAAGTTAGACATAGAAATGAGATGTGAAGATTGTAAATTTTAAGTTAATAATCGTTTACAACAGTTTCAAATCTTTAAACATAGGAAGAAAGAAAGGTATCAAACAAAGAACAATCAGAGATCATAATCGCTGGTCGTTCACCTGCCAATTGTCTTGCCTTTGCTGGATCTATGCCGGATGCTGCTGTTTCCACTTGAAGTCTTGCTGGCATTGCTAGTTAGGTGTTGCTAATAGTGTTTACATAGCCAAGAGATCAATAATCTTATCTAGATAATCCATCGCGGGCGCAAACAGTAGCAGAGCTAATATTGTACCACTCGTTTCTGCTGAGTGATTCGGGAAAGAATTTGGAAGGATCCTGCAACATTATAAGAAATATTTGTATGCATGATTTCATATTTAAGGAGCCGAAATTTACGGAATCAATCATCCTGGCCATTTGTTCGCTCTTTAAATTAACTTTTAAAAATCAATGACGACATTTCGTTCGAAGCCACCCAGAAATATAAATTGAATGGGGCTAAAGTGTTGGCCTTGATGGTGAGAAAAAAAAGAAACAGATCAGGTCAATGCCGGTTTGGATCACTTACATAATCAAATATTTGAAGACAAGAATGAAATCCTTCAACCTCCTTTAGCGACTAAAACTGAGGGTGACTTATTTATCACCAAATTATAGGAGCCGGTGAATTGAATAAGCCCAAATAGATTTATTGACGAGAGATGGAATCAAAATAACTGTTTGAAGTAGTTGTAGGTTTTCCCTGCTCCCACTTAATTCGTCTGATCCCAGTACACACATGGGCTCGTGTTGATTAACCCTCTATAGTTTATCAGCTTGCTCGGGTCTGGTACTGTTATGTCTTCATGTTAATAAGTACGTCATAACCGCGTACATTGTCGGGGTCAAGGGTAAATTTAAACAAGGATTAGCCACTAATGGAGATAGTCTGTCTCGCCTGCAATTAAAACCATTGAAGTACTTACTGCACTGTTTAGGTAAACTGGCCAGTCTCTGACTAGAACTCTTCTTTCGTGGGTGTTGTATATATTTTTTATATTTCATTTTAAAAGCCTATAACTTATTTAAATACGAATGCAAAAAGACGCAATTATCCATCACGGATGTTTTAAAGTGTTGCAATATATAAAGTCTTCGAAATTAAATAATTGGAATTTTTAATTACTTTTGAATCACGTCGCTGCACCTCGAACTAATTTGCATACAACATATAATATTATGGTATCTTAATAATCATAGTTTGTTGAAAAAAATCAAACTTCCCAGAGATATCCGCTACTATATTTTAGTTTGCGTAAAGTTATTGAGACTTTTTTTTTATATTTGGAACCAACTTCTACGTTCTGGCACTGCATATATAGATACATTTGTTAGCATATATAAATATATATATATTGATTTTTCCATATCCCACTGAATTTTTTTTTCTTATTTGATATATAACAAGACCATACACGTACGAGCGTTATTGATTGGTTCTCGTCCAGTACTATTTAAATGAGGTCATCTTGCCCTACTTAAACCGGATTAGAGGCCGCGAGGCTCGATTATTATAATCTGCTTATACATACATTAAATGCATTAGCAACCGTTATCCATACATTCAAACAAACCAGTAATACTGCTAGCAGTGCATTAAACAATTCGGATAAAATGTACTTTCGCATTGTTGTATTTTCATATATTCTACTGACTGTTATAAAATAAGTGATGTCATCGAAATGATATAAATAAATAATTCTGTGTTTCCATGGTTCAATGAATAAAATATAGTCACGGATGTGAATTACTTGACCAGTATTCCATTTAAACAGAAGTTTCTCTTTTATTCTCAAAACACACTATTTCCTTTCAATATTCAACCAACTCAATTCATGTTATAAAACATGCTAGGCCTTTACATTAGCATCATTTTAACATTTGAGTGGACTCAAAATGGTGTGGGTATATCAAAGAACTGCTAGGAACATTTTTCTGGAATGAACTAGAAAGTAAAATTTACACATTATTATACTCGGTATGGAGGGCCACACAAAAGGCATTGAAGTGGTATGCAAGGTAGTTTCCTTCTATAAAAACTTCATGCTGTAATACGCAGGTCCCTATGGAGTATTTTCACCTTCCTTCCTAAGGCCTATTCATATTGTATGACCGGTCAGTTTTCCCTCACCTTCATTTACATATTTAACTCGATAGAACTGGCGACTTGTCACGAACTAATCAAATTTTCTTTATAACCTCTCTTATCTATCTGATTGTTTATTTATATTAAAAATGTTGTCCATATCATTGAATCCGATGTAAAAACGAAGCATTGGCTATATTTTTATTTCATTTTTATACAAATGGTGGAATTATACATCAACTTTCTCTTAATCTTTTTCCATAATTATTGGACAATCCTCTACACGAATCTCGTACAAAAAAAATAACATTAAAAAATCTACCATCTCCCCACATAAATGCTAACACATCCCTGGACTAAAAGCCAGGAGGGATTACCTATTGAGGAGCTAGATGATTAAATGAGGCAGCTGGAGGGGGCTGGGGTCCATAGAATTGTTGGGATTATTTGAAGATCTAATCCTATGGGAATCGTTGCCGGGTGGATAAAGAGATAGACAGTTTGTGTAGACCCGCATTTGTAGTCAAGAGAGCAACTCGGCAAGATGTGAAGCTTTGGGATAAAATATATACATTACTAGAGGATATGAACGTGAAATAGGTGAGGATATTTGTCCAACTTCTAGCTAAAATCTGTATTTTTGTTGAGTTTTTGACCGAAGGAAACATTTTATAGCTATATATTCTTATTTTACGGGGGTTATATCCGGAAGGTATCAATGGAAAATATGGAAAATAAGCAGTAACCTTTCTTAGCAATTGGGTTGCGTTTAAAAGTTGTTACTCTTTACTGGATCATTACTACCACCAAGTCTGCTATTCGTTGGTGGGCTTTTGTTGCGTTCGTGATTCTGGAAGAAACGAAATAAGCTTCTGATGTTTGGAAATCTAAGATTTAACTCTTTGTGAAATACTACATCATGTATAACCTGGAAGCAACCGTGGATAAAGACATATTTGCAAAACTGAACTAGATACGTGCTTTATTTCAGAGCGAATTAATTAAAATAGTTGACCTCATTTAGTTCAAGCGAGATGTAATGATTCATTTGTTTTTCTCTTATTTGTAGAATCAGCAAAAGAAGAATGTCATCCTTTCTGGAGAAGCGATGAAAGAAATGCAGAAGCAAGCCAAAGCCAACCGCGATGAGCGGCGCCAACAGGTGGGAAACTAGCAAAAAAACTTTGTTATAATCGAAATTCTGCATAATATAATCTCTCTATGTTATTTAGCGTTGGCATTAAAAGGTTATAGCATCTATATGGATATGTTTGGAACAGTCATTGGATGTATCCAATTTAATCCAAGTTAAATTTTCCATCCATCATTCGAAGAATAACCTTAATAGATCACGGAGAAGCAGTGTTAAAACATGCTGGGTTCGAGCAAAGATTATTTGGTTCGATACCAGAGGCTCCATGGGGTACTGGGCTCGAGTCCCATGAGTGACCCGTGCTTCTCTCTAATAGGGGAAAACATAGAAAAACAAAACGCTCTGCCTAAACATAACAAAAATGTGGTGGTAAAATCTAAGATTGTTAAACCTTTTTATGCTTTGACATTAAGCCGCGCCTGTATGAAAGTCAAAGTATATGCTCGCCTTTGATGAACCCGCATATTCCTATTGACTTCCTCATAATGAACTACGCTTTAAATCAAACTAATTACACAAATTGTCTCTAATACACCTTTTCATAAGTTTATAATAACAATGCATTTAACAAATAATGCATTTAACATTTTCGATTTTATTTTGCCAACCTTAGAATAGTCTTTTAATGTAATTTTGATTATATTTATAATTTTCTGCAGTTCATTTATATAATATTTATCATAAGTTTCCAGTACACACGTATAGATTCTTTTTTCATAATACAGTCGTATCAAATAAGATATTTGGCTTGCTCGTTAGCTGATGTCATCGCTCCTTATTAATCTTTGTAAACCAATCTACCCTTATAACCATGGTACAGAATAAATCGCAGGTAATTTAAGACATATTGGTTTCTTTTTTAATTTGTACTTTCTTTGACAATCTTTTTTTGCTGAGCGGTGGATTTCTGTATACTTCTTTTTGAAACGTAGTGGCTTTTGGTTCAAATTTACATTTTTTCTTCGACCTAGTCAATGGACCTAAGAGATGTTTGTGATTGAGACTTTCATTTGGCGATTCAAAAGTTCTTCTTATGAAACAATGCGTAAAGTTCAAGAAAAAAATCACAAGCATCTTTTAGATTACATTTGTTTTTACGAACTTATTGGGTTATAGGACATCGTCTTATGTTCCTTTCACAATTATCATGGAGTTGTAAGTTGGTGAAGCACCATTTTGTGATGTAAATAATACTTTGAAAACCAATATTCGTACTTGTACAAATTCATTGAATCATAGCGATGGCGATATATATTATATCCAAATGAAATTGTTCACTTTGAAATCCCTTTCAACCAGTACGCACCATATTAAATTAGCTTTACCTCATGATAATCCTTCCGACTGAACAACCTTTCTGTATTTGTTTTCCTCTTTGGTGGCAATTTGAGTGCCTTTTTAATGTTGGATATTTATTTGTTCAACTACATAGAGCAATCTGGACGTGCAGTCTATTTTTCCTTCCCTGCATTCATGCGATGTTTAATTTCCAAGATGTACAGTCTGTTATATGGCCCTGTAAAGGAGATTTGCGTGAGATCTCTAGGCTCTAGTCACATGGGACCTAGCCTTGCCAATTCATTTTCTGCTATTATTGATTACCCATTCCTGAGGTTGGTGAATCCAATATTGCCAAGCTCGAATGGACAGACGGATCAGATCGGTTTGAAACAATTCCAAGCTGCAAACTGGGCTAACACTATGAGCAAATTATTCTATTCTCCCTAACTATGCAAGCAGCATTTTAGTCACTGTAGAGATACCCATGGTGTAATCGTTTGCCAAGTTACCGTTATACTAATTACTTAGTCTTTTAATCTTTTCATTCTGGACATGTTATCAATATGAGTCTTGACTATCATCTATGTACATATTAACCGATGTCACAAAATCCGACTTCATGTGGTAATATACATTATTATGTTACAACGAAACATTCCGTTATATATGATTCCAAAGGTAGATCTACTCCTCTCTTTATCCCATTCCTCTGTGAGAAACGTGGAAAGGAAAATACCCAACTTATGCATAATAATCAGTTGACTTTAAGTTACTGCTCGCTTCACAATATCTCTTCATTACCTAATAACTTTACTGTCCATGTTAAGATTATTGACTCCACTGGACCTTTTCTGACCCCCCATTCACACTAAGTTTCTGTTAATGAATAGGAACAAATAAGGCGAGTCAGATTCAGTCGAACTGTTTCTGGAATGAGACGGGGGAGAAATAGAGCTGTTTGGAGGTGGTTACCCATGAAATCTAATCTGCCTCACTCCTCAGCTGATATCGATCCATGTACCACCTATAATAAACCCTAGACATAACCCTTTGTTTCGCAGCAGATTCTAGCACGAACAACCTTATTGTTGAGATACATTTCAGCTGCATAACCGATTCTAGCAGCTCGGCCTAAATTTACTGTAAATTTTCATGAAATTTCATATTCATGGAAAATGTCCCCCTTGGAGGAAAGTTCTTTCCTGAATAACCATTGACTTTTCCTTAGTTATTGATTGGACGATGAAAAATGATTGGAATATTTTTTTAATTATTGAAATCCTAACCCAACTCCCGAACCACCATCCCCAATCTATTTAGGTGTACATGTAATCGAATAGCAATTGGAATGAGATATTTTTAGAGTGGATGGATGTGGATGGCGAATATTTCTGTTATTTTTCGGCTTTGGAAATCCTTTAAATATGTAGATTCAACTCTAATTTATACTACTGCGAAACAGTTTTGTTTCCACATTGGAAGTGTCCCAGTCTATTTGTGTTCCTGTGTGTTGGTGAAGGACAGTTTAACAGATAGCACATCTTACCTTTATGTGGTTTTTTTCTACAAATAATAATCTTTTAAATCCACCCATCGAACTATATTTTGTCCACATTTTGGCTGCTTCGAGATACATCTAAATTGCTTTGAGAAATGACTTGATTTCAAGAATGCGTGTTGTTCATTTTTGAGTAAACTTTAAATGTTGAGTTTATCTAATGACCAATATGGATTTTCATTTCAGATGGACTCCCGCCATGGGTGGATCGTTGGCCATGTAAGTTTTGCCACTTGTGTATTCTCTGTTTTTATAATGTTGGAAATACACACATTAATTGTTATTTAAGAACTCTTGAATTCCCTCAGATATCTATATCAAGTTTTCCCCCTTTACTTTTGTCATAGCTCGCTGACGGCCTTGGCTTGGAAGTGTCTGCTGTAGAAGATTTTATTCTATCCGATGAACGAGTAAGTATAATATTATCCCTGCACCAAGAGTATTGTCTTTCGAGATATATTATTAATTATTAGTAGCTTCTTTTAATATGTATTGTCTATTGAGTAGCAAATAAATTGAATACTACAGTTGTTTTGTGTCGCCTCGTAAAAAAATGTTACCAAAGCGTCAAATTTTACCATAACTCGATCAGTACTTTACCTTAGATTTGATATACTGATTGTTACTGTGTTCCTTCTGCAGAACTAGTCACTGCTGATATGCATGGCACATTCAGTAGTTTTCTATTTTAGGGAGCTCTATTGACATGGTCATATTTTATGACTAATTATGTATCAGCATCTAATCTTAAGTTTTGTATCATTTCTAGTTTGATCTGATCGAGGATTTCTTGGCTGCTAAAGGCTCAAGAAAATTGCTGTTCTTCTACCAGGAACCATCAGTAAGTGGGAGCCACATTAATTGTCAATATTTAATGGAGGGAAGAAGTGAAGGGTAGCATCAATATTTTACCATGGCCATTAGTCCCACTTCACACGCAGGGGCTGCGTCTATTCTTGGCGCCTTTCATTTGCCTTGTTCTCCAAGCTAGCAGCAGCAGGTGTTTCTGATAATAATAATAGCTTCCGCCCTCAGACATTCATCGATAATTCTTACCAGTTACTTGATAAAGGTGAGGCGTATATTGATTTAAACAAATCTAAATGCCTCCAAAATGTAAAAAGATTTGGTATCGGGGCAATGTTCTTTCTAGTGTAATGGTGCCTGATCACATAATGATTCGCATTTTAATTTGAAACCACTTGAATCTCAGAAACTGCCTATATGCAATCGAAATATTATTTCACTAATTGCCTACTTCATTCTATATATATGATATATATTTGGATCAGGGTATTTGCTACTGCTGCAAAATCAGTGTTAACTCGGGTCATTAATTACGCAATGGAGATTGATTTGGGAACCCCATACCTCATGTTGGGTTGGCAGAATAGCACACCCAAACTCATTGGTACTTCGCAAAGGCTTTGTTTATATCCTAGCCTCCTTAGTATTGTAGACTCCATTTATATAATCGCACTGGTTTAAGAACCCCAAACCATCGATAATGAGTGTGGTTACATGTATTATTAATTAAGTTTTGGACTTTGAACCCATTGTTTCGGCCTTGATTGAATCATACAAACCTCCGGTTCTTGATATGCTAGTCTTACTTTGTTTAGAAGGAGTGGTGGGTGGTATTGTTAGCTATATTAGCTAATATTTGAAATCAGAACATGACAAATCCCATATATCAGGGTTTAGAAAAGAACTTAGCCTTATGTGAGCAACTTTGCCCTCGTATGAACTTATTTAAATCCAGACATTCGATACAATTATTCGTTTCTGCTGCTTAAACTAATTGATTATTCTGGTGAAAAGGGAAATAATGTTTACCTTTGCGATTCTTACAAGGTTTTATTTATAGCAGTGTTTCATACCTGGCATCTGATATTGGATTATATATATCGAACCAGGAATTATGTAAACCTGTTTTGTTCTCTGGAATCATGTTCCTACACCTTGAAGGTAACCCAAGAAAATCCCCCAGTGTGCTGATCAGTACGGCCGCATTATAATCTTCTTCATGTTACCAGTCAGGTTATAGGAAGCAAAAATAATACCCATGCTGTGTACAGAACCAAAGACAAAATCTAATATTCCATATCTATAGCACTCCACTGCTCAATCAATTGACTGCTTCCTTTTTTCAGAAAGTTGTAACCCATTTTGAATAAGAGTGTCAAATGAAGAATTATTTCATTGATTGATTGATTGCCGGGTGTTTTTTTTAAAAATCAAAGTTAGCAAGTTAGCAAAGCACACAGAGTGCTTGCCCCGTGCCATGCACGCCAAAGTACAGGTAGTCCTAGACTCCTTCATCCCTTTCTCTTCCTGTGAGGTAGTTAGTCAGGTAAGCAGGCTGGCCATGTTTGCTGTTGCCATAGCTTGGCTCAATAACCTCTACTCTGGGACTACCTCAGTCACTCCCCACCACCCACCGTAGTACTGTGGCCCAACGGCACTAATTAATTTCATTACTGTTGCTGTATTTGTAACGCTTATTAAAGCAAAAACAGCTTATAAGGGGTACAGCTTTGTCGAGGTAGAGGTTTCAGCTTGTTTCCCTAGTGCCCATACACTACTTGAACAATTATCATAATATCTCCTAAGTATACTTTACACTGATGTACTATTATAAATTTAAATCAGTATATCGTTTATTAACGAAAATACATATATCCCCTACTGAGTGTACTGTATCTAGCCCCGTGACTAGTCTAATCATGTTATTAACAATCGTTAATAACTATTGTCCAATACAGACATCTTAATTGATGACCAGTGGCTTTATTACATGTTGTATCTATTTCTTGTACATACAACTTCTTTAAACTAACTTTAATCTAACTACACATATCAACCACTTAATGATATTCATTTTAACCTGTTATTTTTTTCTTTAAAATAGATTTAGTGGTATGATTTCGAACAAAGATTTTAAAACAACTTAATTACACTTGAAAACCCAAAGGGCATACGGTACATGTTATTGCACATGGAGATGCTTAGAATATAATAGTTTATGGGACTAAATAATTTAGTAATCGCGAGCCACGTTACCACTGTTGGGACATATTAACTTGTGGATTAGTCGTAGCCCGTGACTGGTCAAATCCTGTTATTAACAAGCTACCGGGATGGATTACAAGCACCGGCCTGCTTTCATGTATTCAATACATGTTTAGATTTAAGCTGGTTTGTATGTCGACGGCTAGGCTATTGAACGTGTAAGCTGCATTCTGTAATAGACTGGTGGTGTTGGTTACTCCGTTTAAAGGCCCAGAAATCAAAGCAATGCTTGGCCGGTCAGAGCTCTCCCACGATGTGAGCCCAGTTAATTAATGAGGATACCATTCAGTTGATTATTCATCTTATCAACTCAAGTAAAACTATAATAAAAGCTGACAATAGCTTCTGCAGGAATTAAAGGACATCGATAATAATTAAAGCCTTTACCATTATCGAAATGAATTTATCACATTTGTAAAAGAAAGTTTCCTAAAAACATTTAATAATTATTATACATAAATATATATTAACCAATGTCCCCAATAAAACTAATCCTATATCTATGCATCTGAATATAATATATTCTTCAGTTATTTCATATTATCATAATTGATTGATTGACTAGTAGAATAGACTAATAACTAACTATTTTGGTACCTTGCCCGAATGAAGGCTTCTTTTGCCTTTATCTGTTTGAAAACGTACCCTAGAGATTGAGTGCTAGTCTCACCTACTCACCATTGCCAAATGTCCTTGTATCTTTCTAAGCATATAAAAACACTAAGTATATGATACTTGTATATTGGAACAATGTCCATCCACCAATCGCCTAGACAGCTCTTGGTTTTAATATACAACCGTAAATTATAATATTGAAGATTACCCCTTAGTTTTAGCCTAGCAACCACTCTATAACATGTTATGAGCAAGGTTTCATAATATAGTAGACATTGTGTCTATTTCACAAACATTATCTACTGTCAACACATAATTCCGTCACGTTATTATACTAGATGAATATAAATCACTTTCTCAAGTACTTATTCGGTCGTGGTAAATTCTTTTGACACTAAGCTGAGTAACTGTTTTATACAGTTGCATTTTGTATTGATTGTTTCATTGTGTATGACGCCACGGCAGTGCTCAAATAAAAGAACATTTTTTTAGATGTAGTCTTGTCCACCAATGAAGTGTAAACAGATGGTTAATACAGTATGGTTTCCACTATATAGAAGCTCACCCTCCCCTTAAATTACTCCTCCCAACTTCTTTTTACTTTGGAATGAAATATGAACTGAAAATAAATAAATGTTTGATGCTGTAATTTCATGTTAGCGTTATTATACACATGGTATATCCATAACGAACCTTGTTTTGCTATTTGAGCAAGCTTAGGTATTCAAGCGTAAGCCTATCCATTACAGCTGATAGGTTCGGTAGTCTCGCAGCCATGTAGTCTTAATTATTTCAGACAAGATGCACTGCGACTTACTACTCGGAGTTTTACCATACCCATTGGTCTCATAGGTTTGGAGCCAATCTCTTGGAATTATGCCAACGAGTCTCCCCAGTCTTTTTCATTGCAGTTCTTTTATTGAACATTTAACTCAAACCCAACAGACCTCCCACAGACCCCTGCCCCCTCCCCCCATTTCTTTTCTCTCTCTCTCTCTCTGTACTGTACTAGTTTCCATAGTCAACAAGCCGACACACCCCACCCACCCATTTGCAGATCTAGTTGTTTATGTTAGCTGTTCTGAGAGTTTCAGACAGAAGCTTATTCCAAAGTCCCCTGCTCTTGGAACAGACCCCATACCGAGGTGTGGAGAGCTTTGACCAACCATTCTTGCGCTCACCTACTTTATAGTGAGGACTGCTTATTACTTCCAATCAAATTTTTGTCCTAATATGCACGCAAGACTGTTAATGTTTAGGCTGTGCTACTTGAACGCATTGACATTCATGATTAGGAATCTTAAGTGCCAAAGAAGGGTCGTAATGTTACTTCCATTATTTACTCTAATGCAGCTAAATGCATTCATACCAGGTGGAAACTGCGTCGGCACAATAATATATGACTTGATCGAACAGGCATCAATTGTATTATATACAGTGGTAATATATTACAAGAGTCCACTACAATCACCCACAAAACAATGTCTATTTTATATTTTTGGCATTGATACGGAGTGGGAATATATTTACATTGACTGAGCAAGGTTAGATGCCGTGGGAAGTTAGAATGAGGAAGTTAGATTGAAACTAAGAGAGACTATAATTGTGTCCCTAGGAAAGTAGAGAGATAGTGCTGGAGGGATTGGAAGAGATGGATTAAACTTGTGGCATTGAAGTCCATGTTGTATGGAATGAGGAAGAGATTGAGTCTGTCCATTTGTGATCGATATAAATCGTTTGTCTGGTGCGTGTTATTGGCAGAGTGCTTTATATTATTCATCGAATGGTCTTGTGGAACTGGGTTAAGGGTACTTAGTCAAAGCACAAAAGAGAGCAGTAAAAATGATTTTGTTACGCCTATCAGCCAAGTCAAAAAAGTTTTATCACCTCATATCTAAATCCCATGAATGCTCAAATCCCCGTTGTTGCTCGTTTGATTATGCTTAAGTGATCGCAAGGCAAATCTAATTGGTCTTGGTATCTGTGATACAAATAGTAACATATGATTTTTTTAAATTGCCATTATTCTTATCATTATTAATTCCCTTTATCTAAATGTATGCATGTATGAGCAGTTCATTCAAGTCTCTCAAGATTGTAGAGGGTTTAAACAACTTAGAGTTCTCCGAGAAATTACGACTGAAAATAAAGGATACTCCCAAACAAAGTCCGCCTTAGATGGAAATAATCATCGCTATGAAACTGTACCAGTCAACATCGTTAATCAGAGGCCTTTGAAAAGCTCAATATTTCTAACGTTGTTGCATAACTTAAGTCTCAGGGCCCTACTTTGTGGCCACCAACATATATTGCCTAATCTATTATTATGCTGTATATTTATCCAGAATTAATTAACCTTTTTTCCCTTTACAGCGCGATGGCATGTATGGTCGTAATGATGCAGCCAGCATCGCGGCCAAGGAACCTCAGAAGAAACTTTTCATTACTACTGGAAACAGTGAGGTAATTATAAATAAATGATTAAGCATTAATTGATTCAAATAGGCCTTTTTAGATCGGTGGAATGTTACCAAATTTAGATTCTACCGATTCCGTGTGGTTGGAAGCCTAGGATATGATTGGTATTTAAAGTACTTATTAACTGGAACTTCTTACAAATATTCCTGCCAACATTTTTTTATTAGAATATGGTTTTATGCACAATTAGATATTAGGAATTATGTTTTAAAATCTTTAAAGTAAATTTGAATTTATTTACCTTTGGGGTGTGCAGTTTATTTGTATCATCTTTAAATACAATACATGCAAAAACAATTATGAGTATTTATTACACATTTTTTTTCAGTAGAGAGCGTTAGTATAATTTTATCAGAGGAAAAATAGTTTTGACTTCATGATGATAATATCTTAAATAGTGCACTGTATCAATATAGATATATAGATGTATATCCCATTAATTTTGTTGACTGGACTTGTCTATCGTTAACCTTTCTTATGACAAATCGATAAATGTGATGCTCTCTCCTATTTTAGGGCTGTAGCGGAGTGGTTTTCTTCTTCCTGCGCACCGTGACGGACAAGGCTATTGCAGTGAGCACTATTGCCTCTGAAGTGAACTATGGTCTTATGGACTGTTCTGGAAACAAAATCATTGAGGGAGCTGAACGAATGCTCTCCAAGATCATGGTTCCATCTCTTAAACACCTAGAGGTAAGTCGAAAGGAAAGACTTCATATATTTTTATCATGGTTAATTTAGTTTTTATATCCTCGCATGGAGTATACCTCCCTGATCCTAACCACTATATGTTATTAGCATTCACACACTGACACTTTTGTCATTCATAGCTATTCATATGACCTTACGTGAACTTCACTTTTTGATAACTCAGTTTGAAACATGCAGAAGTTACTGAGTATAATATATATTGTCTACCTTGCTATGAATTATATTCAATGCAATGAGTATGGATATAGCAATAGTTAATTGGGATGTTTTGAAGACCACACCACTGTATCCAGGCTTTACCAGCTATTATTCTCGAACGTTATTTATAATACCAAACAACCTCAAACACTATCGATACGGAAATATTAACCAACATCTTCGATATTCATAGGATTGGGGCAAGGAGCTCGACCACCAAAATCCAAAGGTTGTTGACTTCTTGGAGCAACTGGACAAGTTTATCATCAACCTTGGAGCTGCTCGCGGCAACATGACCGGTCACGTCATCCTAGCTGAGACCGAGTACGGCCCGATGTTGGACGGCATCAAGACCGCCAACGAGTACCAGATGCACGCCAACAACAACAGCGAGCTGGTGGAGAACCTGGAGGAGCTGCTGGCCATCTGGTCCAAGCAGATCGAGCAGGTGCTGGCTGAGAGCGAGCAGATCAGGCACGAGGCCGATGACATCGGACCCAGCGCCGAGCTCGCTTACTGGAAGACAAGGATGGCCAAGTTCAACACGTGAGTGTGGCTTTTCTTTAGGTGTTGTGTTGGTAATAGTATAAATCTCTCTTTTTTTAAAAAGTTTTATTTGCGTACAGTTTCAAGATACCCCAATAATCTCATGTTTCACAATAATAAAGGATGACTCTACAAATGCAATCTAATTTTAATAATTTTATTCTAGCTGTTTCATCATTACGGCCATTGTTAATGCTTTGACCACATACATCTCTATCTTATCTTTATATTACAGCAGTACGGATATTATACAGTACCAACCGCAAAATTATATCGCTCAAACTTTCAACTGTTCATATTTTGGTGGCCACTTGAAACCTTTCGCAAAGTTCGCGAAATATTTCAACGGGACCACACAGTAAATAGAAACTCAGACAAAGGTGTATGCCACCCTGACCATCCAAAAATACCTGTATATTTTAAAATGTAATATCATACATGTATTTAATCAAATGTTTAACCTTTCTTCCTCTTGCCAACAGACTTCTCGAGCAGATCAAGTCCCCTCGCTGCAAGGCTGTAATGGGAGTACTCAATGCTGCCAAATCCCGCTCTATCCGGCACTGGAGGGCGCTAGACAGCCGTATCACTGATTACGCTAACGAGGCTAAGGACAACGTCAAATACCTCTACACACTGGACAAATTCTTTGGTCCTCTCGTCAAATGCACACCTGTAAGTGTCTTATGTTTGATTTGCTTTGTCTTTGTTTAATTACTTTATCTCTTTTTCTTATTTCTCTAAAACGTATATTATGTAATGTTAATTATATATATGCTCATTCATCACCAATCTATTTACTAATTTATTTATCTATTGATTCATTTACTCATACATCCATACATTCATTTATACATGTACATCTGTATTTATTCATTATGTAAGTTTATCTTTTGTTAATTTGTTTATCGTGTATTCATCCATTGATGATTTAACTTATTTGATGATGGGCCTTTGCTGTACAAATACTCAGTCTAAGATATAAGAAGAGATCATCCGGTCTATAAGATAGTGGATCAAACGAATCAATAAATTTGAAATGTATATTCTTTTCCCGCAAAAGGATATTAAAAATCGGCGGGAATTTGGTCCAGCAATATCCTCATAACATGCTTTCATTTTCTCTTTTCAGGCTACCATGTTGGAGCACATTCCAAGTTTGATGAACGCTATACGTATGATTTATAGTATCTCTTCCTACTACAACACATCAGAACGTATGACATCCCTTTTTGTGAAGGTCACTAACCAAATGATTTCTACCTGCAAGAACTATATCAATCAAGGAGTCAGCAAGGTCTGGGAACACCCGCGGTAAGTCCGATTCTAATCTGTTTTATGAGAGAGAAAACCTATTTTAAATTACGTCCAAGTAGTTGTGGACCAAAAGTTCATATAAAAATCTACTTAGCTCCTGTGCCTTATAATAGGATTGGCCTTTACTCACTTGAAAAGGTTGGGCCTTTATGCAAATTGATGCCTTAACGTTTTGGATTTTTGAACGGACAAATGGGAAATTGCCATTTACTTTGACATGGCTGGTAAGAATACGATAGGCGGATGGGTAGATGTATTTTGCCAGAAATTTCACTAAGTAAAACGAATACTTTTTATAATATGGGCACGATTTAAGCTTTGGGGGACCTGGCAGTTTCTTCCTTATTTGAGTTTCCCTACAGTACATGCGTTAATAGAAGGTTTCATCAATCTTGTTTTGGATTAAGTTTTGAGGAGGAGGAAGAGAAGGAAGTGGAAGTGGAGGAGGGCGACGACCCACCACCTCCTCCTGATAAACATTTAAAAAGAGTAAAATTCAAAGAAGAGCGGTAACGATATTTTAAACTTAAATTTAATTAATTATTGTTGTTATCTTCGTCTTTTTTCTGAGGATTTTGAATTTTATCCGTCATGATCATCGAAGTGCATGCAGTTTTTTTCTGACTGAATACAATTTTGGAGTTAAGATCAATATTTCAGCTCAAGTTTAATCATGAGAATTGCCATCTCCTTGGAGCATGCACTATAAGCATGACGCTCCAGGTTCTCATGAATGTTTTCAATCCATGTCTCCAGCCTTTGTCACCTGTTGTCATTTTCACTATACAATTCAACACATTCTCTCATCAAGAACAAGCTGTTACATGAACACCGCGATTAATATCTATTTTACTCCATAAATTCCTTCTTTTTCAATTAATTTTTCTCCAGTTTCCCTTTTAAAATAAAATTCTTGATAGCCCCTTTATTGGTAGGAATCAATACAATTATTGATTGACTCAATTCTTTTCTTACTTATGATATCTTTTTTTCTTCTCATAGTCATAGGATTTTGTTCCTCATAGTCATGTTCTTTATTTTTATCTCCTCGATATTAAGTTTTGCTACATGAAACATCGAATAAATTTGGACAAATGAATACTAACATATTTCTAACTTGCCAAGATAGATAGATCTTGCAATTGTTGTTAAATTAATGTTGCTAAATATTTCAGTGCGGAACTGTTAAGACGCCTCCAGGATTGTATTAATCTTAACTTGGAGTACCAAAAGTGCTTCCAACGCACGAAGGAGAAGTTACGCGAGAACCCTAATGAGCGACAATTCGAGTTCAGGTTAGTTCTACCCTCTTAGATGAAATCTCAGCACCTAATCACATTTTCCTTCTATCTTGAATTATGATATCCATATAGATGAGACCGCACAAAGTTTATTTTCTCTGGTAACTAGGAATACCTTTGCAACGAATTTCACCAATTAAACCCTATATGTTTCCTAGTCTGCCCAGCCATTTTGGGAACGAGAGGGCCGAACTTTACATGTAATCAATACACCTCAGTTGTAACGATGTTAAACGCACGTGCTCTGAATGTGCTACTTTGTTTAAAATGAATAAATACGAATTTTTAGACTCTATAGATGATATATATAATATTTATCGGCGCAATCTTTATTACAGCGAAAACTACATCTTTGGGAAGTTTGATACCTTCTGCAAGCGCCTTGAGAAAATCGCTGACATGATAAACACTATCGATGCCTATTCTGGACTGGCCGATGTCCGCATTGAAGGTATCGATACTATTGTGGTCAGATACAAGACCACTGTGGATGCCACTAAGAAGAAGACATATGATATTCTGGATCACCGAAAGGGTGATTTTGATAACGATTACATGGAATTTAAAGGCGCTTTTGACAATCTCCAGGGGAACTTGCAGAATTTTGTTGATTCCTGGTTTGAGAAGTCCCTGTCGGTATGTACATCTCCAGATCGCTGGATTTAGCCTTGCAAGTTTTAAGTTTATCTAAGCTACTAAATACCCTTTATGAAATATGGCTTAATAGTCCCGGTTTAGTTCTGTCACAATTGGAATATAATTCTCATTACCTTTGTTCTTAATACAGACACAGAAAGCCTTGGAATTGCTCGTCAAATTTGAGAATATCTCCGGGCCGAACTTGGAACTTCGCGAGAAGTACCAGAAGGTCCTGACAAACTATGGAAAGGATTTAGAGACTGTGAGGAAACTGTACCAGAAACAAAAGAATGAACCCATCATCCCCAGAAACTTACCTCCCATATCTGGTAAAATATCATGGGCCAGACAACTTTACCGCAAAATTGAAGGCCCAATGAAAATCTTCAGGAAGAGACCAGATATTCTTAAGGTAGTTTGAACAAGATATTTTGATTTTTCTTATAAAGAAATAATAAGTGATATTTATATTTTGGTTGAAGAATAAGTAATATTTAATATCTTATATTTTGGTTGAGCCAATAATCTTGATGAACTAAAAACGATTATAGATTAGAGACGCCCAAGTGTGGTATACTCTCCCAGTAAATTGTATTTTTTACCATTTTGCAGAGTGAGGAAGCGAAGAAGATTATTCGCAACTACAACAAAATGGCGGCTGTCCTTATGGAGTTTGAGGTCAGTAAACATTCGTAACTTGTGGCTTATTCAATTATGTTGGGATCTGTCAAATAAAGAAAGTAGTATAATACCCAAGTCTTCCGATAGACCAGCATAAGTCCTAATTTGGAACATGTTAGTTAATAAATCAAAGCCACGTTCAGCGAGTTTTATGCAAGAATAACATAATCAGTAGGATGTATCTTATTTCTTTTATTTTTTTTATTTAGAATTTTTATACAGCCAATTTTCCATAAATTTAAAAAGGCCGAAAAATCTTCCGTAAAATTAAAAGGCTATTAAAAAGTTTATTGAATGGTGAATCAGAAAAATCATATTGAAACTTTGATAAGTTAACTTATCAGTAAAGAAGGAGGAGAAACCTGTAAATTTTCGCGATTGGTCAGTAGTTTATTATTTATCATTATCATATTTGATAAATTGTATGTAATATTTGATGGTTATATTCCTCTAATAGATGTTGTACCATAGAGGATGGTGCCGCGCTGTAGAGACCGCACTGACCGGTCTGACGGCCACCCTCCTTATACGTCACCCAGACACCCGTCAGCTCTTTGTCAACTTCGACCCACACATCCTGGAGCTCATACAGGAGGCCAAGTACTTGAAGAAACTAAACCTGGAGATCCCTAACTCCGCTATCCTCCTCTGTAAGAAGGAGGAACAGATCAAGGACTACAGGGTTAGGTAAGTGTCCATTGGTTAAGGCTTCTAAGTTCATATACATACATGTACACATACCCTTCATTTATTAGGTGGTATACGATGAAAATATCTGAGAATAATCTTACTTAGTCTCTTAATATCTTACTATAATTACACGGTAGAGGTCTGATGGATTAATTAAATGAAATGCCTCTCTACAGATTACTGGAAATGCTGGCTGAGTATGACCATATTGTAAAGAGCATCCCTGCTGTGCTCCTGCCCCTCATGAAGCCCTATTGTGACCGTGTCGATGAAGCTATAAAACCTGGACTCAACTCACTCAGCTGGGCCTCCCTCAACATTGACGCCTGTATGTACACAATATCCTCAACATATTAAAATATATATATGATCGCGTATAATATAACGTTGATATAAAGATCATTTAGTCATCTACTATTGGTTCTTCGCAAATGATAGGTTTAAAAAGTTAGTATAGTTAGTAGGGACAATTTATGTTAAACTTGCGAAAACATTCTAGTATTTATACAAACCAGGGATCTTGAGACAATGAATCGAGTATTTATTCCCGAGTATGTATTCCAGACATTGCTAGCATCTACAAGGCCATGGGAGAGATGGAGCATCTTGCTAAGCAAGCTGTAGACATACTGGAGTGCCGTATTGAGGCCATCCTCGAGGATATGTCCCTTACTCCTCTTTGTGACCTGCCTGAAGATGAATCCATCACCATCACCGAGTTCCTCTCCCGAACAGAGGAAACCTGTATTGAAGCTTCCCAATCACTGGCTAAGTAAGTAGTAAATAATGTAATTATGTGAAATAAATCTCTTTAAAAGGTAGTCTTGAATACTCATGAGATGTATAGATGTGATGTGTTGAGTTAGCCTAGCAAGTTTTAAGTTTTGATAACAGCAGAGTATTGCTTTTGTGGGGTATGTGCAGATATGCTTTTTTTTAAAAAAATAAGTGGGATCTGCTTTACTTGTATTTTTATGTCTCTTTTCCATGCTTTTTCTTATGTTTTTTTCTCCATTTACACACCTATATTGATATTTTACGGATAGGGGTATATTTCATCCCTACCCTTTAGAAGAATTGAACTGAACAATTCGTCCTGCCTTAAAGATAAATATCAAGTGATTATAAAGCATTCGGAACACATCAAACTGTCGCAAGTTTGGCATTGTTTGAAAAGTAAAACATAGGTTTGAAAATCGGTGCACAGTCCCACCCATCTTTCAAATATTGGAGTGTAAATTGCCATGTACATTGGCATGTATTTTTTGTGTGCTAAACATCACTTCAAAATGTAAAAAAAATTGTGTGATAACCAACCGAAATATATCTTGCAAAAGATCGGATAGCAGTGGACAAGGGTAAGTGTACATGACAATTGAAACACTGTCTCTCGTTCGCCACATATCTCACATTCCATTACAGGAATCAGTCATATCATCATACTATGAATCAATATCACTCACTGTTCAATGAATGTCAAATGCATGAAAACCATTACAGCTAGGCTTGCTAGTAAGCCCAGTTTAGAAATAATTACGATTGAGCAAAAATGGATGTTTTTGTCAATGGATATACAGGTTATGTATTGTCATTCAATTTTATTCTAATATTTTTTCGTCTTTTACTTTTGGCCTCATTTCTGTCATGTTTCTCATCATTATTTCAAACATAACTGTGGTACCGACGATACAAATTGGGGTGAATACTTTTGCCACTTAAAACCCAAAGTAGCTTTGATGCTGATGGACCTTTCAATTTTAAGGCCTGTCTTTTTTGCATCACCTTGACGAAACCGCATGTTTAAAATTATTATTAGATAGTATAGAATGTCTTGTTAATGTCCAACACTTGTTTGTTTTGCCAGATCTAGTAAGTTTGTTGAGAAGGCCATAGGTGAATTGATGAGCCTACTTAAGTCCCCACTCAGTGAGGAAGAGCTCAACAGAATGCTTCCTGAGGACAACCAACAAGAACCTGATGCATACACTATGCTCCTCAACGCCTTCACCCAAAGAAACACTGAAGCACTTGTCAAATGTAAGTTCATCACCTAAAATAGATATCCAGTCTTGATTGCCAAAGTATTGGGATTATCTATATAGGTTACCTTGTTTAGATATGTTGGAAACTTTCTTGCCCTTGCCCTCGTTATAGAAATTCAGATTAGTAAATTTCACTCTAAAAATGTTGAATTTTATCACATTTTATGTGGGGTTGCCTCCGTTTCATATCTGTAACCCTTTCAATGAATTTTATAATGTTAATTAAATATGCTGTTATATTTTTTATTGTTGCTACAAAAGAACTGTTTGGACAGGATCATTCCACCAAGGGAAATATCAAATCTATAAAAATTAGAACAATTCCACATTTATATACCATAACCAAGGATTTTCTTCTAAACCACAACCCTATGCCCTTTCAGGTACCCGCCTATCTCTTGACACTATTAAAAGGCGTGTACAGATGTCGAACCGTTTTGCAAAGAAAGAGGACAAGGAGTCTGAGAAGAAGCCTCCATTGTTCATGGCGGACATTGTCCTATCTCTACCCAACGTCGTAATGCGGCCCTCTTTGGAGGACATCCAAGCTACCCTCAATAAGTCTGTCCAGGTGATGCTGAAAATGTCTGAAAACATCCCTCAATGGGAACATCTAGTCAACCAGCAGCGTCTCCAACAGAAGGTAAGAATAGAAAATAATAAAGACTATGTTCCTCCTGTTCTGACAAATTATGGGTTATCTAATATATTATATATATTTATACCATATGGATGTGTGAGGTTCGAATAGGAAAAATTATGTTATGTATATATAGGACTTTTGATGTAAATCCTTTGGTAAATTTAAGTTTGATTATATTTGTAAGTAAGGTAAGAATGGTGGGTTCGAATTGCAAGAGCTTTTTACTTTAAAGAACTATTTAACGGACATTGTTTTATTAATAGATTAAAAGAAATATTGCACATTCTGATATCTGGAGGGATGGTGGTGGTTTTAAATAATCTAGTATGTTATGTGTAAATATCTCTTATGCTACTGTTTAAGAAATAATCAGAAGTAAATAAAATATAACTTTCTTTTGTTTTCCATTGTGCCCTAGACCCTATCATTTCTTTGCTTTAAACGAAATGCTTTCAAAGGGGTTATAGATTGCTTAGACGCCTTAACTATTAAATAGAATTAATATTTTCATAACTGAGGATTGTTTAGATTGTTTGGAAGCAATTACTGAAAAATTTATATTGCTCGGTCACAGCTTCCAAGAGAAAATACCAGATTAAAGGTTTGTGTATTGGTACCGTTTTCACATAATTGCTGTTTTTATTGTACATCAAGCCAAGGCGTGTTTCATACCTAGCTCTCTCGGCTTACATTGACTGCTCTCCAACACCAACTGACACAGTGCCTAAATCATCTGTGTTCAAACTGAAATAATATGGGTGGACAAAGTAATTGATGTGTTAATGGATGGGAGCTGGTGCATTAAACAAGCCGTTTTCCCCCGCCCCATTTACTGAAAACCGTTTGCAGTATTTATAAGATATATAATAAGCTTAGGAAATATATTACCAAGCTTGGATTGGTTGGTGGGTAGTTTGTCATAGCCACCTTTTCCAACCAGTCTGCCTCTGGGATAAGTAACAAAAATTCCCCCAAAAGATTGGGAATTGAGAATTTATTTATTTATAGTGTAGGCCAAACTACTTTGGATTATTGACATGGTGTGTGACCCATTAATATTCTCAAGTGGCAGAAGAGAAGCCATTGGTGATAAGTGACTGAACCCCATCCAACCCAATAACAAAATAATATTGCTAAGTATTATTAAGTACTTAACGCATAGACACATTCACATAGGTACTGGGCTTTCTTTACTTAGGAATAAATGCTGCCAAGCTTGTCATCAATATAAATATGTAATATATTTGTATTGATCCTTGCCCATTTGGTTCCCTCACTTGTTGCTCTCTGGAGGTATAGATTTTAAAGCAATTTTCTGTTTGAATTATGCATTTATATAAATTGGAAAAAAATACCGTAGGATATATTGAAAACGATAATACATACCTTGAATTCAGAGTTCTTCGTTTTCCTATCGTTTAAAAATATTCCAGAAAGCAACTAAAATATGACATGCATTCAATACTCGGAGGACATGGAACATATGGCCGAAAAGCTATATGCCATGTGTTGGCAATATGACATAGACATTTCTGCCTTATTTCATATATCCAGTTGTATATTTTACAATATGTAAATTACATGTGTACATATTCTCTTTCGAATAATATCTTAAAATTCAAATGTTGGGAATTATGGTGATTCAGCGATTCCATGCAAGGATGCGCAAGGTGATATCTTTTAAATTTTGATAATTATTATCGCCTCTCCTTGATATTGTCCTTTTTGTCTTTTTCGATAAATACAGACTTTGGTCTTGGATAGACGACAAGCAATATATATATTGTTAAAGTGACACTCTCGTATTGTGACCTAGTCGTAGAATAAATTCTTTTCGCTAAGCACTCATCTTTAATACACTACTGTAAACATTGATACTTTGCCTTTAAAATTATTGCTCTTTCTCCAACCTGGAGCTCTGTGCTTCTGGATATGTTGCCTACTCCTTAAAGGGTTCGAACAAAAGAGGAACAGGGATTTTTAATAACCTTTTAAAGTTATAAATATATCTAAGATTTAACACAAAATCATAACTTTTGCTATAGAGAGGGACAAAGAGTCGAAATCGCTCTCGAAGAGTAAGTTTTTTTTAGTAAAGAATGCTTTAAATTTTGCTTCTGGAAGCATGTAGATTATATATAGCACATGGTTTTTCACCTTCTCGCGTGCTGATATTGGAATACATTACGAAAAAGTACAGCAATTGATATATGAACTGTGCATGAAGAAGTATAGCGAGCAAAATTGATTGAAAAGAAATTAGCATTTGCATGGATTGGTTCACTGAAGCTGGCACTGAACAAGTTGGTCATATCCAAAAGAATTTCGATTTGTAAATGAATGGGGCTATGTCTATTTGAATTTCATGTCCACACAAACCTTCAACAACAAAACAAAATATATATATGATATTTACGAAATGTCCTTTTTATAAATGACACATATGCAGCTTTAATTCATGGTTACATCGTTCGTACACTACACCCATAAATTTATTCTGAAACACTAACCAACGACTTGCAAAAATTAAAACTCTAAAAATACTTATCTTATCATTGACAATGTGTTTGGTTTGTTGTTGGACGGTTTATCATGTCAACCTTTATTTTAATGTCTATAATTATATACGTGTATGTCTACCTGCCTCTCCGTTCTTTCGGCCTAAATTAAGTTTATTGGCCTGTTCTACACGTAAATTGGTTAAGGGAATGTGCATGAATATTTTCAATTTATATACGAAGGAATACTGCCTTTGTCGGATACTTTTTTCGAGGTTGACACTTTATAATGACTTAGGTTCATGATGAAAAAGAAAACAGTTTACCATGTACATAGTCAAGTCTGTTTGTTTTTGATTGGCTTATTTTAGAGAAAGGATTTTTTCAAAGTTTTTCGAAAGCACTCTTGCACAGAGGAAAAACATTCCTTATGATAATATTGGATTTAAGGGTTACAATTTCCTCCGAGAAAAGTTGTATGTAAAACATAATGCCTACTTGGTTTGAGTAGATAGAAATAGGCCGCGGAGTTTTCCTTGGTGCAAGATTTCTTTTGAGTATAAAATAGTGTCAGATTGGTTTGTTATAAGAATATATTTCATAAGAGATGCCTACCCATAAAAATGGGTAAAATTCCTTTCTAACACCTGGTATCTTAACCTGGTTTCCTATTTATGAAGTATTAAAATTGGTAAACATGTAATAATATTGCATCTATCGTTATTTATTTTTCTTTCTCTTCTAATCAGATACCTATAGAATCAACTAAAGTCTATAATGTTTTAGTCGTCTTTTATACTCTTCACTTCACAACACTCTTTCAATGTGCTGTAAATCTGTTTCTAAGAAAGACCGTAAGGATTGTTTTACATTTATTAATATTCTCAATATTTGCCTTTCAGGAGAATGAACAAGCTGCAGCGGACAACCCCGAAGAAGTAAAGATCAACCCATCCACGATGATCAAGCCACTCCACAAGTTGGTGGGCGAACACAAAGATATCGTGAAGATTGTTATCCAGCTGCAGAGCGTTGTCTCCACCATCAAACCAGAGGTTCAGGAACTTCTTGAGTCCTTCTCCAACTACCAGGACATCTGGAATATTGTAAGATCGCCTTTATTACTCTACAAGCTTTAAAATTAACTAAACAATTAATGGAAAAGGAATGTATCAGGCAGACAGTCCTAAAATGGTTTAAATCCATGTTAGTGGAAGTATATTAGAGGGCAGTATCCACTGTTGTTTCGTTTATTTACTGGGTACTTTTACACTTTTATTGGTGGCTAAATAGGTAGACTGAAAATTAAAGTTTATAGTTTGTACCAACCCACTAAATCATGTTTATAAGAATAGTAGTAATGCAAATGTTAGCGGTAACAATTCGAAGAAAAAGTAAATTTATATTCTATACATTATGAATATCAACCATGTTCTTGTTCTTTTATCTCACATGAAAACCGATCTTATCTGCCATACTTAGGACGATGATTTATACATTTTAATTCATCATATGACAGGCATTAATAGAGGCAGCAACACACAAACCTACCTGTTTGTTTTAAAACCCTATAATGAAATAAATAATGCATATCCTTAATTCTCCAATTTAACTCAGGTTGCGGAGGACAAAGTTAAAGAGTTCATGGAGACCAAACCAATCATGTCTGAGTTTGATGCCATCCTTAAGTACTACAACAACCTTGAGGCTCAGGTCGAGGAAATGCAGGCCAACAAGCGCGTTGGTCCCTTGCTCTTCTTGACTGAGCCGCTCAAGTTGTCGCTTCTAGCGGAGATCAAGAACTGGAAGCGCTGCTATGCCAAAAATCTCAATGACAAATGCGCTCGAGAAATGGACGAGATGCTCGAGTTCTTCGACAGCATGATGAAGAGGCTGTGTCGGCCCATCAAGGATCTCGATGACGTGCGAGCAACTATGGCTGGCTTGGGCGAGATCCGAGAGTCGGAGATAAGGATTGACATGACAATCACGCCCATTGAAGAGGCATATGTCATGCTTAATAGATATAACCTTGTATTCAATGATGGCAATGCGGAGAGAGTCGACTCTTTGTCGTACCAATGGAAACTACTGAAGGCACAGGTTGGTTGGAATATTTGTTTATACCAATTTTATTTTAATTTGTTTTTCTTCGAATTAATTTAAAAAGCCATGTCAATAAGAACTACCGAAGATAATGGGAAATATCTAGGCTCCGCGGAGCTGAGAATAGTCCACATTTATAGGCTTGTAATTAAATTATGGGCACTAATTAGTACAATGAATTTCGTTACTTGTATGTTATAGACATTCCATTCACAACCCAATTTGTTTTTTTCCTTTCAGGTATTAACCATTCAGAACCACTTGATTAAAATCCAACCAGAATTCAAAGGAAATCTTCTCACAGGTGTTGCTAAATTCCATCAAGACAGCGGAGAATTCTTCGGTGACTACGGAGAAAGGTATGATTGACGATCAATCTCGTTGTGTCAATATTTCTTACTGTTATCATTCCTAACCGAAAGTCCCCTCACCCCACTCTCCATTGTAGATATTTCTGAGAATATATTTCATTTCAATAATATATTTATTGCCATCACCATGACAATTCAGTATGCTTCACTTCTGGTATTGCACATTTTTTAATATCTTACGAATATTCACTCACTTTTCCCTGACGAAGCCCCGAAACGTTGGAAATAAAAATTCAACTGAATCACAACCAAATATCTCCAGTTGTTTCTTCGGATTTTAAGTGATATTATCTACCTTCACCATTATATTTATTCATTTTATTTCCTACCTCGGTTCCAGCGGACCCATGGTGGATGGTATTGTTCC
Source organism: Sthenelais limicola (assembly GCA_942159475.1). Lineage (NCBI taxonomy): Eukaryota > Metazoa > Annelida > Polychaeta > Phyllodocida > Sigalionidae > Sthenelais > Sthenelais limicola. The sequence continues at coordinate 68,483,785 of OW804097.1, read as the reverse complement.
TCGCGAGGCTTCAGACCGACTAGCCATTTACCAAGCCCGATTCGACGAGCTGTGGCGCAAGTTTGTTACGTACTCTGGTGGTGAGGAGCTCTTCGGTCTGCCGGTTACAGAGTATCCTGACTTGCAGCGTATTCGTAAGGAGCTGAACTTGCTGCAGAAACTGTACGGGCTATACAATGATGTGCTGGAAAAAGTCAACGGCTACTACGACATCCCATGGGTGGAGATTGACATCGAGAAGATTAACAATGAAATTGTTGAGTTCCAAAATAAGTGAGAACATGCTCATACTTTTTCATCGCTTTTTGTGTCACAGTTTTATTCATGTATTGCCTCATTCAACTTACAAAAAAGTATATTGTCTTAAAAAAATATTCATGTAAACCATCCAACATATAGGACTTATACCAAAAAAATAAAACTTGAGCAAATAATATCACATATTTTATTCCTATTTCCAATCATTTTCCTCTTTGATTTTGGATTTTTGTCTTTATGACTTATCTCTATCATAGAATCATAACCTTACTTACTTCTCAATAAAATCTTGCCAGTAAATCACACCGATTAAGGAGATAATAAAGTTAACAACATGGCAACTATTACTGTTTCTTACAGATGCCGCAAACTGCCAAAGGCCTTGAAAGATTGGCAGGCGTATGAGGAGTTGCGTAAAACTATTGACGATTTCAATGAGACATGTCCCCTTTTGGAGAGCATGTCCAACAAGGCGATGATGCCCCGCCATTGGGAGCGCATCGCTACCCTCACTGGCCATACATTTGATGTGGAGTCTGACAGTTTCTTATTGAGAAACTTGATGGAGGCTCCCCTCTTGCCCAACAAAGAAGACATCGAAGTAAGTCTGTTAAATATAACAATATGGCTATGCTTTAGGCCATGCCTTTCAAATTTTAACTTTGCTGTGTCATGCAATAAAATAATAATGAATGGTTGATTTAAATTTATTTATTCTAGGATATCTGTATATCCGCGGTGAAAGAAAAGGACATTGAGGCTAAGCTCAAGCAAGTCATCAATGACTGGAGCGCTCAGAACTTCATGTTCTCCCCTTTCAAAACCCGTGGCGAACTGCTGCTAAAGGGTAGGTAGACAAACGCACCGCAAAGATGTGTGAATATCTGGAATATGGATTTGTGATATTGAGGAAAAGGAGGCTGCTTCTGCTTTGCAGCTACCCAACTTTAATACTTCTTAATGCTTACTTCCCGCCTCTTTAAAGTACTTTTAAATTAAGTACCTTAAATTCTGTGTGGTGTGCATCTTCCTTAACTTACTGATATTGATTTATATTTTAATGGCATGTTGGTAAATTATATCAGCCTTTGAAATGGTTTGAACTTTCTGATATACATTTATCCCATTGAAATATTACTCCTTTAATGCATGATTGCGTTCATTATTAAAATTACTAATAGCAATCGAGATATTTTTCTCCATGCCAGTTCATTTCTACCAATAGAATACTAATGCATAAACCGATTATCATTGCTCCCATGAAGTCCAGGGAAAAGGTTTGTTTGGGGCCGAATGTTAAATTGCCACCTCCTGAAGGTTCTTGGCCCCGAGAGTTGTGCATGAAACTGTAAAAATGTGAAAAATAAAAATAAATGTACTAGGGTGACCTATGCATTCAGAAGAGGGCGGGCACTCCACTTCACACCATACTGCATAACAGTTACTGATAAAATATAATCAGAGCGAAATTCACTATTCAAGTGTGTACATCGCATACATTATATATGCGAGAAAATAGGCACAGGTTGTTCACTCTTCCAAGGCTGCATGTAATATTTCAATACACTCATAAGAAATACTTACATGGCGTAAATTACAAAGGTAACAGTTTTAACAGATAATCTTGCCCTGGAATTGATCAAGATTTCACCATAGAAGTTTTACAAGATATAATTAAAGCATGCTAAATGTTGTGCAATAAAAATTAAGAACAGTGGACCTTGTATAAACATGACATAACTGTTCCAAAGTGAGATAAATAAAACGATGATTTGCATGGGTTTGATTTTTTTTTATGTTTGATTTGCTAGAAAGAAGTGCTAATTTTAGTTATTTGTTTGTGTGCTAGTCACCGACCAGTGTGAAAACTAACGTTGAATTAAATCGATATCTTCGAATATACTTTAGTTTAATCGTTTGATTGATTGGATTTTTTCATTTCTCTAATGGAATGTACGAGCCTAGGGAATTCCAATACATGTAGTGTTAACGACTCTCCATGTATTGAGGCTGGTGTGTTTTTAATGTTCATCCAATAATATTTTAATTTTATAATGCCAATCAACAGGTGATACCACAGGCGAGACGGTGGCATTGATGGAAGACAGTTTAATGGTGCTCGGATCGTTGATGAGCAACAGGTAATTGTGTACACATTGATCACATTCCCTGCTTCATATGATCCAATATATAAATAAAGTATAAGTAGGATTGCAATTCACCAAGTGATCAGAAAATGCCCGATATCTTGTTTTAATATAACATAAGTCTCTCATCGGTGCAAAAACAGTCCGAATATTTAAACAATTATTGGCGGATTCTGTTACGAGTCGAAAACCTAGTTTATTATTTGCCAAATATTCGCGTATTTTGTCAGCTTCATGGATAATCATCATTTAAAAATTAATCGCCCTACAGTACATCATACTCTATAAACTAATCTCTGTATATAATAATTAGCGCGGGGAATTTCGAAATGACCTTCACAGTCTCAATCATAAAACAATATATCCATCCATCCACCCTTCAGGTACAACGCTCCATTTAAGCCTAAAATCCAGGAATGGGTCCAGAAGCTGACGGGCACGACAGAGATCATTGAGAACTGGCTGATCGTGCAGAATCTCTGGATCTACCTGGAGGCTGTCTTTGTCGGTGGTGACATTGCCAAACAACTGCCGCAGGAGGCTAAGCGCTTCTCATCCATCGACAAGTCGTGGATGAAGATCATGCAGCGCGCCCACGAGACGTCCAATGTCGTCCAATGCTGTATGGGCGATGACACTCTCAGCCAACTGCTTCCCCACTTGCTAGAGCAGCTGGAGATCTGTCAGAAGTCGCTGACAGGATATCTTGAAAAGAAAAGGTTACTCTTCCCTCGATTCTTCTTCGTTTCCGATCCTGCTTTGCTTGAGATCTTGGGTCAGGCCAGTGACTCCCACACAATTCAGGTAATTTGGGATTTATTTTCGTGCTAGCAGGGTCTTTAGGAGGCAAAAATGTTTCTTCCTTAAATTGTAATTTGAAATTTAATAAGCTTTTAGAAATTTCGGCAATTTCATCTGATATTAAGTGCAATTGTCATACAGAATAATATTAGTGGCCGACAAGAATGCTTAGACTTATTATCATCTAAAAGAAAATCGAGGTATTTGTACGCGGAAATCCGCGAGAGATAATAATTGTTTATGAAGTCTGTCTAACTTAAATTTACTCATTTATCATTAGAAATTATCCTTTTCAACTTCATGTCGATATATTTAATTCAAACATGTATTTCTTCCATACAGAATCATTTGTTGAGCGTGTTTGACAACACCAAGACTGTAACCTTCGATGAGAAAATATATGACAAAATCCTGGGAATCAACTCCCAAGAAAACGAGTCGGTAACTTTAGAGGAACACGTCATGGCCCAGGTACTTGCTTGCACTAAACATTTCTCCATGTTTTCCATTAAATTCATTTTAACTTCAATACTGGGGTGACGAAGGAAATGACCAGGGAGGTAGATTATAGGGAGGGGTAGCTGACCTTGCCAAACCTAGGCACCGAAAGACCCCAACCCGTTAACAACAAATCTCATGTTACAATTAGAAGAAATTTATTATATTTGTTTTGGGAAAAAAATACTCATTATTAGCTAAAATATGAGGAAGGAAACCCTTTGGTGGTTAGTTCTTAGAATTCTCACTATTTAGGGGTGAAATAAAAGTCCCACATCCAGTCCGATGATATATACCTCCCTGGATTAAATGTCCATCACTTGCACGGAATGGATATATTTGCTGTTTGACCGACTTATTAATTTCCATAATAACATTGTTTACGCACTTCATTGCACCTGATACAATTTGTAATGACATTTTATAAAGTTATATGTTAAGACTGGAACGGAATTACTTTATATGTATTGAAATAAAACAATTGTTTACTGCATTGAATGAGATGGTTGTTTATTCATATGAATGCCACATTTCACAATTAATTGAATGACCTATTCCTCTTGGTGTGATGTCTTGTCATCTTTAACGCATGTATTCTTTTAACAAACATGGGAGTTACAGGTCCATCTTTCACTTTCATTATTATGTCAATGTATCATCATATATCAAATTTTTTTCTCCTTCCAAATTGAATTTGAAATTAAATTGTTATGAAATAATATAATTTCGAAATATTCTCAACTTTAATGTGTTATCACAAGAAATATATATATTATATGCTATGTAAAATACATAAAGACAGACACTGGCTCACATACACCCGTTCATTCTTTAGTACTAAAATATAAGTTCTAAAACTTTGATTAAAGATAATTTACTTAAATAGAATTGTACTTGGTCCTGCTGTTAAAAATGCCTAGGTATATAGATAGGCCTGCTGTACTAATATTTCCTCTGGCATTTCTTCAGGGTAATGTGGAGACCTGGCTTGGCGATCTCCTCCGCCTCACCCACAGCACAATCCATAATATCATCCGTACCGCCTCCATTTCCATCCAAGACCCCGCCTTCAAACTCCTAGAGTTTGAGAACATGTTCCCATCGCAAATCGGTCTTCTCGGTATCCAGATGATCTGGACAAGAGACGCCGAAGTTGCCTTACAAAACGCCAGAACTGATAAGAAAGTCATGGTGACGACGAACCAAAAATTCTTAGACCTCCTGAACGAGTTGATTGAGGTAACCACCACAGAGCTAACGAAGATGGACCGTACCAAATTCGAGACGCTTGTCACGATCCACGTGCATCAAAAGGATATCTTCGACGATCTTGTATGTCATTTTCTATTTGGAAAGTTAAGAATTATAATTAGGAATTATAGACGCTCTAATATCATCAGACCTTTTTTTATTACCAATCTGTTTTCCCTAAGAAATTGGTACATATAAAACTTGGCCTATACCTCTGAAGTCTAATGGCAAACCAGGTCCTTCAGAAATTATTAAATGATTTACTCCATCTCAAATCTACTGAAGGAAGATGAATACACTAAAGCATGAGTCTGGCAAATATATCCGATTATATTTCAATGGTTCTGATACCGACCTGAAAATGACCAATTGTAAGTAATCGTTATATTAGATGATAAAAGTCACTAAAATTGCTTGTCTTCATCTCAGGTGCACATGCACATCAAATCACCAGGCGATTTTGAGTGGTTGAAGCAGTCCCGATTCTACTTCAAAGAAGATGAGGACAGATCCATTGTGTCCATTACCGATGTTGATTTCGACTACCAGAATGAGTTCCTGGGTTGTACAGATCGTCTTGTAATCACACCATTGACTGACAGGTAATAATTATGGAAAAAGCACGACCGATAAATGTTCTAATGCAGTGAGCCTTGGTTTTATATCCTAAGGTAGACATTCCATGTTTCTCTATCCACTTAATTAAAACAAAACACTACCATCTCCTTCCGAACGTTTCTGTTTTATTATTTCCAAATTCCGATAAAGAAAGAACAATCTTTAGAGTTCCTTTCTGAGAAAAGATAGGTCTGATATATTTCATCCACCCAATATAAAAGCATTCTGTGGATGTTGTCCATTCATTAAATTCGTTAAACCATAGAGGATCACTTAATGGTATAAATACCTCATCTGATTGATCGTTCTTCCAATAAAGAAATAAATATTCCGCAAGGATTTTAACATGTGTGAAGCAGCAGGATTTATAATGAACAAAATGGTAATATACTTTTAAATCTCAGCATGTGGTTGAACCATTAAACATTTCAGTAACAATTTCTCTGTGATGTATAATTGTTTTAAAAATTTCAGGACACAACGAAAACAACAATTAATTTGTGAGCGTGTACCAGTATGATTAACCTGAATAAAAATATTTGAAAAAAAGAGTTAAACTAAACGCATACATATTCCAATGTGTTAATTTCTTTACTTAAAAATATGGGAACTTTTTATCACATTGCATGTATTTCTCCATTCATCCCTCTTCACTTTATGAAAGGACTTTGTTTCATGATTCAAAATTTAGTTCCCTTATATACATGCATGCCTCCTGTGGTGTAAAGATTATAAAGATGAGTTTCTAATACAATGTGTCCGAACTCTCGCCTCCTTGTACAGATGTTACATTACCCTGGCTCAAGCTCTTGGTATGGCTTTGGGAGGTGCCCCCGCAGGACCCGCTGGAACAGGAAAGACAGAGACAACCAAGGATATGGGTCGCACTCTGGGCAAATACGTCGTCGTGTTCAACTGCTCCGATCAGATGGATTACCGTGGTCTCGGCCGTATCTACAAAGGTAACTACTGCTGCTGACAACACATGATACATGTTTGATATGTCACCCTTGTACCAGTTAATTGTATTCGTCTATTCATTTATTTGATAAATTGTGAAGGTTGACTACCAACTGGTTGAAATCACTCTGAGGTTTAGTTGAAATTCATTAAAATGATGAGTCGATTCTGTACTGTTTTTTGTTTATTTCTTTTATTTAAAAAAGTTTGGTCCGACGTTTCGGACATGTGTCCTTCGTCAGGGACTATTACAGGATATTTTATTTTATAAATATGCTGCTTTCTTGTAAACACTCGCAGCTATTAAGAATAATCAAGAATTTATCTATCTATCATCCTCTCAGGTCTCGCGCAGTCTGGCTCATGGGGATGCTTTGACGAGTTCAACCGTATCGAGTTGCCTGTATTGTCCGTGGCCGCCCAACAGATTGCTATTGTCCTGCAATGTAAGAAGGAACGCAAGGTTCAGTTCATATTCACTGACGGTGATGTGGTGGATATGGATCCAGAGTTCGGTATCTTCTTGACCATGGCAAGTAGCATTCTTCTCCCTGAACATATGGGTCAGATCTTCAGAAAATGCACGATTCGCCCTCACCTATCCTCTCAAATAATTAACCCAAATCTAAGAGAAAGATGACGTTCAAAATCCAGTTCAACACAACGAAAGAGATATCTTTAATCATCACAATGCCAAAGTTATTCAGATATACATTATATTTATAATTTTCCAGTCTAATTTAGCAGAAGTTACCAAATATGTAGAGCTGACGATTGTACATTTTCTGAAAGTCTGACCTCAATGCTCTTAAGACTACGATGGCATCCAGAAGATGTCCTGTAACAAAATTAGTTTAAAACAGGGTTGAATTGTTTACAATTAAAGAATATCCAAAACTTATAAATTACTTACACTTTCCTCTTTTGTTTTATAGAATCCAGGTTATGCTGGTCGTCAAGAGTTGCCAGAAAACTTAAAGATTAACTTCCGTACTGTGGCTATGATGGTGCCAGATCGTGCTATCATTATTCGCGTCAAGCTCGCCTCGTGCGGTTTCCAGAGGAACGTTATGCTTTCAAAGAAATTCTACACTCTCTACAAACTTTGCGAAGAACAGCTTAGCAAACAGGTATTTTTTTTATATTATAATTTATTCATTAAAAGCCTATATAATATTTAAGACAGTTACAGAAAAACGCTATGCTTTCAAAGAAATTCTACACTCTCTACAAACTCTGCGAAGAACAGCTTAGCAAACAGGTATTTTTTTTATATTATTCATTAAAAGCCTATATAATATTTAAGACAGTTACAGAAAAACGCAACATTCATCATGAATGTTTTCATGTGTTGCCTATATTAGATATCAATATCGATTGGTAATTAATCACTGCTCATGAACCCATGTTCAAGATTCCAATCCTCCGATTTCCCACATCAACATTTTCCTTTATACTCTTTCTTTACCTTAGATTTAAATACGGTAAGGTTTCCTTAAAACTACCTGGGTCGAGTTTATACTTATTTTTCTTTATTCATAGATACCATGCCCTTAAACTACTTTCTACTGTCTTTCTCCGGATATTCCTTGACGGAGCTGGAAAAAAAACTTGGAAAAAGAGGTTCCTAAGAAAATGCTGGCAGTTGTTTAGAAACGTTGGAAGCAAACAAACAGAGGCCATCCAATATGTTTGTAATCTTTCGCAAATGAAGCATTCGGTAATGTAAGAAATAATAACGATACTTAAAAAATCCAATACCTTACATTCCAGGTGCACTACGATTTCGGTCTGCGTAACATCCTGTCTGTACTTCGTACCCTCGGAGCTTTCAAGCGTTTGAACCCACAAGACTCTGAGGACACCATTGTGATGAGAGTTCTCCGTGACATGAACTTGTCCAAACTGGTGGACGAGGACGAACCTCTATTCATGTCACTTATTGATGATTTGTTCCCTGGAATGACTCTGGACAAGGCTGGCTACCCAGAGACAGAGGCCGCCATTGAACAACAGGTAAGAATACTTTAGATTTTAATATTCGAAGAATACTTTGATCTATAATATTATATCTTGATTTTATATCATAATATGTAATAGATATGGTTGAGACAGTATTTTCCAAGAGTGAGGGTTCGTCTTTAACTTAAATATAGTCTGCATGATTACTTATCACTTGGTGCCGAAATTCTGAAAACACTGTGTCAACATAATCAAATTATTCAATCTTATATGGAGCATATTGTAGTTAGGCTATTGCATAATCTTATATAATACCTTCATTAATATTACGGGAACAAGACTGGTCGTCAGAATACATTATTAGATATAATTAGAAATTTAACAAGAATTTAAGGAGAGGCAGCCCCGTTGCTATGGACTTCAGTTCTTATAAACAACTTCTCCCCTTTTCCTGCCCTTCTCAGGTAACCGAAGCAGGATTGATCAACCACGCTCCATGGATCCTCAAGCTGATCCAGCTGTACGAGACCCAGCGAGTGCGTCACGGAATGATGACTCTAGGGCCCTCAGGTGCAGGTAAGACCTGCTGTATCCACATGCTAATGAAGGCCCTCACCCAGTGTGGAACCCCTCATTTTGAGAAGAGGATGAACCCCAAGGCTATCTCAGCCCCTCAGATGTTCGGTCGATTGGACGTCGCCACTAACGATTGGACGGACGGTATCTTCTCTACACTGTGGAGGCGCACACACAAAACTAAGAAGGTGAAGCTAGATATAATTTGATATATATATAATATTAGATGAATGTAACAGTATTAATAAGCATTAATTCCCGATTCCCTGATGAAGGATCGACCCGTATCCGAAACGTTGGAATCACACTCATAACTTATATCTATCACCTGAAAAAAAAGGTCTACTATACCTTCCTGCGGAGACGGACTGAGGTCCATATACATTATTTTATAAGAACGAAAACAAAACATTACAATATTCTGACGCCTCTGCTTCTTTCAGGGCGACTTTGTCTGGCTCGTCCTTGATGGGCCTGTGGACGCTATCTGGATTGAGAACTTGAACTCTGTACTGGACGACAACAAGACCCTGACACTGGCTAACGGTGATCGTATAACTATGGCTCCTAATTGTAAGATCATCTTTGAGGTGCACAACATTGATAACGCCTCGCCAGCTACTGTCTCCCGAAACGGTATGGTCTTCATGAGTAGCTCAATCATGGACTGGGATCCTATTATCAAGGGTAAGGCTTATACTTTTTGTGGAATTGTATTTGCATACATTAACATATTTGTTATTTGATTGGGTGTAATCCCTACAAACTGGTATATCACTCACAATATTTATTATCTGCATAGATTATTATTCTCATATTTGTGTTAGTAAATTGTTGTTTAAATATGTTTAGTAATATATATAATAACTTCATCGAACGGGATTTACAAGAATCTTTTTCATGAAGGTCAATATTATAACCCCCGGAATTTAAAAAATATCATAGAGATTTTCTAGTTGGACTACAAGTACTGATCCCCAAACTGGGGTGCACCTTCTAATAGAAGTTTTGCGGTGGTTGATCGATTGAATGATTGTATTCTTTATTTTGGTTCCAAAATTGGTTGTTCATTTCTGATTCCTCAGGTCTTCCAATGGATGCCAAAGACAATAAAAACAGATGATACTAACAAAACAGAAATGTCAACAGTAGTTGTAATAGTAGTAGATGGAGTGTGCTCGCATATTTGATTCATATCACCTATACATCATCTCCTGACGATTTAATTAACAAATATTCATTCCAGTGGAGTCCCCACAACTCCCTTTATTGAACAAGTATAAATTAACAGATATGATGGGTTTTTTTTCAGGATGGCTGAACAAGCGTCCACCTGCCCAGACGGACACAATCTACCAGTCCTTCGAAGCCATATGGGTCGACCTGTACAACTTCGTCACCCAATCCCTTAACCCTAAGATGATAATGCTTGAATGTATGTATATACGACAAGCCATCGACGTCCTGGAAGGCTTGATTCCCACTGGCGATGAGGAGAAGAACCTCACCTCCGTAACTCTCAACAAACTCATCGTCTTCTCTCTCATGTGGTCTCTGGGAGCTATGCTCGAGCTAGAGGACCGCAGGAAGGTAAGCAGGTGTTTTCCATTTTATTTAGGAAGATTCAGGAGCATTCCTCGTGTATGTCCTTAATTGCAATAGTTTTGGATGGCGGTGAAATTTTACCACTTTGGTCTTAGTACTTTAAAGTAAATGGTATATGGTTTATTTCACAGGGTTTTCAGGTCTGGCGTTTGAATTGAATGTCATAGCTAAATATTTAGAAATTGTGTTACCATTCACTGGGCTTTTATTTTTAACTCTGATTTCACCTTTTACATTCGCTATAGTTCGAGGAGTTCCTCAAATCTCACGATTCAGCCCTTCCCCTACCTCAAACAAGCGGAGAGGACACTATCTTTGAGTACGTGGTGAGCGAAACAAGTGGAGATTGGGAGAACTGGCTCGATAGAGTACCAGATTACATCTACCCCAGTGACTCCGTCCCAGACTACCTCACCATCCTTGTACCCAATGTGGACAACTGCCGCATGGACTTCTTGTGTGAAACCATCTCCAAGCAAAGCAAGGCTGTCCTGCTGATTGGTGAACAAGGTACCGCCAAGACAGTCATCATTAAGGGCTACTGCAGCAAGCACAACCCTGAAGTTCACATGTTCAAGTCATTCAACTTCTCCAGCGCTTCCACTCCTGGCATGTTCCAGATGACAGTGGAAAGCTTCGTCGACAAGCGAATGGGTACCCTCTACGGTCCACCGGCTGGAAAGAAGATGACCATCTTTGTGGACGATATCAACATGCCCATCATCAACGAATGGGGAGATCAGATCACCAACGAGATCACCCGTCAGATGATGGAAATGAAAGGTTTCTACAACCTCGAGAAGCCCGGAGAGTTCACACAGATTGCTGATATTCAGATCATGGGTGCTATGATCCACCCAGGTGGTGGTCGTAACGACATTCCCCAACGTCTCAAGCGCCAATTCAACGTCTTCAACAGCACTCTCCCATCCAACCTATCCATTGACAAGATCTTCAGAACCGTAGGTGTCGGTTACTTCTGCAAGGTGAGCTTATTAATTCTGTGTATAGTCCATCAAGAATTTCATTACTTATACCGTATTTGTATTCTTAATGTTAATACTGCTGTTAATATAAGATGTAATTGTAGTAGTAGTAGTTGAGTAGTACAGAAATGGTATTAAGAACATTATTTCGATTCGAAAATAATCATTCACATTCTTTTAAAAATTATAGGAACGCGGTTTCCCTGAAGATGTATGCGAAGCTATCAACACTCTCGTCCCTGCAACACGTAAATTGTGGCAGCGCGTTAAAATTAAGATGTTGCCAACTCCCGCAAAATTCCATTACGTTTTCAACTTAAGAGATTTGTCCAGAATCTGGCAGGTAGAGAATACACACTAATTTTTCCAAATATATTCCCGATAAATGCACTTGAATTTTAATCATTGTCTTCATTAAAATGAAAATTGTTTATTATTATTATGACCATATTTGTCTTGACATAAATATATACTTTAACAATAAGAGTATCTTTAATTCAGAATATAAAATATTCCCACTCATGGTCTTTTTATATCTCTGTTCATTTTAAGGTGGTCAAAGATAACATTTTTAAAGTAAATTTCAGCTCCATGATATAGCCTTAAAAGATATAAGTGCACTTTTCGTCTTAGTCATACTGAAATTTCCTCAATGTCAAAAAAACAGTAGGGATTTTTTAAAGGAGATCATCTATTCCTCTCTCCTAGGGTATGCTACTCGCTACGCACGATGTGGTTAACAACACAAAAACTATCATGTCCCTCTGGAAGCACGAGTGCAGTCGTGTCATCGCCGACAGATTCACATCGCAGGCTGATAAGGAATGGTTTGAAAAGACCCTCAAGCAGGTGAAGAATATACACACCCTTAATATATATATTCTCATTATTGAGTACCTCCTCAAAATTAACTTTTAAGAAGTTGTCTGTTAAGATAACGGTTAATTATGAAAACAATAACTGGATATTAATCTTCTCAATTGAAAAAACTACATCATTAATCGATATAAATCAAATTAAACACTATGTACATATATATGGAAAATAGTCTTATCTTAATCAATATTAACAATTTTTCAATGCTGTTTCCCAGACGTCTGAAGAAGAGTGTGGAACAGCTATGACTGCAGAGATGGATGCTGAACCATATTTCGTGGACTTCCTTCGTGAAGCTCCCGAGCCAACAGGTATGTTTAACTGTTCTGATTTCAAACCATTGGTATATATATCTGAAGAAATCTATTTTAGAATGGATGATGAACATTAGGATTGAATTTCTATGGTACTTTTTGGAGATTTCTAATAGATAAAACAATTAAATCTTTTTCTGTTTTTTTCAAAAGAGGGTAAGTTGTACTGGTTATACTATTCAATCCTCGCACCTTTCATGGGACAAGTCAAATCCCATGAAAACTTAGGACGATTCATGCAATTCATTTTTAAAACCATCCTTAACTAAATGGACCCATGCACACCAAAACGCAGACATATTTAATACACGTTCTATAAAAAACCTAGTTTTGAGTTAGTAGAATACTTAAATAAATTTCGTAAAGTAGATTCTCATAATAGTCCCATTAACCATGTTAGTTTCCATATAGGGGACATCTAGTTTACATTTTAATCGGTCCTAAAATATATTAATATCCCCAATCAAAGTATGCGATTGAAACTTGGAGAATTGAACAGAAACATGTCAATGAAACGGGATGAATTAATCATATCTGCCATTGTACTTTTCCTATGTGTAAAAAGAAACGGAAGGTAGGCTCCCAGGAGATTAGCCACAATAAGACCCCTACTCCTTATCTTTTATATGTTGTCTCTTTAACTAGTTACTACACTTTTACATCAGCCAAGTACTAAAGTTATCAAGCACTATTGATTGCAATCTTGAACAAGATACAATAATTATAATCCCCAAATCAGTAACTAACTTTGTCGAAAGCCATAAAGTAACCTACCTACCTTGTTTATTTATACAGAAAATGTGTTCAAAATGGAATAAATATTTATAACATGAACTATAGTAACAACATCGCAATTGCCGTCTTTTACTGATAAGTCCTACTAAAAGAATAAAGTAATAATTGATCGACTAATATATTCGTACGATATTTTATTTTCACAGAAGAATAGACACATAATATTCACTGACAAATTTTACATCTTAATACATAGATCCAATTCATATCCTGTATTACACTTTTTAGTGGACAGTTTGTCAATTGTTTTACATTTCCTTGATTGTCCCTTACAACAGTTTAGAAACTATCATCCGACGTATTTAGATTTGTCATTTATATTGTTTTTGTTTCCTACCTTTCGAGTCAATATTTATTCGTGTCATATGTTAAAAGTTCGCCCTTTATTCAACCAAAGTATCTGGTGATTGTTCTTTATATTCCAATGTAATGTTTCCACTTTCCTAGTTTAAGACTTGGTTTATTAGGCATAGTATGTTTATGTATAGGATTCATTTCGTATACAAGTGGATGTTGTGGGACAAAAATAGTTTTTATTCTTAAGACAACAAATCATATCTATGCATAATTTTGATCAATAGCTTCTTCGGAAAACATACAAATATTATTTTTCGTGGTTTTCATTAAAAAACGATACATAAACAAGAAATTTACTACTTCATCGTGCAACAGTTTCTTTTTATATGCTTTCATTACAAACTATCGTTTTCGTCATGTTAATGGTTTATGAAAATTTAAATTAATGAGTTAATGCCAATTATTGATCCCATTCTGGGCTTTGTTCTGTTAGAAGATGATTTTGACAAAACTGGACCCCAAAGAAAAGTTACCCGAGTAGGTAAGTGGAAGAGGGGACCTTCCAACCTACAGGGCACCCACCAACTTGTAGCCACCCTGTCACAATTATGTCTATAGTACATACATGATTACTTCAGTGTCGTCCTTCAATATATGGTATTCACTCATCTATCCAATACACCACTGCTTTATCCACAAGCTTCTGCTGTCAAAATAGGACAAATGAGTGTTCGTCAGAGAATCGGCTCTGACCCGTTAGAATTTGAATCTAAGCTATGCCTTGTTGGAAGTTGAATCTATATCTATGCTTTTATAATTTTAATCGATATCAATGCTTTTAGAAGTTGAATCTTCTATCTTTTCCCAAGAAATATCCTTTAATTTGCCTTCTTAGGAGTTTAATACGGGAAGCCAGATTGTATATTGAATATCCAATTTCAAGAAGTGAGCTTAGTTCCCAGGACGAATGTTTTCCATTTCATTGTGTTAAATTCCCTAGAGGGGTGATTAGATTGTATTTTATCAGCAGACTTTCGGTGAGGTTGGCTCTTGAAAATATGTGTTAGCTATTCATAAGAACCAGTTTTTTTCTTTATCCAGTTAATGTTTTGTTAGAACTTTTGGGAAAGCAAAACGCTCAACCCTTTTATTTCCTTAACAACGTATACATAACGTTGTATCATGTACACATACACATTTGGGAGATATGCGGATATTAAAGAACTTTGTTATGCCGTTTCCAATTTTTGGGCCGACTCCTAGAGATCATACCAACTAGTCTGATCCTTGACGTATATTGATATAGAGATATTGATGTTTTACTGTTTCATTAGTTGAAAACCCACAGGATGCTAAGCGACCCCAGGCAAAGAAAGGACGGAGAGGTGAATTGATTAGTGACGTAGTGTATGCCGTTGTTTTTGTAGATGAGCCCCAGAAAAACAAACCTTGTAAAATACATGATTACCTGTTCTGGTTGTTAAGTTTAAACTTTGGTTGTTCGACTATAAACCTTATTATTACTGCACCCCCATGACGTTTCCTCGTTCCAGGCATAGGTATAACGATGTTTGGACCTTTTATTCTAGGACCTCATTTTAAAGATTTTACTCACTGATTTTATGCCTGAGATTTTGACAAGGACTTTGAACGTTCTCTCCCTGCATTTTGCCTTGTAAGCATACTCCCCTCCTTCATCGACTAGATTCATTTTGAACTTCCCCGTGTAGGTATATACCCATTTCCCAATATTTTTGATGTCACCAATTTATTTTCACTTCGTCCGTTTATCCTAGTATTGATGTTTTAAGTACTATATAGGTATCGATAGAAAGCTCAGAAAGAGTAAATGTGGTCTCGTCTCCTTCGTAGAATAGAACTAAGGAAGGTATATTATGGTATAAACAATACGAAGAAAAGAAATAATATCAGCCAACTAGACAGCACAATCAGCTTTGTACCCATAAAAAAAACTTCGTGCAAATGAAAATTCAATTCAGTCACTGTACAAAATCACCTCACCCCTGAATGACACAGGTACAACCTGGTTCCTTTCATCACTACCTATCGTTGTTAATAAATTGAGTACCAGACTTCAATATACAATATTTATTTAAAATATGTAAACCTTTGTATAAATAGTTGCCCCTCCACCCAAGGAGAAAAAGGTGATAGGTCTAAATGGTAAGTTAGCAGTGGTATCCACTGTCTTTTGTGTGGCTACAGACCTCTACAATCAAAATGAAGGGTTTCGGTTTAATGCCAACCCTTTCACTTGGACGGTCTCTGACCGTCTGTAAATGTAGATATTGTTTCACAAAGAGTGCCCTTTTAATTCAGCCATTCAATCTCTTCGGGTTGGCCTTAGACTTAAATAACTTTGTTCTTTTGAGAACAATTTTTTTAGTTTGTTTTAAATTTCTGTAATTTCTCTTCAATCATTTTAATTGTAAGATAAGTTCCAGGATCATTCAAGATATTCCTTGTCATGAAGGAATATAAAATGAGTATATAGGCATTAAAATAAAGGCAAATATTTTGTGGACCCTTAGGAAATCGATGAATGATCTGTGACAGGTTTGAGATTAGATGTATTTGAAACGATTCAATTTTGATTTACGAATCCACATTCGATATATATTTTTTAAATATATATATGAATGTCAAACTATGATAAATCGCATAAGATTTGGTGTATCACACGCATGCTGAATCACTTACTTTCTCAAGACATAAAAACTGAAACAAATATTGTTTCTGAGTTATTAGAGTGGAGTAAACGTGAGCATGCCGATAGTTTATGAATGTACCGTATATATGTTGTCACTCTTCAATAATCCTTTTTAATTCACAAATATTCTAAGAAACAGTATATCATCTATCTATTACAAGAACTAACTGAAAGTATTTGATATATAATAAGTCAGGCCACCCTATCTAACTTATTAATTCTACAAAATGGTGATTATTAGTATAAAGCAAAGGCCCATTTTTTAAGAAGGAACATTCAACAGAAGCGAAAGTTTCCTTGCTTGACACGAACGAGAACAACATATAACTTAGTAACAAGAATCTGACATACCATGAAATTGACTAACTAGCTGTCACTCTACTGTGGTACCATATATTAAACATTTGCTATGCAATTCATGCTAACAAAAAGTTCGGGATGATTCAATGGATATGGAAAGCGATGACGACGAGGGTAAGGGTGCTTTGCTAAAGGCGCTATGGATTAATATGCTGTCTTTGGTATTGTGGAATTATTTCTGCATGTAACAAAAATAGTTACTATTGGTATTTTACTTCATGCCTCAGTCTGCTCGCATGTTTCACACATGGCCCAATGCTCATTATATAAAGGTGGCTAAGTAATAAGGTTTTTCTATTTGCAAAGACCATTTTCTGACGGGATTTTTCATCACACAAGAGATATTTGCCAAGCTCAGGTGTTCTTATTTTGCATGAAGGTTAATGGTGTTTAGAATGTTGTTATTAGAATTGGAGGACCATTATAACTAGGAATGTTCATCTGTTTCATTATATTACACAGCAGTGTGTGTTACCAGCTTAATTGTCATTTCTTACGTTCTCATCCATATTTCACTGTCTTATTTCATTACTATATTTCCATCTCTCTTCGCTTTAAGCTGTATGAGGAAACATTTCATTCCATGTTTTTTTTTCATCCCCACGAAATGATTTGCATCTTCAACAAATTTGCGAAGATATGATATCTTTTGGTACTGAAACAACTACGATTTCTTATTTGACAAAGGGGGAATCTATCTATCAATAAACCACCGAGAATTAGATGGATAAACCAGACCAGTCAGTTTTAGGGCCCTCGGTAGCTCTCGCTCCGTTGTAACGTTAAGCACCATATTGAGGTAGTGATATCATTAAGGATTTTATGGAAGTATTGCATCGAGCATTTAAACCAGTCTTCTTTTTCTAATCGCTACAACAAGACAGTTTGAGGGGAGCATTTTTTTCTGTGTTTTCATCCTTTAAGCATGGATATGTGTGCCGCCATAACTATATCTATACTAACTATGATTTGGTTCCACTCTCAGGAGAGGAAGAGGATGATGCTGACTTGGACGCACCCAAAGTATATGAACCTATCGAGTCACTCGAGCAGCTTGCCGAGAGACTCGTGTCTTACCAGCAACAGTACAATGAGACCATTCGTGGTGCCGCCATGGACTTGGTCTACTTCAAGGTACGCAGATTCTCCTTGTACTTTTTAAGTGCAATGCACTGTATTTAAGATGATATATATTATATTATATACTATTGTTATGTGTCTATCTAAAGAAATCCTCAGTTGCCAGATCCCGTCTACCGAGTGTAAACTATTCGTTAGCAAAATATTGCATCTCCACCTAACTTTTTAAGTTCATCATTTTATTTAAATTTAATGTGTTCTGAGAAGCCGATGTATGAAATGTGTCCTAATGGTTAGTTATCAGACATAAATGAAGTCATAATTAGTTCGTCCTAAATAAGATATATTGTCTCTCTTCAGGATGCCATGACCAACCTGATAAAGATTTCGCGTGTTATCCGCATGCCAAAAGGTCACGCCTTACTTGTAGGTGTGGGCGGGTCAGGAAAACAATCACTCACAAGATTGGCATCGTTCATTGCTGGCTACCAAATTTTCCAAATTACCCTGACTAGGTAAGTATTCAATGGCACATCTATTTAGCGACAGTTTGTCATTTATTAACTGGCTGAACGTTACTATGTGTCCAGTTGCTGTAACCAGAGAGGTGAATGATACTCCTCCCTGTTTAACAACAGTGCCAGCAAAATGTATGCTGATCTGTAGAAATAAATCTTTATTGGACATTATCATATATTTTATACCAATTAGATTAAAAAATATCGCGGCGAATGGGATTTCAGTGCAATCATATGATCCATAAAATCGTTGCGACTTCTTATTCATAGAAAGTGTCAATATTGATATGAATGTCATAATATGTTATTGGGGTTGTATTCGATTATTCTCTGCGATTCACTGTCGAAATTTACTGTTAATACTGATGACCAAAATAGGGCAAGGTAACTGGTAGCGAGATTGGAGAGGTTGGACAACAACTTTGTGTGATACCTCACGGGATTTGATCACAATTATTTTTGCAACCTGTTCTAATTGTTTTTTGTTTTAACAAAAAGGACAAGCCGTTTTACCGTGACACAGCCCCAAAATATATATCGTATATAAATGTCGAACGCGAATGACGATATGAATGTGTTTAAATGAAAGCATGTGTATATGCATGTCACGCGCATTATTTTCTTAACATGCAACGCATATATCCATTAATTGATTTCTGTTTTATAAGCAAAATAATTTAAAGAATCGTCATAAAAAATCTGATTTCTGGATGACACGTTGGTTGTTGTTATTTGTCTCATTGATGTCGTATGCTTCCTGAGACAATGGGAATTTCTCATTGCAATCTGTTGATAATGGACTGAACTCGATTGTGATAAAGTATTGTTAATCTGTCGTAAATGTCCTCACGGGAAGTGGGTGAGTCAAAAGAGACCAGTGTTCACAAGTAGTATGCATGTTTTCATTGATATGCTGCTTCAAACTGGTCCATTTCCTTATAAAAAAAATTTTTTCCTTCCCTCTTAAATAATTGCTTGAATATTCCCGCTTCTATTTTACTTCTAGATCATTATAAAGAATAGTATAAATACTTCTCTTCTCTGGATATAATCATATACATATGTACAGACTCGACGAATCATTGATAAACATCTGTAGCTTACAGTGCTGCACATATGTATATTTATATTCATTAATAGAATTTCATCGATGAGGTATATTAATGTTCATACCCTATGATGTTAGTAGAATAATTGACAAAAAATCACTCTTCTAGCTACTTCTTCTCTCAGATCACGTATATTAGATCAAATGCATTAATACAATTTGAGAATTTCATACTCTCAATAAACTGGAGAATTTTTGTATATTTTCTATTTTGATAAGCTCCATGTTCATTGATTGGGATTGGTATTTCTTTGAATTTGACGTCGGTCATTACCATTATTCAAACCGTGCTACAAGGGACAAAAGTCATTAATTAGATATTACTGACGTTGACATATTCTTGCCTGTGCAGTCGCAGATTTAGTTGCATTAACCAAACATATTATTTTTAGTCTTTTATATATTTTTTTGCTACATTATTCAAGGTGAACATTCGCCTTACGCGAACCTGTTTCATACATATATCGAACTACTTGCTTTGTTTTCTAAGCCTGAATTTTCCATAAACTTCCATCACAAATGACAAGAAAAACATACATTCTTCGCGTTTCGTTACATTAATCCCATGACTTAAGCTAGCTATTATCGGCTTCAATGTGAACATTTATTATAACTAAACATCAATGAAACCAAGTGTGATAAATAAAATAAATATGAACAGGCATATATTCGATGATGATATTTTATGATACATTGATTGGTCCATGTAGTAAATAAACTAAAAATGAACAGGCATATATTTGATGATATTTTATGATACATTGACGCATACAATACTAATCCCCCCGCTCTATTTTCACAGATCATACAATGTGTCCAACCTGATGGAAGACTTGAAAGGCCTGTACCGTACAGCAGGTGCAAGTGGCAAAGGCGTCACATTCATTTTCACTGATAACGAAATCAAAGATGAAGGATTCTTAGAGTACATGAACAATGTCTTAAGCTCAGGCGAGGTCAGTTGTTGTTTTGTTTTTTATAAAGAAAATAACTTTTGAAACTTTTTAGCACTAGAATTAATTAAATTGAATTAGGTTAAATATACAAAATGGAAGATATTAATGCGAGTGGGCTTTAGTTGCTATATAAACGGATGTATATGCGTCGAATATGTTGTTGTTTGTCACAATTTTTTTTAAAAATTGTCTTCATTTTTTTTTTATCTAAGCTGACAGCGTTCCTAAACGTTAGAAATAAATATTCCGTTGAGGTAGATTTTTTAAAATAAACAAATGCGCCAGTAGTATTGCCACTGCTGCCGTTTGAATTTGTATCATTCACCTACATAACCTAAAACTTATCTGTATCACTTTAAATGCGTAGGTGTCCAACCTCTTCGCCAGAGATGAGATGGACGAGATTCTGCAAGAGTTGATTGCTGTCATGAAAAGAGACTTCCCGAGGCGTCCCCCGACCAACGAGAACCTTTACGACTTCTACATGAGTCGCGTCAAGAATAACCTCCATGTCGCGCTCTGCTTCTCTCCTGTGAGTTATTTTTTCATTCAACCATTCGCTTTCATTATTCATTTCATCTTTAATCTTGGTAGTCATCATATTTTTTTTTCTTAAACAAATTTGTATTGCCAAAATTCCACAAAAGTGGTACGTTTCATTTGACATGAAAAAAAAATTATATGATACATCAAGATCAAAGTATTCAAAGATAATTTTAAAATTTTAACATACAGATACTCAAATATTTATATATTTTTTCCATTTTATTTTAACGAGGGATGCTCTCTTGCTAAGATATAATAAAAATAAAAAGTTAAAATAATGTTGGAATTGATTCCTAAAGATACTATTTCTATTCATGAATACTTGCCATCCTCTTGCTGTAGAATGTTTAAACAAGCAAATCACAAATATTATTTTCATAACAAAAGTATCACATTGATCAATGTACAACTAGGGTGGTTTCCCACGTTCTATCTTGTCTGAATAAAGTTGTTGTTGTTGTCTTAAATATACAAGATTGAGGATTGTAGCTATAGTTTTGGGGCAATCTTTCAAAACTTTTGGCCATCGAATCCAAGCCAATGCGTTTCCTCTGTTTGTATAGGTTGGTGAGAAGTTCCGTAGCCGTTCCCTGAAGTTCCCTGGATTGATTTCTGGGTGTACTATGGATTGGTTCCAACGGTGGCCGAAGGATGCGTTGATTGCCGTGTCCAATCACTTCTTGGCATCTTTTGAGATTTCTTGCACGCCTCAAGTCAAGCAATCCGTCGTCAACACAATGGGTATATTCCAGGTATGTAACCGCAATATGTTACAAGAAAAGTCTTATATTGACTGTTTGTTGTCAAAGTTCTCGTCTTTATTCAGGTGACGATCTATATATACATGAACATCGAAATCAATACTTATAATTAATGTTAGAAAAGTATTCATATGAACTCTAGATAGCTAGGTCTGAGGATGATGGGCGCTTTGCATGATCTATTTTGGAGCACTAGATAACTTGAATATATTTATGACAATTCTTTTTTAAAACTCAGGACATGGTTGCCGAAATCTGCGTGGATTACTTCCAAAGATACAGACGTCAAACCCACGTCACACCCAAATCCTACCTATCTTTCATCGCTGGTTATAAGACCATCTACGCTCAAAAGAGAGGAGACATCGGGATTTTGGCCGACAGAATGAACACTGGTGAGAAAATAAAATAAAAGAAAGGTTCCTACACCACTAGATGCAATGTTATCTATCTAAATTGTGTTCACTTGATTTGGATGATTTTATCCCAAAAATATCGCCATATTGAGTATTTGTCATCACAAGAGTTTTATTCATGGAAAGAATTTACATGTATTTCGCTCGCTTTGAATATCACACCTTTGGCTACGCAACCTGTGTGTTATCCACACGCCTTCAACCAACTAGTTAGTTAACCTGTTTACATAAAGACATTGTTATATCTTCCCGATGAAAGGTCTGGCCAAGCTGGTGGAAGCCACAGAGTCTGTAAACGAGTTGAGCAAGGAACTCGCAGTCAAAGAAAAAGAACTTGCTGTAGCCTCAAAGAAGGCGGACAAAGTGCTGGCAGAAGTGACAGTGTCTGCCCAGGGTGCCGAGAAAGTAAAGGCCCAAGTGCAGAAAGTAAAGGACAAGGCCCAGGCCATTGTAGACGAGATCACTGCAGACAAGACAGTCGCCGAGGCCAAGTTGGAAGCTGCCAGACCCGCCCTTGAAGAGGCTGAGGCTGCCTTGCAAACCATCAAAGCTGCCCATATCTCAACAGGTACACTGCTGTTTCACATATATTTAATAGCTTAAATGTTTTAATTATAGGAGAAGGTAAATAGGGACCAGTACTGAGCTGATTATATAAATGAATAAATAAATCACCTATATTTAATAGCTTAAATGTTTTAATTATAGTAGAAGGTTAATGGGGACCAGTACTGAGCTGATTATATAAATGAATGAATGAATGAATGAATGAATGAATAAATGAATAAAAAGATGTTAGGAGGGGATCTGCCAACCGTTTGAATTTCAATTTCACTTTGCTGTGACTTGTGTTGAGTAAGAGAAGTGTGGGGGGGGGGGGAGTTTTGCACTTGTTTATTTGGACTTTTACTGGTCTAAATAATTAAAAAGTTTGCCCGGGGATGTAAAATACAGATCTGTATAGAAAAAATTCCTGGTTATACAATTTTGTTTGGCACTTATGTATATATAGTAATTGACATATGTTCTGCCCTTACAGTGAGAAAACTGGCCAAACCTCCCCATCTCATTATGAGAATTATGGACTGTGTACTGCTGCTCTTCCAACGTAAAGTAGACACAGTTACCTTAGACCCAGACCGACCAAGTCCCAAACCATCATGGGGTGAAGCTCTCAAATTGATGAGCGCCGGTAACTTCTTGCAAGGTCTTATGAACTTCCCTAAGGTTAGTACTGTATGATTAACATTCCTTGCTTTATAGAAAGCGCTCTTTGGTCTTCTCTTAGCAGATCACCCCCGAGAAGACCTTTAAAAATCTCTCTTTGATGACTGAAATGTTATGTAAAGTCTAATCTAATAATCGATGATAGTACGAGTGTTGTAATTCTATGGTTTAATTGCCGAGGAAGTTACCTTATCATTATCGCGTTGTGTTGGCTATATACAAATTTTCCTCGCTTCAAATTTAGTGAGAAAATTCAAAGCTTTAATGCTTTAGTGATCAATTATTTGTTTCAATACCCGTGATTTGTCATTGATACCCTTTACCTATATTAATTAACTTTATTTATCATACAAACTCCATTTCTTCGACAGGATACAATTAATGAAGAAACAGTCGAGCTGTTGAGAGTGTACCTGGATATGGAAGACTTCTCCTTGGAGAGTGCGAAGAGGGTATGTGGTGATGTCGCAGGTCTGTGCTCCTGGTCATCTGCTATGGCCATATTTTATGGCATCAATAAGGAGGTACTTCCACTCAAAGCTAACCTGGCTGTCCAAGAAGCTAAGTATGGCATTGCCATGAATGATCTTAACGAAGCTCAATCTCAGTTGGACGATAAACAGAAAGAACTGGATGCAGTACAAGCCATGTACGATGCAGCTATGTTAGAAAAGCAGGTACGAATATTTCTTAAGTTCTTAAATGTAATTACCACAAATTCCCTAATAAAAACAACAGATAGTAGAAGGAAAGGTGCATGTTTCAGGTTTTTAAAGAATAATCGATTTTTTGGACCGGCTTTAGGGATGTAGTGAGCATCTCAATGGGTTATCCACCATCCATTGTTATAACTTGTATTGTGATAACTAAGTAATATCCAAAGAAAAAAGTTATGACTTTAAATGGAGCAAGGTGGTGGAGTAAAGAACCTTTGGTTGTGGCGCCCTCATCGTAGGAGTTAAGGCTACATGCTAACTCGTAACTGAAAGCTAAATAAATGATCTAAGAAAGTACTCCTATACATAAAAATACAGTCAGTGAGATTTCTACTGCCATTGCGTCAGGATCATTCACAAACACTCAATTGTCGGAACTCTTAATTCGTGGTAAAATATAGTTTAGAATTGACTTTAGCTGAACTGATTCTTGGATATTTTCTCTCTTTCTAGACTCTGCTGGATGACGCAGAAGCCTGCAGGCGTAAGATGGGCAACGCCACGGCCCTTATCGGGGGTCTAGCCGGAGAGAGGGTCCGTTGGACTGAATCCAGCAAAGGCTTCGAGGCACAAATCCAACGTCTGGTAGGAGATGTACTGCTAGCCACTGGCTTTTTGTCCTATTCTGGACCTTTCAACCAGGAGTTCCGTAATCTTATGATCAAGAACTGGAAGAAGGAGATGTCAGTCAACAGGATTCCCTACTCCGATGTGAGTTCTATATTTTTCGTCTTTGAAATTTTCTTTAAATTACTTCATTTAATCTGAATGATTTCCGGCTATGTATTAGATAAGAAAAAAACATATATTATATAAGGTGACATTTTGCTGAATCTTTGTAACAACTCTTGTTTTCAGGACGTCAACCTGGTGGGTATGTTGGTAGATAATGCCACCATTGCTGACTGGAATCTCGAAGGCCTTCCCAGTGATGAGCTCTCCACTCAAAACGGTCTGATTGTCACCAAGGCCAGTCGCTACCCACTGCTCATCGATCCACAGGGTCAAGGAAAGGTCTGGATCAAAAACAGAGAGGGAGATAATGAACTACAGGTATGATTTTTTGATGTCCCATATATGAGATTAGTGATCTACAGAAAATGCGATTAAATAATGGATTTTGAATTATATTAAAACAAACGAAAGCATTTTTAAATCCATGATCATCTCAATAAATGTTCCTGTTTCACCGTGGTTCAGGTTACCGCCCTCAACCACAAGTACTTCCGTTCCCATCTGGAGGATGCTTTATCTCTTGGACGTCCCCTATTGATAGAAGACATCAATGAAGAGCTTGACCCAGCCCTGGACAATGTCCTCGAAAAGAACTTTATCAAATCTGGAAGCACATTTAAGGTATTAATCTCGTATCTCGAGTCATTAAAAAATTATCAGTGTCAAGTGTTAAAAGTTTGTCAGAACCGATGTATACCAGTATGTATTATGGCTAATGAATGGATTGTGTCTTACTTTAACATCTGCTGTTAGTTCTAACCAATATATCTTTTATACGATAAGGCTTTAAAGACAACTACTATTTTTTCTGGTTAAGATTCCCTGCTGTACTCTATATGACTGTCATTTCATCTCTCTTTTCACTCTCTGATTCCTTCAAAAAATCTAGGTATACTTAAAAACAAATTACACTTTGGTCAGTTCTTTTACTTTGGACACAAAGTCGTTTCATTTCCAATTAAGATGATCATTATATACCACCACTAATAAATGAATCAAAATACTTACAAATATTGTGCTAAACTAGGGACCTGATGTGCCTAAAGGCGAATATTATGTAAGTAAGGAGCATAAGGAACTACTGCGGTAGCATTTTATATGAGCATGACTTGAAAATGTCCAAATGTTTTTTCTCTTATACAGAAAGAGCATGTGATTTCCAAGTTTTAATTCCTCCTTTTGAACGGGCGATTTGCAGACTTCAGGGCTCTTTTGCTCTTGGAACTTTAAAATCTTGTTTTGTTATAAACTTGAAAATATATTAGAAAATCTTTCCTAGCTGTATTCCTGAGCAGACGATGTGCTAAGGCATGCTATCTGGAACATTAGGCTCTTTGGTAGATCAACGTTGATAGACTTGCATTTCAAGTGCTTAGAGTTCGTTTGTATCTTTAAAATGTAGTGTCTTGAGACAATATGTATATGTAATTATATATGTGAAATATATAGAATTGACTTCAGTGTTTTACATTGAATTTATATACACTCCCTTGAATATTCCTGTAAAAAGTTTCACTTTTCTACACACTGCCTGCATTAACAATACATGAATTGATGTAAAAAAAAAACCCTTCATTTCATGGACAAACATCTTTTTATCTTTCCCAGTATATACTACTCTTTGACGCCATGTTTCATACCTTCCTACTTTTCTTCTCTCATAATTTGTAATGTTTCCTTATAAGTTTCCAATGTCTGTGCTCAAATATTTATCTGCATATTAGGCATGATTTTTCAATGAGTAGTTTTGGATGTCCTCTAGGTGAAAGTAGGAGACAAAGAAGTAGACGTTATGACAGGCTTCAGATTATACATAACTACCAAACTGGCCAACCCAGCCTACACTCCAGAAGTCAGCGCCAAGACATCCATCATTGATTTCACTGTCACAATGAAGGGTCTTGAAGACCAACTGCTCGGCATTGTCATCCTTACTGAAAAGAGGGTAAATAGACGAATCCAAATTTTGGACATTTTGAATATTCAACTCTGTCGTTTTTCCATGAATAACCCAATTTTTTAAAAGAACTTATCTGCTCATAAAAAACAGTGGGGGCACCCACAGGGAGAGCAACTGTATATGAACCATGGATACCAGTTATTTCAATCATTCAGTAAAGCAAATTGGAAACATGTCATGTTATCTATATATCTATTTGTTTAGATTCAATGAGTAACTTGCAAATCCGAAAACACAAGATTCAAATACTGCCGCTTAATATGGGATGAATAACTTATCTTATGCTAATCTAAATACGGCAATGTGTTTTGTCTTACAGGAACTGGAAGCTGAGCGTACTAAGCTGATGGAAGAGGTAGCAGCCAACAAGCGTAAAGTGCAGGAATTAGAGGACAACCTGCTCTACCGTCTGACCTCCACGCAAGGCTCCCTAGTCGAGGACGAATCGCTCATTGAGGTGCTCCGTGTTACCAAGACAACAGCTGAGGATGTGAAGGAGAAACTCACCGTCGCTGCCGAGACTGAGATTCGCATTAACTCAGCTCGTGAAGAGTTCCGTCCAGGTATGACGAAGTTAATTTAATGGTTGTTAGGGATGGCGCAGTGGTCTAAGTACCATACAACACGAACCCCGCCATGGGCAGGTGTGCGTTTTCTCCTACAGCCCAATGTTTTCTTACTGTAAATGTCGGTTAAATTGTGATCATACCGAAATTCATATATTCGCAATATTAGTGGCTATTCTATTCCTAGAAAGTGGGTGTTTTATATAAAAATAAGTCTTAATGATTTTCTGTATTACACTTTATTCTGTTCAGGTGTATAATGTCATTTTCATATCATTCCAGTCGCCACCCGAGGTTCCGTGTTATACTTCTTGATAGTTGAGTTGAGCATGGTCAATGTCATGTACCAGACATCACTCAAACAATTCCTAGGACTGTTTGATCAATCAATGTCCAACTCCACCAAGTCCCCCATCACCGCTAAGCGTATCGGCATCATCATAAACTTCCTCTCATTCTTGTCATTCAAGTATGTTTCCAGAGGTCTGTACGAGGTGGACAAATTCTTGTTCACAATTCTGCTCACCCTCAAGATTGAGATGAATGGCGGCCGTGTTCGCAACGAAGAATTCCAAACCTTCATCAAAGGTATTTTTTGTTTTACCTTTATTTACATTTTTACTCGAATGGTTATAAATCTATTAAAACATATTTATTGCCTTCATACCTTGAAATATAGACAACAGTCACCGGAATATATTTATGAATTTGGATCGAGACTGCTGATTCAATACATTCCATTCAATTTATTTGAATGTTCGTGCATACAGATTTCTTCTGTGATAAGTTAGTTAACTCCTTTCCTAGGAAAGATGATGTTAGATTAACTATTGTATATAAAGACCTATGGCCTGCTATTGAATACTTAAACTATTGAATACATGAATATATATGATTTTATCTTTTACCTTCAGGTGGTGCTGCCTTGGACTTGAATGCCGTTGAACCGAAACCCAAGAAATGGATTTCAGATATGACCTGGCTCAACCTGGTCGAACTGAGCAAGCTGCCCCAGTTCACTCAAATATTGGGTCAAGTGGGCCGTAACGACAAGGCATGGAAAGACTGGTTCGACGAGGATGCCCCTGAGGAGGCACCCATTCCCGACGGTTATGGCACATCTTTGGACACCTTCCGAAAGCTGTTGCTCATCCGCGCATGGTCACCCGACCGCATGATCCCCATGGCCAAAGTGTACGTTGGAGAGTCCATGGGTAAAGAATTTGCTGAGGGAGTCATCCTGGATATGGACGCTATGTGGGAGGAGAGTCAACCCAGAAGTCCAATGATCTGCTTCCTGTCTATGGGTTCTGATCCCACTGATAATATTCTCAGTCTCGCCAAAAGCAAGGGGCTAAGTAAGTAGGATATAATATGAGTATAAATGTAATTATATCATTGTATCTTCGTCAATCAATAATGTATGTTAAATGTATTATATATAATACATGTCCTGCTTTGTGCTAAAAGAATGCATTATACTTTATATTGACAAATGCACTCAATAAATATTTATCTTTATCTTTTTTTCACCTGTAGATGACGTATATGTTGCTGTGGAAATAAAGTTAAATAATAATTATAATTATAATAATAATCTAAATTAATGATTTGTTTTACAGAATGTGGAGCAATCTCCATGGGACAAGGTCAAGAGGTTCATGCTCGCCGTCTCATGAACCAGTCCATGACTGAAGGTGGCTGGGTGCTGCTTCAGAACTGCCATTTGGGTCTGGACTATATGGATGAACTTCTAGATGTGGTACGTTTTGCAGAAGGCTCCCTAAGATTTACAAAAGCCATAGATATATGTAAATAACTTCACTTGAACAGTATTCAGAACTGTGAGCAAATAACAACAACAAACCCCACTATCATTTTTGTACAGAAAAATCATTCTTATTCTTGAGTGTCTGGTTACTTCAACAAAACCCACGCTCTCATTTTTGTACAAAAATATAATTCTTAGTCTTGAGTGTCTGGTTACTTCGAATATTTTCCCCAGAAATATTTTCACTTCTATATTATTCGTCTGGAAACGCCCGAGCCATTTATAAATTGTACATAGGCTTTCCCAGGATTGCTAAGCATTTCATTCGATAAATCCTTGTGTGTGTATAATATATAAAGCTGGGCATCAAAGATGGTGCTCCAGTCAGAGAAGATGTAAGTGACTACTGCATCCAACTTATTTCTTACTTTAAAAACTTTTTCCTCACTAGATGAGTACCACTAAACCCATCAAATGATTTCTTCAGCCCTTTTCTCATATCTCACTCGAAAATATCGCACATTGGTTGAGGTTTTTTTTATGTATAATACATTTCTAAAAAAAATCCAGCATGGTTCCATACGTATTTAACGCATGTTTCGATTCTCGATGCACAAATTCGGATTTTTTATATTCGTTTTTGACCTCGCGCATTTTGCGTTATATTACTTTTTCCATGTCTTAAGATTCCATTTTTGTGATGCGGTGATACAATACTTATATACATCTGTATTGTTATAATGCCCCATGCGGGTTCCCATTTGTTACAAACCAACCAACTAAGCACATCCTTCCTTTTCATGAATACTGAAATTCAAGATAATAAATCCACTATATTTTTTGTTATCTTTTTCATTGTCCCATTCCACACAATATTGAAATAGTTTTCTCCAACAATCTCGAACACTTATTACAGCTGGCGACCACAGAAACGATGCACGATGGATTCCGAGTATGGATCACCACGGAACCTCACCCCAAGTTCCCTATCAACTTGCTACAGACCTCTATCAAATTCACCGCCGAGCCCCCACAGGGTATGAAGGCCGGTCTACGTAAGACCTATGCCTCCGTTTCTCAAGACCAATTGGATATCTCTAATATGCCGCAATGGAAGCCAATGCTCTATGCCGCCGCCTTCCTCCACTCAACAGTGCAGGAGCGTAGGAAGTTCGGACCTATCGGGTGGAACATCCCTTACGAGTTCAACCAGTCTGATCTTGGCGCAACCGTCCAGTTCATCCAGAACCATCTGGATGACGTCGATCCCAAGAAGGGCGTGTCCTGGAGTACTGTTCGCTACATGATTGGCGAAGTACAGTATGGTGGGCGTGTCACTGATGATTACGATAAAAGGTTGCTCATTACTTATGCCAAGGTCTGGTTCGGAGAGGGAATGTTTGCTGAAAATTTCCTCTTCTATGTTGGTAAGTTTCATGTGTGTGCCATTAGAATCAAGATTAAAATGTTAAAATTGCGTTCGAAATTAAGGGTTAAGTTTCTTTTAAGCAGCCCCTCTACGTTATACCGAATTGTCATTATTACCACGAGAATCTTTCTTCCCACAATATTATTTTTTGTATCATTCATAAGTCATCAAGTCGTTCAAGGCCCTATTGAAATGAAGAAAATTAGACAGAATGATTACAAATTGTTCAGACTTTCATTTCAATCCTTTGTCTATTACAGGATACAAGATCCCCAAGGGTAAAACACTGGATGATTACAGAAGCTACATCGATACACTTCCACTGGTTGATTCCCCTGAAACATTCGGACTCCATCCTAACGCTGATATTACGTAAGTCTTTCTGTAAATCGTGGTTAATTTCCAAAGCATTGCCAAATGTTAAAGCTGCATTCTCAGCTAATTTGGCTCAGATGTGATATGTTCTACTTTTTGCTTCGTTCATTTCATAGCCACCTGAAAGTCGTCTGAAAAAAATTCTAACGGATTTTGCCCAGTTCCTTTACCGTACGGCCCTAAAAGTCCAAGATTTTCTGTTTCTGTGCATGCCAAAAATTCCAATTATTTCCAAATACGTAGTCATAGTCGTCTTCTCCGTTTCCAAACTTTAAAAAAGGGGGACATTTCTGTTCAAAACATATTTATACATAATTATAAACATACATACATGTGGAATATTACCATGAATTAATCTCTAATCTATGTTTCTCCGATTCGCTAGATACTCGACGAACACAGCTAACTCCTTGCTGACTACCATTGTCAACATTCAGCCAAAGGACACAGGCGGCGGTGGCGGGGAAACCCGTGAAAGCATTGTCTACAAACTTTGTGACGACATGTTAGAGAAACTGCCTCCGGACTACTTAGACCACGAGGTCAGAACTACTTCTATCTCTTGACTTTTCCAATGATTGATTGTTATGTTTTTCCAAATTATTTCCCACCCATAAAGTAGTAATTATTGTTATTTGAATACGTTGCTTTTCATACGAATATTATGTTTGCCATTCAAGAAAGGAAGTTACCATAAGTTGACATGTATACAAACATGTGAGGGCGGGGAGGGGGGGGGGGGGGGTGTCGGTAAAGCTGCTTAAGCCCTGTTTTGACACCATACTTTTCGTATATTTGGTTCTATCAGGGCGAGAGGAAACATGTGACTAGCACCTACTGTGCAGAATTCTAATGTCGTTTGAATACACCTCAATCTGATAGTTCGTTGCGATCGCTTAGAACTTATTTGAATTCAAGAAAATGTTAATAGGACTATTTTAATTGTACTCCCAAAAAGATTTCGTGTGTTCAGTGGAGATCTTCACATATACCAAATCAACCACTCAAGGTTATGAAGCTCATCCTGAGTTGAACTTCATTTACTGTATTGAATAAAATAACTAGTTTTTGAAATATTCGTTTGAACTATATTAATATTTGAACATTTTCTTAAATTCCCAGGTGAAAGGACGCCTAAAAAAGATGGGACATTTGCAGCCATTGAACATCTTTTTGCGCCAGGAGATCGACCGTATGCAGAAAGTCATTACTGCAGTGCGATCAACGCTTACCGACTTAAAACTGGCCATCGACGGTACCATCATTATGTCAGAGAACCTTAGGGACGCTCTTGACAACATGTTCGATGCCAGAATTCCCAACTCCTGGAAGAAGGTACATATATTTTTTTGTTCAAATTTCTTTATTCAAGAAGTTAAAAAAAATTAAAGCACTCTCATCCGTGGATGATTTTCGTTGTGCCCTGAAACTATAGACATGTTTAGAAATACATAGAGGTGTAAGAGGTGAGAAAAGTCATCAGGCTATTTAAATACAAAGATACATAATATTACCAACAGTCATTCAGACGAAGGTATGAGAATAATGAGATGAGATGGAATAGGTCCAGACTCTTCAAGAGAACTGTTATGACGTAATGAATGTACTTTTTTGTTAATTAACCGATTTTGTTAGGCTCGCTTGGGAGAACAGTCGTGACAAATTAAATGTAAATGATTAATGGTGTAAATAAAAGCAATTATGTATATATCTACGTCTATAGATATGTCCCTTAAGTGTCAATAATTGTATTATGTTATCGGTGTTAGCAGTATTTCCCATTTAATTCCTTACATTAGAAGTCATTGGGAAATAATTACAAGGTTTTCCAAGAATTGTAAATGATCTCTACTCTGACCTATTACCAACGATCCTATAGGATCGTTGCTATTACCTCCCGATGTTAACTCATTGTTGCCTCAGACCACTCTTCTTATCTCACCTTCATTTCTTATCCTTCAGATTTCATGGGCCTCTGCAACTTTAGGCTTCTGGTTCACCGATTTGTTGGATCGTAATACACAGTTCAGTACCTGGGTGTTTGAGGGTCGTCCATTAGTTTTCTGGATGACTGGATTCTTCAACCCTCAAGGTTTCCTCACTGCTATGAGACAAGAGATCACCCGCGCTCACAAAGGCTGGGCTTTGGACGGTGTGGTGCTGGATAACGAAGTGACCAAGATGATGAAAGAGGACATTAGTAACGCACCATCTGAAGGTAGAGTGCCAACTTTTCATCATTCCTCTTTTTTCTTAAGATTGCTTACAACAATACGCATAGCCACATATATGATTTGTTTTCATGCGTTGCCAATGCTTATGATATTGATTGAATGTAACTGTACTATGATTGTACCCATACCTGAATAAAGATTTGAATTTATCCACACACGAAATGGCTGACTAACATATACTACTTGACACTTGCTGCACAGGTGTGTACGTGCATGGATTGTTCCTGGACGGTGCTGGATGGGACAGGCGTAACGCTCGTCTCCTCGAGCCTCCACCTAAGGTGCTGTACACCGCCCTACCCTGCGTCCACGTGTTTGCCATTGACAAGGAACGTCGCTCCAGCAACAACCTCTACGAGTGTCCAGTATACAAAAAGCCCGGCCGTACCGATCTCAACTACATCTTCCCCTTGCTCCTCCGCACAGCCAAGGACCCAGACCACTGGACCCTTCGCGGTGTCGGTCTCCTTTGCGACACCAAATAAACTGAAATTACTTTTTTATTATTGTTTAATTCTCGTTGTCAATTCATGTATGTGGATCTCTTTTCATACGGACATATGTAATTACGTGGCAATACTATAAAGGGACTATTTTCCAGGCTGAATATCAACCCTTGCCTGAGTTTTGCTTTATGCCACTATACTGAATCTAAAATCTATTGGCTCTACTAAAACTACTTTTGATCGACGACTTTTTTTTACGCTAAATTGTCTTTCAATTGTGCAGCACAAAATTGTCTGTGATTCTAGATTACGATGTGGTTAACTTTAACTTCCGTAAAAGAAAACTAATCTCGTTTTCTTAATTTGGCAACCTCTGTCATATTATTGTTTCCATCTGACCACCACATAATATACTGAGGGTATGAAATTGTCAATTAATGTATATTTAGTTACTTTATAGAACTATACATAGTCCCATTTTATATCCTTTATACTAACCACGATCAATGATTACAAGAGGAATAAAGTATGTATTGATCGATAACGCGAACATATATGAACATTACAAATAGAATCTAACTCTTTATTCTTACCATAATACTATAACGCTACTTTCAATAGCAAACGCCATACATTTGTGTATCTATAAATGCGTTAATTCTTTGACCATTCTTCCACTACCTACGGAGAAATTCATAACACAAACAATCAGGTCGAAAATGAAGGTCTAACTCCTTCGATTTTCTGTTGAAGAATGATTACAAAACTGCACAGTCAATTGACTCAAACTATATCATGAATGTGGATCACCTCCATGGGTAAATTACATCTGTTCATATAAATTATATATATGTTATAGGGCTTGAGGGCATTTATATTGTTCACTGTGATAATATTTATTACAAGTTGTTACTTGTGATAGTTGTTTTTCTTTAATTGTTATTGCCATGATAAATGTAACTCGAGGTTATTGGAGTATTTCCGTGACGAGCCCAACTGTTTACAACCATGTTTGATATCATCACGGCTAACTGTTTTTATACAACCTACGTGATATTTGTTTCATCAGAGTATAACCAAGAAACACTCATGGTTAAATAAAATGTATATTTGAGTGCCAAACTACTGCTTTTCGTGTTATTCTTGAACAATGTATCTATAAACATTTTCGAGGTCTTTTTAAATGACACCATTTACTAAGGGATGATTAGGGGAAGTGCCGTCGCGTCATTCGCTCCGACTTTTAACATGTAAAAAAAGTGTCGCAAATGAATCCATGCTAAATCAGATTAACTGACATTTAGCTGCATATTAATAGTGCCCAGCCCCCTCTATTTCAAAATTTAAGTTATAACGAACAATTAATAGTTATAAGCAAAGCGTCTAATGGGGAAAATTCGCGACAAAACTGAATAACGTATTTCCCCGTTTATAAGCCTGTCCCTTTTATAAGCCGGTGGGTAAACACGTTCTTATGGTAAAACAAGCACTATAATCCTTACCCCGAATATAACCCTGGTCTATCACCATTTAAGATTAATATAAGCCCGGGCTTATAAACGGGGATATACGATATGTTGAGCAACACCGAACGATTGATGCTGCAAGGCTTGGGATAAAACGTTTGCCCTTTATCTTCTATCTCTGTGACTAAATAATTGTATTAGTCTTAATCTCCCTCTTGTTGCTGCTGTTGTTGAGAAGACGCTTTCTTCTTCTTTTTCACTCCTTGCTGAGCAGCGAGGATGTTGCCCAGCAGGCCTTCTATCTTTTTAAGCCTAGCCTCTAGGCCTGCCTTCTCCTGCTTATATGAGCTAAAAAATCTGTCCAATTTATTCTCTATTTGTGCCATTTCCGAAGGCCTTTCCCCTTCCTGAAAAGAAAAATGTGAAATTGCATAATTGTTTTCTCCTGCCTACTCAGTCCAATCATTTTTACTAGAAGATACAGTCATGTTCAAAATTCGTACATACACTTAGGAGAATACTGCATGGTACCAATTGGAGAGTTTAGCCTTAGTAATAGTAATAAGAGTTTTATATAATTAAGATTTCCTTAAGGTTTTCGCGATGTAAAGAGAAACTCACCATGTTCCTAACCCTCTCAACAATATGATTTTGGTTGAGTAATTGACCATCAGTTACAAGGCTAAGAAGATCCTTTGCTTTGTTTGTGTCCTTGTTCGGATACATTGCGACGCTTTTCACATTGAATGCCAATTTTTGACGAAATGTTTTTGGCATAGACAACTCCATTGTAATAGCCAACTCTAACTGGAAACAGTCGGACATATTTATTTAATCAATTATTCTTGGGAATGAGTTGAGTGCTATTCCCGCGGACTGGGAATTATTATCCTAATCTTTATTGATTTTTTTATTTCCATTATTTCTTTTAAAGAAATTGCATTTAAATGCAACACTAAATAGAAATGAGACATTCTCTTCTGTCCATAACAGACCTTCCAAATTTCCCCCACAAATTTCCCATTTTAGTGAAATACACAAAGTTATTGGACATAGTTGCAGAAAGTACCTGTATAGCAAGTTTTCTGAGTTGAGCGTGGGCTTGTAGTTCGGTCACATCATCCACTGCCAAACCCGTCATAAGGTTAACTACAACAATTGCCATGACCACAAGGAAAATGACGAAGATGACGTAGGTAACGCCTTTATAAGTGACCTCCTCGCTGTCTTCCTCCGGGAAGAATATGTCATCAAATTGGAACTCTCCCAACAGCATAGACCAAGTCTTCACAATAGATGTTCCTGGTCCACCGAACGGCGACTGCAAATGTAAACAGAACGTTTCTAGTGACTTCTTTTATTATTATAGAGCACTTCAGTTTTAGACCAGTCTAAATGTATCTCTATTTTAAAGTTATTTCCATTTGTTTTCATCCTTTATTTAGCATATTCTGATGTATTATCCAATAGCGAACTGACAGGTTATATAAATTACTTGGCTTTTTATTGGCGTGTTTCCCCAAGTAAATTATTTTCATACCTGGTTTCCCCAATTAAATTATTTTCATACCTGATTCTGGAGCAAGATGTGGAAAGTAAATGTGAACGCCAAAAGGAAAAGGAAGAAAACCAAGAAGAATTTGGAGAATGTTTTGAGGATGTCCTGTATCATGACAGTGTAGATGCCGATCCCTGGAAGCCTCCGCAAGAGTAAGAGGAAATTAATCCATGTAGCAAAAAGACAAAATGCTGCTAATTGCCATTGCCATCCCTGTAGAAACAGATAAAGAAGTTAATATAAACCAAGGAAAAAATATAAACCAAGAAACCCACTGAAATAAATAATCTACGATAAAACAGTGTTGTAATAATGCCATAACATTCTCAATATAAGGAAAAGGATCAGATCAAAACCAATTTAATTGTATCCATGAACATTCCTTTTTATTATGTCTGTGTTGATAATAGTAATCATTCGCTACAAAGGGATGGTACTACATGGTACTACAAAGGGATTCGTGTGTGTATGTAGCAATAAACATTGGATCCCAATAACCATAGGCAGGAACCAAATAACACCGATTAGATTGAAATGACTAAGAACTGGCTAGCAACCGAGCACATCAAGTTTGGTCACTGCACATGCTAACGAATACACAATGACATCGGTCATGTACATCTTTACCCACGGAGCCAAAGCTGCTTCGCGTAGTAGTATATACAAACTGGAAATATGCTCAGGGCACGTACATCCGAACCGTAGCCTACGTAAGTAGTACATGGAAACTGGCGATTGCCCCAGGCGCCAACTGGGAATGCCATTCTGAATCTGAATATGATAAAGATATTCTGCGCTCCTACTGGTGACAAGAAAGTAAATTACACTAACCGTTTTAGCACCGCAGGGTGTGAAATCTAGAACCACGAGGATGGCTGACACATAGGTGAACCAATCTAGAAGGTTGAGTGGCTGGAAAACATACAGCTTCTTCTCCAAGAATATCTGCACTATCTACTCAATAAAAGGCATTTAATGCAGTAAATTCTAATTGAGGTTCATGACATATAAGGTAGTATTATATGATGCAAATTTGAATTGTAATTATGTATTAACGTAGGCCTATACAGCGCCAATTCAACTGAATGAAGTGAGTGTCGATGGACGCCCAACGAAGATAGAGACTATAAAATAGTAAGTACAGATACAACTAAGAAAATACTTTTCTGGAGGGATGGATGAAATAAAAAAACTCATATATCTATATAGTTTACTATCAAAATCGCCATTACTTTTCATAAGGAGCATATGCTTTTATAATTTTTGTTTCATCATATTTTCACCTATTTCCTTGACTTTTGCAACGAATAGATATAAGATAAGATAAGAAGTTGTTTATTTGTCTTAATCAAAGGTACAAGAGAGGTACAAATGAAACAATGTAAGAATGAGACAAAATGGTCGACATACCAATATGATGCAGCGAGGCATCATTTCTCCCGGCTGTTACCATAGATTTAAAGGTATAGTATGAAATAATTTAATGTAAATGTAGGTACCTCAGTCACGATCCCGATGGCTGCAAATACCATAATGAAGTAAGCGCTTCCCTTTTGGAAATCCCCATGGATATAGGGTTGATCCCCTGAACTTCCGTTATTCGGACATCTGCCTTCCGACCTGAACAATAGAGCCAAGATTGAAATCAATTATTAAAAAATCAATTATTAATCTATAACAGATCGGTGACCTGGGGTAGCAAAGAAACTATATGCGGCTACCAAGCCCGAAAAAATAAATGACACCGCTCCCACCCTCTCCCCGAAAGAAGAAGAAGCACAATGAACACCCAGATGTTATAAAAATGTAATTCCTAGGCAAGTTAATAAACTGTATACATTATACCTGGCGTCTATTTGCCCGGAGCAATTGTTATAAGAACCATGAGAGGAATAGACTGCACTCCCCCTCCTCCTCCCCCCCCCCCCGACACACAACTCCTATGTTGTTGTTGTGCTGATTCTGTAGGTGAAGAGGGTGGTGAGGTCCTCACCACATGGTTCACTGGCCTATTGATTTGGTTATAACATGAATTAAAACATTAAAAGTAGCCAGAGGGAGGAGGTTTAAGTTGCACTTCCAGTCACACGTACTATTTGTTTGGGTGTTTGGGTGTGTGCAGCGCACCTGTTAAGAATAAATACTGACTGTTAAATACTGATTTCAATTGAAGTCCACTTTAGATACAAAGTCACTAACTTGTACGGAGGCTGAGCGGTAACAAGGAATGCTGTCAGTACTCCAAGAAATATTGCGTAAAACAGGAGGTACGCGTAGTATGTAGTACGCGTCACGTTCCACTTATGCCTTGCCATGGTCAGAACCAGGGGATGATTCAAGAGGTCGTCTCGTTTATGCGCCACCTACATAATGTGTATTTGGTGTAGGTTAGTTAGAATGAAGGTATGGAAACTATGGAAAGAATTCGCTACTATTAATGACCTAACTTAATTTTGTATTTACAAATGTGCAAAATACACATGGGTAACATAAAGATTATACCATGATCATGAGAGGATGGTTTTCCAGGGCGTAAAGCTGATCTCTCGTGTAAGGAAATGATGTGTAGCAGTCGGATGTTTCCACTAGGGAGACAGGGTCACCTTCTTTAATAACGAAACAATAGAATAGGGTATTAAGAAATACATTTGTCCACAAAATGAATGAAAGAAGAGTTTGGGCTGGTTTGTTTATAGAACAGCACAAACACACTCTCCATCCTACCCCATTTCTATTCAACCCCAAAACAATGCACTTTGACCTCTCCTTATTCAGGTTAGTTCTATATAATAGCAATCATAGCAATTCCATTCAAGTTAAAAAGCCGCAGTAAAGAGTTTTCAGGAGATAGTCAGGTTTTTACGGTGGTATTATAAGATATCTCATTGCGTGACCAGTTTTAAGATTGAGAAGTTTGAGAGGAATTATTGAGGTTTATGCATTGTACTATTAAAATGTAGCATGGTATCTAAATCAAAATGTAAATTACCTTGGGTCTCGGACAATTGCTTCACAGTAGCTGAGTTGTAATCTATGAATGTGTCATCGAGAAAACAGAAATTAAATCTGTACCAATAGTCTGAGTCTTTTGGGTGCACATCCTCAGGGCTCGCAGTAATACAACGATTCAGCACTTCTTGAGCGACATCTGCCACGAGGAATAAAAACAAAGTTATCGGGTACGTCTCAAATGTTTGAATGTATGAATCAGTTGATATCCTCCAAAGTTATGTGTTAAGATACCTGTTAATGTTTCTTTACCTGGCATGTTTCTAATAAGCTTCCTCATGGGCGTATCTCTAACCCGACCATGATGATCCAGTTCATGCAATAAAGCCTTCTTCCATTTTGACGATTTTACTATTGCGAGAGCAGCATCTCTGTAGGTAGTACAGTACGAGATCCATGTACACAAAACGATTAAGATTTGTTTCCAAAGCTTAAATCTCCAGGAAGAACTTCAAACCTTGGTCAATGTCTAAGCCATTTCTTAAATGAATAGTTTGGTTCTTTTTTTGGTGAGAAATTGATAAAAATAATATCTTACCGGTGGCCTTTGTCTATTGCCAAACTTAAACAGTTTCTTCCTGTTTTGTCGCATGCAGT
The DNA here is from genome assembly GCA_942159475.1 of Sthenelais limicola. Taxonomy (NCBI): domain Eukaryota; kingdom Metazoa; phylum Annelida; class Polychaeta; order Phyllodocida; family Sigalionidae; genus Sthenelais; species Sthenelais limicola. Next base: position 68,443,276 of record OW804097.1, on the reverse strand, counting down.
TACTTCAGCCCCGCGTTCTATCAGAACCGAAATGACGTCATCGTGTCCCTGCCTCGAGGCGAGCAGCAAGGGTGTGTCCTGCATGGTGGCAAAAGGTTAGAAACAATGCTAAAATTATCTAAAATGTTGTTAAAAAGGGATAATAGTCACAAGTATTCAATTACCATCCTACATACCATGTTTGCGTCTGTGTCATTGGGGGAAACATCTTCATCGAGCAAGAACTCAGTAACTTTTGCATGGCCAAACATGCAGGCAAAGTCAAGCGGGGTGTCCAGTCTCACATTTCTGTAATAGAAATGTTGCTGAAACGCTGTAGGCTATATAGATAGAAAATGGACAATGCAATAGAAAACCCTGTGTTATTATGATTCTTTTAAACAGTGCATGTTCACTAACTGGGGTAGGAACGCGAGAGAAAGAAAAGAGAAGGGAGACTTGAGTTGCAAAGTGGATGGGAAAATGTTTTCATGTGAATTGGCAAATTGAATATGTAAGTTAAAAAATGAGAGGAATTGACAAGTCAGAGGTCAGATTACATCATTTATTACGTCATATTGCATAATATTCCACCTCATTATGTCAGTTTATGTTATTAATACCACCAACAATTAATTTCGGACATTAAATATCATTGTTGCTATAGGCAGAATTAATCCTCGCGCGAGCATTAAAGCTGAACAAAGTCTCTGAGGATGACTAACGTTAGCCAGCTGCACTCACCTCGGCAGCCATCATACTTTTGCCGCGCGGGAATCTGGGTCACGCGTTAGCTTGCGTTAAACCGCAGGGCGTTGCAACATCGAGCGTTCACTTCTGAACTTCTGCTTTAATGAATAATTTTTAAATCTTTTCTCCTCTACTTACTTAACCTGACTCAATTCAACTCATTGGACGTGCGTCCTAGGGTATTTATAATTTATGTTACGTAACATGACGTAACTTTTCATAATTATAACGAGTATTTTGTAGTTTCCCCTCTCACTGGACATCCCTCACCCTCGCTTTTCACTGAGAGGGTGTCCTTGGGGGGGATGTCTCAGAGTACAAAGGTCCTAGGGGGTATACATCCGGGGTGGGTGGGGGGGGGGAGACCTAGCCCTAGAACCATGTATACTATTGGGTATTATTCTTAGAGCTTTAATATATTCACAAATACTACAATCGTTTAGACATAACATGCTGTATGTGAATTTGATAGAACGTACGTAACGTAAACTATAATCGATCCTACCTCATATCTTTGTCTGCTCCGGCCCTTACGAGTACTTCTACGATCTCTAAATGACCCCCAGCAGCAGCAAGATGCAGAGCTGAGTTAGAATACTCATCCTGGTCATTGAGCACCTTGACGGACGCTTGTAAAAACAGCTCCACCATTCTACAACGAGGGAAAACTATTTGTCATCGGTTACACAAGAACGATTCAAGTGCATTTATAAGTACATTCTCATCAACGTGTGTAAATCTATGCATTGGTAACATCTTGTGTTAAACCTGTTTTATAACCCTACAATGTTTTTGCTCTGGTATCTTAAAATGATTGTTATTATGTTTTTACATCTAAACCTGTCTATTATATAAACATGTGTGAGTCCCCATAGTTTAAAAGTAAAAATATATTGATTATCATTGTAGTGAGATTATGAACCCCACGGATAATTATAATATATTAATACTTCATTATATTCAATAAACTTGAGTCCGCTTTTAATGGGACAAATGCAGTAAGAGTAAAGCATCAATACTCCTTACTCAACATTTCCTGCTTTTGCTGCCAATAAGAAAGGGCTTTCTTCATCGTCATTCTTCACGGTCATGTCTGCTTCTTCGTCTATCAATGCCTTTTTTTAAATATGAAGAACTTTACTTTCTATTTTCAAACAATAAAGCAGTTTTTCATCATGAAAGATATTTGTATATTTGATATATTCAAACAATAAAATGAGTAATGTATCATAAATGAATTCTTTTAAACCACAGGACTATTATATATACATGTAGGATTGAATGAATTAGCTTTTAGTTTCAGTTCCTATACGATATGAAAAATCAGTTTCGTGAAATGAATAATACTCGAGGAAGACAATTTTGGTCGCTTTCATATAATAGCTCAGAAGGCATCTTTCAAACGAAAGACGTAGTTAATCCCAGTACACCGGTTCACATCCAATATTTTATCAAATTATGATAATCATTATATCTATAGAGATTAAATGAACCATTCATAACGAATATTGCTTTAATGTATTCTCGGGTACCCTATAACTCTTTCATACGACAGAAAACCCAGGGGTACATGAATCATTCGTTTAAGAATTAAAAATAATTGGACGGTAGTTCCAAGGGATGACTACAAATGTAGTTGTGAACTTAGTGTGGGGGAGGGGGATACGAATCACCTACCTTTACAATATCGATATTTCCTAACTTTGCTGCTATGTGAAGGGGGCTTTCTGAATTTTTATCCGCCATATCCAACATCATATAATCTTCGAGCACATCCAACACTTTCATCATTTCCTAGTATTAGAAACATCAGGTACAGAACTTACAAGAACTTGAGATAGTTTTGAGCTAATTTTGATCAAAAGATGAGATTTTTCATCTTTAGGATAATTCAAATAGTGATAAAAGCACTAACATAATTATATGTGGAAAAGTGCGTGGAGATTTCATGTTTACTTCATTTTTAGTGATACAACTTGTCAATAGTCTGTGTTATAGATCACATGAAAAAAGAATCTGTATTAAAAAGAAATTTCTGGTTGATTACGCTCCAAATGCAGCTGAAGATCTTCGGTTCAACTTTTAAAACGTTTTGGATTTCAACTATAATAATTACAATCTAAAGGCAAAGTTGTGTGCAGCTGTCCTGTTGGCCCTGTCCGAACGCTACCGGAGCTTGTAATAGGTGTTAATGGTCTTTTACATGTCATGTAATGGTGGACTAAGTAAATTAGAAAGTTTCTCTGACCGATACCTTCAGAATTCCCAGTTCGTTATTACAAGCAGTGAGATGAACTATATTCCGTTCCATGTTATCCACTGCACAGACGTTACAACCAGCGTCCAGTAGAAGTTTGAAGATACCTGTCTCGTTGTAACATGCTGAGAGGAGTAATGGTGTGAAGCTGTCTTTGTCTTTGTGTTCAGGGGCATATTGCCTGTGTTTAGTAAAATAGTTTCATCATGAAAGACCTTTACTTAAAGTTTATAGGATTGGGAAACTCTTTGTGAGAGCTCATATATTCATCATAAACAAAAGGACATGATTATTCCGATGGTGTTGAATGTCTCATTCAATGCCTTCAATTCGAACATACATTTATATATTATCGATTGGTCATTAATTTTTAAGTAATTTGGTTCCCTTTCTCATGTAAAAACTAAACACTTCTGAAGATTTAATCAGACTAGACCCCATGTCCTTGATATTCCACCCTTTTTCGATGCTTAATTTTGTGATATTCTATCTATATTCGTTATCTCTTTCCAAAATACATCTACCACAAATACGAGGAGAATGCCACAAATCGATCTCATATAGCCAGTACGATGACTCATTCTCTGGGCTAATTGTATGACATAGGTAATACATCGTCTAGACAAAGAATTACTAGATAGCATGTACAGGTAGGTTTCTCTCTTACATTTTGCTAAGTATAAACTCGACTGCGTCGTGATTCTGGTATTCAACTGCTTTATGAAGGGGAGTACATCCCTGGTTATCACGACAAGTTAGTCTGGCTCCGTGGCTCAACAGCAGGTCGATGATCTAGTGAAACATAGAGAGAATTTTCAATGGGAATTGCTTTTTTACTTAGAATTGTATCATAATTCGGAAAATCGTATTAATCTTAGGAAAAAACTGTATTTTAAAAGAAAAGAAAAGTATATTAGATATAGCTTTATTATGAATTACATCCTATATAATGGATTTGATTGAAACAAACATCTATGATATCCTCTTCTTGTCCCCTTCTCGTTTGCAACCATAGGATATAATGTGAAAGTTTCTAGACCTCTTAAAAAAGATTGGTTGTGTGATCTTTGTGATTGCAATATAAGTATAAATACCGCTGTATCTCCGGTAATCGCAGCAAGATGGATTGGAGTGCTTCCAATTGAAGATAATCGACTTCGATCGTTTGCATTGGCACCTTAGAGATGAATAATAATAATAATTAATTGATAATATTAGTAATCTTAATAATTATTCACTTAATTTAGTCATAATATTATTTTGTAATAAATATAGAACATGGTTTCATTTATAAGCCAATAAAATTATTCCTCACCTACCTCTCTTCAAAAGGATTTTGATGGCAGGTGTATTCCTAGCATCTATTGCAAGATGGAGAGCAGAATTATGGTCCTTGTCCTTGATGTTCACCAGCTATGGACAACGCAATACAGAGCGATCGAAATTAGCAATGCCTGGGAGTACATGTATACTTCCAAGGGACAAATTATGCAACTATTTCGACCACAAATCTTACAAGCTCAGGGCTGTACGGAGGGAAGGTTAATAATAATTATGTTAATTTGTAACGATGGTTCCAAGACTTGCCCGAAATATTAATGATCATAACAGTAATGGTAATGATTAATACTTACCTCCGTGATTTCATCTTTGGTTACATTTTGGACCAACAATTTAATCATTTTGGTGTTGTCTTCACCCATGGCAGCAAGGTGTAAGGCTGTTCTACCATTATTGTCTATAGCCTTGATGTTTGCTCCGTATTCTACCAGGAGCAAGGCTACACTCAGATCATTATAGACCGCTGCTTCGTGAAGAGGAGTATAGCCCAACGAGTCTTGCGCCTGGAAAATCGTGTGAGCTGGTTCATAGCGGAGCATATGCGGATAAATGGTTAATATAAGGTTGGAAATGAAAGTAATTATTATTCTAAAACCCAGTAAATATTACGTTGGACTTTGATAACCTTTTTAAAATCCCGAATGGTAGATATTCTGTGCATACTATAAGGAAGGGATATAATCGAAATGTGCCATTTGGAACATTCAAATTATCAGAAAATAAAATAATGAAATGAAATTTAATGATTAACATACATTGACATGTACTCCGTCACACTTTAACAACGCCTTGGCAGCAATGTCATTTTCCCTCATGGCGGCAAAATGCAGAGGTGTTGATAAATACCTGAATGTAGATTTTTTAAAATCATGTAAAATATTCACATAGGCCTACTTCAGTATCTTTATATTATACCTTTTTAAAACAACAACAAAAGGAGCCTGGGGCTAAAAATATAACTGTCATTTATGAACATGTTTTCTTGTGAAAGTAAAGGGCCTGAACCACTTAGCCGATTCCTATAGAATTTAGTGTAGATAAGTCCTCTGTGGCGCAAAATAGTACCTATCTCTGACATTCACATCCGTCAGGTAAGCGAGGAGTTGGATCATTTCTATAGTTTCATTGATTTTGTCCTTGTCCTTTTCCTTCTTCTTTGCACACATGTGTAAGGGGGTTACCAAATCATCGTCCCTAACCGCTGCATCTATATTAGTATAGGGATTGAAACCTTTATTCTTAGCACCTTATCCTAAATCACACTGCTTTACCAACTACTTAAAATCAATGAATTCCTGTTCTCCTTTTGAATAATTCTATATTACTCTACAGGCTTTATATTATGTGTGTGATAAAACAGCAGGTAGGTCAAATATTTTAACAATGCCATAACAAGTTACATACTTGATTTAGAATTATTTTTATGTCACAACCATCGAGAAATATATGATATTCACAATATATATGGTTATCCTTCAACTCCCTCTAAGGTATTATTTTTCATACAGCGGCATACAGAAAATAATAGACCTTCGATCTATCGTTCTCATCACATAATTTATCCATATTTCCTTGTGTACTTACATGCCTTCCCTTCTTCCAGGAGGACTTTGGCCACATCAAGCATCTTGTCCCTGGCCGCATAATGCAAGGCGCTCATCCCATTCTTATCTAAATCGTTGACTCTCTGCATCACACTTCTATCCGCCAAGACCTTCCGTAGCCCCTCCACTCCCCCATCTCGCAAGGCCTGTCCACCAAGAGCAATAACAGTTTTAAATCTATAACTATTTCTCTCTCTTTTGGATTTCATACTTGTGCTTGATAGATTATTGTGTATAATCATTGACGAATAAAGGCAGATTTCGGACTTCGAAAGTGACAACAGTTTTAAATCTTAAATTCATAGATACTGCTATATGATTGTTGGTTTATAACCCACATCTTTCTTTCAGCATGAACTTTAAGAATAATACCAGCAAGTACGTAATGGAACTTGATATAATTATATGATATGGAAACTAGTGTAAGGCTGACCACTGCCTTATAATGGGATAAGGTCTTAAGAATGATTATAATTTTCCACCTGGTAGAGACTCCCTCTTTCAATGTCTTCAGTTCCATCCTTTTCTTCTTGGGAATAATCATCCACCTGTATCAAGTATTCTATTATTAATAGCTGAAAGATATTTGCCATTTGGGACAGAAAGTTCAGTTTTATAATATTATGTAAGTATTTAAATAGAAGGGATGATCCGATTTGATTCAGTTCTAGGGTTAGCATCGTGTATAATGTAACTTTGACCGGGATAAGTAAAATTCTGAATCATAGAATCGGACCAATCATTTATATTTTGTTTAATATTTTAACTTGGATAATCATGATCAGTAAACAACTGTCTTTATGTAATGTCCCAATTTTGACATAGGTTACTGTCTCGGTATACATAATTCTCTTAGTAAAAAATGGCCCATCCCCATATCAACACAATCCCGTTCACTCATTGTGAAGTAGCACAAATTGTATCTGACTCACCCTTGCTGTAAGCTTGTTGAGAGAGTACGAAGTCATGATTCCTGAATGAACATGTATTATGCTACACTTTCTATCTCATAGATCCAGTTATTTTAGCCGAATTTCTATTAGCGGGCGTACATTTTCTCAAGAATACAAATGAACTGTGCATCATTACAGATCCCTACATAGAGTGGCATAGGTTGTTGCTAAGTGTCAGTCATAACAGCAACCTTATCAATGATCTCACGGCTAAAGTCCAATTAGGTGTCCCATAATCATAAAGGTTTCCTCAAGTGGCCAGGCTGGCCTCATATTGGGAGAGTATACACAGTGCCCAGGTAGTTAACAGGTGTTTTTGTTCAATGCGTGTATTAATGCAATGTGTCACGAATTAACACACGGAAACCATTCACAGGGAGAACCTGGCACTAATTTATTGTGGTCACACAAAGCACAGCAACAGTTATATTATTATCATATTATTATTAACATAGTTTTCTATTGAGATAGTATTTACAAAAGTGTTGTCGAAACTCTCGCATCCCCATTATAGTTGGCATTCACCAATCCTCGCCAGGCGATTGTTTGCAAAGGAAAGGTTTATATCGCACGGATGAAAGTATATATATGCTACTTTTCCCCCTATTATATCGGGTGTTTATTCGGATATTGTACAATCGCACCTCCAAGAATGAAAGTATACTTAATACAGATTACCTTGTATACCAGGTTTATCATTATTTCGAAAAATATACACTTTTGAATCGAAATATATATCTAGATCACTCACGGATAATGGGATCATCGGTAGCGATTCTGCGTCAGATTCGTCCATTTCCAGCGCTGCTGCTGAAGACAATTTCCATTTTGAAATCTTCATTCTTTAACTTTTGTAGCACAACAATATAGGAACGGTGCATACGAAACCTCAATATATGTCAGTATGCATCCATGCATATACAATATATCTAAGATGTATCTAAGATATACACAAGCTATTAAAGTGATAAGTATTTATGATTCGTCTTTTAAGATTTAACTGTTCAAAGCAAATTCGAGTTTGATGTCCATAGATTAGAAACTGTAAGCATCATTGAAAATAATTTACGGCCTTGTAATCTTTCTTGTTGTGGATACCTACTTGCTCTGTGAGTAGAGGTTGTGTAGTCTTGAGACTAGATGGTGTAACTCTTTCCTTAAGTTTTTTTATATTCTTCTTTCAGGTTCCTTTCAGATACCAGGCAATGACTATCTATACGAGCGATGCACTGGTTCTAGATTCCTAAGTTGGTTTGTCACATATTTGAACAATGTTGACATAGTGTTATCTTTTCTAATCAACGAAAAGGCAATAAATCAGCCACTGACATCTAACCGAAATTAACCAACCTATAGATTGCATGCATGCCGGCGCGTTCAGAATATATTTGATAAAATGTATTACTCGTTTATCATTGTAGGAAAGTTTGATTTTCGATGTATAATATGCATGTTTTTGTTGTTTTTGCCATATATATAAGTTTTACAATGCAATGGATACATGTCAAGAACATCAACCACTAGCAATAGTTCCATTGAATCAAAAAGAAGTGATCTTTTCCTAAAGGATTTTAATACGCTACAACTATGGAGGTGATACAGATGTACATTCTAAATTAATTCACAACCGGTTTATTTATCTGAGCGTTTAGATCCTAGCCTTTGATTTCCTATTGACCGAGTAGGTGCTACGGAAACGGCTCAAATGCAGATTTTTATTTTTTTAGACACGGTTAGAATGGAAGCATCAGAGAAATGTGTTTGTTATTCTGTACGGTGCACATGATATCAAAAAGTACAGTATTGATACACAATCATATATAAATGTGCAAGACATTGTGGCGTCCCCTCACCTTAGTATTTGGTACCAGTTTGTTACAAGAGACAAAATTGTGCTCAAGCAGCGCAGATTTTAATAAACATAATATTATAATCAAATTAAAAGGACGCACTATATTTGGAAGTATGCCACAACCGCAGATGTCGAATGTGTTATCATTCCACACATTACTTGTTAATACAAACAAAATAAGCCAGTGAAACCCCGAATTTGCTCCTAATGTATACATGTGATATTTCTATAAATGTATGCGATATTCCTAGAAATAATGCCAGTGTATGTAGAAATGTGCAGATGACGGGCAGGTCATTATATAAATGCTCGAGATGAGAGTTATCACGATGTGAAAAGTTCGAGAATAAATTTATCTAAAAAACAAATTCATGGAAATAATACTCACAATTAAATGTTATCATTAGCCAATACATTATTGTAACTTTTAATTCCCAATTACATCGCTATAAAGTTCTCTTCAAAATTAACTGTCGTGGTCTAATGGCTTTGGAACATAGGAAAAGTTGACATTTAGATTATTACGAAGAGGCGACTGCAGAAGTGATTTGGCTATTGATTACGTACTGGGAAAAGCCCTAGAATGTTCAAAACAAAACAATTATTGCCTTGACTATCAACTGAAGCATGTGGCCTTGTCCGCCGTTGGATTAATGTTCGACAATTACCTGCGTCTATCAATAATCTTCTTTGTCGATCGCAAACTAGCAGCCAATTGTTTCGCTTGAAGCTAAATGCCATACCATCAAGAAGTGTGTGACATTCACATAGTATAATTAGATATGCAAATTGAGAACGGTTGAAATGATCGCTGGTTCGAATTTCTCAACAGTTTCAGTTGGGGTTTCAAGGTATTCACAGGGTGTCACAATCCATCTGCGTGCCAAGAAAGTAGGAAAACATGATTTGAGGGGAAATAATATTCGCGTTCTCGTAAAACGCTAGGCATCGATTCTAATTAGAATTCAAGAAAGCTGCGGCAACGATCAAGGTACGTTTGTGGCGTCATCTGAGGAATCGTCGCCTGCAATTGGAAAAATATGGATCAAGCTCAAGTTGAAGATCTTTCTCAATTTTTGCCGAACTTGACCACAACAAGTGTCCCCATCGGAACAACTCTGAGTGCTAGAACACCGACCATCCTTAGGTTTTTGAGTTCGCTGGTGACCAATGTATCCATCACAAGTGTTTCCATAGGCTTTGAAGGAAGCACAACGGAGAGGACTACAACAGAGTCACCCCCGCTTGTATGGACGATACCACCCACACAACCCACTACTTCGGAACCACTTAAGGTTTGTTTCATCCCATGTAAAGTAATGTAATACATAAATCCGGTTAATCTCACCACTTTCCTTCTAAGTAATGTATGGCCACAATAAGCATCCTACAATCCTTATTTAAAAGTTACTAAAATACTCGATTTTAACGGGAAAGTAATATAATTCACATCGCCATTATCCTAGTTTATTTTGATAAATCAATTAATAGTTATGTCACGCGTCCATAGCTCTATGTACTTGCATTCACAATCCCACATTCTAGGTAAAGATTGCCCTTGTCTTTAAGGCTACATAAAGTAAATAGTTAATATATTCCTAGTACATAGGCCTGCGTTATAGACGATTGAATACTGCTTTTAGATCAGAAATTTTCACGATGTAATATATATATCATAGTTAACGTGAGTGGCCTCCCAGAGACCTTGCAAAGACGGAGAAGAATCCCCTCGAGCGTTGTATCAAAATTTCGAAAAGAAAAATGATTATGAATTAACTCAAATGTCTATCCATTCCAGGTGTTCTCATTTGATTTCATTGACTCTGAGGAGTTCCAGCGAGCGATGGCGGACCGGCTAGCGGGGATAGCTGGCGGGGGACAGACGAGCAGCACAACGACCGAGAAGCTCACAAGCACGGTGTCGAGTAGCGGCAGTGGAGAGAATTTCATCGACGCCAATCTTGGCATCCTCATTCCGATCGTAGCCTTTGCTATTCTCATCGTCACCGTGGCCTCGTGCGTGATATGGCAGTCCCTGCATGATAGAATGAGGAACAGGAACAGGAAAATGCAGCCCATATCCACTTTCTATCGCAAGAGCTCGGGGTGGGATAATACAACTAGGTCCAGCACAAGGTCCACAACTCCTTTACAGATCCATTCGCAACATCATCTTACCCCGAAAGAATTTGTACCGCAACTTGACCGCATAAGTGAGTCTCCTGAAGACCGGTTAAAGGGTACGTCCAACAAATCGCACATAAAACTTCATTAATTTTTCTGCAAAGTTTGAAATTTTGATTGAGTAATTTTTCTCGAAACTCTTGCGTGGGCCATTTTTCGGGGAAAAAATACCGTGGGTCATTTTCTCAAAAGTTAAATTTTCTTATGGGTAATTGTCACATATAGGCCTAGATATTCTATTTTTATAAGTGCAATAGCTTTTCTGAAAAGTCTTCCTTGGGTCATTTTCGGGAAGAACTGCCCTGGGTCATGTCCTGAAAAATTGCAATTAGGTATTTTTCTCACTGCTCTTGCTTGAGTAATTTTCTGACAAATTTGGAATTAGGTTAGTTTTCCGAAAATTTTCTTTTGGTCATTTTGTGCAAAGTTTGAAATTGGATTATTTTTTCCTGAACATTCGTCCTTTGGTCATTATCGGAAAAAATCTTGTCATTTCGTGATAAATTTGCAACTGGGTTTTCAGACATTTCTCCTTGGTCATTTTCTGACAAGTTTGAGATAGGGTTAGCTTTCAGAAAAACTCTTTGGGTCATTTTCTCAAAAGTTGATTTTTTAAATGGGGTAATTGTGATCATATTGATGTCCTATTTTCTTCTGATTTGTATTAGGCATAATAATTCGGCACATAATATTATTCTAATTATTTCTATTTGATGTGACATAGTAAACGTGTAATTGAATGGATAAACAGTCTGTTCATGTACAATTAGTATTGTTTTAATTTTTGCAGCAGGCGGTTCCTATCTGATCTCTCGCAATGATCTCTTCAGTCCCGATTCTTCCCTGGCTTCAATGTTCTCACGGCTAGAGTACGAACTGTCTAATGCTATCCGCCGCGAGGCCACTTTGTCGCATGGTTATTCTTGTCCGTCACCAAGTTATGTGCCTGAATTCTCACAAAGCTACCCGAACCTGACAATGCCGGCCCAAGCACCCTTTTCTCCCTACCACCTGACCTGGGCATCCCCAAGTACTCGCAGGCCCATGAGATCCGATACTAACATAATCAATTCTGCTGGAATGAACAAATTGTTGCTGTCAAGGCTTGGCTCTCGAAATGGGTCTATGAGGAGTGATTCCAGCCTTGTTGGAATCCCTCCTGGACAACTTAACCAGGCTACATGGAAGTCTCCTTATCACCCAAACTTCAATACTCCTACCAATGGATCTGAACACGATTCTGCAGACCTTCCCCAGTATGCAATCCTGAATCATATCAATTCTTCGCTCTCTATTCCACCTGATGAAAAGGCAGATAGTTCAAGGAGCACAAGTGCTTCGGATATTGCTGATGGAAGCAAAATAAAATTTTATCTGCCGGCGGTTGGTATTAACTATGGGACACAGCGGCGTCCAACTCTGCCCGAGGACAATGCAATACCGACGCCTATGTCTGATATTCTAATGAGCGGCGGACCGAACCCCGGATCTTGGCAGTACAATCACCTGTATGTCCAGCCCATGTATACTCCCAGGATGGATCCCCACCAGCTGGAAATAGGCGTTGCTCAGAATCTATCTACTTCTGCTATGATGGGTAGCAGTAATGCATCCATGATTCCTCCTTGCGACCCTATGAACGGCAGCGGAATGATGATGGATTCGATGGATTTCATGGCAGAACACATTCCTCGCTATCCAACCATTTTGTCCCTGAATGATCCAGCGCTCTACCCTACCTACGGAGCAAGGATCCCTCCGTATTCTCCTGCCCCGCCATACGAATATTGTCCAGCCCCAAGACCTCCACCTCGCAATGAGACATACACCCAGTTTCCAACACACTCCATCAACAGTGGCAAGACATCCACATGCGGACATATGGACAGTTTGGAAAGCAGTATTACCGGTTCCACTGTGACCCTCAGCAGAAACACATCAGGCTATACAGCAGGACCAAGCCACAGCACTTCAATCACTGGACAGCCTTCAAATAACAATTCTGTTGCGGCTCCTTCTCAAAATTCCAGTATGAATTCTAGTCAGATCACGAGCATGTCATCTATACTGCCTCCTAAACCTGATGCCGAGGCACAACATGCCAACATCTCAAGCTCTACTATCAGCAGCAGGAGCAACAGTACCCTCACGAGCAACACAGGAGCAAATGCAGCCAACACCAACGCATCTAACACCAAATCTTCAGGATCCTTGAGCACAAATGCCTTTTCCAGTAATATCTTCAGTGCAACCAATTCGCTGAATGTTGCAAAGACCGATTCGCTGAAATTGAACACCACTGGACTTGCCCAGTCATCGATCATCTCTGACATCAGTGGAAATCATTCTCAGATTTCCACGTCCCATGCCACTTCCTCCTCCGGATATGATCACTCTCAGCAAACAGTGGCTCCTGAATCTGCCTCGAGTTTGCAGTGGGACAGCTTCAATTTTGATGACGACGCCATCAGCAAAAGTTTCGGGTTGAACATGTCCAGCAAAACAAACACAACCACGCCACTATCGACCTCTATGACCGATTCCAATAACAATGATATCTCAAAACCAATCAGAATATCTCCTGTTAATAGAGCTTCAGCAATCGCCGCTGCCCAGGTGAACGCAGCAAGTAGGAGGAGTTCCAGACTTCAGAGTTTAGATTGGGACACTTTCCCTTTCTATACCCAAAATTCCACTGGACAGAAACCGCGCCCATTGCCCATCAATCCAGGGAACACCGGTCCTCCTCCTACCAGGGCACAGCGGGAGTTAAGGGTTGGTCCGCCTCTTCTTGCGCAGTCACTATACTGGGTCTGAGGTGACTCTTTACGATGAATAATTAAGTAATTGGGAGGTGTACATTGCATATATCCTTCTACAGATTCTCTAAATCCTAATTTATGCTAGTTGAATCGTAGCGCTAGATTCCCTATTTACTTTGACATTATCTTTGCCCGCTTTTTAATGGAATTTGATTTACCGTTGGGGTACATTTGTAATTGCCTATACCATTCTAATCAACAGAATTATATTTGAGACTATATACTTCTGATTCTTTTGATCATTTATTGATAATTTTGATACCCATAGTAATGAAGATTTTTCTTCCTAGGAAACGGGATTCACTGTGTGAAGTACTAGAACTTTGGTAAGTATCATTTGCGGGCTTTATATTTTATATACTTTATTTAATTATTATCGTCAAGGAAATACTCGGTAGACATTTTCATCCAAATATAGTTGTCAATAAGAACCATCAGTCATTGATCATTTTTACTTTTTCACTTCATTGCATTACAAGTCGATTAATAATATCAAATCGGGTTATAGGGGGTGGTATACTAGGCTAATAAGGTTGTCCATTTAGAAGTGAAATTGATCCCACGACTTGATTCACTCGATTTTTTTTCTCCCTATATATTTTTCGCGACTTTTACACATACGCGCATCGGATTAAAAGTGAGTGAACGGAATGTTACATAACCCATATAATTAGCATATTCCAATAATGGCGAATTTGTCTGCACCTAGATGTGTTAAATAGGCCCATGCGCCAAATATCTAAGTTTACAGTAATTGCGATCTCATCCGTAACGTAAGTAGTATACCAAAACTGTCCCTACTTTCAGGCAAATGGTCAATCTGCTGGATGATGCTAGACTCAGTGGAAATAGTCATGAACTTACTTGGTACTGGGAAGAACCTGTCGTCAACTATTCATCCTGTGAAGAAGGAAGAATCCTGTCGGTGGAAGACGGACGTTCACCCATCCCGATTCCTGAATTGAGCCAGATTTCGCTTCGAGAGGACAAGCCTGACTATCTGCGATCGTATTGTGTACAGATATTCTTGATTTACACATTCATTATCGCAGTTCTTTGAACCAAGGATGATTCAAAAACACATTTTTGTCATAGTTTCAATTAACTTGGGAACCTACGGCGGATTTGAACAATACGTCGTTTTACGGAGGACTGGCGAAGAATTTGTGTGTGGAATTTTCACTCGTGGTGTCAACAATTCTGTGCATAATTAGTTATTCTAATTTACTACATTTCCTTGATTTCTTACATGATTTTTGTTTACAATTATCTGAGCATATGTACCGTTTGTTGATTGCCACAGACAACTGGGCATAGTAAGCTGAGGCAATTAGACATTTGTTTGCTCAAATCATTCTCAAAATTTGCTTTTGTTGAACGCTGTTGTTTCATTTCATTTTCAGTGTTGTACAGGATTACAATTTAAAAATGATATACCGTAGTTTTGATTTCGAACTGGTCGAGGCAACATCATCTGTTGTGCCTTTGAGCGATCATGACGTAGTGGAGTATATATTATGCATCATATGATTTACGTGCGCATTGCATCTTCACACATGTACTACTACTCATATATGAACTTTCTTTCGAATGAGTTCCTGTTTGCTTTAAAGGTGTTTGAAATGCAACGTGTTTCAGAATAAGTTAGTTCGGTGATAGCAGATATATATACTACTGCCCATTGAAGGGCATTTATAAGATGTCCAGATTGAAAACTTTGTGCATATTTCTCCATTTTGATATACCATTTGGCAGAATAACGCCACACTTGAATCGCTATAATTATTCATTACCAAACTTCAACTATTTGTAACTTGTATTATTGTACATTAGTTCGTAATATTTGATTCTGTTTCTGTTACATTAAAGAACTTTAGAAGTAAAGAGTAAATTATTGCGCTGGTTGTTTTTTTTTGTCATAAATTCCGGTTAATTCTCAATTCTTATTAAAAAAGCCCAACTTTAAAGACAGCTAACCAATAACATTAGCTTACATTCGCATTGCTCAAAAGTCGTTATTGTGGATTTCAAGCAAGCGACTACCATGGTTCAGATGGTCCAGTTGTGATGGGAGATTTGTTTGAGAAATAAATAAGTCGCAGACAAGACGGATGTAAAATGTGTCTTTATTGAGAACTATAACCTAGTCCCACACAGATAATTAATATATATTTATAAAATATTTGCCTGTGTGATTTTTGTATGATGTGGCGCTGTATTTTGATTGGTTTCTTTTCAATATTTGTACAAAATGTCTGTATATACATGTTTGTGTCTGTATGTTTTTTTTATGTCCATTGTGTGGCAGCAGCAGAGTAAAGAGCATGTCACAACATGAGGGGCATTGATACACACCAATATTGTTTGGATACACTGAGCAACATATTCACATGATTGTCAAAATAACCGTTACATTTTGATATCTAACACAAGCCTTCTGTAATAATACTTGAAAACTAGTTGGAGGTGAAAATACTATTTCAAACCTAATAATAATGATTAATTTTCCGAATAAAAAAGTGAACTGAGTTGACCATTTAGGCTACCATAAGCTTATCAAATTTGACATAAATTCGGTGAATAGTCGGGTACATATGAACTTTAAAATATATCAATAACATTGAACATACATCATAATACATTCCATAGTTATGTAGTATCAGAACAGATGAACTAATTTTGCTCATACAAGTTTGGCGCTTTAATAAGATTCAAAACTCAGCTTAAAAATGGCATCGATCAAAGAATTCCATCGCAAATTAATGTCTGCTCAAACGTATCTCAATATTTTCCCTTTCACAAAAATTCATGCAATAGGTCATGTACCAAAGGTTTTGGTCTAGAAAAAGACGTGGTCAAGATTGTTAGGCATGTTTATGGACATTTAACTTTTGAGTTGAGCACACTCTACATCTGCCCAAAACGGTTCATTTCATATGTACCTCAAGCAAATTCATGTTACAAACATGTTATACATAGGCACCAAACTAAAAGTCAAATATTTAATTCTTTAAATAAAATAGTCAAGTACTAGTTGTGCGACATTTCAACTGGCAATGGACTCAAACAGAGTAAGTCCTGAATGAATTCTTAAATAAATACTCTATCCAAAACAGTCCGGCACAATTTTTCTTTTATCGTGACTTCACCTCTGTCCACCAAATTTTACCTTCTTCAACATTTGAGAATATCAAGGATGAACAACCAGATATCAGACTAATCACCAGCGCTATTTGAGATAGCAAAAGAAATACCAATGAGTTTGAAACTTACAACATGGATATATGTATATAAAATGTTGCGAAGTTAGAAAGTGATCTGCTTTTTGACACTCCGATCACATCATACTCGAGTGACTTCCAATTGAGAAACTCATGATATGATTTTATATTTAGTCTCCATTGTATAAATAGATCCAGACTTTCCAGAAAACAGCATAATAACAGATCTTTTATGCACTGATGTCTGTGAAAGGTTATTGCAATATGCACCTATTATAAACGATTTATAAATGTGTTGTACATACAAGACAGGACACACGACCCCCTTCAAATGTGCCAATTTGTATAAGTGACTTTAGTATAGCTGAGATCATTTTAACGACAATCAGTCAAAGAGAAGAAATTCCTAAATCTTTGTGAATCATGACACTCTTAAGCAATCAAGTTCTCTTTGAGGTTGCTTGTTGGTCATAATTCATGACATAATTTAAAGTAAATACGCTGGAGAGGTCAGAAAGTTTGACTTCTGATGATTCAAGTCTGATAAATGCTTTATACATCAAGTATTTTATGCTAGAATTAAGATTCCCCAACATCAACCTTGTGATGTCACGATTGCCATTTCCTCAAATCACAGACAGCAAAATGTGTACAAGTTTTATCAAGGTTTGCATATATATCTAGCGTGAGGAAACCATAGATTTATATAACAGTATACACATTTCTCTAGGAACAGTATCACAATCCAACAACTCCTTTCCCTCCAAATACAACTGGCAAATGATTTTTTCTGCAAATGACTGGAGTGTGTAAAAAAAAGGACATTTATACCATATAACCTAGACAAAAGGAATTCACCAAACTTCATGGATAGGTATTAATAAATCATGGGACATTTTGTAATAATAACAGGATCTATCAAAATCATGGGATTCGAGTAGAAGCTAGAAATCTTTTCATTTATTCGCAAAACCCTTCAATCAAGCACCATTTTGATAAAAGTGTAGGATGCATGCCCTTAATTCAGATTTCATAGACGGATAAGAGTATCGCAACAATTATTGCACGGACAGTTCAAATTTAAGCACGTTACTAAATAGTACATTGTTTCGGTACCAGCTGCTCGAGGGATATATATCCTGCAGGATAATCTGAATTAAGCCTGATAGAAGCTTCCTTTCAGTAGAAGCCACATTTCATGCGTCTAAATAAAAGCTTAATATTTAAGACAGCTCTTGAGAGATTTAAAATCTTACAATAAGGCTAGCATTATTAATAGGGAATCCCACGCCACATCTTTCATCTTATCACGCTGATCCGCCAGTAGGATTCCTCAACGGCTGTCCCGTCTACCAATGTCAATTTCACCCCAAGCATGGAACTTCCAAAACAAAGCTCAACATCATTTCCCAAGCCTAAATTCCTTTGGAATCAGTTGCTTGCTAACTTTTTCAAAGCAAGCCCATATCATACCGCACGAAGGAATACTTCTGACGGATCTTGTTATAGATAAACATCATGAGTGTAAAATTGTGAGGTTTGTGATGTGTAATATTCGCTTGGCCACACTGTAGTGGTTGTTTCTGACTGCGAGGTCTGTTGTAGCTGAGTTCTCTCCATCCGACTGGTAAATTTTTACTTTTTTTTAAGTTGAACGATTCAAATTGTAGATACGTTTCGTAGTACTAAGTTGCAAATGTGCGCAATTATTTTGATAAAAGTATGTCAACACCTATTCTATTAAAAAAACCGAGGCGCTTCTAGGTGGAATTTTAGCCATAGAAAAGGGAAAACTTGTCTTTTGGTGCGCAAAATGGATGGAATTAAATAGTCATGTGTTGCAGCTTCAGAACTGACACATGAAATAGAAGAAATTTGTAAGATAAAAGGGAAACTATCAAAATAGATATTCACTATTCATAAATTTCACTTTAATTAAGTGGTCATCTGCCCAGTCATAATGCAAAGTGACCAGTCCAGTCCAGTAGAACTCAGTGTGTTTTTGTTGTTATGCAGTGAGTGCAACACTTTCTTAAAATACTTTAAAAGAGTAATCTAATATTAATCAACATCAACTACATATATTGGAACTTCCAATAGCTTAGAAATGCAACTGAAAATCAATATTCCACCGATATATGATCTAGAGTACTGGAAACATCATGTGACCTAGAAGGCAAATAGCTGTCAACACAAATGTACTGGATCAAGGCAAAGATACTATTAGTTCTTCCATGTAAAAATCCCTTATTTCCACTCTTGATTATCAGTTGCATTATATTGGTATAAGCATCTACAATTGCGGTACACAAAAAACTTTTCAAACCCCCACCGAATGGTTACGAATCGAAATGGAAAACAAAACATAAATACAAGAAAGCAGAGACTGAATAATCTGATTCGGTCTAGCGGCAACTTAAACCCAATACTAACGCTAGAAATATTGTTTCGAGAAATAAAAGGAGGAACATCTTATTAGACACTTGAAAGTGTAAGTCGAAGACTATTGGGCAAGGGACTGCATGACAAATAACAAAGGTGAAGGTTTATGGCTGATTGACAAGTTACTGATAAGAACAACATAAAAGTCTGAGTTTTTGGTCAAGTTTACTATGAATATCAGCGGTTCAGAAGTGCATATATAAGTTGTCCTAACTATGCAAAATAGCCAAGACGAGATGTTTTCATTCGAAGAGCGTACATTTGACATCCTTAAAAATAGTTGTATAGACCTTAACAATTAATAACATGTACACTGGATATCATTACCATTTAAAAATGCCTAGGACATAGGTAACAATCTAATTGTGGTAGTAACGTTGTTGTTTCTGAAGGTAATCGACTCATTTCATGCAGTTCTTAAGGGAGACACAAGGTCTAAGACTATTTACACACATAAATGCCGAACTTTCCCGATAAGCCATAATACGTCGTATACATTGGAGTACACATAATAAAGGTAGGGCATTACCATCATCAATAGAGAGAAATCATATCTCCACCGGTTTACCAAATATTTCATTAGACATAGCAATGGCGAGGGTCGGTGGATTTATTTATAGAAAAAAATGGAAGATACGGTTTAAACAAAGACCTATTGACTATATACAATTATTTTCACTACCCCCATTCAACACCCTAAAAAAAAATGTCATGCTATGCGCACGCATGTACTATTTTAGATGACTCAACAAATGAGTTTATTTCAAAATACAAAAAATAGCAATGCCCGATCTATATGTATAAGTAAAATAATTTAATAATTTAGGACAAAGACTGAGGTTTGGAAAGCAATCACTACGCAGACTGGTTTAGTTTGGCCAATCTGTCGCAAATGACAAAGAAGAAATCGATCTCATGTTGCAAAGCCTTTTAAGATGCTCTTGAGAACTATTCCTTAATTGGTATAAATATCATACATCTAAAGTAAACAATACCTTACGGGATATAAAACACAGATATACAGAAACAAAGATCTAGTCAACGTTATATGTAACAGTTGGCCACATTGAGACCTCCTTTTTTGAAATAAAAAAAGATTTTACAACACTAGGACATGAGGTTTAATCTGGTGCTACGGAAACAAAAGATGACCTATAAACAAGTTTGAGAGATTTTTTTCTTTTACAAAAAAAAAAGAGAGGAAAGATGTCAGGAGAGTCGTAAATGGTTTGTACGTATCCCACGCTTTCCGAGGAATTCCCGTTATACCCGAATGCAAATTTCTAGTTAGAGGACCAATCTCTTGGTTACATGAACGAATACATTTACAGGCTTGGGGACATCCCCTGCTGTTAGATTGTAATATAAATATCTATTAGAAAGCAGTTTCTGGACGTTTCAACCTGCGTTATTTTCCTTTTCAGTCAAAACGCCCAGAATACATTAAACATCCCAACCCCATGCCACGGATCAAAAACATAGTCCCTTTTCCCATCTTTATCGGAACCTTGAAAGACTCTTCGCTATGAAGCTATCCCCGCATAAAATATTGATTCAAAACAGGATCGCCCAACAAAGCGAAAAAGAAGAGCTCAAGATTTTGTGCATTTTTGGTTCAGTCGTAAAAATTCCTAGAGATAAATAAGCCATTGGAAGGATTCACCGACGAAAATTACTAGGCACCAAAACAATAAATGACACCATGCAACTTATCAAAAAGACAAGGTACGGGCTATTCACTGTTCATTAAATAAGTTTCATTTTTATCCTTCTATCCTAATGGAACCTAACCATTTTGATACCCTAAAGTCGCCAAGAGCAAGCAACATGGTGCTCTATATTCCCTCACTTTTCTTTTCCTTTTTGAAGTTTCTTTTGGGCAAGTTTCAGATTGACATGAGGGCTCTAAAAACACAATGGGCAGGATAGGCCAGGCAGCCGCGGGGCCGGGTTGGTACGAAGAATCAAGCATTGTTTTCTTTTCTTAAGTAAGAATTCCCTAGGAGCTCAATTATGATAAATCATCTCTCAGGTCTTCACAACTGAAGAGGAGCAACGTTTCTTTCTTTTTTCTATCATCGCTTTGTTCCACTTCAGAATTGGAAGCCGTCGACCGGAGCATTAGGTTGTAGAGCGTTAAATTGGAACTGCTGGGCGTTCTCGTCCACTTGGGGTGCCAAGTCTTTGTCCTCTTCGTCGGTTCCAAAGTATCGCTCAATGATGTCAAATGCTTTTTGGTAGATGTCGCGGTTCTCGTGGTTCTGTAGGTACTCGATTTTGTCGAGGCCTACAAGGCAAACATATCAAATGAGTTCAGTTTGACAAAAGTAGATAACACTTCCCTGAAAAGGTCACGCTTGCTTGTTTATTTTACAAGAAATTTTGGGTTTTACCAAGGAAAAAATGTTCACCCCCGCCAAATTGTAACCTTTCCTTGAACGCAACTGTACAAATTATCGTGAATACAAGAAATGAGTACGTTCGATTGATGTATTAGTCTAAACAGTTTCCAGTCGTAAGTTGATTATTTTATTGGTTGAGTGCCTCCTGGCAGATGCAAGACCGGACTTATATAGTTATAGACCCTGACGAAGGTCAAATGCAGACAGAAACGTAGATCGCCCCAAAGAATTAAACCTCCTTCAAATACAAATATCTGTGTCACTTCGTGTTTTGAGTAGTCTCAATTATTTAGAATTTTATATAGTTAAACTGTTCAATATATAACCAGTGTAACTCAGGAATTGTACCATTGTTACAGTAGTCGGCAATTTTAGTCTTACTTTAGCTTATCACTGTGATAAAGAACTATTCATATTTGGGCATGTTCGTGATTTTCTACATGGACATAAATTATGAGGCCAAAAAAGATTGATGATCCCGAGCATGATGACTTGTCATTCTTCCCCTCCTATACATCCTGGTTGGTGGGGAGGGTCTATAATGGGTGGGTGCGACCAACTTAGATTGGGTGCAAAGTGATCTCAAAAGTAAACAAATCCCACGTGCTTTTTCTAGCGTTGTTGTGTCCTGGGTAAAAAATCAATGTGACTGTAGAAAGAATGTTTTTCGCATACTGTACTATTATTCTAGAAGTTATATTCCATTCTATTGTGTCTCACAACCTTAAAAAATTGTTTTAAAAAAACTTTTGCTGGGTACAGGTACGTCTATGCTTTATTCAGGTTGGGAATCGTGCGTGAGACACACTGCATATATCCTTACCGAAACAGGCCTCGATCATGACTGCGTAGGGGTTGTTTCCTCCTTGCATCTTGGCATCTTGGTCACCAAGGCGGAGGATGTTTTCTAGTCCGTTCAAGGCCACCTGGACGATCTTACTGTCCATGACCGTGAGGAGATCACACAATGGTGGGATACAACCCTGCTCCACAAGGAACCTGTAATTAAAACCATAAACAATGATGAGTATATTATCCATGAGGCAGCACCTGAACGGGAAGCCTCGAATATTCTAAGAGACACCAGGTGTATAATATATGGGTAATTATTTATATACAAGACAACATACTACTGCCAGTTGCTACAGTATCTTTCGATACTAGGAGGCTAGCCCAGCTGATTAGCGTAACTGTTATTTACTTTCTGCTTTCATTATTTAGTATAGAGTTCATTCCATGTAATTCAGTTTTTTATTGATTAATTAGTTGAACAGTCGATTGCTGAGTGTTACATTTGATTGCATAGTTGAAACAGTCGAGATAGCCCATCGTAAAGTCGAGATAGCCCATCGTAAAGTCGAGATAGCCCATCGTAAAGTCGAGATAGCCCATCGTAAAGTCAAGATAGCCCATCGTAAAGTCGAGATAGTTGGAGAAAAAAGTAGAGCGGGAGGGGTGGTCTAAGGGTGCACCAGCCATGTATACATGCAGACCTGTGCAAAAATGCAGGCCATAGGTCCCCCTCTCCAGGGTTACTCTCCCCCTAGCTCATAAGTATTTAAGATCAGGCCTCTTTCAGTTCCAAACTTGTTAACCTCATTTAAACCTAAATACCACCTGTGCTCCTACCTCTATCCCATCAATACCCTACAATATGAAAGTATAAGAAGTATGTAACATTTACAGCTAGACTGTAAACTAAATCACAAAACTAAATCACTTTGCTCATCTCATCTCCCTAACCCTCATTGCCATGAATATGACAGTAAACTAAATCACAAAACTAAATCACTTTGCTCATCTCATCTCCCTAACCCTCATTGCCATGAATATGACTCCACATGGATGTTGTCATGGCAACCATCACTCACTTCCAAACCTGGCCTCCTCCACTCTGGGCCACAATCAGCAGGAGGCATTTCACAGTGATGTTACACTTCAGTTACATAACTTATCTGATGATCTCCTCAGATATTTCCTCTCACTGGCCTAGTAGGAATGCCTAGTAGCCAACCCCCTGTCAATCACAGCCAACAGGACAGCCAACAGGCTTCACTCACTCAGTCTGTATACCTCCCTCCCTGTCCTCCCTCCCTGTCACTCACAGCACTCACTCAGTCTGTATACCTCCCTCCCTGTCACTCACAGCAAACAGGCCAAGCCAATACACTCCTCCACTTAACATCACCAGCCCACACAGTCAAAACAAACCCATGTGGCCACTGTCAGGCCACCCCTCCAATTTAGACTAAGCCAGGGGTGTGACAAAGCCTTCAGTATAGAGTATACCTTTCCTATAGTGATACTAAAAGGAGGCTGCGCCCATTCAATCGAAATACAACTTAAAACAGAAAAACACTCAGAGGCTACCCTCCTAATAAAGAAGTTAAAACTGGTAAATAATCCACTTCTAAGTTTGGGATGCTAACTAGATTTAAAAAAAAAACGTTTTCATTGGCCATTAAAATTTAACTTCAGTTATATAAAGACGCAATAATCCATCATTGAGATAGTTCTAGCTCTAAAAAAATGCGCGACGCCAATTTTATTCTTAATCAAATTGTAAAACAAATTGACAGTGGAAATGTTTAATGACAGATATATTAGTTCTCACCTGATTTGTTCTGGCGATCCTCCTGACGTGGCGTTGGTGATGGCCCAAGCCGCTTCCTTCCGTGTCTTGAATTCAGCCTTACCAAGGATGTCAATCAGGACCGGGAAGATGTTGGCGTTGATTACCGCCTACAAATTGATTAAGGAAGACATAATACGTATCAGTGACATGTATACTTTTTCAGGTACATCGTCCCGCCGAAATGAGACCTGGGAAATTATGGGTGGATTGCTGCCAAGTGGATAGCTACTCCGGATGATTAAATACTTTTCCAACTTCAAATTAACTTGAATACCGTTTTTTGTTTCTTTATTTAATGTGATTGTAAGTCCAACGTTTCGGAACTCATACGGAGTCCTTCTTCAGGCGAAAAGCAAATACATAACGAATTGATTTGCAAATGTATAGCCTTTAATATACAATGCATTGTAGGTTGAATTTTAATAGTATTTGAGGAAGCAGTAGCCCAACCATGGACCTAAATGGTGTAATGCCTAAATACGATCGAAATGTACAAATGTGGCGGTAATATAGGTATTCATGTCTAATTAATATAAACAATATTCAGGACTTCGGCGAGGACCATTATATGCCATATATTTAAGTATAATTAACAGTAATATATGTAGCCCTAACAATAATACGAATGAAATAAACAATACCAATTAAGATATATTTAACCATGGTTCCCGCGGCCCAGAACACATTGAATTCAATGACTAATTTACATGATTTTTAATGACAATTATAATGACTTAAGTCAAGGGTCGTTTTTAATGTGTTTCATATATGGCTTGGACGCCCGCACTACGCTGGAATGAAGACAGAACGGAGGAATGGCCTTGAAACCTTCAACAGGAGGTTTTATTTTCACCATAAACAGATACATATATAAAGAAAAAATGTATACGTGTGGCGTGGGCGGAGGAGCGGTTGAGAGTGGAAGGATAGGTGGGCGTGGAAGCATTGGGACTGTGACGTCATAGGTAAACACAGGGTCGACGTCATAAGCGGGACCAAGGGGGGCGTGGTTACCTAGGCGGCGTAGTTAGGGGCGTGACTTCTCCAATATAATCGGTGATGTTTTCACCTTCACATATTTACTTTATACACAACCTTTTTCTCAGAAAATGATAGCCACTTCCATACAAAGCTACCGACGATAATTCTGACAAATGGGAATTTGAACAAAATTTTGTACACGAGTATTTTGGGGGACATTTTTCAATTTTCCAAAGTATCCGAATTCAGACAATAATCTGAGAACTTGCATCTCTGCTTTCATTCCTCAGGCTAGGTGCTGGGTTGTCCAGTTTTTAATGACTTTTAATGATTTGAAGAAAGAAATACGAAATTTAATGATCATTTAAAAGGTATGTCTGAATTAAAAGATTTTTAATGACCCGCGGGAACCATGTTAATGACAATTAGCCCACCCACCTGTATTTGGGCTCTGTTGCCTGCTGTGATGTTCGAGATGGTCCAGCAAGCCTCCTTACGGATGGACTCCTTGGAGCTGCCGAGCAGGTGGAGTAGGCATGGCAGGGCCGAGCAGTTCAAAATGACCTGGAGGGACACAACACGCACACACAGGCTGACACACGGCATCATACACACTAACTCATCATCAGTACTAATACACATCATTACAACTCTCCTCTGTTATAGACTGACAAAGTTTCCCTCACTAAAGGTAGTGACATCTTAATCCAATCGCTATAAATGAATTTATTTGAAAAAACAAAGAGTCCAATAAATTGTCATTAACGTTCTCAAAGTAGACCTCAAGCACCCAATGAGACATTTGGTTCTCTGAATGTTTCAAAATTCAACACATTTTCTTTTTGGAATGTCTAAGTATTAACAGAGATGGACCATGTAAGATTCTTAACTTATAGGAAAATATTTTCAGTCTTTCAAATGGGAAACCTTGTCAGTGTCACTATCATGTTACGCTTCATACCCATACATAATGTTCACATATACATGTCTCTGATATTCTTAATTTCGATACTTCATTGGCAGAAAAGGTGGAAGTGTGGTTTAGAAATGGAATATGCATTATAATATATTTAACTTACGGTCTAGGAAGAGAGATCCATCAATCCAGAAATGACACAAAATCACATGTTCAATTTTAGAGTCATTGGTAAATAGTTCATTTATTTCTCTAGAGCATCGTAATGCGAACCATATAATTTGTTTGATTGAAAATGCAAACTAGAAAACAATTGTACTGAAATGAACTAATGTGAGGAAACTGGTTTCAAATAAGTATGGAGTTATGATAATGCGTTATGTTTTCAATATTTTACACATACAACCCATGCTTCCACCTGCACTCATCCTCAACAATGCCTCTGTTTCTGCCATCTATACAAGACTTGATTCCATCCCTCCAGGAAGTTAACAAAATATCATTTCGACATCCCGGTAAACCGCAGAGAAACAATATAAAGTATCTGAGGCGCACAAACTTAAAATATTTTATTTTGGTAGGTATCGTTAAGTTCAAGATCTCCAACAGTTCTCTTAAGCAAATTTAATATTTTTACATTGTAATGATCCAAGTCAAACTGACAAGGATCGGATCCATCGGAAAGAAATTCATGAGGGTAGGAACTCACCTGTGTCTGAACATCGTCTCCCGTAACGATGTTTCCAACTGCTCGAAGGGCTGCCGAGACCACACTTTGTTGACTATGCCTAGAGAAGGAAAGATAATGATTTCAACACCGAGAAACGATTAAAGCCAATAACACGTGTAGATCTCACTTAGTACTGCTCATCATCACTAGATGACAGCGCAGTAAAGTTACATTTCATGGCTGAATAATTGGGTTATATGGCACAGCAAAATGATCTCTCATTAAAAGCCTAGGTTACTTTTTATAACATCCATATTTACCCGCATGTTATAGTTTGGAACTATTTAGTCGCCATAAAAACATAAAAAAAGATGATGATTTTAGAAAAGCTGCAGCAGGGTTCTAACTCAGAGCTACTTTTTAAAAAAAAAAATCTTTTACAAAGACTACATGTAGATCACCTCAATGGTAGTCTTCCCCTAGAACCTGGGAGAGGTGGTGTGCCCGGGATTGAACCCACAACATGCCAGTGAGCGGACCCAGCGCTTTAGACCGCTCGGCCCCACATCCTCCAAACAAGCACCAGATTTTTAAACCAAAGTTTATACTGTGCTCCAGTCCCTCCACTTTAGTTATTATGCAAGATTTTAGATAGTTTATTTCCATGCAAAACCAGATCAATTATTAAGAAACTTAGAGCAAATGTAACAAATTCAAGGCTCCTTACATAAGCAGCTCCACTAGCCTCCTACACACGCCGGAGTCAATGACAGCTTGGATTTTCTCGTTAGGACCATCAGAGAGGTAAGACAGAGCCCAGGAGGAATCAGCCAGAACGTCGTGATCGTGATGGAAGAGAAGTCTGGCCAGGACAGGCAGCGCAGGAGACACCTTGGCGAAGTCCGGCGGAGGATTCTTACCTCGACATAAGTTTGATAAGCACCACACTGCATTCCTTGTCATTGATATTCTCGTTGATTTGCTCAAAAGTCTATAGAGAAAGTAAATTGGATTTAGGATCGGATATTAAACGGCAATTTGTGGCAATGGATTACAAACATTATAGTTATCATAGCGGTAAATTTTAAAACTTGGAAAATAATCTTCAATGAGCGAGTGGTCAAAGGTTTATACCGTTTTCAAAATATTTTCGTTATCTTGTCATAACTGATAACTGGAACCAAAGGTTTATTAACTTTAGTTCATTTTCAAAGAAAAATACGCCTTCACTTACTGTAATAGAGGGACTAGGATGCTTTCGTTTAAAACGTAATTTCTGCAGTGAGGACTATCGCCTGCAATATTGCCTAATGCCCAAACAGCCTGCGAAGATAAATAAGTTTCGTTATCATCTACAAACACACACTTACATGAAAAATTGTCTGATGAAATGGCTATAGGGAACAAGAAACTCCTAAGACAAGTAAAATACACGATCAAAATCATAACACAAGAATGACATTAATTGCAAACTTCTTTAAACTACCAATTCAGTTTAGCTTCTCTGGAAATCCTTAGTTTACTAACACATGATATGGCTCTTTGTAAAACATACCTGTTCTTGTACATCTTCAAATTCTGAACCGAGGAGTTGTATAAAGATAGGTACAGCTCCACACTCTATCACTTTCTGCGTCTGTTGAGATGTTCCCGATGCTATATTAGTTAAAGCCCACGCTGCTTCAAACTGTAAATAGGAATCAATGAACATCAATGGCTATGAATATGCAGACGATTAGCTGATAAAAATAATTTTGGTTTTCCCAATGGGAATCAAATGAGAAACACACGAAATGTCAAATGCCATATATTATGTTTAAAGCAGAAATGTCCCCGATATATCAGAGCTTAAAAATGATATTTTATTTTGTTTAGGTCATTTAGTTTAATTGTGCATAAAATTGCTTATTCCAGCTTAAGTTATTCAAGTAGGGTGATTCACTCTACCTGCAATGTGCTATTTCCTTCTGTCTGTAAGAATTCAACAAATCGTGGTACTATTCCTGTTTGGATGACTTCATCTATTGGTGGATTAGGCTCTGCAGAAAGAAATCATTTATTTAGATGCTTATGTACATTAGGAAAGGACTTTGAGATAACAATGCGCAGAATAGAGTTGTATTATCATTCAATAATCGCTGTTTTAATCGAAAAGGAAATATGCACATCAAATGGGAACATGGCTGTGTAAGTTAAAAAACATTTATTTTTCAGTTTGAAGGGGAAGGGGGTTAAAGTAAAACCATGTTTACCTCTAGAAAGAAGTTTTCGGAACTTTTGTGTGGCTGCGAGTTGTTGTTCTGGGTCGTCACTGTGTAGGGCTTGTACCATTTCCAAAGATACACTGGACTGTTAAGAAAAAGAAAAGCCAAATACCACGATGAAAAAATACGATATGTGGTGCTGAGTGTGGTGGTGCCGGGTCGGAGTGGTTATCCCCGCTCTGGCCCGGCGCTGCTAGCCAGTATCCCGAACCCCCGGTCTAGTCACCCGGTTATCCGGGTGCGGCCGGCCGGATTGGATTCGGGCTGGCTGTTCTACCTGTTGCAGGGATGGTTTGCCACCAGATGTCGTGTGGGGGTTTTGTCTCTCTTATTTTAATATTTTACTGTTAGCATATGTCTGATTTCAATTCTTGTGTTAAACTACCCTTTCTTAACTATAACTTTTTGTTCTTATCCCTCTTTTCTGTGAAGCGGAGGGAGAACCTTTTTCACTGTGGTTGAAGGGTTTTTAGTCGGCAATAAAGACTAAAGTGCTAGCAAGGACTCGGAGATCTGTGTTGTTCTATTCTTGTTGTTATTTACCCGAATCGCCGTACAAGTAAATAAGCAGACATTACAGATATATTCTAGGGGTGAATCGCAATAAATGAATACAATATACATGCGATACTTTTAACACAAATAGCTCTAATTTGGATAGATTAAAGGCAATTGCATTGGGGGAAAAATTATTACCACATATTTCCGGACAGATTATTCAGATGATTAATGATCAATTCGTGAATGATTTGCTACTTACACCTCCACATGAAGAGGATATCATGTTCTCTTGGAGTGGAGATCCCATGTCATCAGAGTCGATGGGGGCAGCTGATACGTTTCTTCGTTTGAAAAACTGCAAGGGGAACATTCAAAGTACTTACAACCTAAAACCATGGGCTTGACAGTGTCACTAACGATATTGGTATGTTTTTATCGATTTTGTTTTGTTTGTGTTTATATACAAAATCTACCAAGAATGATATTGTAACAACCACATTTAACACTTCTAGCTATCTTCTATCTACTCCTAGACTTTCTAGCTATCACCCTTTAATACAATGTAAATATATCCGATTTGTATACCACTCTAGTAAAACAAATACCTGTTGTTCTCGTTTTTGCTTTCTTAATTGTATTCCCTCTTCTTCTCGCCGCCGCCTCATCTCGTCTGAATCCATTCCTTTGTTTTTATAGGATTTAAGGCGATGATTCGCCACCGGACTCGCTGTCTCAGCCATCTGTAACCAACAAGATAGAAATTGTATTTTTTGATAAGATTTAATCAAAACACCCCATATATTTTTTTAGCTCAACACTTCAGCTTCTAATTCAAATGCAAAGCTCTTGATAAGAGCTTGCGAAAATACCCTCGTTTACTACCATCTTATAGAATTTATATTAAACTAATTACTAACATAATAGTCAGAATGTACAAACCCTCCATGCAGAGTCTGGGATTATATGCATATATTAAGAATAGGTTACAGAAGTAAGAACACTTTTTTCGGGGGACATTCTATTCTTAATTATAGAATACCGTACATGGGACTTTTGAGTTAAATATTTGCCGGGGAAATGCTTAATTATGGAATTTTCCAGACAACTCAGTTCAGCTAGTGCATGTATAATTCAATTATATTTAATCTAAATTTGAATATTTTTTTTATCGTTTAAGGGCCTCCTGCCAGACCTGGTGTAGAAACGTGTTGCTATGCTGGAAGGGGGGGGGGGGTATACTCTTTTTTTCTCAGGAGAAGAACTATCGTATTAGTGCTTTGAGAAATAAATTATTTATATATAAGACAGGTAAATTAACTGACCACAAGAATGAACTAATTACGGTACTGTAAGTCAGTCGCTTAGAATATCGCAGTCGTTGCTGCACAACTTGTGCGATATTCTACGATTTTGTTCATTCTAGTAGGCCTCTCTGTAATTCATATAAAAAATCGCTAGCATACGCAGGTATCTTGCAATGGAATGCCTTAGAAGAAGATATTAAAAGTATTGAATCACTCTGCGGATTCAAGTACAGACTAAAAAATGGTATCTTAACAAGAACCATCCGTGTACCTAATGATTAATTGATTAATGAAATATATTGTTATCCAATAACTCGCAAGGTAGCATTATATACCCAACATTACCATCCTCATCTATCACCAACCCATACTCATCTCATTATTATCCTTCACATACTTCTCTCCATGAATTTGACTAGATGTTAATTCATAGCTAATTAAGTCAGCTATAATTTTGTTTAGCAAGATACATGTGAAAATTTAGGTTACGGAGGAAGACCGGATTACCCAAACCACTTAAAAACTTTGGCGCATGCCACTTACCTCCCTGAATAAAATTTGTGTAAAAAAATAAAGAAAAAAAAAGTAGTAGTAAAGGAGCTTTAACCACCAATTAATTCTTGTCAATCGTGGAAAGCCATAACTTATATTTAATAACTGCAGGTGTTTGTAACGCCTAATGAGGTGCGAGGTGTGGTTGTCTTTTACCATTTCTGTCATTGTCATGACAACGTTATTTCTGGTCACTGAAACTTGTTGCTACGTAATTTGAGATATCTGTTGCCTAAATATGAAGTTTTAATACAAAATTCTGTAAATAAATATTTCTCTAAGCAACAGAAGCCAATATAGCTTCAAACTAGAACAAGAAATATCCTCAGATCCAATATACTGCGATGTACATGCCTGCGATGTTTTCTTTTTTGCTGGCAAAAGTGACTGTGATAGATCACAGGATCCATACAACAGCAATGTTTTTTCTGGGCACCTCACAATAAAAACATTGCTGTAATTGCAATATAATCACTGAATTTCCCTTGCTAACCTGATTCGCGACCTTTTTTTTCTGGATGGGGTCCCTGGTGCCAAATAAGAGGAAGGTCAAGGTAACAACCAAGCCTCATCAGGCAGGCTAGGATGCAAAAAAAGCTGATAAAGTGTCCAAGTTTGTGCCAAAGCACATAGCAAACAGACTGGCTCAGAAAGTCTGGAAAAGGTTACCATCATTCTAGGAGCCAATTGTGCTATACAATTAATGGAAGGGAGATGAAGATTATGTTGATGGATGAATGGGGTATGGCCAGCCTGAGGACCATGTGGCACCTCAAGACCAACAGAGACCTGCATAAAGACCAGAGAGAGTATTACCTAGAATACATCATAATGTTTTTTTATGTAGTGGAGAACCACAAGTCGCCCTTGATCCTCACATAACAATCCTTATAGGGAACTGCAGGCGCAGTATGACTTAAGGTAGGGGACAGCTCCTGGGTCTTATGCATCTGCCTTGCTGATCCCAAGGACAAAGAAAGACAAAGCCCAGGAGAAGTTCTTGGGCAAGTATAAAAGAAGTGATATGGTGGAGCTCTACAGGGCTCTTGCCATGTTTGGCACCTGTAGATTTGGGGACAAGTATAAATGTCCCCATGTGCAAAAGGATACCAAGAAGTCTAGCGCTGCTAGTGTACCCAACCACCACTAGTGATCACGGCAGCATTATGTTTTGAGGCTTGGGAGGAGTTGCTCCTGCCCTCATACATTGAGGGAGACATTTTACATAACAGCATACAAGATGGATTTAAGATAGTGAACAAAGATGTTCAGGCCAAACTAACTTTGATGGAAAATTACAGCTCGTGCAGAGACCAGCAGTCTCTGATAGAGTAAAAGAGGTGTTAGATTAGAAATAATAGGTATATAGTGTGTGAATCTCTCAGGATT
Source organism: Sthenelais limicola (assembly GCA_942159475.1). NCBI lineage: Eukaryota > Metazoa > Annelida > Polychaeta > Phyllodocida > Sigalionidae > Sthenelais > Sthenelais limicola. Next base: position 68,410,257 of record OW804097.1, on the reverse strand, counting down.
TTAGCTCTGCTCTGGTATCACCAGAGAATTTTAGGATTGAAATACATGAATCTTCTTTCATGACCCAGGTTTCACCAAGGTTTACGCAAGTATAAATGGTGCTGCCCTTCAGAGTTGGTCCAAAAAAAGTGCCCCCCCCCCCTTTAAGTCTGTGTAAAAAAAAGGTGGCTCCCCCCCTTCAGAGTATGTGCAAAAACAGGTGAACTTCAGAGTCTGTGCAAAAAAAGATGGCCCCCCCCCCGAAAATTCTCCCCCCCCCCCCCCCCCAGTGGTTAAAAATGAACAGTCCCTAAGAAATAACACATGTAACATTCACAACTGTTGAGTATGTACTGACTTTATCCGATGCGCTTGTACCAAGACTATTTCTCGGCTGAGAGGCCTGGGAGTCCTGCTCCTACTCCTATGTTTACACCGTAACATAACATTATGTCATGCATATAATAAATAAGATAACCTGACGGCAAGCTGGGAGGTATATACCTTCATTGATTGGAAGCCTGTTTTTCTTCTTTCTAAGTTGTATTCTTTGATATCGCACTCAGGCAGTCACATGGCCCATGGGACTAAGGTTTATTTTACCCCAAACTTAAAATGGGCCAAGGATATGAGTCTCTGATAGGGACAGCGATACAACCTTGCTAGCTCAGATGGTAACATCTAAGATATGATAAGTGGTTAAATGATCGCTGTTTGATGAGCTGTATTTTCTCTTCCGGCTTAAAACGGATGCTTGCACAAATAGTACTTAGTTTGACTAGTGATGTCAAAATGTTAATCAACCATTGTCGATGTGTAAACATCACAATTGTTAGCTTCGTTTGAGATTCAAGGCATGTGGCGATATGTCGTTATTAAGCCTTCAAAGGGTTGCACTATAAACCGCATTTTACACAAAACCCATATTTTATACGGAAAATCCGCATTTTACACATTGTTGTTGGTGGTGGTGGTGTGTGTGTGTGGGGGGGGGGGGGCGTAGGGTCTTGGAAGGGTTTTTTTCCATGTTTTCATTTTACAAAAAAAATGGTTTTTTTTCATGTTTTTTACAAAAAAATATCGTAACACTATTGTTGCTTACATATTCGTTACTCTTAGTTTTTACAGGAAGTCTAGAAGAAATTCTAGATGTTGTAGAAAACACAGAAGAAATATTTTCATTTTATTACTATTAATTAGACCGACCATTCCATAACATTGGTAGTAGTCTGTCGACTCAATATACACTGTCTTGTTAATAGAATACCGGTACACATTTAAGTTTTTAATAGCCTACACAGAAAAAAGGTAAAACCTGTCAACACAATGATACTCTTCTTATTGTTTTACCTCTACATCTAGCAAATAGCAATAATAATACGATAGATCTCCCCCCCCCCCCCCCCCCAACCCAACATGAAAGAATACACAACGTGTAAAATACGGGTTTTTGGTGTAAAATGCGGCTTATAGTGCAACCCGTTGAAAGGACTAAAAAAAATTTAATGGAAGATTTCCGAAACTCAATCTACCAATTTTCTATTAATTAAAGACGTTTGTGTCTCATGAGTTGGATAACCCTACAGAAGGTTAGTGACCTACTTTCAATATCAATGAACGGGTATCTAACACATAACTGAGAACTGGTAAACTAAAATCATTTCAATTGATGTATTTTGGTTGGGTCTTCCAAATACCTATGAGGCCAAAGACGTTTAGAATCATATTTACCGAGTTGAATGCTCTATCCAATATTTATAGGCATATAAAACCATAGCATATGAACTTTATTAAAGTATTCAAATGAGCAGCAGCAGGATGGCATTCCAAAAGAAACTTGTTTTTCCTTTACATCCGTGATCATAAAAGAAGTAAAGGAAGATCACCCAGAGAACAGTGACTGAAGGAATATATTTGCTCCGACTCTGACTGAGTCTCACCCCTGAGAGACATATCAATGGTCTGACTCGATCTGAATCAGTGAATGGATGATTTGTAAGGATCATTGAATGATTTAATGAGTGTGACAATGAGGAAAATAAGACCTTCTAAGCTATGTTGAAGCGTTATTCCACTAACATACTAAAAAGAATATAATAATTGCACCAACAAATAAATCTGTCATCGGACGTACAACAGTCGCACTTCATCAGTAGTCACACAAAACTAACCCACCACCGGGCCAGGGCATCATTTGCCATTAACAAAGTCCACTTAAATCATGATGATGTATTCTTTAACTTTATGTAGCTTTGAATTGCAACCTGCGTGATTTTTGTCGGATTTTAGAAATCGACTTTCCTGTATTACTCCAATACAGATATAAGTCAATTACGTCACGCATATGACGAACTATCCTGGTATTCACGACCTAAAACCTTGGGCTGACAGTGTCACTACCTCCTGACACACGTAGATCCAGTAACAACAATTTTCTCAAGCTTCACAAGCTCGATGGAAGTCGTCATTTTCGGCATACCACTAGTATCATGGCCAAATGTGGCGAACTAGCCCAATAAATAAGAAGTTTATTTTCCTTCCGATCAGTGGAATGACCCCCTAACTTACCTTAGAGCCGAAGATTATTCAAATCGTAAATTTAAATCCCATACACGGCGTGGTTTTCTTGGACGTCCGCACGAGTCTCGCAAGTTAGCGAAAAGCAGGTTATTGACAAAGACCATTGAGCATGCGTGAAGAAGCTCGAGTGTGATTTCTGCTCATCCGAGTAGGTTTAAATGAATCAAATAATTCAGGCTATGTCCATCAGATGTATTTAGTGATTTGAATGGTAAATTTTATGCGGCAGATGAAGAGGAAATCATCGAAAAATGTACTTACTTTTATATCACGGATTTCCGACCTCGTAAATGCTATGATATGCGTGCTTACAGTACTGACGACACATAATTATCATCATGGAATGTCTGTTTTAAAAGAATTAACAATATGCAATATTATAGTCAAAGTTTTAAATTTCCATCATAAAAAAATAAAATCTACGCTTATCATTTGTATAAATTGAATAAAAATTCTTATCTATCAAAAAGACGTTTTCAGGTAGCCCATCATTTAGTCACGCACCTTCAGCAGGCATTAAAGATGGCGACCTCTGGCCCTGCCTCCACGCCGGCTACGACATGCCAAGACTTTCAAACGTTCCAGGTACAGAACATAGAAGTGCAATATTTTATATTATCTGATTTCAAAGCGTAATACATTACCAGTTACTGATGTATATCGTCTGCAATGAAATAAGTCAAGGGATGGGACAATTCACGCCTTGAATCCTCTGACCATGACCCCCTAACTTGCCTAAGCCTAAACTGGTTGAAGCCTGATTCAGCCTTTAATATGACATGATTTGAGAGAAACGTTTAGGGGTTAACGTAGTGAGTAGTTGAATATTCGCCGACTAGGCACGTCACGAGGACTTAACCTTTCATGGGTCGTCTGTTCAAGTGATAATTGCGATAACATTATTATCATATAACTTCATGCATTGTCATAATCCAAGAACGGGGATTTTTATGTCTCGAGTTGAACTTGACTAGGAGATTGGAAGGTCACTCAGTTTCGAGCAACGCCAACGGGTACCATGTTTATAATATGAGCCAGAATATGTGATGGCATATTCTTTCCTTCAAATATTAGCGATCGTTATGGCTTAACAGTCAGTCAGTATAATGAACTCACCTGAAGCATTGCATTTTCTCGAATTTATCAATTTTATCTTTTTTTTGGCAGGTTAAAAAAAATGTCGAAATATTGACCACTGAGATTTATGGTACGGGCCAATTTATTTAATTTACTGGGAGTTGTCTAACACTTATAGTAAGAAGGTTTGATGATCCAAAACTTGGATATTTATTCCAGGCTAGGGTGTAGGGGCTTACAATGATAATCTTTTAAATTACTTTCTCATCGCTAATAAGCTATAGCTATGGACTTTCAACATATGTTTGGCTTTGTCTATATTTTCAATGAACGTTTTAGGTCATATTGAAGCAAATGAGGACGATTGATGATAGGCTAACCCATGCATTGAATCAAAGTATTCCTACTGCATCTTTTGCTCGGAAAGTTGACGCGAAAGAACAGTGCAAAGACCTTTACGATCAAGTAAGTTGGATTTTTCTTACAATCTTTTTACCTGCAGGTGATCCCATGACTTTATCTGAAGGGCCTCATCAAAATTTTACTCTTCCATAGTATAGACAATAGACATTTTTCCAGTCTCTTTAACTTTTAACATTTAAGCCACCATACTTTATTTTACCGGTCCTATATTGTCCGGTACTGTACAAGCTCAACAGTTTTCACCATGCCTGAGATATATGAGGACTCCTAGGATGCGTGTGTGTGTGTTTCTGTAATGTATTCTGTATTTTCTTCCTAAAAAGATGATTTGGGGGTCTGACAATCTTTCTGAGTTGCCCTCCCAGTCAACGTCAGTAAGCTTGCTTTGTCAATTTGGACATTTAGTTCTTTATTTTGTTCTTGTGCATCCTTTCCTTTCAGTTTTAATTCCATCAATGTATGTAACTAGTTTGAACTTTCTGTCGACATCTCATTGTGGTTCTTATTTCTGTTATATAGACTTATATTAGACTAACCTTAATTAGATACCATGTTTTTTTTACAGTTATTAAAGTCACACACTCAACGAGAAAATCTTATAAAGCATTGTATTGCTGTGAAAAATGAAGAAGTCAATATCTTACGAGAAAAACGCATGACTGATCGTGACAACATGGGCTTACTAGGATCACTACGCAATGAACAAATGGAAGTGAGTGTGGTCTTACTAACTCACCATACAAATTTCAACTCATTGTCTTATATTTATGTTCCATAGTCTGTATAACGATCATCGATCAAACCATATCATCATTACGTGTCTATGACACAACCACCATCCCAATTAGGTATTAATCAAATACCGGTATTGTATGTAATAAACTAAATACTTATTAAATATATTTTATGAAGTAAAGTTGTAAAGTAATAGAAGCATACTCAGGGTAGGAGGAAAAACGACTGAAAGGTCGAGTCTTTGTAAAAATGTACCTGAATAAAAACTTGTTAAAAAAGATCATTTTGTATGACAGAACTAACCGATATTTTATATTCATATTTAAAAATTGACTATTATGCGACTCATATGATAAACGGCTGCATTAAGTCGGATACTTAGCCTTCTCACATATGATATACCCTTGATTCTTCTTACAGTTGAGGTTGATGCAAAATGAACTTGGCATTGAAGAAGTTGTGCAGGACACAGCAAATAAGGTAAATAATCCATAATCATGCCAAAAATTCGCTGCGTCGCTTGCCTGAATCCTAGAGGACTGTGCACGCTTAATCTTGGAATTCCTTGTCTAAAATCTCTATTTTTCTGTCACATCTGTTTATTTTGACCATCAGTCAGTAGACTCCCCAAACAATTCATTTTGTATTTTTCACATATCGCTTTCTCCCTGTCTTTCATTCTTTAATAACTTGTGATATTAGTTTTAACATTAATAAATATTTTCTTTTATGGTCGGATTTCAGGTCTTCTACGAGAGATGCAGGCTTCACTATACACCACCTAAGAATATTGACACATGAACTGAGTTAAAGTATTCGTCGCGTCTCACAGACTCAGGGTCACCAATGCAACAATTGGAAATGGAATTATTACGTTGATTATGCTAATTCATGTACGTCTGGTGCTGTATTTGGTTCGCGGGAACACAAATAATGACAGTATTCTGCATGGTTGAAGGCCCATACATTAGTAATTGTTGATGAATAAATGATACACTAAACATTTTATATATGGTCTTCCTTCGCAATTTATCACTGGAAACTTGTTGGTAAGTGTTGAATGGTAGTTTGGGTTGAATGATAGACAGAACTGAAGTGAAAAGTTAGAGGTTTTATTGTCCTATATCAAAATCACAGTTTGGCTCATTCCTATTAAAACGACTTCAAGTAATTCAGGACAAGAACATGCTAAATGAAAAGTAGCGTTAGAAACTTGGGCTTATTAATACATCATTTCATGAAAGCCTTTCCAAGGGACTTAAAAGTCTAAATTTGCGTTCTTACAAGAGTTAATGTGATAAGACTAGAGTTAATGTTTCTACGGTCCTTATCTGATTTAGATACGCTTATCTCTTTCACATAGTTCACAATCACACTTGAGTATGTTTTTTTTCATCTACCTCGAAGAATTCTTAAAAGGCTTCCCCATAAAAAAATAAATATGTTTAAATCAAGGGTGATAGATTCTCGAAGAAATAACCTGCAGATGCAATTCTAGTCCCAAGAGGAACACTAAATGTGACTAATATTAATGTTGGTATCTTTTTTTTCATTTTTAGTCGTAAACTGCATACATGTATAATACAAGGGTAGACCTCGGATGTTCCACATCAAAATCCGTAGGCACAAAACAATGAATTGAACTGTAACATCTAAACCATAAGAGAAATTACATTTGATTTGTATAATTTATCATGCTACAAACCTGGACCAAGTTATGTAAATTCTCAGGAAGATCTACAATAAGCACAGAAGGTTTTTTCCTCGAATGTTATTCATGTTTTTTCATGAAAAATGGTTTTCATGAAAGGTGTAATAGGATCGGAAATAAACTATATCAACTTCCTCATATGTCCCATCGTGACTTTCAATCCTACCTATGAACTAGAAATTGTTGGTAAATTTCTCGAGGTAATTGTTTCAGTCTCAAAAATAAAATATTATCAGGAAGAAGTGGAGGTTCCTGGACCAAGTTTTACTCCAAGATTGACTGGCCTATAGTATAAAATATCCATCGAATTTCGGTACATTTAATTGACCTTTTGGGACTCTATTTTCAATTCTCGCTCCTTCCTTCCCAGTTCCTTCATTTGTCTTTCATATTCAAGCCCGCGGCTTTGTAAGCTGTCCCCACTGCCTTGTCTTGATTTTGCATAGCCGATGACAATAATGCAACCTAGAACGGTAGCAGCTGCCATACCAAGGTTAACTCTTATGCGAGCCTTATCCCTGGCTTTTCTCATCTGTGTCAATCTGCAAATTGTAATATAAATTAGGTGAAATTCTGAATTCGAGAACCTACAATGAAAAGATCATATCAACAGTAATAACTAATAATATTTGAGCTATTTATGATATTGCAATGACGATAGGATTGGATCAATATTACAAAATGATGTACGGTAATGCATATAACACTAATAGCGGACTTTACCAATTCCGTCACCAGTGCGTACCAGTGACTGCGGGATTAACTTTCACCACTGTGCGCATGCCCAGTCCAGCTGACCTACCTGGCTATGCGGGCAGCCTCCACCCGGGCTCCCAGTGGATGGCAGGGGTGTGTGTGTGCCCCTGACCACACGGCTGCTGACCCCCTGCAGCCCGTACACCTATGCTTACTTGTTTTTGTTGATACACTGTTACGAAAGTTGCCATATACTAAAATCTAGCGGATGCAATGTCCTGGTATCAAGCATGACTAATCTTAACATGTCGTTTCATAATATTGGATAGCTTACATTATTATACAATAACTCAAATTCTGGGAGACAAAGGAGAAAGTTAGAAGCCTATGGTTAATACATAAGGCTTCTGTGACATGCCCGCATAGCTCATAGTTCAGGCCGTTTTCCGCCGCTCTTGGTATGGCGCTGCTGTCATTAGTAAAGTCCGCTATTACGAAAAATTATGGCAGTCTGGGTAAGTTGTGAGTACAATACGACCTGGTCGATTGTTCACGTGTTTGGCCAGCAGCTACCACCCTAAAGCTAAACCTATAATTGATCAGATTCCCCTAAACACCATATAATACTTACGACACTTCTTTTGGAATTTCTTCTATCGTTTTGTACATCTTGGCCCAAACGAGCATCTTTTTGTCAGAAGCAGATGGAACATGGCGAGCTGAAGTAAAAATGAATCAGAATTTTGTATTTATATTTTCGATACGTAGACCTTAATCTAGTAGTAAATTAATAACTCGCTACGGTAGCCGGACGTTTGGGCCCCGGGATCATTGGGCCCCAGCCTTGGACGTTTGGGCCTGAGCTAAAAGATGTTTGGGCCCTGGGCTTGGACGTTTGGGCCCTGGCCTTTGGACGTTTGGGCCCCGGCCTTTGGACAGATATATGTGTGTATTCATTCTGGGTCAGTCAATACACACTAGTGAATATATACACCGAACTACCCGGGATTCGAGGCGGGAGTGTATATTCACCGATGACGGTCAAGGGACGGTAGTCCCGCGACCGTCATCGGTGAATATACACGACGCCGAGAATCCAAGGGTTGTTCTGTGTTTATTTCACCCCACACACTAAACTAATGTTAAATTAACATGATCTACAGCGATTTTGAGAAATAAATTGTTAAATAATTAGTTCTTTAGCTTGATTTGCTTCGAAAACATAGCCCCGAAGTAGTACCGGAACTAGCAAAGATCAGAAAGCACGCATGCGCACAGTGTACCAAAAACTAGGTCGGCCGTGTATTGCCCGCGTGCAATGTCCCATCAGTTACTGACCAGCTAAACAATATACACAGCCTATGTTATCTCTATGGACTGAGCATATCAAGGGTGAAATAAATGTGTATTCATGCTAGGTCAGTTAATACACACTAGTGAATATATGTGTATTCATGCTGGGGGATCAGTCAATACACACTAGTCAATATAATAATGTGTATTCATGCTGGGGAATCGGTCAATACACACTAGTGAATATATGTGTATTCATGCTGGGGAATCAGTAAATAGGCCTACACACTAGTGAATATATGTCTATTCATGCTGGGTCAGTCAATACATACTAGTGAATATATGTGTATTCATGCGGGGGGGATCAGTCAATACACACTAGTGAATATGTGTATTCATGCTGGGTCAGTCAATACACACTAGTGAATATATATGTGTATTCATGCTGGGTCAGTCAATATACACTAGTTAATATGTGTGTATTCATGCTGGGTTAGTCAATACACACTAGTGAATATATATATGTGTATTCATGCTGGGTCAGTCAATAGGCCTACACACTAGTGAATATATGCTGGGTCAGTCAATACACACTAGTGAATATATGTGTGTATTCATAGTGGGTTAGTCAATACACACTAGTGAATTATCAATATATATGTGTATTCATGGTGGGTCAGTCAATACACACTAGTGAATGTGTATTCATGCTGGGTCAATCAATACACTCTAGTGAATATGTGTGTATTCATTCGGGGTCAGTCAATACACACTAGTGAATATGTGTATTCATACTGGGTCAAAATTTTCTTGGGGAGGCCCCCATACCCCCCAGGTAGAGGGGTCAGCCCCTCTCACACTAGGGGTATATATGGGTCCCATTTTTTATGATTGTGTCTGAGTGTCACATGATAAGAATTTTTCCCATGTCCCATGTCACTTTTTAAAACAATTCAAAGATGTCTTGGGCCACTTTTTAAGCAATGCCTTAATTATATTAACAGTCGATACAATGTCGTGTGTCGCCTGTTAAATAAATCACTGTGTCTCATATCTATTTTTGATACATTTCTGGATGTCTCATGTCAAATTTTATCAGCCTCTTGGAAGCTGTGTGTGTCGCACGTTAATTAAGGGGAGCGTGACGCAGTGTCGCCAGTGATTTAGTGGCCATGTCGCGTGTCAATCGTGTCGAATTTTACCCATATGTACCCATCACACTCATTGAAAGCTGCTAAAGCAGCCAGGTGACAGAAATAAATCATGTCCTAAAGGGCAGGCCAGGAAAAAGGCTACGACGCATTTATACAGGAAATGGGTGATAAAGGGCAAAAGTTGGAATGACGCCATTGGCGGTATTTATCTGCTAATTTTGGTCATTTTTTATGACAAATAGTTCCCAAATGTTTGATGTCAAGGAATATTGTCATTATCATAAAACCAGGCAGACCCTGACCAGGGCTCAAACGTCCAAGGCCGGGGCCCAAACGTCCAAGCCCAGCGGGGCCCAAACATCCAAGCCCGGGGCCCAATCGTCCAAGCCCGGGGGCCCAATCGACTAGGCCGGGGCCCAATGATCTCGGGGCCCAAACGTCCACACATATACTATAATATACACGTCAAGAAATCTCTAGACTAGATGGATACATGGTCATGAAGTGACAATGAGGACATGATCTGTATTATAAATTATTATAACGCTCGGAGTCTTAATAAGAGAAGACGACAAAACGCTGACATACCACTGAGATCATTTTGAAGTGATCTCACAGTCGTTTGGAGGTTTCGTTGACTTTGACTTTGTCTTTGAGCCTGGCAGACATTACGTTCACGACTATCAGTACCAGCCGGGGCCAAGAAAGCGCGATGTTTTTCTGTGAATGTGGACAAAAACGAAAAGATCCCGCTTGGGGACAACATGGCTGACTAGTGACTGGTTTATATATGAAGAGAGTTGCGCAAGGCGTAGCTTGATTTTTTCCCCCGTTTTCAAGCCTCGAAACAGTGTACAATTTAAGCTTTGCGGATCTCGAATCCGTCGTCTGCAGTCTCCGAGCGATAATAGGTTTAACTGAAAATCTGAATGCACTATCTTGGCAAGCGGAATGGTGAAAACAGGCATAAAATCAACCCTTTTCTTTCCCAGATTCACTTCTCTAAAACTTTGAAACAATAAAAACGTATAGAAAGAGTACAGAGTAAACAGAAACTAGGGCATAGTGAGGAAAACATGGGATAATAAACATGAATATAAAAAATCAGACTGCTAGAAGTTGCAGCAGGAACGGACCTCCACCGTCCAAACACTGCCATGATTGGTTGTAGATGACCTATCTCTTGGAGAACTTGTAAACATCGGAGTTATTGGAGGAATCTGATTTGTCATCTTCGATGACCATACCGCGAATGGTTGAATTATAACTTTTGATGTCGTCACTGATATCTTTAGGGTGTCTGGTGTTCTTTATGTGATTGCCCATTCATTGACATCCCTGTGCAGTGTGCTGGCTGATCGTGGTGGTGGTGTCTGAAGCTGAGCAGGTGAGTAGAAGTGGATCTTCGTGGCTGTAGGCCTATGGTTCATGGCTGGCCATGGGATGTGCTAGCTATGTGCTAGGGCCGTAGTAGATAACTGAGTTCATAAAAGTAATATGCCGTACGTACCAGTTTTAGTAACATTATACGATGATTAATGTGATTGTGGGAATCAAGGTTGCAGTGCTGTGATAGTTTTGAGCTCATGATTTAAGAGGTTTTTCCTATTTTTTTCGGCGGGAACGTTTGTACTGTATAATTATAGTCTTATTAGTCTATAGTATAGTCCTAGAAATTAGAGTAGGCCTAATTAACTATGACTATGTCGCCAAAACACTATAGACTTAATTAGTATGCTACACTCTATAGCTGGTTTATCAATCACTTAGTCTGTATTAAAGTATAAATGTATTGTACGGTAACACCCAGTTTGTATAGCTTTGTATTAATTTTATGGTGACTGATTATCCCAGAAAGTGGAAATTTCAAATTATTACTTTTATTAAAATTTAATGGCAATGCCAAGGGTAAGGAGTAGCCTGCCTACCCGGCCGTTCCTAAGGCTTAATTCATGTTAGTTGCATGGCTTTGATTCTCAGGGCAAGAAGACGAATAATCCTTTCTTGAGCACTCGAGTCTCCACTCCCCACCCCCTCAGCCGAGTCGAGGACCCCCCTCCCCCTCCCCCTTTAACCACACAAGTAATCCTCACATCACCCAATATAAAATTTATCATATAAACAAGATCACCATTCAATAATAATGAATTTGGATTAGAGGAGGTGTTGGCGTGTGTTGGGTCCCACATGTCTTTCTTTTTTTTTTATACATGACATTATGCAATAAAGGTAAGAATACCATATTGTCAAATACTCGGGTGGACAGTGCCTCCTACGCCCAGGAAGCAACTTAGCCTTGTAGTTTCTGTTGATGTGTTGGGAGCCAGTTGGGAGCCAGCACATCACATAAGCATTGTAGATCTGGGGTACCGTACCAGCTATAGTTTATTAAGTATTTATAAAAAATTGATCTATTGGTAGAAGTGTACTGTAGTAGTGTTGAAATCATAACTCAGGCAGAGCTTGGATCAGAAGGAGTTGTGTGGACATCTTTATTGCTGAGCAACAATATAAAATAGATGAGAACTAGACTGCTAGGCGACCAACCCCCTTTCTTGAAAGGACTTTGAGGCAATTCTGAACAAAAGTAAATGTCGCCTCCTCCCTTATATCAAGCGTATATATTACTAGAAGACTGGGCATTCCAAAGCTGTATCAACCAAGGTAAACAAAGGGCAACCAATCTTCTGGCTGATCATTAATGAATGCCAGGAATAATAAGGGCCCCATAACTGTTCCTTGTGGAACTCACCGAGTCCACCATTACTGCCGAAGATATGGTACCTGTTAGGACCTGTTGCTTCCTTCCACTTAGGAAGCTTTTGATCCAGTTTAGTGTGGAGTCATGGATCCTGTAGTGGTGCAGTTTGTGCATCAGGCGTTTGTGTGGTACCTTGTCAAAGGCTTTATAGTGAAGTCTAATAAAACTACATCAATTTTCTTGCTTTCGTATAATCCTCTGGCCAGATCTTGTACAGTAGCTATGAGTTGCGATTCACATGAACACTTGCTCAGAGCTGCCAACTTCTACGATTTCGCCGTAGTAACTATGATGTCAGTGTCAAAATACGATGCTACGATCTGTAGCCTATCACCCAAACTATGATTTTGGGAAATTTAGGACCAAAAAAATGTTTGAACAAGAAAATTCTAGGCTGATATATTTCTGGTTAGAACACTGGATATAATGTGAACTTCTCTTGTCCTTTCCTAAATTTTATGATAGATATTCAATATTTGGTCAACTTTTTATGTTTCTGGGGATCATTATTCAATGATGGCTGTTCCAGGAAGATAATATTCATCATTTGGTGTAAATTAAGTAGTATATTATAGCTAATGAAGATTTTAATGCATTTGAAATGAGACGGTAATTATTATAATCTTTCTATTCTTCTATTTCAAATCATTTAATTGCATAATGATTTTGCTACGCATTTGGAAAGTAGATATCTCAAAAATATTGTTATGATGACTATGAAAATAAAGCATATTAGAACGTCTAATGCTTAAGGGAGTGGCATCAATATCAGCGGAACGCACTAAAAAGGCACTCAATTTGCTCAAAATTTTCTGGGGGAGCATGTACCAATAATTTAATCAAGACAAAAAGTAGTAACAAACATTTGTACAAAATATTTTTCTTAGTACGGTACGGGATTATTGAAATTCAGTATCACCGTGACCGGCTTAAATACCAAACAAACAAGCTCGATAAGATTACATTACGTTTTGATACTTTCTCGTGTCTGAAATCTTTTAAGTATCTCATTAGGTTAATAATGACCATCTTTAACGATTTTTTTTTAAATAGGAAAGAATACTCATGTATGTGCGGATCATTTTTAATTCAAAATTCAAAATTTTCGTTTTTCAAAGATTTCTTTAAAAAAAATTAAAAAGGATATTTCTAAGCGGATCAATTTAAACTTACCAAATTCTAGACTTTATCAAGTTTTCCCTTGAAAAATTTACTCTGATCTTTTATCAGAATATTCAATTTCATACGCAGATCATTTGAATTCATCCAAGCGGCCATGTAAACTTACGTGTCTGTTATTTTGACTCTCCTGAGTATTTGAATAATTTATTCGGTTTACCTTTGTTACCATTTAACATTCCCGTTGATCATTGATGCTCTTTTTTACAGCCTGGAAAAGCACAGAAATAGTTATTGATTATTAAACCGCTTGCTCAAATAGATGGAGATCATTCCCATTCCTCTCTATGTCCGTTTATGAGACGAGGCAAAAATGCACATCTCCTGAACGACCGCTGATATTTTTTCATAGGAAATCACATCACACATCAGAAGATTCCAGCTATTTTATTTTTAGTTCTTTTATATACTTTAAAACACACACACACATACTTCCTTTTGGTAATCCACCCCTGATCAACTTGGTTGAATGCACCCAACGCATCGCACTGGTTCTCGGTTGAAAGAAGATTTGTCGATGATTTTATCTTTTTCTTTTCCGCAGGTCCCCTACCGCCGCCTAACCTCTCTATAGTGAGGCATAATCAACCAACACCGCCTCTAAGCCAACCAAGTGTTTCTGCTCAAGGACTGGAACAGGTGTCAAAATCTCTTCTTTGCTTGTATACATCACCTTGCATAACTGAGCGAATCATGCCATAGCTTGGGGAAGTGACTCACTCACCTCATCCACTGATCTACCTGCATAACCGAGACACGTTTATTGAACACAGATCATTGCCTTTCAGTCTATGCTAGGCCTGACCAGATCATGAGCCTGATCATGAATGATTCTGATCAACAAAGACTTCCCACAGTTGGTCCCACACACTTATTCGTTATGGACAGCAAGTAAAATATCTCTGGACGTCACTGGAGAGAGACAGGCTGGTTGCTGAAGTGTCGGTGGATAATTTGGAACTTCGGAAACACTGAGATCTTGTTTGAGATACTAACACTGGTAGAGGTCCCGTATCGGATCTACCATACTGATAAACCCCACTCCCAAGGGATCGTTTTCTACATTGGGTATGCTAGATGTTGTATGGATGACAAAATGAGATTTTCTACTAGAAGAAGAACCCAATTTAGTTATATTCACAGGAGTTGTACTTGTATGCACTGATCTAAGTGGCTGGCATTGGATGAACTTGATTGGGATCCGTTGGAATTTCTTCTTCATCGCCGGTGAAGGTATGTTGACATTTTATTTTGCCACACATTTAGCTTTTCTCCCCTTTTTACCGTCGAAGCTGCCCAGTCATGCGCATGCCATCTATATTTTAGGAAATATAACGCAGGAGTTCTTCTTCCTAGTGATAACTAGGTTAATAGAATTAAAAGAAGACTAGGAATATATCTTGCTATTATAAATAAGCATGTATTGACTGTTGAAATTCCCTATTTTCGATGATTCATATCTATCTAACTAAAAACCCATTACGATGATGACGATGAGTATTTTGGAGACTGGATATAATGAAGTAGTTATGCCAAGTACCTGGGATGAATTTTTGTTGCACTAAAACTTAATTGGTATCCCAAACTGTCTTATTTCACCTACAGATTATTATTACTCTTTGCTATTCCTTTCACCATTTAATAAAGGTCAGCGTAATAGAATAGTTTCACACTGGGACCTAAGAGGAATAAGTTTACCATAATGCTATTATCTTTCCAATTATTTAAAAATCTCATCGAATAAATTTTCTCATCTTAGCTATATTCATCGAATGGGGTTTTCAGAAGTATCTTTTTGCTTTTCCAATACCCAGTTGGGTTTTTGCAGTTTGGATTACCTTGTACCGAGTGACATTTCCTAGGATGAAACCAGTTCAATATCTCTCTTAGAAAATAAACACTATGTGCGAATGGCAAAAATCCAAGCAAATGTTCAATTACCCCCGCGTGCCAAATACCCATCATTAATAGGTGGCTTTTTTCATTTTAGTGCCAGCATCGGAGTTAATCGTGTCCAGAATTGATTACTCTATTTCATTTCCATCGTCCTAATTCATATTTTTTTCAGTTTTTAAAGCAAGATGAAGCTTCGACCATCGATAGCATATTTA
This sequence comes from Sthenelais limicola, assembly GCA_942159475.1. NCBI lineage: Eukaryota > Metazoa > Annelida > Polychaeta > Phyllodocida > Sigalionidae > Sthenelais > Sthenelais limicola. The sequence goes on along the minus strand of OW804097.1, from coordinate 68,394,558 downwards.
TATTAATTTTCTAGGCAAAGCTTGGTCCAAAGATTTTTTTCCGATGGTATTACTGTTAAGTATGATTGATTTATTGATTCGTCTTTTGACGCCATTGATCTTCATGTTTTATCTTTTCATTTTTTCAGTGTCGAAATTGTAAGTCGCTATATAACCAACTGTATGCTCAATGAAATATTGTTGTCTACTGTCATATATCAATGTATGTCACGACCGATTTGCATTCAAAATGTCTTTGTCTATGCTACCAGTGTGCAATCCAACTTTAATACAATTAAATTATCCATCATAAGAATATAACATCGAATATAACATCGCAGCCGGAATAAAAAGCAATTTGTGGATATAAGGTTGCTGTAAGAGTTTATCTAATAATAGAACCAGCGTTTCGCTGTTTCACTCAACTTAACCCGCTTCTACTGTCTCTAATTGCTCATGGTCCACACTCTGCGACAGTGATTACTACCATGTTATTTACCTGTCATCATATGTATTTTCTGTATTAATACTGGGCTGTGTTAGTAACTTTATCCATATATACTTTTCTTCATATCTTTCTACTTTTGTGCTGGGGATGTTAGAATCAACCCGGAAACCCTCTGGGAAATGATCACCCAGCCTAAATAAAATCTTTAAAAAAAAAACACCTTCATCAGGGTTCATTAGTGTTTTTTTTGTGATTTCAGCTAACATCGACTTTTTTTTTATGTTATGTTGAATCTTAATTCAGAATTGTCTACTGACAGCTGTTATGTCATGAGGAGGGAAGATAATATCTATCAGACAAAAGAGCACATTCTTGAAATTGCATACAAAATGTCGAAACCTGTTGAAAAATATTAACATTATCGTAGCCCTTGGACCCCTTGACCCCTCAAAAAACCTATTGCTGCTGTACGTTGACCCTGGGTGTCTATGGGGAATGATCGTGTTTCCAAAGTACAAGTCGCACAGTTTTATTGCTCGTGGTCGGCGCCAGGTTGCACCACAGAATCAGAAACTTCTAGTTTGTTATCCACTCGCCCACCGCACATAATGCCCCTATTACATGATGTCACGCCATTTCCAACATCCCCGGCGAGGCCATTTCCATCAGTACTGCAGAATGGAAAAAAATGTCTGGGTTATTACCTCATAAGAAATGATTACCTTTTGCCTTGAAAAATAATGCTGTAGAGAAAAAAGACATAAGTGTATCATGTATACGGTTGCAGTTGAATTGGTAACGGAATTTGCTAGTGCAACATGTACATGTTTGCAGGTTAGTGTTTCTTTGAGTTGTACTTTTATAATAGGGGCATTGCACTTATTTGTTTTACGCAAATTATCGTCATATGGATAACGCTTCATTTCCTTTCACATGCTCAAAGTCCACTTTGTAGATGTCCAAGTGTTCCCCAATTGTCATTTCCGATATATTTATCTCTTTTTCCGTAAAAATAAATACATTTTTGCATTCATAGTTTAACAACCTTTTAATATGTGAACATATGTTATCTAACGCAACATTTGTTAGGGTCAAAATTGTAGGTATGTATTGCACAGACCCAGGCATGACTATTTAATGTAGCTTGACAAGAAACAAGGTTATTCTTTAGCTTGTAAATTTGGGAAATCCACGACAATTACAGAGCCCAGAACCTAGACTGCATTCATTGAATAATTTCCCACTGCACCAGCAGCCCCTCAATGTTAGTCATTAACCTCAGGATTATACACCAAACAGTGCACCAGCAGCCCTTCAATATCAGTCATTAAACTCAGGATTATAAATACTGTTCTAAGTTATTTAGAAACTGGTAGTAACTTTGTTAATCTTGGTTGGATTTACCTCTTTTCATTTACACCAGGTGGCACGTCGCTCCATCTCTCTCTGATACATGCATCAGATTTCATTCGATACCATTTTATCATGTTTGATCTCGATCTTGTTTCTATGTAGCACGTTTGAGCGTTGTTGCTTGTCAAGTTTCTGTATTGGAGATTGACATGTGATAAAAAGGAAATACGTCGAATTAGATAAAAGTGCTACCCCCATTAGAAAAATGTCTAATGATCTATTCCTATCACCATGCAAGCTCTCAAGATTGATCTTGTCACAGTCAATGACAATGTTGGATATGTGGTAAAGTTTGATAAAGATCAACCAAACATGTCTTGGCGCTAAACTATCAGATTTCTATTTCTGGTAAAGAGGCCCACTCTTTTCGTCCCATACACTTCTATATAAACCAAGTCATTGTAAGAAGTGTAGGAATTAACCAGATACCTTTATATATAAAAAAAGAATTATAATGAATTCCACCCTTTTATTCCGTGGTTCGTGGCATTTCAAAGCGTTAGAATGAACTTAGATTGCTCACAATACAAAGGGACTGAGACCGCCTTTAGTGCTACCGAGCTCAGTGACTATTGTGCTAGTAATCTGAGAGGATACATATTTGTAAAGGTCTAACAGAGAAAGAGTGATGAGCAGTTCCTGTCTTAGAATGAATCTGTGAGGAAGGAATGGCTTTACTAATGTCTACCGCCTCCTCACGTCGTATCCGACCAGACAGGCGCAGAGAATACATCATGTCTATTGCAATAGATAGACAATAACTAGTCCCCCCTCTTGTCTCAAATTCTTCCTCGTCATATGCTCTGTTATTATTACCTTGCACAAGTATTTTCTGTCCATAAATGGGATTTGTTCTTTACGATGAATCTTATGATACTCCAGGTCATTCTTTGTATCATTTAGGCTGCAGGATCACTATATTATTTCTACGTTTGGGTTACGTTGAATTCATAGATCTTGATCGCTTTTCTTCTATATATATTAAATTAATTTCAATATCATATAGTAGAAATCTAGAAGTTCTTTTTTCATTTTAACATAAATATCATGTGATTGGCTGTGCCCGCCTCCCCGACCCATTGGCTGTGCCCGCCTCCCCGACCCATAGAAAATCATTAAAGGCCAATATAATATTCAACAATCCATACAAAAGACGCAGTGTCCAGTTTCCAATATGACGTAGTGATATTATGTTTATTAATATGTATTGACATGATGATTTAATGAATTCATAATTATACTTTTAAAATATTCGCCAGGAACAATCAACCAGAGCTGATTGGTTTCCTTATAGCGACCCCGTGTGGCGAAGTATTGTAATTAATATGATATTTTATTGCTTCATTCCCTACTTCTCTTATTGATCCACACAACACAAGCTTTGTGTGATAAGTTCTATTGGATCAGAACACGCATGCTCAGAGGGAATATACATTTGATTGGTTACATGGTTTTGATTGAAATCATATCACACAATCATACATCTTGCAGTGACACTTGCCGCTGAGTTCCTGCTTTGGGGAATGTTTGAATTTCAACCATGCAATCATGTCCTAGACCATTATGTCAGCAATCCATACCCTTTATCATGTATCATGTATCATGTATCCTGTGTCATACCCTGCCACTTTAACTTTACCATTCAGTATTTATATGGAATAAGTCTAAGCCAATGACTTGGCGCCTGTGCCATATATTCATTTGTGTATACTACTTCTGAAACCCAACCGAAACCTGAATGTAATGGTCATTTCTATATACTACTAGGGTCAACGTACGTCACTGATTGTAGCATACGTTGACCCTAGTAGTATATAGAAATGGCCAGTGCATTCAGGTTTCGGTTGAGTTTAAGAAGTACGTACATACATGTACAAATGAATATTATGCTGATGCAGTCGCTAGTTAAAAAACTAGCTTATATTTCCCATTGTGTCATATTAACAAATGAATCATTACTTAAAGGGGCACCTTCAGTATAAAAGGGGTGGGTCAGTGGGAGCTTCCCCCTGTCAAACAGTCCCTGACGAGCAGAGCACAGTTTTTGAATGTCTTCCCTAATAGCTCATTTTTAGCCACTGTTTCTTCATGTAACTAGCTACAGATATAAATGAATATATGGAGGCAATGATATCTACTTACATTAAAATCGTAGTCCTCCTTATATCACTAATTCATTAACTCCATTGAGAATATGACTGTTATACATTTAAACTTCAACAGTTAGCTGTCAATCTAGACTGTGTTTACACCAGTCACATGACACAACAACACCACATGGGGGGAGGAGTATTGCTTTGCACTGGTTACTTATAAGTTCCTTACGTCTATCTGACTGGAAGGGCCATGTGCCCCTGATAACAACTGTTTTGGTTTTGGGCATTATCTATGCAAGAGTATCATGTGACTGGCTGTGCCTGCCTCCCCGACCCATATCACAAGTTGGGAATGGTTAATGTGATTTCGCTGGGGACCCACCGTAATGCCCCTTTAAGCCTATAAGCAATACTAGAAGGACTGTACTTGGGTATGAATGTGTACCCCCAAAAAAGAGATGTAGAAGCCTTGGCCTTTATGTTATATCCTAACTAAATCAAGAAACATTAGAAAATCTATGTATGTAAAATTGGCCTACACCATGGAGTTCCCACAATGGCACATGGATTTGTTAGAAGGATCTTTGGCTGTCCCCCATTTAGGACAAGGCTTTGCTTTAGGAGATGGGATTATTCGGGATTATCTACTCATCTCCGGGATCAGGCTCTGTCTTCTTCTCCAGCTGCCCATAAACTTTACCTTTGCCTCTACAATTTCCGTGTAAACCCCTCTCCTGGACCTTATTGTCATATTCATATATGAATCATTATCAAAGCCCTAGATTCTAGTAGGAATGCGGGTATGAACAGAAAGAAAGTTTTTCATGCAGATGCTCTCTTCACCTGTTTGGAATGGAATAATTCAAGCAAGAAAGTAGTAGTATAATTCTAAGTCATATCGTAACAAAATAAAGAAACATTTGAAAATCTATGCATTTAAAATTGGCCAACACCCTGCTGGATGTCCCCCGTGAATTTGTTACACGGTTATTCGACTGTCCCCCATTTAGGACAAGTCCCCCATTTAGGACAAGGCTTTGCCTTAGGAGCTGGGATTTTTTTTTTTTTTTTTTTTTTTTTTTTTGAAGATTTTATTCTACTCATCGCCGAGATTCGGGTCTCCCTTCTCCAGTTGCCCCTAAACTTGACCCTTGCCTCTACAATTTCCTTGTAAACCGGTCCTTGTTTACTTATCTCTTAGTTATTTCGGGAGACAGGAGAGAAGGTCCTTGGAGAAGAAAATCACTGGGTACTGACTTTCCTGTCCTTAATACGTCAGGTTTCGCCCCACCTACCGGTATCCATTTCCTTTTCTCTTCTTGGGGAACGGCTTAGGTGCGTTGATAGTCTTCCAGTTCAAGGTTGTCTTCATGAGTACTTGGCGCAAGGCACAACGTACTCCGATTTATAAAACTGTTTTATTTAATGTATGTTTGTGGAAGGAATCGATTTTCTTCATTGTAAAGCGATCCTAGATTAGAGTAGTTAAACGTGTATCAGATTTATCTTAGGTCCCAGTATATTGAAATTAATGACTTTAGGTTTGTCTACTTCAAGATTCCCCACACCTATCTATTAAATACCGCAATTTTCAGGTATTCATAGCCTTAAGTTTTAGTAAGACTTTGTCAGTCAAAATATCGTTATTGCTATTGTAAAATCCACGTTTCTAGATGCATATCAATATATACTTAATCTATTAGTAATTTAGGAGGCAAAGCTCGGAGGACATCAAGCCTTGCAAAAAAGCTATCCCATAGAAAGCATGCCATATAAAACTATGAATGCGCCTCCCGTGCGTTGTCCCTTGCCATCTCTCTGCCAATACAGCACTTGCAGGATTCCTTGCTGTACCAAGGACCTCTCATCCTAATCCCCTACAGAATCCCTTAATGGCCCATGGATTGATGTCCAGTGATGGAACAGTCTTCCCATACCACTTGCTGTGCAGATTCCCTGCTGTGGATCCTCAAAATTTTTCCATCCCCACATAATTCTCATTCGCCTAAAACGCAGAACTCCTGCTCCTCCTGCTCCTCCTGCTCCTCCTGCTCCTCCTCTTCCTGCCCCCTCCGCCTCCGTTATTGAATATTGTGCGCTGCGTGTGAAATCCATTATGATGTTATCGGATGATTATTTGTCCTTGTGTAATGAAACCGACTGGCTGGAAGAATTGAAGGGGTCAGTGCCCTGGAAGACCCCAACATTTGGTCAATGTTTGTATCTGGAATTGCTGAAACCGCCTCTAGAATTGAGACCTTTAGAGATCCAATTAGGGGCTACTGAATGGCTCGAGTTATTACTGGAATTACAATCCGATGCAGAGTCCTCCTGTGAATGATAAATCCATTGATTCGATTCTCTTGCTTAGGGCCACGGTCCGTGTTGGGGAAAGTAACCCTACATCATGTTGACCCGTGGGTGCATCAGTTTAAAGTGACCCTCCCACCTCGTACTGAAATCAAACTTATCATTGGTGACTTGCAATGGCCACAACATGGTCAGCCAATTAGGGAACACAGTGGAAGAAAGGGGAATCTCTGCAGCAGGCTAACCGGGCGGGCTGACTATACCACTATACTCGGGTGTTTTATTACCGAATGGAAAAGCTGTTAGCTTATCGCCAATGCCAGGTTTCCTTCGCATTTTCTTTACACTGAAGCGATTGTATCAGAACACTACGTGAGTAAAACCTTACAGTTGCAAGACACGTTAACGATGCCATGGTCTCTGATTATTGGGACGGCACGCTGTTCGCTCGAATGGCGTCAAAATGGCAGGTGCCATGGTTAATTGGCATCGCACGTAATGATCAATGGCAAGGCTGGTTCTAGGGTGAAGCCATATAGCTGGTTGGCTAAATGATAAACCAGCCTCGTGATATGTAATGGAGAAGGTGGACATGGTGGTGGGTGTCGCATATAATGTCATCTGGCCCACCATGCCAATTTACTTTCGAGGTCATCCCATTTACTCAAGCCAACTCAAATGGCATTCGCTGAAACACTGGCGATCAACATAACATAATATTATATCTCGTTGGTATACTATTCTGAGCATAGCGTACCAGTACGCCTGTTCTTGAAATGCGAATAATTTCCATATTACCCATCTCCCCTCAATTTTGCTGTCTCCGGTCTGAGAATCTATTGTCATTTTCAGGGACCATTCATGGTTCTATTCTTCGATGACAATGACCACATCCTGGTTCGAATTTGCATGTAATAAATCCTGACCAAAAAACTCCCCCTCTCCGCCAGAATTTCATGTCAGCCCCTTTCATCAATTGAAATATAAGAGGTAAAATATGAAGCTATAATGGCCAGAATTGGTGACTTAAAATCACAAACGCCCATCCATTAGCATTTGGTGGCATCAAATAATCATAATGACGGAAGAGGTGTCAGAGGATTTCTTTATGCGAACAGTGCCTTAGATTTCCTTAGTACTGCCAAGGGCTTCTTGGTGCTTTATTGTAACTTGGCCTAAAAGTTTCAGGGCATGATATTTGAATAGCACCATTGTCATTAGTTGGTCTTCCGGGTCCAAAGTGATTAGGGGTCTTAAGGGGAATCCCGACCCCTTCGTAAGTTCTTTGTATAGGTTTTCTCAATATAAAAATATTAAACAGGTTTTTTTTGTGTCTAAATTTCAAAATACATTTCTATAAACTGCTAGACAGTAAAGTAATTTCTCAATATGGATTAGTTCTGTATAGACCAAGTCACCAACATGAGTCACCCTCAGAGAAATCTTGTCAAGAGAGTTTTTTTTGCCCTCCGAGATGTTAATAGAAATTCGAATAATTCGCAGAAGGAATGTTAAGCAGAATGGTCCAATGCGTACTATTCTAAGGACAGTTAATTGAAAATACAATTATGTATGCATTTCTGCCATTCGATTAATACATTTTCTGAGTAATACCATTCTTTAGTTCCAAGAAATTTCAATTGAATCTGTCAGTGGATTCATAATCGGTTGATGGATGAGATAGAGGCGATGCTTTATTTGATCCGCTTTGAATTAATATAAAATGTAAATGCTTCCTTGGGGAATATGAATTATTTTTAGTGGCTTTCTGAGTGGTTGGAATAGGTTTGTACTTCAAGCCTTGCCGACAAACCTTAGCGTTTGTAACTCCTCCTAATATATAATAGGTTTGCTTATGGACTGCCTAGTCCCGCCAAGTTGCACGCTTTTATTATGTAATTTGTTATTCATTGTTCCTAGATGTTTGTTGCCTAGAGCTGTTTCAGTTGTAAAATCAATTGGTAAACTAGTAAAATAGTCAATGATATAATCGATATGAAATTGATTTTCTCATGGTCGAGCGCAGTTTGGATGCAATTTGCTAGTCTGTTTTAGATGAATTTCATTTACTATTTTTTTTGACAAAATTGATTATCACTATACCTTCATACAGACTATTGTTATTTTCTTTTAGCACTATGCGGCGGCTAGATAGTTTCCCTTGCATCAATAGTGTCTTGCCTGTGTACAAAAACCTTCTGTTTTGTTGTGTATTGTGCATGTATTTCAGACTATAAAACTGTCTTATATTCCCTGAGGCAATTTGGGGAGAGGGACTAAAAATAATTATAACACTGGATCCCAGCGGTCTACTCTCCCTATACCACTGCCTCCACCTCTCTATGATATCCTTATGCTATGTTTTAACACTCTAGCCCCCTACAAGAACCCATATGATCATATTTGTAACAAACAGGCCTTGTATACACTGGACATCCCCTCATGAATAGAACCTAATAGATTTATAGGCACCATCATATATCAGGCACCTAATCAGTGGTAGTACGCGCCACCCCCGCGACTCACCGCCGCTTTAAATGCCGCCCCAAACAATAGACACTTAATGGAAGCATACAGTTGTCCAGACCCAGCCTTCAATTTCCTATGGTGAGAGGATCTCGTTTATTTGTAATTATTGCAACCTTACACCTTTCCATTTGTCTTGTGTGTCCAAGATTGCCTTCCCCTTCTCTCATCTACTCCCACGCAGCATATTCATTTGTTTTAGTTCCAGTTGATGATCTCTTTATTAATATTGATATCTGGTCTTTTGGGCTAGCGTTGTTGATGGTAATGGACCGGATAATTGTTTTTTACTGTCTTATGTACAGGACCAATACAGTTGGCTCGCATTTTCCTCCCAGAGAATTCGTACTGTAAGGAAATAAGTGAGGGAAATACTAAAACGACAAACTGTTGGAATCGCGGAGATATAACTAACTCATGAATATACTTTTAAATATTTTAACATTAAGTATAAATTCATTCGAAACAGTCACCTTACGCTAGAGGCGTTGGCAGCATATCCTTTTAGGGTTATTGATGGGATTAGACGCCTGTAAAAACACGATCAATCCCGAAAAGAACCTCCTGCGTGGAGAAATAAATCTGTCTAAGTAGTTGTGGAAGGAGGTGGTGGAGGGGGCGAGATGTCTGGGAAATGAGAGGGGGACGGGGTGGGTTGAACATGTTGGACGTGGTGCGATGAAAGGTTAAAGACATATTTTGCAGGAGGTAGTTCAGAGGTAGGAGTTCAGACCATTTACTCAATGCTAGAAAGTTTGTCTCGCTACGTATGGAAAGAAGTGGACCCGATTTGGCCTGAACATAACTTTTTTTTAAAGTTAATCGTCAACATAAATGTACATTTTCATATAACATTCTTGTAAGCGAAGCCGTTGGTTTGTTAATTTTAATTTAAGATTGATAATTTGTTGCAACACATCAATGGCAAAAAGAAAAATATACATACATATCAATATACTTTACAGTCTTTCTGTCTACCTCTACCTTATCTTATAATTGATGTCATTGATTCCATGGGATATAATGTCACAGGCGTTATGATCTTATTACATAAAACAAGACCAGGACATACGGATTATATTTCAAATAGGACTAGATAGTTCATATATATATTAATGAACATGATTTACTTATCTTGATATCAGTTTGTAAACACATTTTACTACTCCGATAAAACATCTTTTAGTCTTAACTCGTAGCATAATATTGGATTTCCTAAGCATTATTTTTGTATATGGAGAGATAATGTGTGGTAGCACACAAGCTCCACTTGAGGTTTAATTGACTTTTATAACTAAGAGAGAGACTCGCTTGGTAATGCTCAGCTGCACCTACTGGCACGGTTCCATGCCTCAAGTGTGTCTATTTATAATGCCCCCTCTATGGTTGAGTAGAGATACACCCACTCATTATTGAGTTGGGCCTACCTTGTGGGGAATGGGGTGGGTAGAAGCAGCTGGGTTTTGAAGTAGGTGAAAATGTTTGTGAAAATCACAGGGAATCCATAACTAATTTGGGGTATTTCATGGAATGGATTAGGTTTGAGATGAAAGAATAGAAACGGATCAAGATCTAGATTTAAATTTGCATCATGACCGAGGTTTCACTTACACTATGTATCACAACACCTAGTTCTCAGTTTGCATGACACTTGATATCATTTAGTTGGACTTGATATAAAAATGAAACTCTCCTTTGTGCAATCAAATATATTGAGGATATGGGATCACTATTGGGTTCGGTGCTATACCCTTGCCTGTCCCTCCCTACAACCACTTCCTAGTTTGTTTCTTTATTCAGCCCAAAGGGTATGGCATCACGACATGTTTCTGCCAAGGCCACGTTGAGAACATTACCCTTGGGCACCAATTTGCCTGGGTGTGACTCCATCTGATCTGGTCCTCTTTATGGAGCAATGTGGAACCACATCTTAGCTCCACACAGTGTCCTTAAAATGTATGCTGATGCGTGATGACAGTAAAGAAGTCTTTTTCTTATTAGCATGGCCCGTTCTCATCTATGCTAAGGAAGTTAACTTTACTGGTATTCCAGGTTGGGCACGCTAAGACATAGTACATCTATAGTAAATCTATAGGTTAATAAGGTTGTAACATCGCCTCAGGTTAACCTGTATGGTAGGCTCGTGGTATATGTCTGTTTATCACTTTAGATAGCGTGGGTGTGTAGATCTCATTGAATTACAGTCATTTGGAGGAAGTTTCGTTGTTTTTTCTGTAGTGTCTATGTGTTTAACTGTTGTTGCCTGTTTTATATAAGAAATTGAAACAACTTATGAGTATGTTTTTATAATTTTTAATTCAGGTCTTAATTAATAGATTCATTATCGCAAATATTTTGTAAAAGATCTTCTTTCTTTTTTCCTGTCACCATAAATCTGTTTGGCCAATATATACTGTGTATACAGCTCTTTGAGGGTATATATATATCTATGCTTCTATATATGCAATATACGCTATTCAAAGAATCGACTGGATAAGTACTAATAAAACGATTCTTAGTAATGTATATATCACTCGGTTCACATGAACATTCTGGGAAGTTTCGGTTTGGATGTTTTATACTCTAAGATATTATTCTGGGTGTTCAAAACATGAAGCATGTGTATTTGTCACTCTGGCACACCATCATGTGTACACTTCATTACTACCCAAAACCGTTAAGAAACCTTAGGTTGCAATTTGTCCTAGGTTAGGCCCTTTTTTTGCTTAGATCTACTGGACTATAATATTAGAGGTCAAGGTTACAATGAATGAAAGTAAAAGTTGGAGAGGGGAGAGAGAGACAGTGTGTGTGGTGGGGGAGGGGCGACCAAGAGAAAATAGAGAGCGCATGGGGAAAGTTGAGTGGGCACAACGGGGCTGAAGAAAGAGGTATTGCAGTGCGGGGTTGTATCAGTAAGAGTTGTGCAAAGGACTGCATACTAATTTACTCACCACATCTCATGATCGAACATCAAAGATGTATGATAGAAGCAATTGCAGGTATAGAATCAGACACGCGAGGTAACGTGCGGCTAATTATTACACATCAAAGGCTTTTATGATTGGTATTTCTCAGAGGTGTAATGGCTGCTGGATTAGAGCCTTTTGCTAATGGTCCTGCTGCAGTGCTTGCATGTACTCATGGATTTCTGTCTCATTTCCCCCATGCAGGAAGCATTCGGAGGAAAACTAGATGTCCCCACAGTATGTTCCTTGTGGATTCCGCTGAGGTGGCATGCATGATTGCTGCTGTACCCATGACAGTAGCGCATTTCCAGAAGAGTTTTTGTTCTCGAGCTTGGAAAAATAACATTTACAAAAAGATTTATGTAACCGAAACCCCTGAAAAAACTATAGTGCAAAACGTTGGAACAATTATTGTCGGCAATAAAACAACCTAAAATCCAAAGTTGTCATTACTGCAATACACGATCAACCAACCAACCGGGCTATCTAGAATCAGTTTGTAGTGCGACCCCCCACCCCCACCCCCACTCCCACCACTCCCCCTACTTATTAAAAAAATTAATGGAATCATTTATGAGTGTTATTTTGTTATATATTTGAAGTATTGTTTTTGCTATTATTGTTTATAATGATGGATATTCAGGTATTGGTGAATAGCGTTATGAACGACGGAAGGTTATTTGAGTTTATATTGGTTTCCCTTGGATCCCCCTCTTTTGAAAATCATTGATCCGTTCCTTGAGGATCTGCACGAGATAATAAAGGTTGTGGTGAGAGTGAAATAAAACCTGGTAAAATGGTAAATGTGCTCGGGAATACGAGAGTGAATATTATTGGAAACAGCGTGGGAAGAAGGCAAACACGCACGATAGGACCAAATTTTTTTCCCCATTCACCACCTAGTGAAATAGGCAGGGAAGGGTACTTACTCTGGGTGTGTGGGAAGTAGGGAAAGAATTATGTGTGGGTTGGGGCCCTGGTGGTTCTGCCACTTGATCGAATATCAGAAATCTGGCGGGGGTTCGGGTAATATCCTCGCCAACACAGTTGACTAACCATAAGTGATTAATCTGCTTTAGAAGGACTGCAAGAACTCTGGGACTGGAGAACTGAAAGCGATTGCGATTACTTTGTGAAAGTGCACAAATGTGAAATATGTTTGCGAGTATATTTAACCTGATAACTATCTATCTGATGGTATTGAACTTTGTGCCTGTGTCACCGGTAGGTGAATGATTCCTCTTTATTTTTAAAGATAACTCCGGTTATCTATTTTTGATTCCTGTTTATATATTAATTATTTTCAGACTAAAGCATTGTTTATCTATTCTGATCTCATTTTTGTTCCCAAATCATGCAAATGGATCTTTCATAAGTATATATACGTGGAACTTCAATCCTAGTAAAATTCACACGAGTTGTTATATTTCTCAACCTGGGTTTTACATAACCATAATTACAGGTTTGCCTTTAAACTCCATTTTGCTCGTTATTTTTAGCTTTATTTTTAAGGGGAAGACATAATTACAGATTTAAACTTCTGGCATGAATAAATATAACAAACATGTATAAATGTGTGTGGGAATTCGAATCCCTTTTCTAGGTTTATTTTGTGATGGCGATAGAGTATATCTCCGACTGAACCATTAACTCTGGATGCCAGACGCCTCTCTAAAGTTCAGAGGAATATACACCTCGAGAGTTGAGAGAGGAAAAACCTCATTCATATCCGCTACTTGTCTTTTCCTAGTGAATATGAGACTTGACTAAAAAGTAGGCTATTTGGATGAGGACAGTGTCTTTTTTGCTCTGGCTGGCCTTTATGCATGCAGCAGGTTATACTTGGCCCCGTTGGTGTAACCTGGTCTATGGCAATGTAATCGGCCTGAATAGAAAAATGAAAGTCTGAACATAATTGGTTTCATATGTGGGATTTTTCTCAATGGATCATAGTGATCACACAACTTTGGGTCAGATGTGCTCTGAGTTCATTTATTTCATTCTCAGAAGCGCTAGTACTCCATAGTTGCATTGCCTCATTGAGGGTTGGAGCTTGTGATCTTTGAAGTATTTTTCTCGATTAGGTCCCATGAAAACAGCCCAGCACTGTATTTTATTGACATGACACTGGTATCAGGGACTATGCCCTATTCATGGGAACTTCATTTTAGCTCTTTTCAACGAGCACTGTCAGAATTCGGCACAAAAGGCTGCTTTCTGCCCTCTGAGTACATTCCCAGCGTACTGAAAAGGAACCAAATATTCATATCTAGTTCCTTTCCCCCACTGAATGGTCTATGGCTCAACATTCAATTGCTGTATCATACCAGTTCAAAAGATCAATGGGAAGTCACTCTGTCTAGTGGACTAGACCTGCTGCACACTCTGGAAATCGGTAGCCTTGCTTAATATTCTGATGTCAACCTTTCCACCTCATGTCACCCAACATGATAGTTATTTGAAAATTTCATTTATTACAATAATCACATACCGGTACTTAGTGTTCACAACCCATGAAACTCTTTGTAAATATTTTTCTCGTATTTGAAGTGAAAAATAAATCATTTTATTGTGTCTTTCAAAGATTTGGGGGTTTTTTTGTTGAGCCTATTTTCCATCCCTATAGGCAATACAAATTGAGATAAATTTCGTATTTGGAATGCACCACGAAACCAGGACCAGTCATTATGGGATTCAACTCAGTTCTCTTAGCCCGAATTACTCTCTTTGAGGGACTGAGAGGGGACTTCTGTCACAGGAGTATAAACCATCTGATGTTGGAGCACCCAGTCCTCCTCCAGCACTTCATTCTACCAGTCCTCCTCTCCTCCTACTATTCCCCCTCCTGCTGCTGTTTCTGCTGCTGCCTCTGCCTCAGCTGCTTCTACTACCACTACCTCTGGATGCATGATCAAGAGTGGCATATATGCCATTGGTGTATGGGGGCTTGACTGGGAGTTGGTATTGTACACTTCCACAGTGGCACCCTCCCTGAGAGTTTACAAATAGAAAGCCATGCCTCTCTCTGTATATATGTGTCAGTAAGATTACGCCAAGCTTGGCTTTCTTCTTATGGTCTGTGATCTATTGCAAGGTTCTGATGCATTGGCCTCTACTCCTGCCTTGGTAGCTGTGGGTGTAAAGCCAGTTGTGTAAGCCTGTTTCCTCTCCTACTCTTACCATTGGACCATTGTGCAACCAGTGGCTCTATACCGTGCCTCCTCTTACCTCACTTTGTACCAAGGTCTGTGCTTGCAGACAGGCAGGCAGGCAGACAGCCTAGCAGACAGACAGGCAGGTCAGCAGACAGATACAACCCCCCTTGGGAGAGTTTAGTTGATCTATATATCGATGTTATCCATTCATTATGGTAATGGCCGATTGAACAAGTATGATAATGCCAATGATGCACCACTCATACCAAATCTGTCATGATCTTTCCAATACTTCAATTGATCATATTCATTAACTTTATCATGTGTTGACATCTGGGTATCATTGGTGGTAGCGATGCTAGTTTTGCCACCCACACTCTCGCATATTGGAGCCCCCAATGCTTCCACTGTTCCTGTATGGAAAAATCAATGGGAGTTAGTGGCCTGGGAGGGGTAGTAGTAGCGAAGAATATTCGAGTGCATGTATGGAAAGAAGCCGTGGAGTGAGGTACTAGTACTGCTGGGGTTATACTCCTACCGTTCACTGGAGATGCTGGAGAAGGAGGAGGTGGAGGAGTAAGAGGAGGAGAAAAGGCAATGCCTGGTTTGTTGCTACCTTGGGTTAGTAGTACTTGTACTAGTGGGGCCTGGTCTAGTAGTAAGTAGTATAGCCAATGTTGCATCGACCGATACTAGGTTATCTATGTGAACTCGTTGAGGAGATTCCACACCACAGTCTCATTGAAGCTGGAGGGTGTGGAGGAGGTGGAAGTAGAGAAGGAGGAAGCGGTGGAAGAAGAGTTGGTGTAGGAAAAGGACCAGTGGGAGTTGGAGTAGTAGTAGTAGGAGGAGGAGCAGAAGCAGGAGGAGCAAGAGTACAAGGTGACACCTGCAGCTGCTGGCAACTGGAGCAGCCCTGCCCTGGAGGGCCCCCAATACAACACACAGGAGGAACCTATACTGCTACCAGAACACAGGGACAGGACCGGGCTGTAAGATAAGTGGCCCAGCAGTGAACCGGCGCCGAGTACTGGCACTCTCTCTCTCTGTGTTTGGAGTCCCCGAGTAAAGGGTTGAAGGGGAACAGCTCTGCTGGCAGTGCATACCACCGACTCACTCACCACCGGTTTGTGTTGTTGGTGATCTTACACAAGAAACCGGTCTAGACATCTGTGTGGGTCACCCTAATGTGTCCTTGGCCTTGTCTGGAGGAATATTGTTTGTATACCACAAAGCCTTTATATGTTGTTATCATTATTACAAAGAGGATACATGGAAAAAGAAAGGTGTGATAAAAAGGATTTTTTCCATACACCAACTACCTGAATCCACTTGGAGGTAATTGTTACATGCCTGTTGAACTAAAGGGTTGTGATTCTACATGTCTCCGCCCGAGTTTAGAAGCCAATAAAAGGTTGGTACTTTTCTTATGCTACTGATATCTACTTGAACAAGTTGAATAACTATGAAAATGTATTTTTTTGTTATATTTATGAGAAGATGTTGTGTTTAAGCGTTGGCATGGTCGTATTTCAAATTATGGCCTAACAAACACCGAGGACTTTTCTTAGGTGTATCTATCTGAAATTGTGAATATTTATACTTTGTTGGTTTAGGAATTCAATTATATTTAATTTGATATTTCTTATCTTGTCTTGGTTCTCAATTAAATAAAGGAGGGACGTATGTTTTTGAAATATACATGTATCTATAATTATACCATCTTGTTAAGGCTGATATATTGGAATTCATTTAAGAGGGTTGTTCAATATAGGAACTATATACCATATGTAAATTAAAATGTACACTTCGTTATTTTTAATCTTCCCATAATCATTAATTCCTAGATATTTATGATAAATGCTAATATAGGATGGTGGTTCCATGTTATATTCGAATTAATTGCTTCCTTTAAAACCATACAGCTAAAATAATATCAGGTTAAGTTGGCCTCTTTTTGTATGGACGAGTGTTCTTGGAAGTCAAATTTCCAATTATACCTACCATCCTACATGAAAGGATCTGTAATCTATAGAAACACTTCATCATTCTGTTCATGCTAAGTAACTCATCCATCATATTTGTGTAAGACGGCGTTGATATAATTTCTGACCTTACCCCTGGAATTCCCATCCTCAAGTTTCCTAAAACCAGTCAGGACTTTCATAAAAAATATCAGATTGTCCATTTCCTGGATCATTCAATTAATCGCGGTGACATGACATCCAAATCTTAGTGCTTTTGAGTTATTGTTTTCCGAAGACGCTTATAAAAATATAATCGAAGTTGGACGTGATTGTCCTTTGTCCTTATCTTAGTCCAGACACTGTAACAATCCTTTCATTTATACCAAACAACCCCTCTACATATCCAAAGGCACCAGTCAATACTGATCTGTATTTATAAATGCTGCTCAAAGGGTGGTCTCCACTGGCTGCGGTAAGCCTTGCGATGGTGCTGTGATGGTGAGAAGTGGTGAGGTCCTGCCTACATGGCCAGTAAACCATGTATGCATGACCTCATCATTCCTCTCCAACTACAGAACCAGCACAAACCATCGCAAGGCTTACCGCAGAGCCTAACGCAGCCAGTGGAGACTAACCTTAATGGTACAAATATTGAGAAGGAATATTCAGCATATTTATTATCAGTAGTCGTGTTACAATAAGTCAGAATTTGTTTGTTTTGGTACAAGTATATCAATGTTAACTAAATTAGTGTTTTTCCATACAGGGTGGTTTCTGTACTCGATGCACTCTTGGTGAACAGGTACATTGGCTTTGTGTTCTCTGATGTTGGCAGAAATATGAGGGATGGTTGTGAAAGTCTGCTATTTTAGATAGGGAAAGCCTGGAGTAGGTGTAGAGTGGGGGTAGGCCATTGTGAATGAACGGGGTGAGGGGAGGGCATTGTTATTCCTACAGAGTCAACACCTTTCTTCTATAGTATGTTTTCCATAGTCTATAAGAGGAAGTAGAGTTGTAATTAGAATTTATTTTGGTTTAAGGGGAAATATCTTGCTGGTTGGTTGGTCGGGGCGTGGGGTCCATTCATTCTTTGTGCCTTGAACTGTCGGATGCTAAGTGGGTAATTTTCTGACAATAGTTGCTTATTGATAAATCAGTAACAAAGGTTAATGTTATGTTCCACAAATTGTCCGGATACTGCAGAGGTAGTGATGACCTTGACCTCCAGTCAGGGTACATCGGGGCATACTCCAGACTAATATACCTCTGCTATTGTACTCCCACTCCTTCAACTGTTTCTATCATTTAGGCCTTTTCAGGAATTTACATAACAAATGTATTTCATATTCACCACAATATAGATATATTATCTTTATACCTTGTAATTTATAAATGATTTACTTCATGGCCAATTCCACTACGACGAGAGTAGTAAATCGAATCGGCCCTCCTTAATTGGGTTTGCCTGTAGCTATGTCAACCCTCCTTGCACACAAAGGTGCAAATGCCAGGTAATTTTCTTTTGATGATCTACTCGTGCTTCCCGACTTGCTGTTTTATACCCTTGGGCTCTGCAGACTTGGGGCCCCTGACCTTTCATTAGCTGTCTGTAGTATCATTATAGACAGGACCGTTTAGATCTTTCAGAATAAATGAATATCTTGTCACAGATTGGAATGGATATTTTAAAACAGCTTCTGGCAAGAAAAGTGGTGCTTTAAAGGAGTGAAAGGGATAGCATATGGCTGGGAAGAAAGCGATGTGTGCATGTAGTGGAATGTCTGTACTAACTGCTGCTGTGATTTCATAAAAAGGCAAAAACGTATACCAGTAAAGTATTGTGGGGAATATTCTGTCTTTAAAGGATTAAAGTGACATGTGAAAAGGGACCAGCCTCAGAGCTTTGTAACTCGTTATGGATTGGATCTAAAGCGCTTGCTTTCTGTTCTGTCATGAAATATTGTCGGTATTAATAAGATATGTGAGAATCATCCAATGGGATAGTACTTTGAGTCTGTTTCTACCTCAGACTCAGTGCCATCTACGTTAGAATTAAACTACCCGTGAGAATATCCATAGAAAGAGCCCAGAGTTGAATAGATATTATGCAGAACTTATTCTTATATTTAGTAGATCGTGAAATTGCAAGAGGGTGGAACTGACGACTTTGAGGCTGAGGACTGTGAGAGAAAGTAGGCAATGGCTTTTTTCAATTTTGTTTGTTTTGATAGAGAGCGAGAAAAGGAGTGAGACGGGAACTAGAGATGAGACCGAGGAAGAATCGTAGAAAGAGAACTGTTAAATGAAGTGTATGTTGAGGGAGAAGGAGACAGAGAGAAAGGGAGAGAGAGAGAAAGAGGAGAGAGAGACAGGCATGTGTTAGAGCGAGGGAGGCAGAGAGTATGTGTGTTAGGTAGAAGGAGGGAGGAAAGGAAATAAATACTTTGTTTTATCAAGGAGTAAGGGTAATGAAGACTCCTATCTTTGATGGCTGTGGATACAGCTCTCTGATACAACTGATGGCAGTCATGTCTTCTTCGACACATAACCCGCACCAGTGCCTCCTTCCAACAGTACAGTATTGACACTCTTATTCCTGCTCTCTCTTCTACGTGTCCTTCCACTCTTGCCATTTCGTCCACTGTCTTATTCCTGCTCCCTTTTCTACGTGTGTCCTTCTTCTTCTTCTTCCTTCTTCTTCTTCTTCTTCTTCTTCTTCTTCTTCTTCTTCTACTCTTCTTCTCCTTTCTTGTTCTTCGTCCTCTTCTTTCTCTTCTGCCTTTACCACCTCCTTTTCTTTTCTCCTTATTCCGCTGATTGATCTTGCTGTTCCTTTACTCCTCCAACTAACCTGCCTTGCACGGATGTCTCTTCCTGATTCCCTAACACGATTATCCTTGTTTCCCATCCTCATACCCTTAAACCCCGGGGTGGATATTAATAATATTGACATTAACTGGGATACATGTTTATCGCTCTCGTGCTACCACGCTAATGAGTTAAACGCTCACCGTACGTGACGTCATAATGTATGACGTGACAGAACAAATGTGACGCAACTATCCATTGGTCAAGGCTGCGTTGGTTGTTAGGTTAGCCAGGTGGCATGAATACCTTGCTGTGGTCAAGGTGTGGGTGAAAACTGAGTGTTTTCATACCCATGTCTAATTTTGTCAACATTTGAGGTGATGTAATGAAATTAACGTTTAGTATTAAGTCTATCGTTTAATCATTAACATTGAAAATATATATTATATATATAATGACATTATTGTACTGTATTTACATAGACTATCGAGATTAAGCAATACATCTCGGATAAGATAAATTGAAGGCAGGTAATGGAAGGCATTGTGTGTATGTAACAACAAACAAGAGCTAACAAAGTGATCATAAGGCAGACTCCTGGGTTGGAGTATTGAGAGACATGTCTCATGTACAGTACCTGGAGGCAATAGGCCGTGAGCCGTACCTACTAAATGCTGCTAGAAATGCAGTTTCGTGACCCACTACCATAAGTTTACATGACAATGATTGATTCTAGACCGCATTGACCTGGAGAATCCGAATCTGCTTGTTGTCAGTTTCAAATATTGTTCAAATATTGTCTAATTTCGCATTTATTAGCAAAAATTGGGAAAAAAATGAAAAAAGCTGTATGTTTTAATTTGAGGTGTTTAATCAACATTTGAACTTTGAAATTTGGTGTCTAGGGGGTTTCAGGAATGAGGAATCCATTTATGCCATTATTTTTCTGATCCAAGGTCAAGGTCACCTGCTATGATCTAGTTCAATGTTAAAATTGGGCTAAAATATCAATAATGCTCTATTATGTTTTTCATAACTTCAATTGTATGACAGTAATTGATGATCTGACAATAGATTTACTGGCCTACATGTGTTGACTCACTCGGTGAGAAATTATGGAGCTCTGTGATAAGTATTTGATATGACAGAGCCATTAGAATGACCTAGTAGCATAAAAATGATGCTAAGAAAAAAACACCATGAATATATTTTTTAACACCATAAACCCATCCAGTGTCATTCAAATTTGGTTTCTAGGGGGTTTCAGAGATGAGGAATCCATTCAAGCCATTATTTTTCTGATCCAAGGTCAAGGTCACCTGCTGTGATCTAGGTCAATGCTAAAATGGGGCTAAAATATAAAAAATGCTATTTTATGTTTTACATAACTTTAATTCTATGATAACTATGGATGATCTGACAATGGATCTACTGACCTGCATGTATTAACTCACTCTGTGAAAGATTATGGAGCTC
The DNA here is from genome assembly GCA_942159475.1 of Sthenelais limicola. Taxonomy (NCBI): domain Eukaryota; kingdom Metazoa; phylum Annelida; class Polychaeta; order Phyllodocida; family Sigalionidae; genus Sthenelais; species Sthenelais limicola. Next base: position 68,373,411 of record OW804097.1, on the reverse strand, counting down.
TGTGATAAGTATTTAATATGTCAGAGCCATTAGAAAGTTGAAAAGTGGTTGATGCATAAAACATGCGAGGAAACACAGATTGATATTCAAAGCATCCAATATCATTTCTTTGTAGTTAACTATAGTTAGATGATATTTTCTAAAGTTAATTATTCATTAAAGGCACAAAAAGGATTTTTTAGGTCAAGGTCAAATAAGAGGATGTAGGTCAACCATGTAAATTTGGTCACATTTCACAAATCACTGTACATGTCCATGAATACTGAAGCATGATAAATCAACTGTTGTTACTACACATTAGCCTACATTCACATTAAGTTACATTTTAAAATTTAGGTAACTGAACAGTAAAAAATTAGAACAATGAAGCCACATTTGAATAGAGACAAAGGAAACACACTAAGATCAAATTGTGACAAGTTCTCCGTCCCATTCAGGATCATCTGTTACATCATCCTCTTGGTCATTAGCACCACCATCATCTGTCATCTGGTTTTGGCAACCTACAAACTGTAGTGCACTTAAGTCTGTTTACGATGCATGGGCAGTCTGTTGGTTTACATTCTCTTTTACATCAGCAGGATAACAAGTGTAGAACAGCCTCTGGAGCAGGTGGTCCCTCAGTCCAGTCTATGGACAGGTATTCCAAACCAATTTTGTTTCAGTGCACCAAACATTGCCCTTTGGTGATGGAATATCTGGACATGGTTCAAGACAGCGTTTCCAGATAGCTGCTTGATAATTGGCTTGTAAGCAATGCTTTTGCAAGGAAGCAGGACAAGGAGGCAACTGCCAGGACTCAATGTCTTCCTTCTTAGTAGTGAACAGTCGGTACTTTAGATCATTGATGTCGGCTGGGCATTATACATTTTGCATGCAAATCCTTGGAGTTTATGAACAAATCAGTTGACACAATCCCATTGTTTACCAACTCCCTTGAGTATCTCTTGCTAGAATGGGTTTGGCTTTACCAGGTTCAAGGCAGATACCTTTCCACAGCCTGCAAAAGAACTCACAGTGTCCCACCCTGTAACAGCATGCAGCCCAACAAGGGTCTGTATGACACACCTCCCCATACTCTGTGCTATTATGTCGACATCAATGAATTTGATATGGGATTTGGTCCCAGATTTCTGGTACATTTGAGCAGATATTTGATTGCAGAAGCTGACACACACAGAGATGCCACTTTTCCTCTTTTCAGCGGAAATCCGAATTTATTTTTTGTAGAAGATATTTCCACCAATAAGCTTTATTTCATTTAAAACTGCCTTTAAATAGCCCCTGTGACAGTGAGTAATCAGAGATCCCCTTGCCGCGTATGCATGCTGTTGTACACATAGCGGCTATAACGTTGCCAGGAAACCAAAATCAAGGGCCTTTGCCCATACTGGGATGAGCGTGGACTGCACCCTCTGCCCCACTGCCATGGTGAATGGTCCTTGCTACTCCAGTCCCACAGATATAGTGTAACACTAGGGAGAATAGGCAACTTACCCACGGAAACTTATAGGGAGACCGGCCCAGGCCACATTGCTACTGCCACCCTTGGCCCTTACTCCGGGGATGCCTCTGACATGTTCCCTTGGTCCCCTTGGTCCCCTTGGTCCCCTTGGTCCCCCTGGTCCCCCGACAGCGGAGACAGACTCGGGAGTCCTGTGCATTACCAACTTTTAACTGCCAACTATACCACAAATATAGACCTTATATAAAGCCATAGAAGAGATTAGTAAGATCGATATTTCTCTTTTGAAACTCTTATATCTATTTGTTTTCCATGCATGTTTGTATGAGGATATACACTTGTACTACTAATGCATGAAAATGTATAATTTATTAAGTCAAGAACAGAGAATAATATGTCCCTTTGGGTGGGAGCAGTCCCCGTGGGTGGGTACATATGTATATATCATTAGCATAATGGGAAATGAAACTATTATTTTAAAAAAGTTATCTTCTAGAGGCCCGGAAGACCAGTTTTCTGAGGGTTCTTTTCTTTTTCTGATGTAACTTATTTAATGTCTGAATAAAAATACGATATATAAATAAAATTTGGCAGAGAAATGCCCTCAGAATGCCCCATTTTACTCTTATTTCCGGGGGGGGGGGGGGGGGGATCCCCCCCCCATAGTGGGGCATTGCGCCATTGGTGCTGGCATCAGTGGCTTTGCTACTGCCACATTGAGAGGGGGAGGCACAGTCATGTCCATTGCTGAGTTTTTTTTGGTTTGTGAATGGCATCTCTGCATACAGGAGTCAAGTTTTAGCAGGAATCTTTACCTGCTTCCCCATGAATTTGTTCCTCTTTTTTGCAATGCTCCATTCATTGACGAGAAATATGATAAGGCTCTTGTTTGTTTGAAGAGTTGGCTAGGAATCTCCTCCACTGATGTATGCTGTGGCCAGGTACAATGATATGGAATACAGTGCCTTCATCTCCACCACATTTCATCCTTTCAGGACTCTTTATCACCCTTCAGTTTCTGCACAATACCAATTCCATCAATAATACAAGCTTTACCAATGCTTGGTATGACACTTGCTGGCTGCACATTCTTCTGCAATTCATTAGTCTTTCTTAAGGCTCCTTCAGCAGTTGCTAGTGCTCATGGTAAGGGCCCAAGTGGATGTGTCAAAACTTCCTTCATCTTGAGATCATGACTCTGTGCTATGGTAATCATCCTTCCAAACAAGTTATGATCCGCCTTTATCATAACATCATGTCCATTTGCCTTGCAAATCTTCTTCAAAGAGCTGAAGGTCTTCAAACGCTGTTTAAGGAGAGTGTCATGAAACTTTAACTTTGGTGGATTGCTTTTAAGCCTTCCTTCCTAAATGTTGTATAGGCTTCCTCCCTAATTTTATGTGCATTTGATGAATCAGATTTCATTTCCTTCTCAGAAACTGCCCAGTAGTCACACTTACCAGATCCTGTTTTGCACCTTGGAATGGATTTATCCAGTTGACTTCAGGCATTTGCATGAGATTTTGTCCATCTTATTCATCTCAAAGCATTCTTGTCTTTTGTAAATCTTTATGCTGTCCATTCAACTCATCAATATTTAGCATGTCCTTCAACAGCTGAAAAAAGCTCCTATATTCTGCAATAAGGTAATAGTTGATGGCACCATGCTTTAGGCTGGAACCCTTAGTTCCCCCAGTTTGTGTGTCCTTATTAACTCAATGGGTTGATCCACAGGAATCTTTCCAAATGGATTAGAGGGACCCATCTGTATTGAAAAGCCACCTGACCATACTCATGGATCCCATGATTAGTGTCTGGCTAATTGGTCATCTCACCATAGTATGCTGCCATAAGCAGAGCACCATGGCAGCATTGCTCAGACTGCAGCCAAATGTAGTGTCCAATCTCCTTCTTGAGATGCTCTTAAAAAGGTGAGCATTATTTCAGGACAAGGATTGTCAATATATGACGTTCTTTCTCCATTTTCATTGATAATCAAGATATTTCATGAAAATCTTGGTTATGTGGTTGCATGATGTATTTCCAAGAACTTGGGAAAACATATCCTGGCAAGTGTCTTGACACATGTCTTTTATTTGATCTATGACAATATCAAGACAATAGAGTTCTTGATGATGCTCCTTAAGCAATGATGGGAAATCGCTCCATGCTAATTGTAGCAAAGCTTTATATAGAACTTAGTAGAATTGTATTTACGACCCTCTATCACACCTGCTACTGATCCACCTGTAATGACTCCTGACTCAATGCAGAGGTCTTTCAACCCTGTTTCACCAAATCTTTTTCCTATTATGCCCTGCCAGGTGCAAATGGTATGAAAAATACCAAGTTGTGGAATGATGTTTGGGAATTTCTCTGGATGAAGCCACAGAATTTCAGATGCCTTTGGATAGTGCCTGATCAAAAACTACCACAATCCTCTCAAAATGCAAAGATGCCATTATCCTCTGAGACTGCAGCAAAGTTCATGAACAGTTGACATGTCAGTAGCTGACATTTATGGTGGGCAAGTACCCAACCACATCAAGTGAAATGTCAACTTTGTCCTGTACTGAGAAGTTAAATCCTGTCCAACTTGGGAGCATGTGCTCTGCAGAAGACTGTATCCTGGCTATAACCCAGAGAAGGTCCTTTTTCTTGGACTCTTGGACTAACTATGGTTAACAACACAGAAATAATATTGGATGCTATGAATATCAATCTGTGTTTCCTCATGTGTTTTATGCATCAAACACTTTTCTATGGCTCTGTCATGTTAAATACTTATCAACAAGCTCCATAATTTCGCACAGAGTCAGTCAATACATGCAGGTCCATAAATCCATTGTCAGATCATCCATATTCACCATAGAATTAAAGTTATGAAAAACATAAGATAGAATTTTTCATATTTTATCCCCATTTTAACATTGACCTAGGTCATAGCAGGTGACCTTGACCTTGGATCAGAAAAATAATGGCTTAAATGGATTCCTCGTCTCTGAAACCCCCTAGAAACCAAATTTGAATGACATAGGATGGGTTTATGGTGTTAAAAAATATATTCATGGTGTTTTTTTCTCAGCATCATTTTTGTGCTACTAGGTCATTCTAATGGCTCTGTCATATCAAATACTTATCACAGAGCTCCATAAGTCCTCACAGAATGAGTCAACACATGTAGGCCAGTAATTCCATTGTCAGATCATCAATTATTGCCATACAATTGAAGTTATGAAAAACATAATAGAGTATTATTGATATTTTAGCCCAATTTTAACATTGAACTAGGTCATAGCAGGTGACCTTGACCTTGGATCAGAAAAGTAATGGCATAAATGGATTCCTCATCCCTGAAACCCCTTAGACACCAAATTTCAAAGTTCAAATGTTGATTAAACACCTCAAATTAAAACATACAGCTTTTTTCATTTTTTTTCATTTTTTTCCCAATTTTTACTAATAAATGCGAAATTAGACAATATTTGAACAATATTTGAAACTGACAACAAGCAGATTCGGATTCTCCAGGTCAATGCGGTCTAGAATCAATCATTTTCATGTAAACTTATGGTAGTGGGTCACGAAACTGCATGATAGAGGGGCACGGCCCACGGCCTACAAGTGCTTATTTGTTCTTCTCCAGGGCACCCCCAGACACTCTAGCAGGTACTAATTACTGGTATATGCTAATTAGGACTAACGATGCCAGCCACTGTGGCCCCCAACCTCTGAATAACTTACCTACATGCTAATATAGGTGTGATACGACTAGTCATCAAGGTCTTTGATTATCATAACACGTCCAATCAACAGCGTTACATATTTTGTGAAAGTTACTAAATTTGTCCATTTATTCAATACGCTTGCGCTCAGAATTCAGAGCACAGAATATCATATATATATACCCCTATATTGAGCTATATTCTGCAAAACATAGTTCAGTTCATAGATCCCACCTGTTAAATATAGTTCTCACTTGATTTTGTTTTTAATCTCATCTGGTTTGTAACGGTCAACCCTACAATTTTGCGCGACCTCGAACATGTAGAAGTATGCATGTGTATATCTCTATATATAGATATAAAAACAATTATAAACTGAGGGGGAAGAACCGATGACTTTATAGGCAGATGTCCATACTATGGAAACCGAGATGCATAGGACCGACATTTTCGGGTACATCGTGGGTAATTACCTAAATTCTGCATGGATGCGCGCGCCACAATCATTGCCTGGATAGAATGCCACCTGTTACACACTGGTAATAGCTTCTTCAATATACATTGTATTCATCTTTTGGGGATATTGAGGCAGTATGCTACTCTCTCTTGTACTAAATGTGGTTGGTTGGCTTTGCCTTAATTGATATACTTTAGTAAGCCAATAACTTCATAGTGATACGTTATCAAACAGTACTTTGCCAAAGTAGTACATGGTCAACGATAATAATGGCCGGTAATTACGACTGATATGACTACTCTATAATTAGTTGTTAAACTACATTCTCTAGGGCAAACGGACTCCATCTCCTTTTATTTGCATACTATCTTGTTCATTGCATTAAGAATGAATATTCATGAGTACCAGTCAAGTATGACATCGTAGATAACTCACTCTAGGAAAGTGTTGGTACACCAAAATCCAGGCAGAGTATCAATATTTAAGCAAATGCACTTAGATCCTAGTCGGCACATTGATTTCGTTTTCTACGTGTTATAACATATATCAGTCTTTTAGGTAACATGTTGGGGTAGCTGTACCGATGTATATTACCACGAGTATGCAGCGTTTAAACTATCGAATCAGTGCACCCTGAATAATACATAATATGATATCGACTAGTTTCAACTTGTACTGTAACTCATACATTCATAGCGTAACCAATAGATACGTGACATTTCTCATGTCCTAGTCTTCGTGTTTATACATCCATAACCATTCAGACCCACTCGCATATCCCTTCACATGATTTCCCCAGTTGTTCAGACTTTATATGGAACATCCATGCTGACATGCTCAATGTGACATGGTCATGCCATCATGTCAGTACCTATCATGCCATTGAATAATGATACACAAGCAGATTAAGGTTTGATGTTTCCCTAGTGGTACTGTATGTGTGTGTGCGCGCACAGAAGCCGCGCCCTGCATCGTTTGGTCGCCCCTCATCTGTTCTCATGCTACATTGCTAGGGAAAGACAGCTGGCCTGATGTGTAAGATTGTGCAGTATCGACCCGAGGGTCATGAGTTCAATTCTTATACAAGCTCTGTGCTCAGAGACTAGGGACTGTCTGGTCAGACTAACCTTTTATCTTTTATCTATTCCTCTTATAAGATGTACTTGTCGCGACTTTTTATCCTTTCATAAAAAAAAAGATGTATAGTATAAAGTAGCAGAATTCCGACAGCATCTATGGTAGAATAAATATGACCGACCTCAAAATCGACGTATCAATATCTCCCAAGCATTGAAATACAACCACCTATATATTTGAGAAATGGGAGAATTCATTGTAAAGTTTTACTGGGGTTACAGAAGGGGCACTCATGCGCAATGGTTGGGGTATCATACAACATTAAAGGTTTACTACAGTTCCTATTTCATGACCTGGTGTGGATCTCAGATTTATACCCTAGCTCGCACCCTGAGTGAATATCTAAAAGGCAGCAGAACCTTTCTGCACCTATTTATTGATATATTTACCCGGACGATGGTCACTTCTAGTTGTCCCATCCGTTACATGTGATGGTTGGCAATGGACGATGCATAATTCATCACTTACTAAAGGATGATGAGATATTCGCGAGGGAACCTGGGCATCATTTTACTCTCAAAGAGAGGAAGAGAAAGTCCTGAGTGGATCGTTTGTATGTATGGTAACTGAGGTCATCGGTTCTTACCCTTCAGTTTATATTTGTTTTTATATCTGCTGCCTGTCTTCCTGGTCAGACTAACCTTTTATCTATTAAGAGTGTCCTGAGTTCAATGTCCCCTTCAGTGTGTCTACCAGTTGGCAGAATTCTACCCATACATGTACCCATACATTGTATGTATTAAATTCAATGAGGACGTCTGAAAACATAGGTGTTTCACCCCACTGTGATACACATTCATTCTATACATCTACTCGGTTGAGGATCCTGAAACCTTTACTCTAGCAAATGATATTTTATTTATTGGAAAAAATGAGTAATATCTCCAATTATCTTAGGTTTTATTTCCCCATTTCATTGGAAAGAAAAAATAGCTTGTTTTTCTAATAAATTGATTTTGAAGAAAGTAAGCATTAGGTTGGGTGAAATTAATACAGTACAAAAAATTATAATGATTTGTAAGTATTTTATTCAGGACTATTAAACATTTTTATACATCTAGCATAAATATTCTCAGAGTAGCCTGATGGTTTGGTTTACAAATAAACATTAATCTCGTATACAATTTGTTCTATACTTCTAAATAGATACCAAAAAAAGAGTGAGACTCATTCGTCCCATCTTCAATAAAAGAAAGCAATACAGACAAATATAATCTTTCTATAAGTGAATACAGTAAGAGTATATAGTCTAAGTAATAAAAGAAAACCCTCCACCTACGCCGTGCTCCTACACATAATCACCTCTACAAAGAATCGTTATGATATCAATTTTCAAATAATTCGTGGGTTTAACCCAAGAAAAGCCTGTTACATTGTGGAACCGACATCTATGAATACCTTACAATATCAACCCTCCCCTCCCAGAATCCAGGAACAGCAATTTTACTTTAACTTATTTAGCATGCTAATTTCAGTTATAATTTCATTCTTCCATGTTCTGTTCCATGTGCTTAAAATAATAGCAGCCACATTTGCAATCTTCTTACATTCAAGCGCCTGGATGAACTTTCACACCTTCAATCTATGCCGTAAATTGCTTCTGTGGAGAATGAGGCAATTGATGCGATATTACACCCATGTATCACAGAGCCTTTCCTAATTTACCTCCATAGAACCCCCATCGTTTACCACTTTTCCCTGCGCAAAGAAAAAAGTGTAGGTATTAGCACTGAGCCATCTACTATATCTTTCCAGTATAAGTGTTGAGTGTTGGCTCTAGGTTATTGGGTTTCGAGCTTTGCCTTTGCCTCCCTCAGACCCGAACCATTGAGCAAGAGATGGTTTCACTGTCCATTCTACTCAATTACAGCACAGACAAATACCAATATCTGAGCATGTAAAGGCTATTCGCCCTTCCACCTCTACAACAGCTTTGTATACTTCCCTGTGTGTGTGTATATATATGTTTGGGGGCCTGATCTAGGGTTGGCGTACTGTTTGGGCCTCTTCTCTTGCCCCGCCTGCAAATACCCCAAGGCAGGATGGTAGCGGGGTTATGCAGGAATGAGATTGGTATCGCTTTGACATAATCCTACTAGACGGGGCACTGAATACTATAACCCAGGGGCTGTTAGTCCCCAACAAACTCAATCTTCGCTACCCTATACTTGGTATGAGCAATAACATATGCGGCCTTTAGATATAAGCTACATGAATAACTGTGCTAATGCGACTACGTGGACCTCTACTTGGATTCCTCCATATCACGATTGGAACCTGAATAACACATATATATTTAGACCTTATTATATAAAGATATATAAAACAAATCAAACTTGATTTGGTTATGGGCGTGTATCATACCAAATAATATATTTAATCTGGGAGATTTAATTATTATTTAATATATGTAAGTTGAGCTCTGGAGATGTAAGATCGTGTGAGAGCAATCCTTCTTTGCAGGCAATTGCCTCTGTACCGTACAGTTTCTTGTATGCCTAATTTGTAATTTGATATTTCCTCCTTACGCTAGCATAGAGTTCGTGGTAGTGTTGTATGATGTTTTATTATTATGATAAGGGCTTTGCTTAACCCATCAAGAAGATAACCTCACTCAAAATCTGTATTCTTTATGACGAACGATTTGTTTAAATCATATTCCATGTCATTCGATATTAACTAGCTGCCATAAATTACCTGAGACATTATTACTTGAAATGACTCTCCTTAGGTGTTTTGGGCCTATTTCTAAAAGAACATTCTGGGTTAGGATCCCCTTCCACCAATTCGTGTGTGCAAATACACAAAATATTCTGCATTGTGAACAAGGACTCCCCGCCCCACCCCCACCCCCTCTTTGAATTGATATTTATAAACCATTCATTAATTCATTCAGTTGCCTCAGGTTACTTTAATTTCATGGCTTTATCATTGGAAATTGCGAGAATGATCTTGTTGAGCTCGACCCATTCTGTACATTATGTCCAAATGCATTGTCTGGAGGATATCTGAGAGCCATCCATGAATCATTATTCCTCATTCGTTTCTTAATCTGTGTCTGCTTCCAGTGTCATGGAATGAGTCTGGATGGGGAGCTCTGTCAGTGGTACACTCATGAATTCCTATTATCTCACCGATAGTTCGGCCTCCCCTCTGTCTAAAAATCTATGTGTGTGATCCTTTTCCGAGACCATCTGTTATGATCTTCTCTATCCATTTTTTATCAATTCTCTATCTTTGTGTTGCTTTCTTAAAATGTAACCTTATGATGGTATGCCCGATCAGCACAAATCTTCATTCTTTCCTCTTCTTTAGATATATATTCCTGAATTACTCCTTTGTTTCATATATTACAGGTATATCGTTGTAAACACCATTCTACTTCTATTCTCTAGTTTCACTCTAAGACAATTTTGCGATGCTGCCTCCCATAAACATTCGGTATCAGATGATATTCTCTCAATAAACAACGCAATGGTTTCTGTCCATTCGCCAAATCTTTTTTTCTTTGATCTGCTTTATCCCTGACCCCACTGATTGTATTGGTAACTTTATTGGAGCTAAAAATCTGGCACCAAATGAAGAACGCATGTAGGGATGTTGGACGCGGGTGGTGAGCAACGATATTTACTTGAGATGAATCTAAACACTGGGCCATCTCACTAACGTTGCCTAGACATGCAACCCAAAGAATATACATAAAGTTTTGATGAGTTTAGGATGAGAAGGGATTATTGATCTCTCGGCGTCTCCAGTACGTCACTGATGTCTGATGTCCTTAAAAGCTGGTGAAGGCTGAAGGTCATAAGTCATCCAATCTGTTTTAGAAGAGGGGCTCGCTTCAGCCTGTTAGTGGGCTCAAAACTATTTTACAGTTTCTACTTCTCTTATTTCATTATTAAGGAACTGTCTTTAATACATCGAATTATATTTGCAATTGGTTGGTTGCGTTGGTGGCATAGCACCTGGTCCTTTCTCTGTTGTTCCTATTTCTACCCGTTCATTTCTCTCTCCTGCCTGGCTTTTCTGTCGACTGGTGGTTATGTATCTGTCAGTCGGTCCGTTGGTTGGCCGGTCGGTCTGTCACTCGTCCCTATCTGTTCATCGCTTCCTCCAGCCCTGTCTTTCCCACTCTTTATCCATCCCTCTCAATCCCTTCTTTATCTGTTTCCCATCTCGTCCTAATTCTCTCCTCTCGTCATCTATTCATCCAACCCCTTCTATCTTTCCCCACCCCTCCCTACTCTCCCATCTCCTTATCTCTTCTCCCACCACTCTCCCCCTCTCTCCTTCCCCATCTCTCCCCTTCTCTTATCTCTCTACATATTTCTCCTTTAGATGTGCTTCTATACCTTCTTTCACCATCCCCTTATGAATACCATGTCTGTGGTCCTTCCTTTGGTGACATTTCTGTTTGAGTTTATGAAATTTTAATCAAATATACTCCTGCCAATCAACGAGATACCCTCATTGTATGTTGTACATGCAATAATCTTTAAGCCCTCATTTCTGAGCGAGGATACGTCTCCAGAGGGTCACTATTTAGTCCCTACCTTTTGACCATCGCATGTCTGGAGTCTATACCAACTCGGTACTCAAAACGTTCAGCTCCTTCCACCCCTTCATGAAATAATTTGTGATAAATATTTCAGTATTCGCTCTCACGGAATCCACACCATATATCGATTTATGGTTACATTATCATGATGGTTACAACAACGAAGCCAAGACCCCCTCAATGCTGTTATCGTATTTCTCTCAATGTGTTGTACAGCACCCTTCTGCTGACTAGAGAAACGGTACTAATGTTCAGTTAGAAACTTTGACCTCTCTGGTACTTCTTAGACATGTACATATTTCGGCAAACCTTGTGTAGATATCTTGCTATCTATTTTTATTTCAAATATCCTCAATAACGAGACTAGTAAATTGTCAACGTCTGCATGTAATAGTTTTTTTGCTTCATTATTTCTAAGTAAATATCAACGAATACGTATCAATGGTTGTAAGCTGGAGATCCTTACCTGTGTTGTTTATCAACTTACCTGAATTTTGAAACGCTTAGAGGTCATTTCATAATTCCACTTTCAGATTCATAGAACTTTCCCAGCACTGATTCCTAAAAGTTCGATTAAATCCTAAGAAGAAGAAAGAGCCCTACTTCTTAAGAGATTTCTGTCCACGTTATGGCATAGAATCATTAGACTGATATATTGTTTAAAACTTCCTTCAAAGGTAATACACCATTCAAACTAGCCCTTTATATGAAATATATTCACGATAGTCCTCTGGAGAGAGATCCATGTCATTTGGTAAAATCATTAAATGGAGTATCAATGTTTTTTGTATTTAATGTCGGTAAAAAGTAGATGTGGGAGATGGTTTGCCCCTGGAGAAGGGTTAATTCAAAGGGCCGTGATTTAGAATGTTGGTAGATGTCAGTGATGGTTCTTGTCCTGTATGGGCAGGCGAGGTGCCTGGAATATCTATGGGGCCATCTGCCCGTTACACATTCACCATATCCTCAGGTTAAGCAACTTCACATATAAAGGCACTGGGGGCTAACCTTTGCTAAGGGTCTTCCTGACCAGTATCACCATGTTTTATCTTTATACTTTGTCTTTATTCTTTTTGTCACATGTTCAATCAAAGATATTCAAGAAAGCAAATGAGCTGCGCAGTGATCTGACAATTGGGATTTATTCTGTTTTATTATATGTTCCTCTCCTAAAGCAAGGACATCCTGCGGAGGATGACAAATACTTACCTATACTAGAGATATCCCTTCATCCCAGTCTACATCAATCTCTGGGCGATTTGCGCTTTAAAGTGCCTGATTCTTCCGTGACATGGCCTTCCATATTCCGGTATAGATCATCTCTTAACTTCGTGAATATGCCCACCTTTCCCCACCCGTTTGTTCTTGTCCTTCCTCCTCTCCCTTGACCTTTGATTTCAGATTTTTCATTGCTTATACTAGTATATCAGTGTGAATATATGTTTGCTCTTTGCCGCGGCCATCATGCCTAATTCATAAAGTAGATTCCACCATATTCTGTCCATGGTACAGCAACAACACCCTGAAGACTGTGATGTCAAAGGACTCCAGTTTTATTTATACATGTAGAATGAGAGCTGCAGGGATAGAACACTGTGTTTTTCACCAGGCTACCCGTTACATGCCCTCCACACATTCTTTATATTTAGATCCATTTATAAATTGTAGATAGAAATCTCGGATCCGTTGGCAAAGTGTCTGTTGATATTAATATAATGAAGGAGATATTGTTCACTACTAAAATCAGTAAGATAACCAAGAGGGCCTGAAAACCTCCCGCTTGTCCAAGAACCGCCCTCTTGCTAAAATCAAACAATTTTAACAATGTTTTTTCAATCTGAATATAATAAAGATAGTTCTTCTCGATGAGATATTCTGTTATTATTGCGTTAGTGAAAATGGAATTATTTCTACGAATTTCTGGAAAATATTATGATGTAAAGTGTTACAATCTGATTTACACACCGCCTATCTTACTAGTCCCATCTGTTGGAGAATTTTGCTGGGGTCAAAATGCAGTTTTAAGTGGCAGCACTTTGAGAAATCCTGCTGTTCTCTAAACCAATAAGAGTAATTCCTATGCAGGTGCCGACCACGGAGCCAGACCAATCACCCGACCTCATCTGCCATCGCCATTGATGTATTTCTATTTATTAGGCTTGACTTTTTGCTGTCTGCTGCACTGTTTGTATTCCAATGCCCGAGTGTGGCAGGAACATCTTCCTGTTGTAAGTGTGTCGGATCCATAGCGCCACAACCCCTTAATGTCATCTGCGTGTAAATTGGTACGTCGCTAATTCTCATCGCTCGACCGCATTCTACAGTATATCAACTGGCCTCCCACATCACTCTCATTATCCTTTATCAATAGACTCGACATATTTAGCACTCGAAGGGCAATAGCTCCAAAAAGGCTCTGCCACTTAGTTACCTTATTGCAAAAAGGCAGTTGGACATTCCTGTAAGGAAAGTTGCCACGAGGGAGCCTGGCTTTGTAAGCCAATGTCCCGCCTGGCATTTGTCATGTAATGTTCTTCTTCGAGCTTGCCAGCTCTTTCCTCTGTTCCCTTCAATACAAGCTTTCCTTATGTGTGCTTCCATCACAGACCACTTTTGTTCCATTGTCCCTGTAGGAGGAAGAAAACAAATTGTCTCTATTTTTCCTCTCGTCGTTATCTCAGTTGGATGAAGCTCCTCAGATTTTTAGGATAGCTGTTAATGGCCCTTGCAAGAAAATACCTCTTGCTGAAACATTGATCAAAGGGTTATGCTCCCCTAAGGAAGGGATTAAATTTCATTGAGTAATTTCAGGACGATATTTTTCCGACACACTGCGCTATGATCCGTAAAGCGTTAAAGAAAACCTAGGGGATTGTTAGTAGTCCATGACAAAAGGGTGATAATGGATTTTCCACTTCACTTTGATTACATTCTCTGCTTCGATTTCTACCCTCTAATCCCTTTAGTTCGTTTCACTGTAGTATAACGCATTGTTCAAGTTCAAATGTATTATTAACAGAGTGAAACCAGTATTTGCCTGAGAGTTTGATTTGGGAGCAACTAATATATGACCAATTTTCGAATATCTCTTGCACATAATCTGTGGTAGTTTAAATGAGTCTATCCTCCCTGGTTTGAGTTGTATATTTTAAACCTGAAACAATGAGGAAAGTTCCCAAATACATGAAGAGAAGATATTCGATGGATTGGTAGCTGACAACTAATTGAATGTCACCCGACTGAAGCTTGACAGCTCTCGGTAAAACCGATTGTAGACCTCCCTGTACAACACAGGCTCCCTGTAGCCTAGTTCAGCTGAATGATTCATGAGGAAGGGAGAGCCTGTGCGGAGAAGGACAAAGAAATCATTATCTCATTATTATCTCTTACATAATGTCGAATATGTTTTGGAATTATTTGCTAGCATTAGACATTAGCCGCATTTCAGAGGGAGATATTGGTTATTATGTCTGCATTGTTTCACTTTGTAATTTATGGTTCTTTTACCCGAAATAACAACAAATGTATGCTCCGAATGATTCAATTCCATCCATGGGAGCAGTTTGAGTGCAGAAGAGAATTTCCATCAATGTACTTAAGGTATTCTATGTGTAATAGGTTATCGAACTCTGCAATTTGCCGTTTACAGCCGTGTGCCCCACTGTATACGATTACCACCGGTTATTAATAGGTGTCTTGTGTCCTCTCGGTCATTGATTCATACCCATCCTATTGATGCCATTATCGTTTTATTGACTGTTGATTATGCATTCTGGTCATCGTTTCGTAATTACTTAAGTAATCACCGAGCTTCCATACTTAAGAGGGCCATCTTTGCCGTAGAAATCCCATTTACAATCTGACATCAGAGACAGGGTGAAGGCTATCCATTCATTTAGATGGAACCATTCTGCACCGATGCATTTCAATGCACTAGGGCAATGCATCCGTTATGGTATGTACCTCAGTTCTTTTCTGTTCACCTCAAAGCCATCAATATATGTATATGTATGAACGTACTAGATTTCTAACTAAGCACCAGACATGTATGTCAGAGTTGTTATTATACTGCTCTCAAACCTAAGTGATGAAGTGCAGGACATAATTCTCTTATGTGATATGAATGGCACTTCACTACCAATACCTCCTGTTGTAGGAAGCCAACAGGATGGCCTGGCTTCCCCTTGGCATGCTTGCTAAGATTATATTGTGGAATGGTCGTGTATATTGTCTATTGTGGGAATAGACTCCCGCTGCCCACGCTCAAACCCATGTTCTTTGGATTGCAATTTATTTTCCTTCTTCATTCGACGCTCCTACGTGGGTCTCACAAAGTATGCAATTCTAGCTGGAATTGCTCCGATATTGCATATGACCTTGGCTCGCTGATTCCATCACTCGACGGGCATAATGGAAGAAAAGATTGCTTTTTTATCTCATACAATCCATCAGAGATAACACGGGACTTAATTTATCCCCAGACCATTGTTGCATTGTTGAATCCATTGTCAAAATGGCGAATTAACGTTAATCTGTTCGTTTACCAGTCATATATAGTTGTACTTAACTCTAATTCCTCTTCATTTGGGACTGGCCTCAAGTATACACGATATCTGTAAATAGAGGTTTACTGTGTGTGCATATATTGTAATGCATTATGGAGGATTTGAGTGAGACTAGGCTTGGCAAGGGTCTAGCTTCCGTGGATTTAGATACTTGATCGATTGGTAAATTATTTAGGGTCATTTCAATTTGGTACAAAGGGTTAAACACACCTGAAATTAGTATCAGGTATTCCTCTGTGTGCCTGACAATAATACATGAACAGGTTCAGGTCAGAAGCTGTTTGGTTGTAACAATAATAGAGAGAAAACTAAGACAAAATACAAAATAAGAGGATTGTGGCATGATATCATGCAAACACAGTTTGGTTATAATTTACTTGAATTGATCTAACAGTTCTTGTGAATATGTACCTGTCTTATCATTCTTCTGACTAAGGCCTTTTTTACTTTTCATGTTGGAGGTAAACTGTAAAGGTATACTTAACTGACCTGTATCGGTAGATTAGTCTCACCACCATAGTCTGTCCGAAAAGTAGTTGACACGGGATTCCATCGTTCCTTTAAGAAGAGGGAAAAGTGAGTGATTTTTTACTTTTATTTATGACAAGGACCTGTCAACTCTTTGCCCAGCGAGCCGCTCTTTGCAACCAACCGTGGGGAAGCAGGACCAGTATAACCAGCTCACCAAATTCATGATTACGTACATGTATGTGGATCATTAATTGCTCTTATTAACGAACCCTTGAAATGAATGAAGCTCTCAGAGAACGTATCTGACATCAATGTATCAGATTTGTCAACTGAGCTGTCAGCTGTCATATCTGCATTGCAAAACAATCGTTTCCTCGGTGGTATAGATGTGAATAATATATTTGATATTATTCCAGTACACTGAAACTGGAATACCTATGCTTGGAGAATTATGCTATATGATTTATGCATCTGATAAACGTCATGTTCGGGTCGATGCCTTGGTGAATAGACAGAGACAAAAGTATTATGGTTCTGTGGGTTTCCTGTGAGAGTTTGACTGAAGCCTCCGATATGATGAGAAAGGGTGGCAGATAGGTATAGTTGGATTAGACTCGGGGAAAACAAAAGACACGGAGAGGAAACGGGAAGGAGAGTGAGAGGACTACATGTAAAATTTAGGATGATCAATAGGAGAGAGGTATGATACATTGGAGAACACAGAGAAGGAAACACAAGAGACCGATGGACAGACACACAGGAACCCTTTTAAAGACTAATATGCTTCTTCTTACCAGACAGACAATTTACAGACAGACAAATGAGCAAGGCCAGATATTTACTCTTGAGAAAAAATATTTCCTCATCACTAATGTCACAGCACAGACCTATTTTCATCTCGACTATTTACCCCAGCGTTTGTATTGATCAATATATATAGTTGTTGATGACTCATACACAAAACTATCGTCTACTGCTAGACTACTGTTAGCTCCAGTCACCATAATTCTTCCTTCTGTGACCGAGGTTTAAAGTTCAGTATTTATTCCTTGTATGAAAACATTTCAGATACTTTAGTTAAGAAGATAATTTATATTTATTTATGATACTCTGCTTGTTTTATTCGGATATAGTTGCAACACATTCCACCTTCTTTTGGTGAATGCAAATATAGAAAGGGTCTCAAATATCTAAGGAAGCTTATTATGGAGTCAGGAGTATCTAAGTATATTTGTGTATAGCTCTCTCTTGGATGCACATGCTATTATATTCATGTTTGCAGTCGAAAGTGTCGTCCCCTGGGTCCTATCATTTTGTTTTCCAGCTAAGTTTGAAGCTTAATGCTGGAATACAATGGCAAGGGGAACGGCATTAATCTTCGTTTCTATTCCCGTACTGCACTCAGTACAGATGGACCTTTAGTTTATCACTGATGGCACGTTTAACACGAGTGTACATGTGGCGGAGCCATGGAGACTATTTCATTGAAGCATGATGACTCCATTGTTTTTAGGGCTCAGTTACAATGGAATAAGTTGCACTGATAATCCTACCATAACGAAATAGGGTACAATTATGTCCAATGAAAATAATCACAATCAAGTATGAATCATAACATCTCAGCGAATTCTATTATTTGTCATTTATGTTTATTGGACTGACATGCATGTAGACCGATATCCTCGCTGTAATTGCATTGAGCCTTAACATAAACTATATATCTTAATACATTCTCGATATAGAAGTCCCCGATGACGTGTCTAATGAACTTCTATTTTAGGCCTAGGTATCTTAGACAGTAATTTGCAATCGCTAATAAATCTATCCAGATACGCCCCCTCTTTTGTTGACTGATTGTTAGTGGGTCTCCTTTCGAGGACTTGAAAAGCTCTTTCTATCGTTGAGAATATGACTAGAATTTTCTGCTAAGACGACCATGTAACTCCTGGCATAAACGTTCGTCCTTTTCTAAAGAAAAAGCTAGTTGTAATAAGTATTAGTATGAATCAGTAATTCACACCCGATGTATTGCCTAGTGCAAGAAGCATTTAATCTTTCCGATCCCAAGCATTAAAATGATTTTTTGTTATTCATTAAAGACCAATATAATATTTAGCAATCCACACAAAAGACGCCGTATCCATCATGGATGTTTACACGCGCTGCCTCATGGTCACGAAAAAGTGCGCTAATTCCTACGATTAAATCTTTATTTCGGGACATTTCACAGAGAGTACCTTTTCTCAATTAGATCCTCGTACAAAATTAACACAAATAGCAGTTATATCAGTTATATTTGAAAAAATATAGAAGTAAATAAAGACTATATATGAAAAAAAATCGAGGGACCTGTTAAAAGCTAAATAATTGATGAAGTTAAGCGTATTTGTTTTCCAACTACATTCTTTGGCCTCTCACTTGTGATGTGCTAGGTCCCTTAGTACCAATATATCATTTGAGGATAATGATAAATGGTATTCGGAGAGAAGACACAAATCAGACTCGTGATGTATCGGACAATGTACGTGATAAGGAGACACCAACGTTAGATAAATGCCCTCCCCTAGATGTATGGATATGATAGGACGAAGTGAGAAAATGGTTACTGCTATTAGGTCATGTAAATGACTTGAAGGGATGTTTAACACAGGTCAATTAGCCTTAAACTGGCAATACATTAAATATGAGTACATTTACTTGGTTTACATGCTGATAGTCGGTGAATCGCCAAATTACATTGCTCATTGAGCTATTAAAATCGACGAACCATGTTAAAATTAAGATTTTTTTTTTCTCAAAATTTCATGATAATGAGTTGGTACATATTCCTTTTTAGCAATAGCCCTCACAGATAGTTTTAGGGGAGCGATACTTTGCTCGCCAGCACTTTTTAAAGGTAAAGGCATGTACTTGTAAATACATTACGGTACATTCGTTGTCAGTCACTCATCCCGAATGATGGAAACGGTTAACAAGGGTCATTCTTACATGATCCCACGCTCCAGCTATCACCATGAAAAGTTTATATTCGCCACTTCTGATCTATTTAAATTTTCGAGCCAATCTCTTCCTGTCTGCTCCTTCTAGCACTTCCCCACAAAGTTTTATGATAGGAATCACTGCTCCTCTCCCCAAGTCGCGAGGAAACCTGGACTTGTTGAAGCTTATCCTTTGAGCCCCTCCTCCATTAGGCCCACCTTCTTCTCTAAGTGCTTCTGACTGAAGCTTTTAAGACCACGCCTGAGGACCTGCTCTAGAAAGTTCTCTTTCATCTTAAAGGCCAGTCAGATCCTCCCTTCACATTAGCCTGTGTACATTAGGGTGGTCAGTGAAAAAACAGATTCTCCTGCAAGTGTAAAATCACGAAAAAGTGATACATTACTGCCAATCACTGATTCAGGTCATTAGCCTTATCAACTTTTTCTCAGTGGTCTGGGTTGTTTTATTTTGTCAGGGGAAAGGGTGCTCGATGGGGATCAGAAAGCACCTGTAACCATAGAAGTGAATACAAAAGTTATAATGTAGGAATGTCTCCACATGTCAAGCAGGCTCATTGTCCTCAACACCCCCCCCCCATCATTAAACTGCCTAGCGGTTCGCCTGGTCGAATCCCAGAACTTTGGAAGCAACCGTTTCAATATTTCTCTCGTTGAGTTGTTAAGGATTTTCTATGGCCATATTAACTTTCTGCCAGGCCCTATGCTCTGGTCTTATGTCCTGCGTTATGTCATAAAACAGGGAGCAATGGCCTCGTGCCGCTAAAATATGCAGCGAGCTGTAAGTGCTATGAGAACCGTGCTAGTGTCTTGAGTCTTTGACTGAGTGTGGACATTGGGCTATCGGGAAGCTAGAATTGAGCTATATTGTGGATGTGGTATGCCCAGAATGCCATCATTACCTCTCGGGAGACACCGTGGACCTCTATTTATGAGCTCTGAATCTGGAAAGTTCATTAACGCTGAGTTTGCTCTGATATATTAATCAGGAGCCCGAGTTGTTCTAGGATCCCTTGGTGGCCAGGAAATGTGTATGGTTGACTTGAAATTTACCCTTATGAATATTGTATATGATAATATCCATATATGAGGATGTGACCCATTTCAGGCTTAGCTTCAGGAGAATTGCTATTTTATTGGGTGTTACTTGATCCAATGGTGCATAATGCCTTACTTCCTTAATGGCATTGGTTCATTTATTTAAAAAGTATCAATATATATCTTATAAATAAGCCATTTACTGATCTATCGAGTTAAATTCGGGATAGATTCTCGCATCATAGATACAGATACACCCATAATTAGATTTTCATTCGGTTCAAAGTTGTGAACTTCCTAATGGTATATCGATTAGCTGATTGAAAAGGCTGTATAAAATGCAATGCACGTAAAAATCTTCATCATTTTGAATGAGTGAATGAGCCTAGGGAAACCTCGATTTCTAGAATCCCTTAGGCACTAAAACAACTAGAACCATTATTCATTAAGGTCAAACCCCATGGAATAGTTGAGAAGGAGTCAGTTGCAGGTCTTAAATTCAGAAATAGTTTCTTATGGGTGAATTTACTTAAAACATCCTATATTCATGTAGATGTACAATTCACTTTCGCTCAAACCTCTCAAGCAACCTGAATTTAAGACATGAATAAGGTTCAAAATACAGTTCAGCATAACTAAGCAGGCAGATCTTTAATCAACATAACACCAAATGTACTTAGATATTCCTAATATTTAGCAGAATATAATACTAAATGTGTATAGCTGCTGATTGTACATTGGCTGACGACCTGACCCACAGCATATACTTCCAACTGGCATTCTTGACCCTTGACCGTTGCTTTTATAAAGTGCAACCCTTGTAATTTCCCTTGTGTCCACTGTCAGTTTGGTCCATTTGTTTTATGATTGATTTAAGATATATAAGATCTAGGGAATTCCTTACATTCACTATAGTGTCTAGGATCTGGTAAAAGGCAATGTTGAACACCTCAGTAGTCACCCCCTCTTCACCCTACATTATAGAGGCTATAAAGATTTTTGGATTACATCCTCAGGGGATAAACGCATTGATTCGGGATTAAAAGGACGTATTATTTCTTCCCAGCCATCCTGTATTCCTATGGGTTTCATAAAGTAAATAATGACATTTGGAGCCGAATGACATATTGCACTTGTATCAGAGAGAAGTATGCGCATGGTTTATTCCAGTTATTGTGTATTTTCCTTGCCATGGACGCGCTTAAATAAGAGTAATCAGAGGATCCTATAAAGGAAATGTATGGTTTGAGGTGCTAGACGAGGCGTAGAGGTGACAACAACCCTTGTACGACGGCAGCGTGTATATTGTGTCTCAAAATAACAGGAGGGACATAAAGCAGTACATGTACTGTCTCCCCCATGCAAAAGAATTTGAACATAACATCAAAATTCCTTGAGTGTCCTGTGACCGATGAATTTAGAAATTGTCTGACCCAGGCTCTTACACGGGGGAAATAGAAGGGTCCTGCTTCCTGTCAAGGATTGCTGGCATCTCTCGTCACATCTTGAACCCTGGGGATTTCCCAGTCGTGGAACCATGTTTAGTGAATTAGTGCGGTGTCCGGGTTAGTTCCCGATCTCCCCGATGTGGAAATAAGACTAATGATCATTCACTGACACTTTTTAAAAAAGATTTACCTTCCTATTCACATATATTCACCCCACGGTGTATTATTGGTATATTCAAGCTTGTAGACAATATTGTCCCAAATATACCAGCTTGACCAGATTGTTACAACAGAATTTTCCCATACAAAATTAAATTCGATTGAGCTAAGAATCGGGAACTTAGAACCAAGAAGTTGAATACCCTGGCCGAGTATGGGGGAGAAAATCCAACATCGGCGAACCCACAATCATTTGTATATTAGTATATATTCATCTATGCGAGCACAAGGGAATTATTTAAAGTGGCTGTATGTATCATAAGAGCAGACCAATAATTCGATGATTGGAAAACAAAACATTTCTTTCCTATGGTATACATACACGCCCCACTCATTTGCCATAGTTTGTTACCTGTAAATACCAACGCCCACTTGTCACAGTTTATTTTCTCTGCTAGTCCCTGTCCTTTTGTCAAGCTCTCCTCGCCTCATTTCCACCTGCGCGCCAACCCTACGACACTCCTGTTCCAATCTTTACCTCATCCAATGAGGATGACCTTGGAGGCTGTCAAGTGCTTGCCTCTGGGTATATTAGTCTCCCAGGGATACCGTCCCTGGACTGGTACAGGCTAATTAACTTAAGCTCTCTTTTTTTGCCCGAAGACATTCCAATAATTGACGCTGTGCAGTTCTCACTAGTGAAATTATTGAAATGAAGCGCAGTAATATATTAGATCATCTTTTGTGCCCGCTAGAGGGCCTGGAAAATTGCCCTAATTTCGGAGTAGATGTCACCAGGCAATTCGACATTGCCATCTTTCAATTGCTGCTAGGTATAACGGCATTGGTTGAAACATTTTTTTCATTCGTTTTGTATATAATTATTTTAACCAGCCTCGTTTAAAATGCTTCATTTTTGCTTAGTTATACTGTAGCAGTTGGAGTTGGACGAGGGGCGACCGAGCGGTCTAAAGCTCTGTAGCTTGGACCTATATACTAGAGGCATGAGAGTGTTGTGGGTTGGAACCCTGGTCTGGCCTGGTTCGAACCCTGGTTTCACCTCCTACCCACACCCACCCCTGCCTCTAGTGAAGGAACGGCTGTACGGCTAATTCTAGTAAAAAGGCGTTCTGAATATGTTATAACCTTACAGCTACTATTTAATCAGGTGAATAGCAAATAAATACAATTTCACGACGAAAAAATGATATATGGAATGCTTTTGCAAAAGCAACACATGCCAAGAACACTCTTCAGCCATTTCCTTGTGTAATCTCGAGATGAATAATCTTTTAATCAGTTCACAAACAATATTTGCTTTGGGGCAATGACACTTTCTTATAGGGCATTTTCAGTTTGGCGACCATGCCTCATAATGCTAAACTTAGTAGTATTGTTAAATTTAGTAGTCATTTCTATGAGCTTTAACCCTGTGAATAATGTATATGACAAAGACATTTTGATTGCTAATCGGTTAAACTTTGATTCGATAATTATCTATTGTTTCCAGAGATACAGATGACCGATTCCCGCCGGTGTCGCATTCCGGATTGGCTCTTCAGACTGCTGCAATAGTTGCCGCTATTGCTCCATTGCTAAACAAATGGCGTTCATCACCCTTCAATCCCTCTGCTGCTGCCATACCTGTCATTTACCTCTCACTAACTTTACAATATGTACTTGCTTCCTGAGGTAGTACTAGGTGTTTTGCCTCCCTCGTACACTAACCATCTTAATTGAACATTTGCTTGAAACCATTGTGACACTGTGGAGAGAAAGAAAAGAGAGTTGGAAAGCAAGTCTCCCCAGTATGAATATATGTATGTATTTGAGTATATATCATATATTTCCCATTGGCGTGTGAGAACGGATGGTTTTCCTGCACCGAATGTCACTGTTGCCTATCCTGAAATAAGGTATAATGAGAGATATGGATGATGTGAGAATATTGTTTTTGGAGCAGCAGAAGAACATAAATCATGTCACATTTTCATCCTTCATTGTGAATAATGAACTGGAGCTCGAAACCAGGGATATAAACAGGAATTGATATGTATCTCTTTCTTGGAGTGTTTCTGAGTGAGTGCAACCCATATTGTTGTGATTATGAAGATAGTTTGTCAAGTTCACTAATGACTTGAGGTTATTATTATTATTATAATAATTATCACTGTCTATAATAATAAGCTCAGTGGTAGGACAGCTCCCTTCTCCCAACCCAACCCCCTTTTTCATCTCTTCTGGCTCCTTTGTGAGGTAGTCCTGAATCCCGAGGATGAAGACAAAGCCAGATAAGGTGCCTAAACTCAGCTCCTTGATCGACATGTTCTGCCTTTGCAGGTGCGTTGGTAAGAAAGCAAGCAACGCCACAACCATCACAAATTCTCTAATTAACAAGCAGCCCAAGAGCTTGGTGAAAATGGCTGAAGGTGGGGTGCAGTTCTATGCTTGTGACATCTGCGGACAGGAGGGCCTCACGGAGGATGACATGCGCTCACACGTACTCATTGAGCATGTGGAAGGCGCCATAAGTTGTCCCTTCTGTGACCTGGAGGGCACCACGGTGGAGGAGATGAATATGCACGTCAATGCAGAGCACTTGGACTTCCTTACCCCGACTAAAGAGAGCGTGGCTCATTCAGTCTCTGTGACATCGGACTTGCAGAACTGCAATGGTTTCTCTGACAGTAATTGCAGCGATGGCGCTGGCAATGTTAAAAGCAGTGACAGCGCCAGTATGAGTGGATTGAGTAGCTCAGATACAACTCCTGAAGGCTATAATGACTTACCCATAACCCCTCCGCCAGTTCCCATGGAAATCACCATAACGACCGCTGATTCCCCGAAAAGGTCACCATCACACAGCAATGGGGTTGGTGCGAAAGATGGAAGTCCTCCTGGAGAGGAAGGGCAAATACGCAAACGGGCCAAACTCTACTTAGATGTACCACCTGTTCGACCACAATCACAACTATGCAAAAATGACAAGACTGATAATTGCTCAAAGGTGGAACTTGATGGACACCAACGGGGGAGTAGCAGTACTCGTAGTAGTGGTAGTAGCAGTAGTAATTGTAACAATAAGACCATGGTTGTCACAGTGCACAAAGAAAAACATAGCAGCAGTTGTATAAACAACCCTCATCCACCAGCAGCACAACCACCACCCAAAGATGCTGTCACTCCTACCAAAGACAAGGACAGCCCCCTCCGCTGTCCCCTCTGTGATTGGGTCACTAAATCGCCAGGTGATATTGTCAGGCATGTCAATGCAGAGCATCTGGATATACTGAGCCCTCTTACTGCTAAGGCTGCCCCGACCAACCGACCAAGGACAGATGCCGAAAACAATGTAATCTCTAGCACGAATCAGGCATCCACTTCAGCTACAGGCTACGAGTGCCCTATCTGCGGGCATTGCTCTAAGAGTGGTAGCTCTCTGGAGCTGCATGTGAACTCCAAGCACGCTGATATTCTCAGCCCAGGAGGGGTGGCCCACTCCTGTAGCAGTGGAGTGGTTCAACTGCAGTCACCCATGTCCGTTGGCAGCTCCAGTGACTCCTCCATGTGCTGTCCCGTTTGTGGCATGGAATTTGGTGATACCCATGATCTTGCTATTCACGTGGATGGCCATTTCTCCGCTGAGCATACACCAGGTGAGTTCCAATTGACTTACAAAACTATTTAATTAACTTTTTAACATTGATTTTAGTGTTTGACATTGATCGTTGCCCTCGGTATATCATGAGCAGGAGGCTGCATGTCTTCAGTAATGGTACTGAAATCAGTATTTTTGAAAACTTACCAAAATTGCCAAATCTCCTCCAATTTCCACCATTTATAACCAGATTTTCTCAAATCAAAATAATAAAAGTTGACTATTTTTGTTTTTATTAATGCTTGCAATTAAATCAGTTTAAAAAATACCCATGGTTAAATGTAATTCAATCAATAAAACCATGATAGAAATCCCGATGGCTAAGATATTGATGCCCTTCAGATCCCCCTTCAAGTTTCCTATTTCTCTTGAATATCATTATATTTTAACTTTGTTCGGCTTCATTTGTTGGATTTAATTGGAAAGGCAAAAAAAAGTGCAAAATAATCTTAGGAATATCTTCAAATCAGTATGAATAAAATATTCATGAAAAATATTCTGTACAGTTAAATGTAATGCAACTTTTGCGGCTCAGTGTCGGGAAACTAGTCCTTTGAAAATCACTCGTGGTTTGCAATATATCAGCAGTATAGTGTGTCTATGCCTGGACAATCACATTTATTTTCATACTGACTTTAAATTTAAGAATATGAATCGACTAGTAATTAGAAGTTTATCCTATGAATCTACTCCGGGAGATACCACTTTGATTTATCTAATTCCACTCAAATAAAATCAAGACAAAGGCACCTATGTGTTCTATAATCAATATAGTGGTGGCTTTTTATACCTGTGATGTATAAAGTAACCATTAATTAGAGGGACGGGTAGTCATTAGCTGTGAGATTGAAACCACACACTAGCTCTTGCAATTAGGCAGACGTAGTTAGTGACATGGCGGAATATATGCAAATGTGACGGAAGTCTTTGCAATTCTGCTGAGGGTTGAGATTTAGATGTGCGAACATGCCCATTAAAACCTTATGTATGAGCAGAGTAATCCATTTAAAATCCTGGAAAGTATCGAATATTAGACCAGCATAATGGAATCTAGTTACAACAGTGAATTGGT
Source organism: Sthenelais limicola (assembly GCA_942159475.1). Classification (NCBI taxonomy): domain Eukaryota; kingdom Metazoa; phylum Annelida; class Polychaeta; order Phyllodocida; family Sigalionidae; genus Sthenelais; species Sthenelais limicola. The sequence continues at coordinate 68,346,662 of OW804097.1, read as the reverse complement.
ACCGACATTGCAACTTTCCGTCCATCTATTCTTCCCTTTTTATTTTACGAACACATTTATATTCATAAGTGTTCATTTCTCTCCGATGATTAGACTGTCCCAGTGCGTGCCTTCCAAAATTCATTTGGAGCTGTTAATATTTTCCTATATATTAATGTGGTTCACGTCTTTCGATATTTGGGAATAATAAATACTTATAATCTAGTATTTTCTGAAGTACGATATTGCATAGAAGTCCAATCAGGATTCATATATTATGAATACTGAATATTGTAAATGTTTCCGCTTGATTGGACTCCGCCTTTTCTACATATTATGCATGCATGGGAAAAACATTATATGAGTTCTCCAAATCATTGAATTGTTCATATCAATTCACATTTAAAATTCAATTCAAATTCGAATCAACTGTTTATCTTACACGGGTGTCATTATTATAGATGAAACTCTGCCATGCACAGTTACGGTTATAATTTTGGTTGTTCCGGCTGGGTGTATACCAGCATTCTAAATTAGTAGGACAAATTAATCGGATGATTGGGTTGAGTGGTCTACGGTAATTAACCCTCATATTAAAGGCAATTCCGTGGAGAGCCATTAACCCTTGAAATCCAGTAACTTGCTGGCCTGGCTGTGCCCGTAATACACTGATAGTACGTGCTCTTAAAATGGGACAGAGTCACGATACGCCAATGGAGAATGAAAATGAACTTTAACCACAGAATAATCAGCCCATGAATGACAGGTAGTTACTATAAATCTCACAATTAGGGTTTGTAAGTGGAAAGCCATTGTGTGCGCTTATGAATGGATTTTTCTTTTAGCAATAACCCATTGGTTTATGTTAATATTATGTAATATAATTATCATATCCTCAAGTAATAGTATTTCAATCTCAAGGTTATACTCTTCCCTTGAGAATTATCAATAATCTAGTGCCTTGCATGTACTAACGCAAGGCACTAAGAGTAAGGGAATTCATCCATATAAGATTCTACTTCGGGAGTAACTTGTATACAAATACTTTGCTCGTCGGTACAACAGCTTCTATGAATTTTTTCGGCCAGATCCGTGTAGTTCTTGCTGTTGCTGGTGTATAGTCAAGCAGGGCGTGCCTAAAATTTTCTCATAATGGGGGACATACTTTTTTCCGTCCTATTCTTCCTCTTCAAACCCCAAAAGCTATTCTTCTGTTGGGTGTGTCTTGCATCCAGTCATAGTAAAAAGTCTACCAGTGACTTTATCATAATGTTTCCTCATAATCATAGATTCCATGCACGTATACATAGTATTCACATGACGTCTCGTGGATAAACCCACTGGCTGGCATTGTGTGGGGCTACGCAGAGAGCGGTAGGCACCAGATCGGCAGGGTTTCCCGTTTCTTAGGTTATAACATGGTGATTATACTTTTTCCCATCAAAACACACTAAAACAATGACTATCTAACCTATCAACATACTTTATATTGGGTTTGGTAAAACTTGTGGAGGTGAAAACGGCTGAAAAAAGGCAATTTCGAGTCTTGGACCTCACATGCATGGCCGACCCACACGTGATACCGCCTGGACGGGACAGTGTACATATGTCACTATGTACCTCTTCCCTCGCTCCTACTTCACATCCCTTCACCAGGTACTAGGGGCAGCACACTATGGTCAAGTTACTTCTCTCTCAGATTTGAATTCCCCAATGGAATCTCTGCCACATTCTTCATTACGAAATATCAATTAATCTTATGAATATATAGCGTTGGTATTCCACACAAATGTCCCTACTTATGGAAGTCATCGAAAACTACTAATACATTTCCAAATGACACATAGTCAAAATAGTGATCTTAGCCACTTTAAATCGGAGCTGTTTGTCCTGCCCTGATCCACACATACCCGATTCTGGGGGCCGATTCTCGATTTGTGACTCAATTTCCTGTGACACATCACATGTAAAAACATGTAAAAGGAAGAAACTTTTAAAAAAATAATCATTTATGCGCTTTAGAGTCTTGAAGGGAGTTAAAATTTAAATTTAAAACATTAATGGATAGTGCAAAATTCAATGAAAATGACGTCGATCTCCCCCATCTGTGACGTCAGTGAATAATATCTATATACGTCTTGTCTTTGGCCTATCTTTTCAATAAGCTCCAATTTTGCTACCACTGCTCTTGCTCCTCCTGCTTTACTTACCACTGCTCCTGCATTTCCTATTCGCCCATATCGTTAGCTCTTGTTCCTACTTCTTCTGATGGTCTCCATTGCCATAAACACCTCTTCACAACCCCTGACTCCTCCATATACTACATAGGCTTAGCTGCCTTCCTCTGTTTCTCGATGAATAATGGAGAAGCCATCTTCGAGTCGCAGCTGTTACTCTGTCTATGTACAGTATTTGCGCCCTGTCCTTAAGTTATATCTCAGATTGTATCAAAGCTATAGACCGTCGCATGTAGTCTATACAATGTGTATAAAAGTTGCACTTGGTATAGATCTGATATAAAGCCCATGGGTGCGATGTGATTTATATTTAGTGAGGGGAAGCATTGCTGAAGATTCTAATCAATACCCCACCTTTAACTTTATATCTTTAGGTTCTATTACTCACTGGCTCATTAAATACCCTTATCTCTTCTGAGAACTAGACTCGTACTTTTCCACCGATATATCAATATCTATATCTATATTCTCACAGTTCATCACCATTGGTTTCTCACTTTTTCATTCATCTTAGGGTGGGTCGATGAATAAATGAAATCTAGAGACGAAAAGCGGAGGTGTCGAAGGTGTGTTGAGTATGAGACCCCGAGAAGAGTATATATATAATCTCTTTCTGCTTATAACGTGTACCTGGTAACCTCCTGTTTGTTCAATACCACCCCAGACATATCAACTCTCACTCCAATAACTCCTCACGCACACCCCCTCAATCTATTAAACACCACCCCTCACCCACCTCAGCAAAATACCTTCAAGAACCCATAGTGTTGCGTTCACCAACGGATGTCCAGGCATTGTTGGTATAGTAAAGGATGTATATTCTTCTGTCCTTATTAGTTCTCATGTTATTTTGAGTCTATCTTTCGGCTCTATACCAGCTATTGACTTGTTCTTAAATTGACTTGTCAACTCATGAATATATCATGAATATTAATATGTAGACTGTCCGGACATGAGGATGGTGACTCTTAACCTATCTCTGTCTACTGAACCCATAGTTAGTGTATTGTGCTGGCCCATGGACTTTCTACTTCAGAGACTTGATCATTAAGTCTTGATTAGTGGAAGGAGTAACTAATTTCACTTGTGAATTAGAATGCGCTTCTGCATTTGTTATTGGAATATTCAATTTATGTTATAAATGTAATACCAGGTGCCTACACTAGATCGTGTTACACCAGTATTGACTTCTTTGGTGTAATCAATACACATCGACGACTTTATTACTACTTTGAAGTTTAGAGGTTACAAGGTAATGCCGTGAAAGGCTTACTTATTTAATTAACTTCTGTCTGTTTCTCTGTCTGTCTGTCTCTCTCTCTATCTCTCTGTCTTTCTTGCCCCCTCTATGTTTCTCTCACCGATATTTCTTGTCATCATTCCAAGGAAAGGTTTCTTAAATTTCCACGGTCTTTTCTATTGTTCTTTATCTGTATTTCACTTAACGTTCGGGTTTATCACACCAAATGTATGCATGTCCGGTACGAACTTCACTATCAGTACATGATGAACACAAGGATATGTTGAGCATGGTTTCCCTAATGTAGCATGCGACTTAAAAGAACAATCCGCCTACCAGATCCCCACCTACCAGGGCTCTGTACGGCAAATGTACATCAAATTCTATGTTTAGAATTGTTCTGGTATCAGTGTAAGAAGTAGTGAGAAACTACGTCATTTCCAATGGATTCGCCCCCATCCGCTTTATATCAATGGACATATTAAGTGGAAAAATGTACTTTGTGTCAGTTTAATTCTACTCTGTGGCCCGAGTCTATTTCCCAATGGCATGTGCTACTATGGTACATATCGTCGGCCTGGTGCCTTCGTTCCCATATTAATCATATGCCTCTTCACATACAACTATTGTGCTTTCTAAATCCTGACATACCGCACGGCAATTCCTATGGGGCCCTTGGAGTCATTAGCTGGTCGACTTCACATCCGTGGCGTCTAATTCGCTGCTTATTTTAAACTAAATTCATAATGTGTGTGTGTTAGTTTTAGAGCTGATTGCTCTTAGCCCATGCAACTGTAGGGATAACATTAACATTCTGCTGCCTTATTATATATTGCAGTCCGAGGAATATGGCATATTTTATCATGCCATAATAATATTATTATGATCCTTCTGAGCAAATTCATATTATCGAATACACTTCTCATAATTATCGTCTTTGGTACGTAATATGTCGGCACTGGCAACTGAAGTCATTTTCCATTGATGCCTCCCCCCCTCCCCACCTTTAGAGGTAGTTTATCATACTTGTTTTTCTCCTTGGGGCCTATACCCACCTATACTCTTAACCTTAGGTTAGGCAATATTTCAGAAGGTTATTAGGGCTACCACTCTCCGTTGCATTTTAATATACCTTCTCTAGAGGCCTTTTTCTAGGTTGAGAAATGAGATCTGAGACTGGGATCACTTAGGAAACGCTATGACCTTTCTTCTTGTAATAAGTTAGAGCTCTGCATGGAAAACTGATTCGCAGAGAAGGGAGAAGAAGAAAACAACACAGACCGTTCCGTTAGTAGCGGATCTGGGTTGATATCATAATGTATTGAAATGCTATAAATCATTTGACTATATGAATGAGATTAGTTTTCGGTCTGGGAATATGCTCATTCTAATCATCAAGTCACCAAATCCAAGTCCACCGTTAATGGCTCCCACACTCGCAAACTGGCCTGGATTCTGTCCATCAAATCTGATTTGAAAGGTCAGTGAGTTTGGGATTTGTAAATTCAGCAAATGAGTTTATTTTGGGGGAACAAACAAATCATGTCTGACGAAGAATGCCAAGGCCGGGGAAATGAACATTGTTCTATTGGACTTAAAAGTTAATTCATTGTTACTAACGTTTGGTGGCATTTCTGTTTTAATAAAGGTGTATGTGTGGGTTGTTTACGGACCGAATATTGTGCTTACAAAATTTGGACATCAATCACTTATATTTTTCAAGGTCTTTTAGGTCAGGAAGGGGAGATTCGCAGGTGCAGTGGCCTTAGATAATTTAATTTTTAGTCACATAATTGCATAGGAACCGAGCACTTCTAAGTTGATGAATGTAGCCTCCCAACTCTGGGGTTGTAATTAGGTAAAGGGCTCAGATGTGGAGGTAATGTGTCCTAACTCACTACAATGCCATGAATGTTCATCAAGTAAAGTTTAGTTTGAAACTTATTTAAATCATCGGAAGGACATTAAAGATTAGTCTAATGAAACACTGCATAGCTATCCTTTTTTGTTTTATAGTCTCCTTATGATAGAGTTTCATCTCACCCATAGTAGTTGTAATCAAGTAAACTTTTAATATTCTAAATTCCTTACGTGATCTTAAGGGAGGTTTTATTCTACTTGGTATTTCATTGTTCATAATGGGATGTGTGGATAGCTTGAGTTTTTCCACATTTCGAATTACAAGTTGGTGCGAAGATAGAACAGTACTACATAATTTTCTTTTCATAATTCGAGTTAATAAAACGCATATCCTGTAAAAGATTAGAGTAACATAAGTTATTAAATTTTAGGAATAAGAAAGCTAACGTATAATTACGTATCATTCATGGACGGGTATGGAGAATATTCACGATTAGTATGAAAAGATTTATATAGTGTATTTGGTGTATCTGTGCCACCAACTATCCTTATAGCTGCAGCATAATCAGCGATGTTTTAATGGTAGTGTTTTGTGCCTTCCCTGAGGCGGAATTGCTTCTATAGTATCTGTAAGTCTGAACATCAATACTAGTGAATACTAGTGCTAGACCAATAAGTGTCCCTTAGGGCCCATATTGAAGCTTTAATACTAGTGGATGACTTGATACAAATCTGCTCATACTTGTTGATGCGCCTCCCTGTGGAATCAGTGCACGGTAACAATGGTCATTCATCACGGCAGCCATTGTTGCTGATACAGGCGTGTTTCTAGTGTTTCTCTAGTCTATATCTGTCACCGAATCAATATTCTCGTGGCGGTTGGAGCCTCCGTTGCTGGCGGATTAGACACTTTTGCCATTTGCTGACATATAACAGTACTGCATCTTCCCTGTTTTGTTGGAAGTCTGTTGGCACATATCCATACGGGTGGCTGTATTAGAATTTCTTCTTTATAATTACATTCTGGATGGTGTACCACTACCATACAAACCGTTGGTGCACCTTATCTTGTTTTCTCCTATAATCTGAAGCAAGAGACACACTTGCCAACTGACCGACGTATTTAGGAAAATTATCCGTCGATTGGCCGACGGATTGTATCCAACATTTGTTCGGTTGAGGGACACACTGAGCCGATTTCTGGCCGATTTACAACCGAATTTGAAATCCGTCGGTCGGTTACTTATAGTGTATCTGGCCCTTAATGTTTTGTTTTGATGGAAAGCACCGACCTGGTTATGTTGTGGGTTTCCAAACGATTTGTCTTGTTTTCACCACCAACCCCTTATCGCATTATATGATGTATTGGCGTGTAGATGGGGTGTGAGAGGGTTCTGGCTATCATCTGTGCACAAATAGATTTTCCTCACGCCTCCCTGCAAATAATCCAATCCAGTAATACGATTGCACATTTTTAGTATAGGAGCCTACTGTTTCGAAAGAATTGCAACGACTTTATTGCCAGGTTATACAATAACATGCATTTTGATTAGACAATATTTGTAACTATTGCCTTCTGAATATCGTATTCTTTTGTATCCGATCTCAGTGAGTCTACGTTTTTGTTTTTACGTTGTCGACATTGTTATGTCTGTGTTACGGATCAACAATAAGTATAAATGATAGCCGCGCAGTGACAAGTAAGTGCTCCAAAACTATGAAACCAGGAACTGGGGATTTGAGTTTGGGGTAGTTTGTTTTATTGGGGTTCCAACATTTCGGGCTACATTTTCACATTTTCAAGGTTTGAAAAAATAGAAACTGTTAATGTTTCCTCTTGATGTACACTCTGTCTGGCGACCTTAGTTTATTCCTGGTGAATGCATGTTCAATACTTTAAAACCATCTATAGTGGTATGCAGCATAAGAAGTACAATATTGAATTTCTAACGACTAGATAATTCAAATGTATCCAAACAAGCAAAAAATTTCCTCTTAAAGCAAAGGCCCCATCCTTTATTGATACTTTTGATCTGATTCTAATAAATCATATGTATTTTAGAAAAGGTATTAATATTATATGCATAAATCCATAACATGGAGTCTAATGTCTAAAAGATTTATTGAGATATATGATAAAGATGTGTTGCCATCCATATCACCGATATCAAATATTCACCATGCTTGTCTGGAACTCTTAATTGGTTCCTCTCCACACGCCACCAACTTAGAGCCTGCTCCTCGACTCACTCGTCACAAAGGCATCCTTTTAATACAACATAAATAAACCAAGGCCAATGGTTTTAGTTTGCATATGGAGCAATTAAGAGCAAGTCCGCCTTGGTAGGCATTAGGGAAACATTCATCCACTTGCTCATCTTGGAAGCAGATCTATAGGAGATGGTGGCATTATGTATGTTTAGTAAGTCCGTGTCCACTGGAGACACCTACACACACAGACACCCCCTACCCTAGTATGTCCAGCCATGTGATGTAAATTATAGACTTATATACACACTATCAGTAGGTTCATGGCTTTACAATATGCAGTAAATAAGTGTAGTATAGGAACTAAGCATGTGTCGTCAGTCAACCTAAATCCTTTAATCTAACTTCGCTGCACCCTTGCTACTTGATAACCGACGGTTGACTTCGGGACCCTGCATCGCCTCGAGGTGCTATGAAATGACAAGTTTGAATAGTGGTGTGTCGGAGCCTATATCGATGTGCCATATAACTTGACGGGAGTCCTGCCACAGGTTCTTTCATCTAAATGATAGATGGACAACCCCAATCCATATTTGCACTCTTTGTGCCCGCGACTGGAAACCTATATTTTCTATACATCCTCATTCTGAAAGGAACTCCCATCGCTGAAAAAATTCTTCTAAGCCCAAAGTCCATCACACTAGACTAGTCAAGAGTTTTTCAAATGAAATCTAACAATTCCCTTCCCATGGGGTTTCTTAGGATCTCGCCCGGCAGTGCTCTTGCAATATTGCGCTTGCTGGTGAATATTGAAGAAAGAGCTGGTAGGGAGAAAATGTGTTATTTCTTTGCATCAGTGTAAAAACAATGGAGCACAAAAACTCTTGTGTTTGAAAGAGAGGGAACTATATAGAAAGAGATGGACAGACAGACAGACGGACACACACACATGCAGTAAAGTAAATTCGGTGGAAATCATCAGAATAGAATACAATAATTTGAATAATATCAAAAGTATTTCAAATAGATGATACCTTCAAACGGAAATTTGTAGGTGTGCTGGTATCCGTGAAGCCTTTCCATACACCACATTTCCTAGATTTATACTTTCATTTTAGGAAAAGGCAGGTGATATCTAGAAAAAGAAATGTGCCAAGCCAAAGCCAATCAGCCTTGGTGTTGAGGTAATGGTCTCATTTAAAACAGGATAGCATATCTCTTTTGGCCTCTCCGTCGCTGGCTATTTTTAGATCTGCTCTGGTGACTGCTCAGATATACGAGTTAGCAGTTTTGTTTGAATTACCATTTATTCACAGCTTCCAGTTTACAGGTGTTGTGTGGCTATATGACCTGGCAGGGTTTATTTATAGCTTATTGATATCTATATTGTGTAACACTTAAAATGACATGGTGGCTTAGGATTTCTACCAATCTATTAATGAACTTTCGATCAATTATAAATCTGTGTGCTCAGATATAGTTCGCCAGTCCAGTACCCTACTTGAGAAAAGAGTTGAGAAAAAATGCTGTATATCTTTTAACAGTAGAAACCATTATATGTGGTATGTTTCACTGCATGAAAATGCGTCCAATCTTCAAGCGCATTGTATAAAGTAACTTGCATGAAAGTGGGTCCAATCTTCAAGCGCATTGCTTAAAGTCACTTGCATGAAAGTGGGTCCAATCTTCAAGCGCATTGCATAAATAACTTGCATGAAAGTGGGTCCAATCTTCAAGCGCATTGCATAAAGTCACTTGCATGAAAGTGGGTCCAATCTTCAAGCGCATTGCATAAAGTCACTTGCATGAAAGTGGGTCCAATCTTCAAGCGCATTGCATAAAGTCACTTTCATGAAAGTGCGTCCAATCTTCAAGCGCATTGCATAAAGTAACTTGCATGAAAGTGGGTCCAATATTCAAGCGCATTGCATAAAGTACCTTGCATGAAAGTGAGTCCAATCTTCAAGTGCATTGCAAAAATAGCGTTATTTCAACTATCCCTCTTCATTTGGTAGCATGCTTTTTTTTAATTAATTCATATACACAAAAACGTATGGACTTTTAATTTTTTTTTTTTTTAAATAAATTTTATTGACAGAAGTTCTACAATGTGTAGTAGTTCTAATTCGTATTATCTGCAGTTTTTTTGAATTTCTTAGGGACCATCTCCTCTGGATCCTGGCTTAGCACCAGGATTATATGCTGAAAGCTTTTGCATCTTTATGTCTTATCTCATTCCATAACTCATAGTTAGAATTGTCTTTCAATGTATTGTTATGATAATTTTGTCCTTTTTTGCATCACGCAATGCAATGCAAACGGAATCCATTATATAATGATTTTTAAAAAGAATATTTCTCTACATCGCGTTTAATCATAATATAAATGTTATTAGTTATGCATAAATATGATGACTGTAAGTCAATGAAGACGTGAGTGGATATTTTCTTATGATAGATCTCCTTTATATTCTTAGGATAAAGACTTATCAGGATTCAACATATATGTTCTGTCCATACAAATTATTTTCAAATCATAAAATACTTTCTCTTTTGCTGTTTCATTATCTCTTAATAAGTTAATCATATGTTCAATACCCACTCACAATTGATGGTGTTTGCACACTTTTGGGTGGTCTGCGTTGTGCTTGACACACCAGTGAGTTGCTTTGGTTCTATGTTTGGGGAGAATGTGTGACTTAACGCTAGGGTGGTGTTGGCATTGTATTGTGCAAGGCAGATCTCGTTTCATTAGATTGTGGGCTAATATGGGATCCGATGATCAAAGATTCAGGTTAGGTGTCTATGGCTGAAGGAGTGCCTAATGAGAGGGGATATGTGATAACGCGTGAAAGCTTTGTGTACATGTTTGTTCCGAGTAGGGACTTCAAATACCCCGGGAATCAGGTTCAATCAAGTGGAAGAGATACATTTGGGGCCATCGGAATGAGATAAAAATTAGTGCAGTCTCTCTCCTGTCAGCCAGTCTGGCTCTCTGCCCGTTGCATGTCTGTCTGTCTGTTGTCTTCCTGTCTCTCTTCCTCTGAGTGTATGTGATGGACACAACATTTGAGCATACTATTTTAAGCCGTTATCGAGATATATTTTAGATAACGGCTTAAAATAGTATGCTCACTATATCATCTAATATATAGCTGTACATGTATATATGTTACTGTTCTTAGCTGGAAAAACATCTGTACATTTCGGATTATTTAGTTGCATGATATTCTTTATACATACGTCTTCATGGCCTGCTAAACTAATCTTTGTGTATACTAGTAGCGCAATATAGTTTGATTCTGAAACATTCTTTAAAATTATCATGTTTTGATTAGGCGACTTTAAGGTACGGAAATATCGTATAAGATAATGTGGAAGCTATTTTGTGACTGCTATGGTTTTAATTCTGCATGTTGGACGCCATTTATCGTGATACTAGGAGATCTTTAGTAATATACAGCGAGTATTCTAATGATGATGGTCATGCTGAGCGTATTGGTTTTCATGTGGAAAGCTGCCTTAAAGCAGACAAAAATATTAGTTTAATATCATTATTGCGACAGTTTGCGTATCATAGAATGTCTGGCCTCTTATCTCAGGTAAATCCATGTATTGTAGTAATCAGTTATAAGTGGTATTATACTGAAAGTTCTTTTGGTATCCGATCGTATTATAAAATAATGTTACATCACTAATGTGCAGTCTTTCTATAATCGTCTAACACAACACGCTGGTGATGCGTGTATATATACCAAGCAAGCATCTATGATTTAGTCTGCCGATGTGACCCTCTTTATGACCTGTTGTCTTAATATACTACAGTATGATTGATGTGATAATCTCCTCTTAGCGATGAAGACTGGTGAGAGGGTGTTAGGGAGACAGGGAATTGGGAGGAGACAAGGGATGTTGAGATTGCTTTTGCGTGTCAGTTATATTGTACAGTATTTCCAAGAATTGTCCTTCTTTAGTTCCACTTGGTGATTTTCGGCAATACCTGTTCTATCAATGTACTAGTACTTGAAATAGTTTTTAAATACCGTAGTTATATTCATAAAGATGACTCAGACTATCAGTATCTAAATCCATCCTCAGGTGATGCTTGGAAGAGAAAGCTATACTAAAGCTAGTTTGGTATATACCTGGAGAAGTCTCGATGCTATTCTGAGTTGTTGCCACATGCTATTTGGTCTAGGTGGTTCGTCCATTCGTCTTTTCCAACACTCTCCTTCTTAGAGTTCTAAGGCAGATATTTCTCACTGGTCTCTAATCAATGGTTGGTCTTACTTTCTCTGTCATCCCAATCGCACACGTCCTTATTAGCTGTCAAGAGTTTACTCGATGGTTGACCTCTCGTGGAAATCATCCATGAATTGTGCAACGATTTTCTACTAATCTTGGACTATTCTCATCATTTACACCCATAGGGGCCCTTTCCCTTTTCCCTGACTCATATTACTCTCTCATTTTCTTGTTCTGTGCTTTAATATCTGGGAGATTTCCAGAGGTTTACATGCATCTTCTTTGTATAAATTATATGCAGACTAAAATATGGTTTTGGACTCTATTCTAAACCGCCGATTTTAGTTGACGGTTCTCATCCAAACTTATAGACGTAATGCATATATTATTGGCCTTGATTGCTCAAGTCATTATGTTAAAATAGTTATCCTCCTAATGGTTGATTTCTGGTAAAAAGGTATAGGTCTGTAGTTAATGATGCTCCATTAGCTTAATGCGGACTAAACCACCATTTGTAGGCCTTTGACTTGTCGGTCTATCTAAAATTTACCCCACTACGAGGAAGTGCAAATGGTTTCCCTTTGCCTTTCATTAGTGTGTGTTCTCCTGGAAGTATCCCTTCCACACAAATTGTTGAGTATAGAAGATGTGATGGGCTGTGAAATGATTCGCCTAGAACACGTGCCACATAATCAGGTTCTAATGGTACCTAGGGTAGCAGGACATTGGCTAGTTGTCCCTTTTAAATACATCGACTTGCCCGTCTTAACAACCTCTAATAGGAACCTTCATGTAGTCTCATAAACGCTATCCACTTTGTTTGTCAGTCTAAATTGATAATTTGAATGGATTCCCTATCAATCTCATGAATTTCTGATAATCATTATGGGAATCCTCTTACGGTACATGTCATTGCGGGCGCGGTGCACACTAGTTTGGTCGACCCTATGGATCGTTTCTCTCTCTTTTCTTGGTACAGTTATTGCTGAAACATTTAAAAAACGTGATAAATCGTTTTACCCTTGTTTTACCATAAATCGTTCCGTGCTTTGAATTTTACTTATCTGTTTATTCCAGTCACAGAGCAAATGGATAACCTTCTGGCTCAGGAATTGGAGCGGAGGGAAAGGGCAGCCTTCAAAATGCAGGAGCAAAAGGAGTTCGAGAAGCTTCAAGTAAGCAATTTGTCATTTTTATATTAAGGCTTGAGAATGAGGCTTTGACATTGCGTGATTGGTTAGTTTTCTTGTTCAAACTTATATAACCCCAATTCAGCATTGGAAAAAATAGCATTGTCTCTGGCCGGGGACAAGGATATAAAGTCTGGGCATATTTTGAATATATAGCTCGATGTATGTCCCAGTATCCCCGCACCAAACAGTTTTCTGCCATCTTATACGATACTCCCAAAATTATGACAACGATTTTATGTCCCTAAACGCCAGGATGGTCAAGTAAACTACAGTTTTATAGTCAATTTCATGTTGGGTACAACTCATTCCAGAGGGACTGTTGTTCTGCACTAGCTCTACTCCATCACTAATAGCTGTGTAACAACTGGGGGACGAGAATCCGCTTAGCAGGATTTTGCTTCAAATACCTCCAATCAAAGTGCCACTCCAAAATTGAATCAGATCCCAATTAAATGACGGAAAACGCTTGGGACGATCTCAAAACTAGCAAAACAAACACTAAGTTTCCCATTTGTCGCATGATGATAAGGTGATGGCTGAATTTGCATTTTAATACTTGGCTGATATTGCAATTGCGATCTTTTTGCTAAAATTTTATTTCATTCGAATACTTTGGAACATTTTGACCACTAAAGATGGGGTATATAATACTAGAGTAGACATAACAAATAGAAGAGGTAACATAGCTAACAGACACAGTCGGAGGAAAGACACTGACATTTCAAAATGATAAAAAGCATGGTTCAATTGTCAGTTAGAAGAATGAATTTCTGGCGCCACAATCCACCAGAATCCATAATGTTTGTTATCCCCGAGATGGTCATTAACCCGTTTGGTATGGTTTACTCGCACTTTAAGTAATCATAAATCATAAAGCAAATATAATGACCATAGCAAACACTTGAAATGTATTATTGAAGCAAGGCTTCAACTTGCAGATTCGGTGAAAACCATTTTAAAGGATCATATTCAAGAATCTTAGAAATTTACAATTTATTTTGGATTTGAATTAAAACATCATAAACCTGCAGACTTTCGGACCCTGCAGCAGATATAATAAATTCCAAAACGTTGGTTTGACCTAATAATAAACAAGGCGCATCAATAGCTCCACCTTATAGTTCTCTTTTGAATTTGATATTTTTAACTACTTACTGCATATTAGATATGTAAATTAAGTCAATCTCGTTTTAAATTAGATTCTAGGTGCCCCACCCACCCAGGCCCCAGGCCAAAGTTGTTTGGAAAGTTATACATATTCCTCACTTTGACATAATATATATATGGCGTGGAAGAATATCTGTGTGTCCTTTATGAAACTAACAATATACTCGGTATTCCAACATAAATACAGATTTACGTGAGACTACGTTTGTTTTCCAGTTGTTAGGTTGTTAAAGCCAACAGACACCGCTTTAATATAGAACGGTTTTATGAGGTCCTCAATCCCCTTAATAAATTAATATTCTGATTGTCTTTCGGATTCATATTGCCTTATTCATGAACTTAACACAATTAGCTGTTAGGGAATAATTCCCCCGTGGGATAGCATTTCTCATAAGGTGCTTCTAAATTTCCTCTATGCCAGGTTTCTGGAAAAAGTTGAAAGTGCTGTGGGAATGGTGCAATTTTAAGTTAATCCAATTTAAGCCGTCCCGTCATCTGTAAAATTAGATTACACCCCCATGTTTATCGGATTTCTTCCTATTGGAATTTTTCCCGTGGAGGGGTGTTAGGCCAATGATCACATATTATTCCCTCACATTATATGTATTTTGTGTTATACGACAAGCAGTGTTATAGGTCCCTGAAGGAGGGGCGGATATATTGTATAGCTACTTCTCTTGTTCCTCTACTTTAGAAAATTAGGCAGTCGAAGAAATATGCCTAGAAATTGCAGGCTGTTTTGTTTCCCTTGAGGCATCATGTCCATTATCCTGATTTGTCCTAATGTCACCGGCCGAAATCGGAATGGGTCAGGTTGATTGTCTGAAAGTTATAAACAAGGGTTATTATGTTGGAGAAAAAAGTCTAATGTAAAGACAAGTTATCCAGTGAATCGATATATTATGCATTTACCAAATCTATGAATATCTGCAGAAAGGCTGTACATTATATACCTGTTTTCTCACTGAAAATGTTTGGGATATGTTTCTATGGCTCGGTTGGAAGTGGTCATGGTTTGCCTGAGTTTATAATTGGATATTCCGCAGGCGTCCATCTACGCCAACGGTAATTACCTGTTTGACTCCGACGGAATGGGCCAGGGTAGGAAATGTTCTGTCCCTCCGCCTAGAATAGCCTTGCAGCCTCCGAGCCCTCCGATAGAGATTACTTGCAGTTAACCTTGGCCATTTTAATAAAACTGTCCTTTGGGATATAATATTTCTTATTGAAATTAACTTATTGAACTTAATATCTCATCAATTTGCTTGCATTAATTAAATTTAAGCACTTTGGATATCTTCGTGTCAAATTTCCTTTATATAGAAAATTAGGAATAACCCCTAGGGATATTTTCATTCCCACCCAGTTACTAGAAAAGAGATTTTCCTCTCAGTCTGACTTGTGAATATTTCCTTTTCTCCATTATTTCCAGTAGTCACCTGATTTTGTCTGAAAATCCCTTATTACCCCCGGCTACCTCTTTGTTCCCACCACTTTCACTCTATCTGCCTCTTTCTCCTAACCCTTTCGCCTTTCGTTCATTTATTGCCCTAACGTACACACAGTCACCTTTTCCTTGATGGCTTAGATTTATTGAGCGTTGAACAGGCTATCGATCTTCTTCTATTCCCTCTAGCAGTAGGCAAAATGAGGAGGGTAGGGCAACATGAAATTCCTGGCGGCCTGCTCACCATTCAGTCACTTACTCGACCTATATTTCCCGCCCCGAACGCCAATAGTTACGCAACACTCTCAAAAGCTTCTCAAAAAGGGCTTTTATTTGTATACCCCATGCACACCTGATACCCAGCGATATAATCCAATGATTAGAAACCTGGATCTTCTACCATTTTGGGTCTTCGTTTTAATCTTGTCAACTAGAGAATATGTGATTTCTAGAAATGATTTCTTGCATTTTGAATTGCAAGAGGTGTCTTTAATATATCTCATGACACCCAGAGATGACCACTATTATAGGTCGCTATTCTTCTACGATTTATATAAAAATTTATATGAAAATTTATATGAAAATAAAAGTGATTATTTTGTTTCTTTGGTCATTACCCATCTAGCCATCGGCTTATGTCCCTTCAATAACGTTTTATTTTGGCATTCCTGTATGATTCATGCAGCTTACAAACTCATAGGATGATGCTCTCTCCCATCTCTCGTATGCCCCAAGCTAGCTGGTAACTAAAAGTAAGCATTTTTACAGTGTAGATCTATGGTCTTTAGGGTTGCTCGAGGAGAGCCCCATGGCCAATAACGCAATAAGGGGCTCTCTGGGTAATACCACGTGCTCGTGGCTTAGGGGTTTACTCCTCTCCTTTCTAAACGCATATATGCATGACCCTGCTGTTACGACCAATACAACTCCACTGCCTGCGGTTTTGTTTGTGGCTTTCACAGGCCATGAACCAGGGTGATTCATTCCGAAGTGGCATAAGCCCTGCTACGTTGAGCCTATGTGTATGTTTAGTTATCTTATTTCCTTTGCAGTCCAAAAAGAACAGATCTGTGTGAAACCAACATGCTAAATTCACCCGTTTTATACGAAAATATTTTAATTGGAATTGCTTGCATTCACTCTCCCGATTGTGAATCACAACTGTGTGAGTTTGAATTGGGATATGGATTTCACTTTAATTGCTTACGTGTAACATTCATACGACCTTGGAGTACGGAGGTTACCTCATGTATGGTGAAATATTCCCTTAAGATACGATTGGGAGGGAGCGGGAATGGAAACTAGATATATTGCCAGCCGGAGCTAGCTGAATGCTTCCTTATGCAGCAGCATTGGGTACAGAGTGACCATATATTCCACCTGGGCTGTAGGACAGTGCTTTATGTATGTCCTTTGTATATCACTACAGGTTGATCTTATGCACTGCAGGCTGTATTTATAATTTGGTTCTGTACTGTCATATGTTCTGTGTACTGTGTATTAACCTGTAATATCACAAACTATACCGTATGGTGGACAGCCTAGACCAGTTCTACCTTTTGCTATATATAATTATGTGGTCGAGTTTAATAATGACATCTTAGCGTCAGTATGTTGATTCCTATGTTAAAAAATGACTGTAAATGGTATCATATAAAAATAATATATGACGATTCATTTTACTGGAGGGTAAATGTATTATTATGATTCTATCGGTTTTCTTATGAATAATTCATTGTAATATATGCTGGGCGCATTAGAACATCCTGGATATCCGAGAAAAGTAACCCCAGTTAAAATAAAATATATGTCAAGCGAGGACAGGTGCATTGTGGAATATTAAGTAACCATACACCTCAAGTGATTTTCGATCTGAGGAATTCTCTGTCCGTCTAAGGTTGATCCAGGAGGCAAGAGACCCGTCTTCCATTAGAAATTGAAGATGTACTTTAGAAAATTGGATAAATAAATCCTCCGTTGCTATGTTTGCGAGGTAAGAGTTGTATGCAATCAGCGAGTCCTCGGATTGAATTTAAAAGTGGGTCTTATAATAAATAAATAAATTGAAATCGTGAAATGATTACCATAAGTGTACTCCACCAACCCACCCACGCACCAGATTAAGAAATATATTATATTATATGGATTATTGGATATCAGAAATCTACTCCATTTATTGATGTTATACATGGAGGGGCTAGTTGTACGGATACTAATGTAGAAGGTATATTGAAGGGGCTGCAACCTGCAACGTGGATGATGTGACTAGAATGGTCATTGATTCATAGTCCAGTCTCGTAATCACTCAACTGTTTGAATTATCTCTCTAGCAGATTTAGAGTGGCAGAGGGACCCGCTTCACCCTTCTGTGTACCGAGCACAATTCTTTATACATCTGATGTGAAACCTAGATGATGAGAGCTACAACATTCAAGATAAAACTTTAATATTGACATACCAAATGTATAGTTCTGAAAGGGGAAAAACTAAAACTATCACAACAAAGTTAATATCACGGTACCAACATTTAATTAATTTACACCGATTTACCAACCACCTGATACTGAGCTGTTGTTATCCAAGTCAATGTTAAATTTATTACAGATTTGCATAAGGTTGATCTGAAACAGACTCATTTTTCCCTCCCTATAATCAAAGTCTATGACAACAGTAGATTCTACTAATTGCTACGCCCCTCCCTATTTTTGTTTTATCCCAGTGTATTGTTCTAATATACCGAATATTTCTTATTAAAAATTAAATAGATTTTCGCGTTCGGATAATTTCTATTATATATTGGCTAGATATTATTGATGTGATTCAAATTCCTTTGTTTGGGAAGGAGTTATAATATTAGTCTAGATTTCTCCTGCTCTTGTTGTATGAACACAAAAAAGGTTGGTGTCACACCTCGCCTCGTCTTTCACCATACATTGATGTTATTATTCTATGTTCGCTCAATTATATATCCATATTCGAAATACTAACCCCGCTCCTATATTTATGTAATATATTGTACGTACAATGTCATTTCAATTGCCTGTTGATTAACAGCGCCTGTAACAAACTGTTAGACATACAACATTAGAAACCAGATATCGAGAGAAAAACACTTGGAAAAGGCTGATTATGGAACATACGATAACAGCTTGTTAATCACTTGATTATATCTTCATATGTGTCGGGTCTCGTCGCTATGCCAGACCCGCCTCTATACACTGGTGTATATGTCAGGCAATCTTGTGAATCGACTTCGAACACTATGCGATTATGTGGCACCTATATAGTGTTTACTGCTCTGTAGTTATCTCACGTCCGTTGATAAGCATCTATGATGTATTAGATATTGATTTAATGCCTCAAAGTTATATTCAGATTCGTGGATTCATTATCCGTAATTTTTCATGTAGATACAAGCCATAATTAAAGCACACTCATTTGTGATGTCATGGACTGTATATTATGAATTGTTGAGTCAATCATTTAGGAACATTATATTGTCAATTTGGGGTTATTTCCATCGTCTTCAATTTTCGTTCACTTTCAGATCACTGCCATGCAAGTCTTATTATCTATTACTGATCATTATCCATATAATATGGTGTTATAACTGGGAGGTATATCCTTAATGTTATCTTGATATCCTACCAAAAGTAAGCTTCAGAATCATGGTAAGCAATTAAAAAACTTTCCAAGCAAATGTTTTTTTATTAAAAGATGTCGTGCTTTAGACTGCCCACTCCAGGGAATCTGTCATTTGGCAAGAAGTATGGCAAAATATCGACAAGCATTCCTAATTTAGTTTTTGTTCCTGGGAATTCCATCATCTGCTTGTTGGTTGCTCAGCAACATTTTTGTCTAATTATTTCTGTCTTCCACCTAGTATTGGCTGATGTTGCGTTGCAAGTTGTCTAGACTGTTCGTCAGACCGACAATTCCCATCTTGACTAGTGAGGTGTGGTAGGCATGCCTTTCCGCACTTTGTACACATCAGTGCAGTGTGCCCACCACCCCATTCCTAAAGATAGATGTACCTTTATATGCCATTATTGTGTCGGATTGTAGCCTTGTGATAGCCTAGACGTAGGCGTATATTACAGGTAGGGATAAAGGGACTGCAATCTTTTGTGAGTTACCAGGGATTGGGACAATATGCCGCAGTAGTCTGCTGAAATGATTACTACTGCCCAAGCAGTTATTGCATGTGTTTTCGTATCATATAGTTAGGAAAACCTGCTAAGCGTTGAGGTAATTAATATACATGTGTTTATGGATGGTAAGAATACTCAAGACAATGGTAATATCTCGCATAGTACTTCATGAAGCTTATCAGATGCTCCGGTGCCGTTCTTAGCTGTGGGCATTTAGATTGCAAGGGACTGCAGCAACCTGCACATGTATTTTGTAAGCTTTTTGCAACCAGTGTGAAAACAATACCTTGCAGCATAATGCAAGTTATGAACGACATTTCAATTGCCTGCATGCAAGTGATGTATGTAAGCTTACAGATACAAAATAGATCACTCACTTAATAAAGCCTTATTCCCAGAAATTGAGTTCAAAATATGGGACCAATAGCTTCTGCAGGCGTTTTGATTTTAGTAAAGGGATTAGTGCCTAGACGATTCATGGCCCCATGCAAAAACCATTTTTAGCGGAAAATAAATACTTAGTACAGCAGGGTTGGAAAAGTCCCATGGCCCTACAGACAACCAAAAATGAATATATGGCGTCCGCAGGACAACCAGGTTTTATCTATCTTAAGTGTGAGCGGACAACCACAGACTTTGTGAGATGTACGTCAGACAACCATATTTTGAAAAGTGGTTGTCCTCAGACAACCACGTTTTGAAGCGATTTTTCCAATGGTATCAATAACTAAATGGTATCAATAACTAAATGTGTGAGTTTAAAAGAAAATCAAACCCCTGATGTGAACGTATTGGTAAAATTACAAAATAAATGACTCAATAATGAGACAATGTAAAAAGGTTGTCTGCTCTGGGGCTTGACTTCACAATGTCCAGTTTGGAAGTCTAGCATGCTAACCAGTTGACCAATGAGACTATGGAGAACATGCGGCTATTATAGGGAACATGCATATAAGCACTAGGCATACCCACTGATTCATCGCATTTTAGGTGTACTTTAGTCCCCCATTCTCCTCATGGTGATTGAAGAGAATGGGTAAAATAAATTATCTATGAACTTCCCTGTGTTAGCCACAGGCGATTTAATGATTCAAATTGTTATAAAAGTGTATCTTGCATCTGCAATCTATTACTATGATGTGCTAATGCAGGAATGTCCAGCTCTGTAGCTTCTCTGGACTGTTGCTTTAAGTTGGTAAAAGTTGAGTGAAGAACTACAGGGAAGCGAGAGATAATCGTGTGCCAATAAACTTGCCATAAAACAACTGCTATGCTCGTATTGGAGGGTGAATGAGGAAATCAATGGAACGCCGAGAAGTATGGGCATGGTTTTATTGCCTTATCCAACAAGTGGTGTGGACACTATCAAGCTGATTTCTATCTAATCATTTATTGATCATAGATTCCCTGCATGTATTTGTATTGGAAGTAGAGTCTCTACATACATGGATGCCTAGATCGAGCTGTGGATAGGGATTGAAATGCTGTTGGAATGGTTGTAAGTTGTAGTCATCTGCCTGAACCGTTTCCTATGAATCATTCGTCTCATTTAAATTCAATTCGTTTATGTTTTATAAGACGATAATTGAGAGTGATTTCTTTCAGAGCGTCCTTGTTTTCGATCCCTTTCATTTGTGTCCAAATGAATTATCTGATCGAAACGAATAAAGAAGATTTGTGGTGATGCCTTTTTCTAAATTGAGAAGAAGTTCCTTTTTGACTTTTTAGCACGTTGTGTATAAAACCTGTATCACATAAAAGGCGACTCTTTAGTAACCTCTTGCATCTACACTTTGTCTCTCCCTCACCATCCCCCTCCTCTTCTCCACTTCCTCCTCCTCCTTTTGCAAATCGTTCCTTCCCTTCCTTCCACCTCCATCCTCATCTTCCTCCTACCCCTCCTTCTGCAAATTCTTCCTCCCCTTCCTTCCACCTCCATCTTCCTCTTCCTCCTTCTGTAATTTTTCCCTCCCCTTCCTTCCATCTTCACCCCCTCCTCGTCCTCCTTCTGTAATTTCTTCCATCCACCTCCATCCTCCTCCTCTTCCATCATTCTCTCCTTCCTCCTTCTCCAAATCCTTCTTCCTCTTTCAATACCTCCTCCCCTTCCAATACCGCCCCTCACTTCTCGTCTATTGTGACTAATGCATTAAATACTGTGCCGTATATATATAGTGGAGCTTATTGAGAGGTGCCATATGGTGAGGGTAGGAGTGGGAGTCCTGGTGGGGCGGGGGACTTCGGGTCCTATGGGGGAAAGAACCGTCTCCTACATGTCCCCCTCTTCCTTCCATTCCCCATTTAATCCTGGGTCACCTCTCCAGTATTTGATGTCTGTGATGTGTTAATGGATGGCCCCATACTCAAACGCCATCACATCGATGATACCAACGCGCCGTGGTGTCTGTCTCCATCCTACATGTCCGTGATCATGTTGGTCTGTCGCATACCCATTGTTCCCTAGGGCAACCAGACGGAAAATGAGCCATGCATGAATGCCCTCGCCCCTCGCTTAAGACCTGGTTCCACACTAGCTTCATTCGGATCAAGTGGGAATGCCACCAATCATTCTGGCAAATTGTTTTTTTTTTCAGAGGAAAAGTCTTGAAAATGTGTACCCAATGCTTTACCGTGGGACTTTTGGCAAATCTATGCCAAAACTTAATATTGTATGACGGGAATGTCATAATTAATCGATACTCGTAGAATCTATCAATGACTCATGGATTTGCACTAGGAAGGTTAGCACATCAGACCCGCCATATTCAGGGATACCGAGATATGATATTATGACAAGATAATATCTATGACAATAACAATAATTTGTAATGGAAAATCTGCAATTGTAATAGAAGATCGGTAATGTCGATTTAGATATAGCAATTATTGGTTTGAATACATATGCTATAATTATTGAAGCATTTAACATCGCGCTTGCAAGATATCCATAAATAGTCTACATTTAGATAGAAACTGTTCAGATATAACTATGGTTCCGAGTGTAGACTAGACAGTGTCTTTGGGTATTGCGTGTCCTCATAATGAATAGGCATTTTTCGATTTCTCTGCATTGTGTAAGTAATGGGACGGGCATATATATTTTGAAATATTCATTTTAACTTTATAGTGTTGTTAGTGTTCATGTTTTCCGTTGTGAGCGATAAAATCTAATGACCTACTGCCTTTATTGGTGCAACGTCCACACCCATCACAGCTATGGATACCGCATATATGGAGGATCTCGACTGCATGTGTTCTAAATGTTTCTCACTTTAAGTTCCTATCGAATATCCTCATTCCTCCATAGAATACGACCGCTTTTTATCCTCTATTTGTCTCTACCTGAATCACTCATTATTTTAATTATCTCCACCATGATTGTATTCATTACGAAGGCTAGTATGCAATTAAAAATAGAACAGAGATCGTAAAACAAATTAAGTAAAAAAGAATAAAGTTAGGGGGTTGGTTTCCTGCTTTAATCAACTTTTTAAGTAAACGAAATCATATTTTAGGCGGTGTAAAATGTCTTTAAGTATAGATATATTTCTATGCAAGAGCTTTCTTCCGCCTTCCGTGATATTAGAATAGACATAGTTACTCCTATACAATACAAGTGCCACCAAATTGTACTTGAGCATCGCGAAGATCAGTTAGATTTACTCTTATCTCTTTATCTGATGTGGTGCTAGTATCGATGTCAGCTGTAGTTCAGTGGTGAGAAGTAGACTGTGAGGCTGACACAACCATCTCATCCCCATACCTAAAATGATTGATCCCCCACAAAATCGCCTCTTACAATTTCACTTGAGTAGGCAGTTTTCTTAAGTAAGTGTATTGGTTCATTCTTTCACGCTCCTTGATCGCATGTTTGATATATGATGATCCTCAAGCCATTATGAATCAGGCACAGTAGTACATGGAATCGGTGCTATGTTTATGGCTCACTCACATAGTAGTATATAACAAGGCTTCGCAGTTTCAGGAATGTTTTGTATACATTATTTGACTTTCCACTTCAGACTCTTACAAAGGGAAAGCCTCATTGCCGTTATTAATTCAATCTAGTTTTGTTTATCTCTCTACCGACTCCCTACGTGTAATTTACCGCGGATAAAAAATATGTTATGCTGCGAGCGCTGATGCCATTTGGGTTCAGGGGTACTTTCATTTAAGTGCACATAATTATGTCTGTAGTACCTCTGCCCTTTGCAAGTCCTCCCTTCCATTTGCCGTGGTATAGCTTTTATTATAGGTTTAGTGTGCCTATCTTTCTGTGTCATTCAGATAGGGCATTGTTTATGGCAATTGCTTGCGTGAACCCTAGTGCTATCGAATTAGCCTTCCTAGTCCAGTCCACTTCTGGTCAGCATCATATATAAATCGGGGTCATATTGTTCTGGTTCGCGTGTTTGTATCCATGCGAATACGCTCAGCATCATTTTCTATTCACCAGTTGTGTTATGAGAAGTAAGAAGCTTGTTTTTACATCTAAGTTGGGAAGGAGCCTAACGAAATTTAAAAATATCAATTTCTAATTAAAAAGTCGTGTTGATTCGTCACGCTTTATTGGACTTGTTATTTTCGAAAACCTAAACCAGTAATTCGCTTAAGGCCT
Source organism: Sthenelais limicola (assembly GCA_942159475.1). Classification (NCBI taxonomy): domain Eukaryota; kingdom Metazoa; phylum Annelida; class Polychaeta; order Phyllodocida; family Sigalionidae; genus Sthenelais; species Sthenelais limicola. The sequence continues at coordinate 68,322,318 of OW804097.1, read as the reverse complement.
GTCCAACGCGTCCAGTTCCAAATGTTCAGTATCATTTACGCTGTTTGTTTCCAAAGATTTAACCAGCATTCTTTTCTGTGATACCCATGTTCTCTTGGATCAATTTGCGTTTCCCTGTCCTTCTTATATATATCATTTTATTTGGTCCATATGCTTTTCCTGTCTGCATCATGTGTTTATGAGGCTTTCTGGCTTGTATTATATCTGTCTGTTTATCTAATCCATCTAATAAATCTGTCTGTATAAAGTGTGTGTAAGGGGGGGGGGGCAGCCCACCTTAACTACAGGATTAATGAACAACCATGGTTCTCTGTTTTTTTCTCAATTATATAAAAGGCAACATAAATGGCGTTAACTCTCTCACGTACTTGTCTCATGCTCTGCAATATTTATACTCATCTCCCACAATCTAGTGGGTGTACCTCGTCTAGAATTGGACCTTCTCGTTAAATAGGCACGTATTGATCATGCCACAGCCTACGTCATGCCTTAACCTTGATGGACTTATACCTGCCTGCAGTCTTTACCAGCTTGTCCTTCCAAGCTGCCAATTACAAACGGGTTCCCTGCGTTCCGTTACCCATCTTGACTTTTAGCCCTGATCTGACTGACAAACCCGTGTGTTTCACCTCCTTCTTGTAAATATGTACCGCTATTGAGTCATGACGTACAGCCCGGACCATATCTGATATGATGGGTTGGGGACTGAGAGGGATTTAGGCAGGTATGCCTCATGCCTTGCCTGAAGTCTCTCCTATGAGTAACGAAGCTCCCCCTATTATAATCCCCTTATTATAGTTCATTGAGGTATATATGATGATAAGAGATAAGTACAATACTTTTCTTCTTATTCAGATGAATTGATATATTTTTCGGAGAATTACGGGGCAGATAAATAGATAAGTAGATAGATAGATGGATATCTTTGCTTCTCTGCCTCCCCCTTCCCCTTCTAGCTTCCACGCCTTCTGCACTTGTTCTCGCCTACCCTCTCATGCCAATGCCCCTCCTCCCTCCCACCTCCTCGATCCCCCTCCCACCAAGTAGCTTTCGCCACTTCTCTTGTCAGACTTATTTGATGAATCGCTCGTTGAGCAGCTCCCGGCTTAGATGACCCTCCTTGTATTGATATCCTGTATTACAGAGCTGCTCATCTGCCGGCTAGTCTCTCCCCGAGCCCCTGTCCACCCAGACACGGACTGACCACTATGTAGGGCGTCCACTACATAACCTCCTTGCCAAGCTGTTGTAGGCCCTCACCTCCTTTAAGCTGGGTAGATCTGGACATCAATTTCAGCCTGTTTGAAATCCCTCAGACTTGGCTCCTCTTGGCATCAAATATCCTCAGGATTGGGGTTTTAGTGTCACTGGCAGACACGATTGTCTGAATCCTTGAGCGCTTATGATCCCATCTTAGTTCTTCATACTATTTTCTTCGCTTATTATATGATTGACTTTGCCTTAGCGTGTGTGTTTGGGGCTGAGTGTGTGGGGAGGAGGAGGGGGGGGGGTAGAATTTATCCGAGACGAGTTATGCAAGCCAGAGAGTGTGCATAGTTAAAAAGCCCCATGTACTTTAATCTTGAAGCTTTGTACACAACAGTTTTCGGAACTGTTCGAAGACTGCGCTTTGGTATGTATCCTAAAATAGCTACCCCAAAGTGCAACGGGACCAATAGAAAAAGTGTTCTTATTTCCCGCAATGAGCGGCAGGATAACATTACCGTTTCCGATCCAATTTAAAATGGATTCATCTCACTCAATCTGTCTTCAACCCCAGGAATCCTGTGTTAACAGTCTTTGGATACTCTCTTCGCTTCTAAATGTGTTATGAATGATGTTAGAGGTGAATGACCCCCATTGCCTTCAGTGGCCCTGATAATCTAGTGAGTGTATTCTCCATTGTATTTCGTGTTCAGCGGAGTCGATGAACTCCATTTCTTCATTAACAGAATAATATCCAAAATACAACTAACATGTGTATTCTGTTTCAACTGTACCTCAATTCGACACCAATTATTTTTTAGATGTTATATCAAAGTAAATAAGAATGAAAAAAAAATAGAAAGATATAGTAAATAGTAGGAAATGATTGAGCAAAGATTATTGAGTCTACATAAAATTCTTTCACACAGTAAAACGAGGTGCAACATTTCTTAGATAAGTGGAACTTGAACTTCAAACAGGAAAATGTCCATCAAGAAAGGCCCATATTTTAGAGAAACATCAAATCTGCGCTGCTTTGTGTGGAGAATTTATCTAGGAGTATAATACATTTACCTCTAACATTATAAGGACATTGATATACTTGTTATACTCAAATGAATATATTCTAATATTATGTAGAGTTTAAAATCTAAAATCTAAATCTTTTTCAGTGAAACATATTATTGTTACCTCGTTGAACTGGTATAAATCATTAATCAAATATTGAATTGCTTTTTCTTTTATTTTCACTTATGCCAAACATACATATATATATATATGCAATCACTCAAAAAATGGGGGAAAGCACTCATGTGTGAAGAAGACATGTTATTCTATTATATTAAGAGCCCTTTTGGGGGCGTTCGGCTACGTGACCATTATATGAAACCTGTGACGGGATAGCTCTGTTACTCATGATATATGTGTCGAGCCTTGAAAGCATTAGTGGCTACTGTGGGTATCGATGTATTGTTTTTCCTGATTTATATTACCCACATGGAAAATAAAGCTGCGCCCCTGTATTATAACTTTCCTAGTGGGAATGCATAAATATATCCGGGTGCATTTGTCCATGACAAAGTAAAGACCGGTTTCTAGGAAAGTTTTAGGACCTCTTCTCTGACTTGCAACTTGCATGATGCCCTGAGATTCAAAATGGCTGCTATGGAAATCTCTGAAAGTACATATTTTATACTCAAGAATGCTCTGCTCAAGAAAGTATATATTTTTAAAAACAACTGATGATTCATGATTCAGTTCTTCCTTTTGTTTCATACACCAACTCTCCCTTATATAAACGTCCTCATTAGCTATCAACGACAGCCTAAAAGTGAATATAACCTTATCAAAATATAAAAAAAAGGTTCAGGGCTTTGATCCGTAGTTAAACCATATTCCCTCTACAGTTCAGAAGACGGGAGGTAGAGTTTGGCTAGGCAGCTGTTAGCTACTGTAGATCCAAATCATGCGCCTAATTAAAAGGGTAGGGGGAGGATGCAATCAGTCAGGGGAAAAGTCTCTTCTTGCCAAGTGCATTCCAACCTGTATTAACTTGCCTTACCTCGGGAGTTGAGAAGATCGAACAGGTACCTAGGTTACAGGTCAAGGCCTGTCTGCAACTTAACATTTCTTCCACCCACGTGCACCTTAGAGGGAAGATGTTGAGTGGTGTCTTAAGTACCATTTCATTTCCACCAACTTTTTTTTCTATGTACTCTATTCATTCCTATATCAATTTATTTTCATCTGATCTCTGTCCAATCTCATTTCGAAGTTGTTGTGCCGTAGTACTGATAGAACCTAATTGAAATAGACTGTGTATAGGGAAACCATTGGTACCGTACTAAATTGGCTTAAACCTTGGAGGATGTGTTCTCACTCTCCGGCATTTTATTTTCAAAAGTATTTTATTTCGTAAAATACTTATTAGGTAATTTTCATTCCTATTATATATATCATAAGTTTATTTTGAAGTGCGGTATTACTAAAACCTGCGCGACCCGTTAACCTCTATGGAAATTCCTTTACGTCATACATTTTAATGTGGTATTATAAGAGGTTGAGAACACAAGAAGGCAAGTGTTGATATTGTATAATTGAAGACCTTAGGTCCACACTATCGTTTCGTAGACAGCTCTTTCCCTCGTCTGCTGCTGACTTGATAAAAACCGGACCACTAGGACCTCCGGGAGTAATTTATCATTATATTGTTCTTATTTAGTCAGATTGGAGGCAGCTCCCTCCCACGCCACAATCCATTTATTTTTGCCTTCTTAAGCCCTCTCTCAACTGCTTCCTTGGCTGGTCATAAACAGGTTTATTATTGGTTAAGGATTCCTATTTCTTCTCCTCTCCTTTGTTTTGCACCTAGGAGTTACATTTATTAACCCTCTGTCTTTCCATCCTCTCTCTCTCTCTCTCTCTCTCTCTCTCTCTCTCTCTCTCTCTCTCTCTCTCTCTCCCTATCGCCCCCTCTCCCTTTCCATCCATCTAATTATCAGTCTGCCTGTATTTTTAAAAACTGGTCTTTAACTCTAATGTAATTTAATTATGTGATTCAAATTCTTCTTTCTGTCTACATAGTAAATTTGATGTTTTCAGTTTAGCTCAAATTTAAGTCCCATTCTACTAAAATAATGGAATGATATAAGTTATATATTTTGACACGAAGGATCATTTTCAGTTTTTGGGTGTCTGTGGATAACAATTACTGACATGCCTTTAGTGAAATGATGAACAACGAGGTAAATTCAGCAGGGGTTGAAATGTCATCAATCACTTTTTGCCTGTCACATATTATATATATACAGTGATCTGATATTTGGATATGATAGAAGACCTTTCATTGTGTTGCATTGGTCGCGCATTATAATAAGGTCTGCAACCATTGTCCTCACAAAAGTAATAACCAGAAACCATCTTCCTAGCGCTGTCTTACTTTTTATACATTTTAAGAGTAATGTATGGAATCGGAGTCCTTAGAGATTCATGAATTTAATGTTTAAAATATACTTGTAGTTTTAATGTAAACAACTGAGCTGCTAGAGAAATCGTTGTGGGTAGAATGAGTGGTGGATAATATAACAGGGCATGCTAGATTCCTGCATATATATATAATATATTTTCCATTGACTTATGATAATCACCGTCAGGATACATATGATAATAGAAAGAATGGAACTCAGTACTGGTAATTGAATATTTATTGGACGGGATTGCGCAGCAATCGAGTCCTATAGATATTCAATACAAATATTCAATATAGCTTTACTATTTATTATATGCCCCTAGTATAGAAGAATATTGCAATATAAATCTTTGTTTTTGTATCGTCATAAAGTATCTAAAAGCTGAAAGGAAAACCGATAAAAATATTTTTATCGCACCCACTTCATCGCACTCTCAAGTGGAATTAGCATTATAATAAACCTTGTTAGGAAGTGGTTATAGGCATGATACGTTTCTTTCTATAGCTCCCATTGCACCTATATGTTTTTCCTACATATGTAATCGGGTGAACGAGTGTTTGAATAATGAGGCTGAAATGTGTTCATCCACAATAACATCAACACATTCTGCCTTCTTCTTTATCCGATCATGTTTATATATATAGCTATGTTGCTTAGTATTTCATTCAAAGAAGCCCCTGACTCTATGAATGAATTTGTTTTTAGATGAAGAAATAGAACAAATTTGTTGCTCGACCGGGTGTGTTAGCGTAGAACTTCAATTAAGTTCCTATTGATTTCATTCAAATAGGACGAACCCACACAAAAAGCTATCTCGCTGAATTGATATCGATTTTGTATAGAAATGGTCAGGGCTTTCAAGAAATAGCAGTGAGTTTAGCCAGCACCTAAATCTAAACCGTTGAGCTATATAAAATGCCATCTTCGATCATTTTTCTAAATAACACCGAGAACTTTATTGCTAATGACACATAAAGAAATCCCTTAATGCATAGCTATGGGGGAATAATAGGGAAATGATGAAAGGCCATTTAGAGCCGCCACATTGGAAATATTTGGATTGAAATGGAAGTCCAAAGAGAACTCGGTGGCCAGTAAATAGATAACCGGCCTTTCGTCCTGAACATGGGCTTTTAAGCTGTAGCGTGGCTCCAATAGCTCACTCCGACCTCATTCAACAAAACTAAGCCGAAACCTCCGTGCACTACGCTGATAAGTGTAACATCTTTTGACGCAAATCTGGCCAGATTTTCCACTTTTTTGCTTCCCATGCCAGCCTCTTATACCAAATAAGCGTGGGGTGCTATACATCGGGGCATGGTCGATTTGGAGGCTGATCGTTTGTAAGGAGTTTATTTGTAGTTGGAAACTTGTGGTGGACAGATATTCACTCGTTGTTAATGGTCCTGCGTTTTGGGGTGTCCCTCACACAAGAATTTGCTCCGTTTACTGGATTCTAACTGAAAGGGGTCTTATCTAACCAGTTCAGTATTTGAGAGCCCAGGCGGTGGAAGTAGTCAAAGCAAATATCAAATATAGAGCGTTCTTGGTGGTGATTGTGAAAGACAATCTCATTTAGTTTCACAGATGGAATCTCTCACCAGATTCTCAAACATGTGTTATTTGAGGGAATACCTTTTTAAGTTAATGAGTTTATCGCGACAACCGCTCAAATTAATGGGAAAATGAATGGAAAAGTTAAAAAAATGGACTCAATGTAATGATACCACTTATTCCTGAAAACCCCATTGAATTCTGATATATCGGGAATCACAGTTGATATTCATTCAAACGTATATAGAGAGAAATTATCACTGGAATATTGATTGAATTATTTGTTGGTATGATGTCTTTAAACAACCCTTTCCCTATTGTACTTACAGGAGTTGTATGGAATGAACGGAAAAGGTAACTACCGCAAGCAGGCAGAGCGAAACTTAGAGCGTGCAGTATGCCACGGTCAGATGTCCATCAGTGATTACTACACTCGTAAAATGGAGATACAACAGTCTAGTATTGCCGGGGTGGACGATGGTCACTCCTGCACCGGGGGTAAGTTTTTTCTTCACATTCTCAAGTTTCTCTATTTCTACTTTTACTTTCTTTTGGTTCATGAAGCCAGTTTCTTCCGATTATTTTCCTTAATCTGGATTAAAATGGAATACAAGATTGTCCATTCATCCCCCCCCCCCCCTCCCAATACGTCTATTCATGCATTAGTGAGTTAAAATACATTTATTTGTTTTACTATGTGGTATAATTTGTCTTCATTGTTCACTTGCATTCGAGGCATCCTTAAACACTACTTTTACAAAAAAAAGTTCACATTACATTGTATGTTAGGTCTCATGAATACTTACTAAATATCATATACGATCGCACAGGTTAATACGCATCCAGGTCCATGTTAATCAGGTACCAGGTTCAGGCTCCACTATGTAAATTGAAGTTAATGAATTATTTTACCAATAATCATAATAGATATAAGATATACAAGATCAGGTTTTCATTTCTATAGGTATAGATAAGAACTTTGCCATCAAGACTGATAACGATTTATGCATTTGTGTAGATTACTGACCTTCGTTTCGTGACCTTTCTCCGGGGATTATAATAGTTGTTGGAGATAGCCTTTGAACCTGGTGCCGCCAATTTGCAAATATGCATATACCCGACGTTCTGTTGTATATTCAAAAGAAATAAATCAGACCCTTATATATTGAATATTCGCGGCAAATTATACCTTTGTCTACACGAACGCGTCCTAAATACATCATAGGTCACATTTAATATTACTATTTTGAAGTTGACAACTAATTAATGATAATGATAATAGAAGGGAAGTACGTTAATTAATAACTAGACCAAGCTGTCTGTTTGATAGAGATGGGATTTTTAAAGAAGCTCGTTATCAAAATGATCAAGGGTGCTTGGGACTTTCAAGGATGTATTCATTAACAAGAAGTTCATTTCTTCAATCTTATGATCTTATCCATCTGCTGTGAACACTCATTCCATGCATGACCTCATCAACATCAATCTCGGGTAAACTAACACATTAGTCCGCATCTTGTATATTCAGACGTTCCCTATAAGGATCGCTATGGATATTCAAGTGAGATAGAACTGTATTTTTTTTTATCTTTTTTTTTTTTTTTTTTTTGATAGAGCTGTATTATACCTAACCCCAATAATTGTCAAAACTCAAGCTACACACTTAACGCAGTCGGAATTAATTTGACAGCCATCTCCGGATCAACTTAGAGTCGTGTTTTATTTTATGGAGCCTCGCCCATCCTATACGCGGCGAGTATAAGATTCCCCTCAATATGGAAAAGGTGTATTTTGAGGGAAGAATGAATACCTATCCAGGGGGAGCCTTGTAGATTGATCTGATGAGTGTATTTTTGTTGGGGCTAGAAGAACAGGGCCTTAGAGGGCATCAGGTGGTGTTTAAACATGATCAGGCCTCGTTCATCATCATTAATTGCTTTACTTGGGTCGAGGACATGGATTGGTTTGAGTGGAAAATCCCTCAATCAGAGTTCGGCTCCTGTTACTCGCATTTTTCTCCCCTTCTGCTTCCGCCAATCCCAGGTCTTGTTAGAAATACCACCTGGTCTTCTCTTCTCTCTTCGTGGCCTAGCTAGCTACCACCTTCCCTGTGTGGTTGTTTGCTTGCCACGATTGCAAACATTCTCTGATCACCTAAACCGCTGATCTCTCGTTTGATAGCTCGCTTGACCAACACACAAAAAAAACTTTCAAGAGGATATGACTTTTCAGGTGTTTCCCCATTCCTTATCTCTTACTGTATTATAGTTGCAAATTGCACCATCCTGCCATTTCGGCTGGTTTAAACGGGTGATTTTTATTTGTCTTTGATCGTTCGTAGCCCTGGCCAGTTCTATTATTTCTTTTATCGCTCCGCTATGCTTGGTGGTACCTCTCATCATCTCCAATGCGGATGGGCGATGGCGTCTCATTTCATTCTCACTACCTTTTGCGATAAACAATCTTTTTGGTATTTTACCCTCTTTAGTAAATATCTACCTCTTACCTAGCCATATATAACTGAAGTCCTTGTTTTAGGTGATTTGAATTGTCAAATTGTCTGATTTATCTAACTTCAGGTATTTTAGAGTGTCTGAGACACTACTACAAAACCACGCCGTCCAATGTTGCCAATGCCTGGGTCTCCTCTACGTGCGACCACTACGCGACGTCGTACGGCGACAAAGGCTGGGGCTGCGGCTACAGGAACCTACAAATGCTACTGTCTTGCCTATCACACAACGCTTCCTATGAAAAGATTATTTTCAACGGTAAGTCTATTATATCATTTGCTATATATATGAATCTAACTACTTTACTCGTCCTGTCTTGGAGTTACTTGTTGTTATTTCATTGACGTTCTTGTTCGGTTTGCTCCTGCTCATCTTCCACTGACCTCTCCCCCTCCTCCTCCTCCTCCTCCTCCTCCTCCTCCTCCTCCTCCTCCTCCTCCTCCTCCTCCTCCTCCTCCTCCTCCTCCAATGCCACCTCCTCCAATGCCACCTCCTCCAATACCTCCTCCCTTTCTCCTCCTCCTACAATACCTCCTCCTACAATGCCTTCTCCTCCTCTAATACCTCCTCTTCCTCCTCCTCTTCTCTAATGCCTTTCCTTCTTTCTTTCCGCTTCATCTTATTCGCTACACTATTGCTTTCAATACCGCTCAATTAAATGGCAATTGGCTATTTCATCATCTGACGTCATTTGTTCCGCCTGATTGTGCTAGAAAGAAGTTCCGCTTTTAATTGATTATCTTATGAAAAAATCCTAAGTTGATTTATTTAGGTCTTTCCTGCTTAATGTGGATTACAAATCGGAGAGCCTCTGAATTGACCGGATTCTTCTGTCGAATTAATCAACGAAGTGAAGTGTGAATCATTTAAAAATTGTTATTTAATCAATTGATTACAATAATCTAAATATTAGCATTTCTTTTATTGGTAGTCATTTTCATGCCACCTAGTTTCTTGAATAAGTCTTTTTTTAGTTGAAACTAAGCTGAAGCTAAAACTAATTGGACATCTCCTTTTTTATATCGATGCTCTTCTCAGTTAATCCTGTCTTTACAAACAAATAGGTGAAATTCCTTCGATATGCAAAGGATAGCCAGTAATTTCGTTCCTTAATATTCATATTTATTTATTTTGTTTATTTCAAACATGGAATATCACCGAAATACTGAACATTAACTTTTTTAAGCGTCTAAAATCACACATAATCTGGTGGGTGTAACTGCCTTTCTTGAAATGAATTTCTCTCTTTATCTTAAGTTCTATATTCTTGTCTCGTCTCGTCTCGTCTCTTCTGTTATCTTTTCTCTACAGAAGATATTTACTGAGTCTTTATGTCCCCCAGGAAACATCCTCAACCTCTTCCCGCATACATTACTTTCTGTCAAAACCTCTCACGGGATCTTTGTTTTTTTGTTTGTTTAAGGCAGTGGGAGGAGTCCTATGTCCAATTTGGTTGCTTCCCTGAGTAATTATTTACACTCGCTTAAATAGTTATGGTTTGCCCTAAATATATTCAAACCTTTATATTTTAATTGTTGACTGTTCATGTTTCATATAAAAAAAGAGTGTCCCCTTATCAATTCTTTTTTTAAAATACTCCATAATTTATATTTTGACATGGTCTGTATTCTCCTGTGTATTCTCCTGAGTAACTCTTTCTATTTAGAACTAATGCTACATTTCCATGTAATTGTTGTGTATTTCAGTCAATGCAAATGAAGGCATGCCTATGATTCCCTCCATCCCAAAGATCCAACGATTGATAGAAGCCGCCTGGCAGAAAGGCTTCGACCTCCAGGGTTGTGAGCAGTTGGGTGGTCGAGTTGTGGATACCACCAAATGGATTGGTGCCACAGAAATAGTGGCCACTCTCTCTTCTCTCAAAGTCAAGTAAGTCCTCTTTACATCCAGTCTCATTAACATTACGAGGCGTTTGTATTCTTTAAAGTTATACAATACTCTCAAGTCAAAACCCAAGTCTGGATTATGATTCTTGAAGTGCTTCAAATCAATTAAATACCCGATATTCTCAAGTCAAAACAGAAACTAAGTACGTTTTTCTTGATGAAGGTCTGGACTATTATTCTTGAAGTGCTTCGAGTCAATTAGATACCCATGCTAGTTTTTCAGAAGTGGGAATTTGCCCTATCCTAAACCAAGCACCAAACCATAGGAAGGAGACCTTTTAGGGACTGTTCATAATTAACCACTGGGAGGGGAGGGAGTGGAGTGGAGAATTTGCGAAAAATTCTTGTGCAAAATTGTATGACCTAGTCCTGTGTAAAATTAAGAGTCTGCGCCAAAAAGTGCCCCCCCCCCCCCTTCAGTCTGCACAAAAAAGGTGCCCCCCTGAAAAATTCTCCTCTCTCCCCCACCCCACCACCCAGTGGTTAAAAATGAACAGTCCCTTAGACCTATCAGTTTAATGCAAATGAGCTAATGGCGGATGAAGAGATAAGGACGGGATGGGAAAGGGGAAAATAGACAGATGGGCAGGCAGACATCCAATTTAATCAGTGGGTAAATCCAGCGGTACAAACATGAAAAGTTGTGCTGTCTGTGAAGTGATATCAGAGCTTGGGTTGCGGAAAGTGTTTCTAATTCTGCTACATCTCCCAATAACTCAGCTGAATGTTTAACCACTATTAAAAATGTCAAAACCATCTACTAGGATTCTGACCCTTACTTGTCATAGCAGTGAAGTCATATACTGAGATTATACATTATAGGAAAAATCCTAATCTATATGTAGATTCCAGTAGAAATATGGCCATGCTTTCCTGCCCTATATGTATCCCGTCTGGCTATCTCATGGACATTGGGAATCAATAGTTAAGACATTAATGAGCTGCTGAGCTTATTAGAATCGAATGAAATAATCATTTACTTGTCTACAAAGTTTTGCTGACAAAAGAGGGCCGTATGGAAAAGGGTTTCTAAGACTTCAGTCACGTGCCCACATGATTGAATTTAATTCTTTACCATAAAATTCACATTTCAAAAAGGAAAAGAAACAAAAATTAAGGCAGGAATATTCAAAGCATCAACTGGGTGGACCCTCTGGTAGACCTATGATTGTCTTAGATGGGGGCTACCAATTTCTGGCTATATTGTTTTTGTTTTATACTTGGCAGGAAATAAAAAAATAATCAATCAATGAACCCAAGGTAGCAAATTTGGTGTTCAATATAAGAAGATGGAGATTTTAGATTTACCATGCAACTCAAATATTGTGGATCTTGTCCCTTAAATTAGTTATATTATATATATTCTGTGTGTACACTTCAATACTGTTGGATTGATAATCTCGGGTAGTTTTGTCATTCATATGGTAGTGGTACATCATATATATGGGTATAGTTTGAGTTATTATAAAAATCACTAACTTATCTACAATTGGTACCTTTTATATAATGAAGATACACTAGGTTTAATAAGTAGATGCATATCATTATACAATAATATTTTGCGATCTGTTTTGTCTTTATCTCGTATTGTTGTCTTACTAACAGTCTGAAAGTTAATTAAAATGAAAAATGATTACCTATGAAAGGGAGTATCCTATATCGTATCTTTGTAACATACGAATGTGTTTCCGTCACATTGAATCCCGTACGGTACAAGAGTTTCCTTTCAAGCAAAACTCCTCCTTGTTTCAAGTAAAGTGATAGCCGTCTTCTTCGCACATTGAATATTCTATGGCCGGGGTATATTGTATACACCAAAGACATGTTTATTTGTCTCAGATCAATTTTAGACGATGGGTTAGGAAGTAGGGCGTCGTTCTGGGAACATACGCGTGCATTTAGCGCTTGGAAAGGCCATGGAATTTGTTTGTTCATCGATCGTTACATTTTCAGATCGGATGTCTTTGACATTGTTGTGCCTATGTTTATCTTAGGGACCTTGATATTCAATGATCGCGCTTTATTTGGGCGTGTATTATTAAGCATTGGGATTTTTTTCAGGCTGGAAAATATGATTCTGCTTTTGATTATGTATAGATAAGCAATCGTGATTTACCATACAATATTTTGATAAAATAACATTATTACTTAATATATATGGTGATTCAATTTGATACACTGCACAGCCAAAACAGATCGCCTTCATATTCATCTCATAACATATACTTAAGAAGACCCATATAGCTGTGAGGTGATGAAAGATATGCTTATATTATTATTGGTTTGTTCGAAATAACATTAAAATGTTGCCCTAACCTCCATGCCCTTACCGTCCCATAGTACTTGTTTTCATAGTTCCATAGTACAATTTTCGTTTTCCCCTGACGCGGGTATAAAAATGAATTGATGAGTTTTTAAAAATAAAATCCGATTTCCCTGTCAAGAAGTCTGTGGAAACGCTAGATGGTTCCATCCATATTCAATGTCCCTTTTGTTTAGAGTCTAATTGAAATGTCACTCTCCTCTTTGTTAAAGATGTCAACTTGTGGACTTCCACGCCCCTACGGGTAAAGACGGAACTCATCCGAGACTGTTTGAATGGGTGCGAGACTACTTCAAGAGAGATATTGATTTCAAGCCTCCGCTCTACCTTCAACACCAAGGTGCCTGTCACTTTCCTCATATAAGAAGGCCCCTTATGAAATAAATTCAGTTCCTACCTTCTCAACACTAACTGAGATTTGACTTTGACTTTGAATTTGAATTTGATAATACAGTTGCTTTCAATTTGTCTTCGGGAGATATTGGTCGCTGCACTATCAATTAATTCGGAATCTTTATTTATTTACGGGCACATTTGAAAAACCGTTGAACTAAAGCTTGAAGGTTAAATCTCACAACTTGTGAAATTTGTTATAAATGGATGATTTCGCGGGGGTTACATATACCTCACTAGAAACTTGGCGACGTTTCTAGGTGTTGCCAAGAGGTGCACTTGTTGCAGGGTTGTATGTTAGTAACCCAATGTAGTGTAATACTCAGATTTGTTGTGTGAGTATGAAAAGACATTTGGTCCAAGCAGATTAGGATCTAGAACAGCGATTATTTATTCTGCGCAAAGTGAGCAATTAGTATGTTTATTTCATAATTAAACAGAACATGCATTTTTTTCATGTAGCTGTCATTTCCATTCTCCCCAGGTCACAGCCGAACAATAGTTGGCGTGGAGGAGTTGAAGGACGGCCAGCTCCGTCTGCTGCTCTATGATCCGTCGTGCAATCGTAAACAGATGCTTCAGTTCATCAACGGCGACATTTCTGCTAACCTCATGCGATGTGTGCGACGGTCGCTTCATTCGATGAAGGCCAAGCAGTACCAAATAGTGGCTGTGGTCGGGATCCTGAACGATCGTGAATTAGAGGTGAGCCGTGCACATTGCTGGAAGTTATACCGACATGAATGTAACTTGTAACTAAAAAGGATAGGATTTCAAGGCACATTTTGAACATTTGTATATAATACCTTCCTCATTCCTAGATTAACTTTTAAGTTGTTTTGTCGTTTTGGTTCGCAGGAACATTGTGGAAAAGTTTGTGATAATTTTTCCATAATATTATGAAACTAGAATCTAGAGTATAGATTTCTGGTTGTGGTGTTATATCTCATTGTGCCATATCCCTTTATGTTACACACGTTATAACAGTAATTACTCAAAAATATAACTGTGCTACAAAAAGTAGAGCCTTGTGTTCTTCTTGGGGATCACCCCCCCCCCGTCCACCCCCACCCCGCCCCACACTTGCTGAACTCAAGGAGATATGATATTACACTCTACTTCCCTGTCAGTACGTATGGGACATAGCTTGTGTTTTCTGGGCAATACTTTATTATTAATATTTGCCTTTCAGGAAAGCAAAGTTCTGAAGTCGGATAGGATTCCTTGACGTATATCAAGTAATAGGCTAATATCATCCTAGGCCTGAGCACTCACCAACAAGAGACACGAGGGACACACCACTAGAAGAAAATAGAAGAAGCTTACAGTCCATTGGATGAAACCCCAGTAAAGAAAACCCTGAGGAAATACATTCACATATTCAGTTACACTCTAGAAAAACAAAAAGATTAGCCACTTGTCAACAGCCTTTTGTCTACGGCAACTGAAACAAAAATCAAAACTCAATCGTGTTGAGTGAATGATGTACATGCAACTTTCAACTTTTTGAGAATGTTTGAAAAAATACTATGAAAAATACCAGTTACTGGTTATGATGGTGGTTGACTGCTTGCAATTGAAAGTTCTCGCTGTTTTCCCTGGCTGTCGTTGCCTAAAATTGTATAAAAAAAATCAATTTAAAATACTCTTCCTCTGGTTTGCTAGTTTTATCAGTGTTAGACGTAATGACAAAATTAATGTTGAAATATTATATATCGAACGGGTTTCAGCATAGATAGTTGGTTTGTCGGATGTAAGTAGAAAAGATGAATGTTGAATTGATATTATTTTTTCTCTGTTGCGTAGTGAAAGACCATTGTCTGAAGATAAATACTTTAGTTGTGATGACTTGAATTAGAGTCTCAGTGTAAACATTTCCAATGATAGTAAATTCTCCTTAAACATGATTTGCATTTTTTTTTTAATTCAGTGCACCAATTTCTACTTCTGGTATTATGTTTGAGTTTTCCTAAGCCAATATCCTGTATCTTTATTCTTCTTGTTTGTAATACAGGTTTTATATTATAACCCTCTCTTCAACGTTTACACACAGCTATAATAAACAAAATATTAGTTACTTAAAGTACGGGAATTGGATACATCAGTTGAATCTCAAATAAATCAAAGCATAACCGTGGAATGGTGTAATTCAACTAGATATATTATATATTATATATCCATCTCAGGTCTAGATGTGCTGCTATAAACGATATTAGTGGGTCAACAAGCAAATGTATACTCCCATTAAAACAGCTGTTATAAGAACCTTAAAAATAACCTTTATTACATCCTGAGAATCAGACCATGGTATTGTTACTGCGAAATACCTCTTGGTAGTCGGATAGAGGTAGGGAATAGATTTAGAAATGAATCTGTGGTCACCCGGTCTTTCATTAATCAATTGAGTCCTTGAGGGAAAGAGGACTGCCCTAGGACTTGGTTAGTTCTTTCTCCTCCTTCGCTCCAAGTCCCTTGATTCTTGGATTCGTGAAGGGAAAATTGAAATGTATCTTGCCGTTCGAATTATTACCAGTTTATATATTATTGAATTGGATGAATTCCTTCTATTTCTATAAACATTCTGAGTGTATATATGAATATTCTTTGATATTAGGAATCGGCCTAACTTCATTTGACGTTACATATATATTTCCGCACTCAGGTATATTGGATTTATTAGAAACAAATATTTTTTCCTTTGACAGACTTTCAAATTTATTGATTAAATTTACAGATTGTAAACAATTGCAAAGAGCCATGTACAATCCTTGTACATGAGATGATACAAAACCGAGGTCTATTTTTCTTCCTCTTTAGCGTAGCATTGATAAAGTAAAGATCTTTTTAGAGGTTAAAAGATCTCAGAACTCATATTGTGATACTATTTTGCTGATCCACTCCTTAACTGAATTGATTCTTGTAGATAATTAAACCAATCACTTTAGATAAGTCGGTGGTGGAATAAAGTACTTTACCCAGTGTGTTTGAAGTAATAATGTACATAGATGAGTAATTTGATATATAATCCATTAATATTAATCACTTAAATACAAATAGCGTTATCAAATCCCTAGCTACTGAATTCATGACCTTCTCACTTCCTCCTTCCTTAACATAACTTTAAAATTTAACAAGTCATAGCATTACCAACTACGCACCTACAATCGATTGGAGAATATGTAAATATGTTCCCAGGCAACTCCAGTTCATATTGAAGTGTTTACCTCCATATACTACATCACTCTATAATTATTCTCAAACAAATGAATCACAGTATAGATTACATAGATCGACAGTTACCTTAAAAAGTTGTACCCTATGTAAGAAATGAAACATCAGTCTGTGTTGAGAAAAATACAGCGAAGGTGGTCCATCTTGTTTAGTTGGTGGTTTTAGTTTTGATGCATGTTAGTGTAAGAGGATATCTGCAAAACATATATAATTGAATTTGTTTCTCATCCAATGTCAAGTTGCTCCAGGGTATGTAGAAGTTCAGACATTCTTATGGCGATACAAATAATTTATTATATTGAATCAAGACGTCAGGGTATATCGATGTTAAATCGAAATGTTGCTTTAGACTTAGCGTATGACAATTGTTTCAGTGTGACATTGTTGTTAGTTTGGAATGAAACAAAAATGAGGCTATTGGTTTGATTTGACTCTCACTGTAAATTCTTTGATGTGTACTGGTTACGAACTGGTATTTTGGACTTGAACGTGTACTTGAAAACACATGAAGTTGAAGGTGCTTGGAATATGTGTAGGAAAACTGCTAAGTTGTGGTCCTGAGTGAAAATAACATAAATATCTTATTTCATGCAGTGATGTTCTTATGATTTGATGTCATCATCAGCTCTGATATTCGTGTGATTATGATATCACTGATTTGAGTGATACAAAGAAACCAAGACTTGCTTGAGCTGTGCCTCATTTGCATATTTAATTAACTTCTCTCATTCAAAATATTGTCACAGCTAATTTTATAATTCTTTTTTTGTCTTATTATTATGCATATTTCATTTTAACAATTAGTCATTTATAATCCGAGATTCAAAATGGTGTGTAAAGTTATTGTTTTAAAGAGGACTACACTAGGAAAGACTTTATCCTCACAAACTGACCTAATTATATAAAGTGGAATACATGCTCTAATTGTGTGGTGATGGACTTTTGCACGTATATATATATGAGAACATGATGATGCATCATTCATTATCACCTTTCCACAATAAATTTGTGAATGCTTATGTGTGAAACGCATCTAGAGAAACTGAATGCATATCTCACAAGGAAAGAAGTGACAAAATTAACAAACATTTAGCATCAAATCATTCGTTTCTCCGAATTCTGAATTCAAAACAATCATAAACTATAGCCCTTTAAAAATATCACAATATGTGATGTAGTTGATCATATTGTCAGATTCACTAGGTCTAGAGCACAAATATTTCAAAACTCACAGAATATTCATAAACATAGAGAGAGGAGTGTTGCCACAATTTAGTTTGTGCCCTAGGGTATCCAATATGGAACTAAATTGAAATCTATCCTTGTTAGGATTTGTTGTCTATTTTAATCCTCAAAGTAAACATACTGCTCTTGTTAACTATTATAATGACCCCTGAGGTGTCACTCCACTGGTGCGATACGCATTTGATAGATATCGCATACAACAAAATGACACGATAATTCTGAACATTTTCGGAATTATCCCATTCTCACATGCAATATGGCAGCGATAAAAAAACAAAAAAAGCTCCACTACTCATGTGATACTTGTCGGTAGTCATATCGCACCAGTGGAGCGCCTCCTTTAGTGAGTCGTACTCCCAATACATTACACTACCAATACTGTCCATTCAGAGAGAACATTGTTACTATCATCATTCTACAGATGTATTAATTGTTGCAAATTATCTGGTGGAACGCTTCGAGTTGTTGACAGTACGCCTGTAGCGGTCATTTGCAAGCTGGTATGTAAATGCGAGCAGACGGACGGGTGATCGTTGTCTATGAATCCTGTTTCTATCTTGTTGATACCTAGCCCAGTCTTGGATATCAAGAATAAACCCTCTGTATGGTAAAAAGCACTCTCAAACATAATAATTCAAATATCACGCACACATAATTAATTACTGGTTGAACGCAGGAGTAAATATAAGTCGAGTGAGAAAAGAATATATAATATAAGAGGCTGGGTGTATCTTTGTTGAGAAAATAAGGAAGGTATGGAAATCATCATATTGTTGTTGAAACATTATGTGTAATATATTGTTGCTTACTAAAACTATTTCCTTCATTAATGTAAAGTCTAAAGAGATTCCATTAAAGGTGCTCTCTAACCGTACTCTCCAGTTCTGTGGTTTTTAATATTAAAAACTGCACTCTCTGCTAACATCGATCGAAATCTTGAGATTTTCTTTTTGTTACGTTCTTTACCTACCCATCTTTCTGAAGGTCAGTTCAACTTGGCCCAACTCCTGGAAGATTTCTCCGTTGTTTTTCTGCAGGGGTTCATGAAAGTCCTCATGTTTATATCGGTGGCCCGCCGAAATGAAATCCTTTTCTGGCGCTCCTTTTAAATTCCTTCGACAGACTCGACTTGAAATTCTTGTATAAACATATAACATCAGCTAACTATTGATAACTTCAATCCTATAAGGTCAAATAATTGGTAAATATGGTAAGATGTTTTTATCGCAATAGCTGAGAATGCAGCTTTGAATAAATGAATAATCCGCCCACTTTTTACTTAGCTATCTTCACTTTACCAAACACGATTCTACTTATACGCCAATGACCACTCTTTAATTCTCCACATATTATCTTTTATCTGGATATCACCCTAAAGATATCTCTCTATATATATACATTTATCTGAGGCTCTCTGAACGTTGAAGTTACAAATATTAATATTCCTAAACTGAAAGGCATTACAGGTTTTCTCTAAGCAATGGTAGTACCCAAAGGCCTCACTGCATGGGTGACGCGCTGGATCTTGGTAGATAGCTGTATTATAAACTGTAGTCCGAACTTGATGGAAATAACGACAGTGAAAGCAAAGCTATAGGAGCCAGGTAAAGTATCAATATGGATGAATAACTATACCTCCATGAATAGACTAAAAGAATAAGCGACAATATGAAGTATTTTTCTATTTTTATTGGCGTTTCATTGGCCTATCACCGGCATCCCAACTACGCAAAGATCACCTTACAAAATTGTAGAGGGCTTAATATACTTTAAATCCAGCTGCCAATGTTCGGACGCGATGTAATATTTGTGCACATGATTGTGTGAATCGCCCCTCTATCACTTTCTTAGATCTAAACCAGTATACTAAGTACATGAATTCATTCAAGAGTGAAATGGTTAAATCAATTCAAGTCTTAAAGCTATGGGTGTATGTGTAGTATAATACTGAATACATTCCTCTTCCTATGTAGACTCGTTGGAAGAAATTAATTAAGTTAATTTCTAAAAAGCACGCATTTGACTAGCATTTAAAGCAAGCAAATCTGTCAAGGTATGCCCCAAAACTTGGTGTAAATGTTAAAGTTCTAAAAAACTGTAATGATGATATGCTTAACTCAAATCGAATGCTAAATTGCACAATATGTTTCTATACTTTGCAAATTCTAACTCTTTTGACATAATGAGCATTTTACTCCAGATATCAATGTCACATCAAGAAATGTCATGAAAACCGCTAATAGCCATCATTGCAATACACCTATAAGCTTCATAGAAAGGCAACAAAAGTAGCTAGAATAAAACCAGTTACTGCGCAGAAAATGGTGTATGTAAACAATAATCCATTCGTTTAACATTGCAGCATAACATTAATCTACAAATTAAAGGAGAGCTGGAAATATAAAGGGATCCAACAAGACTTAACACAGTGATATAAATTGACCATAACATGGCACATTTGAATAGAATTCGCTTTGACATGGATCATATTTTTAACAAAAAATAGAAAAAACATACTTGTGGGAAAATACATTGGACACATTGAGTACATCAGCTGAAAAGGTGCGAAGTAATCTTGGAGAAGTGGTAAAGAAGCAAATCGACTCAATTACAACTCCAACTCACTCATAAACACGCCAAATGGGCAGAATGGGCAAGCACTTGGCCTGAATGTTCAGAAGTTTCCAAAATAATGTTTGATTTTTGCTCTATTACAAATCTGATTGGTTCTTTAAATTGCAGAAGCATCAACCATTAACTCGTGATTCTATGACTGGCCGTTGGCCGTTAATAAATTATTATGGGCAGATAATTTATGGAATAATACTATTGACACCAACAGTCCCTGGATACAACTTGCATCAAATATTCAATGTATGGGAAAGGGGAAACGGGGTTGATTTTCCTTCTTACCTGCCAAATACCTGTCAAAATACTTTCAGGTTGGAAACTACAATGACAAATTACCCTGAAAATTTCAATATGACAAACCTGCTATTCTTTTGACTATATTAAAAATAGTCTTAAATCTGCTTGACATCCAGGATAGAAAATACTTTCATTTCTACATACAAAATAAATCCCAGCTGTAGCATTGTGGCCTTTTCAACGTGATACATTGATAACTTTCAGAAAAACAGAATCCATTTCTATCATTGATTAGGTTATTGTAAGAGCAAGACTGTTTGAAAAATGAAGTACAATTGTCCGCATATGACTCTAAAACCTGTGTTAACTCAATAACCGCACTTGTCCGTGACTAAAACAAAACATTTAGAAAGGTAACACCATAGACTCATGCTATTTACAGTGACTTTATAGAGCCCGTATCATCCCATCATCAAATTACTTTCATAAATAATGAATATGACAATGCCTATATTCTCTTATGAATAAATATGTTTCGTCCCATCCACCAGGTGCCGAATCCCATCCCCAAAGCCAGAGTTATGTATGGTAGCATGCAGTATTCTCAGTCCTTCACACAGGTGGATCTGCCACTCCTGAAAGTAGGTAAAGGCAATGTGAAAATTATGAGTAAGTATTAGGACGACTGAAGAAAAAAAAATCGCTTTTATTCCCGAATATTAATCCACGACATGTGTAGATCCATACCTTGAATCTGAACAATAAACCATAGTGTTTTTTAACATGTAATTTCAGAATGCATTTCATCATACTATATCGGCATCATCATTAGGACGCTTTTCATGCTGAACTGATAACCTGTCTATTTACGGAGAGGTATCATTACAAATTTCATAAGAACCAGCGATGATATAGTCGGATGATAGTTCAAGTTGGCGTGATTGTTCGAATCAATAAAATTGGTGTTTTATATTGATCTTGAACCTGACTATACATGCACGGCAATTGTCGGTATTACAAAAGGAGCGAGACTCGTGATTACTCTGGAGTTTGAGAAGAGCTTCGCACCTTAATTAAAGTATTGTTTGATGTCACTTGTCTGAGGATACGTTGCATAAAAGTTCTAAATAAAACAATTCAAAAGGCAAAGAATATACGCACATAATGTATACGACTCCTTGAAGGGTCAAATTAAAATATATAGGGCAATTCCTAATTTTATCAAATGTACAAGGCTATTGCAAGTGCTTTAAAGTTAGCTGTATGATGATAGACAACTATCGTTAGTGCAGAAGAATAAATACAAACACACTAACTACAAAGAAGATGTTACCTTGAGATTTCGATCATTGGTGAGGAGAGATCTACGTGGTGCGCGCTCTCTTCTTGGGGGAAGCATCTTCATCATTAGATGATGACCCAGCCTTTACGGGTCCGTTCCTAGGAAAGATTTATTAAATAAATTAGGACAGTGTTATGTATAACTTGCTTCAATAACTCTACGTTAAAGGGCGATGCTCTTTAAGAGCTTGCTAATTCGATAATTATAACAAGTTTAGTCGAGATTACAGATCTCGAAAAGAGTAGGGTTATCGCATTATCAAATATATATATATATTTTTTTTAAAGAATTTAATACCGAAAATGGATAAAAATGGTTTATCATACAATTGTTAAATATATAAAAGGCCAAAAAATGTATAAGTTGCCCCAAATACCAAACTAAATCGAGAAACAAACTATGTAAGAAAATACCACAACTAACTCAAGTCATTGTCAGGTTAACTTTACTTAGCAACCGTATCCCATGAGCCTTAGCCAGAGTATAAATAAGGGCCCGGATCTGTCTGGCTCAGTCAAAACTGGACTGGCCCTGAAGAAGGATCGAGAGATTCGAAACGTCGACCAGTTAAAGTCCTAATAAAAAGTGAAAAAACTCAACCCAACATCTCTCTTTTCAACCAAGTAATAATCTCACCTAATTGAAACTTAATCGGTTGGCAGCACCCCTCCCAACAAAATTAATATATACAAAAGTATAGATTAAAATAGGGGGTAAAGCAAACAATTCCCCCATGAACATTTTGAACAATAAAAGGGTCAATTCTTTAAGGGGAAAAATGGAAGCAGATTTATTTTTGTGGGTGGTGGTGGTGGTGGTGGCGGGGGGGGGGGGGGGTTTTGATGAAGTTTGGTTACAGGGGAAATTTGACCATATTTGTTTCACTCAAGACTTGCACCACTGTACGTATAATCAAAAAGATATTTACTCTGGTTTCCAATTGGGGTCGAAGTTCTTCTTCAGCGGCTGCCAACACTTGAAATACTCCTGGTCCACCTTCTCGCACGTGTCCAGGCCCCATTTAGTGACAGCCATACTCAGGGATGACTCAAACATGAATGACTGCAACAACAGATTTATTTTAATTATTTATATTGACTACACAAATAGATAATTATATCTAGCTTGAGTAGATTCACGCCTGCTTTAATGGTTTCATCACCTGAGGAAATGTGTTCGCTGCAAACACAAACGACGAATAACACACGAAAAATAATTGGGCAAACAAAACATAGTTGTTTCCCGATTAATGCATATATATGACCGAGAAAGAACATTGATAGGCAACAAGATAACAAAAATAACCAGTTATGTCCTGGAGGTACACATCAAATACATGTTTCATATGTATTTCATTGAGAGGAAAAGAATGTATTCATCAAATAAACCACGAAACATTTAGGAGAAATATAGGGAACACTGCCTATCACGAATGAGCTAAATAACTTTTATAAGCTATCAAAATACCCTGACATACATCATCTAGTAATATATATATATATGGACAAAATACTTCAAGCTGTAGTACCTGGGTTCCGTCAGCCACTCTGACGGGTTTCAGCTCCCCCTGTGAGAACTTGTCGAAACAGTTTGCATCAGGGCCGTGCGGTGTCATTATGCTGTGCAAGGTGGCGCCACCGGGGCAAAACGCTCCTTCCTGGAGAAAAAGAAGAGGAAAATTCATTTTTCAGTTGGTTGAAATGGTTTTCCTACTTGAAAGACGAAGGTGTGTGGTTTTAAACGATTTTGATTTTGTAATGATTACTAACATATTTTCCTTTTATTATATCAGATTGTTTTATACGACCTTGTGTATAACATTGATAGTTTATGTAAACAATAATCTATAATTGTACGATATTTTTTGATTATATAATTTTCCTATGTATTATTGTGATTAAATTCAGCTTGTACTGTGAATAGTGCATAATGTCTGGCTGAATAAAAATCTTAAAACAATCATCGCGAGCAAGTGGAGAACCCCTATATACCCCTATGATTTATTATTAGATGATCCATTTTTGATTGGTGATTCGACCGCATGAATGATAATTTTGATATTTTGATATCCCTAACAACTCGCTAACAAGTGGATGATTGCGCTAACTGAATAGTCGTCTTTTTTTGACGGGGCAGTTTCTGTTTTAAAGGAATCTTAAACGCTCACCCTCGCCTCGTAAGTTCCCTGAATCAATCCCATGAATTCACTCATACAGTTTCCTGGAAATGAAATGAATCAAATTTTCAGTTAGACTTCACCTTTTCAGAATGTTGTGTCTGTCATATATTATACAAAATGAATTTCCAATGGCGATATCAATAATTTATCCTGAGAAATTCGCGTAAATAAATATCCAACTCATCAAACGCTACCTTTAATAGGTCTATATTGGTTTGAAGGAGCGAGTGCATGAGACGGGTTGCCACAGAGGTTACCTTGTGCATTTTCAAAGCTTTTTCACAGCTAGATGGCTCACGTTCTATACTTACTGTGGTAATATGGGGGCCTGAATGTATGGTCGGCAACGCCCCATCGTGGTGGGAAGACAACAAAGTCGGCAATAGCAACACCGGGTCTAACCGACTGACAGGTGAGCACGGTGAATATACTTGGGTCCTACAATAGTAAAGGCATTGAGAGGAATTCAGTGAAACATGAGACACACTAAGCCGACTGGCCGACGGCGTTATATTAGGGAAAAGCTCTGTCGGTTGGCCAATCGATTCCGGAATCGATTGTATCATTAGAATGAGTATGATAACTATCCCATATATTTAATATGATATCCAACACTAAGAAATAAAGGCATGTACAGAATAGAAAAGGGGCAAAATTGTGTACTTAAGTCACAGAGATAAAATTTTAGTTTTAGAACTAGCAAAGGGTTTGTACAGTAGTTCGATATACTCACAGCATGGTCGAAGGCTACTGCATTGATGACCATGAAATTCTTAAGGTCATATTTGTAGGGGGCGTAGTTTCCATGCCAGGCAACCACATCAAATGGGGAGTGATCCTTGGTAAGAGAAAACAAGTAATGATCTTCTGACGAAAGATGGATGTTAGCTCCCCAAATATAGGTAGGGATATGGCCATTTAAAATTACATGTCAGGAACAAGTAACAATTATAATAATTTGGAATATTTTTTGCAGAAAATCTCTGATTAGAAACAAGTTAAAAATGAAAAATGGCAGTTCTGTATATTCTCAAGATATTATTACAACACTTGGACTAGGTCTAGAATCAT
The DNA here is from genome assembly GCA_942159475.1 of Sthenelais limicola. Taxonomy (NCBI): domain Eukaryota; kingdom Metazoa; phylum Annelida; class Polychaeta; order Phyllodocida; family Sigalionidae; genus Sthenelais; species Sthenelais limicola. The sequence continues at coordinate 68,297,016 of OW804097.1, read as the reverse complement.
GAAATCAATGGAAAATACTAAAATAATAATTTCATGATAATGCTTGAAGTAATTCCTGAATAATAATATTTCCTTGCTGACCAAACAGCTTTTCAAAACTTATTTTCCCTCTTTGAGCTATTATTATATATAAATGTGACAACATTAAAATAAATACTATAATATTCTCATAAACAGCACATAAGATCCAATATCGTATGGAAGCCATTTTAAATATCCCCCCCCACCCCACCCACACACACAATATTTTGATGACCTACTTTTATTTATATTGTTTCTACCAGAACAGCTGATCAGGATATATTTTTAACAAAAATATTCAAATTCTACCAAACTTATGAATGAAATTTCTCATAGAGAAAAACATTTTTGATTCTTGATATTTAAAACAAACAATCTCAATATACTTTTGTATCGTGCTGACTAGTTCCTGAATAATAATATCAAGGTTATAATATAGAAATAAATAATTTTGAAAAATGCAATGACAGCCATGATGTTCGTCCCTATAGCCTAGGCCTATGTGAATCGAACCTTGCAATAATTACACAATATCACAGATTCTAAGTTCATGTATAATCAAATCAACAGATATTCTATTAAATAAACTTTCTCTTCGTTGTAGGAGCAATTTTAAATCATTTTGTGGGTGAATCCTGTTACGTTCAGTGTCTGGACTGAAGTCTGTGACTGTCAGCATGTTACGAGTGAGCAATAATAGGGGTTTTTCCTATTCCGAGCTTAAGAATGATATATCATTCAATGTGGCTCATAAGAGTTTATATTGAGTGATGCTAGCCTATATACTAGCAAATTTCTCACGATTCCAACCATATTTGTTCATTTAATAACATGTTGATGTTCCTAGACAGAATTACGCAGTGTGATTTGAACCAAGCACACACAACGTCATAAGGCTTGTTGCTGTCAGTTGGATTTGAGCGTAACGATTAACTATCGCCTGAATATAAAGGACTGAACGTCTAATCTAACCTTGTTTTCAACCTCATATGCCAGAATTATTGTGTACAGACATTCGAATCGCTCAGAAAGCAGTTTAATTTTCTGATGGAAGCCATGCTTCTGCCGTCATGTACACAAGGGGCCTTGTGAGGCTTAGCGCGCCGATCGCTTATAGCAACGATAATTAAAAGAATACAAATTTATAATATCATGACACCAGCGACTGAATATAAATGCCTGAACGTTTAATCTAACCTTGTTTTCAACCTCATATGCAAGGATTATTGTGTAAAATGATTGATTTGTTCTAAAAAACGCATCAAATGTTGACACAAGTGGGATCGCTATGTGGCCGGCCTCACAGCAAGGGAAGATACAGTCTACAGACATCACCATGGAGAATCCCTTAAAAACGCTTAAAATCGCATTATCGAGAGGAAATAATTATTTAAAACTCTAAGTAAAACATGTATAGAAGCTATCCGATCAATGATTATTTTCAAAATTCTTCGAAACGTTCATAATTCAGAGTTTATTTCAATGATCTGGCCTGACAAGGGATATACGGTAGAAATCGATTCGCGCATGCACGTCAAAATTTGCTTTTCCGGTTGGTTAGTTCATGAATTCCCTATAGAGGGCGTTGATGGCTAACGACTACTTTATACAGAATTATGATTTCGATTCAGCCAAAAATGTCCGATTTACCAGTAGTTATGCCACATTTATGCTATGTTCATGTTACACAATATGTATTTATGTATGTTATATTTGAATACATGTAATATTTTAAGTTTAAATATCATATATCCGAGAAAAGTAGAGACACCATTTTTTTTATTGGATCAGCATAGGTGACTATATAAGAAGGAGAGGCATATAGCTCTATGGGTGGGAATCAGTGGTGGGCTCTCCCAAGCACCACCACTCGGGATGACGGAGGTCACCACGGGCATCCTGAGAGCGAGAGCGAGAGGATGGAGGAGGGAGGATGAGATGGGAGGAGGAATAGGAGGAGGAGGAGGAGGAGGAGCGGGTGAGGCGCCAGTCTGGAAATGGCGAATTTGAGCACGTAAATTGGGAGGTGAGGAGGGCGGGAGGAGGAGGCAGGGCAGGCCGGCAAGTGGCAGAATTGCCGGGACAAGGTCCGAGGGGCAAAGTGATAATAGAAGTTAGCTCCTCAAGGAGCTAACAAAAAGAGGACATTATTCCTTCATTAAGAAATGAAGTGGTATATATATAACGTTTCGCGGCGACATCATGAAATCTGTATTACTGCCCAAATAAAATAATAATGATAAAAAAAAATAAGCGCGACAAAGAGACAAAGTATCGTTAATAACCACGGTCGGTATCACATTCAATACCGCTTACACGGACCGTATATAATAAGTATAACCCCCAAGAACAAGAACAATCGTTAAGCTTCTGGTCCCAGTCAAAGACTGGCAGTTCTATTCAAATTTATTTCTAATCGAAGGCTCAGTATTAGTTAAAACCACAAGCAATATCGTTATCGTCTAATAAGAACTAATTGAAAACTGGCCAAACATGATTACAAAGGTAGATATTTGTTACCTGCTGGGCCTCAAAGAAAGCGCCCTGATATTTGCTGATAATTTTGAAGTCGGTTGATCTATCTTCATAGCAAGCGGTAGGTGTGATGAAATCACGGGGGTTAGCGAGACCATTTGCACCTAAATATGAAAATATTTGCATATATGTAAATGAAACAGTTCCTTGTCGGAATATATATTTAACTCTCTATATTATGGGTCATCCTTGGAAATCATACTATCGATACATAGATCTATATCCTTCCAAACTTTATTGAATATTTTTAACAAATGTCTGCTTAATTAAATAAATCACCTCAAAAACCATGTGGCAAGTTTTATTTCTAAAGATAGTTACACATAAAACAAACCGGAAAATGGTTACTACTACTTGGAATGGGTAATTATCGTCTGTAAGCAATTAAAAGACTTATTAACTGGATCCGTATCAAGAACAACTATATGAGCTGACATCAGTGCAGATCTTACCAATGGGGCCGAGGTTGGGCAATTCAAAGTGAGCGTCAAACACCTCAAGGATATAACCCCGGGTGGGTCCATCGACTGCCACACTAAACCTAACTCCTTGCTGCAATGAATGGTACATTATTATTATAGGCTAGATATCTCAATGAATGAATTTGACATGTTATTAGTGATCATAAAGTAAAATGATTAACTCAGCCCCAGGAAATCAGATTACTTCATATTAGTTCATATGATTTCATATTAAAGCTGCATTCTCAGTTAATTTACATAAAAAAAATGAAGTTTTCTATTCTGTGGTCTGCCTATTGCCAAACCATCCAAAGGTCACCAAGACAGATTTGGGTCTATTCTTCTTGGTGAAAAACAAACTCATCTTTTATCTTCTTAAACTTAGAGGATCATCGATGAAATTGATTTTTTTTAATATAACACTTTCTAGATAAATACCGTAAAACCTGTACTAGAAGACGCACCCCAACTTTGTATTCAATTTAGCTGGGAACTCAGCTTTAACATCAATTACAATTGTTAAGGCTTACACAGGCTGGGGGACTGGCCTCGGTTTATTACCAACCGTGTTTCTATTAATACAATATTTTTTTTTTTTCAACAAGTTTATTTATTCAGGAAATTTGTTTACATAAATTTAAGCACGCTCATCCGTAGATGACTTTTCGTAGTGCCCTGATAGATCTAGTAGAATTTAAACATATAGAGAGGGCGTGAGTGGTATAGTCGCAGATCAATATTCAATATGTACATTTCATCTTACAATCATATGATGAGTTAATATGAGATGGGATGAGGGATGGGTGATGTTGATAGGTTTCCAGACTATTACACATTCATTCATCTAATTAGAGGTGTGAGAGGGGGGTTGGTGATCTTTGAAGAACATTCACAAAGTAGAGTATTTGTTATTATCACAGTAACCGAATAATAGTTAACATTGTTTCATTAGGTTCAGAAGGTATAAACCAGTACAGAGTAGCAGGATAGTATGTTACCATTACATTATTGGATTGGTGGCGCGACAGAAATCAACACAATTTGCAAAGAGAGTAGGCCGGCAGTCGGCAGCTTTGTACATGGGTTCAGTATATAGGACAACATGGTGTGAGTGCCCAGCTGGGCGACATGTAAACCGTTATATAATATGCCTAGACGGTTGCGAGCCCTTCAGGGGTTCTAGGAGTGTATGTACAACATCAGGTTGTGTGGTATACACACACATTTTGAAATATATATACAATTACAACAACATGTTATTTATTTATTGAGCCCCAAATACAAGTGTGTGTGTGTGTGTGGGGGGGGGGGGGGGGCTGGATGGTAAGATAGTATCGTTTGAGAGAGGTCTTAAATCTAGTGGGGTCACCAATATATAATTCAGTAGTAGTAATAATAAGCATTGAGCGAAAAAAATAACAATCGGAATTACGGTAATTGTGATGATATGAACTCAAAACTATTCCTTACACAAGAATCTACGGTATTTAAAAATACACAATTCAGAGATATTTCCTATGCTGCTAACATGAGTAAACTGACCCTGTGGTTAAATGTTGTGTCTGCATTTAAAGATAAGCGAAAATGTACTGACCTGAATAACACAAATTTGGTTGGGATCAACTTGCATCTTGCCAAACTCAGATGTTATGAATAAGCTACCCTGCTGCGGCACTGTGGGAAAGAGTTTTCTCTTCATTATTCAGAACATGCGCAATAAATTTAATATTTTACATGGTTGTCATGACCATTTATCATTTACCATTATAACATCCACTACCCCTGAAAAAGGGAGCAAGGCTCCCGAAACGTTGGGAAAATAAAGTGAGAATTTCAACAATTCAAAAACGTCGTCTCTCTGAAGAATTCCAATCATCCAACCGGTCCTCTTAATTAATACCAGTTTGTAGTGAAAACTCTCCCTTCCATTTATTATTTACGTTAAGGGCAATTAATATGACCGTCAACATAGGAATTAGAGCTAATTTCTGACATGGACTATCACGTATGGAAATGGAGTATTATGCTGCGATTACTTCATATTCCAGGAATGAGAACCATTCAATCTAATGAAAGTAAGAACATATATAAAGGAACGCACCGATGAGGAAGTCGCCATCAGCGTTGTAGAATGCCCTGAAATAATCAAATTATCTAGCTACATTAACAAAATAAATGTTATAGGGTGGGAAACTTCAAATCTGTTACGATCCGCATTCGTTTGATTTGCACTAAAGATTACAGGCGTACTGGAGAAAAACTTAAAATTCAGCAGAAGATTACTTGTCTTTCATGGAAGTGTTGCAGGCGTAGACGTGGGAGTAGCAACCATGTCGAGTGCATGGATCTCCGGCTCCACAAACTGTAAATATTCCCTAAAAAGAGAATTTTTTTTCAAATCCAATTTCATCAAAGCGGAACAAATTATTAAGTATTTCTCAGCTTCTAGCATTAATAAAACATCTGACAAAGAATATTTCCGACGATTTGCTGATACACGCGTTTAAGATTAAACAATATTACTAAAACTTGTATCCGATAGTTAGGTTTAATTTTGAATATTACTTGACCCTATCGATGCTATTAAAATTCTGAATTATATACGTAAAAGAAATTCTGACAGAGAACATATTTTTGGTTTAAAGTTACCTCAACAAAATCAACTTCTTTATCAGCCTTATCAGGTATATCAAATGGTTTCCATCGCAGCTGTTGAGGAGCGGGATCAGCATCCTTCTCGTTCTTGAAGTAACCTTTCTCCAACTTCTTCCAAGGGAGGTGTTTCACGCTAGGCAATATTCTGTACAACCAGCTATACAGGGGAAAACAGAGCATATTCATTTTAATTTGCATAATTATGGACTAAGCATTTGTGAACTACAATTGTAATTGTATATCAAATACATATGGGCCATAAGATCAATGGGCGAACACATTCTGGGATGCCCATCGCAGTGTCACTATTATGTTAAAGCATTTAAAAACGTGAAGTAACATTGACGGTATGAAAACAGTAGAAATTACTGCAAATTTAAATCCACGCAAAAAAGGTGTCAAAGTACTTAGTGCGCGGTAATTGATCCGCGCGAAAATAAATACGTTTACAGTAAGTATACAAGAAGATTTAAAGCTATATACCTCCTTTGGTTGTCCTTCCTGGGAGCAGTGAAAGCACTACCGGAAAGTTGTTCAGCATACAAACCGTAGGGACACATCTGGGGATTGTTCTACAAAGAGATGGTGCATACAAATTAATGGATATTTATTAATGTATTCGCCTCCTAGATTGAAATTACGCGGCAGGCACAACAGTTTAGCCCTCGGTTTCTATAAATCTCAAATTTTATTATCTACATTTACTCATTTATTTTTATTTCAAAGTAATTATTCTTCCCTGAATTTCTTCCCATGCTGTAATTTCGATGCATGACAAGAAGTCTTTCAATAGATATAAATATCAAACATCGATATCTCATAATTCTCTTTTAACCCAAGCTGTGTAGACTTAGCTAGGAATGATTTCAGTTAGTCAATATAATAACAATAACATAATAATTCTTGATAGAAATCTTGGATACAGCTCAGACAAATTACATGTATTGGCTCTGATTCAGAAATGGATTAAATTGGAATACAATTTTCTTTTAGCGACACATGCTATCAGGTTCGTAGATCGTAAAATTGCATTTAACGATTGTGGCGACAAATATACAAACAGCATTTATATAAGGTAAACCGAAATTTCGGATACAAGTTGATCAAGTTTTCATTTTTGTGCCAGCGAGTTCCAGGGTACTACTTTTTCCCGGGGAGAGAACAAATTTATAAGTGTCAATAGCTGCCAATTTGGTAATAGTATCTTACCTGGCCTTCTGGAAGAGAACCAGGACATCTTGGATCCTCTGAGGCAAATTCATTGCCAAATCCACTCATATACTGAAAAGGGTAAAAGGATACATTATAACATACTTTTGGCAAAAGGCTGGTGAGGTCCAATTATTGTATAATTAGTTGTCTTATAGCTTGGATGCAAATGTTCACAGCCAAAGTGACTATGCGTGACAACTGTTAAATCAAGGCAGAATCTGGTACCAAACAATTGTCATGTCGCCAATGGAAACACTTTGATATTGATAGAAGGAAATGAAGGAAAACTGATTAATACAGACGATACAAAGCTGGTCTGTTCGGGGCGTTGGAAGAAGTATACTAGTATATGTCCAATCTTAATAAAAAAAATTGAAGACAATTTAAACATTTTATTGTATGCCATGGTGACTTCAAATATAGTTCAAATTTGTGACTTCAAATATAGGTCAATTTGTAACACGAAAACTGATATGGGAGACCGTGTAAATAGATAACATTCTGATAGGATTGTCATTGTATACGTATTGGTTCATTGTAAAAAAAAGGGCAGGCCTCTCCTCGCATATAAGGGTCACTCTGACCCCTTGTTAATCACTTACATCTTAATTACCATCATACCAGGAATAAATACATCTTCATACTCTACGATATTTCTTATTCGTCCTTTGTGTTATACTACGTATAACACAGTCACCTTCTACATGTCTTATATACATCCATCTTACCTCATTCTCTTTTACTCTAAGCTTCAATTCACTCTGCCTCTAATTCCATATTATAGGCCTATAGGCTACTCTCTCCCCTGAGACTCGGCCATTTGTGACCTTGTTATAATGAAGGTAACCTAGCTATGATCGTACTTACGTCTATGTACATTATTCATATGCATGTCTGCGCAACAACCCAGATACCGTACCGACGTTATGTGCTGTATTTCCATATATCATAAATCAAAACCATGAAGTATGGTAAGCATCCAAATCACGGAATATATGGATAGCTCAACAGAAGGCCCCTGTATGTAATATTTCTCTCACGTGCATACGGGTGAATATCCAATGTCATTGGGTAGAATGGTTGAAAAGGAACATTACAATAAACCAGACAATACCAATGATTCACTACAGCAATGTGTTTAAATCATGAGTGCTTCCAAAAGAAACACGTGGATTGAATCCTGAATTAAAAACAAGGGCATACATTAAGAAAATGGCTCCAATGTAGGCCTTAATGTTTTTATAAGATATTTTTAAATGGAAGTTTTTCTAGATTTCTAATAATGACTAGCAGGGAGCAATAGATACAACAACTAAATGCTCCTTAAATTGGCAATTACAATTCTATAAAATATCTATGGGGGATTCATCATTGCTATGGTTATAACAGTTTTTTCCCACTTCTCGGGGCCGCTATATGGTTTTCCTACTTTTCTTCCACGATTCTATGCTCCATACTCGGGAAAAACAGCTCATTTAAATTCGAAAAAGGTCACACACAAGGCCAAAATCATAGAATAAAGGACAAAACGTAGCACTTCGCTCAAGAGGAAGAGGGATAGATCTATTGGTGTTGGTGTTCTTTGTTTATAGCACGGTTTCTTATCCTTTTGGAATATGTTTTTACTATCACAAGCTAAAATTGAAGAACTCTTAATTTGATAGTATCAGTTAGAAGTGTGGCCATGAGTTGTCTCCTTAGGCTGTAGGTTACACAACAATTTGTTTTATTGACTCTTTCAATGAAGTTGTTTTAGTAGGTCGTTAATTTGTTCACTCCCTCTGCAGGGTCGGCATTAGTTAGCCAGCATTACCAAAGAATATTTGCTTTTTTTGTGTGTGTGTGTGTGTGGGGGGGGGGGGGGCAATTTATCAGGGTTGAAAAAATTCCGCGGCCCGGTTGTTCGCACAGCCCAAAATGAATATTTGGGCGTCCTGTATAGCCTACAACCGGGTTTCACCTTTCTTTGGTGTGAGCGGACAACCATATATTATGTTGGGTAACCATATTTTGAAAACCATTTTTCAACCCTGATAATAAAATTATAGGCCACCAAGGCCCAAACATATTTTAAATTGTGATTACATCCCCAACAAAAGAGCCAGATGAATAGTGCCCTGGGTGAAATATATAGTTGCTCCTGTTCGAATCGTCCCAAAATAGACTAAAGGGATTAATTAATGACAGACTATCACAAGACTGTTGATAATCAGGGTATGGAAGAGGCAGGATTTGTATGACATACGGGGGGGGCTCTGTTTTTTAAAAAAAAGACTGTTCAATCTATTTGTCAATGTTCCTCAAGAAGGCTATAACCAGAGCTATACATACATGTATATGTATAGCTCTGCTATAACGTACAATAAAATCAAGATCCTATTCTGGTATTCACCTTTAATGTATATATCATATCTAAGTATCATAAATATACCATGTATTTTCTTAGCCCTCATGCAAACCCCTTCAAATATTCTATTCAGTCATCATGGCAGAAAATATTCCAAATTATTGGATCTAAGACAAAAAAAGGATATACTAGATTTTCTTTACATTTCAACTCAAAAGAAATGTTCACCAGTGATTATATTTATACAGGGCCAGGGGACTTGCCAAAAAAATTACTGACTTTTAAGGTCCTTAAAACACAAAATCGAAATTAGTATAAAGTTACGTAATAATATGATATCCATATCTGACAGTAGCACCCTGGCTTGAAAAACATAAATCTAGCTCTTCACCCCGCCCCTATGCACTAAAAAATGGCGCAGCATTTCACAGGAGCCAACGCAGTGTCTCCGGTAGAGGCGGACATGACTGACCCATAGGCGAACATGCCGTTCAAGTCACGGGTCGGCAGTCAGAGAAAGGAGGGGAGGAAGAGGAGACAGGGAGAGAGGAAAGGGAGAGAGGAAAGAGAGAGAAGAGAGGAGGGGAGTAGGGAGAAGAGGGAGAGGAGAGAAAAGAGGAAGAGGAGAAAGGAGGAGAGAGAGAGAGGAGAGAGGGAGAAAGGAGAGGAGGGGAGGAGAAGGGAGGAGAGAGAAGAGGAGAGGGAGAGAGAAAGGTGGAAGAGAAGAAAGGAAATAATCGAATATGATATCTGGTAGCTTGCCTAAAGTTCTAGTTGGGCTTGGTATATATGTGTAAATGTTAAATTCTCAAGGAGAAGCTCTGTTATTTATATATTATTATAACTTGTCTCTTTTTACCCCAATAATCATAATTAAATTATTAGCTATCATATTTTGAAGTATAACTCTTATAATGATACGATAAATAACAGGTTTTTCACTTGGCAAATGAAACATATCATGAATGTGAAATTTTGTCAATGAAAGTTTTTTTTAAAAAAAAGGAGAGGAAGGGGAGGAAGGAGAGGGAGAAGAGAGGAGAGGATAAGAAGAGAGCGAGAGTGGAGAGGGAGAGAGGAGGAGTGGGAAAAGGGAGGGAGAGAGAAAAGGAAGAGAGAGAAGGGGGTAGAGGGAGAGAAGAGAGGAGAAAGTAGGAGAGGGAGAGGAGAGAGGGGGAGAAGAGAGGAGAGGGAGAGAAGAGCAGGAGAGAGGAGAGAAGGAGTGAGAGGGAGAGAGGGGAGGGAGAGAAGAGAGAGAGGAGAGAGGAGAGAGGAGACAGAAGAGGGGAGGAAAAAAGAAATAAGGACAGGAGAAAGTATTAGAAGTATTCTCCAGAAAGGAGTGAGGAGGGGAGGAGAAAGAAGAAGGGAGGAGAGGGAGAGGAGAGAGAACAGGGAGGGAAGGGAGGAGGAAAAAGGGGAGGAAAGAGAAGAGAGATAGGGGAGGGAGAGGAGAGGAGAGGGAGAGAGAAGAAGGATGGAGGAGAGGAAGGAAAGAGGAGAGAAGGGCAGGACAGAGAAAAGAAGGAAGGAACAGGGAGTGGGTGAGAAGAGAGAGGAGGGAGAGAAGGAGGGGAAAAGGGGAGAGAGAGGAGAGGAAGGGAGAGAGAAGAGGAGAAAGAGAAGAGGAGGATGGGAGAACAGAGGAGAAAGGGGAGAGAAGGCGATATGAGGGAGAGGAGAGGAGAGAGGAGAGGGATTCTCTCCCCTTCCTCCCACCTCTCCTCTCTGCCTCCCCGCTTTGCTCTCCCTCTCGTCTTGTCTCTGCCTCTCCTCTCTAATTCTTCTCACTCCCCTTTTCTCTCCTCTCCTTCTTTTCTCTCCCTCTCCTCTCTAATTCTTCTCACTCCCCCTTTTCTCTCTCCTCCCCTACTTTTCTCTCCCCCTCCTTCCCTTCTTCTCCTCTCTCCCTCTCTTCTCTCTTTCCTCTCCTCTCTCCCTCACCTCCGTTCTCCTATCTCCATTTCCTCTTTTCTCTCTCCCTTCTCCCTCTCCTCTCCTTTCTCCTCTCCCTCTTTTCTCTTCTCTCCCCTTCTCCTCTCTTCCCTCCCCCTCCTCTCGCTCCCTCCCTCTCCCTTCCTCACGCTTTTCTCTTTACCTCCAATCTTCTCACCCTATCCTCTCTTCTTCCCCTCTCCTCCCAACTCCTCTCCTACCTCCCTCCTCCTCTCCCTCTCCCACTTTTCTCCCTCCTCCTCCCCCCCCCCCTCACAACTTCTAGTTCATTCACAAAATGGACTTTGAGCAATATTCATTTCATACACAACTTTTATTTCACAAAATGGACTTTGGGACTGCACAAAATTAATTTCGTACATACAATGGACGTTGGGACTGCACACAATTAATTTCATACACGAAATGGACTTTGGGACTAGGCCCTACACAAAATCGACTTTGGAATTCATTTCATAGGGCCTACACGAAATAGTCCTTTATCAAAGCCGTGCATATCCTCGTCTATAGCCTAGGCACAATAGCTGAGGCCTAGCTGGAGTGGAATGAAGCTGAATACATTTAATTGAACACGCCTCTCAATAATTCGAGCGATAATTGATGCTTTTTATGAAAACCATCTACAACCCTTTCTAATTAATACCATTATACATTAAAAGTTAAGATCATGGAGGCTTAGTCCTAAGGTAGGTCTATGAAGGTGCATTTCATTCCGGCCATAGCCACAACTGCAAAGCGTTTCATCAACCGGCTTTTCAATGTCAAAGTCATAAACAATCCACAACATACGATACATGCAGAAGAACCCTCACGACACCACGTAGGCTACGCAGTCTCTCAACATCGCACATCTCTTAGAAATACAGTGGGATCACAAAATAAGCCATGATTGCAACTGACATACACTTTGCGATACTGCTAATGTCACCAGGATTGAAGATAATTCAACTGGGGTATATAAAGCAGGCCGTTTCTTACCTTCAGGTTTTTGAAGCCCTCCATTTTTGACAGGCTGCGATGACGACTGCTGATTTAAGACTTTCCTCCACCAGACGGAAGCAGTGGTAGACGCCACTGGAGAGCGTCTGCTACGGAAATATAAAAGTTGGCCTGCGTTCAGTGCCAGTGGCCGGTGTTATAGATGTTAATGTAAGCGGATATTGTGCGCTAAACATGTTCACAGATTAGGGCATATAACCAAATGATTATAATATAAAACAAATCCAAATTACAGATTAAGTTAATTGAGTTGACATTGGTTCGATTTGTTTTCACTTCTTCCTAAAAGCCAAATATATATGATGATATATATGCCTAATCCGCCATTTAAATTACAATACATTATGCCATCAATGGAAACTGGATATCAACCTTATTATATAGGCCTAATCTGGTTGGTTTATAGACAAGATGTTTCCTCATCCCCGATGTCTTCCAAAACCCTGCCGAAATCGCAGACATTTATTATCCACAACTTGAAACTTGAACTTGAAAAGACAACATTAGTTTTCATCAGGTTTTTAGATTGATGTTATCATCAATCTAAATGGATTGGGGTGAGATCTGTCAATCATTGATAGCATCTTGGCTCCTCCCATCCTGGATATCAGTGTGAAGAATCTGTTGATTCTGATATCAGCAGATGGGATCAGAATCATGCTGGTAATGGCTGGGAGGGGGAGGGGATGGCGTTTAGGTGTGAATTAAAGGGTAGACCATGTGTGAATTAAAGTGGCAAGTTGCGAAATAAGATGCCTCATATGCAAAGGTGTTAAAGGGACCAACAGAATCACATGGAATGACCAGTCATATATGGGATAGGGATTTCATGTTTTCTGTCTCCACTTCCTCTCCCTCCTACTATCCCTCCCTCTCGAACTTTACATTTAACTGACATCAATCTCCGTTTCCCTTGGAAACGCAATCTTCTACATGAACCGGAAATGAATAAATAAATGTAAACTGATCACTGTTAACTATTTCTTGTTATGAAATGGGATAGATTTGATTGCCATGGCATAATTATAGGGTCCTTATTTTGTTCACAGTTTTAAAATATTCATAAAACAGTTGCCAAACGTACATAATTTATCAGAAATGGCAGTTGTAGCCTACCAAACTTTTCCCCGCATTGTAAGCTCTGATATTATACATATATATATATACATTTACAGGTAATATTCTCGGATGACTTTATGTATATTCGTATAAAACTATCAATTCCTATGTGTTAGATAATAAACGTATTAAGTGTATTTATAGAATGTTAATTTAAATTTGCTATTAATTCATTGAAATATCATTCAATTCAATTCAAGTAGGCTATTCATTTATTTGCGGATCTTGTTGCACATAGGTAGCTCGATGTCTGGTTAATACAAAAATAAATTCCTGATCAGCCAGGTCTTCCAACGAAGATGTACATGAGGAGAGAAATGGCAGTATTCAATATTCAGAAGAACCAAGCCCACCCATGCACGTGAGTGTGAACTCTTTTGTTTATTTCACGCTATGATACTGACATCTTGAACCTCACAAAAAAGTGTTATTCTTTCTTAAATCTCTTCTTTTTTCCCCGATGTAACTGCTTAATAAATTAATAAACTGCATAAATTATGTTTCCTTACTATGTTGTTCTATAATAATATATTCCATTATCTGAACAACCATCGATTCATGAATTGATATTCGTACGATGCAATTGCTAGTAACTGCTAAAACGTTAACGAATAGATCTAAAGGACGAGTGTATGGCGATTGCTAAAACTAGTTTAAATTTTAATAAAAAAGCGCCAATTTTTTTTTTTCAAACCTATCCTGCTATATCATAGTTAAAACATAACCTACGGATTGACAAATTTATTCACCTTGCGAATGCTATAAACCTCCATTGAATATGTATGTAGATCTATACATATGTATGCATCAATTCCCCTGTTGGACAGAATTTGCACCAAACTGGGCAAAAGAATAAATCTTCTTGATTTATATTTACATGGCATTATATAACAACAGTTGCACTGGGTATATCCTGAAAAAATGTGAACGATATCTTCATAATTAATATAATGGCAGGCTTGCAAAAACTAACACTGGAAATCCCATAGGGGAATATAGTATATGAAATCGAGATCTTGATAATCAGGATTAAAGATCATTTTAAAATATCATTTTACTAAATAGCAAATGATTTTAAGTAAAAGTATTCAATTTTGAAAAAAAACCTTGGATATTCATAATTATTATATGACAAATATTGACGAATGAGATTTAATTGGGGATTTTCGTTATCAGTGTGTAGGGTCATAACCTATTAAAACGTTAAAATCGAGCACAAACGGCAAAATTAGCACAAAAGGGGACAGTTCGCTTCATTTCCTGCATAGCATTTGTTAAAAACATCGATGGTATACAGATGCCTGCTGGTCCTGCCCTCAGGTGGATCCTCATACATCAGTTGTTTCAGCGCTGTCCACTACAACCTCCAGAGGTGCGCCGACTGGGGTGATCAAATCCCAGCCCAGGACCAGCTCTACTGTCTCCACCTCTCAGATCTCCTCCTTCACATCCACATGGATGCTGTTTCCGCCTCCCTGCAAAGTAGCTCAAAGTCTTCTCTCCCCCCCCCCCCCCCTGCTCAGGGCTAAAAAGTGTAGTCTCTTCTGTTCCAGCCTTTGAAAAGTACCCCCCTTTCCGCGAATTTTCAAGGCATTTACCCCCCCCCCCCTTTTGTGGCAAAACGCGGAAAATCTGATGCTAAAAAAGACCCCTTTTTATGATTTCAAGGAATCTTGCTTAACATGATACCCATTTTACCTCTGCTCTTTTTTTGGCAAAACACGGAAAACTTTAGGCCAAAAAGGACCCCTTTTTTTATGATTTCAGGGAGTCTTGTAAAACTTAATACCATTTTCACAAACATATGTTACACCTATAGTGTAACACATAAGGTAACAAAGTAATGAAGTTTAAAATATATAACCTGAACCTACTTTTGAGGGTCTAAAATTAATATGATAGACAAACTACCGGTACTCTAGTTTTAAATGAAACCCGGAAAACTGATGAATCTACCACTGCTTTCTACTTATTAATGAAACAGTAAAGACACATACCCTATAGTCAACTTTTCTGCATACCATGCGTCTGCATTATATATATCCATATCTCAGCAAATTAACATTATTTAACTTTAAACATGTATACATAAGTTGGACCCTTATTGAAGGTAATAAACAAGGTATCTCCAATTTTTCTATCCAAAGCATATGTATAGGGCCTAGTGATATTGCCTTGACACAGAAATTCTGTCATAATTATATGCTTTTCTCTGCCACAAAGTGAGTGAAAAATACCCCCTTTTCCAGCATTTCGCGGATTTCACTTGCAAAAATACCCCCCTTTTTCAGGATTTCACGGAGTTCAGCTGCAAATTGGTACCCTTATTTCGGATTTCGCGCTCCGTGTTTGGTCGTGAAAAATGACCCCTTTCTCCGCGAAATTGGGAACAGAAGAGGCTACACTTTTTAGCCCTGAGTGTGGGGGGGGGAGGGGGGGAGGGGGGGAGGGGGAGGGGGGCGGGGGGAGGGGGAGGGGGAGGGGGAGGGGGGGAGGGGGGGAGGGGGGCGGGGGAGGGGGGGGGGGGGGCGGGCGGGCTTCTCTCATGGTACTACAAGTAACAGTGACAGTTGTTGGTAACAAACCTTCATATACTACTGTCAGCAGTTACAGTGAGTTACTGTTATCGGTTTGAGCTGTGTTCTAGCAGTCCTCGTCCATATGCGTTTCCCCCTAGGAAATGTAGCAAGGGTACAGTCAAATTACCTGTGTACTGGTCATATTAAAAGTAGCCTTGACATATTCCACAGTTGTTGAGTGTAGTATTAAGTAGGTTATCCACTACACATAAAATGGTCCCGTAAATTGTCCCAGGAATACCCCATATTAATGTCTGTTTTATACTTTATGTAGGCTATTTATGGGACCAATTACACAGTGTATCCACTGTATGTAGGACTGAAGGTTAATTGCCATGTCATCAAGACAAAGGTGGTAGAGATTCGACCATTTTTTGGGTATTAACTAGAATTAGTTAACAGTGATCAGTTTACCTTTATTTATTTATTTCCGGTTCATGCAAAAGATTGCATTTCCAAGGGAAACAAAGATTGATGTCAGTTAAATGTAAAGTTCGAGAGGGAAGGATAGTAGAAGGGAGAGGAAGGGGAGACAGAAAACATGAAATCCCTATCCCATATATGACTGGTCTCTCCATGTAATTCTGTTGGTCCCTTTAACACCTTTGCATATGGGGTATCTTACTTCTCAACTTGCCACATTAATTTACACATGGTCTACCCTTTAATTCACACCTAAACACCATCCCCTCCCCCTCCCAGCCATTACCAGCATGATTCTGATCCCATCTGCTGATATCAAAATCAACAGATTCTTCACACTGGCATCCAGGATGGGAGGAGCCAAGATGCTATCAATAATTGACAGACATCACCCCAATCCAATTAGATTGATGTTATATCATCAATCTAAAAAAAATAGCATCCTGAAACCACCCTACAAACACACAGGGCTTAATAAGGTCTGCTGGAGGCTGCATTTCTGCTGCCAACGTTGGCAACACTCAGTAGTTGTCCATTAAGCATTGCCTCTTGGCACATCTGAACGCTGCATTTGCAGCATAAAATATCCACCTTAGAAGCATTGCCCAATGTAATAGGCTACTCAGGCACTGAACCAGTGTGTAAGACTGTCATAATAATTCAATCGGTATTGATATATTACCATCTCAAAACAAATAATTGGACAGCGTGCATCAATCCATTCAATATGGATCCACTTTCCTATTTGGACACAAGCTCATCTCAACCATCATTCAAAGACAGACAGAAAGAAGTAATGTAAATAAAACGTTAGTCCTCTTACTCTAATTAAGTTATTTTTTAGGCTAAGCAAAACCCGTTTCAGGAACTGCATGGGATTGGGGTGTATTTTAGCCCTGAATTCAGGATTTAAAAGCGGCTATACTTCTCATCGGTTACCGCTCGTAGTTACGGTGTTGCAGTTACCACATTGCACTCGCCCTTTCAACACTGCATTCATTCACTTGATGCAGTGTGGGACCTACTCAAGACAGTCTGCTACCCACTTTACTGACTTAGGACCACCAATTTAAGGTTAGGTTTAGGGTTAGTTTTAGTATTGATTTCTGTTTAAACATTCAGTCAGCCGGCACTATTATACATAAACATTCATGCACTCTCTCCCTCTCCGTAAATGTGTGCCATGTTTACCCCCACACACTGCACCCTTCACTCACTCACTTATCCTCACACACTCCACAGTACCACAAACTGCCCCTCACGGCCCTCCATCTGCCTCTGCCTCTCTCTCGCTCCTTGCCACTCAACCCAGCCCGTACACTGAGTGACATCATCACCCGCTTTGTGGTTAGGGGAGTCCCCGCATACATGCAACCTCATAACTGAAAGTCGGCTGCGCGCTGCAATGTGGCACCTACACACCATACCCGAATATACGTGTACCCGGTTCATAGAAAACCTGCAGGATTCGAGAAATGGGTAACAGGATTTGAGGGGTGCGGGTATTCCATAAACTGCACTTAAACCCTATAATTTGCCATAATTATGAGGTTACCTTTCAAAAGTCTTTCACCCTCTCCCTCAGAGGGCCCCTGTGCCTGGATTTATGTGCCCCATCGATTGATCTCTCCCCTTCCTCTTTCCTCCACCCCTCCCTCTCCCCACCTTCTCTCTCCCATCTCATCCACCACCCCCTTCCCCTATGAGGCGCCAAGTGTCAACCTCACAATTCCGTTGATTACTAACCATTTTCTTTAATAAAATGGTCATTTAAGAACAAAATTGTAATTTGGTTCATTTAGAAGTGAATTTTCTCAACGAAATAGTTATTTTGTTCATTCAGCAATCAATCAAACCCAAAGTGGATTTTTGTTTATGAAATGAATTTTGTGCAGACCCAAAGTTGATTTTGTGTACAAAATGAATTTTGTGCAGTCCCAAAGTCCATTTTGGAGGAGAAAAAGAAAGGTAGGGAGGAAGAGGGAGAGAGAAGCTGAAGGGGGAGAAGAGAGAGGAGAGGAGGGAAGGAGGGGAGCGAAGGAGGAGAAAGAAAGGGGGAGAGGGAGGGAAAGAGGAGAGGGAGGGAGAAGAGAGGGAGGAAAGGGAGGGAAGAAAGGGAAAAGGAGAGAGGAGAGGAGAGGGAGAAGGGAGAGAGAAAAGAGGAAATGGAGATAGGAGAACGGAGGTGAGGGAGAGAGGAGAGGAAAGAGAGAAGAGAGGGAGAGAGGAGAAGAAGGGAAGGAGGGGGAGAGAAAAGTAGGAGAGGAGAGAGAAAAGGGGGAGTGAGAAGAATTAGAGAGGAGAGGGAGAGAAAAGAAGGAGAGGAGAGAAAAGGGGAGTGAGAAGAATTAGAGAGGAGAGGCAGAGACAAGACGAGAGGGAGAGCAAAGTGGGGAGGCAGAGAGGAGAAGAGGGGAGGAAGAGAGAGAAAAGGGAGAGGGAAAAAGAAGAGGAGGGGGAGGGAGCAGAGGGGAGCAGAGGGGAGCAGAGGGGAGGGGAGAGGGGAGGATGTAAGGAGAGGGAGAGAGGAGAAGGAGGGAGGAAAGAAAGAAAGGATGGGGGAGAGAGGAGAGGAAGGGAGGGGAGAGAAGAGAGAGGAGAGGAGGGAGGGAGAAGAGAGGAGGAGGAAGAAAGGTGGAGTGGGAGGGAGAGAGGAGACAGAGGGAGAAGAGAGAGGGAGGAAAGAGAGGGAAGAGAAGGTTGGAAGGGGAGGAGAGGGAAAGGGAGAAATGAGAGGGAGAGAGGAGAGGGAGACAGGACAGGTGGACAGGACAGGTAGAGAGGAGGGGAAGAGAGGAGATGGGAGAAGAGGGACGAGAGAGGAAAGGGAGAGAGGAGAGAGGAGAGGAAGCGAGGAGAGGGAGAGAGGAGAGGAGAGGAGGAAGGGAGAGGAGAGAAGAAGGAGGAAGACAGGGGAGATGACAGAGGAGGTGGAGAGAGGAGTGGGTAGATCTTCGCATAGTAGTATAGGCCTACCCATATATAGTGATACATATGTGTAGCCATATATATATGTATGCATACATGTATAGGCCTACATACATGATTTATACATGCGTGTAGCCTATATGTACCTAGGGTTCAGTCTGTCCAAGGGTTATGCATCAAGGTTGCGGCGGGAGACCGAGGGGTGGGGCAGCGTAGCCCCAAGGTCTCCCTCCGCAACCGAGATGCATAACCCCTTGGACAGACTGAACCCGTGGTACATTCTATATTTATTACACTCCGAAAATAAATAAAATGAATAAATAAACCGAAACTTTTCATTTTGAAGCTTTATATTTATTATTTCAAGAGAAATTAGGGCGCATTAATACACAATTTGTCTTCCAGTGATCAGGCTTGGCTGCCGGACCTACTTGTTGTATGCGCCAAGGGTGGCATAATTTACATGTTATGCCAAGGGTGCAGAGGTGCCAAACCTCCCGTGTCGGCGGGAGATCTCCCGTTTTTCCGTCCAATTTGGGACTTGCTCCCGTGCTCCCGTGCTCCTGTGTCCACATTAAAATCTCCCGTGTCGGCCTAATATCAGGCCTAATGATGAAATCACATTATGGGCATACCTCTTGCTGGTACAAGCAATAGGATGGAGACCAGGGATGAAGGCAGCATCCTGAAAATTCTTATGGCTGCCACCACATGATGTACAGTAAAAACATTGACAAGGAGAATTAATCCCCTCTGATCTGGGTACCCCATTTGATATATAAATGTAAAACAAACATGGGAAAGGAAATTAATGTCAATGGGGGTGGGGGGAGGGTGAGGCCCCTTTCAGTACTACTCACATTGGTCCCGCCCCAGACCCCACCAGGACGGGAGATCTCCCGTTTCTGACCTGTTCCTACTTGGCACCTCTGAGGGTGGCATAATTTACATGTTATGCACCATCTTGACCAAGTGTGGCATACAATGCTGAAGGTATAGGCAACTACAGCACAGGGGTGTAATAAACATACACACCATGATTCAGCATTCCAAAAAATAATGACATACACGATGTTGATATCCAACTGCATGAAATTATGCTAAACTGCAAGCAGATTAGTGCCTACTTACTTTTGGGTGGAACCCATAAACGCTCATTTTAAATAATTAAAATTTTCAAAATCGATACTTCGATTTAGAAACAATATTCCAATCTAACATCTTCAAAGAACCAAGATATTAGAACCTGTTGCCAGTTTAAACTTATAATACTTAAAAAATGGGCACAGTCATATGTATACGCATGCATTAGGCCTAGTATTTCAAAATTCCTTGCTGACAAAGTGACATAATTCCTTAGATCTATTTCTTAATTAAAAATCGTCATGTGTTAATCAATACAATATGTGGAACGCCAAAACTAGCCATTTAATATGAACCATTACTCTTATTCGTCTTTTGCAGCATAAAATATCCACCTTTTCATATTATACTTTAATAATTGTAATGGAATTAAACCCGTGAGCCTGCTTTATAATTATTTTTCCCTGTACGGATACACGTAGGCTATTTCATACTTGATTATTATTATTAAATTGACTTCTTGTATAGATATCCTGAATTAAAAAAATAAAAATCAAGAATTAACTTTAGAGCATTATTTAAAAAAAATATTTTTGTGGCCTGTATCTCTTGTCTCATATCTAGTGACTGTAGGCCTATTTGTGATGGAAATGGTTCAACCAACCTCTCACTGTAGGAGGTACTAAATCCTGGTGTACTCCATAAACTGACCCTTATTTCAGGCAATATTACTAATATAAATTGTATGTAATTAATTATGTCATTTTTTCGTAAAAATGAAATTTTTCGAGGGTTGCGTTAGGATATAGGCTATAAGTATATACAAAGAGATGCCTCCTTGATTTTATGAGAGCTATCAACCACGTATAGGCCTAGCTCTGACAATACGAACTGCAAAGTAACATAACTACTAACTAATTTTGCTGAAGGAAAACATTTAGGCTAACGAATAAATAGGACAAAGATCGAGGAGCAAAATGGAATCTATAGGCTAATGATATTTTGATATAATAGTATTAGTAGGCCTATTAATAGTATGGTCCTAGTTATATACCTTACTGACAGGACTTTATTATTCACACGCCTATCAACAACGATAAGCTGATTGGTTAAGTTTTAGTGTTTCATTGAAATGCAAATGAAATGCCTATAAAAATACAATCATTGTTTTATAGCTCTGTTTTCCCTCAGCTGGATCTGGAAGCTGTAGAACGCTAATCCTCATGTGGAGAAGAAAAAACAATTATAAAAATGGACTAGAGACAACGATTGTTATGATTTGTGTTTTGTGTGTTTGTGTGAAATCCCTACAGAGCGCCTAAGCCTATTATCCGGTGAATGTATAGATGCTGTACCTACACCAGCTTAGAGGCTGTCTCCTCCCTGTGGCGGTTCATGGCTATGCCCTGATTGCTGCTCACACTGCGCATGCCCTGGGGAGGGACTACTGGCGCCTCCTGGTGGAAAGGAGAAGAAGTTGGATAAAGTAGGACAAGATGCACTACATACTGGCGAGTGAATTTGTCCCGTAGCCCATGAGAGATCGGAAGTTTAACCATGAGATCCAGGATTCTTGAGGAATGTACGGTTTTCGATCGCCTCCCGTTCGTACAATTAAGGAATCATTAGATTGACGACGGATGGACGTCGAACACCGGGTGAGTGGCAATGTTTGAGCACTCAATTGTAAAGATTTCCAAGTTTGGTGATCCATTGCTCTGGGTTAGGTTTTGGTGTTGGTCTGGGATGCGCTACTACTACTAACTGTTGGCCCTTGGATATTAGTGAACGTTCTGTTGAGACTGGAGTAACTTGGTATGTAGGAACTCAAGTGCTTCAGCTACATTTAACATTTATCCCATGTCCTTATTTAGTCGCGGATAAAGGATTGAATAATGGATCGTCAAGTGAAATTGTGGTATGAAAAATCGCAATGTCCGCCTATTTCTTGGCCCCATACTGCCAATCCAAGGCAGGGAGTTGGATCCCTAAATCTAGACTAGTGCAGTGGTCAGTTGCTCTATCAAGTGTGTATACATTCGTGCACTATAATAATTAATTATTCGGAAGGTGACCATGGGGTTAAGTTTTAGGAAGGGTTGGACGATGACCCGAATATGTATGTAAAACCAAATTAGATCATTTAGTGTCACTTCAGTCCAATAGTAATCGTTCGTTACTGAACCTCAAACTCAAAGGCGCTCAACAGCTGACTCCTTCGTGAAATGATCCCAGTCGTAGACCTTCCAACTTTGCTGTCAGTATCTGAAAGAACACAATAGAGTCAACGTTGGATATTTCTATTTTGGCTATAATTGCATGGTTTATTATGAGAAACTATTGTTCGATCTCCTTGGCTATATCTTGCTTGAATTGTGTTTGTCTTATTTTTGGCTGTTGTTGCTTGATCAAGGCTGCATGGCTGGTATTTATAGCAGGGTATCTGGGACCTGGGACACGATGATGACCTACATGTATACATTATACAGTTCAGAAATGTTGTTGACCCATGAACTTAATGTAGGTGGAGTTGCATATGATGTTCAATAGCTTTACATCATATTTCCCCCCCCCAATATTGACTATTGTGGGTTCTAGGTTGCCTGTGGGTCAGGTTGAATTCTATCTAGATGTATTGTCAAGTTTTATTTCTTGGATAATTAGGAGATCTCAAGGAGTTGGTTAATATCAATTTTTTATAATATCTGACATTAATTATAATATTCGGTATATGCTAGATTACGGTAGGCTATATGAATATATATAAGTTTACAATACAAATTACAATTTATTTATTACAGAATTTGTATGGTATTATTTTCTAATATTGGCCTCACTTAAAATTTGTATAGGTAGCCAATGATTGATAGGTTCAATCATTTGACTCAGGATTGACTTACCAAGCAATCATTTCATATGATGAACTTTTGTTGTGCCACGCCTCCTTTATGTAAAATGATCTTACCTAAAAAGGGCGAACTGAAACCGTTGTTCTATCTTTCTGTCTTTCACTCATTATTTTTTTTAATTCGTTTATCACTTGGTAGGCCTAGGTATACAATTTGCGTTCAGTGGTTCTACCTGTGCCAAAAGAACCATCCCATAATGACTATCTGAGACCCATTCAAGGCAATCTTCACTCTCTAATTGACACCTAAGTGCCATTTAACTCATATTTCACCCACATTTGCAAGGTTCCGGCTAGATCAGATCCCACTCTATGGCATTTCTTCTTCGTTGTAAATCATAATGTAAAATGATCAAACACGAATTCCATACCATTATTTGTCTGTGAAAAAGTGATACCTAATTAAGCCTACCGTACATCTTGTATTGGGGCTTTTCGTTGAATGATGTTTAGGATACCCTTTCTTACTGTGATTATCTTTCATGCATGTGTCGCCTCATAAACCTACTGGAATCCATTTAAAAAAGAAATCTGAGTAGGCCTAAAACTCATTTTAGCAAGTAATAATTTTGGATCATTGTTGTTATCATGAATTTATCGGTGCCTGGGTTGATAACCTGGATGATCTATTGACCATACTGAGAGTGTGAATGTCCTATGATAATGAAACGTTTGGATTATACCTAGCTAAGCGGATTAAGAAGTCGAGAGTAAGAGGAGGTCCTTTAAACCAAGCTCTGCAGGAGACTAAAACTCCATCCCCAAGATTTGTGCAATACCCTGGAAGAATCGCTCGAGTATTGAACAACATGTACCGACCAGAAGCCTGAGATGGGTCTGATGTTGCTGGTTTAACTTTAGGTTCAGTTCACGAAGTGTCACTGGCAATTAATAGATACCATGTTTGTAAACTACTGTAGTTGGTAGTCGCATCCTACTGTGCACATCCTTGGAGTATAGGCCTACACTGCATCCAAATATTTAATGTCCCCGTGCTTTAAAGTGCTTGATTGGGAAAACAATGGCATTGTATTTACTGACATCAATTCCTCTCTCTACTATATGTAGGCCTATACATGTGTGTATGCATGTATGACTTAGGATCTGAAGCGTTAAGATGGAGTTAACGATAGGCTACTCATCCAAGCTTTGAAATGTGCCACATTGACGTAACCTTGATTACCAATGCTTGCGAATGTATTTAGAATTGCTAATCATGAAAATTTGTAACTGATATCTATAGCTGAATTTCTTTGGCACTGAATGACATTTTAGGATGTTAACATGATATATTAATTAGGATGTTAACATAACTGGAAATGCTGTTGTCTTTGCTTGTTGAAATTCCTAAATATAATCTTTGGTTTTCTTTATTCCCCAACGCCATACATAGAATTATTGTCTGCAGAATTATTGAAAACAATTAAAAGGGTGGAAAGGGGTCCCTGTCCATTCATTGAGGATTCTAAATTCTATAATTTTGAAGGGTTTCATTGTCAGGCGACGAGAAACACTTCCCTCGCGCAAGTAAATATCTGTTGACATTAGTTAAGTTCTCTTGATTTGTTAACTTGAAATACAATAACGTAGACAGATGTAGCTAAGCTTTTACAATGTGTATATAGACTACCTCAATGGTTAGGTTACTTTATAAAAATAGACAAGCTTACAATTGCACTTTTTACTTACAAATCCACTAGGTCAAACTTATTTAGCGTAGGAATTATATATTTATGCAGTTATGGGTTAGTTGATGTTTACTTATATTTGTATACGTTACCAAATCATATCCTGAAACGACATTAACCTCTCCAAAGTAATACAGTACTATATTTTCTATTTGAAGCACTGCCTATGGCCCGGATCGCATCAAACCCTTTCACTATTTCTTTATTATCCTTTATATTAAGGTCTAGTTTCACTATAGCGATCCCGATGATTCCATTGTTTGACAAGTTGTGAGGTCCTATTTGCGATGGATGGATTGTTCTCAGTGTTTTGTGTAGCGAAGGGTAAATTGTATTTTTTATTCTGTAAACTTTGTCCTCCCTCTAAACCCACGCACCTTCCTCATGTGTCTGGGTTCTAGTTCTACAGAACATCCTTCTTCCAGTCCAATAACCACAGACCTTTATCTCTCCCCTGGGTCAAGTGTTTATTCTTAGCTGATACGCGCATCATTATACTGATTGAACTAAGAAATATTGCAACTAAATTATTTGTCAAAATATGCATATGCCTCTATGTTAAATTTATTTTGTTTGAAAGTTATTTCAATTTAAAACAACCCCTCACCGCTCGAGGCACTTGACGAAACCACACCGTGTTTTAGCAAAATACACTTGATTTTTTTGTTAAGATTATTTTTGTTCATGACCTCGGCCAAACGATCGACCTTTCAATGTATTAGTTATTCTTCCAAACCACTGACCTGATTTGAAAACTTCTCTTGTGTTGCTGGTTTGTTTAAACGGTGTAATGTGCCCCAAATATATACAAGTTTAATAACCGGTATGTCACTCTTTATGGTTTTACCCGACCAAATTTCCAATGTGTACACAATGCCAGTCTTGTCAGTCATACCAGTAGAGCCTTTGATTGTGTGAATATATTTCAGATGCATCTAATTGGCAAGTTTTTATGATGCTATCTGGAATATTGTTTGTCGCTCTATGGTATGCGCCTGGGTAAAAAATAGACGAGAGGCTTGCACGATTCAGTAACTGTACTAAGAGTCTTCTCCTCTTTGGTTACCTGGGGCTGGGACCAGCGCTTCTAAGATTCAGTTGCCTATAGTCTAGGATTTCTGTCTATAAGCTTTTGGGGTTGTAAAATCTGTCCTCAACGGAGACAAAGTAGGGCTCCCTTTTCGTGGAATAAAGCAAATCGTTCCCCTTAATAGATATCTCGATATGGGTGTATGGGTGTATAACAAAACCAGTGCAATGAAAAATGATTCAATGTTGATGGGTAAAATATGTATACTATAGCTATATTATATATATCCAATGCATTCATATCAATACTTTCTGACATTTTTACCAATCAAGCAATTATCAATCATTGCTAGGATCTGAGCATATCATCCCCCATTGAAAAAAGCTAATAAGCGTGAATGTCCGACCTACCTAGTCTACATTGTGACATATGAACCAAGATATTCCTTCCAATACAATGTTTCCATGTTGCTAGACTATCAACCTGTCACATAGATGCAGTTGTCAGTTTTTGTATATAATATTCAGTATATATAAACAAGTAATTAGTCTCAAAACAAGTCCACCACTGATAAACACACGAAGCTCACGCGCATGTACAATGGGAACATTTCTCTTCTAATAGTAAAAGGCCACCCTACCATTTTCAACATTGCTACTCATGAATTTCATTGTAACACTTTCATTGCCATTCGCTTGATAACCACAAAGGGCATTCTAATCTGATCGCAAATCGCTATGTAGCCCTAGTTTCTGCAGTGACCCTCTCTCCTCTGCAAAGTATAAGAACTGGATAAGTATGACATATGTAGTTCATGAGGTCATAATATATAGAGGGTGACATTATTATGATACAATTACGTTGTCCTGGTTTCGAACCTTTTTGGGAGACATTGGATTTATTCAATGAGCTATATGCTATGATTTAAATGGCTTGAAAAATACCCAAGCCTTTGTTTATATTGAGTAGTTTCTGTGGCACACCAGAAAAGTAAATGTATTTATCACTGGTCACTGTCTCTTACTTTAAAAGCTAATGTTTTATTTTATCTCCTAATTGTTGTTCGTTTCCATCGCTAGCCAGGTGGTTCAAAGTTGGCCTTGTATGGGATTGTGATAATTTGTGTGTATGCATCTTAAAAACCCTTTTTAAAGTTTTAGCGCATTAAATGCACCAACGATTTCTCTGACACTAGCTTGAAAGGTTTGCTTGAGTTATCTCCTATCCATGTTGCCCTGGAAGTTTCTTTACGATTTTTAACTGATGGAACTGATGAAATGGAATTCTTTTATCATCAATGATAACGGGAAGAAAATAAAGATAGCGCATTAGAAGTACTGTGTTAACTTTGGCAACTCTGAGGCAAAATTATCTATCGATTCATTGATTTATTTTTGATAAAACACATGTTTTGAGGTAAATGTCCTTTTTCAATCCAGGACTGTCATGACAGTAGAATTTAAGATTGTTTCTATTCTAGCTTCCTCTTTCTGGACAGGTTTATTTTTCTTCTACATGTCTAAGAACGGTTAGGTTACTTATCAATGTAAATGTTTGTGTCACAAGCTGCTCCATTCTTTCATATCCCTTATATTCAGAAAACTGAGGTTTATCTTCCCTCTGGTATCGATATTAAATTTACCACCTTCACGTATTTCGAATGTTGTGATAACACCTAAGGATTTGTGATAAGGATTTTATGGAATCTATGAGAGATTAGGTAGGAGTGCAGAGAAACACTAATCATGTTTTTATAGACTCTTATCTTCTTTGCTAGCGGTCCCTCATTTAGCGGGTGGATGGACGAGGGGGTGGATAGTGGAGAAGGTTCAGGGGGCGAGTCTGTGGGCGTTGAAATGGAAATGACCCATCAAATCTTACGAAGGATTGTAGCATCATGAGTAAGGAGATCCAAGTATTAAATATCATCAACACTCACCCACTAAATATGTGTTGACTGGAACATTTACGGGATTTTTAATAGCCCAGCGAAGCAGCTTATGTATGATTATTGAAATATTCGTCTTGAGAATTTCATGAATTGAAAACAAAATCAAATTAAATGATTAGGAAGGAGCTCAGTTTTAATGTATGACGCTTGCTTCTACTCGTTATCATTTTCTTGGTGCCTTGAAATCATGGATTCTCTCTATTGACAACGAAGATAAGATAAAAAAAATGCTTTTATAGAATAAAATAAGAATATCATATAATATACCATTCCCGTATTATCTTTCTATATAATTGATTATTTCTAATTTTGCTTTAGTTGAAATGACATATAAATTAGAGAACAATTCTTGTGGCATACCTTCATTCCATGGATGTGATATGAAATGTATGGATACAGGTTTGATTACCATCATCTTTTCATTGACTA
Source organism: Sthenelais limicola (assembly GCA_942159475.1). Taxonomy (NCBI): domain Eukaryota; kingdom Metazoa; phylum Annelida; class Polychaeta; order Phyllodocida; family Sigalionidae; genus Sthenelais; species Sthenelais limicola. The sequence goes on along the minus strand of OW804097.1, from coordinate 68,268,692 downwards.
CTCATTTTCTGAACAATGTTGGCGAAGCTCCATCGATGTTTTTTTGGTAAAAATAAATCATGCCATATCTGCGATATCTCTTTCATCATTTCTTTATATCTGCTCCTACAATATTTATATTCAATCAGAGGTGTCCTTCCTGACCTTTCTTTCGACTCTTGGTCGGGTTCCAGTCACAGGTGAAATGCACCTGTCCTAAATGCATCTAATTTCTACACTTCAAGTGTGATCGGAAACACCAGAGTATCTTGTAGCTCTAAATTAAATTGGAGTTGTCATTCACTCTTCTATTCTTGTTGGGAAAACCTAAATAAACACAGATTTCCTCACGGACGGTGGAATAAGAAAAAGGTCCCCCTTTTACATGCAATCATTAATTTACCTATTGTTTCTAAGCACCCACTAGTGCCTGGTGTACAAAGTGGGATTATAGAGACGTTCGCATTGATAAATAAGAAGCTTCTGGAGCACTCATGATTCCGGTTACAGGTTTTTGTATAGACTTGGGCAAACTATTTTGTTAAAGAAACATCTCGAAAACATAAAACTATCATGGTAATGGTCACTGGGCTAGGGTTCTACAAACAACCCTGTCTTGGGGATGAGGGCTTTGAAGTAGGTTTCCTAATAGTCTTCTTCTGTAGTATAGTTTGATTAAAGTGCTGGGTTCTCGATCTCGCTCTATATGTGCTATTTATTCTTATCGTTTCAGGGCAATCTCAAGGCAGTATTATAAGACATCATGGCCACAACTAAGAAGCAGGAAAGCCAGCTGCAGGTGGCCTGTGTCATCAGCCTCTCTGACGGTCACGGTTCTAAAAGTTCCGATAGCGCGAGGGAGAAAGCTTTCAACGATGTGGAACGAGTGTGTGAAAAGTATGTATGCTATAAAAAAATCAAGTTATTGTATATTCAATCAAGTGTTGGGGTTTTACTCTATCCACTTAGCAAACGGTGCACAGTTCTCGCTGGCCTCATAAAGTCATTGGGAGCTGTAAAGTGGAAGAACATTACAGACAGGCTTCATCTACCCAGGTACCAAATCGTTGTATACACCTCCCTAATTTCATTTAATTTTTGAAACCCTGGGGGCTCAGGGTGGTGCAGTTGGACTCAGAACTAGAGGCTTCAGGAGTACTGTGTTCGAATCCCATAAGCAGAATTCCAATAATGTCATCTCACTTCCCCACCATATGTCGGCCAAACAACCATCCAACCAACTTTAAAAAAATAATCTAATTACAAATTTATGTTTAGCGTTTTATAATCATCTTCCTCGAATACGGAGAACAACTACGGAGAACAAATACGGACTACATTTGCCTAGAGTAATTTTAAACGTTAATTATTGACTACAGTGGAACCTCTCTATTGAGGCCGCCCTTGGGACTGAACAATTTGTGGTCTCATTAGAGGGGAAAACAATTCGGGACTGAGTGAAACTGGTCTCAATAAAGGGATGGTCTCTATAGAGAGGTGGTCTTTATGCGAGGTTCCCAATGTGCTCTAAAATATCTTAATCAGTTAATGTACCTTCAGGTTGTCTTCTTCCCTGATTACACTTTTTGTCCGTATCCACAGGCATTCTCATTTTTCTATACGGTGACTCGGTTGAAGTCAATAACAATAGTAACACTAGCCTGCCTTTAAATTATGACTCTTGAGACAAGGCCACAAGGTTGGCATTTTTTTCCTTCGTGGCCGCGGGCTTCCCTTTGTACACGATCTCTGTAGCCGGTCATTCCAACGGTGTATTTCTACGGGCACATTGCGTAGAACTCATTTTCTCTCATGATGTATATCGCCCTCATTTTCCTCACTAGATAATTTAACACGCACGAATTCATATCTCCCCCTGGTGATATTGTCACGTTAGCGTTTGTTTACTGTGATAAATTCCTCGCTTATTTTGTTGTTGGTTCTGGTGTGTATACATGTTTTTGTTATCCTTTTCAGCTTGAAAGCCGATCTATACCATATCCCTTTTGAGAAACTGGATTTCGGAGTGACGGAGACTCTGGATCGGTTCTACAACGCAAATGTTGCCCTTGTAGACCTGTCAGAGCAAGTGCAGCAAAGAGCTCTATTCTACCACATAGGAGTGAGGGAGATGGGCATGCCAGAAACCATAGTCTTATTACACCACCAGGAAAATGAAGTCACCCTCTCTGTTAAGGTCAGCTTCTAAACTATCTGTTGAAGTTTAAAACGACTCCATAAGCTAATACTAGTAGTAATAAAATTAGGTATGTTTAAATGTATTTTTGTGTGTTTGGGCTAATTTATATAGGAAGTGCCGTATGAGAGAATACTCTTTAATGAAAAAAATAGATGTTTCGACAATGTATCTTGTAGATCTGTTATAAATAGATGGGCAACAGATTTCTTCAGTTGTATCTTGAACATGGATATGGACGTCCTTTCCCTATGCTTAGGCCTACTTCAAAGTTTCAAATCTAGGATGATTCAATTGAAAATTACTCTTTCTGAAAGTTTCAAATCTACTGTGTCGCTTTGTCTATATCGCGCCAAATCTTATATTGGCATTTTAATACTTCTTAGTTGATTTGCATATTTTCGTCTTTAATTCTGACTTTAATTTCAGCTTTCATGTGGAGAAACCAATTTTCTTCCTTACACGCTGTCAAACGATGGGCATTGCGTGGTGCTAGATCCGGCAGGAAATCTAGAAGTCACAGACAAGTCACCCACACTTTATGGATCTGTTAAAAAGTTACTCAAGGAAGCAGAGCGAACAAGCAGGTAAATCTCATTCAGGGTTTTATACTTAAATTGGAAACTGGATTCTCATTCAAAATCGGAAATTAAAAAATATAGGGCACGTCTTTGTCCACCAACGAGAGTAGAGAAAGCTCATGTGATCAACATAATTACAGGTTTAATCCTCAACTTACAGGTAAGTATCGGTTAACTGTAAAATAAATACCCGTGATTTATGGACAGATTATGTTGAATATTATATTTAGTATGGAGAAGTAGGTTACATTTTATTCGATATAACAAGCGGTTTACAGTTTACAATGGACATTCTGAACGTTTTCTGATTTTGTGTTATTATATTTTACTTACATCTAGGGCTCATGTTAAGGAAAGGTTTCTGGGAGAATTGAGAAAAGTGCGAGAGCAATACAAAGGCAAGGATCTGGCGGAGGTGAGACTTCTCGATACCCCCTTAAAATACTTACCATCAGTGATGCATGGATTTTGTTGAAAATCCTTATATTTCCTCGAGTGCTAGCTCTGTTCGAAATCTTTGTCATCCCCAATTTATTTGCCATCCTATACACACAAAACATAAACTATTGCATTCCATCTGCACACATACATGTATTCGAACTTGTGTAAATGTGACTTGAAATGGATGCAACTGAATTAGTTAATATGAAATCTAAAACAATGCTCTTTAGGAACATATTTTAAGTCTGGTTTACAATTATATCGGGTACAAGTAAGACATGATTTCCAAATCTTGAACCAAGAGCTTTGACTGACTGACTGACTTACTAGCGTTTCCAGCTTTTTAATGCTAATGTTAAATAATTCTGATAGCAGTAATGATTTACAAGGTTTTGTAATATTTTGGTCTGTGCTGCGTTCGCATGGAATCTTTATCTTTGAAACAGATGCAAAGGGTAGGTTTTCCAGTCTATTATAACTCTAAAAACACTACTGCATCTACACTTGTCTTGGTTATTATAATAATCTACTTATTAGCCCTACCAATGCTATGTATTATGTGAGTCCACATTTAGATAAGGGTGCTTTTAGTGTTGCTTATGTTTTTCGTCTAGATTTGATTTTTTTTCCGGCTACCCTAAACCTTTTCTGCCTTCTGAACAAGCGAGATGATCGCTAACCATTTAGCGCTTTTCCCGCCTGTAGCTTGCATTGCCTTTGTATTAGGGAGAACGCATCATTTGCACATGTAATATTTGCTCAAATTTATCATTAGGTCTTTCCTGTTTTGATACTATCTTATCTAAACATGATAGTATTGAATTGGGTATCCTTGATAGAGGTGGTTTTAAGAATAGAACTATTTGTATCATAAGTTGTTAGTACAGGCCGAAAGATGTTGTGATACGTTATTAAATACAATCTAATGTTTGTAGATTATCTATGCAACTATCCACACATAGAATGTTTTTTTTAAAACTTTCATTGCCGTTTTCCTTCAGTCTATTAACTCATTTAGCTAAATCTATGCTCATATTTGAAACACAGTTCTTAGATTTATATAGAATGTGATGCTGGATACTTTCACTTGTACTCCTATATATCGTATATTATTTTATAGATATCATATAGCTGTGTAATTCATCGTCATGTCAGTTTGGTGCTTGAATCTTAACATGAACTCTTCATTCATTGCTGCTTTGGCGATTAACATTTGTTAATCTACTGGGAATATTTAAAAAAGTAATCTAAATTACGATGTCCACACGAGGAAATTAGTTCCGAAACGATTGTCAATAATTTAATTAGTCGACATAATCGTTTGATACATTTTTTTGCGGTGGAATGGGTCCAGTCAATTATTATGTGGACTCAAAGTTTCTTTCTAGCTTCGATGCACGTTTATTTGCTTGCGTTCATTCTCCCCTATTTGGAAATAGAAGGAAAACTGTAAAAAAAAAAAAATGTGTTTTAACTGAAATGACCATGTTCTACAATATTCACTTACGTAATAGTTCGTTCATTTCTCAATATTATTTCAAGGGCGGTCTCGATAGATGTTCCGTCCAATTTCTGCGGTTATCAACGTAACTGTTCGAGCGGAAATCATAATTCTTTAATACGAATTTTGCATCTAAAGGGAAATTAAGGATATGAGGCAACTTTACTTATAAGGGGGTGTATGCAAGCTACCCAGTCCGACGCTTTAGGAGACTTTCAGTTTTTAAGTTATTTTAATTCCATACCGGGCATAGTTTGAGATGTGGTTGATAGTGAATGGGCGATTGAGCGGAGACAGCTTTAGGGAAAAACCTTTTACTTTGCTGCATTGTTTAGATGACTTAAGTTTTATGTACCTTAGTTATTTATATTGTCATATGTTGTCACCAATTCACTTTAATATTCATCACTTCGTGTAGCTATTGCACCTGTCACAAGTCTTGTCAGCCTCCCGGGCTTCCTGACTTGGATGTTATTTCACCTCCGTCCGCACTCTTATTAATTTATTTTCTCATTTTTTATCGGTACCGTAATGACACCCCAACTAAATAGCAAACGATAAATTGTTCATTCTGCTAAAGACCTACTGAGCCTAACTATTTACTTAATTGTTCTACTTCTAATTGAAAGCATATTAATATTCCTAATTGGATAAGAAAGTGGTATTTTAGACTTGTTCTTTTCGAAAAATAATCATTTCATTTCCAAGTTGGTACTACTTAACAAAATCCAAAAGTGAATAGGTGTCCTATTTCTTAGTTGCAGGTTAAGCCTTTTCATGAATAAATTCCTATTCGCTAATTTTCTCGTTAGCAACATTTCCATCGGTGTTTATCATAATTCTACACTTTTTGTACCTTCAGTTCCTCCAACGGATGCGACAAAGTATGACACCAAAGCTATTCTGTGCCGATATCATATTGAACATGTTGATATCCTATAGAGATGTCCAGGTATGTCCTGATCACCTTACATTACTATTCTTATGATACCATCTTATTACATTCAAACATCAGTGAATTCATAAAAGCCTAAATGGATAAAATCTAACATCATTGTTGGAGGTACACACTTTTTTTAGGTTGAATTTTATGGTATATAGCTGATATAGATCTCCGTACCTTTTCATTGTCCGAGAGAAAAGAGATAATATTCTTTTTTGTTCAAAATTTAATCTGTATTCAGGTATAGTTGTTTCTACACTCATGTCATATTTACAAGTTCGATTAACAACTGCGGCTCACCGTGCGGTGGTCTTCCGCCGCTACCTGATATGAACTATGAACCTAATATGAATTATCAGAAGTTAGTGGGGGAGGGGATTTGGGCCAGATAAATTTATGTTTTGTTGCAAATCATTTAAATACTAGGTAATTTTATCTACGTTCAAGAGAACAGAATCTAGGTAAAACGTCTGATAAAAAAGTCCCGGAATCGCTTAGCTTGAGTTACAAAATTCGTATATTTTATGTGATTTTATCTATAGGTTAATAGAGTCGAATTCCAGCTAGCTGCTACACAAATATGGAATTTATCGGTTATCACCAATTTTACCATCCGAATGTTGATATGTTTAAAATCCTCGCTTCTTTTCAGGACTACGACGCTATGGTATCCCTGGTTGAAGAAGCAGGGTCGGTGACTAACTGCAACGTCACGGATAACTCGCCTGTACAGATTCTCTACGCCTTCGCTCTAAACCGGTGAGTGGCTGAGAATTCAGTCAAAGTTATGTTGTCAAAAAAAATGTTTATCTTGCCATTAATTTAGGTGTAAATGTCTGTAGCATGGCAGGCGGGCAAAAGATATCACTCATGTAACCACCTCCACCTCTATAATACTAATTATGAGCTCGACATAATCATACATTAAACTTCAACGTACTAGTAAGCCTCAGTTAATTCTAAAATTGTGTTATAGGTTACTGTTGATTAATCAGATCTAAGGGAGGGAATGTTTTTTTCTCACTATCGATCATGGGCGCTGGGAGTAATTGACAGGTACAAGAATAAAGGAAAAGTTTGCACAATTAATAATTATCAGTATTCATGAAACATATTTAAATAATTAATAAGCTTACGTTGTCTTACGTAATAATATTAAATAAAAAGCCAGTTTCTGAAATGACACAATCGTGTACCTAAAGGTCTGAAATTAGGGATATATGGCATTCAGAAATTAAAATGTGCATGATACTATCGGTACTAAAGAGGCACATTCCAATGCATCTACTAAGTACTATTGATTACTGTCATTTAAGAGTTGTGAAAGCATTTGTTATTATTTTTATATTTTATAATTTCTCAAAGTCAGTAGGATGTAAATGGATTTCTTTCTTTTAAATCTGCAGGAGAAACAGAAAGGGTGATCGGGATCGAGCATTAGATGTGATCTTAAAAGTAAGTAACATAACTTCAAAATCCATCCATCCATCCATCCATTCATCCGTCCGTCCGTCCATGCATCCGTCCATCCATCGAAACATGCATCAATGGAGAATATTTACCCACCACCATATCAGTATGTTAACCAATATTGCAGATTAAACCTTAGATTATATTGTTTTGCTAATTTACAGGGTATAAACGCCAACGACAACCCCCCACCGGACATGCTTTGTCTCGCAGGTCGGATTTACAAAGACATCTTCACCGAATCAGAGTACCAAGATAAATCTTCATTAACAGATGCTATTAAATGGTCAGTATAACTTGTTAAAGGTCTTTCATAGTGGTCCGAGGTCGCTTATGAACTATCTGACGACTTAATCACATCCAATATATATAATATATATTTTACGTTTAAATACCGTTTTAACTTTATAAAGAGGGTATGTGTCCATATATTTATAGGTACCAGAAAGGATTTGATATCCAACCAAACGAATACGCCGGTATCAATTTAGCTACTCTACGAGTCATCTCGGGTGAAGATTTTAAAACATCTCCAAAGCTTCAACGCATAGGTAAGATTTTTGTTTTTGTTAGCGGTATACAATATAATGATGTCATTCATCTTCACGGTCCTAGGAACTGATTGGAACATTATGTTGGCTACGAGAAACACTATTTATTTCGTTGCTTGTGTTCCTGTGCTTCTGTGAAACATAGGCTGTGAAACCTTTACACATGTTTGTGTGTATATTCATATTAAAACTATCTGACTGTGCTTTTGTTATATAACCAGTTCTATTACAATTTACTTGTCTGTTCCTACGGACATTATGTCCTATTACTTTGATAAAATCGAACATACATATTTAATTTGACCTCTTCGCCGGCTCAGGGCTCAGGGGAAGAGCACCGCAATGGTGACCTGAGGAGCTGCCACATGAAATTTAAATTATTACCATTGATGTATCAGTATGTAAGCTCATACCTGAATAAAAATTAATTGAAAAAAGGCCCATGTCCATTGCCATGTCCAGCGGGTGGGGTCGCCGAGCAATCCATGAAACACTGTTCGACCAGCAATTAACCCCCCCCCCCCGACCTCTCAGGCGCCAGTGGAAGATAAGCTATTACCTGAACTCTGATAGATAGTACGTGTTAACGCCTGGCTCTACTTGCTACCAAAAATAGATAAAATTACCTGAACTCTGTAACTTATCTCTTTTTCCGCCCATTTCAGCATTTGAGTTGAACAAGTTAATTGGACGTAAGGGACAAATAGATTCTCACAAGGACTACTGGGATGTAGCCACGTTCTTTGAGATCAGCGTCTTGGCAGAGGACTACTCCAAAGCTATACAAGCTGCTGAATGCATGTATAAACTAGAACCACCCATATGGTAAGTAGAGGTGTAGACTTCCCTGCAATATACTCTTCTTATTAGTCACATGAACAGGCGAAGTTCAAGGGTTGGACTCGGCTGGCGACAGGCTTTTCTGCCCACGTTATAAGAAAAGAGTAAATATTCATTTTTAAACACATGATTAGGCTTATACGCCGGGAAATAAAGGGATATGTAGTTATTCTTTCCAGTTCAGTCTTTGTTTCCGTTTATTTTGACAATTTGTGTCGAAATGTAAGTGTTTGTCTTAGAGTTCCATGTCTCGGTTTGTCTGTCTCTGACTATTTTCTTTACATGTTTTTTGGACATGGTCGCGATTTGAAATAGGAGATGTGTGTTTCGTAGCAATAGTATGTCTGCCTAGCTGTGTTACTCCGCCCGTCTATCAGATTGGCTTTCTGATCACATCCAAACTACATTGTCGCCTTGTTGTTTTCAGGTATTTAAAATCAACCCTAGGCAACATACTCCTCATCAACAACTTTAGAAAGAAGCATGCAAGGCAAGCTGAAGTAGCAGGAAGTCCGTTATTAGATTTTTGGTTGGAATTCTTTACAGATGCGACTAAATCAGAAAATTCTGATACCGCATATGCTGTGAGTTATATTTCAGTCAATCTACAAAATCATTATTTCAAAAGGTTATAAACATGTCTTAAGGAAATATTTTACTATATTATAATGGCATTGAAATTTCCGCTTGGAAATATTCCCGTAGGAAACTTTCGTAGATATTAATTGCCAGCTTTGATGAGAATATGAGGTCTCAGGTAATATGAAATGAATGTAAAGATGATTATTCTTAAATAAGTAAATTAATCGCTTAATCCAATTATTTCCAGGCACTTATTATGGAACCAAATAGGGTTTTTATCCCCACGTATATTCGTCTTAACACAGATGACGATCAGGAACAGGTAACACTTTTTCAATTCCTTCTTGGAAATTCCTTTTACTCTTTGTCGTTAACCATAGATGTCATTTTGTTCCTGTGCTGTAAAAACATGTCTGCGTTTTTTATGTCAATTCCAAAATATTGATCAAAGATCCTGTCAATCTTAATGTATTCTTAACAAAACGTTTTTTTCCATAGTCAATACGATTGTGGCATGCTGTTCCCAAGAAGGACTGTAAGCAGATCCATGAGTGGTTCTTCCCGGCATCTACCATCAAAAGCGTCACTCAGTATAAGCGCGATGTCCGAGCTGTGTTCCTCTATGTATACGAAAACGGCGACGATTTCCAACTCTTCTTCCCATCAGAAGCTGTCAAACAAAGGTAGAACTTGTTGCTTCATAATGGAATGTTCTGAATTATACTCATTTCTATGTCCTGGAAATATATTTGTTTTACCCGGAAAAACATGAGTTACTTTTGCCATCTCAGCGTTAACGAGTATCAGAGTCTGATTTTCACCTCCATGGCCCATTATTAAGGTATCAGGGTTTAAATAAAGTAATACCCTCCGAAGAGATAGTATTTTTCAGTAAGCGCTTGAGAGGGAAAGTTTGACAACCAGATGTGATGTCTGTTTCAGGTTTTATGATAACATTGTGGACATGATCAAGAAACAAGAGAATGCCGTGATGGACATCGAATCTGACCTACAACAAATGACAATAAAGGTGAATCTTTATGCAATATATATCTTATCGATTCTGTCTTTCCACCATTGAGCAACCAACTTTAGGTATTTTGGTTCCTCATTCTGATTAAACGTCAAAATGACTTCAAACTTTTTGTAGAGGAGATTTCCCATCCCACTCTCACACTCTTCCCATCCAACTCTACATCTCTTGGGATTTACCAATTAACATTTCCTTAAGAGGTCGATATTTTAAATGCTATTTCTTAAAAGTGGATGCATATAAATTTCAGTACGAGTACGAAGTGGATGACAAAGGCGAGCGTATACTCCTTGGTAAAGGTACATACGGAGCGGTGTATGCGGCCAGAGACCTTAACACACAGATAGGAATCGCTGTCAAAGAGATCCCTGAGCGTCTCTCAGAGTGAGTATTTTTTACCATTTTTGCAAAACATTTTTCATATTCGATTTTTCAGCAATCATACTATCTATAAATGCCCTAATATTTTATTCTAGCATAATTTTTGCGGGGAGATATCACTCAGCAAATTTAAAGGAAGTTCAGGAACATTTGTCTTAAATATTTCTGTTGTGATATTAAGATCTGTTTTTATTCAGCCAAGTACAACCATTACAAGAAGAAATTGCTCTTCATTCGCGACTCAACCACAAGAACATAGTCCGTTACCTCGGCTCGGTTAGCGAGGATAAATTCTTCAAAATATTCATGGAACAAGTCCCTGGAGGTAAGGGTTGCCAAAAAATATACACAAGTGTTCCCACGCATCATTAAAAGTCAATGAAAATGAAAATATGTTTCTACGGCCCTTAAAAGTCATTATATTTGTTTTTTGAGTCCTTAAAAGTCCTTAAAAATGGTAGTGACCTGATAGTTTCCCCATCAGCTTCATTCATAATTTTGTTCAAATGCACCAGAAGGAATGCTTTAACGAGTATAGTGTTCAAAATGTTCTTAGGGAGACAACCCCCACCCCCACCCCCTTGCAAACCCCACTTTGTATACCGTGTCTCTGGCGTTTTCAGATCCCTTCCTCACCACAATTGTCAGAACCTTTTCCTTAAAATTTTCAGCCAACTATCACAATCCTGCCACTGGAGTCATTAAAAAGTCCTTAAATTTCAGTCTCCATAGACTGGGAATCCTGATACATATTCTGGATACAGCGAAACTTCTTTTTCTTGTAGTTTACTCATTTTGTGGTGAAATACATGAGCTGTGATTAGTATATAACGTCAGGGCAATTTTGTTTTCAACATTTTCAGGTAGTTTATCTCAGTTGTTACGATTGAAGTGGGGCCCACTGAAAGACAATGAAACTACGATAGCATTTTACACTCGCCAGATTCTCAAGGGTCTAAAATATTTGGTAAGTACTAATGAGGGGCTGATGACGGCCATGGGTGAGAATATATCTTTTTATTTCATTATGATCAGAGGCAAGAGCGAATGATTATCTTGTTGTCCAGTCCATGACCAAATATATTGATTCAATTATGTAGACTTCAGCCAGTGTGTGTTTGGAAAAATAGCCGACTATTATACCTCTTCTCTTCTGGCTGTCATTATATAATTCATATTACTATTATTATATGTGCATCTGTCATACTTAGATTAAGAACTAGGGTCGTATTTTTCTGTACTCCGTTATACCATAGTATATATATACCATGCTGACTTTTTTTTATAACCATGATAGTTACATGGCTATAAAGATTACTCCCATAAAACCACCAGGCTCGGATTTCGCTTCAGTTTTTAGAGGGTTCTTATTTTTGATATATCGGTCGTATATATCTTTTTCATACAGTTTGTCGTATGTATCAAATGCACATATATATATTGTATGACATAATGGGTAATTTCTTTTGCTACAGCATGCCAATAGGATAGTTCACCGAGACATAAAAGGTGACAATGTATTAGTTAACACCTACAATGGGGTGTTAAAGATCTCAGACTTCGGAACATCCAAGCGCCTTGCTGGAATCAACCCAATCGCTGATACCTTTGCTGGTAAGTCTTAATATTTATTACCAGTTAATTAAGGAATGGGCACGTTATAATTTATAGTTTAGAATAACAAACATTTAAGGAGCATTAATACAAAAAAACCAGTCACGACTTTTCATTTACGTATCTATTTTGCGTTTGATAGCGAAAAGGTCCTGAACTGTATAAATGTTTTATATCCAATGATTTTCTTCTTGTGTATAGATCTGCCCTTTCTAAGGCCTGAAATATTTGCCCATTCATTTAATCATGATTCAAAGTTTGCGCTCTTTATTTTAGGAACCTTCCAGTACATGGCCCCTGAAGTGATTGACAAAGGTGCCCGAGGGTATGGTCCACCGGTGAGACATTTAATCTTCAAATACTTTTTAATCGATAAAACCTCAGGCTCACTCGTCTCGTTGAACACATCAGATTTTGCGGTTCATTTCCTACTTATTATTGCATCGCTAACTGAAGGACCGAAAACGCGCTTTTCTCCTTTAAAATACAACCATGCAAATGAGCATAGTCCTTCTCCCTAGTAAAATATCCCCATTTGTCTAGGATGCACTTATTTACAAAAAGTATTTAGTTTGAGATAATGGTACATACAGCCATATTACCCAGTGAACCCGAATAGGCTCACTTAGAAATTATCTTTAAGAAACTTGGCTTTTTATTATAAGTGTGTTTTATTATTGTACTTGAAACATTTCTGTTTACTTTCAGGCTGATATTTGGTCACTAGGCTGTACGGTAATAGAAATGGCCACCGGTAATTCTCCGTTTATGGAGGTAAACTACTTTTTTTACTTCCCCTTTCTTTTTAAAATCCGATCATTTCATTAAACATATTTCATGCCCAAAAGATCTTGTATTATCCAATGGTAATTTCTTCTGACTTCAATGAATCCTTAAATAATAATATGCATACAAGCAATACAGCTTTTTTCATTCATTTTTATTTTTATTGCTTTTTTGTAAAGCAAATATTTGCCATCTCTCTCCTGCCAATATGCATAACCTGGTATCCGAGTCTAATATATGATCACTGATTTCGATCACAGTTTTGCCTTCGTTTTTCAGTGAATGAGAAAAGTAATGAGCCTCGCTGTAGTCCTTAAACAAATAGTTACGTCCCAAAGTTGAGAACGGCGACACATGTAGTTTGACTTCATTTAACATCTGTTCTTTTCGCTCTCCTTCTCTCACTTCACTTCACACGTTGGTTTCTCTTTTCCCAGTTCCCTAAGCCTTGCCAAGAAGTGATACGTTAGTTTTTTTTCTGAGGTTTTAATGGGCCGTGTTCGCCAAATATTCACTTTCATTTCTTTGGAAAGTTATCAACTCCCCTACACCCCACCACCCGCTACAATCATACCCCCGCCCCCCTACACCCCCTGAGAAAATAGTTTTGGAAAAACATTTATTATCCTTAAAGGTCCGAATAGTTGATCTATCAAATTTTGGAGCATTGCCAGGATGTGTCGAGCTTTTTTTCATAATTTTGTCACCATCAGAGTGTCACAAAATATTTTCTAGTTCTTGTTTATCTTCTTACCTTTTTATGCATTCTTAGAACCAGAGCGTATCAGATTCATTTTTAAATACTTTTTTCAGTATCAACGTACCTTTGGCACTTGTATATACTGGAATAATGACTTAGCTCTCGCACATTATTAAAATGTAGGCATTAGATGTTTTAATTTAATCTTCCAGCTCCCGCCACAAGCAGCGATGTTCAAGGTAGGAATGTACAAGATTCATCCTGAAATACCAGAGTCGATGTCTGAACATGCAAAAGACTTTCTCCACAAGTAAGTATTAGAGTGTATGAAATCGAAATAGCCCCTTATCGCTAGAGCATCCTTCTCAATTTTTCTTCAGAACGTATATATCACGTTCACTTTATCTATCCTGTATGGGCATGAGATAAGTATTGCACTTTGTGGGGAAAATTGCACAGTCGTACCAACTTTTTATTATTTAAGCTGCATGGGAAATTCAATTAAAGACCAGGAATTATTACATTTAAAACCTTCCACTGGTTTTCTCCCAGTTGCCTCGTCACATTTACTATTTGAATTCAATTTATTGGAACAAGAATTTATAACAAAATTGTACAATGAACAGAAACTTACGCCAGGTGTGCTTTTTGTCTTTCAGGTGTTTTGACCCTAACACGGACACTCGATGGACCGCCAACCGCCTTCTAGAACACCCGTTCTTGGACGAGTAAGTATTGCAACTCCATATTTATTCCACGATTCATATTCCTTTCAGTACATACATAGACATGATCTAGAATTTACTTTGTGTGTATACTTTTATGTCTTCTTTCGGCGATGTTTAATATACATAGGGAATACGCCAGACCACACACTTATAGTAGTCCTGTTTTTACATCATAGTTGCATGTTGGCAAGAGCCGTCGCATTTTAGCCTCGCACTATGTATATACATGAGCCTTATATATGGTAAATGGTCAACCTTGGATCTTTCTATCAGACCAAGGAGATAAGGATCCAGCACATAATCCGTTTAACAGCAGCAATGCAACATTCTTGCATTATTTCACTTTGCTTTGGCAGTCTTTGAGTGCACGCTGCTGTCTGTTTGAAGGAAATCTTTATAAGTTATGAATCGTGTCATCATCACTACACTATGACCCTAACATATATTTATATCGAATAAAAATAACTGCTAGTTGTTGGAGCCAGTTATGCAGGCATTGCCGTCATCAGTTACCTAAACGTATATACGCTGGGGGAAACATACCAGGGCTACTATAAAATAGTAGTATACACTTATTTTTCACTCATGAAATATTTCCATGCTGGGATGGCTCATCCTTATCAAATCCGTACTTGTAGCAACTTTCGTAACCGTTCGTGCTTTTGCTTTTAGTATCTATTAACTAATACACCAACATGGTAAATTGATTTATAAACAAATGTATGAACCCATAGTTGTTGATTGCAGGATTGTTGTTATTAGAGTAGCATTAACCCTCATGGCTGTAAGAAATCCTTACCAACATGAACATGACATACCATTAACTCACAATATTATAGATCTACATATATTTATATGTTGCCTATGGACACAGACACTATTTTAAGTTAAGTCAGGACTCTACTGATGCGATATGTCATGCGATATATATCGCATGTGACAAAAAATATACAGGACCATTTGGTACTAACAGTATTTATATCGCTATCATGTCGTATGTGGGGATGTGATAACTCTGAAAAGGTTGAAGTTTAATAAATGTCGCATCACTTTTGTCGCATGTCGCACGTCATAGCGCATCTGTGGAATCCTGGCTTTATCCCCAAGAACTGGTACATGTACAAAATGTCCTGGTTTTTACACCTGCAGCATTTGAAGTTGCAATGAAGGTTGTTGTTGTCATTTTTCTTCAGTGGATTTATACTAGAGACTCTCTTTTCATCACCAATTGTTCTCTTTTCAGTGTCCGGTGAGTCTTTCTCGTTAACGTTAAAGTTTTTGCGTTGACATATTTGCATCAAGACATGGAGAATGCATGTCCATTTGTTCCCATAGATGGGTTAAGCAACCACTATTACATTAAGTAAACAAGGACACCCACATTGAATAAAACCATCTTGTATACTCACGCTTAAGACACAGAACAGTCTTAATGTTACCCTTATCATGACTTTAGTTCGGTCACCTTTTTAGTCTAGCATTCACACCAAAGTGGAACTATCGGCCCAAGAAATTTTCTTCTGGCCTGCGATAGATGCTCCTAACTTTTCGCATTTAACCTCAAATGGTTGTTGGATTTATGTTGGTTATTTTGCTTGCAATTTATTTTTTGGCAGTTTTACCTCTTACGGTGATATCTTACGGAAATGCAATGTTTTGATGAGATATCTTTTGATCAACTTTCCAAGTTTCACAGTAGAAAAGTGTTTGTAATTGCTGTCAAAATAATGGCGTACAAGTATTAAGTTTGTTGTAAAGTTATGGTTCATTCATTACATCGATTTCATTGGATTATCATAGAGAACGACATAATTTTATTCTCCTCTGTATTGAGTTTAAGAAAATAAATCCCGTTCTGAATATTTACCGGGAAAATTTAAAAAAAAGTATTTTTATTGAACAAAACCACACCTCATATTCAGAATAGCCACTTTAATTGATTATATCTTTGCTCAGTAATAAAATAGCAATAATTGGAGGAAGAAAACCTTTGGAAACAACTAATTACCCCTTTTGCGATGTGACAAAAAGCTTTTCCTTGAGTAGTAGGAATTCTGAGTAATGGAAACTTAACGGTGGCATTAGTCTAATCAAGAATGTGTACCTTTGAATGGATGTCCTTTGGTTTTCTGGCAGCAGCTGCAAGACGAAAAGTCTTTTTTTCTTAGTTTTAGTTGTGAATGTGGCCAAATGTTCGCTTGTTTTCAGATCCGTTGGCTCTGTAGACAAAGCCAAGTGTGAGTGTGGACTTCAGCGGTTCAGTCGACAAGATTCAAAGACTAATCTGATAATGCGGCAGGACTCGCAGACAAACCTTTTGAAAAGACAGGACTCAGAAAGCAGTCTCACGAAACAGTACTGTATTCTTGGACTGTAGCGCTTGTCACGAGCTCGCTTGAATACGAGCCGTGTCCTCCCCCCCGCAGTTCATTCGTTGTCTGTGCCCACACACTTTGACACTCACACCGTTTATTATTCATTCAGCCATTCATTCAATCATTTATTCACTAGCTGCTGAGCTCTTTTTTCCATTTTTTAAAAAAGTTTTTGCTCCTTTGTGTAAAACAGCGTCACTTCCCTGAAAAATAAGTGGCAACGATGACTTGACTTGCTACGTTATGTTTCTCCCCTACATCCATCACCCAAGAAACCTTTGTTCGGAAGGACATGGCAAACTTTGCTGAAATTTCTTCAAAGTATGGATGTTGTCTCGGCTGCTTTCTCCTCCCTTGAGGAAGGGCACTGGAAATGTTTTCCTGAGAACATCAGAGTGTTTGTTATGTACCAAATGTTTTTGATTGCTTCTTTCAGAGCTTACCCATGAACGGTTTTGACTGTTTTCCAAGCAAGCTAACCAGGAAACTTTGGTTTTCCTGTGCGAGTTGCAAAATACAATCATCCATTGCATACATTCAATTTAATAGATCTACCAAACCAGCCTGTCCATTTTATGGAATGAAACCTATCCCCGTAACATTCACGAATGGACTTTCCTTACGAATGATTTTTTGTTACGCAGCCAAAGCATTGAAAAGGGTGGGGGACACAGACAGCATGGAAAGCTATTATAAGTGCATTTTCATCCCAGTTAAATCCAGTTGCCGGATCATTATAATCAGCATTCTCTTTCAATGAATGGAAAATGAAACAAGCAAAATATAAAGTCAATTCTCCTATACATCATATGAGGGATATTCCATATTATATCTGGGTGAGCCTGGCCTTTCAATGGATACATGTAGTACTATACACAAAATTACACTTAATTTAGAGGGTGCTCTCTTGTGAACCCACACAGACAATTCACCATTCACCCATGTATATTTACCAAAGAAACTTCAGATTGTAGAAGATCTTCCATGTGGTGTAATGCTTATGATTCATGAGTGGCAGTAGCACTTGCATGTTTAGATAAAAACCAAATGCTCTGTTAGATAGGAGGATATGCTATACATATAATAATTATCTCCTTCTGTACGATCCTGGAGTACTTCGATTTTGTAATATTCAACTCAAATAGATACATTGATTAAGGATTCTTATCTAGGCATTGTTCTTAATCTAGAAATTATTAATGGTCTTGTAAATAATTTGGGTCAAGATTATAGGTAGTTTAAGTGGGTTTTTTTCATCGTTAACGTTGCAAGGATATATATATGTATATATATATATATATGCCCGGCGATATCGGAATGAAATTCAGACATCCTTTGATAGATATAAGCAGAGGGGCCTGTATTAAATGAGGTAGCTTTACTGCATATATGATATTCGTATCTAGAATTTAGAATTTTATCTGGTTTTCATTGATCAGGGCACCCAGTAGATCAGGTTCATTTAGCCTGTCCTTTGATCGGTAAGTCGTGCTGTTCCTAAGAATTAGTGGTGTTCAGTCTCTTACCATTAGTTACAGGCACAAACTCCTGATGCCTTATCTAAAGTTTCACCATATCCCGTTTGTATGAATACCAAGCATTAATTACCATATCATAATCTGTCTTGAGGAAACATTGTATCTCTTAAAAAGATGGTTTGGAAATTTTGATTTAGAAAAAGTTATATGATCGAAATTCTTTTGTTTTTTAAAAATCATAAAAATCAATCTTATAAAGAAAGGGATATAATCTTACCATGAGATTGAATGTTTGGCCTGGCAGTCTTGGGAGTTTGTGCATATTCCATTGTTATTTCCCATTATATAATATTTAGTTCAAAGTTATTTATCTCCTCATGGAAATTGTGTGTGGTGTGCATGATTAGAGCACGCCGGATGTTAAACTTAAAATTAGGGCATTTTTTAATATCGGTCTCATTTTGTGAATTATCTGCTTTTGATAGTCCTAAATGGTGAAAGATTGCATTATTTTCTCGATTTTTGGATCTGTCTTTTTCTTCATTGAAGGGGCATTTTTATATGCAATTTACAGTTGTTAATTAGTATCCATAATGTTTTCCCTTGTCTTCCATTCGAATAGCCATTGAAACTAAACGGAAAATAGGTAGTGATTAGAGTGACCTAAATTTTTTTCTTCAAATTTTGAGCTGTCATTTGCTTTGCATGCAAATGAGAGTGGTAAATCCATAAGAAAACATTGTTGCCCCAATTGACCTCACTTCTTCACTTCTCTCCCTACTGTCCCAAATTATCAATGTATATGGAATTAACAAAATTATAAAGCAATATTTTTTTTTAGTTTAGCTCAGTATGTACCAGACTCAACATCAGTTGGCTCTTAAAGATTAAGGAGCAGTAGACCAGCAAAATAAGTCTTAATATACTAATAGTCACATATCACTGGGTTTTTTTTCTCATACCTCATATTTTGCCTTCGTTGCAAAACCCATAAAAGTTCAAATTCTCATTCGTGTATTCTACTAACTTTAGGTAGGCCCACTGATCTGTATAGTTGATGGACCGCGATATCAAAGCACTGTTTTTGTGTGTAAAACTAATGAGAAGAAACTTTATTAAAAGAGCAGTAGTTCGTGTGGAATTAGGTTCCATGGTATGGATTATAATGCTGTTGAAGTTAATTGAACGTTTTCTGTTCTCGTTTTGAAGGAGCGGTCAGAGAAAGAAGGCCAAGAAGCCCCAAAAGAAGCCTAACCCAGATTACGAAAGGAGTGTTTCCAGTAAGTCAACCCAAAGAATAAAACTTTGTATTTGTCATCGTTTGAGTAGAGAGGTCGAGTGTTAGTCAATGTTCATGCAGGGCGGTATATGTTACAATAATATAATTACTCCAAATTATTCTAGTTATTACAATTGTTTACCCGTTGCAATGAACAAAACGCAGATATTGGTTTACATAGAGCTCTATTATCAATATTCCTTCCACGTACAGTACCGAGGGATACGATATGTTTAATGAAACCATTGGGTTTTGTGTACAAATACTTAATTTCATCCCATTTTACTTTTTAGCGCCGGTTGGTATTGGAAAAGTTGAAACCCCAATCTCACCAACAGTGACTTCTCCGAATCAATGGAGAACGACGTCGACATCAAATCTAAGGATTACTATGCCTCCCGGACGGTAAGTATATACACAGATATTGTATCTCCTTGTTGAAACATTTTACAATGAAGCATCTAGGAAATTAGTTATGGAATACTTTAAGAAGTAGTAAATATGTAATGATATTCATTAGAATAAGTTGCGGTTTTGATATTCACCTATTGGGGTAAAAACAGGTTTTCACTAGGGTGATTGATATTAATATAAATAATGTAAATTTGGTGTTTTTTCCAAATTGCGTGGAATTGAAATTTAATTGTACTTGTACATATCATCTTTAACCGTTGTTGCTTTAAATGATTGGAAAGAATATTTTATACTGTGATACCCCAAATCTTTATCAACATGTGAACATTACTTTTAAAAATATTATCAATCCTTATTATTATTATATTTAGTTTTTAGAAATACCACATTAGTTAAATACATTCTTTTGCTATTTACATCAAACCATTGGGAAGATCTTTAGAAGTCTTCTCATTGGATTTTAGTTTCGAGGTACAACTGCTGTCACCTATTTTCAATATCTAGATCACCCACGAACATATTTAAATGGTTTGTTTGTGTTGAGTCATTTATATATACAAACTAGAATGATGATATGCAGAACCACAAGACTATGTGCTAGCAATACATCAAACTATTTCATAGGATGTCGTTGTATGAAGCTATCTGTAGATGCAAAAGACGTTCATAAACCTGGCTAAATTTTTTTCCATGGTTATAGTCCGTCTTCAGTTGGCAGTGCCTTAGATGGGTATCCGCGGTTAGTCTTGGCTTTTTCTCAAGTTCATACGGCATATTCATCCCTACTGTATCTAGACTTCTTACATATTGATCCATTTGAATCCTTCATCTGAACATAAAACGAGCGTTCCTGGGTTTTATATCGAACCCATTGTGGCCCAGTTGCTGTAAAGGATAATTTTTAATTTTGTAAATTCCATACACGCTTATATCTAAAGGAAGAACTTTGTCGAAGATACAGTTGGCGATGACTAGTTGGCCTCGCAAAATATTTACATGCTTCATTGACACATGAGGTGGCCACTTTTTACCCATTTAAAACAAGAGAATTTTGAATGGAAAAGCCCGTTTTTTTATCACACACGAACACAAACCATTTTGGGAATGTTACTCTCTTTTAGGTTTAAGTAAGTCCTAGATGGTTGTATCCAACTTGAGAATCCACTTCGAAAACTGCACTACACATTCGAATTTTTGTTTGGGAATATTCATTTATCTTAGAGGCCACCTTTTTTTTATTAGGTATCTTATTCGGCTTGATAGATATCAAGTTATTTTTCAAAGATCTTTGGGTTGGATGTAGTAAATATCTCTTGTAAGATCCAAGATTTCCTTAGGAAAATAAGAACCAACTTTTAACTTCCATGCATATCCTTACCGGGTAAGTCTTGAAGAGTCTTGAGTGCATACGTGTATAGTCAACCACTGTCTAGGTTGTCAAAGTTGATTACCTAGGCAAGGTTTGACTTCTACTATCAAGAATGGAATGCTTCATATAAGTTGGTTTACTTAATTCATATCCAAGGCAAATTGTAAATTATATTAGTATAGCATACTCTCAACATTGAACGTCTAACAACTTCTTTTGCATTTTGTTAATTTTCGATGAGTCATCGAACTCTTGTCATGAGAATATTAATAGAACTAGATACTGTAGTTTCATTATTGAAAGGATGGTTTCATAGTCCATTGGTAAAGCCTCTTAAATATACCCTCAAGCAGTCCAGATTCGTGTACTGATACCTTATCTGCAATGGCTTGGATTTCAGGTTTTTCAGATTGGACAGGTCAGAACATCAGTCTTGTGTCCGTGCGCAAGTTCTGTTATGATGGCATTGGTGTTTTTCTCAAGATTTGCATGCTTATTGTTTTAATGTCTCATTAAGAAAAAGCTGAACCCAACCACGACCCTCATGTAAGATTAACCTATCAGAATCAACTGCGGACTATAATAGCTGTACCACCCTACATGATATATACCCCTGTCTTACTATAAATATAACCTCCAAACCATGATGTCCATGATATCTAAATGAGGCCCTTTCCATCGAATAATGGCCTTGAAACCATTGAATGCCCTCTCTCTGTCCTCCTCCTCCTCCTGTTTGAAATTAGATAATATCTCATTCTGTATGATGTTGATGAATGAACCCTGTTTTGCCTGAATACCTTTAGGAGTTGTTAGTCTAATGAAGACGCTGATCAACAATTTTTCTCCGGGGGATCTTTATATTGCTGAGACAAAGCCCTCGATGCGGACTTAGCTCCTATATCCCTGACTTAATTACTAGTCGTAGAATGATAATTGACTCATGCGGCTTACAATGGTATTTTACAGACATCACCGATCCACTTCAACAAATATTATGACCCAAAATTAAAACCACAAATTGAATTGAACTTCTTTGTTTATTGTTAAATTGTTTATGGTGTTTGGTCTCAGTGTTTGAATTGTTATTATTGACTAAGGAAAGATAGATCGATTTCAATTTGGCTAGATGTTTTTAATTTTATGTTTTATCGGAGCTATACTTTAATATGTAACTTTGTAATATGGTTCATTTATGAATGGCAATACATGAAACACTTAAAAGGGCAATCTAGTTTGGCACACATAAGAAAACCTTTCTGCGAGAACAATCGATGCCAGTAAAACCTAATATTTCGCTTGTACTAGTATAGACAAATTTCTCGAAAAGTTGGTTGGTCGACGTTAGATATGTTTTATTTTCCATTCCGAGGACAGAAAACAATGTAGAATTAACAGTTTTTAGTGAAGAAATGTCATGGGTTTTGCATGAAGTGACTTGACAAAAGTTTACCACACAGTTCCTTCACGTTGATACATGAGTATGCTACATTTAACCGAAAAGTAGTTATTCAACATTAAATACCCATCAATATGGAATCTCTTTATGCTATAGTGTACAGTTCCATTCTCATACCCTACTGTATGGCCCTTCAGTTATGAATGATAGCAAGTGCCTCCTTATTACTAGGCAGTGGAAATTCTTCTGCAGATTGTCCGTTCTTTGAGTACGTTGATGTAGGCTTGGTGGGGACCTCTTTCTAGGGAAGATATATAGTATTACCTTTATTCTCTGACCAATGTCAACCTCTCATTCCATGCCTTGCTTCTTTCACTCTTTACAGGTCACTGTAAGTAAAACAAACAACAACCAAGCATTGCTGCTTGTAAGAGGTTCAACTAGCTTTTAATCATCTAATTCATGCATTTGTAATTATCAATGATCTGCTTTGAAAGCATTTTTGGAGCATCACTGCATAAAAATTGGTCTTCTCTTCGCGGTATATTGACCTACGATGTCTCCTAGTCTTTTAGAGTTAAGAATCTGCATGGGACTTTGATATACGCTTATTCCCTGAAATTTTATGGAAAAGAATCAGGAGACAAGGCCCAATATTTTGCAGTGTTAATCCCTTAAGTATTGTGGCATTTTAATTATTTACGTGTAGTATGGTTTCCTTAGTGAGGAAATTTACATAAGGACATATATTATACACTTCCTTTTTTGTGTCGTATCTCTCCTAGAAGGTTTTCTCCTTCAGTCCTGTCTGTGACCTTCTTTTCTGAATATCGCAAATTAATTGACGTTTTTGTGGGTACATTATTTTGGTTTTGTTGGTTCAAAGGGTTGATATTACATGTGTGGTCTCTTATAATTATCATCTGTATATAATTGGCGGCTGGGATAGAAAAATCACCATGAATTTATTTAGGATGAAAGCATACTACTGACACCCCATACAGCCCTAATATTGGTCATAGGTTAGGCTGCAAATTATGCTGGAATATAACAGTAATCACCAGTGGATTAGATAACATTAATAAGGCCAGTTTAGACATTAATATCTACATTTTCTTTAATTGCACCACATCGGAGCTAATTGGTCTAACTCGTGTTGACAAAATTATGTCATTTCTTATGTCTTAACCTCGGGAAACCCTTTGTCAATAATAATGGTATTACATATAAAAAGAGTCCCAATTACAACATTACTTTCCAAACGTTGTTATAAAACAGAAAAACATACCTCACAGTACTACTGTTACTTACTAATGTCAATCATCCAATGGCCATCCAGCCATTCCTAGGTCAAAGTGTAGTAAGAGACGCGTGAAGATGTTAAGTCAGCATCTACAACGTTGAGAATAAACAAGTTATGAAATCCGCAAGCCAGTGACATAATGTGGAAATTCGTAACGAGAGAACATTCTGAGGCACTGAGTAAAGCTAAAGGAGGATCGTATAGCTCTACTTTCCCTTTCTAGCAGTGTTGCCTTTATGGGCCATGCTGCATACATAAAAAAAACAATTCTGATGCATATTCACATTTTTGTAAACTATTTGGCGTATCGTGTTCTCAGACAGGAACAGCTGCGACCTCGCTCAAAAAGCCACCATATCATCATACCTCCTGCACATATTATATCAGAAATACAAGAAAGGTAAAACATGCGATTATCCTTTTGTAACAACCACTCTCCACTAATCGAAGCTTCTTCACACTACGCCCTTATGATGATCATCAGACATCAGTCATGATGTAAAAGAATCACTTTCATAATTCGTTGAAACGTGCTTCAGGGATGACAGTCTTTTCTCCCCCACTTTGTGTATGATTTTAAAATGTACATAAATACTTGATGGTTGCTCTTTTCATGATTAGTTTATGTACATTTGATAATGATAACAATCTGATATTTGTTCTGCGTGATTGCAGTAATCAATCATTTATAAATGATAAACACGCTCGGAATATTCACACGTTGTTTCATAAGAACATTTAAGAGATATGTCTATCATCGTAGTTGACATCCCGGAAATTTTCCCGTGTAAAGGATAATTGAAGAACGAAAAGATCAATAATAAAGAATGTAAACCTGATATCGTCAACATATTTAGCGCTATTAATATACATCTATTGTCTGCTACATAGACCAGCATGAATCAGTGGTGTCCTGGTCATTCATCTGCCAATATATACTTTCTATTTATAAAAGCTTCAACGCCACATTCTATCCTTAAGCGACGAGAACCTTGTCCTATTAACTTTGACTAGATCCGTAAGCTATGAGCTTGCCAGTGTAAACAGTATTTGAATAAAAGTAACTTAGTTAATATGTCCATATTTCATTTCATCTGTTATAATTTGGTATTTAGATATCGATGATACGGTAGATGGTATTCATAACTTTAAAATGCATCTGAATAGTTCAGTCATTGTCTTTAGAATTTGTCATGTAATTGTTCTCGTGTGCATCTTCATGGTAAAAACCTGAGGAATCTTATATCATACAGTTATGCCTGCCAGAGAATGCCACTAACATAAACAAACTTCTCGCTTAAACAAACAATGTATCTTGGACTTTTACGATGGGAGAGGCACAAACCCAACTCAACCCATTTCCAATAACTATCCCTTGATTCCTCGTACACTCAATCACTTTATATAGTGTTTTCATAACATGTTGAAGCAGCCGTTTTAAAAAATGAACTTAATCTTCTCGACCTATATGCAGTTAATTTTACATATATATCAAGCTTTATTTTAATTACTTGGGTATAGCTCCTTTGTGAGCATTTTATTAACGGGTCGACCAATTTTCACCCTTTTTTCAGTTTCATTCAAAACACCCATAGATCTTCGTATCGATGGGATTTACATAAAGTTTCCATAAATATTAATTCCAAGACGCTGGAATCCTTTGTTTTTTTCTGAAGATGTGGAAGTAGGTCCAATTCACCGGATCATCGACGTTCAAAAAGCACCCAAAATTTGACCGTCCCGGAAATCTATTTTACCTCATCTACTAATGATGGCAGGTTGGTCGGTTTATACCATGTCTGGGCGGCGGGGGGAGTGGGTGTGTCAGTAATTTTCTACTACTCAGCAACTCCTTCTTCCAACCACAGGATCAGGGAGATCTGACTACACCATGTCCAGAGCTCTTCATAAGTTTAACATGTGTTTCCGTATGAATTATTAACCCGATACTCTTCTTTGGCCGTGAAATATCGTTCCTCACAGTGATTTCTTGATTGATTGTCCAGCTGCTGCATATATGACTTTAACATGGAAGTTTGGGGGATTTTATTATAGAAATGCTCATATTTTGATTGCTTCTTAGTATAGTACATGCTTAAGACTAAGGATCACCATATACATTTAATTATTGGCGAATTATTTTCTTTAATAAGTTTAGTTCAAAATTCCTGATGTACGAAGTCTGTCAAGTTGGCGTAGCGAAAGTATCCATATCATTATTGTTATGACTACTCAATACGGAACACCCGGCCTCTTCGCCGCTAATAATTATACATCAAGAGTTGATTATGTAACTTACGATATCAATGCGTATCATTTTATGAACGCAAAGTAATTCAATACTGCGAGGAATTATAATTCGATTTCACTGTATCCCAGGCCATCCACCTTCTCCTTTCTCTAGATCTTCCTCTTTAAATCACCGGACATAATCTTAAGTACTCTATTGTACTCGAGTGATGGGCTTCGGGAAAATAAAGTTTCATTTTGTACTGGCCTTGGAAATGGGAATTGTTTCCATTTATATCAACCTACTCTTTAAGGGTTGGACCCATTTGACAGTCCCTCTGGCCGCTATCAATGGTGGCTATTCTTATAGTTACAGTAATCACCCCAAATTCGTGATTCATTCTCTTTTGGCTTTGTGGACAAAACTATTATTCAATTATGTTATTGTGTATTTTAAACATCTTTATGTAGATAATATTTTATCAGTCCAAATTTCGTTTACATCATTATTTATTTTACATGGGAAACGAAGGTAGCCTTGAGTATACATGTAAGCAACTTGCTTATGTATCTTGTTTCCCCATGTTATTCCAGCTTATAAGATATTAGGAGATGGTTGCCCTGAAATAAGAATCTTACCTCACGAATCGTTATCTGCGTGATTTTAATTTCATAAGTTGTCTTTAAGAATAACACCACATATGTGTATCATAACCTTTGGTCAATGATACAGAATAATTTCGAGGATGTCTGTCTTGATAAATTGTGAACGCACGCATTGTGATCTAATCTACCCAATATTCAGCACAAAGGAGTGTCAGATATAATATGAGTATATACCCCCACATGCAGGATCATACACATTAACACACAACTCGACAAGGATCAACACTAAGTCTTGTTCGAGTTTCCATAATTAAATGCACTTTGAGAATTCCAGCTGCGCATATATTTGATGCGGTTCAGTCACTAGTCTACTACACATCGCTTTTTGCACCTTACACACATGAAAATATTTGCTTTGTTGGTTTCAGTAAATGCACTGATTTCTGAGTGTACAGTATATGATATTGCATTAGTTGTAGAATTTGTCCTTTTAAAATAAAAGAGTATTATTTTCTATAGTTGGTAAAAACCTAAACAAGTGTCAAACGAACTGCTGTTAGTTAATCGAATGTCTCCAAGATTGATAACGAACTTAGTGGATATTGAGAACCTATCTGGGTGTGATACTGAGTTATTTTCTTGTTATATCGTCCTCCTCCTTATTTCCCCATTCCTGACCTGATATGCTTTACTAATATCCATACCACTACCGCTACTAACTACTAACTCATTGGTCTTAGTAATGTCTACCTGTAAGAAATGCAGTAATAAGGTCTGGAGTTTCTTTTTATCTCGAATAGTGCCATTAAGACGTTTACCTCAAAGCTAGTCTATTCAGTGCTTGGCGTAGCTAAGTAGATCTCTCAAATTTGCATTTATTATTCAGCTATGAGTTTAACACATACATTTGCTATACACATGTAAACTCCTAAAAAACAGCAATTAGACAAATCACGATAGTTTCTAATTTGAGAATATTACTTTTAATTACATTTTTAATTGCTTACATCATCCCTCGATTCTCTTTTAACCGCTGCCTTTCTTTATGTGTTTTATACAATTGTGAAGGCATTGGTTGGATATGGTTGATAACTATGGCAATTTGGTTTCTCTGACAGCTCCGAGTCGCAAGGCAGTACCTATGGGAGTCATGCAAGCGCCAGTCCCTCCTCGCCACAAGATACCTTAGATAGTCACCCCACATACAGTCGCGGCTTAGAAATAATCAAGCAGGACTCCGAGCAAAGAAGCAGACTCGTTAGAGTTCTCGAAAATGAAGCCGAAGTGAGTATATTATAAGACTGGGGATCAATGGATTATCGCAGAACGCATATTCTATAAAGGAGATTGGTTTCAGAGCAGTTATACAATGTTACGGAAGACCCATGGTTATTCTGTAACGAATTATCACCCGTGAGCCCATATCTTGTTTTTTTTGAGTGAGCCCATATCTTAATATTAATGTCTTCAAATGATTATTATATTTTCATTGTACACTACATGTTGGTTAATAACTCGACTGTCGCTTTTACCGAAGATTTGCTGTATAAAAATACTAAATATTTAAAAAAAGGTGTGTTTCAGGCTACACATATACAATTATAGCGGTGAAGGCCTCCGCCGTAACCTGATTAGGCAATGTTTGATTTTTCTTACATTCTTGTTATCTATATCGAAACAGATCATTCTAGTATCTAATAGTAGATACTTTCAAAGCAAGCCAACATTTATAAAGTTACCTATCTGAAGTTAAAAACTGACTTCTTCCTACATTCAGACAGATTCCTATTTTCATCGGACCACCTTAATCCAGAGTAAAACTCTTACAATTTTCTAATATTCATTATATGAACTTGTTCTTGAAATGCAACCTTTCACATCGATATTTTTCATTGTATATCCCTTGCTCTCTCTTATCCTAGATATGTCAAATCTGGGGAGATCTACTGCTAGAAAGAAGTCCGAACCAAAAGGTCCAGCCGGTGAGTTACAGTTACTTGTTTAAATAGTTCCATTTGTTGAAACGTGACGAACAATAAATATTGTTTTGGTGGCGAGTAATAGCCTTCCCTACGGTTCTGTTGTCCCATAACTTAAATATTGGACTTCGTTTTAAACCTTTTTAAAAAAATATATTTTCAGACATCCTTGAAGCGCATGTTAGTATGTCTACGCGATCAGGTCCGGGAAATGAATAGTCCACCAAAAATCAGACAAGCTATAAGTGAGTATAAACTTGATTTTCTCTCTCAAAACTACCTACAAGTTGTCTCTTAATGGGATGCATTAAATATCTGGGTCGATCGAGGTTTATTACATGTCCATCTACCCTTTTTTTCTGTTCCCAATTACCTTTCATTTCTTTGAATCAAGTCCACTTTTATTTTAAACATCAATATTTGGCTGCAATTTCTGTGTTACGTGTTCTTTCCAGATGCCTTGAAAGATGATCCTGATTTCAAGACTTTACCAGTAGAAGAAATTAAGTTAGCTCTCTACAATTTCCAAGATACCGTGAGTGATATATAAAAGAAACAATTTCTGTGATTAAATGCTTGTAAGCAGGATACAAATAGATATATTCTTCTGTTGAATGTAATAGAAGTCCTGCTATTCTTTTTTTTTTTTTTTTTTTACCAAAATATCTTGCACTACTTGTATTGTCTTTCTATCAATTTCGTGATAGACTGTAGCTATTCATTCGTCGAGTTTCTCTTTAAATAAAAGAATGGTTGCACTGCTGTCGATTGCAATAAATCTTAAACGTATCTGTATTTTAGGTGAATCAAATATTGAGAAATCACAATATACAGCCCCATGAAGTATTTGGTATGGACAACTTAGTATGGAACGCTGTAAATGCTACCGTTAATGAATTGACGCCGCGTAAGTTATCTAGTATTCTTATCTAAGATCTACTATAACTGACATTTTAAAAACTGGAACTCAGTACTGGGACTGTTTGTCCGTTATGATCGGGTGTCCGGATTGGAATGGGGTCACTTTAATTAAATAGAAACATACAAAATAGGGATTGGCCTAATTATTCATAATGTTGAAATATCCCTATTGGAGAAATTATCCTGAACTATGTATGAATTAATAGAGTGTTTGACGCATGGGTCTTTGTTCGAAATAGAATTAGGAGAAGAAGATCTGTCGTCCGGATCCCCCAATAACTCCTATACC
Organism: Sthenelais limicola; assembly: GCA_942159475.1. Lineage (NCBI taxonomy): Eukaryota > Metazoa > Annelida > Polychaeta > Phyllodocida > Sigalionidae > Sthenelais > Sthenelais limicola. The sequence continues at coordinate 68,238,724 of OW804097.1, read as the reverse complement.
AGCCACTCGTATGAAGGACCAGGCTTCTTCACGGGAAATAGGCTTGACCTCACCAGACAACTTAAGGAAATGGAAGAGGAAAACTGCAAGTAAGTAAAGTTGAACTGGGTTGTACAATTTACGTGAAGATTGCATTATTGATTAGCATATCTTAGGATACATAAACATGGAACACTGGTGAATTGGGATTATCTGGGGTGATGTCGATTAACCTAAGGTCATTTGGCAGACGTTTAGAACTGTCCCAAATGAAACGTTTGGACCTCTATCATTCTGTATATTCTCTATATCCCAATACCTAATCATGAGATTCCATTCCTGTATTTGCATTGAAATCATGCTTGAGATAAGACCTGTAAAGGTGAGTGTTTACACGGCGAGACGTTAGCCGATGTCTGGGGGTAATAATCATATGCTGACAAGAGGTCCACATACGCCTCCTTCTTTCAAGAAATGTATTTGTTCCTTAAGGAATACGGCCTCGCTATTTGCTCGCTATTTGCGTATGATGCACAGCCATGTTTGTAAAATCCTTATATTCCTCAATATGTTTTCCGTATCATTTCTTCATTAAAATATTTATAAAATCGCTATATTCCTCAATATGATATAAAATCGCTATATTCCTCAATATTAAGCAACCATCACTCACTCACTCTTCATTTAAATATTTATACAAACCCTATATTCCTCAATATGTTTTCCTTGTCATTTCTTGTTGAGTTGTCCCTATTAGAGACATGTGTTAAAGTGTGGGTTACTTGACATTACAGATTAATGCATCGACTAATTGATCTACATAAATCCTACCGTGACCTGCTGCAAGGGACTCTTGCCAACACCCAGTCCCTGTGCGAGCATCTTGCTGCCACCCAGACTCAGATAACCACAACCCAGCAGAGTATCACAGCCAGTCCCCCTGTCGTTAGCCCCAACACGTTTGGCTTGAACTTGCAACACCAACCTGACTTCCCACGGACATCGACCGCAACCAAAGGTGGGTGCAGTTTAGTTAGACTTGTGCAAGTCTTTGAATCTTTGTTGTTTATGTACAGGGTAACTAACGAGTTGGTTGAAGGAGCGTGAATATTGCACGAGTTGCGTATTGCTACGAGGCAATACACTACTTTCCCCCGCGAAGGCTAGCATGCAACTGAAGAACGTCACATTCTTCAGACGTGGGTTACTAAGACCTCATTCGTACCCTTGGCGATGTCATGGTGAAATCAACAAGGGGTGCTCTGGTTGCTTAGAATCATTATCCAAGCCTTTTAACATTATTATTAATTATTAAAAAATCAGAAATTCTCAGAAGAGATAAAAATGATTCTTCAGTCAATAAACTCCTTCTTCCCATTGAATATGTCATTGGTTTCGCTAATAATAGCTCGGCAGGCCATTAATATCAAGAAGTCGGAATCGGAAAAATAAAAATTCATGTTATAGTCACTACAGGCATTCGCCGGAAGAACTGGCTAAATATTCTGTATTTAACCAGACGACGAACAACCTGTAACTGAAATAACATCATCAATAAAAGAATCTGTGAATTGAATTGAATTGAACCATGATAGGATCACTACCCTCTCGACTATGGTAAATGGGGAGCTCTAGACCAAGCACTACAAACTCTGTCTTGGGGACGAGAGCTAGCCTAGTATTCAGTGTGCTACTTAATATGTTAATATATCTCCCTTTGATGAATTGTTATCCGTGGTTTCAATTTCTATTAGAGAGCAAGATTGTTTTTGTTTTAAACCAGCTTGTCTGCTGTATGCCAAGAATATTCAGATGCAAAGAGGGATTTTTAAAAATAGGATTTTCGTATCTTCCTCAGTAAATGTTCTTTTTTTATTAATTTTAGAAACTTAGATTTGGTGTTGTGTGCCATCCACATAGACATTATGAGAAATCAGTTTCTACTCTTTACTTAAAACATAGTTCTACATTCATCGGTTCTCGCATTTCCAGCTGCTGATGATGCACCAATGGCTGATGAACCTCTCCTTGAATGGTTAAAGAGTTTGGGTGTAGATAATAGTTCCATTGAAAAGGTAAGTTTTCAAGATACATTTAAATTTTACCTGGGATATGTTGGAGACCTGGAAACGATACTGTCTATAAAGAGTAGATGTAGTAACTTCGCATAAATAGTAGCAAAGCAGTGTTGGTAATTTCTAAAAATAGAATTCGATCCCTCGACTGAAATTGTATGTACAAACCTTATTCTATTCATTCTTGTTGCAGTTTATTCAACAAGAGTATACCAAGCGAGATGTGGTAGAACTTATTACAAGAGAAGACCTACAGAGATTGGGTCTTAAGTAAGTATTTGGAACCATTTTATTAAAATAAGGGCTCCACCAAGTTGTTTTTGCGATTTAAATTGTGTCCATTGTAGAATTAAACGCTCTCTACGTTTTTAGATGTCACCTAGAACAGACCATTTCACTCTATTACAGATATTTTTGTCTAGTGTTTAAGCAACGTGTACAATTCTTATTTCATAGAAAATGTCAACCATAGTAAACAATTTAGATATGTGAAACCCTGTGTTTTGCGAGGATATTTTGGCTAGATGATGATAATATTACCATTTAAACAAACCAACGGGGGAGAGAACAATTATCTAATGAAAAGGCACGACTGGAATGTAGATAAAATTGTTCATCATAGAGGATCCCCTATTGGCTCCATGAAATTAAATTAAATTGAATTAAATACTTGGGTAAGTATCATTCAAAATATATTGGCAATGGTTTAATTCATACCCGATTGTAAATGCATTGTTTTGATTTAACAGGGGCGGTGTAATATGTCGGGTATGGGAGGCGATAAAGAAGCAGCGTCCGCGCTCACCAGACGTATCACAACCTATGGAAATGTGTGATGAAATATCCACTGCTAGTGGCAGCAACCACCATGCAGAGAGACAGGAGCGAGGCAACCCTACATAGCTAACACTTCCCTCATCCACAGTTCAGCTCCTAGAGACTCTACGTTCTCTCAGCGGCAGGTTGAGACAACGACTGAACTTGGGCCGGAGGGAATAGTAGCACGTTTAGACAAACAAATCAGTTTATATAGTTTTATTGGTTAATTTGTTTCTTTTTTTTATTTGAAAAGGAAGAGTCCTCTAAGTGTACATATTTATTAATTGCAACCTGCCTTCACCGTTCTTTATCCCTGCCTCTATGTATGTACCATAGCACTTTCGGTTTTTGTTTCTATTCATTGATATAGCATCATATGTCACTAATAATTGATACGCCTTAAACACCTTAATTTGATATCACTTTCTTGGTTCACTGTATTATTATTTGCGTGGCTTAAGGCTGTTTGTTTCAATCTAAGATATCAGATTAGTTTCACGACATATGTACAGCTGGTCATGCCATCTGAACGTCATTTCATGCACAAGCCAACACTTTTCACGTCATGTTTAAATCTTTCTCAGTTCGATAACTTATGGATCTCCCTTATTGCTATACCTGTCAGTCCTCAATGCTTTTGCCGATGAGATCCATGCGTTTCTGTGTTTTGAAGCATAGATTGGAAATATGCTGTTCGATATTGAACCTTTTCTATGCTATCAAATCATACATTTATTTTGATCTAAATGTAAACTTCCTGGTGATTGTTTATTCCGTCAATGCCTATTCTGAAATGCAAGTCCAAGCGTTAGTTTTGTTTCATGAGTTTTGTATTTCAAATTCTCTACGCAACATTAAATCTGAATGCTATAAAATTGAAGGCATATTCTTGTCGATATATTAAGATTTACATATAGAAAGTGCAAAATAATACCACATTTCAGGATGTCTATGTGGTTGTTTTCATAAGTTTCTGTTCACTGAATGCGGCAAGGCAATTAAGAGAGAATATACAAACACGGGTTAATTGCTTTGAAGCTTTCATCGTCTGTGAACACTGGCGCACTATGCTCTGCATGGCTTCACTGAAGGTCATTATATGTCCACTGTATCAGACCTATTTACCTTTGTTGCGTTTGAGATTAGTACTGCTTGTGATGACCAATTATAAAAAGGAACTCTTGTACAAAGTTTACATTTCCTTCAATAAGTCTTTCAGATTATTCGTGTATATCATAGAAAAGGCGGTGTTGATTTGTTTAAAGAGTTGGAAAGTGTGGAAAGTTAGGCTTTCGTGGTATATTTTGCTTGATAGGCCTCTGAAAGAAGATGGAATTTGAATGCCAGTTTATGTTTATATAGCGGTAACTATTTTAAAGGCACCGTGTACCATTTTTTCATCCATGTTTCTCGACTGATTGCTTCATTCTAAGTTTGTGTCACCTGGAAATAAGTTTTGGGCTGATTTGTTTACTGTCAGTCTGATGTGTATGTGATTTTCATGTTTAGGATGAATTTGAATTTATCTTGATATTCGTTTATTTATGATTATGAAATATTGGTTCGAATTATATGGGTCTTTACAATGCCTTACAACATAATTATTGCACATTTTAATATTGAAAATTATTCTAGATTGGGAATGGGAAACTGATGTATATGTTTTGTTCAATTGTTTCCAATTCACTTCCAAATTATTTGGCTGCACTTCTATGCTGAAATTTATACATAATGTCATATAATGGTGGACAAGGAAAGGGACATTGACACAAGAGCATTTTTCATACTACCAATTTTTTATTTGCTTTGCATCCCCTTCATCAAAATATATTTCACCAACTTTCTATTCGAATATTCATAGGTAACTGCAGAATTCAATGATTCCAAATATCTTCTAGTCTGAATATTGATATTCATTCGATCACCTTCAACATGTTTTTTTTTCAATTAAGGTACTTTAGAAACAGGATTTGAAGAGAAATCAATCGTTTGAAATTTTAGTCTTGTATTAATTTATTCGTGATTTTCCTGCATCGAATCAGGTACAATTTTGTCCCAATGTAAAAGTCCTCAGATCACATTTTTTTTACATCATCCCTCCAAAAATGGTCCAATTCCTGCTTCACAATTTCATTGATTTCATCGACTCTTGAAAATCTCATTTTGAAGATTTTCTTTCTAAAAGAAATAGATTTGTTGCAATGTCACTTATCGTAGTAAGAACGTTGTAGTTCTGTGTTTATTTTAAAACTTATGTTGTTCGTCTTAGGAAATTATGAGTTCGCGGTCCTTGTTCGGTAATAATGCCCAATCTTTGTTGCTCCGAATGTTTGAAATCCTCAATTTATCCGTGGTTTATGTACAGGCTTTTAAGGAACACCTCCCTTGAAATTGAGCTTGTTGCTATCGTACGATGTGATCGATACAATAAATAACCTCATAATGTTACATATTCTCGTAACGTGCTACTACTTATTGATAAATGCCATCATGCAGTGTGCGCATCCATAGGCTTTGATATAAAATTGGTGCTATATTGATTCCTCCGTTTGACAGATAAAAGATATATTTTCTAAACCACCTTACCCTTCTAATGCATCATTTACACATTACATGACTCAGTTGTGATAGAGTGGAAGGAGAAGAATAGAAGTTGAAATGATAAGACTGTGCATTGAGATTCCGATATTTTCTTAATGCAAGGACCGTGTTGGCCAAGTTGATATCTGTTGAACTTAGAATTGATATAGCCACTTTGTACGCCGGTAGATCAACGTATTTGTGGCTGAAGCTATGTGACCCACTCTATTGAAATTTCTCTTAGAGAATATCTCTTGATTCGTTAAAAAAAGTAAAATGAAGGCTGAAAGAGCATTACAAAACCCTGACTTGAAACCTCTTAGTTCCCTATCAAGTTTTGGCGGTCTTCACAGTTTCAGTCTATTGTTAGAGTGTCTAGCACTTGGTGTGTGGTTACTCCCAACATTCTCTTAATATTGCATATGTATTGAAATAAAAAAAATGGCAAAACTGAACTTGTCATGTGGGGATTCTACCCTTGTATATATAAATATTGATGATAATTAAGGGAATGCGGAGCTATGCTTCATTCTAAGTGTCAAGTGGCTATTATATCCGATGTCAGTCCTAGACATGATGTGCATTTTCTTATCAACATTGCACATGAAGGCATATCGCTTTTTCCAGACTTACACTGTAATATCAATAGTCAATGTTGTGTCGAATACCTACGTACTAATGCACACGAGAGTGGTATCATTTTCATGTGGCTAATAGTTCTGGGAAAGAGAAGATTAGGCTTATGGGATAATACTCGAAATACATAGAATGAAACTGCAAAGTTTTCCTGGGAAAAAAAACCTGTTTGGATGGAAGTCGCTACTAATAAATAGTTTGGAGACTGAAGTAGTCTTTATATTTGTAAAATAATGATAAAAAAAATGAAGTGCACTTTCCCGTCGCTGGACAGCGTTTGTGCTTATAAATCCCCTCACAGTGATCACTTGAAATCCCTTGTAAATGTGTTAATACGAAGATTCAAAGATGACCAACGCGTTGATAACTGTTATTTTTGTTGTTGTATAGCCAATCCTGCGGTTGTCTGTTAGATTATACATTGAAACGTGATCATGAATTAGGATTCATTATTTTTAGTTTCATCAATGTTAGAAGAGCACCATCTCCTGTATAATAATCGTGCACGCTTTTTGTAAATTTCGTTGCTCCACTTAAGTCCATGTTGAGAAAGGATCGCTTAAGCTGCCCTCCGTCTGGTGTTATAAATTCTAATATTGATTTTTGCTGTTACTCAACAAATATTACAAACTCTGGACATCTCACAAATTGAGAAAAAAAGTAATTTCATATTACTTGTGCATGCAAACTTGTTAAGATAATTCTTGAAACTAGTTTGCTGCTCCTCCTACCATATCTTATAGAACCACCATTTAACAGTTTAATGATCTCTCAATCATATGTAAGATAAGTCAGAGGACAACAGAAGTATTATCCTTGTGTTATCCGATCTCAACCGCGATGGACAGCTACGCTTAATATTGCACTTGCATAACCCATAAATTTTTAACTGTAAAATAAAATGAAATGAAATGCTAGGTTTATTTTCTCCTTGAGGGTTGTCAAGTGTTAGCCTTGAGCAGGGTGCCAATCCCTTGTTCTGCAATTGGTAAGAAGTTGATTTTAACTAATGGTTCTGTACATAAGAATTTTGCAATTTCGTTTGTTGTACTAATTCCTTGAATGTTATTTTTTTTTCGGTGCGCTCAAGATCCCTTTGACTGCGATATGAGATTCAGCAGGAATTTCTAAGAGGGAAACTTTTAAATACCTGTGTATCATGATCTAATAAATCCAGCGGAACCTCGACCGAAACGTTTCTGGAGTGGATTTGAGGTTTATAGAAAGTTGTACATATATTTGTGTGTTGAATAAATACAAAATTTTATGAAGATTTGTTTGAATTGATTTAGAACTTTAGTGACGCTTCAGTATTTTCATTGCAAAATGGGTTACAACAAAAAGTACCGTGAAATTCCTACAAATCTCAATAATGTACGCTATGAATCATGGTTTCACTGTTAAATGTTTAAAAATATAGGCATGCTGTATGAACATAAAGAATGTGAACAAGATAGCATGAGTGCACCTTATGGTCGTGCTCTATCGATAACTACTTGCTTACTTCGGGGCAGGGAATGGGGATATATGAGAATTATTGTCCTGCATGCTAAAATAATTGCGCATCTGTGAATGACCAGGTTTTTATAATTATTAATCTTTGGCATTGGTACATTTCCAAGGATGTTCGTCCATTCTGTGATCTTTTGAATAAGATTAAGAGTGCTTATTTGGAATGCTCTCCAGTTTTTACCAATATGGGAGAAATAATCAAGACAGTTCTCAGTCTTCCCTGCATTGGTGAACTTTTGAAAATTATAACATAATCGTTTGCTCCTGAATGTGTTAGAGAAATAAGATAAAAGAGATGTTGGCTTTGGTTATGGGGTATAGTTAAATTATGATCTATTGTTTTCTGTAATGCCCAATCCGTATGTGCTGAAGTTTTACCCTGGTTGTTAATTAGCAATAACAGCCCCTCCTAGCATTGCCTAACCCGAGTGCTTAGTGTTGGATTATTCTGGGAGATTATCATATAAGTCACACATACTTATTTCCCCATGGGAATGATAAGACACTGACGATGGATAGAAAATTACTAAAAGCTGCTGTTTCTGATTGTAAGATTTAATATATCAAAGCAACTTTCAAGTTTTCATGATGCGTTAGAACTCGCGTGCGAAGAACTATATTATACCAAATTGTCCAGTTGAAATATATATTCTCCACTTGTGATGAAGGCGATGGTCTTTATCACAGAACTATAGTTCTGTGGTATTCATATAAAACAATGTTATAAGATAATTACTCATAGACACTGTAAGAGTCGGTGGGAAAAAGCGAATGTATTTTGCTGTTTGTGCAGGTGATGTTAGCGAAATAAACGACAAAAGTAAGTCATCCGAAATATCTGGTCTCTAGCGTTTTGAATATTTTTCTCTTCTCTTTTGGACAAATCTTAGGTGTCCTAGCTGGAAGAACACTCGGTAAGGTGGGTAGGGTTTGTAGATGAATGAAATGTGTTGTAGATGTTGTCTATTGTCCAAAGCAAACAAGTTTAAATAGTTATAGAAGCACAGAAAAGACTTGTAAGGGAATAATCTGAATAAGACTAAAATAGTGATGTGTCAGTCACTTATGCACGCAGAATCACTTCTACACTTTAGGTAAGTTGGCCTCAATAGAAAGGAAAATGGACCCTGTTACAATTACAGCTACGACCTCTCATTAAGTTAGAGAGGAATAAGCAGAAGTTTGTTGTATGTACGTGTACGTGTATGTATCCAATCCTAAGCTAATGCTAATGTCTAAAGGAGAGTACTTCTGTACTTTGGTCTGAATTAAAATATACAAAGCCCAGCTTTGATAATGAATAACATTTATTTCCCTTTAATAACAAAGTCTTTCCGTGATATTTTCACAGAACACATGTAAGAATTCTCCCACAAACAGACCAAGGTTTTATATAATACACTATATACAATATTTCCACACTCAAAAAAGTGGAAGGGGTTGCGTCCATCTTCAAAACATACAAGTATGAAGATGAAGACGAATGGATTTGTCGATGATTAAAATCATAAGTACCATTTGTTCTTTTCAAGTATATATGAGAATGAAATAGACCAACAACTGGTCAACCTTTATACACACTAGTATCAGCTTCCGCATTCAATACAATCATTTAATACAATGAAATAAGCATGTGTACTCTTGTACATAAACATACAAACACAATACGCCATTTCAAACATGGCTACGAAGTCTCCCTTCCAATATATAATATTGATAGCTGGATTCAATACTTTCCTGTAATTGATTCATTTGATATCCAAATTTCATCCATGTCCCCGTTGCATAACAATCTGCGAGTAGCATTTTCAGTGTTAATATTGAGTTCCCAATTGTTATGCAACGGGGGCATATATCTCCAGAAGTAATACAAGACTTCAAAATGATTCTTTACCCCCATCATTCCCTTTCCTACTTGCCGGTCCCTTCCCCACGAAGGAATGAATCGGCAAAGGACATGGGTGGTTGATCACCATAGGAACCATTGCCTATGAAACGCTCCCACTTGATTAGATAGCAGAGGAGAGGAAGGGAGACCTGGGCAGCAGCTCGGTAGCCCGTCTACCGGTGATATGTATTGTGTCGCCCGGCTGGAACTTGATGGGGATGTATCCGTCCACGTTACTTCCCAGTACGCAGGGGATGCCGTCTATAATTACAAATAAATTTATACATATATAAAGTATATAATTTAAAGTAAATGTAATAGGGGATTTGCATGTGCCACTGTGCATGTCTGTTACAGTGCATCCTGGGATGGATTCTGTTGAAATGTGACATACAAATATGTAGCAACATTTTATCTAAAATTGCAAGAATGTATCGTTTGATCAAATCCACGATTTAAATTTTGTTAATATAAATCAGAGAATTAGGAGAAGGGCTAATCATAGATGTAGAGAGAACAAGTCAGTAACCGTAATTGTATTAATGATTAAGCACTTACAAGATTTTTCTGGTTTAATTTGAATTAACGACAAATAGGATATTCATAATTAATACAGATATCTATGGCGAGCCCAATCTTATAACTTGATACAACTGCCTATAATACTTTACTGCTACCAACACTTACATCGTTGTTTCCCTTATACGGTTTATACAAATATACGCCTTCCAGGTCTTACCGAAAAGTAGTTCCACGGTGAGAAGGCCAAATGTCTGTTTGATTGGATCCAGTTGAAGTCTGTTGTTATCAAGGACGAAGGTTTTCTTGAGAGCCGCTCCGTCCTCGTGAGGCAAAGGTTCGAGATGAACATGGACGAGCTCAGGTGAGGCCAGCGACTGGTACTGGCCCGCCGAGACCATGGACGTCTCCTCTAACAGTCTGAGGGTTATAAATATATATTTTTCAAAAATACTCATTTTTGTAGAAAGAGATAGCATGATTTTAAAGGATATTTTATGTGATTAAGAGACATAGAAAATGTCATAACGAAAACCGAATTTAAGTCAAATAATGATTACAATTTTACTTTAGAGAAAGTAATATAGATGGTATAGAAATGATTAACGTAACACGTCATTCTGAGGGGTTGGGCCATATAAAACCTTAAATGGATAACCTACCTTGATATATAATCAATTCGATCCTGCAATTTGTTGATCTGACTTCCCTGCATCAAATAAAATGTTACCAACTGTACTTGGAATGGGATCATACTACATTTGTTTATCCCTACAAAATGTCAATTTGATATATATTCAGATTGATGCGTCTAACTGAAAAATTGTACAACCACGTTAAAAGGTGGATGCTATCATCTAGGTGTTGTAACACCACGTTGTAGCATACTTATTTAATTTAATATTTCTTTAATTAATATGCCGAATATAGGTTTTAATCTATAACATCGCTATTCCCTTCTATGGTACAGCAACTGTAACAGTGTTTAAAATTGCTCACGCTTGATTTCTTCATCATATTCAATTGGAACTTTAATATGTACATAAATAGCGATGAATGAATCTACTGGCAAGGCAATGCTCATGAAAAGGTTTACCACACAAAATGTGTAGAACTTCAAAGCTGTTGTCAACATTATTAAGCATTTGCCATGGATACAGAAAACTTAACATCCAACTACACCCTATTCTCTAAGATAAGCCATAAGCTGTACTATTATGATTATCTAATTCAGATCAGATTCGAAGTCGATAACGAAAAACAAATTTAAGCAATCATCCCTCCTTACTTGAGCGGTAATTTGTGACTCCAGCGCTGACACCTGTTGAGGCAACTCTGAACTAACCACCCTGTCCCTGGCAGACAGTGGGTCCGACTCTAGAGACACGCGCCTTTGCATCTTGTTCTCCAGCCCAACTCCACTTACGTTATCACTGGAGGCTGTGCTTCCGTTGGAAGAACTGAGAGCCGTGTCTTTATGCAGGTGGTGACGTTGGGGGTGAGGGGTATGGTGGGGTGCCCCATGGTTATGTACTTGTGTACTGTACTGAATACTCGACAGCTCAGAGTTTGCACTCTCACCAATGTCCTTGTTCATATTCATATTAGCCAGTCCATAAGTACCATGGGCAGAGCCACATGGGTCATGAGGGGGGAGATTATGTATCAACCTCTCCAAATTATTCACAAATGAAGATGGTTGTTCATCGAAGCTGACTCTTTCTATTTCTAAATCGTTCTCTGTGTCGTCCCTGTCCTCTTGCAATACGATGACTTTGCCTCTCCTGGTTGAGGACGAAGTCTGAGGAAGCCTGAGCAGAGATGAATTTCTTTCTGGGCTTTTTGCTGCATGACTGTCCATGGTCTGCATCTTGCTGAGGCTGGCCGGCGAGCTTTGGTTGCTCGAGGAGTTAGCAGCAGGTCCAGGTTCTGGAAAGGGAGATGAGGGGAGGGAAGCAGCTGTATTGTCCGTTGAGCTATCGGTGGATTTGAGCTGATCGTTCTTCAGGGGGTTGATTCGAAGAAGATGCACCTTTGTGTTACTGCTTGGAAGCTGAAGTTCTTTAAAGATGCTCTCGGTTGAATATGGGTCCAGGGGTACAGTACTCACTCCCTGACTGGTAATAGGTTGGTTATTTGTCACTATCTGTTCTAAACCTGAAAAACAGTTCACATATACGTATGAATAAACATCATCATACTATGGTATAGCGAAATGTTTCTGACAGTGCCTTAAAACAGAACATACATGTACACAAACGCACCGATTCCGCCCAATTAAGTACAACAGAATACAATGGAAGAGATAACAGTACCTCTTTGATTACAGGTGAAAACGAATGCATGCCAAATTTGAGTAAATTAGTAATGATTAATAGATTTTAATGTTACGTTTCCTCGCCTAAATCTACACCAATACACATTTTTTTATATATATATATAAATGATGAAAAATGTAGCAAATTTACAATATGGTTATAAGAAGTTCACTAATTTACCTCTAGCAATTGATGTTAGTTAAATAGAACTTAGAATAGAACTTACATGATAGCGCAGGTGTGTGGAAAGGTTGGAAGGTGAGGGTAAGTTTATAGGCTGCCCTTGTAGAGCTAGGTAAGAAGGCAGTGTCTGTGTTCTCTGCACATCCCACCATCACTAATACACCCTCTGAGGGAGCCTGACTGCCTCTCATCACAAAACCGCAGATACCTTTTGGCCGCTCACCAACATTTAGTCTCTGCAATGCCAATTGGAACGTTTAGAGGGACGTTTTTGCTGACAATGAACTTTTATGCGAAGACTTAAATACTGGGGTATTAGATAACATGTCGTTCTTGGCATTCGACACTAAAATAAAAGTAGATATTACAGAAATTGAATACCAATGGTTTACGAATAGAATCTAAATGCTAAATATTAATGGATCGAAGTCCAATGAAGCACGACTTACATGCGGTGTCCCACAAGGGACAACGCAAGGGTTGATCTTATTCAGCATTTATATAAATGATTTGCCTAACTATTTTTTTAAATCTAATATCCAAATTTTTGCAGATGACACTATCACAAATTGTTGAAATAGCTATTGAAGGAACCTCAAATGTCCCACAATCTGACCTAGAAAATATATCCACCCAGTGTAAAATAAATAAGATATCCATGAGCAATCACAAAACTAAATCGCAAACGTTTCGGGTTTGCTTGTCAAAAGATTTGAGGTCGATGACTCACTGATAAACTGGGACTGGGAAATAGTTCCTAAAGAAGTATTTGAGTACAAATACCTAGGAACATATCTCTCGATACAAAGTACTCTGTCAAATTTGGTAAACATTTCAACAGCATCCATAATAAAATATCCCACAAAGTTTGGCAATTAAGAAGAATGCAAAATGAAATCCCACCTTCACTGCCACTATGAATGTTTAAATTACTAATACTGTCATAATATGATGACAAAAAGCACACCAAATAGAAGACACCAACGAACTCAAGAAGTACGTATTAATCAAGGGTAAATGGATTGACCAGAAAATGATATACCGTAATATTGATTGAAAGAAAATATTGCAATTTATAAAACCAAACTAAGCTTAGTAGTATTATTTAATGTAAACCAATGTACTTTTTAAATTTTTAATTGGCGAATGTTTTATTTAATATTGGAACACTCGGTACTACTAGTTCACCTACATCAAATGTCATGTACTGAAATAAGATATAGAATAAATTTTTCTTACTAACACCAATCAAACAATTAAATAATTTGCATTAGGTTTTAAGAGAGGTTTCTAGCAGCCCTGTTATTACCTCTAATTAGAATTTAGATTAATTTTGGAGATCAAATATACCAAGTGGCAAAACATTATGAGTAATACTCCATAACGAAGACTTGTTTACGACTAAGCTATTTGAATCAAATAACACGTGGCATTTTGCGCCGAACTGAAATAAATGATTTCAATTATATGATTACGGTTTTGGGTAGTACAAGTTCGTTAATGAACACACAATAAAACTTACAATATCTTGAAGTTTCCAGAGTTGTGTGTCAGTGACCTGGAATACTTGTAAACATGGCTGCGTATTGGATCCAACAGTGACTCTTCGCAAGTTGGGCTGAAATAACATCATTATATGGGTCAGATCTTCAGAAAATGTACCATCTGCAGCTCTACACATTGAGTAAAATCTACTAAATTAGGCTGAAAAATGATCTATATGAAATACATCTGAATATATTTGGTATTGCATTAATTCTAACAATCTGTGAGGTCATGTTGAACTGCATTTTGAAGCTAATCTTTGCATTAAATTTGAGTTATTTGAAAGGATTGGTGAAGGCGAAGTGTACATTTTCAGGAAACTTCACCCATATAGAACAATCCAAAGTTGGTCTTTCTTCACTGTGATAATTGAATAAGAATATTCATAACAAACAGCAGTTATTATTCATTAATCGGATGGATACATTTTTGTATTTAAAGATTGTTATTCGGCCACAAACACTATGTAACATATTACTATTCTCAGAATGAGCTGTACATTATTAGATTCTTCTAGAAAAGGCATAACGTATTATTCCACGTACATAGGGATGAAAATAAAAATAATTTTATGTCGACGGATGGTTCTAGTGAGTTTTACTGCAGGTATTTCTAACTCCAAGTTAGGGGATGGTAAATCGAATTATTGAGTGATTCAAATTCTTTTCTTTGGGACGGAGGCAACATACATACTTATTGACAACATAAAGTTGCTAATTACACTCTATAACCCAGGAATCAAAACATTAGACATGGATTATACATACATAAACATTACTCTACACAAGAGCACCCATAGTATGATGTCCCAATAGACATCTCTATGGAAACAGTGAGTTATTGGATACCCACGTCTGAGGAACATTCTACACCTCAGTAATATGGTAACACTTCTGCTGTGAAGGTCTGTGTCCCTTTTCGTCGGATCTTTTTCCAATACTTAGCCAATAGTCTCGTACTTACATCATAATGGATGAGATCAGGAGCGAGGAGCCCACGGAGAGGAACGCCGGTAATCTTCCTGGGTTCCCGTTGGCTATAAGGCACTTCAAACATCACTAAATGAGAACTTCTTTGTGCTGGAGTCTAAAATAGATATACAAGTCTGACTATTGTCATAAGTAGAGTGACAGCACATCCAAAATGATTTTCCATGCAACATGTTAGGACAAATTAATACAAGGAATACCGGAAAAAACACTTACATTTTTTTGTAAACTTAAAAGGCTTCGAAGATTGTTTGTGTCTTCGTTGCACACGTCATGAGCACCAGACGCTGAACCATTTGGTAAACTACTTTTATCTAATTCTAGGGAAAGAAAAATATATATATTATCGAGTTTCTATTGACAAAGAGCAAGCCAAAAAAATAGAAAGTAAATTTAGGGATATGCACAATGAAGTATAACAATAGATACTTTTACTGCAGGTATTTCAAACTCCAAGTTATTGATTTAGGGGACGTTTTAGTAAATCAAATTATGTCCAATACCTAGCTAATAGTCTCTTACTTACATCATAATGGTTGTGTCTATATATCATATATTAGGTGAGTGAGTGATAGCTGGATGACCTAAATGAATGACAGTTTGGTCATTGACTGGGGCAAGTAAACAAACGCCAGTGGTCTTGACTGACCAATATAAATAAAAGTTTAAAAAATAAGTTTGTTTTGGTGCCATCCCCTCCGATCTTCCTCCCTACTTTAATTAACAAACAAAAGCAGAAACTATCATTACCTGGGATGGTGAACATGTCTGTGTTTGATGTTTGGCAAACAGATTCAAGAGGGAGTTCAGCCGAGCACACCATCCATGTGTTGGAGAGGGCCGTTAGCGCTGTTATACGCCCTTCCACACTGGCGAGAACAAAAAGGATCGAATAATTAGATAGAGCGAAAATGGTATCTGTCCTTAATAGGGGGCCTCCACTATGAGTCTATCGGCAAGTGGTGACCAACGGTGTTGCCAATAGATTTTCGACTGGTGACCGGCAAGTAGAGGCGAATAGAAAATCTATTGGTAACGCAATTGTTAAGAGCTGTTCCACTGTGGCCAATAGCGGCCAATGAGAATCTATCGGCCCAAGAAATCAATTCGTTTTGATTCTTCAGCCAATGACGGCAAGTTGCAGCCAATGACTTGCCACTCATTTGCACCACCTCCTCCACTATGGCAAGTAGCAAGGCCAATAGAGCGGCCAATAATTGGTCACTCTATTGGCAACACAAACTTGCCGCTACTTGCCGATAGTGGCGGACCCCTATTAATATAGGCGGTGGCATTATCAAAGACGATAAGAAAGCATGAGCGATTATGTTATTTGTTTGGGGGGAAATAGCAAAAGGGTGCCTACTTGGGTATTTTCCAGGCAACTAAGGAGTAGTCGCTGATATTCTTCACAATATCTTCCCATTGATAGATCTGCAATAAAACGTAAAAATAAAATTAGTTGATTTCAATTCTGTTGGACATACTGAAAGTTTTAACATTCCTTGAAGAATACGAAAAGGAATGCAATAAGCTAGGCTTCTATATTGGAAGATTATATTCGTAGGAAATATTACATATATATTCACATAAGTGTTCGACTGTGAAGGTATAAAAAATACCAGTAAATATCAAAATATAGATTAAATCTTCTCTGTCGTATACACTATTAATGCAGAAAAATTAATAGCGTTTGAGCTTCAAGTGAGATCGCCTCTCTCTTCAGAGGATCTACGCCAAATAAAGAGATTATATTTTCATTAAGGGGAATAGAACTTGTAATATATACCAGTACTATCGATCCAATACCAATTAGCAACTTCTTTCCATCCAGAGACCAACATCCTGATGTTATTTTCCCACTGAAATTATAAAAGAAAATGCATTTTTCGTGCAATCATTCATTCTATACCAGATAAAGGTAACGGCTGGAAGACCTGGATTTTATCCAGAAGCCAGGTTACCTATTTGCCTATCTCTACTTGTAAAACTTCAGACAAATAAAGTATTCTTCAATTCAATACACAATGGTATCATTTAAATCATATGGTGCCATATTGGTAGAGCATAAAAACCCTCATAAAAGATGGACAGTATTAACAGACAACAAACAGACACATCTCCTAGAAAATAGCTTTTTCTTACGATTATTTGATTAAGTCCTATTTAATAAAGGATAGAAATATTTTCGTCTCGAATTGGTCTGAACCTACAAAGACAGTATGATGGAGGGACCGGGTCATAATTTAGGAGTATTGAAAAGAGACTTTTGACACCATTTTGGCAAAGATTGGGGACATCTGGTGTGAGAATTGCTTGGAGGCACACCATCTAATTAGCCATCAAGTACATAATGGTAAGTCGCTCAATTAACAGGCCTCAGAAATGTGACCCAACTCATAACAAATGGTCAATCTTAACCTTGGAAATATGGCTAAAAAATAGGTTATATCCAACACAATTCATAAAAACGTATAAATAAAGTAATCTAACTTTGTACTGTGTCTCTTTGGTGTAACAGTCACTATGGAAACAACTATAATCAGTAAATGCCATGACACAATAAAGACTTTGACTAGTATGGAAGACCATCAAGACAGAATTTGCATCACTCTTTGTACGTTTTAGATGCAATAAAGTAGATATCTATCTAAGGTACTGTTCACGGGGGTCATTCTTTGCTCCGACCTCTGTGAACTAAGAGAGATACAGTAAACCGTGAAAGTCTTTTATTTAGAAAAAAAGTAATTGAAAATCATCTATATTAGGACTGTCGGGAAGGTGGAGGTTATATTTCACTTTTTCGAGAAAAAAAATAATACCATCCTTGAATAAATCCTGGGTGGAACTTATTCGGCGATATTTTACCACTGGCCACTGAACAATCACATTACAATCGAAGTAACCACACAAATACCTTACTACGCAGCGCACAGGCGCTCTAATGGGTATGAATATAGAGCCTAAAGTAATAACTGACTAATAGGTATTAAGCACCATAGGTAATTAACATTATGCTTAATGGTAGGCCTAGATTACTGCTACGAATGGAATACGGTCTGGTGGACTGGAACGGACCATCCCTCATTATTAGATACAATTAGAGACTTTTAGCTTTAGAGTATGAAACATGATGAAACACTACTAATACGCATTTACAATGACAACCAAAGGTCGAAATGCATAACGCACATTTACCCAATTATGGATGTTACCAATGATTACAAAGATTTAAGACTGTACATAAAAGCTCATGTGAAATGTGTATGATTGTATTAAACTTCATAATGAATTAATTCTCTCCAGGATATCATTTTTTGAGTTAGTTTTAATAAGGATATACTGTTACCAAAATAAAAACAGAAAACATTGCGCAACGTGTCATCATTAAAACTTCAACATTTATAAACGACATATGAGTGATTCAATCAGTCAACCAGTCACTAGTCCATCCACCCAATCATTATTTAAAAATAGATTTCATCTGAGCCTCTGTTATTGAGTGACGTGTATCAAAATTACATCGATTTCCTCATTTCTTTCCTCTCTTACTGGTCATGCGAGCCCGCAGGCTTGTGGAACATGTTACGAGACAAGTTCACAACTGTGTTTCCACCTTTACGTGTTGACGATGAAAGAACGAGAGGCGGGGTGAACAACACAAGTCTAGGCAAGATTTAAACGCACAATTTTGTATTTTAAAATGGAGGTTGAGGCAATGCTTGATTATGGCACCAGGTGGAGCTGTCCGATCACTGCGCCACCTGTATGACATAGTGACTTATAGTGACCTCTAGCGGCCAAAACAAAATGACCACCTGGCCATGATAAGGTAAAATATCTTGGACCGTTATGATAATGGTTATACTCAGTAATTTTTTTTCATCCTATGCTAACTTAACATAATTTGATTTGATAAATAATAGAGATAATTCCTTCTGAGTACAGTAATCTCATGGGCCTAGTAAAAACTTTAGTATGGTAATTCGGTCCAGGTTGCTGGAGTATTATTGTATTAATCAAAAGAGATAATTTTGAATAATTCCTCCTGAGCATGGTGCTACCCGTGATAGTAATGATAGTAATTTGGGGAATTGCTTTACGCCCGGTTTTGACACCATACTTTTCGTATATTTGGTCCTATCAGGGCGAGAGAGGAAACACGCTAACGGGATACAATACCCTGCTCTTTTCGAATATTAGAGTTTTTTATTGCATGGTGGCAGTTAGACTTATAGAAATAAACTTGTTTGCATATTAATGATAGAACCTAATTACTAATTACAAATACATTGCACCATTTATAGGAGCTAATAGCTTTTTAATGACTCTTCAGTTAGCATTAATTCAAAATATAAATGAATTAAATTTCAATCAATGAATTAAATCTCAACTAATGTACTTCAATTAATAATTACAGAAGGTATTTTTACATATATTCTCAAACATAAACTGCTTTCTCAATCAATTTTAACGCATAGCTATACCTCGCGTTTGTATATCCAAGAAGTAAAGGCTATTGGAAGTAAAGCAGCAACTGTAGCGCTATATGTGGGTAAGATCTGGTCAGCACACTAATTACAACAGCTGGTGCTAGGAAATTATAAATATATAAAATATAAAGCAGTGACCATTGGCCAGGATGCAAGGATCAGGTCTTGATGGCCTCAAACAGTGCCAAAATACCCAGGAGTCCTATTAAGTACTAGAAATTGTTCTCCTGATAAACCATTGGTTTTGGGTGAGAAAATCTAAAATAAGCTTTTCTCGTATCAAAGAAATCATAGATCTTGTGGGACAATGTGAATTTACGGTAAAACACGTGTGTGTAAGAAGCGACACTGCCTTCTCCCTCTCTTGCGGAAAAAAACCATTTGATCTGACTCTGTATAAACGATTAAGTATCAAAGTGTTAGTATTACCAAAATATCATTTTGTAACTCGTGATTAAAATTAATGACCATAATTTTCGCGCACGTACTTATCGAAAGAGCGGCTGCATATATTTGATATACAATCAACCTCGCCAGCTTTTGTGGCGGTCGCTACGTTCTTTTATACGTTTCCATGGTCAATATTCTCGGACACCACACAATTGGGTTACGCATGAAACGGAAAAACGGAACATAATCTAAACCCACGACTAATCGTTGAGCTTGTGGTCGAATCTTTTTTTAAAATAGTGGATGGCCTAATAAAAGTATTTTATATGTGATTAAGGAGATACTAATTGTTCCAATTATGCCAATGATTCGCTTAAATGGTTTAACCGAAATGAATCCAGACCAATTTGATGAAGGCAATTCTGATGAAAATAATAACAGATCTGGCTATGGCTAAATAATACCAACAATCTCACAATCCTGCACTTCAGGCCTAATGCTGCAGCTTATGCTATTCCCCTACAGTAGTACATACATTCAATTGGTTTCATGGGGCTCACGTTCCATTGTACATTTTCTGGCACCGATGACTAAATGCGTCAATGGGTTATTCAGCTTCAAGTGGGAAATTTGCATTGAATACAAAGACTCAGCCCCCAAATGAAGTGAATGGAATACGGGAGCGTATTGTGGTGAACCAAACCATAGTTCCTCAACCGAGCACGACCTCTGACCAGTGCATATATCTGATCCCTGGCTATTTGTAATGGGTTACTCGCCAAATGACATTTCCCCTGTGACTGCGAAAGAATTTTCCCCATAGGTATATTGCATTATTTATACACATAGAGAACAGAAGTGTGATACGGCAGTAGATCCAATATCATTTTCTCACTTATCTTCTACTATTTACTATATCCTTCTACTTTGTTCATTCTTATTTTCCTTTTATATAAATTCTCAAAAAGATGGTGTCCAATTGAGATACTGTTGAAACAGATTATGTTAGTTGTAATTTGGATATCAGTCTGTTAAAAAAGAAATAAAGGGAGTTCAGCGACTCCACTAAACGAACTCTGATACTTTCATAATATCATGTCTTCCATTTTGACACAAAGAATCTGTTAGTCATAGATAGATAAAAGTAGGAATAAGGCAAAGGGAGACCATAATGCTGCCGATTTAATCAATTCAACAGAGGCCAGAGAATAATTCATACCGCAACAGTCCAAAAGTATGGAAATGCTATTTAAGTAGCGCTCCATATGAGAGGCATACCGACAAGCATTCGGACAATTCATGAATATGTAAAGTATCCAACATATCATCTCCGAAGCCATCAAAATATCTCTGGGGGTTATTCGGATGAAGGAGACGCCATAAATCTATCCAAATTACAGTCCGGGAATAAGATATTTCCGCACCCTTGATAGCTCTCAATTCTAAGTAGATGTCATATCTTGAGGAGACTATTTCTGTCACTGCGCCAGTTTGTACATTTGGAGGTTGAAGAACTAATTAAAGCGAGCGTGGGACGAAGCTAGATTTTGTGCATCCGTGTCAGAAGTCGGGGCCTGGGTCAGGGACAATATTGGCAAATCCATTATAAAATCAAGTATTCCGTATGACAGAGGCCATGGGAAAACTGACATACAGGTGTTCACATTGATTAAACCTATAATTAAACTGGCAGTCTCTATACACCAGTATACCTCAACCGTGGCCACCAACCCGAGGGGGATACATGGGCCTATTTAGGGAGGAACATCAGTATATATAACGGCCTTATCCTCAACAGGGCTATACTATGTTGTATGTATAGCCCTGCCCGGGTTTAAGATGTAGTATGACATGAGGGTTTGTGTAAGGGGGTTGATTAGTGATATGGTTGGATGCCTATTGCGCTAATGGCTTTCCCGGCCCTGGAATAGGCGTCATAATGGGATCATGATATCATTTTGCGGTTTGGAGCGAGAATCTTACCCTTAGTTAAAAGGTACTCTCTTAAGCCCTAAAAACAGTCTGTCACTCCACATCCTGCCCTCTTCAATAAAGGAAATGTATATCCTGACATATTATGCAGATGTCGTTCAGTTTAAGACTATTTCTGATTCAAATTATGACCACGTACACATAAAATCTTTTTCAATTCTGCTGTTGAAAGTCAATATGGCGGATGCAGTGTCACCGTCAGACGCTGTGACGCACACATGTATGACGTCGGGATCTCCTTGGTTGTCGTCATAGTGATATATTCGGAGACTCCCGGTTTCCTGCACATATACTTTTCCCTGGCGAAACGTTAGAAATAAGTCAAACCTTATCCATAACATCGAAGATCTAGGTGTTTTCAGATCAGTGTATGATCATTTTTTCTCTTAGTGCACCTTCACCATCAATATAAAACGAAATCCCATGAACACATCGATAACTATATCATCACATTGATCATAATGACTCTCAAGGTACCCACAGCTCTAATATTAAGAATTCACATAATGACACGAAGAAAGGCTTTCGTTTCAGGCAGTATTTGATAAGTCATTGTCATTAACGAGTTCGAAATAAGCATTCCTACTGACCAGCTGCAACAGATCAATCTCTACTAGTATATCTCCAATAAAGGTTGTCCAAAAAGTGTTTATAACATTTAAATAGCAAGCATCTTACAATGTTTAACTGCGTTGACATTACGAGAAAGAAAGCCTGAAGGAAATGGCAAGAATTTAACCCTTACCTTTCTATGGACGGTAGGGCATAACTGCCTTTGTTTTGACAATGCCTGAAGTAGAAACTTGCATGATCCCTGTTTAGAACGCATACCGTGTCCTTGGTTGGATTCCACAAAACGCCTGAAATGTCAAATATTTAAATTTGTAACTAACATTCACGCGAAGAACAATCAACGATCATTTTTATTTTATTTTACACCAAAAAATACTTCTAGAATCATGGGAGCAAAACTGGTGGACAAACACGAAGGACAAACAGGAACCATGAAGAGGCAGTTTTAAATGTTAACATGTATACGTAATTCCAGTTGCGATCAAATTTGTTCGGTTTACTTCAGTTTTTAAAAGCCCCAGAATACATTAGAACGTACCCATTGGTGATAACAAAGTTTCGAGATACTGTAGATAAGTGAGCTACCCAATCAGTCAAAAATTCACCTGGGAGGTACTTATACATTTATGATCCACCACCCAGCTTTTACTAACAGTCCACACCTGTTGTTTATTCGGTCATCGAGGGATGAGTAAAATAGGTACATTTGCTTTGTTCCTCGCATACAACTTACCACAATATTTAAGCAAAAAAGGTTTTGTACCGAAACAAGTTTACTCAGAGGCGAACGGGAATGAGTTGTAACTGTCAAAAAGTTTGGAACTAAGTCAAAATGTTATTGCTACACTCTGTCATGGTAAAGTTACGAGTGCCAATTATTGACCAGGTGTTCCCTCAACTGCGTACCTAACCAACGTATATAGACACGTATATAGACATATATATATAAATGTATAGTGCTCATTTCTGTAGCAGGTTGAGTAACTATTAAGCCCTTTAGTGCCAGTCAAACATTGTATTCGTAGCATTACAGTATTATTGTACAGACGAATTGGACTTATTTTATCATTATATAGGTTTATACCAGTACATGATTTGATTTATTTCACGCGATATTCCCAGCAAATATTGAGTATCTGGATATATATACTGATCGTACTCGAGCGATCGACAATTTATGTTACATATTTCTGATGCTAGATTTAAGGTGTCGCATCTGTAACAAGCGAAAGGGAAAAAAAAAGATATTTCAATCTATGTTGACATTAACCTTTGCTGTATATGGTCCATCGCTATTTCATCAGGAACCTCTGTTCATATTTATTTACATTATTTGATTATATCTCAATCTTATTGATCTTGGTTTCAGTTGTGAGTGAGTGAGTGAGTGAGTGAGTGAGATTGGTTGCTTTACGTCCTTGTCAACACATTGAAGGTGATATCAAAGGCGGGAGAGCTGAGAGGGAGGCAGTTTATGATCTTACTCAGGAAATAGAGATAGAGAAGAAAGGACCATGGTTTCAGTTGTTGCGACCTTACTTATGCCCACTGAATTCTGAGTTCTATATAAGGACGCTTTGATGAATATTTCCTTACACTGCTGGTTAAACATTCCAGAGTAATTACCCAATAATAAACATGAATTATTTGATAGTACAAACTGTTTCATTTCATCAAGGTCGTATTGCCAAGAGTGGACTCAACGTGTACCTTTGACACTGGGCGATGTGGCAGACATTAAGAATAAGTAAATACCATCTGGAACACGTGCTTTTCTTACCTTGCGAGATGGGCGTGGCATTAATCTTGCGCACCTGTTTGAGATTAAGATCTGGTGCATGACCAGAAACCTTCCATAATGACACTGTCGTTTGATGTACGACACAGAGATAACAGACGGCTCCCGGGTATTCTCCACTCCAGTGAAGACTTTGCACATATCTGGAATTTGTTTAAAAGTGGGTATAATTAATACAGGATATACCATAGTAGATATAAAATTAGTTCTGTCATTTTTTTTTCAAAATCATTATTCAGGCTTACAAAGTAGTCTCGATCTCGCGATCGGTCTTCGTTCTACCCTGAGCATGTTTCTGTACACTAAGTTAAAGGTTTCAATATCGGTTTGTACCGTACATGTACCGTACATGATACATACCTATATATCAATATAGTCTTACAATGATTAAACGAATAAATATTTGATTTATTAGGGATAACAACGGTATTTTTATCGGATATATTCCGAAGGAAATTAAACAAAATTAGGGTATGAAATATGTGACCATTATTTCCAGAAAAGAATTATCAGCTGTCAAATACCAAGGCCGACGTATTGCAATTTTGAAGGTGACATTAAACGAAATCTCTTCGATAAGCCTCTATTTTATGAAGTACCAATAGGAATGGCTATCCCGACACTAGATGAATATAACACCCAACATCTCATGTAAATAAGAAATAACCGAAGCTTAGATCATAAAGGCTTACTCAAATTCCCCAAGCTTGACAGAATCTTCATTGGCCACTTGGTTATCACAGAGCCTGACATGTGCTAAATAAACTCCGCGGCCATCTGTCCATACCAGGCCATGCTTGCTGTGAAGAGCTGTTTAAACAGAACCATAACCATCATACTCATAATAGCTTAAAACTTGCTTGCACATGACCAGCAAATATCACATCATCATAGAGAAATACGGTTCATTTAGTGTTTGTTTCTTTTGGTTCATATCAAGGAAGAATTGATGGGAACGTAAGTCACCAATCTCCGAAATAAGTCATAAAAGATCTGTGAGACTAGAGTTATTTATTTGTTGGCAATATGTTTACTTTTTTCTACTATTTGTTTTACTATTTTCCACTATGTTATATATATATATATATATAGACAATTGCAGCTAAAAAATTAATGATGAACACTAAAGACAACTTACCACCTGAAAGAATGTTGACACCATTCCTTCGGAGATTTGCTTTTCCGAGTTCCATGGTAATTGTGTATGTTCCTGAAGAAAATATTGATGCTAATTTCTTAGAGCTATCACAACCATATCCAAGTCAGTGATAACAGAGATATTGATAGCTCTGGTGATAATGGTAAGAAAATAGGTCTCAAGGTGATCCAGCAGACACATCTAGGTAGAGTTGAAATATACCAATATCTGGGAGCTGATGTATTATATATATGTCCTTCCGCACCAGTTTGCCTTCTGGGAATTTATATCTTCTGTGGCAAGTTCTGCATAAAACAACAGGTTCTGTGAGAAGAGCTTATGATATTCATTGATGGATATAGTTCCACTTCACAAGTTGTTCGCTGGAGGGTAACAAAATCACCATATCACAAATGATGCATCGTCGACAGGTCCATGCAAGTATAATACAGAGTATGAGGTCATCCTCCCACAATAACCTACCTTGGTTAATTAACTCTGAATTAGTGTGCTCAAATTGTCCCGTTAGATTTAATGAAACGTTAAAGCAGGACTAGAAAGCAGCAGCTCCATAGTCATAGATACGGTCTGCCTGGCACTCAAGAGCAAAATGTCCTGGTGGAAACGCATGAGTCAATGCACTGGGAGGTTCATAGAAAAATGCATAAGACCACAGAAGCATATATGATGTCATATGATATAGTTTTCTAAGAGTAAGAGTGACTCATTTTTAAAGGTTATAATTTAAGCCACCGTCCACGAGTTGAATAATTCCAAAATGATGCTATTAGCTGATTCAGAGAAAACGAAAGTCTTCCACAGAATAAAGTAGCTCCATCCAAGATAACCAGTACACATTAAACCTTGATTATGCATATATGTGCATATGATAGGCAACAACGGGCACTTTCTGTAGTATAACGTAGGGTCGCGAACTGCAGTAAAATATCCCAAGTCCGACTCCAAGATGATTAGATTTCGTGTCACAACTACAAGTTTGACGTCTTCATGAAACCACAAGTCTAGAGTCCATCATAGTACACCAATTAGCACATAATTACACCCAGGCTTTGTACGTGCTTCATTATAATATAAGTGATGTTGATGTCATGATGTGAACAATTAAGGCTTACAAGGGCAAGGCAGGGGCCCCCGGGGGGCTGTGCCCAGATCCTGTTTGTGTATTCTGGTATATATGAAAAGAAACTTCCCCAAGGAACGTATGTCATCACAACTCAAGAGATCCAAAGGACTGACTATCACCAGAATCAGCTGTCACAGTACTACCTGGACGGGGGAAGGAGTGATGCACCACTCCTTCAGGACGGTACCGTGCAGTAAGTTGAGAGAGCGATTTGTAAACAAGGCCATGTGGGTGGACGGTCGGTCGTGTGGAACTCAAGACCAAACACGATGAAACACATCTAGCCGGAAGCTTGCTTATGACTATAATACGATGGGATATCGTATATTCAAAAGAAACTGTTGAGTTTCTACTACAATATGAACATAGAAACGGTGATAACAGAAACTGACGATGGAAGAGAACAGAAAAAAACCTCCTATCATTCTCCGAACTTGCACCCCTCCACAAAACTGCAGTGCGCCATCTGGTATCAGGCGGCAGGTGCTCTAGCCGCTTCCACCATAAATAATCTATTAAATTTCTGATATAGTATAGCAAAATGCCTAAATTTAATTAATAATGTGAGTCATTCGATAAAAGTATCAATCTAAACTATTGTAGAGATAATATGAACTGTTTAAAAACATTAGATAGCAACAATTTAAAAGAATTTATTTTTGTTGTTGCAAGCGCCACTCAACAGCAATGGCCGCCAATTTTAAAGTTGGTTATGTGACAGTTTAGAAAATTACATATGGAATTTGAGCTGTAAATCATTTTATTCGGAGGTTGTTTGTGCGGTAACTCACATTCTATATCTCAGGTACGAGTTGGATGCGACAGGAATAATAATATCAAAGTGACAACCGTAAGTTTTAATATTTTTATTCGATTTACCTCTTATCCTGTCCCTGATCATGCTGATCATCCGGATGCCACTTGGGTCTGGTTTCAACTTTCATTTCTCTGTTTTTCAGTTATTGCACTTCATCTTTAATAAGGCAGTATTCTGCCATGTACATATCTAAGGATACTATTGATACGTTGGGAAGTTAGTTAATATCAGTGTCAATTAATATATGGTCAACTTAAAGAAACACGTTGATCTTAAATCTTTTGTTATGCATGCATGAATGCCTTTGGACTATGCGGAAAAAATGCCGTCCACTACCACGCTAAAGAATAGATCTATGATCATGAAGTAACCCACTGGCATTCATACTGGTCAGCCAATAGGGGAAATTTAGCTACATATTTTGCTGGCTAGGGGACAAAAATCCGTCTTTTATAGCCTGGCTGTACTGTAGTGTAGGCCTAGCCTACAGTATTAATGTTATCAGACTTGTTAATTATAATTTATATTTCCTCTGGAGTAGGATCGATCTGTCTCTCCAATGACTCCATTGTGGTATTGAACATTAAATCCATGATATAGGTATAGTGTAGAGTGGGCCTATGGAGCTCTATGACATATATAGTTCTATGATCATATGATGCACGAAACACTATTGACAAAGCCTATCCTCTGATCTTAAATTAAGATTTATATTAATCTTAAATTCAAATATTAGTCTTAAACCTAGTACGGTACGGTACGGTACTTTTCATGTATTTATTAAACATAGAAGTATCATTTAATCTTAGAATAGAACACATTGCTGTTTTATACCAGGGATTACCATAGCCAGGTTTAGAATGTATAGCATTACCATTATTAGTACCGGTATTACCACTGTACTAGTAGCTACTTTGGTCACGTATTAATTCAATATATTTTCTACATTTCATTGGTACCAGTACTATAGAACGTTTTTAACATGGCCAGTGTAGAAAAGGACCACACTGTTCACAGTCTTATGGAGGCGGGTGAAAAGGCCAACATCTCCGTGTCATCATCTTCGTCCAGTGGTAATTATTATCTAAACTAGAATCTATATATATCGATAATTGTAGCACCACCAGTTACTAGAGAAAAATCAGTTGTTAAGACAGTATAACAATGTGTTGTGCTTTATTCTAGAGATGTTTCCTCTAAGTGTTTTTTGATCACTTATGTGACTTGTCATTTATGAACCTTATTTAATTGATTATTAATTTACTTTTTTTAAATATTGCTTCGTCAACATAGATAGCCAAGGTTTTACCAAGCAGAAGAAAGGTTTATCAAAGTCCTCTCTCTTCAAGTATGGGTCTAAAGGAAAATTAGAGAAGAGACGCCACAAGAAATGGAAGAAAAGTAAGAAGTGTTATGTATTATTTCACGCATATTATTTATCTTCATTTTAATGTAAAGCTCGTAATTGACATCCATTTTCCATTTGTGGTACATATATGATTCTTTCTCTATTCCAGACAAAATTGGGAAGGAAGACTTTTATAACAAAACCACAGAATTCCGATGTTGGTTGATGGAGAAAGTAAGTAATGTATAGATTCAAACATTGCTTGCTCTTCGCAGTAATTAAGATAATTTTTCCCCAGTTTCTAGGCTAATTTTATACTAAATACAATGTCACACCGTACATTATACTGGAGATGTAGTAGAAGTACTAGTAATGCTATTTTAACTCGAGGCGGATAATAACATTTACTTGTATGCATATATATTATATTCATATATTATATTTTAACATCAGCAATAAAGAATTATTGAATTGAATATGTATATGGAATTCTTTCCTTTTTGCCTTTCAGAATAAATTAGAACTTGATAAAATGGATAAAGATCATGCAAAGGCGATGTTCAAAAAATTCGTCAAGCATTGGAACAAAAGGAAGCTAGATGAGGTACGTCATGCAGTACTAATGTTATTTTTAATTCATAATATTTCTACTGTTGCCTTTAATGTAAATTGCCTCCTTGAGAACGACGTTAAACAGTATTTTCACAACTTTGCGCACTCTTTTATATGGACAGAAATACTACGATAACCTGGCTGCATGGGCTACTGCATCACCTTCAGTGTACGCAAAGGTTTCTGCTCCAGAAGTAAGTGCAGAAAGAGCCCAGGAAAAAGTGAAAGCTGAAACATTCACCCCTCTTTACGACCAAGATTTCTCAACGTTTGGAAAGCGGGCAGGGAAGAAGGCGCTTAGGGAACTTCAACGAATGGAAGGAGCAACCCCTACTCAGACTGGGGAAGTCATTTATGCAGTTCCAATGCGGAAAAATAAACAGTCATCATCGGTTGATGATTCTTCTGACGATGTTCCCCCTGGATATGCAACCCCGATTCCTCCTAGACCAGCCTTAGCCAAGGTTATTGTCTGACGGCCTTATGATATGCCTACATATGTGATACCTATAATATCTTGTGTAAAGTGCTTACAACCCTTTGATGTTTTTCAATTGAACGCTTATTTTATGGGCTCCCAGAAACAGTGGCATTGGAAATCTTGTTCCATAAAAGCGGAGCATTATTGTCCATGATAACTATTTTGGAATGTTCTTGAATAATAAGCCCGGGCAGATATGGGTACCCTCTTTGTTTGTCTATTTTCTAATCGTTTTAAACATTTTTTGCTACAGCTTTTCGACGATCCAGAACTTGGAAAGGGAGAAGGAGAAACTTCAGAATCAGACCACTCATTTGCAAGTGTACGCCGTCAACGCCCTCTCTCGTGTCATGGGAGAGTTCAGAAGGTTCTCAAACAGGTATATATCGTACATGTACCGCATTTTCTTATATTACTCCGGGATATCATATGTAATAGCTCTGTATATACCTCCTTGTTTTATCATGTCATTGTAACACGTTATAATTTGTCCTATGTACCGTGATCGTTAGAATATGGACTTGTATAATATAGTAAAAGGATAGTCTCTTTTCCTATCGTGCAATTATTTCACTATCAGTTAGTTTACAGTAATTTCAAATCCTTTTTTGAGTCTCGATTAAGGATGAAAATATACCCATTCTTTTATTCTTCTAAGCCTTCTGTCCCTGTGATTCCAACGCTCAATGGATCCTCGGAGTCCTCAACCAATGTAGAAATGAGATGTCCAACATCACGGGCTCCAAGACCACATACTGAATATCCTAGGTAATTGACATTTGTTTCAATCATGAACACTTAAATTCCAAAACAAGATCAATTTTTCCCTTCCTTAGGAATGCTCAATACTTTAACAGAAGCTATCAGATAACAGGTGGAAATTCAATTCTGTTGGACAAAGCAAATCTCGAGAAAACCTAGCTGTAACTTGCATACATGTATGCATACTTTTCTTAACTTGGAAATGGTCATGAAAATACTTTCCTTATTTGTAATGAGAAGCGAATATCTATATTTCCTTATTTGTGATTAGAAGTGAATATCTTGCGATATTTCTTATCTTATCTCGTGCAAAAAATTATAAACTGTTTCCTTCTCTTCAGTAGCAATAGCAGCGCTCTGGGATTACGGAGGAAGGCCCGTAGTACAACGAGCAATAGCTCCACAGACAGCGAGGCGTCCACTACAAGTCTGTCCTCCTCTGTTTCAAGCCTGTCCTCCTATGCCCCAAGTACTGCTTCAGATGCCGATTATGGGAGTTTGTATGGCTCAAGAACTTCCATCAACCGGGATCCAGCCTTCCGCCCCAAGCCTCCTCTTAGATCCAGTTCTATCAGCAAACACAGCAAAAAGCTCCGGGAGGTTGCAAAAGCTGTGATTGCCAAGCAAGCGGCGTCTCCAATGAAACCAGAAACTCCCCTCAACCAGCGGCGAATGGGATTCAAAAGTGGGATCACTGCTTGTGCTAATGCCACCCCATCTCCTCCCCCGCCACCACCCCCTCCATCTGATCCAAAATCTATCGATTTAGATGACAGTGTCATTCTACCACCACCTCCTGAATTTGCCTCAGATTTCCTCTCTGTTGCATCGCCACCCCTCCCTCCTCCTCCTGACTTCGTGTTAGAACAGGAAAGACAGGTAATGTCTGGCAAGAGCAGTTCAGGTGCGTCTTCGGAATCAGATGGCGATTCAGTCTTCAAATCGCAACCTCCTCCGCAAACTCCTCTCCAAACGAATGTTAACTCGAAGCCCCTGTCTTTCCCTCAAGCATCCACTCCTCAGGCCTCTCTTGGTCGAAGCTTTAAAATACGTCCTCCCCGTGCTCCAAAGCCTGTGCAGGAATCGTCTGTCTTAGAAATACTTCCCTCACCTATTGTCATAACTAGACAAAAGCTCACCACCCCCGCCCATGTCCCAAGACAAGGGCCTACTATGGCTGCTGTTACACCACGACCCCTCTCAGTCTCTACCCAAAAGACTAGAGATAAAAGACCGTCAAACGAGTCAGTCGACTTAGGTGCAACACCCGCGAAGAAAATCGACCTGGATATTTCATACAAATCTACGTGCGTGTAAATCTGAATGATGAATGGTTGGTGATTTTAGCGATTTCAAATCGTGCTATTTTTATATAAAGTGATATGAAAGTTTCTAAGAACTTCCCAAAGGAACCGATAATGGTTTGTGATGCTATGCATATGAACATACATGTACGTAAAACTAGATTATCATATTAGGAAGATATGTGCCTTGCCTTCGCCATCTGCTAATTTATGTTATATCGAGCAAGGCTTGTTACGTATCGAACATGAATATTTAATACTTAGCGATTCGATGTTAAAGTGGATTTTAAAGTTGCTTTTTTATATTATCCCGCTTAAAAAAATTGGTATAGATCTATTAGTATGTATGTTATTGCCTTTTAATAGTGATGTTTATTATTTTTCCTGGGTGTTCACATTGGTCCCTTTATATGCCTAGAAATCATGTGACCAATAGCGAGAGTACTGATCAAAATTATTCACATTCTTGTATTACCTTCAGGGAGAACATTCATTTATAGCTTTACAATGTAATCGGTGCAATAGTATTTACAGTATGCTATGTGAGAAAAAGGTCTAATAATGATGTCCTGATTAGAGACATAAACCTGTATGCTGGTTCGACAGTGGCATATTATCCTTGCATGACTTACAATCTGTTGTAGTATCACCTCACATATTCATGTGTTGAGAAATTCATATCGGCGAGGAATCTCTTAATGCCATGTATTAGTCATTTAGTGTCGCGGATTTCTAGGTGTATACACGCTTGCAAGTGGTACGTGCTTTTATGCTGCATGCCTACGAGATCAGTTTAATGCAAGAATATATCCAATTTGCTTCTTGAATTGTATGTATATATGCCTCATGAGAAAAACTTACCCTACCACTATTTATATAAGCGTACTTAAACAAAAAATAGTGTACAAACCCATTCATACACATCAACAAAAACACTAATTTAATGGTTAAATTATGCCAACCTCTTCTTTGCATACACTCTTTCAAATACAAGAAATTACCGACACATACACAGACCTACTGTCTGTAAGTCTTTCAACTCTCCATCATGGTCTCTCCGTCCGACTCTTCATTCCTTATTAATACCGGGTATATATTTCTGGATCAGTAGTGTAAATAGATGGTGAAATGATGTCCAGATAGCCCTTGTCTAAATGTAAGAGTAGTTTTATATACATCAGGCCTCAAGACTAACTACTAGATGCGCGAATGTAAAATTGTACGGTCTAAATATGTGTATTTCAAGCTTTCCTATCTTTATCCTTTTGAGGCGATGGTGGCAATGGAAAACACATTCTACATTTTTTCTGATTTGATTTACTTCCGTGTGATTAACCACATATATTTAATTACTCGGACAGCCATGGGTTTAAAAAATGCTTCTTTTACGAAACTGCGGGGACTATCAGTCCTAGATTTTCACCTAGCGACATTTTCAGACCACGCATGAGGTATTGAAAGAAGCTATGACTGATATACTCATATTTTAATCTAAAGTCTTCGAAACGATCAATTTCTCATGATACTAAATGTTAAACATTCCTTTCCTGCTTGGAACTAAAAGGTTTAGGTCAACGATCTCTTCAAGTCCGTCTTTCTTCAAATATATACCTTGATATTTAATCATGTATTCCATATTTAATCAATTTCATTTTTTTTCTATATTTGAATAAGATCTATATAGTGGGTGTCAGGATTAATTCTATAAATATCGCCTGTATGACGACGCTGTGAAACCTGTCAGGTCTATGTACATTAAAATAAGTGTACACCTGTCAGTGATATATTCCCTTGTTATCGCTTTTCAATAAAGTTTAATAAGATCTTAGTTGAGTTTCGCTTTTGATCTATAGCCCTATAGTCACGTATAAGGAGAAACAATGACGGTTCGGTGGTAGAACAAATCAGATGAATAAATAATGAGAACAAAGGTTACATTAATATTCCTCTGTCTTTATTTCGTAGTACACTTAAGCTGTAAGTTCAAGGAAATCAAAGATATTTGTGGCATAGAAAAACTATCAATCTCCTAGAACTTGACAGGCACTCTTCAACATAACATGGTATGAGATGATCTACATTTTAATAATCCTTACAACATTACTTGTATGGAAATAACTCTTACAAAATTAGTCATAATCATATTTTTTTGTTCAATTCCACAGGTACATATTAGCAAAATGCCACTTTTTTACCTTCCTTTCATCACTACTTTCTCACGCTCTTTCATCCTCATGTCTATAATCTATGGATAATTAGGTTTATTACGCCACTGTAATTTCTTTTAGATATTGAAAAATAACGTTACAATGGAATGATTTCTGCCCACCACAATGCTTTTTTTTCTTTTGGTGCCTTTTTGGTGGACTTATACAACAAGAACGTCCCGCCATTCAAACAATACTATGTACACGCGATACCCAACCTTCCATGTGATCACACAAAATCACCAAATGCTACCCAATTATTGTATTTTTCCAAATAAACAAGTTTTCTACGACCTAAACCACTTGGCAGTCATACGCATAATAATAATGGTTTCAGTACCCTATATCCTCATAGTCAATTACGCCCCTAGTATCCCTTCCCCTTTTCCTCTCTCACACACATTCAAGATGGGAGTTATAATCATCGCGTACATGTATAATTTTATCGAGCAGCACTTGAGAAAAAAACGTTCTTGCCATTCTATTATTCTTTAGTCATCAGTCTAGGGTTTTGTAACAGTGATGAGAGCCTAAGTGTTACGAAACACATACCAGAAACAAGGAACATGACATTGCAAGTGGTGCGATACCGACAGAACCCCTCACCCACGAAACAAGGAATCAACAGTTTAAACGATACATCAATTATGTGCACAGAACAATCAAGACAGGTCGGGAACCCATCCTTCACAAAAACAGTCAAGAATACTGGCGAAGATGTTAGCCAAACCAGTTTTTCTTCTTGTCGTATACAAAATCTTAACTTCACATATGTTGCATCCAATAAATTAAAAATGAAACACACAAAAAAACTATTTTTTAAATTGGAAACAACCTACGGCTATCTTATTCACAATATTGGCAGTTTTAGTAGTAACATTAGGTTTAGTACACAGGAAAATGGATGAGGACAGATATTTTAGGACTGTGACATGACTTTCTCGAGCGTCCATTTTCTTCCTTTCTAACTTCTTGATTAAGCGTGGAGACAAGCACAAACCTACACAGCATTCATAGTATAAATAAGTTAATACACGGTAATAATTTAACGGCCCGCCAAGTAGTCTCGTCTCTTTATTATAACGGCTATATTAGGGAATTCTTCCCTTTGTGAAATGCATATTTGGATTATTATACAAGCTTCCTTCTTGGTTCCATACAAAAGGGAGGAAAGCATATTTTGAAAACTTTTTTTGTACAAAGGCAGCGATAGCAGGTCAGACCCTAAGGGGGACCGTACAATGACAAGTGAACAACTCTTAATGGTTTGTTATTTGTTTTCTTGGTATATCGGGGACAAAGACATGACAAGGAGCAGTGAACACACACTTATCAAACACACTGCACGCTCGGTGCAACACAATTAAGTGAGCATCAGATAGTAACTTCTAAATCAAATTCGCAACTTCTTCCTCTTCCACTCATGAAACAAAATATTCAATCGTATCTTTGCCGTCGTCCACGATTACTATATATATATATATACGCAAGTTTGCAAATCTCAACCAATCCTTCCACACACGAGTAATCAATTATGTATATTATGTATATTTATACCGTCTAATTAACCCAGATTTCTTTTTACAATCAGTCGGTCCCTTGTAAGGTAACTCATCATAATTAAACATTCTTAAATAGACTTGCCAATTGATAACAGGAACAATTCCATGAAACGGTTTTTCTCTTTACATGTATACATATATTTAGAGCTCCACGCTCGGGCTTATTTATTTAAATTATGCCTCGGGAAATAGCATTTCAAAAATCACTTCCCATTTACAATTAAATGTCAATTGCAATCAAATATTTACATTTTTACGATTATTATCTCCCTAATACCCCTTCTAGTGGCAACATCATTAGACCAACAAAGTACTTAACAAGACCACAAGGCGTCACTAGTGCATATCTCGCGTGGGGTCCTCTAGGTGGCGTTTGAGCTCCCACAAACAGTGAGCGACAGCAGTGGATGCTTCTACAGAACTCAGTGCGATGTAGGACAGATGCTGCTCATGCCGCGACAGCATTCTGGAAATAAAATTAACATTAGTGTTAAAAAATTAATATCGGGAAAACAGGCCAGAAGGTTTTTTGTTATTTACTACTCTAAACGCGTCCTGTAGGCAGTAAACATCAAAGCCCTCTACGGCTAACTCTATGGCACGCCGCAGCCTACAAGACGAGTATAGAGTGTAGCACACCTTAGTGTTTCTTCATTCTGTAAGAGTAATGGGTTTTGGACTGCGTTGAGGCAAAATAGAGCACATCATTCATAGTATAAAAAAGAATGTTCTACGCCTACGGAAAAGAGTGAACTTTGTCCCAGATTACTTGTCATTGTCCTCATATCATTCTGTATTGTTGTCTTGTAATACCAATAAAAGTAAAATTCCAGCTTACCTTCGTCCACTTTCTGAGTATTTGGCTATATTCCTAAGAATCAAAGCTGAGGTTAGACGTATGTGCTTGGTCACTGGCCCTTCCTTCGCCTCCTGACAGAAACAAATGACATCTGTTAGAAATCCTCTTTCAAGACAAATATCTTTACAATGGGGTGAGAATATATAGAAAATGCAATTTACAAATAACTTGAGTTTTTAACTTTCCTCAATAATTTTCGAAAATAAATAAATATTTGTCATATAAAGCGAGTTGACCATAGCTGTAATCTTTGGGTCTATATGTTACAGTAAATCTAGAAGCATGAGTGGGGATGCAACTGTGCACATGCTAGGAAGTTAAACTGTTAATTGTCTCAATAGACTGTTAGTGTTGCACCAAGTCAAACAGGACGGCCAGGCTTCATGCGTGATCACCCGTTTTCTCAAGTCAATTTATAAAGCATTAGCCTTCAAGAGGCACAGTGACACTGGATTCCAGATATGAAGTCCAGAATGACGATGAATACAGCTCGATCGACGGGCCTTTTCCTCACCCAGTGAGGACCAACTTACTTCAAATGGGGGAATGGGAGGGTGGTTAGGCCTGAGGAGGCGATGTTGATGAGGCTGAGGAGGCTGTTGATGAGGAGGATGAGGATGTTGTTGTTGTTGCTGTACTTGTTGCTGTTGTTGACCACTGGCACCCTGTTGCTGTTGTTGCTGTTTCTGCTGGTTACAGAGAATACACACAAGCATTACCACACTACTCGGGGGAGGAGGACACCCACCGGTGAGACTGCTGAGGGGACCAACTACCCATCTTAGGTGAAATTAGTATATAAGACAGAAAGCCCAAGAGCATATAGGCAAGGATGTTTTTTTTACAGACTGATCAATTCTTTTCACAAACTCAGCAAGCGAACTCATACAATGCCAGTGAGAGTAGTAACATTAAGCAAGCCCCATTGAGGAATTAGTAGTTTATAGATGCCTTGCATTAATGCAATGGTGATGCAGAAACATATCTCGTTGTTACGTTAGTAGATTCAAAGTTCTAAACAAGAAACCAGCTTGTCCTTGTTGAATATTAAGGACTACTTTCAGACTATTAGTCAGCGACAGAGCATTCTTTGTATATGTACACTTAGCAAGTGAACTAATTTAGCCCAAGTATTAAAGCCTAAACTGAGTAAAGCCATGCAGTAATTCCAAGTATACCCTACGTCTTTATCAACCCCAGGCTACGATGCTTTATCCCCGCCAAGGTGCAATAACTGAGACCGATTGAAGCTCTTCCCTTAAGTACACATAGACAAGAATGCTGTGCTTCATAAGTTTCCAAGATTAATGGGAGCAGGGGTGTGTGTCATTCACGATGCCTATGACAGGCAGGGTTGAGAGGAGGAGAAGGAGGGGGTGAGAGGAGGAGCACCAGGCATGCATACATACCACAAAGTCAGGGTAGGGTTGTCGGGGAGCAAATCGTCGGATGGCTTGTGCTGCAGCGTCGGGTGGATATACGGGTGGTACGGCTGCCGTAGCAGCAGGACCAGATGAGCACGTGGTAGGCGGCGCGCGAGATGCTGCTTGTTGGCGCTTGACATGAGCTGCTCTTAGTGCAGCTTCTGACAAGTGACGATCCTGAAATGCCAGAAATACATAATGAAAGCTGCAATCTCAGTTGACGTCGGTCAAAATCTAAATATTTTCTACTTTTAGTTCCTTTCTTTTCCAACCCATCTAAAGGTCATTTGACCAAAATTTTGAGGGGATTTTGTCCAGTTGTTTTTGCTACAGGACTGTTAGGACGTCTCAATTGTATTTGGAGGACCCACCCAAATCACTTTCTACGGTGACTTCACTTATCATTGCTCACCGGCGGCAGTTTCTCTCGGCAGTGGCGAAATACGTATTATGAATAGGGAATGGACGGATGGATGGGCGAATATTTAACTGCTATTTAGGAAGGAGTGAGACTTTGGGACAAAGCCGCTGTGGGATTAAAATCTCTTGAACCGATGGTTCAGATGCCAGTGCGTTGTTATTCCACACCGTCCCCAAAATGGTACCAAGTACCAAGGTACATTGAATGTTATTAGAAATATACACGGGAATAAACCATTAAACATTATACTTTAGATATACTCCATAATGAAATTAATCATGTAAGGAATTGTAAATACCCGGTACCTGTCAATTATCTTCGATATCTCTGGACTATTATATCGAATACCTAAACAAGGAGTCATGGTGTTAACAAGAAAAGATTAGATAAAAAATATCTGAGTAGTAGTTTACCTGTATGTGAGTTATGAGTGACCATTTTTGCCGTTTGAGCTTATCACAATTTTCCCATCTGCAGAAACCACTATCTAACGACGACGTATAATGCGTCTTAACCACATGAGCTGCAACCAGCTTAGCATTGTCAAAACACCTGCAAGACGAAATATGGTTC
This sequence comes from Sthenelais limicola, assembly GCA_942159475.1. Classification (NCBI taxonomy): domain Eukaryota; kingdom Metazoa; phylum Annelida; class Polychaeta; order Phyllodocida; family Sigalionidae; genus Sthenelais; species Sthenelais limicola. The sequence continues at coordinate 68,199,783 of OW804097.1, read as the reverse complement.
AAAATGTACACACTTGACAGCATAACAAGATAACGATTGGAATATAGAATTACACGCAGATAAGACAATGAATTGATTTTTAACACTACATATTTGTATTTTCCTCCATGCATTAGCAGCATAGTTCTCGCACATTTTTTAATCCAGAGAAAAAATATGGATGTTCAGAGTCATTACTTGCATAGAACGAAAAGGTACTCACTGTTTGCACCCTGCCCATTCACACATATATTCAATTGCAGCTGGAGTGGTGGACTTCAAGGGTTGAGCAGACTGTGTTTTCTGAGCCTCTGTACCGAGTCGACCTTTCTTAGCAGGCTGGCCGTCTGTCTTTTGTGGAGAGGTAGCAGGTCGCTTGGTACCTCCTGGGGAGAGAGCGGCCTCACCTGGACTTTGGCTAGCTGCCGGTTGTGCAGCAGGGGTGGTAGAACCCTGCGTCTGCACGTGCAACTGCTGTTTCACTGGCTGAGGCGTTATTTGTGGTTGACTCGCTTGTTGTGGTTGAGTTGGTCTACTTTGTTGTTGTACTTGTGTAGTCATTCGAATCTGTGGTGCCTGCAGTTGAGATTGTGGATGGGATGAAATCTGTGATTCAGCTTGGATCGCCACTTGGTTAATACCCGAAACCGCTGAAGATGAACTTAGGAGCATCTGCGTTGGCTGTGGTTTGGGTAAGAGCATCTGTCCTGGCCCAACTTGTAGTTGGGCTTGATTATTAGGCACCAGTTGTACTGGTCGCTGCTGTGGTGCTGTTGTTTGCTGTTGTCCACCAGCTGGTGCCTGTATAACAAACTGGCCCTGCATCATCTGGGTTCCCTGCTGCATCTGCAGCTGCATTACCTGTGATTGGCCTTGGACCTGCATTTGAACACATTGACCAGGCATGACCTGCACTTGTTGGCCACGCATCTGAATCCCTCCCTGAACAACCTGCACTTGCTGGCCTTGGATCAGCTGTTGGCCTTGGCCCCCAGCAACAACCTGCACCTGCGGTCCCTGACCACCCTGTAAGACCTGAATGGACTGGCCCTGACTGTTCACCACCTGGATGGGTTGGCCTGAGGTGGACACAACCTGTACTTGCTGCCCTTGGCTGGAAACAACCTGCACTGCCTGCCCTTGACTGGACATGACCTGAATGGGCTGCCCTTGACTGGACATAACCTGAATGGGTTGTCCCTGGCTGGCCATCACCTGAATGGGCTGCCCCTGGCTGCCTACCACCTGAAGAGTCGGGCCCTGTCCTGAAACAACCTGGACTTGCCCCTGTCCTGTGACCATTTGAACAGTTTGGCCTTGGTTGGAGACAACCTGGACTGGTTGACCATGCTGTGAGGACACTACCTGTACAGGGTTCTGCCCCTGGATCACAACTGGCTGACCCTGGGGTCTTTGAATAGTCTGGGCTTGAATTTGATTTTGTGAGGCAGGTATGACTACTTGGTGAACTTGTCCATTGACACTTTGTTGCTGAGCCTGAAGCAGAATGGGTTGTTGGTGTTGTGGGGCCAGCTGATTACTGGCTGTTTGTTGCTGCATAAGGGGAGGGTTAAGTTGTTGTTGTGGCTGTTGTGCGGTTAATTGTGGTGATGGTGCAAGTGGTTGTTGTAATCTCTGTACAAGTTGTGATTTAACGGACGGTTGTACGGGCAGCTGAGATTGCTGCTGTTGGAGCTGAGGAACAGTCTGTGGTTGTGCTTGTTGTTGCACATGCCCCACTGCATGCGGCAACACTTGGGGCTGTACAGCAACAGCGTTGTTTGTTTGTTGCTGGGACATGGCAGCACTAACTGGAATTTGTGGAGCTGGAGTGACTTGTTGCTGTTGTTGTTGTTGTTGTTGTTGTTGAGATACTGCTGGCGGCCAGCTCACTTGAGGTGGCATTTGTAGCCGTTGTTGCAACTGTTGCATATGAGCCGCAAACTGGGTACCACTGTTGTTTGCAGGTTGTTGTTGCGAGGGCTGCGACAACTGCTGTATAATGGCAGACTGTTGTTGCGGCGTGAGGGCATTCTGGCCCCCAACAACAGCCTGGGTGGGTAGTTGTTGCTGCTGCTGTTGCTGTTGTTGCTTTGAGGACTGCATGATGTTGTTCACCTGTGAGGCAAGGTCTCCTGGGAGGGGCAGATTAGCAAGGGTCGGTGAATGGACGTTTGCAGTGGCAATGCTACCACTAACTTTGGCTAACTGTGGGTTGGTCTCTGCACTAGTCAGTAAAGCTGCTGGCCGGGTCATGTTGTAGGCTGCTGCAACAGTCGTAGAGGCGGCCGGTAACGTGGCAGCATAGCCTGCAGCAGGGATACCCATAGGGTAGGTACTACTCAAGGAGGTTGGCACTCCGGCCACAGCACTAGTGGTAGTTGCATTTTGAGATCCTGGTGCTGCTGAATCGGGTCCCTTGCGCTGCTTCAGCATTTCAGCAATGGTCAAGGTGCCTAGAGATTTCCCTTGAGGATCCTCAGTTGACTGACTAGTACTCGAAGGCGTAGCAGATATTAGGTTACCACTTTTGCTGCCGCCATCCACAGTGTTCATTTCAGCAGTATCAACGTCCATGGGAACTCCTCTCCCATCATTGCTACTTAATTGTAAGTCTTTGGCTTTAGCCAGTGTGTCCTGGAGGGTCTTGTTCTGACCATCTTGGCTAACATCTACTGTTTGGTTTATAACAGTACATGTTGAACTGTTCAACTGTGGTTGAGACCCTACTACTGACCTGCCCACCGTACCCGGAATGTTACGGAGACTCTTGTTTTCCTCATTGACATTTCTCTCTGGGGAAGCAAAGCCATTCTCTATAATGGGAGCCTTAGATTTGACCAGATCTGTGTTGAGATTCTGACCAAGGCTTTTGCCGTCCTTGCCTGGTATTTGGCCCTTGGCGTAGATGCCGCCAGGCAACATACAGTCCCCATTGCCTACATGGTTCACTACTCCGTTCATGGCTATCACCTGGTCCTTGTTGCGCTCCAAGAGTTGCAAGACTTCTTCTTGCTTCTTGCGGTCAATCTCTTCCTGCGTTAGCAGTTTGTCTGAATCGCTGAGCAAGCTTTTGGTGTGCTCAAGTGGTTTGTCTGTGTTCCCATTAAACATTTGTGCCCCTGCGTTCATATTGTTTATATCACTCTGAGATTCGAGTTTGACAGTTGTCCCATTGGATCCAACACCATTAGTTTTTTCCTTTAGCCCATGCTGTGCACTGTTGTTGACTAGCTCGGTTTTAACCACCTCCATCTTCGGCTTATCTGTTTGGTTCATAGCTGGTGCTTCCACTTTAGGGGAGAATGTGTTTTGGACTCGTTCCATACAAGCCTCGATTTGGTTTGGCTTTGATTTCAGAGTATCAGAATTTTGATTAGAACTACTAAGGTTGCCAGCATGTAGTTGCTCCTCAGTAGAATTATGAGTATTAGAGTCCATGCTGAGAGAACCTTGTTTCTGGCCGGCAGAGATTACTGCAGATTTGGCCACCAGAGTCATTTTGAGTTTGGAGCGAGGAGACGGGGGTTGTTGTAGCTGGGCTGTACTTGAACCATCTGGTTGGGGTAAGACTGCTTGTTGTTGGGCTGAGGCACTGGGAAGGATGGGTTGTTGTTGTGATGCTGGGTTCTGCACTGGTAATCCCTGAGGTAGATGTACCGCTTGCTGTTGGTGAGCACTGTGATCGTGTTGGCCCACAGGTGGCATGGCATTACTCTGTAAGGATGGGACCACCTGTTGGCCCATCACTGTTACCTGATTAAGTGGGGACTGCTGACTGGTACAAGGTGACTGCTGGCCCTGTAGGTATTGCTGTTGTTGTTGCATACCCACAGTGACCTGTTGCTGCTGCTGTTGCTGCACACGTTGCATATTGGCCGTCACCTTATTGGCCAGCAGACTCTTAATCAGATTGGTATCCGTCGTGTTGCTCGCCCTCTGCTGTGCTTGCAGTGGTGGGACTGGGTGCTGGTGGTGGCCCGGTGAAGAGGGAAACTGTGTCTGGCTAGGTGGAGGCGACGCCTCGTTCTCTGCCTTTTGTAGGAGCGCCTGGTGAATTGTCGGGTAGTTGGGACTGTGCTGGGATGTGGGCGGCTGTGACACGGTAGCCTGAGACATGTTCAGGGATGGAGGAGGGGGTTTCCGGGACTTGAGAGGACTGGCCAACTGCTGCTGGATGAGGGAACCCTTGCCCTGTACCGAGCCCGACTGCTGACCTGGTGTATAGATAAAAGCAACAGGTTATATTTTGATTTTGTTTCTATTTTAGAAGGTTAAATAGTTTCTTCCAACAATTTGTTCTTTCGCTTTATCCCATAACAACGAGCCTTCATTTACAGAGTATGCAATATGATTATTCATACTCAGTCTTAAAGAGACAATGGAAAACTAGTACTATCTTTCATCGAAGGTAAAATAGAACACAGTACACAATCAAATGTAATCAAGTGAACTTACTCGGAAACGGTAGAGGTACTACTTTCCGTCTCAATCCTTTGTAGTGAATTTCTACGGAATTATCTTCTTTTTCTACACGGGTAGTATCCACCTTGGGGAAGCTGACCCTATAACAGGAAAAACACAGCAATCTCAAAATATGCAAGACATGTAATTGCCATTCAACGACATAAAAGCAGCGAGGCATAAAAAGACTCCATCTTTGACAAAGCTAGTTCGTAATATTTGGTTTACTACATGGAAGCGGTATTTAGACATATCATGTGATATCGTTCACAAGAAGTTAGTTATAGATGCTGAGAATAAATGAGAATTCAGGGAACTGTAAATCTGGTCAGGCCATGGCCCATTGGTGCTATGTTTTGTGCGCTGTGGTGAGGTCAACCAGTAAGCACCGAGAATGGGTTGATACTCTTCCTCGCATCTACTTCCATGATAACATAAATCATTTCTTTGGAGCTACTACCATACAATATTCCACTTCTATTAAATGCTGACTAAGAAGACTCACCTAACACAGTTGGCAAAGCTATTAGTGTTAATGACGTTCCTGATGCCCAGCCTTCCACAAGTAGCTAGGTAGTCTGCATACAGTTCGGCCCTCGTCATCACAGATGTAGGACACAAATCGATGTGTGTAAGTAACCTGCAACAGTCACATACAGTCAATAACCTTTACTATTTTCGATGACTACAGCAGAAAGCTAAATCACAAACATTGACCCATGTACTCGTTTTCCCAGCTATTCGTACAATAGACTTTAGAATGAAATCAAAGTAACTCATATTTATAATTATTGGATTAATATACGCACCAATTTCTCGCGAGAGCCTCTGCATCCATTTCGGGGTGAGGTGCCTGTGAAGGCGTTTTGGATGTGAGATGGAGAGTAGGAGGCTGAGCAGGACTAGGTGACACTAAGTGGTGCGTACCTTGTCTCACTAGCGTCATTTGACCGGATGGACCTGCCAGTAGTAAACATTACAACTTTAACTCACAGAATAAGGTGACTAGTGGGATAACAACCCAATTTGAATAGCAAAATACTGGGATGGAATAACATTATATCATCTAGCCCAAATTGGCAGCTCTCCAGTTACATTTTCTAGATTATAACTAATGCAATTTTTTTCAAATTTTCCCTATCCATCTAAATGATTCACTATTCCAAAAACCCTCTCTATCCCCACACCCCGATCCACATCTATAATTTGGGTTTGTTTCCCCGAGCAACATATCCATATAATACTCACGTTGTGGGGAGAGTGCATGTTGCACAGTGTGAGACACAGGGGCCGGCATGGGGGCAGGAGGTCGGGCCACCTGCGGTGAGGGAACTGTCGACCGGTGGGGGGAGGCTGTGAGGTTCTGGAGGGCGGGCACTTGTTGGACCGTCGTGAACCTCTGCTGTTGGGAAGGTGGGGGCACGTGCTCCACCACCCTGATGCCTATGAGGGAGTTGGGTCCATACGACTGAGCCTCGACTGTTAGCAAGTCTATCAAGATACCTATAGAAGCAAACAATAGAGTTCAATGGATCATACATGACACAACATTGCACTGCCGATAGCACAAGATTGAAACCGTAGGGGCGATACGGCTAATTGTTTATTCCCGAAGTAATTCGATACTTTTGCAACATTATTATTAAATTTAGGAAATCGATCTCTTCCGACCTCTAAATGATCTTTTTTCTAAAGGCATACCTTTTCTGAAGATGCAGGAAATAAAAGCGAGGAAATAAGAGCTCGCAATTGATGTCACATTACTACTCGGGCAGCTTTATTATGGAGACAAGATGGATGGATACAACATTTGTTTTAGACTTTTTTTTTTTTTTTTTAAAAAAGGAAAGATAGTCTACCTATGGCAGCTTTGACGTTGGCTATGTGGGAGGCGGTGGCTTCTCCCAGTTCAGAAAGCTGGTAGAGTGCTTCTAGGGTGGAGACTATGAGCTGGATGTCGTGTACTAACAACATGTTGACAATATCATTATAAACCCATTGTTCTAGATGATTTGATAATAGGCCAGAGTTCTTCTCTGTGTGGCTCAGATTGGCTAGCATCTCTAGACCTGGAAAACAAATGAAATCAAACTTGTTAAAGAACTCAACATACATTTCTCTACTTTGCCATAAAGAGGCATTTCATAGTGAGAACATTCGAGTTACTTCAATTTTGATAAGACAAGTTTATCAAGTTGGTAGTTTGTTCAGGGTTAGTTTAGAATTACAGCTTATCTGCCAGAATAATTAATTGACACACATAAACTTGGATTGATAATTGCAGCCGAATAAATATTTTCGGGAGTATATTTTTCATTGGCAATATGTATACTGCTTCTTACACCACTCTTCATATATTCTTACCTCTTGTGATCTCGAACTTGTCCTTAGAACCTATGCATTCTGTGATTGTTCGGATAAATAGCTGAGATGTCCTATATTCAATTGGGTCCAAGGTTACCTAAATAAGCAAATAAAGAAATATTATGATTATTGATCGTAGTTTTAAGCTATACGAATCCAGCCATATAGAATATTAAAGGGGGTGTGATTGAAAGTTATGATATTGTGAAGCAATTATGGGAGGTACTTTTTCGGTATCAGCCTTACCTTTCTAGCGACATTCCCGAGGGTATCCAAGCCAAGTTGTTTCAATGCATTGTATTTATTATTTATGCACAGTTGTAAAAACCTGAAGCGATAAAAAACAGAATATTTAATACACCAAGTTAATACCAATACGATTTATAAGAGGCAAAAGCACATTTGAAAAGTACATGTATAAGTAATTCGCATCACACGTAAAGAAAGTGTATCAATTCTTTCGGCTTACCTAAATACAATAAGATCCGATGCTAGAACAGGTAAATTGTCTTCTTCGAATGATAGATTCCTAATTATCATCGCCATCTGAATGAACAAATAAGAAGAATCACAAACAAGAAACGATGTATTTGCTAAGTCCTCGTCTCAAGGGACTGTGTGGATATTCGATGCACACGATATAATGGCAAATTCACTTGCTTTAGAGAATGTTATTAAAGACACAACAATATGTCAAGAGAAAACTGACCTGTAGGACCCTCTGTCCTTCCACATCATGGACACCTAATTCCCGGTTAAGGTTGAGTATTTCACCTAAGGACATAGAGTTGGTATCGTCCGATGTGCTTTCTCCTCCATCCAATTCAACTATTTCCATCTTCTTACCCTTGGCCACTACCTCGCCATCTTCTATAGGAGACAGACAAAATGCTTTACAACAAAGATCCATATCTTACACACATACTACACGTATTTTTTTCATCTAAGTAACGAGTGTCAATATTTCAATATCATTTACAACATTTTTTCCGCATAACCGGTGTTAGAGAAAGAAAAGAGACGTGACACATCAGAAATTTTTACATCGATTCTGATCCACCCACACCCGGTACTAAGAACAGATCACCAATAGAAGATTACAAGGGAAGGGGGAAATGATCAAATATATATGGCATGGGGGTGTTCGTAGAGGGAGGGAGAGAGAGACGAGGTATATCCTCCATATGTTGACAGTGTAAGCTAGAAAGGCGCTGATTAATCGATAATTTACAATGATTCCTGCAAGGCCCTCTCAGTCGGATGCTAACCAAGGACCTAGTAGAAGACTAGCGGTAAGAGCTGAACTAGAAACAGCCTGGTAAACATCCATACAGTGAAGGCTCAACAACCAACTGAAGGGAAGCGCTCCAAAGGTAAACATTTAAACCAGCAGATGAGTATTTATTGAGAAAACACCATCTCCATAACTGGCCTTAACACAAGGTATGTCTGAGTAATACACACACGAGTAATTTACTACATGTTAACATGGCCAGGGGTTCTTTAGTATTACTGTAATAGGCTCACACTTCCCTTAGCCCCGCTTCACTGGCTCACCAAACCTCACGTCACACATGGGGGAATATCAAGGATTAACACCACAGAGTGAATGGCTTAAATCCAGATTGAAGCAAGGCACATTGAGAAATGACAGCCGCTTTTGGTTAAGAATACAAAGGCAGAATACGAATAAGATACATAGCAGAAGTAATAGAGCCGACTTTGTAAGGCCACGCGTGATCATTGATTAGGGGGAAGATGACATTTGATATTTAATATCAATGACTGGCTTGGAGCTAATATGATTCCTTTTGTGTTTGCAGTCTACTATCCAAAGCTCCTCCCTACAAGTGCAATATTATGGTATATATCTATATACGGCACAGATTTCCGGCCATAGCCGATCCAATATGGTGCGCGAGGGACTTAGTCAAAGGTAATTCCCCGGAGAAATCAATACAAGATTGAAATCTACATCAAGACAAGGACCCAATTGGTGGATGACACCCGAGGGTAGGCGAGACAGTGGTGGAATGTGTCTCAGACAAAAGTCAACCCACGACTATTCATTTAAAGTAATATTTAACACCGACAACATACATGATAAAGGGATTCTTAATGAATTTCTTGATATTTCATAGGACCAGGAAAGCGCAGGGTTAATAGAAATGGGCCTAGATTGACGGGTAAGTAAGTAATCAGGGTGGGTGGAGCCTCAGCTTTGATGTCCTACCATCAGTGGTGAAGTGTTACTATTTGCCTAGGAGTATATCTAAAGGAGGTGTGGTACTCATAGGAAACCAATAGCTCACACATAATCTGAATATAATTTACCTGTTTTTGTGACCGAGAATACGGAACTGGCGACCAAAGCACGAATTTGCTTGTCTACCACAGAATCCAGCCAAAACTGAAAGATCAAAGTAGAGTCATATATATTCAAGGAGCTTTAACTAATATAAAACACACAACACTTAGCAATACAGTACCAGTAATATGGTCTTTAATTTTTATGCTTACTACCATTAATACATAAAGAGCGAATCGATCTAACTAAAGCTTTCTTCTAAAGGCATTGCAGCCTAGCCACAATAACAATTCGTCGCATCTCCCTTTATGCTGAGATAAACCAATACTCATCAAGAGGCGGAGAAAGTGGGGCCCAAATAAGGCGTAGTATCGCTTATGATGAAGTACATTATCATGCACTAATAGAGGCGGCTAATGCTGCCTATCGCCCCGGTATAGATTACTATTGATTTTCTCCCATCCTAGAATAATTGACCAAAGGCATGAGCACAATCTAATTATCTCCAGTAGAGTAAAACCTCATGTTAAGCAACCTACCCGCAGGAAGTTCCTGTTTGTGTGGCATTTCCATCCGTCCTCATAGAGTTTCTGTAAAGATCCTGGACCTAAAGGAAACGACAACGAGCGGGATGAGATGGGTATTGTAGACGATACAGATATCACAAATAGAGGATGAGCCGCGAGGCGGGGACGTGGAGACATTGAAGGGGGGGGGGGGGGGGGCGCTAGAGAGAGGGAGAAGGGGGAAAGCGGAGAATGTATAGCGATGTTGGAGGGGGAGGGGAAAGAGTCTGAGAGGGAGAAAACACACGGGAAAGAGAGCGTGGGAGAGGGAAGGGAGAAGTAGAAAGAGAAGGGGGATAAGGAGAGGGGGAGGTAGAAAGGGGAGAAGCGGGAGGGGAGAGGAGAAGTAAGATATGGGGAGAAGAAATTGAAAGATTACACCGGAAAACAGGACAAAGCTAACATATCCATAACATGTTAAGGATAGAAACGTTGATACATAAATGACTTGGGAATAAAGTGACAGGGGTAGGAAGTGATTCGTAGGATCAGAGACAATACGAGAGCAGACAAAGGACGTTCAGGACAAATACAAAAACATACGTCTTACATCTATGGCTTTTAATGACAGACTATATATCAAGTAGTAAGGCCCTTAACCTCTTACTTTAGCCCTATAAAAAGGAGCACTCTATCCATCAAGTGGCAAATCCACCCGACTCTTTCATGCTGCCACCCACCATCTCGTTCGTGAGGAATCAGAGCCCAATCACTCAAAATATCTTATGATTCATCTCCCACATTATCTATTCATGACTATTTTAGTCAGCCTGGAAATTTACTAAGATCCCTTGCACGCCTATTCCTCATTTGTTTTATAGAACAACAATACCTTTCAGGCTAATAGACCAACTTAATACCATATACCAGTGTTTCAATCCCACGCTTAGAATTCCCCCCTGTACTTACATTTGATTTACTATATATAGTCATTTTTACATATTTACAACATTTTGTTCCTGGTGTTATATTAGAATTTGGTAACTGTTACAGTATATGGTTTAAAAAAATACACAAATAAATAACATAATTAAATTAAGGACGGAAGGCACTGACATAACTTGAGGCCACAGAGCCACAAACATTGTTAATTCCATTCAATACGATCCAATGCAATGCAAATTAAACGATCAACTCACCATCCTCAAAGAGCCCCACATGGGCCAGTAGGATGCGCACGAGGTTGGGACATTTGTCAATGATGAGCGTGCGCCTGCCCTCGTTAGATAGGAGGGTGCAGACATTGATGGCGAAGTCCACCTCATTAGGCATGCCCGAGAGCAGGGCTTTCTCCAGCTTCACATAGTCGTGGGGCGTTATATAATTCGTCGACAGACCGGCGGCCACTCGCATAGAGTCTGGACAAAGAGAAAGGACAGACAGTCAACAAAGGCCCTTCAATACCGATTGATGATCTCAATACAATACTGATACGCTAACGATAACTATCTTTCTAAGATCAGGGACACGGCTGCTTTAGTACACAATAGGTATGCATACATCTAGGCTAGTTTAAAAATATTTAAAATATCTTCGTTTTGAGATCTAAATGAAGATTTTAGTGAGGAGGGCGGTTATATTTTATTTCATTAAAATAAAAGAAATATATCAAAGATTGTTGTTTTGTTCCAACAACTTTTGTGTCACTTGTAACAATTTATTCAAAATATGGGATCCGCATGTAAAAAAAAACAGGAAAAAACTGTTACAAATGTTACCTCCTGAATAACTAGGCCGAGAAGACATAGCAACTTCTCCTCATTTTTTTTTAAAGAATATTGATTTGATTATAAAATGGAATGACATATATTGCTGGCATTATTCCATTATCAATTTCGGAAATTTGACACGATATGATTTAACTATAAAACACTATTAGAGGAAGCATTCATATGAATATATACATCAAAGCTGAATGAAGACTGGACATTATTTATGGACATTATCTATAGCATAAAACTTTCTACAAGTATTTGTTTACCTGAGACAATATGTTGTCTGACGTTGTAACGCATTGGAACACCGATGTGAGGCAATTTCTGCCTTTTCCTGCCCGACTCTGCATCGTCCGCATCGTAGGGCCTTAGATCTGGGTCGTCCCCTTTGTTTACTTTGTAAAATACAAATAAATACCTGCAAAATACAAAGATAGGAAGGAATAAATAATCGTTGCAATGAAAGATTTGGTTCGAACGTGGGAAAAGTCGTCCTAATCGATGGAAAATGGATGTTCAGTTAATCCTAAAATCCTGTAAGTATAGAAAACAAAATGATTAAATGGGGAGTATGACAGGAAAATGAAAATACTGTAAGTGTTTGCCATCGGATTCCCTACAAGAGTTGAGTGTACACTAGGAAAATGACTGAATCTCCTTAATGTTATTTATTTGCTCGATCAGGTGAAACGATTTTTCTTTCTGTTTGAATTCGAGTCATCTGTTTAAAGAAGGCTATTTCAGTTTGTACATCAATCGTGAGACTTGCATTTATTCTCGTTGGTCAGACTAATCCTGACGAGGTATATTGTTTAGGCTGTGCTAAGATAATCACCCGTGTGCCAAGGTATATACTATGGGCCAGGAGATACCAACTATATGATAACAGAAAACTCCTGATTGAGCAGGGGAAGAGATCGCTTTTTAGGGGAGTCTCAGCCACGAGCAATGAAGCGTACAATGCAGCTGCTGATGCCTACACCACATCAACAGGTGTCCTGTGGAAGCAAGCACAGCCTTCGGAAGGCTTCCCCTCACACAGCACCACTACTAATCACTGCAACACTTCCCCACCACTGCCCACTCGACCGATCACTCCCAACCCAGCCACTGGATCCTCCCAGACCTAGATCCTAAGTGACCCTGATGTAGGACAAGTTAGAGCAGTGGTGGCGGTGGCTGTGGGCTGCTTGTGGTGGTGGTGGTGGTTGCCTGTGTCTGTGAGGCGGAGGTATGTGTGAGTGAGTGTGAGACAGGGGAGAAGAGGTGGAGGTGGTGCAAGAGGTGGTGGGGGAGGAGGAGGAAGCAGTGGACGCGAGGGGGAGAGCTGAGTGCATGCGTACTCTCCACTCATCTGTCTCGTCAAAACAAATCGTTGGAGGGGGGAAGCATGAAGTAGCACGTGGAGCAGTAGTAGTACCAGTAGTAGCGGTAGTAGTAACAGTGACTGAAGTAGTAGTAGCGACAAGTGGTTATCGCAGTAATGGAGCTGTGGTTATACGGTGGTTATTGTCGTGCAGGTGGGAGGGTGGGCGCGGGCAGGGCCCAAGACTGAGATCTGGAGTAGCGATGGACCCAACCCTCCCAGTGATCACAGCTGAGTAGAGAGGAATGAGGCGGGGGAGTAGTACACACATACGTACAGGGAGGGTGGTGGGGTAGGGATTGTTGTGAGTGGTGGAGTATTATACTAGATATTGTGTCCTTATGGAGGAGTGCAGTGGGGGAGGCAATCAGCTGAGTAACGGTGGGAGTCTGGCTGTTAGGGCATTTTGGGTGCGTGAGGTGCGTGGGAGCTAAACGCAGGACAACAAACCCAGACATGAGCGTAGAGTGGGAAAGCTAGAGACATGATCAGAGCGGAGCAAGAAAAGTGGGCGGATCTGGCATCGTGAGCTCCACCACCTCCTCCTCGTCCTAGAATCTAACAACACAGATCAGCTGATCACTGGGGGTGGCGGAGGGACCGGGGTGCAAGGAGAGATGACCAGACTCAGGCAGAATGCCAAGTTAGATCACAAGTGGCACGAAGCTGTTTGAATATCCTACAGGACGATGCCTCCAGCTATATGAGCATGTGTTTGTTAACTTGAGGGACATACATGTGCTCATATTATCAAACCAGAAAAAAGAGGGGACATATTTGGATTCCTGAGATTTTTTCATAGGCAGGTTCATAACATGGCTCAGTTAAGTAGGCATTTACAAATGGATCTTCGTCCAAGACACTTCTGACTTCTATGAAACACAGTATCAACACAGCTCACTCCTTAGAGAAATTACTCTAATAGTACTCGAAGCTCACTCCAAGACACAAGTGCAAAAGAATGAACATCATAGCAGTAAATGGTGGTCGACCCAAAGTGTCTCTGTATCTTAAATATCAATTACATTAGAGGCTAGCACATGGGCCAGTGCCACGAGAATATATGCAATCGGCTTCAAGCTTTCCAAAACATCTCCATATATCTACTCAGTCATAAGTTATTTTGACGAGGTGAAATTTGAAAACTAGAAAAACATCATTTCTACCATCTTTTGACCAGGACTGTTCTCGCAAACTATTTTACAAAGAGGGCAAATTGAAATCTGGCCAGCAATAGCTAACAAACCAAGCTTGCTAATAATATAAAGCTTGAAGTGAGAAATGGCAACATGTGAAGATAGGACGAATGGACGAGGGTGGGACGATCTGTCCACAATACCAATTAAGCGCTGGAGAGGCTGTGGGTAGTGTTTACACAACAGTGCAGTACGTCAGTATAATATATGAACGCGATGATCAGATAAACAGCGTCTGGCTATAATCTATTCTATTTGACCCACATAGGCAGATCGCTCCGGCTTAGGCTTATTGGATCAGCACCAAATCCTAAGACTCGGTAACAAATACCCCCAGGGCTTTTTTATAAATGATTGAACAACACATTAAAAGTGTGTTTCTCCTCATAAGAGATTGAGAAGGAACATTCAGTTAACCCAGGTACGTATGTAATAACCCCCTGACAATGTTTCTAGAAACAAATAGTATCAGGCAAGAGCTCTGTTCTTCAGCAGTGATTTCCTCTCAAATCAGTGTCACAAATACTAGTCAATACAAAATGGGAGTATATTAAAGAAGACCAGGATCGCTCGGTAAGAGTTCAACAATATTCATCGTCAAGAAAAGGAATCTGTGCACTTATATTATCATTACCGATTAATCATTTTTAGTCAAAGTGGCTCTCCAATACCTGTCAGGAGACAATTTATTGCGAATAAAGGTATATTCTACCATATAGCTCATTCATCATTTATTTAATTGAAAGGTGGCCATAGAAAAGAAACTTAATGAATATCAATCCAGGAAGAGCAGGGAACATGATCAGTCTCTGTCAGACTGTATGTAAAGGCTGGAAAGATAACCAAGTCGGCCTGCCAAGCGTTATCTCCATGCAATAAATATGGGGCCCAGGGGATGTAAAAGCAAGGTGCAGGGAGTTATGTTTGAAAAGGGTGGCGGAGAGAGAAGCAGGGGGGAAATGAGACAGTGGAAAGAGTTAGGTCTAGTGCTTCAGCGAGCAAGGTGATGTTTTCTAGCCACCAGTTGAGGACATAGGGATCCATTGGCTCTTTCTGTTTGGAATGGAGAGCGAGAAAGAGATCTGTTTCTTGTACAAGGGCTGAGTGAAATGACATGCAGATGAAGAAATGGCGGGCAAGACCTTTCATCAAACAACAGCTTAGGCGAACACCAAAGGCCTCAAAGCAGCATGTGGGGGATAGGTGACGTGTGGAGAAAGGAAAGGTTGAGGAGAGAGAGATAGACAGGCAGACAGAGTCAGTCAAAAAGAGACGACAGACAGACAGGCTGGTCGAACTAGTGACGTGGATTAGAGGAAGCAGTCAACAGAAAAATGAGAACTTCACATCACTAAATAAGAATATTGGAAAGTTCATAGTAAATCAAAATATAACATCGGTCGACTCCGCCCAGCCAACGGAGTATATCATCTTTTTACCCTGCAATATAGCAGTCCGTATGCCATGCATCTGGTATGTGGTGAAGTCTAGAAAGTGACTTTTTCCCATGTCTGCCATCTATTATTACTGCCGTCCTTCCTAGAACAGCTACTCAAGTGCACGCTTTCATTTCCAATCAATACATCTACCCAGAGGCATCCCAGGAATAGCTCGATACGAGTCCAATATTGCAACTCTTGCAATAGTATAATGGGGTAATAGTCTAATATAAGGGCGTAAATTGCGCTCGGGTTAAAAGTTCGGACAAAAAAATGGAATTGGTACTTTAGGCACAGTTAAGTGAAATTCAGGGTCCATTATAGGATCTCCCAGAGTTTTATTACATATGGAGGTACTAGTATTAATATGTTTCAGTAGCTCCAGTTACCAGTTCTTTCAACTGCAGCATAAACATGTCATACCACCCCATGCCAGAACAAAATCATTTTTATCGCAGTCTATTCGCTCGACTCCTGATGGAACGCAATCAGCAAATGGTAGAAGTCCAAAGATTCATGTTGAAAAAAAGAACTCCGCTTTTTATCGAAGACAATAACATCTATCATGCTAGCTGAGCATTTGCATCTAGACATTCCTCGAAAACCTATGACTAAGGTCTAGATGTGAACGATAAATAAGAGCAACTGTAGGGCAATGATAATAACAATTTCATACCTATAAATACATTCACTATCAGGGCACCTGCTTTTGGGGGAACTGGTTCCAGCAAAACAAGGGGAGGGAGAAGGGAGGGAGAAGGGAAGGGGAAAGCACAACCCGCCCTGAGCAGTGACTATATACATGTACTAGCTACCGCTAGCGTCATTACAGCGCACCGACAAGCAGGTGTATGTTCCATAACATAGGCAGTGCACCCCCGCCAGCACAGCTAATATCATATACCAGCCACACACAGGGCCAGTGTTACCAGTTAACACTGAGCTGCTCTATCGGCTGGCCACAATATATAAATATGACTCAGCGAGCAGCGAGCAAGAGCATATCTCAGCTGTGCAGCACAGGTACTTCATACTGAGAGCTTCTGTCCCTGACAGCCAGTTATTCCTACATACAATAATGCAAGATTAATACATCCAACCAGAAGCATAGGCTATCTATCTTATCGGTTGTGTTGTGTGCTCGGCAGATTTGCCATTTCAACTCCCAGGCAGTTCATGGTGATAACCGGGGATGGAGGTAGTCAGATTTCTGCCGGGTCTTTATGGCTACAGCACCTGACTACCTACATATGAGGAACATCAATTTGACCTGACATTTTACCCGCATACTGCGCCGAATAGCATCCAACTCTAACCACTTCTATTCCACTTACCTCGGAGCTCTCTTACCCATGAAAAATCCTAGATAATCTATCCCCCAACGTATTTTTACTCAGATTTAACAGTCTTAACCATGAAAACAAGTACTTCGTCATAAAACACCTCTCAACACCTATTTACTCAGATTGAACAGTATATTTCTTATTAGATACAGTTAAGTTTCCACCTAGACTGTCCCTGTACAGGGGTGGTAAGAAAGGCTAATTTCTTATCAACTGTTCCAAATCCTCATGGACTTGGCTAAACAAAAAAATGAAGCGAATCTCTTAGAAGGATCTTTCTTCCATGAAGAAATCTATATATTGTATGAAATTTAAATTTCCTCATTAGTTCCAAGAGAACGCCAGCTCTCGCTACCATTCCAATTTCCTCCGCCTGGAGGTATCCCAGGGCCATTATCAATCCATTAGCACTGTCCCTCAGTAAAGTGCGATCACTTCCCTGTTCCCTGTTAAATTCTGCAACGACCGCAACACCTTACACAATACAGTGTCTTGAACTCTTCCATCAATCCTGCATCTCCACGCTCTCAGATGGAGCAACTTCACAACAGTTATAAATCTAATACACATACATATATGTGCACACAAACAAACAACATATGCCAGGGAAAGGCCCCATCTAGATGTACTGAGCGTCGGGGAGAGAAGAGCAACCTAATTATGCGCTCCCTGGACTAATTCAAACTTGCATTGTCACAGACAATTGAAGCCTTCCAACTGAGTAGAGATTTTAACCAGGTTCCCTTGATTAGGCCCTGGCAAGTATTGCAAAAGAAGGTCGGCCTCCAGGAGAGAACGGTGAACAAAGAGATGGCTTTGTTACAAGTCTTCTGTCAAAGCAGTGAATCTGCGGTTGATAATTAGAGACCACGCACATTTTCTCATGTCGGTTTTGTCACGATTTACAAACCACATACACCTAAAATTGAAAGAGCAACATCTGCCCTTCTCCGTTTAAAAAAAATAAATTTTTAGGCTCGTATGTGAAAAATAGTTCAAGATTAGATATGACTTTAGACCATATCATACGTGTGTGATATCATAAGTCAATTGAAAACGAAATTGAATCAGTATCTGCTATTGCCAATGGCTAGAGCAATATTCCTTTTTTAGTCCACAAATATAGTATGACAACTTCATGATAAGAACTAGCGGTGCACCTGGATTCCCATTCGAAAATAGGATCACCACAATGAGGCCTATACTGAATAATATTGGTCTAAGCTAAAATATCCGGTAGAACAAGCTCAGTCAAATACACGTTTAAAATGGTATTGGTCTAAGCTTCAACAGAAGCCCCTTGCAAATATAATGCTGCCTGAATTAGTAATTCTCAATGTTCTATCTAGATATAATGGTTATGATAATAATAAATATAGACCTTGACACTGGTTGACGATTAAAGCTACTCATTGAATCTATAAGAGCAAAGTCTATCTCATCTTTTCCCTCTTAAGAAGAGTTGCTCCGGGCAATATCGATTTGGATTCCGAGCCTCAACCACAAGACCGTGAGTGAATTTATATGGGAGGGATTGGAGGTGGTTTTAGACGCAGAAAGGCGTCTTATAAGCTCAGGGTGTGGATTTATATGCATAGCAGTATGCTGGAATAATAAATGGCTAGAAGAGTATAGAGGGAGACTGAAAGTGAGGCAGGGGACGTACAACTCAGATCGAAAATCGACTAAGAATTAATGAACAAATATTCACTATGTACACGTACTAATAAAAAAAGTAGATGATATGTTGTAGACTGGTCACATCGTTTAAGGTCCCTTTATCAATAATATTATTGGGTGAATCCCAAACAAAGAATGAACAGTAACAAAAGTAAATAGTTCAGTCTAACGAGAATGCAAATTAGCAAAAGAAAGCATACAAGATATCGATAAAAACAAATCTTGTGTGGGATTCTACCAACTGGTTGGAACACTATTTTTTTTAAATATAAGACTTTGTGGGTTCATATTGTTTATTCTGGAAGAAGACTGATGGTTGTACTTTGTTCCATATACATTTAGACTAGAAGTAAAATAATGAGCAGAGAGTCCAAGGGTTGATCTGGGGGTCTACATCCAGCTAATCCTAACAAGCAAGGCCAGACCTAGGTTAATGTAATTTGCGTCAGAATCAAGGTGAAGCAAACAAGGGTTAACACACGCTCTCATAAATCAATACGACCCTCTAAAGAAATCCAATACCAATCGAGCAGGCAGTCATTGCCTGCCACAATGCCATGTTAGCCTTCGTCCCCCAATATTATTGTCATTTGTATTTAATTTTGGAGGCGGAATGAAAAGGGGCCAAAGTCATCGATGCAAGGATCGGGATTTCTGTTTTTACACCAAATCTCCAGTTTCAGATTCCATTTAAATCCAAAGCTATTAGTGAGAGAAAATATTTGGCCAATTCAAACGTTGGTTTCCCGTCATCGGTCTAGAAGTCTGTTCAATAAATCAAACCCTCAATACCGGGTACAGTCTACATAATTCTCTACGGGAAGGTTAAAACATGTATGAGTGCCAAAGCTTCAGTACAGACAACAAACATGAATAGATCTTCTGTATAGATTTCCCTTCATAGAACACCCACAGATACCAAAGATATTCATTGCAATTTAGGCAGAGGATCACACTCTTCCAAGGCCAACCAAAATCACTCCCTCATCATACCCAACTTGGGACTTGAGCACAGATCTTACAAGTACATATTAAGATCTCCGGGGATGCACTCGTCCACTGTTCATTCCGAACATGAAGCTCATTACACAGCAGCATATCTCACTGGAGTGCCAAGAGACGGACGGGCTCACATGGCTGGCATTAGGAGATATCATAGTCTACACGCATTTACACCAGTCAGCCAACGATAAAGGTGAGGCAGGTTCACTGGGGTATCCTCTTATTACATTCGTGTATTGATCTCCCTGCTGTAGTACTACCACTACTTGTTACACCCTTGTTGTCCTCAGCGCAGTGTCTCTTCCCACCAAGTGCAACACCCGATGATGATCTTGTAAAAGTGATGTTGGTATTAACTGTTGATACTCATGATACCAAATTATTATTCTTTACACTTGGGATAAGCTCTTAATCATTAAATTCATGCCTTATTTATTCATTTATTTTTACTATATTTTGAATCAATTTAATGCGACTTATTCATATATTATTATTCTTTACACTTGGGATAAGGTCTTAATCATTAAATTCATGCCTTATTTATTTATTTACTATATTTTGACTCAATTTAATGCGACTTATTTATATATTGTGTGTGGGGATGCAGGCATCTAGAGTCTATGTCCATTGAAGGGAGTTAGCTCAATGTCCAGTGAAGGAATCACCTGTCTCATAGGGACAATAAAACAACTCGGCTGTACGTCTACTACTATCAGAAGGGAACAACAGCACAGATTCCCTTTTCTCTTACCTAAACCAGACATTCATTTGCCACAAGCGATTATTTATTTCGCCACGCTCCACTCCTTTATGTTGCCTCCCCAATTTTATTCAAACCGTCCTGGTTTCCCTTCGGATTTTAGAGTTCATTTATAATCTCTATATCCCCAGAGCCAATCTCCTCCTGTCACTTTCATGGTCGTCACGTCGGTTGCATCTGCCTGGGATTTTCCTTTCCCTATAAAGTCGCTTTCAAGCGACGCTCACCTATACGGCCACACGACTCTTTGATGTAGATATACTGGTATTCTTCGCTCTTATAAAAAGGTTCATTACAACGATGAAATGTCAATACATTTTCGATATCCAGAATATAATAAAGCCCAACGGGATCTACAACGTAAAGTCTGAGCACAAATATGGTCTTTGTATCCGAATAAAACCACTCGGATATACATACACGGGCCAAGAATGATAAGCCGATCTAGCAAAATCACCAAAAGATAAGAGCAGAAGTTACACAAGTCGAATGATATTGGCTGATATGAACGATAGATTCGTGTGCGGGCATGATATCTTACATTAGGCCCAAACAAAACATGGACCACAAGATTAACAACTTACGGTAGGTCTTTAGGGGGATGGGTTTGCACTAGATATCAATGGACAATGTATGGAGATGGAAAGCAGTAGAGGGGAACGTATTCAACAAAACTGTAGTCTTATTATTAATTCATGTCGCACTGTCTGTTTGATTATGGATGCAACTTTTCCTGCTAGTTTGAGAACTGTTCAATTTTGCTACAGTTACGACCAAGTCTGATGTATAATTAGAAGGATCAAATAGCGCCATACACAGAGGTGGATTGAAGCACAGGCTGCAATATTTAGTAGTAATATGAATGAATACAATGTACGGCTCTGAAGCAGATCAGAGTTCAAATAATCCTCACTGTGTAGAACCACCTGCATAAATACAAACTTAATCATCGTGTGACCTTATCAGCAGCATGTGTCATATGAGCTCCTGCAGCAGTTAACACCCGCCCATCCCTCCTTCTACCTCCCTCCCTCCCACCTCCAACGAATACACACACCTGAGGTTACCATGGCAATAACCAATAGTCACCAGAGATGACAAAGGCCACAAGCACCACTAACACCACCACCACCACCACTGCAGCCTGTCGGGGCCAACATGTTGTCATAGAAACCAGGTCAACCGACACGCTTGGGTGACCCGGGGCATGACTAGGACTACGGGAGAATATCGGGGTTAGCTTGCCTGACCTGGATTTTCCCCCTGTTAGCCGAGCTGGCCCTGTTACAGCGGCTTCAACAACGCCTCAAGCGCCCAAGTACTGACTTAGCAAACCAAAGGCAGCATACGTGTGTGATACTATTATTTATTTGATAACGCTTGGTGAATGAGTGAGTCAAAGGGTCTGCCGCAACAGGCCGGAGTAGGGCTGGCGTGTGTGGAAGCGTGAGGGTTATGCTCAGGGGTGGTAACTGGAATGAGCGTGACAATAAGGCAACCGCAGCAAGCTCTGTCTCGACACACCGATATCTCCTCACCGTTATAAAAAAGATGCTTGGCAAGTTTTAGACCGGGGTTCTAGAAGAATATATCTGAATCAATAGGGAATGTCCTTTGTATTATTTTATCGCTGGTAGGTCGGCGCCATTCATTTGAATTCCATTCAACTGGTCTGGGCAGGGACAGTGAAAGAAATGTATCGTATCATGCGCTATAGTCTGTCTAGAAAGTAGTTGACACGTGATTCCTTAGTCCCTTTAAGGGGAGGGAAAAGTGGGGGAGTTTTGACTTCAAACCTTTGCTCCTTGAATCGCCGTTTGCGACTGACCATGTCCATTTGCGACCAACCATGGCCAAATATCAAGCTGCATTGTATTGCCCTGTCTCTGTCCTATGTGGAGCAGCTGTTGTTTTGCTTAGGTGGAAGGAAGAGCTGATTATACTGGCCCTGTTTCTCCATGGTTGATTGCAATGGGCGACTCCCTGGGCAAAGGGTTGACAAGTCCTTGTCATAAATAGAAATACAAAATCTCCCACTTTTCCCTCCCCTTAAAGGGACTAAGGAATCACGTGTCAACTACTTTCTAGACAGACTATAGTAACCGTGGAATCTGGATGGACTTTCACCTCTCAAGTTCAAGTGAGAACATGAGTTAGCGTTGCTGCTGTTGACGGTCTAATCCAGATAAAATATGTAAATAAGTACACCACTATAAATCTATAGTTGGTAACTTGATACCCGTACTGCGGTGACATTTCTTTGATTGGGAAGGGTGGAAGACGGAATTCCATTAAACCTCTCGAAATCTGTCACCTCCTCATGAAAACAACAGCTGGGATAGGATAGAGGAACTCAGATTTGGGGGACAGCTCCTCTTGTCTTATCATCACTGTCTGGCCGACAAGCGTGATGGCGATGAAGCAGAACACTGTAATGGCTGTAATGGCGGTCATCTATAACAGTATGTATCAGGATGGCGGGCCTCATTACCTAAAGGAGTGGTCCTAGCTGGTCCTCCCTCCCCTCACCTCCAGGCGTACTCAGTTAAGAACTATAATCCTTTATCGTGTAATTGATACGTTTAATCAAAATTATTCCTACCGGCGAGCTGAAGTAGGACGGAAAGAGAACTTCAGGCCACATCGTGTACATGCCCCGGCTCCGAAAATAGTTTTTCAATCATTTATTCTAATAAAATATAAAAAAATATCATTTCCAAGAGAAGCATGTCTAAACATGGGCCACTGTCATGGACGGTGAATGGGATATGGCTGTTTATTGTTCAGAGTGAGACAGCCCTTCCCGCGTTGGACCGAGGTATGATCTCCATACTTGCAGTCAGGGAGAGTACATTCCTCTTTGTTTCACACAGAACAATAGGCGCCTCTCCCACATACATACATGGACCATATGTCAGTTAGAACATGTGTCGGGACGTCTCTCTCATATATATGCTCCTGCCCACACCACGCCGTCAGCCTCGGTTACTAAGTGAACGCCAGTTTTAAGGCCCTCCGGTGATATTTCGAATCCACATGGGAAATAATTCTGTATATCATTAGCCCTGTTTTAGTGGTTGGTATTCAAGCAGAACACAAAATGGGACAGATTTTTTTCTTTCGGCAGAAATAACGTACTGGCCCCTAATAAATGAATGGCGATAAAAGCAACCACTAGAGTGAATCCCATCTTGACAGGTGTGAGTGAGAATGCAGCCATAAAAGATTTATAACATATTGGGATTTTTAATTTTTATGAATAATATAGAGGGTGTCTTTTATTTCAGGGACATTCTGACGAGACCCAAGGTCAATACCAATAAAATATTCACCGGTACGCCGTCACAAAATCAATGAAGGAAGCATGAGTACAGAAAAGGGACCCATCCCAATACCAGGTTATGAATATATTATTATTGGTATGTCGTTCAGTTTTCAAACTTCTGCTGGGTCTCATAGCATGTCGGTCTGGGTAATTTCGTTATTTCATGTACAACTTAATTTCCATTCGACGTAATTACCATGGTTACGGTTATTTGGTGGGACTGAGGCAGGTTGAGTACAAACACTACAAGGGAACCCCCAGAACAACTAATAAATAGTTATTGCGCCTAATCCAAGAACATCTCGAAAGAAAACAAAATCCTCACGGGAATTCTTCAGACTAAATTGCGTACGGTTCGTGCAATATTCGATAATAAATCCACGATGTGTATGAACACGTTACTTTTCAGTTCCAATCCAACAAACAAAGAAATGTTGAAACTGTGTTTACATTATATACGGTAAATCGAGTAGAGATGGATAATCAATCAAATAAGGTAACTAGAGGCAAGAGAATGTTGAAACAGCATTCTCATATTGAGCGTCACCACTGAGCTGTATGTTTCCTTTCCTATACAGGAATCGTGTCACGAGTCGTTCCAGCGTCTTGCCTACCAAAAATAGCCCTTAAGTGGGCGAGGGGCGGGGGGCAGTTGCCTGCTCCAGGAATACGTGCCATGCACTACTCATGTACCAAGTGCACTGAAGATTGGTGCTGCTTCAAGCGCTGTCAACTGATTACTGCCGCAACAACCTGTTGATGGCCAGCCAAGCGGTAGGTAGGTAGGTAGGTGGGTGGCTAAGTCAGGCAGCCATGTACCACCCGAGCTACGACCACCAGATCAGCCTCTACAAGTGCTACATCTCTACTGCAATGCATCTGTTGAGGAAACTGGTTCCCTTGCATCGGCGGCTCCTCCTGGTAAGGACCCCCGCCAGTTATCTTCATGTGTCGGTATGGAGCTAAGCAATCATCTGGCATCACATGCCAGCAGTCTTGGAGAGGCAACTCCACATGTAGAGTAGACTCGGAGCAACTCTTTTCCTATGTTTCAATTCTCCTCAGGGATATAACAAATGGCAATACCCGAGCAGGTCTAGTTAGCAGCCATACCCCAGTCACAATGTCAAATTTAGAGGCTGTAAGAAACTAATTAACTGGGTGCAATGACACCAACACTAAGTCTTGTTGCTGAAAAGTCTATAGAGGAAATGATTGAGTGAGAATGAAAACAATGTGGAAGTTTTACATGGTGAGCTAGCTACATCTAACAGGATATATTTAACAGGAAAATATCTAACAGGGTGTCATGTGAAAAGAGAATCATGTCCCGTTTCGAGGTTTAGGTTTCGAGATTTTCACCCTCGCTTATCAGAAATGTACTGCATGTGTCAGACTTGAAAGTAACACTGATATTAAAATATTTGAAAAATCGATATTCTTGAGAAAAAGAACGCAGAGCTGTCAAATTTACATGATATAGCGCCATTGTTCACTAGTGCATCCACATCAATGTATACTACCAAGGGCACACTTCATAAATTTATTTATAAATGGCCGATGAGGCAGACAAGCTGATGTTGCTTTCATCTAGTTTTTCCTACCATAAAATAAGCCCAATATAATGATACAGACTATCAATCGATTTTTTTGACCTCGCAGGACCTTTTGCTGCCATTAGCTTGTAGGGAAAAACAACAATAGGACTAGGATCCAGGGGATTAATAATTATCATGTTTTTAAATAGTCAGCTTTTGTGAATGAATACGAGGCGCAAGGCTGCGTTCATAGATAATGAGATAATGATCTACTCAAGTTTGCACAGATGGGACAGGTGGGCAGACACAAACAATAATTTGCATTAGAGCAGTAACACACAAGTGATACCGCACAGTATAGATCTATGTGAATTTATGATAATCACATTACAACTAGCCTTTGAGGGTATTAAGC
Source organism: Sthenelais limicola (assembly GCA_942159475.1). Classification (NCBI taxonomy): domain Eukaryota; kingdom Metazoa; phylum Annelida; class Polychaeta; order Phyllodocida; family Sigalionidae; genus Sthenelais; species Sthenelais limicola. The sequence continues at coordinate 68,174,323 of OW804097.1, read as the reverse complement.
AGTGAGAAATAACGACCAAAATTTAATACAGATCCAATTGACTGACTGTTGAGCATATGAATCCCTCCACCGCTGGACTGGCAGCGTGTTTGGATTATAAGGATACTGTCAAAATAAAGACTAACTGGCAGGCCAAGGGGAAAGTAATACATGTAGTTGGCCTTTCCTGCTCGGTCCCTGGGAGCGGTAAAGAGAGATAGAGATACTCCTGGCCCCCTATCAGTGGCTTATAGCGGAAACCAGACGTCTGGCCAGGGTAAAACTGCCGGTGCAGATTTTCATATTTCTCATAATACGATAAGAAAAATATGGCAAGGGGGGAAGGCTGAGATTTGATAAGATGGGCTAGGGGGTGTTGTGAACATGGCTGAGGGGGATGCTAGGGTTAAGGTTGGTGTAGCCCTGCAGTAGTAGAGCGCCTTGCTTGCTTGGTGGTTAGGACAACTATAGTCCCTCCAAGACAACCTAGCCCCTATATTCCCCACCCACCTCCCAGCATTCAGACCAGATCCCTTCTCCTGAACCTCAATGGCAATTTTAATCTCACGTTCGGTAAATATCAAAAGCGATAATATCCCATCATGGAAATCTGGTATTAAACGAGAATTATGGTGAGCGTTGTAGCAAGATGAGGGCTACTTGGAAAAACTGTAGGGCTTGGTTGATGTGGATGTGGAGAGAGTGAGAGCGTTGCTGTTCTCCTGTCACACATTCAGCCTCCACTGCCTCTCCGTATTGATCCATGCTCTGGGCCGCCAGCTATTCACACCAGACTTGCTCAGGTCCCAGTGATTCATTTTAAAATAACCCCGGGCTCACACTCAGCGCTCTAATTGACTCCTGATGGGCGAACATTACTTCGCAGAGGCAAAAAGCCCTCAAAATCATAGCCTATAACACGGCCATTCACTTGGCGATTAATATCTAGTTTCCTTCCACCTAAAACAGCTAAAAAATAATTCCCCCTGCGTTGCCTTTTAATCGATGGAGCAGCAATATGGAGATAATATTGCCATCCTGGGTTCATTACCATCAAATATCACTTCGGGGGGAAGCAGCTTTTTCTTTGATTAAGATTCATAGTCTGCGAGGTGGTGCGTGAAGGGCCATGGCTAAGGGTATTGAGCAGCTATTTGCCTAGTGACCTGCTGGTTAACTGCTCATGCTTCCGAGGGTGATACCTCCAGGGTGACGGCAGGAGATGAGCTGTTGACCAAGGGAAGGTCAACGTCCGGGTTTTCCCCCATCCCTCGTCAGACAAATATTCAAGTTGACTAACAACATCAGAGGGTAGACTGATATTCCCTCAAGACTAAATTCAATCTGCCTATTCCTGGTTACGTGTGGTATTAAAGAAAGAAAAAAAGCCAGATGAACAGTCAGAATTCTACTTGTCAGTCAGAATTCCACTTCAGACCTGTAATAAAATCACCGTGACTAGGAGCTCGCTATCTCAGCGCAGACGGGACAATTTACATCGGCTAGTTTTCACCCAGCCAACTTTGATGTTTTCCTCCAGTTTTTCCATTAGTTCTACATTATCTTTATCGATCTTTTTCGATTTCTTTAGCTTCTTGAACTTCTAGAATAACACGCCACAGATGGAAATCGGGCTGGGTGAGCCTAAGCAGTTCTTAAATGGGGGAGTAGGTGGAGTCTGATGAGAGACAGAGAGCTGAATAAGACGCCTGCTTCCAACGTGTTAGATGCTGAGAACCTATACACACATACCACCATTCTATCCTCGTCATCATGTCTCTCTCTCTCATCAACACAAAGCTACATCTCCAACTACAACTAGCTAGCCCCCTCCCCCTTCCCCCGTCTCGCGTCATTGTGAATTAAAATAAGCTGCTGCCTAGCAACAGAATTAAAATGATGCTGTAACTGCCGGCTATCCTACACAAACAACCACACATTTTAATGTCTTTCAAAACAAAGCTTTCGTCCGTCCATCCTTTCCTTTCTCCCAGGGGACCCCTCCTTCATCATTTACCCTCTGCTCCCTTATCCATCTGGCAAGACCGATCCATTTTGGACTGGGTGGTTCATAATAACAGATTTATACAATTTAACAAATGAGCCCCGCCAATTTTTGTCTCCCGGAGAAAAAGCCACGGACACGGAGCAATCGCATTGAATTCTATCAATATGTGAGTCTGGAAGTAATCATGGGGCTTATTGAATGCTTTTCTATCGCGATGAATCTTTTTAATTCCACGAAGACTAATGCTCTTATCGATCTTGTGCCGTGGAGGAAGGGAAGGGAAGGGATGGGAGAGAGGGGGGGGGGGCGGGAGCCAGTGACGAGAACAGACTGGAAACACAGCCATGTATGACAAGGTAATGATTTATCGAGTTGGCCATCAAGTGATCACGACCGTTAAAAGAATGGCCAATATTTCCTTATGAAGCAGGGCATATCATGCATGGGTCGATCGATGATGGCCCGGGCTGCTGGCGAGAGAGAAGCACTGAGTGACCGTTCGCTGGCCCTGTAACAAATCATCCCTCAAGAAACCCTCAAGCCCAACCCCATCGGCAACCCACTTTCCCCATTGAGTAGACACCTATCATCACTGCGGTACAACCCTTGCCCAGGTTTATTCTCGCTCAATTTCTAATGTATTACTCAGTCTTAGCCCCCCCCCCCCCCCCCCCACACACACACACATCCCCCTTCATCCAAAATCCCCCATCCCCAAATGATTTCCTCAGCACGGTCCAGACATTCACTCACCAACACCACCACACTCGAATCCAATACCTCCTGAATCACCATCCCTTTTCCATCCCTCTTCCTTGCCATGGAAAAGAGACAAGCTGATGGATTGAATTTTAATTTGAAAGAGACCTATGATGGATGGAAGGCAGAAAATTTGCATTCGTGATATGGATCAAGATTCTCTTTTCTCCGTCCCGGGGCAATTGAAGCAGCAACCAATAAAGAACCTAACACGCAGAGATCCCTGGCTCAAGACCTAAAAAGAAACTTCCGTGTGTAACATGAATCAGACGATTCAAAATATTTCCAGAACGTACTGACCAAAAGCGAGCCACGATGTACCTAAGAATAAATCAACCCCTCGTACTATTATTATATATCAAACATTTGTTTCTTATTATATATAGCAATCTATGGGTTTAAATTACATAAAAATACATGAATGAATCAGAAAAACTATCAGACACTAAGTGTCCAGGCTTTGCTAATGAAATAAAAACAAATATTGGAAAAGGCTCTACAAAGAGATACACGTATAGGCTATAGCAAACTCAATAATTGACTTGAGAAAATAAACCAAATAGATCATAGCCCAAATAGACAAGGGATAACCCGTTAAATAGATGTAACTGGGCTAGAGTAATCTAACAATAGACCCAGTGACCACATTCAGTCTAGGAGTCAGGCAGTGGTGAGGCAAACAAGAGAAGTGAGTCACTGAGGAGGATAAAGATCAATAGGTGCCATCACTGAGCCGCTCTCAGGATATGAGGCAGTCAGCTGCGACCCACCGCTAGTTGCCATCCTATCACATCTTACCTCAAGTTGACATTCACTCAATGTAACCTTGCCTTATGTTCATTAGGTGTCTGTAGGTCTGTAATTAATTATTATTAATTGGTCCACAGGGGTGTATACATACGTAATACTAGTGAAAATAACTGTCTAGAATTGTGTGTCTTTATAGAGTATACTGTATTAAGAGTAATTACTCAAAGGTATAATGTAGGTATCTTGAGACGATTGCTGCTGACATTGTGCGTGATGTACTTTGATAACAATCTAGGAAGAGGGAGTTGATAAATAATCGCTGCCTTGAAAGTTGTATCCAGATCTCAATCCTATGATGTAAAAATGTTACCCTGTATAACTAAAGATACCAAGGATTGTGCCTACAACATGATTCTGAACTTTATTTGGACAACGCATTTCGATCCATTCCCAAATACTTACCCATGATCGACTAAGATATGGATGGCCTAGCAACGAGTGTTTGTTGGGATAGAACAAACTGATGGCAGCAAAAAACATGGCAGAGCGTGGGGTGATCCGTCTACCTTTTTCCGAATACAGGTGTGGACCCAAGAGTGACTCACTAACCCAGGGAAAGTGGAAGAGAAAGAGTGGGACAAGGACTGAGAGACTCTTGTCATCTGAAAGACTTTGCCTCCTTCCACCTACAACGTACTAATCACCAGTGCTCTAAAATCAATAAGAACGAACAGGTGAAAATAGAACAAGTCTGATTCTGAACACTCAAACAGAACAGCACCTCCTCTGTAACATCATACCATACCTTCCTTTCTTCTATGAAACATTCGATCTGAAACTTGCATTCAGCATGCAAATAGCTGTAGGACCCAAAGAGCTAACATTCTTCAGATTCTATAGCAGTAGTCCGTTATTCCTTTTCTCAGTGGATATTTCTTTTGCTTGCTTTTTTCTTATTTGGCATTCTTCGTGCTCCCCTGAAAAATTATTATCTGCACGGCGTCGATGCTGACAGTGAGAAATATTCCACGTCGGGGGAAAGCAACAGAGGAACAAACTATGCTGAAGGTGAAGAAAAGACACTAGGGAACAAAACAAGGGGATTTTTACGGAGGAACTGCTGAGAAAGTCCCAATAGTGTCAGGGGAAAGTCACCGTCACATGCGTGCATACATGCAGCTTCACACTGGAAAGACATCAGAAGGCCTCGCTTCTCATTTGTTAAGGCGTTTTCAAGCCTTACATCTTTTATAATAAAGATAATAGAAAAATCCCAGCTCTGAGGTACCAAGCGCAGGTGTATCCATCTTCTAACACACCAGAGAGGCATGACAAAGCTCTGTATGTTTAGAGGTGACTCATGTGCGTAATGGTTCTGAGTCTTCAAGTTTATTTTTCTTTCCTCTCCGTGAGGAAAGGGGGAAAAACAGGGCTGGAATATATTTTATGATGATTATGAGAGTCAGTAAAAAGTTGTTTACCTATGTCTCGAGCTGACGGTCCCGCATACCACATGAATATATGCAGAGCTCCAGTACAACAAAACCTCGGGGCATATTTTTACTCATCAAACAAGACAAACGACGAGTACATAGAATTCAAGGCTAAAATAATCATTGATTAATCATCAAAGGGAAAATGATTAGTAATCGTTCAACACCAATTGCAATCATTCTTCCCTAAATCAGGTTGGTTTTTTCAGTAGAACCTAACCACAGACAGGTTGGTTTATATTTTACTAGAATGGTTTTTGTCAAGATTGTGGAACTTATTCGCATACGGCAGTCTCGTCAAAAGGGAACGGGATATTTAATTAGAACCCACTGAGATCTATATTGGCCACTCGCTTCCCTAACGGCATCAACACCGCATAAGGACGATATCCTGCCATCCCGTCAACGAAACGGTGGGGAATCCCCAGGTTAGGCCAAGGACGACCACGCCTGATCTGATTGCGCTCTGGCCATATGGACTCCTGCAAACAGCATCAGCGGAGTAGATAGGTGGGCTACAAGACCAACAACAGTGTCAGTGCCAGCCGCAGCATCACCAGGCAGCATCAGCATCAGTCGTCGTAGTAGGAATAGTAAGTGGGGCAGGCTAGGATCCCATCCTATCAATATCATCTCCGTAACGCTGTCAATATATACCTCCAGCGGTGCATGATCAGCGGGGGCTAGGGCAGAGGGTTCGACACTCAGCACTATCTCCCCCCACATGATTCACAAGCAAATCAGCTCGTATTCACTGTGAATGTGTCTGCACTTGAGTCTTGTATAGGACCAATTAGATGACTGGGGGAAATAGGGGGTTCTCTTCCCTTCTCCTGATCCATAGTATTAATTATATGGCCGGGGGAAATAGGAGGATTCCTTGTGCCTGGCCCCGATCCATCAGAAACCCCAGTAAAATACCCTCATTACCCTCGCTGAGGGTGAACTGAGATGGTCGCCTCCGAATCCCACTCACCCCGCTGGCAGGAGGGTTAACAGGTAGAAGCCTCTAACGAGGTGTGCAAGTGTGATCAGATTAGAGAGACGGGCACACGCCGAACACATGCAGGTTGTTCCAGTGCATGATGATGATGTACAAATCGACATTTCCCAATGGCAGTAAAATGCGACCTTGTAATCGTCCCCCACCCCCCACCCCGTCCCGACCCCCCTCAGAAATCAGCACTGAAGGCTGCGAGTGAGTCCCCGTCAACATCGATCCTTCTCTAACCTTCTCCTTACTGGGGAACCCTCTTCCGCCACCTTCTTCATCTAGGTACCAATTGATGACCAATTCCTTCCTGGTACATGTATTCCAATCATAGAAAAAGCATATTCTGACATCACCATTTTCTGTAGCCTAAAATTGGTAGCCTCTCCTTTAGTATGTCCCGCCTTTTCTCAGAATTACTTAAAATGTTGTGTTCTTCGAAAAACCAATTTAATGCATACCAATCAAACAACCAGAGGTCTGCCAACTGAAAGACATGGTCACTGAGAAACCAGAGATAAAAGGAATAGGAAGAGTCAGCCACACAGAGACAACATAAGAGATAGCAGTGTTGAGAGATGGCAGACACTGACAGGATAGCGAAATATGAATTGGATGAAGAGAATAGACATATTCAGGTCACCTTTCATAATATATTGTCACATGATTACTAACAATCAATGGCAACTTTATTCGAATGGCAGCTGAAATTATTACCCCGCATCACAGCAACATTTACAGTAATGAGAATTATCATTTTATCTATTTATATTCTGAAACTAGCCCATCCCTTGACAAGTGTACGTGCATTCACGACTGCAAATATATTCACACCTGAAATCACAAAAGAAAAAACTAGCGAGTCACGCTTAACGGCAATACACCTTGTTCCATTTAACCACAACTAGCAATAATTATTTGAGTTAGTCGGCCTATAATGTATACAGCCAATAAATCATAAAGACAAATCTGGGAGACAAAAGACCAGGTAAAACGACCTTACCAACGTAGATCTATCTCTTGGCAAATAATTACCACCAGCCATGCAGTTATTGTCCGCCGAATATTATATTATTAGATTATAGAATGCAGATGAACAACAATGACATTACAGGCAACATGGCGGTTGACCATACACTAGATCATTGACCTCAAAAGCTGTGTTATAGCTGACCTTTCACTCCTGCAGAGTAGTATCAGTAGCAAGTATGTATGTATACATTTATAAGCATAAACAAATATCAACAGAAATGCCTCCGTATATTAAGAAAGAAGAAAGAAAAAATAACACGGTTGGAAACCCAGGGTAACGCAGAGAGATGCAACCTGTAAATTGATTCAAATAAGTTGCTCTACTGAAAATGGTAAACGGCAATGTTAATAAAAAGAAATTCGAGTTAAGAAGAGAATGATAAGAGCAACACGAAAGTCAGTCCAAAGAATGACGAATACGATAATTCTACCGCCATAGGAAATAACTATTGCAATAAGATTTAACATGAATTTAAAAAATATAATCCTAGTGAAGGAACTTCCTGTTTCCTCTTTTGTTATATTCTCACCCAGCATTCAAGATGTACCCATAGTAAATGGGTCACTAAAATCCAGATGGTCTAGGAAGCTTAGTAAGACTATAAACCAATACGTAGATAGCAGGGTCTTTTTTGTCTCTTGTTTTCGCACAGGAATCCACACACAATACAGAGACAAATTCAGGGCTGTAGGGAAAGGTTAAAAATTTATGCATGATGAGGATCATGAGAAGAACATGAACGAAAGCGACCCACATGCTGCACAATATAGCCTCACATCAAGATTTATGCAGACAACTTTCTTTTAAAAACAAATTTATACACTGCATGGTTCTTTATTGTGAGATTGAATCGCAAGACGGAATATTAAGAACACCAACTGACCCACTAGCTAACGTGAACGATGAAAGAGTTGGATACCGGTAGTCATACTTCAAGATGATTGAATTGAAAGAAGGATCATGTTTTCGTAGAGTGACTTCCCTTTTAATGAATACAGAGAGCTGTTTCGAAGAATCGCAAATAAACCATCCTATCATGCGGTTAAATTTTGTGCGTATGTATAGTGTAATCGACTGCTTATTGCATGCTGCTGGGGAGAGACAATTATGGCTGTATATATACGTATCATGTATACATTATCTGCCAAAAAACATATAAGCTAGCTTTGACTGAGGTATCAAACTGGGTCTAACCACACTCCAGTTATTGACTTCATTGGCAGCTTCGTCCACATTAACTAAAGCTCACTGATTAATATTACTCAAGTCATAAGAACAAAAAAAGCTATATTTCTTCAGTGGAGAGAAAGAGAGCAATAGGGATAAAACGATGAGAAGTAAATAGGGTGTGGTGGAATTATATGCATGAGTAGGGTCAACAAAATATTATGTATGATTTGCATTTGCAAATTCTAAATAGGACCACAAACATATGATATAATAATATTATGTGGTCGACCAGATACGATCCGGTTTAACATCCATTTATTTCTATGAGAACATAGATTTAATGTCAAGCTAAATCAAATATCAAATGAAGTAATTATACCATATCGACAGTATTTCAAGTATTTTTGCACACTGGATTCCATTTCTTGTTAGCGTAACACAGCCTATTTCTGTCGACTATCAAAACGTAAGCTTAATATTTGGCAATGGCTATATATATATACTAATATGCGGGCAATAGAAAAAGAAAGGCATCTTGAGATTAATGGAGGCAGTGTACAGCACCACATTACCTACCACCTTGCTGCTGAAGGCCAGTGTACACAGAGTGAGACCACAGTTTGGTTACCTGCCGGGAGTGGGTCAGGAGTACATGCATATAGACAGTGGCGGTGTGAGGTACTCAGACTGCTCCAGTAAGTCACAAGTTAGCACCACTGCCTGGTCAGACAGACAGAGAGAGCTAGCTGTGGGGTACAGGAGGAGAGGGGGAGGGGCAGGAGGAGCTGGAGGGGGAGGAGGAGCAGTAGCAGACCGCAGAACCAAGTGGCACCAGGAGCAGCAGCAGGAGGAGCAATGGGGAGCAAGCTGCTGGAGGGAGACCGATTCGGGTCAGGAGAAATGGGGTCAATAGGTATTGGAAAAGTGGGAGGGTCCCGGGAACAGTGGCTGGAGCGCCACAATATACATCATATCACACTGAATGTCTATCTACCCAACAGGCATCGCCCGGGCTGGCTATTTTTATCTCCACCTACTCCTGCAAACACTTTCTCCGTCAGCTCACAGCTCCTTTACTTAGAACTCTCTTCTCTTGTACACATCATCCACTAACCAACACAAGCACTGTAGCTCTACTCACTTCACTCCACTCACTCACTTACCCACCCACAACAGAGCTGATCAGGGTTGTTGTGCTGTGTGTGTGAGTGCACTAGTCTCTTGCATTATATTGTTATTGTCTGGGGTCACGGTGCACTGGTGCTGGGTAGTGGTGGTTACGAAATACTACTACTACTACTCACTCCGCTCTGGCCTGTGACCAGTATCTAGGTTTCCAAGTTCCCAGTGCCAACTCTTTCTACTAGTACTCACACAATGAATTATTATAACTCGATTTCCCTTAATTCCTTTTTGTTTTATGTCATTTCATATCATGTCTAGTTTGATATCGATATAAATACTTTCACTTGAAGCAATCACCCAAGATGCCTAGATTTATGCCAATGACAAAGATACATTAATTAATGCCATTATTAGATAAAAAATGTCGTTGCAGGAAATTAGGAGAAACCAAGAAGGCATACACTGCCGCCTTAGGAAATAACTATTGCATACCAAGGCTTCCTATGGATACAATAATGAATAACGAGAGTCTGAAACCATCTGTTATCTAAGTCAAATACATACATGGGGGAAACGGTAATATGTACATGAACATTATCCAAGTTAAAGTGAATATACTCTGAAGGTAACATGACAGTAAATGGGAATGGGAAATTGAAATCGACCTAAGGTCATTCCCACTGTAGGAGGCGTTCCCTGGAATGTCTAGTCCCTATCGATTATATCATTACATAGTTTTAATTTGTTTATACCTCAGTGTTCAAGAGAAACTCTTCACAGAAGCTGGTATAGTCTCACCCTAGCATACCCTTATCTCTTCTAACTCAACATCAATTACATAACATGTATGAGAGTGAAATGAGGGAAAGGTTAAAACAATAAGCTAGTGAACAGAGGTATACTAACAGTGGCTTCATATCATTCGGAGATTATTTCAAACACCGCGATAAACAGCAGAAGCCTTTCAGATATACTATTTTTACAACAAGGCGGTAGGGTAAGTGTGTGTATACATCCCTCATTAAACTATTTAATCTGACATTAGAGATATTATCGTAGAATAAAAGAGAACAGACTATTTATCGGTGACTACTCAGATGGATCTGCCTGAACCCATATTTAGCAAATTTTCCAGTCATATATTTTCCCCACTTTATTCAACAAGAGGCCATGACACAAGATACAAGATCTGCACTGGCTTTGCGATGCCAGAAAATGTGTTACCTGGTATATTTGCTTTGTATGAATTTCTGTGTTATGCATCCAATTTTTCTTGAGCCATGTTTAAACACGGACGAACAATACGGTCCTAGTCATACGGAGAGACAGGCTCACCCTCGCCAGCGCAAACAGGCATATTAGTATTATTTCAGCGAGCTGCAATACTGTTAACGGAGTGCAATTAGTATTAATCATTGCGGTGTCAGAATACCCCCAAAATCATAAGGAAAAATTGATGAAACACTTGGTTCTCACTATGAGCAATTTTTTGAGGCGTGAGGAACGAGATGAGAAGAGGGGAATAATCACGAATTTAAATAAGACCATGGTTAATCCAGATAGATACATGTACGTTTACAGAAAAAATATGGCTGATAATATGATCGTCAAATGCGAGTACACGTATTACCAATCCAATTACCATTCGAATAACAACTTGAATAATTTCTAGTTTCTCGAAAGATAACCCGAGACTAATTCATAGAAATAAAACAACCATACACTTCCATTTCGCATCAATCCTATAATCAAATTTGTGTACCACTAATAGCAAGACACTGGGCATTCAAAGCAACATCGAGATTGGAATATTAATGATTTAGTCCTCTAAGCATCAACACAATATAATTGGAAGATGGGAGGAGCCTATTCGAAAATAAAGCCTCTGTCATCTCTTCTTCCACAGCCATTTGCCTAAGAATCAATAAAACCGACTAATGTGGCCCCATTCTCAAACAGCGCTGCTGTTAAAACAAAACAATGTCTGATCTGCATTTCATAATCAGTCTCCGAGGTTGTATTCTTCAATAAATCCATTACAACTTCCCGCTGTGGAAGTGCAGTCAAACAGTCTGAAAGGCCTAATTCATCTAATCCTTATATCTACTATAATGCCCCTGAATTTAACAATGACCCGACTCAATAACCGAGAGAAGAGTTTAGACAGAATCTCACCTTAATGCCTAAACATGAGAGCATGGGTTAGTAATATCTTGTCATAAAATACGTCCTAAGAATAAACGATAAGTTGTCCCAGACACAAATATCATTTGAAGCATAGTAACCAAAGGATGTTCAATTTTTAATCGTACTTCGAACGAGGCGAAGTAGTCATGGCTTTCTTATGTTCTCACTAGCAAAAACTACTTCCCTATTCATCACCAACCTGGCCATTCAAATATGCTCAATACGGCCCCTTGATAAAAGTGACATCGCCTATTTTCTCAAAGAGACAAACAAACAGGACATACACACGTACATACATATAAACAGAACACCTAAAGTTGTTTTTCCCTCGCAATCAGAGTAGAGACATGATAAATCAGAAATGGCGTGGTAGAGTATTGCCTTTTTCTTATTGGTCCAGACGCAATGTTCAAATATGAATTGATTCAAGGGGATCCTATTATTCAATAGCTTGAAGCAGAGAAATCCAATGCCTAGAGATAGCCTTTGATGGTTAATATATTTATAGTTGATTTGCAGTCAGCTTCCGAAGAACAACTTTAGCTACACGGCAATGTTATGACTTTACACTGGCATGACACTTTCTGAGTGACCCTGACTGCACCGAAGTTAAATCTGATAGTCCCAACTCTGACGGTGAATACAAAATCTTGGGCAGACAATCAAATGAAAAGCAGTTCATCAAACATATTATTTTGAAATTACATCATGCAATTAAAAAGTGAATCAAATTAATTCATTTCATAGACAAGTTTCAAAGGTTTCAATCAATGTGTATTGGGAAATAATATACACTATTTCTGAACATATCCAATATTAAAAAGTCTTGATTGAGACAATAGTATGACAATTGTCACCAAATCGTCCTTACCTTAGGTAAATATGCTTCAGAGCATGGGATGCATTGGTACATGCTCTGGGGATGTTGAAGAAGTCTACAATATCCTCCCATATTTCATAGTCGGTGACCTGAAAAATCCCAGATTGTATTAACACTCAACAATAAGTTCTTTTGCATATAGACTTCAAAGATTATATTAAATCTACTTAATTAATATAAAAAATATAGTGTGTCATTTCCAATTCCCTTGATGAGAAAAAACAAAGAAACTGAACATTATAAAAATTTTCTTTGATGATTGTGGCCGCAGGATATATTATAATTGTTATTAGCAGAATCTATATAGGGTGAAATGAAATAAATAGTGGCCTCTACTTTAAAAAAAACACTATTAATTCTAATAAATGAGGACAAGCGTATATTTAACATTAGATATGGGATAAATTTCAAATATAGGATAAATGTTCAGATATTGTCAGGGTCAAGAAATTAATAAGGAGGTTAATCTCGTGGTGCTATAACCATCAGCCCTGTCCCTCTGTTTACGGTATGTGCTAAAGATGATAGGGTATTAACCTTATTCTGTGGTCACTAAGTCATAGGCCTACGCATGATTATTCCATGTACTTTAATTAATACAGAGGATATGCTTGACGTCATACTAAGCTTATGTGTTGGACTAAGTCACGGGTCCTATAAAGCAGTTAAAATGATCCAAACTTTTGAATTTGGCCTAGAAATTTGTGTATTTTTCTTGTGTTAGGTGCACTTCCTGGCATGATGCAAGCTTGAAAATGGGCACATCTGGTTCGAATTTCTTCTAAAACACAATAATTTTGGCGCCAAAACATGCCTAAAATGTTGAATTTCATCGTTTCACACCATGCAAGTAAGAAATAATCGAAATCGGCGAAGAAATAACATTTATGTGGTCGAAGCCATTTTCCTATCTAGTAACATGGCATGTACACTGACTCTGAACAACGTAGGTCTGGAAGACATGTTGATTTTGCAAACCAAGTCCGTGACCTACAAAACAGACCCGGTGAAAATACAACTTTAGATCCCTGTTTCAGCGACCCGTGTGTTATTGACATACAGAGCCACTCAGGTTGTTGTCCATCTGAGCATAATACTTGCTGCACATGATAGAGAAGGGGCAGATTCGGTCCGAAAGCACACGCGCTCGTGGACAGAGAACACAGCACAGAAACCTCCTTGTCGGCTACCATTGGCCTGCATCAAGCTTGCACCGAACCACAAACAATGGCGAGAACTGGTTTCATATGCTATACTTCATTTTAAATCCCCCCAAAATTAACCATACAGAGGTCACCCGATGAGAGATGGACCAATTGTTTATTATTTGAGAGATTAGCCACAGGAAAGTGGAGGTAAATTCAAAACTACACAACACACACCTTGTCCCAGCCACCGAGATCGTTGACTTTAGAGTACAAAAGGTACAGATCCACCTCCTTCCCACCAATACTTGGGATTCGCGTGTATGCCGTTCTGAAATGAACAAAAATAATTCAAACGTGAATCCGTCATGATTCCAGGATGACATCTCGATGTTTAATCATAACAAAAGAAACTCCGCTGAGCGCGTGGATGAGTCGAAACTTACCCGCGACTTTGATGGAATTGCCACAATTCCTTCAGAAATGTGTCGCGTTCCTTCTGGTACGTGTACGGATCTTTGTCCAACGTTGATGCCATAATTAATCCGTCAATAGCCACAAATATCGGGTCATCTACTACACTAAACAATAAACTTTCGATCCTCTAGTGAATATCCAGCCGATCCACAACACATTAGCGAGGAGATGCCCCTAAATTTCCAGGAAAATCCCCTCCGTCTGTGGGGCGACCGCCACTACAGCGGCTGTAAACTATGCTTGGTTTGTAGGTCGCTTCAGCCCTCCAAGCCTTCGCTCGTCATTACATTTGCTTCAATTTCCGCGGGCTGACATACTGTTGAACAATCCAGAGCCAAATGTCCTCTATTGGTATATGTCTCCAATATTCTAAGACATTATAATGGAAATAAAATCGACAAAATCGACCTAACAAAAAACATAATGAACGTGCCGAATCGAAATTGTATCCTAGAGGGTACTCAGGCTATTGTTCATTGCCTCGGCGGCCATTTTCAAAATGGCGCGGTCCATGGCTTGGCGGCTAGACGCCATCTTGTGGCAGGTGCTTGCGACGCCATTTCACCAGCCACTATCAGCAGCACTGCGATGGGTGGTGATTTAAAACTGTCTCCGCTACTATTATAATTTCCCCTTAATTATCCTCTAGTTGAAGACGGATATGAGCATGTAGGGAGATCCATCCACTCTCCCCCATCACGTCCTATTTTATCTGGCTGAACACTGTCACTAGCAAATGTTTTCAAACCTGGGAGGTAGCCTACGCTGCGCCTTTGTTTACATTCGCCTTGTCTTTGCCTTACGGCTTACCTTGGCGTGGCCTATAGTTGTAAGTCCCGGGCGGGTAGATATTTTGCGCAACGTTGTTTTCTTTGCTTGGCCTCATAGTCATACCTACTACCAGCACTGTCACACCAAACTCACGGGAGGAGCTGCCGCACTGCACTGGGACCTGGGATGTGTCACTCGATGTTGATCCGTGATGGGATGTTCCAAGTCTGCGACCCGTCTCAAATACAATGAAATATTATATTATTATTAAGCTTATTAGGCCTATGGGGTCAGGCAACACTTGGAGGCTCCTTATTTAGCCTAGGGCTAGGGTAGGCCTATACCGAATGCTTCAGAAAACACGCATATATATAAAGACAGCAGAGACGTTTCAAGCTGTTGTTAATAGGCCTACCTGAAACAAAAGAATAGGAATAGGCCTACCAAGCTAATAAAATTCATTTCCCATATATTTTAAGAATAAAACCTAAAAGTAATAGACCATGATATTTATATCAATCACCCCACCGACCCCACGTCCGATATAGTCATAGACCACATAAGTTACAATTATTAACATAATTTTCAGTCTGAAATTAATTTTATATTATTGCTCAGAATTGGTAGGCTACTACAGTTTATTATCTTATTTCTTACATGGTGATGTAGCCTATCAGTAACTTATTGACTGGGTAGGCCTATAGGCAATCTAACTTCATAATTTTGCATTTATTTCATTAAAGGCCAATTCAGCACATTGTATAATACAAATTGCAAAATTGATCACACTCGAGCAAAAACATTAAGCAAGGGATCCGCGTGGAAGACCTCATCTGAGAGGCAGGCATCCCATTCTGGAATGATGTAATTTTAATTCAGAATAAAAATACAATATATAAAAAAAATACAATATATATATAAACATCACAGCAAATAATTGATAGTAGAATTATCTATAGTCGGTACGTATAACAATTATTTTCAATTAATTCTACTGGTCATATATCCTTAGAAAATGTTCAATTATATGCAGAAAACTAATTGTCATTTTTTTAATTAACACTGCACGGGACTTCAGATGTAGCTTACAATTGAATGGAGGCAAAAATCTCCGAGTTAAAACGTTTTATTTTCATGACAATAATAGGCTATGTTTTCAAACTTATTATATAGATATGGGTCAATGTGATCTAGGACCTAAATAGGATTATACATAAGATGTGTGAAGACTCAATTTAGAATAATATATTTTGGACCTTATTGCTTTGAAAGAAGCGGTACCGTAGCCATGTAAAATATAGCGCCCTCCTTTGTCAGATGAATATTAGTTTACATCAAATACATGTTATCATGTGTTATGTTATATAACACATATATATGCAAGATCGTTACAAGTGACTTTCCTGCTTAGAAAATGCATACATATAGTATACCACACGGTGTCGGGCTTTGCCCCTGCTGGTAGACAGAAGAAATAGTTGTTGTTCCTCAATGAGGGCCTCATGCATGTGCTATAATATAACACATGCTACTTATAAGTAGCGAGCAGTGAAATCACACGGCGGGCGTCCACGCTTCGAAGTTTGTTTTTGTATTCGTATCTATCCAGAGACTAAACTTTTCGTTTGAGACAACAACTTTGATGGAGATTAACAGAATATATTCTGAGTATTATGTACAAATCTATATTGTCGAAGGTGCATCGATGTGAGAATGCATGATTGGGGGGAAATTCTATTTGTTTGAGAGAAAACTATATACTGTAGTGTGTAATTGATTCTTGATCCGACAATGGAGGAATCTTATGCGGGGGTACTATGTAAAGATGCTGCCCGTATAGACTCGATGAGCGCTTTATTATAAGATACGAGAATTAAAATAATATACAAAATGTTAACAAGGTCAAAATTACAATTAATATTACTGTAAACGTATCTATTTTCGCGCGGATACATTTTCGCGCACTAAGTACTTTGACACCTTTTCGCGCGGATTTAAATTCGCGCAGCAAGGAAGCCTCACACTTTGTTTATGTAATAATTATAGGTTCGCGCAGGATTTAAATTCGCGCACATAATTGGTTGCAATGGTTATTTAGCTCAGATTAAATACATGAATTCTCCAAAATGTAACTTCTGTGACGAGGAAGACACAATTGATCATTTCTTTATTCTGTGTGAAAGGTCTAAAGCTCTGTGGCGAAGACTAGAGGAATGGATCCATAATAGTGTGTTATTGGTAAACTTTGATACAAATGACTTCAATTGTACTAATATTTTACTCGGATATAGTGGGGAATGTCCACAGAAAAACTTCCTAAACTGGATTGTGACGACAGGCAAATATTACATTTATAGACAAAAACTATTCCATGATAATGAAATTGTATTTGCAGCATTTTATATTGAAACCAGCTTGAACATGAGGATGTTGGATTATAATGTAACCATACAAGGGCTAGAAAAATCGTATATGAAGCAGTGGAGAAAACTTCTTCAAGAAGTCGAATATTTGTCATCTGTGTGATGTTTTAGATCTCCTTTTGTTATAGAAGATGTGTTGGTCTTCAATGTTAAAGTTGGAATTTCCTTCTTATGTTTGTGACAGTCCGCTGAGAGAAACGAAAATATAGAAAATAACAAAAAACAAGTTATAAGTTTATTAAGTTAATCAATCATTTAATGAATTATTTTTCTGTTTAACTTTATAATCAGTTTAAGTTAATGTATATATTGTGCGTTTCCAAAGGAAATGAATTCTACGGTCAACTATTTGTGCGCAATGGCTAGATTATGAATATCAGACGTACTGTAATCTGAAATGCTCCGAATGTCTGTATTAGAAGAACACAGGAGTGGAAGTAAAATTCAGTTTATTAACAACTAGGAAAGTTGCACGCACCATGTTTACAAAGGCAGTTGGATAAACATGAAAGTACAATGCAAGGGAATTAGACATAAGACATCAAACAACATATTGTAATCTAATAATACACAATTGTCTTTTAGTCTTTGCAATTCCGAGCTTGTCTGTCTCCAAGACTTGAAACCCAGAAATCCCAAAGGGTGTAGTAGGTGTAGATCACTCGGATTCAGTCATGGGTGGTCCTCTCTAAATGGGTTCCTCTCAAAACCTATACAGTGGCCTTAAGTGGCAACTTGTCAATCAAACCAAGATAGCCAATAGAATACAACAAATGTCAACCAATAGGATGTCACACTGGCCTTCAGGGATTTACTGCAGAGATGGTAGAAGGTTGTCAATCAAGCAGTCCTTGCATAAGTGCAAAGTTAGTAGTGTTGGCGTGAATTACATCACACAGAGATGGGCATCCAGATATCCTCCCAGATAAGTGTCCACACTCCTCACACCAATCCTCAACCAACACCTCAAAATGTATCACATGAACTTGCTACTCAGGATGATTGACAGAATGGTTGCCAATTCACTAACATTCACGAATTATTTTTTTTAAAAATACCGTAGAATGTAAAAACTACAAAAATAAGGGACACAATGTTAACTATGCCTTAGAGTTGTATGAGCCACGATGGCAGGTTATGCTTGAATAAAACCTTTTCAAAAAAAAAGAAAAAAAGGGTGTGCGCGAAAATCGCGAAAATAAATACTGCGCGAACATTAATACGTTTACAAAATATAGATTTCGTTACCATGCTTACCTTATGGTCACGAGTTGTTGTGATCGATTAACAAATATATACGTTGTCAACAATTTAAAAATATATACGTTGTCAACAAATCCTATATCTTGAGCGATGTTGCATCTAGGTATACGTTCAATACCCTCCTCTGAGATCATTTTGTTTTTTACATGAACTATATTGCTTGCTAATCCTGTTGCTTCTGTTTTGTGCTACTTCCACGAAGTGTTTTCTCGGATACCCGGTGTAGGGGAAAATATAAATAAACGTTTTCCATTATACAATTGAATATAGATAATCCAGTGTCAAAACGATGCGCAGTATGTGTTAATGTGAATAGAACCGTTGTTAGCAATCAGTTCGCTTCGGTCTTGTAGTGTGAACGGGTTAATGGAAAGCGCTTCGGATCGCTTCCTGGGCTGTAGCACGGAAGGGATTAGATGGGTGTCAAAATCCCTTATTCCATCCCTTATTCAATGCCTGCATATTGATCCTGTGGGTTACCATATATCAGATGCCTCATATAGATCACAACCTGACGTATTATATTTATTATACAATTATTATAGATTATACTCAAATCAGATATTAGATTAATGTACAGGGAATAGATACACCAGTCGTTACCCTGTACGTTTATAATTTTTGTTTTGCTGATCTTTATTACAATTGTTGCCAGTTGCCAATTTGCTTTGTAAATCCTATCATCACACTTGTTGGCTGTATAAATATGCTAAAACAAATATATGATATGTGCTGTAATTGTTATGTACAAAGCTATATTAAATTATCCCCATAATTCAAGGAAACGCAGTTATGAGATACCGCTTCTATAGCTTGGTCAAAACCTATAGCAGTCTCATGTGTTTATGTATGTAGTGAGGCCAACACTATGATATAGAGTGAATTGTCTAACATATCAGGGAGGTATATACTATAATTAGAACGTACTTCCCTGAGCATATATTATACCATTCCCTCTATCTCAGAGTAATTTCGAGTATCGCGTGAAGAGGGATATGGGGGCGCTAACCATGAGTTTATTTTCGCATGGTGTAACCACAGTGGGGGGTCATTGGTGCATGGGTTGGGGTATAATAAAGCCCAGAGTACGAACCACCAAAGATAGTAGTAAGTTACTATAATCTTTGGAACCACCACAACACATAGGAGATTGCTATCAAAATGAAAATATCACTAAATGAAACATTGTAGTGAACTTTTCACGGGAGATAGATTATCTCGGGGACCATCTTTGGATGGACCAATGAATGAATTAAATAAGTGGGCTAGTTGTGATACATACATATGCGTGGGTGAGTGTCATCGTGTATGTGGTAAATTGATTGACTGAAACTAAATAAACCAATAATTTAGAATGCATGCACCTTACAAATAATTTCCAAATAGATTTGCTTTGGATCCATTGTTAATTAAAATGGAACGCGTATATACTACTTCAGAGGAGACCGAATCATGAGCTTAGGCCCACTCTGTGTACTTAAAGAGATAAACCACAGTTCAACTGGGAAAAAAACTGAAAATAACATTTTGTTTAAACTTTGCCTTGTGAAAGAACAAGGTTATGTGAATTCAAAAAGCCAATAAAAACAATATGTCACCGGGTTAGTTTTCATTTCAGGGAGCCCTGAAATTTAGGGGTGTTCACTATAGAAGTCTATGAGAAAAGGACAATTTTTTTCGTTTTTTCAGTATAAAAAAAAAATTGGAAATAACTTTTTCCTAAAAATCTCTGTAGACATAGTGAACATATTGCTTTAGCCTTTCAAGCAATAAAAAATGGGGGTCACCGACCTTTTAGAAAAGTTATTCAACTGAATCTGATTCCTAATGAGTTAAAAACAGGAATATTGAATATTTTCAATGCTAAATAATATCTTTCAAAATATGTTGATACCCTGTTCTTTCATGCATGAGGGTAAACCTGTATAGTGTCTATGTTTAGAAGACATTACAACTGAAATATGTTATTTGTCTGTCTGAAATCTTGGAAAAACTGAGAAAATATCCATTTTCCCCTCATACTTCAAGACTAAATTTTGGTGGTCTCTAGAATGAAAAAAAAATATGCTGAGATGCATTTTTTTTGCTTTTTGTTGTCCCCCTAACCATGTTCTTTCTCATGACAAAGTTTGAAAAAAATATTGTGAATCCTTATTTTTCATGCATTAGTTCCTTGAACTCCCGCCTGCAGCAGTGCGTATGACTATGGTTTATCTCTTTAAATCGAGTAAGGCCACTGACTATCGCTATCCTATATATGCCAATTTAAAATAGAAAAAGTATTCCAGCTCGCTGATTTCGGAATCTTCGATTTAATCAGCATTGAATAATTTGTTATGTGATATGTAAGGGAGTAAGCATTACCATCATGGCTGTCCCACGAAGTGTTAATCCTGCATTTTTCTATCATGTACGAAAATAAAAACTTTCAAAAAAAATGTATATGTACATGTATGTATGTATGTATGTATGTATGTATGTATGTATGTATGTATGTATGTATGTATATATATGTATGACATTGTATGTATGTATAGGCCTACATGTATGTATCCATGTATGTGCATGTATGTATTTTGTACATGCATGCACATATACAACCACGCCCACCGAGGTGTCACTGTCAACGGAGAATTGAAAATCTACATATACTAATGTTATTTGTTTAACGGTTTAAAAAATCCCAGGAGTAGTTCAGCTCATGTAACCTGATATATAGATTGCCGTTCATTTTTAGATTGATGAGATAACATCAATCTAAATAGATTGGGGTGATGTCTGTCAATCATTGAGAGCATCTTGGCTCCTCCCATCCTGGATCCTGGATATCAGTGTGAAGAATCTGTTGATTCTGATATCAGCAGATGGGATCAGAATCATGCTGGTAATGGCTGGGAGGGGGAGGGGATGGCGTTTAGGTGTGAATTAAAGGGTAGACCATGTGTGAATTTAACTTAAGTAGCAAGTTGAGAAGTAAATTTATCATTTTTGGAATACAAGGGTGGAGCGCCAGCTCTCTTTTTTTTTCAGCCTTAGGTCATCCCTGGAGGGATTCAAGCCCCAAAAGTTCGGTTTATTACGTATGAAGTATCAGAGACAGTTAAGTTACAACCTTGTGGCATAAAAAGTGGATTATAAGCCATCCGAACGATTTTAACTTCCACGCACTGGAGTGGTTGGATGCTTCCCACCATTACGCACTGGAGGAAGCATGCTCACGCAATATCGCCTGGAGGAGAAAATAAGGACGGTAATAGTGAAGCCAACTGACACAAGTCATGAACTTTAATATCTGAGAAGTGATTTATTTCAATTGTTCTCTCAGGACAGTTAATCCCATACGACACCCTCAGGATTACTTAGATCTGCTATACGGGCAATTAAAGTGCAACATAAATTGGACTCAAAACTGACGCCATCTTAGCATCTTGCTAACCTCACCGATCGGCGCATCTCGCTAGGACAAAAACGGGAGAAATAGACCCAAATCGGACACTAGAGGATTCTGTGAAAAACGGTTTGAGAAAAATAGCAATGTGTATGGCTGTACATGTATAAATGTGACTGACAATAACATAAACTTGAAGATTTTGAACTAGGCGGGAAAATCTCGGATGGAAGTTGGGTTTCCTGCGCATGCGCAGCATCACCTTCCGCCCAAATCAAAACAATAGTCTCACCACCGCGCTCGCATCTAAATGCCTTTCAATCTAGTTGCTAAAACCCTTATACCAAACCTAAAGCCTTGAAAGAGACAACTCGGCTAAAAACAAAGTGGAAAACGGTGTGAGAAATAAGCCTTAGTGTATGTCTTTCCCTGTATAATTACGATAAACATTGATACGAAGTGAGTGTGTTGAACTAGGCGGGGAAAACTCGGGACGGATGTTTGATTTCTGCGCATGCGCTCTATCTCCTTCCGCCCAAGTCAACACAACAACAAGCGACCACGCCCACGCTAAACACGTGTACCGCTGAGCACAACATCTCCTAGCACCATACACTGGCTGTGTGGTAGTGACGTTTATGCTAGACAGGGGACCAATAAGCTTAATTGACCTAACTAAAGCAGTGGAGAACTCTCAAAAAGGAAATCTCTGCTCATAAGAGCATCGCCTAGCATATCGGATTCAACGAACAGAGTGTCGAACAGAGTGTTGATACGACTAAAAGCAGGAAAAGAGGAGCAGCTGGGTCCGACTCCGAGTCAGAGCTAGCTGAAAAGATGGGTAGAGGAACAAAGAAATTAAGAAAGAAAGCCAATAAAGAGAAAAACAAGAAGGAAAAAATGGTTGAACCAGCAGCCAACGAGAAGGAAAAAACGGTCGAACCAGCTACTAAAAAAGAAATAAAAAAGGCCGACGAGAAAGAAAACAAAGAGAGTGAGTCGGAAATGGAGCAGGAGGTTCTCACCTTCTCGGGGACGGATACCGACTCTGACTCGGCATCCGACTCGGCCTCCGAGTCCGATTCTGATTCTGACTGCGCCGATATGGTCTCCCCAGGAGATGAGGCGGTGGACATAAAAGGAGATATAATGGAAACCCTAGTGTCAATGTCCGATAGAAATGAAGAATCCCTTAAAGCTAACAGAGACAACTTCAAGATTCTATTCGCAAAGGTTAAGAAACTGCAGGGTCTAAAAACTAGAGTCAAAGGCGCCGAAAAGAAGATAAAAGATGTTAAGGAAGAGGTAACACAGGTAAACCAAAAGGTAGAGGAATTTAAATCTGAGGTGACTCAATCAAAAGGAGAAATAACTGAAGTTAACGAAAAGGTTAGAGCTCTAGCTGTTGACAACAAAGCATTGTGGGATGACAATATCGTAAGGGACAAAGACATTCAAGCCATGAAAAATGAGCTTGAAATTCAGAAAAGTGACATGCGAATTGTTAGAGAGAAAATAATTACCCAAAGCGACACCGATATCCTAACCAGGAGGCTGGAAGAAGACAGGAATGATGAGGAATTAGTTGCCTCCGAGATGAAAAAGTTAGAGAAGAATCTACTCATAATGGGAATCCCCACAGGAGAGAAGGAATCAGACGAACAGTTAACAGCGAAAGTAGTAAACATCATCGAAAACGTAATGAGATTGGGTGATGTGAAGATAAAAAAAAACTACAGAATCGGCCACGCCCCCCCCTATCAAAGTGGAATTCGAAACGACGATGGACGCCGCCAATGTTTTCGTCAACAAGGACAAGTTAGCTGGTGATGGTTCAGGCGAAGACTTGTCAAAAAAAGTAGCCATTAGAAGGGACATGCCAATGTTTGTACGAAAAAGAATGGCTAAAGCCAAGTTAATCGCGGACGCCGCTAAAGATCTACACTACGTCAACGTGAAGCAGGCAGGGGGAAGTGTCCTCATAAATAATGTATGCTACAGACATAACAACTTAGGGGCAGTTCCCACTGAGTTGTTGCTGTCCAACCTGTCAAGAAGACAGGATGTCAACACGATCGTATACTATTCAGCAAACAACCCGCTTTCCAACCATTACGTATCACCCTTCTTTATCAACGACCACCATTTCCAGCACGTGGAACAATTTATGTACTACCACAGAGCGAAATACGGAATGGACCCTGAGAAACCCAAAGTGGCCTTGAGGACCTTCGACCCAGTTGAGTGCAAAAGAGGAATGGGGGCCATCTCCTTTGGGCACGATCAGTGGATACTTCATAGAGAAGAACTGGTGACAAGTGCACTTCGGGCAAAGCTGAGGTGCAATGAGGAGGTGGGAGACTTCCTGCTCTACACTGGAAACAGAACCATCGGAGAGGCGTCGCCCACAGATAAAGTTTGGGGCATTGGAATGGGCCTGAAAAACGAGGACGTCCTGAAACAAGACCTTTGGCCACTACGAGGAAACCTAATGGGAAAGCTCTGGATGAATGCCAGGGAGTGGCTAAGGGAGCAGATCACCCCCAAAGATGTCTAACTCCCCCGAGCCCTAAAACGATCACACTCAGTCGGCTATAATAACTCCCATTTAAATGGAGGGCCTCAGAGTGTCACCAAAAAAGTGCAGTATTATAAGTGAATCTCAACGCAATGAAAGTAAAATTATAAGTGAATCTCGCCGCAATGAAAGTAAAATACCATTCCAGTATTATTACGATCTCAGGGGTCGTATTAAAATTAAATCTCCCATTCAGGGAGAAACAAGTGTTCAGGTACACTTAAAGTGTGCTAATAGCTGTTTAAAAAAGCCACAAGGAGACGAGAAAACAGCTGGTTTTTCTGGTACAGCTGTTGGGTTGTATGGTGGGAACGCATGCTCCAATGACTACATTTGTTTCCTTATGATAGCGGCCCAACCGCGAAAGGTGGTAAGAGTATATCTATACACGGTGCTGTTGTCTGCACGATCAAAAACGTGTTATAACAGAGTATTGATATTATGGTTGTATCAAACAGTTATTGATTATAAAATTGCACCTGGCAAAGTCCCGGGAGGATCCTCAGAGGTATCATATAGTGTATTCTGTAAACGCAATAATGTATTCCCCAAACCAGAAGCAATCCTTAAAAATTAAGTCATGGAATGTTAATGGGTTAAACAACGCAAAAAAAAGAAAAGCCATTTTTGAGAGATATAGAAACGACAAAATGTCTATCATTGCCTTCCAAGAAATGCACTCCACGGAGAACTCTAGCAAGATTTGGCAAACCCAATGGCCAGGCAAAGCGGTCTTCTCTCATGGCACGCAAGCGTCGAGAGGGGTGATGTTTCTACTTAGCAAAGACATTTCAAGCCTAATCGTCGACCAAGGTCTAGACGAAGAGGGAAGATGGTTATATATCAAAATCAAGATGGAAGAGACGTGTCTGTGCATATTCAATGTCTACGCCCCCACAGCAGACAAACCTAAGCTACAACGAAAGTTGTTTCTTGATATTGAAAAGTGTATTGATAAAATGTCCTATGATGAATTAATAATCACCAGTGATTTTAATGTTGATGTTTCTTACAAAGAGCCTACTCTCACTAGCAGGTCTCTTATCGACTGTATGAACAGGCTGGATGTATGCGATATACAAAATGTTGTTTCAAAGGGCTCACCGCCCGTAACCTGGGTAAGATTGAGCAAACAATCTAGATTAGACTACATATTTGTATCCCAAAACATTGTTAACAAGATCAACAAATGCCAGGTAAAATCGTTTATTCTTTCTGACCATAAAGAAGTATCAGCCCTCCTTGAAATTAATAAACCCTCAAAAGGAAGAGGTTTTTGGAAATTTAATAGCTCCCTTTTATCCAACGAAGAATTCGTTACCGGAGTAGAGAACATCCTTGCCGACATGGACATGGAGTCTCTACCTCCCAAGCTAAAATGGGAGTTCTTCAAACTTAAAGTCAGGGAATGGTCAATAACCACTTGCGCAAAAATTGCCAAAAAAAAAAGAGAAACATTAAGAAAAAATAATTTTAGACTGAAACAGCTGGATGGTAAGAAAAGGCTGAATGTCCAAGAAGTAAATGAGAGAGCTGAAATACTGCAAGAAATGAGAGAAATAGAGCTCAACAAAGCAGAAGGAGCACTCATACGCTCTAAAGCGAAATGGATATCTGAAGGTGAAAAACCGTCCAAATACTTTTGCGCACTGGAGAAGTATAGGTCTGAAAAAAAAGTGGTACACCAACTAAATATTAACGGAGTTATCTCTAGTGATCCGGGGGTGATACTTGCCGAAGGCAACCGTTTTTATTCCGAGTTATATAAACAAGTTAGTTCTAATAACGAAATGTCTAAGATTTTTACACGTGATAATAGTCCCGTGATTTTGGATGAGTATGACAACAGTGAGTTATGTAAACCCTTCACTGAAGAGGAGGTATGCAAGGTAATAAAACTATGTAAGAATGGGAAGTCGCCTGGCTGCGATGGGTTCACCATAGAATTTTATAAATACTTCTGGTACTGTATTAGAGATCCCTTCATGTCTATGTTCTTGCAGTGTTTGCAAGAGGGCGAAATGTCAAATAACCAAAAAAGAGGTATCATTAATGTCATCCCCAAAAAAGATTCAGACTTACAAATGTTAAAAAATTGGAGGCCTATTACCTTACTCAACGTCGACTATAAGATCATATCAAAAGCTATCTCCAACAGGCTGTCGTATTTCTTACCTAATCTAGTGTCGAATGACCACTTTGGATTCGTCAAAGGGCGGTACATTGGGACCGCAATACGCAAGGTTGACGATATTTTGTCCCTTCTAGAAGAATCCAAAGGGGAAGGGCTTATCGCCTCCCTAGACTTCACAAAAGCCTATGACTCCATTAGTTGGGATTTTTTGAAAGAAGCTTTGAAGTCGTATAACATAGAAGAGGAGTATATATCTTGGGTAGAGACTCTCCTGTACGGGTCCAAGAGTACCTTCTGCAATAATGGTTGGGCATCCCCCTGGTTCGACGTCCATAGAGGCATGAAACAGGGGGACCCAATCTCATCTTTGTTGTTTACATTAGTGGTCGAGAAGCTTGCGGAAGTAATAAGAAATGACAAAAATATAAAGGGTATCCAGTCGGGAGAGAGTGAGAGCAAGATCGTCCAATTCGCCGATGACTTGACTCTAGTACTTAAAGACGAAAGCTCCCTGATAAATGCTATAAATATCATCGAAAAATTCTCTGCTGCTTCAGGTTTAAGTCTAAACCCCGCAAAGTCTAAGGGCTTTATTGTGGGGAACATTAAGATTACCAGCGCCAAAATCGCTCAAATTCAATGGGTTAACCAAATTAAATTATTAGGTGTCACATTATTGTGCCCCAGGAACGAAGATCGAATGTGTAAGATAAACAGCGACGATATCATAGACAAGGTGAAAAATACTATCAATCAGTGGAACAACAGGTTCTTAACCATAAAAGGGCGAATTGTAGTGTGTAATACCTTTCTTTTACCACTGTTCCAGCACGTCATGTCATGCATTACGTTCACTAAAGAGCTGTTTAAAACGATAAATGAGCTTATGTTTGGCTTCATTTGGAAGAAAAAAGGCCCTAAATTTAGTAAAGAGTTCCTGGCCCAAAAAAATCGAAAATGGAGGGTTAAACCTACGTCTAATAGAAGAGGTATATGAAACCAACCGTATCATGTGGGTCAAGAGAATACTACTAGGAAGAAATAATGGGTGGTTTGATGCAATCGCAACCCATTCAGGTAGAAGACTCGAGGATATCTTTTTGTCAAGGTATAAGCCATTGAACCCTCTCAATAAGTTCTATGAGGAAGTATACAGAGTGTGGAACAAGGTATACTATAAGCACTCCCCAGAAAATGTAAATGAAGTATTGCGTGAGAGACTTTGGAATAACAGACATGTTAAACTAAAAGGCTCCATGTTACATTGGAAGAAATGGGAGCAGTTCGGAATATCAACTGTAGGTGACATAGTTCAAGAAAATGGCTTCATTATGCCCACAAGGGACATTATCAGATATTTTAGCTTTCTCCCTAAAGCATCACAGAGAATCGAATTAAAAACAGCCATACCTGACAAATGGCTCAAAATAATTAGAGATAATGATGCAAGCCTAGAAGACGGTTCAATTGATTTCAACATAAGAGGCCATAAGCTGAATATAATCAAGTGTAATGCCAAGCAGGTATATAATGAATTAATCTTGGGTCGAAAGGTGAAAAGAGAAAAACTCGACAGTTGGCAAGAGGACTTGCGCCTCAACGATATACAGTTTGACAAAATCGACTGGAAAGAAACGTTCATGTTACCCTGTAACTCCTGAAGCGAGAATTCAGCAGTTTCAATATAGGATTATTCATAGAACAATAATGTGTAATGTATACCTGTCGAACATTGGCATTGTCAGGAACAACAAGTGTACTCTATGTAATAAAAGGGACGACATAGTCCACTTTTTCATTCTATGTAGTAACGCGTATAGACTCTGGGAAAACATCCTGGAATGGATAAGAGATATAGGATACCTAAACAGGGGATATAAAGGTGAAGAATTAATTCTCACTAAGAGAAGCAGAGTGGTTGTCAATAATCTTCATATTATGTTCGGAATCGATCAAACCAACTTATGTACTAAAATAGTTAACTGGCTGTTTTTCCAAGTGAAGGCGTACATTCACAGAGTCAAGCTATTTGATCGAGGGAATTTTTCTCTCCTTCACCTAATGTGTGAATTAAGAATGAGAATTTCTGTCATCCTGCATGCACAAAAAATCCATATTGTAAGCAAAGAAGAGAATAGACTATGGAGAACCTTAAAAGACGATGCCACCGAGTTGATTGACTCGTTGAAAACCTAATATATACCCCAGAAATACCAACATAGAACCTACGAAACAACTGGGTGAAAGCTATGCATGTCTCTTTTGATTGATCGCTACCACTTCGTATTATAAAATGTGTTAGCAGTGTATAAGCCCAGCTGGCAGGGATCCTGAATAAATATGTTGCAAAAACAAAAAAAAAAGACACCTCATATGGGACCAACAGAATTACATGGAGTGACCAGTCATATATATGGGATAGGGATTTCATGTTTTCTGTCTCCCCTTCCTCTCCCTCCTACTATCCCTCCCTCTCGAACTTTACATTTAACTGACATCAATCTTTGTTTCCCTTGGAAACGCAATCTTCTGCATGAACCCGAAATAAATAAATGCAAACTGATCACTGTTAAATAATTCTGGTTAAAAGAGTCAAGTTCGTTGACATTAATTATAGCGGTACGGCACAGAAGAACAGATGAATATATACAGATATTAAACATAGAATGTAGATATTTATAGGTTATACGAACACACAATTGTTTATGAATATAGTGTCTTAGTGGAGTGCGCCAAGGTTTGAACACATGCACAAATTTCTCACGCACCACTGCGCCGACAATGCACTTCAGACCGATCGGCTACCAATATTGTTGTAATAATTATATAACTGCATATAGCTCAGTATTTTCATAAAATTGTTATTTATCAGTTATATTATGTAGATTAAGATATTGAAGTCATGATTTCTTGACTAGATAAAAAAAGATATATGGAAAACAGTCTCCGATCTATATCATTTAATGGCCGAGCGCTCTAAAAGCGTTGCATGGGTGGACTCTGAGGTCTGAAAATAGTGTCCGTTCGAACCCCGGCGCTTCCTTCATAGCACCAGGAACTAGTGAAAGAATAGTTTTAGGAACTGAAGAAATTCCAGGGAAAAATGTTTTAACAAATTTAATATGTCGCGCTGTAATACATAAGAACAAAGCGATACAACCCTGAAATATGATTTTGTAAAAATATATTTATTTTCCTTATTAAGACGAGGACAGAGATTTACTCATAACATATCACTCGGTTTTTCAAGACAAAACGATGCCACATATTATCTATATATAATTTAATTGAGCTTCTTTGTGTGAGTGTGTATATACACACATACATATATGCACACACTGTTCGAGGCAACCTTAGTGTTTCACAATATAGAAAAATCAAAATCCGGAGAAATATGTCACCTCCTGAAAAAAACTGGGTCAAACGCCAATCAAATATAATATGTACCTTAAAAAAAGAAAATTCGAATCCCAAAATGCTAAGACAGCTAGTAGGAATAGTGGATTTAATGAATTAGTTATAAATGCTCATGTTTGATATGAATAGTATACGATGAAAGGTTAATTTGGCTAATGCTCAACAGCGCATGAATAGTGGCACAGTATTTTGGAACAGAAAATAGAAGTGTCAAATATAGATCAATCTGAACCCGCAATTTCCATGTATAATGCAACACTGAATGACCAACGCTATATAATCACAAGTTTTGTGTGTTACTAGAGAGATCGGAAAACACAAGATCACGAATCTTTCCAAATAGTTATGAACGACAACACGATTGACGACGATTTAGTTTAGTACTATAGATTCCATAAATACTAATAGTTTAAGGAGATGAAGAAGATCTGCAACAGGAATACTCAACATCCAATTAATATCTGTTTCATTCTCCTACTATGTAGAACTAGAACAACTGTGATCAAGCCGTTCGTGAACGGCTATCAGATGGCAAAACATGTCATATTAACAATACCATTCGGTCTATAATAAATATGATTTATTTACATCATTAATAAATTAATTTTCAACTCACGTTAAAATGTGAAATTTGAAATAAATAATATAATTCTATACTAAATCAGACCATTTGCAAAACGCAGTAATTACGCTGATTTATCGCATTAAGTTATTAAAAAACCTTTTAGCTAACTAGCTGTAAAAATTACACCTCTAAAAATGAACGTGCAAGAAATTCAACATTCTAAGCGCTACTTTGTGCTGGAACAACATAATTAAAAATCCGTCATCACACTTCTTCATGCATTGTTTTGTTTTCGACAATGGGAGTTATCTAATCCAATACTGAGATGATTTGTCAACATTAGACAAGTTTTCCCCCCGAAGATATGTCGGGGTCAATCTGACCGCTGATCTCATTTGTTTATTATAAGTACACATTTGTCCTGCTTCAAAGGCACTTCTTCAAGTCATGAACACTCGGGTCAAATACGCAACATTTCTTTTTGAATGATGCTATTATGGAATCATGCATGCCATAACACCGAACATCATTTCCAAGATAATCGCCACATCGTAATCATCGATTGTCAATATGTTTGAATTATCATGAAGAAAAGTAATAATTATTCGAGTTCCTTATGATTGTCACATTTACATATCGCTTATCGTATTATAGAAGATGGAAATATTTACGATAAGAAATTCTATTCAAGGATTCATATCTTGAAGAAGATAAAACATACTTGAATATTATTCGTCAAGGCAAAATGTCATATGAGCACATTATCAGATGTATGATTGACTGCCTTCAGATCACAATCATCAAGCTGCTATATTCAGGCACAGGCAATTTTATGCAGAATATAATATACATTCATGGTAACAATATACTTGGTTTGTCATAACATATGTATATAGACAGGGAAAATTGCTATACCCATATTTCCTTCCAATGGCCATAAATAGTCGTAACAATGACCATTGCTAAAGGTGTAGATGTAGATGTTTTTGCATGACATTGAAATTGAGGACATGTATAATATAACACGCATATATTATATTTATATTATGTATACATACATGGGGTACCAGGATACTTAATGTAATGCAAAATAGAAGCGAATAGGCGGTTGTAGACTCCTATCGATCGATAAAGAAGATATATTTGTTTAAATTTCAGTTTTTGAAAAAGAGAAGGCATAAAGATGGTCACATTTTCAACTCGATAATTGACTTGATATCAATGGAAAGATACTAGGTAATCTTGCAGAAGGAACGGCAATGGCAGGTCATTTTTTCGTTTGGACACATTCCAGCCGAGTGCATTGTTAATTGCTATTCGGCACAACTTTTTTAAAGGTCTGACTTTGGACCTTCTGTCTTGTAGTCTTGCAACCATTGTCCCGATATTTTTGAAGTACGACTCGTGGAAATTCATGCAAAGAATCTGGCATATTGTCTTGTTGAAACGATTCAGTTTTTCTTGGTCAACGGTTTCCTCGAAGATAGAATAGAATTTAAACATTCCCATGTGTTCGCGGTGGGTTGCAAACGCTCTGGCAATGCAGTAGCGAAGGTCATCCGTTTTGATATCATCAACAGCTTGCTCATCGTTCATCACTTTCAAGGAATTTGGGTTGAGTCCAGAACAGAGGATTAACCCCGCGACCTCTTTAAGCTCATTGTCAAAGCCACTTTCGTCGAACTGCGTTATGGTAATGATGACAAGCTGCTTGATGCTAATCCGCAGAATATCCTCTGGTGGGGTCATTCCATGAGCAAAGAGAAGCTTCAGGATCTTAGAAATGAATGTAAAGACAAATTTGGCAGAGGGTTCTTCTGTAGCACCAACGCAGCTTACCAGCATTCTGTTGCAGGCAGTCAAGAGGCGAGTCAACATATAAATCCCTTTCTTATCTGGGGTGTTCAGGTCCGCAGAGTAGGAGCAAAGAGTCTCGATGGCTTCAATATAATTATGTCCCAAGCGTTTAGCTCTCATTGTGCTTAGAGCGCAGCATTGGTTTATGATTGTATTGACAACTGTGCATACTTCACCAGAACATATGTCTGGGTTAATACCATGGGCCAGAAGCAGTTTCAGTATCTTGTTAGTTTCAGAAAGAAATGCTTCCAAGTATCTATCTACTTGTCGGAAGCCCACCCAACCACCTGAATATAGCATGTGCAGGGCACTGTGCCCCCTTTCATTGACGACGTTCAGGTCTTCAATGTAGTCAAGAATGTGACGAACGCAGAGGTAAATTTCAGGTAGATATTCGACATTGATCTCAGATCTCTGGCCCATCCTGGACAATCTGGAACATAGGAAATGCAAGGGTGTGTTCTTTGATCTGTCTTGGCAATTTACCAGGTCCCCACAGTGTTCCTGTAACATCAGAGTCAAATTTAAAACATTGGGACATTTATCGTTATAGTAAAGGCAGTGAAGAGCGCTGTCCCCATCCCCTGTGCAATCCAGTAGGGCATCTGGATCGATGGTTTGACTGCACTCTAATAAGGTCTTAACGGTGGATTCTCCTTCCTGGAGAGCGATTGCTAGAGGGGTTTTGCCAGTGTTTGGATCGCGTACATTGATTGACGTAGGGGCGATTTTCAAGAGATATTCAATACAAGTGTCTGCTCTACAGCGACATGCTGTATGGAGGATAATACTGTTTTCAACAGGCTGTGCACAGTTGGTTCTCTCTATGAATAGCTTCACAACATTAACACTGTCATGGGTGAGCGCTATCTGCAGCGGTGTGCTATTCAAATGGATGTAACAATAAGCGCTCGGACCGTAGGGAGAATCATGCATGAGGTGCAGACTGCTGGAAGGATAGCAGGCAGTTGACTTAGCATTGGTGCTCGCGCCATAACGCAAGAGCAACTCGGCAGAATGGACATCACCAAGTTTACAGGCTAGGTGAAGGGGACCATTACACCAGACGTTCTCGGTGTCGGCTGGATGACCTCGCTGGAGAAGCTGCTCGAGCAAGGAGTGCCATCCGTTGATAACTGACCACTGCATCAGGTGCAGACGCTGCTTGGAATCTACCACAGCTGCAATAGGAGAAAAGAGATGTTATAAATGATTTTTAAAAAGTCACTGAAAAAATCTCTTGATAATGATAAAATCTCAGAGGGTTTAACATATATCCCATTTGACGTGTGTATTGGCGTGAGTGTTAAATATATATGTGCGCAATTGGGTGTATTGCGTCAACATTATATGGAAAGACTAAGCCATATAGTTACATACAACAGTTTATACTACCATGATTATATAAAATGTTATTACGATATACTTCCAAATACATTACTCATTTCGATTAACTCTCACCAAATTTGGCCAATATCAAACTGACTCTCAATATGTAGACGTTCTAAATATAGATAAAGTTATAAGGTTATTATAGCTATATTCTATAATATTACACAACGAATTTGGAGCGCTGATTTATTCTGTTATCAAACGAGTTGGTCTTCCAATCGAACATGTTTTGTTGGCCTACCCATTTATACTAGCGGTTCCGGTGCCAGCAATACGGCCTATTGTTGTCATAAGTCATAGTGTGGTAAGGCCACCATCACAACATCAAGTTATCAACACCCTGTGCTATGAGTTAATCTCGCATACTGTATGACATAACCGATCGATTATCTATATTAATAGAATCTTCGCTATTTCTAAAACGTACAGGTGTTGGATTGTGATGATTCTTTTTCCAGCCACCAGCCTAAAGTTTATGTTTCATTCAAATACGAAAATGTATTGATAATTATACTGATCAGTATAATTATATCATTTTGTATATTGAAAATGCACCAGTATTTAAGCACTTTATTTCATAATGCACCAAAATGATATTATTTTGCCCTCTGACAAACATACCTGTGCAGACTTGGTTAATTCTCTAGAATCTGGCCATACAATTTGCAGGTTTTAAGACAATTTGCAGACGTTCTGATTCAAGTCAAAACTAAAATCAAGCCAAACTAATCCCCTCACCTACGGGTTGCCCCACACTCTAAAACGAACCAAGAACTTGATTTTTATTGTATACAGACAAGCCATTAAGAAATGATGTACTTGATCAATTTACACTATATATATATATTGTCCTTCCATAGTTACCTGTGACATCCACATCTCTGGCTATTTGATCCACCATGCTGATGACTCTTTTCTCCAGATGGCTTGTATCCCCCCGCTGACCATCGGCCTCTGTCGCAACCCTCAGCATTCTCTTTATCGCGTCTCGCTCTGCCGAAGTCATAGACCTCCAGGGTGAACTGTGCCTCCTCCAGGGCTTTGATCGAGATTTATGTTGCTTGGGCATAGTGCTACCACCTATAGGAGCAAGTGAGGATGTTCCTGGAATAGTTAAGCTACCTGGAGGTGTGTTTTCCTTGCTTTCGGTGCTCTCGGTGGATGTAGCGGAGCCCTTCCGCAGACTCCACCTACCTGCACCCGTAGAGAGGCATCCTTGGGATCCAACTCTCCCTCGTGCCAGAGGGGAACAGGAGGGGCTCATTATATCGCCTTTCTCTGCTCTGCTTTTCTTCATTAAACCTCCTATGAATTTCTTAGCCTTGGCCATGTTGAAGTTGGGAGACGGGGGAAGCTGGAGGTGTGGGTAGTAGTGACGGCGGTTTGGGCCAGGATTGTTCCTAGAAGAAACTGCTGGAGACGCTGGAGCAGAACCCCCTCCTCCTGCTCCTCCTGCTCCTGCTCCTCCCCTAGTGGTGGTGCTGGCGGTGGCAGCAACCAGGTGCAGGCCACTTGCCACTCTCGACATATTCTTGTCTTAGCTTGATAAAAATACAGCCAAGGTGTGCTATCTTTATCCTCTACGCACATTCACATAATTCTGCACTGGAGGTCGCATTAAGGAGCAGAGATAGATGCCAGTTTAGATGGGCAGAGATTGAATGACCTTGGACACTGTTTAATATGAGTAAAAGAAGCGCGCTAAATCCACCTATACTCAGCTCACTATCTCGACCCCCTTCACCCCTTATCTATATTCCCCACTAAATATGTGTTATTTTAAGAACACCGCGAGCTATACATGATCCCATTTCATCTCTTGTCTGAGCTTGCCTCTACTCTTGGGCCTCTGCCTAGACTTGACTCTCAGATAGGAGCAGCTAACTCGATTTATCACATTCGTTACAAAGGTGTCCTCTTTAGACATTCTGACACGTCTGAACTCGCCCTGCGACGCATTAAGCTGAATCGATGTCCGAATTAAAGATAAACTTGGCTCGGTTTCAAGAGGCTAGCACACGGTAGCCTATACTTTTCACATTTATCTCAAGAAGACCACACACAACCCAAAATAACGGAAAGGCCACACAGCTGGTGTCGCATCTAGACATAAACTCATACAAATAACGATCTACCAGATGATGTATAACCGTTCCCTTCCCAGGAAATTAACTACCATATCATAGTATCTTATCAACAATCGCATAAACAAACAACAGGAAAAATGGTTCATGTAATGGGACCTTTCAGCAACTTGTGTTATCCAGATCAACTTTATAATTATAAGCCACTCTTTACGATAATAACTCGATTAAAATATTGTAGTAGCAGACTCTATCACTAGACACTACCACCCAGGCCAATCAATAATTCATCACATAATAATATAGACCCCGTCTCCTCTCATTAGCAAGGGAAGAACATGATGAGGAAACACAAAACGTCCTGTCCGCTATTGGTTCCTTGTCTTGAATTTGCCTGCATTTCGACAATTCATTTGTTTCCTTCTGACTCTGGACACAACGCATACCCCGGAACAAAGCTCAGAAAAATCTGTGTAAATATATACTGGATGAAGTAATTAATTCCTCTAGAAACAGGATATAATCAGATGGTAGCAAATAGGATCGATACACGAGTGCTCTATGGCTTGGTAATTTAGTTCCTCCTAGAGTGTGCTTGATGGCGTTGTCTGTTCGAGTTCTCCTTTTCCATGCAAATAGGCCACATAGTAATTCCTAAGCGGCATCCACGTATACTGCAGATATAATATTCCTTGTTCCATAGAAAACGTGAGGCTAAATAGTCTGTAGTTGCAGATCGGAGTAGACTAATGCATTGCATTCACGCGTGTTCAGTCACATCTTGGATATTCGCAGGCGATTGTAGGGTTTCTGAGAATTTTTGGCGACATAAAATAGGGTTATGTTCTAAGTGTCATGTCAACATAGCGTATGTGACCCCGCCTCCCTACACTAACCGTGTAAACAAAGAACACGACCCGGAAGTGAAACCTCTCATCCGAATGCTGAATAATGACACAAGGGGGAGGCACTGAGCCGCCACGTCTCACTTCACGATAAGAACTTGAAGATTATTTTTATTATGGTTCGCCGACGCCAGCAAGGAAGCCAAGCTAAGCCAAATAATATGTAGGCCTAGGCTACCGTATTTTTTTTTCTAATTTAGTGCATATGAATAACTCACGTTTGGACATTTATTTTATTCCAGCTCTTTTAATTATAAATGAAATCGAGCCACGTCTCCATAGGTACATCACGTGGGGAACAACGACGTTAGATACGACGTTAGATACGGTTTACCGTTATGTCATTAATTATGTCATACGGTAGCATGTTTTAGCAGTTCACTCATGGACAATATTCGAATCTCAACTTAAATTTTACTTTATCTGTCAGTGTAAGCCCACCCTTAATTTATTTTTAAAATGTTATCGTAACGTTTTAAAAGAACAACTTAGGATGGGGGATGAGGATCGTGTGAAGCCCGTTAAGCCACCGATTCTATGTAACTTACATTGTAAGGTCACGGTCTGTTTCCCTCGTGATATAACCATAGCAACGTTAAAAAATGAATTTGGTTAGAGCATATATAAGCTGGCCTTGTTTCCCCGATCTCTGCCTCTGGAGGCTATACTTCGTCTAAAATAGTCAGGGATTTTTGCCTCAGTAGTGCTATTTATCAAAACCATGCCCAAATATAATACCGTAGGCCTACTAAGATATTATTTTTTTTCGTTTTGACAAGTTAGGCTATATTCATCGTATTATGTGCGCCAAGAGGATAGCCTGCCCTCTTGGCGCATATAAAAGTAAAACATGTTAATATATTTCAGTTTTTCATGAAATCTTTTTTCAGTTTTTTTTTCCGGATTTTCTTATTTTCTACCTGTTTCCACACTCTCTTAAGTCACAGGTTGATGACAATAACTCACGTAAGTAACTTACAGCGTTACCTCTGTTAACAAAGGCATATTGACTAGACCTTTTTGGTAAATATACCGTACATAATATAAAAGCGAATAGATGCCTGGTGGTCGTTTAAAATATCGGTAGGCTAATAGATTGACCCGGAAGGTCCGATACTTAATTAATAATCAGAAAGGACGGAAGGCCTATATGGGAAGTTTTTTCCCCCCTAAATATTTCAGAAATAACTAATTGTATAACGTTTGTTCAATTCGTTGTATATTTCAATTTAAATCAATAGGCAAACCAAAGAGCTTAAATTTATGCTATATCATACTATCGTAACATTAGGCCTACGGTACCACACTGCCACGCAAACGTTATGTAATTAGAAGAATGATCACATTAGATTTTAATCTAACAAGTAGAAAAATGGTCTTTTGATTTATAGGCCTAACAATTGGAAAAGTTAACATATTTGTAATAATGAAACAATGAGTTGTGTAATAAATATTATACGTGCCACATTACAACATTTTACAGTAGCTGATGAAAACTGAAGTACTGTAAAATAAAGTGGAAATGTTTAACAAAAATGCATTATTAGAAGTTTAGCTCGCATAGCGCGGCTGAGGAAGAAGGAAGGCCGCCGCAATAGACGCACGCGTTTGAACGCGTTGGTTTGGTCCCGCGCGCGGCAAAAGTATTATGGCTGCCGAGGTGAGTGCAGTTGCCTAGATAGCATAGATAGCTATAGATAGATAGCATAGACTATAGCATAGACTATTTGCACTATTTGCAGTTGCCTAGATAGCATAGACTATAGCATAGACTATTTGCCCGCGCGTGGATCCATATAATATTGATAACAAAGTTTTCTAATGCCATATATGACACATGGTTTCATATATAGGCCCTATTGAATAATGTTATGCAATATGATTGAAATGCAATATTACACATGTAGGCCTATATATAGGTACGGTAATAAAAGATGGAAAATGGCATTAGGCTGCGGTTCCACTGGCTCGCTCTTTTGGCCCGCTCATGGACCGCTCTTTTTATTTCCTCAAGCACATAACAAGCGGACTTAGAGCGACACCAGAGCGGTCTAATAGAATCAGTAACTGCGCTTTTTATACGCTCTTATGTGCGCTTCTTTAGAAGAGCGCAGGATGTTGCGCTCATATCTGCCGTGTTTGATTTGAGCGCAGCAACACAAGGCTCTTTCTACCTGTTAAAGAAGCGGACCAAGAGCGCAGTGAGAGCGCACAAACGCATTTACCATTGATTTTATATAGGAAACAAGCGCAACAGTAGAATCTCAGTAGAATCGCTCTGCGCTTGTATTGCGCTAAAAATATTAGCGGATGAAGAGCGACTGACAAGCACCCCATAAACAAGCGCAGCAAGAGCGAGCAATGAGCGCAGATACAAGCGAGCCAGTGGGATCCCACATATTTAGACACGCGTAGAATATACAAATAGAGGTTTATTGATAAATGGTCTCTGGCCAAGTATCTCACGGGTGTTATACCCTGGAACACACATACGAAACCAAGTTTATACAAATATAAGTAATAACATTACAAAATACATTTTGGACAAGAATTTCTCACGAAACTGTACTATCAAACAGACATTAATTAATACGGTATTTGAAAAAAAACCCACACCTATGAAACATTGATGATGGAACAGCTCCTCGAAGAGTACACAACTGAATGAGACCTTAAGAGGATTGTTTAGGAAAAGAGGTACATAATAGGGCAGTAGGCCTATGGTACATTATAATGGTTGACAGGAATAGCTGCAGCGTGGATCTCCGTCCCTCAGACGCGTATTTTTGTTGAATTATTGATACAAGTCAACTCAATATAGTGATATTGTCTTTAAACAAGTTATGAAAAATGTATGCCTACAAATAGGCCTAATGGTAATCTCTCAGGGATGGAGGAAGGTACATCTTTTAAATCTACGTTTTTTAGCCCTTTTGTCCAGAATATTTCTATCCTATTACTAATAATTATTGCTTTGGCTGGGGTTTTCAGATAATAAATTCAGCCGCCGGTAATCCTAGCCTGCTTAGCTGGCCTC
Organism: Sthenelais limicola; assembly: GCA_942159475.1. Taxonomy (NCBI): domain Eukaryota; kingdom Metazoa; phylum Annelida; class Polychaeta; order Phyllodocida; family Sigalionidae; genus Sthenelais; species Sthenelais limicola. Next base: position 68,134,509 of record OW804097.1, on the reverse strand, counting down.
GGTCTTCCCACATGTTCCCTCGATATATATATAGGCTACCCTTGCCATATCGTTCGCCCACGAGTACATTTGATAAATTGAAATGACCTGTAGACACTCTGATAGTCCAATGCATCTTTGAGTGAATCGAGCCACTTGTGCCAGTAACATGATTGCCATATTTAAAGCATTGGAAGCGCGGATTCTGCTACTGTCCTAGGCGTCAATTATGCTACGGTTAGAAGAGTCCATTGGCCCCAAGTTTATTTCTGTCTGATAGTGATATTCAACATTCATCTCCATCTATACTATAGGATGAAACTAGCTTCGGGACAAGAGCCTTTTCGGATCTGGTGGTGGTATTAAAGGTTTGCATGGGGTTTATGATGATCATTTAAAAAAATGTCTTGCTTTTATTTCCCGAAAAAAAACACGTAAGCGGAGGTACATCACTGTCTGTTTTTGTCTGTTTTTTTTTTTATCTCGGTCAATATACAAATTTTAGTGTTCAGTTCTGCAGACGACATTTTGCCAGGGTCAATTTAAGGCCGTCAGTTACACCAATGGCAACACAGTGTTTCGGAGCAGTGCCTGCCTGCTACCCTGCTATTGTTGCGCAGGCTGTAGCCAGTTGCAATGTTCCTGCTGATAACCTTCTTCAGATATTCCACAGCAGCTTCCTTGGTAGAATGCTTCACTTGGCCGTAATGTTTGGGGTTCTCTGCCTTCTTGCCCACTGATATTTGAGTAGTTCTGCCTTGGAGAGTGGCATGCCAAAACACAGACTTCTTCTTGTCCATGTTATAACACTGGCGGGAAGCTACCACGACTGCCATGATGCCTGTGAGAGCAGGTTTGTCTCTTTCTGCCTCCAAACCTTCAATAAATACCCTTGTCTTGTCCCCGTCACTCCTGGTGGAGCAATATGGTGAGTCATAGTCGTACTTATCCTCTATCTCATGCCTTTATCCAATCGTTGCCTGTATTTCTATATCTTATGCAATCGAAAGTCTGGTACTCCCCGTTTTACTCATGGGGATGCAATGGTTTCAATGTTTACCGTCTGACGACACTGCTACTTGATACGTTCATGGGATGGTCGATATGTCTTGATATTAGGTCAAGTTTGTTTGAATAAGGACTAGATAGTAGATATAACTATATGGTTACCATATGTACTATACATTCTACCAACCTGCAGGGATGTAGGAAGCAATTTAAACATGGGGGGGCCAACTTTGTCCCACAAAGTGAAATTGTATAACTTTATGGGTACAACTAGAAGTTGATTTGGAATAGTTTTTCTATAACACAAGGTCTAAGATGGTCTGTCATCGCAAGTGGAGTGGTTGATAGTTGAATTTGCATTTCGAAATTTACTTATTGGTTGTCCATTTCATTTTCAAGTTATCTTATTCTTTAATTTCACTAATATCTTCATATCTTGGGCTCACTTTTCTTTTAAACTCGCACATTTGGTTATTGATGTCATTCCTTGATTAGGGAAAGAATTAGAGATGCTAAGATCAAATTAAGCAAGAATATTGAGTTAAATGGGGTTCTGGGATATTAGGATATCTGGACCAGAGGCCTAGCTGGTGGTCCTAACACTCTTAGTCCAAACCCTCAGATCAGATAAGAATGGTATGTCAGCCTACCTTGCTAATTGGTATCCCTTCCTAGAACTTGGAATTTTAATGGAAATATAATGATATTTTGCAGCCTTAATGGATTTATGAAGGCAATTTGTGGTTTGAGGCAAGAGGCTTTCCCTTCGCTGGAAGGGACTTTCTCAGCTTTCCCTTCGCTGGAATGAACTTTCTCAACTTCGCGACTAGACTGCTAAGCTTGTGTTTATTTTTGGCGAAAATGGTTTTCGCATCGGCCACAACTTGTCTATAGTTACAGCAGTTTACTAGCATTTTATATTACTGAGAGAGGGCATTCTCTATAGATTGAGCAATTCCACCAATTGGTCGACATATGACTATAAAATAGACTTTTGAATTTGTAATGGGAAATCTTGGTCTGGAGGTGTTTTAATCAATTAAGTTAGCTTCCCCGATGGAAAGTACATCAGAAATACCCTACTTTTGCATATCTGGCATAAATATTTAAAATTCTAGAGGGAAAAAAACATGGTTTTATTGCCAAAAATATAACGAAAATATTGCTAATATGAAAAAAATGGTGTAAATAAAAAAAAATATGTCCACTCATGGTTACATGTTTTGAATTTCATATCACAACCCTGGGTACCAAATAATTTGAAAAATATATATTTCTAAAAACCCATTGGTTAATGTGCAATGCAAATATCTGGGGAAGTCTGTATATATCATCATAATGTGCCTATTTAAAGCTAGAATAAAAGTGGATATGTTTTAGACAGTTTTCAATGTATTAATATTATACGAGCAAAAACAGCACTCCTCCTCAAGTCATTGCTACCATGCTAATGACGTCACTCCAACATGACGTCACGCTGGATCCCATCCAACTTAGATACCTCTTGGATACATGGAGATGTATCTATGAGGGTGCACTTGTTGACAACTGACTGTTGTCCATCCTAACAACTGACCAAGAGGTGGTTTATGGTTAGGATTGTTGTTTTTCCCTGTACTTGGGTACAGAATACATGTATTACTTATGTAAACATGTAGGCTGTCCCCAAAACAGGGGGTAAGTGGAAAAACAACACTTCCACTATTTTTTATAGTGTTTGGCACAGCATGGTTTCGGGTATGGTGACCCTCATCAGGCAAAAAGACTGAGTATTTGCCCCAAGTACTGAAAAAATTATAAATATGGGTCCGTGGGCCCCAAATGGTTAGTCTCCAGACATGACCATGTTTTTTTGAGGAAACATTGGCCCGCACTGGGGTAGGGGTGACTAGTCAGATGTTTGTCTGACATAGGAACACCATGGCGGGGTGGAGAGATCCATCCCACCCTACATACATACAGATCCTCTCCCTCCGAATGGCCCAGTTGTGTGATAAAAAAATATTACGTGGCTAGTGGGCCAAAGGAAGGATCGGATTCTGAAGTATGTAGCAACGTTAGTTGAAGGTGTCCATGACATTGAGACCCATGGGGGAGCACGTTTTCAACTGATGTATCCAACGATTCTCCAGTCGTTCCCGTAGGATCCTCGAATCTGGTTTGTTCGGGTCACAGGGGACGAATTGTAAGATGTGTAGGGACACATCTGACCAACCCTTATGTAGGGTTTTCAAAAGTTTTCAATGTATTATCCCAATAATGTATGTATTTGAATATTTTAGTTTTCTTGGAATTAGAGCTTATAATATATATTTGGGAAGTTTCAATGTCACCATAACATGCCAGACATTTTAGTTAACAAAAAATACAATATTTAGTTGAAAAAATTAAAGTATGGCTGAAGGTAAGTCATCACATAGCTCAAACATAAACAGCCTCATTATTACCCCTGCTGTGAATTATTGCACCTCAAGAGTGCTAAAACATGATGTCGATAAATTATGTCACATTAAAATTATGTCACATTATTTAAACATGTATTGTGTGGATATATAGAAAACCTTTTCCCTAATAATTTTGCCTCTAACTACTTAAATAGAATTTATATTTACCTTCCTAAACACCCAATACAAGTATTTAAGTCATCTTAACAGGACAGCACAGGGAAGAATGTTATATATTTAGTTAATTCTAAATATAATGGATTATATGTGTAAATGGGCAGAGGGTCAATCCCCCTGTGACCCTTGCCACTGCCATTACCATTACCAAGTCATATTTTGGCTGTAACGTTTCTTCTAGTTGGAATAACTTTTACAAACAAAAAATCATTATGACCCTTATGTCGAAACCTATGAAGTACACAATAATTCAAAACATTATTGTTTTTTTTTTATTTTTTAAAAAAAAATTTATGTAGGAATAATTATGTACACTTCTTCTGTGCAATTATCAGCTAGTTTTTATATATTCCCCGAAGCTGCCCTGACTACACAATATTCATTATTAACTTTCCCAATTTTGTCTATATTAGCAGCAACATGTCTAGTTTATGTACGAGAAGTTAAGAACTCTCAGTCCTGGATGGCCAAATGATGACCAATTGATGGAATTGCACATCTGGAGGACTTTTTTTTCAGCATTCAAAATTTTACATGAAGGTGAAATGGTGGGGGGGGGGGGGGGGGGGGGGGCCAAACCATACTCTGGCCTCCCCACTTTCATTGGTGGGGGGGCCATGGCCCCTGTGCCCCCCCCCTGTTCCGACATCACGACACTATTCGCTAATCCCATGATCAACGTTATTAATTAGTTCCATCGAATGACATACATCTAAGAATAATCCAAATATATGCTCCATATGTAATACAATTCACTACGGTCTCGTCTTGGTTACATAATTTAGAAAAAATACAACCAGTTTATTTCTTTGTCATTTATAGACCTACTTATAATCACAGTTAAGTTTCAATGTACCATGTTGTTGTTGAAATGGATTTATTCAGGTTTTGGCATGTTTAACTTTGCAATTATACAAGAATAAAGACACAAAAAGCACATCTGACGCCTGCATAAGTATTCACTATTATTACTAAGTGTAAGTCTTATTTCCAAAACAATCAATTTGATAAATGTTTGTTATACATGTATTGCACACATGGGAGGCCAATTCTATTGATATAGGAATGATACAAGACATAGCGACGCACAAGCTCCGCCTTTACCGTGATAACCTTACACGTACTTTGATATTAATCATGCTATGGCCATGAATCAAGTCAAAGATTATTACAAGACAACATTTAAGATGACTAGATTTACGCATACGAATGCAACCAACATGTTTTAGCTAGTATTCTTCCTGGTCTTTTTTTTAAAATGTAGCCTATATATATTCCAATTCATATGTTGCATGACATGAACTGGGACGCGATTACATGAGCATTTAGTACTTGAGTGCGCTGCTTACGACAGCAAACCACAGGAAGGCAACGATAAAAGCGAGAGGGAAGATGATGAGAACAAAAACGCTCTCAATGATGCCTGTCAGTCGTGTCTGTTTATGCTGAAAAAATAAAAATGAGTATATTTTTTTCTGCGTTTCCACGGCACATTTTTCAACAAAATACTCGCATTTCGTTTTGGGAAGACAACTTGTTTTGTTACTATACAGATGACAGAATCGCAACTTATACCTGATATAAATGATTTAATGTTCCCGACTGACTGCATGGAAAAGAACATCCCATACAGAATAGAAAAGCCTCTGAACATAAATTATTTGCTCAAGATTAGTTGAATTCTCCTACCTCAAGATCAGGCGGAGTTGAAGAAGTTGAGGACTTTCCACATAAAGCATCGATTTTGGACATGATTGATCCCTTTGGCACCGAGAGCAAGAAGTTGACGATCAACATAATGACCACATCACAGATACAGAATATCAACCATGCCTGGCCAGGGCTAACACGATGATTGAAGGCAAACTTAGTCCATCCGGCTACGATGAGGTAGAGTATGGCCAGGAGTATTGCAGAGCCTAAACCAGTAAAAAAATCATTTAGATAATGATTTTAAATGGAAGGTTCATTAGCAACAGAGCCATGTGAGAAATACAAGCACTTGAATGTTCTGCATTTTATTAAAAACTGATACGATACCTATGTGTAATCTATACACGGGCAGAGATAACAAATACCAAGAACCAAAGATTAAATGTTGGATGGGAGTCCTTCTAGCATAGGAACTATTGCAAAAGGTACCCAGCAATATGTTCTTACAATGAATCATATTCAAACCTATTACTTCTGTTTTTATATTTATTTAAATTCAACTCCTACAATTATAATCACCAACTTGAGTTGAATTGGCTACTAGTTGTAACTTTGAAAGATTCCTCATGCGTTTTCTAAATAGAAAAGTTTATTTTAAAGGTAAACAGACAATTAAGCTTATTTCTTTGTTCATATTTACCGAGCTGCAGGACAACTCTCCTTTCAGATGATGGCAACCAGAATGAGAGCCATGCGGCAAAAACAACAAGCACACTGACGACATAGACACCACTGGCATAGAACATAGCTTTGTTTTCCAACTTCATTAGAAACCTAACCTCCAGACACGGGAATGCTCCTGTAGGTTACATAAATTGGTTTATGATAGTGAAAATGAAGAAGTCAACGATGAAATACTCAAATATAAAGTGTGAAACCATGTCAGAATTAGTTGCTATTTATTAGTGGCACTGCATATCAATGCATATTTTCTACCGATAATTTGCATTATTTATGTTCAACAATCAACTGCAATGACGTGACATTAATATTGATGTAGATGAAAGCATTATTATCACTGATCAATGGGGATTCGTCAAGTAGTAAGAGACCATTATACGAAGGTGAATTAAAGATTGGGAATATATTCATAATATGAAACAAAAAGTTAATATTATTAATTGTTTCTAGAAATTTTATTTTCATGTTATCATCTAGAACACTAGGAATAGAATAGAAGGTGTTGCACCCTGTATCGTAGTCACAGCTTTATCAAATGGCAAAAATGATGTAGATGCCTCTTAGTACAGACGGACTTGAAAAGTATATTTATATTAGGACTTTGGGCGCTAATAAAGTAAAAGCTTCATCAATAATTTTGGAAAGAGAATACTGATTAATTGTAATTGTGTCTGTTACACATGATCTTTGAATACTTCTGAAGAGTTACAATGCAAATGAATAATTATCTTATCTTGATATTTTATTAGGATAAAGCTGCATTTAACCAAACTCATGGCACATATAAAGTTAAGTAATATGCTATACCCAATAATCAACATGGTTATAGAAAAAAGGAGATGAACCACTACTGGTGTGGCATCTCTATTAGGAGGAGTATCTTGAATAGCTGTAATGTTAAAAAGTATATAGCATGTACATACTTACTGATACATACTGATTACCATAACATTATGACATTATTAATCCTGCACTTAATGGTAACATGAAACTCTAGCAGATGACAAAGTTTAACTGAATATTTATGATATATATGAGCAACTTATTGACTCAGTAACTAAAGATTGTGAGATGATAATACAGTGGAACAACTTCAATCAACTCAGTGTAAACCTAAAAAAAACAAAGCAATAATCATATTGAGAGAACAAAAAGGAGATATACCAAATCGCTCTTCCCAGAATGACTTAGGCGCTGCCAAGAATGAGTAGAAATCCGGTTAACTCAGAGTATAAGCTAGCCATAATTAGGTCATGTTATGACGACCAGGCCTCTCATTTCAGACTGCAGTCGCCCTCTTGTGTCAGGAAATGACACAATCACGGAAGAGCGAATTAAAATGCCAGATGACCAATATATTGAATGGGTGCCTATATTTAGATATTTAGGTTTAAGTCTACAAGAGGTCCTGAAATTTGACAACAGTTTTAATGATATCAAGACTAAGAATGTCAAGGTCATTTCTGTTTTTTTTGTAGAATTGGCATTTGTGGTAACTCTTATGTTTCACAAAGTTCCATTGTTGACAATGAAATTCATGAAATCATATTTAAGTAGGGGAAGAGGGTTCAAGGTTCCTGCCTGTGTATTTTGGGGATGATACAACAGGAGTCAAGTGGTCTGTTGGTGAGTCAAATACTCTTGCCAGGGGGAGGGGGGGGGGCAGCCTGCTACCAGTACCACTGATGTACACATTGCAGCTTAGAGCTACTGTTTTTGTGTTGATACTTTTGTTTGGTTTACACATTTGTTGTTTTGGGGAAGTGTAAGATTGAAACGGTTTTAGACTGACATCCTAGGCCTATTTGCCAGATTCAATGGGGGATGGAAGGTTGTACCAGTCCTGTATCAGTCCTAGGATAATTATAGTGGAAAAACTCCCTCCCCAAAAGGGGTAGAATAAGATCAAAGGGAATGATTGTTTATTCCCCCTATTGGTTTCTCTCCACCCCCATCACCCTCCATAATGGATGTCCCTCACATCCGGCAATGTATGACTGCATGCTGGCTGCCCATGTAAGGTGTTCATATCCTTGATTTAAGTAGATGAGCTCTCTCATATACTGCTTCAAAGCTACCCCCTGCATTTCTGTCGATAGATGTCAGTCAACATATAACAAAATTCTTCAAAAGAGCATTCCTCATCAGGATCTCTTACCATGTTCTGCATGATTGAGGGGTGGGGGCGACAGTCAATAATGTTCGAGGAAGCCTTCAGATTTTTCTAACAAAAAAGCGGGTGTTTGCTGTTTGTCTCAGGGTCTGTATACAATGCCAACATGATTTTACTGATCAATGCAGATCTAGGCCAAAATCTTTCAATATTCTATCTTGGTGAATTTTTGGATTGGGAATACATGCATGGACCACAAAATAGACATTACAAAGTTTTGACATTACCTGATGTGTAGTTCTGGCTACAGTCATGGAGGATTAGGTCCTGTAATATGTGGTAATGTATTTGAACACCTTTGTCAACATCAATAGGAGAATCCAGCCATCTAAAGTATAAAGTATCCATGGTATACCCAACTGAAAAGAAATAATAGGACCAAGCTTATTGATCATATCGATAGAGTGTATTGCCAAAGGCTTTCATCCAAGCTGGTGATAATGTTCCAAACAATGCATCCTGGAATTAGTGGTACAATTGTCAAAAAAAGACAAAATGAAAAGAAAAACAGGTAGGGATCGAATGACTCACCAAAACTCTATTATAGAGGCTTCCTAGTGCAGACAAACTTAATTAATTAAGGGTGGTCTCCACTGGCACAAGTTCTGCGGTAAGCCTTGCGATGGTTTGTGCTGGTTCTGTAGGTGGAGAGGAATGACGAAGTCCTTGCCTACATGGTTCACTGGCCATGTAGGCAGGTCCTCGCCACTCCTCACCAACACAGCACCATCGCAAGGCTTACCACAGAGCATACCGCAGCCAGTGGAGACCGCCCTTTAAGGGAGATAATTCCGATATTTCCGCACCTTGGCTCAAATTTAAGGATATGTGTATCCTAGCAAATTAATGAAGAAAGATGTTATCCCACCCCACTCTATAAATAATGTTTTTGTTCAATGTTCAAATGAATAAACAGTAAAATAGTAGGTTTAGCATCCAATACAGGAACATGCAGGGTTTCATCATTCCAATCATTCCTTGGTGGGTTCTCTGGAGCTGAGGTCAGCACTACCTGGCCTCCTCTATTCAAATTCTAGGGCTTATTACCAGGAAATAAAGCCTTGTTCAGTGCCTGCTGCTCTTGTGGCACCATCTCTAAAGGTTTACAAGAAGTAAAGTTTGGATGGTTTCCACTTACTCTGGTCACTGGTCCTGCTTATCTTTATTCCTTTTTCTTTTTCAATCCTCTTATCTTTCTCATGATTTCAGCCATACTGTCACTCCTTGACCAAACCACCTAGCTTCCCGAGCCTTGTTTCCATTTACAGTTCAGTTCTTAACTAGACGCCACGGTGACTTAGTTTGTGGCCACCGTACGGTGCCGCGAGGTACACATTAATTCCCGTAGGTGTCACCCTCAGTCTCTCTACCTCTGAGCAACGTTATATGCTCAAAACGGCACACGATCACCTTTTTAGAGTCACCTCATATATTTGGTCATTTCCGTTGCCACAGAACGCCCCCTGAATATCCCTAGATTGTTGTTTTAAAGTAATATAGTCATCATAGCATGAATAAAGGAGATATGGACGTTTTTCCTTCCTCTGCTATGTCAGCTAGGCCATGTTTATAACAGCTTTCTAGGCTATGCATTCACCACAAGGGGAGGTAGCACAGTGGGTTTGGCGTTCAACTCTGGACCTAAAGGTTGAGTGTTCTAGCCTTGCCTAGGTCAGTGTTTTTATGAATTTATCTCTGGGGTCGCATAGATGCTATGTCATTCTATGCGACGGGAGGTGGGTTGGCATGGTTGCTGGTGATGGGAAAGGCAGGAGAAACACTGTGTACATATAATGTTTTCAGATAATTACCCATCAATCTTAGGGCTATGATACAACTAAAGGAAAAAACAGGCCTCCACGGCCACACTAGCAATGGCCACTTCCTGGTCTTTGGATACAGAAGAAACCCAAATATCAGTAATATGTTAGTTTCATCTAAACTCAGTTTAATAGTTTTATAGCATATTTGACTCCTACTGCATGAAATAATGCTGAACTGCCAAGTTGATTGTGCAGTTTTACAGTTTGTGGAAAAACGGTTCTCCGATAAAATAACAAGAAATTTTGGCTGTGACCAAGGAAACAACGGTTTCCCCCGAATCCCCTTTACAAAAAAAACAACCCTCCCCTCAAATTGATCCCAACTCCACGCGGGAAATCGCGTTGTCAAGGACTCTATCAATGTGCGTTTCCAACGTTGCAAAAATGGAGCGCGCAGACGAGTATGTTATTGCGTCGTCGCCGGCATTGGGCATTGGATGGCTAGAAAGACAAAAATATATAGCTTCAACAGAAGCTGCATGAGACATGCCCATGCCCTAAATACTCTTATTTATCAGGCTCCGAGCAACGATGTGTAGCTATAGGATCGTTGCTCCGATTCTATGGGAGCAACAATCCAATGCCAATGGAGAATCGTTGATGGGAGCCTATGCCTATGCCTTTTCGCACACTGCAGGGCAGGCCACAGCTGAAAATTATTGGGTTACAGTACAGTTTCCTTAATATCTTCCTTATTTAAATATAAGTTGTGATAAAATTACATGCATGGGGTAGGAAAAGTATGCTCTTTATGTATGTTGATTTTCAACATCTTGACAACTTGAAGATCAACTTGACAACATCTGCCACAACACAGATCAGCAGGTCACCAGAAGATGAAGGCCTACAATCGTCGCCAAGCTTTTTTATTGTTTACTTATGTAACTGAATACTTTCTCTCATATCTGCCTCATTTAATAAAGGCTGAACTTGATATAAACACATATTTAGGGGTAGAAAAGCATGCTCTTTCGGAATTTCAACATCTTGACAATGTATTTCGAATAGAAATAGTGATTTTTATCAATTTGCGGGAGCGTAAAATCACCGTGATGTGTACGCAAGTGCGTCGGAAATTCAGGTGGGAACAGGCGGAGTCGGGTTTCCCTTATAAGGGGGCAACGCGGACGCCCAAAGAACAGGCGGCAAGAACTGGAACCTATATAAGGTTTCCCAGTACAAGCGCCTTCGGCGCTCGTACAGCCTTCGGCGGGGGAAACCTTAAAAAAAGTATTATATCTCAACATCCTCAAAGAAATAATGAGTTAGAACCTGTTGCCAGTGCAAACATATATCTAATACACCACACACACACACATCTATGCCATATATGACGTAATAGACATGGTGGGGTAACGTATGGTGGTGTTACACATGACGGTGTTACAGAAGGTAGTGTTACACATAATGGTGTTACACATTTATAATGGTGTTACACATGGTGGTGTAACACATGATGAGTCCTCACGACAATCCATATTCTATGTAATAATATAACTTTGATAGAATATAACTTCACTAATTTTTGGAGTATCAATTTTCCCCCCAATTTGATAACGGTCAGTTCTCCTTTGGCACATTGTTCAGCAAGACCTGCTCCTAGTCTCAGTATATTGAGTCTAGTAACCGTGGACAAAATATTTATCTAACATTTCATTTGAGTAGGAACGGTTGATATATACTATTCTAGTATGATAGACGAGATTGCGTGAGTTTTAAATGTCAGCATTTTGACGACATTCGTTAAATATTTCCAAATTAATATTTTCAGTATCTTAAGATCTCTCTCCTCTTTCCCTCTCTCTGTCTCTTCTTTCGGTCTCCGCTCTTCTCTCTCTCTCTTCTCTCCGTCTCCCTCTTTCTCTGCTTCTCTCTTTCGCCATGATGTTTCTCATTTTGATAATATTTCTCCGCTCCAATTATTATAGATCTAGCATAGTAGAATAATTTAATATAGTGAATATGTCTGATTATTTTCTAATGTATAATGTAGGCCTAGAAGCTAAATCTAAAAGAAACCAGCGGGAATGACTCCCCTTTCATCGTCCAAACCTTCGTTGGTCATTTAGTAGATAGATAATGACCTTATTATTAGGGCATTCTCATGGAAAATAGATACGGTATCCACAAAAAAGAACAGAACTTAAAATAAATAAATTTATACTTACAGCTTTCAATCATAAATGGGCAATATATTGTTCTCCTGTTTGTTATCAGCTGTGGACAGTTAAGATGATATATTATCCTGAAAGATAGCACGTCTGATATCATTTTTTTTATTCGCAGATATGTTGCATTGTTAATGTAGTTGGATCCACGTGAAAGACATGGACCCAAACAAGTTTCTGTCTATGTTAAAACACATTATGTGCCACCAAATGTTATGTTTGCGGAATTTTGTCATTATTTTCAGCTTTTTACTACAAAGTTATCCTGACTGGCATTATGCTGACATCACCATTGCGCATTAGACTTCTACTTGTCTGACTATACAAAATCTCGCTTTCATGCAATGATTTTACGTCCCCCCCCCCCCCCCACACACCCCATGCAGTCACACCCACTACAGTGGTACACATAATTATGTTTTTCATGGACAATGAAAGCAGTCTTTTACAGGATCATGAGTATACTTACTTATTGACATACCACACGTGACCCGTGGCATTGATCCTCATCAGAGCCTCGTGGACGAGTCCATCCACTCGATCTGATCTATCAGAGTTGCGAACAAAGATATCTGGTCTCCATATTTTCTCCATCGCCGACTTATCATTTACTCTCAGTCTGGTCGCAGTTTGGTCCTTCAGCAGAGGCTTCAAACGTTCATCTTTCCAAGCAGACCGTAGGTACATTCCCAAGATCATGGTCTGTAATACATATGGTCCGTTCGTCAGAAAATGTACAATCGGCAGCTCTACACATTTTGTAAATTCTGTTTTATAAATTCTATAAAATAGGCGGAAAATGACAAATACTGGGAATATCCCAGTATACTTTTGTTATTGCCTTGAAACGGTTGTCGAGACAATCTATAACTTGATATTGCTGAAAAGGAAGTTTTGTTGCTTACCCCAGCCTCTGTGTCGAATGACATGCTATTCACATATATTCCGATTTTCACCTCAGTAGCTTTCTCTGTTAAAGAAATTAATATCAAATAGAGTAGATGTTCGAAGTAAATGAATTGAATACTTAGTGTTGGACCTTACTAGAAGGATGTAAGGTAAAAGGCCCTTAATTATATATATGTAAGGTTCATTGGCAGTTACTTCTGAACAAAATTGTGTGATAAATTGTTTTCCGAGTTGGAGGAATATATTGCGGTACAATATTAAATAGTATAGCGTAATTAAACAGTTACACATTTTTAATCGTTCATGTCATAAACTAGTATCGTATTCATCTAAAATTCATACGTTGTGAGGTCAACATAAACAATAAACTTAATGTAAATCCCTATAGCCTGTCCTAATCTGAATGGAATCAACCACTACATTTTGGCTTTCTTATATATTTTCTTATTTATTTGCATTTCGAGATTTACCTGCACTCGGAGGGTCGGCGCCTACGTAATCGGAGTTATTGAGGAAGTCATATATGGCTTTGTGGCCAATGTACCTAAAAAGTTGAGATAAACGCTTTTCAGTCTTCAACACAAAAATGCCGTCTTTTCTGGTGGATATTAAACGACTATTAGGGCCTATAAGTATGTGCAAATTTACTCCAAATATCTCCTAAATATATCTAAATAGTAATGGCAGGGTCAAGGTGAAAACTGGGCACAATGCCTGACCCTCGATAATATAGGGATGGCAAAGGCCACACCTTTTTATAATCACTTGGATAAATAAAGAATTATAAAAACATGCATAGGATTTAAGTAAGGAAATGTTATTCCACAAAAAGAGGGGCGATTTTATGGGCAGGCCGACTAGGGAGGGAATTTGTCGGAATGAGGATAGAGGTCTCCCTCAATAAACTCCAGTCCCTGTTCCTCCTGTGGTCTATCTCATGCCATAAGTCTCTTCCCTCCTCACCACAGCCTTTTAAGTCCATATTATAGGATTCAAGCACCACATGCCACCATGCAGGGGTGAATGGAGCACGGCAGTGGTCCATCCCTGAAACACACCTAATATATATCATATCCTGAGTGGGTAAGAAAAGGGGAGGTGTGAGCAAGAAAATGAGAAAGAGAGAAAAGGAGGAAAGGAATGGAGAGGAAGAACGGAGAGAGCGAGGGACTGGCGGAGAAAGATGAATGCATGTACAGTGGGCAAAATAAATTGTTTCTGGAGAAAGAAACTTACATAATATATCAATTCGATCCAACAGAAACAGGGTCAGTTTTAAGTATGTTAACATGGTTCTCCCAGCCCAGCAAACATAAAGTTACTGACTTTTAATGATGTATTCGCACAATGTTTACCGATATTTTTTTACTGACAAAATAAAGTCATATTATAAAACTCTGCCCAAAAAGTAGTTGACACGGGCTAAACGGGTTTCTTTAAGAAGAGAGAAAAGTGGGGGGCTTTTGATTTGAACCCTTTGTCCCCTGAATCGCTGTTTGCGATCGACCATGGCGAAATATATATAGAGCTGCATTGTACAGCGCTGTCTATACTATGTTCCGCTGTCTTTCCCCTTCCATGGAAGGAAGGGCTGGTCATACTGGTCCTCTTTTGCCATGGTTAATTGCAAACAGCGGCTCGCAGGGCAAAGGGTTGACAGGAACTTTTAAAAAATAGAAGTAAAATATCCCCCACTTTTCCCTCCTCTTAAATAAAGCCGTTTAGCCCGTGTCAAATATTTATTGGACAGAGTATAGCAGGCGTTATGCGAGGCCACGGGGGGCGTTTCATAAATTAACGCAGCGCGCGTTCGTTATGGTAGCGTAACTATGGGTTAGATAGCGATAAATTTAGCGCGTGTTCGTTATAGTAACGCAATGTTAGTTGACGTCAATTTTGGCCCTTACCGCGCGCTATGTTAAAATATGTCGTTCTTTATTTGGTAACGGCTGTCGTTAGATCCTATAACGCGCGCTGCGTTAACTTATGAAACGCCCCCCAGCTGAGCGGCAACAAGTGCGCCAGAAAAATCTATCCCAGCTTTATTCTCGCGCCACGCACCGAACTTATGTCATAAGAGCTAAGTACTGTTTTGGAGAAATGAAATCTACCGGTATATATATATACTAGCAAAGTACTCGTCCTCCGGACGGTCCCCTTCTCTCCCCACACTTCCCCCTCTCCCTCTTTTCCCTACCCCTCTTCTCTGTCTCTCATACCTGTTTTTCTCTCCCAACCCCATCTCCGATTCCCCCCTGCTCCCTCCCCTCTTTCTCATGCTCCCCCTCCTTGCTTTCTCTCCCTTCCCTCTCCCTTCCCCTACATCCTCTCCCTCCGGTCTCCCTCTTTTCCCTCCGCCTCTTCTCTGTCTTTCATACCTGTTTTTCTCTCCCAACCCCATCTCCGATACCCCCTCTCCCTCCCCTCTTCCTCATGCTTCTCATCCTCATTTCAGGGAGTCTTGTATAACAGGGAGTCTTGATATAGATATAGTCTAGATATAGGGAGTCTTGTATAACATAATACCATTTTCACAAATATGATGAAATAATCCATGTAAACTCAACACTCCTTTATGATAATAATATTATGAGAATCATTAACATTCAGAGGAATATTCGGGGAATACTATGCATTTATTCATGCTTCTGTGACCCCACCTGTCAACGGTGCAGAACATGTTTTGCCCCCCCCCCCCCCCCCAATATGAAGGGGTTGATGATTTATATACCAGGACTAATTGACCTTACAAAGGTCTTTCCCTAGTACCTGGTGGAGCACTAATCCTGAATATATAATGGGGTTAATTAATTTCGAGAACATTGTCAAGAGGAATCAATTAGCCTACAAGATGTGATTTTATTTTCAGCAGATCCAGATTTTTTTTATTTTATCAGTGCATGACACGATAAATTTGAAAAGTTTCTTATCATTTGACCTTAGCAGGGTCCTGTCAGTCATTGCTGACTACTATAACTCAAGTATATTGTGTAGAAAAAATGGAAAAACCATAAATTGATCATTTTAGTTAATATGTACACTTACCACAATGATATTAAGAACAATACAGATTGACGCAGTAGCTTGAGGCTAATGACGTAGTATCTCACAGGGGCTTTCCCAGGCTATAAATAGAGTGTGGGTATCCCGATTTTAAAAAGGCTTCAAAATCACATTTCCACCCCAAATACCTTCACAAACCACATACGACGACATCCAGAGAGGGGGGACAGACCTCTACAGATGAGTAAAGTGGTTTGTAAAACAACAAATTCCGAGAACATTCTGGACAAAGAAAACCTTCTTTCTACCATTTCTTTTCTACCTCCTTTCCTAGAAATCACTCTAGCCGTATATTATATGGATGGATAAAGAAATCATAAGGTACACATGTGTGCTCATCATTACATGAACCTTCTCCATGGCTATTATAATGGCTACAGAAATCCGTCTTAATTCTAAATCTGCTAGAGCCTAGAACTATTTAGCCAACATATGATACCAATTGCATTTCTCTACAATCAGCGCGATAACATCCCAGCAGAACTGAAAACAGCAAACTGTACTCATTTAATCTATACTCACGATTTTTTCGATGTAGCTTCAATGACAAGTATGAAGAAAATGCAGCCAATAAATGCTAGCTTATCCATGATCTGCAATGGAATAAAAAAAAAGGCATAATTTATAGTGATTTGACACATCGCTCCGTGAAATATCCTATAGGAAATTGTATGTAATACAAACCAAGGCACCTACTCGTATGTTTGGTGTACACACATATAATGTGACGCCAATCATAGGGTGAGCATCTCTAGACCCACAGACTGCATGAGACCTATATTTTAAAAATGTCTCACTGTCCAATGAAAACAGAGACTCTGGCTCCTAGCACGCAGTTGGTCGTGGGAAGAATATCATATTCTCTGTAATAAAGTCCCCTCAACAACCATTCTCAGCTAATTTCCGTGAAAATATGGAATTGTCTATTTCGTGGTATATTCATTCCAGTCCCATCCAAAGGTCACACAGATAGAGAGTATTAAAGGATTTGGACATGTTCATCTTGGTGTAAAACTTCATTATCTCCCAAAGAAAAATTATTTAGAGGACCCGCCGAAATCTCACCTTTTTCAGTCTGACTCTCTATCATCTTAAACTTTGGGAATCCCCCTTTTTTAATGAATTTTATTAAGACTGATTTCGGTTATACATGATATTCTCCCAGAGCTCAAGTGAAAAACAATTTACATAATTTCATTTGAAGCTGGGAATGCAGCTATCATGTATAACCGAAATCAGTCTTAATAAAATTCACTAAAAACACCCTCTGATTGGCGTCACATTATATGTGTGTACACCAAACATACGAGTAGGCGCCTTGGTTTGTATTACATACAATTTCCTATAGGATATTTCACGGAGCGATGTGTCAAATCACTGTAAATCCATGATAATCAAGACTTGTGGAGAACATTTTATTACGATTCCTACGGTACATCTATACATGTAGGACAGCGATGACACATGGAGGACATGCATTTACATACCCTATTTTCGGCTTTGATCTTTCATACTATTCATACATGTTTAACATAACATCAAAATAGATGTACGGTAATATTTTCCACAAAATAAACATCTTCAAATGAAAAGATAAAACTTTCCTGGCCCCGGAGTAGGCGACTTAATGGAAATTTTAATGGCATTTTGCGGTTTGGAGCGAGAGGCTTTCCCTCAGTTTGGAGGGCCTCTCTCATCAAATCTGAGCCTGGACTGTATATCACATTTTCAGATTTTCCCACAGTCGTCATCCACGTCAGCTCATGTGTCCATGACATACATATCACTGCGGTAGTCTGCCTCCTTTCTTTGTAGAAAATTAATTATATCAATCTAACATATTCTTTCTTGAACTTAAGCTGAGAATAGCATTGTAATGATGTGATGCTTATGGAAATAAAAAAAAATCAATCTTTCGTTGTTTTATTGTAGGGGTGGGGGGAGCGGCCAACCCCTTCACAAAGACCATGCGTTCGGATCCATCTGCGTTATATTTTAGTGCATTTCCACTGATCTGGGTAAAATGACTATGTGTTGCTATATATCACTCACCCTCCAACACAAACATAATGTATGTATCGTTCTACTCTAGACTCCAAAAAAAGTGATAATACCTGAATCATGATATGGTATGTCATCTGCGACTATTGAGGGAAATATATCAACAATATAAGACGGAAGTCTGAAGCTCGTTTAAAGTTTTTATTTCAATGGGGAAAAGTATAATATTTGTTTATATAGTTGAAGAGTCAGTTATGGGGATTGTCATTTCTTTCTTTGGGAAGATATTTGACGTCGAGTCTGTTAAATGTTCCTTGTTAATACATGATGTTAAAAGGGGGGTGGGTGGGAACAGAAAGGTTTTCCCGATGAAATTGTGAAGAAGAGGAAAATGAGCGGACGTGTGAGCTGACATGCAAGTCTGACGTAGATGAGGTCGAGAGCTCCAGACTCCCGCCACAATGACGGGGAATTATCCAAAGAACAATTCCCAGATAATTTAAGTTGACACATATTCTTTTCTGCACCAATTTAGGTGACATATAATTCTTGACAGCGGTATCCTATTTCAGGTTTTTGGTCAATCATTCTACACAAAAGAGGTAAGGCAGCTATTGTATAAACACTGTTATATAAGTTAATAAAAAGAGTTAGTTCACAACATATTCCCATACATGTATGCACGCTTACATTACGAGCCTTAATGTTTGGGAATATTTGGGGCTATAGATGCTCACTGAAGGGCATTATTGAAATAAACACATTCTAAGGTAAGATACAGATACAGGTAAAGAATATAACATGGGTCGCGAGTTATGTGGTTTGATGGTTTGATTCATTTCCACTTTATTTATGAAGTACCACATTTATCTAGATGTAACTGCCCAATAAGATGTTAAAGGTCAGTAATGAACACGATTTGCAAAAAACAAAAAAGGACAACAATATTCTGGGAAAGAATGAAAAATAAGTCATCTAGATGGCAAATGCTGATTGTTTCGACCATGTGTCTGACTTTGCTGGAGAATTACACTAAGAAAATATTTGATGACGCCAGATCTTCCGGGTGAGCCCAAAGTATGATACAATAAAAGTCATAGGAAGAATATGACATGACAATTCATTGGAAAAACATAGGTTATACCGTTCAGTTTGGAGTTACTGCAGCTGAGTTTAGCATGCTAAGCATGGCATGTAGGCTTTATGTGCCTTGTGATGAAGAATACAAAGTAATACAATATGTGCCTTATGACCGACACCATACATAGTACAAAAGACAAGTGTACAAGATTATGCATATGGAAGAAGAAGAATAGTAAGAAAATCTTTACAATTCAGACGTTCACGGTTCCTTAAATCAGTTAAATCATTTGTGCCCATCCCAAACCTCTTGCAGAAATACAGTTCTTAAGAAGGTTCTATAGTCCTTCCTATTCTTGCATTGGTGGCCTCTGATCTCAAGGCTATTCCAGGCCTCTGGAATTCTATATATAAGAGACTTTTTTACTTTATCAGTTCTTGGTGTGATGGTTTTTAGAATCCTTTTCCCCACGTGATTTCTTAATGGAACGTGTTTGTTTTCGAGGTGCTGTTCTTTCAGGCTTAGCGGGTATGCTAAGTCCAAAAGATGAGCTTCCCTACGAATATAGAATGGGGCAAGTTTTAAATCTCTTTGCTGTTCATCGACATTGGTGTATTTATTCAATTTTAATATTATTCTAACAGCAGAATTCTGCAGGGTCTGAACCTTTTTCAGCAGATCTTCCGAGGCCACCATGTAGATGATGTCACCGTACTCTAAGATAGGGCGGATAGCCACTTTATAGACCATAAGGACCACATCCCTTGGTGCACTGTAGCTTAACCTGGCTAGAGCCTTTAGTTTTGTTTTGGCAAGATTGATTTTAGATTTTATGTGGTCCGCAAACATCAGTTTGTCATCGATTTTCAAACCCAGATAAGTATAAGAATTAGTCCTCTCTAGGACCTGATCACCTATATTAAAAGCGATCGTTAAAGGGTGTTTTCTTTGAGTCACAACCATAGTTTTACTTTTTTTAACATTTAGCGATATCTTGTTCTTTCTACACCAGATGTGAACATTATCTAGACTATGTTGTAACTCTTCTAAACCATTAGACCCATTTTTACATGAGAGGCGATTGTAAATAATAGTATCGTCTGCAAAAAGTTGCACACTGGATGACGTAATAACTTCATGAAAGTCGTTTATGTAGGCCAGAAATAGAAGCGGCCCTAGGGAAGTGCCCTGTGGAACACCACATGTGACCAATTTATTCACGGACATCCCTTCATTTATAACAACTCTTTGGAACCTTTGGCTCAGATAATCTTGAACCCATTGTAATGCTCGGTCCCCAACACCCAATTTTTTCAGTTTAAAGAGAAGTATCGAATGGTCAACGGTGTCAAATGCCTTCCTGAAATCCAGGAAGGCCAGAACCGTACCATCTTTTTCGTTAAGGTTGGAGAAGATGTCATTGAAAACCCGATGATGGGCATCCGAGATAGATCTCCCACGTCTGAACCCATATTGATGCTGATAAATAAGATTGTTTGACTCGAAAAACCCCATCAGTTGATTACCAACTATTTTCTCCAGCACTTTTGCTGGGAACTGTATTGCACTTATAGGTCTGTAATTTGTAGGTTCAGACCTTACCCCCTCTTTAAAGATAGGGGTGACATTAGCAGTTTTAAATTCAGCAGGGGTTTTGTTAGTCCTCAATGAGAGGTTACAAAGATGAGTAAGTTGTTTAGAGAGTCCAAGTAAGCAGGGTTTCAGAACTTTAGATGGGAGGAAAGGTATACCGGATGCTTTGTGGGTTCCAACCGACTTTATCATGTCAACAACTATTTCTTCGGACACCTCCAAAAACTGAAAGTCCAAGGGGACAGGAGGATTGGGGACATCAGCTCCCGAGAGCGGGCGTTTCTCCATGACCGGTTCGATTTTACTGGCTAGGTCAGGGCCTACCATGACGTAAAAGTCATTAAACCTGTCAGGGATCTTGCCCGTCTCAACAAGTGTTCCGTCAGCATTTTTAAGTTTTACTATGTTATGTTTTTTCGTTTTTTCCGGGGATATAATGTCGCAGAGATTATCCCACAACCTTTTAGTATCCCCTTTGTTTAGAGTTAATTGTTCTCTAATGTAGGTATTCTTCATCAGAATTACTTTTGAGTTAAGAAGATTCTTGTATTTTCTGGCCTCGTCCCATAGGTATGGGTCAGAGGTCTTCTTAGCTTTAGTAAACAACTTATCCCTTTGACGACACATTTTTACTAACTCATTTTTGTACCATGGAGGTCTTTCTTTAACTCTCTTAAAGTGCTTTACAGGGGAAGCTTTGTCCAGATAACACACAATTCTATCTAAAATTAATTTCCAACAATCATTAACATCATTTAGATCATAGTAGTTGGACCAATCGAGGTTCCTCAGATTCTCTACAAGTAAATTCATATCTAGGTTTTTTAAAGACCTGGCCTTAAAGCTGGTGTGTACATTCGTATTGTGCTCCTTTTTCCTCCAAACATATATAGGCAAGTGATCGCTAGAGTTATTTTCAATTTCACCTCTATCTGTGATAAATTTACAGTTTGTATATATTTGATCAATGAGACTAGATGTCTTTCTCGTGATCCTAGTTGCGTTTTTTATTTCTGGGGTGAGTCCGTATTTTGCTGCTGTTAGTTTCAGCTCTTCAACACTCTTATTAATTTTATCATTATGGTTGAGGTTAAAATCGCCCAGTAAGTACAATTCTCTTTGTTGGCCAAGGTTTACAATGACTTCATTTAAGTGTTCTAACATAGCTTTGATTTGGCCACCAGGGGGCCTATAGACATTTAGAATTACCATTGTTTTATTCATCCCTTTTCTACATTGTACTACTTGGAGTTCAAGGTCCTTGTTAGAGACGTTTAGATGCTGATGTACTTCAGCATCTGGGTGGGGCTCCCGAAAATGTCCACTTTCAAAAATATAAGGTCAAATTTTTATTTTATTTCAATTTATCTGAGCCTTCTCCTGGTCATAGCCAATGGTACAAGGTTAAACATACTAAAATTATAAAAAAAATTGAGCTTTTTCTGATTTCCTATGAAGTGCATCCAAAAAGTGTCCATTTTCGGCCATAGTGCCTGTTGTGTTCGGGGAGGAAATGAAACAAATTGAATAAAAAAGGAATATAGCATTATATTTTTGTAATTACTCCTCATCCACTTAGACTTAGACAAGTGTTCTTGTATTAAGTGAAGAAATATATGTTTTATATGATATTTCATGTATTTATTCGTTCCCATTTCCTGTTCTTTCAACCACTATTGCTTCACTGCCAATTCTATTCCAAAGTTTTCCCTGCTAACTCATATGAAATTAAATATTTCATGTTCTCTGCTTTTTTAACAGATAACTCTCAATTTTCATGAGTTTTCCCCCAGCTTCTACCTATTTTTATTATTATCTCATTAAAAAACATGAATTTATTGGACCAAGGAAGAACACTATGCTATCCCAGTCCCCGAACACAACACATGTCAATTTTTATGGAATTTAACTATTATTTCTACTTTTATACTACATATATCGATTTAACTTGATAAAACTCAGGCCTATATTCATATTTTTTTACCATTTTATAATAAATATTGTATTTTCTGGGTTGTCCCCGAACACAACAGACACACAAATATTGCAAAAATACCTGTAAATACCTATTATATTGCCATTATCTATGTCTGTTTTCATCTGATACCCATAGGGGTATCTTATTTCGAATTAATTTTGATTTTATTGTTCATATTTTCCCTTTAATTACCAATTTACTGATGCTGCTTAAAGGCCCCTGCCCCCGAACACAACACCCCATTTATAAGATAAAAGCCAAGCAGTAAATAGGAATATAACTAAAGATTTATGTGCAGAATTACAGAGAGAAATGATTAGAATAGTTTACTTTTTCATTATTATTCAATTTTAGCATTTTTTGGTCGTAGCATTTTTGTACCCGAACATAACACCCCTGTCCCCGAACACAACACCCCACCCTGTCCCCGAACACAACACCCCCTTAATTTAAGGGAAAGAAAGTAGTCATTTAGAATATAACCAATTATTTATGTTCAGAATTGCATACAGAATTGAATATAATACTTTACTTTTCAATTTTATCATTTTTTCATCATAACATATTTGTACCTGAACATAACACCCCTGTCCCCGAACACAACACCCCACCCTGTCCCCGAACACAACACCCCACCCTGTCCCCGAACACAACACCCTCTTAATTTAAGGGAAATTAAGCAGTCACTTTGAATATAACCAATGATTTATGTTCAGAATTACATACACGATTGAATAGAATACTTAGTTTTTCAATTTTATCATTTTTTCATTATAACATATTTGTACCCGAACACAACACCCCTGTCCCCGAACACAACACCCCCGTCCTTGAACACAACACCCCACCCCTTCCCCGAACACAACAACCCCTTTTTCTAAGGGAAGATAAGCAGTTATTGCAAGTATAACCAATGGGTTACATAGAAAATTGCATGCATAAATGAAGGGTTTTGTCGATTTTTGCATTACTTTTCAATTTCATTATATTTTGGTCATAATCTCTTTTTCCCCGAACACAACACCCCTCTCCCCGAACACAACACCCCTCTCCCCGAACACAACACATACTCAGAAGGTGGGTGTTCTGCTAATATATTCAAAGTCAACATATTAGATAGATAAATAGCAAAGAAATGTGCATAATCACAAATGTATTTTCATGAATATTTGAATAAAAATGCACTTTATCACTATGAGAAGTAAAGGCTGTCAAACTCAGAATTTCTATGTTTCAACTTTATGAAACCAGAAATATGGTCAAAATTGGAAAAAAATAAAAATTCATAGTTTAATGTGATATGGGATTATATCAATAACAAGAGACCTAAAGCAAAATATTTTCTAGGTAGAACCTTTATTGTGGATTTTATCATTTTATCAATAATCTTCATAAGGTATTTGGAGAGTTGTGAATGAAAAGACAGAAAATAATAAAATAAATGAAACAAAATTAAATTCAAAAATAAATTCAAAAGGGGGTTTTTATATATGCTTTATGAAGAATTAAAGACAAACAACAAATTAATAAGTTTTATATAACTTTTCATTGAAACAAAAAAGAATTTACACCAGGGACATGCATTAAGGGACATTTTCTAACATAAAAACTTGATTTTTTTGCATAAAAAGGAATTTTTATATATATTTCTCAATATGTCCTTATTATACACTTGGGAAGGTACGAAATACTGTAAAATCAGTAGTATGGGGTGAAATCCGAATGAATTATGGAATTAAAATGGATGATTTTTGCAAAATGGACATTTTCGGGAGCCCCACCCATCTACTACCACAGTCTTTCTGACATACATTGCAAGACCTCCTCCTCTCCTTTTACATCTTCTGTCTTGTCTAAAAATCTGATACTGATCAACATCCAACTGAGAATTTGTAACATTCTTTCCTAGCCAGGACTCCTGTATACTCAGGACGTCCGGCCTTGCGTCCCTTACCAAAATATCTACGTCAGTGAGTTTTGGTAGAAGGCTTCGTACATTCCACGATATTAGAAGGGTTCCTTTGCCCTTTGTTAATAAGAAGTTATCCATTACATAATAATTAGAAATAGATCCTTACTCAGGTTTTTGTACGGCGACATCTTTACTTTACATTGGAAACAGGGTCCGCTTAACATTACAAAGCGAACAAGAACACCACGGAGAAGGGTTAACACAAATACATAGATATCTCCACAACAGGAGATATAACAATAACAGGGGTGGCAAAGAAGTACATCTGATCCCCCATATATGTCTTCGTGAGACATTACAATACCTTCCTTTTGAGGCATTAAGATACCATATAATTGAGGTAGCGGGTATTTTTCTCCCGAAAAGGCACAGATATGTCTATAGTTTTAGATTTCATATTTCAATCATTCAATATATTTAACGTTGACATATCTTAGTCAGCATGGGTGAAATGGGTAACATACCTCATCACAAATGTATATGTGGCTCGACATGATTTCATGTAGCGAAAAATTCCACACAGTGAAGATAAAGTACAATATATTACCGAGTTGAGTTGCATACAATCGCTTTTGACTGTACTATATCAAAGAGGGGGTACCACATCCTATTATAAGTCATACAATAG
Source organism: Sthenelais limicola (assembly GCA_942159475.1). Taxonomy (NCBI): domain Eukaryota; kingdom Metazoa; phylum Annelida; class Polychaeta; order Phyllodocida; family Sigalionidae; genus Sthenelais; species Sthenelais limicola. The sequence continues at coordinate 68,109,118 of OW804097.1, read as the reverse complement.
TAACATGTATCCTCCCTTGGTGGACAGGATATGAGAAACATCGGGAATAGCCTTATTCCCCTTCTGAAATCAGAATTGTTAGTGGCTGGACTGAAAATGGATATAGTGGTAGTAGAATAGTAGCAGGACTCCCCCCCCCCCCCCCCCCCCCCCCTGTTGCAAGAGAGAGATCTCAGATCAGCTCCCCAGGGAGAGAGGGTTGAGTCCATACTATACCTGTTGTTTGGTCACCATTCGAGCCCCAATACATCAGACCACTGTTGGGTGGGAAGTAACAAGCTCCTCCTCGTTGTAAAGTTTACCTCTAAATAACAAACAGTTACAGTAAGCAGTGCAGTGCTTCAAGAGACCATAATCTATATAATATGGATATACAGCATAATCATGGCATCAAAGGTACAAAACATTTCCTGGAAAGCGGAAAATGGAATGGACGAAGAACAGATAAGTAAGGGGACAGAAAAGTAAGGAGGATTATAGCACGCTAATAACATTTCAACAAGTCAAGGTAAAAAGGCAAGAGTCATTTAGAGTTCAATCAATGAGGTATGATTGTTATAGTAGGAATATAGCAGTCTGTGTATGATATGATGGTAACCGCATTCAGTCTATTATGACTTCAAAGTAGCTCCACGTTAGATGCTAAAACAGTTCGCTCATGTATGATGATCAGTTTATGTATGGGATAATTAGAAATACTAGTAAATTACTGGTGCTAGTGCGATTATAGGTCACACCCTTTGCATTGTCTCTGGTAAGGTGAGGTTGCTAGTTGAATCGATGAAGACAGTCATAGATCTATATCTATCATATCATTTTCACCCGATATTTATACCTACGGGATATGTAAATACACAGGTAATTATAATATAAAAGCACCGTTAAGCGAGTTGAAATATCAATAGTGGATGAAGTCTGGAGATGACTGAGTCTACCAGAGTTCTCAGAACAGCTGGAAGAACAGTATAACCGGGGTTTCACTGCACTAAACTAATATGGGAGTTTGCTGAACTCTTTGTGATCATTAGTATTATCCAACACGTTACTAGCTAGGTCTCCTTCTAGAGATTTAACGACTCGCGTCATGTCGAACTTCTTCTCGTCCAAAACATGTCTAAACTGGTCTAGTTTGGCCTCCAACCTCTCAATTTTTGGCACAACAACATTACTCTCATTCCTACCTAGGTCAGAAAACTTAGTGCAGAACATTTCCTCTAAGCCACTGAGTCTTTCATCCATAGTGGAGCCATCCTCATGTTTGGAAATACCGAAATGGTTGGTGACCCTACTGGCGAATTTATCAAAATGGCTGTCAAGATAACGTTCGACTTGGCTTTGTATATAATCTTCTAACGTACAGGTTTGGGTGGAAGAATCAGCTAATGTTACCGATGGAAAGGTTAAAGTTGCGGTATTAGTCATATCGGGTAAAGAAGCCTTGGAAGCGCTATATTACTATCCATGTTTTTGGGATTGGGGTTGGCAGACAGCTCGTTGTTAACAGAACCATCCCTGTCTGGCGACATCTCCGCCATTTTGTAACGGTCATTTGTGTGCAACTGGTTTGTCGAAAGATCATAATCAGAAGAGGTGTGATCAAAACTTACTTAGGTCCAGTTTGTAGATCTTGGGTTTCTGCTTCTTTTCTGTCCTTTTGAACCTTTTTAACACTAGAATTTGTCTTTTTCGGGGCTTTTGATGTTCCAGGCGCTGTCTTGGCATGGGCCTCTCCCGCGGGAGTTGTGCGGGAGGCCATCTTGGAACGTCTCCCATGCTTTGTCATGATGTAGAAAACCACTCGTAGAAGGAGCAAAAAACAGATAACCGATGGAATGGTTATAGATAATTGCTCTACAGGCATAGATGGAGTTCTCTGCTATTTTTTAGGGGTGATCGATACCCTAAAGTGCCATATTCGGGAGAAAAATCCAAACCCAGTCACTAGCGACGTTTCATCACCGTGAGAGTTTTTCCCGCCTATAAAGAAGGCTCCCTATTGGTTGCTGTTACACTATCTCATAGCATAGATTCTTATCTTTGGTTGTTAAATGGGATATCATCGGAATAAGATTGTATGCTGGAAAGACATAATATTATTCACGATTTAGTGTCAAAGCGGAAGATTATTTAAGTTTCACTGGTGGTCGAAATCGAACCAATAATTGATGCATGAGACATATTTAGGAACCAAAATAAAAATTGAGGGGCTTAGCTGATGGCCTCTTTCCCGTTGTGCCTGGATCTGGTTAGTATACTATGGAAGACCATTTACCCTTTTATTACATACGTATGTGATTACAAAGGGCATGATTCGGGGGTGCCATTAGAAATCTCGTATCGCATACGTATGTGATTCGGGTTGTCATGGAAGCACGTGACCCAAATAACGTAACATCATTGGTTCATGACATCGCGCTTCTTAGCGGCAGAAGCGTAGCGCTGCCTTGCATCGGGTTGTCATGGAAGCACGTGACCCAAATAACGTAACATCATTGGTTCATGACATCGCGCTTCTTAGCGGCAGAAGCGTAGCGCTGCCTTGCATGTTTCGTAAGTTTTCAGACATTGTGTTGATAATTCGTCAAGAAAAACGTCATATGAAGGTAAATATAACAAATAAATCGATAAATCAGTATGAAATAAATACTGAATAGCCCTCTGTCGATGTCAAATCGATCTCGACGTCGGGTCAAATCTCACTCCACCCCTTTGGAGTGTCGTGCGATTTGACCCTCCGTCTCGATCGATTTGACATCAACATCGGGCTATTCGGTATAAATACCGAACTTCGGTTATCCGAATTGGATCAATTCGGCCAAAAAAACTCGGCCAAAACCCGGCGAATTCAGCCGAAATTCGGAAAACTCGGCATTCGGCAATCTTTTATGCTTATATAACATACATTTACATACCTGTGTACATACCATATATATACATAAAGATAGACATAAAGATATGCATAAATGATATGAGTAATTCTGCCAAACGGGCAGCATTTGATTTCAGGAGGCCATTTTTTTTTTAGAGAAAACAAAATTCGTTGTATCACTACAATCTTTGGTGTACATATATGATAAAACCATGTTTGATTTTATGCTAGATAATTATACATTGGTATATTCGAAAAAGGAACTTAGATGAGAATAGAAATGAATTATTGTATAAATAATTTATAAGCTACCACACCTCTAGGCTTGGTAGGGTTGGGTTGGCTAAGGGTTGATAATAGATTAATATTCATTTGAATAAGTAACCTCATTCCTAAGTAATATTTGATTGATATTTAATATAGTCAAAATTACATATAGCAGGGAATATCAGCATAATGTAGGTGAAGTTTGGGAAGGCTGGGGCTAATATTTCAATTCCTACACCTATGATTCATATACCTATATTTTCCCAATTATTTTGCCTTATATGTCTAAAATTATGTCTGAATACTTATGCTCATTATTCAAAAACTATTTGAGCCTTTTCCAAAATTTAAAATGTATTAAATACCTGAACATATCTATTTGACTGGCCTAAAATCATATAATTATTGAATCATTATCTGTACCTCATTTGGCAATCGTTGCTAGTAATGTATTATATAAGGTGAATATTTTACAATATGTATTAAATTATTAATTAACGTCTGTACAGGCAAGTTGATTCAGACTATGAACTTTTATTGTATACCAAACGAACCGGGAACATGTCAGCATTACAGAGCTTTTTAAAGTATTCCAATCCGTTGGGAAATGGCGACACAGTGGCCCAATATGTGACGTCCGAATTTAGTCCGAATTCGGCCGAATAAAAGAGAGATTTTACCGAATTTCTCCCGAATTTATTAAATATCGGTTCGGCTCGGTTCGGATATCGGATCATTCGGCAAATTATAAAGGTCGGTGATTACCGAACCGAGGCCGAAATGGGGCATCTGATTCGGATATTTGCCATCGGTTGATGGGTAAAAGGTCTTCCATAGTATACACTTACATATCAGTCACCAGGATGTGGTACCTCCTCCTCCCCGCCCCCCGCTCTTGCCCCATATCAACGAGAGTAAATCGAGACTAACCTCGTTGCCCATATACACTCTATATTTATTTCCATCTCAGACTGTGTATTTTTCTCCCCATGTCTCTAAATAAAAGGTGAATAATTGATGGAGGGGTGTCAGAATACAACAGCTATAATTGGGCTTATAGGTCAGTCCAGCCAGTAGGGCTTTTTTCCTTGAGAATATAAACATAAATATACATTGACAGAAATAAATTAGTAGTTGATCATATGATAGTCACCGTTATCTCCCTAACTTCGGATTTTTATTTCTAACCGAACTTAGTTATTTCGGGGTCTTATGCATCAGAGAGAGAGAGATATTTGACAACCACATTATGGCTTATTTACTCGGTTGTGGAAAATTATCAAGTCATTATTTAGTAAAATTTACAGCATTGGCCATGGCTGTATTGATAATTACCGCAAGCCTTTTGAAAGTAGGTTAAATAAAAGTATGATGGCTGCCGTGGTTGGTGCTTTACCACCTGTCGTTTTATCTTTTTTAATTTGGCTTTTGGAATCCTGTTTCCCGGGAAGCATTTGGATGCTACCATTTTTCATTTGAACAAATTGACTTTGTAGGTCAAATAAAAGTATGATGGCTGCCGTGGTTGGTGCTTTACCCACAATCGTTGAAGCAGCTTCTTAGATTAACTTAATATGGAGCGTTGTGTCTGGGAAGCATTTGGATGCTTCCGTTTTCATTAGAATTAATTGACTTTGTAGTGATTAATATTAGATAAATAATAACTTAGTAATCTTCTACAACCGGATAGATAAGTCATAATGTGGCTGTCAAATCTGGATATTATTATATCCCATCGGTTAAAGGCTATGTATGGGTATAATTTACACCGGAAAGTTATGCTGGGTAAAGCGGTCACATGCCAAGGCCTGAAGACATTGTCGGATATCGATTGGGTATCGATAAAGATTGGGTCTAAAGTGGAGAACAATTTGTAAACATTGCGGTCTGCTGCCCTTGAAGTTCGTTTTCAGCTGTGCTCGGGGAAGAGATCGGTGATTCACAGACAGTACACGGAGATAGTGGGTGGGGTGGGGGTATGTCGGGAAGCCTATCCAAAAAAGCCCCTTCTCAAGCAAAATACTGTGTATCAAGTGTTGCGAGTTGTAAAAAAAATACTTTGTATCAAAAGTGCTTTTACTTCTCTCTTACTATGATATAAAGGATTATATTGTTTAATAAATCTCTTTGGAAGTACAATCACATGATCCCCTTAAACAATTGAGGTAATTTAAAAGCAAGATTCCACATTTCAATTATACGGTCTATATGATCTCTGTTCCTCGAAGCTTTCCCCAGTACCAAATTGCATCCATAACTTTTTAAAAATAAAAGACTCAGACAAGACTACCAATGCTTGATAGGCTACTGGATTGATAGAACAGCAAAGATCTCAATCTCATAATGTGCAGGAGAAACGGTAGGGGCCAGCACTTTAGTTTGATGCAATACAATGATATGAACTAACATGGGCAAAATATAAATACAAGAATAAAAAGAATTAAAAACAATATTCATAGCTTGGTGCAATCAAAGAGCGTAAATATAATCTAAATATTATCTATATCAGCTCTTTGGTGCAAGACAATGATGAATTAATGGGTCAAAATATAAATAGAGCTTGGTGCAATGAAGAAGTAACATGGACAGAATATTAATATAGAGAAGTTACGGAGGCAATCCTATACATGTGCAGCTTGATGCAATATGCATACATGTAATGGTGAACAAACATACGCAAATTATCATTTTTCTAATTTGGTGCAATACAATATTGAACCAATAATTATTAAACATAGATCTAGCTTGGTACGACAATGATGAACTTATATAGTTACCGGTAACATTACATAGAATGGTGAGCTAATAATTATATAGAAGTTACAGAGGCAATCCTATAGACATGAATGTAGCTTAGTGTAATACTAGGAGGAACTAATAATTATTACAGGTACCGTAACATCAATCCAGAAAGCATACCGCTGGATTGGGTTGTGTTGTGATCTGGCTTTTAGGCTAGTTGCTTGTATAAATAAAGAAAAACAGTTGCCGACGAGGTCCCGTCCACGCTCCACCTCCACCCCACCCCCACCCCTATAGTATAACGCTGCTCCGTGCGTAGGCACGGAGCAGCGGCCTATGGAGCAGCGGCCTATGCAGTGGCGCCAGCGGCGGCATTGGGAGACACCATTTTCGGCGCTTGTTGATATATTTCGCGGCAATGGCCGTCCATTCGAATCTTCCCGACGGGACCTATCGAGCTATACCTGACTCTAGCATTGTATATAGACAATATTGTTCCAGTAATCACTAGCTAATATCATTGCTTACTAATATACGGTAGTTCTCACACCTGACACAAAGCTGAATGAGGATTTATTTCGTTGGCAGAGACAGCAGCAATTCCCTTTTCTTCTACTTTGTACGTGAGACCGTGATAACGGGAACGACTGTTCCAATTTTAGAGAGGAGCCGGTGGCGGCTTTTTTAAAAAAAGCGGTAGGTCGCGGGAGAGTCTAGCTTGTAATTGATACAATACAATGGTGAGCTAATAGTTATATATACCGTGAGCAAAACATGGATGTAGCTTAGCACTATGCCGATGAACTAATTTATTATTACAGGTAGCATAGATCCAGCTTGGTGCTATGCAGCGATATAATGATAATTATATAGTCAAATCATTGACGTATAGATTGGTGCAATAAACGAATAGTTAACGGTAACATAGGTTTAGCTTGGTGCAATACAACGATGAGCTAATAATATACCGTTAGCAAAAGGGATGTCTGGTGCAAAACAACGATATCTGATTTACCTTCTGTGAGAATTGTACTGATGTATCATTCTTGGGCATTAAAACCAACGTACTGCAGACTATCACCATTCCAGCACCACGTGACTCTCTTAGCCAATCACAGGCTCAGCACTCCCGGGCTTCTCGTGCATGGCGGCAGATAGAGGCTTTTTCGTTCCTCGTCGTCGACTAGCTTCCATCTTCGACTTTGCCATTTACGGCCGCCTTACTTCTGCCACTGCACTTATTTGTATTTAGAGATGGCCGGGAAACGCAAGAGGAACACCTTGGTGGTTACTCCACCACGCTGCCTCAAAAGAAGGGATGGCCTGCGCCAAGGCAGAGAAACTTTCAAGATGGCGAAGGCCAGCAACGAGCAGACCAAGACGCTCAGCGTGACGTGCCTCAACCGCCGCAGCCAGTAGCCAATCAGCGCATCGCCCAACCTCAACCGGACCCAGTAACGCGCGAAGACATGCGCACAATGTATAACGACATCATGGTTGCTGTGCATGATATAGCAGCGAAGCAAAACAAGGTTCCTAACCCAGAAGAGCTACCAAGAGCTCCTGTTCCTGCTGTTCAGCCTGAACAGCATCCGATACAGCTTTTGCAAACTCCGCAGACACCACTGACTGCAAATCTACTGCCGGGCGCCTCTCTGACTCCGGCTTCGGCTGCAGTCGCCCTACCGCCGCCGCCAGTGCAACCGCCGCCAACATGGGCTCGGTATCAAGTCCCTCTACAGCCAATGACTCCGGGCGCTCCGTCGAGGCCCCCTGCAAGTGCGGCACTTGGACAACCTCAGACATCATGGACTCACTCGGCCGGCCAGTCTCTCCCGATGGTACAGCCTCTGTTTTCTGGGGAATCAGGGGCTCTCCCTCCGCCGAGGGACTTGGTGGCTAAGTATAGAGAGGATGATTTTGACATGACCACCCGCCCGTGGGAGGGCATTAGGTCATGGTCACAGGCCTGCTTGGCATTCATCAACGATGGTCAAGCTAACTGGGCTAGTGACTATCTATTCCGCTCAGAACGTGCTCGCCTGGCTTGGATGCAGCCCCCTATTAAACACTCTTCATAATCTTCTTCATCTGCCTCTGCATCTACGTCCTCTAAAATCTCAGCCCCGTGCCCTGCATTTAATACTGATACGTGCAGGCACTCTGAAACACACACGGAAGGCACAGTCAAAATGATGCACGTATGCGGGTTTTGTTTCTTCCTCGCGCGTGGGAGGGAGTTCCCCCACGCAGCTGCCAACTGTAATAATAGGAAGGCTATGCCTGAGAAAAACAAGGAATCCAAGAAGTCGGCCTCAGGAGCATGGGGTAAGCAATCCTCTTCATCCAACAATAAGTCATAATATGCCTGTTGAGAATGCTGTTTACATATGATGGGCTGCAGACTATTCCAACTACCCGTATGTAAACAATATGGCGGCCCCCATGTTTTAACTTTCGGTTCTACGGAACCCTTCAATTCCTTCATGTTATCTCGCCTTCTGGCCTCATTACTTCAAGTTCCGGGCTTAGTTTATGCTCGCTCCATCTTTTGACATTTAATATTCATTTACTTCTATTAGAGGCTGGTCATAGCTCGACAATTCCCCTCTCGAGACAACTGTATGATGATGCTCTGCATGATTCAACATCGGAGCTTCCTATACCTAGTTCCGTCGGCCATGAACACACAGGACCTATAAACTCGCCTCACCTGCAATCGAGTACCCAGTCTAAGAACCCGATTATTGATCTTGTGACTCAGGAATTTAAAGCCCTCGACATGTCTAGTGTTAGTTCGGACAGTCAATCGGCTCTTCTCTCGGCTGGTAGTGTTAGTCACCAGTCGGATTGTGTTAGCTTTCAACAGTTATATTCTCCTCCACAGAGCGTGGATGCTCACTTAACGGAGGTAGTTAGTTCCCCTACAGTTACAGTTCCTACTGACTCTGATCAGTTGTGTCAATCTTCACCTCCCCAGAGCATGGACGCTCATTTAATGGAGGTTGGACATAGTGTGGATTCAGATGATATACCACACCAGGACTTACTCCTTTGGGACATAGGTATCACCTCTCCCAATACTGACATTAAGGATGCTATGTTATCTCACCCTCCCAGCAGCCGTACATTCGTCTCATGGCCCTATCCAGCAATCTGCATAGACACGGATACTGCACATATATATGAAAGGGTGCGTGCTGCGGCAGCCCCCAACTGGTGTGGTGCAAGGGTTGTGCTTCCGTCCAAGTTGAATAGGCATGTCTGGGAGATGGAGAGGACTGGACACTCCTCTGACCAAATGATTATGGATGGCCTCCTTTACGGGTTTCCCATACAATACCAGGGCCCCCCCCTGATGGATTCTACTGTGTATGACAATCATCATTCTGCGCTAGCATTTCCTCTTCATATCCGCAAATACCTTGATACGGAAGTTGGCTTTGGCGCACTGTGCGGCCCTTTTGCCTCTCCGCGACACGACACTCTAGAGCTCATCTAGTGTCTCGGACTGCAGCTTGCCCCAGACAAGTTGCAGCCCCCTGCAGACACAGTAACATGGCTCGGAATAACTTTTGACGCCGCCAACAACCTCCTCCTTATCCCACGGGATAAGCTCCACGACATTCAGTCGTGCTTGGCCAAATTCTCGAACTTCTCTTCACTATCTACAAATCAGATGCAGCAAGCTATAGGCTGTATAAACCATCTCCCATAGTCGTCACCCCATCTGTTAAGGCGGACTTTGCGTGGTTCCTCAGATTCCTTCCGCAGTTTAATGGAAAGGCCATCATGCCCTCTAATATAACATCGATGACCATTTGGGTGGACTCATCTCTCACGGGTGCTGGGGGCACGGACGGCAAACGATGGTATGCATTCAACTTTACGCCAGATATGACAAACAAAACATCTATCAACCACCTGGAGGCATTCAACTGCCTAGCCGCTGCTAGGCTGTTCTGCTCAAGCTCACAAGGAGGAACCACGGTTCAGATATGCTGCGACAACCAAGCTGCAGTACAAGCCATGAATGGGGGCAGAGCTAGAGATGCAAGGCTGGCAGCTTGTGCTAGAGCCTTTTGGTTCTTGGCTGCTAAGCTTTCAATTAAATTCCTCTTTGTCCATGTGCCAGGCATATTCATGGAGCTCCCTGACGCCCTCTCTCGGGCTTTTGCTTCAGACACTCATAAATTGCTCACAGCTGAAATTATACGATCTAACTCCCTTAAACAGCTCCCAGTTACTGCTATCATTACTCGATATTACACTTCTTGTAGGCTCTGCAGCCCAGCTCCTTGACCACTCAGCTAAGGCTCGACAGCACGCCTCACACAGACCCGGGACCATGGCAAACAGACGCTCGGCCGTTGCCACATTCATGGGCTTCTGTGCTTCTCTCTCTCTAGACTACACGATGCTGCAACCCAGGAACATCTACTGGTATATAGAATATCTTGCCCAGCACACTAAGGTTCCAGCTTCGGTGAAAAATTCAATCAGCCATATACGCTTGTTCTTCAGGCTAGCTGGTCTTGACCCCTCTCCTCTTGACGCCCCACTTGTGTTCAACGCCTTAAGAGGTCTCAAGCTTACATTGAGACACACACCACTACAAAAGCTACCGGTCACACCAAGAATGTTAGCGGATGTGCTTCTTCATATAATTCCATCCCCGCAAGGCATACAACTTTGTGTTGCTCTTAGCCTTATGTTCACAGCCTTTCTTAGGCAAAGTAATGTAGCCCCTCTTGCATCAGCTGCATTTGATCCTACTCGCCACTTGACTGTAGGTGATATTGTGTCTTCGTCGTCAGGATTACTTATATCAGTGAAATGGTCTAAGACCATGCAAACCGGTCAGACCCCTGTCACCATATTTGTACCAGCCATAAAGAACAGTGTCATCTGCCCCTGCAAAGCCATGTCTCTACTACAGGCCTTCTACCCTGCTCCAAAGACTGCTCCTCTATTGAGGTTCATGGATGGGTCGGCCATGACCTCTCATTTCATCTCGAACCAATGGTCGCAAGCCCTGCGAACCCTTGGTTACGACCCTGCTATCTACTCTCTACACAGCCTTCGTCGCGGAGGCGCCTCTTACGCGTTCCACGATGGTAACGCATCTCTTACAGACATTAGGCTTCATGGTACATGGGCCTCCGATGCAGTTTTTGCTTATATTAATTCCCAGAGACTTTACAAGAACTCAGTGCACCATGCACTCTCTAGTATTTCTGATAATTAAATTTGCTACGCATTGGCCTCTTTATTACAGTTAATTCAACTGAAATTGACTTATCTACAAGCTAGACTTATTATCACAACATGTTAAATCGAATACTACAAGCAGTATTATATCATGTATAACTTTCCTGATATCTAATTATTACAAACTCTCATGTCTCAGGTTGCCATGACTACCATTGTAATTCTTAACTTGTCAAATTCCATCTCAAGAATTGTATCATACATTGCTTAATATCTTGATATACGATGTCGCAAATGTGAAGTACCCCAAGTCAAATAAATGCTATACTGTAACTCAGTGTTGTGTCTTTAATGCTGTGAGAATTGTACTGATGTATCATTCTTGGGCATTAAAACCAACGTACTGCAGACTATCACCATTCCAGCACCACATGACTCTCTTAGCCAATCACAGGCTCAGCACTCCCGGGCTTCTCGTGCATGGCGGCAGATAGAGGCTTTTTCGTTCCCCGCCCACCTCCCTATGCACAAACAATTTCATATTACAGCTTTCAGCTGTCTCGTTACTCTTTATTACAGTTAATTCAACTGAAATTGACTTATCTACAAGCTATACTTATTATCACAACATGTTAAATCGAATACTACAAGCAGTATTATATCATGTATAACTTTCCTGATATCTAATTATTACAAACTCTCATGTCTCAGGTTGCCATGACTACCATTGTAATTCTTAACTTGTCAAATTCCATCTCAAGAATTGTATCATACATTGCTTAATATCTTGACGACGAGGCGCCAGTGGCCATCCAAGAGATTGCCTAATTCTCCCCTTTGACAACAGGACGTGCCACCGGTACTCGGAGCGGCGAAATTGGACTAGGAAAGTTGGCTACTTCACCCGATTTCGTATGTTTTCGCAGTCAACGGGAAAAAAGAATTACGGATTTGTCATCCTTAACATGTTTGAGAATGAAAAAGTCCGGGTTCATAGTGTCTATATTGTACTCGTAATGCACATAGGCTGATTTCCCAATGCATGTCTAGCTAGCCAGTGCTTAAGCCTTCTTCCTCGCACTTGGCCGTACTCGGTAACATGCTCGTAGTGACGTCATAGCAGCCACCGTATGATTTGCAAAACATCGCCCGTCATCGCGGCGATCGTTTTGCACATTTAATTAAACACAAACCAAACGATATCTAATACGTTTGTTGATGGGCGGGATGGTGGGCAATGTCAATGTACAAAAACATTCCATACTTATGAAAGTAAATAGCCCAAGACATCCCTTCATTCCTATCAAATTGTGACGATAGTTCTAATCTGGTGCCACACACACCCCTGGATATACGATGTCGCAAATGTGAAGTACCCCAAGTCAAATAAATGCTATACTGTAACTCAGTGTTGTGTCTTTAATGATGGAAATAACTATAGTTATGAAAATGTAATACGTTTTACTGACTGATACAGGAAGTTGCAGTGGCTGAAACTGAAAGTCTACAGCAAAGTTTCAGTGGATGAATTGCCATGCAGTATGTGATGCAGTTGTTTCAATCCAGAATTAGGCATACGTACAGCTAGGATCTCTAAATCGAGAAATTTGATAGTTTCGTTGGCGTATAAGTGGGGTAGGCCATATTCTCCCCGTATACTTCTCTCTCACCCCATCAATGCATGTCGTTGCTTTTCTTTGCCTCCACTCCCGCCCCTCTCCTTCTCCCCCCCCCCCCCCGACACCATATACACATTCCCAACACACACATGTTAATGAGCAAGCTTTCTCTAATCCAAATTATTTGAAATGAATGAGTATAGACATGACATGACATGTATATGCATGGAGAATGATTGGGTTATTGGCTTTGGTTACGGAATCAACCATTTCTATACTATTTTAACTGATCTCTGTATGAGCCACACACATAACTAAGTGACAACGACAAACCTAACCAACTTTTCAAGTTAATATGTCATATCAATAAATTAGAAATTTGCTAATTAGCATGGACAATTCCCCTCCAAATGGCTATAAACATATCGATAGCAACAGATGATGACTTCTCTGCATTCTTTCCGAGCAGAATTGTTGCGGATATCAAATTTTGATCAGAAGGAGAAAATTATTTAAATAAATGACCCTCAAAACGTATGCATTCCCGAATAAAGAATAATATAAATAAAACTACCTCCAGGTAGGCCTAGTACAACAATTTTGAATTCATATTTATCTTATAGACTGAACGTTGAATTTGATTTAGCATTTTATTGGCGACCCCTTTCGCGTTTCGCCTTACTGCATGTGTGGCTTATTATTATAGAATTTTTATTCAAGTTTGTCAGATACAAGAAAAGGACATGCAATTCTAAAGTTAGACATGCTAATGTTAGATCTTCCATCTGGCCCTAGTCCTACACTGACATTAATTACATAACAAATAGCTTTGATCATTTTTACATTCAAAGTGTCATTCGATTGATTTATAGTAACAGTACATAAACAGTTAAAATTGAATCACGTTATCCTTCACATTTAGGCCTATACAATGAAATTTTCATTAGTTCAGATTAACCAATTACATGCATACCTTGAATCATGGAATTCTACTACCGTACTCATAATTATGAAATACATAGATGATACATAAATGCATTTGAATAAACATGGGATATCATTACGTAATCATATTTGATATAAAATGTGCATATTTATGCACAAATGAGTTTTATCCCCTATTATATAGCCTAGCTTTGTACGGATATAGGCCTAATGGGCCTAACTTTGTTCTTAAGCATTGCATTGCTTTACAGAAATTGGAAATTTAATATTAATTTTGTGATTCAGCATCTATAGAGAGAGTAACTATAGAGTGTGATATAGCTTAATCATGGCTTGGGGCATTGAGTGAGCAATTGAAGAATGTATTTTGAGCGAATAATATGGGCCTTTGATGATTCTAAAAGGAATCATGTCCATCCTCACGACTCTAGCGACTCCCTGAAACTGGCATTTTTCAGTGAAAATAGTCAAAATTGGGACATTTCGACTTTTAATTCTTCAGACTGCCATTTCAGCCAGTATGAGGATAGAAGATCGAGCTACGACATGTAGCCTACGGTACCAAAAGTTCACAATTTTTTCTTTTCAATTCTTACCTAGGCCCTCAATGCTACAGATTCAGAGTTCCGCGGCATTTCAAATGTGCTTACCATGTTAATATAGGTACCGTACATTGGCGAAATTGTGCCGGTAACAATTCCACATGCAGATAGACATACGGTATAGTCATAAGCTCAACTTTTATTCTCAAATAATTATTTATAGGCCTACCTCCATTCCTACCTTTAATTCGTCGACCAATAGGCCTATTTTTTTCCCACCCTAGCGTCACATAGGCCTAATGATTAGGCCTATTTCATGTCCAAGATTTTTAAAACTTTAGAAAAATGTAATTGAATATTTTATCTCTGAACTCTTGTTTTACAGATAGGCCCAATCATAAAGTGGTTACACATTGTTACGTCATATGCTGCTGTAGCATGGCTGTCCTACCCTAATGGCATTTAGCGGTTTGGAGCGAGAGGCTTTCCCTGAGTTTAATAGGATCGCGAAAAAGTAGGCCTATGATTGGTACTGAAACTGAAAGTGTTTTCATGAATTGCACGACGTAGATCTACAGAAAACTATATTTCAGTTCGGCATTCCCCCAACGTTAATTATAGGCTACATAGGCCTACTTAGAGAATAAAATACGTAGAAGGCATGCAGTAGGGTCAGGCGGAGCTAACATTAGTTCTATAAAGGTATCACCTCCATGCATGGCCTGTTTGAAAGAGACCGAGAACTTAGGTAGGCTACTCGTTCTCCACGAGCATTTTAGTTATCCGCTTACTGCCTTGATGGGCCAACTTCTATGCGGCATACTATTCCTGCGACGCTGCACAGAAATGGCGGCGGCTGTGGCAGAGGACGCCTACTTCTTTGAAGGAACCGAGAAACTGCTCGAAGTATGGTTCTCTCCTTCCAATCCAAAGGACACTCGTGCTAATCTCATGTCTATTGACAGGTATGTATTTTGCATGATTCATTTTGTGCGTACGTGGTGGTGTTTCGGTAAATGCGGGTTAAAGACAATTGAGTGGAACAAGCAAGTGACAGCCTGAGCCTCTGCATGATTTCAGTGACCGACTCATTGCAGTTGCTCGGAAATCCTCGGCTCTGTTTATTTCCCTTTATATCAAACGCGTTTGATACATGTTTACTTCATCATTTAGCTATTTTATGTTACATTGCGAAGCCTTGCAGTTCGGTAGTGAATGTCTGATCCTGTCTTGTGAATCTATTTGCATGAGAAATGCTCGCAAGGCGATTGTTATGTTGATGTTATTGGGTTTATTTTTACCTCAACACCAAAATATTGACTCCGGTGCACCGTAGGATGTTGAGGCAGAAGTGGGCGGTGCCTTCTGTTGAGTGACAGGCTCAGCTGCTCAGCTGTTCTGGGTCGGTGGTGGTGAGGTTGCTCCGGTGGTGAAAATGACCTTCGTTAACAATCCATTTAGATTACCGATAATCTAATAATTTTAATTCTATATGTTAAATTGTTTTGGATATCACACTCACAGATTCTCACATGCATGGGCCCTCTAATCAGCGTAAGCCTAGGCCTAGCCTACTGTAATTTGCTTAGGCCTGGGGCCTATTTAATTATAGCAGCTTGTTTATTATAATATAACTTAAGCTTTTACACCCACTAACGTTAGTCTAGTGTTTTGGGTTTGACCCAAGTTGGTGTTGTGATCCATGTTGGGTTATGATTCTTGGCCTGCCTTGAAATGGGACTGCCCGTCTAATCGAGTTAGTAGGCCTACTCAAGTAATCCCTATAGCTCTCCGAATTTCGTTCATCTAGTTCATGAATAGGCCTACTTAGAGATATGGCTTGGTGCGACAGTTCAGCTCACTTTTTATCGAATGTTCTTATCTCATATTTATATATATAATATTATATTTATTCATTTAGGGTCAATATAATATCTACAGTTACATCAAGATATTATATTTGCTTAATTTGCTACTGGGACTCAAGGTGAACACTTCCATGCCCCCTCCCCCTCCCCCTTCCCCCTCCCCCTTCCGCCCTCCCCCTCCCCTTCCCCCCTCCCCCACAGCCTCTATTAAAGAAATAAAAACTGTACGGTATCCGCCCTAGCTTGTAGCTCCACTCCTTTTCCATAATACCCATGTTCCTATAGTAGGCCACTTTTCTATTGCGGCGATTTGCCCCTCCCCCCTCCCACAACCCAGGGGACAGGCTATATAGGCCTAATAGGGGATTTTTTTTTTTGGAAAGCTTTTATTCAGGGGTGCCTTGCCACTCTCACTCCGGAGGTGATTTTCGTAGCGTAGAGGCATTGCTACTTACAATTTTGTACATCGGTGCAGTACTTTCTATATTACCTTTATAAGTACATTATACAAATACAAACAAAATACAAACATAAGTTTCCTAAGCATTAATAGTCATAGATTAAATTACAATATTCTTAATACATTATATCAAATTTGTGATAGGGTGGTGATGTTTAATGTGATGAGATGAAATGGGGTGATGGATGATTTGATACGGTCTAGTGTGTATAGCAATTCTGCAGTCGTGATGAGGATTTGGTTATGAACAATCGTAACACTCATGAGTTTATCATTGTGTAAGGTTCTGGTATCTTCACTATATACAATAAACATGTCGGGTATCTTTATCAATACCTGATTTATACAGGGCACCAAGCAGGTGGTCAAGAATAAAGTCATCGACAATAACATATCAAAGCTCCATAGGACAACTAGTATATTATCTGTAGGTACAGGTAGGAACACAATAGGCAAATAAGAATAAGTGATAGAATTGGAAAAGGGAACCAGGCACAAGCATTAGCCATTATCAAGAACATTCTGTTCTCCCAAGAGGAAATATTTCAATTTAGTCTTAAAAGACTGGGGGTCTACTATATTGCGAAGGTTCTGTGGTAAGTCATTCCACATATTAGCTTTCTTTTCCATTAAACATTTTTGGTCTCTTGTTGTGCGTGCCTGCAGTACAGGTAGCATAGGTGCATTTGCTTGGCGTGTATTCCTTGGGGCAATTGCAGCCTTGTTTCTGATATAAATATCTTCATGTGCAATTTTACAGATATTGAATTTTAATCGTGTTTCAATACTCATGACCCTGGCTAATATCAATAGTTCTCTATTACTGATTTGATAATTTCTGTCTAATGCTACTCTAATGATTTTATTCTGAATCTTCTGCAATTTCGATAACTGTGTATTAGTCAATGGAGTAAGTGTGAAGAGACTATAGTCAAAAATAGATAGAAGCTTTGCCTTTGCAATCACCAAGGCTGCTTCTTTCGTGAGGTTAGGTCTAATGGTCGGGGCGGGGCTTTCCCTTTGTTTACCTCAATATCAAGGGGTGGCCTAGGGTGGGAAATGTCCTTCAGATTTTATATTTTTATTTGCAATAACAATGCGATCAATGATCAACAAATTTCTTGTGCTGGTGGGGGTGGGGGGTGAGGGGTGCAAATTTAAAGAACTAGACCCTAGTCCTTTTTATAATGTACGGTACCGTATTTCCCCGTTTATAAGCCCGGGCTTATATCAATTTCATGATAGACAAGGCTTATATTCGGGGTAAGGATTTTAGTGCTTATTTTACGATAGGAATGTGTTTACCCCCCCCCCCCCCCCCCGCCCAGCTTATAAACAGAGCAGACTTATAGAAGGGGAAATACGGTATGAGCCAATAATAGCCAATAATATACCCATAGCCGTAGATGGCGTTATCGTACATTTGTATGACCTTTCCCCTTTGACCTGATATAGCATTGCAGTCGCCGGTCTGACATGACACACTTTGTCCCTGCCTGCTTTAGCCTTTACCTAAACTAGCTGCATTTGACAAGCCGCATAAGCAGGGCGTCTCGACTTGCCTGTATTCAGGCAATTTATATTGCAACTAGAGGCTGCCAGCTTGGCTATTAGCCCCACGAAAATTATTTGTTCAGGCAAGAACTTCGGAACGACAAAATCAGCGTGGACCCTCCCCCGAGAATTGTGTTGTCCTTGTACTAGTCGCCATTCAGACAAAATTACCCCAAAATGGCAGGAGCCATCGATGACTTAAATGGTGGGGGTTTCTTTGAGGGAACGGAAAAGTTGCTTGAAATTTGGTTCACTGCTCAGAGTGGAGACTGCACAGGTGATTTACGTTGCATAGAAAGGTAAGACTGTTACCCAGGTTGGTTTGAAGTTGAAGGGTTATGCATAATCATTATGTATCATTATGCATGACATCTGGTATGCAGGGTATGTTATGGTTCTGGTGCCTAAACTAGTAAGGGTGCACTTGTATAACCTAGGAATCCCGATATCTATTACATAATTATTTATTAATGGAATTATAATGTCTATGATATACCCGGGAAGAAATAAAGAACTATCTTATTTTTTTTATTTTTTTTTAATACTTTATTTATCCAGGTGATAACAGACAGGGTTAGGCATTTGCCTGCCCTTTCATTTTGGGGATCGATCTTATTGTTCGATTTCCACAATATGTCCATATATATATGTAGACGTACGGTATACATAAAAATATTTTTAAAAATCACCTAAGTAACTTCCTATAGTATGTACACAATCATATCGGAAGAATTCTACCAACTGGTCGTGGTTAGTTTTATTAAAATTTTTCTTTTCTTTTCCCAACGTTTAGGTCAATGTGGTGACCTTAATGAGGGGGATGGTATACTATTTGTTTGGAGCAATAGACAGTTGTTTAATACAATTACATTATTTATAAATAATCACGTTTAAAATCTTTGGTATGAATGCAATTTAGTCCGTGTCAAAATAATATAAATTTAGAATATTGATTGTCTTAAGTCACTAAAGTACTCTTTTCTAATTACAGATATGATTTATTTTTTAATTAAAGAAGATACATGCTATGAAATATTTTTAGTAGCATGGTAGCGATTGCTCCGGTCAGCTGGGTACTTGCCTAGTTGAATATGTATGCTTGCTAAAACGGGATCGAACGTTTCATCTGGTCATATGAAGCAAAGTTCACTTTTAAGCAAGGGGATAAGTGACTTGATCGTTGCTGATAGTGAGAGCTTATAGTGATAATGAATTACTTATGGCAAGGATAATAGTTTCTTGTGGTAGAATGGAATTCAGGACCATCTATTCTGGTACAGACCTGATACGGTTGTTTTTGACTCAAACATTCGTTTATTATGACTTCCCGAAGACCTGTTTTTTTGTAGTCATGAATTCATTTTCTTATACCTATAGAGATTCGTGAAACTTACCTTTTTTCTAACTTCATTGTGTATTGGGCAGTTTTCTATTCCCTGAGCTGCCGAAATTGAACGACCTGTAACCCATTCCCCTATATTTTCCTGCGAAACCCACAAATATAATTTTTACCTTCTCAGGAACTGAGAAGGTTAGTGGATTGAGTACCATTCTGTCAATCATCTTTTTATCGTTTAAATCCCACATAAATGTGTTAGCTGATTGTGGGATGTGTGAGGTAACAATCAGTGTGAAATCATCTGTCTGATCAGTTCGCAAGTTTGCAGAAGGTTTATCTACTCCACAACATTTCTCACATCCACATCCACATCTCACATCCACCATAGTCCACCCTGCCCCCCTCTGGTTATTGCATAATAAGACAAACCAAGCCTGCCCCTAACCCAGTCATGGTGGGTTGCCCATGCCCTCCCTTGCCTTCCAGCTCCCTCCCTCCCTCCCTAGCCTTCCACCCATTACCCCCATCTCTCTTTCTCTCTCCCACTCTGCGTGCTGTTTTAGTGCATTCTACTAATTTTAGAGAGATGCACTTGAAAAACCCAAAATCATAATTACTTTAACAGACCTTTTACTGACCTCATGAACCCTGTATATGACAGTATATACCCTGTATATGACAGTAAATATTCTGCATTTTCAGTTTAAGAAAGACTAAATTTCAGTAACTATGACTTGACATTGCGCACAAATAATTGATCCTGAGAAGTCGTTTCATTTGGAAACGTAGGGTATAAAGATTAAGTTAAACTGATCATAAAGTTAAATATAAAAAAAGTTGATTAAATAATTGATTAACTTAATAATTATTAAACTTATAACTTGTTTTTTTTCCCACAAATATAATTTAATGATCGGGTAGTAGTGGGAATTTTCCTCATGGAAGTGTATATGTCACTGTTTTATACATAAATACATGCCTAACATTTTTGTCTTGTATGTGAGTTATTGATGCCCCATGTTTATGGTTTTCAGGATAGCCCCTATACTGCAGGCGCGCACATAAACGGGAGACAATCACCAAGAGATAATATTGAGCGGTTCTAGACAATGTCCCGCATTTTGTCTTTTGTCTCAAATGTATTTTTGAGGCCTAAAGACAAAAGACAGTAACCTTTTCGAGACAAAGCCGACGAAGACAGTTTTAGAAGCTGTCTTTTGTCTCTAGGCCTCAAAAGTCCATTAGAGACAAGATACATTATGAGCGCGATATTGTCTAGAACTGCTGGTTTTAAATGATATATGACTGACACTTCACCGCCTTCACTATTGATATATTTGTTAAACTCATTCATCTATTTTTCAGGAAAGATTGGGAGAACTTACTGAAGAATGTTTCATGTGAAATCATCTCAGAGAAACGTGACAAAGACATGATTGCTTACGTTCTAAGGTGAGGAGAGTTCATGTTCACATATACTGGCGCATATTATTATAAGAGATGAGATATTGATTGGCATCTTAGTATGATATTAACTGGTGAGTAAATGAGGCTCAGAGAGAAGATTGGCGAATATACTGACTTTATTCCACCATAAACACAACAATAGTGTAAATTTAAAATTTTGGCCAGACATGGCACTGTTCAAGCAGCAGCTAGCAATGTTTATATTGTTCCAACGGCCAACGCCCACTCAATGGAAGTCTCTGATTAGTTCATGGCTGACAGGTTGCTAATACCTTAATATTGCTTGGATACGGAAACCATGCAACTACTCCCTTGCAAGATATATTTGTTGAATATTTTCATCTGCACGTAGTTACTGAATCCCGAAAGCGAAATGTATTATGGAAATGAAACTAACAGCTTTTGGTTTCTAGTGGGGAGAATTCAGAGACTTGACTATCATATGTACCGAACAAAATTACTGCAACCCCAGCAAATTTAAAAATTCAACTCTTATTCCAGGAAGGAGCTGGTTTCAATAAAGGTACACTATCACCTTCTGGTACACAAAGTTTAAGTTTTTGAATACTTCCTTCCACACCTTAAAATGGTATAACAGGATGGACAGACCTGATTTCTCTCCTGTACACTGCAGAACTATGAAAATGAAACGAATGTCTTCCATCTACTCTGATAAATTTGGGAATGTTTTGTTGAAAAGCAAGGGATTTCAGATCTAATGTCATCTAGTACTAAATCAAATATTTATTTATGCGTTCGCTTAAACCATTTTGTGAAATGCATTTTTCCTGTTTGAAGACGTAGAAGACATAATGAGATCTTCAAGTGTAATGTTGGTCATTGATGATAGATGATGATAATTAATAACAATATTTCTAATTCTATAATATTTGAACTAATTCTAGTGAGAGCAGCATGTTTGTGTCGAAGAATCGTTTCATCCTGAAGACATGTGGAACTACAACTTTACTGAAGGCTGTTTTACCACTTCTGGAGCTTGTCAAACAGCGCTGTGGTATGGACGTCATTCAGGTAAATAATTCTTTATGTTATCCCAATCATTATTTTTTAAATTGTAATCATTAATTAAGGGTTTTTCGAAAAAAGTACCTTATTGCCATTTTGTGTTTTAGATGAATACCTCCATTTTCAGAGAGTTATTTTTAGGGGAAATACTTCTCTGATATTACCCTCGCAAGAATTTGAAAATGGCATTTGTATAGAAACTATGAGAAGCTGTCCCAGATTTCATTTATCTGAGGTGAACTACTACTGAAAATCGAGTTTATAAGAACAGACGTGGATAATGGTTGATCGATTTAGAATTATTGAATTCGCAGATGATTAATACAAACTATCACTGTTACGTGTTAGGATTCAATGTTATTTGGTTGTATTAAAACAACGAAAATAAAATATTGACGCCCCAGTCTGCTGAAACTTAGTTTTTACTGATGTATAGTTCAGTAAAAAAACTGTTTACTAGACGGATATGTGCACACCTGTTTGAGTGACACAATAGTGAGGGTAGATTTGGAAACTTCACGTGTTACTGTAATCTCGCAGAAGTATGTTGTTGGGCCTTCATTCCTAGAATGGTTCGATTGAATATGCACTTTAAAAAGTGATGAGGTCAAATGATATGTATACTACCTAAATATAGCTGTGTGCTATCTAAAGAAAATGATTACACGTTCGTCATTTGATTAGCCTTGAGAGGCAGAGTGTTTCAATACAACTATTGCAATATTCCCTTTCCTTGTCCTGTAATTAATTGATTCTAAATGCATTAAAACGAAGTAATCAATTGAATTAAAAGCTGCGTACATATGCCCAAAGGTCTGTGAGATATCGTATTGATGTTGCATTAAGATCATAGTTTCTATTACTCTAGATCAGGTCCCTTGTTCTTTAATTTCAATTTATTTGTTATTTAGCCCCTCTGTATTTTTTGAGGTAAGATTGACTACATTTCAGAAACTGGAGATGATATCTAGAGCGTTACAGTAATAAAAACAGTGAAACAAATCTTCGGGCATGTCGGAAGACCTACTATGTAGAGGCATTGGTCCAGTTCTGTAACTGTCTTTATAATGCAGAATCAAATTTCCATATAATTATCTCCAAACACACTGGTTCTATGGTATTTAATAGTTATGTTACTTGGAAGTACTTTATTCTCATATATCCACCGAAAAGAAATAGGATAATGTATTAAACAGTACCGGTACATCTTTCTTTAAAATAATGACTTTGATACGATTTAATTTTGAATGGGTAACAACATATATATCTATAGTTGGGGTATTTATATTACCTCAGTATACATAACAATATAGTATGTACTGTGCAGTCAGGTTACAATTCTAGTTAAGACGTTCAATGGACCAAAACGTTCTATTTTTATTTTTAAGGATGTCTTCTATTCTCGCAAGAAGTTCCAGCGTCCGGAACTTCAGCACAAGCTTCACCAGAATATTGAGAACGAAATAACCCTACTTGATAGCCTCTTCAAAAGTGAGCACAAACATATATATTTTAGATCTATACATTCTAAAGATGTTATGCCACTATCTGGTCACTCTTTTGCATATCAAATCAATATAATAAGATATAGTATTATAAATAATTTAAAGTTGTAATAACACCAAAAACCCTTTTGCCTGATCAGATGGATGTAAAAAAAGATGTTTTATTTTCTTTAGATGTTGTACATTATTTGAATCCAACGTTTCGGGGATATAGTTGTGCCTTCTTGAGGGATTGTTTATACCTTTATGAAAAGTAGATTCTTTAGAGTTTATGATTATATCTTTAACTTTTATCAAATTACACCATGTCGAAATCACTTATTTGAATCAATAGCAATACTTTATTCATGGGATCGTCCCTTTATTTCAGATGGGGCTGCATATGCACTCGGCCGCATCAACAGGGAATGTTGGTATGCCACCATATTCTTTTTTGATTTTCTCTTGGTTAAAGTGTTTACGGTTTAGCTTGTGATATATATACGTTGTGAGTGGTACATAAGTGCTAATGATAACAACTTTTCCTTCAGGTATCTCTACACCATCGATAATGTTGGAGTGCACCAGCCCGATCAGACTCTTGAAGTATCCTTTCTATCTTCAAATCAATCTATTCAGTACCATCGTTATACATAGTCGTATTGTTCTCAGATATTATTGAGCGAGAAAGGTTTTTAATATTGTGAGCATAATTTTACTTGGAGCGGTTCATACAATGATTTAATAATATTTTCCTATTATATGCCTGCATTTTATATCATAAAGGGGTCCGTGAATTCTTTTTCTTAAGAGGATAGTCTATGCTTTAACAGAATGGTGCATGATGTAAGAAAAATAGAAATCTCATTTCTGTTTGTTTTAACATCTTTTCTCAATATTACATCTCCCTGGTCAAAGGCCACGAGATTATATAAGAAATTATCGGACCAAGTTCCATTCGGACGTTCAGTAAACATTAAATATACGGGCCATATTTCACACCTTGGTCATAATTATAAATCACATACAATTGTTTGGATGTCTGTCAATGGTATGTTACCCTCTTTAACACATAAACAATAATTGATTTTCTCTCCAAAATATAGTGGTATTAAACCATAGCCATTGACCATATATTATCGCTAGAGAATGGGAAGTCATTCAGCTCTTGACATCAGAAATAATTTGATTGATTTAACCAAGCTTCAGTCCGACTTGGCTCTGCCAATTTATCAGTTGTGAATAATTTGATTGAAATTTGTCCATATATATTGTATTTTTGTTCCAAGTTTACTAAATTTATTTAAAAACAATTTTTTTATGGCGATGTGGACGTGATGCCGATGTGCACTGCTTTACAAAGTTTTATTTTTTAATTTTATATTTCGAAAAATTAGAAATTTCACTTGGCTATATACCGCTAATGCCTCCCTGATTAGGACCTACATTTAGAACTCTGTAGAAATCGGCTTACCTTATATCTATTAAGCTTGGAATAGTTATGAGTGGAAGCCGATGAACAGATTAATGGGTGAGAGTCCTAGAGTCCGCGCTCCGGCCTCTTCAGATCGGCTTCTCCAGATAGAATTGTTCAGCTTACCTCAGTGTAATTTACTCTTAGCAGATGAGATTTACCCTGTTTTAGATTTGTGGGCAATAATTTGACGAGACGACAGGTCTACTCCCTTTGGGGGAAAAAATAGATTTGTGGGCAGGTAGAGATTCAAAAGACAGACGGTTAGTATGAAAATCAATATTTTATTTACCGGTATATGATATATACAAACGCAAAGAAGTACACATCAGTATTATAGACATCAATGTGTCCAAGCTATACCTAGATGTCAGTCAAGAACATTAATACATTTATTCAAGTACATCAAATAATACAAATTATGTCAAATACGTTTCTCCTGACTGAAAATCAAATTTTATTCTTTTCCACTATTTGTTTTTTGTCACCCAAGGGCATGAACTGGTGGACTAAAGGATCGCCAGAATTTTACTCCCAGTTTGTCAGTTCTATTTATAAGTACTATCCCAAATAGTGAATCTGTCATTCTGTTCAAGTGGTTGCTTGTATATATAGTAGCTACTAAAGAGTAATAGTTCACTAAGGGAACAGTGAGGTATTGGATACCCACTGCAGAGAAACGTTCCTATACTTCTCAGAAGCATGGTAGCACTCTGAGAGTAAATTAAGGCACTCCTAGTTTCGTCTAATCATCGAGCTTATAGTTCAGTTAACGTCTGACAAAGTAAAACTCCATGAAAAAATTGCTGTTCATTCCTTGACGCATTAACCAGCTTCTGATGCAAGATCTCGACCCCCAGGTGATGCATATCTTTACCCAGCAGGGTTCCTCCAGCGCAGAGGAAGCTACCAGGGTAATTAACAATTTTTGATTTGGACAACTTGACCCATCCTACGATCTGTCTATTTGCCCATTTTCCTCTCATTTGGTATGCATATATGTAATAATTCTATTTCCAGATGTATAACCACAGTTACATTACATCATGAAAAAAGGGATAAAGAAGTAGATATTATTTACATTCAAAACCATCTGTGATATCACAGGTCTTCCAGGTCTCCCTAAATAGTGTATAGTCATCCGCCCTTTCTCTTCTATAAGATCGTAGTATCGGAGTAACTGGTCTTAATTGGCAAACTCTGCACGAACTTTGAGCACAACTGTAAGTTATGCACGTACCATTGTGCTATATTGATTATGCCATGATTCTAAATCATAAATTAATATCTATTATAATGTAAACTTCATTTCATTGATTGCAGAAATCTGGGATATCAGATCTCATTCCAGGACTGATGATTGACGATTTTCTGTTTGAACCTTGTGGTTACTCGATGAATGGTATCCTCCCAGATGTGAGTAAATAATAATCAATGGTTATTTATTTATTCATTTAATATTTCTATAGCAAGCAAAATGCTGTTCCTCCTCGAACTATATAGGGGGTGGTGCATAAAAATGTCGTAAGGGCTGTTATTCTGCTGGTACCAGTAATCTGATGAATTTCGATATAAGGGCGATATAGGATTGGTCTCTCGATGAAACAGAACAGTGTCAACCTATTCTATGACTTTTGATTTAAAATCAATTTTATGGTATCAATTCTCATTTAGCTTTAATATGAAAAACAACCCATAGTGCAGAAATGTTTAATAACATTCGCCTATTTTGTTGGTTATCATGTTTAAACTCATTTTTCTTATTTCAGGGACAATACATCACCATTCATATTACTCCGGAACCCCATTGTTCCTACGTCAGCTTTGAAACCAACTATCAGCCCACTGAGGTAAAGCTATATGATTTAGTTTCTTTAAATTATTTAGTGACAAAGATATTTATTTTTTACAGCAGTTAGATCTGTGAAATATTACGTAGACACTGCACGTTGATAGAAGGGGAGTTGAGCGAAATAAGGAATGGAATGGAACACATATAAAACAAAATTTTATCTAGGTTATCAGGTCTTGATAGTTATGGAAAATGAACGTTATGTTGTCTCGCTCCCAAAATAATTGATGAAATAAAGTTAGGTAATGATATTAATCATCAGCTATTATTATTCATGAATTGTAACATAGTGCACATATTATCTCAGGAAGATATATTTCATAGGATATTATTATAATTAATAGAGAGAATGGAACAAGCCGTCAGTAATACAAAATTTATTGGACGAGATTCGACGAATTTAGACCCAATAAATTTTCGATTATGACGGCGAGTTACATTCTATATTTATTATATGGGCATAAAACATGAATGGGCATAAATATCATCAGATACCACTGAAAAAGTATGAAACAAGTATCCAAGATAGTTCAAGCACCACCAACTCTTGTCTGTGCCTATGAATTTGTTGACATGCTTCGCGGAGAGCCAAGGCTCTCTGCTTTGCTCCATCAACAAATCCACAGGCATAGGCCTGCAGTGTGGAGGTAAAGTCAGAGCTATTTTAAGACAACTACATTTTTATAGTACACGTAACATACAAATATTTTCATTGCACCCCACTTACTGCACCTCTCAAGAGGGATGCGCATATAATACACATATCATATGTAATGCAATGTACAACATCTATAGATCTGTATGGAACAGCTTGTGGCACCCCCTTGTGGTTCGTATCGGTATTGCTCAGAAATCCCAATATACTGCTACTTGTTCCAAGTGCCCTGATTTACCTCATTAAATTGCTGGATGTATCTCGTGGCCCGTGCGAAAACCATTTTTGCCGAAAATAAACACAAGCTTATGACCGCCACCCATACCTCTATAACAGAGAACCTACATATCTCCAAACCCCATCCAATGGACTTTTCTCCCTTAATTCGATCTTAGACTCTCTAATTCTTTCACCAATCGACAGGGAATTGCATCAATAACTACATGTGTGAGTTTAAAAGATAAAAGAAATCCGAGTCCCAGATATGAAGATATTATTGAAATTAGAAAATAAAATGACTTGAAAATGAAACAAATGTAAAAAGGCTGTCTGCTCTGGGACTCAAACTCACAATCCTGCTTGGAAGTCCAAAGCTTTAACCACTAGGGAATATAGAAGGCTACATGCATATAAACACTTACATTGATCCATCACATTTTAGGTTTACAGTACTTTAATCCCCCCATTCTCCTCATGGAGATTGTGGAGAATGGGGAAATAAATCTTGAAGGCCCCTGTGTTCGCTGCAGGCAATTTCATGATTCATATTAATCATAAAAATATATCTTGCATCTGCAATCTATTTCTATAATATGCGAATGCAGAACTTCTAGGTCTGCACGCTTCCTGGATATTTTTCGTGGTACACATTTAATTTGGTTCCATCTTTATTTTAATTAATTTCTACTTTATTCATAAATACCAGGTTTCCCTTTATGTAACTGTCAGCTCTATTACTGCATTCATCTGGAGAAGATGTTCAGAATTTTCAAAGAGGCAAAAAAAAAAAAAAAAAATATATTAAATTCAAGAGAAAAGTGCCCCTTTGGTTTCAGAGAAGTCACACATTTCTAGGTTTTAATGTGAACAACTTTCTTTGTCCCTATCTAATAACTAATCTAGCACCTACATCACTAGATTCTAGCCAATCCAGCTAAAAGTGCCACTTTCAGAGACATGTCAAGGAAAGAAATTGCCGGAAAACAGGGTCCTCTGGGTGCGACTGGGTCCGCGCGTCTCGCGACGCCGACACTCTGCTTATTTGTGAAAAGTTGCGCACAGGGTCTGGTGCCTGGCTCTTTGGGTCTGCGCCTTTTTTAGCATTGGTCCTATAGAATAAATACCGAAACTAACCCTAAACCTAACCTTAAATTGGTTGTCCTAAGTCCGTAAAGGGCGTACGTAGTTTACTGTCCCATATAACATTTTACTTATAAAAGCACTGATTGAGCGGTCACATTTTTTGACATGTATGCACTTTCAGTTTGTCTGTTCTTATTTTTTCCAGGAGGAATATCTTCGTCTCATTACTCGAGTCGTTGATATTTTCAAGCCTGGCAGCTTCCTCATGACTATATTTGCCAATAAGGTAAGACAGGTATCGAAATAGATATTTGTAATGAAATGATTTGTACTTTAATTATGGAATTGGAAATATTATATTGGAATCGTGTAAAGGTTCATAAGGCAATATTCTATGATATTAGGCTAGACAAGCTAGAGGCTTAACCTCAGGTAGGGCGACTCCCCCACCTGGAAAAGCTAGTTTAGCTTGGGCCCCTAGTAGCTTTATTTAGTAATCTCTTGTTGATATTTATTGTTTACTGTGTACTGTAACCATATTGAGTATGACTTAGGGTTATGGTATCCACCCCTTCAACCAATAGGGTTCCTTGTCAACCAGGGTATCCATGATACCCCTGGAAACTAGCTTGCTAAAGCAGGGAAACCAGTGTTGTTGGAGACGGGGGGTGGGTACCATATAAATATACCTTGATCTTGATGTACCAGTCAGTCAGGACTGAACTACTGCTTACATATCTTACCTGTATATGTACCTGGAAGCAATACAAGAAACTTCATACGACTTCTCATACGACTTCTGACCTTCAATCTTCTTTATTTCCTGAATGATATTTTAACATATTGTATTGGTTTTAATCATCCTAAACATCAAACAAGCCCATAATTATGTTTACAAGTGCATAGTAAATATTAATAGTCTATAGTTGCTACTATTTGGGGGATGTTCTAGTTGGCCGGACAGCTTCTATGGAAATATCGATTTATTTCTTAGTTCAGTTTATTAGATACATACATATTTTTCATCCCTCATGTTTTATATGTTAGAAATTATATAGTATGAAAAAGGTCAGTTTGTTTCATTTATGTGCATATATAACTAGCTTATACCGCGTAGAGAGGACAGTAAAATCACCAATCTGAAATGTATTTTTTCAGACATCCAACGTGAGAGACTTCCACAAGGAGTTGGAGGATGTGGATTACTTCATGGGGTACCAGAGGGACGACCATCAGTCTTGCAAGTTCAAGAACTACAACCTTACCTACATACACTACATTAGTCCAGCCACCCCACTCCCAGCTCCTCCCATCTGAGGGAAGGAGACCCATCGCAGCTGCCCGTTGTTGCTGATCAGCCGTCTAATACAGCACCTTCTTCTAACAGCAGCCCTTCACTCGCCTTCATTCTGCAGCCAGCCACATAAGGAGACCTCCTCCAACACTGAAAACACCTATTCCAAGCAGTTCTTAAACAAGGAGGCCAATATCATCTTCAAGAACACCAATGCCCACAGCTTTGGCATTCTATTATCGGTCGAAATCTGCAGAATCGAAGTCGAAAAGGCTGTTTTTAATTGGCTGGTGGCAAAACAGCCAAGCTGTGATGAAGACGTCATCGGTGTAGATCTTGATGTTACCAATGTTCAGCACTGTAGTTGCGATGGCAATAGACACGGACACGTCACCGGATTTTTCTCCCCAACGTTCTTTGGACTTTGGCTCTTCTCTGTCTCAAATTCAATCAACTGGTTCTGGAAATCTATCAGAGTAAGACACAAGCTATGGCTTAAGACCTGCCTAGCTTGTGTGAAACCTAGATAATTGGGCTTAAAATACATAAATATTTTGTCACATTGTTCACTGGCCAGTTGTCTTTCATAGCTGATATTATTCTTATTCTTATTCAATTTGATTGATTTATTTTTTTCTTTATTGGAAAATGGTGATAAATGGTGTATGAATGAAGCTATATCTACTCGTACTCTTCCTAATCACAAGGGTTTAAAAAAAGTCATTTTGAGCTTCTGAAAAATTATTATTTGTTTTGTAGTTTCCGAGAGATTAACACAAACGATAAGAGATTATACTTGGATATCTAAAATAGATATCTATCCGGCCGTGTGGTTCTAAGAAAATGGAGAGAGATATGGAGTGGTATATACCCCTTTGGTCAATATCTTTGTTATTATAACTTTTTCATAACATTTGATGTTATCTTCCTTTAGTATTTATAGGATAGCCTTTGTTTGAGTAGTATACTAGACAAAGGAATCGGGATCACTGGAAAATGAGTGACCTCGTCATAGATTTACAGGTATATAGGTCTCTTTATCAAGACCATTTCATTAAGGTACAATACAAAAGGACCTTGGGCCTTGAAGAGCTATTGGATTTTTAAATGTTGATACCCTTTGGGATTCTTCACTGTGAGATATGATTTTCTGTGTTACATTACACTTTGCCCTAGCGTAAAAATGTGTTATATTAACACTTTTTACCCCGATGTGAAATATGTCTGATGTATATGGTGGTAACCCGCCTGAAAATATACTACTTCATTTCTGTCAGGTAAGCGAAGGATATTGGAAGATATATGATGAGTCGGGAGCAATTTCTGCATATTATGAAGAGTTATTTCGAACCGTAAAATTTAAGATCTTCTCTTTGAGAAATCAATTTTAATAACATATAGATGATGATGGTGGCCAAAGGAATACATCAACAAATCTTTGATAACAAACCCATTCTCCTTCATTCAACATTTTTGGGAATGGTTTCCGGGAGTTTATAAAAAAACATCTGATACATTATCAATGAAAACTAGTATAACCATCATCAATGCATTTTGTGGTGTTAGTGCCAATCTGTTTTACATTTAAATCAGTTATACCTTGTTCATTTTTTCTTGAAATACTTAGTGTACGTTCCAAAGCCTGACCCCGAAACAGTCTTATTAGTTGAAGTCATTCCTTGTAGTTGATACAACGTGGCTTGTTAAACGCCTCCACCAATTCTACCAGAGATATGAGACTGAGTGTGTTATATCCTGTGAAAATGGATGTTTCTGTAACTGTGATCGAAAGGTATATCTGTTCAAATTGTGGAACCATGATAAATTCCTATTAAATTAATCTATAGACCTTTAAGATTGTGAATACTGTGGGACAAGATATTTTGCAGCATTCTAGAAGTTCTTTTTGTTCACTACGTGTATTATTAACAGTGTTTCATTGAATATAATGTCTTGGAATGACTGGTACAATTAAGAAACCGAGATTGATTTTTTTTGATTGATTTTGTGATGTATATAACATTCCTTATATTTGACAGGATTTAAATTTCTCTTTAATCAAAATATACATTGATGGGAACTGAGTGAAAAAGCATTGTCTTTAGGATATTGTGTGATGTGTATTGCGTGTAATATCTATGGTGATATTATGATACGCGGTAATTAAATCTTGCCATTATCGCTTTTTGGTGAGGATCGGGATTTAAACAATAATGATCTATTGATATTGAACGATTTAAATTGTGATCTAAACTCCTCGTCTCTTAATGGTATTTCATAATATGCTGGTATTAATATGTATTTAAAAACTCGCAGTAATTAGATTGCTTAAATTTGCTATTGAGACATTTAGGGTTTATTGTTGGGCTCTGAGAATATCAGATTGGGGAATGATTTGAGATTGGAAGGAAAAAGGTAATGATATACAATTAGCTTAAATCCAATTGTTAAAGATTATTTCATTGCTCTGATGTCCAGTTGTGTCTGTTTGCGTTATATTTTGAGACTTGAGAATTAGTACATCCTTTGTATCCTAAAGCATGTTCCAAATGAACAGAAAGAATGTTGAAAGTGGATAATGATTGTATTATGAGAATTATCATCTGGTTATTTTCGTGCTCCACTATCTGGCAGCTACTGGGGTTACATCCATCCCTTACACAGTGACTGTTAAACATGACTTGTTTCACCTTGCTAAAAGTTAAGAATCATACGATACAAGTCGATGCTGAAAAGTATGAAATTCTCTTCCAAGAGTTTTTCATGATTTAGATATATAAATGTGGAATTATTTACAGCATTTCCATACAGCATTCAAATTGCTGTGGTTAATTGTTCTTGATTTTGTTTAAGGGGTAGATTAGAAGGGCTGGTATCAGGCCATTCGCCCAATGCCACAAGCTTGGCCTCGCTGAATGTATTCTATGATTTACAACAAGGCTGTCATAAGCCCTGGTCAGATATTTTCCTATTTAGCTGGATCAGAGTCAGAGTCTGCATTACTCAAAAGATTTTGTTTCCATTATTACATACAGTACAAGTTCATATGTTTTTGAATGTGCTAAAAATCAATAAAAATTGATATAATATTTCTGACCAAATAAAAAGTTGCGAGGCCAAGGTGTCTGCTCCTATGGTGACAAAGCATTTTGGGTCACATCCTAACCAAGTTACAAATTTCAATATTTTATTTTAAGGTTTCGCCCTATCCATAAGGATGCTTCTATCACTGTTGATAGTTATAATAAGGATGGACCTCACTACATCTCAAATCCCTCTCCCCCACTTCTTTTCAATTATTATTTCTGTCTGATGATCATTGTTGCCCTTCTTCATAAGACAAGATTTGGCCGATTACACGAAATAAACCATGCAACTAACATTGTCCTTCTGGAGACGGGGAGACTGTTAAATAATTACTGGTCTGGAGACACCCGTTAGTTTTCTTTTAGTATTTCAACTCTTAATTATCGGTCTTTGAAAATGAATCTTGTCCAGTCTGAGTTTGCTATGTGGATTATATTTGGTTTAGAATTCGTAGCAGGATCTTGCAGTGACATCGGGATTGTTATGTGGTTGTTATTACTATATAATGTTAACGATTTATATTCAAAACGGTGACGTTGTCCTCGATTGGACCTATTCCTATCATGTTCCTATTTTAATAAAGTCTCTTTAGGTAGCTTGTTACTGATTATCGGCATAGTATTATTGTGTTCTTGTCTTATTTCTACAACCTACCGTATTTCCCCGTTTATAAGCCCAGGCTTATATTAATTTCAAATGGTGATAGACCAGCCTTATACTCGGGGCGGGCTTATATTATATATTGAACGGTTCAGTGGAAATTGGTGAAAGTATATATTACTTCCACAGTTTCCCTCCGTGACATCCCTATGTGTTGCTCATAAACATCTACACCCCCCCACACCGTATTAGGCATTTATTTCTCCATAAACAGTAGACAAAGCTTTATATATCCGGGTAATTTTATAGAAAAATATGTTGAGGCAGTCCTAATTAATTTGGGAATGGATATAACGAAGACAAGGGTGTCAGCCCCCAAATATATACATCGAGGGGTCGATTCCACGACTCAGATTTTTAAAGATCTGTAATAGCACCCAGTTGAAACATTAAATTTTAATACAACTTCCTATGGGAAGTATGTAAACATAAAATCTAGGGCAGTAGATGACTAATGTCAAAGCGTTGAGAGTGGCTTTTGGAAACGAGCTGACCACAAATGAACTGATACAAAAGTAAAAAATTCTTCCACTCGAAAACAACAAATATTGCATGTCTTAAACTGATATATGCTCGACGCCATACGTATGAAACCTTGTCTTTTGAATACATTAACCTCAGGAGTCGCAGAGCGAATATGATGAAAATATCGAGACCTAAAAAGGAAACGACCAGAGGTAGTATCTATTTTAAGGGAAGAAAACTGGAATATTTTGCCAGATGCTATAAGAGGTGAAGAGGATCGAGATATCTATGTTAGGATAGTTACGGAATGGGAAAGCGATTGATATGCAAGAAGGGATGGTATTGAAGAAATCTGAACTTGTATTTGTGTCTGTTGTTGTTTAAATTATGTTTATGTTATGTCTGAAGTGGGTTTAATATATTTTTGACTTGAGATTGATGACCAGATTT
Source organism: Sthenelais limicola (assembly GCA_942159475.1). Taxonomy (NCBI): domain Eukaryota; kingdom Metazoa; phylum Annelida; class Polychaeta; order Phyllodocida; family Sigalionidae; genus Sthenelais; species Sthenelais limicola. The sequence continues at coordinate 68,074,486 of OW804097.1, read as the reverse complement.
TGGGCTGTTTGATGTATTAGTTACAATTTAGTTTATTACTCTTTTTAAAGGCAACGTGCGAAAATGTTCATGGTGGACACTACGTATTTTTGTCTCTTTTTTTTTGTTTTCTCGTAAATCCTGTTTTAGATATGTAATTGGCCTGAAATGTAATAAAAAAAGGGGGGTGGGACTACACGCAAGAACTTAATTGTTAGTCATTACTATAGATTCCCCCTCCTTGAATTCAACGTTTGGCTAGCTTTTGTATCGTCCTTGACTCGGTGCATTTAGTCAGTCTGTTTATATTGAAGGTAACTCGGGCGCAATGTCCCTTGTCCACATAAACATGTATACTTCCATAGTCCTCGAGTGTAAAACATCCTACGACTAGAGAGTGGGATAAAATACTACAGAAGGGGATAGGCCATAAGAAGCTATACGATGACAATTATTGATTTACGTACAAATAAAATACCGCTACAACGTTCTTCAAATATGATATACTGTGTTTATTTTCCTACATTTTGAGGGCAAATTATAAACCGTCTAGTTTACCCCAAACATACCCATGTGAGCACAACCTTGACAGGTGTTGTTAAAATGTATATATATGACTGCAGGGCCTGCATTCTGCTTGCTACAGTCACGCATGGTTGGGAAGTCGCCCGATTTGTGTCAGCTAGCAATTGCAACTCAACTGTTGTTATTGAAGGGGGGTATAGCTATTTATAGGGAGGGGGTACCATTCTGTGTGCATTTGGTCATTCAAATTGAATACCAATATCTAAACTGTAAATATGACCATTTATCTGAAAACATGTATCTCTGCATGCGCTGGGGTTCTTCCAATAGGCTATAGTCCGAGTGGTATCTATAATTATTAGGGACGAGAAGATTGAATAAGAATTTTGAATAATTGTGATAAGAATATTTTGCTTCAACCACGAAAATTCATATATATATATATAAACGTTCTTTTGCATAAGAAATGACCATACAAAAATAGCTGATTCCTTCTTCATGCGAATAGAAACGGTCTTATTTTCTTTCCCGGTCAAAGATTGGGAAGGGGATGAGGGAGAAAGTTGTACAATTATTTGTGCGCCCCCCACCCTCCCCCTCACCAACAATACTTCCCTCATTCACCTCCGTATTTAGACCCTGTCGTTCACATCCTTCCAGTTCTACTCCCGGCGATACCAAATCTAGACAGAGAATCATACATGTGCAGGATACGAGGGGACAGAGCTTTCATAAATAACCTATTTACTGTTCCGTTATTCAACATTTGGAAACACACAGGACTTAATTGTCAATTAAGTATTTCCAGACCGGGAGGTCTACTAAGAATAGGAGTAACAACTCCAGGTAAGTCTACACTAATTTTGTAAACCTGTAATATTCGATATTGCAGTCATGGATTGTAGAACCGAAAAGGCCTGCCATGTCATTTCCTTCATGTTAATAGATGTATGAATGCTAAAACCTCCTTAACACTATGCAGCTAGCCTACTTACTAACTTCTCATACCACGTGCATGTAATATGGTCGATTCTCATGAAATGGTTCCAAATGAAAAAATACATTTTTTTTTACATATTTTCTTCAATAGATCTTTCCTGGGTAGTAATACCTTTTAATTAATGTTTTTATCCTATCAGACTCTAGATTCTGAACAAATGCGTACCCACTTTTCCATACCTACGATGGACTTTTTTTTTTTTTTTTTTTTTTTAGGAAATTAGAGCCAATTAATATGCTGGAAATAAACCCCCAGGCCAAAATATTGAATATATCGTCCTAACAGTTAATGAAGATAACATGGAAATGTTTGTTAATTCATTCGAATGTTTGATGAAAGATCGACCTATGAGTGTTTTGAAACAGAAAGAAAAAAATGATTAATATTCCTAATTGATCTCGAGATCTTAAGTTTAGTTTACAAATGGGGAAGTTTTTTGTCCGTCACCTTCCATGACGGCCCCCGTCACCGTCCATGACGGTATTTCTTCATTGATTAATGATCCTATATGGGTGTAGGTTGGTTTTCCATATACCATTCGAAAGGGCTTGTTTTCTTCTTTGGAATCATGTGAAATGATGATCATTTTTATTTTTGAAATGGCGACGAATATTTCTGGGACCATCACCGTCCGTGACGCAGTATATTTTAGGGTATATTTCCAACAATTTTCATACATAAGAAACGCAGTTTCAGGGTATAGAAGAGTAGGATACGGGCACCTATATTAGCAATTTCATTTCATTTCAATGACCTTTCCCAAAATACCCATTTGGAACCGTTTCATGGGAATCGACCATTTACCCTGCCCCAGGTGTCCGATCAGAACTTAAATTGGGACCTAGCTGTCTCTGTATCGAAAGTGTAACGTACATAAAGAAATCGGGACAAAATGAGCATTGTAATTTGCATATCAATGCTAGAATTGTGCTTTTTATTAAAGAAACTCAATGTATGCCTTAAAAGCGGATACATTTATTGAGAAACAGATATGTGAATGGTGACACAGATATTCAGTATTTATACACAGTACATACGTCCTAAGACTATATGTTTATGTATATATAGTACTGTTATGATATAATACAAATGTTCAGCGACAGGGAGGTATTTAAAACGGACAGGATGCGCCAATTCACTTCTAAGTTCTATTCTAGTATTTCAGCTAGGAGATGCACACCATTAATAACTTTTCCCATTATTTTTCATTGAAACTTAATGGCGATGATTAAAGAAAAAGAGTGTTTATGAATAATCGGAAGCCTGTGCTTCATAATAGAGTCTGGCTTTTAGTACAATAAAATTATGTAAAAATTAATATTGAAATGTCACATATTGAAATATGGGGGCAGCTAGCATAGGGCCCCAGAAACTTCAGTATTTAGTAATTTTGTCCCTTGGCCCAGATGTGTATTACCCACTAGTTATCGAACACTATTGCTATATGTAAACGTCTGCCTAGGAAAGTTGTTCATTCTCTCTTCACCAAGAACTAATAGAGAGGATTACTTATCGTATTTTAATCGGAACAGCAACATGAAGGTATTTGGCCCGAATTGTAGGCCTAAAGAGTCAGACCACTTTTCACACTCCATTTCTGCAAAATAATGGTAAGCATTATGGACTGGAGAGCAATGAATATTCCTAAGTTAGTCAGGTTTTTCGTTGATTGGTTTTAAGAGCTGTATAATATAACTTCCCTTCAATTTGAAAGGTTATAATGGCCTTTGCTTTATACCCTTAGCTTCGAAATCCCGCCTGTCTCTCATGAAGATCTGCCAATCATGCGTGTACATTTTGGTGTGGACACCGTCTCTATTTGGGACGCCGGGGAGAGAACATTAACAAGAGAGGCTTAAATAAGATTAAGATATATTTATTCTGATATCAGGGGTAAAACACCTGTTGTTGTACAATAAAATCTGTTGGTGAAACATTGGTAAAATTATCACATTTTTGTTATCACATTTTGTTTGAAATAAATACAGGTATAATGAAGCACGGTAAATATTAGAACATGGCAACATTTTCACATATATAGCATAGTACCAAGGAGGGGATTAATTGAGCCTCTTGAGGGCTTTGTGGACCGAATTGCGAGTGTTTGAAAATGGACGTATATAAGCTGCGATGGCATCGGAGGCCCACGTGCCATGTGACTTCAAGTCCTGAATGGAGGCACCTTCAACATTGTACAAATGAGAGGCACATCCTCTCCTGAGACTATGTAGGGAATAGCTTGACTTATGGACTCTCGCTGCATGGAGAAGGAGGTTCCATTGATGGCGAATATAAGGGACTGTAAAGGGGCGCCCGTCGTCGAAGGCGAGTAGGGGCTCGGAGCCTCTTGCTGATGGGTCAGCACGATAGAGGCGGTGAACTGCTCTGTAGAGGCAGAGGGAAGATGTGTCCGCCACAGGGACGAAGATGACCGTCGCTTGCCTCGAAGACTGCATCGTCTTTGACCATTTGACGGCAATCCTAACTCCATCTGTAGCGAGGGCCACGTCTCGGCGCACCAAGTGGCGAGACGGGTCAAACTTGTGTGGGGAGCCCGGGGCGACATTGCTCTGCCTGAGCATGCCGGCGTACATCAGTAATATGGCTACTCTGATTTGGCGGGGATATGTGAGACTATCACAGTTGACAAGAATCCTTCGAAGAAGGGCTGGCGAGACCGGGAGTTTCGGCGCCGGTACGTGTCTGAGAGTCAATTGTAGCCCTCTCATGGCATAGGTAACACGCGGGTGGTACAATGGTGCAGAGTCGAGGCATGCCAGTTTAAAGAATGTCCTTATACTCATGACTGTATTCATGATAGTGGCCGGAACCTTCGTGTACCCCGACAAGTACTCGATGAAGCAGCAGAACAGCTCGGGTGAGGGGGCTCTGTAGTTGGCTCCTAGGTGTAGGCAAAAGGATATGAACTTCTTAACCGCGGCATGTCGGTTGGCGACAGTTCCTGGCCTATGCGCCTGTCTCTGGCGAAGGGAGGCAGCGCGAACCAGGGATTTTGGGGCTAGTCCTGTAACACATGAAGATTGAAAATATTACTATTGACGTTGACCAGTGTGAGGGCACGGTCACCTACTATATCATGGGCGTTAGACAACTCCTGGGGCGACAGACAGGCACGAGAAAGTGCGTCGGCCACCACCATATGCTTCCCCGGGACATGGACAAATCTAAACACGACTTGCATCTTCATTGAGGTGAACCAGAGGGCCCTGGCGCAAGCTGCCAGTGTGTCATCTCTAGCCCTGCCGTCAGTATAAGAATAGACCGCAGCTGTATTATCACAATGGACCTCGACGATCCCTCCAGCATGGTGTGGTTTTGTGAAAATCCTCGCCGTGGCGAGGCAGTTGATGGCCTCCAGCTGATTAATTGACCTTCCTTCTTTGGTATCGGTGGTAAATGTGTGCATGTATGCATGCACGCCATTTGTTGCTCCAGCCCCCTGTAGGCAGGCGTCAGCCCATATACTGGCCACGACGCGGCCGTGGGGGATAATCGCTTTCCCATTAAATTGGTCTGTGTAGCGAATAAACCACCTTAAGTCGGCCTTCACTGGTTCTGTTATTCGTATGTTGGCACCCGCCGCCGCCCGCATGGCAGCAAGCACTCTTTGCATAAACAAACGAGCAGGAGCAATGATCTTTGCCACGTGTGCTATGCGTCCCACTACTGATTGCATTGCTTGTGTTGATATGTATTTCTGTCGTAAAGCATTGGCCAAGCAGGCACTAGTGTCTGTAAGCTTGTCGACCGGAATTGATAACTGGTTCCTTTTAGTGTCTATCACTATGCCTAACCATTTTACGCAAAAGTCAGGGCCCTGGGTCTTTTTGTGGGCCACCTGAAGACCCAGGCGCTCAAACAGTTGGTGGACGACCGTCATTTGTTCTTGTACTTGCTCTTTATCTCGACCTATTAGGATTAAGTCGTCCAAGTATTGTTTGGTGACAAGTCCTCTTTGGCTCAAAGCCCTAACCAGGAACTGTGCAGTTGATTGCATTACGAAGGACGAGCTCCTCGCCCCAAAAGGGAGAACCTTGTCGACGTAAAATTGTTTGTCTACACAAATGGCCGTAAGAGGCCAATCCAATGGGCAGAGAGGAAAGTGGCGATAGGCCCTACTGAGGTCTATGACTGCCATTGCTGGGGGCGAGTCAAAGGTCTTGATAATTTCAGTGGCACATGTTACAGTAGGTAACTGATGGTATGCTGGTACACCATTAAATCGATTCTTGTACACATAGGCGTTCACTCCGCCCTGAGGAAAAGAGTAGTCCACAATTATGCGCCTGTCATCGGCGTCACCTTTAGGTCTCGTCATCAGAGGACTGACATTCAGCCACGGAAGGAAAGGGGGCTTTTTGTATGGTCCAGAGATAGCCTTGTGTTTCAGTTCTTCGTCAACAAACTTGCGTACATGAAACATGTGTTGATTAGCTGATGGGTGGTTATCAGTTTGCTGTGCGTTGTATCTGGGGCCCCCGACATATTGCAATGGAAAACCGTATGTTATGCCATCAAGCACCAAGCGGTCCGCCGCGTGGCCTGTAGCTATTTTCTGCCATTCATCGGTATTTAAACACGTGTCGAGTTTTATCCTAGCCCCTTTGTAGTTTGGAACACTGTGTAATTTGACATGCTCGTAAATAGCTGCCATATTGTGGTCCAGGTCGATGTGTGGAAATGGCCAATTGTGGTAGTCTTCAAACAATCTGTTCTGAGGCGTTGATGCATTATCGCCCACCTCGTTGCAGTCTGTAATCACATTACTTTCACAAATCTGAAGGTCATTATCCTCCGGTTCGACAAACTTGGTTGTGTCATAGCACAGTGTTGGATATTCAATTGTACGTAGAAAGGTAGGTAGATCATTTGTTGTGCACACATCATCGCTCATCCTTGTTTTGTGCCTATCATCGCTCACCGTATCGGGCACCATGTCGCAATCAACAGGTGGCTGAAAGTCATAAACATTGTTGGAATTAGTGAATATCCTTTCTACAGATCGCTTGCTTATACTCCTGCTCTCACAGATTACTTCACTTTTGTTTTTAGAAACTGATTTGGCATTGCATTGAGTTGGTTTGTTGATTGTTATGATATGCTTGACTGTACTATCGGAACATGAGCCGCCATCTTTGTCTACATCTCGGCCTGCTCGAGACTCTCGTCGTACACGAGACCTCTGTTGATGGATGGCTGCCATATTGGTTTGGCCAGGCATCTTGTTTACGTGGCCATGTTTTAATGGGCGTGGCACACGTACATTAGAATCGATAGTTTGATTGTAGGCATCTGATAGTAGCAAGTCGGCATATAAATTAGAATTACACTCACTCAGTTTTCTCATTGTGAAGCAGGAGCCTGTCCGTTTTTTGACGAGTGTGAAGCTTGTTTCTTGTTATTATAGTGATTTTTCCGATATGATGAATCACCACTGTGCAAACTGGCCTGCGCTGTTTTCTTGTTCTGGCAGTCTTTCACCGGGTGGTTATTCTCCCGCCCTTTCATGGCGAAAAAACAATACCCGCACACGTGCATGAACTGTACACCCTTATCCGTGTGGGTAGCAGTATGAGTACAGGTTTCAAAATTGTAGTCCTTGCACACAGCCTGGTTAACACTAGCACTTGCCTGCGCGGCAGCGGCGGGGGGATTCCATGCCAATTTAGTACGGTACTCAGTAAAGACATCAGTATGGCTCCAATCATTCTGACCATCAATGATCAAATCCAAACAAGCTCTAGTCCATGTGTGAGCTATAGGCCAGCCCTTCAGTGCACTGTCCTCGGCAAGTGTTGATAGATGATGCAACATATACCAAAGCGTAGAACCGCGCCGGCATCGTTCCATTGACATTTTAGCAAAACCGCAGGTATATTCTGCCAGTGTAAGGTCCCTTTTGTCTTTTTTGATTCTACTCGCCATGTCCGGGGGAAGCGATGTCTCAGGAGCATCGAATAAACTTACTCTACCTCGTTTTGTGTTTGAAGAGTACTGTGAGTCTAGGGCGCGTCTCACGGTGCGTGAAGAGCGATATCTGCCAGTCAACTGCTTGGGAGATGGTATGAAGTCTGACTCCGATTCCGACGATGAGTCGGCGGGTTGACGGGACCTGTAGCTATTAACCGGGTGCCGGCGGTGGAGGGGACTTGGACCATCGCTGTCACAGTGGCATTTCTTACCACGCCTTTCACTATGGTGGCGGTGACGGCGGCCACTCGCGTGCCTTCGCCTCTGCCTTTTGGGGGGCGTCTCGAAATCTGTGTACTCCGATTCACTCTCACTCTCGGACTCTTCTTCAAATTGTTCGTAACCTTTTTGCTTAGAATGTCCAGGCTTGGCTCGTTTCGCTTCGGCTGTGACAGGCGGAGTTCGGTGTCTCACCTCCCTCCTATGTTGGGCCTGCCCTGACGTAGCCTCAGCTCGACTAACCGCTTCCTGGCACATTTTACTCAACATATTAGACATAATCTCCATATGGCTAACTTCCGGCATGTCTTTCTCCTTCTTCTTGCGTTTCTGTTTTGTTTCTACCATTATTGACTTCCGTCGTGCCGGGGCTCTCGGTCGTCTCGACCTGCGAACAACTGGTTCCTCGATTAACAGTTCATTATCGGGGGTATAATCCTCGTCTGCCGAGTTTGGCGGTGGCTCCTCGTCGTCTTTGTCACCCTCATGGTCAACGCCGCCATCTTTGTCGCCGGTAGCGACCGTCTCGACCTTCTCGGTTTGGTCCAATTCAGTTTCGGAACCAACGTCTTCCACAGTTACACCCTCGGTCGACTCTTTGTCGTTAGCTTTAGCTTTAGCTTTAGCCCCTCCTCGTGCTTTGTTATTTGCCATTTTAGTATGCTGCCGTGTTGTATAATTGTGTAGAAGGTAAAAGCTCAGTAAAAGAAGCGTGCAGTCAGCGTGACTACTTTGCCTCAAGTGACAAATACATGCCACTTCCGGAGTAGTTACGATAGTATACGATAGGGCGCCACCTGTCAATGCCCTGTAATGCCCCGCATTACCGCCTCATTAATTGCTACGTCTAAATATATTTCTTGTGTGACCCATTAATAGGTCATCAGATAAAAGTAAACTATTTTAAGAGATTTCTTATTGCGATGTTTAATGAAACTCATATGCACAGTGATGTGTGACCAACAACCACAGAAAACATTCTATATTTAAACGAGGCGGTGTAAGAGTTCGATGGCAGGAACCATGGACCTTCTACGCTCATAAATTGTCTCGAGTGTAGCTGAAATTATTCTTTTTCATTTTTGGACGTTATAATTGATATAGGCCTAACCGTAAACTAAATAAAAAAAACCCAGCTAGACTCGAGACAGTATTACATAATTTATTGCGAGATTTAAATTAACAAGGAGACTTCCGAGTGTGTATTGTTTAATTTGGATCTGAAAGAATATTATACATGTTGCAACTTTATACATACGGTATGTATAATTACATGAAAAAAATACTCAAGCGGCTAAAAAGACAAAACACACACAAGGGAATGCCTGTAACTATAACATTGGTGCTTTATTTTATTGGTTCAATGAATGGGAATGCTTCGGCTTCTAACACAAGGAGATTTATATCTCATCTCAGACTCGGATGGAGGAGGGGTAGGAGGAGGGGACGGGGAGAGGGCGGAGTGGGAGGAAGGGGGAGGGGGACAAGGAGGGGGAGGGGGGAGGGGGAGGGGGGAGGAGGATGACGGAAGAAAGAGTGGGGGGAGGCGAAAAACTACCATTATGATGCACCTGAACAGGAAAACTACAACATGATAATTATCCTTATAATATGTAACATAATTATTTTATTCCTATAGTAAAACAGTTACAGGAATTGGCCATAGGCTTCTGCCGAACAGGTCTTCCGGCCTGATCATAATTGAATTAATGTAAACAGTAACATTTTCAGAGTGTATGCTGCATTTGAACAAGTTCTTAATTAATACATGGTTATGATAACCCCTATATTCAGGTTTTGGTAGAGGGCCATTAAAATCAATGTTCCATATTCATTATTAAATATCAGACTTTACATTTACAAAAGTCAATAAATATCAGTACAGTAGGTAAATTTAGTCTTAGATTCGTGAAGGTAAATCTTTAGGCCACTTTCTTTAGGCCACTTTTCATAGTGAGCACCAGTTATTTAAAGTCGAATAAGACTGTGACTTTTATATTAACTGGTAATACTAGTATAGGCTTACAATATGAATTGAGTTAATAACTAGGGGTAAACATACATGGTGTGAGTAACATTGGAATGCTAATTTAAGTGATTCCATGAATTCCATTTAAAAACTTCCATCTAAATTGATACACGAAGCACAGGGTTAACGGTACCTATAGGTATCGTTAAGCTATTGGTGTGCGAAAGTTTCATCTCCCATTGAAACTTCGCTCAATACTTCCCTCTATTAAATGTGTCATGACAAAAGTGTCACTCATTCTTCGTATATAGGAACCAGAAACACATTTTGCAGCATTGATTATACATGTTTCCATGTTTGTTTTATGATGCTCTATGATTCACAGCCATTCATCAGTATTGGTATTATGTAGCAATGAAATTATCATATATCAGATATATTGACAATTTCATATTTCTTAGGATGTTCTTCATTTTCATGGAAGCTTTTTCTTGTCATAGCTATTCTTGCTTTTATTATGCGCATTCCACTTGAGTGGGGTGCAGTAAAAATCGAATTGTTTTTCAGCTTTTAACAAAGGTTTATATTCCAATATATTTCTGTGCTTGGGGCATATAATAACTATTGTAAATGGAACTCGGTGCTAGTCGTTTCATTCTCTATGAATATCTGTTTCACCTTTGCATTTGGATGCTACGCTATGCTATGCTAGTAGATATATATTATGCGTGGGATTATCACAACATCCATTTATTAAAACAATGACTCGGAGATGAAAGCTTGAAAAACTGCTGTATACTCTTCATGAGATGATATAATGCTCATGTAAGTGGATATGTGTGGCTGAAACATGGACCAAAACATGAGTTCCTGTAGTTTGTCTATACATTAGTGCAGTCTCTTGATCAGTTGAGTAAAATTACTCATAAGGACATATGGCATAACCATCTATTCTACTTTCTTCTTTCTCTTTCCTTTGTTTCTCCTTTCACTCTTTGTATACTCTATAGGTAAAAAGGGATTATTCATGGTATTAGCGATCTATCACGAACATAGAACTGTATGAATAATATGTTAATGAAACAAAGGAATGGATTACTTGTTATAACGTGCATTAATGGAAACGTTCTTGAAGTCACGAGAAATGAGGAGAAGAATTGTATAACAAGCTTATGGCATTAGGGGAGTGTCATCTGTGACGAACAGTGGTATGGGAAATGTTAAACCGAAGTAGATTGAGGTATGTTATGTTAGGTATGGCGAATCACGTAAATTAGATAATTATCTAGGGTCCTTTCTGAGTTTCTCTGTCTAAGGTAAGATCTTTGAGCTACAGTCTCAATTAGTCTAGGGTTATATGACATAACTCGCGTGATATCCATATGCCAGGTATATATGACATATATATAAAGTTGTCATATATACCTGGCCTATTCAAATCAAGATAGCATAAATACTGCCGTCCACAACCTCAACAAACTAATCAGGAGATGAAATCGCAAGATGAAATGTAGTACTCCTAGCTTTGAAGGCCATACATACAAGTGAACAAACTCTCAATTACATGCGTTTACAACATCAGTGGTCTACTGGTAAGGCGTCAGACTTCCAGTCAGGACATTGTGAATTCGAATCCCAGCGCAGGATTATTACATTTGTTTCATTTTGGGGTTATTTTCTATTTCAATTAATTAATTTAATTTAATTAATTTTAATTTTAATCTCCACATCTGGGACTCGGTTTTCTTTTAAACTCACAGATTTACCTTTTGATGTCATTCCCTTTCGATTGGTGAAAGAATTAAGAGAGGCTAGGATAGAATTAAGCGAGAAAAGTGAGTTGGATGGGGTTTGGGGATACATAGGTTCTCTGTATTAGAGGTATGGGTGGCGGTCGTAAGCTTTTGTTTATTTTCGGCGAAAATGGTTTTCGCACGGGCCACGATTCGTCAAAAAATATTTTCCACCTTTTACAGAAACATTCATATCACCTGGCAGTGGTTATTCCTACGTACTCATTAACTATCTACAAATCTTCTCTGGTAAAAATTTTCTTATTAACTGTACTTTTTCTTTGACTTAAACACCTGCTGGGAGCATTTGAAAATCCCGCCCCTTCGGGAAGTGTAAATCCCAGTTGAAATAAAATCTTTTAAAAATATATGGACATCACACGAGGTGTGAGTTCATCTGGCGTCCTGACATGTGTCACCTGGTAATTACTGTGACCCTATCCTCCCCTTGTACTTCTTGTCACTATTTCATTTTAGGAATTTAATATTACTTCTTCCCGAAAGTAGCCATTTTTTCTCTTGGAAAGACACTAAACATTTCCATTTTATTACAGGAAGGAAAATGATGCTTAACTGACCTGCCCTGCATTTTTCTGTTCGAAATGGATGGTAAGGTTAAGGAGGATAAAACTACACTAGTCGTGCCATCGATTCACGTAATATACTCACCGCAGGAGGAAAATGTGTCCCTTGACGTTATTCAGTTGAACGGTAAAGGGAATAACAATGATGAGAACGGAGAAATCGTGTATGTATTTTTCGCCATGGAATCATAAAAAAAAATAAAAAAATTTAATCATAACGTGTATACTCACACCTCTTTTTAACACTGTATTAATTGTATACATGTATACGCTTCGGCCAGTTAAAATAAAAATATTCAAAGAATGGAAATCTATTTAGTGAAATAATATTATATAACAAGATCTGAGTCTCATCAAGGAGCGTTTTCTCCTATTCATGAAAATGTGTTTCGATCGAGATACTGAATTTGATTTTGGATCTGATAACTGATTTCTCTTCATTAAGGGACCGATTGCCCGAGCCTAGTTTGCAACGAAATCGCAGGCGTAAGATCTCAAGGGATCACACCGCTGATCTCAAGCCTTTACACATCCAGTTTGTGCAGTCCATAAGGAGGAAGGACATATCAAAAGTTGTAGCAAGTCTTCAGGTAGAATTTAGTGTTTAATCACCATATTTCAAGCTCTTTTCTTGAGATCTTATATTCTTTTACTCCGTACACCTTTCCTTCTATCACACCCAGTCCTTATCAATGCATTTAAAATATTGAGGGGTTGTAAACTCAGGCAGTTGTTAGGCTGTATTATATGTGGCTTAGCAGAGACTTATATGGTTCCTAAATGTATAATTTAGTATAACAGGACTCTCTGGAAGAGCTATGGCTAGCATAGATGCGAGCACCTATCTCCAGACATATATCGTATATTTCACTTATGTAACTGTTTTGTACTGGAAATAAACAATATCAATCAATCAATCAATCAATCAATCACCCAGAATCGTTTCACACCTTAGACTCGCTTCACATGCCTACATGTGAACTGATAAACATCTATCATCTGATGAACATCAGGTGGCATTCTAATCAGTGATTTGATCTGAGATCGTCCCTATCCATATACCACTGACTACACAACCTCTCCTCCAAGGTTGGGAACTATTACATCAATGTACACTGTGCAATCCTGTTTATAATTCAATTGAACTCTCATCTGAAGATTGCGGTATAAAAATGCTAAATATAAGACACATAAAACATAACAGTACTAAATATAATAATACCCCACCTCCCTCTTTTAATTTTCCTTCTCTCTTTCTTTTTCACTCTCACCTATTTCCCCTATGCCCATGGATACCATTTCCACCAATTTGACAACATTTGGGCCCCTAGACACCCCCTGAGTACCCAAAAATAATTTTTGCATTCATCAGTTGATTTGTTATTTTCTATCAACCTTATATACATGCACATTAAACTGCCAAGTTTGGAACCATTCTGATTATTAGGAATTTATTTACATGGGGGTCGAAAATAGATCCCAAATCTGAAAAATATGCTAAAAATAGCATGACAAATAATGGTACATATTTCTACATAAATGAGAATTTAAATTAGAAATAGATAAAACAAATATGCACATAATGTATTGAACTATTTTGTACTTGATAGTTCTCGACATAAGGATCATAACACCTTTTATTTGGTGAAAATATTCTAACTGGAAGAAAAGTTACACCCAAAAAACCATTCAGTAATGGTAATGATAATGTCAGCGGCAAGGGTTATAGGTCATTGACCCTCTGCCCATATATAATGTATGTATATCCCCCCTACATGCATACATGTATACAAGTATATGCATACATATATGCATGTGCAATTGATGGATTCAGGAAAACTAATCAAATTAAATCAACAGAGACATGTATTTAGTTCTTGCTTAAAACCAAAAAATGGTCTTGATTCCTACTGCACTGCTATTTTTTTTATTTTTTTTTTCAAAGATTTAGTTAAAATTGTTACCACTGTAATCGTCAGGCGACACTGTAATCGTCAGGCGACCTACCACAAACTATAGCACATATTGTGCTTAAAAATAATATAATGCTAATATTTATCTTTATGAAATAAGAACAGCCTCAATAAATTATTAAAGTAAAAAATTGCTTAATCTCATATCAATTAAGTTTCCTAGGGCCCTCAACATTGTAATCGTCCAGCGACAGGCCCCCCTTTCCACCCAATTAAACTTTGTGGTATTATCAGAATGTGGTTCAATGATGACCACCGCCAATTATAGTTAGTGGTATTTATAAATTAAATATTGCATGTTCTATTATTTTAGAGACAAACCTTAGTGATAACTACATTTTTCTGAGAATTATTCTATATTTGTTTAAAATGTAATCGTCAGGCGACACCAGGCTACCCCACTCATAATAATTTCCGTTTTTTACATCTGTTATCCCAAAAATGAAGCTTTTGAGAAGAATTTTTACACAGATTATCTTAAACAAATCTGCTATCGAGGCAAACATAAAGAATCAAGGAATTTGCTTTATTTCTTTAAAATTCCACACTTTATTAAAAGTGTAGAGGGTAATAACTAACGATTTGCAACTAAAAAAACGATTTTTTTCACCAAAAAATGTTTTTCTCAGAAAAATTGCCTTCAATAGTGTTCCCGTAGAGGATGTGATCATATCATTAGCAAAAATCAGCAATTTTCTGGGAATACATCATTATTTAAGCAATCTTATTTATTTCAAGGCTTAATGTGCCATGTTGTCAAATTTGTGGAATTGGTATGTAGGTGTGCAATGAAAAATGAAAGTGTACTTAGATTTTCACAACGTTGGGTTTGCCATTTGTTTTTTAATCATCAGAAAATCAAATATTTTTCTTCCTTCAAGGAAAATCCTGACCAACAGCTCCAATGGCTCGAGGACTCGTATGGCGTCTCTACAATTGAACATGCAGTGGTTTCAGGCTGCTGGGAGATCGTTATACGCCTCCTGGAGAAAACTAGGACCAAGCATGAGAGAGCACAGGCGATAGAAAGGGCCATGCTCTTTGCCATAAGAGAGAATAACGTTCCCATCGTGGAAAATCTTATTGCAATTCACAAAGATTTGGGGTGAGAATAAAAAGTATTCATACTGTACCGTTTAACGAGTGTCATATCAATATAATACGACGCCAGATCAAAATAGATAAAAATATAAACAGTCATACATTTTCTTTTTCAAATCGGCTAAGTAAAAGAGCCTCTTTCGTCTATTGATATCCATCGTGCAAGGGTAGTCATGTAAGTCATTACGATATATGTACGAACTAGAATACATGTATGCAATGAAATATATATGATATATAACAGGTCTAGAAATAAACTGACATTCCAGCATGTGCCGAGGTATAGGCCAGACTAATCCTACGAGCCTAACGAATAAACTTAGTCCAATGGAAGAAGAAACTCCAAACACAGCTTATGACATACATGGGACAAAACAGGAGAAGGCTGATGAGGCTTATTGGGAAGATGCGGAATATTCACCCGTAACTATTCCTACATTCAAATCTCTGTCATTGCAATAATACTGTATTTGTAAGGAGTAATCAGCAGTCGAATCCAGAACTTTTAGTGCAATTTTAAAAAAATTGGCTAGAGATATAATTATTGTTAGATCATTTACATTATAATTATATACTAGCAAAGTACCCGTCCTCCGGACGGTCAACCTCTTCCTCTCACTCTCTCTCCACTCCTCCTCTCTCCATGCCTCTCCTCCTTTTCTCCCCATGCCTCTCCCCCTCTCTCTCTCCCTGTCCCTACACTACCCCTCTCCTCTCCCCTGCCCTCTTCTCTCTCTCCCTCTTTTCTGTATCCACTTCTCCCTGTCCCTATCCAATTTCCCCCACCCTCTCCTTGTACTTCTTTCATTCTCTCCCTCCCTCTCCCCCTTTCCTCTCCCCCATCCTCTCCCTCCCATCTTTTTCTCTCCCCCTCTCCTCCTTCTCCCTCTCTTCTCCCTCTCGTTATCTGATTCCCCCCACCCTCTCCCTCTGCATCTTTGCTCTCCCCTTCCCTTCTTATCTCTCTCCCCTCACCTCCCCCTCTCTCTTTTTCCGCGCTCTCCCCCTCCACGTCTGATCTCTCCCCTTCTCCCTCCCTGTTTTTGTTTTCGAAGCTATTTATAGCTGAGAAAACAAATGAGTCACTATGAAATGTGCCAATCACTGATACTGGATCTACATCTGATAATATTCTTTAGCTGTCTGTGAGGTGTTTAGGGATGCCTTATCTAATCCTTTTGATCAGGTCCTATTTATCCCACCCAGTTATAGATTTCACACCTAGACGTTATTGAAGGCTGATTGACAGCCTTTCTAGGTTTAGCCAAGGGAGTTGATTGGCTGTTAGTTAGTTAGATGCTTCTCCAACCATGATAGGTCTGCAGAAGGCCCTCCCACCTCCCACACCATCCCTCTGCCCACCACCCCACTCACCTGCCTCAGGTGCTCAAATGGACACTGCTGCCCAACACATTTTCTAAATTTTAAAAGTAAGTTACCAACTATTTAGCTTACTACTTTTTTATACAACCAACTTTTTTTTTTACAACCAACTTTTTTTTTTACGATTAACTTTTGTTTTCCGACCCAACTTTTTTTTACGATTAACTTGTTTTCCGACCCAACTTTTTTTAACGACAATTTTTTTTCCGACCAACTATTTTTTAACGACAATTTTTTGAACGACCAACTATTTTTTAACGACAATTTTTTTTGAACGACCAACTATTTTTGAACGACCAACTTTTTTTCAACGACAACTTTTTTTCAACGACAACTTTTTTTTAATGACCAACTTTTTTTCAACCAACTTTTTACGACCAACTTATTTCACGACCGACTTTTTTGAACGACCATTTTTTTTTTCAACCAACTTTTTTTCAACCAACTTTTTACGACCAACTTTTATTTTACGACCGACTTTTTTGAACGACCAACTTTTTTTTAACGACAATTTTTTTTTCCCGACCAACAACGACAGTTTTTTTTCAACCAACTTTTTTTACAGCCCTGGCTATTGCATTGCACACTGTTTCCCTCTTCAAGAATCAAACTACTGTATAACTATAAGTTGACATCAGGCACAAATGATTGTGGCTGAGAAAATCGTTTCCAGTGGAAACGCCAAGTATATGAATTAAGTTGACACTGATTACAAAGTTAAATATGTTAACAGTTGATCAAATCGGTGCATAACTTGATAATTAGTTAACTTAGTACTTGTTTGTTCTTTGCCATCCCCCTCTGTGCTCTCTCCTTCCGCACTTTTTCTCTCTCCTTCCTCCTCTTCTCTCTTCCCTTTCTCCTCTTCTCTCTTTCCCTCTCCCTTTCTCTCTTCTTCTCCTTCTCCCTCCCCCTCCCCTCTCCCATACATGCCCTCCCCTTGCATCTCTTGGTAACATGATCATTGGTTTGACCATACCTTCTTCCCTGGCTATAAATAGTGTGGATATCCCTATTTAAAAAAAGCTTCAAAACAAAGGTGGGTGCGCGAAAATAAATACTGCGCGAACATTAATACGTTTACAGTATACAGATACAAATCACTGGGAGGATGGTCTGTGACAATGAATTTGCTAATACTTTTTCAGACTGAGAGGGAATACTCAAAAGTATGTGGTAATATTTTAATCCTGCCTTACGAATACAAAGGGCCTTATTTGCTATGTACCCCATTTTAGAAATTATTTGTGGTAGCCTGGAATGAGGAATCTGCTTTTAGAGTGGTGAACTGTGGGAATCAGCCAACCTCGGTGGTGTAGTGGTTAGCATGTCTGTGCATTAAGCAGGAGATCCGTGGTTCGAATCCTGGTTGAGAAAGACTCTCTTTTGGGTTCACTACAGTCATCTTTATTAAAAACTGTTAGAATTTGAAAAAAAAAACCTGTTAGAACACATTTGGCGGGATGCTGGTGTGTAAAACTTCATGTAACTAGCCACGCTTAATGTACTATTATAGGATTCAGTGAGATTCTTTCCAAATGTGTACTAAAAGCTACTAAAAGGTGTACCAAGAGCACATCCCAGTTCTAAATTAGGGGTAATCAGAACTGCTACACCTGTATTCCTCAGGTTTTGTCGATTGTTTAGCTCTTCCAGGGACTCAAACATAATGCTCAAGACCCTCGAAATACATCGTTGACTATTCCTCTTATACTATGATAGGATGTAACGAGGTTGGTTTCTGACTTACTGTACACGTTGCCCACAAGTTTTTTTCGGCCAGGGATTTCACGAGAAGCCGTTGTACAATAAATGAATAAACAAACTATTTATTTACCTCGCTTCACCTGAATGATCCGCCATATTGGTTTTTTGATATCAAAGTGCTAGACAAGGGTACTACTGATAGGCTAATCTACGACGAAACGTACGGCATATGACGTCACGAATGGGCGTGACATCATGAGCGAGCGAAACGTCAGCCAATGAGGACACTTCTTACATTTAGGCTAAAAAAGGGTAATATTTTCACGCGTGGATCCAATCAACAAAACACAATAGCAGGTATCCACTCATTTGCAGCGTGTACAACCCCCGATCGTGGTATAATTTTACTATTTTCTTACATGCATGGAAGTACCTTCATTATAATAGGACCATGCATAATGTATTCATGGGGTCGGGATTTTGATTGCACTTTTATCGTGAATTAGTTAGATAAAAATAAATTTAAGAATTAAATGGATAGTAACAAATATATATTTCCTGAATAACGGTGCTTTAGAATAAAAAAGAAACACATGCTCCAAATTACGCGATGTATTCGTAAGGCATGATGAATTCATTAGGCATGATGGATGTATAAGGCAGTTGAGCTTTTTTGGAGATGTTATTATGACTGAGGCACTTCGTTATACCTCGATGTGTATTGATGATGCTCATGACTGAACCTACTTGAAATGGACATCATTACAAATATTTTCTAAAAGAACGCCGTTCTGGAATAGAAAATATATTCTTCTCCAAATGGCGAGAGTTATTCGTAGGGCATGATGAATGTGTGTGGCATGATGTATTCGTAAGGCAGTTGATAATCCTTTGATAATACAAATAAATGTGTAAAAATAAGTCATTTGACTAAAGTTTGAACAAAGCCCTTATTTCCGAAGTTGACTTAACAAAACAGACCACTCGCTCCCGTTTTGATTGGACATATACCAATCGATCAGGATCTATTCCTTCATAATACATTAAATTCTTTGTAATGGCTGAGGGCTGGAAGGGAGAGAGGTGCCTATTTCGTTTAGTCAGTAACTGCTGATTTCTTACAATAGGGGACTTGCATGTGCCATATCTTGAATCTTGATTCAACTGGAGTTATGGGGGTATCTCAGACTAAAAGCTCATGAAAACATTTTGAAGAGTGCTCCATTGTAAATGTCCATGGTTTATACAAGATATCATGAAACATTTTTTTGAAATTATTATATCGTATGCATTGTATATACATATGGGTCAGATTTTCAGAAAATGTACAATTCACCTTCACCAATTCTCTCAAATAACGCAAATTTAAGACAAAAATGAGCTTCAAAATGCAGTTTAACATAACAGAACTGATACTTTAAGTCAATGCGATGCAAAATATACTCAGATATACCTGGTATTCATCATTTTTCTGTCTAATTTAGCAGAATTTCCTAAATGTATAGAGCTGCCAATTGTACATTTTCTGAAAATCTGACCCATATATACATCTACTATCTACATTAATCATTTCAGGATATCAATCCAATGGTCCTTGCTGCACAGCTTGAAAGAGTAGAAATAATTGACATTTTATACAGGAAATGTTGTCCCATGATACACGCATTGACGGGTAAGTCTGATGTTTGATTTAAGTGGTCGACAAAATCTTGTCGATATATTGACATTGAAATTGGTGATGATGATGAGGGTTATTGGTAGCCACAGTTTCATCGCTAAGGCATCGCTAAGGCCATTAACACCATAGATAATGCACTGATGGCCCATCACATTGGTAGAAAATATAAAACATGTAAATGCCAGCCTCACCGATGTAGTTGGCGATGAGCTAGTCAATAAGAAGTTTAAACATTAAACATGAGCATGACAAAAGTAAACCATGCAGTTAAAACCGATTTTCATTAATCTATGTACACCAAATAATACATTTGGACAATATTACATAAAACATATAAGAAGAAAGCCTTCCAATGATGAATTTCTAGCCACTGAGAGCAATTCTTGTTGTGATAAATTTTGGAGGCCAGCCTAAAAAAATTCAGTTCACTTTTCACTTACATAGTTATATATGTACACCTCCCTGCCATGAACTACAATGTCTCTTATGATTAATATTTGCAGCTGATCGTCATAAATGCTTGTTTCCCATGAGCTGTTACATCTGCCATGTCAAGGTTAATTACATAGGGCAACAGACCATCGAAGAGTGTCGGGCTGCAGTACAGGTGTATCGCGCACTAACCACACCTGCCTTCCTCTTCCACGCTGGAGTAGAAGATCCAATCCTTGAGACCTTTGTTATCAGCAACTTTCTTCAAAAACGCAAAGGGGTGGATCCAGCATTCGCGGTAAGTTGTCCTAGAGCAGCAAGTCATAGTAGAGCCTTCTTTTTGTGCAAAAAAGAAGTGTTGGTGACAAATAAAACAACTAAAAAGAAGTCATCAAATAAAGTTGGGAGCCCAAGATTCTAGTAGAAGTCAGGGAATATTATGAGAAAACAGGCTAATCTGGGAACCAATTCCTTACCGAGAAATTTCTTCACCAATTGCAAAACATTTAAATTCAACTCCTGGAAGAAAATCCGTGACAGCTGAAAACAAAAATGGCAGCAAAAACTTTGAAACTCCATAATTTGGGGTAGAATAAACATGCAATCAAGTGTGAATATGTTTTAAGGCATGGGGAATCCATTGGAATATGAAAAAAGGTTGATACAAACAATATTTACTCTACTGATACTGAGAAAAAAATGAACAAAAGACCCTAAAAATCCTCCTAAATGTACCCTGTGAAATAAAAATTCTAATTCTGGTTTATGAAGGCATTCATGACCAAGGGCATTAGGAAACATATTTTTGCAGTCCAAACTGTAATGCAAATATTTTTGATAGTTTTAAGTGTGACTGTGATATCTGAAATAAGGACCAAAAAGTGTAAATTTGTCTATAGTGTAAGACAGTAATAATTTGTCTATAGTGTAAGCCTTCCTTACTTTCATCATCAGCAAATGGGCTGTTTGCATCATCACCATTGCAACAGCCAGAGGCTGGAGTACTTCCAGGTTAATTTTTTTAATTTTCTGGAAGAAGACATGAAACTGCTGCATTGGGAGTGAATAATTTTGTACTAGCTGTTCAGGGCCAGTAAGCAATGTCAGTAGATATAGGTCGGAATTGTCTCTATATACTTTTGAGAAACTCTGTCATTGGTATACATCTAAACTTACTTTTACTATATTCAAGGACAATTTACGAAAAACAATGTCTTTTCCCTTGGCCAAAATACTTGTTTATAACTCGAATCATTTTCACGAAGACCAAGTTTCACATTATCAAATGATTTTAATCAAAATCTACCACACTACATATAGTCCGGGAACCAAAGGCCATTTTTGGGCTGAACCTCGCTTTGTCGGATAAAGTTTTTTTCTTCGCTGTTTCATGCAGCCTAGGGGTAGGTAATCACAAATCAGGGGGGTGACCATTCCCAACACTTGAGCAATTTTAGATATTAACCCTTTTATCCCGGTTATGCCAATACCCCAAATACAGGATTTTGTAGGATTCATAGCATTCATTTATTTTGATCTGAATAGTGCACTTTGTGACTACTTTTTGAAATTTGGTGTGCTGTTAGAACAGGTCGTAAGGTTTACAAAAATTACTGGCTACAAGTTGGGGGAGACCCCTGGTGGCTGGTAGCTTCAAAATTCAAAATGGCTGCCACTAAACCTCAAATGCACCGTATTCAGGCTTCTACTGGCTGTATTTTCAAGTGTAATACCATTTTTCAGATGTTTTTAAGTATGAGGAATTCATTTCTGTGGCCTATATTCAGTTTAAAGGTCAATTCAAGGCCAAAACCAACATGGCTGCTGCCATGAAACTAGAATGTCATAGCTCAGCTCCAATTAACCACACATCCTTTTGTAATACCAGTTTTAATGTGTTTTCAGGCATGAGGAAACTATTCTGAAGTCATTTCTCCCTTTTAAGGTCATTTTCTAGGTCAAAATCCAATATGGCTGCCATTGAGGGGCAAGAATGTAATATCTCAGCTCCCATTTGCAATAAAACTGTGTTAGTGAGGTAGCTTGAGGCCAGATTTGAGATAGATGTGGATGGATCAAAGGGCCAAATTTACCCTACATGCTGTCCATGGACTTTATGATTTCTATATGAACCACACTAATATATTATGGTGGCCATCTTGGATTTTCAAGGTCACCATCATGTAAAAACCTATATCTACCAATATCTCAGCTTCTAAATCACTCAGGATCACCATCTTTGTGTCTAAACATACCTGGGTCAAGGATTACAACTATACCATTTAGAAAAGGGCCAGATTGTTTTTAGTAACACAAAATTTGTATTTGACAATATATCAGGCATTCATTGGAAGAGCTGGCACACCAGATGTGAACAACCACCATTGTTTGAGGGATCTGACAATAAAGAATATTTGAATTGAAATTGAATATCCTCATCAGGCACATGCTATTAAACCTTGCCTCACTTCTTAAAATGGCAATAGGCGAGTTCAGTGCAGTACTGACTGTCCTCATTCATAGACCAGCCCAAACCTTCTTTACTAGGTGAAGTGTTCCATTCCATTAGTTGGAAATATTGGAAATTATGCTTAAGAAATAATATAGTGTTATGAATAGGAAACAAGTGCAGCACATCAACTCCATCAAGAAACATCACATTAAGGATGGTAGCCTTGGTGTGAATGTTTAGCAGATTAGATGTCTTTCTGAAGTACAACCTTTCATGTCTTCAATGTACAATGTGAAGAAGATAAGGCATAGGTGTTGCATGTTGTGAACAGCATCCCAACACTTGAATATTGGACTATTACACCATTTCTTGCCTCCAAGGTTCCATTAATAAGTACCCTTTTGGAGAACAGCTAGAGCTTTGCAAGAGCCAAAACAGCCACATTATATGTTCATAGTGTGAGGCCTTTAAAAAGAGTCACTAGTGGCTGATTATGCAATGGCTGATTTTGCAAGCACATTCTTCCATTGAAATCCTTCCAAGTAGTCCCTGTAATCTTATCTCACTGTTATTTCTATGAACAGTCCACCCAACATGGATATGAATCTTTCTTCTTCAGGGATGTGAACTTGACAAGAGTATAGTGCTATGACTTTAGTATTGGTTATATTACTTAGGAATGAATCAATAAATGTCACTGTTTGGCTATCACTACTATAGTAAAGAAAGTATAACACAACTCACATAGCCATTTCATATGTCAGGTGATATATATATATATATGTCTTTCATAGGTATGTCAGACAAGAACTGTACAATAAAAGTGCAACTGTGAGGTGGAAAAAGTATGTAGCCCAATGCAGCACATTCATGTCTGATCATTATTGTTGTAGCTGCTCTCTTGTAGAAAATGGGCAAAAACTATGTATTTGTGGTGTGCAAATATACTGACACACATGGAGGCTTTGGATGCTCAGAGAGCAATTGTGAAACTTTTTTTATTTCATTCTTCTTCACCAGACACCTACCATAATCCAGGTCTTCTTTAATTGTGCATCTATATGAGTTGTCCCTTGTTTGTACAAGTTGCATATCTAAGTAGATTATGGTCACACAGTGAGCAAAGTGAACAACATACATACAGCCAATAGGGTTTGGGCTGGATTATCAATGACGATTCAGTCATGAATTTCTATGTGGGCCATGTTATCTGAGGGCAGTGGGGCCTACAGTGAACTGCAGTAGGTGTGTCAAAGAGCGAAAGAGAATGTGGTACAATCTGGGCATGTTGGAAGTGCACTAAAGTCTCCTGTTGCCATGTTGAGAAGTGAGACAAGCTTAAACAGCCAAAAGGGCCTGATGAGTATATATTGTCAAATACAGTTGCTAAAATCAATCTGGTCTTTTTTTAAATGATATAGTTGTATTCCTTGACCCAGACAATGTATGTTTCGACACAAAGATGGTGACCCCGGGTGGCTTAGAAGCTGAGATATTGGTAGATATAGGTTTTTACATGATGGTGACCTTGAAAATCCAAGATGGCCACCATGATAAGTATGGATCTGTATGATTATGGGGATGCTGCTTGATATGATCCTTGATGTCGAGGTACCGATATAAGACCTTAAAGGTTCCAGTGCACACTAATTAATAACCAATTAGCATTTGATAGTCCAAATATTATGTTTACAGGTGATTGTTGTTTACTGAGCGATGGTTGAATCCCAGTGATCGCTCCACTATGAATTACCAAAGATTATTATCAATTAGCGTTTACTTGCTAATTGATAGTCCAAATGTTGTGGTTGATGATGATCGATATTTACTTAGTGATAATTGATGCCCAATTATCTCTGGTATGCTAATTAATAAAGAATAACTTGGAACTAGTTGGATCCTGTCTTGATCTTACGATTGACCAACGGTAACTGATCTTTATTTTCGGGTACAACATACCTGTCAGGTGTGTGCCTGATCTGCGTGCGCAGCCGTGCCCGGCTACTAGCTTTGGCGTCCCGTGGGGAGGTCCAGGCGTTACGTAACCTTACGTAACAACCATAATATATTAGTGTGGTTCATATAGAAATCATAAAGTCCATGGACAGCATGTAGGGTAAATTTGGCCCTTTGATCCATCCACATCTATCTCAAATCTGGCCTCAAGCTACCTCACCAACACAGTTTTATTGCAAATGGGAGCTGAGATATTACATTCTTGCCCCTCAATGGCAGCCATATTGGATTTTGACCTAGAAAATGACCTTAAAAGGGAGAAATGACTTCAGAATAGTTTCCTCATGCCTGAAAACACATTAAAACTGGTGTTACAAAAGGATGTGTGGTTAATTGGAGCTGAGCTATGACATTCTAGTTTCATGGCAGCAGCCATATTGGATTTTGACCTTAAATTGACCTTTAAACTGAATATAGGCCACAGAAATGAATTCCTCATACTTAAAAACATCTGAAAAGTGGTATTACACTTGAAAATCCAGCCAGTAGAAGCCTGAATATGGTGCATTTGAAGTTTGGTGGCAGCCATTTTGAATTTTGAAGCTACTGTCCACCAGGGGTCTCCCCCAACTTGTAGCCAGTGATTTTTGTAAACCTTACGACCTGTTCTAACAGCACACCAAATTTCAAAAAGTAGTCACAAAGTGCACTATTCAGATCAAAATAAATGAATGCTATGAATCCTACAAAATCCTGTATTTGGGGTATTGGCATAACCGGGATAAAAGGGTTAATATCTAAAATTGCTCAAGTGTTGGGAATGGTCACCCCCCTGATTTGTGATTACCTACCCCTAGGCTGCATGAAACAGCAAAGAAAAAAACTTTATCCGACAAAGCGAGGTTCAACCCTCTTGCTCCCGGACTAATATGCCCAAGACTACAACAATAAGAAATGTCAGACTCTTATAGTATAATACTGCCCCACCTCGAGATTGGTTTTATCAAATAAACATTGCTACAGACTAACTTACCTAATTCAACTTGTTTATTCACCAATATTACCAAGTAAACAGGTAACTAAGGGAAGGGGGGGATTTTCTTTCCAAATTTCTATTTTATTTTGATGTATTCTTTGTGCAAATTGTGTTTTTCACGTACCTAATTTCTGGCATGTTTTGGTTGCCTGACTATTTTTTTTTTTTTAAAAGGTTTTATTCAGATTTCCTGCCATCGAGGCTCTTACATTTCTAATGGTAGAATCTCCGCGTCCCTTTGTATTTTGTATTTTTTTTTAAAAAATTCCTATTTTCTTACCACTCACTGTATAACACAAAATAACATTTGTACGTAAATCGGATACATCCACTCCTGTGTACGGGTTACTAATGGCGGTCCAAGGTTAACCACTCACCACACTTCCTATTTCCTTGGAGAAACTGTGCCACAAATTATTTTTATCTCTCCCTCTACCCTGTACCATCATATTATATTCCTGTATCCTTACGTTAAGTTTTAATTCATTGACAAATGCTTTGAAGACTATTTCATGGTTGCCTGACTCTTAAATTGTAAGTTTTGTTTCAGGGTGAGTATGACTGTATAGCTGTACGATGCCGACAGTTTGCCACCAAGATGCTGGATTTGTGTAGATCAGCAAGTGAAGTAAAGACATTGTTGGGCAATGATACAGGAATTGAAAAAACGCACAGGAAACACGTTCATGAGATGAAATATCCCAGACTACTTCTTGCAATAAGCTACAATCAGAAAGAGGTATATGGTATACAGGCAGATCCAGGACTTAAAAAAAAGTACTCGAGTATATGTATATAGATAGTACCTAATGAGAATGTGGTACGAGGCACACTTTTACACTGGCCGAGATGTTTGTTTTTTCGTGGCCCACGAGCCGATAGGCGAGTGGGTTACGAAAAAAACCAAACATCAATCAATGTATCAATGTATTTGATCATACATTAATTAACATAAACTGCCCTTTTCACAATAAAAAAGACGAAAACTTTGGAAACAGCAGTAGTTGGAAGTTTCTTTTCTCCATCTGAATTAGTATAAACATTGAGTTAATTATTTTTATTTGATATAAAAAATAGCTGTCAGGATGTTTGCTAACTTGAGATACGATTATTTCGATTTTTACCAATACTTTTGCCCTCCTATATCACTGAAACATGACACCAAAGTTTGCCAGGATGATACATGTAATGAATATATATTTTTTTTCATTTTGCAGTTCGTGTCCCATCCAATGTCCCAACAACTTTTGCAGAACGTATGGTACAAGGGTCTTCCTCCATGGGTCTGTCATGAACGATTCCACTATGTGCGCCTTGCCCTCTACAGTGTTCTCATGCTGATATGCATGCCCATCACCGTGAGCTTGTATCTCTTCAGAGTCCCTTTCGTGGAGAGATTTGTGAAACCAGCTGTCAACAAGTTCATTCTGGACCTGTGTTCTTTTATAATTTTCCTAATCCTGATATTCCTCAAAGTCTCACGGAACGAGCGACCATTACGAGGAGAAGGTCTTGGACCCCTGGATGTGTTTATATTTATATGGGTCATTGGATTCACCGTTAGATACTTTGGAGTGTCTGCAAGGAGAAGGGGTAATTGGTCGGCATTTTCTGGAAATGCTGAAAACAGTGATTGGCGGTTTCATGAATTTCTCCAGTTGCTATGTTTCTGGATATACTACATGATAATGATTGTATTGATGATTATGACTAAAGTTAGTGGAAATGTGATCAAAGACAGGAGGGAGCTTGATACCTGGGATAGTTATCTCATTGGTGAAGCAGCTTTTGCAGTGGCCAGTATATTAACTGTAATCCAGATTTATTCGTTCTTCAAAGTCAGCAGCATCCTAGGACCATTACAAGTCTCCATGAAGAAAATGATCTTTGACGTTCTAAGTTTCTTGGTTCTGTTTGGTGTTGTCCTTTCTGCATTTGCTTTTGGGATGTCTTTTCTGTATGAAGGATATCACGGGTACACATTGACGGATCCAATGACGAATACAACTATTGAAGAACAAGGGGAATTTTTTGATGGGTAAGGAACTCTTATATATTAATTGATTCCATCTGTTTTGCCCAAACCTCCAGGTTTATGCCCTCCTGGAACAGATGCGTTGTTTTATTAGTGGGAGTTTTTTTTATCCCCGCAATGTTATCTTGTGTAAGCCCAGAGAATGCAAGAAAATAAAGTGAAGGGTCACTAAATGTATTTCACCTTTGATATGACCAACGCGTTCAAATATTGTAGAGATTCAGAATACTTAGAACTGTTTATCGTTATAATATCATAATGACCACATTCCCGACCTGCAATGTGCACCGAACGAGTTTTCATTGGTTGTGTGTTGCCTTGGTCTTTGTTTGAGAGCTTTAATTGGCTAGCAGCTGCTCAACTGTAGCGCTAGCACAACCGATTCTGGCATTTATTTATTTATTTATTTATTTATTTATTTATTTATTTATTGAAAGAAGTTACTATACCATTGAACACGTACAGTAGTTGGATGGGGAGAATTCCCTTTTCATTGTGAATGAAATGAAACATTACATCAACTGAACAGGTCCGAACAAATTTGCTAACCATATTTTAAAGACAAGTATTGAATTGATAATGGGATCTCTACATGGAATTCCTGGCCATTTTCTAGTTTTTGAAGTGTGATTTTTACCAAAGACAAAGTGTTCTGTAAGTGGAAAACAGTGGATCTCCCCATACATCAACAAAAGCATGTTGTACAGTGGCCAGATCAGAATTAGGATGATACAGTGTTTAGGTAGAATTTAGAAACGAGTGAGTAGTATATGAAAGTGCCTCGAGGCACACATGGCACAGTAGGGAATTGTATCTTTATAAATGATCCATTATTGATATAGATAGAGAGGAATCTATATACACCAAAATATTGCTCTGATACGCTGATCGTCCGTTGTGGGAACATTTCAATTCCAAGTAACATTTCAGGCGCCATACACTAAAGATGCTTATTAATTATGTTATAATTACCTATATTCACAGACTGGAGAGATCGTACAAGACATTGTTCTGGAATATTTTTGGATATGGAGAAGTGGAACATGCCAATTTGGTCCTGGAACCATACAGTATAAACAAAACAACTGGCGATAGGCAGATGAAAACCCACAGATTTAACGAGATCCTTGGTTATGCCATATATGGCATTTACCACATCACAGTAGTAGTCGTTCTGCTCAACATGCTGATAGCTATGATGGCTAACTCTTATAACAATATCGAGGTGAGTCTTCAGAAAGAATACGAGAACTTGCGCGGTTTCAAATTAGTCAGGGGCTTTTATGATAGGATGTAACGAGGTTGGTTTCTGACTTACTGTACACGATGGTCACAAGTTTTTTTCGGCCAGGGATTTCACAAGAAGCCACAGGCTTCGAGTGAAATCCCTGGCCGAAAAAAACGAGTGGCCATCGTGTACAGTAAAACTAACCGAGTTACATCCTATTTTTATACCACGATCTCATGTTGTAAAATAAATGAATAAACAAACTATTTATTTACCTCGCTTCTCTCCAATGTTCCGCCATATTGATTTGGTTTATGCCAAATCACTAAACAAGCGTATAACTGATTGGCTGATCAATGACGGCATGGTGGCATATGACGTCACGAATGGGCGTGACGTCATGAGCGAGCAAAACGTCAACCAATGAGGATGCTTCTTACATTTAGGCTAAAAAAGGGTAATATTTTCACGCGTGGATCCATTCAACAAAACACAATAGCAGGTAGCCACTCATTTGCAGCGTGTACAACCCCCGATCGTGGTATAATATACTTTTTACACGTATTATTAGTGCAAAAAAATAAATTACATGGTAACATTGTTCTTTACAGAAGTAAATGTAATTTAGGCCTACTTTATCCAGTTGGACAATTACCATGTCATATAGTTTGTGTGAGTAATCACAGGAATAGTGTTTCTTTCATAAAGTTTATAAATGACAATGTACAACGGGCGTGCCTTATTGTTATATCTTTGTATTGTCTGTGGTTTGCTCTAAAAACATACTAAATTTTAAACAAAAAAAACACAAAAAATCTTGTTGTAGAACAAAGGGTGTTCTAGCGGACTCATCAAACTTGAAATTAAATATTATACTTATCTACTTCAAATATAAGTTCACATAGAAAATTACAATTATGACAATATTGTAACAAAAGGTGACTTTCTTTGAACAGGCTAATGCGGATTTGGAATGGAAATATGCTCGTGCACGTTTGATCATGAACTACATAGACGAGACTGGAGTACTAGTCGCTCCTTTCAATTTACTGCCAATTAGGTTTATCCTGGCCTTTTTTGGGAGTAAATGTGGCAGGTGTGCCCTTTTCAGAAAGAACAAACCCGAGAAAGCTCCCAAGGATTGTAAGGTGAATAATTACTTTTAGATTAGGAAGGCAAGACCATTGGCACCCGTTACATGTGTCCACACTAGGCTCAGAGTTAAGAGAGTCCCTCCAAACTGAGGGAAAGCCTCTCGCTCTTAACCCAGAAATACCATTAGAATCCCACTCTGAGAGGATCTGAATGGTTCTGAGCCTAGACTGTGTCGACCCTATTGTGTCATAAATGGGAATAGAAATGACGGAGGTTGTAGTAGACACTGCGGATCCTTAACATGCATTATTCTCCTGCCATTAGCATTTTTACCAATCACCATTGATTAAATCAAATTACAAAATTTAGTTATTTATAACGAAAAGAGTAAGTAACTATAGCTAGATGCCTGATGTACATCTTTTGCTCATCAGTAAAATTGCTTATGATAGAACTACAATAGATAGACTCAAGGGCCGTAACTGTAATGTTTGTAACGTGTTATCGTTTTCAGGCATTGATGGAGCGTTTGAAGAAGCGATACTGGAAGGCTCGGAAAAGAGCAAGGGAGCCAAAAGGTGCAGGTCCCTTCACCGGTAACATTCAGTTTACAGAACAATCGCCATTCATACCCCCCACTCACGACAATAAACCTGTGATTGAAAATGTCGGGCATAATATAATCGGCTCCACACTATCAGATTCTGGAACATAGATACTGTTTGGTAACTGTTAACTTTGTAAATATGTGATGATTATATATCCTGTATATGTTATTTATATATGATCACAATCTCTCAATTGACATATAAAAGAGAGAAATGGGACACATCAGTAACCAAAAAAGATTTTTGGTGATCATGAGTGACACACTTATTCTTTCACACTACCTTGCAAACAGAAGAGGGAATCGTGCATTTATGTCTAATTTGATCATATTCAATGTTCAGGAATTGTGCAATGAATTAGAAAAAAGGTCCCTTGAATTACTAATCCTACGGACATTTTATTTTGATCTGATATGCGATATAATTATTAAGATGATCAAAAAAATAGTTTTAATGGGGAAAGCGAATTCATTTATGTGTAATAATTATCTGTAAGTGTAGTAATGTGTTTGTCCGAGAGAGGGCAGCAATGATCTGGCACCATGCACCTATCGCTGATAATTCCATTGGTTGTATATTGATGTTACAGTGGCTCCAAATTTCTCGATAATGTGGAGATCTCCCATTTTTTTGCCATACCAATCTCCCGTCTCCCAGAACCGTCATGACAGCATTCTTATTTTTGTGATTTAGATGCCATGTAATCTGTCAGGATCTTCCAAGTATTCCCTTAGTGCTCTCATGCCGTGCATCATACATTCAATTCAATTTCGTTTTATACACCTATCACTGCTGGAGATTAGCTTATTGACAAAAACATGTTTTCCATATCCCGGGCTCAAAAGGTGGGAGATCACCTGACATGAGAAGTTGCCATGTTGGAGCCTCTGTTGGTGTAAATATAATTTCGCGGAAGGAATTTTTCGCTTCATACATTACATTACAAATACATACATTACATTACATCTATCATTAGACCATGAGTACCGTATTTTCCCGTTTATAAGCCGGGGGTAAAGACATTCTTATGGTAAAATAAGCACTATAATCCTTACCCCGAATATAAGCCCGCCCCGAATATATAAGCCTGGTCTATCACCATTTGAAATTATAAGCCCGGGCTTATATGGGGGAAATACGGTTTATATACAGATACTCTAACAGTCAACTGTACACACATCATGTTCTGTTGTTGGTGGGAGGGAATGAAGGAAACATTCTGGTGGTATCAACCATATTTAGTAGAAAATCTATTTTGTTATAAAACATCAGAAACAGATCGAGACTGCATTGTTCATGTTCAAATATATATATATATATAATATATATATATATGATGCATTAAATGCTAATCATATCTCTGCCACGTAAATACAATTATGTAAACTAACCTTTTCTATTGAAGCTTTACGCACCCGTGTTATGTTCATCTTTCTTGAAAATAAAATTGCTGAAGATATGCTTTAGTTCTGTTATTCTATGGTTGATGTCATTGGCTTATAGAAGATTCCGTGGGAAGCGTGTAATATTCACGCCCCTTCAACACCTCGGTCAGATTTTCAAAAAATGTACAATTGGCAGCTCTACATATTTAATAATTTATGCTAAATTCTGCTAAAAAATGATAAATTTGGGGTATATCTGAGTATATTTGGTATCGCATTGATTTAAAGTATCAGTTTTGATATGCTAAACTGCATTTTGAAGCTCATTTTTGTCTTAAATGTAGGTTTTTTGGGAGAATTGGTAAAGGCAAACTACATTTTCTGAAAATCTGACCCACCTGTATACAATAAACACAAGAGGGCGCCAAAAAAGGCACTTGATCTGCTACAAATGCAAGTGTGTTGCCACCTAGTGTTTGCAATTTTATCTACTACTGTACCTTGGTATCAGCTGTGCCCAACACACCTGCCTCTAAATTTTAACATTGCATTCGCCTCCGTCTGTCTTTTTCTCCTTTTCAAATAAAACGCAAATCTAAACTCCCCAAAACTATATTCTTCTCATTGTCTTTAATTGTCTTGAGTTTTTTGTATCAAGATACACAATTAGAACCCAACTTTTAATTAGAACATTAAAGTGTTGCAAAACCCCAAAATATTCCCTATTATTCAAAAGTAACGGCCCAAGTTTGACCTAATGAAACCTAATATTTATTGAGTTTTATCCATTTTAAGGAGGGAAAAAATAGTTCCACAGTTTCACACTCCATTCAAGGCGCCACTGTTTGCCTACGTCACAAAGCGCGCATAAATCTTTAAATTAACATGCAACTTACATCATTATTGAATCCTCATTGCAGCTAGGACAGCGACGAAAATCTCAATAAAGTTTGCCACTCACACACATTTGGACTGAATCCAATAGATGATTCTGATAGATTGTGAAGGGATTTGTGTTTGCACTCTAGGCTGAAAGACGAGAGAGTCACTTCAAACGGAGGGAAAGCCTCTCATCTCAAACCTCAAAGTGCCATTATAATTAATTCCATTAAGACCGTAAAAATGTTATTATATTACCATTAGAACGCATGGTCCTAGGCTAGGAAACCGATTAGCGAAGTAGGCGTCTAATCACTGAGATACCATTCTCATCTGATCTGAGGGTTTGAACCTACCTAGACTGTTTGTAAGAAGGCTAGAATTGCCATTGACTTTTCAAATGACATTTCAAATGATTCCGGATGTGATCAATTGAGGTATAATCTATGTGGACCTCCCCCGTTTCTGTATATCACAGTCCTTTTCTTCGATGAAACTATTTAGCTAAACTACAATGCGGTACTTCCCCGACCCACGCACACCTACACCGTTCCCCTCCATACCATCTCCCATGCTCTAAGGTCATACGTGGGTGAAGTCGCCAGAAAATGTACAATTCACCTTCACCAATCCTCTCAAATAACCCAAATTTCAGACGAAAATGAAGTCCAAAATACATTTCAACCTAACCAAACAGATTGCTAGAATCAATGCAATGCCGAATATACTCGAATTTACCTAGTATTGTCCAAATACTAAGCCTAATTTAGCAGAATTTACTAAATGTGTAGAGCTGCCAATTGTACATTTTCTGAAAATCTGACCCACATACAAGATCTGAAAGGTATACACTGCACAGGTATGTGTATATTTTGCTGTGCATGCAATCACTAGTGTTTCTGACTTGCACAAGTCAAACCCCAGTTGCCAATGGTCACCTCAAGTGACTAACAATATTTTCACTGGAGTACTAATCAAAGTAAAAATAGGGAAGTCCTTTATTTATTTAAAAAATAGTTTCAAAACTCTAATTTAACCCAAAACATTGCACCTAGTTCTCAAATTCTTCAACGGTTTGGGTGCATTCGATCAAATGGTAGGAATATTGTTGACGCCTCGATCAGAAGTGGTCCTTATTTTGGTATTGTGGATAAAGAATTTCATTGCGCTAAGTAATTACAAATATGCTTATTTTCTTTACCGAAATACACAACACATATGCCAGAAGTTTGATTTTGAAGGGAAAAAGTAATACTTATTATACCACGCACCAGATCCTCCGAATGACCACATGCATTTGCACACGTGCATAATATTACTTTGGGTTAAAGCAAGCCTATTTTAATGATAGTGGACGGTAGGTAAGACTCAGTGGACCATATCTAGGCTGTTTCTCCTGACCCCTGACTGACCTGGAAAAAATAAAACACTTAGGTACGACAGCTAGGGTCAGACCCATCACTCACGTTTTATTATTTATGACTTTAATAATATTATTTATGGCTTTAATGATAATAAAAAAACAACATAATTCTATCATTGAGTTCGGGTTTTTCGGTTTAGTGTATTAGGATATTTTAAATTTGTTTTTACAAATTGCATTGTGTTCTTCTTGATGATACGGTCAGATCCAGTTAATTTTCCCTATTTTCTGCCAAATTGAAATTAGTTCACAGTTTAGGCTCAGAGTTGAGTGAGTCCCTCCAAACTGAGGGAAAGCCGCTCGCTCAAAACCGCAAAACAACATTATAATCCCATTAGGACGCCTACTCCAGGGTGGCAAAACCATTGGCGTAGTAGGTGTCTAATCACTGACATACCTTTTTTATCTGATCCGAGGGGCTCTTATCCTAGACTGTTTAGGAATAACTTTTTGAAGAGTCTAAACCGATTGTTGTTACTGTATAGGTTCCTGTAATGCTTAATCAAGTACAAAAATGTTCACAAGAAACAAAATCCCACAAATTAATATATATAATATTAAAAGATTTGCATGCTCATCGCCCGTACAGACCAAGATGGTTACAGGGATACCCCTATGTGTATATATATATGTTCAACGTTGACCATGGAAAGGGTTAATTACTGCTTCACGAGTTCGGGTGAAACAAGGGCAACATTCTTCCTCGAGATCCTCTTGAAAATAATTAGTAAAGCCCCGGGGTATATATATATAACAACTTTTATTCAGTTTACAGCTTACATAGATTGTCAATTTCATCGAACACTGAATTGGAAAACAATACTCTGCGTAGCAGATCTACCGCACGATCCAATATTATTATTATTATGTTATCATTTTGTTAATAAAGTTTTGAGTCCAACTCTGAAATTAAGAGTTTTAATGATCTTTCCTGTGACTGTTCAACGTTTTTCCTTGTATTTGTCCATCATTCATCTACTGTTCAGTTGTAGTATGAGAGTCAATGTTCGTCAAGGAATATTAGCACTTTAGTGCCAATCTCGTTTTATATTATAGCATTTAATGATGCTTTTAAGTATGCAGATGAATTTTACAATATAACATTTTCCCAGACTGTAGGGTCTGATAAAGAGCTGTCTGAATATAAGAACATAATGTACAGTACAGTAAATTTACAGTAACAGCAACAGTCTGATTTCCCTTCCTTTCCCCCAATACCGATATAAGTCGGTCTTAAGAATCACAGGACCTACATGCCTGCTTAGTTCCCCCCATATATATACCCTATACATATTTTTGAAAATTCACATTTCAATGTTTTACACATGAGCAAATCAATATTACATAGTTGCATTCAATATTACTCAACTTCGGAAAATTCAAGTTCTGCAGACAAGTATTCATCATGTTCCTGGGGGTAGTTATTCTTCAGATAACTCCTGAAACCTTCTCTCGTTTTAATGTCCCTATTTATTTTGGGCAGGTTATTCCATAATCCTGTAATTTTGTAAAGATATGATCTCTTAAACTTCTCATTTTTCGGGAAAGGAACCAACAGTTTTTTCCCATTGTTGAGACTCCTTAGATTTATGTTCCTGTTATCGACATTTTCATCGACCAGAGATCTCCTATATGCTAACTCAAGTAAATGACTGTTTCTTCTCGTTGATAAGGATGGCATTTTTACTCTAATATGTATTTCTTTTGTACTGGTGTACTTCGGCAACTTAAGTGCTATTTTAAAGGCCGAGTTCTGGAGTGATTGTAACCGATCCAGGTAACTCTGTGCGCAGCTATGGTAAAATAGATCACCATAATCAATTTAAGGTAGTATAGTTGTTTTATATATCAATAATAGAGTCTGTTTATCACATACTCCATAGAGTTTTGACAATGCCTTAACCTTACTCCTCACAATGTTTATTTTCTTCACTAAGAATGTTTTGAAGTCTATCTTACTGTCAATTTCTACTCCCAGGAACTTATAACAATCAACTTTTTCCAATTTCTGCAAACCCAAACAATATTCATTTTCTTTTACATCCGTCGGTTTAGTACATATAGACATAAATTTACATTTTTGGGTGGCACCATTTTGAAAGATGCTACCTGTGAAGGTGTCTCCCATCCTAAAGTGATCTTGAAAATTTATGTTTGCTTCATTGCTATTCATGTTTAAGTATGTGTCCCGGATGGATCTATTTCCAAGAATGCTTTTTCTGATGGTGAAGGCAAAGTCGAGTGCACGCTGTACAATAGTCTAAGTACATCATAATAACTATATTAGCACTTATCAACCTCCTGCAATTTTAATTCTTTAATTGCCGTCTATACGTTTTTGGTCCTTAGTTCTTTGGATTGTATTTTTGAAATCGGTAACACAGAACATAATCTGGATTTATGAGAGACATCATTATACGAGCAACTACATACGAATAGTTTGTGCTTTCCCAATAGTTAATCTTGACAATATCCTATGACAAACACATGGTTATTATTCTGTTTAAGAACAACTTAACACGTTTAGAAATAGTTTTGCAAGGAACCTCCTTTCATTGTATTAATTTTAGGGTGGAAATAAGTGTTTTCTATCTGACATATCATTACCTAGTCCAAGATATCAATTTCCGACGTATAACAGACCACAATTACAATCAATCAACATCCTGACTTGGGTTTTGTCAGTTTTTTGCTCATAAAAACTACCTGTTGCTATTACCCATAGTAAATTCCGATTTTGAAGAAGACAGGTTTGACTTGAGAAATACCTGGCCACTTTTCAGTATACATGTGTTCAGCTGATACTCATGACAGACTGAATTGTTGATGGTTATCTCGTGGGGTGCCCTTTTATTACCTCTTGTAACACAATCCTTTCTAAATCTCAACTAAAAACGTGCACAATTCACCACTTGCTGACAGATCCATGGAATTTACCACCAAGTTCTAAAGAGAGAGACTAATCCAATATTTGCGCGAATATACAATGAGTTGTGTTGCTTTGGCGCTGTTGTAAAGTGAACAGGTGGAATATGAATACACTCAATACATAATGATAGTATCTGGAACCTGTAGCAGTAGTCCCTTAATTATTGGGGTTGAATATAATATCGATGATTGGATATCAATCAAGAAGAAAAGACTGTCTAATGTATTATTCGTTTATTTAAACGATTGTATTTCCGTAATATTTATATCATTTATTACTTTGTAATATTTATTGATATTTGTAATATCCCATTTTTATTATTGCAAAGAGATTATTACAATGCGATAGGATCTTGATCCACCGCCCCAAATAGTGTTGTATTCAATCTCGGAACTCAATCAGACAGAACCTGTGGCTGGGGCACAAAATGTCATTTTCCAATACATTATAAAGCGCCTTTGCTAATGTCTTTCCTAAACATAATTATTATGTATAATACCGAAAAATAGGAAGATTATTTTTTTTCCGACAGAGAACAATATTTTTTATAAGAAAAAACCATCGCTTGAGGGTAGGTCTCTCCAGACAAGACTTCAGTATCAGTCATATGTTACATCAAACATCAAAGAATATGAATTATTTCCACTGACGGCACGGGCGAAGTAGAAGGGTAGTTAGAAGCCCCAATGTATAATTAAGCAAGAATGGCTGAGTGAAACATAATCAGTTCAAACTTCAAACATAGGAGGAGAAATATCCTTTTGAATACAAATGTTTCCCTACCCAGTTTTAAGTAGGGATCATTTACCAAGATCATATGGAATTTCACAAATATGACGTATTGGGCATTCCTTATTCTTCACACTAAATCCCCTCCAGAAGTTTTTATTGTGAATCCACTTAAAAGTCTTCCGTGCTATAAAGGTCGACTTATATCGATACAATATTATTCACGCTGATGCCACACAGAGTGATTGACATTTAGGAAGGTTAAAGAAGACCTTTAAAAGAGAACCATTGCTATGATCACCATGTAACAGGTGGGCTGACCAAACTATTATTGTAATATCAACTTGAAATGAGCCATCATTTTATGACTGTATTCTTTTAATACTTTTTATCTTAACCAATTATTCGATCTGGATTTACAGGGAATATAAATTCACATAATCAACAAAATTTAATAAGGATTTGGCCATCTTATAATCTTACAATGAACTAAATGTAATTCCTTAAATCAGAAATCGCAGTAATGCAAACAGTAGTAAATATGATTTCAATATCGAAAGAATGTTTATTTTAAAAAAAACACAAAATAATACCAACCCAACGACACTTGTATGTTTTCGTCTGTGATATACATTCAGTATTTTCTCCAACAGATGTTATTCAATTCGAATTACTTGCCACTTGACAACATCCCCTCCCTGTCTAATTTGGAAATCTCCAGACCGACGTTTGACATCAGCACTCTCACCCCACGCCATGAGACTTCCAGCAGGGAGGATAAAACGGACACCTTCAGTTTAAACACGTATTGGAATTAGAATAAAAATACAGAAAAGGCACAAGCTGCGAATGTACAGGACTATTGGTTATGTTTAAAGACTTGTCACACTATGTCAGCCCCTTGGCACATATTGAAAGAGGTCCCATTTGCACAGTTTAACATAACGTATGAAGCAGTGAATTATTTTAACAATAGAAACGATATATTAATGAATTACATTTCGACGGATATTACGGGAACAGGTAAGCAACTTCCAGGGTAATTGTACATTATGGTACCTACAATTTGCAAACGATTTTGATCAAGTGGCACATGTTCTCAAAAGCTCCATATATAGGGGTATAGTGGGAAAGGCCCTTCTACATTTAAAATGATCCATGATCTGGCAGTTGGCAATATGGTGACAGAGTGGCAGCGGATCCTTGTTATGCAAATAATTTATACCAATTGTGAAACTAGAGAAGAAGCAATACCAACTACTGCCGAGAGTTTACAATAAAGCAACACGCCAAGATGCGCCGTGTTCTCTGTGTTAGGATGCACCCGGGGTTTAATGGGCCATTTTCATTAAAGTCCGTCAAATAAATACCTTTCTCTGCAGCGGTATCAAGTTCCATTCAGGAGAAACCCTTCCTCATCGGTCACATGGACATCCAGTGTGTTCTATGTGCAAATTGCAATTTTTTCAAACATAAGCGGAACCAATAGGTGTACACAGAGGTGGATAATCTTTCACGTGAGGGATTGACATTGAAACTGATCTTCATATTAATTGTAGTATGTCAGTATAATGTGGAGATTTGTGTTTCTACCCTGTCTGTCTGTCTGGGTACATGGATGAAGGTATGAACTGCTAATTTCACGAACACAATAGTTTTGAAATAGCAGTCAACGTTTCAATAACATGGGATATGAAACCATCGATTACTATTCTTCTATCTATCTGGTATTCTGCCTTTCTGGACACAAATATTATTTTGCCAAAACCTGGTTATTTTAACTCGCATATACGGTATATTCATTTTTTATGAACATCTAATAGCTTAGTCCTGCGGTTTGCTCTCAACAGTCGTTCACGCCGATATCATTACCGTGGTAAACCATAACATTGTCTACCTTCACATTAATTTCAATCCCATTTTCCCCATGGAATAGCGATACATAAAGACAGGGCGTTGTCCTTTTGTGACGCTTGCGCTCGGTTGAGTGACAAGTTACATACATCAAAGACTTTGTTTTAATGCGATTTTCACAAAAAGAGGTATGAATCAGCTGCTTCCTTGGACACCATATTGGCTTTAAGCCTGTGATGTTGTCCCAGGAGATTTCCCGTTATATTAACGGTCACCTTGAGTCCATCTACCCCCTGCGGAGCATTATGCTCATGCATTGTTCCGTATTGACACAAAACTGACCCATGGGCCAGAGGGTGGACTTCGCCATCCGACGGTAACCCTCAGCGACCACATATTTTGTGTTCCTTTTCATATACAATTGATTGTTTTAAATATTATAAGGGACACATTTTAGTAAATGAATAGAATTTGATTTATTCCTTCATGTGGAAATATTTAGGGTATTTCAGATCGAAAATATAAAAGGATTCAAAATTGGAAAATGTCACTATTTCTCTAAATTTATATTAATTCTATCAAAGACGTTTTTCTATGAATATGAAGATGGCTGACCAAAGCTATTTTAGGAATTACCGACCTTATTTTAGGAATATAATATGAATATAGATTAATTAGAACTATCTCTTGTATAATCATTAGGTAAATCTATCTTTGTGTATCGGTACAGTGCATGCACATTCATAGTTGCTGAGAGACATCGATCGTGAACGCCGATGGCGATGGTGATAAGATTGGGGAAAGGGAGTTGAGAAGGGAGGCCAGAGCATCGCACGGTTTATTATCTGGGATTGTCCTTAAGAGCCCTCTTTTCTGCATAACCCATAATGATGACGTAACTCGAAACAATGGAAAGCGCCCGCCCAGTGTTACAAAGAGCTCAAGAGGATTTCGATTCTGTCAAGCCCTCTTTCAGCGTGGGAAAGTATTTCATAAACTTATGACAGATGTTTAGATATAGAAATCGGTTAGTATTAGGGGCATCCTTAGAAAGGAGTTACTAAAGTTATGCCAGCTGGCATAACTTTAGTAACTCCTTTCTGTCGTCGATCAATTAGTTTTCTAAAGAACTTCAACACGTCTGCGATTGGATGCTGCATTTTAGAATAACCATTTAATCTGCATCTGGGATATTACAGACCTCAATGTCATTAATTCAATATATTTAAAATCGAAAGGGATTATCAAGAAGGGTAATTGGAATTGGATAATTGCGTTATTAATCACATGTAAATTGAATTTTCTTGATATAGTTTTTAATCTGATTTACTATCACTCACATTAAAAGAAACTACAAACATCAAATATATGAATAAGGTATGAGACAAATACAACAATTTTCCAGGGAGTGAAAGACTATTAAAATGTTCGATTCTCGTTGCTAATTTCCCTCAGTCAGAGTCACTTGTGCTTCAGAAATCAATTCTTTACTTCGCCTCGCCTGTAACATATCCCCCCCCCCCCCGGGCATTTCCTATCAGAGTTAAAAGAAAAATGCTACTGGTTTGACAATCAGTGACATTTCTTTTCATTGACAAGGGGTGTGATATTTTTTTAGTTGCTTGACTGTAATTTCAAAATGTAGGAGTTTAAGTTTACATCCGAGTAGGTGGTTCGTTACTTTTTGCTTGATTTATAAAAAAATACATGGATGTCTTGCCATTGATATATTATTGTGATACTCTCGAGAAATCAAGCCATATAAAAGCACGAGTGTGATACGTAATTTCTTTCTAGATAAGGTTTCGGTGAACAATGGACCAAAACACATTTATAATCTTATGAGTTCTTAAATAATGCTTGCCATATGGTCGAAGGTCTATAATAGTGTTTTCTTCGCAATATATATTTTCCCTTTCGAAAATTTGTAATGAAAAACTTTGTGAGATGTAAAAGCTTTAATTTATTTTTTATCTATTTTAATTTTAAAACGATCTGTATTCACGAAGCTATGCTCACAGAGCTTGGGTAGGTCGCGGTATAAAGATAGAATGGTGGGCCTACGTATTGTTTAATTAAAGGTGTCTCTTCAATCTTAAGTATCCTTCTCGTCTGAATTATGTTGAAAGTATAAATGAAGATAAAAATGAAATGAAAATAAATATTGGACAATCAACTTATATAGGCCTACAGTTGAAGGTAGAGGTCTAAAACTCCAGAAAACCACGTTTAGAATTTTTGTTTTGAAAATAACCGCATTCCAAACGGCTGTATATATAGGCCTACATCTATAAAAGATAAAACACATTAACCATAATATTACATAGACAGATATGATGTAAGCTCAAGGTGTATATAAACTGCACATACGGGTTCATTTCAATCCTTCCAAAAGATCACCACAAAGTCATCAAACAACAACCTGACAGGGTGTGCATCCCAATCAGTGCTCGACCACAAAGATAAAAAAAAAAAAGCTTCTGAGAAAAGTATCCCAACAACTTATTGAAGCTGCGGGAACATTGTCACTACGTCCAGAACTCAAATAAAAATATATAATAAATCTTCCACAGCGAATTGTATGGGTACATGGAGAGCTATTTACCGTGGAGTCTATGACCCCAGCTATGTTCGTATGTATAGATGTATATAATATGTACCTTAGATAAGAGATAGCATCATCACCGCCATCTGTGAACCTGCATTCGTTATCTACTTTTCCTCACCTTCACTTCCACACACCTGTAGCACCTCTTCCCTCGCCTATCTGTCCATTTTGAGGTTTTAATTAGGGCCCTTTGATGTCACTTTACCCATACCGCCTCATGGCTTTGATGCTGAGGCCGACACAGGTAAATCTGGACGCTTCCCAACATGCATCAGCAATCCTGACGTCGTGACGTGTTGTCATGGTGACGCGGAGCGTCTGTTAGCAGAACACCGATGCGTATGTTAATCATTGCTCCCTATACCGTAAAAAAAATTCTATGGAGCAAAATCAAGGCGTTTTCGACGAGAGCACACTGTAACTAGGGAGGTAAATATATCGGGGTACATATTTTAAATAGGCCTATACCTCCGTTCTCTAGCCAAACGAGGGCCATACACAAATTTAATCGTGTCGTTATATCAAAATTAATGCTAGGTATCAAATTGTATCAAATGCTAGGTATCAAATGCTGATAATATATGATTGCTCCCCATCCCCCCGAAAAAGGAATAAAACCCAAAAGAACTAGATTAGGTCTCGCCAGAACAAACTCAAAGGAGCTCCGACTCCTATAGACATATTTTTCTTACTGAAATTTGCAGATACAATCTTAAATTCCTATTGCAGTTTAGGCTTTAGCACATTAACCTTTATATAGTACAGGTACTTAGTAAAATTATTTCCGAATTCTTACAAGCATGGAAATAATGCTACATTATTATATCTGCTTATATAGTGGGGCATCCTAATGTACCAGAGAGAACTGCGAGAAAACCAAACATGTTAAGTTAAAACAAAAACATTAGGTCAACCACGTCCAAGAAGGAAAATAATATTGTTCTATATCAATAAAGTTCCTCCAATTATACGTAATGTTTGTGTGGCGGCGGTACACATGGTGCGTCCATTCAAGCAGTGGGAACCACCAATCTAACACTATTTGTCAGCTTCTGTCGCCACCCGACAATTCACATTGCGTCATGAAAGACTCCATCTCCAGTACCAACACATAATCCTTTACAATATGCACACACCCTTGGCACACACCGACGACAAATGACCTTATGTAAGGCCGCTCATTTATTTTGATTTGTCTTTG
This sequence comes from Sthenelais limicola, assembly GCA_942159475.1. NCBI lineage: Eukaryota > Metazoa > Annelida > Polychaeta > Phyllodocida > Sigalionidae > Sthenelais > Sthenelais limicola. The sequence goes on along the minus strand of OW804097.1, from coordinate 68,030,734 downwards.
TGGTGGTTCCTGACAAATGAATTGCGACTGTTTCATCATTGGTCATCAGTCGTACCGCTCTTGGGTTCATAATGAAGACAACTGTTGCTGGAAGGTGTGTTATAACTGTTATTTCAGGAGTAGGGGGAGGGAGGGAAATGCAGCACTACAATTTCGCCTGATGATTTGAAATATCATTGCAGTAATCAAAGTTAATGGTCACGGTATTATTACCATTGTTTGTAATATTGAAACATAATTGATCAAGGTATTACAGAATTGAACAGGATGTGTGTCTCATTCTTGCGATAAATTTCAAGGAAATGTATGGAATTTCAGAAACCAAAAAGGCAGTGGATTCTTTTTCTATCCCTCGCAGTACTTCTCAGCGGGTTTCCTTCACAACTTCTTATTTGATCATAATCTTATCTTTCTGTAAAAATTAGAGCCTTGGTGATCATGATAGAGGAGGTAAAATGAATGAATATAAATGTCGATCAATCACTTGTCGATGATATATTACGTTTTTGCCAAACGACAGTATACTTCATTAAATTTCAAGAATTAACAAGATAAGACTTTGTATAGGACCAAACTCAGGACTGATATCTAGGGACAATGAGAACGTTTGTAAAAATCGACACTGTTTTTAATCTCATCAAATGACTAAGAAGTTGCCATGAGAACTATATTATCCATGGTAAACTTCAAAAGGGAACAGGACACGAGAAGAAAGATGTGATGTTGATTAAATTATTGTTAAGACATATCTTAGAGAAATCTAAGTAGATATGTATGACTATGAACCTGACATGGCACTACTCGGAAACAGTCTGTCATAATATTGGCTATGTGTCATTTCTAAAGCGTAAATGTTTTTGGCCCAAATAAAAATGTTTCAAAATGGATATCTAATGTGTACAGTATGCACATACGTACGCACGTAGTATTTCTCATGCTTGGGCGATTTCCAATCGTCGGCGCACTTCAAAGGGATAAGGGTTAGGTGAAATGTATCGGATATATTGCGGTAAAGCATAGAAGTAAGGCACAAGCCGTAAACCGTTAAATCCACATCTAATCCTACAGAATCACACATTTCCATGTGATTACATCGCGCTTGCCCAGCTGTGCAGGGAAGAAAGGCAGGCCTGACAATGCACCTTCCAGAGATCCCCTGTATGGCCAACAGAGACATCTGATGCTGGGGTGTGTATTATTTATGTTGGCAGGGCTAGGGAAAGTGAGATATTTGTGAGGGGAGCGCTCAGAAAAGGCCATCGTGGGTGTGTAAAAAAGCTGTCTTCTTTTCCTTTGCTTGTTCGTGGCAAAACATATATTATGAAGATCGATGAATGATAGTGTTTTTTCATTATCGATACAAGGAAATTGTTGAGTTCTTATCGATTTCTCACACGTATATTGCTAGGTTTATTTATGTCGATTTAAAATGGACTCATATCAAGTAGTCAAAGCTACGATGATACGAGCTCATGGACGATTTTTTAATATGACACAATTTATTAAATTATATCTGGATTGAAAAGTACTATGGGAAAAGGCAATGGGTGCTATGGTCACTCCCCTACCTACCAATAATAGCAGTATGGGTACCTGGGAATATGCCTTTCAGGGCCCCAATGCCCTTTAGCATGCCAAAGGAATAAAAGGGGGGCGATTTAGTGAAGCAATACCTCCATGCTGATCTTTTAAGTCACCGAGAGGTATAATGAGCTTGAAAATCTAATCCCCTTTAAGCCTTACCTGCTTCTGAAATTTCATATTGCTGAAATCAAAGGGTGAATTTTCTAAGATGTTCTATGAGTTTCTTCATATCGCCTGCTGCTGGAGGGTTAGAACAGATATAAAGGCAGGGGATCACGTAGAAGTATGGACTATTTGGAGGGAGAATATCTAGTTTAAAACCAGGGTCCTATACAAGAATATTGATTGAAAGATTTTAACTTGGAGACTCAAGTGATTGGAACTAACAATGCGAGGGGAAAATCATGTGCTTTTGGAAAATGTCAGTAGTTGGGAAAAGTATATAGGAATTCCGTTAATGGGGTATTAGCTAATCCATTGTTAGATCGAGTGCTTTTGTTAAGATATAATAATTATTTCAGGTGAAATCGGTGAGACAGAAGTGGGCGGGGACAGGGGTAGCGATTAAGTCATGCAGAGATTAACTATAGTGCACTTAGAAAGGGTGAATCACACGGAGAAAGAATGGAGGAGATATGCCGGTATATTAGCAGCATGAAAAAGGTGGCCAAACAGTGGAATTGGTAATTAAGCATTCAGCAGTTTAACTGCTTAATATATTATTTAGGCAAAGATATAAAATGTGGCCGTTGCTAGAGAAATCCAAATCATGATTAATACTCTTGATAAATAGATATATTATATTGTACGTTCGTTATCCGTATACCTGCCAACTAAGCAACACATGATTATTTATATTTATTTTTAGGGCATTGATACACGAATAATTAATCATACGCTTAGATTTATACTGCAAGAGGTGAAACAGTGCAATTCTCGGCGCCCTTAACTATCAGAGGTAGCCGATGTTAATCCCATCAAAGCACATTTTCAGCGATACCTCATGGTATATGAATGAAGTTAATGAAGCAAATATTCTGATTCTATGATACAATAATTCGCTTAAAACGTCACTAATATAAAAAGCCAATCCCTTTCGCGCCACTGAACCACAATGCCAACATCAAGACTGTTTTCAGCTCAAGAGGTTTATCACCCGGAAAAATTGATTTTTCGTCTTCAATTACCGATTTCTATGGCGGAATTTGAAAACCAAACAAAAACCCATTGCCTGAGTTGTGGCTCTTGGACGCTATATCGATTTTAGTGAGTGTTTTGTTCCGTGGTCTGAGATAATTATTAGAGTCTATAGACTCAAGTTACTTTGAAGCTCTAGAGACTGTGACGACTTTTTCGGGTTCGGGAAACACTGGATAGGTAGGCTAGACGGTTTTAGGGCGAGGGCGAGACCAAAGTGGAGGCAAAATGGCGTAGAATGGAGAGAATCTGATTGTTTGATGGTAGATTTTGGGAGTTTTGATGAGAGAAATGAGATGTGGTTTGCGTGGCGTAAGACGATACCTCACCACCAGCCGCTCCATTCATTTGTGGAAGCTTTGATGGCGCCGCCCCAGGTGTGGCTCGAATGTCGTCTGCTCTCAGCAAGAGACCAGAGATATGTAAAAAGGCGCGCGCCCCATTAAGTCACTAATTGTCTACCTGGCTCTCTTCCTGGTGCCGACGGTCAGGTAGATGATAGGGAGGACACCTTACCAATCAAAATGTCCAGGTATAATTTTAGCACCGGTGAGCATTCCAAACAGAATTCTGCAATGCAAGTGGTTCAAAACTTCCTACACTTTGGGGCAATGTCCTTCGCGATATCATATACATCTTATATATGGTACTATAGTAGGTTCAGTCATATGTGCCCTTAAATTTCCTGCACGGCTGATTTCCATGTGAGCGCGGACCCAACTAATGAATATTTATGTTTCAAAACAGCAACATAATTGTGGCCCAGGGCATGTATAGGTATTGCGGACACCCATACACATTTCAGTGGAACTCCCCACAGTATATCTGAAAAAGATCTTTATTTTCCCGAAAAATGTGTCTCTATATAATTCCTGCTGTTACTACCCCAAATTGCCAACGGCTGGAAAGGCTTTGAGCGTTCCACCTCCCAAGTTCCTCAAGCACACTTTGCATGCACTCTCTCCATTAAGGCCCTTAAAACTGGATCTGGGAGGAGAGTAGATCTATCAAGTAGCCTCTCTATTAATGTGCACCTCATGAAAAAGACTGTCGCTGGCCACTAATTCAAGGGGTTATTTACCCTAGGGGTTTATCCCACCCGACACAATAACACGCCAACACAATAGAGACAGATTTTAAGCAGTAATGCCTGCTTTCCGAACAGGATACAATAGACATAAAAGCGCGCGCTTCCTATTGGCGAAAATGTCGTCTGCTTCAAACGCAAGAACTCAATTTAATACCACTTAGATGAGTTGGCTGAATTTGAGGGAGGAGGAATTTTAGATAAATTGCTAGATATCCTTAAAGGATAATTGCGGATAAATGGAGTCCTATGGGAAGTGGAAGGAAAAAGAAAGCACATAGATTTTGAATTTGATAAGGCTTGGCCTGAGGTCCTTGTGACCATCAAACGATGATTAGGATAATAAGGTGTGCCTGTGTTGGCTTAATTCATATGTGTCAAAGTCCAGTTTTAAGTTAAAAAATTTGTTTCTCGTTTGAAATACATGCTCATTACGGAGTTATTGCTTGTCAGTGGAACATGGATTGACGCCGATCAGAATGACTGACCAACATTCTACTTTTGAAATGAACACGACAGATTCACAATAAGTAGGCCTACACAGTAAATATTTACACAGAGAACCAAGACAATTTTCAGTGTAGAAAAAGAAAACTATTTGCGTTATATCAAGAATTCTGTGATACTCCAAGGTAGAGTAAAATCGTATACATAGATCTGTGTTTAAAAGAAATCATTATCACACTAATTTGATAAAGGCGCGATAATAGTTGACTGTGCTCCCAGCAAAAACTCCCCTTTTATATTTATAACCCACAGAACCTGTCTCCTTGAAACCCAACACTGGAACTCATGCCATCTCGCTGTTCGTTCACCACATTAGTTGAGCACACGTTACAATGTTATTTTTCAAAAGAGCTTTTTGGCAACAAAGATGCGGAAATCCCCCTGGACGAGGAGATATATAAAGTTTCCCGAGTCGGATATAATCGACACCCATGCCTTAACCCACCTGTACTAAGGCAGGTAAGCTAAGTAGAGTTAAATGGTTACCATAGTGACATGGTCATGATTGATGTGATTGGACATATGTTTCAAACCTTTCCTCCCCTGCGTTGATGATCAGGACAAGGACATTCTAGCTATTTAATGTGAGGCTATTTATGTGTATTTCTACATTACTAGGTGACTCATTCCTTTTGACGTTAGTCTCTTTAAGATAACATGTTCAACGATAGCAGAATCTTCTAAATTCAGATGTGAGAAGGCTTAAATTATTTGTGTACATAGACTATAGAGTAGTATACATGTATATTTTGAGATATCATATAGTAAGTTTACACTGTAAAATGAAATTTATTTTCAATTCATTCCCAGCCCATCCGAAAATCACCAAGATAGTATATTCAAGCTTGTACTTGATGGAACAGTAAATCATCTCTGAACTTTTCTATGAACACATACCAGAATCATCTCACTACAGACTATATTATATACGGGTACACGCCAACAAAATAAGTACCAAAAATTTGCAAACGATGGGAATTCAGCATTAAAACAATAAACAACCTCCATCAACTCCGTTTTTGGCAAAAGCAATATACATTGTACAGGCAATTTGAAAAATACAAAATTACATTTAGATATTGGAAAGAACTACAGTGTATAGAAAGAAGTCCTAAGGCTTTGATCCTAAGATCTAGAATGGTCTTTATTGTAGAACCGGTACACAGTTACATTGTTGATACATGTACCTATAGCCTATTGGAGGAATATCTAATGAGGGGTGGGTGTTACCCACGCCTCTACATGTTACCGTATTTAGAGCAATAAATTTCTGGTTCTTATTACCTTATAAATTAAGCGTAGAGTGTTCAGTCCAATTATTAAATTAAGTCATAACAATAAATGTTAATTACAGTCATTAAAGTGATTACCCATTGTTACGTTATTCTTACGTAACATGATGTAACACTTGTATGTTCCGCAATGATAATGATATTCTTATTATAAAGCTCACACAAAATTTCAGCAAATTTAATTTAGAATACATGACTGCATTCTCATCAAAACAAAATAGTTTGCACTCATTTTCCTTGTCGGTAGTTTGATATGTTTATATGTATATATAAGTATTTTTTCTAGGTTGTGGATGAGTTGGTGGACGATGCTGGTCATTTTGCTCCTGGCTTGTTGGTCACTTTCTCAGAGGGGACCGATACCTGATGCCTTCTACAGGTACATGACGTCTGACCCTCCTGGTGCAATGGTCACTCACCCTTCACTGGTCAGCAAGCCCAGCCACAATACATCAACCATGGTCAAGTGGATCCCAGTGGGACATCCGGGCATATTACCTTGACTTCCGGTCAGTCTGAGGAGATTTGTGTCAATGGATTTAACTTATTGATTAGACCCCATTGACCAGCGTCCGAGATTTGCGGGGCGATGGACAACGCAAGGGCCAAGCTATCTGAAGAGGACTGGACACGGCGCAGTGACCATTGGTCAGTTCGGTTATAGGGGGTTGTGATCCCTGAGTGCCTTGGTCGTGGGAGTTGGGGGTCATCTATTCAGCAAGTTGTGCCAACTGATGTAACTATTGTATAAACTGAGAGGCCATGTCCAATAGTTCCACACTTAGTGTCAAATCTTAGGGCAGAAATATCCTTTCTGCTGCACCTCGTCTGACCCGTTGCCTTCTCTGCTTTTGTTGAATAAGCACGCTGTCTACTGGTGTCAGAGATTACGGTATTTACGTCAACCTCCTCTGGGGGGTTGTTTTCATATAAGAGTTGTTATTTTCCCACGTCTGAAAAGGCTTGGTCCCATGGTCTCCATGGTTAATCGCGTTTTTGAAACCGTTATTATTGTAAAGTATATTCAAACGCAAGAACAACATATGATGCCCTCATCCCGTTGAAGTACCAGTGTGTATATTTTCGAATAAACATCTTAAGATATATTATATATAACCCATAACCTAAAAGGAATATCTGCATAAAAATAGTGGCAAAAGGAGTTTGACACATCTACAGTCCATAAATAACACCCTTATCTATTCATGAATTTAGGCTTAATTCTATTAACACGATTGTAGACGCAGAGTAATAGAAATTCGTTGGGATTTCTTGTGCATGGGAGGGGTGATATTAATTTGAAATAATGTTGTTATCTGGGTCAATGCTCGAATAAGAGTTCGTGACACTGAGAAGAAACGAACAATCATTCTCCAATGATCAACAGTTCCATATTTCATGGGAGGCGGTTTCCCAGCAGGATTAATGACATTAGCCATTGTTAAATTCTTTTGCAGTAATAGTTATTTACTGTATAGCGTTTATCAACATTTTTTTGTATCTAGCTTGCTATGTTTTCGTACAACAGGTTCTCACAAGATACACATAGGTGTGCCCTGAGGACATTATCCCACAATTCGCGCATAATAGGATAAAGCATACGGTATGAAATTCATAATGTAGCCACTTCCTTTCTGTAAAGAAAAGGCTCGAGTAAATTGGGATGATAAAGGAAGTTGTTAAACGTTTTAACGGTTCCAGAATCTGCTGCAAACAAAACTTGAATGGATATCGAACTATTATCACAGTTTTAAGGAACGTTAGGGGACTGGTATTACACGTGTTGTATTATCAACAAAAAAGTGGCAAATATAGTTCAGTACTTGTGGCAGCCATTATAATTATACAAGAGTTTAACCATTCGGATCTAACTGTTCCTTATAGTATGTGGCATTTCATCCCTTTTTGATAATTTATATCAATATGAAACTATTGTTTCAGGTGCTAATATGCGATAGGTAATAATTGCCATGTTTAAGTAAGGTTCTAATGACCCCCTTGCCCTTAATTATGTAAAATTACCCTTTTGGCGGCCTTCTCATCTCTAGATCAACTCTTAAATTCGTTAGACATTTGATATTTATTTTAACAATTACTAATATAATATAGTAGGTAGACGTGGCAGTATTCACCTAAACCCGTACGACCGTCGAACGTCGAAAAAAATTTTTTCTCCCAAACTGAATAAAAAACCAGGAGGGCTGAATAATTTTGAAATATAAAATTACTAATATAATATCAACTTGCTACTATTTTTTGAATCAGGTAAAAGTTAGATAAAATATTTCGGAGAGTTCTTATTGAATTTCAATTTGTGTGTGCGTGTATGCTTATACGGGGGTCGGGGTAAAAACAACACCATATAGGTAATTTTGCGCGATGGAAAACAACAAAGGGACATATTTGTTTTGTAATCTTCTTTTTATTCAGCAACTCCCAAGTGAGCTGCTTGACCCAAATCCACTTTTGGGTGGTAACAAACTATTCATGATAGAATAAACATTTTCAATTCTAATATTTTATTTCTCAGAGCTGGCTTGAGAAATCTGACTAACATTCCTTTTCTTCGTTTTACACACTGTAAGGAATGTTCTCTCAAGCGCTGAGAATATACTGTATTAATCATAATATCCATATATAACAATTCCCAATATCTAAATCCATATACTAAATGCATTTTGGCTAAGCCTTACTTTTACAACAGAAAATGAATTTAACTAATTATTAGTTAAATACCTTTTTTCTTATAAAATTGAATTGAACACATTATGTGGCATTTACATGAATATGGGAACAGCAAGAATCCATTTATTTAGAGCAGTCTTTGTACATATCACTGGCATTATGAGGAAGTCACCATGTTTAACATAACGTTCTACCGTTGAATGAAGCACCAAGGATTTATTTAGATAATATTTCTTTGTTTTATCTAGTGAATGATATGGGTCTTTTTTGTTTTCCTATCTTAATCTGTATTGCTATTAGGGTATGTTCAAACGTGTCTTCTTTTACATTAGATACCCCTCTAAAGGTTACCTAAAATTCATGTACTGAGACCAAGCTATATCAAGTAGAATACATCAAATACAAGAACCTCACATAATATTGTATACACTGTACCAGTTTTATAATTGTATAGGCATTCTGCTGCTTTTCGAAATATTCAACGAGTTTTTGTATAACAACAATTTCCCTTTGGGGAAAATCTAAACAAAATATCTTACAGTAATAGTTATAAAGTGCCAACATTTTGTTTATTCATTATTTCATATTTACAAATAACTTCCTAGGAAATTAATCACTGTCTTGCGATTCTTCAAAGTCAAAATCAGAATCATCAAGATCCGAGTCTTGTTGGCCTTGGCCAAGCAGAGATAATAGTTCTTCTGTAAGACTAGCGATGGCAGGATTGTTCTGCGCCAAAAGGGCTAAGTTCAACACAGATTGTGACATGTCTGTGTCAGCTGATTCTCCCTCATCTGGGGAACAGTGAGATGGCAAAAGCTGAGATGATTGAGATGCTTGTGAGATCACAGATGTAATTTGAGGAGAAGACGCGGGAGATTGGTCTTGGAATACTGTGGATGAGGCGGATGATGAAGTTGATGTGGATGATAACGAGGAGTCATTCATTTCTGATTTTTGACTGTCTTCAGATGTATTTAATTCATCATCAGCATCGTGCATTTGAATGTCTGATTGATGCATTGATGAGTTAGTAGAGTCAATACAAGAGTGATCATACAATCCATATGGATTCAGTAAGAGTCCTCCCATTTGGTCAGTGGCATGTCTGTGTTGTTGTTGTTGCTGCTGCTGTTGTTGTTCTTGCAGCGATGCACTGCCAGACCAGCTGCACATATGCTCTGAGATGATCCTTTCAATATCAAGGTGTTGCTGCCTTTCCCAGAGGTGTTGCTTCAACCCCAGAATTAAGGGATCGTCTTCGGAGATGTGTTCAACGTCGATGAGATAGCGGATTGCCTCCTCGGAGCAATCCCTGAAGCCAGCAAGGACCAGTCCTCCTTGCTCCTCCATGGTGGCGGCCGGAGGTGCCGGGGCTGGTGGAGGAGGAGAGGCTCCTCCGGCGTGTGGGGGGATAGCGCCTGGTATCATGGATGAAAGATCAATTGTTGCGTCTTCACCGAAGTCTAGGTTCTCATCTGCAAAATACAAATTAAATCAATATTTAATTAAATGAACTTTTATATAATAGACATTTCAAAATATGTATACATATTGCCTTTATAGAATGAGATAACATTGCTTATTTACTATTAGATAGCAATATTTGGTATATACTTTCACATTGTTCGTGAGACTAATTTAATGTTTAACTAAAAATATGGAACCAATGAGGTAATGGGTATTTAATAATTTAATAATGGGCGATGCCCTTTTACAGTGGCACAGACAGGACACTAGCTGAGATTTACAACAATTAATTTGATATGATTTGATTGTGATATTTTATTGTGCTATCAAGGCGTGACTAACGTTTAAAAGATATGAGATACGACCGCGCCGTTGTCATAACAGAAACAAGTAGCAACAGCCATACCATAACCTCTGATAAAGAAACCAATTATATATGTAAATGCACAATCTCCAACGGTTGTGCCCAACAAAATTCAAACAAACATCACTAATTACATATCAAAACCACGAAGGCAAACAGTGCTCTATAGATTAGACATGGATAGCAGACAGACAGCCTTTCTTTGCTTGGATAATTGATAATAACTTATCACACTCCGTACTGATAAGAAATGTTGGTCCATCACAAGAGAGTGGCGGAGGAGCGGAATTACGGCAGCCGAGAAAAGAGTGAAAAATGAAGCATTGTTTCTCGTATTGTATTTAAGCTGAATGGAAACACATATATAATTAGACTACGACTGATATTCGAATTGAATTAAACAAATCCCCGGGAATATATTGCAAAACTTGGAACATGGCCCATGGAATCTTGAATAAAATTTCCAGAAAAATGTATAGAACGAAACAAAACTGGTTGGGTTGGATGGATATAGGTATAAAGACGTATACACTTGTCTATGGATACACTGGCATTTGCATTCACCCTTGGGGTAACTACCCGACTTCCTGTCCCTTCTAGCATTCTGCTGTCAGCTTGAAATGACACTGAAGTTGTTCACACCGGGTACAAGTGAAAAAAAATAAAATAATGACTTTACTTCGAATCAAATCTCTCCAGTTTATTGAACAAATAACCGAACCACCACTTGAGGCGACATTGGAAACACTTCTGTTGTGAGATATGTCAGGGCATTGGATTGATATGTAATTGCAGATGACAATGTCCAATTTCCGGACATTTTTGAAGGAAATAATAGTTCAATATATTTTACATAATTATATGCTTATGGTAAGATATTATGTATGAGATTAGAAAGTCTGTCCAAGAACCGTGTTACTTCACGATCTTTAAAATGTCAGTTTCTCAAGGCCCTCATAATTATTTTTCATGTCAGGTGACATGATCATAAAACGAGGGTATGATACCCATAATGGCCACCATTCAAACCCTGATTTATGGCTACAATTACTTTTAGTTTTATCTTTTAACACATCTCAGTAAATTCCGGATCCATCTGCTTCTTGGGTCACTTACTGGGGAATATTTCACTAGACATTTATGAAACATGTCATGACTTTCCTGTTTACGTTAATAAGTATTAACATGCAGTCAATGGGTGCACTGAAAATAGTCCAAATGTATACTCGGCTTGGAGAAAACTGGTCAGAAACATTCCCCTAGATTTAAAGTCTTACATTATTCGTAGAGTACTTCACTCTAAGCATTATTAAACCTTGTCGTAAATCATCAGAAGTGTTCTTCCCTATTTTCCAATTTTCTTATCCAAATTCCAGTAGTCATGAACTAAGAGCCGGCCATCAGGCAACTTGAAGCCTCTACGCTACTCTCTCGGGGAGAAGGTGACAGCGATAAAAATCTACAATTACTATATTTCACCTTTAAAAATTAGTTTGAAAATTCTGTCCCGAATACCCCGGGGCTACCCCAAACCTGTCCCCTGCCATCAGTAGTTCTCTTGTTTGACTGAGTAAAGCACAAAGCCTACTCTCAATAACACCAAGTCAAACATCAAAATTCCCCCACATTAAAAGTAAAATGCCCAGCCAGCGTACTTGCCAAATTTGGCAAGACTTCAAGGTTCACCAGAACCAATACAAAATTACCTTCCATTATGTATTTTTATGTTGGCTAACAACTTTGATCGGTGGATGCATTTTTATGTTTTTTTCTCTAGGATGATTTTTCATCGGAGGGTGGAGGGAGATTTGTCCATTCATGTTTGCATGGGTTGGGTTGGTGAGGGTGCGTGTACCATACCCGGGCTGTCAGAATGTGTTAAGGACTCAGAGGTTGGTCTTGGGGGTCACTAGACCGTTTCGTGCATGCCTATCTACCTGTGCATACAATACTCTATCCAGAATCTGTTCTGACTCGTTATGATTCATCTATGATGTACCTATGATGTTACATTTTAGTTGTATATTGGGGTTAACATGGTTTTGCTATAGGAATTTGACAGGGCTATTCTTGAAGATGTTCTGAATCATTATGGTATTTTAATAATTTAATTAATCACATGTTAAATACAGACTTGTACATCGGTACCATCTATACATTCATGTACATTGGTGCTGGTACAAAGTGAGCGTTTTCCTATGAGATTATGACATGAACAATTGCAAGTTGGACGACTTTGTATAGCAAAAACACACATTCACCATCTATAGCGTTAAACATAAAGACCTTCGATCTATGCATGAACGTGACAGTAAATGCACTTGGCAATTACTGTATGGTTCTCGGTTTAATGTCAAACGGTTACGCAAATAAGAACATTACATCGAATGACTTTATGGCCTAGATGCTTCGGATCATTCCCCATGATTATCCCAAGCGTTCCAATAATTCATATTGACAGCCTGGTGAGGCAAATTAGTTAATGAGTTTGGTATACGCCACGATTTTCAGAATTAAGATGCATTTAATCATGCAATGAGCCAAATTCATCATTAATAGATGACTGATTGTCGTTTGGCTGGCGATCTTTGATTGATCATTGCTAGAATTGATGATCAGTAATGGACAATTCATCGATAATTCCACAAAATGCACAAAAGAGTAATAATTTTGTACATTTACAGGCAATTTAGACTGGATACGCGATGCCCAGCCATTGCCTTCGAGGCAAGAGGCAAACGGTGACCAGTAGGGCCGCGTCCCTATCCCAGTACATGTAGTTAGACATTGTCATCATAGGTGTCGCCACGAGATCAGAGGACTCGTAGGAGGGGGTAATATATTTGATCTGGTCTACGTGCTGAGCAGGCCCTTTAAATTTGAGAGGTCCGCTAATGGGGCTTAGGTGTATCTCGGAGAAAACCTATTATGGTCTACCTATAAGCGTACTTCCTCTATCATAATATCTTTTATTATATGCGCATGCTATATGAAGGGTGCTATAAGTGGGGTGCTATAAAAATATTCATATAGGACGCGTCCTATATGAATGTAGTTGTCTAAAAATAGCTGTTTATATGCTTCGCGGAGCTTTGGCTCTCCGCGAAGCATGTAAACAAACCCCCGCGATCGGTAATCCACCCGTGATTCTGGTACTTTAATTATAGAAATACATAACAAAACCCACACTATTAGATAGAGTATTAAATTCTCTATTGAAAGATATAAGATTTATTAATGTAGGCCAAGAAATGGCTGCGATATGAACGTTTTAAGTCAACAATATAAGTAGGCCTAAAAACTGCATGATCGCACAGTGGGCACCGGACATTGTAGGCCTACTAACGGGGCTGTCAGCAGGGCTCTCTGAGACTTCTTTAGTATTTTTTCAGTGATATCTGATGAAATATGATCAAATTTTATGCACATATAATAAATATAGAATGGAACTCGCCAGCAATAATCGAAAATTTATAGGACTTGATTCGTCCACATAAGCACGATGCCGTAGGCAGAGTGCTTATGTGGACGAATCTCGTCCTATAAATTTTCGATTATTGCCGACTCGTCCCATTCTCTCTATATGTTGATTTATCTCTAGGTCTACATGCAAATACACATATTTGTTCATTTTGTAATATGATTGAGTTTACCTACTCTCCGAATGACTTTTTTCTAAAATAGACACATAGCAATGCATCGAACCAGAATTGAAGTTACGGATAATAACGTATTCTTTTTGCTTGTGACCATAGGCCCATGTCCTCCCGAGGCCGAAGTACGTATAAAATGCAATATTTCACTATATATGTGGCGAAAGTAGGAGGATACACTAAAAAAAACGAGGAAGAAATATGCTGTAATTGAAGTAAAGTTAACAGACTGAAGGGGCATGCTAAATAAACACAGACCTGCGGGATTAAAGAGTCTTGGTATGCTGGGGCCTTGGTAGACAGGTAAGAATACCTTGTTCTCCGCATAATACTCCCTTCCAACCTGACAAATTCTCCCCCAGTCATACTATACCCAATTCTTCAAACCTTACAATGCCTGTTTTTAAGGGTTCGGGATTTGCACAAGCAGGAATGCCTGCTGGCTTACTCTGGATACAGAACCCCTAGGAGAAACCCTATCCCCAACGACAGCTAGCACTCTCGATTCTTTGCAAAAAAAAATCTTTTTCATTCTTTTGATTCTATTTTCCCCTCGAGTAAACGCAGGTTGGGGCTGGGGTAGGGCCAGGGGAACCACCACTACACTGCCCCCTCCGACACTCTTGAGGGTTCATTTTGGAATCTTACTTTTGGTTGAGATCTTCCGATTGTCAAGCGATGTTTTCCCTGACAATAGCCCAGCCGGTGGTGTCAAAATCTACCTATTCAGAGCTCGATTCTTAACAAGCTAATTCCCATTTGTGTGGGTGGTCAGACTCTAAATTGTGAAGTCTGCAAAGGAGTGTTAGCTAAGATGGCCATTTACCGGGCTGATGCCAAAGGAATTTTAGAGTTCATTCTAAATATGGTCTAGACTTTGAAAGAGCCAAGTTAGTGACAGTTTGGTATCAGATGGACTATGCCCAAGAAGATTATTCCGCAAGAAAAAGTATTGGATGAAGGAGAAAGTATTAGTGCTTATATGAAGCACGAAGTGGAGCTGAGTTTGTAAAATCACAATTTCAATCGCCATAGCCATAGGATCTCTGACCACGAATTCAGGTTTCAGATTTGAATAACAACTTGGCCCCCGTAAATGATTGACATATTTCGTTGTGTTTTTTTATGAAGGAGATATATAGGAAAATATAACAGGAAAATCTTCCCACGAAGGGATATAAAATGATCGTCTTGCATTTACTCCATATATTGTGTTTAATATAAAAGACAATATCAAGCTGGATGACTATGTGTTGCAGGACTGGTCTATCGTGACAAGCAAAGAGAGGGAAGCTGTGGGACATTGGCAGGTGTGCCCAAGTGCTGCTATCCCCACAGCCACAACTGCCATTGTGAACAGATGGGCACGCCTCTACCGGGCTTCAGGGCACTTAAAACCAGGTCTGCGGGCAGGGTTTGTGGTGGTTTTAGTAGCTGAGGGGATAGAGAAAGACGGATAGGGGGTGGTGGTTGCGGGGGGGGGGGGGGCAGGGGGAGGCTGGTTCCCTACTTCTAAACACGCATTCATCTAGCTTTCCCCCTCCCTTTCATTCATTGACATTCCATACCAAAGGCCACACACAAACAATGCAATGTCCTTCACAATTAAGAAACCACAAAGGTATTCATAATTAGCTTCGGTAATCAACACAAAAGACATTGTAGTGGGAATCAAAATAAAAGTTAATACTTAAATTAACTTGTTTGAAAACTTCCTCACCACCTCACAGATATTGATCTAAATGTTAATGAGGAACATGAATGAGAATAAATTGGTAAATTCGCCATAGCTCAAGGTGGACGGGATGTGGAATCGAGTTCATATTTAGGTCTATTATTAAGTACAATAAAACCATCGCACTTCAGTAATTTCATGCAGCACAGCCACATTGTTATTTTACAGCTTCATTTGTTGCACTTTACGTCTTCGTAGGCTGGTAAGAGAACCCACCATAGAACAGAAAGTACAAGTAGCAATATAAAAGCAATTGGCCGGCACACCAACCTGTACTACTCCGTCAAATTAAAGGTCTACTGAATCACGTACATGCCCCCTTCAGAAACACAACAAGGGATAATTGGCCAAGACAGAACTGCCTTTGGGGCCATAAATATTTTTTTCCTTTTGCTTCCAGCGGCTGGGGCAGTGTATGTATAAGGGAAGGGCGAAAGCGGAAAGGGGGATATTTATGGGATGGAGGCTAGATAGAAAGGGGCAAGAGGATTAGATATTTCACGGATTGACAGGTTGGAAGAAGGTTGGGGGATGAGCTTTTATGCACTGTCCAATTAATAATACAGTCTTTGGGGGAGAAATCCAGCAGGTAGGTATGATTTGCGAGAATTGGGAACATCTTGCATGGACGCCAGTGTGGATAAGGTAGCCTAATCGTGAAAATAATGATTTGATCGAAATGTTGGGGTGTAAGTGAAGGTCCGTAAAACCATATTTACCAACGGCCTTGCCTTTGAACCATGAGCTGGGGGAATCCAGGTATAGCCAAAGTCAAAATATCATTTGAAGGTTGGAAATGAAAGTGACATGAAGGTAAGGGTTTAGTGCTGAAAAAACTATGGGACAAAGGTGTATATGGGCTATCAATTGTGGGCTATTCCATTGTGGAATGATCCCTTTTTATACGGGTAGCAGCAGGGTGGCAAGGGAAGCTATAGACCACCAGTGCAGAATGCACGGTATATTTTAGTAGACAGATGGTGATAGGAAGCAGGCAGAAGGAATAAGAGGGAGACAGAAAGAGAGAGAGGTCATGTCTGGTCTAATTACTACACAATATGACGCCTCAATACAGCGCTAATATAACATGTGTACACATAAGGCACAGATGGTACTGACCCACTTGTTCAAAAACATTTCTCTCCTTTCAACCTCTCCCTCATATCCATTTATGTTATGAGTCTAGACGTCCTTCTATGTGTTCCTCTTTCGGAGATCGTATAGCAGTCTGGAATCTTATTCTTTTCAAGCCAGTCAATTTGATGCGCACCATCAACACCCGAACCCCGCTATTCACAATTCCTCCCAGTTCATCCATGTAAGAAGATTGTAGATCAGGTATTCCCCATAAATCTTAAAGGCATGGATTTTATTTCGTTCGTGTTTATGGTAATGGGTTTTTTTTCTATAGGGTCAAATCTATATTATATGTTTTTGTACAAAGCTATTAATTCATGCATGGATTCCTATTTTGTATCAACACATAGTCATGAATGACAATTAATGAAAATTCAAAGTTTTCTCTGAAATCATGTGCCATGACTTGGTCCGTCACACAGTCTGTGGCCTCATTATCATCCCCAAGCTGTTGCAGCGTCAAAATCTCTGAATAAAAAATCTGGATCATGTGGCCAATTTAACCTGTCCACCTGAGGCAAAAATATGTTCTACTTGGTAAGAAAGTGATTAAGCTTCCCTCTCTGTGAGGTAACAGGTTGAAGAAACACTTGATTGAAACAGCAGGTTGTCCATTTTAAAGGTTATGCAGACATACACCTGTCCGTTCTTGGAAATATGTTTCTCAATAACCATCTTACTGATCAATCAACATTAAAATGTGATGTTAGATTTTGAGGAGTAATCCATTGAAGTAAAATCAACAGGACGGGAAAAAACTAACATGCAAGAACTCATATAGTTCTAATATTCAGTGAAGAATATGGAGGGATGTACTACCAGCCATTACATTCTGAATGAGATATCATTATTACCAACGAACATAATGCATGACATATAGGAATGTTAAAAAAAAGTTTAGTCTGCACCGAAATTATTCGTCCTCGTGAAAGCACTGAAAACCTGGATTAAGGATAATCAAATAGCAATCCACCAGAAGTTTGACCTTAGAAACTCCAGTTCAGATCTCCCCGTCCCTAAGTCAATAGGATGATCCCTCCGTCCTCATAAAATCATTCATCAACATTTGCAGAAACTCGGGGGAAAAGTAGACAACCAGTCTATGGGAACAATAAAGATTAGAGGCCGTGTTTAACTAAAGGATTTTCCAGATACTTTAAGAGTTGAAACAGAAATAAAATCAAAGTTTAATGTACTACTTACATTCAAGTGCATGTTTACGAAGCAACCGGCACTGCCAACCGAGTACCTGCATGGTAGAAAAAGCCGGGGTGGACTTGAGTTCCCCAGTTCAGGCTCCTCCTTCAAATTTATCCCAATCCCAAACTTAAAAACCACTCCAAATATATAGAGTAGCCAAGTGCAGTAATGGAACGAGAGATGCAAACTCCAGGCCTTGTGCAACTGAAGGTCAGTTGGAGAGCATCTATGTGTATTCTGTAGCTATGCAATGTGTTATCAAGATAAGGTCCAGTTCTGAGCTTCCTATGTATCAATATAAATCAACAGGAGCTTTTATGTGTGCGTTAAGCTGATATGAAATAAGAGTCTTGGTGATACCAAAGATCTCTCTATGAGTATGAAGGCTTAAAATAAATTGTTATTTTTAAAAGCCTTGATTCTTGGTCATTGTCTCTCTTATTGTTATGTCCTGGGTAACATCGGATATGGTATGGGATCCTATGTATGTATGTACCTGTATGTACACCAGTGGCAAAGGTGGATGAAATATCTGGCTTGATTTCTAGTATATATAAGAAAGGCCAGGTGTGTATGTGAAAAGCCAGGTGAACTTGGTGGCAGGCGTCAGTTTTAAGTATCAACACAATGTGGTCTTATCAGTAGGGCCTGACGTTGGTGGTTGTGGCATTGGCGACGGTGTGACCTCTCCTCTCTTCAAATGCTGAATGTATATCTGAGTAGGTATTCAATGCCTAGATGCCAATAGTTCAGTAAATGCACCTGCTCCGACGGTTGGCTCTTCCTGAATGTGTATTACGAAGGCTTCACTTGATATTCTGATTGGAACAGGAGTATCTTAATGTTCAAATTTGTATATATTCCCAGGGTGCAGAAGCTGGTAATAAAAGTTCTCTGGTTCAATGAGGAGAAGTTAGTTGTCTGTGTTAAGTCCCGAGAAGACGAACTTGATCAGTGCTTTGCAGAAGGCGCTATAGCACTGAGTTAAAAGGTGAAGTCACAGTAGTGGGTTTAATAAATTGAAGTTTGTTAGCTGCAGAAGCGAGGACTACCACGCTCTGTTGCCTTCACCTGTCTGACTACAAGTTTGGATGCTCCCCCGGTAGGCTTTATACCTTCCCATATGCAAATGAGTGGGACAGCTGGTGGCCTATAGCTGCTTTGCTGGGTTGTCATTGGCTGGCTGTGCAGGAGAGCGCACTGCTCTGCGCGTGGTGGGGATGGGGCCGTGCTGTTGGTACATTGCAATACACAAGGGGGGCATTGCTTTGAGTTAAGGGGGTGTAACAAACCTAGTGTATTAACATTCTTTTACAGATTCTAGATGCTAATATCAAATAGAAATACTATAATTCACTTTGCTAAGAGGAGAAACTGATTTCCCTGATATATTTTCTCAATTGAAATGACTGGGTAGCTGCTTTGGCCTTCTCCCATTTTTGCTAGAGTTGAGTAGTGAAGAAAAGTGGAGGTCGTGACAGTGCATGGTTCAAGATGAGACGGGGAGACTGTCTGATGTAGGTACTGCACAGTGAGACAGGTAAAGGTAACCTATAGGCTATACTTGTACTAAATACACCATGCACTCCCCTCGCTCGCTGGGTACCTTTAAGAAGAAATGAATGCACCCCTATAGCTACCAGAAGAGTTTATAGAAACCGCATCGCTTGAATTCATCTACTATGGCAAGCGCCACATCCTAATGTTAAACGGAATTCCAACCAGATTTGCGTATCGGATACAAAGCTACGAGGATCCATGCAGTGATGAGGTTGTGAAAATAAATACATTTCCCTAAAATAAATACTATGAAATTGCAATCCCCTGGGTCCAATTGTGAACAAATTACTGATTTACCCTGATCTATCTTCGGGTCGACATTTAATCCAGTTTGACCTGAATGTACCCTGTGTTGGTTAGTGTCTTGCAAGCTTGCAAAAAGGTTGGGTTTTTTTAAGAAAAAAAAAAGAAGAAATAAATTATTCTAATGGCATTTTGCGGTTTGGAGTCGCGGTTTGAGGCTTTACTTCAGATTGTAGGGACTCTCTCACCTCTGAGCCTAGACCGGGATTTTGAGATGCCCCTCTTCAGATTCTCCTCTAGTATATAAGGAAAATGTGTTCCAGTATTGTATTGTTATCTCTCTAGTGCGCACGTGTGGGCAAGAGGCAACACTCGTCAATATTTACCATATCGAACGATATGCATGTTGATAGAGACATAGAGATAAGGGTATATATTTGATATTACCAGAGGACTCTGATAAGAGGCATTTTGGTTTTACACTGGGTTTTCACCAGCTGCAGAGGCCACGAGAGGTGTACAGTATCACTTGTTTCCTGATAAGGTAAAACATAGGTAGTTAAACAGGTGGATGTGAGTGTCCAATGCTATACGTAATGATAAAAGGAAAGTTTGTATTGGTATCATTGGAAATGGGCGCTTGGAGCGCAAGATTTGGAACATACAGTACGATGACATGCAGACTTCACTTATCTCACTCATCCATTTCCAGTCTATATCATGTGTATTATATTTTACCGAGCTGTTTAATTAATAATTCAACTCTTATAGCTGGTCTTCCACAAGCCCACGGAGTAAATCTATTTTAGCATTTATTTTTAAGAGGAAACATTATATTGGGTGCGACTTATACCCTACTTTTTAAACATTAGCGATGTATCATAAGGTGCATAGTGCCACAGACAGCCAATACACACGGCCGACCATTGCTCAATACACACGGCCGACCATTATGGACAACGGATACACAATCATATAATTACACAAAACAAACTGTTCTCTTGGATTTTTATTTCTTATTTGGTGTCCTAAAATTTTGATACATACAGTCTAGGCTCACATCCTCTCAGATCAGATAAGATTGGTATGTCAATGATTGGACGCCTACCGCGATAATGGCTTTCCCAGCCCTGGAGTAGGCGTCATAATGGGAGTCTAATGGCATTTTGCAGTTTGGTGCGAGAGGCTTTCCCTCAGTTTGAAGGGACTCTCAACTCTGAGCCTATAGACTGGATATGTACACATAGTATATCATCGCTGTTCATAGCACCACGTGTACACGCACTCACTGATGGGCAGAAGAATGGGATTTTGCGAATATTTTCTCATCATTGGCAGGAGCAAGCATTTTTTTTATATTCTCTATTAATTGTATCTCCTGTTGATTCTCAGGTACTAAGTCTGCAAGACATCGTGATGTGAATGATGAGATGGTAATTTTTTTTCTGAACCAAACGGCTGTTTGACTTTTTCATTTTAATGGTGAAAGTAAGTATTTTTTACGATAGATTATGTTCTTCCGGTATTTAGAACCAAATGTTGTCGGTTGTCAGATGTTGATAAATACACAGTCAACTGATTAGTTTCTGACAATCTGACATTCCCGCCCTCAGGGTTTGTAGCAGTCGGTTTGAAACATATAATGCCAGGGAGGTCCTTTCTCGTTTAAGTGAATTAAGGTGCTTTCCTGAAATATTTACATGTACCTTTATTTCTACTTAGCATTTAACTATTTTAGACATAACAGTTTTGCCACCCCAGACACTTCGATATTCATCCTCAGGTCCTCAGAAGAAAGCATTTTCTATCATGGCTTATATTATTTTTCTAAAAGAATTGTCAGCACTTAGGCCTATATTGTATTGTATTTCAATATCTTTATTCAGCATTTCAACATTATGTAACAAGTACACTGTTCTCAGAAGTCGCTGAGAAGAAGAAATTTATCAATTACATCAAGAGAAAGAATAGGCCTATAGATCTATCTAGGCCTAAGTCATAGGCCTACACGAGTAGGCCTAATAAAAGGAAGTTACCAACTCACGAAAAAATGCAAACATGTTCGTACTAAGATACCACCACCAGGCCTAGTGCATATATCATGATAAACAAATAATTTTTCAAAGACACTACTATCTAAACACAAAATATTATTGAAATTTATGATAGAAAAAGTTAGATTCAATGCGCCCCCTATATTGTAGGCCTATATTTTAGCATAATAAATGCGGTTTCCGGTTTAAACCAGCTGAAGAATAATTAGGGTTGTTCTTTTTTAGAATTTCTTTTAGTATTAGGAACTGGCCTAGTTTTTTTGTAATATAAACGCTATCTCAAATCTTCAGAATAAATTTGTTGATCTGCCACTGTTTTATATAAGAACATCTTTTATTCAGTCTAGGCCCAAAGATGAGAGTCCCTTCAAACGGAGGGAAAGCCTCTCGCCTCAAACCGCCAAGTGCCATCATAGGCTAATTCCATTAAGACCGCAACATATCATTATAATCCCAATTAGAACGCCTAGTCCTAGGCGAGGAAACCGATTAGCGAAGTAGGCATCGCTGACGTAACGTTACCATTCTGATATGAGGGTTTGGACCTAGACTTTATTGGCGACATTCCCAATCCCAGGCACTTGAACCCCAACTAGGCCCTAAGTCTGGCGTCGTAGTACGATTTTGTGCTAAAACTTTACCAGCCAGATGCAATAGGCTAGGCTACTTCTCTTGAAGGATATATCATGTCCGAATTAGAGTCGAACTATCTAGCTTTTGTGCATTTATTGAAGAGAGATAATGAATGACTCGCACGCGCAGATTAAAAGATTTGATATCAAATTTATTGAACGCCAGTTGTAGGCCTAGCTCTTGAGTAGATCTCTGCATCTATGAAAAGAGTGATTTTGTATAGTGTGTCTTTCCTTATAAACGCGATAATGTATCTAAATTACAGAAAGCAGGCGAAACTAGTCATTAAGTGATATCTTATTTCAATCAAGAATAAAGTGATACTTCCGTCACTGTTTTTCATATTCATTGAATATAGGCCTGTATATTTAAGTATAGGCCTACATACGGTATTTGAAGTTCATCATAAATTATTAGGCTAGTCTTCATTCAACATTTTCTGAAAGGTGACTTTCAATGGGCTCTTCACAATATCCCATCTTTTTTATATAATCAGCTGTATTTTGTATTTCATTCCTTTTCAATATACTCATCAAAGGGCAGAAATCGTTTTCTAAAGGTATTGTGTATAAAATTCGTGCACACCAATAGGCCATAATGAAAGGTATAATTATTAAAATATTACACCATTCTTTTCAATTAACCAATCACCGATAGGTAATCATCAAACGCAATATAATACCCAGAATGTCGCATGCTTTTGACCTGGGATCTTGACTAGTACCTAACCCTTCCGAAGTAATGGATAGCCTACTCTGTCGAAATAGATCTGTGTTTTTTAGAAGAACTATTTTATGTTTTTAGCTAGGCACGCACTCAATAAGAAAATCTCAAATGTTGGCTTATAGAAAATAATACTAAGAAACATCTGGGGAAATATCGGGGACTGTGGGGGAACACTAAGCCATAACAGAGCCATATACCATAATTAAAGGTATAATCATTAAAATATTAAACCATTCTTTTCAATTAATTACTCATAGGTAGGCTAATCATCAAACGTAGGCCTATACCCAGAATGGTTTTGACTAGTCAACCCTTCCCTTCCATACATGAAATATAGGCTAATGGGTAGGCCTGCTCTGCCCACGTTCTTATGTGTAAGTAGATCTATAGGGCCTATTTTTTTAAAAAAAGAACAATTTTTAGGCACGCGTTCAATAACATAAGTAACGATCAAAGAAAATCTCAAATGTTGGTAACGATCAGAGAATCTCAAATGTTGGCTCATAAAAAATAGCACTAAGAAACATATGAATGTTGGGGAACACCAACCATAGAACACCAACCACACAGGGTCATAGCCGGTCATAGGGCCTACTATGCACATCGACATTCGCGCGGATTCGACATTCGCGCGGATCTAAAACACAAGTCCCTGGGTGGGCTCGAACCACCAACCTTTAGATTAACAGTCTAACGCGCTAACCGATTGCGCCACAGAGACAGGCTGAGCGTTGCATTTGTTCACTGTATTCTTATTTTCCTTGAACTATTGAACAGTATAAGAGTTAATTCATTTTTATTGTGTATAGTGTTATAGTATATTTGATGTTTAAATAAAGCACGGTATGTCATCTAGCTAGTCAAGGATCCAGCCTGAACAGATAGCTAACAGATAGGACTTTACATGGTAGGCCCTGATTTGTGTTAACTAACAAGTGATATGATAAAAAAACCCTATCAAATCTTAAATTACGATACTTATCATCCATGCGGAAGGGTTATATATAAAACTTCAGTAGATAATTATTCGATAGTGGTTTATTTTAAAATTGATAAAATATTCAATTATCAACCACCGCATAGCCCATTATTAGTTAACCCAAAACGTTTAGTGATATTAGATAGGAGGTCCTGTCGGAAGAGCTGTCTATGGCAGAGACATGGACTTATAATATTATCCACCTAGATATTAGTTATTTATCTGTTCATGTATTTATAAACAAGTGAAAATAAAGTTGCATATATATTTTCATGTAAATCCATAGAACTTTCGAACTTTCTGACTGGTCTTAGTCACAAAAGAGAGCATGAAGACAAGTTATTTCTCGGTCTATACCTTGTTTCTTAATACATTCTCACACGCTACACAATCATTAGGTCTTGGGATTATTACATTCCCATGCAATGTGCCAGCTAGCATCCTCGCAAAATGCATAATTATGCATGGCCTGAGGAAAGTCATTATTATCCATCAGCGATCTCATTGAGAATTACTATAAATCTAAAGATTCTAAGCAATTATTATATCAAAACAAACTGTGCTTCTTTTTTATGAGACGCAATGTGAAACCAGCAAAATTTGGGACAATTTTCTTGCCTGTTTCTAGTTCCTAAGTTATTTGCATTGCTTATTGTAAAGGGATTAAGAAGGTCTACCAGAGGAGGTGAAGGTGGTCTTTACTCATTCCCACTATACTATCCTCACAATACTTGACATGTCCCAGAGTCCCAGAACGTAGCGTGCTGGCAATGATGATTATTAGTAGAGCAACTTTCACCACTCATTAGAGCCATTTCGGGGGACATGATAAATGCTATACCAGCAGAGGTTATCATACGATCTATATGTAGACTGGCCACTGGGCAGCTAATGATGGTCAAGGCTGGACAGTAGTAATTACATAGAATACACTGCCATGTCAGCTAGTGTTATGTTACTGTCGTATTTACAGTGGATAGCATTTGTCTTTTGGCATGTTGTCTGTTTGCCTCTTCTCTATTACTCTGTTGGGCTTAGTGCGAATTTGCATACCAATGCATATCTTGGCAGGATGAAAATAACAGCAGAAAGGAGAAATTTCAAGAAGTCACGAAAGGTCAACATCCTTGAGATGGACCGATCAAATATTCTGTCAAGTAAAATCGATTGCAGGTAAACATGATATTTTTACAGGTAATTTTAAAATTATCACCCAGAAAAGGCCATGTAAATTCCATCCTTATTGGTGTATCAGTAAGCGAGTTTGGAGGTAGGTGTTATTGGGCAGGTGTACATAGGACCCCCCTTTCATCGTGAAGAACTTTTTATTTAAAATCGCGCCGTGAATCAATACTCAGTATAAACACAGGGTTCATTCCAACCCCTTCATTTCAACTGTAGGTATTTTGTACAGCATCAGCTGGTGGCCATACAGAAACCTGGAGGGGTTGTAAGTATTCATTCTTACATCGTACATCCCACTCCTCCCACCTCTAACCCCTGTCCTTGTCCAGGACCACCTATACCCCAAACTTTCCCTTCATTAGAGCCAGTGGTCAGTGACTGGTCAATCCTGGGGCACACACATGCCTTGTTCCCAGAGCACTGACCACCTATGGGCTACCATCATTACGGAAAAACTCAATGACCAATTCAGTGGACAGTACCAATTGTCTTTGTCCTGCGAGCCCTGACCCTCTAACCTGTGTATCTCTCCCTTTGCCCTTAACCAGTAATTACTGCCCTTTTCACAGAGCTCCCAATTCATTAGAGAACTATGGTTGAGCCCTGCAGATAGCAATTTCTACCTGGTGATAGCACCAGGAGATAAGGGGAGAAGTAATCATATTCTCTCATACCTCTAGAAAAATGCTTCCTCTACCGAATTATTGTTGTGGTTTGTAAGGGCTTGAACCCATTAAATATGCAGGTGCAAAAATTCGTTGGAACATAAATAATTTAACTCTCATAGGTTGTTGTTTTCTGAATTATTTCGGAGGTCTTTGACAACTGCAAAATGTTATGATATACACAAAGTATCTACTACCATCTCTCCTCTCTCACCTCTCAGTGTAGTTATTATTTATATAGATGTGCATCGAATTATCATAAACCACTACTTCTATTTTCATCAACTCCTATAATAAAAACATTGTTCAAGTAATATCAACTCACCGATGTATTCATCAATTAGAGTTCAGACTTTATATTCAAACATGTTTTGAAAATTATATTAAAAATGAAGTGGGTATGGTAAGCATGAAAAACACTCGAAAGAGCGATGCGCTCACCTGTTTTCTGTGAATAAGGAAATAAAAACGTTTTAAAAAATCTTTTGAAGCATCTGGATGAATCGTTGGCTAGATTCCTGAGGGATTTTCCAGTATGGATACTCTGGTTGGTAGCCTGCCATATCATAATAGTTTGCTGGGGAAGGGCATTACTTTGAGAGGCATATTGGTTACAATTGCTTTCGCTGGGCTTAATGTGCTTGTGGCACACATCCTCAAAGAGTGCTTCCTTCTTCAAAACATACCACCACAGATTGTCCACAGTGAAAGGCCATGTTTACCTGATGTGGTCATCCCAGTATCCAGTATAATGGTCAGTGGTATTGGTCAGTTCTATCTCTAGGTGTGGTCAAACAGTTGCATTGTCATATGGACGAATTGTGGTATCCACATCATAAGATGGGTTAGTCCCTAGGGTGTGATAATTTATAGGCACTGGCAGATTTGTCAAATAAGGCCCCTGTACGTGTTTTCATGGTACAAATAGTGTCACCCTACTGCTAAGAAATATAACAACAATCGATACAATAGGGACAAAGGTGTGTCCCACAGACCATGTTTCAATCTGATCTCGATGACACAGCATCGAGGTCTGTTGATGAACTCTATTCATTCCCCTTCGTGGCCTTCCAGTTTGGATTATTTTCATATACCAAGACTGTAACACAAACTTGCGCTAAGAGGTGTTTAACCTTGATAAAAATTATCTTCAATGAATCTTGTATTACCTCAACTCAGCTTAACTCAGCAATACATCTTTGATATGAGACAGCCGAAATTGTGGGTCCATTTGAACATACAAAAATGGGCATTCCAATTTGTGACCTCTGCAACTTTTTTTTCTCCGACAGCTTGTGCTTAAAAAAACTGAACATTAAAGACGAATATACATCTGTATAGGTGTCTTGTCCAGCGTGGTGTCCATGCATGACTCCCGCGAGAAACACCCTTCCTTCTCCCAAAACATTTACTTCATACCTACCTCATCATGGACCTATTAATTATTCATATCTTGCTGTGCCGTTAGGCTCGTAGACGGTTATAACTCAGAATTATGTTGGCTTTTATTAGGCCGGAACGTCATAGTGATATGTATTGTCATAATTTAGATGTAAATTTGAGATACAAGATGAGTAATGGCCTAATATTTACTCAGATTTATCCACTCGCTCGCTCCGCGTCGCTGAAGTCATGACCACTAAATTGGCTTATGGATGATCATCAAATTCCTTTCCTGAGAAGATCCAACCTCTAATTACTGGCAGGGAATGGGGTGTGACTTTCATCGTTTAATGGAAATTGCCAGGTAGGTTTGGAGGTAATTTGTTAAAACGCACGAACGATATATACATGTATGTATGTCGTTATACTGACCTCACAAACTTGTATACATTGTATAAAGACTTTTCGCATATATAATTTATAGCCCAGATAATATGTATAAGAAGCTAATTGTTTGGCATACTGGTATGCTTGTTTATCATTTTTATAATCTGCGAGAGCGTGCGATAAACTAATTTCATATAAAAAAAACAACCCAAAACAACCAAACTAATTTCATATCATTAACATGAATTCTGATTTTTAAAAGAATACGGGAATGAATACCGAACGGGAAAAAAAGAGTGAAAGCTATAAAGGCAGGTGAAGGAGGAACAGGGAGCAATGGCTTGGTCGCAGATTGCTCTACAAGCGTGGACTAGAATATGTATATCCCATACTGACTTAGTGCAGGAAAAATACAATACAATCTTCATTACTGAGTACAAAACTTGGTCCAATATTGTGACGGTAAGCAGAGATATTTGGCGTTTTGTTGCTGAGAAAGACAATCGAAGTTTTGTCCCTATAGTAGTTATATATGCTATGTTAGGTAGCCGGGCGTGCTTTCGCTGCCTAGAATCAAACGACAAGGTAAGACTAGTGAGGGGCACTTGTGTAGGGGTGAGGAGATGATGGGGGTTCTTGTAGACGTCTGGAAGCACAGTTGAGTGGATGTTTTCTGTCTGAGAGGATGGACAGGTGGCTCAAGGTGTGAAAGTGTTCCTTTGATCTCATAAGCGCTTCCTTGCGTGGGTTTCTTGGAGGAATAAAACCCTAAACTTCAGTTCTCACATGTCTCTTTGAAATCGAGCTAGTTTAATACGTTCTACTGAAGATCTTTGTGTGGATATTTTTTAAAGACTTGCGTTATCATGCCTCTGTGTGTCAGTGAAGGGCCCTAGCTAGCCTGATTTTGTGGGAGATATTCTCTGGGAAGAAAGCGCATTATATTTCTCTCACGCGAAACTTGGGGATTATTTTGAAAATTCTCGAAAATGGAAGCAAGTAAATATCAAAGTAAGATCAAGCCCGGTTGCGAAAAAAAACAACATCCATGAAAGTCAATCTCGTTTGCAAACTTTCGTGTTGTGTATTGGGTTCATATGTTTAATATATGGTGGATATAATTCTTATAATAGTTAACCAAAAGCAATTCTGAGCATACATAATCGAGCATATTTCCGTCTCCTCAAAATGCTCACCTACCACTAAATGGTATAAGAAATCCCAGCTGAATAAGGTTGGTTATAACGATGACATCTTTGAACAGTAATTTGAAAACTGTTTTCAAAATTACTCGGAACCATACAAATCGATAGTTTAAGTTTATAAATACACTTATTACAACGTGTATCGTGATTATCCCCAATAGGATTAAACACCAGCTAGTATAGGCATTACGCCATTTGCTAATAACCATTGGACACATATCCATCTCCTGTCTTTTCTTTATCCTGACAGTTGGCCTTTTCAGGCTTTTGGTATTTCACACCCTGTAGGTTCCAAACAGGATTATCCTGCGGTGGTCGGTCTGTTGAACACTCCAGGGGGGATGTATATATCTGGATTAACATGCCATAGGCGGGTATATGCAATCAGTATAGGCGTACAATAGGGATGGGCATTAACCCCAATGCAATGGGATGTGGCAGTCCCATGGTATTTACCACTTGGCACCTGCCCCACCCCCTTTTAACACGTATGAGTTCCTGTCTATTTGAACAAATAAATTCAATACTGTCAGTTGGAAATGCGAGACCAAATTAGTCCCTAACTTTGTGAAGATATATAAAATATAATATTTATACAAACTAACTAACTACCATGAGTTAAAATGCGACTCGGACTATTAAGTTGATATTAGTATAGTACTTGTTTTCTGGGAGTATAGCCATAAATGCTTTAATAAATTATTAAATATTACCATGCAATTTACATTATATTTGTTTGTATGGAACAGTCAGTGTATAGACGATGGTTGGGAAAAAGAAAACTAAAAAATGGTCGGTTAATATTGAATAATCACCAACAAAGGGTTGTAGATAATTGAACGTGTCCTGTGAATAGCATTTTTCAGTTGATAATTAAGCGCTTTGGTCGAACACCTAAAACCTTTTACACCTCAATCAATAAGGATTAGATTACATATATATAATACCTGTCCTCAAATCCAGGATACATGCATTATGTATTGCTAATGCACCCCACACAGCTTTGCACCCAAGATATCTGCTACATGAATACTTTTCACACTCTGGTTTTAAGTAGCCAAGGTAACGAAGGTAAAACTCCATTACTTATCCGCACTTCCCACACATTTCCTGCCCATTGGGCGGTCCTAGTAGACCAGCCCCTAAAACAACTGACGGATTAGCGAAAGAAAGCATCACCCTGTCCCCAATTACCAACGACCATCAATACCTATAGAGTCTAATTACAAAAGGGGGTTGATATTGTTTTGAACGATGACATTGAATACATCCCTCGGGGGAGGAAATGTTTGACATATTCACAAAGAGGACCGGGTAATAATACCCACCCACATGTCACCCACTACTTGTATTGTTTCAATTCAAATCGCCTTTCTCTATGGATAAAATGAAGAGGTCCTTGAGAGCCTAGCTTAATTAGCTCCCCAGACGATATAATGCAGGTGGAAAAATCGGTGGGTGTGTTGTCTAGTATTATTGGAAGTTAAGATAATATGTACTTAAGAATTCTTAAGGAGGTTTTGATTAATTAGTTGGAAAGTGTGCCGAGGCGTTCAGACGCGGATACTCGTGGGAAGGTTAAGGCAAAAATCTCCTGAATTAAATCAATATTGACATCTTTCACGGTGACGGTAATTGATGAGGATTTTTTCAGACCTGGATGTAGGTATTTTGCCAAGTGGGGTGACTAAATCGAGAGATAGTTTGGCTTGGATGTCAAGTGCCTCTGTGTGGGAGAATAGAAAGAAGTAAAAGTATTGATGTTTTGGACAATGAATAACGATATTGGAAGATCCAATAAAGATCAGCGGATAATTGAAAATACATTTTATTAGAGTTAGGGCTTTCTAATGCACGCACAGAGAAGGGGGAAACGGATATAATCTAAGAGAATATATGTACCTTATATGCTTTACATATGATATAAAGCATTTAAAAAAACTTAAAAGCTAATTTAGGTATTAAGAACAAAGCATACAGTGGGGAAAAACTGTGCTGGGAGTATATCAACCAGTTCAGTCTCGTTGAGTGTAGTAAAAGGAATACTTGCGCTGGGGATAAAAGAAATCCAGGGTTCTGAAAGGGCATTCAATTCACAGTAGGTGTGATTTACGGGTACTCTAAATGAATTGCCTTTTTATCTCTAGTTCTTTTGCATCATAACTATTGAAACCAGCAATAAAAATATCAAGTTTCAATTTTGGCAACTTTTCATTCCGATCCCTAAGCTGAACCCTTTTTACATTTTGGCATGGTCCTAAATGCCACAAAAAACTGTAGTTGGCTTCACATTTTCAACTTCACAGTTGCTATTTGTGCAAAGAATAATATGACAGTGAGTGAGTGGGGGAATGCTTAAAGCCCACCTCTTATTTTCCCGTCCTATCAATAGATGTGATAATAAATTTATCGTTAACCCTAGCTTATCTTTTTGTGGATATAGTTTCATGCCGTTATTAAAACCCGATTTCTATGGAAATCTGTTTTACAAGAGGGAGTGATTTATTCCCTTGATGTAACACTATCATTCACTGGTCCATTCATTGAACGAATTCCCGGGAAGTCGTGGGAAAGTTTCCAAAGGCATTCAAGTGTAACGCAGTGCCTAGATATTCACCTGTTTCTGTTTGGGGTTCTAGGATGTGTCTACGAGTAGATGTTGGATGGCCCTGTTTCCATTGCTCTGTAACAAAGGATACTACCCTTACGTTGTTGCCGGGAATAATTTATTAATGCTGAACATGAAGTCAGCTGGCCGAAAAAAATAGTGCCGCAACTTTTGATGGCAGTAACATCGCATAAATTATGGCAAAATATGACAAGCGCTATTGATGCATATAACAAGGAGACAAAAGCTTACAATCCACAACACCGACTAGGCAGGCACATTACACATAAGTTTCTACCAACACATGCATGCATTCCAGTATCTCTTGTTATAATCACAATGAACTAAAATGATATAAAAAGCTGTAAATCTAATTCCTAAGTTAAGTTACACTTCCATGAGATAGCTATTGCAACCATTTGGCTCAAATACACATGCTGGAATTTTAAACTAATCATTGAGATCAGATAATTCCCCTAAGGCGCCCTGTGTTGTCCTATGGTTTATTCTGATGTCGTCTTGTTCTCGTGCAATGAAGAGAAATGGAGGTAATGTTTCTTGTCTGTGAGTACTTCATATAGACAAGGATGGGACCCATCTGGCACCTCCTTTGAATGCAGAGATGTTTTTGCGCGGTATACCAGAAGCATGATTAATAATCTGACGTCAAATAAAATCACGACATTTCCGAATTTCCAACCTCATCAAAGCATTTTTGTGTGTAATCAGGGTCATTTTCCAACAAAGCATTGCTCATTCACAATCCGAAACCGAATAGCTGAAGCGGAAACTTACGTCTTTGATCCCACAGAAATCTAAAAATCTATCATTAGATTGCATCAAATAATGTATATAAAAATATGGATTTGAAAGGCAGTGTTTGCTATTAATAGGACAGCGGTAAAAGGGGGATTGATGGGTTAATGTGCTTTCATACTGGGCTAATGTGAGGGTTAAACGGAGCAATAAAAAGCCATTATCTGCCAGCGAGTTTGAATATGTTTGGTATATTAAGTATCTTCTTAAGATTTTCGGTAACAGATTGTAGGGTGTCTTTACCAGGGCACTTATTGGGAACACAGAAGGGATTTCTGGCACAGGTTATACATTTGTTTTGTCCACGAGTCTCACCAAGCTAAGCGGCCTTTTTGATGCAGAAAATGTTTCATTTTTATTCCAAGTTTCCTGGGCATTTTCCCAGGGTCGGGCATATTTAAAGGAAGTTCCTGAAGTGGATGGCACCCGGCAACAATGCCTAGTGTCGGAAAAATGTTCGTCCTTTCTTGTTTTACCCTAATCCTGACCAGATATGTCAACAAATGTGAGAGAAAGGTGTAAAAAGGCAGCTCGGTAACTTCAAACACTCGCCGGGGCTTCGCAGGTACTGCCCACTGACCATTGGTCACTTTGGGGTCAAGCTGGGGTCACTGGTGGGGTCAGGGTCGAAGTGACCCTCCCCAACCCGCCAGCTGCCGCCTACCCCTGAGGGGAAGCTGGGAAACGCCGAGGACGGCGGAGGGAAAGGGATTTGGGAAATGCATTTCCGATCTGGCTTTGGTCAGACCATGAAATTAGCAACTCGATGAATCCCTTTCCCTCGGGGGAGAACAAGAAGGGCGGGCGGCGGACTTAAAAATTCACCTCTTTTTTCAAATTTTCGCTTGCCTTAAAATGTTGTCCTTTTAAATGATTTTTTACTGAAAAAATCTGAAAGAAAGTATTACTTAATTCACAAATACTTATCTCTTGTACACACGTCCATCACAAATGATATTTGGCATTTCTTTAAACATAGACATTCAGGAACATTTACTGTCGATTCTGAAGAATGTCCTTGGCCACGAGGCAAGGTAAAATCAGAGGGGAGACGTGTATCTAACCCCTCTAACCCCCTCCTCTAACTAATGGTTTTAGGATTAGGTCCAGGAAAAGCTGGAGGGGGGAGGTCAATCCCATCCTTTTGATGTGCCCCGACTCCTCGGGTGGACATGTTCCCTTTTTTACATGGTCCCTTGCTTCAATTTCGTAAATATGCTAAACATGTTGTGATTTCCTGACATGTGCGACCAGTTTAAAATTACTTGGACGACATGCAATCTATCTAATTACATTGACATGGCAAGGAAAACGAATCACCCTTTATACCATAAATATAACTCATGCTTACTTAAGTATAAAATTGTTAATATTTACAGAAATGGTGGAGGAAAATCATGTATAAAATATGTAACATAAACATGGCTAATACATGATAATGGTCTGTTTTTATAACATGGGGCATTGTTGGGGAAGAGGAGGTAAAGAGTCGCGGAATGCAATAGATAATAATAGAAATCCTAAACAGACACGAACCTCCCAAAATCAATTGCTACATCAAGATGTGAATGGCGTAAGTAATATTAATCGTAATGACACATACTTATTACCTGACTGAATAGCATTAATTGAGACATTTTGTTGTGATAAAGACGCTAGCGCCTCTCACAATCATATTCATTATTTGTGAAGCTGGAAACAGATTATTATCATAAAGATGCATAATATTCAGTATGTAAATTGTATATCATGTTTATAGGAATGCTTGACATGTAACGCATGCGTGGCCGGAGCCATTGCTGTTAATGATTAATCCTATCATAATCATGTTGTCGTAATTTCACATGTCAGCTATAGTTGCATTGATTTTACCTTTATCACATGTGGCTGACATATATGCTCACAATTTGAAAAAAAAACTACGATCTCTGGTCTCTATATTATTTCAGACGAAAAGAAAACACTGGGCAGTTCACCACCTGGTAGTATTTTGCCGCTTAAATGAATAAACCGACTACTGATATACATATGTATGAAGTCAAATTGCTCTGAATCTTTTTAATACGTACTTAATTAACCTACGCATACATATATGTACGATATCAATACTAAACATGTATTTACAAAGCTCTCAAACGTTGCTATACCTTGAATAAGCCTTGTTTGTTGCCCAATTTTCCACTGAGAAATACCAGGGAAGGGAACGATATACCTTTATGAAATACGATAACTCGTCATCATAAAGCATAACCTTGAGGCATGGGTCTATCTTTATCTTACAAAGTGCACCATGCACGCGCGACGCACCGCGCACATCGGAAAATTAATTATCACCTTGTCACTTGATCATGTCCTTCAATTATCTGTCATTAAGAGATCCAAATACAAGATAGTGCTACCAGGTGATCCAGCATTCATGCTTGGTAGCACCTGGCTTTTTGTGGGATGATCGTGATGGTGCTACCTTGTCTTAACTCACACCTGAAGTACTAAAGTCCTTGTGACAGATGTCCGAGTTCCCATTCCAGTATCCGCAATGATAGGTACAATCATACACTGAATGGTTTTAGTGTATTTTATTATGCCAACTGCTATTCTCACTCCATCATTTTCCCTGACTCACGAAGTGTAGTGCTAGTGCGGAAGGCTCTCTTATTTGTTTAACAAGGAAGTGCTCTTTCTGACCCCGTGACCGGAAGTCTTGGCACATACAGTGACGTGATTCTGGTACAATTAAGATCCTCCTGTGTATTGCCACGTGTCATCTTTCTCTGATGTCTTTCTCTGACATTCCACAATTACATTATGATTTATAACAGAACGATTGTCGCGAGTATATATTGCATGCAAACTTGGACCACTTTTGGTGTCAATTTTTTTCGACACATACGTTTTTGTTTCATTCACATAGTTATCATATATCTACATTGAATATACTTCAATCTAAAATTGGATTAATACAATGCATTCTTTATTTTCAATTCATATAAATAAATATCAGTGTAAATGAGATTGTAGAAGCGCAATTGCCACCTGTGAATGCTATAGGCTTGACAAATTTTGTCTCGAAAAACAAGCATATCGTTACGCCTTCTATTGTGATAGCTCGACTATAATTCTTTACATGCTCGGTGCATACACCTCACGCAAGCCATTGGAGGTAGACTTGGGTGTTCTTTTACCCACATCTACCCAATAAATACTTCAAATACAAGCAACTCAATATAGGATGTCTAAAGAAGCTCGTTGCATCTTGTCAGGTCTTAATAGAATGGACGATCATGAGTTCTCGCGATGGTCCGTATTAGATGATCATTTATTTAAATTTTTACAAGAATGTAATAAATCTTGTCAACCTCTACAATAGGCCTATGTCCTTGGTTGTTAAATCTATTATAATGAAAGGTCGCATTTGTGCCTAGCGCACAACTTTTCCCCAATGGAAACCAGGACATTTTAGTTGATGTTTAATCCGATCCTCAGCATTGGACCACCACGAAGAGTTGTCCCGTATATCGGACGCGATAAAAATATTCCAGATTGCCTCCACTGTAATTCACAGCACACAAGAAATGCAGAACAATAGATTTTCTTCTTATTCCCCCTCCCACTATTATGTTTGGGAAGATAAAGAAAGAATAATATGTGACTACAGAACAGGTTATTGAACAGGGTGATATAACGTAATTAAAAATACCAATCAAAGTTGCCGAAGGTACGAAAGATAGTAAACTTTAAATCGGGTGTAACGTCCAACGTCCAAACAGAAAATCCAATCTGAAAATAAAAATATTTTAACATTCATTTATATATTTTTGTACACTCACTGAGAGACAGCAAATAGTTAAACGAACGCTTGGTGGACCGAGTGATATATTTATTTTACTTTACCTGCCGATGACCCATGAATACTCTAGAAGTGGCAACCTTTCCATCATCCTTTTTCACCAGCTCGCATGTTTGCACGTTCTGGTGTAACCCATTCATTGACCATGTGGCGAGTGGCTGTGACAGTCACACTGATCTAAGATGAACGCCATCACTCCTTCCCTTACATCTCTTCTTTCCAACATGAAACAAAGGCTGCACAGGTTATCTATAGCTATCTAGTGTACACTAGCTCCCACTGCATATCATGCCATTCTCCTATAGTCGCTGGTCAAAGATCGCCACAGCCCAGTGTGGTGATCCATTGACCCTCGACTGAGTGGCAACCGAAGCTTTGGGGTCCTGGGTGGTGGGCTAGGGTGGTCACTGGAGCTCACGAGCGTGAAACCACTTTAACCTACGACCACCTGACAAGCAAACATGATCTCCTCTACTGCATGTCCATTTTACCTGGTCATCTATCTATGAAGCCTGTATTCATTTCTTTTTTTTTCTTAATTCATCCCGATTTAAACAACTGCAGGAAGTGGAAGTGGAATTTTGCAAGGGAAGTTAATTCAGAATTAAATCGAAAAAAATAAAAAATGTTGCAGCATTGATAAATAGATCAGTGTTAGTGGTGGAAAATAAATCAGAATGTGAAAAACATGGAAAGGGTTTACACTTAGAACAGTGCGACTCGATGTTTTGAGTAGTGACACTAAGCCATGGGTTTGTTTCTGACACCACCTATTGTATATAGGGTCACCTCAAAGATGATGGGATTTCCATGAGGATGAAGAGATCGGAAGCTGCTGATATGATCTCTTCCTTCCCTTAGGGGGTTCATGTAATGCCATGCATAAACAATATTCAGTACCCCAAAATAAGGTCGGACCGAAAGATAAATTCATTTTCTATGGAAGACCATTTACCCATATACCGAACTTCGGTTATCCGAATTGGATCAATTCGGCCGAAAACTCGGCCGAGTTTTGGCTGAAACTCGGCCGAATTCGGCCGAAATTCGGAAAACTCGGCATTCGGCAATCTTTTATGCTTATAACATACATATATACATACATACATACATACATACCTGTGTACATACCTGTGTACATACCATATATCATAAAGATACACGTGAAGATATGCATAAATGATGTATACACCACATACATACAATATATCATCCATACATACATGTATATATACCACATACCATATATAACTAACATATAGTATACATAATATACAGTATACATAACATACAGTATACATAACACATATATATACATAACAAGTCTCTGTTTTCCCCTCTCTCTCTCTCTCTCTCTCTGTCTTTCTACACATAGTGCCGCTCATTACTCATTATACTCAGATATAACTAATTTGCCTAAATAATGTCTAAAATTATAGTCAATGGTAATATTTGTAATGATGTGTGTACCTGGGTGAGAGTAAGATACTGGAAAAAGGAGAGTATAAGGAAGAGTTTAATATGTAAGATTAGTACAATTTGGAATGTACCAAATGATATTAGAAGTCTAGATGAAAAAGCTGCATTTTCTAACCAAATCAAAAAGATTTGTCTAGAGTCGTTCAAAGCGAATGGCTATATTTGGACTATCCCCGACCCCATGGTATTTTAGGATAGAATAACTTGGAATATTAGGAATTGGATGTTAGTACAAAGTTAATTAATCTCTGCTCGTGTCAATACATTACTTGGAATCTTTAACTGACTTAAAATAATTAAAAAAATTTCACTGACTGTCATGATATTGAACTATGCGCTGGTGTTTGTTTTTATACAGCTATCTTATGTGCTTATGTTTTAACATTATCGATGTAGTCATTATTATATTATTTATTTAACAGATCGTCACTAAAACTTTGAGACTTGTAAAATAGAAAGAAATTATTAGTAAGTCAGCGAATTCTGAGAATAATGTACTTGTACACAATGTTTTGTCTGAATAAAAATCTTTAAATACAAATACCTGATAAGTCTTTATATAAGGGTCATAACACTCTTTAGTTTGTGAAAATATTCCAACTAGAAGAAACGTTACAGCAAAATAACCATTCAGTAATGGTAATGCTAATGGCAGCAGCTAAATAATGTCTAAAATTATGTCCGAATACTTATGCTCATTACTCGAAAACTATTTGAGACTTTTCCAAAATTTAAAATGTATTAAATACCTGAACATATCTATTTGACTGTCCTAAAATCATGTAATTATTGAATCATTATATGTACCTCATTTGGCAATCGTTGCTAGTAATGTATTATATAAGGTGAATATTTTACAATATGAAAAAGATATATTAAATTATTAATTAACGTCTGTACAGGCAAGTTAATTAAGACTATGAACTTGTATTGTATACCAAACGAACCGGGAACATGTCAGCATTACAGAGCTTTTTCAAGTATTCCAATCCGTTGAGAAATGGCGACACAGTGGCCCAATATGTGATGTCCGAATTTAGTCCAAAGTTAGTCCGAATTCGGCCAAAATTCGGCCGAATTTTGGCCGAATAAAAGAGAGTTTTACCGAATTTCTCCCGAATTTATTAAATATCGGTTCGGCTCGGTTCGGATATCGGAGCATTCGGCAAATTATAAAGGTCGGTTATTACCGATATGAGGCCGAAATGAGGCCGCACAAAAGAAAATATTTCTGATTTTTTTGTTTTCGGTGAGAGTTGTTCCCTATGCTATTAGGGAACATGTCAGCATTACAGAGCTAAATAATGTCTAAAAATGGCGTATTGTAATTCGGAGTTCGGTATCGGTTCGGGTTTCGGTTCGGTTCAGTTCGGGCATCGGATTTCGGCATCCGATTCGGAGATTTGACATCGGTTGATGGGTAAATGGTCTTCCATAATTTTCACACATCTTTGGAGAACGGAAGCCTGGCGACATGATTCTAATTAAGTACAAAAGGGGCATTTTACAATACCCATTCCTCATATGATATAATGATTCCCTTGTATGAATATAATCTGACTTGTAATATTCCAGACAGTAAGAAGATATAAATAACATCTCCAATGTCACAATAAATTGTCCTTGGGGCTGTTTGTTTCTGAGACAGATATGAACGCTAATTAAGGGCTCCATGTAGGATGTTAGTGTCAATAGATTCACAAGGATTATCATAAATTTTACATCTATCTCTTTGGCTGATATACAGATCCAACACATACCAGATCCATTCTGACAAAAGACCGGGATTCTTACAGTCATATTTCACATGGTTTAATTGACCGAATTGATGGGAACTAAGAAGCGAACATGTTTAATAAACATTGGTTGTTTGTATTTGATGTCAAATCTTTCAGGTTCATAGGTTGCTGCAGGGATAGATAGGTCATGAACAACATCCGTTATTTAAGCTGGAACAAATCGATTCTCACCTGTTCCTGATCGCAGGAAGAGATTACAATAAGCAATCATTCTGAAATATGATCGATTCTATTCATAAACGTTCCGACCTATCACTTTCGTCATATTTCAAAATAGCTCACAAAGGGAAGGACGGCAAAATATTCATAAATATATTGACTGTCGCGCGCCATTCTTTGAATATATGAGAACATTTGGGACACCTTCGCGACAAAAGGTTCAAAAGGTTTCTCTTGAACTTCCCCGATTGCCTTTGGCACCTTGCTAACTTCACCTTCCACTCCCCATGGTCCCCAGTTTTGTATTGTTGATTCAAATGAACTTGTTTCAAAATATAACAATTCGTAAGCGCCCTTGAACTTGTGACAATTTAGATCAAAGGCGTCGGCGCCAATGAAGACCGGGTGTGGCTTGAAGCATCTTGACACTGTCTTAGCTCAGATTATTAAAGTTTGCGAAACTGCAACGACGAACAAAAGGCTTGCGACACCTCTGACAGTTTAGCGACATGTTAAAAGCTTTGATGGTCCAGCGAAATGCCAACTGGGGTCAGATCCCATCCCTAGGCCATCACAGGTGATCAGACGCTTGACCAGGAGCAGCTACTTGGCGCTGGCCAAGGTCAGGCAGGTCAAGGTTGCAGCCTGACCCAAGGTCATATCCTGGGCTGGGTTTTAACGACGCCAAGGTGTTATGTGTTTCCCAGTAAATATCCAGCCCATCTTTTTGTGTTTAAAAGCACTGCAAAGGGGCTCTAACCTAAACATTATCGCAGCAAAGCCGCTTTCAACTTTATGGTGTTTTTTCCGTGAAGTGTGCTAACTAAACTGAAGGTCCTCTAGGGTGTGCAAACAAAGTGTCATGTTTTAGATCATCTTGATCGAGGAGCAAGGGGGGCGCATCGTCCAAAATGGTGAAAAGACCTTTATCCCTTTTTGACATGTTCAAATCTGGTTTTTACCCTCTCTCCAAAGTCCAGATGAACTCGGAATCTCATGTTTCCTAGTGGGTTTAAACCATCATAGCTAAGAAACGCCGACCTCGTCGAACGCGAATATCAAACAAAGTTTTTGCTTAGTTTTTAGTTCACCAAGTTAGGACACTTTGTTTGAGATGGAATCTACTATATTTATGTTTTCAGCATAACCCTATCCTCTATTTGGATGTTGTCGTAAGATTATTTTATGTTGGGATTCATGTGTTACACCATTCATTCCTGCACGATTTCATTTATATCTGAGACTAAATTTAGCATAAAACATATTATCATGATTCATATCTGGGATATTACAACCTAAGGCAACTATTTAATTCGATCAGAACCAAAGCAATAAAAAAGTACGCACTCTAAAATAAAATAATTGAAATTTCGCATCCATCAATTGTCGCACGACACACCTTAACTCTTGGGTGCATTTGTACAAAATTCAATTCAATTCAGTGGAAATTTCTTAGGTACCCGCATTGGATTCTTATGTTAATGAAATGTCGCTGTATGTATAATATGAGTATATATCACATGACAATGACAGTTGTCTTCCTAATCCTGCGGAGATAACAATTGGTTTTCAATAACAAGCGAAATATGTGTCTTTGAGTGAGAGTGTCAAATATTTACCTCGTCAATCTGAGAAATCAAAGTGTCCCATGGGGCAGATCTTTGCTATGCATCAATAGTTTTGGCTGGTGTTGTCTTTTTTCTCCACTGTCTCGACAACAATGGTCCAACATATACACAATACCACCCACATCTTCCCTTCCTTACCTCCCTGGCATGCATATACTTATTTCTACGTCCCAGAGGACTTAAACGTCCGGTGCCATCTCAGTTCCTCCCCGCCACACTTTCTAAGGCCATCACTGGAGTCCATTCGGTAGAAATATCAGATATCCAAAGTGGCTGACCCCTCGACTAATTGTGATTTTTCTTTACATCTATCAAGAGGAGGAGGTTTAGAATTAGGATGTACAAAGGTTTCTGTGTCCCACATGAATTAAGATCTCGTAAGAATGTTAGTGGTTGATAAAAAAAACAAATCATCCTCTGGTCAATTTTGACTGAAATGCTTTATACATCAAGATAAAATGTTCAATATTAATGATGCAGCGCATGCCATTTTAGCTAAGGACAGAATGCTGGTTCAGCGTGGACCGTATTTGCAGCCCCACATGTAACTACAAAAATACCACTCTATTTATATTAAGCAATGCATAGAAATAAAAATGATTGTGTTGTTTGAGAGTGTGGCTATGAATATCAACTAAGAACTAGATGTATAGGAGAAAATTGCCTTAAAAATAATACTGTTTAAAAGAAAAATCCTACACCATAATATATATGCCTAGATATGCCTTGAGTGCAAAATGATTCTGCTGGGTGGTCCTGACACCCC
This sequence comes from Sthenelais limicola, assembly GCA_942159475.1. Classification (NCBI taxonomy): domain Eukaryota; kingdom Metazoa; phylum Annelida; class Polychaeta; order Phyllodocida; family Sigalionidae; genus Sthenelais; species Sthenelais limicola. The sequence continues at coordinate 67,988,701 of OW804097.1, read as the reverse complement.
AAAACAAATCTATAAACAGATATATGCAGAGAACAGAATTAGAATGGCTGGGATAGAGTGAGTTGGTGTTGTTCATTGAGATTTCATGGGTCCCGATGGAGTTGTTTGTAAATAGCATGAGAGGTGTAATCCATTTGTATATCCACAGATTTAGTGCATATTTAAGCAAGGCTGAATTCCCTCACTTTACCCTGGGAACAGGGCCTGTATTATATCAACCCTTAGCTTACCAACATGTCAGATCGGCCACCTTTGTACACAGGTTCTATGGGGAATTGAAACCCCCTTGGATTGAATAAGTCTCCATTGAGGGAAATTGACAGATTCTGGTGGAAGCAATTGAGGTAGAGCCCCACTCGCACTTAAAGCATTAGACGAATCGAAAAAAAGTCATCAACTGCATTTTCCTCAAATGTATGTGATTTCAAATGGCATATTGAGCTATAAGGCCTGTAAACTTGAGGCCCACACACATGTATAGGAATCTATTAGAAATACGACTTGAACACCTTGGTCCAATGAAGGCATAATTCCAGAAGTCAACCTCAGCCACCTCGTCAGTGGTTTGCTCACACTTTGCCCTGTTTACATTGCCATCAAACACCAAGGGACTTTGATCAATTTGAAATTCTAGATGTTATTATATATCAAGAGCAGGCCTAGCCCCAGGGTGGCCTGGGCTGGGGCAGCCTCCATGCGCCAGGGACAGAAAAAAGGTGAAATATTCTCGCTTTACAACCCGTGCTTACCCCTGGCGCTAGCTTTTGGACATCTTTTATTCAACAAACGATCCCAGAGGTATTCTGCCCCGTCCCTGTGTACATATTCCCCTTCTCACATAGTGTTTCAGTCTACAAGCCTGGCTATTTAGCACAGGGAAACTTGGAAAAGGTGACACCTCAGGTGATGATGCCACTCGCATAACTCTCCTTAAAACCACACGGCGATATATGAAGGCTCAAACATCACACCACATTGCTGTCAAATGAAAACAGATTTTTACTTGCATAAATATCACTTTTCATAGTTTACTTTGTGACCCACCGCTTGGAATAGCGAAAAAGTAAAAACCCGATCGAAAACGTTTTCCATATATGTATTATATCAAAAAGCGAAACTTACTTCCAGTTCCATTCTCCCCAAAACAAGTTGCTATATAGATTCCCCTTTTTGACTTTTCAATTTTATATGTATTTGACTTTTGGAGTTCATACAACTTGAGTGCACCTGTCTGATATTGCTTTAGAGAAGGGACGTCTTATATTACCATTTATTCCATTCTTTTTTGACAAAGCAATATCATCCTGCCTATGAGAGCGCTTGGGAATTGGAGTAGACTGTCGGCCAGGCTATGGTGGTCAGTATCAGTTAACAGTGTTCTGTATCGGATTGCTTGACCATTGCTGGCCCTGGCGATGACCTATGGTCAGCTGAGGTCAGCTATTGGACGTAGCTAGGCAATGCCTGTGTCAGACCCGTGTGTTTAAAGATATCTTTTTCAAGATGCAAATGACGTTGGCAAATATGAAAATTTACTTTCTCCATTTTCTGAATAATAAATCAAAGGCTGTAGATTCAGTGGGTTGATTGCGACTCCTGTCATGGGCTCAATTTATGCCCCAAAAATGGGCTGAAATTTCTCCAAAATTCTACAATAACATTTATATACAGGAAGGTCGTATTTATTCTCCGAAACAATTGGCATTTTCAAGATATGATGAAGGAATAAACGAGCAAACTTTGTAAAGTACATGGAAACATCTCTAATAAATAATGATCAGATAATATATTTCAAATACCATCACTATCTAAAGCATTGAACACATTAAAAATTGGATGATATTGAAAGGTACTGACTTTACACACTAATACATATTTATATATATATCCGCAAGGTAAGTAGTGAAGGCGTGCACAGGACATCTATTGTTAAGCCATTTATGCTAGGAAAGGGGAAAATCTCTAGGCGCCATGTCTGGCCTAGGAGACCAAAAGCCTAATTCACTTTGGGTGGAAAAAACGAAAAAAAAAATAGACTACCTAACGTAAATGGCGACAGGTACGTGTGCATATGCATTTCTATGATTTAGTTATGATTCATAGTGACAGCAAAATAGGAGGTAATTCATATGTAATCATAAAATGCACTCTGTTCTATCGTATTTGATTTGTGGGAGAAGACCAATACGTTCACACCTTCTTTTTCACATGTACGCTTCCATGGACGACTTGATCATAATTTCCTATTCGATCTTTGTGAGAGTTTTTCAGCAATTCTGACGTAGATGCATTTAATTTGAGTCGCTGAAGCGAGTGCTGACTTTGAGAGAAAAAGAGAAAGCCCCTGGGAACAACAAAGTATTATTTAGAAGACAACCAACACATGAAAGTGTGTATTATTATTGGATTGTGATTGTTGGAACATATGTTGGTACAGCTATCGCACAGTAAACAGAGATGTCATATATATATATATATATATATATATATATATATATATATATATATATATATGTTCATCTTTTATGGCTTTCCCATCAACATTGAAGTCATGACTGACTATATTTATATAGGCACATAAAGAAAAACGCCAATCAATCAGGACTAAAAATACCGGAGGTATTGCTAATTCCGTATGAAACATTATTACTTGGACATTTCCCACTGAATTCTTTTTTTATTAATTGTTGCCGAACAAGAAACCAAACCACATGATAAACGGTTTATGAATGAATAAAGTCAGTCGCGTGGTTGAAACATCTGCAAGCTTGTTGCCAGTTGTCAGATGTCAAGTGGTCTCAATATCTCTCATGGCATCTGTGTCTTGGAGTCTGACAACATGTACATCATATATGCACGAAGTCAAGGTATAGAAACATTGGCGACAATTTCTGTTAACAAAGACTTGCCCACCTGCCACCTGTGGCCCTTTCTTGCTCTGCATCAATTCCGATCTTCCACCTTTGGCCTTCACCCAAAGCAGTCTCTATAACCTTTGGGAGTATAGTTGTAATCGTGCATACCTATGTAGCTCTCTTTTACCTACTAGTCCTTATACCAGAATACACATTATTATATTGACTGTGAGTGATCATTTCTCTCTTCTTCTTCTTCTTCTTCTTCTTCTTCTTCTTCTTTTCTTCTTCTTCCATGTAAATCATAATCAAGATACAATTTTACGTACACATGTACAAAATAGGGATTAAAAATTCAGAAAACAGAAAGTGAAAGTTGCCCTTGAGATAACATCCATGATTATTACCATCATTACGATACATTAGAGGCAGTGAGGCACAGGTTGGTAATGCCACAAGTTTGTGTCGGGTGGCCCTGTCTCATTTTGTCAGCTTCACCTCGCTGGCATGCTGCCTAACCGTTGCAAAAGGAGGGGGGGGGGGGGAGTGCAGAGGGTGGTGGTGGTGCTAATAAGTGCGACCGTTTTTTAATAACCGTTCACAATAATATGCGATTTCTACGGTAAAATGCGAGGCACTGGGCCTCAGGCTGTTTATTATGGAGAGAAGCCAGATGATGTTGGTCTGCACGAAGTCTTCGTGAGTCGTTCTCCATGAATTTCAAGTTTTCATACGATTGCTGGGAAATATGATGGGGTGAATCGACATTAATTTTGTGGAAAACTAATTTCAAGATGAAATTTAGAAACTGATATAGTCAATTATGGAAGTATTGGGAACATGTTTAAAGAAATATGATTACATATGGGAAAATGTTACAAAATTTTAAATTAATGCATCAAGATTGGACTGAAATGGACTTGAATATTCGGCATGAAGGCTGATATCAAAGGACCTTTGTCTTCGTATAACAATTTTACACTGAAAAATCAAAGCAAATGTCTTTGTTTAAAACTAATTAAATTTCGCTTTGATCATTAAAATGTGAGAATGGGCCATTGTCTGACCAAGGTTCCTGAAAATTAAGATAAAGACTGGTTGAAAGAAAATTTCCCTAAATAGTGCATTAGTACAGACCCTGAACACATTAAGAGTTCATTAGGGAATTTTAATTAGGCACTTAATTATAGAATCATGGAATTTAAGGTCATGCCGGAGCATAAGCTTGGCCTAGGGGTATTGTTAGTGGTTTGCTTGGTCGACTCAATGCTTCACTGACCCATGAATGACCAATGCTTTTGTATTCGAGGCAATACTCATATATAACATGTCAAAGACACTGTCTTATCTTACCCAGACATCTTTGTACTGAGCAATTAAATTTAACACCAGTATACCTCTAATTAAGACTAATTTCTCTCCTTAATAAGTGCCTTAAAGAAGGGTAAGGAGTCGCAGGTCTAAGGTCCAATTTGCTGAGTTACCTTGGTTCTAAACCACGCGACGCTTGCCCACTTCTAATGTGTCAGTCATGATCACTAATTACTATGGCAACCAATATAATTGTCGCCATGGTCAGAGGGTGGTTGACCATCTGTAACTAATGTTTGCTAAAAATGAGGCGCCTCAGGGTTTTCCCATGCTTGATGTACAATCAGAATCGGCCATTACTTCCCCCCTCATTGTTTTAATGTATTAATGAGCTTCAGAATTTTAGCACAATTAATTTAAAGGTGGAGGATCGGGTTCAATGATTTTTTCCCACTCATTACGAGAGAATGTTTGGGTTGAACCATCCCCCTGGTTGCACAGACAATCGGTATGGCCTTAATGATTACACACAAGCATCTTAATGATAGGCCAGGTGTATTATTCATTTCGCAGAAAATCTTTTAAAGATGACATAATCAAACCGCATAATTTTAACTTAAAGGTATATGCACGAATTGTCGCAGATATTTGTTTGATTGCTATTATTTAGGGAGTTTAAATTATAAATCAATTCCCCAGATAACACTGATAGGACAAAACGAAATAAAGTTTTCTGTTTAAGATAATGAATTCTCTTTTTGTTAAAATGATTTCTAACCCAGTCATATACAATTCAACAAAAACTACCAAGTAAGGGAATTGGTAGATTAGAATAGATTGGAAAACCGTTTATTTCGTCTATTCAATTTTTAGGATGTAGAGACAATCCTCGTGTGCGGGGTTTACATTGTCACCAATAAAAATATTTAAGTGTTTGTACAATATAGTTTCATATATAAAGTGTATGAGACATATGCATAAATTTGCAGATGCGCCTATACATTTAGAATATATATAGAGTAGATTATATTCATCCTTGAGGATATAACTTTATTATAAATTAAAAAACAATACCTTAAGTATATCCAACGTCGGCATATCTAGAGATCAAGTACACATACATACATACATACATACATACATGTATACATACATACGTACATAAAGAAATGTCTGATGTGATGGCCGTCTCATATGGCCAAGGCAAAAGAAACACCAGTAAATAACACCAGTTGAAGTTCATATAGACCGGCCTTAACAAATCTTTTAGCATAGGACTTGATTAAATGTTAACACAGCTACAATACCATAGTATTAATCTAAAATGAATACATTAACACTGAAATAATCCTTTTGGCAAACATGTTGACAAGGTTCAGATTCTACCAGTTCAAGAAAATATGATAGGAATCGGTTTGAGGGTGAACTTCGAGAAGATCAATTCCCTCTCAACCTATTTACTTTAAGAAAGTTCTCAACTCACAAAACGATTCAAGAACCTCTCCAAATTTCTTAACACTGTCCTGGTGGACTTTCTCCGGTTCTTTGTTATAAGCAAAAAGATTGAACCTCTGAACTTCCGCGGAGTTTTTAAGAGATCAATAGGTTACCCAAGGAAAAAGCCATGAGAGGAGACCTTCATTGACCTTCATCTGACCCTGAGGTCAAGTCTTGATCCAGCGATAAAAACATGCTTCAGTTTGGTAGATGTGGGATCAGGGATCGTGATCCCATGGTTGGGGCTAATTGATTGAAATGCTTAGTACTTATCACAGACTGCAAACCATCATTTTCACACATGACTGCATTTGAGTAGGAGGTGCTAAGATGTATTTGGGAAGGTGTGTGGTCATGTGAGAATCAGTGAAAGATCAATGCTCTGTGAGGTGGAAAGGTTATCACATATTTACAGGATGGCAAATACTAAGGTGATCATTTCAGATATCAGTGATATAATTATATACTACAGGACATAGTGGACGGGTTGAGTATGCGTATATGCTTTGGGATTTTTAAGTGTGTGGGAAAACGTGATAATACAAAGACGTTCTCTGTGATGGTGTTTATGTACTTTGGCTGAAGTAATTGACTGCAAGTATGGTTTCTTGAGCATACTCTTTATTATATGATATCATAAACGTCCTTAAGATGGATGTCCTCGACTGAGGACGTTTTGGGGTGCTGCTGTGATGGAAGCACCGATACAATCTAGGCTCAGATTTGAGAGAGTCTCTCCAAACTGAGGGAAATTCCTTTCGCACCAAACCGCAAAATGCCATTAAAATGCCATTAGGATGCCCACTCCAGGGCCAGGAGGGCCATTGACAGTAGGCATTCAATCATTGACATGCGATTCTTATCTGATCTGAGAGGCTCTGAGCCTAGACTGAATATACTGACAACGGTTTTCCCACTACTAAGAGGTCGAACCCCAAAGTGTAGGGACAAAGTAGATACAAATGTTGAGGTAGTACCAAAATATCTAAAATTATTATCATAGAAGTGCACATTCACAGGTTAAGATAAATGTAAAAGATGTCTCAACCGAGAGCAATGCCAATATCAAATTACAAAGCAGCATATGCAAACGTCTCAGATTCGTCCTATGGAAGGTTTTAAATACATTAGTCTAGGATATATATATATATATCATTTCATCAGAATAATGTATTCAAATCGTTATCGGTGCTCTGATCAAAATAGTGACGAAGGCATTCACTCTCCGCTTTACACCATGACGTCTAGATTATGGACGAAATGAAAATAAAGGCAAATGTAGCAAGACTGATAACGACAGCCTTCATATAATTATAGAGTAGTCTGATCTAAAAATATATATATTTCGGAGATAAAAATGAATAGTTATATTCATGTGAGTCATTTTCTCTTCACCATCATTACATTCTTCATTCATTCAAAAATCAATATGAGATGCCTTATATATAGGCCAAGTATACTTTTACAGGTTTGTGAAATAAGGAGCTGATAAATGGTATTTTCAATTGACATATTCATGACTCCATGCTCCGAGCCTCGTCACATCATATGAAAAGCATGGAAATAACACCCCACACCTGACCATAGAGGGGCCTGTGTATCTGATTTCATCCCCATTGTCCAGCAACCAGCACTGGAGGGTGCCTTCCTCAATTAATTGAATGATTGCTTATTTTATCTATACATTCCGCGGGCACTCTCTGAGGGAAAAAACCCCTGCCCTTTTCTCAAGTACCCTCACATGATTGTATGTGGCCATGCTATATGCATGCCAAGCATGCTGTCACTTTATTGGAAAAGCTCTCACCTTGAAATCTGAGCACAATCACAAACAACGATCTCGTTTCAAGCGAGAAGAGGCGAGAGTATCGACCCGCGGCAATTTGAGATGTAGAGAGGTAGTACAATAGACGAGTACGGGCCACCGTAGCAAGCTAGCCTTCAAGGGGATGCGTTGGATCGCAAAGGGCAATCGGTGAACTCGAGGGCAACATTGAAGGGAAACCCTTACCTCTTATTTCATAAAAGAGGTTTTTCTAACTTTTGACGCTGTGCATTTCTAAGGCCTCACCAGCTCATGCAGTATTCTTATTATTGCGTTTCCAACGGAAACCTCTTGATCATGGAAAAATATTTCAGATGCTCATAAGAAATTGTCAATCGCAAGAGAAGAAAAAACATACAGGAGTGGCCAATTCTCCAGGCCGCCTTCCATATCCAAAGCCTTTTATTCTAAACGTCTTGCAACATCTTCCAGCAAGAGGGGATCGCCGCCTGCTTTGCACAAAAAGCTCAGAATCACAAAAGCATGCTTCAAGATATGCCCCAAGTCACATGGGGTTGTAAGGGCCATCGCACAATGGGAGAGAGAAAATGGGAGAAATTGAATAACCCGAGGTTTGCTGGCAGAATGGACAGCGGAACATTTTCAAAGGGAAATTCTAGACTAAGTAATGTCAACAAATAGATAGGTTTTGATGGGCTTGAAAAAACATTCTATAATGAGCGGTTGCTGGGTGAAACGGTGGACTGAGGAGAGAGGCAAATAGGATCTTACATTACAGTTAAACCTTATGCATGGAAAGTTAAAATCTTGACCCAAGACAGTAATAGGCCGATCGTCTGTACAAGGTTACTGGGACATAGTCCGAGACAGGTTTTGAACCTTTCTTATTTCAATAAGAATCTAAAAAGAATGCGAAAAATGTGTAGGAAGAGTGGCGGCGGAATTATCATAATCGGTTTCGCATACATTGAACAAAGTCGCATGCAGCTTTTATAAGCCGAAGCATTGATTATTTAATGAGTTACTACTGCTTCTGCTATAAAATTGCAATATGAATGCAAGCATGTTATGCCTTTATCAAATCACATTTTCTTCCGAGCATCTCAAGGGAAACCTGCAAGTGCACAGACCAGTAAGTGGCCACGATGTACGAACCTGAACCACATTGATTCAAATTATGTACACTTGTAAATACACTCTTGTGGACACAGGGATTTTATGCATCATGGTGTTACATTTATTTATGAAAGTTTAAGAAACTTTTTCGGGAATGAAATACATAATGTTGGTCGATTTTCTAATAAAAGCAAATGGAACGGAAGTCAGCTGTGGCTAGCATCGTGTCCTCTAAGTTGCTGCCATTGTGGCTGAAGATATGTATAATAATTTGACGGTACACAATTAATTACGACTGATTTTGCTGCACGTGTGAACACACATTTATTTGAAAATATATATTCTGTGAACTTTTAAAGCACTTTAAGATTCTAGGATATGGTTAATTAATACTGATGGAGAATTGGTCCTTGCCGCAGATGACGCTCCTTTTCAATTCCGAAATCTAGAAACCCCCTAACATAGCAAACATGTCTATCATACATGCTCATAATAAGTACACAAAGATGCAAAAATATGCATGCATTGGTGTATACATACATGGATGCATACAAACATGTAGTACATACATATACATGCATAAACCAACAAATACACTCAGGGTCAGACAACACATTACACACATACACATGTATGCACACACTCACCAAAGTTGAAGCGTCACCTAAAAAAAAGTCGCTGAAACCTAAACCCACAGTGAACCCCTATCCTTCACTTTGATCGGCGGTCATTAACAAAACCAAGAAAAGACAGGAACATGTTAGCCCCTACGCCCGCCAGGGCGCTCTTATTGCGCCCAATTATGACAATGATTGCAAGGGCCAATGTTATGGAAAGTGACACTTGGCGGTATTGGCGGAAGCTGGGCGGGCGCCCGCGGCCCCGCAGAGTCTCCCAGAGAGCCATACTCCCAGTCAAACAAATTCTCACGGTGTTAATTCAGAGGGCCTTTGATGTCACCGCTTTTACCTGTATACGAGTATGCATATATACATTAATTAGTGCATGGAATAATTGCATGCATATGCGTCCCCTTTTCAGAGGAGGTGCGTCCGTCTGTTACCATCCTAAAACTAGACCCAGAGAGCGTCTTATAACATTGATAATTTATATAAATGTATTCTGCTCTTGATGTGAGTGTCTACTAGGCCTATAGGTGAATAACGCAACAGCTGCTGAATCTATATTTTCCCATTTTCATTACATAAAAGTTGAACATTTTTGTATTTATTCAAGTTCTTTGTTCCTTAATCTGAAATTAATTGGTAGTCACCGTTGAGAATAAAGGCAACCATATGTATACTCCCAACCTTTTCTTGGTGCCATGGATAGTCCTAAGCTTTATACATTCTGCATTAATCCTGATATTTCCAGACATCAAACGCGCTCTTCATAGTGGCATAACGCGTGGAGGGCACTATTAGGGCTGTGGCTGCCGCCTCAACCCTTCTCACGCCTGTCAATTAAACCTCAGGCTATTTTTGGAACAAATTTCCATAGAGCGCCGACTGGTAGCCATTAATCTAACCATCAACAGGTCAGCCTGGCTTTGTTCTCGTGAGATTTGTCAAGTGCCGCGGTGAATAAATACTGGGCGATGATTGAGTTATTAATGAGGAGGCCGCCATGCTTGCACCGCTTGTACCGCTTGTACCGGGTACTTCTGTGACTGCTCCGGCACATTTTAAAAGAGCTTCAAGGCTCTGGGGCAAAATGTCTGCATCAAACTATTACCTCAGGGCTAGGGTTGGAAGTGATCTGTGCATGAAAAATGTACCCTGTAATGCGATAGCTTTTTAGGTTGCTACACCCAAACACCCTTAGCTAATGACACCTCTAACCTGTGTGTGACAAGATACATAATGAAGTGACGCAAAATTCGAAATATGTCCGAAGAAATGTACCTACTTCCAGCCATCATCATGCTCCTTCTACCACATTAATTAAGAAATACTGTTATAGGAATGATTCACTCCATTGTTCTATACAGTTTACTTTCTCCTCTTGCGGTCACTTCATAATGTGTTACCACACATTTATAAGTTTCATGTATGTATGCATTATTTACGAAAACAATACATGATAATAAATATAAGATAAATTACACCCGGAAATGGTTCTGCCTTCTGTGGCAGCCATAGCTCTTCCAGTTCCAGAGGGTCGCTTAGACTAGAGTTTAATTTTACAATTTATGAGATATTTTATAAAGCCAATAAGTAACACTGATAGCAAAAATAATAATAAATGTTAATTCTAATTTTCATCTTCTCTATGGCATAGAGGAGAACAAACTCTTTAATTTTCTTCCTCTAGAATTTCTTTTTTAGGTTAGGTGTCTCACGCTTCGTCTACCTATTAATAATGATAACTGTGATGTATAATTCACTTTTGACTCAGCAAACAATTGAATGTGCATCCATCCCTAGCTCTTACCATGAAACGATAAAGAGAACGGTTAAAGGTAACTCTCAACTAAAGGAACTTTGTATTGTCAAGAACGACAATTAAACATGAATCATCTTTATCACACTTCTAAGACTTATAAGCTTTTCCCCACCAATGGCCCTTCAACAAAACGCATTTATAATGTATTGTATGAACATATTCCCCAGTCACAAATTTACCGTGAAAAATAACCATTCCTGCCAACTCTCACTTTATAAGGCAGACGACTGGGGCTATTTTTTTTATGTTTTCTACACATGGCCACACGACGGATCTTCTTTACATTCTAGACGATGGAATTGTGAACATATAGATGCTAATAGCTTACGTCACTCCATGCTGCCTACATAAACAACCATTTGTTTCCCTTTCATTTCCACCCTTGTATTCTCCGAAAACAACTTTTATGTATCTACTTAGCCTTGTCTGGCCTCTGCACAAACTTCGCTGTCTTCAGCAAATCGCGACTGTTCATCCCTAGGACTTAGTACATTGAACATGGATATATTCCCTGTAAAGAAAAAGGGATTTTTCCTCACAAAGGCAAGCGGAGCAATCACCTACAGGAAGTGGGTGTATATGGCATGTTGCCATGGACACCAATGTCTCTAATACCAGTGACAAACCGTGCAAAGGATAAGGAATCTTTGCATTTCGGATCACGGGGGAGGGAGAAGGTGAAGCTGGGGATGAAGAATAATATGTGGCTAGCGAGCCGACATTCCTACTGCTTTAATATTATGTCCATTGATTATTGCATGCATGTCAACCAAGTCCTTAGCTTGGAATTTTATTAAAAAAGCGAAAAATTCCATATATGTTCAAAGACTCACCAGAATCTAAAAAGAAGATGTGCAATAAAAGGGGTACTCAATAATGTGCTTAAAATACACCACACCATATACTGGTTGAGACAAATACTAATTTTTGTATTCTGTCACTGAATTGAAAATTAAGTTAAGTCTACCCTAGAGAAGTTCAAAAACCACCATATTTGATCAGTAATACTCAATATTGTACAAAGCAACACCTTTCCCAGTCTTATAATGCTGATGACCTTCCATTGAGCTGTCCTCTGAATTTTTGGTAGCATATGTGACTGGGTAGTTATTTGGGTATTATTTTCTATGGATGGTCACCTCTTGATTAAGGTCTCACTATACAGATTATTAGACACCTGCTGGGTGACTTCAAAGGTCTGTAGTTCACAACAACTCATGAATTGACCACAATAAAGGAATGGCCAGCATTTGTGACCATTTTAAAAACAGCTCAATCGACCGGGTCCAAACCCCTTCCTCCCCAGAATCTCATTTTTTCTTCGACCAATCCCATAAATCTTCGAAAATGAATACATTTACATACATACATGAATTAAGTAGAGAGTCATTACATCTATAGTGATTAAGAGGACATTGTTAGTCGAATATAGGAAAGATTAAACAAGTGGCACATATGAAATGATGCACACACACCAAAATCTGGTTATTTGGGAGGATTTCAGGGGCGGATCCAGGGGGGGGGGGGGCCTGGGGGGCACGTGCCCCCCCTAGACCCCACCTCATAAAAAATAATTTGAGGCAAAACATTGATAGTTCCAATGCAAAACAATGCAGAACAAATCAAAAGACCACATATTGGTGAAATTGCTAGAAAATGTACAATTTGCCTTCACCAATCCTCTCAAATAATCCAAATTTAAGACAAAAGTGAGGTTCAAAATTCAGTTCAACAAGATCAAACAGATAGTTTGAATCAAGGCAATATCAAATGTACTCGGATATACCTAGTATTGGCCATTTTTCACCTTAATTTAGCAGAATTTAATAAATGTGTAGATCTCACTATTGTACATTTTCAGAAGATCTGACCCATATATACAAAGACCCAATACTTTGCAACAGTATCCCCATGAATTAAAATTATTATGTTAAATGGGGTTTCCGATTGTGTTCCTGACAGAATGTATGCTAGCTAAATTGCTTTGAAGCCTGAGTCACCTCTCCAAATCATGTTATCCAAATACATTTGGACTAAGATGCAGTGTGTCCAGTACTAGGTGTACTCTAATATTAAATAAGCATTCTAATGCTCATATCACTGGATATATCAGAGCAAAGTGAAAAGAATTACTGCAATGGACTATCAATGATTATTTTTTAATTTCACAATTTCCATAGTCTAATTAAACATATTGCACTGTTTACATGTCAATAAACCATATAATATTTTATTTCAATAGTCTTTCCTAATCTTGAATTCATCAATGCATTGGAGCAATTATTCCTACACTACACAAAATATCTCCAGCGTTTAAATTGCATGCCAGATTAGAAAATCAAATACAATTTTTCCCTGCAAATTCTCAGAATAATAGTGTTGAAGTGAATTGTATGTTATATCCTTTTGGGGGAATATTTAAGATTAGAGCAAAAAATTATAATTCTCATAATTGCAGTATGAAGTAATGGTTCATCACTATTATCAATTAACTTTTCCTTCTACTAATTTTGTACAAAATATAAAATTCATGCAACTTCACCTGATGTACATTATACTATGTCAATTTTTTTTTAAATCCAGGGCTGTTTTTTTAAATCCAGGGCTGTTCCCTCTTTTTATTCTTTGAAAACCTCTACTATTGTATTTAAGAATCATTGAACCCTGGTTATATCTTTAAGGTAACTGTGAAAATAGTTTGATATTATATATACCTTCTGAACCTTAAAGGATTGTCCTGATGGGCCTGAAAACCAGCAGAATGCATTAAAACAGTACTCAATGTACTAAAAAATTCCTGGGGGATCATGTCCCTGCAGGCCCCTAGATGGTAGCTACACTCTCATTTGTTTCTGAGGAGAACCCTGAAATAGAGATTCATATTTCTCCTACTCAATTAATGACAGTTCAAGGCAGGGTTTTGAAGGGCCTTAAAAATAAGTAATTTTCAAAGTGCATCAGTAGTTTTAGATCTGAAGCTCAGAGCCCTTCCCGACGGGCAAATGAGCGCGATTCTGCGCGATTTTTAATGTGCAATCATCTCGCCATAGTTCTGTGATGAGAGTGGACGCTTTTCACGCAATAATTATTGCGCAATGATTGCGTGATGGTCATGCTATGGGTATAACGCAATATGAGTGCAAAAATCAGCAAATTCTTATGGCATTTTAAGTGGGATATTAGAGCATGAATTATGCGCAATTTTCAACTTATTTTCCTACTTTTATTTGGCGAGTAATATCATTCGGAATTAATTCTCCATGCTAATACATCAATTATTTAATCATTATTTTTATCCTGTTAGGCTCTTATAATACATATAATATTTTAACATCATTTTCGTCATCTCTTTCCAATCAACCAAGAGAGCAGGTTTGGCTACCTGCAGGTGATGTTAGTGTGTGTATAGTTGTACAACAGCTACAGAGCACTCATAGCACCCATACCATTTCTGTATACAGTTATAAGGGGTGTTTTGATTCTTACCTGTTTTAAAATCAAAACAATAAATTGCACTAATGAACTATTTAAGATATTACTTGTAATGTTTTTAATCAAATAGTTAGGAACATATATATAATGTATAAATGCCACATAAGTGTATTAGCGGCACATTCATTATGAAAGAAAATGAAAATGCACCCCAGTTACCAGTTGGACCACCTGGTGAAAACAGTATCGCCACCTGGTGAGAGAGAACAAGTGGCCTACTGGTAAGAGATGCAACCTGTATTAGAAATGACTGGAGGTAGTATTTTCTAATATTAAGAAGGAGTTGGATCTTGTGTTCTGTGATTGTCTCTAGTTTGGGATTCTATCCCACATATAGGGATACACTGTTTAAGTCATTATATGGCCGATTCTCATGAAACGGTTCCAAATGGGTATTTCTAGAAAGGTCATTGGAATGAAATGAAATTGCTAGTACAGGCGACCCATACCCTACTCTTATATACCCTGAAACTACGTTTCTCATGTATGGACATTGTTGGAAGTATACTCTAAAATGTATTGCGTCATGGACGGTGATGGTCACAGAGATATTCGTCGTCATTTCATTCATTTATAGAAAAATAAAATGATTATCATTTATGATTACATTTCATATCATTATCGATTTAGGATATTTTAAATCTAATGGCAAGAGTTTGTGAGTAGTTGCATTCGATATACTTTCATAATGCTTACATGAAATCATAGGATAAGTAAGTTAGGTTAATCAACATCACATAGAATAATAATATACCACCTAATACAATACAATACAATATAATACGAAATATATCACCTGGCTTACTGTTTAGTTATTATTAATTAATATTAAGTAACACTGTCCAACGTTTTGAGTTTTAATTTCTCAAATTGCGTCATGGATCTCTCTTTTTCCCCAAATCTTTGATTAAAGATTTTAGTGTAATTTATTTTCATGGATTATGCTTCATGAAACTCTTAGAGAGTGAGTATGAGTGTCAGAGAATGGCGTGTCAGATGCACGACAGTAAGTGTGAATGCTAGGTGAGTGAGCAGTGCCAGGTATTGTGGCCTCTTGTGGCTGCATTATGGACGCGATTGGACGCGATTTTGGACGCGATATTGGACGCGATTTTGAATGCGCATTGTATGCGCAATTGAGATCACACCCATATTATTGGCTTTTGAAGTAAACATGTAATTTGCAGATACAATTGGTTGAGTAACACATGTTTAATACAAACATAAATGAATATGAATGAGAACTTGATCCAACACAAGTGTGAGACCACCAACAACATAGGAGGAAATAGACGCAATGGATTTCACATAATGATGGCGTTCATTTCACTGTGATTCACAGCTATAAGTATCACACTTCACTAATTTGCGGTCAATCACAAAATGATCACGATGCTATCACACTCTATTGCACTCAGTGCCCGTCGGGTTAGAATGTGCTCAACTCGCACTCATTTTCTAAAAATATTTCCTGGGTGACCATGCCCACATATATGGTGGCTATGACACTGTTGTGTCATTATCTTAAACCAGCTTTTTAGTTTTTCTTATAAACAGTAACATTCATCTCATCTCAGCAACTTAAAATGTGTAACCTTTAATTTTAACAAGCAAAATTTTGCCAGAATTATTCATTTAAAATCAAGAGGGCTTATGTATTTTAAAGACATTTTTGGGTATGCTAACAACTTTATATGTAACAATTGAGCTAATTAGCCCCCTCCCACCACACATAAATGACCTGAATGAGGACTGCCTGTGCCCCCCCTAGAGTCCACCTCCTGGATCCGCCCCTGGATTTAACAAAGATTTCTCATGATAAAAGCGCAGGGTCCCAGGACGGCATTGCTGAGCCCTCCCCATATCGCAGGACAATAGCTGAACCAGTTGTACCAGAACAGAGTGCCACAAGCCAGGGTTATGGCCTTGCTAACGAGAATATGATGCTAGCCCCAACTTTAACACATCTGTTCAAGCATACAGGCGTGCAGGATGGATGATTCATATGTCCCTCCTGCAGAAACTGTCGGTATAATTATGAACACCTCAAAAGGGCCTACAAAGTCAATACACAAATGAATAACCAATTTTCTAAAACTGTGCAGTGTGGAAAGCCTGATATATATATATGCTCTACATTTCTGATATGTATTGCATTCGGAAAAATAAATAGATTATATATCACCTAGACATAGATGTCAGAATGATGAAAGTGAGAATAATATCAATAAGATGGAGCAAAATAATTTCATCGGTTGTATTATTGCTACGAATTATAAACTACTAAGGTAGGGGTTGCAAACAACTGATTAGGCCTGCTCTTTGGTCATGCTAATGCTCAAAGCAGGATCCCTCTTATCGTTTCATCAGCTTCCTCCCTAGTTAATAGTGACATTGCGTGTCATTTCCAAACCACTGATGACAGAGAAATATGGTTAAGATGACCAACCAAACGTCACACGTCAATATTTTGCAATCAGTCAATCCCCTGACAATGGTTTACCAAAATTCCCACCTTATTACATACATTCCTGTGTCCAGTTGCCTCCTCAGTCCCAACTCCTACTACCCTTATCCTGACCCCAGTGACCCCCTCACCACCGGATATCTCGAATTTCTATAAAAAAGGGACCCATAATTAGCCAGAATAGGTGCCAGCTTGGTAGGAGCTGTCATAATAATGAACCCCCCACTCACCTTACCAATTCCAACACCACCAAGGCGTTACTCATATATCAAGTAACCAGATATTAACCCATCTGATAAATTACCTTTCTTGAACAACATGTTCACACCGGTTATTTGTCTTTTAAAGCAGTCATTTGCTTAAACTATTCTCAACATTTTGGTGCCTTATCTCGGGTACCATCGGGTCAAATTTACCATGACATTTGGGTAAAACTATGGTTTGGACAACAGGATGAAAATGAACTTGGGAATTGCTGGAGCCAATGGAAGTAAATTGTTGACTTAAGTACAGGTATTTATGGCTGACTCGTTTGGATCTTGTGAAGAGAAACGGGTATAATTATAGGAATGGGTTGCTGGCATGGGGAAGGTGTTTGACAAGTGTCTACATCAACGAAGACGAATAACTGATGCACACACGTGTATGGCATTTCTTCCTTGTAACATTTTTTTTATATCATCTGGATAAATCACTGAGAGCAGCAAAATGAAAAATGGTTTGATGGTCATAATGTGAACAATGACCTCACAATATATGCGTAATTTCTTCTTAAAACTATCCATTTCAAGACAGATAACATCCTGTGTCTTTCCACTATAATATTATATAAACACTGGGTACTGTTTGAATGTGAATGTCATAATTATATCATTTAAATAAGTCTCCGAAGGATGATATATATGTGAGTTGCAATGGTTTATAACTCATTTCATTCGAATCAACCATATGTGTCACTACATAAAATGGATGATAAATAAACGATCATTTGTCACAGCGCTCGAACAGATATGTTTAAGATGTGAATAATGGAGCTTAGTTGGAGGTAATTATCTTTGCGTGGACGTGGTCAGTGTTGCCTTACTCCATGCTCCAATAAGCAATGGCAAACTTTCCAGAAATGGATGAGGATGTGGGGAGTCCATGGGGGACAAAAAGGACTATCAGGGATACCCCCTCAGCGATGGAAGGTGTATATTGATAGGCATTTCCCTATTATTCCTCCATAATTCAATGCAAACGAATGAAAGGATTGCAATAAGTCATCTGCCAGAGTTATGGAGGCAGAAAAAATAACTACTGGCATAGGGAAAAGTCTAGTTAATGTAGATGACAATCTTTCAATCTTAGCCATACTGGAATGAAGACTTTTTATGATGGCAAGCTATTATTAATAGGGAGTGACAAGGAACGGAACTAGTTAACGTGGGCATTATTAGAATCAAGGGTGAAGTTCCTGTTTCGGGGGGCTCAGACTTTAATTTCATGCTAGAGAATTATTATTGCAGGTTTATGACCTCTGCACCATTCCCTTTCGGTAGGCAAATTGCACAAACTGAATATTAAAAAATACATGGCCGGAGGTAAGTGGAAGCATAACAGAGAATTGTACAGTTGTGGTATTGTCGACGAGTTCTGCACCTGTTGCAATGGGGCTCCTTCTATAATAATCTATGAGTATTATACTCTATTATAATGGCTTTTGTTGGTCAACGGGGGTTTGGCAGGCACAGAATTGGCCAAAGGGGGTAACTGTTGGGGTAAGGCAATAGGTTAGGTAGGAGAAGGGCGGGGGTGGTGGTGGTGGTGCTGTGTGTAGACCTGTGCTTGCAGGCAGGGCAAAAGAGGCGCTGCGGTCAGCCGAGGTCCCTGGTCAGGGGTGTGTGTGGGTGGGAGGGGTTACCTGTAGGTGTGGTGACCAGCAAGCCATGCTCCATGTATGTAGCCTCAGGAACATTGACAAACAAGGGATGTCTATGAGAAAACTAATGATTATTTAAAAATCTCTCTTGTGAATGTCTACATCCTTACATCATTAAACTTTCACAATTTTATTATAAGTTTTTCTCTATTATGACAAATGTTGTGGGAATCACATTGAGCTATTGTTTGCTATAGAGCCCCACTCCCGACCCATTTTGTAACCCTACCCTTGACGTTTCATGCTAGATTTCCATGTTTTTGCAGAATGTGTTTGCTTGGATGCGTTGGTATTTGGTACCTTTAGCTACCTTTGGTCTATGGTCAACCTTTGGTCAGCAGGATGGGGCACTGGACAACCTGGGGGTGTGCTCAGAGAGTGGCCTATGGGAATTTAATCATGTGTTTGGGTGTTATGTCCGCTTGCCATGGTGACCATAACTGACCAAGGGTGAGATGCCAGTGTGTAGGTGGACATTAGGACATTGGTAGCCTGTTCATTAAGGGTCAAGTCACTTCTCTGGTTACCTCCTACTCTATCGGAATACATCGCCTACTCATAAAAATTGCCATTCTGGAATGCCTTTCTGGTCATAAGGTCTACCATGGACGAATGAACAGTGTGTGTGTAGGAGGTTGGGAGGGAGGCATTTATATATATGTTTATTTCCACCACTCTTTTAGCTACATTGCAATAAGGCACATAAATGTATTCACCAATAGTAAAAAAAAAAATAGAGCTATAAATGCTCTGGTGTAACAACCATAAACAAGAACAGGGAATATCACAGGCAACACAAGTCTTTATCAGCAGTCAAAGTGTATGCCAAAGGCGCTATTTGTATCACGGCATCTCTAACTATACCAGCTTATTATGAAAAACTAACATTTGCGTTTATAAAGGCAAAGACGTCACTGCATAGATGTGCCATCAATAGAAGCCGAAACCAAGCGCTCCTTGACTGCCTGATGTTCCAGAAATACATGTAATTCCATTGGACCAAGGCCAACACACTTTCTATGATACAACATTAAGTAAGGGTGACTTTATTCAATCGCAGAGGTCAAGTGAGGGGGCATTTTGACAGGCATTGTCTGGATGGAATATGACTAGGTTTGCCTAGATGCATGCTTTATTGTTGTCATTTGTTACACCTGTCCCTCTGTGGAGAGCCACCCAGTGACATCAAGACATGCACCTGCCTGCTGCTCAGCTATGGCAGCCAGCACCTGAAGCATTCCATGGCATCCTGCATGCCAAGGCAAGCATGCCTGCCTGATGGTGCTACTTCATCTGCACCTGACATTTCCAATTAATGAAACTAACTAAAAATGGTGTTAAATGAGGCACATTAGGAAAACATGGGAACTGAATTTGGCATTATTTATTATTATTAAAGAATCTTGTAGAGAGCTTGTACCAAATCACCTTTTTTCTTCTTCCATATAGTTCATCTTACTCAATATATCCATGGCCTCTTTCATTCCTACACTCTATACGCGTCCTGTAGACAGTAAACA
This sequence comes from Sthenelais limicola, assembly GCA_942159475.1. Taxonomy (NCBI): domain Eukaryota; kingdom Metazoa; phylum Annelida; class Polychaeta; order Phyllodocida; family Sigalionidae; genus Sthenelais; species Sthenelais limicola. The sequence continues at coordinate 67,968,291 of OW804097.1, read as the reverse complement.
TCAAAGCCCTCTATATGGTTAACCCTATGGCACGCCACTGCCCACAGGACGAGTATAGAGTGTACCTTTTAACTACATCACCTGCCCACAGGTGTGGTTTTAAGCCTTGATGCTACTCCTCTCTCTATCTATAAGCTCTTTACCGAGCAGCAGTACGTACGTATTGCTGGTAGGGTGGCATAGGCAGCTGCTGGTAAATTGAAAGAAGGATACCCCACTAATCACTGTTCCCTCTAACACAATTATTTCCCCTATTGTATATATGCACAACAGTGCTTGAAATTACGCAGCTGCCTTGCATCTCCTTTCTAAATGTGTCATGGATTCCGCTGCATTCTCGGTAGCTACCCCTAATCATGTCATGAATTACACAAGTGCCAGTAAACTTCACCCTGGCGGGTTATAATCATAATAGGTCCAATGATCAGGTGGCAAGAAATAGGATTAAACAGGTTTACACTTTGATGCCAGATCGATGAATATAGTGTTATTATAATGTCTTGCTCCAAAACGTATCCTAGATCATAAGGAAGGTTAACAATGATGATGGTGATCAATATTAATGTTAATAAGAAGTTACAATTCTGGCTGTGCTCTAGTCTATATTTCAAGAAAGTATTTATGCCTTGCAGGGGAAGACATGGGCCCTGGGACCTGTTGTATGAGCTAAAGAAAGGAATTATTTTGTGTATACATATTCCTTCATCTGTAGGAAGAAAAGCAAATCCTTCCTACGTACCATTCCCAGCTGGTAGGAATAGCCTATACACACGATGCATTTCTATTCCTACCCACCGAAGTAAGGAGAAGATGTGTAGGAAGTCTCACACAATTTTCCTTTCCTACAGCTTATAAACAGCAGATCCCAGGTTCCAGTTTTTCCCGCCAAAGCAAACACATATTTCAATACAATTTGCCGAGCATCAATCAGGGGACATCATTCCGCAATCAGGCCTGAATGCGGAGAGAAAGGATGGCAAAACACTCTCATATAAATAACCACATCAGGTACCCAGCATCAGCATTATTATCTTAGCTCAGCAGGTTTCCATAGAGATAACCACGCCTCCCTTAAGGGGAACTCTAGCCCCTCCCACTCACCTTCATTATGTCATGTTTCTGGAGATTGTCAGAAAATGATAACCTGTGCGCTCAGAGATGGCATACCTAACGGGGGGTTGCTACGCTCTTGGTGATTGGCGGGATTTTCGGGTCGAAGGGTCAATTTTGAATCTCATCCATGAAGTTCGCAGTAGCGGTTCACATGGGTCTAGTTGACATGTGAAATATTACCAACTGTCCTGCTCTAACTATTGTTGCCATTTGATATGAAATTTTAAAGATATTTGGTAGGAGGATGTATTTGGATTATTGGTATTATCTTAATCAGATCTCTCATATGGGGTTCCTGGTGATTCCATTCATGATTTAAAAAAAATATTTCTAATTCCTTTCCCCAGCAACATTCGGGTTGAAAAATATGAATATTGTGATAGGTATACTACTAGTATAGTATAATACCATTCTGACTGTATTACATGAAAAAATCAAGTACATTCAAGATTATTTTTGTACCAAATTACTTCATATTTGATATAATATCCAAAATCATTTTCAAGCAGCCCAGAAGACACATTTTCCGAGAATGGGTCACAGTTCACAAAAGAAATAAACAAATAAATGCTGGACACATCCACTTAGACGAGTTTAAGTACTTTTCTCCCCCAAGGGTTTTCAATTGAATTCTGTAATTTCCTGGTTATAAGAACAGTTCACAAAACTGTTCTAGGTTTGATATATGCATTTACATTATATGCAATGAATCCCTCTAAAGACATCCGCCTACTCCTCCTCGTTTGACCTACAAGGCCTCCAAAATCCATAAATTTAGTTTTATCAGACGGAAGTTGATCAAACCCTTTACTGGTAGATTAAACATGAGATTTGAATAAGCCCGATAAATCTATTGTGAAGAACACCTACGCGAATAAAATAGAATCTATCTTCTTTCTTGGCGAGCTCGTCGGTTACTATGACTTTTATACCACCTCTTGTATAGTAAGGTAATGAAAAGATTTTTGTTGTTGGAGCTTCCGTTTGTGACGAGAATAACTCAACGTAGAACGTCGACTATTCAGTTTGTTCCTTGCCCATGTAGCGTCTCCGTGGCGTTCCCGCCTACCAATCTGCCTCCACACACAGTCACAGTCACGATCTCCCGGATTTAGTGCAGTCACCCCCTAGGAGTATTCAGACGAACTACAACCTCATATCAGTGACAACTGACATCCTTCTTCATCTGTGGCTAAAAAAGTTACCTTCGGGTTTTGGGGTCTGAAAACATTGTTGTATATTACATGTCACTGCTGTCACAGATGCATTAGGACTTTTTTTTATGTGTTTTTACCTATTTGGAAATCAGACAAAAATGTGTTTTACTCTAGCTTGAATCGACTTCCCCAGTTGTCGTTTAACATGGTCATCATTATCCCAGCCAATATTATAACCATTGATAATATATTATATAGTTCCATACCCTTGAACTATTTTTATTCATATATGACTAGAAAACATGCTTTAATACATCCAATCATTGTGTAATATTATCAAGAGTATTTGTATGTTATTGCTATCGCTCAAAATCTAATAGGATAAAAATGGCATAGTTCTGTGGGTCTAATATTAGAGTCTAATGCTACCCCTCCTGTCTTATATGTGGAGAGCTTTTCTACCCAGTTTCTTACCTGTACGCCTCCCACCCTTCCCCCTAACAGTCTTTACAGCTCCCGACCCCGCCTTTCACCTTACCTGCGTATTATAGGCTGCTGACCCCCTCCCATGAACAAAACCCCCTCCCCTCCCCCTCCCCCAACTCGTCACCTGCCACCGTTCCCGGTGCACCCACTGCCAATATACACACAAACATACACTCGAAAAATGGACCTGACATGCAGTCAAGTGTGACGATCCCGGGTTTCCCCAATCTGATGAACACTACATGTATTCGCAGTTTACCAGATAAATTAACGGCCGAACAGCCATTGTAGGTAGGTATGGTCTAAAATGCACAATTTAAGGATCTCAGAAAGGAATGATGCACCATGAAAATCTTGACCATATTATTCTCTAGCACACATTGATGGGATGTGAACAATGTCCCAATCACATCAAAATAGTTACATAAGTGTTGAAATAAAAAAAAAAAAACTTTAGAAATTTACTGATCCCTTTTCATATTTCAGAGAAATTGTCACATTCTGACAGGTTTGACTTTCCTAGTTAATTATGGATATCTGTGGTACCTGCCTTGTCGTTCCAAAGATGAGTGATAGTTCTTTTTGAAATGATGGATCGAATCGTGGATATTGTATTTTGTATTGATATTGATTGATATGTCTTCATGTATTTCTGGACATTTTGACGTGCTCCAAATAGAATGTATCCATTTATTGTACATCCGCCAAGACCTATGATAATGTCTTTCCGTTGTTAATAAATCACACGGTCTAGAATGGTCTGAATGCCTCATATTGACTTATGATGAAAATTTTGTTTATAAGATAACTGCCTTACAAATATACGATGCATATATGATAATTCATAAGAAATAATATGATTCAAGGGCATCTTAACAAATAGTGATCGCTTTTCAACCTAGGAACCTTTCACGAAAAAAACTAATTTTGCTCAAGATTACTCAAACTAATTAATGCACAATAAAAATGCTAAAAATAGTATCTAGCTTTTGTATGCTACAAAAGGCATTACAAATCTAATCATTTGCTCCAGAAACAAGCATCGTTATTCCCTGGGGAAAGTTATGGGTTGCCTGAACAATTTTAGATGTATCGGTATTTGAATTCCCTCGGTGACATGTAGCCACGGATGAGTGGTTTTCAGTTAAAGACATTCGATACAGGTAACGCTAGGGATGGCTATTGTGTAAGAGATAAACGGGTAGTAAACGTACAAGAGCTTTTATCCCATCATGTCATTGTGGGAAAATTTACTGAGGGATTCCCAGAGCTTTTACCTCTAAGAGAGGCAGTGCCAAAGCCTGCCAGTGGGGAGTTATACTTTTAAAAGGGTCAAGGCCATCGCGAATACAGTGTAGGCTTTTTTCTAAGAAGGGTTGGGGGAGGGATTACATTACCGCGGGAAAGGGGATGAATATAGATTTATCGCACACGTAGAGGTATTGCACATATATATACTACCGTTAGAAAGTTTTAACATAAAACATTTTGATACATGTACATCACTCGCGGGATGTTATAATTAAACGTTTTTAATGAACATCGTGCGAGTTAAATTAAGTTAGTTAGATACTACATTGGAAGGGAGCGTGGTTGATGTGTCATGTTAATGAATATCCAAATGACGGTAATTAATCCAACAGGAAAAAAAGCCTCTATCCAACTATCAAAGCCTGCGAAAAACTATATTATGAAAGGATTATAGACCACTTTAATTTCAGAATATTGGGTAAAAGAAACCAGATGAAATGATTCATATTACAAGAACCGACTTTCCTGCATGTTGTGACCAGGAAAATGCCCATCGGCAAACAAATGAAAACAGTAGGATATGGTAAGAAAGCAGTGTAACTTAGCTAATGTATTGTTACTGGCATGTTAACCTATCCTGAGTATTCGGGCACATTCACACCCTCTTTCCATTTTGGCGCCTGGTTCATAAGCCTTTACGGTGACAATCAAGTGGTAAATCTATCTAATTAATCCTAAAATATCTTGCAGCTATACATCGACAGGTGCTTGTGGTATAATCAGCTTAAATACGTATCAACACCTATGTAGAGCTGTATTGGCATATGCTGATAAGTATAAGGCCTACCCGTATGAATACAGAAATACCCTTTGATGGTATATTATATGCACATATAGGATCAGTAGCCGGATCTGAACCCAACCAATGGAGATATAAAAACCCGACCAATTTAATAACAGCCGATAGGCAATCACAACAACTAGTCTCTCCATGGAGTCATGATTGCATGATCAGGTGGTTAGATAGGTATCTATATACATCGACCAGTTAGATTTTCAAAATATTCTTCATATTATGACAACATCGTATCTTCCGTGTATTAAATAAATGCATACGTATGTAAAGCATGCCTATGGCTGTGTCAATGTATTAGCCAGGCCTCTATCATTTGTATGTGAGGGAAGGAGATAATATTTATACTGCCAATGGTTTGAACGAGTGGATTATAGATAATCTCCGGAAACTGTGGAGGGGGAAGCTTTCTGATCAAAGTTGATCTATTATTGTGCACTCGATTTATCAATGCAGGCGTTATGATTATCTGCATATTAATGTCCACCTCAATAAACAATACCCTCATTGAATCAGTTATACACTTAACAGTGGCAATAAAAATGGACAATACATATGCCAATCTGAGAATGTTTCTAACCATAGAAACGATTTCACACTTTATTTACCCCTGCACATGATTATTTTGTATTAAAGGACCTCGATGAATCTTATCAAACGTCTCTTTTATGGTATAGCACAATACTGATTATCAATCCTTTCATTTCTTGCTGCAAAAAAATCTTTTTTTAACATAGTTTGATTCTTAGAAAATGATTAATTACCTGGTACAGATTCCGAGGGTATCTTCACCATCAAAAAGTTTCCAGCAAAGCTGGCCATCCTTTTTTTGTTTGTTAAAGAACGTCTTTTCTTTCAAAATCTGTTAAAGAACTTAAATCTCTGGACTCTGTTCTTCCTGTAATTCTTGAACAATCAATCAAAGGTCCAAGCTTCTGTGCTCCCGAAGAATACTAAATCCTGTTCAAGTCTTCTACAAGAGTCTTCTAATATGTCCTTTCTTCCAAGAATTATTTGTGGTATAGGTTCCAAGGATTAGGTACAGATGTTCCAAGAGACACGTCCTCTATACGGGCGCCTTAATCTTAAGTCCTAAAGTGGGCTTCAGATAGTTTGCATACTTTTGAATTAAGACACATTTAAAGTCTTCTTTTTTTCCAATAAGTCCTTCGAGCATCTGACACAAGCCAAATCTTGACACTTCAATAGTTTCAGTTCTGTAAGGCCAGAGGACTGATTTACATTTGAATAGATGCACTTCCTTTTTAATTTCTTCTTTTCTTAGACGCCTCCTTCAAATTATCTTTTTCCCATGAAGAGTAATATATGCGCCACTGTCTAGTCTCTTCGAAGATTCTCTATTTTTTAAAAATACATGTATATATAAAAGCTGAAGTAGATTATACTTTCGCAGCGCACACTTCGCGTCTTCAGACAAACTGCTATTTATGATAAGATTGTGTATCCAAGAAGTTCGTCCAATATTAAAGAATATAACTCAAGTATCTTCAGTGGAAGCAGTTCAAAATGTTCTATTTCCGTCTATTCGCAGGCTGACATTACTAAAATAACAGGTAACTAAAGGAGTATATCTTTACGATCCGTTCCTTGCAGTATTCCCACGAAACCTATAGAGTATATCCCGATAAGTGACGAAACTCAACCGAAATGATATAATAAGTTATATCAAGGGCTCCCTTTCCAGTGGATTAATGCAATAGTCCAATTACCAATTACAGACCTCATCCGGTGCTTCTGAGCTTTGTCGGATACAATGATCTTGACCTCTTGTCCAGTAGAGTAATTTATCAAAATTACAAATACACGGATAGAACCCTTTCGGTTATTTCTCCTTATACTAACAAGTGGTCAGTTGGTGCACACGATCGGAAATGCCCACATATACAACTCCTCCAGCACACCCATACCCACCCATATAGCACTGGCCCTGCCCTACCGCCCCCACTCATACGGTTTAAGTTCCATTATCTCCCCAAGTGACTCATCTGCCCTTGGCCATTTTATTCGTTACGCTAGTTACAAATAATCTACACTTGCGGGGGCCCAATAGGGCCTTCTATGTCAGAGGTCAATGCATGGACTAAATATCAAGGTACCACAACAACCACGGGCAAGCAATGTATGGTCACGATCTGAAAAGTCATCCTAACACTTCAAATGATGGATTGTTTAAAGTGAAAAGTTGGGTGGGATTAAAGTGGAAAACTTTTGAGTTGAATCGACAAAAGGACAAAACAATAGGATGAGGCGGGCCTTAGAATTGCTCTCTGGGACAATAGTAACAGATGTTACCCCACACCTTTTACTCTAAGTCCACACCATTATGGATATATATGCGTGGAAAGCTGTAAAGATATTTTAGAAGGAGCTGGTAAAACAGCGCATTTGATAGCGGTATACACTAGAATTGTATTTTTGAGCGTTTATTCATCGTGATCCGCTTGTAACAACAGCATTTACGTATAAACTGCTCGTACGTGCTCATTAAAATAAATGAATGCTAAGCTCTGTGGCATAGTGTTAAAATAGATAATACGGTAAATAGCATGCATGGTCCATTCAGATAAGAATATAGTTACAACTTATCGATCTCCAATCTGCCAAACAATACGAGTGCACATTAGTTGTTCTCCATTGTAAAAACATTAAGTAACTTTAGATGTACCCACACATGGTCATGTGCGAGACAGACCTCTAACTTTTAAAGTTTTGATTATTTATTCAGGAAAAAATGTACAGAAATGAATGGCCTATCAGAATTGTTTCCCTTATACAAGAATTCCCCGAGCAGGATGAGGAGAGACTGGTTTATTTCCCAGGGGGAGACTACGTACGTGTGACTGTTAGTCACCACATAGGTTGTGTTGTGGGGGTGGGGTGGTGAATAGCCCTCAAGTACATTGTACACCAATTCACCCACTCATATTATCCTATACTCGGACTAAACCCTCCCCGAATCTCCCTCCCGTCAGCATTGAATCTCCCACGCATTTTGGTAATTTGGTGTGGCATCTAATCTCAATATAGAATAGCATAGATGAAATAAACCACCCATAGGATACGGCTATATGTGTCCATAATGTAGTGGCAAGGTACAAAAAGAGGAATATTCAACCACCAAATCCAATTCATGTATGTATAACTTGCTCAATCAACTAAAAGCTACTGGGCATTTTCTTTTTTACATATAATAGGTCCCAAGGTTATCATTGCACGTTATCTCTTCATCTGTGTAGCCCCCAAATAAATCAAACCCATTCGAATGGAATAATCAGAAATATTTGAAAAAAGGATTGACATGTATGTGTATACAGATACAGATTTAGTCAGGTATACGTATACAATCTTGTCCCCCAAGCAAGAAGACCAATGACTAATAATTCATTTAGTAATGTAGTTAAATGCAATCGATCAATCTTGTGGTAATCAACTTATCCATACAGGTATTCTTGTATGCATTTATCTGGCTTAATTAAGATATCTATACTGTCCCGATTATTACACCACCCTAGGCCAAGCATTCAGGCAAATTAATCAATTATCACCCAATATGAAAATCATCTAATCAAAACTTGCAAAACCTGCTTTTTTATGTAACATGCAATGGCCTTTTAATCATACACCGCGCATGTAAATGATATTGTTTCCTGATTGATAAGGGCCCATCTATATGTAAATAAGGTAATATTTGATTTGTATCCTGGGTGATGTTTCTCAATCAAGGTATTTTATTCGCTTATCAAGGAGGTATGGCTGGCAATGGTATAATGATAGAGTATTATGGTTTCTGTGCGTCCTTTATTTTGGTAATTGGCATTGGAGCAATGCTGAATTCAGAAGGTTATGCACCCTGTATATGATTGATTTATGTAGCCTTCTTCAATAGTAAATCTTCTTGCATGCATGTGCATTCTTGAAAGGTAGAATAAGGTTTAGTCCCCCTTAGACACATTGAGCATCGATTTGTTTCACAAGTATATTCATACATGCTATAGGAAACGACACAATCAATACCTGGAGTTGTGATTATTTGTATATGATACTCAGAACACTATGTTGAACTCCGATATAATGGGTTTGTCAGGATAAATATTACCAAGAACCTATTACATTTCTATTAACAAAAGACAATATAATTAGGATTCATTCATTTAGTTGTTCATGTATGTGCACTTGGCAATTGCGATTTCAATATTAAAACTAAAAAAAATAGCATTCCTTTTAAACTAGCTTTCCTTTGAAGAAGGAAAGAATATAAAGATCTATATATCTATTTACAATTGCCTCTCTTGCTCAATACCCATGCCTTTCAATCTGACAGATCGACCCCAATGCATTTCCTAGTCACCAAGTACATAATTCAGAAAACATGTAATTTCGTGTATATCAATGAATGGCTTAAATGCCCATCCGCTCGATCACTCTATTAGTGTCACATGTATCACCTTCTTCCCATTATTACTCCAGCTAATTGATTCTATAATACATTCTGCTTACATCTTTGTCGATTGCCAACTAAACACCTGAAACCGCCATGACTAGATCTGTGCAAATAGTGAGGTTGTGCAGATTGTCTAGCATTTCGACTTCTTTTTGGAAAACTACTACCAAGAGAGTATGTATTTCTTAGGATAAATCAATGAATGCAAATCACATAATAAGGGCTGACACAGGTGTTCTCTAGAAATCATGTCAAGTTTTCTATAATAAAAATACACCATGTCGATGAAATAATAATATATAGTATACCAAACTGAATTGGGAACTGGACATGTCCTTATTAATGTATATCTAGCGATATCTTTTTAACATCACGTAGATATTGGGGTAATAATACCTATACATGGTTGCCTTTATAGAAATTGAAGAGTTTATTTCCACAATGAATGATTCTCCGGGTGAGCAATTCACGCCATTTCCATATTTAGCCAATACAATACACATGCCTTAACGTGCTAAGTGCACACATTAAAGTAACACACCGAGGCCATGAATGCGTTAGAGTAACGACACCAAACCTCTTATTTCGCCCAACAATTACCCATTTATTGGGAGCAAAATATCCAAAATGGTAGCAATTATCAGCCTGAATACAAGCCCTCACATCGTGCCCTGACCCCAACTGACCTCTGGAAATTGATCACAAGCAGTTGTTGGATCTTTGAAAAAAGTTGGCAGGATTTGCAGGTATAGGGGTAAGGTGAGATGTAGATTTTAAGGCTAGGTGTAGGTTTGCTTGCAAGACAATGTTTGTAGAGATTTAGGGTTTAGGGGTAACGAAGTTAGCTGGTTTTGAACAGTAAGCTGTGGTCGCAGGTGAAAGGGATCGTATCGACAATATTAATGCAGAAGCATTCCTCGTTTATGGATGAGGGGTTGTTAGAAACCAGAATATTAAATTTCTTTCAGTGGTTTCTTCACTAAACCCAAGAGTTATTGCATTGATATTGTCCTATACAAAGCTACTGAGATTTGATTGGTCACACACATAATCCTTCACTTTTGGGGGCAGATGGTTTGAACTTGGAAGTGCAATGGTAGGATCCTCTCGTTATAATGGCAAATATATTAATAGAGTATAGGTATAGGTCTTGTTTTTGTCTTGCTCATCATGATCCACACATGTGTGTGTTTATTCACATCAACGCTTATCTTTGTATTACAACTTAACGGGTCATACACCAAACGTATGATATATGGTTGAGGTCACTATTGCTCGACATGTACCTTCATCTCGTAAATGTTTTAGAGCATCCTATGGAACACCTGTTTGAGAATCTTAATGTATATTAACCAAAGGGATGCACTTAAGTTACATTCAGCCACTGGCACACTTTTCATGTTATTTTATGAGACAGTCAATTCACTGAAATACAATATCATGAGAGTCGGGGATCATCATGATGCATAACTACTTTAATCATCGCTGTAGCCGCATTCTCTATACCTACACCAACACTTCAACAAGAATAAAATAGCGAAGTCAGGGGGAAAAAGATAATCCTTTTCGGGGTCTATTCTAAAACCATCACCACTTGGGCAATATACACACCTCACTCTTAATCCTTCCATATTTATTTTCTTTGGTGCAATCCCGGCTATAATTCTTAGAGAAAAAGGCTAGTCTGATTCAGAGTGGATTCTCTGTTCAGTATGGCAGAAAAAGACAAAAAACATGTAATTTCCCTGCTTATGTGCAGAACTGAGAAACACATCTATAATATCTATGGGGGATTTGATTACTTCTGTTGATGAAATTTTTAGGCAAGGATTAAGGATTGTTGCATTGTGTGTGGGTGGTGCCTCCAATTGGATGTTTCTCGCATACGTGTACATGGATAGGAAAGAATTGGATGGCCTTTCTCCTCTTCTTTCGAAATCATAGAAATAGGCATCCTGATTTTTAGCTGAAACATGTTTGCAATTCTTGCCGAAATCGTTGGTGGTCCAGGCGCAAAGATGTGAACAAAATTATAGAAAAACATTGCAGAGTAAAGAAGATATATTGCAAATGGTCATAAATAATAACGGCCATGTATACATGTCCTTCTCGAGCTGTAGAACATATCCAAAGATTTGAATAAAAAATAAATTCTATCAGCGAACGCTATATATTATCTCCATTTGCGTCCTCTTTAGACTTGTATTCACCTGATATATGTTTGAAATGAGATCCCTATGATATCTCATTAAATGGAAGCAAGCTATCATGTATGTGCAGCAGAGAGATGAGACAAGATACTTATACCGATTATTGGTTCAACATAAAAGCCAATAGCAAGCATCAGATATCATAAACACTGGACAAAACCCTCAACCAACATCACCAGCTCTCTCCTTGGGGAACCTTAAAAACCAACTTAGCTACCCGGCGCCTTATCTTTAAATGAAAAGCAGTGAAAATGTCTCGAGACTTTTGTGGCGAGCAGTGAAAAAGTTTGAACAAGGACCTTTAAACTGGTACGGGATGATCTGCACTATTCACCGGTTCTTATTTGTTTAGTATCGTTTCCATGGTGAACAAGGTAGTTTCTTTCTTCTCGCCCGGGACATTGGAGCCGCTGGTTTCTCTGAACTCCGGCAGGACCTACAGTCAATACAGACGAGCATGACGACCATTTTCAATAGTGGCCGACTTGTTTGATGATACTACTGTAAAATCTTTTAGTATACAATTTCATACTTGCTTTAGATGAGACAAATTTTGGACCCATATAAAGGACAGCATGTAGGCATCATATTTAGGGAAAGTTGGGTGGAATGGAGGGCGTGAATTATTTCATGTAACACCAGTAAATTTGCAAATCAAAACTCTCTATATACCGGTAAGCCATTTTTCTCTGTATGTGAGCTAACCATTCTTTTTGTGCAGCAGATTTTGAATGCACATTGCCACAATATTTGGTTGTCTTTATCCCTTGCACTTTTTGTATCGGACCCCTCCCATATTCACAAGTCTAGCCCCATAGAAGAGCTACAATAAGGACCCCAGAGAATACAATACCCTAGTGCTTACCATGCTTTAGGTCCGGTATCGAATAGAAGAAAACCTGTGCATTTTACCCCTCAAGTTTCAATATTATCTTAGTTATTGTTCATATTAACATTTGCTAAGGCAAAAAGCCAACAGTGAGAGCCTTTCACGTTTCTGGCCAGTGTTGAATTTGTTGGGAATAAAGAAAGTTTTGTGGACATAAACCCTGGATGTCTCACATTTGTCCCATTCACAATAGGAGCGAGTGCTGCTTCAAAAGATTATCGTAGGGTTGCTAGAAACCCAATAGATTTAATATCCTTGAGGTGATGTCCGAGCAGCAATTTTTGACATTTTACACCTCCAATTTTGACTTATATTTTAAGTGTGAAACATGGCCACTTCCAAGACAGCACTGCAGGGCTAAATACACTAATTGTATGGAAAATGATATATGCATGGTCCATAAAACATGCGTTATTTTTGGGGATAATAGGGTGAAAATGTACACCAGCTTGAGCCGGGTAACAGCTTGTGCTGAGATGTACTCTATTTCATGCATAGAAGCCGAATTAAAAAAGATTCACCTCGCCAATACACTTATCTCCTTCAGTCCAAGGATCCAATTTATCATTTTATAACAGTTCTAACAACTCTGAAGTATATGTGTGAAGGATTGAATGTATTCGGCAGGAGAGCACGCATGGCAAACATAATCAAAAACTGATTTAGATGTGCATGGTCGCTTGTCGCACGAGTACTCTGAAAATGTCGACAGTCAAGTCCATGTTTCTTAAATCTTTGCTCTCGTAATAATGGGAGCGACATGGTCCGGGGAAATAATGACCAACGTTTGCCATAATCCCATGCCCTCTTGTGGTAATGGAAGTATCCCAGTTTATCTTAAATTCGACGAAATGTATGAGAACTTTGGAGATGTAAAGCCGATCTTCTATGTACTTATAATGCATATTATGAAAAAAATACATATATTTAGAACACCGGGAATTTCCTATTATCATAACTAATACCACTGGGATATTTTCTTTCTAGAATAAAAGCTCAATGTAGGTGGTGTAACTAGACGTTCAGTCTTAGGTGCTATCTTTCACAGCAATGACTCAACAAATTATTGTTTAGAAAAAGCCCACTGAATGAATGTACACATTAACTTGTAAAAAGATAATTATATATATGCGAACAAAATCTGTCATACTCCAGCTATTTTCTTAAGCAGAATATCACTTCCTCGCCATTGTGACAAGAAACTGGTAGGGGGAACAATCAAAATAATAGTATAGTTATTCTGACATATCTTTATGATATAGAACAAGACAATAATAATCAATAATTATAAAGATAAACCAGTTATAGCGGTCCCTCACTAGGTCGCAAGACATTGCGACCCAAATCGGGAGTTACAGGGCGCCCCCACTCACTTGCGATTGCTTGCGATTCAATGGAAAAAAATATCAAAATAATTAGACATTTGTGCACTACTGTTGAATCGTCACTCGCAAACAATCGGTTGTTCCTTGCGACCAAGTGGGGAGCCCTATGATTCGAGAACATGTGCTTATAGGAAATCAATCTTCTGACAAAAAGGTGCACCCCAGTTGTATATATTGCTTGTAGTACAATAATGTAAATTTGTACTGGGAACAATGTAATAGTACTTGGCGGACATTTTTCACTCAAGCCCCCCGAAGGCCTTTAAAACGCCTCTTAGCTCTGGGATTACTTTGTACATTATATCAATATCATATTTCTCATCCCCTACAGGGCTTCGTCCCCCTATATTGGTACTTGACTGGGGTACCATTGAACAAGTGATTCACTTGTTTTATACATTTTTAACACCCCATAAAGCCCAAAATAATAATCTCGTTTTTCTCACTTATCCAAAATGTCAATGCTCATAAAATGAAATCGAAAGAAATGCCAGATTTCCATATTTGTTCTTCAGATCAGCATATCTATTTTTCCAGCAAGGGAAAACCACAATAATCCTCCTATATTATTTGTACCTTGGCGTGTATGAAAGCACATATTGTGGCCCTCAGTTGAGGTCTTTCATTTGGCAAGCCCTTCTTAATACCTACGGATTGGTAAACCCTCGGTTGTAATAGAGTTGGGAGAAAAAGGTGGATCGAAATCGAAATGGCTTACTGTACATACACGATAATATATGACATTCCTTTGTCTGTGGCAAATTCTTAAGTTGATGCCATATTGATTTTGATGATGAGTAACCTTTGGGTACATCCGAATTTCATTCTGCACGATTTCTTTTTATAGAATGAAGATTAAGGAATTCTTGTTCAATTTCGTATAACTGAAACATTAGTAAAATTAATAGTAAATTGACTATTTGAATTTAACGAGAATTATTAAACAATAACAAGGCCTAGATATCATTCACCTCAAACATTTAGACGAACAACTAAAATTTCAGTTTCTCAATATAATGGTAGGTCTATAAAAGCTTGAGTTATCGTTGGTCAAAAAAGGTTTTCTACTTTTTGTTCACTTCCTTTCCCATCTAAAATGTCATTTTTCTAAAGCTCTGGAGGATTCTGAACATAAAACAACAGCAGAATATTGATAAATCCAGTCATATAATCGTATATATCGATAATTATATTATCGTAATAACTGAGAATGCAGCTTTAATGGAAATATCACTTGTATCAAAACCGCAGAAATGTTGCACCGAAACACCGTCCAATTCTGCTTACATATATTGGGCACAAATGAGATAATTTCAGACTCTCTTCAAAGACTAACTAGACAGGAGTTGTGGTCATGGAGATAAATCAGCTTAGTGTCTGCTACAACCATTAATACACACCTGTAATTATTAATTACCACCAGCCTATAAGTCTTACACCCCTCTATCATTACTCGCATGGGTGTCACAATTATGCATATATCTGCCTCATAAATAATATTGCTTTGTCATACTTATAGAAAAGATAAACTGATAAGTCACCTGCGATGTTAAGCTGAAAGTGTAATTATATCCGAATCTTTTTGTCTGTGAAGCTTTTGCGTTTCATGTTTGCAAAATTAACTTCTATCTCAGAGTAAAATATTTGCTCAAGGCTAGCAAGTATCTATGGGATTTTGGTGAAAATATAAATACCATCGAAGTAGACAAGTGTTATTCAAATGACCCAGGAACTATCATAATGAATGCGCCAAGGTAGATGTTAAGAATGCAAAAAGGAATGAATATGAAATGCTAATACACACATCAGCTCTGAGGTCACAAGGAAAATATTCCCTGGAACATAATTTACATTGATTCTCATGGGAATCATCAGACTTATCAATGAAATAATATAAAATATATGACTGAATATAATCGCTTTAAATCTCGATATGATCCATCAAGCCAGGACTGCTACCATATAGATATAGCATGATTTCATCCGAATTCATACATCCATACCTGAATGGTACTTATCCCTCGGGTCATTCCCCTTCTTTCATCCCTTCCGCCCATTGATGAAATCCAGAAATACATTTAAGGCAAATTATGTCCCGAAATATTGGCCAATGTCCGCATTGCGTGTGCCTTTACCACGCTTCAGCTCCAGTGACCAAAGGCCGATTGTCCTTCCTATTCCCTGCACTAAGACGTTTGCATCAAGCATATTTTTATTAAGATATTGTCCGGCTGCATGCATATTAAACCTGAATAGTTGAGCCAGCCTGTTATGCTATGGTAAATTACTATCATAAACAGATATCAGCCCAGACCACCCAAGGCAGGAGGCTGGCCACACACAATAATTTCCTAAAAATTCCTCTGCTAGCCTACAATTTTAAATGGGGCGTAGCATGGTTATGAATAGACGCATATCAATAATCAATCTGATTTACACCTGGCCTTTGATTTGTGTGAAATCGAGCTTGGCTCTAGTTTTCGCAGAGTACAGGGAGGTAGGCTTATTATGGTGCTGTGGACTATGCGTGGGGTTGAATGTTGGAATCTCTTTCGTGTCCTTCTAATCTTTTGTATCCTGTCTCTCACATTGTTGGTACCATGGTCAAGAAGAGGACACTGACATGCACATGGCAAACACAGACCAATTGAAGATAATAATCTATTGATGTGTATATCTATTCAAAATGTCTATATTTTTCTTTTCAACTATTATATGAGCAAAAAGGAATTTGTATTCCATATAGGAAAATGAATAAAGCTATAACTTATATCAGTTTCATCTCATATGTATTCACTCATCATCATACATTATTACCATAATCATCCATGTGTCTTTCTAGATTTTTACAGCATGAATTAATGGAAATCTGACTAAACCGGTCCCCTGCAAAGAGGAGAAGTCCTTGCGTTATCAGTACAATTAATAAGTAATAAAAGGTGGATATAGTTGTAGTGGTTATGGTGTGTTTTAGAAAATGAAGCCATAATGCAGCTGTGAATGACACCCACAAAATATGGTAATGCTGCTAGCTCTTATAATGCATTATATGTTATATTACCCTTCCCTTTCTAGGGCTCAAGGCCAACTATTTATATCAATTCATGTTAAGAGCCTCTGTTAACTCCTGATATTCTCAACACCTGAGAATAACCCTCATTAATATTAACATATATATCCTTAGGCATGATTTACACCCTTGTATATGCACTGCCTCAATATAATAATCCCTCTTTTATTCTGTGGAGGGGAGGTTAGAGTTTCCACCCTTAGTATAGAGTATTCAACCAAAAGTGTTGGCTTATGATAGATACTCTTGCAGATTCCTTCCCTCATTAACATTTTGGTTGCCCCAGGCTATACCTCCCTGTCAATGGCGCTCGACTCCTCATGTGTCATATTTCCCTGGGTAAGTGTTAGTCATGCTCTCCCTTTTTTCATGTTCTTCCCTAATTATTTGAGTCAGGTACAGTGGTTTAAACATAACTTTAAACGCGAATCCCAAATCATTTCTCGCGTGTTGTCTTGGATGTGTTACCTGAGAATACTTATGAAACATGACTTATAAATGATTTCCATGATATTCCAAATCACTTTGCAGTTGGTAAACTTGGAAAGGAGATGCTTCGGATACATTGTTTAGAATTGTTCTATGGGATGTAGGACATGTATTTAGACATTATTTCCGACTTTATTCATCAAGGGTTCCCTATTGAAAGGGATTACATACAGATAATTATTGTTGGATTCATCGTCTATCGCTATTGAGGCGGCACATAAACTATAGGCCTACTTTGTCTGCCATGTTCTATGTTAATGTGAACATTAGCATTTATATGAACTTGCAAAGTATGTCTCATTTGCATCCAGGGGATACCCTTATTCTCTTTATAAATGCCCAGACATACGCTTTCTTCTTTGAGTACCTGTATCCCCCACATATACATATACTTCTCAGCCAATACTCTTGCCTTATCGCAGCATGTTAACTTTCCTATAGGCAATGGGTCATCTATAATGTGCCTGTCATTATATGTAAGTAGCCGCAACTACAGGGCATTGCCCTCAGGGGGTTGGGACCCTCAGGGCCTCAGATGCCCTGATGAGGTGCTTTTACAACTCTGGCTGCAGCCAAACCAATTTTGGCGAGCCAGGGGCCATTTCTGCGACTGATAGTGCATTTATAGGCGCATGCTCCCTTGAAGTGTACTGTTTTCATGAATTGCTAAGTAGGATGCATCCATGAACATTGTGTAAACCAGCATGCAACATTCAAATATCAAAAGGGCCACAGAAGATGCTGTGTCAATACCTGAATTAAGATAAATTGAAATATAAAATTGCAGGTTGGATAATTTCTTATTTCAGCTTGTGTTCTATGACGCATTGTATCTATCTGAGACACTATAGGGAATTGAGACCCAATCTGCAATATTATTGCAGTATATGGGGGATGACAAACGAAAGCGTCTCGCCCTTCCCGAGGAAATCATATATTTGCAATCTGCCATTAACACCAAACCTGCTTACATATGAGAAGGTACATGTATATATATATGAGAGTTTCGCACATGCTTCCTGTATCGTTATTACTTATGACTTTCACATGCTATGTCTGTCCAGCCTGAGGCAATTCGGTACATGGCTGGAGTCGTAGATTTCACTAGTGTTGATTACCTTTACTTTGGCCGGCTTGTGGCTTTGATCTAGAGATAGGTCCAACTTCAAACAACACCATAATACCAACAGGTACCTGTCCCTAACACGGAAATTCATTTCTCACCATTGCATTGTCCTTTTCGTCGGTTTGATGTAAAAGGTTCTTCATGATTAATAGTCCTAGATTAATACGACATCAAAAGGCTAACTCATGAGAAATGTTAATAACTATTTGTATATAATTGGCGTCGTCCCACGGTTCTTTAAACACTTGTGGCTCGTAATATTTAGCAATATTTATCATCAAGCCAATTCCCGAGACATGACCAAGCTGAGATTCCTCTTGGTCTTGAAAGACTTCAATGGATTCATACAAATATTAATATTCCTACAGATTTCTCTTATGCAATCTATTATTTGAAATCTCTCTATATATTTGTCCATGCGTGAATATTACAAGAGCTTTGTTTGGTTCAGGTACACAGGTGTAGAAATAATAAATATGCGGGGGAGGAGGTATACTGTACTTTATTAACTCGCCATGTCCTTTTATTTCCAAATAAATGTATTGATGCTAATATTTTTACTATTCCATATCCCGTCAGTAATTTTACCGCAGTATAAATTTACCGGCAACATTTATCATGGGTTGAGTGTAGATGTCCATCTAAAATCTTTGAACATGGTAAGTCCAACAATTCCAATCCTATACCAAACAGACGGGCTCGGTTACTTTATGGAGTCACAACCCAACGATCAAAACCTCAGCAACTATCCGTGCAAGTTATAATTACCTGAAGGACCACGGTGAGTATGACTGAACACTCCCATACACCTCAATCTACCTCCATACCTATGCAACCTCGGAATCCCCCCAGGGTAAACCAAATTACCCAAGCCCTATGGTCAAACACCAGAGACCCTTGGGGGTACACTCTCACACCTGAGTCCACCTGTGTAGCACCCCAATCAAGTGACCAGCACTGCTCAGCAGCGCTCAAGCTTTGATAATTAGTACCAATTCATTTAACTAATGAAACAGGGGCGTTGACCCATCGTCAAGGTTAGTTGAGGAGCACTTTGAAGTCGGTGTTTGGTGCTGTAGGGGGATTTGCTTGGTTTACTGATAGCTCAGACCATGGATTTGCATTGTTCGGTGAGGGAGGTGATAAGACTTGTAGGTACCTAGTGGTATAGTCCTCTCTGGAAAAAGTGAGTTTTCCTAACACAGCTTTAAGATTTATGTTACAATACACTAGCTCAGACGTCCAGCCTGAAGCTGCATTAACTATTTATGCACTCGATTACAAATATTCAATATTTTTATCCGACTATTTGATGTGTCAGTGTTGTATCTTAAAAGGGAACGAAGTGGCTTGGAGCAGTCCAACCTGAAATAATTGTAGCACACATGTGTGTGCCTGTGTTGGAACACTACTCTGTAATTTTAGGCTTAGCTTTTGTGTGCTTGTCTGGAGAAGGTGAATGGTGGAACTGTTATTTGCATTGTTAAGATATACAGCAGTATCTCCTTGCTCAGGTGATCACAGTCAAACTCCCCAAGTTCATGCTCATTCCACCCCACAGCTGATTCCCTAGGGCATATATCAATGTCCTTTGAGGGACCGGTCCAGCAGCAGGGCATTATTGTCTCAAACGTGGGGATGATATATTTTATACTGATTATTTTTTATATCCATTTAAATGTGATTAATACATACAAAAGGTGCTTAGCACATACAGAACCTATATCCAATTGGGTCGCCAATTATTTTTTAGTACATGTTAGCTGTCTGATGCTTCGTCTACCTATTAATGTTAATAAAGTTATCATTATTAACAATGTCGATAAGATTACGCATTATAACCAAACACAATTGCTAGCATGAAAATAAAGACCTAATCACCCACGCAAAGTGCTATCAGTGATGTCAATCTATATCACATAGTGTAGCTTAGTAAATTCTAGATGAACAATTACCTAAACGCATAGAAAAAAATCCACCCGAAGAATTATCCAGGCTGGTGAATAGTTCTCACCGAAGAAAGGCCTTCTAGTTGATATCTGATGTATTTGTTGAGGGGCGTGGTGTTGAGGGCAGGGGATTGTGTAAGATATGTAATTACATGCAAGGGGCGGAGATGGCACTTGAATACTCAACTATGTAATCAACCATCATAACTCAATATGACGAGTTTGGCCGTAATTGGTAACCACATAGCTTAGGGTATATATAGAGAGATAAAGGAAACAGAGGGTCTGTTGTTGGCAGACACAAAGAAATGTTTAAAATAAAATAGGAATTGAAGTAATAATAATTAGGCAATATGCCAAGGAATTATGCAAACACTTTTATTCGGCTCTTGTTTATGTTTTTCTTGCGATTGGGCTAAAATTAGTTCGAGAGGGAATATTGAGTATGTGCAAATCTGTGTGGTGATGTTTACTCGATATATCTATTTAAATAATGGAATATTTTCTTTTTGCCAGACAATATAAAGTTTTCTTGTCTCGGTTTTTATTGCATCGGTGGAATAAAAACATCATAGTAGTAGATCAACAATATCAATATTTTAAAGACAAGACGTCAGTCAACTATAGCTCAACAACCCGACACATTTATGATTTCAACTATTTATTAATTGATGGCCATAAAATGATTGATACTGAGAAAAAAATGAGGCTGGACGTTGAGGTGTAACATACAAGACCAGGCTATCTGCTCTACTGCGTTGTATTCGTGGTGCTGAATACATCATCCACCATATATATATCTCAAACTGTTTTGACTCCAGTGAAAAACATATGAGAAAATTTCTAACAATATCAGATGAGAGTGGGCAAATATCCTCTGGTTAGTAAACATATTGTTAGTGGTTATTAAGACCTCCTTTATCGCTCGATAAGCTTCGATATCCATGACACTTTTATCACAACCCCTAAAATGGTTTCACTTTACTCAGTCTACATAACATTCTTGGCTAATTCTTCATATAAGGTATGCTTTTATCCTTAATCATTCACTTAGTAAAATCCTCTTTTATCCCTCTTGGTCGTGCAGTTGTTTGTTCTTCAGTATTTAAGGAACATCTTGAAAAGATGGCCCCATTTTCTTGGCAAATATTCCAAATGTCCGTTGGCAAATGGGATTCCGCTCGAGAGGAGCCCGAGTAGGAATGGCTTTCTCTCGTTGTGCAATATTGGTGCTCTAGTGAAAGGCCTCAAAAATTGCCCGAGGACAAATTTTCGCAACAGGCTGTCCTCGTTTGGGGGATGTTACATCACCAGGGGATTTACCCCTATAGATGGAGCTGAGGACGTTAACAACAGGTACGTCATCATCCGGGCAACTGCAGAGCTTTATCATTTACGACATTGAACATACCATTGTTGGTAATCACCAGAGCAGACGACAATTTTCCTGGCAAACCTCATCAATGAGACACCTCCCCATAGGAGGTCTGAGGTCCTCCATTTGTTGCATCACATTTCGAGAAAAAAATACACCCTCGCTTAGCTGCTAAATTGGCAAAGTCGTTGAGTTGGCCGTTTCCTTGTCACTTCACCTTGTCCATAACATGCAACAATCTGAGTAATGACCTTGGAAACCTTTATCATCACTGAGCCTTGGTAGAGCTTGCCAGTTCGAGCTTTTTATCTCGCTTGTCAAACCATCAATTCATCATCTTTATATTGAATGTTTATGAGATACGTTGACGTGCTTTCCTAATTCTAATTGGAACTAGAGGGTACAATAGAGGTATGACATCCGAACAAAAACTGCCAGTTTCTTGGGCGAGCTTTATAAGTTTCGTTTAACCTATAGAAGTTATAAGCAATCATCTTACAAGAGGATGTCAAATTTGCCTTCATGGGAAAATAATGATGGGGCTTTTGTTATTTAATGTTCAATATAAATCGTACCCTTGTATAGCGCGTTTTCTTGCGTTTAAACTATATGGACACGTTTTTGACTTGGTGTAAACCTGTCAAAAAGCTCTTTTATGCTGGAGAAAGTGATGTACTTAACCATAGAGGTTTGTAGCGAATTATTCTACTCAAATATTTCAATGAACAATTGAACGCGAAACAAAGTATGGATAGTGAAAGCCTTGGGTTGCTTCAAACGGCAAAATACATTGTATTTTGGTAACTTTCGTCCTAGGATTTATGATGGCCCACTGCGTTTCACATGAAATGTATACAGAAAGAAAATGGTTGCGTTACCAGAAACCTTTCATACAGACACCGGATAAATATTTGCAGCAAATTATTTTCCCATCAAGCGGTAAAACAAACATCATCCAGACATTCATAGTCTGAAAGGTGTTTTCCAACCAGCACAAGTGTGAAAAATAAGTATCATTGTCACTAGGAGAGGTTATATTTGTGAATCCTGAGTCCTTGCAATGTAATGATCATTATATTCTTGACTAAGCCAGTGTATTTCCGTTCTTATTCAATAAAGAATGACTGTGCGTCTTTGTTGTCTTACGAGAAGGAGACTTGAGACATGGCGAGTAAATACAGTGAAATGGTTCATGGATCTAACCTTTTTCTCTATTCGCGAAAAAAGGGTTAGGGGGGTTTTACTTCTGGACATCTGATATGTTCATTGCGTTCGGGATTCCGGTGTTTTCTATAGCGATAATGCCTATACTACCTGGGCTAAGGATGATATATCATAAAGAATTATTATTGATAATTTGCCTTCCCAAAGGCTCGGCCTTGGAAGCTGTTCTTAGATATACATAAAGGGCCAGGGTGTCACGGCCCATTGTTACCCCACTCAGGGTTGGGCCATATAGAATAATCACCAGAATCACATGTTACCAAATATTGTGCATCCAGAAGAGTTTACCTAGACCCTCAAGCATGACTGTATGATTATGGCTGGCCATAAAGAAGCGGTTGTCAGGACTTTTTATTGGCTTTAAAGAGAAATGACAGGGAATGCCAAAAGGTCTGCTCGGGGGCTAATACTCTCTAATCCGAGAGGGGCTTTTCTATGAGCATTGTTCCCTCGAGAAGGAGCGAACTCCTTTCCGAGGCCAGCGTCAGGAATTAAGATGCTCTTCCCGCCAGGCGAATGTCGTAAAAATTGTAAATCGATCTTGTTTGCGGACTTCCGTTTGATGGAGGTACCTTTGCTGCCATTTTCGCTCAGCTCCCGGCCTTGTCAGAAACTCTCCCCAGGCTCAGGTTAAACAATGCTCTCATAAGCTGATCAAGGCAGGGATAAGTCTTAGCCCCACCTGCAGTTCTTAGATTGCACCTATAATGTCCTATTGATTCAGCAAATCCTCATTCCACCCCCTAGACCACGCAGGTGATGCTATTTGATGCTGAAATGTGGCAGAACTGATAGATTTGGTCAGAAAGTTATGCAAATATTTGTCCAATTTCATCCACAGGTTAGTCGGGGGATTCCCTAGAAGGAGGCATATGAAAACAACACTGACTAACGGCCCCTGACATCGCGATATTATAAGCCTAGACAAACTTACCCTAAAAATTGCGGGTTCCCCATACATACAAGCGTCTCTGTACTTAAAGTTGATGTATGCATGGTGGTTTATGATCGTCACAGCCATAATAATAACATAAAACTGAAATAAAGCTATCTACACCCAGTCAAACAATCATTGACATGTATGGAAGGTGTAGGACTATATTTAATATCTTTTCTCAAACATATAATCAGGGATTCCCACGATTCATGTCCAAGTAATATCATCATGATCCCATCACGCTTGGGAGAGTTTCCTATACATACATGGCCGTGGGATGCGATCAGGGGTCTTGGAGTTTTGAGTGACTATCATAGATCACATCATTGATAATCTTATGGAGGATAACTATAGGGGCACGTCTTATCCTATAACTGTCACTTTCGAATCCCCTCTGGTTACATGGCTTAGAGAGTTCCTGTCAGAAATCCTCTCTTGGGCATTTTAATTATATTTAATTATGTTATGGATTCATGAGCACTCGTATGGCATGTATATCGCATATTTCTCCAATGTAGTTGATTTTACCTGTAGAAAAGTAAACCTGAGTTGATGAGGAAAAGAAAACGTTTTTACCCTTCTGAATCTGACAGTTTTGAGCAGGGAAACCTGCGAGGCTGACACTTTAATCTCGGCTTTTCGTTCATTTAGGTTACGAGGAATTGGCGGCTCCCTTCAGGTAATCCTCCAAAGGCACCTATTGTCCGTGCGCGGTAATTTTACTTAAGGTGCTTCATGGAATGGGGTAGATATAATCCATAGATTGCTGTGTAAACAAGGTTAAGCGGTAACGGAGCCCTGCTGTTCATCCGTCACTAAAATGTGCATATCTTAGAAAGTTAAGCTTCAACGTAGCTCAACGTTCTACGTATATTGCGTCTCATAATATTATATATAATTGATGGTCTTTGTTCTGAAGAAAATTGCATCGTTTTTACTATGCTTAAAGGTATGATTATATAGATAAATTAACACCTGATTTATGGAGTGGAAGTATGTTATTAAGAACCAGTATAGTGGAATATGCGTCTTATATCAAAGAAAGGATATATACTATGATGTTGTACTTGTATCGCTATTCCCATGCCCATAGTTTATAATGAAAAATACAGGTTCAGTAAAAGTTATCATTGCTTAAACTATTATGAGCACCTATCACCTGCAATGCTAATATATTATCCATCGGGGGATATTTAAATGTTCACAGAAGATTTTAAATCCCATAATTGGAACTTAAAACTTTCCAAAGAACAAAGGCGATGAGCATCAAAGGCCCTGGCCTATTAATTATCCCATTGACTGGTGGGGTAGAGAGCGAAAATGAAGATGGCAAAGATATGGATCGCACCGGAAGAAACAACAAGCACTTCTTTCAGGTGCCTTTCCTCGGACAGGTAAATTATTTTTTCTACACTTTGGAAAAGTATGAGACTTTTGCTTTTGGGTGATAGTCACATGACTGTTTTAGAGACCGGAAGTGTGTTCTCTGTAATCTCGAAGTGCTATCAGGAGTCCTCATCGCTTTTTACTCCACTTAAAAACTTTGGAAAATATAATAAAGTATGGTGGAAAGGTCGAATGGGAATTTTTCTCAGTAGTACACCGTTTCTTTGTGAAACCATATCCGCCTAGGTGTGTGGTATTGGCTTGCATATCATATATGTAAGGCTGAAAGTGGGAAATCAGATTCTTTCTATAATGATCTATACATCAAGGGATTGTTTTCCGAAAAGGGTTGTGCTTCATCGGACAATAGTAATATTATTTAAAGGTCCCCAAGTTGTTATATATTTTTTATGCCCTTTCAAAACTCTTGGGTTTGAGTAGTTTAATGTGGTCTTCAGTTGTGCTATTTGTTTTGTCAATTCTGTGAATTATCATTTGATTTGACCTGTGGTAATAGATTCCATGAAGTTATTACATAAATATTAATGTTGCATCGATCCTGAATACATTATACACCTTAGAATAAATGCATGACATTTCATGAATACAGATTGAATAACGACAAATCTATTGTGACGAATATTATAGCTTTCACGACCCTTTCAAACTTTCAAAATATATCCAAGTTTTACACTGGTTTCTGTCCTCCCCTGGTTGTGCTAGTCTCTCCCTCTCAGCTTCGTACCTCGAAGGTACTGCTTGTTCCCATGACGGCTTATCTTTTGCCCCTGCGGCCTTCCATAAAAATCACCCACTTATTCATACATCACATGACTTTAGTGCGCTTGCCTACCTCCAGGGGTATTGGTGTCTCCGGGATGTAGGTGTAAAGAGGATCGACATGAGACATGTCACCATGGAAACTGAACAATATATATGATATCCTATCTTTTCACGGTTATTTTTATCATTTTTTGTAATCTTTGTTTATCACTTTAGGCCATCGGGGCATGTGCCAGTGGAAATAAAAGGCCCTTTCTCAGGGAGAGTCATTTCATGTAGGGCCTATCCAAATAGTGTCTGGATCCTTGTACAGAGGTCTGCTGGAAAAAGATCATATCTTTTCAAACTTTAAGCATGTACATGTAAATTTAGGCATATAATTGTTGCGGGTATTAGACTAGGCGCCCCTTGTAAAATGGCGATGAAAAAGCAACATGAATTATTCGAATTAGTCCGCCATAAAGGGTGGTTTCTGAATATGAAGGATGTGTGGACACTGTCAGAATGAATGGAGCAATCTGATAACGATGTCTGGAAATCTCGTTGGTGTTGTCCTTTCGTGCCGCTTGTCACGAGAATCAGCATATCTGAATCTGATTATCATGGAAGTGCTCGATATCTGATCATCGGGTGTCAAACATAATGAGCAGGACGAGTTGAATTATAATCATTTCTTCAATGATCTTGTTTCGTCCCGTCTAACGCCAGCTTGGTGCTATAGCAAAATGTGTCGTGATCTTTATGGCCATTATGACAGACAGACAAGTCACGAGACCCATTATCCTAGTATCTCGTCCAATGAACTGAGGCAAGAAATTGCGCAAGGTAGTAGTATATAAGGAGCTGGCCTAAGGTTTGCGATACAACCTTTTTCAATTAGTAAATCAGTGAAAGCATGTAGGATTTTTATCCATAACGTTTGATAATTTGTAGAGTTTTGACTTGTGTGGGTCAGAATGTCCATAGGGCCTGTTGTATAAACTATGGGAAGGAATTCTTTGTGGGATGCATTAAAATATAGGCTCTGGATATTAGTAAGCTAGCATTTTGATTGGATGATGGGGTCGTAATATATGGGTATACGTAATTGACTTCCGCTTTACCTCGTCGAAAAAAATGCCGGTCACTTTCACTGATTATTAAGTTCCCACCGACTATATTTATAAAATGATTTTAGATTCTGAAAAGGCAGAGTTGAATCCATATGGCATGTTAATCCTGTAGTTCTGTTAAGATTAATTCCTTTTAACTTAGCTGATTAAACACAGCCCAAAAGTTACAGCGAATTTACGCCGTTTCCAACCTGTCTTCAAGAAAAGGTTCTAGTTTTTCGATTATCAACAACAACGTGGGAGTAGATATAGAACTTTTAAAAACTCGAACGTGATACTTATTTACAATATTTAGGTGTCTGGGGTGAAATGAAGACAGAACAACCGTCAGATTCTCCCCAGGTAATTCTGGCTAATACCCCACACATCTAATGATCAGGTTTCTTTAAAATAGTACAAATTCAGTTGAAATTGATTGGAAATACAAATTTGGTGACAGGCATTTTTCAACGATGCTTTGTGCCAACACAAATCTATAACTCATCAGAGTCAAAACTTGTGAGATTTAGCGGCAAGGTGAAATGTAATTCTGGCGAATTGTTGGCACGTCACTAGAACATATCACATTATCATGTAGGTAATTGGTGGACCGTGGATAAGAACCGAGTCGTGGTTCCGCTAGACCAATCATCGACATTTAGATAAAGAGAATACACTCCCAAGTGATGATTAAAGAGTGAAATATGGATGAGCATGTCAATCAAGACTTTGTAAGGGATTTCGCCTGTGAGCTTCTGGTGTCATTGTAACTCAGAAGTTTCATTTATCGGCTAGCAATAAACAAACATTTTATATAAATAGATCGAGATCGGTTTAATGAAATATGATGATGGTTTTACCTTTCACATCTGGTCTCATTCTTTGATTAAGATATTCACGTGTTTTAATTCTTGTTCATACAATGATATGTGTACATGTTGTTAGGAAACTACGTTTTATGTAAGAAACCAATAATGGCGTCTGTTGAGTTACGGTACGACATAATTGTTATAGTTAGGGAAGTATATTCTTATGTTAGGAACCGAAAGATATTGTCTCTTTAGTTACTGGTACATACCTTCAGCAGGAAAGTACTTTTTCTGTAATTTAATAAAAACAGATATAATAGTTACTATTGCTTACCACCATGGTATAGCTAAGAATGTATTTCGATGTAAAAGGCTACAAAATATCTGTGCACTTATCATGCGTATTGGAAATAAAGGCGATCGTTGGGACTCAATTGAAATGAAAATATCCACACGTGTGTGTTATTGTGTTATGTAAATTACTTTAAAATAAACAAAACTCAAGTTCCTCGATGCGTCATGTTTTCATAGTAATAATTGCCCTTCAATCATTTCAAGAGAGCTCGGGTGTAATGGATGAGTAAAATTCCCTATTAATTACTGTCCTAAGGCGTTTTGAAGATTAAGCTATCCAAATGATTTGCAATGCGAGATACAAAACAGTATAATTCTTAATAATCCCATTGTAAGGCATCTTTCTCTTAGTATTAATGGCATTTTCGCTGTATTTGGCAGGAATTAAGCTTCGTCCATGTGCGTATATCATACAATTGATACCTGGCCGTTATAAATTGAATTTGAGATATTATACTTTACTGACTATAATGACGGTCGGCGTATATCTGTAGTACAATAACCACTTATGTTTGTAGCTTGTCCTTGTATGTACGAAACATGTTGCTACCGTATTTGTGATAGTGGTGTCATGGAATAATGGAAAAGACATAATGGTTTTACTGATCGTCTTCATACATAGGAACACCGTCCCCCTACTTATAGAAAAACATTACCCTAAAATATTTTTTATGATTAATAGTAGTCGATGGACATCAAAACCATGAGTCAGCTGATTGTTGTGATCTTTAAGTTTTATTCAAACTTTATACAATGGTCGTGTGATTCCTACGTTTCGGATACTAGTTGATCCTTCGTCAGGGAATTTTTTTTATGATTTTTGACCCCAAAGTTAATTGAAGCAGGGACAAAAAAATCTCCTATGACTAGAAAACACTTAAGGGTTCTTGAGCCTATTTGAGCGCTATTCAGCAGTGGCGATTTCTGGAACTAATACCTAATATGGATAATTAAAGATTTTGTCGTTCCCGTTCACTCATATCATTAAATATGCATATTTGAAATATATGGAGGTGATAATACCAATTAAAAAATATCTGGTGTGTTTCTGGACACGATAATCATTAAAAATCAAATTTTGGGGTCAATTTATGTACCATACCAATTTACCCCTACCCCTATCAATATGAATGGTACAAAACTGATTTCAGTTTTTGAATCACTGAGCTCCACATGCATTGTACAAACTCACATTGAATTTGAAACTAATTTTGTGATTTAATTACAATTTTGACTATATTTAACTAAAAAAAAAATCCGTATTTTTGCAATTTAATATATTTCAGAACGCCCTCACAAAAAAACTAAACGTTGAAAACTATATTTTTTTCTTTTATAACAAAAAAGACACTCCCAGGCAGCACATATTACAGTTTTTAAAAAATCTATATACGGGCTCTTGGTGAGAAATACGAATAGGTTTTGAAAAGTCATCATTTTCCATAGGAACCAATAGTAAAAGGGTCCAAATGATTGCCACCCCATATTTCAAAAACTAGACAGTGAATCAATTTTAAAAATCATATGTGGCTTTGGGATGATCATATGTACAAAGTTCAAGTTTAGAAAAAATCTGCATATTTTTTTAAATAGGCTCGAGAACCCTTAAAAAGTAAATTACTATTTTTTAAAAGACAAAACAATCATTGTTACGAAATAACATGTTTTCGGTTCCTGAAAGATCGTTTCTTGTTTTTAAAAAAAAGAAAAACACTCTGAAAACACATCTCGGGCGTTCTGATACACAATTAGTGCATCATTCCCTGGCTTCGCCTCGGGATGATGCACCAAATATAGCGGTACACATCAGCCCCTTAATGTCGGCCATACTAAACCTACATTCAATCTTGCTGCATGCGGATGTATACGGTATAGATTAACCATCTAGCTTTACCTGGGTATGGACATGTGAACATTCAAGTCCCGTATTCTCAATATCGTCCCATGGTCGCCCATTGTGATGAAGCCAGTGACCCGAGAGACAAGAGCTGACAGCCATATCTCAAGACAGACCGAGAAGAGAAAAGGAAGAACAGAATGAAGAAGTAGAAGAGGAAAGGTCTGAAAGCATGATATGGAATGACAATAGTCTTAGGGTTAGAGGGTACAGACAAGGGTACAGCTGATAGGCATGTCTAGGGGTTTTGGATGACACAACTTTTTGTGCGTAGAAGATAAGATTTATAAGCATGTATAAAGGTATGTGAAGGAGGTGTATCTTAGCTTTGGGAGATCAAAGAAAATCCGTTAGGAAAGAATGGTTCAAATGGATGAATGTCTGCAAGGCTTGCATCTTAAAAGTGCTCAGTTAGCTTTCACATATAAATTTAACTGTTTATAGATAAAAATTGATCAGGTTTGTGTCCAAAGCAACAATTACACGACGGGTGTCCCCTCCGTTGGAAATAAACACCAATACGTATGTATTATGACCAATTATTCCTCATTACATACATTTATCTGGCGTTCTGTTACATTGGCTTAGATTATTTTCCTTTTACATCGACGAAATTTGTTCCAATCATAATGTCTATGAACGATTAACGTTTCACTTTCATAAAGCAATACTTTTATATCTAAAAGAATAAAGGGCAGTCGATCAAGGACAGTTTCATTTTTACAGATCGATTTCAACATAGATATTTTTTGTGTGAAATATTTTGATGCAGATAATATATATTATGTAACTTGAGGAGTGCACTATCTTGATATGGTTTTTATTCTCTCGGGCTATCAAGTCAAAAGACAATTTGCATTGATGTTTTTATCACAAAATTATAATATGGCAGGTTTCCAATTCGTCACGACCCTTTTCATGGCCTATATTTTGAATATTTCAATGTCTTTCTGCTGTTCCTTTCATACACAGAAGTATTGATTTCTTTGAAGGATGACTATCAAAGAAAAGCTTTCCCTCCCGAGCATGACTTCTCTTAAATTGTATGCATTGAGTGTGTGAAGATACATACTCCAGAGTATGGAAAGATCAAATATGTAATTCATATTTTGGATCCTTTTCTATCTCCAGTGGGGAGGTAAATATGACTGCAGGTGCGGTCCTTTTTGGCGGCCATTGGCAGCATTTTCTGGACATGACTTTTAGACTGTGTACATACTTCATAAACACACCTTCCACTTCTGCCATCCTTTCTTTCCGCTCTTATTGTAACCAACTTTGTGTTTCCTTATTTGCTTGGTCCTTCTTCGTAGATTTTCCTTCAGTATAGTAAACTGCTATTTATTTTTCTGTGGTGGCATTTACTCCGAGTCTAATTAAATATGTTTGTCATATTTCAAATATATAGGCGTTAGTACGTACCTTTCTCATAAATTACTTCCTTTGGTACCGGGGGTTTAAAACATAATTGGGAAAATAAATAGACTTGGATTAAACATTTAGGGAAAGGTTCAAACTGCATACACATGGACAATTTATTGTTCCAACAAATTACATATAAAATAATATTATGATATAAATTTGTTTCTGTGCCAAGGTTCTCCACGATCTTTGGAAATTAATCTTGACACTGGCCCAATACAAATGGGTTTCATTTACTGGAGTTAGAAGTTTGGAGTTAGAAGATTTCAATAGTTCGGTTAGCGGCAATTGCGCGCGTTGCTTCTTCAAATCTAAATCAAATGAAGGATTGGCCTTTTCACTGAGACATGCGTCAGTTAGTGGCAATGACTATAGGTGTCAATGTGGACTGGAGAGTCAAGGCCAAAGGTTAGGGTTATTGCTATAAGGGAGTTAGGCCTCGTGTGCTTTAAAAAGAACACACCTGGGTAAAGACTCTTCTAACCGATGGTTTCTACCATGTATGGGCGCTGGAAATGCAGATAAAAGGTCCCATTTATGAACATAATGTGGGAAACGTTTTTATAGAAAACAGTCACAGGCATTATTGAAAAGGGTGGTCACTTAAATATTGATTCAGGAAGGATAAGTTTAGCTAACTGATAATGGCCGTTGAGAAGCACATCCAATTATAGTTTCAACAATTTAGGTGAATTTAATTTATATAGAGTGTGATGCATACATAGGATTTCTTTCCATAATTCCCCATTTCTTGTCTAAATTATATGTATCAAAGTCAAAATGCCTTTTACAAACCAGTGTATCCAGCTTTATCTCCTGGTGAGTGGTATATGGATAATACTGTTGTCCTTGTTGTAATTGGTATTTTTCAATATTCTGTTTCATAATAATACATCTTAATACATCCTAAATCCTTTATACTGTGACTAAAAGTACAAGACTTAAAATCAAGATATACCTCGTCAGATGGAGGTTTTTGACACCTTTGTTTTGTTATAACAGACAACCATTCATATAATTTGGTATTTTATCACAAATTCCAAAACCCCGCAAAATAATGCTAACTTGCATTGTAATAAGCACTACTTCTACTAGTAAGAATATCACGGTTATGATGCTTAAAAAGAATAATACTTTTATTGGCCATTATTTACAGTTACAAAAGAAATTGCAATCGCTTTCTATGTAGTATCATATTAAATAACTCAGGTTGTGATCAGAATAGAACTTGATGTATTTTATAGCCTATCCGGACTAAAATATTTTTCAATCAACATCACATTAATTTGTACCAGGAATCTGCGGAAAGACGTTGAACTATAGTTGGTGAAATGATCTTTTCTTACCTACGGAGAGTTTGGGTTGTGATTTCTTTGGGTTTCTAATACAGGGCCGGGGCGAGAGAGAAACCGTTAATTGTTCATGAAGATTGCATCTGTATTTAACTTATCAGCAACAATTGTTGACA
Organism: Sthenelais limicola; assembly: GCA_942159475.1. NCBI lineage: Eukaryota > Metazoa > Annelida > Polychaeta > Phyllodocida > Sigalionidae > Sthenelais > Sthenelais limicola. Next base: position 67,935,105 of record OW804097.1, on the reverse strand, counting down.
GGATACTTCCCACGAGAGCTTTTTACATTTTCAAAATTTGAATTTGCTCTATAGAAGTGTGAGAAAAACCTCTGCATTATTCCCAAGACTGGAGAGGGAGTAGAATAAAGATCGTTATCGTCCAGTTAGACATTTCCAATGTATACATGCTGTGCAGGTCATTCCCCAGCCCTCCTCTCCATTCATTCCGCAACACAAAATATTCTTTTCAAACATATACCTTCCATTATCGCTTCTTTTGTCAGTTTCCTACTGCCTTTTGTTGGGGTAATATTTTTCTTACCCTGGAAACGGAGCCACTCTTTTACCCCCAGGCACTCTGCAGACGCCCTTGACCTTGTCCTTTCAAGGTCAATGTCCTCTGACCCTGGGCTTTTTTCTCGATGTCAGCACATTGAGAAGGAGGCTGCGGAGAGGGAGGAGGGGAACTGTGGACACGTCAGGGGTCATAGATTAATCCACAGCGTCTCTCAGACATTACCCATCATGCCACAGCTTTCACCTCACATCCATTTCTTTCCTTGCACTTGTTCGCCACCTGACATGCTCCAATGAAATTTCATTTAAGAACCAGTTTTTCTTGGATGTTATGATAAATATGGTTAAAGATTGTTATCACGTAGCATTGTTTTCTCAATTTTGTTTATATTGGCAACCAGCTCCCTATTGTGTACGTGTAGTGCAGTGTTATTATTACAATCATTATAATAGTAGCATATATATTTCATAATAGTATGAAAATGTCAGAATGAATTCAGAATGCCTATCATATATTTGTAAGGGCCTTCATTTCCTTATTACAGTTGATGTAGGATAATGATGATGATTGATAGGGAAAATATCAAAGTTTAAATAAAGCACTAAATATTGTGGTATTATATATCAAGACCTATACATTATAGGATCGTTATAATCATCTTAACCACATACGAAATGAATTGGAATAGCAAGTTTCACTTATTACGTCTCCGCCTAAAGAAAAACAATCAGGAATTTCATTAAATTCAGTCTGGTGTAATTTTCTTTGATATGAATCAGAGCATTTTGCTCGGCAATATCTATCATCTATGTCTTCATTGGTGCAATTTGACCAAAAAGGCTCTCTATCGCAACAAAGGCCATTTATAATAACAAAAGAAAGTTTAACGCTTTCTTATAAATTCATCCTGTTGGACATGACATGAATCCATTAGAAACATTATTGAACAAAGTGTCTGAACACATCAGGTATACCTTCCCGCCAAAACGTACGGCTGACTGGTTTCCTAGCTAGAAGAATTTCCCATGGCAGACTAGCTGCCAGTGTTTATAACGGGTTCTGCTATGACATGGACAATGGGGGAACAATAGGGGAGAATAACCAGCAAGTGTCCGAAAATGCCACGCCTACCTCCCCTTATGACCATTGTGTCCCTCAATCCGTCTATAGGTATGCATGAGAAGGACCTAGAGGTGCTGGACAGCCAAGATGGAAAGGGTTTGATGGGGGGAAAGGCCGGATTTGAGGGGTAGAATATGTAATGTCCAGACTGGGAATTTCTAAGGGTTCCTGCCTATAATTTCTCTTGTAATGCCAGTCCCATCATAAATTGCTCTGATTTAAGATATCACTATTTTAGGACAATATGAATAGCTGCTATTTACCACAGGGGCTGACAGGGCATACATAGCATCCCTTTTTGAATATGTCTTTTTTTTCTTGGAGAGTTAGATTATAAAAGCCATCCCCGATCCATGGGTTACTAGAAAGGGTCTGATAGGGGGACCCGGTCAATTGTCGGATTTGAAAAACTTTTAGGAGGAAACGAAAATTATGACCGGTCAAGCTCCCATTGCAAGTTGTAATGCGATGAATATGTGCCTTATGACTCAATATGATTACAATATTTGAAAACAAAGATCTCTTCCATAATTTCGATATTCCTAGAGTGACAAAACATATAGGGATACAACTTAACATCGACTTTTGTGCTAAAATTCCTATGGTGAGAATGACAATACTTGCACTTTCTCCCTGTATTTTTGGAACTACTTGGGTTCCCTCCTTTTTTATCGCCCTCCCACGGCGGTTACTAAATCCTTTTACCTGTCAACATAGTGAACAAAAATCTCGAGTATCTCATATACCCAGGTGGTAATGGTAGAAGGCATTATCTGGGGTGGTCAGTCTCTATAGTGGTCACTCTATATATACAGGTGATATTCAGTGGTCAAGCCCGCCTTGTCCGTCCCTCCGTCCCACACCCAGGGGTTTCTCAATGCAGGGGGCATGGAACTAAGCCAGGGTAAAAAATGGAGAACACAAACAAGAGCATTGGAAGCACAAAGCCTATAGGAAGGAGACTGAATAGGTGCCAATTTGATGCTTTGGTCAGTGATGGAAAGGTTTCAAGACCAGTGCAGGGGTTCTGTGGGGGGATCATGGAGGGATGGGGGTATTTATTTACACAATATAGTGCTTGGTATGTGACAGGAGCGATACCAGTGGTCCCTGGCGGTACTATTACAATAGGGGGCGGGGACCGATAAGCAGCAGATACAAACCCATTCTTCTGATGACATCTCTTTTCTCTCATGTCCCCCTTCTCTATTCGATGCCAACATCAGGAAGCTACCCATTAGAAAATTTCAGTTCTATTTCGTGTGTTTAGAGGAAAGGCATTTCAATGTTACAGAAATGCACTGATCTAAAAAGTAAATGATAAGTTACGGCAGCAAAGTATGTACGTTATTCTAGTAAACATCAAGATTACAATTAATGTGGCCCTCTTATACTAGATGGTCGATGAAAATATACATCTACAGACATGTAAAGTGATGTAAATAATTGTTATTTATTAGAACATGATTCCTGGTCATACGGTGACAACATGATGTAAAAAATTTTTATGACACACAGGTTATATCAAGGTACATACATCGTATATCTTTCAACCAAATATAGCGAACGATAGTAAACGTTAAAAGCAAATAAAATAACCAAATTCAATTGTCACCGGACTCACCTGGTCTACTCATGTCTGTCTGTTTGTTTTACTTACTAATATATATCATTATTCATGCATGTACACTCAGTAAGTATGTACTCCCCATTCAGAATCGGGGTGTGCATGAAGGTTGTTTCTTCGCGATTTATCTTCAGCAATAAATTAGTGGCGTTGATTGAACGAATATCATAGAGAAAATTTACCATGCTGGGATTACATGATTCCCCAAATTATTTGAATCAGAGAATGAGAAAACCGTATTGCTAGCAAGAATGAGCGATAATTGTAATACATTTGAGATAATTAAGTGTAAAGATGGGGGGAAATGGGTGTGCACAAGTGCACCCTGACTTGGTGGTAGGGCAAGGGTACATGGGAAACTAACAGAAGGACATGTATGGGGAGTGGTGGAAAATAAATAAAGGAGAAGCATGGGCCAACTATGGGGGCTCTTGGATCTTTTGGCGTGGAGGCGCAAGCCCCATGCAAAGACTCCCGACAAAAGATGGCTTTGCTTTAGAAAGGGCGCACGCCTCAATCAAACCCTTGGGTTTACAGTCCCACAAAAACCATTGTCAATGGTGACAGATCGTGACTGTATGAGAGAGCGTGAAATACCAGTCACTTCGAGTATAAACTACCAACAGCCAAGTCACAGGTAGATCTTACTATATCTCACACACTATGTCAATAACATCCACCTAGTCAGCCAGGGCAAACTTATGACTTCTTTATTGGATCTGCCCTTTTGAAAGAGACTTGCAGCAGTCGATGAAAAAATAAAGACTATTTTTGTTTGTCCATATATATTTAATTTGAGAGAAAAAGGAAATATACGTCTGCAATGGCCTCGATTTCATAATTTCAATATTTATTTACTGTATTTACTGTGAGGTAAGAATCGGGAACGTGCTGTCGTTGGGGTATTACACTTTTAATTCTACCATTAGAAAATTGGGAAGATTTATTTAATTTCCCTTTACGTTTAAATATCTCTAAAGTAAAGTTCTACCAAAGCAAGTGCATGTAGGGCAAGAAGAAGGCATTCCTTGATTTGGACAGCAGACAATGACCGTTTGAAATCTAATAGTACAAAAAAGCTAACAGAAATATTGCACCAGGTAAAACAATCCAATGAATCTGATCTCAAAAAACATTGTTCGTGTATAACTATTTCATTTCACCAACGCAACTACCAAATGCCAGGACCTTTTCTCTTTGATGCTGCCAATGATACAATATCATTCACCAATCAGCAGCAAATTCTACCCCGGAATCTCCCAATAAAAAGTGTATCAAAGAGAGGAATCATGCATTGTCACACTGTAAACCCACGCCTCTGTCTCCATACATCAAGTTTTATCCTTTTTTTATAGTCCATTTTATGTCCAGTATATCTTCAGAGTGCTCAAGAACAAATTGTGTGGACATAAGGACTATAGAATGACCAATAGCATGACCAATGTAGATAGCCAGCACACCATAGACGCCAAGATCACATGGCCTGCTTGGTCACACAATACATGGTAATCTGACCATGCGACTGACTCCAGCCCCTAAAGGTGAGGGTCCTTTCAGGGCCCTTAATGCCAATGCCCTCTCGCATGGCCCCCAATGCCAAGCCCTGTAAGGTCATGTTATTCAGCCCCTCCTACCAGGTATTCTGTAACTAATCCTGGGTTAATAGAGTGGGCAGTTTATGGTGGATCCATCCTATATAAATCACCCCTTGACCAGAGTTTGTATGGTAACTGTCATATACACCCAACCAGCGGTGGTCATTTCTTGGCTTTGATGTGACAGGTATGGTCACTTGAGAGGCCAGCTTGGGGTCGAAATCATCGGTCAAAAGGCAATGGCACGCCAAGGAACCAGTTTAAACGGTGGATCAATGGTTGCATAAAATGAGCCTTGATCCAACTTAAAAGGATGACCGTCACATATATTTTTTGAATTGTCTCTAGCTATAGGATAAACAGTATTCAATACAATTCTGCAGAATGCATGGAGTCCTATCGTTATACATATTATTCAAATTACAAACTGCCTTTTCGGTTTTCACGTAAGCAGCCAATTGCCCAACAATATTTTTTGACCACATAAAATCTGGGTCACTCGCGAGGGGAAAAAATCCTATGAATTATAGAAAGAAGGTTAATTTTATGTTTCTTAGAAGCAGAAACATAAAAGCTTCGACATCTGTGACACGTTTGTGCAATCTTTCAGCCTCCAATCATTGTAATAAAAGTGAAGGAAATAAATTTGATAAAAACCAACATTACAAGTGTTCAGTAACTTCTGCGATCATTACATTCACGGGGACATCTCCATTCAACAAAATCTTGTATTGTAACATCTTGAGCAAATGGTGCAACATTTCATCCTATCCTGGGAGATATCGGGCCTGTAATAATGCTATCGTCTTTAGGTGCGGGTGAAATTGATCTGATCACAATGATAAAGAGGACGATAACGTACAATCATTGTTTGGGTGTTATCCATCGACGTACCGAAATTTATTGGCATTTATGGTGTTGGAAACAAGATGGTTCAACGTTCTTCGACGGAATTCAACCGTTATATATGACTCGTCACAAGAATAAAGTTGAGATAGGCTGTATATTGAAACAAAATATTGAGACATAAACCAGTATTGTAGAGCATCGGGTGCTAAGGCGATCCAGTCTTTCCCTCAGGTGACTGCAATAATTCCTCCAATTCTTTTGAATACATCTCAATCCTCATTTCCTGAGAGGTAATCGTGTGATCCTGTTTAAAGATTATCTTTTTAATACGTTCTCTGTATCCATTTAAATAGTACTTAGTTCTCCTCTCTAAAAAGACTCATGTTTTGAGTTCGTGATTGATCTTAAGATTAAGATGACATCAAGTTAGGCAGGGGTTTTGAAAACAAATAATTTTCTACGATTTGTATTACTAGTGGGATTAACTTTTGGGGGGATTGTTCGCAGGTGTATTGATAGCTGAATGCAAAACTAGAATCAAAGGGATGTCTCACATAAATTTCCTAATCGCTTGCATGGTATCTCTATACTTATAGCCACGTACCGTATAAGAGAGATATGAAGAGAGGAATGAATACAGATATACTATGAAAAAGCTCACGAATTCCATAAAATACATGTATAGAGGACAATGGCCGTTCAATAAGAGGAGGACATTGCAGGTATTTGTTCTCATAGGTGGTCCTTTTGGGTGAACACGAGCAAAGCGACTTTGCCTTTGCCAGTCCGAACTGCGAACACAAGGCCTTCATTGAAAGGATCCAACCTCTACTTGAAAATGAATTTAATAGAAATATGTTGAGATATGGATCTGGGTAAAAATATGAAGTACATCCAGAGGGGCACGAATATGGCTCAAGTACCGGAGATAGCACCACACAACGATGTTATGAGAAACTCTCTGTAAACTAATGGATCATGCTTAGCAGCCCGAGAGGCCAGCGATATGCTTGCTCTGGGTTTTAGACCCGATGTATTGGCAGGGCGAATACACAGGCTTTTGGTTTAATAGAAGATTCCAGCGTATTTTACCCCGAGAGAGTTGGGGAAAGGCGAGAATGGGATGTCACAGTCTTTGACAACGTCAAGGTCTTTTGGACAGTGGCAGCCATCTTGCAGTCACGCACATTTCATCTTATATGGGTTTGTCCTATGGTCATAAATATTTGTATATTTGTGCACCTTGTGTACATACTTGTACCAGACTAGGATAGGATTTCATTTATGATAACCAGCGGTTCATATATATCAGGCCCTCTTTTTCTTGATGTTCTGTACACATGGGCTAGTGTTTTGTCCAAACTTCTTTTTGGCCATCGCCGACGAAAACGATCTGAACCCAGTCACCGACCTCTTACCCTCTCCTGTACCTTTCAATTTATAAAGGCTGGTAAACAATGCATCACCAATGACTTCTCAGTTCCCTTCATTCATTTACTTCAATACCAGTCCCCTCGGGTAAGGATGTATTTCTAATTTACATTTAATATTGTCTTACGTTCAGAATACTAAATCAACATGAGCCCAAATACCAAAGGAATACCGAACTGCGAAGTCACCGTGGGCCCCATACTTCGATCGTTCATACCTGTATACGTATGAGAAGCTATGACCTGACAATTGAGTTAAACAGAGCGCTATGTGTTGTTTCATCTAAAATCTCGATATTTTATTTAATTTCATTACACCGATTATATTCTGCCATTGATGCCAATTCTTGTGAGAAGAATCCACTTTATATTGTAGCTTTTTTGATATCGTGATCACGTTTGGGTGAGTTAACCATGTTCAATGAGTGTTGCCTGGTATATGACATTTGAATTAATTATGAAGTCCAAAGTAAACTGCTCTGTATTAATTTTCATATGAAGTATTTTTCATCAGCTCATGAAATACTGCCTATACTTGGGCGCGTACAAAACAATAGTCTATTTATTCTACATTTCTGTTCTTGGATTTTTTTGATTTTTTTTAAAACAAATTTTTATTGACAATTTCACATTCGTGATACGTTTCATGTCATCGAAAAACCTTTTACAAATACAATAGCTCAGAGTAACATGTAGCATGAGATTGATTCTTAGGGAAGTACTGACTGACCCTGTTCGTCAAACATTAATGGCTTGTAACGTATTTACTTATCGAGATCACCTATAGAAAGCCTTGATGTTCTGTTCTCTAATATACATGTTTCGTTTTTTACTTAGGTAAAAAATAATAGGTGTTTTCTAGTTTAGCCGTCCCTCATCTAGAATACCTCAACCAACCTAAAGATTTTTTTACCTAGCATAATTTTTTATTATTTTAGAACAACAAAAGAGTTAACAACCGAGGAACACAAACCTCCTAACCACAAAACACCGATAAAGTTAATTTCACTAGTTTAAAACAAATATTGTTATGAAATACACATTGTATGTGACCACTCGTAGAGGCCTCATAAATCCCTCATAGCGTAACTTGCATTGCACCCTTTCTTTAGATTAGTCTGAGCAACGAGACCACTTTAGTAACCATCCTCAAATGCATTTTGCAGAAATGCATTTTATTGAGTTTATACACCAACCCACGTATCAAAAAGCCCTCATACTCGTACATTTCCAATTGTGTCAAATAAAACGACCCTATCCTGTATAGTGCAACAGAAATAGTTTCTCCAAGAGTAAATTATAAAGCTATTTGCTAATTATATTTCTCTAAAATGTACGAGCCGCAACAATAAGTATCGTAAGTTTCGGATATGGAAGCGCGAGATGTTATTTTGTTTAAAGATATTTTGTTTGATATTAATTCGCACGATTATGGTAAAGAAATCATATAAAACTAATCAAACTGATATTACTACTAGCACTTCTTTTCAAAAGATGGAGCTTATATCGAATGTTTGAATGATAAGAAGATATAGTTGCATGCTCATCACAGCTTTTGTATGAAATACCACGATATCGAAATCTGATACTAAATAAACATGAACAAAAAATCAGGCATACATTGTTGTCAATTGGAAACGAAATGTCAGAGGTTGAATGAATAATGGGATGATTGCTTCGGTCAAAAGAAATACTGATCAAAAGTATGATTGATCAGTTCAATACGATAGGTAAACTTATGAGAAGGGAAGGGAACACATCTTGGATCCCTACTGTGTCTGTACCTGTTCCTACCACACGCATGGGCTTGTAAAGAACAGAAGATCCGAGCACTGCAGTGAACAGGGTAGACATGTGAAACCTATGTTTAGTTCGGGATCCAGTCCCGGTGGCCCCTAACCAAGTAGTACAGCGCTCATCAATTGTTCGATTGTTAAACCCGAACATGCCTAAGATAGTAAAGCACAATGTCGAGATAAGGGGAGTATGTTTATGGATTTTCTAGGGGGAGTTAGGGAGCAAGAAGGGGCTGCGTAGGAGGTGTGTATGAGGGGGTGCTGTAGTCGGGGTGCTGTGGTTGGATGTATGTTTTCAGAGGTGGCCCTTGTGCCTGAGATTTAGGATATTGTAATCATAAATTCTATGATCAACTCTGTTTGGATCTTCATAAGTATGCAGGGCAATGCTTAGGGGACAAATGGATTGACTAGGTGCTAATAGGATTTGCGTCTGTGTAAATGATTGTAGTTAAGAGCAGTAGAGAATGAGGCTTACCTTTGCATTTCTGCTTTGATTTTTTCCCTTTTACCCAAAACTTCTCTGGCTGCCGGTGTCTTAAATGTGTGTTGAATTGGTTTGAAATGGCAATCCAAAGAAAAAAAATGCACTCAAGAAGTGCATTCAACACCGAGAACGTAAGAAGCAGGGATTTCTTTTAAAAATTGTATAATGCTCTCATCTTTGGTTCACTTCATAAAAATATATTAATCGTAGGAATAGATACTTTTAAAATTCGTTTATGAAAGGGCCCTGGGAATACTCATGTTTATCACGTTGGGGTAAGTTTTCCTATGAACAGAATATTCTACTTTCGTTTTTATATACATGCAAAGAAGAAGTGACGACTGTCACTAGCCGCAATTATGGTTATCTGCACCCTTAAACATTGTGGAATCTCCATATAGATATTTATATTATGAAGACTTCAAATGCACACCTGACAAAAGGCAGACGAGAGTTGGCCCCTTGATCTGTGTAATTACGCCTTTGGAGAAGGCTGGAACTGCATCCTAGCAATGCTTATGAAAATAATCAGAGTTCTTGCATGTGCAACGAGAAGATTGGCGAAAATTGGAGATAAATTTAGTTATTTTTCTCAGGCATTAAGTGCATGTCTTAACCTATATCATTCTTATACCAAGCACCCTCCCCCTAATTCTATCAATCTCCACAACCCCTTCCACCATCTCATCTTGTCTTGCTATACATACCCCATCAAGCACTCTCGGTGCATGGCTGGATTTATGAGCACGGACCACGAATATTCCCATAATGTCAGCCAATTTCAGACTAGTCAACACGCGATTTGAAACATTTACTCTCTATTATCATCAAAGTTTAGCACCAGACGGACCCAAATCACTGCACTGTAAGGCCATGATAGACAAAGGCAGGGTTGACTACTCTGGCCAAACTGGGGTTTGTTAGTAACTTTGTTGCAGCCCATTCTTTCTGGAGTCATCAATGATGATCTGCTTGTATTAGGCCGAAATAAAATAGGTGTCCAGATGTATAGTAACTGAAAACTAGGTAGGGGGGGGGGGGGGAGGGTTGTAAGTTATAACAACAATCTTTTGGTAAACCACCTTTCAGGAGGTGGGGAAATGTCTATTTTGTAGGAATACTGTTGTTTCAAAACAAGTGAAATGTTTTTTTTATAGGAAGACTTGTTTTCCTGCTTTAATTAGCTTTTTTTGTAAAAGAAATCAAGAACAATATTTTTTGGGTGGGGGAGGGTTTCTCTAGGTAGGGTGATGGGTTTAAAAAAATGTTTTTATTCCTGAGAATTTCACATTTTTTTAGTCTCTTCTGTCTCTTGAAGAAAATCTACGTTGCAAGGTGCCCTTTCGCTTTCTATATCGGTAGACATTATACTTGTGAGTTTGGTCTGTAAAGTCAGACGTTGTCAATTAGAGGCGAATAATTTGACAGAAAATCGTGCATCTGTCCATATAAGTCAATTGATTATAGAAACGGTGACTGTTTTATTAGGTGAAAATGCAAGAATCAATTTCCTCAGTCATTCTAGGGAGAGGTATACTTTCCATAGTGAGCCTGGAAACCATGAGATTTTAAGCTAGTAATTAAAGGACGAAATTTGCCCCCCCCCCACCACACATTCCTGTCGATTATAGTTATGTTTTCTAATATCAATTTGTGAATGTATACATTTGGTACGAACTCTGTATAATTTGTACTGCAAGTAATAATGATTGGGACCAGGAGCAGTCTATCAAAGCAAACAATATTTAATATGAACACTTCAGACTCTATGGCGCAGTCTAGACGGCAAGGGCAACCACTTCTTACGTGCGATATATAGATTTCGATCTAGGATAATATCTGCAATAAAATATAGCATTCTTTGACTTTGACTGTCCTTATCTCTGTTTCTAAAAACAGTAACATTTAAAATAACAGCTATGTTCAACATGAAGGCTCATTTTACGAATTAATAAATCTGTCAGCAATGAGGATGGACCAACATCAATTAAAGCTATTCATATTATCTGTGCATTGAAAAAAAACTTGGCAGTTATCCAAGAATACTTGACTAAATTATTTTTCATACAATTCATATTTTTACTTATCTATAAAGCAAATAAATCATTAGTAAAAATACACAATAAATAAATAACAATAATTCAAATAATCAAAATGTTATCTTACATTATATTTGGACGTACAAGAGACCCTCCGGGGTGGTAAGAATACATGTACATCTCTTATACACACTCAGACTGGGTCCTCATCTCGATCATGGCCCTTTAAGTAGGATATGGTGCTAGTCTCTTAGACTGAAAGGGGGTAACCAGTTTCCTACCTGTGCTAATCGTACAATGCTTGCCCTTGTGTGACGCAAGAGACTTCCAGTCGTGTGTGAGAGTGTGTGATGATCATCATCATTTCTCATGGTACAGAGACTACAGTTCGTCTAAAAACTTAACGACTGACATTTTGGGAAGGATGCATGGTCTTCAGGATATGTTATCTGTTTAAATCGGGGAATTAGAAACAGTAAGCCCCTGAATTAATGCAAATGATAGTTTGTTAAGTATTCAAAAGAACATTAAATAATCTTTACACTTGTTCAAACATACATGTATATACTGGTAAAGAATTGAAAGGTGGGAGAGAAAACTATTGAAAAAAAACCGTTTTAATTCGATGATGTTATTACGCCAACGTAGTGAAATCTTTTCGTCGATAACCATTACATTATTGGGATATTAAGACCTATTCACTATCATTACAGTACATAGTCCAAAAGGCAGAACCCATAGACGAATATTTGAATTTCATAGTTGATTACAATGCACAGTTTATAAAAGGCTAATTGTATCTTGTATACAGAAGTGAACATGTGTACACACCATAGGTCTTTATAACATAGGCATATGGAAATTATATTTTGTCAAAAAAGAACCTCCTGGTGGCTATTTAAGTATAGCAACGGCCATTATTATGTACATGTACATCTATCAGAATGAATTTCTGTTTCTGAACCACTAAATGTTAATTGCAACTTGATCTCCAACCTATCCTGAACAGTTGTTATCACCTCTTGTTGTGAACATTTGATATTATTTATTACCATCTTATTGTGATTGATCCTTATTATAATGAGGTCAAGGTGGACCTTATTTTTTTTTTATTATATTTATCATCCACTCGTTATTGTAGTTATTCTAGAAATGAATGCAAACCCCTTTTCAATCTGAGGCCGCCTAATATCAATGTAATGATACTCTTGTGGCCACCAGGAAGGAATTACATACTTCATATTGGGTTTAGTCTAGCTTAATAATGGTTGAACCTCCTTGGATTTAGTTGACCTTCCTCTAAACATAAATGTATGATACATTAGTAGGTAAAAGTGAACTTAGCGACATTCGGAACGTGTGTGAGACTCATAAATATTCAGTGCAATCGGTTTAGAATTCCTGAGAGTGCGCCATTGATGATGAACCTTCTCAACCAAATGTTTAGTTGATATGGTCTGATCGCTGATAAGATCGGTGATTGATCCCAAGAAGGGGATCCAATACATGCTGATAAAAAGAAAAGGGAAAGTCTATATGTGGGTAGAGGTAGGGGGCATCATAATATTCGAGGCAGCAACTATAGTTGGTAATACTGAACAGTGGATGGCCGTCTATGACCATAAGTATTATTATTATGATTAGTTTGAATATGCAATAGACTACATGTAATTGAAATAAAGAAGTGAGTATAATTGTAATGAAAGGAAATTCAAACGTATAATTTGTATTCATACGTGAAGGGGTGTGTGCAAAATGTGGTTTCAGTCATTTCCAAGATTCTGTTGGGTTCCTATCTTATATTTTTCCCCATGTAGGTCCAAATGGTAGCGATCGTTTATGAATGACTCACACGTGTACACATTTGTTTTACAAGCCTATTCCCACTCCCCTCCCTACCAACCAAATAATAACAAGCCCCCATAAACTAGTTTTAGATCTTATACGCTATTTAATAAGCAAATTCCATTAACTTCAGTTAAAATATGATTTATATGATTCGTTCGTACATGCTGCGTTCTATTAAATTAGCTATTTAGTTAATACAGGATAACTAACAAGTTAATTAAAGGGGCGTGGATATGTCACTCGTGTAGCCATGGGATGCGTCTACAATGAGTGTTATGTTATTTCTTTTTACTTTATTTTATTTTAGGCCATGTTATACGCATACAACATACACCACTCCAGATACGTTGTTTCAAAATTGTTGCTTATTTTATGCACCTCTTCACTTCTTTTGCAAGATCTCGAGCTAGAGGATTTCAAGGGCAAGAACAACTTGAGGCAATATTTAATGCCTATTCCCTTAATTAAGGGGTTAATAGTACCTCTTTTGCCCTCCCCTGGGGGAATCTTTACCCCCAAGTTCCTAAAATCTTTTTGACGTTAGTTGCAGGCTACAAGGGAAGCCTTCGAAGTTGCGCAAGCTTGGATCATAACTCATTTCCTTATCTGATGGTCTTTTTTTCTTATCGCAAAATGGCATAGTTAGAGGGCATTAGTACGATTTTACAAGGCAATTATGAGTCTAATGGAGGCCTTTCAAAGCGGAAGCATGTTGGAAATGATCACATTACTATGGAAACTATAGGATGGGGCCTCTCATCAGGGAGTTGACATGAGTCGCTGTTTCCATGTAGATGCTTTTAAAACACACATTGAATCTTGTGTAGAATATACATTTTTGTGAACACGATACTAACAAAACCCTTTTAGTTATTTCCATGGTTTCTTTCTGGAATGAAACAAATATATTTTTATGAACGAAAATAAGTTGTAAAACATTAAAACAGGAAAAAAAGGTTTCACTGATTGAATTGATCTCCCTCCAGGACCTCACGGCATTAGAAGGTATCATGGCCAAATCATTATACTCTTTATCAAAACATTCATTGTTAATATTCGAAGGAAAATTGATCAAACGTGCGAGACATATATTTTCTGAGCAAAATAATGCCCAATGCATTTTTCCCCGGCCCGAGCAGGATGCTATATACTATAATACAATCAGTATAGACTTGATGCATACCTTGTCTTTTCCAGTTTTGTTTTTTTCCTAAATTTATCGACTCTTGTGATTGCTTTTGAAATGTCATTACCTCCGATGTCCCTCTAGGATCTCGCTAGATTGGAACGAATCATGCAATAGCACAATGTTAGCATGTAGCTAATGGCTTACACAACATCGTGTGTATCAGCCCCCTGTCAGGGATAAGATAAAAGAAAAGTGATCCTAATCATAAGCATGATTTTACATCTATTTCTCTCTTTCTATGTGTATTTCAATGAGAAATTATTCTTGAAGTAAAGTAATAATACTTCATAGGAACTTGGTGGATGAAAAATCAAAAGAAAGATGAACATTGACAAAAATGTGAACCGAATTCCAAAATCCTTTATTTAAAGATAGGACCTTTAAATAAAGGATTTGGAATTCGGTTATATGACATTGCAAATATTATTTGCAGTGTCATATACCTCAATCATGGGGTACCTCAATAATAACTGTGTAAAGCATCCCCTTTTCCGCCAAGAAAATATCTCTTTCCACTACCTACACTCTTTCAAGTCAATGGTCTTTGTTCTCTTGTGTAATCTTCGTACCTTCCAGGTGGTTTCTTCGCACAAAAACTATAGGATTTATCGGGAAACTATACGAAATTCCACAAAAACTTCCCAGCCTAACGTTCAATTAACTAATGCCTGTAGCATGATTTGAATAAATCTGTCAATATTACGTACATGGTTAGGGACGTGACAAAAGGATACATTATGGTTCCACGAAACAAGCGCTTTGAAGGAGAAATTCTAGTCAAGGTCGGCCATTCAATTTGATATGCATTCTAGTAATAATCTGTGAATATTAAAAAAGTAATGAATACTTTCATTTATCTATAAAGGAGGGTATAGTTATTTCAAAGAAGTTTATGGCTTACACATTATGGATAAGGCATAATGACAAAATAGCTGTCATAACGAATGTTAAAGGCTGTTGATACAATTGGTCCCTTTTTTAATATTCCGATAATGAAGCACCAAAAGATTGCTTCGAAGATTACAGGTTATGATTTAAGATTGTAAGATAAATCACTGCGGTGTCCGGTTCCAACATTTAGTGAGATTGGCCTTGTCAGGGAGGGGTCTTTCCTCTCTTTTCATTTAATTGACTGTTTTTCTCCTTCCTTTTCTTGTTATTCTTTCTATATACATTGCATGTTGATTGATATTCATCGTTTACAGAATGAACCCCAACAGCAAGAGGAATTCAACCAGATTTAAAGCAAGCTTGGTGTCATTACTTAAATATGTGCAAATATTTGATATATTTGCGAACTTATTACAAAGAATCAACTATATATACGGTCGAATAAATTCAAATCTAAAGTTTAATGAAGGGTGGGAGTTCATAATCGTTATGCTGGCTGGAATGTTAGAGAAATACAGATGCAGAATGATTGTATTGAAACTTGGGTTCTAAAGTATAAAACGTTGAGACATACTTGATGAAAATTAATAAAATTGTTTAATTATTGCTACTAAAGGGAGTTTGATGGAACTCGACTGAACCTGAGGAGTCTGAATCTGGTAAATAAACACTGATTTCTACGAGTACTCTGAACATAGTCATTTGCCTGTCTGTTCTTCCCTTCTCCCCCCCCCCCCTCCATTCTCTAATTGGTCAGAGCCTTGTTGTCCTGCCCTCCCTGCCTTTCTAGTTGCCCTGTCCTTCACGAATTTGTAACAATAGTTAGGTAATTCATGGGTAAGTGACACATTAACCAGTTATCCCAATACATAGATCTATCTTCAACACAGAATACATCGCGAAAACGAAGACTTGTGATGGTGTTATTTTAAACGAGTTTTATTCAGGATTATATTATATTACAAATGTTTGCACCCTCACCCAGTTTAGGGTGTTTTTGTTATGCCCTGAACCACGTTTACGTTATAGCAGTGAGAGGTGAATAATTGGTACAGATTCACATTATTAAATCAATTTACAGATTAATATTTAGAATGTACAATTCATCGAAATTAATGGTGTCGAGGATGCGATGAATGGTGTGAAGGTGGAGATGATGATTCCTAGCTATTAAGTACAAGTCTAATACGTAAAGGTGAGGGTGAGGGGTTATCCATCAGCTACCAATATAAAGCTCCTCAGTCCATTTCCTCTATACCTTTCAACATCCACCCACCTTTAGGTATTGCATCCAACAAGTGGCTGATGTTCATTACTCACATAACAGGGGTCTGGCCTACTTCGTCTCCCTCCATGGCACACTTTCCCTCAATTTCACTCTTTAGCAACAATACCCTGGATATGTCTATTTTTCATCACAGAGAGACTACCATCAAATGGCTCGTGGGAGGCATTGTATATAAAACACCCATATATGTATGTGTGTTCAGTGAAATTAAGGAGAGCCAAGATGCGTTCCCATCGTAGGAGAGACAGTAGATGAGTGAAAAGTGGGGGATCTTGCGTGCAACTTGGCTGGAGGCCCGGCGCGAGGCTCGTCTCCTCCACAAAAAAACACCCCCTAAGATTACACCACCCCATCTAAACACCCCCCACTCTCGACTCCTCCACACGTCAACCTCACGAGCTATCACCGGTGGCGCTCTCTCTCACAACTGGGGCTCCAAAAGGATGGATCCCAAATCAAATTCATGGTTATTTTAGTATTTTGTTTTTGTTTTATTTGGAAAAAACATTCTGATGGTGCTAGGATCTGGATTCCTCTTTTCAGACCAGCAGGTTAACTAATATGGTCTCTTAATTGTCTTGTAGATGAACAGTTAAGATGAAATATGAGAATGAGCAAGAATTGATGAAAGATGAGTCTGATAAACAATATATCATGATAAAGATATTAATTTTCCATTTTTTCTTATTTTTTTGTTATTTGGTCCATGGGCGGATTAACACATTGTGTCTGCTTCTAATCCTGCCATGTATAATTTCTTATATTTACCTGTTTCTATTTAGTTTCAGTTTTGACTTTTGGTAGTACATGTATGTATCTAGTATGTCGGAATATGAAGGTTTATGTGCTGAAGTAATGTCCGCATATTAATTAACATTGAATTGTTAACTACCAACAAGTCATAATTATGTTAGCTAGTTCTTTTTTGCTGTGATTGAAAATAATACTTCGTTGAAATAAAGAATTATTTACATGTAATAATTTTACAAACCAATAGGTGGAATAAAATAAAATGATTTGTCAAATAAAATGACATAATTCATATTGTTTGTTTAAAATTTTTATTTTATTGGCAGGTTTTTATTAAAAAATACTTTAGTGGGTTTTGTTCTAACAGAATCATTGCTGAATCGATACAACTATATCAACTATGTTGTCTTACAAAAAAACACCTTATACTAGTTATAGACGTTAGGGGTCGTTATGGTGTCATACTCATTGTAATTTAGACATGTATATATATGTATGTTGTAGGATAAGCCATGTATTTGGGGTAAACATAGTTGACAGCAATAGAATCACAAACCTGGGTTCGAGGAGCGACTATGTTAATAACCCAAAACAAAGTGCTCATGTACCTAGCCCAAAGTTTGTTGATTTGAGATCGCCGAAACACAAACGTCATCAACAGCTAGCAATGTTTTCTATTGTTTTCTATTGTTGTCAATGGGACTCAGGGCAACCTTAGTCCACTTCTTGGTATTCCTTTATAATGTGGTACATCAATACAGATTGTTTCTATTTTGCAATCAGTAATAAATAAATATTTAAATGTTTAATATAAATAATTTTCAATACCGGGATCATACATGGATTTAAGACAAATGGCTTTATCAGCTATGGTTGAACGTTAAGTCTGGTTACTTACGACTAGAAATTTCCATTAAGTAACCATTCTTTGGGGGAGGAGACTGGTTTAATATAATATAATCTCCTGTGGTAGATCAAGGCACGAAGGCCACCCCTGTACAAGGGGTTTCTCTGTGTAGCAAGGCCATAGTGCGAAGACCAGCAATTATCTATGTAGAGAAACGAACCTTGATTTATCGCCCTCAGCGACAGTGATACAAATCACTCAAGTCTACCTGCTGCGCGATTGATTTGCTACATTTTCAATGAGACATATTGGAATTTGTACATGGAAACAGCTATACTTCATTCGCCTAAGGATCACCATGAGCCTTGGGACCAAACAGGAATGCGCTTTGCTATGTCAAGTACCATCTCTCTCCCTGGATGTACTTGCCTTGAGAAATAACTATGTCCCATTCAATAAATCATGATCGGTTTGATCCATACAAAAGAGTTGGTTATTTCTGTAATTGAGAGTGGTCTAAGTGAATTAAAAAGCCAAGTCTGTGCTTAAGAAAAGTGTTGATGAGGTTGATGTAACATTCTATGGTTTATGGTTGAGCCTTTCCAGGGACCTCACAGAGCTGGTAAATGAAATGCATATTTGTGGATTACGTTTATGTCCAATGCAGATCTATGTGTTTTCTATTACAGAAGCTAGAGATTTGTCCCCAAGCGTCGTTCCAAAACTAAATGATATGGATATATGATACATTTTAAACGGGACTTTATAGATTATTTGAAATATGTACCATATACCGATGTTGGTCACAAAATAAGTTTTAATACCATTTCTCACGGAAAAATAAATGGTTGGTTAACACGATTTAAAAAATACTAATTTTAATTGAATAATACTGTTTGTTTAGAATTTCTCTCATTCTAAGCCAGTTACACAAGACATATTTCAAACTAAAAAAATGGTTAATAAAATGCTAAGTGTCAGACATGATGAGGCCGATGTAATTATAGATATTCCCGCGTGTGTCGCCACGGTAGGTCTCAACCTGCACACGGTGACCACAATCGTGCCACACGCCCTCTATCGAGCAAAATCGTGACTAAAATGCCAAGACGGTGGGAGCAACGAAGAAGAACGAGATTTCATGTCTGAAAGGCTCCCCGACCCGACAAAACTTTTTCTTTGTATTTTTCACTCCCCTTCAACACATCGACTGCAATATTGCATATGATGGAGCCGGATGGAGCTAGCGTAGGAAAGGTGCATGAACGTCCTACCAACCCTCTTGATCTATCACCCCGTCGAAACAGTCTGGTTTATTTTTTTGATAGTTACAATTATTATTTATAAAGTAACACGTGTATCACATTAAGAGAAAAAGGGCCTTTACAACAACCTAAGTATATTCACATCACAGACTAGGCTCAGAGTCTCTCAGATCAGATAAGAATGGTATGTCAGTGATTAGACGCCTACTGTGTTAATAGCTCTCCTGGCCCCGGAGTACGTACGTCCTAATGGGATAGCATTTGGCGGTTTGGAGCGAGAGGCTTTCCCTCAGCTCGAAGGGACTCTCTTATCTCTGAGCCTAGACTGATGAATTGATTTTTATACAACTTGACACAATTTGTGTATCTATCTGTCTTCACCCAAAGCTCCTATCTCCACCTATCCATAAAGTGTCAAGACACTTTATGAAGTTTATCAAAAGTGGTTCTTTCCAGTGAAGTTAAATCATAAGTAGGCTAAGGATTAGAAATGAGTCTTTCATTAATATATTTGCTCTCTCTTGAAAAATCCTGATTAGCAAATAAGACAATATTCCTTCTTTTAAAAAAATCGGCTCATTCTATAATTATTTGACTGCCTTTATCCTAAATTTACTTACTTCCTTTCTCCTCCTCATATATTACCTACCAGTATGGATGGATTGAATAAATGTATAATTTACTGCCGCGAGTTTTCTACTTTTCTTGTAACGTTAATAATAATCTATGTTATGCTCATAATGACACTCGTGGAAACTCCACGACCCGTTACCGAGAAACACTAACTCTGTAATTCTACGCTTTTTTTTAACCCACACGCCAACCGAAGGAAATTACCCCTCATCTGATGGAAGTAATCAAAGGATCAAAAAAGAAAAAGAAGAAGTGGATAATGGAGACACGGGCCATGTTTGTTTCCTTAAAAGGGCCGCTCGAATTCTGGGATCTGTTTAGAAGATATATGGTCGGGACCACCACTTAGACGATTACCTAGACTTTACCATATTATGGCCAACCTACTTGAAAAGGACATAATTATGAGCGCCAAGACCCATCTTATCCATAATGACAATTCATTGATCATGTACCCCCTCTGAAATTTCAAGCTGTGCCCTTTTACCCTATTTTCCTAATTTTTAAAGGGTCTAACTTTGTGCATTGTTAATGGTGAAGGAGGGGGGGGGGCATGCACTAACTCACTGGAAAGAAAAGTATAAAAAGATGGAGAAAAAAACTTACAAACTTTTGTATGACATTGATAGGGCACAGCACATTTTAAACGGGCTATATGTGTTGAGGATTCTATTCTTTATCCAGTCAATACTCTTGAGGATTGATAACCCTAAAGGCATAATTATAGCCTTCAATATTATATTGCCAGATTTTATATCTTGTCGCAATCTCATGGTCTCTGAATCAACTTCAGAATAGGATTTTTAACCCATCCTCACTTTCCCTTCCGTGTGGTCTGAAACGACCCCCTCCGTTTCGCTTGGTTGATCAACCTCCCATCCCACTCATCTCCTTTAAGATATTACTTTTACAGCGAACCGATAATGTCTGTCATTTTCTTCAATACTGTCCCTTTTTTCAAAGCCCTTCCCTCATAATTCGACCCAGAAGACTTTCGTACTTTTTTGTTGGTACATACATACTTAGCAAAGACCGCTATTGATATAGAAATATCCGTATATCTTTATTACTTGGCCTCTGATTGCGCTCCATAAATAGTGATTAAACATTGATATTTGCCCTTTGAGTGGGAGGGTTACATGGAAGCTTTATATCCTGTACCATCCAGCATGGTTTTTGACCAAAGGTCTGTAATCAAGACTTATAATTCTGTCTTATACACATGAATATCATAAGATATATAGGACTCCGACTGAAGAAGGCTCGAGGCAATCTGTTTGATCATGGGCCATAATGCTTCATATTACAAGTATTTGACATAAAAATGGTACACTTCGTGTGTCATCAATAGCAACGTTTTTCTGTGTTCCTGCACTGATTTATCTCTAAGGATGCATATTCAATAGCTAATATGTGCATGTTATGCATAACGATTGTTCAATGGTTTTATTACAACAGCCGTCGTGTGTGGTTCAGCTCGTAGCAGAATGTAAATAAACTAGTTTTTTTATGAGCTACAACCAAGTTTCAACGATGTAAATCATACAGCTTTCCCTTTTTGAATACATCTTCTCTTGAATTTCCCTCAAACGAACTTCAATTTATTTGCGCCTTTTAGAAGTAAGTCTTATTTTTTACGTTGTAAAAGTCACAATCAAGATGGCGTAAACCTTATTTTTTACTGCTCCGGAAAGTGACCATGAGCATACTTGTTACAAAGTGTTTAGAGCCTAAAATTCTGTATTTATAAGGACCGAATCTATAACGCTATGTGTAAAAAGCAAGATTTCTCTAATTTAATTTATTGGTTCATCTCTTTTAAAATGATCCATGGGGTGTTCAGTATCTGGATTAGCCTGGAGGTCACTACTAGCCACACAAAACTCTGCCACTGACATGATATATGACAGTTTGGCAGTCATTAAAGGTATACTAAGATCCACCCTCGTTGTCATGATCGCATTAGGACATTTTCGGTAGGGCCCCCTCCGTGTGCCGGGTATTATCATTAACCGTTAGCCGAGCAGGACACTGAATCCTTTCAGCCATCCCATAGCTTGAAGCATGTCACTCACTCAATGGTCAACCGGTAGATTAATGTCAGCCAGGGCTTCTAAACATCCTATGATAGATTTATGATGAAAAGTCAAACTAACCTCGGGTAAAAACCACCTCGGGTCAGCGACATTAAAAGGGCTTGGCAGTTTAGGGTTTCAGGGATCGATGTGGAACAATGAATTAGCATTTGTCAAGGAAGGTGTCTAAAGGCTGAAAAACTACAGATGCCAAGATGGGACATGTGTACTCGCATACAATTCAGGATCCTGACGACAAGCCTTTCCGGAGATAATGTCATAAATAATATAATGGCAAAATGTCGGTGAACACCTATAAAAAAATCAATGAATGCACTTGGGTGTAAAATTGTACAAGTAAATACAAAATACACTGCTTATCATTCAAATCATTCAAAAACGAGTGTGCCCATCACACGAGCCGATTGTTCAAACAGCACTGAATCGGTTAAAAGCTAATGAATAAGAGTGTATGAATGATGTAACAAAACAGAGTCCAGTGTAACTGTTTAAATACATTTTACAGATTTTTAGCAAACATTTCCCATTTCTCCCGGTACTATAATCACAGGTGGGTTTTCTATTATTTGATTTCTTTCTTAAACTGCATCATTGCAATGATTTATGAAGAAGGCTTGAGCAAAAAACACTTGTAGGCAGGATTGAGGGTGAAATAGTCCTGTCCAATTTGAATATTTGAAAGATTCATGATCCTCTGATTGAATAGAAGGCAGTTTGTATGGCACTGAGCACCAATTTACCTTTCCCAGCATGGGATTGTTTGCCTTTTACAAAAGACTGGGCTAAAAGTATGGAACAGAGGACATGATTCTCAAGCTGATCCAAAGTTTGGCCCCCATGGATCTTGGGAGTTATTGGTGTTGACAGGTCTTACAACACAACAAATCAGCTGTGTCACTTCAAAGGACAATCATAAATACATACCGAAAGATCCAGCAGACAAGTCTTGCTATAATATTGGATGATCCACTGCAAACTGAAATGGCAATTATAATTTGCTACATTCTCCCCATGTGAACAATTTTTGATGGCTAAAAATGTATGTATTTCCACAGATCAAAGCTTGAAATTGTTTATGATATATAAGGTGCAACTGGATATTCCAGGTATGTATGAAATACAGTCTTTTTAAAAAGTCACAATATCATTCTACATATTTGTATAGCTCAACCACAATATATTAAAATTAGAAATATAGTAAAAAGA
Organism: Sthenelais limicola; assembly: GCA_942159475.1. Lineage (NCBI taxonomy): Eukaryota > Metazoa > Annelida > Polychaeta > Phyllodocida > Sigalionidae > Sthenelais > Sthenelais limicola. The sequence goes on along the minus strand of OW804097.1, from coordinate 67,911,888 downwards.
AATGCCACGCCTCCAGCTCTGTGTAGAGGCAGTTAATCGGGCACGTGTCCTTGAAATAAAATGTTGACTTTGTCCTTTTTTATATTCTGTGCTTGTGCCAAATCCCACTTTATCGTTTCTTTTCCATTTCCTTCTCGTAGCAATGGATAGTCCCCATAATCATATATATATACATATTATCACAGACATTGAACACGTGCGTTCTTAATAATGATTTCCTAGGTTACAAGTTATAATTATAATTTTAGGATTATAAAACTGGTTGGAAATTAAGTTATACTGCTTTATACAAAGCACCACACACATTATTAGTGCTACACTGGTATAAGTATATAATACATTTATTATTTGGTTATTCCTCTGTCAGCTTTTACAGAGGACATTTTTATTTCTCGCTCTCGCCTCCCCAAATATGACAGCATAATTCATAAAGTGTAACTGGTATTTCCCTAACAATCATGCCACACCATTCGTCAAGCTCTGGGTCAACATTCTGACTTGACTTGGGGGCTTTCTTTGACATCCCTCTTTTGTATGTAAGGAAGAGATTCCAATTTAATGCCAACATAAATACCATGACTTTATACATATCTAAAAAGTTGATACTGTGTAAAGTATGCCAAGGGTTCGGTTGCCTGTCCTTTTAGGGATAATACATGGTCCACAATGGTGTGGGGTATTGTACGGCCATGCTGACATGTAAAATGGTCAAGTTTGAATGTTTGCACGGTCCAATTGGACATAATTCATGTGTCCACCGAGTGGGTAATGACCCTTTTCATACACCTGGAGGTATATGTCCATATAATACAAACAGCCCCTGGAGGCATACGCCCATTACTACCACACATGCGCACACACCTCCTGCCATTTACCTTTTGAAAAATTGCTGGTTGTCTCTGAAACCGGACATGTATCTTATTCATTCCTTTGCATGTCAGTCTTCCTCTTTAGAAAGGCATCCCACGTTCTCTATATATTACTTCCATATCGGTTCTCTGTATCTGAAATCATGGTCAATGGGATTACTTATGAAGCATGAAAATTTCCATCCGATTTGAGTTTTGTATACAATCTGGCAATACATTATGATAACACGTAGTTTTAATCAGATGTAAGAAATGGATCTTATTCTAATCCCTACTTACAAAACATTCTCAGTATAAAAGGGGGCATGGCATGAATGTTCATACGCAATAAAAGCACGTGCACCTGAGGGCTTCATGTCTTTGCACCACAATAAATGCATACCGTATATTGAATGGCCATATGTGGCATTAAGGTAGAGGCTGGGGTATAGAATGGCTGTAGGTCGGACCATAGGATAATTGCATACCATTCCATGCTGTCAACAGGTGAGGTGAGTCCATACAACAGGTGCATTTACCTGCAACAGCATCCCCTACCGTACACCATGTAATAAAATGCTGGCTTCGTAAGACACACACATTATATGGATATTATAGGGCTTTAAGTTTAATTTTATGGTAATTATCGTATTGTTAAACCTCAAACCTGTATTGAGGCTAGTTCCTTAATGATAATTACCATTCTACCAATTAACACAAGATCTTACAGATACGTTTGTGAAAAAAACTGTCATCAAATGTATCATACGCTTGTCCATAAGGTCACATATATTTCTTCGAGAATTGGAGACTTGGAATGTAATGCAGGAAATATACGGAAAAGTGCTGTTGTCTTGAACTGAAGTGACAGATAATTAAATTGGTGATTTGTGATCGGGTATTGAAATTGACCCTTCAAAAGTCATGACTAAGCCAATTACAAAATCAAAATATTTAAATGTTTCAGCTCTTTCTGAAATATATTACGCATACATGTATACCTATAAAAAGCTAAAAAGAATAACTAAGTAAACCTGAGTACAAGTACAGTTAGAAAAAATGATTGTTCGGCGGCAATTCCGATCTTTACGGTAGACAGGTCCTTTTTGAAAAAGGGAAGAATGTGAATTGGAATGGACATCAAGCATAAGGGGAAAGTGTGGAAGGCAGGAAATGAGGAGAAAGGGAGGGAAGGGGGAAAAGAATGTGGAAAAGAATCTGTGGTTTTTTATAATGATGACTGTGGTCATTCCTGTCATAGCAAATAGTGAGGGGCCATGAATAATAACACGATACGGCCTTCGTTATGGCCTGCAAAATTGGTATATGGTGTAGATAATAATGTTAATATTTGATATATTCATGTCTGGCGGTATTTACTTAAGGTTTTGGGTGATTATTGAGTCTAGTGACCCTCGAGATATCCCGGTACGTACAGGAGCAATTGCCTCCGAGTTATCCAACTGGACGCGTGTTTATAATATCTTACTTATTGTTGTTTTTTCCCATGGCAAGAAAATTACCCCTCCCCCCGCCCCATTTCCTAAAAATAATGAGTTGTTGGTCGGCTCAGAAGCTATAAGCTGCTGTTTAAAATCTGAGAAGGATATGTACAGTTTAAGGTACTGTGGCGCAATCTTTAACAGTCTAGGCTCAGAGCGAATCAGATCCCTCCAAACTGAGGGAAACTGCATGATCGCAAACATTAAAATCCCATGAGGACAGTATTGGTGGGCCTATATACTCCAGTGACGGGAAATCCATTAGCATACCGATCTGTTTTCATCTGATAGGCTATGAGCGTAGACCGTTTATTTATTTCATTTGCTTCATTGATGAACCAACTTTAAATCTCTTCCTCCCCATTGATGTGGTTTAAAATAGTTATTTATGCATAGTAAATATGAATGATATGAGTTTATAATTACTTTGTGTCTGTACACGTTTTCCTTACGTTCAGTATTTTTCAAGGAGCTGGTCCTTGAAAATCAGGGTTCTACTTGATGATTTATAGACATTAAGAGTTAGCACTGAACTGCAAAAACCTATTGAAGGAACAAATCATATTGTTCTTAATAGCCTTTATGCATGTGGGCGAAAATTTTCCCATGCACTTTCATCACCACTTTGAATGAGGACATCGGTCTCCTACCAAAATACCAATGCGTTACCAAGGCAAATGACCAATGATCGATACCTCGACTTTTAGGTTATTAAATTATTGCACCTTCTTTTAATGGGTGCAATTGCTGTTAAATTGCGAGAGAAATGTTTGATCGTCCCAATTTCAAGTACTTAACTAGAACCCTATTTGATTTCCTCGCGTTGGTACATGCATCATGAATGCACGATTCATCATTCCATCTGGTTGTTTCATGTTTAGTTGACGTTTGAACTCACATCTAAAAGAGGCATTAAAAGAGATCCAGAAATATACTCCATCTATCATATTTACCATTGCTCTTATATGTCCATCTTTTCCTACTCTAAATCTTCCACTGTCATGCATGTCTCAGGTCTAATGACTACATGCTATACCACTGCCGCCTTAAGCTAGCATGTAAAGCATGGAGAAAATTGGTAAGGATAATTCAGGTAATTTAACAATAGTCTAATCCCCGCTGACAGTGGCTTTAGTCGGGATGCTTTGAATGACAGAGAAGAGCTCTGCTTAGATGTTAAAGCTGTACGAGTTCGTGTGATCAAGATCGCCTCAAGCGCCATCAAGGGTCAATTGTTCAGTAAACTGTTGAGGGCTTGCGCCGCAGTTTAACCAAACTTCCCTGGTCCGGGGGCACTTCAAGTTCCGTGCAAGACTGGTCATCCCTGTCAAAATGTACGATTCCGCCACGACCCAAAGTTGAGAACCTCTGACTGCCAGAGGAAAGGGATAGGAGGGAACTGCGGGGTGAGAATGAGGTATAGGCTTTGATCGAGTGTGTAGGATTGGGTTGTGATTATGTTTGCGTGCTCTTGGCGCTACATGACGTGTCCCTTCTCTGAGAGGCGCGCGCCGACAGAAGTAGAAATTGTCGTCTGCGGAGGAGGACTTTACCCTTCGGTGACCTTGACAATTGTTCTTCTCTATGACGCTTTCTCTGTGTCATGGCCTCGCGTTTTGATGACAGATAATTCTTTCTGGGCTTTGAATTGCGCCGATTCCTGCAAGAATATTACAATTTTAATCAAGGCTTCTCACAGGAAGTTATGAGAATTTTACCCGAAGCGCCATTTCTCCTAGTTAGCAAAGGCCAACAAAGTGAACGCATTGGCTCTTTTATCTTTGGTCCTTCCAGGAGACCCCATACTGCTTAAAACTGCAAGTCAGAATAAGGTTTTCTTGGAATATATAATACGTGACTTAGTTCTCTGTTGATCCATTCTCAGGTAGCATTGAAACTAATATTTCTTTTCCTTTCTTTTCTTTTCTTTTACAAAAAATGACAAAAAACATATTTCAAAACCTCTGTACACTACACACTTTTATAAACATCAATCAGCTGTGTCAGATCAATAGTTTAATTTCAATGGGTTTTTGAATCTCAAAGCAGAAAATATGCAAAGCTCTAACAAAAAACAAATTATTGGCCACACAGTTTAAAAATCATTTAAGCCCCCCCTCCTCTCTTGCTATCCTCTTCTCCCTCTTCCTCTCCAATCCCCCCTCTCCCCTCTTCTTCGCTCTCCCATGCCGATCCGATCCCCCTCTCTCCCTCCCCACCTCCCCCTTTCCCTGTTTTAATAATAGGCCATTCGTGTAAAAAGCTCCCCACGCAAACTATAGGTATGGCGTGTATATCATAAGTTACACATTTTGATATCCCCTTTAGAATATTAGAATACTTGCATAGTATCCGTCCTTTGGACTGATAAGAACAGGTAGGTTCTCTATGAATGATATGATCAAGAATGGATGGGATGTGTTAGATAGAAATCCCCCCCCTCGACTCTTCGTTCTATCCCCCGGTTCTATCCCTCTCCCCCACTTCTCTCTCACTGTCCCTCCCCCTTCCCCTCTCTTCCTCCCGCCCTCTCCTTCCCCTCTTCTTCTCTCTCCTCCGGTCCCTCTCCTCCCCCTCCTCTCCCCCATCCTCTCCCTCCCGTCTCTTCTCTCCCCTCCTCCTCTTCTCTCGCTATATCTTATTCTCCTTCTTCCTCTCCAATTCCCCCCACCCTCTCCCTCCCCTCTTCTTCGCTCTTCCCCTCCCCCTCTGCCCTCTTTCCCCCTCTCTTCACATTTTTGCTTTCTATTAAAGCTTACTAATCGTGCTAACTATATGTATTTCTATTGCGAATATATCACGGGGTATACAGATTTTGACTTGAAGTGTTGATCAGATAGAATCTGCAGATTTCTAGAATTTCCCTTTGCCGATCATGTCGGCCTTGTTGTTGATTTAATGGCATCACTCTCTTGGTAGCACGGGTTATCAAAGCTGTTCATCTATCCTGGTGACATTTTCTGAATACGCCCCATATATTTGTTTGTAAATGATCTTACAGGAACATAGTTAAACAGTATATCATCCATAGCTACGGTGTACAATAAATAACTATAATAAATCTGAAGATAACAAATAGCAACCCCGCCCCCGCCACACCCCCACATTAACTTGATCTGCTGACCTTCCTCAGTGATCTCCTGATTTTTCCTTTTCCTTTTCCTTTTTCTTTGCCCTTTTCTTTTCCTTTGTACCAAATAATTAAGTTAAACAAGGTATGATTAACTTTTGAATGATAACAATCTACCTTGCTTTAGGTTTTGATATGTTGTGTAAATATAATCCTGACTGAACATAGAATGTGGCTGGAACATTCTACTATCTCACCTCTCTTACCCAAGTAGCAAAAGTAGTTGGGTCCCAAATGGGCCCCACTTAGGCTTGAAACTGGGCCCCATTTGGGCTGCCCAACTAGGGCCCGGCTAGATGTGTCCCTCGGCTCCACCCTGGGCCAAGTTGGGCTGCCCAACCTGGGCTCCAGTTGGGACCTGGTTGGGCCCCATTTGGGCATAAAATCAGGTATTGATAGGTGCAGGGTGGGTTCCAGTCTGGCCCTAGTTGGGCCCCATTTGGGCATAAATTTGGGATGAATGGGTGCTGGGTGGGCCCCAGTTGGGCCCCATTTGGGCTTATATTAGGTATGAATGGGTGCAGGGTGGGCTTTTAGAATAGGCCCCTACTGGGCTAAGGTTCATAAAATATTGGTACATCTTTTATTAATCTATCTTTATTTCATTGGATGTTCGTTGACATTTTTTTCTCCTTTCCTGGTAATCCTTATCCAAGTGTGATGCAGGCACATATCAAAATCCCCTAGGGTTAAACCTGAAATAAGAAAATACAATAATTATAGATTATTACTCCAACATATTTAAGGACTGAAAGGTTAATGCATTCCTATCATTTTGATACATTTTCTAGATAGATTTGGAACATTATCTTGCTTTAACATTTCATTCTGTCATTGATTGAAACCTTTCTCCATAACATAAGCACACATACAAATGAATAATTTGAGTAATAGTAGTAGGCCTACATTGTATATTAACATGAATGGATAAGTTTGGCTAAATGTCATATAATTACCACTTACTAAATGGTGTTTGTACTTCCTATAAGAGCTTCCATTTCTGAGGTGATGAATTTGCATTGATTTTTCTTCTCCTGTAGTGGCAACTGACACAAAACCATCCAGCAAAATTCTGAAACACAAAGAATATTTCAAGTTTAAGAATGGAGATAAATGATAACATACAGCATACTTCCCTGCCTATTAGTTGTCCTGTGGTTTTAATATCTTCTTGAATGAACAAAAGGTTAATGTATGTAATAAGCAATGGCTAGACAGAATATTCAGTATGTCTGTATATGTTCCCAGCTCAGAGTAAAATGAAAGATGAAGACACCAAAGATACTGGATGCACTGACCCAGACAGTTGCCATATGGCTGTTCCATGTGGGCACATAGGGTTGTCATGGTAACTGGTCCCTGGGGTGCAGTGTTGGGGAGGGAGAGGGCCACTGCAGGGATGTCCTGCCAGATATACAATTACTAAGTCAATGAGTGCAAGCATAAAGCTAGCTAAGAAGGACAGTCTGGGAATGTTCCACCTTAACTTGTTAAGATATTAATGTAATTCATGGGAACCTTTTCTTGTCCCAAACAATTCTATTTCATGGACATAGCCAATTTAAATTTTAGATAATTTTACAGAATTGCTACCTTAGTGAATGTAGGAAATATTTCTTCCTAGTTTTTTAAGTAGTCAACAAAAGAAATAAAGCACCTGTATTGGGTTTATTCAAAAAGGAAATAAATATAATTGTGTACTTACATTGTTGTTGGCTGTGTGCTGGGCCTCTGCCTTTCATTGGTTGTTGAATACATGGAGATTGCATCCAAGAATGAGAGTTTTGTACACAGATATTGGACAATAATAAAAGGGTCATTCCTGAACATCTGAATACATTAAGGTCTGTTAGTTTGTGCCGAGATTATGGGGCCTTTTTTAGTTTTTGCATTAAAAAAATAGGAGTAAGCCCTAGTATGACTGAAATTTTACAATTCCCTTCCCTACAGTCAGCCTAACTCAAAACTGATTAGGCCCCAGTGCAGGAAACAAACCTCAACCCATTCCCAGTCAGCCCAACTAACCCAACTCAGAACTGCTTGGGCACCAGCACTGGAACCCAACTCCAACCCAAGTCCAGTCAGCCCAACTCTTAACCGGTTGGGCCCCATTGCTGGAGCCCAATCACAACCCAAGCCCATCCAGCCCAACCCAGCCCAGCTCAAAACCAGTTGGGCCCCAGTCGGCCATGCTACTAGGGTAATAAGCATGATGTGCATTAGACTGGTACCTATTTCATCATTTCTCAATTTTCAGCCTTCATCTCATCCCATTTTTCCATTCACTATTTCATCCAGCGTCCTGTGGGATGTTGTATAATTTACAATACCGAATTGTAACTCTTGCATAATATCTAAATTTTAATTTAATTTGATTTAATTTGTTTAGTATAAAATGTTTAGGGTACTGATAGAATACATAAAACTTTGGTATGCAATTAATAGATTACCTCGATGTAGAATAATAGTAAATTTTGTAGGGCATGACGAAAATCACCCCTGATGTGAGATCGTTATATATTGTTGTTAATTTCCTGAATAAAAGCACGATAAAAAAAAGAAGTAAAACAGTCTAGGTTCAAAGCCCTTCAGATCAGATAAGAATGGTATGTCAGGGATTGGACGCCTACAGCGCTAATGGGCTTTCATGCCTTGGAGTAGGTGTCCCGATGGGATTCTAATGTAATTTTATTGCCATTTTGCGGTTTGGAGCAAGAGGCTTCCCTCAGTTTGTAGGGACTCTCACAACTCTGAGCCTAGACTGAAAAGTCAAAGTCTCTTCGGAACACAACAGTCCAAGTTGCTAAGTTAGGCCCATAGCATCATTTTGTTTCCAGACATTGAACCCTGATAGCTATTTAATTTTTATGTAAATGTAGGCCTAAATGTATACTTAAATTTTATGTAGCCTAAAATTAATGTTTTATGTTTTATGTAAACATTATGTAAATGTATGTATAATATCAGAGCTTACAATGTGGGGAACAGTTTGGTACAACTGTTTAAATTATGTTCGTTGGTCAAATTGTCATGGAAACTGTTTCTGAAACATTTTGAAATTAGGAAAAAAATAAGGACCTTGTGGAAATTAAATCTCTTCCCTTTCATAAAAGAATTGATGTCTCTTCAAGTTGTGGGAAAGAAATATCTGTATCTGTTGATATATGACACATGTGATAAATCAGACAAAAGACAACAAGTCATTGATACGCTTGACTAGCTGGCGAAATGGCATAATTAAAAAATTATGCACTGCATAACACACAAGCCAATGAACACGCCTCCCATCCATCGGCGCTACAACTATTAGAGAACATTGGACAGGATCCGAAAAAAAACCTATAAAACCCATTCACAAACACCCTTAACTTATCTGAGTGCCTAAGTCAGACCCTTACGCCGAGATTTGACCAACAAATTTGAGCTCTTAAGGGTATAATTACGTCGTGACAGACCTCTTGCGTTGACCCTATCTTTGTTTAGGATGAAAACTCAACGCCATAACCATGCTCGTAGGCTCAGCGTGACACCTGACAGCTGAGAGAATTGTTTCTCACCCTCCCATGAGGTAGCGCCACCGTATATGTGTAAAACATCGCCAAGTGGATGTTTTTCTCGAGTGGCCAAAGGCCACGAGTGAAAAACGTCCATTTTGACAACCGAGTGCACATAGTTGACATAGCAACATCCAAGCGTATGCTATCAATGAAGAGTTTGTTTTTGTTTTTATATCACAAGTCCTCCGTTTGGGATGACAAAGACAACAATAAATACCTTTATTTTCTATCACCACTGTCTGCCTGTCGCCATATTGTATTCATTAACCAAACCTCATAACAACAACATTTGATATTGGCTAGCACCTTATGACGTCACACTCTCCGTCAATCAAATCTAACCAAAAATAAGTGCCTTTGGTACATGTATGTGTGATACGTCTAAACGTATCATATAGGCAGATATCACTCCTTTCTATATGATAACCCCAAACTTGCGATATAAAACTTCATCACAAGGAATAACAAGTATCGGTGATAGATATTTGTTGATATTGAGCAGTACTGTTTGCAGTTTCGGTTATTTCCGTTTTCCGTTCCGTTGTTGTCATTGTACTGGTTCTGTAGTTGGAGAGGGGTGGAGAGGTCCTCACTACATGGTTCACTGGCGTATTGATTTGGTTAGAACCTAATTAAAAAGATAAAAGTAGTTAAAAGTAGTTAAAGGTGGTTTAAGTTGCACCTCCAGTCACACATCCTATTTGTTTTGCTGTGGTTAATAAGGAAGGTACTATACCTCGTGTAATGTTATAACTAGATGGCAGGAGAATTTTTATGGAAGTTTTCCATTTAAATGTTTGAACAACCATTAAAGGCAAACGCTACTATCTAGTGGAAAATGGAAATAAATGTCATTTTTCTGAAACTTTGGTATTTGATTCTTGAAGTGTTTCTGGTCATAAGGATGGAAAAAAATCATTGGGTCGGCGTGCTCATTTTTGAATTACAGTGCTTCAAAATTTGGCATCTCAAAAGTACCAATGACGACCAAAAGGGGGGCCCATTTTGCAGTACCTTGACTTCATAGTTCATATTTGCTATTTATATTCAATCAATTTAAGTAAAATTAACAGTTTTAGAGAGAGTATTATTTGGCCAATAATTCTATGCCTCTTTTCTATAGGGTGCATTGTTATTTTTATTTTGAAAACAACAAACACATAGTGTGAATTTTAAATTAAAAACTCAAAAAACTCACTATTTTTCACCATTTTTATAAAAACAATTTTTTTTTCTCCCCAGTGAAAATAAATGTCATTTTTCTGATTCTTTAGTATATGATTTTTGAAGTATGTGTGTTCTTAAAACTGAAAAAAAATTAATGGGTCACCGTGCTAGTTTCTGAATTATGGGGATTTGAAACATGGCTGACAACCCAAAAATCTGCTGCTTTCAAAGTGTTCTATGTTTCCTAAACATGTCTATTTCAGACAGCTACAATTATTTTTTTAATGTGATGACATACGTTTTTTCCCCTATATATGTGTAGAATATTACCTGCACTATATGTGTAGACAATTTTGGGACATTTAGAGTATCCACTTTTGTTTTATTCCCAAAACCGTGAAAGGAAAATGCAGCATTTCCCAATGGACTTGCATGTTAAGTAGGTACCCATACCTATAGCTCTGTTTTCCAAATATGTCTATTTCAGACAGCTATAAAAAAAAATCTAACGCGATGACATATATTTTTTTTCCCTTTTTATCTGTAGTATATAACCTGAACTGTATGTGTAGAAAATTGTGGGACAGTAGGAGTAGCCATTAATTGTTTGTTTTATCCTATAAAATGTGAAAAAATGGGCCGTTTCCTCATAGACTTCAATGCTAAAGGAATAGTGAGTAAAATGCCCGTAGATTTGGTATAGGGAAAGGGGGGCGTGGCAGTGAATAGTAGCGTTTGCCTTTAAATTGTATGGAATTCAATTGTTAGAAATAAGATGAAATGAAATTAAGTGTAAGTGCAATATAGACTGTAGGAGATAATCGCTGAAAGTTTTGTGAAAATCTAAGTGTACATTCTTTTTTTCATTGAACACCCGCATCTACCTTTGACTAGAGGTTGTTAAGGTATCCATGGAGATAGGGGAAAGAGGTGAGAGTGAGAAAGAGAGCGAGAAAAAATGAGACCCCTGAAGTGGGAGGTGGTACTGTTATGGAAGTACTGTTATGCTCCAAACCTTGAACAAAAGGAGAGGTTGTGTATTCAGTGGTATATGGACAGGGTGGATCTCAGATCAAATCACTGATCAGAATGCCACCTGATGTTCATCAGATGTTAGATGTTTATCAGTTTACATGTACGTATAAAGCGAATCTAAGGGGTGAAGTGATTCTGGGTGACTCATATCAAGGCTGTAGCTAATAAGCCACAGTCTAAACAAGTACTAAGTTAAGAAATTAACAAGTTAAGTTTGGTTTATCTATTTAACTTAACAACTAATGTCAACTTTATTTATATACCTGGCATTTCCGATGGAAACGATTCTCAGGCCTAATTACTTGTGTCCGATATCAATTTGTAGTTATGGCAATTTAGCCATGTTTAGACTGAAAATGGAAAATATTTACCTAAAAAAGTTTACCTTTAAGTTATATCTGAACATTTTCAATGTACAAGTATTGCATAAAAAACACAAGAGGACATTCATAATATGGCCACTTGTAGCCACATATCGCGAAGCTGGATTAAAAGAACTTTTCATTTTACTTTTTGCAGAGTGTCAGAAGATCGCATTCAAGAGGTTGTCTCCTTTTTCATTTTACTTTCTACACAGTCAAATCGTTAATTATAGGTGTAGAATTACCATTTAAACTGCAACTTTCTTCTTTTTCACTCACACATGCCATTCTTATAAAAGGTAACCTGTATTTATAGAGGGAAATAGAACAAGATTTTTCAGGCACATTAACGAGCACTGAATTAATTAATTCATACCTCCTGGCCCAGTGCCACATACAAGACTGGCATCGGGCATCGGCGCTTTGATGTTATCACCTGTTATCAGTGTCAAAGGGGTACAAGAGAATGCCAGTTGGGGGTAGGAGTTGGGGCGATTACGTAATAAGACAAACATGCACGTCCAGTCCACCAACGAGAGTACATTTAAGAGAGTTTTAACTCATGAGTTGGTATAACTTCTGTCACCTTTTTCCACTAATTTACATGTGCTGCAACCAATTAGGAGGCACGACGGTGTAAACAGATAAGATACGCATGCATACCTAAAGGGATGCAATCCCAGGGTTGGACAAACATAAGGCTGGTGTGGGAGGTGGGAAGGCCTTATGTGGCCCTGTATGATTCTGCAGACCTATCAGAGATGGACAAGCATCTAACTTTCATTGGGCGGACCTATCATGGTTGGAAAAGGATCTAACTAGCTGTCCATCAAGTTGTAAGTCCATCTAACTAACAGCCAATCACATAAACTAGAATGACCGTCAATCAAAATATATACCAACGTCTAAGTGCGAAATGTATCACTGATCAGTGAATTAGATATGGCACGCTCCCCTGATGTCATATCTAAGCTCTAACACCTTACATACAGCTACAAATGTTATCAGATGAAGAATGATTGGCACATTTAGTAGTGACTCATTTGATTTCAGGCCTCTTAAAGAGGCCTGAGATCAAAAATGGTATGAATCAAGGGGCGAAATGGTAGAAAATTACCAATTTCGGCAGGGTTTTGAAAGGGATCGGGTGTAAGGAAATATCTACTCTAGTATCCGAATGATAGAACATCCAGATTATGTTATACACGTGTAGTTTTAATAAAATTGAATTATAAACGTTTTGCTTCAATCAGGTTGTGATTGCGCTGAACGTTTCTCCTGCCAATGGGGTTGAAAACCTCCCATTGGCATATCAAACAGAAAAGTTCATTTGAATTATAATTTAGCAGTGAGCCACTTTTCGTCAGCAATGAAAGTGATATTGTCCACTACTCATAATTAATGTAAGGATGGTGAGTCACATGATTTATTGTAGATGTTGAATTCTCAAATATCTGGCTCTAGGAAGAACTGAAAGCTAATTAAAACAATATCAACAAAAACTGGAATACTAGTGGAATGGCAAATACAGCCGAAAGTTGGTTGCCATGGTCAGTCATTTCAACTAAAAATCAAAAGGAAATCTCATGCTTGGGTGTAAACGTTTAATTATGCTAAATATCACTTACAAAATCCTGATTAAAGGGTAAAACCTTTATATTTTTATAAGTGTCCATGCCATGGGCCTTATTTAGTGCAATTACCTTCATTATAAGTCTTGAGTTCCTACTCTTATTAATGAGATTGTATTGCAGATTCCCCGATCACTCAAACCTACAATTTAAAATATGTATTTTAATCTCGCAAATAAAATCCCTTGCATGCAATCCCTTGATAAGGAAGCTTTGCATTTAGATAAATCTTCAACGCCATGTGGTATTCTAGGTTTGTTGAAAGTCATCCCATATATTAATCCCATAAATGTATCTCAAGCTGGCTGGGATGTGAATTTTCTTCCAGGTTTTGAAACTGATAAAATGTCTGTCTCCGAATTTTAGCCTTTGTGCAAAGATATCGTCTGAGATAATAATCTTCGATCCTTTTATGTTTTAAAAAATACAATTCAACATTCAAGAGAGAACGATGAATTTCCCCGTATCTTCATTGCCAGATCAAAAAGAGTAAGCAAAAAGTAAGCATCGCATTTCATCCTAGATTAATTTACTCAGTTATCAGAGTGAATCAGCGTGCCAATAATTCAGACTTAGCATTTATCAGGACGAGCTTGTCCATCACAATTAAATACAATCGAAAGTATTGCAGCAGAATTCATTTTAAGGTTGAATTGACAAATACACTAAATGTAATGTTGATTGATTGATAGACTTTTATTCATCAGAATGATGATAATACAGTGGGCGATATCTCCACGTTTTTTATCCCTCCTTTCACCTTAAAATACAAAATATTGAGAGGATTAACAATACCTGCTTCATCAATGACAAATGAGTCTGACAATAATGTCGTTTTGATATACGTTCACTGAGAAACAAAGTATCTCTGGTTGATAAGATTCTGAAAGGTAGCATAACGATCTTAGCTATACGAGAAAAGCTGACAATAGGGCAACAGTAGTGAGCAGTTTATTTGTAATAATTTGTTCTTCATAATTGGAAGTTCCTTGTGCTTAGAATACTCTTATCTATATTGGTTACATCTCTGGTTAAATGATGGTCCGATTGCACAGTGTGCAGTGTCCTTAATATTAAATAGGACTATATAGCAAATACCCTTGCTATGCATCTTTTTATTACTTTTTCATGAATATAAAATTTAATTAAAACGGATTTAACTTCTGGGCAGTCTTTTATCGCATCATCAGCAACATTATATCTAATAAATATATTACATACTAGATAAGAGTGACAAAGAAAGTGTATTATTTACAGAAGTAAAATGCTTCATCAGCGTATTTAAAAGTTGCAGTTACCCATGGTCTTTAATTACTTGGAATGGCAGATGTTCTGTGTAAAATTCTCTAGTTTTTGTTTGTTTTTGCAAAAGACTTTATTCAGTTTCCTGTCATCTAGGCTCTTACACTTCTAAGACATGTTTAATCAAGTAGAGTAGAATTAATAAGAATTTAAAGCAAGCTTTTATATCATTCAAAACATTCCGAGTCTCATATAATAGCAGAGGAGGTGGGTGATTAGATGGAGTAAGAGGGTGACATTTTATTTTGAGGGTGAGATTTGATTTTAAAAGAATAAATCTCTACTTTACATATCATTCTCAACTCATACATTGCGGATGATATATATCGACAAGGCCATCTGCAAACAGTTTTTGCCTATGCATGTATGAGTGCTTTCAATTGAAGTATTACCCAGTTTATGATTTTTGAATTACTATTTGTAATTTTAATACCAAATACTATGTCCTTCGGTTTGGTTACAATTTCTTTCTGTCGCTTGAGGTATTATTATTGTAAGCAAAACTCCACTCACCATGTAAATAAATCTCTTTGTCATCTCTTACAGTGTCTAATACACTTTGTATATTGTATCGATCTATATTATTTTAGCGATTGCCCTCTATCTTGGGAGGTGGGAGGGGCGATATATTGAAATAATCATATAATGTTTTGTAGTTTGCGATCGAGTTAAGATGCTAGGGCTTCGACTTTAATTATTATGGTTACTGATATTTCTAATTCTTCATATTTGTTACAATTCGAAATATAAAAGTTTAGACAGCAATTCTTGAATTGAAAGTGTTCTCTGTTGTTCGCATTTAAGCCCAGTGTCTACTGCAGACACTTGAAGCCGGAACTTGCCTTCCAAGATTAAAGGTAAAAAGCTGAATCATCATTTCACCCCATGGCACATGTTGTTTTTCCTGGGGTGCGTGGCACCTGCCGAAGCTCCAGGACAGGTGCAACTCATGTCAGAATGTCATCGTGTCGCCGCTTTGTACTTCCAAGCCATTTTTGAGTATTGGATAAGCTACCGACGAATGTTTTTACCACAAGTCCTTATTTTTATTTGCTAAATTCATAGACAGCTTATTTAAATCAATCGTTATCTGTACATCAATCTTTTACAGATGCACACGTTTATTTGTTTGTTAGCCTAACATTGTGGTGAATGGATTATTATAGTATACAGACAAATTTCGCAGGGAGGAATCACTTTCCAGGTTGTTTTTATATCGGTGCATACACTTGAAGTCTATGACGTCAAGATTAACCATTTTAATTGTGTCTATGCCTTTATAGAGGGCACTGACTTGCTTCGATGTAATTACCCGTTAATCATATCAATTTCACGATTCTTTCACCTGTATGTTGGGAGATTAGAAGTGTTACAGTATAGCTCAAGAAAGATAAGTCCTTGAGAAATGAAAGTGTTTGATGCAAGAGTAAGATCAAGATGCATACGTTAACACAGAAACACTAAATGTCTAGATGGGTATTAGATTTTCTCCACTGGCGTTCAGATGATGCAGTGTAGCTATCAGCAATGAAAAAAGACCGCAATGTGGGAAAGGTAACCTTAGGAATCCTAAAGTTCCTTTACGGATATCAAATTTCAATCCACGTATTGATTTAGAATGAATATCGATCGAGAAGAAAAGAGACTTGATAGAGAGGTGGGATGTCCAAAGCGGCGCGAAAGGAAATTACAGAAAAAATGATGCGCTCGTGCAGGGAGAACAAAGAGGAGGGGTGGGAATGGGGAGTTAGAGCTACCAGCTCGAAATCTTTACCTCAGTTTAACGTTGTTATCTTCCTTTTGAGGAATAGAAAATGTCACAAATGATTGAGCTATGCCTTTTTCGAAAAAAGGAAAAGTTGCAGCGATGGGATTATGTTTCCGCGAGAGGTGTTTTGAATGTCTTTCAAGAAAATACAACTAGGACTAAGTTTATGAATCGTATCGAACGATATAAAATACAATCTGATTATGAAAGCAAAAAAGTGGCACGACCATGAAAATTAATGACGTGACGATTTCAAATCTATTGAATACAGTTTTCTTTGAAGGCCACCATCTAAAATACAAATAGGACTAATTTTATGAATGGTATTAGACGATATAAAATCAACAAATGTGACATGACGAGGGATACCATAAATGATGTGACGATTTCAATTCTATAGAATAAAATTTTCATATCAAGTTTCCGATGCCAACATAGTACATACATCACACCGGTTTTCTCCAATCTTTGCAAAAGCCAGAATAAATATGGGCCGGGGTGTTACGCAAGTATAGATGTATTGTAGGTCATATATAAATACATCCCTATCATGAAACGTTCGCTTCCGAAAATATATACATGGATATATCTTGTACAGTCTCTGTTGTGGATTCTCAACATTAGCATTCCTTTTCGTCTCTTTATTACACACATTTGTATCGTAGTCATCCTCTGATCTGACCGAACACAAACAAAACGTAGTAATTATGTTGATAGCTACCCTATCCTGCATGAAAGAAAGTCAACGCACCTGATTACTAATACAAAACTAATCATAGTGTGGGCGCACGACCCAGAAAATCAGATGGAAACTTATCATTTCTCCATCATAATAGTTCATATACATCACACAAACAAGCAGCCTATTGTAGGATTATGATTTTCATATGATTATCGCTACTTTGTATCTTGCTTACACCGAGAAGACCAGGTAGAGATTAGCATTTCTGAATATTCATGAACTGGTTTTATTTTCTCTTCAAAGATGGCGGTCGACTCAATGAAGAGTCTTGCATGAGCCCCAAAATATAGGTTTGTAGCATACATTTACCTATCTAGGCTACAGCCCTTTTTAACTGCGCAATTATGATAACTTAACTTGATATCAATCAAGGTATCTTGAGCTAAATGGGAAACAGCATGCAAAATCAACGTCTTCTCAGAGGAGCGAACAGGAATAATACAATTGGATCAAACTTATGAAGTTATATAGATGTGACCAAATTGGGGAGACATTTCTCTCGACCCTGCCATCGAAATTTCTCAGATTAGGTTTTAAAACAGCAGCTGGCTATCGAATATACAGAGCAGTCGACTTCACCTTATAATGCAAGAAGGTTTGATCATTGTTTAAACAACTTAGACCGCATGAAGTATGTAAAATACCCAAGCTTTCAGGTAAATTATGGTGAAAATTTGATGCTGGAACTCATATATTTAGAGCATGTGTTTTCCCCCAGGTATCTCAGCGCGAGAGAGGGAGGGATCGGTGTAAGCTACCTCAGATGTGGCTGGTACATGCCGACACACACCGTTGAACAGGGTGACGTGTGGCAGGTGGGATTTTGGCGCGCTTTGGCGGTCGCCCATCAATCACTTGTACAAATGTCGTCTGCCGCATTCACCGGAGCGCGTGGCGTCTCTGGTTAAGGCACGCTTACGTCACAAGATAGACTTTCACCTGGGTCTGCGAAATTTCTACTTATTCACTCGCTCAATCTAAACTGCTTTTAAAACTAACTTTTTGGAGCGGTGTCAAGTGTACCCGACTTAAACAATATCTACATTCTGACTGAGGAGCTGAGTGATTCAAAAAAGATGCTTTGAATCGAGATTTTAAAGTGTATTTTTAAGAAAGTTGATATACAAGCTGGAAAAATATTTTTACCTGGGGACAGCGAACAAGTTTCTGCCATTTATAGTGTCAACAATCAGGGGCCAGATAGTGATGCGATGTCCCCATTCACTTGCATAGAAACATGATTCTCCTGCCATTTTATTCAGACGCGAAGAAAGGTAAAAGTGAGAAGATAGAATAAAAAAAAAACAGCTGAAATTTCATACAGCTATAAGGGTTATCCCCTAATGAAGTGATTTCATCGAAAAAGGGAACATGATAAAACCCACATGCGGTAGAATGACTGTCAACATAACTCCATGTAATATTTTTGCCAGCGTCTTGCTTCTGGCACTAGCGAATTTTCCACTAATTAACCTCACTAATTATATCTTCGGTTGCACATTAATGTTTTCATGGTTGACATCAAGGATTAATTCTGGACCAAATTCTGATATGTGTAATAAACAATTTAATGTAACACGTGCTGAATACTGTTATCTTCAAATGAGTTTGGATGCATATATTACAAGTGGAAATATATTATCAAATGCCTGCCCTTTTTAAGACTATATTATCACGATTTTGTGAATGTAAAATTGTAATACATGCAAGCACATAAGCACATCTTGACGTATCGGCCAGTACCTCCTGAACAACAAGTATACAATGTACTTCATTCTATATTCGTTGGCCTGAATATTAAAATGTTCTGAATTATGCTTATATTGTAAACATTCTCATAAGTTGATTTAGTAACTCATGCTATAAAATGTGTATCTTTGCAGATTTGCGGTTCTTTAAGCACACTTGAACAAAGCCAACCTTTAAACACCTCTTTCGTTCACTGTCTTAGTGTCTATAGTTCTAGATATAGAGGAGCTCCACTGATTTAAGGTGGTTTCGGCCATTAATATACACTCACTAGTTTGTAATTTGCATTAAGTATCATTGCAAACTACACCACAACAATAGCCAATTTCCTAGTCCAGCACCATCATGTTTATTGTTAAGGATCGAAATTAGTATTTACGATGCACGTAAACCTATTCAGACTTTGCAAAGATTTGCTAGACCACCGTAGACAAAAAGACAAATTAATTGGGCAGTAGGGATACGTGAAGTCTGTTGCAATTCGACAAAAGAGGGGACGTGACAAAAGAACATTCGCCCCTATCATAACGTCTCAAAAGACAATGCACTTACTATGTACCTTAATGAAGCGTCGGCGAATAGGAAAGGGGAGGTTAACAATGTCAACGGATCCTTCGCAAGTTAGAGGCTATACACTAACATCAGAAGAAACCTCAATGGTTTGCTCTGTCAAGTTAATATTTTACTAGAAATATTTAAGTCAAAGGGCAGGGGGCTCGCTGTATATCGGGTTGGCTGAAGTATTTTTAATAGATGTAACTTATGAAGAACATAATAAAGTTGGTGTTGATTTTATTAGTTTCTCAAGCTTTCGGGCATATGTGGCCCTTCATCAGGAGAAATATCTAAAAAGAAACCAATAAATCGAGCTCGAGATAAAAATGGATGTAAATTCTATCAAACACAAATTTAGTCCGCGAATTGTTGTGTTAATTATTGATAGTTAGTTGTGTACACATTGATAGATTTCATCAGGGTCAATTCAGTAAGTTATTCCACCTAGTCCAAGTGTAGATGAATATATTTTATGGCGTAACAAAATTAGTGGACTACCATTTACTGTGTGAATTTAACGCAAGGCAAAGTTTCTCCATTCACAGCTCAGTTGTTCACCAAGTGTATAATGCATTCACAACACGAATACACCATTTTGTTTCATCACACATACATGTGGGCTTCATACATACAACTTCTGGGATCCATACGCACATATTTACTGAATTATTCTGTAAATTATCACAAACGTATCCGAAAAGAAAGGGGCCTGTGTCACATAGGAGTAATGGAGGGAAGGGAAGATGGTAAAGCAGCAGGAACTCAAGACCCCTCTATATTTGCATGCTCCCTTTACCCTATCACTTTAAGAAGCCAAGCTTTTTCTATTCCACCTCTACGATGCAAATAAAGCGTGTGACATTAAAAATCCACATCATGAAGCTTAATATCAAGCTTCACAAGTAAATTTCCAGTTCCATATATATAGGGAACATTCGTGATATTTTATAAAAACATCCTTTCCAGTACTCTATCTTCAATGTGCTCAGAAAAAAAGATGAATTGAACAATGTTCAGCAGCCCCAATCTCATTTCCTGTTTATTATTGAAGAAATTTATGGCGATTCAATTGTAAATTAGCAATACTTCATATATCTGGTTCCGTAAACAACAACAGTTGATGTTCCTGTGATATAGTTTGAATGCAGATTTAAGTCAGCATTGTCAGTATGTTGCACCGCACATGTATGTATACTCATTATTATGCATTCTCGTTTCATGATATGACTAGCTTCCCCGTGGACAATAAACCATCTATTCGGATATGCACATTTGACAGTAGTATACTTAGTTTGTATGCTAACGATTTTCTCCGAATCGGATTTGTGATTTATTGTTTTAACCGGGAACAACAGCGTGCTGATTGTTCTGTTGGCCATGTTCATCTGAAGACTATGGGGTATTAATGTCTTAAATACCTATCAAATGCACATCGCTAATAGCTTAATTTCTTAAATAATTACAAAGGGTGCACCGGTGCTGTGCATAGCACCTATTTGCATGGAGGGGTTTGCGTGTGGCTCAGTTAAATATTGTGTTTATATGGGAAGGGTGAGAGTGAAGAGGGATGGAATATTGTACTCGGTTTAATACATACAGGAAGCAAGGAAAGCGAAGAATCCACTCTTGATTTCCACCCTAGACTTCGATATATTATATAATATATATATAAACCTTTTATTCACAATTACATGTACAATGAGATATACTCAGTAGAAAAGGACACAGTCCTCACCAATATTCACCAATATTCGTATACCAAAAACGCAAGCCTTTATGTTTAACTTTATATTTGGACTTACTGTTGCTTTGATGCGATTGCTTTGCTTGCTTCTATTTTGTGGTATCCGATGCTTTCTGTCTGACAAAGAAGGCATCATTCTCTTCTATTCTCTATATTTCATTATATTTTACTTGTTTTTTTAATGTATTTCTTTCTCTCAGTAAAATTGTTAGTCACTTGAATCCTTCCCGCTTTAATTGTGACCGTAGTAATTTTGTTGTCGTTGTATTAACATACGTGTCCTTTCCTTAGTGTAATTCTGGCGTTTGGCCGATATTATTTGACTTGTTTATAATATTGCTGAGAATATCTACAGTTTGTCAACATGTATGCAAAATAAATATTTGATTAAAAGATATGAAGGAGGTTCCATATCACGTTTACTTATTTCCATTGGCAGTTACACTCCCCGAACCTAAGAGATCCTCGTCCAACACAACAGGCACAATCTATCAATATATTACATGTATATGACAAATTAACCGCTGTTACAACCATTTAACCAGTACAATTTTACATCAGAATACTGAGAAATGTCTCGCAAGGCGTAATTCATAGGCATACTTAAGGAAATAATGTCAAGTTTGAGTTAAAATAATACATTGTCGTTTCTTGAGATATTACAGTTTAATACGAATCGGGTATAGGCGTTTCAATATGGCAACCATTGTTTGTGTAATATGTTATGTATCACGCATAGGCTAAATGATACCATACAGCAACAACGAACCCGGTCTGCCTTTTCATAATTCATATTCATATTCAATATAATCGTTTATCATTTAACACTTGCCACCGAGCTCTGCATATTCAGAGTAGGTCCTGCTAATAAAAAATGTTAAACCAAGCCAACCAGTGAGTGGTAAATTGAGTGATATTTTCTTATGACAACTATACAAAGTACCTTTCGTGATTTCATGCAGGTGGCCAAGCAATTAGAGACATTCAAATAGGACTATACAAAAGTAAAGAAATGGCTTCCCCCAAGTGACTCTGGATCTCATTAACCTGGGCCTAATTAATCAATCATATATATTCTGGAGTCAATATCACAGCTCGCTTTCTTGTATGTCAGTGATCTTACATTCCGTACAGGGCATTATTGGTATGACCGAAATTACCATAACAATACTAATAGGTTATCTCCTGTGAGGTCTGTTCTTTGAGAAGTAATTGTGGATGAAAGTAGTATGTTTGATGCATGACCTATGTATCTAGATTTCAGCCTTATAATAATGTTCCTTTGTCTTGATAGGAGCACATTATGAATGTGGGAGATTTAAGTGATAGCTAATGCTGAACCTTCAAGTCGACATTTGATTCCTTTCACAGCTAATCTTTGTTCAGACAGATGTAATATTAGCCTGGTACACTCTAGTCTAAGCATGCAGTGATGCATATATTATATCATGAGTCTGAACTAGACAGTCAATGTTGTATTGTTTGGCTCACAACTTATGAACTATTTCATAAGCTAGGCCCCGAAACTGTATAACATTTTGCTCTTCATTTGTGGTGACATTTCTGAGAGTGAACGTAGTCAGACTCACTAGGTTCACTAACTAGTTTTCTTCTGTTCTCATACCTTCCATATTTTAGTGAGTGAATGTCTTCAGACCGGTCGCAGGACCATGAGCTCAACAGTAGGCTAAGTAAGACAAGGTAACTAACCACAGTAAAATTACTGGAGAACCCGGGCATCGATCCCGGTACCTCTCACATGCTAAGCGAGCGCTCTACCATCTGAGCTAGCTCCCCAGGTGGACAGTGTGATCTGTTAAACTAATTAAGATGTTCTATTAAACTAATTAAGACTATTTAATAACAGGATTGAAGGATTGATATGTATTTGGGATGAACACATAACAGCATATTTAATATACGTATCAATTTATAATATAGCTATGCAGACGGTACAAGGTGGTATTAAACTATTCGAATCATAATTTGATGAAAATGAACATTTGGTAAGTACATGCACATAGTTATATGATATCACTTATATGTGCCCAGCCCAGTAGCGTTTACAATCTGGACGCAACCTGACCCTTGATGTACGTAGCTCCTTATAATAGAGACTGACTCGAGTTATCATGTCTTTGTAATTTAGGGTATTGACTTTTTGGCACAATATCATATAATAATATATATAATAGGCCTACATAATATATCATATCTGCTTTTATCTCTGCGTTGACAGAACCTATTATGCCATTTATTTTATTATCTCAATAATGTACATGTACATCCAAGGAACGTTATTTGTCCAATATAGGTGACATTCTACGCTGATGCTTGGGAATTTCGTGACCATTCATGTCATTCAATACCCCGTGGGCTATGTATGGCAGATTCTAACCACTCCACCTTCACTTCTAATATTTATGAAGACAACCCTAAAGACAACTCTTCAGGTTCTAACACAAAACTTTAGACCAGGCTCTTGTCCTTTTATGTGCGTATCCCAGGGGTTGGGGTGGCAAGGTAGGGAGAGAAGGGGCGGGCTAAAAGGGAGGAGGTGAATGAAGGGGTGGAGGGAGAGCGACAGGTGGTAGGGGAACAGGTAGGGCCTAGGGGCATGTCCAGGGATCCAGTCAGGGTAAATTAAGGTTCCTGTCGATCATCTTAGTCCTTATTGTAGCCCTTTCTATTGGATCAATGTTCGGTATAGGACCCTTTACACCCACCACAGGACTAATATTTGTTGAAGAAATGTAAGGAATCCCTCGGTAGCCTCTGATATTTAGGGGCAAGTGTATCATTTTATATTTTAAGTAGGGGATCTAATTTGACTGAAGCTTCGGATTTCTGAATACGGAGGCCTAATTTATAGGTCCGTCATGTGTTATCCGTAAGGAAAACAAGAACCAAAGTGGAATTAATAAAAAGAAATTTATACTATTAACGGTAGGGTTCTAAAGAAACACCTTTTGGTGGGATTCCCATGCTCCATTTTCAAATGAAGGTGACCCGTTGGCCCTAGATCTTTCCATAATGGCGAGTCATTGATCTTGGACAGTAGTAATCCAAATTGCCCAGTGCCCTTTTCCTTTCAGGCCCAAGACCAAACATCGACACTTACAA
Source organism: Sthenelais limicola (assembly GCA_942159475.1). Lineage (NCBI taxonomy): Eukaryota > Metazoa > Annelida > Polychaeta > Phyllodocida > Sigalionidae > Sthenelais > Sthenelais limicola. The sequence continues at coordinate 67,887,673 of OW804097.1, read as the reverse complement.
CAGAGGCCAAGGAGAGGGCCAAGGTGAGCTGACAGTTGGATCCCTTGACCGTGAGACTTTCCCTGGGTTGGTTTCATATTAGCTAAATGTGATCCAGTGTTACCTTATTTCCTAGTCCTACACAAGTACAAGTTAACTGGGTTCACGGAATGAATGCAGAGAAGTAGACATCGGTCAAGGCACTGACCTAATGGGTCAATACAGGTTGGATAGTTGCTGGGGAACCAAAGAATCTTAGATCCTTTCCCATGACAGGCTAGAATTAGGGTCGGTTGCATTAGGCCATTTGTGTTATAAGAGCGTGTGGGCATTGTCAAAGCCTGGACATGCTAAATGTTTGACATCTAAACCCCCTGCTAACGTCCAGCACAAAAGGATCAAAAAGGTCATCACTAAAGATCTAAGTTGTTACCCAAAGGATAGGGGATATGCTCTTGAGAGATCAAACCTTATTCAAGAGGTCACATAGCCTAAGAAAGCCTGAACGCATCATCTTCTAAACGGCAGAGCAGGGAATGACCTCTGTTTCTGCAAGGTCATGTAAAAGCCTTCCGGGAATACACGTGCATTCTGATTGGCCGCTGCCTCCCGCTGTGTTACGTTTCTTTCGATTGGCTGCTTGGATTCAGGTGTGAGATTTTTTAGGTTTAATGTGTGGGCATTTGAGGCTCGGGAGATGAAGGTCCCTTTGTGTTGCGGGTTCAATTTATGTCATCGTCGCAGGAATATTTCCATAGATCACACCCAGTGCGGGCCTGGTCTCAGACCCCCTAGTGTTTAATGAGTGAACTAGGTAAATTGAAACTTATTTAATAATGCGGTGTGAACAACTCTTACCTGGTGAGGGCTTAACAAATATTTAAATTTTGGGCGTTACGCTTTTTGAAAAAAAAACCCCATAACAATTGTCAAAGAGTGGATACAATGGGAGTCTTTTTACAAATCGGTGGTCCACAATGCTCCTTACATACTGTCTATAGTTTTAAAAAGAGGATAGGGTTTTCCTTCTTTTAGCCCGAGGAAATGATTTGCGTGTTGATTACCCTAGGCGTCATTTGAATATTCATGCTGGGTTTAGATCAACAAAAAACATTAAATACTCGTTAGTTCCAGACTTCTCACGCCCTTTCTTTCATACCATGTTTTGTTTCGCGAAAGTTGGCACCACTATTTGCATTTGAATGTTTTATTTATGTAGATTTCATTGGGGATTGATTTCGCGTTTTAAACTAAATCATTAGGCCACCAATACTTGTTAAATAAGACAGGTTTTCGGAGAGAATTACCAATAAATATTAAGTGTCAATTATAGGTGGCTCAAAATTTAAAAAAATAAAATTAACTTAAGGTTCTCTTTCCCTAATATTGAACAGGAATTCTTGATACCAGGTAATTTTTTTTACAAAGATGTGTACATACCTTCGTGTACATATACCCCCATTGTGACATCGACTCACTTAGCATTAAGCTAATAGATGAGATACATATCAAGGAGCGACAAATAGTGCAAAAAGATCACCAGCGATTCTGTGCAAGTAAAAAAAATAAGTCTAATGTATAGAAGAAAATCTATCAAAAGAAGATGTCTATCTTTATTACTAGAAAATTAACAGCTGGTGCCTGGAACACGAGTCTAGATATGTATCAGGTTAAAATTACTTTTTATCGGCGGTATTCTAAGACCTTCAAGGAATAGATAAGGTTGGGAAGTGTTTGGAACCTAGTGAATTTCTTTTTATTCAAATCTGATTGCTAACCTGGCAATTTCTTTACAGATCTAAACAAGCTGAGAGTGCAGTGTTTGAATAGCGATGGGTATCAGCGTTCTGTGGATTTCCGAACAGACAAGTATGGGTTAAATTGAATTCTGGATCCAATCATCATTTGCGATAAATAAAATAGAACATAGAATTTTTATGGCACTTGCCATGAAAGTACTTTCTACTTTACTCGTTCCAGGTTTTGTCCCCTGAATATTTTGGGACAGAGGTGGGGCTCATTATCTATAGGAATAGGGGATTTGATGTGTCACTACGCATGTCTACTGCAGTGAAAGCTCAGATGGATTCTATTGAAATCTGACATACAAATATTTGGCAACATTTTTGTCGAAAATTGCAAGAATGTTTTCAACAATATCAGAGCTTGTACAAATGATCGACGAAAAATGTGCATGATGGGAAAGATCGGAGCTTGTGTCATGGAAACATGTATATAACACATAGATATTGACATTAAAGCATTGATAGATAGTCCATGCTGAAGATGAGATTTTTATTTTATACATTTTACACTGTACCATTAGTCCCATAATTCCATGCGAATCTAGATTCAAAATGGTGGCTATAAAAATCCCCTATTAAGGAGCATGACTCTGAAGGCCTTTCCATAAAAAAAGAAAAAAAATGTAGAACAAAACGACCTGATTGATACTAATCCTGATCCACTTCAGACATCTAGCCTGATGGCAGATGATGACAGATCATAAACTCCATGTCTTATTATATTTTTGATACACTTTACCTTCTAATTTCTACATTCCACTGGTTGACGGGTTTTGATTGATACTGGAGAGAGATGTACCGATAGTTCTTTTATGTGTTTTGAGATCGTGCTGCTTCTACTTATGTCTGAACCTTCAGGTGTTATTAGTATAAACCCTGCATGTGGGAGCAGACCTAGGAGATGCAGGTATGTTATCAAGTGTCCAGTCACGTACGCCTGCCCGTTGACCCCAAGGTGGCCAGTGGTCAGCAAACAATCGCTTCTGCCCCACACATTCCATTAGGTTGGCGATGCTCTTGCAATCTAAAGAATAGGGGATCTCTGCAGGAATGTGTAGATTTACCTCGATATCTGTCTAAGGGGTTTACCAGAAAACCAAAGACAACACTTTTAGTTGTGGATGTCGTTGTGAACGCCAGAATCTGCTGCTATTACAGTTTTTATTAACATTAATACAATATTTTGTATTGGCTATGCCCAACGCATCTTCGAATGAAAGAAACATTCTTTACCAGAGCGACTTTCTAGTTAATAAAAATGTCCAGTGAACAGGGAAATTAATGTAATTCTCGCATAATTGTCTATGGCTAGATATTTGATCCCAGAAGCTCAGGACGCAAGTTTCTCATTAATATATTATTAAATAGATCATAATCTATTTGTATAAGGATCAAAGTGAAATACTTTTTAATTGTAGGGGCAAAACAGGAGTGAACTGAATCCACCCAATGAAAAAGCCATCTATGGTATAATAGATCGTATAATTGACCATTCTTTTCTTACCGTTCAAACTGTTCAAAGAGGATGAAAAGTTGAGGACAAGTTTCTCATTAATTTATTATCAAATAGATCATGATCTATTTGTATATAACGATCAAAGTGAAATATATTTTTTTAATGTAGGGGTAGAATGGGAGTGAACCGGATCCACCCAATGAAAAAGCCATGCATGGGATACTAGATCATAATGAATGACCATTCTTTTCCTACCTTTAAAAAAGAATGAGAAGCTCAGGACGCAAGTTTATTAATCAAGTTATTAATTAAGTTCATTAATTTATTATCAAATAGATCATAATCTATTTGTAGAAAGATCAAAGTGGAATATACATTTTTAATTTTAGGGGCAGAATGTGAGTGAGGTCGGGAACCGAATCCACCCAACGAACAGGCCATGCATGGGATAATAGATCGTATGATTGACCATTCGATCCTTTATTAATTCTAACCGCACCTTTGTTACCTTTCAAAGAGGGTGCTATTCAGCCAAGTATTCCAAATCCGCCTCACCCTTTCTTCAATAAAAAATAATAAAATATCTTGATTGTTTATTTCACGCAATGTCAACAGCTCCATCTGGTGATAACAAAAACTATTTCCTCAGAATGACGCTAGGAGGCGTTCACAGTAATGCTAACCTAATGTATCTGATGTGTTTCCTTGTGCAAAGAGAATATTAAAGAAGGGAACCTGATTTTGTTGTCATTCTTCCATGTGTATGGGATAAATTTAACCAAATCCATGGGCAAAACTCGGACTGATTTACATTGTGTTGGGAGACTATAATATATATTTCTACAGTCCTGTAGTATATTTATTACATCCGTCTTAATTAATTAGTGTTTTGTTAATACAGCATAGCAACTAAAATCGTTAAAAATATCGTCGTTGGCCCCTGGTTTGCGCTTTAACTATGCTGTTTTTTCTTTAAGGTAAATTTATTATTATCCAATGGTATTATCACTTGCAGCTTTGGAAATTGTGAAACCACTGTAGGCATATATTATATGACCTTCCAAGCTCTTGCCGGAAAACTAATATTACATGTTGTACTATTAAACAGGATGAAAATCTTTACTGAGGAACCAATATTTCATGAAACGGTGGCATCTTAACTTATTGTTGCAGTGTTGATAATACAGCGATTGTGGAACCCATGTGGTATAAGTTAAATAAATATATATGATGTTATTGTGAAAATGCATGATCATTAATAGTGTTTTATAAAAAAAATGTATGTATAAATATAGAAATCATTTCGATAATTAAAATCAACTCCCAATTGAGCATCTCTTATCACATATCACAATATCACAATGTCATGTCATATCATGATATCACAACTTATCACAATGGAGCATCTCTTCTCAAAACCATTCTGAAGAAACCTATAAATGTGTGTTACATTTTACGATATGTTATTGTTTCAGATGGTTAAATATTCATCCAATTCATAAACAGAAATCGATGGCAAATGAATACTTTATTTAACGTGGTTATCTTCGAGTGAGAAGCATTACAAATGTGATAGAAAGATTTCTATAATCGCTCAACAAGTACGAAGTTACCATAACATTCTAAATATCCACTCGAGGCATCTACAGCTCTACGTAAGAGAAGCTGAAAGGTGACTTATTTATCATGGATATTTTATGTACATCCTCGGGGAGACACGTGCCCCATTTTAACCATAGAATAGTACGCCATGCTTGAACAAGTACCTAGGGCTATGACCTATAAATTGCCTCCCCTTAATTAAGGTCTCAAAACACTGTATTAAATTGTATTGCTTTTTATCAAAACATGCCCTGGAAACGATACTTCAGGCTCAGCCCGTGCCTGTCTCCATTTATCGATTTCATAAAACATCTAGACAGTACAGAATATATAAAATCTGTACATGTATGGACATCAGCATTATTTTCAATTTATTTTCCATAGCAGCAATCTTGAGAATTGCAACATAATGTGTGCAAATTATAGTGTGACTATCAAGTGTTGGTGGTAACTCGGTAGATGGTTCACATCTATGGGATTTAATACTATAGTATAATATGTAATATAGGCGCTGGCAATATCTAAAATGGAGGCCCAGGGACAAGTTGCCTTAGAAATACTACAAGTTGAATGGCTTAATACTAAGGAGGAAAATACCACCAATGAACAAATTCGGAGGAAGACCTGGACCATAAGGATGGTTTCTCTCTAATGTTTAATGCGTTTATCTATCTGTATCAACCAGCAATGGAGTATACCTCTTTTTCATGGAGTATAATTCATGTAAGGGCCATGCAGTCCTCCAAATTCCGTTCAAAAGAATTATTGTCTATAATAGCAAGGAAATGCAAACCAAAAGTGAATAATATCTGATTTCATAGGCATATTTCACATAATGGCGAATGTATGTTGTTTATTTCTACAAACCCTCACAGATATTGACCAACGAGCTGTGTTGTATGCATGTATGTTTGGTGGGCTAGCCCATTAGGCATTTCCTGAATACAGTTGAATCTTGTCTGAATTTATCAGACTAGAAAATAACATAATTGTAAAGGGTCTCTTAGCACCAAACCAACTAACTCCCAGAAATGAAAAATGTTTACAAAACACAAAGTGGGTTCGTGCTCCAAATGAATATTTGAAAAACTTTGAACAAGATCTATGCCATATGGGGACATGGAACTCAGCCCATGAAAGTTCCTACATATCAATCTGAACATCTGAAGAAAACAATGAGAAAATAAACCATAAAGATGTGAACAATATCATGTATTCATGCAATGACCCCATAGTTAAAAACCTCGGGAGCTATACCTCCTTTCTTGATGCTAAATTTATGCCGGTTCCTCTTTTTGCCTGTGAAACTGAGCAGACGACTTTTTTTCAGCCTTTGAGGCAGACGACATTCGGCTTGAGCAAACACCTGGTATGCCCTACCTCCTACACGCACGACCAATCACATCCCAGCAAAGTAATGAGCTCGGGACTGTCGTGTGGCAGTCACGAGTATATTCTTACTCTAGAATACTAGAATTTTCAATCGAATAAATTATGTAACGTCTAATGATTATTATGATGTGATTACTAATGTCCGCAAGGCAATTCTGATTCAAATAAGATATAATGTTTGTAAATATTTTAAGGGGATAGTTGCATTCAAAGTATAAAACTCAGAGTATAATGCACGAAGAAAACTGACTGTGGTAGAGATGAAAATGGTCATGGTCGACTTGGATCATTTTCATATTCCAAACTGTATTATACATGTACTACAGACAAGTATGGAATTGGAAGTCAAGAGAATCCGATTCCTCTTTGAAAACAAATGCAGGTATACGATATAATTCGAGTATTTTTCTCTAATTTGATGATAATTTCCTCAAGATATTTCACAGGCTAATCGCTTGGTTGGGTTTTCTTAGCAATTATGATCCAATATTTTATCTACATGTAGTAGGCTGTCTCTCTTTCAATAATTATTATTGTCTGATCAATCTTTATCGGATACACTGTCTCGTTTCTCCATCATTTAGACGAGAAATAAGTTTCTTCTTTGACACCTAACTATAATGCAGTAATTAACAAAATTAGAGACAAATCATAATCGTATGGAAGTTCTCAAAATCATATATACTGTTGAAGTGTGGAATCTCGTTGTTTGTGATCTGACCGCTAGGAGGAAGGAGCTACTCTGGGCCGGCTCGTCCCAAAGTTGCTCTAAAAGCTGGGTTCCACTGGCCAGCTACTTCTCCTGTGTCTTCTCCCGCTTCTTGACTAAAGAAGCAGGAGAGTAATGGAGATGGGTGCTATTGGCTCCCGCTACATAGCCACGTTACTTCCCGCTTCCTTGATAGTCTATTGCTCCCGCTTATTTATCTATTGCTCCCGATTCTAAAGAAGCGGGAGCAATAGACTATCAAAGTAGAGGGAGGAGTAGTGGGAGGAGTAGCTGGCCAGTGGAACCCAGCCTTAAGTTAGGTTCAATAACATAGGCCATTCCTATGGTCAACTAATCAGGGGTAGCGCAGCAGCTAATGCAGAAGAGGGATATAGCGATCTAGGTAACTTAAGTGAGAAAGTTGTTGTGACCTTGGGTTGGGACGGCTCGACCCGTGCTCGATCAAACAGACGTCAAGAGAAGAAGGAATTCAGTTCAGGCAAGGTTTATTTCTCCTTACAGGTCCACATCATCATCCAAGGAATGGTCAAGCCAGAGTGGCAATTGTACCCGGCCCACTTCGGGCCTTATATACAACAAAAGTAATAAAACAGACATAAAACAGTAGCAAGGTGGTGACAGATCTATCCGTCCCAATCCGTCCCCAGTTGTCCCCATCCGTCCCTGGAATGTATGTAGGGAGAGGTGAGGGGTGATATGGCAAAGTGGGATGTACAAACTGAGTGACCTCCAAGAACTACCGGTAAAGTTCACAGCTCCAACCAAATAGGTACCTGGGACGGTCCAGGTCGTAGAATATTCTGTGACAATACCATGTGTACGCTCTTAATCTTGTATACGGATATAACAAAACTTATACGTAAAGCCCTGCCCCAAAAGGCTTATGTGTTTCCTATTTAACCTCCCCCTTTCTTTGAAAAGCCTTAACCCACCAATTGGTAAATGATTTTTGATCTGGCCCAATTGTTTTTGATTTTTTGTTTGACTATTTTTTTAATGTATGTGATTGACAAAACTTCGCAATTGCGAAACGTTTCATTTGTCATGACGTTTTACTAAATGATATTTTTTAAAAGAAATTTTACATCAAGATACTTTACAGATACTATTTAAGAGATCAAATTCCCACGTATTATTGGGCCATATTAATTTATTTTCGACCATATTTTGTATACAATCAATACAACTTTGTAAAAATCAAAGCAGGAAAACAAGTGTCCCTAACCAAAAAGAATCTGAAAAGGTATATTATTTTTTTTAAAAACAACTATTGTAACGACACACATATTTTTCAATGCCAACCGTTGCGGGCTTTGATGTTTACTGCCTACAGGACGCGAATAGAGTATAAATAAATACTATAAATCAGAAACACACCTATTTTCTTAGCCTAACATGGACCAGGATTAAACCAATCGCAAACAAGCTCAAGTTCCACAGCCCAAACACTTGTCCCCTGTCTCTTCCAGTTCACTTGCATTTTACCTTTATCATACATAGCAATAAATCAGGCCCAAGGCTATAATTTGAATGGACCATAATGTTATATCTCTACAATGGCCCTTGAGCGAATGAAGATTTCACGGTACTTTACGGAGATTGGTGCACCTAGAAGCATCTTCCATTCATTGATTATAATTAATGTTTCTGCAATCTTCAACTTAGTATCATTCTGCACCACCTTCCTTCTCAAAAACAGCAATTAGAACCGACCATTTTGGTTATCCAGTTTCACCGAACATAACCAATCATCCACCATTAAATATTCTTGGATGTCTTCTGGAATGCGGCAACACAATGTAACTGCTAAGAATCGATATACACTACAGAGTATACTTGTACTCGTAAGTGTATTTATTTGTATCTTCGTCACTCTTTATGAGAGAAACAGTTTATTACATAAAATTGACAGAAAATTGTATGTGGGACATATATACTTATAAAGAACGCTACGTTTACATAACGAATGGCTTTCACCTGGTGTTTCGCTTGTCAGAAAATCTATAGCAACAATTAAGGAACACATAGATTTACATTAAACCATGCGAATACTGTGTTGGATACTTGTGCTAAACCTCGATATGTGATCACTTTTGACACATGAGGGAAAATGTAGTGAACGGCGGACAGATGAATATGTTTTTTCTTATCATATTCCTTGTTATGGCAATGAATTTCCCTGGCTAAATACAAATCCGATCGTTGGATAGTCATCCAAGTCATGTTACTGGAAGCTAGGTAGCAACTGGTCAAGGCCAATTCAGCTTTTCGTGGAATCCAAGGGACCTGTCGAATTCGGAAGCTGCAGTCAACTTAATTGAACCACTGTCCTCCTTATTCTGTGGGCGCTGAACTGCAGCAAACATTTTTATAGCCCCCAAAGAATATAATGGCAATCATAACGGCTTTTTATGCTTATAAATACACCAATCTAACTTGTGTGAGTTTATTCCATGCTACACACATAAAAAGGTCTTTGTCCAAAAATTCACTTATATTCGTAATGTAGAAAATTGGAAGAAATCTCTGATCAAGAGGTTAAGATTTCAACCTGTTTGTGGCTCAGATGCCATTGTACTTCGTGATTTGTCCCTCCATAATGACAGCTCAAATTTGCGCCGTAAAAGGTTGATTTAAACTGAAGTTTCTTTATCTGTCCCTCGGCTGATCTTATGAAGGTGAACAATACTGGCTCTCCTCGCAGACGGTTATCTATTATCCTAGACACATGCCCTTGAATGCTACTGTTTTAGTCACCTACATGCAATGTATACAGACGATTAGTAGATGTTATAGATTACTATAGATTACTAGACTTGATGTTATAGATTACTAAGTACATGTACTCAGTACATAGGATCTAGTTTAAAGATGGTTATTGTAGGAAGTCTGTAGATTTTCTATAGGCAACCGTCAATTATTAACACACAAGTCTTATTGATTTTAACTGACAGCTCATTGTTATATATAACTCTCATCCATCATTCCTTTCTTTACTCCTTCAATAAAAGGAACTTGACGGTATAAGTTGATTAGTGATATATACAAAAATAGTTAGTGTTATTCAAATAAAAGTATTTTCTCTTTTTTGAAAAAGTATAAATGCCCCTAGCTGTTATGCATACATAGAATTATCTGTTCTGACTTTTTTCCTCGCAGCGTCGGGATGAACAGACCATGAATGACATACACAAACAATAAAAAAACAAACACAAATTCTGGCGATGGCACATGCATTCACTGAAATGGATTAAACTCAGCTATGGATATGACCCTTGGAATAAGCTTATGTTACCCTCCGAGGGTCAGGGATTGGTCTTAGCTTGATCCCCATTAGTATTCATACTCATGTCCTCTTCTTTTCTCTGCATGCTTTTTCTGACGGTAAATATGATTGTTCCAGGGGTGGGGCGAGAGAGATACACAATTCCCAAGTTTACAAACATTTAAACTGTAAAGTGCTTGGCAGAGATTATGGGAAAAACTTGGTGGATCTGAGAGCAGGGAAGAACTATTGGGAGGGTGCATCTTTAGGTGTGAAATAGTCGTGTTGTTGTGTGAAAAGGAGATGCCAAGGTCGAAAGAATCGGATCAGATTTTGCTAAATATTGACATGTCAAGAAAAATCCTGGCATAAAGGACAAATGCAAGCTTTATGTTAAAATGGTAATCACGGGAAAAGGTAGGCCTGTGAACTGACCGTTTAACGGTTCACCTTAACGGAATCGTTCAATCTGCCTAAGCTGATCTTGTCATGAGACTAGGCCTAATTGGTGTTAAATCTGGACCTGCAGTATTGTCAATTTTGCTACCTTAATATTACTGTTCAAAGCAATGTTCGTGGGCCTACCAGTATGCATTAGTGGAAAGTAATTACCAGGAACTTCGTGTATATTTTCCGATCTAGTATTTTCCTGTATAACAGTAAATAACCTAATAATTCAATTTAGAGTTTAACTTCTTATTTTAACAACCAACTATTTGGCGTTCCTTCATTGTTACATACAACCTTGATTTTACAATCGTAAAATAAGCAATTTAAATTGTTTTTTCGGCACACAAATATGGATCCATATAATAAATTATGTGATCTACATAATTAACAAATTCATTATATATACAGCACTTAGTAAGACTTGAACTTACTGTCATCGACTGGAAATGGGAGACAGCTGCCGACTTAAAGATAATTACTTGGATTCCTGTTAATAATAATTATAAAGCGTGAGACTCACGTTAGATCTCTTTTTAAGGTTGCAATTCATGTGTCTTTCAGTTCAATGATATCATTAGGTCGAATTCTATGTTAAGGAAGAGAGAATTCTCGGGAAATGTTCCCACATTCTTCTGGAGGTTACTATTCATCAGTGCATTGAATTTTTCAAACTTCATCCGCATTTCTATCATATAATACGACTGTTTATACATTTTATTTAAGCAATACTATAACACTGTACCTGCATGCACTGTCAGCAATTGCTGTCAAAAATAGTCTTAACTCAATCTGAAGTATTGTTTGTATGCCACTTCTTAAATAAACATTTCAATGGAAATTTAGAAATAATAATACAAAAGAAATAATTATAAAGGCCGAGAATTAATTATAGGTCTACTGGATAAGTCACATTGACTACACTGTATTTTCTTTCAGCAGTTCAGGGAATAGACGTAGATAATAATAGGGCATATCCCTATCAATTCACAATAATTGTGGAAAAGTATAGGAAACCGTTGCACTATAGGTATAATTTATTTCTGAATTATGGATATATCTGAATTTTTTATTTAAAAACAATAAAGGTTTTATTCAATGTAGCCTGCTATCAAGGCTTCTACAGATCTAAGGCTCAATTATTGTCTCCTTATATTTTAGATTTCTTTTTGGTATTTCTTAATTTTCATTAACCATTCTTGTGCTCAACACACCATACGCTTTCATAGCAATACGAATTTGTTCATTACTCTACATTACACCTAATTGCCGTTTATTTCATCAATACTTGACGATTTTTAGCTGGCTAACAGAAATAAGGAGGAGGGCGGGGCGGGGGGGGGGGGGGAGGGAGACATTAGGTTGACTAGCCTGCTTAGCTGGTCTTGATTCCCCGATCCCAATGCTCTGCCTCTAGGGGCAAGGGGATGGATGCTTTGTCTAATTCTTGTTGAGATGCGCCAAAACCGCTCTGTCAGAACAGAGCGAAGCTAATTATCAAATCTTGGGACTGGCACATAATAATCGTACCTTACGGTTTTGCACCTTTAGGTATGGCCTCCCTTAACGAATCAATATTTTTGAAGAATTTTTCCATTGTCGAAAGTTTTTAGCCAATCCCAGAAGCTGGCTAGCAAGATTTACTTCATAATACTTTAGATAAAGTTGTTGATTTGAGCAATAATTAAAAAGTTCTTGCAAACAGCGCATTTGAAGCTAAAAACGCCTGACAACTCTTGTTCTGAACGGCCATAACAAGTTGAGTAGCCCGGAATCTCCCGGCTTGTTTGCGACAATCCTTTATTTTTAGATGTCCATTTAAATACAACAAGAAATTTTGGTGTGGACCAAGGAAAGAATGGTTTCCCCCATCATAGAGCTCCACCCCCTGCCGCCCCACCACCCCCCCCCCCCACATCTTCCCCAACTTGGCACGGGAAAAACATTGGCAAGTACAACACGCGTTACTAATGCTGTATGAATTAGGAGTTGTTAATTATTGTTTATTGATAACATTGATTTAAATACACACGTTGATATAGGCTAGCCTAACTACATATATATATGGGGGTAGAAAACTATATGCTCTTTCTGAATTTCAACATCTTTGCAAGTTATTTCTAGTAGAAATAGCATTTTTTATTGCTTTGCCGGAGTTTTAAATCCCAGCGATGTGTAGGCCTATGTGGGTACTGCCTTCGGCGGGGGAAACCTTAATAATGTAAGCGGCCGCCAACAAAACAAAGTTTGCATCGATCCCTCAGTGTGTCGGAAATTCGGGTGGTAATAGGCAGAATTTGTTTGCCTTATATAGAGCCGACGCCGACGCCCAAAGAAGAGGCAAAAACTGGAATCTATATAAGGTTTCCCAGTACAAGCACCTTTTAAGTATGAGCGCCTTCGGCGGGGGAAACCTTAAAAAACAATAGGCGTTTGGTGAAATATAACCAATTTACTAAGATGAATGTCTCTTGCAGCGGTTAGGCCTACTTTCTGGACCATACTTTTCATAGAAAACCTAGCTACCTGTTCTTAACACAGAGAGAAAAGGAGGAGGGGGAGAGAGAATAAGAGGGGAGGGGGAGGGAGGGGGAGGGAGGGGGAGGGAGGGGGAGGGAGAGGAAGAGTGGGCGAGAGGAAAACAGAGAGTGTGAAGAGGGGGAGAGAGAGGGAGAAGGAGGGGAGGGGGAGAGATTTCAATCTAGCAGTTCCTACTCATTCTTGAAAATAGGCCTACCTTTACTAGGCTAATATAGGGCTAGGCTACCCAAGCCCAAGGTGTGTAAACTAGTTACCTTACTCTTTAAAGGAGGCTACGCTTTCTCCACTTTACTTCCTATTGAAGCCGTTTTATGTGCACGCCCTTCGAGAGATGTATGCTGGGAGACAGTTGTGTTTGTTTGGTTTAGTAGCACACGCAACAGAATCACATATAGGCCTACAATCAACTATAATTGTGATCAAAACACAGGACGGATTTTCTTAGATGTTTGTTTATCATTGTAATGTGCTGCTTCCCATTACCTATGAACTTAATTTTGCGGCTATGTTTCACCAGCTGTGACGTTGGCGACGTCAACGTGGTGACGTCTCTCATTGACAAGGCATAGGCATAGTTTTTCCCACCTCAGTGGGATCAGCATTGAAGCTACCAATAGGCCTAGCCTAGGCCTACATATAGATGTTTTCTATTTTGCCTTCGAATTTTATTATGAGAGACTGTAACGATTTACATTTTTACTATATGTAAATGATAATGTTGAATGTTTTCTGGAGAGATATATCCCAGCTAACAATTTTCCGTTGTATTCACGTTGTGGCGACGTTATTTTCTATGTTTTGGTCGGTTGTAATTACGTAAATCTGTATGGGAGAAATTACGTGAATACAATGTAGAAATCATTTTTTAAAAAAATTATTATTCTTTAATTTAAATTATCTTTTGTTTAAAAAAATGAAAAAAATGTTTACGTTGTATTCACGTTATTTCTCCCATACAGATTTACGTCGCTACAACGTGAACAATCACAACGTAGAAATTACGTAGTGTGTTAGCTGGGATACCCAGCTAACACACTACGTAATTTCTACGTTGTGATTGTTTACGTTGTAGCAACGTAAATCTGTATGGAAGAAATAACGTGAATGCAACGTAAACATTTTTTTCATTTTTCTAAACAAAAGAAAATTTAAATTAAAGAATAATAATTTTTTTAAAAAACAATTTCTACGTTGTATTCACGTTATTTCTTCCATACAGATTTACGTAATTACAACCAACCAAAAAATAGAAAATAACGTCGCCACAACGTGAATACAACGGAAAATTGTTAGCTGGGTATAGCCTTATTATATATTTAGTATAAAACAAGAGTCGATTTGATATTTATTAATTGATAATTATTAAAAAATGACAGTGCTGAACGGTGGTAATATGTAGGCTTATGACTAAGAAAATATAATTGGACCCTCAACTCTCACTTTTTAAAAACGATTTTTTTCCCCATTTGGAATCGTTTCATTATTTCCTCCTATTGGGTTTGGCTAATGTCTTTATGACATCTGTACATATAATATAGATATATTTCCTCCTGTGAGGTCGGGCTTCTAACATTTTACAGTACCGGTACTAATTTGAAAGAAAATATCATACCTACAGGGATCAATAAACTAGTCAAAACATAGGCACATTCCCGTCCCTATACATCTGATTAATATAGTTTATTTATCTTCACAATCAGACCATTTTATTGATTCCAAAAGCACTGCCCCTTGATCTGTCTTCTTCTGACGGCTGGGTGTGTGTGTGTGTTGGGGGGGGGGGGAGGCTGAGGAGTTTAAATAAATATTTTACAAGGCATCCACTAGCCGCCACTACACCTGGTCAAAACCTTTTAAATTATTTAAAACTAAGCTCTCAGATTTGCGCTAACTATATATCCTCTCTCAAACCCTCACCCCTCAGACCCTCAACTCTCAATATCATAATAAATCGGGATTTGAATTAATTCAATCGGCGTTAATTGATCTCTCTTCTTCGGATACTTTTTTAATGTGATCTGTTTTTTCTGATGGAGGGGCCTCAGCCGAAGGCTCTTATGACTAAACATGTATACACACCCGCCAGTTACTGTTCTTTTCATGCTTAACTGGTGACACCCAGTGTTAAATTCAAGAAAGAGTCCTGACCAACGTCGTCACCCTTTTTTCTAACGTGCCGCCCTCTAACGTTTAAGCCAATGAACCATTGTTCTTCACGTTGCGCCTCCCATTGTGAATGACGTAACGTCACACTTACTAGCGCGGTCATTTGTTACTGACGCAGACAGCCACAAACGACGTGTCTCCATGGGCTTCATGGAAAAAGCAACAATATGGCGGGCATCATGGATGTCTTTCCGTGATTGATCGGATTTTTTCTTCTAATCTCAGAGGATACATATAAGACACGGTCGGATTACCAAGATAGCCAGAGACAATATGGATCCTGGCTTGCACAGGTCATAATTTTACTCCGAAAAAGATAAGTAAGAAGGTGATGGGCCTATATTAATTTATGTAGATCTGTGGAACTTCAAATTTGAACGTTACCGTATCGTTATCATGATCGTGGATGATATTGACATACTTAAGATGGGGTGATTCGGAAGGAAAACTCTTTAACTTCGACACCGATACTTAATAGCTTGGCAAGCTTTCAACATGGCATATGTTAAAAGGGAACGCGTGCCAAATCCAGAAGGATTTCTTCCACCCGTCGGGTCGCATGGAATACCACGAATGAAGGTGGACAGCAATTCTCCGATAGCTGACTTGCTAAAGTGGGACCAAATGTATCAAAGTAGATTCTTCAATCCTGATGACAAGATCATTGGTGGTAAGTTTTGTCTTTTCCTTTCTCTTTAATTTTTAACTGATAGCAAAGTTATCCCCCAATTTCTGCACATGAAGAAATAGATAGTTGTGATTGTTGCGTTATGATATTGATAGCCTAGGGTGCGTCGACGTTGTGTGGTTCTCAAACTCGATCGTATTCTGTGAAATGAAATTTATATAAACGGTAACACAATATATATTCATAGGATTCTGTTTGTAATAGTACTATTATAGTTATACTATTACAAATACCGTTTGTCGTTTTGTAGATAGTATACAACATCTGTTTTTGGTAAAAAAAAACAAAACAACAACACAACAAAACATAAATTCATAATCAATGAATGTCTGATATTCGTACCGATGCAGCCCGGAGGTATTGAATCGATCTAAAGATCACTGATAACTTAATTATATTCAAACTTTTCAATATGGGTTTATCAACACTATACAATACGCGCTAATGAGTATTACTATACCTCAACCATGGACCAAAATAAATAACCACTATTGTTTCATTTGTTCATGAAATTATGAAAGAAAAGTAACTGTCTATCTGTCCATTAATTACAAAGTAATAGGGACCTATGCAAAATACATCAAAGTATAATGCACAACTATACTTAACAATGCACTATACAGACCCCTTGACAAATATTTGACCCCATGTGATTTCGATTTGATTTATAACCGAATATTTGTCTCGATTAGACTCGGGGAAATATAGATTAACGACTGGCTATAGTCTGTAAGTTAATCTTCCCCTGGAGATTTCTATTAACACTGGAGTGGGCCAAATCCCCCCGATCATTCACTTAATCCACTCATTGTTTACACTGTTAATGATTAAATGATTAACGGCAGAGTTACAGAGACCGACAACGGAGCACTTAACCTTTGTGTCTCATATATGTTTTCTTTAGCCAAATGACTGTGGAGTTTCTCAGAACTAGCTGGATCCGAGAAAGATGTATTTTAAAAATATATTATCAATTAAATTTGTGGGCTAGGGTCTAGCTTTATATACTCGATGTCCGGAAATCGTAGATTTCCATAATGAATTTAGCCGCTTGTATTATTTGATTCCTCGATGATTAATAATATATGGATTCGTCACACTAAAGAGATACCAAAAATAACGTTTTAAATTAGTTTACTGCCAGGATGCGCAACATTTGATTTTATGTTATAAGATAATATTACCTTTAATTAAAATGAACTAAATGTAGGTTTCCAGTACAAAGAACAGACATACTTGTTCAACAAAAATAGTCTTGTGTACGTTGCACGGAATGGTTAGGACCACTTGTATCATCAAATTCGTCCATGTTTTTTTTGTTGTATGTTGCGCATACTTTATATTTCGCCTTGAACTTACCATACGTAATATTATAAACAGGTAATGACGGTTCTATAATGTACGCCTGATTTAATAAACGAATGTATTGTTCCATTTGATGGAGGTTTTCAAGCGCAGAAAATCGCTATAGAGTCACCTTGTTACAATACTTACATCTTACGCTACTCTTGCATTAGCAATTAAACGTAGGGAGGTAGTACTTATGCATGTTAATAGGGATAAACGCGACCAAGTGAATGTTTAGATTCACTGACATTGATATCATAATATTATGTGGGTTCAAAGCACCGCTGATACCACGATCAAATTGGCGTAATCTTCTTATCTCTCTGTTCCTGATACACAGGTGCTCTTCACTGTGTGGATACACATATTATGAGCAGAAATAATAATAATGCATTCTTTGGAACCAGCCATGAAACCTGTTCGCATAGCTGTATCTGATTGAATAGTTTAGATGTCATAGTGCCCACAAAGATAAACGTTCCTTATTGACTCACTTTGTATTGTAATTTATCTATAGCTAGCATATAGCTGCCATCGGGAATTTATATTAACGGTCGTAATATATTAGTTAATATTACAGTTACAAAATAAGTATAATGACATTCTACCAACAGTATTAATTAACAGTATTTAAGATTTTACTCTCTGATTCTCACTCTTAAGTTGTTATTATTAGTTATATTTCATGCTGTAGAGCCAGTCAACACTGCATGACATTTTTATTGATTTACACTTCCTGATTACATGCTCTCAACCGACGATGGCGATCTTTTAATTTCTGTGAAAGCACTGTCAGAAATGTCCCATTCCACACATATGCTTGCACATTTTTAGTTTGCGATTTCAATTCCCGAATCTGTGCCTTTAGATATTATGTGTTTGGCATACTATAGGTGATACGATGAAAGACACAGGAACAACTTGATTAATATCATTTTACTTACAATTTGGGAATATCCTTGAAAAGTCTTGCTTACAAGGAAAGATGTATTAAGTTCAATTATCGTACAAAAGAACATGATCATATAGGTATAAACCGAAGAGTTATGATCTTTCTTTAAAAATAAAAGATGTCATAAAGTGTAAATTAATTTAAAACAACCATAAATCCGTCCTCCCCAATAACAATTGGGAAGGCACATGCTAAACAGGAATTGATTGATGGTATAAAATATTTGTATAATGGAAGAGAAATGAAGTCCCATGCAATTTAAAACTTAAAAGATGACTATCCCTTTAATTTATTTATTCGGTTTTATCCACGATGCATATATGCATTATTACATACATTTTGAGGCACTGATATATATGAAGGTAGACATCGTTATATCAACATGAAGGTAGGCATCGTTATATCAACACTTCCAAAACCCCCGAAATAATGATAATTTGGTTTTTGTTATCACTATTATCTCTTCAAGATGTTGTCACTACAATGTCATTGTAATCGCTCTTTATCAATATAATTTAATATCTTATAAAATGCCTCAGGTTGTGATGAGAACAGCACTCTGTGTAATTCATATCTCGAATAAAATACTTTTCAAATCAAATCAAAGTTTGGGACTTCGTGAGCAGAATTCGTTTCTTGCCGATCTACCAACATAAACTAATGGTTTTATATTGCAGAAAAAGATGTCTCGGATGTTCTGAACTACCATGAACCTCAAGGGCCCTGTCCATTAACAGGATTGAATGTTAATGCACGCCATCAAGAAAGGACAAAGTTGAGACCAAGACATTACCCCCGAGTAAACCAAAGAGCCCATCACAACAAAATATCCCATGACTTGGATAGGATTCTACCTCCCATACGCACTTCTAATCGATTACCAAAATCAAGTACATCCAGGGAAATTCATAAAAAGACTGACGATATAACTGGTGTGGTCACTGGGCATACACAAACTAGTGAACGAACTGAAACAGTAAAATTCCCCGAAATAACACTAAGTCGGGCAAATAATTTACAATTCCCCGAAATATTACTAAGTCGGAGTAATTTACAAAGTGGAATTAAAAAGCCTAGCTCAGCAAAAAGTTTATCAAAGAGTGTCAAGTTTGACTCCCAACATGAAGAACGAAAGCGCGAGCAATCGCGAATACTTTCAGAATTTTCTAAAGACACTTTGTCTTTAGATGACAGAGGTTTAAAAAGTGATTTCGAAATGGAATTACAGCTTGATTTACCCGAGGATAAGTCCAGGCTCTTGAGAAAACCGTTGAAAATGCCGCCATCTAGTAGAGATTCTGTAGGCACCTGCAGCATTGATGGCCCTCTAGCGGAAAATCTGTGCGCCTGGAATTATGTGACTTACGAAGACGAAGCCCCTTTTACTGCCAATTCATTCTATGTACATAATTATCCACTTCTCTTGATGAGGATTCCTAAAAGAGCTGAAGTGAGTATAGCATTGTCTTTACTAAATATATGTAAAAGTGTCGAATATGAACAATTTTGCTGCTATTACTACATTTAAGATTGAATCCCTAATTTTGCTGCCCTTAGTAGAATACTTCGCCCATTGGAACTAAATAAGTATAGAAATACAAATCTTTGTCCAAAGCAATTTACTTGGCGAAATTCCCCTTTAAGATACATTTTGAAATGAATACAAATAATTGCATTATATTCTTACAATTTAAATATTGAGAATCTAGATTTTGATAAATTTTGATAAATTTAGCAAAAAACAACATTATGTATGTACAGTTAAGATACAAAAGAGGAGAGCGATCATCTCTGAAGGTAACGGTAAGTCACCGCTTTAAATAATGCAATCTTTCTCTCGAGCAACCTCCTGACATTATAAAGCTACCAAAACAATTATTTACAATTTATTTCATTTGTTCTATTTTCTATGTTCTCCTTGATGTGAAAATTGCGTTTTGGATATCCATTTCTCGGAATTCTCTTTGAGCTTTCATTCAAACTAATCAACAGCAACTGCTCCGATGGATTTATCTTGCTCTGCTAACAACCTTTGAAAATCGACCAGAGAGAATTGAAAAAAGTCAATAATTTAGATTTTGTATATATAATTTTATGACCTAGCTGGGGATGGTACATTAAATTTGACACCAATTATCAGAGCTATTATATCCTATGTATGTATCCTTCTGAATTTATAGACCAATTTAGATATTTTACTATGGATTTTTCTGTGGATCACTTTTGATAAGAGTACCATGTTTTTTCTATCCATGACCAATATGTGATACATAATGATTAACATAATGGGATACAGATGAATTTTGAAATAAATGATACATTTCATTTAAGTAAAAGCTTAAGAATTTGGGTTTAAGTCGGATGTCTGTGGGGTGGTGGTGGTACAGCGTGTTCACAAGTTTTCAGGTTAATTCTGAAGTACTGATTAGGGGGTCAACCCCTAGCAACATTGATATGAGCAGCTAGCAACCATAAAATAGTGTACATCTTGGCTCTTAGTTTCGTACAATTTCTGAAAATATGTTAAAGAAAAAATGTAATCTACGAGTGAATAATCTCTCTTGATTCTTGAACAGTTCACATTAACTAGATCTCATTTGTAAAATATCTTTATTTTCTGCCATTCATAGGATGAACAAGAGGCAGAAAGTGCCTGGCGTCCAATACTGGCTACACCTGATATAGACCTCAGTTATTTCGACCATCTTCCCACCAAAGAGCTCTCCTGGTACTCCTTGCCCGATTCTGACAACCCTGACTCCAACACCTCATTACACAAGATGTCAGAACAGGATGTAGTTTCAAACCCAGATTCGGAAGAGACAAATGACTAGCACCAGCATCACTCAGCTAACTCTGATTAATATCATGTTCTAAGTTATCAGTCCTATAATCTGCTATCTGGTTTTGGAGGAGGCAATATTACTATTTCTATATATTTTGATGTGTTAGTTGTGAGGAGTCAATATGTATCTCCGATTCTAGGGTTCAGCAACTAGTATGAGACCCGTGGCAAATTGGAGATTACATTTTCTTGCCACTTGCGTGAGGGAAATTAGGTCTGAACTCCGAATTACTGGGTACGAAGATGTCAGGCAGCACAGCATCAGTGTTTATGAATTATTTTCTGGTCATTTTTCGCATTTAAGATTTTCTTTTAATCGTCTAGGGTAAGGCAATAAATATACAATGTAAAGGAAGGAGATGACAAACGAGTTGAACATTGCATTTTGTTATCTGCTTCAAGTTTTATCATTTTCCCTTTCATAAATCAAGTATCAATATTTAGTTATCTGCTCACTCCATGAGCTGTAAAGAAAACAAACGCCTCTCCGAGTCCGATATATATACATTTGACTATATGAGAGAGTTTAATTCCAGTAAATCGATCGATCCACTTAGTCCCTATTGCCACCCTTTCTTTAAATTATAGTTATTATTTCGCCTCATGGACCTAGCTATCTTTGGCACTGATCGATCCACTATATATTTCTCACGATTTAGTTGTTACCCATAAATCGATTCGTAAAAAAACCCATTGAGCCATCGTTTAATCTATCAATCTACGCAGCTACAACCAATCCTTTAAACTATATTCTTAAATAAAACATTTAATCACCAATATGTTCAATTGTCTTGGAAAGATAATAATATTATAGGCGCCTTTTACGTCTACGAAATACAAATTTAACTCCAGTTTGAACATCTGTAAAAAGGGGAAACGAACACTAATTTCTATTCCTTCCATTCACTTTTTGCATCAGTTAATCTGAACATTCGCCTCGGGCATTGTCTGAACAGGTTCCCTCTTTTTAATACCATAATAAAAACATAATATGGAAGTTTAACTCCAATCCTAAAATGTTCCATCCCACACTCTTAAATCTCTTTATTCGGATCGTCTATACTATATGTTGTATGTGCTTGCACGGGAAATCCTGGTCCACTGCATATCTCCAGAGAGGATCCGGCTACAGTGAATCCCATTGGATCAACCCTTTATCCCCCGTGCCACCCAGGGTAATACGACCCTGGCTTCTGTAATGTGATGGGCGGGCATGGATGTCCGGCTTTGTCTCAGTTTCTCCCGATACTATTCTACAGTAGCTTACAGTGGTCAGAGTGCATTTCCACACTTGCTGAACTTGAAGTCAATATCTAACTGGCATCATTGAGTGTTCGCAGAATGCCTGTGTTTATATAAATATTATATATAGCTTGGAAAGATAGGGATGATACTCAAATTTGTTAAGACATCACACGATTGGGTTTGCTTCGGGTGGCCGAACTAAATCATTCCCATAATTCTTAGTTATTCAATTCATTCCTGTAGATAAAGCTTCTTCTTAATGGTTTCATTAATTATTCATGGGTTTGGGTTCTGAGCCTGCATGCATAATAATCTATGGTGGGAGACATTTCCTCTTTCAATAAAGCCCTGTCACATAGTGACGTTTCTCATCATAAACCTGGCATTACTGACCGGGACAGGGTGGATTCCATTTTCTCAAGATTAATGATATCTACCCACTTACATCTAGGTAATTTGCAGGGCTTTCGGTTTAGAAATAGCCGGTGAGCAAGAAATCACCCCTCATAGCTTGAGTGAGGGAGCACAAGAGTAGTACTAAAATCAATATATATCCCGTGATTTATCACAAAACACGTATAATAATATCGCTTTTTGTGTGCGAATATCACAGGTGGTGGGACAAATTCCAAAATGTTTATATCAACAGGGGCGATTCTATTGGCTAGTTAGTTGTGTCCCTGAATAGATGGAAAACTAAGAGCGAAATAAGATTTTAGTTCTGCTTTTATTAATTTAATATATTTTCCTTTATGTCAGCTGTAGGTTTCATGGGGTTCATTACCCTGTAAAAATAAAGAATTTTAAAATGACCATGTAATGTATTTTAGGAATCTGTTGAGAATTACTCACAGTAGCAAGTATGTAGGAAAGACATGAATTACAATTGCGAAGCCGATTATTATGTAGCAACAATATTGATAATTCAAATAATAATTGTTTCGCACTAGGCCTAGCTACCTACCAAATACACTTTTAAGCATGGATTGAAATCAGGAAGAGCCTCCAGAACTTGTAATGCACCAGCGTTCATCTTGGAATCAAAACTGAAATGATTGAACATAAAGTAAGTACGGTACTATAGATAAACACTCATGATTTTTGCTGATTATCAAAGATAACTCGCCAAAATATTATTCAATTCCGGTTATCATTAATTTTTATAAGATGGCGATCAATTGCAAGATGGGAAAATCGGATCATATATATTTGTATATTACGGAGCCTTATGGCATACATTTACCGGACTCACCTAACACTTTCAAGGGTCTGATTATTTTTCATCGCGCTTAGGAAAGATTTCATACCTTCTTCCATAATATCATTCTGCGCTAGGCTAGCAAACAAAAGACAAATTTCCATTAATAGTCCTGAGGTGATTTGTAAGGTATCGTATGTGCTCTTAATCATAACAAAATCCTCGGCCACTTGATTTTGATTAGATTAAATGTTATAAAATGTATCAGTGGTAGCAACCACTCACAATACAGCAAACTATGTTAATGACAACATTTGCATTTGGTATGGGTCTACGATTTTCTGGATGCTAACTCACCTGAGTTTTTTCAAGGATTTGTTCCGGGCTAAAGAATCGGCAAGGATCTTCATCTTTGAATCATTAATGGAAGTACCGTCTAGGCTATTGGCCAGGACAAAAACAAAAATGGTATCACTTTCAATGCGGTTTCCCCAAGCTTTCTTTTGTTAACGACCGAGAACAATTGTTTTACATGTTTGGGTTGCATTCCTGGGCAGAATTGAATTTCCAATCATCATTTATTTGTCAATGAATGTAAATTTACTCACCACAAACTAAAGATTATGGAATCCTTTTGAAGAGATTCAGCGAGATCCCACATAGACTCTTCTGTTATTTCAGTGTCTTTAAATCTGTGGATCGGAATAATTAGTAATAATAATTATAAATAGTGTTTGATGTTTTTCTATGTAAGGTATGTTAAAAAATGGACAGAAACAAGTTCCTCAAAGCAGTTAGAGAAAACAAATTAAAGCCAGAAAAATAACCTATTGCTTTACATTTCCCAATTTCTATAACTCCCTCATTAAGCACTGTTTCTTTTTATATTTACCATTTGTCCCTATTACACAGACTGTTAGTTGGTTTGAAGCTATTCATTTGTGCTCTGCACCTACATGTTTTACTGCATGTGCTCTGTTCATATTTTACAATTATAATCTCGTATCCACAGTTGCTAATTACTGACGGAGCGGCCGGTGAATTTCACCGGGGAGGGCAGCGGCCCCAAAACGCCGAAAATATACCACTGGCTATTTAGAACACATACCAAATATATACATTTCTAATCTTAGATAAATAATTATACTTCATATATACTGGCTATTTCAATATAAACAACGACAGGAGGGAATGCTCTATTTTTTGGATTGTATTTTTGGATTGTATTATGTATGTCATTTTCTCTCTATGTATTTTATTCTTCTAATTCGTCCAGATATATACATAGACGATCCCATTAAATAGGGCTTCATCGCTTGATATGCACTGTTCAGTGACCGTCCAAGTCGAACTTATTATTTCAAATATATTTTATACTGACTTCATTCTCATAGACGATCCCCTTCGTGGATCGTTCCATTTTGAATATTTACCGCACCGTATTTTGTACCTTTTCCCTTCTTATATATAGACGATTCTCTTAGTGTGTTATTACCTGATGTGCTGCGTAATAAGTACGGTCTTCAGATGACCTATATGGAATTATATATTCACTTTATCTTGTATTATATATTTTAAATCATATTTGGGTCCACGCGCAAGCAGTCTAGTGGGCGGGCTGTCAAGGTTTGAGCCTTCACAGGTATCCACCCAGCTGCACTCACCGCGGCAGCCATCTTACTTTTGCCGCGCGCGGGCTCACATCCTGCGCGCTCAGCGCGCCTAGCTTTATTATTGTAATTCAGCCACACTATGCGAGCTTGTAGGCCTATTTTAAATATCCTTATTCTCAGACATCACAATTACGTAACACATTGTGTCAAATGTATTATAAATGATATACGTGAAACGTATCACGAATGTGAAATTGTCAATAAAATTTGTTTAAAAAAAAAAAAAAATAACTGGTATTTAATATTTTAGCTATCAAGGGGTTATTTTCCCTTCCAGTAATTCTAATATCATGTGATTGTTTTATATTATAGGCCTACGTAACTATCACATAATGTCACGTGGCAATTTTACTACGTAGATTTTACCGGTAGTTTTGTCTCAATAATTTCATTCATCACCTGAGTACATCACAGTGTTCATCATCTAGATAATGTTACGATCATGTAGCTATTCCATGGTATTCCGCAACGTTACCGCTACCGAAATCGAATTTACATAGAAATTTATCATACACACATCGCTATGAAAACAACGTATCTAGAGTGACTTATGCACTGCGTATTTTACTAGTGAGTTAGGCCTACGTATGGTAGTCATGACAACCACTGCGTTTCTTGTACTAAGTTTAGGCCTTCGGCCGAAATTCAACTTTACGACCCACAATTGTTTCCTATCAATGTTTTTTATTATTAAAAGCCAAATAAAACAGTATTTATGTAATAATGTATTCATATCATAATTATTCCTCAAATGCACAGTATTAATGCTCAAATGCGTGTTGATTCGCATTATTGGTCACTTACATAAGACTTGTAATCTTTTTGTCTTCTTTGAGTAACTTGCTTAGTTTTGAAAGGCAATCTGGTCCATTTTTTATCCTGGCGAATCTGGACATTCAGAGAATGAGAGAAAATTCAGACAGTTCGGAGAAATCAATTCTGTTCAATATATTGTTTGATCGGATATATTATTGAACTTATTCACGCTAGCTTTACTAAATCACTACTTCACTTCAATGTGACAGTTATGAGTATACCCTTCTTCCCAAAGATACGCTAAAGAATAAAAGACATACTTGAGTTCGTTGATTTGCACAGAATGGCAAGCAGCATAAAGTATAGCTTGTAAATCTTCGTCAAGCAAGGGCATATCACTGAATGAAATAGCATTGCTCTCATAGTATTCATCAATCAGTTCTGAGGCGTTCTTTGCATCTTCATCCTGGTGCGCCCTTTTTAGCGAATCTATGCGACGGTATCGATTGGGTCTTGGATGCTCTGGCCTCTGCTGTTTGCCCCTTGTATTGGTCTCTGGGATGAAAGAGAAAAACGAAACAATGTTATGTTCTACACTGTTGAAGTATCTGATATATATGTGGGGATGTTTCTATACTATAATAACAGTAGGCAAATCATAGTCTCAGAGACTATTCTGTCGGCCTCTAAACAACTAATACCACTTAATGATTTGGTATGAAATTAATCAGGGTCAAACCATTTTGCATATTTTCAGCATAGTAATCTTTTTTTTGTCTTAAAGGAGTAACGTAATAAGCAATGAAATATATATGAGAAATATAAGAATATGTAAAGACTTTACTGATAAACTAGCACATGCACAAGAACAAACGCATGTACAAATTACAAATAAACAAAAGAAATTTCACCACTACGATCTAGAAGAGGATCCCGTAGCTCTGCAATAGAAACGAGAATAATCAATTAATTTGTAATTAATTATACTCATATAAAGATCTAACACCATAGTAAAGTGGCAAACCGGATTCAACCAGTGTGAGCTAGTTGCAATAAAGGAATTGAGTGAGATACTCGAATTGAAAGACAGCCTGCTGTTGGAGGATGCTACCATGGAGAAAAGAACTTCTAATTTGGCTTGTTAAACCCCCACCTGTCCCTTTTAAATCTTGCTGGGTGTTATCTGCCTGTCCTCCTCCACTTCCTCGTCCTCTCCCCCTGGTAGGATAATATTGTTGTTAATCAAATGATATTAAGTGCACAAGAAAATACGAAATTAAGTTGCTTTAATGAGATGGAAACAGGCAATTATTTCTAACACCACATACCTGATACAAAATAGTAGAATGCACACGATCACAATACCAACAACACCAATAATAACAGCTACAGAAACTATAATCGCAACTGCAGGACCTACTCCTTCTGCAAGAATTAATTTAGTGGGGTATTTAACTCTAGGGAATAAGTGATTTATGTGAACGGCCTCAGTATTTATAAGCTATTTGATGAGTCAGGAATAACTAGGTTCAAGGGCAATAAGTGATCAGGATGCAAAATAGTAGTTAAGTTCATCGCTCAGACTGGGATGAACATTCTGTAGAGCAATGCGTGCAAATATACTTATAAATGATAAATAAATAATATTAATTAATAAATTGCCCACCTGCATTTATGCATTTCCCAGGAGGGGTGCTCCACGTACCATTTATGCATACAATGTTCGTACTTCCTTCTACTTTGAAACCAGGATTGCATATCACGTTTGCCTCAGAGCCAGGTGATAATGCAGAAAAGCTCAACATTCCATCTTTTATACCTGGGTTCTCACAGTCTGAAACTATTCGAGAAAGGTGTAAATATGATTTTTTTCAACACTAGATAAATACATCGGATTTTGACATTTTATTGTAATGATGGATAGAAAGAACAGAATCGTTGGTATTGTACAATATTTTCCTTTTGTTCCCACCACAAAATGTAATTACAACACTCATTTCACTATAATAGATGAAAAAACACAAACATTGCACCAGCATATTATATTCCCCTCTTCATAGTAATGGATTTGACCTTACTCTAATGATAATACAGATTACGCGGTAAAACTCTTTTTACAAATTGATAGAAACACACATTAGGTTATGTCAATTATTCGGCAAGCTAAGAGAATATTATTCAAATATATTATGATATAAGCCAAGCTAACTGCATTGTCGGACGGTTCCATTCCATAAACCATCATCACCACAACTCATTTCCTTCCCTTGGTAGGTCCCTGATGTACATGTAGCATTTATCATGGTGCCCGATGTACAGGGAGAACATTTCGGCCAGAAAATGGGCGGATCGTCTTCCAATGGAGTGCAGGTAACCTCTACAACAATACAATCATGAGGCATAGTTATGTATCTCCCTTGTAAAAGCAAACCATTATAAAGACATAATAAATGTGCTTGTTGTCTGATTAAATTCTTCGAGATTACTTAAAAGGGATTTGCACATTCAGGTTTCATACAGTAGGGCCTATGCTAAGAATACTAACTCGGACATAGATTTTAAAATTATGCTTTATTTGATATGATTCTGGTATCAGGTCATATTGCCTGCATATATATGTGTAGCTATAGTGTGAACTGAAAAGACTAAATGACCGATACAAACTACTTGATGAGGGCAATACTTAACTTTCCAGAATCATGCAGGTTCACTTACGTATGCAGTATCCCAGGGTTCCATTCCAGGTCCCATGATCTTTACATGAGATATTTACCGAACCATTATATCGATATCTAGTATTACAAATGACTTCCAGTTTATCTCCGAAATAATATGATCCTTGATGTAAATATTGTCCATGCAGGAGATCATGTGGGGGCTTGCACTTAGCAGCTTGAGAAATAAAAGGGAAATATACAATACGTATAGCTTTATCTGTAAATCAATTGAAAGTAAAATGTATACCTAATTCACCTATTCAAACTCGACTACAATCCTATTTTTGCCACCAACTTATGGAAGTAGAACTGGAATGTTATTTTACAGTTAATTAATTTTAGTCTACATGCCTCCGTTGCATAACAATCTGCGAGTAGCTTTTTCAGTGTTAATATTGAGCTCGCAGATTGTTATGCAACGGGGGCTATGTAGACTAAAATTATGGGATACTTGGAGGAATATATAAATATATATACACGAAATGTATTGATCACAGCTTTATGAAATGGTTTAAGTTAAAGAAATGACGATGAACTCACGTCTACAGATTGGATCTGGATTGCTCCAAATTCCACCCTCCAGGCAGATTACTTTTGAGATTTGTTTCTCATACTTTCCTTTGCATTTCACAGGTACTATTTCATTAAAGGCAAACTTAGTTTTATACCCATCATAGTTGACAGTTCGTAGATGTGGTGTGGAGCATGTTGAAGACATTTCTGTTGGAAAAGATAATAGTGATTATAATGAGGGAAAGAATAAAAACATCGACAAACACACACATAATATTATATATATATATATATGTGGGTTAATGAATTGATTAAAATCATACCCGAATGTGTTGCCCCTGTTAATGTCCAGATGAAGTACAGCATTCCAAACACAATGAGGTTCTCAGAATGACACATGTCGCCGAAGTGTTCATCAATCCTTCATTTCCTCTGAGAAAGTTCTGTCCGAATGTGGTTTACACGAATGTCCATATTGACCAGAAATATGAAGTGAATAGAGACATTTAACTTGTATTTAGATTCTAACTATCGAACACACATCCAACATTAGCCTTATGAAATAAAATGTCACAAGATTCTTATAACTCCCGATTTCTAATTCCGTTTCCACAATTTATAGTCTATAATTATATATTTTCCCATCTGAATATGACTGAATGTTCATTCAGGTAGGAAAATGGGGAAGCCTTGATTCCTCTCTTAAATTTTGAGGTCAGTTTGACTTATCTATGTAGATCACTGTTTCAAGAGGATTTGGAGCGCATGCGTACATGTATGCATGATTCATATAAGCTGAGGAGGTACTGATAGGGGATGGGAATTTAAATCATCTTTAATGTCTTATCTGATCACGGGAATTGTTCACTAGATCAAAAGCAGGGATATCAGAATTTGTGAATGAATACTCTTCATCTTGTATATGCCGGTCGGTTACTTGGCACTAACATTCATTGATACACTGTAACGGTTTTTTTTGTAACGAATTTAGAAATTAATACTTCATTATGGTTACTGCCAAGTGTTAGTTCGTGGGCAGACCCTTGTAGGCCTACAAACCGGAATAAAAACGAAAGAGGATCGATAGGTGATTGTGTCTGAAGAAACACACATTATTATTAAGTGCATAGTTACCTTACCGTACATGTCAGGGTCTTTACCATCATGCTAACAGTCATGCCATTAGGCCTGTCATTAATCTAATATTTATTCAGATTAAACCATCATATTTATGTAGCTGCTTCACAGATAATTTCATTGACAAGAAATGGTTCTCTTCATCTTCTTCCTCAATTCATTTTGCATCATCATGACGGAGAGAACACTGCTTGAAGAACACAAGTTACAAGAAAATGCATCGGTTCCTTTTATACAATCTTTTCTGCATGTTTTTACCCCTTGCGTATGCAACAGGATCAATAAACCTAGGATATACAGAAGATTTAGATACTTTGCAATATCAATTGGATTACAAGAATGACAACATATTAAAATGGTGCAAGTTTCCAAGACCCGAGCCACTTCTAAGTTTTTTCGGCAAGAATCAACGCTTACTTGAAAATCCCCATCATCTCAGCTCCTGTCAGGTTGATACATTGTGTAACAAGGTCGTTCATATTTTGCCTCAACAAGGGAAACTTTCAGAATTTTCAGTCTCAATACTGGGAAAATATGTATGTGAATCCGTGAGGAAAATTAGCATATTCACCTGGTTGGGCGTTACGTTTGGTGTTCAATGCAGTTCAGAGGAGAATAAAGAAATCGCTTCTTCGAGGGAAGACGGCGATGTATATTTTGAAGGCAAAGTATCCCAGCAATATAACTGGATTAAGCTCATACTACAGGTAAATCAACATGGTTCCACAGTAACAAATACATACATCTATATAATTATATATTAGTGTAGTTATACGTATTAATATATCAATACATACATTTTATTATGGAATAGTTTTGTATTTCAGCATTCAACGAAGGGAGCAACTGTCTTGAATTTAGACAGCAATTCGAGAAAGATTCCAATATCGAATGGACCTGAATCTATTGATGGGGACAAGCTATACATTCTCCAGGGAGATATATCTGACGACGATACCTGTAACTAAGCTTCCATATGAGTGATTGATACCACTTATAATTACAATTAAGCTTAATCTTATGTAATGCATTATTTGCCTGAAACATAACTATTATTTAGCGCATTCACAGATAATTGCTCCAGAGGCAAATGTTGAACATTGATGACCTGAACCCTCCAAATAATCGATTAATTTATTCATTGCAGACAATGATACGTTTCCCAATGTTAAGACGTGCCAATGGAAAATGGAAAGTATTGATGTATTTCCACATTTATTGGATGACAGGTAAATACAAATCTAATGAGTTTATATCCTCAGGTCTTGAAACCAATTTTAGCATTCATTTATCCTCTGAAGAAGCCCAAGAAAGGCGAAACGCGTCAGGAACGCCAAATAAACCTACAAAATGCCAACTTGATTCGTTCCCATGACTGTTTTTGTTGAGTTGCTTTTCCATAATTTTTTTAATCATTCATTTAATAGGTAATGGGTCTGAATGTTTTTGCTCTAAATGGCCTTTGATTTCTAGTGATATCGAAAAAGAAAAGCAGTACATGAACAACATTATCGAGAGGTACACATACCCTGAGTCTCTCTGTGAGGAAGCAAAGAATACACACATAGAGCAATGTTCAACGGATGTATCTACAAGAATCACTTATACCCCAGTGCAAAATTCTGATCCGATCAACTGGCTGAGTGATCGAATTAGGAACTCCTTGTTGTCATACTAGTTGGGTCATCTGGAGCACTTCTGTGACCGTTGAGAGTATAGGTTCGTTTCTCAATGGATTTGTCATCTATGAAGGCTAAATAAAAAATTTAGCCGGGGTGTACCGGCAGAAAGTGCGGGCTAACTCCGTGAGAGCCCCAAATCCAAAATGGCCGCCCTTGATCAATCGGAGAATTATATTTTCAATGGTTTGGCCTACAATATTGTTCAATATATGGTTATTAGGGTTTTGGGGGTCAAGGAATTCATATCTGAAATTAGTTTGACGATTTGACCTTTATTTGACCTTGAAATCCAAAATGGCGGCCCCGGACCATTCAGAGAACTATTTTTTCAATGGTTTGGTCTACAATACTGTTCAATATATGGTTATTAGGGTTTTGGGGGTCAGGGAATTCATATTTGAAATGACTTTAATCATTTGACTTTGATCTGACCTTGATTTGACCTTGATTTGACCTTCCAAGTCCAGGATTACCTATCTGGACTATTCAGAGAATTATTTTTTCAATGCTTCAGCCTACAATACTGGTCAGTATTATGGTTATTAGGGTTTTGGGGGTCAGGGAATTCATATTTGACATTAGTCTGATGTTTGACCTTGATTTGACCTTGAAATCCAAGATGACAAACATGGAACATTTAGAGAATTATTTTTAAATATAATTTTTTAACTATATTGGCCTGATCTATTGACAAAAAAGTTTGTGTTTCTTTTTTTGTATTCTTTTGATCTCACAAGCAAACTAAGAACATATCTACCAATATGATGAGGAGCCTTCAGCAAAGCTGGTGAAGAAGGAAATCACAGCACAACTGAGGCAAAGGTGTTCAGAGATGATGCAGGTCCAGCCATATAGATGCCCCTATGGTAGCAAAAGTGAGCCACCAGTTCGTTCCATGGTAGAGTTACCAGTAAATGGCTCAATTCCACAGCGGGCACGTTCTGTAATACATGCACTGTCTCGTGCAGACAATAACAGTACAAGACCAACACCTGATAAGCAGCAGGTTCCAGCATACAGTGGTGCCCAGTCCTGCCGTTATCCACCACCCAACAAGAGCAAGCCATATTACCACACAACCTACAATGAACCACCAAGCAAGTCAGTGCTACATGACATTATGTTGAAACAAGTGGAAGCTATGAAAGAGAAGAGTATTCCATTTTCATTTCTTGTTGGTGACATGCCCACCTACAAAACTATTGTGCAGCTCAAGGCAGAGAATCCAGAGTTGTTCAAGGAAATCATTCCAATTCTTGGTGCTTTCCACCAGCAGATGTCTTACATCTATGCTATTTATAAAAGATTCAAGGGCTCTGGCATAGCAGACATTCTGGTTGCTGCTGGAATTGTAATGGAGGGGTCTGTTGACCAGGCACTACAAGGGAAACACTACAGACGGGGTGTGCGCTGTATTATGCTATGGAGAGAGGTTCTTATTCATAACCGTTTGAGAAAAATTGTTGTGCAAGGGGAACTATCAGAACACATCAAGTTGAACATTGACATTTTGCGCAATGCACTCACTGAGACTCAAGGAGCTCTATATGAGGCACACAATAATCTGCAGGATGATGATGACATAAAGAAGCTGATTCACAAAGTTTATGAGAAACCTGGCACAGACATGGGAGATTTCTGGGTCTCTTTCCTGGAAATGACCGATCGTCTTGTCCAAAATATTGATGCATGTCACACACAAAATCTCTCAGAATACCTATCATCAACATATGATATGTTGCCTGGACTGATAGCATATAACAACCATGACTATGGTAGGTGGTTGCCAGATTATTGGGCAATGCTCTCTCTGTTCTCAGAATCGGAATCTAAAGTGTCAGCCTCACCATAGGAAGCATGTTGAGTGACAACCAGCAAGAATGAAAAAAGATGAGCAGGCTATCCAGGACCTGCAGGCATGTATGACCGAGTTTGAAGCTGAGCCATTTGATGAATCCAGACCAACACTGAGATCACTACAATCTGGCATGTTTGCCTCACATAAGCTTGTTTCTGACCTGAAGATAGCACTGATAGATGGTAAGACCCAGGCTGAAACCCTCCTGCAAGAGCGAGTGTTGACCAAGACAAAGCCTCTCACTGCAACTATCCATAAGAATAAGAGACTGAATTTTGAATGTGACCATGTATGTGCCCCATCTGGTGCACCCATGAAGCTGGCGCAGATGGAGAGGTCTGGACTGGCAGCTCTGGTAAACCTTGCAGAGGGGTCTGGTCTGATCCAACTTGAGTCAGCCCTTGAGGGGCGTGTGACTGAAGAGTGCCTATTGATGTACAATGTAGATGGCTCAATGCAGAAAACAAGTAAATCTAATTTGTTACAGCTATTTACCCTAGACCCAGTTGCTGAAAAACCAAAGAACCACATCAG
Organism: Sthenelais limicola; assembly: GCA_942159475.1. Taxonomy (NCBI): domain Eukaryota; kingdom Metazoa; phylum Annelida; class Polychaeta; order Phyllodocida; family Sigalionidae; genus Sthenelais; species Sthenelais limicola. The sequence continues at coordinate 67,853,145 of OW804097.1, read as the reverse complement.
CCTTGTGGATATGGGGTTCATCTGGCGGTTAGCTACCCCAACACCTGAGGACCGAGAGGCTAGGACGGTGGAGGGACTATTTACATAAAATTTGTGCTATCATCTTCTCATGCCACACTGATGCACACCATGTCATCCTAGTCAATGACAAATATGATCTTCCCTTCAGTATCAAGGATGATGAGCATGATCGACGGGCAGCCAAACATCAACACATACCAAATGTTTTTCCCAAGCCAGAAGACATTTTCCCAGGGGCAGTTGAGTTCAGCAAAATCATGCTCAATTCAGCAAACAAGGTTAGACTACAAAAGCTTGTGATGAAACACATGAAAACACAAGTTGGTCGCATAGCAGGTAGTGTTATATACTGTGAGGGTGAGACATCAACCAATCTGAGCACAGGTGTGACAAGCAGGGACTATGGATATAAGCATCCAGAGGCAGATACAATGCTGCCCTCTGCCTATGCCAAGCTGAGAACTGAGAACCACACAGAAGCAGTGGTAATTGACAGTGAGGACACTGACATCTATGTCCAAGCAGCTTATGTGTCGCATAAACTAGCTGGTGATCTTCTGATTAAGCGCAAGCATCACTTCATCAATTGCCAAACAATGCTTACAGAGGATGTGGCAAAAATCATCATACCTCTCCATGTGATCACTGGCAGCGACCACACAGCGACCACCACGATTGCTGCAGAAGATAATTGACGATACTGAGGCAAGAGAGCTTCTGGTAGAAGTAGGAGAGTGTTTGGAGTTACAGGACAAAGTAAAAGCAGATATGAAAGCTTTTGTCCTCTCCAAAGTCTATGGAGAGAGGATTGATGTTACTTGTGGGCAGGCCAGAGCTTCAAAGTGGCACAACCTGAAAAACAAGAGTACAGTTTGCCTCCCACCTGATGATGACACATTGAACCACCATGTGGAAAGGACAAACTACATTGCATATTGCCAGCTCAATTATAACTTGCTAATGCATCCATCTCCCATTGGTCATGGTTGGGAAATCCTGAATGGCAAGTGCCGACCAGTACGCCACACACTGCCATCCTTGCCCCTACAGCTCAAACCAAGTGACCATCTAGATTACAGCAGTGATGAGAGTGTTAGCGATAGTGACAGTGATTTTGGGCACTCAACAGATTCAGATGATGAATAGCAGTCTAATAGAATGTAAGAATTGTTAAATTGTATTTATATTCAAAGATTTTTGTTCATCTCATTGAAATTGATCGTTAGATTGTACTAGTCATCAAGGTAATATGACAATCTTGACAAACAAGATATTTGTGAGCTGAAAGTCAGTGGCCATCTTGGATTTAAATGACAAATCATCAAACTAATGTTGAGTATGAATTCCCTGACCCCACAAACCCTAATAACCATGGACCAGTATCATAGGCCAAACCATTGAAAAAATAATTCTCTGAATGTTGCATGGTGTTCATCTTACATTTCAAGGTCAAATCAAGGTCAAATCATCAAACTAATTTCAAATATGAATTCCCTGACCCCCCAAACCCTTATAACCATAATACTGACCAGTATTGTAGGCTGAAGCATTGAAAAAATAATTCTTTGAATAGTCCAGATAGGTAATCTTGGACTTGGAAGGTCAAATCAAGGTCAAATCAAGGTAAGATCAAGGTCAAATGATTAAAGTCATTTCAAATATGAATTCCCTGACCCCCAAAACCCTAATAACCATATATTGAACAGTATTGTAGACCAAACCATTGAAAAAATAGTTCTCTGAATGGTCCGGGCCGCCATTTTGGATTTCAAGGTCAAATAAAGATCAAATCGTCAAACTAATTTCAGATATGAATTCCTTGACCCCTAAAACCCTAATAACCATATATTGAACAATATTGTAGGCCAAACCATTGAAAAAATAATTCTCCGATTGATCAAGGGCGGCCATTTTGGATTTGGGGCTCTCACGGAGTTAGCCCGCACTTTCTGCCGGTACACCCCGGCTAAATTTTTTATTTAGCCTTCATAGATGACAAATCCATTGAGAAACGAACCTATACTCTCAACGGTCACGGAAGTGCTCCAGATGACCCAACTATATGGGGTCGACGTTGAGGTGTCAAAGTATTCACATGGAAATTACACTGTCTCATTATTTTGTACTCTTCACGAGGCGGGATGTCAAGGAGTGTAAGCATTTAATACATTTTTATTTGCAGATTTACTGTAACCTGCAAATGATGCTATTGAGTAAACAAACATCCACCATTGATTAGAATCTGATCTCGGGGCGGTGAGCCTGTCCATGTGGCATCTGATATCATTGCAGTTGGTCTTAATCTCAGTTGGTCTTAAGATCAGCAGGACAGATCAGCAGGACAGTGTGTCTTGAAAAGATCAAATATCTGATTATATATTATCATTATCTCACTAAGCATCTTGTCTTGCTTCTCTAGTAATACATAACCAACTCTTCATGGCTGCCCATAAGACTGTCAACTGTCTGTCTGATTATCGTATAACCTCCAATAAAAGTGCTACATTAGGAAATTATATTCTTATACATGGCAATAATTGTCACTTGACAAAGCGTTAATGTAATTGAAAGCTGCAAACGTTTCCCTTGGAAACGGAAATTAATTGAATTAAGCTGACACAAGTTGTGAATACTTTAAAAACAGTAAACAGTAATAGAATAATAAAAAACAACTGCAACTTGTTTTTTTACAGATTTTCTTTTGGGTAAGAGCGATACTTTTGGGTACTTTTGGGTAAGAGCGATAGTAGCATGCATTGAATAAGGAAATAGCTGTATTGTTGTATTGTTTCCAGCTCAATGAATTGGAGGACGACATCTGACCAAGGCATTAACAATGTTACCTGGACTAACAAGGGAGTTCCTCTTGTTTCAAACAAATTTCTTGTCACAGTCTTGGACAATGATCGAGAACCAAGCTACAGGAAGGCCATTTACGAGATAATACTTTACGGAAGGTATTACATTTTGCATTTACCACATTACTCAAAGACAACTAATCGTTCTATGTGCTTCAGTCTGTATAGTAGAAAAACCTAAATGAATAAGCTGAGTGATCTTTTTAATTCTAAATTAACAATCAGGTATTTAGACAGACCTCAAACTGACGGAAGTCTACCATGCTTTCCGATGAATACGAAAACCCATAGCAGATGTGGAGAATGCATTTGCTTACATGACGAAGGTTCAAGAAATCAATGTGTAAGACATAAACCTTTTAAGTTTATTCATATTCAATCTTTGTTCCTTTAGTCTGTCCTGTGACATATTTGTTGTTGTTGTTGTTGTTGTTGTTCAAATTTCATTTTATTACAGAGCACATCTCAATTTACATTGATTTTCATAAGAGCCCTGTAATTTATTATATACAATCTAAAGTAGGACATCACATTCTCCCAGCTAAAATATATAATTCGTTTCCTAATTGAGAAGACTTTTACTGTACATATCTATAAATTAAGTTACTTATATACATATAATGAGGAGCTTCCTTTTGTTTTCCTAGAAACCCTATATCACGAGTATCACCCCAGTGAAAGGTATCCAGGGAGCAATTGTCACCATCAAAGGGGGTCTCCTAAATCCTGATCCCAAAGCTACTTTAACTAGGATAACTTTTCAAACTGGAAGTCATTGCTCGGACGTCCAAAGCCGAGTGTAGTTCCCATAACATTTATGAATATTTACATCAGCGGAATGATGTGTGTGATGTTTTAAAACATAATTATAATGGCTCTATACGCCACACTATGCATTTACTACCTACCAATTGTTTATTGATATTTCTACTTCAGAAATGAGACTACAATAACATGTGAAGTACCGCCAAATGGAGGCAAACCTGGTTTGAAATCGGTTTTGGTGCACATTCTAATCGGGGACATCATGTACCCTGTGACGTCATCCCTAAAATTTGAATATCTACCGCTTCCCGAAATATTGGGTGTCGAACCCTTCAAGTTATTCCAAGGGTAGGCATTCGAGGACATTATGCAAATTAATGATGTCATGGTGAATAGAGTGGCGCAACATGCTTATATTTCAATATGTTGAAAGAAACTTAATGGGTCTTCTTTCAGAAGCAATACCGCGATTTCATTTAGAGGGAAATACATCTTCTCTGCGATTAATATCAAGCTGGAAGCGTGGTTAGACGGACGATCAAGCGACACACCCATCATTTATGTTGGTACTTTTTTCGATATAACTATGAATCCTTCTGTTTTTTAACAATAGTCCTATCAAACTAGGTAATGATGAATAAAGTCGTAAACTTACGTTGCAAATGTTTAGATGAGATCAAATGGAATTTACCTTTATTTATAAAGTACACTTATTTCAGCCATGTGAAAGAGGCGAGTCTGATGACTTTTCCTGTCACATTATTGGTTCCACCGCCCCAAGAGAAACATTGGTATGGTTGCTGGTTACATTTGATGGAATATCAAGAAATGTAACCAAAATGGCTCTGCCACGTGGCCAGAAATATATAAAATATTATAGTATGCCACAATTTAATGAATCGTCGGCGGTGGATTGGGTTCCTGGACAACGAAAAGTGGAAATTCTCAAGGTAAACGGCTTCGACGGAACATTCCGTTGTTGTCTTATCTTAACGTGTTTATTAACCAATCTTACGTTGCCCATTGGTCATGGCCAAGCAACATTTCGTGGGTGGTTCATCATATCAGATGTTTACATGAACTTTTCCTAATGTACTCTTTTGAACTACCACGATATCTATATAATGCTATACATGTCAGCATGTAATAATATTGATACACTATTGGACGATACAGTTGAAACGTTTGTCTCATTATCTTAACTTCTTCTCTTTATTCCATCAGAAAGAACATGAGGTTTGCTGCACTAAAGAGGAATACACCATCAGTATCAATGGGAAGCAATGTATAGTGATATCAGTCACGCTCGACAGGCTGTTTTGCAATTTGCCCTCTGATGTAGACTACAATGATTTAATGAAGATAAAGGTTTGTTCAAAGCTGACATTTGCATATTTACATATTTATAGTGTTCCCAAGTGGAATAGAGAGGTGTGCTTCATAGGGAAACGAACCCTCCACCTCCCTACTACATGTATGGTCCTCTAACACCTGAGCTACCAGGGTTGCCTTGTGCAACTACCATTGCCATACCAATCCTAGGTCGCCTAGGGTTACTCCATATCTTTCAGATTTGTATGACATAAATGGATATAATATGTTTATATGTCTCCGAGACTTGCTTTATACAAACTTTTTCTTGTAGGTCTTACTTCATGGACATGAATTCAACGCTGGCTACCTTCGGCCTAATAAGGCAGTAGACACAGGAGACAATAGGACCGGAGAGATTGCTGTTGCCAGTGACACTCCGGTAGGGTTGATTTCTGGTGTAATTGGTGCCCTGATAACAATGGTATTGATGATAGGGGCTTTTCTATCCATTGTCATTCACATCAAACGTATGTTGAAGGCCTCTGCTATCAGTGAAGGAATGCGCATGCAAATGAGCAATTTGCTTGACAAGTCAGCAGGTATTTGAACACATTTCATACATGCCTAATGTTTCATTTTAGTAATATTTATGAAATACCTATCCACTTGGGTTCATTGGGACGAAAGCAAAACAAAGGTGAAATTGCCATCTCTTATATTGAACATTTTAATTTATCCCGATATATTCTAGCTGGCAAAATGCAGGTTCTTTGACCTTCCAGATGATCTTACAAAGATGGCAGTTGTGAATGGAAATAGCGTGCTGAATAAACTTGATGAGAATGTCAGGAAGATAGTTGCTGACAATCTCCTTGATCCAAAAGATTTCCAAGTCATGGAAGTAATAGGAAGAGGTGTGATATTTTATAGTTTCTTGAACAGTTGGACAGAAACAAGCTTTGTGATTCAGACCAAGTAGCATATTAATTATATCACCAATCATTCAACCCTATGTCATGCCTTTTCTTTCTCCTGCAGGTAATTTTGGAACCTTGCATAGGGCTGTACAATTAACGAAGGATTCCTCACCCAAAACTGTTGCAGCCAAAACTATTAAAGGTGGGAATATACTTTCGTCTGACTGTACTTGCATTTCATAGAATAATATAAAAATCATTGGGGAAGGAGCATTAGGAAATATAAATAATCATTATTATTACAAATTCTGATATGTTGATTTACTTGTAAAACAATTTAAAAATTGTAGAATGTAAAAATATGAATTTGGTAAAACACTGGCAACAACCCTTTCGGGTAAAATACAATTTGAAATGTGAGAGAGTGGGTGGGTAAAGAAGTGGCCAGCATGTTGGGCAGTCAGGAAAAAGGTGGGAAAAGGGTGGAGGTGTATTTACAGGATATAATATAGGGGAATATGGGTAATGGTTTGGGTTTGTAAGGTATGTTGTGTAGTTATATTTGGAGGAAGTAGTATAGGAAAATATGTGCAATGGTTGGGTTTGTAAGGTATGTGGTGTAGGTATAGTTGGAGGAAGTAGTATAGGAAAATATGGGTAATGATTGGGTTAGTAAGGCATCTGGTATAGTTGGAGGAAGTAGTATAGGGAAATATGGGTAATGAGTTGGGTTTGTAAGGTATGTGGTGTAGTTATAGTTGGAGGAAGTAGTATAGGAAAATATGGGTAATGATTGGGTTAGTAAGTCATCTGGTATAGGTATAGTTGGAGGAATTAGTATATGAAAATATGGGTAATGGTTGGGTTTGTATGGTATGTGGTGTAGGTATAGTTGGAGGAAGTAGTATAGGAAAATATGGGTAATGGTTGGGTTTGTATGGTATGTGGTGTAGGTATAGTTGGAGGAAGTAGTATAGGGAAATATGGGTAATGGTTGGGTTTGTAAGGTAATTGGTGTAGTTATAGCTGGAGGAAGTAGTATAGGAAAATATGGGTAATGGTTGGGTTTGTAAGGTATGTGGTGAAGGTATAGTTGGAGGAAGTAGTATAGGGAGATATGGGTAATGGTTTGGTTTGTAAGGTAATTGGTGTAGTAGTTGGAAGAAGTAGTATAGGGAAATATGGGTAATAGGTTGGGTTTGTAAGGTATGTGGTGTAGTAGTTGGAAGAAGTAGTATAGGGAAATATGGGTAATGAGTTGGGTTTGTAAGGTATGTGGTGAAGGTATAGTTGGAGGAAGTATAATAGGGAGATATGGGTAATGGTTGGGTTTGTAAGGTATGTGGTGTAGGTATAGTTGGAGGAAGTAGTAGAAGAAAATATGGGTAATGAGTTGGGTTTGTAAGGTAATTGGTGTAGTAGTTGGAAGAAGTAGTATAGGGAAATATGGGTAATGAGTTGGGTTTGTAAGGTATGTGGTGTAGTAGTTGGAAGAAGTAGTATAGGGAAATATGGGTAATGAGTTGGGTTTGTAAGGTATGTGGTGTAGTAGTTGGAAGAAGTAGTATAGGGAAATATGGGTAATGAGTTGGGTTTAGGTAATTGGCTGTAATTGTAACGTATGTGGTGAAGTAGTCCTGTCGCAATGGCTGAGTCTTAGTATATACCAATCCAGTACAAGTGCTTTAAACACTGTTTAAATATGTTTTTGTCACTCCGCAGATGCTGATAAAATTTCTCCAGAAGAGTTGTCCAGGTTTCTTGCAGAAGCAACACTAATGCGAGATTTTGACCACCCAAATGTTCTACAATTAGTTGGTGTAATAGCAGACGGGCACAGAGTATATGTCATCTTGCCCTTCATGGAGAATGGCGATTTGTGCTCGCATATCCGGAACCAGGTATATTAAATCTACATTCTAAACTAATTTTGGTGTGTTACAGCAAAATACAAAATACGTAGAAACCCCTTGACATTGGAAAAGTGGGAATACAAATTTGTCATCACTTTAAAGGGCCTAGTCCACTAAGCCGATTCTCACGCGATTCTCACAAAATTTAGTGCAAAAAGTCCTCTGCGGCAAAATTGCATGAGGATCGGCTAAGTAGACTAGGCCCTTTAACATTAATTTTTTGATCTTCTAATCTGTAAAACTCTGGGTCACATAGGAAGAAATAGGAGATAAAACTTGTGTTCGAACTAGCTAAGAATGCATCTTTAATGCTAAAGAGATTGAGAGAAAATGCAAATGGGATGCTGGAGTGCACTTAAATCCTCAATAATAGATAACTTACACAAGGTATCAGGTCAAATATACATATATCCACATCACAAAAAATAGTAATAATTTGCATGTGGGAAGTTCTGTTGAATTGAATTGAATTGAGAAATACTTTTATTTATCATAAAACAGTTACATGAGTATGTAGAGATGAGTAAATTGGGTATAATATGTATATCCAGGTTTGTTAACTCCCAGTTCTTCCTACAGTTACCCTTTAGAAAGAGACAGATTTCTAATCTATTTATAAGGCGTTTCTACTAATAAAAATATATAACATAACAATATTTTAGAGAAGTCTTCGTATGACAATGAGAGTGTGTGACCCTTTGTACTCAGGGTTTGACCCTACTTTTATGGGTTACATTCCCAAGAAATAAAATATTTTGTTAGAGTGTTATAGATCAAGGCAGAACGATATATCCTTACTCTTTGTACTTTGAGTAGGGGTACAGTGATGGTATAATAACTAGATGATAATAATACTTCCGGTAAGCTTGTAACTATACATATTTCTCGTACTATGTACTTAGTGCGATTTTTTTTGTTAAGAATTACATATGTGAGTACGAATATATTATTTCAGTGAAATAAATCAATACATAGATGGTTTTGTTCAGAGCTATTTGGTCGCTCAGACATTTTTGTTCATTATTTTGATATTGGTATTTCTCCCAACAAGGATTCGATTTGTTTCTTAAAATCTTTTGCCGAATCATTTGCCTGAATGTGGGTTGGTAGGTTATTCCACTCTACTTTAGCTTTGTAACTAAAACTGTTCTGGAATAGTTTTGACTTTGGGAGTGGGATTTTGAATTTTTTTCTTTTGACTGAATGGCTTCTTGTTGGTAGCAGTCTCAAATCAAGGTTTGTTTTGTCCTTTGCTAGATAGTAGGCACTTTCCAAGATATGGACTCTAGCTCTGATGTCGTTTGATAATATTTTCATATGTTTCATCTCTTGACTAATATTTTTTCTTTTGTTTACATTATGTACAGCTCTGATTGATGAGTTCAGGAGCGATTGGAGTCTATTTAATAATGACTGCTTTGTAGACGAATAGAATATATTCCCATAATCAATATTTGGAATGATTATCATCTTAACAATATCAGTTTTCATCTTTCTAGTTAACATATATCTTGAGTCTGACAATAATTTAACCTTCCATTTGACCTTGTCAATTAGTTTGTTCACATGGTTTTTGAAAGAGAGATCTTGGTCTATTATCAAACCCAAGTATTTGTATTCACTGGTTTGTGTAAGTACATCTCCACCCAAGGAAAGTGTTTTAACTTGGACTTGGTGTTCTGGTGATTTTTTGTTTGTTCTACTATTTTCAAAAATCATATATTGTGTCTTTTTTACATTCATGGAAATTTTGTTGGCTTGACACCAGATGTTGATCATATGAAGATCTTCCTGAATTTGTTCAAAAGTGGTGTTGGCGTCTTTGTTACTACAGAATAAAACAGTATCATCTGCGTAATGCTGAATTTCTGAATTTTTTACTACTTGGTTTAGGTCGTTTATGTAGATGGAAAACAAAATGGGCCCCAGGAGGGTCCCTTGGGGTACACCAAAAGTGACTGTGCCTGGGGAGGAGATGTTGTTATTTACCCTCACTTGTTGTGATCTATTAAATAGGTAGTTCTCAAACCATTGATGTTCTTTTCCCTCTACACCTATGTCTCGTAATTTTTTTAGTAATATTTTGTGATGGACCGTATCAAAAGCCTTTTTGAAATCCAAAAAGACTGCGGTTGTTTGTGTACTGTTATTGATGTTACTATATATTGGTTCAAGAAGGTCTATGTGCGCTTGTGTCACTGAGTGGTCTCGTCTAAACCCATATTGTTTGCTAAAATAAATTTCCTGTTCTTCTAGGTATGAGGAAAGTTGTAGCTGGATTGTTTTCTCTAGAATTTTTGCTGGCATATTAATTCCAGAGATGGGCCTGTAGTTATTTGTTTCGTTTTTCGGGCCACTTTTGTGAAGGGGGGTTACTACCGACTTCTTAAATATGTCTGGGACCATAGATGTAGCTATGGAGCTGTTTACCATGTGTGCTACTTGTGGTGTTAGTGCCATTAGACAGCTTTTAAGAATTTTGCCTGGCATATGCTCAATCCCAGAGCTTTTATTCGGGTCAATTTTTGATATTATTTTTAACTGTTCTTTTGGAGATGTTGGTTGAAATTTTAATAGTTTTTTTAGACCATTCGTGATGGTGTTTGATTTTGTTTTCTCTAAGAGCATACTGTTTTTTTCTGTTGGTTCGGGGATTTTCTTCGCCAAGGAAGGACCCACTTCCAGAAAGAATCTATTAAATTCGTCTGGTACTTTTTCAGCATTAATGGGGCCCCCATTTTCGCCAACAATCTGTATACTCTTTTTCAATTTTAATTTTTCAGGTGCTATTATAGGTCTTACTGCTTTCCAAAGGGCCCTGGGGTTGTCTTTATTTAGATGTAGGTCCTGTTTAAGGAGGGCTGCTTTGCTTTGCTTACATAGAGAATTTACTTTACTCCTGAGTTGTTTTGCTTCAGAGAGTAATTCTTTATCATTTTTGCTTTTTGCTAATCGGAACTTCTTATCCCTCTCATTCATTAGTGAGGTAATCTCTGGTGAGAGCCAAGGAGGGTTCCGTCTCTTTCTAATGAATTTTTGGATAGGGCACATTCTGTCCAAATAAAATGTAATTGTTTGTATTAATATATTCCAGCATAGATTAGGGTCAGACTGTTGGTAGTAATCTGTCCAGTCTTGGTCTCTTAGAATTTCATTTAAAATTTTCTGATCTAAATGTTTTGTATTTCTAGCTGTAAAGCTATCATTTCTGCGATCCTGCTTATTTCTCTTAATCGTCAGATAGGTAGGGTAGTGGTCCGAGGTGTTATCCTCTATTATCCCTGTTTTCAGAATGTTTTTTGCATTGGTGTATATGTGGTCTAATAATGTTTTTGTTGAAAGGGTGCTCCTAGTGGGTACCTTAATCTGTTGAAATAGGTTGTGTTTGTCAAAGATTGTATATAGCTCCGATATTCTGGTTTGTTGTATTTTCTTATCCAGAAGGTCTATATTTAGGTCTCCAGTTAGGATAATCTCTTTTTTCGAATCTAATTTTGACAAAATTATATCTAGTTGTTTTAGGAATGTTTGTAGTTGCCCCCCTGGGGGTCTATACAGATTTGCGACAATATATGTTTTGGCATGTTCTTTTCTCACTATTACAATTTGTGATTCTATATCTTTGGTCATGAGTGAAAGTTCATTATAAGTGTCACTATCTGCTTCGTAGTCTTTCTTCACATAGATACAGAGTCCCCCCCCCTTTTCTTACCTGGCCGATCCTGTCTGACCAAGTCATATTCATCTAGGAGGAAGGAGTTTGAGTGTTGTTGGTGGTGTAGCCATGTCTCTGTAATTGAAATAATATTTATCTTGTTTTTAGATTTTGTTACTGCATGTTGGAGACTATTAAAATTTTTTGGTAGGCTTCGAATGTTCCATCCTATCAAATGGAAGCCCTTTTGATTTGAGAAAGATTCAAAGTTGTTGAGAACTACCTGAGTCATTTCTAATAGGGTTGATGATGAAGTGAGAGGATAGCGGTAGCACCAGCTAAGGTAGATGGAATATACATAATTCAAGTTTTGTACCATTTATTTTCTATTACCTCTTAATTTTTACCTAGTATTTACTATATCCTGTGTACTATACAGGTAGCCTGAGACATGTTATATCTAGGTATTCAAGTGTTGTTTACATTGCGTACGTTCACTCGTGTGGTGAGCGATAATCAGGTAGACACTTATTATAGACATTTTTACATTTCAAAATACTTCCTGACTGTTCATAGTGATTCAGAGTTCTTCTTGTTTTAGAGTTAATTCCATTTATTCCATTGAGTTCTGATATGTAATGGAAACTATTTCTTTTATGAGATCTTCAACATCTTGACCTTCATGAAATACGCCCTCGACGTTGCCCAAGGTATGGAATACCTCTCTAAATTAAAGTTTGTTCATCGTGACCTGGCCGGAAGAAACTGCATGTAAGGGGTTATCTGATGCTCATTGTCTGAACTGAATCAAACAAAATAGACCTAAGTGAAATTGATGATTTTTCGTCTAATAGGAACCATACCAATCGTTCCTCTTTAAATATAGGTGGAGAATGAATAACAGATATAGGCGTAGCCTGCTATTTTCAGCATTGTGGCACTAAATTCTCATTACATTTCATTCACTTTTTAATTACTCAATTGAGATTATCATCCAGTAATACATTTACCATATTATATTTCAAAATTATTCAACCCTCCTGGTTTTTTTCAAGCCATGAATTTTTTTTTTTACCATATTAAACAAGGAATGCACCTGAACTAATTCTATATGATTTATATATTGGTACAACCACCAGGGTGAATGGCGATGAACGTGTTCTGATAGGTGACTTTGGGCTTGCCAAGGATCTATTTCAAAATGATTATTACCAGAGTAGTAGCAGGCAACTACCATTGCCTTACAAATGGATGGCCATAGAAAGTCTTGTCAGGAAGATCTTCTCAACCAAATCAGATGTGGTACGCAACTCTCTAAACATAAAACACACTAATCTGATCCTGCATTAGTATGGGGGTTGGCTATGAAAACAACATAGGAAGGTGTTCAATGACGTCTAAGCCTGATCTTATGCCTGAAATCCTTTTTCAATTGTTAATGTTTTGGTTGGTTTATGTACTTTAACTTTATGTTTTGCGTTCAATCGGAGTGTTTTCTTTGGTTTTCTTTTTAACAGTGGGCTTTTGGTGTTTTGTTATGGGAGATCTTCAGCCATGGTGCGAAACCTTATACAGATGTTGCCAATGACTGTCTCGAACATCATCTCACTGAGGGAAATAGGCTCACCTCACCAGATGGATGCCCTTATTACATGTGAGTTTAATTGCACATATTCTTTCAGTTGGCATTATCAATTTTATTTTCAACTTTCTCTAGCGCTTAAAACCAGAAATGATATCTTACACATGTGGGCACCATTTGAAAGAACTGAAAGTGTTTGAGAAACCAGGTTTTCCCTATTTCATGGCGAAATTAAAAAAAATCACGATAATGACGAATAATAATAATGGTATATCATTACAGTTATTTACCTTCGTTTTCAGATATAATCTAATGACAGATTGCTGGAATTCAAAACCCGAAGAGCGCCCTAATTTCAGCGATATTGTTTCGGAACTTAGGAAGTTTATACGCCTAGAGACCCGAGCAATCAAACAAGTCAAGCCAATGGTCATAAAGCCATTTTCTCACAATCAAAATAGGCTAATGGCAGGTCCATCTACTCCGAAGACAAATAACGCTATTAGCCATGCAGTTAATCTGTCATTTCAACCACTGCAGTCTAATGCAGCCAACACTGGAACTGTTTCAAGTACCGCAAAATATGTTTTGCTTGGATCAAAAACATTAAATTCTAATCAGGCGATCACAGATGATTCTACTTACGTCATCGGTGAGCCAAATGTGGTAGAACCAATTCCTCAAAATTGCCAAGTCACACAACAGCCATTAATCACTACACATCGAGCCCTGATTTCTGAAGCACAACTTAGGACAGGAGGTCATACTGAGTGTCTGGAACAATCCCGTATTCGAAATATTAGGAGGAAATCCCTTCCCCTTCAAAATAGGGACAGTACGTTTGAATCAGAACGACGGATACGTAGTAGTGTTGGAATCGAAGATGCCTTCCCACAGGAACAAGCACCCTTAGCACCAACAGAAATTGAAAAGAGAATGGAGCCTACAGCATCCAAAATGGCAACAATTGAGGTCGAAGACTACCTTCAACCGGTCAATTAGCTGCCCCATATCTGACGAGATCTTATTTAAAAGTTTTGATTGTAAAATCGATTTGTTATTTTAATAGAATTAAACTTTTAATCACGATTGTGTGTTTAATTAGCACATATAATGTCAATTCATGATTAATACAGTTTATGTAATAGATTGACGCTATGTTCAGGTAAAATGCATGCTAGTTTATAAGTTATTCTATGACCTTTGTTGAACTAATAATCAAAAAGAAAGAAAGTATAAACTGACTACATTTGTCTGCAATATGTGCGCTTGATTAGAACCCAAACATACGGTTGGCATTGAACTAGGATGTATTCAGTAAAACATTTCGCTACACTAACCAGTAGCGTGTCTACAATCATCATATCCATCGTACTTGGACAAGAGACAAAACCAGCTGACTTGGGAAGTATGGAATTCGCTAATCTTTGAAAAACCAGTAAATCATCTAATGTTTGAAATGACCCTATAATGCAACCGTTGGATGTTAACATCTGCTTATAATAGTTATACCTTCCTTTATGCTGTCCTATGGCAGCTGGGGACGTTATTGGTCAACTTAAGTAACTTTGTAACGTCAACCTTACCGAGATCCTATTCAATACTTTGTTACCCCCAATTTTACTCAAAGCACCCCCACCCACAAACAACTATTATTCATCTTTACATTTTTCGCAACCCTTGTTTTCAAGAGAATCTAAACAATCTTGACTTGCGTACGTAGATGAAGAGATGAATGCCTTTTCGTTATATATTGAATTGACTTTGATGGACTGATATTAAAGGCACACCGAAAGGTTTAAACCCATGGACAATAAAATCAGGACATTAACTTTAGGGCCTTAATGTTAAAACTTTTCTTAAATAACTATTTTGTTAACGAAAATGGCTAGTAATCAACAAAATGGTGAGAGTGGCACTTGGCGCCCCATAGTAATTGCTATATCAAACAATGGGTGCATTGCACTATAAACGATTCTGTGTTAAACCACGATATTTTACTCTCAGAGCACTCTTATCGCCGTCGTATAGTTAAAAATTTATGAGCACCAAAACAGGTGGAGATAAAACCCTCGTAGAGGCCTCGTAGCATATGTCTTAGGACATATTGGTGAGATTCGACTTTTGAAAATGCTGCCGGCTCTGGGATTCGAACCCATGTCCCCCCAGCATGATATTTGACAGACTGAAATTGCCGACATTAAGGATACAAATGTGCTGCAGATATATAGCATGACATTTGTCACCATAGAAACCAGTTTATCGTCAGCATTTTTTTTTATTTTTTCGCTGAATTTCTCATGTATTTTCTGACGACCTGACCCATACATAGAATATATTATTTCATAATGTGTCTATATATTGTGTGTAGTGATTCCTCGGTGGCGGGGGTTGCCTAGCAGCCAACTACCACCAAGCTTTCCTCACTCTGCTCGTGGCTATGAAGCTAATGGCCACACATTTCTTGGGAATTAAAAGCTCTCTGAGAGTTTGAAACGCTTTTCCCCTGATCAGAGTCCTGTGAATCAAGGTTTATTCGTCGAATTTTGCTTCGAGTTTGACTTACCTTATTCTGATGCTGAAACACTGATCTACCTGCTCTAGATTGCACTTAATGATAATATATCCTTTCGGTCGTATAATACACAATCGTATAATATAGTACAATGCACCCATTGCCATGGCCTATATTTGGTAAGAAATATCCATGGTCTTCCGCCCAATGCTGTGCCCATCTAATACTAAGGAATATATATATATATCTATACAAGTAGAAATTAGCGGCCGAAT
Source organism: Sthenelais limicola (assembly GCA_942159475.1). Classification (NCBI taxonomy): domain Eukaryota; kingdom Metazoa; phylum Annelida; class Polychaeta; order Phyllodocida; family Sigalionidae; genus Sthenelais; species Sthenelais limicola. The sequence continues at coordinate 67,837,330 of OW804097.1, read as the reverse complement.
TTGTTCCTCTAAGTTTTAAAAATGTTAATTTAACATATGTTTTCGAAAAATACATTTCATGGAATATACAATTTTTCCATTTAATATATAACAAGTTCAGTTATTCGGGTTAAAAACATATCAGTGACACCATGGTATACTGATTTGCGGGCATCACCTGATTTATTTTTAATGTCATGCATGTCTAATAATGTAATAATACGTCTCATACACAGACCCAGTTTCATGCTGATATATAACATTCGGCCTAATGACATGAATACACCATGCCTTATATTGACAGTCATGGACAAGAAACCGTTAGGATTGGAGTGAACTGCGCCCCGAATCCCGGTCATCATGCCAATACAGGTGAAATATACCGAGGAGGACCTAAACGGCTATCAAGTGGAAAGTAAAGCGACCATATATTGCCATTTAACCGAGGAAATGTAACCGAGGAATTAAACAGGACAAGACAAGTATGTCTGTTTCCTTAGGGTATTTCCTACTTTTGATTTTCATAGTGAGAGCTAAAGACTGTAATATGAAAACCATTCTCTCTAGGAAAATGTATAGTGTCAAGAATTCTAGCAGCGTCACTATCTGCAAATCATTACTTAGAGGCCGAGCGAATACTTGATAGTAGTGACCTCTATGAAATGAGTTCAGACGGCTATTCAGATACGAAAATGTAATGGACAGGTCTCTAACAGATTTTTCAATACCAGGAAATATAGTTAATACTCGAACCATGTCCCCATATGTCCAAGTTGTCCTCAATAATTGTAGGAGTGCAAATCTCATACATTTGAAAATGAAACTTTTGTTCCTAGATTTCCTACCCGTAATTGCCACTTTTTCTAAATTCTCCTTTCCAGTCTAAATCACAGAAAGATGGCTTCAGCAAATCCTGGCCACTACTTTAGCCATAGTTCAAGTGGGAGCTACCCATCAGGGGATTATGACAGAAGAGCCAGGGGCATAGACGCCAACTATGGATACCTGGTTGAAAACCTAGATGGGGAAGCCATACTGGATAGGTTAAACCCTTACTTTACGAGGGATCTAAATCTTAATTTGGAAGGAGTATCGAACAACTTTGACCGTAACAAAAGACTCGTAGCGTTTGTTAAGCAAAATGTTTCATCACAGATATATCCTGCATTCATGAATGCCATAGCAAGTTTGCATCCAGAGATATCCACCAAACTCCAGGAAGGCGATTATGAACATTTGTCTCTAGGTCAAATGTCTGATAGTTCAGGTTACTCCTCTGGTGAATACGAAAACCGATCAAATCTGTTAAGAAAAAACTTTGATATTCTCGTAGACGAAATGGATTATGAACTCATAGCAGATGCAGTCCTACCTAATTTAAATGTCCAATACAGAATAGAACTCAGAAATCGACTTTCAACGGAAGACCGTGCAAGACATTTGATAAATATTATCATACAAAACGTCTCTGATGAGAAGATCTTTGCAGCATTTATGGACACTATGGCGACCAGGCAACCAGCACTCTATGAAAAGATATTCCATAGAGTGGAAAAGCCTCCGGAAACATATTTCCATCCGGTAAATAACATTCGTCATAATAAGCCAGGAGATGAAAGGGACCTTCCCTCTTCACAAGCTCATACATCAGTACCTTGTCACACTCCAGGTAATGAGAGTATTACGCATCATGGCAAAAGAAAATACAACACCATGGAAAGTGGAAGACCACTGCAACAGGAAAGCCAGTGGTGGAACGAATTAGAAGAACCTAAACGGCGTGAAGTGTTCAATGTCATGAAGAACCTAGAGTCAAGAACAGATACAATAGAAGAACCTTTAAGGCATGATGGCACAGAAGATCGAGTAACCGTTCAAACCATCCGGGAACTGGAACTCTCGAAGGAGGGGAGCGTCTCTGAAATAAACATGATGAAGTACCAGTTATCAGAATCAGATGCAAATCGTATTCCTCAAGTACTGAACAAACAAGAGAATATTTCAAGCATTAAACTATTGGCTCTTCAGCTTTCGCAACAGAGTATGTCAAATATATTGCAGTCAATGAAGACATTGATTAGTTTGAATTCGATTGCTGTCTGTAATTTCCAATACATGAATGCCTGTGTTGAGCGGCTTACAGAACTTTTGGAAAGCAAACCACTAATTATTTCTGACTTGACCCTGGATCGAAGCAAACTGTTGATTAGAAATTGGCAAGTGATTGTCCAGCCATTCTGTAACATGCGCAATCTTACCACTCTTTCATTGAATGGGTGTGGTCTTGGTGACGACGGGGCTACCGCATTATACCATTGTCTTTCCTCGAACACGAATCTTCAACGTTTTTGTCTTGATCAGAATGAAATAACTGACTTTGGACTAGGGGGCCTGAGTAACTTCGCAAGTAACAAAAAATCGTTGGAGAATATCTCCTTTGTGGGAAACCAGATATCGGACTCTAGTGCTGAGAGTATTGGAACCCTGATGTTTAATCTCCGTCGACCCTGTGTGGTTGATCTTTCTGATAACCAAATTGGTAGCTATGGAGCAAATATAATCACCAAGAACTCACAACGTTGGCGGCAACCACATCAGGTCAAACTTGACAAAAACCAAATAGGAAAGGATGCATTGATATGGCGAAGCCCCCATGGAAATATTTCTGTTAAAAGCAATACAACAGGCAGAAGGAGAATAAACGCCATAGCTCAGCGGTTGGGGGATGGCGAGCTGTTTAAGGTTATAAATCTCAATCGTATGCATTTGCAGGATTCTGACATTGAGGAGCTGAACAATTTGCTTTTAGGTTTGCAAGGGTCACTCAGGCTACTTGATCTCGAGGGGAACCGGCTCACAAACGAATGCCTCCATGTTCTGATTCAGATTTATCACAGAAATAACCAGCTTGAATCAATCCTTTTGAAGGGGAACGCTGGCATTCATGACACTTTCATTGATATCTTCACAAAAGCTCTCAAAGAGAGCAGAGGTGGTGCTGGTCAGGGACCATTTTACTTACACCCCAGGTTTTGGCAAATCATTCAGGCTTGTAGAGACGGTACTCTCTACATTGAGGACACAGAACTAAGTAACTCCTGCATTCCCATTCTCTTCAGAATCAATAAGTTGCAACCTCTGAGAGAGCTGCACTTCGTGGACTGTAAGTTATCTGTCCACGACCTTGCAGAAATCACCAACCATATCAAAATGAATATTGATGAGGCAGAGGAAATCTCCTTTATAGGAAATAGCTGGTGCTCAGATGAAATTCAGAAGTTGGCCTCTTCATTTGAAGATAAAGAAGTAATTGGCCATGTTTTTGGCAGAAGAAAAGGCATCGGACACAACATCAAGCGTTTCTGCATTCGACGCAATGGATTGAAAGGCAAGGATGTGCGGGCCATCACATCAACAGTTTTACAATCTGGATCCCTGACCCACGTTGATTTGGGTGAAAATGATCTCGGGAGAATAGGAGCAAAAGCTCTACAAGACTGGTTAAAAAATGCTACACGGGTGACGTCTTTAAATATATCAAATAATAACATTATGGATCACGAAGAAGAAAGCTCAAAGAATCGTAAGAGATTTGGAAGGCTAGCTTCCAGAGACACCTTGAGGAACTTGTCCCTAGCGTATAACTCATTGGATGTCTATGACCTGATCGATGGATATGGTGGATGTGATGACACTGGAGTTTCTCGATTTCGATGGCAATGAAATCGGAAAGCCCGATAAATACTTTCAGGCATTTTGTGCCGTCTTGCAGAAAAGGGGCCATCTAACCTTTCTGAAATTATCAGGCTGTTCCATGACAACAGAACAGTTAAATATCCTGCTTACAGGTTTGCGTCAGAAAAACAACCTGAAAAAACTTGATCTCAGCAATAATCAATTTGGATTTGAAGGAGTGGTATCCACAATCAAGGGGTTTTGGACCTTGTCCATCACACACTTAGATGTAAGCAAACAATTGGGAAACATAAGTTGGCGATTAACCAACCTTAACGATCTTATCACAGGACTCAGTACAAGGACGACACCCGTCATGTACTTAGGGCTTCGTGAATTGAACTTACATGTAAATGATGGGAAGGCATTTGCCACTGCTATTGGGGAATGCAATAACAGATTAGGGTCAGTTCTGAAAGGTAAACTAAACTCAGTAGTTCTTGACCTTTCAAATAACAAAATCCGAAATGGACCTGAAACAAGGCAATTGGTAGCACTCCGCAGGAAGTACGGATCACCAAGGTGTATCTTTGGTAACACAGGATCGCATGATTTCTTTGATCGTCCAATATAAAATGTCAAATAACAACTCCTTAATTGTGCGGAAAAATCTCTCTGGCTACAGAAAACGATACTGTATCACAGTGTTTTGGGACGTTAAGTCAAATTGCCCCTAGTGAAGATCAGTCTCTCGGTTGCTACATAATGTGCCATGGATATTTCTCAATTCACTTTGCATTAGATATATCAACGAGACTGCTGAAATGTTTACTTTCGTTGGATATATGCACCTACTTAGAAGTACGTTTGTTTGTTTATTAGAAAATAATTATGACAAACGGTGATATCGAAAAACCACGAAAGTGAAGGTTAATAGGGTGCACAATACAAAGTTTAATATATCTGAAACGGGGGAATTAACGCAACATTTAGTATTCATTTGTGTTAGATTTCACGTGTGGCGTCAACTCGAAGTATATAACCCCAGTGTTGCCAACTATCGTATTCATGCATGGAATGAGTTACACCTAGGTGTAGTCATTTAGACTAAATACTAGTGTTCAACAGCCTGCCAACAAAGTAAGGAGAAATCTAAGTAAAGGCGCGATTTGAGAAAAATATCACAATGAACAGTATTGTCCCAATAATGATTAGTTCAGCGATTGGTTTTATTCTTATCCGAGGACAAGAAAACCCACATAACCCACATACATCCCATTTATATTCGGAGCTTTTGGTAAAACATTATACTCTCACTGCCAAACCGAGGTTTACGGTCGCCTACAATAGGAATATTTTGTTGGCAGCTGTCTAAAACGTATTAGAATATATCAGCTGAAAGGGAAAATATTCCAGGACCATTTTCTTTAACATTTGTCTTGAGTCTGATATCAGCAGGAAGGTGCGATATATATGAGCATTTCCCTATAGCAGGGAGAAGAGCCTTTGACAAAATAGTGTATAGTAGTAACTTTATCATGAATGATATTGTCAAATGTCCATCTGGATTCATTTGAGAAATACTTCTGAAGGATATTTTCATAGTCAAATTCAAAACGGTTTCTATTGAAATCAAATAGTTGATTCCACAGGTGTGTGGAATATTGTTCTGCGTAAAGGCTGGCGCACACATTGCCGATTTGGCCCCCGATTGCCCCACGATTTGGGTCTTGCGATGAATCTTAGGATTTCATTTCAAATCCTGCTTTATGTTTTTGAAATAACATAAACCAGGATTTGAAGTGAGATCCTAGGATCCATCAGGAGACCCAAATCGTGGGGCAATATGGAGCTAAATCGGCCATGTGTGCGCCAGCCTTAAGGCCAATATGTGTGTGCTTCCTGTTTACCTCCCCCCTCTACCTAGAAAAACCTTACGTGACCTAAAAATGTTTTGAGCTTGCCTAATTCTTTCTTCTTTTTACCAAAAAAGCTAATTAAAGCAGGGACACAAGCCTTCCTAACTTCCTAACTTTTTGGCCTTTAAGAATGATTATCCTTGTAGATGATTCCAGTATTACTATTCAACTCAACGCGCGTAAAACGTGAACGTCTATGCAGAACTCATAACTGTATACATTCATAGATTTATTATCTTCAATCAACAATTGTTGTCTCAATTCTTGCTTTTATTAAAGTACATTTATTTAAATCTAGTAAATTGGGTTGAAAATGGTGTTACAGATTGGGAGCAGCGGCCACGATATACTGTAGAGTATAGTGAAAGCTAGCAGTTCATAGTTTAATAGGAAGCGGTTCCTGATAGATTTCTCTGTCTTGTCCCTTCTGTTGTTGGTACGTCTTTCTTACCTTATGGTGCATCATGACATACTGCCACTGGTATTACAGTCCTTGTCATATGTACATGGTTATATCAAATCATGAATTTATAAATGTTAACTTAACCCAATGATTGCTGCAACACATGCTTTTTATTGCATGTGTTGCAGCAATCCAAGAAAATCTGAACAATTTTGTTATAAGGAATCAGGTGTAATCCGTGGTCTACCAAAAGCAATTTTAGCTCGTATTCTCGGGAGAGAACCTTGTTGGAGGAATAAGAGTAAAATCGTAGCGCATTTATTTCATTGTGTGATTAGCCACCTAATACCGAGTGGCATTTTTATCAAATCGAGATGAAAAATAGAACTAAAAATGAAAAGTTGTAATTGATTGCATTTTCAGAGTTTTGACGCACAGTTGATGTAAACACAATTATTTGATAAATTGCAATGAGATTGACCTCTACTAAGCCCATTTTTTTTAGATCGGGGACTGCATAATTATCATATACGAAACAAAAAAGGGTAAATAAAACGCTTTTTCCTTGTACAGCAATTCTCACTGTTATTGTTTTCATTTCTCAGCAGAAGCCGTTCGTTTTTGTATTTCACTGTAACTTTATTCATTTGCCGGCGCAAGAACAAGATCAACATCCACTTCTATCATGATTATGATAAACATTAATCTTAACTCCACCTCGCTTTACCTCGATACTTGACTAGAGTTCATTCCACGATCTTTAGTTTTGATTTACACTTTAGTAGTGATCATCACACATTATTCTGAAACGATAGCCCGACTGTCTTGCCATTTAGCCTCGCCTGTGTCACAACTAATTTTCGGCGATGGTTTGTTCGATCCAGTCGTGGAAGGAGGACACTCGAGTGTAGATGCCGGGGAATCCGGGCCTGGCACAGCCATAGCCTGTAGAAACGATCCCAGTCAGGACCCATTGATCCTCGTCGAAGCACACCATTGGGCCACCAGAGTCATACTGCAAAAATTGAGAGAATAATACTATTATTAATCATCATTATAACAACAATTCGTTATTTATCAAGCAGAGCATTCCCCAAAAGGTAGCAAAAGTTGGGGGTACTGGGTGGTCTTCCCCTCAATAACAGACCCAAAACGACAGACCCAACACAACCTAAAAACATTTCATTTCTAAGATGAGAATAACCCAAAATGATACAAACATGAATTCGTAGACCATCAATATAACTCTTATAATGACAGAAAACGACTCTTGTCCATATTTAATCTGAATCATAGGATTCTGAATTCTTAGATGATTTACCCCTTAGCCTTCCAATATCAAATTTATATTTGGTCGTACGATGGCTGGAATGATAATACAGTGACTGAACGAAGACAAGGGTTGGCCGGAAACCAAGCAATGCTAGGTTTATTATTCAGCAAACAGATACAATCACAAGTAAAGAAAAAAATTAATTTTGAGTTCAAACACGTCCAAGCGTTGCAGCGATGAGGAGAGAAGTGACGATGGAACGTGCTATTGTTTATACACGTGTCGTGCGCGTCATAATAGCTGAGCGCGACGAATATGATTGGACGAGAAGGAAAGGGGCGTGGTCAATGTCCACGTGTCTGCTCCCGCCCAAATATGAGCATCGATGGCTCGACTGTGGGAATACAAGATCTACATTCAAAATGCTCTGACATTTCCTGCAACTGTGATTCGCATGACTATAAACGGCAATATCGATAAAGATAACACTGTAGATACACTCGTCGTTTGAGTAGAAGTACAGATTTCTTTGTGTGCATTATTATCTTTATTATCATTTGAATAAAACTGGAGCATGTTAAGTACATAGAATGTTAAGTTTGATAACGGCATTGATAAAATTATAAACGAATGCAAGATCAATACTGCTCGGGCCATATTAGACAATAACAGCATAGACAATAATATGTAATATACTATATACGGCAGCGTTCCCTCACTTTCACACACATGCTAAATATAGATATAGATTACGGGTTATCTAGCATCGGTCAAATGCTTCAAAATAACAATTAAAAAACAACAATTCTAATTCAGCTCAAATGATATTAGAGGCTCATCGCCAGCTGAATTCTAATATAATGAGTAGAGAGCTCAATGAACCAGATAAGGCCCTTGATGACAAATGGTGCTGAGTACTAATGAAGTACAGAAATTGCCCCCCACTTTTCCCTACCATCCAATAATGAATAGAATATCTATCGTTTGCAAGGATGCACATACACTATTAGAACCAGGACTAGTACCGGGGTAAACTTACACTTGTGCTCCTATTTATTCTCACCCGATTTAAATCCCTAATATCTCTAGGTTTTGTTCGAGTTCGTGGTAATATTAGCCTATACAATGAAATCTTCCTTTCGTCGAGTTTTGGCTACTCGAGGAAACTCGCAGCATGCGAGCTCATGCGAGATTTGTCCCCGTGTTTCCGTGAGTGGCAAGAGAGCACACCACTCTAAAAGGGAGGGCTGGTCATCATGTACAGGGAGGGGAGGGCTAATATTATGTTTGGACTAAGTTTATGTAGTAATTTAAGTCCCTACTTAATTTGCCTTAGCCCTTACATCAGGTGGTCTTGAATTCTATTATAGAAAAAGATAGGCTTGCTCTCAGACTCTATGAGTGATACACCAAACTCTTGAGCGAGTTTGCATCTCCCCCATGAACACAATAATGAATGGTCCTCCCTGTCAGTGGCAGGGGGTGCGTGGACGGGACTTAGCTCTGACACACAGTATCATAACCTCTATATTAAGAGATACTCTATGGCATTAAAGGTTGAATTTCTAAAAAGTGAATCGACAACTGCTGCTCATTTCTGACAATAAAAACAATTTACCTGCTTCATAAACAATGACTACTTTAGACTCCAGAAATGCCAAGAGACCAGTGAGTGTTAGTAGCCTATAGCAGTGTTACATAACACAGGCAAGTCAGTCACTACCCATGTACTAACCATTGCCCTCCCCCCACCAGCTGCATGCATGAGAGCTGCATACACACATGTCTCTTTCCCTGCCATGTTTTTTGTATTCTCTTCCTTTCTCTTTCTCCCTCTCCCCCTCTCCCTCCTGCTCCGCCTCCCTCTCCCCCTCCCTCTCCCCCTCACCCTACCTCTCCCCCTTCCTTTCCCGTTCCCTCTCACCCTACCTCTCCCTCTCACCCTTCCTCTCCCGCTCACCCTACCTCTCTCTTTTACCCTCCCTCTCCGTCACCCTCCCTCTCCCGCTCACCCTACCTCTCCCACTCACCCTCACATTAGAGTAATTCTCTGAAACGGGCAGCATTTTATTTCAGCAGGTCATTTTTTTAGATTATTCAGAGATATTATTTATTATATTATATTATTATGCCTTCAAGGTAAATGCAAGTATTTAACAGGTTAATATTGCATGGATGCCATATGCTGTTTATGAGAATATCATGATATTTTCTTTATCTCCCTCTTCCCCTTCCCCCCCCCCCCTCCCTCTCTCTCTCTTTCTCTCAGAGAAAGAATGTACCCATCCACACATTACAGTAATTCTCTAAAACAGGCAGCATTTCATTTCAGCAGGTCATTTTTTCAGCAGGTCATGATATAGACCTATGTGGGCTCAAGTGGCGAAGCCGCTTGTTAGATTTAAATTGTCTATGAATGCATGACAATCATCTAGTGCAATTGGAAAGAGAAGCTTCTACTATAAAGCTCCAGGTGTTCACAGATCTAAGATTACAGTAAGGAAGAATATTGTGCTGCCATCTGGATGTTTGAAAGCGTATATCAAGGACACTATGGGATGGAGTTACTCACTCTATAGGCTAATTATTGATTTACTCAGGCATTGCTATAGGCATCATAGAATGTCTGTGGGCTAAGGAAAGCAATACCATGTAAGTTTTATTCTTTTGCAACAGGAATTTATGAAAGATATATCTCAATGATCACTACTAGATTGTTAATGCAATTCCCAGGCACACATAGGAAGACCTGGATTTATATTCATTTAGAATAAACTGCCTTTTTGGCGATTGTCCGAGGCAGATAAGGAATTTCAGTAACAAACGTTGGAAGCGTTCTATGCACAGCTTTTGTAATACAGGATTCTGAAATTATTATTTCTATTTAGTTTAATATCAGAACCGCTGGTTCAAGCAAGACTGATAATGGATTTATAGGTATCACTGAACAGGGAACTTTGAGAGCTGAGAACATTATATATGTGGAATCCACATCATTATAACGAGGCAACACAGTGTAATTATAATTAAGAACAAATAATTCATTTGATAAGAGCCCGTTACGGAGTTTAAAACAGTCAGCAATACAGTGCGGGCAAAACGTATTTGAAAGCTTGAACACATATAAGAGGAAAACCATCTGTAAGGGTTATTATACTTATTATAGTTATTGCTACGTGTTTTGTAGGGATGGTGGGTGGGAGATCTAAATCCAATGAGAAGGCAAACAGCCGAATAACGAGGTAAGTGTATAATTTCCCACTTAATACCAATTTCATTTTTATGTTTTTGGCTCAAACATCGACAATGTATCTTTCATATTTATCATAATATTATGTTGACAGTCGAAGACTTAAGAGTTCTTTGAACGAAAGATAATCTATGCACCAAATAAAACTGTTATATCTAAAAAAACCCAAAAAAAACCGAATTTTTGTTTTATTGGAGTGGGTAACGGTTTGCATTGTTTTTGTAATGGGACTCTTAGACAGGTCACAACGTGGATGGATGCGGTCTGACGGCTCCTAATGAATATCTGTCAACTATCATTATACTGAATCATGCAGAGGGACAAGGCTTGCATCATGAATCTGACTTGGTGAGTTATCCAAGATATGACATGTACAGGAGAACCTGACAACATCACTATCAACCTTTCTTCTTAGATAAAAATATACCCTCTCTTGACATAACAATTTGTGACCAAACCAAGTGCATGTATGTTATATGATTAATTAATGTGTAATTAATATGTAAGACCTAAACAAACAGTCAATACTTTAAAGCTGCATTCTCAGCTATTACGACAAAGAAAGTCTTACCGAATTTACTCATATCAGGACTTGTATGACTGAATTTAACAATATTCTGCTGTTGTTCTATATTTATACAAAACGGCCGCTGGTGAGCGATAATAATCGCAGAAGAGGAGGTCGGCTCGTCCCCCAAATCCTGATAGTACAGCTTTAAGTGACAAACAAAGAAATACTTCTTAGACGAGATATAATGAAGAAAATCCCCATCTCATCTTCTAACAATGATTTTATCTCCAATTCTTAATATGAGGCATTATCACTCGATGTGCACGCATAGTTCAAATGGGGCAAATTCCAATTTTCAATAGCCTTCGTTATTGCCAAAGTGTGTCCTATTTTGAATGATATCATTGCATTCTCATCTATATACACAGACGGTATCAGATATATCTGACCGAATGATGTCAGTTGTCACAAGGTCAAGGCATGGAGGGAGGGGAGCATCTCGTCTATGACAGGGTTCACTGCGACAAGATGGTTCTGTAACGAAACTCATTAAATGGACTCCTCTGGTCACTTCATGCCTAAATCGAGATTCCCCATCCTCTAATAACAAATGGCGAACTATTTGCTGAATGTACGTCCTCAGCAGACGGCAATAAGTAGAATTCAGAATGCATTTGTTTCCGTTCAATTTTGATCTGTATCACGCAGTTTATCTATCCTTTCCTTAGTTATACCTACTCTCTCTTAAAGCTGCATTGTCAGCTATTATGACAAGCAAATCTTTCCAAATTCACTCATATTATGACTTATAGGGTTGGACTTATCATTATTCTGCTGCTATATGTTTATACAAGAATTTGAAGTCAAATCACCGAGAAAAAAGACTGCCACTGGTGAGCCATAATAAGTGAAGCCATCTCATGAAAGGATTTGGGCGGGTCCTCCAAATACAAATGAGGACGTTTTAGAAGCCATTTAGCATAAGCAACTGGAAGAAATCCTCCCAAACTTTGGTCTAATTACTTTTAGATGGGTTGGTAAAGAATGGAACAAGAAGTAGAAAAGATTTGGACCGAGTTTAACTGAGTGTGTAGCTTTAGCATAAAAAGTACTTCACGGCAAATCACAATAATCTCTTCTTCTCTTCTCGGACTTTGCTAATGAGCCATTCTAGAATTCTGTATCTACTGGAGCCTTGTATACAAAATGCTTCCTGAATGGGAGGAAACAAAAATAAAGGATCCCAAACCTTACTAAATTCCCTCTTTCTATCTCATCCCTTCCAACCGTCTAGCTATAATCATAGGCTAGCTTGAGTAACTGACTCAGAGTTACGTTCTAGAAAGGCCATCTACATAGGGTTGGAGAGCCTATTTGTGTTAGGGCAATTTTTGCTGTATGCAAAGCACCTTTGCCCCTGGTAACGGCTAACAAGTGGGATGGCCAGAACAATCCACTGTGCATTCCCTGAGAGGCCCCCAGCTGAACCAAATAGGCAATATAACCACATTTCCCCCATGTTCTAAACGTGTTTGAATCCTTCTTGATGCAGAAGTGATATGTCATCAGACGAAACTCTTAAAAGGTTTGCCAACAAATTTGATATTTCAGGTTTACACCTGATTTAGAAAAAGAATGAAATGAGGCATTTTCCTGACTGCGACATTTCGGCTAAATTATAAAAGCGACACGCAATATCCAGCACTCGGACCCCATAACGAAAATGGAAGTATTTCATGAATACCAGAGAAGGATTGGACATTTATTAATCGGTCACACCATTCTAAATATGGGAGAAGGTCAATGTATTCCACATTGCCTCTTTCTGTATCAAACCGATGTACACTGGAGATTGGGGCTCGTACAAGTCTATCCTACTGTGGTTCTCATTGAGATGCACAAATAGTAGAAGCCATGGTTAACTCTGCACCTAGGCCAATATCTAGCGCCAATCCTTGCCTCCCCAATGCTACACCATCCAATATTACCCTTAATATTTGTTACAGCCATGTTTGGCCTAGGCTCTTGTGGCCAAGATCTGCAATAAACTGTCCTATTTCACCTCTCATTGGCAGGAGTATGATGGCTTTTTACACCCATACGCATCCCCTTTGAAGAGGCATCTATCAGATATTATCATCCTTGTGAATGATAAAAACTAATTCACGTATCCTCACACTATTTTGGTTAAGAAGCATTTATGTTTAACACCTCTATTCACTGTCCATTTACTAGGCATATACTTATATATATATATCCGCAATTCCTAGGACAAACAGGTTGTAAAAGACATGTTGGATCCGGCTGAGCAATCGATTGTCTTGCTTGCAATGCATGTCATGCCAAAATAACCAACCGTCTAATTATGTAATTTCTTTTTCCAAAATTTCATTTCAGGCCAATATGATATTTAAACAGTTACAAAAATTGTAACTACGGTCAAAGTAGATCTAGTTTCAATATCCACCCCTGGGAAGATAATTTTTTTCTTTGATACACCGAATAATTGATACACCGAATCAATTAAATATATCAAATGGTACATTATCTGTCAAGAGGGTTTGAATACCTCCAACTGTCTGAAGATACTCTTCTTGATAAAGGATCAGTGTTTGATCAATAAAGCTACAATCAATTAAGAATCAATCAATCAAATTACAAGCCACCGGAGATAGATAACCATGTAGACTATAGACAATGTAAGGTTAAGAAATAATCCATCACGTAGGCCTACTTAGATCGGCTAATGAAAAAACGGTTTCATGTGTGTCAGATCAGAATATAAACTTCTATACAAGCATAGAACAGATTTTCCGCAAACTAAATTCCCTTTGTACGATCGAAATTGGCTCATAAGATGTGCTCTGAAACATGCACATAATAGATGATTAATAATGCACATGCATGCCTATGGTTCATGACTTGACGGTAGTTTCATTCACATTGCTGTGGATGCTACTACCAAGAAATCATCCTCTCCTATCTTTGTCTACTCTATTGGAGGCTTTATTTCAACATAAAATCCATCAATGGTGTTTGCCCTGTAACCTCTAAAAATTGCCTCGAAGGCACGAAGTGTTACTGTCCTTAGAATAAACAGAGTTTATTGCTCTGGCTTGCTTTTAATCCATTACCGAGGATCTGTCCCAAAGTTACTTCTAATAAAGATAAACCATCCGAAGCCGGTACTAATCCATCCCTTTCTCTTCTGAAGCCGGATACTCATTATCTAAGATGTTTGGATACCATTGATGCATGTATAGGCCTACATACATACATGTATGAATTATATATTTTCTTGTACTTAAAATAATGCTTAATCAAACGCATAACAATTACAATTCATTTTTTTGAGGGAGAGAATATTTCGTTGTTTGAATCCCGTGCCTTTAAATGCCATCGCAGTGTAGAACAGGGCTTTGTGGTACTGATTAGAGCTAAAGCAGAATTCCATCTACTTGATGTGCAATGCATTATGTTCTTAGTGAAATTAGATTAATTGAATTGAGAATAAATCCCTTAACAAAGATTTACACTCGTAGGCAATTGGTTTGCCAAAGGCCGCCATCGATTCTGCAATTCGGCCAGTTCTTTTTCGGATTAGGTTTACTCGATGGTCATCATCTTTTAATCAGTGATGGTCTGCACCACGGATTCAGGTAATGGAATCCTCACCAAGTATTTGCACCCAATGTATTTAAACAATTGCTTATTGACATTTGAATGCAGCAGGTGGCACTGTCAGTCAATGCTATCTATTTCTCACAAAACCAGAGCAGAGAGACGCAAAAGATTTCCTTATTGCAATACGCCATTTAAAGTCTATGTTCCTATATTTTTTAAGTGAACGAGTCTTAGACAATTTATGAGTTTTTTTTATCAGCAGATGCTGATTAAGTTAAATGCATTTAAGGGGTGATGATATAAAACGAAGGACGTCTTTGGCAGTAAACCAGGACATTCTTTAACATGTAAAAGAGTAAACAAAAAAACGTATTGTCCAAATTGATATAGAGATCTATGTTAAATATCTGAATGTTCTGAAAATCAGACGTATAGGTTCATGATGTAGTATAATGCAAATGGAAAATGTTCTCATTGAACAATCGATTTCAACACATCTAAAAGCCATTTGATCAAACTTTTGGAAGGTTTGTCCTTTGATTTGGGAACGTTTTTCCTCGGCCCATTCGGCTTCAAATTATTGTATAGGGCTTAGCATAGAACAATATCAGAATAATGATAAATTAACTCCTATAACTCACAATGAGTAATTTCGGTAAGATTGTGTTTGTCGTAATAGCTGAGATTGAAGCTTTAAATCATTTCTGCATTAGGACCCAACACTCATCAAATAAGCAAGACTGGACACTTAAAAAGATGATTGATTCTCTATGTGAATGAGGCATCTAGCACCGAAGCTTCCCTATTCATTGCCCAGTCTTCTCCTAGAAGCATTCGCATACGATTTGAAAATAAATCATGGCGAGTAGAGAGGACTTAATTTCCTTATTCAGGGCTAGCATTTCACGGTCGCGGGCCACTGTATATGGTATCATCAGAGATAGGGCAGACGTATACATAGTAAGCCTCAATGATTGGAGAAATGATGGATGGGTTAGATGCGTTGAGGGCCGCATATTTATAACTTAGAAATGGAGAATGTCTCCAGTGAAAAAAGGTGGAATGGCCGGACCTGCAGCAGGGCAGCGCGTGGGAGTAGGAGAACAAGAAAGAGTGGGAGAAGAGATATGAGAGACAAGAAAGAACAAAGAGTAAAGAAAGAAAAGCGAGGGAAACAAGACACATAGAAATAGAGAAAGAGGAAGGGATATACAGAGCGAGAGGGGGCAGAGGGGTAGAGGGAGAGAGAGATTAAGGGAGAGATGGGAGAGAGGGAGTAAGGGAGAGAGGGAGAGAGTGAGGAAGGGAGAGAGGGAGAGAGGGAGAGAGGGAGGAAGTCGTATATGGTTTGGGAAGGTATCTGGGATGAAAATGTTATTTTGAAGCCTTTTTTACATTCTACGGTATTTTTTTAAAAACAAATTCGTGAATGTTAGTGAATTGGGTACCATTCTGTCAATCATCCTGAGTAGCAAGTTCATGTGATACATTTTGAGGTGTTGGTTGAGGATTGGTGTGAGGAGTGTGGACACTTATCTGGGAGGATATCTGGATGCCCATCTCTGTGTGATGTAATTAACGCCAACACTACTAACTTTGCACTTATGCAAGGACTGCTTGATTGACAACCTTCTACCATCTCTGCAGTAAATCCCTGAAGGCCAGTGTGACATCCTATTGGTTGACATTTGTTGTATTCTATTGGCTATCTTGGTTTGATTGACAAGTTGCCACTTAAGG
This sequence comes from Sthenelais limicola, assembly GCA_942159475.1. Classification (NCBI taxonomy): domain Eukaryota; kingdom Metazoa; phylum Annelida; class Polychaeta; order Phyllodocida; family Sigalionidae; genus Sthenelais; species Sthenelais limicola. Next base: position 67,820,956 of record OW804097.1, on the reverse strand, counting down.
CCACTGTATAGGTTTTGATAGGAACCCATTTAGAGAGGACCACCCATGACTGAATCTGAGTGATCTACACCTACTACACCCTTTGGGATTTCTGGGTTTCAAGTCTTGAAGACAGACAAGCTCGGAATTGCAAAGACTAAAAGACAATTGTGTATTATTAGATTACAATATGTTGTTTGATGTCTTATGTCTAATTCCCTTGCATTGTACTTTCATGTTTATCCAACTGCCTTTGTAAACAGGGAGCGTGCAACTTTCCTAGTTGTTAATAAACTGAATTTTACTTCCACTCCTGTGTTCTTCTAATACAGACATTCGAGGCATTTCAGATTACAGTACGTCTGATATTCATAATCTAGCCATTGCGCATAAATAGTTGACCGTAGAATTTGTTTCATTTGGAAACGCACAATATATACATTAACTTAAACTGATTATAAAGTTAAACAGAAAAATAGTTCATTAAATGATTGATTAACTTAATAAACTTATAACTTGTTAAATTGGGATCTACACGCTCTATTTCGGTGTATTGGAGTGGGGGAGGGGAGGGAGAAGGTGTAGGAGGGGAGAGTGAAGAAAAGGGAGAGGGGAGGGGAGGGAAAGAAAAGGGGGAAGGAAAAGAGGGGAGGGAGAAGATGTAGGAGAAGGGAAAGAAAGCGTGGAGGGGGAGCATGAGGAAAGGGGAGGGAGAGGGGGGAATCGGTGATGGGGTTGGGAGAGAAAAACAGGTATGAGAGACAGAGAAGAGGCGGAGGGAAAAGAGGGAGAGGGGGAAGTGTGGGGAGAGAGGGGGACCGTCCAGGAGACGGGTACTTTGCTAGTAATATATAATCCCTATATATGCCATTCATAACTGTAGCTGAAGCACGAGGTGTCAGTTTCGATTGACATATTGCTGCACATTGGTGATCAACCAAGGTTTAAATTCGATTCAAAAGAGATCATGACATTGAGAGATGGCATCCGCCTATTTATGACTCTCTGATCATGTCCAGAAAGTAGTATAGTACGTGCTAAATCATTGTTGCTTCATGGAACACCGTGGGGTAACAGGCTGGGTCCATTCATTTGTATGCTTGTTATTGATGTCTTATCAAGCAGAGATCATGACTGATACCACGAGACATGAAGCATCTTTTTATTTAGTCTCACAATTAAAAGGATTTAACAAAATATTGCTCAACTGGATACTGATGCAAATTGAGTAATTCAAAACAGTTTGTTTCTAAAAAGATCCAATTTTATTGGTTAATATCCACGTCAATTGCCCTCAGAATTAGAACTCATTTTCCAACTTTGATCAAAAACGAAGCATAAAAAAGCTTGCTCCTCATTTCAATGGGACTATTCATCATGTCTCTTGTGGCTCAAATCAGAGACGAAAATGGTTCATAATGGGGGTCATGTCATCTTTCGTTGACCTTCTGGAAGTTCTATCCGGAATAACAAAGAGTTCCAGATACCAACTCCCACTCCTCTTTTACGTGCAAACAATAGCGAAACAAACACAGGGACTTTTCCCGGTGAAATGCGACCCTGTGATTTGTTATTTAAACCAGTTCATTGACAGAAAATCAAATAATAGTCTTAAAATGTATTAATCGTTTTTATTCTGTAACTCATTTCTCTGTCTGTGAAGATAGTGGGAATAAATCTTTTGTTAGAGCAATAATGAAAGGACCTTTTCCAGTGATTCTCAAACATTAGCTACTAATATATTTGTAGAAACAGTAATGTTCATCATTACGTAATCTGGCATAGCTGTGCTTGTGTAACAAGTGAAATCATTGCTAAATTGACGTTAATGCCAAATAATCCAGACATAATGAATAGTAACTAATGATATACATCGCAAAAGGAAAGTCGTACCCAAGCCCTCGACTATTGTAATATATTACACAACCAAGCTTCCACTTACACATTCATACATGCATGTGTACATTAGAAGACATGAGTATGATTAGGAATTACATTAGATAAAATGACAAAGATACACACCTGACAAGCATCTTTGCCGCCCTCGTCGTAACCGGCACACATCATATCATCAGAGATGTGGAGTTGGATTTGATTTGCAATCATGGCGTACATCTTATTACACATAAGATTATTAATGACTGGTACCTGCACATGGTTCACAACTGTAGACACATTACCAGCTGAAATATTAATACATTGACATTGTATTTAACTGAACATGGAAACAATTCACTACTACCTTATATATGGGAATCTTTAAGGGTATACCTTAAACTTTCCAATTTGTCGATCATTCCATCACTAACGTACACTCAGCAAGCTAAAGCATTCTTTTTACTAGTTGTACATACACCACATTCAAGTGACTGCATATGATTCACGCGTACGTGGTAGAATGGTTGATGGTTCGGCTATTTTTCTAAAGTAATAGCAGACAGCAATATTGAGGTGTGTGTGGTGGTGGTGGTGGTGGTGGTGTGTGTGTGTGTGTGTGTGGGGGGGGGTTACTTAAATTAAATTATCGCATAGATCCGGAAATACTATAATCAAACCTCCATGTGTACCCACTAATGCGGCTCACTCCTCTCCATTCGTAGTGACGAGATTGAATACCACTTTTCATATATCATATTTATATTCTTAGCCTTATATAATTATAATGGACAGATCAATAATAAATGCATGCTACTTCATATATAGATTATCAACTTCATATTAATGGTTCGCCCTCGACAGTCAGTTCCAATCATTTAAAGCTCCCATATATCACTCTTATTCCATTTCATCCTTTAAATGTGTATAAAGTGCTTCCAATTATTGCCAAATTGAAGGGGTATATATACCACTCAAAACTCCATTATATATCCCATTAACACTGTACAGCCTCATGAAATGTTCCTGGGAATATACATACTTATAATATTACCAAACTCTTGATAGTATAAGGAATTTGGGGAAAGTAGCTGTGCATTCAACACCTGCTGACCCAAAGGATTTGTCATAGAGATTCTAATGTGTCCAGTCTAGGCTCAAAGTTGATAGAATCCCTTTACACCCAGGAAAAGCCTCTTGCTCCAAACTACAAAATGGCATTATACTATATTATATTAGGACCGCAAAATACTATTATAATTCTATTAGGACGCCTAAATGGCCATTAGCGCAATAGGCGTCTAATCACTGACCTACCATTCTTATCTGATCTCAGAGGTTCTTAGCCTAGACCGTTTCTATTCCCGCAGGATTTCCAAAATTTACGATCGTTGAGTGAATGAGAATTTTGGGGAAATTCGGTAATGCAAAGTAACACATCTCCCATCGTTCGATCGTATGTAAAAGGATATAAACTAATTTCCTGATTAGAAATCCTGTTGGATAATTATAGTCATTACTGGCCATTAGTAAATCATATTCTCCGGGATGTAAAGGGATACTTGTATCCGTTGCCATGAGGTATTATTGATTGTCCAGTTTGCCATGTTGGGTTGAAAAGGACTGATTATATGTATCTAAGATAACACGTTTATCCAATATAGCCTTGATACCTTTTCTTTTATCTGAGCAGACAGGAAAACAAAGGTAGCAAATGATTGTAGCACTGCTTTCTTGGTCGATGTGAAATGAAGTATTATAAAGAGTGGCTAATTGCCTATAGGGGTCATTTTGAACCCATGCAAGATGCTTTTTTCATAAGCATTATTATATTGAAATAAAATAAAATATGTAATGACTATGAAATGTGTGGGAAGTTTAGCCTCTCTACATTGCATAACTAGTGTTGCCATTGACAACGGGCTATTTTAGGTCACGTGACCATCACTGCTGTCTGCTTGCTACAAAAGAAAGATGTCTAAGCAGAAAAGATGATTAAAGATGATTAGATATTGCATTATATTAGGTAATTTTAGTAAAAAAGAATAGAATGGAGTACCCAATACCTCAAGCATCCATTTTCACACTTAAAATAGGATTATCAAAATTTGATACAGAAATAATTAAACTTGTTTAAGGTTGGGTCATAAACGACCCCTCTGGGCATATATGGGGTAAAAAAATCTCAACATTACTGACCATTACTGAGCAGTTAATAGTAGGGTTAGTCAATGCAAATTTTGGGAGAAAATCACCAAATTTGGCACATCAGTAAGCAGGGCCTCATATGAAAGGTCTTTTGATGCCCAATCATGTGGTGTATGATTACCATGGTTTTGAATCTTTTAGTCACCATAGATACGAAATTATAATCAGAATTGTTCTAAATGTTGGAGTTTAGCCCTTAAAGCTGTAAATCATTCATTGTGGAAATCCCTGAAAATCAGTAATGTTCTCTAATTTTGGAGACCAAACCAATAAAATGATATTATTTTCTATTTCATGATAACTTTGCATAGAATTTTGGCATGGGTGGTATAAAACAGTTTGGGTAGTCATAAGTCCATACATTCCTGGCATTGACCAAGAAAAGAAATGTGAATTGTGTACAGAGGCATCAGATTTGGTATAGAGGTAGATTTTTCTCTATCATATTGGAAGGTTCCACATTCTAAAATTAGAAAATGTTGGCCAGGGCAACATTTTTCATGGTGACAATGGGCTTTTTAAGGGAAAATGGCCAAATATATCGCCACAAAATCTGTACTAATGAAGCCGTGCATTTATCCCTCATACATACCATCAATATTTCCATGTTTGGTGCCATTCCTGACCAAAGTGTAGAAATGGGACAACAAAATTCACAGTTTTTGCCCTTAAGTATAACCACATATATAGAAATGTTATCACCTGACACCCATATCATGCCTGTAGGGGTCGTTTTCGACCCAATCTGTATCTTAGCAACCTTTTTTTTTTTTTTTTTTAGAAATTTCCAAAATTTTCCCCATGTACTCACAGCTCCTCTGGTACCTTTCTACCAAAGTTTCAGAATATTCATATACATTTTAAAAGTCACGGTTTAAAAGAAATTTGATTTCTAAGAAGAAATCAAGTGTTATTTAATGTTTAATGAGGGAGAAGGATGAAGTCATACCATTCCCCAATTATACTAATTTCAATGTGGAAACACCACATACGGTACATAAAGTAGACAAAATTACTTACACTCAAGCGTGTGTCCCCATCCTGCTGTTATGCAAATAGTCCCCGGTGTAACGTACTCCTCATTATCAGGTATACACGCTACTCCAACCATTTCATTTAATTTCAGAGGTCGCTCCAATTTGACCAGAGCTATGTCCAGGTTAAAAGTCTTAGGAGCTTGAATAAAACATAAAACAGGAAAAAGATTAATAATGATGTATACAGATCGAATAAAGGATCTAGATATACAATCGTTTTTTCATCATCTACATATAATTAAGTTTGCTGCAATGAAGAAGAATATGAATTTGTAAATTGTAGAATGATTGATACCAAGGCAGGTGTTCCTGTACAACAAGAAATAATTAAAATTTTAGGGATGTAGTCTTATGACGCAATAAGGAATAACAATTCAACCAAATGACAATCAATGCGGTGGTGGAATTATAGCAGGGCATGGAAGTCGAATTAAACAAATGGATTCATGGCTACATTTGAAGATGTAAAACAACATTAGCTTGGCGAAGAAGAACATTATTTCCTTTCGCTTCAATGTCCAAATGATTTAAGCACCAAAATGAATGTCGGCTCTCGGAAATTGACTGCTGAATTCAGATGGCATTTCAGATGATGTTCAAGCCATTATTCACCTTAAATAGAATCTTTGGATGTCACACGCAATTAACTCGATACATCGAATGAGTTATCAAAGAGAGTGGAAACATTTCAGACTCTGTTTAGGAATAATAGGATTGGGCTTTCGTAGATACATCTTCATTAGTAAAGGAACTACATGACTGGTGAACTCATCATGAAAAAAAGGTTTAGTTGGAGACGAGCAAATTTTAAGTTCTAGTGAGTTTGTTGAGGTGTGCAAAGCAATATTCTCGGCCAGATTTTATGATAAATTAGACACGTCATAATTATATCATTATACCTCATAATTCTAACTCTAATTGTAAACCAGAAATTTACACTCATTGTACATACAAATTAATCGGTAATTTCCATTCATCTATTAATGAATTAAGGTAATTATCTGCATCAAATCCTTTGTGTATTCTTTTGTCTGAACTACCTCTATTTGGTTTGGAGTCCTAACTAATAAATCTATCAGTAAGGATATGCACTATCTGGGGGTGTATCACTATACAAGCGATATCTCTGTACAGGCGTAAATAATTTGTATGACTAAATGGTCAAGGGGTGGAGAAGCCACATCGCATGATTTGCCCATGATTGATGCTATACGGATGCAGTAGTGGTGTGCTATGAATGTATAATAGTGTACCATGTGTGAATATTGAGGTGCGATTCCACTGAATCACTCTTTTGGTCTGCTCTTCATCCGCTCTTTTATTTTCCCGGATCGCCTAACAAGCAAAGTCTGAGCAAAACCAGAGCGGTCCAATAGAATAAGTTAATGTGCTTTCTGTGCACTCTTAAAATGTGACATTGGCGCTTCTTTTTGACCTTGCGCTAATATCTGATTATTTGATTTGAGTGCAATGACAGCCCATACATTCTTTGAGTAGCGGTCCAATAGTGCACTGAGAGCGGCCAAACTGTCTAGCCATTGATTTCATATAGGAAACAAGTGCACCAGTAGAATCGCTCTGCGCTTGTATTGCACTAAAAGTAAAAGCGGATGAAGAGCGAATGAAAATCACCTTAGGAATAAGCAAAGCAAGAGTGAGTCATGAGCACATACACAAGCAATCCAGTGGAATCACAGCTTTAGAGTGGTGGAAACAAATCATAGCCAGGTATGTAGACAATTATGAGGTTCTATAATATAAATACCGAGACTGGCTGTGTATAGAGGAACTATATATTCACTAACATCATTGTTTGGCAGATATTATCTGTACAATCTAAGCTTCAAATTTACTAGGTTTATAAACCCATGACCCGGATGACACCTAAATAATTAATAATTAATAGATGTGTTGCATTGACAAATGTTATCTTTTCTCCAAAATGTTTGAGGCTTTTGCCAGCATGAAAGGTCAAGAAAGCCCCCTCAAACATGTTTTCTGCATTAATCAATATTTTTAGTTAATAGAACCATCGATGGAAGTTGAAGAGGTTTGAGACCCTGTTTCTTTTTGCTTCATAAACGTCAACAGCATATATAAATTTGTACTTTGATGAAATGGTTTCACTTATTATCACCCATAAGCGCTCGTTTTCCTTCGGTTGATTCAACTACAGTTCTTTTGATTAAACATATAGCATCAGCAAAACATTAATACCTTCAGTCCTGTAGGTCAGACAACGAGTAAATCTGTAGAGGTATTTTTGTCGAAAAACTGAGATTGGGCTTTTGTAATGTTTGCCTCACCACTAAATAGTATTTTTTCTCTCCCTGATCTATATGATAGATCCCCCAAATCTGGTTCACCTACCTGTGCACAATATATTGATTCCCCTATCCTTGATTCCCATCAGGTAAAGTCTATCATTATAGCTGGTAGTTTTTAGTTTAACGTTTGCGAAGAAAACCAACTTCACATTTAACATTAATTAAGGTAATACATATTATATTCAAGAACAATTATAATCTAAATGAGGCGATTCACTATTAGCTTTCCTATTCGGTAATATAAAGCGTCAATACTCTCTGGGATTGAGATTTTAAAATTATATTGCAGTACATTTCATATTTTATTAACTAAAAGACTATTAATTTAATCAGGTGAACAGCCTTAAAAGTGGATCCCGATTAGTACTGGGAACTGGGGCCGTTGCATCAGAAATCCTTGCATAATATTTGCCATCCTTAGCAACCTTTTCCATGCTATAACTGGTAAGGAAACCTTAGGGAAGGAATTTGCTATCCATTTATGTGTTAAAATGTGTTCCTACTGTAGGAATTTCCTACATCCTAAATTCTGCCTGTTACAAAACGGTGCGGCGGCACTACCGAATCAAGGAAAAATAGCTTAGCAAGAAATATTTTAAGTAAGGATTCCTTATGCATGAGGCCCCATCGGGGCCCCATCGGGTTAAAGGCCTATCATCTCCTGATACCTTTAAATTATTATGTGTTAGAAGAATAAATATGGATGGGTTATAAATGAGGTCTTTCATCTTCAGCTCCTTTGTACTAAGCATACCAAACAACACGCCAAAGAGAGTATCTTTTTCAAGAGATCTCACTGCATATAGATCGAACACTATTCATGTCTTTATTCTACTTTCGTCTAGCCAAGAGCCTAGCTGAATGTATATGATATCTTTGAATCCATCGTCAAAGACACGTGAATGGTGAGTAAAAATAAACCCTATACTTCATGTAATGGGAAAAGTATCGTTAAATCATAGATTCCCATCACAGATCCTAATTCCAAAAGCACAGAAACATCTGTGACCATAAGTATGCTCGGTGGTGTGTTTCCCACGGATCTGAGTATGGTATCTAAAGCACTAGTCACGATATAGTCTGAAAAAATCTTTGACAATTTATATTTACACAGGTGGCCTTAAAGGGAGCGGTTATTCGGGACGTGTGTGCTTCCGATACTCATTTTTTGTGATCATCCCAATGTAATTTTCATTTAGTTGGATTTGAATTTCCATAAAATCTTTTTATTGCACAGGGAAAAAGATATAACCAATTAGGATTCGATTACTTATTTATATATGCATAGGAAAGTCCAGAAAGGCTGAGATGGAATATTTTTTACTAAACCATACATGCAATTTTAATTTAGTTATTTATTTCTAGTAAATTGTGCGTAGATTATTTCCTATTTATCCTAAATCAATTAAAACAAGTTTCATTGGCCACAATTTTAAACAAGTTATATCATGGTTTAGCGATGTTTTTCTCAAATTCTGTGACCCAAAAAGTGACCTCCTCAATCAGTTGACTTTGTGCAGGGCGATCACAAAACGTCAGTGCTATCTTTAGTAAGCAGCAGCAATCTAAAAGAAGTGTTTCCTTATTTAAACATAAAGAGGGAGGGAGGGGGATTGGGAACGCTTGAATGTACCATTAGCATACAGTGCATGCATATGGTGGGTATGCCATAGGATTACTCCTGGGCATCCTGAGTCCCCCTCCGAGGCCTATTTATCACCTGGAGCAGGTGTGGGTATAGAAGTGGGGAAGATAAATGGCTTGAACTGCCTGATCCCTCTAAAGGTGTATGCAGAATACTTGGGCTCAGATTGTTGTCCTTTACACTAGAGGCATTTGCCAGCCGAGGATAATTCATTAGTCTTTCCTGTTCAACAAACGGCTCCCCCCCCCCCACACTAAAATCCTGGTTCAGAATTGAAGTAAAGAGTCAGATTTTAAATGGACTATTCCTACACGTCTAATTGTTCGATATAACGAATTCAACATTTCCATGTCAATTGTACAAACTCTGAACCTTTGAATTATCTGGAATAGTATGAATATTTGCGCCAATTCAAATCGCCTAAATACCGATCGAGAGCCTGCAATAGGCGATTTGCATGTCTAACTGCGCATGTCTACTGCAGTGCATGCTGGGATGGATTCTGTTGAAATCTGACAAATATTTGGCAACATTTCTATAGAAATTTGCAAGAATGTTTTCACCATTATCATACCTTTTATAAATGATCTATCAAAACTAAATGCATGATGGGAAAGATGGGGAACTGGGGGATGGAAACATTTATAACATTATGGATATTGACATTGGAGCACTCATAAATATTCCATGCTAAACATAACATGTTTTCTATAGATTTTGCACTGCTGTACCATTATTCCCATGATTCAATGCGAATCAAGATGATTCAAAATGGTGGCTATGCAAATCCCAAATGAAGCATTCCATATTGGAACTATTTTGTGCACGAAAATGGTTTACGCGAGTGAAATCTCCCAAAATAACAGTGGAATAAAATATATACAAAATAGTTAGCAGAGCCTTAGAGGCTAAGTGGGTATACTTACGGTCTCTGAGTGGATGGAATAATATTTTGACGGGAGCTACATCTACGTGCGATCCCTGATCTATAAACATATTGTGTTCTCCTACACGCACCATCCAAGCTTTAGGATCATCTGTCAAATAATCAGCCCAAACTCGCCTGCAAAAAAGAGTTTGGTATCAAATAAAGCTAATTGAAATATTCACGTAACGTTAACGCAGACAACGCAGACAATGCCACCTTCAATACTATCATCTGGAAACTTTTTACCCAAGGAGAAGAAGCACATATGAAATGTATCGTATTGAATATTATCAACGGCGCGTGCATCATATGCAGAACAGGAATACCTTTTAGGTTCTCACTGATTGGTTTTATGGTTAAATTATCTAAAAGGTTGTGATTCAAGTGTATAATATAATTCAAGTGGATGTTTTCATGGCTGGTAGATTTTGATTTAGAAAACTTTTATTTAATATTAGGATTGCGATCTTCTCTTACAGTCACATTTAGGATGTTCGCCGAATAATGTCACTTTCGTCAATGACTGAAAATGATTCGCTTGTTCAGTTTAGTGGTACGAAGAAAAAAACCAACATTAGGATGCCCATATTTTCTAGGATATAGTGTAGTTAGACACAGCAGTGGTGGAAGACCATGGTTATTCTGCATAGAATTGTTGCCCGTGAGCCCTAATTACATGTTAATGAACCTCTTTGATTGTTATAACTAGTGTACGTTGTACCAGTCTATCTACTTTCCAATTGTCATTTGTAAAGATCTTTGCTGTTTAAACATTCTAAATGGAAAAAAACACACAAAAAACACATAATTATTTCTAACTATGATATTTCCATCTCTGATCTCAATATTTTTCTTATCTATAACATTCTCATCCGACCATATTGAGTTTTCTATTGCATATTTCCCCCTCTGTTTGAAGCTTATATTCCACGAATATGCTATCTAATTTGATATTGATTTCCTAATTTGTTCATTTTTTAAGTAATTTGTTGGTAACGGTTATACAATATGAAAAGTATTTTCCCCAAAACCCAGAGATGGTGGCATAAATGTGCACATAAGGCAAACTTTTCACATTTCACAATCGATATCATTTCATTTCCAGTATCAATTTCATGGATTCTACCGCACACACACTCATACGGGTATCGAACGCTTCAATGACATTTTCCAGGCAAAGTAAATTTTGTGCAAGATGGTATTGAATCATTAAAGCAGACAGGGAGACATTTCGGATTTGATGAAAGAGATCCCTTTACATGAAAAGATAATAGTAACAGAAGTAGAAGTGTTTTAATCTCAGGGTAATCCGATTTAGAATTCAAAAATTATGACCATTGGATATTTTGGTGTCTTCCCTCCAAACACACAGGAATTCAATTTACCTCTTTACACAAGGCATGGGAACTGTAGCAGGGATTCTTGCAACAACAGATCAACACTCAAACATAAAATGTTTTATATAGGCATTTGCCACTGCCACAATGCATTCAATGTACATGTATGTAGTATGCATCCCGGCTTGAAGAGTTTCGAAACTTTGAAACATTGTTGATCCATCTCTCAGAGATCAAGATTTTTATTATCAAGAAATCCTGTTATCAAGAAAATTGCTGTATATATGCATATATCATCTTAGCTAGTGTTGGAACAAACATAAAAAACCTCTATGAGCCATCATTAACTGGAATGAATTGCTTATGTTCCCAATTAGGAATTAGGCCTGGAAGCAGGGTTGTTAACGCCACTATGTACATACTTACTCGAAGCAATGTGCGGCTGTAATGACCCATTGTGGATGTATAAGCGTACCTCCACACAGATGCTCATGGTCGGAACCATTCCGCGAGAGTTGCATCGTTACTAACCATGGCCACTCCCCATACTTAGACATCTGTCCTCCTACTATTCGTTTATCCATTCTGTGTAGGCTAACATGATCTTCATGATATCGTCTACTTCTGCCACAATGTTCTGGTATTGGTTTGTCTGCTAGGGAGAAGACATACAGTCATGGTATAAGGTGTCATGTTATCACAAGAATCGTAAAATGGGCAAAGTTACTATTGTGAGTGTCAATTAAAGAAGGAGTTACGTATGGCTTACAGTTTAAAAGAATCGTGAGGTAATTGACATTTGTACGATGAACACTATGTAGAAAATTACAACGTTATTGGTACATACATATACACATACATTAAAATTAATCTTGCTATTGGACAAGATACAAAGGTATATGGTATTATATTACTTGTAAAATGCTTTACTGCTTTACAGCTGTTCTAAAGTGAAGTGATAATAGCCTGATAACTTACCAGTAATTATTTCATTTATCATATTCATGAAAGACTGTAAGAAAAAAAAACATGTGTCTAAAATTGTGATAGCAAAGTGGGAACAAGAAGACAAATAATGTGTATCTGTCTGACTAATTGAAGTCGACAGACTCTAGAGCGAGACGAATGAAGCGGGACAGAGGTTATGGAGACAAGGGAGCTGAAGGGATTTGCTGAAACGTAGTTATTGTAATTGAGGGTAGAGTGATGGAGATAGAAGGAGAGGCAGGGGATGTGAGGAACTTTTAATTAGTTAACTTTGCAAAGATCTTCTCTCTTCTAGACAAGTATAACTCATGTTGTGAAGCTTCGTGAAGGTCGTGATAGTTATTCATCAGAGATTCAGTTTCAATAGCTTCAGCATAATTGATTCACCTGAGGTATGTAGATAATAGTAGTTACATGAATAGGAAAAAAACAATTATTTGTGAAGGATTAATAGCTCTGGGAAAGCCTCTTGAATACTCAACCAGTAATATGAAACTCTCTGGAATTGGTGATCCTTGTGGCTGGGTCGAGGATAAATAAGTCCAAGAATAACGAGGCCATATGGGAAATCCTAATTCACGGATTAGACCTCCCCGAGTCGACCTCTAGCTTCTTCCACAAGATTCCAGGAAATCCATGGTAAACAATGTCTTACTCCCAAATCTCTTAGTTATTCGATGCAAAAACATTCGCAGTTAAACTGCGAAACTCTCATTCTATTATTCTGTCCCAACTTACGAACACGATAACGCCCACATGCCTAGACATCATTAACGAAAGGTCATAACAAGTAGCGCCTACTGAATGTAAAGGTCCTTGACGTTTACTATAATGAAGCGGTTTTGAGTCATCCTCCACCCCTGCTTAAAATAATTGTAAACAAAAACTCGAACTTTTTCACAATGCAATACATCGTCAAATCGTAGCGTTTGAATCAACCAGACAGGTCTTACACTGATCTTTAATATGAATAGGGAAAGTATCAACTATATTTTGGAAATGAAACTTCTAAAATATGTCAATTTTAGGAGCTAGGCTTAAAGCATTTGTTAAGTGAAAATACCTATAGATCTATGCTCCACCAGGCAAATATGTCTCGACATAATATACTATCATTGACCAAGTTTAATGTTGCAACCATTCAAATTCTCATTTTCCCAAACATATAAATTTATATACAGTGGCATCTATTGGTAGGCAAGTAGTATCACATGTCCCTGAACGTATGAGTAATAAAGCATTCTATTTTTTTATTGCGATTTCAGGCCAAGACATTTACAAAAAACCCAAACGGATTCGTTTGGTCTTCAACCCTGTCTTCTTTCTGCCCATTCATTAGACTAGTCCTAATATCATACTAATGGCTAACATCATTGGAATCGGCATCATAAGGTGAAATACTAGATTACATGATGCAAAAGCCCTTCAAACAGTTTGACTAAATACAGACCTATTTATTAAATGAAGTCCATACAAAACAGCAACTGCTTGGAACACACTGGCAGTTAGAATTATGTCAATTGAAGACAAAAACGCTTTTGATAACCATCTGAAAAACTTACTGACTTTAGCCTGGACCAACTATTAATGAATTAAAAAAGTCGATATTAGTATTACCTGCTTTGCTCTCAATTGCCGACTGGCTGAGCTATAATATTGCAATTAACATATTATATTAATTGCAATAACTGCTACTTGTAATACACTAATTCTATCCTCATAACTTCATTACTAATAAACTACCCCCACCTAATGACTGAAAAAAGGGACATCCCCATGCCAATAGAACACATCTTTTGATAAAAACAAAACAAGTTGAACATTCTGAGATAATGGCAGTGCGCATACTACATTGTCCTCCAATCATTGTTGTGCGTACATTCAATATTATTGTTCTATCGGTTCATTATTCCCATCCAACACCTAGCAATACTTATATAGTCTATTTCTCATTTCTCATTGATATTTCGTATTTTAGTCAACTTTGTTCACAACATTAGAACATGCAACTTATCATGATTAATACATACTTTACTGTGTGGCACATGTACATATGAGAACTGTTCACTGTTTACTGTTAATGTAGAGTAGGTAGAAGTACACATATATATATATATATGTAACAAAGCGAAGAGAACAAGAAAGGCATGGTCTGGAAGACCTCTTTTTGAGATGACCACAACCCCTTTGTCGAAACGTTCTTATGGCAAATAAAGAATTCTCTCTTATCTTATCTTAATACTTACCTTTGCATTAGTGCCTGATAATACTGCGGCAACCAGTAGGAGCCGGGCCAGTGTGTTAAACATCGTCTACAAATAAACAAAATACGAATAAGTAAATAAATATATGAGATCTGGAAATGTAATAATACAATAGCTTGTAAGATGAAGGTTTATTGCCACAAGATCTGATACACCGATAAACAGCATACCATGCTGTATTGGATCTCCTCGATTCTTGAAGTAAACAATTGCTGTGGCAAGAAGCTTGTGGGACTACTCATCAGCTGATAGTTTATACAGACTGTGAATAAATCATATAGAGCATATGGTACAGCATTAGTTACTTTCCATGCCATAAGGCAAGATGCTAGCCCACTATAGTGTGAATATTCACGATTGGAACTCGTACTTTATTACCACTGCACAACAGTTCTAGTCGTTAAAGGATTATTCCAACCTCTAACACAATTTAATCACATTTTTCTTTTTCATGTTTTATTTCTCATTTGTTTTAACGAAGGCCGCCCACGGACGAAATGGCCTAACCTTTGAACGCACTCGCAATCAATTCAAAAGAAGTACTCAGGTCCCACCAGAAGCTTGTACCAAAGTCCCTGAAACCACTTACGGACATCATTGAAAGACACCTGAATACACGATTAAAGGGTAGCTAAGGGTCGATCATTATCCTTAATGTGTTTGACTCTGCGGTCCTCAAGAGATCGATAGATTGGACAGTTTGCTCAAAACAGCTGCCTTCAAAGGTAGTGTGAGTGAGGTGGGGAGAAAGTCAACAATGACATTTCATCACTACTTGAACGGTGTCTGAGGCACGAGTCTAAACGGATTAATAACCACCATTTCGGCCCTGCTGGTGCACTGTTTGTGCATAACACATGGGCTTATTATGTACCAAACAATACATCAGCAGCCCCTCAATATCGGGTATTAATCCTTTAGTAACTCTATCACATTGGCCTTAAATGAATAAAAAAAAACAAGAAAAACCATTTGAGTGGGATGGGATTGTGTAAACATCACAGTTATATTTTCATATTTTATATTTTCCTAATAAAATTCGAAAAGGATTAGAAGACCCTTGATAGTGAGTGTAGCACATTCAGCATACACTTTTGATAATAAATTATTATGAATACAATTTGAAAGCTTTAGAGGATAACTTGTAGTTGAAGTAAAATATATTCAATTATAATTGAGTTCAACTTTTATACCACGATCGGGGGGGGGGGGGGTGTACACGCTGCAAGTTAGTGGATACATGCCATGGTATATTGTCTAATGGATCCACGCACAGAAATATGACGTTTTTTAAGCCTAATTATGAGAAGGCGCCCTATTGGTTGACGTTTCTCTTGTTCATGACGTCACGCTCATTTAGGACGTCATGCCCAGTTGGAGCCGTCATTGATTAGCCAATCAACTATTTGCTTGTCTAGCGCTTCAGTATCAAAAAATCAATATGGCAGATCCTTGGAGTGAAGCAAGGTAAATAAGCAGTTTGTTATCCATTTTATTTTAAAATATGAGATTGGTGTTTTTTTTCGACCAGGGATATCACTCGAAGTCTGTGGCTTCTCGTGACATCCCTGGTCGAAAAAAAACTTGTGGGCATCGTATGCGGTAAGTCAGATACCAACCTTGTTACATCCTATCAAACTATTTTCAACACCCATGTTGAATGGACAGATTCCTACTCTCTTCCAGTGTCTTACATTGAGATACAGACGTAGCTCTACCTATACAGTAGGTATAGGTATAGCGATGCTTAAAAATCTATTCAATAAAAAGGATAGATATGAAGAATATGTAGCAAACGATTTAGTTCTAAGAAATAATCAGGGTCTAAGATTTAAACTCTTCATACCGAGGAGCGAACGTAGTCGAAGATCATGTTTCTATCAAGAACTGATAGTGTGGAACAATATGGATAGAAATATCAGAGATAGCATTGATAAAAATGTGTTTGCGCGAAATATAAAGGCTATATATCAAGAGAAGTTCCAAGAGTTGGATGACCAAGTTTGGTTATGAATATGTCTGTAGGAATTTAGAATTGTGCCGATAATGAATGTTATAACTCACTTGAGGAAAGAAATGTTTTTATTCATTTTATTATGTTTCCTATGCAATGAAGAGTCCTTTTAAGGACTGGCGATTATGGTAGGGTATGTAATGGATAGATATGAAGAATATGTAGCAAACGATTTAGTTCTAAGAAATAATCAGGGTCTAAGATTTAAACTCTTCATACCGAGGAGCGAACGTAGTCGAAGATCATGTTTCTATCAAGAACTGATAGTGTGGAACAATATGGATAGAAATATCAGAGATAGCATTGATAAAAATGTGTTTGCGCGAAATATATATAATCGACGGGTCGATGCCCATATTTGGGACCAAGGGCGGTTACTTTCCTTCTGGGCCATGCCCACATTTATTCAACCAATCACAGGCCATCATCCAGTTTATTATGATGCGCCCATTGTTCTCTTAACCAATCAGAACCGTTGCTGCGTCTCGGTTCACCTGAAACGTTCTTGTTCACTCACTTTCAATTGCAGCATCGCCACGCACAGACGTGCAGGAACAGATAATTTTTTGCTAACCTGCTTTAGTTGGATTCAGAATGACTGGTCCTAAGTATTGTTCCAAGTGCCAGGAGGACCATGTTCCTCCGGTTGGGAAGAACTGCAAGAAAGACACTGAAGCTGAAAATCCGAGTTTGAATGCGCGGATGGGCTCGTTGGAAGGTATGATGAAGAATATCCTTGCGAAGCTTGAACCCAACACTGAGGCCAAGGCTGAGACGTCTGCAAGTGGATCGTCAGTTGGGAGTGAGCCTGATATCTCCTTTATTTACAAGAACAGGGGGTCGTAGCCCTACGAATGACGGTTCCATCTATAATGTGGGCGGGGCAGGCAGCTCCAGGACCCGTGGCCGTGATCGTTCTCGCTCGAGATCCAGATGTCGTCCTTTCGACCAGAAGAAAGACCTGGAGAAAGGTGAAAGTATTGAATCTATTGAACAGTTGCTATTGCTAAATCTAGAACTTGTAGACAAGTTGGTAACGGATGCTAGACCTTTAACTGAAATCCAGGGAGTCGTCAGCCATTGTATTACCATTTGCCAGAAAGCAGGGTCGCAAGTCTATTCCCTCAAAGCTAGTTTGGCTTACGATAACGCTGTTAGGGCCCGTGCCAATAAAACTGGTCTTGCCGCATTCCAGGAAGTTAAACAGGAGGAAGTCCTTAGATGTTACTCTTTTGAGAACTCCCGTAAAATCCCTTCTAAGACTACTAAGCCTACCAAGAGGGAAAGGATCTGTTTCAAGTTTAATAACCAGGGTGGTTGCACTGTCAAGAATTGCGAGTACCCACACAAGTGTTCGGCATGCGGAGCTTCGGAACATGGAGCGAGGGCATGCACGAGTGTGAAGCACACTAAATAGGATGAGGCCGTTCGAGAGAAAGTTCAGGTTCATGATATTGAATCTAATTGTATAAATAGTGCTTTTATACCATGTAATGATGTTATTGTTGACCATGCGGAGAGTGTATTGTGTAACCAAGGTGTGTTGTTGTGCGATGATTCCATTCGTGACTATGACCCGGAAGTGGTTACCAAGGTTCCGGCTGACCCATCCTTGACATTGAGTGACACTGTCATGGCCGATGAATTGGAACAATGCCAAGTTTCTTCGAACTTCGCAAGTGGATTGTTTCCATTATTTCTCTCGACGGACCTGGAACAATCTTCAAATCCTGAACAAGGTATTTATGGTGATATTAGATTGAGTATTACCGAATTTGGTAGTGCTGGCGCCGATGTTTGTAATGATGTATTACTATTTAGAAGTCCAGTTTCACCGCGAGGCCGTATTGTTGATGTTTTTGCTGCTTGCGCCCGTGGATGTTGTTCTTGTATACATGTTTTAGGTGGTACTCGTGCACAATTAAAACCATGTAGGTTCACTTACCTTTTATTCTGCTTACCATATGCCTGTATTGATGTCTATATTGATGTTTTTCACGGAGTATTGGATGGTTTTGATGTGATAGATTCAGATATTGAACCCTATGACTGTGCTAACTACAAATCGATCTTAGAACCCGATGTTAAATGCAAAATGGACACTATCGTTGAAAATGAACTGGGTGAAGGCTTTATTTCGGTAGCTGATTCTACGCCGGAATGTATTCACGCCTTAGGTGCCGTAGCAAAGCCGGACGGTGGTATCCGTCCAATAACTGACTGCAGTAGACCCATCGGCAAATCGGTGAACGAACATTGTAGTAGTTTAGTTAATGAATTCTCCTACAAATCTATTGATGATGCAGTTCGAATGGTATCAAGTGACTCTCACATGGCAGTCATGGACATAAAATCGGCATACAGAGCTGTGCCGATCAATCCTGACCATCGTAAATTCTGTGGTTTTAGGTGGGGTGAAGAAGGTGATGAAACCCTATACGTTGACAACAGACTTTGTTTTGGTCTCAAGACAGGCCCATGCATTTTTAACCACATTTCTAACTTCTTTGTCACATGTATTGTAGAACTTTTTAAATTTCCTGTGGTAAATTTTCTAGACGACTTTTTTGTCGCTGGTGATTGTTATGATGACTGTACCTATTACCGTGATATTGTCTTGAATTGTCTCCGCTTCCTGGGTTTTCATGTGGCCTGGAAGAAAGTAACCGCCCCCTCCACTTCATGTGTCTACCTGGGATTCACAATCAACACTTCTGATATGACTCTTTCTCTCCCACTTGAGAAAGTAAAAAAGCTCGTCAAAATTGTGGACCTCACCAAGAGTGCGAAATACATGACCAAGAAGGACTTGGAACGGTTCTGTGGATACATTTCGCACTGTGCAGCTGTGTTTAAAGGTGGTCGAACCTTTTGCCGTAGATTTTTTGACATGTATAAAGCGATTATAATGAAGAAACTGACCAGGATCACCATTAGTGATGAAGCCTACAATGGTGGGGCAGTTTTGCTAAAGCTTTCAACGGTGTGGGTGTCTTGGTAAAGGAAGATTACCATTTACCTATTGTGAGTGATTCTTCATCTAGAGGCTTTGCAGCCTTTCTAGGTCCTGATTGGATAGCCGGGACTTGGAAAAACTATGATATGCCAGCTTGTTTTAAATTTGAAAACCATCTGTGCCCTACCCCGATGGAAGATAACCTGGCGACAAACATTAACATTCAAGAATTGTATCCGATAGTGGCTGGTGTTCGTAGATGGGCCCCTATCTTGAAAGACAAAAATGTCCTGTGTTTTATAGATAACACACAGGTCATTGCCATGTTGAGGAATGGTACTAGCTCTAGTAGGCAATGTATGCAGTGGCTGTACGAGCTGTATTGGATGTGTTTTATCTTTAATATCTCCCTCTCGCCAAGATACATTAAGACTGATCATAATGTAGTAGCCGATGGCTTGTCTCGCCTACCATACCTATCTGACAATGACTCTATTCCTAAAGATTTGTTAGCTGCTGATCTTTGCTGTGTCAATAATGACATTTGTCTCCTACAGGACTCGACAAGTGGATGGGCAGGGTTGCTCAACTTAGGAACCTGTCTCTAGCTCCAGCTACCAGACTTCAGAGGGAGAGACAATGGAAGCTGTTCAACAATTTTCTTCGGGACAGCTCTTCTCCCTTAATCCCATTGACTGTGCCTAAATTGTCAGCTTTTGCTGCCTTTTTTGCTTCTTCCATGAAGTATGCTTCGGTTACCACCTATTTGGCAGGTGTAATCTCATACGCCAGGATGTTGGACTTAGATTGCCCTACACTATCGCACCCTGGACTTAAATCTGTGCTTAGGGGTATCAAGAAGTTGCCAGGATCGGCCCCTTCCCCTGCTCCTCCTATCACCCCTGAAATTTTACTGCAACTTTACACCCATCTTGATTTACATGATGAACTTGACATTTTGTGCTGGAGCGCATTTGTCTTCATGTTTCGCTCTCTACTGAGGGTTAGTCATGTGGTGATCTCACCCCACATGATGCGTTGCCAGGATGTGTCTTTCTCAGATGATGGTGTGTCTGTCAAGATTGGCACATCAAAGACTTCATCTTCGCCCTATTATATCCACCTGAAGAAGACTACTACTAAGCAACTGTGTGCTGTGTTCTGGGCCAAAAAATTGTTCGCCCAAGCTCTCCCCCCTAGAGCCCAGTTCTTCTCGTCAGTGGACCAAGGATGTTTGACTTTGATGATCAGCTATCTCACAGGCTATCGGATCTGTTATCGTCAGCTGGTATTGACACTGGTTTCACTACCCATTCCTTCCGCCGCGGAGGCGCGTCATTCATGTCATCTCTCGGCATCCCCTTATCTGAAATCAAGCTTCGGGGAAATTGGAAATCCTCGATTGTGGAATCATACATTGTAGCCTCTACCAGTGACTTACAGAAAAGTGAGGCCAAAGTGGTCTCGGGCCTGGAAAATATTTAACTGTTCTCCTAGTTGTTTGGCTGTTTGGCATATTAAAACCCAGCTTTGCTTGGTTTCGACCAAACTCCTTGTCGAACTTCTTCTATTACTCCTCGTCAACCCCCGTCCCAACATATATATAATCGACGGGTCGATGCCCATATTTGGGACCAAGGGCGGTTACTTTCCTTCTGGGCCACGCCCACATTTATTCAACCAATCACAGGCCATCATCCAGTTTATTATGATGCGCCCATTGTTCTCTTAACCAATCAGAACCATTGCTGCGTCTCGGTTCACCTGAAACGTTCTTGTTCACTCACTTTCAATTGCAGCATCGCCACACACAGACGTGCAGGAACAGATAATTTTTTGCTTTACTGTATCTGTTTATGGCATATTAAAACCCAGCTTTGCTTGGTTACGACGAAACTCCTTGTCGAACTTCTTCTATTACTCCTCGTCAACCCCAGTCCCAACATATAAAGGCTATATATCAAGAGAAGTTCCAAGAGTTGGATGACCAAGTTTGGTTATGAATATGTCTGTAGGAATTTAGAATTGTGCCGATAATGAATGTTATAACTCACTTGAGGAAAGAAATGTTTTTATTCATTTTATTATGTTTCCTATGCAATGAAGAGTCCTTTTAAGGACTGGCGATTATGGTAGGGTATGTAATGGCATTGTAAAAACTATGTATGATGTATGTTTGAAAATTAACGATCAGAGTAGTGCTATGAGGTAAATCGACGATGCAAATACAGAATAATGTATTATATGTCTAATCAATCTATAACATAAATGATGTAATTTGGATTTGGACTTAACCCTTATGGAGCAAGGCAACGCTATAATGTATCAACATGGTTGATGTGCGTATTTGAAATACTTGTTAGATGTTTAGCCGTAATAGTAATAAAAAAAAAGAAAAAGGTAATAGTAACTAAATAGACATATTACATTTCGTGTTTAATTTTCGTATTATTAAATGCAGAAAAATACTTTCCTGACTATACCTATCTCCACAGATCTCGAGATATATAGCGATATAGCAAAAATTAAATATTGTGAGGGAAAAAATATTTTATGATCGAGTCCTATCAGTATCTGCTATGATTTCCATTGAAGGGATGAAGCAATTGCTATAATAATAACAGATATATATATGTTTATTTTTTGCAGTCAATAAATCCTAAGGAATTCAATGAGGAAGAATTAAAGGTACATGGATTCCTTAATTTTACCGTCTTTTCATGTTTAGCTCACAGGAAAGAATTAATGAGGAAAATTACTATGGAGGGAACACTTCAGAGGGAAATTACTATACAGAGGGAACCACTACAAAGTATTGACTTGACACACCACAAAAGTGGTCAGTTACTGAGTCACGCCTGTGAATCTAACTTGTAATCCATTCCATTCTACATTGTGGTTAAAGGTATAAGAAAAAGTCATTTCACACTCATTGTCACTTCAAATTAAAATTTGTGTTATATTAGTCTTTAATCTCGGGAAATAACAATTACAACATAAAGGAAATGATCATTACAAGAATGTTTTTGTTTTAGTAGCCCGGAATTATGAATAATAGATTTAACATCTAGAAACTAATATTCCAGGTAGTTTGGACATGTAGGTATTTAAGTCAATTCCAGCAAACCAATTGCACATTTCCCATAGTATTCCT
Organism: Sthenelais limicola; assembly: GCA_942159475.1. NCBI lineage: Eukaryota > Metazoa > Annelida > Polychaeta > Phyllodocida > Sigalionidae > Sthenelais > Sthenelais limicola. Next base: position 67,798,245 of record OW804097.1, on the reverse strand, counting down.
TTACCAAGACAACAATTATGAACATGATTAGCAATCTATAGGGACATCAAATCGAGATTCTGCTACACTTCTGGTGGAATCATCACATTCATCACTGCTTGAAGCCAAACGTCAGATCTAATGCCATAGGGAACAAGCTTCATAAATCATCTCCGAAATACTTTTTCTAAGTAGCGTATCAGGGGAACTATTAAATATGTATGGTGCATAGTGGAAGTTACTTTTTGCCACGGCAACTATGCATCTAGATTATTGACGTGGACTGATGGATGTCGTTTTTTAATAGCAGATTTACGACAATCTGCTATTATATAGTTCATACATAATATTATAAACGTCAGTCATTGATTTGGATCTCATCTGATATTCCCTAAATCTCAATTAAATGGGCGGGATAGTAATAGGATTATAGTAATGGAATTACAGTAATACAATTATAGTAATAAAATATTAACTGATACTGCTTCTTGTCATTTGTCGGTTTAAAACACCACAAAAGCGAATTGTGTTTCAATTTAAACTTCAGTTTTTCCAACGATGTTGATGATTGTTTATATGTCTTCATAGTATGGAATATTGCCCTGAATAGAAATATCAGAATAATCATTATGAATTCATCTTCCTGTCAATTTATTTCTAAAGCTTCCAACATAGTGGAAGAATCTCCTCCTTAAAGCACACAGACTGGGAAAATAAGAGAAAGAGTAATCAAAAGGCGATCAAGAAGAAATGATAATAATGATATAGGCTGTCCCACACTCTTCAGGGCCAAACACAAACTCTATAACAATATTCCAGTGCGCTTCTGTAGCTATCCATCATTTGTTAAAGAATCACACAGACAAAAGGTGGCTGTATTCGTCCACAGAGTACACGACAGGTTTTCCTCCATTAATGATTCGATCTGTTAAGTTTTATCTTTCAGCGACACGTCAATTCGTTGTATCGCCGAGGAATGTGTTAAAAAGATCGCCTCGCTAATAGTTAATTCATGTATACAGAAGCAAGAAGGCTCCAACATTCTAATGCGGCCTCTCACGGAAGGCCCAGGTGGTTTACCTGACTCGGGTATCGATTTGCCCATCAATGGATTCAGGTGATTAGCGTACGCCCAGCTGAACAATCTTTAAACGGATTGCTGCCAAAAGGGCAGAGACTGGTGTTTAATTATTTCATCTCTCAGCTAATGGGTTACATGCTTCTTCATAACATTGGATCTCCCCAATTGTTGAGCTATGTTATTAAAATTGACCCTTTGCTCGCATTATGCATTGGAAATTAGTTAATGGCCGTTCTGCATTTCAATGGCATCAACATGTCAGTTCACACCAGGAGAATATGACATAGCGATATGTCAGTAGTCTGATTGTTGTGAAAGTTATTGTTAATACATGACAGAGAAGTGAACAACCCTCTTTTGACCGGTATATCTGGCATCGCCTATAGTTACGCGGAAATCATGTATAAATGAAATTGAACATTTTTCTATCTTTACATTATTGCCCGTAATAGAGTATCACATAAATTACACTGTCTTTATGGACGAACACCTTTATAAGCTTAAACTGTGGTTCGGGTCCTCTATGAAAAATTCCCCGGCAAGTCCAGTTAATCCTCGTATAAGTCGTCATATCAAGTATTATTGGATCATAGAAAATGCCATTAGATCGCCTGTAAAGGATAAGCAGACCATATAATCATATATGACCCATATCTTATTTCATACTTTTTGATTGCACCTTACCCATCAGAACAATCGTTAGTGATCGGTACACAAAATGGAGTCTTATCCAGGAATATGCTCAATAACGTCACATCAATTGCCTCCAGTGCAGTTCCAAAGTCTGACGCAATTATGAAAGGCGACAAGTGCAGTTTCCTTAAGGTCGACCATAATAATGGATAGTCAACCCAAACAAGGCCAGTGCACATTGATAGTGATGACGTTTCACGTTCCTGTCCTGTCTCTTCCTTTTCGTTTCACTTTCCTGTCCTGGCTGAATGCAGCAAACATATAATTGTGGTATGCAGTTATCTATCATGACTGCAATCAATGTAGTGCAGAATGCCTGCGGCATCTTTGCTTATGCACAACGCATCCTTGATCCGATCTTCATGATTATGGAAGACCACCAGAGCCAGGCAGACGTATGGACTCAGTGCACTAATTTTGTAGCATATGATGCATATCAAGGCTTTGGCGGCTATTGCATTGTCACAATTTCAAACGTTGTACCCGGGGCAATATATCATTCGGATATTTTCCATATGCTTTGCTTGAGGTATACTATACAAAGAAAGTATCACTGCAATGCAACATATTTCTGAGCGTCCTTTTATGTTATATGTATTATATAGGCTCTAACAAATAATAATATTGTGTAACTCTGGTCGCTGTGTCAGTAAGGAAAATGTGTAGGTATTTGGATTCCCATGAAATTATCATGTATGAAAATGGCTCCAGTAAAATTTATTAAAAAAAAAAAAAATTTGTAGCATGTTCAAATTTCTGAAACGCCCAAAAGGAATTTCATTAGAAAGGGGCCGAAGTTTCCCAAGACATTTAGCTTCGTATAATAGTTTCTTCATTAGTTTGGTTTCTTTATGCTTTATGTTCTAATAAGATATTTGTTTTTAATTCTCTAATGATGAAGATTATCCCCTAACGTATAAAGTCAGTCAGGTGGTTTCTTTAAGGAATTGCCTTTTTGGAAAAGATTGCAAGCAGCTGATGTGGATTGAGAAACACTATAGTGGAGTATAATTCCTGCTAATTAGAAGTTTGCAAACTGTGAAAGGAAGTTTAGCACATCATCACAATTGAGCTGAATAATGCCCTTTCTAAAATAGGAACCAAGTCGTGTTACAATAATCAAGATTAACAGGTCAACAGTGGCTGACTTGAGCAAAAATCCTTCAGTAATCCTCCAGAAAAGTAACTATAGACTAATCTCTAATATCCGTATTATAGAAAAGAATTTTGTGTAGCATGACAAGAGCAAATCACTTATTAGTTAGAAAATCAAAATAATTTTGCATAATGAAAGCTAATTTGGATTCAGAATGGGTAGATGCATTTCTGATGTCATGAGACCTGTTTTATATTTAGTTTATGATGAACATAATAAAAGAAATGCTTCAGATTCTATTTCTATTGGTTTTGTATTGTATTTGACACAGTTAATCAAGATATGCTTTTAAATTTTAATGCATAAAATTGTAACTGTAATTGATATATATCTGGCTGACTTAAATTATTTCAGTGATAATAACACAGGTTCAGGAAATTAAAGAGAATTGACACCACCTTGCTGTATTTACTTGATGATGCGATGATAAATAAAGATGATGGAAATCTCAAAGCACACATATTGGACTTTTCTTCAAGCAACAGCATATTGACTGTCGGGGTCACACAAGGTTCAGTACTTGTACCGCTTCTGTTTATAGTATATATACCAACGATGGTTTTCAGTTATACCTTAGTTCACAAATTGCATTGTATGCCACATGACATGGTCATGTGGGTAAAATATGACAATGATACTTCTATGTATACAGAAAATGAAATCTGATATAGACCTGTTCAGTCAGTGGTGTAGACATAATGAGCTAAGAATAAATGTTGAAAAAACAAAATTTCAGGTCATCAAGGGCAAAAATGGTCCACTCAGACAAGTCCACTTGGCTCAGAATAGATACTATGCCAATTTACCATACATGTACACGAATGTAACCATCTTGGTGTTGACTTCAACATCAATATGAACTGAATACGCAAAATAGCTCAACTAGAACTGAAAGAAACTGAGAGCTATCCCCCCTTTAATTGACAACAAAGTATCCCTGATTATCTATAAGGCATATGTTTTACCCTTATTGGAAAGGGGATTGGTAGTCAGCAACCTGCACTCACAGGGTGTTTATACGAGGGTACACAAAATACAGAATCGGGGACTTAGGGCGGTATTTAGAATTCCATGTAGGGATAGGGTAAGCAATTATGAGTTACATAAAAGAGCTAATCCCCTACTTAATATATCTCTGAGATGCCAAATCATATATATTATATGCTCAATAAATTCAAATCAAGGAAAGGCTCAATTCACTGGAAACGACGTTATACATCCCACCAGAGGGAACACTGGGAACAAAGTTGATGTGAAAACGTGGAAAAAGGAAGAGTTGTTACAAGTTATCAAATGGTCCGTCTTCTGACTAATGAACCATTTGACAACTTGTTACAACTCTTCCTAGAAGGAAACGTTTCTGGAATAATCTGGATAATAACATCAGAAATGAGAATGATTCAGATGCATTTAAATCATTATTGAAGAGATAATATACCTGTACACCTGCATGGACGAATTTACCTAACACTAAAGAAGATCTCAAGGAAATTGTTTTTATGTTTTCTGGAGAAACACTCGCGAAACCAGGATGCAAGGGATAATTTGGGAAAAATGAAAAAAATGTTCCCCAAAGTATACCATTTCCCACCAGTATGAACCAAAATTGGTCTAGATGTATGTTATGATAGTTGTGCTGCATAATTTAAACTCTGCTAACTGTATACTTATATGTGTGTAGCACTATATATGTAATTGCATAATAAATTAATAATTGAAGTGTCCTGGCAGGTTTTGACTTGCAGGTAAGTCTTCGTTGAAGGATAACATAATAATGAGTAAGGATTAATAACCCTCATTTCTGGCCTACTGGTTCACTGATGATGATGCAAAGCTGAGGGATTAATGACCAACATCGAGGGGCTGTGGGTGCACTGTTTGGTATTTAATCCCAAGGCAAAGCAACAGGCCCGAAATAGAGGTAATTAATCCTTTTATTTCCTGCTTTAGGTTGTTATAGCCCCAATATTTCCAAGGCAGTGATCATTCAGCATTAGCAGCATCAGCAATCCTCATCTCCCTTAGTCTCTACCAAAGGTGGTTATATCCCCCAGGGCCTTGTTGCATAATCAGGGACATAGGAATTAAGTAGAAAAATATCCCATTTAGGATAAATTCCATTTCATAATCAAAGTTGAGAACTTCTCAAAGATTTGCAGGGACTTCTCAAAGATTCACAGCCCATGTCACCTCCCTGTCTGCTATTACAGTTATTACGTAATAAGACAAACACGCATGGCCAGTCCCATGGTCCACCCTCACCCTGTCATGGTTGGGTGCACACTGTTGTGGCTGCGAAGTGTTGTGAAGATGGACATGTGAATGTGCGAATGTCTCACATTATGAAACGCCAGGCAGGGACATTCTTTGTAACATTTGAACGCCATTTGCAAATTTTCCAAATAAATCTGTCCATGTCTCCTTCATTATGAAACTACACCCAGGTTGCTGAAGGTAGAAATAAAACTAATTCTAACAAATATCAAGGCTACTGATGTCAATTCATATGAGAGTTGAAGAAGGAAAGTAAGGCTGGATGGAAGATTAATTCATTCAAGACTTTCAGCAGTAATTAACCTCTCTTGAATAAATACAACAGTCATTTCATAATTTCGCATCCCTCAGGACTAATGAAAATGAAAGCTGCCTCTGGCTGTTTGACAGATGAACAGTTTATCCAGCATCAAAGCGTGTTCATTTATGATAGGAAAATGGGAACGTAAAGTAAATAACTAAGATATTAAGACACTCTCACATCTTTGAGAGGTCATTCCAAAGCATTACACGTCAGTATTTATAAGCCCTCATAAGCCAGCATTATAATAACTATTGCATTGTATTTATTACAGTTCATTAAGGAAACCCCGCTTTAACCGTTACTATTTCCACTATTCAATATGGATGATTGCATCTTGTATGAATTGTATTTATCTTCTCTTCTTGTATCGATGGTTTTATCATCATCTTTGACTTTGTACCATTACAATATGGAATGGAACGTCCAAATCATCAATAATGACGTTTAACAGGATTCTGGTTTCCATGGAAACCTATATGCCATCAAAAAAAATTTCAAATTTAAATTAAGTCAAAAGAGAATTTTCTGAGGATTAAGATACTGAAAACGGATTTGAATTACTTAAATTTTCAGAAAAATGGCAATATATTATTCAATTTATTGAAAATGATGCGCATTTTGAAATCATATAAGGGTTTAACTAAAGTTCGGCAAGTAAAAAGCATACTATACAGCAGTTTGGGCTATTTACCCCATTTCAACACATCATATTTCAGAACTTCATATCTCGGCTTCTGTTTTTCGTATCAACATAATTTTTGCCGCATAATATGTCCTAAAACGTATTTTACATTTCATATCTAAGCACATAAGACCCCTTTTCACAGAGCAGGTCACATATATGTATCAACAAAAACTGATGGTAACAATAGAGCTGTTCCTGAAGTAAGAAATAAAAACATTACAACAACACCAACAATATGTATTAAAGCTACATTCTCAGCTAATATCCATATAAACCAAAGAATTTTTACTTTTGTTCAGTTCCTTTCCTACCCACCTGAACGTCATTTGACGTTTTGACGATTTGAAGGATTTGGAGGATTTAACCTTGTTGTTCTGACTACAGGATTTCATAAAAGTCCCCATTTATATCTTGGTGACCTGCCTATACCGTCGCTTATTGCTGATTTGACTTTGTTTTTAAAAAATTGTACTGGGTCAAATTACAAATTCATGTTATTCTCGTAGAACCCATTAACAATTTTCTGTCATTGTTACAATAGTTTCAATAGGTTTTAAAGTTATTTAAGTAGATATGACATCAGTTTTAAACATGATTAACATCAAGTTCGAATTGATAACATTGGAGAAGCTACTAGACACAATATACAAGGTTTTTCTTTTTTTAGATTTTTCCACCTTAAAATCTATATACCTACCTATGACAATAATAACATCTACCTACCTATGACAATAATAACAATATTCAAATTCTTATATGAATATAACATAGTGCTGAACATATTGATAACTTCAGTCCTATATTATAGGTTAAACGAACAGTACATTTAGGAAGATTAATTTTGTTGAAATTGCTGAGGATGCAGCTTTAACAGAGTAAGCTAGAGCAACTCCACAGATCTTAGACTACATCCCTAACCTAATTACTAAATATGCCTGATTTGCCTTATATTAATTTATTAATTTGTATTTCTTTAAATCTGATATATATTTTTTTATATTCAATTAAAGGCCAACACCTATTCAAACATTTCAATTGAAAAACGCTATATCCAGCATGGATCTTCTCAAGCATCGCCTATATAATAGAGTCAGCACAAAACGTGTAATTCTAGTTTCATTCAATACTGATCTAAGACTAAAATTGTATTTGGTTGAAACCCATTTCATTGTTTTCTGTTTTGAATATTTCTCTCCAGAAATGTCACTCAACTTATCCCAATGGTGTTTGGACAAATTGTCTTGGACAAACTTGATGTAAGAAAATTGTATTGAATGGTCATAAAATCACGGTCCCATGTTTAATCTTTTATATATTTGTTCATTCAAATGTGTTCAATTAGGATCGATATAAAAGCTTTGATTCCAGACACGTATTTCCTTCCCATTCCAAACAGTGAAGGCTCTCAATCAATGAGGGAAGAATGAGGTTTCATTGCACAAATGGCCATGCATTTATCGATGACTCAGCTGTTTCCAGTCTATTAATCATTGTTTTCGCTCCTCTCTTCGATAGCTTCTGTGCAATGTACAAACATTGTGTAAAGTGCCTGCCTTAGAAACGGCTAAGTAATCAATGGTATTAGAGAACAAGGCCGGATCTACCCGAAGCATGGATGACACTAATATTTCCTACAGTCCTTCCATGAAGAACTGACTCTTCACCATCAACCGATCTTCTCTGCCTGGCAACTTTCCCTTAGAGTAGGCACACTGTAAGAAATCTTTACATGATATCCTAGCCCTGAAAAAATCATATGATGAGTGCACTATTCGGTTTTGGTTCATTTCGAAATAAGATGTTTCCTTTTCGATGTTTTATAAGCATGCAGTTGTTGGAAGAGAGGATGTGACATGGAAATAATCACTGGCGTGGTCCCATTTTACGGAATCCATCCACAGAATACCATGGCAGACCTGCGTTGTTCTTTTTCAATAGTCCAATAGAGATCTTAGGTTTGTGCATTGCACATTGCAGCATGAAAGCAATAAAGTAGCATGGATGCCAAACAGCAAAGGATGAGAAAGGAAGAGACGAAACATAATTTCGAGGGCCTTTTGATGTAGCAAGTAACTATTCATATATTATATTGAGTCCTTATTTCCTTGAAGAAATGCCATATTAGGGAATTGGACGGTGTTATCTGCAGGTTTTCTTGTCTGCTGCCCATTACAAACTTTAGTTTAGCTGAATTGCATTAAATAGTAAAGTAATTTTTATTCTATTTGGTCGACAACTTTACCATTCAGATACATTTAACATGATATCTATTGCATGTACAATTATTGATTCCTTAGATCTTCCAGCCGTGGATCGTCTGTGTTTCCATTCAAATATTAAATCTAAGATTCAAATTGTTGCCAATATACATTTAAATTTGACCACATTTAGTGAATATAGCAATACAATTATGTCGCTCCTACTCTCGCAAATGACAATGTTGAATTCACCTGACCTTATTTCTGTTCATAGGTGTACAATTATCCTTACTACTTCAAAGGGTTTTCAAACGACCTATTTATATATTTTATATATGAACCTTTAGTAGATATGGTTATTGCTATTTTTTATACTTCACTGAGGAGAGATTGTATAGAAAAGCATGCAGTTCACAGACTGCAGGAGATCAGATATGCATCATAGAAATGGTAACATGACTAAAGATGACAGAAATCGAGATGCAACATCCCCATTCCAAATGTTGACACAGTATTTTCTTTTAGGAGATAAGAGGGATGTTTCACAAAGCTGTGACCCACGGTCATGGCGGGCACTTGTCCTGATTCTGTATGTATGTATACGATCAATCTACATAACTATATATGTCAAACATTACCCATCTGTCCCTCCCAACAACCAGGCGTTCTACACACACCCAAACAAATAGGATGTGTGACTGGAGGTGCAACTTAAGGGTGGTCTCCACTGGCTGCGGTAAGCTCTGCGGTAAGCTCTACAGTAAGACTTGCGATGGTGCTGTGATGGTAAGAAGTGACGAGGTCCTGCCTACATGGTTCACTGACCATGTAGGCAAGGACCTCGTCAATCCTCACCACCTACAAAACCAGCACCGACCGTTGCAAGGCTTACCGCAGGGAGATTACCGCAGCCAGTGGAAACCACCCTTAAACCATCTCTACCTCCCCTCGGGCTACTTTTACCATTTAATTCAAGTTCTAACCAACTGAATAGGCCAGTGAACCATGTAGGGAGAACCTCGCCACCCCTCTCAACCTACAGAACCAGCACAACAATATGTCCCACCGAGTATTCCAGTTCTGTGCCTTTCAAATTTGTCTAAATTATCAAACAAAGGATATGCACAAACAAAAGCTGTGCAAGATGCATAAAGGGTATATGTAAGGAAGGGTTAATGAGCAGAGGTGTGATGGCTTCCATGGTATGATGGGTGTATGATGAGTGACCAGGTTTTGGACACTGGACAGTGGAGGAGGAGTAGGCGCATGAGTTCAGAGGAACACACTAGGCCCACATGTAATCCCTGATCTGAGAATTTGTGACACCTCCGATTGTCCTTTTAAACCGTCCCCTAGCTACAGCTGACCATACACATGCTGTCATGATGAAATATATTTAAGATAAGTGAATAGTTTCTGTATGTTTTTCCATAATGATAATATTATGATAATATGACATAACACTATATTATATTTCTAATAATGTCATTGCTAAGTCATCGAGCGTTTGCTCTAGGGCTGGTCATTGGTGCTGCCACCTGTGAGCTACTCCACCATACATACTCTCCCTGCACTTCCTCCAGGCTACCTCACGCCACCGCTACCCTCACTCCACCTCACTCTCACGCTGACCACAACGGAAGCAACACCTCCTTCCTTCTCTTCTTTCTGCTGGGACAACCCCATGCTGATATATTCAACAACATTTTTGGCAACCCAGATCTTTTAAGAATGACAGGCAAAGGAAGAACGAGAGGCCAGTCAAAGGCTACAGGAAGAGGGACGAGAGGAGCAAAATCAGGAGGGATGGAAAAGCCAGGTCAGAAGACTGGTCAGAAGACTGGAGTCCCCCCCAAGAAGACCGTTACAAAGCCGGCGCCAAAACAGACGCGTGCCTCCACGCAGGAGGATGCGTCCAAAAATGGCTCATCCGGATCTGAAGATAGGCTATCCAGGGTTGAGTCCGTTATTGAAGGACTGGCTATTACGATGAACAACCTCATAGAGATATCAACTCAGAGACAGGAGTCTCCCCCAAAGAAACGCAGAGTGATACATGTAGACTCCACTGAAACTCCCATCCTCCCAAACCCATCGGGGATGAGGCAGCAGGAGGACCAAGGATATATTGAGAAGGAGTTCGAAAGGGAGGAATATTTTGCTCTCATAGCAGAGGGTAAGGCCGCCATCGCTTCTGATCTCTACATTAAAAAATTGATTCGTAAACAATACATGTACCTGGAAAAAGATGGTGTCTCAACGTTGAAGCAGATGCTTGAGTATCGTCCAAAGATGGAGATGCTTGAATATGTGTGTGGGTTGGTGGCACTAGTGCGGGACACACGGAGGACTGACCACCCCAACGATCCCGCCATTCTCACGCACATCCAGGACGTGCTTGAGGACTGCCAGGTCCTACCGTGGCAGACTGTTCGCCTTTTCTCACAGTCACTGTTCGATAAAATAGAGAAAGGTGTGTTAACATGGAACTCTAACCAGGAAATACAAACAATGCGTAACAGAGTAGCTGCATTGGGAGATAACAGAGGAAGAACATCCACTGTGCGACACACAGAGAGCACTAGCTACAGCGCAAATGGTAACAAGTCGGGAAAGCTAGAGGCAAACCAGACTATTTGCCAGGATTGGAATTCAATCAGAGGTTGTAGGCACTCGGCCGATCACAATGAAGGAAGGCTAAAGAGGGTACATGCTTGTGCGTACTGCTACTCAGTTAAGACAAAGACATTCGTTCACACTGCAGTCGAGTGCACACGCCTCAGCGCCGACCAAGGTAGGCCCAGCAACAAACCTGCTTCGGCGAGTGCTGCATACACATCCTCTTCAAAAAACATGTAACCCCCTCCTCAAGTGTCACCAGGAAGGAGGGAGATAAGGCTGGCATGCGTGTCAGGGAACAGACGCCATCTAACACAGGGATTCGGGGAGCCACGCGCTCTAGGAAGGAGCTTCGCCATTTTGTAAACACACAGGATGGCGTGTCTTCTCTCGCTGTCTCTCGGGAGCCCGAGAACTCACGCGAGACTTCCGGTATCTCCAAAGATGGCCGACAAGAACCAAAACACAAGGGTCCAACCGTAAGTGACAATGTAATATTTCCTACACAGCTGAGGGCAGCGAGTAATAGATCCTCATCTCATATAGGGAGAGATTATATACAACTGTGTGAATCCAGTGAAAGTGACAAACACGATATAGACTTTGATAAACTAAGAAGATACTGTGAGAAAGACGAGCTCACATGCCCCATCCCAGCTGACCCGGGGCAGTTTGCTTCTCACAGGCGCCAGCACTGGCCGACGTTTGCGGCGGAGGGCCTGGACAAACTGGCCGACATATATAGCAAAGTTAAGGAGTCAGGTCTACCCAACCACATGAGCGCTCGGATACCCGTCCCCTCCCAACTTAACTTAAAGAACTGGGAGAAACAGCTCACTGGAGGCGACGACGATGCGGAGCTCCTTGACTACATTAAGTTTGGGTTTCCCCTGGGATACATGGGGCCCGTCAGCGACACAAAAGATGCTGACAACCATCCCAGTGCGACAAAATTCCCTGATAGTATAGATCAATATGTGCAAAAGGAGTTGTCACTTGGGGGTATTGTGGGGCCTGCAGATACACCCCCGTTTACCCCTTGGTGCCATGTCTCACCCCTCATGACCAGGCCAAAACGTGACCCTGGTCAGAGGAGAATAATACTGGATATGACATTCCCCCCCGAGATGTCTGTGAACTCTTATATCAGGAAAAACGCCATATATGGGAAGATAAGATCACATGGGCTCCCTGGCGTTGATGACCTATCTGAGAAGATTAAAGAGGTAGGGTCAGGAGCCTTCATGGCCACAGTAGACATCTCTCGAGCTTATAAGAATTTTAGGTCCGACCCGCTCGACTGGCCCCTGCAGTGCATCAAGTGGGACAACAAGTATTATATGGAAACAGCAATGCCCTTTGGAGCACGCTGTTCCTCCATGCACATGCAGAGGGTGGCAGACAGGATTGTAGATATACTGTCTACCAGGGGGATATGGTCACGTATGTATCTTGATGACCTCGTGATCATATCGAGTGATAAACAAGCATGCCACGCCCACCTGGAAGAGGCATCTAAGCTACTACATGACCTTGGCCTACCTGAGGCGCTCGACAAGAGGCAGGGCCCTAGCAGTACCATTACATGGCTAGGGATCACTGCCAACTCATCTAAAATGGAGTTGTCAATACCTCAAGAAAAAATAGATGAGGTCATAAAATCGGTTGGTGAGGTGAAACTAAAGTCATGGATACCTACCAAGAAGCTGCAGTCGCTGATCGGAAAGCTCTTGCACATTAGTAAGTGCGTGAAGCCCGCAAGGGTCTTCATATCAAGACTTCTAGAGGCACTCAGAGGAGAAGAAAGGCAGGTCATTCCCATGTCCGACAACATGAGGAGAGATCTTGAATGGTTTACTGGCTTTGCATCTGATTGGAATGGCAAAACGCTTATCAGAATGCAGAGACCGGAGACATCTATAGAGGTTGATGCCACCTCCAGTGGGATCGCAGCTCAGTGCGGAAGAGAGGCCTACTCAACACAAGTAGCCCCAGTCGGGGATGGAATTCCATGGACCACAGAGCTGCAGTGTGTCAACATCATAGTCGCCCTGCACACCTTTGTGGGTCCCTCACAAAGGGGAAGTAGGGTGGTGGTTAATTGTGAAGACTCAGTGGCAAATGCTATATGCTCTACTGGCCGCTCCAAGAACCCTGTGATCTTGGAGGCCTGTAGGCACATGTGGATGATGCAAGCTATATTCGACCTTGAGCTTGAATTCAAGTGTAGCATCCCTAATGTTGTTAAAGTGTTGGCTAAAAGCCATATATCTAAATCTCAAAATGCTAAGGCCTATTCTATTGCTAAACAAGAAGGCCTCATCCCTGTGACCCCGTGTATGCATTTCTTCACTGTTACAAGATCTCCTGTTGTTTCCAGATCCGGCCTTCTCCTATCTGCAGGGACTGGCGGAGACAAGGCAGAGAAGTGCATTTTCATATGGATGGGGACACGTTTGTCAGGGTTTGGTATTCTGCTACTGTCCAGTACCAACCGTCCCACCTTCCACTCAAAACAAATCGTTTAACGTTGTAAGATGTTATTGTCAGTGAAATCTCATCAGAATAAAGGAAAACATCATGGTTCTCTTAGGGATACTGTAGGAAGACCTTGGTGATGCAGCAAAACTGCCTTAATAATTCATAATAGCACTTTATGAGGGTTCACTGCAAACTAAAACTTAAGGGCCTGAAGGCAAAGCACTTATTCGATCAGCCTCTTGCATAGGCAGCCATAAACACGTTGAAGTGTAAGCAAAACCTATGGGGTTAGCTTCTTACTTTGGCCCAGAACACCTCCAGTACAATTGCATATTTACCTGCGGCTGTTTTAGCTCACATAAAGTGGCGAACATGCCTAAAGTGGCCCGGATGGAGGTTTCTAAACAGGGAAAGCAGCCATCTTGAAAGGCTTTGGTCGTCCTTTGGCAATTTGTCCTTCTTATGTGTGCCCATTGCCCGAAGGGGTGCAAGCAATCTGCATGTGTCCTTGAAACCATTGAGTCCTTATTGACAGGAGCGTAGTGACTGATATCTCCTGGTGATTCTGGGTTTGATCCAAGCAAGCTGGCTTTTGGCAGGTAGTATGAATTTATAAATGCTTTCCTCCATCAAATTTGGATTTTTCTCAGGCAAAATACCATACTATGCTGAGTCATGGCTCTTTACATTCATACCAAATTTCCTTTAAGGCGGATTCTTTTTTAGTCCCTTTCGCTTTCTCCCGCACCAACATTTTTACCCCTCCTCTATTTTGTCCCAACTCTCACTCAATTATGGGAGTGTTCCACCAAACTGCTCTTAGCTTACACACCAATCGGTTTTTTATTTGAAGAAACGGATAGAAATTAATTGCGCATTCTCATTTCGAGACTGAAAGGAGACTGCATGCTACTCTCCAATTTCTTTTGACTGAGTTTTTGATTGGTTTTGTTCATAAAGACATTTTTTTAAAAACGATAAAGATGTAAGTGTAAAACGACTCGATGTAGTTGATATATTGATGAACTAATGCACGATTACATGTAAACGACAAAAGCGTTATCATACGGAAGCTATGCTCTCAGCGACACGAATGTTCAGGTCTGTGTGACATATATCATTAATTCTAAAACAAAGTGGCTGTATCGTAATTGCACGAATCGTACTTTGCCTTGATAGTATAGAAGCTAACATTTAGTCACTAAGTCCAAGCCCTAAGGTCAAGGCTCAAGGCCAAAGGTGTTTTACAAAGTAGAAAGCATGTAAACATTATTATGATGAAAAGCAGTATTTATATGAAACACAATGCAATGTTTGTTTCGCTTTACCTGTCTCACTCGGACTGAAATTGCATTTCAAATTTTCAAATACAAACCAAGGTAAAAAAAAACGTTAGCCAACCTCGCAATATGATATGAAACAAATATGTACATTTGTATTAAAAAAGTCTACTTTGATGAATCTAAGCATGCAGAGATATTCTGCCTATGTCGTGCAGTTGATGTAAAGGCGCCTGATTTAAAATGCCTCCTCAGAGATTTCAAGGCCCTAATATCCTCGCACAAATAGGAGTGAAATATGGCTTTATGCTTAGACATCTCTGTTTGAATTGGTCGCTGGTCGGAATGTGTAGGGGACCTCTGGGAGTAAGAGAACCAGTGGCAATGTATCAACAAGTCACAAACCATAAGGCACACAATCCCTTAACTGTCAATATTTCAATATCGCATTCTGAGGTTATTTTTGGCTTGCATTCTAATGACTCTCAGGATAGTATCAAGTATTCAGAGTTGTACGAAGCCGATTCATGTGTAATGGTTCGTGACTAAAAGTGACAGTGGGTGGATTAATAATAGGGAAAGGTTCTCTTTAATGCCAAGGGAGGGAACCATTGTCAACATCTCAGGATCATTTCGAAATTTGCAATAAGGGGTTACAAAATTGCGTATCTTACATCTCAAAATGTCTTTACCCCAATCTTTCCTATCCAAATCTTTGGAGTTTTAGGGTAATCAATCGAGATGACATTTCCGAGTGTTTTAGTTCAGGTCCATCCCAAGTGTCCTGTCATTTGATAGTGCGCGTTTCTTAAGATTGCAAGGCACTCTTGAAATTGCCCAATCAAGTAGGCAATTCACATACGGCAGGGGAAAGTATGTTCTTTGGGATTCAAGCAGAAAAGCCTGGCATTCTATTGTTACCATAATTTCAAGCAACCAGGATTTGGAAAAAACGCGAAGCGAATGTATTGTGTTATAATCATCACATCTCCTATTGATTTGCTCTTCTTAAGTAACCAAAAATGGGAAAGACACGATGAGTGTGGAGGACGAGAGAGACTTAGCTTGTCTTGCGTGAATTTATACTATTTCACACCCTCTCTTTAATTGCAAACTGCAGCAAACGAGGCAAAAGTATCACAAAAAGAATATTTGGACGGTGTTTTTTTTATTGTTTAGTCATCGTGTGGCGGAATGGGTTCGTTTGATTACACAATACCCAGATATAACAGCTCCACCGCAGACTTTACACAGTTGTCTGTAAAATCCTCAGATGATATATGTTTCACAAGCATTTGCCCTGACCCTGCCTTACTGTGGATATGTATTAAATGCTATATATCATAATATATATGGTAGCACTTGCCATGTCCACTGGCACAAGATTGGACATCGTGTTCAAGATATACCACCATTTCCATATATCATATATATGTTTAACACAATGTCCATATTAACATATTTCTCTAATTAAATAATATAGTGTCTCCACACAAGATTGGCACGAATTTAGATATGGCGACCGTAAACATCGGTAGAACCATTCCCTGCAAAGTTGACACAATAATGGGAAAGTGCAGCATGAAGAACAATTTATAGTCAAAATGTCAAAGAAGACATTTGATTTTCGAATTTGAGCACTAACTCTGTGAGGTTCATTTTAAGTAAAAAAAATGTCTATAATTTAAAGAAGAAATTCAATCAAATTAAGATTTTGATCCGCAAATTGCGCAATCACTGTAGGACCCTGGTGCATTCACACAAGCACAGGGTCGACATCGATACGCCCTCCTCTTTTTCCCGACATCTTTAATTTCTATCGGAATGTGATACCTCTTTGGCAAGGATTTATTTCAAATTCTGTCAGAACTTTGGCAACCAACTTGTATCTTTCTATCTGCATAGGGTGACGTTTCGGAATATAATAGGTTTCATCTTTTATAATACCCCTTTCACACTACACCTTTCAAAGCGCTTCGAAGCGCCTTGAAGCGCTTCCTCGAGGTCAGTTCTATTCACACTGCACCCTAAAGCGCTTCCAAACCGAATCCAAAGTGAAGTGAAGTGGTTTACACAATCCACCTACTTGAGGTGAATTATATAAACCGCTTCGCTTCACTTCGCTTTCTCAGTGCTAATTCTGCTAGTGTGAATGGAACCAAAGTGAAGCGAAGTGGTTTCTGACGTCATCGATCTTATAAACAAATAGGAAAGTGTACAGCAACCATGCTTGTAGTCTGAATAGAACCGACTTAGTGAAAGCGCTTTGAAGCGCTTTCTGAGTACAGTCTGCATGGTGCGAATTATATAAACCAGTTCGCAACGATTCGCTATGCTTCGCTTCGGTTGTGTAGTGTGAAAGGGGTATAACACACGTGGTCAGTTTGAAATGTGCACCTCTATGAGGGAGCAATATAAAAAGATGTGCACTAAAATATCCATCATTACTGAAACCCGGACACAAGATGGAGACGACAGTTGGAGAAAATAATGTTATTGATTATCATATATGAAGTAATATTGAGTAATATTATTTTTAATGAGATAAAATGATTAAATTTGATTAATTAATTAGTTAGGTGACTGATTAATCAAATACTGATATAAGTAATTATGAAATGAAATGAAAGAAACAATAATTATAATGAATGTTATATGAGGTGTAGGGAGATGAAGGGTGAACTATAAGAGAAAGAGGTTGTGGGTAGGTGGGGTCAGAGAAAGTTATGGACGTGACTGTCCTGTACGTGGTGAGGTCAGTGGAGGGTGAGGAAGGAAGAAACGGAAGTGAGGTAGTGGTCAGAGGGGAATTGGTCTAGGCGTCAGTAATGACCAATTAACCCTTCAGCCAAAGCTTGATGGTGCTGACTTTCGGCAAGTACCATATATATATATATATATATATATATATATATATATATATATATATATATATATATATATATATATATAATATATGGGCTTGAATTTGTTTTGAATTAGTTTTCTTCTAACATTGAGATACTCAGAATGAAATGCAAAGATTTATGTTTCAATATTCTCTTTTTCGCTAAAAGCATACATTATACGTAATAAATAGTTGCACCTCCTAAAAATTGTTGCCAGATCACTAATAGTTATAAGTGGTTTTCAGCAAACTTCTCAAAACTTGAAGCACCTCCTTATCTAAGGAACAATGAATAATTGCCTTGGTTCCCCACCCAATTCAACTGCGTCCAGCAACTATAGGCTCTCGTTGCGTCACGTGCGCTTTCGAAGAATATGTATACATATATATGAATCTCTATTAATATCCAGTCTCCGTATACTTGAGGTTCTTTCTTTACTTATGTTTTCCGATATGTTATCTTTGTTGGATACTTCTAGGAGCACACGCTGAGCATATTACCAGAAATACAAAAATAGATTCCCAATTCCCCACATTCCAGCAGAGGAAGCTCACATACATATATCCCTAAGGGTAAATGTTGTGCATGCGAACAATTGCCTGATATTATAGGCCCAATTTCTACCATAATCCACTCCACCATTCCCTTCCGACGATCACCGGCAAGGCGAAGTGCATTATTCCCTGTCAGTCTGTGACGTGGCGAAATGTCTTCTATGATTGTTCTCCTTACATTGGGTAGACAGAAGAAAAGTCCACTTATAGAATGTATCTCTATTCCGAGGGAAAAAAACAAAGGAAAGATAGAGATACTGTATCAAATTCGTCTTTGGAGCAAATGTGCATGTAGATCATACTTTTACAAAGCAAAGTTATTTCTTTAAGCGAAATTGCCAATTCTCGTATGAAATAGATGTTTTGAAGGATGTTTTCTTCCATGAAATCGTAATTTATACACCTCAATTACCTGAAACTAACACCTCAATTACCACCTACACCTCAATTAACTGAAAGGATATATGCTTTTGTGTATTTCCTGGTAACATCTTGGCTCTTCATTAGACCAAAAGTAGGCTGCACTGTATATTGTATTTGGTTAAGCATTACATTAGACATGGAACTCCATTTATGTATACACGGAAATACCCAGGACATATTAGTCCATTGTTTTCACTGCATTTGTTACAACTCTAATTTCATGTGGATAAAAACTATAATAACACAGTCCAAGTGGTTAAGATTTGCTGTAAATATTAAAGACTAAAATGTAAATAAAGTGTCCCGTCAGCAATCCAAATGAGACCCTCTCCACAGATGTGATGATAAAAGTCAAAATAACGCCAGTAGCTTTACATAGATATGTACAGGGTTAGGGTTTTTCATAGGTGTTCAATTTGCTGTCAACTTCGAATTTGTCAAAAAATATAGAGAAAGTTCATGGTGATGACCGTCATTTTGGTGTAAATACAGGAAAAGAGCCTTTCTCAAATGTTTGGATCGGACCCAAAGGGCTTTGATTATCGATTATCAATTTTAACAACTTCAACAATTTTAACAACTTTTTGAATAAGACTCACCTCGTAATATTCGCAGGGTTTTCTGCCATACACCCTACCAGTATATAGGTGAGTGAAGTAGGGTGTTAGCAAGTGTCAAACGCGCGGCAATGCTGCAGTACACTGGCTTTAGTGGAATTACAGATGCCTGATTTGTGATACCATAGTGGTCCCAGTCATGACAGATCTGGCTTGACCCACAACGGTAATAGGAAGTAATGACAAAGAGATAACATCACTGGAACCTCGGCAATATTGATGCCTAGGTATTTCCATAGTATCTGAACATAAGCTAATCTTGATTCTAACTCGTAACTGGATTGTTGAGATCATTCTTCCGATACCCAGAATGATAAACAGAATCAATGTCTTGACCGTTAACATTTGATAGATACAAGTTTGTTGCATAGAAACAATAGATAGAAGATCAAAAGTATATATATGTATCTTGGTTTCACTGAGCTATTTCATATCTTACTTAAGTTAAAGTGAAGTCGGGCAAAGTACATTGCATGTAAACTATATGAGGGAGATTGAAGGAACTTCGAGGGAACTTACACATTTCTAGTTGTCATATTGATCAATGTTATTATTGAAATCTTTTATTTAGGCCAATATATAAAAAATCACCATACACTTTAGCAAAGGAAAAACACAATTTTCATTGGTCGAATATAATGCTCATGTGTAGCCTACTTCTAAACTATCAAAAGTGAAATGCTCTGTCAATTTTGACGTTAATAATCTGTTGTTTAACAACGTTAATTGAATGTAAAGAAACATTTTCGCAGTGTAGCTATTGTGAGTGTCCTAAGCAAATACATACATAGAACCGTTATATTATAATCATATTCTTCGGCCGCATAACCGATATTCATGTATACATGCATGTTCTCAGGACACGGCCATATAAAGAAAACATCTGGAGGAATTAAACTGATAAAATGAAAGTGAAAATGTAATCGCTGCACTAGCATATATATGTACCCACAGACTTGTAGATCTGTGTAGGCCTACATGTACACTCTATGTACGCGTCCTGTAGGCAGTAAACATCAAAACCCGCTACGGTTAACCATGGAAAGCCGCTGCCTACAAGACGCGTATAGAATGTATACTTGCCTGCATCATGCATTCTGTGCACGCAAGAGGAATAAGTCACATAGGCTATGGTGGTATTAATATCCCAACATTGAGATTTACCTTCATGATTTTATCCTTCCCTGTACCACCATTCTGCATTTCATCCGATTACCTTGGACCACCCTGCGTTTAGGGGGCTGGGAATGTGATCGATGTGGCATGAGAGGCATTCAAAATAACATTGATTGAACTGCGAACTGCAAACCACCTCTGCCCTGTATATCATCGCACAAGATACTCTCGCATCCCCAAAGTCCTATAGGTATCTCTTCATTCTCCTGCACACAGTTTTGCATCATTAAAACAGAAATAACATGTTTAGTCAGCGCCTGGGGTGCAGTGAAACAGCATTTGTCGTGTTTGGTTTTCATAATAGGATTTGTGTATGGGCGCGTGTTCAACAACGGATGAATAAGGAGGATAACCATGACGAATTCATATATATGGGGGTCCAGGTATGAATTATTAGTGGTCCCATTTGACCTCAAGGTGAGATTCCTAGAGATTCATCAAGGATCTATACATTAAACTTGGATAAGGAGATAGCTATAGGAGGATTTAACACCACACATGAAGGACACAAATAGATCGGGAGGGGACTCTTCGGTTTCGGGTCTTGCATGTCCAAATGGAAAGCAAGGTAAAATGTGGAAGGCACTTGTTGCTTTTTTGTGAGAAACAAAAGTCTTCGGGACAAAATGTTGAAAGATGACACAGACACGCATGTAATATGTTCCCTCATCTCATCGCACTCCAGTGGGTTCAGTCCAAACATCGGTTATTAAAGTGTTTTCCGTGAGACAGCTCTGAAGAAAATACTCCAAATGTCACTTTCCCTCATGGGAAACAAACCTCTTTATCAGAATTCCCTGACGACAATCTAAATTCTGGCACTCTCAGAGGTGGCTCCTTAGAAGAGATGAAACAACGAGGAAATTCACACGTATTTAAGGTTGTAGAACACCCCAAAATGAGACCACGGGTACATTATGTATGATAATAATTATTATATGGATTTAACTTTGTATATGACGGGGTTCTTTAACATGTCTTCCAAGCTTTAGGATGAAGGATTCGTCAAAAGCATCAAAAACAGAACGAAGGTGAACAAAAACTAAATGAATGTTCGATTAATGTTATTTAAGGCAATTTAAGATACAATATGTGAAGAATAATGTTCTTATGATTCGGAAATAAACGGGCCGGGCAAAAGCATTCCCCAAACCGTAAGATAACTAAGCACTCAATTCGAGTGGAAATACACAAGGCTTCCATTTCAGGAACAGTCAAATTCAATCAGTCACTTCGTACAAATCCATCAATCTTATAGGCCTATTCCATTTGCACTGAAATCTCCCCGCAGAAACTGATGCTTGAAAGAAAACAAGTGCTAGTTATGCGATATTGATATTAAAGATATAGGACAAATGTCATGTAGACGAAAGAGGTTGGACGGTAAAAGACATGACAGTTCTTATTTCTTAAAGAGTCCAAACTATATAATTTCATGGCCTTTAAGTTAAGTTCAACCAAAGTGGAAAACAACAGTTTTACTAATTTTGGTTACCTGTCCAATAGTTCTGTTTTCGTTAAAAAAGTAGAATTTCCCGGAGAATATTGTGTAATAAGGCCTCACACCTAACTGTCTCCTACAATCTGCTTTCTGTAATATTCCTCAGTTCTAAGTGCTTGACTCAGCAACTGGTAATCCACCCAAGCTGCAATGGTTTCAGCAGAGTTGTCATATCCTACATGCACGTGTGCCTGTATGATGTTAGATCTCATTTATTCACTCTAAATACTTCATACCTATGATCAGTAAGCATGTAAAGGCATCCGTTTACCATAACAAAGGAATGTAGTAGAACAAACACAAGCACGAGGCGAAAAGATAACTGGAATATCAACAAATTTAATGTAATTTACATCGGCAACGATTTGTTAGTCTATTGAAGCATGGTGCTGTTCCATTGCAGGAAAGCAACCATGACATTCTTATATGTGAACTGATTGGGTAAAATAATAAAATAATAAAACATAATAAGACAAGTTTCACCTCTTCTTGATTTGTTCCAGCTGCAGACACTTTAAATTGGCTTTGTGCTTGAAACCGCACATATACAGATGTAGTTCTACCTGTGGCGTCGATGTCAATGTCCGAGTGGTATAATTATGTTCAAACAGCGTCTGTAATCTCGTGCTTTCCGAGACACACGAAACACCGAAGACCCAAAACAGGAATAGCCGCCAGTTGAGATTGAAATTTTGTCTGCTTCTTTTTCAGTTGCACTATTGAAAACAGGATGACACTACGAAATTATAGTCGATTCTCTTTTAGACACAGTTTCCAGCCACAGACATCCATTTGATTTGTTCATATATGCATTATCCGTTGTTAGTCTAGGAACACAAACATTCTGACCGGAGGGAAAATATGTAGAAGCAGAATTTGAAATGTGTAGGGTATGATGATTTCCGAAAAAGCCTCTATAATCTCGTTAAAAGAAGTAAGGACTACTGCTTGTTTTATGCTGATGTTTATTACTTAGAATTTCAAATGGTTATCCTTAGGGGAAGCATTGAATTAGATCTGTCAGAGCATACATATATATATATATAGCTCTGGATCTGCGAACTACATGGTGGATCGCCTTGGAACTTTGATTGGAAGGAAGGCAAGGCTGAATTAAGGTTTCGCCATGTTGAACATGTTACACTGAGGGACGAGGCTAGCTGTGTGATGTCACATAGGAAATTAGTGTGTAATTACTGTCCTCGAGTAAGCATGCACTTTCTGAGTGATGCGTACTCCTGTGGCCATGAACTCCTGCCCAGCCTTCATTCACATTAACATGATTGGGAAGCGATAATTAATATAAGGGGTATCATATGTCACAACCCTTGCTGCCATTCTATCAACACATTATATAATCATAATTATAGTTGATGTCCAGTTTCGGTGGGTAACTGCGAGATTGGAGTATGATTGTTTAGCACAGGTAATGGGAATAATAATAATTAAGCGCTTTTCAGCGTCATGGAGGATGGGCACCGGTCGCCGTGAATATGATATAATATGCATAGGTTAATTTACTCGTTGCACAGAATTATTTTATTATTCAAAAGGTATGCATTTACGCGTTAAGGATATGAGAAACAAGGGAGAGCAATGGAGTATGCTTTGCTCGAAAACTCCGCATCTCCTGCCAAACCGCTGGAGGGATTGCCACGATTTTTACGGTGGACATAGTCTGCATGGTGGGAACCCGTTCAACCATGTTTTATGAGCAATTTCCTTAATAGTGGAAGAACCCCCAACCCTCCTCCTTCTCTCTCTTCCGCCCCTTTTTCTTTTTCTTTCTCTTCCTCTCCCTCCTCCTCTTCCCCTCCCCCTGCCTCCTTATATATACATCACTATAATCGATAATCTTAGCATGCATGGATGTCTCTTTTTCTCTGTCTCTCTCTCCCTTCTTCCCTATATCTATTTCCTGGGTATGATCATAAACTGCCTCCCTCTCAGCTCTCCCACCCTTGATATAACCTTCAATGTGTTGATAAGGGCGTAAAGCAACCAAACTCACTCACTCTTAGCATGGAGTTAAATTGCTTAGATAACAAGTATCAGTGACTGTTACAGGTAACAGTCTTTTAGATTAATAACTGTTAATGGTTACAGTTGTTTATTAGTAACAGCTGTGTCTTCAGAATTTAATTTCTAACTTTTCATGACAAGCCTGTTTTACTATTGTAAAACTCTCAAGTTAACCATTTCTATCTATTTCTCACACATCATAGTATTGCACAATTCCATTCCCATCATTTCATTATATATAGATTATATATCAATCGCTCTGTTCCTTTGCCTCTGTCTCAAACACTCTCTATCTATCTCATATTGCCTCTGAATCTGTCACTGTTAATCAACAGTGACCAAAGGAAACATTTTAAAAAGGTTCTGTTTGAGGTATGAATACAGGTACTAAGAGATAAATATCTGGGCCCCTCTGTCCCACTAGCAAATCCTGTGCGTAGCACAGGTATTTACTAGTATATATATATATATTATATACGTGTTGATATCGGCTAGTATTATGCGCAAAAACATTTTGTGCCACAAGAATCATATGATCTAGATAACTTGTCTATAGGCCCTGATGATATTATTCCGCTGCATAGTCCATCAGGCTTGATATTAACCACCCTTGTTAAAGCTGCAATCTCAGCTATTCCGGCAACCAAAATCTGACCAAATTTATCTGTAGGACTGAATTCATCAATATTCTGCTGCTGGCATAGGTTTATACAAGAATTTGAAGTATAATTGCTCTAGAGAAAACAGCCGCCGGTGAGCGATAATAAGTGAAGTCATCATATGAATGGATTCTGGCGGGTCCTCCAAATGCAGATAAGGACGTTTTAGAAGCAGTATAGCAAAAACAACTGGACAATATCCCCCCAAATTTTGGTCAAATGGCTCATAGATGAGATGGAAAAGAACTGAATAAAAAATTTCAAAAATCAAATCAATCTGAACAAAGAGTAGAAAATGGTTCGTTTTTTACCGACGTTAGCTGAGAGTACAGCTTTAATTGAGTCTTAATTTCTAGTTACTGATCATGACCTAAAGAGGGGAATCTTTCTCAGTAGCCTCAGGCAAAGGGCCCTGCAAAAAGACAATCTGTTAGAACATAGCTCAGATTGGATTGGCTTGCTATTCACCAGCTCATCGGGAAAGGTTTCTAGCGTCCCTTTGCTCTAATTGACAATAAGTATGGCAATGAACACCGCTCAACCTGTGGCCTTCTATTAACGACTGCCCATTTCATGTCCAATGCCTTTAATTTCTACCTGTAGGCAAAGATGCATTTTGCCAAGGAGGTGGATGACCGAGATGGGAAGCAGGATGCGATTCAGAATTAAACAGAGACTAGCATTACACCCAAACAACCCATGGTTTGATGCTGTACCGATTCCGGGAGCATTGGCCGATGTCCGGGCGTTTCGATTCCTTGCAACAACTACCTTGCCGTTGGAATTGGGATTCATGTGTCTATAAACATCCATCATTCGGTTCCATTACATATTGACCACTGTGAAAATTGTTTCCTCTGTGTAAACCTTTGACATTGTATAGTGTTGCTAATATTTTTGGATGATTACCTTTAACTATAACAGTGTCACTGGTAGAATGTTTTTCTTTCGTACACACGCTATCCCCATTCTTTCTCTATATTGAGTGGAGAAGATGTATACAAATCAAATAATAGCACCCAGAATTTCTGGTCATTAGCATTATTTATAATGCTGATTTGGCACCAGGGCATGAGAAAAAACAAACCTCCACATCCTCAGCGCTGGCCATATTAAGAAACGTTTAAGACGGAGTATAAAAACACTTTTAAACCAACAGGTCTAATCAATATCGATGTCAAGTGGGGTGACTTAATAACACGAAATGTTTCTTACAGATCCTGTAGGAGTTCACGCTATGTGAAAGCGTCCATGTATAAATCTCCCTATATGGGAGTCTTGGGCAATCAACTAAATTGGTCAGGGAGTTTTATATGCATAGGATTGGGATAACATATGCTGTGGGCAATGGGTACCCTTGGCTGTGGAATGGAATGGTCTCTCTATGTACTCAGTAAAGGCTTTAGATTGCAGGTTCGACGAGTGGAAGGCCAATGCCTTGGATCAGGCCAGCTTGGTGGGATGAAGGACAATTTTGCAGCAAAGAAATACGATTTATAGAATAAATTAGTTCAGTTTAAGAAGTAGTTCGATGTTTTTCTCTTGTTAATAAACGCACAGACAAATTTTGTATGTTTTTCGTGATTACACATGAAATATATATTAGCAGACAGTGGGATTTCACTTAAGGCTTAAGCGTCAGTAGCAATCACAAACCATTGAAGGATGTGGCTTTGTTATGAATTAACATCAGGCCAATAGGAAAATAGGTTCCGAAGAAAAAAAATCCGATTTACATCCCCTTCCCAGCCCCCCCCCCCCCGCTCCCTACCTAAAAAACTCAAGCCACCTAAAAGTTTTTTCACCTTCCCTATTTGTTTAATGATTTTTTGACAAAAAAGCTTATCAAAGCAGGAAAACAAGTCTTCCTAACCAGAAAACTCAACGTTTGAAACTACTATTATAAAATAGACAAAATTAGATTTTTTTTCAGTTCCTGGATGGTGATTCCTTAAAAAAAATACAGTTATAACCACCCCTTACCTAGTTTTCAGCTAGATAAATCGGGAAAACACCCATTTCTTGTGGGTCTCATGAGTAAGAAATACGTAATTCTATATAGTATACAGCCTTTAAGCTGCATTCTCAGCTATTACGACAAAGCAAATCTCACAAGATGTACTATGATGACTTATAGGACTGAATTTATCATTCTGCTCCTGTTATCTATTTATTCATGAATTTGAAGCCGAATCAGCCAAGCAGAAATGGCCTCTGGTGAGAGATAATAAGTAAAGTTTTTGCAAGAAAGGATTTACTGTATTTGTATTATATTATGTTGTGTTAGCTTCTAAATTCATATACTATGTACTGAGTCATGGTAGCGGCTGGGAGAGCTGGATTTTATCTAGATGTCTGCCTACCTGTTTGTCGATTTTGTCTTTTATATTTGCATTGTCTGTTTTATTATGTACTGTGTGAATCTCGATAAATAAAGTAGTATCTTATCTAATCTTATCTTATCACAATTAGTGAAACTGTCGAGAAATAAACTGTATTAGAAAAATAAAAATAAAAATAATCTGAATTCATCTGAAGAAGGTAACACAATGACCGTAAAGTAGGGACTTCAGTTGAAATAAAATCTTGAAACTCACCGCAAGCTTGATGTTCTATAGTCGGTTTTCTACCTAACTATAGTCTTAATAATTATTTGGTTGGTAGACCGCAATACCAAATACAATGTCAAGGATGCATGGGTGATCACTGTGGGAGGCAATTGTGTAAGTGGTTTGTAGATTGCCTTACAAGCAGGTATCGCAACTCTCATCGCTTCAAGCGATCAAGAAATATCGTGCTAATAAAATGAGCATCGCAGCGCCTCCATATGGAAGGATGTAGCTGAGTACCCCCTGCGCAGCAAGTTAATCAGATTCAAATCTGCTAACATGTGATGCAGTGTAGCATCATATACCATCTTGCATTATTTTCCACTAGGGAGGAAGGGTGCTTTATAGGAAAATGAATCCTCTTGGATATGAACAGCCCAACCAGAATATAGATTGTGACCTATGAGACAAGGAACCTCACATGCATCAATATATATCTGCATCTTCCTCGCTATATCAGACAAATGATCAGAGACGAAAATTGCATTTGAGAGGCATAAGGCTTTTTGTATGTCTCATTATTCACTGGAAGTGGTGCTAATTTATGTTACACAGTATAAGTATCTAGACTCATATGTTTTTGTAGTCACTGATTCGAGCACAGGACAATTCGATCTTCTGTTTCAACAAGTATGTCCCAAGCGTTAATATGTATGTCATTATCATAATATAAGCTATTATCAACAATACACACACAATATTTATCGGCAGTCAATATATGTAACTATGCATGTAAAGTATATCTGGGCATAATTATATAATAGCAGATCATAAATCAATAGGTGGCGCCTGAAAATAGTTGGATAAGCATATTTGTGGAGATTGTTTATAAGAAATATAAAAATAGATGGTCAGCAGTAAGTCCCAAGCGGCAATATGTCTATTGGTATAAAAGTCTCATAAGCATAAGAACCTTACTTTTTCATTATCGCGAAAGAACATCTTTCCTGCATCTTTGAGTTAGAAATAGAAGTTTCGTATCGAATCAGGGGAGTGAGTCATAAGGCATCGGAGATTAAAATAATTACTCGTTTTTATTTTACAACTAGACTAACGACTTTTATATGGGATAATTCAACATTAATGATGTAACAATAATAATATATTTCGTCATATGCCATATGGGTCTATCACTGTATTTAAATCATTAGGAGATCAAGCTAGTCTGTCCGAAAAGTAGTTGACACGTGATTCCTTAGTTCCTTTAAGAAGAGGGAAAAGTGGGGGATTTTTTACTTCTATTCATGACAAGGACCTGTCAACCCTTTGCCCAGCGAGCTGCTCGTTGCAATCAACCATTGGGAAACAGGGCCAGTATAACCAGCTCTGCCTTTCTTCTAAGCAAAACAACAGCAGGGGCCTGTTTCAAAATCGGAGACATAGGAATTAAGTAGAAAAACATCCCATTTGGGACAAATTCCGTTTCATAATCAAAGTTGAGAACCTCATCAGAGTTGCTAAGATTCGCGGAGACATTGAGAACATTCATAGCGACTTTGAGAACATTCGTAGCGACTTGGAGTACATTGAGTACATTTGTCGTTATTACGTAATAAGACAACACACACGGCCAGTCCCGTCACCAAATGTTCCTGCGAATGTTCCCGCGAATACGAATGTTCCCGCAAATGTCCTACATTATGAAACACCAGGCCAGGACATTCTTTGTAACATTTGAGCACAATTCGCAAATTTTCAAAATAAATCTTGCTATGTCTCATTCATTATGAATCCGTACCCTGCTGTTGCACAAGGAACAGAGGCAGTGCAATGCAATACAGCTGTAAATTTGGCCATGGTGCACAAATGGCGACTCAGGGGGCAAAGGTTTGAAGTCAAAATTCCCCACTTTTCTCTCGTCTTAAAGGGATAAAGGAATTACGTGTCAACTACTTTTCGGACGGGCTATAGAAAGAAACAAATGACTGCAACGCCCCGAGTTCTGGTGACAGATTGACGATTTAACACGATTTAACACTCACCATACCAGACGTCTGCGAATTTCTTTCTTCACCATTTTCTAAATGGTAAAGTGGGTAAAAAAATATTTGATGTGCGAAAGGGGAAATGTATGGAACTAGAAAAGATAATTGTATTTGTTTCATAAGTTTGACAAAAAGGAGAAGTCCTTCTGGAATTTAATCCCGGTTTTACAGGATACATT
This sequence comes from Sthenelais limicola, assembly GCA_942159475.1. Lineage (NCBI taxonomy): Eukaryota > Metazoa > Annelida > Polychaeta > Phyllodocida > Sigalionidae > Sthenelais > Sthenelais limicola. The sequence continues at coordinate 67,768,882 of OW804097.1, read as the reverse complement.
GCGCCGACGAAAAGTTAAAAATTAAAATGATATCTACATTATCAGTAAATTACATGTCCTACCTGTAATGAAACTTTTGAAGAATGGAGAGAAAAGCCAACATGGAACATGAAAAGATGTGATCAAGTGGATGATGGTAAACATAATAATTTCTTCTATATTGTCTATGCATTATTATGAGGGTCAGTCACTAGTAAAATAGTTAAATATAGTCCCTAGGACAGTCTCAGAGAGGCATAAATGTATTCAATATAGTCTTGAAATTTGGTATAATTATGTCTTTATACTACTAGCAGCGCTAACCACTTCAAAAATGATAATATACTGACTAATTGTTCCGGTGAAAAAGCGCATTAATTTTGAAAAATATATTTCTTTGCGACTTGTGACTCATTTTCCTGTAACACATCACATATTACTTTGTGATACATTCAAAGTACCTGTCCTAGAGGCGCGATCGAGGCCCAAATTTGGCTTTGCGATACAACACTTTGAATAATATTACAAAGAAACTATGACTTACCGTCGTTATCATATCTCAATATGGAATTTGTGGTGATATCTCATTATGAAGCCTTAGTGTTTGCAGGAATGGGCATAATCGACCATAAAGATGGATGTGCCGATTTACATGTAATATTCCCTGACAGATAATAAATCACCCTCAGCGCTATGTCCTTCTGAGATGACATTTTAGCTATAATGTGGTAACGTTCCGGTACTAATGTACATATGGTCATATATTAGGCTGTGTTATAGGATCTAACTCAACCTGTTCTTCTATCATTGCTGTATCAACATGAAGTCATATTACAGCTCCCAAATAATGTCCACATTTAATTCCATAATTTTGTTGTCCTCAATGATATGTTTCCTTGTCAGGAAGAAAAGTTTGAAAACATCTTAGGACACACATATGTTAAATATTAATGTAAAATGTTGTTTCTGTTACTGCTCGGATGTTATACTGGAATAGGCCACGATATATAATATAGAACGAACGTTTGAAATACACATTTGGCATGTTTGTTATGCAAGGCAGAGTAATCATGCAGTGAATATTATGTTCTCGATTATTTTCTAATAGAAATTATCTATGGTGGTTTTTTTTCATGAAATATATTACCGTAATAATAATTGATCATATTTCAATGTTTCGTACCTTACGGCCATTCTTAGAATAGGAAATAATCGAAAACATGTCACATTTGTCGTCAAATGTTAGGCAGTGCAGACATCGCAGATGGCTGTCTACGACGTCGTACAATCAATCCACGAGCTCAGAGATTGCAACGGCGACAATGATTGCAAACAAAATTTTCAACCACAAAACTAACTTACATATTCTAAAGACTAATAGTTATTCATCAAAAATAATAACTTATGAATGAAGTTCCATCAGAATTGTGCTGATCTAATCGGTTTCAGAAATGCAACTCCCTGAATTCATGACATATAGGATTTGTCGTTTCCCTTTTCCCCTAGGAATTCTAAACCAGGCCCCCGTTGCATAAACTGAGTACCAGTGAAAACGGTCTCAAGACGGTCTCAGAGTGTGTCTAAAGTGTGTCTAAAGTGTTCAAAGTGATTTCATTTTTGAAGTAAAAAATATAGCCATGACAATTAATTCTATTATGCAAAAGATGCATAGCAATATACATGAACTATGTACATGAGTTGTCTTACTTTTAAGGAAATTTTATAAGGGACATTATTTTGGAGAACTTTGAAACCAATACAGCACCAACACCATTCCAAAACTGTATCAACACGCACAACGCATAATGCCTATTATACAATGCAACTTTCAGCACAATACCAACACAAAACCAGTACGCTAGCAACACAGTACACCTTTTTATTCAACGAGGGCCTGATGCGTAGCCACAAATCAATATTGGACTTTATGTAATTGCATTGTAATTAACCAAATTACAATGCAGAGTACCCACCTAATATCATTCACAAGGATTACAAATTCGGAGTGGAAATTGCATATTCCACCAGGACAAACGTTATAAAGATTTATTAGTCAATCACCGACCAATGAATTGGAGCTTAATAATTAAACTGTTGAAATAATGGATGAAATCACGATGCCGAGAGTGACATCAATTCGTGGCAGCCCAGTCAATAATAAAGGTCATCCATAATCTCCATTATATGTGTAATGGCTACCATGAAAATCGTTATAACGCTAATCGCATATCCCTAATGGGGTTCGTTGACTTAATTTACCCCACTAATAATTATATCACTCATTAATGCATACTCTGAAAGAAGACTATAGGCTAATGAAAGATGCGATTATCTATTATTAGTTTCTTATAAAGCCTCGTCCGATAATCCGCAGTACACATTGATCAGATGTCCCTGACAGATAATTCAAGCTTTCCACAGATGTATCTCTACATATGAACTACCTAGTTTCTATAACTAATAAGTTCACTTTACTTTGCAAATATTTCTCCAAAATCTGATGACAATACCACTCGAATTGAATAATCAAGGTAAAACGTTTCCAACTGTATATACCCTTAATCTTATCTTATTCTAACACAATGTTAACTCCCTCTTCAATTTAAGTGGCTTCTGTGGCACGTCAGCCTCATATAATTTCGTTTAAAAAGGGAAATAACTTACTTTTTCTTTTTTTTCCCCTGACGCTCTGTATTGTTTTTCTTAAAAAAAGAAATCGATCCTCCTCGAAATAATTTGGTTTCCTTGTTTTCACTAGTATTAAGCCGTCCTATTTAGGTCTGAAGCTGCAGAGAGGAGCAAAAGTGAGATTCGTCTTTTTAACTGAAAAAAACCCCGTAGATATATTTTTAGATTCTCCTTCACGTATCGGGATTTCCCTTTTCCGATATATCGCTTGACCGTTTCCAGATGATTAGTCTCGTTTCCACACGGAGGCTTGAGGGGTTTCAAAGGTTTCTCCAAACACCTCTATGCCTACCGTTTGGTGAACTATCGTTTCTTTCCCTTTTATCCTTTCTCATGTGAGTGTAAAGTGGATGGGTTGCCCTATATTGCTGAGAGTCAAACAACTGGCTCTCTGATTGGCCTTTTCCTCACCTTCGCTTCCTTGCCCTGTCTCCCTGTTTCTCTCTCACACTTTCTCTCTCTTTCCTCCCTATCAGCCTACTACTACTCCTCCTTCTTTTCCTCGGCGCCTCCCTCTTTCCTCCCTATCCTTAAGGTAACTGTGCCTGACGCTTGTATGTATGGAGGATGACGCCCCAGGTCTTCCTGACGCCTACACACACTTCTCACTTTGTACAACTACTATCCAGTAATGCTTGGATACCAGCCCGTGCGCAACTACTAGCGCCATGGACCAAGCATGCAGCAATCTATTGGCACTGCTTTCAGAATTGCTGTAGAGAGCTTTGCAGCATCGGTAGCCTTGGAAGTGCATCAATCCATTTATCTAATCCTGCACTGCCTGAAGTTTTGTTTATTTAAAAGATTAGAGAACTATTCATTAATATATATATCTGAGACAAAATTCCTAGTCATTCTGACCCTGAATAACTCATTCCCTAAACTACGGTACATGATTTCAAGGCGTTTTAGGAACATCTATACTCAATAGTGTAACAGAAATTGCTTCTATACTTTCTTCGCAATTGTTGACATTAATTTATCATGTTATGGAGGGGTCCAATTTTCCAAACAGGGAAATAATGTATATATAAGTTTCGGGATCTATATTTAATATGCCCTTCTATTATCGTTGAGACAATTGATAACCTCTATATAATACGTTTTACACAGCTTGAAAACGATCGGACTTTCTATTAAACAAAAGTGGGTCTGAAATAATAATGATTGTGGATTGGAAATGAACGTGTCGAAATGGTAATCAATACTGTTGTCAGAAGTTTTACATATTGAAAGTAGTTTTAATCAAGGGAAAATTTAATTTTTTAGATTATAATTTCACACTACCACATCAGATTGCAATTCCTTGTTTTTATTACAACCTAATTAATTCAATCATTTCAACTCATGAATATACATCTCCATCTATGTTTAGACTCACACATCGAATACGGCATAGTCAATGTCTCCAGCATTAGTCGGAATGGAGATAATAACAATAATAATTCATTTCTTTAAAAAACAATGGTGCGCCATGGTTATTGAGGAAATTACTTATCAAGTGAAAGGTTCCAAGTAATAAGGTGTCATTAATCACTCCTTATTTGTATGCAAATATGAGTAGCTATAGCTAGCACTATATTGGGAGTTAGAATGCCTAGTAAGATATATCAATAGAATTAGTCACTGGGCGCAAAGAGCAAGACAGCTAAAGCCATACATGTAGTTTTTGTTTGGTTCTTTCTGCAGAAAGACAATGTGAGAAAGAATGAAAACTAGTGCGGGAAGCCAACATTAAGGATATTAAAAAACGCAAAAGGAAAATGCAGTGAGGGAGCAATGCAATAAACACAAATTGCTAGATATACATAGATAGATACACAGTCAAATAGAAATTGAAAGAGAGATTTGTGCGCAAAGGGAAAGACAGTGTGGGCAACAGTCAATTCTGTTTCGCGCTGTCAGACAATGTTCAACTCTGAGTAAGTAGCTTTAAATGGATTATCTGCCTAGAACAAAAATAATGAAAATGAAATAATGAATGTGCACTATTCGAAGCTTTGTGTGATGATGTGCTTTGTGTTACAGACTTTATTTCAAGTGCAAGTATTGTAGAAGTGCCGCAACAAAGTAAGGTCCTTCGGGAGCCAACGAATGAGATTCCCTCCCAGATTTGTTTTTACGATCAGGAGAAATCAGATCCAGGGTGGGGTTAGCCCAATTTTGTTGAGCGAGGTAAAGGAATTACACCTTAAGCAATTTCTGTTAATGCGTTAAGATAATAATTCTCGCTGAATCAATTGAAGGTTCATCTATATAATTTGTACTTGCCTGAAGATGCCCATTCAAAGAAATTCGACAAAATCCCCATTGCTAAGGAAATCACCTTGATCCTGTTAAGGACCAGAAAAGGAAATATGGGATTAAAACAATCTCTGATCTGTTTATCTAAATCAAAACTCAATTTCAGCTTTTGATCAGATTTCCATCTCCACAAATTGATATGATTCTGTTGATGTCTTAAAGGATAAAGATTGCCTCTAGAGGTGTTATTAAGGTAATTCAATGGTACTCGGCCATTTCAGGGATCGTGATAGATGGGCGATATCATACATAGCGAGAACAGAAAAAAAACCCTAGCCATTATAATATTGCCTGGTGTGCGTGTTAAGAATTAAATTGCTCTGTAGAATGGACAATACAAATGCAGACTGGTATTTAATTCCAGGACTGTGATGGGTTGGTACCATGCATGTTTTAATCTATTGTGGGGATACTGCTTATATTAAACCCTATTTCCACTACAGTCTATGCCCAAAGAGGAGAGAGTCCCTTCAACCGGAGGGGAAGCCTCTTGCCTCAAACCGCAAAGTGCCATTATAATTCCATTAAGACCACAAAAAACCATTATAATCCCATTAGAGCGCTTAGTCCCATGCTAAGAAACCGATTAGCGAAGTAGGTGTCCACTCACTGACATACCATTCTTATCTGATCTGACGGTCTGAGCCTAGACGGACTAGGCGGACTGAGTCAATTGGTTGCAAACTGTAACTGTTATAGCCGCTAATAGCAGAGACATACTTTGTTATCAAATATTTCGATCAAATTAACGTTCATTCAATTGATTAACATGTTATACATCCATGCTTCCTTCCAAATGCAGTGAGGGAGCAATGCAATAAATCACCTCTTTGCAAAAAAGAGAGCAAATTCAGGGCTATTTGGAAGACCTGTATACTTTACAGATAATACTCCTTTTTCCATATTTTATTTCATTTAAATTTCTAGTCTGTACTGTGTATTACACTTTGTAAACGTTTATGGAAATAAAAATCTATTATCATTATTATAAAACGACATAGTGGATACTGGGCTTTACCAAGTAGTCTACCAACCACCCCTCGCAATATATAACCATCTATGATCGAATATTTTGATAGAATAAGTCAATTATTGCAAGCATTTTCATGATAACAGTGTCATTGTACACACATATTAATGTATTAAAACTGTATTAAATGAGGACGTTTCAGAAGCCCTTCAGCAAAAACAACTGATTGATTTCGCTCCAGGCCTACATAAAAGATAACATTTATACTTCGGAGATCCACCGGAATCCTTTCCTGTGATGGCTTCGCTTATCATTCGCTCACCCACGTACGGCCGTTTTCTCCCGGCCGATTCGACTTCAAGTTAGTGTATAAACATATAACAGTACCATTATGCATAATATTGATATATTCAGTCCTATTTATAAGTAATGCTATGAATCAATTAGGTAGGTTTTTTGTCGCAACAGCTGAGAATGCAGCTTTTTTTAAGGTGATAAACTGGGTCGGTGGGCGGCCGGTGGGGGTGGGGGTGGGGGGGTCAGGTATAAAGCTGTGAACTTCAAGAAAAAAGAGAAAATGATAATTAGCAGTAATTATATAACATCAAGAAAAAAGAGCAAATGATAATTAGCAGTAATCGTATAAATTATCCATCCCAGTTGTTGACCCCAACATAAGTATATAATCATTACAATTGTCTCAGGGCACAGCGGAAACCGTCCACCCGCTATTAAGAGTGAGCATGCAAATGATGGTACAAACTCACTCAAATAAACTGCCATTAAAACAACATTATGATGTCATCTTCTATACACAATTTAGGGCGTTTATAATAGCACATATAGCATTCACCACGTGTTAACAGGTATTCTTTGCTTTTTCACCCTCACCTTTGCATGCCAGTCTAGTCTTAGCTAGTCGATCTAGTCCTGCCAAAATATTGTATAATCTATATGTCTTATCTAGAAAATTTGGTGTCTCAAATCTAATCTAGTCTGTATATTGCTATATTGTCAAATGTTTTAGCACTTAGTGTACAGTGAGCTGCGGAGAGCACTTAACCTCTCTGCCTTTTTTCGCTATCACCCAGATAGCCTCCAAAAATGTTCTTCATCATCATATGGTATGCCGTAACATACCTGCATCAATATCATCATTATAGGGGAAATAATTATGTAGGTAAACCGCAGATAAATAATGGTTGACAACCTAAAACTACTCACAAGTGGTTTCAGCATCGTGAATGTAAACGTTAGAAGCCTAAAAAGTAACTGGACTAACTTCAAAAATACTATTCTGCCTATTTTCCCAGACATCGTCCTCTGCACTGAGACATTCCTGACCAGTTTGGATAGAAACCTGGACCACAAACTAGATGGGTACAACTCTATTGTTAGACAAGATCGCTGTGTACTAAACCCTGATAACAGTGTTAAATTGGGTGGTGGCGTTGGATGCTACATAAAAGATGGTTACACATTCAAAACACACTATACTCTGAATGTGTCAAATGCGAATATTGAGCTACTATGTTGTACTATTCTGTTCACTGATAAGAGGAACCTAAATATTTTTGTTGTATATAAACCGCCAGATGGCGACAAGAATGTCTTTATGGAAGAATTACTTGCTACTGTCTCAAAACCTATCTTTGACAACAATAACTGTGATGTTGTAATTGCCGGAGATTTCAATTTTAATATGTTTAATACCCATGACCAAGCAGTCATAAATCTTACAGATATGGGTCATGAACTGGGGTTAACGCAATTAATAAAAGACACAACTAGATTTGACATTAGGGAAGACAGAGAGCGTGTCCATGAGTCCTGTATAGATTTGATTTTTAGCAAGGAGGATTATGTGTATGCTAGTGGTGTACTCGATGTATGGGTAGCTGACCATCTGATGACCTTTGTAACCCTTAGGAGACAAAAGTTCAAATCTCGCAAACCAAAAGTAATTGAATACAGAAACTATATAGAGTATACAACTGCTGATTTTATTACTAGAATTAGAAATATCAACTGGAACTGTATCATTGATTTGGAAAACCCTGAAGAGGCTTGGAATTTTTTCATTGAAAAGTTATCTACAGCCCTGTCACGCATATGTCCAGTCGTAAAGAAAAAAATTACCCTACCTAGGGACAAATGGATGACTGACAAGCTGCTTATACAAATAAGAGATAAGGACAAAGCACTGAAAAAAGCCAAAAAAACGAGAAAACACGATGACTGGGTGACAGCTAAGAAAAAAAGAAACAGAGTTACAAACTCATGCCGCAAGGCCAGAAAAAAGTACCTGTCTAACCTAAGCATGGAAACTTTCAATGGCAACAAAGAATTCTGGTCAATGGTTGGTCAGCTCATTCCCAAAAAGTCGAGAAATTCTAATAATGAAATAAATATTATTGATGAAAACACTAAACTACCAGTACCCATTGAAAATGTAGCTACACATTTCAATAACTTTTTTGCCTCAATTGGAGAGAATTTAGCAGCACAAATTGATGCGCCATGGACTTTTATAGGGCAAGAGTGTGAACAAACCTTGAGTGATGTGTTTACAAATCCAGATGAGATTGTAAAAATTGCACAAGATATTAATGTCAACAAGGGTAGCAATATTCCATTCATGAAGTCGTTTGTTTTCAAAGATGTATTCAAAGCGATACCCTCTGTCTTGAGTCACATATTTAACCTCATATTTGCTTCAAATTTGATTCCAAATTCCTGGATAAAAGGATGTGTCACGCCGTTGTTCAAAGGTGGAGAAGCCTCAGTAATTTCTAACTATAGGCCTATAACCCAGCTTCCAATTCAGTCGAAGTTATTAGAAAAGGGTATTCACAGTAGACTACTCGATTTCTTTGAAAATCACAATGTCCTGTCCAATAAACAAAATGGTTACAGAAAATCAAGATCGACTGTGGACACGATCTCTGACTTCACAGACGACATACTAAAAGATAGGAACCATGGTAGCACCTCTTTCACTGTATTTTTTGACCTAAAAAAGGCATTTGATACGGTGAACCACAATGTACTTTTAGCTAAACTAGACAAATATGGTATTAAGGGCAACTTGCTTGCCTTGTTGTGTAACTACCTCTCAGGGAGAACACAAACAACAGTTTGCAATGATACTGAATCTTTGAGTGCTAGTGTAAATTATGGAGTCCCCCAGGGATCTATCCTGGGGCCATTGCTTTTTCTGATCTACGTAAATGATGTAGAACATTGTCTCGTTCATAGCAGAGTAAAGCTTTTTGCAGATGACACTGTCATATACTGTAGCCATAATAACACTGACACCCTGAATGTACTACTGCAAGAAGATACTAACAATTTTTTTCGTTGGTGTGAGTCTAATAAATTGACATTGAATGTGAGCAAAACTAAGGCAATGCACCTCAGAGGTGTTCGAAGCCGAGTAAATCATGTTAAACCGAATATTATCATTAGTGGTACTCAGCTTGATTGTGTAGAATCTTACAAATACTTGGGCATTACATTAGACGCCAATCTGAAATATGATTTGCAAGTGCGATCTACCCATGAAAATGTGAGTCATAAAATGTACCTCCTCAAGAGAATTTCTAAACTGGTGCCACCACAGGTTCTTCTAAGAATTTACAAGGTATTTATACTCCCATTGTTAGATTACGGTGACATTATCTACAGCGGATGTGCAGCAAGGCACATTGATAAACTGCAAATTTTACAAAACAAGTGCCTAAAAATTGCACTCGAACTCCCAAAGTTAACAAATACACTACTTATTCACAGAATAGCCAGTGTACCAAAGTTAGTGGACAGAAGGAGGGCTCATATCCTAAACCTTGCCTTTAAACGAAGCAAAAAACCAGCCTTTGTTGACCAAAATGTAAGACAGACCAGACAATGGCAGGCACCAGTGCTGTTCTCCAATAGGCCAAACATTGTGTCTTATGACCAAAGTGTCCAAAGAAAAACTGCGTTACTATGGAACAATCTCGATGTTGACACGAGAAACATAAATGATTATAAAGTCTTCACAGCCTTAACCAAGGCTGAATGTATGTTACCTATATTCTCTTAAAACTGTAAATATCCTCCTATCTCTCACCCCTCATCCTATCATCGTAGTTGTTCTCTCCTAGTTCCTTCTCTTAACTAGTCTCTTTCTATTTGTGTTGTTACATGCATAAAGAAGTCACTGTTTATCAAACCAAAAGGTAATAGCCACTGAACCAGATTTAACCGTTCAAATGGTTAAAACTGAGGCTCATTTCCTACCAATTATACACATGTCACTGTACTCTACAAGAATAGATTGTATATTGTCTTATTATTTTGTATTATAGTGTATCGATTAATAAACGTTTCTAATAAAACAAATAAAAAAATTCATAATGTGTGTAATAGCACTAATTAGGGAGGTAAACGTATCTGTATCTCTATAATATACAAACATAATAATATGTTAGAAATAAAAAAGAGATTCAGCAAAACTGGTGGAGAAAATGTAACGTAAATTATCAAGCAAAATGTTTCATCTCATAATTTAATTTTTATACATAAAAATCCGACGCAATTGACAACAAAAAATACGGATACGGTTATGTAATTGAGATACATTTGCTTGCGGAACCTCCCTATTAATAACCTTGCCCTTAACTCACAGGAAATGAGGGAATGTCCCGCAACACAGGGTTTATAAACGAAACGCAACGTACGAGCAATCGATGGGGATATGTGCCGTACATAATTCTTCTCCTGAAGCCAATACGTCCAGACTAGAGATTGATAAAATGACACAACCTTTTTCATGTTTGGCCCACAGCTGGCCTCCTCTATGTCACACGGGAATCGACTTAACACTCAAAATGTCAATCTCACTTTAGTTTGAAGGCTCCATTGTATATGTAGAGAAGGGATTCTTTGCAGGGTTAGGACCTGTTGATCAAACAGGTGAACACCATAAAGCAGTTGCATGTTATAAATACTTGTTAAATTAACATTTTCCTTGAGGTTTATTGAATTCAAGAGGCATGGGACCTTTGAACATTTTCATTTTGTTTAAACCATAAGAAATTTATATATATATATAAAGTCTGTTGTATGGACAAAATTGTCCCATCACATGTATGACCATCACTGAAATACATAACGTAATGACGTCATGCGTTCAATGTCCCACCAATGGCCCAAGGGTAATGGGAAGGGGAGAGAGGAATAGGGAGAGGAGAGAGCATATATGAAGGGGGGGGGGGCGGAGGAGGGAGTGAGTGAGTGAGGGAGAGAGCGGAGGGAGAGAGTGGAGGGAGAGAGACCGGGAGAGAGAAGATGAAGGGAAGGAGAGAGGGGGGGGGGTAATCGGAGAGGGGGAGGGGAAGGAAAAGAAGGGGCAGCATGAGGGATACATAGGGAAAGGGGTAGAGAATAGAGCAAGGAGAGGGGGAGCGCAGGGAGAAGAGAGAGGGAGAGAGAAAGGGAGAGGGGGGGGGGTGGGGGGGGGGGCGAAGAAGAGGGGAGACAGAGGGTGGGGGTAATCAGAGAGGAAAAGGGAGAAGCAGAGAGGGTATAAGAGCTAGAGAGAGAATAGGGGGAGAGGAAAAGATGGGACGGAGAGGGTAGGGCAGAGGGAAGGGGGTGTGGGAGACGAAGGGAGGGGAATGGGAGAGAGAAGAGGGGAGGGAGAAGAAAAGGGGGGAGAGATTTCTATCTAATAGGACATACCCATTATTGACCTATAATGGAGAACCTATCTGTTCTTAATTGTCCGCACTGTTGGAGTCCTGTAGGCAGTAAACATCAAAGCTCAAAAGAGTAAATTTGAAAGAAAAAAGTTCTTAGTAGAAAAAACTTCTGTACTTATCAGAAAGCAAAAAATGTACAATTCGCCTTCAATACATTTAAGGCAAGTATGATTCTAAACCTGATAAAACCTTTTTTTTTTTCTTAAAAAAAAAACCCTTTAAAAATGGAGTTCAAAAACTGGAATTCAACGTATCCGAACAGATTTGAATGAGTGATGTATGTGATAGGGCACACTGTGGTCTTCAAGAGACCTATACTATACTTTGATGATATTCTAGCAGTTCATGCCATGGGAATTACATGTATTCCCTCGAGCTTAGATCTGTGACCTTGCATGTTGGAAAGCCTGGTAGATATACGACCCTTCTCTATTTCAAATCATTTTCAGAAACGCAAGTGCCAGAATCACATACGCCAACATCGCTTTAGAAATTGTTTGTAGGCACTCCTTGCTGTGGCTCTATATAACCCATTTATGATACATAGATCTAATGAAAATGAATTGATAATCAACATGACGATTAGATGAATTGGATTGGACAATTGTGTGGGTGTATGACAAGGTTTATTCTATACTAGCAAAGTACCCGTCCTCCGGACAGTCACCCTCTCTGCCCACACTTCCCCCTCTCCCTCGTTTCCCTCCCCCTCTTCTCTGTCTGTCATACCTGTTTTTCTCTCCCAACCCCATCTTTGATTCCACCCCCCTCTCCCTCCCCTCTTCCTCATGCTCCCCCTCCCCTCTCTCCCTTCCCCTACATCCTCTCCCTCGCCTCTTTCCCCCTGTTCTTTTCCTCCCCCTTTATCCCCCTCTCCTATTCCCCCCCACCTACACTTTTCTTAACTCTCCCCCTTCTACACCCTCTCCATCCCCTCCCTCTCTCCAATACCCCCACCCTCTCCCTCCCCTCTTCTTCACTCTCCCACTCCTCTGTATGTAGTTAGGTCCCCCTGAAAGGTTGTGGGAAATGACGTAGTGTCTCACAGGGGCTTTCCCAGGCTATAAATAGTGTAGAGATCCCAATTTAAAAAAGGCTTCACATTTTCACCCCAGATACCTTCATAAACCACACATGTCCTCAAGACAGGGTTGACGGACCTGTAGAGACCAACAAAGTAGATGAGGACACCGCTGATTCCGAGAACATGTGACACAAAGAAACCCCTCTTTTCTACCTCTTTTCGTAGAAATCGCTCTACTCGTATATTATATGGATGATACACGTTCATTTAGTTCTGGCGCTAGCCCTTGATCACGCACTAATACCCTATGTACTCATCATTGTCTTACAATGCCCCCATTGCATAACAATCTGCAAGTAGCTTTTTCAGTGTTGCTATTGAACTCGCAGATTGTTATGCAACGAGGGCATTGCCTTTGTCATACACGAACAAAGTCATGGTGATAACGCTTAATATAAGATACAAATATTCATTTTGCTCACAACGCTTAATCCATATAATATAAAGCTAGAGCGATTTCTAGGAAAGGAGGTAGAAAAGAAATGGTAGAAAGAAGGTTTTCTTTGTCCGGAATGTTCTCGGAATTTGTTGAACTACAAACTACTTTACTCATCTGTAGATGTCAATCCCCCCTCTCTGGATGTCATCGTATGTGGTTTGTGAGGGTATTTGGGGTGGAAATGTGGTTTTGAAGCCTTTTTAAAATTGCGATCTCTACACTCTATTTATAGCCTGGGAAAGCCCCTGTGAGATACTACGTCATTTCCCACAACCTACGTCCAGGGGGACCTAACTATAAGTGACCAGCCAAACAGAAGGGGACCCCAGGGTCAAATTTTCCAATTTGGGTTTATTATAGATTCTGAATCTGCATGTCCCCCTGGAAAATAGTTGAAAAGTCCCAGAATTTGAAATATGGGCTTTTTTGTAAAGTTATGTGAGTTTTCAGTAGATGCTCTCAAATAGGTTGGGGGAGTGACTCATTTTCCTGTGACACATCACATGTACAAAAAATAAATATTAAAAAATTGGTTTTGGTTTAAATGACAGCGATGTACAGAAGGGGAAATGAGCATTATAAAAGGGAAATCGGAGATGGGGTTGGGAGAGAAAAACAGGTATGAAAGTCAGAGAAGAGGGGGAGGGAAAAGAGGGAGCGGGGGAAATGTGGGGAGAGAGGGGGACCGTCCAGAGGACGGGTACTTTGCTAGTATAAGATAAAAATGTTTCTGTTTTTCTAAGTAATCCTTTATTTTTTTTAAAGCTTTTATTTATACTGGGTAGTTCAAGTCCCAGCGATAGGGCTTTTCACTTGCCCCAGATTTCTTATGTACAGGATTTGGATATATACAGAGTATTTTACATAGGCAGTTCAAGTTGGAGAAACAACATAACATACTAAAAAATACTAAAATTATTATATAATTTACAACATGATAATAAAAAAAAGAATAATTAAATTTATTAAATTTTAATTTATTAGAGAGAGGAGGATATTTGCTGTGCCACTCATTGCTAGAGACTAGTTTCTAGTTTCAGAGTGTTGGCTTTCCCTTCCTTTATTGAAAAGAAAATTATAAAAATAAGGACATGCAATAGTGAGTGAGGGGAAAAAGGATAAATCTTGTAACTATAGAATTGGATTCTGCTTTGCCACTTGTGTTCGTACCTGAATGGACAAGTGTTAGCAGTTTTATTTTGGTGGTGGTGATAGTGGGAGGGTGAGAGTTGGGGGGGGGGGGGTTAGGGTTTTCAGGCTAGAGGGGTTATATGTGTAGGAGAAGATCTAAGGTAGTGGGTTATAAGTTTTGTGTGTATAGTGTATTAAGCCATAATTTTTGGTTTGATTTGAAAGTTTCTATTGTACCTATATGTTACGTTGTTTTGCAGATAGTTCATTCCAGGTTCTGGCACACTTAACCTGAATTGTGTTCTCACCAAATTTTGTCTTAAAGGGGGGGATCTTAAGGGTAGGTGCTCGATTCTGTCTGGTGTCCTTTTCGGGTATATTCGTATAAAATTTATCTTTGCTTCTTTTAAAAGCCAGGGTTCTAAGATGGACTATTCTCCGGTTATTCAAGAGTGGGACCTTTGCTGTAGTATGAACTAGTTCAGTTGGGGTTTCATAGGGTAGATTTAGAGCTAATTTAAGTGCCCTGTTTTGTAATCTCTGCAGCTTATCTAGTAAGGGTTTGTGTGTTTGATGAACTAAGGTATCGCCATAATCGAAGAAGGGCAGAATTTTGGTTTTATAAATTTTGAGTGCTGATGCTTTGTTTATGTATTTTCTAATTTTGTGGAGTTGGTGTATCTTGTATACTATTGTTTTAATTATTTGTGATAATTGTTTCTTGAAGTTTAGTCCATCGTCTATGGTAATCCCTAAGTATTTGTAAGTGTTTACCTGCTTGAGATTGTTGTTGTAGCATATTGCTTTTGTTTTTGCTTGCTTTTTGTTCAGTTGAGACCTAGTAAAGAACATTATATTTGATTTATCAGTGTTGACCAGAAAGAGGTTCTTAAAGAGGTTCACTTGTGTAAATCATCTACTGCAGTTTGCATTTGTGTGTATAGGTCATCTAATTTCTTTCCATGAATATAGAAAATAGTGTCATCTGCGTACAGTGACAATTTTGAATTTTGAATTTCATTTGCTAGATCGTTTATGAAGATGATAAAGAATAAAGGTCCTATTATTGATCCTTGGGGTACTCCTGTGAGGACAGGTATTGGATCCGAACTGATGTTATTTACTAAGGCTAGTTGATGTCTATTATGAAGATACGATTTACACCATTTCAGTAGGTTTCCTTGTATTCCTATGTGTTCTAGTTTTTGGAGTAGGATCTTATGATTAACCATATCAAAAGCTTTTTTGAAATCAATATAAGTAACTAAAGTATCTGTATTGCTATCTAGTTGCCAAGCTACATCATCAGTGTATATACTTATTGCCTCTATCATGGACTTGCCGGGTCTAAATCCGAATTGTTGTGGGTTTAATATTTCGTAGGTTTCTAAATATTCATAAATTCTGGTGTGTACGATTTTTTCAATAATTTTACTGGGGGTTGGGAGAAGGGCTATGGGTCTGTAATTATTGATCTTATTTGGATTTCCACCTTTGAACAATGGGACAATTTTTGCAGTTTTCCATTCCGGGGGGACTGTTGCAGTATGTAGGGATAAATTAAGACAGTGTTTTGTTTTTTTATTCAATTCAAGGCCAATAGAATATTTAATTTTATACCCTATGTGCATTGGAAAATCCCCCAGTGCATGCAAAAGTGCCACTCACCAGTCACAAAAGTGCAATCCGCTCAAAAAAGCAGTTTTGCACCTGGTTTTGCACCTGATGCAATGTGTATCGTCTGATGCAGTACAACAATGTCTATCAAATATATGTATATAAATCGGGTATTAATGCACTAGCTACATGCAGTTGAATTAATGAATGTCAATCAAAGTTCCACCTAAAATAATAGTATTGTCTATCTCCATATTAATTCAACAAATTAAATGGTTATGATTTTAAAGCCACATAAAAAGGGTAGTATTGATATAGTCTGATTGATTTGAATCATGTACTCTAAACCTCTACCTAAATGTCCTTTTTATTTGTATGAATAATGATTATGAATGAATGAACGAATGAATGAATAACTTTTATTCAGTAACTCCCTCCCTCTCCCTCACATAGCAATAGCAATGAAAGTGCCTCACTGAGTGCATCATAACTGTGTCTCTTACACCTGGTCAGTAGCACATCATTGGGAGCATCAGAACCACATTTATAAACCCGGTCCATGGAGCATATTGTATTTATTTAAAAATCTCATATAATATTCATCTGTATAACTTAAACATTTCTATCACAAATAATAATTCCAACCAAATCCGCACCCACAACTACCATACAATTCTGCCCAATGAAGTTACAACAGGCCATAATACCTGCCACTGCTCACTCACCTGCATGGCATTCACACCTTATGTCGCACATATCTGACACTCCACTCTCTAAATGCTCACACTCAGTCTCTGACACTCATTCATAGAAACCCCTCTCCACTAAAATAAACTATGTAATGTAACCTCCATATTATCCAAAAATTGGTCGCAAAAATGATATTTTTCAGAGTGCTATTCACACAAGATTCGTTTATTAAGATGCTTTGATTTTTGGAGGCTTCATCACTATTATTATTAATGATATGAATCGATGTACCACTTTTCAGTACATTGTATTTAATTTCCTATCAAGTATATTTAGTTACTTTACTGGTAATTACTCCCCCCCCCCCCCCCCGAAATATTGCAAACTTATTTTCAAAGATAAATATATCAAACATAAAATATGGAAACACTCCGTATTGGAATAACCTTGATTTTGAAACGCAATAATATATTTAACAAACTGTCTTGAAATTTGGTACATCAATTCATACGACGTAAAGTGTTACACTCCCCCAAAATGAGAACATTCCAACAAATAGATCTTGTGAATAAATCCCTTTGTAAAATATCAATTTTCTTTGTAAAATATCAACTTTACGACTCTCCTGCTCTTGCTATTCTTTAGGAGTAGCAGAGAGAAATATTATCTAATAATTATTATTACTGTAGTTATTGGCGAGATCCTGTGCTTCGCCTCTTACAATTTTGATTTTGTTATTAAATTAGTAGACCAGTTGTAGGGGCCACCCATGCATGTGATGCCACGCATGGGTGTATTGTTACCCTTACTGGTGAACCTAAAAATCACATACCGGTAGGGCTTGAGATCCTCCCTATGATGGGAGATTAGACCCACCGATTGTATCGTTTGATAGAATAAAAGTAACAACAACAACAATGACTTGTGACTCATTTTCCTGGAACACATCGCATATAGGATTGTATTGCTTTATATAGATAGGGCGGCTTGTGAATTGATGATTGCTGTTATGCAAACATTAAAAGAATATCCTATTTGTATCCCTTAATTATGAATTGACTTTAATACTCCTAATCATTCTAAATGGTACATCTTGCCACTTATTCTCTCCAGGTGGCGCATCTGATAACTGGGGTGCATTTACAATTGTTTTTACAATTAAAGTGCCACTTATACACTGAATATGGAATTTATACCTGTATAAATATTCCACATAATGTATTATATATATGATATACTTCTATAGTTTATTTGTGTTATTGAATTGTTGGTGTGGAAAAATGTTTTGGTTCAAACACCCCTGGTCATTGCATACTTCATTAGCTGATATAGACTGGGCCACCCTGATCTTATGTATAACCTG
Organism: Sthenelais limicola; assembly: GCA_942159475.1. Classification (NCBI taxonomy): domain Eukaryota; kingdom Metazoa; phylum Annelida; class Polychaeta; order Phyllodocida; family Sigalionidae; genus Sthenelais; species Sthenelais limicola. The sequence goes on along the minus strand of OW804097.1, from coordinate 67,750,873 downwards.
AATAACCCCTCTAGGAATGCTGCTCGGTAATGTGGCTATCTAAGAGGATGGAAATATTGATGTAATAATCAATGTATTACCATGTAAAGGCATGATAACATACCTTGATATACACTCTCTGAATTATATTGGGGAATATGTTTTTGTGAAGATTTATCAGCTTTAATGATGTGGGTTGAAACTGCTCTCACTGAGTGCATCAGAACTGATTTTTATAGCCTGGTCAGTAGTGTATCTTTGAGAGCTTCAGAACTGAATCTGATAACCTGGTAAAAAGTGCATCATTGAGTACATGAGAACTGCATTTATTAATCGGGTCCATAGAGCATTATAAAATCAAGTTTGAGCCTCAAAACTGTTTACGATTTCCACTAGTAAAGCACCAGGTCAGAATCAGGTGTAAATGTCCAGGTAAAAATCATGTTACAACTGCTCTATTGCACATCGGGTATAGAAAAGAAAAGACGCGAAATCCACCATGGATGTTTACACACGTTGCCTAATATTAGTGTGTAAATTCCTTACATAGTGTTAGCAAGGACAGTTTAAGAATTCTGTTTGGTAGATGATCTATGGATGAGGATTTGTTAGTGTTTATGTTCTTAACTAGTTTCCAGACTTCATTTATGTTTGTACTAATGTTTTGGAGTGAGCTAAGAGTAGTGGGGGTGTTTGGGGCCCAATTTGGCTTCAGGTCTTTTGTTAGTTTGGACGCTATATTTACAAAGAAACTGTTGACATGATGTGGGATTTCTTGTTGGCTTATTGTGTTATTGGCGTCATCAGTTAGACTTATGGTGTGCGATTTTTTGTTGGAGGGAGATACTACTTTTATTATTTCCCAGAATTTTTTCTGGTCATTTGTGTTATTATCTAGTTCCTTTAATATGAATTCTTTCTTTGCATTTTGCAGTGAGAGGTTGGTTGATTTCCTCAGAGTTTTTGCGGTCTGCCAATTTTGGTCAGTTTTTGAGTTTATTGCTACTTTTCTGGCCCTGTTTTTTGCTTTTATTTGGTCTATAATTTCCTGGGTTATCCAGGGGTCATTGCTGATTTTGACTTTTATTTTCCTAAGGGGAGCTAGTTTGTTTAAGATGGTATTATTCGAAGGAGGATTAGTTGCCAGGCTTCAGTGGGGTCAGTAAGGCTCATGAAGTTTTCCCAGGCAAATTCATATCTGAGTTTCTGTTTAAAGTCTGCATCATTAAATTTTTTGTATGATCTGCTCCATTTTATTTTAGAATCGAATTTGGTTTTTTGTTTCTTTCTTATCAGGTAGATCATTTCATGGTCACTTAGATTGGAGTCAAGGACTCCAGCTTGCGAAATGATGTCACTGTTTGTATATATGTGATCTATTAAGGTGCCTATCAGTTTTTTCTCTTTATTAATATGGAATCTAGTTGGGCTGGCTATTTGTTGAGTTAAGTTAAAATCTGATTCTAATTCTTTCAGGAGTTTTCTTTCTTTGCTGTTTTCAAGGTAGTTTATGTTGAAGTCACCTATTATGAAGACTTCGTGATTTCTGATTGACGATAGTGTGGATAGAGAATTGGTTAGGTAATTTGTTAATTCCTCTATTGATCCATTGGGCGGTTTGTAGAGGCAGGCAATAAAAAGGGGTTTAGTAAACTTTAGGTTAAGTCTGGCCCATATGCATTCTACGTTTTTGGAGCTGATGTTAAGGTCAGTGAGTAAGGTAAAATCAATGTCCTCCTTGATATAAAGGGCTACCCCCCCCCTCTCTTGGGTTGGGGGCTATTTGTTTCATTCCAAGTCCTGTCTACTCTTATTAGGTTATAGTTTGGGATATTAATTTGGGTGTCAGAGATTTTGTCATGGAGCCAGGATTCAGAGATTCCTAGTATCGATGGACTTAGATTTTGTATTTCCAGTTTGAGGGTGTCAAATTTATTTAATAAACTTTGAGCATTAAGGTGTGTGAAGGATGTACCTTTAGATAAAGACATTATTTGTATTTAACTTGAATTATGCACAGGTGAGGGGATACCCAGGGCAGATAACTGCACGGGCGCCGGTAGGGGGGGGGGAGGGGAAAAGCTTTCCTGGAGGATAGGCGGATAGCCTCCAGAGTATATTTGTGTAGGTAATTGTACTAAAATTGGATTGATAGGAGAGGGGTTTTGTCTTTCCCGCTCATAGGGAAACAGACGACCATTTGGGCTTCCACTGCATTCTAAATAAGAAAAGGAACTAGAGCTTTGCCACATTTTTTGTGTTAGCTTACTAATTCTAAGAGAGAGAGTGGAGATAAACTAATGTGTGCGTTGGGTGAAGAAATGGGCGTGGCCTGCTTGTCAGGTATATAAGAGTTTGTGTTGGAGCTTTGTTTGTACTAGACTACTGTAAGAATTTCGACTGGCCAGAATGTGTGCGGTTAGGGTTAAAGGGGGCGGGGCTCGTTTAGTTTGAGTCGTACTATTGGCGATTTAATATAGGATTTTTGGCGATAGTTTGAGATGGGTTGTGAACTTTAGTTTGGACCGGACTATTGGAGGTTTCAGGCTTAATCGAGATAAGATATATTGAGAGGGGTGTAATTCCAGGAATGAAGGAAAAGGAATAGAGTTTCTTGCCATATAAACAAACATGTATTCATTCGATCGTGCATAGAGAGACAGACAATTTTTACCCTACAGTGTTACAAGAACAATTCAATTCGATTCAGAGCGAACATAGTAATCAACATTGGCGAGATTGGTTGTTATGTAATGCAGGGACAAACTATATACAAACGTACACCTGGGTTTCCTGGCTTTGCCACAGTGTGTGTGTTAGCCTAGGCGATTGAGAAAAGATAGAAAAAGGTAGAAAAAAACCACACGCTTGAATTCATTCGAGTATAACCAGCTATATAACCATATGCAAAGATAAGCTATGTACATTCCTGGCTTTGCCACAGTGTAAGTGTTAGCCTAGGCGACTGAGAATCTATTTACATACTGGTAGACAGAACACACGCTTGAATTCATTCGAGTATAACCAGCTATATAACCATATGCATTGCCACCGTTGTGTGTTTGCAGTAGGAGTTCAGAAAAAGGTTATCGAGTGTGGTCTTGAATTATTGCTGTAATATATATAGAACATCACGTGACCTTGGGTTCTATTACGCATGCGCGTTAATTATCATAATATCAATAAGTAGCGATATGTATGAGATGACCACAGGGGGATCGCTGACCTTGGCCAATGGTCATCATTGGCCAATTATGTATTGCGACCTGTTATTGTTATCCAATCATGTAAGATTGTGGTATATGGGGAGGTCAGCATGTGCCGTTACACATGCCTCACCATATTATGTGAGCATGCCCAACCTGTGGATAAGTTACATAACTATATGAATTACATTAACATGGAATATTAATAAATGACAGATGTATTTATAAGATACGATATGATTACATGGGATTACCTAAGATTACATAATAATGAAGATGAGCTATTTATAGTCGTGACAACTGACAACAGTTTAGACTCTTTACACTCTTTTATTTATTTGATTATATGAAAGAAGTATTAAAAAAAAAAAAGTAATATCTGTATAATATTTTTTCCATTTACATATTCCTCTTTGCTGACTGGGCTGTATCTATACAAATTTAGAAAGTTGTCACCTTTGATCTAAGCTCGTACGAGAAGATCATCCAGTCAAGTTTACCTTCATGGAATAACGTTTGGTGATGAAAGAATGCTTTGGTCTGAGGATGGACCACCCGACACACCCCGCTGCTGTTTTAATTGCAGTTTGCAACGCGGCAATTTTACTGCAGACATCGGGGGAAGCAAACAGCGGCAAGCGTTACTCGTCGTGACGCGATCCCATCACCGCGGTCGCCGCGACATGTGAACGCGTTGACTGCTGTAAAACACTATACGGACGTCACACATATCACTGTGACCACACTGAATGTCCGTTTCGTGCTGCACGTACATCAAATAACGGCCAATGCTATGTTCTATTGATACTCATTTTCATTTGTTTCTCGGAATTCTGAACATAACAATGTGTCTAAGTTCTAGGACTTGTATTAAATGAATTAGATAAAGCTTTGGTCAATAATATAGACAGCAAATATAAGTAGTTTCGTCACTATGCCTGTCTAAAGAAAAGTCACAGATGTCCGTGCTGCATTTGAATGTAACTTGTGTAGATGTACACGTGGGTCATTTTTTCTGAACGTGTACAATTCAGCCAGAAGTATGGAATTTTAAAAGGTTCTCCAGATCAATTTTAACCCTACATATCTCAGTAGTCCAGGTTCAGAGCTTTCTGCCAATACCGATTATACACATTTCCTCCCATTGGTTCAGTTTTTATGATGAGTCAAAATTTGGTCTTCAGAAATTGGCAAACGCCCATCATCATAATTCATTTAAGATGAATTGCACACTTTATTGTTAATTCTATTTGTAAATAAGGCCTAAAAGTACATTGCAGTAAACCAAACATGGCAATGAACCTACTGGAAAGATTTTTTATAACCAAGACATATAGTTTCATGATGATAATGAGCTGAGTGCACAGGTCCTACTTCCTCAAAATCCATCTTTTTCATTTTTCCCCATACTTTGGTTTCAAATACTTGTGAAAAATTAAGTTGAGGGGCTTGGATGTTGATAATGCACCTGAGTAATGAGGGCTACATTATCTGATACTTCCACAAGTTATATGACCTTAAACAATTTTGTTTTTAAATTATTCCATCCCAATTATACTGCATTTCACTGATGGGCGTTTGTCATAACAGGCAATAATAAATTATGAAATAAAGGTCCATTCTCAGCCCTATTCAGTTTTTAATGAACCTGAAACAGTTAAACATTCCTCTGTATACACTTACTCATGATAAACAAGACCTGACAAGTGCATTTCCTTTGAATGATATACAACAAAATGCATACTTTATTTTGGGGGTATTAGCAATGACAACAAATCACTTCAAGGCACCAAGAAGTCTGACTTTTCTTTCTAAAACCTTAACAGAATAGTCTAACCTGCCATTACAAATGATACATTTAAGAACACATAAAAGAAAGAGTACATAACCTTCAAGCTGGCTTTACAAAAGACTTCTCATGATGGGCGTTAGGTTTTCAATGATGGGCGTTTGTGCATGTTTAGAGTTATCAAACAGCCTCTAAAGGATCAGAATAATAGCCATACATGGATAATTCTGTTAGGAAACATGCCCAACCTATTCTCCTACACTCCTGAAATGTTTATAGCTCATCAGCAACTGATACATGTATTGTGGATATTGTAGGTGGAATAATCTTTGTATTGATTGAATCTATTATTTTAAACATTTTTCTCTTCCATTCATTGTTGAGGGCCCTCCAAGACTGGCAGGTGGCTACATTTCCTCTCCAGTAGTCCCTGGGGAACACAGCTGCACTTGTATCCTCTGTTGGTGGTCATTTTCCAATCATGTTGATCTGAAATTGAGAGTAAAATATAATACATAGTAAGGCCCCATAAATATGAAAAAAATAATTTTTTTAAAGGGAATTTTCTAATACCATTTCTTATGCAGTATAATTTCCTGCATTTGTCATTTAAATTTGGTGGTTGTTGAAAGAACCCTTCATGAGTTTTTGAGGGTAAAGATTGCAATGGCAAACGCCCATCATGGAAATGGTACCCCTTGTACTAAAATGTAGTCATAGTTTAGCTCCAAACCCTTTAATGCAGGGTTTTACAGTAGTTTACAAAACATAATATTGAATGAGAGGCATTGAAACGTGTATAGGGCTTGTGCTAAACTCCTACTACATATTATAAAATAACTACAAGATTAAGATTAAGATTAAGATACATTTATTTTCGACTTATCGCTTTCAGGAAGCATAACTCCGGCATAGGGAGGATTACACGTTTCCTGTTATTTTTTACATTTTCACAAAGCAGCACACAATACCCCAGTCGTCATAGACGAAAGGGGCGCACTGCTATAATCAATTAAATAGGATTTTACTGTTATTAAAGTTTTTTGAAAAGGCGCAATACAAACGCCCATCATGAAAATTAATGCAGGCACTGTACATTGCAAAAGTTCCCAAATATGACAAAGTTGAATATAAAAAACATGTCTAAATGACTTTATGCAATGACATATTATATGCAGGGGCATCTTTCCATGTCTTTAGCATAGACAATATCCTACATTTACTGAATTATTTTGCATTTAGATGATGGGCGTTTGTCATAGCAAATGTTAACCTCATTATATATCAACCAGAGTAGGCTTTGGGCATTGACCAACCACGAAAAAAGCATTTATGTCATATCAATACAAGTTATACAACATTACAAACACACCAATATCACATTAAACTAATTATTAGCCCCATAGGAGACAATTTGTTACTGCAATCATTACCATGATGGGCGTTATGCCTGATTTACACCAAACTTGTGCAGTTCTGATGAGATGAGTAAAGCTATCTGGTGCTGTGCAATGACTAAAATTCTTTCAGCCATTGACTTCTAAACACAAATAAAGCAAAATATACAAAGTTTCCAAACTTTCTGACCATTTTAGTTGATTCAATAGTACAATCATTATCCCTCACACAATTAGAATGTGACTTTCAGTGTTTCATGCTATTTTTGACAAAATGAAATAAGATGTTTGCTAGAAAAGTTTGGTACTTACCACATTATATGCTTCCAACTAAAGATGACTCCACAAGTAGCTAAACATAGTGGGGAGAACTAGCTCAGCAGAGCATTTCAATGATGGGCATTATTTTCATAGTGGGCGTTTGCTTCGGTGAAAATCCTGCTGTAAAATCCTCCAAAATCACTTTGAAATTAGGATTTTGTATTTTCCCTTTGACTTTGGCATATCATTTATGAATAATATCATTAGAGCGATTTTCAAAGGTTTTGCAATACCTGGATAACACATCTCTTGTCATAGCTAGTCCTGCAAACGTCCATCAGCATAACTGGTATAAATTCAGGATGGTTTTGTTGATGTGTTGTTAATTCCTAGCAAATTGTGGTAGAGTTGTTTCTTTTCTTTTATCTTGTTCATTAAAAGATGCTCAATACATTCAAGTACTTTCTAGTACTGGACATATTATGCTGAATTTTCTAGAATTGCAGGTAAATATGATGATGGGCGTTTTTTTAAAAAGGGTTAAAATTTCTCATGGGCCCCAATAATTTACAATTGGAACCTGGGCCCTACCACCCCTTTCATAGACTTGCACACTGAAGTTATACATGGAAAACCAAAATAAAGTGAGATAAATGATTAAATACATCTTTATCTACAAGATTCAAACATCTAAAATGGGGAGGAGAAGTTGTAAATTGCAGGTTATTTTGATTCCGACCCTATAGAACAATGTGATGTCTTTGTCATAGTCATATAAAAGTATTATTTCTGGAAAGCTTAATTCCTCCTTGTTACGCTGAGATGCATTGCATTAATGTGAATGCAATATTGTGGCTGTTATGAGCAGGAGAACAGACACAAGTCAGGAATTTTACATTTGTACACGTTCAGAAAAAATGACCGACGTGCAGGTTTTGGCCGATGTACGTGCAGCATGCTGCTTTTCAAACAGGTTTGGAAAGATACACACTCAGTCAGGAAATGGAGTTTAAAAAATGTTAAAAATAGAATTGTTTATATATTACTGATTTTTCTTGTACATATTACCATAATACCCAGCTGTAATTCTCCCAAATTCGGCATCTTAATATCTAATAATTAGCCTTCAGTGCCCTGGCAAAGTTTTCTTCTTCTATCCAGTCATATATTGCCATCATCGTACGTCACGCTCAATATTGAAATCTTTAAAGTAGTATTTCACCTATCTGGTAGGCTCATTTTAATAATTCTCTTTTTCTACATTAAAAACAGGCCTATTCATTCAGATGTCGATAGTGATTTGATATATTGTGGTAAACGTATGATGTAAAATGATCCTAAACTCTTGCGTTTTTTTATTTCAAAGTTTCTCAATTTTGACACCTTAAGTAGTAGATAGTATTTCCCTATATTTTTTCCTATAGATTAGGAGGTATGAAATATGATATTATTCATTATAATGAAGACTATCAGTTGATACATTAAAATGTATTCTTTTGGACTTGTCATTACCTGTTTTAAGTAGCCGTTTTACTGTATTAAACATAGCCCACAGTCAGGAAAATGACAAAAACATGTCAATATAATGCGTATGATTTAACCTAACCTATATTTCTAATGAATATCTAGAATAACTTTCCTATTCTTTAGCCTCTAAATTGTGAGGATAGATAATAGGTGTGACATACAATAAGGCATTTAACTTCCCCATTCATCAAGCTGGCATTTGAATGGTCCTTTAGCTACTACCCCAAAATATTACTGCAAATCTAACATAGGATTATGAAACTATGTGAAAAACACTACATGATTTTATTAGAGAGTAGATGCTAATTGGAGATCAATTAGCATTCATCAGAATTCATAAGGTTGGAGATCAATTAGCATTCATTAGAATTCATAAGGACTAACAACGGTACCTCACAATAAGGAATATATATAAGTTAAACCCATATCAATCAATATCTATCAATATAATTATTATAAACATATACATGTAGTGACCGGTCCCCGGACCAGTCCACCCATTCTGTGACAGAACTGTCGATCTACAGACAGTCCCCTGACCACATCTGACCGACCTTAATTCAGTACCAAATAAACCTAGATCGCAATATATAGTAATACTGCATCTTCGTTAGAATAGAATAATAGAATAGATAATCTTTTATTTGTCCAAATTAAGTACAGTTACAGTCGGTTGCAGTCCGACGCATATCTTCCAGCGGTTACCTTAATTTGGAATAATATCTAGGGTACTACCTTTGGCTAAACATGGCGGTTAAAAAATAGAGTCGAGTGACAGGTTATACATGAAAATATATAAATAATAGCAGTGAGACAGAGAGTCAAAAAATAGGGGTATTTTCCCTTTTTCATATAATAAAGTACATTATCATATGTTACATTATCACAATATATACTAGCATTTAGAGTGACAGTATGATAGTTTTGAGACAGGCTTTTGTTCTAGTCCGATATACTTCGAACTGAGGAGATTCACCCTTGTTTCAATGTGGTTAGTAATTGTATTGTAATATGGTCCCTCTGAGAGAGTCTGATATACTTCAGGCTGTTTAATTTAGGGTTTATGACAACGCAACGAGTATCTGGGTATGCATATTGCAGGTTATTTCAAACATGATTAAGCTGGAGTCTAATATACTTCAGACTGTACATGTGGGTTTTATATAGATAATAGTTAACAAAATGGAATTATGACGATGATAATGATAGTAATGGGTTGTAGGTGTTTATCATGGTTGGCAAGTCCTATCCTTCACCAACTTTAGCCAAGAAAGGCTCAATTTTTCTTCTGAAAGTTTTTCTACAGTCTGAAATTTGAAGATCTGTAGGAAGGGCATTCCACTTTTTCACAGAAAAATGGCGAATTTTGGAGCAATTAGCATCAGATTTTGTCTTCCTATAGCATGGCTTCTAGTGGGAAGGACTCTTTTGTCAATGTTTGAATTATTTTGGGCCAGGTAAAAGGCACCTTCCATGATATGAACTTCCCTACGTTTTTCATTAGGTAAGATCTTCAGAGTAGCTAGTTCATTTTGGACATTAGTCCTTTTACTCAAGTTGAATGTTGCTCTCACCGCTGCATTAAGGAGTGATTGCAGACGTTTGATCAGGCATTTATTAGAGCTTGCATAAAATATGTCACCATAGTCTATGTTTGGGATAACCAGCATCTTCGTAATATCAGTTTTAACTCTTTTTGTAAGTATGTTTCTGGCATCAGATAATAGCTTGACTTTCCATTTTACATTATTTATTGTTTTCGAGATCTGCGACTTAAATGATAGTTTGCGATCAATAATGAGACCTAGGTAACAATACTCTTCAGTCTCGCTGATCGTTTCACTACCCAGGGTAAGGTCGTATTCATTGGTCTTATGAGTAGTTCTATTGGTTTTGTTTGGATTTAGGGTCATGTATTTGGTCTTAGAGACATTCATCGAAATTTTGTTGGATTTGCACCAGGTGTCTAGCATTTGTAGATCTATTTGTAAGAGTTTGTTAATGTTTTTGTCATGTTTGTCACTGCAAAATAGGACAGTGTCGTCCGCATAGTGCTGTATTTTCCAATTTTTGACCACCTGGTGCATGTTGTTAATATAGATAGTGAATAGTATGGGTCCTAAAATAGTTCATTGTGGTACGCCGAAAGTTATCTTACCCTGGGTAGAGAGGGAACCATTCACTTTGATGCATTGGGTTCTATCACTCAAGTAGTGCTGGAACCATCTGTTTTCTTTGTCACATATTCCAATTGTTCTTAATTTCTCAAGCAGTTTGCTATGGTGGACCATATCAAATGCTTTTTTAAAATCAAGGAACACTGCAGTAGTAGTGTTGCCTTGATTTAAGCTTTCATAAATAGGTTTCATATGATCAATATGGGCATGGTTAACCGATCTGCCTTGTTGGAAACCGTATTGTTTTTCATAATAGATTGAGTTCTCTTCCATAAAGGAAGACAGTTGGACTTGGACCACTTTTTCCATGACCTTCGCAGGCATGGTTTTACCTGAGATGGGTCGGTAATTATTAGGTGTATCTTTGGGGCCACTCTTGTGGAGCGGGGTGACAACACCCTTCTTAAAAGCTTCAGGGACCACTGATGTCGAAGAGACAAATTAAGGAGGTGTGTAAATTGAAAAATAAGTGCTAGGAGACAATTTTTCAGGATTCTGCCAGGAATCGTTGGTATTCCTGAGTTTTTGTTGGGGTCTAAATTTTTTAGGATTTTCCTGACTTCTAGGGGGGTAACTGGCTTAAAGATAAAGTTAGGATAGTCTCTGTTACCTTTTTCCCCTTGCAGGTCGGTCATCCGTGCATAGGCTTCATCCTGTGGTTCAGGTATGTTCTTAGCAAGAGTCGGGCCGATTTCTAGAAAAAATTTGTTAAAATCGTTTGGAACTTGTTCATTACTAGGCTTATCGTCTGAGGTGCCCTTTAAGTGTATGTCAGTGTTAATTTTAATTTTTTCAGGACTAATTACCGACCTGATAGTATTCCAGACTATTTGGGGGTTGTTACTATTATTCATTAGTTTTTCTTTGACAAGATCCCCTTTCCTATTTTTGCATAGGGAGGTGACCTTATTTCTTAGTTCACTCAATTCAATCAACAGGTCTTTGTTTTTAGTTCTTATTGATTTGGAAAATTTCTTATCTCTCTCATTCATTAGGGTCGTAATGTCTGGGGTCATCCATTCTGGTTTCTTTCTTACACGGTGGAATTTCTGAATTGGACACATTCTGTCAAGGAAATGTATGATGTAATCAATCATTATGGTCCAACAGAGGTTTGGGTCCTGTGTGTTATAATAGAGGGTCCAGTCTTGATCTAAAAGGATCTCATTTAGAATTCTTTGGTCTAAATTTGTTGTGTTCCTAGCATTAAGAGCTGGTCTCATATTTATTTATTTTTAATGTTATGTATGTAGGATAGTGATCTGACGTATTATTTTGGATTATTCCTGTTGATTGAATGATGCTAGAATTGGTAAAAATATGGTCTAACAGAGTGGAGGAGGACAGGGTTCTCCTGGTAGGTTGACTCATACACTGGGTCAGGCCGTACCTTTCAAAGACAGACAGCAATTCATGGACATTATTTCCATTTGTCTTTGTATCTAGCAGATCAATGTTTAAGTCACCTGTAAAGATAACATCATTCGAATAGCTCAATTTTGACAGCAATCTTTCCAATTCTTTCAAGCCTAGGTGAATATTTGATCCTGGGGGCCTATACATGTTGACTATCAAACAAGGTTTACATTTATCTCTTTTAACTTTGATAATTTGTGTTTCTATGTTTTCGTTCATAACAGAGAGATTGGCGTATGTATCTGAATCGGCTTGGTGGTCATCTCTGATATACATGCAGAGTCCACCACCCCTTTTCTTACCTTGCCTATCACGTCTGTGTATATTGTACCCTTCAAGGTGGCATGCATTATCGTTAGTCTGTGGTCGGAGCCATGTTTCTGTTAAACAAACAACATTAAGTCTATTATCAGCTTCGGTTACACAGTGATAGAGATTGTTGAAGTTTTTCATTAGGCTCCTGATGTTCCATCCCACCAGGTTGAAGCCTTTTATATTTTTAAAAGATACGAATGAGTCTAGAATTTTCTCTGACATTTCAATAGGTAAACAATTTGGTGTGTTCTGTATGGTAACAACAGATTAATGGATTACAGGGGTTAATTCATATGGGTAAATTACATGATTCATACAAGTAAATTACATGAAATGTTCATAGAGGTCAACAGAGGTTAACAGACATGGTTAAAGAAGATATTTAGTCATTTGATTCCACACGCTTATATGAACCTTTTGTTTAGAGGTGACGCTAGCGATCATAGACATGAATCTATGGGTCGGTAGCATCACCGATACAAATTTTTTATACAACTCAGTTTGCTTTTGAAGATTATATACCATTTCTTAGATCTTGTGATCCTTATTGATATGCAAAACAAAGTTCAAGTATTCAAACCTTATGATTTCAATCGGTGACCATTCATGTGGCGAGGCCAGTTTTTCACCGACCACCATGCGAGTGAGCGATAATATGGTGCAACAAAGTTAATGTTCTAGTTTTTTAACGTAAAAATGTTTTTAAGAAAATACTCAGTTCATGGATTTGGTTCTCACGATTATGCTTCTTCTAGGAGTGACAGTCTCATTTTCCGGATCATCTCCCCTTGTAGATTCTTTCCTTGAAATCTCTTTGACGAAACACGGTCAGTCTCTGTTTGGAAGTCGGGAAACCGGAAGCCGGCTCCCCACTTGTTGCTGGCGGTTACCTCGTAGAAACTTGTATAGGTCTCTGCTTTAAGTAAATCTCTAAGATTCTTATTCTGGTTAAATTTCTTGGTGATTAACTCTCGGAGAAGTTTTTCTTCATTATCCTTGAATTCTTTTTTGGTTCAAGATTCCGAGTCAGGGATTTTGCCTCGTAGGCAGACGTGCATTTTTTCGATTTCAGAGGCGACTTCAGCTTTTCCCGCCGAGGTAGCTTTGAGTGCTTGAAATGCGTGCTTGACTGACTTGTAGTCGGTATTGTTATGATTTATTGTTATTGGGTAAAAGTTGGACATGTAGCTGTAGGTGCCATAATATCCCATGCCTTTTCCACCATCGATTATTATTTTAGAGGCCAAGTCTGGGGTGCAGCCAGCTGGGAGTAATTCCAGATCCTTTATTCGATATGTTTGTTCATCTAGAACAATGTGGTTATAGAATATGGATGCCTCGTGTCCATTTCTCGTTAATAAAGCAAGGCAATTGTTCATTACCTTTTTTTCATGTGGGTAGATCTTGAGGCCTGTGGTGTTGATCCAGAGTGTTTTGTATCTATCATTATTCCTGTTAAAGGTTCCGTTCTTAAAGGTGTAACCATACAGAGTCTCTCTCTCGGCATATTGTTATAGTTTAGATTCCACCATCCTATCCATATCCCTTTCCCCCTAATAGGGGATTTGCATGTCTCACTGCACATGTCTACTGCAGTGCATGCTGGGATGGATTCTGTTGAAATCTGACATCCAAATATATAGCAACATTTTTATCGAAAATTGCAAGAATGTTTTCACCAATATCAGAGCGTGTATAAATGATCCATGAAAACCAAATGCATAATGGGAAAGATGGGGACTTGTGTCAAGGAAACATGTATAACACATATATGTAGTGGGTCCGCTCTTCAACATCAACGTTGCTGCCGTACCAACACCATCAACACCTAGCGGCAGCAAAGGGCACTTCTACCAGAGCCTGGTGCGATAAGAACTGCCAGCCAGTTCCGACACGGGGCGAATTACGACTACAGGAAAATCATCACTGAAGACACCCTCCTGCGGACAGTAGGTGAAGAGTACACCTTCTTCGCAACGGGATCTGGCCTTTGCTTGACACTTTTCGCGACACTTTGACTTGTGACCCCCACAAATCTGCGGTTCACTACACATCTATATTGATATTAAAGCATTGATAAATATTCAATGCTGAACATGGCATGTTTTCTAGAGATTTTCGTCTGTACCATTAGTCCCGAATCAAGATTCAAAATGGTGGCTATGCAAATCCCCTATCGACAACCGGTACTACAGATTTAAAATATTGACTGGGTGCGGTACCTGATGGGCTCGGTACTGTACGTTTATATTGATTGGGTACTGTATACAGTATACCCAATCGCAAAATAGAACCGCAATGATCACAGAGAGGAAACAACATTAAATTTATTTATTCGCATGTGTAATGTTTTATATTTCCTTTGATAAGCATGGCACATGTGTTGGCCTTGATGTATCCTCCCCAAAATATAAATATAATATACTCCCCAGGTAAAACGCTCACCAGCATATATATAACTTTAACCATGACCTTATATAATAATACAAAAACAACTGATTCCCAAGCATTTCACAGATGCCTAAACAGACCTAGTCCGTTCCGATTTTGAACACCCCGATCTGGGGGGCAGATAAGAGAATGCCACCAAATGACTGGAGAAGGGGGACCCTCTAAACCACAGGACGGTTCTGTGGTTTAGAGGGTCCCCCTTCTCCATTACTCAGATTTGAGGCTCTCTAAGTGGGACAAGAGATAGGAAGTGTATTTAATCCGAAATAAATATATCAACACAACAAATTATTTCTTTCTTACATTAATTCAGAATTATCATTTTACCAGTGTTTTCTCCTTTTTATGGTGAGTGTAAGGCTGCGTTTCCACTGGCTCGCTCTTTAGGTCCGCTCATGGCCCCCTCTTTTTTATTGTCTTGAGCGCATAACAAGCGGAGGCAGAGCGAACCCAGAGCGGTCTAAAGGAATCGGTTACTGCGCTCTCTGTATGCTCTAAAAAGTGGCTATGTGCGCTTCTTTAGAAGAGCGCAGGACGTTGCGCTTATATCTGACCTGTTTGATTTGAGCGCAGCAACACGCCGCTCTTTCTGCCTGTTAAACAAGCGGACTAAGAGCGCAGTGTGAGCACACAAAGGGATTTACCATTGATTTCATAACGGAACAGTAGAATCGGTCTGCGCTCATCTTCCGCTAAAAATAAAAGCGGACCTAGAGCGAATGACAAGCGCACTCTAAACAAGCGCAGCAAGAGCGAGCCGTGAGCACATATATAAGCGAACCAGTGGAATCGGACCTTAAGGCTGCGTTTCCACTGGCTCGCTCTTTAGGTCCACTCATGGCCCGCTCTTTTTTATTATCTTGAGCGCATAACAAGCGAAGTCAGAGCGGTCTAATAGGTTCGGTAACTACGCTCTCTATACGCTCTTAAAAACCGCAATGTGCACTTCTTTGGGAGAGCGCAGGACGTTGCGCTCTTATTTGTGTTTGATATTTGTGTTATTTGTGTTTGATATGAGCGCAACTACCTGAAGCTCTTCCTGCCTGTTAAACAAGCGGACCAAGAGCGCAGTGAGAGCGCACAAACGCATTTGCTATTGATTTTATATAGGAAACAAGCGCACCAGTAGAATCGCTCTGCGCTTGTATTGCGCTAAAAATATTAGCGGATGAAGAGCGAATGACAAGCGCACTATAAACAAGCGCAGCAAGAGCGAGCCATGAGCACATATATAAGCGAACCAGTGGAATCGGACCTTAAGTGATAAGAATGATAAAAACAAAAAAATTATCATATCTGCGATTTAGCCTCCAGACCCCCTTTCTCTGTAACCCTAACCACTTGTAGTCAAGTGGACATTTACGTTTTTACATATGAACTACTGTTGTTAAATGTCTTTGGCCTGTAAATGAATAAAAAAAAAAAAAAAAAAAAGTGTTAATTTATTTAAATACATTTGGTCAGCAAGGTCGACAGGCAGCATAAAGATGGATATCACAACTTTCCGGAACAGACCTGGGGCCCATTTCATAACTAATAGTGAAGCGGACCATAGCGGAACATTTTTTAGCGGATAATTTGGGAGATTTCCGCTAACCCGTTTCATAAGCCACTCCGTTATTATTTTCTCCGCTAAGGTCCGCTACCATCCGTTACCGTCCGTTGCCGTTCGTTATGCTCCGTTATGTGCCGCTAAGGCTTCTGCTATGTCCCACTATGCTCCGTTATATGTTCAACACATAATTGTATTGGTATTTCCGCACATAAATCGTTGGTTATATTCTCAATGACTGCTTCGTTTATACTAGATAAAGGAGATGATGTATATGGATATAATAATGTATTATTTGGGATGACGGTGCTTGGCAAGAAATCTATTCTTTTTATTTCAAACACAAGTTAAAAACTAATGAACCTTCATAATGAGGGTTTTAGAACATAATTAACTGCTATTTATTAAATATTTGATATACATTCATGATATTTGGTACCAGTTGGGTTTCGAGTATGTGATAAATCATGTTTTAATTATTGTATCATATAGCGCATATTTGTATTTAGAAGGGAAACGAATCAGTAATTATCAATAAAGTAAAATGAACATGTTGGTAAAGAAAGCTTGAAGCTTTCTCATAAGGATTAATCTCCCCATATTTAAGCTGCCTTATTCTAAATATAATGAGTTATATAATGTGTATAAATACATTATAATGTGGGCAGAGGGTCAATGAGCTATCACCCTTGCCGCTGCCATTATCATTACCATTACTGAAAGGTTATTTGGCTGTAACTTTTCTTCTAGTTAGAATATTTTCACCAAATAAAAGGTGTTATGATCCTTATGTCGAGACCTATCAAGTACAAAATAGTTCAATACATTATGTGCATATTTGTTTTATCTATTTCTAATTTAAATCCTCATTTATGTAGAAATATGTACCATTATTCGTCATGCTATTTTTAGCATTTTTTTCATATTTGGGATCTATTTTCGACCCCCCTGTAAACAAATTCCTAATTATCAGAATGGTTCCAAACTTGGCAGTTTAATGTGCATAAATATAAGGTTGATAGAAAATAAAAAAATCAACTGATGAATGTAAAAATTATTTTTGGGTACTCAGGGGATGTCTAGGGGCCCAAGGGCCCGTTTCATAACGATAACGAACGATCGTTAAGCTGTTGCATGACTAGTAACGATAGCGATATATCGCTATTTCATTACTAAATCTCTGTCAAAATAGCGGAGATTTTTTTGAGCTCCGCTAAATTTTTTGATTAATAATTTCTTCACTTTTGGTCATTAAATCAGGGAAAAACATAGACTACTGTTGTCAAGTGGCCTCAACATGATGCTTCATGGCCGACATGATGTTTTCTATGCAGGGGGAAGGGAATATGGCACAAATAACTAGGGCCTTCTGTCAGGAAAATATTAACTGTAAAAATAACTAGCGCTATATCGCAATATTTTTAACGATGTGTCGCAATTCTTAACGATATATCGCTAATTTTTAATTAGTGAATGATTAGCGAATATTAGCGATATATGCATATTTTATACAATATATATGCATATATATGCACATACAATCTATGCATATAAAATGTACGCATACACAAATATATATGTAGGCCTATGCATATACTATCTATGTATATATGTATACTTATGTATATGTATACAATGTATGTTTTTTGTTTTTTTTTATTTAGAATTTTTATACAGCTAATCTTCCGTGAGATGACAAATGAACATAAATGGGCATGCACAGTGTACAAATAATATTATGAACAATGGATGTCAACGAACACTTGAGGATAATGGGCTCACGGGTGATAATTCAACAGAAATACCATGGTCTTCCTCCCACTGCTGTGTCTAGCTAGACTATACCTTATGTAAAAAATACTTCTCGAGATCAAGTTAGGTTATGTTATTATGTATGCATATACAATGTATGCATATACAATGTATGCATATATACAATATATGCATATACAATGTATGCATATACAATCTATGCATATATAATATATGCACATACAATATATGCATATAAAATGTATGCATATACAATCTATGCATATTTTATACAAATTTGTTGGCATCCATAGAGGTTTACATAATAAATTGTGAGTTATCACATCAGAACCTGACAACCAAACTCTCAAAAATCATTTAATATGTGATCATTATAGATTAATATATATCTCAAAATTAATGTTTTAGCATCTTATGACTCATTTTCCTGTGACACATCACATATGGAGTCTCGATGTAATTATTCATAATAGTTGACGTTTTTATAGTGGTTGGATTTGCAAATCAAACATATGCACGATGTGAAATTAATAATGTTGATACAAGTAATGTATCAATAACTATGACCGATATTAGATATAATTGAAGAGCTTTTCGTGATATTTTTTATAAAACTAAAAACTAAATAATTTAGCCACATTGAAAAAAGGCGTTGAATTTCTTACAATTTCTACAATATGGAAAGATAATTAATTCAGACGAAATTTGCAAAACTTTCCCCCATATTTGGTACATGTATAATGTGTTAATTTCCTTTTCACTATGACAAGAATACCCTGGTCGAAAATTGTTAAAATAATGTCTTTCTCACCTTAAAACATATAATAACTAGCAATGAAGAGCTATAGAAAGGATAACAAGTGTTTATTTGGTATTTATTTCATGTAAAATTGAGACAAAAAAAGTTGCGGAGACCTTTTTGAATTCCGCAAAAAATGCGGAGACTTAGCGGAAAAATAGCGGAATTCCGTTCCGCTATTAGTTATGAAACGGAATAGTGGAATTCCGCTATTTTTGGACTCCGCTCCGCTCCGCTATTAGTTATGAAATGGGCCCCTGGTCTGTAAATGCCTCCTGTTACTTTTTCCCACCGTGGTCTACCACCACCTGGTCCCGCTTACAATAACCCTGCAACTTTGTTATTCATTCTTTCAAGGCTTACAAGTTGAAGTATAATAAAATTCCAAATCGCTCGATATATCCCATGCACCTATATACTATTCCCTTCAGAATGTACATGTATGTTTTAACGTGTTTTGGAGTGTTTAGTATAGTTGCATGAATACACGTATCGAATTTCAAGACTGTGTATTGAATAACGCTATGCATATATATCTGACTTAAGTTATCCTAGTAAGGAGTATATTTACCATAAAGAAATATAGCTAAATTTTTGTCATGCATAAACAAATATATAGAAGTAATTGGCCACAAACATTTAAACACTCGTTAGTAAATTACGCATGACAATAATTATGGTGCTTTTCGTGCGTTGCCGGATTACAAAATCAACATCATAATTCAAATACAATATTCAATTGAGCAGAATGGTATCAATATCAATTAATTCAAAATGTCTCGAACTATGTCGTTCAACACTAAAACATATGCTAGCTATTCCTCTATGAACAATATTATTCAAATCAAATAAGTGTAGTGTCAAAGCGTTTCTCCTATAACTTATAAAATGCACTAGTTAATGTTTACCATCATTGGAATCCACATGGGCTCATCTTTTCAAATATGATGGTGTATCAAAATCCGTTTTTTTTGCCACCTATGACTCATTTTCTGTAACCCATCACATACAAACTTCCCCATTTTCAGCTAGAATTTCCCCATTTTCAGCTAAAATGTTTTCATCCTGAAGCCGTACATTGTATCCCTTTTCCCTTACGATGTTTTAAATTTTAAGCGCTTGGCAATAAAACCAAAACCAAATCGAAATGTTTTGTGTTGTCACCTGCGTATCACAATTACAGTTATTTATTTCAATTTCATTAGATTTCGGGTGACGCCCACTGACTAAATCCACTTATTTTTATATGGTTTCGGGAAAGACGAAACTTTATTTGTGCCTTCGGGTGCAAATTGCCCCATCAGGCATGCGGTAAAATCACCAACTTTTCTTTTAATTCATGCATACTAAACTTGAAATCGAACGAAACATTTCCGAAAGTGTCAACTTTATCCACTTTCCCATTTTATTGAATTATTTTGTTCGGAAGACTGGCCTAAAACCCAACGTAAATGGCCCGATGGGAAAGGATTCATTTTGCAATACTCTCCTTGTGGGGATATTATGGGGGAATTATTGTGATAGGCTAAAATACTCTATCTGTGATGTGTTTCAGGAAAGTAAGTCACAAGTCGCAAAATTGGTATTTTTCATTCATTTCTTTTACAAGATCTCCTTGTTGGAATGTTCTCGTTCTCGGGGCATCAAATCATTGAGGTCGCATAAATACACACATGTATCAAATTTCAAGGCAGTGTATTAGATATATCCATGCATTTCTGTTCTAAGGTCATCTCATAGAGTATATTTAGTTACTTAACCAGTAATTGTCCGCCCCAAAATATGGCAAACATTTTTGTCAAAAATGAAAATATCAAGCTTAAAATATAGAAACACTTATTAAATATCCTAATGTTTACTATCATTGGAATCCGATTGATCTTAACTTTTCAAATATGTTGATATTCCAAAGTCCATTTCTTGCGACTTGTGACTCATTTCACTGTAACACATCACATAATAATGGTAGGGAAAATGACCTATTAGGCAGTCTTCATTTCCCCAGTAGGGCGAGAGAGTACATGGGTGGAAACAGATTCTTCATCTTTATGAATCTCTGGACACTAATGTAAAACTATTTGTTAGTCCGGGTATGAATAATATGCAGTTGTGTTTAAATTGTGGTCGAAATTTTATGTTTTGAAATCGGTTACTGTTTAATACAGTCCCTTTTTCTGAAAATGTTCAAATTGCTGTAGTCTGCTTGAACTTGAAGCTGAGCGTTCTCTCTCCCCTGCTTGTCCCCTAGCTGTCTCTGTATCTCTCCCTGCCTCTTTCTCTCTCCATCCCCTGTCAGTCTGTCTCTCTTTTACCCAATCTCATCCCTCCCCTTTTGTCCCCCCCCCATCTCATTCCCACTCTCTCTCTCTCTCTCTCTCTAACCCTGCTCCCTCTCTCCCTTTCTTTTCATGCTATCTCTTCTCTCTATAATAAATCTCCGTGGGGTTTGTATTGTAACTGACTATAGAGCCATATTTGATGAGGGTAATGCACTTTTACTTGGCAATTGCAACCACCACCCCCATCACAACACCGGGGGTATTGGAGAATGTCCTGGGCAGTTGGGGAAATATGATGAAATCCCTGACCCTCCAGGGCAACACACTTTTGTAAATCCCCGACCCCATGGGGCAAATTTTTCGCAAATAAAAAATATAAACCCTGGCGAACATTCCCCACCCTTGGCCACCTCTTGACATTGTGGTAAACTAATAAGGGCGGTGGAAAATTCTCTGACATCCCCCTACCATCCCCTATTACCCCTGGGGGTCGGGGTGGGGCGTTGCAATTGACAAGTGCATAATACTGTTTGTTAGAAAAGAAACAACCAGTTGAATGTTTATTTGCCGAGTGGTTTCAAACATGAGAAAATGATGTAAACACTTTGATTTTCACAACGATTGAATGACGTATATTTCAAACACATCCAATATTAAGTCGGTAAAAACAAAATATTTTTCACATTTTCTTCCATTCTTTTCCAACCCATCTAAAAGTCATTTGACCAAAGGATTCTATCGAGTTGTTTTTCCTACGGGGCATCTAAAACGTCCTTATTTGTATTTGAAGGACCCACTCGTATCCTTTCTCATGATGGTGACTTCCCTTATTATCGCTCATCGGCGGCTCTTTTCGCTCGACTGTTTCTGCTTCAAATTCTTGTATATATATATACATCCCGACCCCTCCAAGCAATAACGATAACGACGGGCTGGCAGGAATATTATAGTTTAATCCTCCATAATAAATATACATTTTCTCAAAATTCAAAATCTGCTGACGATGTGCACTGCTCGGCGGCTCGCGGATGAGTGATGTTCCATCGACGAGGCTCCCACTTTTATACGAAGGTGACAACGTCGCCCTGGATACTCGAACTCCGGGCGCTTCCGGCTCTTCCGGTCGTCGGCTGTATGCGATGAATACTAGGGTTTCGTCTTTACACATCCCGACCCCTCCAAGCAATAACGATAACGACGGGCTGGCAGGAATATTATAGTTTAATCCTCCAAACCGCCAGACCTAGATAGAGAGAAATATAAAAGCAGAAAAGGTGGGCAAGCCCTGAGCAACTGAGCAAGTTGATCACATGTTATAAATGTTTTGTGAGCTTCTCATCCATCTGTCTCTTGATTTCCATCGGGGGGGTTATGTATTTAAACACACAGTTTGATTTCCATAGGCCTCTGCCTTTGATTTCTGACACTGAACAGCCGGAATATGCCATATGAGTCGCTGATCCTCGTCGCAGCGAATGAGAAGAATAATTCCCCACAATATTAGCTTTAAATAGGAATTTTCTCAAAGTCATGGAGAAGCAACCGTAAGTTAAAAATGCACTGTCTTTCATGGGGAAGATTGGATCATTGAACGAGAACTTGAAACGTTTAAACAATTGCAAAAGCCAATACACAGGGCAGATATTACTGTCTGTTAGCTTATTAACGGGTATATAACTTGGTTTGTCCTTAGAAGAGGTAGTCTTGGAGGAACGTACACGAACTACCATGCCCCAACCATGGAATTTAATGTCTGACCACAGCATAGTATGTGGGGATTTAGTGACGTGAGAAACTCTCAATAATGTCCTAAACATGAATAATATTGCTACAAACACTGATAAATCTTGTATATCATCAAAGTTAATAATTTTTGCAATTTCCTTGAGATGGTGTGGAAGTAGAGGGTCTTTCCCACACGAAGAATCACCCGAAGATTTGGATAATCCTTTAAGAGTTAATTTAACACGATTGTCGCTCGTTGAAGGTGCTGAGATTCCGTATAGCCAATGGTAGAAGCAAACGGCTTGTAAATATGATGACACCGACGAGCTCTTCATGTATCTGCCCAAGAAAGCGATATACCTACACATCGTGGTAATATCGCAAGGAATCGGGGGAATATTAAATTGATTACAGAACCTTATGTAGCAATTCCACTGCCCAGCCCGGAGCTTCCTAGTGGAGGGTGCCAGCGATTTTAGCATCAGGTTCTCCGTCTCCTGGTCCAGCGATTTCAGATCTGTTAATGGAATAATTATTTAACAGATTAAAACAACATAGGTATGTACCGGCAAGCATCTCAGATAATTTTGCACGAGTGGTTACATAAGTCATTCTTGAAAGGGTATCAGCCACAAAATTGTTTTTTGTAGAGATGTATTTCGGAAGTATGGCAATATCATAGATGAAACAGATCCAGAAAATCTCTCGCAGCCATTGCATGCATGTCTTATTACAACTGGACCCATTCCTCAGCATGTACATAACCTGGGTATTATCGACAAAGGTTAAAATTGTTTTTCCTCGAAGCTTTTTTGCCCAACGTTGGAGGCCTAATAATAATGGCCAGAGTTCCAATACGTTAATGTTAGAATAGTCGACACTAGCTTCCGATGGGGACAAACCTACATGTTCACACGATGAATTTAAATCATTTTTCAAGTCTTCGTGCCAGGCACCACATATCCAGTCATTCTGAAGATAAATACCGTAGCCTTTCCCTGATGCGTCCGATACCATAGGGTGGTCATACATGGGGTGTTGAATATATGCGACCCCATTAAAAACCTTGGAGAAATTAAGCCACCATTGGAGATCCTGAAGCATAATCTCGGACATAGGTAGGCGATTCACCTTCTTTTGTATCATCTCCTTATACAAATCATAGCATCTCCTGCTGAAAGTTCTACCTCCTCGGACCACTTGTGAGCAGTGAGATATTAAACCATTAACACTCTCTAAAGCTTTTTTCGTAATGTACTTTGCATTAACATGAGAAGACAAAATTTCCTTGAGCTTCTTTAACTTGTTGATCGGGAGGCGAAGGACCATCTCTGCAGAGTCTATCTCAATACCCAAGTAAGTACATACTTGGCTGGGGGGGGTCACCTTCCCCCACGATATATAAAAGCCCAAAAATCGTAATAATTTCACAATGGTGGCCTGTGCCTCGACTGATGCTTCTTTTGAATGAGATAGGGCAATATAGTCATCGAGGTAATTTATCACCCTGAGTTTAAAATTGTCATTGAGAATGTGGGTGACGAAATCAGATATAAGATTGAAATAGTAGGGACCCAAACGTGAGCCAAAACACAATCTATTATCCACATAATATTGTTCATTTTCAAGTAACTTCCAGCTAAAGCCCATAAATCTCCTGTGTTGAGGCGAGATGGGGACCGAACGATAGGCTGATTTTATGTCGACTACGGTCATAAAATCGTATTGTTCTAAAATATCTGTGACATCTTGGATATTTTTGTATGCAAAATCATGGCATAATGAACTACAGAAATTGTTTACCGACCTCATGTCTGGGCGGGAACAGTCGGTTATGGGGCGAATATCTCCATTCGGCTTGAACACAGCCCCCATTGCGTGGACACATGTAGGTTTGGAAGAAGCTAAAGATACCATGCCTTCATTTAATTCTGCAGATACGATTCCATCCATTTTGTGTTTGGCCTCGTCGTCCAGAATAGAGGAATAATTTTTGCATTCGTAGCCTGGGACATCCTCGTCTACAATTTTAAAACCATCGACGATGCCTGTAAATACTGTCCACCACTCTGTAGAAACTTCTGGGCTGGATGAAAACATATAAGCGGCAAAACGACATGGTTTTAGTTGGGTATTAACATTGTCGATCGTATGAATACAGCTACAAGAACCATCAACACATTTACGATACACAGGAATTATCCTTCCTCCCGGTGTACACGGTGCTTCAAAAATTGGTTGATCGGGACTAACATGTTCTATTTCAATATTATTTACGATTTTAGCGACATTTTCCTTATTTTCCGGGTTGTATTCTTCAATAATCACGAGTTCGTTAACCCGATTACCTTGTTTGTTGTCTAGTTCCTGGGCGCGGCCATCTTTGTTGCAGCCTTGACCCTGACCCCCACTGACCTTACGTGAGAAATCTCGCGGTTGGCGAGAGTTGCTAACCAAAATGGCGTCCTTGGTAAACGTTCGATCAACAAATGGAATTATTAACTCGTGATTTCCCGGATCCTATTTACTGGCTGCTTTCTGGTTCGTACAAACTTTTGCAGAGTGTTCCCCCGTATGGCAGCGTGAACATTTATGGGAATAAATACAGCTTTTCGTGTTACAACCCGTTTCTGAATTGAATCGATAGCAAAAACCTTCCTTCGCTGTGGCGGAGCGGGTCTTAGGATTAGCCTTAGTGGGTTGGGCCCGTCTGGTATTTTCATAGCTATAACACTTGAACATTTCTTCCTGATTAATTTTGCCGAATGCGGATAGGCCCGATTTCTTTGCTCTAACTCTCACTGCTTTATCATAAGAAATAGACGCCTTTGCGGTATACGTATGAGAAACCTCCTTGTCGCACATCAATATAGCATGGCTGATTAACCCGGAAATATCTTTACCCTGAGCGTAAAACA
This sequence comes from Sthenelais limicola, assembly GCA_942159475.1. Taxonomy (NCBI): domain Eukaryota; kingdom Metazoa; phylum Annelida; class Polychaeta; order Phyllodocida; family Sigalionidae; genus Sthenelais; species Sthenelais limicola. Next base: position 67,725,309 of record OW804097.1, on the reverse strand, counting down.
TTTGCAAAGTTTTTAACGTTATCAAGATCAACGAGTCAAAAGATTCAACTACTTCACCCTTCTCCATATGGTGTTCATGGCTGAATTTGTCATTTTTCTTGTCCTTCCTCTTCCTACGATTTCTCGTTGTGCGGACGGAAGACCTCGACGATGAGCTCGAACTTGATCGAGATTCACTCGACGAATCACTGGGGGAAGTAACGTCATATCTGCTCGATCTGTTCTTCTCCCACCCGATTTGGTCGCTGGATTCTTCATTGGTGGCTTTCGTAGCGATTGATTCTGCTATGCCCCTCACCATACCTTCGAGCGCACTCATACGACCTGACATGTCAATCTGACTGTCGATAGTCGATTCAGGAATTTTCTCTCCGCTCTGAGCCATTTCTGCGCTAATGACAACCGATTTCACAGGTTTCCTCTTTACACACTTTTTACCAGTAGGCTTCTTATGTCTTATCTCACACCTGTTGCAAAATCGCAACATCGTTCAGTTATTCTGCTTAAATTAAGCCCGAATTCAAAATCTGCTGACGATGTGCACTGCTCGGCGGCTCGCGGATGAGTGATGTTCCATCGACGAGGCTCCCACTTTTATACGAAGGTGACAACGTCGCCCTGGATACTCGAACTCCGGGCGCTTCCGGCTCTTCCGGTCGTCGGCTGTATGCGATGAATACTAGGGTTTCGTCTTTACATATATATATATATATATATATATATATATATATATAATACTTGTATTCGATAAACATATATACATTTCTGTTATAATGGAGTATCGAAAAGGAGTGGTCCCTCTCAAAGTATCACATACAATGAGGTCTTCCTGGAGAGTATAAACATAACAGCAGCAGAATATTGATAAATTGAGTCCTATAAATCATATAATGAGTAAATTTGTTGAGATTCTGTTAGTAATAAGAGCTTAGAATGCAGCTTTAACAGACCAAATTTTACATCTCCATGTAAACAAAATGCATCATTATTTAATCTCGGATGATGAATGAATTAATTATAGAGCATTGAATATACCTTTGACCAGTGTTCCTGATCATAGGACTCCATAGAAAAAAGTCATGCAAAGCCTGGAGGGAGATACTTGAAAGAACATTCGAGCCTTCGTCAGAACAATAGGAATAGTATAGCAGGAGGCCGGACATTACACATTCTACACACATTAGTATGCGCATCGGGATGCTTTAATACAGAAGCCATTGTAAAAAGGGTTCTCCACCGGAATGTTAATGAAGACTTTAATAAGAGGTTAGAAGGCTTCTCAGACATTGGAACACGACATGGGAAATGAATGCAATTTTACAGTGATATAATTGCATTCTACTCTGTGTGAATCTTGATAGAGTGCCCCAGATCTGAGTTAATTAATATAAACTTTATAGTTAGGGATATCATATCTATTAGGGAGTTTCGACACCGCTCACCTATCCGCAACCGTATCCGTATCCTTATTACTTTAGGGATGCGTGAGCTGGGTGTACCGGAGCCTCCAATTTAGTTTCAGCAGACGCCCCTACGCACGCAAGGCTGTTGCCTAGCCCTACCGAGAAAAACTCAGGGAGAGCCGTCAGGTCGGCACCCAAGGTGGCGGTCTCTGACCGGGTCTCCGACGCTATAGTAGTGTTTTTTTTAACCATGTTTTCTGCGATAATAGTGTTAACTATCACCAAACTTGCTAGGCAAGGACATCAACAACATGTTTAATATTGTTCCCAAACCTTTTTTTTAAATGTAAAATGGCTAGATAGTTCGTCATATACATAGGTAAAACCCCCGTAACAAGTGGCATCCTTACGGATTCTCCTGAGTGGAACTCGGTATCGCGCTCATTACCTATTCATGACCTGACATAGTGACCTAATTCCACACCAATAGGTACGGGTTGCCTCCTCAGGAGGGTCTGTCGAAACTCCCTAATATTGTAATGGATACGCACATGTATACATACATATTTAGTGTAATAACTATATAGATGTGTACCTTTATTCTACTTTTACAAATGGATTATAAATATCTTTCTTTAATCTTTAATTATAGAAAATGTTTGCCAGGGATCTTTTCCAACCAGGACAACAAAGTTTGTGTAAGGGAGGCTTTAAAACGGATCCACCTTACGTATTCATTCAATAACACATTTCGAAAAAAGTGTCCCTGTCTGATTCTCGTGTATAGATCTTCTGTTAGAACGACCCATCCCTTCATTGAAGATATTCTGATTCAACTCATCAACAGTGCATTATACAGCCAAGTTTACATAATGGTATGCATGCCCATGCCTACATTGATTTCTTTCACTAGATTTACTCAATGCTTTTAAAAATGCATGTTCTCATTTGATTTTCTGTACCTGCACTTGAGTGAAGTTCGAATAAACTTAATCCAAGTCGTGTGTGTTATGTACTTACCGGTTGTTGGAAAAGTTGCTTAAGTCTTTTTTATTAAGGGCGCTTGAATATGTTTGTAAACAACTCAGTCTTGAATCATATCTAAGAACTGGCTTTGATGTTGGAAAAGGCGTACCTTATGAACAGTAAGTAATAGAAATGACTTTTCTTAAGGAATGTCACTACTGTCACTAATGATACTATTTCTTTTTTACTAAGCAATGTATGAAACCATTCACTTAGAGCTGCAGTTTCAATGTGAACAACAACCTTAATTGCAGTGGTTTAATTGATTATCGCTCATCCAGACTATATATTTAGTTTTCCTTCACTCGATTTGACTTCAAATTGTTGTATAAACATGAATTATAGCAACAGCAAAATATTTATAATTTTAGTCCTATAGGTCAAACAATGACAATGAGGAAAATTAGTAAGATCTTTTTTGTCATAATAGCTGAGAATTCGGCTTTAAGCAGATATATACGCGCTTTTGTATAAATTCGAATTTCTGGGCGTGATAAAACAAGCACAAACAGCAAACACAAACATTGTTCCCACACAAGTCAATCAAGGCTGTGTATCTTATTTTCAATATTTATATATAATACTAGCATAGTATACCCGTCCTCTGGACGGTTAAGAACAGGTAGGTTCTCTAGGGGAGGTATGGTCAAGAATCGGCAGGAACTGTAAGAAATCTTTCACCTCCTTCCTCTCTCACTCACTCTCCCCCTGTCGTCCCCGTGTTCTCTCTCTCTTCCTCTTCCTCTCCTCCCCTGTCCTCTCCCCATGTTCCTCTTCTCTTTCACTCTCTTTGTCTTATTTCTCATCCCCACACCCTCCCTCCCCACTTCTTCTCCCCCCAATCTCCCATGGTCACCTTGTTCCTCACTCTATCCGATTTCTCTCACCCTGTCCGTCTGCTTCTTTCATTCTCTCCTTCCCTCTCCCACACTTTCCCTCTCTCTGTATCCTATTCTCCCTGTCCCTATCTGATTTCTCCCACTCCCTCTGTATATTTGTCTATTTTTGTAACTTCATAATTAAACCCCCTCTGCTTAACTATATATTGTACGAAAAATAGATTAATTACCAGGAAAACCTGTTGTAACATAACCGACAGTGATGTAGAGGTCTTAAAGTACAATAGGACCTAAATATTACCTAAGTACCTCTCTATAAAAATTGTAACACTGAGCCTAAATCATCGATGAATTACTATGTAAATCAAGATATATGTTCGTTTTCACTTTATTTAGGACACATTGGAAGACCTGCACTGTAGAATTGTATGCCCTTTTCATGACTATGTAATTGTTAAAAATTCATGAATAAAAATTCAATATATATTTCTATATAACTCTCCCACTCCTCTGCATGTAGTTAGGTTGCCCCTGGACATAGGTTGTGGGAAATGACGTAGTATCTCACAGGGGGTTTCCCAGGCTATAGACAGTGTAGAAATCGCAATTTAAAAAAGGCTTCAAAATCACATTTTCACCCCAAATACCCTCACAAACCACATACGACGACATCCAGAGAGGGGGGATTGACATCTACAGATGAGTAAAGTAGTTTGTAATTCAACAAATTCCGAGAACATTCTGGACAAAGAAAACCTTCTTTCTACCATTTCTTTTCTACCTCCTTTCCTAGAAATCGCTCTAGCTGTATATTATATGGATTATATATATGTGGAATGCAAATCATTGCATCAGGGGCCCATTGCAGGGGGTGTCCGGTGTTTCCCCCGCCAACATTCTCCCCGCCGACCATCTCCCCGCCGCAATCTCCCCGCAACCATTTCCCCGCCTTACACTTTCCCCGCCCGTCATTCTCCCCGCCAGATTGCCTCCCCGCCGACATTTCCCCCGCCGACATTTCCCCCGCCGACATTTTCCCCGCCTATTTCTTTTTCCTACAGGAGTAGGGATCTTATGTTATGTGTCTGGATATATAAGTATATCATGCAGACGATTAGAAATTATTATTCGACGAGGGGAGGGAGAGTAAATAAATCGCAACCTACCATGTGATTATTACAGCATGCTGTACTGTACATATTGACCGTATATGGGTCAATTTTTTTTAGAATGTACAATTGCGAAATTTGCAACCTATGCACATTATACTGAATGGGTATTGAACACCAATCAATCAATCCTAATGGGCTTGGTATCATTGGAAAGCAGACATCCTAAGCTTTACGAAAATGTACATATTAGTATACATATTCGTAGGTCATGCTAACCTTTCATAACACATAGTTATGGATTGGTACACTTGTAAAGGAACATTTACTCGTTATAAGGAATTATGTTTTGTTTGGAATTGAAACATTATCATTAAAGATGTGTTACTCAACCAATTTCAGCTCAAATTCTACTCAAAACATTTAGGGAATAATGATACCCTTCAAACCTTTCACATTTATTTCAGATGCTACTGATATAAGGAATCAGTAGTATACAAATATCCCGCTCAAAATGCCATAAGAATTTGCTCATTTTTGCAATTATATTGCGTTATACCCTAATGTGACCATCTCGCCGATCATTGCGCAATAATTATTGTGTGAAAAGGGTCCACTATTCTTTTACTTTAGTCACTTTGCTGCGTTTCACATCATGATTTTTAAGGTCGATTCCCACTCAACCTATACAAATTTTTATCATGTAGTTATCATTTATTGGTGGGGAAAATGTTGGCGGGGAAAATGTTGGCGGGGAAAATGTTGGCGGGGAGGTCGTTTGGCGGGGAGAATGTATGGAGGGGAGAATGTCGGCGGGGAGATTTTTGGCGGGGAGATTTTTGGCGGGGAGAATGGCGGCGGGGAGGTTGTTGGCGGGGGAATGACCTAGAACCATTGCAGGGTTGAGGCCACGCCCACCAGGAGTTGTTTCCCTAGTGTTTGGTCACGTAACTGATTCTGACCAATCACAAGCGCGCCAGATTAGAACATTTTCTTCCAACTGACATTATTTAACTATAGCCATTGGCGTGTATAGACCATTTCGCGCTCCGTGTCATTATTATTTTTACGTTTATGTCTTGTTTTCTGATGTTCACCAAACATGTTATCCATTTTTTTAAAAATTCAATTTTATTCAGGTAATCGAGCTCGTACATCATGCTTATACTGTGACAATTACAAAAATGCTTCCCCAGATCACCGGGTGGTGGTCTTCCTCTGGAGTATAATATCATTCGGTATATATATACAATTGATCCCCCCTCTCATATTAGAAGGTCAATTATGATTTATCCATATCATTCTGTTTCAAGCTATATATAGTATATATATATAGACCTACATTTTGATGTGGTGAGTTGTTCAGCATTTGGAAACGTCTTAACTTGAATACACCCGAATGTAAAATTAACGTCAGTGGCGGTACCAGGGGGGGGGGGCCTGGGGGGCACCGGCCCCCCCTAGACCCCTTAAAATGGTCCCTGTGCCCCCCCTAACCCAGAGGGGCAGAGGGCCCCTAAAGCACTGCCAGAATTTGCACTTTCCTTCAAATCGGTGACTCTACATGTACAACACTCCCAATAACCCCATATTTCATTTTAGCTTAATAATTTTCATAACATTAAACTATATTTTAGGTTTCAAAATATTTCAACCTTCCTGGTTTTACCCATTTGGGGAGATAATCTTTTTTTTACAGGTTTAGGTGAATACTGCCACGCGTCTACCTACTATTAAACTATATTTTATTTACTTTCTATTACATAATTTAGTTTCAGGGCCTCCATTCAAAAAGCATTTTTAGATTCAGAATGTCTCAACAGGGTTTTAAATTTCAGTCTCAAAATTGGTATTCAAACAAGAATCAGTGAGGGTGAACAGTTTACAGTTATGATTTGTTCATAATTTGTACAATTCAGGGTTTTCAGTTATTTCCGTTTCCCAAAGGAAATATGACAGGGTCCAGTGAAATCTAAATTCTGGACAAAATAAACCTATAGATATGCCTCAAATGTGAGGACTCAAGAGGGTCTCAATAGAGACAATTAGTTTCGTTAATTTTATTTTCGCAATAAGTTTGTTTTGTGAAGCAAGAAAATTGGGTTGTCATTTTTGCTAGACAAATTAGAGTTGTGGGGGCTTTATTTCATTGTCATTAGGCAAATTAACTGTTATGCATTGGAATATCATTCCAAAAAGGCAAATTCAGAAAATTTTGACCTCAAGTGTGCCCCCCCTAGACCTGCCTTCTGGTACCGCCCCTGAACGTGTCCATCATTATGCGGCAGATGTTATAAAATATTAAACATGCCAAGGCGAAGAATATTGTTTTTTTGTTTTGATGACTGAAGGTTTTATTATTGGGAAAGGTGAGTCAACATACATGTGAGAAATAATCTAGTTAACGGTGTGGCTTTGACGGGGTTTCAAGAAAGGACTTCTCATGCAAAGCCAAATAGATCGACGAGCTGTGTTTTTTTTATAGAAAAACAAATGACGCATTTCCCATGACAGGACGAGGTAAATACAGTAGAAAATATACAGATGCAACACTTTCAAAAATTGATGACGAGAAATTAAAGCCAGTATAGGGATAAAACATTCACTGAATTCTTGACTAAATTCCCTTTCTAATTTCAGAATATCCGGGTTATACTCACGAATACATGGAAACCGTAGAAACACAATGCATGAGTAACTTTACTGAAAATTAAATAAGCATAGCAAAAAATAACGTAAAGATAGGTCCTTTACAATGTATCCAATTCCAGGGAACCTTGATTCATTCAAACTTGTTTTCAATATTTCTTTTATCCTTTATTATATACACTGTGCCTTGCCAAAGTTGGAACTTGTTTAAGGATGTGGCTTAGTATTGTTTATGGTGTGTGTCTTAGAGAAAGGGCCATGTGGACTAGACGAAAGGTCAGTAGTGCATTCTTTCGTTCCTATAGGCAGATGCCTTAATGGCAACCACACCACCTCGGCACATGTTCTGCAATATAGGAACGATCCATGTAAGCTGGGACTTCCTTTCACAGAAGACATGGACACGTGGCCCTTTGCCGCCGGGAGGTAAATCCTGTCTACTCAGAATCTGAGTCCTGCGTGTGGAGTGTGTTTACAACACAAGGAATGATTCATAATATAAAGCATTAACGACAATACAACACTTTACATGGATTTGATTAAAGCTTTCATTTATGTATGCATGCATGCTATTAATAATTTATTAGACTCTTGCCTTTATTGTGTTTTGATGTATGTAAATATTGCTCTGTATGTTATTGGCGGACTGATTGTTAATTAATCATGGGACAGATTCAATACATGACCCTTTATGCAAGCGCCATGACTCGGCGATAATCTTATCATGCACCCATACAAAGGAACGCAAGGATCGAGAAAACTGGTTTAATCTTGCTCTCACTAAATGAAATGTGATAGAAAATTTACACAATCCCGCTTCCAAACGGCTGCAGCGATACATGCAAAGAAACAATTTGCTCAATTCATCTAAACCCTTCGGGAGAAATGTATAGATAGAAAAAGCTTTGTATGTTGCGCAATTTTGAAGGGGGAAAAAGAGAATACAACACGCAGGATCTACAAGTGTTCTCCTACGTCAATTCTTACGTTGTTTGTAATGTATCGCCTAAGATCCAAGGTATAGACCCTTCTCATCCATTGCTTACAAATAAGAATATCGCGTTGCTCCTGAAGTGGAAGGTGGTATTGGGCTCTCCGCTAACAAATGTAACAGAGACCTCCATTACACTGAGACCGCACCCTACATACTCTCCATTCTATCTTTAGTGCCAAGGTATGCTAGGCCGTTTGTCATAATTTAGTGTGTGTAATATTCCACTCGAATCAGAGACTTTGATGAATTATAACTTTTCCTCATCAATTTGTCCCAATTTCACGTCCGAATCTATTGAGAGTGACTGTTTTTGTTTAATTTATACAGGCCCTTTTGATATGTAATATCAGACGTGTGGATTATTGACAAGTTATGATAATAATACTGTACTGGTAATAAATGGTATACTATATGTCGATGCTGAATAAGTAATTACAGGGTTGTAGAGGCTGCTGAAGACGATGCCGGAAATACATATTATATAGTTAAAGTTGTTCTCGTAATTTAACAAATTTGATATTGGATATGAAATCTAAATTATATATTTGCAAAAAGCTTTGGTGCATATTCGAGATATTATGCAGTTTAATATATGTGCCAAGGGCCCTGAAAATAGTCAATTAGTTTTAAAAAATTGCAATGGTCATAATTAGTCCAGATGAGTTAATTGTTTTAAGCATTGTGCTTGTAGTAGGCTATGCCAATATAATAGTCAAATTTGGAAATATAGTATTCTGGCTGCTATTTCACAGCATACTAAATGGATGTAGATGAAACGAAGGCTACCAGACACGCCGTATTCTATGGAATTTATATCTTCTGGGAGTCCATAGTAATTAATTTCTTCTCTAGACATAACATCTAGAATAACTTCTGGAGAGGGGACTCGAACTTCTTCTGAACCTTAAAGTGGTTTCATGTTTAGTTTCACAAGAAAGCATTACTAAACAATTGTTTAAAGACCACTTTATAAGATCAAGTGGACCCTGTGTTCCATTTCTGGGTTGACCCCAGTTTTTGTGATACAAGTGGATAAACTTCTGCTGGTTCCTAAGTCTAAATTTATAACAGTATGTTTACTGTGTCTGGTGGAAACTCCTTAACCGCCACTATGACCTTACCAAACTATTATATAATTAATTTGAGCGACTTTTCGAAATTTCAGAAAGTTTAGTACGAGGAAATTCATTGATACAAGATAGTTTGATATTGTGCTAGTTGATCTTAGCATTAAACCACAGAGGCACAATTGAAAAAAAATGTTCCGGTGATCGTCCGGGATAGAAAGAGTTAAAACATGTGCGAACTAGAACAGGGTGGATGTAGGTGGATACACAGAGCGTCTGGAATGCCAGTGTCACCCTTCCCTCTTGTTCACCATCATTGGCGTAAGAACCCCATTCAAGCACTATAATTTCTACCTTCTCCTCCTCCTCCTTTGTGCCCCCATACTATCTAGCACGCTTCTCCAGTGCCCCTCCTCCTCCTCCCCTCCTTCCTTTCCTCTCATATAATACTCGTCCTCCTCAGGGAAAGACTGTTGGGACATCCCAGACAAGAGTTGGAGTGGCATTGGGACGTGGGGGTTCTACAGAGGGTCCGCCTGGCTTACTCCACCTCTTTTAGTGCAATAATCACACACAAGTCGGACCCCATTATACGTTCTTAAGGTTTGATTGCCTAGCAACTTAATTATACTCAGCATTTTCAGGCTGCAGTCTTCCAGCAAAAAAGGATATTTTTTCCATTACAAAACTATGGCCAATCAAGTAATCTGGGCATTTTTATTGCTACCTGCAATAATTGTCAACGCCCAACAAGTCCCGGGAGTAGACCAATGTGTCTATAGTTTTACAGTTAACCAGGCTCAAATTGATCAGATTTGTGGCCCCAAAAGTGGCGGCAATGGAAACCAACCCAGTGGAGAGGTGCCTGCAGAAATTAAGGCCGAGTATGACAAGATAAAAGCTGAGAATCAGGCCCTTAAAGACACGGTGGAGAAATTGCGTGAGGATTATGAAAGTATGGTGGCTGGCGTTTTGAAAATAGAACAAGAGACGGCAGGATGGAGGGAGGTAGTGGCTTGGCCCAACTTAGAGCCTGTTCTTAAGCCAGATAATGAAACTCTTATCACAGTAGATGATCCAGCATATGCAGGTAAGATATCACATTCGAAGACCTTTTCAAAAGGTCATATATCTTAAAGACAAGAAAATTCTTGAAAAAGATAATCAATTAAGTACTTAATAACTGCACTATCACTGGCATTGCATACATGTATTATTAAATACATAATCATTAGACTCATGGGTATTATATCAGTTGCCAACTTACCATGGTATTTGAATTATATGTTAGTGATTGATATCACTAATGCTATCAGATAGAGAGCTCTGCATTTATCCTCATATTTTGGAGGAGGCTCTTGGAAATTATTAATAACCCCCAGTCGAAAACAGTGATACGGAATTGCGCAGGGTAGAGCAAAAACAAATATATAAAAAAAATCATGTCTGCATCAAATTTCTTCCTAGTCTTTCTTGCTTCCATCAAATAAAATAGGCGAATTGGCTTGTCATATGCTAAGTATTTCAAGACACGACCCAAGGCTCAACTGACTTGGTATTTCCTACCATTTACGTACACATATTTCCTCTTAAGTACATCCAAAATCCGACAGGTTTTTTATGGTCATATTCTAGGTGGTTATTTTCTTGAAGTAAGATTTTCTGCTTCAAGTGTATCAAAATAATTAAAGAATGCATTCAGAGTTTTAGAGAAATTTATATACATGTATGCATGCACAATATTCTGGTTTGTAAATCTTGCTAATGTTCCTTAACTAACTTTTCACATGTGGTCCACGTGAGAAAACAAACTGGAAACAAAAAAGTCTTTGCAGCTCAAAATGTTATGATTCAGAGTAAGTCCGCGTAAAAATTCTTTTCGTAAAATATCAACACAGGAACTTAACCGTTTACCCTTTCATCACTCTAACCGGAAAAAAATCGTCCTACTCTAAATATTTTCTGTTTAGTGTCTCGGAAGTAATACTGAATAGAAGTTAAAAATGTTAAGGATGCCAAACTACGTACGTCAGTTAGGTAAAACATTGTGCATGGATCCATACTCGAAAAAATTGTTCCTCGTTCCTGAAAAGTGCCCGCCCTCTTGACAAAAGTTAGAGGTGGGGCAACACAACACAGACATGGAAAGTGCTGCGATTGGGATGAAAAATTAGTTCACATATCCACGTTTTATAGATCTATATCGGCACCCCGATTCATTGCGTTTTCAAAAGGTACATATACCCGAGACAAACAAACATAATTTACTAAACTAAACTAAATGTATATTGATCTAGTAGCAAGTGATAGAACAACGACTTGCGTTTGGGCTGAAATTCAAGTTAAATGAAATAAATACAGTTTTCAGGTAGGCTCGAGGATACTAGTGCTTGAGCAGACAAATGATTATGAATATTAATATTTCTATACTCGGGGAGGTATATAGCAGTTTCCGAAGTCTGAACTTTATCACATGTCTTTTTATACTTTAAGCGACAACCTAATCGAAATAGGTGATACATGTATATATACATGTATTTCCGGGAGTATGCAACCGCTTTGTCCTGAGTCTCAAAATAAAGAATTCATTGAATTGGATTGAAAAATCCAATTGGATTGAATTGAGTCGAATGTTTAGATCATTGTATAAGTTGGGTAATGACGTAGCCTCTGCTTTGTGTATCGCTCCGGGTTCTGTACTATTATTATGCGCCTAGCAGCACAGATACTTTTCTCAGATTGTGGGGAAAACACAGTAAAGATTCAAACCAGATTCAAACCAGAATAAACATTCCGTCTACACCATTCCATAGAACTAACTAATTTGTATCATTTACTCCAACGATATATTGCGTGTAACCCAGGGTGACGTTTTCTCCCGCTCACTTCTGTCACTCTGTTAGATGTAAGTGTCTAATTAGTGTTATTAATGTTCCTCCATAGACTGTTGGGATGCTTGGATCTCTGGGCACAAGAAACCTGGTGTCTATAAGATACAGACTGAAGATGCTATTATTCCATTCTATTCGTATTGTGACAAGGAGGGATGGATGGTAATACAGAGGAGATTCGATGGAAAACAGAGCTTCCACAGGTATGTTTAAAATATTTCGTATTCCCAGAAAGTGTTCTAGACTACTAAGGTCACCTATTATGCCATCGTCGGTCCTCCGATTTTTTTTAGATTCAGTTCTTCAGAATTAAACACAAATATATAAGGAGAGGTATTTGGAATACTTGAGTATACATATTGCATGTTAAATTGTATAAAGGCGAACGCTTGCTAAATCTCTCAAATTTTCTTGAACGTTGCCCACGCCCATTTGACCTGGTAGATAGGATGCAACATATTATACATTTTTGTTTTCTACTGAATCGACAATACGATCACAAAGGTATGGAAGGAAAGGACTATCACTGTTTCAGGTTAACAGTTCTTCTGTGGGCTTGACTGAGTCAATTCGTTTCATCTAATAAATGTTATAAACGATGATTCTTTCCTCAGCAAATACTGGAATAAAAAGATGTGACTATAATTCGAGGCAACAATTAATTCATAGAACTATGTCGTCTTGAGCAATGAGGGACTTGCAAATTCCAATGCGTATACGTCGGTCCCAGTTCATTACGAACTTCTTCGGAACAGAATTGTCATATATGTATTGTTATAAGAACTTGTGAATAATTTGAAAGAAGTCTCGGAAGATGTGGATTAGGCTTTCACTATGGAAACACTAATAAAATGGTCTAATGAAAATGGGAGGATTTCCCATGAATCCATGAACCAGCCTCAGAAATTGGGGACTTTTCAAGTCTCAATTGCAGTAGAAATTGGGGACTTATCAAGTCCTCAATTGCAGCATAGACAATTACCTCCCAGACTAACGTCATTATACAGCTGGATAAGATTTCTGTGCCGTTCACCTGGGTACTTTGCTAAATGTAATTAACAAAGGGAGAAGCGATTTGACATTGTTGTTTTTGTGTATAGTATTCTTTTTTTTACATTGATGCATTTACTTATTGACGTTGGGATAAGAGTTCAGTATCCAACTATTAATGCCAAATATTCCGTTCGATAAGAACCTTCAAATATTAACGATCATGAATCGACCCTTGTTATACAATGATCGCTTTAGCATCGTGTCTGTGGGATTCAGCATTCAGAATTTTCAAAATTTGGTAGGTAAAATTTCGTCACACTTTTTAGAAATTGGAGAATCCGTGTACGAACCTTTTTGATGTTAACATTTTTGATGTAGGACATAAGATGACTGTTTATTCTTGAAGTTTAAATAAACGGGTGAGATGTGAAGGTTCTCTCCTCCTATCAACAACAGCTTATCAAAATTAACTTTCCCCAAATAGTTGGTCATTAAGAAGTTTGTTTTAAATCAGTCTAAAATATTCTGTATGGGCAGTGTCGTAATTCACTCCTCTTTTTGTCCACGATATTCAGTATTTTGGCATATATTATATTTTGACATCAGTTGTTGTAGTTCTGGAAGTTATGAAAGAGTTAGCTAGATGATTTTAACGTAATTTTAGTTTGTCGGGAGGTTAAAAATATTAAACAAAACGAAAGTGCGTATATTGAGGTTAATGGTGAATTAATATATAGTTAGTATTCATAGTTATAGCAAAATATGTTTGAAGGAATTTAAAATAATGTATTGCTTAAATGAAACGATTGTGTAAATGTTAACCAATTCGCATCTGGCGCACTCATAATAGTTGTTCATCTACCCATAAATTAAGACCAAACCCATCCCATCAAATGCAAATGCTATCGCTTGCACCAAATCATCATGGAAAAGAACACAATTGACCGTTTGGTTCAAAGTCGTATTTAATAAGATATTCATATTCTCATACTTGGTGTTAGTTGATATCCACTTATGTCAACGGCAGTTTCCCAATGGATAGTAGGAATCGAACATAATCTGAAGTTATTTAGATATAAACGATAGAAAAAAGCATTCCCTTGGCCGTTGGTAAACATGGTTCTGTCATTAATGATCCGGATGCATGAGATGGCACTAGGGTGCTGATTCAAGGTGACGAGATGAAGGAATATGTGCAAATGGCTTTTATGGTGTCCTAATGTGAAGGTACACCTCAGTGGCAAGGGCTCATGTAAAAGGTGTAAATGCCAGGCAGGAAACCGTACAGGGAATGGTGTTCCATGGACGACTACCCTGCTTAGTATTCAGACAAATATGCAAAGCATAGTCAGTCGGATGAGGCTTAACGATAGGTGAGATATGATAAGATAATAGAGACAAATAGAGATAACAAGAAGGAGAGGTTTTGCGAAACAATCTACATGTTTATTTAATTACACAAGTAAAAACTATTTGACACGAGCTGGTGTCTGGTAAGGCCAGTGGCTAACTGTGGCTAACAGTGGCTAAGGCAGTGGTGATTGGTCCGTCCTGTCATCAAACAAATATGTAAAAATTCATTTGGGTTCCACATACTAGCAAATATCCCCCTATCTGTGTAGCGTCACATTACGATTGTATATACTTCAATTTCATTTATTTAGTGTCTTGAACTTATTCATAATTGCGCATAGTACAACTTTACTGTAGATGGAAATAACACTATGAAAAACTGTGATTTCTATCACTCATCATGAATTAGAAAAAAAACTCAAAATGAGTAGACGTCTATACTAGAAGGAAAGGCAAATACAGATCTACCCTGCTATGTATATCACGATCGAGTTCATACTTTGCCATTGGTTCATGGTGGCACTGAAATATAAATTTATATATACATTTTCTTCGAAATTCAATAACATAAGTCATAGGACTCTTCTCATAGAACATAGCCTCATCTCACATAATCTCATCTCCTTTCACATATTGTCTGAGTGTCGAAAGTCGTGAATATAAAAAAGTCTGGAATACTACCTTCATTCCATGTAATATAATACATATCTTAATAGATTGAAAGCAGGACATGAGGGAAAACATTTCTCAAGCGAGAGGGTGACTGTATTGTCCAAACCTGAATAAAGGCACGTTTTAAAAAGAAATTCGACCCTCTTTCCCGTGGGGAACTGCAAGCGAGGAATTCGCCCTCAAAAAGTACATTTTCCTTATTGAAAAAAATCCACATAACAATGACATCTTGTGCACTATCTAATACAATCTAACTTTGTACTTTTCTTCTGTGTTGTAGAACTTGGGACGAGTATAGCAAAGGCTTCGGTGACATTGTTGGTGAGTTCTACCTTGGTAACGAACCCATTCACATGGTGACCGCTCAGCGCCCCTATGAACTGAGGGTAGAACTTGTGGGCTGGAACAGCAAAATATACCACACCAACTACGACGACTTTGCTGTACGTATTCTATTATGAGTATAGTCTCTGATCAAATCAGGTATCGAATATAAATCAGAATTCCTTCTCCAAGGCTCAAAGCCTAATTCTGTATAATATCTTCCCTTCACGTTCATACTCTCACACTCATAGACAGAGGTATGGTCACGTCAGGTACATTGGTGGTAGGTGGTGTAGGTAGAAATACAAGTTATAACCTAATGATATATCATTTCGGTCGTAATTCATATTCAGATCAGACATACATTCTTATATGGTGGATTGAACTCCCAATCTGTGTCTCAATTTGTTCGCATATATATATATACCTGAATGCCCCTGCCGTCTACATAGAGACACCGACTTAGTAGAAATACCGAGAAGAAGCACCTATAGATAGGATGGCACCATAAAGACATTTATATTCAAAATGGTCGCATCGCACCTTTATCTTGTATGATCTATTTACATGCCTGGCCGAATGACCCCTATATAGATATTGCGGACTGCAGGAATGGAACCTCCCCCTCCACAAACAACTCGACCCCCACTAACACCCACCCACCTACACCCTCCAGTCAAAGAAATGTCGGCGCCAACGGGGGCTGGAAAACAAAGATTTGACATTTTCCTCAGCCCAGTGGCCTCCCCGAAATAGACTGTATGTGACAAGTCACTCACTGGGTCATTGTGGCCATGTCTCTACCAGATATTGGGCTTCTTTCCTTCAGCGGTGCCGAGACTCCGCAAATGGACGCTCGATGCATCTAAAATACCAGATATGTTGTTCAATAAGGAACCCACCTGCCAAGAAGGCGCAGCTTCCTCTCACCTTTTATTCTTTGTTGTATACACTTCGCCGCTTTTGTTGTGTACAACTTTAGGATATATTGGTTTCGATTCTCTGAAGGATTTAAATTTGAGAGTAGTCCAATGATCTGAATTGAGTTCTTGATAGATAAACAGAACAGTCTATAGATGGAAACTTAATCCAAACATGTTTCTATCTTCACTATCACTATCACATCACTATCTTTAGCAGTCGTTTGGAGTATAAATTTCCTACTTTTTCAAAATACGGAATGAAATCCTCCACAATTCACCAACCCTCACGAACGATTAATATTAATATTAGCAATTAAACAGCAGACAAAATCCTGCATGTTATATTTAGAGTTCAAATTACCAAAGTGAGACACAGGCAATTAATTGCCCTTGCCTTGTGAAACTATAGTTAATTCTGTCTTGTATGGTACGAAATACAATCCATTTGACTTATTCCTTTCTTCAATGTTACCCAGTAACCTTTTCATATTTCAATGATCCAGCTTGGGAGCGAGACCGAAGAGTATGCCATGAACGTCGGCAACAAGACCAAAGGCAATTACTTCGATGTCCTCACCCCGTTGAATGGCATTGGCTTCACAGCACGTGACCACGACAACGACCAATGGTATTCGGCCAACTGTGCAGACTACTACCGCGGTGGCTTCTGGCTGACCAACTGTGGCTTCGATCTTCATAGAGATTGGTGCGATGGCGCTGGCTGTATGTCCTGGGGTAGCAAGACCATGAAGAAGTCCCAGCTTAAAATTAGACCCATGGCAGCGAAGGATGGAGGTGCCACGGAAGTTTTCAGGCCGCCTGTCCAGAATCCGATAGAGGAGGTGGAGGAGGTACCTAAGGTGGTGGAGGTACCTGCAGAGCTTGACCCCCTCTATGATGAGGATGACGATATAGCCGAAGAGGACGACGATGATTTTTATGATTATTATGAAAATTAAATTTCCTATGCGAAAATCTATACTTGTAAGTGAAGAAAAAAAACACCAAATCATGAAAATGTAGCAATCGATCTTTTCATTCTCAATCGATTGTTGTCACTTGTAACAGTCATCAACTTGCATTTACATACCGAATTTATTTGAATTCAGAATGAGTTCCTGATGTAAACTGGATTTTACTTAGCATTCCATAAATGTCAACCTCATGCAGTATCATTGCACAAACATCTTGATGGAAAACGAATTAAGCTACTTTTTATGTTAACTAAAAGGACCTTTATTGTTAAATATTGTTAAACCGCGTTTCATTGAAATATGCTCCCTTCCATTCAAGCAAAATAAAATCATCTGATATAAAAATCCACAAGGATGTCTTTATTACAATACAACCTTTTCAATTATTGAATAATCTCTTTGTGTGCTTCTATGCCTCACGTATAAACGGTAAATTAAACAGAAAACTTAATTCATCGCCAGAGTAAAAAAAACTCGATTATAAACGGATTTTAACATTTCCACGCACACAATTCGATACATAAAGACAATACATCTTTCTCAACCCACCAGGAATTGTAAACTTTCTTGAGTATAGAATGATATTATAAGAGTGCAATGTTCTTTTGAGGAATCCTTCTCCACTGCCAGGGACGTTAGGTGGTGGAGACCACATGATTAATCCATTTGGTGAAATAGCCCACCTCGGAGTAGACACCAGGGTAACCTTTCAGTCCGCAGCCAATATTCCATGAGACGACGCCTACTTGAAACCATTGCCCGTACCTCTGACACACAAGCGGACCACCGGAGTCTCCCTAGAAATGTCCAAGTTACAAGATATAACATTATGGTATTTTATGCCTTGGATATCCACGCATCATTTCATTTTCTATGACTCTAGAGCTATTCGTTATTTTATGGTTTGTTTGAGGAAAGTCAATTTTATGTCAAAACAAGGTGGTGCATTTAGTCTTTTCTTATTCACCCACATATCTAATGATAAAATCATTGGCTGCATTATTTTTAAGGAAGATCTTTAATAAGGGATTGGAATTTCGAAATTGTTCCTCATTTTAAAATGTATAGAAACAGAGCACGTATGCTATCAACATCAAATGGAATACATCCTATACGACTGTGAGATTTGTTTACAATTTTCAAACATTCTGATGGGGATAATTCTAATTAGAAGGAGATCTGCAAAACACTGTTTTCTCTGCACGTTTAAAAGAGGCACAGAAAACGATGCGTCAAAAGACAAATTATCGGGCAAGCTTAAAAGCCCACTAGGGTCAGTAGTTCATACAGTTTTCGCCGGAAGAAGTAATTTGGCGCCTCTTGCTTACTTCCGGCAGCAATGAGGCAATCAAAGCGCACTGTGCTGGCCATTTTCTGGCCAGAATATAAACATTGTTTTCATTCCTTTTAGACCGGCGCTCATAAAATACCGCGTCCATACCCACTTCGTTTTTATAAGTGTTACCGTATCAATTCAGTCAGCATTCATCAACATGTAATGTGCACAATTCTCAGTCCTTACAGATATCTTTTTAGAAGAGTTCAAAAACATTATAATCAATATGGTTACAAACACGATTCAAAGCGCATCACGAGGGCTCCAATAAATAACCCACCAATCCATAGCAGTATTAATTTTAGGAAAACACAAGCGTGAATTATGTATTACAAGATTTCACGGTGTAACAAAGCGTCTTTGGGTGTATTTAATGAGATTCGATAACGTTCCTCAAATACAGGGAGGATCATGCAACGGCAATTAACCGAATGACAATTCTAAATTTGGGAGGGGAAAACAATTCTAGGAAAACAGATGAGAATATTGATAAGGTGACATTTGGATGCGCGTAAGAAGGCGCAAAAGTTGTGTTAAGACGCTACTTCCGACAAAATTAGTGGGTATAGTCATGGTGCAAATATTGGCAGTATCTGCTGATTCAGGCAAGGGAAGGAAGCGCAAGTGAGGTAGCACCAGCATTTCAGTTTGTCATAGTGTCGAGAAAAAGACGTGAGAGTCGAAGGGGTGTAGGTGAGGGGTAGAGATTAGCCGTAATTTGTTGTAAAATATAAGGAAACAAACTATATATATTATTAGAGTGATTAAATTCAAAATATGTGTCCACTTTTAATAGGTTGATGCATGGACAAAATTGACAGTAATATGGCTACGATTAATAAATTTCATTAATTATTATATAGTCTATATAAATTAGCTCTCTATCAAGATTACTGATTGAATAAATTCAAAATGGCATGGTCCATGTATGTAATTCTGTTTGATCTATACGGACGGGGTTCAGCATAAGAATTAAGGGTGTATCAAGGACATGCTCGCTTACTTTAAGGAAATCCACAGAATTACACTGAGTATACTATACTATTACGCGGCCACCCATAACCAGACATAAGGAAGGGTGGGAATAAACTATATGAATTAACATAATGATTAACATATTATCAGAATGATTTGCGGACCTATTGGAGATGAATCAGTTGATTAGTACATGAGTTAGAGAGAGACATTGGAACATGCAAACATAGAAAAAAAGGAGAGAGGGAACGATGGGGGGTAAGGCAGAGGATAGAGGATTCCCCTTCAGATGTAACCCATCCATGCACTCCTTATATGCAATTATAACAAGAAAATACCTTGTATTGATCTGAATATCGCATGGGGGCGGACATTTCACTTACACAGGAACAGTACTTACTATGCGGGGACAAGCCTATATAAGGATATAAGGAACTGTGCAACTGGTCTTGGAGGAGTAATTTACTGTCTTATAGCCCGGGGAGATA
This sequence comes from Sthenelais limicola, assembly GCA_942159475.1. Classification (NCBI taxonomy): domain Eukaryota; kingdom Metazoa; phylum Annelida; class Polychaeta; order Phyllodocida; family Sigalionidae; genus Sthenelais; species Sthenelais limicola. Next base: position 67,705,293 of record OW804097.1, on the reverse strand, counting down.
TTTGATCGACATCTACAAGGTTCTTGTGATGGATTGATTTATATCTCGGCCAGGAAAAGGTGGGTGGAGTGCAAGTTTACTCTCAGGAAGCCTTTGCTGATGCAAACAGGACAAGAGTAAACAAAGAAATCTTTATAATATCCTTATAGTGACAATAGTTTCTCTAACCGAGATATGCCATATTCCGATGTGCATTGTTTTAAGCCATATTTACCCTGATAACAGTGGTATATTGATGGAACAAAAAGGCACTATGGAATAGCTTAAATACAATACACATGTCACCGATGGTATTGGCAACCATGTACCGATGGGCACAATCATTGCATATCCATCAGTTCTATTGCAATGATCAATTATATATATGGAATTCAACATCTCATCTATACAGCATAGATGTCGATCGAAGGTTGCTCCGATTTGGCAAAGTATGATTATGGTCTTGGTTCATTTCATGTGAGCCCTTGAGCAATCTAAAAAGTCCCCTTCTGCACAACTTGGTGCAACACTAGGATTTAAAATTAAGCATGCCCTGGTATGAAAATATTCCATAAACACGAAACTAAGAATTTTTAAAAAGTACACCTATTTAGCGACGCATAAATTTACAAGTTATTGTAATCCTTACCTACTAGAGGAAATGACATTATGGAGCTCCTTTATTACAATTGCCTCTGTTTGAAGACGCAAATGGACATAGGTGAAACCTATCGTATGTACCCATGTACGCAGCGACCGTGCAACAACACAGAGACAATTTAAAAAGAGTCAGTTTGATTCTAAGAGGGAGTCCGGTCAGCACATCTCGCCAGATTAACTCCTTTTGGAGTCATTTTTACTCCCTTTCAACGAGGAGTCATTTGTACTCGCTTAGAAAGAGAGTAACAACTGAAAGTCTATAATACAATTTTAGTCTAAATACCTAAAGATATTACTCACCATATGAAGAATTCAGTTTCAGAATTCGTCTTCACATTCTCCATCATCCACTCAAATGAATTGTTCAATGAGAGTGCACAATTAGGGACATGTGACTTCAGTCTGGTCCTTTGTCTTCACTATGTAGGTGGCTTGATTAAAATCAAGTTACCCATGCTATGTGAGACAGAAAATGGAACAGGAGAAGACTCCAATCCCTTAAACTTAAGTTTCTAATATGTCCTTCCTTCTATATTGATGAGAAGGGTTATGGTAATAACCATTAAGCATATTATTATAAATTACAAATCATAAGTGCTGTCTGATCTGGCAATGTTTGATAGTGGCATAGGAGATCATAATAGGATGCCAGGTTGTTTGGGATTGTTTGTGTTTGTGATTTTAGGGATATTCTTTAGATCCTGAAGAAGGGCACATGTCGCCCGAAACGTCGATCCCATCTTATTGAATAAACCTACTGGTAGGTGTTAGGAGTTGACTTCACATCATTTTGAATATTCTTTAGATACTGAAAATTAGAGGGCTGTGACTCGGAATCATGGCCCGACTCCCTTTTGGAGTCTATCCCTGAACTTCCAGGCTTATCAGAGTCAAAAACCGATTCACAAATGATGCACCTAAACGAGTCAATATGACCCGGATTTAGAGTCAGATATAGGTAAAAAAGAGTCGAAAACGAGTCACTTGCTTTTACTCTTTTAGGAGCTGCTGGACTCGGATTTAGAGTCAAATGACTCGTTTAAATGTTTTTCTGTGAAGATACTCGACAGATGCATGTGCACGTTTTGTCAAGTCTGACGCAACGCCTCTAGCGATTGTCTTTTTTCCGTACTTTACAGTCGGGTATTATGGTATTGATTGCTTAAAATTCTGTGGGAAATGTCAGTCAACCTATACATATATATGCGATATTCTGTTTTTAAGAAAGACAAATCCAGCTAGTTTCTGAAAGAAATATCATACTTTAAATCGATAAGAATGAGGTCATGTTTGTGCTGCGTGTTGTCGTTGCGCAAAACATCCATAAACACGCCGCTATACGTTTTTATTCGGAACGGATTACTTCAAATTACTCTTGCTCTTGTATGTAGTCGAACACCCACACTTTTGGCCACAATGATTGTCAACATCGTCACTCTATGTCCAGTTTGCGAATACCCGGCGATTACCTCTTATATTATATTGTCCCAAGAATGAAGGCAATGGATCCTACGTGAGTACCCTCTAATACGCATGCTCCAAACAATTGATACGTCTTGATTTCAGTCAGATCAGTCTTCGATCAGTTTGACCGCTATATTTTGATAAGCTATGTAGCCATTGTCTTATTATTTTTTTATTACATTTGAAAGGCCAAGTACATTTAGCAAACGACGATGAATTATGAATAAATAATACCAAGCAAAAGCTTCTATATAGGTATAGATAAGCCAAACACGCACCTATAATGCACTATAAATGACTGGAACAGCCTCATCATTCAGTTAACCTATTCTTCATAATAGCTCGTAGCTATAGTTCTTATGTACCAGACATTGACCTGTGGTGTAACATATAATTCATTGACCTTGGTAGAAATAATTCCAATATACTGCAATCTAAATCATCATCTACTATGAAGGTTAATCCTTTTACCGAAAGAGGTAAGATGAAGGATGAACTTTAGTAGCATATTAAACTCATACATCGTATAATCTTCTAGGAGGATCAGTCCAATAAAACCTCATTTTGTAACTTTTATGGTCGAGGTCTGTTAGAAAGGGATATGCGTGAAGGAAATTGGATTGGCCTCTATTATTATTATAAATCGTATTACAATTTCGGTAAAGGTGCATGGATGGACTTTTAATAAACTCGCCCATTAATGAAGAAACTTAATACCGATTAACATGAAGAGTATAACACCGCTGATTCATAGGTACTTCTTGAAACACATCCCATATTCAGTCGAGGAACTGCGCATCATATGTTTAGAAAATGACTTATTCCTTTACTTATAATTTTAAAATATAATTATTGTGTTTATTTTTTCTTTTGTATCAATATTGATTGTGATTGTTGATAGGAATCTCGCCATTTATCCTAGTTGAAAAAAAGATATTTTTCGAAAATTTCACAGTGTGATATCTCTCATTTTCCGAGAAGAAGAATATACGTTATCAATTCACATCACATATGGGATAATCTTATTGCATTTGTATCTCAATATAGTTATCACTTATATGAAATGTATCCAACCTTCGAAAAAAAATCTTAACGTTCGTATCATGCAGAATGCATCTATCAGAAATCTGTCAGATACTGTTATTGTTCCATAACGTTCAGGAAATGGACCAATATGAAATGAGAACTGAAGGAGATTCTTTTTTCACACAGGGCTGGGGATGGTACATAACTCAGTCTGACATTGCCTATAGACTTCCTCAATGGCCAAGGCCAACGGTTGACTAGGAGTTCAGTCGGTGTATAAAACAACTTAGGAACAACAGTGCGATGGGGGTAAAGGTTAAATGGGATCCTCCCAGGTATACAGCCTCAGCGTCGTGCTGGAAGTGGATTTTTATATCTGGCATACAAGGAGGATATGGACGGCAGGAAGGAACGCCCCGAAGCATAAAAGGGGGCACAGACAGAAGAAAGGTTAATGAAAACACATTCACGAGGAGCTTATCATAAAAAGAGAAATAACTTATCATATATATGAAATCATAAATTAACAAAGAGCTGGCCTCGATATATATATAACACTATATTGACTTTTGAAGGTACAATCTCATTTTGTACCCGTATGCCCATATATATTGATGCTGAAGGATTGATTGGAAGTGCAGTAAGTATAACGTCTGCATTGGTGCACAAGGTAGACACTACGCTATTTTCTTGTTATACTTTTCAACACGCATGACCAAACTACCGTATAAAGTATGAACCTTTGTTTAGAGAAATGCCCACACAACTTGATTCAAGATCCTCTCCGAATCGCCCGAAAGGCGATCGTTTTATGAATTCAACATCAACATTTCCTAAGGCCAATTAAAACAACCTTACAATATAATTATGTAATCTATTAGTGATCGTATAGACATGCATGTGAGTATGAAATATAGACTGAAAAATCTTGATAGCATAAACCGGAGGTGTCCCTAAGGTATAGAATCAAGTTTCTTACTGTGCAAGAATCCTTCATGCCTTCTGGTGTTGCTGCACACAGCATGTCTGGCGTTATTACGAGATGGCTGTACATCCTCTGGCAGTCTGCATGTGACACCAAGGGCACGGAAACGTGATGAGGACGTTCAGGAGGTCCTAATATTAAAAAAATAATATAATAATAATGTATACGATATCTGAAGGTAAACTGATCCGGAATCGTTCGGGAGAATATAATACTGAACTATACAGAATACTTTGACGTATATACTTATACATGACATGCCCGTTTATTTTTATGAATGGCATTGGAATATTCTGGCTATTTATGAGATTTATGTTGTACACCACTTACTATTTAGAGTAAATGAGAGCCTAACATGTGGCCTAACAAACAACAACTAAAATGTATCACAATATCCAGTCAACCAGAGGAGATAATCACTATACATTGTATAAAGATTCGTCCCCACATATACTATATATCCGTCAAGTAATTATTAGTTAATTTGCTTCGACAATTATATATAATTATGGTACATAAGAGATAGGTGGCAAACGATTTACAGGTTTTGACGCATATATAATACGCGCACGTATTCCCACAAGCGGTTCCTGCATGAAACTATCCCAAAGGACCTGCGCGTATTGTCATTCACCCTTTGGTAATGAAGGTCCGTTCTAGACGACATTTACGTGTAACATCTCGGTGTCAATCCATTCAATTGGATTCCACTAATATCATGGTGGATACTCACTCTTAGGTATATTCTCGAAAAGGAAAATATCAGTTATGAATTAGGGAGGTTCTGCAGGCAAATCTTATTTCAATTATGTAACCGTATAGGTATCCTTTTAGTGAAATGGGTCAAAACGTTGAACGATGTACAATTGGGTCCAGAAAGGAGAAAAAACAAATATTGGGAACTGTTAAAAAGAATCTATTTTTGCTAAAAGCCACATACTTCAGCTTCGAAATGCACCTAATTATACTCAGATACTGCCAGCGGTTCCGTTTCTACTCACTGTAGAAGGGAATCTTGTCTCATCGGTGAACGTCTCTGATCAAAAAAGCTAATCCCCAGTAGATGTTTGTTTAACTTGTATTAGTAACTTAAACAGGGAGGCCATATTTTGCTTACTTCCTGTACAGACATTTATCTAGTACGTCTCTGATGTAAATCCAGTATAATTTTGGTTGAGGGGACCTCAGTGTGTCTTCTGTGGCAAGCTGGCTGATCAATTTTGGTGGATTGATAGTGTGTATGGAACACTAAATTTAGGTGGCATTAGGTGGATTTAAATATATTTAGAATTTGTGCTGCTAGGCAAAGGAATTTTAATCAGAGACGTTCGTTTTTCATACTTAATTATATTTAGGTTTGCCTGGTGTGGTGGGTTTTGCATCAACACATTTCAAAAGGCTTTGATATTTGGATTGACATGTGTGTGGTTCCCCGAAAAATAATAAAAGAGCTGTAGAATGGAATTAAAAGGCAGGAAATAGGTATATATCAATACAATTGTATTCGAAAATTGTGATTTTGACTATTTTTTGACATTTGGGAGCCCCCAGCTGCTAGGAAATTGAGTGAAAGCCTGGGAAAGTATATATTTTCTGAAGGCCCCATTTGTGTTCTCTCAGATGGTACAATAATATCAAAGATCTTTGCATCTGTCACAATTCCTCATGGGTTTGAATGACTCAATGTCTGAAAATGGCCAATTGTACAGCGTTCAACGTTTTCACCCAAATACGTCGCTACTCATTTCTATTATATTATGTATAAAAGATACATTTTTATATGCAACATTTAGCTTGATATGTTACATTACGTTTTGCCCCGCATGTTTTGCTGAATCTCTTTCTTCCTTTTAAAGTATGTTTGTATTTAGGAGATACGGATACGTTTACGTTTACGTATAGTCTTGCTAAACCTCACTATTATATATATATATCAATGGCTTTCCCGAGTCCTTGCACTTGAGGTGGGTGGGTGCGTGGTCTACTGACTAGTAAGGCAACACATAAATGATTACCAAAGTTCGATGGCGGTGATGTTAAATGCTATAATTGTACTCACTATGTCCATCGTGCTTGATACTTCCCCATCCCATGACTCTACAAACGTCGCCACCGCCGAACACATGCTCGTTCTCGGGCAAACACACAGCGTTCACGTGGTCAGACATGCGCACTGGCTTTGATAGTTTGATTAAAGCTATGTCGTTGATATAGTAGGACACATCTGGAATTGAAAAAGAAACTTAAACTTGTGTACCATAGAAGTGTATCCTGAGTAGCTTAGTTATTACTCTTTTAATTAAAAAAACTGTAGACCTATAAATAATACATTATAGATCTGCAATTCGAGCAACCGCAGTTCTAGCCTCAGCAGCGCGGCAAAGACGTCATTATTGTTTGGTTCAAAATATCTACACATATATGTATGCATGGCAATTTTTCTGAAACTATAGGGACATTAGCCGACGGTAATATGGAATATGTTGATCGATGTATAATAAGGGTGACTTAGATGGATTGTGATTGAGTATCAAGGCTATCAAACTTTAATGTAATATCCCTTGTTGTTAAATTGTGTTTTGCGAGATGTATACTCATAGGAGTTTTCTAATGCTGTTGATATTAATGTTAACTTAATGTAGGAATATACCAATTTCGATTATTCAAATTTTCAAATTGACTTCTGGAAGAACTACGTATCTAATATTTCCTAGATCACCATATCTAGATGAAAAAAATATGAAATAATATGATAATAATGGCGCATGCGCGGTGAGGACTGGAAGACACATACATTCATATGCATCCGTACTCTATGTGTATAACTGTCCCGGCCAGCCCAACAAACGGGAACTAAAGTATTCTCAGAATCATATGTATTGCATATTAAAATCTCCCATCTAATATTCCCAACATTAATTTACTAATGCATCTCATCAATGATGCTGAGAACACAATTAACTCCCGGGTACATCAGGCAGAAGATGACTGATATATTAATTAACTGATAACACATTGTCCTTACTGTAGTCCGATCTTCCTCCTGACCAGCTGACCGGTACGTCAAACTCGGTATCCTCCAGTGTCCACTGGCTGTGGTCCCCTAGTCGTACTTTCACTTTCGTTAAGAACGTAGGGTCAGACCATCGGCTGTAGTCCTTGGTAAAGTTGCCATTCACCACGCCATAGATACTGTGGATACACGCATTTGATCAATGTTTAAGGATTCGTTTATGGAAGTTTATATCAATTCTTGGTGCTAAATTAGTAGAAACAATTGCCGGGAGCAAACAATATATAATATATTTAGCTGTACATGTATACAACCGTCAAGTGACTGGGCTGTAGAGCACCTTATGCTTCCCCCCCCCCCTCCAAAATCGCCACTTTGTCTATCAAACATTGAATATACGCTTACGTATATATATAAATATTATATTTATAGTAGCAACTTATAGGATATATGGGAGATCTAGTCAAGATACTGGTTGTTATCACTATTTATTAATTTAAATAAAACGCAGGTTACCATGCATGTAATGATGAATAAATAATATGATCTGGAACATCAGTCATGGTTTTTATATAGAGCTAGCGACTAGAGGCACGCATGTTGAGTAAGCCTGTGGTCATAAGTATAGACTCCGTGGTCTAGGAGAGTGGGTTTCTCAGGTGGTCTATTTCTGACCATGCAGGTGGGTTCTACACTTTAGAGTTGACTCATTTTGGGCGGGTCTGCGTGTTCACCATACAGATTCCCAGGTGGTCTAGTGGTTAGGATTCGGCGCTCTCACCGCCGCGGCCGGGGTTCGATTCCCCGTCTGGGAACATAGTTTTGGTTGGGCAATCCACTTAAGAAGTGAATCACCTTGGTAGTCATGTTACCATTTTTCATATTGACTTGTGCCAGTCACTTCTCCAGCTACATCATCCTCCCTAGGCAGGCCCTCTATTCCGCAATGAGTTGCTCCATACTATAGATAGAAACTGGTTGCGGAGTATAGGGCCTGCCTAGGGAGGATGCAGCTACATACACTTAGCTCAGAGGATTACTCTAAGCACTTAGCTACTGGTCAAAATAATATTTATACTAGGAAAGATTACTATAATAGTAACTAAAGGTGAGGGATGGCCAGACAGTCCATGGTATGTAATGTGTTTACAATAAAGACTGGGAAATGAGAACTACCTTCAATAATAAAGTATCATACAGATAAGAAACGTTCAACATAATGTAACGAGTTTATGTAAAACAAAACTAATATTCCCTGGAAGGTACGAGGACAATTGAATACAGTAATGCTTAGTTTGTTTAGATTAAAAAAATATACTGGCCTAATACGAAATATATACAAATTTGAACTTTTTTTGACTATATATTGCTAGATTTACAAAGTTGTTTTTTTAAGTGCACACAGTTGTTTTCAAGTGAAGCAAGTATAAAGATAAACTAACCCCATACAGAAAAGATGACTTACATGTTCATGCAATGGGCTGCTGTAAGAACCCATTGAGGATGTATGAGACTCCCTCCACAGATGTGCCTGAAGAAGTCTTCCCCGGGCCACATCACCCTAACAGACACCAGCCATGGCCATTCTCCCTGGGTTGAGGGTGCTCCGCCTACAACTCTCTTAAATCTCGATTTTTTCTGAGTTCCACAGCGTTGCAGTAGACCTAAAATAATCATACAAAGATGGTGATGAATGTGATAGTTTTACTAGGTCCATTATGGCGGAAGGGTCCGATACATTTGACCACCTAAATGCTCCGGTAATAAAATAAATTGACCAGTACAATTTGCTTGTAGATTCATAAAAAAGGGGGGGTAGTTTCACAAAAGAGGAAATAGCGTAGCGTTGCTACAATAGCTTAAGTAAATTATTCACTTCTGAGGCTAGTTTATTTGTAGTACAGGAATGATAAAATGATGTACTACAGATGATGAAGAACAAAGGGGCCTGGATTGCCTTTATCTCACAGCAAGACACCACCACTAATAGACACTAATAAATCAGCTTCAATGACACACTCTATATCACAAACTTTAGATCATTGAATAATTGGCTCTATTAGTGCCATGTATGCTATTAGCAAAATATGAAGCTTACATTATAATGGCTGGAATGGTAATTTTACGGTGAATGATAGCTTACAGTATCAAAGTGCAATCAGTACATCACCGCTTTTATCAACGCCAATATTCTTTGTGAGAAAGCATGCAGTGGGCCCTGTAGGAATCAGGACCTGGAGAATCTAATCAGCTATTCTCGGCAGGACCTACCGCTGCCAAAGTAATAAAAGGTACACTTGACCAGTTCACAGATGTTGATCTGTCTTGCCAATAAAGGCAAGACATACTAATACACTGCAAAGGCCCCGTTTACCACAACGTATTCAGTCTAAACGTTGTTGAACATGTTTGCATGTTCAACAACGTTTACAACACATTGGTGTAGACACTTTTTGCACTGATTACGATTTTACAATCAAGCCCCGCGCTCCCGTCCACTGGGCTAAACGTTCTGCTACATGCTTTTAACTGTTGAAGACGTTCTTCAATACATAGCATCTTCAACACTGCCAAGCTGAAAAGTATGGAATATTTCCGAGGTAGGGGTGCTAGTGGTAGAGTGTATGTGAGATATAACTCAATGAACATTTTTTTTCATCAAGGATCAGGTCATTTGGCCATCGTTGAAATGATCAAGAGAAATAATGTGATATATCATATATTTAGTAGTCTGAAGCTTGAACGAGTGGGGAACAGAATGTTACATAATGGAATTAACATCTTTTAATGAATAACATTGTTAAATAGGTTCATCTACTATTTTACATCAGCCTCTACCTATTATTTACTGTAATAAAACAATGTTAGCCTTACTGACCTCACAATCAATTGTGGGCCCAGTAAACCAATATATACCTTCTGTCAAAACACACTTCACCCCTCCCTAACCATTACATATATTATTGCTTCTTAACACGTTTTTTAAAATAAAACTCACCTTGTTACAATTGTGGCGATTTCTGAATACACAACAACCTCTGTTCAAATTTGACATTAGCTTTCAAACGTGTGAAAATGATGCCACACCCCATGTATATGGGTGAGCGAAAAGGGGTGTTAAAACTTAAATGTGTAGCATTCCCGGGTAGCATTGCTGCTATAGGCCTACTATGTTGGTAGATTTACATAAGCCATTATTGGCACACAGAAATAGGACTATAACAAGATAAAATCAGGCCAGAATAGGCTTCCAGAAGTTAATATAGTAGATATAAAAGTCGATATTAATAGAACCGCATTACCTATCATATCTTACAGTACCAGACCAAAACACTTCGTATCCTCAGCATTATGACTAAAGACTGATCAGACTGATCAAATATCATTCATGATTGTTATCTAGAAACATACTAGAAATATTCTATATAAAACCGACATAGTGATAGCAGTGATACTGATATATAGGAGATCATTTATGCATGCAATTATAACAGCACTTTAATTACTAGTGTGATAATCTATCCTAACTGATAACCAAATATGAACCGTAAATACTGTGCATCATGCCATTAAAACCCATAGGCCTACTTATATTATATGAATACAAACCAGAACCTAATGTAAATACCACTGAATGCAGGTCTATATTAGGCCTAACATAATTATAACAGAAGGTAATTGGCATCAGGCTACTGACGAAAGAAATGGTGAAACTCAGTAGATGTAGGACTAGCCTAACTGTTCAAAAGAAATGAAACCGTTTTGAAATCAAATCAATATCTGAAAGTTTGATATACAAAGTTGCTGTTTTTGGAAAGAATACATGAAGATCTTTATGTAGGCCCAGTCATGGTTGATCCTACTTGCTTCTGAGGTCAGGCACTTGCTGGTATTGGTTGTGCGAGGGGGGGGGGGGGCGGGGGTTGCTTTGTTCAATCGGACAATCGTGGGGATATTTAACCACTTGTTGATGTGAAAATGAAGGTTCTTGATCAATCTCATCTCTATTTGACTGCTCCTCTCAATTCATACATTAACGAAATTTGTAATATAGACCTACATGCACGTTTTTTACTAACTACACGTCCACCTGTTTATAGACCAATCCCCTGCCGCCGATCAGCTATTCTGATATACTGTCGCACACAGGCCCAGCACCTCCCAGCTTTTATTCTTTCATCATTTCACGCGCTATTATAAAGCTTTCAAGTTTGACGTCTATACACTTTAACATATCATTAATGCAATCCTGGGAGAATTAGGACAGTAATGCAGACATTAGCAGGGCCATGCTTCAATGTGTACCAGACCAGAGATTTTATACAATTTGGTACAGGGCATCCTCATGCACACATCATAATGTAGATCCAGTTTCACTGAAACTGGGGAACTTTACTGGAATCAACTATCTGTGTGATATTCCTCAGTCTAATCATTATTTATATGTTTAAAAAGTTGTTTTCAACAATTCTTAGTGAAACATTTTCCTGTCCTATGTTAAAGGAAAAATTAATATAGCCTCACAGTTAACAAGGATCCAAGAGGGTAGCCCGGTACCATCATTATTTAACATGATTTCTATGCACATTTAACAATCCTTTCTCAATGGGGATCATGTTATGTTAGTTTTTATTAATCAGAAATGTCATATGTATAATTCAACATACTTTTAAGGACTATTAAGGTACCTAGAGGCCTGTCGACCTGTTTGTCAATTTAAATGTAAACCCTTTGATAAATAAAAGATTTTTCTATTCTATTCTATTCTATATGAATTGATACCGCGCATCCCACACAAATCATTTTCTGTTGATAAATGATAGCATTATTAGGCCCCTGCTGAAGGTAGGCTCCTCCTATTATATGTCAATGTCCCTTGCAATTCCTTTGTCAATTTACAAGTGAGAATTAGTTCATAAACACAATAAATAGGCCCTACCCTTTTTAAGCATATTAAAAGAGTGGTTGATACCGGGCATCCCTCCTTCAATTAAGGATATAAATATAAGGAACTGACACTTCATTTGATACCGGGCATACCCTCAAAAAAGATCACCTTGTTTCAACTACAACAAAAACTGAGATATTGAGAGTTGGTGAGTATAATTAGTGTTTTTAGGTGGTGGGGACATCTATGATACCAGTCAGAAGGAATATGAGTTTATACTTATTAATTTTTGTTCAAGCTTCAATTGTACATTCTAAAAAAAATTGACCCATATGACTAGTGACAACGACATTTGAAATCGTCTTGTAGTAGGACTTACTGCAAGCTTTCAATTCAGCCGCACTACAACAAATAAATATAGCATACTATATGCATATAGCCACATATCAACCACACCTACCCGCCAAAACCTAGCGTCGGGTGGAAAGGTGTTATTAGCCCGACTCAACACCTACATGTTGACCGTTGGTGCGTTGGTGGCAGAGCGAAATCAGTCATCAGTCATATAGAAAAGCCGGGGTCCGTTTTGACGGGTCCGTTTTCACGTGGGGACGTTTTGACTGGATACCGTTCTGCAACGCGCATGCGTAGAACCACTAGACAAAATGGCGGATGGTTCAAACTCAAAGCAATAGTCTTGTTTATATTTCTACCCGATGTTCATGTTTTTACCTCTACAAAAGTGTAATGGAGTTGTCAACCGTGTTACAGAGACTGCCAGGTAAGTCAAACCATTCATTAGAACTGAATCAATATTTAGCATGTTCTGTCAGGCTGAGTCAGCACTATTATGTTTAGTCAACGTCTTTAGGTGGTTATAAGGCTTTACGCCATTACGGGAGGCTGTGCGCCATAATCAGAGCTCGATTAGAGCCATTACATGCACACCTATAGCATTTATAGCCCTATGTTTAAATTATATCCAGATTCTAGAGAGTTAATAGGGTTGGTGGATTTATAAATCCCGTCCTAGCTCATCCTATAAGAATGGCCCATGACGTATCAGAGATATTTCTTGACTACGGCTTGAACACTGTCTGTCAGGTACCCCTGGTGTTACCCCTGCCATCCCTGAAGGGGGAGGGACGGGAGAGGTTGGTGGTGTAACCCCTGCTGCCCCTGGAGTGACTGTAACCTCAACTCAAGGTACGATTAATAATTGCATTCATTATTCTGTTGTTTACTGAGCGTTTCTCATGACCATTTGGAATCATACACATTATTAATACCTCGCCGATTATCATTAATAAGAATAAGGCTTTTTTAGAAATAATAAAATTCGTTGAATATCTTCAATCTTTGGCGTACTTATAGGGACTTATAGCTGGGTTGCTTTGCTCCGTTTCTCGTTAACCAATCTGACCTTAGCAATCGCAATATTTGCCACAAAAGTGTTGCTCCAATGAAGTAACAATCTGTAAAGGCCTATTTTCTAGTTCAAGAGGCAAATTGTACTAATCTGCCAAAAGTCCCTCTCAGTCGTACATGGGTAAAATACTGGGTAACAGCTGTAAAACAGATTTTAAATATCATTATATGTGGGTGGAAGTAGATTAAAGTGCAAGGGGAGGGGGACAGAGGAAAGATAGGGAAGAGGGAGAGGGGAGGGGGAGAGATGGAAAAGGGGAGGGAGAGAGAAGCAAAGGCTGGGAGAGAGAGGAAGGGGGACAGGGGAGAAGGGGACAAGGTGGTGGGAGGATTGAGGGGTAGTGTAGGAGAGAGGGTAGATAGCTGCACCGACTTTCTAATCTATATTACCTTATAATACAACTTGAATGATTCTCAGACGCAGGCCAATATGAGTACATATGCATGTTACTTTAATTTTTCGAAGTAAAATCTAAAATTGAAATAGACAGAGATGTCAACAGCAGGTCGAAATGAAACAAAAGAATTGAATTTGCCTATGTTTGTTCATCACTCGAATCAACCCACAAATTTAACTATAAGAGTATAATGAACAGTTGGTAGTTCTCCTTTTAAAACATTTTTTAATTAAAGACTGCTGGACATACCATGCCAGCCCATTAGGCGGGGGGGGGGGGGGTGTAAAGGGTATAATCAAATGCTCTTAAAATGAATCCTTGAATATAAATATGTTCTTTGGAATAAAATTTAAAAGCGCCCCCCCCTTCTTTGAAAATCATGGATCAACCCCTGGAGGGGGAGGGAGAGAGAGGGGAGTGGGAGGAGTATATTGTAATCATTACAGTGTATAACAACCAAGTGAATAGTTCGTTTTTACGCTTGGATTTGAACTGCCAGTCATCAAACAAAGCCAACGGCCCTACTCTTACAATTCCAATTGACCTAACAAACAACCCTGAATTCTTTATCCACATTTGATTTGTCACAATAATACGCAGGTGCTCCTCACCACAACAGCTATTATCTTTCTCTCAACTGCCAGTTGCTAATGTACTTATCAAACAACCCTATGTCAATTGAGTGAATTGAGAGAATTGGGTTGTTGATTTCTCATGCGTGGAATACCACTGCAACAGTTATAAAACACCTCTCGGAACACTGAAATAAGAAATAATGAAAATATTAATGTAGAATAATTGCATGATGGTTCCATTAATAACAATTGTTGAAACATGTTTTTCTAAGAAAAATGTCCGTGCACAGATAACGAGAATGGCTATGAGGAGGTCTGCACCTCCTCTCAGAATTAGCCTCTCAGAGAGGGTTTTGGGCAGTTAGTAATCGTATACCAACACTGTAAAGCCAATTTAGCTCTTGTTAGGGTCAGAAAAGAACGGAGCAACAGCTGTGCAACACTTGAAAACGTTTTGCAATCTGTATTCTTATTAGCTCGCATTAAAACCCAATTGTAATAAAAATAACGGAGCAACGCAGCCCAGGGATTATCAGCATAATGCAGATGAAATTTCGGAAGGTTGTGGCATATACTTCGATTCCTACACCTATGCTTCAGAACTCTTAATTTTTGTGCCATTATCTTGGCTTATTTTGGCAACATAGTTACACAAGCTCATTGCCGAATTCATTCAAAACAACAATACAACAATAGTTTGATAGTGAAAAAAGGCTTTATATGGTACTTCGAAATAGGGACCTTGCACATGAGAATTATCTCTTTTCTACAAAATAACCATCAATAATTGTTTCTCGGAAACACACCTAATTTTCTTTTTTTTACCTGAGTGGTCAACTGGCGTTATTTTTCTTAGCTAAAGCTATAAAAGCATTTCATCTGAAGGGAAAGTCAACATTTAATCCCACCATATTCATACGTGTTTTCCTATGTTTTATGCGAATGAAAGTAACAAGTTAATATTGTCATCTAAACAACATTTAACTGCAAAAAATGCTTAATATGCATCAGGGAGCAAGGAAAACTCTCAGCCTCATGGGCTAGGTTAGTTTCCCGCAAGCCTTAATAAAAAAAAGTTGGCATCTCTGAAAATGGCTAAATTGGAGTGAAAAAAAGTCCTCAGACAAAATGGTTGTGCTTTTTGAAATAATTAAATGAAATTTGTCCAAGTACTCCGATTACGTGAGCATAGGTTCAAAGACATCATATACCACGGTTGGAAGATTCTCATAACTTAAGGGACACACATACTCGGCAATCACACATACCTAGCCAAGTTATCCCAAGTCGGAGAGGTGTCACAGCTCTGCTGGTCAATTGGGACAAAAAAGTTGGTCAATCGAGACAAACACTTGACGCACTGGGGAAAGCTGTAAAACATTAGTATTAGCGGTAATTGCGCTACAAATGTACGATTTCTTTTTAGTGTAATGTTATGATTTCTTTTTAGTATAATTTCTAATATCAGTATGGTCATTCTGGCCTTGAATATATTTCATGTATGTAATTACATATAGAGGTGGACAAGATTTGTCGGACTAAAAAGTCAATATATTTATAAAGAATACTATAAAGAATACTATATGATGAAGTTCACTTTCTTATCATTTCAGGAAGTTTGGCGCTAAATAGCAATATGATTCATGATGTCTGAGGATGGTTTCATCATAAAGCAAAAAGTTATATCATTCCACAAGGCACCTGCCATGCTGACGGTTCTGCACTTTAATCTAAACACTACTTGCAACTCCAACTTGACAGCCACCATGGATATCTCAATCAACCACCAAAATGGTTCAAACTCCAGTGAGGCAGAATGACACTGGCAACAACCTCATATCATTATACCAGATCTTGTACTCTACACCTCACCTCACCTCGACCTGCATCTAATTTATATATATTTCGATATACATATGAAATTGGTTCATATGTATATAAAGCACAGGTGATTACTTTCTATAGTGCCTTCTAACCGCTCCCCCTCTCCACCCCCCTCCCCCGCATACACACCTACCCCTTCCACCATTACCTCCTCCTTCTCCCCCTTTCACCACCAACCCCTGTCTCCCTCCACCACCTCCACCCCTCCCCCTCCTCCTCCTCTTCTTCCTCCTCCTCGTTACATGTATTTCAGATTTGTAAGTTTTGTGCATTCATACTGGTTCCATAAGGAAATCACAGATTATAAAGGTTTCAGGTATATTACTGACTCTCTGTTAGGGCATACACATGTAATTGTATGCACACATTTATATAGTTTCTGTTTGATCTTAAGATATTAAGCATATAAATATGCGTATTGTGTACTTTGTCTGTAATGATAAGAGTATTGAGTAACTTAGAATCTGATCCTGAATGGTGGACATAAATAAAACAGTTCTATGACATAAGCATAATAAGCGATCTTGGAAATATGATAATAATAATAATGATTGTAAACAAATAAATGGTATAGAATATAATAGAATAATATTTATTTGTCAAAAATTACATAAGAAGGTTGACAAAGAGGTCAACAGGCTTCTGGGAGGATCCCAGCTCTTCCAGTCATTACTTTTATAGAAGAAAGTTTTCTAGTGAAGAAGCTAATATATGAATGATAATTATTATGTTACAACATAAGTAAGGATATAGGTTTGGCAGGTACAGTACAGTACGCTGGAGTAAAATCACATGGTACGGTGTGGTTTGATGTAGTATAAATATTATGATTAAACATAAATGATGATATGAGTATTGCATGTACAGTAAAGTTCGTTCAGGTACTATCACACGGTACGGTGTGACATAATCAATTCAATTCAAGGATTGTTTACAATTGGTCGGACAGTTCTGTGGGGACAGGTCTTCCAGTGTCTGCCGACTTTTGTCCCTTTGAAGTGATTGTTATGGAATTAACATTTAATATGCAAAAGCTTAATACTAACAACTGCGGTGAGTTGGATGAGATGAGTAAATGCCTTAATATAATAAGGCGAGATAATTATGATACAGCTCGGAATTATTATGTCTCATAACAATATGTTTGTGTCTATGAATGAATGCATTTATGACTGTTTTGAAAATGTTTAGATTTAAAGTAATATATTCAAATTAACAGTGATGCGCTTTTAATGGCCAGAGAATTTAGATGTGGAATGCATCTCTGTATATTAGATATTGTATTAATTGCATTGTAAATGTGATGTGTTCATAACCTCACCCCTTTCAATAACCTCACCCCATCTTGACCTACACCTCCTCCCCTCACCCCTTTCAATAACCTCACCCCATCTTGACCTACACCTCCTCCCCTTACCCATTCTCCTCCCCTCACCCCACCTTGACCTACTCCTCCTCCCCTCACCCCTTCTCATAACCTCACCCCATCTTGACCTACACCTCCTCCCCTTACCCATTCTCCTCCCCTCACCCCACCTTGACCTACTCCTCCTCCCCTCACCCCTTCTCATAACCTCACCCCATCTTGACCTACACCTCCTCCCCTTACCCATTCTCCTCCCCTCACCCCATCTTGACCTACACCTCCTCCCCTCACCCATTCTCCTCCCCTCACCCCATCTTGACCTACACCTCCTCCCCTTACCCATTCTCCTCCCCTCACCCCATCTTGACCTACTCCTCCTCCCCTCACCCCTTCTCATAACCTCACCCCATCTTGACCTACTCCTCCTCCCCTTACCCATTCTCCTCCCCTCATCCCATCTTGCCCTACTCCTCCTCCCCCACCCCTTTCAATAACCTCACCCCATCTTGACCTACTCCTCCTCCCCTGACCCATTCTCCTCCCCTCATCCCATCTTGCCCTACCCCCGCCCTCCCTCACCCCTTTCAATAACCTCACCCCATCTTGACCTACTCCTCCTCCCCTTACCCATTCTCCTCCCCTCACCCCATCTTGACCTACTCCTCCTCCCCTCACCCCTTCTCATAACCTCACCCCATCTTGACCTACTCCTCCTCCCCTTACCCATTCTCCTCCCCTCACCCCATCTTGACCTACTCCTCCTCCCCTCACCCCTTCTCATAACCTCACCCCATCTTGACCTACACCTCCTCCCCTTACCCATTCTCCTCCCCTCACCCCATCTTGACCTACTCCTCCTCCCCTCACCCCTTCTCATAACCTCACCCCATCTTGACCTACTCCTCCTCCCCTTACCCATTCTCCTCCCCTCATCCCATCTTGCCCTACTCCTCCTCCCCCACCCCTTTCAATAACCTCACCCCATCTTGACCTACTCCTCCTCCCCTTACCCATTCTCCTCCCCTCATCCCATCTTGCCCTACCCCCGCCCTCCCTCACCCCTTTCAATAACCTCACCCCATCTTGACCTACTCCTCCTCCCCTTACCCATTCTCCTCCCCTCACCCCACCTTGACCTACTCCTCCTCCCCTCACCCCTTCTCATAACCTCACCCCATCTTGACCTACACCTCCTCCCCTTACCCATTCTCCTCCCCTCACCCCACCTTGACCTACTCCTCCTCCCCTCACCCCTTCTCATAACCTCACCCCATCTTGACCTACACCTCCTCCCCTTACCCATTCTCCTCCCCTCACCCCATCTTGACCTACTCCTCCTCCCCTTACCCATTCTCCTCCCCTCACCCCACCTTGACCTACTCCTCCTCCCCTCACCCATTCTCCTCCCCTCACCCCATCTTGACCTACACCTCCTCCCCTTACCCATTCTCCTCCGCTCACCCCACCTTGACCTACTCCTCCTCCCCTCACCCCTTCTCATAACCTCACCCCATCTTGACCTACACCTCCTCCCCTTACCCATTCTCCTCCCCTCACCCCACCTTGACCTACTCCTCCTCCCCTCACCCCTTCTCATAACCTCACCCCATCTTGACCTACACCTCCTCCCCTTACCCATTCTCCTCCCCTCACCCCATCTTGCCCTACCCCTCCTTCCCTCACCCCTTTCAATAACGTCACCCCATCTCGCCCTACTCCTCCTCCTCTCCTCACCCCCTCTCATAATCTCACCCCATCATGGCTTACCCCTCCTCTCCTCACCCCCTCTCATAACCTCACCCCATCTTGCCTTACCCCTCCTCCCATCACCCCTTCTCACACCCTCACCCTATCTCGCCCCACCCCACCTCCACCCATCCCCTATCATACCCTCACCCTATCTTGCCCCTCCCCTCCTCCTCTCACCCCCTATCACACCCTCACCCTATCTCGCCCCACTCCTACTCCTCTCACCCCCTATCACCCCCTCACCCTATCTCGCCCCACTCACCCCCTATCACATCCTCACCCTATCATACCCTCACCATATCTTGCCCCACCCCTCCTCCACTCCACTTATGTGCAAATAATTTAAACAATGGATTTTAAGATGATATGTGTGATACCGAATGGTGCATGGGATGTGTCCCATAATGTTTTTATTTCAAAATTAAACAATAATTTATGTGATTTTCTTTTAAAAGTTTGTATTGATTGCATTGATAATGAGGGTGGCCCATTTTGTGTGCTTGGATTCTGAAAGTCTATGTCAATGTTAGAGATCTGCGAATTTTTGAGAATATTCTAGCAATACATATTGGTAAAATGTCGACTTAAGTTGTAAAATAAAATAATAGCATTTTATCTATAGTTTCAGGTTTGGTCATATTATTAAGTAATGCTTGCTATGTTATAGGAAGCATATTGTATGTTGCATCATGGGAGGTTTTTAAGCTTTCTCTAGCTACTGTTAAAGCAGTAAACAGTACTACATATGTATATATGTTTATGTTTATGTAATAAAGAACTGGTTAAAAATTACATAATTTGCGTTCCCTCCTCATTTGTAGATAGTCTTGTCATACTGATCACATAAACTTGATAATATTAATTTCATCGTCCCCTATCTATCCCCAAAAGAATTCTCCAGACCAAAAGGATTTCATAAATGGTCTTTTCAATCAAACCTTACCTATATATATAAAACAAAATAAAAAATTAATTCAACTTCAAGCAATTTTCAAGCAATTTTCAAGCAAATTTTTTCAACCAATTTTTATTTGATTTCGTTCAGATTATCTAAACGTTTTCTGATACGGTATTGAAGACGGTTTTTAATGCCAAGACGGTAATATAGAAGCTAAACGTTTTTGAACATGGTAACGGAAAAAAACCGTCTTCTAAAAGGGGACAATAAAACCGTCTTCAAAAACGTTTAGTAGGAAGACGGTTTCACTTGCAGTGTATATAAGATAGACTGTGCCTCATATAACACCAGGTATCTGGTTGAAGATTAGTTCCTACAGGCATTCCTATGTCAGCAAAGGTTAGTGCAGCAAATCTACGAGTCATTCGTCTACAAAAATACCTTTGGGAAGAGTTATTAGTAACTCAGCTAAAATAACTACAATGTATAGCAAAGCATTTAGAGCACTGATGTTCGCAATATTGCATCTGATTTCCATCCTGCTATTTCATTCGCAGGATATATATATATACTCCCATAGGCAGCTGAATATAGAAAAAAAACCCATAGAAATGCATGGACCACATGGGAAAATACTTGTTTGCTGCATGAATAAGGTCAACGCACGGGAGATCAGCAACAAATGCATAGCATTTTTAGCCTTTGTCTTAATGTGTGTTGCGTTCCGTCGAACAGATATTTGCATACAAGAATATTATCATCGATTCTGCATGTAGTTCCATTTGTAGTTCCATTTGTAAATCGACTGTATGCAATGAAAATATGCAAATAAATAAAGGGAATCTAGCCTATGTCTAGGTACTTGATGCATTAGACCCCACTCAGTAGTTCCTTCTGATCTTAGAGATGCAGGACCCCTCAAACAAACTCACAGCGGTCAAATAATCCAATTTCGACATTCAAATATGCTCTGACCTTTTTACTTGATCTACCTAATTAGGTTGGCATCACTTGAAAGGAAGGTATTTGCTTTGTAAACTCTCCATGTGAGACAAGAAATGAAGGGACTACGAGTCTTCCCAATTTGTAATCCAACATAATATATACAAACGATCTATCCGAAAACATAGTAATTGACGAGACAGATATATGTATTTTAACTTAATGATAAAACATTGTTAAGACATTGTATCGTGACAAGAATAAAGGTAAAGTTAAGGTCCCATCTCCATTGCCACGACCAACCGGCCGACTGTTAACATTGTGTTGTTTGCCGTGCGGCGGCCATACACCAAGGCGACCGTGGTAATGGAGGTAGGGATTGACATGAAATGATTGGGATATCTAAAGTTGATCAAATAGTTGATCAAGCTTTAAATATACATGCCAGTAATCAATAAATCTGTTCGGTTTTGTTGAACTGTTTTCGAAACTCATTTTTGTCTTAAATTTGGGTTTGAGAGGAGTGACAGATAAAACAGCCTCCTATAGATTACACAATACATTAGCTAATTATGGGCATCAGCAGGTTAACTTTCCTTTTCTACCAATATTAGAGGTTACCCACTGCCTAGCTCACACTTTAACCTAGCTCAGATACACGTTACTGTATAGAGAGTATAGGCTTTCCAAAGTGATGAGACGCAAGTAGAAGACGCTTAATTAGGAAGGAATCGACCAGCACAGGCTTTCTAATGCATCCCAAATCCGAGTACGGAGAGCGGGACGAGTCCTAGGAATACCCAGGATTCAAGATAACAGAAAGAGATTCACGAGGCTTGGTTCTGTCACCGAGATAAAAGAGCATACGTACACAGTGTAAGTCTTTTTGCACAAAGCTCGGAGAAAGGACATCTTTATTGAGAGGGACGTGGTGGCGAGAAGGCCGTTGAAATATGAATGAAAAAGGCGATAGTAATCGGAGAATGTATTATAGAATCAGCGTTAGACAATCGTACTTTAAGCTGACAGAAGAACTAAATACATCATGTAAATGATTATATAAACATATGTATAGTATATAGTGTCTATTGACATTAAATTTTGTTACATTTGCTTCCTTAGTTTCTCACCTTGCCTTTGTGACACTCATCTCTGAAACTCAATGGAACTTTCTAATTTTGATGAGCATTGCTAATCCATTAGATGCTGCTGCTTCGGATGTTTTAAGGTGGAACTTTGCAAATAGCACATAAATATGTAAAATGTCGTATTCCAACTTTTGACAGTAAATTTCCATTATCATGTCTAGTTGACTTGTGCGAGCAAAGCTATCATAAATCCTCGTTGTCAAAGCTTAGCTCATTTCCGTGAACAAACGACGTAGTTTGTGAAGAATGATTTTCATTAACACGAAAGCTATCCCATATTAATGAAATGATTTATAAGGTTTAGATTATTGAGAACATCATAATTGATATACTATGAGGCATTGTCAATTTCTGAACTGATATTGATCCAATTCGTTACCTCTCAATAATACGTCCCAAGCCAAGAGACATACAGGCTTGGTCTTATTCCTAATCGAGTAAAGCAATGAAGCTAATGACATCTTGTCTGCTGCATCAGTTTTAAAGCAGACCATTCCTGACCACTGAAAATCGACGTAAACATTATGTCAATAGAGCTTCAGCGTTTTAAAGGTGGGTTCCCACAAAACAACACTCAACACTAACTATCCAGAACACAGGAGAAATAAAATGGGGCGTTTTCCCAAACATAATTATTTTTATTTGTATTCGAATACAGGCGATGGACAGCAAACTCGAAATAAATAAACAAATGAAACATTTTAAAAAGGGGTTAGGAATGCAGAAATTAGCATTGATGTATTTATGAATAATACTGTTTGTGGTATCTGAACGCATGCCATGTAAGGAATGATTTACATTTATCATAGCCTGTAAGTAATCTGCATCACCCCCTGTGACGCACAGAGACATGGAAACACACGGGAGCGACCCCTCTGATGAAGAAGGGCAATTTCCTTCATCTGGTGATAATAAAGGATATATCAAAGCTTCCTATCTGGCAGTCAATAGGTCAAGGCATGAAGCTGGACACGGATGGCGGAAATATAGACTCTGTGTTCACCATTACATTGATTGCTGCTGCCAGCAGAAAGGTTGTTTTTATCTGCGCAGGACTGCCATCCTTCCCAGGGGGGATGCCAGAGCGTTTTTCTTTTTTACAAGAGAGACTATTATGTACACGTACATGCATACATGGGATTGTATTACCTCCTGGCAAAGCGCTGACATCGCATACTAAGAATATTACCAACTGAAAGGCACGAGCCTATGTTTGTGATTATGGGTGTTTAAATGGTCACGTCTGTAATGCATATATGATAGGCACCATGATAATATATTATTGTGATTGCGAGTTCCCTACAGAGAGTTCCATAGAGATTAGTGAGGAACAATAAATGACATTGTATATAGCCACACAATATTCATTTGCATTTCTCATACGATGAATATCCCCATAGGCAATGATGCAAATTCGTCGAGGAAAGGCGATAGAAAAGAACATAAAACATATTAAGAAAATGCTAAAATTGTTTAAATTGAAAGGGAAAACCCCGGAGATTTGAACAATCGTATGGTCAAACACGCATGGGAACGGCATGATAGAATACGATAGCATAGCACATGAATATTACAAAAGCTGAGCAAAGGGACAACTGCAAATCTACTATCGGAAATCATCACTAAAAGCATCATAGCCAGGATTAAAAGTATTGGATTACATATAATATATTCCTCACCTTCACCGGTAGCTGAAAACACAAACACAAGTATCCATTGTTAGATCAATAATTATAGACCACTACTTCCTAAACAAAGTTAGCTTCATGTGCCCTTTCTGCAACTAACTTTCAGGAGTCCACAGGAAATATAAGATATGACCAACAGTTACTATCTATTGACCATATTAAAGAAATGCATCCCAGACAAATTAGCTTTTCTATCGTCAGCAGGCATGGTATCTACAGGAGAGTTCAAAGAGTGTATTGGGGGACACAATTATAGTGTGGGAAACCGTATGGAGCTTCTGAAGTAGGAAAAAGCCATCGGGAAGGTCATCAGTTATTACTAGTAGATTGTGGACTGCGATAATACCATGCGGTTTAGCAGGCAATATGTGAGGATGTACCTGTACATACAAGGGAGAAGAGGATGATTGGTACATGTCAACCTCTGGATTGGGACGGAACGAGCCAATTCCTCTATTTCTGTGCGGTTTAACCTTTTCCAAACAGCTAGCCATTGGTTACGATTTAATTCTAGACCAGAAATATATACTCGGTTAATTTTAACTTAAATTAAGTTAAAGTTAATACTTTGGTATAAAGATTCTTTGAAAGCTACCCACAAGACCCACTATAATAAGGCATGGGCATAGGTTCGTGCCCATAGGGTCTCTAGCTGGGGAGTTCAAGAGGACCAAGCATCAAGAAGAGATAAATAGAGCCCTTCTGTGGAATTGATTTAGATGTAGTACATCTTTGCACGCACCTCGTGACATTTGCCACCTTTGTATCAACATTCAAAGGTAATGAATTCAATAATTCCACCAACGGCTCTGCTTAATGTAAACATTGGGGCGATCTCCGAGTCTTTTATGTTATCCCTGAGCACAATTGGGGATTTGCTACTTGCAGCCATAGCTTTTCCTGAGCCGGGATTTGAATACACCCAGCAGCATCTACACAATCTTTCCCCCCATGAAGTTACCAGATATCTATACGTAACATACAATGCGGTACAAAAATGCATGCACTACAGTAAGGGCTAATTTGGATATCCTTATCCACCCATTATACAGAATAATTATATTTATAACTATTTCTCATGTTATTAAGCTTTATCTTGATTAGAGGTATGTCTCATAGATAAAAGAGTCCCGGTTGTGACACTGAGAAGGAAGAATAGGCCTATATTCATAAACATTTTAAATTGAACCTGTTTGAAGTGTATGAGTTCTATATGTTGGTACTTACTGCAACCGATGAACTGTACTTGTAGATTTATCACTTTGTTTTCTGCTTGTTTTGATGTTACCTTCTGTACTGGAATCAGCCGAACGCACTGCGCACGAACAGGGTAGGGTAATGGTTGCCACACTGATTTAAAGTTCTGCTTTTTTATTTTGAAAACCTGTAATCGAACGAGACTGCATGAAGATAGACCAACAGAGAATGTAAATTGTGTTAATGATATTGCTAGTGAGAAACAATGCAATGGGGAATCGGAGCTGTAGTGTTTGGAGACACAGTATTATCATACATTATTATACACGCATTCAATACCGAGGCCCTGACAGCCGCTCATTACTTGTAACACGGTATTGGACATTACATTGGACATTACCGGTGCGTTGTCATGGTGACGCAAGTTTGGTGGCGCAAGTTTGCCGACGCAAGGTTGCCGACGCAAGTTTGCCAGTGCCAGTGCTTTCTTTCTCCATGTTTCAACTGTTTCTAGTTCCATTCCTCTTATACGAAACCAGATATTATGGTAAATTATGTTATTATCATTTTAATTAAGCACGTTTTACATGCAAATCTAGGCATGTATAATAATCAACTTATAGGACTCGTTGCCGCACGGACGCGTAAATAAAGGACTCGATCTTCGATCTCGTCCTTTATTTATATGCGCCGTGTAGTATAGTATAGTCTTATTTCATTGCAACCTGGATATGAATATCCACGAAAAGCTATTTAGCACAGGTTATATCTCAAAGCTATTTCCTATTCATGTCAGATTATTAAATGAAAAAAGTATTTCTTCTCCGATTTTCATGCAATTCTCACAGAATTTAGTGCAAAAGCATCCTCTGCGGCACAAAATCTCATGAGAATCGGTTTAGTGGACTAGGCCCTTAAGAGAAACTTTAACAGCAGTCAGACTCACCATAGGATCCCCAAATCCTCTCTTTTCTCTGATGGGTTTCCATGTATGACAATTTCGAGAGTACGTAATGATATAACGACTAACTTTCGCTCCATCAGCGATGATGTAGAAAACGGCACCGAAGAATAGGTGTTCCGTAGTGTACTACAACGAAAAATAATCATATGATTTAATGCCAGATCTTTCGGTCTGTGACTGGTGTTTTTTTGTAGTTTGTAGAATTCGTATTCTTTGAGAAAGATTTTACAGGAAAACTTATTAATGTTATTTGGTTAAAAGCATGTGATTGGTTATGTTTCATATCGTACATTTCTCGAGCAATATCTGGAATATGTATACGCCAATCAGGGTACGCTAAATAATACATACAATAACAAAACTGATGATTTAACTGCAGTCTGAATTCCTTTTTTATTTTCTCTCATCATTTTTTTATTCTTAACTGAGTTTACATGGTCCTCGGTTAAAGTTTTTCACATGACCACCCCGAAAAATAAATGTTTGCATAAATAAGCAGAACTCCAATATTTCTACCTGGGAAAACACCTGAACCATGGACTGCGTATTGACCGATATCCAAGAATGATACGGACATTGGTTTTAGCTTTTGGAAACAGCTCGCCATCCTTTGTTATCAGTGTATGCATGGCATGTATTTGTTGAATGATTATCATGCAATCCATTATCCATTCCAACAGCACTATTTGTGTTAGCAGCCCTCACTGAACACATTAATTATTCTTCAATCTTTTTTTATTCCTGATAATAATCTGCTTCTCAATCACGTTAAAGTGCAGACAGATATCTCAGTGACACCCACGCCTCCCACGTGAGTCTGAACTTTAAAAAAAATCAAGACGCTATTTACCTTGAATTCGGCAAAGCCTATTGTTCTAATAGTTGGTGTTGCTGTTTTTGGCCACGATGATGGAAATTCTCCCTCAGTGAAGTTATGGGAGGTAGAATAATTAAAGTTCTCATTAGCTATATGTTGTATGACTGCTTCACGACATGACCCAAGACCTGGACAAAAGGAGAAACAACTAGAATTAAAGAGATAAACCATCAGCAAATATAAATTACATTTCTTAATTAGCAGAACCTTACAATCATGATTCTTATGAATATTAGGTTCATGCACCATGTTGTTACAGAAGTATATACATAGGGACACACCCTATTATATCAATGTCCAATTGAAGTTGGTGCTGCATTAGGTCTGTTATATGGATGCATGTTTTTGGGGTTTTTTTGTTTTCTTTTTAGAAAACTTTATTATGATATATACAGTAACTGTTCATAATGACCTACTCATTGGTTAGAGCAGTCTTGACAATCTGACATTTCTCATTGAAATGATTTACAGGTTATATCAATGTAGGAGGTAATTGTCAGTTCTAAGTAAATCAGATCTGGTCTTACTCAATACCACCTTAGTAGAAATAAACATTTGACACAACAATATAATAACTTTTGTATAAATATATAAAATGTAGAAACTTGTCATGGCATATATGTATAACCAAGGAGTGGGGGTGGAATGAGATGAGATGGGATGAGGATTGGGTGAGTGGTCCAGCTTGTAATGTTGGTCTAATTTTCAACAAATAAATTTACTATTGTTTCATTTTTGGTCAATAGCTTGAAATCAGAATATCTTTCTGTATTTCTTACATCAGCATGTAGGTCGTTCCAAAGTAGCGCACATCTATACTCGACACTGTCAGAATAGGCTTTACCTCTTGGAATACCACAATCTAAGACTGTGGCGTCCCACAGTCTGGTAGTACCCTTGTTGTGGTCGATATGTTTTGTTATTTTGCTTCTTTTATAGGCAAAGTTTTTCAGGTGAGCAATGCGTCTGTCTTTCAATAGTGGTATTGAAGTGATTTGGTGTATAATTAGTGTTGGTGTTCTTGGGTTCAATTTGAGAGCTGTTTTGACGCATTTGTTCTGTAATACTTGTAGTCTGTCTAGGTGCTGTTGTGTGCAAGTGTCATAAAGTATGTCTCCATAATCCATAATAGGCAGGATGAATACCTTATAGATTCTCAGTAATACTTGTGGTGGGACAAATTTTGATATCTTTCTTAGTAGATATAATTTGTGGCTTACATTTTTATAAGTATAATTAGCCTGATCCTTGTAATTCAATGCTGGGTCTAGTATGATTCCTAGGTACTTGTATTTTCTAACTACCTCAATTGGTGCATTATCTAATTCTATCAAAGGTTATGTTTCTTTGTGTGGTGACCTGTCTGAACAGAAGTTCATTACTTTGGTTTTGCCTATGTTGATTGTTAATTTATTGCCTTTGCACCAGGAGTGAAAGTTATTTGAGTCAATTTGAAGCTTTCTGGATGCTTCATCAATATTATTTCCACTGATATAGATGACAGTGTCATCCGCGAATAATTTCAGTTTTGAATGTACTAAGGTTTTTTCAACGTCATTGACATAGATTAAAAATAGAAGGGGGCCTAGAATTGATCCTTGAGGGACTCCACATGTGATAGGGGTGAGATGGGATTCTACGCCATTACATATTGATTTTTGTGTCCTTTCGGACAAGTAATTCTCTAACAAAAGTAATAAGTCATTCTCTATTCCATACCTGTTTAGTTTTTTTAATAGGATGCCATGATTGACCGTATCAAAGGCCTTTTTAAGGTCGAAAAAAATCGCTAGGGTAATATCACCTTTATTTCTATGTCTTAATATGTCATCAGTGAGTTCTGATACAGTGTCCATGGTGGATCTATGTGATCTATAGCCATTTTGCGTTTCTGTGAATATGTTGTTGTTTTCAAAGTGTTGAACTAGTTTGTTGTGTATTATTTTCTCCATTATTTTTAATTGCAATGGTATTTGTGTGATTGGTCTGTAGTTGGTTATTGCTGTTGCATCACCTCCCTTAAAAAGGGGTGTGACACAGCCAGTTTTCCAGTTCAGGGGTATAGTTGATGTGTCAAAAATCAGGTTATATATGTGTGTTAGTAGATGGGGTATCATCAGCAGTGCATCTTTGAGCACATTTGTTCTCAGGTGTTTAAGATTGCTACTCTTGTTGCAGTCTATGTCTTTTATGAGGGATAATACCTGCTCTCTATTTGTGACAATGCTGCTTATCTTCTTGTCAGATGTCTCATCATAAAATTTCCAACTCTCATTTATTTGGGCTGCTAGGTTTTCACCTATAGACGCAAAAAGATCTATTGACGTTCTCAAATTAAATGGTTTGGTCACGGCAATATCAGGTAAATATATTATTTAACCCTAGATCGTAGCAAACTCCAGCTATAATTTATGAGCATTTGATGCGAAAACAATTCTGCTTAGAAGTTATTACATTTCAGTTGTTAGACATTGTACATTGAACGCAAGAAGGAAAGCATATCATTCAACATCACTTAGACTTACGCCCACTACTTCGAAATTTAATAATTTTATTTCATTTAATATAACTACCCAAAACTATTACATCATTTATAACTATTCAATACAATAATTTTCTCCAAACTGCCGTTTCTTCCTTGTGTTCAGGGTTACAGTAACGTTATAATATAAATATAATGGCGACCACTGAAACTATCCAGGTGTTCTAAAGAAGGAACTGGAGGGACCGAAGAGGAACTAACCAGTGGTCACTGGGTAGAGAATGTCAAGTGGTGTCAGCTCTCCTTCCGGTCAATAACGCCTCATTGAAGTAATAGGGGCAGACAGTAATCATACACACCAAACCAAATACTAATTTAGGTTTAGGGTCGGTCTATTATAACGAAATTGGTTCAATATTTGCTTTTGAGTAATGTGACCTTTGGGACATATCTTTATTCATATCTACTTGAATTATTCATCTTTATCTAAAAGAAACCATAACCACAAATGCAAGGACCCATTCTTTGGAATGATCTGCCTGCAGCAGAAAAATGAAAAGATTGGAGTAATTTATAGAAGTCCTTGAAAGGGACGGACCGATGGCAAAAGAATTAAATACTGTTTATAGCAGAGAGAAAATACAAATGGCAAAGCTATCTAGTAATTCAGGTGCAAGAAGCTAAGATTTACTGTTTTTACCTTATAACTGCGGAATATTGTATTGTATTTTGGTCAAGGGCAAAACAAAGCAATCAAAAACAAAATATGTAGAGAGGAATTAATCTAGATTAGTGTAATAGTTTGTAAATGTTTAGTGTCATCTATAAAATAAAACTATACTAAGGGTTGAAGTATAATATGGTATCTCGATGTAATGTATGTAATAAACATGTTCATAAGGGTTGTATTGGCAACTAAAAAAACAAAAAAATGTTTCTATAAAACGCCTTGTGACGGTAATGCAGACCCTCATTCTAATCATTTGGGATTAGAAAATTCTGAGCAAGTTTTCAGGATGACCCTGTACAATATCTATGTAGGCTTATCTTATGCACATGTACCATTCTAAGAGAAATTACCTCCCCGAATGCCCATATTCTAGCTTCAAAGGGTCATATAGTAGGAGTATCTTCAACGCTGAGTCGTGTGATGTAATCTTAATGAAAATCAAAGTTCCCCAATTCATAGTTGCTACACCCATCTTGACATGGTAAATCCTTGAAAGCTATGATAGGCGACTACATCTGTTATCATTGCCTCCAAGCATGCTTACGCTGGATAAACAATGGATTGCCTCGGCTTGACAAGATGTGATAGTAAGATGAGTGGTCCCAAAGAGCGACTAAACCGCCTCTGGGACAAGGCATTTACTCCTTACAAACTAAGTAATGTTCTTTACATCTGCGATGGGGAGATGTATTTGCCCTGGAGTGACAAGGGAGGCCTTTGATATCCAGGTCTTACATAGTGATGGAACTCATATATATACACGTGTATCATTATTGTGGGTAATAATGATACACGTGTTTTTTTATTTTATAAATCAAAAAAAACAACACGTGTATCATTATTACCCACGACTTAACCAATAAATCTCATATAATCGTTTTAATTCGCTAAATCTGCTCTTTTTTCAATGAATCATATAGTTCTTTATTATAGACAAGTTTGGAATATGTCCAAATCATTACATTCTAAATGATATTTGGATAGTGTGATCGCCGATCAAATAAATAACTCCTGTTGTATTCTTTAAGGTTGCAGTTTATTTTGCAAAAAAGGTAAGGCAATCCCTAGGCGTTTTGACCGTGCAGGTTGGTCTTCTAAATGATGTAACATGCTGTTCAGCGGAGTTTTTAAAAAATGAAAGCAATGCTTAAATACCCATTATTGGCAATAATTGTTTTTTTTCTTTGGTTTGGGGATAATTTTAGTGTAATATTGGTGGATTCTAGTAACATAATCATGATGAACTTACCACACCCTAGGAGCTCCATACGAAAAGATGTGTTGTTGCCATGATAATTATAAGGCGTTACCCGTATGCACCGTGCAACCAACACCTCTGGTAGGATGGTCGTTACCACTGTGTTACCATCATAGTTACCGAGGAAATGCTGACAGAGAAAAGAAAATTACACATATCAGTTCTACTTAGCCTTGAACATCCTCTTGTATGACTGGATGCATGGTGGATAACCAAATGGTGTTTCAAACTGGATACCGGCTTTTTCATGACATACGGACCTGTTGGCATGCTTAATTTCCCTAACTAGATACATGTATGCCTTCTGATATGGCTGTCAAGACGCAGTAAGAAAAGATATAAAGCAAAAAGGAAACGCGAAGAACATCATTTTAAAGAACCTAATTCATATCCATGTCAGTATCATATGGATCTAAGAGGCTTCAATCTGTGTAATCATGATAACGTTGGGAGGGGATAATGAGGTAAACCATCTCTTATATTATATCTAAGTGTATAGCACTACGAAAATCACATATTGAATAACGAAACTAGATCGAAGGCATTTATTTCTATAGATTTCTGGATTATGAACGTGACCTTCGCCATGAGTAACATCCAATATATATAATATGTCTACTAGAATTTGTAATTAATGAGTATAATTCTAAGGATACAATATATAATACATAAGCTGACAGGCAGGCAGTCAAAATATTCATGGCACGTGCACAACCCCAGAAATAATAAAGGAAATTATGGGAAGCTGGAAAGACATACATAATATACGTGTACAGTAAATTACTAGGATTTGGCAGATTGCATGAATAACATGGATTGAAGCTTGCTGCTATGTTCAGGCCAGGATAGCAATGTCTCTTCCAGACGAGATGTATACATGTTTAATTACGTCCACAGGCATGGAGAGGAATCACATCCTGAAAAACAATAATCAAGGCCTTCCACTGACTCTACAAATACGGAACGCTAGTCAAGGTAGCGGGGGGATTTCGAACAATTTTCCTGGCCAACAGATTTAGAACTATATGTCATATTAACCACATACTAACCAGAAACAACACCTGGACGAGTCATTGGTTGTATAAAATTTCGCTCCAATACAGATACACCTTATCTTTTCCAAGAACAATTTAAAAATCTCCTAGAGTTGATATTTTCAGAGATTTAAGGTGAAGGTTCCAATGAACAATCCTATACATTTTGCATTTGCATTTTTAATACGATATTTTGTTTTAATCTGAACATTATGAAGGGGAATGTATTCGTATTTTATCCTATGAAATAAAGAAAGCTGAATCTAAATGTATACACAAAAAATAATGCTTCCTTTCATAAAACAAATGCATGATGTCATTCTACGTGAGGGAATCGATGTTGGAAAAGAACAGAGCATCAGAGAGCGACAGAATTGTTATTATATCCATTTTTCTTTCTTTACTGTATGTCAACGTTTTTACGCTCTGGATCATCAACTCGTACCACTCGTCGCACAAAAAGACAGGTTTTATATTTTAAAAAAAGACAAAGGAACGTTTTGTAATGATAATGGTGCGTCGCCATAGAAGGGTGTTGTGTATATATAGCGTTTCCTGGAATTTCTCGTCAGAAGGATGACAGGCTGCCATAGACCAAGAGTACGAAGACAAAATAAATTCAACCCATTCTTCAACCAACCATTTCCTTGTCCCTGCATGGACGTTGCCTATTTTCTAACATTTTCATTGTGATTTAATACTTTCATAACATTTCCTCTTTTGAGTTTGCTGTATACACATCCTGAATTAAAAAAGGAGGTTTATGAGCCGGTGGAAGCTCGACTGCTAACTTTTAAGCTAGAAATCAGGGCGAAAAAAATTACGGTACGTGTATAGTTCTTCATAGCCTTTCCTCATAGTCTTTCCTCTACTGCCTCTACCATTTCGAGGCCAGAGCAATATAACATATTAAACAGGTGCTACCTCAGCACAGTACATGCAATATGTGCAAATCTATCAACGCCCTTCCGAGCATGTTATAATAAAAAGGCGTTAATTAATTTTACCGCCAATATAGCCCTAGCTTCCTAACCATCAAAGCTTATCGACCAGTGTACAAGGCTATCATTAATCATGAAACTATCGTAATGTTGCGATCCATTGTCATCAAAATATCGCACCATAATTTCGTGCGAATCCCTACCCAATCAGGGGCGTTACAAATATAATTGAGGCCATAAACCTCCACGCTGTCAGATAAAAATAGAACCAGGACTATAGTAAAGAATCAAATGGTGTCAACGTCAGCATGATTATGGGGACATTGGGCATTTATTAAGTGATGTTCTTTGTGCCATATTGTGATAATTCAGATCTTCATGAGGCGGTATTGACAAGGTGATGTGTGAATTGCAGCTCATTACGCTGTCTCAATTGTCTTTAATCTTTTTATTTGGCTCATTAGTTGTGAAATACATTTGATGGTAGTCTATTGCACATATAATATATAGTGTTACAATATATTTTATATCTTCAGGCAAAAAGGGAATCAGATGACGCATTTGTGGAGACAGAGAAATAAAAGGGCAAATTAAGGTTAGACATGTCTGCAGCTGGGGGACATTTGAAAATCAATTTTCTTATAAATAATTGCATATATATGCTAACCTAACATTCCAGACCAAAGAAGAAAAAGTAATTGATAAGAAGACTTTGAGTAAATCCATCGCAAGTTATTTTGCCTATTGAATAGTTATACTTAGAACGTCCTCATAGAAGAGAGATGTAGATCGGTTGTATCAACCATTTCCAATTTATGACAATATTCCAAAATAATTCGCATAGCTAAGGACAGAAACCTTTCTGGTGATAACGTCTGATTGCAATCATGATTGATCCCAGACTGACACTTCATCTCATAAAATATAATTATATAGGGAAGTCGCCAGAAACTGTACAGCCAATGGTGAAGTTCAAAATCTCGTTCGACATAACCGAAAGGATTAATCAACGTAATTTCAAATATATAAAGATATATTTCGCCTAATTTATCAGAATGTAGACCTGTCGATTGTGCATTCTCTGCCACCCTGACCCAGGTATATAAGAAGACGCAAAGGTTTAATGGAGATTACCACTGGTCAGTAAACCATGTAGGGAGGTCCTCGCCACCCCTTTCAACCTACAGAACCAGCACAACAGCAACAACAACTACTACCACTGGCTGTGATAGAACATGACGTTTAGACGACACTATATCTATCACTTATATAATTAAATAATACGTTGTCTGCGCATCTGGTACATTCCAGACCTCTCGGATATTAATCGAATTTGAGCTTCAGACGCTTCGCATAATCTTGTATGGAAAGCCATCTGCGACCTTAGTATGATGTCGTCATGGTATATGGTAGACGAACATTCAACGCCTTTACGAAGGACTTGGAAAGTATCTGTGGCTCCCCTGTGATCGACTTAATCAAATTCTTAATTTCATGAATTACCAAGCAGGTGTGATATACCTCCGTCGCCTCACTTATGCAATGTACTGCTCAATGCTTAACCACCCACACGATATATATTCAAACTAATACATTTGTTATTAGATTGCGTAGTCTTACTCAGTTCTCAATTCTTTGTTAAGTAGACACAACAGTGGGCGGAAGACCATGGTCGATGATTACTGATTCTCATACAGTGAGCCTATAAACCATTATGTCAATGTATTATCTGTCACTTGTTCACTACAATGTGCCTTAATATAATATTGTTTGATGGCACTTGTCTGAGAATACGCTGTAGAAAATCTAAATAAAAGAATGTAGCTATAGATCTGTAATCTAAAACCTAAATCAAGTGCCCTTATCTTATCGCAAGCTATAGCAATCAGAAGCGGGGTGAAAATGTATCGAAAATGTTAATTCATAAGAAAAATGTTTCATCAAAAAAAGGTAATCAATTATCTCTAAATACTTACTGCTTTTTCACGTTTGGCATCTAGGACAGATCGGAAGCGTTCACAATCAATACTCCACCACACGCCAAATTCGGTAACCCAAGACTGGTTCTGCGGATCCCCTTGGGTCAGAATGCCTGAAACCACCATTTCCTTATGAAGGTCCACCTATACAAGGAAAACTTATATATTATCAAATAAATAAGGTTAAGGTCAGTTAGGGTCTGGGATCCTATATATATATATAAATACTCCCCAATGTTATGATTAGTTTGAATCATCCATGGCGAATCTGTGGTGTGCGCCATGGATACTACACAATCTCCCTCGTACACCCTTCCCCGGCAGTTGGTATCAAAGACCTTCACACTTGGTTGGAGTTGAAACAACGCATTGTAGAGTGGGTTACGTCACATGCGTATTCAACTCAGTGGTATACACAACCGCCACCGCCACCTGAACCACTGGAGAAACTTGTGGGAAATTCCACAAAATGACTTTAAAATGTTCCATTTTAGTTCATTAAAGGCATATAAAATTATAATAAATCAGTTAACTAACAAATTGATTTCAGTCGCTTATAATTATACCCATTTTATATGAAACAGCGAATCTAGAGTGGACATAATGCATGCAACATATACATATACCACTGAGTGATATACGCGACCCCGCCACAGGAAAAGTCTACAAAATGGCTTTAAATGTTCCTTTTTACATTCTCAAACTTTTGATGCCGATGAGTGCAGTGGCACTGACATTTTGGCCATTCTAACCAAAACATTGCTTATAACACATCATATGCATGAAAATCAATGTTATTCTACCCTCTTTCTCCTCCTATTTGTTCCAAAAGATTGAAGGAGCAATAATCAGAAAACCGTTCCTGTGGCTGGTCAATGTAGAAATGTCCATATCCATTACGGCTCTAACCACTACCATAAATGAATCCTGCCTTTAAATAACTTAGTAATCGATTATTCATTCACTCTCATTGTACAATGTTTGAGGTTTTCAATCCATGAATCCTTTTCGTCTCAAGTGATGACATGTTTATTTTTTGAATTAATTTAGTCGACACAATAATGTCCTACTCTTGAAATGACAGTGTCATCATCAATTTCTGTAACTAGATATGAATATCGAATCCCATGAAATTGTGTTAATCAAAATAATCATATTTCAATTCGCATTAAATTAGTTTTTAATTTCTCAAAAATTTCGAAACCACCAATATCGAGGCACTCTCACATCGTAAAAGAAATAATAAACTCAGAGGCACATTACAGAAAAGGAATGTTAATGGTATTGTTTTCGCATCAATAGTATGCCACCTAGATTAATTAAGTATATCCAAATTACCAGTAGCCAATCCTCGCATCGATTGATGAGTAATTTAGAATAACTCTTTGGGAATCAAATGCCATCCATTTCTAATCCTTTATATATTGCCCCTGTTGCATAACAATCTGCGAGCTCGTGGATTGATTCTTCGACGTCGTAGATAGCCATCTGCGATGACTGTATTGCATAAATTTCTACAATAATCTTCTACAACATTGTAACCTCTTGGCATCCACGATCGATTTTCTACGCTGCGTCAATACTAACATGGGGTTTAGTGACTCTTTAAGTGCAACAAAACTGTCATTAAAATAAACTGTCAGGTCCTTCCCAAAATAAACAGGTCTAATATTCAACACACATATGTCCCAAAGTCGATTTTCTGCTCTTATAAAAACCTCAAAGTAATAATTATTGTAATTATTGCCACAATGGGGTCATTGCATAACAAATGTCTATCTACGATGTCGTAGAAATTTTTTTCTACGACTACGACGTCTGTTTGCGACTCGTAAAAATAAATGACAGGTGCATTGCATAATAGGGAATCGTGAATTGGAGGACTCCTCGTGGCTTAAAAAATGAGATTAAAAGACAATTTAAAGGTAGAGAGATATTAAAACGCCGAAATGGTGTATGGGAGAACATCATCCATAATTGTAATTTATTATAATTTTAAAAATCTGGATTTTATTACTTTCACCTAAAAATATGCTAGAAAATTACGAAACCTATTTTGAAGTTCAAAAAATAAATAAATGTGCAATGTATCAAATTCATAAAATATCATTTAACATTGAATAATGGCATATTTGGATAGCTAAATTTGACATATTTTCACTATTAATATATTTTAAGATGGGTAAATGTGATATCTGTGCATCGCAGAGCATGTTTGTTATGCAAGGCAGAATATTCATGCAGTGAACATAGCATTGTTTATTTTTTCACCAAAATGATGTATGTCAATATTTTTTCCATGAAATAAATAAACATAATCATAAGTATTCAGGTTGTCTAATTATGACCATTCTTAGAGTAAGAAATGATCCAAAACATTTATCATGTCACTATTGACGCAGCGTAGAAAATCGATCGTGGATGCCAAGAGATGTACGATGTCGTAGAGGATGTCTTAGAAAGTTATGCAATACACTCATTGCAGATGGCTGTCTACGATGTCGTAGAATCAATCTACGACCTCACAGATTGTTATGCAACGGGGGCAATACATCGTAATCTTGTACGAGACAAAAGAACTGTCTGATACAATTCCCTTGGAATATTGTTCCAATGGAATAGAGCTAGCTAGAGTGACAGCACATAGTCTGACGCCTCCTCCCCATCTCACCATGCACTATTTTCCATATCACATTCTTATATAATTGGCAGTGGCAGATCACATTTTCAAAATTTATGCTTCTCTGTCTCGTTCTAAGGGGCCGTTGATAATTAACCACTGGGGCGAGGGAGTGGAGAATTTGTGAAAAATTCTTGTGCAAAATTGTATTACCCCCCCCCCCCCCCACACACACACACACGCACTTATAGTTTTGTGCAAAATATCTTGCTTCCCCCCCCCCTTTGAAAGTTTGTGAAAAATATCATGACCCCTTCCCCTACATCAATGTAGTTTTCTGAGTGCAAAAAAGATGCCCCCCCACACTTTCTGCGCAAAGAAAGGTGCGAAATTATGTATTGTATCGTCATACTTTCCGAATGCATGTTTCGCCAAAAAACAAATTGATATGTTCACGAAGGTGGGTACAGTTCTCAACGAGCTAGATTACGACAGCCTAATTGTCATGGGAGATTTTAATTTGGAGTTAGATGGCGATCCGAGAGATAAGGCTAGAGTTAAGTGGTCGGAATTTTTAAACGAGTTTGAATTATGCGATGTGATGGCTGAATTTGATGTAACGGGTCACACATGGAGGAGAAAGCATCAAACATCGAGGTTAGACTATATTTTTATACAAGAAAATTTAAGGTGTTAGATGCGTACTCAAAGATAAATACATCCTCCGACCATAAGGAAATTCACCTGGTCTGCTCGGGGGGGAGGGGGGAAGGGGAAAAGGTTATTGGAAATTTAACAATAAACTTTTGTGTAGAGAGGAATATGTTGAAGGGGTAAGAGAGATAGTGAAAGAATACGAATTCTCAAAAACTAATATCAGCGACAGTTTTAGATGGCATATAATAAAGAATGAGTGCAAAAGTCTAGCTGTGAAAATGAGTGTTCAGGACGCTAGGATAAAGAGAAACAGAGAGAACGAGTTAAAGGTCAGATTATCCGAATTGGATCAAATACATGTTCTTAGTGAAGAAGAGATAGATGAAATGAAAAACATCAAAAATACCTTGGAAGACAGTGAACTAGCTAGAGCTGAAGGAGCTCTATCTAGGGCTAAGGCAACCTGGGCTAGGGCAGGTGAAAGGCCCACTAAATATTTTTTACAGCTCGAGAGGAAAAATGGGAAAAAGAAATCTATCAACAATATGTTCGTTGGAAATAAACTAACCAATGACATTACTAAAATAATGGAGGAAGGTAGAGAGTATTATAGCGAATTATATAAGCGAAATGTACTAGATAGTCAAAGCGCTGAACCATTTTTACAGAGTATGGATGTCAATATAGATGAA
The DNA here is from genome assembly GCA_942159475.1 of Sthenelais limicola. Classification (NCBI taxonomy): domain Eukaryota; kingdom Metazoa; phylum Annelida; class Polychaeta; order Phyllodocida; family Sigalionidae; genus Sthenelais; species Sthenelais limicola. The sequence goes on along the minus strand of OW804097.1, from coordinate 67,665,771 downwards.
AAACATCACGAGAGAATGTCAAGAAAGATCAGTGAGCACAAGATCTGGCTTACAATTAAGCAGATGAAAGATGGTAAATCCCCTGGTCACGACGGATTATCTGTTGAATTTTATAAATACTTTTGGCCAGATATAAAGGGAATATTTTGTAAAATGGTAGCCGAGGTAGAGAAAAACAAAAAGATGTATTGGGACCAATATCAGGGCATTATTTCGGTGATACCAAAGAAGGATGTGGACATACGATATTTAAAAAACTGGAGACCCATTACTCTACTTAACGTCGATTACAAGATCATTTCGAAAGTTATTGCTGAAAGAATTAAAGGAGTAATTAGTGAGGTTATTAATGAAGACCAATATGGCTTTATGCCCAATAGATATATAGGGGTCGCGGTAAGAAGAATTCACGACATTCTAAGCTATCAAAAAATGAAGGGAAAAAAGGGAAGAATAGCCACTGTGGATTTCCAAAAGGCTTATGATTCCATCAGTTGGGACTTTTTGTATCGAGCCTTGGCAGCTTTTAATTTTCCTGAATATATTATTGACTGGGTTAAAACCTTACTATCCGGTTCTGAAGCATGTTTCACAACCAATGGTCGTATGTCGAATTTCTTTGGTGTACAGAAAGGTGTTAAGCAAGGTGACCCAATATCACCATATTTGTTCACGGTTGCAGTCGTATTTCTATCTAATTATATAAGAAAAGAAGAGAGTGTTGGAGGTATTGTTACAGGGAAAATCGAGCACAAAATAGTGCAATATGCTGACGACACCACTATTTTCACAGGCGATGAAGACTCAATGGGGAAAGTAATGGATATTATTCGAAAGTTTGGGGAAGGGTCGGGGCTCAGACTAAATTTAACTAAGACAAAGGGTATAAAAATTGAGAAAAAATCACTTCACAACGATAAGAGTTGTGGAATTGATTGGGCGAATTCAATAAAAATTCTGGGGATACACATATTTAATCCTTACTGCAGGGAGAATGAGCCCAGCAAGAACTATGAGTCGGCTTTAGCTAAGATGAGGGGTGTTGTTGGAGTCTGGGGGGCAAGAAATTTGTCTCTCAGAGGTAAAGCATTAGTAAATAATACATTGATTCTGCCTATAATACAACATGTAATTTCTGTCGTTCATCTAGATAAAAACAATATCAAGGAGATAAAGAGGATGACTAAAATTATGATGTGGGGATCGAGGAATGTGAAGATCAGCTTCGATTTCCTGAAACAAAGCTATGAAAATGGAGGGCTGAAGGTCAGATGTGTAGACGAAATAATAAAAGCAAACAGAATCAAGTGGATTCAGAGAATGTTGTATGGAAAACAACATAAATGGGTTGGGATATTGGAAGCGTTTCATCAAGAAGATATTAGGAAGATACTTGCCTGTAAAAACATGCCACAGAAATCACTAAGTGTGTTCTATACAGATATTTTTAAAGTGTGGAATGAGGTTTATTACGATAATGAACCAGAGTCAGGTCTTGAAGTTTATGTAGAAAGATTATGGAACAACAGAAATATTTTAAAGAAAGAAAAACCGATTCAAAATGATCATTGGTTAGAGAGTGGTGTCGAATTAATAGGTGACCTGTTAAATGATGAGAAGAAGATCATGTCTGTAAATGAATTAAATGTGAAATATAACATACACTGTGATATAAGTGATAGACTAAAACTGGTGGCTGCGATCCCCAGAAAATGGTTACAAATGGTGGCAAGGGAAAGTTTCGAGATACCAAAGAAAAAATATATTATGTTCAAGATCAACAATAAACTGCTGAAGGTTGAAGATTTCTTAACCAAGAATGTTTATGGTGAGTTGGTAAAACAGGCTAACCCGGACTATGAAAAACTTGATAGTTGGGAAAATCTTCTGATAGAGGATAAATTTGTTAGTTCTGAAAAAACTTGGAAAGAGAAATTTGTTATACCGAGCAAGAGCTATGATGTACCAAAATGGCAGTTGTTACAATATAGGATCCTACATAAAACGGTGGGATGTAATGTGTATTTGACTCAAATCAAATTTAAGAACAAAATATCATGCGATTTCTGTCCAGAAGAAGATACTATTTGCCATTTCTTTGTTAATTGCAACAACCAGAGTTTACTGTGGAAAACCTTAAGATCTTGGCTACAGAGAAGTGTCTTAATTAGAGGATCTAGACCGAGTGAGTTGAATTTAACCAACATCCTCCTTGGATATAGTGGTAAAAATCGCAGAGACAGAGGATATATGATGTAACACTTGATGAGTTATGATTGTGATTTAATATCTCCATAATAATTGTAAGCTTTGTATGAAACCTGTTAGTCCAGGAGGGACGTGATGAAAGAGAAAACCGAAAATACAAAAAAAAATAAAAAAATAAAGAGGGAAACGATTATTGAACGTTGATTAGAATTGTATGAGCCTAGTCGGCAGGATATGTTGAATAAAACCTTTTAAAAAAACAGAAAAAAAAAGAAAGGTGCCCCCCTTCAGAGTCTGTGCAAAAAAGGTTGGTACTTTCCCTAATCGAGGAGGGGAGAGAGGAAACAGAGAAAAGGTGGGGAGAAAAGAGAGTGTGGAAAGGAGGGAAGAATGAGGGAGGGAAATATGGATTGAGAAAGAGCGAAAGAAAGCAGAGATATAGAGAATGGACCTGAATAAAGAAAAGCAGGGATAAAGGAAAGTGAGAGAGGGGGTGAGCGGGACGGAAGGAAAGGAGGAGTGGGGAGAGAGTCAGAAAGAAAGGGTAAGATCGGGATGCAGAGACACATCGTTTTTGACATTATAATATCGCAGAGAAAGACGTACTGTCGCAGAGCGGAACAAATTCAATGATGGCCATTTCCACCACATTTGGAGACAAAAAGATCCAGAGGAGTGGGCTATCGGTATCTCAGAATCTATTGATTTCTTTTTTTTTCTTTTTTTTGTTTTAAAGGTTTTCATTCACAATATCCTGCCGTTGAGGCTCTATCTATTGATTTCTTAATTTTGAAATATATTTTAAGGTATTATCGGTTTTGGTTTATTTTCTCAGGCTGTTTCCTGCCATAATTACCCACAAGCTGTAAATTCTACTATGAATTCATTCCACTGCAACACAGTGTTAATAAGGGGATATGTTCAGGTGTGAAATGTCCAAGGGGGAAAGCCGAGAAAGGAGGAAGGTCAGAAGGGGGAGGCCAGACGAGGGAAGGTCATGAAGGGAGACGGGGAGCAAAGGCGGTATAGCCCATTCATAAATTTCATATTTACCTGGATCCATGAAAACGGTTCATCCTTTTTGTCTGAAGAGTATGCATTTAACTCACTTGTCCAGGCTTTTGGCTGGTTCAGCCGACCGTCAAAAGCAATTCCATCAGAAGCATATAACCAATAGAAAGGCACACTCCCAGAATTTGCCACGCCCAGCTCACGTTGACAGTGGTTTTCAGCTGACGCTGCAAAATAATTGATAATTATATAATCAATTGGTACATTTATAGGAATTAGTTTTTTTTTATATGCGACAAAGCTAAACACCTCTGCTCCCTTCGGTACTGCTACCATGTAATGAGAGAAGGAACTCTCACCTGGCGACGGTCTCTTTCACCTCGCTACGGCCTATGACGTCATAGGCTGGTGCTCTCGTTACCAGGTGTGCTGTCATAACACACCTGGAAATTACACCCAAATTATTTTTTATAAATAAATAATGGATGTAGGTCCCTTTTTCCCAAATATAAATAATTGATGGACCAATAATAAAAACTGTCTTGTTTATTATTGACACCTTAGTGACATCACTAGGCATCCTGTGTTTGATTGGGGGGGGGTCCCCTCCACCATCACTGATGGTGTTTGGCACTACAGGGTTTCGCCCCTTTGATGGGCTCATCAGGCAGATCAGGGATCTTTGGGGGAGTGATATTATAATATCACCTCCCTATTAAATAGTGTAACAGTGGTTTTAGGATTTACATATCATCATTACACAATAGTTTGTGTGATGTTAGACATATGTGTATCTCGACTGTGACACCTTAGTCACAGTCCATGAGGTCCTGGTATCCATTCAATAGTGATGCCAGGGCCATATGCTACTTATGGTAGTATTATTTAGGGCATTAATGTTCACTTGTGAATCATTAATGAGTAATACAAGAGCATTGTGTCTCAATAGACAGGAAATTACTGTAGTTAGTGATCGCAGTTTGGGGTCTCCCTGTGGGGGATTTTTTCCATCGGGTGTCAATAGGTGATAACAATTTAGAATGTGGCTAGACAGCCTGATGGAGTTTACCCACAGTCTGTTACTGAGGCCCCTTCCTGTTATTGTTGACGATTGCGCCATGTGATGGCGTCCATGATGTTTAGACCTTGTGGGGCCATAGTCTTAAGGCGATGTATCCATTTTGCCTCCACAGTGTTCCTGAGGTCCACAGATTCTTCATTTGAGGGGGAGCACTGGATGAATTCCAGGACGTACACTCTGACATCTTATTCCCCTTGGTGTGTGGGGCTGTTGTAGTGTTGAGAGACACTTGTTAGGTTTTCAGGTGAATCTGGGTACAAGATGCACCTGAAATGTTGGTAGAGACGTTTCATCAAAAGTTGTTTGGTTTTGCCAACATATTGGCAACCACACGTCTTGCATTCGAAACAATAGATGAGGTTGTCACTTTTACAGGTGACATTTTGCCTCGTAATGTACGTGCGTCCTGTGGTTTTGGATGTGATCCTACCAGTGGTGTCCAATCTCATGCAGTATCGAAGGCTTTGGTGCTGCATTTGGGACGTTGAGTTTGTGGAGTAGTAGGCTCTGCTGGGGAAGTTGACGGGAGTTTTGCTCTCGTTATCATTTCCCCCAGGTTCTTGGGTCTCCTGTGAGCGATCAGAGCCTTTCGGTCAAAAAGGTGTTGTGTCATTGTTGACCCTCCCAGGAGTTCCCAGTTGTTTTTTATGCAATGTGTGAACACATTGCAGGAAGGGTGGTACCTTGATATCACTATCAAGGGTGCCATTGAGGTGTCCGTGGGGGTCGGTCTGGCCGGCCCCCCTTCCAGAAGTTCAGTTCGTGATTTGGATCTGGCTGTGCGGTATGCTTCTCTCAGAATCTGTAGAGGGTACCCCCTATTCCTGAAGAATAGGGCCTTACCTCGGCAGTGACTGTCAAAATCTTCCAGTCTGGAACAGATCCTGCGTATGCGGATGAATTGGCTATATACAATTCCATCCTTCGTGCTGCGTTTGTGAGACGAAGTGTAGTGCAAATAAGTATTTGCATCAGTCTCTTTGCAGTACAAATCAGTGTAGAAACCCAAGACTGGGTCTGATACCACATAGGTGTCCAGAAAGCTCAGGCGCGTGGTACTGATCTCGGAACTGAATTTGATGGAGCCATGTGATTGGTTCAGGGATGTGATGAACTCATTGAGTTCATCCGAGCTGTGGTCCCAGATCATGAAAATGTCATCTATGTATCTGCCATACAGCGTTGGTTGTATAGTATGGGTTTGTTGTGAATATGTTTCCGCTCGAACCAGTCCATGAAAATGTTGGCATATGTGGGGGCAACTCGAGTGCCCATTGCTGTGCCACCCACTTGGAGGTAATGTTCCCCGTTGAACCTGAAGTTGTTTTTCTCCAGCACCAGGGTCAACAGGTCTATTAGGGATTCATTTCGTAGGGGAGTACCCCCTGGTGTGTGTAGTTCGAGAAAATCCCTGACTGCTTGTTTGCCTTCGAAGTTGGGTATGTTCGTGTATAGGGCTGTGACATCTAAGGTCACAAGGATAGATCCACTTGGATTGGGCTCTAGTGCCCTAATCATGTTCAGAAAATGTGAGGTGTCTTTTATGTAAGACTTGATTCTCGGGATGTACAGACGTAAGATCAGGTCAATGAAGCCTGAGATCTTCTCAGTGGGTCCACCATTTGTTTTTGTGGATTTTTGGTAGGAGATAGAATTCAGGAGTTCTTACCTTCTCCATGATCAGCAGGTTGTGTATCTCCTTGGTAATCTCACCCTCCTCCATGAGTTGTGTGACTCGTCTGTTGATGAGGGTTTGATTGGAAACCGTCATGTCACTCTGTTGGGGTTTGTAAAACATGGCGTCTTGGAGTTTGTTTCAGGCCCTCAGTTATATATGAGTCCCTTCCCCAAACTACCATGGCCCCTCCCTTATCTGCCTGCTTAATGACAATGGACTTATCAGAGGATAGCGCATCAAGAGCATTCTTCTGCTCTTTACTCAGATTCTGACGTTTTGGAGCCTTAGGGGTGGTTCTATTCACCGTGATTTCATTTAGCCCAATGAAAGTTTCTAAGGTTGGAGGTCCAAGTGGGGGTTTCCAGTTGGATGGTTTAAAAAAAAGTTTGTTTTGGCCCATCTTCCCTTTTAAATCTGTTGTTATTGGGGTTGGAGTGCCCCGAGAAATGGCATCCATGTTAGTTGTGATGGCAACGTTACAGGGATTAGGGTCATTTGTGGGATTGGGGTTTATATTATCTTATGAAAGAAATGTGCCATCCTACAGGTCTTGGCAAATTTGTCTAGGTCTCCCCTAATTTCCCCCAGGTCTGTTTCCCCCGGAGTTGGACAGAAATTCTTACCTAGTTCTAATACACTAGTTTCGATTTCATTGAGGGGGCGGTCTGACAAGTTCACCACCGTTGTGGTTTTCGGCAAAATAGCTTCATTGATATATTTGAGAAATATTTCTACTTCTGGCTCGATGTTATTGCTTGGGATGTTTTCATGATCATGTGGGTCGGTATCATTATTGTTATTATTTCGGTTCAAATCGTTGCAGCAATTGTGAACAAATGATTTTGTGGTGTTCGATTGAGATTTGACAAATGTTTGAACAGAGAACAGCATTTTATTTATGATGATGTATATTTTCACAAAAGTATGCTTCATACATTGGAACAAGAACACATGCAATGGTATAACAAAAACGATCAATTTTCCATTGGAAACACAACACATAGTGTGCATAATGTGGTAGGTATGTATGGTATGGTCAGTACAACAATGTAAGTTTTTCAACACACTAGTCTCGGATTTTTCGAAAAATCTGAGACTAGTGTGTTTTCTCATCTACACCGGGATGTGTCATAGAAACGGATGTTTCCCGGTGTAGTATGTACACAGTTGTGATGTCTTATTTTCTGTTTTGGAAGTTGCGGTGACCCCGGCCTCTGCCCTGATAAGTGTCTCTTGGGGGCCTGTATTCCTGCGGGGGTTGCTGTGGGTTGAACCTAGGTTCAAACATTTGTCCCTGTCGGCCCTGGTTTAGGGCAGATTGTAGTAGCATGGAGAACAGATCGTTCTGGGGGTTGGGTGCCGGATAGGGGGATTGGTAGGCCCGTGATTCAGGACCTCTCTCCTGTCGTTTGAACTGTTGGTTGGGAGATCTATCCGGGCGGTCCCTCTTCCGGGGGTTGTAATATTTATTCTGCTGATTCCTATCTTTGTCGTTGTCTTGTTCTTGTCCAGACTTATTGTCGATGGAGGAGCTGGAGGCTTTAGGGGTCTTGGAGGTCCTGTCTGCCTTGTCTATTTTGCCAGCCTTATCCTCCCCCGATTTTTGCTGCTTTTGCTCGTCACGGGAAGCCTTGGCCCGACTATGTGCAACCGCTGTGGTGAATTGATGGAAATTCATCCAGTCTTTGTCCGTGGGTTGTCTGATCTTCAGATCTCCCCTTTTGTTTGATAGGGACGTAGTCAGTTTCATTCACTCCCTGGCTACTGCTGTTGTCACGAGTTCCATGGCTTTAGGGTAGTCAGATGACCCTTCTTTCTCTGCGAGGGTTTTTGTGCAAGTTATCTGGTCATAGCCCAAAGCCAGAAGGGTTTGAGCTTTGTCCGTCATGGTGTCAGCTACTACGTGTTGTATCTCATACGCAGCTCGTTTCCTGATGTTCACTATTTCATTTACCAGTTTATCATCCTCCAGTATGTATGGGGGTAAGGCCTCTGTTCCAATGGCCCAACTGGTTAAGACGGGGGGGGGCTTCCATCTACTGTATGGGTCGATAGGGACTTGAGATGTAGGCCTCGGGTCTTCAACCTTGTTCCATCAATTATTTTCTTTTTCCCTTCCTTCATTTCGTGTTTTGCGATGTAGGATAAGTCTAGGGGTTGCTTCTCGAGATCAAGTCCATCCTGTTGATTGGAAAGAAAAGCAATGTTTCTATTAGAATCATCAGGTGAGTTACGAGTCTTAATCCTAAGATTAGTCATCGGGGGTTTATCATGAAAATGGATGAGGTTAGGTGAAGGAGCGCGTTGGTTCGCATTTGGTTGGGACTCTGTGGCGATTTGTTCTGCCACTTTGTCAAACCATGACCAGGAGGAGGTAGCCTCCTTCCCGGTTGGCCAATCTTGTTCCGTATCGCTCACTGAGATAGTGGGTATATTTCCTTTTAGGGCTTGGGTGGGGGTGGGGGTGGTTCTACCCGAGTTGGTTAAGACCACCACCTTTTCTTCAATCGCTTCGAGTAGGATGGTTAATTCTCCCCTGGTTTTGGTTTCATTGTCCCCAATCTCCATGACAGATTCGTCATTCGGTTTGGGGTGGGGGTTGGGGTTGAATCGGTCTCTGGGGTGGCCCTCCCAGTCAATTACAGTTTTGTTAGTGCCCTTTATCGGTGACGGGTCCTCAAAAGAGGAGGAGGAACTTTTTCCTCCATTATCATTTGTTAGGGGAACCTCATCGTAATTTTCGTCGGGGTTCTTACTCTTGTTGCCCCTTCGTCGCTTCTGTGAGCGTCGTTGCTCTTTCGGCAGTGAAGAGGTGGTTTCGAGTCTGAGTCCACAGGTCCATCGAGGGTAATGCCTGTGTTACTCATCTTGTTTACCATGGGTTGTGTGTCTTTATCAAGAAATGTCCATGTTACGGCAGACACATGGTCTGAGACATTGATGGAATATTGATTCGATTGGGTTTTAGTTGTGATTTGTCCAGAGGGAGGAAGATACGAGTCCTCGGTGGAGCTTGAAATGTTATTGTTTGGGGTCAAGGCCGTTGCTATCCCGGTAACTAAGGCCTGTGTCGGGTCGCCGCGCTGTGTTTGGGAGGGATTTGCGCGGTTAGACTCTGGACCCGTTTCAGTTTCTTTGTCTGCAAGTCTCTTGTACCTCTCAAAAGGTGAAGGGACTTGCAAATAACGTCTTATAGATGTTTTGCTTTGTGAATTGCAACTCGTGAACGGAGGCCGACCTCCGGGTTTTGACCCGGAGGTAGTGGTCTTCGTTTTGCGCATGCTCATGGCGGTCGTGAAAATGGCGCTCGGAGGGTCGGAGCTCTTGCTCTGATTCGAACATAAAATGGAGAAAGGATTACTTACTGGGTATTCCTCATCTTTAAGGTCGGTTCCCAGTTTATTCTCGATCTCCTCCTCCATCCTGGCTTGCACTTCTGCAGTGGAAGTTGGAATAGGAGTCGTTTGTTTTGAATCTGCAGGCGAGGGGTTTCCCCCTTCGACATGGCCGATCTGTAAATTCTGGAATTTGCCTGTTGTCTTGTCGAATTCTGACATAATTGCGGCTAGTATGTTTCCATACGAAGTGCAATGTTATGTGGAGTAGGAGGCAGTGGCAAAGTCTCTATTGTGGTATGCGTAGTGAGGTGAAATAAGAGATAAGAAGCTTGCAGAGATGTGATGATGTTAAATTATATGCGACAAAGCTAAACACCTCTGCTCCCTTCGGTACTGCTACCATGTAATGAGAGAAGGAAGTCTCACCTGGCGACGGTCTCTTTCACCTCGCTACGGCCTATGATGTCATAGGCTGGTGCACTCGTTACCAGGTGTGCTGTCAGAACACACCTGGAAATTACACCCAAATTATTTTTTATAAATAAATAAGGGATGTAGGACCCTTTTTCCCAAATATAAATAATTGATGGACCAATAATAAAAGCTGTCTTGTTTATTATTGACTTTGACACCTTAGTGACATCACTAGTCATCCTGTGTTTTTTGGGGGGTCCCCTCCACCATCACTGATGGTGTTTGGCACTACAGGGTTTCGCCCCTTTGATGGGCTCATCAGGCAGATCAGGGATCTTTGGGGGAGTGATATTATAATATCACCTCCCTATTAAATAGTGTAACAGTGGTTTTGGGATTTACATATCATTATTACACAATAGTTTGTGTGATGTTAGACATATGTGTATCTCGACTGTGACACCTTAGTCACAGTCCATGAGGTCCTGGTATCCATTCAATAGTGATGCCAGGGCCATATGCTACTTATGGTAGTATTATTTAGGGCATTAATGTTCACTTGTGAATCATTAATGAGTAATACAAGAGCATTGTGTCTCAATAGACAGGAAATCACTGTAGTTAGTGATCGCAGTTTGGGGTCTCCCTGTGGGGGAATTTTTTCCATTGGGTGATAAGGTTATAACAATTTTTATCACCTATACAAAATTTTATCACCAGCTCACGTTGACAGTGGTTTTCAGCTGACGCTGCAAAATAATTGATATATAATCAATTGGTACATTTATAGGAATTAGTGCATACATGGTAACCTGGGGAAATAGTGCAGCCATATAATCAAGCAGCTTATGTATATGACTACAATTATTAATGTGCTACATACTATCATGTGCAGCATAATATCATGCTAAAACGCATGAAATATCACCCGTGTAATTAAGCACCTTGTGTATCGCCCTATTATTAGTAGTGATGTGTTGCATAATATCCTGTGTTGATTTCATGCTATTAGGCATGACATATCGCAGCTGTGAAATTAGGCAGCATTTGTTTACAATTATATGGAACAATGTGTTCGTCCCTCCTCACTTTGTATATTTGAAACCACTCACTCACCCACCACCTATAGCCACATTATGACATTAAGTTCAGATTATTCTCACTCATCTCATCTCATCTCTCCATCATAAATCACTCTCTCAGTATCACGTTATTTACAACATCCTATATTATGTTAATAAGGTTGACTTGATTATGTTAAGACATCTGACTAAAATGAATACCCAACTTATAGTTAAAACTTATATAATGCGTATGTGATCAACCTATTATTATTTGAATGCATATTAACATCATGTCACTCACCTATAAATAAAACGGCAAGTCCTAATAGCAACAAGAATCAAGGCATGCGGAAAACCGGTGTACACATCGTAATTGTTTTTGTTAAAATGTACATACCGTCTGAATAAAAATTTTGTCAAAAAAAAATGTGCTGCATAATCTCATGGGCTGCATAATTACATGTGAAAATAGCATAACATATTGCAGCTGTGACATTAAGCAGAATATGTGTTACATTATTTTATGGGCTGCATAATTTCATACATTCTACGCATGAAATTATGCAGCGCCATTTGGCTGCATAATTTCACAGACTGCATAATTTTATAGAACACCGTCACCTCACTGTCACCAGCTGTGCTGTCAATGCAGAGTCTAGAGTGGGATACGCACACACCATATCCCACTCTACAACAAGTTGTTTCAACGCTAATGCATATATAATATAATAAATTGAATCACCCTGGCAGTAACTATTAATTGCAGACAGTATTAGTCAGTGCTTATATACATAATATTATAGGTTTCTCTTCATTCCACGCATAAATCTTTTGCCTTTTACTAAAGATTTCCGTGGGGAGGAACAAGACAATGAGTCTATAGACCAATTTTTACAACCCTGTCCCTTGTGGCAGGGTGTTTTTTAAAAAAAAAATAGTATAGGTTATATAGTCACTTGTAACAACCAACCTGAAAAATATCAATTTTGTAATCTGTCTCAAGCCCTATATATTGTAAAATTATCAATGTTTCCAATAGTTTATCTTAGCTAAAATGGCGTCGGTAACCCGAATTTCTAGTGACACTTCAGTCGAGTAAATTAACTAATTAAGGGAAGGCTGCAGTACCGTGGGAAAGAACTGACCAACAATACAACCCACCTTGGTAATTACCTGTACCTGCAATTATCTGAGTAATTAAATGTAGACCAGGGGATAAGGTTTTATAATCACACTGTAACAGACGGAGTAATTGGGGGGGAATCATTCTTCTAACTACAGCACAACAAAAGGGGAGGGACGCAAATAAATAAATAATCAGACCATTTGGGGGACCATAAGCCTAAGACTTAATCCCCTATCCCAATACACACAAGCTGCCCGTACTTGTCAGAGGGGGCTAGTATAAGGGAGGGCCATTAAATATCACCAGAGGGAAGGGGAGTGGGGAATACAATTATTGATTTTCTTGTATGTTCGTAATTTGTGAATTTATTATTATTATTATCATATTTGTCCTTTTATTATGTAACTATGACTTATACTTATGCGATTCTTAGTGTAGAAATTATTCTGTACCTTTTTATGACACAACCTTTGCGTTATGATTACGTCATACATACTGACCCACCCCTCATGCGGGAGGTACCCAGGGGGTATAAATGTACAGGAACTTGGCCAGTGAAGGCATTCATTAAACGAACCTAAAACACAACTTTTCTCTGACTTAGAAACCTTTTCAGTGGCGACAAAACACAAAGTGGACATAGAATTTCCGAAAGGAATTCATGGATTGGAAGGAACAGCACTAGTCTAGCTAGTTATAGCAGAACTTCATCGGTGAGTATAGGCATTACTTTGGGATGCGGGTCCCGGGTCTGGCAAGCAAGCTTTCTCACCACTAAGGTGACATGTATAGCAGTAACGCTATGATTGAAGTTTAATGTTAGTGCGATACACTTAACACTGGGACGTCCAACAGGCGACTAATGTACCAGTTCAATTCACACCTGTAAACAGAAAATTATACACTTAGCATAATGGCAAATCCAAATAACGAAAACGTAGTACCACCCCCTCAACAACGTAACGAGAGGTTGGCAGATGTAGCTGAAGTCAAGGAAGTTAGACGAAGGCTTGAGAGGCATGGGAACACGCTTGGCACGAACGATGGTTCAGACAAGGGTTCCTTGAGGGAATGGTTAGATGGGCTAGAAAGGGCTAGACGTTATTGTAATGCTAACGATATTCTGATTATTGAACTGGTAGGATGTTTAGCGCAGGGTGCCTTAGCCAGGTGTATCGCACATTATCTTGAAAATATCGAAGAACCACAGCGTACATAGGTTAACGTTAGAGCAGAGATCATTAGACTTTTTATGAATGAGGAAGAAGAACAACAGCTCCGGGCGGGCTTATCAGAAATTGTACAAAAGAAATACCAAGATGCAAAAACATATGGAAGACAATTTTTATTAGCAGCACAACGTGCTTATGGCGAAGCGCGCCTGAATAACGAAATTGTACAGGAAAATGTAGTACGCACATTTATCACTGGTCTGAGGGATGAACAAGTCCGTAGGGATGTGTTTGCAGACAGACCACCTAACTTAATAGACGCTATCAATACAGCCAGCGCCGCTGCGCATACATCAGCCTTAGCAGCAATTCCCTCACAGGGAATGAGACGCGAAGAGCCGATGGAAATTGGTGCACTACCACCACCTAGAGTTAATGAAAGTACTGGTAAATTAGAGAAAATGATAGCTGACCTTTGTAAAGAAGTAGCACAACTAAAGAATGATAAATCAAACATTAACAGTGCTTGCCAACCCAGACCTAGCCCCGCAACTTGTCTCTGCTCCCCACCTTACACGCCGCACATGTATATGCCCTATTATCAACCACCGAACATGCTGCCTATGGCTGCAAACCAGACGAATGTGGTAAACAGGGGTCAAAATCACAATGAAGTACAGCATAAGGATAATCAAGGGGAGAAACAAGGGAAAGGGGGGACAAACCAGAATAAGCGATTCAGGGGCCCAAACAAATGTTACGAATGTGGTAAGGAGGGCCATTTTGCTAGGGAATGCCCAACTAGGTATGCACAGATTCAAGCTGCAGTAATAGCAGCCATGAGGAACCCCGATCACTCCGACCAGGGGGAATAAGGTCGCCGGATCGACGCTTATGTATTTTCCTAGATATTGCAGGTCAAGGTAGGATAACCCTAGTCGACTCCGGCGCAAGTAGATCAATGTTTCGCAGCGATATTTGGAAATTATTTTGCAAAACTAAACATAGAGCCCCAATCTGCACTAAGGGAGAATATTTACGCTCTCTTAGTGGGCACGAGATCCCTACACTAGGGCAAAGTATAGTAGACTTAGGAGGACAAGCATTTCCAGTTTATGTAGTCGAACAAATGCACCATGACGTCCTTTTGGGTGCAGATGTTCTGGAATTACTCCATAGTATAGTGAACTTTAGAGACAGGACAGTTACCTTAGAAGGGGTTAATTATTCTGCAGCAGACGGGGGGAAAGAAGATAGAATGATGGCTGAAGCCACCGCAGTCTCTGAATTCTGGCAGCTAGCTTTTCCCCAGGCATTTGGAGAAGGTAACGCCACTTTAGCCGCAACTTCTGTAGTCTCTCTAGAAATAGATACAGGGGGGGCCGCCCCAATTAGACAGCAACCTTACCGTGTACCCCTCACAAAACGTTTGCTTATTGATCAAGAAGTAGATAAGATGTTAGCGGAAGGTATTATTGAGCCTAGCTCCTCACCATGGGCCAGCCCAGTCCATCTAGTACCAAAGAAAACTGGTGACACTAGATTTTGTGTAGACTTCAGGCCACTGTATTCAGCACCCTAGATTTAAAATCAGGGTATTGGCAGGTAGAAGTAGATGTAAATAGTAGAGAGAAAGCCGCCTTTGTCTGCCATAGAGGTTTGTTTCAATTTAAGCGCATGCCATTTGGACTGTGCAATGCACCAGCTGTATTCCAGCGGATGATGAACCATGTATTTGCCGATTGTATTGGAAAATTTGTGTTTGTGTTCATTGATGATATTGTAGTTTACTCGGCAAACAAGGAAGAACATGAACAACATCTGAAAATTGTATTCCAGAAGTTACAGGAAAACAATTTGACTGTGAAAGCCAGCAAATGCGACTTTCAGAGAGAAGAAGTCAAGCTGCTAGGCTATGTGGTATCAGGGAAAGGGATTAGCTCCGACCCCGATAAAACCAATGCAATCAAACACATGGCACCTCCAGATTCAGTTAAACCAGTCAGGTCCTTTTTAGGTATGACTGGCTACTACTGTCAGTGCATACCAGACTATGCAAGAATCTCATACCCATTAGTACAGCTCACGAAAAAATACGCAAAGTTCCAATGGGGGGAGGCCGAGCACAGAGCGTGGTTTGAACTTAAAGAGGCCCTAGTCTCTGATCGCATCATGGCTTATCCCAAACTAACAGAACCCTACCAATTACATACGGATGCTAGCGATTTTTCTTGTGGCGCGATTCTCTGTCAGAAAGATGCAGATGGGATAGAAAGACCTATACAATATGTCAGTAAACAGTTATCTGGAGCAGCGTTACGTTGGTCCACAATTGAGAAGGAAGCTTTTGCTATTATACACGCTCTCAAGAAGCTACGGCCTTACTTATATAGCGCAGACTTTACAATCTACTCGGACCATAGACCCCTGAAAAGTCTGTTTCTATCGGAAATAAAAAATACACGCATCCAAAGATGGGCCGTATTACTAGCAGAATACGGCGCTCCCATAGAATACAGAAAAGGGGTGAATAACGTCAGGGCAGATATGCTATCGAGATTGAAACCCACCCTAGTTAAACAAGAAGACGAGGAAAGTTCTTTCGGGGGGGAAATGGGAGCAATAGAGGAGATAGAAGAAATTCCCTGGGATTTTGATCAGGTAGAACGGGAACAGATCCAAGTTGAACAACAAGAAATGCCAGAATATGCACTGGGCCAGGAAGAAGAGGACGGGTACATTGTACATGAAGGTCTTCTTTATACGCTAATTCCCCCACCAGGAAAGCCTGAGTACCCCAGACTAGTACTACCTAAATCAGCTAGGGGAAGGGTAATTAGACGAGCCCATACAGAGGTAGGACACCAGGGGATGCAGAAAACTATTGATAGGCTTAAGGAAGCCTACAAATGGCCAAACATGCGACGAGATGTTTTTTTGGTGATATCAAGGTGTGCTCATTGTGCCGTCAATAGAGACAATAAGGACAGAGCCCCACCCACCGCTATGCCAATAGCACAATATCCAGGCCAAATATTGGGGATGGATATGTGTGGCCCCTTCCCAACCTCATCCTATGGCCATAAGTTCATCCTCACTGTCATAGATCACTGCACAGGGTGGGTAGAAGTTAAACCTTTAGCAAACAAAACGGCTCAAGTGGTACTCAATTTCCTCTCAAATGAATACATGCCAAGATACGGCACCCCAGAAATAATCATCACAGACCAGGGTAAGGAATTCAAGAATAGAGTAGTAGAGGGTTATCTTAGAGGGTTGGGAGTCGATGTACGCCACGCATCGCCCTTTAGGCCCCAATCCAACGGAAAATGTGAACGTTTCCACAGATCGTTTAAAGCTATTTTGAGGAAATTTGTGAACGCCAGACCGCAGGAATGGGAAGATTTCTTAGGTCCCACCCTGTGGGCACACAGAATATCAACGTCGGCCATTTCTGGGTACTCCCCGTATTTCCTCACTTATGGGAGAAAACCAAAAAAACCCTCTCAGTAAATTATTCCCCCTACCAGAAGAAGCTAGTGAAGATGTATTAGGCACTAGGTTAACCAGGCTCGCAGAAGCATTTAGGGAAGCTGCCGAAAATACTGACCAGAGCAGACAAGCAAATTATAAACGCTTGAGAGAACAAGCCAATGCGGGAGAATTACATGTGGGGGACTCAGTCATTATTCACCATCATAATGCTGCCCCCCTCGACCCTAACTGGGACCATGGGTACACAATAGCTAGAATAAGGGGGAAGGTAATCACAGTAGTAGGGCAAAATCAGGAAATTAAGAATATCAATAGGAAAAGAGTAAAACTAGTATCACCAGATTTAGAATGGGACACCCTTAGAAATCGACACACCCGCCCAAAACAAAGTAAATTGGAGAAATTACGGCGTGGGGAGGTTGAACAAGGGGTAATGCCTATATTTCCAGATACAGTTCCTACACCTGCAGGCCGCACCGAAGACACACCCCCAGCTGTTCCAGAACCAATAGCGGACGAGCTAACGGAAGCAGGCAGTCACAACGACCCCAGGACAGATCAAGCACCAAGCACCTCTGCCAAGAAGCGGCCTATCCCTCTACCAGCGTGGTATAACACACCTGAAGACGTGGGAGTAAGCACACGCAGGCGGGTGAAGAGAACACACACCTCGACAGAAGAGGCACTACCAGTGGAACACCAAAGAACAACTGAACCACCAGCAAAGCGGGAGAGATACCAACAGGGGGACAAGAGGACAGCCACTGCACCACCACCAGAAGAAGAAGTAAGGCTACTAAAAAAACAATGTATTCAGGAGGTGGCCGCCTTCTTTGCCTGCTATTGTTGACAATCCACCTTGCATCGTCCTCAAAAGATCTCTTTGGTGAGGAAGGGATTTTAGTGTATCAACTGGGGGAGATGCGTGCGCTAAGCAGCATGTGGACTACTGTCATTTTACTCCACCCCCCTAACCCACCAAAAATACATGAATGGGTGGATGAGATGCAAATTAAAGTACAAGGACTATGAACAGCAGGAGTCGTGGGTGAGGAGGATTTACAAAAATGGCAGGAACATTTGAACTATGTGTTATACGATTTCTCAACTACATACCAGAATCACCATGGCAGGAATAAACGCAGTCCATTTGACTTCATAGGCTCCCTCTCCCATCTTCTGTTCGGCACGGCCACAGAGGGTCAGGTGCGCACTCTTGCCAAAGCAGTAATGAACACTCAGGAGAACGCACTCGCCATGGGTCATCATCAGGAGGCTATGATATCTGTCGTCAACGAGACCCGCCTATATGTTAAAGAAAATAGAATGGACATTGCTAAGTTACAAGAAGAAGTGGAAAATATCAACAGACAGATTATTTCGGTCCTCACACATCTCAGCGAAGACGGAAAACGAATTCATAGACTACACATGAGAAGGGAGATCGATAATCTCATCTACGCCATCGACCAAGCCATGTTGGTGTACCACAGGCTCACAGACCTGTTTCATCGTCAGAGACTACAGCTCGAACAGGGACAACTGTCGGATGAGATTTTACCCCTTAATTACTTAGCAGAAATATTGGGTAAAATCAGGGAGGCTGGCCATGAACATGCACCCTTGAGATGGCACCACCAAAACTGCCATACAAAAATGATGATAGACCAGGATCATGAAATAGTCTATCAAGTGGTCATTCCAGCTATTGCACCAACCCGTTATTTACATTATAAATTACAATATTTTCCTATACCAATTGAAGGTGGTTATTTACGTACTATATTAGGCAAACCAGAGGTTGCCTTGGACAGTCTCTCACGTAGAACCTTTAACCCTCAACAATGCATGGGATGGCAACCCCGGGTGTGCACCGCCACAGTAGAATTATTAGGCCTAACATGTGAAAGTGAAATATTGACAGGCCGTACTCCGAATCATTGTCAAGCAAAAATTGAACAACAGGGTAACCAGACGTGTGTCGTCTTCAGAGACCTTGATTACCTGTCTACAGTGATCATCATACCTTACATCAAATCGGAAATCACACATCGATGCCCGGGTCAACATCCAGTAATACGCCAGGTACTTAAACCCATACGTATGAACGTGGAGGCTGGCTGCTCTCTGGAACATAAGAACTGGAGAGTAAAAGGTGTGTACGAAGTCAGGGAAGAACTGAAACTACCAAGCCCGCAACCCATACAATTGCCTAGCTTGAATATTACTACGCCCATCATTTCAGACACACCCCTAGCAGAAGAACTAAGATTTTCAAGAAGAGCAGAAATACCCTTGATTCATGTAAAACTTAGCCCCGTAATCACGCCAAACAAATTCTTCCAGACCCACAAGGTTACGCTCATTGCCACTGCCATAACAATTATGATTAGCCTCATTTGTGCAGCCCTTATCATAATAACTAGAAAGACCAGGAAAGATCAAAGGAGAATGTGTCAACTCCTCCCAGTGATGGGGGCGTGGAGTTGTTGTCGAAAGAGGGGCCAGAAAAGGAAGAGAGGACTCAGCACAGGTACACCAACCTTATCACGAGCAGCAAGCTACCCGACGTTCATATCCACACACGAGGAGCAGAAACGTCTGAAGGCTGTATCTAAAACTACCAATCTCTCTTGCAATGAGGACACAGGAACGAATAATATAGAACCCACCACGATTAATCCACTCCTAGGTCCTTACAGGCAGGCAGCAATAGGCCTGTACGGATTCTCTAAAGAAGTTTAGAGGTAAAACATTACTTCACATACAACGCCGGATCGAAGACGGCGCCATGACACCGGAAGTGACCGGGTCCCCCACCTCTGGCTAATGTCTATAGTGTAGGATGAGTCCGTGCGTGACTCCAGAAATAGACAGGGGGACCAGGCAATATCTCCATGAACGGAGGAGAGTCATACCGACGCCCACTGGGAAAGTGACGAAATGGAAGTGCACCGCCTAGTGTCAAGGTTGACACTAGAGCGGATAACTAGGAAGAAAAGAGAAGTGACTAGCGAACATTTATCGTACGAACAAGAGAGAATATTCAGTATACGTAGAAACAATGAACAGTAGAACTGACGTATAGGACATTCACGTGTGATTAGATAGATTAATGCACATAATTTTAATTTTAATTGTTGATGTTCAGACTGGGTATAGTCTGAACAAAAAGGTATGGACGACTGTAAAATTATCAATGTTTCCAATAGTTTATCTTAGCTAAAATGGCGTCGTTAACCCGAATTTCTAGTGACACTTCAGTCAAGTAAATTAACTAATTAAGGGAAGGCTGCAGTACCATGAGAAAGAACTGACCAACAATACAACCCACCTTGGTAATTACCTGTACCTGCAATTATCTGAGTAATTAAATGTAGACCAGGGGATAAGGTTTTATAATCACACTGTAACAGACGGAGTAATTGGGGGGGAATCATTCTTCTAACTACAGCACAACAAAAGGGGAGGGACGCAAATAAATAAATAATCAGACCATTTGGGGGACCATAAGCCTAAGACTTAATCCCCTATCCCAATACACACAAGCTGCCCGTACTTGTCAGAGGGGGCTAGTATAAGGGAGGGCCATTAAATATTACCAGAGGGAAGGGGAGTGGGGAATACAATTATTGATTTTCTTGTATGTTCGTAATTTGTGAATTTATTATTATTATTATCATATTTGTCCTTTTATTATGTAACTATGACTTATACTTATGCGATTCTTAGTGTAGAAATTATTCTGTACCTTTTTATGACACAACCTTTGCGTTATGATTACGTCATACATACTGACCCACCCCTCATGCGGGAGGTACCCAGGGGGTATAAATGTACAGGAACTTGGCCAGTGAAGGCATTCATTAAACGAACCTAAAACACAACTTTTCTCTGACTTAGAAACCTTTTCAATATCATTTCGTCAGATCTATCTATAGTATTATAGTAAGATTAGTATAGTGTGGCGTATGAGGTGGTCAATACTTGTCAAGTAGGAGGCCATAGCAATGAGGCTGTAAGCCAAATTGCGGAGGCCTCCTACGAGACACGTATTGACCACCTCATACGCCACCAAATACGCCATGCACACTATGCTAATCTTACTTTTATTCCATGACTTAATGCGACTTTGTGGACAAAAACAATAAAATTCATTGGAACAATTTCTGTACTGCATATATATATATATGTGTAGGCCTAATCCTCCGACCCCGACCACATTACCTAAGTAGCCCATGCTTTTCGTCTGCTTGTTTACATTGGGGCGCGAAGCCGGAACTACTTTCGATACTAGGGGCGTATGAACCAAAAATACTTCACTGGTCGTGAGAGTGAAGTATATCGGATATACTTCATTCTCACGGCCCAATCATGGAATAAAGATGTATTTGGCAGAGACCCTGACAGCTTCAGGAGCAAAACATTCTTCAAAGGACACTTAATATTCAGACCCATCAAGGAAAGCTTCTAGGCAAAAATGAGGACAGTTCTAGGCAAAAACGAGGACAGTTCTTCGAGGAAGCGATGAAAAGAAGATTCACGTAGTGTGCCTGATTTATGTTACATGAAAAACGAGTAAGAGACAGAACATTTTTGGAGGGTCGAAATACAAGATTTCTAAGATCATCATCCAGGGGGCAGATTCTTCCTCAGATGATGCATGTCCTCCTATTTGCTAAAGATTGAGATCTAATAAATGTATAAATAATACAATAACTACATTATTTGTATATGCAATAGAAAGGGGATGATTACATTCCACGGCATGTTTCTCTCAGACATCTACGTCTTTGTGCGTATATATATGTGTATGTTCTGAAAGCTTGGTGGCATCTATAAGTAGAATATATGTATCGGCACACCAGTGAATGTATTCACGAACTTATAAATATGCGTCTCGTAGATACGGCTGGGGCGTCTCAGACTGGCCCACTTATTACTGATCTGCCAGCCTTATGACACCGTCATTGACGGTCTGACATGTTCCGACATTTGTGCCACGTCTTATGCATCATAAACAAGACCGTATCTATCTTCACAGTCAATATCATCGTCTGGATAGCCATCAAGGTTGGAAAGGTCAGCCAAGAAACTATGTCTTGTCCTTCAGCAATCCCAACCACAAAGTCATATTTAATGATAGTTTTTTATCCGGTTGTGTCTATACCTTTAGCGAGAAATATTCGTTCGACCGATCTCAAAGTAATAATGCAGAAATAGCATCATTCATGATCTGTTTTGTGTCACTGGCATGGGGATATATGCGATGTTAATAAATGAGTTTTCTTTGATGCCAGTCGCATTTTATAGAATGAACAGCATGTATATTAAGCAATCGATACATATCTCAAACTCAGTTAGAGAAATGACAAATGCCCCATGAATACATGTACATGTACTATATTTCCACATGAAAGTTTCCTCTGATATAGATCGACTCAGAACATTACCAATCACAAGAACTCAGAAGGCTATTTATCATGATTTTTTTAGTAGGCCTGAGTAAATCACTGTAAATTGCCTACGTTTTTTTGAAAGCAAATAATTATACTATCGTACCTACAACAACATATAAGCAAATGGATAGCGCAGATATTATTTAATTGGTGGAAACCGCATTGAAAAAACATCGTATTTTATATCATAATACACTCCTCTACATGAAAGCTAGGTTCCGTCCTACTTAGTGTTTGTCCGCTTTCTAGAATGGCCACGTGTACACCTCTCCGAAGTACATATTACCTCCTTGCCAAACCATCAATTTAGCTGTTGACAGAATCCTATAACGGGACAAAACGGTCAAGACTCGCACTTTACCGCAGCCTGAGCTAATGCGTCTCTCTGAGCTATAAAGGTACTCACATCCTTACAGGAGGTGCTCCATAAGGCTACGTGTCTTATTTGGGGAGGGCTTTACGCGGGGCTTTACGCTTTCTCATGAATGATATTTCCTTCCTCCCCACCGCTTACTATAGATATCTCGGGTAATAAAGAGTAGCGATAACTTAATTATTTTGTGATGGCTATTGGTGTTCGGCTCGTTTGGTCTGTGTTCGTCTTGTATCGGAAAGGCACTTTGGGTAGTTTAGTAACAAAGTAGATGAAAGTGTGTTTTTGATATGGTTGGTTATCGGTATAATGCATCCTCATCGAAAACAATCAAAACAAAAACCATAATAATATTGTACGTGTGTATGACAAAGGCCAACACCATGCACTGAATTAGAATCTATGATCCGATGCCTAATGTATGGAAGCCCAGAATGTTCACTTATCTTTTTTTTAAATAAATAATTAAACAAATCTTTCGGTGCTATTTGAAAAGTCAAATAGCACACATGTGCTATTTGAGCCAAATATCCACATGATTGATGGAAAGTAAGGTAAAATATTATTAAAATTGAGTAATAAATGTAATAAATACCTAATAGCACTCTGTTCGGTTTGTAATCGATCTCGACGTTGGGTCAAATCGTACTCCACCCCTTTGAGGTGTTGTGCGATTTGACCCAACATCTCGAACGCTTACAAACCTGCATCATGCCATTAGGTATAAGTATAGCCTTGTGTGGATTGTATTGTTATGTGTTTGTTTGTGATTTGTTGATGTTGTGTTTTGAGCAGCTTTGATCCCTAGAACCGAGGGTAGCTACACACAGCAGTGGGCGGAAGACCATGGTTATTCTGTATTGAATCATTGCCTGTGAGCCCATTATCTCGATATGTAAATGAGATCCATTGATTGTAACATTTTTTGTAAACTGTGCATCCCTGTCGGTGATTCAACTATCATCTTATAGAGAATTGGCTGTATACAAATACTACATTTAAAATGACCCAAACAATTATAGAAGACCGACTTTAAAAGCCCTCGTTCAGTGATGTGAAGTGGGAATAGTAGTACCTGTGTAGTGGCAATCAGTATGGGCGGAATGTATGCTAAAACATTATTTCCAGTCCTGTCTGATCTCTTGAAGGAGACAGTACATATATGATGTTTCATTAAAGCAGGTCTACTAACAATTCCAGGAACTGCACATTAGATGCCATTCTAGGTAATTTTCCCCTCTGCAAGTAGCACTGTTACAGATTCCGTGTCTATACAGAATAAATGGAATGTTATTTCTCGTGACTCTTACTAAATAAAACGAATTCTCTTACCAAAGCCGTTCCCCATATGAGGCAATATAATTGGAATGTCACCATCTCTTTTCGGTTCCCCCTGTTGTTTTATTCATAGTTCTAAGTATTAGGTATTTTGCTATGTACGTGTATAGGAACATGTGGTTGACCTTAGCAAAATTAAGTTAACAATACGGAATGATATGTTAATAAGATAGTTCAGAAAAGTAACTTACATGTCTGTCCCGGTAGGGTCTGAAGATGGCGAGAATTTGAAAAGAGAATTGGTGAACATTAAGATAAGTAAATGTATGTTTTAGTCCTTTAGACTGTTTTAGTTAGTTTTATAGAGGCTAAAACGAGGGCAAAAGTGAAAAGATGAAATGGCAAAATTGACCCTTGTACACACAATCATGCTAAATAGTATGACTCTCTATTGATATTGCTAGCGCAAGCAATGCCACGTTTTAAAGTTTAAAAGATACTACAAAAATAATTATCCCAATTAAATGCTAAGTACGCACGTTGTTTCCCTCACCTTGGTTAGACGTTTTGTCTTAACAGTGCAGAATTGATATCAAAATTACGAAATCAAAATGAAAGGTGAGACTTGATCCAACCATCTGATGATTATCTGATGGTTATCACCGAGTTGTCGTCTTGATTTCGATACTACACTCTCGTTTTCAAAGAACCTTAACATAAGCTATAGGTTGAGGTTTCTTCAATTATTTAGTTGTCATTTTACAACCCTGACGATCCCCGTAAAACCTCCATTTTTTAGAGTGTGGCTCAGATTCCTTCACAATCCCTCATATGTTAATATTACATTATAATGGAACGATTTATTGTTAATACAAACTCCCGCATTTAAAGTCGAAACTGGCCTATATGAAGAGTGAACCCACCTGTACATCAACACCGTTGGATGGTTTAGTATATACGCTAAGGTAAAGCCACTGGAGGAGAAGCAGTTGATTGGAGAGACGGAGAGAGGTGAGGGTCAGACGACTTGGTAACATTTTTCCTCCTTTGTAAAATAGAGCAAACAGATCAAGAGTAGTGTGGGAGGACAACCCTAGCCGAAGTTCAGACGAATAGAGCAGAAAAAGGAGGTGCCGAGGAGGAAAGAGGGGCACAGGAGGAGGGAGTATATATGGCTCGTACGTTTTACCCTGGAAGGTTATATTGGGAAATAAAGGAAAGGGTGAGAGCAGGAGGGTGAAGAGGGTTGGGGTCGGGGTAGGTATAGGGGGCAGGTTGACAGACCAGCTGGCAGGAACATAGTGGGTAGAATATGTGGAGGAAGCAGATGGAAGCAGTCAGGAATATTTTATTATGTTGTGATCCCAATGTGTCAAGAGGTGAAAGTCCTACAGTGCAGAGAACTTACAGTCCAGGTTGTGCGTTTAGATTCCCTAATGTGAAGTTTGTGAATGCACATTTGGTGCAAAGTTGATCCCTTTTTGTTTAATTAAAGTAGAGTATGTTAAAAAAGAATTAGTTATGGAACAAAATAACCAATTATCTACATCTGCTGCATTTTCACAGGGGAACTTTATTGCATGTTCAATTCAATTCCCTTTAATAGAATGTTCTTAAAAATTTTGATACGGCCGTAATAGACTGTACTTGTCCATGAAAGTGATTCCATTAGTCATATCAAATTCTGCTGCGAGAGACAATGTACCCGTTCAGCTGTTGTAAATACAAATGTTCTCCATTGTTTGAGTGGGAAATTTGGGGTAGGGTTTGCACCGGGTGAAACCAAACTCATTGGGTTGTTCATGCAGATACGATTGTATAGGCTACAGGCACAAAACATAACATCGTCATATCCCATGAATGCTTGGTATCTGCACTGAAATTATTAAATCTGTGCATGAAAAGTGGTAATTTGGCACAGAGTTTAGAGAAGGGACCATGGAAACACTTTGGCTACAGGAGGTATCGCCAACAACATGTGCATTCAATTGTGTGATTTTCTCAACACCATGGTTTATTAAAGCTGCAGAATCAGCTAGTATCGACAAAGAAAACCTCGCCCAGTTTACTCATATTATGACTTATAAATATAGGACTAAACCTATCCATTTATCAAGTCGAATTGGCCGAGAAGGAGGTTTTCCCAGGGAATAATTTAGTCGCCCCCCCCCCCCATCCACATACACCAATGTCAGTCGTTAATGCTTTAATACATGCGTTGATTTTACTGTCCAAAGTACAGGCAGTTCAAATCTCCTGAAATACAACCGCTTCGAGGTTTCAGTGGTTTAAGTTTTCAACTAACTTAAGTGGTTTTTTTCCATTTTGGTTGCTGAAATGTGATGTTTTCTTGGCCATGGCCAAAACAAACATTTTTTCCAGTCAACATATGGGACACGCATCTCCTCTGTATTCACAACTAACAATCTATAAACTTGGACCATGAAACATGTTTGTTTTACCATTATTTATAAATATGTTCTACATCATAATTATAATTAGGTGAGGGGCACCTGCTGGATCGCGTTTCATAAAAAGACAGGAGGACGTAATATCAATATTAGCCTAGATAAGACTTTGAGCATAATATGTATTATCGAAGCCATCCACCTCTACATTCTAACTTCGATCTTTACGTCCTAAGTTTCAACTTTCATTAGATTTCAAACATTTTCAAAAATTCAAAATATTCAAAATTTTCGAGGTTACAAAAATGTGAATAATGGAAGCCAGGACAATGGCTCCATAGGCTTTGCACTGTCAGAATCACTGCCGAATTTCTCAAAAACTGCAAAGAATTGTATGGAGAGCCTTTGGGATATTATAATGTAGAGTATTATCAATAGGAAAGTACTTGATCCCTTGTTGCTTAATTAAAGTATAATTAAATTATAATTAATTCAATTAATTAAAGGGAATTGAGGGAATTCGTAGCGCCCCCGATGGCAGAACGAAAATCACTTCCTAGCCGTATTTTGAGGCTCAGTATTCATCAATCTTCAGCCCAATTGAGTAAAATAGACTTTCGGTTATCTAGTGCTCTAACATGTCGTCATTGATATGAATACATGTATACCAAATTTCAAGATCGTGTACTAAATATATCTATGCACTTCCAAGCTCATCCTATATAGAGTATCTTTAGCTACTTTACTATTAATTGTCCACCCAGTGATATCGCAACCTTTTTTTTATCAAAAATGAAAATCATATCAAACTTAAAATATAGAAACACGTATTAGCTTTCATAATGTTTACCATCATTAGAGAATCCGTTTGATCTCATCTTTTCAAATATGATGGTATCTCAAAATCCATATTTTTGCCACTTCTGACTCATTTTCCTATAACACATCAAATAATGCTACAATATCATCTACTGCAAGATGGTCGATGGGGATTTCTCGTCCCTCTTAAGCAAGCCAGAGCTATACATACTTGTATGTAAAGCTCTGAATAAGCCTATGACTTATTTGATATAAGACATGAGGTTTTAATTGGTTCAGTAACTAGATTCGTCCCATCAGATGTCTTTTTAATTCTCCAGCAGCTCTTTACATTCGATTAGTTTCAAGAACAATAATCCACAAATGCCGTGGGAATTCTACCATCTGTGGGTTTTATGTTGTAAAATTCAATTTTCCAAGTTCCATGTTCTTGGCACAAAAAGTCTTGATAGGAAATTAACTTGGGAACTAAATAGAACTTTGTCAATAGTTATGCAGACCAAGACATTATAATTTTTAAATAGAGAAGGGAAGAATCTTTCATAACTATTCCCGTCACTACTTCCTGGCATTTGAATTGCACAGTAGTTAAATATTTTATAGAAATTTTGATCTGCGTCTTTATTAGAAGTCAATTAAAAAGTATTCTTTCATTCATAATGTGTATCATTTTCTCAAAACTGGTTGGTGTATGTACCACACGCTGTTTGTATGGGCGGGAGTGCGTGTGGTAATCTATTGCGAAATTCACGCATGAAGGATGGGGTTAGTTACAAGGGCTCCCATTGGTTGATACAGTCAACTGATCATATCGTTGTTATCGACCAATCAGATCCCAGCCTTCTCCTGGGTTTTGGGCGGCTGGTCCAAAAGTAACTCAAGTCATGATCAATGGCTGTATTTGTTTTTGTAAGTAAAATGCCTTCGTTATTCTTTAATATGCTTCAACATAGCAACGTGGGAGTAAATATAGTACCTAAATTCAAATGCGGGCCTCGATGTTGTTTTTTTTCATAACCCACTCGCCTATCGGCTCGTGGGCCACGAAAAAACAAACATCTCGGCCAGTGTAAATGTGTCCCTCATACCACATTCTCATTAGGTACTATCTATTAACTCGTAAAATACTAGTCTCAATTATTATTTGTTACCTTTTTTTGAATTGTGGTTACTAGAATGGTTATTAGATTGTTTGCTATAGCTAGCTTCTTGATCATATCTTTTATTTTTATTTGGTTATTCCCATTATTTTTCATGAAATGGGCACACCATAATTTTGTCTTTAACATTTAGGGCTTCTCTACTATAGGTCATGCAAGGAACAAGCCTGCAAATAGCGATTCAATCACAGGTATATAGATCTATATACACCTATCATATGGTTGTATAATCGCAAATGAATCGCTGGGAGATTGCAACCTATAGTGGAGTACTGCTATTATAGTTAAAGGAATTGCCTCCATAATGCAGCCCCACATATGTATTTTTGGCTTGGTTTGACTTACTTCTATGTCCGGCCAAACTCGGGGGTTGAGTGTCCAGAGAGAAAGGCACAGCGCGATCACCACTCCGCCCAATCCCCAGGCCAAGGTCAAGTGTGACTCCCACACCAGTTGCGTGCCCAGACCTCACATCCGGCCGGCCCAAACCTGGAGGTGCCAACCGCCTGTCACTAGCATATTTCAGGGAGATGGGTGTAGTGCAGGGGTCAGTGCTAGGGGTCAGATCAGAGGAATCCGCCGTCATCGTCCTCAAATGGTATGGGTGATAATCACTGTTATTGTTTGGCTCTGGTAAGTTACCACTGATCTCGTCCAGCGGGTGTCAGTTTGCCATGTTAGCTCTAGTAATTTAGATTAACTCCTATATAGACCAAGATAACTCATGCTCAACTTGATGTGTGGTAGCAGGTGATGACACAGCAAGAGCGAGCAAAAACATAGAGTAATTCAGTTTAAAGAACTATTGGTGTTTTATTAACACAGATGCAGTATAAATCTAATCCAATACAGTTACAATCCAAGAGCAATACAAAGTGCAGCAGCCCAACCCATAATCCAAAGGGTCTAAGTGAGTATGTTAAGTCCCAAGTAAGTCAACAAGTAAGGTGATAAGATGAGTAATGGGGAAGGAGCAAACAGGGGTCTTATATATTGGGGCTACTTAGTATTCTATGGGCATATTCCTAATAAGGGGTTAGATATTATCATAAAAAGGGACATATAGGTTGAATGTAGCTATCTAGAGTAAACATGGCTAGTAGGGCAGGAACTGCACTCCCAAGTAACCTGAGCCCCACCCGCAATACCCTACCTGCCCCAGGCATACTAAAATGTGCAGCCGGATGTGCAACCAAAGTGCAGCTGGATGTGCAACCAAAGTGCAGCCAGATGTGCAACCCTTGCGCAACCAAAGTGCAGCCGGATGTGCAACCAAAGTGCAACCAAAGTGCAGCCAAGCCAAAGTGCAGCCAAAGTGCAGCCAGATGTGCAAGGCTGGCTTACACTGGCTGCACTTTTCCCTGAATCCGGATGTAGTCTGTGGCCATGCAACCTGGGATATGGAAGGTGTGACCGAATCTCTGGGGAGGTACAGCTCTTCCCAGGCCAGTGACCTTGGGGGTCACTGGTACATACCAATCCCGGCCACACATTCCAGTTAGGGGCACGCGTGGGGAACAAAGGAGGAGGGGTTAAGGGCAAATGAATAGAGATAGCTAAGGGCTTCTAATTACAATAAAGAGGTTAATTTTGGCTTAATGGGATATAGAAATTAACGTAGATTAGACCGGCTTACAGTATCTGTTTTGTGCCTTGTCTATAAAGAGTTGGTCGGTGAGAAGGTTGGTCGGTGAGAAGGTAGGTAGGGCAAGCTTAGGACGTCTTAAGAGAGCGTCTCTGATCTGTGCGAATGACTCTCTGTGAGCTATTGGGATTTGTTCCTGTGAGTAAAAAAGTCTTTATTCTTGAAAAATGAATGGATCCCTTCCGGGCAGAAACTAGAATGGTGGGCATGAAGCCAAGTGAAGTGCACGACGTGTCAGCTTTTGGATGTCACATGCAAACTAGAGCTTCATAAAACCAACCTACACAAAGATATCCTTTTATGAAGAAAGGATTACTTTGGATAGCAACTTTGGAAAGGAAACGGATGATGCCATCAGTATGGATCAACATTGATGCTACATTGATTATTCATTATATTGTTCTCGCTTCTAGCTCATTGAAGAAAGAAAACATTCGAGTGGTGGTAGTCCAATAGTTTTGTGTTTATACACGAATGTTAAATTTGTGACATATGGATATAGATATTATATCATTGTATAGAATCTGTAGCAGTGCTGTGTTGCTGTGAGCCATTTCATAATCCACGTTTGAGAACAGATACACACCTCAGAAAGAAACTTGATATCTTACATTTACATCTTACATTTAAGAACATCTCTGGCATTAATCTAGCATATTGTAAATATTACATGAAAACTCACTTACACAAGGTCAAAAGCTACCCATCCATCCTCTCCCTATGTCCACCTGGAGGTTCGTACGAAGCTTCCTTCTAGGGGGAAATCCCATTTGGCATATCCCTCCAAGGGCTTGTATTATATCATTCACGGAATCATATTATAGCACCATTATATCTATGGTAACTTTACTGTAAAACACTCCAGCATGACGGCCACACATACTATACTATGTACTATAGTCTGAGTAAAAGGAAACCTCTAGAGGCTGAATCAGCAAGGTTTATACGAAATGCCAAGGACTAGGGGAATACAAATTAAATCATTTCCTCTGGCAGAAAGAAAGGTCAGAAGGAAATCAGTTGGAGACCTATAGAAGCAAAACATAGATTTATAAAACAAAATCAATTTTTGCAAGTACCACATTTATAAGTTGAATTAGAAATACACAAGATTTATATAATTTTCGTTATGGATCACACTTTATGTTACCAGAGATAGGTAGATAAAATCCAGTGTTGATCCTTCATACTAAGCCCTCATATACGAAAGTATTTCGGAGTGTCGATCAAATTATCACAGACGAGAGACGCTAAAGATGTGTCTTAGCTTATCCGGAGGGAGGTGGTCCTACCGGAACTAGGCCAGGCTTCAGTCAGTCTTTAAGACCGTCTCCAGGGCATGGGGCATAACCTTTCATGATTTCCAGAGGGTGAGAACAAATCCCTACAAGTACATGTATGCCCTATAACTCTCGCACTGACAGGAGCCAAAACCATAATATCTGACAATATGTCATGTTCCCCATGGTCCTGTGTTCTAGATTGTATCTTTTTTTTAAATATAACACATGACCGTAATACAATTTTGGTTTTATTCTGATTCACATCAAAACAGAAACTGGTTTCACCGTCATTTTCAAAAATATCATTTCTGGAAAATCTCTCTGATCATGTCACGAAGAAATAATTTCCGAATTGTATTCAAGACGCATTGCGAATTAGACATGTGGCGATATTATATCGCGCCACGTGTCTGTGGCGATATTAAATCGCGCCACGTGTCCACGTTTAGTTACAGGCCAAACTTACATCATGCCGGTTATTATTGTCAGAAATGTATAGATCTAATCTTTAAAGAGTTAAAAACCTGGTTCATTCATTTAATGCATGCATACCGTCAACAATGATCAAGATAAAACAAAGCGCATGAATTGAATGAATAGGCACACATTTTAATTATGTCCCCCACTCAATAGTTCCTAACACTTTTAATATCACTGGGCATTTTTTATAAACGCTTTGTGTCCACTTTTACATATATATGATACATCCCCTGTATGAATAAACCTAAAGTGCATTTTCGTCTGCAAGAAGCGGAACCTCATACATTAAAAGAAGTAGTAAAATGTATAACAAATTCATTTTGTTCGAGGTTAATCCAACAAACATTGAACTACACTTGTTAGACAGTTAGCTTGTATATATTGCTGTCAATGCGACCATTCCTCTAGAGCTAGATGAAGTAACCTGTTATTCATGCCGAGCTGCTCAGTTTGATGCACACAGGAAAGTCTGGAACAGTTATTAGATCCATGTCTCCAGGAGGTGAGCTCGAGTTCGTGATGAAATGCGTCGAGATGTGGAAACCAGCTCCCCATGCAGAGACATAGACATCTCGCCATTTGTGCCGCAGCAAGTTAATTGTGCCAGCATTTTGTATTCGTTATAAATGTAATAATGTATATTTTACATATTATACATATGTATATATGTATACATATACGTTATGTATGCATACTGTAGATAGGCTACATTGTTCTCAGAGCAATAATGTTGTTCTCAGAGCAAAATGTTCATAAAGACTATACTTGTATAATTAGGTTCTATTATGTATTATTGTATTTATTATATAATAAAAGCGCTGTAATGTTTGTTTTATAGGTAATACACGTACCAATCAACGTCTTTCCAATGTGATGTCAAACAGCTAGAGTGTCTATTATATAAATATAACAGCCCTGAGATGATATCTTTGGATGGATTTGACATATTCTATTGATATCAATCTCCTGATAGGTTATTTCCCCTGGTCACAAAATATTATGGCCTTTACCGTTCTACACATCCACAACTCCGAACTCTAAGGACTCCTGTTTGAGGGGCCTTGTTTGGGCTGCCTTTACAGTACTTCGGACGGCAAGGAATATCCAAGCAGAAGGTCCAAGGCCCGTGTTTACATCAACTACCAATGCCTTTAACAATGAGAGGTGCCCCCCCACCACCCAATGCCTCCAAATGTCACGCCTAAACATGACAACCCTTCAGCTGTGGCATACATGTATACTATATGTACCATTGTATGGTCCCTAATAATTCCCTCTGTCCCCAGGCTATATCCCCAGTTCCATACCATACTACTAAATTATGATGTGTCCAAAAGCTGACACTCAATTATTCCTGAATCCACATTTATCAGAATCTAGCTGTCAATTCAAAATAAGGTTGTCCATAAGAACAATGACAAGTGACTGGGATTGAACTTCATGTCTTTGTAGAGAGAAAAATGCTCAATCAGTGCATTATGAAGCTAGCTGTCCTTAATATAATTATGACTTGTCTTTATAAATGCTTACTGTACATTTTTGGGAAAGGATGGGCAGAATACAAAGAAAACTGGTGGTATTTACATCATTATACATCTTGTTTGCTCACACACATTGAAGTACAATTGATGACTGACTTGGACCCTTGCATTATATTGAGCATGTTCTGATAAACGTCATTTTATCGTTATAGTATAGGGGTTATAACACTTAAAATTATATCTTTGTTCACACACGACCCACTATAAACATGGAAATTAATAAATAAAGGTCCATTCCCATTCCCACGACCAGCCGGCCGACTGTACTTTAACATTGTGTTTTTGCCGTGCGGCGGCCGTACCCTACACCAAGACGGCCGTGGTAATGGGGTTTCCTTTTGCATAGCCCTGAAAAGAAAATCGGGGCTATGATCCGTAGCTAATTAAAAACGTGCAGGAACGGCAAAAACGTCCCCAGTGCATGGTTGACAGAATGGTAATGACTAATCATATGAGGCGAAATGAACCAGTGTTTCATTTTACTGTTTCATCTCTATAACATCTATCAGCCTCACCCTAGTGAGTTGACATATGAACTGTAACATTAGTTAAAACATGAACAATGATGTTGTTGAAACCACCATTGAATAGACACAAAACCATCATTTACCTTTTCTCCACTATTTCCAGACTGGCTACCAGTCGTTGAGTACACATGTATAAGTTATAACCCTTAAATCTACCATCTTACATGCCGGACTTGTTTTATAAGAAAGCCTAACTTAATATGCTGCTTACCAAGCTATTGTCCTCGCTACGTTAGGGAATTCATACTTTAGGAATAACAAGAATTTGCATATTGTGTGTATAGCAACTCGCTTTCTTACATTTTCTTAGTATAGCTGCTGAGCAAGGGAAACTAGCTAAGGGACTGTTCATAATTAACCGCTGAGTCTGAGTTATGAGTCTGTACAAAAAAGAGATGGCCCCCACCCCACACTTTTAGAGTCTGCGCAAAAAAGGTGTCCCCCTTCAGAGTCTGTGCAACAAAAGATGCCCCCCCCCCTTCAGAATCTGCACAAAAAAGGTGCGCCGCCCCCCGAAAATTCTCCTTTCCCCACAGTGATTAAAATTGAACAGTCCCTAAACAAGGAAAATATTAAGTGAGAATGTGTTACTGTTATGAAACAGGCCCCTGGCCTTGAAGTTCAGAGCACGGTTCGACCTTGACCTTGCACACTTCAGGGCTACTGATGTTTCCTCTTGGCAAGTCTGTCCTAAACCCAATTGACTTTTGAGACTTAAGGTTTGTATCAATTGACACTCTACCTCTTCCCCTCTCAACTTTTTTTCTCATCCGCAGTTCTTGTTTGGACTGGTTTCCTATGTTTATTGTCTGTCTGACCGAATTATGATGGTTGGTTGTCTAAACTTCCCTGGCTATTTTGAAAGAAGTTGGATGTGTATTGGCGCCCTTTTTCCTCTCCCATTCATATCCACGTCGACGTATTCCCATGGTTCTTTTGTATATAACAAGACTATGAATTCAGAAGAAAGGCGATTATTATGGAACGAAATTATATTCAGTTTGCTTCAACATTTGCCTCGATATTATTTCATGTTGCTTGAGCTTTTATAATTAAAGGTTCCCTTATACATGTATGTAGTTGCTACACTCTAATCGAAATTCAGTGATTTCCCCCCCATTATAAAGTGAGACAAATATAATTGGCCATGCGACTCTGCTGTACAAATCAATCTTATTTACATATCTACAAATTTATATGGATACCATATATATATATATATATATATATATATATATATATATATATATATATATATGCTAATAACTCGTACTTACCAAAATATCCTTTAAGGCTTTTTACGTGTTTGTCTATACAACCTAACATTACAGAGGTAGTCCAATATAGACTTGAATATTTTTGAATACATAAGTATGAATACAGGTTTACTCTTATTAGTGCGTTGCGGGCCGATCTGTCAGGATCTTGCAGAACTCTCTTAAATTGACATAATTCCTAAACCGAAAAAAACAACAAATAAGCACATTTAATTACCACCGTGAAAGGATACAAAATATTAATACATAGATAGTTGATAGAGCTCTGCATTGATAGAGCTCTGCATTTCTGCTGAATCACTTGTTTTTATTTTACTTTGAAGCTCTTTAAATAGCTTTGGTCCATGCATTTAACTTATCTGACACACAATAGCCTCAGGTTCAGGACAGTAACATATTCTTTCTTTTCCAGTAAAACCAAACATCAGAGTATATTATTCTCTACTGTAATTCCTGACTTGTTGAATTCCTCCATGGACTTTATCCATGATGATATAACCTCCTTCTAGAGTGTATAATTATGCTTCTTTGTGCTCAATGAAAAAGTGAACATCTTTCTGTACAGTAATAACATTTTGCCGAGTCTTTAATTTAAATATTATTGAAATATTCTTTAAAAGAACCAAATTTCGTCTATTAATCTTCAAGAACACTGCTTTCGTGTGTCCATAATTATTTTGGCTGTAATACAGGATGACAATTTAATTGGATAACGGATGCGACTATGGCTCCATCTTTCTTCAGATAGAAGAAGCGTGTCTGTAAATTCTAACAAAAACCGCGCACAATGCTGCCACACACTCTATCGGTTTCCCCAAGTCATCTGTATGCAATTCCGGGATGCAATTCGCATAATTCCCGAAACAGAATAACTAAAAAAATAATTACATTCGAGTATTACAAGGTTAACTCAACGTTCCAAAATGATGTCCCGACTAAGGAATGCAATCTCTCATCTTTATAATTCAACATTCAACACCAATGAAAACAGTATGCAGTATATTGACAGTAAAAGTTGTAGACTATATAATTGACATATAGGTGGTTGGAATATCAACAACTAATTGACCTCACATCGATAGAAACCAAACCGATATTTTGACATGACATGAAACATGAGAGAATGGAACGAGGTGCTAGTAATTGAATATTTATTGGACGACAATGTGTAGCAATCAATGAATATTCAATTACTATAGTACCCCCTTATCACATCTCTCAAGTGGAATCCTCATACTGTATAATCCATATAATATACGGGAAGAGCGCGTAGAAAAGAGGGGTTGAGGGGGAAGTGTGGGGAGAGGGGGTGACCGTCCGGAGGACGGGTCCTTTGCTATAGTGTTATGATAAAAGACAAAAACAGGGTTAAGACATACCCTTTCACTGTGTCGTGTAAATGCTAAAATGGCTGAATGTTGGGCCACCGGACTGTCTTCCCACAGTTCAGGTGAATCTCCTGAATAAAATCAATTGGTTCTTTCCTCATTGGCAGGCCAGCGATGGTAGGTTGCATTAGAGTTCATTACCCTCCTTCATTCGACAAGTTTAGAGAAGTGATCTCTTTCACTATCGATCTGATATGCATACAGAGGCACAGGTCAACGGTTTCCCAAGCATTTTATCTTAGTTTACACAACTTTACTTTTAAACGAATGGGGTTGAAAGTTAAGAACTATTATCTTTGTTCCATTTATCTAACGAATGGGGTTGAAAGTTAAGAAGTATTAACTGTGTTTCATTTATCTAACGAATGGTATTGAAAGTTAAGATCTATTTTCTTTGTTTCATTTTTTTTATTAATCAACAACTTAGGACGTCGAGTATAAATTAGGTGTTATCACATTTGAAATACTAGTGGTTTTGTTTGACGACATTGACAGGTTAAAACTCATCTTGTTCCAATTGACGTGGCTCTTATCTGAATTAAAGTAATTGACTAGACTATAGCATATAATATTTAAACTGTCAGCCCGTAATATATCAAAAGTGTGCATATATCTATATATGTCAGAACCTCAGGTCATATATCCATAGGAAAAATCATTTTGTTCCACTGCCACAAAACAATAGCAGGATCGTATATTTGCCACTCTTAACTAAAGGAAATACTTTATTGTGAACTTCCAAAACTACCTGAGCAACCGTTTACAAAATAGATTATGCTATTTTTCTCTGCAATTCATCATGTTATAAATACCTTCTGTGATCAAACGTTATTATGTGTTCGTTAAAAATGATTTTGGAACTGTTACTGCTAGTACGGCAATGGTTCTTAGTATTGAAAATCGCACATTAAAACCTCGTCTTTTTTTACCTTTTCCCTAGTTTTAGGGCACCCACTGGAAGACGTAACATAAATTCAGAATGTGGCACTACGGATTGTATGTTTTGGATGCAATAAAGGATCTATCTATCTATTTATCTATCAGGCATGCCTACAAAGTGTAGGCATACACATTAAATTCCCTTTAGACTTATTAATATCAGATTCTATTGTTCTTTGTCTGAACCATATATGATGCCAGAACGTATGATTAAGCTAAGAAAATGTCATTGAATTTTATTAGAATTTAGCGATAATGAACCAAATTCTGTGGTATGAGGAGCCTTGGGATAAGGCTGGGATGATTCATATCATCGCACACAATATATCTTTTTAATGATTTCTTTATTGTAACATTTGTAAGAATTGTATGTCTAACTATTCAGTGTACAGTTCTTCCAAATGATCAGATGAAGCATTCTGACCTGCAAATCTACCTTAAGTTAGCTATAATTAAAGAGCTTTCCCCGGGTCATTTTGCTTTTCGGTTTCAGTTGGGCTCAGTCTCTTTGTAACACTGTCACGCCCTCTTCTTGTCTAGCGTGAGACTGGAGAACTGATCGACCCGTCACCTGGAGGATGTAGTCGGCATCACCAGACTGACTTGGTGCACATATATCAATGTTTCTAATGATGGATTCAACTCCAGACGCCCTGTCTCTAATCAAAACTAGATAAGTTTCTCCCCTGACGAATTAGAATGGGGTACTCAACAAGGCAGGTATACAAGTGGGACCGATCGAAGTATACCAACTTAAATTACATTTCCCAGTCAAACTCTAAACTTATTCAATGCCTATGGAATCAGTTCTAAAGATTTTCTTTGAATAATCTTCAAAACAACAATTTGCAAGATGAATGGGTCTGTGAGAGGTCAAGGCGCATGCAGTAACACACCGTGTATGCATAAGACAACATAAGGGCCGAGACTTCACTATACAACATAAGGGCACAGACTACACTATACAACTTAAGTGGACAGTATCCTGAGTAAATAGACGTGCACAGTACCATGCTAGTATTAGCATAATTAGCGGTTTTAGAAAAAATAATAAAAGGGACATGATTAATAATTAATATAAATACAATTAGGTTTAGTAATGTTACTTAAGTCACTACTTTAGTCATGTTACATAACGACTTCAATATACAACACAAGGGCACATGTATACTTCACTATTCTATATAAGGGCACTGACTACACTATACAACAATGAACATAAGGACACTGACTTCACTATACAACATAAGGACACTGACTACACTATACAACATAAGGCACTGACTACACTATACAACATAAGGACACTGACTTCACTATACAACATAAAACATGTGCTCAGACTGATACAGTGTTAATTCCCGGACATTCTCCCTTTCCTTTTTTCAGTTCATTTGTATACATATACATGTATGCATATAATATGATGGAAAAGGTGCAGACAGAGTAAGCCTCAAATCCACAAACCTGTTCTTGCAAAGCATACATGTACCGCTGGACCACAGGAGCTGAGTATATCAGACTTACAGACTCTACAATAAGGAAGTTTGTCAACATTTTTTTACTTCATGCTCAAAATATCTCCTTTTTTTAAAGTTTTTTTTTTTCGTTTTTTCGCTTTCCAGTTTTCTTAGTTCAACCAAGGATTTGCAAAATATTCATCAACATAAGTAGCAAATTGTCTATCATAATTATAATTAATGCAACCAGTAGAAAGGTAATTTGACTGTGTCTCTGCCACGTTTCCTACAGGGAAACGCATTATATAGACAATGAAGACTACTAGACCACAGCTAGAATGCTTAACAGTAAACTTCTGTAACCGCTGACAGTAATATCAAGGACTGTTACCGATAACAGTGACCGTTACTTGTTAATAGACGTTGAAACTACTCTAATCTAAATAACTGAAGAAAGAGACCCCGGTTCCTACAAAAACACAAAACAGATCCCAGAACATTTCCATCATGGCACCATAAAGGGTTCCTTCTGGGACAATTTCCTTAACACTCACTGAGTCATTTCCGCTATGATTCATGAAAATGGTTTTGACCTTTGGTATTCAATCAACCTGAAATCTGATTGGCTGGTAAAAGTGTCTGCATATAGGGACACGTAGGGACACTTTCAGTAGAAATGCTGGGATATATGTTATACACCAGGAGTTATCTATAACTCCTTTGTTTGGAAGGCAGTCAAGTTCGAAGCTCTTATCTGGATAACATTGTGGTGTCCGCCTAAGCTTAAATATGCGAGCGTGTCCAATATCGACCGATTGCTCTGTATATATTAGTATATAGGCATTGCAAGATTATGTGCCATCGTACTGATATATAATATATGAATTACGATGGTACCATGTACGGTATGTCTAAAATTGGCAGCTTGACATATGGTTATGACTATAATTATGTTAACTTATCCAGGTTGTTGTCATTGTATCTCCGTTTCAGAATTCAATTCACAAAGAGAGCAAACATGGACTTATAAATATTTGAGTAACTTTGTGGAAGAAAAAGCAGGATAATTCCCATGGTATTTTCCAAAAGTGGCTCTTTCACGAGGTTTTATATGCTCCTTATCTTTGCAACCTCTTTATATCCAGTCATTAAAAATGATTGTTTAAGACTTGATCGACACGGTCGAGTGGTAATGAAATGATCGTTCATGTATTTTCTGTGTAAAAAAAAAATGTATTTGTTCTTCGGTTAAATCGGTCCTCTAAAATAGTATTGCTTGTCCTGAAATGAAGAGCACTAAATCGTTTCGAACTGCGTCACGATATCCACAAACGACACTCCAAACTTTTCAGAATTTTACCCGGGAGTGTTCCAAGTCAAATACTTTACTAAGTCAAAGTCTTTCAAATACTTGCCATATATTATTCCATGGTTAGGTGTCTATCCATTCCCTGGCACAGGCTGAAGGTGGATGATTCCCCCTACGCCCACCCACCCCTCCCCCTCCGCCCCGCCCCACCTCCCTGTTTCAGTTAAATAGTCTTTTCTCAAACCATTATCCATTAAAAAAAAGAAAAACAAGTTTGGTATCGAAAGAGTCCTATCGGATAGGGGGTAGTGGGAATAGGGGGGTGGGGTGAGGGGCGGGAGAGGAATCGCGTAGTCGCCCCTTTCGTGACTTTCTAAATCTTGATTAAACAGATTTCTATTTTATTTGGTGTTATTAGTCGGAAGTTAGGAAATTAGTTTCTGAAAAAGAAACCACGTCATCCCCCAAAAAAGTGATGATAAAATCTTCCTGAACATAATTATTTTTTCCGGCAGTGTATATTATCATTTGGCTTTCTGAAACAATATGTATACTGTATGTTTTCTGATTTTGATACTAATATCAAATTCAGAGGACATGCATACATAGCTTTTACTTTCAGACACCACATTTCACATGGTGGACCCTTATCCCTTTTCAGAAGATTCCAGTGATGGACAGGAGATGGTGCTTGGTCAGAAAAGGACTTCATGGATCTAAACTTTAAGGGAATTCCTTCCTTGGTATTTCTTAGAAGGTTTCATGCGTTGAATAAACGTTTGGGGTCTATACAGCTAACTGTGCCTATCGTAAGAGTCTGGGGAAAAGCAGGACTCTTTATCTTAACTTCTCGAATTTGTCAGATTGGAAGTCTCCCATAATAAGCACTTCGCTTCATTTTGAACCAACCGGGTCTCATTTCCCGGATGCATTTGGGCTGTAATTATATTAGCGTTGATAAGGGAGATTTACAGGTCACCAGTTTTACAGGATGGTATTTCCACAGGCACGACAAGTTCTGTAATGAAAACAACCATAGGGTGCTGCGTATATCATGTCAGTAGTTTATGGAAATGGGTATTAGGGGCGCAGCTATGAATGCCAAGGGGTTCGCTTCGCTTTATACTAATATAGGCAAAAACGTCGGTCTTTATTCATTCATTTTCGCTGAGGTCCCAACAGCTCCTTTATTTTCAAATTTTCGACATAGATTCAGATCAATCGATGATAACAGGCAAAAAGGTCTGCCTTGGCAGAATTTATAGTCAAATTCTCCACAATCAATGGTAAAATGCATATTAAAAGCGTAATGATTGTAAACAGTATTTAAAAGAGGATGTTGAACTATATCAATGATTCATATACATCCATCAAGACTGTGCTCGAGAGACAACACTGGACGTCTTAAAAACGTTTGTATGCCATATTTATTAAATCAGGTATTCTCATACATTAGTTCATAATGTGCATAGATTTTTCGGGTTATTTGTATGTCTTGAGGCATAGTCAGGAGAAGTAATAGCCCTGGTTCAAAAAATAATAATTATGATCATTTAAAATAACATTACCTACCCCGGTTGTTTTCAAAGCTTAAGAGATTGCCACAGGATTTTTTTCAATAAAGGATCAACCGTATATACACATGTATAAATGTACCAACACTGACAGCCACAGGTCAGCGATATCTATCTATTCCGTGCCACTATCTTATTCCCTACAAATAGCCCCATTTATTGCCAACACAACTGGGAATAATGTATCACGGATGACCGGTTTACTAGACGTGAATGACTATTAAGCAGGAAAAGGGCCTTGTGGTGTATAAATGAGGCAGGGATGATAACAGACATTGAACAAGCTTGCTTTATATAAATCAGGAAGGCAATGGATCTCCTGGGCATTGTTTAGTCAATAGACTAATTTGGATCCTTAACAACTAGGTCGGATGGCAGGTCAGCATTGGTCCATAAGGCAATATCAATGTGCCACATTATGTTTGAGTGTATAGCTTATTGGTAACATTGTCACCCAACTCCCTTCCTGGTCTATATGAATGGTCCCAACGCGATGTCTCAATGAACATTGAAATATCTTTCCCAGATGGAAACATCCTTGAACGAGTGTTCATTTATCTCTGTTTGTTTCGGTACTGACTACTTCCAGAAAGCATAGTACTACTGGAGTCTGAAATGGAAATTGATTCCATAAGTATTTTGAACAATTGTACAATGTTTAATACGATAATATTAATCAATACTGACGACAACAAAGTGAAGAAAACGAAGCTGAACTATTATTGACTTTTTCCCATAGCTAAGGCCGAACTAATGTCTGAGGTCACATAAATTTCAGTGCACCATGGCAATCCCATAACTACCTTTATTGAACAATTGTCATATCAACAGTAAATCATGTAGCATAATAAGATGTGTGTTCCAACTAGCCCGACCTATCAAGTCTGATGTACCATTTAGGTCCTATAAGAACTAAGCGGAAATGTCTCCGCTTGGAGAATAGTTTAATCAGAGTGTGACAACGTATAATAAAAGCCATAACTCAGCACCATACACAGCTTCACCAACTGAACGGTGCACAATCAAAATTTGAATTGGTTTTCCTATGGAAGGTCACATGGAAATAGAGGACGTCGTCTGACAAGACAGTCGGAACATTTAATTTTGTATTCTCTGCTGTGCTGTTCCCATTTCTGAACAGCCATTCCCACTCATGTCCAATCCAACAGACAGGAAAGAAAGGCAAAACACTTACTGGGAGTCTAAAAGATTGGCGCTTTTAACTAGACAAGGGTCACTTTTGTATATAAGCAGCGCAGGAAATAGCTTATAAGCTAGGACTGAAATGAATTTAAACTTATCGTAGGAACGAGCAGAAAGAAAATGCCAGAACTAAAGATGTCATTCTTTTCGATTTAATTGTATTCTTCGCTTCAAAATTTAATGTGGACGATTCATTTAATCTGGTAAATAGCAATTCCCTTGAATATTCTACTTTAAGAGAAGCTGGGCTGAATCATAGCAACTTAATTTGTATATTGTCTTATACGGCTTACTTCTCTTTGTGTTCGATACACGTGATTGATTTTGTAATTTAAAGGAAATGATAACGCACTAATACCACTATTCATCACGTACGATACGAGAGCTTAGCATAGCATCAAATAAAGGCCAAACTTTGCGTCTGAGGAAAAGAGCTCAAAGCTAAAGTCTGCTAACTGTATCACAAACCCTGTCAAGAGCTTATCAAGTATAGATGTTCCTCTAGTTGATCTATTATATTACTTCTATATAAAATATTTCCTCTATAATAATTAGAATTTCGGAGGTATTGGATAAATGGAGGAGCTGTGAATGATGAGTGTCAATTAGCACAGCGATAGGTTGATCTTAAACTCATTTTAATGATAAATTGCCGATAATTACCCTATACAAAAATTATTCCACAAAATGTTTGATCCAGGACCACCGACGAAACCTTATTCACTCAGATAAGTAGTGGACTTACGCACACACTAGTGTAGTCGCTGCATCTATCTATCTATCAACTACTACTGTACTTGTTTAATAACGTAACTTCATTTTTCAAAGGGGGCCCTCTGGAAGAGATACACCCCTTTTTCGGTGTAAAAATTGATCAATATGTTATTGAAAATGTATGCTTCCGGAAATAAAACATTACACATACATACATTTTCCTATGAAAGACTCTGTAGCTCCCTCAGTGGGGAACGTGAACATCAGCTCGACATAACAAGTATCGGGTATTTTTCTTTAATTAGACAAAGAGAATATTCAGTACTCAGGGCTGAGGGCATTAAATGGATTTGGCAGTTCCATTGCACCCAGCATGGGCTCAACCTTATGCCAGATGCCAAGGAATACCGAGTTGCCTAATCCTTTTAGTATACGC
Source organism: Sthenelais limicola (assembly GCA_942159475.1). NCBI lineage: Eukaryota > Metazoa > Annelida > Polychaeta > Phyllodocida > Sigalionidae > Sthenelais > Sthenelais limicola. Next base: position 67,621,911 of record OW804097.1, on the reverse strand, counting down.
CATTGACCTTTGAAAGGATTCCTACCAAATCGGATATAGTTCCCAGCCTCTCAAGCCATTTCGGGGAAGAAAAGACAGTTTTGTGAAACTGACATACCCCGAATAGTCTGAGAGTGTGCTAAAAATGTATTAGTATACTATATAGGCCTCTTATGTATTCTTGCTTGAACAGAATTCGAGAATTCTTCTAGTATTCTTAATTTGTTCTGCTATTGTATGGCCATTCACACCCAACGCACTGCCACTGACTGTTGCTAGTGGCGTTTTACAACTATCAGGGACGGATCTATATTTATATGTGCGAGAAAAAATATGCTCCATATTTTCATTGCTCAAACCATTTTCATCTTTCTATTATAGGCCTATATGAATAGAATGACAGGATAGAAATTTAACAGATTCATTATTCAAGTGATGCCTATTTCTGTTAGAGCTTTGAGCATTTCCCGTCAATGTACATAAAACATAATGGTCAAAGCATGAAAGAGAATCACGTTTTACCCCCAGCCCTGTAATAAGAATTATGGAAGACCTTTTACCCATCAACGGATGTCAAATGGCCGAATCGGATGCCGAAATCGGATGCCCGAACCGAACCGAACCGAACCCCGAACCCATACCGAACCCCGTATTATAATTGCCATTATAAAGCATAGCAAACAACTCTCACCGAAAAGAAACAATTCGGAAAAATTGTCTTTTTTTCGGCCTCATTTCGGCCTCGGTTCGGTAATCACCGACCTTTATAATTTGCCGAATGATCCGATATCCGAACCGATATTTAATAAATTCGGGAGAAATTCGGTAAAATCTCTCTTTTATTCGGCCGAATTCGGCCGAATTTAGTCCGAATTCGGACTAACTTCGGACTAAATTCGGACGTCACATATTGGGCCACTGTGTCGCCATTTCCCAACGGATTGGAATACTTTAAAAAGCTCTGTAATGCTGACATGTCCCCGGTTCGTTTGGTATACAATACAAGTTCATAGTCTTAATTAACTTGCCTGTACAGACGTTAGTTAATTAATAATTTAATATATTTTTTCATATTGTAAAATATTCACCTTATATAATACATTACTAGCAACGATTGCCAAATGAGGTACAGATAATGATTCAATGATTATATGATTTTAGGACAGTCAAATAGATATGTTCAGGTATTTAATACATTTTAAATTTTGGAAAAGGCTCAAATAGTTTTCGAGTAATGAGCATAAGTATTCCGACATAATTTTAGACATTATTTAGGCGAATTAGTTTGGTTTTTTTAAAATAAATTTATTGGATCCAGTTATATAGTATACTGTTTTGCTTATAAGGTATTGAACTGATTTATTTTGCTTAGAAATGACTCGGTGAAATATAACTCTATGCAGTAGAAGATCCATTAACTTCCATTAACTTCCTTAACAAGAAAGAGCTCGATTGTAATATTAAAGTAATGGTAAATTTTAAGAGTAGAGTAATTAAAATTGTCAGCTTTTTGTTTTGTACTTGGCAAATGGGAATATTTGACTGTAGTTGGCGTGTTTCTTTCACAAATTATTAAATTGACTATAATTTTAAACATTATAAAGCAAATTAGTTATACCTGAGTATAATGAGTAATGAGCGACATAAGGGTGATAACACTTTTTAGTTTGTGAAAATATTCGAACTAGAAGAAAAGTTACAGCAAAATAACCATTCAGTAATGGTAATCATAATGGCAGCGGCAAGGGGACAGGTCGTTGACCCTCTGCCCATATACATTATATTACTCATTATATTTAGTTATATATATCATTTATTACCCTTGTTTACCTTTTTATGTTGATTCGAATACTTGTATTTAATGTTCCTGTTCTGTTTAAGTATTTAGAGGCAAAATCTTCAAGGATAAACATTCTAATATATACATGTATGTATGGATGCTATGTACATATTGTATGTATATGGTGTATGTATATCATTTATGCATATCTTTATGTGTATCTTTATGTATATATAATGTTATGTACACAGGTATGTATTATATGTAGGTTATATAAGCATAAAAGATTGCCGAATGCCGAGTTTTCCGAATTTCGGCCGAATTTCGGCCGAATTCGGCCGAGTTTCGGCCAAAACTCGGCCGGGTTATGGCCGAGTTTTGGCCGAATTGATCCAATTCGGATATCCGAAGTTCGGTATATGGGTAAATGGTCTTCCATAAAGAATACAACAAAAGGGAAGGTCCTTGAGCGAAGCATCCTCGGGTCCTTTAGTCCTACACTGTACTCGTTCTGCAAGTATAACTACAGCGCTGGACGGGCAGCATGTGTTTCAAATGTGTAATTCACCCCGCCATAAATCTACGCATGTCCCGTAATCACGCGCGCCATAGGCGGGGGGAAGTGTAATTCAGGAACCGTAGCTCAGGTCACACTACATAACAAGTACTGTATGAAAAAAAGCTGTGAGACCAGCCGAGATTCGAGCTCTCAACTCCCGCTCTGAGGGCCAGCATGCTAACCATTACACCACAAATTCATATGATACATTTACCCACTTTATTATTACTATTTTAAAAGGTATCCCTGCAGTGAGGTGCAATTTTCCGATATTTCCATTCATCTTGTAATGGCATGGTTAATAATTATAAATGTGTTTTGGGAAGATACAATTGAAATACCTTGTTTATTACCTTGAATAAGGGCCCAACTTATGTGAAGGTGAAAACATCACCGATTATATTGGAGAAGTCACGCCCCTAACTACGCCGCCTAGGTAACCACGCCCCCCTTGGTCCCGCTTATGACGTCGCCCCTGTGTTTACCTATGACATCACAGTCCCAATGCTTCCACGCCCACCTATCCTTCCACTCTCAACCGCTCCTCCGCCCACGCCACACGTATAAATTTTTTCTTTATATATGTAACTGTTTATGGTGAAAATAAAACCTCCTGATGAAGGTTTCAAGGCCATTCCTCCGTTCTGTGTTCATTCCAGCGTAGTGCGGGCGTCCAAGCCATATATGTACATGTTTAAAGTTAGATATGTTTATTTGCTGAGATATGGCTAGGACTATATATATTGCATAAAGTTATGGTGTATGCACCATATGTCATTTACCAGACACTGCTCTTTCGTTCATCAATGGTACAATGAAATGTGTATTCATTTCCACACCTTCATGCTTTGTTATAGCTGGTGATATATATAGCCATAGGTTATGACAAAAGCTACACAAGCTTTCCCACATGGGCACTAATCTACGGCGCTGCACTGTATATCTACCCAAAGTGAGGGGGGAACAAAGCAAAGGCCAATTACACTTATTCTGCATAATGCACGTCTCCCCTCAACCCTGATAATGAATGCATATATATATTTAGAGAAAAGAACACGTGAGGTTTAGGGTCCCAAACTCTCCATTACGTGTAAGGCTAACTGCTTGAGGGGCCATTATTTACCTCACATAAAAGCTGAAGGTCATTTGCCCCAATTGCATACATGTAAGGTGACTGAGTAGTCCAAAGATAACGCCCGTCATCAGCCATCCCTTGATCAATGACTCTGCTATTTCCACAAAGACACGAACAATCAAGGTCACAGGTTCAAGGTCACAGACTGCCTTAGAGTTAGGTCATCAGTCATGTCATCAGTCATTTTCCTATAGCCCACAGATATACTCTGTAATGGATCCTACTTCAGCTTGCTGTAAAATTTCCCTAAGCTCAAGTTCCTCAGTTTGAAAATAGCATTTTGGCTCTGCTCATGCAATTCCGTTCCAGCAGAGTGAGATGAATTGGTATGATTTATAAATACAAGCATGCTAGGGAAACGGCTGATTAAAAGAGGATTTATTTTTATAGGGAAGTTATCATGATAACTACTATTGTTATCATCCTACCATCTGGTATCTGTAAAAAGATACGAAAATAATAGCTATACACTGATGATGATAGATGATGATGATTACAACAATTGCACAACAGAAATGCCGGCGTGAATTATGATATGAAACTACATGAATGGCGGTCAACAAGAATTTCCAATTAAATTTCCTATCAAATTTCCAATCTTTAGGTGTGGTACGCACATTACGAAATGCAATTCATTTCAACGGGTTTCACGTCCCCCATGACCCCAAGTTCAACTTTCGGTGTTTTTTGTCTGATATCTGATACTGGACGGCAGCGACCTGTAAAGGAAAGACAAAGCACAATGCATCACCCATGATAACCAAACCAACTTGTAACATTCAAAAGTGTGCCTTCACATTTCTTCAATTTGTAACGTCAGGTGCATTGCGTTTGGTAGGAGGCAGCTCAGTCCTTTCGTTGCAGATTGAATATTTATCTTTATTTCAGTATGAAAGAACGGTCGATCTTGGAAACAGTATGTTAAACCATGGATGATTCATCGTCTTACCTTGTACCAATAAAATGCAGTCATTTACCCAGAACAATAGGTCGCAGTGAACTGAGGTGAATAACGTTATAACATTAATGGCAAGGCTTTATCTCTATATGTTAAGCAGGGAACACAAAGCACTTTTCCAGAGAGGTTAGCAATGTCGGAAATTGTTGCAGCTCCAAGGAACCGCCTGGGCAGTTAGGAAATTGCTTTTTTCTATGCTTTATTGTAGCTCCTTTGCGACCCAAATTGTATCCTTGATAATTTACCAAGGACTGGGCGTATCAAGGGATTTCCAACCGATACATGATGAGTGAACAGGAAATGACAGGATACTTGAATCGGATCGGGCCCTGGTAAAGCCATGGCATCATCTCCCAAAGAACACATTCCTGATAATGGGTTGAATACGCTCGCTTAAAATAAATGATAATTAATTATGACAAGGCCTTGGAAGTTATCCCTATCTTCCACAATCACATGATATCATTTCACAGAATCAAATAAAAAGCAAGCGGTTAATAATATTGATGTTTGAATCAGCATTCTCGTTTCTTTTTATATTGATAAAGGCATGTTGACGTGCTGAATTGGCGATGTCAGTATTAATATCCGTGTTCAAACAGATCCATGGTGTTGAATTCGACGATTAAATGAGACTTAAGGATCATGGCCGCCAAATTTAAATCAAGCAAGTGACAGCGGCTTCTGATCGTTTCCGAATCTTTTTTACAGGGTTCCACCCATACGGAAAATTAATCGAAGAGGTTTAAGTGACGGTAAGAAATCATTGTTGCCTCAGTCAAAAAATGAAGCGTTTAAAAAATCATACATATATATACAAGTTAACTGGTCTGTGGAACAACTTACCACGAAATGCCAGAGAAACCAAGACTAGGGAAGATTTCAAGAGATACTTGAAAAAGGACTACCCTCCGGAATACGATAAATACCTTGTACCAGATACACAAAATCTGATTATCACAGACATTTGAGTTATTGGGGGGATCAACACAGACATGTAAGTTCTGTGACACTTAAGGTCGACTCATTTCGACAAATCGAAACAGGGGAGGGAAAATTAATATGCATGATGTACATTATAAATTACTGTTGACTTTTAAAATCTTTTGTAATCATTCAGTCAGCTGAGCAGCTGAGTGCCCCCCCCCCCCAGTATAGGGGAAAAGACTTATATGTGTACATATATATAGCGGATCCAACTATCCATCCACCTCCCTGAATAAAGGGAAAAACGTGAAAATTGATCTGCGATCTGAGTTATAATGTCAAATTGTAACGGACACTACTACTTATGGAAGTCAATACAATCCAAAATAGTAATATTGGAGGAGTTAAAATCAAGCTCATAGACCTGTACTAACATTATACGTAAGAACTTTCTCAGAAAAATCCCAGTTTACGCTAATCCCAAATACAGGGGGAAATGGAATTGAAAGGTATGTAAGGCTTACCTAATCAGAAGATTTAACTAGGACTCTGGAATTGTAAATCAAGTTATTCATGATGATAGAACTATATGTAACCAAATACTTGTGACATATTGTGACATAATGTGAAGAGATGTGTAAAATGGACTATCAGGAAGAGCTGCACGGCAGAGGTTAGATTCCATTTCTGTACTACGATTGTAACATTGCGATTATGTAAGCTGTATGCTGAATAAAAGTTGTGATATATAATATATTACATGTACTTAGCCATTACCGATAAACATGTAACACATGGCTTTAATTATCACATATATCTCAGGGGGTGCTGGACTGCAAGGGATTATTCACGATACAACTTCTCTCCATGCTTACTAAACGATTTTGTTGAATATTTCTGAGGGAGTATCAGTGTTATTAGTCTTTTATTTAAAAATATGTCTCAGACAGACGCATTTTGTTGTATTCACAAACATGGTTCAAATTCGATACTCTTTGAGACCAGAGACAGGTTGAATAATTATTTATACTGCACGAAAGGGGTCCACCACTATATGATGATTGAACCAATTTCTGACTGTCACTAATTTAGTGAACCTGGACCATATTGTGAGATTTATAGACATCCAAATCTTGATCGATTACATTCAGAACCGTATATCTGAATGAAGACTGGATGCATTATAAAACCGGGATGCAAAATTCCAATTGGCACCTAAGAATAATACTAATGAACAGGTATTGTATTGTATAAAATTATTTTGTATAATACTGTTTATACTCATTGAAACATCATACACGAACATTTTTACATAACATTCTTACAGAATTGTATATTAATAGGTTGAAGTTATAATTAATTAATATAATATGTGTGTTAATATTATGTGTGAATACATGTTCAATTCAATATTAAGGAGACGCTGTGCATATTAACTGAAGTGAAGTACATCAATTTCGATGATTGATTTTTATTTTAAGGAGAACGCATCAGTCACAGGAGGAAAAACTTCTTCTCCTTTCATTCCAATCTCATGCGTGATATATTCCAGAATGAATACTGATATCCAAAATTATTTTCTTTGAAAGATGTGTCCAAAAGTTTCGGATGAAATATGAACTTAAAGGGGAGGCATGAAAGTCTACAATCTCCTTTAAAAGTGTTACTCAATCAAATGTATTCCGTTGATGGGAGTGAAACACTTTCCTAAACACCAGGGTATTTGGACCCAGTTATTGGCATTCTTCTTATGATCAGTAATCATACAATTTCAAATATATAGTCACCTCTCGGATCTTGCCATGTCCAAAGGTCTTTACAGTAGAATGAGATACTTTTCACAATATATACATCAAAGAACATTTCTTGGTATATTGCAAAGGGAAAAAGATCAGGCAGGAGTCGGGGAACCTGAGTTCCTCACTATGGAATAAAGCACCTAATATATCATGCGATGCGTGACCAAGTTAATCTACAAGGACCTGGCATTGACTTGCCCCATCTATTCTGCACTCGGAGAACCAGCGTTTGAGCAACGAGAAGGAAAGACATCAAACCCCACGGGGTCATCCATGCAAATGTATATATTTATAATAAAACCTTGCTTTATGGTGGTGACGAAAATGAGTCCGCTGAAATAATGGCAACATTTCCACACTTGCAGTCGCTATGCTCATCAGGATGACGTACGGCGAAAGAAGGGCATAGTTCATACGTTTATGGTCATATCTGCAATGGAACTGGTTCATGTCAAATTTCCCTGCGGGCATCCTTACATGTAGAGCAGGATGAATTCAGACCCTCAGGTAAGGTTGAGAAATTCGGTAGTACATATATAGAGAGATCATAGCATCATTGGGCTTTTTCTTTAGTAATTGATGGTCATTTTCTCGCACCCATATATCGCTACTAAAAATGGGGAAATGTGTCATCCGTACGTGGACATTGTTGATGTACTAACTTGGTGATGTCGCTACCAACTCAATACCATATAATATACTGAAATTGCTGATCAGTGATAAGCAAGTTTCTCTATGATGTAAATTATGTGGAAATAAGACACAGGAGTTCTAAGCTCAAGCATATTTTTCTTAACTTGAAAGGGAGTATGTTGGCAACTAGAAAGCATGTAATTCTGTAACCTGTCTCAACTTTCAGAGGAAAGAGCCCAAAGAGTTTCGCTCATAACTGCGGCTATGTCATGCTCCCAATGCAATCCTCGGCCTATAATACCACCATGTTTTCTATTGTGTAGCTGTGGTGGTGTGGCTTATCTTCTGGGCTAAAAAGATAAGAATAAGCTATAGGTAGGGCCAATGGTAAACGAGCTATTTGAATGACTCTCTAGAGCCACGGCACATTGAGGAAGGCCTGGCTTAATATTTCACTTCCCTTCCCTTTGGTCAGGCGTGTTAGGAATTTGGAAGAGTTTCGTTTTGACATTTTTTAGCAGACTGTCAAATATACGTTAAATTATCGCTATTACTGAAACCCTTGGGATTTGACTCAGCTGTCCACAGCGGCGAGACGGTCGGATTAAGATGGGGTAGCTATAATATAAATATACAGTAGAGGGGCTGACTGAACACTGACTGCCCATAATTTGATGGCAAGGTGTCCGGATTTGAGAGGTGTTGTCAGCATGGATTTTACTGTTTTTGATTTATAACGAATCATTATGACAATGCCTATAAGTTATAAAAAAAAAGCCATACAATAGGGGATTTACATGTGCCACTGCAAAAGTCTGGTATACAGGAGGTAGATTCAGTTCTGGTCTGACGTATACCTACTCTTGCAAACATTTTTCTCTTTCGAAAATTGCAAGAATGTTTTTACCAAGATTATAGCATGTATAAATTACCGATAAAACCGAAATGCATGATGGGAGAGCTGAAGGCATATGTTATGGAAACATGTGTAACACACAGATATGGATATTGGAGCGTAAATGTTAGACTTATTGGTTCCTCCATAGGGTGGTAAATCATGGTAACTGGCTAAGAAAACAAGAATAAAACGCTACTTTCTAGAAAGATCTCAATGCCTCGGTGGATATAAAAGAATTTCTTGGGAAAGGATGGGAAGTTGCATTGTTTAATGTATATTATGATTAATTGGAAGTGTACGTAGCATATGAAAAGTATACAAATGGTATGTAGAGCCATACAATTTTATACTTTCCATATGCTACTTACACTTAATTTCCCCAGCGTTAAACCCAGTTATACGGAGCTTCTGAGCTCCATATGTCTCTTGCAACAATATGTCGTCAGTAAACAGAGCACACATACAATTTCAAGACTCTAGATAACAGTTCTTTAATTAAATAAACTCCCTTTCACAAGGACTCTTCCAGTAAATATCTTAAATGGATGTATTACCTTCCTTTTTTAAACTACTTTCTAGATTGTTCCAAGGTTGCTTTGGGCCAAGGCATTTGTGACACCGATTCTTATGTTTCGTCCATCTATCGTTACGGTCGGAGCCTGTGGTCATATATGGTGTTCGAGTGAAAACTCCCAACATCAGCATTAAATTCGTAATCGATCTCTTTCCATACCACTTTTGGATGTTGCCCCTAACGAAATGATTATGTGTTAAAAGCATTCCGGTCCATTTGGATTAATTCCACTGATTAAACTTCCGGTGGCTGTCAGATAATATGTACACTTATTTTTAACCTTTTTCAATCAAGTCTGTGAGTGCGATATCTGATCTCGAGCATCAGTATGAGGTAACAGCGAAAGTGTACCACGCCGGTGTACGGACAGAATGCCTCCAGTGACCCCCCCCCCCCCACACACACACACACGGGCAAATACTTGTAATCTTGTTGCATATGGCCAGAGAGGATAGGAGAGGCTATAGCAATAAAAGTGCCTCTAAAACTGTTAAATGTTTGTCATTGTGAAATAATACCATTTATCTGGCTATCCCTTTCTATTCTGAGGTTGTCATTCATTTCTGAGGTTGTCATGTAGGGAATGATGTGTGTATTGGATCAGAGTTGCTATATGTCAGGGGGTCATGTTTTGTCAGGGCCTTTTTTTTATCCAAATGTAAAGAAATATCTTTTTGCAGTTCACAACCAAAGTATGGACAGTGATTTTCTTCAAGCATATACAACATCTGGTGTTTGTATGTTTTTGGTGTGTGTGTGTGTGTGGGGGGGGGGGCTACGGCCCTCGGCATCCCCTGGCCTACAGTCCCTCTCCCCGTAAACATAGACCAATCTAGTACACTAGTAGTATGCATGCTGTGGCAGGCAAATATAATCCCACACACCCCGAACCCCCATCCACAAGCACACACAATTTGTTGGGTTTTGGCTGGCGGGGTTTTGGCATGGATGGTTTCTGATTGGCGGGATTGTTACTGGCAGGGTTTTGGCTTGGCGGGGTTATGGCAAGGGGGATTCTGATGGCGGGGGTTTGGCCCAGGGGGTTTTGGCCCAGGGGGTTTTGGCCCAGGGGAATTATGGCTGGTGGGGTTATGCCCCCGGACCTATGACACCATGTACGGTACAAATGTCAATTACATAAAATGGACATTACAGATAATTGCATGGAGGAGATAGCATTTCATGCAGTACTCGAGTCAAATGATTTGTGAGATTATTACAGAAGAATTCTACTTCAATCGACATTCGTACAAGAAGAGAAGAAAGGCACCTCCTTGCATAATTGGTGATGTATCCAAGAGAACTCATAGTTCTTTGTTCTTAATTTATTTATTCCATTTATAAAGATCCTTTGACCAATAGAAACGTGAACACATGATTTTGGTCAGCGATCAGAGAAAGTTATTTTCCCTCAATAATAACACGGATAACCGATACGAGCTTCGAAGTATAGTCTCACAATACCTTTAATGCTTCCCTCTCACTCGGGACCAGGTACTTCTCAAAGTGGGTTTCCGTTATATTGTACACTACTGGATTTTGCCATGTCCAAGGGTCTTAACATTATAATGGCGTAGGGTCAGATGTAATACGCGATGAACAAGTCAATGCTGAAATCCAGAAAAAGGGATGTTGCAGGTACTAACACTATACTTGCAATGAAATGGTGTATCGTAGATTGATATTTTAGTCCGCACCCAACATGAGATGTCTTCTCAGAAGGTCCAGATGGTAAATATAATTTCCATGTGAGAACTTCGTTTCACAATTGATTTTTGATTGTGTATCTGATCTGAATGGTATCAGAATTATTATTATTTTGTATGTGTGGCTCTAGCTATTTTTTGTATCTCTCTGGTATGCAGTATATTGTTGCTTATACCCAGGTGTTGGTTCTTATAATTGTTTTTACTTATAGTATTTTTTCATATGATTAATATGTTTGTACGATCGGATTTCTTTTTTCTTTTGTAACTCTTTTTGCTATATTTTGATGTATCGAACCTATAATATTAATCTTTTTCCATCAGCTAAAACTGAGAATAGTGTATAACAACATCATTATTGCGTTTCCTGTGAACATATGAGGCGAGACATGGCTGTGGAGAATTAATTTTATTATGGTATAATGTATAAAAATTGAAGTATAATTATGATAAAGATTGTTACAATGTTAATTGATGTTTTGAATAATTATGGGATTAATTAATTAGCGAACTAATTAATAAATCAAGGAGATAAGAAATAACTAGGCCGACGAAGGAGTAGAGAAAAAGAAAAGAAAGGGTGGGAAGCGGTGGGAGCAGAAAGAAGAGAAGGAAGGAGGTGTTGCTTCCGTTGTGGTCAGCGTGAGAGTGAGGTGGAGTGAGGGTAGCGGTGGCGTGAGGTAGCCTGGAGGAAGTGGGGGGAGAGTATGTATGGTGGAGTAGCTCACAGGTGGCAGCACCAATGACCAGCCCTAGAGCAAAAGCTCGATGACTTAGCCATTATTGCGTTTCCTGTGAACATATGAGGCGAGACATGGCTGTGGAGAATTAATTTTATTATGGTATAATGTATAAAAATTGAAGTATAATTATGATAAAGATTGTTACAATGTTAATTGATGTTTTGAATAATTATGGGATTAATTAATTAGCGAACTAATTAATAAATCAAGGAGATAAGAAATAACTAGCCAAGGCTCCCAAGAATTGGGTATGGTGTGTGGTGGGTGGGGGTTAAAGTATAAGGAGGACTGGCCTTAAGTGTGGGCAAGGGCGGCAGAGAGGGATTTGCTAATCCTCTTTGATGGGTTATTATCTATGTATGTTCTGTGACTGTCATTTTTCCACGAGCCGAAATTTCTAATATCAAGCTCTTGGACGCCCTGGGCGTATGCCTGTGTGGCAGCCGCTTTTCTTAGGGAATGTAGCGACATGTCCGATTTTGAGAGGCCTGTGGCCGATATGGCAGCTTCCCATGCCTTCTTGATGAACGATACAGGAATGGGTCTTTGTGTACCGTTAAAGAGCAGGAAAGGCGCGCCCGGGTCTGCAGAAGGCGAGGCCTCCAGCATTTGCTTTGTAGCCAAGACAGGGCACCAACATGGATCCTCACTTTCATGCAGGATCCTCACTTGTTTTTGCGCTGTCTTTTGCGCGTTTTTCGCATGTTTAATAGTTATTGTCATTCTGTCACTGTCTATTATAACATCAGCTCTGGTTAGGTGCTTGAGTGGATTGAAGCCGTTGACTGATGGTGGGGCTATCTCCGACTGCCTCATGGCCCCATAGAATAGTATGAGGAGCGCTGCCTTGATGTTAATCCCTTCTGTTTGTGCACGAGCATATTTTATGACTGCTCGGAGCGACTCCATGGGGATGGGTGACTTGGGGGCCGGCGTGTAGTCAGCCCTTCTCTCAAGTCCCTCTAAGGCGAGGTATATCCTGTGGTGTGTTAGTTCTTGGAGCGGCAGTCCCCTCCTCCTGAAGTGCTCGCGTATATGTGAGATGTGGTTCTTCACTGTGGCCGGTGATTTTATGTGAATGGCCAAGTACTCGATGTACTCACATACAATGTCAAATGTCACCAGCTCTGTTCTGACCCCTCTCCATCTTAAAAACGACAGGAACAGAGTGACTGACGATCTCCTGTTCCTCTCGGTCCCTGGAGCCCTTGCACTTCTCTGCCTTGTCTCCGCCAGTCCCTGCAGATAGGAGAAGGCCGGATCTGGAAACAACAGGAGATCTTGTAACAGAGAAGAAATGCATACACGGGGTCACAGGGACGAGGCCTTCTTGTTTAGCAATAGAATAGGCCTTAGCATTTTGAGATTTAGATATATGGCTTCTAGCCAACACTTTAACAACATTAGGGGTGCTACACTTGAATTCAAGCTCAAGGTCGAATATGGCTTGCATCATCCACATGTGCCTACAGGCCTCCAAGATCACAGGGTTCTTAGAGCGGCCGGTAGAGCATATAGCATTTGCCACTGAGTCTTCACAATTAACCACCACCCTGCTTCCCCTTTGTGAGTGACCCACAAAGGTCTGCAGGGCGACTATGATGTTGACACACTGCAGCTCTGTGGTCCACGGAATTCCATCCCCGACTGGGGCTACTTGTGTTGAGTAGGCCTTTCTTCCGCACTGAGCTGCGATCCCACTGGAGGTGGCATCAACCTCTATAGATGTCTCCGGTCTCTGCATTCTGATAAGCGTTTTGCCATTCCAATCAGATGCAAAGCCAGTAAACCATTCGAGATCTCTCCTCATGTTGTCGGACATGGGAATGACCTGCCTTTCTACTCCTCTGAGTGCCTCTAGAAGTCTTGATATGAAGACCCTTGCGGGCTTCACGCACTTACTAATGTGCAAGAGCTTTCCGATCAGCGACTGCAGCTTCTTGGTAGGTATCCATGACTTTAGTTTCACCTCACCAACCGATTTTATGACCTCATCTATTTTTTCTTGAGGTATTGACAACTCCATTTTAGATGAGTTGGCAGTGATCCCTAGCCATGTGATGGTACTGCTAGGGCCCTGCCTCTTGTCGAGCGCCTCAGGTAGGCCAAGGTCATGTAGTAGCTTGGAGGCCTCTTCCAGGTGGGCGTGGCACGCTTGTTTATCACTTGATACGATCACGAGGTCATCAAGATACATGCGTGACCATATCCCCTTGGTAGACAGTTTATCCACAATTCTGTCTGCCACCCTCTGCATGTGCATGGAGGAACAGCGTGCTCCAAAGGGCATCGCTGTTTCCATATAATACTTGTTGTCCCACTTGATGCACTGCAGGGGCCAGTCGAGCGGGTCGGACCTAAAGTTCTTATAAACTCGAGAGATGTCTACTGTGGCCATGAAGGCTCCTGGCCCTACCTCTTTAATCTTCTCAGATAGGTCATCAACGCCAGGGAGCCCATGTGATCTTATCTTCCCATATATGGCGTTTTTCCTTATATAAGAGTTCACAGACGTCTCGGGGGGGAATGTCATATCCAGTATTATTCTCCTCTGACCAGGGTCACGTTTTGGCCTGGTCATGAGGGGTGAGACATGGCACCAAGGGGTAAACGGGGGTGTATCTGCAGGCCCCACAATACCCCCAAGTGACAACTCCTTTTTCACATATTGATCTATACTATCAGGGAATTTTGTCGCACTGGGATGGTTGTCAGCATCTTTCGTGTCGCTGACGGGCCCCATGTATCCCAGGGGAAACCCAAACTTAATGTAGTCAAGGAGCTCCGCATCGTCATCGCCTCCAGTGAGCTGTTTCTCCCAGTTCTTCAAGTTAAGTTGGGAGGGGACGGGTATCCGAGCGCTCATGTGGTTGGGTAGGCCTGACACCTTCACTTTGCTATATATGTCGGCCAGTTTGTCCAGGCCCTCCGCCGCAAACGTCGGCCAGTGCTGGCGCCTGTGAGAAGCAAACTGCCCCGGGTCAGCTGGGACGGGGCATGTGAGCTCGTCTTTCTCACAGTATCTTCTTAGTTTATCAAAGTCTATATCGTGTTTGTCACTTTTACTAGATTCACACAGTTGTATATCATCTCTCCCTATATCAGATGAGGGTCTATTATTCGCTGCCCTCAGCTGTGTAGGAAATATTACATTGTCACTTACGGTTGGACCCTTGTGTTTTGGTTCTTGTCGGCCATCTTTGGAGATACCGGAAGTCTCGCGCAAGTTCTCGGGCTCCCGAGATACAGCGAGAGAAGACACGCCATCCTGTGTGTTTACAAAATGGCGGAGCTCCTTCCTAGAGCGCGTAGCTCCCCGAATCCCCATGTTAGATGGCGTCTGTTCCCTGACACGCATGCCAGCCTTATCTCCCTCCTTCCTGGTGACACTTGAGGAGGGGGTTACATGTTTTTTGAAGAGGATGTGTATGCAGCACTCGCCGAAGCAGGTTTGTTGCTGGGCCTACCTTGGTCGGCGCTGAGGCGTGTGCACTCGACTGCAGTGTGAACGAATGTCTTTGTCTTAACTGAGTAGCAATACGCACAAGCATGCACCCTCTTTAGCCTTCCTTCATTATGATCGGCCGAGTGCCTACAACCTCTGATTGAATTCCAATCCTGGCAAATAGTCTGGTTAGCTTCTAGCTTTCCCAACTTGTTACCATTTGCGCTGTAGCTAGTGCTCTCTGTGTGTCGCACAGTGGATGTTCTTCCTCTGTTATCTCCCAATGCAGCTACTCTGTTACGCATTGTTTGTATTTCCTGGTTAGAGTTCCATGTTAACACACCTTTCTCTATTTTATCGAACAGTGACTGTGAGAAAAGGCGGACAGTCTGCCACGGTAGGACCTGGCAGTCCTCAAGCACGTCCTGAATGTGCGTGAGAATGGCGGGATCATTGGCGTGGTCAGTCCTCCGTGTGTCCCGCACTAGTGCCACCAACCCACACACATATTCAAGCATCTCCATCTTTGGACGATACTCAAGCATCTGCTTCAGCGTTGAGACACCATCCTTTTCCAGGTACATGTATGGTTTACGAATCAATTTTTTAATGTAGAGATCAGAAGCGATGGCGGCCTTACCCTCTGCTCTGAGAGCAAAATATTCCTCCCTTTCAAACTCCTTCTCAATATATCCTTGGTCCTCCTGCCGCCTCATCCCCGATGGGTTTGGGAGGATGGGAGTTTCAGTGGAGTCTACATGTATCACTCTGCGTTTCTTTGGTGGAGACTCCTGTCTCTGAGTTGATATCTCTATGAGGTTGTTCATCGTAATAGCCAGTCCTTCAATAACGGACTCAACCCTGGATAGTCTATCTTCAGATCCGGATGAGCCATTTTTAGACGCATCCTCCTGCGTGGAGGAACGCGTCCGTTTTGGCGCCGACTTTGTAACGGTCTTCTTGGGGGGGACTCCAGTCTTCTGACCAGTCTTCTGACCTGGCTTTTCCGTCCCTCCTGATTTAGCTCCTCTCGTCCCTTTTCCTGTAGCCTTTGACTGGCCTCTCGTTCTTCCTTTGCCTGTCATTCTTAAAAGATCTGGGTTGCCAAAAATTTTGTTGAATATATCAGCATGGGGTTGTCCCAGCAGAAAGAAGAGAAGGAAGGAGGTGTTGCTTCCGTTGTGGTCAGCGTGAGAGTGAGGTGGAGTGAGGGTAGCGGTGGCGTGAGGTAGCCTGGAGGAAGTGGGGGGAGAGTATGTATGGTGGAGTGGCTCACAGGTGGCAGCACCAATGACCAGCCCTAGAGCAAAAGCTCGATGACTTAGCAATGTCTCTGGCTGAATAAACACATTTAAAACAAACAATGAGAAACAGAAAAGTCGTTTATTTAAAGTACGTCAGATGATAAAATCAAAGAGCTTCGTTTTCTACTCAAGGTAATATAGAATAGAGACAGAAACATAATTAACACATACAATTATGATTAAAAGCTTTCCAACACGGACCTGGGTTAAAAAATGTAATGAATTGCCACCATTAATTAAAGAAAAATTTAATGACTGGGGCCAACTTCGTTTACTCCTTAAGAAAAATGTTGATCTATTAAATGTTTGATCGATGTGTAGCTTAATTATGATGCATGATGTAATTAGAGGACTCAGAGTGGTCAGGAAGTAATTTCAGACTATTGTGATATAACTGAAATGAAATGAACTAGTGCGTTTGGTGCGTATTGAGCTAAGAATTTGGGCTTTTGCATTGTAGGACGTAATGTGTATTGTTATTATTCCGGGGCTAGTTTCTTGTGTATTTTCTTCTTTTTCTTCTTTCATCTTTTTGAAGAACGTACGCCATATACTGGCTTTCTAGGAAAAACATTGATCTACTATCGCATGTTTAACAATAGAATATTAATCTATCTAAAGATATTGTAATAGTTAGAGATTTAAAATGACCTATTTTTTGTCTAACTTTTGAATTTCGTAAGGAAATATATCACAATGCTATAAAATCGTCGGGAATAAAATCTTTTAAAAGACCCCCAAAACAATACGGATGTAGTGAGGTGTGCTCTTTTAGAAAAGAAACATAGTAGGGGAGATACTTTATAGTTTCCATTTTTTTCCATTTTGAATTTGTAGAGTCAAATGTCTCTCCCTATAGTAAGTCCGCACACCTTCCAACTACCTGTGGGAGAAAATATGTATCGCTAGCGTAACATTCTTACAGTTGTAAGGATTCCTTTCCTATTTCCTTCCCCAAGGACGACATGACTGTAGATCTTAGGAGTAGATGAGCTAGCCACACATGTTATCAGATAGAAATGAAATATCTCTGTCTATCACGGAATCCCTTTGAGGCTACAGCACAACCTGATACTATAAAAGCAGACATGGACATGGATAATCAATTCAAACCAAAGAAAACATATGAATTAATGTGTCCGACATAAAATATCCGAAGATCTAGTCGGCAGATTTCATTTCTTTCTGCAAACTTTGATATAGTGAGCCTCATTACTGTGATGAACGATGTCATTAGATGGTCCAATGGTAGTGTTTCCCGATTTATGGACAATTATGGTTTTATTCATAAAATGTACGATATATAGTTAGAGAGACAGTGGGTCCTTTTTAATGAATGGTTTCAATAAAAATGCCAAGGACACTCGCAAATTTATGTTTAATACTAGGACACACATGCATGCTTATGAAGATAATGATGATGGTAACCCAGACCAGAGACCATAAGTGTCAACAGAAGTACAGCTTTGAGGGAGACATAGCACAGTCACAGAGTAAAGTAATATAATCCGCTATAGGTCTTTTTAGGATAGTTCATTTCCCATAATGAACATCCAGCAAAGTATATATTATATTCGGTATAGGTTGGTGCATTACAGTCGATATGGCCCGGAGGGTTAATTATATATAATATAAGTATAGAGTCACACAGATAATAATAATTATTCTTAACCTGACTCATCCATTGCTGAAGACGCTGTCATGTAATCATATATCATATATAATGGGCAGTATATCATAGCTAAAGTTAGTTATTAGAGGTATGTAGACCTCCAAGATTATTAATAAATGGTTATGATTATGTCTATAACGTAATCTATAGGTGCATGAGGACGGGATTGAGAGTGTCTGCTATTTTTGATCCCGCATCTCCCTGACCCTGACAGAACTCCCCCCCCCCCCGCCTTCCCCCTTCCCCACCCCCACCCCGCCCACAGTCCCACACACCTCTCCATCTCTCTCTTCTGCTCTCCCTCCTTTGACGGGGTAGCGAAAACCAGACCAATGAACGATCAGAAAAGCAGAGAGAGTAGGCAGGGCTAAAGCGAGTTCAGTGCAAAAGCGACTAACAACAACGCCAGAATGGTGCAACCCCGTGGCAGCAGACAGTATAAACAGAGATGTTACCCATGTCTCAATTGGAGGGAGATTATTACCACCTTTCGCCTATAGAAGACAATAGAAGAGGAATTATAATTTTTACTCTCACACGATAAAGGTAGGATGATTGTAGCAGGTTGTGTTTATAGATATATTTTCGTTTAAAGAAAAACGAGTGGTTCATTTCATGTATGGTAGAGAAAAGTGTTCTTTGTAGAGAAAACGCATTTAGTAACCCCTGAAATTCTGTATTCTGCTGGCTTTTTATCATTCGAAATAATTTCTACTGCGCATTTTTGCTATTTGTTATATTGATAATTAGTTAAACTTGGTGGTTCGAAAATTGGATATAGATACCAGACACACACGCATTTGTGTTCATATTGGTTTGTTAGAAATTGAATAAATACCACAGACATGGAATGTTATATAGTATGTTAGTCTGAATAAATAACGTTTAAAAAATGTGCAAACATACAACACAGTCACACATGAACAAATGGTCAGGAAGCTCTTTTTTTCGTAATGGGTCTTTTGGTATATTAAGAGCATATCCTTGTAATGGACACAATCATTTCTTCAATACATTCACTCTAGTTCTCGCCATATATTTGAGTCTGCTATCATGCAAAACCATCCTACAGGCTGCAATACTTAATTGTTGCTGGTCTTAACCAGTTCAAAGCTCCTTAATTGTCATTATTTTTTAATATTTACCTTATAAATTACCGATAAACACAACTATTAACGACCTTTCTCACCTTGCCCACTAATTGATGTTAAATATTATGAAGGAAAACAATCTCAAACTTGGGTATTTTGCTGTGTTATTGAAGAATTTGTTGGTACATGATAATGAATCACTAAGTTTCGACCTGGCGGCGGTATTCTTCAGGTGGTGTCTAATTCATGAGAACTGATTAGGGATATTGATATATGAGTAGTGAATGAGTCCTATTGTTAATGGAATGTCGTCATGGATACTTTTGTTACCTTAGATACACGTGTTTATTATGTTACAGGATGGACAATAATCAGGTTAAATTATGGGATAATTAGGTGTCTCATTTAACCGCTTTCCAAATAGATCTCTTTAACTGTCGGTTCGTTATCTCTCTGATTGCCCTAGATCGTGGTTATGCCGAACCTGCATGGGTGCGAAATGTTTGATAGCATAGACGTATGCTCGATCAATCAGCAGGCCCTAAGGAATCTTTGTAAGCCAATTAGCAGCCGTAATCCATTACCCATTGATATGTAACGCATGGCTTCGAAGATTGCATCTCATCTAGGGACTGGGAGAGGACTATTCTCAATACCACCTCTCTCATCCATACTACCACGCAGTTTAGATGGGTGTGTTTGTGAGTGTGTATACGACACTCTTATATTAACCTAAACAATTTTGTTGAATATGTTTAAGGTGGTGCTATAATTGTATATCCACAACAAGTACATTATAGTTGTCTAACTACATAATGGAAAATGGTGGTGACCCTATGCCAATGTAGTTCTTCCGGACAGCCCTGCGTTTTTTACATTCAAGATATAATTAGACTTATATGTGTAACATGCTTTGATTATTTTTATACAACCCAGTACCCCTAGCTTGGAACCTTTTGATTAAAGTTATATGATTTTACATTTCAAAGTCCAGACTTACATGTCTTGCATTTAAGTTAAGCCATTTGTGTGGAATATTAAAGTTATATTTATTCAGTAGATTATTTTGATATTTGTCTATGAGATTTGAGTGGTGTACATTGTATTTAGAGAGAGAGAACCACTGGGTCAATTCAAATCGGACACAAGAAGCTATAACTTTTCAATAGAGTACTGCCTTCAGACCACATGATGGGGCCCGTTGAATAAACTGAGAACATCTGAAAACTGTCTCAGCTGTGGTCACAGATTGCGGTTTTGAGTGGTTGTTAAAGTGTTTTTGAGGGTTGATTACACCTCAAGCACATTTTGAACACACTCCTAGAACCGTTTTTGCACTGCTGTGTCTCAAGGGTGTTACAACCTTTTTTTATCTTTTTAAAAAAAAGTAAAAAATTTAATGATAGCCATGAAAATTAATTCCATCATTTAAAAGATACATAGTTACATGGACTTTGCACAGGACCAGCCTTACTTTTAAGGAAACTTCATAAGGGGTATTTTCCTCATCACTACAAAACCAACACAGAACCGACACAGAACCAATAGAGATGCCTATTATACAACGCAACTCCCAGCGCACAATCAACCCAGAACCAGTACGAATCCAACACACAACACCTTTTTTATTCAACGGGGCCCTGCCTGGTTGGAGGGTTGGGTAACAGGAGCGAGTCAGGAGGTGCACCTTCAGATGTACCACGGTCCCATCCATGTAGTGGGATGTAACTAAACATATCGATCTATGCACAAGGAGAGCACCAACTCTCTGTTCCAACTGTTATCTCTGGGAGGGTTGGACTGTAATGTTCAATATAAGTGTGTGACCAATCATTGCAAATAAGTTTCAAACACAGCTTCTTACAATCTGATGTATTAAACTCTAAGTAAATGGGTTTCCTATTTGGTTTAATAATATGTGTTTGGTTCACTTGTTTAAACCCCCAAAAAGCAAATGAGACTTGGTACTGCACGAAAGAGGACCATGACTAAAATGGTGATTGAACATAGACCTTTCTGTCCGTCAGCACTTCAGTGCACCACCTGAGACCACCTGAGATTTATAGAAATCTGAGACATGATTAGATTACACCCAGAAGGGTGTCTTTATAAGAAGAGAAAATAAGACTATATAGGACCCAAGATGCAAGATTCCATTGGCATTGGAAGTAGGGAGAAACAATGCATATATAAACAATAAAACAAGTATTCAAATTTCGATGATTGAATTCTATTATAATTATATGAAGAATGTATCAGTCACAGGAGAAAAAAGTTCCATAATTGTCATTCCAATCTCATGTGTGAAATATCCTGGAATGGATATTTGAATATTAAATAAATACTTTTTATTCCACTACACAATCTCCACTACCCACTTTTGACTGAATAGTGTCTAGATAATAGATATAGACCGACGATGCGATATTATTATTGCTATCAGAGTTCATTTCATACTGCGCTTACTAAACATGCTGGTCGGACTAGGTCTTTAGACAGCTAGGCTGTAGTTCAGGTGGACTGGTCACTATGTGGGACCACCTCGGTAGCCGGTGGTTGCTCTGGTGCACTATGGATGTAAACATAGGAACAACCTGAAACTTTAAATGAGGCATTGTTCACTCCCCAGTCTCAATAATGTCTATGGAATGATAAATGATGTTCAGTTAAGTCCATATAATTATGGGGAAGCATCAAGTGAGTGCCCTCTGGCAGTTCCGGTTGAGCATCCGACAGGCTTTGTGACGATGCTGTGAAACCTGTCAGAGGACGCGCAGAGGTGCAGAATCGTACATATTATATATCAAATGTTAAATAAGTTCATGAAAAAGTTTGATAAGGCAATCAATCGTGTGGTGATTGGAGATACATAGTCACAAAGCAGTCAAAAGTGCGGGCTTAATTTGACCCGTGAGGTTACACTCTCCTGTGCGCCGTACCCGCGCGATACGGAGCGGCAAGCTTTTTCGTCTTCAGTGTGACGATTTTTGTCTACCAAGCACCGCGAACGCTACTGGTGAACTGTGGTGACGAAATTGCCTGAACTTCTGATACGAAAAACGGTGGTTTGAATCACGGAGACGAAATACGATATGCTCCGTATTCGCGCTGCGTTTTTCGTATTGAGTTTTCGCAGGCCCTGTCACATATGAGTCAGTTTTTCAGACGATATACGATTCAACTTCGCCAATCTTCTCAAATAACCCACATGTCAGATGAAAATAAAGTTCAAAATACAGTTCAACCTACCAAACTGATTGTTAGAATCAATGCGAACTCTCATGGTATTGGCATCGAAGATTGGTACATATTTGTATATGAATGAGGACTTAATTAAATTAAAAATAAATAAAACAGATATGCACATAATGTTTTAAACTAGTTTGTACTTGATAGGTCTCGACTCGGAAGGCTTGCCTAGCCATTGTCTTAAGTAACACCTCGCATAAAGGCTTTCTCTGTATATAACTAGGTGCGAATATGAATCCATATTCCCTTGTAGCATTGTTTCATGAAATATGTGTCTGGTGAGGAAGTGTATGTATATATGTATGTACAGAAACAGAAAGGTACAGAAAATCCATAATGTACGAAGGAAGAACTCTATGGAACGATTTAACAGGTGGTCTGAAAACAATTGTTGAACACCAGCAATTGAAGTATTCCCTACTAGAATTGTATAAGGAAAACATAGTGGATATGTAAACATGATCTGTTTTTAATTGGTCTCATTGGTTTTAACCAGGCGGCGAAATCGACCAATGTCTAATATTACCCACATAGAAATGTACCAGTTGCAGAACAGCTGGGAAGAGTAGACACTTTATAGATCGCATAGAATGGTAATTAATGATAGCTGAATACATGTTAGGAACCTATTTCAATCCTAAAGGTATGCATCTCATTGTATAAGGTAGAATGGTGCAGGGCAAGGAAAGAATCAACACTCTATTATAGCTCTGACGATTGTTCAGATATTGGGAGTGAAGATTATAAACACTATTCAAATCGAATCACCACGATGTTATATCAATGTCATATCGGGGTAAATTAACCTATGGGCAACGCACGAAATATAATAGCTCTGTCTGTTATGCGTATTTTGAAACAAATATGAATAAATGATTTGTAATGTAATATGGCCAATAAAAATATTCAAAAAAAAATGTTTTCTTTTGTTTCTGCTCCCAACTCATACAGGTGAGTTAGGGAATATTATCGTTTACATTACATTTTAATGAAAAATGTTGGCCCTTCCACTATAAGTTCCCTATCCAGGACGGCACAAGTTAAGGCTGACGTATTCTGTCATAGCACACAGAAGAGAGCTGTGGTCATTACAGTCTTTCATCCCAAACCAGATCTAGGACATGGCACCGCTAACTCTCACTTTGTTTTACATTTCCCATTAACGGACGAACGCTCTAGGTATGATTACTGGTAGCCCCAATATCACTGCTGTTTCACTCGCTTCCCTTGTTTCCAATTTTTCTTCATTTTTAAGGCCCTAAAATCCAGTTTTTAGGCCCCATGCCCTAAATTCTTAGGAAAAAGTATGTAAATAGGGGGTATTCACTTTTACTGTCTGAGTCGTCCTATTACACTGCCCATTTTCACTTTGTGATTGCTTATATAATTATTTCTACCTAATAAAGATAGAAAGAAACGGAAAAAAGGCTCTTGAAGCTCTCTTCTTTAGGGCGGATGGGATCGGCTCAGTAGACACGATTCTATGCACAAGAGAAAAATAAACTCTTATGTCATAATGATAATTGTTGTTGTACATATAGCGCTAACGAGGGGTAGCTATACTAGTATAACACCCATGCTATTTTTAGCACCTTCGCTTGAATAGGCAGAGCTAACAATTTACATTGTTAGCCATTGCCGGGAGCCATTGTTTTAGTTTCTAGGTCAACTTGACCTGCAGTGTTTACCTGGGTTTTGCGTGCACCCTTGTTTTGTGTGACCTTGTAATATTATAGTGCTGCTATATATGTGACTGACCATCCATGCAATCATGGCCGTTCTTGGACCATACCCCCGACCAACTATGCTGGACAACTTAATGAAACACCCAGGTGAGTAATATCTATTGCATTATTATACACAGTTTTTACTCACCATTGAACATTAGATTTCATATAGTTTTTCAGTTCCGGCCGATCAAGTTTTATGCTGTTGCTCTGGTCTTCCCTGACCCTAAAGAGAGCTAAATTGGCTTGATAGTGTGGAGAGGAGAGGAGGTGCAGCCCTCCTCGTAGCCATTCTCGTTATTTATGCACAGGCATTTTGTTGGAGAAAAACATGTTTCAATAATTGTTATTAATGGAACCGTCATGCAATCATTGTACATTAATACTTTTATTATGTCATACTTCATTTATGGACACAATTTAAATGATCTTGGATAGAAAAAACAAACTACCCAAGGTAGGAGTCGAAGTTGGGAGATAATTATATCTCATAATCTGGCATCAAGTATAAAGTGCGTCACTGCCTGTGGATTGTTTTAATGAATATTAACCCAATGTGTCTGTTTCCTCAGGAGAGGTTCCTATCTCTGGTGATGGCGGGGCACCCCTGCATAACTCACATTCAACACCACGAATAGACTATGGAAACATTTCAAATCTAAGAGATGGATGCCAACGTAACGTTTAGGAATTCAAATTCGTCTGCACCCATTGGAGAAATATGATTCACCAGATTCGGACTTCATGATAAAGACCATTGTACATGTTCCATGACAAAAATAAGTATTTTGCAATGATGTAATAATCATTTTAATTATAGATTAATTATGTATGTTATTATATATTGTTCTATGATGTAATAACCATTTTAATTTATAGATTAATTATTTATGCTATTATATATTGTTATATGTTAATTGTCACTGAACAATTTTTTATTTGCATAGGTTTCTATGGAACTTCCATTCAATCCTATGTTAATTCTCACTGCACAATTTTTTATTTGCATAGGTTTCTATGGAACTCACATTCAATCCTATGTTAATTCTCACTGCACAATTTTTAGTTTACATAGGGCTGAATGGAACTCACATTGAATTCTATGTACTGGAGGAGGTATTGGAGGAGGTTCTTGGAAGAGGGTACTGGAGGAGGTTCTTGGAGGAAGTTACTGGAGGAGGTTACTAAAGGAGATTACTGGAGGAGGTTCTTTGAGGAGGGTACTGGAGGAGGTTACTGGAGGAGGGTACTGGAGGAGGTTACTGGAGGAGGTTACAGGAGGAGGTTACTAAAGGAGATTACTGGAGGAGGTTCTTTGAGAAGGGTACTGGAGGAGGTTACTAGAGGAGGGTACTGGAGGAGGTTACTGGAGGAGGGTACTGGAGGAGGTTACTGGAGGAGGTTACTAGGGGAGTTCTTGGAAGAGGGTACTGGAGGAGGTTACTGGAGGAGGTACTGGAGGAGGTTACTGGAGGAGGTTCTTGGAGGAGGTTACTGGAGGAGGTTACTGGGGGAGGTTCTTGGAGGAGGTTACTGGAGGAGGTTACTGGAGGAGGTTACTGGAGGAGGGTACTGGAGGAGGTTCTTGGAGGAGGTACTGTAGGAGGTACTGGAAGAGGTACTGGAGGAGGTTACTGGGGGAGGTTCTTCGAGGAGGATACACCCCTGTACCTCCTCCTGTACGTCCCCTGTATCCCCTCCTGTATGTCCCTCTGTACCTCTGCCTGTATCCGCCTGTACCTCCTCCTGTATCCCCCTGTACCCCCTCCTGTATGTCCCCCTGTACCCCCTCCTTTATCACCCCTGTACCTCCTCCTATATGCCCCCCTGTACCTCCTCCTGTACGTTCCCCTGTACCTCCTTATATATGCCCCCATGTACCTCCTGCTGTGCGTCCCTTGTACCCCCTCCTGTATCACCCCTGTACCCTCTCCTGTACGTCCCCTGTACCTCCTCCCGTATCACCCCTGTACCTCCTCCTGTACGTCCCCTGTATCCCCTCCTGTACGTCCCCCTGTACCTTCGCCTGTATCCCCCTGTACATCCCCTGACGAGGATTGAGGTGTGTACATATTAAAGAGTAATAAAAACCTGTATTAGTTGCTTAATATATCATAATATTTATTGGTGGGACAGGACACCAAATGACGTCCTGATTTACGTCCATCATAGTTCTTTTGTTTATTAAGCTAGACGGGCAAATTAGGCATCATGATACATTTTTAAGCCAGGATCTGATAATATTCCCAGTTAACTGGCAATTTTAATCATTGTATTCTGCATATTGGGTGCCTGTTTGAATAAATGTTGTGTAAATAAAAAAATAAGGAAATGTATTCATATATTACACATTAATAAAATGTAAGAATTGTTAATGAAATATGTGTTATGTTGTACATTTATAAGCGTAATGCGTAATTAGCAGAATAAAAAAATTTTTTTTTTAGTGAAATATTTTTTCACTTCGTCCAGTATAATATTTCAGTTCTAACCAAACTATAGAGGCCCTAAGCCTAGCATATAAGCTAAATTTCCCCTGCGTTTGAACTGGCTGAAAACCACCGATACGAAACACGCTGATACGAAAAACGCTGCGCGAATCGCCGATACGAAAAACGCTGCGCGAATCGCCGATACGAAAAACGCCGCGCGAATACGCTGAGACGAAAAAAATCGTATCAAAAGTGGGTACAAGAAATTCGTATTCATTTTCGTATCGCGCGGATACGTTGCGCGGGACAGTGTACAGTTTTACCGAGAAAGGAGATGAGTGCGGTCATTTTTATTCTCTCTATAGTGAGTGACTCGTGAGTGACCAATTGACCAGTGGTCTCCTGAGTTAATGGATTGGCTAATACATGAATATAGATCTAGTGAACGGTTTTGAGACATCATTTGTGATGTCACATTTGATTGGTTCAATCAACAGGTCTAATACGAAATATTTTGCTTAGGCCCCCAAATTCTCAAAAACCTTCCTTTTCTCCGTTCATTTCATTAATCTTGAAACTGAATTTCTGAATATAATAGATGTTTAGTTTCATCCTGACGCACTTGCTGTTACTGTCAGTCATGGCCGGAAATGTCATCCACTTTTAGTAAGAAGAATAAAACCATGCAGGTGTCTTAGAGGGAATACTGTAGTGATGTCATTAACATGGATTATAGTCTAGTGAGGATGATCCATGGCATAGATGTGGACGAAGATGTATGGGTACATCTCCAGTCCAGATATTGACCCTATCTCCTAGGAAAAACGTCTTCCTCCTGGAATGGCATACCGATACGCATATCTGTTGATCTAATCCATGAGACTCCAATTTATCGTGAAGGGAGGTAGGTTATCCGGAAATCCGGAACCGATCTGTCAATTTTGGTAGATTACATTAACGATTGATCAGATCGTAATCCTATATTTTCCTATTTCAAATCTACTCCATTCTTCAATGATAATGATAGCATATTCGAATAATGTATGTGAAGGTTATTAGGTTAAAATGATTTGTGTTTTTGCTTCGTGACATTGCATTAGCACTGTTGATTTGTTTTTTACGATGTACTACTCTGGCATTGCAAATTGAATACTGTCGAGTATTGGCATTTCCTTTCCTGAATGAGCTGGTCATTTCCTCTGAGTTCTGACATAATAATTACTTGTTAGAAGGGAGTAGGATCTCTGTATATCGAAGGGTTCGGTAGATAATTCAATTCAATTCAATTTAATTAAAAAGTTCTTTATTGCTGATGTTTTTACAAGTGGTAGGTCATCTCTGACTATGGTGTCAGCTCTTCAGTAGATGATGGCCATTCCTTTTCGAACTTAGAGCTGAGTTGCAAATAAACTGAACTATTAGACTAAGTAATAACTAGTTTCAGTACATGTGAATGAAAGAATGGTAAGTTATAGTGAGAATATGATATATATATATAATGGTAACAAGTAAAATAGTTAATACAGTTCATGATAACAAGTAAGTACAGTAGTGATCCTAATACAGACATTCGCACCGGTTAACAGTAGTAATGTAAGTAAATAAGATAAAATCAAACAAAACAAAACAAAGGGACAGTTGTAGGGCAGGGAAAGAATGTCTTGCACCTCAGAACGGTGTCAGTAGTTTTTTTAGTAAATCTTTTGAAAGATTTTGTATCCTCTATTTTATGGACCACCAATTCCAGGCCATTCCATATGGTTTGACATTTTATATATTATGGAATTAATGATTTTAGTTAATGTTGAGTTTAATACGGTTAGGTTTCTCTTCCCTTTAGCTTGGCTCCAGGTTGATAGCTCCCTGGTGTCAATGGTATCTTCATTCTGCGCTAGGTAAAAGGCTATGTCTAGGATGTCTATGTCTAGGATGTGTTTGTGTGGAGGCCAGATATTTAAATGTTGATGTTCCTGGTCTACATTGTCATATTTGGATTTATGTTTGGTAGGATGGCCATTTTGTGCAAGTCCTGCTTAGGTTTCTGGGAGAAAGAGCTTCTGGCTTTGTGTAATAGTTTTATTTTTGAAGTTATAGATGGTTTCATTAACAAGCGTCATTGACTGGTGGTGCGCCCCAAGTTAGGGACTAAAACTTAAAGTTGCCTTGACTTATTTCATATGATCCATGATAACTTTATGAGTTTTTATGATACAATAATCTATGATATGTCAAATAAAAGAAAAGATTGGGGGCTATCTGTATTTAAAACTGTCACATGCACAATTGCAAGAATTCTTTTTCATATTAACAGCTGTTTCCATGGTAACCGCATCTGAAATGTCATGAAAATCCTGACTTTCAACTGTTTCCATGGCAATTTCTCTTAGGTAAATGGTTCTGCAGCATTGGGGGCCATATTGCACATACAAAATCAAATTTGCCAATTTTTGGCACATATGTCAACTTTGTACTATCAAAGTGGTGGAAATGGCAGGGCGAAGAATTGAGAGCCGAAATGTCCCAAATTTGACCAATTTTCACTGAAAAATGGCCGTTTAGGCGAAATCTGGGATTGTAAGGATTAACATGAGACCTTTTAGAATCACACAGAGGCCCATATTTTTCACTCAAATACCATTTTTCACTGGTTCACTTAAGGGCACAAGCCTTTGCTGTCTTATGTCACCAACTATAATTTCTGTATCACAAAATAATTCACATTTCTGTAAACTGGAGTACACATTTTAGGGTAAAGTTAGGCCCAATTTAACCATATAATACATCACAATGCGATAAAACTCTTGAATGATTTCAATATGTATGGTCAAAAGCTATGAATGACAACAACTATATTTTCTATCTAATTGTGGAAATAAATTTTGTTTTCTTTGAATCCACTTAGAAATACAATATGTGGAGTTTAAAATTTTAATTAATTCTCTTCTTTTAATTAAAGTTTGACATATATGCAGGCATGATTGTCTCTCATTCTTGAAAAAATACCAGGAAAATGCCTATGGCATGATTAAATTATGAACATTTGGAGGAAAATATTCCATTTTAAGGTTCTAAATTCGAATTTAATGATACAAAAATCATAATCACTTGGAACATAGACAAGATTCGGACTTCTAGTATCTATCTTAAGTCTTATGAACAAGGAAAACATTTTAATTATCAAGGATTCTTTTTAAAAAAGTGGGTAATGAGCAAAGTCCCTAACTTGGGGTGCAGCACTATAGTGAAATCTACCAAAGTACCGGTATATGCAATGGTCTTAATCTGGCCTTGTTTTTGTGTATACATCCACCTATCATGGTATGAAGAGAAAAGATATTGTTGGAAAACGCAACTATCAACTAATATAAAATGTTCCTCTTTTCATAATGGACGGCACCACACAAACATAGGAAAACAGCTTTTAATCAAGTCTTAATGGAGAAGCTAATTCAAGCGGTTCCAATAAACAGTTATTATTGCTTTAACCACGAAAGTCCATCATTAGATATAATAAAATGGAAATACAATTTCGCTGGAAAGAATTGAATGCAGTGAACCGGTAGGAGTGTTGGGTCTTATTGAATTTCCATTAAACTGTTAAATGTCGACGGTTCACTACAATTCATGCGATGATGGGCAGCTTCAGCATAACTGGCCCCTAATCAAGAAGTTATGGAGCATACCATTTTCAGAGAGACCATGACAAAGAAGGGAATGGCATATTCCTATTTCATGTTAATTATCAAGCTAAGATAAGTAGGACCCAATAAAATAATGTACAGGGAAAGTTAATTGAACAGTTGGGAATCTAAACAGATATCACAAATACTCACGTTTCACCCTCTACAGTTGCACCATTTCTCATATTTTTTCTTGAGTGAAAATGATGCTGTTGTTTATATCTCATTTTTAATATTATCATAATACATTCTGGAGAATTTTAGAAGTAGCCCAAAGATATATTGTATACCTTACTGAAATACAACTATCATATCGATAGTTCACACCTGAGGATGTATGTTAAATTCTATTTTATTCAGGTTGTTTATACAGCAAGTCAAATAAAAAGAGTCGCATTACAGAGAGTCAAGTAGAAAATCCATGGTTAATTCGTACAACGATCGTCATTACGACGTAGGCTCACGGGTAATTATTCAACGTGGAAGAGCCACGGTTTGCCGCCCACTGCTGTCTCAATCTACTAACTAATGGTAGTGGTAATCCTGATACAGTTTCTATGCTTAGAGCTTTGGTAAATGGCGCCGATAAAGATAAGAATACAAGGAGGGTGGTTGGGGCGGGGGGTCTCAAGTGTTGTTTTTATCCAATAGCGTGGAATGGCATTGATCAACATCAAATATCACACAACATCTGATTCTTTGTATATTTAGACACAAAGTAACATTCAATAGTCATAGCGCCTATCAGTAGTAGACTCTCCGCGCTACAGATGAATATTATGTCAGGTCTCATTAAACTAACTCCATATCAGGGAGATAAAATTGCCCAAGATAATACCTCAATGTCATGGTCGGAGCGATAGTCGCTTCTTGTCGCGACCTTTAAAGAACTAATTTATTATTAGAGTTACGTAGAAGAAAGAATTACAATCGTGTAACTTTCTCACGGTGGTCGTGGAAATCCATTGATGTGCATATTATATATATTCAGAAGTATTACTATCTATAAAGATATACATCTGACGACCCACGCTCCAACTTTCGAACGCAATATGGCTATGTAATCATTGCACCACAATAATATCGGAAAGACTTTTCTTAATAATTTCAACTCGTCCACTATAAATGTTTCACACCAATCTATACCGCCTGAACCAAAGTGGAAATCCTACTATAGACATAGAATGTGGCCACTCAAGTTGAATTTATTTCCAATTATTTTCAGAGTCTACCTAATGGAATGCCTTGAAAGAAATACGGTTTTCACGCGGTACTACAACCCTCAAATGGGATAACAAGGAGGAGATATCTCAAAAAAGACTTTGAGGAGAAGAATGGATAGGTTGTCTTCGGAGAAGGAGAAATATCCTTTGTGGTGTTGTATGCTATCAGTTCTGGTCAGAGCACTCTGGATAATCGCCTTCTTCCAGCAATTTTGTCTACAACTATCGGAAGGTAAACGAAATTATTGATTGTTTCTGCAATTTATTGGAATCCACGACATTACTGTTACTGAAACCATTTCTATAGGCGACAGAAAACCAATATTATGGGAACGAGGAGAAAGGTTTTATGCGCCCCTTTCTTTTAAATTCAGTCCAAACGAACGTATTTATTTGGTGTCATTTAGTCTAATAAATTTGAAAATCTTGAAAATCAAGCAATAATTGATTAAAGGGACGTTGATAGTGTAATAAAAATTGCATTTGATTAACTACCATGCATCCATGGGTGGCGTGTGGTAGTGCAAGAATGAGTAATTGGGACTATTTCTTTCCTGACTCCGAATCAATTTATGTGGTGATACTGTTGTCATGCAAAGGGTGTATAAACGTGAAATGTTATACTATTATGTTAGTGGGCTTCTCCTGGAATGTAGTACATAATTAATCATAAGTAAAGTTGTTAAGCATCCATATCTCATGATGTATTTGGGTTTTTAGACCCTTCAGTCATCATCAATGTGAAAATAGTAACAATAGTTTATATTGGGTCATATCTATTTAATTTCATTCCAGGATATCAGAAGTGCCATTCAGAATCGCCATTGTGTCAGCATTCGGCAAACACCTTGAAGGATGATCTTTTTATTTGCCCCTCTAGGGGTCATTTTCCATACGACCCAGACAACAGATTATACTTCAAGTGTAGGAGAAAGGGCTCTTTCCCTTGCCTCTGCAGTTGCCTCGTCCCAGAGATGTATTTCGATCGGTTATGCAAACGTTGTAAATTCTCCTTCTTAATAGAGGAGGGACAGAGCAACTGTACCGCACAGACATTGTCAAAAACTGTTAGACACACGCCAGAGGTAAAGATGTCTCAGAAGGACGGTATTAGTGTCTTGTTAAGCAATAATAAATCAGGAGATGTATATACCTATAAGGCTGGAAAAAAAGCAAATGACATATTGGCGGAAAAAGACCAGACACGGTTAAAACCAAGCCATAGTTTAAGCAATGGCAGTGCTAGTACTAATGAGTTTCACATTAGCACTATTACTAGCAAAACGAATCACGATATATACAAAGTCTTCCAGAAAGATGATGAAAAAACTACTGTGAAGTGGGAAAGGCCAGATAAGTTTCATCTAAGAGACCCGTCCCCTGTTCCTGCATGGGCTATTGCCTTCATTGTGTTCGGAATCGTTCTAGTCCTGGTGGGCATCATTTTGATAATTTATTAATTTAATTTAGTCTATAAGCATTGGGATATCTATGTGATTTAAGAATGATCATTGAAATATTGTTGCAATAATGAGCTCAGGAATGCATATCTCGTGAAGTTTACGTATTTGTCAATATATATGTTGTCTTGAGTTGCGTAGCTTAAGGCTCATGTACACTGAACCGACTTTCTTAAGGGTGCACCCGATAGACGGATTGGAATACGACTCCCCCCCCCCACCACCACACTCCCCACACCCATGTTGAGATAATCAGCTCAGTGGACATACAACTTTGGCTCGTGTAAAGGTTCCAATGTAAACTTGAGAATAAGAACTAAAAGAAAGTTTCAAAAAATGTTCTGATGAATGTTATTTAGTTTTCCTTCATGAATACTCTGAATCTCTTGATTGAAATGGAAACTTTGTACCAGTATACGATGTATTGGGATTCCTTATTTGTATTTGGATAACTAGATTTCATAAAGAATTTTCAGTGCGCTCAGACATTCGATGGAACACTGGAAGGTATGCGTAGAACTAGAAGGCCCTGCACATGAAGAGGAAAAAACTAACGTGTTATGTTTGTAAAAAGGTGACCTGTGAAACTTAATTGTAAATACTGTATTTATATAGCATAAACAGGACAAGAGAGGAGAAACCATCTCTGGGTGCCTAAAGATACTCAAAATAACTATGTAATCATACTTGTATGCATGTATTTTGAATTAGACATCCATGTACATATTTCTGACAAATTCTGAGGCATTATTGCTTTTACACTTGCTTGAATTATGTGTATTCCATTGTTATTTCTTAAAAGCCAGTGCCAAAGTTAGCATTCCTTGCTTTAAGACCCTCATAAAGCATATTATTTTAAATATGGATGTAGAACTGTTCTTTATAAAGAAAGATACAATGTGTAATAATGGCGACTTAATAAATTGAATAAATCCTACCTATTGACCAACACCTTTCATTTGCACCTGACCAGATATTCCTTAATGATCGCAGACATACCTTCTGCAGTGACAGCAACAACAGGAGCCCCCAAACGACCCATGACCAGCAGAATCCCAAATATGGAGGGCGTTTCTGCAGATGTGTATGGTGCAGCACCATGCCATGCCATACTTTTGTTTAATATTTTCATTAATGACATATGTAGATTACAAACCCACGGAGAAATTCTCCTTTTCGCAGACGATATTGTCCTTATCAATAGCGCCCCTGACTATAACTCCGTAATTACGAATAGCCAATTTGACACAGACTTGGTAGCCAAATGGAGCAATACTAACAGACTGTTGATAAGTATACCTAAAACAAAAGCAATGCTGATACCACCCAGCCAGGCCTATGAATTGATTGAACCTATTCAATACATTCATATCAACCAAATAGACCTTGAATGGGTTAGTACTATTGTTTATCTGGGTCTGACCATTGACAACCACCTGAAATTCGATATTATGGCTAAAAATGTAATAAGCAAGGCAAATGCCAGGCTTACTAACTTATATATTAACCGATATGCACTAAATATTAAAACTAGATTATTATTGGTAAAATCAATGATTCTAACGTACTTGGATTACTGTAATGTCTGTTTTCTATCCTGTAATAAGAACATAATCAATCAACTCCAAGTCTTTCAAAATAAGGCACTTCGCTTCGCACTTAAAAAAACGAGAAGGTATAATGTCGATTTATTACATAGCGAATCCGGTACTATGACGATTATCCAAAGAATATTCTTTAATAACAGCAAGTTCTACCAAAAACAACTACATTCACCAAGACTAAACTGGATTGAAAAAAGAAGACCTGATAGGAACTACAACATGAGGGAAGAACGGACCTTGAATTTCCAAGTCAATCGCCCAAATTGTAACACCTACCAAAAGTCTCTAGCATATGCTGGTATTTTAATGTGGAATAATCTCGATGACTCATTGAAACGCATAGAAGATAAGCTTATCTTTAAACAGCGCTTAAAGATAGATATTCTCTCCGGTGCAATTCCTATACCAGAGCAAATTCAATTTAACTATCTCCGTTGAAATTCTTGATATCTCTGAAATTACCAACAATACTTACCCTTCACCTAAGACGACACTAAGATAATACTCGATCATTTTCTTTCATTCATTAACCATCTCATCCCATTATTATCTATCATTTCTAACTGAACTGTACTTAACGTAAAGATTACACACTCAATTTAGAATATCAAATGTATAGCGAAAATTCAGGATGCGGCGGAATACCGGGATTAGCCCGAGCCGTACTAACCTGTCATGGCCTATGCCATTACTAACAACCTGAATAAAATTTGTCCAAAAAAAAAAAAAATGCAGCAACTCGGGATGTACTGTTCACTATGTATACTCAAAAGATAAGTATTCCTGGCATCATCATCTCCGAACAAGGTGAACTGCACACACCCAAACCAATAGGACGTGTGACTGGAGGTGCAACTTAAACCACCTCCCCTCTGGCTACTTTTACTTTTTAGAACAGGGGGCATAGCTGCCTGCTCTTATACCAATTCGGTTCACTCACTTCACTCCTTTGTGCTCTGCAACTTAGTGGAGCGTATATACACAGCCTCTGTATTGTTTTGTACAAATTCATTAATTCAGGAAATTTTAAGAAAATTATATTACGCTCATCCATAGATGTTTTTCGTTGTGCCCTGAGATAATACAAGAAATTAAACATATACAGTGAGAACGATGGATGATTAATTAGGCAGTCAAAATTATGATGAATTCAGAGAGTCAATTCTGACTTAAAATGACCCTGCTACGTTTCCCAGGGGAAAGGGTCATAGAGAAAAAGACTATCATAATGTAACTATAAACAGGATACTTGTTTTAATCCCGATTCTAACCAACGATAGGTCACTGAACCATGTACGGAGGAGCTTGCCATCTCCTACACCTACAGAGTGAGCTCAACAACAATGATGTGTTCCCAGTACTGATTTATAAATTGATAGAAAATGACTACCACATGTGACACCACATGATATTATGACAGGCCTAATCCTAGTGTATCATCTATATTACATTACATTGATGTAAATTCATTTTAACATCTATTTCCACTTCTGGCTGGGAATTTCCAAGTAATAAAACACATTTTTCAGTGACAGGACCGTGATCTGGGTGGTCAAACCAGATTTGAAATTGATTTGAGGAGTGGGACTGCCATATAACTTCAGCTATTCTAGCTGCGGCCTGGCACACAACCTGGATGTGACTTGGTTGTCACACAGGTCACATATATGTACTTGTCACTCAGCTGGAGTATAGTGGAGTTCATCTACATGGACGCAACCATGGACGCAACCATGGACGCAACCATGGACGCAACCATGGACACGGCAGCTGGCACAGCCCTATGTTTGTGTCATCTAAGGGGGCTTCGAAAAAGGTTTAACAAAGGGAATTACTACGGCCAAAGCTAG
This sequence comes from Sthenelais limicola, assembly GCA_942159475.1. Lineage (NCBI taxonomy): Eukaryota > Metazoa > Annelida > Polychaeta > Phyllodocida > Sigalionidae > Sthenelais > Sthenelais limicola. The sequence continues at coordinate 67,585,483 of OW804097.1, read as the reverse complement.
GGAGAGAGATCAGATTTGTATTCTAAAGAAAATGAATTATGCATTTACATACGGTAAGTTAGAGCCTCTAATCTAGGACATAAGTGAAGCAAATAATGTCTTTTGAATTATTTCCATTTTGTCTGCTCTCCTGTTTTGTATGAATTATAGTGTAGTATGGCTGTGGAAGTAAGGCCTTGGGTATTTGTTTCTATTCTTGTGTCCAGCACCTCTCAATTGATGCAGTGAGAACCCCACTTTAAATGTCATTCTTTGCGATAAAAAAAACTCATCAACTGATATCAATTAAGTTCTCCTTCCTTCGGCACAAAGTAGAATGGTAGGGAAAGGAAACTTTGGGCACTGCTAACGTCAGACATTATGACTAATGTTTAACTAGAAAGATGAACACCTTTCAACACTTTGTTGGATGCCTACTGTCTGAGCAGGAATGCCAACTTAGTTTAAGTAGAAAGATGAGGATTGTTTACAGAGCAGAGATTGTTTACACCTATGGACTGTACATGACATCTAACTTGTGTATGAGGATCCACTTTCTACAGACACCTGAGGCACTGTAGATAAGAAAGCAGTGCTTTGCTTTCAAATGTGGAGCCCTTGTCACAATAATTGCTAAAAATGATTAGTATCCTTAGCAAATGTATCGAAGCAGAAAGGACTGAAAACTTGAATTTGTACCTGCAATCCATACCAGAATTGCTCTTTCCTGGTTATATGACACCTGTATATGAAAGAATACTGTTGACAGTCTTCATCTCCAGAACATGTAAATTAGAAGAATGGAAACTATTTGTTCATGATAAGTTCCAAGAGTGTGTACTATTGTATTATTTCAGTTTGGGTTCAATGAAGTAGTGAAGGGCTGTCCCATCAAATGTTGTGCTAATATAATTTGAGAATGCCCTCAATTGCTGATCAAATAAAGGTATGGCAAGAGGAAAGATTATGACTGAGAGAAATAGCATAGGACATGGCTTTAGACCATACCTGCCTTGGTTTAAATTATTCATTCCTTGCAGAAGCTTTATTCTGTTCACTTTGGTTCTGGTGAACAATGTAAGAATATATCATATATGCCAGAATAAAGATAACATGGAGAGAAAAAATGTCTAATATTTTATGGAAAAGGACCTTTGTAGCAATGACCAGTTCCTGACATGGGGGTGCATGTAGAGTAAATGGGTGTATATATACTGTTTTTTTATATTGACTATGTACATTGTACATGCCTACAGTCTATTGTGACATCCCTGGTTGAATAAAACTTGTGGGCATTGTGTACAGTAAGTCAGAAACCAACCTTGTTACATCCTATCATAGTATATGGTATAAGATAAATAAAAATAATATTCCCAAGAATAATACTTACTCTATATTAAAATAATAATAATTGTTGGAGCTGTGGATAAATATATTAGAGGCCAGTTAGTTCTAAAGTGATTTTTATTATGCTAATGAATTGAGCATTAACATGTGGTACAGGTGGCAGTCCAGCTTGTGCATCCACTGTCTGGTATGTGGAAATGACATGTGTTCTAACATAGCATTCACAGTGTTCGTTTCCATATAAATGTGTACTCACTGATATCACAACACTGACAAGTTCAACCAAAGTCAGGATGAACTCCAGCATAAGAAATATTGGCAGTTTTAAATTTGTTGTTACATCACCTGTACTTCTCTGGAAGACTTACCACAAATCCACAGCTCCTACCACCTCCACCCACTGCTCCTAAGTACCATAGCCATATACTTGTGTTCACCTTTGTACAACCCTGTTTTATAACCCTACTCTCTACCTGAGAATTGGTGATGGGAATTCCAAGATGAATAAGTCAGACCTGTATCTACTGACTTGTTTCTTGCTTCTGACCAATCAGTGGTGGATCCAGAGTGGGGGGGGGGGAGCAACTACCCCACCCCCAGCCCCTGAAATTTGCCAACTGTGACAGAATTATCTGCTGCAACTTTTTAACATGGCCATTGCAGAGGTGACTGCAAACAGCCTATGATGAAAGCCAGGAGGGCATACAATTAGTCGAATGGTAGCATGGTCTTTATGCCATTTACCATGGTGGTATCTATAATTATTTATAATGTTTGTAGTACATTTATGGCCACAGAAATATGTTACCTAGTGTCCTTGATCATGAATGACCTTATACAACTTAAATTATATTTGTTACCACTTCACAGGAGGTAATTTAGGTGATTTTTCCTTCCTTTTCTTAGTAATTAGCATAATTACTCACTAATTATTGCTTGTATCAACTTTATTTATATTCCACTGTGTTCCTCATGCCTCAAACATTAAGAAAGTATATTCACACTTGAATATAAGTTGATTTTAACCCAAGTTATGGTATTTCAAAGGTTTACTGGCGGCCATTTTTTTTTTGCGATTTTGGGGGTGTTCCCCCACCTAGATTTTTGTAGATTTTAGTATGTTGATAAGGGGTACTAATAGTACACAAAACCGTTGAAAAAAACCTACGTTGCAATTTGTCCTAGGTTCAACCCTATTTCTACTGGACTATTACCCCTACTTCCTCCCTCTAGTGTCTCTGGCCTCCGTTTTGGTTAGAAGACTACCCTCAAAGCAGTGCAGCAGTGCAAATCCCGGTAATTAGGACCACCCAAGCCCTCTTGTGAACAATAGCCCCTCAGAACATTTGCGAGGCTCCGATGTCCTAATCTAACGGCTCACTGCAGCTTAATATTATGCCCCTTTTCCACCAAATAGGTCAGCAAGTTTGGACATGAACGGCGTCCATCAGTTTTTCCTGATTAGTTTTCCATTGGACTCGTATTACGTTTTTCCTCTGAAAATTCCGATGGCAAACAATGGACATTGTCTGATGGTCACACCAAACACTCATGATTGCTTACGTCCTATTCTCATCATATATTTGATTACTTCTTACCATGCTATATATACTAAAACCATGTATATAGAAGGCAGGATATAATTACTTTAATATAGTAAAAATGGATCATGTGGTTTACCACAATAGTAATTAAAGAGATAAATGATCTTCGAAACACTAGGTAAAATGTTGCACCAATTGTCAATACCTTTGTTCCTAGATCAGAAAAAGATAGACCTGTGCTTAGCTGTGTGTCCACTAAATACTGGAATGAACTTGCTCCACCCCTGAGAAAGCACAATTCAGCTGTGTTTAGTAAAGAATTAAAACTTGTAATACTGGTAGAATGTTTATTAATTGATACCCAGTGCATGAATCTGAACCCACATCACTAAAACTGCCTGATTCTTGGTGCTAAATGGACTCATAATAAGCAAAGATCCACTTACTCACCCACTACTGTAGGTTCCTCGAGTATAGTGGACTTCATCTACATATGTTTTCACCCCATTTCATTATTAGCCACATCACTAATTATTTCTTCGACAATCAGTATCTTGTTGTACTTCCCGGGCTGATTGAGTACTTTCACTCCTACCTGTCTGTTCCGACCACCTGGATATTTGTCCGAATCGTTAGGAAGGGTTCAAATTATTTGGAGAGAACCAAACACAATCAACAATCAAACATGCAATAATAATTCCTGGATTTCAATGTCTGAAGGCTAACGTTTAGTCGAAGTAAATGTTGACTGAGTGGGTTTGAGCTGTCTGAGCTAGAAAGAACACCAGTCAGTTGTGAAAAAGGTTTTGCTCGGTTTTCCGACAATTCCGAGTGTGGTTTGGCATCCGTGGTGTTAAGAGCTGGGATGTGCTGGACTGAAGCAGGATTTCTTTAGCCCTGTTCTCCATGAAGGGCTAAATATCAGACTTCTTTAAGGAATGAGAATGACATTCAGCTGCCTGAGGAAAAATACCATGTTTGTCGTTGATCTGTGACTCTCTCACTGTTGGCACGGACCATGACCCGAATACTGACACGGCGAAAAGCTAGTATCAAATCATTGAATACTATTATTAAATTTCAATGTTGATTGGGTCTTAAAATTGATCGGGTAAAAGACATATCAAGTCAGATATTTCATGGCTTTTTTCGATTCTGTGCTATCCGAAATTACCCAATATAATTTGAAACGCTCATGAATATATGTATAGCCAGCTTTGACTTTGTGAAGGGTGTCTTTTCCAGCGATCAACATTTTACAAATATATAATATTTTGTCTTCATACCCACAAGGAGTAGGTTTTTACAGCAAAATAATATAACATATCTATCATCAGTGTAAGTGTCTAATCACAATAATTCACCAAGCCGGCTTTACCAAATAGTCATTAAGTATAGACAAACAGTTGGTATGTAATACATAATTACACATTTCATGGTTAAAGAATTTTATATTATAAAGTTTCAATAACACATACCAAAAAACATTACTACTACACAAAAAAGCTAAAATTGCATTTAACAGAGACCTCAATCTGTAAATACGCGGTAACTTGTTCTTGTACTTAGGTGTTGGCCTACATGTTAGCAGAATCATTTGGATCCCGAGGGGGCGTTGGAGACGGATGGTCAAATCCTATTGGTCCACCTGACCTGGCCCCTAGACCACGAGTGGTTGTTTAATTGGTTACCAGGTCTATTGGTTTGCTAATATACCAATTGATCAATTACATAATTATTGTGAATTGCGAGAGTAGTAATTACTTTTCCTTTAATTAATAGGACAGTGTTGAAACTGAAACTAGTTCATACTATTAAATGATAGTACATTATAATTATCTACATGATAAATGATATTTTTCAGAATTGTCATGCCCCAAACTGTCAACACTCAAAACGCCCTTCTAGGCTGTCATGGCAGCCACTCCAAAGATAATTGAATTAATTCGTATTCTGTCAAAGTGGCACCTAGGGTTCGTCCGTGAGCTAAAGGATAGGTCATGTCGTACGTAGGGCCTAGAATGTACAATTCACATACACAAATATCTTCATACAACACAAATTTAAGACCAGATGAGGTTCTAAGCACAGTTCAACACAACTGAACAGAGTTTTTAATCAACGCAATGCCAAAATACCAAAATATTGTATATAGATCTATCATTTGTCCGCCTCATTGGGCAAAATTCACTGAATGTGTAGTTTTTGTATCATACATTCTCTGGCGAATTCACCCATATAGCATTTAGGTATCATCCATGTTGACATCAATTTTGCCTATCTAGGCTATATCAATTCAATCTTCACTTATAAATTATTAGACAGCTCGTGAGACCTTTCAAGTTCAACTTTCAAGTCTACCTTTCAAGTTTATTTTATAAACGAGGTTAAGAAACATGAGAAAAGAAGCTAGTGCACATGTAAATGTAGAACAACATTTAAGGTGAACAAAGCAAGCATCATGTTATTTCTACTTTACATTTGAATTCTCCTTCAAGAACGATTTAATGTTTTATTCATAAAAGCTCTTTCATTTATCAAGAAAGTTAGCAGTCATATTTATAGGAGGGGGAAATCAATTCACTGTCAATAGTAAACTATCACTACTGCAATCGTTGATGAATTTGCCTACGTTGGTCGGGGAACTAGGCCCTGTTGTATAAGCTAAGGGAAGGATTTTTTGTGTGAATTCCTACGTTTATTCCTTTCCTTTACAGGCTCACCTTTCAAGTCCATGATTCGAGCCCCAGCTTGGGACTTGTTTTCTCTAGCCAAATTCATTCAAAGTATGTTAATAAACAACAGATAAATCATCCAACTGCAGAAACTTTGTACTATAATAATAGTAGATGCTAGAAAATTTTTATTTTTGCAGTCAATAGATACTAAGGAATTACATAGGGGATACTTAAACGTTTTCCTTAGTTTTGCACTCTTTCCATGTTTAACTCAGAGGAGAGAATGAAGGAAATAACTTCTGAGGGAAAACTTCTAAGGGAACGTCCTACAGAGGGAATCACCACATGTATCAACATAGGAACTTCCTACGGCAAAAAGGGTCAGTTTCTAGGTCACGGCTGTGGACCTAAAATCTAATTATATAAGAGAAAGGTTTTCTAATATTTTACCAACTGTCACTTCAAATTTAAAGAAATGTGATATATTAGACTTTAAACTCAATAAATGAGGGAGTCCTATGCATCCTATTTACCTTCTTATTCTACCTTGCGGATGCACACCTATACAGCAAGGAATATTCCTACGAGCTGGGAATGCCATGACGGAATGAATGGAGTGATATGCGGGGAAAGTTTCCTCAGAAAATACCCTTCCTTAGCTTATACAACAGGACTCTGAGACACGCCAGCTAAATGAATACAAATAGACCCATTTTATTTAGGCTGCGTTGGCTGTTATTATTAGTCAATTTCATTTTCTAAGAATTCATAATGCATATTTATAGATACCTTCACGGAGGAGCTTTGGTAATCCGAAAAAAATGGTAAAAGTTTGACTGAATAGAAAAAATGCTACAATGACTCCAAATATTGATTTCTTTCAGTTTGGGGGTCATTTTTCAAATTATCATTGGTTATTCACAACTTTCTCCCAAGAAATTAGCTCTACTCCTGCAGCCGTTCCTGCCAAAATACCTGGAATAATTCCACCATTCGAAACTGGAAATACCCCCATAAATATGTGGCCGACCTTTGTAACATGTGAATTGCGTTCACCGCAAGGAACATGTATACCACAATTGCCAATGTAAGTCACGAATCTGCTGAAGCCTTTGATGCATTCTACTCGTCTGCCGGTACTTTCGTTTCGAGTTAGGTAACAAGCTTGAGGTGTGTTTGACGTCCTTATCAGTCGGGATTAATTAAAAGTAAATTTACAGTAGATTGGCAACATGTTGGGTTATTTATTTATTTAGCAGTATTTCTTGACCATCATATGCTTTGGCAGTTGTCTCCTACCTAATTAAGATGACGGTATCATTATAAATGTCATATTTTGAATTGTCGGTCATTAATTCCCCAATTTAATTTGCGGTGGGTATAATATTTATTCAATGCAGGAAGTGGTGAACAGACAGAAGATATATCAGAAGATATATGAATATATAAGTAGTGGGGGTACTTTTTCAAATTTAGGTTGCTGGACAATCTACACTTCCTAGTTCAGCGGTTATAGGCTATAGACATGTAACCCCGCAGTCTGGAACGTGAGAGGGACGAAGTCACGTGTGCATTGTCCGAGTTGACTTGAATGTTTAGGAAGGAGGAGAATGCCATGCATGGAGAATCTATGAGACACGTGGAAAGGCGGCATCTATTCTTGAACCAGAGGTTAGTTTCTTTCTCTTTTCAGTTCTTCGCTATTCAATGGTAAAAATTGAATATTCGTATATAAAAATACAAGTATAATTATGTAAATTGGTTTGCACCAGCTAAATGCCAATTCGAACAATAGGGAATTATACTTGATTTATTATACACGCATTGCTCTGAAAAAAACGTATCTAGAGTGATTTACGCATAGTGCGTATTTCACTAGTGATTTACGTGGGGTTGTCATGGCAACCAATCAGGTTTTTTTTTACTAAGATTACCGGTAAAATTCAAATTTATGACTCGATTTTATTCTATTTTCATGATTGAAAGCATGTATAATAAATCTGTTAACTATAACTCGTTGGTTTCAGTCGTTTAGAATATTGCACTTGTTGCTACGCAACTCGTGCAATATTCACACTCCTTCACCCAACTCGTTAGTTAACCTATATATGTGATGAATGTGAAGACAAATAACACTACTCCAACGATGTTATCATACATTTATTTTCGTAAAAAAACGTAAGTATCAAAACGTAGACAGTTATGCAGGTTACAATACCCAATATATATCGGTCACAAAATAGAACTCTAAAAAGGCTTTGAATATAGATAGAGATAATAGTTGTCATAAGGTTCATGTTTATTCACCACGACGACACGTCTTGAATGAGGAAGGTGAAAGTAAAATGATTCTCGATTATTTATAATTCAGATTTCTGTATGTAAACTATGACAATATATAAACAGTAGCCACCAGTTAGGTTTACCTTGCTGTATTTTCATTTACACTTCTTGGAACAATACAAACTTCGTAATCTGTTTTTAGTACAATTTGGCAATGCTAAACAGAAAATCTTTTAACCGAATGAAATGATATAATACATGTATTCTCACTTTACTTTTAAATCTACTTCCAAATTCACCATACACGAAAGGTGTTGGGTTACACATCATCTAGGACGTTTCTTGAAGTTCCACAGAAATAGTTTTGATTAATCTCTTCCCTTTGATATTGCCGAAGCGCGTTAATTATTAAATAGTGGCCATTACTTAAGGACGAGTCCTGAGTCTCAAAGTATCCCAATGTATGCATCTATGCTCCTGATTATGCGAAAACTTGTAGGCCTATACAGGGTAGGAAACACCTTTTCGGGAACCGGGATGGGGGCTTATTTTAGCTCGGGATTCGGGATTTAAAAGGGCCTACGGGATTCGGGAAAGGGGTTCAGCGCCAGATAAATTTTTTCCAGGTAGGCATTGCAAAGAGAAAAACGGGATTGCAAATTGAAAACCTGCGGGATTCGGGAAATGGGGATTATAAAAAATGGGAAATGGGATTCAAGAGGGGGTCTTCCCTGCCCTGCCTATAGGGAAGCATGGACGTCCAGCATTACTGCCCTCTCTCGGCAATTTCTTCTGGATGTATTTAGTTTACAGTATATTATGAACTCATGAGTATTCATCATACAAGGGGAATGTCAACAGATCAAACGTGAGATTTTGTTCAAGCATCAATACAAAGAGATTCAACACAAGTTTGATGAACTTAAATTTGACTCCCCTGAACCAACATTCTGAAGAATAATTCAGAAATTATCTAATGTAGGACTCTATGCGTATTCCACTTTAGAAATTCCATATAAATTAAATTTGTTTAGAATGGTGAGATAGTCCCTTTTGCACTGGACAAACTCTACCACATAATGTAGCCTTTGAAACTATAATTACTTGTTGTATTCTTAAAATCTTGGAATCTAACACCTTGAAATATTAGAGAGCCGTTGCCTAAATAAACCGTTGATCTTGAAGAAAGACTTCCATCGCTGGTAGTGGAGAATTACTTATGGTGCATATCGGTCTTCTCTTCTATGACTTCGGTGCACTGTAAAGAAGCACAATGTATTATTAGTCTTGCGAACCACACATAATGGTAAAAAATAAAAGGTTGGTTGAAGGAGCGAGTGAAACAAACTGTTTTAATACACATAATCTAACGGGGACCTGTTAAACACCTTAATTATGGTTGAATTTCAGAGTAAAGCACCGGTGGGGCTCCTGATGCCTTTGTGGGAATGTTTTCATGTTTGGGATGTTTAACGCTAGCATGAATACATGTACCGTACCAAATTTTAACACAGTGTACTGAATATATCCATTCATTTCTGAGGTCAACTCATAGAGTATATTTAGCTACTTTAATAGTAAATATCCATCCATAAATATTACAATTTTTTTTTTCAAATCTAAAAACAACAAACTTTAATCATAGAAATACGTATAAGCTGTCCTACTCTTTACTATCATTAGAATTGGCTTGGTCGCATCTGTTTAAATATGAAACTATCTCAAACCCATTTTCTGCGACTTGTGACTCATTTTTCTGCAACACATCACAAATGACAAGAGAGGTCACCGATGTCTTTTCTTAATAGTGATACACATATAGGGACCCCACTCAGGAGTCCCACCGTTGCCCTTTCTTAATGTTCACAAGAGTGTTGAATGCGTATAACATTGCATATATACCAGATCAGACCAGAATCAAATGAAATGCATCCAAAACATTAGAGGGTTAGTAGTAGGGAATATTCATGCGAATGACAATATAATAATATGATTTGTAACCGGACACCTAGAAAACGGACAATCATGTGCAACCTAAACCCCATCTCTTAAGACACGGGGTTTTACATTTTGGCCAAAACGTTTGCGAAACACCCGGTAGGCACGTGTCTTGATGACATTCCCCACTCACTATCTAGAGTAGATAGGCTACATCAAGCCTATATTCTATAGTAAATGATTAATTATTCAGGATGCTTAATTATTTGAAAACCGTTTTCTAATTCAAGGTATAATTTGAGACTGCCAGCAGAAATCTCCTATTATATGGTACAAACGTCTTTGAACACCCCCTCCCCCTCCACACACACACCCACGCCACACACCCACACCAAGGCACCCACCCACACTCTACTATCCCCTTACCCAACAAGCAAAAGGTGGATGCATGAGTTGGAATTGCAATTGATAAGTGTACTGCAGACAGGAGAAAACACAGAAAAACACTGTCATCCAATCAAATGTAGCTGAAATGAAAGCACCTGGCCAATCACATACCAATGTTATTATTCTATTTTATCATATACGCATTGCTCTGAGAACAGCGTATCTAATGTGAAGTATGCACATGTCACTAGTGAGTTATGTGCGGTAATCACGGCAACCAATGCGGTTGTTTACCTAGATTAGCGCCAGAATTCAACTTTATTACACAAGAATGTTTTCTACTTATATTATTAAACACAAGAATGTTTTCTATTTATATTATTAAATCATATGATACATCAGTTAACTAACTCGTTGGTTTCAGTCGCTTAGAATAGCCACGCTCCTTCCACCAACTCGTAGTTAGATCGACATTACAGCCCACACAATAGTGTCAATGTTGCTATGGATATCAAATTCAAATGTTGCAAAATATTGTTTATTTAATATATAAAAACATTGTTGTTTTCGCAGCTCTGTAGTAAATTGGGATACCAAACATTTCAAAGCCCAATAATTCAGAAACGAACACCATGACCCACTGATTTGTTTTCACTGCTATGACCACAAACACTCAAAGAATAACATACTAACAAATCAGAAAAATGACGTTTATTTTTCGGTGGGGAAAAATAAAATTGTTTTTAAAAAATAGTGAGGTTTTCACGTTTTTAATTCAAAATGTGCATCACAGATTTGTTGTTTTCATAATAGAAATAACCATGCATTCTATAAAAAAAGAGGTATACAATTATTGGCCAAATAATCTCCAAATAAAACTTTACTTAAATTGAGTGTATATGAAATAGCAAAATTTAATGTGAACTATTAAATCGAGGTACTGCAAAATGAGGTGTCCTTTTGGTGCGCATTGGTTGTTTTAGGATACCAAACTTTGAAGTGCTGTAATTCAATGTAAATGAGTACCACACCCAATTGCTTTTTTTCCATTTTTATGACCAGAAACACTTCAAGAATCAAATACCAAGGTTTCAGAAAAATGACATTTATTTTCATTATCCACTAGACAGTAGCATTTGCCTTTAACTGCCTTGACGACATTATCGGCTAAAAGAATGTCTAGAATGATAGTGTTTGCAACGGTGGCTATAGCTCTAAGACATGTTTTGTATATTTGTTGTTGTCTCACACTCAGTCATAGGGGTTATGTTTTGTTGTTGTTTAGGGGTTAGACACTGGTTTAAGCACGAAATCAGAATAATGCACATGATGCAACTGGCGCATTAAACTATATGTATATATATATATGTATGATGACTGACTCTTCATAGCCCCAACACCTACACGATCAAACTGCATTAAGCACGCAAAAGATCTATTTGATCACCCTTGGCATTGTGGTCCATATATACAGGCGGCGCCTCATTCATAGAACTATATATGTGGCCAGAAAATGAAAGATGACAGATTAGACACTTTTGGAAGCAGAATACATTTCTGGACGACTTCCAGTGATGGGGTTAAATGCCCAAAGTGTTTTTCGCATATGAACCCCCGATAAACAGAAACAAAGGTAATAAAAAATACCCTCAGTTAAACCATCGCATAATGTGTTATATCATATTACGCAATCATGACGTAACAATGATTAACCACATTAATATTAATTATTTTAAATTTATCATAAACTCTAATTACTATTATCACTCATCATTAATACATTAATTGCAGTATTGTGCAACTCTAGTAAGAGGATCAGGTAACATCAGAGTTGGTATATTAACCACGACCATTGATTCTTTCATGTGGCCATTATGTTTTAATCTAATAAAAAGCTGTCAGTCGGATCCCGGGATCTAAAACACCTTCATATCAAATCAATCAAACCTGAAAGGTTTTACGGACAATGGACTCATGGAATAAGCACCCACATTGAATATATACAGAAAGTTCATAGAAGATTCCTTGTATTTTGAAAAAGGCCCAAAAGGATCATTTTTGAGAATGTATGCATGCAAGGTGCTGAAATACTCACAATAATTATGTGTATATCTTAGAAACACTATTAAATAGATATATGCATGTTTGCAGAACGTCTTTGCACGATCGCATTATTCTAGGTATACATAGAGAGAATGGAACGAGGTGCTAGTAATTGAATATTTATCTCGTCCAATATTTATCTCGTCCAGTAAATATTCAATTACTAGTACCGAGTTCAATTCACTATTAAATATTGTTATATGCCCCTAGTATAGACAAAACATTTGTTTTTGGTTTTTAATCGTCATAAAGTATCTAAAAGCTAAAAGAAACCCAATTCCAATTGTTATCGTACACATGCAATAACAAGACTTTTATTGCATCCCACGTATCGCACCTCTGGAATGGAATGCGCATATAACACATATAATAATAGATGCAATGCATGAAGACAATGATGGAGAGCTTTACCTGGGTGAGGCGTAATTATAAGGAGGCGGCTTCTGGATCTGTGCATTAGGGTCATAGTAAGGTTGTCCCGCTGGGGGATACCCTGCCTGTGGATAACTGTATCCTCCTCCTAGTTGTGGTGCATATCCGACATGTCCTGGAGGTACTCCACCCCCTCCTCCAGGGTATGCTCCAGGGTAACCCCCTCCCTGTACATGTCCCTGAGTGGTAGCACCTGCCTGTCCTGGATGCATCACCGTACTATGGATTATAGTTGTTTGGCCACCAGGTTGCACCACCTGCAAAGGAGGAGAGGCGTTATTTCGTGCAGTAGGTACTGAGAATGAGTGAGTGAGTGAGATTGGTTGCTTTAGGCCCTTATAAACACATTTAATATGATTATATCAAGGGCGGGAGAGCTGAGAGGCAGGCAGTTTATGATCATACCCAGGGAATAGAGATAGAGTAGAAGGGAGAGAGAGACAGAGGAAAGGGACAGAAAGGCACTTTATGGTCATACCCAGGAACTCGGTACTGAGAATGTTATACAGTGTAAGTATTGCCCCAGAGACCGGTTTTACATTTGGGAAACAGTCCGTTAATTGAATATAATATATATACGGTATGTATACGTTCATAAAATACACTTCTATATACTAGCACAGAACTCCAGGGAGATGGAACGCCGACTCACCCTCTGACCCATAGATTGTGTATGTCAATGTTAAGAATGTAGGTGGCGCCCCTGCATATACTGTTTCAGAACTTCCGGTCCCGCCCGCTCACATATACCATGCTTGTTATGACTATGTTTTTAATAGAAATACGTCATCTAAACCCTCACAGCAACATTATGAACTTCATAAAACAACCTATACATACTGCAAGTATCTGAACATCGTTAAAACTCTGCAAATGACCGAATCATTACATCATTAGGCCTAGAACTGGCCGCGCGCAAATTTTGGTGTTTATACCATGGAAATGAGTAGTGGGAACAGAGAGGGGGAGGGATAGAAGGTGGGTGGGGGGGGGGGCGGAGATAGAAGTTGATATTGATCCCCCCCCTTCCCACCTTCCCACTAATGAGAGAAGGTTTAAACATTTTGTTCTAACCCATGTCATAATAAGCATTTGCAACATACTAACTGGGATTTAGATCAATTTCATATCATAAATAAATCACTGGTGTCTAAAGATGTCAGTAAAAGCAAAATCCTAAGTAAATGTCTTACTTTCGGCATGAGCTTATTATTAAGACCAGTTCTTCTATTTTTTCCCTCTCCATTAGATGTTTGTAACCCCCCCCGCAATAAAGACCACTCAGTGGTCAAAATAAGGAATAAAAATAGGTTGCCCCACCTTTTTAGGGTTTGTACCACCTGTATGATGTTCTAAAAGTCATTGAAAGCTTTTTAATTTGACGACATTTGGTCCTGTAATTGGTTTACCCAATGCAATTCCAAAATCCTCTTTATTCCGGAATAGTTTCTCTTACAAGGCGAAAGTGGCCTGGAAATCATTTTCCACTGAAAACCAGGCCCTAAAATCACAAAAACATTTTAGGAAACAAATTGAAAATCTATATCGAAACCAATAAGAAAACTAAAGACATATAGAAATTTAATTGTATTTAATTAATTTAATTAAGTGATTGAAGACATGCATTTTCTCACATCTGAAAGCACTGTTTGCTTCACATGTATATTCACTGTTTAAATTCTAAACTCTGAAAATGAACTCGAACCATTATAGTTCTCAAAGTGTATAAACTGAGATTATATAAACTGAGTTATTTAATCAAATCTTACTTAAAAAGGTACTGCACTGTGCCTATTTACAAGTGTTGAACCAGTATCGGTACGTCTTTTAATAGATTCTGTGTTATTGTATTTAATATTTTTTACTTTGATAATGTACTTTGTATTATGACGTTTGTGTAGTTCCCTATTAGTTGATTTAAACTTAGATATTCCTCACTAAGTAAAGGTAACAGCGGGAATACATGGAATTTAATTCCATAAGCTTGTCGACCTTTTTGTCACATTAATTTCATAATTTATGTATCCTTGGTGATGAATAAACAATAATCAAATCAAATCAAATGCACAAACACTGATAGTGATATAGTCCTTTCCTCCGTCATTGTGGCGAGTATTCACAGTGATGAGTATGGAATGAACTACGAGAATGTTGAGAAGACAGATCTATGCGTTTATATGTCAAAACAACGAGATTAAAATCAACTGTTTATTTTGATCTTGTTGGTCAAAATTACGTGGCAGGATGACAGATGTCCATGGCCATCGATCGTGTGCCTGTAGTGTGTGACGGGCTCCCTCCAAGGGAGACCGGTAGGCACCGGATCGGCTTGGGACCATCCCGGGAGACCATCATCTTACCGCGGTCTTTCATAGCAGAATGGGGATGGTAACTAACAAGTGGGTAGGTAGAGAAGGGGAAAGGGAAGCATTGATATCCGAAATAATGTTGTTTGCAGAATGAAAAACAAAACTGTCAGTCACTGTGTTGATACTAGCAACATTGCATAATCTTTCTCAAAGGTTTTGATTCCATATATCGATAATCACGATATAGTTTATTAGAAACTGATATTCGCGTTTCTTCTGTAGGGCTACAAGACTACATCATCTCTACAATGTTAGGGTGAAGTTGACTGTATGGAGGTACTAGTAGGTCTGGCAATTGATTTCACTTATATCAATGCGACTTTATGAGTCAATCAGATAAAGATAGTATGTATTTTTTACAATGCCTGAAGTGATACATTTGACAATATTTTATGTAATAAATCGTAGCTCCTGCATCGAATATCACCAATTTCCAAATATATAATTAATTTTAAATGTTCACATATAAATACTTCGTATAGGGTTTATTTGCACATAAAAAGAGGTAAAAGTCACCTGTCCAGGTTGACCTCTTCCTGATCTGGATCCCAGACAGCAAGTAAGGACTATAAGTATGACTCCAATGATGACCATAATCACGGCTATCACAATACAGATTATACCTGCCGTCCTCATCGTATCATTAACCCTAGAAAAAAAAAGTAAACCGATTAGTCTTTAAATGTATTTCCTCTGCACTCCTCGCAGCTATTTAATATTTTAAAGCAATTTGATAATCAATTGTCCATTTTAGAATGTCACCAAAGGTCATAGATCTAATACATCATTTTTCAAATATAAGAATTATTTCCAGATACAAAAATGTCTTCATCTAGTCAATGAATGCTTTTCCCAGGAAATTAACAGAATGGCATGCCCACATTACATCATAAAATATGTTCAATAGTTTACTGCCTTCTTGTAAGAAAGATCGGGGGTAAGTCAACGGTGCACGATGTTAGACTAACCATGGTTATTATATAGTTATGCAATCAATATGTTACGGCTAATACTTCTTTATGAAGTACACTCGAGTAAATTATGTCAAGGCAAAAATATGAACATTGCTGTGTGTGCGGTAAGAAAGAATTAGTAAGACAAAATACTCCATGGTACCAAAAACCCAAATTAAAAAAATACATCCAACCAGCTTTATATTCATCACAAACATCCGAATGCGTGCAATATTTGCAAAATAAGTAATGATTAAGTCCTCAAGCTTGAAGGTTATTATATCTATTATATTGATACGAATATGATTAACATTGATATTTGAATCAATAATTCAATTAATTCCCAAGCAAAACATGATTGATATATACCACTACCGTAGTGTAGCAAACGTTATGAGAGCTTGAATAAAGCCTGAATAAAGAATATTTCAAGCAAAAAAGTGTGATACAAATGTGATTAACATTTATTTAATCTTAGTCACGATTAATTCTCAATCAAAACCATGATTTATTTACCACTGTCCTAGTTTAATTAAAAAATAAGTCACGAGAGCTTGAATAAAACCTGAGTAAAAAGTAATTTAAAACAAAAAAAGCTTGCATTGCGTGAAGCAATTGGAAAAGAAAAGTAACATTCCGGTGTAGTTGTCCAGCAAATAATAACAGACACTATATATAAACGAGAGGTATGACTGTTTACAATGTATATTCCGTTGTGAAAATGGTGATGACGGGTAAAGTGTGTTTATAATTAAATATAATTATGTTTAAAGTGATTGTAAATCCTGATTGTAATGAGTAGATGTAACATTACCGACGGGCAGGACTAGGAGGACCCAGAGGGTTCAATAGATTAGGTCTGTATGCATCAATGGAGATCGTGTCAGAGTCAGAGTGACATACACAAACAACTTGCATGCTTCTAATATTATAGTACACCTGCTAAGATATTATTCATTAATAGTATTCATTGCATCTCTGTCTAGTAACCTGGCGAGATAACAATTCAGTATTGTTAAGATATAGCCATTCTAGAGATTATTCTTTAAAGAAAATAGTCATTTATTCTAGGGATTAATTTGTAGAAATAACGCTGAAAATCTTAAAATACAAGACAGGGCATATTTTCATCATCATAATATGCATACGTAAAAATCAGTTCATGTTGTAGGAACAATGTGATGTTAATTTTCCGTTGACATAGATAAATAAAATAAACAAATGAATGAATGAAATAAAAAAAATGATGTGCAATGATAAAGCTGCATTCTCAGTTTTTACGGCAAAACAAATTAGACCAAATTTCTGACTCATATTATGACTTACAGGACTGCGTGTATCAATATTCTGCTGCTGTTATGCTGTTATAATGTTTTTATACAAGAATTTAAACTCAAATCCGCCCTGAGAAAACTGCCACCGGTGAGCGATGATAAGTGACACCACCACGTGTGGGTCTCTAAAATATAAAGGGGATATTTCAGAAGCCCTGTAGCTCAAACAACTTTACAAAATCCACCAAAATTGTGGTCAAATGACTTTAAGATGAGTTAGAAAACAACAGAAAAAAAAGTGGAAATACTACTTGTCTTTAGTTTTTGACCGTTCACGGCTGTAATCTGAGAGTGCAACTTTAAAGCCTGCGCTATGAATTAAAAAATTGTGATTTGTCCAACGTGCATGCATGGCCCCTATCTTGTTATAATGTTAGTTTCAAACATCCAAATTAACAGCCACAATTGTTCATCCATGTTATGTTTTTGTGGTAGCTATCAACAAATGAGTGGAAATCTCGATGAATTAGTACCTGCCGCCGTCATGGATGTCAGGAAAATTGTCGAACAACCTAGTTGTATCATAATTAATATTTATAGGCCTCTTCAACTTGTTATACATTATCGGTGAGCGAATTCTTGAGCAAGTTTCCATCAGTTTGAGAGCAATTAAGACTCCCTGTGAATTACCCAATATCCTAATTATGTTAATGGTATTTGAGGGTTATTTAACCTTTTCAGAGGGTAATAGCACCACATTTTTATTCTATACCAATACCCCCTAAAACATCTTTAGCAATGCCAACTGAGTTGAAGAAGTGGTTGAGAGTCAAATTTGTATTCCCCTTGATAAATCGTGTGCAATAGAGAACATATAGGTTATATAAATCAACCATCTAGGGGTAATTACATGCTGGGATATGGATGGTTACGCTCAAGAACAATGATACATATTGTAGGGAGAGAAAAAAGTCAAAATCTAAATTGTCCCCCTTTCTAGAATAAGATACTCCAAAACAAAATTTCTGTATAGATATATGACACTAATAATCTTGCAACTTTGATATTGAATGTATCCCTTATAACGCTTTTCATTATAAATGGACTAAGGATTTTGTTTTGCAATTGATGTATGAAGAATAACATTTCGACAACAACCTCATAACAAAACATACAAAGTCCTTTTTATCTGCATATTACTCATAACTTTTGGGTCTTATGAATAAAATATAAATGCAAAACATCAATCAATCAATTCAAGAACTTACCCCCCATAAGCTGAATTTGACTGAGATACTAGAACAACTCCGGCTATGAAGAGAGGAATGCCTATGAAAAACATGAAAAAGAGAAAGCAGCATGCCACGATGGATCCAGCGAGTACGCCCGTTGATGGGTCACCCCCTCCTCCTCTACCCGTCCCATCTCCTTGACCCATGTCTGTTGAACTTAGACCTGGAATGAGAATTCAATACATACCATTTAGCAACCATCATAACCTAACATCATTTAGTGCTTAGTGTACAAGTGAAATTCAAGATTCTTCACACATCCTGTTGAACTATACCCAGTTTCTAGCTTGAGGTATATTGGACAGAGTATGATAAGAGACCAGAATGAGGGAATCCACTGATAATGTTTTCAAAGTTGACAACGCAAAAAGACCCCTTGCTCATTGAGTCCCTCAGATGCCCGGGTTCTCCACCATTTGATATGCTTACTATTCTCCGAGGTATTATGTGAGGTAGAGCTAGGACAGAGTTGCTGGAGGTATGTAATGCTAATAATGGGCGCATTAGAACATCCTAGACATTAGAACATCCCAGTTAAGATAAAATCTGTAAAAAGAAAAAAAAAGAAGAACAATAAAGCATCTAGGCTAGCGGTATAGCCTAGAGCAGTATAAATACTTAACAGATTTATTATACATGCTTTCAATCATGAAAATGGAAAAAAATCGAGTCATAGATTTGAATTTTACCAGTAAACTTATTTTTAAAAAATCAAATTGGTTGCCATGACAACCCCATGTAAATCCCTAGTGAAATACGCACTATGCGTAAATCACTCAAGATATGTTGTTTTTAGAACAATGCGTGTATAATAACGAGGAGAAGATTTTGGTCCTGTTTAGACTCTGTTTTATTGAGGAACATTCAGCATATATATTTACATCATTAGTATAAGTTAACATGTGACCAGATCTATGTGGTCTAAGCATGCGTGCTCTCATCCAAGTACATCAGGCAATTACAAATATCCAATAATATTAGGCCACATATGAGCATATTGACCACGGGGAGTTGCTTATGTTAAAACAGTGAGAGTGATACATGGAATGACTACTGCTTCGCATATAAACGTTCCCCAGATACCTGCAATGGGTCTAATCCATTTAACCTAAATACAATGATCTGTTTTAGATATTAACGTAATAAACTAGGAAGGGGAACGTTCATTATGCTATGATACAATTTGGGACCAAACACATCAGTAATTACTTCCAGAAATTGTGAAACATTCCTGGCATTAGTTCAGACAGGCAAAAGTATTTATAGTAATAATAATATCAGATATTGCCATATTGCTCTCTTTGTGATTGGGGTGACACTGTTTACTGCAAAAGTTGCTGATGTTATGTGCTCCCCTAACCCCCTAGCGGACAAGGGTAAGCCACGAGGGTGCCGTCACTTATGTAAATGAGGCACGCAACGCGTGGTTGATAAATATTTGATGTGTCAACGGAAAAAGAGTCACAAGTTGCAAAAAAGGAATTTTGAGATACGATCATAATTAAAAAATTAACGATGAGATCAAGAGAACATTTTTGACTTTGACTTTCGACAAAAAAACTTTTCTCGGTGGACAGTAATTACTAGTATAAAGTAGCTAAATAATTATACTCCATTTTATGATCTTAGAAACGCACGGATATATTTAATAAATTGTCTTGCAGTTTGGCACCTGTATTCATACGACCTCAAGGACTAGACACGCCAAAAATGAAAACATTCCAAGAAGGAGATCTTGTGAATAAATCACTTTTAAAAATATCTGTTTGGCGACTTGTGACTCATTTTCCTGGAACACATCATATATATTGGATAATAACATACAGTACCGGAAGCCCCACCATATAGGGACTACACGCATAAGCAATAGCTCCTAGTTATCTTATATTTATTAGTATAGTCGACTAGAATATTAGCATTAACAACGCATAAGTCTAGGAAATAGTTCAAGACTTATCAGAACGTATCGCTGATCATAATGTGTGATACTTATACCGAATAGCCCGATGTCGATGTCAAATCGATCGAGACGGAGGGTCAAAGCGCACGACACCCCGATTTGACATCGACAGAGGGCTATTCGGTATTTATTTCATACTGATTTATTGATTCATTTGTTATATTTTCCTTATATGACTGTTTTTTTCTTGACGAATTACGAAACATGCGTGACGTCATGAACCAATGATGTTACGTTATTTGGGTCACGTGCTTCCATGACAACCCGAATCACATACGTATGTGATACGAGATTTCTAATGGCACCCCTGAATCAGGCGCTCTAAATCATGTACGTATGTAATAAATAATTATATAGTACAATCTACTAACCTCACTATGTTCGGTGAAGTAGATGTGTGGTCATTGGAGGAGAGGGCCCTAGCGGTGGTGACGCACAATAATTTAATGGAACGAGTCTTTTACCGTTCTTCTATGAATTTAAACCACCTTTAGCAACCACAGTTGTGACGTACGCTAAATAAGAAAGACGTTCGCGGTGACCCGCAAATATTGGCTACTTATTGTGCAAATTTATGAAGAACAATAATGTCATATTCCTATTACTATTAAGATTGAATGTGGACTTGTTTTAGACATATCTTCGTGAAGCCAATTAAGTGCTCGGTCAGACAGCAGTCAGTAGACTTGGTCTTAGGATGGATAGATGGTAGGTAGGCTTATGGTAGACTGCATGGCCACTATATTGGACTGGCTCTCTAACCGGTGGCTGCTTTGAACTATTGATGTAGAGGTGGGAGGAGGGTGTGGTCACTCCTCATAGTCTCTAGAATGTATACGTGGGACATCTATAGCACCCAGGTGAGTTGACAGGGGGTGGGGCAACACAGCTCTGGCCAGCTTGCACCCCCCTCGGGCAGTTCCAGTCTTGAACTTTGTGAAGGTGCTGTGAAACTTCCATTACAAAGTATAGAGGATGTGTGAAGGTACTACAAACTGATATTGATGCCTAGATCCCGGAGCTGTACCAATCGTTACATCAGTCCAAAGCTAGTGCATTTGGGCACTAGTGATGACAATGTATTTGATGATAATAGGGAGCTAGACAGAGCAATTTATCAAATATGAATATTGGAAGAAAAGCTTCTTTATTTACAGGGTAAATATGGAGCTCAGATAACATGTTGCCATCAAATAGAAGTCAATATTGTCTCAATACCCCCTCCAGCCCTCTGCACCCCCTACACACATACATGGAGTAACATACTATACGTAGGTGTTGCTACTTTCAAATCGATGGTCATGTAGCTGAGCTGAGCTGCTTCTGTTGGGTTAGAGGGTTGGCACGTTCCTCCCTAAATGATTCACTGACATCCAGTAAATTATAACCTCATTTAGTATAATATTGATGAAATAGACTAGATCAAACACACACTAGGGCTGTAGAATTTAAAGGATTTTATTTTTAGTTATAGCAACAGTTCACTCACATAGAATAGTTACAAGAATAGATCCTAAGAAAATATAATAGGGAAATGTAATACAATTCAGTATGATGGTTGCGAGTTTAAACGTTTGGTCCATAGCTGATCATGCTGGTTATCTAAAAGAGACGGGAATATGTGGCCGTACAAACTAGACCTAGAGCTTATAGAATCTAGGGAGTCCGATTTTGGATATATAGGCTTGTGTTTGCCAAGGGTGCACTGGGTGGAATTCACAAATATTGGATGCGTGAACCTACATTAGGCCATAGCATCAGCATTCATATGGGATACCTTGTGATACGTTTATCTATAAGGCATTCATATATATGCACCGATACGGAACAGCTTTTCTAAGGTATGATTCATTGTTGTTATTATTCAATGGAGCCCGGAGGTTCCTTTATTTCCCAAACAATGTAAGTTACATTTTTTATCCTGAGCTCCTTGTTTTAATGAGTATGTTTATATAGATTATATATGATTTGGATGATACATGTCTTCGACAAATAAATGTAATTTACGGTGATACTTTTCGAGAAACATCTAAAAGTTTTCCTATATCCCACCCCAATCTCTCACACACTCTTCACGCTCTCTCCTCCTCTCGCACCCTCTCTCTATCCCCATGCAGTCTCGTCTCTCTCTCTTGGGTCAGATTGTCAGAAAATGTACAAGTGGCAGCTCTACACATTTAGGACTTCTGGTAAATTAGACTAAAAAATGATGAATAACATCACGTATATATCTGAGTATATTTGGTATGGTGTTGTTTTAAAATATCTGTTCTGCCATGTTAAACTGTAGTTTGAAGCTCATTATTCTCTTAAATATGGGTTATTTGAGAGAATTGGTGAATTGTACATTTTCTGACGATCGGACCCTCTTCCCCTCTTCCTGAAACCCTCCCCTATCTCTATCACCGCTTTTGATTTAAAATCTGTTGTAGTCCTCGTCGCTTTAAGTATATGAACAAATACAAGATTTAAAATTTATTAAACTAGTTTTACTCTGTGGATTGCCACAGTTATTATTCTGTACAGGGTCAATTCTAAGTTCGCTGAGGCCTGTACTACGCAGCAAGTCCTCCACTACTAGTTTTTATAATAATCAATCTTCAGGATATTGCAGGAAAGCTGTCGGAAAAAGAAAAAAATAGAATACCGGTTCTTGCATGAGCACAGCTCTGTATAATCCACACAGTGGTAGATATATGTAGAAGGGTTAGAAGAGAGGGGGAAGGGGGGGGGGCTCTACTCCACCAGTTAGTAGTGACAACTCCCCACCACATTATTTAAATAGATCATTACTTCCTTCATGGCTATTATAACTTCCTTTTGTGCTTCTTTCTTTGTTGTCCCATTGACGGCCTAAAAACGTGGCTCAGAATGCCATGATAGCCAGCTCCATGAACTATGCATGTGTCTTTGAGATATTGTATTGAATATTATGGAAGCTATTGAAGAGGAAAACAATGAGTCCAACTAGAGCGATCCTGGGCTGTGCATGGGCTGAAGACTTTATCGGTATACGATCTTACACTATTGGTAATTGATCCTTGATTATTGGTTGTTGTATTTTGGCCCGGGGTTGGGGGTTGGGGGTTGGGGGGCCGCTCATGCTACCTGACCCTCTATATGTATTGTTGACTTCCGTATTTCTAAAAGTCGTTAGCCCACTTTGACCCGCGATTAACTCCTCCCGACCCTCTTGAGAGTTGGTAGCGTCGCAATCGGTCGAGTTCATAATTGGTTACTTCCACCAATTATTTCAGTTAATCAAGGTCACGAGCGGAGGCGTGTCTCAGCGCAGTGAGGAGCGGCGACTGCTTGGTCAGCCCGACAGGGTGAAAAGAGACTAATTGGTTATGGTTGCAGGTATCTCATGGTTTTATTTCCTATAAGGCTTTCACATATGTCCACATGATCAAGAGGTTACAGCGAGGTATGTTCCATGATAATACAGAGTCCACACTCATCCCACAATCTAGGATTGACATACATGCTGGTATATCTTCACATACACAGAGTCCAACATCCTATAGTAAAGGATTCACAGTCTTTCCAAAATAACAGAGTCCAGCCTCCCCATAGTAAAGGGAGCCGTTTCTACAGCAATGGTTACAGATCCAAGGTACAGCAAGAAGTGTTCTAAAGCTAACAATCATCTTCCCCTTTTATAGGAGGCTATCACGGTTTAGACAGGGTACAGAATCGTGAATGGTTGCAGGACAAAGGATCGTGAAAGGCCAAGAAACCAGGCTGGCAGAGACAAAGAAGGGCTGAGCCTCTCACAGGCTCTACCTACTCACAGCTCTCTCTCTCTCACAGCTCTCTCTCTCACATACACATCCCTTTTCACAGGTGCATGCAGGCAGAGGGTCCCACCCCAGAGGCGCGAAGGCCCTGTCCCATCCGATCATTAGCTCCTATCACTACACATTATAATTGTTACACTAATCAGGTTCATCAATAAATCACTAATCATGTCATTAACCATGAATACTAATTAAGGTCAGCTGGGGCTAGAGGGGTGTCTTATACTTTTGCCTACAGAGCCCCCAAATTTCTTTTCAACTTCTCGCCCCCGAGAATATCAGAAAAGAATTTTAAAACAGCAAAAGGGTTGTTTTCAGATGTCTATACGAACAGGGCAGAATCCCCCAGATCCCAGCACTCATTCACACATCAGTGTCAGCTGATGCACAAGACCCGTAACATAGACCCATGACCGCCCCTCCTCCCGGGTGTGTGTCCCATTAAGTCAAATGCTCGTCACAACACCCCTGTGCCACACAGGATGAGGGGGGTGTACATGCTCTCATGTTGTGTCTTGGCAATGCCCCACCGTCCCTTACATCTCGTTTCAAGAGTAATCAAATTTAGAGTGTGTCAACACATGACTGGGGTGCCAATGGGCGGCCGCACCTCTAGCCCATCCATCCAGTGTCGACTGTTTCCAAAATAAGCTAATAAAAATAGGGTGGGGATTGAGTGGAGGGCGCAGGTCAGCACAGTTCGAGCCGCTCTCCTAGACACATACCCTGATGCTCTTTCCAGGCGCGATATCCCCGCGTGTCCTACACGACTTAACAGATACCCCTTGGCCCCCCCTTGCATCAACAGGTGTCTCTTTTTATCAGTCAAGCGATTTGCTCGCTGGCCGCCTACGACCCAGGCCTCCCTTTCTCACTCATCCGGGTTCAGGAGGCTGGTATATCACCTCCACCTCCACCCATCATGCAGCTTAATCCGTCCCCTGCCCCGTCATTGGATCTAGCATCCATCCGGCCATCAACGAGGCAGAGTAAAAATCAGAGGGGGCATGACTTCACTTCAGAATAACATAGTGGTGCGATTATACAATAATATAACGACACCATGATACAATAATACAAGAATACAATCAAGATAGTAATGCAATAATACAATTCTCCATATGGGGTTTTAATGATACCTGGTCATATAAGGTACAACTTGAGGTAGAATTTAGTAAACCTTCCTGAACAAACCCATGTCATAGGATCATGCAATGGTCTGAACACAAACAGGTTCTTCCTGGCCTGGTAGATATAAGTGGTTACACATAGCTTGAGTAAATATGGGGGGGGGGTAAATACAAAAATGGCAAGGTATAGGGAAGTAAACATAAGACGGTACACACACAGACATAACAATCACGTTGCGTAGGGATGTCATTGGTACATAGAATAATTCGTGGAAAAACATCAAGGGTAGATCGGTTGATCATAGTGGCACCAGTGGGTAATTAACAAGCTTCAGTGCACACAATCTCGAGTAAAAATGGGGAAAATACAGAAAGGGCATGATATAGGCAAGTCACAGAAGAGACGAGATAGAGAAAGTAATATACAGGGAGCGCACACAAGTGATCATATACTCGGGGAAGACAAGGTGAAATACAAAGTACAAACACAAAAAGGGGCTACGGACGGTTGGGGTGATACAATCACATACACACAGGGATTTCTCGGGGTGGGGTGGGGAGGGGGGAAGGGGGAGAGGCAGGCAGGGCCGTGCCGGGGTATATCACAGACGTGAGTTCTATTTTTAGAATGCCTGGTGTCACTTTCAAAGGGTTATGGTGGGGGAGTTGGTGCATAAAGGAATACTAGACGCAAGGTGACTGTACACCCGTCTGAGGACAAAGTCAAGTCGCTGTTACATTAAAACAATTCAATATCAAACCAACCGCAAATAACTCCCGGCTTTCTCATGCCTCAAAGTATTCAAAGATAGTTCCAGATGTTGCTTCTCAACTGACGGGGTGTCACAGAATTCCCAGTCGCTCAAGATTATATCCCATATAATCTTCCAGTCACAAGTTCTCATTGTTGGACACAGCACAAGGGGAAGTCTCGGCTCCCACCAGAGGAATGTCTAATTGGGAGTGGTATAGAGTTCGCAACGTCTAGTTTCAGAAGTTTTTAAGAAGATAGCACACACACAAGTCAAGCAAGTGTCCAAGGCACGATTCGCTGGGGTCTATTTGGTTAAAGAATACACATGATTTCACAAAAGCAGAGAATAGATCATTCGTTCAGAGAAATATCACAGAATAATTCAGAAATGAGTTCCTGAGGAGGTATCACAAAGCTCAGTTCTATTGTTGGGGTTATCCTATTGTCTTTGTCAGCTTGCTTTATGGCTGACTGGCGATGAGTAAAGTTTCGTGGAACAGTCTTCTTTCTATTGGTCGGCAGTAATGGAGAGATACACGCCACAGCTCTCTCTCTCTGTGTAAGCGCAGTAGTGGGGATGTAAGTTCTGGGTGATAAATTGCCTGTTGAGGGCTGAGGCCTCCTCTCTCTGGGTCTTAAGGCGGTATGCCTACTCCAGGACCCGAAAGCCATCAGTGGGATAGGATATCACAACACAGTTGCCCCGCCGGGGTCACACGTTAACCGGGGCACGGGCGGCACGAGCGCGACAAGCACCCGGCTGTGATAGTTGTGGTTTCACGAGCGGCTCATGAGGGCCTAATACACTCACCACCCACCGCGTCCCGTGAAACACAACAGCTGATCTATTGGTAGCTATAGGAGAAGGGTGTATGTTGTCAAACATGGTCAGGCAGATAGATGTAAGTGGTTCTTGTGTGTAGGAAATACAAAGACACTCCAGAGTACTAGTTCACAGAAAAATAAAGAGTAGGCACAGGAGATGAATAAAAGTTCCTTTCACAAATAGGTACAACTAGTGAGGCTAAGGTATTCTCATAAAGGCCAGTCCAAAGGCGCTCATACCTTCGCACTCCTCACTGTATCATACAACATTTCTATCCTGATCTAGCTAACTAGGGGTAAAATCCATAGGAATTGGTCAATTCTACACAAGTTCACATCCTAAAGTCCGCTTCCTAGTGTTGTAGGGACATAACACCTTCAAAGCATCTTGGCTGTAGCAATATGACTTCACCGCGTAGAACGTTGCATTGTTTATAGAGAAAGAGAAATACACCACCTGTGCTAGGAATCACGAAGGCTGGACTTGTTGTTACTTCCGTCAAGTTGGGTGTGTAATCCAGAGAAGAGATTCCAAACCAGCACACAAGGTGTCTAACTATCACAGCAGGTTTTCACAGCAGTTTTGATTGAGTATAATTCAGTAGCGGATTTACAAAGCGGGTCTAGTCATCCTATGTTTTTAGTCCTTTCTTGTTCCTTTTTCTGTTTGCTTCAGTCTACGTCCTACAGTTATTTACAAAACTGGCTCCAATGGGGGGAGACGCACTCTAGACGGTTGTTTCTCGGTAATATTCAACCATGAGTAACTGGGTGAAGCGAATTCGCCCGTCGTCTGTGTACTCGCGCTCCACCTCCTCTGTCTTCTCCCCGGCCGTATATCCTGGCTTTGGGAGTGGAGGCGCCAGACTCTCAGGTGTGGGAGCTGGTAGCAACACACCTCCAGGTGCCCTCCACTCAAAGACACGCTTCCAGTCCACCTCATACCTGTCCCCACTCCGACTTCTGTGGATGCGGTACCTGTCTGATACTAACTTCATAGTTTCACTTCGTCCCACACCCGACATGTCGAGAGGCGGGCACTCCCACTCTGATCTTTCTTCTCCAGGTAGATGGAATCTCTCTAGCCTGCTGGCAAAAGGCCTCTTCAGCACGGAGGCTGACCTTCGTGGCACGGGGTTGGGGTTGGGTGGTGTCCTGGGGGTTGGGTCCTCGCTGTCTTGGCCGGGGGGAGGGAGAGGCTGGCTGGCTGAGGCCTCTGGTCTGCCTGTGTCCATAGGCAGAGGACTGCAAATGGAGGCAGAGCGGCGGTGACAGACCTGGGGGAGGCTATGCTGTGCTCCTCTCTCTCTCCAGGCCATTATCTCCGAGACAGTGCTTGCTGTGTGGACCAAGTTCAGCGAGGGGATCTGCCACAGTGCTTCCAAGTCAACTTCCAGTGAATGGTCTAGTCGATCGGCTCCCATGCTCCTATCCCCTCCAGGTGAGGGGGTGCTGAGGGAGGCAGGGGGAGGAGCATCCGCAAGTTCATCCAATCCTGTGCTCAGGGGGAGGGAGGGGGCCGGTGGTCCCGATCCACCCACTCTCAGGTGAGGGGTAGGGATGGCGAGGGGCTGGGGATCACAGTCCATGGCTGAGGGCTCTCCAAATCCAGGGGGCAGCGCCAAGCCTGACACATTGTCCAAGGAGAGGGTGCTGGTCGTTTCACTGCTTGTATGAGACCCTCCTCCAGGTGGGCAGGTCTGTAGCCAGGCCAGGACCTTCGTGGTCTCCTCGTGGGTCACCTGGGGGTGCTGTGGTGTCAGGGTGGGAGGGGGTGTGGGCCCTTCATGTTCCTCCTCCGCTGTGGTCTCTTCAGAGACCGTTTCTGACACGATTAGCCGGTCACTGCTACTGTCGCCAGGTGAGGGACTCCTTTGTGGCGAGCTACTCATACGGATGCCCTTAGAGGCCAGCCTGACCTCACCCCGCACCACCTCCCCTTGGGGCTCGTCTCCGCTGGCTTGGGTGGCTGGTGGGGGTGTGAGGGCCTCTACGGCGGGGTTGTAGGGCTTCTCCTCACGTTCAGCCCTCCTCCTTTTGGGTGCTGGCACATCCTCTATTCGCCGGTATCCTGACTGGTACCAACCAGTCTCAGTCGCCGTGGCTATCCTCCCCTCCAGTGGCTTTTCCTTGGTCACCACTATGACCTGGGTGGGGCCAGCCTCCGCCTCGGGTCCAGCGCCGTGGCTGCTGCGCTTATGGGTCTTCATGTCGCTTGTCCTCCCGTACCTGTACACCTTTGGGCAGGTGTCACACTTAAATCCAATGGTCAGGGTCTCGTGAGTCCGCCTGTGGTCTGTCAGCCGACTCTTTCTGATGGTTGACCAGTTGCAGTTTGGTTGATCGCAGGGGTATCGTTGGGGTTCTCCGTTCTCCATTTGAAGTAAGAGTGGCTCACTCACAGGGCTTCTTGCCCTTTTATATTTTTTAAAAACCCCCTCCCTTGGATCACGTCTGAAGAGGCTGAGGTCTTCCCACTGGAGGGTCTTGCTGGGGCTGGGTGGGCAGGAGTTCACAGGACCCCCTCCCCCACCATTCCTCACGGTCTTTCTCCATTCTTGTCTGTGAGACATACTTCTTACTGTATTCACGGGAACACCCTCCCCCTCCAGTTGTCTCCCTGGCCCCAAGCACAAGGGCACAGCAGCTGTAGCCCTTCCGTCATGGTCTGGAGCAAATGGGCCTGGTGTAACATGGCACAACACCCTAGCTCGTGAAATGGTGTGAGCCACTCTGTTCCTCACAAAGGCTTTTTTCAAATTCGTTCCATGAACGACCTTCTTTTTCTTCCCTTTTTGCACTCTGTAAATTACAGAACTAAGCACCTCCAACACCCTCCAGGGGCCGGTCCAGAATCGAGTAAACTTTGGAGCCTTCCCCAACTTCTTTATGGGCTGATATACCCACACCATATCGCCCACTGAATAAGATGTATGTTTTGTTCTTTTATCACAATACTCTTTTTGCCTTAATCGCGTCAATTTTAATTCTTTGAAGGCTGCTTTGTGAGCCACTTCCAGGCGCCTCAAGAGACCAACCGCATACTCGCTTGTTGTGAGTGGGGGTGAATCAGCTGGAGGCCCATAAACAACATCCCAGGGCATTGTATTTTCTCTCCCCAGCACCAGGAAATTTGGGGTAAAACCCGTAGCTCTGTGCAAGGTGGAACGGTATGCACTGGTGACAAATGACAATAGCTGATCCCAGCCAGTTTGCTCCTCATCAATTAGGCCTGATATCATCGTGCCAAGTGTCCTATTAAATCTCTCAACAATTCCATTTCCGGCTGGGTAATAGGCCGTCGTTCTAGTCCTCCATATGCCGAGCAACTCAGCCACCTCTTGGAATAAAGATGATTCAAAATTCCTTCCTTGGTCGCTATGCCAAACAGCTGGAGTACCATATCTACACACTATCTCCGTGACAAGCACCTCAGCCACAGTCCTAGCAGTGAAATCAGGTATTGGAAATGCCTCACACCAACGACTAAACATGTCACAGACCACGAGCACATATCTGTTTCCACGTGGAGTCTTGGGAAATGGCCCTGTTATGTCCATGGCTATCTCTTCCCACGGGCCTCTGATGGGACGGTCAGCCATCAGTGCCCGTCGTTTTCTAGGGGGCGGTTTCCTCTGTTGGCATCTCTCACAGGTAGACACATATAGCTCCACGTCCTGATTCTGGGTGGGCCAATAAGCTGATTTTCGTGCTCTGTTCAACGTCCTATCTTTCCCCAGGTGACCTCCCAATGGTTGAGCATGCATCTGCTCCAGGTAACTCTCTCTCGCCCCCTGAGGTATATAGACCTTCCATTCTCGGCCTCCTCCAGGTGTCCACCTCCAGGTGCCCAGTACACCTCCCTGAAGAGCCAGAGACTCAAAATGCTGCACCATCCACACCCAGTCTCTCCCGGGGACCCTCTCTGCTTCAGTTGGGGCCCGTTCATTTCTCACTGCTTCCGTGAGTAGTATACACAAAGGGTCATTCGCTTGCTGCGCGCTGTGCCACCGGTTTCCAGCGTCCCACGTGATCGTCCTCACCGCCCTCCCGCGCCCCTCCTCCGGCGTGGGTAGGTCTGCATGATCCAATCGCTTGCACTGACCACATGGAACCCTTGAAAGGCCATCTGCATTGTTATGCCTCCGGCCCGGCCGATGAACCACTTTGAACGAATAGGTGGCGAGTTCTTCTATCCACCTCGCCAACTGGCCCTCTGGTTCTTTCATATCTAGCAGCCACTTGAGGGCACTGTGGTCAGTTCTAATGGTGAAATGTCCTCCCACCAAATAGGAGCGATACTTTCTCACAGCATAAATCATCCCTAGCAGCTCAAGTCGGGTCACACAATAATTTTTCTCTGGTTTTGTCAGTGTCCTTCCAGAGTAGCCAAGCACCCTCTCTCTCCCATTGACCACTTGAGACAGGACACAGCCCAGTCCCACCCCACTGGCATCCGTATCCACCAACATGGGAGCGTGTACATCCGGGAAACCCAGCACAGGAGCAGTGCAGAGGCCATGCTTCAGTCGTGTCATGGCCTCCTGGCACTCTGGCGTCCAGGTGTAGGCCGTATCTTTCTTAGTGAGTCTGAACAAGGGCGAGGCGATGGTGGCAAAATCCTTCACAAAGGCCCTATAGTATGAGCAAAACCCCAGGAAGCTACGTAATGCTTCCCTAGAGGCAGGGGTCGGCCAGTCTCGGACAATGCTTATTTTGGCAGGGTCAGTAGCAACTCCCTGCCCAGAAACGATGTGGCCTAAAAATGCCACAGAGGCTTGGAATAGCTGACATTTACTGGGTTTGATGGTAAGTCCTGCGGCTGCCATACGTTCTAATACAGCCCCCAGTCGCTCTATGCATTCGGGCACATCCCTCCCGTAGGATATCACATCATCCAGGTACACCAAGCACTCATCGCCCACCAACCCCGCCAACACAGTGTCCATCAATCTCTCAAAAGTGGAGGGAGCATTAACAAGGCCAAAGGGCATCACAGTAAACTGGTATAATCCCTGGTGGGTGCAGAAGGCGGTCTTTTCTTTGCTACCTGGGTCCATCTCGACCTGCCAGTAGCCACTGGCCAGATCAAGCGTTGAGAAAACACAGGCGCCTCCCAGCATGTCCAGGGTGTCGTCCATGCGGGGGAGGGGGTAGGCATCTTTCTTTGTGATCCTATTTAAATGTCTATAGTCTATACAAAACCTCCACCCCCCGTCCTTCTTTCTGACTAGCACCACTGGGCTAGCCCATGGCCCATAGGCCGGCTCGACCACCCCACTCCTTTGCATCTTGTCCAGTTCATCTTCCACTATCTTCCTCCGGTGTATGGGTACCCTCCTTGGCCTGTGCCGAATAGGAGGGTGATCTCCAGTCTCAATCACGTGCTTGGCAAGGTCTGTTCTCCCTATACTTCCATTATCTGCCAAGAACACGTCCCTGTGTTTCTCATAAAGGGCACTGACTTGGGTCTCATAACCCTTTACCATGTTGTGGTCAGTCCTCTCCCACAACTCCCTGTGCAGTTGATCCCATTGTGAGTCAGTGAGGGGGGTCTGGTGTCCTCTTGCACTTCCCCTCACGTGCCCTGTCATCTCTGCCCGTCCCACGTCCTGAGGCAAAGGCATCATTCCATATACTACTTGGTTGTTGCGCTGACTGTCCAGTGCGCCTCCCACCACATTTGCCTCTCCACCACCTTGTGGCTGTCTCCAGTCTGTGTGCTCCTCGCGGTGGGGTGATCTGCTCTCCTCGCCCTCCTCCCACCCTCCCACTCTGCATCCTTGTGGGATCCACACATCCTGAGAACTGGTGTTCAGCACCTCAACCACACCCCCTGTCCCTTGGAGGTAATGGAGAGATCTAGCCACTCTAAGATCAGGTAGAAGGTCTTTATCTTCCAAGACTACCAGCTTGTTTTCTGCTGGATGTACTGAGAAACTCCCACACCGAGGTGCACTCCAGTGTACGTTGATCCTTGTTCTACTTTTTGCATCGACTGTGGTCCCTTGTGCGGCATATGCATAGCCTTCCAGGCGCTGGGGCTTAGATACCTCCACTCTCGTCAACCAGAGAGTCCCTTTGTCAGTATCCACCTGTCCCCTCCTTGCCCTCATCACGTCCATGCCTAAAATGCCCTCTTGGTCCAGTCTGGCTATTATCACGCACATTTTCACCTGGAGAGTCTTAAAATCCACCTCAACCATAGCCTCCCCCAGCACATCCACTCGTGCTCCCCCGACTCCTGTTATTCTGACTGAGGAGGGTCTCAGGTGTGGTGGATCCTGCATTCTACTCCAAACATAATCACTCATAATAGTGGTGCAGGCTCCCGTGTCCACGAGCCACTGAACATTAGTTCCACCACATAGTCCATCCACCACCACACCCGCCATTGCTGGTTCCCATCGTCCTGGTATGGCTATCCATTCTTCCCCCTGACCGGTGGTGACCTGGGCAGTGTCCCGGCTGCTCACTGCCCACGTCCGTTTCCCTGTTGCTGTGAAGATTGGTCTTTCACACGCTGGGGACACTCTCTTCTAAAATGCCCCCGCTCACCACACTGGTAACATCCACTCCTATTGTCATTCCTTGGAGGCCTGCCATTAGCTTCCATTTTTGCCAATCTTTCCAATATTTTCCCGAGCACCTCCTCCAGAGCTGATGCATGAGGAGGTGGTGGCGGATCACTGGTGGCCACCCTCACCTGACCTTGGCCTCTGGGAGCTCCATGTCTATCTCTCTCTGCCTGGTGAAAGGCCTCAGCATGGAGAGCAGCTGCTCTAGCTTCTGCGAATGAGGTAGGTCGCGCTTGTACAACCCACTGCCTCATTTTCTCATCTTTCATGGCAGATATCAATGCATCTCTGCTTAGATCTTCCCTGACTTCCCTATCCACTCGTGGGTAGGCGAGACGGACAATTCTCTCCAGGTCATCTGCCAAGTCGTTCACACACTCCTCCTTGCTTTGCTTCCTCAGTCTCAACTGAGTTCTGTAGAGCGCCAACTGGTCAGCCGGCTGGTATCGTTTCTCCAGCTCAGCCACCAGTCGCGCAAATGCATCTCTAGCTTCCAGATCCACCCTGTCGAGGACAGCCAATGCTGACCCATCAAGGCTTGCTCCCAGGTAAAGAGCACACTCCCTGGCGGACCAGTCATTCAGATCTGCTATTACACGAAAGTGATTCAAGAAATCACTCAGGGACGTCGAGCCGTTGTATGTCCTAGCGAGGGCTTTGACCTTTCTGCCCGGTCGCTGTTCTTCATATCTTCTCCTCTGTCCTTGTGTAATGTCCAGTAGATCATCCTCCTCTGCCCTCATCATGCCGACCCGACTGCCCCTCACCGGCCTGTGAGATCTCCACTCTTCTTCCAATCTGGGGTTCAGCGTAACTTCCAGAGAGGGAGACAGGGCTATGGGGTGAGAATCCGTTTCCGATGACTTAGCACTGGTTGTTTCCGTATCCCACCGCCGGCCACCACTGTTGACTTCCGTATTTCTAAAAGTCGTTAGCCCACTTTGACCCGCGATTAACTCCTCCCGACCCTCTTGAGAGTTGGTAGCGTCGCAATCGGTCGAGTTCATAATTGGTTACTTCCACCAATTATTTCAGTTAATCAAGGTCACGAGCGGAGGCGTGTCTCAGCGCGGTGAGGAGCGGCGACTGCTTGGTCAGCCCGACAGGGTGAAAAGAGACTAATTGGTTATGGTTGCAGGTATCTCATGGTTTTATTTCCTATAAGGCTTTCACATATGTCCACATGATCAAGAGGTTACAGCGAGGTATGTTCCATGATAATACAGAGTCCACACTCATCCCACAATCTAGGATTGACATACATGCTGGTATATCTTCACATACACAGAGTCCAACATCCTATAGTAAAGGATTCACAGTCTTTCCAAAATAACAGAGTCCAGCCTCCCCATAGTAAAGGGAGCCGTTTCTACAGCAATGGTTACAGATCCAAGGTACAGCAAGAAGTGTTCTAAAGCTAACAATCATCTTCCCCTTTTATAGGAGGCTATCACGGTTTAGACAGGGTACAGAATCGTGAATGGTTGCAGGACAAAGGATCGTGAAAGGCCAAGAAACCAGGCTGGCAGAGACAAAGAAGGGCTGAGCCTCTCACAGGCTCTACCTACTCACAGCTCTCTCTCTCTCACAGCTCTCTCTCTCACATACACATCCCTTTTCACAGGTGCATGCAGGCAGAGGGTCCCACCCCAGAGGCGCGAAGGCCCTGTCCCATCCGATCATTAGCTCCTATCACTACACATTATAATTGTTACACTAATCAGGTTCATCAATAAATCACTAATCATGTCATTAACCATGAATACTAATTAAGGTCAGCTGGGGCTAGAGGGGTGTCTTATACTTTTGCCTACAGTATATTAGGTATGGCAGTACATTAATACAATGCATGATAACAATGATAGTAATAATTATGTGGTTATTCATTGTTACGTAATATTTGCATTTATAACATGATATAACAGACTCACAACTGGTTTTAATACGTTCATGCCTGCATAATCATATGGATAACACATCAATACTGATAATTTACATTTAGGAAGCTGGATCCAATTAATTGATATGATATGCATAGGCGATTGGGAGGAAGGGTAAGAAGGAGATCTCAAAACTTGGCAGCCTCTAAATGGGACACACACTTGTCAACTGTTATGAACTGAGCTCTTCTTTTTTTTTAACGGATTCAATACTAATTCCACATTCACTTAACTTGTCGTTTTCAAGAGAAGTTAAGAAAGTACATGAAAAAAATACATCCATATAAAATATATGGTTTGTGGGGAAATCTGCATATATATTATACATACCTACTCAAACTTGGGTTTAGCTCGCAGCAGATTAACATGCATTTCTCTGATGCTCTGTGGGAATTTACGATTGTCATGGGATATTTTTATGGTAGATACCATGCAATAAACCATCGGTCAATATGGTACATCCAATTGGATTCAATCCATTCACACACCAGGTAAAATCCAACCTGTATAGCTGAACACACTCAGTTATCTATGTCCCCCAAGTCTATTGTCATCATCCATATCCATTCAATTCATTGGTCCGAGATAATCTACAATTCACGGTTGGAATTGACTTAAGTGCAATTGTCCCCATCAAGTCTATAAACTATATAAAATCACAATCAAATACATACATTTTTAAGGGACAATAAATGCAATTCGTAGCAATTTTGTTTGGTTTTCACGTAGAGAAACATTCTATTTTCGGATTTTGAGAGACTTTCCTGTTACGTTATATTAGGTGAATTAAATATTATGATTTGATAATACCCAAAAGGCTTTCAGCAGACGTTTTGGAACACAAATGCAATTGAAGATTCCTTATTTGTGGAGAAGGATTTGTTATTGTCTTGGCTGTTTTCCTTTTGTTCTTCCCTGGTTTTACCTTTTAAAAACAGTATTAGATAGTTTGTTACTCTTGTGTGTTTATTGATATCATAAACGAAAAATAATGTATCCAAGCTTTCACTCATTCAAATCTATCAGACATGTGTCTCTTGACTTGCTGAATATATAGAAGATGTGAATAAGTAGAATTAACGCAGGTATGGCCTAAAACATACATGTATATTTGTGTAGACCAAACTCCAAGAATCTTACAATAGTAAATAATGAGTCAGTGAAATAGGTGGATATATGTATACGTTTAACTAATACATTTACATTTAGATGAATTTCCTTTCTCTTAGGTACAATCCTATCGGGCGAATTGACAGTCTAGTAATGAATGTAGCTACCTGGCCTTTCCAAGGGAAAGGTTTTCTCAGGGCCAAATACTTGTGTCCAATGTCAAGTTATAGTTACTGCGATTTAGGGGTAGTTAGCAATTACAATTACGTTAAGGGTATTATCATGGAAAGATTGTATATCAACCAATGAATTTCTAGTGTAGCAATAAACCACAAGATTTGTGCCATCCAGACCATCTAAACTAGATAAGTATGTCGAGACCCTATCAGAGCACGTTTGTACGTTGAAGACCTACGCATCGTTTTCAGCAACATTTTAAACAAAAGAATTGCTCAGACTAACATAATGGAGCAAATTGAAACATTAACAGGAAGGTTAGGGTTTATATTATAGATAATGATTCATTGTTTATCGAGATGTAAGTTTATATTTATTAAATGATGTATGATTAGGGGTATTGTTTCAAAGAGTGAGACATACCACATATATATATATATCCTTGAAACCACTGAGAAATAAAATCTGTTTATGAGAAGAATTGACTTCAGATGTATATGTATAGGCAAGACCTTGCCGCCATATAGCTGTGACGAGGCCACGCCCACTTGTTGTTTGTGTACGGTCGTCAACCACGTGACAGGCTCGACCAATAGGAGCGCAGGAAAGTTAGAACATTTTGTATAACTGCCACACCTTCTTCCACGCTCGGGTCGATCAGACCTATTTGCATGTGTCAACATTGGAAATTTTGAACTTTTTATGTCTTTATTATGGTGGAATAAATATTCTATGTTCGCCAAACTGCTCCTTCATGTTATTATTAATACTTGTTCATATAATATAATCGTTCAAAATATATATCTATGCTTAAATGCCTCCACGACAGACTATATATATATATATATATATATATATATATATATATATATATATATATATATTTGCACCAAAAATACTTAAAAAGGTCAATATCATCCAGGTATAAAGGTAATATTTGATTTTGGAATTTAAAAGAAAATATTTGTCCATGATCCCCTCGCTGTTTCCTTTCCTCAATAGTATATTCTATATCCTAGGAAATACTTGTAAAGCTCAACCATAGTATCCTTGCAAACGTTTGAGACTAGAGGCTTTTCCTCCGTTTGAAGGGACTCTTAACTTTGGGCCCAGACTGATTAATAATAATGTAGCATATGAGAGTAGGCTCCTATCTGGGTCATTTGTATTGAATATCAGTATCAATTTGCAAACATCCCGACCCCTCAACATTATCCGCAAGTCGTGAGAAAATAGTGTTTTATAATAAAAAATAACTGAAGAAATAATAATAATAATCTGTACATTGAGACTCATAACAATTCGAGTAATGGAACTTAATTATCCAGAATGAATTTTGTTCAATTCATCGATAGGAAATTATCATGAGAAGCCAGCCTACTTCCACGAATGCGTCATCTGATTCTCTTGATCTTCTGGCATAGTTTGACATGATTTTAGAAATGACTATTCTTGGACTAAATTCGGTCCAGATATAAAAATTGTGTATCTATGTGCAGCAAATGGTATGCGATCAAGCCACTTATCATGCCTAGATTGCGTTCTCAACCCTATTCCTTGCGAGCAACCTCTAAAGTGTTAATCAAACAGTTTGTTGTGTAAATAATCGATCGTACCATCGCACTGTCCCTGATGCATGCACTCTGCAATCACTTGGCTATGCAAACGGAGCACTGACATGTATCAATGTTGGTAAGGAAATTCGTATTCCAGACCCAAATCTACCCAAGATAGAAGGAAGTGCACCAAGGAAGTGCCCAAGAATCTTCTATATTTTATAAGAAGCTTATAAACTTATCAACCATTAAGGTTCATGGATTGGTTCTCATAATTATAAATTGAAATTTATTAAACATTAAATTCAATTTCATGTTTACTTAAATTGGTGATGACGCAAGATAGTGCATTCCATAATAAGGGCCATACAATTAAATGTAATAAAAGAAGGTGTTCAGGGCATGAACTATACATATCTAAGCATGGCAATATAAGGTATGATTTAAGATTAACAGGATACACATATACATGTATACTTCTTATATCGTGTATGCATGTACATTACTAACACGTGTGTATGAACTTAGTCTACGCGTGCTTTTTGATTTGGGAGAGAGGGGTATGATGTTTTATCGAGGATACATGAAGATATATGTATAGGAATGCATGCAGTAAAATATGGTGGTGTATGCATAATTATCTATATGGCTAAAACAAAAATGTATCTGGCCCAGCAAGTCTAAATGTACAAGAGCTAAAGAGCTATGGTATCCATATTTTATGATCTTCGATTTCTTTACCACATGACGATTGCCTTGTTACTAGGGTACCACTGGTAGCTGGAAGGTATGCGCTATATATATTCCTATTCCTGTGCTAGTTTGTCAAACTCGCTTATAAATAAGTCATTGTTTTTTTATGCAAGTTTTATATTTATTTGCCAAATGTAGCACACTTCATGCGTACAACAAGCATCTGAGAATGATCTCATGAGAATGATTGATAGTGGGACCACAGCAAAGTGGTTGACATCGTTTTCTGTAAACGTGAACTCAATCGAGAAATATGCATTATGTCAACAGACAACAAACAGGGATCCACTCTACAAGATATCACAGAATAATGGGACCACAGAAAAGGGGTTGACATTATTTTATGCAATGTGTCAACAGACAAGGATACAATAAATATGCCACTGTTTTCATGTCATATCTGGTATCAGGCGTTATTATATATATTAGCACACACTTTAAAAAAAGTTAGTTCATGAATATATATGTTACTTCATGTTAGTTGTATTTGTTCCATGACGTCACAACATGGCCAGCCATATTCAAAATGTCTTCACTATATCTGATATGGCAGGTGCATCATGGTTATTCAGTCTAGGCTCATAGCCGATCTAATTCCTCCAAACTGAGGGAACGCCACTAGCTCATAACCGCAAAATCATATTAAAATCCCATTCGGACGATGGTGATTGGAGCGGGTTGGCCTACTCCGGGCAGGGAAAGTCATTAGTGCAGTAGGCATCCACAATTAACGAAACAATAAAATAAATCCATTTGGACACCATCACAAGACAATACATGGACCATGAACACAACTAATATTTTGGAAGAATATCCTCTCCGAGACAGCTGTAAGGTAGTCAGGTAAGCACAACAAACGCAATTCCATGTCAGGGTGCGGTAGCGGGAATAGCCTACTTGAAACGCTAGTGAAGAGAAATCTATTATATCTATGAATGATCCCGAGAACGAACATACTTGTAAGATTCTCACGCTTGCATGTTTGATCGAACAAACCGACCAGTTAACGATAACAGTCAAACGGTTCAACTCACCTTATTACTGAATTCAAAAGAAGGTATGTTCTCAAATGGTAAAATCCAAACTAATAGTTCCAGGAGGTGCTTCCTACACTGTTGCGAGACCGATGGGTCGTGTGTTGGTTCGAGTGTGTGGGTAATGACAGTCGTGCAAAAAGTCTCCGGCCTGCAGCCGTTTTTGTTTACTCAATAGTAAACTTGCGCAGGGCTTATGTTCATAGTTTTTATTAACTATTTTTGACAATCACCCCTTGTAATAAGTTTCAAATTCTGGATTCCCTGTCTATTCAGCCATGGAGTGTGGTGATGTTTCATTAGTCCAAGATTAATTTGGGGGTATTTAGGACCTTATGGCAGCTAGAGTGGCAGGGTAATATATTATTTCATGAATTGGCTTGGAGCTGCGATGGGTGATTCAATAGTTGGCCTATTTGGTCTATATTTGGAATAATCTCAGTCTACACGCTGGGTCACTTGCGTGGATGGGTGTTTCCCCAAATGACGGGTCTACTCGTACTGGCTCCTCTGAAGAGAGAAAGTGAGCTAAAGTGTGTATTGGCCTAACAACTGATCCTATTTACTATGACACTTAAACAATTGTTATTCTCCGACGGCCAGTTGACATCCAAAACACTAGATTACACCTGGTATAATTGATGTATCATTATTTATGTCATGGCTAATATTATAATACTAATTAATCGATTAATTTATTATTGTTAATAATTATTGAAAAATATGGTTTGGTGTTCATGCGCGTGTTATATGAAGTCAAACCTTGATCTGAAAAAGTTTAGGCGTAAGTTAAATCAGGGAGTTATATATATACAGAGGAAGTGGACACAAGAGTTCATCTATGTCCCGGATCTATGTCTCATTATAGTAGTTGGTATTACTGCCACTATACCGCTCATAGCGCACCATTCCACTTGTTGCATGTGTATATTTCCAAACTTAAAACTCTAAGCAAGTGTCTTCGGCACTTGGATTGTAGAGCCAGTTTTGTCTGTTGGTCGCAACTATTAACGTCAATTTTATCATCAATTCTGTTACTTTACTTATCATGTGTTTATCAATATGTACCTCAAAATTATGAATATTGATTTCAATCAGGGACTGAATGCCAAAAATGGGGGTGTCGCTAAACATTTTTTAGTAGAGCTTGACAACACATACCGCCATATAACATTCATATAGGCCTATAAGAAAACCATTGTTGTCATTCTGACATTTTTTTGTTTTTATGGTTTCCATGGCAACAGAAGTAAAAAATGGAAATTTTGGGGTAAAATCACTAGAAGTAACATATCAGTGAGAGGTGATCAGAAGAAATACTTTGATATTTTGGGAAAATAAAGGCATACAAATGGCACAATAAAATAAGTGCAATATTTGACCTTTGATGAAGGTCATGGTCATGTTATCAAGGTCAAACAGACACAAAGCCCCCCCCCCCCCAATACCATTTACCCATGAACATTTGAACCCCCACTGAAGGTTGCTAAGGCACAATACAATTACCATATTATAGCAACTAGAAAACCAGGAAAGAATTATATACAGTCTAGGCCCAAACTTGAGAGAATCCCTTCAAATGAAGGGAAAGCCTCTCGCCTCAAACTGCAAAGAGTCATTATAATTCCATTAAGACCGCGAAATGTCATCATATTTCCATTAAAACGCCGAGTTCTAGGACAAGAAACCGATTAGCGAGGTAGGCTGACATACCATATTCTTATCTTATCTGAGGGTTTGGACCTAGAGTGTATACCTCCTATTGCCATCAAGGAGGCCAGAAATATGAGTTGGACAAATATGGATCCTCTTCCAAGAAACTACTTTTTAGGGAATCCACATGTAATAGTAGATAAATGTTGAACAATACGGAGTATATTTTGATTTTGATCCCTAATATTCTCATTAAAGTGATTTTTAAAGTGTTGCCATGGCAACAATTCTGGAAATCAGGGAGGAATTACTTAGAATTCTGGAATGTTGTCCATTTATAGAATATCTTGGTTACAGACACCAAACATGATGAGACAATTTTAACCACTGGGGAGGGGGGATCTGAAGTGGGGAGGGCACCTTTTTTTGCGCAGATTCTAAAAGGGTGTTTGTGGGATGGGGGTATCTTTTTTTGCACAGACTCAGATGTCATGAAATTGTGCACAAACTTTGAAGGGGGAGGGGGGGGGGGCAAAAGATTTTGCACAAGACTTTATTTTAAGTGGGGGTTATACAATTTTGCACAAGAAATGTTCGCAAATTCTCCACTCCAGCCCCCACCCCACCACCCCCCACCCCCCACCAGAGGTTGGTTAATTATGAACAGTCCCTTCGAAAGTCGAAAGTCTTAATATGTAGCAATAATCACAGCTATTCACATATTCAATATATTGTAAGAAACTTACAATATACGTGATCCCAGACCACCTCAAGAGCACCAAGGAGCTGCAGGCTTTTAAAACTGGACTAAAACATTTTTATTTAAAGACGCCTATGGCTCAGAGTCACCAGCAAACTAGTCACATACTTTTTAACAAATTGATTTACTTCTTTTTACTTCTATTTTTAAATAATAAAATAATAATATACAGCATACATCAACATGAGCCATGTACTGTCAACTGCCAACCACTTGTTTCTACATACAGATTGCACAGAATCTTTATATTTACCCGTTGTGGTAGATGTTCCAAATTTAGCGTATGCGATGTTCTAACGATCCAATAATTCCTAATCAAGGAAAGTGATACAAAACCTTATCAAAATGTGTGTTAAACTGATGGACACTGCCACTATTTCCTACAGTGTATGGTGACCCAGTAAAAACATAGATGATAGATGCACATGCTCAGGGACACTATATTGTTGTGCAGCGATCCAAACCAAGAGGACCCCTTTTCTTC
Source organism: Sthenelais limicola (assembly GCA_942159475.1). NCBI lineage: Eukaryota > Metazoa > Annelida > Polychaeta > Phyllodocida > Sigalionidae > Sthenelais > Sthenelais limicola. The sequence goes on along the minus strand of OW804097.1, from coordinate 67,542,390 downwards.
ATGTCATTATTTTGCCACAGTGACATGATATACTCTTTCAGTTTCACACATAAACTCACACATATAATACATTAGGAAAAGGATGTTGAGACAGTTTTGGGATCAACTGCATAATTGGATTTATACTCGGTAGTTCAACATAAGAATTTCAAGATGATGAAGGGAGAGCGCAGGATTGCGAGAAGGTACAAGACACAACGTCCAAGAAATAAAAACGGTACAGTATACTGTTATATTAAACGCACACGTGTCCTAACTACATGTGCCTATGTACAACATATTGAAGGAACAACTTGAAGGATATTAGTCTCGGTACCGGTTGATAGGTGAATAATTTCCTTGCTATAGGATACATTTATGATACATGTACATCCCGACAAAGATCGATATTATGCAATGATGTGACGTGTACGTGTCTGAGTGACTTTAATACGACTTACATGTTTTGGTTTAGTTTATTCAAAACATTTTCAATCACCATTTCAAGACATTGCATTAGGTTTAGTATATTGTAAATTACAGGTGGTCATTTGACCAGAGGAGCTCCAATAGGTTTGTAGAGGGAGAAGTGACATATATATATCCAACTCCTGGGTACATCCACTATCATACATAAATTGATAATAATGCTTCAGTACTATGTAAATTGTAAATTGTATTAACTTGATATTGAATAAAAGTTTTATATATATATATAAAAGGTTTTAACCCACCACCTCCCCTCAGCCAGTCTAGTTGAAAGTTACTGGATTTAACTCTAAATTCTACAATATGCTCCCTTTTTAAAGTGACAGCCACGGTCTATCAGTCATGCAGTAAGGCCGTTATCCACTTGTACGACAAATGGTCACCGACAATCGGTCACTAGGGGTCACCGACTATCGGTCAAGTGGATACCAGGCAACCGACAATCGGTCACCCACTTCATATCGTCGGTGGGTTGTCTTGACCCCCTCCCGACAATAATGTAAATTTACATTATTGTCGGGAGGGTGACCGATCGTCGGTCACCTACCAATTTTATTTTTTTGTCCTAACATGTATTTATGGTCATATTGAGTGTCGTTATGACCTTGGAAACCTTCGGCGGACATATGTGAATAATTTGTAGTACATTTGTACCTTTAAATTAATTTTATTTTGTTAATTTCTATCGATTTATGTATAATTGTAGTCATTTTTACTGAATATTTCGATTTTCGCCTGGTTTGGGGGTCCCTGATTTTGGTAAATAGTCTGGTGTTTATTTGGACATTTATTTTTTATCATTTCTGTTGATTTATAATTATTTCTTGGTATTTTTTGGTGATTATTTTGAATATTTCAAATTCAAAACTATCCCAATTATACAGTATGTTACACCACGTTGTAGCATACTTATTTAACTTCCTATTTCTTTAATTAAATATGCCTTAAATCAAATATACATGTTTTTTGTGTATAATGTTAAAGTAATATAGTGGATTTGCCTGTTCTTTATTTAACTTTGCGTTTATTCTCACTGTGGGAATATGCATACGGCCGATTTTCACGACTGGTAGGCATTTGGGTTTTTGAGCAAAAACTGGTTTTAAATTATGACAGACCTAATTGTAATGGTTATGGCTGGGTAAAACTTGTCGAAATCTGTCCTAGGTACCCTACTTTTATGGGTCTATGATTAAAAATGAAGAAGTTATGGGCAGAAAACCCCTGTTTTCTTTAATAATATTCCTACAAAATATAAAATTATAACTTCAAGCTGTAATAATAAAAATACATAATACTTTGCCCACCCATTTCTTTCATGAATATTGAGCTTAAGCACTTGCCAATATATTCTACTCATTTTTATGGTTTTACTTCCAATATTTCTCTTGTTAGCTGGAAGGGAAGCCTAGGGGAAATTTGTGCGTCACCGTACGTCACGTTTTTTATGAGCCTCTATCAATAATAAATATAAAGCAACTATATAGAGCTAAATTATCATCAATTAGTATTTTTCATATAATTTTAAAATCAAAGGTTAAATTTGTATAAATATTTAGGATTGATATCTAAAAGATCGTCCAAATGCCAGCATGCTGATTGGGGAAGTTAAATGCATCACCGTACGTCACGCCAATTATCTATCCTCACAATTTAGAGACTAAAGAATAAGGGCATTGTTCTGGATATTCAAAGATATATGGGTTAGATTAAATCATAACCAAAATATGGACATGTTTTTGTCATTTTCTTGACTCTGAGCTATATTTGATACAGCAAGGTGACCGATTGTCGGTCACTAAAAAGCCACTTTTTGTCGTACAAGTAAATACCGACGGACAACAGCCACCGACGGCACCCACCGACAATGGCAGGTGACCGATTGTCGGTCACCTGTGGCCAGTTTGTCGGTGGTCATTTTGTCGCACAAGTGGATAACGGGTTGTACTCATACGAAAGATCAGTTACGATACAGACAGCTGTACCGAGAATCCGTTTTATTTAGATTATTTAAAACCCTATATATTGCCACTATATATAGCACAGGTATATATACCTGTGCTATATATAGTGGCAATTCTCAAGACAAGTGTTTCCAAACTCTAAGGCCCAAGCCTTTGCAAGTGTTTGTAAACACAGTTTTTGGAAAGTATACGTGTATTGTCTGTCCCCCTAAAATCATTATACGGTAGTGCATTACTGATTTTATTATAGACGAGCAACGTCTTGCCTACTCAACAATAATGTTTTATGTCACCAATATCATCCTATAGTAGTTAAATGCTATCATTATCGCAAATGGGGCAACATTCCCAAATTGTAAAGAAACAATCCAATGTCGTAATTTCAACGTATGTTTTTAAGTTTCGAATACCACTTGAGAGTGAATAAACCTACATTTCTAAAATTAAATATTCGTATACATGTACGCGCAAATTAATGGTTGATTTGTATTGTTTCATGGAAAGAATTTATGATGGATAACCTTTTCCAAATTAATCATACCAATTATATACGGTATGCGAGAACGCTAGCTTATTGATATTCAATCAGGGCGTTTCTTTCTAGATGCCACTTATAATGTCCATTCAAGACCATTAATTCTTCTATATTAACCCATGAACAATATGAACAATTTCTCTTAGCCCTTTATCATACCCCGGCCGAAGTATTCGTGTAAATATTGATACAAAAAAAGCTAATGTACATGGGAATATCCGACATCTTCAGATGTATGTATGCCGTTCTCGCTGATGTGATATTACTATCTAAAGTAGCCGGATATAACATGTGAGCTCGCACATATAAATTAGGTGCAATTAAGACAAATTATCTGCCATAAATCATGAGTGACTCATCTCGCTTCTTCGGGTCAATCTAACACAGAGGCTTTATCGATCCGTCACTCCAATCGCAACTTCATTCATTAAATCTAAGCAGTTTGAATGAAGGCGAGGTCATATTCTTCTGAGCGAAAGTGATAGAAGCTTTGAAGTCAATAATCTCGGTGAAGTGAGGTAAAGACGATACCTTGAGCTATGCCACAGACAGTTATTATGTCAACCAATAGTTCTAGTTCTAGGAAATATTTTTTATATATACGTTTTATAAATTCGACATATCTGCCACCTAAGCAAGGGGTCATCCTCCTTTACGATTTTGCTGAGTTGTATTAAATGTTGACACGCACGAACATATTAATTGCTATTGTGGTATTTTGTTTATGGTGCCAGATATTTATTACATTATATCGTTAATTATAGTTCGCCTTGATAGCCCAGTGGTAAAAGAAACGAGATTGAAGTGGGTGAAATACACTTCAAATATTATGTTATGAAAACTGCATGATCTCCCCGCACATTTTTGCCCTATTTTGTTGATGTATGGGGAAACCCATTATCCGATCAAATTCTGTACTGAACGGCCTAATAACTTTTTCTGTGCTACGAGCTCTAAAGACCCAGTAACCTGTTGACCTGATTGTCACATACAGACATTGGCTCTACTGAATGAATTCCATTACAGGAAGGTCTGAGATATGGTTTCAACATGAGTCTCACTTCGTAATTAGTATGAATCTTTCTTGGATTCCTTTGTTCAGATCTTTTGTCTGTTTTTGTTTGTTAAGACGCTAATCGCATTAAACAGCACCAGGGGCATATTTCTATTTCAAAAGGAGTTCAAGCCCGCCAGGTAAAGTGTCACAATATCATCAATTCTCTGGAGTATGCATCTTTCAAATAGAGTTTACCAGGTTCCGGTGTATATAGTAGTTGTTTTATAAAGCCTTCAGGCTGCTGTTTATTGACCGGGAAAACATACAGGGAAAACAACGAAAGAAGAAATGTTTGTTAAATAGTGGATCAAGATCACATATAGTATGTTTGTATGTTCACAACTATCTAGTCTCCGGAATATTTGAAACAAGGAAGTGTGTGCTTTAAGGATTGGCCGTGCAACACTTTATATATATTGCAAACTCATTGTCAGAGTTCATGAATATTTGAAATATTCATGAACTCTGACAATGAGTAACCTGCAATCTATCACGTGGGAACCATACTTATTTTCTAATCTCATCAGAAAGAACAAATGTACAAACTCATAGACAGACTCATAGACACCCTTCATCATTTTCCCATCCTCATACCTATCAAATGGATTTTCTATGTCTATTAAAATTAAATGGTTTTGTATTTATTGAATCACCAACAAACCACTTTGTAAACCCCACATAGATACTATTAGAAAGATTATACTTAGATATATGCACATGCACAAGTTTATCCTAATTAAGTGCTTCTACACCTTTCTAATAACAGAGTGAGTTTTTAAGGCATCATCAGAGGTAGATCCAATATTTGTTTCTCAAGGTAGCCTCTACAATATGGTCTTTATGTTTGATTGAACATTCTCAATTTCAAGGATTTGTAGTAATCAATGACATTTTAATTCATATAAAAAAATGAGATTAGACCAATCTTAATTAGAGAAACCTCAGCTATCATAACATTTATTGAACTCATTCGTAAAATTCGTAAAAGTATCGGATAGAACAGGGCCTACGGGTTGTACTATCAAGTCTTTAGAACTAGCACCCGAAACACCTAGACAGACTGAACACCAAAATCAACCTCATTAATAATGTTTCGTAGCATTGTATAACATTTCATATGTTTATTAATATGTATCCACATGAATAAGAATACTTTTTTATGATCCCATAATGTATTTCTAAAATGTTATGTACCAACATGTTAGAATATGACCACAGCTGGATACCGGGTAGGCGATTATGTAACTCTCACCTACATATTGTAATTAGGGGGGGGGGGGTCTAGGGGTGTTACAGGCAACACTTGAAAGTATCCATGGTAGACAAAAAAAAGTGTATTTACATTCGAACTTTATTAAATGATTCATTGTATGTATGTATGTATGTATGTATGTATGTATGTATGTATGTATGTATGTATAATGCTTTATTTCCGGACTTTCAATAACATCAATCAATTTTTTACAAAAGGGGTGCCTCTCCTCTATGAAACCATAGATCTCAGTGAACAAGTTTATCAACCAAGTATTATTATCATTAATGTTTGCTGGATGTAATGTCTTGTCATAGACAAAATTGCTCACTATAATACATTTCGATGTAATCCTGATTTATTGAGTTGGAAGAACAACAGGTATAAAATGTATAGGTTAAACCCTTTTGAAATTCTATGCGAATTGTCATGAGATGTTAACTTTTATGAAGAAAAACACTTGTTATGTTTTCTACCTTTTTATTAAGAATACTTGCCAACAGATGGTGAGTGGTAAAAGAAAATTTGAAAATTAAAAAAAAAATAAAAAAATACAAAGGGACGCGATATATGAATGTTGTTTAGAATTGTAAGAGCCTCGTCGGCAGGATATATTGAATAAAACCTTTTAAAAACAAGAAAAAATAAAAAAATGCAACTGTACTGATCAACTTGAATAAAAATCTTTATATAAGTATAAATGTCTTGGCCGTAAAGGAAATAATAAAATAAAATTTTGTTCAACAAGATATAATTATTAGTAGAAGAAAAGAAGAATATGAATTATTGCTTGACTATTGAATAAGAGGCAGATGTAATAAGTATAATTTCCTACTGTTCATCCCAAGACAAACAAAACACAAACATAGGATGCAACCTGGATCTGGATCTGATCTACCACGCCCATTATTTAGTTTGACCCAAGCATCCTACCATTGGAAAACTGCAAGTGGTGTCCCTCAGCTTCCATGCAGAAAATATATCCGGATGTTTAATAGTAGGACTATGTTTATCGCATGATTGCTTTCATACACACTTATACGTCGCTATTAGGAAGAGTATTTGTCCTGAAAGGGAGGGAACATTAGGCTGGAATTAAGGATAGAAGAATGGAATCGATGGCCAAGTGCTATCAAGATGACCCATAGCTCCTCTCTTGAGCAGGGGTGGGTCTAGGATTTTGAAAAGGGAGGGGTCCAGTCCATTTGCAGGGCTGCCACCCTTGGTTTCCCCCAATTTGTCTCCACTTTGTCCAACTTAAGTGGGGAGCACTGGTGATATCTGGGGGACCAAAATTGATGATTTTGTATAAGGGGGAGGGGGCGCCCTGACCCCCAGGACCCCCTCTATATCCGCCCTTGTTTAAAGCTTCTTATTAAGAGATATTACTTAATAACAAAGACTAGGAGTGCCCATTATATGCAAAATATTATAACACATGACATATTTGTGACGTCAATGGTTTATCTGCATAATAGGTCAAACATTTTTAGAATGTTAAATTGCGAAATTCCCGACCTTTGCACATTATACTGGATGGGTATTGCAGACAAATGAATCAATCCTAATGCTTCTAGTATCATTGGCGAGAGGACGTCCTAAGCTTTACGAAAATGTATACATTGATATATATATATTTGTAGGATTTCTATATAATAAATCACTATATACGTTGAAATTATGATAAAAACACCTCAGAATGCACTACTAAAATTTGACCCATATATTATATGTATTAATCCTATACATTCCCATTTTTCACCGCTACTTACAGGTAAAATAAAGATGATATGATTTTAAAAAGACAGATTTATTACCCTCTACTGTTGCCTAGCTCTCCCATCTACTCTCTACCCTACCGTTATCCTACCCGTTATTCCCTCCTCTTCCCTACCTTTTCCCCTTCACTCAGCCCCACCCTTAACTCAACCCTTGACCCAATTAGGGTTCTTGTGGCAAAACAACATTTGGAATAAGGCAGAGTGTGACCAATATCTGGCATGACAAACCTTGTTTCTGGGGATTCCCAATACTAGGGTTATAGAGTAAAATATACCTGTGATGTTTAAAAATAGTTAATATATAGCTTCCTGGTCCATCTTGTATTTGATACTACGGTATTCGTACTATAGTACATATTGGACGCTATGGAAGACCTACTTTGTAGAATTGTATGCCCTATTCGTGCTTATGTAACTGTTTATTGAAACATGAATAAAAATTCAGTATATATATATTATGTGACATTGAAGAATACTGGTATAGCATATTTTAGATATATTTTGGTTCAAAACTTAACAACGTAAACGTAACTCAACAAGTGTGTAGGGATACAGGTAAGAGTACCAACATATTCCGCTTTATTCCACTTCATTATTTTGAAAATAGAAAAAACATAGTAGACTGAATGTTGAAAGGGCTTTATAGTTTTATTTGGTCAGATATTTACATTCGTTAACAAAATACGTGTATCCACCATGTGGATGTATTCTCGCATTACCATATATAATACGTGTATATGTATGTAAATCTATTCAGAAATCAGTTCATTCAGTGAGGTATGATGACAATAATTAAAGATCTAAGACATACAGAAATAATCTGCCTAACTGACCCATTTGCCAATATATATAATATAATCAACCAGGAAATATGCATAAGTATGTAGGCCGATGCCAGCCGAAAGTGTGTCAGACTCGGAGGTTCCGGATGGATGCGCAGTTCATATCCGTGACAGATCTTTCTAGATTACCCTATACCATCTCTACAACTATTTCGATTTAAATCAGAACAAGGAGAAGAAGTTCCATTGGAGGAGGAGGATTTGACCAGGATATTTTGTTTATTAGGGAAAGTCTTCTTTGCTGGAATACTCCAGGACGTCTGGATGTATATAGATCTGCAATCTTTATAACTGACTATTTCTCTCTTTATGGGAAAAAAGAAAAAAAAAGAAGTAAATTGCCTGTGACTAATACTAGGAATTCTCGTGCTCCGTGACATTGTGGGTGGGGAATTTAAGACTGATCACGGTTGAATGGCAATGCAATATTTTAGAAGCACCATATTTCAGCATCACCTTATTAAGCTGGTCACGAACGAGGGAATACCCTAGGTAGTTAACGCACCACTTCCACACTTAACATGGGTAAGTCCTCGACTGTTCCATTGGTTTACACCTTTTAAATTTAGTTTCATTTTGTTTTCCAAACTGGACGGATACTGTAATATACAATGAAGGTATACACTTTAGCCACAGGTAAGGCGAAATCACTCACTCCTCTAACAATCATAATGTATATAGGTAATATAAGGAAAATTGGTAGCAATATTAGAATTGCGATTAGAGTGTCTATTAGAGTTGATCTAATAATTAATTATAGATCATCCTAGGTCAAAGGCAACCTTGCGATTCTAATTTGGCGATTGTTACATTTTCATAGGCTTCCATACATTATTAATGGTTTCCGATAAAAGCCAGTGGTTCTTCACATTCATAAGACGAATAGTGATATGAATATAAACGTAGCAAGCCCCACTGCTGGTCGGAATCTGTGAATACACGATCATAAAGGGGTATTATAAGGTTCATATCATCAGGGATCGTAAAGTATATACTTGCGGTGGTATTATGACATCATTTGTGGTGGCAAACTTGTCTATACAATCTGTCCCACCTATCATGTGGCGCATACGTTATTAAGGCCATTTAAAAAAGTAGCAAAGTCCAAGCAAGTTAATTGAAAGTGATCATATTTTTCTAAAACCTTGAAAATGACTGAAATCGGCAGAGTATATATTTTAAGATTATTACAAGGGCAAAGCCTCAATAATGAAAGTTTGGAAAAAGTCACAGTAGCCACAGAATATATATTCACGGATCCTTGTGTGGAATATACTCGCCCATGCATGGAACTAGAATGTAGGTTGTACATATACAAGTTTGGGTTATCCACACATACATGAACTCTCTGTAATGCACTTATGTCTTGTATCAATTATTGTCAATACTGAAATTCCCTGGGATATAACGTTACTTGTGTATGATGGAACGAGCCCTTTGCCCAAACTAGTTTTTCAAAAGTAAAATGTAGAGAAACTTTTTTTTTTTTTTTTTTAAATATTTAGAAAAACATTTATTTTAAGTGAGAGTGTACAACGCTAAAAGATTAAGAACTTATTATTGTCATCAAATATAAAGTTCATAGCGCCATCATATTATATATATCTAAATATTCTGAGGAAGTCTGAGGAAATTCGTAAATAAGGGAATGGATACTTAATATTATATTACAAGGCTTTATATATGCAGAAGATGAGAGCTGTACCAATGTAGAAAAATGGGTTAGGGGTTGGAGGTTCATATAATGGGTCCGAATATGTTAAAATGCAACACACCATGTCACGCCCCTTTTACCCATTGATGCAGTCATATAGATGGCATTTCCGAAGTTTCAGTCGAGTTATTTAGATTATAATTGGCTAGAAAGTGAAAGTGAGAGCCAATTCTTCCTACCACGGCTACTATTTAACAAGGTATGAGGCCTCTCATGAGTGAACAGAAAAGAAGTTGGGGATAACGAGTATTCATTGGATATATGTGTATTGGAATTGCGTATAGGGGTAGAACTGGCATTCTCTGATGTAAAACACCGTAGAGTCATAGCTTGGAGCAAGTCGCTTCGGAAGACCCTCTTCCAAAATATGCAGCCAGACTGCTAAGACCTGTTTTACTTTTAAATTTCAGAGTCTAAAGGTGGTAACCCCCGGATAGTGATCGACAGTTCTGACCCTAACTGTGCAAGTGACAGTGATATGGACACTGAGGACTGTGTAGACGGTCTTCCCGTGCTCAGGACGGTGAGATGGAAGAGGGAATCTATATCGGAAAGCCAGGAGAGCAGACTGATCAATCCTACACGAGCAAAACTCCTCAGATCCATCCGGAGAAAAGATTCAGAGGGAGTCAAAAAACAAATTAAGGTAATTAGGATTGCCTTCATTAAAGAACCATTCAAACATTAGCAAAACTATTTCAAAATCATATTCTTTTGTAAATGGCACTATCATAATATCGTTACCTGTATTAACGTTAAAATATTGTAACCATCATGTTATATATAATATTAGGATGATCTTGATAAGATAAATTGATGTTGTATTTAAAAGCGTTATCTTAACTTTGAGCATTAGGATTTTAATCGGATTAATTAATTTGAGCAACCCGTTCCACTAAATAATGAGGTATTCGTATGAATGGGAATGGTAGAATTTAATCCCCATACCCGATTCCGACCAATATGCTACCGTACGTTAGAATGTCTGTAATTTGAGTTGCAAATGAACATGAACTCTCCCTGAGAAGGAGAATTGTCGCCGACTCTTGTCTCTCATTAATTGATTATCAGAACGATTGTCCAAACCATAACATCTGGATATCCTGTAATAATTATAGATATTGCCCTGGATGTCACATAATTAGCCTTTAATTATGCAAGAGTATTTGGACAATATCTTGAGCTGGAACAAAGACTCATTCCTTACTTGTGCATAAATTCCGATAAATATAATTACCTGTCTCGGTTTGATTAACATATTTCTATTGCATAAGTGTTCTTTGTCAATTCACAAAAAGTTTCTTGTTCTAACAGTTTGCACAAAGAATTAAAAGGAAGGTAAACATTATAGATTATATAACGCATGCCTGAAGAAGAATCAGTGGATTGGTCATGCGTTTTTCTAATATTTTGTAATTACATTTAACCTGTAAATGTATTATAAAATAATATGCACAACAGTTCTCTGGAAAATGATGGAAACACTATGATTATTCTTTCTCACACCACACCATAAGACACCATATCGTTGTCCACTTTTCTGTGCAGCTTTGAAATAAATGCTGGACATGTTCATCTCCCACACATAGCTTCTGTTATTAGTTTGATTGAAAGGCCTTGAATATATAGACATAGCTGTTCCTGGTAAATTAGACTTTCAGCACCAGCCTAAAAGTAGGATCTCTTGTATGAAAGATCTTCATTTCCACATCAAGGAATGACACTGCACGATTTATTTGTTGTAAATGATAGGTACTTAATTGGTGTACATGTGCATTCCTGTGAAATTGCCTTCTATTCCATTTAATCCCTTAAATGACATGGTGTAATGAAATGACGTTTCACGACTATTACATTAAATATTACCGTGGCCTTTAATGAAAAAAAACACAAACAAACTATGGAAGTGTAATGATTGAGGAACTTTTGAACATTTTTCGACATGCATGATTTAATTTGAAAGGGATGTTTTAAATATACCATTGAAATCTGGCAAGCATCTATCTGCATCGTTGCATGGTACCATGTGTAACATGTCGGATTTCCATATATATATAGCCTAGCGGAATGCAACGGTAACTTGTATGCTATCAGAATACTTTAAGACATACCTTAGAATCACCTGCGAATGCTTGTATTCCAAACAGGGCCTTGGCAATGACGATCTATCGGTAGCAGTGGATGAGTACGCTGTATCGTTTCTAGAGCATGCAGTACGGAGTGGGTCCACTTCTATAGTGGATGAACTCATATCTCGTTGTGAAACTAATGAGGAGAAGGCCAGCGCACTGAAACGAGCTCTGCTGTTTGCAATCAAAGATAATGACATCAAAATGGCAGCACATCTCATTAAAATACATAGAGAGTCAGGGTGAGTAATGCCTTGCTTTTCTTAAATTCTACTTCTCCCCAATGTTGCGTTATACGAGTATGCAATGATTTCCTCCCACAAAGGATCGATTTTCACCCTTTAAGATTATATATCATATTTATATGAAGAAAAGCGGACTGTGAGTTTTCATTTAAGTATGGATGCAGTAAGAGAACACCTCATTCGTAATAACATCAGTGAATGGATGGTGATTACCAAGGGTTAATTGTTACATCTGCATATATTGGTCAGTGGAATCAACTGGAATTAATGTAATGTGAAGCTGTCTCCAATATTACATTCTATTCTGATTAGTACATATCCTCTGTACTATTTCAATAATTTTCATCAATATCTTTTGCATGGTCGTGGGAGAGTTAATTGATGATGGGAATTCCATACAGTATCATTCCTACTATCCTGAAGTGCATCCTAATTAATATATATTTAAGTTAATCAATCTATTAAATCATTGAGTGTGAATTAATAAATTGTTTATTTACTCCCATCACGAAGCTTCTGTAAAAGGAATGGCTCTTCTCAGGCCCTTAACCATGCAATACAGAATGCTAATGGTCAAGACAACGAACGTTATAACCGACCGGGCTTCCAATATGAAAACAGCAGTGATGGCCAAATATCGTCTGGTGATGAGAGGACGAAAATCACGAGGGAAACCGGAGAGGGTATAGAAATGAGAGTCCAGGGCGACAATACAGTGCCAATGTCTACAGCGAGGACAATGAGCACGATGCTGCTTCTTCACGATTCAGAATTTTCACAGGTCTGACATCCTTTCGTTGCAAATGAAAAACACCCTGCAGTTTATGTCAGTTTATAATAATAAATATGCTTAATTATATTCCCAACTTAATGTTACTTTTGTACTACAAATGTATGTATCAACGTCTTTATGTTCTATAGATTATCATAATCATAGGTTGGGCGGAATACTGGGCCTGGCCCTAGCCCTTCAATATATAGCTATGGCCTATGCCACTATTATATTTCATCCTGAATAAAGATAAGTTAAAACAAAATATAAAAAAATAGAGTAGCAGTCGCCACAGTAATATTACTCCCCAAGAGATCACCTCTTTGTGGCGACTCATCTTGATGCCGTATTAGTCTCATCCATCAACTAAATGTTTACATTTCCTACATAATTTCGCAGGAAATGACACCTATTGTACTGGCAGCACAGTTGGAAAGAACTGAGATTATCAGACTTATCATCGATGAATGCTGCCCTGATATACATCCGCTGACACGTGAGTATTTTACCCCTCAACTAAGATACATTTTTAAACAGTCAAATAGGCATAGTTTCATTAGAAATCGTATTGTACCTATTACACGGTGATCTGTCTTGAGGTCCTAACCTTATGCTACTTTAGGTTTTTTGTTTTTGTATTCATAGGCCAATATTTTATCTAACCAGATTACAAGAACAAACGCTCTATCCTTCAAGAATGTTTACAGGTGTGGCCTTTCAAAATATACATCTCCTTTCTTCATACACACAGCTGTTATGATCACCTTAAAAAGAAACAATTATATCATTCAGACCCTGTCCTTTACTAGCTTAATCAAGACAAACTTGGTCAATATGTGCTGCCATGTTATTTGGATCGGATCTTTAGAAAATGTTAATTGGCAGCTGTACATATTTAGTAAATTCTTTTAAATTAGGCTGCAATTTGGTCAATACGAGGTAAATTTCCGTATATATTCGGCATTGCATTGATTCTAGCAATCTGTTTTGTTAGGTTGAGCAGTATTTTGAACTTTATTTTCGTCTGAAATTTGGGTTATTTCAGAGAATTGGTGAAGCTGAATTGTACACTTTCTGAATACTTCACCCATTTACCTTATAAAAACTAACAATTATCAAGTATATACTTAGGCAAACCACTCCTATTAACAGCCAGACCGTAGAAGAGAGTATCTAACTTGAATGGTTCAGAGGCTATACCCACCTTAGGCAGAGCTTAATAACCCCCACTTCTGAATTGCTGGTGTCCTGATGGTGCATAATCAGTGCACCGTCAGGCAAGAAATGTTGCATCAGTGCTCTTGCATTGTTTACCTCACCATATTACATATAATTTATATATTGGATTGTAGTAGATTTAGAGTGGACACAGAGTTGTCATTAGTACCTCTATTCTAGACCGCCTACCTGTCCAGTGCTTGTAGTGTATACCAACTCACTCTACTAGAGGCACTGATGTAGATCATATCCTATGTTTTATCCAAGTCTATGTATCATCTTATTCCTGCTTTACGGGTTGCTGTTATATCTATTACAATTACTATAGATTGTATGTTATACCTTTTCTCTGTATGTACTACATTGCTATTGTAACCTGTCCTATACATTAGATCATATTGCCATGTTACTCTTGTACTACCCTTTTATACTGCTTGCCTTCAATGGTGAGTCTCCCAATGAATCTGACATTGATGACTGACTACTGCACACCACGGGCGTTACAGGGTTGTCCAAGAGGTGAATAAACCGGTGATACTAAAAGAACTGTGTCTGGTTTTACTTTGCCATGTCGAGATTGAACCTGAGTTTGGGTGAGACCTGATTCACTGCAATTGGTGTGGTGACAGGTTCACTTCATAATTACATACTAACGAGCAAAGTAATATAAAACATATCATTTTCTTCTGGGTGGTGCATGATATGTATAACCAGGGAAGAGAATGAACCTTTTTGACTGGGGAAGGCAAATTTGTCACTTTTAATTCAACTTGAGAGAATTGTCCAACATACTCGAATTATATGTATTGCCACACATTCAACTTTAAATCCAGATTTTGTTCTCAATATTATTTTCACTTTTGCTCAATAGAAACTCCTCATACTGATCATGATGCAGAGCATTGCTATGTCTGCCAGGAAAGAGAGATGTTTATCGGTATACAATCCATCGAGAACTGTCGTAAGGCCATAGAGGTGTACAAGGCACTGTCAAGTCCTGCCTACATGTTCCAGGCTGGGGTAGAAGATCCCATTTTAGAAGCTTTCTGTATAAGTGAGCTAATGGAAAGCAGGAAGGAAGTGGATCCTGCATTTGTGGTAAGGGATTATTTGTGGTCTTGGACCCATGTCTGTCTTATATTGACTAATTCTACGGAAATCCCCTGCAAAATTGGGTTAGGTGAAAACATTTCTCTGGGGCCCATTTGTATTCTTCAATATGTAGTGTAGAGTATAGTAAATCCCTAGATTTTGCACTTAGTAATATTTATTTTAAATTAAGTAGTATTCCATAATGTTCTGTGGCTGATATAGTGTCAGAAAGATTATGGTTTTAGCACAGTTTCTGTATTCATATATCAGAGACTGTGGACGTGGATTTTGCCTAGTTAAACGTGGATAATTCATTTGGTTGATCTCATGATAAGTTGCTGTACGATATCTTTCAGGATGATTACGATGCTATATCCAAGAAGTGTAAAAAGTTTGCCACAGACTTGCTAGGGCTCTGCAGATCTTGTGCGGAGGTGTCAGCACTGTTGCAACATACAGGAGGCATAGAGGCCATCCATGCCCCATACCATGCTGCCACCTATCCTCGTCTTATGGTAGCTGCTCATCACAACCAAAAAGAGGTAAGTTAAAGCTGTATTTTCAGCTTATTTCTTTCAAAAATTGAAATTGTCTATTCAGTGGTCTTTTCAGTCCAGACCCATCCGCCCAGAAAACTGTATATTAAAGGATTTCACCTGTTTTTCTTGGTGAAAAAAATGTCATTTATATCTCCCAAAATAATTATTTAGAGGACTCGCCAAACCCTCAATTTTTTCAGTCTGTCTCTCTATCATGTTCTTAAACTTTTGGAATACTTTTGGAATCGAAAATGAAAGGATAACACTGGCTAGATAGGTATATTAAGGAGCCAACTAGTTGCTAATATTAAACCCATTTGGTCCAGATTGCCACTGTAGATCAGCAAAAATCTAACTCATAAATATATTCTAGAAAAAGCCATGAATTCATTAAAAGAACTCAGGAAATTCAAAGAAATATACATTTTTCTTTATTTTCTATATTTGATTCGTCCATTCTACAGTACTCAGGATAAAGAAAAGAAAAAACCGAGAAACATATTTTTTGGTCGCTTTAGCTGGGAATGCAGCTTTAGGTATATGATGCACCATTCTGTACCTTGCTCCCTACTTTTTCAATTAATGCAAAGACGATACAACTTATATCTCTTCATCTCCACAATCTCTCTATTAATTAACTAATCTGTGAATTTTGAAAAAAAGCAACTGCAAGATATTCCACTTAAAACAGTCTTCAATAAACATTTTACTATAAGATGGGGGTGGGGGGGGGAGATCATAAATACCCTTAGGGATATGTGACAGGAACATCCATCATTTTTCAATTTACTTAGGCCTAACATTTCATTAGATCGATGTATCTGATGTATTCTCTTTATTTTCCCTTGCAGTTCGTGGCTCACCCTCACTGCCAACAGCTAGTACAAAATCTCTGGTTCAATGGCCTACCTGCGTGGGTCTGTCATACCAACTGCCATTCACTCAGAGTCATGCTATATATCACTCTACTCATGTTTGGATTACCTTTCATAATGATCCTTTACATGTTCCGAATACCTTTTGTGGATCGGTTTGTGCGTCCTCCAATCAACAAATTCCTCTTCGATGTTATCACATTTATAGCCTTCCTTATCCTTCTGCTTGCCAACGATCTTTTTCCAGGAAGCCACAGTAAGGGCGCACCTTTGAGTGTGTTTGAAATCCTCATACTTTTATGGCTTATTGGGTATTCCATACGATTTGTAAGGGTCGGGATAAGAAGGAGATTGTGCTCCGGTTGTACATACTCAGGACACCACATGTCAAATTGGAAGACTTATCAGGTTCTCCCTTTAATGCTGTTCTGGGTGTACTTCACCCTGAAACTGAGCCTTTATGGACTTGCGAAGGTTGGAATGCGATTTGAAGACAGGCCTACTTGGCCTTGGTATGATCCTTTCCTCTGGTGCGAATGTATGTATGCTGTGGCGTCGAGCCTATCAGTTGTGCAGCTTTACACATTCTTCAAGGTAGGACCTGCAATAGTGCTCCACAAATATTTAAAACTGTTAACTGCTTCTTAGCAAAAGAACCAAAGAACAATAAATTAATTATATAATAACGAGTATCAATTTAATGGAATAGTGTCTTGCATACGATTTTATTATAAGTCATCATTATCATTCCTCTTAGAATAACCAAATCCATTTTTCTTGATTAGGTCAGCAGTAAATTGGGACCATTACAAATATCGCTGAAGGCCATGACATTTGATGTCATTTCTTTCATAATGCTCCTGGCTGTCATCCTCTCAGCCTTTGCCATTGGCCTCAGCGCCCTGTTCACTGGATATGATGGTTACAAGCGACAGGACTCACCAGGGACATTTACTATGCAATCCAGTGCTTTCTCAAGGTAATGAAGCGTTCATTTTTTTAGTACAAGGAATGAAAATTCATATTCCTTTTTGTACCGATATTCTGTTCAGGTAATTTATAAACAGAAACACTCTCACCCAAGAGTGGTTTTAGTTGTGTCCTGAAAATCAAATGTAGACGTGTACACATACAATGGAGATTACATGCTTATTTTAATAATTAAACATATTTCTGTAAATAATATTAGCTATTGATATCAAGGGATAAAATTGTATGAGTGAGTATTGAAAGTTATGAGCTTTTTAGTATTTGGTGCTTTTTTTAAAAACAATTTTATTTATATCTGGTGACGTCCGCATTGTCGCAATCTAGGAAAATAAGGAGAGTGAAGCAGGAATGGCATTGAACCACCTGAAAGGAGGTTTATTTTCACCATAAACATATACAATAGTAAAGCAGAAAGACAAAATGTCAAGGTACATGTTGGCTGGTCAGGAGGGCGAAAGCAAGTGGCGATAGGAAATGTTATTGTTTGGGACATGGAATGGGAGGGGCATTGTGGCGTTGCGACCGTTGCATGGCGTGTGATGACGGGGCATGGTCTAGTGGGCGTTGCCTAGCTCCATCACCAATATAACCGGTGACTCTTCACCTGCACATACTGGGTATCCCAAGTCCCTTTTCAGGGTTTTTCACTTGTCCCAGTTTCAAATAGGTACATGTTACATTGATACAAATAAAGCATAATGTTTACAGGCTGTCGAACATTGTTTGGATTAATCATTGTGCTACTTGTATAAAAAGGTTTATACAGTTTTAGTGATTGATGTTAGCCCATGAAAGGTTCGCAGAGTACAAAGAAAGTCAGAACTGGAATCTCCACTTTGCCACTCACATGAGATATTCCTCATAGGGGGGTTGTGGCTGGAGAAATTTTGTATTGGTGATCTTTTCCAAGTCTGTTTGAGTACTATTTCCTAATTTCCACTCTGCCAGTCTGCCACTCACATAAGGATCCACTTGGACTGTATTTTTTCCATGTTTGGATTTATATCTTGGGGTTTTTAAAGTTGATCTGTCATTTAGTCATGTGGTTACATTGGGTTCATTGGAGAAACAAGGGTGTCTTGATCTTTTGAAAGCTAAAAGTCTGAGATGCACAATTTTTCTATGTCTAAGCAGGGGTATTTTGGCAGTGTGGCGAAGGTAGTTGGTGGTTCTTATTACACCCCTGTGCTGTTGCTTCCTATACCTTCAGCATTGTATGTCACACTTGGTCAAAGTGGTGCATAACATGTGAGTTATGTCACCCTGCAGACATACAACAAGTGGGTCCGCCCAAAACGTAAATTACTTCTTTTATTTTTAATTATTTATATTTTTTATTTATTAATGGGGTGTAATAAATATGGAACAAAGCTCGGGTGAAGTCTGTACACTTGTTAGTGACCTCAGGAGCACAGAAGATCTCGGGCTAACGCCCTCTAACTTCCCGCGCTCCCTCGGTCAATAACAAGTGTACAGACTTCCCCCTTGCTAGGTTCCATCTATGTATTGTGTAGCAAGATGTCGCCATAATCATTAAGTAGGGCAAAATCTTTGTTTTATATATTTTTATGGATCAGATGGGGTTTATATATTTCCTGATTTTGTGAAGCTGGTGTATTTTATGGGCAATTGTTTTAATTGTATAATGAAGATTGCATTTTGAAGTGTAACTTGTAATTGATAGTGAAACCTAGGTATTTGTAGGGGCTATATGGTTGATTCTCATCAAATGGTTCCAAATAGAAAAATTGCATCTTTTACATATTACCTACTTTAGTAGTCATATCTTATAATAATGTTTTTATGCTATCAGCCTCTATATTCTGAACAACCTACTTTTCCATACCTAAGATGAATAGTTAGGAAATTAGAGCCAATAAAATGCAGAAATTATACCTTTAAACCAAAATATTTAATATATTATTCTCAAGATTACTTAAGATTAGATGGAAATGTTTGTTTATTTATTCATATGTGCCAAGATGTAAATGAAGCATAATCCATAACAAAATTTTGCACTAAAATCTAAGATTAAATACATAGAAGGAAGAGTATTCTATTCTGAATGGTATTCCATGCTATAGTACTGCAAGTTGTGTTACTAAAGTCCACCCAAGTAAATTCATTTTTTAGTCAGGGCAAAGTCATTTTCGTTAAAACTTTTGTTAAAAGTCAATGATGTGAAACACAGTCATCTATCTACATAATTTTGCAATATATTAATTAGACCAGACCAGAGTAATTGGTTGTTTAAAATTCCAATTCAGTTTTTATAATTCCTTTACCTAATTGTTTATTGCAGTCTTGGCCAATCATATATAACATTGTTCTGGAATATCTTTGGTTATGGCGACGTCAAAGATGCTGAGGTGGTTGTTACCAATCTTAATGTATCCGAGTTGATCAACGGGAGTAAGACAATACTTACTGTGGCAGAGGTGAATAAACATCAACTGACAGAGGTCATAGGACACATGTTATTTGGAATTTACCATGTCTGTGTAATCATAGTACTAATCAACATGCTTATTGCTATGATGGCCAACACCTACAACAGAATTGAGGTAAGATTAAATGCATATTATAAATTAATTTTATTTTCCTTCTTATGGGCATGCATGGAAGGCTCAAATGAATTACTAATTTTGAATATAGATTAAGTTTACAAGTGGTAGGTATCCGCAGAGGATATTTAAGGATCAACTTTGCTTTCAGCTGAATGCACTGACCGAGTGGAGATTTGCGCGAACTCAGTTGATCACAAGTTACATGAATGAAATGGGTGTCCTTGTACCCCCATTCAACATGCTCCCTTTCCGATACCTGTTGGGACTAGTGGTCAAGAAGTCATCTCGGTGCTTTAGGAAGCGAAGTACACGAGATCAACTGGAACAATCGATTAAAGATCACAGCGTGAGTACATATAGTACTGGATTGTTCTCATAGCATACATGCCAATTTGAATCTAGTAATATGAGCTAAAATGTATAGTCAATGTTGCATCGTAAAGCCACTAATTAATACCCCCACCCTACAACCCTACAATTCTCCAAAATAGAAATACTGTTTTTAGATTGATGTTATCATCAATCTAAATGGATTGGGGTGAGATCTGTCAATCATTGATAGCATCTTGGCTCCTCCCATCCTGGATATCAGTGTGAAGAATCTGTTGATTCTGATATCAGCAGATGGGATCAGAATCATGCTGGTAATGGCTGGGAGGGGGAGGGGATGGCGTTTAGGTGTGAATTAAAGGGTAGACCATGTGTGAATTAAAGTGGCAAGTTGTGAAATAAGATGCCTAATATGCAAAGGTGTTAAAGGGACCAACAGAATCACATGGAATGACCAGTCATATATGGGATAGGGATTTCATGTTTTCTGTCTCCACTTCCTCTCCCTCCTACTATCCCTCCCTCTCGAACTTTACATTTAACTCACATCAATCTCCGTTTCCCTTGGAAACGCAATCTTCTACATGAACCGGAAATAAATAAATAAATGTAAACTGATCACTGTTAACTATTTCTTGTTGAATGTTAAAGCCAAACGCTACTACCTAGAAAGCATGCAATGCTAGACAGTTCTGCATTGGCATATTATAGAAATAGATTGCAGATACAAGATATAATTTTATGATTAATTTGAATCATTGAATAGCCTACGACTAACATGAATAATTCATTATATGAATAACGTATTTTACCCATTCTCCTCAATCACCATGAGGAGAGTGGGGGATTAAAGAAAACCTGAAATGAGATGAATCAATGGCTAGGCATAGTGTTTATTTTTTCCCATAGACAGTCCCAATAGTCCAATGAATAAAGACCCCGTCCCATTATACCTCTCACTCCTTCCTCTTTTCCTCTTCCTTCCTCCTCCCCCTTCCTCTTCCTCACTCTCACATTCTCTGCAGCGCAACACACACGCACCATATTTTTTTGGTATCACCTCCTCTTCCCTCTCTCCATGATATTTCATATCTCCTACTCCTCCCTTCCCCGCACCATTTCTATTTCTCTTATTTTCTCTTATAAATTTCATTTTATTAATTAAAATTTTATTATTAATCATACTTCATCAAATCATTACATAATTCAACTCAATAAAATTTCAATTCTCCAAGCCAACGACTTCACTCGTCCAGGTGTGCATTAATTGTTATTCTTGTTTGTGTTCATCCAGAGAGAGATCAATCAATATAACCTTTAAATTCGGAAAAAAATGAGTTGTTTCAAATTTCACTCTAATCGCAGGATGTGATTGACAGCCTATCAAAGCGCTACTGGCGGCGAAGAGAAGCAGTGGCCCGGAAGGAAGCGTTTGATATGTCACGTGCTAAACAGGCATCACAAGAGATGTATGACGGCAAGCGAAAAGGTGGCCATTGGGGTGCAAGGACATCACTGGCTTAGATTGAAAAGAGCGAAGGATCAAGTCAGAACAGAATGTATAAGATGTTGACAGTAGGTTTTTTGGTGTGCTGGTATATCAGGTGCATAACATATTCTCAAAATTGCCAATTCATCTTCAGCTCAGGAACTCTAGCATTTTCTCTTGCCAAAATCTAGCCTTTCTTTTAAAGCTGCTTGCTCTCTTAGTTAACGTCAGTAAAAAACAAAATATTTTCTACATTTTCCTACATTCT
Organism: Sthenelais limicola; assembly: GCA_942159475.1. Classification (NCBI taxonomy): domain Eukaryota; kingdom Metazoa; phylum Annelida; class Polychaeta; order Phyllodocida; family Sigalionidae; genus Sthenelais; species Sthenelais limicola. The sequence goes on along the minus strand of OW804097.1, from coordinate 67,520,263 downwards.
TTTCCAAGCCATCTAAAAGGCATTTGACCCAGATTTTTGAGGATTCAGTCCGGTTGTTTTTGCTACATGGTTTCTCAAATTTCCTTAATTCCATTCCTATGATGACTTATTATTTATTATCGCTCATCTGTGGCCGTTTTCGCTTGGCCGATTTGCCTTCAAAATCGTGTATAAACATATAACATCAGCAGCATATTGGTATATTGATGATATAAGTCTTAACGTGTTAACTTGGTAAGATTTTCTTTGTCATAATTGGTGAGAATGCAGCTTTAACAGTTCATAGCTTAAATCTGAGGTGGTTCAGTAAAATGAGTCACAAGTCGAAAAAAATGGATTTTGAGATATCAACATATTTGAAACCATGAGATCAAGCCAATTCTAATGATGGTAAACATGAAGGACACCTAAGAAGTGTTTCTATATTTTATGTTTGATATGTACGTTTATGTTTGAAAAAACGTTTGCAATATTTTTGAGTGGGCAATTACCAGTACAGTAACTAATCGTACTCCATAGGATGAGCTTAGAAATGCATAAATCCATTCAATACACACTCTTGAAGTCTGGTACTTGTATTCATGCTGCTACCAGCTCCAAGAACCCCGAAAAGGAAAGCATTTTGACCAAGAATTCCTGTGAAAAACATTTGAAAATATAATTTCTTTTTGCGACTTGTGACTCATTTTCCTGTAACACATCACAATGTAATGGTCGCACAGAGCAGAATATGAAGATCAATATAAACTAGCGGGTACGCGATTTCAAATAGTGTTATGCGAATACCTAATGATCGTTACTTGCATTGATCTACTAGTTATGAATGTAGGCAAAAGAAATCCACCAAAGTGCCGCTTTGGATAGCTTTGGATAAGTGGATATTCCAGACGAAGCCTTATGAATACAAAGCCGCTTTGGATAAGTGAATATTCCAGACGAAGCCTTATGATTACAAAGTTCCAAATCGTACGTATAGAGTTCCAATTATTACAAGTAAAGTGTACTGGCTAACTTGAATCTAAGTCAATGTTTTTTTTCGTAAATTCGTCTTCTTACTCGAACCTTTACTCGATATCATGTCTCACCGAAGGGAAACACATTTTCCCCCATCACATCTATCTGCAGGAAATTGAAAAGGCTGTGCACACTCATAATAAAACTCACACTCAGTAAATGCACGAAATCCCTTTGTCCCACTGCCCTCTGGTCCTTCATAAACATGACCAACGAGTTTAAAACAGGTGTTTTAAACTCGTTGACATGACTGAAACAATGTGTGAAGTATCGAACTAAATTGTTGAATCGCAGGGCCAATCAAGATGAGTATTGATAACGCGATTCAAAACGAGTGTTGTATCATTTAGGACATAATGTCGACGCAGATTATGTCCAAACTGTAACATTGTATTTATTAATTTGTAAAGTCTGTCTGTGATATTATTATATTCACTCTGCATATAATATATATAGTCAATTTGTTGATATGTATATTGCCTACATGTACTGGTCTGTTTTAAGGGGTACATAAGGAAAATGGAATAACTAATTACTTGGATTAATAATGGGAAATCATCTCCCTGTGTTATCGATTATGTTCACGAGGTAACAATGATTGCATATCTAGTCTTGCAGTTTATATCTTAAGGGCCTAGTCCACTAAGCCGATTGATATGCGATTCTCACAAAAGTTAGTACAAAAGAGTCCTCTGCGGCGCAAAATCGCATGAGAATCGGCCTAGTGGACTAGACCCTTTATCGTAATATTTGTTCTGGACATATGTAAGATAGTAACATATATAATAAATATGTATATAGTTGTATTTACGTATCAATGGTATCAATGGTACCAATGGTATCTGCATATTTAAACGCTTAATGATCTTATCCTCCACTTGTTATTGTGCCCCTATTCCTCAGCATTAGCATGAACGGACTTCAATTCCCGTAGAATGCAGATCTGAATTCCAGATGCGTTCTTTGAGACCTCTGGGTCGACTCTTTCATGAAAGAGTCCGCTCAGGCATCTACAGAACTAAGAGTGAGAAATGCTCATGAATTTGGATTCCAGGGGATTCGAAACCAGGACTGCTGGTATGGGCATAAGGATAGGCCAGCCAGAAGGGTTGACAACCCTACTTGCTAGGTCACTGGGACTGATTCGAAAATAGTAGTTGAAAATACTGTCCGGTGTCTGAATGTATTGGGGTATTCAATTGAGTGACTCATTAATAATTGTAAACAAACAATTGTATCAATTGGGGTAATCAATTATAGGTGTTGATGAAGAAACAATTGAAGTTGGACTATAAGCATGCTAGAGGACCCGACTTAGTTCTCTTAGTGAATGTCCGCAGCTCCGCCTTGGACATTTCCTATTCAGTCTCGCCCTCTATCCTACACTTAATCAAATAAGCGGAATATATCAGTCATAACGATTCCTGCCCACTGTCATATAAGCAACCATTTGTATTGTATTGCTTTTACAAGACATGATTGATTAGACAAATTGTAATTATGCCATAACTATTTCGACTATTGCAGCATTTACAGCGACAATAGTACATGTATCGCATATTCAAAGGAAGCTAAAGGAAATAGCTTGAAACGTGTCCCACTTCTTGGTCTTATTCCATCGTAAAATGATCATTACTATTGATTGATGTTTGAAATAATTTGCAGATAGTTCCAAATAACCAAATTAAACATTCCCATGACCAAATGAAGATGAAAATAAACTGATTAAGAAATTGAAGCCTCTGTTGATTTTCCTAATTCAAACATTGACTCAAGGACGGTTTCTGTTCGGTATCTTTAGTTCTGTGAATAACCAGCAGGTGTCCTTTGAAACTGAAAAAATAACGTCTCATTTCAAACACTCGACTCCAAACGAAGCTGTGGATCTAGAGGCAAAAGTCAAGTCATCGTGGATATTAAGTTAACTGCAAAGAATACACACTGGATTTATTTGAGTTATAGCATTTTAATTTTCTTCATCATTTATGATATCAGTTAACATGCAGCTCTCTAAGATGCCGAATTTTTAGGGTTAAACATCATTAAATATGGGGAAAATCTTGGTCTTAGAGAAAACAAGCATCAAGAAGTAACAATAAGTTGATGTACTACAAAAGTATGTATACGTGTAAATCATTATTGTCACTATCACCCGTTTACCATAATCAAGCTTTACAACTTTATACTAGTAATAATACACTCTCATTTCCACCCAAACCCTGTTATACACTCAGTGATCATTAAGTGTAATTGAACATATTCGTTGCTTGTCTTGTGATGCGTACATCAAAGTAAGACTTTGGATTCTAAAAATAGGATGCCTTCGCTGAAATAGTAAGGATCTAGATGCTCAATCGCAGGAATCAGCATCAACTAATTGTCATCACTCACCGGGTTTCCCCAAATGTTTATTCCACACAACCCATAGTATTTTATTAGCAAATTTACAAAGTTTACACGACCATTTTGTGACAGTAGTCATGCATGTCCATGCACATACATGGACATAATATGATAATTACTCTTGAGCCATAGCCATTGGAAGCCTATTTTCTTGACACGTTAAAACTTGACGTTATAATTTGTTTGAAATGAGCGATGTAACGGTAAATCTTGTTTAGAATTATTTTCAACTCAAAGATAAAATAAAATACCATGAATATAAAGCACCATTTGACCATAGCCTCTTCCACTTACACAATTCCAATTGCCATTTACATAACCAATCAATGTGCAAAATGGTTTCTTCAAACACTAACATCGATGCCTATAGAGACCACTATCAACTGCACAATTGATTGATATGAACGTCCTCGATTGGAGCTATTCTCAACATTACCAAGGCACAAACTGATGCACTTTTAATTTCATGAAACCACTTCCCATATTATATTTACACATTCTATCCAAACTTCTTTTATTGAATACAAGGTTTGTCTTTTTAAGAATTTCATGGCATAACCATCATGAAGTTTTAATAGAATCATTAGTTTCTTCTGCAATTCGAATCCTGCTTTCTTTAAAAGCTATTCTTCATCACCGTGGCAAGGACACATTTATGATAAGGCATTATCAACATTTAATTTCATAAGGCCATAAGTCCATGATTACAAGTACGACTTGAGATAATAACACTACTAACCTAAACACTACTAACCTAGACAATGTTCAGGAGTATTTTAAGGGGTTAAACCATATACTGTGATGGGAGGTGGATCTATTTGGTAGTATCAATAGATACCTAGATATTCATCAGAGTCTATTCATGGTTAGTGGTTTAGCTACCGGAAGGTAGCAACAATGAACATGTCTCATTCACTATCATCTTCGTAGTCCTCTCCTCTAACTATATCATAAATAGCAAGCTGAACCCTCCCTGAATGTCCCTTGGTTGTACGAATAACCATAATCGTAAGAACGTCCCTTGGTTGTACGAATAACCATAATCGTAAGAGATATTTTGTTCATTAACAAGTTCTAGCGCCCAACTGAGTAAGCAATCTGACTTTACGATGAACCTAACCTCAGCAAAATATTAATAACATCGGATTTTAATGAGTTTTCCTCTGGTAATTCAGGAATATGCTTCAGATTGTATCAGATCTCATGTAACATTGAGAATACTCTTGCGTTTTCCTTTAGCAATCTCAGTCCTATATTCAGTGGTGGATACTGACTTTAATACGGTATACTGTATCCACTGCAAACAGGTAAAAGCTCCACAGCCATCAATCTCAATCACATAAGGAAATGCATACCATTCTAATTAGACTCAAGTTAAATGCTTAATTTATCCATCTATTTAGCAAAACGAATTAATCGGAAGGAGTACTAAGTGCTAAACGTTAAAATAGATTGTTTTCATTTATATTTCATTTTCTCAGTTCAAAACTAAGTCTACGTTCCAGGCACACATAGAAAACATGCCATACACATTCATTTCAATAATACCACCCACAAGTCTGCCAATATTGGATTATTAACCCCTATTCTACCAGATCATCTATTTTGCCTTCTTTCATCCATCCTTGCCCCAAATATTGTCTGCCATATAAGGTATGCCTCTACACCGACATGCAAACAAGACTTCGTTGAACAGTAGGCAAGCAATTGTCACGATATACACGTAATACATGATATGGTACACATCTAAATGTCAATTAAACAAACATAACCTATCGGCGAAAAGGATGTATTGTTTAGTTAAACACAAATTTTACTTATTTGTGACAGAATATATATACTTGAATATAAAGAAAATCCATATCAAACAAAGTATTTCTTCACCATTAATTCTTCGTACGTACGGAAACTACTAACATTCATAATACCTTTGATTTATGCTTACCTCCAATGCCTGGCAAAGGGTAATTGCTGGTAAACTAGGTAATTCTGAGCACTGGTTGTTTCCTAGCAACATTTAGGAGCCGGGAAAATGGTGCAGAATTTATACCATCGCCTCCCACTCTGGTACCCAATGTACTCAAGAGGACGTTAATACGATTGCCTCCTATATATTGGGCAATCCCTTTGGGCTTTTCCCTTTTCTGGCTCCAGTTTCAACTGTCAGTGGGCCATAGCATAGAAATGTGATTCTACTATTGCTCTAGGACAATATGAGGAATATTAAAGATTCGGTTGGGAAGCTAGTCAAATGAAATAAACGGTTGAATGCATTGAACAATGTATCAATCAAGCGATGGATAAATGAGAACCAGTGATCCCCTTATCGATTCCAATAGGGAGACAGCAATCGCAATGGGGACACAACAATCGCATGGGGACCCAAAAATGTCTACGACAAATTACATTTCTTGCCTGTAATTCGAGGGCTATAAAATAGTAGGGAATGCGATCGTTTTTGTTACAATATATATGTAATACATTTATAAATTGATCCTTAATCAATCCTTGCCTGGATGCATACGGCGCATGACCTTCTCTTCCTTCCAGGAATGTATTATACTGATGAATGTTAACAAGATTTGTTATCACAGTTAAGGATTTTGAATAACGTCAGCTATTTACACAAAACCTAAAGGAATGAATAGTAAATGTCACATACATTGTTAAATGCTAAAGGTTTTCGTTCAAGCAAGGTATTTCTCTATGAAATGCGCAAAGAATATCCCGCACGCATGTGCACATTGTTACATCAATAGTAACTCAACAACAAGTGGTTAAATAAACACCCTCAAATACAAAATGCGATTTGTCTAAATATCTACACGACACCACTTTCTATTTGGGTTTTACAGTACTACCAGACATACAAACCTTTGAGACAGGGATACTTGCTTTGCAGTACTTTCTAACAAATCAGGTTAAGAGTTGTCAATAAGGCCCCTCCACTATAGGCCGCACACGCATATTGCAATTGCTTGCTTGTTCAATCGCTTGTGATCACATGTAATCGCAAGGTGTTGCGATCAATGGTTCCCAGTCATAAGCACTTACCTGTCCCTGGGAGCTAGTGGAGGAGCCATATAATCATAACATTCACTTTTGTAGAGTCAGGGCGGGTCCACATATTTTATTGTGGTAGGGGTGGGAGGGGTGGGAGAGGAAACCCACCACTGCCTTTGCCAGATATTCACAGTGATCTGCAATGTTTAGCAGAGTCTTGTGACAACAATAACTTATGTCTAGGCTATATCACATTGTCATAGAAATACACATTACATTAGCTTAGTTCTAGAGCGTCCAATTATATAATTTCCAAAAGACCACATCGAATATTTTCGAGACATGGGAACTCTCTGTTTCTATCTCCCTGTAATATACTATTCCTCTCTTTTCCCTCCCTCCCTCCCAACTCTTCCTCCTGGGTCCGCCTCTTACAATACACATTCATACAACTTCTGAGCAACTCACTTGTACACCTTACTCTTCAGCGTCTAAATTAAAGTATGACCTTAATGTGAACAGTAATAAGTCTTAATATCATAATTATCATTAGTAACATCGGGACCTCATAGGTAGCCTTTGCTCTAAGCCATCATTCCCTATCTGGGAGCAATTAGTACAGCTCTAAATCCTGGTAGCAATTCTTGTAGCATACTACAGCTAGCATTTCGTGCCATGTATCGGTTGATAAAGATATAGATTTCCGGTTCCGGTGTGTAGTTGAATAAGTAGGTGGGTGGGGGCGCTAGCTGCTACAGCCTTGTGGAATGTTCATTTCCTGGAGTGCTTGCTGCAGTTTCAAATGGCAAGAGGCAATAGACCTAAGGAGGTTGAAAAGGTATCAGAAATAAATTAAGATACAGACAAATATTTCATTCAAAGTTCAGTTAGTTTAGTTTGCTGTTAGAAGTCCTGTCAGAGCAATTATATAATTCATAACGTTTGGACAATTGTCAGAGCAGCACTGGTTTTATTACATAACTGGAGCTTTCGCGTTCAAATAAATGACAATAATGAACTGGGTTTCATGACAAGATATATAGAATTCAGAGTTATCAAATAGGTTTTGATACATGGATTCCAGGGCCACGGTTGGGCCAGAGAGTAAATTCCAGTCTTTCTATGAACACAAGATATACATGATCGTATACATGTATGAAATGATTAAATATCAAAACTGCTACTAAACATCCATGTAGGAACAAATTAAATCTCTCATAAGGTTTATGTTTTGTCAGTTATACTATAGGGGTAAAGACTGGAATTCAGGATGGTACCGACCTTATCTGAGGGCCAGAGATCGAATTCTGGGGGTGGGTTTGTGATGACGAATCTGTTGTAGGATGCAGTTGAGGGTCTCTGGTCCATGAGTCTGTAAAGCCCTATGCACAGGACACCTAGCTCACGTAGAGCGTTGACAAACATTGCACCATACTGTAGATTCTACGAAAGTGAAAGAAAAGCTTTGATGAAATAATAATTTTAGTAATACAAACAAATTAAAAAACTGGAGGAAATATATTTAATCATTACAAGAGCACTATTCAACTAGCTTGCATTGTGCTTCCTTGAGCGAAAATGGCAGATGTATATGTCCCATTTGTTATTTATAGATAGATGCTATAAGGCTGAATATAATTATAAGAATTATACACCCATAGAACATATTCTGAAACATGCATGCCTATCCAGTGCACATTACAACTTTAGTAGTTCCAAACAAATTGGGAGCTGTGTTCAGCTGTGATAATATGCTTGGGGATAATTATTTACAAGGTAGCGCAATGTACAATTGATTATGATGCACATACTTTAAAGGTATTACATAACTCTCTCTACATTTGCCCGAGATGGTAGGAATATGATTATAAGCTTTTATTAACCTTTACTCTCTCACCGGTTTAAGGTTATATGTAATCGAAACCAACTTGGGGAAAGTACCACTGCCACACAAATAGCCCATAGCTCATTATTTAGTTATCCATGCATTTTAAAGGTGTTTAAAGGTAATAAGGTAAGGGGGTGACTATGCTCAAAGATTCAAAAGTTCTTCAATTCTTGAATTATCTCATGGACGCTTTAAAGCTTATCGCATTCTTTATATATCGAAGACGCATTCAACATTACATCCTATCCAACTCAAGAAGATAGTACTTAACACTATGCAGGCGAGGTTTGGAGGCGGTGGGTAAAAGCTTTATCAAGAGAAGTATAGGCAGAGATCTAACGGATTACTTCAACATTGTGAAAGAGAGGGAATGAAATAAAGAAGATGGACCGTCTAGATTTGTTGACTTGGATTCTTTATGCTTTGAATGAGTTCTGCATCGCAAAGTACATTTTGGTCATTTATTTCATCCTCATAAATAATAATAATAATAATAATAGCATTGTTTATTTGCGCTTAATTAGTAATTAGTACAAAAATGCAATTCACTATGGATATATACCGAATGTTATGGTTGGATTTAAATTTAATCTAGACAGACCCTCTTTGTCAGCCCTCTTTTAGTAAGAATAAGTAACGTGTTAGTATACAAATTAAAATACTCATGACAATTAAAACAGTACCCGATCGAGTCCTTTGAATTTCTGAAAATTTATGCAAAATTCTATAGCTTGTGTTATACCACTCAAAAACGTTTAGTTGCACTTGAGATACAACTGTTTATACTTTTATGTAATAATCAATTAGTAAACCTAAATGTAATATTGACACGACAATTATACCTTCTCACTAATCTATGAAGAATAAAGTCTCATTTCTGAGTATGTTGGGATGGTCACTGGAGCTGGACATCGAACACAATCTATATATGGCCCTCTGTATTCAAGGCATACCACTCTTGGCCCTATGGTTAATGGGTCCCTTTAGTGAATATTATATGTCATAGCAATGTCTGATACTAATGGATAAGTCACAACATAAGACCCAGAGCCAGAAATAAGTGGTTTGCACCCGGAGGAAGAGAGAATAAAACATTCCCTATATGTCTAGGCATGTCATGGGCTTAACAGTCAAAGATCATTCATGCAAACCATTGACTCCTGTGGGAATTCTTATTACTGTTCTCCTGTGATGCACCAGTCGAGTATACTGGATGAAAGAGGAATATAGATGCCCCAGACTATTCCTTCTAGCTGTTATATTTGCATTACTCCATGTAATAGGGTTCTATTTTATGAGTATAAGTTCTGGTTTTCATTTCCCCCACTGCAACTGGAGGACTATTGGTAGTATTCAATGAAATGCTGGATGTACCAGCGTAATAAGTATGAACTTGACCCAAATAAACCAATATTATGATGACTGTCCAGTTGTACCCACTGCTATTTGACCATTTCCATCATGAGCACAGATGGCTGAACACTACCAGTTTATTTATTCATTACTATTCATGATAAACAATCCAAAGTATAGATCTTAACTCATAACGTGACTGAGAGTATATATAGGTTCTCTCAGTCACGTTATATTATTATTTTTTAACCTTGAGACATATTGTTAGACAAGGTTGGTTATTTCTTGGTGAGAAAAGTAGAAGGAGGACAATAATTCATCGGCATATGAATCAAGTGAATGTACTTATAAAATACATCAGCACATTTAAATCATAATTGCGGTATGCAAGTGCAATTGCTGTTCTTTTGGCTCGTACAGTGTTTTAATCCTCAGGGAGAATATTATCAATGCACCTCTCCGCTGCACCTGAAGTATATATTTATGGGGTTTTCTTTTTCGTAACAGTGCATTTGTTATTATATATAAACCAAAATTAACGAATAAAATATTTTTTATTCAATGCTATATCATACCCTAGGAGAGTTAAACACAAGTGCACATTGTAAACCACACAACTAAGATTAACAGACTAATAAGAATTAATCTGCCTGTCTTATTATATGAATAATATAATGACAGCACTTGCTCTGTTCAAAAAGGAATCTACTAACCCACACAATAGTAGATAGGAAAGATATATAACACTACGGTAATCAATTCACTCAATGACATGTCTCACATATTAAAGGTTGGGCGGAACAAGCAAAGGATGGGGCAGACTGGTTCTACTTACACAATATGGCTCCAGGAGGCCTTCCTCAAGTGGTAAGAGAGCCACCCTACATCTATTTCTAGCTGTGAGCTGCTCGGGAACAAACTGTCCCCTCACTAGACCGACTCCCTCTGCTAGCATTGACTCCAGTTCAGGTGTTGATCCGCCCGTCAGTAAAGTCCGAATGAGATTCAAGGCTTCATTATTAAAGTAGGCCTGTAGAAAGAGTCGACATCAACATTAGAATTGCTAGAGGTAGTTTTAAAATAGAATTATATATACATGCTAATTTTCTCAAATAATTATAGGTTTTTGTTAAACTTAACTTAAAGCTGCACTATCAGTTAACATCAGCCAAAAGATTTATTGAAACCATTGTTAAATTAAGTCATAATGTGGGTAAATCTGATGAGAGACTTTTGTTGTAGTAGCCCGGAATGCATCTTTAAGCATAATTACGTTTAAACTAATTTTATAAATTTATATATACATTTATCCATGTACATAAGATTTAAACATATCATCTAGTCCAGAGCGACAGACATGTATAATTGAAGTATACCAACTCCAGTAAGTTTTCACACAACACCATGAATAGTTTCCAAACCTTTCAGTTTTACACCCACATTTGGCGAGATTTTGAAAATTGTGTAAAAGACCTAAGTTAAATGCTTTGCAACGCTGAACCACTTATTATATTCATGTTAAGAACCATTCAGTGAGGGTGCCACAGGTGGGGATGCCTACACCATCCGAGGTACACACACCTAGAACCTAATCAATATAACTCAGTTCCTTACAAGAACTCAAGAACCAATCAAGTTCATTTGCGCCTTTTCTCTACAAACCTAGCTATTTATGAGCTCTATGAACCAAGTATTAAGCAATATCATCTCTATGATAACCTGCATATATATCACACTGGTGGTGAACCCAGTCATTTTGACACTTTCTACAAAGGTCAAAGGTCTCATGATCTCCTTGAAGATCACCTGTCAATAGCGGACTTGCATGTGCACCACATTGAATCAGGATTTGCATGGAATGATGACAGGTTTACGTGACAAAAAACGTAAGGGGACGATTTGATCCTTGCTATGGAGTTTACACTTAAATATATGACATAGGCCCACGTTTAATGCCTTTGTTTTATATTCCAAATTTCATATGTTTACGTAACAATATTTTGTTCTGACAATAATTGGTAAAAATGTTGCAAGTATTTAGGGCTTAATGTGGTTAAGTGTTTTCTAAAACAGATAGGAAAATAAGAGATATCAAAGTGCTACGTGCAAATCCCATATTGTCTGTAAAAGACAAACTCCAAGCCCCGCCCACTTGTCAAACTCTCATGCCCCTCTATCTCCGATGGCCTCAATTAATCATCATGAACAAACACAGTGTTGCAGCTCAGATACCAATAAGGACATCAAAGCTAGATAAAAAATAACGGAGGAGAGGAATAAGCTGTTAATAGGCTTGAGGGCACTCATGGCCTTCATCCTCGATGATACTTGTCAAACAGAAGCTCTATTCCACTGCATTTATTGGGACCGTAAATGCAATACTTTATTGCCCATCTCTCCCAGGATCTAGGATCCTATTCATAAATACATTTTCTTTTGCAGGGATTGGAATCTTTGATTGTACAGTTCAGGTTGGAGAGTGGGAAACAGAGAATGAGAGAGAGAGAGAGAGAGAGAGAGAGAGAGTGAGGTAGAGAGAGGGGGTAGCTTCCTAATGTGATAGGCCCATTACAAATACATGTTTATCTGAGGAAATTACTATGTATTTTTAATCATACAAGAGGCTACTTGTATATAAAAAGCAGTTGCACCATCGCGTAGCTGAGTAGTGCCATCGAAGGGCAGTAGCACTCAATCAATATCACTGAGTCCTTCCCAGGTGTAGGAGGAGTATGAGGAGAGCAGCTCAAACAGAAAATCCAGATTGCCATGGTAACCGGTAATGGCATAGCAGATCATTCATTATTTATTTACTCCTTATATAGACCTGTGTTAAACCATATCCTGATGTCTATTATACAACTACCTAATTAAGAGGATGAAGCTCAGTTGAAAAGAGTGCTAAAGAGGTTCCCTTCGGAAGGAGAACACATTTTAGTATCCGGGGATGCAGTAGCTGTAGCTGAATGAATGTCAGTACCAGAACACAATACACAAACTTATCATATTGTGTAAAGTTGTGCATTATAAATATCCGCAAACAAAAGGAGCTTAATCTAGATTGCTTGTCTCTCAAAATAAGAGAGGAGAATAACAAATATATTGGGAAGTAATTTGATGGCTTTCCATTTCTTTTTTACTCTATTCAATTCCCATTGTGTTTTAGTGTCTTTCAATTCGATTCAATCCCAAAGATCTTTCTACAGCTTACGGGATTTCTCCATAGAATCCACTGCAAATATTTGATCTCAAGTAAAGGTTACCGTGCTCATGAGAGAATCCAAAACGCTGGCTGCAAACGCCCGTCCACAGGCGAAAGGTTGTGTCATATAAAGAGGCGTTTCTGGGTCATCCTCGTCATCTTGATCCAGGAATTGTACATTGTAGTCATTTGCTGAATAAATAAGTCAAATTCATAAGGTTAATAACAGCTCAAGTTACAATATATATGTATGGCATTAGCGCAGGGGTAAGCCAATTTAAAGTATAACTTTTATATATCTCACCGATGGAGTTTTTTGTTTAAATTACATTCACGGTTGCATCCTCATGTTTTCATCCCAGTCAAAGAAAGAATAGATTTCATGAGTTATTATTTTTGTCACGCGTTTTTCACATTCATGAATCTAATCTGATAATAATCTCCTATAATCTAATCTAATAATAATATTTAATAGTTAGTAATTTGATTTGATTTGATAAATATTTTGATAAATTGATTTGATAAATTATTCTAAAAACATTGTTATAATGCTGAGGTGGACAGTACAGTCTACGCTTTTTGAGAGAGTTCCTTCAAACGGAGGGAAAGCCTCTCGCCTCAAACCGCAAAGTGCCATTATAATTCCATTAAGATCGCAAAATGACATGATATTCTCATTAGAACGCCGAATCCTAGGCCAGGAAACCGATTAGCGAAGAAGGCGTCTAACCCCTGACATACCATTCTTATCTGATCTGAGGGTTTGGACCTAGACTGAGTAGTAAAGAGAGCTACATATATACTAATAGCTCTGATAGTAACAATTAAATACATCTTATATGATCAATCATTACGAGTGCTGGCACTAAAAAGGAATTCATAATAGCTCAAAGTCTGCTGATTCATCATTATTTCATGAAAAGGCTTGATGGTATACAGACTCTAATTAATGGAGCTCTAATGCCCATACACTGAGGCGAGAGGGTATTTTAATGAGCCCCTTGGTGGGTAGCAGCGAGAGCCAAACTAACAGGATTTACTCTCCGAGGGAGAAGGCTTATTTCTACTGTCTAATATTGATATAATTATTTCCAGAACCTGATTCGAGGAAGTTTTATCATGCTATTGGGAACATTGGTGAAGCAACGATAATAACTCCCGTACCCTTGTATTTATATTGATAAATACATGTTTAAGCACTTATCTAACCTCATAATTTATTGTGTTATTGGGAACAGTTGTTAGGTTGAATGACGACTTCCGAGAATTCTCAAGCGTAATTGAGACAATTATCTGATCTTATGTCAACGCCGATATGAAAGGCACTTTTGGGTATGTTACATAATGAGAATGATCCCTATGCGAAGCACATTATTATGCTTGTCTTGGTTTATTTTGAGCATTGGGGTTATGAACCGCCGTAATAGATCACCGGCAACACCACCTTCTAAATCAAGCATAGGTGATGGCCTGTTTTTCAGAAAAGGTCTATCCAATGGGCCTGTGGGATTTTAGAAAACCAATATTATCCCATGTAAAATGTCGGAGTAAATGACTGTCTTGAAATGCAGATTGTCAAAGAGTCACTTATGGCTGTCTGGGAATAACTGCCGTAAACATCTCTTAATGTCCCAGGTTGCCTGTGATGTTATAATAAATGATTACGCCCAGATTCAAGCTTTGCACTATGTCATGGCCTGATCAAAGCAGATCCATATTGATGGCAAGAGAAGGGAAAACATGCCATGGATGTGAGACATTAGGAAGGAGATGCCTATAAAGTATTCTACCAATCCTGCTTAATAGAAGCCTCTGTGTGGAAGGGACTCCAGGCCTCCGCCCCAATAGGTCAGTTTTATTGACACCAACTTCAATCTGAACTCATGAATCTGTTTCAGCTGGCGACCATACAGTATTATATTTACAGGGAAGTTTGATATCATAGCCAATCCTTCCATTGTATTTCCAGGAAGGGATTGCGTCAAATTTCTATCCTCGCTCCGCACTGCACTTTCCAGTTATTCTTTTCAGAGTCTGGTATAACATTATGTATAATATATAGATGGATAGGCAATGGAAGTGGTCTAAGTATTCTGACTGGTTTAGGTGTCTGCCTGTTGGGATGTCTCAAGACCCAAAACCAGAAGCCAGACTCGCACGGATGAAGGGCACTTAACAACGTGGATATATCACACATTTATTCAAGGTTTGAACAAAGGGTTATCCGCCCATTTGCAAGAATTAACCAGATCTGATTTTTTATAACATTCTGTAGGAATCACTTTCAAGTGTATACAGTGTGTCTAATTTGCCAAAAGCTGGAGTGGCCCATAACTTTATGGCTGGACACTCGCATGGAATATTTGCTCTATTGGCATGTCTTATTAACCATTATTATACACGCATTCACTACCGAGGGCCCAACGGCCGTTCTTTACTTAAGTACGGTAAAGGACTGATACATTACCGACGGAACTATTTCGTTGTCATGCCGACGCAAGTTTGGTGACGCAAATTTGGTGACGCAAGTTTGATGACGCAAGTTTGCCGGAGCAAGCGCTTTCTTCCCGATCGTTTCACTTATTTCTAGTTATATTCCTTTGGTATGAAAACCGGATAAGGTAAATTATGTAGGCCTATTATTTCTTAAAAATTATGTAGGCCTATGTTTTACTTGCAAAATTAGGCATACATGTATAATAATCAACTCATAGGACTCGTTTTCCACACGGACGCGTAAATTAAGAACTCTATCTCCAGCGTAGAATATAGCTCTCACCCTGTGGGTTCGTGCTATATTCATACGCCTACGACCTCGTTCTTTATTTTCGCCCCGTGCTCCAATTCGTCCAATAAGTGCTAATTAGCAATATATTGTGTGGGCAGGCCAGGTATGCTATGGAACTCAAGGTACTTACCTAATTCCGTTACCATGGCGATATTTGAACCGTTTGTCTCTCGATGTGTTAATGTTGAACCTTTGTCGGTCATATTCCCTGTTAACACAGAATGTATGGGTGTTAAAACCATAAACGAGCGCATGAATTAACCAACTGCATTAGAAATCTCAACCATAGTATTTTAATATTAGATGACTTAAGGGCCTAGTCTACTAAGCCGATTCTCATGCGATTCTCACAGAATTGTGTGCACAAGAGTGTTCTGCGGCGCGAAATCACATGAGAATCAGCTTAGTGGGCCTTTATTTGGAAATCTAAGGAAGGAACATAACTTATAGATTGTTAAAATCAGAGTACTTAATTGGTTTCTATTGGTCTGCGGCTCTGTATATTTTAAATCACGTTACATTTGTACAGGGCATAATTGTTAGCGAAAATAAACTTTTGGTACCAAAGATACAAAATAAAGGGGTATGCTTATTTTACTAGATATATTATGAACAATAAACTTAAGTTGTTGCAAACAGAAATCAGTGTGGCTTATGATACATACTTACTCACTGTCTTGGGATGCAAATATATAACATTTTCACACCAAAGTAGGAGGCAGGGGTGAGACATGCAGTAGGTGTAATGATTTGGGGTGGCCAGAATTATTGGACAAATAAACATTAAATGTGAAGGAATCTTCGGTTACAATACAAAAATAATTCGATGATGAATATTTTGAAAAATGAGATTAATTAAAGCCCCGTGTAGCTTATTACATACAACCACCGATGCACACTGACATCGTTCACTGAACCTGGTCATTTATTTGAAAATTGAATTGATTTATCTAAAGCTATCTTCAAAATTGCCTGCAGGAGGTACACTGCACGTTTACTTGATGATTCAGAAAAAACAATTTCCTCATTCAATCTGAAAAATATATGTTCCTATTCAATATGAATGATACATTTGCCCCATTCAATCTGAAGAATTCACCAGTCACTTTAACAATAGAACATTAATCAAATATCTGACTGAATATAACATTCAAATAACGTATTTGATACTAGCTTGGTGTGTTCTCCAGCATACTAATTTGCAAAGTAAAGTTCCTAAATATCCACACATCAAGCTGAAATAAATCACGCACACACAATAAAAGAATGTGGCCCATATCAAATCATGAACTGGGATTTGTATGTACGCACAACATACCCCACTCTCGAACTAACTTCATATTGAAACACACCACGCATAAGTATGAATTCATATATATCTTATTCCTCTTGGGGAAAGAATGTTATTTTTTAGCACACGGGGCAACTTCAAAACGAACAAATTTCGAAGAGGTTGTATTTGGCATGCTTGTCTAAAGAACCTGACCCGTACTTCGGCGTAGTAGAGCAAGAGTCTTGAGCGTACGTTTTGGTGAGGATTTCCAAATATCCACCAAGTTCTGGAATGTCATGGTTTTAATGTTGAGGGAACAAAGAATTGCTTCCTTGTCCACTAACGTTGGATCGTCCATGTTGGCATCGTTTGCACTAAGGATGACACACATATGACATTGGTTGATCTTCACCGATCTCAGATCCGACCTGTTCAGAGGCGAACCCTGGAAAAGAAAATGATTATCTTAGGCTAGACCATATGTCCATATAGACCACTGATTAATGACAGGTAAATGAATTCTAATATTCAGAATATATAGTCCCATTGGAGTCGTACCTGTGAGGATCACACTATCTTTTATATTCTTGTATTTATATATGTGCATCAAAATGTCGTATGTGTGCAGTTTGTTTAAATATAATAATACTAGCAAAGTGCCTGTCCTCCGGACGGTCCCCCTTTCCTCCCACACTTCCCCTCTCCCTCTTTTCTCTCCGCCTCTTCTCTGTCTCTCATACCTGGTTTTCTCTCCCAACACCATCTCCGATTCTCTGTCTCTCATACCTGTTTTTCTCTCCCAACCCCATCTACGATTCCCTCCTCTCCCTCCCATCATCCTCATGCTCCCCCTCCTCCCTTTCTCTCCCAGCTCTCGCCCTTCCCCTACATTCTCTCCCACCCCTCTTTTCCCTCTCCTTCTTCTTTCCCTCCCCCTCTCCTCTCCTATTTTCCCACCCTCTCCCTTTTTCTCACTCTCCCCTCCTACAACCTCTCCCTCCCCTCCCCCTCTCCAATACCCCCACCTTCTTCTTCACTCTCCCACTCCTCTGCATGTAGTGGCAAATGACATAGTATCTCACAGGGGCTTTCCCAAGCTATAAATAGAGTGTGTAGATCCCAATTTAAAAAAGGCTTCAAAATGACATTTTCACCCTAGATACCTTCACAAACCATATACAACGTCTTCCAGAGGAGGTGGACAGAACTCTACAGATGAGTAAAACGGTTTGTAAAGCAACAAATTCCGAGAACATGTGAGACAAAGAAACCCCTCTTTTCTACACAAAGAAACCCCTCTTTTCTACCTCTTTTCGTAGAAATCGCTCTTCCCGTATATTATATGGATATCAAAATATTCAAGAAGTTTCAGCATGTACATTCAAAACTTCATGATCTTAAATTCTCTTTTAGAAAATGTATGTTTGAACATATACAAAAATGTAACGGTAGGGTTAAATGACACTTATCTATTCTTAAATATACTACTCACTGGTTTGACATAGATCTCAGGGAAGTTGGCTAAGCTTGGCCATTCCTTTTTCAGGTATTGTTCACTGGCTACAATCACAATAGGTCTGAGTTCGTTGGAGCGGAGACTACTAGAGCGAAGAGGCATGACAAAGTTACCCATTCCTACTATTGGCGAATCGCTGTCAGCAAACAGACACACTACATAATGGTCCCTCAAACGCTTTATTATGTCCCTGTTACGTTCATGAGTCTGAAATAGAAGAACAAATGGAGAAATTAAAATCGAGGCAAATGCTAGTAGGGAGGCTTGTGAAGTTCTAAAGATAATGCTGGCAAAATACACCCAAATAGGTCTTGAGACACTGGGTCTTCCTAAAGGCATTACGATATGATAGGCAAAATGAGATACCAAGATACAGAAGATTGAGCTTGTCGCTTTCCCATTCAAATGCGTGGAAGTTAGCTTTAATTAGTTCATTAATACCTAAAGGACCTGCAGAAGGTCACATTTCTTTAGGACAAAGGACTTTCCATTATGGGCCACATATCATGTTCTTGATAAATGCAACAACAAAACGCTTTCTTCGTTGGAAACAAGTGACACGTATTTTAGATTAGTTGATGGCAATCAGCCGTGGGGAAGACAAAAGGAAAAATGTTCTTAAGACTTTTGTAAGAGTGTTTTATTAAGCGAAGTCACCACATTTGTAGTCCCTTTCGAATCTCGTTAACATTGCAAGGTATTTAACAAGAATCAATAAAGGATCCTGCACACAAGTGACCTCTGCGGAACATTCTGATCTAGGTCCCATAGAAACCTTATGTAAAAAGTATGAAATTGTTTCCAGACACACGGCTTTTGTTGTTTCTGAAATTTAGTGTTAGTATTGTGTGATAGAATGCTCGAGGGAGCACTACACCTAAGAAACAATTCTTGGAGCTCCCTAAATTCTTTATTTAGATGGAAATCAGCATGTCACTCTTGAATACAAGTATATACAGTCCATGGAAACAACTATAAGAAAACCAACTATTTATTTCGAAGCCACTTTACTCCAACTTACTCCTAAATATATTTAATATAGATCTTCCTAGGATAAAGTCTAGATAACCTTCCAGCTAGTTGTTGTATCATATTGCATAGTAGGACTTGTATAAATATGTCACAAAATGCCCTATTCTACTGATATGGGCAGATGAGAATATTCAACAAATATAATTCATTTTTGTATCCAAGCATTAAGGCATTAGCAACCTGTCAGCCTCGGACCAATCAGAGACTTCCATTAAGTGGGCGTTGGCCGTTGGAACAATGTAAACATTGCTAGCTGCTGCTTGGACAGTGCCAGACTGGTCAAGACTGGTCAAAACTTACACTATTGTTGTGTTCATGGTGGAATAAAGTCAGTATATTCGCCAACCTTCTCTCTGAGCCTCATTTCCTCACTAGTTAATTGTAGTAAGATGCCAATCAATATCTCATCTCTTATAAATGGTATGCCCCGCCTAGCACTATATGACCTTTAAGAAATTAATTTCATGAGCGCAGGCTCCATATCCAATTAACAATTCTACGATATCAATTAGAAATATAGGTAACTTACAAGTATAGCATCACTGAACTCTCTGTCAGGACACCAATGGAATAACAAAGTGGAGTCAAATACTTCTTCAACAACGAGTTCCCTTGTAGCATCACTACATTCTTCTCCTCCTAATCCTCTTAGCTCTAGGCCAGTACTGAAATATGGAAGTGATTGTATTATTCTGTAAACGATACAATTATGATTCAACAAGTGTACATAGTAGCACAAATCGTACTTGCTATGATCACTGAGACTTTATCTCAAATGGACCGTAACCAATCTTTAGATCTTTTAGCACCTTAAATCAAAATACCGTATCCAAAATGAAAAATGTAATATGATATTAAAAACGCTTTAGCCACATCCATTCAACCCAATCTGGTACACATAGAGTATGAATGGCTGGAAGGAAGTATTTCATATTAGCTGTTTGAGTGTTTTTAAAATTCACAAAGCAACAGGAATCACTAAATCGATTTGCAAGAATCAGATTTTCCAACACTTTCACATTGTGGCCAAGGACGTAGGTCTTAAACTCGCTTATAACTTATTGCTATTGTAATTCAATACATACCCACAATAAATACAGCAATATAATCGATGTAGAACAAATGGAAAACGATTGAAAACAAACAAAATAGACTTTGAGGTAGTATAATAACAATTGGTACTTCTATTACAACAAAGAAAAGGCATCGATGAAGTATTTCCATCTGTGAATTCAAAGATTTTATCTCCTCTGACCCTCACAAAGTAACACATCAGGTTATACTTACTCTTTGGTGAAACTGAGTATACCATTATCATTTAAGGCACGATTGTTATTTTTCATCTCAAAACTCTCTATACTTCTTGTTCGATCTGATGTATCAAGCCCAGTACTGTGAGATTAATATAATATACACACGGCTTGTTAGTGATGAGACGGGTTGGAGCAGATGGTTGTTTAATTAAAGAGCTCAAAATTAATGGTCCCACTTTGGCAAAAAGGGACCACAGACAGAGATCATAGTTAATTAAAGATGAAAAGGGATGGACAGAAATCCTGAGTGTAATGCTATGCTCCTTATAACGAATGATATAAAAGGTATTTGATATCTAAAGCCCTTACAAGCTATTCTGATTCTACAGTAACACGATCTATAGAAAACTGCTCAAATTTAAATGTTAACTCTGATCATTAGCTTGCAATGTTTTTAGATGTCAAATACACTCAGGGACTATTACGATTGTGCAGAAGACGTATGAGTTGAAAAACATTTGCTATGAACAATGGCTTAATGTATGGTTGATAGTTACTGTAGTAGGTAAGAAACACTTGCTAGTTCTTTAAATATCCTGTAGCTCACATTCAACAGGGATATATATAAAACCGAAACGTTATATTAGTCAAAAGGGTTCAGTTCACACATAAGGGAGATTTACAATTATTATGCATTTCAATAGCAGTCACAATTAAAGGTATATTTATCTCAACCCAACACCAATCCAAGAGGGATGTAAAGTATTACTTAATAAGTAATCTCAGCAACTACTTACTAAGACATAGCTCTGCTGGCCAGTTGGTGATTATTTCCTAAATAACCTCCGTCGGAATCTTCATCCTCTGTTGTAACAGTTCCGTTAACTGCTTCAGTCACACCAATCACTTTCACTGTTTCAATCAGTATTAATGCTTCGTTTATTGTCCAATCAATATTGACATAACGGTTTGTTTATTACCATGAACGTAAGTGAAGATTCTAAATTGGAGGTTAGCATGTCATCTATTTTAATTACTTCAGACTACAATGAACTGCAATTTATTGCTAGACAATAATGAAAGGCTCATATGAATACAATCACATGGGAGGAAATAATGCAGTTAACAAAATATGACGGTATGTTAAAGATTTATCTAAAATAGACGCAGGCTATTATAGTTATATAATATGATGTTGGGTTACAATTATTTAAAAATCAAAGTTCGGTCAAATGAAATTAACTCACATTTATTCCTACAGAGGCATGGTTTTATGATATGTTCACCAATGACATTGACGTGGCAGTTTAAACAATAATTCTTCGCCCTAAATCGAGTGAGAAATACTGATCAGTGCCAAGTCATCTAACATACAAATAACCCGTATGTGTAGACTAGGTAGAATATAACAACAAACCTCGAAGAGAGTTTACATCTTCAATGAACATTGATAATCATGATTAAGACAAAAATTATTGCAGGTTTTGCGGCAGAATTGTTCACAAAATGTATGGAAAAGTCCTCCCATGTTCACCTTCTTTAATGTTCGCACTGTCTATATATGTTATCATTTCATTTCAATAATTCATAATGATGTTATGTTATTTGATTATGCTACCATTATCTAAAATGTTACATGCATAGTACAATTACACCAATATACGATTTGTTTACCTCTTAACTTCATCTTCAGACTGACATATAAAGAAGCCAGTAGTCTCTGTATCAATAAGAGCATTTTGCCCTGGGTTTAACGACACCTGGTGATAGAACTGGTCTTCAGCCCTTACAGTAATGGCTACCAATAGGAGCTTCAATTTAGAAAAGCAGATCCTGGAAAGAAGAGGAAATGTTCATGTCATTCCGGTCGTTCCTAGAAAAGGGTAGCTTATACAAAGGAAAATCAGATAAAGGGAATCAGAGAGGATGGAGAATTGTTTTTCACAGCTTGGTGTGGGTCTGTAAAGCCTTTTACTCAGTGTTACTAGATCTGTTTTGATCAAGCGAGCAAATGTTTACTATCTAATCCGATTTGAAAACAATAATAAAAAGTGGTGACGAAACCTAACTCTTGTTGTGTAGAAACCAGACCCTCGATACCCTAATACACAATTGCACTAAAAGTTCAAAATGGCAAGGTGATTTCTAATCTCTGATTTCATTATTCAACGAATTGATCCGTTTCGAGGCACCAAAATGACTAATTTTGATTCACAGATAATGGGAGTGCTTGAAGCTTCTTAGGATATTATATTACATGCTAACGTGATGCGTACATGTCGATAACATCACTCGGCTGTAACTTTCTGAACTAATAAACATCCAGTATAGTGAGAGTGACCAGGCACCCTCTGAATAAAAGCTCTTCCAAAATTAAACTTTTGATTATAAAATTTCTGATTTTAATCAGAAACCTCTCCGACAATCGGTAATGCAACCACAATATTTTGTGGTGTATCTCCAGAAATGATTACCAAATGCCAACGTAAAGAAAAAAGTTGGGCAAAGAAAGTTTGGGAGTTCGTTCACCGAGGGAATTCTGTGGTCGCTTCCGTGGATCATCACATTAAATTGCTGACTGCTTTGTTTCGAATAAGCTGTCAGGGAGAGAGTGTGAAGCGAAAGGATGTCTGACATGTATTGCCTGAAGAAAGCTATCTCAAGTCGCACATGGGGAGAGCCGATCAATACTATTGACTATGCTAAGGAAATCCATGAGCCACTTTGGAAATAGATCCCCAGCCTCCTTTAATCCAGAGCTTGGGATATCATAGTTTCAACCGAGAGGAAAACTACAGATTTTGGGCTTAGGCAAAAGTCATATGAAACTAATGGTAAAAACGTATCCCCTTAGGAACAGAAACACATTGAGGGTCTCTATTCACTCCATAAATCAAGTGATACCAGTTAGATCGATGATAGGTTGTGATTCTAAAATACAGGTTACAGGTATTGAAAATAATTTCAGTTGACAATGCAGAACTGAAAAACCTATAGTTTACTTTAATAGCGGCACTAAATATTAACAATCAGAATATCAAAAGAGTCCGAGCACAAAATGAACAAGTTCAGCAATTTTACTTATATCTATAGGTTATGCCAGAGTCTGCATGACCCTGTATTTTGATATACACCAGGCGAGATACAAAATACCATACTAAAAAGGCTAATTTTTCAATGGCAATTGTTCCAAGGGGACACTATCACATACGGACATTGTAAGAGCATACATATATCCCTTGAGTGTTTGTTCTCCATTCTGAAATGTATTCGATCTAACCTATGAACTTTGCAACCTATAAAGCTGATATACTGAGTAAGGGCAAAAGTATATATTCTATGAAATATGACAGTCGCTTGTTTTTCGTATGAATGCATCTTTATCACTGGCTGACCCTTTGACTTATACTCCATATATACACCATAGTTGCAAGTATATCTGACTTGCAGTACACCAATGCATTTAACCCTCACGAGGGGGGGGGGGGGGGCAATGCACTGCAGCGCCACCAACGAAAGGTTGAACAAGTAATAGGGTCAGAATTTCAGAAAATGTACAATTGGCGGCTGTACACATTTAGTAAATTCTGCTAAATTAAGCTGAAATTTCGTCAAAACTAGGAAAATTTGCGTATATATTCGGCATTGCATTGATTCCAGCAATCTATTTGGTTAGGTTGAACTGTATTTTGAACTGTATATTCGTCTGAAATTTGGGTTATTTAAGAGAATTGGTGAAGCTGAATTGCGCATTTTTTTGCGACTTCACCCATTATTGAGTCAAACCTATGTGTCTCTGGTCGCTATTCATGCGGTAAAACCTTTATTATATCACTTATTTGCGATCAGGTATAATTGGGCCGATTGTTCATAATATAACAGTTCCATTTTTAATGTTGCGAAATGTCAGTAAATTCACTTGTTTCCATAAATGTTGGAACAATGTTGGAAGAAGATACTCAAAACACTCTCTTTATATATATTCTATGATGTGGTGTAATGTAAAGTCAATGTAAATAGATATAGATGGATAGATATGAGTACAGCTAGATAGCTAGAGAGAGATATGGATAGAGGAAAGCAATTCGGGACTGAGAGAAACTGGTCTTAATAGAGGGGTGGTCTCTATAGAGAGGTGATGTGCTGTGCTCGGAGAAAAGCTAGTGAAGATCTATAGTCATAGTGGAAGATCTCATAATCAGGAAATCCCGTCTCAAATTAGTGTTTGCAGTCCTTATAATTAGTTCAGTCTGATAGAGATCAACAAGATCAAATTTACACAGGTAAAATTAAGATGACTCGTGTAAGCATGCCATGTCTTAGCTAGCTGAGAATCCAATGTCCTCCACTAACTTCTTACATCTCTATACCTTGCTTGACTTAGTGGTAGAAACTTAGCAACAAATATGTTTTAGAATTATCGGAAATTTATTATCATTTCTACATCACTGGTACGAATGTAGATGGTTTTCGTCTTTTCACAGTTAATTTCGTTAACTTAACATTTATATTCCGTCGTCTAGTTACATACTGGAAGACCTGGAAGTCATTTCTCAAGTCTCCGTTTTGTTCCACGATTGTTTGTACACATGAATAATATGTTGAATTGAATTGAATACCTTGTATCAGCTAATATATATAATGTACACTCGACATCTCTACACATATCTTAAATTCTGCTAAATTAGGCCGAAACATTGATTGATACTAGCTCTACATCTGTGTATATTTGGCATTGCATTGAATTAACATAACAGTTCGGTTGTTTTGAATTTTATTGTGATGTTTATTTTCCTCTTAATTAAATTGCTACATTTTAATCACTGCCTTGAAAGTATTGGCATGGATTAAAAGGATTAATAACCTCCATTTCGGGTTGCTAGTTGACAGTCTGTATGATTATGCACCAAACAGCCCCAACCCCTCAGCAGCTTCTCAGTGTCAGTCATTAATCCTATAGTATACAATACAAACACATGTACTTACTCTGCAGCCTGTGGAAAAGATTTGCCATAAAATACTTCTGAGAAATGTTCTGTATACATTTCCATTCCTGCTCCTTGGAGGTAGTAATCCTGCCACTGCATGGATTTATTTGACTGTAGAAAGAAAAAGTGGTAAAAATATATATATTGTGAGATCAAATACCTTGAAAAGGCTTGAAAAGGTGTGTTTAATACGTCATTAGCCAAACCTTTTTCAATAATGCATCTTCTTTAATGGACAGGAGGGGGAATAACCTGGGCGGAATAGTCCACTGGACACTGTCCAGTGTTGAGCCACTCTACCACGTGGGCACTGACTCACTTTGGTACTGGCCGCAGACCAGGGTTATATCCAGTTAAGACGAATCCATTTAAGAAGAATGAAATTGTCAAAACATGTGAACTACCAATAACTACACGCGTTTCCTTGCTATGTGAATATGCTGTATCTCTTAACAAAGTTTCGTTATATATTATAATAGGATCCCCAATCTCCAAGGGCTATCGACGGCATATTATATATAGACATATCACCGGCTGGGCTATGAGTGATCAGAATGGAGTTGACCATATACGTTTAAAGAACACGTACTAAAGGAAAGAGTAAGAACTTATAGATTCTGTATAATACACAAGTAAAAACATAAATATCTTTGCTCTCCAAAGGTCATGAATTAATGAATTATTACACAACATGGCCATTTGCTATTATTTGAAAATAGAATGGTCGAATAGCAGAGACGAGTGAACGATACGAATTGTTTTGTAACAGTATGACAATAAAGAATGTTTGAATTGAATTGAATTGATACGATAAAAGATCAGCTTTAAATGTTAGTAAACAATTAAGTTTTAACGTTTTAGGATGTGTGTCAAGAAGAAGTAAACTCCAGGACCTTGGGTGCATAGATTTGGGACTTGTTCCAAATTTGAAATCAACCACATGGAACTGAACTCCTTGCATCATATAGGTCAGTGAGCATTATTTTAGATTATAACAAACTGCATACAATAATATTAGATGTAAACCCGCCCAATTCATTGAGATTAATAAACCATAATTCAAAATGTGGATATTATACAATCCAATTGAAGGCCTTCCCATCATGTATTAGTTTATACCTGTGATGCTGCTTGATTAGAAACAAAATATAGCGGCCGTACAGGCAAGGTGAACAATGCTCCCGTCTACCCATTAAAATATAGCGGGGTTAAATATCTTTTTCCATGAGATTCATTATTAATTCTTTATTAACGAAATCATGATCGAAAAGTCAAACCTTTTCTGAATCATTATCCTTCTAAAATAAGAAGAAAGACCATGTGAAATATCTTTTCATGATTAAATCAAAGCACTGATCAATAATTATTCAAAAGATAAGAAATAACATTTTCTTTAAAAAAAGCAAGTAAATTGCATGAGGCCCGCCGGTTACCCAGCTATATAAATATATAGATCTTTTGGCAGAAACCAAGCTGTTCTAGAACATGCTTTTAATTAATAGCCTTTGTAGAAGTATTTGATTTGGTAGTATAAATCTGTCCTTTTTTCAGATTTCTAAATGGAATTGTTTCGGTGAGCGTTTTGGTCTGAAAGTAATCAATCATTATGATTCTGTTCCATATCAGATCGCCTGTGTAAATAGATGTTATTGGTGGATTGATCTCTTTGAGATGGGTGTATTAATCCTTCATTTAAAAATGTTTCCCCAGGAAGAATATTGTACTGTTGGTAACTTACAAGAGAACAGTTGCAGTATATCGACCAAAAGGAAATCGATCCCGAGGGACGAAAGGAAATATTTTGTCTAAGATAAACATGATTGGCATATATTTTACCTCTATTTCTTTTAGTGTCTGTCAAATGCATATTTGAGGGTCCCCCGCGCGTATAGAAGAATATATTTAATGAAGGGAACAGACTGTCAATTCCCGCAAATTTACTAATTGGTTAACCGATAACACTGAAATTATCAATATTTTGTTGCTGCCATATTTTATCATAAATACGAGCATCGGTCGAAAGAAAACGAGCACGGTGGGCGATAAAAATTGAAACTACATCAGCAAATGATTCAGGCGGGTCACCGAATTATACATCTATATGGACTGCAGCAAACCTACAGCATAAAGTCCTCCACGGCGTTGTTGAAATGACTTTCAGATGGGTAGGTAAAGGATGGAACAAAAAGTAAAAAATCGTTGAATGAACTTAACTAAAAACGCAGCTTTAATTAAAGTCACATTGTTCAACAATCAATGCTCCCTTGATCTTTATATGAAAGGTTTATCACATTCGCAATATGATATCAGAACTGAGATATATAGCTCTGATAATATTACGTAGTTTTAATATACATATAACGTTAACTTACTTGAGATTGTAGACAAATCCACATCAAATTTGCACGTTCGTAAAGAGATACATTAGTCTTCAAAATAGCCACGTCGAAGAAGGTTTGGGAGGATGTATATATGCCATCACAATTTTACAAGGTATATATTTCACTATTCTCTAATACATATAAAACAAAAGAAGAGAAAACGACACTCGAATCATTCAGACAGTTCACTGATTGAGTTGCAGGACCACATAATAATCACAAACTTACCTTTTTGTAGGATCTCATGACAAATAAATTAGCCATAAGGGTTGAGAAACCTGGGGCTAAACAGCTCTGAGCCATGAAACCAAGTTTCATTTCAGCTAAACAGATGACTTGGTCTGACAGTGTCCATGAAGGTAAATTCACCAGGAAGGCCTAGATTTAATAGAAGGAATAGAGGATTTGTATTAGCCATGAATAAATGGAAGTATTTTATCCTGGCAATCACATGCTACGATCACTTCACGATAAACGCACTAAACTAAGGTTATCATTGCATTCTTTTGGAGCTAGTCGGTTATCTTGTCCGCTCGGTGGATATTGCACTTAAGCCACGAATGGTTCTAAATAACATTATGTTTTAGAAATAGTTGTACATGAATTGACATCAATCATGTTTAAGAAATGAATGTATTAGCAAGAATGCCCAAATATCCAATGCATCTTTTAATACGATTGATATCTTCCTTGTGTTTATTTAAATTCTATCAAATTCAAAGGATGGTAGAGATTGAAGACTTTGCTCCTGACATTGGAATAGTGGAAAGATAATGTTCGTCTAGAACAATGCACGTGGAGTCACATAAATCATGTGAAACCAAAGCTTGATGGCTTGGTCTAAGCATCGGCTTTGGCTATTATGTTCTTGATAGATGGAAAAAAGGTGTTTTGAGGAGGGAGGAAATCGTGGAAAGAGTCTGATGCACGCGATATGAAATACGTTGGCGCCAAACTTTCATTTGCCTCTAACATTTGCTGTAAATGTCGTCTGAGAAAGGCATGTCGATTCAAACAAGTCCAGTTAAAGCATTATATTGGCTTTCGTGAATCAGTTGACACTTGCTAATAATACTATTGTTTGAACAACTTCAAATTCAAATCGTGCTTACATTTATGATTGATACATCAAAAGGGTGATGGGCTTCGTTGGTAGAACGCTGTTGAAATGCTTTACAAATTAAACCAAATATTTCACCGCTAGATTCGATTCAGTGGGTTGTCAGGACTGGATGAAGGTAACTATCCCTAGTTTTGTCAAGAAAATCAATTAGGAAAACGCTAGTGGGAGTCTTCTTCATCCATGTCAGATATTTGAGGATGGACTTAGATGTAGCTCTTGTGAGGAAGAAAAGCAGAGATGACCCAAGAAGCACCTCTCGTGAGGACTATTAGGCTGTATAGGTCTGTGCCCTGAATCATTTTTTTTAAAGATTTTATTTCCCCTGGGTTAGCACTATCCCAGTTGCCCAGACTCTTCTAATGCACCCAGTTTACACAGGAGCACTTACGAACTATAACACAGGTCTACATATTGTATTATATAAAGAATGAATCGATAATGATGTTTTTAGAATGATGTTTCATGGTGATCAATGTTAGGCCATTCAGTAGATATGACAACACAATGTCATGGGGCCTATATGTAAGGATTGGGACATTTCTCACCAGAGATCTGCTACGTCCTATTCCAAGCACATCATTTCTGGAATTGATCATTTACCCTATTCAGGTGAGGATATTATTTCGTGTCCGGAAAATAACCCTCAGAAAAGTTTGAAAATTTCAATATAATTTATTTATAATTATAACAATGCATCAGTTTGAACTATCATTTTACGTATGGTATTATGTACTAGTTAGATATCTTCCTAATTACTGGGAGGTATTGCATACTCCTTCCATACCATCATTTTAATCTTATCTAAGTCAAATATAATAGATGGCTAATTGATAAACGGTCTTTAACCAGTAAATGTGTCAGGAGGTTTCTTTTCTGTTTAAATCATGTAAGGGCTCTCTCTTCGATTCCACTTGCCAATTATATCTATTGACTATCTGAGGGTCTTGGTGAGACGTAAATAAAAGCCATATTGCATTGGACCCTATTCCGAGGCAGACACCTATAATTCAGATCCAGTGGAGTGCCATTTTCTCTGCTGTTTCTCTATGGGGAGGCTATGTAGAATGAGAGGGGAAGGCCCGCGTTATGGGGAAAAGATGAATCACTTATGGAAATTCCGTCTTTTCAGCGATAATGTCTTTTCCATTATTTGTAACACACAAATCAATAGAGACGACACGGTGTCACAGGAAGAATTATTTTGACGGGATTTTGAATAAAGGAAATATGTAGCTAAATCTGTGTTACTTTTTGCTCAAACCAATCTCTGCTACTTGTGGGGAGGCTTATTCTGATGACAACATGATGACAACGTTATACTGTATGAGAGTTAAGGAATGAGGTAAAACATAACGTCCATTTGGGTGTATTCCAAGTGATAATTGATAATAATAATGATAATATTATTATTAACAATAAAAAAACTAGGTAATATAATATCAAAAAATTGTCAATATGAAGCGAAATAAGCAAATATGTGGGTCAGATTTTCAGAAAATGTACAATTCGCCTTCACCAATCCTCTCAAATAGCACACATTTAAGACAAAAATGAGCTTCAAAATGCAGTTTAACATAACAGAACTGATACTTCAAATCAATGCGATACCAAATGTACTCAGATATACCCGGTATTCTTTCATTTTTAAATGTATCATTAGTTATATGTGTAAAGTTCAACTAGGTATCAAATACAATATTTTCATGATAACCATTCAATTATCTTTATATGATCGAATAAATTTAGTGCGGTTTCAATGAAGGTAGTGATGTCATAAGGTCTTTACATTTGAAGTGAACTGAATATAAGAACATAAAATACAATACACAGCATACGAATGAGACACGGGTCAGATATGTCAAATGAGGTCCAGCTAATTAATTGACCAAAGAGAAACAATGTTACAGGTGACATACTATTGATGAGTTTTACAGACAGAGGACCTGTTTATTTGGTGCAGGCCTATGACTAAATCCGCTCAATAGCAATATAATGTAAACCGATATTATACTACAGTTATGTTGAGATTGGATGTTGCATTGTAATAGAAATAGTTAATAAAGGCCGTTCAAGGGAACTCCACTGAAATTGTAGATGCGCAGTATACATTATATTATGTGCAGTTGTTCTCACCTTGTTGTGGTATCTAATAAGCTGTACAATAACTCTGATATCTTGATGGAAGTTCTTGACAGATATGACCCTCATTATGTTGGCAGCATCCTCCGAGTCGGGGTCATGACATCGCGGGTTGGCCATTATTAAGCACGCATCAGCACTCTGGACCTGCACACAAGAGGAATTTAGATTAGAACTTTTATTGCTGTTGGAGAAAAATAATTTTCTTTCTACGAACCATATAAACACATAGAACTTAGGAGGGTCAGTTTTCCTTTAGGCCTACATAAACAGCCAATTATCCATCAAATGAATTGTTTAAAACGCATTCCCCTTAATTGGTTTTATAGTTATACTTATGGCATATAGTAATAAAGGAAAATATATATATGTAGTTATAATATATAATGATAATGGAAGAAGAAGTATCATAATCTTACAAGTCAATATTCCAGTAATCACATCAACAGAAGGCTGATATAACTATAGTGACAATATAACTTAATCCAGCTCACATCTCCCTCAACCTGTTTCTGTAACTCAAACAATCCTTTCCATACACAACCTTCTTAACAATCTAATAGAAGAGGGGCCATTTATAATCTTATTCTTAATTAGTTACTTCTCAAAGTAGTTAATCATTATACTAAATATATAGTTAATTACTCCAATTATGTAATTCACTCTAATTACAATAACCTGATTGAATTTCATTGTAAAATTAAAAATCAATTTCCCATACTCACTCTCAATCTTGTGTGTTCGGGGTCAGTATGGAGGTCTCGTAATAATATAAAATCCTAAGACGGACACATAAACCCTGTTAAGCTGTACTCTTAAAGACTTGCTTAAGTCTTTGATTTGATTGGGATTTTAAAGACAAGACCAAGACTACCGGAGGTGAATATCAAGGATATTATATCAACTAGGGTTTGGGACTTACCTTAACTCTCTCGAGGTCCCTTGTGCTCATCGCAGTGCCCTTAAAGAAAACTACTTGTGTAAAATGACGCTTGAAAAGTGCTTCAAGTTCTAAGTCTGGTGTTTTGCTGCAGAGAAAAAACAACAGAAAAACATTTTAGAGCAAGAATCCAAATGCATTTTTGGAAATTGGTTTTGAGTGAACATATTACTCTTAAAATGATAAATCAGATACATCAAATTGAATACAATCCATATTTTCGTCAGTAGCCTGGAACTTAATTTCTTCGTTATAATGTTTTAATCCTTCTTTTATTACCATTAGATAAAAACAAAATCGTTATAATATACAATTGTATTATATTCATAATTAGACAAGTTCTTCTTACGAGTACTGTTCTAATATATCTATATAATGATACAAATTATATCTATGATTTATTGTGTTTACAATCAATGTATCATTACATCCCTTTATAATTAAGTATATGTAGTGAACCTGCTGAAAAATGCCATTGCCTTGACGGGGAACCGAACCACGGACCTTTGGATTGACGCTCTAATGCTCTACCAACTGAGCTATCGCGGCAAGCACAACTTCAGCAGGTCACAATCCCAAGTTCAACCACCAGGACCACTACACTGCCCCCCTCCAACAATGGACGAAACTCATCTCATATGGTTTCGTCCAACTTGGGGTATACAGTGCTGCCCTCATGTGGCTGGTCACGGCACCAATTGTAGTGAACCTGCTGAAAAATGCCATTGCCTTGACGGGGAACCGAACCTCGGACCTTTGGATTGACGCTCCAATGCTCTACCAACTGAGCTATCGTGGCAAGCACAACTTCAGCAGGTCACAATCCCAAGTTCAACCACCAGGACCACTACATATACAATTGAATAACTGAACACCCATTGTAACACTTTATTTTTTCGTTCCTATTTAGTGTATATACTTGTTTAGGCAAGCTATATTCCAATTTCAATAATTGGGATAAATAATATACTTAGGTGTTTTTTGAGACCCATCTCATCAAATTATTATTTAGATTATAAGATTAGACATAATTGTGGTGGTATCCTTCACAATTAATCCGTCGGTTTATAATTTCAAATCGGTTTCGGAATATGGACATACACTTACCTGTCTAAAAAGACGCATTTGATATTTTGGTTCTCCCTGTCCTCGTGTAGAAAATCACGTAAAAAATTCTGAACTGATTCGTATGAAATATACCCACAAAGAATCACATGTCTGAAATGAAAAACAAGAAGACAATATTTAGCTCCAATTTTCTTGCTCTGGACCCTAGATAAAAAGCAATCCTTGAATATATTCTTGAAGCAAGTAATTTAAAGATAACTATTACTATTAAGACTTCCGGTGAAGCAACATATTGACAAATTACAAAATCATAGTTTGAAATAAAAAAGTCTTTACTAACTGTTCTCTTTGGCAAAATATCAAGATCTTGTTTCCCAAAATTAATATTAGGAAAAGTAAAACTCTGATGACGCAAGAAGGATTGATTAAAATGAAAAATGAGAAACAATAGGTTTGACTATAGTATTGTCTTAGAAATTGCTTAAAGTATACATGTACACATTCGAGAAGGCAAAAATGGGCAAACTGTATGCTTAAAATATATCATTTCAAACTTTCGGAAAGTTGAAAAGAAAACTTTGTTTCACCAGTACACAAAATTTAGCGAGAAAAATACACCAAAAGTGACAGTATACATTGCATATGGTTAGTTGAATGATATCATAATCTCGTGATTAAATATAATTCAAACCAGAGCTATTCCCTATGATATGTAATAGCTCTGTCAAACTAAGTAACAGCAACACATGTGTGCTGCAGAATAAACATTTTCAATGACAAGTAATCATCATTAATTGAGCGTTAAGTCTAGTCATGTCCAATCTAAGCATTGTTTTGATGGCCTGAGATTGAAACAAGATGACGTCTATAACATTAATAGCAATAAAATGGATTCAAACATTAATGTATGTGCAGAGAGTCCATCCAAAAAGCACCGACACGAGCCTTGCAGATTATTAAAACAGTTTATTCTGCAATAAATTTTAGATTACTATCTCTGAGGTACAATAATCTTTGTTAATAGGACATGTGTACCATTAATTAATCGGATTGTGATTTACAATTTAACAATAATTTGCAATAATAAAGACAGCACTATTGATACTCATAATAGCTCTGATAAAGAACACATAATACATATGAGCACTTGGTGCAGTAATCGGAATTTTATGGAGATCGAATCCTGCGATTCCTTATTATTTAGCATGAAAGTATGACTGAGTTTGGGAAAGACTTCTTGCCTAGTCCCAGCCATAATTGTACGTTTCACCACCTAGTAATTCATCTAGTTGGTGAGTCATAAGTGATAATCCCCAGAATCCTTTTGTAATGTTCCTTTCTTCAGTGTCCATGCCCACCAATCAGGCCATTCCTTTTACTCTGGTTCGGCATATTCTCTGTAATTCATCCTGCTGTCAGACCAGGGTTGAAATTAATATTCTTAATAAGAGGATGGTATTCAAGCTTAGTTTGATAGATCTCGCCCTGCCAATGGATTACACACCACTTCGTGATTAACTCTTAGGCTCGGCTTCATGACAGCTCCGTGCACTCATGGTCCTAACCACTTCATCAATATTTATATTACCATCAGGATAAAGACGATGATCCAGCAATGGGGCATGCATTGGCAGTGCTGGTTCTGCCAGTTTAGTTGCGATTAGCTCCATTCGTCGAAAGTTCCCATGAAGTGACTCCTCTAGGAAAGCAGTTTTTGTTTTGTTTCCACCCACGTGATATATCTCGTTTGGACAAAAAATATTTGTACGCATGATTTATATATGTAGAGGATGGATATACTTCATAACAATTGCAATCATTCCCTTCCTACGTCATTGTCAGGGACAGGAGAACGCATTTATGCATAAAGGTTTTTGCCAACGTAATTGCTCTTTCTGAAAGACAGCCTAAGAGATAAGCTTCGTCACACAGCAGAAACAAACGTATATTTTATCATCGACTTTTATGTGGTATGTCAAAGTGGCTATTGTAATGGTATGTATAACAGCTTCTTAGACAGGTAACGACCCTAAAGGGAACAACCACTATTATCAACAATACAGCAAGTAGCGCGACAGTTTTCTACCTCAGATATAAACTTGCTAACTCTCCTTCGAGTTTGGTGTTACTAAATTATGATGTTCTTGCCCCGAAACAAGTAAAGAACATCGTTGATATATAAAAGTTTCCTTTACATTTTTCATCAATATTTGTGGCAACAATATAAGTACTGATGAAAAATTAAAAGATTTGTTTATTCGAACTCCACCAGTGAGCTATCTTTTGATATTTAGTCGCAAGATATCCTCACCAAGGTCACAGAACATTAATTTTGTACACTGGAAATGCTCTATCTCACTCTCTAAAACAATGGAACCATCAAGAACTGGCATGAAAAGTCTTGATAATGACTTGGGACGATGCCGTCGATAGCAGGTGCAGTGCTGTAAAAAGTCGGTTGCCTTGACTCACCGCAAACCAGGGGGTTTGTCATAGGACCCCGAAAATTTTTGTTGGCTTGCTATAATGGTCCTGATCTCTGGAACAAAGCTTGTGTATAAGACCTGAAAATGGAACCAGATGGATCGCTCAGACGGGGATATATGTTATGGGAATTGCCACTATCACTAGCACTACGTGATCTTACCTGACGCCGGCTGGTTTATCATATGTGCCACCGTATCTTTCTCGCCTTCCAACAATATCCATAATTTCAGGAACAAAGCTGGCAAACATTGCCTAAAGAGAATGATGTATCTTCGGATGAATACAAATTATATTGATGAATATTTGTAACTTTTAGAAGTGTTTAAGATTGAGATAAAACATGCATGCTATGATGATCTGTCTAATTGAAACGAATATTTGAATTTACACTCTTATTTAATAACAAACTGTTAGTAGCTTTTGATTAGAACTGTTGGGGTACAATATTAAGCACACTTTATTAAATATTTGAAAAACAGGAGTATGAAGAATCTCATACATTTAATGATCTGGATTCTGTTATGAATATGCTTTGCTATACGCTATACACACTTGGCCTTATTTCTTGGCCTACCGATGCAGACTGAGCAAGGAAAACAGTCCATATAATTTAGGGAAAATGCCTTTAGGCATTAGGAAGGTGCCAAACCATTTTTAGAGCTTTGTTTGCTAGGCATGATTATGCTTAATGTAAAGGATATTAAGAGCTGTACAATAAACTAAGCTGAAGGGTTCTTATCCCAAGTAAATCTTATTTATTTGATAAACTAAGTAAATTGGCCAACGTTTTGAAGCGGTCTCTACATAGGAAAGGATTAAAATTTATGCATATTATATAAAATTGGTCCTCGATAAATGTTCCGTCGGTGGCAATGGACCTAACGAATTGAGGAAATAAACTGACGACAAATATATAACATATAAGGCTAAAGTTGTGAAGAAAGTGTCAAAGTATAATTATATACATCTGAACGTGACACAGAACGATGCATTAAAGATGCAGTCCCAACGTTTAATCCCCTCCCCGCTAGTCCCTAACACATCTGTATTTTCATTCATTGTTGCGCATTCCAACCAATCACAACAGGTATATTTTATTATTATAACAGCTGAGCAGCCAACCAAGCCAAAGCTGGTTTTCTGTTGACACATCAATGGATATTGGTATTGATATACATTCAGAATGCATGAGTGAAACATCGGGATGAAACTATTTCAGTGGGGGAAAGGGACTATTCTAATAATTCATAAATTTTATGGGAGATATCAAGCTAATTCTGCACGACTTAAATTGTATTACAAATTTAAATTTGATCTTGAATCTATCAAAAGAATTCTCCCCAGAAGGGGTTAAAAACACCTAGGGTGGGAGATTTTGAAATCTATCAAAGTAATTATTAATATTAAGCTTCTTGGCTATGTATTGCCTCTATCTTTACATTTAATCTAATTGGCATAGTTCAATAGGTCGCTGTGTTTCCTCTGGTATCGAGATAGTCCAGCTGTAGGGGCTTAGAGTTATTAAATTGGTTGTCGAAGTAGCACTGACTGATGGTCCTTTTTAAGAAGCATATTAGCACTCGATTCATGCTACGACCTTGAAATTTCGGACTTTTAATTAGTCTAGTCCTGAGCTTATTACTAATGTTAAATATTAAGAGCCAGTAATGATCCGCCGCAGACAGAGAAGAGAAGCCAGCCTTGGAGAAGAAAAGAGGTTGAGTGATGTAAAGAAGATGTAATTATTTAAAAAGTAATTAATTAGGTAATGAGAGAATGAATGAATTATGATATAAAACTTTGAATATATCAACCTAAAGTGTTGGTAATAGTAGGTAGGTAGAGACGGAGAAGTCAGATGGGTAACATATTCAGAGTTTTTTTAAGTGATAATTCCGGATTAAATGAATACCGTACCCGAATTACAAGGATTAACCAGGCAGAGGTCTTATTTTTTACTAAAGGAATCTGCACGATTCAGAAAATGCACATTTACTACACTCTCCCTTTAATAACTTATCCATAGGACATCTCTCTCTTGTCCCTCCCATACCACCTGCTGTTCTTTTCCATATGTAAGGTCTTTTAATTCATGATATTAATGACTGATGTAACACTGATTCATTGTATGGTCAGTGAACAAGTTTATCGACCAAGAATTATTTTCATTAATGTTTGCTGGAAGTAATGTATTGTCATAGACAATTATTGCTCACAATAATACATAGTAAACAGGTTTTACTAACCAATTATCATTATAACAGGTCTATTGGGTTAATGTCTTACACAAGATAATTATTACTCATTATATCACATATCATATTAATAGACTCTGTGGTGAGTTTTCATTGTAAATTGGTGCTGTATTAGCTTTAACTTGAAGACTAATGTATCCAGAAGTGGTGCTTTGTATTTTATTTTGTTATTCTGGAGATTGGAGTAGGTATATCCGATGGGCGGATCTGGAAGATCTGTTCGCAGAGGCTCCTGTCCATTTCATGTAACTGTACTGATCAACTTGAATAAAAATCTTTATATATATATATGGGTTAAATATATTCATATATGCCTTGAAAACAGTTTACTCACCAAAGCACCGAGAATGAAGAAGACCAAGAAAGCTCGACCTAGTGTAGTTTCACAGGCCATATCACCGAAACCCACAGTAGACATGGTAACAATGGCAAAGTATACGCATTGCCAATATGTCAGTTCTTGTGGATTGCTGAAGTTATAAAATGGATCTCCCGATGTTTCCACCTGCAATTGTATTGGAAATGATTAGACATCTAACATACAGATCTTCAAATTTCTTACTTGGTTCTGGATGGCCGCTGTATATGTGTGCACTCATATTGGCTTACACATATCCCATCCTTTATTGTGCTTGACTACTCGTGAAATGATTTGATATATTGAATTGCTGTATACACATTCTAAATAAAAGAAAAAGAAAAAAACCCAACCTCAGGTCATTTGGGATGACGATATGTCCATACAATTATTCAAAGGGGCAAGAGGGTGATTGTAGGAACAATATAATCAATTATAACAATGAACATGATAATTAAATCAATAACATGATAACTGATGTCAATCAAAATATAAAGACGAGTTAATTGAGCCCCCCCCCCCCCCAAACTCCCCCATCCCAATCCCCCCCCCAACTAAAATACACCTCTCGCTCTCGCTCCCACACACACCTGATAAGACCCATAAATGTTCGAAATTGTGAGGGGAGATGAAATCACATACGGACAAAAAAGGTTGAATCAAGAGAAATGGCGTCGTTTAAAAGAAATAATTAAAGAAATTGGCAGCAGATAGAAAAGTAAATGCTTAAACTGTAGTAGACAATACTCCATAATTCTCGCCCACGTCAAACAATATAAATAATTAAGACAGAAAACAGTGGCACGAAACTTCCAAGTCAGATTTACTAAAAAAGATCCATGTAATCAAGCTTTCATTATGGATGCAGCTAACAAGGTATTCTTCGGACAGTTCCCTATTTTGTTTGCTGCGATTGATCTCTGATCATAATTGGCTTCTGGTTAAAACTCAGGTGAAGTGCCTTCAACTTATGAATAATCCCTTTGGAGTGTAATTGGCGTACAAAAGAAGTAATTACAGAGGTCAAGGGTCATTATACAAAGTTTAGTTAATCAAATGGGACTGCGATAGTTTAACATAATAGGATTCTAAGGATTTAATATACATGTGTATAATCTATTAAGGACTATTTTCCACAGAGGATAAATAGCTTATATCATAATATGGTTATCTTTCCAGTACCGATTTATGCCTGAACGGACACACTGGTGGCTTCATTAGATAGAGAATATCAAGAGAAGAGATACTATATCCAGTCTGCACTTGGAAAAGATGGAAGTGATATTTCCCGGTTATTCTACTATAGTTGCTGATATATATCTTCACCAGAAGACCCTTGGAAAAAGTAAATCTGGCTAGATCGTATCTGAAAAGAGGAATAATTGGATTGCATTCCAAATCCAGTATTGTAATCCAATGTTTATGGTTCTTAGTATTGTACATTCTTTCGGTTCCTTAACGTTACGGGTGATTGCAGTGGGGTATCTTTCTCTCTGTTGTCATGTATCTTCTACATTGATTCGTCAAGCAGCAATATGTGTGGTCAATTTGCTCAATTTAGCTATAAATAAATATATTACCAGACTCCTGTCCCAAACGGCAGGGATAAGTTGAAACAGAATGTTATGTACAAGATCGATCAAGAGATTTGGGACATAGTGTATGAGTAAAGGAGACAGATGGTGAAGAGATGGAACCAACACGTTTCCAGCAAGTTTACTGGAACAAACTATGGGTCTGAGAGGAAAGGAAGGTGTGAATATGATTTGAAAAGTCAGAGTAAGTCCCAGACTAAGTGAAACATAAAGGCTTCGATCCTAGGTTATAATCCCGCGACCAATTTCCCCGATGACATATCTTCTCATAATTGTATCCTAAATTATCAAGTGAATGAATAGCCTTGATCCTTCTATCCTTCCTTTAGAATACTGGCAACTGATGCCAGTAAAGAAACTTGGCTTAAATATACATACGTAACGTAATATCATTGATGAAAGATGACTAGTCACCTTTTATGAATAATATTACGTAATGTGAATTCACACCAAGTATATT
Organism: Sthenelais limicola; assembly: GCA_942159475.1. Lineage (NCBI taxonomy): Eukaryota > Metazoa > Annelida > Polychaeta > Phyllodocida > Sigalionidae > Sthenelais > Sthenelais limicola. The sequence continues at coordinate 67,479,744 of OW804097.1, read as the reverse complement.
TACTGAAATCCATTTGAGAAAATTCTAAATGTAACTGACCAAATGCTGCCAATACATGGCATACTGTATACAACTTTGGTAGTTTTCTTGTTAAACATTGGGTGTCAAAGCTAAAGAATAGTTTGTATTCATGCGGAATTGCATTGATTGTTTCAGAAAGTGCATGTACCAACCCATAATGGGATTGTCAACATAAATTACAATTACATTTTGGGGGAAAGAATGGAGGGCGCCTGACCATTGGCAAAAATGAATAAATAAATAAAATTGGAAAAGCGAACGATTGCCACTAATCCCATTAAAGGTTTTTTCAATTCTAAATTACGAAAAAATGTTGTTTGTCCTCGGGCTTGATTCCCCCCACCCCACCCCACCCATCCCCACCAACTCATCCTTTCTTACTTGGATTATCCTCGAATTAAATAGAACGCCGATATTTTAAATGCAATTTCATATACTAAGGAATGACATTGATACAGACCAGGTGAATGAAGCCAGCAGCTGCAAGCCAGACACTGACAAAGATGGATACTAGTTGAGCAAGCCGAATGGAGTTACTGGTCCGCAGCAAACTCAAATACTGGAGAATGTCCGGGAAGGACATGAGCCTGAGGGCTCTTAAAAATCGCAGTCCTTCAAATGCAAACATTGGATGGATAAATCACTCAAGATATCAATTACCAATGCTGAGTTTTTGTGTGTAAGCGTTTAGAGTGTTTTGCTTGCTGCAAATGCTTGAATTGATTCAATATTTCAATTTTTTCAGTGGGCTGCCAAACACATCGACAGTTCCTGTAAAAACTTTAAAAGATTAATTCGATTTTCTTAATCACAGTATTTGCTGAAGAATCTGTATCCAGCAGAACAGCCTGTACTTACCTAGCCACTGTCTGTTCAAATATAAACCCACAAATGCTGGCGGAATGGTGTAGTAATCAACAAAGGAATGGATCTCCAACCAAAAGGTTAATTTGTCATTTGCAGCAACGAACTGAAAATTTGAATTCGATAAGATAATTGGAAGATTACTACTTAACAGTTTGGCACATTCAGTCTGTATACTTTGCAGGGTGTTGTCTATTGTATTTAATCTCTATCAACAAGGAACATTTTGAACGTTTGTGTGGTTTCATGAAATTCATGAAATAATTGCATAAGTATTCAAAACAGGATTTTTCTAAGTGAAAAGAGCACGACTGTTTAGAGTGCACCCTTTTTGAAGTAACTTACCCGAATGAAGAAAAATAACATGAAAAATACATTGAAAACTAAGTCCACTTGTTGTCTAGTGCTTTCTATCCATGGAATGCAGGTCTCCTCCTTTGTTCCAGAACTGGAAATATATAACAGTTCAAATGGACTTTAATTCCCATGTTGCTATAAAGTACTCGTGTCTTCAGACCTAGAAAATGATACGATATTCACAAGAAAAGGGAGATCTAGAGATATGTACAAATAGAAGTACACATGCGAACGATTGAGAAACAGATCTTCATAAGAGAAAGTAGCAACTTTATGGCTAAATTGTAAAAGTAAAAAGCATAAAGTTAACCTTGCAATGATAAAAAGAAGCATAATGTCAAATTCAATGCTGTAAATGTATGGGTTGTATGTGAGAAAAGTTTGAAGTGAAGTTTAATAGTAAAACACAAGCATGCCCCAATAACAAGATGAATTCAAGTAGAAAAGGGAGTAAGAGTAAACGAATAATCCTAGTCTGTCCAGCCTCACCGCGGTAACTAGGTGTACATATATTAGGGGAATAGGGACAACTGCTATCTTAATTGAATGTAACGCCACCATCCACCCAGCCCACCGATTCCATTCAAATTACGTAAGTAACGCCCTCAGATATCTCTGTCTTTTTTTTATAGTTACACTCATCATAATTGCTTAAACCGATCTATTCAAATTCAAAGACACACATTCAGAAAAAGTGAATAGGTTGTTAACACATGTATACATATAGGGTCCAAAAAACCAGTAAACGTCCATATGGTGGACAAAGGGTTCTTGCAAAAAATATCAATAATTCACCTTAACCAAAGCAATAGGGTACTTCACATATTCCGCCAGCAGTGAGTGTGGAGTTAAGCTCTATCTCTGTGCGCATATGTGCATGTCATTTAACACGCTTCCCTCTGCGGGCAAATATTTCCACCCAGCCACAGCTGTGTGTGTGTTGACCGCTCACAGCATTCTGCCCACCGTTGGCCCATGCAGCAAGCCTTTGCCCACTTGTTTTTGCTGATACACTCTGACGAAAGTACACATACTGTAAGATTTAGCGGATGAATTGACCTGGAATTGGGCATGACTGATCTTAATATATTTTCCGATAATCTAGTCCAATTTATCAGGCATATAGTAAAACCAATCGCTGGGACAAGCGAGCAAAGTTTGACACCTATAGTAGAGGTATGAGAACACTGGAAAATCACCCGCCATGACCTCGATGTAGGATTGAAGTCACCACAGTTTCTGCGGGAATGAATATATTTGTGAAGTGCCCTATTATGCAATAAATTAGAATGCTATGCTTAAAAAAATTAATATGTCTGTCTGCTTTATAATCCTACCTTGAATCCAGCCTAGAAATAAAGTGAAACGGTTAGGTTCAATGTGAAAAGATTACATCATATAATAGTTTGATATTAGGACATTGATCAAAAACTTTTTTAATGGGTTTTAATTTGCCCACAAAGCCCTAATCAATGCATAGAGAGAATGGTATGTATGGGGTGCAAGTAATATAATAATAAATTCATTGAATTCGATTGCTGTATCATCTCTGCTCTGAGTATCATTTTATATGTATTATATGGTTCTAGGACATTCCAGACCTTTGCCCCCTGTACCTTTGCCCCTGGACCTTTGCTCCCTAAGACTTTTGCCCCCTAAGACTTTTGCTCCCTAGGACTTTTGCCCCCTAAGACTTTTGCTCCCTAGGACTTTGGCCACTAGGACCTTTGGCTTCTGCCATTTACTCCTCAATTTTAAAGACATTTTGCGATTGGTACTTCTTTGTTTCCAGTGTAAAACTTGCAAATTGGGTAATTCGATTTATTGACGGCACATTTTCCGTTAATGCATAACTATTGCAGCCCTATAACAGTAACCCTCAGCAAGAATGGGAATCTATAATACTTAACTGTTTGAAGACAAGAAGGCAAGTCGAATGATGTGGAAAGAATTAAAGGTGGGAATTCACACCTAGCATGCTTCTTGGAATACGTCTCATATTGAACAATGTTTTTTTGTTTTTGTTTTTTTATCCCAGAATGGTTTTAAAAGAGGTTGTCAGAAAACGTACAATCGGCAGCTTAACACATGCAGTAAATTAGGCTAAACATGGCAGATACATAGTCTTCACTGACGTCACGTACAGTGCTGGCTGTGGCTCGCCATGTTCTGTGCCACCCCTTGTAAACATTAGCTGTGCTCCAAGTCTCGAAAATGCCGTTTGCCGACCGTTTTTAACTCCAAAAGTGTTGGCGAATGTAATACATAGTATGCTGATAGGTTAATTAGATAGTCATTTTAAGTGTGTCATGATGGATAAATCAGTAGAATAGCCTTCTTTTAACCCTCGAAACGGGAAATGTCTGTCAATCTGGTGCCTACCGCTCTCTGCGCAAACACACAATATGGCTGCCAGTGGGGATAACCACTGACTGGGGTGACGTCATGTAAATACTATGTATACTATGTATATGTGTTTTACTTGATGTTGCGTTGAATCAACAAATAGTTCGGTTATGTTGAACTGTATAAATTAAACCGGATTTCTGTCTTGAAATTTGGGTTATTTGAGGAGGGTGGTGAAGGCGAATTGTACATTTTCAGGCGACTTCACCCATATCTCGAATATATTTAGCTCACATGTGTATTCAGGTATGAGTGCATTACCCATTATATAATTATTTCAATACCAGTATGTTATGATTAATATATATATGCATCTTAGAAGTCATATCCAAACAGCAGGGTACTCACTCTGATGCGTCTATAAGGTAAATGATGAGAGATCCAATACTCAGCACGCAGGATAGGGAAACCTAGAATTTAAAATGAAGCAAATATCACTTTCTTTTCATTTATTAGAATCATGCAAAGTGTTAATACTAACGTCTAAAGCCTTATATCCATTACCACGTCGAACCTAATGGCAAAACTTGCAAGGGAAAGAAGTGTGATGAACTCTAGCTTATTTTCGTATATTGTTCCTCTAGATATCAACAATCGCCAATGAAAATGAGCTTTAATTTCAAATGCAAAATTCATTTTTCCCTTTTGGACATTTGATGTGAGGTTGGACGTGGAAGTAGATATCAGGCTTAATTAACATACAGCATGTAATAAGAATCAGGAACAAGTTTATTTATTCAATAATCCCTCTAACGTCTAGGCTCAGAGTGTCTCAGATCAGATAAGAATTGTGTTACACCGATTGGACGCCTACTGTGCTAATGACTTTTTTGGTCCTGCATTACGCGTCCTAATAGAATTTCAATGCATTTTGCGGTTTGGAGCGAGAGGCTTTCCCTCAGTTTGAAGGGACTCTCTCAACTCTGAGTCTAGACTGTCTTGATAATTGATTGCCACCCATAATCTGATTATTTCTGATCGCTTCTAAAAATACATTTTTAAGAATAATTATGATATCATATGTACTACATGTACACGGTTTTGCTAATTGTTGTTCTACATAGCCCATTGAAAAAGAGACACTCGAAATATTCTATTAGCCGACAGATGTGGCCAAATGTTTGACTTCATATTTGTTTTTATTTATGTTAGTAAGTGCATGTTGGTCATTCTAAATAGAATTTATCATTTGCCATTCTATGCTACCTGAAAAGTAGAAATATCGTGTTTCCTTTCCTAAGGCACGTGTTTCCAGGACACGTGCTATTATTAAGACTTGTGCAAGGATAGTTTGTGCGTGCGAATGAATTTCGATTCATTTCAATTCTTCCGCTAAAAAGTATGGACATTTTAGTATCCACTGTTGATGCTTATCAGTTTAGAATGTTTATTTTACTTTATTCAAAATGTCTCTGTAATCGAAGGTACAGTTATTCCAGGTTCACTATTTGCTTTCAGCAATAATGATTAGTACAATATCCAAGTCCTTATTCAAAGAATTGTTTGTACATGCATGCATGTCTATATAAAAGGGGACACGTATTAATTATAGTAGGTATTTCTGGCATATTAGATATTTCTGATATCCAAGAGCATATATGGGGACTTTCATTATCATCATATTAGCATATACAGGTCTATCTAACTATAAAATGAATACCTGTTTCCATAATATGAACATTTTAAAGGGAAATAACTTTCCTCACTGACATTGTTCTAAAGCTCTTTATAGATATATATGAAATATCATAGATGTATGTAATCATCTAATCATTTGAATTTCTCGATGTTTCATTTGAGACTTCAATTTACTTGAGTTGACATATGGAAATAATATCCCCAAAATGACACTGAAGATTTGTTAATAAATCCAGACGAGAATAACAAATTAATGTATCAGAATCGTCACACATCTATAGATGTTTTCTTGCGATGGACTCTCATATTCAATGCCTTCGTGTCTTCATCAGGGAACGCTCATTATGAGGAACCTTATAACGCAGGAAGTACAGTGACCCCTTTTGTTGAAGAAGCCCGTGAGGAGATACAGAAATAAGGATGCTTAACCTAGATGTTGGTCAGTTACCACGGAGAAGCTCCTCCTCCATCTGAGAACCACTCACCTGAGCTTTTAAGACCTTTGCACCTGTGAGTAAATCCTAAAATGATATGCTTATATTATATGATGATTGTGGCGGGTGTCGAACGCGGCAGGCAACCAAGGGAAATACATTGTGACGATCTGGACAATTGCGTTGGAATACTTCTCAACTATTTGTGATGTGTTACAGAAAAAGTAAGTCATACCTCGCAAAAAATGTATTTTGAGATATCATCATTATTTTGAAAAGATGACATCAAGCGGATTCCAATGAAGGTGAGCATTAGACAATCTAATATGAATTACATGTTGTATGCATGACAAATAGTTAGCGATATTTCTAAGGGTCAATCACTAGTAAATTAGTTAAATATAATTATTATAAGATGACCTCAGATACACATCGTCTTGAAATTTAATATACGTATTTCTACTAATGAGAACTCAAAACTGTTAAAAAATGAAAACATTCCAAAAAAAGAGGTTCTGTAAAAACGATTTTTTTTTACTCATTTTTAAACTCGATCGCAGCTATAAATTTGTAAAAAAAAAATCAAACAAGAAAAAAACCTGTCAAATAATGCATATATATATGCTGCATACAATATATTATATATTGTATTAATCAATTTCGACTGTGATTTCCTTGGCCCCACTCAGTACTCATCTCAATATCTTAATTCATCAAGAAAATGCAAAGGAATACTTCAAATGGCAATTCAATAGTGCAGCTAGAGTTTACTTCAAGAATCAACTGAAAGGAAGACATAACCCAGATAAATGTGATAACGTTCTATGTTGAGTCTACAAAATACATTGGAAAGTGCTTTAAGTCTAGTGTATACAAAACTTTGTTAGTTGTATTTCAGATTCTTTGACTAGCATTTTACACCTCAATCCAACAGCAAACAACATAAATTAACCAAATTCGGTCACAGCATAGACTTGTTTGACGACCAAACGCATATAACACGCCTGCCATATATTTTTTTAAAGAGTTTTATTTTCATATTAGACTGAAAATTTGCAGATTAACATGTCGCCTAAAACTGAAAATATTGATAGCATGGAACTTAGATGGAACTTTGACCCTCATAATATATTATACGGTCGTAGTCAATTAAGGGAGAATCTTTTGTTGGAAAACTATTACGTTAGAGATGCATCATGACTCTTTGACCTTTGTATATAATTAGCAAAGAAAGACAGTTTATAATCATCAGACGTGTATTTAATCCACTTTTTCAAAGTTAAATACTTCATGCACATCGTTCTTGGAAGAGCAATGAGTGGAAAAACCTAATATGGGCTAATGAAAGGACAAGCATGGTTTTGTTTAAATCGGAAGATGTCAGAGACCAATTAACTTTCAATATGAAAAACAATCATCGTTCTCCCTATATGTGATGTGTTACACGAAAATGATTCACAAGTCGCAAAACTGACATGTACTCCTTCTTGGAATGTTTTCATTTTTGGCGCGTCTATAGTCCTTGAGGTCGCATGAATACAAGTACCAAATTGCAATTATTAAATATCTTTGCGATTCTAAAATCATATATGGAGTACATTTAGCTACCGGTACTTTACTAGTAACTCTCCACCCAGAAATACTGCAAAGTTCTTTGTCAAAAATAAAAATATCAGACTGAAAATATTGAAATATTTGTTACCTGTCATCATTAGAATAGGCTTGATCTCATCGCTTTAAATATGTTGGTATCTCAATATATATTCACTGTTTGTGATGTGTCACTCATTGTCCGGGGACACATCACATATGCATTCCAAATTAAAGGCGCGACCAGCTAATGATATATTATAGATTTCCATGCTACATAAAAACCTTGGAAGTAGTATTAATGGCGTAGTAGAATTCAGAATATTCTCTACTGATACATATGTGATTGTCAAATACACTCTTGCATCAATCTATAGGGCAAATAACAATAGCGACAATAATTTTGAAGACAGATAACAGAATCCTACCATTATCCGGCCGGTCATGGTCTGCCCCGAAATGCACTCTTCCGCGAACCATTTTAACCTTGTAAGACATCCGACCTGGAAAATGGGAGAATTGGTAATTTTGCCGCATTTCAATCGTAAGTGAATTTAATGGATGGACGGAATTGATTAATCAGAAAAGTATCATGAACCGAGTAACTTGTGGTTCAGCAAGTATTCTAATATTTTTTACACGGTAACTTTCATTTAAAATATATTTAAAATCTCTAAAATCTAAAAGTTGATTATGAGATTTTCTTAGATATGGTTAGACGTTTCCCCGTGGAACTTTTAAAAGTTTTTAAACATTGTTTACAAGTTTTATTCCTCTCTGATATTCAATCCCGAAACACTTAGCAGAAGTGGCCATATACTATTGTGTGAACTTGTTGTTTTGTTCCCTGTAGTGGCTTTGTTGGCGATTACTAATTATGTATTTAAAATTGACCCCGCTTTACCTTTGACTGGCTTGTCCGTCGACCCCTTGGCTTGGACGAATTTGAAGTGTGAACAAAATGTAGAATGAGTTTCCAGGTGAGGATGGCTATGAGGCCAGAGAAGAATGTAATGAGCGAAGACGCCAGGAAATATGACCAGTATCTTTCCTTCAAACACTCCGCCTGGGGATCTAAGACAGTTGGCATCGCTGAAGAAGGGAGATCATATCTTGAAATGCCATCTCCAACGATAGTTGCGTTTGGAGGGCCGCCTCCGCCGTTGGCGAGTTCTGCCGTCATTTTGGCAGCGCGCGCAGACCGGAAGTTAATGGTAGGCTCCTAATGTACCCTCCAGCTCCCGGACTGTAGGAACTTCATATGTTCTGAAATCATAAATAATGATATATGTATAATATAGTACAAAATAAGGTATATATGCATTTATAGGTATATCGGCAACTGTAGAGGAAAGGAGAGTGAGTGCAGTAGCGTCGTTTTCACACTATACATCTATAAAAAGCGTACAGTCCAGGCCCAAACACTGAGATCAGATAGGAGTGGTTGAACGCCTACTTCGCTAATAGGTTTCCTGGCCTAAGACTACCCGTTCTAATGGTATTATAATGACTTATTGTGGTATTAATGGAATTATAATGGCACATTGCGGTTTGAGGCAAGAGGCTTTCCCTCCGTTTGAAGGGACTCTCATGTTTGGGCCAAGACTGAAAAAGCGTAGTTTTCACATTATACGCTCAGCCCATGGAAGTGGAATAGATCGAAGAAAAGTCAATATAATTCAATGGACCCAAGTCACCCATACTCAATATAGGCCTACCCAAGACATTTCTCTTTACTTCCACCATTCCCTATATATGTCTATATCCTTATAATATACTATAATGATAGAGACAACCCAAAATGCTGTTGTCTCCTCTCGATCTCTGACTATGGTTCCATGATGTCTCAAATCGACAAGATCCCTTTTTTCATTGACAATCGACATTGACCTTACTTATGAACGACAATTCAACATGGTGGTTTATTATGATCGGCAAATCATGGACATTGCCGTTTCTTATGATCCGGCTTATGATCGACAAATCCTACAAATGCTGTTTCTTAATAGTGACAGCCATGTCTTTACCATGGTGCTCTCACTCACTTTCCCTAAACACCCGTCTCTCCCTGTCTCTCACTAGGATTCTCCTATAGTCCATGCCTCCTCCCTTCTCTCAGCGTACAAGCATCATCCCCTAGCATGAACGTGAACATTTCATATTTTTTCATAAAAAATAGGTTTCAACATAAAAATCTAGCTTTAACCGCCCCCGCCCCCTTCAGTATGGTCATAAAACCTAGTTTAGATCAGGGAGTATATATACCTCTTTGTTCAGATCGAACTTGCAAAAGCTTTAACTGCTTCTTGTTCTGTGATTCTATAGAGTTCTTTTGTTATCAAGCCCAATTAGTGGGTTTAAAACAGATTTAGTTTTTCGAATAATTTTTGTATTCATCACTTGATTATCATTCCCAACTTTATGGTTATTATAAGAGATCTTTGTAAATCATTAAATGCCCATTCAAGTTTTCCTGATAACACAACCACGGAAAGAACTATACCAACGCATTAAGGTATAGTTATTACGATGATTTGCATTGGTGTATGCGAGCTTTTACAGTTTAGGAAATTATAGGCATGGTTAAAATCTAGCTTCTCACACATTTTCATCATATTTTCGGCAAATAAACAATGCAAAAAAATAAATCCGAGCCTTCATCTTAACATGCAAAGAAAATGTAGCCCAACACGTAGTTCTACATATATACAGAAGCAGGTGTGTTTGCCCGTCTTTCACATTGACCAAATTAAGTGTCACTTATAGAACATCAGTGGAACAAACAGACAAGTTATGTCTACGCATATTAACAATCTAAAGCGCCCGTGTGACAAAACCATCAGGTGAAGAAGTGGTAATGCCCTACCCACCACTTACACCCGCGTCCCACCCCAATGACGAAGTCATGATAGATAATATCAGGATAGTCATATGCTCTTTGATAATATCTCGGATGGTGAACTTGATTTCTGATCAGAAAAATGCTGAATGACGATATTAATTAAGCGGTTTTAATGTTTACACTTTTTATTAATGAAACCTTATTCGTTGCAGACCAGGACTCCTGAATACAATTCCTTGCAGATCAACTGCTACAATCCTGGATTGTTGATAATAAGCCCAATCATGGTTAATTAGCTTAAGTTCATAGAGCGTCACAGAATAGGTCCTGCCTTTTTTAATTGTCTGCCGACAAGGTATAAGCGTCGGTTAAGAATACTAATCGCAAATGATTGCTAATAATGTTAAATATACTACAGAATGTACAAAGACTTGGACATTTTTAAAGATTGCCGACTGACTGACTGGCTAGCATCGATAAGGCTAACGCACATATTTGCAGAAAGGCTGCATACACTGTTTATTGTTTGCAAAGCTGTAGCTCGGACAGTCCAAAGTGGTGCTAATAGTTTAATCTTGTTTAACCCATCGCTGAAATCAACTTATGTTCAGTGGATAATAACAAAGTGATGTAAACTATAATACGTGACTATTCATGTATATCACCTTTCAGTGACCAATCAGGATTTACCTGCAATGTACTCCAACAGAGCATAAGAGGCTCTTTGGGTTATTCACATTTCGCATGCGATTTTTCACCGCAAAAGGGCCTAGTCCACTAAGCCGATTCTCATGCGATTTTCACAGAAGTTGGTGGAAAAGTGTCCTCTGCTGCGCAAAATCGCATGAGAATCGGCTTAGTGGACTAGGCTCTTCAGAATCCTATGCATAGGACCATAATGTCAATTTTATATATATCTCATTAATGCATGCGAATCACGTAACTATAGATATCGTGGAGACATTGCATTAACCAATAAATAAAATCCAAATTAAACACGTGCACGTTGGTTCCCAATGTTTATATATAAATATTGGGAACCAACGCAAGGATAGAAAAGAAGAAACAATAATTATTACTAACAACAATATTATTAAATTGGCTGTAATTGGCGATCATACTTGATAACCCTGGATGGACATATAATATATGTACGAGGAACCTAATATTGTTTACCATATATAATTTCGTGAAGGTCTTAAAATAACGATTAACACAAAAAAAATGGACGACAGGAGCCGACAAACCAATACACGTTGATATAATGGGTCTGCTCTCGAGGTCTATGTGAAAGAAAGCATAGATACTCTTGGGTATACTCCTTTCTACGTAGTGGATTTTTTTTATCTGAATACACTCAGATACCACTATTAATTTCTGTGGTCATTAAAATTGATTTAATTAGGCTAGGTTTATCATAATACTCTTTCTCCCAGAATATTTAAAATCAGGTGAAATGAAAAAAAAATAGACATGATCTATACTCTTTGATGGTAATAGTTGGTAAAATCTACTATCGCACTATTTTGATTGGTGCTGTAGGTTTACAAAGCTGGTCTGCCCATAGCTATATCTGATCCATTGATGTTCTTTGTTATCCAGACAATAAGGAACTGCTGATCACTGAACCGTCATTGTGACAGTGCCCGCGACAAACATTTCAAGTAAGATTTATCGAGGCTATTCATTCACAGAGAAAAAAGATTTATTCCTTACTATATGCCTATTGATATGTCAGCTTTAATTAGTAGCACCACTCATAATAATGTTCTATTATGTTTAGAAGCTAACACACTAATTCACACTGAAATATATATGCATACATGCTTCCATCCATGAGTCTATATTAGAACCATATAATCCATAGAATCTTTGGTACTCCTTGCCATGCAGTGGATATCATTGGATATTGTGGTTTAAGGCATTTAACAAGGAAGTGTGGGTAAGACTGACTGAACCTATTATTCCACAAAAGCATTTACTGAAATAGAAATAAAGATAAAAAGCTAATAGAACTTGATAGATAAGACGATATTCAAATGACATCATATCAATTGAAGTTTTCCATAAATAAACAACGTAATTATATCATGATTTCCCTAATGTATGCTACCAGAATATAAAATCGCGGTGCCAAACAGCTGCTAGAAGATATGTTATAAAGGCTCAGCGATAAATCCAAATACCGCAGTTATGTGCACTTTACCTCGGGCGTTTATACTAAAAGAGAATGTAAACCTATCCATCATTTCTACATGTATGCATGGCGCACCCTCAGCGAATTGGACTAAAGGTCCTTCAAACATAGCGACTCGACAGAGTCCAGATCTGTGGGTTGCTTCGGTCAGCATAACCTAATTGCGACAGTGGGGGAACAGGGGCAAGAAGAAATAAATTGCACTATTTATCTCCCAAATAGTGTGGTGCACTGAATTAATAACCTGAATACTCTGGTCGAAAAAGAAATAGAAAGGTGCGATAGTGAAATTGGCAGTAGTCTTTTAATAGATCGACAGTGGGTTTTAGGGACGACGGCAGTAGAAAAAAAACAGGGACGAACTGGGCCATATGCTTTTTAAACATGAATCATAAACTTACCCAAAGCGTGTATATTTACCCACATGAAGAATCAACCAAGAATTCAAAGCCAAATATATGTAAACATCTACGAAAACGTACCACTAAATATACTTGGATGTATTCCAATCCAGATTTGAGTACAACCATACTATCATTTTGTTATCAAATGTTGATGGGAATATCCTCAAAGTGCTCACATGTACACTATCCATAGGACCTCGGTAAAAGGAAATTCATAGACATGGAACAATTCCTGAACTCCGTGCAATCCAATGTCACTAAAAATTAGAAATTTAATGAAGAACGATAGTTTCTTTCCTCGATTAAATCCGCAATTGGTGGTTTCAAATATCGATCCCGAAATTGTATCCTTAATTATCCTGGTGATGAAATTCTTAATGCACCAAACTTACAGCAATGAGCACAATCTTGATGTATGGAGAATGCAGAAGGTAGCTTTAATTATGCTACCAATACCAGTAGATGAATCTAGCTTTTTGTCCAGCTGGATTAACCTCAGGTAAACCTACTTAGCCTTCCTTATAATTAGATTTACCCTGGCGACCACAGTAAGTATTATGTGGCAAATCAAGGACACTTATAGCACCACAAACACCTATCCTTTCTTAGCAATTTATATCAATCCTTCCAAGAATGTAAACATTAATGGTATCCTTGTTTACAAAACACATTATCGATTTGTGAAACAGACAGATGGAGGTATAATGCCTGAATAAAAAAGGACTTAAAGATCGACCAAGTCCTGGATATGTACTCCATGTATGCAGAGTAATTTGAGCAGAATCGCTGAGTACTAAACATTGGGTGGATCCATGTCAAAGGGTTCGCTGAGTAGGCTTGTGAATGTATGTTGTATTCGCTTCTGGTCATCAAGTTCCTCTGAGACGCCTGCAAGATATATATAGGTGTAGCCTAAGTATACGCATGGTCCTCAATGCTTGTTTCACATTGTTGCTGCATGCACAATGCAGTAGATCTACTGTGCATGCCAATGTCCCAACTAGTGCCTATGTCTATGTATCTATATATCGATATAGCAACTTTTTCTGAGGTGGCAGCTGTAGAGTGGTCATATTCACCATGTCTTAAATGATCAGGTCAGTTTCTCACTGAATTTATGGTCAACCATCTAGGATTGTTTGCGCTAACCTGTTGTGGACGAGGATCCGCGCATACCTGCCATACTTATTTATAAATACCAGTGCCCCGAACATACTCCCCGAGTCTGATCACTACCAATTTCTGCGCTAAATATAAGTGTTTAAAATCACCCCCTCAGGTCGTTAACAATATAGACAAAGAGAAAAAGGGGCTCGTGGCGGGATTAAGACCAATTAAAAACTGAAGCAACTTTGGGTTGCAGTTGGGGACTAATGGGGACTTAAGGGTTCTTTGGCCTTTTTGCGTGGCATGTTTTGGTTAAAGGGTAGATCGGTTGAAAGGAACGTAAAATCCTTTTTATATTTTAAACATTTTGAACTAATACCAAATACCGAAATCGGATGAAATTTGTTAATAGTATTAGAACCAATGTTGACGAAGCCTCAACAGCAAATTGTGACGATTTGGTGAGCTTTTCAAAATGGCTGAAAGAATTATATTGGACACGTCTTCTTGCATCAAATGATGTGAAACTACTACATTAATGGAATAGTAGTTTTTAATTGTCCCTCTTTTATGTAACAGCCGTCATAAGGGCTAGGCGATTGTGTGCAAGACAAAATAGAGTCCATCATGTGCTTTTCCTTCGATGATATTAACTAATCAAACCGACTGAGTGATCATTATTTAGTAGCTCTCTTATTTTTCTTGAATGCTTATGTGACTTTTATTGAGTTGACTAGCTACGATGCAACCGTTTTACAAATTACTTTGTAAAGGCATAATGGTAATGGTAGGTATTTTCCCTGTATAAGTTGAGTGGCAACGCAATATTTAATAAATCCATATGGCGGACATGCGTTTTTTTTATGATGAATTTAAATGTACGGCCGATTTTGTAATACAAAAAAACTAAGAGACCAGCAAACAATAATCCTCGTGGGAAGTCAAAAGGAGCGTAATGACATTTGATAAAAATAGCAACATAAAATTTTAGTAATAGGATTATACCTTACCTGGTAATGGATGGGTGTACTATATATAGGTTAAGGCTATGTATACATACAATGTCATGTATACATGTATACGTATGGAAACAAGAGGGGCGATGCAGGTCGTATACTGGGGGTTTGGTTTCAAATGGTTTCAAATTCTCACGAAAGTGGTGCACCCCCCCCCCCCCCACACACACACACTCACATTTGTTCTATGTATTGGTCAATTACTTGGTCGATTCTGATCTTAAAGAAGTATGCATTGACTTGATACATCCGACTTGACATGAGCGTCAATGAAATATATACTTATGTGTATCTATGATATATATATGTTTTAATTATATACTATCAAATCAAGGAAAAATACCAAATAATCACCACCCAACTCATAGTTATATATTGGGAAAAGATCTAATTGAATTAATATACATAAATACAATTCATGCCATAGAATGGGGAATGAAAACCGAACAAAGTGATATATCAAGGTTAAATATAATGACAGAATTTATGCTCATAACCTTGTTAAATGATAAGTGGCTAAATTACAGAGTGAAAACGTCGCCATATTTTCCCATACATTCAAACGTCGCCAAACTTTTCAACACAATTAAGTGATCCTCATTTAAATAGCCCAATTTCATCAGCATAGACTTTGGGACACATGGGTATCACCATTGGAAGTTTTTCACAAGTGGGGTGACCACGTCGCCCTCTGGCGACGTGATCACATAATGAGCACATTGCACTGACTACATCTTGTTCCCTTTCCGATCTTGTTCCCTTTCCGATCTTTTTTTCAACATTCCAGGCTAGGCTTAGTGTTGAAAGATTCCCTCCAAACTGAGGGAATGGCTATCACTCCAAACCACAATATGCCATTACAATCCCATTAGGATGCCCACTCCAGGGCCAGGAAAGCCATTAATGCAGTAGGCATCCAATCACTAACATATCATTCGTATATGATCGGAGAGGCTCAGATTCGCCATTTCACTCCACCGACGTCACTGTTATTCTCGCATATATTTGGTATATTCTTTTGGCGTCAACGGCGCTCCTGCCATAAGATATTTTAAGTTATGACCGCATAAATATATAGAAAGTATCATTGCCATAGAGAAGGAGGAGCATATAGAGGAGGAGACATATTGACATCATGCTGTAGACAACAGACAGTGGCGACAGAAATCATAATCATTCGCTAGCCTCACTACCGATTATGGCAGTCTGGTAATTTTAAAGTCGATACATGATGTATACTTCTGAGTCTGTTGGTTTAACCCCTTATGCATTTAATAAGTATGCATATTATGTACGTGTATATATTTATCCGACAAAAAATACAGACTGGCACATTTGTCTTATATTCGATGCATTGGTACTAAACCCTGCCCATTGCGAAAATGCGCAAGTCGCAGCTTTCAAATGGAATAGTATTATTCTAAAGGGGAATATATTTCTAAACGTTTTCCTCCTGTAGAGAATAATTCCCTAATGTTGGTAAACCTATTCCTAATAAGATGTAATCCAAAAGAGAAACCTGTGAACGCATTGCGTGTAGTTTCCGCATCTAATAGTAATACACCTGTTATGTAAACCGAATTTAAAGTGCTCAGTGTTTCCTCTCCTTTCAGCTTCCAAAGTTTGTAACTGATTTAACTACAAATTGCATAATTTGAGAGGCTATGCTGAGAATAAGTGGTTGACTACCAAGATAATTGTTCGTAATTACGATGGATCTATACTGAGGTTGTTATGAATTATACAACTTTTATTCTTACTGTCATTTTGTCGGGAACAATATCGACCAGGCTTTACAGTTCACTTTACAAAAATACTTCTACATTCAGTTCGGATTCTGAAACGAACATCTGCTTTGAACCCAAGGGCAGAGAGGATCCATAGAAAATGAGTTCCTATCTCATATATTCTATATTCTTCATCAGAACAGTATGTTAAGAAAGGTAACATATAAATAGAATTCGAACATGAGCGACACACAATATGCCATTTCCCCCTTCATACCACGTCGACAAATCATCGTTGATTCAGAGCATTTCTTTCGAGCCAATTCACATACAATCAATACCTATACCAAAGGCTTGCCACTGACATTCTCTTCCCAATAGACAGCTTTGCATTTCTCACGCACCCAACGGATATGTCCCTATTAGTCAAGCTAATACAATATACACGCTATGGCCGCACACGTTTACAAGAAAATAAGCTGTGTTTTTTTTAGAACTGTCTCACACTTTAAAAAATGGTAGCTTGATTTTTTTTGATTTTTTTTTTTTGGGGGGGGGGGGGGCGTTTGTTCAATCAAAGCTCTTACGATCATATAATTGTCAAAGGGGGTAGAATCTATTAACTAAATATGTTTCGTTTCACTCTGTATTACATATTATTATATAATGCCGACTGACAAACTCCCTCTTTGATATTTGTTATTAGTGCTTTAAAACGTCATACAGTCCATAATATATCCACCGTGCATAATATATATTTTGTCGCCATGTATGTTGAAATATATGTTATTTCATGGGGAATATTAAGATAGTTAATCATTTGACTATCCCAACTTTGGATGTTGTACGTATACAATATAGCTACAAGAAAAGAAAATGATTTACGCTACATGTGCACTACCAAACATCAATCCATGGAAGCGTGCAGACCTAGAAGTTCTGCATTCGCGTATTATAGAAATAGATTGCAGATGCAAGATATATTTGTATGATTAATATGAATCATTAAATCGCCTGCAGCAAACACAGGGGCCTTCAAGAGTTATTTCCCCATTCTCCTCAATCTCCATGAGGAGAATGGGGGGTGGGGAGTAAATTAAACTTAAATGTGATGGTTCAATCTTTAGAAGTGTTTATATGCTTGTACCCTCTATATTCCCCTATAGCCTAGTGGTTAAAGCTTTGGACTTCCAAGCAGGATTGTGAGTTCAAATCCCAGAGCAGACAGCCTTTTTACATTTGTTTCATTTTCAAGTCATTTTATTTTTTAATTTCACTAATATCTTCACATCTGGGACTCGGATTCCTTTTAAACTCACAGAGGTAGTTCTTTATGCAATTCCCTGTCAATTGGTGTAAGAAATAGAGAGTCTAAGAGTCGAATTAAGGGCGAAAAGTCCGTTGGGTGGGGTTTGTAGATATATAGGTTCTCTGTTAAAGAGGTATGGGTGGCGGTGATAAGCTTGTGTTAATTTCGGCGAAAATGGTTTTCGCACGGGCCACGATACGTCCAGTGTGATATCTCAGGAATAAAAGATAGGGTCTCATAATTGTGTTCCTCATATGTTGGGTAGCGACAAGTTTGATTGTCTTTTAGAAAGTAGGGAGGGAAAACACATGAAGTGTTCTCGTCTTCAAAAGTTCAATGTTTTCTTATAGTTAATTCTTTATTTCCTACATTTCGACTCTATCAGTCTTCTGCAGGAAACTTTATTTTATTTTACTTTATTTTCCACAGGCTTACATTCCAGAAACATTATTCTTAGCTTAAGGCAGTTAGCCTACTCATCAAGCTGCGGAGTATAACATCTAAGGGTGGTCTCCACTGGCTGCGGTAAGCTCTGCGGTAAGCTCTGCGGTAAGCTCTGCGGTAAGCTCTGCGGTAAGCCTTGCGATGGTGCTGTGAGAAGTGGCGAGTTCCTGAGTACATGATTAACTGACCATAGAACCAGTACAAACCATCGCAAGGCTTACCGCAGAGCTTAACGCAGCCAGTGGAGACCACCCTTGCACTCTCAGCTAACATCAGTCAAGAACTGATCATTTTCTACTTTTTGTTCCATTCTTTTCCAACCCTTCTAAAATTAATTTTGACCGATATTTTGGAGGATTTAGTCAGTTTGTACAGGGCTTCTAAAACGTCCTCATTTGTATTTGGAGTAGCCTACCCGGAAACCTTTTCTGCGATGACTTCACTTATTATCGCTCACCGGCGGCCGTTTTTTCTCGGCGGATTCACCTTTAAAGTCTTGTATAAAGACATAGCAGGATATAGATAAATATAGTCCTATAGGCTAAGTCATAATATGAGTCAATTTGGTAAGATTTGTTTGTCGTAGTAGCTGAGAATGCACCTTTACGTACTTGGTGGAAGGAAGTGGCCGATTTTGGGTCCATGCACAGCAGCTTGAGTCACAAAGCATCCTCCTCCATATGCTGCTCCATCGAACCCATCCATTGATCTTCCCCGTCGGATTCTTCATCCCATCAGCTTCCTTACTTTGATAAAACTTAAGCCACTGTGATAATCACATTCCTTACGACTGAGAAAATAATCTCCAGCAAAACACTGGTCTTCATAATCTGATATAGGAAAAATGTAACGAAAAAAAGATCAATGATTTTAGATTCGGCGCGTGCCTGATCCTCGTAGATCGCACTGATTGAACCTCATATAAGAAGTGGGAGGCATCGTCAAAGTGGAATGGGTACATTTTTTTCATACTAAAAATGTTTCCTTTTTGTAAGGCATCTCCCGGGTTCTGAGCAGCCTGTATTGCAATGGATTCTTGCCAATAATCTTTGCATGCTCTCTGCAATTAGTGAGTCAAAGGATGTGGGCCGGGATGTGGGTGTCCAATGTATCAGTTTCCTTGAGTTTTGTCCCATACAGATTAAAAGAAAGGCGTTTTCTATCATGAGTCCTACATGTATACTATCTCCCGATAAATAAATAACATTTTAAATGCTGAAAGGTGATATTCATTCAATGCAAGGTCATAAATGGGGTTTTTAGATAATAATATAACAACATCCAAGGGTGTCCCAACTCAATCATTAATAGGTATTCAGTGATTTTCACCCAAAGAAACAGCAATTGCCGTAATTGTACAGAATATTCTCATTGACATACTTTAGCTTTACCACGTACGTGTAATAGGTCCGTGCTCAGGTACTTTTGATTTTATAGTATTTTTAATTTTGTAGCAGAATGTATCAAATGTGTAGAGCTGGCGGTTGTACATTTTCTGACGGCCTGACCCATATGTATGTATAATTGGTGAAATATCATATATATATCTCAGACTAATAGTAGTTGATTGCTCCACATCTTTTGATGAATCTTTTCTATGTATACTACTTCGGGATAGATTGATTGTATAAATGTATAGATATCAGAAATGGATGGCTGAAACCACCCCAGCTTTTATATAAGAAACTTATCCCTTGTCCTTAGCTACCTGGCTGCTTTCTGTTTCTTCATCAGGGGACTACATTTAAAATACTAGATACATATAATCTATATCAACTCTATCCACATTTTAAAAGATTTTAATTAAGCACCAACATCGATGTAGGCAGATAAGCCCAACACCAAACACTAATTATTTAAAGAAAACTACAAGACTCCGTATCTGAGCCTATCAAATATTATATATAATATAAGAGCAATCTCTTACATGTATATACATGTACTGTTACCTGTACTGTTACTGTACAGGCAACAATGTGTTTTACCAAATTGCAGAAAGTCAATTGCATGCATGAAATTCGCTGCTGATACTGTGAGTATGTTTCGCTAATATAATCTGGGATATTATTTTCTATTATGCCGTAATGTAATTTGGGATTCCGGATTTGTGTATCTTCTATTTTTAATCTATTTCAGGAGCTCTCACGCGAAAGTCACACTCTTTCCTATACAATACTCCTCACGGGTATTTCTAGCATATTGGGTTAAGGTTCCCATTGACACTTGTAAAAGCTCGTAAACTGCAATCAATGAAACTAAAAGTAGCAACTGAATTATGGCCTTAAAGTGTTGGGCGCAATCGAGCATGACTTAGGATCGCCCTTTAATATGGGGGCAGGACACAGTCGCACACTATTCCAGATTATCGCTAGAGCTGCCCAGGTGAAATACCCCCGAAGAGAGGTCACAATGTGTGATCTAGGCTTATTTAGAGGATCTATTTGGGTGGAGGCGGAGGGTAAATAAGTTTGCCCTTCATTGTGTAAGTAAACAGTTTGCGAAAATGAACAACAATTAACTTCCCTCAAGTAAGCTGAGAGCTCCCAACTTCTCATCGAAAGCAGTATAAACACGCACAAGTGAGAGGATTAACAATAAGAGGATTTTACTGGTCACTCAAGCGTGTGGATTCCATTTGTTGCTTTCTTCTATACAATTTCCAGGGACTGGAAAACACGCGAAACCCAAGATACACTCGCCAAATGAAGTGTCTTCTCCCTTGGTCCAATTTATAGAGTGTCATGAAAGCTCACGTTGGTTGATAATTATCTATATGGAATGAAATGAACAAGATTATTGTAGATGTACAAATATTTTTAAAAGAAATGTGCATGTGTGTGTGAAGCGCGGGGGTGGGGGTGGGGAATCTGCAAGTAGTTTGTTGGTACGTTAATGGGTCAGATTTTCATAAAATGCACAATTGGCAGCTATAAATATTTAGTCAATTCTGCTAAATTAGGCTGCAATTTGGTCAATACTAGGAATATTCGAGTATATTTGGC
Source organism: Sthenelais limicola (assembly GCA_942159475.1). Lineage (NCBI taxonomy): Eukaryota > Metazoa > Annelida > Polychaeta > Phyllodocida > Sigalionidae > Sthenelais > Sthenelais limicola. The sequence goes on along the minus strand of OW804097.1, from coordinate 67,458,386 downwards.
ATTGCATTGATTCTAGCAATCTGTTTGGTTAGGTTGAACTGCATTTTGAAATTTATTTTCGTCCGGAAATAGGGATATTAGAGAGGATTGGTGAAGGTGAATTGTACATTTTCTGGCGACCTCACCCTAATGTAAAAATTACATTTACAATTGATAACATTTATATTATAAGTGATTACAAATAATATACATTGTTGCTTGTTCAGCGTTGGGTTAATAGGAAGACCAACTGGAAATTAAATTGAATTATCTGTGAAGTGTGTGGTCGACTGAATACAGTCACGAAACAGTACATGTATTCAACTGTTAAACATTTGATAAATGACATTATCCAGTGCTTAACGCCCGGGTGACTCTCGAGGTTATAATAAGGATCAGCAGAGGACCATGGTGTTATTATTGCCTAGCAGTAATCGGTTGATACATAGCATTACAAGTTCCAGAGGTAGAATAAATAAAGAGTCTACAATTATGGTAATATGTATATCTTGCCAGAAAAAGCAATGAAGCTCAATATAGGATAATTTGGGGGATAATACATACACAAGTTGCATTCCATGAAAGTGTAATAATGATTTGGATGGATTGGAAGTCCACAAGCCAGATATATCATTCTAACACTCATTTGCGAGATTTAGCTCGATATTTTCAAGCAATTTGCAAAATTCTCACCCGAGTTTGCCTGTTGAGGACGCATGATGGTTGCAATAGTAAATAGGATATTCAATATGTTGCGTATGGTTCCGAGAATGGGTGCTTATTGTTCATTTATACTTGATAATCAGCCCATTGGCCGTTAATTATAGCTTTGTTTGCTTCGTGCCCCATATATATGTCCAACGCACTATTACGAGTTATCCGCTCAGGTAAGAATAGACACTTCTACACGAGGGAAGATCGTCGAGTTTAACAGTCGGTATTGAACACACGCTGGCAACGCATACTTTAATTCCTCAAAGTCACGTCCATCTTGGCCTAATAAATTGTGATATTTTGATGAGCATTTCACAGGGAACTCTTGCCAATGCCTGTTGACCAATTGCCTGTGGATGCAGTGGTCAAGGAAATAATACCAATGATGTGTATCTATCGCCTACATAATTATTAGCCTATATAACTATACTGAGCGGCAGAATTCCCACACTTGCACACAGTTAACTACAATGCTCGTTCACATTTACCCAAATACTTATTGTGTTATCAGCATGCATATTATGTGATATAAAGGTAGTATTCGTGTTGTTATATTATCACTTATGTTATCACTTAATGCGATGCGACTGGGTTTGATAGAAGAAAGCCTTTAGATCTATAGATTTCCAGGGAAGGCAAAGTATAGCTTTAGCTTTTTGTTCCTTCTTATGCTATTGTCACTTATATCTGTAGACTACTTACATTATCTCCCGAGGCCCGACAAATTGTTTCCTTTCAATATATGCCTTCCTTTCCCTAGATCTTAATACTTTGTATCAGTACATGTATGTATACATTTACACAAATAGGAACCATATTTTCCTTTGACGATTTATCGACTGGCATAAAAATGGTTTAAAACAGATGCAATATTCTTTTTCTTTATTTTTGTCCAACAGATGCAATATTCTATATTATTTACATATCACGTATGAATTGTTCCTATGATACTTTGCAACTCGCCCTGTATTGAGGCACACACATCCCCCTATTTGAGCAAAACGTCGTTGAGAGGACTGATCGAGCACTCTACTGTCTGATGTTCCCGATTCCACTGGTTCATACAAATAATGGACTCAAATCTTTTCAGTGCGTTTGTTGGTTTCAAAGCCAAATTCGGAGAAAAATAATCTGCACACATTTAAGTGCAGAAACTATGAAACCGATGCCGACAGAAGGAGACTTTCGTAAAGGAATGAATTATGAGAATCATAAATCCACCTTATCCATCTTCTTTGCTTTACAAGTGCCGTATCACAAGATTCTTTTAGAACCCATATCTTTGATTCTGCTGGGAATGAATTCCTACATTTAAGTCTCCAATTTGATCGATGCGTGAATCTGAATAAATAATATGTTAATCTGGTTCCATATATAGCGACATTGATTTTAATCTTGAGTTTATTCGGTCAATAATGTTATATATATATTTAGGATGATTTGAAATGTATTGAATGTAGTACGAATATTATCGGGGAGGAATGAACGAGTCTGACTAGAGGGATCGCGGGATCCAGACTGAATACTTTATTGTATTAGATTTTACACTATTAGTAATTGATTCTGGTGGTTATATAGCTAATTGTTCCATAGTTATAACAGGGAGCTCTCGTACTAACTAATCGACCCTTCTTATACATGTATACTGGTAATCGCAATAAATTAATATAATAGCTAATTATATACTAATTTTGGGTATTCATGATAGCCACGTACGTGGTTATTCATTGTTACGTAATATTTGCGCAACAATGATAGGGATATGTAACATTATTGACTATTAGTATTGGTTAAACTGTAATGATACAAGTTTAACATGGTTTCCATGTTTGACACAATATCAAGAAAATGTAATATGTTTTAAATTGCCGTTAGTAGGTTTTGAGATAATTTATATACCATGTAAATGGATAAAACCAGAAAGGACACTGATATAGTCTCTCCCATCCGTAGTATATAGATATAAATGCTAGCTTTACAAAATACCACCGCTCGTAATTATATAGTGCTCATCAATTACATGGCAGACTCGACGTAGCATGGACATAAGAGGTATAGATGGATATAAGCTTAATTAATATTGCATTGGTTTCATGTGCCAGAAGGGACTCATTCCCTTCGGCGAGCAATGTTATATTGGACAATATGAGTTAATCAGTTCAATCAGAAAGTTTTTGTTGCCTCTCATTGGCTCATCTCCGTACACACCCACATCCCCTGATTCTCTGGTATAACAGGTTTTCATCGGGGCCAGGAAATAACTTGAATTTCGAAAAAAAAATTCCAAGGCCTAGACACTCCTGGAAAATTCGAACTTTGGTCCAAGTGGCTGGAATCTATTAAATGGCCTTGAGAATTGTGAAGATTCTCAGTTCCTTCCCCATAGCTACTCCTCTCACACCATACTCACTCAAGATAAGAGCAGTGATTCATATAAAATCTGAATATAAAACTTATCAAACATAATTGGTCTATAAACAACACTAACTACAAGACCCTGGTTTCGTCATTAGGGTTCTGCAAAATCACTGAAATGGTCCTGCAAAATCTCTGGAGGAGGACATTTTTAAGAGAGCTATATATATAGGTATGTCTGAACAATTGCTATTTCGTAACTATATACTCACCTTTTACGCAGTCATGCGGATGGAAATGATTTAAAGCACATACATGGTGTTCAAGTATTGTAAAGCATAATATTTCTTGTATAACGGACATAGAAGCGCAATCTGCCATCATTGATTTGACAACTCCCCTACTGTAGTCCCCAAAGGCTGCTCCATAGAATATAAATTCAGCAACATAATTTCTTCCATAATTCGTTTTATACACCTTCATAAATGTGGTTTGCATAACTCTCCCACGGTACCACCTCATAAAAACCACTGGAATCCAGTTAATCGATAGACAACAACTCTCAATGTAGTTATTCGTGATTCTTTGGAAGTAACAATAATGAAGGTAATTGTTACGAAATGCAATATGATATAACCACTTAACGCTAAATAGCTCCATGATTATACTTTATTGTGAATCATAAATCCGAACTATGTATTATAACCGACCCCCACATGTATATATATGCTCATAATGAAAATAATATGCGCATGTTGTCATTCCTGACAAGATTTTGTAGTTTTCAACTTTGTGAACCACCGTACGATCATTTGTCATAATCACTTTTTGTTACAAGAACATTAACATTAGTCTAAAAATGTATATAATATATATATAGAACACAATATTCTATTATTTGAATAATCCTACCATTTACAGGTGGGAATGTAGGAAGCCCTGTGAGAAACCATCTCATATTAATACTAAATTTAATATTGCGCTACGTCTTTATAGATATGTTCTTAAGATGGGTTCAAGTAGCCTTATTTCAAATTCAATGTGTTTAACTGGAGTGTAATCATTACAGGGAAATCCTCTAATCGTAGAGCAGGGAGTATTATCCCTCTGTACCATTGTATCATTATTCAAGAGAGAGAGAGAGAGGGGGGGGGGGAGGAAGAGAACGAGAGAGAGAGAGAGTGTGTGGGGTGGGGGTGGGGGGGGGGAGTGATGAACTCGATCTTCGTTGTTCATGAATTCATCCATACATATGAATCATCCTTATTTCTTCCATAGCATTTGATGAGCAAACTCTTTTTTATAAAGAGTAAATTTATTCCTTAAAATATGTACGAAAATGTTGAAAAAAGATTCAGTGAAACATATTTCCAATGTTGTCAAGGTAATACATCCGGACGATGCCGTGGAGAATTAACTTGAAAGGTTCACGCCAGAGGGTTGCTGGGAACCGGAAATTGAGTATAGTAGTAGTAGCTATAGCTACTATAGTATCATATTGCCATAAACTGCATAACACCTCGGCAGATTGTGCCAGAAAAAGTTTTTAATTTGAATATCCTCGGCTTAAATCCTCGATATATGATTTCAAAAAAGGCACCAGTGGCAGTCCAGTGACAGACCACACTCATTTCGCATTGTTTTGGACTGGTTTATGTGAACCTGAGTTATGGGGGTTATCGATATAGGTGAATAGATATTGCTCAATGGAAGGAAATTGTATGCTGAATGGTATTTTCACCCGCAGGGTTGTTTGTGCATTTCTCATCATAATATATAGTGTTATATGTGATATGTTATGTTGTGCATATAGACACACACAGTAGGGAGAGCCACTAGTACAGTGGCTATTTCATAGAGCACCGTACGTAGTGACTTCCAAGATACTCGTTATTTAGATATCATATTCAGATACCAGAGAGTATACACTATAAGTAATACTTATCAATAGCGAAGATCCTTTCACTTTACCTGTTTAACATCTCACAGATCTGATTATTATCACCGTTGTCCGACACATTCTACATAGTTTCATGATGGTTGACGGAAACAAGAGACATATATGTAGCAAATGTCTGCCAAAGAAGATTCATCTGCAAGCCTGATTTATTTAGCAGAATATATTATTGGCAAAAAATTACAATATCCACTTGAGGCCAAGCTGAAGCTAATGTCCCTAGAAAGAACAAAACACGATTCAGATATCTCGCGAGTCAATTCTGACCAAAGTGAACCATGGTAATAAAAGAGTCTTTCCAGGAACTGTCCCCGACTCCCAACCCCCTTGTGGACTAGAAGAGTTTATTTCTCAGTGAGTGAACCCATGCCTTTCATCTTCAAATTTAGTTAGGACAGAGGCGGACTCCGTCTATTGTGCCTATCGTAGAGCACAAGGGCAAATGCAAGAGCATGGAAAAAGGCAGAGGGAGAAGGATCAGATTTTATCACATATCAACCCATCACTTGACAGAAACCACACGCTGGCCATACGTCTGATAGTTTCCCGCATGAGACAAGCCAATGGGATATGACAATGGTGACTCACTGTTTTCAAAAGCCAGCAACTGTATTACAGTAAACGATGGTGGATCCGTTCTTAGAACTAAACCAAGTGGCATATCAAAGCATACGTATCCATGCGCAATGTGTGTTCAGATAAAGCATCGCTCTTTATGCTAAAAGGCTCGACATTACGCCTATTATGTCTATTATGCTCAGTTCAAACAAAAAAGATGTGTAAAGAAACGTTAACAATTCTTGAGATGATATGTATCAACAAAGAGATCATAGCCCAACGTTGAATCCTTGATAAGGACTCCATAATGAATGAAACAAGACTCATGGTCATTCTTTCTGGAGAGGTCAAAGTATTTGGGAGTTGCTCACCTATAAAGGTTCGAAAGTTCAAAGGAATATCGTGAACGGCATGAGTAGACTGGCACGGAGAATAATTTGTTTTGGTAATTTCTTCATTGTGCTGTTTGCAACATTGTCTCAATACAATACTGTTTGAAGGTGATCATGGTCCGAGAAGCAGTTGATATTCCTTCCTAAATTTGGAGAGAGTACATTATTTCATAAAAGGAATTTAGGTTGAGTTGCGTGTAACCAATTCTGTGCAAATAGAGTAAAATCTTATTACTTGATAACTTAATTAACTTAGTAATTCTAATAATTTTGTAATTTCATGTAATGCCTCTCCACCCAACAGATATATAGTAGAGTAGAGTAGTTATATTTTGGTAATGATGTAACAAAGAATACTCTAATCTATTCTAATTGAATTGAACATTTGTTTATTTGTCAAAGATATACACATATATATATGAGAGATGACAAAGAGGTCGACAGGCTTCTGGACTTAATCCAGATTGTCCAGCTATTACCTTTAATGATAACATTCTTCATTTACAATTTTATAATGAAATGATGCAGAGCAACTAGTAGCACCCCCGCATCACAAACCTAAATTCCAAGCAAATCCTCAAATCAGCACGCCTCACAAGTGACCATGACATGAAGTAACTGACATAAATCCACCCACGTTGAACGAAAAAACAGCAATTGTTTCCCGTTCCAAGGCACTTCCTTTGGGACAGAAATGCATGTATGCGGGCCAGATATTGGCAAGTGTCACTTGCAAATGATATTCAGTGGGAGAAATCCCCAGACATGCTGTAACAGAGATCAGCAACAGGTAGGAGGGCCACAAAGGCGACATTACCATCTATAATCTCTAGCTGCTACACTTTTGCCCTAAGTAAAAGGTGCCAAGTCCATACATGTATGGCTAAGAGTCTTAGTGCCAAAGTGGCTACGTGTAAGGAATGCTGCTACTCGTTTTCATCTTAGACCATGAAAGCCATTCATAAGACACAATATAATGCAAGACAATGAAAAGGATTATGATAAGCGATGAGTAGTATACTAAGAGTAGGGTCTGATCCAGGATAGCAACGGAGTGGCGTGTGATTTCAATCTTAATATTTCAGTGTGGTGGATTAGGTATTATTCCAATTTTATCAATTTCAATTCTCTTTCCATCTCTGCATATATATTCTCCATCTATGAAGATGGTGTGGGATGATGATATAGTTAGGAAATAAAATGGGATTTTTGTTTTCCTAAAAACATACCCATCGCGTGTTGAGTGGAGAAAACATCTCTTGTTCTGTTGTTTGAAAATAATGACCAACATCCTAGCATAGTCATATGATGATATGTTAGGAAATAAAATGTGAATTTTGTTTTCTTAAATAACATATCCATCGCGTGTTGAGTAGAGAAAACACCCACTGTTCAGTTGTTTGAATAGAATGACCAAAATCCTTTCATAGTCTATGAGTGTGTTCTAATTTGACTAATTTCTGTTTGTGTCCTACAGGGTTTGCGTGTCGAAAAAGAAAAGCAGGCAAAGTTCATGCAAAGGATAGGAACCGTAGTACGGGGTCTCCATGACCATCACATGACAATTGTCTTGATCAATTTTAATGCATGTGGCATTGTCTCAGCACGTGAACAGATACTCGTGCAAAGGATAGATAATTGAGCGGCATCGGCCATTATGGAAATTGTTACAGATATTTGCCATCACATTATACATATCACATTTCCACATTAGGAATTGATAATGCATAGGTTCCCATCAAGGCTCTGATGTAATATTGATATACTCGATAATGTGTATCTCGAGAATGATACTCTTGGTAAAGAAATGTTGTATAATATTATTAACATTAATTTATGAACTCTTATTATACACGCATTGCTCTGAAAACAACGTATCTAGAGTGAATTACGCATAATGTGTATTTTCACTGGTGAGTTATGTGGTGTTGTCATGGCAACCAATCTGTTTTTTTTATTAAGATTACCACTGAAATTCAAATTTATGACTCAATTCTTTTCTATGATCACGATTGAAACCATTTATATGTGACCAGATTGCTCTACGAAAACAGGTCTTATAATTATACCCCCTAAATAAGACCTGTTTTTGCAGATCGAGCCACATAATAAATCTGATAAGTACCAAATTTACATATGTATAACTTACAAGACTGAATTTATCAATGTTCTGCTGCTGTTAGATGTTTTATATAATACATTTGCCAAATAAGCCGAGCAAATAAGGGAAGTCTTCGGATGAAGGAGTTTGTGCGGATCCTCCAAATACTGGGGACGTTTTAGAAGCCCTGTCGCAAAACAACTGAACAAAATCCTCCCAAAGTTTGGTCAAATGACTTTTAGATGGTTTGCAAAAGAATGGAACTAAAAGTATTGTCCTTAGATATGTGTATGTACATCCATATCCAGAATGAAAACCTCTGTTAATCACTATTCTTTCGGCTTCCTCTTGCGGAATATAGCAGAAGAAAGAAAGCCCAACTAAATCCCAATTCAATAACAAATTCCTCCCACGCTGGCAGAACAATTAATTCATCTTGCCTAAAAGTGTTTCCTTCTGACCGTCCATGTCGATCAGTGGATCCAGGTGCTTCAAAAGATGAACTCATCAGCTCGGCAAAAATATTTTTACATTTTCATTCCATCTTGTCTCATGTTCTGACTTAATTAAGCGTCCGTCTTGGAGCGGAACAGTTATTTTTCTTCGCCCTCACCAACTTTGAATGGTGTTTGAATCAAGAAAATGAACCAGAATACAGAGAAAAGAGAGAGCAGATGCTGTCTCCTGCGTTCACCTTCAATCTAATGCAGGTCCCCTTGGAATGGCCTCCGGTGAATGTGAATCAAAGCTAGAAAAAACAGCGCGTAAATGGCTTCCATTTGGCAATAGACACAGGATAAAGATATTTTTAGTGATTCTTAATGCATTGGTGCATCCCCCGGCCCCGACCCGTACAAATCGCACATCAATCCGAGGCCAGAATTTGCCTAACGATGAAGCTTTGATGGCATAACCGGACATGGAAGCTGTGTCCATCAAACGCTGGCCTTTTACGACAAGGCGGCAACTGGTACCTAGCAACGGCGACGCCTAGATAAGGGCACATGGTGCTTGGCAGAAGACGGTCGGGACCACAAGAACAAAGGTTCCAGCGGGAAAGTTGACCGTCATTGATTTATGTTGATTCGCACGTGAATGTGGCATTGAGTGCTTTTGTTAAGCTTTTATTAGTTGGCACCTCTCCAAGAACCATCATCTTTGAAGTGTTACCAGTTGAGACAAACATGTGTACAGAAACAATAGTCTGAAGGATACTGTCATTATTTTAAATCAGTTAAGTTCATTCTATCCTTCGTACATACATGTAATAACAATCTTTGAAGCGAAACGTCAGAAGCCAACAGGCTTTTGATAAATTTGGTTTGACAATTGCTTTACGACTATGAATATATATGAAGTCTGGAAGTTTGGATAGAAGCAACTGACAGAGGGGAAAGGGAATGGACTGTGGTGGCCGAATACTGACTGCCTTTATTGCGGAAATAGGTATTCATTATTCTATTTATTTATTTTTATTCATACAGCTTACAAAAAAAAATATTTCGAAATATGTAGAGCTATACCTACAACTTACAGTAAATAATTTTAAATCTGGGGAAGGACTTCCAAACTGGAATAATAGCAATTGTTGAATTGTTTGCTTGTTCATTTTATACCATCTGCTTGAATGTCACCCATGTTTCAACATGTCTCTATACTTCATAAAGGTTAAATGATGTTTATGTTTGTAGTGGTCCCACCTCCAAGGGCGCCCAGTATAGCCCTAGCCCAGCCAGTGCAACCAGTCGCACCGCGACAATCTGGAGCTGACCTAGTTCTAGCCAGTCACTCCAGAAGGCATCCCCATCTGGCACCCATCATATCCAGTGACGGATCATCTAACTCCAGGGCCAGGGATCCAGGTCGGAAAAAGGACGTCTTCTCGTGAAGCCAGAAGATTGATAAAATGATGAGATGGAAGATGAAGATGATGAATTCATAATGAAATGGACATAATATGCTAATCGATACCACCAAATATCACAAGTAAAGTGAAATTGAAAAGTACACCTTCAGCCCTGCCTCCACGCTGGAAGCAAAAGTGAGCCTATTCGGGTTACTACAACTGAGACGACCGTGATTGAAATAATTAGTCTCAAAGGAACGCATTGATCATATATGATAGGCGCTGGGAATATTGATGAAGAGCAATTACGTCCCTGTTCTCTGTAAGTTTATACCCCTTAAACGATGTACACAGTTTCATGTTATTCTGAACCCTTGAGAGAAGCGATCGATGAGTCCCATTTGGTGACAACTTATATAATAATGCTTTTCTATCTGAAACGCAGCACAAGACCTTTTAAAACAGGAATACAAGCAGCCTACTATCTGATAGATGAATAGAACAAAAGGGTGTAATCAATCGACAGCCAGGCTGGACTGAAGGCATTAAGAGAAATATAGCGGTGGGCTTGTCTTACTAGGCTCAGAGTTGAGAGAGTCCCTCCAAATTGAGGCAAAGCCTCTCGCTCTAAACCGCAAAAAGCCATTAAAACTCCGTTAGAAATACAAGGGCCAGGAAAGCCATTAGCACAGGAGGCGTCCAATCAGTCACATACCATTCTTATCTGATCTGTGATGCTATATCTATCACAAATTTCCATAGACTATAAATCGTAGATATCCCATTAAACTTACAATCAAACCGCTTCATGCTGAAACTGGCTAATGATGTGGCACGAAACTATTTCCAAGCGAGGTAATTAATCAATATTAAAATATTCCCCGACATAATCACGCTACAATTAGATGGCATTTTAACGCCAACAGATTGGTCAGGAGAGGTAGGATGAATAGTAGATGAACTCATCTATTCCTTGTGATATCCTTACGATGGTATCATTCAATTGAAGTTATAATTGAGGGTTTGCAGGGGTACTCACACCAACCTAGTTTCATCTGTGGTAGATTTTCAATATTTATATCAGTATCCAGATGAGATCCAGATTCCCACTCCAGCTGATATGATATATAACTACCCACGGGTCATCTTTGCCATACAGTAAGCTTATTTGTGAACATACTATACATATCGTTGTGAAACAGTGAAAGAAGCTGTCAACGAGTTCTATCATATTAATGTTTTCACTTCCATCATTCCACCCACCAATATATAGTTTAGAGTAATACCGCATGCTGCTCCACATATCTTTTTTTTCAATCTAACCTTCCTTCTGACATGGCATTGTTGTTCCTTTGACATGCCTTATCACTGTCGTACCATATTTCTGGTCTCATGTGAGGTCATGTCATCATGTCATCGACCACTTAGTGGTAACGTTTCATGTTGCAGTTGTGTAAGCAATTGCTTGCGCCGTCCACACGTGAACAATGAACATGTCACAATCTCGTTAGAGTAGAAAGATTTTAACGTGATGTAATTAGGAACTGATACCGGGATAATTAATTATTTAAACGGTTTAATCGGTAACTATAGTTAGATATGATCGTGTCCGGTAATTTAATGATGTTGAAACTTTGGATTATTGTTATTGATTGATACGCTATAGAGCGGTTCTACTCAATAATTATTATTCCTAGAGATCCTTCAAAGTAAGCATGATCTTTGCATACATATAGCATGGTTGATCACTGATGTAAGGGTTCTCAGTTGTAAGAAGGTAGAATACTCCTGATGGATATAGAAAATAAAACAATCCATATTGAGCATTGGAAGAGTTTAGTTTCTGCTTTGAGGAATAACTTATGCATGATCAGAAATTTATAACACTTATGAATAAAGTAGAAATTCAAGTTGCCCTCTCGCTCAGAATTCGTATACTGAATGGGAATTAAAACTTCATTGATCAACTGCAACCGATTTGCATGGGACGTCGGTGAGAGATGGAACAGATTCGATGAGCATGATGGGTGACTACATTCATGTTTTTACTTCTGTGTGTTTGCTAGCGGCCTTGTACGTAAACATTGATGAAATCATCAAAACTGACATTATAGTAGCGATCCAGTGGAGTTGATATTCTGATAGCTACGTACAGCCCCGGAGATTTTGAGGTTTACGGTCGGGTAAAGCTTTCGCCTCGTCCGTGTATTACTGAATCAGTATTGCATTTATTGGACGAAATGGTGGAAAATGTAGGGAGGTTATCAATTCAAGAAAATAGGGAGATTTAGCAACCAAAACGCACCAATACAACGCTAACGCATCCACTAAATATGTGTACATTACTACCGCTTGGGGAAATCTCGAGAGGCGCTACGCCGAGGGCATCTGCAATGCAGGCCTCTCGAGATACCCCAACAACGGTAGTAATGTACAAATAGTTAGTGGATGCGTTAGTGTTGTGTAGGTACGTTGTGGTTGCTAAATCTCCCTATTGTGTCCCATCATTGTTAAATATTCTCTAGAAAAGCTGAGGCTCTAGTCTATAAGCCTCGAGGAACCCATCCCGAGTTGCAACAACAACTCGGATGAGGTCACAACCAGGTTTTTGTTTTGTTTTTGAAAATCGTTTATTGAACTTAACCTGCCTTCGGGGCTTTGACAATACTAGATATTTTTTTAGACCACGGTAGTTTCGTAGAGAAATACAACATTGAAAAAGAAGTATGCGAGAGTGGGTCACAATCGGGGTTACCTTACTCGCTTAGCAACTACAATAGTTGCCCAGGTGAGCTCAGGTAGAACGTTTGTTTCTAAGGCCAGTATTGAACATGACAGATTTCAAGCAGCTCCAGTTTGAGTAAGCAACTAAACATCGAGCTTACATAAACATGGCTCTTGCATTGTGTCAAACATAGTAGGTATATATTCTATTATACAATATTAAAGGCGCATGTTGCAGTCCAGGGTTCATCGCCACAGCAGTGATACTGATCTCCATACTCCCTGTTCCTCTGACCGAACCAATGTATATAAATTAATTTTCACTTCACCACAAATTGCTGAGTTTTGAGAGAATAGGGCTCTAGAAGCTAAACTGTACATGGGTTTTTTGTTATTTTGATGTGTGTGTGTGAGGGCTTCGATTGCCTGGACTATACATCGTCAGAGGCCTCACTGATGCCACACATAGTTGTGGTTAGGCTGGTCGGTCCACTCGGTCATGTTGATAACCCTTGCTTATCAAAAGCCCGATCCAGGTCTTGAATTTGGCGTTAGCTACTAGACTGGTTGGTCAACAACTATAACGATTTTCTTATTTTTGTTCAAGCCCATATAAAAGTCATTTGACCAAATTTTGGAGGATTTTGTCCGGTTTGTTTTCTACAGTGCTTCATAAAACCTCACTTATATTTTTTCGGCTTCAAATTCTTGTATTAATATATAACAGTAGCAGAATAATGATAAATTCAGCCCATAAAATTTGTCACGGTGTTCGTAGCCACAATAGCTCAGAATGCAGCTTTAATGCGCTTTAAAAATATTTAGATTAACTACTAAGTAGTAAGTCCCAATAGTACTAAGTCCCTATACTACTAAGTCCCTGTATTTTTAACTATATTTCTCCACGTGACATAGCTGTTTATCTTTGATATAAAGTAAACATTCTCCCGTTGGTAAACTATTAGTGAATACTCTAATAATTAGTGAATTAGTGAATAATCTAACATAATAGGTGCGTTTCCTACTTATCTGGCAGAAAACTAGGTAGGGGTAGTTACTTTCTTTTTAAAAAAATGTCTATTTTATAACAATAGTTGTTTTAAACAAAGGAAATGTGGTTTTTGACCGTTCCTGGTTTGGAAAATCTGTTTTTCCTGCTTTTATTAGCTTCTTTTTTGTAAACAAACCCCTCAAATCAGGCATGGTCAAAACAAAATTTAGGTGGGGGAAGGTTTTTCTAGGTAGGGGGTAAATCGAAAACACACATATTTTTGTTGTTGGCCTTAGGAATCTAGTCGCATCGTCCCGGGGACTTGATATTATCATGATCACTAGCCTATTTGAAAATCAAAACATAAGATACTATCTATAGTTTCTGGCGCATAATAGGCGCATACAACTGTTTAGGTTATCATTACCGTTAGTCTTGAATTGCATTGAAATCAAAAGTTCCTGCCTTGTCGTACATGATCCATAATCCAGTCGTGTAAGAGATTAGATAAGGCATGGCAGGTGTCAGTTCTGGTAAAAATGGCCTTCCAAAGGGAATAAACATCGTGTTCGAAGGAGAGGCAGTTGTAAGCTCTTCAGAAATTGTGCAGGTTGTTTCATACCACTGCAACAATACGAGGTTATTTATATGCAGCCATTGGATATTCCACCTGCACTTGCCGTTAAGTATGGGAGGATTTTGAAAAGTAAGTTTTCTTATTTTATTGATGTGCCACTATACTGTCTGCATTGATATATCATTAATAAAGTTCATGGCCAATAAACAGACCATCATTCAGATATGCAAATTTGTCTCTGCGTTCCAGTGCCTGATGGATAAACGTGTCACAGCAATACATTTGTCAAATCAGTGCTTTTCTAAGACATTACCGATAAAAACGATGACAGGTCAGTTATCCTTGTTGGAAAGGTCTTTTATACTTCTATCTGAACTTAATCTGAAATGCAGTTCTATTAAAGCTCTGAGATAACTTTCCTTCTAGCAATTACTGCCCAGGCTTTGAATATAATTTTGGTTGGAGACGATTGAAGATAGAAGAGGATTGTTTAGATCATTATTGATTTATTGGCTTCTAGTGAGTTTAAGTTGGAAATGAAAAACTTACATTCAACGCTGAAAAGACTATATGTTTTATACGATTTTAATCATTGCTGTACATCACATTTGGAAGAAATGTCGTGAACAGAGGACAATGACCCATTTCCATATGTGTAAATTGTTCACCGTACTGTTATTGGATGCAAATGGAAATGAAGTATATAATAGGTGTACTTTACTCTAATATGACTCAACCCATCTTATATAGATCGTAAAATACTATCCTAGAAAGGTAAAGAGAGATAAATTACCCTATAGTATTACATCGGAATTGTCATCCCAGTTATCTACATCAATCACCATTTTAACCAGATGTCCTATTTCTAATTCTTATTTGCTAATTTTATTTGTTATCTAACTCTTCATTGGAAGAAAAATAGCCTCTGGCGACTTGATTACTGATCCCAAAAGAAACATGTTTTGATAACAAATAAACGGATACGTCATCTTTTGCAGGCAAAGCAAGGGGGAAGTAATGCTATTACTAAGCCCATCTGTTTCTGTGTGATCAGACGATAAAAGCCCATTAACTAATCTGAGCAGATACCAAACAAGTTGCTACTAGTGATTATTCATCATTCGCCAGGTAAAAAGGGGCAACATCAATACTCAGTCTCTGTTAAGAGGATCTTCGTACTTTTATGTGCATTGTATATTTAAGAATGTTCTCCATTAGGTTGGGAAGAATGAATTCAAGAGCAGACTAATTGGTTGACAAAAAGAAACGTCAGCCTTCAGGGTCATGGTCAGGGTCATGTTCTCTTTTCAAGACAATGTTTGCGGGCTGGTAAATCAGGTGATCTCCAATAAAAAAAACTATACATACATAATGATTGATAACATAAGCTTTATATTAATCATTTTACTGAGTCAAACTCATGTATCATTCAGTGTAAGTGAATTCAACATGTATCAACAGGTGACGAAATTGTGTATCGTATAACATATTCTTTGGTAACATGATATCAATTCTGTTTACTTGTTGACAGTTGAGAGAATATCAAAGAAGTCCTTTTTGATAATGCAAGGTAATATCATAAAGGTTTTTGGGTATGGGATACACATTTTAGAATTCCTTTAAAAGTAATACTTATTGGAAAAAAAGCTATAACCAAGGGCGCCATGAAACTCTATTATCCATATCTCCAACCTAAACCTATTTTAAATTTTATTAGGTCGTTACCAGAATAAAATTCCATGTACTGTTTATATTTGTAGTTGTTATATATTTAATTACCTATCATCAAATGCACTAGCATTATAATTTGATCCGATATTTAGGAATACATGGACACAAACATAGCAATAATCAATACTCGGTACATCTAAATATACCAAACGAATGCATACGGAACTTCAATACATAAATGTATTCAAACACAGTGTTATCAGCATTAAACTACTTATAATTGAAGGAATGAAATCAGCTCAATTCAAGACACCCCACATTGAATTATGTGTAGCAAAACAATCTTACATGAGTCACTGATTTCCCTGTGCCTCACCTGTGACAGCACCCTGTCTTACCCTTATGTTATCCGTCCATCTGCACCTTTCACGTTCTCCCATTTCCAATCCCTCAGCCAAAAAGCTCAGCTACACTGATAAATGAGATTCTCTTGTCACGTACCTGCACTTCCGGGCAGACATGCTGACCTCGTCTCTCGAGCTACTCACAACAAGTTGATAACACCGATAAGCCATCAATCAATAGAAAAATGAAGTCCTAATCCATAAAACACAGCCATAGCAAAGTGTCATACACTGCCTCTCTCTCTCTTATTCGTCCATTCGTTCATTAAAACAGTAACGCATGGCAGAATATAAGAGAAGAAATGAAATTTTATTTGGTATCAAATATTACTAAAATATAAATACAATTTCAACCTCTACACATTTTAGGTACTCAACAGTCACCTTGACCTGAGCTCGAACTGCCCATGTCTTAACATCAGATCATTCCTCTCTAGCTTCATATTTCCCCCCACTAGAGTACACTACTCCATTTTTTTGGGGGTGGGGGGCTGGAAACTTTGGAAAGTAACTCAGTTTCTCAATTATTCATCCACTTGTTCTCTTAGTTGCTCATTTACTATGCCCAGTATTTAATTAATGATTGAAAAGAACTCCTCGATAAACCTAATTAAGTGTAAAATAAATTTCTATGGGGAACGTTCACTGTACCGGTACTAATGCTGAGTGATCACTCGTGAAGTGACAAGCACCCACAACGTGGTACAATGCTAATTAACTATACTAATCACATCTAATTAGTAGGCCTACTACCTGTTCCGTCTGCTTAACTCTTAAGCGAGTGAAAAATTCATCATATAATTAAATTTGCTTAAATTTGCAGGTTTTCAAATTTTGGGAATCTCTCGTCAATTACATATATATGGCATTTGTCCTTCAAGCTTGCAATGAGAAATGCATTTATAAACTCGCGGCTTACATCAAAGATTGTTCTGTGAAATAACATGGTGCCATATGCAATCCCGTAGTTTAACACTGCCAATCCGTAACAGAAGATGAAAGATAAATGTTAACGAAACAGCAATTGCGCTACCTTAATTTGTTGGAATCCCTAGTGATCACACATAATTTTTCTTAATTTATGGGCAAGATATTGCGTCTTCCTCGCATGCTATTGCATACTTGTGCCACGGAGATCTGAGTGATCCTTGATCATAAAATGAAAGTCGAGTCTCTAATGCACCAAACGAGGGGTGCCAGGTACTAGCAGATTTTTGCATTGGTCAGCAGAATGGGTAAGTCTCTGAAAGCTGACGCTGATGTTTTATAACTCTTGCAAGACTATGGTAATTAACTTCTGCACTATAACTTGGACAGAATGTATCATGTTAGTGTATAGCAATAATACATAAAGAATCATCGTGAACTGAATCAGAGAGTTGGCCCGAGGCTGGCCTTTTTTAATAGAGAAAATAATAAGGTTTAGTGGTAGGCAGTGCAGTGCTGGCAGTGATCTTTTATGATTATAGAAATGATAAAATAACGAAGGGATCAGACCATATTCTGGTGCGGGACAGTTTGTGCAGATAGTCGCACCTGCATGTACACATTGCTTTAATTGGTGTCCGACTACTGTATTGGTGTCCGACTACTGTCTCATAAATGTTATTTCTCAACCAAGTTAGATTCAAAGGGAACGCAGGTGCTTTTTTTCTATTACACCCTATTAATATATAATATAATGGATTTTATTTCCAAATATTATATAGTGTGGAGATATGTTCACATTCTCTGCTTTCGCGCCATATTTAAATGATAATAAATAATACAGTGTTACAACGTGTTGCAGTTTGTACATACTATTATTTTCTTTTGCACAAATATCTTTATTCAGGTAGTTATAGTTCAACACAGTCTCACTCAAAGAATGTTTTTCATCCTGTCCTTCAAAAAACATTATTGTATATTACAGCGACAGTAGGACGCTAGATATTATGAGGCAAGTTATATATAATTGTATACACAATACACGCTTGGGAAAATTTAATTATAGATTTTAATTTTAATTATTAAATTATATAATTTTAAGTAAATAATGATCACGTTTGATCCAATCCAACATTTAACACAATCCATCTGTCAACAAGGGCACAGAAATCATTAACTAATACAAAATCGAACTCTAACGGTGATAAAATTGAGTTTCAGGTCAAAGTAGTCCTTTTCTAGCCTACTCAAAGGTGACAGAAATTCACCAGAAGCCTTTCTAGTGTATTGTTTAGTTAACTTGCATGGATCTGAAAAAATAGTATAACTGTTGCAACTTTATTATAAGTATAAACTTGAGAAAATTTACTCATGCGGCTAAAAAGATAAAAAATAACACACACGAAAATACTTTTACCTATAACATTGGTGTTATATTTTATTGGTTTTATAAATGGGAATGCTTCGGTTCTGTTGCATCCAATAGTAGTAATCTGTACGATTTATGTAATATTACAGACTTTTCCTGGTTTTTTTTCAAATAATACGAACACCCAAAATGTATACATTACTGATTACAACTCCCCTGCCTATACATGTTCTGTGTCATCTGCTTTTATGACAGATCTCAGTTTCTGTTTTAAAAATATTACCATTTGCATTGGTTCCTTTTTTGCCTATTTCCTAATGGTAATGGATAGACTTGCGCACCATGATATTTTTATTATTTAAAAAGTAATCAATATCAATATATATAATTATATACAAAAAAATGCAATTTATCCACACACAACCACTATTTCTTGGGCATTACCTATAAAACAATTGTTAAATAATTATTCTTTAACAGAAATGAAATGCATTATTATGATAAGCAACTTCACTTTGGTCCGATTTCTGGTCTATGAGAATGGCCTAAGCACTCCTATGTCCAATACCAAAGACGTTCGGGGGAGGGGGTTCCCCTAAAAACCCATTACGATGCCACAACAGGTTTATTTGACCCTTATCTTTGGTCCCCTCCATGGTCAGAGCTACATACCCCTCCAACCAAGTCACATTTCATATATTCCCTTTGATGAGGAAGTAAAGAACATTGTTTTGGTTTAGAGTGTGGCATGGAAAAGTCATTAAGAGAACCTCCATGGCCATAACCCCCATAAATTGTAAGTTGAGACGCTGACTCTGAGCGTCTTTCTCCCTCACCGTGAGGACCGTCCTTGGTATTGGCCATAGGAGTGTAAGGGGCTTAGAGCAAGTCTACTAGCTAATAGTCAAACACCACTTAGTAGTATATACAAAAGAGGGAGTCACTCAGGCATATTTGAAATATCTGTGTCAAAAAGAATATCCCAAATCCAAGATAGTATTTATTCGGATATTTTTTTTGTTTTTAAAAGCTTTTATTCAATCTGTCAACAGAAATCACTTCTTCCTTCGGGGTCGATCACATTAGTAATACATCGTACCCTCTCTCTAGATTATTCAAATAGGACCATGAAAATGAATCGTAAAAGGAAAACATGTTTTACAACCGCAAAGCCTCTTATTTTTAAGAGAAATGTGTAAAATACATCTTCATTATGTTTATATATTTGTTGAGGACTCTGTACCTAAGGTGTTTTTAACTCTAAAAGAGGCTCTAGCTAGCTACGCCATGACCTGAGAAAGCAACCTTTTGGATATTAGCAGTTTGAAAGAGGATTATCATTAGGATCTTACCTAAGAATTATAATGTTTTATTTGAAACCATTTTGTTTTACGCTGTAGCCTCTTTAAGACATTGTGCAAGTGTACGCCATGGTAAAGATTTATTCGGATATTAAGATATCCATAAGTCATGTTGATTATATGTTGGAATATCTTAGAAAAAAAAGTGATATTCGATAAAGAAAAGCATTGGATATGTTGGATATTTACTATTACACATTACACATTAATATCCTTAAAGATTGGGGACAAAACAGCTTCTCACACATGAGATTTAGGGCAAAGAAACACACAAATCTGTTTTGGGTAATTCCATTGGCTACTCTACTGTGAACAAAAAAACATGCCAATGCAGATTTTGTGTTATGGGATAGATGTCTACTCGTTCTCAGAGTGTAATCAAATCTTCAGGTGTGGATTTAAAGCTTAATAAATGCTCACAACTCCATTTTACGTACTTGGAAAATGGTATATCAGGAAATTGTGACACCTTTATCGAACTAAATTGGCAATGTAGAATGTTTTACAGGTAGAAATAGGACAAGATTTAATTACCTCAACAACCTCCTAACCTTCTGTGAAATTGATTGCTGCCTATATTAATAAATTCTTTTCTTATCAAAGAATCTCCCGTGGAGTTCTTCCCTTAGACCTGACTTTGTGACAAAGATACGTTGGAAAAACAGTTTCACCAAAGTTCAAAACATTAAAACCTGCAAAAAGTATTAAATTGTTGAAAAATCTTTATCCGGTTGAATCTGGACAGATCCTATATAGCGGTGGGGAAAGCTCTAAGTCGTGCATTGGTGGGATAGCTTTTAACATTTACATTGAGATTTCAAAAACCATCGACTACAAGTTGGTTCTCACTCCTGGTGGCCTGTAGCTGCAAAATCAAAAATGGCCGACACCAGATACCAAAGGCGCCATATCTTGGCTTCTACTGATCGTATCTTCAAGTATTATACCAATTATTCAAAGTTTTAAAGAGATAAACCACTGTCATATTCACTGCTGCAGGCGGGAGTTCAAGGAACTAATGCATGAAAAATAAGGAATGACAATAATTTTTTATAGCAAATGGCACAATGGAGGGTTCAAACTGATCGAGACCCCTCAGAAAACGGGACGAACCCCGAAGGGGTGAGTTCCCGTTTTCTGAGGGGTCAAGATCAGTTTGAACCCGAACAGAGTGCCATTTGCTATTTATTACAGTTACACACTCTATTTGGATGTTAAAAAGTAAATTTAACTTGTTTAGCCTATAGTTTAGCTCGAGGAAGCTTAATTCACCGCAATTTGTAGGCCTAAGTTACGCGGTCGGGATGACGTCCTCCGGCCTACGCTGCACCAATGAAATTGCGTCTTCGGCCGAACTGTACATGTGAATGATTCGGATCGACCAAACTGCACCCCCAAACTGCACCTTTCTAACTGCTCATGTGTGTAATAAAGTTTAGTACTTAATTATGTGGGGAAAATGGATATTTTCTCAGTTTTTCCAAGATTTCAGACAGACAAATAACATTTTTCAGTTGAAATGACTTCTAAACATAGCCACTATACAGGTTTACCCTCATGCATGAAAGAACAGGGTATCAACATATTTTGAAAGGTATTATTCAGCATTGAAAATCTTGAATATTCCTGTTTTTAACTCATCTGGATGCAGATTCAGTTGAATAACTTTTTTAAAAAGTCAGTGACCTCCATTTTTTATTGCTTGAGAGGGTAAAGGTAAAGCAATATGTTAGCTATGCCTATAGAGATTTTTAGGAAAAAGTTATTTTCAATTATTTTTTCATACTGAAAAAACGAAAAGAATTGTCCTTTTCTCATAGATTTCTATAGTGAACAACCATAAATTTCAGGGCTCCCTGAAATGAAAACTAACCCGATGACATATTGTTTTTATTGGCTTTTTGAATTCACCTAACCTTGTCCTTTCACAAGGCAAAGTTTAAACAAAATGCTATTTTCATTTTTTTTCACAGTTGAACTGTGGTTTATCTCTTTAAGGGATGCAAAATTAATTTCTTTGTTTTAAGATCATTTTCAATGTCGAAATCAAATATGGCTTCCGGTGGGTAAATGTGAATGCCATTTATATAGCTCAGGTCCTGATACAGTGATAGCTGAGTACCCTGTGACTGGCCTAAGAAGGGGACTGCTGTTGAGATCCCAACATGTGACTAATTTCGTGGATTGGGATATCTTTGTATTTTCTCATGATCCAAATTTGATCTACACCTCAGATAGGCCAAGCCCCTGGAAGAGACTGACAGCTAGCACAACCTCACTATCCACTGTCCTGAGTTAGGCCTTCGTGTGAACCACCTAGGTAACATGACATAAGTCAAGCACCATTTACACGAGAGTCAGTTTCTTCTTGCAAGCAATGGGGAAAGCCTATAGAGTTTCATCCCGATTATTGTTCTTCATCTATGTCTGTACAGCCTGACGTACAAGCTTGTAGGCACACATAAAGCTCTATGTGCTATAGCATAGGAGGAGAGCATGCCAGGGGTCATATTCTACCATAGGCCGTATAGGCAGGAACATGGGCGTACAGAATTACGTTGGGATTATGTACTCTAACATTGGAACTATAGGCAGGAACATGGGCGCACAGTATATCTTATTTGCCCGTCTTTTTCTTAATCCCGAAGAACACTGGATGCTCTAAACTTTATTTGTAGATTGAGACAGAGGCTTTTAGTATTTTAGGTATGGAAAGTTTCATGACCTCCTTCTACATTTACTTGGGGATCAAAGAGGCCTTCGGTCCCACTAATTAGTAGACTACACATGCATAGAACGGCACTTAATTAATGAGGTTAGACTTACGGCCTTTTTAAAATTTTAATCTGGGTATATGAGGGGAATGTTTTAATTTAGTCCCCCATTTAGTTCTATGTTTTCACAATATTTTGTTCATGATAGAGTTTGATATAATTTCGAAATATCATTTTTAGATTCAAATTTAAATTATACGAAAGTAATATTAGAGCTAATAAAATACCGATAAATCCCTACAGATTG
This sequence comes from Sthenelais limicola, assembly GCA_942159475.1. Lineage (NCBI taxonomy): Eukaryota > Metazoa > Annelida > Polychaeta > Phyllodocida > Sigalionidae > Sthenelais > Sthenelais limicola. The sequence goes on along the minus strand of OW804097.1, from coordinate 67,435,439 downwards.
AGAACTGGGGCTCATGAAAGTTTAGAAGAAATGCCACCAAATCCAAAGAGCTGATGGACCAAATACGATCGGGCATAAACTACAGTACCGTAATAGCCATCGTTGTGGAAGATAACGATTCAATAAACAATGGGTATAATCCCTCGGATCTTCCACCCAGCACGTGATAAATTCTGATTAGATTTAAAACCAATTTACAAAAGCATTATGACCGATGCACTATTCTGCATATTCCTGAGGAAGAATAACTTGCCATCCAGCCAATTAGAACATTTATAAAAAGTTGTTTTAAAGAAATATTTTTCTTGGTGAAAATTGGGGTACTGAAAATAGGGAAAATCGCGCGGGATTCTGGGCATGTCAGCATGAAAAGCATCATGTAATTAATCAAGGTTAAGAACAACATTTGCTGCAAGATCACAGAGGCAACCACTCTTTCATATCCCACTAAAATGTCCAGAACAAAAGAAACCTCTCTCTACAGGCTATTCAATGTCTGACATCAAGAATAAGATGTTATAATTGAGGCCTTGGGAACTCATTGTCGGACGCACACAAAGACTCTCTTTTCCGACCGATGTCCACATTGTCAACGCGTGGAGAGTCGATCATAAATGTCGCCCGCCCAAGATTATTCGGATGTTTATGGGGCAATGCTAGGAAAAATGATCGGTCATTTTTCAGCCTTGTATTATATATGTCTTGCCTTACATCAGAGTTTACATTGCATGATTAATTTCTGAGACTAGTCTGAGAGACCTCTGAGAGGCCTATTTTTCTTGTGTGCATGTTTATGAATATTTTCCTCTGAAATAAGATACCTCAATGGTCCCTTAAAGGTATACAGGATAGTTTGATGAAAAGAAAACTCCCAGTTCAATTGCCATAAAACTTTCAGGGAGTGTTCCTTACTAGTACAGAAGAAACAAATAAATGAAACAAAGACATGTTACCCCGTTAGTTTCTTTGGTAGTCACTTGAAAAAAACGCTGGTTTACTATAGGAACTTATGAGAAAATGTGTTTTTTTCACGTTTTATGGAATAATAAATAAATGTCCTGTCCAAATTAGTTTAGGTTTGCTATACTTATATTTAAGGTCATATCTCACAAATTAACAAAAGAAATCATATCTTACCCCGATCAAAAAAAGTTCTCTAAAGTTGACCATGTAGTCCACTTTCGTGGCTGGTCTGGCTGATGCCATTCATTTCAAATTAATATTTGTCATTGCCCAGCCTTTTAACTCATATACATGGAATGTCATCATCACCCAAAGGGGTTTTTACATCAATATAATTGTGATTATACTTCCCACAGTGGAAAATGTTTATTTCTCATGGCCATTTAACAGGCCCTATGCTTGACCTGAGAGCATTATATGCCTGGTAGGTCAATATGTATTATTTCGCAGATTTGGACCTTGACATTTATCTTAAAATAGTCTGTAGACGTTTGTCCTTTACCAAGGCTTCTGATGTGTCCTTTATTCGCCCAGTTTGTGTAACATTGTCCATAGCATTACATGAAATATCACTTCTATATGGATTGGTCCTTGTAAGAAAGAAACTAATTCCCCAATGTGAAAGTGTATAGGATGCATTGAATGACTCGCGTCTTATAAATATGAAAGGTCTCAGATAATATATTGACACATACGATGTGAGAATTTCTCACAGTGTTTGAAACAATCACATTGTTAAACGTGTACAATAGAATAGTTAAGCACTTAAATTTAGTCTAGGGTGTTCCCATATATTATATGGGAACACCCTAGACTAAATTTAAGTGCTTAACATAACGTTTTTGTCGGAAATCCTGAACACAATTAAGAAATATTCATTACATGCAAGCTCGTAAATCTCGCCAATTTCAACTCTTCTTAACAACCGATTGATGCCTTAATTCCTGCCTCAAATTCTTCATTTCACAGTTTTCCATTCAACCCTTGCTACTATGGAGAGCTGTGTGTCTCTATATATTTACATCAGGAACGGTTCTAGAGAGTGTTCCCTTGTAGCTCAATATATCAAGCATTGTAGCATTAAAAATATCCATCCTGATTATAGGTTCCATATTTGATCAAAGATTGTGATTGTGATGTTTTCCAAACGGAATCGATCTAGTTTCCAAATAGAATTTTGATCTTTTTCATTGAATGTTCTGCGGTAATACAAGCTTATTGAATTAACTGACTGTACTCGACACATGTAAAGCATAAAAACTAAATTATTATTGATTTTGAACGCGTACTACGACTGGATCCTCCCTGTGCCCCCCCCCCACCCTCTCTCTCCCTTTCTCTCTCTTTCAGAAGTGTACCCTCTCTCTCTCCTCCCCCTCTCTCCCCCTCTTGCTCACTCCCCCTTCCCCTTCTATCTCCCCACCCCACTCTCTCGTTCTCTCTCTCGTTCACTTCCTCTTGTTTTCCACCTGTCTCTGACAATTCTTCCCCCTCTCTGTCTCCACCTCTGAATGTTCCCCAGACTTCATAATCACTGCAATTTGACAATGGACAATGTCATTGTCAATGGATGGACACTGCCCCCCCCCCCCCCACACACACACACACCCTTAAGACGAAACTCGTCCATTGTCTTCCAAGATGTTCTGTCCTCTATGGCGATTCGTCGATCCTAATACTTGTCCTAATACGTTATCTTGTTCTCTCCCATATACTTTCTAAAAGTCAGATCTAAAAGAAGACCAATAATTTCAGATAGTTTGAAGTTGTTGAATATCACCGAATTGTTTTCATTGTTTTCTTTTCCGGTGACATTTCTCATTTCTTGTCACTTCTTAGAATGATAAGTTGGTACTTCGAATGATTCCAAAATTTGAACTGAAATAAAAAAATAATGTCTCACAGTGTTTCTTAAAATGATGTCCTTTGACCCTTATACTCAATATATTTTATTTTATTTGCTTTTCTTTCTAGTAAGTGCTACATACAGTCTCCTGCTATATTTTCAGGAATAGTCTATGCAGGTGAATATAACAGAGACAACGGATTCTAGAGACAATAATACAGTAAAATAAAACTTGGTTGAAAATGGTTGATCACTCAGAGGTTGTGGAAAGACATTTTGGCAAATTGTAGTTCTAGAGACTCCATTATTCTATTATTGTTTTATGGTTATAAACTATTATAAACGCTTAAATCATTATAAACACTTAATAATCATTATGTACACAGTTTCGCGTACATCATTCATAGAACGATGATTAAATTAATCGAATGATAATAATTGAATAAGCCAGCCAGCATAAGTTAAGACATTCAATTAAATGTGTTAAATTAAATACAAATGTGCGCATATTGACACTGAACGAGATGTCAGTAAATTGATGTCTAAATGATAAGTGATTCTAGCAGGAACAACCGTGTTAACGATGCACCTTCACAAGGTTAATCTCTATCTGAAATGATTATCCATCAGGGACTTTAAAGTTACGTAATCCTATTATGGCATTCAGTCGGGACAGAATGTATGTCATGAATCAGGACAGTAACACGTACTAGTTGCCTTGAATATTCATACCATCAGTGCAATTTGATTTAGTATGATATATCGTATACTTGAGGGTAAAATATGTTAAAACTGCATTACAAGTTAATTTCACGTGCCTCAGTGTTCCTTCATCACACCTTAGCAATTTCCGTCAAGAAATGTTCTATATTGTTCCCTGTTGATTACTAGGGCAAACGCTAGAATACCACCCTAGAATTGTATAGTTGACCTGTTTTCCTTTTTAGAGGAAAACCAAATCATCTTCGAAATTATTCATTTCAGCCTGCTCCAGAATCCCAACATTTGTAATATGGCTTCGGTTCATCTTATTAAAGTTAGGCAATCCTCGATGAAATTGGAAATCTTAGAATAACACTGACTAGACAGATCTTCATCGAATCAACAGGCTAACACTTTGCAACACTAATCCTGTATATCCCATATGACCAGCCAAATAAAGAAAAATAATGCAAATTATTCATGAAAGACAGACAAAATGCCAATTTTTCTTCATTTCCAGTATTAAAATCTCAACGCAGGCACCACAGTGTCATTTCCAGTGACATGGTATAAAGTTGAAGGAAACCATATAGGTTCAGCAGTGGGATATAGAACAAAATGTCGCACGTTGAAAACTGTCTACGTTTTATGGCATGCTTTATACAGAATAACGTAGCAGCATGTTGTGGTCTGCTATTGAAAATAATGTTTGGATGATTTCTCCGGCTATAGGGCTTGAAACATTCATTGACGTTATATATAATGGGTCAGATTTTCAGTAAATGTACAATTCACCTTCACCAATCCTCTCAAATAACCCACATTTAAGCCAAAAACGAGGTTCAAAATGCAGCTTAACATAACAGAACTGATACTTTAAATCAATGCGATACCAAATAATATACTCAGATATAGCCGGTGTTCATCACTTTTCAGCTTAATTTTGCAGAATTTCATGAATGTGTAGAGCTGCCAATTGTGCATTTTCTGAAAATCAGACCCATATGCATGCATGCAGAAATGAAAAGGGGATTCCATGAACTATGTCACATTTGCATATTATTATAGCCTTACCATTCCAAAGACACACTTCTAAATCAATCACCCTAAACCTGCAACTACCCAACTTCTGCCATCTCTCCTTTGGTGCAACATATATGTACACTGTTGACGATACCTCTTAAATATCACCTTTTTCCATCTACTTGTATCTAAAGCGCTTTCACTTCAAAGCCCAGACCAATTCACTCGTGGCTTTCACTACAGTGCCATGTTTAGCTATTGGTATTGACGCTCTCCCTATGAACCACAGTTCTTGCCATCTCAGCAGAAAAGTCCAGCCGCTGGTAATTGATAAGAATTTACAACACAATGGCTGCTTTTCCTTTGTAAAGATATTGTGTAAACACACACAGGTTCTTAGACATCGCCTTCCCCACTCTAAGATACATATATTCTCACAACCCTAATTACTTCTAAAATGAATTGTTTAAAGAGGGAACAAATAACCTAGTTCACGAAGTAAAGCTACACAAGCGGGAGAGAAAACTAATGACTGGGATAAACACTACCCGTAAATTGCCTATAATTATGGAGACTGTAGATACATGGAGATTATATATAGGCTACCTTCAATGAAATTTCAAAATTAAAGTTATTAAATATCGGTTTGGTGTTTCAATTCGTATTGTTTTCGAAGACGACATTTGAAATACCAATTCGTATTGTTTTCGAAGACCACATTTGAAATATAAATTATTTAAAAGTGGAACAACCTTGTAGGTAGATCTATATATGTGAATTATCCGGGGTAATCCATCCATATCCGGTCAAGCTCTAAAAAGACTTTAACCATTGTCTACATCTTTTCAGAAGGTCGGTGTTCCCAGCCAGTGGTGGGTATTATGCCTAGCGTGTAATTGGAGGAACCATTCATTTTTCCTTTAGGAAAAGGGAAATCCTTTGGGGAAATCCCCCTTCAGACCTTATCCTAGAATAGAAAGAACAGCAGTAAATCTGGCCATTTGATCTTTGAATCAAAGTAAAATTGAATCCCCCGACCTATCTCGGTAACTTTAGATTTCACTAAAGGGAGAGCAGCAAAAAGGCGAAGGTTTCTTAACCTTCATTTGTAATTGTAGATTTATGTACGTGGTCAAAATTGAATACAGAATAGGGAACTATCAACCACCAAAATATCAATTGCCAAACAGAATTAGTCTTTATTTGTATTACAATTATCGGATAATTTCATAAATATGAATTTCATGTTAACATCTGAAGATTAATGGGACATGAGTATTTGTAATTTATCATGACCCCCACATACATAGTTTGTACAGGAACGAAAAATGTATGCATGATAAACCGTCTTCAACGACCTACTAACTTGAGAAAGTATTAGCTTGTTGCCAATATATAAAGACCTGTTCTTGTGAACAGAATTGAACGTGTAAATTGTCGACCATATCCTCTTCAAAGCATTCTGCACTTTCCTTTTTCACCTTTACTCAGAAACTTTCAGTCTCGATATTTATATAACTGACCTTTTTTAACAAGACCCATTACATCTTTTTCATTCTACACGTACGTTAAACTTTGATTTACGATACCTTGTTCGTCCAATGTTATCAAAATATGATACATCAAACATTTTCTGTCACTGGGTCACATAATGTACATGTATCAATTAAGAATCTATTTATCTATCTATCCATCTATCCATCTATCTATCTCTCACATACTCGATATGTAGTTACTTAATTCTTTTAATTTAATGTTAGGAGTAAATCACAAAGTTGTAGGTTGGTTTCAAGAGAGCATGAGTTATTTTAAATTGAGTTATTTTAATTCAGTTATCGTGTTCTAGATTTCATCCACCTCGCACCCACGCCCAAACTGAAGGACGTTCTTTTAAGTCTAAAGATTACCAACTGGTACACACTTTGGATGAAATATCATTACTGCTCTGGAAGGAATACAGGGCAGTAGCCACCTCAGAATTTACTCCACACACTATAATAATGATATTATTATTATGTGTTTATATGCTATAGTCGATGGGCTTGAGCGACTATGACATATACTATAATGATTTCCTTGGAATAGGTCATTGGTTTTCGATAGGCACCTAACATATATATAAAAAGGACAGCTTGACCTGTGCTACTCACTACTTCTCTATATACTACTAGTGTATCATAGTTTGATACAGGAATACGATTTAACGAATCAGTTGACATATGTGAATACTTTGCATCGGAGCGAGCGAAATGAAACTACATTTATGTAAGGACTTTTTAAATCACATCCTCGGAATCCTGTTATTCTCCAACTCCTATTAGTGATAATGAGTGTAAGGTAAATTACTCCACTTGTGCTATTCTTTCTATAAGATATGTCTCATAATTAACAGCTTACAACTTTGCTACGATTTTCGGTATGCCACTGTTGCTTGTTCTTTTGACAAGGACAGTAATTCTTGGCCTTGTTTCTCCTGAACTAGTGACGAAGTATGAGAGTGAGGGAAGTTATATATTGCTGATCGAAGAATCAATTGAGATAATGAAATAAAGGAATCATGGAGTAGCTATCGGATATATGACATCCTGTGATTCCCATCATAAGAAGTATCCATCATTTCAGCTCCTAAAATACATAATTATATCACACATCCGTTCGTTAGAACATGTCTTAAGTATTAATATACAATTTCATAACAGATCACTTTGCATGTCACGTAAAAGATCAAAATGATATAATTCATCTCATACAAATACAAAGAAGGGTTGATTCCACTAGCAATGATTAATCGACAATTCTATCCCCCAACCCATATGGTGGACCACTCAGATTCATCGTGTAGATACGCCCTACCGTCAGCCTCTTAAATACATCTTTCAAGTGTGTGTCAGGAGCTTCTACTCCTTGCTACACGATGCCTTGCCTGAAGCTAAGCCAAGCTGTCCAAAGCTAATTTATCACAGTGCTTGTGTACATACGCTCCACAATAAAAATCCATGCTTCCATAACAAATAGATATTACAGGTTGGTATTTTTTTACTGCATCAAGTCAGTGCAAATCTAAGTGAGGTGGGGCCTTGCCTTCCCTTGGTCCAATCGTTTCCACTTCATTTGGACAGGCGGATCCTCATGGTAAGAATACAAGTAGGGCAAATATCAGACTTTGGCCAAGATATGAAATGTGATTGGACCGGTTATTATATATACCGTATTCTGCCTGGCATGATCTCTCGACTTTTGCGTTCTATTATGTATATATCAGAGAATCTCATCCATTATATAAGTGTATCTTGACTATTCATACCTCAAGAAACGCAAGTATAAAAGAGTTATGGATATGGAAAATAGCTCCGTGTGATAATAGAGGAATACAGTTATAAACTACCACTAAGTCCTATAATAGGCCACATAAAGACAGCTTAACCCCTAACATAATGTACCTCATAAAAATGTACCACCCAGTAATTCATATTATTGTTTGTGAGAGATGCTATTCTTATATGATATAAATATCATAAAATAATCACTCATGTATCTAGCCTGTAACGCTATGTTCTAGTTGAAAAACAAATCATCCACATTGATTACTGTGAAACCCACTTGTATATCTATCGATACATAACATACTGCTTTTGTACTACTCTGATACTGCTCTGCCCATGGGACAAACTATTAATTAATATATAACATATTTCCAAATTCAGGGGTATTCGGAAAACCTGTACACTTTACAGAGAATACTCCTTATTTTCTAGTCTGCTACATTGTATCATTATATTGTATCTGTGTTCTAGAAATCTATTATTATATATATGTAATTGCTATAGTAAGAGAGTTTTTTAGTTGGAGACATGCAGGTACTGTATGTGCAAATATATGAGTATCTAAAAGCACCCACAGAATAATATCTGTTATGACTGGAATCTGGATTGTTGTATTATGTTATTACATAGATTGATTTATATATGCTACCGAACGTGTGTTTTGGAATTGTACTACTTGTAAGTTGTAATGTAAAACATTGTTATTATGTTTCCTGAGCAATGTTGTCACTTATGATAACCGTGCATCATTGCCGTGCATCAGGTTTTCTCTATAATTATACTTACATGGCTTTATTGAAGCAACTGATGAAACTGACAAAAAACAATGACCTGGATTAAACAAAATTAAAATCAAATTACCGATAACATAATTTCCTAGAAATATTCCAGAATATTAATTTAATCAAATTGTAATTCAAGTATTTAGCAAACAAATGTACGTAATAACAAAGGTTTGGGGATTGTTTAGTCACAATCAACAAGTGAGAAATATGGGTAGTCACAGTATACCAATGCCATGGTTGATATTCGGCATATTCTTGACGTTTACTTCAGACATTCGTAATTCAAATCGCAGCCTCGTCCTACGGAAGCCATTCACAATGGAAGATTACATCATTTCAATCTAATTATCTGGTTTCTTATGAAGGTACGTTAAGCAAATTGCTCTTGGGGGATGAGGAATAACACGGTCATGGGAAACTATGAACTAAGAATATTCGTTCCTAATTTGAGCAATATACATGTGTGAACTCAGACGTTTCTATTGATAATTGATAATTTTGTTAAGAAAGCAAAGGAACGCAATGACAAATAGCCACTTTGTGTCCATGACTTGCTTGTTGCTCATTTTAAATTACCCGAGAACGCACACGAGATCTTAAACGAGAAGTACAAGTGCGATGTTCATTACCTGATGTGCTGAGCTTGTGTAATTTCAGGAAGGAAGAACACACACTTGTTTTACCTATGTCAACACTCTTCAAGGGAGGTGTGCTCGTAGTAATGCGTTTATAATCCCCGTATATTACGTAGATCCAACATTAGCGATTGTTTTGTCCCTGTTCACCGATACTGCATACAATACCTAATGCTTGAGCAAACGTAGCGCATATCATATGCTTTGTGTTCAGGGGTTTAGGTAACAGTAGCACCTGTGACTCTCCTGGTTGTACATTATGTGTTTTAAGGCTTCGTTAGTAATCCACCTGATACTGTGAAGACTAGCCATGGATGTTCGCTCCTTTAGATCTTCTTAAGACGTTTGACAATATCTATATTTATATAAACTTGCGGCAATTCTAAAGAATATGCATAATTGGGTATTTCTTGTTGGGATTAAGATACATGAACAGGAATCCTTTGTTAAATAACAAAACAGGGGTCAAGCATGAACAATATTTAACCTCTGTTCCATTCCCACGGAGGTATAGATTATTTTGCACAGTAGTTTCCCACCGTGCACAAGGAAGGTGATAGACCTCAGAATCTAAAACATAATTCTTTGGGTGTAGTTTATAATTTATCCACGATAGTATCTAATATTTGGAAATACTTGAACTTCATTAACTGATATTTAATCGGTGAGATCTAACAGGTATAAATTAATAGTTATACATTTTAGGTTTCACTTCATGATTAACCGGAAGTATAAGATTTTATATAGCGAAGGTCAGCATAACTTGCTATTCAATAATTAAGCTAATGATGTTGTTATTCCAAATACGTCATTAGGATCTGGTAGAACAACAGTTGTACATGGTAAATAATCAGATGGGTACCAGTTGCTAGGTTTCAACGCTGAAGAGAGCGTCGGCTTGAAGTTCAATTCTTCCAAATATAAGGGATTAGACTGAATGGCAGAATATAGAACGATGTAAAGCCCAAGAAGTGTTGATATACTATGGAGCTTATAGTATATACCGAATTAATTAGTATAACAAGTTATAAGTTTACTAATTATTAAGTTAATCAATGATTTAATCAACTATTTTTCTATTTAACTTTATAATCAGTTTAACTTAATGTTAAACCCTACGTTTCCAAAGGAAATGACTTCTCAGGATCAATTATTTGTGCGCGATGTCATGTCATAGTTACTGAAATTTAGTCTTTCTTAAACTGAAAATGCAGAATATTTACTGTCATATACAGGGTATATATTGTCATATACAGGGTTCCTGAGGTCAGTAAAAGGTCTGTTAAAGTAATTATGATTTTGCGTTTTTCAGGTGCATCTCTCTAAAATTAGTAGAATGCACTAAAACAGCACTCAGAGTGAGAGAGAAAAAGAGAGATGGGGTAATGGGTGGAAGGCTAGGGAGGGAGGGAGGGAGGGAGGGAGCTGGAATGCAAGGGAGGGCATGGGCAACCAACCATGACTGGGTTAGGGGCAGGCCTGGTTCGTCTTATTATGTAATAACCAGAGGGGGGCAGGGTGGAGTGGTGTATGGTGGATGTGAGAAATGGGTGGAGTAGATAAGCCTTCTGCAAACATGCGAACTGATCAGACAGATGATTTCACACTGATTGTTACCTCACACATCCCAAAATCAGCTAACACATTTATGTGGGATTTAAACGATAAAAAGATGATTGACAGAATGGTACTCGATCAACTAACCTTCTCAGTTCCTGAGAAGGTAAAAACGTTCTAATTTATACTCCTCTATTCCCTCGGAATGTCACCATTTCTTCATTTGCAATGCACAGTTACGTTGATGATCGACGGAGGGATTATGACAACACAAAGGAAACAGCTATTTTATACTCGAAGTATGAATACAAAGCAACTTTCTTTGCATAGATATATCATTGTAAAGATGTGTTGTCTTTCCGATAGTGTGCCCTATCGGCTCGTAAGACCGATGTTGTGTTCGACTAGCATTATCAGTGACTATACACTTGGGATAACAGAGACTGTAGTGAATGATGTTGGGTGAATTATAGGAATTTGTAACTTTGTCAAATGCTTCCTTGTAACGGTAAACACAGGTACAATTTGACACACCCAAGAGCGACTGAAATAAGGTGCATTTTCTGGTCTATGCCATATATTTTCTCTCTATAATATATAGTTATCATTATAGATTATCTACACGTTTCCAATGAACGTTACTCAAAACCAACATGGTAATCCAAAACGGTCGGATTTCAATAACTATAGACGTTTACCTTGATATGACTGTTGGTCTTCAAATTTCTTATACAAGACGTACATATACTTCTAGCCAAAATAAGTATGCTATGAGTATACATTTATATATCCATGCATACACATCTCTGATGTAGAAGTAATATAAAAAGAAATGTCGAATAATGCTACACTTTTTGTCACTATATATATGCGACCAATATTAATTTTTTTTTTACAAAACTGCCAACCGAAAGGTTTTGATACAATAAAGTCAGAACGCATTAAGTCTGTGGCATCAATAGAAGCAGAAAAACAAACGTCCAGTATCAACAGTTGGATGTGATGGTCATTAATGTCTTGTCGATCCGAGCCATTAACTATAAACTACCGAAGGTCATGTTAATAGAAAATAGGCATAATTATCCATAGTATGTAAATTTGTTACGTTCATGCCTTGCCGCCGGAGAGACATAAGATGTTTAAACACTTATTCAATAAAGTATTGTTTCAAGTGGACTCAGGCCCCATTTATAAATCGAAGGTGTCCTGTAATGGTTTTAATCAAATATGCAGTATCAAACATCGATAGAATAACAACATATATTTAAGCATATAAAGCTTTGGATTCGTGAATGTATGTCTTAGCAAGACTGATATATGGTAGTGACTGCAGCAGTGTTGTTACATGACAATGCATGTCCCGCAATTTAATACGCCCGCTTGCAATATAGCTATGAAATTGTTTTGGATGTATAAATATTCCTTCACCGTACCTGTTCTTATAAACAATAGTTAGACCCCACCCACTTTATAGGTATAGTCATGCAGCTTTCCTTTTTACTTCAGAGAAGCATCATATATCTGTAAGGTAGTGCGTTGGATAATCACTAAGCTTGTCTACAAAAACCTATTTAAATCCAAAATTCACCCTCACAATTGTATACCTATGATACACGAGTTTGATTTGACAGCTATAAAACTCCACCGCGAGTAAGCATGGATTTACCATTAGTGTTAATCCATAGAGAGACATTGTTTTTTTTAATTTTCCTACCGGTGGTCGGAAGACAGCAGCAATTATATAGACAGACTTAATATACCAAGGGCAATTGTCTCTTATTGTTTTGTTTTAAACGGTTTATTCTGCAAATACATTACACCATGAGGACGTTATTCTCAGTAGTACAGATTCTAGAAATAAACTGTTTATAAATAGTGTAATATACATTGAAGGGAGTTAATCTCGTTATATCGACATCAAGAGGGAAACGTATGCCCTTTTACTATTATCAGATAGATTATATAATAAAGTTACAGTAAGGACTTAAGCAGTCAGTCGATCTAGTCAAGAGGATGGTTCATAAGTACAATCATGTAAAGATCCCCGAATTGGCTACAGTAAGCTTTAAACGAAACTCAATAAATGAGGAAGGGACCTCACCTTCGATTTATAAAGGTTTTGAAGGGTGATATGGTTCAGTCCATAGGGTGGTTTAATTGAATATTATAGGGAGGGAGCGTATGAGTGATGATATATCACTATGACACCATTGACTGCGATGTGTGTCCAAAGAAATCTCCATTTCACTGAGACCCTGACATAGCTGTCAACCATGTGTTGGGGACGAGGAAGACTCCACTATCCGGGCTTGTCTATAAAGTGTTGATGTGGACAGTTATAAAAGCCTGATAAAAAATATCCCTTCAGTAAATTACAAAAAAATGGAGCAGGAAAAGCCATAGACCTTTAAATACTAACGTCAATGATTTAACATTTTAATTCATGCCACTTGTTATAATTGCTGTCTTCAGATGGGGCAATCAGCTTTATAAGTTACTTATGGGTGCATGGAAAAACAGCTTTACCCAACATTATACATGTACTATATGTTATGGTACTATTGCACTAGTGCACATTCAGGTCAGAAGTGGAGGTTATTAGTGCACCTTCAGGCAAAAAATGGAGGTTATTAATCCTTTTAGACTCGGCATAAGGTGGCTATAGTCCCGAAACGTCCCCCTATGTAACCAGGGAAATAAATTATATAGTTTTATACTCAGGGTTTCTGGTTTATTACCTTCCCTTTGCTCAAAGACATGATATATAGTGTAGGATTTGTCATTGCAATCGCAAATATTCATTTTTACAATGTGGATAACTTGTATTTGCACGAACCAAGAGCTAGACCACCATCGGCCCTATATATGGGGAATGCAATAGAATGAATAGCCTCGAGGTCCAATAACCTTTATCACAACCCATTCCAACTGGCAAACCCTATGTATAATATTATTACTCTATCGCTTCATACGGGGAAATATTCCAAGGAGCCAATCCTCACATTGCCCCCGTTGCATAACAATCTGCGAGCTCGTGGATCGTTTCTACGACGTCGTAGACAGCCATCTGCAATGACTGCAATGCATAACATTTGACGACATCCTCTACGACATCGTAGATCTCTTGACATCCACGATGGATTTTCTACGCTGCGTCAATACTGACATGTTAAATGTTTTGATTATTTCCTGATCTAAGAATGGCCGTAATGATACAAAAAATCAACTCTGTATACTTATGGTTATGGTTATTAATTCCAATGAAAAAATTTCGGCATACATCATTTTGGTGAAAAAATAAACGATGTCATATTCACTGTCTGAACATTCTGCCTTGCATAACAAACATGCTCTGCGATGCACTGATACCACATTTACCCATCTTAAAATATCTTAATAGTGAAAAAAGTTAAAAATTATGTTTTCAAATATACCACTATTTAATATTAGATGATATTTTATGATATTGATGCATTGCACATTTATTTATTTTTTGTATTTTAAAGTAGGTTTCGTAATTTTCTTGCATTTATTTAGATGAAAGTAATAAAAGCCAGATTTGTTGAATTATAATAAATTATAATTATGGATGATGTTCTTCTATGCACCATTTTGGCGTTTTAATGCCTCTCTACCTTTAAATTATTATTTAATGTCATTTTTCAAGCCACGAGGACTCCTCCATTTGACGATTCATTATTATGCAATGCAGCTGTTGTCTATTTTTACGAGTCGCAAACAGACATCGTAGTCGTACAAAAAAATGTCTACGACATCGTAGATAGACATTTGTTATGCAACGACCCCATTGTTGAATTAGGACGTATGTATAACGATTCGGGTCAGCTGAAAGGGCAAGTTGGAGTTTTTCCCACTTGGTTACAATTAAATATGTCCTGGTACATTCCTCGGTTGTCTCAGATCATTTTCTGAGCCGTGAACCGCTAGCTCTTGAGCAAATATTATTAATGATTGTGGCAACATATTGTGGCTCCACCTTTTTCTTATATTTTTTTTTCTGTTCAAAGGTATGCAGTACGGCTGTTTAGTAGTTATCATAATAGATATTAAACACCATAATCGCATGTTGTAATGTCCCACATCAAATGATTTTGCATTCCCAAAGGTAATACAGAAGTGGAACCAAGTAGAAATGATATAGTTTAGCATAGATTAGAACTGTAGAAATGAAAACAAAGTTTAATATGTATGTTGAATACCTTGACTATACCTATAGTCGTTCTATGATGTACGGGTTATCAGTCATAAACATCGATGTGTATAGCTATAGTCATAATAAGGTTTCTTTGGTGGCCGTTATAGAATAGATATTCACATTCTGTTGTATGTTTATATTATACTCTTTACGACATAATGGGGGCATGGAGCATGGGGCCACAAATTTAACCGTCATTAATGTACATGTCTTTTGGGGTGAAATATCGGAACGTTCGGGATCCAATGAATAATAATACTATTAAATGTATCACAGTAACCATGCCTAAAGATATCTAACCAAACACAAATGTGTTTTGGGTCATATGCCCTTTCAACGTATTGCCCCCGTTGCATAACAATCTGCGAGCTCAATATTAACACGGAAAAAGCTACTCGCAGATTGTTATGCAACGGGGGCATGATGTCAACGAAAGTTATACTCTTTTTGCTACAATATATATATATTGTAGCCACGGGAGCTACTTTATATGTAAGTGGACCATTTGTAGAAAGCTCAAAGTGATTAATTTCCTTAGCACACAAGTGGGTGGAGGAAGTTTTACATTTACAACGGTTGTTCACTGGTTCATACACTGGAGGTATCGATGGTATTCCAAGAAAGATTGCAGTCGGCAATAAAGTCATTCCCTTAACAATGATACATCTTCATTTCTTCTCACGAGAATTACTCATATAACACATCTAAAAGGCACATCTGGCACGCGCTCCACTTATTTATCCACACATTTCTACCACTGCGCCAGTATTTTGTGAATTTTGGGCCAATAAAATGACCTGCCGTCTTTTGCAGGACAAAGATCCATACATCTATGGGTCCTATGGGGAAGCGAACTGAAAACCAGTCACCCCAGTGGGGTGCTCCCGAACTAAATGGGCAGAATTTCTCACCTCATACATTTCTCATGGCCCATGGAGAGCGTCGGACACAGCATGTTTTTGTGCTCGGCTGTTTTGTTGGTATTAGCGCAATCGTTGATATCCAATGGAGCAATAGATAAGGAGAGTTTGGGGGAAAAACTGACTTTTACAGTGCAATCTCCTTCATAGTTCTACAGCGCAATAGTTTATTCCTTCTAGTTCTAAGTTAATTGATATGGCGTTTCAGCGGAGGTATACGGTGCTCTTCATGTTGAGATCCTAACATCGTGTTCGTTATCTTAATCTTCAATAAAGAATACGATAAGACATGCTCAAAGTCGCATCTCTCGTTGTTACAATCATTCTGCCGGTTAAATGCAATGTGTGTGTGTGGGGGGGGGGGGGGGGTCATGATGACGATCGTTATCTACAATTTTAACGTTATAACGACACAATTACAATTAATACGAACAACGATATGATTACGATTTTAAAGAGCAGGCCACATAATTGGGGTCCGTATTTGATACATTAGAATAGGGCCCCTAATACATTTCGTCCGATATTCTAAAACAATATTGCGGAGAATATTAGAGGAAATTTAGATTTTACTATCTATATATACATTAACACAGGCAAGGAGTGCATTAAGTGGCAGATATGATATAAACACCTACTATGCTATGGCAGATTTGCAAATTTATTAAATACATAGTATTTGACAGATCGTTTGGACAGGTTGCTTGCTCTACATTAATCAACTATGCATACGTACTATAAGTTAACAAAATATTACCTATCATCAACCTGCAAAACAGTATGCACCCCTCCCCCTCCCCTCCCCCATTATTTTTAGTGTGATGGTGTCGATGTTGATTTGAAATAAAGAGATGATTATGCGGCCACTCAAACACATCTTATTTAGCCTTTTGGCTAAGATCTCCAAGAGATGAGAGGCAATTTGTTATTTGCTGACTCGAGTGTCATGAACTAAATGGACGAATCATGAAGGTGATCCCATTAATGAAACCCGATACACTGCGAAGCGGAAAAATATAGATCAAATTGATACGAGGCAGAATCCGTGAGTTCCTGCTCCTGATCAGTCCGCAAATTGTGGAATGTGAATTGATGGAGTCAATTGAATTTAAATCAAGAATGTTATCCCACTTTGAAATTCCAAATTGATCACCCAGTGAACAATATCCCACTTTGGAGTTCCAAATTGATTATCCAATGACAATAATTCTCAAGGCTTTGTCAAGAGCATTTATAAAACGATATTAAGGGGTAACGAAGGAGAAGTAGAATAGTAGAAAGGCGACCTTTCTACTTCTTAAGAAGGAAAGAATGTATGACATGTCATCTCACTCACATTTACTAGCAGCGGAGGTCATGTAGATCTATAGGTTTTATTATAACGTCATAGCGACACAGTCTTTTTCTCATTCCGTGACATTCTTCGTTATGCTCTAGATGATTGATGATGATTTTCACGAAAACCCCTGTAAAGTTTGATTCTGAATTAGACGCGTACCTCTGCTGGTATGTATTGTGATTAAAGATTAGAATCCGCTTAAGTGGTGCTACTGTATAATCACGTCAGATTATTTCAACATATTATACACGCCTGTCTCTCAACCCTTCTGTCTCATATTTTTATATATATATGAAACAAGATAATAAGATAATATATATGATACAAGATAATAAGTGGGGTCTCCACTGGATGCGGTAAGCTCTGTGGTAAGCCTTGCGATGATCGTGCTCTGATGGTAAGAAGTGGCGAGGTCCTGTCGACATGGCCAGTGAACCATGCAGGCAGGACTTCATCATTCCTCTCCATCTACAGATCCAGCAGTCAACCATCGCAAGGCTTACCGCAGAGCTTACCGCAGCCAGTGGAGGCCACCCTTAATCTTTAAAAAAAACCTAAGTATATAAAGTGCAAAGGTCCATACATCCATGTACAAAGACTCCAGCAACATATGGCAGTCATACCCTGCTTGCTGCCGTCTAAGTTTTTTTTATTTACAATTTTTAGTTTGAATCAACTTCGGAGAAGTTTGATCTTTTTGGAGATCACATAACTCACCAGTGGAAGGGAGAGCTAGGTCTGAGGGACAGTTACTGGCTTACGACAAACTATTTATACTTATCAAAATACATAACTTAACGTTTTAATTTTCCGGTTGGTACAGCTGTCTAGACCAATCTTAAGTCTAGGTCATGCTTCATTCGAAGTGCTAACGATGAAATAGAAAGCTGTCTTTTAAAAGAGTGAGTACTCTGCTAGAAACATGTATATTGGAGACAAACAATCATAATATTTAAAGGTGAAATAGATCCTGAGTCTAGTCGAGGCGCATGGTTTCCAGCTAAAAATAACTCAAACATAAACATATCGATAAATCTAGTCTGATCTCTATTAATGCCAATGTGAATATGTATACATTGCACAGGCTGAACCGAAAAGGTGTAGTGCCTTACAACAACAGTGCCTGCCATATAGTTTATCTAATATAAATTATATATACAAAGGATACGTATACATGTATGTTTCCTCTATGACATATACATAACTTCCCACTCTGAATCCATATTCCTCTTCGCACAGTAAATAACTGGGACTGACAGATGTAATCAGATTAAACAACAGTCATACCGAGTACGATACACATAAAGAAGGCAAAAACGCCACCGTATATGCCACCATGATTGCAAGGTAGATAACCTGTTGATCACGCATATATCTATCTGTCCCTATACATCAGCAAAAGTACGTTTATCTAGCCACAGGCTGATTCCACCTGGTTCGTAGTATACAATTAATATTGTATATAGACACAGTGATACTACTTACCTGAACCCATGTTCTAATAAGTAGAATCCAATGGCAGAAACAGCCTTATGAGGAAGAACGGTATGACAAATCACCATGTCTCTGGTGTAGATACATGCATTTGCATTATATCCATCAATTGATTCAGCAGGGTTTTATTTCAAATCCATTGCTTCCGTTCTATCTATGGCTCCCCAGCTGCTTTACACTTTTAGTAATAAACAAGTCAGTCCTTAACATGGAATTACCAGGTAGATATTTGTCCACGCATACTTATTATGTACGATATCTAGGTAGGAAGTCGTGCTCGTAGTATACATGGGAGATGTTGATTGATCTATGGGGAATGGTCAGTGAGAATAATAGCTAATGTTTGTCTGTATGAAAGCAGCAGGTAAAAGGTACGTCTGCTACCTAACGGTTAGTAGCATTTAGCAACTCCTGTCTGTCAGGGATCCTGTTTCCCAGTCGGATTTCAGTTCATTATTTTATCGCTGACACGGAAGGTGGGGGGTTGATTGCAAACAGAAGAAGGAAAATCGATGTTAACGGAGATGTTTCTGAGATCGGTTCCCCAAAACACACCTGAGAAAGTTACGCTTCTGTCTGAACAGTTCATTCAGTTCTGTAGGCCACATGATGGCATCATCATGATTGAGTTTCTTGCAGACGACATTTTGCCTTCCCTTACCTTATACGGACGGCGATGTTCTCATAACACTTCCTTCTTTTCTCCTTATCCTGTTCCAAATATTTTCGACTACTAAAGGGCTACCCATGTATTTTCAGGGGTAATAAAGAGCCGGCCTACAATTTGTGCAGATATTGCAGAAAGAAAACACATCTGACGATTGGTATCTGTTGGACAAGTGGATGGAAGTCAGCATTGAGTCAGAGATCCCAATAGTGCATTCTACCATTATATGACCATTGTTGTTACCTTTGCACCCTCTTATCCATCAACGCATGGTAGGCAGAGGAGCAAGGGCACGAAGATAGTGGACTCTGCTTCTCCTCCTTGTATTTGTGTAGGTGTTGGCCTTCTTGGTGGTGGTGGTGGTGGTGGTGGTGGTAGTAGTGGTGGCGGTGGTGGTGGTGGAGAAGAACCGATGTGTCAGCAGAGACTGGTTGATTTGGAGGAGTTCTTGATGAACGAACGATACGTAGCAGTAGTCCCCGACGCAGCAGTCGCAGAAGCATGAAGAATCACAGCATGAACGAACGCAGCTTTCATTTCACGAGGAACACTCTCATCACTCCTCAACTCACAACACTCACGACATACCCGTCTCCATGCGGTTTTCCCGCCGCCGCCACGTGGGTCTGTTATCTTTGTCGTCTGCAGTTTCAGGCAATACTGCCACCTACAGGGAGGACGAGCAACAATGGATCATTTTGAGGGCGCAACAGAATAAAGTATTTGCCTATGAGCCTACTCCCTTTGGCGAACGTATACAGGCAGCGTAAATAATTTGATTCCAGTCTCGCTATTTTCAAATGCGAGGCACTACATTTAGTCAATACGAGAATGTTCTTCTTTTTTTCGTTTTCTACTTACGTCGAAATCTGTTCATTACATTTGCTAACTATTTTTGACCACTGGGGAAGGCCTGTGATATAATAGGCCATCGATTCTAATAGCTGGGCTGGGGATACGAGACCCTGGCGATTCTAAACAGCTCGCTTACACATATTGTCGATTGCCAGATGGGGTGCAAGTGAGTGTCCTTCTTCACGTTCTGATCACTATCCTTACACAGATCTGTCATATAAACTACTCTCCAAGGCCTTGTCCTTATGTATCCTAGTGACCATTACCATAGCCCAGCTTGGGTTTTCAATAGCGGAGCTGCCAAATAATGTACAGCGCCATGGGGCAATAGTGGCCCCAAAAGGCGACTCACCCAAATTAGCTTCGATCCCTAGCTGAAGTTTTATCCCCTCGGATTTGTGCATGACCTGTTTAGTAAAGCCAAAATCGAAACTTAACGTGAAGCTTTCAAATGTTATTTTCCTCACCTGTTATTGTTATCCAGGAGATACCAATATAGTTATTCGGTATCAAATAGCATAAATAGTGAAGGGGAAAACTATTTATGACATCCCAACACATTTATATGTGGTGTGTCAACACATTTATATGTGATGTGTTAGAGGAAAATGAGTCACACGTTGCAAAAATGGATTTTGAGATATCATGGTATTTGAAACGAGGAGATGGCCGATTCTAATGATAGAAAATATTAGGATATAGATCTGATAGGTACTTCATATTTAGTTTTATATTTTTCTTTTTGAAAAACAAGTATGCATATTTATGAGTGGACAATTGCTAGTAAAGTAGGTAATATACTCGATAAAATGATTTTAGAAATACAAGAATGTATTTAATAAACTGTCATGAAATTTGGTATATATATGTTTTCATGCTACAAAGAGCATTAAACACCCCAAAAATGAGAACATTCCCTTGAATATATTGCTTTGAAAAATAGCAATTTTGCGACTTGTGACTCATTTTCCTGTAACAAAACAAATTTCTATTGCATGCAATGTCTGGCTAGCCATGGAATCTGCATGAAAGGTGTACTCTCAACATATTGGTCGAAAACTATATACAGCTTTCCTACTTATTGCACTGTTTCTCCTGACGTGCATTACTTTTGTGTGTCTATAGCATATATATCGCTTTGTAATACTTGATTGCTATTTCTTCAATGCGTTACTTTTGTACCATCTTTCAATCTGGTAGAATCTGATAGACTTCTTCATCGGTCTGTGCTTATAAATACATTTCGAATTAACTCAAGAAAATAGTCCCGAAAGGATGTTTTCTAAGTTAAATAAAGCTGTATTATATTTAAGTGCAAATCTTCCAGAAGTTTCAAGGATATATGGTATAAATCAGTTTTGTGAATCCCTAACACATGTATACGTTATGAATGATCTTGGAATCTTGGTCTTGAGTTAGCAAATATATCATGAATAAGATAATATAGACAATATATTAGAATGCACTCGATAATTCCGCCGCCTTCAAATATGGAGGTCGTGACTCAAACATTGATTTCAAGATTTTACAAATAGTTTCTGTGTGATTCGATATAAAATCAATTAAAACTATCCTATCAAACTTTCCAGTCATGTCACACATTATTATCATGTTACAGTAACGGACATATGTGCAAGGAATTTAAGAGTTATATTACTTAATTGCATGTCCTATTTACCCTCACGGAAAACAGTTTCAAAGAAACGTATATTGTACATGTATGTTCTACTATAATAAGGAGATCAACCATTCGGGTTTATCCTTGGTTTTACGTCTTGATCATTTTATTTTATATTTTGAAGAAAGAAGTGATGAAAATAAACGATAAGAAATGTCAGGCCTATAGATACATCATCCCTTTATTCCAAATCTATTAAAAATATCTCAACAAACGAGCAGAGCATAAGGTATAAACCGATTTGTAAAACACTCCCAAGCTGCTGGATCATAGCCGAGTTGGGTTCAGGGGAGCCAGTGGGATCGGATGACCTCTAACATGGATCAGAGACTGCGGTTAGCCTCCTCTCCTATTATTCTGGATTTATTAGAATTCCATGGGATGTTGCCCAAACTTGCAATATTGTCAAAGTAAAATGCTGTTTTAAGCCAAAGTTTCGCTCCGCCCACCAAGTAAGTACCGGAGCGGTAGATGAGTTTCAACACGATTATTCTACCTCTGCACCACATACTTCAGAATTAGTTAGATTTGTAGCCAGACTGTTGCCACAATCAAGGGCAGTCAATAGGAATGTAAAGTGGGAATGGGATTGGGAATTAATGGAATAGTGGGAGAAGGAACCGGGAAGCGAGATGGGAATGGTAGTGAGAAGGTAGAGATGGTGGTAGAGTTGTATAGAAGGTAGGAGAGAGAGAGAGCAAGAGGAAGAGATAGAATGAAAGACAGGGAGAGAGTGTGAGAGAGAATGAAAGCGAGATGCAAGCCGAATAGGAGAGAGGCACAGGCCTGGGTGGAGGATAGAATTAAGAGGGGGATGTAAAATATAAAGTAAAGCTGTTCTATTCATGTCCGAGGAGGAACAACCGTGGTTTCGTTATGTGACGATGAAACTGTCCTCATGTAACACGTTAAAGGTGTAATAATTTTATTTCCAATTCATTGATACATTCATTCATTCATTCAGGAAACAGGGTATTTTCAATGTCTCACTGATTTACCTTCTGTAGCGTGTGGCTACTTTGTCAGGTCTCAAATGGCGGCCATGTTGAAAAAATGGCGGCCATTTTCAAATTTTAAGTGGCGAACAGGATTTTTTTTAAAAAGCTACCCCTGTGGAATGTTTGTGCCAAAGTTGATGCTTGCATCATCATTTGAATGATTGTTTCACTTATCTGCCCCACTATTAGGCCTACCTAAGATACAAATTTAGCTGCCCTTAAAAAGCTACCCCTGTGGAATGTTTGTGCCAAATTTGATGCTTGCATCATCATTTGAATGATTGTTTCACTTATCTGCCCCACTATTACCACTATTACCCATTATTGAGCCACACGCGTATAGATATATTTGAGAGTTATATAGATGAACCTGATACTTCGGTAGATGACTGAGGTTGTAAATGCTTAATGTTAAATAATTAAAATTTATCCTAGATGTATGTCATTAATAGTCTTTCATGGCAATGAGAATTATCACGGTAATGTGACACTTAGCCAATGAAATTTAAAAAAAAAAATTACCTAAGATACATATTTTGCTGCTTCCGGTCTAATGTACCGCCATGCCACCTAGCGGAATTTTGCTCCCACAAATCCCATTATATCGACCAATATCATCCGTCGTTCCAATCATGTCAACATGAATCATACGCTTTTGGAACAATACCAAATCCAGTATTCGAGCATTCATCAAGCTCATGGTCAATAATCCCTTGGGGACACTGACCTTAACAACCCTTTTCGAACATGTAGTCAATGCCTGGTCAGACAATATTGTGTCAACTCACTATGACATATCTAAATTGTAGGTTATACATGTATGGGGAATAAATTGATATATTTTCGCCAAATAACAAAAGACAACCTCTTCATTGTTATTATACCTAATAATTTATATTGTAGATGACATTTATTTATATATTCATATGACAATCTATGAAATAACTTGTACAACTCTTTTTTTAATAGGATTGCCATTTATACGTGAGTAAAGGTAAGAAATTAGGTGAACTTTATACTAAGTTCCATATCCTGTGTCATGGTTGAGTTGTTCAAAGCACTAATGAGCTTGAGATTTTGGAAGACATTTTGTAATTAAAGGAAGAAGTCACTTGGAGAGCTACACGTCTTCCAGTACGTCATATTAAAATACATTCAAAGTTCTTCAAAGATACTAAAATATAAATATGAAGTTTGTTTTTACAGTCTTAAATTTATTATTCAGTCAAACATTATGTCAGGTACATTTGCCCGTTGTCATTCCGAGCTGATATTGAATGATAAAAAAATATTCAAAAAATATAACCATAAACATACATTCGATCAGTGTAAATCATTCCACAACCACATAATTATTTGTTGATACATAATCAAATTGTCGATTCATAGGCGTATGCCTTATGAAGGGTCATTGGTGCCACCTCTTGGACACCCCCAACATCACAAACCTTCCCATAACTCCTCACGCACCCATTCCTCTCTCCAGCATCCTTCCGCTTACCCCTTCGAATTCCTCATCCTCATTCACACACTGCCCTTGGTGCAACCCACACGCACCTCTTCTTTCTATCCCACCCTCCTCTTCCCTTTTTCTAAGGATATGTCATATCCTAAATTATATGCCTCCCTCGCATTTTTAATTCTTATTTTTATTATTATCTATTAATATCTCTTTATACCATATTTCATTAACTTTAATTACTCAAACTTATACATAACCAACCAACTACTGGGAACCATTGATATACAAGCGGTAACTCTTACCTCGATACATCTTATACATAATTTCTTCTGCAGTAATGGTATATAAAAAGGAAAGAAAATGAGTTGAAAGGTGAGATATAACATAAAATCCATCACCCGGCACTGTGTTGATACCATTTAATTAAATAAATAAAGTATAAAGCAAAAGTGTAGGGATACGATTTATAGCAAAAATGTATTACACAACCCTTTAGACTTAATTTATTATGAAACTTTCAACTGTATGGCAAATTGTATGTATTGGGGCTAAGATTGAATCAGGTATGGAAAGAACCTGTATCCTGCCGTAAACCTTGACTTCCCAAGGTCTCCAAGATATGAGATCGCATGTTTTTGGGGGGATTGCATGTTTCCTGTAATTATCCACACCCCGTCTTTCATCCGCTCAGGTCAAGGTATATCCAGAAGCATCTAGTCAACATTCACCATGTTGCACTCATTAAAATGTTATTTCTCTGTGGTTTGTCCCTCAAAGTGGTTTTCGATAGCAGGGTTTCGAACATTTGACCGAATTCCGAAATCTCAAAATAACCTGGAAAGCCAAATCACACGATTACTTTGGACTAGGCATATATAATTGTTATATAACTTGTGTTTTATTTTGGTTCGTCACCTTCTTGAAGACGCCATCACCAATTAGGCAAGAGTTACGCAGGGACCTGTTCTTAATAACTTTATACCTTTAAGCAAGAGAACTTTGAATAGTCCACAATTTGTTTGACCGAAAGTATATTCAAAGATCCCTGAAGATCTGACAATCTGTAATATTCTTAATGACTTCTGGGGAATATTATATATAATATATATAATATTATATCGGACTCTTATTAGATGGGTTGAGTTATCACTCATTCATTATCTTCCGATGGTAATTATACTGTTATATATTTACGTTAGTTAACCATCACGTTAATGTGTGTATAATTTATACAGTTCTGGCAGGCAACGCATGAGTATATTGGATGATGGTCTGATATGCGTACATAAAGTGTAATAGTCTATTGTTTTAACCTATCTGTATCACTGTCCTTTAAACCTGATGAACATATTTTGAAATTTACAGATGTTTGAGCTGTGATAGTGATGTGAACATCGCCCTTGACAAGGTTTAGACGCCAAAATCTTTATCTTTGATTATGTCCGGAGTCCATCACTTGCTTCTTTCCATGCTTCTAGACATTTAGTCGGTTGCATGTCACGTCCATTTAAGGATGGGCATTTCGCTTTTCCCACATGAATTCATACCCCGAAATGACTTATCATATTTCGTCTGGATGGTAGTAGGATTCGCTATCAATGGACTACAAGAGATGTAGTAGCTACATGGATATTCTAAATCAAGTTTAAGGGATGCTTACAAACTCAAAATATACGTATAACTCACCCCAAGATGTCAGGATTATTTTTCTCGTTCGCTAACGAGAAGAAGAATATCCATTTTATATAATGGATATAAATGGGTATGAATTATATCAACACAAACCTGTCAATGGAACAACCTATCATACAGTGTTTTATCTCCTTACCTCTGTAGCAACACAGGATAGTATTGACCCGGATATACGAGGTGGAATACCAAAAGGATAAATGTAGTTTCAGGGTAACGTTAGAGGTCAACTATAGGGCAAATCTTTGATCCGCATGAAGCCAATCCAATCCCACATTTCAGATGTGCAATTCCACAACAATCCTATTCAATAACGCCACTGCCATATTCAAGAATAAATATATAGCAGAGTGTTCTAGAAATAACGTTCGTTTAAGCCTGGGACAATTGCCAAGACTATCAACCCGGACAATATTCAATTTCTAGAGTTTATACCTACCCTTGATAGACTGACCCAAAAGAAATTCAATATCATTGATTTGATTTGATTTGAAAACATTTTTATTCAGGAACAAGGACATTACATCGATGATGCTATTCTCAGAATTGCCTGATGTTTCAATATATTTTAAAGTTTTTAATGCATACTTCACTGAATGACAGTACATAACTTGCTAATTATATAATATAGAGTAAAAAAGTAAAAAATAAGGGAAAATATTAATTAATGATAACATTTAACGTCGGACATTCAAATAACTGTCAGCTTGAGACACCTATGTAACAGGGAAACATTATTCAGTACTGCAGGTGAGGCCTATAGGCAGTGAGAGTAAATCAAGGTTAAAAGCACTTCTAAAAGCTGTCTTTCTAAAAGCTGTCTTTCTAAAAGCTGTCTTTCCTAAAATAGTAATTCGAATTACCCAGGTCAATCAGAAAGACAAAGGTAACATCACCAGAAACCACTCTTTATTTATTCTTTCTCCCTATTCCTTGCTCTCCTTGTACCATGGCCATCCATTGCTGTCTAACATTTGGACATGGTATCAAAAATACCAACCAGAGAATGATGACGCACACTTTCCCGAATCATATCAAGGTGCTAGTGACGTTTGCTGTTGACATGCCCTTGCTGCTGAATCCGTTTTGTGAGGCCATTTCCATTGCTTGAAAGTCAGTGATTTCTAGTACCATCAGAAGTAGCAGTTTAGAGCAACATCTGTCCTATTTTTTTCGCTGGTTATCATAGATACGCTATCGCAATTTCGTAGTTGTGTGTTATGTTTTTACTCAACATGGATAATATCTGTGATATGATAAGTTTTAACCCCAAATCGCTCCAACACACTAGCAGATTATATGTGTGTGTAGATTTTCTATATGTCACCCCAATAACACATATACTGTCAGTGCATAGTATAGGAGAAGGGGTAACGTTTTTCCTTTCAGCCACAATTGGTATTCAAAGATAACATATTTAATAACTTTGAGATATATATACAAGTTATTTCATAGAGGAATCAATACTATTTAGTTCTGAATGCCATTAATTGTTCTAACATCATGTCAGTACTGCACATTTAAATTTCCTTGATGCAATATATAATTTCAGAATAAGAGAATAGCGAGAACAATTGAAAAGAATAACAAGAATAACAAGAATAGCTTGACAAACAGCGATCGACCCGCCCTCTTGAGGGCGGAAAGCCCCTCTTGGAAATCCCTTCTGTCGCCCCAGCAATCCGTGTCAACTCCCCACAAAGAGACGACCCGGATTTCTGGCTCAATTTTCAGTGTTTTCCCATGTAAGTGGCGACCCGCTGATCGTTTCAAATGAAACTTGTGTTAGGTAGGATGGCCTTTTGTGGGAGGACTTATATATTATATGGTACACAAAACTTGTACTTTTAAATCTAAAAATTGGCACGAACCTGGGTTGAGACCTCTGTTTTTGCACACGTTACTACTACTGCACCCCTGGTACTAGGGACTAGCCACTGCCATCATTACATAACGCTCACAGGCATGTTGACATGTATTTATAGGGCGGGTAGCGTAGCGTACACAGCACAATGTGCTGTGTACGTCTACGTTATTTAACACTAAATCAAATGAATATTGTAGGTAGGAGGGATAGAGAGAGCTAGGGTGGGTGGATGGGTCTATTTCCCTTGAAATAAGAAACCCAACACTCAAAAACAGAAAAAAATCAGTAAGTAACACCACCCAAAAATACTTGCGGGTAAAATTTCTGGACAATTGAAAAAATTATTATAACTACTATAATACAAGACACCATGTACCCATATCCATGCCTGCAAAAGAAGACTATCCGAATGAATAATGAGGAAACCAAAACTCTCTGACAGTTACCACTTCTACGTTACGGATTTATTAAAACCACTCAAAAATCACTTTCATGAATGTCTACCCGTATCTGTGCCAAGGCTACATCTATAAAGTCAAATTCTTTCTCTCATGTTCGTTCCATACATTGTTTCCATTAACACTAGCTATATAAGTTCAAGGGGAATTCGCTGGGAGGCGCAAGCGTCTGGCAAACAAGCTGCAACTGAATAACCCATCCAACAGAAGGCTGACACAAAGGATGCCCCTCTTATTGGACAAGGCTAGCATAAATGGAGGATGGTAAAAAGCCAGGTCAGAGGCTAGCTAGCGGCTTTGAAGTCATGAGACAAGGAAGTGGAGTGTGAAATTTGCAATATGTAACATCGGGTATCTGTCCTTTGCTTGCGATTGTGCTAGAGTATTGTAGGGTTGGAACTGATAGTGGTATATTGCTTGCCTGGGAGCAAGACAGAGAAAGTTGCATTGATGTAGCATTGAAAAGGCGAAGATACCATGCAGTTTCAACACTAGCTGTAAATCCTTAACAAAACGCACTTGAAACTCAACATAAAACTTTGAATTTCTATTAATATATTTTGATTGATTGATAACCATTTTATTTCGTCAGTTACAAGAGGAACAGTATGAGTTAATCTTGCACGACAGGGTTTTCATTGAAAGTAAATTAACACATTTGGTGAAAACTATCCATATGTTATACTATGATTTCAGAAAGCAACTTCTATTCCCTTAGATCAGATGTAATACCGTATAGATCTTAGAAATAAATGGCTTTTACTATAACATCCCCTTTTGATAGATACCACAGAATATCAGATTCCAGTCTTTGACATCCACAGAGAAATGTGATCAAGGGCTGGACACATATTTGATCTATATTACCCTAGGCCTTGTGAGGGAAACGCGACAATGGACTTATGCTAGGATAAAAGCAGATGCGCAGAATCATCAGACTTGCAATAACCAAGCCTTTAAGTCATGATGAAGATC
The DNA here is from genome assembly GCA_942159475.1 of Sthenelais limicola. Lineage (NCBI taxonomy): Eukaryota > Metazoa > Annelida > Polychaeta > Phyllodocida > Sigalionidae > Sthenelais > Sthenelais limicola. Next base: position 67,405,987 of record OW804097.1, on the reverse strand, counting down.
TCCAAGGAGCGAGCTCACATTTTGATCTGGCGACTAAGATAGGAACCTTTCATGTACTATGCTTTTCTCGTGGTCTTCTGAAGCCAGACAGAGCCCTCGAACTTTGCTCCTCGATTGACGTAGCCCTGCCAAGGCGATTAGATATAATGGCATATAAGGGCTAGATCGTCAAGATACGTAGGCTATACAATTGCAGTTCACAAAATATGATGAATTTATTTTTCATTCCATATTCCAATGGCATATTTAATTATTTCCATTGAAAAAACGCTGTATCCACTGTGGATTTGTTTTCGAGCGTTGCCTATATGAAATTAATTTAGATACATTACACAAAATACATTCATTCATACTTACTTGTTAAACTAGACATCAATATTTCTATAATAACATCACAAATTACAGTGTATAATTACGAGTATCCGAGGTAAGTTTCCTATTTAAAATAAATTAGCAACATATAAGGATTATGATAAGGAAACTGAAAAGGTTGAAGTAGTTTGTAGAATCATGGTCGTTTCAATTCACTCAGCCCATATTGTGTCATTTACTGACACCAGCTACCATCCAGGACACCTACCATCCTAGGACATTCACCCACCTTACCTGAAGTTTTAAGGGAATTTTGGTACTTGGATTATATGGAATATATTCCTCTTTTATTGATGGATGTGGGGAGGAATGAGGTAGATTGGAATGGATAATTATACTCTTCTGGCACATTGTTTTATTTTAACCCCTGCCTTAATGAAGGACTAATCATGGAATGTCCTAATATTATTTCCAATCGTAGTCTAGACGTTTCTACAACATACAATTATTATTTCAATGTTATCATCTCCAAATGCACATTTATATGCCCAATTAAATCAGCTTCGGTAAGGCAGGGTTAAATATGATGCCCCCTCTAAGTAAATAATATCCCTATTGATAAACCTTCCCCACGTTCATTTAAGAGGAATAAAATGGCCTCCCTCTCTCAAACGCACAAATAATATCATAAAGGGTATTAAAAAGTGGATTAAATAACCTACAATGTCAGATAAGGTGGGTGAATGTCCTAGGATGGTAGATGTCCCAGATGGTAGATGTCCTAGCAGGGTAATGTCCAGGATGGTGGTTGTCCAGCGTGTAAAGGTCGGAGGGGAGATGTCCGGTGGGTGCTTGTCCTACAACCATTTATAACGTATTCCCGGTACCCACTGCATGAAATAGTGTTGAATTGGTGGTTGATTGTGCCACTATATAGTTACTCTTGAGAGCAACCTAGACATGTTCATCTCCGCTTAAAATTGACTTGTATGCTGTTCTTAGATCTAAATGCACTAAATACATAGGCAAAAGTATTCTTTCAATAGTTCTGTGAACAATTTACCATTCCCTGAAATTTTAATTATCAGTTTTGTGGACCTTTCCCAAATTACTTTCGGCAGTTCATGGGATTTTTTTATGTTGAGTAAAAATAACCGAATCATTAGAATATAACTTATTATTACATGTATGCAATGTATTTCACTCTATAGATATACAGTGTTTCATATAAGATGCGTAATTGGTGGTAATGGACATTGCGAGTAATTGTGGAGAGTGACCCAAGTGACCAAACAAAGGATTACCATGTGACCTCGCCGCGGCTCTCCTCTCCCAAACACTGGCATTACACTCAGCGGGCATTCAGCCTCTGATCTCTCGCGAGTCAAGTCTACCACCCACCAACCCAACTTACCTTATAAACATTTTATTCAACATTATATAGGTAGACGAAGCTTGTAACACCTAACCTGCACGACCGCTGAATGACAATCTGGTGTACCAGAGCTCTTTTTATACCCTGTTTTTGGGTTTGGATTTCCCGCCAGATCTCCGATCCCTTGGTCATGTGACCTCGATCCAGTCCATTCGTTTCCAGTGCCTGGGTTTGGTGTACCTGTGCCTGGGGATTTGTGGTGTTATGACATTTTTTTTGCCATATCTGAGAATCTGGACCAGACTCGCACAATATGTAACAGCTCTCATCCAGTATCCAAAGAGGGTAAAAGAATTAAAAAAGTTTGTTTTAAGATTTTTATTCAGCCAGACATTATGCAACAGGTACACTATTCACAGAAAAGCTGCTTTAAACAATTATAGAAAAGATTCTTAGAAAAATAAATAGAAAATTCTACAAATAAAGTAATAATCATTAACCGCTTGGTTATTTCACAGCAAGCGTTCAGTAATAATGGAGAGGATAAAAATAAAAATAAAGAATTGATAAAACCATACACCCGGGACAGTGTCAGATTCATGACAGGCCATGTTTAAGTATTTTATTCAACATTCTTAACTCACATAGGGCTGATGCCTGTCCATTTTACAGAATAAAATATCATTTATTGGGCAGCTCCGTGTTCTTATTCTCTCTTATCAATTATATAATATATAAACTGCCGGGGGAGTGAAAAAACAAAATTAGTTTCAATCATACATTGGCATTTTTTTAAAAAACATTTGTTTTTTCTGAAAATTTCGCTACACGATATGTTTCATTCAAATATATTTCATTCATATATATTCGAAAATCAATTAATTTATTATGAATTAAAGTTTAATATACATTTTTGCGAAATAAACCAAGAACTCACCTCTGTTCCTTTATCACCAGAGAGATATGGAATAGTCTCGCTTCTGAGTATGCATATGAGCTTCCTATTTGCACTGAAGTGACACAACCATTGCCATAAGACCACATTAAAAGAATTGTCATAATCAGCTATTACAGCGAAAAGAATCTGACCAGATAACCTCACATTATGACTTATAGAAAACAATCCATCAATATTCTGCTGCCATTTTATATGTTCATTCGAGTGTCCGAAGTCGAATTGGCGAGAGAAAACGGCCGCCGGTGAGCGATAATAAGTGAAGCCACCGCAGAAGCGGTTTTTGGCGGGTGACTGAAATATATTGGTCAAATGTCTTCCAGATGTAATGGTTTGGTAAAGAACGGAACAAAAAGTAGAAAATCTGTTATCTTTGACCGATGTTGACTATGAATGCCGTTTTAAGATAAGTTAATGGATATCGTTCCACTTGACAAATTATTGATAAAACTTGGGTTAACTGTTAACTTGAACGTAGCGATGGAGGCATTCTACTGTTCGTTTTTACATTGATCGATGTCTGATGTATTCCCTTATAATAATGGGAGACATCAGTCTTGAAATTGAAATTCATAAATTGGGATAAATGCAAACTATTTCCTTTTTAAAAGTATAAATGCCAGAAGTTGTGAGTAATACGTGACCCATATAAAACACTAAACTAGTCATAGCATCGGGTCAGGGGTGTACGGTATGAGTGTGCGAACACACTCACACAAATGTAAATAACAGATTAAAATCGTTATTATAACAATTTGAAATAAAACATGATTCATGCAATGATCCCCGTAAATGATTAGTTAAAGCGGCACTATCAGCTAACATCGGTCAAGAACTGAACATTTTTTTACTTTTTGTTTTATTCGTTTCCAAACCATCTAAAAGTCATTTGACCAACATTTTGGAGGTTTTTGTCCAGTTATTTCTGAAACAGGGCTTCTAAAACGTCCCAAGACATCACTTATTATCACTCCTCGGCGGCCGTTTGTATTGCCTGATTCGGCTTCAAATTCATGTATAAACATTCATATATCAGCAGCAAAATATTGATAACTTCAGTCTTATGAGTTATACTTTGTGTACATTTGGAATTTCTTGGAATTTTTTCTAATAATCTCCGTAATAGCTACTAAAGCTGAGAATGCAGCTTTAAAGCTGGTTGCTAGGTAAATTCAAACTATAGGATGGAACACACTCATATCGCCCCCTACCCCTACCCCGCCACTCCACCAACATTGGCACATGCACATGCATTTACTGCCTAAAAAAATGTTGCATTGCAAGCAGATTGCGCTGCCATCGTTTCTCTTGTCAGGAATCCAGAAACCAAACATCTCCGTGCACACTGTTCAGCAACGCAACAACGGAACTAATGCAAAGACAAGTACGCGAAGTTGTTCTTTGAATGGTTTCTCGAACAACCGATCATTCCCTTATTTTATATTAATCATAATTTATCCAGCAATACTAGACAACAAAGAAATGTTGGAGAAAGTTGCGAAAAGCCGCTTTGTAAATGTAGAAAATGGGGGAGAAAATGTTCACGTACACACAGGTAACTTGGCTTCTTCAATGAAGGCGGAGGTTTTAAGTTTGCAGTGGTGCCATCTGATGTTTAATGGAAAGTCACCGGACTGACAGTTAACAAAGCCATCGAGCATCGAGTCTATAAGGATTGCATGCCTTTTTATTGATATTTCTGCTACTGCTAAATCGATGTCTAGCTGTCTCGTTTCACGTATATTTTATATATATTTTGTTCATTATGTCTTTTATTATAGTTGTAATAGGTTGCAAACATACACGGTTGCAAACAAACATAACTTTTCTTCTCCGAACTTCATTATTTCCTAAACTCTCCAAATGTTTATTCAATCTCATGAACACCATACAATGCTCCATTCCAATCAACAAACATTGATTCATACATTGAGCACTTATCATTCAATGACGTACAGCTACATTCTCAGCTATATAAACTTAACAACGTAAATATTCTTTTCCTCAAACAATGGGAAATACTCAAGTTTATTTTTTCTCTTTCGGTCGATCTTAATTCGTGTTCAATCAAATCAGTATCCAGATTCTTCAATTCTGCATGCGTGCGCATACATTTTGCTAGCTTTAATTCTTCTGTCTCCTTTTCTGTTCCTTCTCTGTTCTCAACATTAAGGCTCAGTTGCAGTGTTGGGAATTTTATCGAAGCGGCAAACTTGTTGCGTTTAATTAATAGTGTTGCTTTGTGCCAAGGTTCCCAAGCAATGTAGATTATTGATAAACAAACTATTTTAATGGTTACGTTAAAGGTCATAGTCTCCCAAGTATCAGTGTACTGGGGCAATAATTAATATTAAACGAACGAGAAATAAAAAATCCTAGTTAATGTAGCCCGGAATACCTTTATGAGTTCCATAAAGGAATATCACATTCTTTCGAAGCATTCTTTGCAATACAAAGCCATACAACAATGTAGCGCCAAATTCCTCTCTTGCCAATAACACCACTCCATCTCAATCTCCCATTGTAAATGAGCGTAAAGGCATCCGATCATTGAGTACTGTAATATTTCATGCATTACACAGGTCCCCTCATCAAATCAACCATCTCTTACTATCAGAGCGTCCTCATGCAGGGAAGCTCAATCCTAATAGTTTGTAGACAGCGGTGACACCTAGTAGGAAAACATGGAACTGAAACATTGACAGAAGCCTAGCGTCGAATAAGGGAAACAACAACGTAATTGACATTTGCACTTGGTTCAGATAAACAAGTATAAATGTACATTCTCCAGAGTTTAAGGTAACCGGAGTAGTAGGGCAAAAAGAAGTGTGGTTTCCCCTTTCACTTCTTGAAGTCGAATTAAGGCAAATTAAATCACATCACGAGTAGTTGAGTAGAATGGTGACCGTCAACATTTCAGCTGCAAATAAATGTGTTTGATATTATCCAGCTTTGGAGGGAGATATGTAAAGCAGTATACAGGTGTTTTGACAAATAGCCTCCATCCATAATATTCCAAGTGGCAAATTAAACACTGAATTGAATTCAATGGAAACATACTTTATTTGTCTGAAGTTTTACAAGTAGAGATAGACACAGGGGTAAATCCAGGTCTTCCAGCCGTTACCTTTATAGAAAAAATGATTGCTATACTAAGAGAGTGGGTGTCTAATAACCACAGGAAGTTAACAAGGTATAAGATATATATCTATACGCCAAGACGGCAGGATAGAAACTGAATAAAACTTCTTTTTTTTAGATAAAAAAAATATAAGACAAGTTATCAAGTTATAAAACAAGGTATTACTCTAAAAAACAAGTTATAAAACAAATGATACAAACCTCACTAATATCATTTTTACGTGAAACATACCACTAAGTGTTATTTTAACACTCCAAGTAAAATCAGGTAATAGCATTTGCAATGTATCCACTTAACATTTGTCCGTGGTCTTAACCTCTTTTCCAGATTGTGAGCTTCAGTAATGTGATGAGAAATTTTAGCTAGGGACGAGTCCTGACAGCATGCAGAGATCCATTATGAGAAACCTGATAAATCAAATACCAAAAAGTTTAATCAATAATTAAAAACGAGATAAACACAGCTCAAGATAAAATGGAGGACAGTTAGTTAGGTCAAAGGCTTTGCTTTGTGCAAATTGGGGTTATTGCACTTGATTTTCAGGCTGTCATTAACCTGATTTTCAAATCCAAAGTCCTAATTTCAATCACCAACGACGAATTCACAGAAATGTCAGCTACAAAAAAAAAGAATCTTTATTGATGCAGGCATTTTTACACATGCAGGGCACCCTCAGTTACCAGAACTCTTTTTCGTCGCGCGAGCCCTGAATTATTATTACTAGGGTATTTTACATAATCTTTGTGTCATCAACATACACAATAATGTGTGATGCTGAAAAAACTATGGCTCCTCGCCAACTTTCATACATTTCATAATAGGTGTAAGTGGGTGGTTAGCGAGTTTGAGCAAGTGGATAGCTATAGTCTGTCCTAAAAGTAGTTGACACGTGATTCCTTAGGATCTTTAATGGGAGGGAAAAGTGGGAGATTTTTTACTTCTGTTTATGACTAGGACCTATCAACCCTTTGCCCAGCGAGCCGCTCATTGCAATCAACCATGGAGAAACAGGGCCAGTATAACCAGCTCTTCCTTCCTTCTAAATAAAACAACAGCTGCCGCACATGGAACAGAGGCAGCGCAATACAATAAGGTGCATATTTGACCATGGTCGGTCGCAAACGGCGATACAGGGGCAAAGGTTTGAAGTAAAAAATCCCCCACTAATCCCTCCTCTTAATGACCCTAAGGAATCACGTGTAAACTAATTTTCGAAGAGACTATATTAACTCTGTCTCCCTTAGCGTGGAAGGATTGTGATAGTATGGCCGAGTACAGAAACATCAAAGGATACCGCTCCCTTGGCCACGGAGGGTTTAGCTTTAGTTTGTCTTTATACACGACATTGATGCATCAATAAAATACGCTAAAGCATATACATCCTTTCTGAAAACATTTCTAATATGAAATGAATATTGTCTTAGGCGCTAGTACCCCCTATTAAGTTACTTTAAATGTTTTCCTGGCATGATCGGAATTGATCGTGGGAAGGGATTTCACAAGACCTTATTTGGTGCTCCTGTTCGGAGGCATCTAATACTGTAATACCCATGCATCAGGATGGGATCCCCTTTTCACTTATATTTCCATTATTAACAGTAATAGGAAATGGGGATTTCGGGAGTTATTACTGTAGACCTAATTAAATGGAGAATAAATTTGTGAGCGGATGAATCGGATATAAATGATTAATGGAAAATGTATATCAGTGAATTAGGGCAACTACTCAATCTTACGATTTAATTAAACATGAATGATTTATAGAAATATTTAATGGGCAATATATCATTAATATAACATATAAAACATCACATATTTTCACTTGTAATTGGAGAGAGAAAGATAGACAGCGAGACACTGAGACAGACAGGGGACGGGGCAGGTGGAGGATAGAAAGAGAGAGAGGGTAGAGAGAGATGCACTGGGGAAGGATAGAAAGAGATAGAATGACGGATCGTTTGCATAAATTTAAAGTTTTGATACTGATAGCCCTGACTCATTTCAAAAGTTTTTTTAAAATGTTATTTGTGATTAATGACAATTCACGGTCTCAAGCGGTGTTCTTAGTCTCCATAATAGAACGTATACATTTTTCATGAGATACTGTCTGGCGAACTGGACACATATATACTGTCACTCCCTAAGCATTCTTTCTAGAAAGATATCAATCAAGCCATATTGCGTCTATTCTGACAGCCTGGTATGAAAAGGAAATTGTCCTATTCCTCTTCTTCATGGCGTTTGTCTCCTAAATCCAGTGTCTGGTGCTTTTCCCAGATTGGATTTGAGAATGCTTTCATCCGATTGGTCCTTGTACCGATTACCATAATAAAACGTTTTCCCTAACCCAGCTTCACCTATGCTACATATTGACTCAAGAATGTTTCCCCTACCAATATCAGACAATCGCCTGTAAAAAAAATGATGCAGACAGAGCTTTAGCTTCATCTTTGTGTACTAATATTCAAAACGTACATATTACCACTCTGTGAATATGCTTGCTCCTTCTTCGGACCATGTAATATCGGTCTGGTCAACAAATTAAACAGGTCTTGTAGGTATGCGATAAGAATTGCTCACGGACAACAGAACAATGTTGATAATAAATTGAAAGAATACAATATTTTACCTTTAGAATATAGGAGGAAAGCGAACATGCTGACTCTCGTACATAAACACCGTACCGATGCACAGATGGTAATCTGTGAACTTGGACTATGAAATGATATCGCCCCCAATCTGATTCTATCTCGACCCAATACGGAACGATTTAGAAAATCGATTGTTTACATTGGTAAAAGATATTGGAATGAATTGGACCGAGAGTATAAAGTAATTGTCGACCATCAGCTGTTTAAATATGCAATCATGAGCAAATACAGAGACCTGTTAGACGTAAACAATTGAGAATTTGAATTGTTTTTAGCCTCGCCCGGTTTTATCTTTCTTTTGCGGTGAGATAGCTATTCACTTTGAAATACCAACCCATGTGTTTATTTCCAGTGTCATATTGTACTGGGTATGCTAGTATGTGAAGATCAGCATTTTCTGTGAAATTGTATCAAACCGGACTATTTAGAGCGACTTCATCGTTTTGTATAGAATTTGTATTCCACAGGTAGACTCGATTATAGGTAAAGGGAATATTTGAACCCTGAATTATAATAGAGTAACAGACACAAGAATATCAACGATTGTGAATCTTTATTGTACCTTAGCAAAGAAGAGGCAACGCTTGAAATATAGCTGCGTGGTCAGTTAATGCGTATTTTGAAAGTATAATTATTATCATTTGTAAATGTGTAGGCCAATAAAAATATTTAAAAAAAAAAAAATCTTTGAAGTTGATTAAGCAAGGCACCTGGCGATCATTGCACCCTGTTCACATCATAATAGTAAACAGACCAATGTATTGTTGGTGTTATAGGTACCATTTATACCTTTGTTTGGGTCTGTGTAGATTACTATGGTAATACATCAACCCGAATCATACCCAACCGAGAGATGTGTGCCGTATTACATACTATACATGTATAAACTCCCATTTTGGAATGATTATGTATTGTTGTTCAAAATGATTGATATCCTTCAGCCTTGTTTTTAATTTTATTCCTCTCTGTGGCATGGAGGAGACAAGTTGTTTATTGTTCTGTTCTTATCCCTGGCACAAAGAAGGCAAAAATGTTTAGGTACCTGTTTTATGTCTCACGCTCCTTCTACCTATTATCTTTTAGTTCTTGTTTAGTTCAGCGTTTATACTTTTCATAATAAAAGATAATGGAATAATTGGCAATTTCTAAAGAGTGAATCCTAAATAATTTAGATGTCAGATGAAAATGTTCAGTAATTTTGAAACTGAATATTTTAATTCTTAAGAACATTTAATAAAAGGAGCTCCACTGAAACTGAAAATGAATTGTAATGGCGGCGTCTTGGCGAATGCAGATGATAGATTTACGTTGATAGCTGCCAATATGGATTCAATGAAAAGGATGGTAGAAAATGGAAAGGTGTTTGGGCGTTTCTCAGCCTTGAAACTAAACCCTATTAAATCACATTTACTAATAATCACGGACCTGTAAAGTTTTTGCTAATAATACTTGGCAATAACTACAGTAATATTAATTTGGGATTTAAAAAACTGACTGATATTGAAGTACTGGGTCTGGAGATATCTGCAGATGAAAAACGTATCTGATGAATTGAAAAGACCATATGAATACATGCAGGATGTCTAGACTACTATATTAAACAGTTAGAGTTATTTTTGTATTGAATTCAATGATCCTGCCAATACTATTCCATTATATGAAGGCACAATTCCTCACCCCTGAACAGGAATAAGAAAAGTTAGCAAGGAATCTATCATGGTAGTATGATTCACCAAGGATAGCACTGCACTGTGAGAGGCGAGGAATAGAGGGAGAGAGTAGTGGTTTGTGTATAAAGGTTATAGAATTACACGCAGGTGGCAATATGGGAGGTGTTGTTTGGATATGTGGGGTCTCTCGTACATTATAGCGGCTGAAGTTAAACAAAAATGGTGAATAAGTCAGCTCAGTGGGTATTAGGTGATTAAGATATCTTCATGAGAAAAGTTGTTTACCTAAATAGGGGGCTTCATAGAAGTTAATGATTTTATTCAATTAGAAAGATAGAGAGTTGATCGGGAATAAATGTAATGTGCAGCACTATGCTCAGTTAAAGAAAGCAATATGGGAATATGTAGATGGAAATATTACTGGAATGTATGGAGTGCAAAGAGATAGTATATATATAAGTCCGAAACCACAAAGGTCATGTATAACTGTAATAACATTCGAAAGAAATGTATAAATTTAATGGTTTAAAGTAACGGATTTGTGGAGTGTAAAATTGTAGTTCGCATAGAGAATGCTAATAACTATTGTTAAAAATCCTCCATATATTGCGGAAGGATTTTTTAGTATGGTTTATAATGTATGATATTTGTAATAATAGTAATATCACTCCAGCCTAAAAAAAATAAGAAAAATAAGAGAGACCCAACTGATAATGAATAACTATACTCAAACTTGTTGGAATTGGGTGACCTGGAAGGTCTGCTTTAAGTATCAATTAATTTCAACATCCTTTTCTGGAAAATAAATATCACACTAATGTATATGTTTACTGCTGGAATAAAAATATTACAATACAATACAATAAATATTTCATGACCACAAATTCCCTTCCCTCTTATATCCGAAATGGATACAGCTAGGGGTATCTAGAGGTTTACTACCACCCAATTAGGAATCGATGGAAGTTAATGTGGAGTTTATGGTATAATATACATCAACTTTTGTGGAAACATTTTTGCATCAAATTAAAATTTAATCATTAAGGATACACTGCTATGTGAAGAATGCGAACTAGTAGAAAATATAAAACATTTCCTTTTTATTTGTAAGAAAACGAAATCATTCTGAACTAGACCGTGCGACTCGATTATTGGCTTATGCAAAATATGTACATGGTCAGTTCTCACGAAATGGGGTTACTTGGGGCTATTTTGGGGTCAACATTCGAATTCATTGAAACTAATAATCCTTCGCATCATCGATTGTAGACATGTTTAACAGTCCAGATCGAAAATTGGGAACACTAATCTTAAAAACTGTTCTCAGGGCAGCCAAAATAAAGAACAGCCTGATTGCCTTGCATTGCGTTCCAACGCCCTTGAGTATAACATTGAAAGTGAGATAAACAATTAGTGTTGATCTGTTATCATTGTTTTCTGCCACTTAGAACTGTGAAAATTCTTTTTATTTCTATGACTAGTAAATGCCAATTAATGGTTATAGTTACCATTATAATTAGTCATTTACTTAGTTCTGAAGAAAATTGTCCTAGCACTGCAACCATCTTGCAGAGGGCGTTGGAACGCAACAGGACGTTGAAACGCAACGTTTGCACTTCAATTCTGTCTAAATGAGTCATAAATTAACCCTGGACAACATTTCAAAAACCATGGCATTAACCTTCATTTAGGTCTTCAACTCTTTAATTTTCATTGACTAATTTAAATATAAAGTCTGTATTGCAAAGGAGGGCGTTGGAATCCAACGTTGGGAATTCCCCAACTGTTTTTTTTACTCATTCAGGCCGTGTATGATTAGTCTAATTCATAGTTTATTTTTTAACATTTTAGTTCTAAGTCAAACTCTTCGGGAAGAACGTGGGCATATTGCTAATAACTAAATATCTATTTTTCATACCTAGATGAGCTCATAAAAAGGGCGTTGGAATGCAACGCAACGCACATAATTCCCCAAAAGAAAAATTGAATTGGGAGAAATACAAAATATTTCATGAATTCATGTTTGTCTGGGTACATAGGCAACAGATAGAGGTATAGTTACAAACAGAATATATATAATGGCTATAATCGTTTTCATAACATTTCATCTCCTTTGAAAAATGAGCGATTTTAGCGTGTTTATTGGCCATACAATATGTATTATTTATTCTAGATACACAAAACCATACTTCCCCAGAAAGCCCTATCTATCCTGTATTTGTTGATATAACTTTTATTTAATTACTATCAAACCCTATCGATATATCACCCTCGGAACCTTGGGAATGCCTGTAGCCCACAGTGGGCCCGTTTCGTGAGAATTGACCACAGTATACTTATTCCCCAATAAATAAAACATGCAGTGACATACCTACTTGGTTACAGGTACGTGCCTCCAAAGAAATTGAAATACTGAACTTTATTTTGTTTAAACAAAATTCTATATAACCATACAGAAACAAAAGATGTATAAATGAGGAACCTTGTCCTTCTTCGACTCTCTTATATCATTCAAGGGATTGATGAACTTGTTGTAAACTTATAGCCTACCTATCACTATATTCATACATGTGTGAAAAAGTAAAGATTTTAGTATAACTGAAATGTGGACTCAAATATATCGTTTTTCTTGTGTTAATGTACTATTAAAATGGTTAAAGTAAACTTTCAAAGTAAATATTATAGGAACAATCAAGCTGATTAGAACAAAATACCCCAGGTAAGTAGTTCAAAACCGGGTAATATTGTTTGACAAAAACCTATTATATATGTTGGACACCTGGACAGAAATTAGTGTTTAGTTGGTAACAAACATTGTAACAACTTGAATATACTCATGTTCAGTATGGATTCAGAAATAAATGGGCCAGGCAAAAGCTTTCCCCAAACCGCAAAACCCCTTTCTCCCATCTCCACGAACGTTGTGCTGTTATGGGCATTGATAGGACCTCATTTATCATTCAGAGTTCAATACTACATGCAGCTGTAAACCTTTATATTCCGACAGGATGTGAGAGTAAGCAAAATGCACCACATAAATATTGCACATTGATCTTGCATGGTTGACTCTATTAAGCAGGAGTTACCCCACGTGTGTCATATTTATCTTGCTTATGCGCTTATCCGATCCCTGATGTGTTGTCCCACTACTTGTGACTAATCATGCTTGTGACCAAACATTTCCAATGTTAAGCCCATTCTTGGCTAGATTTATCATTCTCTGATACAACGTATTCAGCATTTACCATTTAATGGGTGTATCCAGTTCATGCAATTCGACTGGCTGTTTTTAAACAATAGAGAAAGCTTAGTAAACATAGTGAAGGCAAAATAGCGGCTATCCTAGGATTAATATCTTATTAGAGAATGAGGGGGATCTACATTGGATTTCTAAGCAGGTATTGATTAAGTGTGATACAGATAAAGGTGCGTTTAAAATATTGAACCTACATGTACATGCATGTATGCATGTTTGCATGTTTGCATGTATGCATGTTTGCATTAATTTGATTTAACGACAGAGAAATAACGACAGAGAAAGGGCGTGAGAAAGAGCATGAATTGATACCATATCGTGTGGTTGACTGGTGATGCAAAATCATTAGGTACCTTAAACTTCTTGTTGACCAAGCTCACACCGTCTGATCTCTGAAACATCACACTGACTTGGTACTGCCAGTCCTTCTGTGACTGATGGGCCAAGTCAAATACAGAGATCTAGATCATGTAATGTACATCATCTCAACCACAATGTACATCATCTCAACCTCTGCTTAACACTTTTTTAGATTGATGAGATAACATCAATCTAAGTAGATTGGGGTGATGTCTGTCAATCATTGATAGAATCTTGGCTCCTCCCATTCTGGATATCAGTTTGAAGAATCTGTTGATTCTGATATCAGCAGATGGGATCAGAATCATGCTGGTAATGGCTGGGAGGGGGAGGGGATGGCGTTTAGGTGTGAATTAAAGGACTGAGTATAATGCGTTTTCAGACGTTAGGAAAAACTATAATATGATGTTCTGTCGGTTGTAATATGTAATTCAATTATTTATAAATCACTGGGGAGTAATTGTTTGTGTTATAACTGGCTATTATCCGGAATACTGGCAGCTACCATACTCCCAGACTCCTATGCAAGAGTGACGTCAGCAAAGCACAGCAAACTTCCGTCAGTCTGAAGGTAGTGTTATTGTATACAGATTGCCCTATGCAGATTTTGGTGCACTCAAATCACTTCTTTTCAACAATGCCTGACTTTGAGGCTCACAGATGTTACACCAGAACTAATGAGGAATGAAAAGACCCTATGGATCTCATTGTTTACATTTTCAATGGAAGGATAAAGGAAGGTGCAAAGAATAAACTTCCTCCTCCTCATTCCTGATCACTACCAACTTGTTGTTGACTAGTCAGGTTGACAGCCTTGCATGCATTACTATGGAAAGCTATTTATATATTCATAATATAAAAGTTGGGTTCATTAACTTACTCCATGATGAAGGGAGGATTAACTGCAGTTTGTATGGGCGGGAGTGTAATCCTACTGTGTAATCATGTGTGTAGGATTACATGCAACCCAGCAGCATGTTTCGGGTTTGCCACCATGCAAACTCCCTCCCTCCTTTTGCCATGCTGTTACATAGCATCTCACTGATACACCGGTGGGAGGGGGGAGCTTTTAGGAACAGCCATTTGTTCTACTTCCTGTTTCCGGCAGCAGCATGTTTCCGGTTTGCTACCATGCAAACTTCCTCCCTCCTTTTGCCATGCTGTTACATAGCATCTCACTGATACACCGGGGGGAGGGGGGAGCTTTTAGGAACAGCCATTTGTTCTACTTCCTGTTTCTGGCAGCAGCATGTTTCCGGTTTGCTACCATGCAAACTCCCTCCCTCCTTTTGCCATGCTGTTACATAGCATCTCACTGATACACCGGTGGGAGGGGGGAGCTTTTAGGAACAGCCATTTGTTCTACTTCCTGTGAGATGAAGTTTTTGTTTCAAAGTTAAGACAGTCATATTTCCGATCTGTCAACTGTTGATTTTCTTTGTCAATTATATATTTTGACATGTATTTCTTTATCATCATGGAGTAAAAATAGAACCCCAACTCGTAGGTATTATTAGCAATAGGATTGCATGGGTCCTCGTCAAATCTTTTCACATAACAGCACTCGCCCTATCGGGCTCGTGCTGCCATGGAAAAGATTTGACTCTGACCCATGCAATCCTATTGCTAATAATACCTACTCGTGAGGTTCTATCATAATATCCTATATTGATAGATCTTTACTACCTTTAGACCTGAGCTACCCCTATATTATATCAAAAGGCCCTATCATTATTACATGTGATATTAGCTCACAGGTATATCTTGGAGTATGTTTGTTTATTTGGGAGGATCAGTCATGTGGTTATAAATGGCTTTCCATACATACCCTAGAGTGGACACTGTTTACTGTAACAGTAAGTAGACCGTGACCACAGACTGACCAGCAGAACGGTAGTTAGCCTGCCCCCTTTAGTGTCATACATCTAGCAATATGGAAGCACTCAGAGCTAGCTTTGGGGAGAGCGGGACAGAATTTACTTGATTGATTCTGGCAATATCATTGCTCAGAAATGCCTAATATAATGAAAGATACCAGTAATTAACCATACTTGAGCTGTATAACCAGCAATTGTTCCAACCCAGTGTTTTACTTTAAAGGGTAGACCATGTGTGAATTTAAGTGGCAAGTTGAGAAGTAAGATGCCTCATATGCAAAGGTGTTAAAGGGACCTACAAAATTACATGGAGTGACCAGTTAGATATGGGATAGGGATTTCATGTTTTCTGTCTCTCCTTCCTCTCCCTCCTACTATCCCTCCCTCTCGAACTTTACATTTAACTGACATCAATCTTCGTTTCCCTTGGAAACGCAATCTTCTGCATGAACCAGAAATAAATAAATGTAAACTGATCACTGTTAACTAATTCTTGTTGCTCAACCAAAGCCATGCAAGATGGCCGATGCGGCGAAAACGCTTATAAATACGATCCCACACCAAGAGTACTTGTTGGTTTGTTTGTTTTATTTTAAACCATTTGTCTAATGCCATGCTAGTGACTCCATTCTCCCCAGTAGTGG
This sequence comes from Sthenelais limicola, assembly GCA_942159475.1. Taxonomy (NCBI): domain Eukaryota; kingdom Metazoa; phylum Annelida; class Polychaeta; order Phyllodocida; family Sigalionidae; genus Sthenelais; species Sthenelais limicola. The sequence continues at coordinate 67,389,745 of OW804097.1, read as the reverse complement.
AAGGTTTTCAGACTGGACATGGTGTTTTTTTCAACATAAGAAATAATGGAAAAATCTACAATAAGCATTCCGTTTTAGGTTAATTTTCTAATCTTGATTCGATTAATATAATCTTAATAATCAATATGGTGACCTATATAATTCAATATATGGGAATATATCTGGACTGGAAGTCAGCCGCTGGTCACTTGACTTTGGTCAGGCAGCCAGCCGTTCGCACCATATCAACTCAAGCAGCCACGAAAGAAGCACCTCAAAAATTGTATTTTCGTTTAATAAAGGGCGGCAATAAGTCACCGTTGTCTCCGCATTCCTGCCTTATTATTATATTCTTATTAGTATGAAGACAATGTATAGAATCTATGAATTACAAATTCTTTGAAGCAGGGCAATAAAGTAGGAAATTAGGTTGAGAACAGCAAGTAATTTAACTCAGTATTCCTCAGTATAGAAAGTTCTCATCCATCCAAATACAATTTCCCCTTCTTTGGGATGTGAAATCACTGGGTTTTACAATGTTATGGTATGGTATTGCTATGGTATTGCTTATTCCAATAGAGCGGGATTTTGTAAATAGAGTTGCGGATCTTGGAATGGGACATTTCATTACAATTCGGTCTGGGTGATGCTGTCACGTTCTAGTCTCTAGTTACTAGTCTGGGGGTGGATAGATGGTCTTTAATTGAAACCTGTTGTTTCCTGTCATTTAAATAATCTCCCTCAGGTCTAGGCACTCTCTCAATGACTTCATGAATGCGGTTAGTCTGTTGGAGCAGGTGCAGCCTCCTTCTTTGTTTCAGCGGAAGAATAGTAATTGTTTCTGAAAATGGTTCACAAAGTGAAATCTGTTCGACTTGAAATGATACAAAGTGCTCTATTTTGAAGTGTCTACAAGTTACTATGTTTAGCTTTTGCTGCCGAGTCATAGAATATGTCAGCCTGATCTAATAAAGGTAAAATAGCTGCTTTAATAACTTTAGCACTTTAATTTCGGTTGAGTTTGTTTGGGAGGTGTCTGAATAACTACATTTTGTGAGCTACCTTCTTTTTCACTGAGGTGGGGTGCTTAGCGAAATTCATGACCTCTCAAGATCTGGAGAAAAATATCTTCATTAAAATTTGTATAGCTTCTTGTGGAAAATGTAGTACGTGCAAGTACTTCAGGTGTAGCAAAAACAAACAGGGTGTAAAATCCTTCATAATTCTGGTCAAATGCTTTTCTGATGGAAAGCAAAGGAACGGAACAACAATTTTCCTTTTTTGATCGATGATATATAACTGATAATACAACTTTAACTGGTCTGACTACGTTAAGTGATGATGGTTGGGTCTGATGTTGGGTTATCGCATATGGTTCAGTTGTAAGTCTTAAGCCACTATAATTATGGTTAGAGTAGTTAGAGTAGTTCAGTGTACAGTTGATGCGTCTTTTCTCCCCCATTGACACACATTGAGGAGTAAAACAGTCTACATTACACAGAGAAGTCTATCAAAACCTTTAGCGACAACAGGTACATGAATGGTTATACATATGGTTAGATAAAGGTATCTAGAGATAAGTTGAAACATCTATGTAAGTAGATAAGATAAAAATAAAAGCCCTGTGCCCTGATGTACATGAAAGTTACAGTGATTAACAGGAGTGGAAGGGAAGGTAACTCAAAATCCCTTCAACCGTTATGATAATGAGGCTGGCCGCTCCAGGTCAATGACTCCCACTGGTTAAGCTTGACTAATGGGAAGCCAATTACTGACCACTGAATTGTGAAAGTAAAACATGTGCGTGTCTGAAGCGAAACAAGTTTCAAAACCTTTAGGTGATGGCATTTATTCAGCCATTAAGTATAATGTTGCATTTGCATGGTAACGACCATAATTCGCACAAAATCTTTCCATTGTGTTTTACACATTTAAAATGGTTTACAGGACATGGCGGTCCCATTGCCTGTCTGTAGATCCATTTATTGTACCCAATAAGCAGAACATTACACTCCTGAATACTTGGGAAGTCTTGCCCAATGTTGCATTTAAAATATTGCTTGAGTTTTAAAGAGTTTGATTAAATATAGCCTCTTCCTGCTAAGGAGGAAAGCAGGACAAGTGTTAATTTACCGAATGTGTCATGTTACTTTCGAAAGACTTATCTCTATTATATAAATGAAACTATAACTATGCTGATCTTACACCCTTTGCAATTCTGAAACGGAATATTCTACCTGTCACCGCCATTCTTATTTCTCAATGGGTAGGCCTATATACCTCACAGCAGTAACACAGTAAATGTATAGGTTATTATGCATACAAACAATCTCTGTTTATTAATAAGATCCTCTCTTACAATATGTACGTTTTCTCCTGCTGTTTTCAATCGTTTTACCTCATTAAAGCTGCATTCCCTGCCAATTTCCTATGAGGTTTCTATGTTATGGTCTATTTAATGTATTCATAACCCATCTGAAAGGCACCATGGTATAGTATTTAAAGGCTTTGGTATGTTCTTCTTGGGGTGATTCACATCCTTTTGTTTGAGCCGGAGTTATATTTGAGTATTTCTCCTCCTTCTAGTTCTAGAGGTGGTGTGAGCCAAAGAAAGTTTACTCTAACAAAATATTTTTGGAGTACAACCAAATAATTTACTGAATCATTCCGAGTATTCGCTGAAATCTCTATCGTTTTCAGCTTCTTAAACCTTGATAATCCTCAATGCAATAGAAAGTCGTAGGATAACACTGCCTAGAATGGAGAACCAAAAGGCTTCCAACTAACACTAGGCTATTTACCCTCGAATTATTACTGTAGAACAGCAAACAACCCAACATTATAAAAAAATTCCATGAAGTTAAATCAGTAATAATATAGTCCCAAATAAGTATTTGAACCTTTGACAAAACAAAGCCCACACAACTTAATTTGTGAGCGTGTAACTGTTTTAACGTGCTGAATAAGAAATATTCGAAGAACAAAAAGCAATGAACTCATGAAAAACTCAAGGAATTGAATTTTGGAAAATTTTGAAATGTCGCAGTAGTACTGCCATGAATTGCCTTGTAAAAAACAAATGTCAAATGATACAATCGGCTAATGGATCCGCTTTTCTCATGTTATTATGAATGAACGGCAGGGAAAATTTACTGCAAAAAGACCGCTACGTGTCAGAAACTTGATCAGCTTTTACCGTAATTTGCAGTAAATACATGGTTGCATTTACCGTGTATCAGAGCTCTGTGGTCCTTTAGTCTGGAGTCATTTAGTCTTCATGTAGATACGTTTGCTACAACTTTTCAAGGTATCAGATGTCTTCTCACGTCTGTATCGGCTCAAACCCCGGAGAAATTGAAGAACAAACTAAATCGTAATTTTGAAAATGTCAAATGGTGAGGCAAATAATGGTGAAGTCCCCTGTCATCCTCATAGCATTTCAGCAAAGGTATGTTTGGCTGTTTCTGGACTTCAAATTAGTTGTCCTTATATGAGAGAACAGAACACGATCATGAAATCATTTTCGAGAAACAATGGTGATTGAAAAACCATGAAGATCTAGGGGATTTTATTCCAATTCATAATGATATATCATGGTATGTTACTGAAATATGGTCTGCCGAGTTTGCTAGTGGCTATACTGGGTCAGGGGCTGCTGTCACATGTGGTAACCAGTGACGCCTCATTAAAGGAATATCCAAGGAATATCCAATCAGCTACTCTGACCAATGAGCCTCAGTTTTACTCTTGTTGCTATGCCGTCCGAGGCACGGCCCACTTTATTTTCCATCTTAGTTTGTTCAGTCATATGAACCTTTCTTCCTGTTGATACTTGTTAATCTTTGTCAATTTATTTGCCCTTAATTGTTATCGAATATTATTGATATTTAAGTTGCACTAAAATTGTTATACCTCATGCTTAGATAGACAAGTTTCTTATTTGTATTTGTTTCCATCTTAATTCCAAGACCATAATAGTACAAACGTATCTATTGCTAATAAATTAATTGTATTTTAGGCCTTAAGCCGAGAATAGCATTCTTATAATGTAAGGGTAGGGAAGAACATCAAATCAAATAATTATATATAAATATAATATATACGGAACAATTCAGCAATTTGAATTGCCTCTGCCAAACCAGTTTCTCTGCATCGTTGTCCCCCACGTGATGAGTTCCAATCATATCTGGAAGGGATAGATTAATATTATGTGATGTGTTTTAGGAAAATGAGTCATAAGTCGCAAAAAATAGACTTTGAGATCATCATATTTGAGACCATCATATTTGAAAAGATGCGAGCAAGCGGATTCTAATGGCGGTAAACATTAAGGACATCTTATAAGTTTTTCTATATTTTAAGGTTGATGAATCTATGTTTGAAAAGAAGTTTGAAAACATTTCTGGTTGGGCAATCACCAGTAAAATAACTAAATATACTCCATAGGATGACCTTCAAAACGCAAGGATATATTTAGAACAATCTCCTGACATTTAGTACATAGCTGCATATCAGTAAGAGTACTAAGCACTTCAAAAATAAGACATTTCCAACAAAGATATCTTGTGAATAAAACACTTTGAAAAATACCAGTTTTGAATCCACACACATGTATACCCTGGACTCATAAGTGAAGCCTTCTCTTATCAAAGTAATCTAAACACATTAAGTGGTAAATTTCCAACAGATGCACGTTAAGCTCGCAAAAGTAGATGTACCCATATCGATCAATACAATACACGCGGGAACTAGTATATATATAGCGTGGAACAATATTCGAGAGTGCCTCACAGGTGTTATTGTACTCCCGAGTCGCTCACATATCCATGACTCAATACTCGTGATAACGACTTTACTCAGTCGGGGAATTTAGCTTCTGGCATTGGGCAAATCCAAATCTCCCTTTACCATTCTAAATATGGATGAACCAAATGAGCGACATTTAAGCTACTGTGGACTTGTTTGGAAAGTGTTTTATATCAAATGTTTACTGACTCTAATGACCTGTTTCTCTGGATTGGCAAGTGGAGATTATGGGTTTCCAAATGAAGGAGGCGTAGTAGGAGATGGTAATGGGACCCAACTACTAATTGCTTCCTTAATGCCAATGACGGGAGCTTGGCCCGGAGGAACAGCAATGTTGATCTCCTCGAGGATAGCTCTCGATACGATTAACAAAAGTCCGGATATATTACCAGGATACACACTGAAACTAATATACAAGGAATCCAAGGTATTTCAGAAAGAAGCAATTAAAATATTCATTTCCTCACGGAACTAAGTTGCAGTAATTAAAATTAGACTTTCTATTTACATCCAAGCACAATCACACCGAAATTGACCTGTTTCTTAGTTTCCATTAATTTTGACAGAACGCGTGGAAGAAAGCAAAAATCATCGCAAATAGCACGATTCGATTTTAACTTGGGGCGCAATGTGCGTGTAATTTGATTAACAGGTCCTGCAAAGGTTCCCAGCCTCTGTCTTGTAAGTTTTCTCTCGACATGCAAGTGTATTTTACGCCTGAGAACTCGAACCTTTAATAAACATTTGGGAACCTCTACCAATGCTGAGACTATCATCATTGATGAAATGTATTTGTACCTGAATGAAATATTTTTCAAATCAAATAAGACATCTACAAATATCCATTTTTCCTTGAGATGCTTGAAATTCTTCCTAATTGATATATCGAGTTATTCTGCGTGCAAGTCTGCATCACTTAAAGAAGACGAACGTTCCACAGCTCTAGGGTTGATGAAAGACACTTTTTCTAATAATACTGTACAATATAATGGAGACAAATGTATCACAACACAATAATACAACGATATCACTTAACTTCTAAACTACTAATTATGACAATTACCTTTAGGCTTGTGTTATATTGGTGTTAGTACCAGGAAGTCAAGGATATTTCAGGGTTATTTAATATGTTTGTGGAGGTCCGGTAAACTTTGCCTTCTTGAAAAAAATTGCTTATCTTAAATTATATAATCACTGTGCTTATGAAGGCAATTCATTTCGTCAATAAATCAACAAGAGGTTAGATGCGAGGTTTTCTTATAAATAGTTATATTCAGTCAATGTTGTTCATACAACTATGTCTTTTTCTACCACTTTTCACAGTTCCAGGTCTACAAAGGAGTCCATGCACTGAATCAGTTACTGCAATCTTCTCCACCAAAAGTCATGGTTCTAGCCGCCGCCAATTCTGAATTATCACAAGCTGCTGCGCTTGTCTCCGATCTTCACAACCTCGTCCAAGTAAGCATTTTCGCTTTCACTGTGTACTATTCACAATCCAATGTTTATAAAGATTTATTTCGATTCCCCGTCTGCTCGAAAGGCATAGAAGGACATCCATTGCAATTCTTGGATCACGTGATCAAGTGAAAAGTTGATTATAGCTGATTCAGCATTGTTGAGGCAAATAACTTTATTCAGCAACATTGCTTGATATAAAGCGGAATTTCAGTAGCCGATGTAAGCTGTTCCCATAGCATTTGATTTTTAATCTGGAATTGCCTTCAAAGCGTATTTATAACATCAATGAGGCCTATAGACTCAAATTGACAGGAAATTAAGCTCCAGGTAAAAAGAAGTATGGTTTGTCGCAGGGCATATCATTTCTCATGATTTTAAATTTCATATTTCTGTAAACCTGTCATGGCCTCTTCGAAATGCATAGTGGAAGAAAAAGTTATAATTATGATATCTGCACATGTGGAATTTAATAGAAGTTGATAGATTAGTTGCGTTTCCATCCAGGTCATTCACAACATTTTTAGCAAAGTTGCCAGGGCACAACGCGAATGTATATTTCATGATAATGGAACACATTTTAAATGGAGGTTCTATAGATTTTAAAATGTGAATCACAGTATTCCTGCTGTAAATGTATGGGGAGAAAGAAGACAAACTAACGACACTAGTCCTGGAGGTCGACACAAGCTCTCCCAAGTGATTCATTTAGACTAACAATTTAAAACAGTATGTTGGAAGAATTTAAATGCAGAATGTAAAACAAAACGCCTAGCCTGCTTTTGTGAACGCAGACTGTTAAAACACCCTCAGATAATCCTTTTCTGAATAAGTTTCATAAAATGAATATCAAATCTCATCTTCTTCGTTTTAAAAATGTTATCATCAAGAGACCGTTTTATGAATAGTCTATTCAAAAGGAACTATTCATGATTGAGTAATTGTGAAAGTATCATTTTACGCTATCCTAAATTCGGAGCCAGGTTTTAGGGAAAGTATGAAACCCCATTGATTAGATCACACATGTCTCAGTGTTCCTTCCATCATACCTTAACAATGTTAATTTGAGCAACTTGAATTTTGGAGCAAACTGGGTAAGTAAGAGGCAAATCCTCAGGAAAATAACATCGGTGAGTTTCCTGACTGTACCCTTTCATAGAGAACCTATAGATCTCTTCTGAACCGTCCAAAGAACGGGTATTATGCTAGTAATATATGTGTAGATGTACGTATACGTGTGTGTGCCTCTCATTAGACCATGGGCTCATATCCAAAATCCCCCCCCCCCCACACACACACCTAAAAGGGAACGTTTCCATGGTAATTTGTGATTTTGTTGTACTTGTACAGAAAATAGGTTTTTAGTATACCATTTCTACACTGTTATCAGGAATGTGACCAAATTTGGAAATAGTGATGGTGTATCTGAGGGCTATCAGCAGAATTCGAATCAATGACCTTGATGCAGGTCAAGGTCACTAAATAAGACCTTGAAATACAAAAAAATAGTAACATTCTGGAAAGTGACATCCTACTTTCCCTTATAAGAATAGGACATTATAAATGATAACCTATGGCATAAAAGTGATAGGTGACATCATGGGAAAGAAGAATAGCCTTGCTATAGTAACTAAGGCTTACTTTACCCTCTGTTTTAAACTTTGGTTCAATCCAATTTACATATACCAGTCTGTATCTCGGGAACTATTCATCCATAGGCTACAACATTTAAGGATGTGACAGGCTTCTGGGATCATTTCCATTTGGCATCTTATCAATGACTATTCTCAAGGTTATGGTCACTGTTTCCATATCCAAACTGTTTAACCCAAAATCACCAACAGCCAGATGGCAGACGAATAATTTCTGATGATTCACGCCCCATATAGTATAAAAAAAACACTATCGCGAAAAATCCTCCAGGGTCGGGGTGGGGGTGGAGGGTTTCGGATATGGGCCCATGGTCTATGTATGTCTTAATTCCTAACACTTTTAATCACAATATATAATATCTTCCCCAGGATGATTTAAACAGGTTTGAAATTGATTAACTAAATATGTACTCCTAGGTGTCTTATGCAAGTGTTACCCCAGACCTATCGGACAAGGGCACCTACCCCAGGTTCTTCCGCACCTCTCAGCCTGATACTTCCATGAACCCAGCAAGAATTGCCTTATTCCAGCATTTTAATTGGGAAAAAGTGGCAACCATCCACCAATCAAGAGTGGTCTTTGATGCAGTAAGTTCTCCGTTAAAGCTGCATTTTCAGCTAACCTCAAAAACTAACAACTTTCTACTTTTTGTTCCATTCTTTTCCAACTACCGTATTTCACCAATAGATGTGCCGAGATACCCGATGTGCATTGAAAAATCCGCCAGTGCATGCAAAATTGCATCTGACCAGTCACAAAAGTGCAATCCTCTAAAAAAATCAGTTTTGCACCTGGTTCTGCACCTGATGCAACGTGCATCATCTCATGCACTCCAAAATGCATATCAAAGTTATGTATCTAAAGCGGGTGTAAATGCACTAGCTGGAAGCTGTTGGATTATTGTATCAAGTAATGAACATATAACTATTTGTTCTGACAAAGAATATTTGGTCCTTTACTGCATATCCCTTATGTGATGTGTCACAGAGAAATGAGTGACAAGTAGGACAATTTGTATTTTTCAAAGTGGTTTATTCACAGAATCTCTTTGTTGGAATGTTTTCATTTTTTGGGTGGATTAAGCATAACAAATTATAGCTAGCCTTTTTCATATATATCAAAGTATATAGAAATACCTGTATTTGATGTTTAAATGTTTACCGTCATTGGAATCCGCTTGATTTCATCTTTACGATGATATCTCAAAATCATTATTGTTGGGCGACTTCTGATTGAACTTCCTATATCGCATCATAGTGTCAATAAGTATGAGTATATATTAATGATTAATCACCAACAATCTCCTATTTCTACCCTGCTTCTACCCATATATATGTAAGTGCTGTGTTAAATTATATATATTATGTAATTATTAAATTATGTAATGATGATATGAATCGGATCTTAAGCTTTCTCTGACTGGCTTTTATTAAGGGAATTTAATAATGTCCGTCGTGCACATCGGAGGTATAAAGGTCTATGGAAGGATAAAGAACAATGACAATATAGGATAGGATATGATATGATGACGTAATAATAACTAAGGGTAATAGAGACTAATACCAATAGATATCTAGATATGATATTCTAGGATGATAACAATGATAATGATAGATATTAAAAATGCTGTCTAGACAGCCCTCATTCACATACTGTCTTGAATATTAAAAACAATAAACAACAGCTGGCATAAAGTAATCCTAAAATGAATGCTATAATCAAGCTATCCCAAATGCGCCATATGCATCTAGGCATTGTTATAAAAGATAACAGAACACTAACTTATACCTGTTCCCAACAGATGAGACGGATGAGGCGGGAGTGTCAGTCTATAGTGCGAATCCCCTCCCAGGGTAACACTTACGCACAGGCATTATAGCGGAACTCCACTATAGGTAAAAAACGACGCCAACAGGCAAAAACGGCTGTGACAAATTTTTTGCGACGAAATATCTAATCAAGTTAGATATTTTGCAATTGTTGGCAACAAATAAATGTGTTGCCAACAACCTATTTTACCCCCTCATCCACTAAGCTTTAACACCTTTTAAAGAAGCCCGCCACAATGGAAAGTCAGAGTCAGTTGAAGCTTTAATGTAGTGTATTCTTATTCAATAGTACTTGTAGGATAAGTAGACGAACAAAGCAAATGATATTAATATAACACCCCTAATTACCATCCTGTTCCTAACTAGAACTAGAATTTTCCTTTTACATCCATCCACAAGATATATTCAATACAGTCTTGAGAATTGGTACTTGGTTTGGGGATGATAGCGGTGCCATGCACCTAAAATATGAGCAGATTCCTACAAAGGGAACTTGTAAATAAGGCACTTAGGAAAAACATCTTTTTTTTTGCGATTTGGGACCAAAAGAATCGGGAACAGGGCTCTTAATTTACCACAATACAGAAAAGAGATTCGCAGTACACATAATGTTAACAGGATGCCTAACAAGCGACCAAGCCGCATTAATTATTCAGTTATAAAACAGGTTGTATCAACTCTCAGCATTTCTCTTTTCTGAGAAATAGCATGTACCAATAATATGGCATTTAATTTCTAAAACTCGATAAATGAATATAAAGTATAATAAAGTATTCATATTTCCAAATTTAAATAAACAACAGGCAAATCCGCTATATTACTTTACTACTAGTGCACTGTGTGCAGAATTGTGGTGGCAACATTCCAAAATACCTGTTGATTTCAATTTTAACTTCCTTGGCAACTCTACCAATTAATTAATACAGACTACTATTAATATACGCCTCAGGATGCTCCAATGAAATGTGCATCAAAATTGTTTGCATCTATCTATCTAATGGTTTTACTGAAATCTCAAGGAACAAAATGATTGTTTCTAGAGAATCATAGAAAGTATTGTGAAATACGTTAACAAATAAGATGTTTTTCAGCATTGCTAAATCTAAGCTGAGTATTTGTGTTAATATATATTACGTCACAAGAAAAGATGTTTTGGTTGGTTACTACACAAACTAAAATAATTATGTGAAATACTGATAAATCACACCCATCCAAATGCGTTATTTATTTGAATATTTAAATTTTAATCATCAGTAACCTAAAGTAGGGTGGGATAATTCAGAGTTGTTATAAGTCAGGAATAAATCAATATTCCATCTTAATATACTGGACAATTATACCACCTATCATTCTTAACACAGTTTGCATCTTGACATAAGCTTACCGTTATGAAACTTGTTCCCACCAGGTGGTAGTACCTATTTAACCAGGTGGCGCTACTGGTAACTGGGGTGCATTTACCATTTCTTTTACAATGAAAGTGCTTCTAATACACATTCATGGTTTTGATACATTATATATTCCGCATCAAGTACTTTCTTACAATAGTTCATTAGTATAATTTATCTTTTTGATTTTAAAACGGGTCATAATTGAAACACCCCTGCATACTGTATACAGAAATAGTATGGGTGTTCTGAGCGTCCTGTGTCAGCGTTCAAGTGCACATGAATACTTTATAGAGGCAATAGGGTGTGGCTCATTGGTTAGGATGATATTACAGAGATGGAGGCCCTTGTTTGTTAGTATTCATATTATCCAGGTACAATTGGAAAAAGTATTCTCTCCGAATGTTAGATCCATGACCAGATTACAAGCTACCCCCTAGATGTTGCTGTAGGGCTCCGTGTAAAAAAAGAAATCAATGAATTATTAAATTTGACTTAAGAAAGGACATGGTTGTGTGAAACCAAAACGTCAATAAAAACATCCTGTCTCCGAATTAGTTTTTATTTCAGGGACCACTGCAATTTACTAGCGTTTACTATAGGAGTCTATGGGGCAAATGTGTTTTCCTCCGAAGAACTCACATACATTTCTTTAAAATGTGTATATGCATCAGGTTGTGTCGAGACACTGAAAATGTTGTTTGGCTGTATTCGCATTCTGTTCAGTTAAAAAATATGTGTACATTAATCATATAATCAAGCAAATTATTACTTCTCAAAGTATGTTGGCACCCTGTTTCTTTTTGTGAGGGCAAACATGCATGTATTTCAGCTGTGTTTAAAGAGATTTACAAGAAAAATGCCACGCATGGGGAAACTAGGAACATATCTTTTCCTCCATAGACTTATATATAGTGAACGGTATTAAATTTAAGAGGTCCCTAGCTAAAATAAGAAATACCAAAAGAGGACATATTTCTTCATTTTACGTTGAATAGGATGCTGTAGATGGTAGGTCATTTACCTAAGAACAAGTTTATGTATCTTGGAATAAGAATTATCTCTTAAACCTAATTTTGCATGTACTGGGTTGTTATATTAATTAAGTCCAGTCTCACAACTAGAAACCTCTGCTCAAACCCGCCTAAAACAGAAATGTTTGTGAATGGAACTTAATAACGATTTTGTCCTATATATTTCAGTCTAGAGATTCAATGATTATTGCAAATCTATACTCATATCTATCTCATCTATTTTATTATAGATCCAACAGTGTCTAAGTACCGGGTTATCAATTTCCTAGCAGTGCTTTTAGTAGATCATCCCTATTTACAATATGTGCAGGTGAACCATCACCGATTATATTGGAGAAGTCACGCCCCTAACTATGCCGCCTAGGTAACCATGCCCCCCTTGGTCCCCGGTTATGACATCGCCCCTGTGTTTACCTATGACGTCATAGCCCCAATGCTTGCACGCCCACCTTACCTTCCACTCTCAACCGCTTCTCCGCCGTATAATTTTTTGGCGTGATTTTGAGTCAAGTTCCGATTTCAAGATGGGTAGATATTGCACGCCCTGCAGAATTGAGCATGATGCTCCGACTGGATTGCATTGCAATCGTAAATTGATAGCAGAGGTGGCGGCATTAGAAGGTGCAAAAACAAGTCAACTCACCGGGTGTGTAGAAGGTCTGGAAAACATGGTCAGTTGAATCCTGACGGCGGTCCAGGCGCTGGAAAAGAAGCCTGAGTCGTCCGTAGGCTCGTCAGATAGTGAGATTCATATCAATGATGATAAAGGCAGGAAATCTCGTCGGGATCTGGAGGATGAAGAGCCATCGCACAGTAGAGAGAGTTCCATATACACAGCGGGCTTGTCATCTCACCGTCGTCGGCGCAGTGCTTCTAGGAAGAGGTCCGGCCCCTTCGACCGCGAATCGGTCATAGACAAGGCTGAGACAATTGACAATTTTAATGAGCTTCTGCTTCTGTCCCTACAACTTATGGAAAAGTTAATCTCTGACTCTCTGACGCCCTGTAGAGGAACTGTCAAGTGTTTTATCCCACTGTATCACCATGACGGAGAAGGATGCTTCATCCATGTATACTCTCAAGGCGTCTTTGGCGTATGATCAGGCTGTCAGATCAAGGGCCAACAAGAAAGGTCTGGTCGCTTTCGGCGATACACGCCAGGAGGAGGTATTGCGTTACTATTCCTATGAAAATTCACGCAAAGCAGCTGCTTCGAAGTCGTCTGTGAAATCCAAGTCGACCAAGGAACGTACGTGCTTCAAGTTTAACTCTGGTGGATGTACCAGGTCGCAATGTGACTACGGCCATCGATGCTCTTCATGCGGATCAGCTGATCACGGAGCGAAGACCTGCGCGTCGACCAAGGCGTCTAAATAGGATGCGGCTGGGGTAAGTCGGGGTAGTGGCGCCATCTGTGATATTGCTATAGACACTGTGTTTGATTCTCCAGCTTTGGAGGCGTGTTTAGAAGTAAATATGGCCTTCAATGACACTGTAAGTAGTGTTTCTACTACGTTGCAAGAGGATCTTCCCCCCGATTTATTCCATCCAGGTGATATTGAGACTTCTTGTGATAGTGATTGTGATTACATTTATTTTTGCAAGGCTGTTGCCGATTTTTATCGAGTTGAATCTGATATTTCTTGTGATGGGGTGGTGTTTTCCATGCCGGTTTCTCCGAATGATCGTTTGGTGCAAGTTTAAATAAATGTTTTGATGGTATGTGCGACTGTGTTCATACGCTTGGGTGTATTCCTGTGCAGCTAAAGCCATGTAGATTTGCAGCAATTTTGAGCCGTCAGGGTTGTGCAGTTTTTAGTTGCTATATAGAAGTTTTCTACTGTATTATTGACGGTTTTGACGTCATAGATTCGCCAGTACAGGCGTATGACTGTCAGAATTATTCATCGATTCTTGAGGAACCCGCTCGTTCCCAGATGGATAAGATAGTCGAAAATGAAATTTTGGAAGGCTGTGTTTCAGTAGTCAGAGACAACCCCAAATGTATTCACGCCCTGGGAGCAGTTGCAAAAACTGACGGTGGTCTAAGACCAATTACGGATTGTTCTCGGCCCAACTCTGATTCTGTAAACTTTCACTGTGATTCGCTTGTACGTAATTTTACTTATAATAGTATTGACGATGCAACTGATATGGTAGAAGAAGGTTCATTTATGGGCGTAGTTGACATTAAGTCGGCCTATCGTGCCCTCTCCATTAATCCTAGTCATTGTAACTTATGTGGCTTTAGGTGGGTTATTAATGGTAAGGAAGAATATCTAACTGATAATCGTCTATGTTTTGGTCTTAGAATTGGGCCTTGTGTATTCAACAGTATCTCTAACCTCATTGCATTTACCATTTTCAATTTGTGTAATATACATGTGGTTAATTATTTAGATGATTTTTTCCTGTGCTCCCCCGATTTATCCTCCTGTACCCAGTCCAGAGACACCCTTATTGTCCTCCTGCATTACCTGGGTTTCCATGTGGCGTGGAAGAAAGTTACTACGCCCAGTACAACTTGCACATATTTGGGCTTCAGCATTGACTCGGTTGCGATGACCCTGAGTCTGCCTATGGAAAAATTAGTCAAGCTTCGCCGCCTCCTCCCACATGTCAAGGAAGCCAAGTTCATCTCCAAAAAGGATCTGGAACGTTTGTGTGGGTATCTGGCCCATTGCGCCTCTGTGTTTATAGGAGGGCGTACTTTTTGTAGGCGTCTATTTGACTTGTATAAGGTGCTTTTACACAAGCGCTTAGCCAGGTCTCCCATCTCGGACGCCTTCCGCGATGATATCAACTGGTGGTACGGTTTCTGCAAGGTATTCAACGGTGTGAGGTTAATGAATAAACCTGAATTTCATCTTCCTTTAGTGTCTGACGCCTCGAGTAAAGGTTTCGGCGCATTTCTCGGCGCTGACTGGCTTGCAGGTGCCTGGGAAGCATGTGTAGTGCCTTGGTCAGATACGGACTGTGGTCATTTAATTGACGCCCCTACTGAGAATGTTCGTGTGGACAACATTAATGTACAAGAGCTCTACCCGGTGCTGGTAGGCGTCAAACGCTGGAAGGACTTGTTGAGAGGTTCCCGAGTTTGTTGCTTCATAGATAATACACAAGTCGTGGCAATGTTAACTACGGGCGTGAGTTCAAATAAAACCTGTATGCAGTGGTTATACAAACTGTATTGGATTACTTTCATCTACGATATTGAACTTCTTCCTCAGTATATTAAGACCAAGAATAATGTAGTGGCCGACTTTCTGTCACGTCTTCCTTATATGAAGAAGCCTTTTGACTTTACTATCTTATCTCAAGCTGGACTGTCCTGTTTTGCTAACAATCTGTGTCATTATAATAGGTATGACAGCGTGGATGAAGAAGGTCCACCAGCTACAAGCATCGTCTGTGGCGCCATCAACACTGGAACAAAGAGAACGCCAGTGGCGTCTGTTTAGTAAATTTATCTGTGACAACAAGCTGCCATCGTCCCCTATACAAGTCGACGTGGTATGTATGTTCGCAGCTTTCCTCTCCACCTTCATGAAAGTTTCTTCTGTTACGACTTACCCTAGTGGCGTGGTGTTTGGCGCGAGGCTACGCTTCATCGACTGCCCTCCCATGTCACATCCAGCAATCAAGTCGGTGTTAAAAGGTGTCAGCCGTCTGCCAGGGTTGTCCCCAGTTCCCTCTGAAGTGCTGTTGCCACGCCACCTTCACCTGATGTCTCGTCAGGTTAACTATTCGTCAGCATCAGAAACCAGGATGTGGACCATGATTGTGTTCCTGTTCAGGACTTTGCTGAGAGTGGGTCATATAGTCCCGTCCCCCCACTCTCTTCACTGTGAGGACGTCTCAGTGACTCCCTGGGGCGTGCTTGTCACGGTAAAATCTTCAAAAACTTCAGCATCTCCATTCACTATTCCAGTGGTTATGCTTAGTGACTGCGCCTTATGCACTGTTTATTGGCTGAAAATATGTGTTTTTGCTGTTAAATTATCTCCTTCAGCCTTATTATTCTCCTCTGCTGGGCGTGAATCTCCGTCCTACGACGACTTCAAGAAGTTTCTCCAAGCCCTTATTCTACGTGCAGGTATAACAGGCGTGTTCAGCCCTCAATCGTTAAGGAGTGGTGGCGCCACTTATATGGCGTCTATGGGCGTTGAATTGTCTGACATTAAATCCCGAGGTAATTGGCATTCTTCATGTGTGGACTCCTACATCACGCCCGAGATGGACACAAAGCTTAAAGTGGATTCCTTCATTGCAGAACATCTTCCTTCTCACAAGTGACTTCAGTTTGGCCTCTTTTGGTGAAAATAAAACCTCCTGATGAAGGTTTCAAGGCCATTCCTCCGTTCTGTGTTTATTCCAGCGTAGTGCGGGCGTCCAAGCCATATATGTGCAGGTGAACCATCACCGATTATATTGGAGAAGTCACGCCCCTAACTACGGCACCTAGGTAACCACGCCCCCCTTGGTCCCCGGTTATGACGTCGCCCCTGTGTTTACCTATGACGTCATAGTCCCAATGCTTCCATGCCCACCTTACCTTCCACTCTCAACCGCTTCTCCGCCCACGCCACATGTATAATTTTTTTCTTTATATATGTAATTGTTTATGGTGAAAATAAAACCTCCTGATGAAGGTTTCGAGGCCATTCCTCCGTTCTGTGTTTATTCCAGCATAGTGCGGGCGTCCAAGCCATATATCTCTGTTATACCGTAGGTTTCAAAAGATGCATACTGTACTGGAAGACCTGAATCTCTTTAATGTACATCTTCTGTGTGTTCTTTTGACAAATAAAGAATACCTTATTATTATCATTATCATTTATAAACAATCAGACATGAAGCCATGTAATGAGATGTGCTAATAATTATGCACTCAACAGGTTGCCACGGATATACAGATTCGACTCAAAGCTGAAAATATCACTCTGCTGACGTCAGAGGTTTTTCAAAATGACCCTAGGCATCAAGTCATCAATCTAAAGGTAAAGGTCCACCTATACTTGCCTACCTAGGTATACTGTGTACACCTAGATGGGGGAAGTCTGAAACCCGAAGCTATTTTTTACCTCAAATCTGCTTTGATTCAATTTGATAGGTATTAATTTGGCTTGACAGGACAGGACTCTTTGCTTCTCCAGCGGGGACCACCTCCTAAGTGATTTCAATTATGAACCGATTGAATCTACTATTTGGGTTTCTACCGTTTCATTTAGTTCTCCAGGAACTTGGCAGTAAAACAACACAAAGATCTTTGTAAAGCAGTAACATCCGCCACCATTACTAAATAAACAAAAAATGTGTAATCATGAGATAAAAACAATTTCTAAAATACTTATTCTCCTAATATTGATTGTTGAATATTTGTGTTACTACTATAAAACAATTTTTATTTCTGAGACATGTTCTAGAAATATAACTCTTTTCGTATGTCAACTCCTATGTATAGGTTTTTGAGTGTCTTCCATTTGCTATACATAGTTTCATCAATACAATTACATGTGTAGTTTCTAGCTAACTATAAGACTAGTTTCTATCTAACACAAGAACTAAACTATACATGTATAACAATCATGTTAAATGGATATAACTATTTCAGTATAGAATGGACATCTTGATAGATGCATACAAAGTTTACTATATCAAACCAAATAAGATATAATTATATGTCTCTGAGAGTGACCAGGCAAACGCATTCCCAGTCATGGATATGCCATAAGATAAGGCATTTTGAAATGAATTGATTTAGAGAGAGGGATGTGTGAGTGTGTGTGTGTGGGGGGGGGGGGAGGTGGCAAGGGGGGGGAGGGGGCAGGCATGGCATGTTAAAGGTAAATAGGTTTTTCAGTTTCTTCCTTTTGCTGCATATAATTTCTTCAATACAATTAGAAGTGAAGTTTCTAATTAACTGTAAGACTAATTTCTATCTACCACAAGAACTAAACTAGACATGTATAATAATTAGGTTAAATGAATATAACTATTTCAATTATGTCAGTGGTATACAATGGATATTTTGATAGACGAATACAACGTTTACTATGCCTGACTCCAGTGACTAAACAAATGGGATATGTGTCTGAGAATGACTAGGCAAACAAATTCCCAATCATGGGTATACCATAAGAAAGGCATTTTGAAATAAAGGAGATATTTAGAAATAAATCGATTTAGAGGGAGGGGATAGAAGAGGGTTGGGGTGGCCGGTCCGTTAAATGTGGACGACTGTTGACTCAGAGGCAATAAATAACATGTTTGCGATAAAGACAAAGTAGGTTGGGTTCAGTTTAGTTTTTATTGTATTTAAAATGTATTGTATTTAAAATTTCCAGCGATTATAATGGTTTGGGTTTTTGTCAAGGGTTTTGTCCTTGAGATGTTGTGTGAATTTATCATACCTATTCACAGTTTGAATGAATTGAATGAAGGTGATTCCACAGGCAAGTTCTATATCGATATGGATATTTAATCTCATGAATGACTCGACTGAAACTTGAATAAACAATAGTTACAGTGACAGAGAAGCCCTGTTAAAGGTTAGGAATGATAACTTTTCAGTAATTCATACTGCTTTCTGTTTTGTTCCGTTAGAAACATGATGCTAGGATAATCATGGCAGTCGCAAACAAGCCACTCGCATTAAGAATTCTATGTGAGGTAAGGAATACTTAGAGCTTTTTCCTTAATGGAAGTCAAGTTACTTTTTTCCATGGCTAAGAGTACTATGAACTTACATAACACGTTTTTATCAATCCCTATCATATTGGAGCATTTTATCGAATCTATTCACACCACCGTAAATCTTGTAATGAATAATTATTATTCTTTATCTTTATCTTTATAAGCTTGTACTGAGACAAATGTAATATACATAATGTTGTATCTGAATAAAATATTTAAAACAAACAATTCCTAACAAACTCACATAAGCTGAACTCAAAGCTATGCTTAAATCCGAGTTGGCCTTAAAGGTGAATTATCAGCAATAACATACTTTATAATCTACTTTTGATTTTGATTCTGTGGAGTCTCAAGACCCCTTTTATATTAAGTAAGCAATCTTATACATTTCCCTTGAATATCTCACACAAAGCTGCATAGGTGCAGAGGTGGTTGCACCCATGTTAACACAATACAGTTAGAACCTAGCTCACGCACAGCTTCAGAGGTGCAGAGATGATCGCATAGACCGTTAAGATGTTTCATACCCTTTAGGAATAATGACACAAATACGAAAAAGCCTTGTGACATATTCCTAAACAGTTCTATAATGCTAACATCTGGTGATAAACCATGTAACCATATAATCTGGTGTTTAATTAACTGTGGTCTCCATTAAAATAAAAATGAATATATTATATATATTTATATGTGAGTCGGTACATCAACAATTTACAGTCAGCTGTTTAACACGTTTAGTAGATTATGGCAAATCATGCAGAAAATCTGAAGTCTGCTGAAGTACTAGTATATAATTATGTGAGTTTATTATACACGCATTGCTCTGAAAACAACGTATCTAGAGTGATTTACGCATAGTGGGTATTTCACTAGTGATTTACGAGGGGTTGTCTTGGCAACCAATCTGTTATTTTTACTACAATTACCGGTAAAATTCAAATTTATGACTCGATTTTTTTCTATTTTCATATTTGAAAGCATGTATGATAAACCTGTTAGCTAACCTGTTGGTTTCAGTCACTTAGAATAGTTCACTGGTTGCTACGCAACTCGTGCAATATTCACGCTCCTTCAACCGACTCGTTAGTTAACCTGTATATGTTATGGTATTGCGTTAATTCCCATAGATCTATGCAGCTATGGCGAGCAGTATAATCTTAACTCGAATTATTTGAGAGTGAATTTGTGAATGGCAATTGTACATTTCCATACTCCCTGCCCAATATCTATAGTAATTAGGAGTGGTTTTTTTCAGGCTTATAAAAATGGGCTTTATGGACCCAAGTATGTCTGGTTCTACCCGGGGTGGTTCGATAATGGCTGGTGGAACGAAGCTATCGACGAATGCTCTCTGGAGCAGATGCAGGCGGCTGCAGAAGGATACTTCACTGCTACTTCAGTGACTCTCAATCCATCTAATAGCAAGACAGTGTCAGGGCTGACCCCGTCCGAATTCATGGCTGCTTACAACAAGGGTGCCAATAACACCAATCTGTTTGCCTTCAGTCTGATGCCACAGGCTTTTGAAGCATTATGGGTCATGGCCCTGACCTTGAACAAAACCGAGACAGATCTGATCGAAAGTGGCAAGTATAATTTTACCTTTTCTGTGTAACGTTACATATCGCATTCAGATCATATATGACATTTGCAAATAGCTTAGTTTACATTGCGTGATCCTAGTTGCTGAACCATTCGTGAGCTCGTTATTTTTAAGGATCACATAACATGTCCGTCTGCAAGGAATGATTTGGGTATACTGTTCATTGGATGCAAAGAACAGACATGATATACGACCTCAATCCCCAAACGTGACCTGTTATATCTATTCAAAAAGGCAAAGAATCACATCACTCAGTCACACATTGTGCGGCTATAGAAGAACCCATTTTGCGCAAGAGCTCGCGGGTATTCTCGCTCCTTCTTACCCACTATATCCCCCTCTGATTGTTCTACATTATGTTTCTTTTGATACTTGATAAACACTAGCTTTGTTCTTGTGCTTATAAGGTCAGAATCAGTGTCATTGCCTCTATTAGTGTGTATCTATAAAGGCTGCTCCTGTAGCACCACTATCCCTTTGTCCCTTCATGTTGAGCCCTTAAAATGCCTTTGACATATAGATACTTTGACAAAATGTTATCCCCAATTGGTTTTGCTAGCAATGTTTTAGTAGTCTTAATCCCCTAATAAAGGAAATGTCTTAGATGCATAGTTAACACTAATGTAAACAATCTGCATTAAAGTTTGTCATACATCATTGCGTCGACAAACATATGCAAATTTATGTATTTCATATCCGTTCTATTATATTTAGAGGGAAGCCATATTTGAATTGACCCAGAAGCTCAAGACAGGACTAAAGCAAATCCGATTTTTCTTTCATGAAGTCGTGTTTTTATTGTATTCAATATCAGTTGCACATCGGATTTGGCTTAGCAAAAGAAAACCAATTTCTTCAATATATCTCAGTAGGCCTACTTTCGGTTACCAAAACATATATAGCTTATAGCTTTCAATGTTGTGATCGCAATGATTCTAGTTAACGATAGAAAATACTCATTTCACTCCACAGTCTCTATTGTTCCATATCTTGATGCATTACTTGTCATTTTCTAAGCCTTGATTTTTATCATTTTGTTGATCAATATTTGATATTTCAACCTTTTAGGAAGCACAAAGCGGTTATCAGATTTCAGTTACGATGACAGTGAGATGGCCGCTTTGATTTTAAACAACATGAAAAACATTTCGTTTGAAGGGATTATGGGACCATTCAGGTTCAACGAAAATCACGATCCAAAGGCCTATATCAACATCAAACGCCTACAAGGTTTCTTCCTTTATTGATTTCTTCCTCTTTTCAATATACACGATTTTCTTACAAATATCATGACGAGCCCTTTGCTGTTCTTTCTTTCTGTATCTTATCCTACATTTGAATCGTTCTCGAAGGCTCGCACAACAATATTATATTATCAATGAATAATTTCTATTGTAATTGGACATCTAAATGGTTTGTATATATATGTTTCTAGACGGCCTGATGCAAAGTATTTCTTTGTATGTTAACAATGACGAGCAAGGTGGCCATTTTAATTGGTCTCAGGAAACTCCTTTAGTCTGGGCAGGTGAGTATGTTCTTATTGGAAAAATACACTACATGATATATTGAGTATTTATTTAAAACATAAACAAAGACATGTAGGCCAATCATTACTTGTTAACCCAGTCAGGGCCGAATACAGGTTCACTCTAGGTCCAAACCCTCAAATGGTGTGTCAGCCTACTTCACTAATCGGTTTCCTGGCCTATGACTTGGCGTTTTACTGGGAACATAATGACATGTTGCAGTATTAATGTAATTATAATGGCATTTTGCGGTTTGAGAAGAGATGCTTTCCCTTCGTTTGAAGGGACTCTCTCAACTTTGGGCCTAGACCGGGTTAAATATTGTGGGGGTGTTGCATGCTTGAGGTAGGTTTAACATAAGGATATGGATTGCTCCTGAGCACCTGAGGTCCTTATCAATATCATACTATCATATCCCATGGGATGATTAGTAAAGATACATTCATGAATAAGGGTACAGTTGGGGTAGATGAACAATACGATACAATCCCTGTGCATCATTCTACAGTTAACTACATCCAGAGCTATTGCTGTACCTCACGCAACTGCCCACTTCTCCATATATAGAAGGAGCGAAGAGAATCTTAGATATAAAAAGCAGGTGCGAAGGCCTAACAGATTATAGAATAGGGCCAAATGCCATCCCTGAAGTACATCTGTCCATTCCTAATGTTCTGTATGTCCCTTTCCTTTCTCCAAACAGATGGTCGTCCCCCGGTGGATGCAAATATCATCGTGGTTGAGCGAGTTGCTGTGCCGCCCATTGCCTACACAGTAGCCAGTCTTCTGTCAGGCGTGGGCATTCTCATTTCTTTAATGTTCCTCATAATAAACATAAAATACTCAGCGACAAGGTGAGGCGGCAGTGTAGAATGAAATGTTACTAATATAAAGAAAGCAAATGCACTTTGAACTGATATGTACATATTTACTTTACAGACCCGTATCATGTCGGAGCTCAGGCTATTCAATATGTACATTTAGTATATGATAATATATTATGCGCATTCTAGAACCGGGAGTTCCATCAGTATGAATTAAATCTTGAAATCTAAATATCTACATCAGTATGAACTGATGTAGAACTAGTCCTATATTATCGACGGGACCTTTTTATGACGTCACAACGCGAACACGCCAAAAAACACTTTTATCGACGATTGTTTCTCTTGATTCCTCGGTAATAAACCACAAATAAATACACAATCAAAACGTCTAAAGAAAGAAGAGGGCCCATATACTAATAAACCTACGGTACTCGTTCTATGGGGGCAAGGGGAATGTAGAACTCGTTTTCCGGCAGTTAGTATGTTTATCTTGATGTTTATTAATTCAAGTTCTCGCCTAGTTTTCCCGACGAATCATCATGATTAGATTTTATTTCCATATTTTCACAGGGTGATAAAGATGTCTTCTCCGAATATCAACAATCTTATACTTATCGGATGTATTCTTGCATATTTGACCGTGTTTCTCCAGACATCTGATTCATCATTCGCTACTGCAATATGTATGGTAATATCATCAATTTACCTGCTTTCTCTGTGAAATCAAAATCTTTCAAGTAAAAAGCCTGGGGTATTGCTGTACATGTTTACTGATTATTCACAGAATTTCATTTTTTTCTCACCAGACCAAATCATTGACCTTATCTGCGGGCTTTTCCCTGGTATTTGGGGCACTGTTCTCCAAAACGTGGCGTATTCACAAAATATTCTCTCAGAAGACAGCAACCAAGAAAGTAAGGCATTTAATTTCGCAACCAGTGGTCAGGAATACAGTTCAGAGCGCCCATATTACTCTTTTATATCTATGAATAACTGAAAGAGGTTATACGCCATGGTACACCTGACCCTTCTGCTATTTATAATTAGTTTTAAGAGACATTGGTGTGCATGCAATTACAAATACCAAACCATATTGGTAATGATTGTATGGATTCTTATTTTTAATATAATCATAGGATTCTTAATATATACCCCTTTTCCCATATGTAAAGACAAAGGAACATTTTACAATTATGCGCTTCCACAATACTCTAAATTAAAACAAATATTAATAAGATCGTACTAAAAGACTTTTATTTTCGATGTCATATTTGGTTATCTCTCGCAGGTTATCAAGGATAGTCATCTGATCCTGATGGTATTTTCACTCCTCTTCATCAACACACTCATCTTGCTACTTTGGTACACCATTGACCCCCTACATCTAGTTTTCGATTATAGTACAAGACCACAGGTGAGTGTATGGGCTGGAAAACTAAGACTTAATTCAGGCAGGATTGCTATGAAACCACATGATTAAGACAATGCGAGCTAGCCAACGACATTTATTCTGCTTGTAAAAGGAATCCAAACCCATGGCAGTTGTTTGCCATCTATTTACATAGGATACATCTTTCATCTATAGAGATGTGCTCCACATGTATCGATTATAATATGCCCATAGACGTTTTTCCTATAGAACCTCCTTTAAATCCAGAAATAATTGACTTTGCTCAGAAAAGGATATTTATCGGAAGATTGTCGTGTGCCTGATTTTGAATGTGTAATATTAGGCGTTGGGAGAAATTGTGACACATCATATCCTTGTTAGATTCGAAAAAACAGTTACTGGACAATGATAATATCATAGGGGGATTGGAAGTATTCACCAATATTGCCAAAATGTCACGCTATTATGGTGCCATCTTCATAAACTTGTATATATCCTGGCCTGTTCATTAGCACCAAGAACAATTATTGGCTGAGCTTAGTAACAAAAACAACTCAAGACCATCCCAGGTCCAGGAATCTTCCATCTATGAAAAAGATAGAGAGACATTCATGTCACATAACTCAAGAGAGATTCAGCAAACACGAAATTTATACATCAATTTGATATTCCTTGGGTCTTATTCGTTCTAGATCACCGATATTATATCGGTGATCTAGATCGAAAAAGACCCAAGGAAATACCTTTAATATTGATATCACAAATCTCACTAACTAGCTCACGTGATTAAATTCAGGAAACCTAAGAAAGTAGAAATCAAGTCTAAATTCACATCTGTGTACTGCTTAGTTTTGTATTTAAAAGTACATTCCTTATTAAGAAAGATCCAGTCGCCTTACAGAACAACCTCATCCAGAGAAATATGAAAGTTTTTCCGGTTTGGTTTCTTTCCCTTTGATATAGTTTCAAAGTCTACAGATTGCAGGTCCGCGCATATTAGTTGCTATCTGAAAATATGTCAGGAAAAGGGATACCGTATGTATAAGATAGGAAAAAACTTATTTGAAGTTATCTTAAATTATAGTTCTAAACCAGTGCTCTCATCTCTAGCTTGGATATCAATTGCTGTTTCATAATGAATCCTTCTATCAACTATCATTTCAAAGGTGCTCCAAAGATATTCTGACATCATAGTGCAGGACGAATCTATGGCTTGCGAATCGCAATATCAGCTACAATTTCTTGGAGTGATCTTAGGTATCCAGGGATTCCTAATCCTCTTTGGAGCTTTTCTGGCATACGAAACACGAAAGGTAATACTGAACTGTTGAAATTGATTTAAGGAGCAGTTCTCAAATATTTTTAGACCATGTTGGAACATGAGATGGCAGACTTCAATGTATCAGCATAGGAGTTTTTATAATAGCATGATCGCAAAACACTGCTTCAAAGTGTTAAATGATCTGCTTTCAAAGGCACAAGTGCATGGCACACAGACATACTCATTAATTTTATAGTTAACATGTCCACGGAAAGATAATTATTTAAAGCGTTAAGATCGGAGCTGATTGGCATAGCTCAACTAACGCGAGGCAATTGCCAATTCATCAACTGCCACAAATTGCCCAATTGCAGCTGCCAGAATAATTGCTATCTTAGAGACACGCATCAGCTGACGAGTCAACCGTCGCCTGGTCCTCTCAGCACCAGAACTGACATTGACTCATTGATACATCTTTCTTTGATACTTATAAAATGATTACATATCTCATAATATATAATTATACCTCAGTGAATATAAGCATGGATACTGTATAATTTTTGCTGCATTAATGAGAATATGACCAAATGGAAATATAATGATAACGACAGCAGTTCGCCACTTGGAATAAATATACTCAGTAGCAAAGTTTATGAAAGTGGAGGTTCTTGTACATGCATACAATCTTGTTTGTCCTGGCTTTCATGGTGCCTTATTCCAAGAAGTGCTGAACCACTTTTTCCTAGTTGTTTGTTTAGACTTTAATAGCAATATACTTGCTTTAACTGTTGTAAAGGTAGGACTGCTATTATAATCGAGAGTTCATCCCTGTACGAATAAACTATGAAGGTATTCTAGGAAGGTTGTGGGGTATACTCATCAGAAATTAGTAGTCGTTTTTCTGCCTCTTTGTAA
Source organism: Sthenelais limicola (assembly GCA_942159475.1). Classification (NCBI taxonomy): domain Eukaryota; kingdom Metazoa; phylum Annelida; class Polychaeta; order Phyllodocida; family Sigalionidae; genus Sthenelais; species Sthenelais limicola. The sequence continues at coordinate 67,363,377 of OW804097.1, read as the reverse complement.
ATCAATTTTACTGGTTGGAAACGAACAATTTTCCTTTCATCTAAATTTCATAAATATATTTCTTTTATTCTGACACAAGTAGATCCAAATACATTACATCGAGCGGAATGATTTGTAGGTTAAACAGCATTGAACAGACTGTTTAAATCTGCATCAACCCTTAAATTAATACAACCACTTTTGAGTCAACTCATCCTTTTCATTCAATGATTTGTTTATGGTTTCAGGCATAGATTCTTTACCTGTGGACGATATTTACAATAATTAAATATACTGTTTATCTATTGCATGCCTTAAATCTGAATTCGCAGTTTTTATGACATTAAAGAGCTTACCAAATGTACTCATATTATGACTCATATGACCGGATTTATTAATATTCCGCTGCTGTTATACGTCAACAATCAGCCAGGTGCAAAGGGCCGCCAGAGAGCGATAATAAGTGAAGCCATCTCCGGGCATCCGGGCTTCCGAAATGTAAAAGTGCAATGATTTTCATGAAGCCCTGTAGATAAAAAAAAACCGGGAAAAATATTCTAATATCTTAGTCAAATAACTTTTAGATGGGTTGGAAAAGAAGAGAACGAAAACTAAAATATCTTTCGTTTTTAACAATGTTAACTGAGAGTGCCGCTTAATTATTCATTCTTTTTAATTAATAAAGTCATCTTGTTTCACCAGGTTACTATACCGGCCCTGAACGATTCCAAACATATTGGACTGTGTGTCTACAATGTCTTCATACTGAGCTTGGTGACAGTCATCCTCGCCTTCGCAATCAGCAATAATGTCACGCTATATTACCTTACGACCTCCATCTTCATCATCCTAGGAACCACCTCAACGCTTTGCATCCTCTTTATACCCAAGGTATATATGCATTAACCAATCTGTATACTATACAAGGTAAGACAGATGACATGCCAGAGGATTGGAAACCCTTGAGGAGTTACTCAATTTGTTTAATGCACTACTGGAGCGTTGTATCAGATGAGGTAAAAAATGACATCCTCCATGGGGGGGGAGGTCGCAAGAAATATTGACTTCAGACGAAGGGAATCGAGATTGGGGCGGGCAAATTAATTTAGGTGACTGGAGATAAATGGTGATGTACATATTTTGCGGATGACAAACAATGATGAAGAAGGTTATGGAAAGGGTGGGTTAGGTTGGTTGGTGGGTGGGTGGGGGTTATAGCTAAGGACTGGTTGTGACGAACATAGAATAGGTGGACGCTGGAAAGACAGAAAGCTGAGGAGAAACAGCGGCACAAAAGTGCGAACTGTTGCTCTAATGTACTGTGGGGCATCAAAGTTTAAAGGGAGTCTTTTAAATTTCGATGGAGAAAGGAAACTTCCAACTATATTGCAGTTTCCAATGTTTTCTTCTTTCTATTATGGAAGGAATGATTATGAATTGCCATAAAATATCTTTCGCATTCGACCTTGAAAAGTCTTAGGTGCACCGTGCTCGATGTCTTTTTATTGCATGGTATTCAACAAATATTCTGTAGCTAAAGCAATATGAATTGTCAATGCAAAAGTGAAAGCTTGTATAGAACTTTGGCTTAACATTGTAGATACATAACAAAACGATGAAGTCAAGTGCAGTAACAATAGCTGAAACTGATTAATGTGTAATGCATGCTCTAAACACAAAAACAAGTACATGATTATTAATATGCTTCCTAGGTCAAAAAGCTGCACGAGATTAAGATTCACGGAGAAAGTGCTGATGACTACACCCAAAGTACAATACAGCAGAAAACACAAGGAACCCACATCCCCCAAAGCAGTCAGAATGACGAAGAACGTCAACAAGTCACTGTGATCCGGCAGGAATTAGTGATGGTTTGAATTTCTCTCTCGTTCACACTTTTTTCCCCTAAATTTATTATTCAATTTGATTTATTGACCGGGTTTTAAAATGAATATGGGTCTCACCACGCTGACGCGTTCCTATCCATGCCCTGCCCCGACACAACTCTTCTGGGGAGGAAACAAATAATTTCAATCAATCTTGGAAATTTCCATCATTTCGTTTCAATGGTCTTCAATTCATTTATTGATAATCCACTTTGATCAACATTTCGCAGTTTAAACAATCACCTTAATTATAGTTAAACATTGTTTTTGATGTGTCAAATTCAGCAGACGCAACTAAGTATCCTCTTTGAGATTAGGTTTGGAGTTATATTATCCTTGGAAATCTATGCAGACGAAGTTGACAACATAAATCTTCCCAAACTTTTGATTTCCAAGCAAGATTGTGTCACTAGATTTTAAATGTAGTTACCGTACTGTGGAATTATGCAAGCGAGACCTGTAAGAGTGCACTGGGCATCTCTAATGTAATCAATAACTTTGAATTAGTCATTTGAGTGAAAACTACCAGAATTTACAGATGTCTATGCTATTCTTATCTACGCATAATACGGCTTTAACGTTTATCAGGAGTTTATCTTAATCACTGCCTTGAACAGTCTAGGGGCTATAACAACAAAAGGCCGAGAATACAAGGATTAATAACTTCCATTTCGGACCTGCCGGTGCACTGTTGGTGTATTATCTCTCAGCTTTGCCTCAGGATTATAACCAAATAGTGCACCAGCAGCCACTCAGCGTCGAACAAAATACATCATGCAGGACTCCAGACGTTAGGGCCCAACGACGCTTTTTTTTAGAACATTTCTTTATTCAGGAGTAAATAGTGGCATATGCCAGCCTATTTAAGTTTTTTAGTGACTAGGGTCGGCCCCTGTCTTCCGCCATGCAGGTCCTGAATGTGATGGTGTACATTAACATTTAACATGAGCTGAATGTCTTATTAGTAGATTTAAGGGTTCCAGAAGCCTCGGACGCTGGGGGCCAGAGTCCAGATGCTAGGGCCCATCCACCTTAGGCCCTAGTGTCTAAAGGTGCGTGGGCCTTACGTCCGAGGTGGGGTGGGAACTAACGTATGAAAATATGCGAAAGTGGGCCCTAGCATCGTTGGGCCCTAGCATCTGTAGACACATAATGCATAAGCGCTCTATAAAGTCCTCTCGTGAGGATATACTGTTTATTGTTGTATCATAAAATCCATCTTATTATCAAGCGAGGACAGTTGAATTGAATTAAATTGAAAAATCCTGTATTTGTCAAAGGGATACATGTGTAGGCGGTATAACAAAAGGGTCGTCAGACTTCTGGACATAATCCAGCTCTTCCAGCCGCTACCATTATTAAAGAATAGATTATGGCTAAGATATAAGAGAGAGTATTTACACACCGTAAAATTAAAAACAAGGATATGATGTGGATATATAAGTCTAGCGTGTACATTACAGTACTAAGAAGATAAATTGGTATATCAAACTTTTAATACAACCCGTATGTCAAGATACTTGGTGCGCTGACGCACTGTTCTGCTTCTGTTCCGGGGGGCCCTAAGAAAGTGGCGGCCCCGCAGGGGCCCTGTGGGAACGTTTTCATCTCAGGGTCCCCAATTCTGCCTAAACACCCCCAGGGTCCCATATAATAATGTACTAAAAATTGAAATGTTATGATTTGATTTTGATTTTGAAATTTTTTTATTCAGGACACAGACATTTCCATACGACAGTATGAATATTCCCAGAATAGCCTGATTTTTTAAAGTTATGGGATTTGCTTGAAATGTAATGGGATGAATGTAGAACATATGTTGCGATTCTTGCCTATGTTCTTTCCAATGTCTGAGTGGCCATCGTTGCACATCTGTGTTTCAGCTCCGGCTTAATATTAATCGATATTAAATAATAAGATTTCGTGATCGTATAGGTTTACTTCCGCGAGAAAAAATATATTATGAATATCGATAGCAGGAGATGGGAGGAAATGAACTAAAGTGACTGGATTATATTAAGGATAAAGGACCAAGGGTTGAAACATCAAGAGTGAAATACTTCTTTCATATGTTCCCTTTATTCCTCCTTGTGAGTTGGGTTGAAGACCTTGCTCCTCAAATCAGGAATAATGGAATAAATATAATAATCACATAAATACAAACTTGAACATTTAATATAGAAATATGTAATAACCATCATGGTTAAAGTCCGGATGAAATCAAATGAATAGTTAAATAATGATAAATTAATCACATAATATAAACTGCAAATATCGTCAATGATTGCAATGAATATCCTAGTGGCATCCGGAGGAACTACCCAATGGAATCCGGAGGCGGAGCTGTCCAGATCCGGAGCTATCCGGAGCTCAATGGAAATGTTCATATTGGAATCGTTACACATAATATAAATGTATTTTAGCAATTTAGATTCGAAATTTTAATTTCTAGATTGTATGTAGGGGGGCAGAGACCCCCTTGTAGGTTTAATTGGGACCCTGATAGATATTGTTGTGATTTGGTGAAAATCAGGCCTCCCAACACCCCATGTAGGTTGGAGTGTCAGAATGGTGTCTAGGGGGGGGGGGGGCTCAAATGGTACAGTGAGAGACAGCTTGTCTAGAATCATGACGTATATGAACCCGTGATAGAATTATATATTTTCTTTTCTTTTTGGTATAAAACATCGACATCTAGATATCACTAGCTAGTATAAGTATAAAATATAAGGTACATGATATATAAAATATACATTTTACTTCTCCGTTTCGGAGAGAAATACATATCATTGTCTTTGAATTACGGGGAGGGTATATAATATTACAAATTTAGTAGTAGCTGCCTCTATGTGTAATTTGAATTTGAGCGGCATAATTATATTCTTCCTGAATTGGTTTTCAGAAGGACAAATGTATCGCGGATCTGAAGGACGAACTCGCTGCGGCGAAGGCCACAGCAAGTAGTGAGGCCTAGGATTTAATAAAAGCATGATATCGAATATTAACCGCTGTGTGAAATATTATCAATACTAGACTCATGTTCCTGAATGGTGGGCGTGTCTTATATCTATAGTATGAAGTTGATTGATTTATTCCTTATTAAGTATGTTAAGCAGTTCTAGCGTCCTTCAAATTAATGTGTATGGAGGACAGATTACAGCGTAATAAAGCAAGCAAGCAATATTCATGGTTATAAGTATTCATAGAACAAAGCTTCATTAAGGACGGTAAGTTTACGCACTTATCCTTTTTTTACCTATAGTGGAGTTCCGCTATAATGAAATCAAGTGTTCTGGTCCTAAAGGCGGTCCTCCCCTGCTTCCTCCTGATCTTGATCCAGGACATAAGTGTACCTCCCGACCATCCTCCTCGGGCCCGTTGCACGACTTTTTTGTGATATCGTTTTGCTAGAATATTAAAAGCGATATGTTTGCGATTTATTATCTATACGTTTTTTTTTGGTGTTGCGTTATCAGATCGTTCAGTTAAGCCGAGGTGGAAACTACGATAGCATTCAAATGACCCCCGAATGTATACATCGTAATGCAGGGACTCCACTATGGAAAAAACGGCAAAAAACGGCTGCGACGAATTTTTTGCGACGAAATATCTAATCAAGTTAGATATTTTGTAATTGTTGGCAACAAATAAATGTGTTGCCGACAACCTATTTTACCCCTCTTCCACTGGTGATTTGTGTGCGCCGAATTTTTAGAATCTTTTAGTCATGTCGGCGACGAATTTTGCCTGTCGGCGCCGTTTTTTACCTAATGTGGAGTCGCCCTATAAGAAGATGAATAAAATAAAGTTTAATATATCAAATAAAGGTCAAATAAAAATGTTTTTCTGTCATAAAAGAGCAATTTCCTCTAATTAATTATCCGATTAACATTCATTTCGTGATCCGCAGGACGCTATATTGTTTGCGCAACCATAACACTACGGATTTCAATTAACGCAACCTCATGCAATGGGCCCCAGCCTCCCACCGCCTCTTTCGCTAGAGAATGCTCCCGACAGTCAATAAAACATAAGATAAGATAAGATAAGATACTACTTTATTCATCGAACTGACATTACATAAGAATGATCATACATATAAAAGACAAATTGGTATACAGTCATCTAGATTAAATCCAGTTCTCCCAGACGTTACCATCTCGCACAGGGCAGAGTAATAATTTTGAAACAGAAAACTTTTACAGGCAAAGTTAAATAAGCTAAATGAGAGTAGAATTAAAGTAAAATAACAATCAAATTTAAAGAGACTCTGGGTCTCTAAAGATAGATATTTGCTTGGCAAGAGATGGTTCCGTATGGCACTGATACGATGTAAATACAGTAAAATATAATCAAATAATCAGATCTTATTAGGATGTAATCCTAGATATTATAGTACATTTTCAATCTGTTTTCTAAATTCAAACTTCGATGTTGCCTTATGGGCACTAGTTGGTAGCCCGTTCCAGTTTGATTGGGCTTTGTAGAGGAATGAATTTTTATAAAATGTTGTTTTTGGGATATTAATTTTGAAATTTTTTCTGTTTTGAGCATGACTCCTTGTCGAAATGGGGGCAGACCGTATTATCCTAGCTCCAACCATCATCAATCTAATGGAAAAGAATATGTATACTATTTACAGAACATAAATTTAAGTTACAATTTCTCAATAATGAATCGAGGTAAACTGAATCACCGAAATGTCAAAAACGTCCGAATTAGATTCGGCGCATTAAATAATTGGAAACCACACGACCCCGTTATGTTAAATATCAGATTTCTAGGGATTCTGCAGTACTTTGCCAAATTAAGATTTTGATGAAATCTCGGATTAAATTTGCCATTAAGAGTAGAGGCGATGTGGTTTAATTGTATCCACAGTTAAAATTAACATAATTTAACCCAACTATTCCTCACATAAACTAGAAGCGGTGTAACAATAGCAATTAAGGTAAAAGTTTCTCGTGGACCACGCGATGATTTATATAAGGTGAAACACAAATACATGGGTTTTCACCGAAGCTGATTTGGAGTTAACAGAAGAGGAGTCACCATGTGCTACAACCACCTGTTGCCTAGTGGAACTTGGCAAGGATCTTCCTCAGACCGGTCACATGGTGGACAAGAAGGTATGTAAATGTGTCCTCGCGAATGAAATCCATAGATGTGTCACAATCAAGTCCAGTGCTAATTGTTGACAACCGATCCAATTTCGAGAAATAGTGTATCGTACGAGTTATATAAATATTGTTCAAGGATTGAAATAAATCATGTTGAATAAACTAATGTAAACTCTGCCAATAGGTTTTAATGCGACCAGAGAACGACTGCGTTACCACGATGTGTATACATGTACACTTTCCCCTCAGACATAGCAATATGTTGGAGACGAGCGATAAATACTGCAGGTTTGGAATAATTATGAGTCCATGCGATAATCGTCATCCGATATGATAATCTAGTATAAAAGCTAGTATTGGACTCCCTTTGTGTTATATCCGTTAAAGAAAAACGTAAAAAAAAAATTTTAAAAATCCGGCCATAGCAAGTGATATAATATTATGTCCATCCTCTGAACTGAATATAAAATGAAAAAGTGCAGACATGTTGCTCGGTGATTGGCACAGTGCATAGATGCTGGCATTATCCCACCATCACATGAATAACGACGCGAGTCCATCCAAAATATTTAATGTTGATGAGCATTTATTCACGAAACAAGTATAACCAGTTATTTTTATGTACGTTATTAAAATTGTATAAACTTTCGATTACTGCATCAAAACGATTGGAATTCCATTGATGTAGTTGATATATTTTTTGGAAGGGTCAGCATATACTTACACTATGTCATCGACTAAAATAGCTTCGTTAAAAAAAAATCAAGATGGTTTTCATTAACCATCAGCTGTTTGACAAAGGTGGGGATGGTGACTCAGATTCAAACCCAGTTTCTAATTGCAAAGTGCCAGCCACATGTTACCATGGTATAGCAAGGGTCCAAAAAACCTGTGGTAACAGTTGATAAAGAGGGTGGTAGAGAAAAGTTGTTGAAGGATTCAAACGCTGAATTGTCACCATGGGTACAAGTGTGTGGATGTGTCTGTTCGTCCTACTATATCATTCTGCCAGGGCCCAGGATTCGACCACAACAACAGGTAAATATATCGTTTACAATTATTAGGGGAATTCGATCCCTAGTTTTGGTTGATTGAGAACCGTTTAGTTAGAAGGCAGAGCACTGTTTGACATATATAAGTTTGATAGTTATACATACATGTTGGGGAAACCCCGCATTTGCGACAAAACAGATTTTCATGCATTGCCACATAATAACAAAATACTCCTAAGGATTAAAATAACACGGTAGATAGAATTACAAAATACAATTACGATGACAACTATATTATCATATAACGAGATTCAAATGATCAAATATCGAATTCAATTTCAAATAACCTCTTTTTCCGCTTCGACACAATCTAAATATTATAGGATAACCTTCCATTAGAAATAGGAAGTTTTCACACACATACATGTAAGCCCTCTGGTTACTAGAAATCACTCTATGAGGCGAAAGGTCAGTTTCATAATCTGAGACTCGCCTATTTTAACATGGGGATTTGAGGTTGAATTTAAATTATGGCGTTGAATCGCTATCGAATTTGTGAAACTTCGAGATCTTGTAATAAGCAGTTGATAATTAATAGTACAGTAAAATATTCACTAAAATACGAATTATCTGCTTATAAATAGTTACTCTTGACGTGTACTCATCCCAGTAGTTTTGATATTATCTTATATGTTATTATTCATTATTTCCCGGCCTTGATTATGTCATAAAAAAATCATAACGTGTGAAAGCTCTTGTAGATGTGAACAGCAGCAATTATAGTATGCGAACAGATATATATATATACACATTTGTGATGTGTTACAGGCAAATGAGTCAGAAGTCGAAAAGAAATGGATTTTGAGATATCACCATATATCTGAAAAAATGAGATCAAGCGCAACATAGTAAACATTGGGATATCTTATAAGTATTTTTATATTTTAGGTTTGATATTTTTAGTTTTGAAAAAAGGTTTACAATACCTGGCTGGACATTTACTAGTAAAGTAGTTAAATATACTCGATAAGATGACCTTAGCAATGCAAGAATATATTTGATACACAGTCTTGAAATTTAGTAAATGCATTCAAACGACTTTGGACGGTACATGATATGTAAATTTTAACAAAAATTCTGTACATGTATATATACCCAATATTTCTCTCACCATCATGAGAACATTCCTACAAAGGGATCTTGTGAATAATACACATTGAAAAATATCAATTTTGCGACTTGTGACTCATTTTCCTGCATGTAACACGTCACATAATACCATACCACTTTAGCAACTACCTCTGCCGCATTATAGAGACAGTGTTTCACATTGTCTAGATTAGCAGTCTCACTCTTTTTCTTACAATGTATTGCCTCATGTTGATTGTATTGCTTTTCAAAAATTCCTGCTTCTAATTAAAGTTCTTGATTGTAATCTGTGAACGCCCTATCTTATAACGATGACTACGCCAACGGCGAGTCATTGAAGGCAGATCTACCATTGAAATCAACTATAGGCGTTGTGGCATCGTAAAAAAATAAACTATAGGGTACAGATTGCAGACTTCCAATAGGAAACTATCAGTTTAATTTGGCTGGAAGGATGTTGGATCCTAGATAAAGAAAATAGTTACCATGGAAAATTAAGATTTTTCAGAGAATAAGCGACTCAAAATTAAAAGAATTGGCATTTACTCACATTGTTCAGTTGGAGTGATAACATGTATATGCATTTTCTCAACAATAATTAACGTCCGAACATACCACCATTATGCATAGATTTAGTCAAGAGTGTATGAGAAAACCTAAACACTGTTCCAAGTCCGAGTCTATCGTCATATAGAGAAATTCCTCGTCATTGATTTGTAATCAAGTTATTCTTGTTAAAACGATATAAAGGTCCATTAGCTCAACGAATTAACGCATGTATGGAGTCCCGAAAGAATGGACACATACATATGCTTTAAACTGAGACCTTATTAATAGATGCAGTATAGTCGATTTCTCACGAGAATAAGTTCTAATTCCCACAACTAGATCTTTATCAATAATTGATAATAAGAAAATCATGGAAACCTACTCCTCGCCCATCCTTTAGAATGGAAATGAAATGGCATAAAAACAAAACAACTTCCATGTTAGGAGAACACAATACTAACCTCAGGCATAATTATGGGTCAGATCGTCAGAAAAAGTACAATCGTCTGCTCTACACATTTAGTCATGCACACCGGGCAATTGTATATTGAATATTATCTATTGTCTTATTAAAATGTGGCCTCAGTCTAAACTCACTACCTCTCTGATCAGATAAGAATGTGAGTGATTGGACGTCTACTGCGCCAATGGCTTCCCCGGCCTTGGAGTAAGCATCCTGGTAGGATTCTAATGGCAATATTTGGTTTGGAGGCTTTCCCTCAGTTCGGAGGGACACTCTCAACTCTGAGCCTAGACTGGGTTTATTTAAGAAAATTGGTTGAGGAGAATTGCACATTGTCTGACGTCTTGTCCTATAAACGGAACCCTGAGTGTTACCCAGCGGACATATTTTACGCCTAATATTTATTTTCGCGCAGATAGATTTTCGCGCACTATATAAGTTGGCCTACATTGACGCATTTTCGCGCGGATTTAAATTCGCCCAGTAAGGAAGTCTCACACCTTGTTTATGAAATAATCATACCTTTCGTGCAGGATTTATTTTCACGGACAAAGGTGAGTGCGCTAAAATAGCGAAAATAAATACTGCGCGAACATTAATACGTTTACAGTAGCCTACTCTTGTCGCTGCAGGTACCCGTTGCTACGACTGTAACTATGCCCCCTCTGGGTATATAAAAGGCCTTGAAAACTGGCAGAATGGTGGCGCGGCTGAAGTGGGATATCTTAAGTGCGGATTGACCGGAAGGGATGACTGGTTGGAGGTCGATAAGAGGATCTGTGAGTCCGGGCGGTGCTTCATTCGCCAAGATGATAATGGATGTGAGTATCTGGCAAATATTGTCATGGTTTTGTTGAGTGAACAGTCGTCCACAGCATGTAGGTATACTGTACTTGAGGATTGTATGTTTAAAAATTAATTAAGTAGATTGGGTAATTTGACAAAGATTATTATAGTTGAAAGTGACCAGGAATATTAGGCTGTGTAGCAAATATTAAGAACAAAATATAACTGGGCTGCTTTCGAAAGTTCACTCATGTTAACTAAAACTAGATATACCTTTTGGTTTCAAACTTAGCCAACAGCGTTTAGATTATATATTCACAATATTGATGGGGAAAACATTAGACAAATCGGAAAATGATCAAAGACAACAAAGCCAGTCCATTGAATAAGAAAGCAATCAAATGAAGTGAAAAAAGATCATGCACTGGTTGACCGAAAATATCAGTTGTATTGATTAATAATTATGGAGTCATAGGTAAATAAGTTTCTAACGGTTTTTGCTAGTGATGATCTAGAAACTCATAAGTCTCTTGATTTACTGGTCAATTGTTGGATTATCTTAGGCAGAGATCAATATGCTACGATTTAGTAAACGCGTCAATTAACAAGTTCCACTCAACTCTGAGAGTTAAATGAATCCTTCATAATATAAAAAATCAACATTGAAAGGGATACAATTAACGTTAAGGCGCTTAGGAAGACTGTGCGAGTCATTAGCCGGGCTCAATTGTCTCTCTTCAGCTGAGCGAAAGGCTGATCCGACAGATTTGGAAAAGATGGCTAATTTGTGATTAAACCTTTGTCCGGTCTATGATCGGTTGCTGTGGTTTTACAGAAGTATTAGCATTAATCTTAAATTGGTCTGGCCCTCTGGACTCATTTGTGAAGCCAACCGTTATTTTGGTCGCCTTGCGAAAAGATAAGGAATCCGAAATGAAACTAAAGTGAAATAAATTCCCATAAGCAGATCCAACAGTTCAATGTTCAATTAATTCCAGACATCTGGACGTTAATAATACAGATTCCCAAAAGCAATCGCCACTAGGAATTGATGACTTAAAGGGCTATCAATATTATCTGTCGATTCCGCCGCAAAAATGTTACCAGACGCAGCAGTGCCCAAGGTCAATCGCTCTGATTTATCGAGGTAAAACGCCAGTGCCTCTTCCATCTCATCTCAGAAGACATTTTGATTATTTGTAAACGTATACTTTCATCATAAAATTCCATGTAGTTTCAGAGTTTAGAGGATCGGAGTTAAGAGGTTTTGAACAAGTAAATACTTAAGTGTTCTCGAGGGAGAAAGAAGTTAACTTCATACAAAAGATGCTTATCTAAGCAAATGCCACACGAATAATGTATTGTTTTATAAGGAAAGTTGTTCAGTAAGAGACAGTAGTCTGCTGGTAATGATGTCACTGTCAGGTACTTAGACATTCTTCAGCCAGCGATTTATTTAGCTGTTCAGCCATTCCAATGCTGACTGAATAAACAAGAAGACAACGAAAGTCATTATTCGTCTACCGTATATTTCCCTATTCATGTTTCGGGGGAAAACATGCATTAATGACACTATAGAATATAGAATATTTCATATAAAATGCTCATACCAAACTGTCTTGAGTAGATATATACTGTACAACTATAGCCATAGTCAACAACACCTGTAATTCATTATAAAACTGAAATTAAAAGTAGAGAGCTGACACTATTCATCGAATGCAGCAGTATTGTCCTCTATGAATGAGATTGCGAGTAAGATCAAAGGCTCTGAAAACCTCCCACCGGCTGGAGAGAACCTTTTCATCGCAGTCATTGACTGGAATAAACAGTTTTCTAATCTGATCTAATCTAATCTAATCTAATCTAATATGTATTGTCTTAATGCCTGTATTGAAGGTATACGCGTCAACTTCTAAAACATTCTTGTTAAAGCGTCCATTTGGTAAGGCGATAGCAATGTGCATGTATATGTAGGGTTGTTGATTCTCAACACAAACCCGGTAGCCAATTCATTGTAGAATATGCCAAAGAAGGTCCATAACATTTCAAACAAATAATCTGCCCGACGAAACGAAACGGTCACGTATGTATAAATGTTTGTTGCAAGCTTTGCCCATTGTCAGAACTATTATTCAGCTGTTACTGGAAGTGGTGTATGTATACCTCTACTAAATGCGTAGCCACGAATAGCTCTCTTCCTGATCCAACAAACGTACTTATGTATGGACGTTATAATAGATCTATGTTTTACTTAGTGGTGTACAGGGGCTGTGCCGACTATGCGAACCTACCGTGGGATGTGAGTAGGAACATGAACTGCAAGTACCAGGGACCCAACTCCCTCTGGTGGTTTTGTGATGGGGACATTTGCAACGATGGACAGTTGGGTGAGCAATTGGGATAATCACTGCATTTTGAATGTAGGAATCTGAGCATGAGAGTGGTTTTAAAAGGCTTGAAATTTAACCTTCAACATAAAAATCAAAATTTTGTATTTTATTTTCGATTGCCCTCCCCACTTTTTAACCTAAAGTTCCATCGTAACCCTAGTCCTTGGAGATCTTTTTTCATCGACCTAAAATTATTTGCAGGTCAGAATTGGAAAAACATTGTCGGCTTAGAAAATGTTCTTGATTTCAGGTGACGTTTGTTTTCATTAGAAATGTTGAATTGTTCCTGCTAAAAGATAGGAATTATAATTACCAATCGCGAATGCCGGTTGCCAATTGTTTTTACAAGAATCTTAACTATTCACTACTCGTGTCTGGTGTGTCACAGAAAAAATAGTCTAACAAATCATTCTTGTCCATGTTATAACTTTAAATTAAATTTTTTATGTGTAGCGATTTTGGTCGTATGAATATACATGTACCGAACTGAAAGACTGAACTGAATGTATGCGTTTCTAAGGAAATACTAAGGGAATGTTTTAAAGGGAATACTATTTAACTAGGTATATATATATAGGGAGTGTCCACCCAGATTTCCGAAAGGTTAATATTGTTGGAATCTGCTTTATCTCATCTTTGAAAGTAGCAAAATGCTATTTTGCAACTCAACGGAATATATTAGGTAACAGGGAGGCATGTGCGCTGTTTGTCGCTAACCTAGATATACATACTACTTATGATATATGTTCCTCAAATTGACACTGCGAGTCGTGAGATAAACGTCCTGCCTCTTCCTCAGCAATACTCGCTTAAATTACTGCGGGCTAGGTTTTTTTTTGTGATTTAAAGCTTACTTCTCATGCGATGTCATGGAATCCAAACAGCAGCTCGATCAATCCTGGACTATATTTTTATCAAGAAACATATTGCTAGATTGCATGCCAATGTAAAAACAGTCAGTAGTCTCCTATGAGTCAGTATTAGAGCAATTGGTGTGGGACATATACTATACAGATAAATATACTTATATGTAGACGTACAGACATATGGGCCTTTTTATTTTTCCTTAGTTATTAGATTTAGGCTGCTCACACATATAATATATGGGGATATGCTGTGGTGTATGCCACTAACGTTGAAGCCAGTATCCATTCAGAAGTGTAGTATTCCATTATAGACTAAACGACATTCAACGTAATTCAGTGTTGTGTATTGGAATGGGAACTATAACATCTTTGAAAACTTATAAATTATCAACCATTGTAAATGGTAAAGAAACTTTGCAAGAAACTCGGCAAGAACCAGCATGATAGGACATGGACCATTTGGTGGTAAAATGCCAAAATTAAAGTAGTTAAATGGTATAAATGGTCTGTCTTCGTGACATAGGTTTGTTACATAAACCCCCAAAGACCCGAATTTATTGGGAAAGGTTATATTGGTTGATTTCGTTCTAATCTTGATTAGGAACCACATTATTTTTCAACAATTTAGACCATGCATGGCCCTTTCAGAACAATCATCGATGCAAAGCCCCTATCCGTCTATAATGGCCTATACGGGGAGATTAAATAAAGGGTGAATTCTACTCCTGCGCTTGCACTAAATCCCAATAAATGGTTCATTGACATACTGGTGTGGGCGGTGCCATCAATCACTGGTTTAAATGAAATTACAAATCAGGAAACATGAAGGTCCACCCAAATGCATTACGCTGAGGGATTACAATCAGCAGGGAGCATCCTTCAGCGAAGAGTTCCTAATGGGCGTGCCAATATCAGGCTATTCCATTCCCTAACCTATCCCATTAATGTTAGTGACTGGTATTTTTAAACATCTATATATCATACATACCCATATAGATTAATTACTATTATCATTAAATCGAGTCCTACGGTTCCTTTATTTCACAAAATTACAAGTTCATAAGTGACCTTATATTTTGGGCCCAGGCTCCTGGTTTGTTTTAAAGAGTATGATATAAACATACTACATGTGGTACGTGAATATCTAACATGTTGTATAAGAACTACCAAAGAGAACACATGATCAATATCTCTAATATATCTCATAAGGTTTCTACAGCAAAATTAAAATCCAATATTGAGTGATGATTTCTCTTTACCAGGAGAGACCGAGGAAAGGTGTGGTAGCCCTCCTCCCGCGGCTGAAAACCCTGCTCCAGCTCACTCGGAAATGATGCCCCATTACAATCAAGAACAAAATGACGCATATCAATACCAATACCAATACCCAAGTGGCTACGACTACGCCAACTACTATGGATATGGCCACAATAATGTTCACAGTCCACACTACTACGGTTATGGCTATGATAGCTACGGCCATGGCTATCCTCACAATCATTATGGAATTTACAACAGAATGGGTGGGCACTTAGTGGCTTTTGGTCTTCTGCCCTATGGCAATATCGATTACAGCAATGGAGGGGAGACTGACGCTGGATATGGCCAAGAACAACAAGCGGTTGATTACCAAGATTATGGCGACTATGAGCAACCCTCAGCAGGTGAAGTAGAAGGGAAAGAGTATGGAGGATCGTATGCCTATTATGGAGAGGATGCTTATTATGGAGAGGAGGACTATGGACTAGGAGACCCAGAAGCTGACCAATATCCCCAGCCAGATGACTACGGTAAAAAGTCCTATCCCCTTTAGTGTTTTTTTTCTGTTGGAGAATCATTAAGGGACATTATTTTTCCTCATTAAATGTTATGGAGTATGCTTGGTTATTAGGTGGGTGTAGAGACCACCGCTATATTAAAAGATACCCTGTAGGCAAGTCATAAATGAATTACACTCAATCAAACAATCAAAATGGCCATGGGTTGCTATAATAAATCTAATGTTACGGGGGATTTATTCATGAAGGTAAAGCCATTTTCGCTTGATTTTGATACAATTAACAAAAACCCATGCCAATAAAAATAAAAAGATAACAAATCAACTTTAAACATCGACTTGCTGAGGGGTTAATCATTAAAGTGATCACAGTTAATTGGAAGCAGCCGACTCCAATTCGCCACCATTTAATATTGGATGACTTTGATCGTAGACAAAGCTGTTTTACCTGTTTTCCTTGAGACACCGATATCTGTCAAACAGCGAGCAACCTTACCTTTGACTATCTTGCATATTATCTTACAGATCCATGTGACGGGACGTGCAAGAATAATCCATCCGGTTTGTTTGCTGACCCCTACAGGCCTAATCACTTTATCCAGTGTGGGGTTAACTCCAAGGGCGGGAAGCCTTGCACGTGCTGCAAGAAATTCTATCTCAAGTGCAACGAGAACACCATATTTGAGAATTCGGTCACGGTCTGCGTACGTCCGGATAAGCCTTACTAAAAGAACATATTTGAGCGAGTAATCGAGGTTAATTACAGGGAAATGGGTTAAACAAGGTGGGATTGTTTGCCATGTTACATTTTAAAAATAGACATCTGCGTAAACCTAGTTACATATATCAGCTAAACGATATTGTGTCCAACGCCATTATGTGGGTCTCACTCATCTTAGTGGTTATCCCTACCTATTCCACATAACTATTCACAACCTCTCTGTCTAAATCGCCTATTAATTATATATACTGTCTATGACCTAAACACTTGCTGGGGACACTTGAGAATTCCGCCCCTTCGGGAAGTGTTTATCCCAGTTGAAATAAATTCTTTAAAAAGAAAGAAAAACAAATTATGTAAATTCATAGAAGAAAGAAACGATGGGTCAATTGGCGCCACTCCTTTCTCTCTGCATCATAATTATATCATTTTAAATTGCCACTTTCACATGAATATGTTTAAGTATACTGTATCCATAAAAGTAATTTATAAATGCTTTCTTAAAACAAAGAAACTCGAAAACACCCGTCGCTGTCATACTTAGTCAATAAAGTTAGAACTATATTTGAATCATTGTATCAACGTATTAAAAAATGAAATAAATGACTGAATTAGTCAAACATCGATGCAAGAGTGTTGATATACTATTGGGTTGGTAGTATATGACAAGAATAGCGATAGTGCACATTTCTTTGGGCCTAAATTATTCAAAGCATATAATTATATATATTATACCATGATGCAATTTACCCTACATAGAAATTAATAAAACTTGAGAATATATAGACAGCTACCGTACCACAAGCACAAAGATTACAGAAACCCTAGGACCTATTCTATTCCTGAGATATCACATGAGATACAGATAATGTAGGATCATTTCCTCGTTCGTGTCTCGAGTTTCGCTGAATAGAAACACCTGTAACCGGCGGAGGCTAGCTCGATAATAGGGTGACCCATATCCAAGGCAAAATAACCCATTCTGGGAACAACGTGATTAAAGGCAACTGCACCAGCAAGAACAACGTGAAGACTATTCAAAATGAAATTCCCATTCAGTACATTCGAAGATGAAATAATTCCTCGACCACAAAGATGGATTGCATAATATGAAAGTGAAAGATTCGGAATAATGAGGACAACTTTAGATACTTGACCTATAGTCTTAAAATTTCCTAATGATGCTAACATACTGGTTGGGTTCTTCTCTCCTTCCTTGTGATTCCTATTATTTGTACATTTGTATATTTGTAATGACCCTTATATATTCGCCTGAGGAGGAGAAATAACAACAGAACTCGTATATTCTATTATTATTCTGTTCAATCCAAAAAGCATGGAGAGAGAGAGCTGATGAATTCATTCATACACATCAATGGGGGTAGTACATAAAGAGGTATCCCAGCAGTAGAGGAGAAGGTACTAAAACTACCAGCCTATAGTACACAGCTCCACCTTGTGTATGATATTTATACTGCCTATACAAAGAGACGTGAGTAGTATAGGAAACATATAATTGTCTATGGCTACACTTTTACCCTCGTAACCGGGAATTTACAGCAGCTTCCTAATAAATAAGTACCTTTACTCAACTGCTGTATAATTAAAGGGTCAAGCTTTTATTTAACAAGAACGTGCGGGGGCAGGTATGCAAATTTAATACAGTTTAAGGTTCTTCCTGTACATAAGTATTCGGGACGGGTTCTCAATGGTTACTATTTAATGCGCAAGTGTCCAATGCTTGCAAATTATGGGCACTAGTATAGCCTTTGCTAGTTGAGCAGTTGGAATTGGGTTGTCGGTTATAAGCATGGTCAGTACCCAAGATCCACTTTGTATCCATTTTAAGAATGGTTATTTCTGGCCAACATATTAAGAAATCTGTTATTAAAATGGTGGAAGTAGGAGGTAGCATATATGTGTAGAATTACATATTATAATAATGCCCTACTAGGAAGCTAAAGATCGAGTTCTAGGAAAATGCGGTTGTTGATACTTTCATACCAATATAGCATCGCTCAAAGTGGAAAAACAATCATTTCCTGTGTGGTATTTTAAGGCCTGTAATCTCATGAGCAGCACGTGAGTCAGTTCATATAGGTTTTGCTTTGGTTTGTCATGAGCAGATTTCTTACACATTTCCATGTATTATTGCATAATCTAGAAAAATACTCATTACTTAGGAACCTATATTTCTGCAAATTATTAGATAAGATATCGTCCTAAAGGAAATAATAGTAAAGGGAAATATCTATAGTGGGTCGATTTCATCCTTTTTCACCCGGCATTTATGCTACTATCCACTAAGATGTTTTAACCCATATATGTGTCACTCCAAATCCAGAGATTTATCAAGTTACACTTTTGCAAGTAAAGCATGATGAATGGTATCATTATTGAGCTTCTGTAATGTTCATGTTTAATTAAATGAACTCCCACTTTTCTCTAATCCCCCCTCTTTACACTAAATTTACTTGTAGGCCTACTTCTCACATCGACAATCGACCAGCTCCAATCCTTTCATACCATGACTTCAATTATTATGGCTTACCGGCGGCAGTTCTCTCTCATTGATTAGACTTCTAGTACTTGTACTAACATATATAACTATACCGGAATATTGACAAATCCAGTCGTATATGTCATAATATAAGTGAATTTGGTCAGATTTGCTTTGTCATAATAGCTGAGAATGAGCTAGAAATAGAATGAAATAGATTGAAGCATGCTCGACACACATATTAAATGGGACATAATCCAGATATATCGGTCATGTTAATTGTGGTGACTCGATTCCTCTCATTCTTGCGGTTAAGTGATGACACATAATTATATATGTCTTTATATATATATAAGGTCGGAACATAGGGTACCGTAAATGACATGGTGTGATGCATTTGCCTGCCTGGCCTGAGAGCGCTCAGCCTCTGCCTTGGCATGCTCTTTAGGTCAAGAAATTGAAGTAGATACACAATCTAAATTGAGTTTAGTTCAATAAGACGTAAAAAGAAAATATATTAATATGCCAGGGGCACCTGGATTAGTATACCACGGTAAAGAAAGTAAAAGATCGTGCCAAAGTAGCTATAATAGGAGTGAATCCTTACCTAAACTACAAGAGGGCAGGTGTATGGATGTAAAAATGGCGCTGGATGGTGAAATTGTATATCATTGCTAGGCGGTGACACTGTACACTTCCAACGTACTTCAGAGACACACATATTCCTATCATTCAGTTGCCGCTACATAGCTACCTGGCAGCTCCTCTCGAAAAATGTTGTTCCCACCCACCATCTCTATACACCATAATATTTAGATTTAAACCCAAACTCCGCTGAATGTCAGTGAACAATATAGAAAACAGTAATATCAAACAAGGGCTTTTCATTGATAATATAAACTTATGGGACAACTAAAAGAAATGACCTGGATTTCTATAATTCCAACTTAAATTCTGTAAGTTTGTTCCTATAAGATTCAGGCGAACATTTGGAAAACTTCACGTTATTATCAGAATCTTGTAGACTTTACTATAGACCTTGCTCTCTATGAAACTGCGGTGATTCTACAATATATTCCATTTGTATTTCCTTCTTTTCTCTAATTTCTCTATAGCAATCTATGTTAAATCCAAGGTTCAATGGAAAAAAAACAATGTCCCATTGTAATTTTGTTCCGAAATAAAATAAATAAATATTATATGCACCCTCGAATATTAGATATCCCACCATGTAAATGTACGCCCTTTTGTCTTCATAATTCTCTAATATTTCCATTTTGATGGTAATGGCCTGATTCTGATTTCCACACTGTTCGTTGTGGCTCGATATGGTTGTTCTGAAACGAGATAGAACTTATTTAATCAACTGTATTCTGTCTCATGACTCCATAATTAGATTTATCGCGCCACCACAAAGGAAATCAATATGATTATCGATGAAAGATCTGGAGTTTTCTCCAAGTTACAAATCAGAATTATGTAACTATGATGAATTTAGAGGAAGTTCGAATGGAATAGCTTTTTAGGCTGCTTTACCAGAGAAAATGATTAAGTTATCATTGATTGGGTCTGTCCATAGAGGAGATGTCAATGAATAGGTAAATAACGCCTGGATTAAGCTTATTGTTAATAGTGACAATAGGGACTGCTCTGAAGAAAGAAAACGTTGATCAGACCCAGTGGATATAAACAACATAGTTTTTCATCACAGGACTTGCCACAAAAGACAAGAACATTGAATAAGTTCTTGCAATAATCTTTTCGGGAAATTCCACCACTGGGATTATCGAAAGGAACGCACTGTTCCACTGGTAATATGTCGTTGGGTTTTTTTTAAGAAGTTTTATTTGACAAAATTTCACATGCGTTTGGTCAAATAGCATTCAATATTAATATAGTTTACATGAAGATATTATAATCAAAGATCTAAATCAAAGTTATGTCTTACATGATGAGTCTGTTCTTTTGACATGCGATCTAATTGGATTTGTTACATTGGATAACATCAACTTTTGAGGAGACACTACACGATGCATTGTGTAAAAGCAATTTGATGTATTGCTTCTGGTTGTGCTCTATCGTCTATTTATTGTAGAAGAAGGTCGACAGAAATCCTTGAGATAATATTCTTGTGCTTTTGAACAAGGAGCTATTTCAGTGATAAGAGAATATTCAATTTAGAGCTCCAAATATCAGGCTTAATAACGGAGCAGGACGTTCAATAGTGAAATGTATCTTGTTATCTTGCATACGGGATTTGAATGAGTTCACAACTTTGGATTTGTGATGGTTATGCATTTTAGAAAACATATTCATATGAATCTATAAATAGGATTATTAATGATATTTTGATTTGTTAGCTGTTTTTATTATATTTATATCTCTCAATCCGCCGATATTCAGTATTGGAGATGTTCAGTATATTATAGCTACTTTTGGAGGGATTTTGATTTAAATTAAGCCAGGGGTGGTTTCATTTATTACTCTCTTGGTCTAAGGTATCAACTAACTAAAGTCGGTACACATAAGGCGGCTTTATAAGTGGAATGTGAACTATTATCTGCAGGTGTAGAGCATCTTAAATCACAGGAAAGAGAAGATATAAGCGCTTTAGAACATTTGTATGTATAAATGCAAGAGAGGTGCTTCTGCTCATAAACTATGCTTTACTTCATACTATATATATGGCCTCAGCATGAGAATCGGCTTAGTGGACTAGGCTCAAAACCAAACAAATTACATTGTGATGGTACAATCCCTCAATACGTTTCTCTACATTTTGCTTGCCATGTTAAACATACATTCACAAAAATGCAATCTAAAATGTAGAGATATAGATAGAAGGTCCGTTTGGAGGAATTGTCATGGACAGAGAATGTTGACTTATTCCCAGGTAGAAGCCTTTAACTGTTGTTGATTGTATGCATTTGGAAATAAAGTTGTTTATGTATATATATATATATATATTCGTTTTTATTTCCATAATAACATGACAGAAATATGGCTAGCACCGTCTGGAAACCAGATCTTCCGGGTGTGCCCTTATAATTATGATACAGTAAAAGTCATAGGAAGAATATGACATAACAAGTCGCTGGAAAAACAAAGGTTATACCGTTCAGTTTGAAATTACTGTAGCTGAGTTTAACATGATAAATCATGGCTTTTGGCTTTGTATGCCTTGTGATGAGAGAATACATAGTTATACATTATGTGCCCTGTGACAGACACCCATACATTGTACAATAAGCAAGTGTATATAAAACAAGAATAGGATAAGGAAAATCTTTGCAATTCTGACGCTTGTGGCTGGTTTTAACCAATTAAATCATTTAAGCCCGTCCCAGACCCCTTGAAGAAATACGGTTCTCAGGAAGGTTCTAAACTCCTTCCTATTTTTGCATTTGTGGCCTCTGATTTCAAGGTTGTTCCAGGCCTCCGGAATTCTGTATGTAAGAGATTTTTTTAATTTATCAGTTCTCGGTGTGGTAGTTTTTAGTATTTTTTTCCCCACGTGGCTTCTTAAAGATAAATTTTTGTCTTCGAGGTGCTGATCTTTAAGACTTAGCGGGTATGCTAAGTCCAAAAGATGGGCTTCCCTTCGAATGTATAATGGGGCTAATTTTAAATTGTTTGTCAACATTGGTGTATTTATTAAGTTTTAAGATAATTCTAACAGCAGAATTCTGCAGAGTCTGGACCTTTTTCAACAAATCTTCCGAGGCCACCATGTAAATGATGTCACCGTATTCAAGGATGGGGCGGATAGCCACCTTATAGACCATAAGGAGCATTTCCTTAGGCACACTGTGACTTAACCTAGCAAGAGACTTTAGTTTTGTTTTTGCAAGATTGATTTTCGATTTTATGTGATCCGCAAACGTCAGTTTGTCATCGATCCTTAATCCCAGGTAAGTATACAAATTTGTCCTCTCTAGAACCTGATCTCCTATATTAAAGGCGATCGTTAAAGGGGTTTTCTTTTGAGTCACAGCCATAGTTTTGCTTTTTTTAACATTAAGCGATATCTTATTCCTTCTACACCAGATATGAACATTATCTAAACTATGTTGTAACTCTTCTAAACCATTAGACCCGTTTTTACAAGAAAGGCGATTGTAAATAATAGTATCATCTGCAAATAGTTGCATACTGGATGATGTAATAACTTCGTGAAGATCATTTATATAGGCCAGAAATAAAAGCGGCCCTAGGGAAGTGCCCTGTGGAACACCACATGTGACCATTTTCTTAGTGGACATCCCTTCATTTATAACTACTCTTTGGTACCTTTGGCTCAGATAATCCCGAACCCAGTTTAATGCTTGGCCCCAAATACCCATTTTTTTCAGCTTAAGAAGAAGTATCGAATGGTCATCGGTATCGAATGCCTTCCTGAAATCCAGGAAGGCCAATACCGTTCCATCTTTTTCATTAAGGTTGGTGAAAACGTCATTGAAAACCCGATGATGGGCATCTGATATAGATCTCCCTCACCTGAACCCATACTGATGTTGGTAGAAAAGATTATTTGACTCGAAAAACCCCATTAGTTGATTGCCAACTATTTTTTCCAGCACTTTTGCTGGGAACTGTATTGCACTTATGGGCCTGTAATTGGTAGGTTCAGACCTTACCCCATCTTTAAAGATAGGGGTGACATTTGCAGTTTTAAAGTCAGAGGGGGTTTTGTTGGTCCTCAATGAGAGGTTACAATATAATAAGCGTAGCATTAGTTTAGCATCTATAAGGCCTCAATGTGTTGTAGATTTTCTACATCGATTCCCTCCTTCAGCTGTCAATAATGCAGCTTCCATGATAATGAGGATTCCTAGAAATGATAGTTTTAATTAAACTGGATATGATGGAGGATGAGAAGAGATAAGATAATTATAGGGACAATATATATGTGAGGTAACGAAAGAGGTGAGTGATCGAGTTAAACAGATTCTGATAAATATTGCTTTTAATTCGATTTGATTTTAAAGTATGTTTATTCAGTACAACAAGAAGTACATTTCAGCGAAAAGCGTTGATATTCTCAGAAATTGCCTGATTGCATAAGGCAAAGGCGTTAATTATTTTTAAAAAAAGCATCTATAGGCCATCATAATATGAAGATTTTATATAAAAATAACCAATTCTAGCCTAAAGTATGTTATCGGGAGAAACTAAAAAGATTTTTTAAAAAAAACATGTATAAAAACAAATGGGAAAAATATATAATTCGCGTCGTGCTCTTACATATATACCGTTGGGTATTACACTTTAAGCTATTTAAATATATTAATTTAATCGTTAAAGCAATACACTCTCTATAATCAACATAAGCCTGGTCGCAAGAAAGGCCGTACAACACAATACAATATAGTCATGCTCCTGGGAGCAGAGTTCAACAATTATACAGTATATTCCGAGAATATCATACAAGCATACCCTTCTTTGGATTATTGTAGTTACTACAGAGTTCCATCATAAGAACGAGTCACACAAGAAAGATACAAGAAAAAGAACAATCATATCTGATGGCAAATACATGCCTGTTTCATAACTGACTGTGGCATACTTTGGTCAACCAATAAACATGTTCTATATTTCTTCTTCCTCTCGGTGGAATGGAGGAGAACAAGATATGTTATTGTATTCCTCTTCCTGGCGCAGAGTTGAGTTGGTAAACAAGTTTTACCAGCGATGGTACAGGTTATAGGTGTTACACGCTTCGTCTACCTATTACAGATTCAGATACAGAAGTTACATTTGTAAATGTGATTCAAATATATATATTTGAACGAACGCTTTATTGGTGTCTTCCTCTCTCCTGAACTCTGGTGGTAGATCATTCCACATAGTAGAAATAGGAAGGTTGAGTTTATGTTATCTTACCCAACGGTTTTGTTCGCTCATGGGTGGTCTTGCACTAGCTCAAAGTGTAGTATACTGCCTTCTATTGGCAACATAAAACGATATCATACTTTCTTTTTATTTCCACAGAACGAACAGACGCATTGCAAGGGAAACTCTTAATGTTTTACTATAACGTAATTTGTTAAGTAGTATGGGCCCCCCTGGAAGACCTATGATTAACACAGATATGGATACACTTTTCCTGAATCATCTATTGTTTAATTATCTTCTTGTTATACTTTGTACTATGAAAACTGGAAATAAAGAATATACGTATACGTGCAACTGAAGCCTCAGTGGTTATATCGACCACGCCCCCTTGCTAGAGGAATTGACTATGACGTCAACGGCGCCTCAGCCAATCACACGCGGGCTAGGGTTGCCACGCCCCCCTTCTATTCTCCCAACCGTCTCATTCAAGTTCATTCACCGAGTCGGTGTAGACGTTGGGTCCCTTATCGCCGAAATTTTTTTAACTTTACTGTTTATATGTATCCGATATTGTCTGTTCGGTGTTATTTATTGCTATTGCTTCTGTGATATTGATTGATAATCACTTGTATCTGTGGATATCTTATAGGGTATTATATTAGTAAACAGCTTCTGGCTGTTCTGGCCAAATTCAATATGACTGTCTTCCTTATTCCTTCCTAGCATCGTGGATCGTATATATACATTAAAGTTACTTTCTTCTACATCCAAGTACATGACTCTAAAGCTTCTCTTTAAAAAGCTTAGAGCAAATCTGGCTTCCTTAAGCTCATAATATATGCTTTCCTAATCCTGTGAATAAAATGCCTCTGTGAGTCACATACAAGCATCCTCTCATTTACGTCCGTCCGTATAAGCTTAAGAATGTTATACTTGCAGGCAAATTCAATTTTGAGTTAACTTTATTTTCAATAACAAAAGTACATACAAAGTCTTATCAAAACGAAAGTTGGTCGGAGTGAATGAGAAATACATTCTAGTATGAACATAATTCCTCATCAAAGGCACTGTCAGCAAAATAAAAAGAATTGTCGCAGAAGAAAGTTCCCAAGAGCAACTTTCAGAAGGTTAATCATAAAACTCTCTTTCACATGGATTCATGACTCCCACTTTGCTATGCTTACCTTATATGGCTATGTTTACTGGACACAGGAAGTCATACCACATGCATTGAACTGGTGCAAATTACCACACTACTCCCGCCCATACAAATAGCATGTGGTACATACATCAACGTGGAGTAAATAGATAGAACCTGAGAATGGGGACAAGGGACACTATTGCACTGTTCGAGATGTTTGTTTTTTGTGGCCCACAAGCCGATAGGGGAGTGGGTTACGGAAAAAAACAATGAGGAGAGTGCAATAGTGTCCCGAGTACCACATTCAAATTTACGTTCTATATTAACTCCCACTTTGCTATGCTTACCTTATATGGCTATGTTTACTGGGGACAGGAAGTCATACCATATGCGTTGAACTGGTGCAAATTACCACACTACTCCCGCCCATACAAATAGCATGTGGTACATACATCAATGTGGAGTAAAACGTATTATCATATCTCTGGGAGGGATGGTATGGTAAGCCATATAGGCTACAGCATTGGAAAACCAGAAAAAGCTAAGTGAGAGCATAAACAAAACGAGTGAAGAGGAGAGCTTGTTGTCTTACACTAATTTCCATAGAATGTTCATTATTTTTTCACACAAAAACATTGGGAGAGGTATAATAAATAGAAAATAGACTTCTGGCCGTGTAAGAGGTGGTTATCTCCTTTGGGCTACCCAAATTCTATGCACCCTTACGAAAATGGCACGCCCAATCTCCCCGCCACAATCTCCCCGCCGCAATTTCCCCACCAGCATTCTCCCTACCAAAACGACCTCCCCGCCGACATTTTCCCTGCCAATAAATCATTAAAATTTGAATTCATCTAGATGCCAAAAAATGATGAAAATTTGCTGAAATTCTCATATATACACGGATAACCTCACCATTGAATTTATTTGTAAACCATCTTGTCTGATTTATTATTTGTAAATCGTGACACAGGACTGCTATATTAACAATATTATTGATGTCTAAGTATGATCAAGAAATACATTTAAAACCCTTAAATTACTCATATAATATTGAGCGGAGATGAAACCATATATTCTAACCACATCTATTGCAGAATGTTGCAATGTTATTATGCAATACAGTGTGATATATCATAATATAGTTTACCAAGTTCTTCTGGCTATGTCTGGTTCGATATACTTATCTCCAGACAGTACAGTCTGAAATTGTCCTCTCATAATTTCAACACTCTATTTCTAAGGCTTGGATATCGGTGATTAGTGAGTGATAGTGGATTAATTATATCACTGTACATAATGTATTTGATCCATTCGATAAGATCCCTACTCCTGTAGGAAAAAGAAATAGGCGGGGAAAATGTAGGCAGGGAGGTCGTTTGGGGAGATTGTCGGTGGGGAGAATGTTGGCAGGGAAAACACCGGACACCGATTCTTCTACCTTTTACTCCATGTTGGTGTATGTACCACATACTATTTGTATGGGAAGGAGTAGTAAATATCTCAGACAGTGCAATAGTGTCCCTCATACCACATTCTCATCAGGTTCTATCTATTTATCAGATAATTCTTTGACAGCGTTACAAGTAGCGTGGAAATTATACAATATAGCCACACAATCTTTTATTTCATTTAAAATTGTTTATTCAGTCATAAAATTGTGAATTGATAATGAATAAATAATAAATAATTTTTGTAGACGCAATTGCTAATTTGGAAAGTAATTTTGCAAACAGTAAATGTATTCACGTCATTATGCAAATTAGGTAAATAAATTCTAGTTCAAATTACACATTAAATCAATTCTAGTTCAAATTACACATGGAATCAATTGTTAATACCACCAATAACCCTCAATGTCTAATCCCCAATCATAGTAACCATCCCACAACTCTTCTCTCCATGCACACCTTTACACATTTTAAAATAATTAAAAACTCATGATATCCTTTTGGGAGACCATCTTGATCTACATAAAGGCTTGGGCTTAGACGGCTCATCTCTTTTACCGCTATTAACTATATCAATACTGCTTATCAGTTTAAAGAGACATGGCTATTTAAATCCCTGAATCACCTCTTCTGATCAGATTACATATGGTCTAATATATCCGCGTACTAAAATGTATCTAGTTATTCTAACGGCCTAAGCATCCCTCCATCTCGGCTATGTCATACATAACTCTACTAAGAAAGAAAAAGGTCGCCCAATCTTACAATCTAGCACAAGCACCACGAAAAACCAAGATCTTGCCGATTATGATATGGCAGTTGTATGAGTGATTGGGTCGCAACGGCGCCTCTTTTGTCTTGATGTAATATATTAAGTAGAATATAGAAAGTAAGTTGACCACGATGAGTCTACCTTGAGTATATAGAAGTGAGCAGGATAGCTTGGATATATGGCCTTGATATTAGTAGTATATAACAAGTGTGTTAAGAACGATGCCTTGAACTTTGCCTTTATATAAGTAATATGTAAAAAGACAGAGACAGGGACAGAGAAGATAGAGAGAGTACCTTCCCCAGAACTACCTCTTTACTCCGTAATTGAAAGTCAAACTTTTATGACCTTCAGCACATGGTTTCTTACTTTGAACTGCAGTGAAAGAAGAAAAGAACCTGTCACAGAGCAAAAAAGAGATTGCTGTTACTTCCAATTGGAGGAGACCATATACTGTGGGAAAACCTACCTCTTCAACCTGTTGGCATTTCTCCTTAAGAAAAGGGACAGGCTTTTAAGCTGACTACAGCTATTGTAGAGGAACAACAAAACTTACTATAGGTATACAGTATGGTTGGTTATGAAGTTAGGCTGAATTACCATTTCGATATTATAATATAGAAATGTGAATTGCCGATGAGGTAATATCATCAACCCATCAACAACCATTTTTGTCTTGCTGCTGATAATAACTAGCAGAGGAATACATTCGTTACGTATGATACATATTGGTGTTGAGTGGTTGGAACTACCTTTAGTAGTCCATTGATGAGTATTGGTAAATATTAGAGCCCATAATAAGTACCACAGTAATGTAATGTAACACGTCCACAAAGACATAAGACTGGGCTGACGCCTCCCTCTCCTTTATTGGCTAATAGGTCTGGTGGCTCCTCCCCAAACATTTGTTTCATGGGTACCGGTCAAAAGAGCTCGTCTATAAGTGACTAAACAATGACCAGTGCTTTTCTTTATGTGAAACAACCTGACCATTGACTTGTCCATTATGTATGTGAGATTTCCTTTTGTTTGTGTCCTTTCATCGGATTCTAAAGTACGATTATTAACTCAGAAGTTTCGACTCCAAAGCATATATGTCGATGTCATAGGGTGGAATCGCAGAAAGCTCTAGTCACATTATCTAATTTTTGGTAGAAGAAGTCGAAATACACTTTAGATGATACAGTCATAATTGCCGTGTCCTGTTATGAAGATGGTTGTCAGCATGGTTTCGATCCCCTCCAATAAAATAAATCTAATCATCTGATAAATACAAAATAATAATGTACAACAACGCCATAATAAATTAGTGAGGAATTCCGCTATATAGTTAAAGAACAAAAGATGGTGAGGACAAGGTCAATGCCAAGAGTCAACCCTTGCAGGTTCCCATAGGAACATTCCTAAATGAGTTTTGGGGATCATCAATTTGGTCTAATATCACATGCTAATTATACATTACAAATTCCAGACACATCCATATGTACATGTATGTATATTCCATATACATATTCCATATATAGATACATTTACATTACAACGTGTACTATAATAGTTTATAAAGTAAATCTCCGGAGCAACTGAGCCTGGCTATTATCTTTGAACTCTCCAGAATCCATAGATAATATATATATGACATTTATTACACGTACTGCAGGCACAAGAGGATGCGCAGGCCTTTGGTAAAAAGTTAAAATGTGACAGCAATTGTTTCACATGGATACTGTTAGCTGTATGTTTTATGAGATTTGGCTAAGAACCACCATCTTCCTACTTTACAAGCCTAGAGAAATTCAATATCACTGCGTTTTAGAAGCCGTCTTGGTGCTTTCAGAAAGGCTGTTTTTTTTTATATTTTAACATTGTATTATTTAAATACGCATTGCCTGTCGCTTGTTCTTTGATAATATTTAGAATAGTAATTAGTACTTGTCTGAAGTTAGCCATTAAGAATTCAATCAGAATGTAATTAATTAATGAAGAAATGAATATTAGATATATTTGACAAGAACGGTTTAACTGTTCTCGCCAAATACCTTTTAAATGTTTCTGGTAAGGGCCTAGCCCACTAAGTCGATTCTCAAGCGGTTTTGCGCCGCAGAGGACTCTTCTGCACTACATTCTGTGAGAATCGCATGAGAAGTGGCTTAGTGGACAAGGCCCTGTAGGCTGTACAGGGGCCTAATACATCTGTAAGAAGGAAAAAGAACCCATCCTATGTGACATTCCCAGCAGATGGGAATAACTTATACACAGAATGTGATTCTATTTCTACCCACCGAAGTAAGAAGGACAAGTGTAGAGATTTCCACATACAATTGTATTTTCCTTAGCTTATAGACTTGGGGCGTGTTGTATTTATAAGCTTAGGAAAGGAATGTCTCGTTGAAACTCCTTCACCTGCAGGAAGGAAAAGAAGCCCTCCTTATGTGAAATTCACCTTCACATGCAGGCACCTTCATGGAAGTAGTGAAACCATTCCAAAAGAAAAGCCTTAGTCACTGACATATTGCCCAGGATATCGGAGAATTCAGTGCTCTTGAATAATCTCTGACGACAAACCGGAATACAAAAGTCAGCTTAGTAGTATCTTGCCACAAAGGTTGGTGAACTCATAAAGGGTTTATTGCAAACAGATGCTGAACATAATCAATAGAGGATTTGCATGTCTCACTGCATGCTGGGGTGGTTTCGGTTGAAATCTGACATAGAAATGTTATCGTCATTTTTATAAAAAATAAATGCAAGGATCTTTTCACTAATATCATAGTTTGTGTAAATGATCAATAGAAGCAAATGCATAGGTATGATGAAGTCTTGCGTTATAGAAACATGTAAAACACATGGCTATTTACTTGAGGTCACTGTTGAATATTCCATACTGAGCTTATATATAGCTTTTTACTGACATAAAACTCCCATACTTCCATGCGAATCAAGCTTCAAGATGGCGGACATGCAAATCCCCTATGGTCGCGCTTCCCCATCAAAAGCTGAGCGGCATTAAGAAGGAACACCCGCCAGCCATCAGACTTAGCAAGTATAAGAAACCAATCTAGGAGCAGTCCTTATGCATATTGGTGTAATTGTTTCTGATATATGTCTGTCACCGAGTGAAGTGTCTGTCCATAGATCTATCTACACATTCTTCCATCGCTTCGCCACCAACTGTCGACAAGACAAAGGCCCTCAAATTACAAATAGTCCGAGAGAATCTTATTTGAAGTATGGTCTGATGATCTAGATGTTTAGAGAAAAATAGTTGGAAATTGACTTTGCGTAAGCTGTAAATTTCCTCCATTGCATTTAAAACATATGTTATTGATTTGATGCATATGTTCTAATGCTCGTCTTAAGTTTTTATTATTAGAATGACATGAGCTCGAGAACATTTCCGAGAAAACACTACCTGTATCTCATCAACGCACTTTAATTATTCCTTTCCCCCGAGGGAATAAGTATAGATGGAACAGTTCTTTCGAAGTATTTGGTTACATACCAAAGAAGCGAAGAGACCACAGGTTATAAAAAACCGTAACAGGGATATTATGTGACAGTCGACCAAAATATGTGAAACTGAAAACCACCTCCTGTGTTCAGCATTGAAAAATATCAATGTACATTTTCTTTCGCTCCAGGGTTGCCTCTCATTATCAGAATGAGCTTCAACAATAACACATGAAGGCAGTTCATGACTAAAATATATAATGCATATATATACTTTACAGTATTGCTTATCCCATGTAGGTTAAGTAATGCATATCATTATATTCCCACAGTATTACTTATCCCATATGTTAAATTAAATGTAAAAGGTCTTAGCACAACAATATCATCCATCGGAACACATCATGTTAAGGAAATATTGATTAAATTCCAAGAAGCACACCAAATGTTGTTCGATATCGCCATGGGGCACGTCGACAAGGTGCCAGTTGGCAATTATCCTGATTCAATGCAGATGCAAGCCAATAAGATAACAATTGTAACTAAGGACAAGAAGATGGACTTCGAGACTATTGGGTTAATTTGAAGTGCCATAATGCCGATGTAAACTGGGAAGCATATTGGCGAAGGTGTCCGGGTCATTTGGGCCTGGTGACAAGACGGATGTCTTGTTAATTCATTTTTGGCAGAACCAGCTGTTTCTTCATCAAGTTACGGCAGCCGTTTGCCATGGACGAAATGGCAAATCCCGAATGGTACCATAAAAGTGAATTTAAAGGGAGGTCAACGTAACAAAATAGATGTGATGACTATCCGATGAATGCTTGTTATTTCGCATGTTTTATATTGGTCTGTATACATGCTCTATTATGCATGGAACCTTAATTCCACCAATCCAGATATTCGTTATTCACATGCTTTATTGGTTCCTGAGAGACAAATAAGTTCCTTAGAAACAGATAATTACTTGTAGCACATCCTTCCTTAAAGTGTTGTTTCCTTAGCTACGTTTCCTTGCTAATGCGGGTCCTCCACTATGGAAAAAATGAAATTAAGACTTGGTTTTTGATTAAACTATCGGCGGAGGACTTGCACCAAAAACAGATCTTAAGACGCTGGCCTAGTGGAGAGCGGCGGTCGGCCGTCTTACATCACTGCAACAGGGGGCATGGGAGCGTGACGGCCCACCAAGCCAAGCCACCCAGACGAAGACTCTCCACTAGCGGCGCAGTGGTTTAACATGGGCATGTGGGGGTTTAAGGGGTCCGCTTGGCTTAAATCGACCACGCTCCACTGCCCACTGTGGCTTGCACCTAGCAATTAAGCACATCCCGCAGCAATTACATGGTACTTAAGTTGTTGTTTTAGACAACTCCACTCATGAACGTTGGTTTAATGCCAGGCGTATTGTTTATTGTTTATATAGAAATTAAACATTAATAAAGAGAATAAATGTGCTTTTAAAATAAATGTTGATGTACTCTCGTGTGTGCGAGATTTCAGCTTGATAACGTAGCAGGTAGCTATTTTGGGAAACCGCGGGAAAATCAACCCGAATCGTTCTCCTGCCGCGCTTCAAAGCTGGGAAATGTCACATTACAGCAATTATAGCGAGTCTAGCGAGGACGATGACCTCATGGAATTGGGGGTCAGTGCGGTGATGTCTGTGGCATTGCTAGCTGTACGCCATGTTCATGCTCGAAGGCAGAAGGAGCAATCTCGTCGAAGGAAACGAAAACATAAGGTCTGGAGGCAGTCCTGGTTATCGGACCATCGAGATAAAAACAAATATATCGGGTTCATGGAGAAACTGGAGCATGTAAGTAACTTATTATAGTTTTATAATAGGAAGCAGTGCTAGTAGGGAAGCTTTAGGAATTTGCTATATACACAATGCTATTTGTCTGCATGGTATCCCTACTCAGCAAGGAACATTGTTATATAAGTAAGCATGTGTATAAATGATCTATAAAAGCAAATGCATAATAGGTATGATGAAGTCGTGTGTTATAGAAAAATGCAAAACACATGGCTATTTACTTGCAACAGAGCTAAAAACGGCCACGAATTTGCAACGAACAGGCGTTGTGCAACAGCCCTCTGGCATACTAATGGCCATGCGTGTTGCGTGCACGTTACCAAACAGACCTTGTCACACACTTTACATGTGCCTTGTTCCTCCTTATCATTGATTTGAATTATGGATTATGAATACATCCCTTTTACATGTAGGCTATGAAAATTATTCTTACCTATCGCAGGAAATTACTTTCGCTGCGAGTCGGCACATAGAATAGATTATATAGAGTCCATCACGTGATACTGGGCAAACGTAACTGAATAGCTATTAGGTCTTCCTATAATGGGCATATATCATTATGATGAAGCCATTTGCTGTGGTAATTATTAGTGCCTGGTCAATTATGAGTAATTCCATACATGCTCATAATTAAGTATAAGGTAACGATGAGTGCCTTTTAGCGGATAGATGGATCAGAAAGCTTTCGTATCCCGCCCTGCGAAGCATAACTATAGGTAATTCAATTTTCCTCTCAATTAGTTTTGTAATAGTTTACCTTTACTTTTTGGAGTTTACCTTCAATTCAACACTTTCACTATCTAATGGAGGACTTGTTCTTTTCAATTGTGAATTATACAATTTCATTATGATAACTGTGTACGTATCTAATGCAAATAGGATGTCATAAAAAGCCGATGAAATGACTTCACATCATAATGTCAAAAGGTCAAAAGGTCAAAAGGAACTATTTCATTTAATTACAGTAACGGGGAACATGTATAAGAAGCTAGGGAAATGTCCGAGAATGAATTTGAAATTTGAATTTTATTAAATGGTCGAATGTTGCTGCAATGTTCCGCTTCTTTACACCTTTAACAGCACGAATCTGTTTAAGGAATAATTTCCGAGGTTTTTTCTGCTCGCGGTGTCTATAGCGTCAGGGAGTTCGAGGGCGAAGCCCGAGAATTCCCTGACGCTATAGACACCGCGAGCAGAAAAATCCGAGGAAATTATTGCTTTTAGAAGAGAATTGATGAGATTTCCTTAATGTTAGAGCAAAAAAGATAGACAAACCTTCTTTATTCCGTCCAAAAACATCCAAAATATGATGCAAAAGCCATGCGAGTCGTGAGCCTTTCTATGAGACCGGAAGTGATTTCCCGAAAACGATGCTTTGGATAGCAAGCAGCGGAACCTTTCGAAAACACGGTGGCTGGCTGAACGTAAAGATTAGCGAATACGCACCTCTGATTGGCTGTTTCTCCGCTAAGCCCCGCCCCCTTCACTCGGCCAGCCGTCGTGGTATCATGCAGTTTCCGACTAACGCGGCAAGCATCGGACACTTCCGGTTCTCGAATGCCGTGTTGCGTGTCTCTAGGGACTTAAAAAAGAAATAAATAAAAGATTTGAATCGGTAGAAAGGATTTAAATACTGTTTGAGCCCGATAGCGAAGATTTAGTCGACGGGAATCAAGCAATAAATGAATGGCGAGTTCAGAAGCTATACGTGCGACCGGAAGAGATGTGGAGACCCTTCGGCATACCCACTCATGTGCACATTCACTTGGCGTTGCATTGTGTACGGTAGCCTATATAGCGCACGGAGGATTTCATTCGAAAGTGACCCGCACGTCAACAAACGAAGCATCTACGAATGCCGTGTCCGTGTGTCTAGGGACTTAAAAAAGAAATAAATAAAAGATTTGAATCGGTAGATATGTTTTAAATATGGTTTGAGCCCGATAGCGAAGTTTATCTCTATGGAAATCAAGTAATAAGTAAAAGCCATACGTGTGCTTACGTCAAAGAGCTTAGATCTAAGCTCTTTGCTTACGTTACGTAGACCGGAAGAGATTTGAAGCAACATTCAGCCGCCCTATCTCTACCAGCTACATAGGGTAGTGGTTAGACTGCTCGCCTTCGGCGGAGAACGTCGAGGGTTCGAGCCTCGTCAGGTCCCTTGGCTTTTTTTTCATTCTCATGGAGACGGAACTCTTGAGACTTGATCTATGGAACTCTTGAGACTTGATCTATGGAGACGGAAGTCTTGATCTATGGAGACGGAAGTCTTGAGTCTTGATCTATGGAGACGGAAGTCTTGATCTATGGAGACGGAAGTCTTGATCTATGGGGAAGTCTTGATCTATGGAGACGGAAGTCTTGATCTATGGAGACGGAAGTCTTGATACTGATCTATGCCTGATCTATAGGGACTGATACTGATCTATAGGGACGGTTTTATGGGGACGGAAGTGGTTTAGAGGGAATCTATAAAGAAAAAAAACCTCCCAGAATCTCATCAGATCGATTCTAAAGTAGAACAATTTCTGCTTACTCAATCAAACCCAAGACTCCATTCGAGATTATAAAAAAACCCTGCCGCAAATCAGATACTTTTTTGCCGGTATTCGTTAGAATCCAAAGCGCGCATTGTCTCTTACAAGGTACAGTCATTGTACTAATAATTGTTAAATGTTAAATGCGTTGGACGGCAAATCTGCGGCGGTTTCAAGGAATTCGGAGTAGAAATGTTCCGTGATAATGCGATTAAGATTATTCTTGAATAGTGAAAGGGTAACAAGGAATAGGAATTCTACCGGACTATTGGACAAAGGCTGTGATTTTTGCCGAATTGTTAGGAGGAATCAAAAGAAAACTTCAACTACCAAATGAATTGTAGGGAATTCATTTTTCTGACAATAATAGGAATAACTGTGCAGTAATCCCCAGGCGATTGTAAGTGCAGCATAATCTTTTTATCATGAATGTCTGCGTTCAGAAAGAATTCATTATTCCAGACATTGTTTTACACTATAAAGTTTATGCTTCGGTCCCACCAAACACTGTGAGAAACTTTAGGTAGCTTAGTGTCGGTGGGTCCAGAATGTTGTTAGTGATGGTTTATCAATAACATGAAACATTGCAGTCAAAGTTGTGTCTAGATACAATTATTATTTTCAAAGGTTTGATGAATTATATAATGAGAAATTCTGGTATAGACGTGTAACAATAATATAATTGTATTTTTATATCATATTTCAACCGGTGTCATACAATGTAGAATTAAAACGAACACAGCGGAAGAAGGAACAATCTCTGTAAATGTCACAGGTGTTCCGAGTGTGCCTAGAATGTTGATTACTCCGCTATCATGTGTTATAATTTTCTCTAACTAATTAATATAATATAAGTAAAGATAGTACAGGTTCTATCTATCACGTAAGCAATCAATTAACATTGGGCACAATACTGGGGTCTGAAATCGACTAATATAATATAATTAAAGCAAATGAAGTATATGTTTCAGATATTAAGTGCACTAAACATCACTACTAGTGATTGACTAAATGCCTTTGCCTTTTGCTACAGCCAAGCCGGCCAACTATACTACTTTAAAGCAGCACTCTTAGTTAACTCAGTTAAGACTTTCTACTTTTTCCTTTTTTTCAAAACTTCTAAAAGCCATTTGACCAACATTTTAGAAGATTTTGTTCAGTTATATTTGCAACAGGCCTTCATAATATTTATATTCCACAGATCCACAGCTTCACGTATTATCGTTCACCAGCCACTGTATTGCTTGGCCAATTTGGCTTCTGAATCGTGTATAAGTTTATTTTTAATTTTACATAGGAAGCAGCAGCGGAATATTGATAAATCATGTCCCATAAGTCAAAATATGACTACATTTGGTAAGATTGTGTTTGCCATAATAGCTGAGAATGCAGCTTTAATATTGTGGTGTTTGCCGTGCAATGCAGGTACACCAAGAGTATCGTGGTTCGGCCCAAAAAGTGCATAGATTGCCTGGACTAGTAATGGACATCGGAGTTTAGAAAGCTCGAGCATCTTTAGTCTAAGGTACGTTAGGCTTAGATGTGAATGCTATCAGTATGTTTCCTTGAGCTTGATTTTGAAAGCACCACACTTTTGTGGGGCAACATTAGCACATGTCTACACGTCTTAAATTATTATGTTAACAAAGTTAACATAAACTAATTTCATAAACTGGACAATAACATAATAGAAGCAAGGGTAAGGTTAGGGTGGCCGTGGAACTACACCCCTAGGATTGTATTTCAAAAATCAAAACATGCAAACGTTTCATGTGCAGCCAGGGAATAGTTCTACAGTGATATATTTCACATGAAACAATAACACAAGTACCCAACTACCCCACGATCGTTTAAATCTTTTCATAATAATTCTATTAAAGCCCAATGTCCACTGAGTCGATTATTCGAGGAGAAACAGAAGGCAGTCAATCTATAGTTCTAAGAGGTCCATGAAAGATGGAGTCAACTGATTGTTGGTGATTAAGCAATGATATGAGATGGGGAATTCTGCCTTCATTTAAAGAACAGGGCTCTGTTTCATAATCAGGGACATAGGAATTAAGTAGAAAAACATTCCAATCGAGGTTCCCAAGAATTACTAAATAAACATAGACGGCTGATGTTTCTCATCTTTTTCTACCCATGTATGTGCAGTTGTAGATGAAGGTAATAATAGGATTGTTTCAAAACACACGAGTGGTGTCCCTTTCTTGAAGAATGTATTATATTGGTACCTAATCTTGTATTCATTCTAATATACGTTTGAGGTGACTGCCATATACCTCAGGAATAGGGCTCAAAATGTATTAATATTAATAAATATTACTAAAATTAATATTAATCTATGTCATGAGAAGCCGCAGGCTTCGAGTGACATCTCTGGAAAAAAAACTGGTAGAAAAACTGGTCGAAATACTGGTCGAAAAACTGGTCGAAAAACTGGTCGAAAAACTGGTCGAAAAACTGGTCGAAAAAAACGAGTTGAAGTCAGAAACCAATCGAGTTGCATCCTATTTTTATACCACGATGTCATATTTAAAAATAAATCGCATAAACAAACTATCTATTTACCTCGCTTCTTTCCAATGACCCGCCATATTGCTTTTTTATGCCAAAGCGCTAGACAAGCGTATAGCTGATTGGCTAAGGCTGCGATTCCACTGGCTCGCTCTTTTCATCTGCTCATGGCCCGCTCTTTTTATTTCCATGAGCGCCTAACAAGCACAGATAGAGCGGTCCAATAGAATCGGTTACTGCGCTTTCTATACGTATATATAGGAAACAAGCACACCAGTAGAATTGCTCTGCGCTTGTATTGCGCTAAAAATATTAGCGGATGAAGAGCGAATGACAAGCGCACTATAAACAAGCGCAGCAAGAGCGAGCCATGAGCACATATACAAGCAATCCAGTGGAATCGCACCTTAATGAACGACGGCATGGACTTACCCGAGTGACACGGCACCTGCCATCGGATGCGGGAAAACTACAAAAATATTACGGTCTGCTGCCCAGCTGTACGGGCGTCGCACAAGGATGGTAGTCTTCAGCTTCAACACCTACCGCTGGTCAAGTGTGCCCGGCGGCTGCGCTAGCTTTTTTGTACAGCCGCACTACATGTTTTCGCGCGAGGGGGCTGTACTCCCTCTAAAATAGCCAGGCGATGTATATTTCTCTATTTATACTTGCAGTAATACAAATACCTCTAATATCACAGTGTGCGACATAGTGGATTGGGTTGCATTTCTCTCGCATTTCTCTCTTGCCCCCTTTTCTTCTCTCAATCACACTAGAGTACCGTAACTAATTCAAGAGCTAAGATATGAAATACACCAAACAGAGACATCCGTTTGATATATATTAAAGATGCATTATCAGCCGTTGAAGATCCTGAAATGAAATGACTATCCTTGAGATTAACACTCTAAAGCTATCATATGTCCTGGAGAAACATTTCAAATGAAGAAAGACTTATTAAAAGTAACAAATTCGATATCGGTTTTTGCTCTGTATACCACTGTATGAGTGGCCTGTAAGTGCCCATTCAAGACCCCCTAGTCACTGCGTGTGCGCAGGGTCTATATTTATATAGTTTTGGGTGATAATAAACGCTTCTGCACAGCTGAAATATCAACAGATGGGCTGGACATTAGGATTACTGTATATATACATATGATATTATTTCTGGAAAATGTATATTTCTTATTTGACTGCTCTTAAAATGAATCCTTGAATGGTGAGGAGGCATAACTAAGGCCGTAATTAAGAAAAGTTCAGAACCAAAGCCCTTAAATTTAACAAAATAATTTCTAGTCACATATTCCGCACAGAATAAAAATTCTTTTTTTTTGCGCTCCTTTTTTCTACAGCCGCACTACATGTTCCCGCGCGAGCCCCAAGCGACCCCCAAGAGTTCTCATTGATACTTTAACTTGATGCTTTGAATGTTATTTCAGCCCCCCCCCCCCCCCAGGTACAGATATGTGATCCGTTTCAGGAAAATGAGTCATAAGTCGCAAAATATGGATTTTGAGATATCACCATATTTGAAAAGAGCAGATCAAGCCGATTCTAATGATAGCAAACACTAGGGCACCTTATATGTGTTTCTATATTTTAAGTTTGATATTTTTATTTTTGAAAAAAAAAACCGTTTGCAATGTTTCTGGATGAGTAATTACCAGTAAAGTAACTAAATATACTCCATATGAATAGCTTCAAAAGGCATAGATACATTCAATACAGTGTCCCGAAATTTGTTACACGGATTTATATGGATATAATTATTAAACCCTCTAAAAATCAAAACATTCCAATAAAGAAATCCTGAGATAAAAACGCTTTGACATAAATCAATTCTGCGACTTGTAACTCATTTTCCTGAAACACTTCACAGATAGGGAATAGTGTAGAAATAATGGCCGTATTTCGGTGGCACGTCCCTGCTACAGCCAAGGAATACAAATATGCATAACAATTACGCGCGGCGGTAACGCATGCCTGCTACTAGTGAGATCATTATGATGCATATGGTTGAATTCCTTATTTCCTTAGCTTTCTGTAGATATAAAGTGTGTGCATGTTACAGAATATTTAATATGATTATTTAATATGATTATGATTAATATAACATTATGAAACTATGAATAATTTATGCAGCTTGGACACTGGTAGACTTGACTATAATACAACCAATCATTCTCAATACATGGTACATCTTGTCATAGGCTTCCCTATTGTGCGACTTGTACTCACCAGGTGGCGGGACTTGGTTTTCACTAGGTGGCGTGACAGGTCACTGCATTGCATTTATAATTTCTTTAACAATAAAAGTACTGCTAATACACTAATGTTGCATTTATACACTATTGATATTGTCCAACAAATACTTATGAATATTATAAGTGATATTCTACTAGAGTTTGTATGTATAACGTATATGTATGATGTTGGGGATCAAAACACCCATATGACTGTACATATGATTGTGGCTAGTCAGCTGGGAGTGTCTAAGCTCACTAACCATCGAAATGATTCATACACAGAGGTCTGTGACCATGCAGGGCCAGTGCTGATGATAAATGATGAATAAATGGATGCAACCTATGCTGTTGTACCTTTAAAAGCTATCTGGGCTGTAGATGTTCAATCTTAAATTGCCTTCAGTTTGCTACTCTGACTGAAATATCTGGCAAACAGTACTTCATGGGAACGGTAGAGGAGTAAACTTATACTAACAAATTTTCATAATAACAATTAGCAAATATTTAAGTTGATCCCAAGTAATCTGAGCCCCACCTGCAATACCCTACCTGCCCTAGGCATACTAAAATGTGCAGCCGGATGTGCCACCAAAGTGCAGCCAGATGTGCAACCAAAGTGCAACCAAAGTGCAGCCAAGCCACTTTTCCCTGAATCCGGATGTAGTCCGTGGCCGTGCAAGGGCTGCGCATCCTAAGTGCATCCGTGCAACCTGGGTATATGACGTCACGAATGGGCGTGACGTCATGAGCGAGCGAAACGTCAACCAATAGGGAGCCTTCTTATAATGAGGCTTAAAAAACGTCATATTTTCACGCGTGGATCGATTCAACAATATATATGATAGCAGGTATTCACTCATTTGCAACGTGTACAAACCCCCGAACGTGGTATAAACGCAGATAAACCATTCAATTGAGGTCACACAGGGATTCCCCCACTGCAGATACACGAGTATATCCACTACTGCAGATACACAGAGATACTCACTAGTGCAGATACTCATAGTCTAAACGCGATTTTCTTTCCAGTGAATTAGTGACCAACACACAAACAAAAGATAGGTTGTTCCAATGTGCATGTTACCAGCCATTAATGAGGCAGGTATACAATGTTATATCTAGGAGATAATTTCCTATAGGCGGCTACTTGCATTCAATACAAATGCAATTTTCAGATGTATACTCACACCTACACATCAAGACACATATATTCGATTAAGCATAGCTAAGCATAGCTAAGCAGGCTAATTTTGAAATTACATTTTAACTATGTAGACATTTATAAATAGGTTACCACAGATTCTATGGTACCACAGATTCCTAGGTCCTTCATCATAATTAGTTTATTTGGAAGTCAGGATCAGCCAAATAGAATAGTGAAACAGAGTGTCTTCCTCTGTCGCTGAATGTGTATATGTACTGGTAGAACGTCAATGATGCTTATGGCAACTTAACATCATTAAAAGATCCCTCGATCCCCCCTCTCCAATCTCCCTCAATATGACTCCACATTTAATGCGTTCAGGTAATGATTTCATACATATAAATCATATATATCTCATGGCAAATTACCTTCAGTATTATATGGAATTAGCGCATTCCCAAGGCTAAAGCCGGAGGGAAGGTGCTAATTCCAGTAATGCCTGAAATCTGAAAATTCTGATTGTCTAACACTTTCAGTAGGCCCTTGGAATGGTTTCTACTGACTTTTAAATACATTCCCAAGCCTGTCAATCAATTGAAATTCCACTTGTTGTTTCTAAATTGTCTCTTTGTTTCGTTTCCTTACACACTGCCTGCCATTCCGTAGACTAGTACATGTCTAGTATAGTTTTTATGAAGTAGTCCTGCCACAGTTTCATTGATTCAATCCTTAGTTTGCCTGTTTCAGGACACTGGCCACTATCACTTCTGTACCTATTGCTTCTGTAGTTTAATTGGCCTTTAAAAATTGTAAACTTGCCATGCTCACTCCTTCACACATGGCCTGCAGCCGTGGTCATAGAAAAAAGCCCAATGCGTATGAGCAGGGCTATATATGTACACTTTGTTCTAACCCTGTAGCAGTCGATGTGGGTTTTAACTAACGTATTTGAAGGTGAAGGCGTCTTATATTTTAACATGCATATTCTTAAAACCTATCTCAACATAGATAACTGTATATATTTAGGGAGAGGGTATCCCCCCCCCCCCCTCCACACCTAATGTTAAATTCAGCCACTTAATTATTCAGCTGAGGGTAGCTTGTGTATTCGTGTGTATGTCAAGTGGTGTATGGTGTAATGAAATGATTAGTAACTTACGGAATTGGATATATTATATTGGAACCTAGCTTGTAGGATTCATAAGGCCATGTTTCATAATGTTAGGCTAGTCAAACTACAGGCTTAGCCGCAGGTCGGGCGACTTTCCCACCTGGAAAATCTAGTTTAGCCTGGGTCCCTAGTGAGTTTACTTATTAATCTCTTTGTTGATATTCAATGCTTTCTGTGTACTGTAACCACATTTAATAAGACGTAGGGTTATGGTATCCACCTCTCTAACCAATAGGGTTCCTTGTCAACCAGGGTATTCATGATATCCCTTGGAAACTAGCTTAGGCGGGTGAATGTCCAGGAGTAATGTAGAGGCGATGTCCCATGATGATCGTCGACCACAGCGACGGAAGTAGCGAGCCAATCATATCACTCCTCCGGCCGTCACCTTGCCGACGTTGACCAGCTCGTATATAAAGGGAGCGACTACATTCCAATGGCCAGTACGCGGAGAGCCTCCAACCAGAGCAGATCGACCATAGACTTTGAAATTCTTTTCGTCTAATATTCGAG
The DNA here is from genome assembly GCA_942159475.1 of Sthenelais limicola. Lineage (NCBI taxonomy): Eukaryota > Metazoa > Annelida > Polychaeta > Phyllodocida > Sigalionidae > Sthenelais > Sthenelais limicola. The sequence continues at coordinate 67,319,603 of OW804097.1, read as the reverse complement.
TTAATATTTTTAATATTTAATATTTTCCCAACACATCATGGCCGGACGAAAGAGCAGATATTGCGGTACGTGCAAATCTGTGCATGGGGCACCTACGGGCCTCAAATGCATGAAGAAGAGTAAATCGACCGAGTCGATCATTCAAACTTCGGAGGCTTCTGCTGCTCATACAAGACCTGTCGAGTCGCTCGTTCCCGAGACTGAGCAAGCTGGGGGTGAGATGTCTTCGCGCATTGGTAACTTGGAGAGGATGATGATGGATCTCACGGTTACCTTTGCCAAAGGCAAGAAATCTCCCAAGATTGAAGAGATTCATAGTTCAAGCTCTTCGAGCAGCCCTATGGGCACTGAGTGCAATGGAGTGCAATGGAGTGCAATGGCGACTGCAATACGAGTGCAATGGAGTGCAATGGAGTGCAATGCAATGCCAGTGCAATAGAATTACACTCCTATTGCAGTCAAGTCTCTAGTTGAGTACAATAGGAGTGTAATCCTATTGCACTGGCATTGCAGTATCTTATTCCTTTGCTATATTACATTCTACAACAATCATCAAGTTACATTTATTATTTAGATAACTAAAGGATCTTTTCCCATTAAATTATTGCCGATTTTTTTTATACAAGAATTCCGACTGCAATGCCAGTGTATTTCTATTGCGCTACCATTGCGCAATGGCCATTGCATATCTATTGCAGTAATGTAGTGACCATTTATTGTCTAAATCGTTGGAATTGGCGTTTTTGAAGCAGGCAACATTTTCGTCGGAAATTTTGAAAAATCTAAATTTTCGCCGTCCATATAGGATTTGCATTGAAATTCATGACAACTCTAACAACACTAAATATTGAAATAATTTTTAAATCTTTTCGTCCATATGATGGGAAAAGTCCCCTCACTGAAAAACCCGCACCCGTTTTATCAGTGAGATATAAATATTTACCTTGCAATGACTGATTATTTTCAGCCGCAAATGGGCACGACGGATAATTATCAGTCACCTTGGTAAAAAACAGCCATCACTGGTTTTTCTCAGTGCCTTCATGGAAATCTCAGTCAGTGACTGATTTTCCGTAGCGCCGATGAGAATATCAGTCTTTTTTTTTCTGCATGACATGACATTGTGGAACGTGGAGGAAACATTATGTATCCTCGTCATACTGTTCCAGCAATTTGCTCTAAACTTTATCTATAGGCTAGGCTAGGCTATATATCAATATAGCCGACCTGAAGTGAATTTTAAATAAAACCCCCCATCAAATTACAGAATGAGTACCACATTTGAACCGAAATCAAGCAGAAAGCATAATTAGTTTGGACCTATAGCTAAGTTTGTGACCAATTTAAACTTTAAAGGGATCAGATAATTAAGAAATAAAATAGTCTGATACAAATCCTATGAATGTGCCAATTAAATATATTATTGCCTTTTTTCCAATACTTACAATTAAACTTTCTACAGGAAAACAAAGCTTTAAAAGCCTGGCATTTTTATTCGATATACTTGGAACATTGGTTAATTGCTTTGACTACCTGTTTTTCTGTTTGGGGTTTCCCATTAGCTTTAAAATGATACCACACCTCCACTGCTATGGTTGAGCGAAAGGAGGTGTTAAAACAAAAATATGACACAATGAGGTGTAAGTGTCATAGGTCTATATGTATGTATAGGCCTATATGCGTGACATGTTTTACTGGCTTAGAAATGTTAAGTTGTTATGATTAAAACATTTTTTATTTAAAGCGTTGGCCTAATTAATAAGATATCCTTTTTTCATTTGACAAACAGTCATATACCGTACTCAAGATTATAACTAGGGCCTAACTTTGGTTTGGTTTGGTTTTAAGTTATTCAAGGCTATATATATTCCAAAAATGATAAATTTAGACCCCCGTTACGGCGACAGGGGGTTTTCAATTAAATCAAACTTACATTATATCATAGAAAAAATAAAAAATAAAAAATAAAAAAGTTTAACTCAAGTGATTTTTTAATCAAAACAACATAACACTAATACGGTATTAATTTTCAGAATAATGAGTTTTTCACCGAAATAACTGGTTGATACATAAACAGTGGTTTGGATATGATAACATTGGTTTTTTTGTGAGGTGCTGGCACAAAAATAAGCATTTCATTGGCATCATGATTTTAGAAAATACAAGAAACTTTGCAGGATACTTCCCCCCGGTACTACCCCCTAGCTGATTTTTCTCCCCTGGATCCAATAATAGGCCTACCAAAGAAAATAATTTTAATGTCAGCTAGCCAGTAGTCTCTGGATGAGCTGCTGTTTTTCAACCCAAAGGCGCACTTTTGGTGGAATTACTCATATCTGATTAGGCCTAATAAAAATCAAATACATATTTTCCTCAGCTCTACAGAGCTATGTCGACCAAAGAATTTTCTCAGATCAGTAGCTTCCACCTCTGGCTCAAACTGTTTGACCGCTGGCGTCCTCTTGTGGCAGAGCATCAAAACTTGGCCGTTAGATTCCGTTAGCATTACCAATGTTGATTTCGAAATGTGCAGAATTATTCCTGGACTTTTACAAAGTTTGCTGTGTCCCGACCACCACATTTCCTTCTATATCTATCTGAGGACCACAGAGAGTATGGGTAAGTAGTCTTTTTGAATCAATACTAACTTCAATCATTGGAAATCTAACAACATTACCCAGTCATTTCATCAGATGGGCGATAATATAGAATTTATAAACACTTTCATTTGGTCGTCGAAATGCATCCTTTTCCCTTTGCACAAGGGAAAGACCAACTAAGGTCATAGCATCTTATTATTAAACAACAGTATGAAATCGGTCCCGTGCCGAGTGCCCAAGTCCTTGACGAAAATGGCAGCACGGGGTACCAGCATAAGACAGGCCCTTCCTGGTACCCCGTTTTCCTTCCCTGTTAGAGAACATACAGTAAATCTCGAGCACGAGAGTTCATGCGAGATTTTCTACACAGGCACAGCACACACACTACCAAGCCCCAGTGTACTCCTCTGCATTCCCCTGCTCCCGAGGAGCAGAGGGTACAGTCACCACTCAGACCTTAGTCACCACTTTCCGTGAGTGCAGTGTGTGTATCTTACTCAGCACACGATCTAGCGGTGCAAGTGCCGGGAGTTATGGTAACTCATGGGGAACAGTAGTAACAAATAACTAAGCAAAGCATATTATACATCATTTTATTCGTTCTGGGCATCTATATGATATAGACTCAAGTGGCGAAGCCACTTGTCGCAATTAAAAGTCCTATCTTGGTGATAACGTTTAGGCAGTCCCTATGAATGTAATTTTGAACAGACCCGCTACCCCTACCTCTAGCATTTGTCATGGTTCCTAGTCACGGCCCCCGGCATGGTATACGGTGGTTAGCGCCCCTACGAAAACGCGCTCGTCAATTCGCGCCCCTAATTCCAGCGCTCAAGCCGCCGTCACTGGCGGGTAGCTTTCAAGGGGAGGACACGGTCTCTACTGCTACAGAAAGCGCCCCTAATATTCTCAATACCGCCCGCCGCCTCACGTCCACGGGAGGCGGCGGGTGAGGAATGCTTCTGCCACCTTCACCAATCACAATGTACGTGAGAAAACATATAAGTCAAGTTTTAAATGTTCAGCTACTACAACTTACAAGTGTTCTGGATATTCTAGAAACGTTCCCCTGCTTTCCCAGGATATTTATTTTTCATACGAAATAGGAAATATTTTCTACTAACTTTTCTAATTCTCACCAATGCCCAATTCTCATTCTCAAGACATCACACCAGTCTGACATCACATCCTTCCCAGTTCGTCACACTTACTGCTAACTTGCAACACATCAGAATGTTTACACTCCTTTCTCAAAATTAATATTCCAAAATTGACACCTACACCTTTATTTATAAAGCTAATTGGAAATCTTATCCATGTAAACCCAATCGAAAATGTATAGACGGACCTATTCCTGTATTACTCATGGGACCTATACATAAGTCCAATCAACTGTATCGAACCTGTATTATATACCTGTTATATACTATAAACTTATTACCTTATCTAGAAATCGAACACTCAGGAGTATACCTGTTTTCTCTGTTAGTAGGCAAGGTTTTGTACTTAAAAAGTCCCAACGACTTAAGTCTTAATTTCAAGAGGTTGTTTTACTATCTGAATTAATTATGTTTACTCTAGTTGCGAATTTTAAGAGGTTGATTTGAAAGATTGACAAAGTAGGAGAATGCGATTTTTTATTTTATTGGACCTTCCTGCATGTCTACAGTTTTGGAATACTTTGGTCCTTCATCTGGGCTGGTCACTGGTCTGAATTATCAATAATTATTATGTTTCAAATATTTTCGAAAATTCTTCTAACCGACCTCTCCCTCTCCTGTCCCTCCCACTTACATACCCTACCGCCTCCCCTTGAGGTTATTCACTACTGGTGATACAATGTATACTTATAACATCCTTTACAGGTTCAAATTATTTACTAAATACCAGTCAAGTTACATTTATGGAACTCGATCCTCTACTATGCATTAAGATAAAGCTTTATCTTGTTTTTACTTCTACAATTCTATCAATCAGGGATAGGTACTGACGCAACTAAAATAAAATAAAAGGAGTATACCTGTTTTCTCTGTTAGTAGGCTAGGTTTTGTACTTAGAAAGTCCTAACGACTTAATTTCAAGAGGTTGTTTTACTATTTTATTTTATCTTATTTTCCATTTTATCTAACTTAATATTATTACCCCATTTCGGCCAAGGTAACGGCAGGGATTTTGCATGAAATAAATTGTTTGATTAATTGGGTTTAATATGGGCGAAATAAGGCAAAATAATAGGTAAAATAGGTAACTGAAGCATAGGTGTAGCCTTGTATACAACAAATGTCACTTTAATATTTCAAAATATATATATTGAAATCGGGCATAGTACTTCTTAGTGTGTCTTAGCAATATTTGCTTGGTTCGTATTATATATGTAGGGATAGGGGTAGAGGTAGGGGTCAAAACAAAATTGAAGTCATCATTTACCATTAAACCCTAGGACTTAGGATTATTTTTATTTCGATTCTGATGGTTGATTGATGATTATCTATATATATATATAGAACAGGAGGCAAAAGTTTTGTCAACATTCTTTTATTTACAAAGGAGCAAAAGTACTCATGCATATCACATCAGGTAATGCAAATGTATTCATAAATATATCAAGTTCCAGCATCGCCATCGGGTGCGGTAAAAAGATAATTTCTTCTTTGATAATGGGATTTAAGAGCTAAGATTTGGGATGTCGGTCAGGGTGTTATGAGGCAATATGCATAGGACAAGCAGACTGCAATATGTTATTAAAGATGAAACGTTAAAGCCGTTTCATCGGTTCGGCCATAAGAAAAATCGATGACATACATTCTTTCTTAGAGAATAATGATGAAGCAGGTTTAATAACATCTGTCGATTTTTCCAAAGCATATGACTCTGTAGACTGGATTTTCATGGAAAAAGCTCTAGAGGCTCATAGTATAGATCCAATGTTTATATCTTGGGTAAAAATGCTTTTGAAGGGGTCCAAAGCCACTTTCACAAATAATGGTTTTTCGTCTGCATGGTTCAATGTAGAAAAGGGCGTTAAGCAAGGTGATCCTATATCATCTTCCTTATTCATAATTGTCGCGGAAAAATTGTCTGAAAGTATTAGAAGAGACAGAGAAATAATTGGAATAAAGCATGGAGAGCAGGAATCAAAATTAATCCAATTCGCAGATGATTTAACGTTATTTGTTAGAGATGAACCCTCCCTGGTACGAGCTATCAGAACAATTGAAGAATTTTCTCTTGCCTCTGGGTTAACCCTTAATTCTAAGAAGTCCAAAGGTTTTAATATAGGTAAAGTTCCTTTAGTTAACAGGTCTGTCCTCGAGATCGAATGGACAAATAAGATGAAAGTCCTTGGTATTCACCTCCTTAACCCAAGGGATGAAAATGAAATGTATAAGGTAAACAGTTGCGAGCTTATATTGAAGATTAAGGAAACAATTAATTCTTGGAAGAACAGATTTCTTACTATGAAGGGAAGAATTATGGTGTGTAACGTATTCTTGCTTCCAATATTTCAGCACGCCTTATCATGTATGTATTTTGGTGAAGCCTTGCCAAAGAGATAGATCAGATTATGTTTAAATTTGTGTACAATAGTAACCACCATAAAATCAGTGTGGATTTCCTGGCTCAAAAACCAGAGAAAGGTGGACTTAATCTGAGATTGATCAGGCAAATTTATGAGACTAATAGAATAATGTGGGTGAGAAGAATTATTATTGGTAGAAACAGGTCATGGTTCAAAGTGATCGAAGCCTTCCACAAAAGAGACATTGAAGAAATATTCCTGTGTAGGTACAAACCAAGTATTTATTTAAATGGTTTTTACAAAGAATTATTCGAAATATGGAACAAATACTACTATAAATTTAAACCAGAAGGTATTGAACAGATCTTAAAAGAAAGAATATGGGCCAATCGATACATCAAAGATAAAGGCCAAATGCTTTACTGGGAAACGTGGAAAAAAAATGGTATAATAGTTCTAGGTGATATCTTTAATGAAAATGGCAACATGATGTCTACAAAGGAGATTGCCTCCAATTTTCAGATGGCCCCGTCATTTTACTCTAGACAAATGCTTAAAAATGCAATACCTGATGAATGGATAAGATGCATAAAGAGAGAGAGAAACTATGTATTGAATAATTCTGTATTCTTTGTAATCAATGGTAAAGAGATTGACATTTGTGAATGTAATGCGAAAATAATTTACAGCCAGTTGATTTCAAAACTGAAACCTAAATGGGAAAAATTTCGAAAGTGGGAGCAGAGGCTTGGTTTGACTGAAGAAAGTTATGATAAAATACAATGGAGCAATGTTTTCACAATTCCTTACAAAGCCTCAACTGAGGCAAGAATTCACATTTTCCAATACAAAGTTTTACATGGTGTCCTTGTATGTAATGCGTATTTGAAACAAATAGACGTTATTAAAAAAGATACTTGTTCCTTCTGTAAAAATAAGGACGACATATCTCACTTCTTGGTAACATGTTTTAAAACCAAAGCATTGTGGAAATATATCTTGAAGTGGATCTACGATAGTGGATACCTTAATAAGGATGCGGATGGCAAGGTAATCTTTAATCAAAGAGGTAGAAATATTGTGATAAAACCAGAAGACATTGTCTTGGGTATAGAGATTACAAATGTTAACTCAAAAATTGTAAAAGCCCAGTCGGCAGGTATCAGAAATAAAGTCAGTTGCAAAAACTGACACAAGTAGGGGAGCTATGGGGCAATATGGCAATATAGGGAGACTATAATAGGAAAACCTGTGCTAGCACAGATAGTTTTGATTAAATTATTTGTCTTTTCTTTATCCCTTTTTCCTGAACCTGCATTTTATATATGTAAATGTACGATCAAAAATAAAGTTATTACAGATACAATATTATATTAATATTATAGATTATTATAGATACAATATTAATAATTAATATTTCTATTTACATTTCCTTAGCCCATTTCGGACCAAAAACATCATTTAAATTGGGATCACATATCTGTATTTGTGCCTGATGAGCTCTAACAATCGAAAACATGTTGTGCCAAACATTATATATTTTATAATGGAAGGAGATTTTTGAATACACAAAAATCCACCCATAAAGGGTTCATATATATGTGTCAAGCACTGGACCTGGCAGGTCGCGTATAGCCACGTTTAAATAAGCATTGTTTTGCTTTGATATAATAATATTCTATCTGCCACCTATAACGGTAGTGATATATTTTAGGTTGTTAATGTCATGAGTTGATTTTAATGTTAAAGCCAAATGAATGATGTGTGAGGCATCATGTGTATGTTAATTATCAACTGAGTGACTGAGTGACAACACAGTGGCTAAAGGGAAAACAAATCCTAGCGCGAGCCCAGCACATAATTATTTGTTTTCTCACATACATTGTGAGTGGTGAAGGTGGAAGCATTCACGTCCATGGGAGGCGGGGGCGGTATTGAAAATATTAGGGGCACTTTCTGTGACGGCAGCTTGAGCCCCTCTTTTCCCCCCTCTTCTTTCTCTCCCCTCCCCCTGTTGCTCATGAATCAACCACAAATAAGGAGCTCAGAAATTACCTTGAAAATGTAAAACATAAATTCTATTAGGACAAATAACCTAATTCGTGAACTAACTAAACTAACCTAACATGAAGTATTAATTATCCCATCACATCTTCTCTATAAATGAATATAAAAGTAGGGCTCCAGAGAGGACAGTATGGCCATACCGCCCCTCACTATAAGCACCTGTAATGTATTACTTGATGCATATATTTTTTATCCCCCCCATACCTCATTTTAGAGCCTAGATATTACATTTATATTATATTCAATATGTACATGGAAAATATAAATTTGATAATGAAAATACTGTTCTACTTTGGGTTTCAGGTGGAATTATTGGCCCAAGTTGCAGGGGAACATGCAAAAAGCCACACAACCATAATGAACCGGCTCGCGGACTGCATGGCCGCAAATTCATTCAACATTTGTGAGATGGACAGAAAGGTGTTCTTCAAGGCGTACAAGCAGGTACAAGATAGTATGGGATAGTTTTCGGTAAGTTGCCACTACAATAGATAGTCCTATAAATTATCCTATAATTATTGTATGGGTTTTCGTTTTATAATTCCCTACGTTTGTAAATAAAGTCTGGACGTCCTGTTCTTCAGATATAAGTCTTTTTTTTGTTTTTGCCACATCGTTTTATTCACTTGCTAACCTGCCATCTGGGCTCCTACAATGCTAAACATTTTGACATAGGAATACGAGAAAAGAGAGGAAAGAGACATCGGTACATTTCACATTTTAACAGCGATTTTAAACCTGTTTCAATTATCACCTGATATTTTCCACGAATAATCAAGTAATATACTGATCGAGGCGAGATGTGTTATACCCTATTCGTTTTTAACATATCGATAGTCTCCTGTAAGTCTTCATACTTTCTTCTCCATAACTTTTTCGTGTCAATTGTGTTTCAAACATTTTCGAAAGCTTTTCTAACAAACCTCTCCCTCTCCCGTCCCTCCTCCTTAATACCCTGCCCCTCCCCTTGAGGTTATTCACTATTGGTGATACAATGTAATTGTATACTTACAAATATCCTATACAGTTTCAAGTTATTTACAAAATACCAGTCAAGTTATACATACAATCAAACAAATGATCATTCTTTGTTTAGTCATTGCTCTTTTTCTTGTCTCCTATATGTTACATTTATGGAACTCGATCCTCTATTATGCTTTAAGATAAATACTCTATCTTGTTTTTATTCTACAATTGATAATCTATATGCAGGTTCATTTCATGTACACACATATGTATTTGAATATTGAAGATTGTATTTTTCCGTCTCAACTTTTCACTGAAGAATGTACTTACAAGTGCTGAACGTCTGAAGGTATTGATATTACCAGTATTAAGATGTCTTACTATGCAATTATTGTCATTTCAGCAAATGTGCCACCTGCAGAGGAGGAATTGGTTGATGAGGATGTCTCCAACCCTTATAATACTCCTAATGCTAGAGCCGGGAGTTAGTTGAAGAGTTGTACAGGCATTGGTAAGGAAATATATTGTATTTAGTACTACCGTACTGAATATTACTACAAATATATTACTGATTTGTTTCAATTTGTGTCTGAATTTTAAAAAATAACTAGTTTTAATATTGCCTGGTCTCCAGTCCTCGCCAGCATGAATTATTTATGTAAGGGATTAAATTGTTTTGCAGTGGCGTGAACATTTACAGCTCCCAGTCCCCGTTCTGGCCCAAGTCAATAAGCTACCACCACTAAAAGAGACAATTCACCCAGACTATACAGAATGAAGGTTGGTGTTCACAATAATACTCATATATAAATATAGACCCCACCCCTCGCTCATACACCCTACCCCCCACTCATAAACCTCACCCCTCACCCATACAGCCACCCCTCACCCATACAGCCACCCCTCGCTCACACACCCCACCCCTTTCTCAAACACCCCACCCCTCACTCACACACCCCACCCCAAACAAGGTAAAGCAGATGTAATTATAAGACATGTCAGCTCAATAATTCAGTAATGTGATAGTACTTAAAGGAACATAACATTATTAATATGTTTTTAAAATTCTAACTGTTTGCAGGTTCGAATGCATAGGATTAGGTGGAGACTGGCCATGGTAACCATAGTTTCATCGCCAGGGGCCCATGAAGAGAAATTGACAGGTATGTTGTTGGTGACGATTACATCCCCCTGTACCTCCTCCTGTATCCCCCTGTACCTCCTCCTGTATCCCCCTGTACCTCCTCCTGTATCACTCCTGTACATCCTCCTGTATCCCCTGTACCTCCTCCTGTATCCCCCTGTACCCCCTCCTGTATCCCCCTGTACCTCCTCCTGTATCCCCCTGTACCTCTTCCTGTATCCCCTGTACCTCTTCCTGTATCCCCTTGTACCTCCTCCTGTATCCCCCTGTACCTCCTCCTGTGTCCCCCTGTACCTCTTCCTGTACCACCTCCTGTATCTGACTGTACCCCTTCCTGTACGTCCCTCTGTACCCCCTCCTGTATGTCCCCCTGTACCTCCTCCTGTATGTCCCCTGTACATCCCCCTGTACCTCCTCCTGTACGTCCTCCTGTACCTCCTCCTGTATGTCCCCTGTACCTCCTCCTGTATCACCCCTGTACATCCTGCTGTATCCCCTGTACCTCCTCCTGTATCCCCCTGTACCCCCTCCTGTATCCCCCCGTACCTCCTCCTGTATCCCCCTCTACCTCTTCCTGTATCCCCTGTACCTCTTCCTGTATCCCCTTGTACCTCCTCCTGTATCCCCCTGTACCTCCTCCTGTGTCCCCCTGTACCTCTTTCTGTACCACCTCCTGTATCCGACTGTACCCCCTCCTGTACGTTCCTCTGTACCCCCTCCTGTATGTGCCCCTGTACCTCCTCCTGTATGTCCCCTGTACATCCCCCTGTACCTCCTCCTGTACGTCCTCCTGTACCTCCTCCTGTATGTCCCCTGTACCCCCTCCTGTATCACCCCTGTACCTTCTCCTGTACGTCTTCCTGTACCTCCTCCGATAGCCCCCTCCTGTACCTCCTCCTGTATGTCCCCTGTATCACCCCTGTACCTCCTCCTGTACGTCCCCCTGCACGTCCCCCTGAACCTCCTCCTGTATGCCCCTGTACGTCCTCCTGTATTCCCCCTAGTACCCCCTTCTGTATCCCCCTGTACCTCCTCTTGTACGACCCCTGTACCTCCTGTACGTCCCCCTTGTACCACCTCCTGTATCCCCCTGTACCTCCTCCTGTACGTCCCCCTGTACCTCCTCCTGTATTCCCCCCTGTACTCCCTCCTGTACGTTCCCTGTACCCCCTCCTGTATGTCCCCCTGTACCTCCTCCTGTACGTCCCCCTGTACCTCCTCCTGTATTCCCCCCTGTACCTCCTCCTGTACGTCCTCCTGTACCTCCTCCTGTATGTCCCCTGTACCCCCTCCTTTATCACCCCTGTACCTCCTCCTGTATGTCCCCCTGTACCTCCTCCTGTATGTCCCCTGTACCCCCTCCTGTATCACCCCTGTACCTCCTCCTGTATTCCCCCCTGTACCCCCTCCTGCACGTCCCCCTGTACCCCCTCCTGTATGTCCCTCTGTACCTCCTCCTGTATGTCCCCTGTACATCCCCCTGTACCTCCTCCTGTACGTCCTCCTGTACCTCCTGTATGTCCCCTGTACCCCCTCCTGTACCTCCTCCTGTACCTCCTCCTGTATGTCCCCTGTACCCCCTCCTGTATCACCCCTGTACCTCCTCCTGTATGTCCCCCTGTACCTCCTCCTGTATGTCCCCTGTACCCCCTCCTGTATCACCCCTGTACATCCCCCTGTACCCCCTCCTCTATGCCCCCTCCTGAAAGTCCCCCTGTACCTCCTCCTGTACCTCCTCCTGTATGTAATGTACTGTATGATGTTAGATGTAATGTAACATATAATGTAATATGAGTGGAAAGATTAATGATTGTGAAAGCAAAATTATGAATATAATAAGTTAAGAAAGTATTTCTTAAAATGTTTCCTGTTTGTCTTATTACAGAGGCTGTCAAGTCCACCAGGCCAAAGGAAAAGAGCAATACTGATTCAGTTATCCACACATGCATCTCCAATAACCTGTGAGCGTATTGAACTGAGTTGAGAAATACTTTTATTTATCGTAAAACAGTTACATGAATATGTAGAGATGAATAAATTGGGTATAATATGTATGTCCAGGTTTGTTAACTCCCAGTTCTTCCTACAGTTATCCTTTAGAAAGAGATAGATTTCTAATCTATTTATAAAGCGTTTCATCTAATAAAAATATATAATATAACATAACATATTGGATAAGTTTTCAGATGACAATGTGTGTGTGACCCTTTGTACTCAGAGTAGGCGTTTAAAAATCTAGTAAGATCCGAGATATTATAAGACACAGAAGGAGTCATGCGACCTGTTGCTAAGATACATTTACATAATTCAGCATATTTGAGACTACTGTTGGTTAAGACATAAGGTTGTGTGTCATTGTTTATGCGTCTTGACAAATGTATGTTGTCCAAAGCTGGTGCTGATATTACCTGCAGAGGGAATAACCTCTTTTTTACATTGATGTGATATGCACGACACTCCCGCTACGCTAAAAATAGATTTCTGAGTGCAAAAACAGCCCATTCTATTGCAGTCACATAGCGTTTTCATTGCGCAATGGCTATTGCGGTCACATAGCGCAATAAGTGGTTACACCCATTGCGGTCACATTGCACAATCATTGCGCTATGTGAACGCAATAATGATTGCACTCAAATGCCCATAGGGAGGTCGTCATCTACTGATTCGAGTTCATCCTCGTCAGGATCGAGTTCTACCGCCCGGAGGAAGAAAAGGACCGGACGGAGGAGGACCAAAAAATTCTCACATCGTGCTCATCTCGACAAAGGTGATGTTGTAGATAATTTTGAGATTCTTATGGTTGTTACTTTAAAAACAATACGCGATTGCTATGTTCAGGGTAAGGATATTTCTGGCTTGTTACAACATGCACTGGTCATGGGGGAGAAGGAGGCCTCGCATATGTATACTCATCGTGCCTCAATCGCCTACGACAAATGTGTACGTTCTAGAGCTGCTAATAAGGGGATATCTGCTTTTTCCGTGATAAATCAGGAGGAAATCCTAAAGTGCTATTGCTATGAGAACTCACGAAAGGCCCAGGGTCCCAGCAACCGTAAGAGTAATGTGAAAGACACAAAGGAATTACCTTGTTTCCGACACAACTCAGCTCAAGGGTGCCATGCAAAGGCTTGTAATTTTGCCCACAAGTGCTCTAAATGGAACTCTACCGACCACATCTCCAAATCCTGTACATCTGTTTCTAAAAACAACAAATAGGATAATGCAAATCGTGTTTTCGAACGTAAACAACCGGAAGTGGGCTCTTTTGTTGTGGGTATCCCCGGTGACCACGTAACTAATGACAACGTATTCTCGCGAGAAGGGGGGGGTCCCCGCGAGTTTCAAGATGGCGGCGCCTGCAAAGAGACTCAAAATGTCAATTGTTTACATAACGAAATCACGATTATTGATGAATTTAAAGAAACTGAAGTTACTCAGACGATTGGAATCGATAGCCTTATAGACTGTTCAGGTAACCACCATGAAATCCCTATTTTTCAAGCTCCAGCTACCCCCGAGGGCTCAATAGTTGACGTTTTTCAAGCTTGTGTCAAAGGAGTTTGTGGCTGTATACACACTTTGCATGGCGTCCATTCTCAACTAAAGCTGTGTCGTTTCGCAGCGGTTATATTTGATCCAAAAAGAAAAATATCTGACGATGACTGGCTAATATATTGTGGCATCACCTATGGTTTCCGGATAGTGGACAGTGATGTGCCTAGTTATGACTGTTCTAATTATAATTCTATTTTAGAAGTCGACAGTAAATCTAAAATGGATAAGATAGTAAAGGCTGAGCTTTCGGAAGGTATGGTGATGATGACTGACACACCCCCTACTTGTTTTCATGCCTTGGGGGCCGTCCCTAAATCAGATGGGGGAATTAGACCCATTACAGACTGTTCCAGACCCGTCAATATTTCAGTAAATCATCACTGCTCTTCCCTCCTAAAGGAATTTTCCTATAAAAGTGTAACTGATGTCGTGGAAATTTTGAATCGTAATGATTTCATGTCGGTGGTAGACATAAAATCAGCCTATAGATCAGTCCCCATCTTTCCCCCACATAGACAATACATGGGTTTCCGTTGGGAAGTTGATGGTGAGCAACGAACATTGGTAGACAATCGCTTGTGCTTTGGGTCTCGATTGGGACCTTACTATTTCGACTTGATTTCAAATTTTGTCACGGAATATATTGCTAAACATTACAAAATTAGAATTGTAAATTACCTGGATGATTTCATAACAATCTCCCCAAGCCTTACATGTTGCCAGTCTAACCAGGCCGCGGTAATAGGTTTCCTACGTTACCTTGGTTTTTATGTGTCTTGGGCGAAAGTTACCTCCCCAGCCACTACGTGTACCTACCTAGGAGTTGAGATTGATTCAGAGGCCATGGTCCTTCGCCTACCATTTGTGAAAATTTTGAAGCTTAGGAAAGTCCTTGATGTACATTTGAATGCAACTTATATCTCTAAAAAAATACCTAGAAATAATTAATGGAATTATTTCGCACTGTGCCCAACTGGTAAGAGGAGGCAGAACATTTAGTCGCAGATGCTATGATTTGTACAAGAAAATGGTTTCCAGTGGTGCCAACAAGCTGCCCATCTCTTCCATGATGAAGGACGATTTGATGTGGTGGAAAAATTTCTCCATGGTTTTTAATGGGGTATGTTCTATCGACCATCCAGACTTCGATTATCCCATCATTTCTGATGCGTCCAAGAAAGGGTATGGTATCTTCCTGAATGAAGATTGGGTTGCAGGAACATGGCCTGAACAGGAAACCCTATCCATTAAATCTGAGTGTCAGCATATAGGCCCCTCTCCACTTGATGCGAATGTAGACTATGACAATATAAATGTATTGGAACTTTTGGTAGGAATCAAAAGATGGTCTGCCCTTCTAAAAGGAAAGAAGGTTATGGTTTTTGTGGACAATACTCAGGTTATGTACATGCTCCGGAACGGATCTAGTGTTAACAGAACGTGTATACAATGGATGAGAGAATTATTCTGGGTCTGTTTCATATATGACATCGTCCTAGACCCTAAATATATCTCCACTAAAAACAATTTAATTGCTGACTCTCTCTCACGCCTCTTATATAGCAAACCTGATTCATCTTGTATCAAAGCCCTTCAAGGGACCCCCCTTTGCTGTCTGAACCTGATTCTTACTTGGTCTATCCATAGGTCACAGAAAGCTAGAGAAGCAAGCACAGAAGCTGAGGATGGAATCAGTGGCACCATCGACGATGAAGCTCAGGGAAGGGCAATGGAGATGTTACCAACGATTCTGCAACCTCTATGAGTTTCCAGAGATACCCTGTTCCATTCACCAGATGTGTCTCTACATTTCACACATAGGAAAGTATATGAAATTTTCTTCAGTCCAGCTATATATACAAGCTGTAAACTTTTTCCATGTAACAAGGGGTTTTCCTCCTGTGCTTTTGTCGGATCCTCGCATTAAATCAACCTTGGCTGGCTTAGCAAGGCAACTTGGGAAAGGATCGACTCAGGCAGCTCCTCTTCTCCCCCATCACCTTAGGAAAATTCAATCTGTAGTAAACTTCGAGGATTTAAATGAATTTAAAACCTTTTTGGCAGTCCTCCTGATTAGGACTCTTCTAAGGGTGTCACACGTTACTACTTCCCCCCACACTTTGCTATGGAAGGACATCGTCATCCACAGTTGGGGTATTATGGTGAACATTTCCTCGTCAAAGACTACTTCTAAGAAGGATGATATTCTTCAAATTCCAGTGCATAAACTGCCAGATTATATTATATGCCCTGTTCATTGGCTTTTGCTGTTTGTTGATCGTTTCAAACCTAATCTCTCATCACCTTTGTTCTGTGTTGATGATGCTGAGAATTTCTCCTACAATGATTTTTCAAAGACATTCGCTATACTTATCGAAAAATCAGGAATTAAGGGTCGATTCTCGTCCCATTCTTTGAGAAGAGGCGGTGTATTTAAATACATCCAGCCTCCATTGAGCCTCAAGAAAAAAATGGACCAAAAACTTTCAAAAATGATTTGAATTGGTACTTGTGTGTTTCTCTCTTTTATATTCCCTTTCCTCTAGCTTGGCTGTTTTGGATGAAAGAATATATATCTGCAGCCAAACCTTCGTCTCGTGTCATTTATCCAGCGTATAGAGTCGGGTGTGTAGAGGCGATGTCCCACGACAATCGTCGACCACAGCGACGGAAGTAGCGAGCCAATCATATCACTCCTCCGGCCGTCACCTTGCCGACGTTGACCAGCTCGTATATAAAGGGAGCGACTACATTCCAATGGCCAGTACGCGGAGAGCCTCCAACCGGAGCAGATCGACCATAGACTTTGAAATTTTTATATGTACCTATATGGATGAAAGAATATATATCTGCAGCCAAACCTTTGTCTCGTGTCATTTATCCAGCGTATAGAGTCGGGTGTAGTCTAACATTTTTTAAACCTTTGAAATTTTGGGACCCTTTACAATTCCCCACGGTGAATTGTAATAGACGTATACTATATTAAATAGCAGTACATATTACATACACAAATCCCTAATGTTAAATCAACCTGAAGGGCAAAGAGATACTGCTAATGAACACCAAGGTTCAGTAGTCAAACCAACTCTATGGGCGTAACCGGTCTCTGGCCTCATGTGTCACAGGGAGTCCGATAGCTCGAGGCTCGAATTGGCGCGGCTTATTGCTCGCTAATATTCAGTTGCCTCAGCTTACTATCAGCTTCACTACTGCTCGATTACATTTCCCTTGCTATCATTCTCATAACGTACAAAGTTTTGACAAAGACTGTCCTCGTTCTCTACACAAATTCATAAACGATGATAAAGGCTCTTCTTGAACTTAATAACTGATGCGGCTAATTGTGGCTGAAAATGAGCAGAATATATTTCGTGAGTCATTACGAGGGTCAGGACTTAACCTTTTCCAATATAACCAGCGGTGTGAATATTAATAATGGAAGGCTACTGCTATAACACTATAATACATAAATACAATAAATCGTAATAAAGAATTTTTCTGGTGCAAAATCATTGGGGGAAAATCCACAACTTCGAGCGTAGTGTCCATTGTCCAATATGTAAATAGAGAGAAGGCCCTATTTTCAAAATTGAAAATTCGAATTCTTTATATGGCCCCTTCATTTGATAGTTTGGATTTCATTTGAATGTATTCGATGGATGAATGCCATGGCAGATTGCCATTAATTCTCCTAGATTGTAAACACAACGCCAGGCCCTCTTCCTCCTCAATTCCCTTACCAGTTCCTTGACTTGTTTGTTGAGCTAGCTCTGAGAAAAAGATTCTTCCAGTTCTCGTGGGAATAAAGTAAGCTTAAAATGAACTTTAGTAGTTTATCTAAACTTAAAGTGTATACCATTCTGCTGTACTTACTATGTCTTACGTCTTCTGTTTGCTATTCGGCATACCCAGCTCCAAATGAAATACGTTCTCTATAGATGCATGGGGGACTTTCTATTCATTACTGTTGTCACACCGAGTATTCAAGAAATATAAAATGTCAGGGAATATAAAACCTGGTTACAGATTTAAGAGTATTCATTGGGCGGTTACACCAGTTCTTGTAATGCAACACCCTCAACTTCCCAGGGTAATGATGAGATAATATTGAAGTACAATTGAGATGCCAGTTTGATAAGAAATCCTTACTTAAAATGATATGCAATGGTATTATTGCTATGTCCTTTCTTAAGTAGGTAATTTCTGCTGTAGAAATGAGTGTATAAGGTAAATTACCTCCCTAAACGTCCTAAAGAATATACATTGTACTATGAAACAGGCCCTGATATTATTTCAGGGTCAATCTATTATCATTCTTTAATAGGGATCTACAGATTGAAAGAGAAACCCACTGCACATTCAAATCCTTTAATGAAAATTAATGGTGTATATTTAATTAATTAAATATAAATATAATTGAGCAAGGTGAGCCACCATACGTTTGGGCCACGGTGTTTGATTATTGGTTGCATGGTCGTTGCTAGGCTAGTTCCCGCTTAGTTTGAAAAAGCAAGCAATGTGTGTATCGAGCTGATAGAGAGTTGATCGGAATTTTTTTGCCTGGACTTACATTTGACGACGGAAATATTCTACCCCAAATCGTGTATTAATGTCGTTTGTCAACTGCTCGTATTGCTCCAAGTACCATACGCGTCCAAGTTGTTGGATAGAGGTAAATCGTCAGGCTAAATTAGTCAAGAAAAAGAGTGAATCAGTCATGGATCCTGCAAAATTGTCCGAGCTTGTCGGTATTGCAGTGGATAAACTACAGCAAACTCCTCTTTGTCTTTTACTTTTATCCGCATACAATTATAAAAGATGTCAGAGTTTCTTTTATTTTGAGATGAGATGAGGGAAAACAATTCTTTTAAACAGGTACATTATCGAGTCAGTAAATCTGAGATAAGTCTAAGGTAGCAAAAATGTCTGCATTGGCGATAAAAGGGCAAGCTGTCATATCCGATCTATAAATTGACGAGTGACAGGCATCTGAGGAAATAGCATAAAAAACACACACAATCCCAGTAACAGTGCTGTTGATTGCACTTCAATTTTCATGAGGAAATATGTGTATATTGAGTTCAAAGTGGAATGAGGCACACTAAAACGTTCAGCCAGGCTGTAATCCGATTTATGGTAGGCCATTTGACATTGTAGATAGGAGAGCCTAGGGAACTGATAGGATGGGCATAAGCGGTAGATGGGAGGAACAATTGCACTATAGAGCAAGTCAGTCCATGAAAAAGTCACAGTAAACAAAACTGTCATTGCTAACAGGATTGTGTTCATGTTGTCGCTATTCCTGGTGATTACTCTTGTGCCTCGGCTAGGAGATATGAAATCATATTGAGGAGATGAGATGCGTAGGGCGAGTGCCCATCCGAGATTAACCACACTCGGTAAATAAATGCAATGGGCACACAACCGGTTGTGTTCGATTTAAATTCTACGCTATCTAGTAACCAAGCCATAGGCCTTTTGTTACTGATTTCTTTAGCAGTCATCTAAATGTAATTTAACTGAAATTTAGACTAAAAATCAAATTGTGTCAGAGATCAAATGACGAATTCGGGACTGATAGTACTGAAATTTATTTCTTTATTATATAGTTGTCTCAAACTGACAGTTATTAGTATGTCCAAAGTTAAATGTTGTCATTAATTCATGTTTTTCCTTTATTTTACTTTTCTTAACCTTTTCGACTCTATTTAAAGTGGCTAAGATCACTATATTGACTTTATGTCAGCTTAAATGTAATTGCGGATTTCAGTGACTTGCATAGGTATGCTCATTTGGGTGGATTATCAAAGTTAGATTATTTGATATTTGCAAATATATTTTGAGTGGAGTGGATTTGCTGGGTTCATTCAAATCAGAAGGAAGCAGCTTGTAGCTGCCAACTCACTATGGTGGAGGTTTTGGTACCAAAATAATAGGAGTCAGTCTGCTACCCACTGCACTTACTCCAGTACCATCACCGTTAGCGTGACCCAGAAACTATATAGTAAACACTTAGGTCAGCAACTGTCTGCTCTGTTGGACAGTTTAGAGGGGCCGGCGACCTGAGAAACTGGGTTTTAAATCCTTAAATCCTCCAAATCCTCTTTTTCCTAGCATTAATCCTTCAGGGTATTGATTACTGACATAATTATCTGGCCCATATCGGAAATTGAAGCAAACTTTAAAAACATCGGGAGAAAACAATTTTCAATATCTTCGTGGTGATTAGTTCTGACAATTTTAGTCAGGTTATGCCTCCCATTCTTCCATAGCATCATGTATTGCAAAACGAAAGACATATAATACTTATATAATATTAAAGGGCCATTTTTTTATCATGGATGTTCTTCGAACCTGTGATGTTTTCTGGGTTGAAAAAGTGATTTTGAAGCCCTTTTTTAATCAAGATATCCACACTCTATTTATAGCCTTTTGTATTGACAAATGTCAAAAGTGATGAGCACATGGCCCATCGCATGATCATTACTTGATTGAAAACATAATGATGTCATGTATTTGCTGTCCCACAGGGGAGAGAGAGAGAGGTGGGGAGGGGAGAGGGAGGGATAGGGAGGGGGGATTAATAGAAGATGGGGAGGGACAGAGAGCAGAGAGGAGGGGCAGAGAGAAAAAAAGGGGAGGGAGAGGATGGGAGAATTGGAGAGGGGGAGGGGAGGGAAACAAGAGTATGAGATACAGAGAAGACGGGGAGGGAAAACAGGAGTAGGTATAGGGGAGGGAAGGGGAGGAGGAACATAGAAGGGGAGAGGGAGGGAGAGAATGGGGACAAGGGGAAGAGAAAAAGAGGAGAGGGAGAGGGTGCAGAGGGAGAAGGGGGAACACAGAAGGAAAAGGAGGGAGGGAGAGGTGGGGGAGAGGTGGGGGAGAGAGGGGGTAGAGATCCGAGGGGTAGGGAAGAGGCATGAAAAAGAAGAAGGGAGAGGGGTAGGTCAGATGGGAAAGGGGAGAGTGAAGAAGAGACGGGAGAGAATGGGGTAGGCCTAATCAGAGAGGGAGAAGAGGATAGAGAGAGAAATGTGGGAGGAGGAGAGAATGAGACAGAGGGAGAGGATGGGGGAGAGCAGAGGGGAGGAAGAGGAAGAGAGAGGGAGATAGAAAATGAAAGAGAGAACAAAGCGGGAGGAGGAGAGTGAGGAGAAAGGGGGAGGTGGGGGAGAGAGAGTGAGAGAGGTAAGAGAAGAGGTGGAGAGCAAAAAAGAGGAGGGCGAGGGTGGGGGAAACAAAGAGGGAAATGAAGGAAAGAGTAGAGAGAAGAGTGGAGGGGAGAGAAAAAGATGGGAGAGAGAGGGGAGGGATATGGAGAAAAACGGGGAAGAGGCGTGGATAGAGGAGGAGGGGGAGAGAGAGTGAGAGTAATAAGGCCCTAGTCCACTAAGCCGATTCTCATGCGATTATGCACCGCAGAGGACCCTTTTCCACTAAATTACGTGAGAATCGCATGAGAATCGGCTTAGTGGACAAGGCCCTTTAGGGTGAGAAATTTCTATATTACAGTTCCTATCCGTTTCTTGACCGTACATTTCATAGAGAATTAACCTACCTGCTCTTAACTGTCCGAGGGACTGGAACTTTGCTAGTAATAGATAAGAATACACGAGAATGCTCAAGCACTAACAGGTAGCCCCTGAGGTAAGATGACAAGCTAGGGTTTCCTTCGCATGACAATCATGTGCCATGATTGATCCCCTAGGATAGGGTCAGAAAGCACTAACATTTTGAAACCTAATGCTGAGTTGTGACACTTTATAACGATGATTGGAGAATATTCGCTCTGTTCACATAGTAGCACATGAGTAGGAGATAAAGCGCTCGATATTCGGTCAGTCTTCTTCTTATCCGTCAGATTTTGTCCTGTTGCCTTCTGAGAGCCGTATCCTACCTCGAAATTTCCATGTATAGTTAGACCAACGAACATTATTTGATTAAAAATAAAGCTTTGCAACGATTCCCTTCAATTTATGTCATCTGATTTATGACACCATAATGGCATACATTGTGATCAGAAGAAGTCTCATTGAAGTCTACGTACCCATGGTTTTCTGGAACCATTCTGTTTCAACATTTGTAAAATACAGTTGCCGTTAGGCAAAAGCCGAAAACAAAGCAATGTTAGCTTATTTGTTCAAAGGGGAACAGATGAATTCAGCAAGTGTTTATCACATGGTGTGCTCTCCGGGCGTCACAATCGGACCCTCGATCCATTTGTGACAAAGACATAACTGTTGCCACAATAATTACGGCGTCAAAAAACGTTATACAACATTAAACCGAAATGCGTAAAAAAACATTATTTGAGAACCTAGTTATATAATTTTATTGGCCTTAAATGAATACCCTCGATCCATTTGTGACAAAGACATAACTGTTGCCACAATAATTACGGCGTCAAAAAGCGTTATACAACATTAAACCGAAATGCGTAAAAAAAACATTATTTGAGAACCTAGTTATATAATTTTATTGGCCTTAATTAAGGAAACAAAAGAGTGTAGAGTGCAGCCTCTCAAACGATATAAGAATGCTATGTCAGTGATTGGACGCCTGCTGCGCTTATGGCTTTCCCGACTCAGGAGTAGACGTCGTAATGAACTTTCCTCCAGTTTGGAGGGACTTTCTCAACTCTCAACTTGGAATGTAAAGATTTTGGCGTCGATCGTTTGAACAATTGAGATATTGAATTTCTTTTCAGGCCATGGTTTCAGGCCAGGTTGTCATTGTTGCCAGACTCAAGCGCAAAATGTAATGCCTTTCGGACTAGAACGATACCTGATATTTTGAAAAATAAGTTGGACAAATGAGAATTAAAATTTTGACCTACAATATTAAGATTTCAATTAAACGCTGAGTGGAATATCAACAATGCCAGCTTGCCGAAGCCTTTAAATGTTTGGATTCAGTCAGGGCTCTAAAGTACTGTTGGTCTTTGTGCCAGCACAACCTAATGATGTGGACATCTTGACAATGTGAAAAGCCCTAAAATTGAAAGTTCGCACTATTCTTAAAACAATTCAACTTAATTGGACAGTGGTTTCGGATGTACTTTTTTCCAATATTATCCTCCACTTGCTGTGGTGCCCATATTCCCAAGCATTGGCTCAGGCGGACTCCCATGCTTGAAGAGTACAGTCCTGAATTCCATTTCTTTCATTAAAGAGACCGCTCAGGCATCTGTTGGAAATAATTTTGAATTAGGATTGGCCTGGATTCGAACCAATGCTCTACCCGCTCCCCCACTGGGGCTTACATAAGGTCTTAGGTTATAGCATAGTGTGATTCCTGAAATAGAAAAGTGCAGTAAAAAATAGGAATGAAAAACCGAATGATTAATCAATAGAAATTTAGAATTTGGTTTTTAGGTTTATTAATTCAAAATTATTTCCAACAGATGCATGAGCGGACTCTTGAATAAAAGAGTCCGCTCAGGCATCTAAGAGGACTCTTCTGTGCTCAAAGAATGCACCTGGAATTCAGGACTGTACTCTTCGAGCATGGGAGTCCGCCCAAGCCAATGCTGGGGAATAGGGACTCAACAGCAAGTGTAGGATAAGTGACTATAATTGTCCGCGGCCTAAAGGCCTTGGACAATTATATTCACTAAGTGAACAGTGTCTCGTCCTCTATCCTACACGTATTTTCTGGAGCACGCAAGAGATGCGACAGGGAGCGCGTTTGGTATTGAAGGTTGAAAGTCCACACCAGTGATTGGTCCGGTCGTGGCTATTATTGTGAGAAATAATAAGACACGACGGGGAAATGTGATCAATGGAATGAAGCCCCAAACTTTCTTCCTTAATGTCTCAGGTTGTCAATGGATTTCAATGGAGCCTACTAAAACCGTCTAAGTCGGCAATGGAAACGATTGTTGTGGTTGCAATCCAAGCCATAATGAGAAGGAGAACTCTTCAGAAGACTCGTTCAGAGGCAATATTTCTCTTTAAAGCATGTGCCGATATTCAACCCCTTATGGTTACAAAACTGAACTCAGCGATGGATTATGAAAACAAAGTAATCAATATTTTAATGGGACTTCACAGTGGTTTGGGGTTCCTTCGCTAAAATCAGTGCTTAGAATAAATTTATGTTTCCCGAGTACATAACACTTCTAAACAAATATTGATATATTGAGGCATCAACAAAGTTCATTTTAACAAAGCAACATTCACTCGCAATAGCCAATTGCCTGTAAATGACGAAAAGTTGGCATGTCATAATTAGATGAGCCGTTGTGAAAAACTAATCAGTTTGAAGAACAACTCTCAATTTTTCGGATTCAGCAGGGAAAACTCATATCAAGCTGTTGCTCCACACATGTCTCACTCAGGTTCGCGAATTTGGACAACAATACAAATCTGCTTCCCATCCGATATCAATTACACAAAAACAGGCAAATTGAGACTGAGTCTTTTAACACAATGAAGGTAATATTTCAATGAAAAAAGATGAAGATCTACATGCAGCGTCCTATAATTAATCATGGATCTGCATTTGAGATCCCGATCGCTTCTCAACTGTTGAATACAATGTTAATCCCTTAAAAAAATAATTTCAGTGAATAGATATCCAAATGTTAAAGCTGAATTCAACCCAAATAAGGTTTTCAGAAGTAAGGTTAATAATCCTGAAGTTCGGCATCCTAAATGCCAATATTTCTTGGGTTACTGCTTTTGAATAAAGTTAGAGTAAAGATTGCACATGGATAGGACAGTAAATGCCATGGAGACGGAAATACTACTATTCCAGGGACCTGCATGCACAGAAAATCCTTACTTAGAATTTTCCTTTCTAAGCTATTTTACCTTGCTTAGGACGCTTCTTCTGTAGGAATACAAATTATCATTTATCATCAGCAAATTCATGCCCTAAAAGTGCTTTACTAGCTGTTTTGCATGGGAAACAGTTAAGGAATAAAAATCTTAAGTAAGGATGTCCCATGCAACAGGCCCCAGTTCTATCGGAACACACGAGGAACGTAGATGAAAAAAATGACAGAGTGATGATTGGTAATCCCAGTGTAGATGTAGAATGGAAGCTGGTTCAGATAAATATATGGGATGTATTTGTGTGTCATTTGCATGGAAAGGATATTTATAATAGAAGAACATCGACATAAGGTTGGCCGTAAACCAAGCAATGCTTATAACATATATATAAAACATATATATATATATATACATATATATCAGATGTGAATAAAACAAAAAAAAAAACAATTTTGGAGTTCACACATTTTCCTGCGCGGCGAAGCCTGAGCAGAAGTAGATATTCAATGATAGAGGACTTGATAAGGCCACTGTGGTCTCTTCTGATTAAGCAAATCGTTGTTTTATATATGCGGATTGTTAAATTGCTAATCTTGTATATTGTATCTCTGTATTTTAGTCGGCGATAAATCTTCGAAAAAATGTGTGTAATATATACTGTTTATTCTTCATGTTGTGTAGAGCTACATTATAAACTGGTTCTTCTTGCAAGACTCTCTAAAGTTGATTCTCGTTTTTGGATATAATTTGTGAGATTAATCTTAACTCTAAAAGTATGGATGACGACTATTTGTTCGTAAAAATTGTATTTGTATCAGAAATATTTTCGAACATTGAAGGGTATCACCTATGCGAAATTTGTTTCGAAATAAAATCTGTTTGAAAAAAAGAAGTAAACAATGCGACGTGGTTGTGTTGATTCTGTTCATGGGCGCGTCATAATGGACGCGCGCGGCAATATGATTGGTTGATGATAAGGGGGCGTGGTCGGTAGCCATGGTGACTGCTCCCAACCCAAATATGGGCGGCGAGGTGTCGATACCTTGGATGAATTCTCTCCAAGGGTTATATATGTTGCGAGATGGAGGCACAAGGAACGAGGTAAAAAAGCAGTTTTTCTCGAGTTCCTTCCAGCATAATTAAGTGCATAACCCATGGGACGATTTCAACCAAGGTACATTCTATATTTATTACACCCCCCAGAATAAAGAGAAATATATGAGTAACTAAAGGAATACTGAGCCTACATGATGTATGCATTATGTTCATATTATAGATCACCCTCGCAGAGCAGTGCATATGTGACCCACCAAGCAGAAAGGTACCTTGCCGCGGGAGTTATAGTTCCTGGTATTCTCGCTAGGAGTCACATCATATTCATGACGTCACTGACTCAAATGTTTATATCAGTAATTCTGAGAGGCAGGTAACTTTGAAAGTCTGTAACTTCACTAATTTTTGGAGTATCATAAAAATTCTTTCCCTTTTATAATGCTCATTTCTCCTTCTGTACATCCCAGTCATTTTTTTAAAAATCAATATTTATTTTTTGTACATGTGATGAGTCACTCCCCCAACCTATTTGAAATTAGCTACTGAAAGCTGACATAACTTTACAAAAAAGCCCATATCTCGGCAAATTCTGGGAATTTTCAACTATTTTTTATTGACTCAGGAGGACATGCAGATTCAGAATCTATAATAAACCCAAATTCGAGAATTTGGCCCTGGAGTCCCCTTTCTGCTTGGCTGGTCACATATAATGTTGAAGATATTGGCAACAGCAGCACAAATTTGTAACGTAGCTTAATATTGGGGTTCAAGTATTTTTTAAAGAGTTGCGAATATTCCCAATTTTGAGAATATTCTTAAAAATGTGATTATAAAACGAAGTTTGTCCCAAATTCTTAATTCCATAATGTCTTGAGTATTAGTAAGTAAAAGGTATTATGTAATCCCATGTAATAATATAAAGGTAATTATTATTATGTAATGTGTGTGGGATATGGAATTTATTATTTGATAAGCACATCTGTTTATGTAATCATATGTAGTGAACTTCTCACACTAATTGTGATTCTACTGTACGTCTCTTGAAACCTCTCGATATATCGACCAATATATAAAAGGGGATTTCACCTAACCATGCAAGGGAACGGTTTGAGATGGGAATTACTTAAAAGATTGGTCATTATATCACATTGCCAACAGTGTTTGTAACTTTAAAGGTCCAATACTATATTTATATATGTGTGGAGACCCCTGAGTGTTTAGGAAGATTGACAATATAAGCCAGGAGCAGAACAGGGGATCTCGAAGAGGCAAGAGTTGCTAGTTTTCTCCCAAAGCTATTAGGAAAAGAATTGCTAAATCAATGAATACTATAGGAGTTCGGGGACGCCTGGCCAGACGCCTGGCCTGGAGAACAGCTATGCGATTCAGGGTGGCCATGAGATTAAGGGCTATTCTTTTTCATATTCACAACATAATCTATTTAGGATGAACGCCTGGTAAATGAGTATATGTATACATGTATAATTTATGGATGTACGTTGTTTTCCCTTTAGAACCTCTGTAAATTACCCCCATGAAAAGATCAATGTATCCTAGATAAAATATAATTGCTTTGGTGTTCTATTTGTTTCTCGATACTCTACAGCGCTTCAGTGTGCATACCTCATATCTATTAGGCAAGTATTGGAATTATATCAACGTGTTTTCCATATCCTTTTGGGGAAATCTAGAATTATGGGTTATTTCGACTGTTATGATACATAAAGGACACAACCGTCTCTATTATAAATAGCAGTTATGCTTTCCTTCTACAGAAGTCCATGCTTGATAACTGATCGAGCTTATCATTCCTTTCTTCTGTGCAGAATCCAAAAGGAGCATATACACATGGTATTCGCTGCAGGATTTCGAACATTATTTCCTTTGAGAGAAAAACCGATTCTGCCATTAAGTGTATGACTTTATTGCCATCCGACTGAACTTCAAGATGTGATTGGTATAGCCCCTGACAGCAATATTTCCGGAGTGAAAGCTAGAAGCGAGAAAAAACCTACTTACTTTGTGCTTTGTAGTTGGTTGCTCCTTTTTTCAGCGGAAACCATGAACAAATATATGAACTTTTGGTGGGGACAGACTTTTGCTTGCCTATAGAAAGGCAAGAAAGACAAGTATTCAAGTGCCTTTTACCAGGGAATGTTTCATATCCATATATTGCATCTCAGTCAACTGGTTTTCCATGTCCACGTTATGGATAGATAGTAATGGATCATCTCATATAACCATATCATTGCCCAAGTACATTCCATGCTACATAAAGCAGGTAAAACTCTCTTTACCAGGTTTATGTATAGAACGAGACACCTTAATTAAATATATCATTTATAATGCGATTGTCTCTTGAATACAATCCACAGTCATCACAATTAATTAAATTGAAAACAACACAGAGGATCCAAGCCTGATTGAAAAATAATAAGACATACATATAGTCATTTAGAAGTCAGGTTTGTCTCAATATCTAACCTGGGCAGACCCCACAAAATGAATGAACATAGCTCCCTGGAGTGACGTCACACAGGGGTAATCTAACAATAGTTCTGCAATAAATGTATATGGATAGTACCGCCACCACAACTCTAGGATTATCCTCTACATAAACAACATAAATGTATTAATCCTTAAGTGATTCTTAATATTCAGAATCGGCTTCATTAGCACATACTGACTACAGTGGTTATGTACCACAGCTTCTCATCATCTGGTAGTATGAACATTATGCATTCCCTTGATGAAATAGTATAGAGGGAATATTGCTGCAGATTACACCCAATCACACCACTGATGAGAGAGCGGACACCTCGAAGCAGTGGTCATTGCACCTGCAGTCCACAAACATCAAAGGCTTCAGGAACTGAGATGGTCATTGATTACTCATAAGGTTGGTCCGTGAGAGAAAAATGTGCATTCATAATTTTGATCAGATCACTGTTATTACTATGATCCAGAATCATGTCCACATTATATCCTTATTTAGTATATCCTCGTGTAGTAACTCTCTCTTATATCGTAGCAAACTCCTACTCTTTCATAAAGGTAACGGCTGGAAGAAGAGCTGCATTATTTCCAGAAGCCTGTTTTTTAAAATTCAATTCAATTAGGAATCCACAATTATTAACAAAAGATTAAGGCCATGTTATACAGATAAGAAACGTCACTTCTCTGCTTCTAAATTTACAAATGATATTCGTGTGTAATTTCTTTTATTACTTGGGTTTATAAGACCCTCTTATCTTTTATCAAATAGAAACGTGTGGACATATACAGGGTCGCTGACTACATGATATAAACAATGCATTAATATAATATACAATGAAGGTGACACTGGATACAAATTAATTGCTGAATAGACCGGAAGATTAGTAAATACATACATGTATACACGCATCATATGTACATATATGAGTGTTTATACCAATATGTTTAAGCACATGAGCAAAGCCTGCTCTATTGGTCCAAGCGTCCTGACTGAAAAGCAAAATATCTGAAGTAAAAGAACTAGCAAACTACGAGTAATGAATCACCTCCAAGATGTATACCATCGCACATAAAACACGCGTCTTTTCTCTCAAGGCACCACCCACTTCTCTCAAAAAGTTGGTTCAACATTTCCTTGGGGAGCATTTGCGACAAATTGAATTTGTTAACCTTTCCTCAAGAGGGGGTTCCCTTCCATTGAGCTTTTCAACACTTTTATAAAATACTAATTAAATCACGAGGACCTTACGACCATATGAAACTACCTGTTGCAGTAGATTTACATCAGTGGTTCTTGACTTGCAGGAGGGACACTGAAGAATTAAGCTCATCTTTTTAATCTCTAATTCATTGTGTCACGAGCAGAAGTATTTCAAGCGTATAACTCTCATTTAATGCTAACTACATCAATGACCTCGGGAAAAAAATTGGGTCTTTTCTCTTTTACTGCGATCCATTTTGGGACAGCCTCATTTTATCTTAGAGGATTTAGTGTATATATATAGATCTGATGCTCTGCCCATTTTCACAAGTTCAGACGGCCACGTACTTAATGCAAATGGACTTAACTTAATCGCCCTGTCCATAATACCCTACAATCGGTCATTTTATCTGTTATGCGATTCTGGGTCTTTGATAAAAGAGTAAAGTGAGAGACAAACTAGGCTGACCAACTTATGATCGCCTGGACAAGTGTGGCTTAGAATCGACCAGTTCATCGGTTGCTGGTCGGATGTGTATGGGATGTATTTTAGGCCCAAAGAACATACTAGTGTCACCAACGCCCTATTTTCATCCAATGATGACATGACCTGTTCTGACAATATCAGTTCCAAGTTCGGTAAACATATTATGTAATACAACAATACTAAAAATATTCAGCTATTGGAAAATACGAGTAAAGGATGTATATTGTTTAAGTAATACACGTATAAATATTTATGAATCATTCACATATATGGTTAAAGCTATTTGCCTATCCCTCAATTAACCAGCTTATCAAGAGGCTTCTCGAAGTGTGCTCCTCTAACAATAACTGGTTATGTTTTGTAACATCTATATAACAGAACTGCCTTTGTTTACAGGATGATTATGCAATAGATGGAGAGAATGGAAATGAGCCAGTAGGGATCCAGGTAAATGATTCTTCGATTATCCACTCCGAGTTTCAGTCACTTTTGTATGCTCTTAGCAAAGAAAAATATTCGAAAGTAAACCTTTGTCTAAATTCTGTATCTCCGAATCTTTGAATTCAGTATGTATTAGCTACAAATGTTGCATTGAAAACTTGGCGGACACATTCGACCCTCTTGTCTAATTATATTGACAAGGAAGAATTCAAACAAATAAGTCAACAAAATCAGCATTAAGTGTGTCCTAGTTAAAAGGAGAACTCAAAATGATACAGGGCCAGCATGGCTATATGCCATCCTCCAAATGTCTTTCCTTTCGTTCCTCCATCAAGAATAGATTGGTAGAGTCTCACCCTTGCTTGGGAGGGTGGCCTATGCAGGACGATAAGACATAACTATGTAGTTATGTCGCCGTTTCAAATATCAACTTTATATAAACTACTCACATTGTGACTGACGCACACGCATGGTCGGTTTGGCTCCCTATAGCCCCACGATTTGGGTCTCCTGATGAATCCTAAGATTTCATTTCAAACCATGGTTTATGGTATTTCAAAAACATAAACCAGGATTTGAAATGAAATGCTAAAATTCATCAGGAGACCCAAATTGTGGAGCTATAGGGAGCCAAATCGGCAATGTGTGCATCGACCAAATTAGTTTATAGGTACACGCGTTTTGTGTACATAATTGAATACCGGTATCATGTTTGGTTAGAATTTAATGTATTCATTCTTATCCACAAGGTGGAGTAACTTTTCCTATTTTATTACATGTATACATAAGTGATTTCAGGGGTGCTATTCAGGGGTGCTATTTGAAAAGATTGATGGAAAGTAAAGTAAATTTCTATCAAAATCGAGTTCGCTTGTTGATTTAGCATGTGATAAATACCTAATAGCACTCTGTTCGGTTTGTAATTGTTCTCGACATTGGGTCAAATCATGCGATTTGACCCAACGTTTCAATTGATTACAAACCTCCATCATGCCATTATTAATTATGACTTATATGACTGGATTTATCAATAATCTGCTGCTGTTATTGGTTTATAAATACAAGAATTTTAAGTCGAATCGGAGGAAACCAAAGCAGCCGATGGTGAGCGATAATAAATGAAGACACCACAGAGAAGGATTTAGGCGGGTTTAAAAAGTATAAATGGTGATTTTTATGACATTTTAGATGATTGGTGAAGACAAACCTTTGATTTTCTAGCGAGTTGACCCTTAGAATATATTTTTGTTTTACGAAATGACAAGGCATTTACACAGAAGTAGGGCTAGATTTGGTGGTAGATGTATGCACTTGTCAATCGCAACCTCCACCATGATATGGGTATGGGTGAATGTCCTGGGCATTTTGGGAAATATGATGAAATCCCCAACCCCCCAAGGCAAGAGATTTGTGTCAATGTCAAAATCAAGTTAAATTAGCAGGACACTAATCAGCGCATGAGTGACAATCACGGTGATTTCTGCACTGATCACAGCAGTATATGGAATTATCACTGTTGCGATAATATAATCAGTAATTATTATGATATTATGATAGTGACACTGGTAATATTGATTGATCATAAATCAACTGAGGCTTAATAGCCTATACAGCAATAACACCTCCGAAAGAAACAGGTCCTAAGTAATGGATTGCTGTTCACTTCCCTACGCAGCAACTGTACACCAGACCAAACAAATCAATTAGCTTCAGTTTCCCATATCGCAATAACAATCGCTCATGTGCAGTTGTTTACAACACAAGGACAGAAAGTTATTGGGTCAACATTCGTGACCAACCGCAGAATGCTGCCAGTTGGATGTGGATAGCCAAAACAAATCTGACATGTCACTGAAGTTGCATTCTTTGGCTGAATCATTGACCTAATGAGCTCACTGACAACGGCTGGACGAGACATGAGTACCGCTTTTTCCGTGAAAAAGCCGACAGGCTACTACTCAGCACCAATTATGTCATACCTGGTACATCGAAGAACGCAATAGGAAGAGAAACACTATTCATTGCTGTTATGTAACATTGATTTAAACTTAGGAAATGATATAGTGAACAATCTGTTGAATAGGTAGTGGTTAATCACTGCTTGCTGAGAGAAAGTGTTGTTTGTTGTATATAATGAACGAGCACGTCAGTGCGAGGTCATTATAATCAACACAGCAACACTTTCACGAAACAGCAAGCATTGATTAACTACTTTATCACACGCTACCAAACCAATCCATACAACCATAGAAGCATACAAGTGATATCAACACTTAAGTGTTCATTATAATCCTACTGAAATCCCATAATGAACACTTTGGGCCAAAGAGTATATCAATGAGGGAGTCTACCTTGTCTAGGGTCTTGCTCCTAACTGCAAAATGCCATTGAAACGCTCCAAACCGCAAATGTCATTAAAATCCCATTAGGACAGAAATTCTTTTTTATCATTTTTTTCATCTACCTTGTCTAGGGTCTTGCTCCCAATGGCAAAATGCCATTGAAACGCTCCAAACCGCAAATGTCATTAAAATCCCATTAGGACAGATTTTTTTTTTATCATTTTTTTTTCATCTACCTTGTCTAGGGTCTTGCTCCCAACCACAAAATGCCATTGAAACACTCCACTCTGCAAATGTCATTAAAATCCCATTAGGACAATTTTTAATCATTTTTTTTCATCTACCCTATGTGCACACCTATTCTGCCTCACAGCTTTTTAGCTCTATGTAAAGTGTATGCCCCAGTGCGACCAGCAAAGAAAAAGCAGTCCACTCACTGGTCAAGCTACAAGCTTTCCTAGGGTGGTATAGTGCACGACTGCATACTGTCAACCCTGTCAATCTCCATAGATTTCAATTTGAGAAGTAAATCTACATAAAGGCATATATACGGCCTATGGCTAGGTACCTATATATCTTAGATATCTATGCAAACTTTCATCATGAAAATAACCCTTGCACTGAACCGTTTTTTTCTACTGCACATTCCCAACTATATAAACATTTATAAATTTGTAGCTTACAAAATTTACTCTAATATTTAACAATATATGTTCCCTGTGTGTCCTTCACAGTGCATGAAAACGCATTACAAAACTACCCTCAAGCATCTAGGCTACATTAAGTTACCACAGGCGTGAAAAGCCACAATACCTGACACTTCACTCCCATATAGCTGGCATTTCACACTCACCTGTCGCTCATTACACATCTCCCTCCCTGTGTTTAAAAACCAATCTGTATTCATTGTGCAGTTAAAGCACAGAGGGCGCTACAAGCAAGGCAGTCATTATTTTTAATTCTTCTATATTCAAAGTACTACCCATGTAATATTGTGGCATTTATGCAGTATTGGAACTGACCATCATGTATCTTGAATTGTTTTTGGTGATATTCTTTTATATTTTGTCTGTGTAATTAATTGTGTGATATTGTAGAGGGTGTGTAATCAAAACACCCCTAATCATTTACATCTGTATATGTAGTGTACCCCCTGTGGGTCTGCAACTCCCCAACCACAATCTACATTGCACAGGGGGAGAATGTTAGACACCCACCCTCATGTGGACACTGAAGGCAAAATGATGAATAAATGGATGTCTTTTTAAGGATACCAGTGATTATTGTTAGCACTGGGATTCCTCAGCGACTCTAACTGGATGATCATTTAATCTAACTGTCCATTAAAAATAAACATAAATGATTGAACATTTACCCTAAAACAAGATGAATATTTAATACATATATAAACGTCCATTTTGATGCACTAATAATATCCTGTATTGATCAAGACTTCATTGATCAAGTATTTATCAATACTGCCTTTTGATGCACTACATTGTAGTGCCTCCTGACCCGCTACACTGCTGCCTGTGAAACAGTGCGTCAACTGTTTATAAAACAACTTGTGGGGAGGTGCATTTTGACGCACAACATGTTGTGCATTAAAATGTGGTGACCCAGTGCGAATGTGTCCAACGGGTACCTTGTCTTTAAAACTGAAGCAGACCCCCTGCTGAAATGAGATAAGGTCCACTGGATAAGATAGGTAAAAGTGCCCAGCTGTGATAACATGTAACATTCTATTCAGCAGTGCCATCCACTGTCATAAATCATTCGTAAACTGGAAGTCTGTTGGGCGCGCGACATTAGAGCCCCGGACACTTGGGCCTTTGGGCTGTAATACCCAAGCAGTGTGAGCTACTTGTAGTGTGGGCCGTACCGTCAGATTTCTGGGCGCTAGTGTCCGGGCTCCGTTGGTTGCATGCAAAAAGTGGAAGCTTTGTTTGTTTATGGAACGGAGAGTGCGGCTGACATTACCGACATTCTGAAGTTATAATTACGTGTACATATGTGATATTGGTTTGACAGAGGTAAAATAAACTAAATATTAGAATGTGATGGTTTGAAATGTGTAAAACATGCTGACTCGGACGTTATAAAGGTGGCGTTTTGACTTGGTCCTTTCCATGTATTAAAGAAGTAAAATAGTAACCCATGGATTCAAGTGGAGGAGCTAGATAATTGCAGTTCTTCATGCTGTAAGTACATCTAAAACGTTTTTTTAAGGGTCTAATATTTGTTAATATGTGTTTAGACAGTAGTATTGAATCCAAAAATCGGCTATTAAAGTGATTAATTCCCTCAATTTGGTGTCTTCGGCAAATGCCGAAGACACCAAATCGAGGGAAATTAATCCCATAATAAACATAGCAATCTATCATTCTAAGTTACTCTCAATCGTCGCACCGATGAGAATTAATGAGTTTGTGAGGAAGATGAAGTTAACGAATTAATGATTATGAGATGAGAACAATACAGACTACTAATACCTAGACTATTAAGACGTAGTGAGTATTTGGAAGACATACATTTCGCTCAAATGTGAGAATGATCGATCAGAATGTATAGCCATTCAGCTGATAGATAGTGTAATCGATAATTTGAGGATATCATGGTAAAGAATATCAAATCCAGACAATCCGAGTAATATATTTACAAGTAGGAAAAGATACCACATAGCATATAGCAAACCGCTATCTGTACAAACATAGGAGAGGGGGAGGGGCAGGCTCATGCAGTTTTTATTATAACCATTGCCTTCTACATTTCGCAAGTGTAGCATACACATCTCTCAGATCGGCAAGGAATCTAATAATTTTTATTTGATGACGACCTATATCAAAAGCACTCTGATATGTTTGAAACTTGGCTAACATACACAACCTTTATAGCTACAGAAAGCTGAGAGAATGAGGAGTTCAACCAAATGCATGAATTTAGTCTCAGTAAAAACGGGAGAGCGGTATAGCCGCGCATAATCGTAACGCGTACACGGTACACTTTCATGTCAAATGAAACATACCGCTATTGCCGAAACTTGGCAATAAAGTTTGTTAAAAAAAATGTATTAATTCCTGAGGAGAATTTGGGAAGTAATATTTGGATAATATGGAGGTAGCATTACATTGTTTATTTTAGTGGGGAGGGGTTTCTATGAATGAGTGTCAGAGACTGAGTGTGAGTGTCAGAGAATAGAGTGTCAGATATGTGCGACATTAGGTGTGAATGCCATGCAGGTGAGTGAGCAGTGGCAGGTATTATAACCTGTTGTAGCTTCATTGTGTTGTAGAATTGTATGGTATGTATATAGTTGTGGGCACGGATTTGGTTTGAACTATTATTTGTGATAGAACAGTTAAGAGTGTTTAGTTAAATACAGATGAATATATATGAGATTCTCATATAGATACAGTATGCTCCATGGATCTGGTTTATGAATGTGGTTCTGATGCTCCCAATGATGTGCTACCGACCAGGTATGAACGACACAATTATGATGCACTTAGTGAGGCACTTTCATTGCTATTGCTATATGAGGGAGAGGGAGGGAGTTACCAAATAATTCATTCATAATCATTATTCATACAAATAAACAGGACATGTAGGTAGAGATTTAATTCATACGTATTTCATTCTTTACAGGCCTGTAACAGTTTGACATTTACATTGAAAAATGCTGTATTCACCATGTATGTTTTCATACGTTGCCTTATGAAATATAATATAATTTTGAGAAAGGCAGAGATAGGCAATACTCTTATTTGGGGTGGAACTTTCATTTATTTCATTCATTAGTTCAACTGCATGTAGCTAGTGCATTGATACCAGATTTATATACATATATTTGATATGCATTTTTGGAGTGCATCTGATGATGCACATTGCGTCAGGTGCAAAACTGCTTTTTTGAGCGGATTGCACTTTTGTGGCCGGTCAGTGGCACTTTTGCATGCACTGACAGATTTTCCAATGCACATCGGGGGCCTTTCAGTGATTTAAGTAAAAATATCATAACTTTTGAAATAATGGTCCAATTTGAACATAACTGGTGTGAACAACTTTGGAATAAAGAGATGTAACCATTTTAGTAAGTATTGTTTAGCTAGGGGGGACCTGGACCCCCTGATTTGGAGGGAGGGGGCTCAAACCACCACAATATGTAAGGTATAAATTTCACACTACTAGAACCTCAGTAATGATACTCCAATTTGAACATATCTTGTATTATTAAATTTGTAATGATGCCACAGTATCATATTTAGGTACCCTATCTTAAATGGCCCCCCACGCCCCCCCCCCCCCCCCCCCCCAGCAAGATGACAGCTGGACACTCGGACCAAAAATGCTAGTTAGACCCTAAGCTTTCATTTGGTACCAAGAACGAAACTTTTGCACGAATTTTAAGTGACTGCCCCTCCAAGCACCCTACTTTATGTATTGATCAGCGCACGCCCCAACGCATCGGGAGTGCGCTCC
This sequence comes from Sthenelais limicola, assembly GCA_942159475.1. Taxonomy (NCBI): domain Eukaryota; kingdom Metazoa; phylum Annelida; class Polychaeta; order Phyllodocida; family Sigalionidae; genus Sthenelais; species Sthenelais limicola. The sequence goes on along the minus strand of OW804097.1, from coordinate 67,282,468 downwards.
CGATTTTCCATTTTTTTGATAATTGGGAGAGCCCTCCTGATGGCTCTGGAAGACCCCCCGATGCATCAGGACATTTCCCGACGCATCGGGCACAGACCCAAACTATGAAGCGATTATAGAATTCACGGCCAAAATCGGGACAAATCTATAATCAGGCAAACATAGGAATTAAACTTGTCCCGATTGCTTAAAATCAATGCCGATTTGAGTAATTTAGCCATCGAGGATATTCCCGAGTGCTCAAATTAGTCCCGATTGAACTCCCGATTGATCGGACGGAAAGTTAAATCCTAAAATGGATCGGGACCGGATCGGGACAGTTAAATCGGCGCAAAATTGCTCAGGTGTGTGTGGGGTTTTAAGCTGACCCTTCCAACCGGCCAGCCTAATTAATGTTCACTGCTCTGAGGTAATCAGTGAGGTGGGGCAAGGGCAAGTGGGAAGGGGGGATAACCAGCTTGGATCTGGGAGAGTAAGGGAGGGGTGAGGGAAACAAGGGAATCTACCATGTGGACAATGCATGACCTTGGCATGATTTGGGGCGGAGGTCAGTTCGCGTGCAGAAGAAGGATTCTCCCTCATCCAATTAGAATAGGACAGGGCACCAGAATATTTCTGGGAACCATGTTCATGAATTAATTAAGTGTTTTCCTTATATATAGTATAAATAAAGCTTGATGCGAGGTCTCAGGCACTCCTTGCCTGGGCCGAGTTAACAAACATCAACGATCTCTGACTTCATCCATCAAATTCGATTAAGACTAAATCTCTGTGCAAATTGCTCTTGATATCTTGTAATATAATACAAATGATGTTAGAACACGGAATTGTGGGATATTGAAAAGGTACTTTAACGTTTGCGACACCTTTGCATTTCACATTTCTTCCTTTCTCATTGGCTAGACTCAGAAATATTATGTTAGGTTTAGCCTCGCCCACGTACATAGGTATTTCCCTAAGGTCACGACCAAAGGTCAAGATTACAGAAAAAGTGCAATGCAAAAGGTCGGGAAAAGACCATGCATGTGTCTAACCTTTTTAGAATATTGATGTAAATAATAAACACCACAACCCACTTTTTAGAATATGTTTGGGGTATTAAACTCAAAGATGCAAGCACTGTTGTACTTTTATTTTGTGTGTATAGGCCTACATTCCATACAGCAGTTAAATTTAGACTACCCTTACAAATTCAAGGCAATTTCCGACACTTATATCGCCTTTCAATCCTCGACACACGGGGAATTTACATGTACATATCGGCAATTAATTCACTAAGATCTATTGCCAGGACAGGAACACACCTCAATCAAATTTCTGATTTGCAGTAACACTTGCTAAGTTCCTTATTATAGTTTGCCTGTTTCAATGTTCAGGACACTGGTCACTATGGTTTCGGTACCTCCAACCAATCACAGGCAGGTAATCGATCACTAATTATTGATCCCATTATATGTATAGGATCCAACAATGTCCAAACATTACTCTAATACGATATAACAGCTACCCAACACTGCGAAAACAAGAAATAACTTTAGCGTGGATATAAATCATATAGTTATCATAATGTGTCTAATTAGGAATTTTGCCCCCTGATTCTAGGTGGCTTGTTACTATTCGTGCTGGTTAATCACTGTAATTTCAGGACAGTGTTGCAAGTGATCTTGTAAAAATTCACCTTGATGAAGCAGGATGTTATTTGCTAATACAATATTCTACCCTGCCTTGGGCATTTGTTGGATGACCGAAGGATCAATGCCACGCTAATAGTCCGGGAGCCAGAGGGTTGAACGTGGACTTGCCGGATAAAGTTTTTTTCTTTGCTGTTTTATGTAGACTAGGGGTAGGTAATCACAAATCAGGGGGGTGACCGTTCTCAACTATTGAGCAATTTTAGATATCAACCCTTTTATTCCGGTTATGTGCCAATATACCCCAAATACAGGATTTTGTAGGATTCATAGCATTCATTTATTTCGATCCGAATAGTGCACTTTGTGACACCTTTTGGAAATTTGGTATGCTGTTAGAACAGGATATATACAGTTTTCAAAAACCACCAGCTACAAGTTGGGGAAGACCTCTGGTGGCCGGTAGCTTTAAAATTCAAAATGGCTGCCACCAAACATCAAATGCACCATATTTTGGCTTCTAATGGCTGGATGTTCCAGTGTAATACCACTTTTCAGATGTTTTTAAATATGACGAATTCATTTCTGTGGACTATATTCAGTTTCAAGGTCATTTCAAGGTCAAAATTCAACATGGCTGCTGCCATGAATCTAGAAGGTCATAGCTCATCTCCAATTAACCACACATCCTTTTGTAACACCAGTTTTTATGTGTTTTCAGGAGTGAGGAAACTATTTCTGAAGACATTTCTCTCTTTCAAAGCCATTTTCTAGGTCAAAATCCAATATGGCTGCCATTGAGGAGCAAGAATGTTATATCTCAGCTCCTATTTACACTATAATTTTGATAGTGAGGTAGCTTGAAGCCAGATTTGAGATAGATGAGGATATATCAATGGGCCAAATTTACCCCACATGCAGTCCATGGACTTGATATGACATATGATTTCTATATGAACCACTCCAATATATTATGGTGGCCATCTTGGATTTCCAAGGTCCCCATCATGTAAAAACCTATATGTACCAATATCTCAGCTTCTAAGCCACCAAGGGTCATCATCTTGGTGTCTAAACATACCTTGTCTGGGTCAAGGAACACAACAAATTAATAGGGCAATATATGAGGTATGCCGTGATTTTCAGGCAGTATCTCCGTTCATGTATTTTCGCAGGGAATCCTGGATATTGATAAAGTTTTATTCCCTTTTTTCTCTCACCAATTTTAAAGACTACTGACTTCTTTCATTGCAAAATCCAACACCTTTTATAGTCGGTAATTGATGTTTCTTAACGAGTGATTCCAAAGAATAATTAGATTGCCATTGATGCAAATGTATTGAAAGGCACATGAAAGGATATTAAAAGCATTTCCAAGCGTGTTTACACAAAATCCCTGAAGCAATTCGCAGCAATTATTGCGTTTTAAGTAATTAGGACATCATATTTTTGTTTTCATTATATAGTCATCTCTCTCTTGAAAGAAATCGTATGTCGAAATTAATGAAACGTGTGTTTTATTTGAAGAAATCTACTCTCAAATTTCTCTCTCAACTGATATTTATGCATATTGCGTCTCAATCCCAAACAATTTTCCGCCCAGAATTTCACACCTATAAGTGTCAACGAACCAATTAGAAAAGTTGTGACAAGATACGAAAACAGGATATTTGCATTTGAGGTTTAAAACATATAATTATCGGGCCGAACACAAGGTTGTATCAGAATGAATTTCATTAGTATTTGATGGTGATAATGGTTGGAATTCTAATACATAAGTTTGCCCAGAAAATACTACAGAAAATTGTTTCATGCAAGATAACACTGCAGAATGCCAGAAGAAGTATTCTATATCAACATTTAAATGCCCTTTACATAGCGCGCATATTACACCTTCAATGGTGTCTGCGTCGAACAATGAACTTCTGTTCTCAAATAATGTATTGTATATACATATAACGTTGGACTTGTACTCCAAGTCCATCCTCAAGTTATTTAGGCATTATATATTACATTAGCATGTCCTTCTATGACGATGCTTAGAACTAAAAAGCTATAATGTGTATGTAATTTACAAACGTACATGTTCGTCATCATCCATTGTTTATAGAGCAATTAATCCATTTTAGACAAGTCTTCTATTAAACTGCGATTCTAGCAATGAAGCCCCATGGAAGTTGGCGTTGATCTTTTCAGCAAGGCCACGTCTTCCGTTCAGCGTATGGAATGGATAACATATTGTGCCGACCATATAAATTTATTATGTTATGTTATTTTCTTTATAGAAATGGCGCTCGCGCTTCCAATTGATGGGAGCACCGCAGACTAGCGATTCCCTCTGAACAAATACAGTCTCTACTGACTTGCCCCACATGCCAAAAAGTCATATGGGCTACATCACCTTTCACATGGTCATTTCCCACCATTTTCCCACGATCGTGATCTAGCATTATGTATGTACACCCATCCTTCTCTGCCAAAATACTAACGCTTCGATACCAGAGCGTGAGTATGAAGTTAGGTGTCCGTCTAGAGGCAATATTTCAACCAGAGAAAGGCATGAATACAAAACCGTTTAGAAGATAAGATACTGGGACGACTTTCAATAGATTTACTTTGAGGGATATCCATTGAACACCCGACGCGGAATGGCACCCATTGGGACAATGGGGAACCAATGAAATGTAAACTATAGAATATCCAGCGAGTCTTTTTCTATAGGGACAATGCAAATGTGAATTTTTGTTACTGAACTAAATACCAATTGCCACGATACACGAAGAAATATCATTGGGAAAAGAGGAATATCTAATCTTTAAAATATATATCTTCACTACAATGCTGGCCTTAATCATCAACTAAACTAATGGCCTTTATAAACGATTTCTTTTCATTGCGCATACAAATCGGCTATTGCTCCAAAGCATCATCAAAACCTCCACAAAGGACATGACTTAACTTTTAATACAAAGAATAGTTTAAAGAGCTCTGATTCATCACAAATGATGATAACTACATTAGATGAGGTGTTACATGTTATTTCAAATACGCCTGAAGGTTGAATATAATTTTTCCCATCCTACTAATATCTGCAAATAGAGGCAACTTTAAAGTGATTCAAGTGAGTATGCAAGGTTATAATTTCAGTATCTCAATAACTTAGAGAGGCGCCTTAGGGGGTAAAAATACAACTTTGTTCAGTCAAGTTTTCTCATTATCGGCAACAAGTATTCCCGGGGGCAACTTCATTCGCATGGAGAGTGAATGTTTGCTTTATTCCATATTGACCCTGATCGACCTTCTGTTCAATCTATACTTTACTAGTATTACATGTTTAGTCATTAGTTACTATTAATTATCATAAGTATTATATATATTTGTGAGAAGTTTTGTGTTTCTAAAAAGTTCTGGCGTGTGCCTGAGCACTTTGGCGTATCAATGATATATGTATTAATTGTGCTCATGCTCATGTTTATGCAAACTATTATTAGTATATATGTCGTCGATGGGGATCTCTATAATGAAAGGATACTAAGGCCATAAGCTTAGCAGAGCAAGATTTATTTTACCATAAGAACGTGTTAGAAAAAATATTTTGACAAGCAATGAACGTCCGCACAGTGCGGTGAATGGAGAAGTGGTTATCGAGCCAGTGAATATTGCGACGTCGACGGTATGACGTCATAGAACATTAGAAGGGGGGCGTTGAATTATGACGTGGCGTGAAAAGATGTTTCCCTATAGGGAATATATACACCGAAGGGTCGATTATATGAATATAGATACCCTAATTCAACATTCCTTAAAGACATAAAACCAGTTCCTATGGCAATACTTATAATGTGTTATAACATTCTCGATACCTACTGCATGACACATTACTGAACTGCAAGCTGATTGCGTCAGTATATATATCTCGTTTATTTCTATTATTGCAAAGTCAATACTCTCTATCAATTCTCAACAAGTTTATTATTATTATTATTATTATTATTATTATTATTAACTACCGACATAATTTAACAACCAATAATATCTTTGAAATCATTATCTCCTCAAAATGCATTTATTTAAACCTTTGTGCATGAGAATATCACACTTTACTGATTGTAACTATACCGTGAACTTGTGCGCAATAAAATGAATTTCTAAAAACAAGTTTAGAGAATTAACACTAGCGCAGGTCATTGATCCTAGACAGCGATCATCCCTTTACTTCCAAACATACCCTGGGACTGTCAGTACTCCTGTGTCGGCAAGGATCAACGACCTGCGTTAGTGTTAATTTACTACATTAGGACTATTGTAATGTTGAAATAAGCGGTTCTTATTAACATTAAGATTATCCTCATATAGCAAGGTATTGCTTATGAAATAGAACACACTTCTTGCAAACAGAGAAGCAAGAAGCTGTACTGAGGAAATGCATGTGACTATCATATACGGCAAAAATAAATTAATAAATTAATTATTTGGTCCAGGCACCAGTCCTATTTATGCCACAGATACGCGGAACAAATATTTTTTGATTTCACCTTTTCCTTTTAAAGAAATTTTATTGAGCTGGTTTCGATGATACATTGATATTCTCACAGACTCATGAAAGTTATACAGTAGATTGCATTAAGCGTAGAGAACATTTAAGTTTAAATTTTTAAAGTCCATTTAAAGTTAGATAATTCGTTTACCGACGCTAGCCAAATTATTAGCACTGACATTTGATATTGTCGGTTCGACACATCAGTGGAACTATTGGTCCACAATTCAGGTAATATTTACACAATTTGTTTCGAGTTTTTTAGTCAGCTCTTCACATGCATTGTACAAGATAATGAAATACATAAGTTCAGTACGATTATTAAAAACAACAGGGCTTCAAGGAAACGTAGTAAACATTCTATGACGCTAAATGAATTGCGCAATTCACCGATCAAATTATGTATATTTAGCTTATAGATATGAGTCTTTTGTTCTAAAAACTATTCCCTCTTTCTTTTAGATACATAAAAATACTCCGGTCGAAGATACTTATGGAGCCACATATCTCCATCGTCGATCTATATCCGTCTGAAGCCAATGGTCCCCAGTAGATAGCATCGAAATGCAATAGTGGCAATGTGATAATTGTGGCAAAACGGCACCTCTTAACACATATACTTCGAGAAAATCAACGATATTGATCACACCCCAGTACCAATGATTCATATAATGCAGATGTATATCTCAAGCAAAGATTTTTCTCCTTGATAATTCCTGAAAGTAGCTTCCCATTTGGTATCTTATTTGAGGATGTCACTTATTTTCAAGGAGCTATAGATCCGACCTCGCTGCTTTATTGAGTTGTTATGTTTTGGAGGGGAAATATGTTTATTGCAGGAAAGAGTACATACAGTGTCGTCGCAGTGACGATCTTCCCACTGCCTGCCTTAATCAGTTACATCATATGAATACAATTATACATTGACATACTTGAAAAAAAACAAGTTCAATAATCAATGGTTTATAGTAACATCTGGTCGAGGAGAAAGACCAGGTGAGATTGTGTTTTATTCCATAATGTATAAATTTTATATAATATGTTATTTTGAATTAATTAATTTGGTATTCGTGGGAAGTGATCATTTTGCAGGCGCCTCTTTAAGACTATAGGATCCAATTTCCTAATATTATAATCAAGAATCTTCCAAGCTTGCACTAGTTGACACCTAGCCGACTTGCGACTTTTTTTCTGATTTCGGTTGGAATTGCCTCAGAAATGCCTCAGAATAGTTTATACTTACTTGGTACTTTTGCTCAATGTTCAACGGCACCATTTGTATTTCCCACTATCATAATCAACAATCTAACACTATCCATCTCATCATGTTACAATATAAATTACTCTATTTATATATCATGATATGTGATGTGTTCCAGATAAATGAGTCACAAGTTGCAAAAATAATATTTTTCACAACATTCTACTTACAAGATTTCTTTCTTGAGATATTCTGATATTTGGCGGGCTTAGCACGTGTAGGCATATGAGAATTTTGGCTGGTAATGACACCTAGTAATGGATGTAGGGAGGGAAACAATTCCCACGTGAAAGCTCCTTTGCTTAGCTTAAACATCAGGGTCCAGGGTCGTTTTTTCAGTATGAGAATTCATGAAGTACAATGACATGTGCCTTCACAGTACCATGCGCCAAGCACATGAGTCCATAATAAACTACTACATTATTTTGTCAGCAGCAATTAGCTCTTCACCTATACTTACACACTCATAACCTCTTTTTGTTTTTTTTGACACACTCATAACTTAGTGTCCCTACTACAACACCCGCCTTTCTCCTGTATCTCGCTATTAAATTAAAGGCATCTTTGAACGAGAGAAAGTACTGTAAGCATGAATTACATCATGTCGTCAGCGAGTGAATTTTCAACTACGTATCCCTCAGCAACTATAACAGCCCTTCAAAGTGCATTTAAAAAGCCTTCCCTGCTTGTAATTGGAAAGGTGTACATGTTATGCAAAGGTCACAGTTGTTAAAATGACCTTCGGCGAAATGCCATGAAGTCGCACAATAGTCAGTTTCCCCAAACCATGAAAATTTAAAATTGTATGCATACATCAGTAAAATCTCTAATTGCGGGAACCTCTAAATAACCTCACACTAAAGGACACTTTGTATCGGTACATTTACTTTTGTTTTCAGTTTCCTTATTGACACTCGATCTATCAATAGCCGGACACCTTGCCTCTATACACAGTTAGGGGTCCCCCGTCTGTTTTTTCCCCTAAATTGCCCTTTTAACGGACAATTCTACCAGCGGATAGAGGTCCCCCACTATAAACCCCTAAAGGACTTGAAAGGATGTGGTGAGGGGGGAAGAGACTTATGGACATCCTCCCATTGATCAACCTTCTAAGTCCATTTATAATGAGACCGGTTTCTGAGGTGTCAGTTGCAGAGAGGTTGAACTCTATTCCTAATTCCATTAGGACGATGCAATCTATTATCGACCCTATTCATGAAGACAGAAGAATGGCCTACATGCAAAGAAAATACTCCATGCGAAAAATGTATAACTGGTTAAAACACACACGTTTACTCACCCATATCTACACTGCTACCAATATATTATATTCGAGGAAGCCTCCCTGCATGGCCAGGGATGACGAGCAAATATGCAGCTTTACTTGTTTATAGAATAAAAACTGTCTGAAGAAGCATTCGTTAACCACAATTATTCCAGTTTGATGGAGCTCGTGGAGTCATTCAGAAATATTTAATAGCCCAAGATAACAAAATTGACCCGGGGGCACAGCAACAGAAATGTAGTTGATGGAGCAACAAGTATCTTGTAATCTAATTTGAATAAAGAAAAGAGAGACAGACATTACTATGAAAAAACTAACCATGACGCTGTAATTGACACAGATCAATCCAAACTTCTAAGCTCTGAAACAAGCTTTCCGAGCTTCAATAACGTGCGTAATTGCATACATGTATATCATTATATTATGTATCCCATTAATCGAGCTATTGAGGGTCTCCTAAGAACCGATTACTGGCGTTCCGCCACATTAAGGCTACTTGTACTTGGGATTTTTCAATTAACCTTATACTCTAACCGTATTTATAAACCTAACATTTCTACTTAAGCCACAGTACTCACGAGAAAGGTTCTCTGAAATGTCCCTTTCAGATTAGTAAAGGCATACATGTATATGTGATGTGTTTCAGAAAAATGAGTCACAAGTCCCAAATTGATATTTTTCGATGAGTTTTATTCACAATATCTCCTTGTTGGAATGTACTCATCTTTGGGGTGTCTAGCCCTCGATATCGTATAAATACATGTACCAAATCTCAAAACAATTTATTAAATATATCCATGTTTTGGTGGGTACAATTATTATACAAATTCGACAAATAAAAAGAGAGAGAAGTTAGCTGCCTTCCATCATGGGCGCTTGACCCTTTTTATTTTTATTTTCCATTTTGCAACAAGAGAGAGAGAGAGAGAAAAATATTTCAGCGTACGGTCAGTTTGAACTTTTCCTGTCTCCTCTCTCGAGCTGCCTACACACACTGGCTAGCATTGATCAACAACGTTCCGGGCAGAATTCCAAGCTATAAGCAGGTCCTGTCATTGGTCGATTTATGCATATATTAATTAATACATTACATTGTATTGTATATAGATCAAGGACATGATCTACGGAATGGCAATCAGAGAAAAATTCAATCAATAAGATGGCGTAAAAATAGAGTAGGAAGAAGCATGCTTTGTAGGTTAAGTGGATCATGGATCGAACCGACTTCCAGAAATAGTAAGGGTAATGGGAGACGATAAATCTATTAAAAGATCTCTGAAAAGACATTACCTTCAAGGTTTTATGGTTTCAGCAATGGTTGAAATGTAGACCCCCTACTGTATTTAAGCTGACATTTCTTCGTTGTAACTGATATTCTTCGTTGTAACTATGATTTAATTATTATTTTTTGATTTTTTGGTCGACTCTAGTACATTTTGCATGTTTATGATAAATATATCTCTATATGTATTTGTGTGCAGACTTCTACCTGTGCAGTATAAAACGCAAGACCCACTTGGGACTCATTTTGTTCTAATGTTGAATTTTGGTGGAATATTTGGTGGAATATTGAAGTACTAATGTCCACTGCCAATTGTGTTAATACTTTATTATGTAATATCCAACGGTTTGTTGTAGGAGCACGACGCGATACTTATGTTTTTAGAAGTGTTTTTAACTTTGATTTACTCTCACTGCCTAGGCTCACTTGCAGTACTGAATAATGTTTCTTTGTTACATAGTTGTCTCAAACTGACAGTTATTCCAATGTCCGACGTTAAATGTTATCATTAATTGAGGGTTCTGTCGGAAGAACTGTCAAGGCAGAGATATGTGACCCGTTTTTCCGAGTAAGCCATATATGTAAAAAAAGAATTTGGAAAAATAAAGTTGCAATATATATATATAATTAATATTTTCCCTTATTTTTTTCTTTTACATTTTGACAATAATATTATATTATTGACTTGCTATTTCGGTAATGTCATTCAGCAAAGTATGCGTTAAAAACTCAAAAATTATTGTAACATCTGGCAATTCTGAGAATAGGATCATCAATGTAATATCCTTGTTCCTAAATAAAAAATGTTTTCAGGTCAAATAAAATATCATAATTATGGAATATGTGTGCATTGATTTTTTATTCTGAGCTGTGAGCTGCATACATATCTTGATCAAAGACAATTATCTTTTTTACGACATAAAATGTGTACTATGGAACAAAGTTCATGTCGTAAAAGGTAGCAACATAGCCTGATAGAAACGGACACGCCTTACATACAGGTACATGGGAAGACAGGCATGTAATATGATGTTTCCTATTTGATTCAATGTATACATTGTATATAAATTATGTATACATACATCTCGTAATCATTATTTCAGTTACTTGAATGCTTCAGGGCATTATTTCTCTATTTTAATATTTCCTTTCAATATTCAATACTTAATTCCTGCAAAGACTAAGAACTGTCTCTTATAGCGGAACTCCACTATAGGTAAAAAAAACGGCGCCAACAGGCAAAATTCGTCGCCGACATGACTAAAAATTCGGAAAATTCGACATGACTAAAAATTCTAGTGGAAGAGGGGTTGTCGGCAACACATTTATTTGTTGCCAACAATTGCAAAATATCTAATTTGATTAGATATTTCGTCGCAAAAAATTACGAATCAGCTGGGAATGCAGAATTTTTGGTATGTAATGGGCACATTTATCCACATATCCACAGACAGACGCATGTCCTTGAAGGATTTAGACGCATGCACTACCTACTAGTAACTGTCTTCCAAATAGTTCTATCAAACTTATACGGATGTACAATCTCAGTACATACGTATCAAAACAAGTCTTAAACCAGTGCTACATCTCTATATAATTCACAGCAGACTCTCGGATCGTTCCATTACCAAAATCGTTCCATGATCGTTCCATTACCACAATTATAATCTATATTTACGTCCATTAATCCTATTCCTTTCATCTCCAGTATTTGGGCTAAGCCATTCCAGGATTGTCCTTCACAATGACTAAGCATAGCGATGGGCTTTGTACCGATGTCTTTTGAAGCTTTCTCTTAGATGGAAACATAATCGATTGGAAATGCAATATTCCCTTTCTCCCCTACCACCTGTTCGTTTCACATGACTTCCGTCAATATCACCTGGAAATTAAAGACCTACACTTCGTTGGAGGTCTATCTTCTTTGAGGTTATTCAAGCAATAAATGCACTGGAATTTCTTGGTCACTTCAAGGAACTAGCTTCGTGCCTCTCTTAAGTGTTCTATTCAATAGAATGCATTATATTATTATTATCAATAAGTTGTCAGGATGTTTCCTTTCTTTTATTCAGTCCGCCAAACATCACAATATCATGTCCCTCCTCCTGAGAATTTCCATTGTATATTTGATTGCTGTTATATGTGTGCAACCAGATGCGATGTATGTCTAGATAAGTAAATTTTCTGAGAACAAATTTCTGAAAGTGATAAACATAGAAGAATGGCTACAAGGTGACTGTTTTGTACTATATACTAAGGGGCACTCTAGGAGCTGCAACGAATAATATCCTTTGACATTGATTATATTGGACTGACTTTAGATTGAGAATATTAGATTTTCTGCGCTCACACTTATGTTGCTTTCCACAATTATTCTCATATAAATGAGATTATGATTTATTGATATCATTATTCATGAATATGGTTAAATCACTTACTTTCGCATCGATCTACGCAAGCGAAGGTTATGTTGTATCATATCGGAAATATAGAGTTTATCTACCCAGGATTACCACGCTAAAAATACCCTTTCGTCTAGAGGAGATATAGAAGGATGATATGAAATGATGATAATATGATATGAAATATGAAGTATAATATGATTGACATTTTCAGTGGCCTTATATAATTTACTTGTTGGAAATTGCCGGGCATTGACATTCAATTTCAGTGGAGCCTCAACGACTTCTTTTATTAAATGTTCTTAACAAAATGTTTATTAATTTTGAAACTGGATTCTGTAATTTTACAGTTTCCAGTTTCAAAATTACTAAACATTTGCATCTGGGAGGCCTATTTGGGAGACTGCATCTAAATGACTTAGGAATCACTGTTTAATATTGCCAATTACTTCTAAGCTTATTCCCATGAAGCTGCAAAAGAACACAATATCATGCTATTTCTATGATCTTTCCTGTGACATATCCCCAATTCAGCCAAAAGCGGAAAAAACATTCTATGAATATCTGACTCATCAGTGGTTTCAATCCCTTGGAACATATTAACACGACTGCAATGACGTCTCAGACAAAGAAGCATCAGCTGGAGAGGACAGGCCTGTTTTTTCCCACACAAGATGACCGACCAAGAAAAACAGCTTACACAGTTTAGCTGACAGCTATGACACCAACAGCCCGCCCCAGGTGAATACACAAGACAGACCTAGCTAGACCTTTTCATTATAGATGATATTATATCCATCTAACCATTGACTAGACTCCCCTCATACCTCTAGGGAGGTACGAGACCCCATAATAGGAAATAAAATAAGTGTCAGTGCACATGTCCCTGGGTCCGACCAGCATGACTTCAACACGTTACAAATGGGATGGTTATCTTAGATTCAAGTAGCACTGCAAGAAGACAGAGCCGGATGAAAAAGTCCCAGTGGGGCGATAGACTCGCCCTAACAATATTACCAAGGGCATGGTATTGGTAGCTGCAAGTGACTGGCAGATCATGAGCATCAGACAAATGCGATCCTTTCACCAGGAGCACCCAGTCTGGACATGAGTAGAAAGTGTGGTTGCCCATGTTTATTGGTTTAATAGATCAATGTACCACTCCTGCAGGGGCCGCAATATTAGCAATAACGTATCAGATGTTGTTGTACGTGTTGTCAACTTTATTTTGTTGATAGAATTTTACATTATTCCGGCTTTCTATTTATGTCAAAACTAGTCACTGACCATTATGTATGTACTGTCATACTGCGGCTTTTTATTGAGCTAATTGTGGGAGGATGGAAAGGTCCGGGGACCTAGAACCTATGTAAGTGGTCAAGTGATGAGTGGTCTTACCCCCTCGGCCAACAAAATGAATTACTAACAATCGACAAATCACTATCACATCTTCTTTCCTCCTTATTTTATTCAATGTGCATTTAATTAAGGCTAGCGATGGGAAGAACGTCATTGCGACGACATCGATTGTGCACTTCCAGCAATACAAATGCTTTGTATTTAAATAGAAAACAAAGAAAAGTACAATCTTACAGGCTTGTCACTATACTCATAATACTGTGACCTCGTGCGGTATGGGTGCACTGGAGAAAATGGTATTTTAAGGATAAGAAAATAGCAGCTGTAAGATGCGGTGTTGTTCCCCTCCAAGAACAAGCCTGTATGGTCGAGATCTATATAGATTACTATCCTGAGGATTAATCCTGAGTTCAGATGTCATTACACAGGAATATCTGGTTCCCTGACCCTAAGCAGCCCATGGCACTTCCGGTTGCAAGGCCTATCGTGTCCCCAGCGCGCTGCTGAGGCAGTGTACGCGGCGAGTTCCCAAACAAAATCTATAAAGATAGAATCGCGGTCTATTGGTTTGTCCTGGAAACCAGACAATCTGCGAGAAATATTGGCTGAACCCAAAACAAATGTTTCTAAAATATTATTTTTGCTGATCCTTCCCCTTTTAAGCAGACCCTTTTAATGTGTCAAACGTTTACCAAAGTGTGCCACGGGGACCCATATCGGACCCGACTTTCACATTACTTTAAAAACTCAGTAAGTATATTTTCTATGGCTTAACTAATATTAAATCAATGAAACTAGACACGATTTCCTATTCTATGAGCTATAAAACATGCATATCCGGCGATAATTTCCACCAATATTGCAATTCTAATATTAAAATTGCTAATTAGGTCACAGCTACCTTAACGTTAAATGACCTACATTTATGATAATGAACAAGCACAGAGCTTAGCTCATATTCAATTTATTATAGACCATAAAATGTTCTTTCATATGAGATGCACCACATAATTCTGTCATGAATATTCATTGTTTTATGATCTTTTAGGAATAATAATGTGAAATACATTTTTTGTCAACTGGGTCTGCAAGTGGTTAACCAGCCGTTTTATGCCCGCCTAATTTTATTTAATAACTGATGAAGTCACAAATCTAGGCAAAACGCATAGGGGTCGTCAAAGAAACCAGCTATACACAGAAGTGAACGTGAGGTGTCTTCAATTGCATTGGTTCCATTCCTTTAATTATAATTATTTAATAACGAGAGCTTCCTCGCTGAGAGGCGAGGAGAGAGTGACTGAGGCTGGTGCAGTAAGACTGGTGCAGTAAGGGTGGGTATAGTTTGACCAATGCACCGGTCAAGAGGCATATATATACTACATAGACTACTACCGGTATTCATCTAAATATTGCAAATAGTGCTCAAAACACACAGACACATAATTTAGCCACCTCCCTTCCATCATAATATACAACTGATGTTATCTTGATTTTATCTTTTTTATGTATATAGTTAAGGGAAGATTTCCCCTCAGAACCAAAAATAAAGAACTTAAAAACCGAACTTTGCTCACTCCAATATGCTTGGAACTCTTTTTTTTATAGGATGGGATTAGAGGGATTCGCTAACTACAGGAAAGGAAAGAGTGATGGACCGCACAGACTAAGGAGACTATATGCCAAGAAAAAGGCAATACCGCTGAAGGTGATGCTAATGACTTCTCCAATATAAAAACCACATACCGCCAACATAACAGCAGTTGTATATTATGATGGAAGGGAGGTGGCTAAATTATGTGTCTGTGTGTTTTGAATACTATTTGCAATAGATGAATACCGGTAGAACAATAAAAAGACAACAAATGACACTCAGGACGGGCAATGTCATTATTTGTGGAGACGGAATTAACAATGGTCTTCTGAGGTTCCAGAGATGGAAGATCTCCATTATGATTAATATCCATTTAAGAATGTTCTGTGCAACGTACATTGAACTAGAATGAGGCTATAGGTACTCGTATAGGTATATCATCAAGGTTTTGCAGGAAACTTGATAATCGATTGTCTAAACATAAGAAACTATTAGTTGAATATTGCCACGGCTTTGCAGGAACTGTGAATGAAACAATGCAAAGAAATTGTAAAACATTAGCCACCAAAACCTTAGAAAAATAACGTACTAACAAAAAAACAAACAACATTGATTGCGTTAATGGAACAATAACACTGAGAAATGTATATGTGAACAAGGTATCAAATAAATCAGTTTTATTAATTAACATTGTGTATGGCGTGTGCCACTAAACATTATGATAATTATTATTATCTTAATTTTATCAAATTATAATCATCCGAATTTTGTAATAGTTATTGTTGAATATATGTAATAATAATTAATTACAGGGCACAACGAAAACCACCCCTACACGAAAAACGATGGATACATTGAGATGTACCAAAAGGAGAAATAAAAACCTTACAACAACTACTTCCATATGCACTGTTGAATTTGCCATTTAAGGTCACCACTCCAGTGTAGCCTTGCTAAATCTGGACGTGAAACACAGAACCTGTTGCTCTATTCCCTACTATAGTTCGACCAATTTGCTGCCGTTGGTACGTGTTGGGCATTTTGAGAGGTTTCGCGCTTCCATTAAGGGTTCTCGAGCCTATTTGAGCCTATTTTGTTGTATTTATGCTGTTCAGTGGTGGCAAGTTCTGGAACTATTACCTGACTATCGATGTATAACGTTTTTAGCTTCTCAGTAAATTCGAGAAGCTTAGTGAATTGCGTACCATTCTGTCAATCATCTTCATCCATCATGAATGTGTGAGATGGTTGTGGGGTAACAATCAGTGTGAAATCATCTGTCTGATCAGTTTGCATGTTTGCAGAAGGCTTATCTACTCCACCCATTTCCCACCTCCAAACCTCCACCCTGCCCCCTCTCTGGTTATTACATAATAAGACAAACAAGGTCTGCCCTTGCCTTCCAGCTCCCTCCCTCCCTCCCTTGCCTTTCACTCATTACCCCCATCTCTCTTTCTCTCTCACTCTGAGTGCTGTTTTAGTGCACTATCTCTATCCCTCCTTCCCCTCCCTCTCTCTCTCTCTGTACATCCCTCTCTCCCCTCTGTCTCTGTCCCTCCCTCCCTTTAGTTGGAGAGGGGGAGGAAAGGGGGAGAAGGAAAATTGATAGATGTATAGGAGTGTTTTTATTCTTTTGTTGGAAAACCTATTATACATGATCAATCTTTGGAGGGATTTAGACTCTCTCTCTCTCTCTCTTTCTGAAATTCTCTCAGAGAAACAATGTCACTGGATGGGGTGAACTCTTCCTCACACTCCACCTGCCTGCATATACCTGTATATATATGGGACAATCGACTTTACGAGGGGGTACCTCGACTTTACGAGGGGGTACCTCGACTTTACGAGGGGGTACCTCAACTTTACGAGGGGGTACCTCGACCTCAGCGTAGGTGAAGGGTTCTTTCTTTTATCTCAGCAGGCTTATGTAAACAAACTGTATGCTACATATGAGCAATTCCACCAATTGGTCGTCATTTGACCATCCAGGGCTGAAAATTCTTAATTTTTTAAAATTGCTTCTATTGATTTATTCTTTTTCGTCCATAAACTAGACATATTGCTGCTAATATAGACGAAATTGGGAAAGTTAATAATGAATATTGTAGTCATGGTAGCTTGGTAGAGACTGGAATGAAACTCTGTTGATAAGGGCACAGGAGAATGGTACTTATTTCTACATAAATGAGGAATTATATTAGAAATAATTAAAAAAGATATGCATATAATGTTATGAATCATTGTGCAATTCATTGGTCACAATATAAGGGTCATAACGCTTTTTAGTTTGTGAAAATATTCCAACTAGAAGAAAAGTTACAGCCAAAAAACGATTCAGTAATGGTAATGGTAATGGCAGCGGTAAGGGTCACAGTGCATTGACCCTCTGTCCATATACACATAATCCGATATATTTAGAATTTATACAAAAATGTGTCACATTCTTCACGTAGTTTTTCTGTTGAGATGACTAGAATACTTGTGTTGGTTGTTTATGAACGTAAATATGAATTCTGTTTAAGTATTTGGAGGCAAAATTATTAGGAAAAATGTTCTTTTTATGTCCCAACAACACATGTTAGTGTCATTGTCAGTGTCAGTATCAGTGTCAGCATCAGTGTCAGCGTCACATGTGGAATACTCACGTGACGCTGACACATTTCCTATCCTAACTTTCTTTTAAGGAGAACCTGGGTGAATTCATTGTTTTTGATATGAAGTATGTGCAACATCTCATCTATATGGATATTATTAATTATCAATTCCTAATATTTATTAAATGCGTCAGGATGATAATGCTCACGTGACACTGACAGTATAGAGCTGCCCAACTTATAAATTAAGTACTTTAGTACCTAAAAATCCAAAGTATGAACATATATCTGAACAGATTTATTTTTAATATTTCAAGTCTATGTACAATTAACAAAATTAGCACATATTGTTCACTTCAAGTTTTTAATTTTTTTCCTAGCCTGGATTTCAAATTCCACACTAGACGCTGACATTTAGAGTTCCCAACATATTTTTTCATTTTTACTATGTCAAATTTCCACAGTAAACGAATAAAAAATAGATCATGGAATAGTCAGGGTCAAGGCTCAATGGTAAAATAAGTTTAAACTTATGTTTGACTATATATTTTTATTTATTTCCAGCATTTTATTAGGCCACCCTTGAATTTTCTTCACTTTTGAGGCCCTAAAATCCAGTTTTTTCACCCCCATGCCTAAATTCTTAGGAAAAACTATGTAAATAGGGGGTATTTCTGATGTATTTTGGGTGGGCGGACACAATAAAACTATTGAAAAATGTCTCCCATCATTTTTTTCCATTCAAATAAGCAAAAGACGATTTTAGGGTCAAATGACGACCAAATGGTGGATTTGCTCATATGGATAAATTATATAGGTCTGTACACACTTTTATCGATGTACCGAATAACTTGCTTCAACTTAGGTTTGTAGTTATTTCAGAACAAAAATTAAATCTATGTTAGAAATAATGAAACATTTTGTAACCTTAATATCAGGCTATTCTGAGAATATTTATACTTGATGTATAAAAATGTTTATTAGACCTGAATAAAATATTTGCAAAATCAAAATCAATAGTATGTTGTCTTGTTTCATCAACAAGTTAACCATTGTACATGGTTAAGGGATTGTGTATTTACACATTTACACATATAAGCATTTTTAATTGAATATTCTGCATTTTCAGTTGAACAAAAACTAAATTTCTGTAACTATGACTTGACATTGTGCACAAATAGTTGATACTGAGAGAATATATATGTAGTGAACTCGGTTTGGGACTCTTAGCTTAGGAATAAAACGGAACAAGGATTACTCTCGTACTCTGGTTTTATTGCCTCACAACCCAACAGACCAACCCTTGTGGACCAGCCACAAAGGGAACATATATGCTGTAAAACAGTATAAAACAGGGTGTGGAGAATAAGGAAACATCACATATTCTCATAAAAGCAGAGTTAAAGATAAGTAACACCAGAGATCGGGTAAGAACACATAAAAGGACGTTTCAATAGTATAAAATGGCAATATACAAGGAGAAGACACAATATAAAGAGATAAATACAAATAATAGCAATAAGACACAAGACCACTCTTCCAGGGTCTGTGCTTCGGATTGATCCGAGAGCCCTCGACCGCCCTCTGGTGTCAGTCCGAAAGGACTGGACTCAACCAGCGGACAGTCTCGGACTCCCGGACGGTACTATTGCGGAACCCGTAAAACACACGACCACTACATATATACATTAAGTGAAACTGATTATAAAGTTAAATAGAAAAATAGTTGATTAAATCGCGCACAAATAATTGATACTGGGAAGTTTGGAAACGCAGAATATATACATTAAGTTAAACTGATTATAAAGTTAAATAGAAAAATAGTTGATTAAATCATTGATTAACTTAATAAACTTATAACTTGTTGTCTTTCCCGTTCACTGATATCATTAGATATACATATTTGAAGTATATCACGGTGATAATATCAATTTAAATATATCTGGTGAGTTCTGGACATGATCATCATTAAAAACCTAATTTTAGGGTCAACTTATGTACCATACCTTTACCCCCCCCGACCCCCCCCCCCCCCCACACATATCAATATGAATGGTACAATACTGGTTTAAGTTTTTAAATCACTGAGCTCTACATGCATTGTACAACACACATTGAATTTGGAACCAATTTGGCAATTTAATTACAATTTTGACTATATTTAACTGAACAAAATCCGTATTTTTGCTATTTCATATATTTTTGGACGCCCTCACAAAAAAAATAGACGGTGAAAACTATATTTCTTTCTTTTATAACAAAGAAGACACCCCCAGGCAGTATATATCACAGTTTGAAAAAAATCTGATGACGGGTTCTTGGTGAGAAATACGAATATGTTTTGAAAAGTCATCCTTTTCCATAGGAACCAATAGTAAACGGGTAAAAATATTTGCGACCTCATATTTCAAAAACTAGTCGGTGATTTTAAAAATCATATGTGGCCTTGGTATGATCATAATATGTACAAATGATTCAAGTTTAGGAAAATCTGATTATTTTTTTAAATAGGCTTGAGAACCCTTAATTTTCAATCCCCAAGTTCACAACCATCTCACGGAGACCCTATAATTTATGCACTGGAGTCCATGCACCTCAATAGGAGTTTCCACTTCTTTCTTTTATTTAGAACTTGTATACAGCAAAGATAATTTCAAATGATAATTGAAAGTAGATCTATAGACTGGTACAAAGTACACTGCATGCAGGTTCATTAGCATGACAAGATTATGGGCTCACAGGCAGCAATTCTATGCGGATAAACCATGGTCTTCATCCACTGCTGTGTCTAACTACACTGAATCCTAGAAAACATGGGTATCATTAAGCAGTGAATCAGGCAAAACCGGCAGCTCTACGCATTCAGTAAATCCTGAAAAATTATTTAAGATATGACACATACTAGGTATATCTGAGTAGTTTGTATTGTCTTGATTAAAAAACATCTGTCTAGTTATGATGGACGGGTTGATTCTCATTTTTGTCTTACATTTAGATTATTTGAGAGAATAAGTGGAGGCGAATTGTACATTTTCTGACGACACATGGAGTGCTGCATCAGCCAATGATACTTATGATTAAACCTACCATGCTGATATATAGCAAAAAGAATTTGGGGCCCTTTCATATGTAGCAAAAGGAATCTGGGGTCTGTTTCATCAGAAATCCTAACTTAAGATGTTCCTATGCTCAGTTATTTTCCCTTCCTTAAGTAAGCAATTCTATCATAGGAATAAGAATAGCAGTGTGCACGGGTATAGGAAATTCTAAGCAAGCTAAACAAGGACAATCTTAAGTAAGGATCTGTTATATTTGTTAACAAGGAAATCCTTTTTGGATGAGACATGTTAGGCATATTGTGTTGTATTCAATTAAAGGCAAATAACACAATTTAAATACATTCACATGTAAAAACGGAATATTATACACAAATGTTTTCATGCTTCGCCTGTTTGAAAGCAGATAGTAGCACGGACAACAGGTCAATTCCTTGAGACTGGCATAGAGCATAAATATCAGTCAGGTAGGGTTACGTTTACTTAAACCTACACTTAAACTTATTTCGTTCAACATGATATCATTTAATATCATATGTATGCACATTACCCTATTAGATTAGAAATTACTCTATTAGAGTATGAATTAACAGCTGCCATGTCTAATGTGTGTGTTGGAATTGGGCAGTGGCTGCCATTGAGGTAATGGGAAGGATGAATGGGTATTATAACGGGAACATGGCATAAGTGCAAACAGTAGCAAGAACATTCCATTGATCCCTCGGTATTGTTTTCCCCTGGCATGATAAAAACTGATTGGTTATAACAACTGGTCCATCGCAGCAAGTAATAAACCAAGTTGTTCTTTGGAAGACTTCATGGAAAGAGTGAGTACTTATTATTGAAAATCTCTCTATATTCACAAGAAACATAATGATAGATTGGATAATAATTGGAATGGGATGCAGTACTAATTGGATATCCTGTTTACAGCACACTGCGTCTGGTGATTGTGTTACATTTCAACATTATAAACCTTTTTTTATACAGTTTTTATAAGTATGATATTTTATGTTTTTTATAAGTAAGATAATGTATGTTACTGGATAAAGTTTAACTAGCATTGTCTGTGTACCATCACTTCACCGATACAACATATATGTGAATGATTTATCTGGTATAAGATAATCGTCCTGCAGTATGAAACTGCAATATGATAGTATGTCCCTATACAATGTCTGTTCTTATGGGGTACAGTATAAATGGTACCAGATTAATTATAGCTGGTAAATAATGACTCTCGTGTATCCGAATCTCAAAAGTCCTATGCACCACTTTTTCTCTTTGAAAGGATTAAAGCCCCATGTCAACTGAGCCGATTATCTTAGAGTGGCAGTCCGCTGACGGCCATCAGTCAGCTACCTTCATCTTTCATGTATATGTAATGAATGGCATCAAACTAGATTGTGTCTTGACGAGAATGTCTTAATGGTTCAGCAATATAACAATCTCATCAGGCAATTAAACTGCAAGATATAAACGTTTAGGAAGATCAGGCATAATGTTACTAAATTTGGTGCTGTAACGATAGCCATGGCCAAAGTACTATCCGTCTTAAACTATAGTTTATTTGCTTTAAGTCCCCTATAACGAATAGATATTTAGTCAAATTGCAAAAACTACAGAACCGTATACTAAGAATTGCTCTGGGATGAACTTACAGAATATCAAATGTGGAGATATTAACGAGAACCAATAAAATGAATATAAAAAATAGATTGATGTTTAACCAAAGTAAAATTGAACATGGGGAGATACACAAGAAAGGTATATGGGTAGTTTACCTCTTAGAAACACAAGGCAAGCAGAATTACCTAATTTAGGGAATTTCTAAATTTCTAAAACTAATAAAGATCTGAGATCATTAATAACTTCTATCAGAGTAAGTTGGAATACTCTTCGAGCAAATCTTAAATTGCTAGGTGATTCTGTGATATTTAATAGAGCCCTTAAGGCCCACCTGATGTCGAATCAGGACCCTGTTTTGATGATGTTAACATGAACATTGTGTTATCTATTTTACTACGATGCTTTTTGTAGAATCATCAATTTTTTTTTATTTATTTATTTTTTTATTCATTTAGGGCATAAACATCTACTGTTACATCAAAATTGAAAAAAACTGCCATATCCACCATGGATGTGTTTCAGACGTTGCCACTTTTAAAAATAAAGCGATTTATATTTATCAAGTAAAACCCTAAATTTCTTTCAAACCAATATTAACACAAATTACTAATAAATTTGTATCAACCGCTACTAGTGTTTCAAAACACTCTTCCATCTGTCCTACTGTCCAATGCCTTATAGGCACATATAATTTATTATCTTGCATTTTTCGATTTACATACAGTCCAGACGGGTCTCGATATAGTTTGAACCACACAAACAAATAATCTTATAAAAACTAAGTACTTAATATACCTTTATTCTCTAGTCAAAGCCCACCCTTTAATGTTTTTAACAAAGGGGAGCCTGTCGTTCTCAACTCTTATTATTTCAGGAAGGCTATTCCACAGTGCCAGATCTTTATAATAAACACTTCCCTTCATCCTTTCACCTTTTGGTCTCTTAAGTTTCAAAACGTTCTCCCCTCTGTTTCTAAGAGCCATATTCCCATCTTACACTCTTTCGAAATGATCTTGCCTGTCATAGATAAGTTTTAATGAGGCCACCTCTGCCCTATTCTTTAGGGGGAGTAGGCCAGATCTTTCAGTCAAATCAACTGTTGGCATATGATTGCCAACGGTTGTCAATTTATGAGTGGCAAAAACTACTTGCAAAGCTTTGTTCCAGTCCTCTGGACTTTCTTCAACATACACTTGCCCAGGTTTAACATTAGAAAATTCGAAAACTCAAGATATGGTAGCACTTAAGTCTTCATCATCTGAAGGCACAGCCATTCACCCATGAGCTGTCTTCTGCGGCATATCTGACTGATTTTAAACATAGCTAGCCCTATTTCATGTTCAAGGTGGGATTTACAAGACAGGTCTTCACAGATTTTTGTTCCAGGGTACTTGAACATTTTGACTCTTTCCACAGCTACACCCATGCATACTAATGGCCCAACCTTGTTCGAAATTGATTTTCTACCAAAGAGTTGCATCTTAGTTTTTTTATCATTTGGTTTCAAACTGTTATTTCTACACCAGTCCTCATATCAATGTTTATTTTCTAGTATAATTGTGAACTCTGAATTTTATCCTATAATAATTGTTTGACTGTTTTTACCAAACAATGTATGTGGACAATGTCATAGACCCAAATGAGATATGTGGCTGTATTCAATGAATATATGAAAGTTTGTTTCAACAAAAACATCACACAAAGTGGTTCAATCTCTAAATAACAAAGAGAAACCTTGCCACGTTCTTCTACAAGCTGTTCTAAGATTACCTTAATCCGTTGATACGAGAGAAGCTTTCCACTAACAAACAGCACACTGCATAATTTAAGTTAACTCAGATATAATTTGTAGCTGACGCAGTCATAAAGTGTTTTACTCTTCAGTGAGTGAACATGCTGTTGTAGTATACATCTATTTATCAAATTAATAAATTAATTCCGCTCATTTCCGAGGACTTTTGTAAATTCTATTGTGTGTACACCCCATTGAAGAAACATTATATTAGTACGATATTTATGTTTAAGAAAGAAGAGTCTGATCTTGATATATTTGTCTAACCGTTGAAGAAACAATAATTTAATCTTGATATATTTTTCTATCCTTTTTGTTTTTCAGGATAGAGCCTGAGAAACAATTGCTTCACTGTCAAAAGTGCCAATCACTGATATCAGATCTAATCTGATAATGTTGAGAGCTGTGTGTAAGCTCAGATATGACATCAGTTTGCCTGCCTTATCTATTCCACTTGATCAGTCATACATTTCTGCTCCGCCCATGCACCACCCATTTCTCACCTCCACCATACTCCACTCCACTCTGGCACATGCTCCCTGCACCATTTTGCCCCCCTCTAGTTATTACGTAATAACCCTCACCCTTACCCAGTCATGGTTGGGTGCACACTGACATTGTGGCTCTATCCCTCCCTTGCCTTCCAGCTCTGTCCCTCCCTCCCTCCCTTGCCTTTCGAAACACAGGTAAATGTGTATAAATTAGATTGACACTAATTGTAAAGTTGAATAGATAAATAGTTGATTATATCATAACTTAACTTAATACTTACCTAACTTGATACTTGTTTCTACCACATTTATTCAACGATTCATTACCATGTCCTAGTACTGCATAAGCCCAGATGGCAGGATGTCATGAAAAACAAAAGAAAAAAAGATTTTAGTCTGCATCCCAGTCATAATCTGACTTACAGAAATTAATCCTATACAGTGCCAAATAAAGTAATTATCTGGGCTGGTTACATGGATAACTAGCAGTTTGTATTCATCACTTAGACATAAATTGATAACATTATTTTATTTTATCTACTCATACAATTTGTCATTAGACTTCATCAAGCATAACCTAATTTGGATGACTGTATGAGTATGGTCTTGAAATATATTAGAATAAAATATATTATATTAGATGGTTATATTATTCAAGATTGAAATTGAAATGCAGATTATGTATGTATAATTAATATAATAGATATACGTCAGTCAGCTAACTGAAGCTAACTAAAGTTGGAATAACAGACCCCACTACCTTAGTACAACTATCAAGTTGCAACGTTAAACATTTTAAAAGAAGGTTAAGCCAAGCCCCCACCCCCCTACACAGACATACACTGAAAGGAAGAGCGTACACATGTAAATCATTCAGTACTGTCTGGTTTCATCGGTACATCAATTTAAAATGAGCAAAAATGGCGGACACCTGTATACATTCCACATCTTTATTGATATGCATGCTCCCAGAGTCCTAGGGTACGTGGTTTTGATTACAGTAGAATGGGAGAATAACTAGGAATGCCTTTTGTAGAAGGCTAATAAACTTTACATTACCAAATACCTGTCACCTCCCCTACTGTCAGTAAGATTACAAAGATGTGAAGTGTGTAGCACCAATGTGGGGATTAATAACGTTAGATATGGAGAGAACGATTTTGTATGCCTTTTATCTAATATCCTGTCATGAATCCTCGGCACATATTACTTGAGTAAATGCCTGGGAATCATGTTCATAGTTCATAGTTCAAGAAATGAACTGCGGGTGAAACCAAGTCAGTGTATGACAAATGACTTTGTAATCAACTGTGATATTATTTCTTCACCCTCTGTTTCACATAGTTTCTACTACAGATGTGTCTGAATAAATCCAGAGCCCCATTCCATACACAGTCCCTATTTCCTTTCTAATTCCTTTGCTTAGCTATATTTCCTTTGCTAAGCAACTGGTAAGGAACTTTAGGGAAGGAATTTGCTATACTAACTTTTTTGCTTTATTCTTTTCCTAGAGTGTAAAGTGCATGCCACGCCAAAATCAGTCATGGTGGAAGAGGCAGAGAGTGATAAAGGGTTGAAAGTGCCAGTCAAAATAACAGACATGACTGTGTATGGACCATAGTTTCTCTAGCATTCAATGCTGTCTAGTCAAAGCCTTTTAGCAACCCTTAGTATTGAAAGATAAAAGAAAACGGCCACAGCTGGCATAATGCTATTAAAATGCTGCAATCAAACTGTTGGAGAATACGCTTAAATGATTTTAATATTAACTGTATTTAAAATAAAGATAGTAGGATATTAACAGCTGCTAGCACTACCACAAGAGCATAATTAAAAATGTACTTGTAATCGCTCTGCACTGTTATTGTGCTCATAATAAAAGCATATGAAAAGAGCACTGTGAAGAAGCAAACAAATTGCAAACCATAAATGCGCATGTGTTATGACCCGAGGTGAGTTCGAGGACGATAATGGACAGAATGCTAGAACAAATCCAGCTTACGTTAACTATGTCTTTTGTTGTAACTTTTATTAACCAAAAGTGATAAAGTCGGGCTGATGCTGTCTTGTTGGTTTATGTTGAGCCTCCAACATATATCTCTATCCGATCTAAGTCGGAAACCCTGCTGTAGAAGCTTAAGGTGGAGCCCCCTCCTCTGTTTAAAAAGGGAGCAGATTGAATTGGCGGTGGAAGTCATCAACATTTTGGAATCGGTTTAGTTCTAGTAATAATTCTATGAATTCTATTTGGTAATACTTGGAGGGGTTTTAGTGACGATTTTGGAGCTACATCATAGAATATATCTGATTGGTCAATTAGGGGTAAAACTGTAAACTTTTGTAAACTTGCGCACTGAGCTGAACATTCAATCTACTCCTTAGGTGTTTAAAAAGCCAGAGCTTATGTGAGACCTTCTGTGTTGTGTTGGACAAGTGTTTTTAATGACAATTAAGGGGCCGTCGACGACAGTCCCAAGGTATTTATTCATCAACTTCTTCCAAAGGCTTTTGTCCCAATATGCAATTACCGAAAAGCATGGAACCCACTGGAAGACTTGGAATATAGGTTTCAAAAGTGGACCCCTTTTTGTACTCAACATTTGTGCAAATAAAAATTGTTGGATGGTAAGGTTGATTTCATATACAGGTACAAATGGTGTCGATTGAAAAGGCTGGATGTAATTCATTAATTCCAGTGGATTCCTCACAGCAATTGAACAAATATAGTATTGACAATCAATCCTATAACTCAATATTATGTGTATTCCAACTATTGCAAGCCTCATAAGGAAATGTCTCCTGTTTCAGAATGTGACAATGTATAATAAGAGACATGAATTAGCCCCATCCATGCAAAGCTTTACCGACCTGAATTGATCGTCTAAATAAAGGTACGTACAGGCTAAAGATACAACTAAAAAAAAGAAGAACGCACACCATAATAAGTACAACCACTCATTCCAATTTCCACTATTTTATTGCGATACGTCCTAAAAATATAACTGGTAACATAACACCACTCACAGGGCAACACTTGCTTGCCATAATATTCAAACGGAGTGAATGAGCGCCGCTTTGTCATATTAGGGCTAGATTTTCTATTTGTGCTAAATTGAAGAAATGGGGGTTTTGGGGCTGTATAAATTTAGATATAACTAGAATTCAATATCTACATATCTCATTGCATTCCTCTCAACCTTAGCTTTCATTCCAAACATACTTTCTTATATGTGCGATCAATATTTTTTATCTGAAAGTCCAAAAATGATATTTTTGCCCTGTTTTGGACTATGAAATTAAATGAATACAAACTTCAACAATTGTTATTTTGTTCTCTTCCCCCTCTATGTTAATACTAATGGTTTTATCCAATACTTTATGTCTTAATTTGTTCCCCCCAAAATTGTTTTG
This sequence comes from Sthenelais limicola, assembly GCA_942159475.1. Classification (NCBI taxonomy): domain Eukaryota; kingdom Metazoa; phylum Annelida; class Polychaeta; order Phyllodocida; family Sigalionidae; genus Sthenelais; species Sthenelais limicola. Next base: position 67,254,147 of record OW804097.1, on the reverse strand, counting down.
CACAAATTGGAAATTTCCCCCTGTCCCCTGGCCCCTTTAATTTTTCCAACTATCAGCATAGCGTCCATAGGCCCTTTATCAATACCTGTATTAGATTAATAAATATTAAAGCCCGATGTGCATTCAAAAATCTGCCACTGCATGCAGAAGTGCATCTGACCAGTCACAGAAGTGCAATCCGCTCAAAAAAGCAGTTATGCACCTGGTTTTGAACCTGATGAAACATGCATCGTGTGATGCACTTTAAAATGCATATCAAAGTTATGTATCTAAATCAAAGTTATGTATCTAAATCAAGTGATGGACATGTTAATTTTTGTAATGTTGATTAATATTTGGGCCTTTTTTGTATATCCCATATGTGATGTGTCACAGGAAAATGAGTTACCCGTCGGAAAATTATTAACAAACTATCTAGGTTGGAATCTTTTATTTTTGCGGTGTTTAGCACTGGTAGTAGTATAAATATATCTGCCCAATTCCAAGACGCTATATTGAATGTATCTATACGTTTCTGAGGTTATCCTAAGGAGTATATTTAACTATATTTAACTACTTTATTATAGTGATTAACAATAGCTAACATTTCAAGACACGTCTACCATATATCAGAGATGCATTCGTTTTTACCATCATTAGAATCCAATTGATCTTGAAATACATGATCTTTTGGTTGGTAGCCACAAAAACTATAATTATGATCAATACTTATGAATTATAAACCTCCTGTCATCCTGTTTTCATAATGAACTTTTAGTTATGAATCATTTTATTAAGTAACTTCATCTCTCTCTCCCTCCCATACATTCTGTCATATTCCACATATATATAAGATATAAACAATAATAGCTGCACAAACACACAAGGTCTACATAGCAATGATAGTGCCTCACTGAGTGCATCATCAGTGCGTCTTTTACACCTGGTCAGTAGTGCATCGATGGGAGCATCAGGGCCACATTATCAATTGGGTCCATGGATAGTGTATTTATTTGAAATTCTCATATATTCATCTGTATAACCTAAACATTCTTAACACTTCTATCGCAAATGATAATTAAAACAAAATCCGCACCCACAACCACCATAAAATTACACAGTGAAGCCACAACAGTCCATAATACCTGGCACTCCACAATCACCTAGCATTCACACTCACTAGCTGTCGCACATCTGACACTGCATTCTCATCCTCTGACACTCATACTCTCTCTGCCACCAAGTCAAAGAAACCCCTCTACGCAAAGCTACACGATAAAAGTATTTAATATTATGTATTCATACAAAATTTGGGAATTAATTACGCTCACGTCAATATATTCTTATGAGTATATAAAATGATCCTCCTTGTGTTATAATAGGCCTGGTAGGGACTTGAAGGCAGGATAGAAGTAGCGATTTTTTAAGCATCTCACGTACCAGGGTTTATTATTACATGTTGTAACGCTACAGAAAATATTCCCTTAACGGTTGAAGGAATTTTATGTAAGGGAATAAAATGTTTCAGAATCATCTTGGGCTAGTAACTTTTATTTTTTTTAATCAAAATATACATATATGTGCATAATTCTAAATACTAAATGCAATTTAATATTAATGTTTTGTCTTGGGGTATTTCGTTATTTAGAAGCTAATAGATGACGTAACATGACACATATATTCCAAAATGATATTTTCCACGTGTAGCTCAGTTTAAATTAGATATTACATAAATACTGTGTTTTGTCATAATACTGAACATGTGTGCATGTGTAGAAATCATTTTCTTCAGCAGAATAAATATATTTTCTTTGCTGTAAGGTATACCTGTATTAACATAGTGAAGAATGAATTTATTTATAGATCAAACTTTAAAACATTATAATTATGTTGTTATATTGCTATGAGGTATTTCTCAGATGAAGGAACCCCGATTTTGATAAACCACATTGAAAATATGAATAATTAATGCAGCTTGGACGCTGGTAGACTTGAATATAATATCACCAATCATTCTCAATACATGGTGCATCTCTTCATATGTTTACCACTGCGTAACATGTCCTCACTAGGTAGCAGCACTTGTTTATCACTAGGTGGCGCGACAGGTCACCGTATTACATTTACAATTTCTTTAACAATAAAAGCACCACATATACGCTTATATGACACTATAAATATTGCCCATCATATACCTAGGAATATTGTAAGTAATACACTTCTATAGTTTATTTGTATAATGTATCTGTTTGATGTTGGAAGTTTCCTGATCGAAACACCCACATAACTATACATATGAGTGTGCCTAGTCTGCTGGGAGACTCAAGATGCTGCACCTACTGGAATGAACATACTCTCTGGCCATCTCTGTATGATGTGTGTGGCCAGGCCCAACACTGCCATGGAATAGAGTGATTGGATGAATGAAACTGATGCATTGTAATCTAAAGAGTAAAGCAAAATGCAATACTCTTTAGAAATATATTAGGAATATAATGTACAATTCAAATCCATTGGGACTAAAGAGCATTGAAAGTGGCTAGCTGAGTGTATAAGAACTGCATTCTATAACCTGGTAAAGAGTGCATCGTTGAGTGCATCAGAATTGCCTTCAAAAACCTGGTCTGTAAAGCATTGTTGACAGTATCATAGGTGCATTTATAAATCGGGTTAATAGAGCATTAAAATATTAAGTTATGAGCCTCAAAACCGTTTACGATTTCCACTAGTAAAGCACCTGGTCAGTATCAGGTCAACATGACCAGGTCAAAGTCAGGTCAGAAATGCAACCATGCACAACGGGAGGGGAATGGCTAAAATAGCATTAAACTTGAACCAGAAGATCTTATCAACACACACCGCAAATTTTGTTCAAAAAGATTCATAATGTTTTGTTATAATGTCTGGTTGTGTCTATCACTCCAAAATTCCAATTTTTCGGGCCTATGGACGTTAGGGGGCCTAAATCAATCCTCTTCTAAAGGAAAATATTATTTTTTTGTTGAAATATCCTTTCAAGCATTGCATTAGTATATACCTTCACGCTGTTAAAAGTTGGAAATTGGGAATTGAATAATTTTTAAATTATTTACCAAAATGCCTTAAAATAACGTCCGTAGGCCCTTTTTTCAAAATTCTCGAGCCTACTGATTCCCTCCTTACATTGAAAATTGTTGGTAGCAGATCACATGAAACAGGGGAAACCATTCATTGGTTACCCTACATTATGAAAAGACGTTTGAAAGGACACAGTAGGTACACACTTTAGTATTTTCTTTAGACTTGGGAGAAAGATGTGTTGCAGGGGCTACGGACGTTAGGGCCATATTAATTTTCCTGGTAAAAGAATATTTAACTATCCCATATTATTTATATTCAGTATAACATGAGGCAAACTGTCCCATGTTAATATGTGTCCAACCCATTATTGCTATCTGTTTTAGTTTATGAACAAATATTGAATAAAACTGGGTCTGAATCTAGGGCCTACAGAAGGGCCTATGGACGTTAGGGCCATATTTACTTTCCCAATTAACGAAGTTTAAATTATGTATGTTGTGCGCTGAAAATGCTCAACAGATGTATGCTTGTAATTAATTGTTGTATATGACTGAGAACCCAACATTTATTTTTATTTGTCATCATGATAAGTAGATTAAATAAGGGAAAGGAAAATACTGGATCTCTAAAGTAAGAACATAAGAATTCGAATGAAACGTGTCTCTAGTTTGGTTTTTCCTAATCAATGGCAGTTATTTCATGTTGAGAAAAGCATCATTATCTGATGTAATGTTGCTACTGGAAAAAAAAATTGGAATAAACTCAAGTATCCAGCAGAGGGTTACTCTATTACATGATTTAATCAAGGAAAATCCAGGCGGTTTCAGAATACCACGATTAGACACAGCTAGATCAATTTAACTTCACTCCCATCCACATCAGGCAATTCTATTTTTTCAGTCAGTCCCACTTTACTGAGATGTCCCTTTTATTATGAGTGCTTACAAAAACATATGCCAGCAGTATTCTTAATCTCAGCTTTCAAATCAAGATGCCAGGAATCCTTGAGCTATCAAACTGTCTTTTTCCACGTTAGATTACCTACGTGTGTGTGACCTTCTTTCCTCTAATTGATACCTGGAGACTGTGTGTGTTTCTCACGCCTGGATAATCAAATATTCTGTCACTACGTGCGATCCATGCAACCCTGTTCAAATAATGTTTGAAGCGCTGATGACCGATACCAGAGCATTTTATTTGCAGAGCGTTTGAGAGGATGTTGAAAAATCAATTCTGAATGCATAAGAAGAACGAGATGAAGACCCTATCTTAGGAGATTAAAACAAAACTGACAGATTGTAAAGGCGTTCCATATTCATAATCACACAAACACGGTGCCAGTATAATACAATTTATCATCCCAATGGCCATAAGAAGAAGACTAATTATCTCTAATATTTACTATGTTGTGTTGGTCGCCATGAATTATGCGTATGACTGTTTCTAAAACTACCTCACCATGTCTTATTGTAAGAAAGGCAGCTGTTCCGCCATAAACATGACCTCAGCAAGAAAGACTTCATGGAACATCATCACGTTCTATAACAAATAGGCCTAAGCAAAACGTGCTGGTCCCGATTTTCTTCCCCAGCCCGATAGCCGATTAATCTTTGATCAGCTTCAGCCAGCTGTTCGCATTTCTTAGGGTTCTACGTTAAATGTGAACGTTAAACGTTCTACTTGAAGAGAATGGGTCGCGACAGGTGCGTAAAAATGATGGCCTCCTTTTTTCCCGCCCTGTTTCCCAGAGGATTTATTTAAATAATCATAACCTCTGGGTGTTATTAAACGTAGGTGCATTTAGCCGTGATGAATACAGGCATATTTGATTTGTATTGCATTGTCAACACGGGGAGCACTATTGGTTGTCATGACTGTACTTGCTTGTTCGTCTTGGCCAAGTATATGGTTTGTATGTATGTTTCCTATATCCCTGGCTAATAATGAATCACTATATACAATGTTCTGTTAAAATATAACGGCCAGAATCATGACCAATTATAGAAATGTATGAAAGCAAGTATACAGAATCAGCATTCAAGGCTGCCTTAAATCGCATATACTGGGTGAAATTTGATGAGAGTGGCCATTTGCGACCCTCTATGTTTTCATCGATATCTTTATGTCTGAACCTTATTTGTTTCTGCTACTGTAGATGAGATATGACTGTGAAATAACTGGAGAAAGAAGGAACCTGGGCACATTGAGCTACTGTAAATGTGTCTCTTTAGGCCACTTTGTATTGAAGCACGGCGTTACCTCATTTCCATTTCTTTTTATTTATTGTCACTGTAGGTTTTATTGTATGCCCCCCAAAAACCAAAACAACAACTTATGGTTATTGATGATGTATTGGTAATACTGTTCTTTATAATCCTGGACTGCGTATTTATATATCTTATGATAACTTGTAAATATAATTATTTTTCTTGCTTGTCATTTCTTTAGTACTGTATTAATCTAGTACATAAGCAGAAAATATCGTACATGTACGTGAGCTTATTGAATAAACAAACAAACAAGAATGCTATACAAATACAGACGGCTATGACATTTCTTGGGCTTGGGCTTTCTTCTTAACGCATCTTTCTTCTGACTCATCTTACATCTTACTGTTACTCTTATTATTATCGTTTGATAATATGTTGACGTAGTCTCAGTGATTAGATCAGCAATCAATAACGTGTTGGCCCCTACACACTTTAAATTACCATAAGGACCATACAGGAAGACCAGAATCACCTTTAAACATCGGACGCTAGGGCCCACAGTTCAGATGCTATAGGGCCCACCCCACTTTGGACGCTAGGGCCCAATCCTCCTTGGCCCTAGCGTCCGAAATCCTTTTGATTCATATAAAGGATAAACAAGGAATGGGTCTATTAATGTTACAAACCTAGCAAATTTGAAATAACATTTTTGTAGAAATTTCATTACTTTTGTAGGTTTCTTTGGGCGTTCTATACACAATGCAATCTTCTCTTACAAAAACATGGACAAAGAACTAATATAATATGTATGAACTAGGGGAACGTCTCTAATATGGACAAGATGAATAGTCCCAAATGGACAACCTTGAAACAGTATACCTTAACTGTTTTTTGAGCTTCACATTCATTATTTGTTATTAATTATAATTCAACTGCACTGAATATTACCAGGAGAATTATATGTACATATATTTATATATAAAGAGTGCCTTCAACTCGGGAGAAACCCCCAATGTCCCAATGATTACTATCATAAAATCTATATGCCATAAGAAATAAGTCAGGGAATTATCTTCGGGAACCCATCGCAGGATTTCCAATTACATCCTGTCGCAAGGAGGTATAATGTGCTTTCCTAAATGACTTCTAAAACAGTTTTCCTGTCATTTGACTGTGCGTAATTCGTTGGGTCGTGTATGAGTGGTAAAAGGCTGGGTGGGTGTTCAGACATTGTCATTCACACACCCACACACACATATATAATAGAATATCAAAGTTATCAATTTTTACGTTCCGCATCTGAGGCTTCAGAATGTGAATAGTAGTGTGGCAATGGATTCTCACACAATGAAATAATTATAAGAGATTATTCTTTACATTCAGAAGGGGAGGAAAATACAAGTTAATAGCTTGGATATTCCTATATTCAAAATTAACTTCGCTGGTCGATTTTTGGCATTATAACTGTCTCTCAAACCGTATATATAATTATATGGTGTTAAAGGCGTCCAATCGTACATTCTATTGCCTCAAGTTCTGGAAAATGCTGCGTATTATTTATTTTAAAATCACCAACTGAAAAATACCAGAACAAGCAAATACAAACACAATAATAATGTTATTGAATAACAATCAACAAATAGCAGACACATTTAATAATAATGTAATGATAAGTAATGATGAGACATTCCGTGGAACACGTTTTAACAATAGGAAATATCAAAGGGAAAAGAAGTCAAGTCTGACAAAGTATTACCTTAATTGATGGCTTAGCAGAGAAGCAATTGATTGGTTACTGGATGGGGCTTGATAAAATGGCTTTTCAGTTTAATATTTGAACATAAAGCGGTCCGGCCACTGTCTAAAAAATTGTTGGTGATGCATTGGCGATGAGGTAGTCTATAAGATTTTGGGGAACTTTAATGCATTGTCTTTGCATCGTCTCTGCATCGACTTCTCATTGCTATGCCCTCGGCAATAGCCAGCAATGACCGGCAATGAGTGGGCGATGTAAATATTGCATCCATAAGGGTAGCGCTGAACATCAAACATGTTTGATATTTCCCAATGTGATTTTGCATCTGTGCAATTTCAATGGAGGTAATGACCAAAGCGATGTGTAACTGATGCCTAGTCGATGAGATTGCACATATAAAAGCATGAAAATTAGTTATATAATTGCCGATCTTTTTTTTCTTGTCGATGCCAAGACGATGCCACCACCGATAACCCTTCTCATCGACGTGCATTGCCGGCAATTACATCGTCTTTGCATGGATACCATTTTTTTGGTGTTGATGCATAGACGATGCAGAGAAGATGTAATTGCTGGCGATGAGGAGGACTATCGGTGACTGCATCGTCTTTGCATCGACAAAGGGAAAAAGATTGGCAACTATAGAACCAATTTTCATGCTTTTACATATACAATCTCATCGACTAGATTTTCACATTGCCCACTCATTGTGAATTCTATATCAATACCTCATAGCCAACGCATCGCCAACGATTTTGTCGACCATTGCCAGACCGCTTTAGGCTTCACTAAGTCAGAGTTGGTATGGTTTAAGGAAGAATCTCCCTACAAGTGTTGTTGTTTTTGTCTCTATATAATTGAATCTGGAGGCTCAGCCAATAGCCATTTGTTCATAATTGACTGTGATAAAATTAGATGCACGTTGCTGCTGCAGAAAATCAATGGTGAGCCATTGAATCGTATGAAAAGGCATTAAAGCTGTTATTTGAGCTATTACACCAAATTTACTAATATTCAGGTATAGACCTAATTATGTTTTTGCTAGAATTTGAAGTAGAATTGGCCGAGGGACAAGGCCGCTGGGGACCGATAATAAGTAAAGCCCTCGCAGGAAAGGATTTTTCCGCCTGTTCGAAAACAAATTAATCATGAAGCCCTGTAGCAAAACCAATCGGACGAAATCCGGCAAAATCTTGGTCAAATGACTTTTAGATGAGTTGGAATGGAAAAGAACAGAAACTAGAAAATCGTTAGCCTTTGACCTATGTTAACTGAGAATGCAGCTTTAATAGTAACGTTAATAGGAAATGATTGGCTCCTCACACTCTGGAAGTCGAATAAGCCTTATCAATTGCATAATTCAACAGAATTCTGAATAAATTTATTTGATATTGGTGCTATGATACCATCCAGTAATAGGGATAGACGACAAAAACATGGCAGACTGATACTTGCGCTAACTCAATTAGCTGACAGTGAGTATATTATTCAGCAATATAGGATGTGCTGGCTGGCAGTCGAGGATAATAGGTTCTTCTATACGAGTGCCCTATCCTCCGATCTGAGGACAGATTGAAATTAATGCCTATGCGCGAAATGAGACTGTCATCGCCATCACTGCCAGACACTTAATTATAATGCATAATTAAGTAGGGGGTGACAATGTATGTGCCAAATAAGGCATTAGATCTAGCTCCTTATCTCGGAAAAACACTGGCATCCCATAGGGCTTCGTTCCCTTCCGTAAGATTAGTAGACACGGTGAAGTAAATATTGAATGAGACCAATTCATAATGCATTTGCAGGACATGAGGGTGGTGGTAAATACAATGGAGATCAATCAAAATGCCAAATTATTAAAGAAGCAGAGTGTTTACTTGGAGGGCATTTTATATCAATTATTCGCTTCTACTTAATTTGTATATGAATAGCATGAATTCCTTGGAGATCCTTAGCTCGAGCACAGAGAATCCCTCAGAATGTTATAAATTATCCAGGATCAATTAATGAAAATATCGATTTGCCTTGCTCATTTACTCCTTGTAGACCGTCTGGTTGACTTCTAGTTTAGAGGCTGGTTATCCAGCCAATGGCCCAAAACGTAGGAGAAGGTATTAGGTTCTGTGCTATTTGAAATGGTGGAAGTGAACGTATTCATTAGAGTGTCTGCAAACAGGTTCATGATCTGTTTCGTGATAAAACAAGTCATTGGACTCATTAGTACAGACCCACACTGATAGACCCAACCTCGGTGAGTGACCGTTTTTTCTCAGGAATTGGCTGGCATCCAATTGCCAGGCACTGACCGAGAAAAAAACGGTCAGATTTTCAGTGACCGAAAAAAAACGGTCAGATTTTGGTGACCGAAAAAAAAAAACGGTCATCACTTTTGGTGACCGAGAAAAAAAACGGTCATCACTTTTGGTGACCGAGAAAAAAAACGGTCAGTGACCGATAAATCCCAGTCATCTCAATGCTGACTGTTTTTTGCAGGGTGTTTTTTTTACCAATATTTGACCGTTTTTTTCGGTGGTAACCAAGGTTTGACCGTTATTTTTCAGTGGCCCTTTAACTTGACCGTTTTTTGTTAGATTGATGGTTTTTCATTAATTCAAATTATAGGGGTTATGAAAATAGGAATTATCAGGTTTTATAGTACTAATATCCCCTGTGACACACCGGGAAGCTGCAATTCCTGGGGTGTCACAGGCTAGTAGTATACCCCTGATGAAAACCTAAAACGATTTCAATATGACCAACTAGAAAGGAAATGGTAACAAACACTGGAAATCATGTAAAGCAACACTTTATTTACATTCATCACATACACATTTATTACTTTATTTACAATTGACTAGGATCATAGACGTAGGAGGGGAATAAACCCAAATTGTCTTACTAAATATTAAGCCATACAGTAAGACAAGGGCATGAATGCTACAATTCCTTGAAATTGAAGCATTACTATTTAAAGTGGTAACAATGTTCCTCGTTTTCGGGGATATGTAAAATTCAATGTACTAAGTTTAATCTGCGCATCAATTTGTTATAGCCAATTATTAGGAGCTAATCAACACCTGTGACTGGCCAGCCCTCGGTCCCACCCACTGTCATCCGAAATAGGGTGTATTTGGACGAAACAAATGTAAAAATCCATACTGTACTGAATGGATTGATTACTACTCATAAGCCAAGTGTCACTTATACCATGTGAACTTCATGCTGTATCGTATGACAGTACTATTGAATTAATACTCATTTTTTAACTAAGTCACTTATAACCTCATGTAGTTTATCTAGATAATGTCACATAGCTCTTCCTGTAGCTTTATTCTAAATTCATGGTAACTGCCGGAAGAATATGAACTCTTGCAGTTTCATAAATGGTATGTCGACCAATTTGTCTCTCTCATAAAAAACCCACAACTACTACTGTACTTGTACTCCTGGTGAATAAAAAACCTCTTATCTTATCTTACATTGACTGCCGACAATGGCCGATCACCACACACCTCATACCTTACAATCATATTTATATTAACAGCTTAAAACTGGACAGGTTGCTGAAGCCTCATAATAAATTAACTAACTGTATGTAACAAATCTAATTCTTGGATTTGATAAACGATTTTAACTTGGTGATCAATGATGTTACTCTATTTGGTATCCCAGGTTTCCCCTTCTTTGATTGCGTCCGATTTCCGGAGTCCGGAGAAATTCCGGCAAACAGTCTGAAATAGAAGAAAATATCATGTTCACTGAAATGTTCACACTCCAATTAAAATGCTTATGTCAAAATCATGTTAACTTAGCATTCATAAATTCAATGCAAAGCAATATACTAGGCCGTGCCCATCTATACCTTTTTGTATTGTTCTTTTTTCTATTGTATGACACATAAGCATTTAAACATGAAAATGTTATTTGGTGGTGTGGTGGATGGGTTGCTTTACCCCCTTAGGAATACACTTTAGGTTATATCAAAGACTGTGGGAGGGAGTGATAGTGGCAAACAGAGTACTTATTCCCCACAATTCTTAGACAAGTAGCAGGATGAAGTAAATTTCATTTCAACACATTGGATTTTTTACATTGGAACATTAGCTTACCTTTGATACATATCACATGTGTTGCCCATCTTCTCATGATACTTCACATTCAGTAAGAAGTGCACTCCATAGAAGATGGCCAGAGCTTGGGAAAAGGTTGTGAGGTTGGAGTTGACTACAATGCCATCAACGGCAACCATGTAGCGGGAGGCTAAGAGGGGGGAAGATCCTGAAAAACAATTGAGACCATTAGGTTTTTGGCTCCTGGCAGCATTTGTATTAAGCCCCCTCAAACTACATTTCATATACATTTATACAATCTACATTTTTTCCTAGCTGCTACTGACTCTTACAGCTGGTTGGCATAATTGAATAATCTTCTAGCTTGATAACTGATACTTGATAACCTAACTTGATGCCTACTTGATAACTTTTCTCTATCAATATCCCAACATCCTTCCATTAATATCTATATATATGTATTACTGACACCTACCACAGTAAAGGATACATGGCTCTGGGCTCAGCACATTCACCATGTCAGCAGCTGTGTCTGTGGGCTGTAAGCAGGATGGCACATTAGATTTTCCATTTTCAGAAATATTCCTCAAACATCACTGTTATGACAAATGTAACAACAAATTTCAGTTTGGGGCCAAGTTGGAAGCATTAAAATTTAATATCATGAATGGTACAATAGATATATCAATCAATCTTTTACATGTCCAACACATCTTTCACAGGTTTATGAATTTATAAACAAGAAGGATGGATAGCTTGGCTATATTATTTAAACAGGCCTTGTCAAATTTATCAAAATTATGTTCACCTTTGCCTGTTTCAGCACATAGTGAATCTCCTCTTTGAAGTATGCACTTGTCAGCATGAAGAGCCCAGGGTAAAGGGCTTCCCGACTCCCACAGGCCACCATTATGTCATAGATTTCCTTCCTGTAGAATAAAGAACATCTATTGATTTTCATGGGAATATTTTTTCCTTATGAATCAGAATCACAGTCAGTGATTTTATTTATTACTTATAATTTATTAATTAATTATGATTGTTTTAATGGAATAATTTATATCATAAATTATATCATAAGACAACATTCATAGCAATCAAGGTATATACTTCATTTTGGGAAAATACTTACGCAGTCTCTTGCACACGCGTTTTGTTTTCCTGTTGCTTGTAAAAGGTGTGCAGGCCTTCTCCTAGCTCCTCGTACCCTTCCTGAATATTACGGAGCATATTTCCTCCAGTCAAAAGTTCGTTGTGCAGAACACATCCTTCAAGCGTAAACAATGTTGGCCAGCGGTCTATGCAGCGAAGTATTGTAATACCTGAAATGATGGATGGACCAAGATAAATATTAGAAATGTTTTTCCATATGGAAGGGGCTTTTCTGTTTTGTTCTAGTATTTGCAATAAGGATGCTAACATTTGTATCATGAGGAATTGCTCAAGCTTTGGCTGGTGTTTTCTCGGTCATTATGGAATTTCTATGCCTCAATAAAAATTAATACAGTTCAGTGGTACAAGAAGTTCAGTATAAAGTCATACAACAAAGAGCATAACAATATCTTGGATATATACCTGAGTTGATATCATGTCGCTGAAGGAAGTAGGTCACCTCTTGCAACATACTCATGTCAGAGGAGAGATTTGACCCACCCACTTTGCTGTAGAGGTTGGCAAGTTCTTCTCGTTTGCTCTCAAGGCTGGCCATAGTTTCACCCTGTGGCAGTTGGCCATCCTCCCATCGGAGACATCCATTCCTGTAATATAAGAGGGACTTTTGTTCAGGTTTTGGCCTTTCACATAATAGTATAGAACATTATAATACCACCAACAAATAGAATATCAAGGAATTCATAGAGGATATCTGTAAACATCTTAACAAAAGCTTACTGACCACAAAGATGTACTGCCTAACAAAATTCACTAATCATTATGCCTAAACCTCTCTATGATATTACATATCTGACAATAGCCTTGCTACTTTTCTTTGTGTTGGTTTTTGTTGCTTGGCTGGTGCTCCGCTTTGTGGGCACAATGCCAGATGCAGCCTTTTGCTTCTCCCGGTGAACTGTCCCATATCTGTTGGACATCTGCTTTACTAATCCGTACTCCCCAGAACCCATCCTCTTCCCATTGACCTCATCAGCAAGGTGTGGGTACTTGTTAACTAGCTGGTAGCCAATATCTTTCAGCTGGTGGAGTTGGGGCCTGGGTTCGATCTGAATAAAAAGTGGTAAAATAAATTACAACTGTATAGGAATAACATTATTTCTGATCCTGATTTTTGTTTGATACATAATCAATAATGGACATAAACATAATGGACATAGGATATAATTACCTCCCCAAACAGAATGGGTACAATCTATAATCTAATAACTTTACTATAATAATAATAATAATAATAAGGTGTACTTTATTTTGTCATGATAACAGTTACATAGAGTGACAAAAAAGGTACAAGATATCCCCAATATTTTTTTAATTTCCCTTGCATAATAATATCTAATAAATGGTTGAATTTTCAGCTTAGAATGAATAACCTACCTCCATGATTTGACCCATCAGGTGTCTGATAAGCTGCCTTCTCATGGACTCGCCCATCGTCTTATTAACTAGATGGGTCTCAAAGCGGGTCGGGATTTCCGGGACAAACTTCTGATACCAGAACTTGTCTGCAGCAGTGGTACGGTTGCTAGGGGGGATGCCAGGGTTTGGTGGTTGTGGGCGAACAGCCGGTGCTAAGGATGAAATGCGCGATGATGTTGAAGGGGCAGGTGATACTGTGAGGTTCAGCTTCAGCATTGGGGAATTACAGAAGCTGAAGGCATTGGTGGTGACAGGCTCTGGAGTCTTCGGGTATTCTGCACTTGCAGACTCAGTTGATGCATTTTGCAGGGCATGAAACTTGTCCATCTTTTTCTTTCGCATTTCCACAGCAATGACTGCAATGCACAATGATCAGTAAGATAAATATGATTTAATATGATAAAGACAGAACAGTACCCCTGCATTTCTGCAGCCATTTAAGTGAAATTAGATATTTTAAGATTTCTAACCTCCTTTGCCCAAACTCCTCCCTGCTCTACCCCAAAAACATACAACATGCAAATAGGACTAATAAGACACCAAGTCGCCGCTAATGTGTACTTTGATTCTATATTTTCTGTGGTTTTCATGGCTGACCACTTATATAGGAACTTTAGTTTAGGAACTTTGTGCAAGTTAAACACAATCATATCATAGCTAATCATTACTCACATTTGGCCTCATTTATCAGCTTATTAGCCTTTAGGGGTGGGATAGCCTTGGTAAGATCTTCCAGCAGGAGATACTCAACATCATCAACATCATCACATCCACAGTCTTTCAGGACTGCTAGGAGCGTTTTGTGCTGTTCCTCCTTAAGGTTAGGCAGGACTACCGCAATCAGGTTCTCTAAGTCTTGATTCAACCTGTAAATACATAAGAAGAATAACTGGGTGAGTACATTTCTGCAAAACTTTGATCATAAAAGTGGTTAAGGTTGTTTAACTGTGTGTGTAAATCTATGAATGCCACTGAGTCTAAATAGATGAGAAACTGAGCTAGAAAAATTATAAAAAAACAAAATTAACATCATCTAGTCATTAAAATATGTGTGATACAATTCAGAGATGAGTGAGTAAATATTATCATATCAATATTAACATAATTTCATACAGATACATGGAATTAATTTATGATTTAAGTTAACATAACAACTTGGTGGCAGCACCAGATGCAGTTGCTTTCATTTGGGTTTGTGCAATAACAGGCACAAAGAGGTTATTACCATAAGAGACTATATGATGTTTCCAATGGGCTATACAAGTGGTGGTGCATGCTTTAAAGTCAAGTATTTGTTTCGGTCCATTTCATACTGTTGGAGGGGCCATGGGTCCAATAAGCTGAAGATGTCAACACATTTGGTGGCAATAACATTGTTGTCAATTTTCAGTAACATGGTAGGTTCGAGCCGCTCAACTTTGTGAATTTGCACAAGCAAAAAGAACTTTTTTCCTGAGTTTAGGAGCAGGATTATTTTGCCTATGTGAGTTACATCGCCATACTCACTTCCTAGTACTACACAGGCCTCAGTTTTGTATGTGATCCCTTTACAGGTGATCTCATCAACAACAATGACAGAGTTGCCAACATCACTGTTCACTTGTTCCTGGACCACCTTTCGCACTTCTGGGGAATAGAGACCAAGAATAAAGTTCTTTTCCCCTTTGCAAACTGGGCTATCTGAGTACATTGGCCCACTTTGTACATATGCTTGCAGCAATTGATGCTTTTGACTGAGGGAGTATGTTATATTTATAAAGTTCATGGAGTTTCTGGCCACCTGTTTAAAGTACGAATGCTTCGATTCGAATCGCATCGTCCACACCCGGCTGAGTGGACCAAACTGGAGTATAAGTTCAGGATAGTGCATCAGAAAGTGATGCTTTGGCCGGAGACGAACATTTGGGAAGAGAGTGCACCTCAAGCTTATGTAGTTATGAATCAGGTGGTTGAGAAGCCCAATCTGTTCTTCTGAAATCACAGGTGCCATGATTGTGAGGCAAACTTCATGTAGCAGGTTCATTAGGATCCACACATCATTACTCATATCTGGTATTTTGTTGTGAAGGAGAAAGGGCATGAAACGTATGAAGGCGAAATTTTCCATAGCTTGCCCACCTAACTTTCTTCCCTTGATGTTTATGACGGCTGGCACACTTCCACTATCTGAGCATTTGTATTTAAACTGCCTTATCTCTCGATTTAAGTCTTCAAAGGAGAAGTATTTGTCTTTCTTAACCAAATGTTCTAGGCAGAGAAACATGTCCCAGTTTAAAATGCCCTCAAAGACATCATGTGCCAAACATGGTGGTAGCCCTGGGTCACACACATGAAAGTCTGCAAGTTCGTTTAGAATGGAGTCACACTTGACTCCTTCTGACCAGCCACATTCCTCATCATGGACTTCCTGTAGATTGTTGTTGTAGTTCTCTTTATTTCTTCTCTCTCCCATGAGTTCAGGATTTGATTGGAAGTCATCACGTGAAATATTGCAGTATCGACAAAAATATTGATGTGCAAAGTTTTCTATGAATCCCCCAATCTGGTGGGAACCCAAGTTATCGCCTGCTACACATATGACTCTGATTTTCCTTTCCTTTTCATTTAGCATTATGCCTGATGTCTCCAGATCTTTCAATTCGTCTATCAGTGGTCTCAACACAGAGTCAATCCCAAACTGTTTCACACAAACCTCTTTACAGAGGAGGGCAAGCTGGAGATGGTCAATCATAGATCTATATTCTGCTGGAATATTTAAGATCGTATAATAGACAGCATAGACTTTGTGTTTGGTTCTAGCAGAGCCAAGAGGATTTGCAACCTCGAAAGAGTCTTGGTAGAGCATAATGTCAAGTGTTGGGTCCTCTTGCCCACTGGTTCTTTCTTTGTATACTTGGCCATCAAGTACATCATGTAGCAAATGTGACTCATGCTTGTTGGTGTCCAGAAATTTCAGGAAGCCAGGATTACTTGAAAGGACAGTTAGAGTATCCCTTACTGGGACAACATGGACGTAACAGGGTTTTCGGTTTTGGTCCGAACCTATCACATATTGCTGCGGTCGAACATAGTTGAAAGTGTCTTTGTAGTGTTTCTTCCGCAATTTGTTGGTTTTGAATAGCGTCTGGTTGAATTCTAACATCTTATTTCCAGTATTCAAAGTGTTGCTGAGGGACTTGGCAGTATCTGCACTCATCTCAATGTCTTTTGTTATTTCGTTAACTTTTGCAGCAAGCTGTTGATTGCCTATATGAGCACAATCCGATATTTCAGTAATAATATCCTGAATAGTTTTCACTGGAACCAACAATTTTGATTCAAGCTTCATGTAGAATAGAGCCATGCTCAATGCCAGCTGCCTGTCGTAATCAACACTATTAGGCCCATCCCCGTCAATGTCCATTTCACATTCAGAGTCGTCATTAGACTGGATATCAGTGGGAAGTGGAGAAGTGCTTAACTTTTCATGAGCTGAGGAAGTAGAGACCAATTCATCTGGACATCCACTTTGGTCTTGAGACACTGGATGTACCACTGTGGATGGATCAAAGTCATCTACCATGTACTGGGTGTGAAGCCTTCTGATGTGACTTTTCCATGAGCTCACATTCTCAATCTCCTTACCACAGCACACAGTGAAAGGACATTTCACAACATGCTTATCTTTAATATGATCCTGTAGGTGACTGAGATACTGCTTTGGTTGTTTCACCACTTCATGACACAAAGTCACAGGACACTGAAAAACACTATCACACATGGATCCTAGGTTGTCCAGTTTGGGTTTGGACACTTTAACAGAGTCCTGCGGATGAGGGTGCAAGCGGTACAGATGTGAATGTAGAGAAGCATAGTTTCCTGTTGTCAACCCACATCCATTGTAGGGACATGGAAAGCCATACCCGACATCATGGCGATGATACAGGAAGCAATGCTTGCTGTAGGCTCCATTGCTAGCTGACACAGTGGCACACTTAGCACATCTCAGTTTAACCAGTGGCCTGTAATGAACCATATGAACATTGCTCAATATAAATTTGTTCAGTTGAGGAATCAAATAAAATTTCAAAATCTACATCAAATTATCTACAAGCAATAATGTGCTCAATATAATATTTGTTCAGTTCTGATGAATTATATAAAATTTCAACATATTTTTCAAGGCAATGTTAACATATGGATTGCAGGAAGACCTCTGGTTAAACATTATAACTTAGACACTTATACACCACTTTGGTCCACTCAGCGGTATCTGCACAAATGCAGTTTGTTCATTCCTTAAGCAGGGGGCCATGTCATGAGGGTATATCCATAAAACATGCATTTCGAAAGATGGATAGAATCATAAGAATTAAAGAAAAGAACTTACATTGCGTAATGTTTGAACTCCTGCCTTCGGCGATGGAGACCAGGAAAAGCCCTGAAAAAAAATCAAAATGAACATTTAAAAATTGATTGGCAATCAGTGACTATATTTGTTAAATGTGTTAATTGTGTGGGGAAGAGGGGGGGGGGGTATATTATGAGAAATAAATATATTCAAATATATTCAGAAATAATCTAACAATATACAGTGTGTGGGTGTGAGAGTGGGGAGGGGGGTATATTATTAAATGAATGAACATCAACTACAAAGTCAAGATCTAATTTCGATTTTATCGATTTCATGAAATAAACACCAAAACCGTAAGAAAGACGATGCAAGTTAGTTTTGCTTAAGTTGTTTTTATTGTTGTATGACCAACGTTTCAGAGAACATTTCTCCTTCTTCAGGGTATTCAGAAATAATCTAACAATATAGGGTGTGTGGGTGTGTGAGTGGGGAGGGGGGGGGGGGGTATATTATCAGAAATAAATCAAAAACACAAAGTCAAGATCTAAATTTGTTGAATAATATCCAAGTCGTCATAGGCTAGGCGAAGAATATCTGCCATTGACAAGGCACTCATCTTAACATCAAATTACTCTAAAAATTCAATTTCCGACGAACATAATAATATTTTCGCCATGATACTTCATATCCGGATCGTCAGGCCCATTTTACATCGTACCAACCATATTTTAAACAATGAAATAAAGTAATTATTGTATAATAATTATTTTTCAATAAACCAACTGACTTCTATGACGTAGGAATTAAAAATGGCTACCCTATCGAGATTAACATTGAAGTCTATGAGGAAAATTATCAATCATCTTAAAAGCACCCAAATCTCTTAAAAATCTAAACTAAAATGATAATAATCCATTTAAATAACACCTTGGTACATCATATGCATATGATGTACCAAGGTGTTATTCATAGGCATTATTTATTTAGTGGTAGGTAGGGTTAAAATACAGTTGTAGTGTATAGAGATAGAAGTTCAATCATCTACTTGTACTGGTAGATTGTACTGGTAGATTGATAAGTTTCCTGGATCCGCCCCTGGACTTAAGACTTAGACTTCAGTGATTTCGGTGATGTTATGCTAGAATAGGTTAGAATGCTAGAATAGGTTATGATATATATATAATATATATGATATATAAATAACAGAGTAGATATCAAACGACTAGGGTGTGTTTAAGTCTAAGTCTACTAAAGTCTAAGTCTACTAAAGTCTAAGTCTACTAAAGTCTAAGTCTACTAAAGTCTAAGTCTACTAAAGTCTAAGTCTACTAAAGTCTAAGTCTACTAAAGTCTAAGTCTACTAAAGTCTAAGTCTACTAAAGTCTAAGTCTACTAAAGTCTAAGTCTACTAAAGTCTATGCTAGTCACATGAACACAAAAATGAGATCCTCATTCGGCAAGAGATCGTTGATAAGCCTACTAAAACTATGAGATCGATTAAACCTTTAACACGTATATTATTTCAAATAAAATCGATTTTGTCTACCTATCTCCAATTTTCGTAATAAAACCTATTTTCGAAGCAATATAAATCGAGATTTCTCACAATCTTCAAAACTAGTAAAAAATGACATTTTCCCATTTGGAACCATTTCATGAGAATCGACCATGCAAATTACTCTAAGAATACACCTTTTTCAGTCGAACCAAGGGTAAAATATAACCAACTAGAACATCAGGGAACGTCCGCCATTCATTTAAAATCAAAAATCGTCAAATAATACAATTCCTCACAACCCAATACTAACCCTATATGAGTAATTCTCCCAAACGGGCAGCATTTGATTTCAGAAGGCCATTTTTTTAGAAATAATAAAATCCGTCCAATCTCTACAATTTTCGGCGTACATATAGAAGGGAATATCAGCATTATACAGACAAAGTTTGGGAAGGCTGTGCCAAATATTTCGATTCCAACACCTATGCTTCAGAAACGCCCATTTTTGCCTATTTTTAGCCTTATTTCGCCTATATTAAGCCAGATTTATCAAATAATATTGTGTAAATTTGAGATGAGATACCCAGTAGTCATGCCAGCAATATTAAATAACAAAATATCAGCTAGGAAATCGATGTTGGTCGCCAACATAGGACCTGGTTTTAGCCAAAGTTTGAGTACTTTTTTGTCAAAATATCCGTTTTATTTCAATACTATAATCATGTTAAATAAGTTGGATGTCTTTATTTCTAATAATTAAGTCGTAACGGCGACACTATGACGTAACGGCGACATACTAACAAATTCTAACTGCAATTCAACAACATCTGTATTTATTCATATCTATCTCTTTTACCAAATTCAGGCCAGCCTAAACGATTATCAGAAAAGGTGAAATTGCACAAAAATATATTTTATCCTAAATATGGGACTTAATTCACATGTCGTAACGCAACATAAAACATTCCAACATCACTTCAATTGATTTTATTTTAGAAAATAATAGAGTTCATAAACGTCATAGGCTAATAACTTTTATTCTTAATGAGAGATACCTTCACATACATCTTCCCTCAACCCAAATACTAACTGCAATATATATTGATGTTTACTCTTGGGCTATTTCATTATTTTGAAGCTAATACATGTCGTAACGCGACACAAATATTCCAAAATGGTATTTTCCATGTTAAGATCAGTTTAAATAAGTGATAACATACATATTGTGTTTTTTCATAATACTGAACATGTGTGTATGTGTAGAAACCATTTTTCCCCTGCAGAAAGAATATATTTTCTAAATGCGCCTGTGTCTTATATTCAAATTCCATAATTATTAGTTATTTCCTAGCCTAAAAAGGCATCTTTATTGCAATAGCGGCGTAGATTCTGGCATGAGAGCTTTGAAAGTATGGTTCCCACAGCCTCATTTTTGCCAAGAAATTCGAATAAAGTGGTTATAATCATGTTTGGTCATTCCAAATACAGGTTGTGGAGACCCTAGGCTGGAAAATCAAATGATCCCCGATTGGGAGAATTACTCATATGTCCAATTTTCGTAATAAAAAATAATTTCAAACCGAATTCAAAATTCAATTTCCGACGAACATAATAATAATTTCGCCATGAGGCTTCATATCCAGATCGTCAGGCTCGTTTTACATCGTACTAGCTAGATTTAAAACAATAAGAGACTATTATTAACCTGTAATAATTAATTTTCAATGAACCAGCTGGCTTCTACGTCATAAGAATTAAAAAATGGCTACCCTTCAAAATTCAATTTCCGACGAACATAATAATAATTCCACCATGAGACTTCATATTCAAATCGTCAGGCTCGTTTTACATCGCATCAGCTAGATTTAAAACAATAAGAGATAGATCATTCATACAAAACCCTTCAACAATTATACCTTTATCTTGAACGTAGCCTTATCAGATTAATCGTTAATGACCCAGTTTTCAAAACACCTCCATGCTCGATCATTTTCTGGCCTTTGTCTGGCTTAATAATATCCGCCATTGACAAGGCAATCACCTTAACCTTGAAGCCTATGAGGAAACATTTGGAAATCGAACATTGTGCAAAATAAACAATCTGAGATTCTTTTAAGATCGACAATAGCTAAATCGTGACAATACACATCATATGTACTGAATTTAAAACCAATATTCGCGATATTTCCACCGTTTGGAAGAAAAAATTATCAGCTGAGTGAACGTCGCCGAATATCGTTTTAATATGGCCGTCTATGGGCATGACATTTTGAACATAAAAACATCAAATTACTCGAAGAATATACCGTTTTCAGTCAAACCAAGGGCATAATATCTCCGATTGCAACCTCCGAGAAGGTTTGTCATCCATTTAAAAGCAAAAATATGTAAAAATCTCCAAATATTCCATTCAGATATGTCCCTATGTTAATCCTATGGGAGAAACCCACGTCGTAGCTGGCACCGTTATTTTCCTTAATATTCACCTAAACTTTTGCAAAAACATTTAATATGACGGGACTTAACGCCTGAACAAAATATCCAGCGTGAAACAAGCAAGTTCCCATTTATTTTAGCTAATTTTCGGTGTACAAATTCGTCATTCGCAAATCCGAAAATGGTCCGCCATCTTGGCATCTTGACGCATATCTTTAGCATAGGCAAGCCGAATTTGGAACAGAATTATACCCTAAAATCTTGAATTTAGAACATCTGAATCGACAATATCGTTCAATTTTAAGCAAAGATGAGTCAGAGATGTCTATTTAATCCTAAATTTGTATAATTCGTGAGAAAACGACTGCCTTAATTCGTGACACTGAATGCCTTACTGAATGTCCAACTGAATGCCACGTCACTGCTCCACATTTTCACTGTTTTCTCTTGAAATACACAATATTTTTTGTTCTGAATCATGTCAAATATTCTTTTTGAGGAAAAGAGGCCTAAATATACTTAAAAAAAACGATTTTAAAGCCTATTCTAAGTTAGATTCCAAACAGTAGTTCCAGTTTTGCCCTGCAGGGGGTCAGTAGTTCCAGTTTTGCCCTGAAGGGGGTCTCTCTGGTATAAAAGAGCCCACCTTTGATCAGGCAGCAGTAGAGTCCAGGACCTTTGTCTAGGAGGAGCTACGTCCATTTTTTCTGAGATTTTGCTCAGACACCACACCTGACAAGCTACTGGAGCCTGATCTACTGTCATTACCATCGCATACCTGTGCTGTGTCTGATTTATTTCAGATTCACCAACACTTCACCACACTGGCTTGGGTTGACTGAATTGGTTCTCTTCAAGACTACATTGGTACAATGGCATTGGTTCTATTTCACCTGTTGGGCTTCAACAATGGTTCTCACGGATTCTTCACTTCCTATTATCACATTGGATCTTGTGTTGTGTTCCTTTTCAGGAATTTGTGCAAAGGAATCCATGTTAACCTGGATGGAACTCATTGTTGAGGAATACTCCATGAATACCTGGAGTGGACTACTGTGATATTGTGTTTCTGTTTTTAGCAAGCTCTAGTGAGCTTCAAGGGAGCTAGGAGATTCAAACCTGGATTAATTTGGAAGCATAAGTTCTTAACGAAAAATGCTGGATCACCAAAACTGTAAGTTAATTCTAAAATTCGCACCTCTCGCATATGGTCAATTCTATTTTTTTGGCGTCCATAAGGTCAACAAGGCACATAAAAACCTCCATTTCCCGTGTAAAAAGAACATAATGAATGCATAGATGTAGGTCAAATTTGTAATAATTCTGTAGGCCAAATACTTTTACGTATTATATGATGTTTTTAGAGTTTCTATTTGAATATTTTATGTACCATTTTGATAGGTATGTAATAGTCAACCCTAGCCATACCGTGCGTATGCATAGACTTTGTGTCCTCAATTTTATTTAAATGACAAAGGTTGTTTAGGCAAATATGTATTCATATGATAGACAAACTACTCTAGTTTTACATGAAACCAGGAAAAATTATAAATCCGCCACCCCTTTCTACTTATTAATGAAATAGTAAAGACACATACCCTATAGTCAACTTTTTTGCATACCATGCATATGCATTATGTATATCCATATCACTGGACGCCAAAAAAATAGAATTGACCATATACATTGCATTCACCATGATCACAGCATCAGCTGCCCATACAAAATACAAAATATAGGATGTACTTTCCTTTTCAGCCAAAAACATATCATCGGCATAGTTTAGATCCGTCGGATTTCCGGCTAAGTAGGAGTAGTAGGGAGGTGGAGAGAGAATTTCGCCAAATGACTAACAAAACTGTATGTTTTAACTAGATCCCCTAGCTTTTTGTTCCAGTCCTTCCTACAAATCGTACCACATTAACATTGCACCATGCATTTGAACTCAAATCTCGAACCAATCTCTCTATTTTCACTTATTAAATTTCTTTTTTATAAAAACTATCTGTATCTGAAAACTGTTCTTTTTTAGAAAAAGACTCTTGAAAAGTCCCTTCCAAAAACGCTCTAATAATACACTGCATTAAACTCTCCTATCTCCTATTTCCACCTTCAATATGACCCGCAGGTGTCTGTACTGACGCCAACTCATTGTAACATATACAGGGGTTCAGGTTCAGAGAAAAATATGATAGAAAATGGAGTAAATCCCAAAATTCCCATTAATATAAAAGTATAGGGATTCTCTATTTGGTTGTAAAAACGCTAAATATAGACGGAATACTTAATATAAAAATAAGTCCTGTCTCACACACAAATCAATCACTGCCCAAAACTCTGTACATGACCAAACTGATGTCTAAAAAACGTCAGCCGACACTCATAGTACAATGTGTGTTTAATACATAACCAGTGCATATCTCAAATATGCTCATGTATGTTAGTGTCTGTTAATGTATGTATACATAAGTTTGGCCTAGATGAAATGTCCCTAAACTAGTCTCTAGTATTATATTGCATTTGGGTTTTGGAGGATTGAATATGCAAATGTATTTATATTTCGTTTGGGATAATTACTCATATACATATAGCTGTGTGGTTTTAAAAAATAAGTCTCACACACTGTGGGCACGGCAAAATAACCAGTGAGGTCATGAGGTATGGTACTGGATAGATTCGTTACAACTATACTGTACTGGACATCGTAACTCTTCATAACAAGAGCGGAAATGTCTCAAAAGACATTGCTAAATTTCTTCCAAAAATCTGTTATTAAAACATTTCGTCCCAGACAAGTCTAATACGTAATAAAATGCGCCTGTATACTGTCTTAAAATGCGCCTGTATACTGTCTTAATCCTCCTGTGTCATGCCAATAAGAGTTCATACTGTATACTGTCTAAACTGCCCTTTTCTCTCTCGGTATACTGTCCCAAAAAATTATATATGATTATTAATATTAATATATTAATGATATATACTGCCTATATGCACGCCCTGAGTATAACAAAACTCCTAAGTATTGGGGAGAGTGTACATATTAAATGGTGCTACAATATACCAGTACAATCTACCAGTACAAGTAGATGATTGAACTTCTATCTCTATACACTACAACTGTACAACATTAGGAGTGTTAAATGATAATCAAATATTAACATGTATCTAAAACTGGTATGTAAGTGTCCCATGTGGGGGTAGAGAATCCTATCTTCCTATTTGTTACATCAATGGAACTCGAGCATCTATTATTAAGACAAAATCTATCTTGCTTTGATACACAACAAAAGGGTGATATATCTACATTTACCCGCCAAGTTGACGGATGGAGAAAAAAGAAAATTTCGCACTCTACTGGTACTGCCTATATATATATATGCATGCCCTAAATTAATCTCCTATTTCCACCTTCAATCACTGAAGTCTAAGTCTAATTCCTGATAAATCGCGCACCCATAGAGTTAGTAAGTATAGGGATTCTCTATTTGGCTGTAAAAATGCTAAATATTGAAATATTTTAAAAACTTTTCGTCCATATGGTGGGAGAAGACCCCTAGACTACATAATCAGTGAAAGAATTCTTTAAATCGGTGAAATTTAAGCGTTATTCGGCGTGGCGAAATCCACAACGTCACAACGTCACAAGTCTACGCTGATCACTGAATCACTGAAGTCTTAAGTCTGGAGTCTGACTAAGTCCATATGGTGGGGAAATATATAGGACCCTATATATGTGGACTCTGTGGATAATATCTCCGACTAATCTAGTAAATATAATATTTGTCCATCCTATTCTTTGCCCTAAAATCAGTGTATCAGTACATGTATTCTCTATTTGGCTGTAAAAACGCTAAATATAGGAAAATCAGTGTATCAGTATATGTATTCTCTATTTGGCTGTAAAAACGCTAAATATAAGAATATAGGAAAATCCCTGCCAGTGTCTGTACTGACGCCAACTCATTGTAATATATAGTAGTGCACCCCTAACCTATGCTAGCATAACATCACCGAAATCTCTGAAGTCTAAGTCTGAGGTCTAAGTCTGGTATACGTAAATATACACAAATAAAGGAGAAAATATGAGACAATTTGTATGTCATATTTTAATGAAATGAATCGTCCCTACGCAGAAATATTTATAATTCCTGATATATATATACTGCCTATATGGACGCCCTATATGCCTATATGGACGCGAGTATTGGGGGGAGTATATCAAATGCTGCCCGTTTATTCTCTATTTGGCTGTAAAAACGCTAAATATAGGAATATCTAAAAAATCTTTTCGTCCATATATGGTGGGAGAAAACTGGATATATCACTGGATATATATATATACTGCCTATATTGACTGCCGTGAAGGACAACAAATACGCCTGTATACTGTCTAAACTGCCCTTTTCTCTCGGTATACTGTCCCAAAAAATTAGTCCCGAAATATCTGCAAAAATAGACGCGGTGGGCTTATCACCTGCGGCTGTTACGGCTGGTTGGTTTGACTCTCCATTGAGGATTGTTGCCTGGCTGTGACAGCAAGGTGGGGGTAACCCCCCCGCGGCTAATTTACAGCCATCAATATCGTTTATTGATGGCATTGATGGTTGATCTAGAATGATGGAAAACTAAGTCTCGTGTCCTCACTAAGTCTTGAAAAACTAAGTCTTGTGTCCTAAAACAGCCCTTTTCTCTGTCTAAAATTAATATCTGCATAAATATGTCTAAAAAAGATGCGGTGGGTTTACAACTGCCAGGAGGTGCTAGGTCGCCTAAATGTCAGGAGGTGCTAATGTCAGGAGGTGCGGAACACACCCACTTAGGGGTGCTAGGCCTGGGTGTGGGTTTGCTGCCCCTACTGAAAAAGCTGGCTTCCCAAAGACAGCCTCTCTTCTCAGGTGCACCTCATATCAACCCTAATCAACATCAACTGATGTCACCCCCCCCCCAAAAAAAAATTAAATTATAATCGATACTGGTATAATAAAATCAATACTGGTATAAAATACCTTCCTGACGTCTAAAATATCCAGAAGACCTTCCTGACGTATCCAGAATACTCTATATAACTAATATAAGGAATATTCGTTCTCTCTCTTATCTCGTTTTTGAAATGACAAATAAATACTTAATATCCCTCAGAATCCCATGAGAATAACAAAATTGCAATTATTAGATGGAATAATCTAAATCTCCTATTTCCACCTTCAATATGACCCGCAGGTGTCTGTACTGACGCCAACTCATTGTAACATATAGTAGTGTACCCTACTATACAAAACACACACTAGTCGTGTACCCTACTATACAAAACACACACTAGTCGTAACATATAGTAGTGTACCCTACTATACAAAACACAGACTAGTCGTTAGATATCTACTCTATATATATATCATAACCTTAGCATAACATCCCCGAAATCAAGTAGTCTGAAGTCAAAGTCTGGTATACGTAAATATACATGTATCTGTATAATAATATGTATCTGTGTCCTATCTCCCTCCCTTTTATAACCCTACCCTAACACTGTCCCGAAATATCAGCATCATATCAAACTAACTAGTTTCCTGCATAGTATCAAACTAAAAGTTTCTTGCATCATATCGAACTTCCTGCATCAAACTAAACATATATTTTATAAGAAGGTTGACTATATACCTGATATTAGAGACAGCGGCAGTGTATAGGTGTATGTCAGATCTTAGAAATATATGGTCAGTTCTTAGGTGTTTACTGCATAGCGTTTAGACCAGGTAGTACTTGTAGTAGTGTGGTCAGTTCTTAGGAGTTTACTGCATAGCGTTAAGACCAGGTAGTACTTGTAGTAGTGTGTAGTCATTCGCAATCTTGTATGTTCTGATTTATGCTTGGGACAAGGCAGGTATTTATATCAAGCTGCCAGATCCTGTGGCCAATGAGCGAACAGTAGCGCTCCAAAGGTGGTGCTTTGACTAAGAGACTGAAGTCACTTCAAAGGAAGTCACTTCTAAGCGAAAAAAGTTCTGAGGGTCCCCAAAAAAAAGCGCCCTGTGAAGCCCCCGCCGCTCAGGACGCCACCTCCTCACAGGAGGTGCTAGGCCGCCTAGCGGAACCCACACCCTAAGCTTGGGTGTGGGTTTGCTGGCCTGGCGAAAAAGCTGGCTTCCCTGTCTAATAAATAAATAAATATCCTGTCCTGCTTATGTCTAATAAAAAACTAAAAGTCCTGTAAGTCCTGTCCCTCCAACATATATCAACCTCAAACATATCCAACCCCTTTTATATCTTATTGAAAGGTAACTTATCTTTCAATATGTTTAAGGTACCTTCCAATATGTTTAGGTACCTTCTATTTTACCTGCAAATTCTATGATTCAGTCGTCGTGGGGGTCTGCTCAGTCGTCATGGACGAATCTTGTGAATAAAGCAGGGTTATCCATTCGTCCAAGTATGAAATATATACAAAATGGCAGAATGAATGAGATAGACAAATATAGACAAGACAAATATAGACAAGACAAAACAATTATATTGTAGGCCTAGCCTAAATTACGAACAAGAATACTATGTAGGCCTATAGGCTAGGTGTATATATATTGACGAAAGTAATGTTATAGGTGTATTGACGAAAGTAATGTTGTAACTTATAGGTGTATTGACGAAAATAATGTATAGGTGTATTGACGAAAATAATGTTGTAAACTTGTATGCTTATTATATCAGCTGTGTTGCTTTCGTCCTTGTGATCAGGGACCCGTGCCGTAGAGGCACAGTATAAACAAAACTGAAATCTGTGTGTATAAGATTAGCTGAAACCATCATCACATAAATACTTAGCTTGAAACTAGATCGATCACATAAATACTTAGCTGAAGTATCCTACAAGCTGAAGTATCCTACAACCTGATGTTTTAGGACTTGATCGGTAGATCGGTAGATATAATGGACTTGATCGGTAGATATAATGGAGAATTCTGTCTGTACAGGGAAAAACGGGATATGTTAGTATACACAGCCAATGGGATATGTTACACAGCCATTGGTAATTTCAAACTATCTCCGAACACCGATTTCAAAATAACTCCGATGTCAGAATTTCAAAATAACTCCGATTTCAGACTATATAAATAACTTACACTCGTATAACGAGTGTTATATAAATAACTTACACTCGTATAATATAAATAACTTACACTCGTATAACTTACACTCGTATTACAAAATTACACATAACTTACACTCGTATTACAAAATTACACTTGTAATACGAAATTACACTTGTCCCGGTACAACTAAATTACACTTGTCCCGGTACAACTAAATTACACTTGTAATTACAAAATTACACTTTCCGTTACACTTTCCGGGACATTAAATTTCAAAATAACACGTTCCAGGACATGTTGTCTAGGGGCGGGACACCTGTATATGAACGGGAAAACATGTTGTAGCTCTACCGGCCCCCATGCATGGGTCCCCGTCAGCTGGCCCGGGTGGCAACCACGGCCCCCCGGGCCGTGGATGGACCGAATAAACAAAACTTAAAATCTGTCCATATAAGATAGATTAGCGATCGATCACCTAATACTTACCTGATATGATTTCCCACGATTAACAGACATCCTAAAACATCAGATGTTTCAGGACTGGTTCGGTAGATGTGATTGAAATCGACGAGAAATTCTGCACAGGAAAAACCGTTATCCCAAATTGTGGTATTCCATTTTGAAATACCGTAACACTGGTTTGGAGCTTGGGCCACATTGACTAGCTTTATGGCTAATTGACCGCCAGTTTTACAATTAGATTTGCTTCTAAACTGATATTTTGTATATTTCACAACTCATCATCTTATTTGGTGTATTCATCGGGCTTTAAAACGCTTTGAATTAATGATTTATTGAGATCGGCAAAGCGTGGTAATGGGTACTCCTTTCCAGATTGCTGTGTTCTGCCATTTTCAAATTTTCAACTTCCTCTTTCTACCGCGCGCCCAACCCATTATATTCTGGCGTAATTCAGAGCATTTCTAGGGGCAAATAATTAATGGGATTGAATACATTGATGATAATATATGATTTATTATAAACACAGGAGCCATACAGGGTAAAAAATACCTTTGGTATCCGGGATTACAGGGTCAAATATACCTTTAAGGGAACCTGTATTCGGGCCCATACGACGCAAGGTTTAGCTGGCGCAAAGGTTGCCGACGCAAGTTTGATGCAGTAATTTAAATGTAACACTGAATGAAAAGTACCGTATTTCACCGATAGAGCACCCAGGCTTTTATTTTTTTCGAGGCAGGCGTTTATACGGGACAGGGGTTTATGGTTTTTACGGGGCAGGGGTTCATGGTTTTATGTCCTAATAACCAATCAGTATTAGCAATGTAATTGGCAGCAGGACAAGTCACGCATGTCGTTTACCAGACACTGCTATTTTGTTTATCAATGCTACAATGAAATGTGTATTCATTTCCACACCTTCATGCTTACACTTCCACACCTTCATGCTTTGTCATAGCTATAGTGATATAGCCTAACGTTGCATAATAGCCATTCGTTGCAGCTGTCTGTTCATTAAGGTTTATGAATTTGTTGTTCTAGGCATAGGCCTATTTGAGATAGTTTATGGCGCATTTATGTAATAAATTCTAATCAAACTATTTCATACATTATGGTAAACGGTGCCTTTGCAGTGTACAGCACCCCCCCCCCCCCCCAACCCCCCCATCCCCGCGCGAAAACATATAACGTTAGTACAGCTGTAGCTAGCGCAGGGAAAATTGACGCTATTGACGCTCTGGCATGGTCAGCGATGCGATTCTTTTAATTTACATGCACCCCTTTTTCTGTTTTTCTCCGGGCCCGCCAGTACATCCCCAATATTGTCAATTGACTAAATTAGTAGAATTGTAAGAAATACTTTAAGTTTTTAAAAATCAAGTGAACACATTTCTCAGTCGGACCCATACATCTAATAACGTCGCCAGGTTGTGACGCAAATATTGGGGGAGGAGCGTGGGAAAGGATTTCTCAGGGGAATCATAGAGCCTAAGTGGGCGTGGTGACGCAGCCAGTTCCATGTGCGTGGCATGGTCAGCGATGCATGAAGCGACGGGACAGAAAAAAACAGTCACTGACTGATATTCCCATCTGCGCTACGGAAAATCAGTCACTCACTGAGATTTCCATGAAGGCACTGAGAAAAACCAGTGATGGCTGTTTTTTACCGAGGTGACTGATAATTATCAGTCGCACCCATTTGCGGCTGAAAATAATCAGTCATTGCTGGGGAAATATTTATATCTGACTGATAAAACGGGCGCGGGTCTATCAGTGCAGGTACCTACATTTAATAAAAGACCCACTGACACGTAGAACATGACTTTATTGAAATGAGTAGATATTAGTTATATAAAAAGTGGACCATAGTTGATTTTCGAAAATTCCTAAGCATAAGGGAATTTGGGCGGGATTTGTGTGCTGAGTCACCCCAGGACTCTGAGTACAGCTGGTGGTGGGGTGGATTACCCTGCGACGTCACCGGTGGAACTCACTCCCGGCGCGCTCTGGACCTCCTGCATGTACCCGCTATAGTTTCACTGAGATACACACTGGGATACACATATAAGTTTAAGGTATTCGGGCTTAGACCATGTTTGAAGAGTACTATAATGTTCACCAGCATTATAATCGGCTTGACCTCATGTTTTCAAATAATCTCTAAATCCATAATTTTGCGACTTGTGACTCATCACAATTGTTCCATGTATTTTTGTAGAATCGTTTAGGCAAGAAGGTACAGTACAGTATGAGTTAAAGAGGAAGAAGGAGAGAGTGTGTGTGTGGTGGGGGGGGGGGGGGGCAGGAGAGAGACAGATTTATGTAGTCTCATTAATTTATTTAATGTTCAGCCTTAATCTCTGTCTATACTATATAACCTGCCCGATTCAATAAATATTTGCTTGTGGGCTAGATAGACCTCTCATATTCAGGAGTGTCAATAGGGCCAGTTTGTACCCAGGAATTATTAACTACATGTATGATTCTTTGTTTGACGGTGCACTTATTTCCTTTGCCCATGGAACGAGTCAAACATATATATCTTGTGCTTCAGGGAATTTTAGCAATTGATTAATTAATTGATTGATTAGTTATCATTATACAACCAAAAATGAATATTTGGGCGTCTGCCGGACAACCAGGTGGTATCTATCTAAGTGTGAGCGGACAACCACCTACTTGTGAGATGTATGTCGGACAACCATATTTTGAAAAGCGGTTGTCCTCGGGAAAACAACTTTTTGCAGCGATTTTTCCAACCCTGCTGGGGTCGAAGCAAAAGGGCTATAGTCAAATACTGACAGCAATTTTGATTTAGCAATTATCAGAGCTGCCCCTGACGTTAGGTTTGTTCAGATCTTTTTATAAATGAACAGTATAAATAAACAGTTTATTAACCACACAAATGCACCAACTGAGACATCTCAGATAAAGCTGGTCTTTTTCTTGTTTTGCACAAGATTGTGGGTTATAAAACTACTTTTTGGACTAAGATCATTCATGACACATAGATTCCAGATTTTGTACGAAAGAACATAATATATATAATATAATGTCATAGTATTATTCCAGTTTACAGCGACAGAAAGGTTTTGAAAGTTTACAAAAATACAAATCCAAATCGCTATCCAAAGATTACATGTATACTTAATCATTTATGCTGTGTATTATTTGACATATGACGTACATGTATCTCACGTCAAAGGTTTGGTAGATGTTGTACCAGGAATATCATGAACCCACGTTTACAATAAAATACAGCAAGCACAGTAACGTTACGTAGTACATGGGGGCATATTGCTGTCGATAGAAATTTGACAGTCCCTGCTATATGTTTACCATTCCATCCTTCAGCAGACCGTTGTGGGCTATTGATTGGTTTAGACAATTTGACCTTGGGTGCATGTCAAGCTCATTTCAAGGTCAAATCGTCAAAATTTCCCCTCAAAATGTTTAAATAATATGCAAATTCCCAGGCTCCGACCTCGAAATGAATAACCTCGGTGTTCACCCAAGGTCAACTTCCAATCAATAACCCACACCCGTATTGATGTATGTGAAAGAGGTTTCATGACGATAGGGAATGTGGTTTATATCTTAGAAAGTGATTTAAACATGAGATTATCAGTCCGCTAGAATTGTCGAGCAATAAAATTTCTTTAAAAGAAACAAAACAAAAATATGACTACATTTATCCCAGTGATATAGTTCGTTCAGGTTAAAAACATCAAGTTCACTATATAATTATTTCTTTGGACTGGCCATACTCAAATTGGGTATAGGCCCCCATTGACAATGTTTTACCCAAAGATGCCTGTAAATCACCTCATTAATTTTATTTATTTCTCACTAAATTTCACCATTCTCCCTACCTAATCATTTCAGCTCATTGCTTCTCCACTGATATAGGTGATGGTAGATTAGGTATAAAAATATGTACATCAATGTCCTTATAATTTTTGTTTCAAAACATCTACTCGCAAATTACAATCGTATAATTAAAGAAACTGGAACAAACGAGACCTATTCCCTTTATACCAATCAGTGTGTTTTTGTATGTCACCGCATTTTAGCATTTGGATAAAACATTGGCAATTAAAAACAAAACAAAGCAAAGTCAGTCATCATTTAAGGTTTAAGGGTTCAGTGAGTCAGAAATATGCAGTGTGTAGATATACAGATTTAGAAAATTCTGCTAAATGGACTAAAAACGATAAATAGCAGGTATATCTGAATATATATTAGTTATTGCTTTTATTCAGAAAAATCTTTTCGGTTATGGTTGAGTGGAATTTGACCTTCATTTCTGTCTTAAATTTGAGTTATTTGAAATGAGTGGTGATGGCGATTTGCACATTTTCAGGTGACTTCACCCACAAACACCAAATATTCCATCATTAAATAAATACAAATATTGGTTGCATTTCCACTTAGCCCAAGTGCAAACCCCTAGTAAAGCCTGGGTTGTGATGTGAAATGTCAGGAATACGAAGACCAGCCTTCCAATACAGAAGGTAACCCTTGTAACCTTCAACGTTCGCGCCACACACAGTCTTCTGATACAAAATATTGTATGTATGTACATATACGAATGGGAAGTTACAGTACTTACTTATATCTTCATCTAGCTTGCCCTTTGAAAGCTCTTATATTATTCTGAGGATATTACTTCTGAAAATATCTGAGCCCGAATAACATTATATAACTATTCTTTTATATATCAAAATACGCATCTGCACCAAAACTACATATGGCATATATATATATGTGACCTCCATATATAGAAGTCATAGCTATTATTTTGTTGGACAGAGACAAATCCGAACCTCAGCCTTACTGCACCAGAAGGATTTGCTGCTCTGCCTTTTATGAACTCCCTAAGCAGGACCTAAACTAACCCATGAATTATGTCAATATTTGCTGCCTGCCAACCTAATAGTGTTTCAGGTTCGGAGGCGCGAGGATCCTTAGGGCTTTTACATCCCAAGCTTAAGATATATGTGCAGGGCTCAGTAGGTTGATGTACTAACCGGGAAACGCTGATGGACATAGGCAAGCTCAGGCTGCCTAATCTTAGTAAGAGCATCGTGAAGAGGCTTATTATTTAGTACTATATTTTACATGTTGAAATACGATATGCCTTATATATAATAATATTCGTATCTATATCTGTGAGAGTGCAACAAGGTGGAGTACGTCAAAGCTGCATTCTCATCTATTACGACAAACAAATCTTATCAAGTTCAACTCAA
Organism: Sthenelais limicola; assembly: GCA_942159475.1. NCBI lineage: Eukaryota > Metazoa > Annelida > Polychaeta > Phyllodocida > Sigalionidae > Sthenelais > Sthenelais limicola. Next base: position 67,219,417 of record OW804097.1, on the reverse strand, counting down.
ATCAGAATTCAAAAATAAGGCATTCATCGGGAGAAATGATAATGTTATCATGAGTGATTGAACGATCTATATGTATTAAGACCTATGCAATAAAGGATTCTTGATATGAAATGAAGACTTATACGATTGTATATATCAATATTCTGCTGCTGTTGTGTTTACAAGAATTGGAAGATTAATCATGGAGAGAGAACTGCCGCCGGTGAGCGACAATAAGTGAAGTCATCGCAAGAAAAAATCTGGGCGGTCCTTTAAATTCAGGACATTTTAGAAGCCCTTTGGCAAAAGCAGCTCGACACAATCCTCCAAGATTTTGGTCAAATGACATTTAGATGGATTGGAAAAGAATGGAACAAGAAACTTTCAGTTTTTGACGGATGTTATCCGAGTGGACCTTTAAACACTGGCACAGATGTGACCGTTAATTGGGTAGGCTACTCTTTTTCGTTGTCAACAAACCTTCCCATTGTTCCTTTTATGTAAATCAATTCAACTGAAATTCATAATCTCTCTCTCTCTCTAAGAAAAGCGTAGCTTCTATCTAAATTTTGGTCATATTTCTGGCATTGTTATTTGTTTCTGCTCCCTTTCTAATTTCAAACTACGTCAATGTCTTCTATATATATTATTTACAGAGTTATCTGAGACATCTATTATATGCTGGTGTGCTGCATAGCGTATTAATGATTTCGGAAACCATTATATTGTTTGTAAATGATATCATTCTAATTGGTAGATAGATAGTCAGAATGATTCTTCAGGCTACAAGTGCGATATATAAATTGCCTTCAGCAATCTTTTAATCGACAAGTTATCACTCACGTAGTCAGATCATTATATTGTTGTCTTCAACATTATGGTTCCTATGATAATAAGGGTTCCATGTTTTCATATGGGTTATTTAGGACCCCGACCCCCCGATCCCACACAATCAGATTACTGACCCTACACAACGAAATGAAAACTATAAATTATTATATTGTTGTCTTCAACATATGGTTCCTATGGTAATGAGGGTTCCATGGTGTCATATAGGTTATTTGCCCCCCCCCCCCCACTGATCCCACGCAATCAGGTAACTGACCCTACACAACGAAATGAAAACCATAAACAAACAATCACACGATATATATATATAATATATATATGGATCCAAAGTCTCTCGTTTTCCCACTTTACTTGGGTAAGAGATTATACAGTTAACCTAGCTATGCAAACCAGCCAAGCCTCTCGCCGTAGGCCTACTAAGAGAGCCATGGAAAAGGTACCGTAGTAAATTAAGCACCCAAAATAGCCCCAGTGACAGGATTAATTATCTGCATGTATGTTTAAATAGTGATAAATTTCAATCACATAATCCCTGTACCAGATTTGTCCATCGCTATGATTTCTACCGTCATTTAAATCTCTGTAAAACTCTCATAAACCAAGAGTAGTTGCAAAAGGTAAGAACATAATTAACATAAAACGTAATAAAAATAATATTCATCAGGCAATACAATACAGTTGATTTTTTCATCTTTGAAAAAAAAAACAATAAAAGGCGTGCCGAACACTGACATACTTCTACCCAGTTCAACTACTACTATACAGACTTACCTGCCCTGGAAGTGACATACATGCATGTATGTGACAAGATATACTGTGTCGGTCTTATTACTAGAGGGCTTCCGAGGCATGTGCCACTCATGGAGCGCACCTTTAAAAGTGTCTGTCACTGTTGGCGGTTGAATTTCAAACTTTTGTGCATGCAAGGCATCCTATTATTTCTCCTCTTCTTTCGTTCCTATATGTAGGGAGTCAGCGGGAAGCCAACGATCAGTGAACAAGTTGATTGTTTTTTCGACGCAACAGACAACGCCAAACTTTAGGGGCAAGACAACAAACTTGAGTTCTTGCTCCTAAAGGAGAAAGATAACTGAGGCGTTATAAGTCGAACGTTGATATTTTTCACAGTTTCACAGTGTTTCATTGACTAGATATCCTGGTAGGAATGTTCTCTCTTGTTTCTCTAGGTATTTGACACTTCACGTTGTATGAACACCTGTACCAAATTTCCTGGTCTTATATCTTATTCCTGGTCTATATATATATATATATATATATATATATATATATATATATATATACATTGTGTTCTTAAGGTCATCCTATGGAGTATATCTAATTACTTTACCATAGTGCTGCACCCCAAGTTAGGGACTTTCCTTTATTTCCCACTTTTTAAAAAAAAATCCTTGAAAATTAACATGTTTTCTTTCTTCTTGAGATTTAAGATAAATACTAGGAGCCATAATCTTGTCCAAGTTCCAAGTGATTATGATTTTTGTATCATTGAATTCGAATTTAGAACCTTAAAATGGGATATTTTCCTCCAAATGGTCATATTTTATTTGTGCCATAGGCATTTTCGTATCATATTTCGGATAAAATAATGATATGTGCGAGACGGCATTCTTGCTTTTATGAGATATTATGACATTTTGAGATATTCTTGTCATTTCTATTCTAGAATTATTAGAACTGTATTTACACTCCTCTGATATATATGAGTCATACATAAATTGAGACGTGGGGGATAGCAATTTCCTATCCTTGGAAACATACTATTTTCAGTTTACCCAGACAAAGTTTTTTAAAAATAGCTGAAAGAGTGTCTATAGCTAACGCTGCTATGATACCTAATATGGAAAACATGCCTTGCACCTCAGATAAATATGCTTAAGATATCACCTGTCTTAACCCGAAGAAAGGCTTCCTGCCCAGTCAAGCTTTTCTGTTGACATCGCTGGTGTAAGAGTCGCATATTTATTGGAGCCCTTCTTGTCTAAGATGGAAGCCACAGGGTCTGACTGAGCTGTATATACCGTAACTAAACCTGAGGGATTTACAGTTTTATCATTAAAGTGGGAAGTTCTAAATGCTTTAGAGCCTTTGCCATGACCAACGGGAGTAGATGGCTATTATTTTGTATCTTAAGCTTATTCCATTTCCATCAACTAACGTAATGTATACACAAGTTCATAGTTGTTCCCTGAGCTCAAAGCAAAATGAAATACATTTTAAACTGTATTTTGCCTGACGTCATTTTTTTTCCGTTATTTCAAAAAAGGCCAATAATATATTATTTAATACAGTTCAATTGAAAGACGCTACTTCCATCATGGATTTTTTTTCAAGCGTTGTCTATTTACCTCAATGTATAGAATTGCATAGCACCAATACAAAATATGTTCGGGAATCTGATACGTGCTAACAATTGCCGTGCTATTAATGCAAGTCCTTTCTGTAACTTTGATGTCATCTGGACCCACTATTTCATAAACTTGTATTTCTTCCTTTTTTTGTTTTCACTGTATGTATTTCGCTCAGTAAACGGCAGAATGAAGGCTCCATAAAACGAATACAAAATAGGTCAAATTAAAAGCCCTGTTATAAATGCAGTCTAGGCTCACTGCCTCTCAGATCACATAAAAATGCACGGTCCTAGGCTACTCAATCCAATCGTTCCCACAATCTGATTAGCCCCCTATCAGAAAGTTACGAAGTTTACCATTGTAGTGCTTTGCAAACGATGGCAACGACAGACTATCCCCTTTGCGTCATCATACCTGGCCACAAGGGTTTGTATAGTCCATGAGCACAGGGAAGCATTATTGACAAAGGAGAATGTGTTGGCCTATGAATTGAGACGCATGTGCAACAAAAAGCGATGAATAATCGTGGCATGGGCAACACAATTATCGGACCGTCTGGATGCGGTGACATATATTTCATAACAAAAATTGGTTTCACGATCCCGAGAGGAACGCCTCCGTTCGAACTGCATTTCTTTTAGTATTATTTGCAAGAACCATGATTTACATGAATGACATTCCTGACTGACTTCACCAGGGAAAACGTTAAATAATGGAATGATAGGGGAACGTACTGCTTACCAATTTGTTTCAGTGACATCTCTAACATGGGTCAATATGTGGTTGAGACAGTTGCGTACAAATGATCATGGTTTGCCATTCCCAGCAGACAGCGGATCAATGTATAAAGGCTGCCTTGGGATGATGTAGTTCTACAAGGAAAGTTATGATATTCTGATGTAAATACTGACTTGTTCATCTTGAGTCAACTACACGGGTAGAGGGAGAGTTCCGAACGATCTGTGACAGTGAGGTCGGCGTATAAGAGAAAGTTATATAAAGACAATATTGGACATCAGAACATTATGAGGTATGGCTGTTTCACATAATATTTACTTTCCTCTACATAGGTCGTGTATGTCAATGACAGGTGATCCTTATTTGATTAAAAACACATTCATATTATGAACAATTACCTTTCTGTGGATTACCTCTGGACCATTATTTTTGCAGTGGAATGTTAGTCTTAACACTATTGACGGGGAAAATCAGCACTGTCATCTGACTGGCATTTCCACACCGCAGCATAAATCACCCAGCCATATCTCTTCTCCATAAAAAAATCTATACCATACTGTATAATATTCGGACTGCTACTCCCGGTGTAACAACTGTATGGTGTGCTTCGTTATACAATTAAATGCACACCCACATTATATACTTTTGTTACTCATGCTGACTAGGTTTTGAATAATTATAGGGAACTTGCGTGTCCGCCATCTTGAATCCTAATTTGCATGGAACTATGGGAGTTGTATGTCAGTATAAAATCTATAGAAAGCATGTCATGTTCAGCATGGGTTATTTATCGGTGGTCCAATGTCAATATCTATACATGTGTTGTACACGTTTCCATGACGCCAGCCTCCGTAATTCCCATCATGAATTTGTTCTTATAGATCATTTATACAAGCTATGATATTGATGATAAGATCCTTGCACTTTTTCGATAAAAAAATGTTGCTAAATAAATTTAATGTCAGATTCGAACAGAATTCATCCAAGCATACACTGTCATAGGCCAGTGCAGTGAGACAAGCAAATCCCCTAGTTTCAAGATAAGCGTACACCCCCTAATAAGTGCCTACCCCTGTTTTGTTTATGTCATACCACAACAAGGCAAATATGTTATAATGACCTACTGACCGGGTTACAAATCTGCACGCAAATTATCGGAGGCTGCGAGAGAATCTGAGAGCCTGTCCACTCCCAAGAGCCCGATAGAGTCGGTTTTTTCCTGTTTTTTCCTAAGTTGTGAAAGTATTGTGGAAACCTATTGTATACCCTACAATTATATCCAAGATGCGATTTTCATGCGAAACTGTACTCCAAATTCTCCGTCATGTGCTGTGTACACTTTCCGTGAGTGTTTGAGTTTACTGTCTCCCTGCAAACTTAGTTTTATCTCCACCACAGTGGTCAGTGCCGTGCAGCATGGCTCTCCACCATAGACTTATTCCCTACATAAGGAAAACGGACTATTTTTAATTCCCTCCCCGTCCTACTACCTCACTACCATACCTGTTACAAACCCCTCCTCCCCCTTCTCCACGATCTCTCTTCCTTCTCCTGCCCCACCTCAACCAGTTGAACCTTCTCCTGGGGGAGGGCGGAGTGAGGGGAGGAGTACAAGGAAAGGAATGGCCGGAGGAAGAAGGAAGGGGTTCGAGGAGGAGGAGGAGAGGTGAAGGAGGGGGGGGGGATAAAAAGGGAGGTAGAGCAAGGGAGGTAGCCGGGTAGGGGAACGGGGGAGGAGAAGGAAACTATTGATGGATGTATAGGTGTGTGTGTTGGAGGGGGGAGGTGCAAGTACTTTTCAATGAAACCCTCTGATATATATGTCTTCCTCATCTCTCCTCTCCCTCTCTTCTCTCTCCTATCCTCAATTGTGCTCTCTCTCCCCTCCCTCTCTTTATCTATCTCTCTCCTTTATTTTTTTTTCTCCTAAAATTCTTAATTCTAAAATTCTTAAAATGCTAATCTTAAATCCTCAATATTTCTGTTTTCAAATAGGTTTGTAGTGTTAAATTTGGCAAGTCTAACATTCAAATAATGAAGGTATTGTTCCATTTCCTTCTCAGGATATACCCAGAGAAAGAGAGAAAGAGGAGGAGGGGAAAGTGAAGAGGACAGGGGGAAAAGAGAGAATTGCAGACCTAACCTGCTATATTCCAAGTGCCGAAGGCGCTTGTATGAGTTAAAACTTGCTGCCAACTCGCTGCCAAACATATGCACACGAGTCAAAACGCACTGTGCGCTTGTTAATGCGTTTACGGTATTTAGTCTTTCAGATTCATGGGCTGGTTACCCAAATGTTGGAACATGTCAAATGCTAATTCAAGTAGGTGATTCTCTAACTCCCTTTCCCAATTGTGGTGGCAAGTTGTATAGTTTATGTGCATGACGTTAGTTCTCTTGGTAAGACCTTTTATTATACAAACTAACTTCTGTCTATTTTTTTTTTTTAAAGTTTTTTATTTCCTACGACATAATCAGAAAAATGCAGAGATAACCGCCGCTGACAATAAGCGTTTTTATAGGCATTCTGCAGTCAAATCGATTAATAATATAATAATATTGGTATCAGTGATAGGATTACTTCTAACTTATACAATACATGGGGTGATTGTTAGACAAATATGATGGACAGATGATGTACGAAATAATGAGATGAAAAATAAGGATTAGGATCTATTTTCATACATTTCAAGAGGTGAGAGAGTGAAAGAGGAGTTGAGCAATAGGTCTGATTATTCCATTGCACGAAAATGTTTTTTTATGAGAATTTTGAATAGTTTATGATCTTGAATACTTCTCAGTCGAATTGGTAAAGAGTTCCAGGTTGATGCAACCTGAAATTTCAGGGATTGTTTGTCTGATTCTGTCCTAGGTGTAAAATTTGGTAGGATTGGAGCATCAAACTGACGTGTTGCTCTAACTAAAGGCAATACATTATTTACTCTCATCTTATCAACAGAGATAAAGGCCAACTTCGATAGGAGAAAAGTAATTCTGTGTTTGACTTTCATAGTATTGGTCCAAGAATGAATATCATTCGTGGAGGTAAGTAAAGGACATTTAAGAGCAATTTTCAGGGCCTTATTTTGCAACCTTTGAATTTTAGTGAGAATAGCCTGGTTGCATCTACTAATATATACTATACTGTAGTCAATTATAGACAAAATGTTAGCCTTTGTAAGTAGAAGGGCACTTTTCTTTGTCAGATTTGGTCGGATTAAGGCTAGTTGGTGAATTCTATGATGAAGATTTTTAATTAAGATTGAGCTCTGTTCCCTAAAATTTAGCTTGTTATCAATATTTATCCCCAAATATGTATAGTTTTTTACACATTCGATTTCATTGTTATTAATTTTTAGGGAGATGTTGGTATCTGTCTTTTTCCTCTCTCCAAATAACATCGATTTGGTTTTATCAGTGTTGATAAGAATTTTGTTAGCTGTAGACCAGTTGTAAAATTGAGTTAAATCCCTGTTCATAGTATTACATATTTCCTCGATGCTATTCCCAGTGGTAAATAAGACCGTATCATCTGCATATAATATATAATTGGAGGTTAAATTTACTTTATTTATGTCATTTGAGAAAATAAGATACATGATGGGTCCCAATATGGATCCTTGTGGTACCCCACAACTAATTTTCTTCTCGTTAGAATAATGTTCCTCAAGCCTAACTGATTGTGAACGGTTAGATAAGTATGAATCCAACCAAGCTAAGGCAATACTATTAAAGCCAATTTTGCTTAATTTTTGAGAAATAATATCATGATTAACGCTATCAAAAGCCTTACCAAAATCAATAAAGGTGGCTGCTGTGAGGAGATTTCTGTTGTTGTTATTATTAATAATAGTTATAAATTCATATAGAGCTTCATGAGTGCTTTTGTTTTTTCGGAATCCATATTGGTTTGGTGTAATAATGTTATTCATATTGAGGTGGTCCCAAATCTGAACAGATATATATTTTTCAAGCAATTTTCCTCCAATATGTGTTAGGGCAATCGGTCTTGTATCTTTAGGTATAGTGGGATTTGATTTTTTTGGAATTGGTTTGATGATAGCCGTTTTCCAACCAGTAGGGAACACACCTTGGGATATAGACAGATTCATTACATGCAATAATTGTTTATGAAGACTCATAAATAGATCCTTATAAAGCTTTGAATTGATTTCTTTACAACCTGATGATTTGGACGTATCGATATCCGAGATCAGAGCAAGGAGAGTTTCTTGGGACATGTAATTGAAACTAGAGCATTTCGTAATAATTTCCTCATCATGCAATAATAATGGGGCATGAGTAATTTGTTCTTGAATTTTGGTCCCAATTGAACAGAAGTACTTATTTAAGTATTCAGCAGAATCAGGGGTTGATAACTTGTGATTGTTCTGGTCGTAAATATTTGTTATGTCCTTGCTTTTCTTGGATATGATTTCATCAAGTGTACGCCAGAGTTTTTTGCTATCATGAGAATTATTCGTTAGTAATTCTGTATAATATTGAGATTTAGCACGTCTGAATAGACTATTCACATAGTTCCTCTGATTCTTGGCTGCTCGGATATCAAGAGCGTCCTTGGTGATATTAGCAATTTTGAATAAATCATCTCTAGTTTTTGATGCAGTTACAAGGTCTTGGTTATACCATTTAGGTCTTCCACTATGAATATATATTGTTTTCCAGGGAGCAATATCGTCAATTATATCAGTCATGATCGTATGAAGGTTACTCCAAGCCACATTAACATCATTGATCAAAAAGTAAGAATCCCAGTCAATGTCACACAATGCATTATCTAAAACGGTAGTATTATATCTTTTCATCGATCTAACTTTCCTTATCGTTCCAGGGTTCTTCTTTATACGTTTATGTTTCAGAGTAAGGTAGATAGCTTGATGATCAGATATATTATAATTTATGGTTCCTGCTGTTGCAGCTTTGGTCGATTTAAACATAAAGTAATCAAGTATACTATCTTTTTTGAGGCCAAAACGAGTTGTAAATTGCATATTAATAGATAGGTTATGATCTTTTCTGAATTCATGTACCAACTTAGATTTAGTACTAGTTTTATCTGATAAATCAATGTTAAAATCGCCTACCAAGACAATAGAGCCTGGGTACCTTACATTATCTTTTACTTCAGTATACTCCTTGAGATAGGAGAGACATTGTTTGACATTGGCATGCGGTGGCCTGTAAACCAAACCCAAATGAATCGGTTTCATGTAGTCTTTACTAACAGTAACACACAGAAGTTCAATATCTTCATTACTGACCGTATGTACAGTGTCTAGTTCAAATCTATAGGATTCTTTCACATAAATACACAAACCACCACCGTGCATGTTTAGTAGTTCAATGCTGGTGTCATTCCTTATCCATGTTTCAGAGAAACATAATATGTCAATGTCCAAGTTCATGGTATCTTTCTTTAGCAATTCAAATTTAGGCATAAGGGAGCGGACATTCAAGTGTGCCAATTTAAAACCATTTAGGTTGGCCAGTTGGGCCCAGTTATCAAGTTTACGCTCAATTAAATTATCTGTCATAACTCAGGCTTAGAGTATAACTCAGGCTTAGAGTATATATCAGCCTATCTTCAGGTTAGAAAAAATATGCCACCTTCAATTACGAGTCAACTAGCTGGCGATGATTATCGTCGTCAGTCAGAGGAACCCACACTTCTCGTCCAATCTTACAGTAGTATTTAACAAAACCTATCATTACACAGGCCAAGCACAATAGGAGACAAAAGAGTCCTGATAATAAAATGAATAGTGTAAGTGCGCTTACCATATCTGGTCGATATTGAAACAGGTGATGCAGCTAATTACATGTACTATATAATCCAAAGTCATATCGAGACAGTACTGGCAGTAAAGTAGAGAGAGGCAAAGCTCAAATAGCGATGATATATCGTCGTCCATACATTCTCACGTCTCCCTTCTTTTCAAGTAAAATATGAAGTAGTTAGACATCAGGTAGCTAATACATTCAACCAGGTATCATAGCAAATAGTAGGAGCAAAAAATAGCATACCGTGAAGCAGAATAGTCAGTCTTTCTGGAAATAGATTCTAACAGGGGGCCGGTAATGATTATAGTCGTTATAGTGTGGTTAAGAATTGAACTATAGGGAGGGAGGTATTTCAAATGGGCCCATTTACGATGATTATCGTCGCTGGTGTTCACAATTGATCCACCTCTCCCCTGGTCGGTTAACATATTGTGCAAATCGAGTGAAAAGTATATCAAGAGCATATTACTGGAAGTGAATAAGCCAAATACTAAATAATCTAATCATTCAAAGATTACTGTTATTTAATGTAGGCATTTAGATACTGACTATTACGATTATTGTATAAAACAGATTCATTCATTAGTGTCAAGATCGGTGATTTCATGGTAACTTGATACTGTTGATATAAGATAGTGGTCCACGTGTATCTGTTGACAGTTCTGCAGTATGTTATTGTTATGGTAATGGCTGGTGATGATATATCATCGTCCTAGCCACTACGGATCAAACATTGGAGTTGGTTAATTTCCAAGTTGCGGTGATTCATGGAACAAGCAAATCTGTTTCGCCCAATTCTTTAGAACGATTTCATCAAGATGAATTCCATCGGGGAGCCTGGTATACGTATGTCTGGGACGATGTTTCTCCCATTTATGAACCTTGGTGATGAGGTGAGGATGGTTGATGTTACGATTGTAGTTTAACATACGGATGTCTTGATTTATGGTTAGGATTACATCAGATATCATATTCTGGTATGAGGAGAATCCACTAAGATGGTTTGCGTTGTTTAAATCAACCCCGATAAGTCCTCCCAGAGCAATGTTGCAATAGGTTTGCTCAAGAGAGAGGAAATCAAGCGTTTCTTCATACTTGGTCTTCATAAACCTGGCGAGATTGCCTTCATGATATTGGGCCAGTGTGATTTCATTGGTATCTCGATCTTTAATACAGAAGTCACAAATTCCGCCTATTAATATAGCATTTGTGGGGTGATGAAGGTTTATTTTGGTTTTCAACTCAGCTGATAGTCTATGAAGATTAGCTCCACTGTAAGCATATACGATTATATCATTGGAAGACAGATAAGGTTGTAGATTTTTCCCCCTGGAGTCTGTAACAACTATTGTAGATTGGTTCATGGCTGTAATAAATAGATATAGTAAGGATCAGAAAAGAGTTATTTAGTGATTATCTGCAAGTACTCCAGCACTGTTCAACAAACACATTTTATCGAGAGAGAGCTTTCCATTACTAGATATTCTGGTAAGATGTAGAGGTGCGGTTTCAGTTACCTGTGTTGGTGATTTCTTGGTCTGTGACTTGCTTTTTGCTGAACTTTGTGACTTATTATTCGCCTTTTCTACTTCCTTTGAAGGTAGATTCTTCTCCCTTGAGACAGATCTTGATCGTAAGTAATTTGGGGTTAACTTCTCTGCATAAGAGGGCATGCTCATATGAACTGATCCTGTAGTCGTTCTCTGGGCTCCTTCTCCTGATGCAGTTGGAGAGGGAGGGGGCATAGAGGGTCGTATTTGGCCTGCAGGTCCTAGTACCGATTGATCATTCATCATGTTGATTCCATGTGGGTGACTATGTACTGGGTTGTGGATAACATCTTCAAAATGATCATCGTCTCTGTTGTTTGCTGACCAATTTTGTCGTTGATTTCTTCCCCCAGTGGCCGTATCGGACTTGTTTCTTTCTGATCGTGTACTATACTGCTTCCTAGCAGCCTTGGGGGAGCTGCTATTACTCGGTTTAGGTTTGCCTCCATCATGTCCTTTGAATTTCTTGTTTATTCTCTCCTCAACTGGGGTATAATGATTAAGTGATGAGCGTATGTCTTCTAGTATTTGTCCCATCATGTTATCACCAAGATATTTGTCGTCGTCAAGATGTTCAGAATAGAGATTGTACCCGATTGCCCAGAATCGATCATTTGTGGCTTCATAAAGGGAGCTATTTCCAGTCTGGATAAGGTAGTCCGCCAATTCCTCATTCTGAATAAATTTCTCTTCCGCTACAGCACGCATCACTGAGATCTTCAATTTGTTCCATTTCTCGGACGATTGGACTTCTGAGGCTAGTCGTTTTATTTTTCGTGGATCCTTTTCTAGAAAAATTTTAGTGGCGACTTCCCTATTACCTAACAAGTTGGCCCTCGCATAATGGTATGCCTGCTCAGCACAGTTGAAGGTTAGATCTTCGACTTGGATAGGGGAGGGAAAGAAGTTACTAAGTGGGGAAAATTCCGATTGGAAAAATACACCTGCTTCATTCCACCTGGTTTTCGCATTGCTGAGTTTATATCCTTCATCCAATAGTTCTAGCTGATCATGTCGATACCATATGTTGTCTACCTGAATTCGATCCCTGACAATTTTTCCCACATCTTTTCCTCCTTTTTTCTGGATGTGATACTTGATGGTTCTGAGTTTTGATTTGCGATCCTGAATTTCCTCAGGGAGGTCGGGGTTTATAAATACCTTAGGAAACCTAACATTGTCTTTCAAACTCGCTCTCCTAACATAGATAAAATTCCTGACTGCTTCGTCCCTCAATTTGACAAGAATCTGTTTTGCACCAGATTGAACTTTACCAACTCTTCGTGCATAAATGATCACTTCTTCTTCTATGGTGTGAGATATCTCTTTCAGCACATTCAGGGTAACTTTAATAATATCTTCATTCCAAACAAATGGGACCCCCGTCAATAGTATGTTACATTTCCTCTGGTCTGTTTCAAGCGATAGGATTTTCTCTTTTTGAGATGATGTCGTGTTCGTTAGTTCTTCTACTTTCGATCTTAGGCTGAGCATTTCCCTTTTCATGTCATTTTCACTGATTACCATTTCTTCCATTTTACCCAAAATCGTTTCGACATTTTTATGTGCGGCTTTCAAAGATTTTTTAAGGGAATCATTGCTTGAATCGTCGTCAGCTAGGGCATATTCGGTAATGGGAACAAGGTCATATTCAGGGATTTGATCGACGGCCGGTGTGAGTGTTTGCTGGGTGTTAGGTTGCTTGGGGATTAAGGGGTGCTCGAAAGCTGTATTGATTTGATCCCCCGATAGAAATGCTGGCTGGTTCGTTTCCATATTGGCGATATTGGAAGAATACAGAGGGAAAACACCAATAAATGTCCAAAATACTACATAAAAGTTCTCAAAAAGTCACTCACTCAACTCCTCCATCAAGCTCTGTGGTTATATGTCCTTATTTATGCGATCGTGATGAGATTAGTCCAAAATATAGGCGTATTGAGCAGCGAAGGTAGCGCTCCTCAGAAACACGTCTTTCACCTCCGAAGGCGTTTCTCTTGATAGTCTCAATAGTCTATCGTGACCGTGCGAGGATTAGCTTTCTTCAAATTGTAAATTACCCAATCAAATTGAAAATTACCAAACCTCTGTGCATGTTTTATTTATTTATGTAAATTTATACCCATCATTAATGCAAAGATGGGTTCACGAAACACAAATAATACATTAGCAGTTTGTTTTGTATTCTTTTTCATTAGAAATGAGAGCCTACAATCTCTATGTACAAAGAAACCAGAGACAGCTCTAAAGGAAAGCCTCTCCTAATGAAAGGGATTACAGTGATACCCATCGTTGTTTTAGTATATAGTATAGCAATAAGGAATCTTGTGGCACTGTGAATGGTCTAGCGTTCACAAAAAACTATGTAAGAGGCATAGTGGCGTGGCATTGTGGCCTGACTTTAGGATCAGCACTTTGATGTGGTGTTGGACCGAGAGGTATGGAATTAATTTGCCTAGAAGCAGCTTCCCCTGATGCTTTGACGCACAGAGCTTTTTTCGTGGTTGCAAATGAAACTCTTTTCACCTTTAATACAAATAAATTGCAGCATGAACTCAACAATCTTTTATTTCGTATTTAAAAAATGAAAGCTGATAAACATGATTCACATTTAACACTGAACACTAACACTGATAACAGGAATATCCGAACCCTGTATCAACAGTATCTCCTGAATAAAAAAAATATTAACTCTTATCTTATACAGGTGTCTCTTTTAATGGACCTCTTGCTAAATCAGTGCCATTCAATAGGGTTAATCTTCCTATACTACTCACGAATTATTGTATGGGTGCACGCGCTCTTACCAGCTCTCTCTCTATATAGGTTTACTTACTATATTCGTTTTTTGCGCATAGTGTTTAAATGAACGTATTATCATCTACAAGGTGTAGCTATTGTTCGTTCTATTCCTTCATAACAAATTTATACACCCCACGCCCATCTCCCAAGCTGCACGCACGTTCAAATGTGTTGCGGCAGTGTCTTTTGCTGTTTTTGACTTTAGTTCTCAGCAAATATGGGTAAAACGCCTAGACATTGTCATACCTGTAATACAGGGCATGATGGAGAGATTGGGAGGAACTGTCAACGTAGGAAAAAGATTTGCCTGCAGAGGATTTGCGACTGACCAGACTGCGGAGTTGGCGGGCCGTGTTGACTTTATATTATTTCCATTTGCATTTAGCTAAATTATTTCATGAGAAAACACCACAACCCATAGTGTTTCAGTATTGTATATTTTTGTGTTGTTGATTATGTCAGACAGCAATTAAAGGATATGATATATTGACACATACATGAAGGCCTATGCTAAATACACATATCTACAATACTTCTACACTCTTTACAATAACGTGTTTCATTCCAACAAGGATCAATACCAGCCAAATATCAGCATTGGTCTAGGATTCTATAATGTATAACACTCTATTTGTCAGGCTGTGCTTAATAACCGGGACAGATTGTAGGAATTAATCCATTAGTCCCTTGGTAGGCCAATTCAATTAGCCAACTACTTAGGTTAATATGCTGGAAATCCCATACATCAGTCACCTTCATCCTAGTGATTTTAGAAGACTTACAGACATAGAGAAGTGGAGGTCTCCCTCCTCAGCCTATGCTCGCAGTCTACTCGATCAATGAAGATAAAAGACATTAAGTAAAGTAGTGGAAATAGATAGGACACCATGATGTATAACCAACATCTGGCCTATTGTATTGGAAGTCCTTACTTAAAAATTCGTTGCTAACTTTTTTTTCGTAGCTTGCGTAGGCAATTCTTACTGTCGGAATTGAAATTAGTGTTGTCTGTATAGGAAATTCCACCCCTAAAAGTTTCTTACGAGCTGCATGCTTAACACGGAAAAGTAGCCAAAGAAGGAAAATAGTCAGTAAGTATTTCTTATCCAACGGGCCTCTGGGATATTTCATCTTCTTGAAAAGTTGCTTTAAGGGCCTATATACAGCCCTCAAGGTCTCATCTCACGCTATTCATTTTCCTTAGTTGTGTAGAACTCATACTGATTGACAATTGGTAGCAAAGAACGAGTCAGGGCTAACTTTAACCTCAATTCTTTACACTCAGCGAAAATGTATGGCACAGCTTCATATTAGAATTTAGCAGAAGCAAAGTGGCCAATGATAGAATGGATAGCAGCTTTTGGTAGACACTAAACTTCCTGCCATGCAGGAAGGAGCTTCAGCAGAATTGGCACTCAAAGTAATTTCTTTCAATGTTTTTTTTGCGTCGATGAAGTTTGATATTTCCACTTTTGTGCATCTGACGAATCATAGCTCATCCGAATGGTCCATATCAGGTTTCTGCTAATCTATTCCCAGAATGTATTCATAATGCTAATATTTGTAATTAATCCAGGCAACTTAAGGATTAATTCTAGCCAAATTCCCAGGAATGCCAATGAATTAGGGGGTACCCAGTTCCTTTAACAACTTTAGGTAAAGTACCTCTTGTAATTTGTTATGAACCACTACTAGGTAAAAGCGAATAACTAAATCAAACCCTTTGCTAATTCCTGCAAAATGAAATTCATTTATTATTCGGAATTGCTCCTCCCAGCGCAGCAGAATTTGCAGTCAGAGTACTCAAGTGAACAAGTCAAAGCAACTATGTTTGTCTTGTTACTATACTATTCCATTCTCTATTTATTTAGCAATGGAAGGCAATGTGAAATTTCACAATCTGCTTCCTATGATTAGGATCTTGCTATCGACCTTCTGAAAATTCAATGTACTTTCATTGGCGTGATTGTTCTCAGAATAACCTTCATCATTTCTTCAAAAGCACCAGACAATTTCGCTCCGTTGAAAAACTATCCAGATGAACGGGCACGGTTGATATACCCATCTATTCCTGTGTCATTTAATGTAGCAGTTCTGTGTTGCAATCATTATTCTTTTAGTGATATCATCATATATTCATAAACTTGTCGGCCTTAATTTGCATTTCATCAAAGAGCATAAAATCTAATATATATTTCCTTTGGGTCACGATAGAAAGCGAAAAGGGTTGAAAGGGGTTAGCAAATGTATCCTTTGCCTTTGACACAATATCCGGAGAAATACAAATGCTGTATGCCAGACTGCCTGGCCAAGTATACAGGGAGTTCACAAAGGCGCTGAACTGTCTGTTCTTTTACATTTGGCACGGAAAGGTAAAGCCATAGCTGCATTCCTTTCTTATGACCATAATCCTCCAACCAGTCATGAATCAGGTCCTAGAAAACTCTAAAATAGTTTAGCACAAACTCCACCCATCCAAGTATATGTATGGTTGCTACACACCGTTCCTGTTTGTTGTAAATTATCTTTGTATTTCAGTTTTTTAAAAAATCCTCTTTTTAATTCTAGTAAAGCTGGAAACGCCCGTATTGATATGCACAATTATGCTGTATGACTGCAATAACATATTATTCTTGTTGCACACGTACCTTATGAGTGAGAATCTTTATTTTTTTAACATATATTTTTTAAAGCTGTTTAAGAAATCCGCATTACATAAAGAAGAAGAAGCGCACACAAATAGAGTCAGTCATACAACAGAATCTATCAATTCTTTAAAAAGTGACATCTTATCATATCCTTACAATTCTTCGATTTTCTTTTCTACCGGACAATGTGACGATCGGGACAATCGGTATAGTCGCCTTTATACTTGCGAGGTGAAAAATATGTTCATTTTTATCAAAAGAAACTAACTGTATATATCTTTAATATATTTTCTACTTCGACGCCCGTGCTCATTTCGGGGGAACACTTTATTTTTCCAGAGGGATTTACAAAATACATCTACAATCATATTTGATACGACACACTTCGAGAGCCTGCATACAACTTTGTACATATCAACTATTCTGTTTTCTATGAACTCTCTGGTATATAAAAGATATTATGTAAAAAATACAATACAGTCACAATACATTTATGTAAAGGAACCTTGTCAATAATCTTAATCCTTCGGAGTACCTTATTCCAGGTATATCGTGGGGACTCGAGTAAAGTGGGGACTATAGTCCCAACTTTACCTAAAGAGATAGGGGCAACTTAGGTACTTAAAGGGTCAGTCAACGGGTTCCTGGTCACTTTTAGGACAACAAACTTCATGGAGCCATAAATACAACACCCAAGTCTCAATTTTCTTACTTCCATTTATGTCTAACTTATAGTCACTTACAGGCACGAATTGGGAAAGCTTAGTTGAAAAGGTCTGTTTAGCACAAGAGGGCACTGAGAGTGCTGTGTGACATCATAAAGGTGCACCAGAAATGAACATATCCCTACCTATAACCCTACCTTTCCCCCCAATATCCCAGCAATTGAAACAGTTCACTGTCACTGCTTTCATCCATTGTTTTGACCAGAGAACTATATGTAACACAGTGTTGTTTTGGTCTGCACAACTGCATTGATCAAACACCTTCCTCCCACCCCACCCTCCTTCTTTCTAGCAGCAATTATGAGAGTTGTTTGTTATGTTCATTGCATGTACATTTCAAGATTGGTGCACCTTTATGACGTAGGCAAACAGTGGTGCCTTGAATGGAGTGTAAAACTGTGGAACTACGTTTTCACTCCTTTAAATGGGTAAAAAATCACTAAATAATAACTTGAATTAAGTAAAACCGGGGTGGTTACATTTCAATAATAGCAAGGAAATGGAATTGCTCATAATATTTGGGGGTTGACTGACACTTTAATGGAGATTCAGAATACAAAGTAAAGGCTCCTATTTCAATATTTTTCCTATTCATAGTTGGCTTCCCTAGAACACCTAGGAATTTCAAAGTAGGATCGCATATTCCTTAGACACGGACACGACTCGTTTTTAAATTGATGAATTGACTCTTTTCTTCGAAAGGCTGTCATTTATGTTGAAGAGAGAAACATGTTAATTCTCTCTAGCACGGATTCAAAGGCACAGTTCCGGGGTAACCCGCCATCAGCCAATGCAATTAACAAAGAAACTTCTCTCGCCCGTATTGAGACAAGGCAAGATGGGGAGGCATTTGAATTGGCGCCTGGGAGTGTGTAACTTGTCTGCTAGTGATTTGGAACCATGGTATACGACTTGATTAGATTCTGTTTGGTCGGAATAGGGCAATAAGGAAGAAAGGGTCTGCGGTTCTACTTCGCATATCGACCAAACACAATAATGCCATGCCTTGTGATGGCGGTGTAGGAGCCAAATGGGACAAGAGACAATGAGGATTTTTTTTATATATGCTGCGCTAACACCAGCCTTAGCTGTGTCTACAGGGTAAGCATCCAGAAGGCTTAGGGTTGGAGGCGGAGGCAGATGAAGCTGAATCCTAAGTGACCTTTCTATTATGTATTGTCATACCGTGCCAGTGATCCCTATCAAGGAGACATTATTTTGTGTGAGGTTATAATTAAGGATTGCTGTACTGACCATTGCGTTTTATCATTATTATTTATTATCATTAATGTCAGGATGGAAGTCAACTCAACTGAAAACAACTGGTTGCAATTCCATTTCAGCATTTTATTTTGCGACCCATTTGACATTATTTTGTTATGTATTAGTTAATATGGCAGGAATGTGTGATGGACATTAATTTAATAGCATATTCTTTTGAAAAAGGTTTTATTCAACATGACTTGCCATCGAGGCTCGTACAATTCTAATAGCAAGTTAAGTGCGACCCTTATCTTTTTATTATTATTATTATTTTTTATTATTTTCAATTTTCTTTCGCTTGTCTACCATCGACTAACATGTTTGTCGATTAAAACAAATCGGGTGTTACGGTGACAATAAACGATAGCATATTCTTTGTTCATTAAAGGCCAGTATGATATAGTTATTGAATACATGCAAAAGACGCCGTGTCCTCCATATCTAAATAACGTCGTCTTGAATAATTTTATTATCTGACGATTATTGATTATGTGTAATGCTTGAGAAATGTACTGAACACCGACATTCTTTTTGATTTAATACGGGTTTCACAAGGGCCAATATTGAAATTAGTATATAATCCTTGGTTTATATTTAAACTATGACAAATTAGGAGCTGGACAGAAGAAAATAGTTGTTTTCCCTCTTAATTTCTGGTGCAACATCATATCATCGAAAAATAACCGGAGAAAATGTTGAATATACAGTCAACAACTGCTTGTGTTTTGTAGAGGGAAACCCGAATACAAATCACCAGGTAAATGGTCCCTGATATAATAACCTTGTATAATCACGCTGTTCCTATGCACCATATATATGCATTACCTTTGATTAATCACTGTAGAATAATGAACCTATTAGGAAATATACGATTCCGTAGATAACATTGTAATCAACGAGGGAATGTCAATGGATAATCTGCATAATCATGCGATGGTATTCATAATTATTACATCAATCATGAGGTTTTTATCCATCACAGTTTGAAATATGTGCCTATTCAAATGGTTCCGGTTCAGGCTTTTTCTGCCATGCTACATACATTCACAACGCATTCTATTCTATGGGCCCATCTTTAACCCTTCTCTTTGATTTTACAAATTACATTTTGAAATAGAAATGGGTTATTGGATGCATTTGGCTACAATTGGGATGATTATACTTTCTTTTTTTTTTATATATACAGCTAATACTTCTTTGATGGAATCAGATTAATAATTATTAATAATAATTAATAATCAGCTTTTAAATAATATCAGTGGTCTCCTGAACCAAAGAGAAGACCATCAGACTGGCTACCTTGACCGGATAAAACCAGGTAAACATAAATAAATGGTTGGCAGGCGGTCTCAATAAAATGACACAGGTGACATGCGCACCTGTTAAAGCACTATAGGTTCATTACCAATGACAACGTGGTGTACATTCGCTGATTAGGGGTTATAATGGATGGCACTGCTTGTTAACACCTGCAGTGTACATTTTTTTCTCCGACTTTGGCCGAAGAAGGAAGAGAAGAAAAACCATCAAAGCAAAAAACCACAAAGCACTATGCTGTCAACAAGCAGTGTCATCTAACCTATTCAGAATATTCGCCATCAAACGGAACGTGCAAGTTTTGTTTCTTTTATTTTGTGGGAATTTCATAAAGCACTTAAATTGGTCATTGACAATTCGGACTGATGGAAGTGTTATCGGCAATTAGTAGCCCATTGGCTTTCTGATTGGTTGACATTTTACAAGATTGATTGCCATGAAAGGAGCACTCCTCAATGACGTTTCTGATTTGCTGCCACTCAAATTAGCACAAACAATATTGACAAAAACATTTCTTCAGTTGCACGCCATTCTACTTCATGTATGGACATGAAACTTTCCTATTGAGATTTAGTTAGCATGAATGAAGTCTTTGTCTGTTTTTATCAAGCTGGTCACTATTGCTTCTTTGTCCCAAACCCATTCTTCATCATTTTAATATACAATAGAGAGAGGAGAGAGGCTCGCTGTATATCGGGTGGGCTGGCTTGATAAGGTGATGTGATAATAGAGAAAGCATAATAAACTTGATCTAGGGTTTATTGAAATTCCTCGAGCTTGCCCTTCTTCAGGAGTGAGTGTTTCATTTTAATATAGTCCTCTTGCTGACTGTGGCAATGGACACAGGCTAAGCTGTTGTCGTTACAAATAATCTTACGATTTTAAAAATGTCGTCAGTGAGAACCAAAGGTTATTGCCAAAGGATGTCATTCTAGGTGTCAGAAACGTCAGAAAAGAAACCACACAACCTGAAACAAATGAGATATCAGCTTTGGAAATCCTCCTCAACACCTGATCCGAATTGGGTTGCATTGGGATTTAGCCGTCATTTGGCTCGAAACCAAGACCGTGGGTTTGTTACTCCGTCCTGGTTGATGATGTCCATAGTGTTAATCATTGTGAATAATGATTTGGCACCAGAAATGATGATTAAGTTTGACTTGTGCGGGAGGTAAATTAAATACTCAATGCACCAACCGACATGACCGCGACACTTTAATTGCGGTTCATCACAGCTTGAAACCAATTGTATTAAACAAAAAACCTCGGAAAGAAACGGGTTATAAATTCACATTCGTTCGATATTAATCAACGTTGAGTCCGTCACAATACCAAGAAGAGAAAATAGGTGCACGGTTAGTGGTGGGGAAGTGGTTCTAATTATACAACCCTTGTCGTACATGTATGTTCGTTCATTGTTTATGGCAATAGAGAAACCATATCAGAACAATGCCGGTGATGTCCTGTAATACTGAAATACTTTTAGAAAAGGCTAGTTCTCTTCCATCGATGAAAAAACTCACAATTGGTGACCTCTTGTTTTTTTCTCGAAATCAATAATGGATTAAAATAAATAATGGGAGGCCAATGAGGGTGTTTCAGGTATTTGCATTTTAAAGATCTGTATTCAGCTATAGGCATTATGCAAGTATACGTGTACTTTTCTCAGCAGTCGACAAGATGTATTTTTAAAGCATATGCCAAGGAAATCACTTTAGCAAGGAAAAGTGACGACGGTCCATGTTAAAAAAACGTGTCTATGGGACTTGTTGTAATGCATAACATTCTGGAATAGGCCTTCCATGAAAGGCTATTATTAGCGCTTGAAAGCCTGCTGTTTGGATTGATCCTCTACTCAGGAATATGGCGAGTCTTTTTCATTGAAATATCATCCAGCAACCTTGAAAAGGTGAAGAATAGAGCAGATAAAAAAATACCGATCCTATAAGAAGTTCCGATTCACGTGGCTTCTTACAAAATGTGCTCATATATATAAGCAGATTATACCCATGTATTAAAAATCTGAAGAGGTATTGGCCAGGCAAGGTTTGCTATTCATTCCTATTATCAGAGGAATGCAGGAGTCTGCGAGAATAACCTTGGCTTTTTGTCATTGTATTCGCAGTGTAAAACTCTAGCCATAGATAGGAGGTGGACAAATGGAAACAACACCTGCGATCCGTCAATGCTTTGCTAATAAATAGATTGTCACTATCATCTCTCACAGCAGTTTATAGGCATGCATTGTGTAGGCTAGTATGAGGTGAGGTAGAAGATTAAGACTGAAAGAGCGTAGTATAGGACAACGGGTCTTTTATGCTGGATACACATTGAAGAGCGAAAAGGGTTATCAACTTTACAACCAGGGAAATGCATTATCATTAATAATGAAAGCATTTTGATACAATAAGAAAATATGCATGTGCCCTTACTTTGGTGTGTCTTGTATTTCTCTGTCATTATTATAGATGTGCAGTGGTTTCAATGACACCAAGCAGATGGCCAGTGAATGGTGCTGCTATGTATTTCTATCGGTTCGTGATACAAGTTTATGCATTTATGGACGATGCTCATTTAAGTCTCCTACAATGATTTGCTTTCAACAGAATGCAAGTCAATTTATTATTACATAATAAATTACATTACTTATGAATAAGAAAGAACCTAACAACCAAGGCAGCCCGAGATATTTCTAAGACAACTGTTGCACCCATTATTGACAACCAGATTAATGGTAAACCGTCAAGAAAGCGCGTGCAGTGCTAGAGGTCCTGTATTGGCTTATTAAATAAATAGATTGCAGATGTAAGATATACTTTCATGACTAATTTGAATCATTAAGTCGCCTGTGGCTGACATAGCTAGGGGACTTCATGGATAACCATTCTCCTCAATCACCATCAGGAGAATGGGGGATTAAAGTAAAGTGTCTATGACCACCCAGAGCACAACAAACCACCAAACCGAGGGTAATAATGCTTTTAGACGCGATTTGATCAGATCAACTTAATAATACCAAAATAGAAGGTTTACCAACCTGTACAATTATTCATTTTAATCAAATATGCCTTGCGAAATAGGTATTAAGTGCGCCGGATGTTTACCCACTTAACTCCGCCAGGTACTATAGGTGGCGCCACCCTCTATGGAGTTTTAACACTGCCGTTCTATAGTCCACACTTCAGGGACTTCCGTCGATACAAATGTGGTCTATAGGCAAGAAAATACCTGCCAGAATCTGATCAAATCGCGTCTAAGGGGTTTGGAAACACCCAGAGGCAGACCAGAGTGAGAGGGGTCAAAAGTGACAGGGGACAAAAGTGGAGGAGGCAGGGGCGAATGTGAGTCAATGAAATCTTCATTCACAAAGAACTGTGGGAAGTATGTGGGAAGGCATGCACATCAATTGCCTTCAATATATGCTTGGAGTGTTGCAGATCAGGAGCTGGGAACCTCGCGATAGAGGTTTCTGGGCCTTGTTTCATAATCAGGGACATAGTAATTAAGTAGAAAAACATCCCATTTTGGACAAATTCCGTTTCATAATCAAAGTTGAGAACACCATTTTTTGAACACCATTCGCAAATTTTCCAAATAAATCTGTCCATGTCTCCTTCATTTTGAAACAACACCCAGCACTAGATAGAGCATAGGTTTCTTTGTCGTTGACAATCCTGTTGGGTCGAAGTATATAATATGACGACTTTTCAAAATATATCATAGCACCATTTCAGTACAAAGATCTATAATTAAAATTGTGGTTTAGAGCTTATATTCCCTTAAGTCCCCAATTAAACTCCTTTGGCCCAGCTGGACTAAAATTAATAGAGCTGAAATCCCAGAGGAGAGCTCCCGATAGTCCATTCCCTAAATTCCTTTTAACGGATTTAACCAAAGGCTCTAATCTAGGGGTGATCGCTACTAAAATATGTATGGGTGTATATTCACATTGCTTGCAGTCATCATAGATAATTATCGGCTTAATATCCTATTCTGGAAAATAATATAATATTGTAGTTCTTTACCATACAACACATTGTGTCTAGGAAATGCGTAAGAAAACAAAAGGCGCAATCAATTAAATGATCTAGTATTAGTTGTACATTTTTCGTTATCTATTAGAGCATAACATGATCCAAAATGATTTCTTCACTTGTGTTAACAACCACTCATAAAAGACACAAACAAGGTAGATTTTTCGATCTTTACCCCACCCTTGCGATTGGAGGGACCTGAGCCTTTCGTGAATTTTCATAGCAGTAGCATTTTAATATTTCCTCCTGATTAATGTCAGAAAAAGCAGCGATTCCCTTTTTAGACGCCCTTGTTCTCACACATTTGTCATAAGCTATGGAGGCACGCTTCTTCATGCTCCGCTTCTTCCTGCGCCAGCTTGAACTTGGATCAGACAAACTTGAATCTGACGTCGACGAGCGACTCAAATCGCTGGACACCCAATTCTATGGAGGAGCCATTAGGAGCAGCTTAGGCCTTGACGTCAAACTCGACAGAATCGCTGGTTTTGCTCTTCTTCATGCATTTTAAATCCGATTTGCAGGTTTTACAATACTGACTCTTAATTCTTCCCATCCATCTCGAGCAAAGTTGAACTTGATAATTATTTCAAATGACTTTTAAATAAATTTCAAATGACAATGGGTGATGTGCTGCCCTCGAAGGCTCTCAGCATACTGGCCATCAAACGGAGGAGCTCGGCTTATATAGGAGCCGGTCAACGTCGTCAATGGCGACGGCAAGGGCAGCTTCCGATTGGTTCACTACTTCCGCCGCTGTGGTCAATGATCGTCGTTGGGACATAGCCTCATCGAAAACTGCTATATAATGAATTAATATGAAATGTTTATTTTTACTTTTTTTGCACAAAGAACGACATGTAAAACATTAATTCCCCTTATAAAGCAGAATGGCGTACATAAGAAGAGATTTCTGTCAGTAATGATATTGTTCATGCCAATGAGAACAGCAGCAAATTAAATCAGATACGATGACAAATTATACATCATGACAACCAATCAGAGTGTTAAATTCCAACTATTCAAAAAGTCATTTGTCTACTAAGTGCACATACTATTGTATGTATGTAACTATCCCATATGTCATGGAGTGAACAAGGAGACTAAAATGGCAGACTCTTTTATCAAATCCAATTTTCAATGACCAATTTAACTACCTTATGGAATCAGAACCGACAAAAGAAAGGTAAGAATACTTGCACTTTTAAATGTGTCGGCTGAAACTTATTCAGAAAACGTTAGAAGTCTCAGTTTATTCTGACCCTGATGCGAAATATCGAAGTAGTAAATATTTATATCTAACGTTACTTATGACTAAGGATAAGGCTCATAGTTTCAGGTCGATAATACAACCAGCTAACCAAATTATTTAAGAAACCCCCTTTACAGTTAGTCAAATCAAACATTCTATCAATCATAGAACCAATTAGGTTATCTAAGCAGTGTTGATAATCTCTATTAAAGAAAATACAAAGATTATAAAAATTTGATAGTGTACATGTTGTTTCAAAAAGGATCACCTAACGACAACGGATGGAATTCACGTTTAATCAAAATCAAAAATATGATTATAACCAGGTGAATATCTATATTAATTTATAATATAAAGGAAACAAAGATCAATTACAAGAGCTGCAAGACAGCTGGTTTACCTCTAATTAACTGGTAAACCTCTAATTACCAATTATTATACCTAAACAGAGGTCGATGAAATGTCATTATATCGAGTAGCAAATACTTGGAACAAACTTCGAAGCCTCCTGACAAATTGACAGGACCAAAATAAGCTTTAAACCCAATATAAATCTAAGTTTAATTGTCCGTAATACTGCAATAATCAATCACATCGCAAACCCAATAATTAAAGGATTATTCACAATAAAGCAAAATTAAATCGATACATTCATTCCCTTCTTAGACTTTTGGTTTCCTCTGACTCGCCTGCTGGTGTTCTTGAAGCTTGTTTGACAAATTATCTTTTGTAAAGATTACCTTCGAGCTAACTGGTGGACGCCAGTTGACCACCTGTGCTTCGACAACATAGACATCTGAGCCTGTGCACTCTGGGATTCAGAGTGGAGGGATATGTACATCCACTAAGGATGTTATTACTGTATTGGGGCGGCAGAGTAGTTTTATAATTCTATCACATGTTAAATATATGTCGAATATATATGTGATTCACAATTCACTGTTGTAGGAATATGAAGATCTAGCTTCATTGTTCCATTGCCTAGCTTAATAATTAGCGAGTATTGAGTTAAACACAATTCGTTTAGCTCCTGTGTTTTATCCTTCTTTCTGAGACAAGAAGCCATTGAGCTGTTTTGGGTAGGCCTATACGAGCAGACCAAGTACAGGTGTGTGTGTGTATGTGTCGGGGTGGGGGGGGGGCAGATAAAGGTGGACAAGCAAGGAGGATTCTCATAATCGAATTTACTAAATCGAAACTAACGTTGTCGGCATGGAGGCCTTAATATATTTACTCATCGAACTAGTAAACACAATTCATTCTGAGGCAAAGAACAGTATGCCACATATAGCCCTGATTGTTGTATCAAGAGACAGACTTGCCACATTTAATCATCTTGTATAAATTTACATCTCAGGTGATTAGGGGATGAGGTTGGCAACAGAATCGATAAGAAGAAAATAAAGCAAAATTGCAATGATGAAAACATCCCTACCTTCTGCTGCATCACTGGGATGATCTCTCGAGATTTGCATAGACATACTTAAGAATTTCTATGCATGCTATAAATAGGCTAGTGAAAAGACGTATCAAGTGAGAGTTGAATGCACCTGAATAATGCCATTAGTCTTTAAAACTGATCAACAGAGCAAATCGTCTCTAATGCTTTTATCTCAGGACTGTCAGGTTGTTATATTCCAGTAGGGTAAATCCTCTCATTCAATGAATGAGTTTAGGTTTAAAAGGAGTACACGTATGCAATGATGCAACAGGACAAGGAAGCAATACAGATACATGGCTAAAGCTGTGTATCCACCCAGCGGATAGAAAAAAAAACACCTGACAATTTGAGTCATCCAGTCTTGACGGGAGGCACTCGAATGACGCAAAGCAGTCAGCTGCCTTCATAGTTCATGCATCTCCACTGGGCTGAACATCCTTTTGTTTCCCCTGCTCTTTGGAAATATTACACGTGTGCATGTATACAATGTTCTATTCTATCCACTGTTGTCCTTTTATTATAGGAAGTATAGGGCAAAGGCTCTGACAGCATAAACTATACAAACCGGTAGACACTCTATACAATACCCAGTCTATTTCACATTGCATTGTATAACAAAGCAAAAATACTATCTTCTTATTGCAACAGGCACCATTGCCAACAGTTGTTAAGCTCTATGTCTTCCCATTTATATAGCCAGTACTGGATTATATCTTTTCAAAAGCATTCACGCAGGGACTTCCCTAAAGGCTCCGTGGCAATAGCTCCTAAATAGTCTCGTCATAATGACAATTTATATTTGTCTTAGAACGTCCTCTGGTATGTCTAGATACTAAGGATTAATATTTCATCCCCTTCATAGCCTACTGTCTACAGCAAACCGGTTAATTAATGAGATGTCACATTGGCTGGTTGCTGCAGTAATTACAATGGTCTCTATAAAGTATATACATGTGACGTTAATGAGGACTGTCTTTCGATATGTCCTAGAATGAATTAGGAGTTTCTTATGTTTCTATTCCTGGCCTAAATTTACATCTGGAATTATTGGGGTATGCATGCCATATCAATTTGTCACTCGTAAATTATAAGATCTTTGAGAAACGATGATGCTGTCTGATCCTATGAATATTTTGTAGGTCAAAGTTAGGTTCAATTACATAGTCCATTCCAATGGTCAGCTATCAGGGGTAGAGCAGCAGCTAACGCAGAAGAGGGATATAGCGATCTAGGTAATTTAAGTGGTAAAACGGTGCTTGTGACCTTGGGTTCAGATGGTTTGGCCCACGCTCAATTAGACAGACATTGGAGAAGAGGAATATGGTTTCAGCAAGGCTTTATTTCTCCACACAGGTCCACATCATCATCCAAGGATGGTCAATAGGGAGTGACTTACCTGGCCCCCTTGGGGCCTTATATACAACACAAGCAATAAAATAGACATAAAATAGTGAGGAGGTGTTGACAGGTTGGTCCGTCCCCCACTCATCCCATACATCCCAACCTGTCTCCAGAAGAGCTAGAGAGAGGTGTGGAGTGATCTATGGAATGGGACGTGTGGACTGATTGACCTCCAAGAACCAGGTTCACAGCTTCCACCAAATAAGGGCATGAGATGACTCGTCTCTAAGGCAACACTCATCCTGTGACAATATTATTATATAAAAGGCGATCAGCAATTTTTTGTCATGGATGTTCTAGGAATCTGTGATGTTTCCAACAGTTTTTCTGCTTTGTACAGTTCTGCCGACGCTTTATCCACCAGAATATGTGAAATTATCTGGGGTAAAAGTGTGATTTTGAAGCCCATTTTAATTGGGATATCCAAACGCTATCTAGCCTGTTCTATGGACAAATGGAGGCAGTATGAGGGATACAGAGAGAAGAGGGGGAGAGATAATAAGGGAGGGAGAGGGGAAGGGAGAGTGGTAGGGGAGGGAGAAGAAGAGAGAGTCAAGGGGGAGAAAGAAGGGGGAGGGGAGAGGGAAATAGAGAGGAGAGGGGGAGGTGGGAGAGAGTGTGGGAGAGAGAGCAGAGGGGGAGAGCAAGGAAGGAAAAAGTGGGGAGGGAGAGAGGGGAGGAGAGATCAGAGAGAGGGGAGGGCAAAGAAGAGGGGAGGGAGAGGTAGGGGGAATCGGCGATGGAGAGGGAGAAGAAGAGAGGGTATGAGGGATTGAGAGAGAAGAGGGGGAGGGGAGAGAAAAAGATGGGAGAGAGAGGGTGGGGGAGCAGGGAGGGGGAGACGAAGGGAGGAGGAAGGGGAGAGAAGAATAGGGCAGGGGTGCACAGGGAAAGGAAGAGACACAAAGAGATAGGGTGAGATGGAGAGAGAAGTGGGGGGAGAGTGAGGGAGAGGGAAGAGAGAGTGAGAGGAAGGGGGTGAGTGATTTGTGTCTAACAGTTCCTACCCATTCTTGACCATACCTTTCATAGAGAACCTACTTAAGGTGACTCAGTACTGATCTTGTAATGCCTAGCGTGATTAGCGGGTTACAAGTTTTGCCATTTTTCATGCAATGTGTATTCAATACATATAGCAGGGAATATCAGCATTATGCAGACAAAGTATGTATGTTAAGTCTTGATATAAACAGTTCAGACAGAAAATTGATGCTGATTTTTGGTGTGGGAGTTAGTATCTACGATCCCTACATCCATATTAAATTTCATTAAAATTTTTGGAGCCATATGTGTATAAATAAAATATTTATCAAGAATTTTCTCATTTTTAGCCAATTTTCTCATAATTAAGTTGTAATGTAACAAATTTGGCCCAGAAATTCATGCTGATTTTTGGTGTGCGAGTTAGTAACTATGATAGCTGTATCCATATAGAATTTCATCAAGATTTATAAAGCCATTTTTGTTCAAATCAAATACTAATCAGGAATTTAATTTGTTTCCCAATTTGTCTCATAAATAAGTCATAATATAAAAAAACTTAGCCTGGAAAGCCATCCTAATTTTGTGTGTATGAGTTAGCAAATACTGTATCTACATTCACATAAAATTTCATTAATATTCATCAAACAATTTTTTTAAAAACGCTGATTGTCATCAGCCAAAGTCAATTTTGCTAGTGCCCCATACTGCCACTAGGAGGCTTTCAGGGTTCCACCAAGGATGTGAGGGGAAAAAATTATTTGGTGATATATCCATATAATATACGGCTAGAGCGATTTCTAGGAAAGGAGGTAGAAAAGAAATGGTAGAAAGAAGGTTTTCTTTGTCCAGAATGTTCTCGGAATTTGCTGTTTTACAAACCACTTTACTCATCTGTAGAGGTCTGTCCCCCCTCTCTGGATGTCGTCGTATGTGGTTTGTGAAGGTATTTGGGGTGGAAATATGATTTTGAAGCCTTTTTTAAATCGGGATATCCACACTCTATTTATAGCCTGGGAAAGCCCCTGTGAGATACTACGTCATTTCCCACAAACTACGTCCAGGGAAACCTAACTACAGAGATGCCAAATTTTTTTAGAATTTTATGATGAATACGGGTCATATTAGTCAACAAAACTAGAAAAATCCAGCAGAGGACGCAATAGCACTATTAGTCCAGGCAATCTATGAGAAATATTGGCTGAACCCGAAACAAATTGCAAAAGAATTTATTTTTGTGGGATCCTCTTCCTTAAACATACCCTTTTAATGTGTCAAAAGTTTACCAAAGTTTGCTGTGGGGAAAGTTCCTAAAATCACCACTAGGGGACCCGACTTTCACATTTATTTGTATAACTCAATAAATATATTTTCTACAGCTTAACTAATATTAAACCAATAAATCAATCTAGACAATATTTCCTATTTTTTGAGCTATAGAACATGCATATCCGCCGATAATCATCAAAGTTATAGGGATTTTAATATTTGCATAAAATCCCTAATTAGGTCATAGTAATCTTAAATGGCCTACATTCATAATTGTGAGCAAGTGAAGAGCTTAGCTCATATGAAATTGATTAAAGCCCATAAAATGGTCTTTCAAATGAGATGCAGAACATAATTATGTTATCTATATTTATTGTTTCATGATTTTATTAATGATATAATGTGTAATACATTTTTTGTCAACTTGGTTGGCGTACACTCAAGCAGGAATTTGTGACATTATTATTGTACCATGGCTGACCATAACTTAAAAAAGGCATATAGGTGGTCCTTTAGAAACATTTATGTGACCGTGCTACATGCAGAGGAGTGGGAGAGTGAAGAAGAGGGTGTAGGAATAGGAGAGGGGGAGTAGGAGGGAAAGAAGAGGGGGGAAAGAGAGGATGGAGAGGATGTAGGGGAAGTGAGAGAAGGGAGGGAGAGAAAGCGGGGAGGGGGAGCATGAGGAAGAGGGGAGGCAGAAGGGGGGGTCGGAGATGGGGGGGGGAGAGAAAAACAGGTATGAGGGACAGAGAAGAGGGGGAGGGAAAAGAGGGAGAGGGGGAAGTGTGGGGAGAGAGGGTCCCCGTCCGGAGGACGGGTACTTTGCTAGTATATAATATGTTGAATGTCTTGGTGAAATTTGATGTCTGAATTCATGTCAGAACCATTTTAAACTAATTATGTTAATAAATTACTCAAATGTAGTAAAATTACTTAAAATATGATTTATTATTTCTATCTCCATACTGCCATAGCATGAAAAATAGCCTGGTGACCTATATTTGTTTTTCACTCAATAATCAGTATTTGATGTCAAGTATCATTGGCTAAAATTTTAGAGAAATTCATCAGTAATCAAAATCACTATTGAGTCACCTTAAGGATTAGAACGCAAGGTAAGCCCCGTCCACATGCATTATTGTTTCCATAAGGGCGGAGCTATTAGTAGGGGGAATAAGGGAATAATCGTGCACTTTTGGTTAAATGCATCAAACTTCTCACGATTGGTATATACAGTGTGTTTTAGAATATGTCTGTGCCGTAAATCTAATAGATGCAAGGGTTACTGCCTTTGTTTTGTGGATATCAACTCCATAAGGTACTGGCCATTGAGAATTTGAAGCGTCAAAGTGTCCGCCATTTAAATTGCCTTGCTCACTCTTTCAAACATGGAGTACTGACATACATATGGGCAATTAGCAGCCAATTAACTTTCCGATTCGTTGAAATCTACCTAAATTGATTGTCATGAAACTCCTCAATGACGTTTCTGATTTGCTGCCGCTCGAATTAGCACAAACTATATTGGAAAAAATATCTCATTTTGTGGACGTCTCTCGTCGACCCTACATTTACTATTGAATTTAGGGCCAACAGGAAGTCTTAGTAAAAACGGTGCAGTTCAAAGTTCTCTAGTTTCTCCACAGAAAATACTCAAGCAATGCCTATGATAATATGCGTCCTTAAACCTATAACATCTTGTAATGCTTCCTGGGAGAGGATGTGCAAAATACACAGAGAACTGCTAGGTTTATTATCGGGAAATCTGTTCTAGAATCTTTTCGATATTGGAACATGGCGCCCCGACTTGTTTATATAAATGACCCATTGTGCATGATCAAAGGTATGTAAATGAATTAATGTTATTAATTCTTCACATCAAGCATTGAAAGGTAAAAAGTAGGGAGATAAGACATTAAACATTGATTTCATTGTCATAGTGAGGGGTTACAAACTTCTGCAACTCTACCCAAACTTCATCACAGGCAGGTCGTCCATCAATTATCAGTGACCGGTATATGGTCCAAAGAGGCCCAAACATATTCAAACTGTTCTTATTGTCCAAAGAACGGGTACTATGCTAGTGCTACATAAAACTAGACGAGCACAACCGACCGCTATCCATAAGGATAGCATTTGCAATGCTTATCGAAACACGTGATCGGTTGCCCCCCAAGGGATAAACGTACTATGTACCAACACTGTCTTCCGAACCTCTGTTTCAGTGCTTTTTATTTTTCGGGAACTTTCTAACCGATCCCAGAAGCTAGACTCACCCAAGAGCAGCAAAGTTCAAATGGGAACATGTGTCATTTACTGATAAAATACAAAGTTATCGTTTACCGCAGATTCGAAGCGAGGGCAGTCAGCCATAACAAAATAAGCAAACAAATCGATGGGGAGCTATATATATATAAGGTTCATGGAAGAGCGGTATGGTAGGGAAACAGAATGGAAGAGCCGCTTAGTTACATCAATTGACACCAGCGGCGCTCCGATCAGAAAAACAAAGCTGACATACCCTGTTGCAGGTACACTGTATTACTGACCGACGGTCATTTGGGCTCAATGCGACTGCCAATGGCTGGCAGCAGAGGTGCCAGTCACTGACCGTCGGTCCGTGCTGGCTGACGGTCAGCTGACCATCGCCCAATCCCTGATGGACGGTCCTGACCGTGGCGGCCATGGTCGCGTCGGCAGCGCCACTTTGCGCCGACGGCGGATTCTTTTCAAACTAAAATCGGTAGCGCCACTGGTGGATATTTTCAGAACTAAAATCTTATATGCCTGGGGTGGGAGGGTGGTAGCTGTAGCTGTAGCTGTTCATTTGATATAAAAAATATTAGCTTTAAATATGGTTTATATCCATTATTATATTGCAATTACTGTACTGTATTGTGCCATGCTGTATGAAAAACAGGTGAGTTATTATCGGCGAAATTGAAGCAAGAGAAGACAAGACAATGGCTACATTATAATTATACAGTTTACTGATTTATTTGTATATCACATCAGCTTTGGACAACATACATTTGTCAAGACGCATAAACAATAATGGCACACAACCTTGGTTAATAAATACAATAATATAAACTCAATAACATTGAACAAAACCCTGTAACCTTGTACAATATACCATATTCATACATGAATACTTCATGACGTTGTTAGAATGTGCGTCATCCGGAGAAAATGGTGAGGGGATGAGATTTAATATCACATTCATATATTACCATTCAATATCACATATCTGCTCAACACCATTATTTCAATTATTTACATATGACAAATGGTTCAGATCTCGTGGCCAGCAAAGGTATAAATATATCAGGAACTAAAAACTAAATACTTCAAATGAGTGGACCAATACTATAGAATAGCATAATTTCACTTCACATCAAATTCCATTAAAAAGAACATTTCGAAATAATAATATGGAGCACATCCCATACACCATTCAATATTAAATATCATCTTCATACCATTATTACAACTATTTACATATGACATGAAGGTTAGATCCCATGACCAGCAAGGGCTATACTTAATCTACGGTACATGATCATAGCGATGTAGGCAGATGCAAAAAAATCGTCTTGAATATTAGTTAGACAAGAAACGCAGACATTAAAAGAGTCCAATACATTAAGAATGAATACAGATAAATTTCATATCCAGCCTCTCAATACCATTATAAAAATGATAACATTATACAAAGGCTTCATTCTTTCATTATCAATTCATAACATATTGATCTCTAAATGCTGTAAATTTAAATCCTATTCATATCATAAATCCTAAACAGTTAATATTTTTTAATGTAGCAGAAGCATACTGATACACATAGAATTGTCACTCGAATATAGCAATTAATATAGTTCTTAATAGCACCTATACACTTGGTCATGAAATTATGCGTAAATTAATGGCATGTATCTTATAGCTTTACAATCTGTGATTTGCATATGAATGTAAAGTTATAGATGTATAATCCAAAATAAAACATGTTAATACATGTATTCAAAATGAATTTCAGTTTCTCATAGATGAACTGATGATAAATGTTCAGAGTATTTTACG
Source organism: Sthenelais limicola (assembly GCA_942159475.1). NCBI lineage: Eukaryota > Metazoa > Annelida > Polychaeta > Phyllodocida > Sigalionidae > Sthenelais > Sthenelais limicola. The sequence goes on along the minus strand of OW804097.1, from coordinate 67,184,914 downwards.
ATTGTTGCGATCAATTCAGACCATTACAGAATAATTATTATTTCACTTCAAAGTACTTATTGCTGTCCTGGAACACAATACAATAGTCTTTATCTTGTCCAAATCCGCTTGTCAGCCCATGTACTTTCATCTCTGACGTCATCAGGATACCATTCTTGGAACGTTGTGTTGTGAAGAAAAACTAAGAGATTTGAGATGTTACATTCTTATTCATATCTTGGATTTGAACTGTTTTGAGGCGGTGTACACTCTTTATAGCCTATTCCTGGTGTTGAATGTGAGTTACACGATGCAAGCTTCGACCACCTGGGATAAGAACTCCTCCTGAAGAAGCAGAGAATTTTGGTTAACATCTATCAAAAAAATACACAGGCAGCAAATAGACTTTATACTTGATCCCCAACATAATTAATTGTGTCAATATAAATTGTCCCCTCACTGTGCATGGATACAAAATGCATTCATGTAATATAATTATCATTAATACAGCGGATGGAAATTTATTGTCATTACTATAATCATCATAATCTAATCTAATGAAATCCGATTAAATTCTTAATACTTTATGAATAATCTATTCATGGTTTGATTTCAATACTCGTTATCAAGAATGGAACTAACAATATTTCCAGGAGACAGTTACCTGATCCCATATAGATTCCAAGTGATTAACACTTACCATAGATGTTCTTCAATTGAAGGGGTCTTGAATGAAATAGTCCCCATTGCTTTTCATGCAAGCCTGTTGATCCTTGCAGGTCTCATCGTAAACTTGGAACATAGAAAACATAGAAATAGTAATAAGTAAAAACCGATTGGAATATGATGTGAAAACGACCCTAAAATGCAGCATTTCATAACCAGTTTTTAAAAACTTTCCTGGGGAGTGGGGAGGGCATGCCCCTAGTATATATATCTACTACTCACGCCTACCACATTCGTATCTCCCACCCCAACATCTTGAAAATCCACTACCCCCTATTTGCGTCGGCCGTTTCAATTGTTTCAATTGTGTTCGAAAATAAATGTGGCGAAATTATATGATATTATGATTGACTAATTTAGTTTTCTGTTAGCAGATATGGCGTGTATGTGTATTTATTTGGACGTTGTAACATATATATGGGAGTGGGGACAAGCAGGGAACAGGGATTTCCCTAATGATAGAGTATGTCGCTTAGGCTATTAGGATCTTGAAAAACTATCTCAGGTCTAGAAATCTTCAAATTTTATCATAAGACATAACAGACATTGGTATATTTAAACCTTGATCCTGTATCCTTAATTCCAGGCCCTAATTACGTATACCCCAGTTGGAATAGGGAATCCGACTGGTGGTGGAAGAGATATATATATAGTTCTTAACTTCTTGACTTGACCCATATAATTATTTGTTTTCTCACATACATTGTGAGTGGTGAAGGTGGCAGAAGCATTCCTCACACCTGTGCAATTTGTCGCTCATTGCAACACTGAGTGAGGCACAACGAAATGCTAGCCTAAAATTCCATTATTCACTATCATAACTTCTACCCCACGCCATTCCTAATCTTGCATTTAGATATCATTTGATTATTCAGACCATTATCTAGTCAGTTTAATTATGGTAGGGTCGGTCATTTTAGAGGCGGTCCAACGCAATTTTAGCCTGCTGCCTCCCGTCGACCTGAGGCGGCTGGTGGTCATGACGGGCGGCCATCACTTGTACCCTTCCCAATCTCATATAGGTCTATGCAGTCATTTGTAGCCTCGCCCACCCAAAAGAAAAAATCCGATTCCCAGTACAAAATAAGGCCTAATCAACAGCTTCCCATCACTCTCTTTTATGTAATGCCTAATTTCTGAAAGTATTAGTCTACATGATATCGACACTTTTTACAGACATCAAACCAAGCCAGTGTACTGTTTAGATTAACGGTCATGACGCCATGTTGATTTCAGATTATGTAACGTTGCATAGATTTATAACAAGTAACTAGCTTCAATACAAACCAGTGAGTTTTTTTACAAATGAGCCTGGCAATCACTGTAACGTTACTGATGCTGTAAAATGATGAATAGAATAACTGCTTCTTACCTGATGGTTTTATGTGAGATATCCGACTAGAAGCTCCAGTAAAGCAGGTTTGAAAAGATGGTGCCGTAGGTGTTCATAACAATAACAACAGGGGTCGCACTCACACACCTATACGCTAGGTGGCGCACCTAATTAGTGCATAAACGCTACTGTTACCCAAGAGTATAGTGCATGGCCTTATGAACAAAAAATTAGATTGTGTGTGAACATATTGTAACATTCTTTATTATTTTTCTGACCAAATTGTCTATAGATCTAAATCGATAGTGTCTACATACACAAATAATTCAGATGCCTGTATTATAGTTTAAAATCCAATAGGAAGAATCTTGATATGTGTAGACCTAGGCCTATAAGTTTTGCCTATAGCTATATCTGCATTACATTAGCTGTAAATAGTGTCTAAAGCTGTTTGCGCTCACAAGTGTTAAGTAGGTGCACATAATATTATATGATAATGACTTGCATGAAAATACCTGGTACCAGATATAGCTGTTGATAACTAAGACCACTAATCAATTTATTTTACCGATAGGCCTTATAAACCATTTCCAGATATTTTCTATCAGGCCGTCAGCCAGAAATATCGACTGGATCAATACCTAGGCCTGTACATATCTCACTGCTACGATCTAGGAATGTACACCTAGCTGTCAAAGACTCATACCAAAAGAACATAACTAGGACAGGTAGTCCATTGGACAATCATAGAGTACAGGGGAACCAATTGTTTGAGTGGGCTCTTATAGCAAATTAGCAGAAACAAACAGACCTTGGGTTGGGTTTGTGCTTCACTATGTGATGAATCACCAGTCGGGGTACAATTATAGACATATATAAATATAAAAAAGCTACACTTTCGCCCCAAGAAAAGCTAGCTTTCTTGGCTGTTGCCTATGTGTTGAGGAAATAGCTTAAAACAACAACTCAAAGAAGCTGTAATGCTACACAGGATTTAATTTGACTGCCGTTTTGGTGTGGGTTCTGATGCAGTCAAGAAAGCAATGGGCAAATATGTTATCATAGAATAATGAAAGAAATGCTATATAAAGTTTGTGCTTATGAATAGACCAGGGGAAATTCCACCTTGACATATGATCGTATTGAAATTGACCAAAGAATACACCAATTTGTCCGATATAATAGCGGGAAATTAATGAAGATCTGATTCTATTATTTCTGCAATGATATCTACTCATTTTTTATGCTATATAACATGAACAGATGTATTAGTCAAAGCTTGGGTGTAACTGTATTGAAGATGTCACATATTGAAGAACATCTTCTACAGTTAAAAGCATGTGTTAGTGTTTTGTGAAGATTTCTTAAATTATGTCTGCAGCCGTTGCAGTGGGTCAATGTAATTAAACGGTACCTTTGCAGTGTATTCTATGATCTGGCGTAATCATTCAAAGTTTATTTACATATTTTCCTGATTGTAGCTAGGTTTGTCACCTAGTTAGAAATGAGCGCAACCCTGAATTAGAACTAATGAATGCAACCCTGAATTAAAACTAATTAATAGAAGTAATTCTTACATTTACATGAGCATACATTATTTTTTCTAACCTGTTGACTTTATAATATACACAGCACTTGGGTATGCAGGTGACGCAACAATTCGGGCAGCACTGTAGCAAGCCAAGCCATGTGCAGGTCCCTGACCGTTGTTTGGTTGGGTCACCTGTCACTGACCATATAGACAGTCATTGACCAGCAGGCCGATCTTGACCATCGGTTGCACCTTCCATTGACAGTTGATATCGACTGTCACTGACACTCGCCCCGTTGGGGAGTTTTACAGTGTAGAAAATCCGGGATTATCATTTATTCCATTAAAAAGGTAACGAAATATAGATTCTTCTGCTAAAATCTTATTGTCTGCTGGTCGTTGGGTTGGTGGAACCCATACAACCTGAGCAGACATACTCAAAGCAAAATGTCTGCACGAGAACGGGAGCCATGCCGTAAGGCAAGCAGCTAGAAAACAGCGCCAAGGCCTCGGTGCGTTGGAGAACGAGACAGCTCGGTGGAGGTGGAGGGGAGTTCGTATAAAAACAATATTAGGCGTTCAGATCTTCAGAAATATAACCAAACTATTAAAACAATACAATTCAAGGCGGTAAACTTTCTGGATTACACTCGAGAACGAAACAGAGTAGGCATTTGATAAATCTCACAAAGGAACATATGAGAAAGCAATAATGAGACGAGATACACTGCTGCGAATATATAACAGCAAGAGCAAGATGAGGTAATTTCAACAACAACAAACACAGTAATTCTATAATTCTATATTCCTGCCCTCAAATTATATGGATCCGTTCAATTCAATCCAAGACAGTAGGATTGATACAATATGGCACACTATAAGTATTTCCCAGACAATATGCAAGAACATACAAGGAGAAACAGTGCTCTAAGGTCTGTATGTAGACCTTCGTGGCTTATACTATTCAGGTCGTTGCTCTGAATTAATTCAAATTAGAAGCCAGTGAATGTGCTCGTATCCTCAATTTATGAATGAGTTTATTCCTTTCCGTCATACTGAATAGGAGTCTCCCCAGGCATTTGCGGATTAATCTAATTCCTATTAGTGTAGTCTCTAAAGTAATCCATAACTGCAAATTTATTCATTTTATGCTGGAAGATGGAAGTCACAATGTTTATCGTGAGCAGCAGCACAGTCTAGACTCAAAGATGAGAGTCCCTCCAAGCTGAGGGAATGCATCTCGCTCAAATTAAAATGCCATCAAAATGCCATTAGGACACCTAGTTCAGGGTGGGGACGCCATTAGCGCAGTAAGCATCCTATTACTGACATACCGTTTTATTTGATATGAGAAGCTCTGAGCCTAGACTGTGCAAATCAAATTTCTTTTTTCTTTATATCCTGTAGAAAGTTGTTCATTATGTAACAGTATTTTTGACCATCACAATCCAATCTGGACCACACAGATACTCTCACGAAGGCCTAAAAAGGTCCGAAAGGTCGTGATAAAACCAACACCAAAAACCAGATCTGCATTTTTATTTAAATAACCATAAAGGCCCATTCATATTACAGCGGCCGATTGGTGTACGGATGCCGCACGGCAAAACACACTATGTTTTAAAAGGTATTACAGCCGGCAAGTATCGGCCGGCTGGTCGTGGTAATGCAAATGGGACTTTATTTTACTAGTACCCAATGGGTAACAAGTCAATGTAAAGCGATAACAACCCATATCACCCCACGTGGCTATTCTTTAGATGCTGGATAGTTTCCAACATATCAAAGGGGAGAACATGAAGTCAGTGCATGAGTAGATGTCATCACACTAGCCCAGTAGTATTAAGATAGTAACATTCCTAGTCAGTGTCAATGACCCAACCTGCCTATAGCTCGATCGACTGGGCCACAATTCCTGGGCCTTGCCATTTGAGGAATCTGTGGCTATTCGTGAATAAAGACAATTCCTGAAGCAAAGAGAAACAAATAAATGGAAATAAATAGCGATTAGTAATTCTAAAAGTATAAGCCCTATGTTAGCATCTGGTTTATTTGATAGCCTTGGTACAAGGCTATGGTTAGAACTGATCGTATTGCTGGGTCCTGCTTGATTCCACTATACTATAGCTCATCAGTGCCGTATCTCAATCTCATTCTATTGGTCTCATACATAGCGACTAATACAATAACACCCGCTTTTACAATGATTGACACCTATTACTCGGTGCCGTGGCCTATCCATCATTGCCCTAGGGGCAATTCCCTCGGGGCAGATATTATAGGATCTATCTACCATGACATTCACACACGACCTGGGGCTGATTGGAGGTAGTTTATGCAGAGTATTGGGAGGGTAAGTAGTACACCGTAGTGATATTTTGAGGCGCTCTACTGCACCCTTTTGATGACGCTTTGTCAACTTTATACATGTAGCGCAAAATTCCCAGGTTCAGCATTGCGGACATACTTATTCTCTGTTCTTTCATCATTTTAAGAAATCTAAAGAATTCTGACGACCAGATACCCATCAATAGGACCAATACATTTCAGTTATGTCCACCAGAATGTTTAAATCACTGACGGGGCGAGTTCATATATTCATGACCCGCAATGCTAGGTCTACGTGGATTGTCTATTTCCTTTCAACACAGATATCGGTACAAGTGTGCGACTATTTTACATCAAATTTCTCACTGCCGCCATGACACTTATACACACACACACTCTCTATCTATCTATCTATCTATCTATCTATCTATCTATCTATCTATCTATCTATCGAATTGTTTTCATTAAATCAATTAAATGACATGTTCTGGTTTATAGGTTTTCATCATGAAAACAAAATTCAGATTCTGAGGGACTGTTCATAATTAACCACTACCGGTAGGGGGGGGGGGCATTGCGGATTGGAGAATTTCGAAATATTCTTGTGCAGAACTGTATGACCCCCCCCCCCTATACGTTGTACAAAATGTCCTGACACCCCCCCCCCCCCCCCGACACACACACAACACTACATCGATGTAGTTTTTAGTCTGTGCAATGCCCCACTCCTTCCCTGTAAATTCTCCTCCCCTCCCCCACCCCCAGTGGTTCAAAATGAACAGTCCCTAAGACCAGGGTGTTGTGTTTGTCTTATTACATAATAACTGTAATTAGCAGACAGGGAGGCGACATGAGCTTAGAGGGATAGAGAGTACACATGCAGGTAAAAAGGAGAAAATTCGCTGCAAATCTACTCTGATTCTCAACTTTGATTATGAAATTTGTTCCAAATGGGATGTTTTTCTACTTAATTCCTATGTCCCTGATTATGAAACAAGGTCCAGTATAACCTTGAATCTATTTAGCAATACAATTTGGGATCTGCCATAGATATTGGGAATCCAGGGTGTTGTTTCATTATGAAGGAGACATGGAAAGATTTATTGGAAAATTTGCAAATGGTGTTCAAATGTTACAAAGAATGTCCCAGTCTGGCGTTTCATAATGTGAGACATTCGTGATGAACACATTCACATGTCCATCTTCTCAGCACTTTGCAGCCACAACAGCGTGCACCCAACCATGACTGGGTGAGGGTGGACCATGGGACTGGCCATGCGCTTTTGTCTTATTACATAATAACTGTAATAGCAGACAGGGAGGCGACATGGGCTGCAAATCTTTGAGAAGTCCCTGCGAATCTTTGAGAAGTTCTCAACTTTGATTATGAAACGGAATTTATCCTAAATGGCATGTTTTTCTACTTCATTCCTATTATATAGATGTCCGTGATTATGAAACAAGGCCCTGTTTGGTTCCATGAACAACATAAAGTTACCATCACAATATAAAAAAGAATCTACTCTATGCTACAGAGATCTACCCTTCGAAAGTAATTCGTTCTCTTAAAGATACGAAGCTTACTAAGTTGGGAGAAGAAGGACCGGCGATGCACAATAGATAAGAGTAATATCTAACAGTCAGTGTTGGTCCCACTGACCTCTCAGAATGAAAATCTTATCAGACAGGGCAATCTACAATACCCTGGCATGTAATATCCAAGCTTTGTTGGAGCAGAAAATACTTTGGCCCAACCTTTATGTCGCATGATTTGTGCCTTTCATAATACAACTTCTCATTTCGAAGTCACTCCGACCCCACGTAGCCATATCTCAAAACCTTGTTCTATCAAGGAAACCTAAAGTCCAATCGCTTTTCCCGGCTTGAGAATACAGTTTGTATTTGATTTAATATTCTTTTTCCTATCCAGGGCATGGAATTGGGAGATGTTATGCTAAAAAGTTGAAAAACGTACTGGTGTAAAACGTTTGAATATAAGTTGTTCACAGTTTAATGTGTATGCATCACCATAAACTTAGTCAAAGTGTTAGTTTTCAATTTGCTATGCTGTCTCTTTAGCTATGTCTTTATGCCATCGTTTATCATATTTTACAAGGAAAGTGAGCTGAGCCTATGTTGGAAATAACTGGTCGGTGTTCCATCTTCGTGATTGATGTGATGGGGGAAATGAAGTTGAAATGATACAAAAACAGAGATTTATGCACGGGAATCTCGGAAGTATAACTCAACATTAAACATGTTTAAATTTGTGGGGGATAATTGTATCATTCAAATTATATGCAGAATACTCTTGTTTGTTCGAAATTATTGGAGGCACATCAAAATGATGATACCTCAAAGGGTCAGAATACGTTTGGTTAATGGTAGCAATGGGTAATTTTTAGCTGTGATTTTGTAGTCACAAGTTCCCTACTTTCAGAATCTGTCGGCTTGAAGGAAGTCACTTTTATGGTATTCATTCTACGCCACAAGAGATCCTAATAAGTTTGTTCATTTCATAATAATCATTATACATGAAGGCTGGTGTCTGCCGGAATACCAGGGGAATCACAAAAACAAAAGAAATAAATGCACTTGTCAATTGTAACCCCCACCACCTACCACTCCCCCCCCCATCCCCTGGGGATGTGAGGGAATGGTAGGGGAATGTCTGAGAAAACATTCCCCCACCCAGGCGGAGATTTCCCTTAGTTTACAGCAATATCAACTGGAGGGTGGAGGAATGTCCACCAGTACCCACTCTATAGTTTGGTTCCCAAGAGAGTTCTGGTGATTTTCAGTGTGCATGGGGTTGGCTAGGCTAAGATCTAAAGTAACAAACCTCCCCCAATATATATACACATAGAGTGTCACCTTTGAACCTGACAGTGATTTAGCAACCCCTATATATTGTTTCGACAGTGTCAGCTCTGAAAATGCCTGGCTGAACTATATGGGGTACTTTATACTAGAAATGTCAAGATCCTTTAGTGATGGAGTTAGGGTTAGGATACAGGTTAAGGTATGGGGTCCTCAGGGGGGAGGGGGTTGTTGAGAGGGTTAGGGTTAGGGGTTATGGATGTCACAAGTCTCAAGTCTATCTAGGCTCTCTTTTGATGAGAGGAAGCACCCCCCCTCTGCCCTGCCCCCCCCCCCCCCCACACACCCCTAAACAAAATGAATTTTTGTGAAATTCTTTTTTTCCTTTTTCATCAATGGAGTCTATCTTGGCTCCCTTCCGATGATAGGAAGCCTACTGTGCCCCCTCCAAGGTGTGGCATTTAAAACTACAGTGGTAGTTCAATAAGATTATACAAGTATCGAAAACATTGGTACAATCAAACATGAATACACAAGCAGGTTTGTGCCCCAGTTAAAGCTTATACCTGGGTGCAAATTAAGGATTAGGACATGTCAGTTTAAAACAGCAACATAATTAAGTAGGAGTTTAATAATTCATTAAAGGAATCCAGGGGTGTGTGTGGCAGCAGTAGGACTATCGTCACAATTTGATTGGAATGAAGGGAAGTCTTGGGCTATTTACTTTCGTAAATATGGAATGTTTTTGTACGTTGACATTGCCCACCATCCCGCCCACCTCCCGTGGCTAGTGGCATTAAAATCATTTCGTTTTTGTGTTAAATTCATGCGGGAATCATCGCCGATATGCGATGGTCCCGCACATATGAGCTTTGTTTACAAGCGTGTTACCGAAGTTACACGAGTAGGCTACGGCCGAGTGCGAGGAAGAAGGGTTAGGCTAAGCATTGGAAGCTGGTAGACATGCATTGGGAAATCATGGTATGTGCATTACAAGTACAATATAGACCGTATGAACCCCGATGTTTTCCTTCTTAAAAATGTTGAGGATGTCAAATCTGGCATTGGTTTTTCACCTGGATGACGAAAACATAGGAAATCGGGACATCGAGCCAACTTTCCTAGACTTATTTCACAACTCCAGGTGACTGGTGGCGCGCTTTTGTGCCTATGGGAGAATCAGGATTCCCTCTATAGGGGAAGCCACTGCGCCATTTCGTCTAGAATAGCCTTATTTTAACACATGGAGGCATAAAGGGATGTGTCCCCCTTGCAGGCAAAGATAGGCCGTTGGTGCCTCCCCCATCCCTCTCCTCCCCTGTGTCTTATCTGACACTAATTGCCCTGATAATCCTCCTCCTTATCATGGGTGTATGCTTGTATGCATGGGTGTATGTATGGATGTATACTGTATGTATTCATGAGTATATATACATGTATGAATGAATGCATGGGTGTATGAATAAATGCATGGGTGTATGAATGTATGCTTGGGTGTATGAATGTATACATGGGTGTATGAATGAATGCATGGGTGTATGAATAAATGCATGGGTGTATGAATGTATGCTTGGGTGTATGAATGTATACATGGGTGTATGCATGTATGCATGGGTGTATATGTATGTATGGGTGTATGAATGTATGGGTGGGTGTATGTATTACTTGATCTTAATAAGTATATGCGTGGGTGTATGTACTCTTGATCTTAATATATGCACAGACAGGACTTAGGAGCTTTATTGTAAGGTTCTAGACAAGAAGTCCAGACTTGGTTGGTAGAATAATCAACCTTTAATCTCTAAAAAATCTCTGCTTACATCCTGGCCTGGCTGGCCTTGAATCCCCCTCCTACCCCCTCATTGGCTGATCTCCTCTCCTCTCCTTGGGTTAATTTATTATAGTAAGAGGGAGGGGAGGTAGGACGCACCAAACATTGTTATTAATTATCACAAGTGCCAGACCAGTGCAATAAATCAAATTAACATAGATATAAATGCAACACACCAATCAAACATTATTATCCGTCTTAATATCCCTTATAATTAATTAACAGAAAATGATCATACTGACCAGGAGACATAAGGAACATAAGGAACATAGGAAACCGAAATATATAATATACATAGGAAATGAAATATTGATAAATGATTATTATGTGTTTGTGTAATGACCCTTTTTCGTGAAGAAAGCTACATTTATGACTGTTAAATATATATAACTGATAGGATACACCTTTTGGAATATATGAATAAGACACAACGTGGAGGGAGGTTTTTATTTTTATTGTTTTTTCATTAATTTTTAATTTTCTCAATAGATTATTTAAACTAAAATATTACTATTCCTTTTTTTGAGGTTGTAGTAAATGCCTAATGTACGAGGCTCTTATTTTCTGTTCTTATCTGGTAGGATTTGTGATATATATAGAGAGAATGGGACGAGCCGGCAATAATCGAAAATTTATAGGACGAGATTCGTTCACATAAGCACGATGCCGTAGGCAGAGTGCTTGAACCGCACTAACTGTACATATATGATGATAATGACAAGAAAACAAAGTACATGGTCCATATTAGTAATTCTCCCAATAGGGTGTCATTTGGTTTTCCAGATATCTAATACCAGTATTTGGGATCATCACACATAGTTATAACCATTTCATTTCAATTCCTTGGCAAAAATAAAGCTGTGGGAATCCTACTTTCAAAGCTCTTGTACCAAAATCTTCGTCTCTATTTCAATAAAAGTGTATATATACACTTTTATTGAATGTTAGCAATTATTACTTAGCCTGAATATATATATTGCTTCCCTAGCTGTGATTTTGTCATCTAATTTTACTGGCATAATTGCTGGGTATTTCACCTCAAACCTACACTATAATAATTGATAAATCTAGTTTAATATGGTCGAAATAAGGCAAAAAATAGGCAGGATTTATAGGAGATTTCTGAAGCATCTATAATCATGTGTATCAATCGAAATATTTGCCACGGACTGCCCAGACTTTGTCTGCATTATGCCGATGTTCCCTGCTATAATATATCATGTCAAAAATTGTAGAGATTCAACGAATACTATTTTTTCTAAAAATCTGACCTCCTGAAATCAAATGCTGCAGTTTAGTTTGGGATAATTAGCGCAAGCCTTACTCTAGTATGGGAGACGGCCATACTAGACCATTGAGTTGAGGCAGGTTTGACTGACTAGTTTTTATATTTTAAAAGAAATCGGGGATCATTAGGCCTACATGTAGGCTGCTATATTAAACCTAATATCGCAACGAACGTGAGCCCTTATTTCCCAGGTAATGATGTAATAATCAACAGCCCATGCGGGAAAAAGTGTTGCGAAGGACGCATTGCTAACGTAGCGTAAATTAGAGGACGTTACGTCCTATCAAATATTGCGTCCTTGCCGGCATAGAACTTTGTTGACAAAAAATCTGGCATGTCTGAATGAATGTTATTCAGACTAAGGGACTGTTCATAATTTACCACTAGGGGGGGAGAGGAGAATTCATGAAAAATTCTTGCGCAAAATTGTATGACCCCCCCTTAAGCTCTTGCGCAAAAATGCATGACCCCCCCTTCAAAGTTTGTGCAAAATTGCATGACCCCCCCTTTAAACCATCCTTTTTTGATACTGATCCAAACTGATTTAACATTGATGACAAAGGAACAATCAGGGATTAGTATCACTTGAGTGGTGAGAGCTAATCCATCGGAAATATGAAGAAACTGGAGAATTTGACTTTCAGATGTGGACAGATAAACATAACATAGGTCATCAGATGACAACAGCATTGTCTAAAGAGAGCTGCATTACAAGAGACATACTGGCAGTTATTTCATTGGGGCAGTGAGGCCCGCAGGTCCATACCTATTTCCCTCACATGGAGGCAGCAAAATGTGCAAAATGTGCAAAAGCAGGAAAGAACAGCTTGAAGGAAGTTGACCATGTGGAGGTGCTACAATGTGATAAAACAATTTGGGGATCCACACCGCCACTGAGGATGAGGCAAATGAGTTCTAGCTAGGCCTGGTACCCCAGGAAGAAAAAAAAGATCTCAGGAAAAAACATCGCAGAAATAGGTTTGCAAGAGAAAGCCTGCTCAGGAAAAATGATTCTCTGAAAATTTTGCACCCAGAAAAAATGCTTGCAAACTTTGGGAGGGGTTTTCAAGGCTCTTTCCCTCACAAAACTGCAAGCGGAGTTATTCCCATTGCAAAATCTAAAATAGACATGAATATACCTTTATCACAGAATTTTCCAGTTCAATCTTCGAGTGTGTACAATCTTTAGTAATCTTAAGAAGTAAAGAATCTCTAATCACCAATTAATTCTTGTCAATTGTGGAAAGTTGTAACTTTTATTTAATAGCTGCAGGCATTTGTAACTAGCTTCAAACTAGTAGAAGAAATACCCTCCATCTTTATAGTGTCGCAGAGGATACTGAGGAAGATGCACTGCTGGGCAGGGGATGAGCACTTGCACCACGAGATGTGAAAAACCTAGCTAAACAAGTAGATGGATCAGGGCATTTTGTTTGAAGGCACAATCATCCATAGGTTCGCCATTGATGAACAAGTCATCTAAGTAACTGCAAATGCCACCAATCCCACGTCTAGCAAGGCATCTCACCACAAAGTTACCTAGTTAAAATCGTTGAATTTCCCTTGCTAACCTGGTTTGGGATCTTTTTTTCTGGGTGGGGTCCCTGGTGGACGGTCAAAGCAACAACCCAGCCTCATCAGGGAGGCTAGTATGCAAACAAGGCTGATAAAGTGTCCAAGTTTGTGCCAAAGCACATAGCAAACAGACTGGCTGAGAAACTCTGGGAAAAGGTTACCATCATTCTAGGAGCCAATTGTGCTATACAATTGATGGAAGGAACATGAAGATTAGGTTGATGGATGAATCAGGTATGGCCAGCCTGAGGACCATGTGTCACCTCAAGACCAACAGAGACCTGCATAAAGACCAGAGAGAGTATTACCTAGCATACATGATAAGGATTTTTTATGTAGTGGAGAACCACAAGTAGCCCTTGATCCTTGCATATAACAGTCCTTATAAGGAACTGCAGGTGCAGTTTGACTTAAGGTAGGGGACAGCCCCTGGGTCATAAATATATCTGCCTTGCTGATCCCAAGAACAAAGAAAGACAAAGCCCAGTAGAAGTTCTTGGGCAAGTATAAAAGAAGCTATATTGTGGAGCCCTACAGGGCTTTTGCCATGTTTGGCACCTGTAGATTTGCGGATAATTATGAATTTCCCCATGTGAAAAGGATACCAAGAAGTTGAGCGCTGCTTGTGTACCCAACCACAACTAGTGATCATGGCAGCGATATGTTTTGAGGCTTGGGGGAGTTGCTCCTGCCCTCATACAGATATTTTACATAACAGCATACAAGATGGATTCAAGATAGTGAAAAAAGACGTTCAGGCCACACCAACTGTCATGGAAAATTACAGATTGAATGGTTGTGGGGCAGCAGGGGATTTGTAAATGATCGAGAGTTAGTGTATGTGTCATGGGCAGGGTGGCCAAATATCACTGACAAGTATATCATATACAAAAAGGTAGCAATTCGATCCAACCTGCCATCCTTTTAGCCCAACCTCGATGAATAGACAAGTAATGGTCTATTCTGATGACACAACAGCCATGTCTTTCATCAACAAGAGGTGGGCAAGGGACTCAGAAAAAGCACAAGTGATGAATAAGATTTGCACCTTTCTGCATGCTTCCTCTCATCTAGCACAGACCACCATGCAGCTACACTATGTGTTACAAACCTCAACTCTCCCATGCTTCCAGACCACCACGAGTCAGATGCTTGCAGACTGCCTTAGAAAACGGTCTGCTTGTCCAAATACCAGAGAATTTTATGATTGAGATACAGGAATCTTCTTTCATTACCCAGATTTCAGCAAGGTTTAGCAAGTATAAATGGCGCTGCCCTTCGTAGTTGGTGCAAAAAAGGTGCCCCCCTTTAAGTCTGTGTCAAAAAAGTTGCCTCCTTGACCTTCAGAATCTGTGCAAAAAAAGATGACCCCCCCTTCAGAGTCTGTGCAAAAACAGGTGACCCCCCCTTCAGAGTCTGTGCAAAAAAAGATGGCCCCCCCTGAAAATTCTCCTCTCCCCCCCCAGAGGTTAATAATGAACAGTCCCTAATAATACGAATTCGGCAACATATCTTATATCAAATGGAAGCTTGAACAATTTCCTGTCCAATAACGTGTACTGTTTGTTGGTCAGTCCTACAGCAAGGCGTGAAAATGAGCTTTAGAGTTGGCGTAGCTGCGTCCATGGACTATGAAACATACAGCATTCCAACTATAGAACTCCCTCCCCCCAACTGCACTATGCTGTCTCCCCACTCTCTCCCCGACTCTCTCCCCTGCTGTCAAGAAACATTTCTCAATGATAAAGACTGGGTCTGCATTCAGTATTCTATTTGTCTGGTTGTTTTACAGCTTTATCAGCAAATGGAAAGTTGACTGATACTACTGATGGCTCATTTAATGCAACAGTGGTAGATAGGTCTACACGGCGGGAAAAACGAGAATCCGAAAGTAGTGCACATATCCAAACGCGAGCGTTGTTCGGCAAGAAAATATATCTATGTTCGAAGCGTAATTAAACAATTAAAACCAGTTTTATTATTAATAAATGTACCTATGCATTGAACCATACCTAACAAACATTCACTCCCTCCAAGTTAAAATCGTATTAATCCAGTTAATCATGAAAAACCGTGTTTTTAATATTATTATGACGATTATATATACAGTTAGTAAATTATTATTACAAGTTGAACCGCACTAACTGTACGTATATGATAATGATAGATATTGTTATCAGGGGAGCTTCACAGTTACTTTAACCTGAATTCTGATATCAAAGACAAATGGTGGGGTTCATTTCGTTTCTATTTATTATTGCCTTTTCAAATAAACAAAAATAAGTTTATCTTGGCCTCATGACCCCCTCCCCCCACCCCCTGGCCCTGATTGATATTTTTCTGTTTTTTCCACAAGATCTCTTTATTGAAATGTTCTGATTGTTAGAGGGCTTAGCACTTACAGCCATATGAATCCGTGTGACAAATTTCAGGACATTGTATCAAATATATATATACTGAGATGTATTCGAATGGAATGGTGCATTCGTTGGAAACGCTTTTGGGGTTTTATATAAAGGTACTTATGTTTTGAACATATATTCCCAAGAAAAGGTATTAAAAGTCCACATCTTTATATCAGGATTATTAATTAATTGGGTTATGACGAAAAAAAACCCACTCCATACATATACATGTATTCGTATGGAATCTTTGACCAGGCTCCAATGAGTTGGAGGCTTGTATCTGAAAAAAAAATTGACCCAGGTCGTGGCAAATTGATGGTCATATAGCCCGATCTAGGTCCCTTCTTCCTTATAAATATGGAAACAATCAAAGAATATTTTTATTTTTACCAAAAATCTCAAAATCGCACTAAAATTTCTGGAATCGACCATATATATATGATAGATTATATATAGGCAATATACATATTATACATATAAGGGGTACTGGAGGGGTACTGGAAGAGGCACTGGAGGGAGTATTGTACCTCCTCCAGTGCCTCCTCCAGTAACCCCTCCAGTAACCCCTCCAGTAACCCCTCAGCCGTACCCCTCCAGAACCTCCTCAAGTAACCTCCTCCAGTAACCTCCTTCAGTACCTCCTCCAGTACCTCCTACAGTAACCTCCTCCAGTACATCCTCCAGTAAAATCCTCCAGTAAACTCTTCCAGTGACCTCCTCCAGTACCTACTACAGCAACCTCCTTCAGAACCCCCTCCAGTAAGCTTCTCCAGTATCTCCTCCAGTAACCTCCTTCAGTAACCTCCATCAGTAAGCTTCTCCAGTAACCTCCTCCAGTAACCTCCTCCAGTAACCTCCTTCAAAACCCCCTCAAGTACCTCCTCCAGTACTCCTTCCTTCCAATCAGCAGCATGGAACTTGAGTTTCAGAAAAATGTGACTAGTTCAGGGCCAGGAAAATCATTGGCAATCACCCCCACCCTCCCACCACCCCCACACCAAGACCATCCATTATCTTTATCGATGTTGATAATTTATATCTGCATTGTCTGACACCAATACATACTATATACATACACACATACATACATGTATACATCACACATATGAGCTATATATAATATATATTAAGATAGAATATAATGAGACTCGTGTCTAGGAGACTGTATACGATGGTCACAAGTTTTTACTGAAGTGACGATCTCTCGAGAGGCCGCCAGGCCTTGAGAGAGATCGTCACATCAGTAAAAACTCGTGGCCATCGTTTGCAGTCTCCTAGACACAAGTCGAGTTATATTCTATTTTTATATCATGATCTCATGTTTAGAAAAGAAGTCAGAAACGAATTCTTTATTTACCTAGTTCGTACAACGATCAGCCATTTTGAGTGACAACTCTTGAAACGTATGACGTTTGAATGGGCGTGACGTCATGTGCAGCGCAACGTCGCGGTTCATTTTTTACTAGGGGCGTCATGGAAAAACAATGCCCGCGTTTTGAGGCGTAAATTACGCAATTCACCTTGTGTGACAGAGGTGTTCAGAGATGAGACATGTTTAATGAATAAATATAAATCATTTAAGTATTATTTCACCATAGAACATTAACAAAATGTACTGTTGTCTCAGATCAAATTTCACCTGGTCCTCCCCTAGCTAGTACAGTCCATCGGTCATTAGAACAATAGAAAGCCTCTAAATGAATATGCCTAAATTCACGTGTGGTTTCTCTGTGACGTTATACAATGGTTGGATTTCACTCTGTTCCAGGGTGTACAACCCCCGATCATGATATAAACATACAGTATACATACATGCATGCATACACTCATACAATACATACATACACATATATACATACATACATGTATGTATGTATACACATGTATACACATGTACATGTATACGTGTACATATAATGGGTCAGATTTTCCGAAAATGTACAACTCCCCTTCACCAATCCTCTCAAATAACCCACATTTATGACAGAAATCAGCTTCAAAATGCAGTTTAACGTAACAAAATTGATACTTTAAACCAATCTATTACCAAATATACTCAGATATACCCAGTATTCATCATTTTTCAGCCTAATTCAGCCTAATTCAGCCTAATTAAGTGAATGTGTACATCTGCCAATTGTACATTTTCCGAAAATCTGACCCATATATAGCCCATTAATCCCTCTTTCCTTCCTTCCCTCTGCCGCCCTCTCTTTCTTCAATTCAACAAATCAGGAGATCAGAGGAGATGAGAAAAGATGCGCAGCCTTCAAAATGCTCGTAGATATTTGCGAAATATTTACGAGAATAAAGTCCTTATGCACAACTAGAGGGAGATGTGAGGGTGTATTTACAAGGGGATACGAATTTCGGCAGCTTATACACATGCATTCAACTTACGAGGCACTTATTACTGACATACGACGACATACGATGTTCTCGCAACCTTATACAACGGGCCCAATATGGAGTATATAATATGCATACACTTCTACATAAAAAGAATATAAAACTAATATTAAAGGAAAAAGTATGGGTTATTTACAGTGACAGGGTATTGCGTTCTATTGAACAGACCCCTCGATTACCTCACGTTCTGCTTTACTTACAGATCCTCCTGGGTCCAGCGGTTGAAGTGATCACTCTTAGGAGGCACATGGTCCACTATGATCACTCAGCTACTTCTAGAAAAGTGAAGAATAAAAAAGTTAAAAACTACACGAGGGAAGTGTTCAGCTCGGGATTTCAGAGGGAGATTAGGTGTATGGGCAAATCCATCAAAGTAAGTACATCATAAAAAATGAATCGGGTATTTAAATCCTGTCCATGTTTGCACTCACTTTTCAAATCCCTGGCCTGTTATGTAAGCTCTTGATCTGGGGCGCATAGTGCTTCACTCCTCAACTAAATTCTGCTGTTCCTGCTCGGGCTATCGACAAGGGAAAAGATCTTAATGAAACTTGATGCGAGGCTATTGCTGTTCCTTATTATTGTATCAATTTGAAGTTTTTAGAAGTCTTCAGGATTGCATTTGTCAAAATTAGATGTTAAATAAATTCATGAAATGTTTTTCCTGTATAAGAAATAATATATCATCATTGATGAATCAAAATAAATTCATACAAATACCTCAAAATAATCAGTTCATCAATGTATATTTAACCACTGTTTTATTTAACATAACAATCCAGGTGGCTTGCTTTATGATCTTATATACCTTCTATGTATGTACCTGTTGACTGCTCCTCTTTTTGCCGCCCCTCTCTATTCATGTCTCTCTGTTTTTAGAATGAGAGGGATCCCCTCCGCTGCTGGCTTTGCTCCTTCATCCGCATATAGACCTGTCTAACAAAATGTGATGTGTCACAGCAAAATGAGACGCCTGTCGCAAAAAATAGATTTTGCGATATCATCATATTTGAAAAGATGAGATGGAGCGGATTCTAATGATAGTAAACAGTAGTCCTGACATCTAACAAGTATTTCTATATTTTAAGTTGGCTCTTTTTACTTTTGATAATAAGGCTTGCAATATTTCAGCTGGGTGGACATTTACTAGTAAAGTAGCTAAATATAGTCTTTAAGATGACCTTAACAATGCATGGACATTCCTACAAAGATATCCTATCAATAAATCACTTAAAAAATATCCATTTTGTGACTTGTGACTCATTTTCCTGAAACACATAACAACATTTCTTTATACCATGGCATGGTGAAAAGGGAATCAACGCCTAATTTTTCTACAAAACCATAGAGTGTCTAGTTCTATGACAAAACAAAATAGTATTTTTGAAGATTTTATTTACACTGGGTTGACACTGTCCCAGAACTTCCAGGATCTTCTAATGCGCCCAGTTTACAAAAGATAGGGCCAATAGATTCAATGAATAGTCACTGTCATAGAGTGTGGTCATGTTATTACAATCAAGAGCATAGATAGTAGCAATTCATACACATTATTACATGTTAGGTAAGTCAAAGTACAATCGTATTTGGAAATATTTGAATACAAATGGAAAACGAATGACAGCAAAAGTGTAACAAAAGATCAGAATGCAAGGAATAATCACTAACATTGAGTGTGATCCAAGCATGAGCAAGAAGAGAGGGAAACAGATAATTAAAGGTGTACATAAGATCGGAAGGCAAGGAGTAGTCACTAACATAGAGTGTGATCCAAGCATGAGCAAGTGGAAAGGGAACAGATAATTAAGTTATTGTTTCATAGAGAAGTTTATGTTGAAGTGATTTGAAGGTCTCTACATTTGCAATGTTTCGAGTTCTAGGTGATAGCTCATTCCAAGCTGAAGCAGTTTTAAAAAGAACAGAGATACGACCTAGTTGTGTTTTAAATTTAGGTAAAGTTAGAAGTATGGCATCATTTGCTCTTGTATTTCTGGTTTTTGTAAAGTCACAATATATATCAATCTTACTTCTTCTATGGGCATATGTTTGAAGATGAAATTTTCTTCTGTCAAATAGGTAAGGGATCTTTAAATCTCTATGGGTTTCTAAGGTCGAAAGTCTATTGAAGGGTTGTAGTATAATTCTCAGGGCTTTGTTTTGCAATTTTTGAAGTTTATCCATGTTTGCGCGATGGGAGTTATGGTAGATAATATCTCCATAGTCGAAGAAAGGTAGTATTTTTGACTTAAAGACCAATAAAGTTGCAGGTTTGGTTAGGAAAGTACGAACTTTTAAAAGCAGAAAGATTTTATGTGAGATAATCCTGATAAGGTTTTTTACATGATATTGGTGATTAAGTTGATCGTCCAAGGTATATCCCAAATACTTGTATGTTTGTACCTGTTCAAGTTTACTACCATTCAGCATAATATTAATATCAGGAAATTTCTGATTCTTGTTCACAAGCATAATTTTTGTTTTAGTAGTGTTAATGAGGAAATGATTACGAGCACACCAGTTGGACAGGTTTACAATATCATGTTGCATATTGGCAATTAGAGTTTGAGGTGATTTATCAGAGAGGTATAAAACGGTGTCGTCTGCATACAGCAGATAACTACAGAAGTCCAGACAGCTACCAAGGTCATTAATAAAAATCAGAAACAACAGAGGTCCCAAAATTGACCCTTGGGGAACACCAGTTTTAATCATCGCTAGGTTAGAAGTTAGATTATTAGCAATAGTTCGTTGATTTCTGTTTTGTAAGTAGGATTTTAACCAGAGAAGAAGTCCACCTTTAATACCAAGAAGTCTAGTTTTTTCGAGAAGAATATCGTGATCCACTAAATCAAAAGCTTTGCGGAAGTCCACATATGTAAGTAAAGTTGGGAGTTTATTTTCTAAATTGATTGCTAATTGGTCAGTTAACTTACTAATAGTATCAGTAGTTGAATTTCCAGGCAAGAAGCCTGCTTGATGGGTGTCAAGTAGCTGATGATTTGTTAAGTATGCTAGGATTCTGGTGTGGATTATCTTATCGATTAATTTACTTGGTGTTGGAAGTAAAGAAATAGGTCTGTAATTATTTAATATCGTATTATCTCCTCCTTTGAAAAGCGGGACAACAGTAGCTGTTTTCCATGTACAAGGGAATATATGAGTGGACAAAGACAAATTAAAACAGTGAGTTAGTTCAGGCAAGAGCGTAGTAAATGCATCTTTTAATACATTGTTTGAGATATGTTCAATGGCAGAGGATTTATTAGTATCAATGTTTCGTATAAGAGCAAGAACTTCAATTTCATTGGTCGTGATGTCCGATAATTGGGAGTTGACTTCTTGGTCAGTATTTGTCATGGGAGTTTTGGGTGCATTAGTTAGAAGATTATCTGTTATATTTGCGAAATATTGATTAATAAAATCAGGTAGGTCTTCATTAGAGACTGGCATATTGTTGTTATCATTGAGATTTAGATGAGATGTAGTTGGTTTGGAAGGAAAGATAGAATTTATAGTCTTCCAGTATTTTTTGGGATCTTTCGTGTCACGTAGAGTGTTTAGAAAGTAGTTTCTTTTAGCATTCTTAAGTTTAATATTTACTTCTTTCTTGAGAATCTTTGCTTCCAGGAAGCTGTCAGTAGTACCCAATTTTCTTGCTTTTTTCCTAGCTGCATTCTTTTTGGTTATCAATTCTAGAATATCCCTAGTGAACCAGGGGTCATTTGTATCATTGACCTTAATATTTTTAAGTGGACATAATTCATCGAGAGTAGCAATGATACAGGATAAGATATAATTCCATGAATCATTAGGGTCAGAGAGAGCCATAAATTCATTTCTTTGGAACGACTTTCTTAAGCTCTGCTGGAAAGCCAATGAGTTAAAATTCTTATATGAGCGAGTATAACCTTGAGCAGTATCTATTATACGAGATGATCGAGACTTTAGAAAATATGCAGCGGCCCCAGCATTTCATAGAAACGAAATTCCCTGGTTTGTCCCTGAGTTTTTCCTGGTGAGATAGTACAAATATTGATAATTGTTTCCAACAATTTCAAGTTTGACACGTCTTTGATGCATTGGCAGTGAACAGTAGTTTCAGTGAATATGATGAATGAGGGATTTCCACACTAAAATTCCACCATAGTCAATCATCCTGGGGATGTGCTGTTTGGACACGATACCAAATAATGATTACAGACTGGCCATTTTTTCATGTTGGCCTCTCAAATTGCCTGACTTTTCCTTGATTTGAGGAATCTTTCTCAAAATCCTTTACTGGAAAAAGTGAAACTCATTATCCAGGTCTTCCCTAATTTCAGCGATGGCTTGGAACCCTGATCAATGCCTGTGAGATGCATTCACCTGCGTTCTCTTAATAAAAATGCCAAAGGGATGCAAGCTTTCTAATAGGTATAGGGTACCTCCGGCAAATTAACTGCCAGCACGAAATGAATCAATAGATCCTTATAACTTTTATTGCAAAAACGAAGAAAAGCAACAAAAGGATAATAATTCAACAAAGTTAACATCCTTGACAAAACATGAGGCAGATGGGAGGGAAGCCATTAAATGAAAGCCAGTCATCAACTTGCAAAACCGAACAGCGATTAAACTTTATCTATTTTATTTCCGACCGAAAGCCAACTATAGCAAGAAATACAAACTACGTTTGAATAAGTTATCTGGATGGGCGATTTAATTTGAGCCGCCACTGAGACATCTTTTGGTAAGTTCGCGACATCTCTTGAAATATGAGATTAAATAAAGTTAGACAAATCTAAAATGTCCACTAAATGGAAAGCCTTCAGGCCCCGTCGAATAGATTGCTATGGTGAGATATTAGACCATGTTTGCGGTGTAAGCAATATATAAGGATCTCACCAAAGTATTGCTCGAATATTAGGCATATACCTTATGTTGGTTAAATGTTAATCCAGTGATAAGTCTTGACTATGAGTAGTCGGGTATGTTGAATGAATATAAACTAGGACTAGACATTACAACACAAGTTGTCTCTGCAGTAAATTGAATCGAAGTGCTTTATTTCTGAATATTGATATACTCCCCATTTATTTAATCAATACCTGGCCCGCTATAGCCTTTTACCAGCTGGGCTAACCTGGTGATTCGGGTGATTACCTATCTTAATGTCTTAATTTACTCCAGTTTTTCCTAAAGTCCATTTATCTTTTGGCATGTACAATTCTTGGCCAAAATATATAATGTCAAATATAGAGAGGGAGACTGCCCCTGCCACGTCCCAAGCTTGTCTGCTGACTTCCTAATAGAGAGTGCGGCGTGATTTACGTCGTGACCTCATCAGATATAGTAACGTACGTCCGCCCTTCCTTGACAACGTATCTGCAGCGTGCACACTGATAGAATAAACTATCATGAGCCTATCATATTCTCAAGGTATATAACATACTAAACATATTTTCGGAGAACCAATGTCTTCAAATCAGTGTTCATGTGTGTACTTTACATGATCCAAAAATTACAGCCATCCAAGATATTTATTTCAAAGGGAATGGTTAATGAGTTTTGGTCCTGATTTATACCGTCCAGTGACACCTTATCATATTCCCCCGTTCCCCCGAGGTGCTCAGCTGTGCCATTAGAATGCTCAGACTGGCGTCTAGATATGGCAGGTCACTAACATCAAACAAATGACCTTTGCCCAAACTGCCTAAAGTATCATTTGACATTATTTTGGCCCTTCTCCGTCATATATATTATACGAAAGAAAGGTTTCCATAGTGACAGTTAAGTTTAAACCGATAATAGGCTTTATTGTCCAACCTCGACACTTTTACCAGAAATGCCATCAGAATTGGGAATATTGGAATATAATAGTAAAGTAATTAGCAGAGTTAAACAGCGATAATTGTTAAGAACATTTAATCAAACGAGTTGAGGCTCCACTGAAACAATAAACATATTGGTGATATGGATGAGGGATGTGTGCTGTCACCATTTTCATGACCAATGTGACATTTGTCTCTCATGTTTGGATATACCTTTGATTCAGTTCATTGTAACCTGAGGCTTGTTCCCTGAATCAAGACCACCTAATTGGTAGGCCTACTCTATGTGTTGACGTAGATCACGTATAACTACATAGATCTACTGTTACCGACACCCACAAAATTGTTACATCTGTATATTACTAATATAAACACGAGAAACAAAACAGCTCAAGCTGAGCTTTTTTTTTACGTTAGTGGATGGCCTTCCATTTAATAATAACACACTTTTTTATATTTTCGCTTAGTACAATCATATTTAAATATGCAGGAAAAAGGAATGGTCTTCTGCATAAGTAAAGATATTCCTGAAGGTCATCATGCACTTCAGGTGAAGTTTGTTATATCTCTGTTTGATAAATATTGAGTATAATATGTACAAAGGTGATGCATACATAATTTCGTAATGCATTAGGTTGCAATGTGAGGGTGGGAAAGTTCAAATCATGGATTCAGAGCAGTATCGAGAATACTGTTCTGTTCTGATTTGGAATTGATGATACAAGACGTCTACAAATTCTGTAAAAGCAAGGTAGAAAACTATTGCAATTTGTCCCAGGTGTATTACTAGACTTATTCAATGTTTTAATGGAAAGTGGTGCAGTGCAACGGTTACATATCAGGTTTATGACTTTAAAATCTTCTTTTTTAGACAAGTACTACTATTATTTCTACGCTGGCAAAGTGTACTACATTCACGCTCCGCCATCCAACTCGTTATCTAACACCCATAAGTTTACATGGCCTGTAGTAATAATGAGTTATGGTGTTAAGAAGTCTGATACAATTATGAGTTTCACCAGCTTTCTTCAGCCAATCTTTTATGGTAAATGTTTTCTATCGACTCTTAAGCAGGGACTCATGAAATTTGGTCTATCTAAAATATTGCATTAAGAATGTTTCGGTAAGGACTGAAGACATCAATCAGGTTATTAAGAACCTGCTTCAAAGGCATAATCAATCGAAAGAAAACATTTTTGATTTTTTTTCCGCCAAACATCCGTTTGTGGTAATTTCATCAGACAAGGACTGCCACCCCTGAATCTTTGATCTTGCAAAATTGGCTCAAATACTTCATGAAAGGTTTTTAATCCCACGTGATAGGGGGATCTCCCTTGCCAAGGCACCTTCTGTCTATCATGATCTTTGCTCCGAGGTTCGCCATTCAATGGATTTTATCAGTTATTCAAACCTAATATATATTTCTGAAAACATATTTTATTTAGGGTATGACAAGGGCAGTTAGATTTTTACTTTCACTTTTACAGTCTTTGTTGTGTCCTGCATTGGGCCAATTGACTAGGTTCTTACACGTATCAAGCTCATATTCCTGATTTTCCCGAAGTATAAGAATTCAGGCATATTAGGCTTCAGTGTTTGATAAATGATATAATGATGATGAGTTATGGGTATAATGAAGTTAACGTTCTATATCTGTTTCTGCCTATGATTGGAGAAGTTGGGTTTAGATTTGATTTAAAAATTCTTTCATTCAGGTTGCATACATTTCGTTTAAAACGATGTTCTCATGCAGGGAAGCCTGAATTTACACGAGCAAAACATTTTTAAATTAAGACATAAGATATGATTACCGTGTAGTTGTCAAATACAAGTGCAATACTACAGGAGCGAAATACCAGTCTCCAGCAATACATCATTATGCAATGACAGATCATAAAATATTTTTGAAATGTTATGCCAAAAAAACACAAGAAAGTGAAACAGAAGGCCAAGTTTCGATTGAAAAACAGAACTGAACTGCTTTGAACCAAGGAAATAATATGGAAAATATCTGGAAGGTGATCTTTCTATAGATAGTCTTGTTTGATTGATTGAGTTTGATTTCATGGAAATAATCACAGACAACTGAGAGAGGCTTGGATCGATTATCTCTGTTATTGGTCTATCTTGGCTTTATCTCAAGAAGTCTGCATACATAGAGAAACATCAGGCTATGGGGATTTCAATTGATCGAGGACCTCCAGGGCTGTGCTTCTTGGTCAAGACTATTACTTAAAGCTGCATTCTCAACTATTCCGACAAAGAAATCTCACCAAATTTACTCATGTTACTTATATGACTGAATGTATCAGTATATTCTGTTGCTGGTATATGTGTATACAGGGATAACTGAAGTCATCACAGGAAAGGATTTGGCGAGTCCTCCAAATGCAAATAAGGATGTTTTAGAAACCCTGTAGCGAAATCTAACAGTAAAAAATCCCCCAAAATTGTGGTTAAATGACTTTTTTAGATGGGTTGGAAAAGTATGGGAAAAAAGTAGAAATTGGTCAATTCTTGACCAATTTTAGCTGAGCGGCTGGCCGGAATAGTGGCTGGCCGGAATATATAAAAGTGGAATGTATGAAACCCTGCAGCCATGAAACAATGTGAAATCCACAACTTTGGTCAAATGACTTTCAGGTCGGAAAAAAGGTAGAAACTCATGTTTGGTCAACGTTAACTGAGAATGGAGCTTTAAGAATGAATATTATGTTGGCTTTCCACATGCATGTAGTTTGTATTATTGTTGTGTCATGAGTGCACACCTGGACACATGAGAGAAGACGTTGGCTTAGAGAAGTAATTTTTATTGAGAATTATGTAATAATTTGATGTTTATTAAATGATAATTTAAAATTATAATCAAAGATACGATAAAAGATATTAAATAAGTTTGGAGGGAAGATATCCTATAGAAGAGGGAAGAGGGGCGGAAGAGGATGATGGGTAATAGTGTGGGAAGCGTCCAAGAGGTGGCACCTTTGATCCATCATTATGCAAAAGCCTTTGACGCAACCATTGGGCAAACACACTGCTCAAACCTACAAAGCATTTCACACTATTTGAAGGACAATGAGGAGGGCCGGAGTAGTAGAAGTTTACTCAACATTGATGAGAGAAGCGAGAGGAGAGAGAAAAGAGAGAGAAGAGAGAGAAGAGAGAGAAAAGAGAGCAGAGAGAGAAGAGAGAGAAGAGAGAAAGAATAAAGAGAAGAATACAGAGAAGAGCGAGAACACAGAGAAGAGAGAGAACACAGATCACCAGATACTATTAATTTCCTAATAATATTAATCTTCGCCATAGGGATGCAATAAAGTGATTAATATAGTTATGTTGAAAGCACTAGAACTAGTTGAAATCAAAAATCAAAACAACAGTAATTATTAATTAACCAAAATTGTTTTTGACAACAAAGACCTGGTCAAAACACCCAACTGTAAATAAGAAACGTTTGTTTCATTAATGGTGGCTTGTGGCGGCCCCTGAAACTGTTTTATGGACAATAATTATTGTAATATTCCATATCAAACATGCACATGTGCAGTTGTATATGTGTGGAATAAAGATGTTAAGATATATCAAAACAACATTAGTTCACTACAGAGAACTAATCAACGGGGTGAAAATCACCAATTTTGGACTTGAAGCCAGTGGGTCTTCTTGTGTGATGATAGAGGATTCTGTCGATTTGAACCATCGCAGCCTATGCGCTGTTATACTGGAACTGCATGAATAATATACTGCAATGGCGAGTTCAGAAAGTAGGCTAGCTATTTCCTTGGAAACTATCAATAATTATATTCAATATTAAGACCGATCTTCCAAGCTTAAACATTGAATTTATTTTCTTTCAATCAATGGCTTCCTTATAATCATTTTTTTTTTTAATTGTACCCTCCTCCCTATGCTAAATGTTGATGTTAATTTTATCTAGTGAGGTGGCGAGTTTGGTCGAACTCTTTTACTCGCCTTGGGCCTAAGTTGCTCTGACGGAGCATTGCAGAGAACATCAAAAGTATGGCTAATCTTATTATGGAAGGGTATGTGATTGCCTTAGCTCTGTCCAAGATTTTTTCTAGCATGGAGATGGATATCGGGTGCTTTGGTTTTGGAGTGTGGCGCATCTCCAGCTCAGTGCCCCTTAGAGCAAACCCAACTCTGTCGTGATATAATGGGGCCGTGTCCATTCCAGCTAACCTGAAGAAGGTCCTCAGGTTGGTAATGTTATTTTTAATGGTTGCGGGTACATTTGTGTGCTTGGCCATATATTCAATGTACCAACATATATGGTGATGGGTTAAGTTCTTGATTCTTATCTTCAGAGCCGCGCAGAAAGAGAAGAACCCGGTGGCTGCAGACTCACGATTTTTCGATGTAGATGGTCTGTGAGCCTGCTTTTGTCTGCGACACGCGGCATCCACTAGTTCTGCCGCCTTTTTGCCTAGAAGAATTTAGATATTGAGAATAGGCTGGGATTGACATTTGTCAATCTCAGCCTATTCTCAGCCACCACTTTCATGCCTTTCTCTTGGTCTTGCTTAGAAAGGCACATTCTTGAGAGGGCATCTGGTACCTCCATTTCGTCCCCCGGTATGTGGGCCAGTCGATAAGTGACTCCCATGGATAAAGAGAGAAACCAGAGAGCTCTAGCACATGCGCCAAGGGTGTTATCCCTTGCGCGCCCTCCTTGATAGGTGAATACAGAGGCCGTGTTGTCGCACTTTATGAGGATCTCTCTTCCTCTGTGATGGTGATCTGTAAACAGCCTAGCTGCTGCTAGGCAGTTTAAGGCCTCGAGGTGGTTTATCGAGAGGCCTTTCTTCTATGTTTCTTGGAACTTGTATGTATATGCCATGGAACCGTCTGTGGCTCCCCCTCCCTCAAGGCACACGTCTGCTGCTATTGTTGCTACCGTTACAAGCCTTGGGAATATACACTTCCCGTTGAACGTGTATATAAACTCTAAGAACCAAGATCCGCTCTGACTGGCTGTGATACCTGGATGTTTTCTCCATTTGTTGCTCTCATTGCTGCCAGGAGGCATTGCATGAAGAGGCATGCTGGTATCACTGCTTTGGCCACATGAGCCACTCGTCCCACCACCTTCTGCATTGCATTTGTTGTTATGAATTTTCGTGGTAGTAGGGCAGCCAAACAAGAGCGTGTCTCTTGTAGTTTTGCGAGAGGTATGGTTAGTAGTTTGTTTTCGGTGTCTATGTGGATCCCCAGCCATGTCACCGCTGTGGCAGGGCCCTGTAGCTTTTTCACTGCCACACTGAGACCTAGCTCACAGAAGAGATTGATGGCTATCTTCATGTAAGCTCGCACTGTCTCAGTGCTTGGGCCAAGTAGTAGTAGGTCATCCAGGTACATGAGTGCCCATATCCCGCGCTTATCTAGAGCCCTAACGATGAACATAGCCACAGATTGCATAACATATGGCGATGACCTTGCACCAAACGGCAGGACCCTATCCACATAGAACTTTTTGTTGATCTTAATCACGGTGAGCGGCCAGTCAAGGGGGCATATTGGGAAGTTTCTGTATGCCCTTGACAGGTCTATCACTGCCATGGCTTTTATTGATGTTTCGTTGATGTAGGCCACAGCATTATCCACTGTTGGAAGGTTGTGGTATGCTGGTCGGGAGTTGTAGCGGTTTTTGATAATGTATTTATTCACCCCACCTTCTGGATATGAAAAGTCGACTATTATTCTCCTCTCTGTCGGGTCAGCTTTGGGTCTGGTCATTAGTGGGCTGACGTGTATCCATGGCTGGAAAGGGGGTGTAGTATACGGGCCTGCTACGGCCCCATGATCTCTCTCAGCCTCGATGTATGTTACTATACTGTGTGGGTGTTGTTGGGCCGACATATGATTTTGTATGTCTACCTGATCTATGGGGCCACCTGTATACTGCATAGGAAAACCGTACCGTATCCCATCGAGCACTATTTTATCATCCTTGTGGCCTGTCACCTCTGTTAGCCATGCTGTGTGTCTGAGTGATGTATTTAGCTGGATTTTGGCCTTCTTTCAGTTTGGGGCATTAGATTTCTTTACACTCATATATATGGCGGCCATTTCATTGTCCATTTCATGGTGTGGTTTGGGCCAGTTGTAATATGTGTCAAAAGCTACATTCTGGCCCACCTGCTGTATGTCTGCTGCTGTGCCCGTGGGGCCTAAGTCCAGTGCGAATACTTGCTGGGGTTGTATGTCCAATGTGTCTTCCGTTTCCAGGTCCTCTGCACCTTGAGTATGTGATTGCAGGTGTGAGTTGGCCTGTGCGTAGTACTGTACATCTAGAGTTGGGGGGCGTGGCACCCACGTGTTGTATACTTCTCGTACGGAGCCTTCATTGTTGTGGTCACATGACCGCTTGCGCTGCTGGGCGTGCGAGCATGTCTCTTTGTGTATCTGGCGCGAGTCACTGGTGTTTGTATCTCCGCCGATCGCTATATTGTTCAGAGATGTTGTGGATTCACATTTACTTGTTGATATTGTACTGTTATTGCTTTTGTTCGAGTCATTACTTTCATTGTCTGTTGGTATTCGACATGTCCCTGCCTGCGAGGCCGAGTGTTTTGGCTGGAGTGCGCCATGACAGTCCTCACTCACCTCGTGTGGCAGATGCACTTTAGTGGGCGTGGTGTTGTTTGTCGCCCGATGACTCCTGTCTATTAGTTTTTTGAGTTTCCTTCGTTGTATGCTGGCTTCTTATAAAAGCCCTGGCCTTTTTTGTGGAAGCCTGTTTCGTTGTGCATTTTTGACTGCGCTGCCTTCTTATTGTTGCAGTCCCTTACCGTGTGGTGGTTTTCTCTGCCTTTAATCGCATAAAAACAGTAGCCACACACATGTATGAGACTTACCTCTCCTGACAGATGCGCTGTCTGCTTGGGGCAAGTATCGCTGTTGTAGGTAGGGCACGGTACCTTTTCTATATTTCCTTCCTGTGTTTGTTTTTCTTGTTTTCCTGGGTTCCAGGCTAGCTTTGTTCTGTACTCGGCGAAGGTGGCCGTATCCTTCCACCTTGCGTGCTTCTCCAACACTAGATCAAAGCATGCCCTGGTCCAGGCGTGTGTATGTATCCATTCACGTACCGAGGCATCCTCGGCTACATTTGCTAGGTGCTGGAGCTTGTACCAGTGCTTTGTATTCTCCTGCACGTTGCTCATGAGCATCCTAGCAAAACCACATGTATATTCCTGCATCGTGAGCTCTCGTTTGGTAGATTTTATTTGACTGGCCATGTCAGGGGGAAGGGAGGTCTCGGGGGCCTCAAAGGGGAGGGCCCTACCTTTCCTATCTGTGGATGTTGCATACTGTGATCGCATGGCCTTCCTAACCATGCGGGAATTCTTGAACTTTCTTTTCAGATCCTTTGGGTTAGGCAGTGAGTCATCAGACGAGTCATCTGATGATGAGGAGGAGGAGTGGGCGGGGCCCCTACTCCTCCACGTGTAGACTGGGTGCCGCTTGTGTAGGTTCTGTTTGTCCCCCTCGCACTTACACCTACGTTTTCTTTTCCTTGACCCACCCCATGAGGGGGAGTCAGTGAACTCGTCACTCGAGTCCAGTATGAACTGTTTTCTTGCTTTCTTTTGTTTCTTCGTCTTCTTTCTCTTTGGCGTGGACTGGTCAGATTCTGCGGTCGATTCAGAGTCCTCTGAGTCAGACGGGGACTGTGAGTCAGACTCGGGCTCGAAGCTGGATGTTGACGGAGTCTGGGGCTGCTTCTTGCCCTTTGACTTGCCCTTTGACCCTGTCCTCTTGCTGAACTCTGGGTCTGACTGGGAGCGGCCCTGAGCGTCTTGTTTCTCACGGTTCTTGTCCTGCTCGGGTCCTTTTGGGTTTTCAGTAGCTCCCATTTTCTGACACAATTTGTTGAAAGCCTCCGCCAGGATAGTATAGGGGTTCTGATTTTCTTCCTTATCTGTATTTTTTCCCTCCTTCTTTGTTTTCGGAGTTTGTCTGCCTTTCTTTGTCGGTTTAGGTGTTTTCTTCGATGTAACTTTCTTGGTTGGTTTTTGGGTCTTCAGGGGAGAGTGGGACACGCGCTTGGTTTTCCTTGGGCGGCCCTTGCTCTTTTTTGGCTTATTTGGCTCCTCTGTTTGCTCAGGCATAATATTCACGTTTTCTTCCTCCTTTTCTTGTTCTTTTTCTTGCTCAGGCTTTCCTTGATTAGGAGGGTTCTGGGTATCCTTGAGCCCTTTCGTTTTTTCCCTTGTCTGTGCCATTTTTTGTGTGTGTAGCACGAGAAAATTTTAAAACACATGTTGGTTCATGTACGTCCTAGTGCAGAGAGAGGACGATGCGAGGGTGGTATATGGGACCAGAGGGGGAAGGGGTAGAGCCTCCAGTGTGTCCAGCTAGAGGGCACTCCTGCTCAATGCCCAGGAATTCATTGAATTCCCTAGCTCATGAAACAATGTTGAACTTCAGGATGATTGTGCAATATATTTAGTTTTATAAGCAACCCATAATAATCCCATCATAATGTTCTTGATTGGTATTAGTTCTTTGGCATTTTTCAAAAAATGATACTAAGCGCAGAATTTTGTAAGGGTTGAAGCAATGATTTAGGACTGGAATCATAAAGATAGTCACTAAAACCAAAATGTGGTTGGATAGCCTTTTTTATAAATGACTTATAGCACGCATTTTCAAGAGTAAGGACTACCTTTGACCGAGGAACTTTTTTTTTTATGAACTTTTATTGACAAATTTCACATTTGTGATACGTTTCAAGTTCTCAAAATCGGTTCTCTGATTGAATAAAAAAGGATAGCCCACTTCACAAATTCCATCACCAGTGCGCACCAGCAACTGCGGGATGAACTTCTGTCATTTTGCACATGCGCAGTTTAGTTGACTCACCTAGCTATGCGGGCTGAACTGTGCTCCATCCACCCAGTCTCCCAGTGGACGTTACAGCCGCTGACCCTCTGCAGCCCGTACCCCTATGCTTACTTGTTTTTGTTGATACACTGTTACAAATGTTGCCATATACTAAAGTCTAGCAGATGAAATGTCCTGGTATCATGCATGACCAATCTTAAAATGCCATTTAATAATATTGAATAGCAGACAGTATTATACAACAATTCAAATTCTGGGAGAAAGGAGAAAGTTGGAGCCTATGGTTAAGAGATAGGGGTTCTGTGACCCTGCCCGCGTAGCTCATTGTTTGGGCCCTTTCCACTGCTCTCTGTATGGCGCCCCCCTCAATTTGTGAACTGCCCTATTGCATTTCAACATTCCAAAGAAATAATGAGTTACATATCCGGTGTGCTTGCAACGTTTCGCTGGTTATATTCGGTTATATGCTAGTTATATGCTGATTATATGCTGGTTATATGCTGGTTATCGGCTGGTTATATGCTGGTTATATGCTGGTTATATGCTGGTTATATGCTGGTTAGGCTATATGAGCAATTCCACCAATTGGTCGACTTATGACTATGAAATAGATTTTTTAATTTATAATGAGAAATTTGGAGTTACTTTAATCAATTCAGTTTGCTTCCCCGATCGGAAATACATCAGAAATACCCTAACGTGTTACTGTTGCATATCTGGCATAAATATTTAAAATTCTAGAGGAAAAAACACATGTTTTATTGCCTAAAAATCAACGAAAATATTGCTAATATGAAAAAAATGGTGTAATAAATATTTCCACTCATGGCTACATGTTTACTCAAATTTAATTGATCCTGAGTACCGAATAATTTGAAAAAAATATATTTCTAATAATCTATTGGTAGATTGGTAGATGCAAAAATATATATTTGAAATACTTTAATCAATTCAGTGGAAATGTCCCT
Source organism: Sthenelais limicola (assembly GCA_942159475.1). NCBI lineage: Eukaryota > Metazoa > Annelida > Polychaeta > Phyllodocida > Sigalionidae > Sthenelais > Sthenelais limicola. Next base: position 67,151,046 of record OW804097.1, on the reverse strand, counting down.
AGAGATGGGAGAGATGTCTTACCTTGGATAGGTGATGTACAGGCCTGACCTTCGTTGTTTGCGCTTCAGATGTGTATTTTCAATGAAATGTACATAATGACACGAGGTTCAATGTCTCTTCAACATCATTCATAAACACATTTTGAAGTTCAAGTTTTACATCTGTTTATGAATGATGTTCGGAAAATTGTAAATGTGTTTAGAAAATGTATAAGCAATAAAGCCTGTTGTCATAGGGAAGCAACCTGATTGGTGTTTAATCAGGCAAGGACAGTCAGTGAAACAAAGTCAGATCTCGTAGATTTGCTTTGAACTGTCAACGCTGGGAAGTGGAATCACTCTCTCAAGCAAAGTGCGTTTCCATGGTTGTTCCATATTTCAAGGCGAATGGGATGTTTTAGCAGAACCATCAGATACCTTCAAACACAAAGAAGGCACACATTTTATATTAAGAAAGTTCTCAAAAATGGAAAAAGGGTCACATTCTGTATTCAAGAATTCAGATGTCCACTGAACTCTTGTTCACTCATTACATAATGGATACACAATTTATAGTTCCATACTGGATTTATTGTTAGTTTTAAAAAACTACCCCTCCAATTATAATATTGGGTTTAGATTTGATTTAAACATTCTTGTATTCAAGTTGCATACATTTCGTTTAAAACGATGTTCTCATGCAGTGAAGCCTGATTTTATAATACATAAATATAGCAAATGGAATTTTCGATCGGGCCGGCGACACTACTGTGCAACTCCTCTCCTGCCTATATTTCTTTGTGCTGCTCTTTTAAGAAAGCCCCTGCAGTTTGTTGATGGTCCAGCAGTCCCTTACTTGGTGGGTTTTCTTAATATCACTATGCTCTTGCACAACAAACAGACATTGTTATCTTTTTTATGTTACGAAGTGAAACCTTCAGTTGTCATCCGTTCTGTGAGGATGGTCATGCCATTCTGATTTTCTGCTCACCAATTAAATCCACAATTGTCTTTGACAAGCTGTACACAGACAAGTTCCAGGGCCTCATCCCCAGCCCCATCCTTCAGGTGTAAGATTATCCCCCAGGTGGTTTTCTCATCATCCTTGTCTAGGGCCATGCCAGTGCACATCCCATTATGTGCTTTCTTGGCATGAGAGTGTAATTTCTTTATCTTTGGCTCCTTATCGGTCCAGGCATACAGTTTGAAAGGTATCATTGCCTTATCTCGATTTGACCAGACACGCAATCTTCTTTGTACGTCACACATTGCTGCAATGTCTTCAGTGCCTTTTCGTAATAATACTAGGATTGTTTATTTGTCCCTATAAAATTAGTATAAATAGGTGCTACACATCAGGGCAGGGGTCCTGGCCTTAGCTAAAGTATATGACATTTTGAATATAATGCTTAATATAAGACGAGTTAACATCAAGCGTATCTATCTATGCACGTATGGTATCTCCGTATTTTAAATGAATAGTAGTATTTTACTATACCATTGATAACAACAGTTAACCGCTACAAAGGTTCTGAATCAACGGGAGTTTAACAACCTTGAATTAGCTTTTCATGCAATTGTTTCAACGATCCTCCTCCTTTGTTCTCTGATACCAGCCCAGCTGGTTCTCGGGAATGGTGGTGTCTGTCATTTCCAGGAAAGATGGATAAGACAATATATCTATATATCAATTTCTGCTACTAGCAGGTCTTCCAATTGAGCCTGTATGCTTACCTTGCACTAGCAACAATAGACGGCATCGGAAAAATTCACTCCTCCCAGGTATTTCCAATTACTAGGGAGTTTAACTAGTAGAACGATATAATATTAAGCATACCACACATACTTTTCCAACAACAAAATTAGTTTTCGTGCAGTGATGATTTATTCATTGGAGCATCTTTTTCAGGTCTGCATATTGCCATACATACGTAAATACAACATGGGGAAAATAAAGATAAAATAATAACAATCACTAAATTAATACAGATATTATAACGGCTATCTCTCTTAGCCTCTACTGTGCGTTTCCCTTGCTTCTATTATCAATGTAAAGGGTGCAACATTTTCATAGAAAGTATGACAGCTCAAGCCTGCCAGCTTGAAGTAAAAAGGACTGAAAAAATGAGTTATACAGTGGACATTGGTTCCATCGATTTGTATCAATCTTCTTTCGTTCTTAGTTCCTTGACTAAGATATTATAGATGGAGAGGCATTGTCTACAGACGAGCTTATAGTAAAGAGCTCGCGTTAGGCAGTTTGACTAGAAGGGCAGTCCTCTAAATCAAACATCCCATACTCCTGTAAGGTGATGACCAATACTGTTTGGCATTGTAGCAGTCCATGTAAATCTTCATTCACTAATCGTAAAAGAACCACTTCAATCCATCCCATGCTGTTCTCAAAAAGGTATCATAGCATGGCTTTCGTCCTTTAATTATCCAATCTAGGTAAAAACAATATAATTGTCTACTCTCGTTTTTGACCCAAAATAAGAATTATTAGATACTGCAATCCACTTGAAATAGATCTGATGAAAATAGGAGTATGTTCTCCAAATTATTATATTGGGACTATGATGTCAGTTGTAGCTATTGGTCCAAGTAGTATTAATACTACTAATGATAATATTGGAGAAGTATTTAGACCATCCCTATAAGTGCTTCTCCTTGCAATGCATAGCTCATACAGGCCCAGGTCTATGCCTAATTACCAATATAGTGCTTCAGTTCGTGATGAGATTTTATAGATCTAGAAAAAGGTGTATCACACGAATGTTTATGATATACCCCAAGCCCCAAGTAAAGCGAGTTCATTTAGAAGTACTCAGTATTAGCATGATGTGTGTGCAAATTAACTTAGTTGGCATGCATCTACCGTGATCAGTGTTAAACATTAATTGCTACTCACTTCAATATCCACCAAATGAACAGAGCTATGCATTGTAATGACCTGGGAGTTGGTATATATGTAACGAGCATCGTATTTGTAGTTCTGAAATACATGAAAGCGTCAGAAGGAATCCCCAAGTCGAGATTGTCATAGTCGGAGTAATGTCATTCTGCTACTTCCTAGTAAAGCAAGTTGTATAGATCGTTGCATAACAACATCGCGATACATGATATTCTGTTTACGGAAAAGGGTGAGACTACAGGGAATGATGGAAAGAGTATATCATCAATTCAGAAAAAGTATAGTTACCTGAGGAGGTGATTAGAGACTAAATATGGTCTAGCCATACTTAATGAAAAATTAAGTGCAGACAGGTTATAGAGAGCTTTGGACTCCCATCAAAGTATTAGGCAATGGAACACAGACCAGCTATACCCGGCTGTCCATGTAAATGAAGCCCCAGGGCTCTGGATCAGCTAAAGAAGGTAACATCAATTTTGTATGGGTAAGTAACAACGTCAATGTTAATGGAAAGTGGACATTAAACGCATTTAAACCACCAGAGGCAGGTTGATTAGATTTGCCTGCAAGTAGATACATTACTTTACAGTCCTCAAGGTACTTTATAGGAGGAGATTTCACTATATGCACTTTACATTAAATCATCAGGCGTATAAGCATGGTTATAAACACAATATTAATATTTACTATAGTATAACATGATCATGATTAGTTTACCTATCAAATACTTCAAATCATTGCTTTCCGTTTTAAGTGAGAAAGAAAAAACAGCACGTGTACCCGTTTCCATTTACCACCCATCAACGACGATGTGCGTTTAACATAATAATATTATATCCCTCCTACAATCATATATCATATATTTCCGCAATATCAATGCATACTTATTATGGTTTAAAATGTTTCAACAGTACATATGAAATCTTATCATTTGCTGCTTAAATCAAATATGCGATGGCCAATTAAGACATACAACACTAAGGCTTAGCATTACTGACATGGTAAGTACGAAGGATATCCAACGGACGTCTAGGAAGAGCAACACATTCGACCTCATCTATAATACTGAGCCAAGTGTCTTCATAAAATATTCACAAAATGACACATTCTGCAGATACAATAACGGTAGTAATAATCCAAATAACTACAGACCGATTTCAGGTATATCTATGCCTGCGAAAATTCTTGAGAAAATAATTCAAAAGCAACTCTCAGCCTTTGTAGAGGAAAACAATATTTTCTATCAAAAACAGTACCGCTTTTGCCAAGGTCATTATGTAGATCAAGCCCATATCGACCTTTTGTCATCTATTTTTGAACAACTAAATTGAGGGGGGGGGGGGGCACCACTGCAGTCTTTCTCGATTTTAAAAAGGCATTTGATATGGTAAATCATGACATTCTTCTAAGAAAAATGGAAAAAATCGGTATTTGCACTCACAAGAACTCATGGTTCAAGAATTATCTTTCTGATAGAACCCAAAGGGTTCGAGTCAATGGTTCTATGTCAACCCAAGGTAAGGTTACATTTGGCGTACCACAAGGAACAATTTAAGGACTGATCCTCTTTACAATTGATATAAATGATATGCACCATGTTGTACAAAACTCAACAATTCAGCATTATGCTGACGATACAGTTTTATTTACTACCAAAAAATCAGAAGAAAATAACTTTAAATCCCTTCAGCATGATCTGAATCTGATTGACACTTGGTGTAAATCAAACAAAATATCAATGAACGTCTCTAAAACTAGATTATTATATAAATTTTTAAAATTATAGGAAAAAATCAGCAACTAACACTGACTCACATAAACTTACCCTGGGCAATGAACAAATACTTGAAGTCAATGAGTATAACTATCTTGGTCTTACAATTGACCAAAGCCTATGTTTTTCAACTCAAGTGACAAAAGTAGTTAATAATGTAAAGTGGAAGGTTAGATTACTTGGAAATGCCAGGTATATGCTAACAAAAAAAGTCAAAATTGATATTATTAAAACACTAATCATCCCCCTCATCGATAGGGGAGATGTCTATTACTCGAACTCAAACAAGCCTGAGGTAAATAGACTGCAATCACTGCTAAATGCAGGAATGAGAGCCGCCCTAAACCTTAGCAAAAGAAGTAATGTTGAGAATGAACTCAGAAAAATAAATATATTACCCAATGATCTGAGAAGGGAGATCCATATTCTGGAATATATGCTCATCATCTTGCCAAAAATGAAACTAACCTTGATTTAAGAACCTTACCCACCAGGAGCCATGCAGAAAATAGGAGAAATCTAAAACTTATACACCCTAACTCTGCCTTCTACCAAAATTGTTTTCTATATAAAGCTTGTACAGCTTGGAATAATTTAAATAAAAATGTACAAAACCTTAATATTAGGAAAGAATTCCGAAAAGTGTACAGTCTGCTATCCGAGCTTGAGTTGGTTATGTATAGACCAGAATATGGATCCCCTGACCTATTGTCAAAAATTAATATATGCTTCTCATTTGTTAAGCCTTACAAGTGTGAAACATGACTCTTGAAACTTGTCATAATACTCGTTTTATTTCTAAACTAACTTCCGTCTCACTTGTTCTCGGAACAATGTAATTTGTTCCGACTCTCTCTCTCATACTGTGTATGTCTACTTGAGATTATGAGATTTATTTTTTATGAGATTTATTATTACCTCTCATTGTTATTGAAATAACGTATTTTATTTCAACGCTCTATTTGCAAGTTGATTTTGTATATTGAATAGGTGGAAAAACCGCAACAAAACGCCCATCTAAGGTTGGTCATTTCTACCGATACATTTTATTTAAATCTCAACGTTTCGGCCGGGTCTGGCCTTCGTCAGGAGAATGTTAGGCTTGGATTCGATCAGTTGTTTATATATGTCGGAGGTGTAGCATGCATCAGCTCGGCTTCTCATTGGTGGAATTAGGTGTAGTATACTATCATGTGTAGTATATGTGGGGTGTAGGATGTGTGAAGGTGTAGTATGTAAGGTGTAGGATGATTTTGTGTAGCATGTGGCGTGCGATTTAACTGACAAAGTCAAAAGGGGAGTTTAGTTTTTGAAACTTTATTGATTTTGTATATTATTTTGTGTTACATAGCCATATGCATTTCTTTATGCACAACCGATAAATGATGTACTTTATTTCGACCCTCTTTAAATATTATCGCCTTATTTACTTATTGTAGTTCTTTCGATTTACAGAAAACATAAGTCCAAGAAAGGTAGAAAACTAAAACATCTCTCTTCTATTGAAGCAAATGTAAAATAATTTATTTTATAAATTGTCGATTTGTGAGCTCATGATGTATTGCATGAGTAGGTTGTTCACAACCTTACCTCCTTGTTTACTCTCATAGGTCTCACAATGACCCCTATGTTGTTCACTCACATGTTACTTAGTTGCCCAAGTTTTAACTTCTAACCTAATTGATTATATATTCACCAAATCTTCCAAATTTCGGTAACAGCCAGAAGAAATGGTACCATCGCTGTACCATAGTGGCATTTCAACCCTTTTGTCATATTCTCATTCATACTCACTTATACTCATATATATGTACTCGTTGAAATGACAAATAAAAAACAACTTATCTTATCTTATCTTAGCCTTCAAAGGATACACAGTTGTTCAATTAACGAAAACGGGCCCTTAGTATTTCATAAAGAAATTGACATTCCTAAAGACTATAATCTCACAAAGTTTTATTGGAATAGTTTCAATTTTTCATTTTCAAATACTCGATCTACATATTTAGGGCTAATACAAGGCTATCAAACTTCAATTGCGATTTCCCAATCTCTTATGGTTTTGGTGTCCTTTGGCCAACCTATAAGATTATTTATAAAAAAAATGATGATACCTACTTAGTATTTTCTAAGCTCGCCCGACAAAAGGTGGCTTGCTGTGAGAGTCTATAAGGAAATAAGTTATTTTTGTTTATTCAACAAATTTTGTTGAATGAAACAAAAATGTACACTGCATGCTTTTCCAGATTTTTTATACATGTATACAGATTAACTAACGAGTTGGTTGAAGGAGTGCAATATTCTAAACGACTGAAACCAACGAGTTAGTTGACAGATTTATTATACATGCTTTTAATCATGAAAAAGAAAAAAATCGAGTCAGAAATTTGAATTTTACTGGTAATCTTAGTAAAAAAACCAGATTGGTTGCCATGACAACCCCACGTAAATCACCAGTGAAATACGCACTATGTGTAAATCACTCTAGATACGTTGTTTTCAGAGCAATAAAGCATATATGTCTCCAGGTAAAACTATAAGTTGCACTCATCTAATGTTGACTATGTCTTTCACCTCCTTGGCAGCTCCATTAGGGTGCATGTCACTTTAGATTAGATTAGATTAGATTAGATTAGAAAACTTTTTTATTTGACAGTATGTCGCAAAGAAGAGGGTCTCTCCAGCTAACGGGAGGTTCTCAGCCTCTTTGATGATATTACACTCGATGATATGTAGAGAACAATGACACTCTTATCAATGACCAGAGTGATACTCTACAGTTTTACATTTAATAGTAAGTTCAATCGTGGTACAATATGGCACTCAATGTACATGATAACACACTAGTTGAAAAATGAGATCTGTGGAAAATATGTGATATATTTATAAACAATAGTATAAAAATAAAATGATATGTTATAATACGCTCTCTGATGACCTGGTAAAACAGTTATATAAAATAGTCGTCATTCCAGATATGAATAGCTCTAGCTTGGTTTTTGAACGCGTTGGTGTCAACAATTAAGTGGGCCACCGTCGGGAGTTTGTTCCATGAGTAAGGTATTCGATTAATTATGGATCGTCTAATTTGTTCAGTTTTTGGGGGTGCGTGTTTCAGGATTTTCCTTCCTTGCTGGAAGTTACGTGTGTTAATATCTCTTAAGTCCATATTCATGGGGTTTTGCACCAGATGGTGGCCCGCTTGCAACAGGTGGAGCCTGCGGCGGTACAGTAAAGGTAATAGTCGTACATTAATGTGAAGGTCTCGGACGCTCTCCCTGGAGGGCAGTTTGTAGATGATTTTTAATATTCGGTTTTGAAGGATTTGCAGGCGATGGAGGTTAGCTGCAGTATGAGAGTCTTGGGATAGGTCTGGCTGATCGATGATCGGCAGGACCATAACTTTATATATCATTATGAGGGTGCTTTGTGGTATTTTATCTCGCAGTTTCGAGAATTGCCAACATTTGTAGTTGAGCATTTTCGTTAACTTTGAGATGACACTACCAAATTTTAGAGAACTGTCAATTTCGACGCCTAGGTACTTGTAAGTAACAACATCATCTAAGGTAGTGCCGTACAGGGATATCATGTGCTCAGGTTTGTCAGCTAGTCTTTGAGCGTTCCACCTCGTGCCTTGTATTGGGCGGTGGAATATGGTTTGAATTTTGGATTTAGAAAGGTTGAGGGATATTTTGTTGTGCCTGGACCATTGACTCAATGAATCAAGGTTCTTTTGGAGCTGTTCTGTAACTTTAATTAGATCTGAACCGGATGTGTAGATGATGGTATCATCCGCGAACATTTGGATTTTAGCATCTTTTATTTGATTTGGAAGATCGTTGATGTATACGTTAAACAAAACGGGTCCTAGGGTGGTACCTTGAGGTACTCCACAGGTTACGTTATTAAGTTTAGAGGTTGATTTATTAACGGTTACTTGTTGCGTACGGTCGGATAAATAAACATAAAACCAGGCTAGTTCTTTTCCCTCAAGGCCGAAAGATTCGAGTTTGTTTAGGAGTTTAGAATGGTTTACAGTATCGAAAGCCTTTCTAAGGTCGAGGTAGGCGGCTCGGACTAGCTGACCTTCATTAAGCGAGTGGTATACATTAGACATGAAGCCGATTAAGGCATCCTGAGTTGAGCGACCTTTCCGGAATCCATATTGGAATTGATACAGTAAATTAAAATCGTCCAGGTGTTGAGTCAATTGACCATGGATTACTTTTTCGATAACTTTGGCTGGTAGTTGAATCATAGATATGGGTCGGTAGTTCCCCGGGTCAGTTTCATCACCCGCTTTAAATATAGGGGTTACCTGTGATTGTTTCCATGGGGCGGGTAGTTTTGATTGGTTAACTGACAAATCAATCAACTTTTTAAATTGAGGGAGTACGGATATGAGGGCTTTCTTCAGCAACCAGGCAGGCATGTCTGGTATACCAGATGACTTTGATGAGGGGATACTTGAGATTATCTTTTCCAGCTCGTTTAGTTGGACAGGAGCATAGGTGAATTTATGTGGAGATTGATGGAGAGGCACTAAGTTTATGGTGGGAGTTGGTTGTGGGATCGTGGCTGCAAGCTTGTCACCAATAGTGGCGAAGTAGTCATTGAAATGATCAGGGACATCAGGGGGTGGGACTTGTTGTTGGTTTCTACTAAGGTTGATGGTTGTTTTAGTGTGTTTTTCCTTATCACTCACTAAAGGGGAGATGATCTTCCAGAATTTTTTAGGATCGTTTGTATTTGCTTCAATTTGTTCCTTAAGATAATTATTTTTAAGGTTCCTAGCCTGATGGTTAACTCGGTGCCTTAGCGCTTTTGCTTGGTCTATTAAATTTGGGTCCTTAAGTTTTTTTGCGCGCCTAAATAGTTTGTCTCTTTGTTTCATAAGAGCAAAAAGATCTCTAGTAATCCAAGGTTTTCTGGCCTTAACTTGTTTCATTTCAGTTATGGGGCATGATTGGTCAATGACCTTGGTTCTATTATTAAGCATTATTTTCCAGTAAGTGTCGGGATCATTGGTGTCAAGTAGATTATCCCAGTCCAGGGCCTTCAGAGTTTGGGAAAAATCCGTAGGGTTATAGTTTGCATACGACCTACATTTGAAGGTTATTCTCCTGTAGGTCTCTTTTTGCTTTTTTAGTATTATATAGGTAGGTTTGTGGTCGCTAATATTAATGTCTATGACTCCATGACTCTGTACAATTTTCAAGTCCGTATAGATCAGGTCAATAGCTGTCTCAGAGGATAGGGTAATTCTGGTAGGGGTGTTTATTAGTTGCTTCAGTGAGGCATGGTGCTCGAGGGATAACATTAGTGTTTTACTGTGAGAAGGTTTTAGGTAGTTAACATTAAAGTCCCCAACCATAATTGTGTCGTTTTTGTTGACTATGAGACTTAACGTATTCTGGAGGGCTGCTATGGCGGTACGCAGATCACCATCGGGGGGGCGATAAGCATTTATTATATTGATCTTCTTGTTTGGGTTTATTTCAACAGTTACTGCTTGAATTTCTATATCATAGGTGCTTTGGAAAGTATCCGTACTGCCCGGGGTTACCTTGTATTTATCTTGGACATAGATTGCAAGGCCTCCACCTGTTTTTTTATCTGTTTGACGGTCATGGCGATAGATGTTATACCCTTGAATTTTTATTAATTCATTATACACTTTGTTGCTAAGCCATGTTTCATTCAGGCAGATAATGTCGAGGTTATATAGTTGCGTAAGAACATCAAGTTGTGCTGATTTATTCATCAGACTTCTAATATTCAAAGACATTAACTTAAATCCCTTAGCATCTTTAAGTTTAGTGTCTTCAGAGAGCGGTCTTAACTCATTTTCAGTAATGGTCGGTGTGTACAATCGAGCGGGGGGCTGGAGAAACGAATGACCTCCTCAAAATGGACATGAGGTCATTATAGTTAGAAATATGATTATTGGACGTGTCAAATAATTTCAGTACTAAATATTTATCTCCAAACAGAGTATATAAAGTACAATGTAACAAAACATAACAGGCGCTATCGGCGCGTACCAACAGTACTCCCATATACATATGTAGGGGGCACTGTTCAAATCAGGATTAATCAAGATCATTAGAGTTGGAAATATGATCATTGGATGTATCAAACAATTTCAGTACTAAATGTTTATCTCCTAACAGAGTATATAAGGCACAATGTAACAAAACAAAATAGGCGCTAACGGCGCGTACCAGCAGTATTCCTATATACATATATAGGGGGGACTGTTCAAATCAAGACTAATAGGGTCTTAATAACACTTATCATGAGGATATACCAAACAACGAAACATAACTGGGTCAGGTATTCTTTTCAAGGTATGTGTATATAAGCATTTGGCTAATACATAGATCGGGGTCGAGGTAGGCCCGAGCGATATAGGCGGGTAGACATGGACGGATGACATGTATCAGTAATATATATAAAACATATATAGTACAGGACGTATTAAATAAGATATGTTATCATTAACTCACCGCCAGTCAGCAGGAGCTGATCAGATCAAGATTGGTAGGGTTTTAATAACTCCTATCTCAGTAAGATAAGATACCAGACAACAAAACATAACTGGGTCAGGTATTCTTTTCAGGATATGAGTATATAGGCATTAGGCTAGTACATAGGTCGGGGTAGGCCTGAGCAACATAGGCCGGTAGTCATGGATGGGTGGCATGTGTCAGCAGTATATATAGAACCGGACATATTATATTAAGAAATACTATCGTTAATTCTCTACTAGTCGACACATGTTCAGTTGAGTAGAAGATACCTAAGAACATGACATAGCTTAACAGGGCTCAGGTATTCTTGTCAGGTTTCAAACGACATGTGAGTAAAATAGCTAGTAGCATAGCATATAAAATGAGTTTTGAGTCTGGTTTCCTCAAGGAATTAAGGTAATGTCACTTAGCGTGTTTTGGATGACATCTAGGCTACATCTAGGCGAATTACTGCTTTGGCGATGTGTTTGGCCCATAGGTCGAGTCCTGTCATGTCTAAGTGGCAACGGTCGGTTCCCAACTTGTAGTAGTGGAATTTTTTCCCAGTCGAGGTGTTATGGTGGATTTGATCTGGGTGGGTGGTGTCGGTACTTGGTTTAGGCTGTTTCTGGCAAATATCTTGCGGTTAATGGTTAAGATGGTCTGGTTCAGGGTGTCTTGTTCAGGATGAATATAGCCAGGCGAACGCGTGTTATACCATCCCAAGTCTATCCCTATTAGAGGGCAAAATATGACCGGTGCTTGGTAGGGATACATAACGTATCTTGCATGGTCCTGGACGCTAATAAGGTCTTGTTCGAAGGTTTCCTCAGCGTCTTGGATTGAGGTAAAAGACAAACTGACCTTCTTTGTTTGTGAGTCGCGGGTGGTTATGGTGCACAGGCCGCTGGTGTAAATGATGGCTAGAGGCCTTTCGCGTGCAATGAGGTCCGCAGCAAGGTAAGCCGAGAGCCTCAATGAGGCCCCGGGGTATGAAACCACTTTCATACGCTGGTAGATGTGGTTTGGCAAATATGATACAAAATATGGTGCAAGATTGCGTGTGCGGGAGTCCCCTATGATAAGGATTGGTCGGGCCATTGTATAGGCGAGTGTCTGAAAAGGAATTAAATAAATTCAAGCTTTAGTTCGCCGAGGATTACACCGAATTTGTTTTCGCCCCTCGTGGCTGTGACCGGGTCAAAAGCTGGGTCGTAGAGCTTATAACCGGTTCCCCATTTCTTGTCTAATGTCATTTCATAGAAATTGTCAAAGGTATTGCCTCTCAGCTTATCCTTGAGAGAAGGGTTTTGAAGGAATTTTTCACGAACTAGGTTCTTAAGCACTGTTTCCTCACCTTTGTACCAAGTTTCGGTTGTTTGGATTCCAGATGCTACGCGCTTCACTTCATATGGGTTGTCAGTGAGTAACAATTCAGTGGCGAGTTTCGCATTTTTTTCCGTCGGATTTGAGAGGGCTTTGGCGTGTTGAAAAGCCTGTTCCTCGGAAGAATATTTTATGTCGTCAAACCAAAAGGTGCATGGGTAAAAGTTTGATAAATACACAAACTCGCCTTGAAATCCGATACCATTATTGCCTGGGAATGTCTGTGTTTTCGTACTTTCAGGGCTAGCTTCGCTTGGGAGCAAATGTAGGTCTTCATAGAAGAACTGTTTACCTTCATAGGCTATGTAGGTCAACCGCGTGGTGGGGGGGGCGTGGTCGTTTGGAACGATCGCTGCAAGCTTCTTCCCACATTTGCGAATCAATGCACTTTGCTTCTGGGTTAGTTCGGGTAAATCCCTATTAATCCAGAGCTGTTGGTTATTGGCGTGAGCTTTTATGTCCCGTGCTGACTGTAGAATTTGGTCTTTGCGTATTAAAGTATCAACAGTTAGAAGAATCGGTCGTATTTTGTTCTTCTTGTATTTACCAAGTCTGTAGACTGCTTCAATATCGTCAATCTCGAATGTTTGCACGGTGGGGTTAATTAGTGCTCTCATTTTTTCTGGGAGTTTCTCATGTGTTTGTTCCTGGACTCCGTCAATTACTAGGTTAAATTTTCTTGACTTGACATCAAGTGCTTCAACCTTGTAATTCGTTGTTTTGAGTTGATCACGCATTTTTTGGTTTGACCTGATTAGGTCAGATACCAATTTTTCCAGGTGGGCTTGTTTGTCACCGAATGCTGTCATGGGGTCACCGAATGGTGCCATAAGGTTACCAGCTAGAGGTAGGCCAGTTGGGTAGGGACCAGCGTGCAACTGAGGTTGTTGCAAAGGGTCCGGAGCTAAGTCCCTAATCACGGTTTCAAAATCATCGATTTTTTGGTCAATCTCGGTTTTGTACTGAGTAATGGATTGTGCATTAACTATGTCTTGGAGGTCACCCAGTTTTTTATCAAGATCCTGTATTCAGTGATTGCTTGGGCAGATACTTGGGATGCGGTTTGTATGTCGGGCTGAACTGCATCTCGAATGAATGAGGTAAGGACGTCATCGGCGATTTTTTTCTCTACTTTCCCAACTCTAGTATCAAGATTACCAAATCTCAGATTAACAGATAATTTGTATGCCTCAAATTCGTCAGTTAGAGATTGTATGTCTCCAGTTATTGTGGCTGTCTGGTTGGCAGCCAGGGTTGTATTGTGTTTTTTGAGATCTGTCACCACTCCGATCATGAATTGTTGGAATTGTTCCTGATCGAATGTAGGAGGTAGGGTAACATTGAGGGGTGGAGATGGTGGGGGTGGTGGTGGCGGTCCCGGTAGGGGTGAGGTGAGGGTAGGGCCATGGCCAGAAGAGTGAATTTGTGGGAGGTCATGGGAATCGACTGGTGGCACGACTTTGTTGTCATCCATGTTGTTGTTGTCGAATAGACTGTCTGACCTTGACCTTTCATGCATTTCTTGGGATGGGGGTTCAATATCGGAGGAATTAAGTGCTGAGTGGGTTTCAGACATTGGGCTAGAAGGGTTGTGGGGTTGAGGTGTAGAATGGGTGGGTAAAGTGGGGTTGCGGGGTTTTGCAGCGTTCAATTCACTTGTAAGTCGCCTGAGAGCCAACGGTGGCTTGACCACCGGTGGTGTGTTGAGCTGGGTGGGCGATAAATGAGTAGTCCGGGTCGACATGAATGAGTTTTGTCGAAATACTCCAAAGTTCAGTTTTAGTCAAAGTTAGGAACAAAGCACAGTAATGTTACTCCTTTGTAACTTGTATTGTCCTGGTTTTTGTTTGAAATAGCACAGTTATAAGTGTCCAAATGAGTAAAGGTCGTCCGCTGACTCGTTAGCCGACCGTCTCGGTGGATACCATATTGAACAATTATTGTATCATATTACACCACCATTATGAGGTTATCAGCTTTTGTACTAACATAATATTCTTATTTATTGTGCATAAGTATGCACATAGAACACAACAAGAGTATTCAAACTATATTACATTTTTTACCATTTCTATGACGCAGGTCCATTAAAGATATGAAATGATGAAGAAGGGTATAATTCTTCAATAGACTAAGCCACATCAGTTTTGTTGAGTATTAAGGACATGACAGGACATGACATCGCCCAATAACATTTTTAATGGGCGATGTCATGTCCTAGGCTGGTATGGTTATCCTTTTTCAAATGATAGGCCTAATGTTCCTTGGGTATTTAGCTACTGAGGTGCAAAGTAAACTTATGTGCTCATAACATGTAAAGTTAAACTTATGAGCTCATAACATGTAAAGTTAGCCCATTGTAAAGTTAACTTTTAGTTTGGTACAGAATTAAATTAAACTTATCAATATAAAAGAGATAAACAACAAAACCTTAAGAAAGTCCATCCATCACACCTTAACACGATGTCAAGTAGTATTGGCTTAAGATTTATTTATGTATGACCAACGTTTCGGAGGTTCCTTGCTCCTAAATTAAATTTAGTTTCATAAAATATTTCTAGAACATACACAGTATGGTAGCAGGTTATTATAGTGCATTAGTAATATATAATTACGATTTCGAAGAGTGGTAGCTGTGGCTAGGTTAAGCTATCCTTTCTTGATCATAACAATGTACATTGCATCGGCAACGCCTTGGTTTGGGTATAAATGACCAAAATACAATCCAATGGTATGCAGTATCTTCACGCTGCCATAACAAATCCACACTGATCCAACGTCATGCAGTATCTTCAAGCTGTCCAAACCAATCAAAACAAATCCACCCTCACTAATCATACATTGTATTCTTATTCTAATCTGTACCTTTTTTCTCACCTTACTTGATTTTATATTCTTTAACTTTGACTTGATTTTCAGTAATTTTGATACATGTATCAAAACTACTATAGCTACATATGTATACATAGACACAGCAGTGGGCGGAAGACCATGGTTTTTCTGCATCGAATTATTTCCCGTGAGCCCATTATACTCATAATTATGTGCATGACACCCATTGATCATAAACTGTGTACACTCTGTACACTGTGATCTTCATGTCTAAGGCATGCTAAATTCATAGTAATGTCCTCAACCACATTCTTCAGGAATACTATAGTATTTTATCAAGCGGCGCTTGTCACCAGAAAAGCCTTTTCGACTAAACTAACTAACTGCATGCCTTAATCATCAATAAATTTTAATTACTTTGATGAATAACTCCTTTATTCTCACTAATTTCTGCTCCATTTGTAATGATTAAACTAGAAACTCTTCTGTTAATGGCAGTCTGGGCTTTATCATATAGCTGACTGGTCTTATTATATCATATTAGGCAATCATCCATTCTAGGAAGTGTTAATCTTATCATCGTAATTCGCAAACAAGCATCTCGCATCAATACTGTAGGTAATGTTCCAAGTTACACTTGCTAAGTGATTGTCTTTCTCCATGGTGCTACTCTATGGTTTGACGGATTTGTTCTCACCATCGTCTGTTCCACAACACAGTTATAATTTAAATTGATGCCCATGGTTTATCGACTGCACATATTACAGGCACCATTCATTAACTTATATGAAAGTCTCTTTAGCCAGGGAGATTTAGAAAAGCCACCCACTCTGTGGTAAAATCTAGTTGACTATAGACTTTTCAAAGAGTTCTGTAAACATGTTTTAGCAGCAATGTAAACATGTTTTACCATCATTTTATATATATTGTTTTCAGTTGATGCGTTAGATAATTATCATTAATTACTCGATATATAGATATGCCATAATGGAGGGAGAGATGAATTCGGCGAAATATACCGCTACTGGATGAATATTAAACTTAGCCAACAATCAAACGGTTATTACATCGGGGACAAACCATTGTCATAGCTGAACTCTCTTAAGTCTTAGGTAAAATATTGAATAGAAAAAGATAGCAGTGGAATAAAAAATTTGATTTTAGATAGCAGAGAGGTTAACTTTTGTGTACGACCACTGCTAGGCTTGTGGAAAAATTTCCCGATAATCTGACAATGTGGGTTCATTGCCAGACGCAGAGGTGGAATTGCATCTGCGTGACTTCATTACACGGTAGTCGTGCCACTGCGATATATTTGGGTCAGGTCGTCAGAAAATGTACAATTCGGCTTCAGCAATATTTTCAAATAACCGACATTTAAGACGAAAATCACGTTAAAGAAAACAGTTCAACTTAACCTTACATAGATTTTGATTTAACGCAATATCAGATGTATTCATGTATACTATAGTCTATTGTTATTGACTATGCCTTTAAAATATGGTATACAATTATGATTATTTATGCATAATTTAAAAGAATTTACTAAATATGTTAAGCTGCCAATTGTACATTATAAACAGAGCCTAGATGTTAGACCTTATTTTCCATGATCTGTTTAGTAAACATGTTTAGGTTCCCACAAATCAAATAATGATGAATCCAAATTTGGAGTGAAAATGATGCCAGAGTGGGAAATCTTGTAAACAATCATCTGAGATCCTTCCTGTAATTATGGAGGTCGAAGGGAATTGAATTAAGTCAGACTAATAACATTTCACGGAATTGGTTTGTTTTTACGTGGCAGAGCGATTTCATCTACATGTATCTTGAATTCCAAATTATAGTGAAAGCATTTACTCTGAAGCTTTAAAGGGTCAGTCAACGGGTTCATGGTCACTTTTAGGACAAAAAACTTCATGGAGGCATAAATACAACACCCAAGTCTCGATTTTTTTACTTCCATTTATGTCTAACTTATAGTCACTTACAGGCATGAATTGAGAAATCCTAGTTGAAAAAGTCTGTTTAGCACAAGAGGGCACTGAGAGTGTTGTGTGACATCATAAAGCTGCGCCAGAAATGAACATAATATCTCTACCTTCCCCCTCCAATCTCCCAGCAATTGAAACAGTTTGTTTTGGTATGCACATCTGTGTTGTTCAATGTCCTTCTGCCCACCCCACACTCCTTCTTTCTAGCAGCAATTATGAGAGTTGTTTATTATGTTCATTGCATGTACATTTCTAGATTGGTGCACCTTTATGACGTAGGCAAACAGTGGTGCCTTGAATGGAGTGTTAAACTGTGGAACTACGTTTTCACTCATTTAAATGGGTAAAACTCACTAAATAATAACTTGGATTAAGTAAAACCGGGGTGGTTACATTTCAATAATAGCAAGGAAATGGATTTGCTCATAATATTTGGGGGTTTACTGACACTTTAAGTATGGACCCTCAGGGAATATTGCCATAGATCCGATTATGTCGTGGTATAATAGACCCTCTAATTTAACAATTTTGACAAATTTGATGGTGATATTTTTCTTTGATTAAAAGGGATTAGCTGAACCGATAGCCAGCCCTGTAGTACGATATCGACCAAATCAAAGACTTGGAACTGAAGCCAGGCTTTTCTTGATCGATCTCTTGAGAAATTCTAATGATTCAGCCAAGTTTGGATAAAGGACTTGCCAGGAGGCCTTTTCATGGGGGAATTCAGAGCAGAACTAGAATAATCAAATTCCTCAAGACTTTGACCTATTCCAAACACACCTTGAACGAACGAAACTATACTTTTAATGGCAATTAGTGACTGTATATTATATGTGATGTGTCACGGGGAAAAGAGTCATAAGTCGAAAGAAAAATAGAATTTTGAGATACCATCACATTTGAAAAGATGAGATTAATTCGATTCCAACGATGTTAAAATTTAAGAAGTCTAAAACGTATTTCTATAATTTGTTTGATTTTTTTGTATGACTTTAGCAATTCAATTCAAGGTACAATCATTTGGATGAATTATCATTCGAACCCCCGCGATCTGTAATCCACCCGTGATTCTGGTACTATAATCAAACAAATACATAATAAAAAGTAATTTTGGCTGAAATAAAACGTTCCCACAAATACATCTGCTAACTGCTATGAAAAAAGAAACTCTTCATATTTGATCAACTCTTTTTGCCATTTACATGACGCATATATTGTTGAATTAATATCCAGAGCAAATTTCATGATTCCAACATCATCGTTGATCAGTTAATTTATAATTTTATTAAAAGAGTCCATACGAATACACGTTTCCGACGAATACATAGTAAAATATTTGACTTACCCAAGTAGACCAGTAGTTACACCTTTCTACCTGTATAAATGATGACAACATCAATGCTAACCTCATATATACTTACGGAATTTCTCTTTATATAAAGTCTAACTAATAAATACATCCCTACAAGGGCTTTATATTCATATTCATTAATATCATCTAACCAAGGTAAATCTGTTTATGTATAAATCCTCTTCTTTACTGCAACTTTGACTCTAACCATGTCGTCGGCCTTGACATCCACTAAATAAACAGTGAAAACGTAGTTGTTCCTCCTTGCCTAGGAAGGAATTTCAATCACTTTGACTGATGTATTCGTATGGAATTATGTATTCGCAAATTGACAGTCATATAGTCCTATGTAAGTACTTTCTTCCTTAAAAGTATCAAAACAATTAAAGTATTTTTTTATTTTTACCAAAAATCTCAAAATCGCACTAAACTTTCTGGAATCGACCATATATCCAGCACCCCTAAATAAAAACTAAATGCAATTTAAAAATATTTGTATTTCTTTGTTTTTAAGTTAATAAATGTTGTAACGATCACACACATATTCCAAAATAATATTTTCCACAACTACCTTAGTTCAAATAAAATTATCATGATTACATTTGTATTGGTGTAATCTCAATTGCGCATGAAATGCGCATTCAGAATTGCGTCAAAATACGAATTATATAAGTGTCATTGTCAGCAGGTGGCGCAACTGGTAACTGGGGTACATTTACAATTTCTTTTATAATGAAAGTGCTCCTAATACACACGTGTGGCATTTATATCACTACAGATATTCCACATCATGTACACAGGGATGTTATAAGTGATATACCTCTTTATTTGTGTAATTTAGTTGTTTGATATGGAAAAACGTTTTGATCAAGACATCCCCCATCATTGCATACTTCATTATCTGAAGTAGGCTGGGCCACCCTGTTTTCAAGTAGAACTGGAATAGCCCTTCCCAGCAATGCGGATGCCTAAACAGGATGGAAATAATGATGAAATAATTTATGTATTACCATGAAGAATTAATTATGAGTAATTCCGAAGGATATTATTCACCAAATAAAAGTAAGAAAAAAGTAAGGAAATTGCGCATAATTCATGCTCTAATATCCCATTTAAAATGCCATCAGAATTTGCTAATTTTTGCACTTATATTGCGTTATACCCTTAGCATGACCATCACGTGATCATTGCGCAATAATTATTGCGTGAAAAGCGTCCACTCTCATCACAGAACAATGGCGAGATGATTGCGCATTAAAAAATGCGTAGAATCGCACCCATTTGCCCGTCTGGGAGGTTTTCAGGTATACCCAACACACTGGTGATATTTAAAATCATGTTAGACATTGCCTAAAACCGGATATCCAAGATGGCCGCTATTGGAAATCAGACAATTTTGGAAAAGTTCATAACTTTTGATTGAAACATGGTATAAGGCCAATTTTGGGGCTTATTATGGGGTTTTCAGGTATGACCAATGCTGTGATAACATTTAAAAACATGTTAGACATTGCCTGACAACTCATATCCAAGATGGTTGCATTTAAAAATCTGACAATATTGGAAAAGTTCAAAATTTTGATTAAAATATGATATAAGGACCAATTTTTTGTTGACTATTATGGGGTTTTCAGGTATGCCCAACACAGTGAGAACATTTAAAACCATGTTATTCATTGCCTAACCCATATCCAAGATGGCCACCACTGAAATTCTAACAATTTTGGAAAAGTTCAAAACCTTTGAAAAAAACATAGTATAGGACCAACTATGGTGTCTAATATGGGGTTTTCATGTATGGTGAATGGCAGTAGTGCTGTAGGACACATGCTCATTGGCAAAGCAATGCCCAGAGCTCATAGACACTATTCTCCTGTACTGATAAACATTTTAATGCTCAGAGATTCCACAGCTTCCATTAAACCCAAAGATTTACATGAGAAACCTGAAAAAGAATTTAGCACCAAATTCTCTGCAGATAAATCATATTGTATTCATTCCCCAACTAACCTCCACCCATTCATCATGTTGTTGTTGTTATACTTTTATTGGGAAATGCCCTGTCAGCGAATCTAATTCTCCCCAGTAGTGGGAGGTTTTCAGCTGGACAGTGGTGGTTTGAACATAGAAATAAGGAAAACAATCTACCATCAAGTCAACGCCTTGATGGCAGTCCTTATTTTACTGATGGTTAAATTTCATTTACTGAAAGAATACAATATGGCAAGTGATAGGATAAATTCCTTATATAATTAAATAATTCTGTTTATGATCATATTATGTACATAATCTCATATGTATATATACAGGAAATATATCCCTTCAATCCATAGATAGACAGTCAAATACAAATTTAATCGGTACGACCCACACCATTGACGTTACTGATACGCATATCTTTAATAGCTGGAGCAAGATTTACTCTGACATACATTGATGTGATCTCATTATTTACTACTTAATCTTGTTCCTTAAACCGTGATACCTCATCCATCACTTGGTCAATTGTACTGCAACCTAATATGCATTGTCTTAATCATGATCACATGATACCATTACTGTGCCTAGGTTGATGTTAAAAGAGTAGAACGAAACTCAAACTCGATGATATGACCAAAACTAATACATAAGGTTTATTAGTAATACTCAAAGCACCTTGATGCATATATTATTGATGCTTATGTTATACACACCGTGCATATTAGATTATGATATCCTGTGATATCTTGGACACGGATTATCACTGATTATTATATCATGCTATAACCAATTAGCACTTTAAGGTTACAAGAACATAGCTATATTCGATACTTGTTACCCCATAGGGTCCCGGAACCATGAACCATGAGCTCACGCGAGTATTGTGGTATTAAGTTTGTTGACCTAAAGCTACTGCTAGATACTACTAGTTAAACTGATTTATAGTTAGCTACTGAAAACCCCAAAACATAAATCCGCTACCACATGTTATGTCATGAGACACTTAGTTAGCACTTTATGGTTAAAAGAGCATAGCTCCTATTTGTATATTTGTTACCCCACAGGGTCCCGGAGCAATGAGCTCATGTTGAGTTTTGTAGTCTTAAGTTTGTTGACCAAAAGGTCGTGCCAAAGCACAACAGTATTAAAAGAACATTCCAGCAAAACTGGTTAAGTGTGATATGTGAATACATATATATAATATATATTCTCTAATGAGTCCATTGAGATCTCGAGAACTGTGATCTCTAGCCTATACGAACGATCGTTTAAAATTAACAATACCGAAAATGTAGACGACCCACTCTCCAATGGCAATAGTTTCGATAATGCTAAGGGTTTCAAACTTCTATCTCTAAACATCAGAAGCTTGCTAAACAAGTCAGCCCAGTTGGAGGCCCTTAGCCATCGTCTAAAACCAGATGTACTCTGTTTATGCGAGACTTGGCTTAATGACAAAATCTATGATGAATTAATTAATCACCAGAACTTTAAAATATTTAGACACGATAGAAAGACCACCAAAAAAACTGGAGGCGGTCTAGCCATCTATGTTCACGAGAAGTATGAGGTCATCCCGGGCAGTGTTGAAACTGACAAAAGTACACTAGACATCGAAATACAAGCAATAACAGTAAAAATAAATCCCACAAAAGAGGTAGTAATAATAAATGTTTATCGCCCTCCAACTGGAGATTTAAACACAGCAATTTTAGCAATACAAGATACGCTGAGTTTCATGAAATCAAACTCGGATATCATACTTGTAGGAGACCTAAATGTCGATTACCAAAAGCCGTCCCCTGGACGGACACAACTTTTGTCTATCGAACATCATGCTTCATTGAGGCAGCTCATACAATCCCCAACGAGAATAACCTCAAACACCGAAACCACTATAGACCTAGTTTATACTGACTCAAAAATTGTCCATAGTTTGGGTGTCCTAAACATAAATATCAGTGATCATAGACCAACATACATAGTGCTAAAAAAACAAAAAGAGACATACAAAAAATTCACGTTTAAGGTATAATAAGGAAGCCCTTACTAGCAATTTGCAAAACTGTAACTGGGATGAATTATTAGACACTAACGATCCTGATAAATACTGGATAGTAATGCTTGAAAATATTACAAGAATAATTGACAATATGTGTCCAATCTCTGAGATGAAGCAAGTAAAAGCACGGAAAGCCTGGATCACTGCTGATCTATTCTCACAGATGCGGGCCAGGGATAGACTCTTCAAGAGAGCAAAAAAGTCAAAAAACCCTAACCTAATGGACCAAGCTAAAGCCCTACGACACAGAATAAATCACCAGGCGAGAAATTTAAAGAACAATTTTATACGAGAACAGATAGAAAATAACACGAAAAATCCAAAAAAAATTTGGAAAATCATCTCACCCCTCATAAACACAAACAAGAAAGAACAGCAAGCAGAAATCAAGCTTTGTGACAATCAGGTTAATATACCTCCCACTGAAATACCCAACCACTTTAATGATTACTTGGTATCAATAGGCGACAAGTTAGCAAGTTCAATACCCTCCCCAATGCAACCAATGAATGCAACACCTGACATCGACGATGGAAATAGAGTCAAATTTAAATATAAGGAAGTACAGCCCTTAGTATTAGAAAAGATAATCTCGAATATTTCCTCATCTAAGTCGTCTGGGATAGTAAACATGCCATCCTGGCTACTCAAGGTTGCCCTACTAGCATTAATACCGCAATTCAAGAAACTTATTGACCTGACTTATAGCAAATCACAAATCCCTGTTTCATGGAAGCAGTCAATAGTAACCCCTCTTTTTAAATCTGGTGACAGCACTGACCCCGGAAACTATAGACCTATATCAACAATACAACTACCAGCCAAAGTGCTCGAAAAAGTCATGCATGCACAACTAACAGAATATTTAGAAGATTACAATCTTTTGTACGATTATCAATACGGCTTTAGGTCGGGTAGATCAACGCAAGATGCCCTAACGGGTTACTTAGCAAATGTTTATGGTGCGCTAAATGAAGGTCAGCTGGTAAGAGCGGCCTATCTTGATCTGAGGAAGGCCTTTGACATGGTAAACCACCATCAACTAAAAACCAAGTTAAAAACTTTTGGCCTCGAAAACAAAGAACTGGCATGGTTCGATAATTACCTATCGAACCGCACCCAGCAAGTATCAGTTAATAAAAAACTATCAAAGCCAAATAGAGTCACCTGTGGAGTGCCTCAAGGCACCACACTAGGTCCTATATTGTTTAATATCTACATCAATGATCTCCCCAACCAAATAACAGGCTGCAATATACAAATGTTTGCCGATGACACTATGGTTTATGCAATAGGCGACAACCCCGTAAAAGTATCTGAAATTCTACAAAAAGACCTAAATTCACTTGATAATTGGTGTAAAAATAATAAAATATCGCTCAACCTGTCTAAGTCTAAGACTCAGACAATATTTCATAGGCCTTGCCTCGGATCGAGATGGGACTCTCAGCAGTCACACAATGAGCCTGAACACAGAATAGCCCTGGATGGCACAAACCTTGAAGAAGTTAAGTCATATAAATACCTAGGGATAGATATTGACACTTCACTAAAATTTGGCACCGTCATAACAAAACTGACAAAAATGCTCAATTATAAAGGTTGGCAGTTCGCAAAATTAAAGGACAAAATACCACAATCCACCTTGGTTATGATTTATAAAGTAATGGTGCTTCCGATTCTAGACCAAGCAGACATATTTCATGATTCGCACAATGCCACAAATCTGCATAGACTGCAAATTCTTCAAAACCGTATTCTGAAGATAATCTTTAAACTGCCATCCAGAGCTAGTGTCAAAGACCTGCATGTAAAACTAAAACTTCTACCCCTGATGTATCGACGAAGGTTACATTTGTTACAGGTGGGTCACCGTATGGCCCAAAACCCAAGAAATATGGATCTGAGAGACATAAATACTAGAAACTTTCAACTAGGGAGGAAACTCCTAAAACATAACATACCAAAGACAGAACAAATACGACGCTCTATTATAAACAGAATCCCCTATTCTTGGAATAAATTACCAACGGTGGCCCACCTAAAAAATGATAGTAAAGCGTTCAAAACGAGCGCACGAGCCATATATATATGGAACGACGATTACTTTATCTGACCTGTATATCTTTATCTTTATCTTTGTCTTTACCTTTATCCATATTTTTATTTTTATTTTATTTGAGTACCTCAATTGGTAGTCCTTATCCTTATCCTTATTATGTAGAAACTGTGCCACTTGATATCACCTCACCTCGCAAGTATCAAGTATCAAGATATCTATCTGCCTAGTTATCCATTCTGTCTGTCTATTTTGTCTTAGATACTTTATTGATTTATCATCCTGTATAACCACAGAGTCCTTTTGTCTGTTGTCGGCCGTCGGAGAGTTTGTTCAAACCATTTGATTAAAATCATTTCTGTATTGTTATGCCACATTGTAATACGTTATAATAATTATCAACTGTACTCATTGTAGAGAATCGTCTTCGGTCTATGATAGAAGGCGATATTGTTACTCTACAATGTCGATTGTAAGCAAACAGAAGGGGCGGAAAACCTCCCACCAAGCAGGAGAGAATCTCCCCTTCCTTAACAGCATCCTCAGTATGCTAATAAAAAGTTTTCTAAATCTAAATCTAAATCTAAGTAGTTATTTTTACTAGTTCTATTTCCTCTTTGTGGGGCATGTTGGTATACAGTGCGCTTACATCCAGTGTTCCTAGGATATAGATCTGTGTCTTTCACTGTTTCGGTTTGTTTTATGCGTTCAATAAATTCGCCTGTGTCTTTTATATATGATTTTAGTATATTTGTATTTTATTTTTCACCAACTCAGGGCCACGGACCAGACTAACATATAATATACTAGCACTTACCCAGGCCTTAGAAGGGATAAAAGAGTTAAAACTATGCTCTCTGGTTATCGTTTACATTAAAGAGCAGAAGCAAATGAAGCAAAACTGACCGAAAAGACATTTTACATCAATTAATGCTGTGTGCGGCAGCACCAGTGGGCTGTTTCTAGCTTGTTCAGGACCTGTATAGTCTGACTCCATACATTCGGAGGCACAATTTAATGTCTATTCTTCTAATGTGAACGATGTATATAAACGAGAAGATATGGCTCTTTAACTATGTAGGCTTAACAAGAGATAGTGGGACTATTTTATAAAAAAAGTATAGTAAGTCTAGCAGACAGTCTGGCCAATGGAGCATCACAATAAAACAGGAGTGATTGGTGCGCATTTAATAGAGTAAATCCCGGCATGGAGAAAACAGGATCGAATATGGTTAGATGGGGATTGAGAAAAGATGGGGGATGCCTTATGTGTGGCGGAAGACCAGGACATAGGTCACATCGTAAATAATTGCCCTTTAAACTAACCTGTTGCTACGCATGACCTCCTAGAGACCGATAACCCTGCAACACAGTGAACACTGGTTTAGTGCGGTAAGATATGGTTATGATAGTTAGATGGCCCTGCACCTCAAAGTATAGAATATTTTAATAGAACTAGGGAGCTAATACACCATGCACCCTGCCCGTCCTTAATCACAGCTAAATCACACGTCAAACCTTTTTGAGGACAATTAACCTACACAATAAATTTCTATTTATACATTAGAACAATAAAAAGCTGAGCATTATGATATTATTTCAGGTCCTAATAGCTATTAAATTGCCCTATAGTTATTTATAGTACATAATTAAGACATTTGATGATAGGTTTTCAGGAACCTATATCCTCTTAAAGCTGGGTTCCACTGGCCGGGTACTTCTACCACTTCTACTCCCACTTCTTTCATCAAGAAGCGGGAGCAGAAGTGGGAGCGTAATGGGGATGGGTGCTATTGGGCCCCGCTACAAAGCCATGTTACTTCCCCCTTCTTTTGGAGCATTTTCAAAGCGTAGAGTGCTCCCGCTTCTATAAAACATGTTTGATTTGAAGTGGCCGCTACTTTGTAGCGGGAGGTAGCAGGAAGTAGCGGGAAGTATCAGGAGCTGAA
Source organism: Sthenelais limicola (assembly GCA_942159475.1). NCBI lineage: Eukaryota > Metazoa > Annelida > Polychaeta > Phyllodocida > Sigalionidae > Sthenelais > Sthenelais limicola. The sequence goes on along the minus strand of OW804097.1, from coordinate 67,124,248 downwards.
GCGAGGTAATGGCTTCATTCTACATTATGCCTCACGTTACTTGATGCGTTCATTTCCATGTGAAAATAAAATGTTGTCTACTAACATTTCTGAGAAGCGGTAGAAGTATAGCTGTGGAAGTAACGTCCCAGTAGCACCCATTTCCGTTACTAAAGAAGCAGGAGCAATAGACTGTCAAAGTAGCGGGAGGAGTATCAGGAGTAATAGCTGACCAATGGCACCCAGCCTTTAGAGGTTATAACTTACAATAAATCTCTGGAATACCTCTGTTTCTACCTTGAAGGTGGAAGGGGGCTTTACCACCCTGAGACAGAGAGTAAATAGATGAATAAGCTCCATTGCTTCCCAGCTGGTGAATAATCCCTCTTCTACACCTTGGGATAATGCACTATCAGTTCACCGGCAGGGTTGACATGAGGTTAATAACCCTTAAATACATTCAGCACCCAGAAAATATTGTCACCTCCCTCAAGAAGTAGAATTTCGTAATTTTGATTCTACAATCATCAAGGCAGGGAATTACAAAATGCGTGGATTATTTCAAACATGATTGATTCAGCTGTGAATGCATCAAGTTCAATATTTCAAAAAAAACCCAATTGTATTCAACTAAGTGTTTGATTATCAGTTGACCAAATAAGGTCATTGCGCACAGGAACCGCATTTAAATATTTACTTTCGAAATGAGCAACTTATGAATTGAGTTCAATTAATTTTATTTAGTTAAATGGCCTGAACATGTGAAAAGCGTTCCCCAAATGGGCATTTTACTTGTTTCACTAAAAACAATCCACCTCTTAGAATTTGGTTTCGTTTAATGCTGTAAAACAAAGAACACATTACGGTAAGTGCTAAAATAAAAAAAACCCACAGTGTTTCCCACACAATTCAACACTGCATGCAAACACCAGCTAATACTAAATAAATTAAGCCACGTCCGAAGTTTATGGTTGTAATGATTAGCTGAAACACTTTTACAATGGTTGTTTTAGGCAGGAGTCTGGGTGTAATAATATCACTTTTGTGGAGGCAATAACCTTACCCAGGCCGACTGAGTACCATGAACATTATAATTAACATTTGTCACTGCATAAAATAGCCCCAAACAGCAGGCTAAATGTGCCTCAATTACGTTTGAACTCAGGATGAGCGTCGGCCTTATTACATCGATCACTTAACATGAAAACCATTAGCTCACATAACAAGTACTATTGTTCCGTGACAGTTAAAGCCGAATCTCAATAAATAGGAGAAGCATCAGAACTCATTAACATTACTCAAGACATCTCGTGCTGCCAATAGGTGACCATTTATGCTGCGTCTTTAAATTCGTTTTCAGATGCCAGCATCGTTCCTCCAATTAGTCACTGCATGCAACCATCAAAGTTACTAATACAAATTAGAAATAACACAGAAGCCCTACCGACAGTGAGAAAAACATAATAGACGAAGCCAATAATGTCTTTTTTCAACTATTTACCGTATGCACAAGTCATTGCGGACAAAGCGCCTTATCCTTGACATCAAATCAGCTTGCCCACACACAAGTTCGAGTGCCATGACATCCGGCCTATGTCGACTACACTAGGTATACACAAATCATTGTTGTCTAACATGGTAAATAGGGAATTGTAGTGTTCCTGGTGATATGAATAATATTCTACCACTGAATTGAATGGAGTCTGGCCTATGTAAACATCAGCCGACCAAACAATTCCGTCCAGATGCAGCGGTCCAGTAACTTTTAAACTGTATAGAAACTTGATGTAATGTCATTTACTGCAATAAAAGCTTTTTCAAATCAAAATCAATATTATATTTAATAAGTTACAGTGAAATACGCATTATTCACGTCTTTGCTAAGCTGATTCGGCTTCAAATGCATGTATTTATAAACATATAACAGAAGCAGAATATTGATAAATTTGGTTGTAAATTTGTGAACAGTTTGTAAGATTTGCTGTGTCGTAATGGCTGAGAATGCAGCGTCAAATGCGTGATACTTGAATATTAATAATATTGTAGTGAATCTGTGTCGCAGGTTCGTTTCCCTTGGCGTATCCGAAGCTTATCAATCGAGAGTTTATATAGAACAAAAGGAACAAAGGCAGGCGCTACCTGTTCACTTGGGTTTTATTGTGAGGTTTCGGAACTGGCATCAGTTCGCATCAGACCTGACTAGACTGTGGACTTCGGATTACCTGGCCAGCCAGGTAACCCTCATCCAAAGGTGTCTATCAGACCTATACATCAACAGTCAACAATTCACAATGAGCGGTATAAGTAACACTATCCACACTGAGAGGTTTATCATGGCCTCTACAGCTTACATTAAATGGTAGAAACCCAGGTCGTGGTTACTATCGACCAACAGCTGGCTGCTGTTAAATATATAAAAGGCGACAGGCAAAACATATGATTTAGACTAAAAAGTCCCGCGGACCAGTAGTGACCACTGGGGAGGTTCGGACGAACTAACCCTCAGCGGCCACCTACACCCAATATCACCACAATACCCCCTTTTTTCTTTTAAGAGTTTGAAAAGAAAAATCTTAAAAACTCGATAGGGTAAGAAAAAGTAAAAGTCTACAAGTAGGAGCATATAGTGTGTCCTCTCTACAATGAACAAATAAATCAATCTTATGAAAACTTCAGGAATCGACAAATAGGAGCATTCTGTGTCCTAACTAATGTGAACAATTATCCGAAGTAAGAAAGAAAATTTATGAAAAACCTTTTCACGTTTGACAGGCAGGAGCATATAGTGTCCTCACTAACAAGCAAACAATCTGTTCTACAGAACTTATTTTATGAAAAAGGTTATCACTTTCATTATTGTAGACTTCACGTAAATGTCGGCGCCACACACCAGGGTCATGATCCGAGGATCCAGGGCATCCGAACAGCATCCGAGGTGGTTAAATCGGGTCGAAGGGCGGTCCAGTCATCATCGTCCATGCGTTTCCTCCGTTTAGTTACCATTGCCATCGTCGTCTTTCGGTCCATCGGGCGAGTCCTTTGCAGAAGGTCTGTCCGGAGTATCAAACATACTTCCGAACATACCTTGCTCGGGAGGCGCCCGGCCCAACGCAGCCGAAGCCACAGTTCTCTGAGGCTGGGGTGGCTAACGTTGGGACTTCATCTGGTCCAGGAGACTGGTGAGGAAATGGATTTGTTGGTCGTTAACCTCCAACGTCCCACCAGCTCGACTGGACACCACGGTCAAACCAGGAGTCTCGCCCGAGCCTGAAGAAGACAAGGCTTGAGCTCCCTCAACTGGTTTGGCAGGGAGAGAGGTCGGCTTTCCACCCAGGGAACTTTCCGACCTGCTCACACCTTGATTGGACTCGTCCGAATCATCCAAAAGCAAGCCCTGGAGTCTGGTATTCTCCTCCAAGAGCTTCAGGATGCGTTGTTCCTTCTCCTGATTGGATGCCTTCAGAGTCCGGATGAGGAGAGCCTGCTGACTGATGGTTTCCTTCAGCGTGCCTACCTCATCCACCTTCGCCCTCACCGCCTGAAGCTTTTTCAGAGGAGTCACAAGAGCGGCCACGGTCACTTTGACCTGCCTCTTGGCATCCTCTGCAGCTACTTGCAGGGCTTTCAACGCCTGGTTCACGCCGGTCTCTGATGTTTCCACCAGAGCAGCGGTCTCCAAAGCACAAGGCAGTTCGGCCAGAGTTGTGTCCACCCATTTCTGGGCCTTCCTCGAACGTCTGCTCCTCTTAGCAGGAGGAGCAGTCAACTCAGCTGCCTTCGACTGGCTCTCAGTCCTCGGACGCTTGGAGGCTGCGGCCTTCGAGCTAGTACTAGCACTTGACTTGTCCGAAGTCGCTGTGCTAGACTTTACCGGGGTCTGAGTCGGTTTGGATTTCCCAGTACCAGTTCTGGGGACATCCACCTCACCAGCCTTTCGAAGGGTCCGGAGATGGGCCATCGAAAGATGAGTTGTCCGAATGAAAGCTCCGAAGGGCTTCCACTCAGGCTTCACTTTCGCCGCCTTCTCTATCGCCTTCGGCCTTCCCTGGTTGTGCAGCAGCTCCTCCCCATTCATGATGTGGCTGACCAACTCCGATTTCCTGTCAAGCTGCTGCTGACAGTTCTCGTAGGGGCAGACCCACACTTCTGTCTGAGGGGCGTGAACCTCGCACAGGTGCCTGAAGAATCTTTCTCGGGTGGAGAAAGTTCGGACACCTGAAGCATTGAGCTTCACTCGCCTACACACCAGGTACGGACAACGAAATCCAGGCTCCCACAGAGTTGGTACCAGTCGGAGCTTCTCACTGGTACCAGGCTCCATTTTACCCGCCTTACACAGCCCCGGGTAGAGACAGGATTCATACCGAAGCATGAGTCCATGGTCATCTTCAGAGTCGGACTCTGTGGCCATCAGATGACGTGAGCCTGGCCGATCGTGCTTCGGGTTCAGCGGGACAATATCAGTGGCCTTGTCCAGCTCGGCATTGAACTTAGTCAATGAGCCTGCGTGCGCCAACTGATCCTCCCTCACCTTAGCACGATGCACATGGACCTTTTTCAGCTTCCGGAACTTCAACTTAGTAGTTCCAGTCGCTGGGGCAGGTGCCTTGCCTTTCGAGTTCGACTTGGGGTCCGAACTCCGGGGCTTCCGAACTTGACGGGCAGAAGACCGGGTGCTCTTGGCCGGTGAATCCATGAGCTCCACAGTCACTGCCGCCGAGGAATCAGCAGGGTCTGGAGATAGAGTCCGCGGGGACTCGACCATCTCTCCATCCTTCATCCTCGGCCTGTCCTGCTTTCTGGGGGATCTAGGCTTCTGCTTAGAGGTACCAGCCGAAGGTACAGTCTTAGCTTCGGGAGTCTCGGACTCAACCTCAGCCATGTCTGTCACCATCGCTGCATCCTCTTCAGCAGCTGCTTTCCTAGCATCCTCGGCCTCCATAATTGCGCCCCAGCAAGTTACGGTGCCGGTCCCAGAGCCACCTGCGTCAGGCTGACCCATGCCAACAAGGATCCGAGACCCTTCCAAGACCTTAGCCTCCTCGTCCGACAATACCTCGCAGTCCGAACCGTCCAGATCCATCTCTAGATCAGACTCGGACAGCTTGGCGTTGAGGGAATCAGCCAACTGGTCCTCGGTCATGTTCTCGAATTCTCCTGAAGTCGACATCACTATTCAATCGGTACCTGAAAGTATAATGATGGTATGGGTAGAAATAAGTACAGAAAATACCTGTCATTTGCTGCAGATGGACGTTCGGACTCCTCTCGGACACGCTTTGGCTGTGGCTGACAGCTACTACACACATAGAGCGTAGTGGTATCGAGAAATCCAAACCTTCACTACACGAATATACCCACGCTTTAGGCACAGTGAGTTGGTTGATTACTTCCAAAACACAAAGACTGAACGTTTATTGGTATACCAGCAGCGGATACGCTGTTCAAGTTTAGTTTAACACCTTCGGATAGTAACGTTCATTCATTCCTACACCAATGGCGAAAACAACATGGCCGCTATAGGTCCCACGCCAGCCCGCGCATTATCAACGTGCCCCAAACACAGTTAATATACGACCCACAGCATTCATGCAACTTGACTACTCGAGCAAAGGGACTACAAACACAGGGCAATATATTTCACAAGGATCATCACTTGATAAAACTTACTGCAGTGTTCTCTTTCTAAGAGGTAGTCTCGGTGCTTTGCTTCGCGGAAGCAGGAAGTAGACTGACTGAAACGGTAAAACACCAGCGTATTTAACCACTGCAACGCCAGAGTTGCATTCAGTCGCCGCACTACTGCAGCGCCAATTTTCTTCCCGCGCTCACCTTCTGAGCCTGAAAATAGCCTTGGGCGCGTGTTCCCACTCAGCTATTCGGGTCTCTGCTGAGACGATGCAGAGGTGTAATCATTCTCTGATTTCCTCAAAACCCACCCCAGGCGTAGGCAACACTCTATTCGTTATAAATAGATTCCGATGCTTCACTGAAGTCCGTGGCCACTGAAGACGTTTTGGATTTTCAGTTTAACATACAAGCGGTACCCAGGGTAAGGTTAAGTACTTTCCGAGACTCATGTTCGTCTCCCAGTCACAAATGGAATTAACTGAATAAAGTCCATTTTTACTGCTTATCAATAGGGGACAGGGCGGCTCTCAGTTCGGTCCACCACCCGTCTGACTTCTCGTTGTGTGATTTTTTAGTTTGGGTAGAAATCAGTTCGGAGATTCCTACCCTCGGTCCAGTACCATAGTTAGCTCATTTGCAACCGAACTGGGGCCTTTCGTACACGTTTAGCCCTTGCTATGCCAGGAGAAGAAGGATCTGGTGGTTTTGCATTAACCACAGCTCCTTTCCTTGGTCTACCTGGTCGTTTCTTCGGCTGCACTGGAGGTACAGGAGCAGCTTGGACCAGCTGTTTCCTAGGCCTTCCGCGCTTCCTATTCAAAACGACCGGGGGCGCCACCGGCTGGTCGGACGTATCTGTGCGAACCTTCGGCCTCCCGCGCTTCTTCGGACAGACCGTAGCTACCTTAGACTTCTCATATGATAAAGCCTTTCCTGGACCCAAAAGCCCAGGCGGGGTAGCCGTAAGTCCCGAGTCTGCTAAGGAACTGTCAGGTTTGGCAACAGATTTCCCTTGTCTACCCCCTCTTTTCTTTAGAGGCAGAGATTTACTGGAGGTTTCCTTGGAACTACCCTTTCGGATCTTCCTAGGTCTACCTCTCGGCTTGACGCCTACAGTAATCTTCTCTTTCTCTACCTTCTTAGGACAATCTTTCCCTGGCACCACTCGCCCAGCCTCTAGTCTAAAGATTTCCATACCAGCCTGGTCCTGCCTTCGGAATTCTGGAGCCCGATCCAAGTTAACCGCTTGAATCGGCCCATTTTCATCGAAAGCCGGCTTCAGATAGTCGATATGGTATCGCATTAGACCTTCGGCTGTCTCCAGTTCACAGGTGGTACCTCCTATGAACCTTCTGATTTTATAAGGCCCGTCCCACTTGGGTCCGAGCTTCTTATTCGCTTTGGGGGGACAGAATCGGTACACCACCTCCCCCGCCTCAAAACTGGGGGGCCTAGAACGTTTGTTATAATCCCTAATCTGGTGAACCGCAGATATTCCGAGATTATCCCGCACGTACTGGTGTCCCTTTCTCATCCACTGTTTCAGGTTCTCAACAAAAGCAACCTTGCAAGGGAAATCAAGACTTCCTCTTTCAACTCCATGAACTATGTCCATGGGCGTTACCAACTCTTCCATGGGCGTTACCAACTCTTCTCCGAAGACTACTGAATTTGGTGTGCATAAAGTAGCAGCATGTACTGTCCCTCTGTATGCATGAGCAATGCAAGGGGTCAGCATATCCCAATCTACTTCGTCCGAATCAGTCATACAAGATAGCTGTTCCACAAGAACTCTATTAAGCCTCTCGGACTGCCCATTACTCATAGGCCTGTATGGGAGGGTAATTAGCTTCTCGATTCCCAGCATGTCAAGTAGACATCTCAAGAGTTGAGACCGAAATTCAGGAGCTCCATCTGTCTGCAACGACACAGGACATCCGAATCTCAAGATCCATTCTCGAAAAAGAACTTCTGCACAGCTTTCAGCGGTGTGATCGGCCATGGGGTAGGCTTCGGCCCATTTAGAGAAATGGTCTACTACAACCATAATATAGCTGTTGCCTCTAGGGGTACTCCGAAGAGGCCCTAGAATATCCAACGATATTCGGTTCAATCTACCACCATGTTTTTCTTTCTTAAGGTAAGAAATCCCACCACCACCTCTAGTCTTCCTCATATTACATTCCGGGCAAGCTCGTACCCACCGCCTCAGATCATAACTCATACCAGGCCAAAAATATCTCATCTTTGCTGACCAGACATTCTTGAAGGTTCCGAAATGACCCGCAGTTTTGGCACCATGTATGCCCTGGAAGATCTCTTTCCTCATGGAAACAGGGACAATTTTCCTCCAGTATTTCTTTCCGGTGGCTAGTCTTGTCCACCCCAGACATAGCACACCATCTCTGACCTTCATACTACCAAGATGTCTGACAAATGTCCGAAACTCATTAGACTCACCAGCAAGATTTTCTCTGCTAGGAATCGGCACAGTTCCATCCAACATTTTCAGCAACCTTTTTACAAGTGGGTCGGCTTGCTGAGCTTCTTGCAACACGTTCCGTTGAGTCCCTAAGGAAACTTCGTTAGTGGCAATAACAGCATCATGCGCACCACAATCTAGGCAGTCTGGTCTTCCACATTTTCTGGTTGGTAAGCGCGACAACGCATCAGCATTTTCATGCTGTTTACCAGCCCGATGCAAAATCATGCTCTGATCCAGCCCGAATTCCTGTAAGGTGAGTAGCCAGCGAGCTAACATATCGGTCGGATCCTTGAAATTGAGCAGCCAATGCAAGGAGGCGTGATCTGTCCGAACGATAAAATCCTTATTACCAAGCAAGTAATGTCGGAATTTTTGCAGGTAGGTCAGAACGGCAAGCAGCTCACGTTTTGTCGCACAATAGTTTCTCTGTGGCTTAGATAAACTATGGCTTGCAAAACACAGAACCACCTCCCTTCCTTCCTGGACCTGAGACAGAATTCCCGCCATGCCAAAACTACTTGCATCCGTATCAAGGATAAACTTACCCGAAGGTTGAGGATATCCGAGAGTAGGTGAAGAGATTAGCAAATTTTTGCATGTATCGAATGCATCTTGGCAACGAGGAGTCCACTCTATGGGTTTAGCATATCGTTTATCCTTGCCTGCCGCGGTTACAACTTCCTGCAAGGGAATCACTAATTTACCGAAATCTTTCGTAAAATCTCGGTAATAGGAGGCGAATCCAATGAATTGCCTTACTTCCCTAGCATTCGTGGGGATTGGCCAGTCCTTGACTTTCTGGATCTTCTTCGGATCCGCCGAAATGCCATGGCCTGACACAATCCGACCCAAGTATTCCACTTTCTTGCAGAAAAATTCACATTTCTTGGGTTTCAAACGAAGACCATAATCCCGTATACGCTCAAGGACGAGTCTCAGGTTATCTAGGCACTCTTCAAGAGTTTTCCCAAAAACCACGATATCATCCAGATAGACCAGACATGATTTCCAACGAAGGCCATCCAACATCTGATCCATCATGCGTTGGAAGGTAGCGGGGGCATTACACAATCCGAAGGCCATAACCTTGAATTGAAATAACCCTACACTGGATAAGAATGCAGTCTTCGACTTGCTATCTTCATCCATCGCCACCTGCCAGTACCCACTTTCAAGATCTAAAGTACAGAACCACTGGTTACCACCAAGTGATTCTATGCACTCATCGATCCGAGGTAGTGGAAAGCTATCCTTTATAGTGACAGAGTTTAGCTGACGATAGTCAACGCAAAAACGCTGTGTGCCATCTTTCTTGGCCACCATGACAATAGGAGCACCCCAGGGGCTACTGCTATGTTCAATTCGGCCCTCTCTGTACATTTTCCAAATCTCTGCCTCCGCCTTGTCTCTCTTCGCCACAGGAATACGCCGGTATGCTTGTTTGATCGGACAAGCATCTCCAGTGTCTATCACATGGCGAACTTTATCAGTACAACCAAGGGCTTTGCCACCTGGAAGAGAGAAACAATCTCGGAATTCTTCCAGCAAAGACAGAGCAACGTTCTTCTCGTTTTTCTCAGACAAATCCGAATCATTGACCAGCTTTTTCAGCGGGCACTCTGCACTCGGTGGTACCAAGATGTCGGGAGCTATCAGATCATCATCCGCCACAGGCGATTCTGTAACCTGTATAGAATTAATGATTGCCTCTCTGATAATATTGCTACCGTCATCCTCAGACAAAGCGGAATCCTCTGCCACAAGAGTAACTCTACTTAATCTGCCCACCATTCTTCGTTTGCCAATTTTCATTGGGCGATCGGACGGATTGCTGAAGGCTACCAAAGCGGTTGAACCTCCACCTGAAACATATGTATTCAGGCTCCCTAAGGCGAAGTCTTCTAGCAATCCTTGGTCTGGCTCGAACATCCAAGCATCCGATGCGTCTGAGCCACTATCAAAGTCCAATTCTGCAAGTGTAATAGATTTGGGCTCCATGATCACCGCTTTCCTAAGTGTCACAGCTATTCCAGTATCTACTTCGCTCACAGTCATGGTCTTTATAGAGGAAAATTCTTCACCTTCGGACTTCTTTTTCCACTGTTTACATACAGCAGAATGTCCGAAGTTTTCAAAATAAAACACTCCTGACCAATCCAAACAACAACGGTGCACATAGTAAAAATCTGCACCTAATATCCCGTCTTCAGGGCCCTTCAGACCGCTGACTACCAGACATGTCATCATGTAAGTCCGACCCGACACTTCATATGGACAGAGCACGCTCCCATATGTAGTTATAGGCTTTCCATTACCCATCGAGCACGCCATACGCACCGAAATCATAGGCGGCGCATGTGGAAGGGATTCGTAGAAATCCTTGGTAATCAAACTCGTCGTTGCGCCTGGATCTACCAAGAAATAACCACTCTTCCCACCTATGCCTACAGGGGCATACCATCTCTCCCTCACCAGTAATTTGGAAGGAATCTCCAGAGTTTCCAGCTGTTGAACAGAAACTTTCTGAATCCGAGCAGACTTCTCTTGGCCTTTTTCTACCAAGACAACCTGACCTGACTCAGCTTGGTACTCGGCCTGTCCCCAACGCACGCCAGGGCTCTTGTCCGAGCATCCCTGAATCTTTTCAGGAAGAAAATCACCGTCCGGCAACGGCCTAGGACCTCCAGCTATCAGATCGGGTAGCTTCTTGTCGCTAAGCTTTAACCCTATCTTACACACCGGTGCCTGGGCTGATTTCCCAGTTTCTAGACTACTACCAAGATCCTCGCGGACTGTGGTACTAAGAAGCGTGTTGTCCGAGGCTCCCGTATCGCTTACTACAGGAGCCGAACCTAGTTTTCCGAAGCCGGCTTCCCTCCTGGAGCGCCTTGCTTCTTCACAAGTTCGAGTAGAGCTTTTTTAGTGGGGCAAGCCGAGGCGAAATGCCCCTCCTCACTACAAAAATAGCATTTTCGAACTTGCCAGGTTCTTCTCTCTCTACCCCCAGCAGACTTCTTATACTGCTGGGTTGAGGAATTCGACTTTCCTTGCTTTTCTTGCCATGCTTGGAAAGCTTGCACTATCGCATTGCTGGGATCGTCGGACTGATCATCATCGTCGGACTCCTGCAACGCCAGTGCCTGGCTAACCTGTACCATGGCCTTTTCTTTGGCACTTGCCTTCTTGCTCTTCCCCAACTGGGAACCTTCGGCTGCCGCTCCCTCCAATGGGATAGCAACAGCCAACGGACCTATAGCAGCAGATTGCAAGATAGCAGCGTTCGCGAAATCCATATGACAACTCTCCCACACCTCGGCCCAGTGAATTGCTTGGAGAAGGTCAAACGGCTGTTTAAGCTTCACCCACGCAGCTTTCTCCTGGTTGATCAAGCCTTTCAAGAAGACTCTCAAGCAGAGGGTGCGAAGAGTATTATCCAGATTAATTCCGAAAGCATGTCTAGCACGTTTGGCTACCTCATTGGCAAACATACGGCTCGGCTGCTTAGGGGTTTGTCTGCAGTTATAGAATTCGGACTGCTTCTTTTCAAGAGAATGCTCACCGAAGTTGGCATCCATATGGTCTACAAAACCAATAAGATCCAAACCTGGGGGCAAATCTCCCATCTCGCCTAGCTGACGACGGCAGCTGCACTTAAGCTGCATAAGGAACTGTTCCGGAGTCCAATTATGCGCTTCGGCTAGCACTTTCATCTCTCTGAGATGTGTCCGCCAGGAATCCTTAGGATCCCAGTTTCGTATAATCGCCGGTTTAGGGGCATGATTAACGTTCGTTGCCACAAACTGATACCTGAAGGTGAGTTCGGCGCCTATAGCGCCTTCATACTTCAGGCCCTGCACCACTGACTTATCCCGAAAGTAATTTGACACTTGGTTAGTCATATGTCGCATGGGAGAATTGTCAATCGCATGAACGCCAGGTATTTGGATTCCAGAAGCATCTGGCAACCCTCCGACTGTAGTCCATTGCCGACCAGCATTTCTCACATATTGACTATTGTCAACATGACCACGCACATACGTTGTGGAAGCAGTTGGTCTTTTAATGCTGGAGTGCGCTCCAACATAAGGCCTACCCCCTCCCCCTCCGTGAAGAGGAGACGAGGCAGTGAATGTCACCGTATCTTTTTGCCTAGGTGTCCTGGATCCTCCACGTGGAGGAGAAGCTTGCTGGGTTTGGTTAGGTTGATTAGAACCCGCTACACGCCCTCCGCTGGAAGTAGCATGTTGCACAGGTTCGCCTGCAGCCTGTCCACCAACCGCTTCGGACAACTTAAGATGCTCGGGCACGGGTGTCCGAGCAGCCTTTTCTTCACAAAAATGCCTCGGAGTGAGGAGGATGTATGATCCACCACCTTCCTTAGGATATGTAGGTCTCTCTACGCCTAATGGCGGAGAAACTCCTCCTATCCTAGGGGGCGAACCATATAGATCCGTATCCTCAACATCCGAAGAATCATCCAACATGTTCTTCATTCGTGACATATCATCCACCCTGGCTACCTCATTCCGCAATTTTTCATTCTCTACACGAAGCTGACGTGTAGTGGCATGGCAGTCATCAGTTACTTGAACCAACGTGCTCTGGAGGTCTCGATTCTGCTCTATGAGCTGATCAATAGTTCCACGAGCATCGTGCATTGACTGTCCTTGCACAGAATAGGCATGGCGCCAGGAGGCCACTTCAGTCCTCAACTGCTCTTTTTCTTCCTCCTCAAAAGAATCTGCTATCGCAGGATTCCTTCGAAACTCAGTCCATTGACCTCCAGCAGCGGCAACAGGCTGTAGAGTCAACTTCGGACTGGTCACTTTTACCTTCGGATTAGTTTTCTTTGCACCAGAGCCAGGAGTAGGTTTGCGATAACCCTTCATACCAGCTGGTGAAATGCGCAGGCCAACCTGGGCCGCTGCATCTGCCACCTGGACTCCATTTGCATTGGTAGCCATCTCAAAGATTTACCAAAATCTTTAGCAAAGTTTAAAACTATAAGCCCAACACTCAATCGATAAGACAGAAAGCCAAGTTTGGTCACGGCACCAGTTGTAGTGAATCTGTGTCGCAGGTTCGTTTCCCTTGGCGTATCCGAAGCTTATCAATCGAGAGTTTATATAGAACAAAAGGAACAAAGGCAGGCGCTACCTGTTCACTTGGGTTTTATTGTGAGGTTTCGGAACTGGCATCAGTTCGCATCAGACCTGACTAGACTGTGGACTTCGGATTACCTGGCCAGCCAGGTAACCCTCATCCAAAGGTGTCTATCAGACCTATACATCAACAGTCAACAATTCACAATGAGCGGTATAAGTAACACTATCCACACTGAGAGGTTTATCATGGCCTCTACAGCTTACATTAAATGGTAGAAACCCAGGTCGTGGTTACTATCGACCAACAGCTGGCTGCTGTTAAATATATAAAAGGCGACAGGCAAAACATATGATTTAGACTAAAAAGTCCCGCGGACCAGTAGTGACCACTGGGGAGGTTCGGACGAACTAACCCTCAGCGGCCACCTACACCCAATATCACCACAATATTATGATTAAGTTGGTCAATATAACGTAATGATAATAGTTCCAATGGCTAACAATATAATATTCCTATGCAGGGGAGTAAAAAGTATATATTCCAGCGTAAGTTACAGTTATCTATGAGCACTGCTTTAAGTATAGATTTCAAAGATAAACTGCGTGGATTTCTAAGGAATGTGAACTACTTGCTTTTTCCCACTACACGATTCTGAATTAAGAATTTTGATCGCCGTCAAATCTGATCATTTGAGGCCATAACAAACGTGTAAATGCGATGTAATTCAAGCATGATATCCAAGGATAACTAATGTCCATTCTAAATTCCAATGTACTTGAATTGCTCCAATGGCCTTATCTCAAATTACTTCTATGATTCAGAGTACCAATCCCAGAAGATACAATATCGACTCTCTATGGAGTCAAGGGGTGCTGCAGGAAATCACACCAATAACTGTCAATGAAATGGGATGCAGACTGGCCATAAGGCCAGAGGTAATGGTCATATAATACGAACGGGCATGGCCTGCCTCATAGCTTCGTTGCTAGGATGAACGATAATCTAATGCAGTACTCTTATATCTTTACTCCAAACTTTGTTACCAATTCTTAGGATTTAATACCTCGACCGACATTTACCCAACTAACCCCCTTTTCAGATGATATATTATTGACAAGTAGACGTTTGGTGAGACAATTTGTATCAATTACCGGTGTGGTCCATTCATGTAGGGATCAGTGAGTATATGGTAGATTATTTCATTTTACGCCAATGCATATCATCCTTCCCTGAATTGATTCATCGTTATATGTACATACAATTTTTATTAATATTATGGATGAGAGGAAAGTAATAAAGTACTTGCAACATTATGTAAGGTATAACAATAATATAAATTTACTGTCATATTATTGCTTTTCTGTAAATGGAATAGACGCACACTATTTTTCATTAAACGGCAAATAAATAATATGAAATGCGAATAGTTGCCCGTGGAAGGATGGAAGCTTCGTTGTGGCTATATTCAATTCATCATCTTCATTTACAAAGCGCCTTACTCGTAGATTCACATAAACAACTATGAAACTACACTAAAACATAGTTTAGTGGATTTCCGTGCGCAGCTGGTGACAGGTTCCTGAGTATTAGTTGGTTCTAACTCGTCTAAAAAAACTATTTAAAATGATCATTTATGGCTGACAATGAACTAGCAGCAGCGAGCACTGTTAAGGATAGTTTATAAATGAAAAATGTCTTAGAGGAAAATACACTATAGTATGCTTTTGTTATGCAGAGTATGTGATTTGATCCAATCTGGCGTTTATTGGAAACCTATAAACCTTCCTTATGGCTATATTTATTATTAATACTAAGGGCGAAGAATTATTGAAGGGAAGTGTTTGCCAGACTTCACCCCATTCATGCATTATATCTGCCTCATTGATAGTTAGTGCTGTTTAATGGTATCCTAATGTGCACTACGAATAAAGAAGGAATAGAGGGATGACTATTTCTACTGTGGTTTATTGCGTTATATGCACAGCTCGAGCAGCATCGTAGGAGGCACACCACAAGAAAGGACTTTGGCGGTTCTCCGAAATATAAATGGGGAATTTATGAAGCCCTTTAGCAAAAAGAACCAAATGAAATGCCCCAAGGTTTTGGTCAAATGACTTTTAGAGGTGTTAGGAGAGAATGGAATAAAAAGTGGAAAAATCCTTGTTTTTGGCCGATGTTAGCACAGACGGCAGCTTTAACCAGGAATGAAGAGAACGACCTGTTTTGCAGACATACTAACTACATAATGTATTCTATCATACCACATGATGACAACCAGAAGCTATGACACTATTGGATCACCTCCTGGGCCGGTGGCTGACCTTGCATTGTTGAAACTTGTTGGTCAAAGCAGCTATAGGATTCATTGCTTTCCCACTGCACCTACTAGATACTGTCCAAGGTGTACCCAGAGCTTCCAGATGAGTCTTTGGGGAGTGGGACAGATGGGAAGTCTTCTCCTAGGCTGCAGATATGGATGCAGGATGTTGGTATGAGGGAAAAATAAATTTTGTTAATCAAATTGTTGTGTAACAGATACATTTTCGTGTATAAAATTGCGTTGCTGATTGTTTAAGGCAGTGGTTCATGAGGAAAAGCAACAGTTTCGAAATTGTGTTTCTTTGCTTGACTGAAAGTTTCTTTTCTTATTTGCTATGAACTATGAATACGTCACCTTGCATAATGCAGTTCAAAAGGTTTAAATCAGTTACTGATCATCTGACATTGCCCAAGGCTGATAATAGGTTGCTGAGGTATATGCAAAACCAGGTTACTAGGTATTTGGTATTTGAAATGCAAAGTCTGGTCTAGGCAGCCCTATAGGTATACCATTGGCACCACTGTTGGCATTTGCTGGACCACAAATATTGCCCCCCCCCCGTCACAGATAGGCTCTCTCCTCAAGGGGTCAACGATGACTTAGAAGCTGGAGGGGCGCTGAAGATAACGGGAAGACTTCTAATCTGCTCTCCTTGCTTCATGTTTATTCAGGGAGTTTGAATATCCCCCGTGTTGGTCAGTTGAGGGCTGCTTGCTCCTGATAGGTCAAACCTTCAACTGACCCTGTATATCCAAGAGATGGAGTATATCCACACCAGGAAAGATCACATATATTAAACTAATCTTATTTGTTAATTCCCCATTAATGGGTTTGCCGGAACTACTCGTGACTAACAAGCCCTGTCATGGAGTGGCAATTGCTCTTTACATTGCGAAGCATCTTAAAAGTGGCAAAAAACATGGTCAGCTGAACGGAATCGATCTTCTATGTCCTCAAAATAGAATCTAGGGTTCAGATTGTCATATTGACAAAAGTGACGGGACTTTATAGCAAGATAAGCAAGATGCAGTCCCATAGAGAAAGCACCGATGTACAGGGGCAAATATATTCAAAAGATGTCAGAGGTGCATATTTCACGCTACACCATGCACTGTTTAAAGGAGAAAAGGTTTTCGTTCGATCCTAAAATGTTATGCTCCATTACTCTGAAGCAAAATGGCGGTTTATATTCCTTATGGGACTAATTTACAGATTATGGGACATGAATTAATGTCAGCAGTTGATTTAAATTGACATTAATGTCACTTTATTAAACAATAGATGGAGCCAACACCTGCTTCCATTTTTAGAATTTCCGCGTAAAACGAGCAGAGGTGTTGCCTGATAGGGGAGTGGAACTTGAGTGGCCCAGTCCAACCAGTAAGGAAGGCGTGTCGCATAGAGCTAGGCGATGATTGGCTGGTGCGTTAATGACGACATAAGAGATTCCTCTGGTATCGACGGGGCGTGGTCGCTATAGCTGAGTGGACTATGACAACATAAGGATTCCCTTAGCAAAGGTGGGTGTGTCAATATAAACACTTTTTTTTTTTTTAATAAATTTTATTGACAAAACTTCACACAGTGATAATTCTCATTTGTCGAAAAGTTGGTGGTACATAATCATCAATTTATATCGTTTAACCTTATTCTTAATTTTACCTTTATGATAGACAGCAGTTTAATTACACTAAGTACATTAAAATTAGATGTTAAAAATTGGTTTAATTTCATTAATACTCGTTATTCACAACATCCATTATCTCAATTTCTACATTTTTTTTTTGCCAGTCTCTAAAAAACATACCCATAGGGTCAGTCCATACAAATAAAATCAATCATCAAAAATAAATGGACCCAAATAATTTGGGCTTTTGCGAAATTTTTCAGTTTTCGGTTGTTCCACCTTCATATTTATTCCTTCTGCTTGCCTTGTAATCCTAGGCATTTCTTGTATATACTTATCTAGATCTTTCAAGTTATACATAAGTCCCAGTAGAGATATAAGGCATCTTCTTTCAACCGTGTGGAGTCCATGGCGCGCCATGATATCCAAGATCGGTGTATAATTTGTATAATCTATCAGTCTAATACCTCTATTGAATGCACTTTGTATCTTCTTAATCAATTTAGCATTAGCTAATTTATAAAACATTGCACCATACTCTGTGAGAGGTAGTACATGGGCTTTTAGGATGGTTACAGTTGCTTTTTGATCTATGAAGTATCTGACTCTACCAAGTTGATTGATTTTGGCTTGTACCGTATTTTTGATTTTTTGAAAATGGCCATTGAAACTTAAACAACTGTCGATATCAAAGCCGAGGTACTTTACATTTTTCACCTGTGCGAGCACATTCCCATCAATGTAGATTGACCCTATTTGATGCCTACTGATTTTGTTTAGTTTACGTTTAGACCCCAAAATTTGCACCTGGCATTTTTTCGCATTCACTCGTAGCTTGTTTGCCCACATCAAATTATTGACACTCGTAGCTACCGTTTGAGAGGTTGTCATACAATTTTCTAGTGACTCTCCCGTGACACTAGCTGCCGTATCATCCGCATACATTGCCAGACATACTTTTGTGTTCACATTTACATTGGATAGACAATTTTGCAAATCATTGATGTAAATCAAAAAAATTAATGGCCCTAATAAGCTACCCTGAGGTACACCTACGTCAATATTGATCTGATCTGACCTAACGCCATTTAGTACAGTACATTGTTTTCGGTTGGTAAGGTATTCTTTGACTATATTTATGATTACTGGATTCACCTTATAGTATGCTAATTTACTAAACGTGATTTCATAATCTAGGCAGTTGAAGGCTTTCGCCACATCAAAGTAGGTCGCTACCGATACTTGCCTATTATCAATTCCCTTGATTATGGGTTCGATAAACTCATAAACAGTTCTGTTGGTTGAGTGCCCCTTCCTGAATCCCCCCTGTACAGGGGAGAGAAGCTTATTGGCTTCCATGTGTCCTCGTAGGGCATCGCAAATAAAATATTCGAGGATTTTGGAGGGCATAGGAACGAGGGCGATTGGCCGCAGATTATTAAAGTGTCTTAAGTTACCTGCTTTTGGTATGGGCGTAATCGCGTATTCTTTCCACTCTTGCGGAATTTTACTCTGTTTGATGCATTCGTTAAGTAATTTTGTCAATTGGGGGATGATCTTCAGAAAATAGAATTTGAGGATTTTTGCATTAACCCAACTTAATCCACTACTTTTACTGGTGTTTATGCTGTTCACCACTTTAGCAACTTCATTCTCATTAATCACTATTCATGTTGACATGATCGTATCTATATCATTATCCAGATACCTTATACTATGATCCTCTAACTCTTTAGTAATATCGCTCATGTTCTTAAAAAACGCGTTAAGAGCATTGCTTGCTTCAGTACCTTCAACCACTTCATTATCGTGTACAAAGCTTTCTGGTAGGGATGATGAAGATTTTCCCATAAAACCATTTAGCAGTCTCCAGAACTTCTTGCTATTATTACCATTATTTTCTATCATAGTCGTAATCTGCCTTTTCTTCGCTATCTTCACCATTCTTGCGCTTACTCTTCTGGCTATCCTGGCCTGTTGAGAGTCTTCATCATTTTTTGATTTTATGGCTATTCGGAATAGCTTGTCCCTGTTCTTAATAGCTTTTAGGGTGTCTTTATCTAAGGTTATCACGCCTCTATTTATAATTTTGCGTTCACGGAGTGGACATTTATCATCCAAGTACCCAAGTATACCTTTTTTCATATCCATCCAAACTTCATTAGTATTTCTACTAACGTCTATTTTGTTTCGTACATTTTGATCGATATAATGATCGAATTCTTCATAGTCTAGCTGATCATATCTCCTACTCCTATCTACTTTTGTGTAGTGGGGGGCAGTAGTCTTCTTAATGTTAATGAATATGGCAAAATGATCTGATATAGATGTATTTATCACCCCTGAAGATGTAATATGCGGATGATCGCTCGCAAATATATCAATCAAATTATTAGTATTCCTGCTGCATCTAGTTGGTGCAGAGTTATACAATTTAAGAGAAGCCTCACTCAGTATATGTAACATGTCCTTTGTACCTTCATCTTCCTTATTCAACATGTTAATATTGACGTCTCCCGATAGTATAATATTACAATATGGGTATCTGTCCTTTATGTTGGTTAGTACATCGCTCACTTCATTAATAAAGATGTTTTTACCGCCATTTGGAGGTCTGTACAAATTTAGGAGGATAACCTTTCTCCTATTTCCTGGCTTTACCTTCAGAACTTGAAGTTCGATATTATCGTTACATATATTTCGATCCGCCAGTACCCAAGGGTC
The DNA here is from genome assembly GCA_942159475.1 of Sthenelais limicola. NCBI lineage: Eukaryota > Metazoa > Annelida > Polychaeta > Phyllodocida > Sigalionidae > Sthenelais > Sthenelais limicola. The sequence goes on along the minus strand of OW804097.1, from coordinate 67,104,376 downwards.
AACCGTAAATGTACTATCAATTAAATAACAGAGGCCTCCACCTCTCTTGATTTCCCCATTCTTTGTAGTTGATCTATCAGATCTAAATATCTTATACATGGGGTTTAAGACAATGTTGCTATCATGATCGTTTACATCCAGCCATGTCTCTTGTAATGCTAAGATTTTAATCCCACCTTTTAACATGCATTCATTTATTTCCACCGCTTTATTTCTTAGCGAGCGTACATTTAACGAGCATATTGTCAAACCCTTCATACCTGTTACCTTGCTTAGCCTAACCGATTCCATTTTTCAACTGGTGCTTTCTATAATTCTTTCCTTGGCAAACTTTAAATGAGTCGATTAACTCTTCTACGCAATCCTCATACTTCTTTTCAATAGTTTGGACATAAGAACACAATGATATTGGCATATATAAAAACATAGCGAACTCCCATAACTGGGTCAATGCTGTCATGTTTCAGAACAGCTTATCATGCGGTGCCGGCTATTACAACAATTTATACATGTCGAGCGTGTCGAGAGGTCATTACCACAATAATAACAAATTATCCACCTAAATGAGACTATATACAAGTATACAAGTAACTGAACTCACAATTGCGACGTCTACTTGAAATTCATGTGTCATACACTCCGAATCCTTGCGTGCGATTTGCAGTCATGCCGTCGATGTCCGCCATTTTGGACTAGTACCGGGCAGTCATGACATTCGTAAATTACACATAATATATACACGCTATCAGGTTCACGTTTAAATACCCATACATATCAATATACATAACATGACAATCAAATTCTATACCACACCGAATTTTTTACGCGGTTATCTGTCTGATTCTTCTGTTTCTACGATTTTACATTTACTGCAGAGGAGCGGCCTTGCCCTTCATACCTTGACCTCGCATTCTACATGCACGTGTCACTGTTTACACTGAGGTTGCAGTTCCACATAATTCCACCAGATCATGTCATGTAAGTTAATTTTTCAGAAGTATTTCAATGAATACTTTTTGCCTTTGATTAACCAGATAGAAGTATGCATCTGCATACTAGAAACAACTTGAACATTAGATGCGTGGTCAAAACACAAAAAAGGGTGAAGATTAGATATGATAATATAGTTTATATGCCAACAACAAATTCAATACTGTTAAAAACTCAGGTGACATAAAAGTAATGATAAAACAGAAGTCGAACTACTCCGTTTGTTATTATGTTCTAATTTCTCATTAAGTTTAATCATAATGGCTTTTTCATTTCAATGGAGAAATATATCTATTACACACATTTATAATATGAAAATGTCAGATTGGAAGGTATTCCACTGAAAGCTGTTTTGAAACACTTCATTCGAAATGTAAGATATAAAGTTACTAAGCTAAAGTAACAAGAGACTCGGTAATGATAATAACAGATTTCCAAGTCTCATCTACAGTAAGAGTTATACAGTGTAATGTTAGATCAGAACGAAATTGTGGAAATAGAAATGGTCTCTGCGAAATGGTGCTCTTCCAAGCACCCCTTTGATTTTGATTACTTGAGTATATAATAAAGGTAGTAGTAGCTAGTACAAGTATACAGATAAAACAAGAATGAAGAGTAAAGAGTAATACCGAGTACAAAGGACCTGTCTCATCATGTTATGGTATCAATAAATAAGTGAATCACATTATTGTCCTTATAGATTCTTTCTTTTGTATGATTAAAGGCTGTAGATGAGGTATCCTTACTTTTGATATCTTGTCGTACTTTTTGGATTTCCTAACTATTCATCGCGCTCTTTCAGATCAGGTAACTTTGAAAATCATTATGCATATCACGCACAGAGCAAGGCAATCAGCAATCAAATGTATAACTTTTCTCATCGACATTTCAAATGAAAGTTTGGCAAATAAAAAGTGAACACTTTGTCTCACAATTCATCCCCACTTTTTCACATATCAGACAATCAGATGTTCAGTACTATATTTCCTTTTGTTAATTACTTATCCGCAACGCTTTTTTATCCAACATTTGTATACAGCAAGATTTGATAATTTGCCAAGACCAATGCTCATGGGATATTGACCATGTGCTATTCTGCCTGGCGTGGTATCTATCTAAGGTTTACTAAGTCTAGGCCCACAGATGAGAGAATCCCTTCAAATGGAGGGGAAAGCCATTAAGACAGCATAATGTCATTATAATCCTTTTAGAACGCCTAGTCCTAGGCAAGGAAACCGATTAGCGAAGAAGGCGTCCAATCACTGACATACCATTCCTATCTTATCTGATAGTTTGGGCCTGGACTGTATTTATCTATCTATATATATGCATACGTGCAACACAAACTAATGCAATATAAAGGAAGTAGATGACGACGAAATAATAGCATAACATCTATCTACTGACAACATCGTTTTGTATGATAATATATTGTTGTGATCTATATGTTCTTCGATTATATGGGTATGTTTTCTTGTGTGATGTGTTGTTGTGCGCCGTTTACGTACATTTAAAGGCTTTTGCGTGTCTGAGTAGTCTCTTGGCCCAGTGCGAGTTGTGGATATATGAGGGGGTGAAAAATTGGCGTTAAGAAAGATAATGAAACGATTAATATTCCCATCCTGAATTCGGATAGCGGTACACCCGAGTCTTCAAATGGTTTTATGTAGCATAAATTCTATGTTTCATGTTATATATATGTGCGCCTAACATGCAACTGAACAAATATAGTATTCACTTCCCCTAAAGTGATATCGATTTACTTTTAAACATTTGTATTGGTCACAATTATAACAAATTAGTTACAAAACAGGAATAACCTTATGTAGATGGTTGTTTCATACGTTACCATTTAAAGAATTTAATTACAAAACATAGAGCAATCTTGATGAAGTTATAGTGATGAAGAGATAATCTACCCTTAGATCCACTTAAGCATGTTAGATGATTTAACCAAGAGCAAATACAAACACATTATTCCCTAGTATAGAGGGCTGTCCTTTAATTTTCACCAAAAATGTCTAATGGTTTTCCATTAAATAAACCCCTGTCATCAACTTCACGTAAGTTGTGGGGCCCTTTTGGGGCCCAGGTAATAGACACTACGTTCAACATGCAGACATGTTGTAAAGGAGTGTAGTGTCTAGCTTATTCCTATCGGATCATAGAGGCTATGAATCTAGATCGCAACCGGACCTAATAAAACAACCAGGTTCTTACAAGTCCTCGCCTGCCAAAGTCTTGAATCTATACCAAATACACAACTGCCACGGTTGGGGCTCAAGGAGCACGTGTCAACCCTTATATGTTTAGGCAGTAACACGGAAGAGTAATATATATAATGCACTAGCGTAACAGCTAGGTGTTGTGAAAAGGTGATACATGAAATTTAAAAAGTGTGTGAATAAACAGCTCTTTTAAAATACCAAGACCTCTGATGGTCAAACATATAACCTCGCCACTCCTGCTCTGCTTTGGTCACCGGAAGAGAAATATCTTATGGAGAACCAATTTGGTACATACCGATGTCAGATATCCGACACCCAATGTCGAATTGTCCGACATCCGATGACCGAGACCGTACTGAAACATCCAAACCGAACCCCAAACTTAACTTCCCCATACAATTTCTATGGAAGACCGGAATGGGTAATACCGAACTCGGGCTTCTGATACCGGGTCGACCTTGGGTCAGGTACTACTGGGACTGGTACCGGACCGGGGCTTTAATTACTATGGAAGACTGGAATGGGTAATACCGAACTCGGGCTTCCGATACCGGGTCTACCTCGGGTCGGGTACTACCAGGATCGGCACCGGACCGGGCCTTTAATTACCAGGGCTCTGATGACCGGGGCTCCGATGACTGGGGCTCCAATGACCGGTCAACTAATGTCTAAAATTATGCCCGAATACTTATGCTCATTACTCAAAAACTATTTAAGCCTTTTACACAATTTAAATTGTATTAAATACCCCAACATATCTATTCGACTTTCCTAATTTTATATGATTACTGCGCAAATAAACACAAGAAGCAGTGGGGTTTGAGATATTTATTTATCTCGTACTAAAGAATGACAATGGTACATTACATAATCAAAACCGGGGTCACAGGCACCCATCTTTCGCCCTCTATATATGAAAAGGCTGGGTCCTTATCACAAGCCTTTGCCTCCTTCATGCCTTTGCCTCCGTCATATACAGCCCTGGTGGGGCAGAGAGGGTGGCCCTTCCTCCTAGGTAACACTGCCACCTGATCTTTCTTCCCATATTGGTTTGTCTTGGTTCATTTAATCCTTATCATTACACCTGAGTTGGATATATCCACATCTTCTCTGGCTAGGTGTATGTTAGCATCATAGGTTCCCCATGATGGGGGCATTACATTAGAGCGCCTGAGCACTCCAAAAAACATAACCAAGGCCACAGCCCATATAGCCTTGTCCTTTTGTTTCCTCAAATCCAGTTTCGATTTGATCCACTGCAGCATGCCTGGTGTTATAGCATCCTTCTGCAGGTTTGCTTCTCCTTTGATTCTGTGTATACCCCGGAGGGTTTGGGTTACATTGTAATTATCGAGCAATGGGTTTTTAAGTCCTACCTCTCTATGCATGATACCTATTATTTTCACATATAGTTTAACCGACGTGTATGCTAATCTCCTGGCTAGCCATGCAATGTATTTGCAAATTGTCTTTGAAGTTGCAGGTATAGGACTCACCCCTAAGAGACTGCAGAACTTCCTATACGTTCTCCTATGTGTGGCATATGCCTTCTCGGTATTTATTGCCCAGGCCTGGTCTTTATAGTTCGCCACCTCCCATTCTAGTTGGTTGTTCATAATGTAGGAATGTGGAGGCTAATATACCCGAGAATGCCCTCTGGTATAGAGGTGTGTGTAGCCTGGAACAAGCGTCCGCCAGCCTGTTCCAAACTCCTGGGTAGTATTTTGCACGCAGCAAAAAAATTATATCTTGCAGATAGGGTGAAGATTCGTTTTAGTGACTGACATAATTATGTCTGGGTCGCTGGATCTGCCTTTATTTATGGAAGCCACTGCAGTAACGTTGTCTGAATAGACATCAATTCTCTTGTTTGCCCACACACGACCAAAAATGCGACAAGCTGGTTCTAATACTGCAATTTCCTTGAAATTAATGTGTTTGTCAGACATCTCGCTCCACCCACTCCACGGAACATACACCCACTCCCCTTCATATACTGCGCCTCCCGCGATGGGGCAGGCGTCAAGGACTACCGGGGTTCGCGATCTGTTCCCTGCTATGGGGAGCACGCCATTAAATGCGCACATATAATTGACCCACCACTGGAGATCTTCTCTCAAGTCCCTCGATATCCTGCACTTATGCTTCGTTCCTTTCATGGACCTAATTCTCCTGAAGATACTATCTAGGAAGAATCGCCCACCATGGATAATTCTCGCTGCCCAGTTGAGCTTACCTCCCAGTCTTTGCAAGCCCTTTTTGGTAATGTGTGTGGCTTGCAGTGCGTCTTGCAGTAGCTGTTTAGTCTGGATTAGTTTGTCCTGGGGTAGCGCCAAGGTCATAGAGTCTGTGTCAATGATGACCCCCAGGAAGGTCACTGATTTTTCTGGACCCGTGATTTTACTATAGTTGATGGAGAAACCCAGACGTCTGCAAGTGCTCCAGAGTGCATTGAGGGTGATGAGGCACTCCTCCCTGCTACTGGCATAAATCAGGTAGTCGTCACAATAGGCTATTATGTTGTCAAAACCCTCCTGCTTCATGATGGCTACCACCCCTTGCGACAGATCGTTAAAAATCGAGGGGGCTAACCGAGCACCAAACGTTAACCTTGTATCGTACATGAAAGTTTCTTTGTCATCACCACTGAATTGCCAAGCTAAGCCTGACAATTGATAGTCACTGGGGTGTATGGGAACAGATCTGTAGGCACTGGCCAGATCCAATTTTGCCAACCATGTGTCACCATTAATCTTTTCAGTGGCGTCTTGTAGCGACTTGTATGAGAAAGGTTGACTGATAGCTGAGTCATTGATAGCGCTACCGTGAGGCCTGCTACAGTCATGTATGAGTCTGACCTTGGTCGACCTCGGCTTTGGAATGGCTCCCAGGGCTGATGTTATCCTGCTGGGAGTCTGGGCTACTATGTATCGACCATTAGCTATTTCCTCTCTGATTTGATTTTCCACTTGGTCTCTGACCACCAGATCTATTTTTGATTTTATGATTTATAATTATCCATTTTGATGTTATTCACTTCACACTCACTATTCACTATTCTAAATCCGTTTACTACACCATCTAATACGAAATCCCTTTTGGAGTAATCTGGAGGGAGTAAATCCTTCCACTCTTGAGGGATTAGCAACCCCGATCTTATTCGGCTGTCTGGTGCTGAGTAACTGTGGAGTTTTTTGCCTCTGCCTGTTTTGCGTGGGAGAACTTGCATTTTTCGCCATATATGCACATTTGCCATATTTGGCAAAAGCCCTGCAGACATCATTCTTCTCCTTGGTCTGGGGCCTCGTATCCTTAGGCCTGGACTTCTCTCCACCCCTTCCCTCCTTTTTGCTCCTAGGTATCAGGAGGGCGGTGGCCAACGTGCCTGGCTCTGTGCCCCATGAGTATTCAAATTGGGCCTGGAGCTCGCAATATCTGTTATCATATGCAAGGATGGAAGCCCATTCATAATTGTCAACAAGATCAAATATTGTCACTATGTATGACATATGCTCCTCCACATTCTGTCTTGCAATGTGTCCTACTGATAGTAAGTGATACATCACTCGCGTGCTGATAGCCCCCCATTCTGCCATCGTGAGATATGGGTTGCGATACTCATCCTGCTTGAGAGACAATTTCCCATCCGCACTGGCCTCATATACTACACGCTCCTTGGCTTTCGTGGCAATCCTCTTGGCGACGTGATCTGGCACAAATTGGGAGACCTTGAACACTTTTTTCTTGTTTGCTTTAATCACTAAGTTGTGAATCGGATTAGGCCTCCAGGTGTTGGTGTTCTGGCGAGCCTCTCCTCTTTTCCTCTTCTTCGCTGTAAGGCCATCAATCTCTTTTTCCAATTCGTCCTCACTCATATTTTGCTTGTTTTTCTGAGCGCTTTGGATATCATCATCGTCCTCGTCGTCCTCCCCTATATCTTCAAGAGAGGCTGATCTTTCCCTCTCCACCCTGTCTTCATCGCCTGTCTTGAGGTTGGCATGGGTTTGTTTTCCACCGTTCCTTGTTCCCTAGGTCTTTCAAGGCATCACGAAACGCAATGTCCTGGCCTATTGGTAAGCCTAGTCTGTTTACTCCTGCGGACGAGATCACCTTCAGGATTGCCAATGTTGCACAGCTTTCTTTCATTAAGATTGTGGTGGTATTTCTTGATAGGCCATAGCTTTTTGCCCATTCATGAAAAGCAAAGCTTGATTCTTCAGACGACATGGTTACTCCAGATAACCAAGATCAAGCGAACGCTGCTATGTCCGGAGACGTGCGGTCAGTTCTATCATTCGGAAACGAGTGCATGGATGCTGGAGGGGTATAGGGCTCCTGCCTCTGCTCCCCTGTGGATTGGGGTGCTACATGTCTAACCTCGGTTAACCCCAACGTGGTTAACCACCGTTATTTGTACCTCTATTTCCAATCGTTGGTAAAGTAGCCATAAAATATACTCTATAGGATGAGCTATTCGCTGAAATAATGTCTAAAATTATGTCCGAATACTTATGCTCATTACTGAAAAATTACTTAAGCCTTTTACACAATTTAAATTGTATTAAATACCCCGAAATATTAATTTGACTGTCCTAATACCATATGATTACTGAGCCATTAATTGTACCTCTATTTCTAATCGTTGGTAAAGTAGCTAAAATACTCTATAGGATGAGCTTCGAAGTATATATATGTAATTATGATTATATGAATATCAATCATTAATTACTAAGGTATGAGGTTACTTATTTAAAGGAGTATTAATCTATACTGCCTGTGATCTGGTACTACGAGCCTTACTGCTAAAGAAAAGGTAACACAACTCAAATAGCCAATATCATATGAAAACTGTATTTCAGGTAATTCAATATAACCATGAAATCAGAGTCCAGAATCAATCGAGTATAGAGCAGGTATATCACCACATTCAGGCTATACAAGTTTGATTGGTTGATGCAGGGCGATAGAATTATATATTAACAAGAAAATACTTGGAAAAATCGCTGTTAATCCTAGAGTTTCTACAGCCTTCATAATGTTTAAAATAACCTTTAATATTTCCACCATTTTGACTCTTGAACAAAGGGATGTATTCCATGTACAGTAGTAACATGTTTCTCCGAATCTACTCTATATTTACCTTCCTTGTTCTATACCAAACATGATTTCCACTGGCTTAATAACAACTTTACCATTTCTGTCTCTCTCGATAATACATTTATCTCTTGAGTCTATAAACATTTTCAAACAAACAAACTTGCGCGTATACATAAGCACGAAAGATGTCCTTACGTTGATGAGTACTGTTATGTAACATTACGTAACATTGTGTAACCTCATTATATTTATATTATTATTAATTATCACCTATTATCACATTACTTAAAATCGCTAATTATACTTAACTAGCTAGGACTGTGCAAGTCTACTTATACATGCTATGCCATGGATATTACGTAAGGGCTCCGCCCACTCATTACTATGCATGTAACCTCCTGGAGGAGGCTGTATCTGAGATTACCATTAAACAGTTGCTTCGTTCTTCTCATGAAGATCAGACGTTCTTTAGTCTTCTTCTATTAGATCATTACACTGGCGGACAACCCGCTCGATCTTGGACATAGAGATTTTTCTCACAAAAAGCGAGTTCATTTGCAATTTAAAACATGTTTTTGTGCGCCGCTATGTGATTCATATGAATATTGTGTGACATTGATTGTGTGACATTGGTGTAGGCTATGTTAATGAACCCAACTCTCACTCATTACATAATGATGCAATATAAATCAATATTATCACCAATGAATATTCAATACCTGATTATATAAGCAGAAAAATAGACCTGTGTCATATATAGCTGAATACTGGATATATCAAATATTATACCCAAAATACCTGACTCAATGTGTAAGGAAACCAAACTATAATTACCAATAGAAGGCAAGAGATGTACTTTCTCTCACAAATAAACACAAATATCAATAATAAAAGTAAAATATAAAGATTAATTATGTTTTTTTGAGGTTAGACCGAACTTAAACAAATCCGAATCCCGAATTTCGCCGAAGTTGCTCCGAAGTTGCTCCGAAGTTGCTCCGAAGTTGCTCCGAAGTTGCTCCGAAGTTGCTCCGAAGTTGCTCCGAAGTTGCTCCGAAGTTGCTCCGAAGTTGCTCCGAATCGGGTGACCTGAATTTCGGTATGTACCAAATTGGTCTTCTATAGTATCTGGCACAGCCAGAACTTCGGTGCCAGACCGAGTCGGAACCAGTCCACCTCACGCCAGCACCACAGGGGTGGCGTTCATAATAGGTTGAATTTATACAATTGTGCCCCGTGATAAATTTGTGTCCATAAAGAGTTATCACACCAGTCTGTGTTGTGCTAGATTTTCCGTGATAACTTTTGTCACGGCTGTCACGGTTGTCATGGGGTGTCACAAAATTTGTCACGGGTAGTCTTGAATTTGTGAATTCCCGTGACAGCCGTGACAAAATTTATCATGGAAAAGTTTACATACAATCTCAAAAATAGCTTTTCATTTTTGTGCTACAATATTGTTATTCAGTAGAAAAAGACACTTTAAGACACTCCCTTTTTAACAATAGATTAATTTCAGACAAGTAATGTTCGCCCTGTTTCAAGGACATGAAGAGGTATAGGATTTTGGATTTTTGGATTAATTCTACTGTTGATAAATCTTTTACTAAAGCAACTCGTAAATAAAAACCCAATGAAGATAAATCGATAAATGAATGCCATAGTACCAATACATGACCAAATATCTATACACTCTAGGGCCAAACCCTCAGATCAGATAAGAATGGTATGTCAGCCTACTTCCCTAATCAGTTTTCTGGACTCATACTCAGCATTTTAATGGGAATATAATCATTTTGGGCCTAGAATGTATAGATATGTTATAAGGGGGTGCCTGCCAATCCCTGCAAGCCCACACCCACCCTGAACCCCTGCCACCCTGACATCTGGGTCAGATTTTTCAATTGTGCTATTTTGCCATTATAACATGTTTTCCCAAGTACATTTCTTATTATTAAGAGAACCTATTTCTACTATATGCGTCTGTATTCCCCTCACTGAGAGCTTTCATTCCATATATACTTTTCTATATCTACAATCACATTTTACCTCAATATATGGGAAAAACCAATTTTTAACCCCTAATTTCACATGGATTTAATGAATAAAAACATTTCATTCCCTTATATTTCATTTCATGCAATACAAAAACCTCACTGTTTCTTAACTTTCAAATAAATCCAACCTTTTTCCTAATCCAAACACATATCCTGCAGCTGTAATTCATTTTATTTCAATTTATTATGCCCTTTTATATTTTTCCAACTACTGCACTAACGATAGCACCCCCTTTTTTATTGATCCAAAATCCTTGTCCTTGTAATTCTTTTAGTTTTCTACAGCCTACTAAACTACTGACCAACATCTCCCGAATCGCCCCATTATCAATCCTTTTGAAAAAATAATTATTTCCTACCTTTCTATAGACTTAATCATTGTACCCTTTTTCCAACTTTGAGGGGGTGCTATCGTTAGTGCTAATAAAATGTGTCTAGTTGTTTTCAAAAATATTTTTGCATTATATTTCTATCATTGCATATTCCAACTCAGTTCCTTATTACATGTATCTCATAAAATCATAATATTTCTTAATATTCCCACCAAAAAAGCCCATAGAGATGATTTATGCTGCTGGCTAACGATAGCACCCCCTTGAATAAAAAGGAATTGAATGAAACTTTTGGCCATTTTAGATTGATTATGTTATTTCCTTCTTGATTTGTTATACCTGCTTGTGTTCCCACCCATTAAAAAGTCTGGAAAAATCTTTTTCATGACCTAGAATAGGTAAACTATTTGTATTTAGTTGATGAAAATGTGAAAATAAAAAATATTGATGATTAAATAATAATATACATCAGTAGGGTAAACTAACATGTGTACGATCCCTTTTCCCTCAGTTATTCATTCCTTCAATGATATTTCTTGAGATTGAATAAAAAAAAATATTTCAATTGAGGGTGTGGCTGCCTCCAACTGGCCCAAAGCATCCAGTTACCTTGGGGGTGCTATCGTTAGTCCTAGATGAATATAGCTTCATTTACATTGTATTTATGTAAATTTCACACAAAACTATTTTATCTCACATTATTAACTATATCCGTGTCTGCATGACCATTATCATTAGAATTTTCACACAAAAAATCACTTTATTTTATTGTTTGATTATCTGCCTCTTTAATGCATGGGGTGCTATCGTTAGCTATTTTATCATCAAATTTCTGGTCACCAGGAGCATATATTCTGACTCAAATCATGAGTTTTTATTAAAAATCAACATCCATGTGCAACATGTAATCGGCTAGAAGCAGATTTGCTATAAAAAAAGGTTGCAAATTGATGAATATATTTTTTCATTACTGCCTGCTTTGGTTGGGGGGTGCTATCGTTAGCCATTTTGATATTGACCTATAGATGGCATGTGAACCTATATACCAGCCTAAATCATGTTGGAGAACTTAACATCAACAATTATCTCATATATATCCAAATTGATTGGAACGAATTCTTAAGAATTCAAGTGAAAAATGCACAATATTTATTTCCTGAATAGCCTTATTTTGTTGAGGGGGTGCTATCGTTAGCCATTCCAACATTGACTTTGTTGTGCCATGTGCACATAATAGAGGCTTAAATCATTTTACATCATTTATCATTAACACTTATCTGTAATATCATATCAAATTCAAAAGATTTTATGAAGAAAATTAGCTGAAACACACTCATTAACTATTTTGTTATAACCTCAATTTGGTTAGGTTGGGGGTGCTATCGTTAGCCAGTACAAAATTGACTTTGAGGCCACATAAAAGTATCTGAGGGGCCAAAGTGAACATATATTGGATTAGATTTTATTGAGCCATTTAAAACAAACATTCACTTATAACATCTAATCATATTGAAAAGAATTTGACAAGAATTGTGCTGAAACATATGAGTTCTCAATATAGTAACTGCCTCAATTGAGGGGGTGCTATCGTTAGCCATTCCAAAATTTACTTTCTGGTCCCATGTGAACCAGTAAAGTTTTATTTTTTCATGTAGTCATATGAATTAAATGCTCATTTATAATATCTAATCGAATTAAAAGATTTGATAAAAGAATTGGGTAGAAATATGATAATTTTCATTTTGATACTGCTTCATTTCATGGGGGTGCTATCGTTAGCCATTTAACAATTGACTTTTGGGTCCTGTGTGACGATATACCGGCTCAAACCATATTGATTCATTAAAAATAAACAATTCTTCATGATATCCAATCAAATTGAATATACTTCATTAACAAATCTAGCTAGAATATGTATATTATCTATTGGATTACTGCTGCATTTAGTTGGCAAGGGGTGCTATCGTTAGTCATTACTGTAATGGGTCATGGAATGATGAGAGACATAATGAATTCACTTTTTTGAGTTGCAATTATGAAATGTATAAAAATAAAAATCAGGAAATGCCTCTTTAAGTGATAATAACATAATTCATGGGATTTGAATGATGTTGGAATCTTTTACAGTTGCACTAACGATAGCACCCCCTGATAGAGGTATCTTTTAGGTCCCCTGGGAACGAGAGAAAAGTAAGGAAGTACAAAACAACAATATCTTCTGATAGGTAATCCAATAAACTTGCAGTGCCAAAGTATTGAAATACACCAAAGCTTTGATCTTTGGATGAATACAAAGTTAAAGATATGAATAATGGAATGACCCAAAAATGTGGAAAATTGTAGACATTGGTAGTGGAAAAATAATGTGATGAATTCTATCCATTTGAAGAGAAAGTACCAAGATTTTAGAGGACGAATAATGATAAGGTGTAGAATGCATGTGCATCATATCAAATTTGAGTATACAAAATTGTAGAGAAAATAGGTAAGAAAATAGAATTCCAACATGATAGGGGGTGCTATCGTTAGCCTATCAGGTAGGGCATTTTCCACAAGCCATATCTTGGCCTCAGATCGATCAATCTTGTTGGAATAAACGTTTCCTTGATCCTCATGGTCTATAGTTTAGTATCAAGAATTCAATTAATCTTTTTAAAGAAACTGAAAAATCACCCTCATTAGGAGCATCTCAAAGGCAAAACAGCACACTAGGAAAATCTGGCCCATCTGGTATTACCTCCCATTACAACGTGCAAACAGAATATAATGCTGCAACTAGTCTATTCCTTATCTATCAACTATGATGTACCATTGTAGGGCCTATGAAGTCTCCTTTACTGCAATGAGCATACTTTGGCTTAGATTTACTGTTTTTGTTTACTGTGATAGTATAAAGTGGTACAAGGCTTCATAGAAAATGCTATGCATAATTATGCATATGAGCAATTCCACCAATTGGTCGACATATGACTATAAAATAGATTTTTGAATTTATAATGAGAAATCTTGGTCTGGAGTTAGTTTAATCAATTCAGTTTGCTTCCCCGATCCGAAATACATCAGAGAGACCCTACTTTTGCATATCTGGCATAAACATTTAAAATTCTAGAGGACAAAAACATTGTTTTATTGCCTAAAAATTAACGAAAATATTGCTAATAATGAATAAGATGGTGTAAAGAAAAAAATATGTCTACTCATGGTTACATGTTTATTTAAATTTCATATCAGGGTACCGAATAATTTGAAAAAAATACATTTCTAATAATCCATTCGTAGATGTGCAATGCAAAAATGTCTGGGGAAGTCTGTATGTTACCATAACGTGCCTATTTAAACCTAGAATAACAATAGATTGAAAGTGGAGACTTTTTAGATCGTTTTCAATGTCTTTTCCATATAATAATGAATATATTTGAATATTTTAGTTTTGGCAGGGAATTAGAGCATATAATATATATTTGTGGGAAGTCTCTATGTCACCGTAACATGTCAGACATTTTAGTTAATCAAAATTAGAATATTTAGAGTTGAAAAAATTAAAGAATGGCTGAGGGAAGTCAGCCTATAGCTAAAACATATATAGCCACATTATCCTGCTGCTGTTCATTATTACACCTCAAGAGAGCCAGCACGTTACGGTGACATACATGTGACATATGTATTCGCTGGACTTTTCCCTAATAAGTTTGCCCCTAAATGCTTAAGCAGAATGTATATTTACATTTATAAACCGATACAAGTATTAAGTCAACTAGACAAGAAAACAAGGGGGAAAATGTGATACATTTTTATATAAATTCTAAATAAAATAGATTGTATATGGGCATAGGGTCAATGACCTGTGACCATTGCTGCTGCCATTATCATTACCATTACTGAATCGATCATTATTTGGCTGTAACTTTTTTCTGGTGGGAATATTTTCACAAACTAAAAAGCGTAATGACCCTTATGTCGACACCTGTGAAGTAAAGAGTGATTTAAAACATTATGGGCATATTTGATTATTTCTAATTTAAATCCTCATTTATGTAGAAATGTGTGCCATTCTTCAGTGGTCTTATGATCAGCATTCTGCCCTGACTACAATATTCATCATTAACATTCCAACTTCCGTCTATAATATCAGCAATATGTCTAGTTTATGTACGAAAAATAATAAATCAATAGAAGCAATTTGAAAAAATTAAGAATTTTCAGCCAAATGACGACCAATTTGGTGGAATTACATATGCGCTCTTCTGAAACACAATGTTAGTGATACTAGAGTTCACACTTGTTTTAATGTATGTACTTGTTGTTGCATGTATATATGTTGGAACATGTATTAAATAGGTGGATGAGCAAACGTTTCCCTGTGTGACAAGAACTACTTTTACTCTAAATAATTAAACATAATTTTGCTATTAAAACATTGACATTTTGAGAGAAAATTTTACTTTTGTCCTAACTGTTTTCTATTCTGATATTGTCTGTTAATGTACATTTATTACTATTACTACTCTGTGGTTTGATTTATGATTATTGTATCTGTGGATATACATATCATAGGTAATTTGAATAAACAGCTTCTGGCTGTTTCAGCAAAACCTTATTCCTTATTTACTTCATTTAATCTGTCTAGCATTGTAGTAACATGTTGTTGTTGTCCCCTTCTGTCCCTCCTTCTCTTCTCCCCTGTTTTTCCTTTCTCTCCCTCCTTCCCTCTCTCTCTCCCTCTCTCTTCTCTCAACTGTCTCTCCCTCTCTTTTCTCCTACCTCTGTCTCTTTTGCTCTATCCCTTCTCTCATCTGTCTTATCTCCCTCGCTCCTCCTCCCACTCTCTCCCCCTCTGTCCTCCTCCCTCTCTCTCTTCTCCCACCTGAAACTCTCTCCCTTTCTCCCTTTTCCCATCTGTACCCCTCTCACTGCATCTTTAGCTATCTTTCGCCCCCTGCTCTCCCCCATCTCTCCCTTACATGTGTTTCTCCCTCGCCTCTGTCTCTCTTCCTTTCACTATCTTGTTCCCCCGTCTCTCACTGTCTTTGTCCTTCCCCTCTTTCTCTCTCCCCTCCTCCTTCTCCCTCTCTATCTCTTCTCTCAACTGTATCTTTCCCTCTCTATATATTCTCTCACTCTATTCTCTCACCTGTCTTTCTCCTTCATTATCTTTCTCCCTCTCTCTCCCTCTTCCCTCAACTGTCTCTGTCAATCCTCCTCTTTCTCTCTCTTTTCTCACCTGTCTGTCTCTTAATTACTAGTATCTCCCTCGTTCCCTCACTCTCTCTACTCTCACTTGTTATACTATTCTCTCACCCTCTTTCTCTCCAGGAGAGACCAGTGAGGAATGGAGAGGGAGCTAGGGGAAAAGAGACAAGTGAGAGAAGGGAGGGCAAAAGAGAGACAGGGGAGAGCAGGGAGAGGGAGGGATTGGGGATAGTAGAGAGAGAGAAAGGGGAGAGAATGCCATGAGGGAGTGGAGTGGGAGAGAGAGATAGGGGGAGGGAGAGACGGGGAAGAGAGAGAGGGAGACTGGGGAGAGAGAGGGATAGAAACAGGGGGAAGATAGATTAGGGACAAAGGGGAGAGAATGCCAAGAGGGAGTATGGGTAGAGAGAGGGACGAGAGGGAGAGAAACAATTAAGGAGAGAAAGCGGGAGATAGATAGGGGGAGTGAGAGAGGGATAGAGGGGGAAGAGAGAGTAGGAAAGAGAGAGGGAGAGACTGGGGAGAGAGAGGGAGAAAGAAAGAGGGAGAGAATGACAAAGGGGGAGAGAATGCCAAGAGGGATTGAGGGATAGAGGGAGAGGGAGAGAAAGCAATTAAGGAGGGGGGAGAGAGGGATAGAAACAGGGGGAAGAGAGATTAGGGAGAGACAAATGGAAGAGAATGCTAAGATCGAGGGAGTATGGGTAGAGAGGAGGGAGAGAAAACAATGAAGGAGTGAAAGTAGGGGATAGACAGGTGGAGTGAGGGAGGTATAGAGAGGGGGGGGAAAGAGAGAGTAGGAAAGGAGAGACTGGTGAGAGAGAGGGAGAGACAAAGGGGAGAGAATGTCAAGTGGGAGAGGGGGAAAGGAAGAGAAAGCAATTAAGGAGGGGGAGAGAGAGGGAGAGAAACAGGGGAAGAGAGATTAGGGAGAGAGACAAAGGTGAGAGATTTCCAAGTGGGAGCATGGGTAGAGGGGAGAGAAACAATAAACAATAAAGGAGAGAAGGTGGGAGATAGACAAGGGGAGTGAGAAAGGGATATAGAGAGGGGGGAAAGAGAGAGGGACAAAGGGGGGAGAGACAAAGGGGGGAGAGACAAAAGGGAAGAGAATACCAAGAGGGAGTGAGGGAGAGAGATAGTGGGAGAAAGATGGAGAGAGACAGAGAGAGGAAGGGTGAGAGGGATAGAGAGAGGGGAGGGAGAGGGGAGGGAGTGAGTGGGAGAGGTCAAGAGGAGAGTGATGGATAGAGAGAGACAAGGAGAGAGAGAGGGAAAGAGGGAGAAAGGGGAATGAGGGAGGGATAGGAGAGAGAGGGAGAGAGGGGAGAGAGCAAGGAGGGGGAAATATGCGAGCCCCCGGCGTCACCCCTACAAATTATTATTGCTAGGATTAAATGGCTGATGGATGTAATAATAGACACCATTCAGTGGATTCTTGGATTGGCAGGGACTATAATTCATTACATCATGACTCCTTCTGTTAGCACCCGTCCCACAGAGTGGCCTTATCCCTCAATCAGCAGATAGTGCATTCATTTTTAAAGTTTTTTAAAATTGTAAAATTTACTAACTAAATCCTCTATAGAAGTATTCTTGTGATAAGAACCATTCTCATCTTTATTTCATCAATGTGTGACGTTTAGATATGTTATAAGGGGATGCCTGTCAATCCCTGCATGCCCACACCCACCCTGAACTCCTGGAAACATTAAGTATAGACAAGATTATTACGTGGTTGTGCTCTCTCTCTGACATTTCTCTCTCTCTGAGAAAGAGAAAGAGAGAGGTGTAGGAGGAGGAAGAGGGGGAGACTCATCTGCCTGTAATTTTATTCTATCAAGACTATACATGGGGACATATATTTACTTAGAATAGTGTTTCACTCTACGATATTTATTAGCAGCCTTGGGACCGGCCTTACCTCCAAGATTTGGTCAAGATAATTCTCCTTGGTGGCTTGTTTATACAATTCTCCTCTACCCACTCTACTGATTCATCTGCTAATTGTATTTTAAATATCAGACCATGATCTTTTACCTTCCCTCTACATCCAACACATGCGTAATTTCATGATATGTGACTGAAATTCAGAATACTTATTTATTTCGTCATACTTCTCCCTTTCCTTTATCCATCAAGAAGGGTGGGTAATTTTTGGGTTTTACACTCTGAATGCCACAATTCTACCAATTTCCCTATAGGGCTGCTATAAACTGCCAACAACGGGATATGTGTACATGAATATAGAACAAGGGAATAAATGTCCCGATGCCATTAAAACTGGTTTAAAGACAGGTCACTGATCATTCTGCCGATAATTAGCCTAGCCCCTCACCCACACTGTCCAGATATGGTAAACAACAAAAATAGTTTCCTTCCAACCAACGTCTTCCCCTCTCTGTCCCTGGGTCTCTCCTTTTGATTTGCACTGCAGTGTCTGCTAGGATTAAATGGGTGTTGGGTGTAATCTTATTACTCCAAGGTGTAATATATATACCGGTACACCATTCAGTGGGTTCTTTGGTCGTCTGAGACTAATTGATTACATCATGCATGACTCCTTCTGTTAGTACCCGTTCCCCAGGGTGGCCTTATCCCTGAGTCAGCAGGTGGTCCACTCACCTTTAAACTTTTTTTAAAATTTCTAGTAGGGGGGGCCAGTAGTATAAGTATATAAATTAGGCCAAGCTATGGACTTCTAATTGTCACAAGATATTCCCTAGCTATTTGTTATAGAAGCGTCAGGGGAAATGTGCTACTGATTATCACTATCAACTTTATTTTGTTCAATATTCCAGAAATAATGCTTGCCAGATAGGCCAGAACGCACCACAGCCTGAACTGCCACAGACTGCTCTGGCTAGAATGAGTTATCACTGTTAGGTTTTCTAGGCAGTGTCAGCTGAATACACAGCAATCACACGTGTCCTTGCCCCAGACCGTGTCCTTTCTGTATTAACCCTTTGGTATGATGTCAACTTTATTAACCCTGAGGCATTTCTGCCAATTGTAGACTTTAACCTGAGGGAAACATGCGGAACGTTGATTACAATATTTTCAACATTGCCTTCATGTGGCCTCTGGCTTTCAATACAGCTGTCTGAATTATTGTTGCACACCTTGCTATAGGTGGATGGGAGTCACTCAAGTCATACACACAAACACATATATTAAAAGAATGACCCAAGTACATGGTTTAGAGATAAAAGGGAAAAAAAGTTTAGGTTAAAGATTATCTCGTTTTAGTCGTGAACTAGTATTATGCAATCAATTAAAATCTGCCATCACCATGCGCAAAACTATGGTATATTGATGTAGGGTCTTAAAGTCCAAACAAGTGTTAACTCATCTTACAAATTAATATTTTGACACCACAAAGTAATATTAAGCCTTTGCTATTATGCTATATCTCTGTAACATAGAAATCGTCAATAGTACGGTACAAACAACTAAGAAGTCTCTCTCACAGTAAGAGGTTATCTTCTACCTTGTCTTTTACCTTTTTGCTTACTTGTTATCATATGTATATAGTTATCCTTTAACCCAGGCTGGGTTCCACCGGAATATCCTACTCCTCTTGGAGGTGATGTACCCAGTGAAAATAAAATCTTTAAAAAAAAAAAAAAAAAAGTGTCTGAGGTAATACGGTGCATTCCCAAGTTAGTATTATTGTTTCTTATTTTCTGCGAACTTCTGTTATTGTATGTATAATCGACCCATGGATGAAGATATTCCCGGTGAACCTTTCGCACGCCACATCACTGTCACGCTCATTGTGACGTCATAAAGGTAGTGCGACGTAAATATTCCACGCCAATTGTGACGTCGCACATGTATACCTTCCTATTTACATCTCCACCTGTTACCGCACTGTGCGGATTTGTAATTTCTTGTGGAAATTCTTTTTTATTGTTATATTAATAGTGCTTTTAGACACGATTTGATCAGATCAACTTGTTAATACCAAAATAGAGCGTTTACCAACCTGTACAATTATTTATTTCAATCAAATATGCCTTGCGAAACAGGTATTGAGTGCTTATACTTTGAACCGGAAGCTTACCTCAGGTACTTCCGTCCATACAAACGTGGTCTATAGGTAAGAAAAAACCTCCCAGAATCTGATCAAATCGCGTCTAAAACTGTATATTTATTATGGTGAAATAAACCTTGCTTTCTGCAACTCCTCGTACTTTATTCCACTCAGGAATTCCAAAATAAATCTGGACAGCTGAATGAGCACTTATAAGGTTTATATAAGTAAATAACTTCTTAATTTTCGAAGCTCAATGTCATTTTATATAATTGATCTGCTCTAGAAATCTATTGAACTTTGTAAATCTATAATTTATTTGACTATTATGTTTAAAAGGTACAATAATTTCGACGATTGAAACGTATCACCATTTGTGAACTATCTCGAAATAAAAACCTGTCAAAAATGTCTTTCTTCTTAGGTATATTGTTTCAAATAAGGCCAAGAGCTCGTATAGATTTCTTGGGAGCCGTATCATAGTATATCCTCTCTGGATATCGGTTGTGGCCAAGTATGATACATCTGGATCCATATAAATCAGTCTTACCGTTTGTCTCATCATACTTCCAAAATCAATCATCACTTTGTCCCATTATATCACTTCCAAAGCACCTAGCCGGACGAGAGAAAAAATATACCGAAGCTACAGAGATATGAAGTCGAACAGCATAGAAAGATGCAGCTCTAATAGCATATATATGCCTAATGTGCAAACACATCTCCTACCGCCTTTTCTTTAGAATAATCATGTTTGCTTTCATGGCTATAGGACGCCAGCTGTTCGGGTCAATAACTTATGCCAGTGTGAGGATAGATTGTCATGTTTTCTTATTCCATACAAGTTATGATCCTTCTTGAGATCAATGACAGCCTTGCCAACTTATTGATGTGCGCAGTAACGCTAGACAAGAACTAGGCACAGGTGCAAAAGATCCGCTTACTGTTTCCAGCTAGCGAGAGTGTGATATCTCTAGTCCCTTCTCTACCTTAAGAAATCTTTTAATTCAGTGTGTTATGATCCCGATATTCTTCATATGAATTAGCACATCAGGCAAACTGTAATTGATATAACCACTGGCATTTTTGTGTTGCCTGAAAGAAACTTTGAATGGATATTCTTTCACACGATATAATGCAACAAAAGTAACATCCGGGTCTTTAAATTCTATCAAATGAATATTGCAAATCTGCCAGGTCCAATCAGAAAGATACACTTTCACAATATTAGGAGTGTCTTTCCTTAAACGTTAATTGATGACGTTCGAGACTCTCACTAAAAAACAACTCCGGGAATACTTCGGGTCGGGTTTCATCTTCTTGGAATGTCTGCCCTCTCCTTCAATCTCACCTAAAATCTCATTACTTTTTCTCAAGTGGTAGATTGGAATATGTTGCACCAATTTATACCCTCTAAGAGCGATCATGTCGTATTGCTGTCACTATCGCTCATCATCAAAAACCCTTTATAAAACCCAAGGATGAAGTGTTTGTCAAGTGGAGATGTTTGTCCCTGAGCATGCTTCAGGTGCTTGGAATGTTCAACTGCCAGGACTTCAATGTCATGGACGTAAATTGCATTTGAAGCTGAAGCTGATTATTTTCTGAAAATATTTATGCTAATTTTGTGAAGATATTATGTTCTTGGTTGACTATGAACGACTAGGGGACATCGTGTGATCATCCACTGAGAACAATAAGGAAATACTCGAAATCTATTGAAGATATTAAGTTTATCCCTAAACAGATGGGAATGAGGAAACCTATCATGTATTCTGGGTCGGGTGGGCATTGGTAATAATCATAATTAGGGTAAGATTTCTGATGTACAACTAGCCAAAATCGTACTTTTATTTGTGTGTCATTGCAAAGGTAACCGAATCCTCCTTCAGGCCTAATATATCAGACGTTGTACCACACCTCCTGTACCCAAACATATCATACGTCTATTGTTATTTGTCACTGAGCTGCGCCTCCTCAAAGTCGGCAACGTCCATTTTAACATACTAAGATATGATAGAGGATATTACCAAAGCACAAACACTGAATAACAGTGTGAATTTCAAATAACAATGTTAACATTATTTTGTATTGCCTGATCTGCCCTTTTGCAGTTGAATAAATAGGGAAAGCAAAAATAATGTCTTGGTGCAAGGCTGACTTTAATAAAAGTGTTCGACGTACTACAAGAGTTGGCAAGTGGCTAAGTCTTGCAAGTGGCAAGTGTATCAGCTATCTGCTATATTGTTAACCCTGTGATCCTATCACCCTTTTTTCATGTTGACAGTATCCCTTAATGCGCAACATTGAAATTCGATTTTGACCATTTATTGGAGGCCCTATGATCCAAATTATGTGCCCAATTCTTAGTTTGGAGAGGTTTGGAAGCACACCATTGTCATTCCTTTACATTTCGTTCATTTTTATTATTTGCTGGCACATTTCATACCTTTTGAAGCAGATCTGTGAATGAGTTGTTTCTGAAATTTTGTAATGTCCTCAACATGTTGGCCAACAATCCAGTGATTCCGGAATATTTCCACTAATTCCTGATTGACCAGTGCCCGATTTAGATTTTGTTGTAATGCCCAACACCAAAATTGTAAAGCCTGCTATGAAAATTTGGAGTATTTTGGTCCAGTCTCACAAGTTTTCTGACCAGGCTATGACTTTGTTAGTATTTGGTGATAAAGATAAAGAGATAGAGAGATTTGTACAAATTTGTTTCAAATGATATTGGCAAAAGGTTTATACAAATTTCAAGAAAAAGAAAATGGGAAATAAGGGTGGGTAAAGGGAATACTAAGGCTACATAAGTGGACGATTTCAACCATTATTACACACGTGAACAGTTAGAAAGGTGCAGTTTGGGGGTGCAGTTTGGTTGATCCGAACTGTTCACGTGAACAGTTCGGGCAAAGTTTAAAAGAATACACAACAATTTGACAATAAAATGTTCCATTGATCCTTGTAATTAATTGACCCCCACTTTCTATCCATAACATAAGCTAGAAATACAATGGATGCATATTATAATACAAGCTGTGTTAATCTTTGTTGTTCATGCCAAACGTGAAAGACAAAAATATATTTGTGTAATTTATAGATACTGAAATAAATATAAAATTTAATGTGAGATTATCTTTCTATTGCTTCTTGGTATTATCTTACTATATTTTACATCGAAGAAGTCTATACAACATTAAATGTTAGTGGTACAAGTGGGATTTTATTACACCCGTACACCTATATATATAGATTTGTATTTCATTTACAAAATGTGGATATCGGCACATGCTGAGAAAAACGAAACCCCCGGGGTATGGGGGAATGGTAGGGGGCAGGTTTACATTCTTTAATTGCAAATATAACGCAAAAATGTGCTCAATGGGTCGGGGATTTTACAAACATTTCTTCTTCCCTGGGCGGTCGGGGATTTCATTATATTTCCCCAGAGTTATGCCCTGGACATTGTCCCATACCCCCGGGGGTGGGGGTGGGTTGCAATTGACGAGTGCATATGGCCAATCTATGTCCAATAGTGTTAGGTTTCTATACCTCTACATAACAAGACCAGCATAGAACTGTACTTGTTGCCCACCAGAAGAAGGCGGACAAGATTTATTTAAGGCAGTCATTGATGTAGGACAGGAAATCGGTCCTGATTGGCTCATATAAAACAGGGAAGTAAATCTCAAGGGCAAACTTGAGGTTCATGTATTCAACATGCTCCACTACATTTGTAGACAGGACAGCCATTAACCATTCTTGCAAGAACAATTAGTCAGTCATAGATATCTGCACCTCAAATCATACCAGAAGTATGTAGTAAAAAAATTAACCAGCTCAATCAGATGGAGTAATGGTAATAAAGTGTTTTATTATAGCTCGAAGAATATTGCAGAATGTGTAGAAGTTATGAACGATGATCTAAAGAAATTTCACGATTGGAGTAAGAGTAATAAACTTCTAGTGAATACTAAAAAGACTAAATGTATGGTATTAGGTAATAAGAGGAAGATCTCAAACTGTATTATAAATATTAGTATGGGCCAAGAACCCCTTGAACAAGTCAAGAAATATGTATACCTGGGGCTAACAATAGACCAATGTTTGGACATGACCATTCAATGTAATAGCTTAATAAGCCAATTGTACTCCAAAATCTTTGTCTTCATGAAAATTAGACCTAACCTCACGAAAGAAGCAGCCTTGGTGATTGTGAAGGCAAAGCTTCTATCTATTTTTGACTATAGTCTCTTCACACTTACTCCATTGACTAATACACAGTTATCGAAATTGCAGAAGATTCAGAATAAAATCATTAGAGTAGCATTAGACAGAAATTATCAAATCAGTAATAGAGAATTATTGATATTAGCCAGGGTCATGAGTATTGAAACACGATTAAAATTCAATATCTGTAAAATTGCACATGAAGATATTTATATCAGAAACAAGGCTGCAATTGCCCCAAGGAATACACGCCAAGCAAATGCACCTATGGTACCTGTAATGCAACCACGCACAACAAGAGACCAAAAATGTTTAATTGAAAAGAAAGCTAATATGTGGAATGACTTACCACAGAACCTTCGCAATATAGTAGACCCCCAGTCTTTTAAGACTAAATTGAAATATTTCCTCTTGGGAGAACAGAATGTTCTTGATAATGGCTAACGCTTGTGCCTGGTTCCCTTTTCCAATTCTATCACGTTATTCTTATTTGCCTATTGTGGTCCTACCTGTACCTATGGATAGTATACTAGTTGTCCTATGGAACTTTGATATGTTATTGTCGATGACTTTATTCTTGACCACCTGCTTGGTGCCCTGTATAAATCAGGTATTGATAAAGATATCCGACATGTTTATTGTATATAGTGAAGATACCAGAACCTTACACAATGATAAACTCATGAGTGTTACGATTGTTCATAACCAAATCCTCATCACGACTGCAGAATTGCTATACACACTAGACCGTATCATCCATCACCCCATTTAATCTCATCACATTAAACATCACCACCCTATCACAAATTTGATATAATGTATTAAGAATATTGTAATTTAATCTATGACTATTAATGCTTAGGAAACTTATGTTTGTATTTTGTCTGTATTTGTATAATGTACTTATAAAGGTAATATAGAAAGTACTGCACCGATGTACAAAATTGTAAGTAGCAATGCCTCTACGCTACGAAAATCACCTCCGGAGTGAGAGTGGCAAGGCACCCCTGAATAAAAGCTTTCCAAAAAATGTGGCAGACATATGCCAGTTTACAGATTTCCAGGGCTTAGTGGTGCTGCCATTTTGAATTATTTATATCAAAATGCAATTCTCACTTGAAAATATTTGTTATATGAGTTAATTATTGTATTCATTGAATTTCTAAGCTAAATACACATTATATTTAGACATCTAGAACATCCTGAATGACTGATATAGAAGAGGGCCACCCTTTCCCGGCGTATTGCTATTGTTATTATTATATGTTACTTGTCCTCAATCGGCAATGAATGATATACAATACAATGTTTTTTTGGGTTTTTTTTATTCATTTAAGGCCAATAGATATTTAACAGTTACATGAAAATACGCGTTATCCTTCAAGGATGCTTTTGGGCGTCTCCTTCAATATAACATGAGTCTAGCCCTATTACTGGCAGAGATATGCCTGTATACAGATTTGCAGTGTTCGGTGGCGGCCATCTTGATTATCTCAAATAGCTCAATGCCAGGAACATAAGAACATACATTTATGGGATTTAGGGACTCCATTCAATTAGATGAATAATCAAGAGAGAAAAATAACTATTATAATGGGCTTTCCTATTGCCAGGCTATCACTCTTCTTTGGGAGCAGACATGTTAAAAACATTTCGAGTGTGATATCTGAAATTGATCTTGGGACCATAACTATCAATCTGCCAAGTTTCATGATTTGTGAAAGTTTGCACGATCCTTTGAAACTGTGTGGCATATCTGCCTCACTAACAACAGATAGTCGTTATGGTACAAATGGCCATCTTTATTGGCTATTTGCCTCAATCATATTCATCTTCTGCTGTACAATTTGTATAGTTTTACTCCTTCCCCTCCCTTCTCCTTTCTTCTTCCATTCTTTCTTACTTTCTTCTAACCCTACTCCACTAGCCTATTGGCTATCAGCTTCCTTCACATTCACTGGCTGTACAATTTATATCTTTTCTATCCCTCTCTTCCCACTCTTCCCTCTCCCTTCTTTCCCTCTTCTCTTTCCCTCACCTGTTTCCCTTTCTTCTCTCCCTCTCCTCTTCTCACCGGACCCCTCCTTCCATGTCTCCTTCTTCTCCTTCTTCTTCTTCTTCTTCTTCTTCCCTATCTCTCTTCCCTCTCATCCTCTTCCCTCTCCTCTGTCCCTCTCTTCTATCTTCTCTCTCCTTCCCTGTTGATATACCTGTGTCTAGCAGTAGTGATCACCGATATTCATAAGTCACAGGTGTGTACATATGTTTCATGAATATCAGTGATCACTATCTCAGGATCAATGATAGTTAACATGTAGATCTATGTTCAATGAATGTATTAACCAAAGAGATCTCATCATGTAAACTATAGTAGACTCTGGACCAGATGGGTCTTGACCAATATGGCGCGCCACCTGGGTGTCTGGAAAGGTTGCTTGTAGTTGGTTATAATCATCTGTCCTAACCGGTCCCGAATGACTGTGGATATGGTAATAGCCCCGTCATGTCAGAACATATATCCTGGTGCGATGTGAATGTCGGTGTATGTTTAATATTCAGTTATGTCAATATAAAATATGAATTATTAATACAAATTAATGAGGTTACGAAATGTTGTGCAATATTACGTAAGGAATGTGGGCTGTAATGATATGCTAAAATGCGGGTATAACACTTTCCCACTCTCTCCAAAACTCTCCTCTTTTCCTCAACTCTCTTCCCTTTCTCTCTCTCTCTCTCTCTCTCTTCCTTCCATCTTTCTTATTCTTCCCTCTTATCTTTGCTCTCTCGTCGTCCTCCCCTATTTCCCTCTCCTTTCTTCCCTCCCTCACACTCTTTCCCTTTTCTCCCTCTTTGTTTTATTCTTCTCTCTCTTCTTCCTCTCTCTCCCTCCTCTCTCTCCCTCTCCATTCCTTCTCTCTCTATTGTCTCCGTATTCTCACTTTCCACTCCCTCCTCCATCTCACATACCCGCGAGAATGGGAGCCAATAGGGAAAGATATCACAGTAATTTAAGTTAGATTGAATAAAATGAAAGAAGGGGGATGTAATGTTTATTTCGTCCAACACATCCTTGACGAAATACTATTGACATTTGTTTACCATTATGTTTACTTCATTAAGTTGTAATTATTTTTGTAGATGGACAACACAATAAAGATTCAGTTTTGTTGACACTGGAATATGCGAAGTTGTCATTTCTAAAATGTTGGTCAATGAAGAAGAATGTTGAACATTGGTTAGTAATGAATGAAATAAAATCCTCGAGACAAAATTAAGGACGATTGTATGACAAATTGGTTGGTGAAAGAACGAAATTATGATGTGGTCAGGCGGTACTCCATACCAAACCCAGTTTTTACCCTAATAAGCGCTTAAAGATGCTGACGCTTTCTCTCATGTGCCATATTTGGTGGCAACGTTCGGTGAAGTGTTGACTCATTGGACATAACATAAAAGAGGGGTGTACGCTTATTGTGGCCACCAATGTTAACATTCTATTTTCTCATTTCCTTGACCCAAAGTCAGAATCTGTGAAGCTCCAATAAGACACCACATACAGTCTCTCTTTACTTTTTTCCCCATGTAGAATGTTCTATCCGCAAATATGCATACATACGTTTATCTCAGTAATCACAAGTTCTGAAAGAGATATACTTCTGGTTCACTGCTTTCTTGCCGAGCCAATCCCTTGCATATAAACACTTTTGAGTACTTCAATTCACACGGAAGGGGGTCTCGATTTTCCACCCACTGGGCTTATGAAACCAAGTCAGTTTGATTTTCCCATCATCAAAGGCAATTCCCTGCCTCACAAACCCTCTATTTCTAGCATAGAATGTCCCTTCAGACCACATCTAGGATAGAGATGGAGTATATAGGAACTTCGTAAGGAGCAAACGAGATGGCCATTAGGCAAGGCTGATCCAATACCTTCCTTTCATGCTACAAATCCTTCCTCTTTTGGGGGACTTCCATCGTCCATATCGAATACCAGCAGATCTGTCCCCCAAAGGTTTAACCGATACGAATGACGATGGCTAACAGGATAAAATGGGAAAATGATTGGATTCTTGCTCCAGGCTGAGGATATCTAACATTCGGACGTGGTAAGATCTATAGATACAAGATGTATGCCACAGTTAAGACCTTTTTATTCATGGAAGAATGTCAGAATTTTGTATTACCGATCATTGTTAAAGAAGGAGTGAAACTCACACTGCTGTGGTATCCTTCCCAATTCAGATAGAATGCCTTTGTAGTGCCCTTGACGTATCGTGGCCCGTGTGAAAACCATTTTCGCCGAAAATAAACACAAGCTTTTGACTGCCACCCATACCTCTATAACAGAGAACCTATGTATCTCCAAACCCCATCGGACCTTTCTCCCTTGATTCGATCTTAGACTCTCTAATTCTTTCACCAATTGAAAGGGAATTGCATCAAAAACTACATGTGTGAGTTTACAAGAAATCCGAGTCCCAGATGTGAAGATATTAGTCAAATTAAGAAATAAAATCACTCGAAAATGAGACAAATAAAAAGGCTGCCTTCACTATGAGTCGAATTCATAATTTTCAGATTGGCAGTCCTAGATGCTAACCTCTTGACCATAGGGGACTCTAGAGATCGTGCATATTATAACACTGGGCATAGCTGTTGATGCATTACATTTTAGGTTTACTTTAATCTCTTATTCTCCTCATGGTGAATGAGGAGAATGGGGAAATACATTTAGAAGGTCCCTTTGTTAGCCGCAGCTGATTTAATGATTAAAATTAATTATAAAAATATATCTTGCATCTGCAATCTATTTATCTAATATGCGAATGCAGGTCTTCTATGTCTGCATGCATCCTGGACACATCTTTCCATGGTAAATATCTGGTAGATCTAAGTTAGATTCGGCCAATTCATTGTCTTCGTCACCAATTGATTTATTATAGAGATAAGACCAATCGGGGTAATCAACATTAATAAAGCCATAATAAACAATATATAATAATATCTTAATTTGCAAAAGGGTGTTCACATTTTCCATCCTGCATAGGACATAGATTTGAAGACTATACATATTTGTTATTGGAAATTAAAATATGATTAATGCAATAAAAATCTTTAAAAAAAAAATAATCACATTTCGATAATAATTTTCTCCGCTAATCAAAATAATCGCAGTAATACCAATAAAGTTGCCCGACTCTTACTTCCAACGGAACTCAATTTCACACTGTGTTTCACTCGACCAGTTTGCATGGACTTTATTCTGATTTAGCTCACGTACTGGTGAAATATAACAAGAAAAATAATGGGAAAATACGTAACCACCCTTGACATATTGAGCATATTGCCCAGTATATAAGTTGCTAAGAGGGCCAAACGGTAAGTAGCAATTTTGTATAAATTTCTATTCGAAATTTGATTTGATAACGTTGTTTAAGAAACCGGGTACATCTTTTGGAATTGATCTATGTTCTCATCAGTATCCTCGTCTTGCTTACAATTCGATTTAACTTTCCATTAAAATCAATTTATATAAAAGGTAAAGCCAAATTCATAACAAATATATATAGAAGTAGGGTATCCACTCTACTTCAAGTGGTCCCGTCAATTCCCCAAAGGCAGAAGTGAACCTCTGCCTTGGCAATCAATCTGTAGGTGTAGAGTGACCAATTTCAACCAAATAGAAAGTCAATTGTCTGTTAATTTCCCATGTGAATGTACGGACCCAAGGTGTCCAGAGTGAGCGCTGAGATTTAAATTGCGGACACTTTTACATGGTGCACATAAGTATCCAATCTTTGTCGAATTTGTTGAACACAGGGTTAGTTCTTAATGACCCAAATGAATAGAACTAAGAAGCATTTCGTTCCAAAGGCTGAAGTTGGTATGAAAGTTAGAAGTTAGTATAGATAAATGTAAAAGAGGAAAGCTATTAAAAGGACAGGGAGAGGTTTGTGACAGTGTTTGTAAATGTTCACTAACGTAAATAATAACTTAAAGTTCTTGAATTATACCAGTCCAGAAGTAAATCGCCCCAGATTCTACATTTTAATGTGATAAATTAGCTGCTTATGAGAAAACGTTAACCTCTCTCTATAGTCTATTGGACCGTCTAGCCTCCCCCCCCCCCCTCCCACACAAAGCTCTTGATTGTTGTGTTGACAAATGTTGGTCATGCTCTGTTGAGCCTGATGGTCGAATGTTCAATGAATAGCCACACTATGTACACATAGGCGATTAGATGCCAGGAATAATTAGTTATTGGATTATGGTGAAGCTAGGTTACACCAAAAACCATCTGAATGGTCAAAGAAGGATCAACATGTGCATATCACAACCAGATGAAATCTAGAAACTGTGGAAATGGATAAGAAAGGTGTCGAAACGTAAAATAAAAAAAATCTAATCAGGGTTTAACTCTGGGAAAGGGTATGAAAAGGCTTTCGTGGAATATAAGAAGTCTACCACCAAAATTATTGCATGTGAACTAGTTGAAGCCACTAAATCTGATATTATCACGATTCAAGAGTCACGGTTACATGATAAGATTCATGATAATCAGGTTATAATTGATGGATATCAAATATATAGTCTTGATAGAAAGGTTAAGAAAAGAGAAAAGAGGAAGAGGACTAGTCACATACATAAAAAACAAATACACAATAAATGACACCATGTATGAACACTTGAATGTCTCTAATGTACATTTAGACGCTCAAGTGCTTATTAACAACTGTACATCTGGTATCGAAATTTTGGAGGTACCACAGGAGAGACTGGAGTAGGCAGGTAGTGGAGCAAATACTGGAGGTAGTGCAGGAGGGGTACTGGAGGAGGTACTGTAAGGGGTACTCAAGGAGGCATTGGAGGAGTATACTGGTGGAGGAGGTACTGGAGGAGGTGCAGGAGAGAGTAAGGGTTACTGGAGGGGGTACTGGAAGAGGCACAGAGTATCACCTCCAGTACCTCCTCCAGTAACCCCTCCAGTACCCCTCAACAGTACCCACTCCAGTGCCTCCACAAGTACCCCTTACAGTACCTCCTCCAGTGCCTCCTCCACCAGTATACTCCCCCAGCACCTCCTCCTGTACCCCTTATAGTACCCCCTCCATTACCCCCTCCAGTACCCACTCCAGTACCCCTTACAGTACCTCCTCCAGTACCTCCTCCTGTGCCTCCTCCAGTACACCTTACAGAGCCTACTTCAGTACCCCCTCCAGTACCCTTCAAGTGCCCCCTCCAGTATCCCTGCCAGTGCCTCCTCCAGTACCTCTTACAATAACCCCTCCAGTACTCCTCAACAGCATCCCCTCCAGTGCCTCCTCCAGTATCCCCTCCAGTACCTCCCCCAGGACTCCCTCCAGTACCTCCTCCAGTACCCCTTACAATATATCCTCCAGTGCCTCCTCCAGTGCCTCCTCCAGTGCCCCCTCCAGTGCTTCCTCCAGTGCCTCCTTCACCAGTACACTCCCCCAGTACCTCCTTCACTATCTCTTACAGTACCTCCTTCACTATCTCTTACAGTCCTTCCTCCAGTACCTCCTCCTGTACCCTTTACAGTACCCCCTCCATTACCCCTTCCAGTGCCCCCTCCAGTACCTCCTCCAGTATCCCCTCCAGTATCCCCTCCAGTACCCCTTACAGTACTTCCTCCAGTGCCTCATCCAGTACACCTTACAGTGCCTACTCCAGTATCCCCTCCAGTACCCTTTCCAGTGCCCCCTCCAGTACCTCCTTCAGTATCTCTGCCAGTGCCTCCTCCAGTACCTCTTACAGTACCTCCTCTGCCTCTTCCAGTTCCCCCTCCAGTTCCTCCTCAATTGCCGCCTCCAGTACCTCCTGGAGGAGGAGGAGCTCTGGATATTGAATAGTCATAGAATTATTGTAGGAAATAAGGAATATAAAGAAGAAGTCTAAAGGCTATGATCCTAAGATCTAGAATAATGTTTTTTTGTAGAATAGGTATGTACTTGGTCTATGTGGCTATTGGTCATTGAAGGAATATTAAAGTAGGTGAGGGTGCTACCTGAGCTTTCACATGCTCCCATTAATTACCGCAATAAATTCCTGGTTAATGTTACATTATGAAATATGAACATGTTACTAATTTAGGTTATTAAATATGATAATAATAACTTATGATAATTACTGTGATAAAGGGGTTACACACTGTTGGGTCATTATTGTGTAACATGATGTAACATATGACTATCATAGAAAGGAGCCCAATTGCCAGATGTAAATGCCTGTCAAATTCTATCATGTTGAACTTGAAATAAACAATATACATAAATATGTACATACATACATACATACATACATGTAATGTCCCCTACAGTACCTCCTCCAGTACCCCTACATACCAATTGTGATGGCTAATCATGGGCCAGGAGGGGTGTCTATTAGAAAAGAGGTACTGGAGAAGGTACTGGAGGAAGGTACAGAAAGAGGTACAGGAGGACGTACTGGAGGGGGTACAAGGTAAGGTAAAGGACGAGGTACAGAAGGCACTGGAGGAGGTATCAGAGTAGGTAGTGGGCTAGGAGTTACTGGAGGAGGCACTGGAGGAGGTAAACTGGAGAAGGAGGTTCTGGAATGGGTATAGGAGGTGGTACTTAATGATGCACTGGAGTTGGTACTGGAGGAGGTAATGAAGCTAGGGAGTACTCCTCCAGTGCATCCTCCAGTACCTCCCCCAGTACCCCCTCTAGTACCTCCTCCAATACCCCCTCCAGTACCACCTCCAGTACTTCCTCCAGTACCCCCTCCAGTACCTACTTCAGTGCCCCTCCAGTACCTCATCCAGTACCCCTCCAGTACCTCCTCCAGTGCCCCTCCAGTACCTCCTCCAGTGCCCCTCCTGTACCTCCTCCAGTACCTCCTCCAGCACCTCCTCCAGTACCCCCTCCAGTATCCTCTTCACTACCCCCTCAAGAACCCCCTCCATGACCTCCTCCAGTGCACCCTCCAGAACCCACTCCCATGCCCCCTCAAGTACCTCCTCCAGTACCACCTCCGGTGATTCCTCCAGTACCCCCTTCAGTGATTCCTCCAGTACTCCCTCCAGTGACTCCTCCAGTATTCCCTCCAGTACCCCTTACAGTACCTCCTCCAGTACCTCCTCCAGTACCTCCTCCAGTACCCCTTACTGTTCTTCCTCCAGTACCCTTTACTGTACCTCCTCCAGGGCCTCCTCCAGTACCCCTTCCAGTGCCCCCTCCAGTACCTCCTCCAGTATCCCTGCCAGCACCTCCTCCAGTACCTCTTACTGTACCTCCTCTGCCTACTCCAGTTCCCCCTCCAGTACCTCCTCAATTGCCGCCCCCAGTACCTCCTGGAGGAGGAGGATCTTTTGATATTGAATGGTCGTAGAATTATTGTAGGAAATTATTGTAGGTAAGTACTTGGTCCATGTGATATTGGAGGAATATTAAAATAGGTGAGGGTGCTACCTGAGCTTTCACATGCTACCGTAATTACTGGACACCCTGGAAGAACTATAACCATCATAGAATGAAGCACCCACTGCCTGGACCTGCTCGGCCTATATAGGCGCAGATGGTGTATTCGTTTCTGATTGTGTGTCTATTCGGAATAAAAATCCTATATAAGCACCCATTACTAGATGGTTTGGGTTTTTTTTTTACCCACGATGTGGATATATTCCTGCGTTGCCTTACATGCTAATATGGTAATTCCAGTTAATTTGTATCATGTTGAACTTTAAATAAAAAATATTCATACATACATCATAATATTGTTACATCATGTTACGCAATAATGATGTAACAATGGGTAACCACTTCATGACCAATAATTATCATGAATTATTATCATTATATTTATTATCTTAATTAAGTAACATGCCCATAACCCATAATGTACCATTACCTAGGAATTTATTGCAGTCATTATGGTAGCATGTGAAGGCTCAGGTAATACCCTCAACTAATTAGTATTCAACCAATGAACGACAACCACTTGGACCAGGCAGACACCTGTATACCTGGATTATAATAAAGACCATTCTAGATCTTAGGATCACAACCTTTAGACTTACTCTTTATTCTTCTTATTTTCCTACAATAATTCTACAACTATTCCATATCCAAGATAGACAAACCTTAATATAGCAATATATATACATACATACATACATGTACATGTATCATAGCCTATTAATCCCTGTTTCCTCCCTTCCCTCTGCTGCCCTCTCTTTCTTCAATTCAATACAAATTATATCTATTCATACCTAAGGGTGACATGCAAATAAGGAGCCATAGTTCAGAAAAAGAATTAAGGTCTAGCTTAATACATTTCTCTCACATATCCACTGTCTCCTCTCTTTTTCTCTCTCTTTTTCGGCAATCCAAACCAGGTTACAAAGAGAACAGAGGAGATCAGAAAAGATGCGCACTCTTCAAAATGCTCGTAGACATTTGCGAAATACTTACGAGAAAAAAGTCCTTATGCACAGCTTTAGGGAGATGCGAGGGTGTATTTACGAAGAGATACACATTTCGGAGCTTATACACATGCTTTCAACTTACGAGCCGCTTATTAAGGAGATGCGAGGACATACGAGGTTCTCGCATCCTTATACAACGGGCCCATTATGTTTAAGTGTTGAATATATATATGGGATTGCTGTATATTATTTCCTCATCTCCTACAAGAGAGAGTTGTTACGAATTTTGTTATAAAAAAAAGTATATAATTATCTTATGTATAATAATAATATTTCTTGACTCATGATTATGAGTCTGGTATCAGAACAAAAGAAAACGGAAACTTACCAAACCACCAAATACCCCTCAATATATATATAGCAGTATGCCCTGGGTTGTGGGGTCTCAGGTCTGATCCTGGATTGTGGGATCCCATAGAACCAATAATCATAGAGACAAAATAGTTACATCTTTGGTTAGCCCTAACATCCAAGATTACAAATCTGACAAAAAAAAATTCATTTCAGACAAAAAAAAAGTTGTTACATTGTGGGGTCCCCTTGTGGGGTCCCCTTTGACCTTGACCCTTGACCTCACTTGGAACCCACAAGGCCTGTGAAACATAGTACAGTATATATACTCGAATCTAATCTCACACAGGATTGTGGGGTCTGTATGCACCTTCTACCAGCTTTCATTTTTGTGGTTACTTTGCCTGATCAAAATGGTATTTTCGAAATGGCAAGTTTCTTCATCAACAATTGTTAGGGAAACACAAACCAAGGAGATTCAGTACTTCAGGGGAATATTTTTAAGAGATTTTCCACCCACATGTGTGGATTTAGGTGAAATATTATTTGAGATAGAACCATTTAGAATATTAATTTATTTTTCATTCAGAGAGGTGAATATGTTACCTGTGAGATTCTCAGAATTCAATAAGCTAATATTATTATTAACTGAGATCTTCCAAGATTTCCAAGAGTAGTTGTGGTATCCCTGATAATCAAATTATCTATTTAAATTTCCTGATTTGTATTCTTTACATTCCAAAAGACAATTGTTATAAGCCTTGTTCCATTATTTCAATCAGGCTATTGGCTTAATTAACAATCCATAATTTTGTTTTAAATTGAATTACAGTAATCATCCTATATTACCATGATTATGGATTTGGATTTGAAATTTAGACAAGTGAATTTCATCCCACTGAGATTCATATACCTCAATGAGTAGCAGGTATCTTTGCAGGAAGGATGTGTTTTTTGTTTATGAGAACTTCTCAAATTTAGGTCATACTGATCAGTTGATAAGGATTAGAATTACCAAAGAATGATACTTCATTATGAAAGCATGAAAAAACCTTGTACTGTACAGAAGGTTAGTTTCAATCCTGCTCTGTGGGGACATGCATGTTGCCTCCCTGCACTGTGGGGTCCTGTATTTATAAATACATTCTCATCCTGTATATGTTCTCATCCTGGACTGTGGGGTCCTGTATATAATATATGTTCCCATCTTGGACTGTGGGGTCCTGTATATATATGTTCTCATCCTGGACTGTGGGGTCCTGTATATATATGTTCTCATCCTGGACTGTGGGGTCCTGGGGTCCTGTGTATGATAGTGATGTGTCACTAGAAAATGAGTTAGAAATTGAAAAAAAAAAGGATTTTTTTCAAGTACTTTTCCACAAAAATCTTTGCTCAGAATCCTTATCCTTAGGGTGTTTAGTGATGTAAGTAGCATAAACATCAGAAGACTATGTATTGGATATGTCTATCCTTATCCTAAAGCCTGCATAAATTTAACAATTTTGATGCCATTTTTTCCCTAGCCAAAAATATAGAAGAACTAATGTTTTACAATATTGGATTCCATATGCTCTCATCTTTTGAAATATAAAGATATCTCAAAATCTATCCTTTGTGACTTGTGACTCATTTCATCCCATAATATGATCTCATCCTGGAGTGTGGGGTCCTATTGTGTGTGACCTATATATATGTGTGATTTCATCCTGGAGTGTGGGGTCCTATTGTTTGTGACCTATATATATGTGTGTGATTTCATCCTGGAGTGTGGGGTCCTATTGTGTGTGACATATATGTGTGATTTCATCCTGGAGTGTGGGGTCCTATTGTGTGTGACCTATATATATGTGTGTGATTTCATCCTGGAGTGTGGGTTCCTATTGTGTGTGTATATATATGTGTGATTTCATCCTGGAGTGTGGGGTCCTGTCTAATGCTGTCATCCTGGACTGTGGGGTCTTTCATATATATGTTTTCATCCTGGACTGTTGGGTCCAGGATATAAGTTCTTATCCTGGACTCTGGGGTCCTGTATGTTACCTTGCTAATATGCATGCATATAATGTTCTTGGTCTGGAATCTGGGGTTCTACATAAGTACTCAATCTGGACATTGGGTTATTTGTATTTAGATATTTTCATTGAGCAACATACTTTTTGTATCATGTAAATTTTTATGTTGGCACTGCTATAAATTTGTGCATCAATATGTCATGTGTCATGTTATCTTGCTATAGGTTTTGCTAGTAACATATTTTATTGGCATGGGTGTTCAGTCAACCATGACTATAGTTTCAAAGTAGAGAGTCTAGGCTAAGAGGACTGACTGCAGTAGTTGCTTGGCCAACCCCTCCATAAACACAGAGTTACTGGGTTTGGCTTATACATCTGATGGGTCATATTACTAAAGGAGAATAGCACCTCTTTCTTTAGCCTGCTTAGCAGCTGTCTTCCCTCACTTGGGGTATAGGGGAAGAGTATTTTGTTTACTCTTTTTAAAAGAAAAAATATTTTTACTGGACATTTGAATTTGTGACAAAAATATGCATAACCATGATGGTGATTACTTTCATGCATTGCCAATATTTTCACAAATTAATCAAGTTCTACTAAATATAACATCATGCACAATGAATATAATTAACAAATGAAATTAACTATCCTCCCCACAACGATCTCCTAAAAGAATATACTTCAAATCTATACATTCCTTGCTGTTGCAATAACCTTTCTTCTATCCACTAGTAGATTCATCCCATTGAATCAAACCATATTGTACACTAGGATTTGAAATGTAGACAAGTGAATTACACAATATTCACTCCTAATTTGAATTCATATAATATGGTCAAATAACAAAAAAGGTACCGATCAAAAACAAAAAGCCTATTGAGCTGAAAAAGAACGTGAAAAACAGCAAAATTGCACTAAAATATTTGATAAAAACATAATTTCTCATAGCAAAACAGATGTACTATTAGTGTTCCTTGTATTAAATACATTATTTTACAAAAAAAATCAATCTGTTTTTGCTTGTTTTTTTAAAAACTGAAAGTGATGTTCTTTAATGTACATTGTGAATCTCGATAAATAAAGTAGTATCTTATCTTATCACTCTTTTTAGCCTTTTTCATACTTCACATACCCACTTCCTTTTTAAGATAATTTCTAAAACATGCCTGAATTCAAGGTCAGAACTCTGATTGATAAATACATCGCTGAATTGATATTACTTTAATGATACTTTTTTATGATAGGAGTTGATGACAATAGAAATAATGGTTAATCAGAATTTGAGGCACATCTATATAAATAACAACTGCAATAAGAGGTGAGAAGGTCCATTTCTATGTGTATGTATAATATTAAATTGATTAACAGATGTATTATAATAATGAATTCCTTTACAATTAATTTTGTCCATTGGACCTCTTGTGCATCACTAAATCACTCTATTGTATATCACTAAATAGAGTTGAAATAGAAATATTTTAACAGAAAATGTGCTTCCTTATTGTTTAACATGGGCACAATTAAGTACAGATGAGAAGGTGTTACTTATTCAGAAAATGAATATGACCTAATACTCATGGTTTATAAGACAATCCTGTCAGCTTAAATTGTTAAGTAGGGAATCCATCAAGTTATCCCATCGAGTGGCTGTGTGAACACCCCATGCTAATGGGTGTTTTGAGATTTTACAAAGGCTA
Source organism: Sthenelais limicola (assembly GCA_942159475.1). Classification (NCBI taxonomy): domain Eukaryota; kingdom Metazoa; phylum Annelida; class Polychaeta; order Phyllodocida; family Sigalionidae; genus Sthenelais; species Sthenelais limicola. Next base: position 67,065,736 of record OW804097.1, on the reverse strand, counting down.
TTGATGGGACTAATGACTGAGTATCCCCTGTAGATAGGACTTGAGGTTGATTGCCACATCATGAAAAATCTGAAGCATTGAAATACATGCTCCGGCATCCACATACTTTGTTTGCAGCATGCTCCCTGTTATATCTGTATATAAAAGATTGTAGGGATTTCATTAATTTTACTGAAAAAACTGAAACCAAATCCTGTCTGTTTAGATGAATTACTCATAAAGTTGGTGTCACATGCATGAGAACATGTTTACATAATTATGGACTTATATTCTCCTATTTTCTATAAGTTAATGTAAACATATGAAAGCTGAATAAAACAAATTCCAACAAAAACATAAAAAGCAAAAATACCTCAATATCTAGAGGGTATTAGTACGACGAAGACATACAGGTTAGTCACAGGCCTGAAAACGCTAATTAAATTTATATCAAGTGGGGTGTAACTATAGCATTACACAATGAATATGTCAACACCTATATGTGCTGTGTTACAGAAAAAAATGATTTGCAAAGTAATTGATTTGCAAGCTTTCTTTGTAGAAGTTGATGTTCTTGTATATATAGAATTTTTTTTCAATCTAGTCAGTTACATGAAAAGGACATAAGATTCTAATATTAGTCACGCTAACATTAGGTCTTCCATCCAGCCCTAGGATTGGGTGCCTATTGGATTAGGTATTGTTGATATCTAGTGCCTTATGTCATATAAGTAGATGCACAACATTTCAATGACAAAACAATGAATTTAATACATCTATGCATATCTAAGCTCATTCTAGAGTAAAATTCACAAAAAGACGCTGTGTCCACCATGGACGTGTTCATATAAATCCTATTGTTTACCATCATTTGAATTGATATGATCTCATCTCTTCAAATATGGTATCTCAATTCTATACTTTGTAAATTGTGACTCATTTTCCAAAACACATCACATATATATCTTCCCCTCCCAACACACACACTTAATGTACTAGAATCAAGTTTGTAGAATACTGTAAATGCAGTTGGTTCTATGCAGGTAGAGTATTGCTCCCTCTGTCTCTCCCTCCCTTCCCCCCTCCCACCTGTCTCTCTTTCTCTATCTATCTATCTATTAATATGTATATGGGTGGGGCTCCCGAAAATGTCCATTTTGCCAAAATCGCCCATTTTAATTCTGTAATTTATTCGGATTTCATCCCACATTACTAGTTGTTCAGTATTTTGTACCTTTCCAAGTGTATAATAATGACATATTGAGAAATATATATAAAAATTCCTTTTTATGCAAAAAAATCATATTTTTATTTTAGGAAATGTCCCCAAATGCATGTCCCTGGCATAAATTCTTTTTTGTTTCGATGAAAATTTGTATACAAATTATTAGTTTGTTATTTGTCTTTAATTCTTCATAAAGCATAATGTAAGAACCTCCTTCTGAGTGTATTTTCAAATTTAATTTTGTTTTATTTATTCATTGTTTTCTGTCTTTTCATTCACAACTCTCCAAATAGATTATGAAGATTATTGATAAATTGATAAAATACACAAGAAAGGTTCTACCTGGGAAATGTTTTGCTCCTGGTTTTGTGTTCTTGATATAGTCCCATATCACATGAAGCTTTGAATTTTTATTTTTTTCCAATTTTGACCATACTCATGGTTCCATGAAGTTGAAACATAGGAATTTCGAGTTTGACCCCCTTTTCTTCTCATATTGATAAATTGCATTTTTATTGAAACATTCAAGAAAATGCGTTTGTGAATATGCACATTTATCTAATATTTACCCATCCTTTGAGTTGACTTTGAATATATAGGCAGAGAAACCACCTTCTGAGCATGTGTTGTGTTCGGGGACAGGGGTGTTGTGTTCGGGGACAGAGGGATTATGACAAAAAAATAACGAAATTAAAAAGTAATAAAAAAATAGATAAAATTCTTCATTTATCCATACAATTTTGTATATAGCCCATTGGTTATATTTACATTAACTGTTTAACTACCCTTAGATTAAGGAGGTGTTATGTTCGGGGATAGGAGGGAGTGTTATGTTTGGGAACAGGGGTGTTATGTTCAGGGACAGGGGTGTTATGTTCGGGTCCATAGATCCTTTGACAAAAAAATGATAATAGAATTGAAATTAAGCATAATTAAGATATCCCTATGCATATAAAATGAATACAGACCTAGACAAGGGCTAAATGATACATATTTGTATGATTTTTGTTGCAATATTTGTGTGTGTTGTGTTCGAGGACAGCTCAGTGTTATGTTCGGGGACAGGGGTGTTATGTTCGGGTACATATGTGATGTGTTTCAGGGAAATGAGTCACAAGTTGCAAAAATGGTATTTTTCAAAGTGTTTATTTTACAAGATCACTTTATTGGAATGTTCTGATTATTGGACAGTTCATCACTTATAATTATATCAATTGATGTATCTAATTTCAGGACAATCTATATATATAGTTGTATCTCAAAATCTATTTCATGCGACTTATGTCTCATTTTTCTGAAACACATCCCATATATGCTATGACCAAAAAATGATAAAATCGAACAAAAATGAAAAGGTTAAAGTATGCTATTCAATTGTGTATGTAATTCTGAACATAAATTATTGGTAATATTTTTGTTGATGTCTAAACTTTTATTAAATAAATGGGGTGTTGCGTTCAGGAAAAGGGGTTTGAAAACTGCATCAGAAAATCGGGAATTAAAGAGAAAATTAAAATAAAATAACTTAGATTGAATATAAATAGGCTATCCCCGTCAGTATAAAATGGACACCAAGGTAGACAAGGGCAAAATAACCAATATTCATATGCATTTTTGCAATATTTGTTAATGTGTTGTGTTCGGGGACAACCCAGAAAATACAATACCTATTATAAAATCGTAAAAATATATGAATATAGGCCTGGGTTTTATCAAGTTAATTCGATATATCTAGTTTGAAAGCAGAAATAATAGTTAAATTTCATAAAAAAATTGATATGTGTTGTGTTTGGGGACTAGAATAGTATAGTCTTCTTCCTTGGGCCAATAAATTCATGCTTTTTAAGGAGATAATGATAAAAATAGGTAGAAGTGGGGAGAAAACCCCTCCAAATTCTGAGTTATCCTTTAAAAAAGCCTGAAAACATGAGATATTTAATTTTACAGGGAGATCTATGGTTTCATAGAGGAGACCCACCCCCTTTTTCTCATCCTGGACTGTGAGGTCTTGCATATGTTCTCATCCTTGATTATGGGGTCCTATAAATATGTGTGTGGTCTGATCCTGGGTAGTGGGGTCCAGGAAATATGCTCCTATCCTGGACTGTGGGGTCCTGCATATGTCTGATCTCATCCTGGATTGTGGGGTCCAATCCTCAAACTATTCAAAGGAGGAAATAGTTTCTTTGTTTGCATTGGCGAAAGATTGGGGGAATTTTGAGTCAATGGAGGATTAATACTTTTTAGTTGTGTGTTTGGATCATTATTCATCACCTAAAAGAACAGCAGTCACTTTCTACAACTATGTAATACTCATACTTTGTATTAATCTATGACATTTTCTTTCTCAATCTAGGAAACATTGGTCAGCTCTTAGCCTATATACCTTGTTGAATTGTGCATAATTAAGACATCATTATTAGAGTGAATGGACATGTAAATGAATAAGTTATGTATTTCCTTCCTTATCTAGGATTCATATATAGGGGAAACAGACTGGTCCAATCCTGCCATTTGTGGTTTAGTACTCGTTCCCATTCCTGGCTCAGGGAATTTTCTGTAATGACGGGTGTCTTAGGAAATTAAAAGGCAGGCAGAAAGGCAGTTTTCATGGCATAGAATAAGATATCACTATGTCATGGATTCTAATACTTTCTCTTTATTGCCTTGTGGAAGAGTTGTTATAGCGGGGGAGCAATTTGTCAGAATAGTTCACTTTGTGATACCTTTTTAAAATTTGGTATGCTGTTAGAACAGGTCATGAGGTTTACAAAAATGGCCAGCTACAAGTTGACAGAGACCCCTGGTGGCCGGTAGCTGCAAAATACAAAATGGCCGCCACCAAACACCTAATACACAATATATTGGCTTCTACTGACTCTATCTTGAAGTATAATACCATTTTATTGATGTTTTCAAGTATCGAGAACTCATTTCTGAAAGTTATTTTTGGTTTCAAGGTCATTTTCAAGGTCAAAAATTCAATATAGTATCTGCCATGGGAAAAAAATCCCATATCTCAGCTTCTATTTGCACAAAATTGCCCAACCTGGAATAAATTGCAACACAAGGTTTCATGACTGTTTCTAGTAATTTTAGATGTTCTAAACAACATATCCAAAGTTGGACAGAAAAGAAGTTCAGGAAAGTATAAAAACACGCAAAACAAAATGGCCACAACTCATGATTTTAGATGCAATATCTAAGGGTAAAATCAAAATAGAATGTCATATCTCAGCTCCTGCCAGCCCTATAACCATGTATGATACCACTTTTTCTAGGTTTTGAGGGTCAAGGATTCTATTTCCACAATATTAGTTATGTTTCAAGGTCATTTTCAAGGTCAAATTCCAATATGGCCACTGCCGGGAAAGAGAATATCTCAATTCTTATAAGATGTATGTGTAATCTTACTTATTGCAGGCTTTAAGGTCTGTGAAATCCATTTTTAACTTATTTACCCTATCATAAGGTCATTTTCAATATCCAAAGATATTTTATGGATTGAACCTTTCATTTAAATGGAGATGAGACAACTCATGCCTATAATGTAGAGAGAGGAGAGGGAGAGGGTGGGAGTATCAGACATAGGGAGGGGAGGGAGAGGGTGTAGGATGGGGAGAGTGAAGAAAAGGGAGAGGGTGGGGGAATAGTAGAGGCTGGGAGAAGGGGGGAAAGAGGGGGATTGAGAGAAAGTGGGAAGGGGAAGCATGAGGGAAAGAGCGGGAATTGGAGATGGGGTTGGGATTTAACACAGCTACAACCTTGTTATACTAAGAGATTTCAGGTTATGAAGGATGACCAGGATTACCTGAGCCATTTAAAAACTTTGGCACATACCACCTATGTCCCCAGCTGTTTAACTATGTCATTTCCCACAAGCTACTATGTCACTTCCAAGGGGACTCGACTATACATGCAGAGGAGTGGGAGAGTGAAGAAGAGGGGAGGAAGAGGGTAGGGGTATCAGAGAGGGGGAGGGGAGGTTTATATGTTTTGCGCAGTACTAGCACAAATCGATTCTACTGGTTTGCTTGTTTCCTTGTCAAACCAAGAGTAATTCAAATCTCTATACCTTCCTCCAATAACCTGCACTGAACTTAGATAAAGGCACAGAAAAACTAGCATCATCAAAAGCTTCAGCAGCAGTTGTTTCACTTTTCATTCATGAAAATGCTAGAGATCCACCTTCTTTATCTAATCAAGGTAAGCTGTGAACTGGGACTAAGTCACAAATTCTTGGCTGCTTACCAGGTATGCCAGCACAGAGAAGAAATCCAAGCTCCAAACAAACTTCTGTAATCATCTTAGACATGGCTACTTTTAATACATTTCATTAAACCACAGCGAGCCAATGTCTTTGGTATATATGCTTTTATGCATCTCCTGCCTTTCTTGAAAATCATATCAACACATGTCAACACGTGCCACAAGAATAGATGCTGTCTGGAAATGCTATATCCTCAGGATAGGTTGGCAGGCATTCATCAAAGTTAGTGAGAATAAAGATCAACCCTTTCAGTTTCTATCTGAAGAGCTTGTGAAGGCAACTTCCAGATCTGAGTATCAGCTCTTGACAACAAAGGAGCAACCAGGCCAGGTTTGATGTAATATCTCATACTTCCAAAACACAGTTTGATGATTGGTCTGCAACAGCAGCAGATTCCATCGATCAAACCCTCTCAAATTGCAATGCAGCAATTGAAACATTAAAAACTAAAGTAGCCGCCTTAGAAGCATCCCGGGAGGCTGCTGTGGCCTGGCAGTCTCACACACTCGCTATAGCATCCCAGAACACTATTAGCATTACCAAAACAGACAACAAATTATCCACAGCTACAGACAAAATTGAGTTACTGGACACAAAAACCAGGTGCAATAATTTTGTGGTTGACGGGGTAGAGGAAAGACGGGGGGAGAACATTATCAATAGGGTTTTGGACCTAATTGGCCCAACGGTACAAGATATTACGCCAGATCACATCGATAAAGCCTACAGATTGGGCCGCTACAGGGATGGCAAAACTAGATCTATTCTAGTCTCTCTCACTTCTACCCGCCTGAGAGATCTCATTATTCAGTTATCCAAGCAAATCAACCAAAATAACCCCACCGCAAATATCTGGATCAATAAGGACTTGGGGGAGGAAACAAGACAAAAGGCAGCGCTCCTCAGAAAATGCCACAAGAAAATCAAGTCGGTAGAACCCAACTCCGTTTCCCTGAGTACCAATTATTTAACCTACAACGATAAACGGTATTATTGGGGTGACTTAGAAAATCTCCCAGAGGGATCAAGACCTGAAGACTTCAAAACTGAGGTTTTCAAAAACGATAATTGTAAAGCACTTCCATTTTTCAAAGCTTTTACAAGTTACAGGTTGTGACATAACATCTAGCATGCTAGGCATTGAGAAGAAATCTAGATGGAATGCTTGGATGAACTTTCCTGTAGTCACTGAGACAATGGTCAGCTTAATTAAAAATCCACAAGAGCTGACAGAGGACTCCCTTCGCATGCAATGCATTGAACAACTTAGTGCTCATGTACATTAAAAACTGTTCCTGCGTTACAGTAAATGATGCACGCCAAATTTTGTTCACTCACAGTCTTAGGTCCTTAGAGATCATCCCCCCTACTAGAGCAGCCTTGTAGCAGCATGTTAAAAGAACAATTTTGGTGTCACCTTTCATTTGGCATCAAGCCTTGGAGAAGCGATTATGTCTGCCAGATCCTGCAATGTATGGTTGGGAATGGAATGGACACCTCAAGACATGGGTCCCATATTGGACAGTCTTAGGAGATGCCAGTGCATCCTATTTACTCATGCTTCACTGCACTTACATGAAAGTGTGTAAAGGTGCAAATGTTTTAAAGCAGGATTGAGGTGCACACCATTGTTTGCAAATGTCAGGGCAGTTGCTGCAACAACCTTGAGTGATTTGATATGGCGTTACAGTAACTAACACTTAAAACAAACTCATTTTGCAGAACTTAACTGTTTTTACCTTAATATTGAACTTCAAAAATTAAGAAATGATAGCTTTTGACCTTAGAAATGACCTTGAAATAAAAGGAGGGCCCCAGAATTGCATTCCTTACACCTTAAAACATAGACAAACTGGTATCATACATAGATAGAGCGATTATAGGTGCAGAGATAGGACATTGTTGTTTTGAATGGTGGCCATATTGCATTTTGACCTTGAACTTGACCTAAAAATTGACCTTCAAACAGATCAATGATTTCAAAAATAGATTGTTTGCAACATAAAACATAGAAATACGGTATTATACAAGTATATGGTGCTGGCACTGTGGCAGCAGTGGAGATATGAGATTCTTGTTCCATAGCAGCAGCCATATTGGATTTTGACCTTGAAAATGACCTTGAATCAAAAAATAACTTGAAGAAATGGATTCCTTGTAGTGAAAAACATCTATAAGTTGGTATTATACTTGAAGATACAGTCAGTAGAAGCCAAGATATGGTACAATTGGTGTTTGGCGGCGGCCATTTTGTAATTTGCAGCTACCGGCCACCAGGGGTCTCTGTCAACTTGTAGCCGGCCATTTTTGGAAACCTCATGACCTGTTCTAACAGCATACCAAATTTTAAAAAGGTATCCCAAAGTGAACTATTCATGCCAATTTGAGCAAATTCCTCCCCTGCTATTAGTTCCTAACCCATATAAAATGTTGTGGGATTTTGTGTAAGGTTTTATCCTGGATAGTGGGGTCCTCACTACAAACAATGAAGTAGGGATGATGCAACTATAGACAAAAGGGGAGAGCAAACAGATTGACCTTGCAAACCCACTCAACCACAACTGTCTCTACCAATCTGTATATACACAATAGGCTCATTATATGATTAGTGGAGACACCTACAATTGGGTGCTAAAACCATGATCTAGGTGTATATACATATAAAACCTTGTGGGGTCCTAAGAACAAAATCAAATTTAAGTTGAAATATCCACATATCAGGCCATATACAGTAGTATGAGCCAACTAACCTTGTGGGGTCTTTGAAAAGACCCCACAGCGCGAGCAAGGATCCCACAACGTGAGTCTGATAGCTATGAAAGACCCCACAATCCAGGGTTGACAAATGTATATATATATATATATATATATATATATATATATATATATATATATATATATATATATATATACAGAATTTTTATTCAATCTTGTCAGATACATGAAAAGGACATTTAGTTCTAAAATTAGTAATACTAATATTAGTTCTTCCGTCTAGCCCTAGGACAGGGAGACTAGGAAGACCTGTGTCAGCACAGATAGTTTTGAATTGTTTAATGTCATTCTTTGTCCCTTTTTCCGGAAATTGCATATTACTATATGTAGCTGTACGATGGAAATAAAGTTATAACATTCATACATCTTTTGAAATCTGATTTCAGGAGTTTCCTAGCCATACAGCAAGCCATGCCAATTAAATTTCTTCCATCATTGAATATATTCCTCAGCGTAATATGAGACGTATTCAGTTTCTAAAGAGCAGGTATAGACTTCCTCAACGACACTATTGGATGATGAGTAAGCAGTTATTTCTTGTATATCATGATGTACACACAATCAAATGACAAAAATATTCGAATTAAGTGTTCGAATTAATGTGTCCATAATATGTGCTTGTGAACGCTTTGTGTAAATAGTCACGTACTTACTGCATTCAGGTATTATTGTGGCTCATTTTCCTGTGACAGATACCATACATAATATATAGAGAGAATGGAACAGCCACTGATATCAATTAATCATAATAATTATTATTAATTTTAATCATTAATTGAATATTGATATCATATTTCCCAAACTATTAATTATGCTAATGTCATAGCATTAATACTGTGCATATCAAATACCAGGATCGACCCCTCTTACCAATCATATTATTAGTGACCAGAAATCACTGCTCACCATGGAATGTCTCTATATAAGGATGCTGCACATACTGTTAATAAACTAGTATGCATAATATTATAGACCCCCCCCCCCCCTTTGAGATAGTCATTCATCTTCTGGGTGGTTGTATGTACTCCATGAGCAATTCACATAAAACAGACTTAAACTCTGTATTTTTCGTAGTTGTGTATTGCTAACTATTAGAATGGAGGCATGCACGGCTGTCATAGGCACCTGCAGCGCTATTGTTAGACTTTGTTCGCACATTGTGCGAATTCATGGTTAATTCTTTCGCATTCACACTAATGAACATGCCAAACAGAACAGTCTGCAATGCAATGAACATATCATAAATACATACAAGTAAAATACATACAAGTAAAAACAAATGTAAAAATACATACACAGCACAAAAATGGGTAAGATTAAAAAAAAATTCAAATAGCCTGCACATCTATGCAGCTCGGGTGCAGGTTGAATAATGAACCAACTGTCCAGGTAGAACGAGTGACGTAATAGTTGCGGGCCACTGATTGGTCCATATGATGCAGGTGCATTACGTCATAATTAGTTGCTGCGTCAGCCCCAAATATAATCATCGATGGGTCGATTCCACGATTTTCTTCCAGTGGAATCTATGTTACTCGAGAAGTATTTTCCGTGAATATCATCTGAATATCATACAGTCTTTCGACTTAGCGACAACAAGCAATGGCTCTAATCCCTAACTGAAAATGTCATTAGAGAGAGTTATTCATGAAATCGAAGAAGCGGATAAAGCTTTTCATAGGACAAAATAAATGAGTTCATTGACTTGATAAGACTGAAGTAATGATAGCGAATTATGGTGGATCAAGGGCAAATAAAGTATTTTTTTCGGAAAATTTGACGCCTCTTTAGGAATTAGTGTTTGGCATGTAATTGTTTAGAATCGGGACAATTACTGAGCAATCTTTTAGAAGCAATTTTTTAGGATAGGAGTCCGTTGGATCAATAAATATAGGAAGAGGAGAATCTCCAGGCTGTGTAGTGATGTTGTTGGTCGGTCTGTTTATAAGCAGTATCTTTTAACTTTAATGCCGGGCACACACATTCACAAACTCAGATCCGAATTGGGCCTTAAGACAAGTCATACAAATTCAAAATCATTCTTAAGAAACGTATTTGTGTTCGGTAATGTGTGGGCTTTCTAATGAAGAGAACTCTGATTTGTACGACAAATCATGGGTCCTTAAGGCAATACGTAGGCAAAATATTGGCCCATACTGTACCAAATTCAGAGCCGAATTGGTGCTACGAAAATTATTAAGAGCACTATCCAATTTGTACGAATTATATAAGAGTAAATTTGTATGTTATATTAAGACAAATATTTTTTTCGTAGACCACTCTGAGACAATTCTTAAGGCCTTAAAACGATCGAATATATCCGAAAGTTTAAAGAGATCTTACGATTTTACCAAAAGATTTTGAGAGGCAGGTAACTTTGGAAGTCTGTAACATCACTACATTTTGGAGTATCAACAATTAACATTTGATGTATCACAGGAAAATGAGTCCACGGAATCTTAATTCCTTAAGAAAAGTGCCAAGACAACTCGTAAGGCAATTTGGGAATGTGTGGCAATATGTTCGCCACGAAAAACTAACACAAATTCGTACGAATTGGCCAATTTTGTTAAGAATTTGTCCATGAATTGTCGTGAGACCCCAATTCGTACGAATTGTGAGTTCTTAAATATGTGGGCCTGGCATAAGCTGTGCTCTGTATGATTGTTTTCCGTTATGCAAACCATTGCAACAATATAGCATGGTGGGGAGAGGCCACGCCCGCTTTGGGCCTGTTTACCTGTTGGTTGGTCACATGACATATTTCAGCTAATTACAGCCCACCATTTTACCCCCAACTGACTTTAATATTCCAGCCATCAACCCGTTTCGCGCATGTTGTCATTATTTTCTTTACTTTTGTGTCTTGTTATAAGGTGCAATAGATTTTTCTGACAGTTTGTCGCCATGAATGAGCACCATTGAATTTGTTGTGCAACTAATTCTTGTTCGTAGGTAAAATGGCTTTCTGATGATGTTGTTGTCAACATTGCTGCTTATCAGCACTGTGGACCTTGTTATCTTTTCTTACTGTCTGTATCGCTTATTGTCCTCTCCATCGAGTGATGATATGATCACCTACTTGTTGTTGTTTTATTGTTATTCTACACATTGTCGCATGAGAAAATAATGTAGTGAGGCATTCTTTGGAAGAGCTGGCATGCCAGATATGACCAACCATTGTTTGATCTGACAATAAAGAATATTTGAATTGAATTGAATTCGTTATAGACTAAACAATAACACTTTGTTGGGCAAAATTGCCCCCCCCCCCCTCCCCCATGTTCAAATTGCTTCCTACATCACTGTACCAAACTGTCTACTAGAATACACCCACGAATGTGGATTCTCACAAATAGGAGAGTTAGGAGCGAGCATTGTGCAACAGAAGGCCAATCATGACCATTTCTGCTCGTTTGTTTACACCAACGAGGAGGCGATCCTACTCGTTTGTGAGAATTGGTTGTGCAACACCCCTCAGAACAACTTTATTCCAATTAAATCAGACGGCGGTTCTTGTTGTACAAAGTTGCTCCATTTATTTAATAATGCAGTGGTGACGTTTACTTCAAACCCTGACTCGACCCCCTTGTTCTTGAAATTTGTGTGAGACGGCCTCCATCAAGTATTTATGCTATGGATATTGGAAGCATTGGGCAGGGTGTGGAGTGTGTGTGTGTGTGGGGGGGGGGGGGGGAGGGGGGGGGAGTAGGATAAACCATAACACACCCAATGAGGGGATATTGTCATATATATTATCTGAATGTTTAAAAACATTTGGATGGACAGGAGCAACTTTTACTGTCTCAAAGGATCCAGAAGTATAAATCCGCCAGATCATAGATGGTGTATACGGTATTGCTTGGCTGGTTAGTTTAGTAAGATTATTGTGCACAGGGTCTATAGCCTCCCTCCACCCCGCCCTCCCGCACAAAGCTGTTGATTGTTCTGTTGACAAGCGTTGGTCATGCTGATGCCTGACCAACTGCACGGTAGAGTATTGATAGGTAGTTAATTGGCAATGTTTGTGAGCCCCCTAGAAACAGTACGGAATTCGGTAACCACATTTTTTGTATCTTTTTTAAATATGGCCCTATGAAACCATTCCTTCCATCCAGGTTGTAGAGTATTATCTCTGATGTCGATAGAGAGTGTCAATAGCGGAGTTTTACGGGGAAAATACATCGGAAAACGCAGATCCCCTCGATGAGCCATTATATTATACGAGGGACCCGATTTTTATCGGGCATTGTTCGAAATGTCCAATTCAAGCTACGCTATGTACACCTAGGCGAATGGATGCCGGCCATCGAGGACTAAAGTATCAGATAAATGGACTTTCCCATTCGATCCACAAATTCTCTCATGCAGTAAAATATAACCGTCAAAACATATGTTACTTGAGAACATCTCATACGGAAAACAGGTCTCATAAATAAGCTTTTGATCTCTACAGTTATTAGTGAACATATATGTCATATCTGCAGTTGTTATACCGAATCTAATGAGGAGGGACGGGATCCAATCCACTTGGAGTTTATTTGATCTCAGCTAGTCTCCACAAGAGACCTCTTTGAAGATTGAACATTCTCCCCTAGTTTGTCTGCCTCTAAAATGTTTGGAGCCTTAATGGCCTTATTAAAGGGTATGTGTTACCAACAAATTTGTTTGCGAATCCATTACTCCACACTCTCAATATAAGTTAAAGTTGCTAAATGCGTTGTGTTACAGGAAATTGAGTCACAAGTCGCAAAATTGATATTTTTCTAAGTTATTCATTCACAAAATCTCGTTCGAACGTTTTCATTGTTGAGCTACTTGAGGACGTATAAAAACATGTACTAACTTTCAAGACAGTGTATTAAATATATCCTTACACTTATAAAATAATACACAAACAATATGTATGAACTAACTATTATTGTGGAGACAGCAATATATGAAAGATATTGCATTTTGAAGCATACAGTTTGATTGAAGTCCATTTTGACAATGTTATCTATGGCTTTTCAATCCTCAATTTGAGCCAAGGACGTTTGATCTATAAAAATAACTGAAGTAATCATGACAGGCCATCCGGTAGCCAATCAACTTCTATTTGATCCTACTCAGATTTCTTTCTAGGTGTAAGTAAAGACACCGCCAACAATTTTCAATCAACAATTCCCTATTAAAACCTCTGAGGGCTGTTGCACAACGCCTGTTCGTTGCAAATTTGTAGCTGTTTTTAACCTTTCTGTTGCTCGTTGAAATTCGTAGAAATTCCTGCTCGTTCTTTGGTACATTTCTGCTCATTCGTGGGGACTTGGACAAATTTCAAGGCAAAAATTGTGTTGCACAATCAAAAGTTAGGACGACCTTCAGAGATATTCTAACTCTGCTCATACCTAATTTGAAGGTCTCCGAAATTTATTCATTGATATTATATCCATTCATAATGGGTAAACAATGACATATCAAAAGTTTTCCACATTCATCATTTATTTTTCTATGTTTTTTATATTCGTAGGTATGAGGCTTGCTCTGGGTAGATTTAGTTATCTGCCTTAGTCTATGTGTGTGTGGCCTCTCAATCAAACAACTGTTCAGTTTCCTTTACTAACTGCCTATTAAAATAGAAGGGCTCATGCGTCCTAATATAGAGACACTGTTGAAGTGGAGTAAGGACCAATTATAAGCCCTCAACGTAGACCCTGAGAATTGCAAAACAAACAAACAGGTCAGCTAGGTCGGAATGTCCCCTATGTATGACATCATTCTATGAAATACCCAACTTTTGACTGGTTCCACACCTCCTATATCCAGAAGTATATCGCTGAGATGGTGTACGGTAACTGCTTGGCTGGTTAGTTTAGTAAGATTATTGTGCTCAGGATCTATAGCCTCCCCACCCCCCACACCCCCTCCTGCACAAAGCTGTTGATTCTTCTGTGGACAAGCGTTGGTCATGCTCTGCTGAGCCTGACCAACAGGTAGTGGTAGTGTTGATAGGTAGTTATTTGGCAATGTTTGTAAGCCCCTTAGAAACGGTACAGAAATCGGTAACCATATTTTTTGTTTCTTTTTTAAATATGGCCGTATGAAACAATTCCTTCAGTCCAAGTTGTAGAGTGGTATCACTGATATCAATAGAGAGTGATAATAGTGTAGTTTTACGAGGAAAATACATCGAAAAACACAGATCCCCTCGACGGGCCCTTGTATTATGCAAGAGACCCGATTTACGGGCATCATTCGAAATGTCCTATGTTCAAGCCACGCTTTGTAAACAAAGGCGAATGGATGCCGGCCGTCTAGTTGAGTACACCCACGAATTTGCCAAATTCTAATGAGGAAGGTGTAGGACGAGGCATTGTGCAACAGAGGGCTAATCGTGGCTATTCCTGCTCGTTCTTTGAGCCTTATGAGGAGGTTATTTTGTTTGTTCGTTGTTCGTTCGTTGTGCAACAGCCCTCTGATTTGTGTCCCACCCACCCGACTTCACAAGGGAAACAACAAGGTATCGATGAGCGGATAGATGACATAGGGCAACTTTATATGGGCCTAAAGAGTTACCAATCCATATATGGTTACAACTTAGATGTAACCTCAGATTTGATTCAAGTTCGTTTGTTTGGAGTCGGATTTCTTGTATGTTTCTTCTCCTCCAATGCTTTTAGCAAAAGGTGATTTTGACTTTAATTTGTGTAGATAATTTCGATATTTACCAAATATATACAGGGATTTGTATCTCTTTGAACATATTTTAAGTTGCTGGCATATGCCTGCGGATTGGTGATATAGACACAAGAATAGATAATATATGATAAACATATGTAATGAGTAGACCCACCTGCCTAGGTAAGCTTACATTATAGAATAAGGTGATAGAAATAAGAATTTGAGTTTGAATCAGAATGTTAAAAAAGGACGACAAACAACAGTACACCTCTATATCCGACCTGAATGAGTGAAACAAATCCCAGTTTGAAAATTCCTAACGTTGTGTTCCAACGCCCTTCATTTGCAATACTGTCTTTAGAAATACTATATGTTAGTCAATGAAAATTTAACACTTGAAGCATCTATATAAATATGTATGCCATAGTTTTTCAATTTTTTTTCTCGGGATAATGTGTTACTCCTTTAGACTGAATTAAAGTGCCAATGTTGCGTTCCAACGCCCTCTCCAAGATGGTTGCAATGCTAGCCCAATTTTCCTCAGAACTAAGTAATTGACTGATGATAATGGTAATATCACCCTTTATTAACACTTACTGGTCGTAGAAATCACAAACATTATCACAGATGTACCAGAAAACCATGATGACAAATGAACACTAATTGTTGCGTTCCAACGCCCAAGATAAATGCTAAAAAAACATTAAATATTATTAATGGTACAACATTAAACAGATATTTTACAATTGTATTCACCTCACTTTCAATGTTATATTCAAGGGCGTTGGAACGCAACACAAGATAATTTAAGCTTTTCTTTATTTTGGCTGCCCCAGGAAGGGTTTTCAAGATAAGTGTTCCCAATTTTCGATGTGGACTTTAAAGATGTGTAGACTCGATTATGTGTAGGATTAGTAGTTCCAATGAATTTAAAATATGGCCCCCAAATAGCCCCAAGTGACCCCATTTCGTGAGAATCGACCATATATATATATACCGCAAATATGCAATGAATCCTCGGGGTAAACGCCAACCCGAGAGCTCATCCCTGAATGCTTCCTACATCCAACTATCTAAAAAAAATTCCAATCCATCACCAGCCTATCATTTTATTTAACATTGTTCGGATGATAGGGATCTGATTTTATTCCCTGTATGGCACGGAATTTAATACTATACACCATGTAATTCTATCCATCAATTCAAATGTCACCAGCAGAATTAGTTAACGCCGCATGCATCTTGGACCTGGGTGTTTATTGGATGAATAAACAAGTAAAGATCACCCTTAGACTGAGAGATTAATTTGACCACCTGCTTAGTTCAGACTATAGATCTGCCTTTAACTGTCAGAGGATGTACCAATAAAGCCTTGTAAAATATATCCTCTAGGGAGTTTCTATAACCTGTAAATATCCTCAAGGGAGTTTCTATTTTCATAGATCCATCATGCATGTCTTATAATAATTTTATCAAGCATACCGCCAGCTCCACCGGAACTGTACAACGATATAATTGGTCATTAAACTGCAAACTGTGCCAGATGCTATGATTGAATACCCGCCCGCCTGGTACCACTTGTTTCAGATATTTTTATGTCCGAAGATTAATAAAAGTTGGGACATGCTTTAAGCTTCATTAATCGCAGACAGCTCTACGCTGGAATGAATAATTGTACAACGTTGCATACACCATAGATTACTTTCCCGAGTGGATTATAAAAAAATGTTCAGAACGGTCCGTGTGCACCTTGCATACTTGCACATTTATATAAGAGGTCCGCTCCATGAACTGCTGTATCTGCTCGGTCGGAGAAATCTCTGAACCATACAAGCAGCCATTGAAAATCACTCAATCACAAAGTTAGGAATATGAATCAAGACACTTAATGTTGCAAAACTGTGCGAGGGGCAGTAAAATCCAAAGATAACACGCTCTTCTAGAGACGAGCTATACACTTAGCTGGCAGGCCGAAGCCTCGTTTTATAATCATTGCATGCCTCTGGCGCATCGCTTTAGTGCCACATTAGTCATGTCAAGTTTTCCCCACATTAACTTCAGAGCAAATGTTGTGGAATCTATGATCTTTGCTGCAGCATCGACGGTCCCAGCTGGTGGAGGGAAGGGCACTAATCCGGGGATCTAAATCTTGCCACCTTTGTGAAGATCAAGCCCCGAGAGATTCGCCATTCTAGAGTCAACTGTGCTGAGCACAGTCGGAGGGAAAGGGCACAAAAGCTGGTAAAGATGTATGGCTACTGCAACCAGTTCCCCGCAAAGCCTGGAGTCAAGTCGATTGCTATTATATTAAGACATTTTCTTTCTTGTATATTTGAAATTGTTGGTACTGCATGCAATGTAGACTGGTCGTATGGTGGAAGTTGAGGAACTTCATAACTTTGTTACACGCAATTTGTAACTGGATATAGTTATTATGTGTTATCTATATAAACTATGTACGATGTCACGTTTAACCATACAAGAAGTGTGTATTACCATTATGGTTCAATATTAGTGAATTTGGAACTAGGGAAGAGCTTATAAAGTATTTAGAAAATATCGATGTTTAAAAATAATGTAAGAAGATGGAGCTAATTGTGAAAACTCAAATATGATGAGCGTTTAAAAATTAACTGATGGTGCTATTGTAATAAGGTTGCGTATATGTATCGTGAGAAGTGATATTAGTCAGTTTTGGTTTTATCTGTTTTATAACTTGTTTTATAACGTTATAATTTGTTTTATAACTTTAAACTTGTTTTATGTATTGTTAATATTTGTGCTTATTAGTCAGTCTCTCTATTAGTATAGACATATTTTCTGTTTGAGGTGACGACTGGAAGACCTGGATATTATCCAGAAGCTTGGTCTCCTATTTGTCGAATCTCATACTTGTATAACTTCAGACAAATAAAGTATTTTTCGATTCAATTCACTTCAATTAACTGCATTTAGCTACCCACAAACCAGGTGATTCTCCGAAATATAACTGTGGTATTTTCTGAAGGATTGTAGCAAAAAGACCAGACAGAATCCTCCAAAACTATGGGCAAATGTCGTTTAGGTTGGGTATGTATGTTTGTATACTGTTTATTTCAAGTTCACATTGGACATTCAAAATAGTATAGTAGTAATAATAAAATAAAATCTGGAAATGGGCACTCATGGGGATGAATACAAAAGGAACTAAAATAGAAAATCTGTCACTTTTTGTTACCTCTGTTGAATGCGAGTGCAGCTCTAAAAGCTTAAAAATGTAACAGTGCAACTGGATATACTCCATCGCCTTCTGGGGTGGCGTTCATAATAGGTTGAATTTATACAATTGTGCCCCGTGATAAATTTGTGTCCATAAAGAGTTATCACACCAATCTGTGGTGTGCTAGATTTTCCGTGATAACTTTTGTCACGGCTGTCACGGGATGCCCGTGACAGCCGTGACAAAAGTTATCACGGAAAAGTTTACATACAATCTCAAAAAATGGTTCATTTTTTTTTGTTACAGTATTTTTACTCAGGAGATGAAAAAACACTTTTAAGACACTTTTATAGTGTTTTTCGTTGTGCCCTGATATAGTGGTTGATGATATTACAGACTGTTCTAATGCTGTCTACATTATTAAATAGTTATAATAAGGAAATAATAATAATTAGATGAGATGAGATGAATAATGGATTTGTAAATTTAATTGAGTAGAAGTCAAAAAGAGTAAATAGAAGAGCACATTCACATATATACTAAAACCATAGGAGAACCACATAAAACAAAATGTATTTGAATTGCTGTATTTTACTTGTTTATTGGCTGTATATCATATTGAGAAACTTATGCATTGCACATGAATTCCCCAACTTTCAACATAATTTGATTCATTTTATACCAGTTTTCCTCGCCATCCCCTTGCACCAACCTCCACACAAAGGGGTCTTAAATTACCAATGAAAAGCAAGGACGAGACGTATATTTTCTGACATAAATTAACATATCATAATGTAATACTTTTCCTTCTCATGGGGAAAGCTAGTTCTTCTCCCAATCTATGGGGGAGGAAATAATGTCAGAATTCCAGATGTCACTGACCGAACCCACATTTTATCACATCAATTCTACATAGCCTCAGGCAAATTGTCCTTAATAACATAGAATTAATGAGAGGACTCTTTTACTATTCATAATACATGATCAAACTCTGAGACATGTTTTTCACTTCTTTTAGAATGAGGTTGGAATGAAGTCATATCAGATAGAATGCATTTTGACAATAATTACTCAAAAGAGAAAAGGTTTGATCTAAACTAAAAATAAAAACGTAGATAAAAAGAGATGGTCGTATACAGTAAATAGTATCTATTTAGAGTGAATAAAAACAAATAGCACACAGCTAATATCAAAATCGTATGGGCTTGGCTTTAATTGACCAGATATGTTATAAGGGGGTGCCTGCCAATCCCTGCATGTCCACGCCCACCCTGAACCCCTGCCAGCCCCACATCTGGTATTACCTCCCATTACCATGTGCAGACAGAATATGTGCTGCAACTAGTCTAATCCTTATCTATCGACTATGATGTACCATTGTAGGCCCTATGAACTCTCCTCTACTGCAACAAGCATACATTGGCTTAAATTCACTCTTTTTGTTTACTGTATTAATGGTATAAAGGAGTACAAGGCTTCATAGAGGGTCCCACATTTGTTTCTCGCTCCCCTCTGCCCCTCTCCCTCTATCCCTGCTATGCACACATGAGTTCTTCTGTAACATGATGCTAGTGATACTAGAATTCATACTTTTTTAACACTTGGGAGAGGGATGGAGAGAGACAAGGGGAGTGAGAGATTCCTCCTGACATCTCGACTTGACATCAAAACCTCCTGCCACAAGCCCAAATTGTGAAATCACAAATATTTATCAAAAACATTTCCTAACTATACAAATCCGAATAGAGAAACTTAGTATCTGGCCACAGGTTTATTATATAATTTCAGTTCAAGCCCAGCCTTTCTATAGGAGTGTTTTCCCATGAGACCAACTCAAGTTACAATTTATGACCGTTGTGGAGACGCAATGGTTCTTTTTGGGGTAGGATGAACTGATTATATCTTTTCCATGCCCATGCCAATGTACCTGTGTAATTCTCCCAAACGGGCAGCATTTGTTTTCAGGAGGCCATTTTTTTCTTTTGAAAAAATAAAAGTTGTTGCATCCCTACAATCCTTGGTGCTATCATATATAGCAGGGAATATCAGTATAGTGCAGACAAAGAATGTGACAAATATTATGGACCCTACACCTATGCTTCAGATATAGCTTATTTTTGCCTATATTGTGCCTTAGTTCGGCCATATTACTATTAAACCCAGTCATCAATAATTGAGGTGAATTACCCAGTAATTTGGCCAGCACAATTAAATGAAATGTCAGAGGTAGGGAAATGATGTAGGCCGGCAAAAAAGGGCCTGGTTATAACCAGAAGTTTGACTACCTTTTTGACAAAATATCCGTTTTATTACTATAAAATTATTCTCCCAATATAGAGGGATATCTTTATCTCTAATAATTATCATCCTCCGAAACGCAGGATGTCTTTCAGTTCTGTTCCTCCATCAAGACAAAGGACACTAGATTGGTAGAATCTCGCCATGGTTTGGGAGGGTGACAATTATGGCATAACGACGATTCTATGGTGTAAAGGCATGATTGCAATGAGTGTTCCCTGCAATTTAACATCTGTATTTATTCATATTTATACTTTTCACCAAATCAAGGCCTAAATAATTATTAGAAAGGGCAAAATTACATGAAAATATTTATTGCCAAATTATAAGGGAGATATTTTACATTTGACAAAAGATTCCCACACCAGTTCAAGGCAATATGTGAGGTAATAAAAGGTTTCAGGGATGTCGTGGGATAATACATTATCTAAATACTAGCAAAGTACCTGTCCTCCGGATGGTCAACCTCCTTCCCCACACTTCCCCTCTCCCTCTTTTCCCTCCCCCTCTTCTCTGACTTTCATACCTGTTTTTCTCTCCCAACCCCATATCCGATTCCCCCCTCCCTCCCTCTTCCTCATGCTTTCCCTCCCCTCTCTCCCTTCCCCTACATCCTCTCCCTCCTCTCTTCCCCCCTCTTCTTTCCCTCCCCCTCTCCTATATTCCTACACCCTCTTCTTCACTCTCCCACTCCTCTGCATGTAGGACGGTCACCCTCTCTTCCCATACTTCCCCCTCTCCCTCTTCCCTCCCCTCTTCTCTGCATGTCTTTCATACCTGTTTTTCTCTCCCAACCCTATGTCCGATTCCCCCCCCCCCCACTCTTTCTCTCCTCTTCCTCATTATTATCATTATAGAACTTTTATTTCTCATGAAGCATGCTGTTACATAAAGGAGAAAAAGGGGATAGCATATGATCTGTCAGCACTACTGTAAGGTGTGTTGATCTCCCCAGATTCCCTGATATATTTTGGATTACATTTTGTTTTGTTTTTTATGATTAAGTCACTGTTGCATAGTAATATTTTCCATATTTTACATTTGTTTTACATTTGGTAGAGTAGTAGAAACTTTTTAATTATACATTCAAGTTTGATTAGAAAATCACGTTCCCCCTCCCCTCCCCTCTCTGATCTCCCCCCCCCCTCTCCCTCCCCTCTTCCTGATGCTCCCCCTAGGTCCCTCTGGACGTAGGTTGTGGGAAATGACATAGTATCTCACAGGGGCTTTCCCAGGCTATAAATGGAGTGTAGAGATCGCAATTTAAACAAGTACTAAGTTAAGAAATTATCAAGTTAAGTTTGGTTTATCTATCTAACTTTACAATTATTGTCAACTTAATTTATATACCTGGCGTTTCCAATGAAAACGAATCTCAGGCCCAAATACTTGTGTCCGATGTCAAGTTATATAGTTATATTATTGCAATGTAGCCATGTAAAACAAGACAAAATTATTTTAACAATTGGACAGACAAAGACAAAGAAACCATTCTTTTCCTTATATGGATTTCTACCTCTTTTCGTAGAAATCGCTCTACCCTTATATTATATGGATACATAAGTATTCCATCCACAAAAAAATAAATGCAATTTAATATTAACCCAAATAACCATCCTAGCTTCAAACCTGCAATTGAAAAAGTTCTTTGCAAAATATGCATCAGTAGGCCTACATGCTTTCAGATTTATAGAATATAAAGTGAAAATGACCCGAAATGCACCATTCACACCTAGTTTTTGCAAATTTTCCAGGGGAAGGGGAGGTACCCCACTAGTGTATACTACTCGTGTTTGTACCTCCCGCCACCAAATACTCAAAAACGGGAGATCTCCTGACTTCCACTTCTCCCTATTTAGCACCTCTGGGAGGGGGACTACATTTGTCTTCATTGGGACTCC
Source organism: Sthenelais limicola (assembly GCA_942159475.1). Classification (NCBI taxonomy): domain Eukaryota; kingdom Metazoa; phylum Annelida; class Polychaeta; order Phyllodocida; family Sigalionidae; genus Sthenelais; species Sthenelais limicola. The sequence goes on along the minus strand of OW804097.1, from coordinate 67,043,429 downwards.
AACATTTAAACTTTTAAATTTCTATTAGACTATACTACAATTAGGTAGATTATGTCCCCAAGGGTATAACAGTAGGGAGAGAGAGTGACTGGGGAGAGAGGGATAGAAAGAGGGGGAAGAGAGAGTAGGGAGAGAGACAATGGGGAGAGAATGCCAAGATGGGGTATGGGTAGAGAGGGAGGGAGAGAAAACAATTAAGGAGAGAAAGTGGGAGTGAGAGGGATAGAGAGAGGGGGAAGAGAAAGTAGGGAAAGAGAGAGGGAGAGAGACTGGGGAGAGAGAGGAGAAAGAGAGAGAGACAAAGGGGGAGAGAATGCCAAGAGGGAGTGGGGGAGAGAGGGAGAGGGAGAGAAAGCAAGGAAAGGGATAGTGGGAGAGCGATGGAGAGAGAGCGATGGAGAGAGAGGAAGGGTGAGAGGGATAGAGAGAGGGGGAGAAGAGAGGGAGACAGTGGGAGTGAGTGGGAGGGGGAGAGGAGAGAGATGGAGAGAGAGTGGGGGAGAGAGAGGGAAAGAGGTAGAAAGAGAGAGGGGGAGCGAGAGAGGGATAGGAGAGAGGGGAGAGCACAAGGAGGGGGAAATATGTAAACCTTACAAATTATTGAAATTTGAAACAAATCGATTGGGGAGAGAATGCCAAGATGGAGTATGGGTAGAGAGGGAGGGAGAGAAAACAATTAAGGAGAGAAAGTGGTGGGAGTGAGAGGGATAGAGAGAGGGGGAAGAGAAAGTAGGGAAAGAGAGAGGGAGAGACTGGGGAGAGAGAGGAGAAAGAGAGAGAGACAAAGGGGGAGAGAATGCCAAGAGGGAGTGGGGGAGAGAGGGAGAGGGAGAGAAAGCAAGGAAAGGGATAGTGGGAGAGCGATGGAGAGAGAGGAAGGGTGAGAGGGATAGAGAGAGGGGGAAAAGAGAGGGAGAGAGTGGGAGGGGGGAGAGGAGAGAGATGGAGAGAGAGTGGGGGAGAGAGAGAGGGAAAGAGGTAGAAAGAGAGAGGGGGAGCGAGAGAGGGATAGGAGAGAGGGGAGAGCACAAGGAGGGGGAAATATGTAAACCTTACAAATTATTGAAATTTGAAACAAATCGATTTACAAAGCATCCCACTATCACAAGAGTAAAGTTAAAATGTATGCTCGTTAGTTCTAGCTATTTTAAGTGGCAAGAATGATTATTTTCTTAATTCACTTGCTTGCACCTCAGAATAAGCTCGCACATATATTATGGTGCAGAGAGTTGATTCACTGGGTCTCTGCTAGAATTAAATGGGTGATTGGTGAAATAATAGATTACATTCAGTGGATTCTTGGATCGGCAGAGACTATAATTGATTACATCATGCATGACTCCTTATGTATGCACCCTCCCACAGGGTGGCCTTATCCCTCAATCAGCAGGTGGTCAACTCATTTTTAAAGTTTTTTGAAATTGTAAAATATACTAACTAAATCATTTATTCGCCTTGTCATAACAAATATTCTCATCTTTATTTCATCAATGTGTGACGTTTAGAAGGAAAGATATTAAAGCTGTGTATTTGTGGTGTGAATGTGAGTGGGTAGATTCTTATGCCAGATGTGTTCAGTGCTCCATCTCTAGTAGGCCATCAGCTGTACCCCAAAAGAGTGATTTTCGTTCCGGATTGTGGGCACTACGAATCTGCCATGTTTAAATTTCTAACTTTTGAGGAATTTTAATTATCTATGTTTGGAAAATAAAATAAATAAATAAATAATAAAAAATATTATCTTCTATATTTAGAATCAAGTGACTGATATCAACCAATAGAGAAAAATGTGCCCTTAAATTGTTTTCTTTTGACCTAAGATGTCAGTGCATTATTTTCAAAGTTATTAGCAAAATGCCTCATAAAGGTCAAGGTCAAAGGTCATTAATCCACCCAAAAAAACCAATAAGTTTGTTTACTATTTAGATGTCCTACTGTTTACTACCATTAGAATCGACTTGATATAATCGTTTCAAATATAATATCTCAAAATCCATTATAAGTGACTTGTGACTCATTTTCCTGTAACACATCACATATATCTGTTTACTGGGAATATCATCTAAAATCGTTTTAAAATGATTTGCTCTGTTGGTTTTATTATGGCATGGGCTACATGAAACATGAAACATGATATGGAACATGAAAAATGCACAGCCATACCCTTCATTACTTTTATTAAGACAAGATTTATGACTACCTTGTGACAAACTTCTGACTAAAAGTTGTCATGGTGACAATTGTTTTGTCACGGTGACACCATTTTTGTCACGGTGACAGCATTATTGTCACGGTGACAACTTTATAAACGCGGCCGTTAAGACGGTCTTTGTCAGTGGCATTAGTGCCCGGGCACCGGGCACCGGGCACCACTTATTATGAACGCCACCCCTGAATGTGTCCATTTCAAGGCATCAGAATTTGTATTTTGTAAATCATCAGTATGTGTTTCAACACTATGTATGATTACCATCATCAGTCATTTCTTTTGGATTTCTATATCATAACAGAAGCCAGAGAAATAGTTTAGATATATTATTATTCAATGGAGTCCAAAGATGTCTTTATTTCACACGATGTTTGCTCCAGGCTCATTTTTTTTATTGTTTTAAAGATAATTATATAAAGATACAAAAATATGTGAATATCTAATATTTTCACAAATGATGCGGTGATGTGTGCTGAACCGCTGCAGTGTTCAAAGTGGCTAGAATGGAAGGCGTGGCAAAGGTGGGCGGGGCACGACGCTTGTGATTGGTCGCGCCCGCCGTGACGTCATAGGTGGGAGGTAAACACATCCACGTGCCGCGATATGGGCGTTGTCAAGTCCAACTGTAGGTTGTATAAGAACTACCAAAACCTTATATATGTGGCTTTAACTGCATACATCGGCATGTATGAGTGGTAACCTGTATATCATAACCGGGTATATACAGGTATAGTCAAGTTATTTCACATATAAACTATTACATGAATAGTGCACAGGCCATTGGCATTTAACATGTTACAATTATGCACATTCTTTGGAAATATGCTTTACTGGATTGTCAGTTACATTTTAAGCTTGGCGAATCCTTGAGCGATTTTCGTCTTAATTCTTCCCCACATCCGTATAATATATGCATAGTTAAAATTCAAATATTTAAACCGAATTCGTCGGCAGGCTAACAGAAGCGATATCCAGTTTTAGGATGTGTCACGTTCAGCAATCATTTGGCAGTCCTATGTTCCCAGGAACCATTTCATCTTAAGATAGCCCGGCAATAGATACTCTTATCTTTTATATTTCTATATTATAGGATGTGATATATGATGTGGCTTGGGCTTTGATGTTCAAATGAACCAATAATATGATAGTTTTCTTGCGGGATGGCCGGACTAGTTCACAGCTGCTTCAGCCTTAAACAGTGCTTCCCTACCAGGAAATTCCTTTATCAGGAACATCGGGGTATTGAGGGATTCTTTGAACTACATCGAGCTATTTGAAACAGAAGGCGTTTTCTTAGACTGCTAAAGGATTCGCCTTTGAAAAACACACCTCTTTTGGTTTTCCAAGGCCTTTGCACCACCCCAAAGTAAATCGAAATATGGGCTGGGTAAAAGATATCCTTTATATTCGTAGCAGATGCTCAATAGGTTTGTACCTGATGGACAATTAATGGGTAACTGCTGGGAACCCCTACAGGCACTGCATGCAGTTTATCCCATTTTCGATCAACCCTCCGAAATAACCATAAAAACATCAAACGTAAAACCCAACGAAGGAACGTACACAGGTTTACACTTAAATGATTCTGAAATGTATCAAAGAATGTTAAGCTCCTGAACATAACAAGTATAGCCAAGAATAAACGTGTCTATTTATAGAACGGAGACTCTGCCGTAGAACCTAAGATTGACGTAGGTATTATGGTATTCACAGAACCAATTATGTAGGCGTTTGTTGGTTTTCTGAAAGGTATATGAATTAGAAAATATTTGTTTGCAAATGATTGATTTTGCTCATTTATGGTCAGAGGAACGTAATTACAGAAGAAGAGCGTCTCTAGTAAATGGAAATGTAATTAATTGTCAATTCAATGAAATAGACGTTGCACCTTCATGGTAGGATAAAAACGGTCCATCTACAAATTTATGACATTAAACATTTAAAAAAAATGAACGTGTATATGCAATATGGTGAAGTTGAATATTCATAGGGAGTCTCCCATTATGTTAAATGTTGACGGTATCTTTTGATTATTTGAAAACCTTCATAGAAGGCATACCATATACATCATCACTACGGCGGTTGATTCGTCAAAGAAACAAGGTATTTAGAAAAGCAAAAAAAGCAAGTACTGACCCAGGTTTATGGTCAGAGGCGAAGAAACTAAAACGGTTGGTAAAATCTTTAGCACTAAAAAACAGAAAAGAGTATTTGTCAAGAGAGTTAGATAACAATATTGGCAACCCGAGGAGATTTTGGTCTATTTTGTCGGGTGTATATAGCAACAAACCAGTTACATCAAACCTTCCCTTTGTAGTTAATACAGATGGTGAACAGCTATTGGACAAAGCTGCAGCTGATTATTGTAACGAATTCTTTGGTAATTTGGGGGTGGCTCATGACTCTGTTGAAATTCGACCCATTCCGATAAAAACTCGCAATGTTTTCTCATGGAATGATATGATATCGGAGGAAAATGTTAGGAAGGTTATTAAAGACACCAATTTCTCCAAATCATCTTGTATTGTTGGAATAAAATCATCCCTTCTCAAAATGTTTTTGCTGGCAGATATCGAGAATATAACTTCCCTTTTTAATTGTGTCAGAATGTCAGGAATTTTCCCTCAGAGTTGGAAGGATGGAGTTTGTACCATGATCCCGAAAATTAAGAATGGTAGAAAAATAAATGATCTTCGTCCTATTGTATGTACCCATATAATTAGCAAACTTTTCGAAAAAATTTTAGCGAAGAAGATGATTGACTATCTTGAAACAAATAATTTGGTGATGGATAGACAACATGGTTTTCGTAATGCAAGAGGAACAGATACTGCATTAAAATCCTTGTTGGATAGTGTTTTATTCTATAAGGACCACTCTATAAATTCAGCTGTTACATTTTTAGACATCTCTAAAGCATTTAACAGCGTTAATATTGCCCTCCTGCTCGAAAAACTCAAATCACTAGGTATCGATAAAAACGTACTGAAATTATTACGATCTTATTGTGTTGATAGAACACAGCGTACAGTTTTTAATGGGTTTCTTTCCAATAAAGTAGTTATGAAGGCAGGAGTGGCGCAAGGAAGTATCCTTGGCCCGTTATTCTTTGTGATTTATATGAATAGTTTGGCCGATGTGAACTTTCATGGGCAACTTATTATGTACGCAGACGATTGCGCAATATGTACGCCCATTTTAAATAGAGATTCGATCAAATTATTGCAGTTGGATCTGCAGAGATTCGCGGAATGGTCAAATAGTAATTATCTTAAGGCAAACGCCAAAAAATCTCAGATACTTGTCTTTAGGGGAAACCTTGATGCGTTTGTAAAAAATCTTCCTCCCTTAGATCTTGGAATGGAGGTGATAGCATATGTAGAAGAGTATAAGTACTTGGGTACATGGCTCAACAGTCAATTATCTATGAAAAAACAAGTTAGTACCAATTATGGGATCGCAAGTAATTATCTTAGACGACTAAAGAAGGTCAAACATCTGTTGAACCAAGATAGGCTTGTACTGATATACAAAACTTTTATTTTGCCCATCTTAGAAAAATCTTGTGTATTTATCGATTTGTCCAACAAATGTGATTACATAAGGTTGCAGAAATTGCAAAACAAAGCACTTGGTATTATTTATGGTAACAGTTACTACAGAGAAGGAAAATTTAACATGCATATAAAGAGCAAGTTATTGCCCCTATCCTTTAGAAGTGAGATAAGAGCCATCTGTTTACTAAGACGAACTGGCACCTTTGCTGATAATAACAATGTTGGACATATGTTTAGGAATGGACATAGGAAAAAAATTGAGTTAATAAAGTGGAAGAAACAACAAATCAAAAGAACCACTTTAGGTAGAGTAAACGACACTTGGAACAAGTTGCCCGAGAAAATAAGAACGATAGAGGGTGATATTGGGTTCAAGAACTCGATAAAAATGTACTACTATGGTAAATTTATAGAATCTGGATTGATTGAAATGTGACTGAGTGTTATTGTAATTTTATAACGGAATGCTTGTAAGTAGCGGAATTTTGTGTCTGATTAATTGTTCTCAGATGTCGGAAAAAGTTCCTTAATGTAAAAATATTAAGACGAGTTATAAAACTGTTGCACTGAAGCTGTATTACCTCGCGAGTAGGCCCTTGTGTAAAGTAAAAAGTGATGATGACAAATAATGTAATATTGTAAAAGTTATAATTTAACGAGAAATGGAATATTCAATGGTCAGTATGTAAGAGCACGACGCGGAACATTGTGTAATTGTTGCTTTTATTTGTACTACTGTTTTTAAGAAATTAGCCTGATCTACTTAAAACTATCTGTATGTTAATCAGATATGTACCCATTTGTATCACTGTACTACTATTAGAAGTAACAGTAAACTCGAATAGTTTGATCAGTCGCTAAGTAGGTATAATGATTAATTTAAAATTTAGTGTTGTAGAATTAGTTTAGACTCAGAATTTCTCTTATTATTTTTTATTTTTACTCTCTTTTCGTGTACTAAATTTAGGAGTTAATATAGAAATATCTTGATGTAATTTAAAAGTAAATTTAAAACTCAGGCTATTCTGGGAATATTCGTACTGTCGTATGGAAATGTCTGTGTCCTGAATAAAAAAAATTCAAAATCAAAAATTAAGCATTTTATCGAGACTCTATCCTAGTACATGAAAGTGCATAATGTCTTTTATATCTTTTTGCTGATCACATCATCTCGTGTGATTGGTGGGATACAATTACCACCTTAACCTTTTTGGGTACGACAGGGTTTGATGTAAACCATTGATTGCAAAACAACAACAAAATAAACAAATCTCAGGCTTTAAGCAATTTATATTATTCATCTCTGTAGGGTCATTTTCAAAACCTCAATCATTAATAAGAAAAGTTTTAGTTGGGATTTATTTCATCTCTACATATTCTAGATAATGTAAACACTTTTTCCATGGCTCATCTCAAATAAATGGTACAAGTTGCATACCGTATGTTATATTGAACTAACCTATAGTTTCTCCCCTCTCACTCGTTCTCCACACGCCGGAAGGCGTAGTAAATTCACAAGGCGGAACCTGGGGAGACAAGTGTAGAATGACCAAAAGAGGAGAAACATGGTAGGTTCGAGATTTATTTCACTTCTGCCCACTATAGATGTATTAGATTTTATTGTTTCCTACCATTGATATTATTATTATTAAAATGTAAATTTTGAATGCCTCGATTAAAAATTACTTTGCTTTGAGTCAAGGTGTGCGTCATTTGCGTAACCATCCATGTGCAATGTCTCATCCAATCAAAACGCAGCTTTGAGCACGTGAGAACGGATAACCAGACTCGCCTATGCGTGGAGAACAAACTGCCTACAGGCATTCCGGTCTCCACGCATTAAGAGGTGAAATAAATATATACTATTATGGTCTGACTAGACATAAAGACAAAGGTTACAAATTTAATTTCATCATAACATTTATTAATCTGAATCTCAAATTATAACCAGTACTTAACAATATAACTTGGGTACATAAAACAGGAACACTGAGAGAAATAGGGGGTCACCTTTGAAAATCTCAAAAGCTTTAGACAAAACCTGCACACGGTTATGAAATTCCAAAGACTCCAAAGTTAAAAGCCAACGGCACACTCCCCAATAGCTACAATGTTACATCCTAGTTCATGAAGTCTGCACTAGGATAGCAGTGAGCATACTCGCCTTGTTACAAAACCCATTCTGGCTGTGTCTTATGACAGCAAGCTGGCCTGCTTGTTTCAATATCAAAACTCCAAGATCAATTGCTTTAGGGTAATCGTTCTTATGGGCTAAAACAGATTACGGTTGCGAAAAAGGATGATCAATGTATCAACCTGATTATTCGCAATATAGAGAGAGGTGCTCAACTAATCTGTCATCTTATATATGGCTCGACATTGGCATTGCTCAACGGGGACTGGCAAAATATTTGCATCCAAGTTCTAAGGTTTATATATTGTTAGCGTTGTCATTTGCATTACAATCAAGGCGCTCATTAGGTCGAATTAAGGTCAAATCATTAAGGTCACGATGTTGTCAGATAGAGGTTTATTCCGATAGTCTCGCACTTGGTAAAGTACAGAGTATCAGAGTAACAACGAGGTAAGTCCAGCGCGTAGGTGTTGACGATAGCAATGGCTTAAGAAGACTCTCTTACAGAAGAGCACAGCTCCTTTATATATACAGGGTATATCTACGATTGGAGCTCATTATACATGCAGTTCCCATCCAAGCTCATTACACATACAGTAATAGATCACATGGCGAGCTTCTCTCCTCTCACCTGCCCCTCCCAACCCCACTCCACTCACCCAATCCACAAACTAAAGGGAAAAAGGGAAGGAGGTAATATGTGACCCGGAGAGGGCAGGGGTCCAATTAACTAGCATACTTAAGGTAAATACAAAAAGGGTAATTAAGAAAGGAGGGGGGGGGGGTATGGCCCTAGGCTGTCCTATTACAATATCTTCCTATATCTCCTCACAGGTCTCACCTAATTGTTGGTGTCATCCCTAGTTTTTATTTTCCATAAGCTTAAATTGAAATAATGTTGTTCTGTTGAGAAAATAAATAGTCAGTTAACAAACTAGTTATTATTCCCATTTACAGGACAACATACAAAAATGGTTATTCTATACATGCAATCAGTTTGAGTAAATTGAATCGTTCTGACGGGTACTTCATCTGATATAACATAGGTTTAGGGTTTCATATTAATATAACCATTGTTATTCATAATGAAGATATGTCATATTTCTGTGTGTTATTCCCGAAGGCTATATTATTATCAATGTATTTACATCCCATAACTCCCCTTTTGGTTTAATTTGTATCGCAATGCAAAGTTCAATCATAACATAGCTGTTCATATTGTATGTTGTATTCATGATTTATGGATTCAACCATAATTATGCCCACACAGTTTCTTTAATTTTTTAAATTGTCATCCAGTATTGGTATTTGGTCTTTACCGGCTGGACCTATAGATAGATAGATAGATCTGTCGTCTTTTTGTCAATGTTATCAGTCTTTTACCAGCGCAGTTATGCTGTTTAATCATGTCCTAATATTCAGTCCACTTCAATTATGGTAAATCACTACCTCTACTTCAAATTCAAATTTACTCAGATTTAATATGTTACCAGTGCCAAAACAAATTTGTGGTCATCTGAAGTTGACCATGTTTTCCACGTACTTTCAATATCGGCTCGATCATATCAGACTACATATCAGTTCCTCATATAATATTAAACCACCATCATACGTTTATCAATATGCTGGATAAAGGGAAAATGAAGCCCGATACGTCGGACCCCTAATAACCAAACCTACAACTCATATCCCAGCCCCTGTCCTTATTGCTTTGGGGTCAATCCATCTTCTTGAGTTTATCAATATGTGATGTGTTACAGAAAAATGAGTAACAAGTCCCAAAGATGGATTTTGAGATATTATCATATTCGAAAAATGAGATCAAGCCGATTTTAATCATAGTAAACATTACCAAAGCTAAACATGATTTGTTTATATTTTCAGTTTGATATTTGTATTGTTTATATTACTATTCTTTTGCCATTTCTATTATGCATGGAGCCCCAGGAAAGATATAACATCTAAGAACCCCATTATCTTGAACTAAAACAAAAAATGGGACTAAACCAATTGGAAATCATGTACCAAGATTATCTTCTTTGATGATAACAACCAAATATTTAACAAGAACAATACCCCACTGGCTTGTTGTTCTTTGTATAAAAGATGGATATCCATCAACGTGAAGTGTATAATAGAAAGAATAAGTAAAATGGAAATTTGTCTGGCTTATTCCTGACCATGAGTGCCTCTGGCAAACAAAATAGGAATTTGCTTAATCGTTGGAAGTACTCAACATATGATTTATAACATTAATGGATCGAGTATGTGTCCTATTCACATGATTAAGTGGCTAAACGAGATTTCAATGTGCTGTCACATAGGTATATAATATGCGCAGCTGCTACAGACCAATCCCTCATTAGATCTATCAACGAGAGTACATTGAAGAGAGATAGAAGTATATCCAATGCTATACCCGAGCTTGTTTGGTCCTGCTGTGAACCACAGTATGGGGTCTGGGGGAGAAAATCGGGGAAAGGACCATAAAAGGCCATAAAATGCCATAAAACCCACATGTTCTGGCAAATTTCAACTCATTAATTTATACAGAGAAATGGAAATATCACCACATTTAACATTGGTCCGATCTGATTTGAAGAATTACCATAAGACCTATGGATGGAGAAATCAGTAGGCTACACATTGATATGGTTTATGTGCTTCAAATTAAATCAGAGGATATGATCAAATGGAAAAAACTGATTGAAAATTAGTCAACAAATGAATTACTTCATGATACTTGCTCATTGTTATTTTATTTTTACAAATGAGATATACAGATCCCAAGCTATAGATGTTCTTAACCTCATTGACAAGTTATATATCAGATTTATGCAATATTTAAACAATATTGAAAGAAACTTTACTAGCACTTCCAAAACGGAAAATGAGCTGGGAGACTTGTATTTACTGAAGGCCCTTTAAGAACGACCAAACAAGCTCGGATAAAAGGGTCACCGCCAGGGTCATTAACCCTTTGATTTTGGCCCATCAGATGCCATGATAAGGTGGGAAAAGGTGACAGAAGTTATACCGACTCATGAGTTCAAACTCTCTTTAATGTACCCTCGTTGGATCTATGTAATTAAAAGGTGTAATTTGAATATTCAAGTAAAAAAGCAATTTTTACGCTGATAGAACCTAAAAGCTGGGTTCCACTGGCCGGCTACTACTCCTGCTATTCCTACCACTACTTTGACACTCTATTGCTCATGCTTCTTTAGAAGTGGGAGCAAGCAACTGAAAGTAACCAGAATGTTTGATAGTAGTTGGAGCGCTCTACGCTTCTAAAATCCACCAAAAGAAGCAGGAAGTAACATGGCCATGTAGCGGGAGCCAATAGTACCCATCCCCCTTACACCCCTGTTAAAGCTCCCACTTCTTTAATCAAGAAGCGGGAGCAGTAGCGGGAGAAGTAGCTGAGCAGTGGAACCCAGGCTTTAAAGAAAGTGTAGGCACTTTGTCATACTAAGAGTTGTTCCTTATACTTTTGGGGGGAAAATAAATATCCCTTCGCCCAGTTTAGTCAAATCCATCAGCCAGGAAGAGTAGAACTTCCCGTATAATAACGAAATAGATTTAACAAAGAATATCATATCTCCACCAGGTTGTTGGTGTGTATGCTAATAACCATGCAAAATTAGGAGAGGGTCTGATAGTATAAAGGAACTCTAAATGGGTAGAGACGACGCAAGATAACGCTAAATGTTATGAAGATTATGATAGGATGTAACCAGGTTGGTTTCTGACTTACTGTATACGATGCCCACAAGTTTTTTTTAGACCAGGGATGCCATGAGAGGCCGCAGGCTTTGAGTGATATCTCTGGTTGAAAAACAACAGTGAAAAAACGAGTGAAATAGTCCCTAGCCTATATTATATACCATAAGGTAAATTTATGTGAGATTTTTTAAATCCTAGTGCTTGAGACAGGATATATTTGTCTCTGGATTGGTCATATTGTTAAACCAAAATGACAAGGGGACTCTATGCATAGATGAACGCAATGCACGGCGCTAACTGCTCATTGAATCAACTATCATCTTTGACCCTACTGTAACTAAAAGCCCATAGATATTCTCATCGAACTATATTTCCCTTAAATTGTAACGTAGCCATTAACGAGGTGTAATGTAATCTAATATAAACATGCATTAAGCATGATGGAATATTTATGCTGGATTACTTGTTCTACTCTAGCTCGAAAATGTAATTTTCTAAATATTTTAAGCTGAGAAACTCGTGTACTGTACGAGTGCTTTTTTATCTTTTTTATTTTTTTTTTCAAAATGTTTATTTATTCCTATCCTGCCTTCTTGGCGTACACAATGCTAGGTCATTGCATACACAAATATACAAACCTTATTCAAGGACATGTTATTATTGCAATAACATTATTGATTACATGATGGACTTATGAAAGGAAACGTGATTAATGCAAGTGCATTGTTGTTAAAGCATTTCACTCTATACCCTCAAACCTACTACCACTTCTGCTTGACAACAAAGGCATTTTAGTATTTATTGCAATAACATATTGATTACATGATGGACTTATGAAAGGAAACGTGATTAATGCAAGTGCATTGTTGTTAAATCATTTCACTCTATACCCTCAAACCTACTACCAATTCTCCTTGACAACAAAGGCATTTTAGTATTTATTTTCCACCTTCTAGCGCCTTGTGAAACCTCGATCACCTCGCCTCCCCTGCCCATGGCCGAATGTAAAGTTGTATTTTCTCCTTGGGGACGGAGCATCCCAGACTCTCGCCTGCCTCAAAACCCTTCTTTATTTGCTTGCATCAGGCACACCCTAATGTATCAAGCGTGAGTTCAGATACTAACCTTCACCTACTAAAAAAGCATTGATCGAGTTTAAATTAGGAGTCGTCAGAAGTAAATGGATTCGTCCAGCAATTGAAGAAGGGCCTAACAGATTCTATGGGGGTGCTCTCAGGTTGACATTAATGCGTATATAAGCTTAAAGAATAAGTCTAAATTGTCAGCATTTCATGTGAGATTTTGTCGATATGGGCATATTTGTGCGATATCCCCAGTTCTGGACGCACACAAAAAGTAGGCCTAATATAAGTACATGAATACCCATATCTCATGTTATTAGAATCTATGATTATTGGGCATTAGTGTCGCCCCCTACCCTCGGCTACTGGCAGTGTTCACCCACAATCCCATATACTTCCTTCTTCTCTACACATATCAAACAAACAACATACATAAGTTACAAGATTTGATTCCCACCCACCCAATTTCCCCATCAAATAACACAAACACAGCCGCTAGTACCAACCATACATTTATTATCACACAAAAATGTATCTCGATGTTCTAACATTACATCAAATTCATTAATACATTATTTAATTAATCTCAAGGTCAAATGTCGACTTTAATAATATAATTCTCATTTATTATCAAAACTATTATTCTCTTAACAAAAAATTGTTATATCATTATACTTAAAACATAAAAATGTTATCACCCAAGTTCCGCTTTATCTATCACATCTCTTTAACGCTAATTACTCATGTCATATCCTTTAATTTAACTTTAATATAAATGTTCAATTTATTGGGGAGGACACTAATGTGGACCTACCGTCAGTGGGAAGGGTCGGTAAAGACCGAAATGCGGAACAAATACACTTATTCTTTGAACCTGTATGTTGGTGCATTACCATAGGCCGCAAGTGTTAATGCAAAGTGATGTCAGTGTAAAGCGAAAGTGTAAGACATACATATTTGATGCATTCTTGTCACAGAAAACGCTGGAATTTCACACTGTTTACAAGACCAACTGACATGCGTAAGTCATGTGTAAGTCCACATATGCTTACCATTATTGTTAAAAGAGTAATTTAGGTAAAAACCTGATGATCTGAAAAAAGGATACATTTCTAGAGCCATCAGAACTTTTTTAAAAAATGAAAAAAATAGTCCGTTCGAGTCGTGAAACCAATGCCAGAAGAAACCCTGTGTCCAGGGTGTAGAAGCTTTGAAACGTTCCATCTAGCACATTCTTTGTGGCATTGGCCATTCTTTGTCATTAGGAAAAACCATTATTGCAAGCCTCACTATTCATAAAACACATTAGCTACATAAAACGGGCCCACGGTATACATCATGGTCATGGAAACATGATATTCTTAAATAAATGAATAACTTGCACCACACCTAGCATTGTTAATGTTGAAAGCAAAGCCATAATGACTAAATTATTATTACTAATAAACGCTATTATAGTGTATGACATTGGTAATGTGGAATGTGGGATGCCATGCCATATGGCAGTACATGTATCCAGTCGTATTATCTTATATGTACGCCCTGAAATTGGGTCCTTGGGACAGAATGTGATTCCAATTGTTCATCTGATGGTATATGCAATATATATTTTTGCAGAGGTTAATAGAGAGGACATTATATAACTACGATGATTGGCGTATACAGTTTGCCTTTAATGCGCTTGATGAATAAAGAGAGAAACATCGTAATTATGTGTCGTTCTTAGTAATAATCCAAAAGTTTAATGCGGTTCGGAGCGAGAGGCCTTTCCTCAGTTTCAAGGAACTCTCGATCTCAACTATGAGACTAGACAGGATCTAATGAATTAGATATTAGCATGTTATTGAATATGAATCATGTATATATATACAAATGATGTTTTTACAAAATAATTCTGCTCTGGAATAGGCATTTTAATTTGATACCAAAATGCCCGAGATTTAATGGGGTTGAATTGGTGGGACATATCATCTATGTCGTCTTATACTCCTCGCATGTGGTAATTGCTACCAAAGCGGGGGGCCATTAAACAATAAAATGGATGCAGGAATACATCCATCATTTTAGAATAAATATTGCACTCTCTCAATTGTAAGAGCACTGCTCTTAATTGTCACACAGCAACCTTACGGGTATCATACCAGTATATTCTATTGGTAACGGTTTCTGTCAATATCCATTAATACAATGTACAAGTTTATGTATATTTGTGATATTTGCTTACATTGTTTGTAGCTGACTTTGTCTAAAATAAATAGGGTCCCTTAGCTGTTTATATAGAAATGTATTCCTTATATCGATACATTTATTTACGAAGTATACGTATAATATAGAACCACAGTAAAACTGTTTCATATGGATAATTTCTCAATGTCCACTCAGTTGGGCTGGACACAGTTTGATCAAGAACTTAACGTGACAGCTGTATGTTTGATACAAAGAACTAATAATAATAACAAAAAGGTAGACAGAATGATAATTTAAGCTAAGGATATAATGGGATTGTCAGACTATGGACGTAAGAAATGATCGATAGCGAGACTAAATCTCAAGAGATGAATGAACGTCAAGTATTTGTTATTGACTTTACACTTAAGGGCAATACATCAGGACAACATCACTTTGAGGGTCCTATACTGCACAAATCTGACCACTAACTGCAACGAGTCTTGTCGTTGCAGTTTCCATTAATACCAAGAAGGCATAAATGAAGTTGCAAACTCACGGTTTGATTGATTATGGTCTGAATATCGTTCACACGCACATAATGAACTTTTATTATCAAAATGCTTATATTCGAATACAGGAAAAAATATCGATTTGCTTTGGGGTATTTATAAAAATGTATTTGGCATTATATTTCAATATATGTTTTGTATTCAACACCTCAATCATAGATATCCGCACAAGGTCTTATTTATCAATGTGAAAGATCTGATGTCTTTCCACTTCAAAATAAAGACTTACTACGTCCTTTCAGGCATGGGTTATTTCTGCATCCTACTAATCTTCTACCAGGGATCAAGACTAGGCTGAACCTTGAGACATTACCAGCCAACAGTCTTGATGTTCCATTCGCACTCTCCGACTTCAAAGAAGAATAGAACAGAGACATAAAGCGACAGTTAAAAGAGGAAACGGAAACATATCGAAGACTATGTACCTTAAACCGAGCGTTAATGTTGTACACTTTAAGGCTTTTCCAAGAAGAAGTTCAAGTCCCCTTGGTTAAGTGTGTTTCTATTGGATTTCCGACCAGACGGCTTAAAGATCCAAGAGCTACAAGTCAGGTGGAAAGATTCGCTGCAGAGGGCGAACGACCCTTACATAAGCTTACCGTTTTAGCAGGAACAATTCTTCTAGGAAGTCTTCAAATCATCTATATCTAACACAAGTTCCAGGTCGAGCATTCTCTTCTGTATTAGAAATATTAAAAGAAATATGTATTCACGTACGAAGTATGTATTACACCTAGAGAGAAACGTACGTGTAATCTTTTTACTAATAGTTATCGCTGTATCCCAGTTGTAACTATTAGTCGACCAGATAAGTTTGTGTTCTTTATATAACTTAACTTGAACGTGGCGTGATTGACGCACAACCTCCCATGAAAGCAAAGCCTCATGACACTGCATCCCGAGTGTCTTTTGACGAATGACCTCATCCGAATAATGTTACTCGTGAAGCAAAACAAGCGCGAACAATTCAAAGTTTACGAAGGCTTACGGACAAGATCCGCTGAGGTACCTTTGACAAATTACTATACCTGAAATATGGTTCCCCCTGGCCTTGACATTCTTCATAATAACAACGTAGTTGTATATCTGACTCCGAAGGCGGATTGTAAGAATGTTTTTTGCTATAAAAAACGGCAGAAGTCCCCAGACTAGATACAAGTGAAGTGTTTCGTTCGCTATCATTATAAGTAGCGATGCAGCATTGTATTCTTTACTTTATTGTAGGTTATTGACACTAAAATAAATAATATCAAGAGTAGTTGAAGCGAAAAAAGGAGTACGAGTCAATAACTATTCTATCAGCAGTTTGCATAACTTGATATACATGTGGAAATAAAACGAAATTTCGAGTCAATATAAACGCCACTTTGTCACTACATATATAATATATTTACATAAGGCCCACGTTAAATATAGTGTTATATTGTATTCAACAGTAAAAAGTCAAATAGTCGTTTTACTCCTTCCAGTGACTGAACAACTATGCTCTTCCTGTATTTCATAATAACGGCCCTAATTGATAGCCATAACGAACATATCTTTACGAGTAATTGATGATATTCAGTCATCTTCTAGAAAGTGCATCTCTAGATATACCGGAAGGCATCTTTTACTGTGTATTTTATGAGTGTTCGTCGAAGGAGAGATTTCATCACGTAGCTAACAAAAAGGTATGCTGTTCCTGTTTTCAATACCTATTATATTTATGATGTATTGAGATTACCACGTACAGTGATTTGGTATCTATTGACCACAGTCATATTGATAAATGTGGGCATGCGACCCCCATTTCGGAGTCGACGAAGGCTCGTGACTTAATGAATAGATGCCTCGAAACCTATCAGTATTGCTTCAACAAGCCATCCATCTGTATCCCTATTTGATGTCAAGATAGCTCAATGGGATAAGTTTTTCTATGTAGAGGCAACCTAATTTTTGAAGACCCATCTGCCTTTATTAAAAGAAAAGTCAGGATTAACAAAAAGTCCTTTTGTTCTTCCGTTGATAATCCGTTTCAATTTTGAGGCTAAAGGCACACACAAATTATGTATTTACCTGAAATGCTATCTCATATAATAATTTACTTTTTGATATTGTATTGTACGAAGTGTGCTTTATCAGACTACGTTCCCACCACTTTATCGATTTAAACCGATGAATTTTAATGTTCTTTGGTACTTGTACACTTTTACAAATGTTTTGAATGTATTAATTCGTAAAATGTTACAGCCTAAATACAAATATTTCGCACACTCATGTGTTTGGATTTCATGCCCTAGAACTGGATATTTTCCCTCAGACACTTTTATTTGTGAGAAAATGCTTGGGAAAGATGTTCATTTGTATGGAAAGCGTGAAAAGTCATTCAATTCGGAGCTCCTAAAACTTTATTACTCTGTGTTTTACGTATCAGCCTCGTAGACGTTAGCTGTTCTAATTCTAATTTAACATTTGATCGATGGGGTAACAGTAACAATGCCCAATCCGGCAGTAAAACGAACCAAGGGCTTCTGGGAACATTTCCAGAAATTACATTTAGTCCCTTTGGGAAATGAAAACGATAGTCAGGGATGTTACATGACCCAAGAATGAGAACTCGTGGGAGGTAAAGGTCTGAACTACATTGTAGGATGCATTAGAGTAGGTGAGTAAATAAACACCATGGTTCCTATATTTTTTGTACCTAGGAACATCATCCCTTTTGAGAGTATTGAAGCAGTCTAGGCTCAGAGTTGAGAGGGTCCATTTAAACCGAGGGAAAGCCTCTGTCGCTCCAAACCGCAAAATGCCTTTATATAGTATTAGCAAAGTACCAGTCCTCCGGACGGTCACCCTCTTCCTCTCACTGTCTCTCCCTTCCTCTCTCACTGCCTCTCCTCCTTTTCTCTCCCTGCCTCTCCCCATCTCTCTCCCTGTCCCTACCCACCTTCTCCTCTCCCCTGCCCTATTTGCTCTCCCCCTCTTCACGCTCTATCCTCTTGTCCCTCACCCTTTCCGATTTCTCCCACCCTGTCCCTTTGCTTCTTTCATTCTCTCCCTCCCATCCCCTCCCTCTTTCCTCTCCCCATCCTATCCCTCTCATCTTTCTCCCCTTCCCCTCTTCTCTCTATCCTATTCTCCCTCTCCCTATCTGATTTCTCCCACCCTCTCCCTCTGCTTCTTCGCTCTCCACCTCCCCCTCTGATTTCTGATCTCTCTCCCCTCACCTCCCTCTCTCTTTTTCCTCCCCCCCCCCCCTGTGATCTCTCTTCCTCTCTCTCCCATTGCTAGGGACTATCGCAGGATGCGTTGCTAGGGAATCCGGCATTGCTGGATGGTGGGACATAAATGACATTGTCTCAGAAAGTCCCAGAAAGGCTATGCCAAAGGCTTCCCCGACATTTTCTGTCTAAAAATAGTTGTATAGAACATAAGTAAAAAACTAAAAAGGGCATCAAAATAACATTTCCACCCCAGATACATTCACAAACTACATATGTTTTTCTCCGGAGGGGTTGGACGGAACTGTACAGATCAGAAAAATGGTTGGTAAAATAATAGATTCCGAGAACATGTCAGACAAAGAAACCCCTCTTCATGTATATTATACGGATAACCATATTATAATCCCTTTAGGATGCCTACTCCTGAGCTGGAAAAGCTGTTAGAGCAGTAGGAGTCCAATCACTTACATATCATTCTTATCTGATCTGAGTGGTTCTGAGCCTGGACTGGAAGGGTTTAAAGTACATCTCTATGCGAAATATCCAAGTATTACTAAAGTTCTAGGAATAGACTCGTAGCGATGGGCCGTACATAAGTATTATGTTTACGTTCATATTAAAAAACCCTACTCGTATACTTATTATGTTATATTATACTCGTTATAATTTCCAGGTCTGAAAACACTCCTCCATTTCCAAGCAATGCATAACATGATCGATTCAATGCGTCCTTTTTATCGCCTGTAATAAAGATCGTAAGTCATTCCCTTGTGCCTGGGGCATATTCTACTTGGACATTAAAGACTAGAACTGCATACAATAAAAATAAAAAGATATAGATTACGACCTAATGGATCTCCAGTGTTCATACCAGGCATTTTCCCTAGGCAAACAATTCCTTGGAATAGATTGCCTATCAAGTACTACCCAAATTGGGCCAAATTAATGACTCCTGCTCTTAGCCTTGCAACATCCCATGTGTAAATCTAAAAAGTGTTAAAGTCTCATAAAAATGTCTATATTGACTAAATGATTTATGCATCTGGTGAACACTGGATCCCCTATCCTCTCCCGAGGTCTTGGCTCTCAAAATGGGACAAACTGCTTCCTTCATCCGTGGGGGGTTTTCTTCCTGCATGGAAGGCGTTTGTGAAACTTGAACGATCCCATTTCAGGCATTTCGCTTTAAGACTAGTGACTGGTTCCGCACATCACAGGGCCAGACTGCAGTTCAGAAGGCTGTTCTGGCGCACCAAGAATGCCAAAAGCGGTCTGTTCCATTTGCCTGATTTGAGTACAAATTGAGCCATTGGAATGATTAAATTTTAAATTATTGAAGCCTCACTGTGAAAAGGACATTGGCAATGCCAGACACATTTACTTGACAATACCTCTCATTCCCCTTCATACACAAAAAAAATTGTCTATCAGAGAAATGGAAACATGTTATTGATTCAATGTAAAATAAGGCAAAAGGAAATAAAGGTTAATCTAGAAATGTACAGTTCAAATACAAATATTTCTAAAGTCCTTCAATGTTGTGTAAATTAAATGTTGAAATAAACTTGGTCCATAAGATGTGTCGTACAATGTATCTTAAAATCTACGATAGGAAAAGGTCATGAATATTGTTCTTGATTATTCAAGTTCCATAACATCCAATGATATTTTTATTAAAAGAGATCTCTTAAGAAATGTTGAAATAAGTATATCTTATTCCATGAATTCAATAACTGGTTCAGACTGTAATTAACAGTTTTAGTAAGGCCATCGTAAACAGTAACCTACTTTTTAGAACGGCCTTAAGATTTCTCGCGCATGTTTACGATATCTTAAACTTCACATCATGTCTTTCATATGGCTTTCTCCGAATCCTCGCGGCGAATTTCTGCTAATACTAATAGCCTACACTCCCTCTGCATGCATTGATTATGTATTCATACTGGCTCCTCTGCCATTCTCCCTGTTCGCACTACTTTTCTCCCAGGAACTATTTTACCATCTGTATAAATTGACCCTCGAGAAAATACGGCGATGGAGATTATGTTGTGTGTCTCATTGTAAATTCAATGGTTAACGAATGAATAACTTGCAAAGGTCAAATGTTACCAGCGCCTTTAAATTAATATTACTGTTGTGTCTGTCAATAGCGTAGCTGTGTCTGGTGTCATAGTGTTTAAGTACGGCTACTTGGTGCTGTTAACATTAGGTAATTACTGTGACCTTTACCTATAATAGTTATTAGGTTAGGTTTTTAGTGCCCGATACTATGTGTATGTTAAAGCTGATATAAATAATGGGTTAATGGGCATTCTCAGTTAACGTGTGTAAAAAAACGAAATATTTTCTACATTATCTTCCATTCATTTCCAACAAATCTAAAAGTTATTTGGCCGAGATTTTGGAGAATTCTGTCCAGTTGTTTTTGCTACAGGGCTTCTACAACGTCCTTATTTGTATTTGGAGAAGCCGCTCAAAACCTTTTTTGCGATTACTTCATTTATTATCCCTCACCAGCGGTTGTTTTCGCCCCGGTTTTCGCTCGACTGTTTCTAGGCCTACTTCTAATAGATAGAAAAATATTGATCAATTCACTCCTATACCTCATAATATGAGTACATTTGATGAGATTTATTTTGTCACAATAGCTGAGAGTGAAGCTTTAGGACTCTAATAATAAGGGGTCTATTTTGTTTAGGCAACATACAAAATAAGGGCGTGAACATAACTTTGAGCCAGGCGTTGGCTAAATAAACACGTTATGAGCGTTTGTAATGTGATATTGAATATTGTAGAGCTATTGTTAAAGAAGAAAGAACATGTCCAACCCAAGAGATCCCGGGATCCTGACTGACAATTTTATTATATTTATCTTGTAACGGTGGTCCGTAGTCCTCGTGGTTGTTGGCGATTGGTCCAAATAATACAATACAGCTTGCAAAGTAATTGGATACTTCCTGTGCTACCTGACCCTTCTTGTAGACCTACCTTATAAAATATTTCGATACATTAATGTGTAAGCTAATTAATCCAGTTATGAATAATAATACGTTGGAATATCAATAAGATAGAATGTAATGAAAGTAGTGTCTATAGGGATCAGAATACTATGCCAACAAGCTTTGACCAACCTCAGGATCTCTCGAGAAGCTGCCAAGCCTTGAGAGAGATCCTCAGGACGGTAAACATATTTTTCATGATCTCATATTTTAAAAAAACGTATCACTTTATTTACCTAGCTCGCACAACGATTCGCCATATTGACTGCCCGCTCCCTAAGTGTATGACGTTACAAATGGGCGTGACGTCATGCGCAGCGGAACGTCGGTGGTTCATTTCTTACTAGGGGGAGTCATTGAAAAACAATGCCTGTCTGTTGAGTTGTAAATTACGTAATTCACTGTGTGTAAAGAGATGTTTAGAGATAAAGAATGTTGAAGAAATAAATTCAAATCATGTGAGTATTATTGCTATTACCATATTTTCTTGTTACACCACATCAAATTATCCGTGATGCTCCCCTGTGTAGTACAGGCCTTCGGGCATTTATCAATCGGGAGCCTCTAAAATAATCCGCCTAAATCTCTGCAATGAGTACGATGGTCGGATTCCACTTTATTCGATGGTGTACAACCCCCGATTATAATTATTTGGTTACTCACTGTTACATAATAGTTTCGTAGCATGATATAACACCTTTCTGGTTGGTTATTGTATGAAACGATCAGATCCTAAATGCATTTTCTACGCTTTTGGCACAAATCTCAGATTAATGCAAGAACCGGAGGTCGTAGTGTATTGCACGTGGTGTGAATACATTATAATGCTTAGCAAGATAATGTTTTGCAATTAATGCGTTCCTGCACCTCAGTGAGGTCTAACAACATGTATTAATCAGGATTTCATATTAAGCCTCCAGCTTGCAAACGAATACATCAAAACAAGGATATATACTTTTTACCCTTTTTGCTTCATGCATTGCAATTCCTGCCTATGCATTGTGTAAAATTTGGAAGACCCGTTAATCTTTACTTCAGCCTGTAACATCTGCATGGTTGAGAATTTATGAGGCTAGTATTATGTACGATTCAATGAAAGTGTTTTATATCAAATCAATTGTTTTCCTTGCTGTTAATTTTCTGATAATATTAGTTGGAATAATATATATATAATATATATTATATAGGCTATTTAGGATCATCAGTTCAATTCTGGAGATTAATACAAATAGAGAAGCAGTTTTATATTACCTCTAGGACAAGATAACTATAATTGCATAAACACATTCACGTATACATTAGAGGAATGTTTTTTCTTCGCCATTACAGTGACTACTACGATTATTGTATATTTCTTGGTATTATATATCTTTTGCCCATGTCGTTGATAATCGCATTCCATTGTCTCATTTAATTATAAGAAGTAATGAGGTATGTGATACTATGAGCAGAGACAATATTTTATAACTTTTTTTCCGATCGAGGATAGTCTATTCTTCAGCTAAATTCTGCAACGAAGACAGACTAGATGACGTACACTCATTTTGACTCCAACTTGCTTCTGGCATATCACTCACTTACTCCTTTATGAGGGATATTACAAATAGATCGAGTCTGGCTACTAATGTCCCACTTCAGATCCCTCCCCATATAGTGAACGCTCCTATATATATATTGCCGTGGTCAGAAACTTTGCCGTGGCCATCATTACATTGCAATGTCCAAATTAGATACATGTAGGCCTACCTAGCTTTCTTCCTCTATAAACATCTTTATTCAAAATAAGTAACGGTGACAGTTATCAGTAAAAATGAGTCCTTCTTATTAGAGTTGGGAGTGAATTGTTATAAAAACCGACATGCCAATAATGCGCTACTTTGTTGATTATAATGCAAGTCCTTTCTTTAACTTCCATGTAATCTTGACCAATTATTTTATGAATTTATATTTGTTCCTTCTTTGTTTTCACTGTATGTATTTCCCTCAATAAACGGCAGCGTGAAGGCTCATGAAACGAATTACCCAATACTATGCATATTATATATATATATATATATATATATATATATATATATATATATATATATATATATATATATATATATATGTCTGGGTATATACGATAATGTTTATGCCGATATCTGTGATTAAAATGCTGACTGGATTATACTTACTGATACAAGCTGCTGACCCGAGATGCGGTCAGGAATCACCACATCCTCCCCCCACCCCCACCCCCGCCCTGTTTCGTTTTGTACTCCAGGTCCTTATCTTGTGAAGCTTTGTTTGGTTTGGGGTTTTTTAAATTGTCTGTAAAGCGTGAACACAAGACCTTTTTGATGTGATAAGATCAGATAAGATAAGAGGTTTTTTATTTGTCTTTAATGTGTTCTGGTTGAAAGGCTTGATGTACCTAGACGGAACTTTGCGATCATTGATTTGTTGACGCATCATATAACTGGATCCCCTTTTTCAAAATAGTAAAATTGTTTACAAGTATACAATATTCAATTCGTATATTGATTAGTGGAGTGATCAGATATATAAAGATTTTCACAATTTCGAAGAATATATCCCTGCCAGATATGCTCAAGGAGTGCGCATGACAATGCTCACCCAAGTTAATGTGGAATTGAGTTAGGAAAGCGAAAATAAAATATATTTTGGTCCATTGCGATTGAAATAACGTCAAGGTGGGAATGAAATTAGACTTCCATGTACAGGGAATGCCACTGTGTACTCTAGCTGTTAATTGGAGATATACTTCACATGTCAATACTATATTTAGGGAGAGAAGAAAAGACACATTGAATTCATTTTCGGATATTGAATCTTTGCATTAATTCATATTAAGCAATCTGTTGTGAAAACCATCTATGAGGTGATTTCGCATTTCTTTGTGTACATACATTTTTCTCACAGAATTCGATGTTTATAACTGTCCCTTGCATGATTATGAAATGTCTTAGAAAAGTCAGCTATTTCTAGGTCAAACAACATTCTACTAACAAGATTTACCCCATTTGTTAAGAAGAGTTGTAGTCCCTGAGACAAGTACATACTTTACTATACTACTTACATTTGGGTATAGAGTGCATACCATGTATACAGTGCGCCAACGTCTTAAAATAATTGATCATGCACTGTGCGTGCGCATACTTATTTTTGTTTAAATACTTTCCACAAGGTGGAGCTAATTACAATACGGTAATATTTTTACTGGTTCTCCTTTACCTTGTTTATAGCTGATCTGTTTGTACAGTACCATTAGCACTCTCACCAACGTCTGAATAAATCAGAGTAATGATAGGCTTTAATAGTTCTGTTATTGTTTCTCCTCCTCAACACTACGTAGGGCCATTACAGATTTACGCGTCAGGGCGTCCCTCTACGCATTTTGCATGTCAGCTGAATTAGCCCGAAATAAATACCAGGCATGTATATGTATGTAATATTAGTGCACATGTGTAGTACGGTGTTGGTTAAAGCTGCACTCTCAGTTAACATCAGTCAAAAAACAAAGGTTTTTTTTTATTTCCAATCCATCTAAAAGGCATTCGACCAAAGTTTTGGAGGATTTTGTCCATTTGCTTCACAATTAAGCCCAAGTATATATTTCGGTGACCCGCCGAGATCCTTTCTTGTGGTGGTTTCACTTTTTATCGACTTTTAAGTCGAATCGCCAGGACGACGCGCGTCTGTGAGCGGTAATTAGTGAACACACTGAAGCAAATAAATATTAAGAATTGTATCTTCATGTAGCCCTGCAGCAAAAACAATAATTCCTGGTTGACAACAACTTGTACGCATGAGGAATCAAAGTTTTTATTTGAGCAAAGACAATAATTGTTAATCATACACTACATTAATCGAACGAACCACATGGAATTGAATAAGAATGGTGACATTTTCCTAAGACTAGCAAAACTAGCATCTATTGCAACGGCCATCCATACGAATAACGCGAAGTCACAAAATACAATAATTATAATGACTTTCTTCTTATGATTCCTTATGGGAAGGACGAAATAATATTGATACAAACTGTATTTTGCTATGAAAGAGCTTCAAAGGTTTACTTTCCTGCAGGGTTACACAGCATATATATTATATATATATGCGCGGGGCTCTGGATATTGCTGTTGTGTCGTATTAGGAGCTTATAATACATATCGCAGTCGGCCCAAAATCTGCTTCCACTGGAAACTAGGCTAATCACGTGAGATAGAATAAATCCCTTATAAAATCGGAAAATCAAAAACAAAGATGTAATCTCATGATAGCTAAATAGATTAATCGTTTTGAAGTAGACCCAGAAGTGAAATTAGATTAGTGGTTGCTTTCTCCCAGGGCCATGTATATTTGCAATTATAGTTAATGGAAAGCCCGAAAGATTACTGAAGTTGCTGGGAAGAAATATCTGACTGCTTCACAAAGGGTTGGATCGAAGGCTCAGTCGCAATCATGTCCTATATCGATGTATTCGAATGTAATTTCCCCCTAGAAAACAACTGATTTTAAGCTGGATAATAATGGGGACTTTTCAAGAGATCAGTTAAGTTTAAGGTTCTGGTGAAAGAGAAACTACCTATAAATAACATGGTTTATCTTCTTTGCAACACAACTAATTTTTCCGTTTTCAGGGTAGCGTGGATTTATATCTCCCTCCCAGTAGGTAGCCACCATGCAGAGAAGGATTGACCTTTAGGGTTAAAGCCTCCTATACGGTTTACGCTAGAGTAATGCGTATGTCAAGTCCCATAAAAAAGAAGATGAAGGGGACTGATCCTTGCAACAATAAATCTTCCTATCCTACTAGCATGTTGGTTTCTGCTTCTATAAGATCTATGGCTTTCGTGTAACAGGAGTTGTTTTTCTCATAACTTGTAAGGGTTAATGACTGACTGACGATTCTATTAATCACTTTAGTCCCTATCTAAGGTGGTTATACGCCCAGGAGAGTTCAAGACAGATACTAAATGTTATAAATATTGAAACTTTGATTTCATTTTGTTGTACATAAAGTCGATATGAAAATAGGACTATAATCTGTGTCAGGGACAGTTCTTCTGACGAGACCTTCTACTTCTTAATTGTAAATAATTTTTACAAATAGCAAACAGGAGAATAAATTAAAATGATATGATAAAATACATGTGAGTAGTTTTCACCAACATGGGAGGGGGGGGAGGCTAGTTAGCCTTGCAGTAAGACAAATAAGGGTTGGAGTAAGGCATACATGCTTACATAAGTATAGGTGTTTATTATTATTACAATAACATTACCTAGGAGGAAGGTGGTGACTCAGGGGATTTATCCTATCTACTCCGTTATCATTATAATCTCTAAGGAATGTCCTAAACCCTCTAAGGTCATACATCTTACTTAGCATGGTTTTGGATGCGGTTCCAAAGAACGGGTCCTTGGTATATGAAGGATATCTTTATTCTTTCAGTTTTAGTGTTTGGTACTGGAAGTAATTTTTCTGAAGCAAGATTTCTTAGGATAAATTTCCTGTTATCAATATTTTCTTCATTTCGACTTAGTTTGAAAGCATAGTCTAATTAATGTGCCTCTCTTTTCTTGTGAAGTAATAGTATTCTCAGATTTTTAAATGTATTTTGTGTAGGTTCGTTTTTTTATCTAGAGCCTCAGTTATCCTCAGAGCTGTGTTTTGGAGTACTTGTTGTTTGTCTAAAATATTCTTTAGAGCAGCATTATGCAAAATGCCCAAATTCTAGTATGGGGCGTATACTGACCTTATATAGCATTCTTATGGTATTTGGTGTAGATATTCTTTTCAGTTTTGATAGATAATACATTTTGTTTTTTACTTTTGTTAATTTGTCTTGTAGGTGTTCTTTCAACAACAGTTCCTGGTCGATGTTCATTCTTATTAAAATAAGTGTAATTTTCTCTTCGTTCGAACTAGTTTTTACCTATAAAAATTGGTTTCATTACTTTCTGGTCTTTTTCCTGGAGGTTGTCAAGGTCATACTTCTGCTTTTTCCTACACTTAAAGAAATCTTATTTTGCTTACACTATAAATCAATACCAGCTAGATCTACCTGCATGTTCCCTTCTGCAATTCATCTATCTCTGTCTGATCTATATTATATACTGTAAGCCATTAGCAAAGTGCTATCCTTTCTATGTTAATTAGCCCCTTTTCCTGTAATTATAAGCCCTTATTAAGCCCCATTTTAATCGCCCCACCCCTCATCCCTTTGTCTCCCAGCCCTGGCCGTTATCCCTAGGATTAATGGGATGGGGCAGGGTTTGACAGCTCCCATATATGGTCTGGGCAAGGTTGACATAGATCCCCCCCTTCCATATTAGGATGGGGCAAGATTGCCCCAGTTGCCCATTCCTCTATTAAGCATTTATATTATGACCCATTTAGCTCAGTGACCCATATGCCCAATCCATATTTGGGATATGCCCCTTTTCCCCTAGAATATAAGACCCTTGTCTCCCTCCATTTCCCCATGTTCCCAGATGATGTTGCTGATGCTGCTCTGAGTTAACTTGGATAGACTCTGTACTTGAGCCCTAGGATAGTTGGGACTTTAGCTGTACTTTACCCCATTGGATATAGTTGGGACTTAGACTGTACTGTTGGAGAGATTGTACCTAAGAGTGGATTTGCAACTGGTTGTGTGTTAGGTTTTATAGAACCTATTGCTGTTGGATTACTCTGTATTGTGTCTGTATACCAGGGAACTGCTGTTATACTGTATTTCATGGAACTGAAGGTATTTGTAACTGCCAACTGGATTAAGCTATAATAAAGCACCATTCTTCTGTAATCTCGGATTACTCCTTTATTCCTCGACCTCGCTGCGTCATCGCACGCTACCACGTTAAGTTGAGCACGAGCCACCTTGGTTAACTTGAGATATTCTGCGATTACTAGAAAGAGCATTATGGCTGATCGACACACATTAGAGGAGATTAATGACAATACTTCCGAACCTGGTGAATACCTTCCTCCTGCCCCTCCTATTAATGAGATAACAAGGTCTTGTCGCTTGCACCCTTACCATCTGCGAGCGATGCAGACTGAGCATCAAGAAGAACGACAACCCCCTCGTCTGACACCAGCGATAATCACCAACCCCCCCATCACCTCCTCCTCCGCAAACCCTGGGTCTGGTGACAGGCGGTTGACACCTCCAAGTTTGGCCCGGCTGGAAGGAGTGAGGCCTGGGCATGCGACCGCCACGAGCGGCTCGCTTGACCTTGGCCCCCTCCTGACTTCCTCCGGGCGCGGAAACGCGCTGGCTGCTAATTATGGTGGCAGCAGTAGGCATCCAATCGTCAACAATACATTACTGTCCCCAAAATGTTGGACTCTACAGTTTTTAGTAACCTTGTAAATATCATTAATATATTATAAACAACAATGGTCCCCATGTCGTCCCCTGTGACACTCCACACGTGACCCTTCTCCCCCTGGTACATAACCATTTGTCACCACCCTCTGTTTTCTGATGTCCACATAGTCTCCAAACTATTTCAAGAATTTGAAGTCGTGATAACACCAAAACCAGACACTTCGCAGTTTTTCATGAGGTTGTGGTTTATTTGTTATATAAATTCAAGTGGTTGATTCATATGTTTCGATCACTAGGCAGATCTTCTACAGGGAATATTTTTATACAGAGATGAATAGGGGGTATAATAAAAATGTGTAACAAATGTTTCCATAGTAACGTGTCAACAAGGTAAAAGCAGCACTCTGATTGGTTGAAATTCAAAAGGCTATACCTTAGTTAATATTTATAGTAGAGAGACCGAGTGAAGACGAGTCAGTGTAGAATTATATTAAGTATTCAGGCACTCATGTTTTATGTGAGATTAATGTTGATGAATCATTCCCCCCCAAACAAATTTCAATTTATTTCAAGAATTAATAACCTCCATTGCGGACCTGCCGGTGCCCTGTTTGTGTATGATTCCTCTGCGAATACAATCGTGGTTTCCTAGATCCACTTGAAATACAATATTGGTTAGCATGATCACTTGGCCTTGCCCTTGGCCTTTCAAATGTAATAAAAATATCCCATATTCACTGTGGACAGATAGAAGCAATTGAAATTGACAATCTGCTCTATATAATATTATTTAACAGTTCTTATTGTGTGACCATACTGTACGAGTACAGCAAAAAGGCTGCAGTAACTGACAGATCTTTTATGGGGATTCAGAATTGAAAAAATAAATGTTTTGTCATTATTGGTTAATGTATTACATAACCAATGGAACTAGTTCCACGTTTTCTATGCCATCAGACAGAAATTTATCCTTCGATGGAAAAGTAAAACAAAAGATGCCTTCGGCTTTTGTCTTTCAAAGAAATGACTAGACTTTTAAACTTTGTTTACATTTTTTCAAAGAAGCTCGCCATTGAATACTCAGCCACTCCATTTAACAGGTTTTAATGAAGCACTAATGAAGCAACAGAAGATGACGGGCACCTGAAGAAACACAATGATTTAGATCGATAAGGAAAGGAGGCATAGCCATATATAATGCCTTTTATTCCTAACTGCCACCATGCAAGGATGTTTGTGGTCGGGTGCACAGGCCATATTTGCCCACGTTTGAAATGTCATTAGGGGGCAGCTTCTTTTTGTCTGAATCTTTGCGCCGAATCAATGACCCCCCCCCCCCCCCACAGACCCCACCTCCCACCCCATATTCGAAAAAGACAAACAGGAAGCAGACGAGACAAGGAATAAACAGCACTTAGGTTTACCGAAAAATCCAGTTCTTAAACTCACGTCCTAGCCGCTCGATCGATGCAGCATGGGGAGACAGAGTTCTTGGAGAGATCATTGATTCCAAGTGCTTCCCACCTCACCACGGCAGAACGGACAGGTAGACTCTCTGAGGGACCGAAAGTGACGTAATATGTCTGACGAGAGAAGAGGCGTGGGCACAAAAGGGCGTGATTAGTTCACAAAAGGAGTCGGGAGAACTGAAATTTCAAAACAATCAGCAAAATATTGGTTAGAATTGGTGTACAGTGGAAGTATTGGTTGATAGCCTGCCACTTTCTTGGAACGGGTTTTCAAGGTCATTACAATTACTTTTTTCACTGTAGTGTCTATTATTCAACAACATTTGACAAAGTCGAATCGGCCGAAAGAAAACAAGTGCATAAAAATGAAGCTTTAATATCACATGATTAACACAAATATATACTAAGTAGATTTAACCTGCTCAATATGTATGTGGTGTTTGCCAAGACTATAGACGGTAGCTTACAATTATTAGACCTATAAATGTAACCGCCAAATGATCAAACATACTGATATATCTCGTCTAATGTGCTATTTCTGATGTATCCTAACATGAAAACAAACCACATTTCCCCTTTCTCTTAGTAAAGCCAAATTTAGTGAAGAAACTTTTAATGATATCTTTCTATGTAATGTGTTTTTTCTGAATTGAAATGCCCATGGAAGCAGTGGGAGGCCATACTCATGCTCTCCTCATACCATTTACCTCAAAGTTTATGAGGTGGCGTGATACTTTGTAAGGGACAGAAACGGTCCCTTTGCATATGTTTCCGCGTGATGCAGTATGAGAAAAAGAGACCTTTGTGGCCATAATATATTAGCAACAAAGCAAGCTAGCCAGTCAGCCTAATTTTAGCTAATTTATCAATTTATGTGTATATTATACTTGTATACATTATGTTTTGTGTCACAAAATCAATTTAAAATAGAAATATAATATCATGAAAGTCAATGACGATAGGACACTATTACATGCAAACCTATAGCAACTTGTAAGCGTTTCTTAAAGATTAAATAGGCGTTAGAATCATAATCTACAAGTGCAAACAATGTTTTCTAGTGCGAAAAACAATAACAATACATCATTGTATTCCGGGTAGAGAGAGAGAGCTGTAAATAAAAAAAAGTGCAATAATGCACAGTGATCTAAATTGTACTCCAAAACGAAAGAAAAATGTAAACACTGAAATGATTTCGGGAAACTCAGGAAGGCCTGTGATAGTCACAGATGAAAGATCTCTTTTCCAATATATGATTGTATCTGTATTACATTGGAAATAAAAGCTATTACATACACACAACGACTAAATTTATGTGCTCAGCCAGATAGCATGCTAGACATACATATACCAGAAGCATCTTACAAGTGATATGACATGAATGTTTCAATGCCACCACCTCCAGAGAGGTGTTGCTCTGAGATTTTGTCCAAAGTATTCCCGATTCTGACCTCTATCAGTGCCAAAAACATTTGTATGTGCTAGAAAAGTTGTCAAAAGGATGCCGTTCAGCAGAAAGGATGCAGAACAGACCTCACATGTGCCAGAACTCCGTCTGTGAAATAATGACAGGTATTACATGAAGCCCTCCATCGAGCAGCACAGTTTTGTCATGTAGTCCAATGAACTTTTCTTAGCAAAACAAATCTGACTAAGGATATCTGGCGAGGTGGCCAGTGAACCATGTAGGGAGGACCTTATCACTCCTCTTCTCCTACAGAACTAGCACAACACCATCGCAAGGCTTACCACAGAGTTTATCACAGCCAGTGCATGGATACCCCACTTATACGTGCACAGCTTTTCGTTATTCCTGCAGAGAAATTTTCTATCAAAGCACATCAAAATAATTAAGCAAAGTCATTCTAAGCTTTCTTATACATATGTCTGAAGCACTTCCTAGAACTAGGATGTAATGTAATAGATTAATATCGATGTCCCTAATTTCGTGAACATATTCCATTTCATATTGGTGAATTTGCCTTCTACACAGAGGGATCTTATTGGAGCTCCACTGAAATTGAAATTAAAATCCAAATGCATGCACCTATCATCACTCATCGTCGCTCACTCATCTGTGGGTGTTTGGCTGATTCAGTTGAGGATCTAGCTTCATATCTTACCTCCTATAACTTGTTTCACCATTACACAGAATTGTTTACTGATTTCGTTTAAACGCCCAATTAACCTACAACTAAAACAGTCTCTTGATGTGATTGTTGAATGATATTTGGTATATTCAATAGGAATACATGCAGAATAAGCCACGAATCTCAAAACTGCAGGTCCAACTACAATATCATGTAGTTTTAAAAGTTTTCTTAGCAAAACAAATCTGACTAAGTGATCCTACTGCTACTTGATGAACCAGAATGGTAAAATGTATTTTGTGCTTTGTACTTTGAATCTTTCTACCAATGTTGAGATTCTATGCCTGGGTAGGAAGTATCTTTCAATAATTCGCCTTATATGTATACTTGCCATACCAAAGGAATTATTCTATAGTTTTAAACAAGAAGTTTGAAGTTTGTTACATCAACTTATAAGCGATAGTATTTGTACTGT
Source organism: Sthenelais limicola (assembly GCA_942159475.1). Classification (NCBI taxonomy): domain Eukaryota; kingdom Metazoa; phylum Annelida; class Polychaeta; order Phyllodocida; family Sigalionidae; genus Sthenelais; species Sthenelais limicola. The sequence goes on along the minus strand of OW804097.1, from coordinate 67,010,410 downwards.
ACTGTTTATTTTACTTGTATTCAAGAACCGCTAAAAAGCTCATTATATTCTGTTTTAACTTATATTCTGTATTGAAACATTAGGGTAGAAAGTATATCCTACAATTATAGATTATCTCGGATAGCTTATTTATACACCGTAATATCAACGACCACTTTTTAAACTACATGTAACAATTACTGGATTTTGTAACTGTAACAAAAAGGGATGGGATGCTGGCAAACAACGATTTGTTACATATATCAATTGAAAAATAATTTAAATTTTCAAATTTATCAAAATTTCCGTTTTTCCCAGAAAAATTCAATGAAAATTAGAAATTCCAGACATCTCAGTTTTTTTTTAATTTTCAAGTTTTCCTCAGATCTTCGGAATTTTCAAATTTTCAAAACTTCGAAAAAGAATTCAAAATTTATGGTTCCCAGAAATTCAATGAAAAAGAAAATTTTGAAACTTTTCCCAATTTTTGAAATTTCAATTTTTTTTTATTTTCGTTTTTAATTTGACATATATTTTGACCAAGAAGTTTTCATGAATGGTAATCATTGGAAACTTGACATGACATAATTGACAAATCCATATGACCATCGGAATATATGAAATATACATCATATATGAAATATACCATAATAACATAATTATCACGGTGGTGGACAAGGCTTCTGCAGGAAATTCCACGGCGGATTTTCCCGCAGCGGGCCAACCCAGGCGGCGCAAAACCGCGACGGGATTTCCCGCATGGGTACTTTTTGGTGGACCAGGCCCTAGACAAAGCATTAATTTTGATTTAAAAAATGAATAGGGACTTTTGAATAGAGTTATAGTAATGAGGAGATGGGACAAGCGCGTGCTATCTCATGTATAGTGATATCAGCATGGATAGGGAACCTAAATATGAATGATGCCAATGTTTCGTGCACAGTTTTCTTCTGATGGGAACGTTCGGTTAAAAATTGCATATCATCTATCTCCATCCTAGGGTTTAATTGAATAAGGAAGGGTGATTGATGTGATTGATGCACGTTTCAGTATTCACTACCCACTATTCCTCTCTATAATACAGTAAAAAGGACCTTAACACCATGTGAAAGGAAGGTTTCTTCCAAGAATTAATCCTGAATATGTTTAATCCTAGAATTAATCCTGAGGATATTCAGAATTCTGAATTAATCCTTCGTGCACTGCTCAGAGAGACTTGCTACTTGCTAAATATGTATAAATAATACCTGAACATTGAACATTGAAACCAACACGCCCTTTTTAAATTTCAGGTTGTGGGGCGACATAACGAGAATGTTGGACAGAAGAGGATTTGACTATATATGTATATATATATGATCGCACGCCTGGTAGTTAACGTATAGATGACACAAGATGGCCTTGAAACCTGCTTCAGGAGGTTTTATTTCCGATAATCAACAGATACATACCAATAAGAAAAAATGTTGTACGTGCAGCAAGAGCGGAGGAGCGTTAAGGAGTGGAAGGAAAAGGTGGGCGTGGAACGGAGGATATTATGGCGTCACATGTAAACACTGGGTGACGTCATAACCGGGACCAAGGGGGGCGTGGTTACCTGGGTGGCGTCGTTAAGGCGATGTCTCTCAATATATACGGTGATGGTTCACCTGCACGAACTATTATCATCCACTGTCCCTAGACCAAGCGAATGCATGGTTACGCATTTATGAGTTGAAAGAAATGTTCTTATCTATCAAATCATAACTAGATTGGACGAAACTTCGTGTATTAACATATTAAAGTAAATAATTGTGTTTACTTATTATTCACATCAGACAGGTATCTCAGAGGCTCTATGGTATCAAACTTATGTTCACTAAATAGTATGAGGTTTGCAGCGCCACAATCTTTGAGCCTTAAAAAAGGATAGAACACATTTACTATAGGTACGGAATAGAACAACGTTTTTATTCAAGACCGGAATGGAAGAAAAAGAATTTTAATTTGAAATATGCACAACACTAAGAAGCAGTGGATGGTAATACCTACAACACCATTTTAAGAAACAAATAGATCACTTCATGATAGATGAGGATAATCATAATCTTCGGCTCGATTTGTGAGAAAATATTATACAGTAGACAACGGCATAAACATAAAATAACAAACATAAAAGCGTTAAATTGCAGGTCAGAAAGTGTAGCAAGAATAAATCACTGGCTTGATAAATATGGTCGCATGGGTAGTGATACACTCAAAGTGATACATCATTCCTGAATTTATGAGATATCAAATTGCAATGACTCACCAATCCTGGCAGCATTGGTTCAACATGAAGCCATACAACATCCCCTGAGTGGAACATTGGTCCATGACTACCGGTACCAGTCTATAATATGAGATGTGTGTTAACAATAAAATATGCCCCTAGATAATGATATCCATGCCATGGGAAGAGTGTGGTGGCTGATCTCACCATAATAATTGTATTACTCAGGGATCTTTGCATTTGAGGAAGGCCGTAAAAAGTGTCCCAAATCATCAAGGTTTTGCTATGATGAACACGAATTTAAGAAGTTCCTCCCTTGTTACAGTTTTACCAGTTGCAACTCCACCTGAGATGTTTGGGCGGGGGGGGGGGTAAGGGGTACGAAGCTGTTAATGGAGAAATTTCGGAGATGATTACGCTATGACATAACTTTTGATGTGATAGCTTTAATAGGAGAAGAATCTGTCCACCGCTACGACAGTCTTAAAACAGTAGCTATCTTGATACTTAGTAAACAAGGGAGCATTGGTCGACTATGCATACTTTTAGTCTTGTGCAAAATACACCAGAGGTGGTATGCAAATTAATTACAGAAGAGGGAATAATTAACAAGAAGATGAATAACAATAACATGAAAACAACAGCCAATTGAGTATACTAGAAATTACTCTGGTGAATAATTCTAAATCGATAGATCTTACCGGCTCTACTCAAGATTGACTTGTTAGAAGATCTATATCATTGTCATGGATGGATGTCCACTGCTGATATTGAGCTCCATAAGTGGTACCTTAAATTCTAAAAATGTGGTTGGCCGGTTTAAATGGATCTAGCAATAGGTCTTTCTACCCGTCTTCAACACGGTCCAATCTGAAGGTAGTGCGGAGTTTTCTTTATTGGTATTGTCTTTTTGATGGATAAATCTGATCGATGTCGTCTATGATTATGATTAAAAGGGTCTTCCATGCCATGATGAGTGTGTATTCAGACTTACATCCTAAACAATTTTCATTCGAATATGGTAATAAAATGAAATCTGAATAAAATGTTATATTCGTTCAGTTCTGCAGGTTCATTTAGCAATGTTGGACTCGGTGCTAGTACTAATTTGTCAGCGATAGACGGCAACGCATTTCTTATCGTGAGGCACATTGCAAAGGCTATTGTAGAAACAATCAAAATAATGCCCGCCAAGATCGAATTCTTTCATTTCTATCGCAGATAAGCTTATTGTGAGGCTTATCGCGGCTAGTGTGGGCCCGCCTTAAAGCTCCAAATATTTTACCAAATTTACTCATATTACGACTTATAAGGCTGAATTCATCCATATTATGCTGCTGTTAGATGTTTATTCAAGGATGTAAAGTCGCGTCAGCCAGGAGTAAACAGCGCCAGTGGGCGATGTAACTGAAGCCACCTCAGGAAAGGATTTTGTCAGGTCTCTGCGATATAAATTGGTGCTTTTATGAAGCCCGGTGACAAAAACAACAGGACAATGTCCTCAGAAATTGCGGCCAAATGTATTTCAGATGGGTTGGAAAGGAATGAAACAAATATGATAAAATCTTTAGTTTTTGTCTGGACGACACTGGACTCTTTTGGGGATGTGTTTAAGGAAAATGAGTCACAAATCGCAAAAAATGGATTTTGAGATCTCATTATATATGAAAAGATGGGATCAAGCAGATTCCAGTGATGGTAAACATGAAGGACATCTAAGAAGTGTTTTTATGTTTTATATTTAATATTTATGTTTGAAAAAAGGTTTGCAATATTTCTGGTTGGTCAATTACCAGTAAAGTAACTAAACGCAAGGAAATATATATTTGATATGCTGTCTTGAAATTTGGTATATATTCATGGATTCATCTCACTTAGGGCTCCAAACTCTAAAAAAGTTAGAACATTCCACACAAGAGACCTTGTGAATAAATCACTTTGGAAAATATCATTTTAGCGACTTATGACTCATTTCCTTATAACACACCCTATTTGTTAACTGCTCTAAACATACATATAGCATTCGGGTATTGTTCCCGGTTAAATTCCTGTCACACTGATGTTGTGGGTACCAAATCTAATCAAACAATCGTGATGGCTGGATGATCGTTTGACTTTGTCCTGGGAGTAAATAATCTTTCAGAACTGGCTCTACGACGTTGATTCTGTCAGACAACTTGATATTTATAGACAATAATGCAATTCCATGTATTTCCATTTGAAGTTACTATGAGGACAGAGGGCGGATGTGCGAGTTTTATATTATTCGTAGCAGCTTTTAAAGGATAGCCTGAATAGGGCCTCTGGGTGTATCACAATTATAGCTTTGATAGAGTGTGATAGAAGGACCCCAGCTGCGGGTTGCGATGCATTCCTACAGAACAATGAATATTTCATTAATCCCAGATTCAATATTCTAATGCTTCCATGGTGTAGGAAAGCATTTGCCATACGGATTAGGAAAATGCCAAGCGGACTTAGCTATGCTTTTAGAAGGTGTTCGAAAAGTCCTTAATGGAAATCCACATTGATTAACAAGATGTTAGTGGAAACGATGAAAGTCATGGTAGTCGCCATAAACCAAATATTTGTCTTGACATTTATAGTAATTATTCCCCCAATCCTAGTCACGAATACAGCCTGTGCTGTTTGATATTGAACGGATAATTGATTAGTCAAACAAACAAATGTATCATCAAATTCGACTGACACATTTAAAGGCGAGTTTTGATCAACCAAAGACGACTGGAGTCAACCCTTATTTGGTCTTTCAAACTGAGGATTGGAACATATTTGTATTAAAAATGAAGTTCGCAATAGTACAACGTTCTGTAATTCTGGCTTTAATTGGACACCATTAATCCCAAAGGGATTACAACACTATAAACCTATAGTTCATTTATGATTCTCATGTGGGATTTCAGAGTGGCAATTTCTTTTGCTGCTACACCCCTCTCTTTTGTTTCCACCCCCAATAGCCATAGTTTGCTTGGTATCCTGCCTTGCCCCATGATCAATTAGAAGATCCTTAAGGATATATTAGGAATAGTGAAGATAATCAACTTTACCAGTGATCTGATGCAGAAACATAGCCCGTAGTGAGGAAGCAGTATAATGGGGAAAGAAAGAGATAGACAGAGGGTCGTCTCTCCTCAACTTTGGCTTCCGTCGCAAATACTATTGGTTTAAGAGTTTGAAGTTGGCTTTGGAGGACTCCAAGAGGTGCTTTATTAAAGATGATTAAGAAGAGCACTGCACATATAGGCTAAGTTCATCCCAGGGCGAGGTCTGTGCGAGTGGCAATTAGATGATAAAGTAGATTTGGAGCAGATTCAATCAAACCTTGAGGCCAATATTATAATGCATCCACTATAATTGACTACTAGTGACACATACGTGGGGCATCGGAAGATATTCAGAAGTTATTCCGAGCACCAATATATTTTTCAATGTTTTTTTTTTATTCAATAATGTATTGGGACAGACGTTTGAAAAAGGAAGTTGAGAAAATCTAAATAGACAGCGATAAACCGATTTACCTTATCCTTGCTTCAAGGTAGAATTCCTCTTGATTTACGGAAGGCAAACACTTCTTGTATCTTGTTGGTTTAAGATTCATTTGAAATTTCAAATTAACATTCAGTGTGACTTAAAGCTGCATTCTCAGCTATTACGGCTTAGCAAATCTTACCAGATTTACACATATTATAACTTATTTATCAATTTATCAACATTCTGCTGCTGCTTTATGTGTTTACATCAATTTGAAGCCGAATCGGCTGAGCAAATACGTGAAGTCTTCCCAGGAAAGGATTTGAGTGGGTCCTCCAAATACGAACTAAAGCAATCCTGCAGATATTCCATTTACGTTTGTAAGAAAAATACACCAACAGGAGCTTTACTTGTAGTAGCTCGGACCAAAGCTATTATATTTGGTACATACGATTGATCCATATTTTCTATATCCAATGATAATCAACTTCATATCACAACTTAGTCTGTTATATCGTCCGATACCCACAGATCCACCCATTGCATTCTGTTTCCAAAAAAACACATACCTGTGTTTTTTGCAAAATGATGTAATTCGCAGAGGCACAAAGGTGTTTATTTATTGTGTAGATGTCAGGAGGGACGATATAACAGACTAAGTTGTGATATGAAGTTGATTATCATTGGATATAGAAAATATGGATCAATCTTATGTACCAAATAATAATAATGCAACTTCCAATTTGGAAATCCATCGTCAACATGATACCACATCATAGGGACCAACAGAGAACAACGGGGGCATTATCGTTGTTGCACTCACTCCATTCCGATTGTGCATAAGACATTGATTCCTAGGTTGTTGCCCTGACGCCTGGAGATTGCCATAACCTGTAGGAGGAGGACAGTGCTGGGTTTATAGAGTTCAATGGTGAGCTGCTCTAGATCTGCTCAAACACACAATGCGAACTATTGCATAATTTCACTGGAAGGTGTTTAGCAACTTCAAGAAGGGAGGGTCCAGCGGTACGACTGCGAGGACTGGGAGATTTTTCAATCCTTTGGCCCGATTAATTAATGTGTTCCAGGAAAATGAGTCACAAGTCGCAAAAATGGATTTTGAGATACTATCATATTTGAAAAGATCGGAGCGTGCAGACCTAAAGTCCTGCATTCACATATTATAGAAGTAGATTCCAGATGCAAGATATATTTTTTATGATTAATTTAAATCTTTAAATCGCCTGCGGCGAACACAGGGACCTTCAAAATTTATTTTCCCATTCTCCTCAATCACCATGTGGAGAATGTGGGGATCATTTTATTTCTTAATTTCACTAATTATCTTCACATATGTGTCTCGGTTTTCTTTTAAACACACACATTTAGTTATTGGTGTTATTCCCTTTCGATTAGTGAACGAATTAGAGAGTCTAAGATCGAATTAAGTGAGAAAAGTGAGTTAGATGGGGTTTGAGGATACATACTATGGCTCTCAGACCTATGCTATATGGGTGGCGGAACTAAGCTTGTGTTTATTTTCGGCGAGAATGGTTTTAGCATGGGGTCAATACTCGTCAAGACGATTCCAATGATAGTAAACAGTAGGATAACTAATAACTGTTTCTATATTTTAAGTTTGATATTTTTATTTTTGAAAAGAATTTTTACAATATCTTTTGGTGGATATTTACTAGTAAAGTAGCTAAATATGTTTGCCTACTCTATAAAATGACGTTGGGAATGCATGGATATATATAATACATTGTCTGGAAGTTTAGTACATGTGTAACGATCCTGTGAAGTGGTTATGACGACTCTATGAAGCTCCAGGAAAGCTCCAGGAATCTCCGGAATTGCCCCCAGGAATATCCATGGATCTCCCTGGATCTCCAGGAATCTCTGTGTAGTTCCACCAGCCGCCACTAGGATCTACATCTCCATGACTGCTGCTGTTTCTTGACGATATTACTTCATTATTCATAACTAACTGCAAGAGCTTCCAGACTTTGACCATCTATTACTTAAATGTATAGGCAAGACCTTGCCGACATATAGCTGTGACGAGGCACCGCCCACTTGTTGTTTGTGTACGGTCGTCAACCACGTGACAGGCTCGACCAATAGGAGCGCAGGAAAGTTAGAACATTTTGTATAACTGCCACACCTTCTTCCACGCTCGGGTCGATCAGACCTATTTGCATGTGTCAACATTGGAAATTTTGAACTTTGGTTGTTCTAACCTTATTTTCCTTCGTGATGAATCCTAGGAATTGCAAGACGTGTGGGCAGTTCCATGATCCGCCGACTGGCAAGAAATGTAAAGGAACTAAAGTTGACGGCAAAGGCAGCGAGAAGGAAGTGGGCGGGTCTGCCTCTGGCTCTGATGGAGCGGTGGGCGGTGACGACATGGCCGTACGAATGACTGCATTGGAAGATATTGTGAAAGCTTTCATATCATCCAACGAGAAGAAGTCTCTTGAGTCTGGGGGCGGCAACCATAAATCCGATTCGGACCAATCACGTTCTTCTTCGGTTGACAGTGATATTTACCGAATTAGCGATGGGCGGGGACCTCGCCGGAGAATCAGGTCGTACAGCCGGGGAAGAGACCGTGCATCTAAACCTTTCGATCTAGTCGTGAGGTTCCTAAAGGTGAGACTGTGGATTGTATAGAGAAACTCTTGTCGATTACCATTAGACTTGCTATCAAATTGCTCGATGATAATCGTCCGGAAGAAGAAATCGAGGGTGTTCTCCGACATGCTTTATTATTGTCTGACAAGGCAGCAAGTGGTGTCTATTCCCTAAAAGCGAGTCTGGATTATGACACTTCTGTTCGTGAACGTGCAAACAGAGTAGGACTGTCCGCATTTGAAGACATACGTCAAGATGATATACTTAGATATTTCTCCTTTGAGAATTCAAAGCGTTCAGCAAAAGTTGATTCTAAAGCTAAAGTTGTGAAGAAAGGGATCTGTTTTAATTTCAACTCTGAAAATGGCTGCTCCATGCAGAGTTGTCGTTATGTACATAAATGTCAAAAGTGTGGTGCATTCGAACATGGTTCTAAATCTTGTTCGAGCAAATCATCAAATTCTAAATAGGATGAGGCTCTTCGTGAGAATATTGATACAAGTTGTGTGGTTCCGGATGGTGAAATTAACAATACGAATTCTTGTGTTTATGGCGGTTGCCATGGTGAATTCGAAACTGTTGCTTCGGCTGACTCCGAAGATGAGAACTCTCCTGTGCTTACGGAGACATATGTATCTGACAACGGAACCAATATGGCGGACATGGATTCAAGTGTGAAGTCTACAGAGTGTTCGCAAGGCAACTTTACTCTCACGGAGGACAATGAAAGATATTTAAATGACAATTCTGGTGAAAATTGTGATTTTGTACATGTATTGAATGATTTTGATGTTGATAACGATTTGTCACATGTTTGTTCTGACAAAAAACAACTTTTTACCACGGCTCGTACGCCGGCTGGTCATGTCATTGATGTGTACGAATGCTGCAGCCTTGGTTGTTGTGATTGTGTATTTATGCTAGACGGTATTGCTTCTCAACTTAAACCTTGCAGATTTGCCTATATTAATAGCATTGTGTGTGACACTGATGGTAACGCTCACCAGAAAGTGTTTGTAGGAATTACAGATGGTTTTCCAATCGTAGATTCCCTCCCTCCCGGTTACCATTGCGATAATTATTCCTCTATCCTACAACCTGGGGCTCGTGAGAAAATGGACATTATTATTAATGACGAATTTGCTGAAGGGATGATTTCTATGGTGGATAGTAAACCTCGTTGTATTCATGCTTTAGGGGCGGTGCCCAAGCCCGATGGTAATATTAGGCCCATCACTGACTGTAGTTTACCTTTGGATATTTCAGTCAATTATTTTTGTGGCTCTTTGGTAAGAGAATTTAGCTACAAAGGTTTAGATGATGTAGTGGATTTGCTAGATAGAGGTGACTATATGGCCACTATTGATATTAAATCGGCTTATAGAGCTGTTCCCATTGCCCCTGAGCATAGAGAATTATGCGGATTTATATGGGATGTTAATGGTGTGGAGAGATATTTTTGTGACAACAGGTTGTGTTTTGGTCTTAGAACTTGGCCTTGCTATTTCGACGAAATATCTAATTTTATTGCAGATGTATGCAAATCCTTATATGGAATTACAGTGGTAAATTATTTGGATGATTTTTTCATCAATTACTACTCATATGAAGGTTGTGTTGCTCGTCAGAATCTAGTAATTAGCTTGCTTAGATACCTTGGATTTTATATAGCATGGAAAAAGGTTTCTCCCCCTGCTCATGAGTGTGTATTTCTGGGCATAGAAATCAATGCTGATGATATGACCCTATCTCTTCCTCCTGGTAAACTGGCTAAGCTTAGGGACTTAATACACAAAGTTAGCAAATTCACATATATTTCTAAAAAAGATTTAGAAAGAATGAATGGTTATATGGCACATTGTGCAACTGTCTACCCTGGAGGTAGGACTTTTTGTCGTCGATTTTTCGATTTGTACAAAAATATGTTGGATAGAAAAGTAAAATCTCTAGCTATTGACGATGGTTTCAAGAAAGATTTAGACTGGTGGAGGGCTTTTTCCAGTATTTTTAATGGAATTCGCCATTTGGATAGACCTAGCTTTCCCCACCCCCTTATTACAGATTCCTCCAAAAGAGGGTATGGTGCTGTCCTTGATCAGGATTGGGTTGGTGGGACCTGGAGAGGGGTAGAAAACCCTTTTGTTGACACCGAATGTACCCATTTAGGCCCAACTTCTGAATTTTTGGATAGTGAAGATAGCATCAATGTCTTAGAAATATTCCCAGTATTAATTAGGTTGAAGCATTGGTGTGATAGACTTAGGGGGTATGATGTTACCTGCCTTATAGATAATACCCAGGTTATACATATGATCAGAAATGGCTGCAGTAGGAGCCCTATATGTATGGAACTCATGTATGAGATTTTTTGGGTCTGTTTTATATATGATATTCACTTGGTCCCAGTGTATATTAACACCTAGAGTAATATTGTGGCTGACACTATTTCCAGGCTTCCCTACCCAGCCACCTACAAGGAAGCTAATGTTATACTTGGAGCTGCCCACTTATGTTGTGCTTCTTGTATTTTCTCTGATTTTAGGAATACAAGTGTGGAAAAGTAGAGTATTGTACCTTCGTCAATCTTCTGTGTGCCCTTCTACCCTAAAGCAAAGGCAGCATCAATGGAGATTTTACCAAGACTTCATGTCATCCATTGATATCCTATCATTGCCTGTTACTGAGGAAAAAATTTGTATGTACGCTGCCTATTTATCTTGTTGTTGTTGTTGTTGAGACTTTTATTTAGTCTGGATGACTATGTCGGCGGATCTAATCTCCCTGCTTAGGGAGGATTTCAAGTCCTGCCGGACATTACAATTTTGATACGTAAGGGTAACAAAGCACCTTTGCGTCGACGACACGCAGGTGGCCCTTACTAATAGTGGTCTCAGACAACAAAATTATTACAAACAAGATATTGCTTATCGGAATGCAAAGGATATACACATATACAAGTGAGACGAAAAAACAATTTTTCACTTTGGGTTATGTAACTAAGGTATTTGTAACTGTTATAAGTACATAGAAGGTATAATTGAGTACTAAAAGGTACAAACAAGATTATTTTCAGAGATGAGGGAGTTTCGAGGAGGGGGGGATGTGGTGGGGTGTGGAAAGGGAAAGAGATGTGATCAGTGAGGATCAGATCTATAAAGGAAGCTTGTCAAATAGAAGAATAATAAGGATTAGATCAATAAAGGAAATAAAGATATCTACATTTATGAAAGCATCTTCAGTAGTATCTTATCTATGTGGTGTTATTTTTCACCTTAAGATGTTGGGTCTACCGACTGTGTCCCTGTCTAGTCCTGCTATTAAAACAGTGATTCAGGGTATTTTTAAAATTCCAGGGTCGGCCCCATCTCCCTCTGATCCTCTCTTACCCAACCATTTAAAACGAATGTATTTGGTGTTAATTAGATCCTCCCCCTTGGAGATAGTAGTATGGTCTGCTATTGTTCTAATGTTTAGATCCTTGCTAAGGGTTTCTCATGTTACTATTTCTAAGCACACTCTACTCAGATCCCATATCGAATTTTATGATTGGGGCTTGGAAGTAAAGGTTATGTCTTCAAAGACTTCTAATATTCCCTTTATCATTCCTATTGCTAATACTAGCTGTAGAGCCTTATGTGCTGTACGTTGGCTGAGGAAATTATATTTCTCACATAAATCTCCCTTGAATGCCCCTCTCTTCTCATGCCCTGCTTGCCCTCCTGTTACTTATGATAGATTCATGTCTGTTTTTAATCATTTGATTATTAGAGCAGGCCTCAAGGGTAATTTCTCCTCCCATGCCCTTCGTAGAGGTGGGGCTAGCTTTATGGCTGCTTCAGGAGCCTCAATTCTTGATATTAAATCGAGAGGTAATTGGAAATCATCTGTAGTATTCCAGTATTTAACTCCTTCACATTTACGAATGTTAACTATTGATGCTCAGACGTCGTCTAAATTATAATAACTTATTTCGGTGGGTTTGGCGTGGTTTTTGGTGGAATAAATATTCTATGTTCGCCAAACTGCTCCTTCATGTTATTATTATTATCGTTCATATAATATAATCGTTCAAAATATATATCTATGCTTAAATGCCTCCCACGACAGACTATGTATAGGCAAGACCTTGCTGACATATAGCTGTGACGAGGCACCGCCCACTTGTTGTTTGTGTACGGTCGTCAACCACGTGACAGGCTCGACCAATAGGAGCGCAGGAAAGTTAGAACATTTTGTATAACTGCCACACCTTCTTCCACGCTCGGGTCGATCAGACCTATTTGCATGTGTCAACATTGGAAATTTTGAACTTTATGTCTTTATTATGGTGGAATAAATATTCTATGTTCGCCAAACTGCTCCTTCATGTTATTATTATTATCGTTCATATAATATAATCGTTCAAAATATATATCTATGCTTAAATGCCTCCCACGACAGACTATATTACTCTAATTAATGATGAAGTTTGTTCTTATGGTCAGGTTGGGATCACCTCTCAACCTCAGCAAAGGAGCTCAGGAATAAAAACTGGAATTGCAGATGTATTTTCTCTATGTTCTTATTTAACTCGGAGCAATGTTAAAACAGAAGAATATTATGCACCCTATACCTTTGATTCGGAGATTAGTTCTTTCCCCCACTATCCTTCTTATATTCATAATACATTCATTATTATATTCTCGCAGAAGTAACATATACGATCACATTTAATGAATATCGGTAGTGTTTAAGCCTGGAAGAGATCCTGAGGCGATATCACCGAAGTGCAACGCTGGCTCATCAACTCAATGGAAAGAACATAGGCTATAATCACAACACATGTGTTCATGCTACAGATATCGTTAAGCCCTCCAAAAATGAAAACATTCGTGCAAAGACATCTTGTGTAAAAAGCACTTTGTAAAATATCAATTTTGCGACTTGTGACTCATTTTCCTGAAACACATCACACATTGTAGCATTGTGAGGTTAGTTACAGTCAGGGGTAGCTCTCATAATTACATCTCTCTGGAAAATATTGCAACTCAATGGAAGCAAAGGAGCCCTCCCAAACGTTCTGTCTGAAGCTGACCAGCTCATGGTGGAAACTGATCTGACCATGAATGATTTATTACTTTCCTTGAAAGCAGTGCCAAATGGCAAGTTTTCAGGCATAGACGGTTTTACTGCAGATTCCTACAAAAGAATTTAGTATGCTTTGAAAGAAATGTTTTTTGATATGTTTAAAGAATGTGTTGTGTCAGGTTGTATGACCTCAGAACAAAACAGAGGAGTCATATCGATCATTCCTCAAAAGGACTTGGACCATAGATATATTAAAAATCGGCGTCCCATTACACTGATAAACGTGGATTACAAAATAATATCAAAAGCAGTTGCAGCCAAAATAAACTCTGTACTTCCGTTTCTGTTCGAAGATGACCAATTTGGTTTCATCAAGGGGAGATATATCGGTTCAGTAATAAGGGAGGTTGATGATTTAATTAACACTTCGCCCACTAGAACAATGTTGGAGGAGCCATTGTTGGAGGAGCCATTGTTTAAAATTGATATTTTGAACAAGAAGGGTGTCTGTTAGTTTGGGTAATTTTAGAGCTACTTTTAAGCATTTGTTTTGTAATATCTGTAGTCTATCTAATTCACCTGCTATACAGCCACTGTAAATAAGATCACCATAGTCAAATAGAGGTAAAATATGAGCTTTGAATATTTTCATTAAGACATAATTGGGAACCAGTTTTGCAATTCTTTTCAATAAATAGAGTTTGTGACTGACATTTCTATGCGTTTCTTTGACTTGTACATTATACTTCAGTGCAGCATCCAGAGTGATGCCCAGATATTTGTAACTTTCTACATTTTCTAGTTGTATGTCATTTATAACAATGTCTGGTTCAACATGACCTACTCTGCATCTAGGGCCTCTGAAGTGCATACATTTAGTTTTAGATCCATTGAGTGAGTTTGTTGGCTTGACACCATCTAAAAAAGTTTTGCACATCTTCCTGTATTTTTATATTGAAAGAGATAACATCTTTGTCACTACAATAGATGACAGTGTCATCAGCAAAAAGTTTGACTTTACAGTATGTGAGGCAATCCTCAACATCATTAATGTACATAAGAAATAGTAAAGGACCCAGTATGGAGCCCTGTGGAACGCCATAGGAAATGTTTTTAACAGTAGATAAGGTGCCATTGCAAGAAGTGACTTGAGTTCTGTTTGATAAATAGTTTTGTAGTAAGTTTAGTAATTTGCCTTTAATACCGTATTTATCTAGTTTTGACAAAAGAATTTTATGGTTTACCATATTGAAGGCTTTTTTTAGATCAAAGAATACAGCAAAGGTTGTGTGTGGCACCATTATTCCTTTCATTAAGTATGTCATCAGTTAGGTCCGCTATTGTATCAAGAGTCAACCTCGTCTTTCTGTAACCATTTTGTCTGTCTGAAATAACATTATTATTTTCAAAAAATGTTAGCAATCTATTATGAATTATTTTCACAATTTCGACTGAATAGGTAGTTGTGTGATAGGCCTATAATTTGACATACTAGACTTGTCTGGTCCTTTGAATAGAGGGCTAACCATGCCCCTCTTCCAGGAGTCAGGTATAGAGTTAGTAGACATGATACGATTGAAGATGTGTGACAGGGTAGAGGGAATCGCAGCAAAAACATCTTTAAACACAAATGATTTCATTAGTTTTATATCACTAGACTTGTTGGTATTATTTTCTTTTGCAATCTTTATTATTTCCTCTGGGGTGGTTGATATAGTATCAATAGAATTTTGGCATTCTTGTCCCATGAAATTCCAGGGAGCATCTATTTGGTTAGCAAGCGTTTCACCTATTGAGGCAAAGAATTCATTAAATTGTGTAGCTACTTCTGAGACTGGAACTGGCACATTGGAAAAACTGTCAATTATATTTATTTCTCTATCGCTATTGTTAGATTTTTTGGGTAGTATTTGATTTACCAAAGCCCAGAAGTCTTTGCTGTTGTCTATGCATTCATTACTTAGTTGAGTTAAATACTTTCTAAATACTTTTCTACACAGTTTTGTAACTTGGTTTCTCTTATTTTTAGCTATCAGCCAGTCGGCATGACGTTTTGATTTTTTGGCTTTACATAGTGCTTTGTCTTTATCTCTGATCATTATTAGGAGTTCATCAGTAACCCAATTTTCTCTGGGGGGAGTGATTTTCCTCTTAATTACAGGGTACAAATTATCTAGAATGTCAGTAAGAATGGATAGAAATTTTTCCCATGATTGATGAGGATCGTCTATAGCCAATACGCAATCCCAGTTGGTATAGCGTACCGCGTTTATGAGGTCACCAGAGCTGTAGTTTCTGAGTACAGGCATTTTAACATGGAACCCGGAATGAAATAATGTAAAGCTGATTTTTGGATATATGATGCAGGACACATAGGGGATCATTCCCTGAAAGGTCCCCACCTAGGGACTGTGTGCTTTATGAGATTTTGACGTTTTTGCATCATTTTCCACAAAATAGCATTGGTCTCTAAGGGAAAAAGCACCTGGCTCAGGCCATTATTGCCAACATTAAGAATATTTAGCATTGTTATTTGCAGGGAATATAACATACATAAATTATACTGTACAGGTTGGGGTATTATAGTAAACAAGTATGTATGGAGGTTCCAAATATATATGTTTCAACAAAATATCTTTATCTTTTAATTTTGTTGCCATGGCAACTCTCAGATTTTGGTGAAAAAAGCATTTTTTCACATCAGGTCATACTATTTGGGGACCTAATTGTCTACATTGTGCACATTTTGACACCTTTTTGAAATTTTCAAAAAGCACCAGCTACAAGTTGGTAGACACCCCTGGTGGCCAGTAGTTGCAAAATTCAAGATGGCCGACCAAAACAGTAAATATGGCATATCTTGGCTTCTTTTTGGTAGATCTTGAACTATAATACCACTTTATTGATGTTTTTAAGTATGAGGCATTCATTTCTCAAGGTCATTTTATGTTCCAAGGTCTTGTTCAAGGTCAGAATCCAATATGGCCACCACTGAGTAACAAGAATATAATATCAGCACTCATTGTATATGCATTTAATTGGCGTACATATTGATGAATAAGTACAATTTCTTTAGGATCAAGGGTCTGAGGAATTCATTTTTCATGTCACTTTTTGCTTTGTAGGTCATTTTGAAGGTCATGATACAATATGGCTGCTGCTAGGAACCACAATGTCATATATCATAGCTGCCGTTATTGCTAGATTCAAGTGAAATACCATTTTTTCTATGTTTTGAGGTGTAAGGAAACTCTAGATCGATGTATAACAGCAGTTATTCTATATTTGTAGGTGTAATGAATCCATTTCTGGAATCATTTTCTGCTTCAAGGTCATTAAAGATCCGTTTCAACGTCAAAATTTGATATGGCTCCCAGATCAGTTGTTGCTGAGTAAGATTTCAGCCTTTGTTGAGAAAAGACTTGGAAATAGATCCCTCACAGCTTAAAACATGGTAAAAACTGGTACTATACATTAATTTAGTGGTAACAGTCACGATGCTCCTAATATGCTGCAAAATTTCTCTGGTATGTCAATAGCAATATTGGGCACTGATAGTACAGACATGGAGACAAAATTTGTAAACTTTATTCTGCTGTGTATAAGGGCCTTTATCCACAGAAGGCGTCTGTTCCATGATAATGTTTTACCATACTACATAATGAAATCAAAAGAAAAATTGCTATATTGCAAAAAGCTGGCACCACTAATCTTAAGAATTATCGAAGATATAGAGAGTGAAAGAAGTTCATTGACAAATGGTAGCCAAGTCTAGGCGTGCCTATTCCAGCCGAAACGTTCATTTCTGAGGAGTTTTTACAAAATTAATATATGAACCCCCCCCCTCGGCCTGGCTGATGAACAAACCGGTGCAAGCGCTATATTCAAACTTTTTCCGACCAATCTCTAGTGCATTGATTATTATGAGGCCTTTAAGCTGCCCTAGCAGATAGCAACTTTTCTCTTTAAATTGTTTGTTACTGTCGATAGTAGCTTGATTAAATCTGATGCTTTTTATATTAATTTGAAGTCAACAGGAAATCTTTTTCACCAAACACATGCTTTTGATGCGGACAGGAAGGGCTTTTGTATTGAGAATGTTAAGCGCCCTGGATGGTGTGGATTTATTGATAGATTGAATAAAGTTTGTTAAAAAAAAAAGCTAAATCAATGCTGAAAATGCACTGAATTAAAGCCTTAGCAGAACATGATACTGAACCCATTTCATATCATCTTACACAAAGTTGATTAATATTCTTAATTGAGCATCATCGGAAAATACATGTGCAATATCATAGAACTAACTAAAAGGACTGCAACCAATTTCTACTATATATCATTTTCTAGCGTTGCCGGAGACATTGTATTGATTAAATTTCCTATCGTGGCAGATGGGACGATTAAATGTCATGCGTAGGTAAAGAGGACAATGTCTATCGGATGTAATCATGGCTGCGGAAATCCGAGAATCTAAGTGTGATTCATTCTTCCCACAATCTTCTCACTCTTACAGATATCTAAATATCTATAGTTTAAGTGATATATCCTTGCAGTTTTTCATAATCGTTGTACAAGTATTTCTAAATAGTTTGGCCACTCATCAAACTCATAGTATGCTTCGGAATTATGCAGCAAACTGCATACTTTCATGCCTTAGGGCATAGAATCACATCTGTTATATGTTAAATTGTTGCTACATATGTTTGTATCTTTGTATTATACTCTTTAAAACAACTAAAAGTGTAACTGTCACTTACGAGCATGTTCTTTTGTGAAATAAAGGAACCGTTGAGCTCCACTGAGCAATAATGATAAATGTTTTAAAAAAGAAAATAACATCAAATCCGGAATAAGAACCAAATGATGATACTGTGTTTTATTATGACGAAAGGGATAAGAAACACAAGTAGGTTTATGGCTGTTGATTATGTCTATTGGAATAGTATTAGTAATAGTTAGCAATTCCCAGCTAGGAAGTGAGCTCATGTAGATGTCACTATGAGCTCAGAAACTTCTCATGCATGTGATATCAGAACTGTGAGGTCTGGGTGAGGTTTTTGTGATCTTGCATATGTGATCTCACATGAATGGTTTCAGTGTGATCTCAGTGTGAGTTCACAAGTTCTAGCTCACATTTAGCTAACAGCTGTGATATCTCAGTGAGCTCAGAAACTTCTCATAGATGTGAGATCAGAACTATGAGGTCTGGGTGAGATGTTTGTGATCTTGCATATGTGATCTCACATGAATGGTTTCAGTGTGATCTCAGTGTGAGTTCACAAGTTCTAGCTCACATTTAGCTAACAACTGTGATATCTCAGTGAGCACAGAAACTTCTCATAGATGTGAGATCAGAACTATCTTAAGATCTTAAGAGCAACTGTTTATTCTGTTCCTCTCCACCAGGGGGCTGGAGGTTGCAGACCCTAGGTGGCGGCACCTAGTATCTGAGACATCTCCTTCCTTCCATATACATTCATATGAACATAAGAATACAAGAATAGATAGATGATAAAATAACAAGTTGACAAGAAGCGAACTTGGTAGTTCTATAATTGAAATATTAAACTTCTTCAATTAATCTACGCGGTTTATACCTGGCTCTGGTTGAGACTCTCCTATCACATACCTGAGTCTCCTTAGGTTTACTTTCTACCATTTCTTCTGTTGCTTTATCTACTGGTCCTACTGGACGTGTGTTGAGCTCACACTGATCATTGGAGTACCTGGGCATTACTACCTGATTTGCTGGTATTTCCCACGCTTCATTCTTCCCATTTACTTTATCTGATACTTTTAGAAGATCCCTTCGGTTTCTCCTATATTTCCTTCCGTTGTTACACTCTACTTCGTATGACCTTGGTGCTACTTCTTCGCTCACCGTGGCCTGATATTCCCATTCACGTTTGTCATTTTTTACCCTCACCTGATCACCAGGCTTAAGTTCTACCAGGGCCCTTGCTGACCTATTATACTGGTCCAGCTTTTTCTGATCATAAAACCCATTTCGACTGATTTGACTGTCACTTCGGTCACTAGCTTTAATCTCCAAATAACCTAGTTTGTTTCTAACCCTACGCCCCATTAGCATTTCGGCTGGGCTAAGTCCAGAGTCTCTGGGCGCCGACCTGTAGCACAATAATGCTAAGTACGGATCCTGGCCCGCCGTCTTTGATTTGTTCAAAAGAGATTTTACAATGCCCACCGCACGCTCACTTTTGCCGTTCGCCTGTGGGTACCTTGGGCTGCTGGTTTTATGATGAAATCCCCAGCAGTCTGCAAAATTTTTAAAATCATGAGAGCTATACGGCGGACCATTATCCGTGACCAATACCTTTGGGATGCCAAACCTTGAGAAAATACCCTTCAGTCCAGTAATGATTGAGTCTGCATTTGTATTAGACATGGAAATAATCTCTGGGAAGTTCGAATAATAATCTACCACCAGTAAATAAGTAGTCCCTTTCCAGTAAAAAAGATCGCTCCCTACCATTTCCCATGGTCCTACATGTCTCTTCTCTTCATCCACATAGTGTGGTTCCTTCACCTGGCATGGCCTATACTTTACACATGCCTCACAATTTTGTGTCATTTCTTCAATATCGTCATTGATACCAGGCCAATATACATATTGTCTGGCGACTCTTCGCTGTTTTTCAAGACCTAAATGACCTTCATGCACTACCTTTAAAATACTTTTTCTGAGTTTGACTGGTATAACTACCCTCTGACCTCTCAGAATCAGCCCATTGACAACCGCTAATTCTTCCTTAAAACTCTGATACGCCGGGCATCTTCCATTTCTCCACCCATCCAGAATACAGTTCTTCAATTGGATTAAACCCGGCTCTTTATCGGTTTCTTCAATGATCTCTTCTATCTTTCTTTTAGACATAGGGATTGATTGATAAATCATATTGACCTGGGCATATACATCTAGATCTTCTATTACTCCACCTAATTGGCTTGTTACATTCTCACCCTTATTGGATCTTGATAACGCATCTGCTACATATAAATACTTCCCTGCCAGCCACTGAACTGTATACTCATATCGTTGTAATTTAATCATCATACGCTGAAGGCGTGGTGTTAGATCATTTAGTGGTTTGCCTGCCAGCGGTATTAACGGCTTATGATCAGTTTCTAACACAATCTGGCGTCCATATACATAGTGATGGAAACGGTTGCATGCAAAAATTAAAGACAAAGACTCTTTCTCTATTTGGGCATAGCGTGTTTCTGCCCCAGTCATGCTACGGGAAGCGTACGCCACAGGTTGCCAATCTCCATCTTTTCTCTGGAGCAGTACAGCCCCAAGACCATTTTTACTAGCATCACTTTGAATCTTGGTCTCTTTCTCTGGGTCAAAATAAGCCAACACAGGTTTCGATGACAATGCCTTCTTGATCTCTACCCATTCTGCTTCATGCTCCAGACCCCATTGGAATACACATTTAGTTGATAACAATTTTCTGATGTTTTCACATTTACTTGCTAGTTGGGGAATGAAACGGCCTACATAATTTATCATTCCTAATACCCTTTGAACTTCTTCTCTAGTGGAAGGGGTTTTAAAATCACTTATGGCCTGTACTTTTTCATTCGATGGCTGTATCCCATCTTTACTTAATCTCTCACCTAGAAATTCTATGCTGGTTTTTTTCAACTCACACTTTTTCCAGTTCATTTCAAGTCCATTTTTCTCTATCTTTGCTTTGACTAGCTCCAGGCGTTGATCATGTTCTTGTGCTGTTCTTCCCCACACTAATATATCATCAATGTAGACTCTACACCCTTGTATCTCACTGAAGATTCCTTCCATCGTGGCGTGGAAGACTTCTGGTGCGCTGGCCAATCCGTATGGCATTCTGTTAAAACGGTAGCGGCCAAAGGGCGTGTTGAAGGTGGTTAAATCCCTGGAGGACTCAGCGAGTGGCATCTGCCAGAACGCTGACGACAGGTCTAGTTTGGAAAAATAGAGAGAGCCATTTAATTGCGAGAATATGTCTTCTTTAGTAGGCAGCTGGTGATGCTGTCTTAACACTACTTTGTTCAAGTCATTAGGGTCGAGGCATACTCTTATTTCTCCCGATGGTTTCTTTACACATACTATTTCACTAACCCACTGTGTGGGCTCTGTCTGCCTCTCTATTACCCCTAGATCCGTCATCCTAGCCAGCTCTACCTTCAACGGCTCCTGCATAGCTAGCGGGACCCTCCGGGCCGGCCTTATTACTGGACTCGCACCCTCCTTAATTTTAATCTGATATTCAACAGGTAACTTTGAAAGTTTGTTACTCACTCTCTCCTTGTTTTTGTTCTTGTCTTGCACGACTCTTACTCTTTTCACAAGGCCTAGTCGCTCACTGTCATCCCCACCGAGTAGTGTCAGCCCTTTCTCTGCCACAACGAATGGGAGCATGTAGCTCCGGCCCCGCACGTTGATCCTCACTGTGCAGGCCCCTATCACTGCAATCCGTTGGTTGTTATAGTCTGTCAGTTTCACGTTAACTGCCCTGATCTTTGGTCTGGGTTGCATTGCCTGATAATCCTGGTGACTTAGTATATTGACTCCTGCTCCCGTGTCAAGTTTGAAAGGAATGGTGATATTAGCCACAGTTAACCACTCCGTCCAGTAGCTGCCTCGTGTGAGCTTTACTTCACTCACTTTAATCATGTTCACAAAGAACCCTTGGCTAGCATCATCACTGTCCTGACTGTCACTTTGATCCTCTCTTACATAGTTCACCTTTTGAAAGCATAGTTCTGTGTAATGCCCCCTTTTACCGCATTTTTTGCATGTTACTTTGAAAGCTGGGCAGTTTTTCCACACATGTCTTGTGCCGCAGCGTTTACAATCGTACTTCTTCTGAGCTTGGCCCTTTCGGCTCTCCTGGCGTGCCTCAGGCGCACGTGGTATGGCTTCACCACGCGCTCCCGCTTGCACCTTCACTGCCCCGATCACCTCGTTTTCCACTGGCATTATTTTTCTCATCTGGATTCCTGCAGTTTCTGTTGCCCTGCAGATCTCAATCGACCTCTCCAGTGTTAACGCAGGGTCCCTAAGCAATTTCTCAGTGGTTTTTCTGTCCCGTATCCCCATCGTTATGCGGTCCCTGAGGATGGAGTCTGTGAGCTCCCCGTAGCCACATGTGGCTATCTTGATCCTGAGGTCCGTTAGGAATCTATCAAAGCGCTCACCTTCCTCCTGTGCTCTGGAGTGAAAAGCAAATCTCTCATAACACAAGTTCTGTCTTGGCTCACAGAATGCATCGAATTTGCCAATTACTGTCGGATAGTCATGTTGGTCTTCCCCTGGCACGAGGTTGTTCCCTTAGCCTACCGGAGGCCTCCATCTGAAAGTGGTGTAGGTGTCTTGAGCCTCCGGGCCCGCGACGGACAGCAAAATGGCCACAGCTCGTGGTCCCTCCGTCGCTTGGTCCACCCCCACCGCCTGGAGGTACCAGCCCATCTGGGCCTTAAACTTCCTCCATTTCTCAGCGATGTTACCATCCTTCAATTATAGCCGTTCTGGAGGCGTTATTTGCCTTTCCATGTCGTCTTTTACGTGATTCTTTCACTTCTGGTACCATGTGATGTTAAGATGAACTGACTCCAACAAGATCTTAAGAGCAACTGTTTATTCTGTTCCTCTCCACCAGGGGGCTGGAGGTTGCAGACCCTAGGTGGCGGCACCTAGTATCTGAGACAGGTGAGATGTTTGTGATCTTGCATATGTGATCTCACATGAATGATTGGTTTTTGGCAACATTGGTAGAGTGCCAATTTTTGAGACATTCGACCCACTAGTTGTCAGCTATCCTGTGCTGATGGAAAAGAAATACCCCCCCACAATTGTTGGCCCATGTCTTTAGTTTCCGTAGATACCAAGGACAAGTCAATCGGGCCAGAAATAAAAGTGTAGCAGTGTTTTTGTGAGGCCATGTCTGGTCGAAATATAAAATCTTCCATTATCGCCACGTCCCGCCGATCAGACATGGCCGATCGTTTCGCCACATCGTAGACGTTGTAGACATTGTTGAGAGTTGCCATTTGAGAAACTGAAAGAAGACATTACGGACTGTAGATGCTGCAAATTTCGAAACGTTCGGCGGAGATTCAGGGTGTTTTTAGAGCGCCCGGATTCGGAACAAAAAAAAAATTCGGGACCCCCAAAAAACGATAGGATGCCGTAAGTGGTTTTGACTTTTCCCGAATTTCTGACGGGGTGGCATCGGCCGATCCGTGCACAAAAAATATACTGACTTGACCGTCAATGTCTCTAGATCACGCAGGTCTTTGGTTTGAATCGATACGAGCAAGTGGGAGGCTATGAGAGACCAAAACTCGATGCAACCTCCAACCGGGCCAAGAGCAACATGTTTGGGCGATTTTTGTACAACATAACAAAAATAAAACAGTCGATTCGGGCCACTTTTAGGGCAGCTAGGGCTTAGATTTTCAAGTATGGCATGCAGCGGGGCCTGTTCCACCCTGGTGCCAAAGAAATTTCGATTCCAAGCATTCCTTCATATTCAAAACAAAGGATTCGTTTGAGATTGTAAAGTGGGTAGGAAGGGTCAGACTTTTTAGGTACATACATGTCTATGGCAGAACAAGTGAAAAATTCGACTTTTTTCTGGTGGCCCATAGAAATTTTGTGAGATATTGACCTAGTCCAGTTTTTTCCCCTCTTTTCAAATCTGGCCTCCAATTTTTTCTATTGGCATTATTGGCGACGTTATTGGCAATTCGACTGTTCTCACCAGGTGGCAGCACCATAGAACTTGGTTTTCACTAGGTGCCCTCACAGGTTACTACATGCCATTTACAATTTATATTAGAACAAAAGTCTCACTAGTAATACTTATATGAGGCATTTATACCTTATAGATATTACACTTTATAAACTTGGAAATATTGAAAGCAATGAAATCAATACTTTATTTGTATAACTTACCTGCTTGATGTTGAAAAATGTTGTGAAGAAAGCACCCTTATAATTCTAATATTATTACTATGAGTACTACTGAAGTACCCAGATTGTCAAACACCAAGTTGCAATGGATACCTATGTCAGCCACAGGAGAGGATTGTATTAAGGGTAAGTTTAAGTGATGGAAATGGATGAGAAACTCTGAAAAAGTCAAGCAAAGGGACTGCATATAATATGCAGTCTCTCCTTGAATGCTCTTGGGCGAAATGCTTCTGTGGAGAAACTTTCTACCTTAGCACTGAGCACAACAAAAACAAGTCTAGCCTTGTCATCTTATTGATTAATAAGAGTGAGATTGTGTAAGAGTATACTGTTAGTTCACAATATGAGGCCATTGTGACATTAGATATTGACCTCACCATGAGATCATAGTATGAGTATACTGTGAGGTCACATTGAGAGATCATATTGATGCACTGTGAAGTTACACTTTGACCTCACCCGTGAGGTCATACTATGACCTCACAGTGAGATCATACTTATGACCTCACAGTGAGATCATAGTATGAGTATACTGTGAGGTCACATTGAGAGATCATTTTGATGCCACTGTGAAGTTACACTTTGACCTCACCCGTGAGGTCATAGTATGAGCTCACTGTGATAAATATTGTGAGCTCTCAGTGAGCTCACTGTGATCACACATTCTTTGCTGGGAACCGTAGGCTTCAGTATGATGCTACGTTATTATGCTGTATAATGCTATAGTATAGCAACATATACTACAATCAAATCCCTTCATCAACTATTACGGTCTTCGTCTTGGCGACGAACAAACTTCCCCCAGAAGGTTTACGAAGGATAGGTTTCTGAGGTATTATTCAGAAATATCATTTGGAGTCTATAATAACCTTTATTCGCCTCCTGCCGAGGCATAGTTACATGCATGATTATACATCAACAGTCAGTATCTCTTTACTTAATAAGGGGTCCATTGCATATACCAGTGTAGGTTATTAGAGGCCTCATAACTCCATCATAGCAAAACTTACATTGCACAATAGGGCTTTCTTCCGAGTAATCCGAGAGACCCTTACCTTACTATTATACATAGGTTCATGCCACTACCGTTATATGATAAATCTATAGTCCTAATGGTATTTAGAGGCCTCCAAGTCACTATCTTATCATGAGTAGTGCAACAGATCCGAAACAAATAATGTATATTAACGACCATAATGTCATAGTGAACTTTAAATGATTGTTCAAATGGTTTTTAAAAATAATTGAATACAATTGAATACAATCAAACAATGAAACTACCCCATTACACAATTTAACCCCTCATAACATTATACCACTCTATTATTCATGTTAATGTTTGAGAGAGATACTAGTGTTATATAATATAACTATTATAGAATAACCACTCATCTATCTAGCCGGTAATGCTAATAATTCCAGTTCCAAAAACAAATTATCTACATTGATTACTGTCAAACCCCTTTTTATACCTATTTAAATACATATCATACTGCTTGCTTCTGTACTACTCTGATAACGTTGCTTAGTGATTAATGTAGATCATATTACCAAATTCAGGGGTATTTTGAAGACCTTACTCTTTACAGAGAATACTCCTATTTCATGATTTTGTTAACCATTTACCAGACTAATGAAGTCAGGACAACATTTCAAGTCCCATATACATTACATGGCTAATTGATTTCTCTTGTGTTAGGTTCCTCATCTCAGGTATCACTGTAGTACTTATGATAGTATGTTTAGTGGAAAGATGTTAGCTAATAGCTTTGGTCAAGTACAATCAGACTAAATGAGACTTAGATTTTTCACTTCATAGGATGCATTTGCAGGACTGTTTTCTTGTTATGTCTTTCATATATCAGTACACTAACTTGCTAAATATTGGTTATATGGACTTTATTCTTATTTTATTCCATTTCCCACGCCTGGAAACATTAAGAAAATGTATTCACACTTGAACACATGTTGATTTTACACTGAGTTTTGGCGTTTCAAAGTTTTAGAGACCGCCATTTTGTTTTTTGCAATTTTGGGCATGTTTCCCTACCTAGATTTTTCTAGACTTTTAGTATGTTAATAAGGGGAACTCATTCTACCCAAAACCGTTGAGAAACCTTTTGTTGCAATTATCCCTAGGTTCGGCCCTTTTTTTAGCTAGATTGCCTGGACTAAAATTCAATTACGATCAATACTTGCTGTCTTCTTCAGTGATTAAAGATGCCTTGTAAACGGGGCAGATAACATAGATAATGCATGTAAAATCTGAATAATAAAAAATAGAAATCTCGATCGAAATTGTCCGTAGACTTTGAGGTAAACCCCTTGAATTTGCTAATAAATACACCGATCTTATGGCCCGAGCTCGATGTCAACTATTGTGTCTGCTGTGCACTAAGTAATCAAGGCGCATGATGCAAATATTTATAACCCTGCGGATGTTTATGGAAAGTCATTCTCCATTGTTCCTTCTTTCCCATCATGTCTCTGGTAGGCAGCTAGTGGCAAGGACGTTTATGCCATGAATAAATAAGAATCAAGCTTCATCACTAAAAGACAAATTTAGTGATCAGATTACTATGATGTTTGTGTTTCCTACGGGAGATAACGATTATGGTGCGCTGCCTTTCTCTAATGCTTTGTTTGGTCGGCGTGATGCCAGAGACTTTAGAACATATTCTTTCTCGAGGTATTTCTCAACCCTTTATTACTCAGGCACATGCAGATATTTGTTTTCTAAAGTTGTCTGCAAAGACGACAAGACCCCAAGATGGGAACTATTAATTCCATCAATACTTTAGGGAGATTGGACGTAATAATTCTACTCAGGTAGAGTGCATTATGGCCAGATGCGTCTTGAAAAAAACCCAACAGCAGTTTTTAATAGAATTTTCAGAAAAGGTGGTCACAGAAGATACTGCCGGTTTGTAGTGTATTGATTATTTTCCTTACAAAGCAGAACCCTTTTGCAACCGATAGCTTAGCGGCAAGCATCTGAACACCGTAGATTAGTCCTGGCTGGTATTAGCCTGCTTAGATCTTCCTCTAGTCTGGTGTTAGCAACATGCTGACTTCCACTAAAGGTGTCTGAATGTTCCAGACCTAGCTCCCGCTTGTATTCCTTTTCATAGTGGGGAGGCGGGGGTAGTCCCTAGGGGAATGTGGTGGGGAGAAACGTACAGGGGGGAAGGTACTCGTGATAAATGCCATAGAACTGGATACATGATAATATATTCTAATTCAAATTCAAAATATTCTTTATTTGCACCTAAGATTGATGTATAGGACCCATGCATCAAAAAGGTGATTCTGGTCTGCCTGCATGGTCCTCGCCTACTGGGGGATAACTTTAGATTGCATTCATGTTGTTGGTTGATTTTAGATTACATTACAACAATTTATTTGAGTTTTACAACTCCCTAATTAGGAATTAAACCAGCCAACAATTAGTAATTAAATGTCCTTGCTTACAACATAAACAATAAATCTGCGAGATCTCCACGGTATATCCTCGGTACACGCATTAGTCATCCCATAATATTTAATTTAGTGTATTCCGCCAGGTACACGTCTACCCCAGTCTCATCAATCTCAGTTTCAAATACATTAACGTTAATTAAACACTGTATTTTTCCATATACTTGTAACTCACCTAGGACATCATTCTGCATCTA
The DNA here is from genome assembly GCA_942159475.1 of Sthenelais limicola. Lineage (NCBI taxonomy): Eukaryota > Metazoa > Annelida > Polychaeta > Phyllodocida > Sigalionidae > Sthenelais > Sthenelais limicola. The sequence continues at coordinate 66,982,329 of OW804097.1, read as the reverse complement.
GCAAACATGAATCAACATTAATTGGTTTTAAATACATGTATACACCTTGACAGAATTACACCTTGGGACCTTCTAGTAAGGGTAGTTTTATGTTTAGTTGTGTAAAACAACATGTATGTATACATAGACATAATGTGTTTAAAAGATGTTTATGTGTATATGAATATACATTTTTCCATTGATTATAACCTCCTTTCACCCTCTATTCCAATTGCAAACACCAATTAACAACTTGAATAAGTTGGTCTGGCTCCTCAAATTCCTCAAAGTTTCTTGTAATTTCCATTAGTTTTGAAAATCAGGAGCACTTTTCTGACATGATACATGATTAAAAATTGTGTAATAATTACCTTCAAAATAGACTAACTGACGACCTTTATATGTGTAGGCATTTGCAGTATTTTTTGTTTTACTCTATAGACTATATAGTCCAGAAACACTGCCATATGATGCCAAGCTGAATCCCATTCACAGGACTCGTCGCAATAGTATATGATTGATATTAACTAAATGTAATTGTTTGCTATACACATATATAGTAGTTGAGATAGCAGACCTCCGCATTAAGGCTTCACTGAATGACTGAATCTCATCCGATATCAACCGATCCCCTCATATCTAATGTGAAACAAATGAGAAGCGGAACCAGGCTTTGATCGCATTACAATGTCAGTGATGGGGTTTGTCTCTTCTGTTCTCACGCTTAAAAAGCCAATGGGTTCCAGATGAAGCGATATTGATAATGCTCGGGTGAATTTTTTTTTTGTCTTGGTTTGTTAAATTAAGCCCAAGAAAATGAATTCGATATTGATATAGAATCTGTAGTCCCTTTCATTTACCTTTACTTAGGCCTATATAGTTAGCAGGCTTGTTGAATTCTGATACGGCAGATTGTTTGGGGATGAAAGAGAACTATGTACAGGTGATTAAGAGCCAAGGAAGCACCGGAATGGTGATTTCTTTTACGGCTATGGTGCAGCCAAACAATAAAAGACATTATATCTCCCACACTACTCACACTAACACCCTATAATAGAGATTTACAAAGATCCCTATTCCCCTCTCAAAACAAACGGTCACCAAACAATGCTTCAAATTTGCACAGCTGAATAGACAAAGCCCGATAGAATTGTGGGATGAAAGAGGCCATTGAGAATAAGTAGAGCCCTGGAGGAATTTTCCTTGTTTCAATTAAAACCAATTGGGAAATAAGCGAAAGATGTGATCTCCATACGACCAATTATTCTCCCCGAGTGCCGTATAGTATATAGGGAAGATCCAGTTGTGCCGACACGTTCCCCTTTGTATAATGAACGGGGAGAGCACTTCCATAATGTCTTTGTTCGGATTATCCTCGCCAAGTTGTCTAGAGCTGCGTTATGTCTCAGATACACTGGTACTTCCACTCTTATATGTCATAAAACACAGAATGAAGGGCAATACAAGCCATACATGAAGCCGTAGTACTACCAATGTCAATTGCAAGGTATAGGCATCATGTCCGAGAATAATAGCACCAGCAATAGCCTACTCAGGCATCATCAGGAAGAGGAGGAGTTCCTTATTATACTTGCATGACACGTAGATATTTCCCATACCGGTTGCCTGTCAAATAAATTACAACGGCTTAAAGTAAAGCAAGTAGATGAGACTTTAAAAAATATGATCTCTAGATTGAACATGGGCATCAGCTGAGATTCTTTGAATGCGCCTCCTGGCGTTAATATTGGCCAGCTCTTGTTCTGAAGCCCTCCAACTATGTCTAAAGGCAGCCATGAGAGTGTGATTAATGGTCGCGTACATAATGTAATACTAACCCAAGTTAATTGTATGTAATATAGAAGGTGACTGTCAATTCATACATATAGTGTTTGAAGTAGGATAAAACTCAGAGATACTTCAGGGCATGACGGAGAGAGATAGATAGATAACTTAATTAAACAAGAATGAACCACTTACTGAACCTAATTGGCTTTATAGGCACCTCAGAAGAAAGTGAAATATTGAAGTTGATATTTTGAGAAGGAAAACTCTATATAAAAAATGTATAATGGAGGAAACTTGTCTTTCTTTGATCTTCTTATATCCTTCAAGAGTACCACGATTGTTGGATTAATAAAGAAAAGGATTGGGGAAATGATATTTTATGGACGAGACTGATGAACTCATTGTAAATTTATACCTGGTACTAAGTGCGTGTATATATTATGTAAAAGGCCTTTAGTAGAACAGAAATATTCATAAGGTTGACCCAGATGTACCGTTTTACTTGTGTTATTCTAGTATTTAGAAGTTTAATGCAGACTTTAATAGGAACAAGCTTACTAGAGCAAAATATCCATGCAGTATAAGTAGTTTATAGTCGGTATACTGTTTGACGAAATAAAAATACATTATGTTGGACACAGTGTATTCAGAAATATACAGGCAAGGTAATTAATTGGGCGCCATCTTTCGCTTTAGGGGCCTTTTTAAAAAATCAATTTCAAATACAAGTTTCCTCCAATTTCAAAGACATCTGCTGTTTTCCTCCTCAAAACCTATGGTAGCGGCTGGGAGAGCTGGATTCTATCTAGATGTCTGCCTACCCGTTTTGTCGGTTTTGTCCATTCCCTGTTTTATCGTGTACTCTCTGAATTTCGATAAATAAAGTAGTATCTTATCTTATCTTCAGGATATTCCCGTCCTTAAATATCCTATTTTTAGCGAGGATTATCCCTGACGAAGGCGAGATCTGTTGTGTCATTGTACTACTAATTGCATCAAGCTGAGAAGTAAGAAATATAGAATAAACCTCCTGATGGAAGACTTGTGTGACAATACACTTTATCACCTTTATAATGTCTTTACCCGAGTCTTACAAACTCTCTATATAGAGAAATCCCACAATAAACCAAGTAAAGGGAAATCACTTTAGGTGTTATACTGCTTTCTTATACCATACTTGTCAAACTTAATAATCCTGAAACCCCTAGAACTATGCTTAAAAGCTGCATTCTCAGCTATTGCGGCAAACAATCTCACCAAATGTACATTGTTTGACTTAATATAGGACTGAGGTCATCAATACTCTGCCTGTTACTGTTACATAATGTTACGTGATGGTGATGTAACAGTCAGCAATCACTTTTTTTTTAAAGAAATTTTATTTGCGTTTATGGCTATTAATTTACATTAGTTATTATTATTATTATTATTATATTTAATACTCTAAATTAGTAACACGTTCATTTTTTGGTACTGTAACATTAACCATGAATTTATTGCGGTAATTACGGTGTCATGTGAAGGCGCAAGTAGCACCCTCATACATAATTAGTATATTCCTCCAATGACGAATACCGCATAGATCAACCATAATTTATCTGTACGTCTTATACACAATAATTATTCATTCTAGATCTCTAGACTTTTTCTTTACCATTTCTTATTTCTACAATAATTCTACGAATATCACAAGCATAGACTAGAACAATCTTAATATAACACACCCGTTATTTTGGTTACATATGCGTGTATTGGTTGTAGGTTGTGATTCAATTTATAAACTACCTGTCTATAGCTGGTGGTGGGGATCAGCAGGGTGAAAGGTCTCCACCTGTGTCCTTGTCGACCAGATAGTGTTCTGTTGTTCTGTGTGAGTCCGTTGTCCTATTACAGGTTACTTTCTATCTTGATATAATTGATAATTATACTTCAGAATCTGCGACGTTTATTCACCAGGATATAGGGATTATGTTGTAATGGCTTTATCATTTTTTTAAAAAAAAACCTTTTAATATCCTTAACCTCTGGTCTTATTTTGTAAATGGTGCTCTGGACTTGCTCATAATATGTGTACTGCAACAGTATACTATAGCCTTTTGGGCTCTACTGTCAATTCAATTAAAGAATTCTTTGCTGCTGATGTCGATGTACAATTGCTTGATCGTCTCTGACTGTGATGACAGCTCTTCCGAATAGTGCCTATTTTTCAGAACTTCGAGTTGAGTTACAAATAAACTGATAGACTTATAAACAGTAAGATTAATTACATTGATAGTATGGTGTAGATGATAACGAGGGAATACAGTAGTGAAGGTAATACAGACATTTGGGCAAATTATTTTCATTACATAATCAGTGGGAGGAAATAAACCATGGGAGGAAATAAACCTATCCAACAGTACTTTTGTGTCCAGTCTTACTTCTCCTCCAGTCCAGACTCAAATCGAGCCAGGGTAGGTATTCAGTGAGAAGTACAGTTATATATGCACAAAAGTTTGAAACAAAACGGTCGCCAAAAGCTCCAGCTCCGGGGAACTGTAGATAGTGAGACCACAGTTGCAAAGGATTTCCAATGTGGACTTGAATGAAGCCCACATTTGATCCAAAATCATCCAATATATTGGTCAAATCACTTTCGCAAGAGTGGGAACAGAATGGGACAAAAAGTGACAAATCTTCGTTTTTTGATCGAAATTTTAAGTGGGAATGCAACAACAGTAATATAAGGATCACTGTTCTCTCACTAGATGTAGAGACGTAAAACAAGTCACGACATTTATCCATTCATATTCATTGATTATGTTTCCTGAAAGCCTTCGTTCTGGTCGAAGTGATGCATTCCGAATACTTTGTAACACTCAGCTTGTAATTCGTATTCAATTCAATAATGACTTACATCGGGTAGATCCGTTGGAAAAGGAGTACAGAAGATTGATACATATGTGGATATATGTTGTTTCCTACAGAGGCTTCTAAAGAGTTGATGACTCATCAGTTTAGAAACTGGAGGCAAAGGGAGAAGCCTCAGCGTGTAGTCCTTCATCACAATTTGTCATTAGAACAAGAAGAGCCAACTTGTATAGAACACGTTTCCCAGCGCATAGACATAATGTGATGAGATCTAGCTATTAAAGTTAAGTACCAACCATCAGCTTTAGAACGTCATTAGCGTCTATATCCCTTTGAAGGTAATTTTGCATGGCATTGTGCATGGTGTGAATATATCAGTCATAGAATCCAATCAGAAGTATGTTGTAAAGAATTGAATTTTTGGAGGTTGATTATTCAACAACGCCTCTTTTGCCTGGCTAAGCGGACGAACCATCATCACTACTCTCTTTGACGTTTGGCAGCATGTCAGTCAGGAGATGGGGCGTATCAATGACCGAAGACAATTCTCTACAATGCATACGGCTATCAAAATAGTATTAAGATTGTCTAACAATATGGCACAATAATGTACGTGGTGTTTCGGTCTGTCTGATGACGAGATGATATTCAGTAGCCTTTTTATATAAAATAATCATCATTCCATATGGATATTGCTCTAGTTTGAGCCTTAAATATTTACGATCTATTGGTTGGTGGGCCACTGTTAGGAGTTTGTTCCAGGAATAAGATATACAGTTTATTATAGAGTGTCTTATTTGTTCTGTTTTAGGGGTACTGTGTTTTAATACCTTTCTACCTAATTCAAAGTTTCTAGTGTTTATATTCCTTAAATCCGTATTACCTGGATTTTGGGCCAAACGGTGGCCTGCTTGTAACAGGCTGAAAAGTGACACATGGGTCTATTTTCGACGGGGTCGCTTTTCGATATGACACCGGCGGTACATCAGTGGAAGAAGTCTGATGTTGTCATTACATTGAGTAGGTCTTTGACACTAGCTCTGGATAGCAGTTTGTATATTATTTTGAGTATTTGGTTTTGGAGACTTCCTAATCTGTGCAAGTTAGTAGCACCATGAGAATCATGAAATAAGTCTGCTTGATCTTGTAGATCATGACCAATATATTTTGTGAAATTTTGTCCTTTAATTTTGAAAGTTGCCAGCACTTATAGCTTAGTCGTTTCGTGAGTTTTGTAATTACATTTCCAAATTTCAGTGCATTGGCTATCTCAATACCTAAGTATTTGTACGAGGTTACTTCTTTTAAGGGAATTCCATCCAATGCTATTTTTTGTTCTGCGTTGTTATATCATTTTTGCGTGTCCCATTTCGATCTAAGTGAAGGCCTATGAAAAATAGTTTGCATTTTGGACTTGGATTAGTTGACGGATATTTTACATTAACTTTACACCAGTCACTCAATGAGTTTAAAATTATTCTGAAGTGTTTCTGTTACTTTGGCTGGGTTGGTTCCCGAGGTAAAAATAATGGTATCATCCACAAACATTTGAATCATAGACTCAGAAATGTGTTTTGCCAGGTTGTTACATAATTATATTGAAACTTTATTTTCATTTGGGTGTAGGCCTACATATATGGTCTGTATGAACAACACGACTCTCGTCTCTGTCAGGTACAGTTCTTCCGACGGGACCTTCTACATCTAAATAGTAAATACACGTGGCAAACAATAAGATTAAATAATGAATGAAATACATTTGAGTAGTTTTCACCAACAAGGTGGGGGCTAGTTAGCCTTGCAGTACCTTACAAATAGGTATTGAAGCAAGACTCACATGCGTACACTTATAAGTAGAAGTGCTTATTCTTATTATCATAATATTATTACATTAGATTATCAACATTACCTAGGAGGAATGAAGTGACTCAGGGGATTTACAATAAGTCCTCTCTACTCCCCTAGCATATAGTCTCTTAGGAATGTCTTAAACTCTCTAAGGTCATACTTCTTGTTGATATCCGGGAGCTCATGTACTCATCTCAAGCAGGTTAACTTAGGAAATCATTAACTCGGTAGAGCCAGGTGATTTCAGAAGGAATATGACGTACATCCCACGTGTACTGTAGAGTAACTTGAAAGTGATACATGAATAGCAGTAAACATATACTAGAGTAGTCTAGAGTTGTCCTAGACATGCTTAATCTCCGTTCTGTCCTCTAGCAAAGCCCAACTGTTACTACTCAAACTAAAGTCAAGTTGAGTTGCTCCTGCCTCTCCGAGTCTCTCTCTCAGGGAACATGAGGGAAGGGGTACTGGGCTATATTTGATTGACCAATGGGAGAGCCCGGTAGAGGCAGTAGGTTACACAGGGCTACGCCAGCTTGTAAAATGCGTGCGAATAAGTATAATTAAAGGGCCATGAACTTAGACAATTAATTACCCGAATATTAATTATTTTGATTTAATTATTTTCTCAAGTTTGCAACTTCTGAAGGTAAATTTGGGCTGTAGAACCGTAGGATATGCCTCCATAATCTATAATTGGTAATATCATGGTTTTCTAAATAAGCAGAATGGTTTTCTTATCACAGGAATTGTACCGTTTAGACAGGGCCTTCACTCTCCCCTGAACAATGTGTGACCTTTTGACCATAAACTTTTTTTAAGTAAGTCTGCAGTTAATAATCGACAATCGCACACTGCCCCCAATGTTGCCCCTATACTCACTGTCACCAACACTGACGCTAAAAAACCTCCCCTTCCAAATAATCGCCACCTAGAATGGTAATCGAAATAGCCCCCAATAAGCCAACTCCCATCTCCCACCTGGGCTTTCCTACCTACTCGCTCAATCCTGAGGAAAGCCCCGCCCCCTAGCAACGCCCAGATTTTTACCTAGCAACCCGACTGTATACTCCTTACCAGTCTGAAGGAGGCTTCCGAGGCCGATCCCATTGTAGAATCTTAGGTAAAAATTTAATTATTTTGGGAGCATCGATATATATTTATTATATATATATATGAACCGAGTGGTTGGGTCAAGAGGACGGACACTTGTTACGCCACAGCTTGCTAATCACACTTCCACCAGATAAGCAGTCGCTAGCTTCTGGTCTGATATCTTTGTTATCTGGGGTATGGGGGAAAGCAGGTGAAAGAGGGAACACTATTGGAAGGGGGAAAAGGAAAGGACTAGGTGACTAGTACTACACAGTGCATATGTCACTAGTGAGTTATTGTGGTTGTCATGGCAACCAATGCATTCCTTTAACCAAGTCAACTTTTTGACTCAATAATGTTTTCTATTCATATAATTAATGCATATAACGAATCAGCTGTATTATAAAACAGCTGAGAGAGATTTATATGAAATAAATGTGATTCTTACCTTCACATCCTATTTTGTTATACTTGTGGTTTTCATACAACCATGTTCTTTTTTCATTCAAAGTTAAAAGTAGATATTGTGACTCTTTTTTATGAAATAATTCCTTCAACTCCTGCCTGCAGCAGTGCGTACGTCGCTGATATCCCTTTACATATATGACTTCAAGAAATCGTGCCTGATCCATTTGCTACATATACATATTTCCACTAGTCACAGCTAGAGGGCTTCTTATAAGCAGTACTGTATTACCCTATTTCGCACGTTTCGAACTGTGATGACGTGTGGATAGATTGAGTGTCGCTAGAAATGTTTATTATAGAATACGGGACCAGGTAACATATACACGGTCACATACACTATTTATCAGCTTTTATCATATATTATATGCATTGTTCTGAGAACAACGTATCTAGAGTTGCTTATGCACAGTGCCTATTTCACTAGTGAGATATTATTAATACATCTCGCCGATTATCATTAATAGATCAAAATCATAGTTTGGCGTTGCGTTGCGTGGCGTTGCGTGGCGTGGCTTGGCTTGGCGTGGTGTGGTGTGACCTGCCGTAGCATCATTGTGCATACGCCTGCCACCGTAATTCGAATTACGGGGGTACAAATGGCGGAAGGTGAGTTCAGCTCCTCTTGTGTTTTCTTCCAATTATAGTTAAATGAGTGGTTTAATATAAAATCTGAATCGGCAGATCTCTTGCAATGTTGTTTAGCAATAGTTGGGTATGTATTATTAGGGCCCAAAACCTGTTGTTGCTTCATGATCTGTTCATGAAGAAAATCGGTAATACCTCCATAATTCAGTTTTGGTACCTCCGTAATTCTAACTGACTTTCTGGCAAGTACCACCGTAATTCACCCAAGTACCACCGTAATTCACCCAATTGCTCAGGAGGTTCCAACCTTTCATGTGGGTGTCTCCTATTCTCCAAGCAATGGATATCAACTAAAACCCCATCCCTTAATTTTATTTTTATTTGTTTTTGTTTATTCAAGATATCCTGCCGTCTTGGCATATATATATGCATATACATATATGCCGTCTAAGGCCTTGAAATATGTATTAAGATCCATATTTTATATTCCATATTTTACTTCCCACAATTTCCAGATATCACACGAATTCCACAATTTATACAACCAAATTTCGCCCAATTAAAAATATTCTCTTTCCGAACATCATAAATGTGGTACAAACCCTAAAAATAACACTCTTCACACTTCAATTAGAGGCTGAATATTTACACAGAATTAACTTTAAACTGGAACATTTCGGGGGGGCAACCCAAAAATTCTGGCGGGCAACCTGATTTTGTCAGTAGCTTGCCCGGGTGGGCAACCTATTTTTATTCCTTATTTCAACCACTGTCAGATGAATGCACTCCAAAACCTACTTGCGTTTACACAGGGTTACACCAGGCAAAATCCATATTTTTAAAAAAAATATTTCTCATTTTGACAGTGGCCAAGCAGATCGTCCTAACGAAATTCCAATAAATAGGGGAAAATCACATCAATTACAATTACAATAACTTACGACTGGAAAAAAAGTTACGACATGAAGTTATGACATGATCAGATTTTTATTCACACTGATTTGACTTCCGACATAGTCATAAGGGTTACGACATTATCGTAACTCTTACAACATTTTTATGCACCTACCCCAATAACAACATAGGTTTTGGTTTCGCATCATAAGTTTCACAACATGGTTTCTGAAGAAAACGTATATGCAGGCCTATTCCCGGACCACACAGAGCCACTGCTATAATAGATACTTGAATTACAGTGGAGTGGTATTAAGGTGAATTACGGAGGTATTAAAAGTGAATTACGGAGGTACCTCGAATCGGCAAAAACGGAATTACGGTGGTACTACGGATTTCGTTCAAACACCGATTATGAGGGAACAATAAGTTTTGTGCCCTATTAATGCACACCAAACTGTTGCTAAACAACATTGCAAGATATCTGCTGATTCAGATTTTGTAGTAAACCATTCATTTAACTATAATTGAAAGAAAACACATATGAGCTGAACTACCCGGGTATCCCCGTAATTCGAATTACGGTGGCAGGCGTATGCACAGTGAGCATGGCATAGCATGGAATGACAGGCCAGGGGCATGGCAAATATTCCAGTTGATGACTCTACTACACAATGTTCATGGAATAATAGCTTTTAAAGACTTTGTTGGACAAGAGTGCATGATGGTCATCTGTATAGGAGTGTTTAAACTACGACCCATGCCCCCAGGAAACAGTGTTTTTAGAATCATCATCTTTTTCACCCCCCAAACAGCCCACAATTAATGAGTTAATGATTGCGGAAAGCAATCATTAATGTTAATATGCTGGTGGCTGTTGGAAATTACTTCCGTTTTTTTTTAGACTGTCATAACACATTTGCGAACCGTTAATGCGCTGAATGAATGATATATTTGGGAAGAGGGTCTGCACGTCGGTTTCTTCATAGGGCCTAATAACGCGTCCACTAGCTAGTGGATGCGTTAGTGTTGTGTTAGTTTCTTGTAGTTGCTAAATCACCCTATTATAGCGCGGACGCCAGTCTGGCGAACAAGATTGACTGAATCCAATCTCTTGGGATCAGGGTGCCCAAGAGACTCTGCCAGTCCTCCGTCTCCCAAGTGCCACGCACAGGGATTTCGGCGGGTCCTCGAAATATAACTGTGGAACTTTATAACCCTAAAGAAGATACAACCACCAATAATCTTAAAAGGTTTTGGTTAAATAGGTTTAGATGGGTTGGAAGAACACGAAGCAACAATGAGAAAATGTTTAGTTTTGACTGATGGTAACTGAGAGGATATCTTTTGTGGCAATCTATAGGTCTCTACAGTGGGGATTTTGACACATATATGTGAGAACCAATAGCACATACTCTCCTAACGATATTGGTATATCATATCATGTAATATTACGCAATGATTGTGTAATAGTGATTAACCACATTATTATTAATATTCCAAATTATTTGGGAATTGTCCGCATGGATAATTCCCAGTCATTATGGCGGGAGACTGGGATCATCTAATAACGTCACACTATCCTCCGACGTCACACATCCACTGTCACGTTCACACAGACGTTCTCTCACGCCGCTATCTCCCCTCCTACATCACGGGGAAAAGTTTTGTTCCGGATTCGGTGGGTGGCAGAAGGAAACTCACACCCGGAATAGAATTTTGGCAGGCGTACATTATGACTCGTAATAAGGCCAGGAAGAAACCAGTCACTACTCCGACTAGGAAGGTTCCGCCAAGGAAGGCAACGGCAAACACGCCTGAAGATCTGCCTCCTGCTCAGGAAACAATGGCCGACAAGCCTCCGCCGAAGGCCACAGGGAAGAAGAAGAAAGCAACTACTTCCCCGCCGACGGTGCCTCAGATGCCTAGCAACCTCAGTTTTTTGGAAGGCTACATCAATAAGGGTTTCTTCGATGGATATCTGAAGAATATGTGCGACAATGTCCGGGCTGAGGCAAGAGCAGAGACTATCGCTGAGTTAGGTCGGGGCCAGCCACCAGCGATGGGTAGCACCCAGAGCCTCTCCGGCATGGCGTCAGTCGCTGCTCCTGCAAGCCACGAGTCTTCAGAGCTTCCCGCCACTAAGCGCCGCAAGCTGGGCGGACGTAGGCACAAGCACAGGCATCGCACGCCCTCATCTACGTCAGAGTCATCGTCCTCTTCGTCCTCCCCCTCCTCGTCTACTTCTTCTTCATCCACCGAGGAAGAAGTCAGATTCAAGTCATCTAGGAAGAGAGGCAAGAAAAGAAAATTCAAAACTTCGGCCGAAGCCCGTCATCCCTTCAGGGAGGAGGCGGCGGACACATCATCGTCCTCCGAGGACGAGTTGCCAACGCCCTCACATCTTAAGCGGTTGTATAAGCACACAGACAGAGTTACTAAAGCTATGTCGAGGCAGCATGCTACAATGGGAAAGAAAAAAGGTAAGAAGAAAGCTCTACTTACGCCTGAACTAATGCTTCCCCCAGATATGGCAGCCCGGGTGAAAGAGGAGAAGAGGGACCTCTCCTTTGCAGAATACGCCTGCGGGTTGGCCTTAATGTTGTCGTCGTCTATCCCTGATGGTTCAAAGTCTAAGCATATGGCTATGCACTTATCACAACTTGCTCAGGACACTGCCTCACACGGGTGGGATGGGCCGAGAGTCTGGTCACAGACGGTTGTTGACTACATCCTCGATGGTTCTATGAGTTGGTCTGACGCCCCTGAGATACAGCAACATCGTACACGCCTCAGCTGGCTCCCACGTAAGCCTGGAAAGAGATCAGGCCTACATATACCGTGTCCAAAATACAACTCAGAGGAATGTGACAACCACTTCACACATACAGAAGGTACCATTACACTTGTACATTGCTGCGGTTATTGTTATTTCGCTACTAAGAATAGGGAACTCAGCCATACCGCTAAGGCCTGCAATAACAGAAAAAACAACACGCCTAAGGAAGGTAACTACAACAACGACAGGTCGGGGTTCAAGAAGAACCAATGGGGAAAAAGTAGGTCACCGGGTGCCCAAGCTGGTGCCGACACTACAACCGATTCGAAGTCAAAAAACTAGGTTTGAAGGGGCAAGATGATAAAGTTAACCCTTGCCTCTCTACTGTTACTGTTATTCCGAATGTTATAGACTCGGATTCATGTTCTAAGTTACCTAGATCGATCGTCATTCCTTCATCTTCCCCGACCTCGCTGCTTCCTCGTGCTAACTATCTAGGCCAGGAAGTAAACAAACCCAGCGCTCATGCGCACACCTCACGTCCGCCCACCTTCCAAGATGGTGGTTGCCGGACAGATTTTAACACTTCTACAATTGAAGTTTCTCATACAGTGCACGATCCAGCCCGGAAGAAGTGCAAACAAGCCTCCAGCGAGGAAATATATCAAATTCCCCGCCAATACCGCTCAAATGGAAGCCTCCATTTCAACGACAATCAACGTAAGCACCCAGAGAAGGCCCCTGACACATCGGTTCTCGATGCCTCCCTCCCGCACCAGTCGTTCGAGGGACTGTCAACACGCCCATCTCAGGTATTTACCAAACATAACAGCCGTCCCATTGCCGGCACCGTGACTAATAATTCTGATTCCCACTATGATAATCCTGAATGTGTATCTGGTGATGGCCACGCCAGCCAGGTCCCTGTTTGTTGTGATGACACCAATGGTGATAGTGATTTGTGTGTGCTCGACTCTACCGGTCCAAGTGAGGTGGGCGTAAATGCCAACTTTGATCGGTATGGAGAATGGCCTGCTCCTACCTCTAGTGTTTCTCGCAATTTAGCAGACATTTTTACCAGGGTTAAACGAAGTGGTGTCCCAAATTGGAGGGGGGCTAGGATCCCTCTCCCTTCTAACTTACAGGCGTGGACAAGCCTGGCCACTGGTCATCCTGACGATGAAATGGTCCTCAGTGGGGTGGTGTATGGGTTCCCGATGCAATATACCGGGGGCCCAATGCTCGGAACTGAGACACAGACCAATCATCCGTCAGGAACAGCTTACAAGGACAGTGTCGATGCTTATATCAAGGTGGAAGCAAGCCTAGGGGCCCTAGCTGGTCCATTTTATACGCCACCTTTTGTGCCATGGATGAAGGTGAGCCCACTCATGACCAGACCTAAATCTGACGGTTCTCGCAGGATTATCGTTGATTTATCATACCCTGATGGGGGTGTCAATAAATACATTCGTAAGAATTCATACAACGGTGTAATAACACATCACAACCTCCCGACTATAACAATGGCCTTGGATATCATAAAGGGAATAGACTCTACTCATTGTGCAATGGCTGTCATAGACTTAAAGAGGGCTTATCGTCACTTTATGGTCTGTCCATTAGATTGGCCTCTACAGGGCATACAACACGAAGGGCTGTTCTTTTTTGACAAGGCTATGCCATTCGGAGCAAGAATATCCTCCCTGATCATGCAACAAGCTGCCATGTTCATCGTCAGGGCTCTCCGTCAGAAAGGGGCGTCTCCACTTATGTATCTCGATGATCTGCTGCTCATAGCTAAGGACAAGGAGACTGTTCAACTCCACTATGATATGGCTATTCAACTCATTGTGTCACTAGGCCTGACGGTGGCTGAGAAGAAACTCCAGCCCCCAGCACACAAAGTCACTTGGTTGGGTGTGGATTTCGATACGGTGGAAAACATCATCTCGATTACAAAGACCAAGCTCGACGAAATACATAAATGTTTGGCTGATGCCAAGCTTAGGTCTTTCCTCTCCACTAAACAGATGCAGCAAGTGGTAGGCCGTGTAGCTCATCTCTCCAAAGTTGTGCACCCCGCTAGACTATTTATGCATAGACTCCCAGCTAAGAATGTGTGATCACAGTGAGCTCACTGAGAGCTCACAATATTTATCACAGTGAGCTCATACTATGACCTCACGGGTGAGGTCAAAGTGTAACTTCACAGTGGCATCAAAATGATCTCTCAATGTGACCTCACAGTATACTCATACTATGATCTCACTGTGAGGTCATAAGTATGAGATCACTGTGAGGTCATAGTATGACCTCACGGGTGAGGTCAAAGTGTAACTTCACAGTGGCATCAATATGATCTCTCAATGTGACCTCACAATATACTCTTATACAATCAATCTCACTCTTATTAATCAATAAGATGACAAGACTAGACTTGTTTTTAGCACTACTGATCAGCTTCTAAACAGCAGATTTGTGCTCAGTGCTAAGGTAGAAAGTTTCTCCACAGAAGCATTTCACCCAAGAGCATTCAAGGAGAGACTGCATGGTCCCTTTGCTTGAATTTTTCAAAGTTCCTCATCCCTTTCCATCACTTAAACTTACCCTTAATACAATCCTCTCCTGTAGCTGTCATAGGTAGCCATTTCAAGTTGGTGTTAGACAATCTTGGTCACTCAGTATACTTATAGTAATAATATTAGAATTATAAGGGTGCTTTCTTCCCAACATTTTGGAACATCAAGCAGGTAAGTTATCCAAATAAACTATCAAGTTCATTGCTTTCAATATTCCCAAGTTAATGATGTGTAATATCTATGAAGTATAAATGCTTCATATAAGTATTACTAGTGAGACTTTTGTTCTAATAGAAAGTGTAAATGTAATGCAGTAACCTTTGGTGCCACCTAGTGAAAACCAAGTTCTATGGTACTGCCACCTGGTGATAACAGTCGGATTGCC
The DNA here is from genome assembly GCA_942159475.1 of Sthenelais limicola. Lineage (NCBI taxonomy): Eukaryota > Metazoa > Annelida > Polychaeta > Phyllodocida > Sigalionidae > Sthenelais > Sthenelais limicola. The sequence continues at coordinate 66,967,076 of OW804097.1, read as the reverse complement.
GATAACGCCGCCAATAATGCCAATAGAAGAAATTGGAGGCCAGATTTGAAAAGAGGAGAAAAAACTAGACTAGGTCAACATCTCACAAAATTTCTAGGGGCTGCCAGAAAAAAGTCAACATTTTCAGTATTTTTGCCATAGAGATGTGCCTAAAAAATGTAATTCTTGCAACCCACTTTGCAATGTCAAATGAATCCTTTGTTTGGAAAATGAAGGAATGCTTGGAATGGAATTTCCTTTAGCACCCGGGTATAACAGGGCCCCCTGCATCTCATACTCCAACAGCTAAGCCCTAGCTGCCCTAAAAGTTGGTCAAATCGACCATTCCGTTTTTTGGAAATGTCCAAAAATCTGACAAATCATTCATGTGAGATCACATATGCAAGATCACAAACATATCACCCAGACCTCACCGTTCTGATCTCACATCTATGAGAAGTTTCTGAGCTCACAGAGATATCACAGTTTTTAGCTAAATGTGAGCTAGAACTTGTGACCTCACACTGAGATCACACTGAAACCATTCATGTGAGATCACATATGCAAGATCACTAAAATCTCACCCAGACCTCACCGTTCTGATCTCACATCTATGAGAAGTTTCTGAGCTCACTGAGATATCACAGCTGTTAGCTGAATGTGAGCTAGAACTTGTGAACTCACACTGAGATCACACTGAAACCATTCATGTGAGATCACATATGCAAGATCACAAAAACCTCACCCAGACCTCACCGTTCTGATATCACATGTGTGAGAAGTTTTTGAGCTCATAGTGAGATCTACATGAGCTCACTTCCTAGCTGGGCTCCTGGCTGCTTTACGAGCAGCTAAGGGTGGCAGAATCTATGTCAATGATGCCGTCAAGTTGGACTTATCGTGGTTTACCACTTTCCTTCCACACTACAACGGTAGAACCATCATCCCCAAAGCTCAGGTTGGTCGTCAGATCTGGGCTGACGCCTGCTTGGTTGGATCAGGGGCTACTGACGACCACAACTGCTATGCATATATCTTCACCGACGCTGACAAGCAGGACAGAAGTATAAATCATCTTGAGGCTCTCAACTGCGTGGCAGCCGTCAGGAGATTTGTACAGCCTACTGATGCAGGGAAGATAGTGGTGGTCCACTGTGACAACACCGCAACAATAGAGACTTTTAAGGGTGGAAGGGCTAGAGACCCCACCTTAGCAGCTTGTGCTCGAGCCTTATGGTATGCCGCTGCACACGCCCAGATCTCACTCACATATATTCACATCCCGGGCGTGTATATGGATATCCCAGACGCCTTGTCTCGGGCTGCCTTATCAGAAAGTCATAGAGTCCAGGCCCACAATATTGTAGTTACCAACAATCTGCATATCGTTGACATTGACCCTGACTACTTCTCTCTTTCTGAATTTTACTAGGTAGCTCAATGGCGGCCAGGCTGGCTAGAGCAGCTCAACAGAGCCAGAGGGCGGCCTTGCGTCCAGGTACGGTAAGAAACAGAGACTCCGCAGCAACCCTATTCTTGGCCTTCTGCTTCCATCTCCGAATCAACTATAAAAGACCGTCACCACGCCATATCTGCTGGTTTGTGGAATACCTGCGACTCAACGGCTCTGCTCCTCCTACCATCTCCAACTCTCTCAGCCTCCTCCGCTCATTCTACAAAGCGTCAAACCTAGACATATCTCCATTCAACGATCACAGAGTAGCCAATGCCATCAGAGGGATACAGCTTACAGTTCGCCATATCCCCTGTCCTAAACTCCCAGTCACGCCAGACATAGTGGCGGCGTGTCTGTCGGCGGCTGCTTCTCGTCCTTACCCAACACACATCAGGTTAGCTATAATACTCATGTTTGAGGCGTTTCTGCGTCAGTCAAACCTGGCTCCCTCCGCAGTTAAACAATTCGACCCATCAAGACATCTTACGTTTGGTGATGTGAGAATCAAGAACGACAGGCTTCGCATCGCCGTCAAATGGTCTAAAACGATGCAAGTGTCTTCTACTCCTGTCGTCATCTCACTCATTAGACTAGATAACATCTTCTGTCCACTCAATGCTTTCCACGCACACTCTCTGGCATCAAAAGGCATGAGGATGGAGGATCCCCTCTTTGCCTTCAAGGATGGTAATCCAATGACCATCCCCTTCCTTGCCAAGCAGTGGCGTCAGCTCCTCATCATTGTTGGCGTCGACCCGTCGGCCAACTCACTACATTCTCTACGTCGAGGTGGGGCCTACTTCGCCTTCCATACCCAAGGGGCGTCCCTCCACGACGTCAAGACTCACGGCACGTGGAAGAGCGATGCTGTGTCCTCATATTTAACGCCCACGCCCTCTCAAACTACCTCCGTCCATAGATCCTTCCTCAACCTATGACGCAGGTTTGGGACTTATTCGCCCGTGAGCTGAAAATTCCAATACTGACATTGACTTACCTGAACTGGATATACCTATGCTATAACAAATCATTTCCCCACTACGAAATAAAATATCTAAACAAAATCTCTGTCTCTGGTGTTATAATGATTTGGGAATTGTCCGCATGGATAATTCCCAGTCATTATGGCGGGAGACTGGGATCATCTAATAACGTCACACTATCCTCCGACGTCACACATCCACTGTCACGTTCACACAGACGTTCTCTCACGCCGCTATCTCCCCTCCTACATCACGGGGAAAAATTTTGTTCCCGCCCACCTCCCTAATAACATCTTCATCATATAGGAACATTATTTGCCCGTGAGCTGAAAATTCCAATACTGACATTGACTTACCTGAACTGGATATACCTATGCTATAACAAATCATTTCCCCACTACGAAATAAAATATCTAAACAAAATCTCTGTCTCTGGTGTTATAATGACCATTAACACTAATTAATATGTGCAGGTGAACCCTCACCGTGTATATTGGCAACGGAACCTAAGCAATACTACCTGGGAACCACGTCCCCTGTGACACCCATTATGATGCCCAATCATATTCCTCCCACATCACAATGCCCACCCCTTCCACAAAACCAAAACAATCCATTAACTAACGTCCACGCGCCCCAGCTGCACATACCTGCATTTTTCTTTTTAGATACTATACAAGTTTACATGTATTCATGTTTATGGTGAAATAAACCCTACATTTTGGATGGTTCAAGGCCATTCCTCGTCTTATGTCTATGTATTACTAGATATTAGATCATACATATTACTTATTAAATTAATTAATCTCAGTACTATGCAAGTCTAGTGAGGTCATCAGGTAACATCAGAGTTCATAGAGTCAATCACCAACAACCATGACCATTCTACAAATCATGTGTATCATTTGGATAATAAGAATAAGTCATATAGGGATCTCAAGCCTCTGGTCTCTTATTATCACTCCTTTCACAATAGTTTTCCTATATCCAAAGTGTATTATACAAGTTATTAACCAAGTTATAACACTGATAGACATGGAATATTTGAGTCATCAATAGTTTCATTCAATATGAATATGCCACGTCTGTTCGAGACGTAACGCTCAGGGTCTTCTGCCAGTGTTTTATGCAATAAATATTAAATTCGTGACTACACGTCGCCTTAGTTGCACACCAAGAATTCATTAACTTCTCATTGTCATTCTTTGCACTTAAAATGCTTATAAGATGTACCATCCCAACAGCTTTTTCTGCATTCAGGAATGTACATATAACATACTAAAAAGGTCCAATCGCAGGAATGTGACGTTACTCTTTAATACTTTGTCAGGCGCAGTTTTTATTCTGCATTCCCTCATTCCTGCTATATGCGTCAGAAGTGCAGTGCACAAATGCTATACATAATATAATTAAGCAACGCGTGTGGTCGCCTTTCGTGAGAATTCTTTGTGATTCACTGAATACTCATCATTTCATAGAAATCATTAAACGACGAGAAGTATGATGATCAAATGCTGGTCATGTTTGCATGCATCATTATGTAAGTTTTACGTTTTATATCCACGAGGAGCCATTTCTTTGTTTGTGCTTTTATCTTACCATTGAAAGGAATGACGTAAATAAACTTGAGTCACTTTTGAAAAGAAATACTTGGGTGGGAGTTAGAAGCTCATCTGCCACTACATCCAATCAATTAAAGCTGCCTTCTCAGTTATTTCCATGAAATAATCTTACAAAATCAGCTCATATTATGACTTAAAAGACTGACGTTGTCAATATTCTACAGCTATTATAAGATTATTTGCTGCGAACGTGGGATCTTATAACACAATGATAATCATTGGAGTGTGTTCACTATGGTTGCCATTTTTTTAGAAATACAGTTAACTGTACGTATGGAAACCCTGAACTCACTTTTATAATACATTTTGAAGAAAATTTCATGTTTGATCTTGACAATGGTGACCTTGACCTTGACCTTTTAATGGCAGAACGCTTAGAGCCCTATGATCACTTGCTTAAATTTCATAACTCAGTGGTACATACTTTCAGAGATACAAGCTAGAATATAATCATATGAAATTTTGATAAACCAAAAGTTAGTATAGAGTAGAAAGTAAGTCAAGGTTACCATGGCAACATACTGTTCAATTAGACTGGGCATGTGCAATCCTTCTTTTTTATTAAGCTATGTGATATAGCCATTTTATCCTGGCATCCTGGAGAGAAATACATGCTGATTACTTTGAGTTCTGTGTAGCAGAAGTTTATCGTGGACTTCCAATGGCCTGAGTACCTTGATAACGCTGATTTCTGAGCTTGAGAAAGAAGTCATACATCTACTGTGCATATATGTGATATGAAGTTCCTTTGAAATAACACCTTTGATGACATGGAGCGTGTCATTATCAGATTTTCTACACACTGTATACTCTATCTTGTGTATATCTTCTACATATTTCTGTGACGACTGAAGGGGATGAACACATAAAAGAAAAGAAAAGGTAAAGAAATATTAGTCATTATATTGTATTATGAATATGTTTGTCTGACAGGCAGAAGACCGAATCTGTAGTAAAATACTAGCCTACGAGAAATAATTATTACAATAAGCAACAGTAAAACAAGAGGTATCGCATCATGATGACGGAGCATCATTTAGAAAAACAAGGCAGTTAAGGAACTTTTGGCCACTCCCCTTTAGTCAAGTAGAACTTGGGCAGAAGCGCGACTTACTGTACTACTATGATTTTTTTGCTGAAATGGATTCAGCAGGTGTTCAGGTTCAAGAAACTGACCAATGCCCAGCTGGAATGCTTGAGCTATTTAATAAAAATCCGTTTCCCTGGCAACCGCCTATGAAAATTGGGATATTGCATATCTCACTTGATTCAAGTGACCACACATATGTAACCTGGGACGGGCAATCAGATGGACACATGATCAAAGTCATTTGAGGTCAAGGTCAAGGTAATTTCAAGGTCAAATGCCCCAAATTTGCATTTTTTGGACATTTGAAGCTGTGTGGTAACATGCTGAATGTTCCAATCTGGTTATTTTTACAAGTCAGAGTCCAGCAACCTTGTACAGGACATATGACAGACCCCCAGTCATTCAAAAACTTTGCCAGATACATGTTGCCATTACGACAACCTTTGATAAAACAGGTACTTCTAGTGGGGCAGGTAATGAGGCAGGCACCAAATTTGGCACACATGTTCCTCATGGGTAACCTTTCACAAAAAAGCATGAAATTTCAGGATGGCCGCCATTTTTTCAAGATCCCATTTGAGACCAGAAAATGTATGAATCATCCACGCTCTAACTTTCAGAGTGGCTTACATTGATCTCAAGTGAGGTTACCTGGGTATTGTTTTACCCCAAATATTTTTTTCAAGGAAGTGATTTTGAAGTAATTTCAATGTTATTCAGAAAATTGCACATGCTTTGACTCACTTACGGCAGCTGGGCTTTACTGGACTAATGCAACGTTACCCCTGCCTGAATTATAAAGGTGGGAGTGAAAAAGGATGGGATGGAGGAATTGAATAGAAACTATATGCTGAGAAGTACTACCCGTTTTATACGGGGGGTGGCATCTAGTTTTCATATTAATATTCATCAGCACAAATGACAGATTGACAATACACATGAACTAATGGGGTAGTTTGCACTATTCCAACCCTCTGCATATGTCATTCTAGCACCACAGGCCAATGTGCCTATGGGTATGTGCTTGAACTCTTCCAACATTCTAGCCCTGCAAGGCTACTTTCACTCATCTCCTAGTCATTCTAGCCCCGCAGGGCAATGAAGAAACATTGGAATATGCAAATATTCTGATTCCTAAAAAAGCTTATTATTAGTTGATTTTATGCGAAGCATCTATACGGATTATGACCTAGAAGTTGGCGGTCACCTGACTGGATTTTACCTACTATTCCTGACACTATTCCTCTCGATTACCTATAAGTTGGCAGTCGCATGACTAGGTTTGACATACTATTCTTCCCGTGGCCCACTATAGAGGTCAGTAAACCCAAAGACCAGAAATTATGGGGGGACCAGAAATTATAAGGAAATTAAATAATGATAATAACAGAAATAAATGGTGTATGTGTTGTTTCCCCACTAATTATTGGAAGAGAAACATGAGAAGGGGTGTTTCTCCCCACAAACCAAAAGACAAGATATTTTTATTATTTTTGTTGGGGGGGGGGGCTCCCCCCAAAGAAATATAGGACAAGAAGTTATAATAGGAGAAATACTTCAGTCTAGAGGAGGGATTAACAGGAAGCATACATGCACGTACATAGATGTATGTGGTAATTGCACTGTTGTTGAACTGAACCACTGGGATAATATGACAGGTCACAGAACTAAGAATGACCAGAATTGTTCTATCTAACCTTGATGAATTAAAGGAATTTCATTTGTATTCAACAGTATTGTCATTGTTGAATTGGAATCTAACATTGCCTTGAAGCTAAACGTTGTTCATTTAAATTTACTTCACATTTTGGGAGGGCCATTGTCAAATCGTCGATTTGACAATATATTGTTAACCTCACTTTATTTTTTGTATTCCTATTACAACCCGGTAGGGCTTGAAATCCTCTCTTTTAGGGAGCTTTAATAGACCCACCGATGATATAGTAATTGATCAATAAATCTCACAACAACAACAACAGCCTTATTCCATTATAAACACATAGGATTGGCTTAACTATGGAAAACATGTATACTTTGAACATCTATTTTCCATCCGTAACTGCCCACAGCAACTGAATCTTAATCGACGATGTTCATAAAAAGTCTTGCCAGGCGACGCACTTAGTTCACTAACTAGTCGTCCTTCCCTCGTTATTCCCACGTTTCTGCTCGCACTTGTGACTTCACACGGTGCCTTTACGCCGTATTCGTGACAAGGAAATGTTTTGTGCAATCAACTTGCCCGTGTGGGGATATGTAAGAGACTACTTCATCAGGTTACATCTTTTCTGTGTCAGATGTATACGTATTTTACCTTGGTATTCCTGTAAGAGGAAAACAAACGTGCTGCTATTTCAAGCCATTTTTAATCAGGATATCCCAACTCTATTTATAACCTTTTGTATGAACACATGTCAAAAGTGTCAAATTCGACGTGCATGAATGTCCTCAGTTCTCAATTAACAACACAATATCACCGAAGATGGTTGGTAATACAATGAATTAGTGTTCTGTTGTTATAAAGAATCACTCAATCCGGTTTTCCTTTCGGCTCTCTTTCACCCTCAAGTTGGGCTTCTTCACGGAACTAAATATATAGTTATGTTAAGTAATATGTAATGAGTTGTGCGCATCTTGTACTTGGCAAATCCCCATATAGTTCCACGAATTCGAAACATCCTGGCACAAATTACCCAGCCGTTTTTATCTTGATGGACAAGAAATATCTCGATCTCCAAAGTACTTCTCGCCCTTGGGACACTAGCCCAATATGACTTACATATTACTCTCAAAGCCATTCAGTGTAAAAGTCAGCAAAGTTTTTTGCCATCATTCCCAGCTCACCATAGACAAGAAATCGACTTAAACCATCCTAAATATCCTTTTCGCATTCAAACTAGAATTTTATAGTTTACTCTAATTAGCCAGAAATTCACAGCAGAGCTTTCTTAATGATATCATCCTAGCGAGCACTCTATATTACTTACTGTGAAATCCAATGACGTAATTGAAAAGCTAGAGTCAAATGGAAAGTCTCATTCAGACACATTAAAGCCATTAAGCCGTTCCTGATTTCCATAATTGAAAGGGATCGGATGTACATTGCGACTAAAATGAGGTGATCAATGTTAAGAATCAGAGAGCTATTCGATGTCAGTGTCATCTCACATGCAAACGCAATACTCAGTAGAAACTGCAATAACCATATTAAATTTCAAGAACTCTGTGTAACACATTACCCTACTGCTGATCTTCCCTACGTCATACTCACAATGGTTCGACTGATCATTACTATGTGCTTCGTTTCTGACAAATGCGGAAAATCAAAACTTATAATTTAAATCTTCCCTTGAAATGAAATATGTGAAGATGGAGAAAAGGATTAATAACCGACATTGAGGTAAGGAGGCGGGCTGTGTTTTTTGATAATGCACGAGGCAAACCTGAAGGTGTTGTCAATATCAGGGCCTGATTTCTGTCTGAAATGAATGCCATTAATGTTTAGTCTATTGTGGCACGATATCAACCATCTATAACCTGTATATATTCTATAAAAAAAACTGACCCACCCCAGAGGTCGTTTATTGGCCAAAACTGTCCAAAAGATCAACTTATGCTGGGAGGAAGCACGCTATATTAGATTCAGAATAGATTTTTCCTATTGCTTTGTGTAGTATAGTTGTAGTTTTTGTAGTTGCAAATCTTCCCTCACTGGTATAGTTGTAGACAATCTCTTTATAACACTTTCAAATCCTTGTTCCCTTTAAGTAACCTGTATATTGATGTCGTGAGGACATTAGATAATACTAATTACTTGCCTCAAATTTGCACACTCTATAATTAATTTAATATTATCATCAGTCATAATAATATTGAACTACTTGGGGTACAGGGTGGTTTCAGGCCTCAAGTAGCCATGACAACTTCTCATGACTATTTGTCACTAGTGTCACCTGTGTGAAGAACTCTGTATTGATTTTGAAACACGTGTTTGCAGGAGATCCTCGTAAATACACAAGCTCAAAATTCACGCTAGCCCCGTCAGAAACACTTGCTGTCTGACCTTCGTCGGCCAATTGATATTTTGTTATTAAAGAAACTTCCACATACTTTTAAGGGGGAATTGCAGTTGCCGAAATAAAAGGAGACATAATTCAAGGTTGATACACTCAATCTATATTATTTTACAGTTTTAACATTACATTTAATAACAGTTTAACAAAAAAGCAGAATTTGACAGAGGATGATACGCGAAGATTGAAAAGAACAGAGTGGAATTCTTTTTGGTATTTTCTTGACCATAACATGAATTAACAGAGCTCAGCCATGGTATATAAACAGGTTCGTACTTGCATATTTGTAGGCACTACAAATATATATGCATGCAAGTATACCAAGACATACAATATTTAGATTTTGGCATTTTCAACATAATACACATAATCATCATGTCTCAATTTTGACATAATAAGATCGCAACTTTAGGCCCAGTTCATCTATCCATGAATTCTCTGCATGGTGTTGCAGGTGCTATTTTGTTTATAGTAAGGTTCAGTTTATGATCAGAAAAAAACCCATTTTAAACTAAATACCATTCAACAAGATGGGAATATCAAGGAACCTCAACAAACGGCCGCCACTGCCACGATTTCTCTCAAGGGAAAGCCAAGACCAGGTTCTAGAACAGGGTGGTCAGAGGGGACACAACCTATTTCCAACCTACGCAAAAAGTTGTGCTAGCTCAAGGGAGTACGAACCATCCGGAACAGTTCTAGAAGTTTGATACTTGTCCTCTTTTTGTGAAACACTATCTCAAGGATATGACCTGTAACTCGTGCCATCTGCTAACTGTCTCCTTCGACGTCACTAAAACCTCGAATTTCACAGAATAGAAAACGGGGTTCATACCTAAATCTAATGCAATAAATGTGTAAGAATTAACGCTCACAACGGTATTTCCCCATGTATGACTCACTTTGTATACGTCAAGATAACTTTATATGGAGTATAAGTACTATAGGGCGATCTTAAAGACTTATCCAAAGACGCTTTACTGTAAATATTTAAGCTGCGGAAATAAAAGATATTAAAAATTATATAAGCACCGAACCTGTATCATAGAGGGACTTATAGTTCAATCAACATAACTGTCGCGGCACAATACCCACCAACCTTGGCCCACTTTCATGCAGTGATGTTCAGTGAACTCCACAAAGCGCGGTCTATTATGGTTATAGGAGTAGTGACCGACATTAAGGGGCTGCTGGTCCACTGTTTGGTATATAACCCTGCCAGGGGATACCAACAGGCATGAAATGGACGTTATTAATCATTTTAAAGCTGCATTCTCAGCGATTACGACAAGTAAATGCTTACTAAAGTTATTCATGTTCTTGGAATGCGCAAAATGGAGGTTATTAATCCTCTTAAAGCTGCATTTTCAACAAGTAAATGCTTACCAAAGTTATTCATATTCTTGGAATGTGTGATGTTACCAATTGTTTTTTCTGCTATGTACAGTTCCGTAGACGCTTTACCCACCAGAATATATATGTGGTTTGTGAAGGTATCTGGGTTAAAAATGTGCTTTTCAAGCCATTTTAATCAGGATATCCACACACTATGTATAGCCTTTTGTATGGATAAATGTCAAAAGTATCAAAGGTCACTTAAATAAAAACGTAATGACGTCATGCTTCCAATGTCCAATAGGGAGGGAGAGAGGGCGGAGGGGAGGGGGAGCGAAAAAGAGAGGAGGGAGAGGGTGCAAAGGGAGAGAGAGAGTGCAAGGGGATAATGGGAGGTGTGGGGGGGAGGGAGGGGGAGAGAGATCAGAAGTGGAGGAGGGAGCGAGGAAAAAGAGGGAGGGAGAGGATGAGGTCGGGGGAGAGAGATCAGAGTGGAAGGGGTAGTGAAGAAGCAGAGGGAGATGGGGGTGGGTATTCGAATAAGGACAGGGAGAAGAGGGTAACTACTCGCTACGACAAATAAAATGTGACTTAAAACAGTCTGTACCATCCACATTTCATCTACCATTATTACTATTCTTCATTTATTTCACAACCTCATTATCTCATATGGTGTGATAAAGATACTTTATAATAAGAAGTGTACATTAAACAGAATTCTCACCAAGGAAACAAATTGTATAGAAGCTGGGAAGATTATAATGCCCTATCGTAAGAATGTAATGAATAGACTACAGGGCTCTGACGAAAACCATTGAGTTCTGTAATAAAAAAACAATTTGAACGAACAAAAATTCAGAGAAGAGGGGAGGGGATGAGAAACATACGGGAGGGAGAATATCGAGGAGGGGACGAGACGAAGTGAGATGGAAGGGAGAGAATGAAAGAAGTGGGGGGAGAGGGTGGGGGAATCGGATAGGGAGAGGGAGAAGAGGATATATAGAGAGAAGAGGCATAGGGGACGAGAGAAGAGGGCAGGGGAGAGGAAAGCAAGAGGGTAGGGAGAGGGAAAGAGAGGGGAGAGGGAAGAGGTGGGGAGGCACGGAGCATAGGTACTTTGCTAGTAACTAATATAAAAATAATATATGAAAATTTACCAATATGCTGCTGCTGTTAGATATCTATACAATAATTGAAAGTCGAATTGAGGAAAACCCGCCGCCTGTGAGCGATAATAAGTGTAATCATCGCGTCCTCCAGACACAAATGAAGATGTTTTAGAAGCTCTGTGGTAAAAAACAACTTGACAAATTCCTCCAAAATTGTTCTCAAATGACTTAGATGCATTGGAAAAGAATAAAACAAAAGGTAAAAATATACTTTGTTATCAAAGGTAGCTGAGAGTGCAGCTTTAATCTCTGCCTCAAGATCAAACCCCAAGACATCGGCGTGATTACAAACATCAAACAAAAGTTTGATAATTGCTACTTATGTCATAAACATCAGTCAGATAGTCCATTGCTCTGGTACTTGCAGATATCCTGTCGACTACAATTGCACATCTTTTAAATTTCGAATGGGCATTCAAGACTTTAAAGTATTCAGCTGAATCTATTCCATGTCATGGCGGGACTAGACGTTTTGTCATGACATCGAGTTTTACACAAACTTTTATTAGTCAGAGGAATATTCATGGGATCAGAATATTCAAGAATAAAACATGGCGATAGTCCGTGTTTGGCATCCAGCCATTTCATTGGGATTAACCGGGAGGTTCGGTTTAGTGGGTGGGTGAGTGGGGGTCAGGGGGCAGAGAGAAAGAAATACTTTGAAGTACTTTCATGACGATCAGTCGTCCGTAGTAATTTAATTTGAAAGATGACACTAGCGGGATAGTTATCCCCTCATTTTGACAGGAATTATTCACTTCGTGATATCTTTTTGACAGTTCACAGAATTTCAATATGAGGAACATTAAAGGTTGCCAGTTTTGCTGAGGTGACGAAGGGTATCAAGCACATGAAGAGTGGTATCCAAGGATAAAAGGCAAACAATCATTCGCGTGATTGGTCACCTCACTGGTAATGAATATTTCCACACAACTGGTCAATTCATACGTAGACCGGAAGCCAGTAACCCGGGAGATTTAATGCAACAGCGACATCATGATGACGATGGGTAGACGTAGAAATTGGAGCAAGAGGGACAGAAGGGAAAAGGACGTCAAGGGCTGTCGACAAATCGGATTCCATGGAAGACCATTTGAACTTCGTCCACTTCAGATGTAATATGTTGCAAAGTATTCATTCAGATGCAACTGGCACTAGAAAGGCCATTAGAAATCATTCTACGAAACTAATTCCTGCAGTCGTATTAGAGGTAAAGCGTTACTAGCATCTCTTGGTACAGGCAATGATAAAGTATGTGACATTTAAAGTGTCAGCTGAGCTAGAGATCCTATTATAAAAGTTGGTGAAAGCGTCGTTCATTATGCCCATTTTAAGAGTTCGCCATTATAGATTCGACAGCGGCGCCGTGAAGGAAGTTCTAAACTCCGGAACTAAGTTTTCTCACTCTAAATAGCGAGAACTCTCTATTATCATTACACTGCATCCAACATTACTGGGACGTATGGCGAGCCATAAGGCCATTTATCTTATGTATAAATGTTTGAAATGTGAGTTTTGATTTATTAAGTGAATTAACTATTAGTGACAAAAAAAGAATATATGTAGTTCCATTGTACGTTATCCCCAAACGTTACTGACTGGCTTGGAATGAACTCATGTCTTAGCCCAATACTTCACCAAAACCATTTCACTGCAACAATTAACCTTCATAAAGATAAATACTTGAAAGTATGGAAGGCTTTCTTTACAGTACGTCGCGGTCAAACGTGTCATATTCCGCATGACATTAGCTTCTCCTCGCATTGCTAGGTACATTGACCTAATGATGCCACCATAAACATCTTTCCTGGAAATGCAATGTTACATGTAATCACCTACCCATCTGTAAATTTACCACTCTACTTACTCAAATACTGAGGGAGGAATAAAAATGATAATGCTGGCATGTTTTATACTTGGTATACTCATGCACCATATGTCACAAATTAACCTTCAGAAAAATACATTTGACTAGTAGGTCTTTTTAAATATTACATATGTAAGTAAAAAGTTACATCAAATGTGTCGTTCAAAGGCGGTATTCGTATCATTCCCCGGCCAATGGATATATGCGTGTGTATATATCTCCATGCATTGCTGCATGCAATGACTTCATGTACTGCATGCATTGACACAGTGACAAGGTACAACTCTCGAACCCACACTATTCCTGCTATAAAGATTTAGGATTTTCCTTGATTCACATATTGCCTTCAAAGATCATCTCATTTGGTGATGATGCAGACAATACAACATAAGTTATACAATCTTAGTAGACATAAGGATTTGCTTGACAAAACACTATGGTACCACTAATTGATCATGTTGGCATATGTTATGTTTCTACAAATACATTCTTTAATGAGAGAGTGGAAATATATATGAGAGAGTGGAGATATATATATTTGGTCTCGAACGGTCTAGGGGCTGCTGGTGCACTGTTTGCAGAGACTAACATGATTATATAGTAACCTCCCTTCTGGTCCCGCTGGAGTGCATTATTCTTCGACTTTGCCTCACCAACTGTTCACCAGCAGGCCTGAAATGTCAGACATCAATCCTTACATTTATCCTTGAATCAAAGGGAAACTAGTACCGCAGTCACATTGGTCAATAGTTTAGAAATGCATTAACATATTTAGGATAACAATGTATACATAATAATTTTAAAAAAGTGACACTCGTAGATAACACTGTTTATTGGATCTTTTGCAATTGATCTGTTTTTATTCTATATTAATTTCTCTACGGATTAACGAATGTCAATGTAATTATCCTTTTGTCATTTGATAATATTTTACTATGAATTGATATTGAAATACCAACTAAAACATCCAGCTCGGGATGAGTTTGCTTTTGTTTTATTCCATGACTCTCAACAGTTTTGGTATTGGTAAAGCCTTCTCATTTTAATATTAAGTATAATGTAACTTTTAATTATTATGTGACTATTTTCTTCCATTGATGGAACCATTGTAGTTCCCTACCATTAATGCCAAATTTTCCTAAATTCTTTATAAGGTACTAGTAAAGTACCCGTCATCCGGACGGACCCCCTCTCTCCCACACTTCCCCCTCTCCCTCTTGTGTCTTTCATACCTTTAACCCCTCCCCTCCCCTCTCCAATTCCCCCAACCTCTTCCTCCCCTCTTCTTCACTTTCCTGGTCCCCGCTTTTCCTCCCCTCCCTCCCCCTCTCTCCCATTCCCTTCCCTCTCCCCTCTCTTTTCCCTCCCCCTCTTCTCTGTCTGTCATATCTTTTTCCCTCCACGATTTCCCCAACCTCTCCCTCTTCATCACTCTCCCGGTCTCACCCCCTCCCCTCCCCCTGTTGTTGAGACTCGTGTGAGACATGTTGCTAGGAGATCCCACATTGCCTTGAATGGTGGGACATGGAGGAATGACCAAAATCTCCATTATTAACTGCTCTGTATACTTCTATTAGGTATATAGTTTCAGTGTGCCCTGTGTTGACCTACCAACACAAAACCCATATTGATGTTGGTATAGTAAGTTATTGTCGTCAAGATATGTGACTAATTGGCTATGTATTACTTTTTTAAGAATTTTCGCAGGTAATTGGATTGTAGTGATTGGGCGGTAATTTCTTGGGTCGGTGGTCTCTCCTGCTTTGTGAATTGGGGTGACTTTTGCTTGCTTTCAATCATTGGGGATTATAAATTCGGTTTGGGTTAGGGTGAGTAATTTCTTAAACTCAGGTATAGTCTATCCGAAAGGTAGTTGACACATGATTCCTTAGTTCCTTTAAGGGGAGGGAAAAGTGGGAGATTTCGTATTTCTATTTATGACAAGGACCTGTCAACCCTTTGCCCAGCGAGTCGCTCATTGCAATCAACCATGGAGAAACAGGGTCAGTATAACCAGCTCCTCCTTCTTTTAAGGAAAACAACTGTTGCTGCACATAGAACAGAGGCAGCGCAATACAATACTTCTGTATATTTGGCCATGGTTGGTCGCAAACAGCCATGGTCGGTCGCAAACAGCGATTCGGGGGGCAAAGGTATACAAAGTAAAAAAAACCCACTTTTCCCTCCCCTTAAAGGGACTAAGAAATCACATATCAACTACTTTTCGGACAGACTATAGCAATGTCCGTAATGCTAATCTTAGGACCCAGGTTAGCAAATTGTCTATTCCTGATGACTTTGATGAAGTCATTGATTTTATAATTTTGTCAAGCTCTGTTTCGCCTACTGGTTTAAAGGTGACGTTATGGTTTGGTTCAGGCGTTCTAGATGGGACATTGTCCATTTTTGCTGTCTCTTGGTTTGGTAAAGGGGTATGACATTTACTAGGTAATTACCGATTGATGCAAAATATTCATTGAATTGGTTAGGTATTTCTTCTTCGTGGGTAGGTTTTCCATTTTTTTCTAACTGTATTTTCATATGCTTATCTACCTGTTTGTTATTAATCAGGGTGCTAAGCAGTTTCCAGAATGTTTTGGGATTATTAGTATTACCGATTTGTTCTGTGATGTAGTTATTTTTTAAATTTCTTGCTTGATGTGCCTTAAACATTTGGCTTTACTCATCAGTGTGCAATACTTTAAGGCTTTGGCATTTTTGGACATCTTATCCCTAAATTTCATCTGGGCAAGGAAGTCCCCCATTATCCAGGATTTTTGGCCTTTACAATTTGGTAGTTCCTTATTGAACATATTTCCTTGACTGTCTCTGATATCTTGTTGTGCGTATAGTATGGGCCGAATTGTGGCTGGTAAGTTGGGCGGTAAATCTTTCTTCAGTATAGTTTGCATATGATCGGCAGGTAAAGCTAATTTCTTTTATAAATCTCTTTTTCCTTTTTTAGAATAAGAAAAGTTGGCTTATGGCCACTTATGTTAATATCTAGAATTCTGACTGAACAAACTAGCTGAGTATATTAACTCAATACATGTTTCTGTTGTTGCTGTAACTCTGGTGGGAATCTGTATACGTTTCTTCAGTGCAGCACTATGTTCAATGGGTAATAATTGGGTTTTTGACGTGGATGCTTTTAGGTAATTAACATTAAAGTAACCCAATAGGATAATCTCCTTTTTCCCATTGTTTGGGCTAAAGACTTCTTGTATATGAGTGAGTGCCATGGAGAGATCTCCATCTGGTGGACGATATAGGTTGTGGGTTTTATACTTTATGTAATTATTAAGTTTCACAGTCACTGTTTGTATCTCGATATCAAAGGTACTATAAACAGTTTGAGAGTCAGCGACCCAGGTTACATCATAATTGTCATTAACATATATGGCTAGGCCTCCTCCCCTCTTCTTGTTTCCCTTTCCATCTGACCTAAATAATTTAAACCCTTCAATGCGTATTAAGGAATCGTATGTTTTATCATTTAGCCAGGTCTCACACATAAGATAATATCAAACTGTACCTCTTGCAGTAGCATTTCAAGCTCACTTACTTTGTTTAACAATCTTATCAAAACTTCCATTGGATATATATGTCACAAACCATACTTGGCCCATATATCTATTGGTCCCGCATCGACGTCAGCCTCAAATTTCTGATCGCAATACTTATGTCACACAAAGTAGGCAATTTAAATTGGAGTTTGGCCTATATCATATGTGAGAGTAGGCCCGATGTTTACCTTCCTAATGGGTTGGTAAGGCATACAAGTGCCACTTTTACCATAACAACTATAATTGCAAACGAGAGGGCTGTGTGGTAGTTTTGAGCTAGATCCCCGTGTACACCACCACATATACTGTGAGCATATCAACAAAAATCCCAAGTGCAGATGGATAGATATTTATTCAGATAAAATCAATGACCTCAAAACTAAAGCTAATATTTGCCTTCTGTGCTCCGCCGCCCATTGACAAATAACGAAACATGTGGTTTGGCATCGCAAGAGGAGGTGCGTGCCTATAATAATGTATGAGGACAAATATAGGATCATTGGTCTGTTTCTCATATTATGATGTCAGGATTTGATTTTTCTTATTTCATTAATGACAACATCAAAACTAGTATAGATCTCTCCCCCGGGCTGTAAAATGGATGGATACATGTACATAACTGATTGTCTGCATGCCTGATTGGTTGATTGATAACATTTCAATAGACAAATCATCAAATCATTCGGCACGAAAAGCTATGGCTTGGTCAACCCAGTTTATGAACTGAATTGCATTCCATAGAGAAAACATTAATCTGTGTGTTCCTCATCACCAACCCGACCCACATTTTAATAATCCATGAGTCATTCCATATATTTATAGGTATTACCTAAGTTTCATTATTCTATACAGCATTGGCAGCATATATAATATATATGTATTCAACAATAGGTAATTACCCATCACATTGCAAAGCAAATGTATGATTAGATTTTGTGCTGGCCAGATGTGATCAAATTTGTCCTGATGTGTATGTGCATAATGGAAGGGATATATCACCCTATTGTTCACTATTCAATTCTGTTTTAAAAACCCGTGAGGGAATCTTACAGAAATTTAATTGAGCAGCAGCATACGATTTGCTTGAGGACACACCCATAAGCCTATATATATCCCAAGTCGGATATCATATAAGAACCCCCTTTCCATCATCTCAATAATGCATACACATACGTACATTTTATCCCTTCCTACACTCTCCCGCCCGGCGTACCCGTGCGATACGGAGCGACAAATTTTTTCGTCTTCATGGAGACGTTGTTTGTCTTCAGAGTACCGCGAACGCTACTGGTGAAGTGTGGTGACGAAATTGCGCGAACATCGGAGACGAAAAGCGGTCATTTGAATCACGGAGACGAAATTTGATATGATCTGTATTCGCGCTGCGTTTTTCGTATTGAGTAGGTATAAGTGCGCCCAAATTGGGAAGGCTTGCCTAGCCATTGTCTTAAGTAACACCTCCCACAGGCTTTCTCTGTATAGGCTATAACTAGGTGCGAATATGAATCTATATTCCCTTTTAGCATTGTTGCATGAAATAGGTGTCTGGTGAGGATGTATATCCTACCAGAAATTAAATAGAATTATTTTATTATTCTATATTCCATGATTGATATATTTATGTATATATGGTAACCTTCAAAACGCAAGAAATATTCAAATGCAATGTCTTGAGATTTGATACACATATGATACTGAAGGATGTCATTGGTTAAACACAGTTATATAGTAATAGCATTATTATAGTCGGCATGCTGATATATACCTATATGTTTGTACCTTAGAATTATTTAAATGGGATTGTTATATACCTAATATACCAAAGACTGTATGAAGTAATTCATAGCTCAGTGGCAGAGCGTTCGCCTTCAGTGCCGAGGGTTGGAGATCCGAGTCCTGCCTGGGCAGCTTTTTTTTTCATCCTTGCGACGTTCCTACTAACATTTCTCTATGAAGGAATCGTGGGAAGACAACAAGATTTCAGATATCATAAGAAATTATATTGATTAAGATGTCCTGAAGATTTCGTCTTTATACAAGGTCCCGTTTTTTTTATATCAACGTTCGAATACGGTCACCGCAGCCCATAGGCGACATAAAGCTTTGCCTGGGCCCGAGGTGTAGCTGACACTTCACTCACCTATAGCTGGCATTTCACACTCACCTGTCGCTCATTACACTCACCTCTCCCTCCTTATAATTTAGAAACCCCTCTAACACTAGAGGGCGTTACAAGCAAACCAGTCATTATTAATAATCCTTCTATATTAAAAGCACTACCCATGTAATATTGTGACATTTATGCACTATTGGAATTAACCATCATATATCTTGAATTGTTTTCGGTGATATTCTTCTATATTTTGTATGTGTAATCATTTGGGTGATATTGTAGAGGGTGTTTACTCAAAACACCCCCAATCATTTACATCTGTATACATAGTGTACCCCCAGTGGGTCTGCCATCTCCACATCCCACAACCTACAATGCACAGGGTGAGAATGATGTACCTACACTCATGTAGACACTATCTGTAGGTAAAAAGGATGAATAAATGGATGTCTTTCTAAAGGATACCAGTGGTTATATTCAATTGCTTGGTTTCCTCAGTAACTCTAATTGGATGATCACTCAATTTGATTGTTCAAGGTAAACACATAAACCTGAGTAAAAACTTTTTTTTAGTGAAATATTTTTTTATTTTGTCCAGTATAATATTTCAGTTCTAACCAAACTATAGAGGCAGAAAAAACGCTGCACGAATCGCCGATACGAAAAACGCTGCGCGAATCGCCGATACGAAAAACGCTGCGCAAATACGCTGAGACGAAAAAAATCGTATCTAAAGTGGGTACAAGAAAATCGTATTCATTTTCGTATCGCACGGATACGGCGGGCGGGAGAGTGTACTCCTCACTTAATCAGTGGTAAGATGCGATTGTCGGTACCAGTGTTTCATATTTGGGTCAGATCACCGTAAAATGTACAATCGGAAGATCTGCACATTTAGTAAATTCTGCTAAATTAGGCCGAAAAGGTTAAATACTAGGTATATCTGAATATATTTAGTATTGTGTTGATACGTTATAACTGTGTGGGAATGTTCAACTCTATTTGGATATCACTTTTCCTTTCGATTTGCGTTATTTGCGAGAATTGGTGAACGCGAATTGTACATTTTCAGATGATCTTACCCTTTTAGTACATACTGTGTGGGCAGACTTTTTATTTGATTGTAGGTCTCGGAAGCTCTTTAACATAATGAATAAGAGTATTTGATCGAGAACACGATTGCTCAATGCCTTTAATATCTTAATACACAGGATAACAGGGGGAAATGATGATTGCGTGTCATTATAATTATTTCAATATTGTTTAATAAAAAATAATACAAGGTCATTGTGGGGCAAATTGAGTTGTCCCCATTTGCCCTTTTTGAATGTCATAAGAAAAGATGTCACATTCCACAATTATTCTTCGCTTTGTTTTGTGTTTAAAGGTCATATTTGGTTACATTGATCTTGGTCAGGTTAATTGACTCGGAGGCTGCAAATAGTCCTTAGAAAACCATTGATATTCCCGAGTTCGGTTACATTCCTGATAGAAGTGTAGAAATTGGACACTACAACCCTATTATTTGCTAAAATACAAAAGAGAATCCCCAATTACCATTGCAACATCCCGTTCTGAGAATGTTCACACCCTCTTCGTTAATCTCTCCTCAGATGAAGAGTATTCATGACATTTTACACAAGATACCTCGAAATTGGGGGATTATTTAGCTGTGATGTCAAAACTGTTAAAGATGATTCTGTCCAGCAAAGACTGGATTACTGAGAAGCATCAGATAAGGGCCATCGGCGTATTTTGCGCGGTCCAAATGTTGACAGGGAAGTTGTGGCAATCAGCTTTCACTGGCCTAGTATCCCAAGGACGTACTCACAACTGCTCATTGTTCCGCAACAGTTGCCTTCTCTGATCATGGATCCTATTATGCCTTTTTATTTGCCACCTCCCACAATCAGATAATGCATCCACCGGTGCACATGTACCGGAAGTACACTAAGTACACCGGGAAGCGCTGGAGGTGTGGAGAACTGACCTATAAGCCCAATTGAATTGACATTCGCTAATAAACAGGAAGCAATTTCACATGGCAACTCATCCAATGTTTGGCTCATATCATAGGAAGACAAGTTGATTTGATTTGAGAACGTTTTATTATCCATATATACAGGTTCATTTTCTTGATTTCTCCATATTTTCCGCAGTAACCTGAACATGTACCTATCATGTACAATAGTGCAGGTCCACATTTGATTTACTTTATAAATAAATAGTAAGAGTCTGTCCAATTTTTATATTCGTATTTCAACATATATATATGCATGATAATATGGTAAATAGACATTTACAATAATAAAATTATTTACATTTACAAATGGGTAACTTAGTTTCAAACAACGGACCTTTTCTTCTCTCAGTTGATCCAATAAAATTCAGGTTTGAACATGTGAGTTAGGGATCTCTGCATATACGTTGGAGATAGTATCGTTTAATTGCCTATAATCACAAAAAGAGAGAGTTTCTGGATATACATTCTTCACACCCACTTAGCCAGACAGGGGGGCGTTTCATAAGTTAACACAGCGCGCGTCCGTTATGGTAGCGATAAATTTAGCGTGCGTTCGTTATAGTAACGCAATGTTAATTGACGTCAATTTTGGCCCTTAACGCACGCTATGTTTGGTAACGACTGTTGTTAGGCCCTATAGCGCGCGCTATTCGAACTTATGAAACGCCCCCCAGATATATACATGTGCATTGAATTGTTCCGCGTACAGTATAGTTCAACTCTAAGTTTTATTGTCACTTTCTCTAGTTTTTCTCGGTATATATCGTTAAGCAATTATACGACAGGGAAATTTGGGAAACTTTACACAAATAAGCAGGAATAACTTTCAGACAAGACTTCTCTCTTTAGAACATTCTATAATGTTCACAGTCGTGAATACGCAATGCGTGTGTGCATGCAGTAGTCATGATGAAATCACTCTGTGGAAACTAGCAAGAAGTTGGATGGAAATGGCTTTCATTTTACGGTTGCAGAGCGCGAATGGATTTAGCAAGCTTTGATACGAGACATCGAAAGGGAGGTACATGGTGCCAATGTGGGCATGTTTATATGCCAAAAGCTGCATGCCCCGATTCTATTGGTTCGGCTGATGCTTGCAGGAGGGAAGGCGAGCTCCTGCAAAGTCAGTCTGAATGCTGAGTAGATTTGGCCCATGATACGTCCCGACATGGGGTTGTGACAAGGTTAAATGAGCGCCAAGCCGGAGATGGGTCAAATGCGTTCCTGGGTGAATGAAGCATCATGAAGCTACATTCTATCCACTTAGCCTAAAGTCAGCTTCACACAATAATTCCCCTGCCAGCCATTGCCAGGATGAGAGAGAGAACTCGGCCTGCATTCGTTGATTGTGATTCACGACAAGGTATATCACTGTAAAACTAGGCGTAAAAGTAATATTCTCAAGCTGAAATTTATAGCTCATATTGGAAGCCATTACTATCATGTAACGAGAGTTGGATGTGGTGTCTTTGTGCAATAGGAGTGTATGGATAATCCTTCTCAAAGGACCACAATTAAAGAGCTATACAACCCGGATCTCCATAAATAAACATACATACATATACATCCCTTTGAATTCATTTTGAAAAACTCTAGGTAACCGATATAACACAAGTGTGAGGCTTGAAGAGAAGGGTATTTATCAGGGAGGGGAAAAATGTATGATTTTTAGAAAATTAGGCTGCAATTCGGTCAATACTAGGTAAGTCTTAGTATATTCGGCATTGCATTGATTCTAGAAATCTGTTTGGTTAGGTTGAACTCTATTTTGAACTTTATTTCCGTCTGAAATTTGGGTTATTTCAGAGAATTGGTGAAGCTGATTTGTACATTTTCTGGCGACTTCACCCAAAAGGTGCTGGAGAGGGAGACAACACGAGCAGGAGCGCCTCCTCTCCTATACACAACTAACTCCAGAAGGTGGCATCATCTCCTCCTCCGCCTCCTCCTCTCCTTCAACTACAACTACTCCCACTACAGAGCGAGCAGCTCCTTACAGCGATCCACCAATCACTTTCTCTGGTCACTCACTCTGTGCACACCAGGGAGACCGCATGGCGGAGCGACTCAAGTACAAGTAGCGGTGGCACTGCTAAGGTACCACCATGGCTCGACTCATTGTCAAGCAGATCACAGACTAGCTTGTGTGTAACAATTGCTACTTACCTATCAATATCAGCTTCCTCCTCCGTGCAACCCTTACACATACATAGAGAGAACTATAGGGGAGACTGGGTTGTGTTTTCGCGAGGTGGAAAGAAAGAGGAGTTAGATGCACATACAAATGGACTTGTTATTCTCTATATCAGAAATACATTGAGGTACGGAGAGGGTTTGAGGACCTTCCAGGCAAGCCCGATGGACAATGCTGAATTCAATACAGGACTACCTATATTCCTCTCCTTTTCTTCACCCTATCCATGGACATTGCACCAGTTCTCATTGAGAGCTTCAGACGTTAATGTTATGTCTTCGTTCACTACAAGGCAAGGTTTGGAACGCAGTTAATGAACAATTTACTTCCAGTGACTTACTCCCTCGAACTCGTCGGGAACCTAAGGAAAAGAGTGACAAAGTTAGAGTAGATTTATCCTGGGAATAGCGGCAAAAGGGCAACTGGATGGGAACTATTTGAAATACAACATTGGTCAGGCAATCCCATTTCCTTTCCAATCCCTACAAGTAGTAGGTTTGTGTGCCTGGTCAGTCTTGTCGACGCTTCTTCCCGAACAGCAAGGACGATTCCCTTGGGAGGCAATTGAGTATCTGAAAGAAGTCGTGGGAAGATCAGTCACCATATGAGCCATTAATGCACATCAAGGTAGGTTTTATCGTTATAGATGTACTTACTACAGATCTTATTGAGGGTTACTAATTCACCTAACGTTGACACCTTCGTCCCTGCATTAGGCCTATACATGTATATACTTTACATCGCTATTTGCCTTTTAGTCCATGGACATAAGAACTTAAGTATTGCCTTGTAATGCCTAATGAGGGATGGGAGGGATGTGTCAATCAACTTAGTTATTTCTTCTCAGGTAGAACAGAAGTAACATGGACAATAGAAATACAACCTTCAATGCGATCTTTAGGTCGACCTTTTAAAAAAGTTTTCTTTTATTCGGGTCTTTCCATTCAATCGCGTCTAGGGACTCTTTGAATACTATCTCTAGTAATTTGCCATGTAAATGTATGTTAATTTCCCATGCTTCCCTATTTGTCTAGAATGATTTTCTAACCCGTGTAAGTAATTGTAGACAAAAAGGCAAGCCATGAAGCTAGAAGAAATAGTGTTGGTGGAAGTTTTGGAAAGGATTTACAATGTAGTTATCGTGACTATATTTCCAACCGTTATAGATACACTTCTTTAATGAGGAAAGTTGACTGTAATCATTTTAATTAATATAATATTATTCCTATGCTGGAATAAACAATTTCAATATAGCAATTAATGAATCAGGCAGTACTTTGATAAGACTAAAACATGCTTCTAAATATTGTATAAGGCCAAAGACATGCTTCCAGAGATTTGATAAGGCCGAAAACATGGAATCGAGCCTCGGTGCTAGGCAACGACAATTAACATCTTCGGCACGTGAAAACAGACAGTGGCTAGTGTTAAATTTGCAGTCGGTGCTAAATGTCCTGAAGCAATATGTTATTTACATGAGTAGCCGGACTCTAAATTGCAGCATCAGGTAATCCAGGGGAAGGTGGGGGAAGATTACACTGTGACAAATTAGGTGTTGGAGAAATTCACTAACCCGCACGTTGCTAGCATTCGACCTGTAACTTGGTCTTAGTGTGGGACCGGGTCACACCATTTAGGTATTGGGGAATTAAAGAGAGTAATAGATTTTCCTTCGTTTCATGGAGCCTGCCGTTTATTTACAGAAAAACTTATGTACAGGGGAAACAACGAAGGAATAAATACAAATTTATGAAATAGTGTGTCTAGATTACATCGAAGTTACAGAAAGGCATTACTACTTGAGCCGATGTGTCAGCTTAACAGGGATATAGTTTTGGTTTCCCTCGTTAAAATCTGAAAAAGGATACTTTGAAGTCATCGGAATATGCAAAGGTGAATGTGCCATTGTTTGGACTTTTTAAATGGTCTATCTCGCCCCCGCTACCAGCGAAGTGAATGCAATGAATGTAAATATGTGACTGTATGCTGTGCCTCGGGCGGTATGTTTGTATACATAGTATATTGACTATTGATAGTCTTCACTTTGGAACGTTTTCGCCAAAATTCCAGAAATATACAAAAAAGGATCTATAAGTAAACTTGAGCGCTACAATCTGGTTTCCAACTTCCATATATCTTTGTTACTCCTACAATTTGTGTGTGTGTGTGTGTCTGTGTGCCGTGGGGAGGGGGAGGGGGCGTTATATTCTTAGGTAAATATATCATACAACATAATGAGCGCCCATATATATCGCTGAATTCGCCAGAAATTGTCCACTTAGCTTTTACTAATCCTTTAATAAAACCAGACAAATTGTCTGAATCAAGGCAATACTATATACTCTGATATATCTAGTATTTATCATTTCTCAGCCTAATTTGGCAGCATTTGCCAAATGTGTAGAGCTGCCGATTGTGCATTTTCAGACGATCTTACCCATATCCGTCTAAAAAAACTTGGTATGGGACGACTTAATTATAGAAACCGAATAGTCACGTAGTTCTGGGGCTAAGGAGGATTGTTGTTTGTGAGGTAAGGTAAAGAAGACTATAATCGATAGAGTAAACAGTGTTTGTTTATCAGAAACATTTAAATAATACTGTATTTGCTGTATACCATGAGAATATCAGGTTAATCCTGAAATTCTTTGCGAATGTCTATGTGTGGTTGGGATATTATATTTACTTTGCATTATATTGCATTCATAAACTCCTGTAAGGAACTTGAATTGAGGCTGATCCAGACGTTTGTTGAGCTTAGGCGAGACCATAGTTGTAGACGTACACTAGATTAATTGATATCTTCCAATTAATAGGACAATATATAGTATAGCAAACCCCAACGTATATAGTTTATTAATGAGTTCCCTAAACCAGACTATAGTGGGAATGAATGTGATAGATTAACGCCAGTCTAGGCTGTCGTATTGCAGTCTAATCACTCAATTCTATAGGCATTCATATATAACCCGTTTTTATCTACTCTGCAGGATAAAAGCTCTTCCTATGGAAGAGAGCAAGATGAGTTCACTTCTATATTGCGTGTGCTGATAAATTATATTAACTATATGTTTCGTACATAGTATCGTACATCTAAGACAAATGAGAACTAATAATTATCATATTTTAACCGTTAGTGATGCCTTTCCTTCTCTGTGTTTGAATAATCGTAATCATATGAATTCATAGAAAATGACCCCAATAATTACGTACAGATTCCTTACATTTGATTTATTGAATATATATACTTTTGTTCATAAAAATATGTAGATTTATTAGGTTATATACTGAACTATCATAATCTTTACCTGTCATGATTCATGACTTCGATTTTCCAATATAGATTGTCTTAAATATCGAACATCATCGAAAATACATCGAAATCACAACACACTTGAGCCTGACGTAGATGTCTTCTCGAGGATTAAATTCGATGGTTTGTTGGCGTCATCGATATGGTCTTGGTACATGCACACGATTGTGTACATTCCGTTCGGCACATTAGGTGGGCTCAGAATGAACATCCATGCATAATTATCTCATTTCTCAGAGAAAGAATACGAATGCGTATATTATGCAGTGGTATAATTGGTGACTTGGCTTAATGAACCTCTCCTTCCCTACCTTAGTAGGGCCCATGCAGTGATCGCTTTTACTGTTGAAATAAGTATATGAATATGACATAACAGTACTGTGCAGTTGCATTAAATGTTTAAACCTGAGAGTAATCGATGACTTAACATTGTTGGGCTACTACTTTAGAGCTAGGTAAATAATACTAGGGTGAAGACCCTTCTATTTCCATTTATACTACGCGATTGCGTGACCTATCCATTATATGCCAGGCCCCCTGGGTGTGGGTATTGGAATTAGATGTGTGTCTACGCGTCATATTTCACTCCTGTGCATCGTGAACTTCCTTTTCGTGGGGTCTATACCACCCCTACATTGTAATAACTGGTTTTGTATAGGTTTTCCCCCAGGTACTATAGGGGAGAACTACCGTGAGGTGACCTAGACCTGGTAACAAATGCAAAACAAAAGTATTTTACTATTTTCAATTTTCGAAATTCTCCCTTTCTCCAAACATGGCCATATAATCTAAAAAGCCCAAAGATCTGATCAGATCGAAATCTGCTTAAATCGAGGTCCCCTAAATACGGTAGTTTCTTTTTGTCATCCCTTCCGACATTATCTCAAATGGTTTTCTCTTGTGAACAGGAACGCATTGCTTTTTTTTTTTTTTTTTAAACAGTCTTTGTTGCATGCCCACTAAATTGAACTATAGAGAAAAACTTGTAAATGTCAAAGATAAAAAAGATTTGATCATGACAGACCAAGGCCATCGTTCATTGCGCTTGTCAGAAAAACTGTAATCGGCTAAAAACTACAACACTAAATTTATGGGGGCTTACAATTTAAAGACGCCCTTTTCCCGTTCTCAGACAACTCTCGAGAACCAAAAGGCTCTAATTATTATACCTTCAGATGGATATAGTTCATTGAAAATACATTTCTCAGAAATAGCTTCTTACTAAAGACTTCACACTTCCATTATCAATATTGCGTTTCATTTCTATCGTCTTCTGGATTCATTTGTCCTCGCACAAATCCCCCGCTTTATGTATCAAATTGCCAATAGTCTTTGTCATTGTCACAGTTCCTTAATACATATCTGCCTTTTTTCAATAGTCAAAAACCTTGATGGGAACTACTACAGGTACACTTTTTAAATCTTATATCGAATGGACATTCTCATTATGACTTTTTACTAAATGTAAGCCTCTGCTAGGAAAGTCTCAAGTCCCCAGTCCTCTTTTAATTAAGCCTGCTCTTGATACCTTAACTCACATCAAGTTTTTAAGTCTAAGAGCGCCTCAGGGCCGGGACGCTGGAAGATAAGCTGCCTCATCCCAAGCACCTCAAAGAATTTCAATAGCTCA
Organism: Sthenelais limicola; assembly: GCA_942159475.1. NCBI lineage: Eukaryota > Metazoa > Annelida > Polychaeta > Phyllodocida > Sigalionidae > Sthenelais > Sthenelais limicola. Next base: position 66,938,663 of record OW804097.1, on the reverse strand, counting down.
TTTTGTCCTCTTTATGAATCGCCATAGCTACTGAACTATGAAGCGGGCCCCATTTATGTTGTCTTTTCACATCTACACTGCACAAGACATTGTTGTACATTCCTATTCAAACCAAAGCATTTGCGATTGACCTTTTTTTTGAACGGCCTTTTTTTTATTGTCCCATTTAAGGGCCCACATATTGCATCCAGTGTATTCAATTGCAGTGCCTGCTGATGTAATAAAGAAGTTATTTACAGCCTACCAGACCAGTCTGGGTGATTTTATGATGATCTATTGTAATTCAACACACCTGTTACAGTTTCATAAATATGTCCCATGGGAATATTAAAGGCCTCTTTTCAAATATTTCAAGATTAATTCAGCCATCATCTGAAAGGTTGTTGTGAACGCTCCAGATGTTCCTTACGATTTCCCAGCTGCATAGTATTCACGTACTGAATATGTGCGCTGGCAACCTGTAGAGAGATCTATATGCAACTTAATTAATAATGTTTTAACTGAAATCTATAATGCCTGTTTGCTAAATACGGAAGGACTAACCAGGTATTGATCAAATTAAGGCAAGCCCCAATGCGCATAACATGGGATCCAATGTATCTTATGCATTTAGCGGGGCGGGGGATATACTGAAGATATAAGTATATTACGTAACATCTATATCCTACATGTAGGTTGGCTTTTACAATCAATAGCATGATGATTCGAGACAACACAAGTACATCTTTTAATATGCATTAGACACGGAACACACGTACTGTTTCACTTCTTTATTTGGAGATACCACCCGCATATCGCCGATTTGCAAAGAAGTGCTGGTGGACATAAAATATAACAGATGTTTTGTCCCCAATCTGAAAGGATATAAACGTGAAATAGGAAAAATCAAAAATATCCAAGACTTTTCTTTTTGGAATATCCAATACCTTTTTGTCAACTTTCTTTTCCTTTTTGCCAATGTCCTTTTCCTTTTCGGATTATCATTTTCCTTTTAGGAATATACTTTTCCTTTTTGGAATATCCTTTTCTTTTTGGAATATCCTTTTCCTTTTCCGAATATCAACTCCTTTTCCAAATATCCACTCCTTTTCACCCAAATGTACCATGATGTATTCCTACCCCAACATGACTGGGAGGGAGGAGGGTGAGAGGGAGAGGGAGGGTGAGCCGGGGAGGGGGGGGGAGCGGGAGGGGAGAGGGAGAGAGGGAGAAAGAGGAAGGAAGAGAAGATGTATTGGATGTGTTATTGGATGTGTTATGTAACACTGCTACACTACAAAGATAGCTGGTGGGCCCCCACTCAGGGGTAGTGGATAATGTTATGTAACACTGAGCCACTACTCATGTGGGTTAGATGTTCAGAAAATGTACAATTCATCTTCACCAATCCTCTCCAATAACCCAAATTTCAGACCAAAATAAAGTTCAAAATACAGTTCAACCTAACCAAACAGATTGCTAGAATCAATGCAATGCCAAATGTACTGGTATTTACATAATATTGACCAAATTGCAGCCTAATTTAGCAGAATATACTAAATGTGTACAGCTGCCAATTGTACATTTTCTGAAAATCTGACCCATGTCTGCTTTTGTATGGGTAGAAAAGGAGTGTCCCAGGGAGGACACCAATGAGAAAAGATGGCCAAATCTAGACATAGGAGTCACAGCAGCCAGACATGGCTTTTCATGTAGGGGAAATAGGAAAAAGGTGCAGTGATATACTTTTCGGTGGTGAATATCTAAGGGAAATAGTGGAAAAGGAGGCTGACATGGGAAAATCGACACTGACATGGAACTTTTTGTTCTGGAAATAGTAAAATCTTCCCGGAAATAGGAAGAAAGCAGTTGGAAAAGAACTATAGTATGTGAAATAGCATGTACCACAGAGGAAAAGTCTGTACCGATTTCATCATTTGTACATATGTCTACTTTGGGATGCAACATAAGATGTCGTTATATATGTAAGATATATCTATCCGAGGCGAAGAGAACCTCCTTGATCCTCAGATTCCTATTAAGATTAATTATACAGGCACATACATGTACGGTACATAGCCCTATGAAATATAGCATAATTAATTGAAAATTATAATTTAGAGTTAATTAGTATAATGTTTTTAATGAATACAAAGCTCCATCTGTTGTTTATTTATGGTTTTTATATGGTTGAAACTATGTACTGTGTGAAACATTAGATTGTGTGTAAGACTTGAGACGCCATATTCCTGTGGCTATATTGGTGCTACAAATATGATGTTTATGTCAAATAAAGGGAAATTTTGACTGCTAAAAATAGTTTAATGTGACCTAAGCTCTTGCTGGAATATTTTGACCGTTGTTCTTAAAAATGTGAAAACATGTTCCCCTAGTGACGATTTTGAGAACTTTCCGCTAGACCGATGGCTTTAGATTTTTAGGACAATAAAAACAGCATATCAAAGAACATCATCCCGCAAAAATAAATACTTTTGCAATTTGTTTGAGGTTTGATGCTATATTGCCTGGACTATAGGGGGTCCCGAAAATCAAGTTCGTACGGTACCATACTTTGTCCATATGTATTGTGCACTATGTCAGAATACATAGTAGCACAATTGCGACGTTATGATAATGATTATGTGATTCAAATAATGGTTATTTATATGATAGCTAAGGACTTCGGACCAATAATGTATTTTTCTAGTTGGGCGAAAAAAAGTCAACGTAACAATTATGCGGATATTTCCGTCCAGAGCAAAAGAGGATGATCAATTTATTCGTGCTAATTTATACATGCAGATTAAACGATCAACAAGAATAACTATTCCTGAACAGTGCTTATACGGCCGAACTCCAATAACAACCCAGGTAGGGACCGCTTATCTTGTGGGAGTGTGATTAGCAAGCGGTGGCGTAACAAATGTACCGTCCTCCTGCTTCCACCTCTCAGTCTGTTTATATGATGCTCCAAACATAATTAAATCTTTACTTAAAATTCTACAAAAGAATCGCTCTTCGGACCAAATTTCATAGAGCGCTGTTTGCAATTCCACTATTGTACGTATTTGCCTTGGCAACGCTTGTTTTTCATTTTGGTCTTCCATAGTTTTCCTCTAGTACCTGTTAAACAGTATCCGCGCCCGCATTCGAACCCACAACATGTTCACTAATAGAACTAGAAATTTTTCCTGGACCGTAGCGTTCGGCGCCAGGTGAGAGAGTGCCTGGTTGCCGGGAACGCGAACTGAGGTTGCTAGGTAAACAATACAATCAGGTGTTAGCACGATGAATATATATATGTTATATATTAGGAAACATATAAAGATACATTAGTCAGAACAATATAAATATTCATAAGACATGCGAATATTCATTAGAATTAGAGTGTGATATATACAAGTATCTCTTAATGCAATTGATAGAATGTTACTTACGTATGTAAATTTATGACAATTATTTTGGATTCCCGTCACGCTGAATAATACTTCCAGATGAAGCTCCTATCATCTAAGATGGAATATCATTATCCAAATCAAATGAATTATTCTTAACTGCCTAACGGAATGTCCATGGGTAAATACATCTGTGAGATGGGCTTCCAGTTAATGCTGTACCTAATTGACTGGATTGTGTATTACATACGGATCATACATATGGGTCAGATCTTCAGAAAATGTACAATCAGCATGTCTTTAAGTAAACTCTGAAAATGGTCAATACTATATAAATCTGGGTATAATATATTTGATATTGCCTCGATTCAAACAATCTGTTTGGTTATGTTGAACTGTAATTTCATCCTCATTTCTGTTTTAGTTTTGGGTTATTTGAGAAGATTGGTGAAAGCGAATTGTACATTTCTTGGCGATTTCACCAATATATTTATGTAATATAACAAATAATATTAAAAACGAAAGAACAGTGGGTATACAATCACTTAGTATAATGAGTAAATCATGGTAGTAAGACTGAGTGTTTTGTAGATGTGTTTATGCAAGAATACAAGTATGCAAGTATATACGTGTTCAACTTCACGAGAAATCAACCGCATCAATTTCGATCAGCTTTGTTCAGAAGGCAATTAATATAATTGTGAATATGATATTCACGAAATGTAGCAGCAGCTGGCATTAAGTGCAAGGTGATGTGCTTTGGTAGTAATATAGTATCAACATCTTTCATACAACAGTTCATGATGTATTATACCAATGTTGTTATGCTTTTGTGTAAATGCATTAATAATTCGTCTATCTTGGATGTTGTGTGCAGACAGGTCTTTTTTGTTCCATTCTATTTGGCATTTGCATGTAACAGGCCTTTGAAGTATTTGGCTGGATTACAGAGAAAATTCTCTTAAGACATCTGGAAAGAGGTTAATATTTTAACATCATTCTGCTTCCAAAAAGACCATGTCCCTATAGTATACACATGTCCCACGAAATAATTGCGTTAACATACTAGAACTCTCCATGTAATCCATCCTGTATAGTGTTGATGATATTAAGTAGAGAACGGTTGTAATAGGGTAGAAATGTTTGATATAGAGAATGTATGAGATTGTACCAACATTAATTAACTTAGTCCAGTTTCATGGTGATATTTCTAGAAATACTGTTATTCTATAAAGGGCAACGCTTGAAAATATCCATAATAGATAACGCGTGTTTCCAAGTAACTGTTTATATTAGATATGATATTTGCCTTAAATGCTTAAAATACTAAAAAAAAACATACATCAACCCTGCTCCTGAATTATGATGTGTTTGAAAACAAATCCAGAATTAAATTTCTCATTGTTGACCAATCAGGAGGTATATTGAGTCCAGTAATTTACAGAAAGCGTGTAAGTAACCGGCGTTGCAAAAGAAAATATAGATCAGGCTGATGGAATATCATTGGTCATGAACGTTTCAGCAAGAGAGGCTGTAGACAAAACAAAGAGCATGTGATAAATAGTCCCTATACAAATAGGGGAAAGCAAAGCAAATATTTTCTTTGGGCGAGACATCGGCCCTCGGGAAGTCCAGAGTTGTTGTATTTGGAGTCATCAGATCACTATAATTATTGTACTGCCATTGAAAGACCTATATGTACTGCGAAACTATGTAGGGAGAAACAAAAACACCGATTGCTAGTGGGCCTTTAGGAATGAAACTAAAGTAAAACCATTTTTGAATCTGATAATACATCGTTAGATAAAATAAATAGAGAGAATGGAACGAGGTGTTAGTAATTGAATATTTATATCAATAAGATTTACTACTACCAAGTTCCATTCACTATTTATTATATGCTTCTAGCATAGAAAGATATTGAAATAATAAACCTTAATTTGTTTTGGGTTTTGAATCTTCATGAAGTATTTAAAAGCTATAAGAAACAACTAATTCAAATGTTATACTTACACGTACAATAAAGTATTTGTATTGCACCTCTTAAGTGGAATGAGCTTTAACCAATAGCTAGGATTAAAAAATTGTTATTTTTATATTAGAAATAATTATTTATTCTCCTGTGTTTCCGATATTTATATAGATAGTAGTAACTAAGGCAGCAACAGCTATGGAGAGGACGAATATATAGTTTTTACTTTTTTCATGGGTGCTGCCATTTTGGAAGGTGATAGAAGACACCACACCTACACTCTGTTTGGGACATACTTAGAGTAAGTATCAAAGCGACCCAATGGTAACCCTATAGCGAATCTTAAATAGAGTTAGAGCACCTCAATAACGTCAGGGGTGGCAGTATAAATTGAAAACATAAATCTGCCTCATGCCACCTGAATTTCAGTTGCACTTGCATACACATATTAGGAACGTAATGCTGCCTAAAGTAATAATAAACCCTATTTCTGCTAAAAATGCAGTACCAAAATGTTAACATTCTGAAAGAGTTTGGAAAGAACACTATTTCTCTATCGTTTAGTCAACATAGGTTGAAGAATAAGAGAGATGTGAGGCAAAGTCCTCCTGCAGGAGTCCAATATGCTAATTCAGAACAACCACTTGTTACATTCCATTTAGATATTTCTTTTTAAGAAAGGATTAATGACCTGGGATATAGACGGAATGGTACAACAGAGCAGTGATAGTAATCAATACATCGAGCTGTTTAGTCTGATTATTTGACCTGTCCATACACATAATAAAAAGTGGTGTTTACAGGCATCAGAATCAAACATGCTGCATATTATCATTTTAAATTGATCGATGTGCCAGGCAAATAGAATCCACATATATATATAATTGCCAAACAAGCTATTTTCTCGTGTAATGAATAACAACAATGCAACATGCCCAAGTACCAATTTAAATGATGCGCATGCGATGCCATTTTCCCGGTTATTGATATACCTCCGGTATTCTATGTATTTGATAGGCGATGCACTGTTGTAGATCTACATGTGCTTAGCTGAAGTTATGAATTCATTCATTCATCATTTCATCTTCCAATTGGTCATATTGTCGACCCGATACGCCGGTCTCCGTTCTCTACATACTCCTGTATGACAGCTGTAATAATGAGGGTACAATTTCTCTAATTGAAGCTCCTTACTGATAACATAGTGCATGTGTGCCTCGGGTACGGAACTGGTAATTGCAAAAATCCAACAGTATTGATGATATCCGGTTGATGGGACGTATATATCATAATCATAATTATACATAAAATAGCACAATCATGTTGATTCTCTGACGCCGTCAATATTCATAGTCATGTACAGGTCAGTTGGGTCAGGAGAATGTCATCATCGGAAATTAGACTATCGGCCCAATTATCAACCTTTCAATAATTGGTCAAATATTTTGAGATGAACTCAATTATCGAAAGGTTCTATGTATCTCTAAATTCTAATATGCATATCTCTATATTCTGATATAAATATCTCTATATTCTAATAAAAATTAAAATTCTAACAATACATTATGTAAGATAATGACATTTCCACTTTGGCTAACGTAGGGGGTATATATTGAAATTGTATCACCCTTTAGCACCTTTAGTATATTTTCATCAATTTTGCGTAGAGCATCACATTTTAAAACCACTGCATGATCCCTCTCACTTTTTATTAAGCTATGTGGTCGGGTTTATCAGATTCATAGTAAATGATGTTAAAACACGCTTTCTGGATGTTCATCCCTTGTCGATCATACAGTAGACCAGCCGCATATCGTATATATATAAGCTATTCCGTCTATTTCTTACATCAATATCAAATGTTTACACGAGTTTCTGACGCCAAACTGAAAGGGACAACTCGCTATAGAGGGTTCTTACATTACATAGACACTTTACAAAACAAACCCCCTAGGTGTGGGCTATCTAATGCATGAGGCATGAACACGCTGCTGATTGTTGTTTACAATCAGTTGCTCATTAGCATATGAATAATGAAAGTAATGCACTATGATATATATTTTTTTAATATTTTTAATGGCGGGGTTAATATCTAGGCTTATCCCTTCATGCCCGATTGTCATGTGAACCAATGATGGAAAAGGTAACACATTTAAAGTTCAATATCTCTTTAAATGAATGATCTGAAAAAGTAGGTCTAGTTACAATATGATGATTGGGATATTCATCAGCATATTAAAATAAAGCACCGCAGTAATGCATAATGGGGCCGGTATAGGTTCGTTTATTTATGGTGCCGGTATAGGTTTTTATATTAAATAAAAACGTATACCTCCAGGGCTCTTATTATTCACCATATTTATGTTCGAACCTAGATTTTACCTCAAGAACTAGGGATAGGGTTATCATTGTACTGAAGGCGTTGCTTTCTTTAATAGAAGAATATACTACTTTGCACATCTATAGGCTATACAAACAGGAATTTCCCGTGCTTGGGCAAAAGGGAAACTAATTAGCCAAAATGCAGTAGATATTTAGGACTACACTGTTAGGTCAGAAATCCAATCATGCATATCGGGCATAGGTACTCTTCATATGTCACATGTGTAATGACCCTTAGAAACGTTGGGGAGGAGAGGCAAAGACAACCAGAACAGTCTAAATTATATTTACTCTGTTTGATGTTCAGCATAGCAGATAACATGGTAAAACCAGTCGCATAAGACAAGGGGTGTGTGGAAGTATATAAAGGTATAAAGGAAGTAGAGTAAATAAGATGCAGTCTACTGGAGTAACACGCCACCTTGTGGAGAATATGTAGACACAATATTTGCGCATATAAATACGCAAAATGCATGCATGCAAGTTGGCGTACATTTGTACATATATGACAGGTGTAAGTAGTATATACAAAGTAGACTAAAAGCATGACATTACATATGTACTCTTCTCCTTTTTTTCTTGAGACAAGGTTTATTCTATTTCCAAAATTTGGATTGAAGTTAGTATTGTTTGATTTGCTGAATTGAAGGCAAGCGCAAGCTTCCACAAGTCAAAAATAGAATACAAACTTTAATAACAATACATCCATTTTCAATCAAAATATTGTATGAATTCAAATGATTAATTTCCACTAAAACATTTACCGGAATTTGCTGACACTCTCAATTCTGGCCAGGAAAATACAAATGATTTGTATTAATCCATACTTTAGTCCATCAAGCGTGACCATGGCAACAACTTAGGATATACCATAGACTAATCTCCCTTAAAAGAAATACAGTCAGACAAACAAAGCCTAATTGGGCGCGTTAATGGCATGGCGGCAGTGGGCAAATTAAAGTAAATTTGTCGCGTATTTGTAGCGATGTGTGGACCGGAAGTAAACAATCCCCATAACCATATGCATTATGGGCGATAAATAATCGCTCCATACATTGGCCCATCAGAGATTTAAACATTCTAGTGGACATGAATGAAATGTTTTGGTCCTGGGGATGAATAGCTGGTAGTCCGAAATCTGTAGATGCCTTTAAATGATGAAAGAACAGCGAATAGAACTTTATGTCTGCAATATTGACCCAGAGGAAGTTTTGCACAACAAGTCCACACGACGTCATGAAACCGCTACAGTAGCGCGACTCAAAAGATCGTTGCCGTGAACTACTAAGCTCTCTATGAATTTAAGGCTTGTGTAGCATCAGGTGAAGTCAAAAATATTATTTCTTTTGAAATTGCAATATTTTGTGCAATATGTATGTTTCCGTGGTAACCAATAATCTAAAATTTATTAAAATTTTGTAAAAACTAACATTATTTATCAGGGGAATCATTTAGACGGACTTGAGCATTACAATAGATATAAAAGATTCGCATTAGATACAATAACTTTGATAGTGAATAATGGGTGAATCTATTTCCATACCTTTGAAGCGGTTTATATCACGTGTTATGACCAATACAATCTAGGTCCATGCTTAAATAGACATCTATCAAATGCAGATCTTAAAATATGTAAGAAAACAAAAACAAATAATTTGATTTAAACCAACACAATAGGTTGCCATGTCATATATTTATTTTCCTTTTCCACTGACACTCGCGTCCAATTTTACATATTTTAACAAACTAGTTGATCAGCAATGAATTATTTTAGCAACCCCTCCCAGCTCCTAATCCCTACTTCACTTATTGCATGGCATTTGTGTTCAAAATGGCAATATGTTTCGTGTGGTTGATTACTAAAGTGAAAAAAGACTATGCCTTCTTAACAAAAAGAGTAAGACCTTCAAACAAATCAAACAGAGGTCTACCATAGTGCTATTGATTGTCACTAACATGCCCATACCTCTTTACATGGATGTGCTGTTGGACACGCCTGTTCAAATATTTCACCTGGCTTTTTCTCTCCTGGCTGATCCCCAATAATAGGGACATAGATTTTGTAACAACGTCACGTTCATTTCGATGTCACAAAGGGGTCCTCATCAGTTCCTTTCTTGATAAACAACATAATCGTTTTCGAGTTGAAAAAAATCATCGATTTGATGATATTTTCTTGCCAAAGAATCAACCTCTGTATTGTTATACAAGATCATTTATGACACAAAGTACTAATATTTGTTTGGGAGGATAATGGGCAATATCTAAAAAACACGTTGGCATAACAACCATGCAATCAATCATCAGTAGCCTACTGTCCAAAACCGATGGTGATATCTTTTTTCTTTTAAAAAAAAAGATTGACATAAAATAGTTATGTCGATAAAATATTATTTATATGCGCATGCGCATGGGAATCGTATCGTGGATTGGTTCCGTCATCAACATAACCCTTCAATTATCAAAGATCTATACAACACAACGAACACAGCCCATTCAGCAGTGGGGTTTATATTATATATACACACCGGTCATACCCACATAGGCCTATGTGACAGCGATTGCTCATCAGTAATATCCACAAGAAAAGCAGGTAAAGATGACCTTGGAGGAACCAAAGGCATGATACTTGCCATTCACTCCTGGCAGCGTTACTATGCAGAAGCATGCGCATTGAACGTTTTTGCATTGTATCACTGCCGGGAGAGGGGGCTACCAGTACAAAGCCATCAACGTGGACCCAGGAGGAATTGACCCACACCACAGATGATCATGAGGGAGGACAACAGTGAAGGGCAAGAGAGAGTAAAGTTGAGGATGAGACGCCGGTCTCATCCCTCCACGGTTGTTAAATATGCGCTCCACACGCGAGATTTGTTACTGTGTTTTGTGTTCTTCCTTACAAGGGACTTTTAAAAGCTTTCCCCTTGACCATGGCAAATTGTTTTTTTAGATATAATTATAGGGTCGTAAATAACAGAGAAATTGCTTGTTTAAAGGAAACAAATGCTAATAGTGCATGTTGAAATTGGGAGACAGGACTACGGGTGTTTGTCGTTGAAACACATTGTTTCCCCATCACAGAATAACTTCAGAAATGGGACAAATATTAGGCTTTTAGTGATTAATCCCAGTCAGAGGTTTTTGTCAACTTTAATGAACTCGCAGTAAAAAGTGCGATCGCTGCATCCGTCCGGAAGGGATTATACTTGTAGTGATTCATATCCAATTCCTATTTACCTAATTGATAATGTTCTTAAATTCCCACATTTCTTACGCCAGTTTCGATAACGAGATGGCAAAAAGGAAACAAATCACCGCCTAGCAGTTAAACCCTCAATTAATTATATTCAGTAATCCAATGGCAATCAAATATTCCTGCAGATCATGTCTTTTAGGTCTTTCTTATGATATGGAGAAAATGAAAAATGACAAAGCTGCTGACTTAGCAAGGCAATCCTTCATAGGTGGAGCTTTTATCCATTTACCTTAAGTGGCTCTATATTTTGGAGGGGCAACTCGTACTGACACGTAATATATTTGAAGATGGCATAGCTCCTGCACGGAAACGTCCGATCTATTATCGTCAAGTTGACTTCTTATTGTTGCTGGGAAGCTTCAATACATTTGCTGGAATATCTTTTGAAAAGTTTAACTGTCATTTTGTACGCTTCTTTCCTTAAATTCAAAGTAGAACTACTATATCCTTTGTTAGCTGCCTTTACAGTCTTAAAACATCTTCACTGACTTTCATTTTAATTCACTTCACTGAGTAGAGGAAGCGAAATTGACTGTCTCTAGAACAGAACATTTTGGAATATACTTGATACAGGTGATCCTGGTATATCACGATATCACTATTTGAACATGGTGATTTGTTTAAAATTGTGTTCCAAAGCATCATACATACTTACAGGCTGTTAAAATAGTTATGTTCCATCCTTGTGTGTCTATTTTTCCGACCCCAGACACTACCCCCGCCCCACTCCCACACACACCAGTCTCTCTTTAATATATAATCCCCAAACTCGAACATTCTAAATAACTCTAAATATTCATAATGTATATTTATCAATGAAAATTGTCCATTAATCGTATGCGCAAGATGTGTGACCCGCCAAGCAGAAAGGGACCTTCCCGCGGGAGTTATAGTTCCTGGTATTCCCACTAGGAGTCACATCATATTCATGACGTCACTGTCACAAATGTTTATATTAGTAATTCTGAGAGGGAGGTAACTTTGAAAGTCTGTAACCTCACTAATCTTCGGAGTACCAACAAAATTCTTTCACTTTTATAATGCTTATTTCCCCTTCTGTACATCCATGTCATTTTTTTATTTTTTGTACATATGATGTGTCACAGGAAAATGAGTCACTCCCCCAACCTATTTGAGATCATCTACTGAACACTGACATAACTTTACAAAAAAGCCCATATCTCGGTAAATTCTGGGAATTTTCAACTATTTTTTTCGGTTATTGACTCAGGAGGACATGCAGATTCAGAATCTATAATAAACCCAAATTCGAGAATTTGGCCCTTGAGTCCCCTTTCTGCTTGGCTGGTCACATGTATCAATATCGGCACATCAGGCATTTAAGGCTCACCCAATGGGCAGCTCTCTTAGCCAATCCCTTAAGATATATCTGGGTGCACTCTTGAGTTGGACCAATTCACCTTTCTGCCCTGCCTAATACCTCCACTTCGTAAAAGCTTCTATGTGGATGCATGCACTTAACCTCCCACTTCACTGGCATTCTGCCTTTTTCTGTTCACACAGAAGCCAATATAGGGGTCCTTCATCATATGAGAGTTATAATTTATTGTATAGTCTTGTAAATCAAACACAAGTTGCTTTTCTGGTACCATGAAAGCAAATCTATGTTTACCTATAGGACCACAGTGGGGATTGTAAGCAACGTTCATAAAGGCCATTGCGTGTGACTTTGACCTCAAGGCACGGTATATTGATTATGAGTAGGCTATAGAATAGCGGAAAAGGAAGTGATATATATATGGCAATTAGAATATACATGGGACCAGTATTATATACACAAAGACCACCTAGGCATTAAAGCAACAGAGAGAGAAAAATAAACGCACGTTAATTTGTTCATTATAATATTACATAGTCGGAGCTTACAGGTACAGAGCTTATTGGGAAATTTGTTGTAATTGCACAAGCATAGCAGGTCTTCTTTAATTGGATAATTTATGACATAGTTGTTGAATATTCACGCAGAGGTCTTTTATCCTGCAGGGTCCGTTATTATCAGAGAAGTCAAAATAATATGCAGATCTTGTGTAAACCGATTTGCTTGGGACTAGGCGCAAAATCAAGGCATATCGTTCCTACATCAGGTATTTGGATAACAGTGCTGCTGCAGGATTAACGTTTGATTTCCAAATACCACTGGGAAAAGATTAGTGATTCTAATGCACAAGAATCGTCCTTTAAATTAGCCTCAGTTGTTTAGAAAAGAGAATATTCCACAAGAAATGGTGCAGATGGAAATATTTCCAATCTTCCTGATTTGAATTCTAGTCTTTCCGTGCCTTTTTCATGCGTGCCTGAGTAATTCAGGATATTCTTTTATATTTGCCTAGAATGAATTAGTCAGCGTCAGATGCAGTAAGGCAAATGTGCATTTCCTGGCATTGGAAGTCTAGGAAAACCAAGTTAAACAGCAACGTATTAGTTTCTATTAATTAGAATTATTCGGTCGTAATTTAGTCGGAATGTAGTTTTAAATTCCATAACATATCTCTCTATCACATAAAACTTTCTTTTTTTCTTTAAAGTAGCATTTTAAAACTTACACTTAAGTTACCTTAGGGACATCTTTCATATTCTACAATAGCAATGTATACCCATACCTATCCTATTCATGTTGTAGTACTAAGGACGGACAGGCAGCTCATATTATTCCGATCTGGTTTGAAACACTGTTAATTTAAAGTGGCTGGCTAAGACCACTATTTAGACTATGTATCATTTAGAAATACATTTGTAGTTCTCGATGACTTGCATAAGTAGGGACATTTGTGTGGAATACCAATTAATGCTATATAATCCTTAGATCAATTGATATTTTGTTCATGTAGTTTGTGGCAGAGATTCGATTAGGGAATTCAAATCTTGATAAATAACTTGATAATAGAGTGCTGCCCTGAGTGTCTGGTGAAGGGATGTGAAGTAGGAGTGAGGCAGAAGGTACATATTGACATATATACTCTGTCCCATCCAGCTGGTATCACCCAACCAATTATGATAAGAGGTGGTGGGGGCTTCCTCCAACCAACTAGACCTTGCCCTAACTGCTGTGTCTGATCTAGAACATGGTTGAAACACAAGCAAATTGCGCCTAAATCAGGAACTCAGCGGCAAGTGCCACTTTAATAATACTCTACCCGCTTCAACCCAGGTGGGCCTTTGTAATAACGTATGGTTTTAATTAAGCTAAAATGGATATTAAATTAGTAACTGGACTTAGGACTATTTCTAATAGTGTGGACCAAGAACTATCCCTAACAGTGTGGAGTGTACCTGCCGGAGCTGAGATGCGTGTGACCAAAGAGACCAATTGATCCAGAGACAATTGAATACTAACAAGAGACTTCTTATCCATATATTAATTGAAGACACTCTAGCTTATGATAGATAATATATGATAAATAGGGGGAGTTGAAATATCCATATAGAACAGTGCTTACAAGCCACTGGGATATTTTAATGTAATATTGTTATATTTTAAAGTAAAATACTCTCCCTGTTTAAGTTGGATGATTTCCTGCTAAGGTTTGGCTGGAAATCTATCTGTGTAAGTTGCAGATAGATTTGGAGAAGGCCACTTTTACTGTTAAAGGCATTGCTCACTCACAAAGCCCGGAAAGGGCAATCGTCACTAACCACGGAAACAATCAAATTCTACTTCTATTTTTACTTGTACTTTCTACTGCTGTACATTGGACTGTATATTGAAACTGGAACCTTCAACAATTAAAGACATAATACTTCGACTCTTAATTCCCCTCTAATTCTTATACAAAGTACACGAGGGTGTCACGGTTATTATAATTATAGAGAAAGAATTCTACTTTACAATTAAACACCTTTGTCACACCTTCTTCGGGGTGTACATGTATCAATACTGATATAATTGTATTATTGCTGATACATTCCTCTTTCCGCAGACATACGTATTGTTTAATATATGATGTTAAGACATTATAACATTGGTGTTTCATTTTATTGGTTAACAAATGGCAATGCTTCGGCTTCTCCTACAATATTGTATGACATTATATGTAATATTTAATATGTAATTATTTTATTGACACATCATCGTATGTAATATATCATACTTGTCAGTGCTTCCTGTACTTGATTTTAATTTCAAACAGCAGGCTGCATAGGGAGGAGGGCCTACAACAATTTTTAGTAAACGATACCAAAGAATCATTACAAATCCTTCTCAATTTCCGGGGAAGGACACCATGAGGTCCATTTAGTCTATATGAAAAGTTGGTCATTTGCTAGAAGTTAGTAATAATTACATCGACTGTGCAGTGTCATATATATATGCATGTTAATCATTATCCTATTTTTTTCAGACTCCAGGAAGAGGATAGATGAAACATAGATGAGAAGCATCAGCGCGATTGCCAAGAGAGTTCACAATATGAACCAATTAACTCCTTTATGCCACTGCTGGAAATAATGAAACGGATGGGCTAACCGACAGAATCAAACGATTACTTTGAGATGGTCGCTATTGGAATCGACTTGTTTGAATTGAGGGAGTGCTTACATGGTAGATGTCGCGCAACACGATGATGGCTGCAGCGTATACAGGCTCCCCCGAAGGAGACACAACCAATATTTTCGTTGGCTTTATTGGAGCTACCGATATACCCACCACAATAGACCTGAGCAACCTCAGCTTAAATCAAAATGAAACGAGCGATGGGGCAATCCCAGTGGACACAGAGGCCTGCATTCTCTTCAAATTCATTTTGTACACGGTCGCTATGGGCATTTTATGTATACTTGGTTTTGCTGGCAATACCTTGTCCTTTCTGGTTCTCCGCAAGGATTTGAGCACGCCTGTTGCCTCTTTCCTCTTGGAAGCGCTGGCCGTAGCAGACAATGCTTTACTTCTCCTGTGGATTTTCCAATATTCAATCCGGGAAAGTTTTCGGTACTTTGAGCTCTCTGCTCGAATCCATTATGCCTGGACGTGCATAAGGGTGTACACTTTCCCTGTTATGTTCATGGCACAAACTGCCACCATATGGCTTACAGTTGTGATTGCTCTGAATCGATATATGGCCGTTTGTTTGCCGTACAGAGCGCCTCATCTCTGCAATATAAACAACGTCTACAAAGGGGTGGCTGCGGTGATCTTCTTCTCAATATGTTACAATATCCCCCGCTTCTTTGAAATCCAAATAGTCCTGAATCATGAAGGTAACCAGACAAAGGTGGAATGGCGGCGCACTGCTTTGGGCAATAACCAGATCTATGACCAAGTCTATGTGGATGCCTTATACTATATATTCAGTTTTGTCCTTCCTTTGCTGACCTTAGCTTATGTTAACACCAGAGTGACAATAGCGTACCAGGCCATTCGGCAGAGAAAACGACGAATGACAAGCAGACGCCAGGAAAATGAAAATAACATAACATTAGTTATGATCATCATTGTGCTTATATTCATGCTGTGTCAAGCCCCGGCGCGAATCGTCCAACTAGTTTGGGGATACAAATACAAGCACTGTGAGACATACCAATTCTATCTGATACATATATCTAACACTTTGGAGGTTTTGAACTCTTCAGTGAACTTTGTGGTGTATTTTATGTTCAGGAAAAGGTTCCGGGACATAGCCATACAAAATTTCTGTTTCGGTCCTATAGCTTCTTTGCATCAGAGGCAGTCTCCCGATAGAACTGCCACAACAGAGGGATTGTCACTGGTGCAGATTGAACAAACGACTGCCATGGTGATGCAGGACGTGAAAGATGACACAAATCTCAATGAAGCTGGCCAGTCTGATGATAAATCCAATGGCAATTTCCCCCCAACACATGTGGGGAACAACATGGCGATTGGAAACGAAGACGTTGCAAATGGAGTGGCCGATCCTTGTCTACTGAATTGTGATGAACAAGGGGATGATCGTATTGACACCCAAGAAGTTCCTCTTCAGCCTTAAGGACTTGACAGTGAATCAAGATGGGCCAAATTGTGTCATTGCAAACAAGTATCCAATTCAATGTATTATTGTAGACCAGAAACAATTGAATTAATGTTCTCTCCATCATTACCGCTCTACCCCAAGACTGCAGCTGTATTGTTTGTTACAAAATCGTAAAACGGATTTTCCCATGTTTCGGTGCGATGATGATGATATCAATTGATTCGGTTTGACTGATATACAGGTGCATTGAACATTGTATAATGCGATAATTGAACTGTGTGAACTCTTTCCAAACAGTACTTTCCCGAATTAGCACAGCCAACCACACGTGTACATAGATGGAAGGATGGTGGAAGATTTTATATTTTTACGGCTATAACAGACGCATTGTTATCACTTTCCAATGTGACAGTATTTCAGACTCACATTTTGTATATTATAATATGGTTCTCGAGATTTGTGAAGGACATTCTGCCTGATTATCAATTTTCAATTTCCAAAAAGGAGCTCCGATATATATAGCTTTAGATAAGAAGGAATGTTATCTTATGTGTTCGTCACCAAGGTCAGTTTGTGCATATATTATATGGTTTAAGAGCTATTTCTGATCAACAACAGTATTCATTTAAAGTTCAAATGTGTCCTCTCCCCTGTGAATCCCTTTCGCGTTTTGCATACCTGGACTTCGTATGTCAAGGATAATGGTTTAAAGATTAAAGACATGAGCATATATATATGAACAATAAAAACATTTTACATAATTGGTGTGTGAGTTATAAACGTATGCATGAGTAATGGCGTTGTATGGGGGTATCTAGCTTTTCTTGACTAATATGGTACTGAGATATGTTTTCCTGATCCGAATGGAAAGCGAGCTACATAAATATAATTATGCTATTGCAAAGTAGGGGAGACCTATTCACTAATTACATTGCCCAACCATAGCAATGCTTCCAGCCGGCTGATAAGAGGTTGCAATGAGGGCGCCACATAATGGAAAACATCACCAGTTTTCTCCGATCAATTACGACTCTCCGTCCAGGCCTTGGCCGTTGGTATACGGGCTTGAATTCAAGAACAAACATACGTGTATAAATGCATCGTACACTATAACAATTACTTGCCCAAAATGTCCCCAAAACCTGACTTCGAAATATATGACCTTCACCTGTCAGAGGTAAAGATGTTCTAACTGATAAACAGCTAATACTGAAAGTATGTATGTATATGTGTGAAGCTTGGTGTTAATGTTTCTATTTCTGAAATTGATTAGAAAATGACTTGAATTAATTAACAATTATAAGGTGATGTCATGGCAACAGGTGAAACTGCAGATTTCGCATTCACACTTAGGATTTTTAGAATTAGCGCACCCGAATTATGTAGAAGACTTCATGTGAAGACCTCATTAAATTTTCTAGATCTTTGCAGATGAGCTTCTGAGTTTCGAGTTGATGGCCCATGGTCTTTTGTGCACGGTACAACATATTTTGAGACCCATTGCTGCTTCACTATCTGAGCTCGCAGACATTTTGCAATTGAACGTTTTATAGTCATAACCATTTATTGGAGAAATTGCCATTTATTGGAGAGTTTGCCATTTGCAATAGGGCAAAGTAAAATAAATAATTGCAAGAGCCGCTGGGATTTATGATTAATTTAATAACCAATTCTTGATGACGTTGATATAAATATTATTTGAACCAGTTCTTTCTTCCACTTGTCGAGCCTACCTGTCCTAATGTCCTGATAGGAGATAGAAGTAACCATATCGTAATATACCACTCTTTCCAACATACCAAGCCTTTCCCTGGGAACAGTTAGATCATAGCACAGTTGCCAAGAGCTAGTTATTTTCCAGGGTTTCACAGCGGATACTAATAGAGCTTGATAATTGTCTTGCCTTGGAGAAAAAAACTAAAACTAATGAGAATCCTAAAACAATTTTCCACTTAGTCCTTCCCAGACGAATGAACCTCTTGACATTTCCTTAAGTATTTCCGGGGTGAATTGAATGTGCTCACGATTCTACCGATGGTGCTGGGGAATAACTTGTTGCCTGAGGCCGAACTCAAGATGGCAGGCGGGGAAATGGTAACGAGACACTGTCTAACTGTCCCTCATAAGCAGTCAGCATAGAAAATGAGAAAAGGACAACTTGGCAGTGAGCAATATGTTACGTTTGACCTGAATAGAGCGACTACCAGTTGAAGCGTAAGAGGCGTCTCAAAAAAGAAAAGGAGCAACTTCCTTTCCGCGTCCGAAGAAGGGGTTGTAAATTATGAAAGGACATTTGTCACTGTCTGCATACTGAACTCTTTCCTTTCCTTTGTGAATGGTATATTGCTAACCAACGCTTGCACTGCCGACTCCGCAACTTGATGAATTAGCTGTTAGTCAAAATATGCCAAAATATTTATTCTTGCTTCGTTCAACTCGTTCTCTCTCTGTCTAGTTATAAATTCCGTTATAAATTTAAATAATTCGCTCAATGAGATACTAGGATATAAAAAGAGTTATACGCGCTCAACCCATCTTAATTGAACATGAGAGTGCCATCCAAGGTGATTTAATTGTATTGTTTGTCAAATAAAGGAAGGTGATTTAAAATTCTGGTCATTCATCCCATATTTTCAACGGGGACTATGGGAATTAGAGCACTTGTTTTATAACATTACCCTAATGAAAGGAATGATTATAATATAATACAATTATTCAGAAAATAGTCTCAATGGAGAATAAGGAAGTCATACTCTCGTCATCAATACAAATAAAAGTGTGGTGGGTGAGGGGATGGGAGGGGGACGGGGGACGGGGGGCTTCAGAATATTGTTGATGGGTTTCTGGGTGCCTGTACCACAATGTGTGACAGGAGCCAATGGGGGTCAATATCTGAACGACAACTAGGGCCATGGCCAACAATACATAGCCTTCATAGCCACGACAAAAAATGTGATTACTCATATCGGTAGCAACATAGACTGACATGGATGGACATATCCTACCATTCATCTTGTTGGTCTCTCACTCTCTACTGAGATTGTCGATTTGTAAAGGCGCATGAAATTAATGTCTTGCCAATAAAGGTTTTCAAATGCGAAACATTTATTAGCAATATTAAGCTTTTCTTCTGAGCATATCCCAATGAGTTATCACAGAGTATATGAAGAATTGTTCCTGCTTATAACTTCATAGTTTGTTCATGTTTAGGGCGAAAATAAAACTCAAAATGTTTTATACTGTGCCTAAAAAGGTTGTAAATGTTTTATTCTTTGTATTGTGAGGAAAATCCTGTTCATTTTATCTGCCTCATAAATCACAGTGACCACAGCCATTCGCAACCTTGAGAATAAAACTAAAATATCCTTCCAAAACCTTTCATAAATAATTGCATACAAGGGCAAGGAACTCATAGTTCTGCCTCGTAAAGTAAGATTAGATTCCTCATAAATATAAAATTAACAATAATACCCTTTATTTGTCCATACATCTAATACAATGGTGTTGCATATCTACGCACGACGAGAGGGGCACACACGAAACTTATTCGAAAGAATGAGATGTGTTCTTCTACCCTGAATAAAGAGATTGTGTCTAAAAGAAAATATCTGGCATTTACGAGACCTCTGGTAATCATTACTTAACATTCGTTTAACAAAACCTAACTCTGACTAGATGTATGTATATAGCCCTCCCGCTCGCTAGTTGATTAAACTATTATTTTCTTATGTTATACAGGACTGCACCTTTTTATGCTAATGCCTTTAGTTCATTGATTGGACAAAGCTTTTTCAGCAGACATGGCAGACCTGAGTGGGTGGGGGTGTTGTCGATAAATCTCTAATGACCCTATCCGTTTGTTTGGCAGTCTATGAAACTAATCAACTAATCCATCAACATTAGTTAGTCTCTTGGAAAAACAGAACATCCCCAGATGTTCCCATTAAAAGACATTACCAGCTACTGATATCTGAGAAAGGACAATATTTGAAATGGAGAGGACACTTCAAAGACATCTTGAACCGACCATGCAAGAAGTTGCAACGAAAGATTTATCCAGGACCTTTAGAGCCTAGAATTATTCAACGCACTCCTGTCACCGTTTGCTTAGATCCTTAAACTTATTTCCCAATACATCGGACTACAAGAGATGTGGAACACAAAAGCCATGTATGACAAATACCCATGAAAGACAGTTCATATTACTGTACCAACCGTCGGGGGATTACTCTGCTGTGCATTCCAAAGAAAACTACGTAAAGACGAAACCAAAGTATTCATCGCATACAGCCGACGACCGGAAGAGCCGGAAGCGCCCGGAGTTCGAGTCACCAGGGCGACGTTGTCACCTTCATATATAAGGGAGCGCATCGTTGATGGAACATCATTCCTCCGCGAGCCTCCGAGCAGTGCACATCGACAGCAGATTTTGAATTTGGGCTTAATTTAAGCAGAATAGCTGAACGATGCTGCGATTTTGCAACAGGTGTGAGATAAGGCATAAGAAACCTACTGGTAAAAAGTGTGTGAAGAGGAAACCTGCTGTTAAAGCTGTTAAATCTGTCGTTATTAATGCAGAAATGGCTCAGAGCGGAGAGAAAATTCTTGACTCTACTCCCAATAATCAGATTGATTTATCGGGTCGCATGAGTGTGCTCGAAGGCATGGTGAGGGGCATAGCAGAAGCTATTGCTACGAAAGCCACCGATGAAGAACCAAGCGACCAAATCGGATGGGAGAAGACCAGGCCGAGCAGATATGACGTTTCCTCCCCCAGTGATTCATCGAGTGACTCCCGTGCAAGTTCAAGTTCATCGTCGGGGTCTACCACTCGCGCGACAAGGAATCGTAGGAAGAAGAAAGACAAGAAGAACGACAAGTTCAGCCACGAGCACCATATGGAGAAGGGTGAAGTAGTTGAATCATTTGACTCGTTGATTTTGATAACGTTAAAAACTTTGCAAATGTTTTATGCTCAGGGTAAAGTAAAAGGTAATGTATCGGGTTTAATCAGCCATGCTATATCAATGTGCGACAAGGAAGTCCCTCATACATATACCGCAAAGGCGTCTATCTCGTACGACAAAGCAGTTAGGATTAGAGCAAAGAAATCGGGCCTTTTAGCATTCGGCAAAGAGGAAATGTTCAAGTGTTATAGCTTCAAAAATACAAAACGTGCCCAACCCACTAAGGCTAACTCTAAGACCCACCCCTCTGGCTCTGCAGCGAAGGAAGGTTTCTGCTATCGATTTAATTCTGAGGCGGATTGTAACACAAAGAACTGCGTTTATTCTCATAAATGTTCTCGCTGCCATATCGGGGAACATTCTGCTAAAATCTGTACTAACCAGAAGGTATCCAGCAAATAGGATCCGGAGAATCACGAGTTAAATATTCCAGTTGTTGTTCGAACGTTTACCAAGGACGCCATTTTACTTAGCAGCTCTCGCCAACCGCGAGATTTCTCACAAGAGGTCAGTGGGGGTCAGGGTCAAGGCTGCAACAAAGATGGCCGCGCCCAGGTATTTGACAGCAAACAAGGTAATCGGGTTAATGAACTCGTGATTATTGAAGAATATAACCCAGATAATAAGGACAATTTCATTAATATCGTAGACAATATTCAGCATGTTAGTCAAGATCAACCAATTTTTGAAGCACCTAGTACACCGGGAGGAAGGATAATTCCTGTGTATTGTGCATGTGTTGATGGTTCATGTAGTTGCATTCATACGATCGACAATGTAAATACCCAACTAAAACCGTTTCGCTTTGCTGTTTATATGTTTTCATCCAGCCCAGAAGTATCTGCAGAATGGTGGACAATATTCACAGGAATCGTGGATGGGTTTAAAATAGTTGACGAAGATGTCCCAGGCTACGAGTGCAGAAATTACGCCTCTATCCTCGACACTGACGCCAAACACAAGATGGACGGTATCGTCACGGCAGAACTAGATGAAGGCATGGTATCTTAAGCTTCTACCAAACCTACATGTGTCCACGCAATGGGGGCTGTATTTAAGCCTAATGGAGATATTCGCCCTATAACGGATTGTTCACGCCCAGATATGAGGTCGGTAAACAATTTCTGTAGTTCATTATGCCATGATTTTGCCTACAAGAATATCCAAGATGTCACAGATATTTTAGAACAATATGATCATATGACAGTAGTCGACATAAAATCAGCCTATCGTTCCGTCCCCATCTCTCCTCAGCACAGGAGATTCATGGGATTTAGTTGGCAACTACATGACGATGAACAATATTATGTGGATAATAGATTGTGTTTCGGCTCACGTTTGGGCCCCTACTATTTCAATCTTATATCAGATTTCATTACCCACATTCTGAATGACAATTTTAAACTCAAGGTAGTAAATTACCTAGACGACTATATTGCTCTATCTCACTCTAAAGAAGCATCAACCGAAGCCCAGACCACCATTGTGAAATTACTACGTTTTTTAGGCTTCTATATATCGTGGAGTAAGGTTTCTCCTCCAAGCCAAGTATGTACTTACTTGAGCATTGAAATAGACTCGGCAGAAATGATACTTCGCCTTCCAATGTCAAAATTGAAAAAACTCAAGGAAATTTTAACTTCTCACGTCAATGCAAAATTCATTATGAAGAAATCCTTAGAGAGTGTCAATGGTCTAATCTCCCACTGCTCACAAGTGATTCGTGGGGACAGAACTTTCAGCAGAAGATGCTATGATCTGTATAAAGAGATGGTCCAGAAGAAGGTGAATCGTCTCCCCATGTCAGAAATTATGCTTCAAGATCTTCAATGGTGTCTAAATTTTGCAAAGGTGTTTAATGGGGTTGCATATATTCAACACCCTTTGTACGAACACCCTATGGTCTCAGATGCTTCAGGAAAGGGTTATGGTATCTATCTACAGAATGACTGGATCTGTGGTGCCTGGCACGAAGATTTGAAAAATGATTTAAATTCAGCGTGTGAACATGTAGGTTTGTCCCCCTCAGAAGCTAATGTCGATTATTCAAACATTAATGTTCTTGAACTCTGGCCATTGTTATTGGGCCTCCAACGTTGGGCTAAAAAGCTTCGAGGAAAAACAATTTTAACCTTTGTTGATAATACCCAGGTTATGTACATGCTTAGGAATGGGTCAAGCATTAATAAGACGTGCATGCAATGGCTTCGAGAAATTTTCTGGATCTGTTTCATCTATGATATCGCCATACTTCCAAAATACATCTCCACAAAAAACAATTTCGTGGCTGACACGTTGTCTAGAATGACATACTCATCCACTCGTGGGAAATTATCTGAGATGCTTAGTGGTACATATCTATGTTGTTTTGACCTTTTAAATAATTATTCTATTAACAGATCTGAAATCGCTGGACCTGGAGACGGAGAATCTGATGTAAAATCGCTGGCCCCCTCCACTAGGAAGCTGCGTGCTGGGCAGTGGAATTGCTATCTAAGGTTCTGTAAACAATTCAATATTCCTCCGATTCCTTGCGATATTACCACGATGTGTAAGTATATCGCTTTCTTGGGCAGATTCATGAAGAGCTCGTCAGTGTCATCATATTTACAAGCCGTTTGCTTCTACCATTGGCTATATGGTATCACTGCACCTTCAAAAAGCGACAACCGTATTAAATTAACTTTGAAAGGATTATCAAAGTCTTCAGGTGAATCATCGTGTGGGAAAGATCCTCTGCTTCCACACCATCTCAAGGAAATTTCAAAAATTATTAACTATGACGATAAGCAAGAATTATCTGTGTTTACAGCGATATTATTAATGTTTAGGACATTAATGAGGGTGTCTCATGTCACTAGATCTCCCCATACGTTAATATGGTCAGACATTAAATTCCATGGTTGGGGCATGGTAGTTCGTGTTCGTTCCTCCAAGACTACCTCTGCTAGAGACAAACCAAGTTATATACCCATTAATAAGCTAACAGACATTGATATTTGCCCTGTGTATTGGCTTTTGCCATTGTTTAAACGTTTCAAATTCTCGTTCAATGGTCCAATCTTCCCCATGAAAGACAATGACTATCTATCGTATAGCTGCTTTTCAATGACACTGAGAAAATTCCTATTTAAAGCTAATATTGTGGGGAATTATTCTTCCCATTCACTTCGCCGTGGTTCTGCCACACACATGGCATATTCTGGCTGTTCAGTGTCAGAAATCAAAGGAAGAGGACTCTGGAAGTCAAATTGTGTTTTTAGATACATAAAACCCCCGATGGAAATCAAGAGACAGTTGGATGAGAAGCTCGCAAAGCATTTATAACATGTCATCAACTTGTATAGTTGCTCAGGGCTTGTCCCTCTCTCTCCTTTTTATTTTTCTCTAACTAGGTCTGGCGGTTTGGAGGATAAAGATATAATATTCCTGCCAGCCTGTCGTTATTGTTGTGTTTGAAGGGGTCGGGATGTGTAAAGACGAAACCAAAGTATTCATCGCATACAGCAGACGACCGGAAGAGCCGGAAGCGCCCGGAGTTTGAGTCACCAGGGCGACGTTGTCACCTTCGTATATAAGGGAGCGCATCGTCGATGGAACATCATTCCTCCGCGAGCCTCCGAGCAGTGCACATCGACAGCAGATTTTGAATTTTGAGAAATGTATATTGATTATGGAGGATAAAGATATAATATTCCTGCCATCCTGTCGTTATTGTTGTGCTTGAAGGGGTCGGGATGTTTTACAAAATCTTAATTAAAGGTATATTCTATTGCAACCAAACTTGTTTGGGATGGGGATAGGGGTGGGAGTCCGGGAGGAGGTGGGGGCAGGGTTGAAGCCGCCGAGGAAGAGGATTTGATATGAACAAATGTGTACAGTACACCATAGTAGAACCGTTCTGACTAGCAAAAAACGATAATAAGTGGTGTCATCATTGGAAAGGATCCAGCGGGTCCTCTAAATACGAGTGAAGACGTTTTAGAAGCTCTGTGGCAAAAGCAACCAGACAAAATCCTCCCAAATATTGGTCAAATGAGGTTTAGTTGGGTTGGAAAAGAATGGAAGAAATTGTAGAAGATATTCATTTGTTTACCGACGTTAACTGAGAGTATAATATATTCTTGTTTAACACCTGCTTTGATGAATAATGTTGATGGTATTAACATGTAGTACCAAAGCTATAGAATCGCTCATGTGACCTACAACAGCAGACACAGCAAAAAGGACATTCTAACCATATCCTTTGCCATAACCCCCGCTCCATCATAAAAAAATGCCATATTCTTGACCCATCGGGGAGGAAGATCAAAGGCAATATCCTGGGGCAACGTTTAGGGGAACTGTAGAGACAGAGAGAGAGATAGGTTGGAGGTTAGCAACTACACTGGACACCTTAGTGAAAATGTTCCACAGCGGACATGCGTGGAGGCCATTGCTGCTGCCGTTCAAGCCAATGGATGTTACATGCATAAATGTGTAGTGACCCTCGGTATTGTTGGGGAGGAGAAGCAAGAACAACCAGAACAAGTCTAGATTATATTTTGTCATTTCCAACAATTTGACAAGATTTGGGCCCTAGATCCCCCCTCCCCCCCCCCCCCGATTACCCAAAGATAATTTGTGCATTAATCAGTTGATTTATTGTTTTCTATCAACCTTTATAATATGCGCATTTAACTGCCAAGTTTGGAGCCACTCTGATTATTAGTAATACTTTTACAGGGAGGGGGCGGGGGGGGGGGGGGGGCGGCGGTCGGAAAATAGATCTCAAATATGAAAAGAAATGCCAAAAATAGCATGTCCCTTGCAGTCATACTATGTGAATAAGAACATGAAATGCAAGTTAAGTTAATATTTTCATTTTATTCGCCACCATATCATATATATAATATGTATATGAAAAGACTGTTAAATTGATATAAAATGAATAATGAGAGTAAATGTTTATAAATTCATCAGAAATCGAGCTGGGAAATAAGGTTATATTTTCAGCTTCACTTCTGGGCATTTACATTTACATTTATAATATAAATAGTATGGAAAAACATTCGATTTAAAACGTGATAACATTCTACCAGTCACTAATGTTTTTGTATCCAAAACTTCACAATGTATTAGTTTTCAATACTATAAATACTATTATATTAATTTCAGGGGACTGTCATACACAAACAGTGCTATGGGGATGCATTGTGCCGCCACACAATAGCAGGGTAGAGTAGAGTATAATTAAAGTATAAATAATTTTTGCTTTACACATATCACAGATGTTAATCCTGGAATATATATGTGGTCGTTTCCATGAAACGGTTCCAAATAGGTATGTTTTTAAAGGTCATTGAAATAAAATGAAATTGCTAATATACGTATAGATAGGTGTGCCATATTCTACTCTTCTAATCCCTAACACTATGCTTCTTAGGTATGACAATTGTTGGAAATTTACCCATAAATATAATGTGCTTCAGGAAAATGAGTCAGAAGTCGCAAATTTGATATTTTTTGAGAGTTTTACTCACAAGATCTCTCTGTAGGAATGTTCTCATTTTTGGTGTATCTAATGCTCCAAGTCATATGAATACATATATCAAATTTCAGGATAGTGTATTGAATATATCCTTGCATTTCTAAGGTCATCTTTGTGACTCATTTTCCTCTAACACTTCACAACTATATTCCATCACATATGGTGATGGCATGGTACATTATTCATTGTTTTTTTTCATCAATGAAAAGATGATGAAACGATTATATTCTCATATGGTCCCAAAGGCGAATCAAAGTGCTTTTGCATGGTATATGGGAAACAAACCTTCATCCATGGGATCTTTATGAAAATCAGTGAAGAAAAACGGTGATGGATAAAAAGGTCCCCCCTATTTTGGAAACTTACATCTTTAGATCAATTAGGAATATTGGTCGATTTTTTTGTTGTTGTTTCAATACACCCATGTGGGCATCATACCCTTTTGGAACTATTTCATTAGAATCAACCATATGATACTAAGACAAAACTGCCCAAGGGGCGGAGCTCCCGGGGAAGCCGTATCGGCGCGCTAAGCGCACGTGGTTGGATACCAAAGCCAAGCAACGATATGGATTTCCCGCGTAGTCCCATAGATTATTTTTATCTATTTCGCCTTTACTTATTAAAATGTACTCAAGTGTGACAGATTATTGGTAAAATTAAATGTACGTTCATCTTGGTTGACGTCAACATGTTTGTTTACATCATGACAGTCTGCACTGTCATGTACAGTTATTTTCCTTTACTGTTTTCCAGTAAATTACTCTACTAAACATGTTCAATTATATTTTTTTAATTCTACAACTCATTTATGTGCGTTAATACTATTATCATTAGGGAACTATATTCATTCCATATCAGCCTGAGGCCCAATATGGCTGTCATATCGGCCAACGGACTGAGTTGGGCTCTCAGTGTTAACTCAATGAGCCATGCATATTGACCACATTCAAAGGTGAAATCAAGTATATCTGCCTCAAAGTACCTCTATCCAAGCCTGAATGAACCTCATACTATACATGAAATAAACAACATCCATGTTGACATACTAATTAATATTATATTTAAAGAAATTACCGCCGTTGCGTATTTGGCATGATTATAAAATGATAGAGATAATGGGTGGCGATTAGCACTACACTCCAAAGTAGGAAGCCTATAGTTTTGCTTTTATTTCTGAACCCAAGTGATGCATTTTTGACGGATTCATCGCTCATGTAATAAGTTTATAAACTAATTATTCAGAAGTCAGAATTGGATAGGAATAATAATAAGTAGAAATGGTATTTAGAAAAGTGTGAGTGGGTGTATGGGGGAGTGGGGAGGGGGAGTTGTATTGGCATTAACCAAGTAGTCATTTAATAAGAGATGAAGAACGGGATGGGAATTATAAAAGGATGAATGAAATCCATGGGAGAAGTTGAAAAGTAAATTAGTAATACATTTGGCTAATATGGGGCTAGAATTACATCGTTTAGATGAGTGTGTAGGAGTTTCTATGACTCAGTGTCAAAGACTGAGTGTGAGTGTCAGAGTATATAGTGTCAGATGTGCGACAGTAAGTGTAAATGCTAGGTAGATGTGCAGTGCCATCCTGTTGTGGCGTCAATGTGTTGTATATTCTGATGGTAATTATTATATTTTACATACTCTTTTGTCCTCCCAAATAAAAAAAACGGGTGACAACATACTTTCTGTGGGTAATAAAATACTTCAGCTAGAGGTTCTAAAGGCAAAAGCATAGTTCAATGTGAGGGCATAGTTCAATGGTCTGATAATGTAGAAGTAGTTATTTATATACCATGTATTATACCATTCAATATATAGAGCATCCTGATGCGCATATAAGCCTGACCTGTTACAGCACACCAAGTCAAGCCATGTTAAAAGGTATAAACATATAGAAAACTAGTTTGGTAATGTAGTTCCCAGTACGAATGTGTTTTGAATAGAATAAATCTGCATGTAATTGCTTTTTCCTTAAAACATAGGTGTGGCCTAGTAGAGTGAGTAGGCATGGCTTAGATTTAGCAATGTTGAAAAACTTCTTATTTTCGAACGTCTTTCACAATAGTTTCTTGATTCTCTAGAAACAATCATTTTGTTCCTTGAGATTTCAGTAAAATCATTAGATAAATACACAAAAATTGTGTGAAAAACACTAAGAATAAACTACAGAGTTTCAACTGTCACTGACTTTCCATTGTGACGGGCTTCTTTAAGGTGTTAAAGCTTTGCTAAGAGTTTGTGTCTCTGCATTATGTGTGTGAGGGTTACCCTGAGAGGGGATTCGCACTAGATTGACACCACCACCTCATCTGCTAGGGACAGGCATATGTGGGAAGAAGCAGTGTATAAATGGGAGATTGTTGGTAATTCATTATAAAAATAGTCTCAAACTTACTGACCATGATATAAATTTTCCAACGTGAGACTCATTTTTCTGTGACACATGAAATATGGGATATGCAGTAAAGGACCGAAATATTCTTCTTCAGTAAAATGCGCGCGCAACGTACGCACCCATTTGTACATATATGAAAAGCGGACATATAATCTATGGCATTACACATTGATGTTGATGGTGGACAAAGATGAATCAACTTGTATCACTACATTTCAAATCATCACAAGCGTGACTATACCTATAATTATTGCATATTTTACCCTCCTTAGTATTTTTCTAATTACTGGCAATTGCATGTCGCAAACTTTATAATTATAGTATTTATTTTATAGGCATACTGCTACTACTTCCCATACACGAAATTGCACCCAATCATTTTCTGTCTATATTATCGTAAGATAAACATTTTCATCATCATTATCATTTGAGAGTACTCCCCTGTCGTTCATTGGGTTGTGATACAGTAGCTTGCTGTCATAAAGGCCTACATTTTGGAATATATGTAGAAAAGGCATTGAAGTGATTTATGCATTTGGTTGATTCTCATGAAAGTGTTTCATTTGCTATTTTTGCAGAAAAAGTCATGTAATTACTTTAATTTTTACCGCACACGATTTTAAACAAGCATGTGGCATTACTGGAACTCAGAGTCCTCTGGGGTAACCTATATTATACTTCGACTGAATGGGTTATTCACTTTGAGCGGGAAGAATACGCCCATTTAATAGTTTGTTCATTTCTGTACGCGTTGAATAAAGAGCGCGTGGCCGCCGATGTAAAAACGTTTTTGATTGGTCAGTAATGGTCGATATGGCTCTTGTTAAAACTTTCTTTTGTATCCAACGTCGGCCGCTTGTTGGATACAAAAGAAAGTTTTAACTCGAGCCATTGAATAACACTTGTATTTCCAACCTTGCGTACAGTTCTATCTAAATTGTGAATGTAAGATCAATATTGAATGAATTAGTTTATATTCTTAAAATCTAATCTCTTAGTCGGAGGTTTGATCCAAACTGGGGAAACAAATTAAAAAAACAATCGTAAAATAAGGAAAATCCTACGTAGAAGATACAGGGGTTGGCATTTGCTCATTGAGCTCCAACCACGGCAGGTGTATAGTGGTGTAATAAAGGATTTGGCTGGCGAGGACCATAAGAACCTGGTTGTGTTGTTTATATTTCTATCTAGTCCCATAAACATTACGATACGTACAAAATAACCAGACACTACACATCTCTTGTTAATAAAATATCCCATTCACAATAGTCCTGTGGTAAACTGATCAAGCATTAACGTATTATGTGACACTTTGGATCAAAATGATATAAGAGTTAATAGTGTAAAAAATTGAATCATCCTAATGCAGTTCATCATATGAATAAAGGTAGGCCTACCCAACGTCTGGTACATAATATAACTACAAGTCAGCTATAGGCACCCACATTATAAATTGATTATCGGGAACATCCATTTCTGAGCCCTGTTTACCCCAGTTGAAGCATTTTCGTGAGAATCGACCATTTATAATTACACTACGTTTTATCACAGAAGTATAATCTCTCATAGTTCTGCAGTATTTCTGCAGTATTTGAACGAGCTCATGAAACCACATGTGGTTTCATGAGCTCGTTCAAATACTCACATCGAATGAATTATCGTCCCCTGAGTTGAAGTACCTAGACTTTGACTCCTCTATGTAATGGGTTTACCATCAGTTGAGATGATGAAGGTAATTTTGATGTTGAAGGTCTCAGGGTTCGCAGGTGCAGATTCTATGCTTCTGGTGTTAATCAGTTCGCCATTGTCAGATAATAATACATTGGTTATGACTAGGTTCACATTCCTTTGTATGGAGTTGATTGTATTATACATGGGTGTGCCTCCCTCCTGCTCACCTGTATCATTCTCGAGAGAATGAGAGAGTCCTGCCTGCCATGCTAGCATGGTGAGTGCACCCTGGTCATGTTCCTCCTCCTACTGGCATTTTTGCAATGATACATAGCATAAATAGGCATGTCATCATTAGATCCTAATCTCTACATGCTATTCCCGGCAAGATTTCACTTTTTGAAGTGTGATTTTCAGAAAGAGAAGCTGTTCTGTAAATGGTAAACATGCTTTGCTAAAACCGGAAGCCTTATCGGCCCCTATTATCGCTAACAAACACACCAACACTTTCGGGACTATACAGGCTTCATTTCAAACCATCTGGTTCAAACAAACCCACACCAGTCCAGTTATAGCCCCTTTCACTTAATATTAGCAACCAAAATTACTTATTAGGAATCTGAAGGCAGACAAACATGATTCGAACTTCAACCCGATCTATCGGCTATCTGTTAATACATAACATACTCCTATCTTAGTATTGATAGTTGATAGCTTATTGTACAGGCATTTAGAAATCACCCACAAAATGATTATTAATGAGCTAAGCTCGGTCTTGTACATTATATGTTGCGTTGATTGTATATATTAACTATGCAATGAACATATATTTGTACATATTACCTGTGTCATCTAACAATGATCACACTGCAATTAAATGATTACTACTGCTTCACATTGAGGTTTCTCTAAAATCACCAGAAATACTACCATCATTGATAAGGAAACACCTCCTTGCTACCTGAGGATCTGTTTAAATATATTGAAAAAGACAGGTATAATATAATGTATAATCAAATGATGATAAATCTGGTCGAGGTCCTCGTCGTTTTAATCCAACCCCACCATACTCCCTCTGCCCTACTAGAGAATATGACATTGATAGACTGTAGCCATCACCCCATCTCATTAATCCCATTAATTTTAAACACCACCAAGCCTCGCCAAACTTATCATTTGTAACAACCTGAACACTATTATGGTCATAAACTGTATCTAATAAATTTTAATTGGTAGATAATCATATAAAATATACGTTCTCCCTGCAATGCGAATTGTAAAAAGATAATCAGCGTCAGGGCGGAACGAAAATCACCTGAATTTGTAAGACCGTATCTCTGATGTCTTGTGAATAAAAATGTTTCAAAACGTGAAAAAAAAACTCTAACCATGCCCACAGCCTGCCTTTGGTCTATGACGGCATCAGCCTTGATGACGTCAAAATCAACACGTGAATTTCCGTGCCTGCTTCATTAGAACCCATTGCTTGGTGACGAAATTTCCACATTTAATCAAATGCATTATTGTGCAGTTATACACCTGTGACACAATTACTTCCGTGGAAGGAAGCGTTAAGAGCTTAGTGTGTGTATAACGTATGGAAAGCGTAATAGTTACAAAAACCTTCCTAAAGCATCAGCTTTTAATCAAAACTTCCATTGTGTAAATGTCCTTCCAATTTAAAATACTTGGATAGAAATAAACTTGTGGTTTTTAGGAGACACTGTTTTTCGAATTTCACTATCCTATAGATGATTTTCTCAGTGTTAAGTTTCCTAGCTGTGAAACATAATGCCCTAAGTGTTGCTGGTCATGCTTGTGGATTGAATGTAAACAAATTATTTGTCTTCCTTTGGCGGAATATTCTACTTCTCTGCTTTTATACAAACAGTGCAAAGTTCTGATGTGCATGAAACAATTAGTTTCAAATTGCATTCTCATGTATAACAAAATGTGGATGGGTGGAGGATATGTTCCACATTTTGAAGTGAAATGGAAGTCGAAGAAATCTAAGAACAACTGCAAAATTGGACCTTGACTTTCAACAGTTATATATACATATTGAATTAGTTGAATTGGTATTTCTGGGAGATTATGAGGGATTAGGCTAATCCCGAGGATGCAACCCAAGGGGCTGTCAAATGAACACCGGAACGTTCCCCATCCACAATCCTACCCGCATAGTCAGCAGGTTTACATTTTATCTGCTGCACCTCCTCGGAAAAGGATGTCTCCCATTACATGTCTTAGACAAGAACCATGTCTCTTAGGCTCCCATCTCCTTAAGCACATCAGGCTTCAGCTTTGATTCCGCCAGTGGGGGAAATAATACCTCTAACATTATATACTTTTTTAATGACTTTTTGAAGTATTTTGGAATCCTGACCACTTATTTCTAAAAGATTGCCTCAATCAAAGTAAGTCATGCTTATATACCAGGCCTGGGGTTCACATTACCTGATAACATCCTTGCATAATTAAAACGTACTTCTAATGTATTCGCTACTTTATTCACTCACTTGAAAATGTTTCCTACAAAAGTACCATATGAGCATACTTATTTGAGAATTGAAGCGTAATTGGTGATTCCCTGATAACATCTATGGACACTATTTCTGGTTAAAGAATCTTAATTCATAGTTCCACACATTTTAATAGGGAAGTATATGGGAATGATCCCATTCATCATACGATCTGAACAGATTAAACAATGTGGTATTTAGAGGAATTATAAGTGAAATTACCGTACTTTTAAAATCCTGAATGATGCCAATCTATGTATCGGTTCAGAAAGTTGATACCTCAGAGAGTATACTGAGGTTCCCATCTTTTACAGTCACTTCTATATTCGGCTTCTTTTTTACGAGACCTGTCATTAGGCCAAAGAAAATAGGCATGTTTCCGATTTTCCCACCCACCCCATTGAAAAACATTATCCCAACTAAAAGGAATTTGTCCAACCCTATGTTTAAGGTAATTGAAATAGAAACACAAGTCTTCCTAACCAAAAAAAGCCTTGAAAGGTAGAACTCTCTTGTTTTATGGGGACTCCACTGGCTAAGCTCTACGGTAAGCCTTGCGATACAATAATCAGGGAATTGTATTTCAAGTTGTATGTGAAGTCCCAGTGAAGTCTTTGGTTTGGTCCGCAGCCAGTGGAAACCCCCTTTAGACTGCGCTTGGACTGCACATTTATTAAAGTGGAGACGCCACTTAAAACAACTATTGTTAAGACATATGTTCAGTTCCTAAAAGGTGATTCCTAAAGCAAATTGAAATAAGAGATCCCCCTAGCCTACCCAGTTTTCCGTTTCTACAGCCTACAGTCTTTCCTTTCTAATAGCCTACCTACAGATCAGAAATACAGATCTGCGAAGCCAGGTCGGACCTCCTGAATATTCATAAGAAGGCAGCCTTCCCCTTCGGAAAAACATCATGCCAGAAATCCCACCACAAGTCACGTTTCTTATGGTGTGAATTTGTACATACTTAAATTTATCCCTTCCCCAGATCTGTCGGCAATTTCGGTCCTATTCAGTTCGGTAAATACAGTGAAAAGAACCTTCATTTGTAGTCAGTTCACTCCCACTGACTTCTTTCAAAGGCACTTGCACTAGTTTTTTAACTGAGGGTTATGAATATTCATGTTTAATCTCTGCCATGAACGGTCCGGGTGCTATAGGCTCCTTAGATAGATACTCAAAGGATTAATAACCTCCTACTGGTGCACTGCTTGTGCAAGATCTCTCGGCTTGACCTCGGGATTAGGTGGGATCAGCCTTAGAACCTTTGATGAAAAATGTATCACTCTAAATAAATTAGTATAACAAGGGTCAATTGGAAGACCTGCGGTTTGCAAAAATTGTATTCCTAGTTTGGATGTACATATGTACAACGAAATAAATTTTCTCTATATATAAATATGGGGCATAAAAGGAATAGATGTTTCACATCTTTAGAAATCTCCTTCAATAGTTCTTTTATATATATATAATCTAGGTCCATAATGACCGAAACCACAGCACGTGTTGGTCCAATTGATAGATCTTTACATGCGCTTATACATCAAGCATACCATTTAGAAATCTTATTGTCAGTTTATCTGAATTATTTCCATGCATAGTCACCCCATCCGAGTTATCATGTATCTGACAAATCTCGTGTGCCTTGTTCACATAAACGTCAAATAAATACTCACGTCTATCCATCTTGAACCGCTAAATATTGTATGTAAATGGTTTTTCCCAGCACGGAAGCTTTTACATCATTATTTAACTTATATGCGACGTGCATATGACAAAGCTCACTGTCGATGTTAGGAATTATCCACATTTGTCACGTAATAAGAGGGCCCTATAAGCCGCAATTTGCAATAAAAGGGGATGTGCCTTGTCGTTTTATCAACATCATCAGCATGAAGATATTTGCCCTGATGTGATTTCTCGTTCGTGTTCCACTCACCGGTTCCGGACGTGAGCATTGCACTCCTCAAGCTGAAGGGAGCTGATGGAACACGTGCCATTGGGTGATATGTCATAAACAGGAGGCATGCCATGCATGGGTATAAGGGTGGTCTCCACTGGCTGCGGTACGCTCTGTGGTAAGCTCTGCGGTAAGCCTTGCAATGGTGCTGTGATGGTGAGAAGTGGCGAGGTCCTGCCTACATGGCCAGTGATCCATATAGGCAGGACCTTGTCATTCCTCTCTACCTACAGAACCAGCACATGCAAACCATCGCAAGGGTTACTGCAGAGCTTACCGCAGCCAGTGGAGACCCCCTTTATGGAGCAAAGAAGGGGAACACATCATGTGAGAGGCATCCTATTATTAAAATATATGTGTTATGTATCCTCGATCGATATCGATTCACAGACAGGCCTACATTGTGTCTATGTTAACTGGAAAATATTGATGTCATGTTGGGACCATCAAACTAAAACATTTGAACATGTGACTCTTTGATTGATTGTTGAACTGATTGTTTTCTTTTTGTTTGATTGGCACATTTCGGGACAGAGGAGGGAGCTTTGCCCAATTTCAAAGTTTCTTCCAAGCGTTATGGCGTGGAGATAATATCCTTCTCACTCATGTTTCTTTGAATCTGACTATTTGTTTTGAGTTTTTTATTATTCATTCATTAATAACTGTGATTTTCTCTTGGCAGATAATCATCGGAAATTGGCATTTAAAACAGGTATTTAAAGTGGCGTCTGCGTCGGAATAGCATTTCATAAAGAAGCGACGTTTTCCGATGAGCTTGGCCCGGTTGTAGACTACTAGAATTTCTTAAAAACAAGTAACGAATTTCAATTTTCATCTGAAAATTACCCCAGGAAAAGTTTACTGAAAATATTACCCATAATTATGAAAGAGAAAACGATAACATAGAGTCTAACTAATACTTAAAAGGTTTTCTCCAGCGACATACATCAATCTAAACGTCAAGGTTATTCAATTCAATTAAATTAAAAACATTTTTTTATTTGCATCAATGGTGATTACAAAAAGGAGGGCCCAGTTTTGAAACCTATGTTCCAAGTCTTCCACTGGGTTCCTGGGTGGTTGGTAATTGCCGAAACAAATTTACAATAAAATACTACAATAGAAATTTCATGGCTATTTCATTTGATATTCAAGGGCTACTTACTACTTGTCTAGGTTTAGGTTTGTTTCTTTATGTGTAGGCTTAGCTGAATATTATATATGATAATTAGCTAACACTAAGTTGTACTAACTAAAGCATGAGGTTAAAATTAGGGTACAATAACAACAGTGTAATTAATGGTTGGTTTTTTGTATGGTCTGTCCAGACCAAAAAGTATTATACAGACATAGACATAACAAAATACATATCAAAAATACAATAGCGATAAAATAGAATAAAATAAGATGTAAGATCTGCAATAGATCATGAGATAGGTATAGTAACATATACAGAGTTTGGTACACTGGTAGGGGATTATCTACAGTATTTCAATTGTATTTAAACAGGTATCAATAATTTTGCTAAAAGTTTTCCGGTCCTGTACCTGGTGAGCATGAGTTTCAAGGGAATTCCAATATTTAGCTGATTTATAACTGAAAGAATTTGGAATTTTTTCAGATTTTGGTTGTAATAATTTTAAATTACGTCTGCCTTGAGCATGACTTCTAATTATCAGGTCAGAAGATTATATAATGGAATTAATGACATCATTTCAAGTCTAATTTTGCAGAATTTGATAAATGTGTATGGCTGCGAATTGTATTCTTTCTGACGACCTGACCCTCATCAAAACCTGCCCTACCTCAGTATCGCCCATTGACGACCCATAGGGTGCATTGCACTATATATACGATTGTGTGGTAAACCACTCATAGGGCCCGTTGTATAAGAAACTCACCGTATCCTCGTTGTAAGTGTTTCACAAACACTCGCATCTATGGGAGAAATGATGCGTGTTGCGTCCCAGAGTTGTTATCTGTACGATATATGTAAAATTGCGGACGTTTCCTCTTTTTTTTCACATATTATGTATAGCCAAAATATATTACTAAGACACCTTTTCCTATTACAAAACAAATAGATTCATGGCACCGACTATTTCTTCATTACAGAGATCTTTTCACCCATTACAAGGAGTCTTTTTACTATGACGACTCCCCTATTACCCATGACCTGTGTCATCTGCTGCTATTGCACATTGCACAAATCCCATGACAGTGATCGGATCCCATGACACTGATCGTATTTGTTCTTTTTGCTCCTTTCCTTTCTGTCATGGATAGACTAGCACACCTTGATTATTTAGTATTTTTTATTTAGTATTTTTTATGCATATCAATATAATGTGTAGAAATTAAATTTACCAACTCATAGCTATTAATTTAAAGGCAATACTTTAAAAAAAACTCTTACTAAAATAATGTTTCTTAAAAATAAAGGAAATGTCTAATAACCAACTTCACTTTGGTCTGATTTCTGGTCTATGAGAATAGCCTAAGGGACTTAGTGCTAGTCTACTAGCTAATTAATAGTCAAACACCACATAGTAGTATATACAAATGAAGGAGTCCCTCAGGCATTTGACATGTCTGTCTTTCTGTCAAAAAGGAATCCAAGATAGTACCTCTTCGGATATTAAGATATCCATAAGTCATGTTGATTATGTGTTGGAATATCTTAGAAAAGGAAATGATATCTGAAAAAGAAAAATGTTGGATATATTGGATATTTACTATGACACATTTATACCCTGACAGTTTGGGGACAAAACAATGCGCTTACGAAGTGCGATAGACATATGATGCACTACTTGTATAAGCTTCGTCGCAGGAGATTTGTATCTTCATCACACTTTTTCACATATATTTCACATCTAACAGAAGTAACTGCAGGCGGCATCTGTTTTTTTATTTCCACATTACATAATGACGTCATAGCTCTGGGAATTACCCTGGAATATACAACAGTTATCTACCGAAGGTGTTGACGTTGACCAAGAGCAGACAAGGGATCGGTGTTCAAATGTAACTTGTTGGAAGTTCAGGATGATATAAAAGTTTATAAGCTCCATGCATAATTCACTTGTCAATTGCAACGCCCCACCCCCACCCCTGGGGGTAAGGGGGAATGGTAGAGGAATATCAGAGAAAAGGTTTTAGCCGATATTTGCGAAAAAGAAATGAAGCCGATTTTCTTATGTACACTACAACACACGATGAAGCATTTGCAAACGGCAATCGCAACTTATACAACGGGCCTCACAACTCCCTCTTATCGTAAGTTGCATTGCGCTATATATATTATATATATATGATTATTTGCTGAGACTAGTCTGGGAGAACTCTGAGAAACCTCTGAAAGACCTCTTAACCCGCTCAAATGCATGGGTTTTAATGCAACAGCCCTGGTATCATAAAGCCCTCGTAGTCCTAAATTTAAGAGGGTGTTATAATTAAGGCCTTTAAGACACAATCTCAGCGTAATTGTACATTGAGAGGGAACATTCCGCTTCAGTATGACATTAACAGAAATGTAACATGTTTTATCGAATAAAAGTTTTATAATAATAATCTTATCGTGTATAGTGCAATGCACCCATAGAGGGCGATCCGCCGATTAGGAATACATTCTTCTCTTGAGGACCCTTCACTGGGTCTGTTTCTGATGTCGCAGCATCTTTTGCACATTTATCATACTTTAGAATGGTAGCATTTGCAACTGGCGTCCATTGTCGTTGATCCCAAGTCATATTTGTTCAGCCGCTGCTTGTATATATCAATAAGGAAAAGATATTTAACAAGACTGACAAATGGGTTTTCTATTACCTGATACCTTGGAGTCAGATGTATAAGTCAACGTCAAAGCATAGATATGGAAAAGGTTATCAGGTCAGAAGATTATTGAATGAATCTGTGAAGGCCATCTCATAGGACTTTGTATTTATTCTTTATGATAATGTTTGGATTTGAAATTCACAAAATATTTCTAGAGGTGATTGAATATAATGTATGGCATAATTCGTGTGCGAAGTGCTAGAAATTATGTATTACTACTTTGGTTTTAATTCACTGTTCCCAGGCTTCAATTCAATTCAAATGTACCAAAAATAAAAGGTTTTTGCTCTTCTTCTTAGGCTAGCGGTGTCAGTCTATGTTAGCCTTCTCTAACACAATGATGAGCGAATAGGGTACTACATCTAGACGAAGTGGATGAAATCAGATGCTATAGGATGACATCGTAGGATGGGTTTCCTTATAGAGGAATACAATGGACCTGTTGATATTACCATGTAGTTATTTATCAGTTAGATATACAATCATATATTATAATCGAAACTATTATGACCCAATGTACACCGTTATATGAACAAGACCATTGTGAAAAATATGGTACAACATATGTCATTTCCACATACCACACATGATGTACAGGCTGATAGAACAGCCTGTGGACACACTTTGCAATGTACACCTTCTTTCAATATTAAACACTTAACAACTGACTGCCTTGGAGTCCACTTCACTCATACTCAGCTCCCACGATTTTCATTTAATATAGAGTAGATATTATTCTTTAGGGAATAGTACATTTATTTAAGGTATATCCTACACACCATGATATCACAAAACTGATTTCTGTTACGTTACCCAAACCCGTTCCCACTCTGTTGCATCAACCGACTAAATCATTATCTAAAACTAAAAAATCAATTGAGGATGTAATATAAGCACTTATGGATATGGAGTATCTCATCCTATACGTGATCATGTAATTTTTCTAATACTTCACCAGTACCCTCCTCTAGTACCCTCCTCCAGTACCCTCCTCCAGTAACCTCCGTCAGTACCCTCCTCCAGTACCCTCCTCTCTCCTTTCTATCTCTCTAACTGAGAAATAGTCTCTCTAACTGAGAGATAGTAATGTAAACGTATTGATAGGCTTGGGTTATTATAACCAAGTATAAGCCATGTAAGATGCATACTGTGCTGACGAAATGTTTTTAGTCCATGCGAAATCATACCTGTATTGATATGCATCGTTTATTTCTTATGTTGGCCACAAAAAAAATATATTTAAGTAAAAGAACATTTTGATGGAACAGCTGGTTGTCAATGTACACCAGTTTAACTAACTATTGAGGTATGAAAACTCAGCTTCGGCTTCGATGACCATGCGTGTGAATCACAGTATAGATGTTCGGTTAATCATGATTATTCATGACTAAGATACATGTTCCTGCTAATAGTCATAAGCTACTCTTAAAGCATAAAACAGGGTCTTCATAAGCACGTTTGTACGACAGGAACTGCCAGGATGTCTCTTACTGGTTGTTTCACATAGGGCCATGTCCCCATAAACTCAGCAATTTGCGAAACAGAATGTATTACTACATTGCACCCAACCGCTTCACAATACCTGCTGCTGTATTAAACATGGGCACCAATGATGTCTTTGGAATGGTAGGAAACAACTAAGAGACAGCAACAAATCCATCTCTGCAAGATTCCAGTTATATTAGCTTCTGATTACCTGGAGAACGGGTAGATGGGTAATTGTATAATGTTATATGATCAATGTGAGAAGGGACCATCTTGAGGCCTCCAGGACCTGTGGAATAAATAGTTGACATGATGGCCCGTGTAGGGGAGCAATTACATGCCATTGGCGTTTGTTAGGCGTAGGAGGGAAAACATCCAGAGAACAAGAAATAGTCCCCTCACATCAGACCTGCCACATATTGTAATTAGATTTACATTAAGTAATGGTGATTGGTCACCTTAAAGGCATCTAAAGGGCCATTTGAGACCGGCCGCTGTAAGTCAAGCGGCTAATTTCACGATCGCCGAGGCACACTGCCTACCAATTAGATTGGTCATTTATGGCATTGCAGCCAGGCTAAAGTGTGCAATTTTGA
This sequence comes from Sthenelais limicola, assembly GCA_942159475.1. Lineage (NCBI taxonomy): Eukaryota > Metazoa > Annelida > Polychaeta > Phyllodocida > Sigalionidae > Sthenelais > Sthenelais limicola. The sequence goes on along the minus strand of OW804097.1, from coordinate 66,896,756 downwards.
CCGTCTTAACTTTTTATGGCTGTTAGCAGTAATGCACGGTTGGTAGATGTATATTTATTAGTAAAGGCCTGCTGTATGTAATTAAGGATTTCCCAAACTAATTACCTTAATGACGAGGATTTCTCATACTAATTACCTCAATGAGTATCATACACATGCTACATATATAGATACGGTTAAAAGGGTGTGTTATATATAGTGTTGGGAATGACATAAATGTGCACACTTGACGTCATGACCATGGGAATTTCGCTAATGTTTAGACTTTTGATATCGATGTACATGCAGGTTCATCGTTCATTTAGTCTTTTTAGTTATATTTGTGTCCTCAAATCTATCATGAATTCATTTGATATATACTCAAATAAATGTATGTTGAATTAAAGTTATGTTCTCTACCTCTCCATCTTGAATGAATTGGATCTATGAGAGTGAGAACAGTTATTTGGATAATTAGGCGATTTGATTACACGCACGTGTGCTAAGGTGGTGGTGTGATTGTTCTATCAATTTCGATTTTGTATGATAATTGTCTGTTTTTTACATTCATTATTGTATTATTCATATTTTTCTATTGTATAGATTATAATTAATTAAATGGACTATTTCTCAATGACGCTGTATAGAAACTAGCATATGGCCTGGTTAAAGCTCATTCTTCCTATCGATTACATAAGTAAAAGAGGGATATAATACCTGAGAACGGCATCCGACGATTCCTGAATGAAAAAAAATAGATCTATATATTAAATCTTAGCTTCTCTCAAAGAACTTTCTCGGTCTCTCCCTCTAACATCTCTCAAGGGTCCAATCTGCAACTAGATTTGTGTTCAATTCAATTCAATCCACCTATTACTTATTGTCTGATCTCATGACAACGGATAGTTACATCTGTGAGAGTACAGCTCTTCCAGTAAATGTTCTACTTACTTGACCTGATCTTGTGTTACTTAAGGATAATAGCTACCAACATGAATACAGATAAGTGGGTATACAGTAGCCTAGTATAATAAATATAGAGTACATATTGTTCCAAATCTGAATCTTTCAATTAATGTGTTAATGGAGGAATACCAAGGTACATCTGTGTATAACTATTAAACAATTCAACCGTATCAATTTCAAATAAAATTATCCAAAAGGTAAGATATATAGTTATGACTAATGTTATAACGATATACAATAGCTCATGTTCAGCACAAGGTAGGCATGAAGTTGCTTGTAATGCAGTTTCAAAATTGTCTTACAGCAATTGGAGATAAGGTACAATACAAAGTGATACACATATAATAAGGCAAGAACACTATTGCGTCTTTTTCTAAAACGGAATGGATGCTTTGATTTTAACAAACATCATGCCCTTAGCACGTATTTTCATAGTTATTCTCCGCTGGGTGTGTGCATCATTCTGTCCGGCTGGGAGGCTGCCTATCGCCCAGTCAACGCCCAGCCATGGCCCATGCAATCGCACCATACTGGTTTCTAATCCCTAAATAATTATAGATATGTGCAACAGCAAGTGTGGTGATGATCTTGCACTTGTCATTTTATCCCATTTGTCCCTGTATCGCGGTAAAGGCATTCAACTATGTGATAATCACTCATTTAAAACTCGAGTGCTTCCTTTGCACATGCCTCGCTCGGGAACTTGAATTGGAGATTAACATCGCATGCCGGAAGAAAGATGTACAGATAAAACTCATTTGCACCTCTAAAACAGGTTAGCTTTAATATCAAAGGTACATTTTAAGGAAATAAAAATTATGTTACTGATTTTTCCACTTATGAGAACTACAATGTATTTGTTCTGCAAGAACACTTAAACAGTTTTAAAAAGGCTTCTCTCCTAGTGCACCTCACTTTTGAAGTGGCTTTTACCTTGTTGGTCATTTGCGTTTTGAGACAACTGATTGAGTGCAATACCCCTTATATAAGAAATAAATATAGCACTTGCTTGGCCCGCTTTTCCCTTAACTGGATCATACATTGACAACAGTGTTGACTCCCAGTTGTTTTCTCAATGAGGCGTCCTGGAGACACTAATGCCTTTCATGCTTTCATATGTAAATTTACAGAGCCAAGCCTTTAGAAGTCCAGAGTCACCATAGATAATCGGAGGAATGCTGCACAATTCCTCTACAAGGGACATGCAGATGCACCCATGTAGGACCTCGTGAGGGGGAACTTGGATAAAGACCTTCCATTCTCTCTATACATGAAGTCACACAAGGCACACATATAATTATATATATATATATATATATATATTATTGGTTTGGACTGTCGATGTAAGAAGGCATACATATTACATATATTATATACACTATATAGATGGGGTCGTAATTTTAAAACAGTATGAACAATTTATATTTTAGCATTTGTTTTATGAATGTAGCCATATTTTATGAAACAATATCAAACAATTTTCTTTGCCACAGTAAATTGTTATTTGCAAACACACCAACCCTTTCTAAATGCATCATTTATATAAAACATCATTAGACCTGCAATCTCAGTTAATATTGGTTTCTCCATTTTGTTCGGTTCGTTTCGGTTCTAAAAGCCACTGGACAAAAGCTTTGCAGGATTCGTTTTCCTCCAAGTATGGCTTCTTAAAAATCCTCATTTCTATTTGGGAGAAATCCTTTGTGGTGGACTCACTTATTATCGCTCACCAGCGGATCTTTTCTATGGGCCCATTTGACTTCAATTAATGTATAAATATATAACAGTAGCAGAATTTTGAAGACTTCAGTCCAATAAAAGTCATAATATGAGTAAATTTGATGAGAATTTGTTGTCGTTATAGCTGAGAATGCACCCTCCTGGTGTCCTCGAATAAATTAAAATTAAACTTCACCTTCCCAAGGTAAGTCTCGTTTAATTTGAAAAACAATACTCAGGTGATATACATGGAAGTGCATGAATAGATAGACGTGTTTGTTGTGAAGACAGGTAGCATATTCTCACCGGATCTCAGGGAAATAAGGTGAGAACCTGCAAAAAGCCATTACTAGGGTTCATTCGAGAATTCCTCCTGCCTGCTCCAATAATGATTATTGAAATATGATCCTTCTTATATTACAATCTTAGTTCTTGTAGTGCAAACCAAAATAGTCGCACAGGACACTATGGAAGCTGCAGTGATAGCTTTGTTTGTCTGTTTTCCACTTCAGCTTTTCAACCAATTGATTCACAGCAAATTAGATCAAATAACCGGATTATCTCGTTCCTCCCTTGAGAAGAACAACACAGATCTATCTCTTCCTACTTGCTCGAGTACGGGCTCCTCACGTTAAGTCTATATATTAGAACATATATATATATATGTGGCATCATAATCATGGACTAGGATGTATGACGAGGTCATTTTTTATCAGACCTGTGTAAATGTGCACTGAGGAACAATATCCTTTGGGGAGATTGGAAATGTATTTCTTTATTTAGTGAAATAAACACAGAACAACCGTTAGATTCTCGCCGTCGTGAATATTCATCCTTGACCGTCATCGGTGAATATTCACTCCCGCCTCGAATCCCGGGTAGGCATAGTTCTATCTATGTATTACTGTTCTCACTGTGATAAATGTGCTCAATCTAGAAGAATTCCTTATAGTGATGTCATTAAAATTTAATATCTTACATTGTACTATATTATGTTCAATACTATATCCAACCAAGTTGTTGAAAAAACGGTACGTGCATTGTACACCCACCTCAAATTTTTCTAATGACGTTTCGTTCAATACTCAACCAGGGAGATTGTTTCTAGGAAAAGTGACTAATTTAATATTGGAATGTGCCGTTTGTTACTGCTATGATCTAACCAAACTTATATACATGATCAAGCTGTTTAATTCTGTAATAACATATTAAAAACAATTCCAACTGCCCCAAAGTTACGAATCACTATATTAGTATTCAGTTCCTAGGAGGTCTCCCAACACATAATGCAAGCCATACGATTGTTTGGAATATGGGATCTACATAGGGAAAGTTGATAACAGTTTGTGTTGACGTTGACTCATAACTAGAGACCTTCGATGAAAGCATTTTGTTGCTACATCAATTCATTTCCCAGTCTAAAAAAATATTTCCTTAACTATTAAAAAGCAAAGTAATCATTATGAATATTCTATCTGCATCCAGCATTTCTTCTGTTCAGATATGAAAAATATCTATTCTGGAATTGGTGTGCTTTAAAACATCTTGGATGATAATAAAAGTTCAATTATCTAATGTGAGCCGTCAGAGGAACTCCTAGGACAGCGTCCTGATGGCGATGGAATCCATTCCTCCCATATTCCCAGCAATATTTAATACTAAAGTGTCGTATCGTTATGGGATCAGGTCATCCATGGTGTCGCGAAGCTGACTGACTTTGTATTCATGTCCACTCTCAGGAATCTTCTCTTTCCTGTGGGGGTACTTCTCTTGTATTATTGATAGTCCAGTCAGGACTTCCTTTCTAAGGCCATTCTAATAATTCTTGGAGAGCGCCAAGTAGCCTATATACGTCCTACCAATGTGTCATTTATCGGCAATAAACATCAGTTCTACAGATTTCGTGTTTATTTATAAGAGTAATCTTCTTCGTGATTACACGATGAAATGATACGACCGTAAATCAAAGTTGCGCGCAGTTTTTCAAACATCGAGTTGTGACGAACTATGCAATAATGATAAAATTGTCCTCCTCTGTATGCCTGATAGCTACGAAAAATAAAGCAGAGCTTTGATTTCGCTTAATCTTACGGTGTACTCGAAAGGGAAAGGAAAGGCAAACCCTTAGTCGTGAAGATAAGCCCAATGCAGAGACGATTTCTCCATGGTAGCTGATTGTTCCTGTGCGAGCACTTTTCCTGAGAGGCAATACTAATATATGAGTACTATGGAAATGTCTTCAGGGGAAGGGCAGACGATATATATATAATAGACAGCTGCAAAAGATGCAGCATCTCCACTGAATGTCTGTACATTCGTAAATGTCAACTCAGCCGTGTAGAATTAGGATCCGCCCCAATAAAGTTGTGATTACTGATTTATTCACGAGGAATGGTTTCTTATCGAAGAAAAACTTTGAGTCTTTGTCACTTTAATGTTTATAAATTTATAAGATGTTTGGAAAATGTCATTCCTTGTCTAATTTGAAAAGGTGTATGGTGGTATATAAGTTATATCCAGACATATTATATAAATATTATTATTCCAGTAATAAAGATACAGGAATTGGTCATTAGCTTCTGCAGAGCAATTCTTCCAGCCAGACCTAAACAAAATGTTGAATATAATTATTACATTAGAGGATGTTAAGGAGTTACAATCTTGCGAGTTCAAGCAGAATGAAAGTTTGAAATGTTGGTTATGTTACAAGGATTCTTACTAATTATTACATGAATTCTTAACAATTTTACTCAATTAATAGAACAGGCCAGTTTCTATTGGCCCTAGAACCTTGATATGACAGTCAAGTTATCCCTTAATGACATTCTTTAATTTAAGAGCAAACTTGTGTTGTACTAGGCATATCTGAGTATATCTGCCATAGCGATCTATTCGGTTATGTTGTATTATAATATGAACCTCTATCTTTTCTTAAATCGGTGATATTTAAGAGGATTTGGGAAGACGAATTGTACATTTTCTTACACCTCAATCCTATATGTTAATATACCAACGTGAGGCAGATTTCCTTAAAAGGATTTGCCTCACAAATAAGGATATGATGCCCATACAAATCTATAGATAGTCACGGTCCCAGATGTATTGGAACGAGGTGGCAGGATATTAATAATTTACATTCCTTTCATATGGCCATCTCAAAAGGAAAATGCTCACTCATGAACAACAATTATATGGGGAGGGTCTGTGCAACCTCCATCCAAGAAGTCCTTGTAGTGGAGGACTGAAGCAATTGTACACCGGCACCTACTTGTTCGTTCCCCAATGACCTATCTCTCTGACTCCCTCTAAGATAGAAATCTTATTCCTATGTCTTTCACTTTTAATTTCCTCAAGGACAATGTGATAGATGGGAATGCTGTCTATCTCTGACAGGCTTTATGCGACTTTTTCCTGTGCAAATGGATTTATATTATATTAAAACTCCCATGCGTCGTTCACTTAAGTATATGATGGATAAATACCAGTAACTGTAATTATCTTGCTTAAGCAATAACTAAAGATCGATGGCTCTTTTGATTAAATATCAATTCTAATACAAGTGGGATCATTATTTTGAATAGTGTTAGTGGTACACAGTGGCAGATCTCTTAAAGGAAACATCGGACTCTTGGGTCAATACGCCAAGAAAATAATGATTGTGAAATAAATCTTTCAATTTGAGGAAAGATGCAGGAATTTTAATTGGTGAGCAATATTGGGAGGTGCCAATAAAGATTCCACCCCTCATGGGTTATGGTACTAGAATTAACATCTTAGGTTACTTTTCCATCCATTGGTTCGGATTGCAATTCGGTTCCACTGCAAAGTGGATCAATGGAAAGGTACCCTAAAAGCAAGGAATTTTTAAGTGAGGATTTTGTATGCAACGGACCCCGGTAAAGACCAGCCAAAAGCTGCAATACTTATGCAGTATTGTTCACGGTATGTACAGGTGGAAATTGTTGAAAAATGCTACGTTCCGGTATATCAAGTCATACTTATATTACACACAAATGCAGACACACACGAAAGATGTCCCTATGTATATAGCACTCAATATCAGGGAAATATCTCATATTCTTCTTGCTACCCTTTCACAGTTAGAAGTCTTAGGCCTTATATATAGAGAGAATGGGACGAGCCGGCAATAATCGAATATTTATTGGACGAGATTCGTCCACATAAGCACGATGCCGTAGGCAGAGTGCTTATGTGGACGAATCAAGTCCAATGAATTTTTCGATTATTGCAGGCGAGTTCCATTCTATATTTATTATATGGGCATAAAACTTGGTGCATAAAACTATTAAAAGTGCATAAAAGTGGCCGAATTGGTGACGAAGTAGTTCATATAGGACGCGTCCTATATGTTGGAAATTGAAAATGAACAACACAACATGGCGATGCAGGTGAGCATCGACGGACAGGGTTGTCCGCCCAATAGTTTATTAAAGAAAAATTCCTTCAAGAGGAGACAACAGGTAGGTGTGTGGAGTGACCGGTGGTGGTCAGGCGTGTGACCAGATCGGGCGTCGACAGCAAGTCCACTCAGACTGAGGTAGTGGCTCCACCTAGCTTCCACAATTCATACATATAGTTATATATAGCAAGGGGATATATATACACGATATGAATATTTTTATAGCACCCCACTTATAGCACCTCTCATATAGAATGCGCATATAATAAATATATATATATATGTATATAAATCGACGTGACATTTTCCTTTATTCTATTTATTTTAACTATTCTGAATAGCATACCTTTAATCATGTTGAAGAAACATATCTGGGAGGAATAGGCTGAGATAAGTCGGAATATATTAAATATTGACATTGCATAGCAGGCGAAATACGTTTTTGGATGAATTGCACTTCTTTGAGGCAGGACTTTTGTAAAGGTGACCGAAATATCATTAAAAATATTCACTTCACATATAGAGATTTTGTAGCCATTTTGCCCACCATTTGAAGTCTAACACGTTATTTTTTCGGTAAAAGTAAAAGTGTCTTCATGAGTAAAGCCGGTTCTAAGCAAAGGCAATGGTAAAAAAAATAAATGTGTATATCCATATGACATGTATATAGGATGTGTTGTATATTATGGAAAGCGGAATGCATATAACCGAAAATTGCGCATGCGCAAAAAGCGGCTCAATAGTAATTCAATGGGAAGCGTACTTACCGCACCCGCCAATGTCGGCCACTATATACGGGTTGCCGTGCTAAAAGCGGTTGCGCCAAATGCGCGTTGCCGTTTTTACCGGCCGGGAATTTTGTTGGCGCGAAATGCGGCCGACAAACTCGGGCAATTGAAGCGGTGGACTCGCATGTGCGACCGAAATCCGCGCATGTGTGACCGAAATCCGCGCATGTGTGACCGAAATCCGCGCATGACACACCGATATTTTTGCCCGTCTTTTGCGTCAACTGCGCATCTTTTGCGTCAAATGCGGCCGTCAAATGGGCCCGGAGATGAAGGGGGGTAGGGTATGGGGGAGGAGGGGTATGTAACCAGTGGATTACTACTGTGGAATTGCATAATTTATGTGGATTATTACCTTTAAGCTATCGTCGACTGAGTCGTTGCTTATGCTTATTTTGGTCCGAAAGAAATCAAGTAGAAGGACAAGTAATTCATGAATATAATATGCGAGATCCTACCAGAGTAAGGGTGAAACAATGGAAAAAAGAGAGTATAAGGAAGAGTGTGATAGGTAGAATAGATGCAATATGGAATGTAGTACCTGTAAGTACAAGGAGGATTGAGGATAAAACTGCCTTCTCCATTAGCATTAAGAAATTATGTTTGGAGTCGTTCAGAGCCACTGAAGGTATATGGGCTGTTCCTGATCCTATGGCGTTTTGAGGAATATATATATATAGTTACATGAAATAGATGTTTGATTCTGCTCATGCGAATACATTTGTTGGATTATCAGAATTATATGATGGAACGTGTAAAATATGTAGGAATGTCATGATGTTGAACAACACGCTTGTGTTTGTTTTTATACATCTATGTATTTTATTGTATTTTATTGCCATTCTTTTTGCTTATAGATAACATTTTTTGTGTGAATAACATCTTCACTAGTAACATTTATATAAATATTGGTAAATAAGAAATCAGCAAATTCTGAGAAAAATGTACTCGATGCACAATGTTCTTGTCTGAATAAAAATCTTTAAATGCAAAATACAAATATAATGAAACGTAATTTTTTACATTCACATACACCCCCTGTGCCTCCTCCTGGACATACCCCTGTACCCCCTCCTGTACATACTCCTGTACCTCCAACCTGTACATCCTCCTGTACATACCCCTGTACCTCCTCCTGTACACCCCCTGTACCTCCTCCTGTACCTCCTCCTGTACACCCCCCTGTATCTCCTCCTGTACGTCCCCCTGTACATATAAATCCTCCTGTACGCACCCCTGTCCATACCCCTGTATCTCCTCCTGTCCACCCCCTGTACCTCCTCCTGTACATACCGCTGTACCTCCTCCTGTACATACCCCTGTACACCCCCCCCTGTACCTCTTCATGGACATACAGCTGTACCTCCAACTGTATATCCTCCTGTATATCCTCCTGTACACCCCCTGTACCACCAACCTGTATATCCTCCTGTACATACCCCTGTATCTCCTCTTGTACGTCCTCCTGTACATACACCTGTAAATCCTCCTGTACACCCCCTGTACCTCCTCCTGTACATCCTCCTGTGCACCCCCCTGTACCTCCTCCTGTACCTCCTCCTGTACACCCCCTGTCCTCCTCCTGTACCTCCTCCTGTACACCCCCTGTACCTCCTCCTGTACATACCCCTGTATCTCCTCCTATACGTCCTCCTGTACATACACCTGTAAATCCTCCTGTACACCCCCTGTACCTCCTCCTGTGCATCCTCCTGTACACCCTCCTGGAGGATATACTGTAGAAAAAGCTGGATGAAGTACTGGAGGGGATACTGGAGGAGGGGGTACTAGAATTGTTACTGGAGGATATACTGGAGAAGGCCCTGGAGTAGCATTAATTGTGAAAAACAATGATAATACCACCGTCAGATTTATTATGCACAAAAGATAGTTAACATAGGTTTGAATGGAACTTCAATTGAATCCTATGTTAATTCTTACTGCACAAAAGATAGTTAACATAGGTTTGAATGGAACTCCCATTGGATCCTATGTTAATTCTTACTGCACAATTTTTTGTTTGCATAGGTTTGAATGGAACTCCCATTGGATCCTATGTTAATTCTTACTGCACAATCTTTTGTTTGCATAGGTTTCAATGGAGGCAGTAAGCAGTGGAACAGTCAAACGTATATATATATCCTAAATGCCCCACCTAAATCCCTTTATATCTAAATGGTCTTCAAGTTTTAAATTATCAAGACTTTATCTGTAAAATTTTATTGGTTTGTGCATTAATTAATTGTTTGTGCCCCGAAGGTTTCGCATCTGGCATGGTTATCAGAGAAGTCAGGGAAGACAAATCTATTGGGAAGAGGTCCCTGTACTATGTACAAAAAATAAAGTAATAAACCTACATAAAAAAAACCTTAGACACACAATGTCAGAAATGCTGACTACACAACCTTGTTTGCACAGTAACTGGTTAGGATATAATTGTCCTCAGGCAGAAATACGGGAGCAGAGGGGACTGTGATAACAAAAAAAGACGAATGAGACAAGGGCAGTTTTTAAGTTGGGCAACGATATAGGCAATTATTTGCAAGGCTCTGTCAATAGTAAATATACGTAGATTGACATGAACATCGATTCTGAATTATTTTGTTTTACATTATGTGTATTTCTCCCCATTAACCAGACAGAGAGTGAGTGTGGGAAATTGATTCTTTATTACCTCACAGGTGATGATGTAATGTCGCATGTACAGGTAACAATAATCAATAAGTGTATTAATTAATGTGAGAAGTTAATTACCGTGGTAATGATGGATTTAATGAGTAATATTTATCAATAATAAATTGGCCCCCGACTCGCATGATGAGAAGGAGTGGGAGGGTGGGTCAAAGAAGGAGAGGAGCGGGGGTCTAGAGGAAGCGGAGACTGGAAGAGAAGTGAGGGTGCACACTCTGAGGGGAGCGCAAAGAGAGGGGAAGTGTAGGTGGCAGTGGTGTATACATCACTCTATCTGTGGTCACCAGGGAGAGACACAATGCCCAGCAATGACTATAAGTAATTACCACATCATTATGTGTATTTCTCCCCATTAACCAGACAGAGAGTGAGTGTGGGAAATTGATTCTTTATTACCTCACAGGTGATGATGTAATGTTGCATGTACAGGTAACAATAATCAATAAGTGTATTAATTAATGTGAGAAGTTAATTACCGTGGTAATGATGGATTTAATGAGTAATATTTATTAATAATAAGGCCAAGAGCCATATTGAGTAGGGTAGAGGAGGGAGGGCAAAGAGGACTGTGGAAATAAGAGGGGTGTATAGTGTGGTTATGGAGCCAGGGGCGACCTGTTATTAGAATATTTAGTATATATATGGCTGGGAATTCAGGCATTATCGGTGGTGTATACATACCAGAGAGAGAGAGTCTGTCTTTGCTGTGAGATCTTCTCCTGCCTGCCTGCATTATGCCAGGCTAGAATTGTCAATATTGTAATGTTAAGATTAGATTGAGATATGATGCCAGTGCACTTGTCCACGTGCATTATACCACAGGGTGGCTGGCTTTATGACATAGCATTCACAAGCCTGTCATTTGTTTTGGATTCATCCATGTGCATGTAGGCTTGGAAGGCATCCGAGGACCACCCTCCAAGTCGCTTCACTTCTGTTTCTGATGCCCCTGATTTGAAAGCTGTGGTGGCTGCCGCCTTCCTGAGGCTGTGTAGAGACAGCTTACTAGCCTCCACTTCATTGTGTACCAGGTGTCTTTTCCAGTACCTGGCCACATAGGAGGCAGGGACCGGCCTCTGTGTGTTCTTGAACGTAAACATAGGTTGGATCGTTGAGGTGGTAGGCTGTTGCTTTAGTACTGACCTGACACGACTGACAACACAGATCCTTTCGTCATCAGCTGTTCTCAGGGTGATGAGTCTGCGGTCGTATGTGGACTGCATGTTCTTTGCAGCCTTTATGTTGAGTGTTATGTTGTCTTGGAACACTGTGACATCACCCCTGGTCAGGTGTCGGAGGGGGTCAAACTTGTTTATCGATGGGGGCACTACCTCTGATTGACGCAAGGCCCCATAGTACATCATGAGGACGGCCGTCCCCACCACCAGAGACTCATATCCAGGGGGAAGCTTAATGACCATCTCCTTTATCAGCATGACAGGCATTGGCATCTTGGTTCTAGGGACATACCTCTTATCCCTTGTTATGCCCTCCAGCGTCCAGTTGACTCGATGATGGGAGAAATGAGACGTGTCTGAATCGCACATCTTCAAGTATGTTCTGATGTGAGATACATGGTTGCGGACTGATCCTGGAGACGGCATGTTGTTGGCAAGGTGTTGAACATACGCACATATGTGGCCGACTTGAGCATTGTGAGGGTCGAACATCATGTGCCTGGCGAATTGCAGGTATGCTTTGACTGCGGACTGTCTGTTAGCCTTAGTGCCGTCTGACCACGCTCTTTCCTGTGTGGCCTCGGCCTGGTGTACAAGTGGCTCGAGAGGAGTTCCTCAAAGTGAGCAGAGACATGTCTAAGGCAAAGGTACACGGTGATAGCATTTCAAGTGAATAATGGTTAATCCATTTTTGGCATTCGATATGATTATGTTCCCCAAGGTGGGCCCGGCTAAGAGCATCGGCGACGTTGTTCATGGACCCAGGGATATGGCCATAGCTCAGCTTGATGTTATATTTGGCTTGGACCATCCAGGCCATGCGGGCTGCAGCTGTCATCGCCCTGTTCCTTCCTTTTCCTGATGTGAAAACATGGACGCTGGCGAGATTGTCACATAGTATGTGGATGTGGCGTGGCGTGTGGCGTGCACGTCTGGAATCATTGCGACGCCATTCCATTCGGCACAGAAGTCTTGAAACCACCTGAGGTCCTTGCCCCCTTGAACCCTCTGAGAGATTCGAGGAGCCTTGACACAAAGAGCCTCGCAGGTGGGATGCACTTGCTCACATGGATCAGTGAGCCGATTAATGACTGTAGCTCTCTCTTGGTAATAGATCTTTTCTTGAGGTACTTCTGGGCCATTCTTATTACCTGTTGTACTTTTTCCTCGGGGATAGAGAGAGTCATGTTGGCAGCATCAATTTCGATCCCCAGCCATTTAACCTTTTGACTGGGTGGCTGAAGCTTGTCTACGGCCTCTACTAAGCCCAGCGCTTTGGGGGTACGCCTGGCACAGCTATAGGCTACCTCGGCGTCCCACCTACCATTGCTGATGAGGGCCAGATCGTCGAGGTACATAAATGCATGATGTCCCTGACGTCTCAGCATTGCTACAATTGAGTTGGCGATTCTTTGCATATGAGCACTTGACCCTCTGCTACCAAATGGCATTGTAATATCACAGTACCATGACTTGTCCCACTCTAGACATAGAAGGGGCCAGTCTAGAGGGTCGCTGTTAAAGTTCTTGTACGCTCTGGCGATATCAATGACAGAGAGGAAAGCAGAGGGCCCCACCATTTTAAGGTGTGAAACGAGATGCTCCACCGTCGGGAGGGAGTGCTCCCTTTGTACACCCCACACAGAATTTTTAATCATGAATTTATTCACAGATGACTCCTTAGGGAAGGTGAGGTTGATTATTACCCTCTTAGCGTCACAGTCCTTTTTTGCTCTAGACATAATTGGTGAGGTGTGACACCATGGGGTGAATGGAGGGGACCCAAAGGGGCCTATTAGCCCGTTTAAGTGAAGTTCCTTGTTTATAAACTGCTCTATCTTATCCTGATATTTAGTGGCGCTCAAGTGGTTTTTAATGTCTGTGTTATCAGATACTGGGCCGAGGTAGCCCATGGGGAACCCAAATTTAATAAAGTCCAGTACCTCACGATCCTGTGCTGAACTTGACAGTAGATCCTCTCATCCCTTTATGTTTAGCTTGCTGGGGAGTAGGATTCTGGCGCCTATAGCATTAGGCACTCCCGTTGCTCTCACCTGAGAATATATATGTCCGTAACCGCACCACTTTGCTGCATTGTCTATATCGGGCCAGTGCTTCGATCGATAGTCCGCTAGTGATGCTGGGTCTGTATTGACGAGGGACGGGTCAATCTTACCCGCGCAGACATCGATAACTGAGCCGAAGTAGTCATGTTCAACAGTGTGATGAGAGGGGCTATGACTCACCTTGTTATCATATTGTTTGTTGGTAGGGACGAATTCGCTAGCTGTAGGGTTCAGCCGAAATCTCTTTTCGCTTGTGTCCAGTGTCCTATTTTCGATCCTGGGGCCTCCATCTTGGTTGTGACGCTGAGTCTCGCTCCCCACGAGAGGTTGTGCGAGACCAAGCTGGCTGGTGCCTGGGCAGGCCCCTGGATGAGGAACTGGGTCATGTTTACAATACAGAGATGGGCGTGGCGCATCGGGAGTGCACGATGCGCCAGTTACTCGTTTTTTGAAGTTACTGAAGCCTTTGACTCAGAGGTATTGATACCATTCTTTCTGTTCCCGTTAAGGGAAGAAGATGTGTTGCTTCTGGGGACGTATGATCCTTCAGCTTGCTGCTGCTGGTGCTTAATGCGCTTCAGGCAATCTTTGATGTTATGGTGAGTGCGTCTGCTGATGGAATCGCAGTATGAGCAAGCATGGAGCATGAGTACGTTGGACTCCTTGTGATCACTGCTATGGGAGCACCCGTCTCTTGAATTATACCTTCTGCATATCGCCTCAATACCCTTAGCTGTGTTATCTTTCTTGGATGAGTTGGCTTGTTTAACATTGTTGTCCGATGTGGATGCAGCTGTGTAATTTATTCCGCCCCCCCGTGAGGCAGATTCTCACTCTCTCGTCCTGGATGGCCGAACGATCCAATCAGGTGATCTTGGCCGCCTCGACCATATCCCATATGTATTGTGTCCACCTGCGGACAGCGGGCCATGGACGTTCGAGACTGTCCTTGGTAACTTGCCTCAGATGATGCATGAGGTCGGGGTAGTCATCCTGATCCGACAGGCCATCCGGATCATCTAGCAATGCAAGGAAGCCATCCAGGTATTCATTATATGTCAGGCCCGCCCTTGCATCTAGCTTCTGTTTAATTGTCTGGACCCCTTCCTTATACACATACATGTATGGTTTTGCTAATATCTTAGAGTTATGTGTGTCAGTGACTATGTCGACCCTACCATGTAGTCTGTGTGCGAAGCGCTGCCTGTCATCTCGCGTTCGATATAGTCATCAGCTTGTACCTGCTTCCGGATAACTCTGGGTGCTGACATCGCCCTCCTCTGCGAGTCTGTGACCCATTGCCTGACTCTTGAACCGGTGGCGGACGCGGCGCCGGCTCTAAGTGGCTCTCTGACCTCTGTAGTGCGTGACCTCGAGGGGCTGTGGTGTGAACTTTCACGTGTCCTCTTTGACCCTCTCGAACGTATGGTCGATCTGGAGCGTCTGGACGAGCCCGAATGGCTAGAGGCATGAGAAGCTCCTGGTGAAACAAATTGACCAAACAGAACAGTGAGTTTGGCCAACTCATTCTTTACTTCAAGGATTTCTCCTGAGACTCCGGTTAAATCCTTTTGTAATGATTTGACAGCCGCCTTTACAGGGACTGCAGTGACTATTATAGTCTGGTTACTGTGCTGACTTCCCTCCTCCTCGTTAGTGTTATTTGCGGCCTTCCTTTTTGGTCTCGGCATATTTCTGATAAACTTCACAACTTGGCGTATTCCCTGAGTGTGAAGAATTAATTCAGATAGGGGGCTTGCTTATATATATAGCGAAGCCGCCTGATTTGGCCAAGAAAGTTCTAATAGGGGTAGATCTTCAAAGAAGGAGAGGAGCGGGGGTCTAGAGGAAGCGGATGCTGGAAGAGAAGTGAGGGTGCGCACTCTGAGGGGAGCGCAAATAGAGGGGAAGTGTAGGTGGCAGTGGTGTATACATCACTCTATCTGTGGTCACCAGGGAGAGACACAATGCCCAGCAATGACTATTTAAGTAATTACCACATCATAGTGATTTTTCAGTTTTGCAACAACAATTGCAGATACTGTTAAATTCTTATTAATTTTGTTTTACATAGTGATTGTTCTGTTTTGCAACAACACTCACATTTCTAATGCATGAAATTGCTGCCTATGAAAATACTATTACATTCTGATTTATTTTGTTTTACATAGTGATTGTTCAGTTTTCACAAACATCATTCACATTTGTAATGCATGGAATGACTGCTTATACAAATACTATTTGTGGCTGAGCGGGATCGAGGTGTCCGAAGTATGCTTTTAATATACTTGCTGATTAACAGTTCTAAGCATTTATATCAAGGACATGTTCTATGTTGTGTCATCTATTATATGTCTAGCTATACCGACACTACTACGTGTCGTAGTGACAATTACTCACACAACATGAAGGGATACATTTAAGTTGTTGGTTGATTAAGGATCTACCGCAGAGCTAATTAGGTTTCTCCTATAACTAGACGCTTCAATCCGGACTAATAAGTGCGAATCTGTTTTCCGGGGAACCTTCATGTACTTGGACAGACGTTGCCAGTAACTATCATTATTGCAATTGCCTCCTGTGGGTGTCTTTGCTTGGTAATGGATGAGGAAAACATATATATCCGCCTGACTAGTTGGACATATCTATCCCTGACCTTGGACGAAAGCAATAGTGAGAATATATACTTCATATGCATAAGAACAAGTTTCTATTGAAATGGACCGAGATCAAGTGTAACAGGTCTGAAATCCATTAAATCCATTAAAAATAATACGTAATATTACGGTAGGATAGATTACGTTCTCTGATATCTCGTTTTATAGTATGTATTATATTTACAAGTACACACCTCGTCAATGGAAAACATTGGCAGGGAGTCTACTAAAAATACCCAGTGGAAAACATTGCTAGAAGTATTGCCACACGAGTCGTGTTTTTATGTAGTCTTGCACACAGAGCAATTAACCACCCATGATAAGTCAAGTTGATTCATGATGGGTCCATAGAAAAAGAAATCGGGCCTCAAAGCATGATAGATGATGGCAATTCATCGACGATACGACATCGTTATTGTGGGGTGGGGATGGAGGGTTTGTTTCTATTCCATTGCCTTGTAGAATGTATACAGCCATATGCCATGGTAATCCTGTATTATAAACGAGGGAATTACAGAAAAGGAGGGGGAAGTATATAAATATTTATATGCCCAAGTGTTCGAACTGTTCCGCAGGGATGATCAATTTTGATCTCAACCATGCATTGCATGGATACGAACGAAGTGTAGACCGGACTGTATCAGAATCTTGTTAAAATCTTCTTTCCAGCTAACGTATAGATCTAGATAAGCTTTTGAGCCGGTGTTGATCAATACATAAAGTATTGATTGTACATGTGCACACTATACTCGTAATCTATTGTCCATTCCCTGAACTGAGAATATTATGATGTCAAAAGGATAACTAGCGACGCATATTCTCCAAGGTTACAATCATTTGTGAACAGAAATAACACGTATACCGTATCCTCCACACTTTGATCAACTGAACCATCAACCTAATAAATTGATCAAAAAGCAATACTAGTGGTTTATGGCGTGGACATTTGAATTCATTCGATATACATATGATATGAACGGTTGATGTTGAGATTGGGTGTTGCATGGTAACACAAGAGCGAACAAACGAGGAACTATAAATTACTACTGAACATGGCCGTTGTGCATAATATGCTATAACAATTTAAAAATTGTATGAATGATATTTTAACTACAACTCACAGGTTTTTGACCAGGAAATAAGTGGTATGTGTGATCTTGTAATACCATTGTAAAGCCTTAATAAGTTAATAAATAGAACCGAGTGCAACTCAAGGTTTCTGGGGATCAAAGGAGAAGGTCTGGAAATTAAAAACAAAGCAATATTTTACTCGATTCGCAATTCTAGATTAGTCAATTACACTGGGAGATGATTCTACACCTTGACAATAATAGCAATTTTAGCTTTGATAATGTTCTCACATTTAGACATCAAAAACTGGAGAGGGTCACTTTGTCCCAAACCTTTCTAATGTTAAAAAGTTGATAATTATTTGCACTCACTACATCAAAGCAGGGGAAAATGTGTTGCGTGAATAGTCATCCAGCCCATATTACTATAGAACCTTCTAAAGTTAATCAACAAGTAACTACAGCCTCAGTTTTCTCTTATATCTCTTACACTACATCAAAGCAGGGGAAAATGTGTTGCGTGAATAGTCATCCAGCCCATATTACTATAGAACCTTCTAAAGTTAATCAACAAGTAACTATAGCCTCAGTTTTCTCTTATATCTCTTATATTACCTCATCTAGTAACAACTTCTTCCACATCACACGGTAAATAAACTTTCCCTTAACACCACTAAATGTAAAACCATGTCATTTGCACTAAGCTACCCTGCTAAAAACAAATGCAACAGCCAAGCAAAAAGCCTAGAATTAGGGCACTCAACTTTAGAACAAGTGCACGAATACAAATATTTAGGCCTCACTCTTGACGATATGCTCACATTCAAAACTCACACAAATAATACCCTTAACTTAGTTTCGGCAAAGATTAGACTTCTCTACAGAGCAAGAGACTCCTTAACTGCAAAAGCCAAACATGATTTGTACAAAATGGCAATCCTCCCAAATTTTGATTTCTGCGATTTTATATACGACTCGGCACCAAAATCTATACTACAAAAACTTCAATCACAGCAGAACAAAGCACTAAGAATAATATTTAACAAGTCCAAATACGAAAATGTAGATAAGGAGCACGTTAAACTCAATATTTGGCCGCTCCAATCACGCAGGGATAAACATATCCTGGACATGTCTTTCTATCTCTCTCAGAACCAAGATAACCTAGACAAAAGATGTTTACCTACCAGGAGCCATGCCCCTGGCAGGAAAAACCTAAAAATCATCAATTCAAAACTTACGAAAATTAATAACTCGATCATTTACAAATGCCAAAAAAGATGGAACGACCTCCACATTGAGGCACACAAAATTGAGGACAAACATCAATTCAAAAAGTACACGGAGAAGATGCTCTCCCCCTACCCACCAAAGATATGACTGTGTCGCCCCTCCCTCAGCTCTCTGTTTATATATGTCTATCACTCTGTATTACAATACTATTCTGGAGGAGGGCGAAAGGTAACTTGTTTTAGTACCTCACCCCTCCTTCAGAACACTCTTCCATGTTATTTGCCTGTTCGTTAACAAGTACACCTCTATTGCTCGTGATGTCACTAGACACTTAGTATAAAATATTGTTTAAAAAGGTTACCGAAGGTAAACCATACCTCACCGTCAATTGTATTACCCAATCTATGTAATCATCTCATCAACTCATTACTTTCACCCCATCACTCCCATCCAACCATTGTCATACTACTCATATAACCTGAAATAGAACTAGTCACCTAGAAACATGTAACCAAACTTAAGTTCAAGCAAGTTCTCAGGCAACCGGCGGAAGACCTATCTAGGCTTTTGTCTACTTAGAATGCTGGTCTACCTTATTGTAACCAACACCTTTTTGCAATAAAGAATCCTTGAATTGGTCAGCCACATGCGACTGCTATCGGTAGGATTAGTATAGGGGCTGGGCTTTTGGTTCAATCGTGGGGGTATTTCACTACTTTTTGTGTTAAATCTTTGCTTTATCAAAAGTTGGATTCATATAATCGACACATCGATGCCCATATTCGGCAGGAGAGTCAACCTCCTCTCCCCACTATGACGTCACACATGGTTTCGACTGCCAATCCCACCTCCATGGCGACGTCTCAACATTCCATGAACACTTTCTTCTCATCGGTCGCACTGAACGTTTGTATTATCATTGATTCAGAGTGGTTTTTTTTATTGTATTGCTTACTCACGTTTTCATGGTCATTGAGAATAAAAACCAAGCTTCGCTGGGTATTAGGCCCTCCAGTTGTTGTCTCCATTCGTTTAATGACTCGACCCAAGCCGACGTATATAAGATTTGATATTTCCATGGGAACTTAAGTTCTCTCCATCACAAGCTGATATCGCTATTTCCTGGCATCCCTAAAGTGTGTGTTGCAACTTTATGTGGGGTACACATTGCCCTTAAATTGGTAGTCTTCAGTCTGTAATTCTCCGGTCTTCGACAAAATATGAATTAATTCATCATAATGCTCATTTATCTTTTGAAATCGCTGTAGAATTGTGTTAAAATCACTGAGAAGTGGTCGGGTGGGTGTGGGAAGCACTTCGGATTACACACAATGTCCATCAGAACTAACACGCCGCCCAGGAGCTATATCTTTAGCATAGACCAATATAAGGCAATACTATTTTCCCAAGAACAGAACTCATATTGTTCAACACTTTCTGCTACCAATTTGTCATCACAAGTTTTTACTTTAATTACATGTAAAACAAAAAATACAACCGTGTATTGTTATTGAGCTGTATATTGATATGTTCTGTATTTTAGAAATAAGGGTGTACCAGCTATTATTCTACAGGAAAATATTAATTCTCGATAGATGTTCACTATGGACATATAGTTTCCTAATTACGTACGATTCTCCCTTAAATTGACGATTGTAAATTATGTTGTATATCAGGGTAATGATTTTTGTAAAAGATACTTGGAACTTTGATGCTGGAAATATCATACATGTATGAGAGCTTATAATAAAAACAAAGAAACAAACGTTAGGAAGTTTGAACATTATTATGCACACCACCTATACGGTGCTTACTAAATGTGGGAATCTAATTAATGGGGAGGGGGTCATCACTAGGGCTTTCTACATCATTCCAACGACTTTCTAACCAAATAATAGTTACTTATTATTACTGCTTAACTTCTACGGAACTAAAGAACTGGGTTGATATAATAACCTAGCTGGAAAACGTGAGAATCGTCTGCCATAAGCAATGTGAACAGCTGTATATTTCGGGAGAAATGAGACATAAAACAAAATTAATTCATGATGACGACCTATTGTACGAATGAACAGTGGCAGTTTTAATATATATATATATTATAATGACATTCAGGTGCAGATATGGTGAGCTAGTGCCTGTTTGTTGTGTCTCAGGTGTGCGTACATGTATGCATCGTGGTTACCTCCCCATCCTCTGTCATGTAGAAAAGTCTTAACACCTGATAAGAAAACTTAAATCCTATTTCTCAGTACCGGTATTGTCTGAGTTATTGTTATCTGCTTTATTGTGTTATACATCTTGATCATCAAAATTTGGTATTTCTGAAGCAGTCATCACAACTCATTATTTTCAAACCATATATTTATAAGATAAATTCGGCGATTTTCTACCATGTCCCCAAAATATATTAGCTAGCAATTTGCCAATTACCCGACCGTCAAATTCTTAATATTGAGAAACGATACCACACAACTATTGATCATGTTTGAAGGATGTAGAACGTGTTTATATATACAATATTATGCAAATATTGTTATTACAGAAAATAAATTTCCTCAACATACCTATTGAACATAACACCTTTGAATGATCTATAAGTTAATATAAAGAACTATGAAATTCTAAAAATGTACGTCAGGACTGTAGCATTCCTTATCTCCTTTTCCAGGAGGTGAGCCCTATTTAGAATGTTTAATTGTCTTCGCCCCCGGTAGAACGTTTGCGATATTTCGGTCTTCAGATTAACTCTAAGTGACACAAGTTCTGAAACCAGAAATATATTGCCTACCGAAGGGTGAAACAAATGAGCTAGCTCATATTAACAGCGTCTGACAGATCTCATATTCTTCGCAGATGCAGTTCTGAGTGTTCTTAAAGTGGCAGGAAGGCATATGTCTGGCCGTATAAAGCCAATACCTTTTCCCTTCACTTGAGACGCAACACCTGTTACTGAACATGGTATGGTGTAAGACTCTAGAGGAATATGTCTGGTGATAATTAGGTCAATATATAATATTATGCTAATGTGAATAACTGTATTATTAACTCCGTGATTGTCATTTGAGTCATACTATTTAAACTACTGATTTTGATTATAAAATTTTGATTTTCCATAAGCATTACAATAATAATAGATATGAATAATATTCTTCTCAGAATTAAATTGAAAAAGAGTGATTTCAATCGACATACTTGGTGATTACCAGTTGAAGCACGTACGTAACATCATTATGGCACAAACAGTGATCTAAGCGTACAGGTGGCTTTACAGTCTAGTATACACTATCTTTGTCGTTTCTACTACATTTATATATCGTTAAGACATATCATAAAACTTCAGGTTGGACGACCTGATTATGACATTTATAAATATAACGCTGTGCAACTATTTCTTAGAGTCACAATGCATGAATGTACTTTCTGCTTTTTGCTAAAGTTATAAGTTTATAATGTAGAAATGACAGTAACTGACTGGTGTATGAGACATCCTTAAGATGGAATTGTATGAATTTATGTTAAAATTACTCTACGTATTCCTGCTACTAAGTTTAGTGGGACTCCCTTATTCTAACGCACTTGTATTGTCTGCGTTTTGCCAAATTCGTAGTTTACTAGGAAATGAGATATTAATAGGCAACGCTCAAAATACGTCGTTGAACGACAATTGCGTTTTTTGTAACTATTAACTTTGTAATTTAACGACTTGGCCTTTAAATGGAATACAAAAAAGAATGTATGACATAACAAGTTATAAGTTTATTAAGTTAATCAATCATTTAATGAACTATTTTTCTGTTTAACTTTATAATCAGTTTAAGTTAATGTATATATTGTGCGTTTCCAAAGGAAACAAATTCTACGGTCAACTATTTGTGCGCAATGGCTAGATTATGAATATCAGACGTACTGTAATCTGAAATGCCTCGAATGTCTGTATTAGAAGAACACAGGAGTGGAAGTAAAATTCAGTTTATTAACAACTAGGAAAGTTGCACGCTCCCTGTTTACAAAGGCAGTTGGATAAACATGAAAGTACAATGCAAGGGAATTAGACATAAGACATCAAACAACATATTGTAATCTAATAATACACAATTGTCTTTTAGTCTTTGCAATTCCGAGCTTGTCTGTCTCCAAGACTTGAAACCCAGAAATCCCAAAGGGTGTAGTAGGTGTAGATCACTCAGATTCAGTCATGGGTGGTCCTCTCTAAATGGGTTCCTCTCAAAACCTATACAGTGGCCTTAAGTGGCAACTTGTCAATCAAACCAAGATAGCCAATAGAATACAACAAATGTCAACCAATAGGATGGCACACTGGCCTTCAGGGATTTACTGCAGAGATGGTAGAAGGTTGTCAATCAAGCACTCCTTGCATAAGTGCAAAGTTAGTAGTGTTGGCGTGAATTACATCACACAGAGATGGGCATCCAGATATCCTCCCAGATAAGTGTCCACACTCCTCACACCAATCCTCAACCAACACCTCAAAATGTGTCACATGAACTTGCTACTCAGGATGATTGACAGTATGGTACCCAATTCACTAACATTCACGAATTTTTTTTTAAAAAAATACCGTAGAATGTAAAAAGCATATATCTATCTAAATAACTTGCAGCAATCTATGATTTCCTCAGGAATGGCAGCTTCAGGATTTTTCAAATCACTGCTACATTTTCAAGGCGATGTACGGTAACATGTATGGAGTAGTTCCATGTGGTAGTGTGGGTGGGTGGTTGCATGATTCTCTATGAAAGCAGGAGTGAATGTTCTCTGCCAGTAACGCCCACCTTAAATCCAGCCCTCATCTATCATTTTTTCTTTGTTGCTTTATTCATTATTATCTCCTGATGACATGTTTGTTTGATGCTTAAGAGGAGCTAATAAGTAGAATTGTTGCTCAGTGCACGAAACGAGTATAGCACCCAGGGGTAATATGATGAATATTTGGGTGGAATAAGGTTGACAAATGATAAGTATATATCTGAGCATACTTGGTTGATTCAGCAAATCTAGTCCGTTATTTTGAACTGTATTTTGAATTGTATTTTGGTTTTTAATGTGGGTTATTTGTGAATACGAATTGTATACTGTCTTACAACCTAACCCATTTTCCCTTCTTCCGAGTGATATTCATTTATACTGTTCTAACCCCGACCTCCTTATTTCTAATGATGCTGCAACGGTCATATCCTATTTAAGTAGTCTAATATTATGTATTATTGTGAATAAAAGTTCTATGTATAGGCCTATATATGTTCAGGAACAATAGAAGGTACTTCCTTTCCCAAAAGTAATTGTATGCTGACATCTCAGCCAAGCACCTCGATGGACTAGGTGGCATGACTCCTAGTGAGGGTTTTGTCAATAGTTTGCACCTGTAGTTGGTTTAGCTTTGGTAGATATTCATTGGAGGCCATATGCTACAAATATATACACACAAAATACGTTTCTTTGCTAAAAAGAGAAATGTTGCAGTCCTCTGAATTTGATGATGTCTTCTACTATAAGTACGTAAGAGCTCAGTTCATGACCTGGTGAACATCAGAACATTTATTTTTATTACATTTCATTATTCAAAATTAAGATTAAAGAATAATAAGATTACATAATGATGTGAATAGCTGAAGCTGAAATAATTGGTCAATAATTTAATTAGTTGATTATTGAGTATTGA
Organism: Sthenelais limicola; assembly: GCA_942159475.1. Taxonomy (NCBI): domain Eukaryota; kingdom Metazoa; phylum Annelida; class Polychaeta; order Phyllodocida; family Sigalionidae; genus Sthenelais; species Sthenelais limicola. The sequence goes on along the minus strand of OW804097.1, from coordinate 66,872,306 downwards.
ATGTATATATGAATATATGTTAAATTTATTTACTGATTGTAAATCTCTATGGATACTATTATCTAGGTGAACCAGCACATGTCCAAAGAATAAGAGTAATACAAGTAATAATTATATAAGAAAAAAAAAAAAAATCAAGCATGTGTGGTTGAGGCGAATGGGCATTGGAGAATGGAGTCTTTACTTTGTGGAAGGAGGATGGGCATTGTGACGTAGCTTGAGATGATTGGGTAAGGGAAAAGGTGTTGTGGGGGGCGTGGTTCCCAGGGGGGGGGGCGTTACCTGGCTCCTGTCGCCAATATACACGGTGACGGATCACCTGAACATAATGTATGTATATTTTTTAAAGATCACCTGAAGAAATGAAAACTACATTTGATAGAAATAATGCTTATAATAACTAACCAATTGAATGAACTAGGAAAGTGGTGTAAGAGGTGAGCATATCAGTTATCTACCTATTCATATTTATTTAATTACCTAATGAAGTTATAATGGTGTTGCTGACAAAGAAATCGAGAGATCGTGGAGATGTACCCAGGAAGTTGAAAAATAAAAACATTTTCAAATCAAAATAATATATAACACCACCATCAAAATGTTTATCAATATAACTGCTTGTAGACGGATCATTGTTATAGGATAGATTATTATTAAGAGTGGAGGTAGATGATGGGTGCAGAATATGGGTGTCAAAAGAAAGCTATGTAAATGAATGTGTTTTCTAGTTATGATGCCATGATGTGTAGTCGCCACCTGAAGCTGCATGACTGAGCTGTTACTTGAAGGGGATACTACTTATTGTATTGTTTATTCTTTCTAGGAATTTTATTTATACTTGGTTATCGACTGCATAAGACTTGATATATAGGGTTTTTCACTTGTATTCACTTGGTATATAGGGTTTTTCACTTGTCCAAGTTATGTACAAGCAAACAATTCTCTTCTTACCTTCATATTGGAAGGTTAATATTAAGCTTAGACAAGGATACAATATATAATATATACAGGTATGCACAAATTTGTTGTGCAGTATCATTGAAGATATATATTTAGCAAACAAATTGAGTTGTCTCAACATCAAATAACAAGATGAAAGGAAAAGGTAACTGGTGCTGGAATGTGACAAAAGCCACTGTTGCAAATCACAGTCGGAAAGTATCCCCAAAAGGCAAGAATAAAAGTTGGCATTTTGTCACTGGGCATGAGGTTGTCTGTGAGAATGAACAACTTGTTCAGTCCAACTGTTGAACAGCCAAAAGGCAGTTGACAGTCTGGAACAACACTGGTTCCCACCATTCATTCTCCACTTGCTGTTCCGCCTCTATCATGATAAGAGTCCGCTCAGGCATCTGAATATTGATGCATTCATATATGATCGAATAAATCAAAGGTCAAACGGCCATTGACAAATATAATGAATGGTGTATTACCAACGGGCTGGAATTGAATAAAAAGAAGACTAAATACCAGCTGTTCTCAAAAGGTAGAAAAAACAGAAATAATGATGTAATCCTAGAGTGTGATGATAGTAGGATAGATAGATGCTTGATTTTTAAATATTTAGGGGTGTACATAGATGAGAGATTGTCGATGGCGCATCATGCCAGTACATTATATAATAAGGCGGCATGGTCACTAGCTGACATTACAAAACGGAGGTACTATATGACAGGTAACATTGCCTGGTTACTATGTAAAACGTATGTCATTCCCATGTTAGAATATGCTAGTCCATTATTCCTACACACTAACCTCACAATAATAACGAAAATGCAAAAGCTGTGCTATAGGGCACTGTGTATGTGCTATGGGAGCAATTTCACTAAGAATGAATTGTTGAGCAAGGGAAAGATATTATCGCTGAGGCATAGAACAGAGATCTCGATGCTTAAAAATCTATTCAATAAAAAGGATAGATATGAAGAATATGTAGCAAATGACTTAGTTCTAAGAAAAAATCAGGGTCTAAGATTTAAACTCTTCATACCGAGGAGCAAACGTAGTCAAAGATCGTGTTTCTATCAAGAACTGATAGTGTGGAGCAATATGGATAGAAATATCAGAGATAGCATTGATAAAAACGTGTTTGCGTGAAATATAAAGGCTATATATCAAGAGAAGTTCCAAGAGTTGGACGACCAAGTTTGGTTATGAATATGTCTGTAGGAATTTAGAATTGTGCCGATAATGAATGTATAACTGACTTGAGGAAAGAACTGTTTTTATTCATTTTATTATGTTTCCTATGCAATGAAGAGTCCTTTTAAGGACTGGCGATTATGGTAGGGTATGTAATGGCATTGTAAAAACTATGTATGATGTATTTTTGAAAATTAACGGTCAGAGTAGTGCTATGAGGTAAATCGACGAAGCAAATAAAGAATAATGTATTATGTTTAATCAATCTATAACATAAGTGATGTAATTTGGATTTGGACTTAACCATTATGGAGCAAGGCAACGCTATAATGTATCAACATGGTTGATGTGCGTATTTGATATACTTGTTAAATGTTTGGCCGTAATAGTAATAATAAAAATAAAACAAGTTAGAAGGCTACACAAAATACCGGTTGGACAATATATCAGTATTTTTAGGATCGTACTTGTTTTAAGATAACTCGCATTTTATTGTTAAAATTTGACTAATCCAATATCCTTGAATTCGCAGAATTTAACGCAACATTGGTGAACACTTATCAATGATCACGGTTGACATACGGATCATATATGAATGCATTAAGGGTGGTCTCCACTGGCTGCGGCAAGCTCTGCGGTAAGCCTTGTAATGGTGTTGTGCTGGTCCTGTAGGTGGAGAGGAATGACGAGGATATGGAAATTCCAGTGTTAGGTCTGCCACTCCTCACCATCACAACACCATCGCAAGGCTTACCGCAGAGCTTACCGTAGCCAGTGGAGCACTTAAGTATGGAAGACCTTTTACCCATCAACCGAAGTTCGGGTATCCGAATCGGAACAATTCGGCCTTATTTCGGCCGCAATTCGGAAAAATTGGCCTTCCATTCGGTTTGAATTCGGTATCACCTCGGCAAATTACCGAACCGAACCGAACCGAACCGAAATTAACGAAAGACTGGATCTATCAAATTGTATCCAATGAACAATGCTTATTACTCAAAAACTATTTAAGCCTTTTACACAATTTAAATAGTATTAAATACCCCAACATATTTATTAGACTGTCCGAACATCATATGCTTGTTGAGCTATTATTTGTACCTCTATTTGCAATCGTTGGTAAAGTAGCTATAAAATATACTCTATAGGATGAGAATCGCCGAAATAATGTCTACAATTATATCCGAATACTGATGCTTATTACTCAAAAACTATTTAAGCCTTTTACACAATTTAAATTGTATTAAATACCCCAACATATTTATTCGACTTTTCTAATCTCATATGATTATTGGGCAATTATGTGTACCTCTATTTGCAATCGTTGGTAAAGTAGCTAAATATACTCTATCGGATGAGCTCATTTTCCTGTAACACATCACATATGATTTCATCTTAATATATTTTGAATATATCGATGCAAACATATATACATATATGTATAACATACACGCACGCACAAGAATACATACATGTCGGTGGTTAAACTGCTCACCACTTCAGACCAGAGAACAACAAAAAAGGCCCTGTTAAGGGCCCCAACATTTTCACAAGAGTCGTTGTCCTTATTCCCATTGAAGGCCAGGGGCATTGACCAACATGGAGAGAAAAACAGAGACTTGTTATGTATACATATATGTGTATATGTATACCGTATGTTTTGTATACTGTATACATGTATGTACATACTATATGTTAAGTATATATGGTATGCAGTATGTATATATATGGTATGCGGTATGTATAAGCCATTAATGTATGTATGTATGTATATATATGGTATGTATAATGTATATAATATATGGTATGTATATATGGTATGTATATGGTATGGTATGTATATATGGTATGTATATATGGTATGTATACATGGTATGTATATATGGTATGAATATATGGTATGTGTATATATGGTATGTATACATATGGTATGAATATATGGTATGTGTATATATGGTATGTAAATGGCATGTGTATATATGGTATGTGTATATGGTATGTATATATGGTATGTATATGGTATGTATACTACATACAGTGCATGGTATGGATTTCGGTAGGTATACAATATGGCATGTACTTTGGTATGGATTCGTATGGTATGGATTTCGATATGTGTATATAGTAAGGTATGCATTTTGGTATGCATTTCGTATGGTATGTATACGGGTATGTATATCGCTATGGTATGTGCATGTAGGTCCGTTTTTCAGGCATTTTATTCCATATTTTATGCATGTAGAGCCACCGATTCCATTTCGAAGGCACTGTCCGACTCAATAAAGTCGCCGAAATGTATTTCTTGGACCTTCTCTTCTCTTCTCTGTTCAGTGTTTGGTCGGCCATTTTTCCTAGGTTTTTCACCTATGTATGTACCTACACATGTATGTATATGTATGGATTATATGTATGTGGCAATGTTGGATGCAGCAAAAGGGATGATTTATTAGCATTACATTAATAGAGAAATATATTGGTTGAGAGAGATAGAGGGATTGAGAGAGAGAAAGTCAGGCAGAGAGGGAGGGGAGAGAGAGAGGAGAGGGGGTAGATGAGAGGATAGATTTGCAATATAAGAGACAGAGAGAAAAGAGACATAGAGGAAAAAGACAGAGAGGGGAGACAGAGAGGGAGAGAGAGCGGAGATAAGGAGGAGAGGGAGATTTGAGATTTAAAAATATTGTATTCAGGTCTTTGAACATTTCCATACATGTAGCACGAATATTCTCAGGACAGCCTGATTTCCGACGAAAGAAGTTTTACAAAATCAAAATCGAGAAGCGTGATGGATACATTAGTATATTGTTGTTATCATTATAATTATATAAATTTTAGAGTCATTTTTACTCACGAGACATGAAGTCTATATATTACAAAGCAATTAATGCATATTCCAAGGTTCTATACAATGTAAAAACAGTTGCACTTACTCCATAAATTGAGAGTTAAGTAGCTAATAAAAGAACAGGATTATATTCTTACAGACGCCATGCTCTTTCATATTAACCATTAATAATCGTAGAATTATTAGCCGTAGATATACATTAAATCATAGCTGTGTTTATGAATGAACATTACACAAGGTAGTACTGGTATGTCACTGGTATGATATATCTTAACGTAAGCAACCTATTCACACATTTAGTTTAAAAGATATACATTCACCGTTGATAGGTTTTCTTTTTTATGATTTTTTTATATTTTCTATTCAATATCGACTCTACCTGATCGTATAAAATTAGCCAAATACAGAATGATATAAAATTAGACAGAAGGTGGCACCATAGTATGATTGCCGCCCGTTCGATAAGCAAGGTTAGAATATTGATAAGTGAATAAATTGGAAAGTATACATAAGTAAATAGTAATGCAATAATTGGAGGTAGAAGTCAGGAATTATATGGAATATAATTTAGCAGGTAATTCGAAGTTAATTAAAGATAATTAGATTTCACAGATTTCCAGAAGATTCCGAAGTTCCAAAGTTCCGAAGTTTAGAGTTCCAATGTTCCAAAATTAGGATGTAGTGCCGAGTTGTAACCGAATTCTATGTAAAAATTCCCGAGTTGATGCCGAGTTGACCCGGTTTATTTGATGGGCCGAATCAAATTTAACGAATTTATTAATTCACGGTACGGTTCGGTTCGGATCTCGGCAGTTAGGCGAAGTTATAAATCTCGGAAATTACCGAACCAAGGCCGAAATGAGGCCGAAAAGAAGACAATTTTTCCGAATTGTTTCTTTTCGGTGAGAGTTGTTCGCTATGCTAAATAATGGCGTAGTGTCATATGGGGTTCGGTATGGGTTCGGGGTTCGGTTCGGTTCGGTTCAGCCGAAATTAAATTCTTTTCGATACGGACATTTGACATCAGTTGATGGGTAAAAGGTCTTCCATACTTAAGCTTCATTTATAGGTCAATCCAATTGTCCTTTGATCTATGTACAGATGCAGGATTAAAAAAGTAATCCTTCGTCAATTTGGGAAGCTTAGGTGTGCAAGCAGTACATGTGTACATGGTGATGAAAGGTCGGAGATTGACCTAGTTTGAGATTATTAAGAATAGAAATACCTCAAACATACTTGTAACTCGATGCAATACAGAAAGGGCTCTCAACAAAAAGATCGGTATATATTAAAGGACATTTGCGGAGACTCGTTGAATACATGGGGACACACATACAGTCAGGTTTGTGAACTGACAGACGTTTCATGATCGGAAAAAATAGAATGGGGAAAGGTATCACTCAAAGGTACGGTGGCCCAGGAGTGACATCTCACATCTCGTCCCTCACCCCTCACATGTTGTCCCGCGTCCCGCGCCCCACATAGCGCGGCACGCGGCACACATAACTCCGCGTCCTGCAGTTGTGGCCAAGCAGTTCCCACCAGGAGCGTGAGAAAGAGTTTGATTCCATTTTGCCTTCCACGGGAGTGTTCATTAATATTGTTCATTGAGTGTGGGGGGGGGGGGGGCAGAGATTATGAATTATTTTTTTACCTTAAATTGCATACCTCAAACCAAGTATAAACCATTCGTTTATTTTTTAGGATGGTAGGGGGGGGGGGAGGAAGAGGGGGATGGGGGGGGGGGGGGGGGAGGGGTAGAAGCATCATCATATATAAAAGTGGTTATTTGTGATTTCCACATTAGACATTTCAGTTGATGTTATTATTGTTGACTCTATGAAACATTGTAGTACAAATGGTACAAATGGTACAAATTTCATGCATATGGTCTGACAAAAGAAAAGAAAAATAGAATGTTCCCAATTCGATTTCATCAAAAATGATGTAATTTCCACTATAGTCCAGTTGCTTATGTCCAAAAAATGGCTCCTGTGTGGAATTCATGTTAATTTTTGCAGACAAACATTTTTTTGTAGTATTTAATGAGTGGAATTCAAAAATCGATGTCTGCAATTTTTTCAAACATCTTATGCCTATATCCAAGATGGCCTCCAAGATGGCCGCCCAGACTATAAATGTATGTAACTCTTGTCAGATCAGAATGGTATGTCAGCCTACTTCCCTAATCGGATTCCTCGCCTGACTAGCCGTTTTAATGGGAATATAATGATATTTTGTGGTCTTAATGGAATTATAATGGCACTTTGTGGTTTGAGGCGAGAGGCTTTCCCTTCGTTTGAAGGGACTCTCTCAACTTTGGACCTAGACTGAGTATTGGATAGCCGTTAGCAACTGTATTGAGAGAAAAGCAGAGACTAAACTGATCTATGAGTCATAGCAGACAAGCAGACGAATGATTATACATACTTAGGTCTAAATATTGACAAACATCTCTCCTCCCACCCCTACCTCTCAAATAAAATCCAAATAGCAAGAAACACAATTAGGCAGCTTGCTAGATTAAGAGAGTCACTCCCAGACGAGCTTTATGAAATAATATTTTACCTCTGATAGATTTTGGATTCTGAAGGATTTTGGAGACACCCATCTACAACGGAACTCCAAATAAAGCCCTTGTAAATAAATTACAGGTTACCCAAATTTCTGCTATGAGGATAGCTAAGTATGAGGAAAGGAAGGAGAGATAATGTAGAAGACCTCCATAGGGAACTGTCAATCCCATTATTAAAGAATAGAAGAGAAGCCCATATCATTGAAATGCATTATGAACTCTCTAAGAATGGTAAAAATATTGAAAACAAACCAAGAACGTCTGATCTGATGGGGGGGGGGGGAAACCAAAATTATTGGTACCAATTAAGTCATACAAAAAAGATAAAAAGGTCATTATTATATGCTGCACCCTTTCAATGGAATGGACCAAGAAATCTTATTTCATAAGAAAGATGTATGTAGATGATTCATATAATTTCCGAAGCTATTTAAAAAGACACTATATTATGTTTGGTGACGATACAAATCCTGTCTGATCAGTGTCTGTACTCTGAAAATTATACTTGTGGACGACTGGAATAGCTCAAGTGTTCTGGGCAAGGGGATGATAGCTATGTGGGAACATACATTTTTTCCCAAAGTTCTCTTCACTCCCCCCTCCTCCTTTATTATGTCGTTAATAATGAATAGTCCCTGCATTGAGAAACAAGCACCAGACAACGCAACTCGTTTACGTTTACGCTCCTATGACGTCCTTGTGTTTAGTTAGAATGCCAACTGTGCACTGTGAAAACGGACGCGGGACAACATGTGAGGGGGCGCGGGACAACATGTGAGGGGTGAGGGACGAGATGTGAGATGTCACTCCTGGGCCACCGTACAAAGGTACATGAATGTTTGTCAATGTATTCCCTTCGTATTGTTCCTGTAGACAAAAGCATTTTCTGCCTTTTGTTCTGCAACATCTTCGATGCTGGTAAAAAACACCAAACGCTCATGAGACTAAGGCACAAAGTGCCCTATAAGTGTAGGCCTACATGGACCCCTTGCAGAGAGTTACATCGTGGAAGTAATAGCTTGATCCAAGCTAATGTACAATGATTGATGCCACTATTTCTTATTACTGTGTAGCTTATATAGTGGGGAAACATAAAGAATTACTGCAATGCGTTTTGCGAACACTTTCAACAATGACAATCAACAACTTTCAACAATTTAGACAATGACTGCTTTTCTAGTCAAAAGCATTGCTTCTGGGGATATTTTGTATAAGATTGAGTCATGCTTAATACCACCAAATATTTCAGTATACTGTTGAAGTGTAAGTTTTTGTTGTTCGTTATTTGACCGCTAGGAGGAAGAAGGGGGGATGATTGGTTACTCGGGGCCAGCTTGTCCCAAAGTTGCTCTAAGTTAGGTTCAATTGCACAGTCCATCCCAATGGTCAGCTATCAGGCTGGCAGCCAACACAGAAGAGGGATATAGCGATCTAAGTAACTTAAGCGATAAAGGTGCTGGTGACCTTGGGTCTAGCATGGTTTGGCCCCTGCTAGATCAGACAGTTTGGCCCCTGCTAGATCAGAGAAGAGGAATATGGTTTCAGCAAGGCTTTATTTCTCGATAAAGGTCACTACTCACATCATCATCCAAGGAATGGTCAACAGGGAGTGGCAATTTTTCACGGCCTACTCAGGGCCTTATATACTACACAAACAAAGAAATAGACATACAATAATGGGGAGGTGTTGGGAGGTTAATCCATCCCTCGTTTGTTCCATACATCCCCATCCATCCCCAGATGAGCTAGGGAGTGGTGAGGAGTGATTTAACTGAATGGGACATGTGGATTGAGTGACCTCCAAGAATCAGGGTCACAGCTTCTACCAAATAAGTGCATGGGACAACCCATCTTAAGTTTAACATACAAATCTGTGACAAATTCTCGAGATGATATTGAATCATGAAGAGCGAATAAATGTTGCTGAATTATTTCGAGAAAACTGGACGACGGAAATGAATGGAACCAAGGACACTGAGTCTTTTCTGCTACCTGTCTAAACCTGTCACTCACTGGCTAAATTGTCACATGAGATCAGTCCTGTTCATGTTTATTTCCCTTCCTCGAATGTATAGTTATATTTCTAAATACCATCCACTTCATCTTAACATGCTTTCTTCTAGGTGACAAGAAGCTTCTCAAGGATATAAGGGGGGGGGGGGGGGGCTTCTGGCTTAATCTATACACTTTTCCCCAGAAGTTCATGGAGTATACTGACCAAAAGCTTATTTATCTTGCCCCAATGGTGCGCAATATTAAAGACTTAGAACTGCTTGGGCTACCTCTTACATAGTGGAGAAAATATAAGAATAGGAGGAGGGATCCTGAATAGACTAATACTCTAGCACATTTGTCTGGCTTAAATATGACCGAATATACAGAGCGCCTTTCGTGTAATTTCTATAAAGCCTATGTGAAGGTACATTGTACTTGTTAGATAGTGATGAATAACGGGAGTATGATATGATGCATATATGGCTTGTCCGCTGGAACTGAACTATCTATAAATAAGTTGATAATACGAGGAGTGGCCTGAACCATCCCATGAAAAATAAGGGTTTTATTCACCAATAAACATGAATACATGTAAAATAATAGTATAAAGAAAGAATTCAAGTGCGTGCAGCTGGGCTGATGGGCGTTATGGAATGGATTGTTTTGATATGAAGAGGGCGTGGATACTAGGCAAAACGCCCTATCAACAAGTTTTCTTTACTATACTATTTCCCATATCGATCTGAACTCCCGATGAAGATATTATCAATGGGTTTTGCTTAATGCCATAGAAGAACCTAGATCGATATGGTATTGAACCGGTTTTAAATATATATTTTTGTAAAAGACTAATCCTGCCTTGTATGCCTAACCAAAAACAAATAAATCATGTGAAAGCTGTTTTGTAAGTTTACATGAAAATCAATATAAAATGTGAAAGATGACATTCTCAGCTATTGCGACAAAACAAATCGTATCAAATTTACTCAAATTATGACGTATAGGACTGAATTCATCAATATTCTGCTGCTGTTATATGTATACAGAAGAATTTGAAGTAGAATTGGTCGAGCGAAAACTGCCGCCGGTGAGCGATAATAAGTTTAGTTCGGACGGGTCCTCCAAATACAAATAAGGACGTTTTAGAAGCCTTATAGCAAAAAAAACTGGAGAAAATCCCCCCAAGTTTTGATCAAATGACTCATAGACGAGTTGGAAAAGAACTGAATAAAGAGTAGAAAAGCTATTAATTGGTTTTACCGACGTTAGCTGACAGTGCAGCTTTAATAATTATGAGAATAATATACATACATATATCATTATGATATATTATATGATATAATGGTGTAAGCGACCGCCCCGGAGAGAGTCGCTGCATATAACTAGGCGACGGGAACCCTGGAGACTGACCACGTCCGCGTGACGGTTGGAGTGACGTCACTGTGCGTCCGACGTATGGAAGGTAGTCGTTCGGCCATCACCATTACGCAAGAAGCGAGAAAAAATTTTCTCACCTAGTTCTGTCTCTATTTCGTCTGAAATGCCGAAGGGAAAGTTCAATTTGTGCCACACCTGTGGAGAGCGGCACGCCAAGCCGACTGGCAAGAAATGCAGGAGGTTGGATCTGGACGAGGAACTGGTGAGAGAATTTGACCACTCCTTTGGTGCACCGATGGTGGGCGGCTCCATCTCACGCCCAATGGCGTCGTCATCGAAAAAGACGCCTTGCTTTGAGGTCCCTGAAGAGCAGCATCCTTCTACCACGGATCGGCTCGATTCAATGGAGGCGATGGTCTCCCAGCTGTCTGGCCTAGTGATAAAAACAAAAAAGGGGAAGGTTAAAGCTCATTCATCAAGCGAAAGCTCTTCTGAGAGCTCGGACTCGTCGACTGACTCAGACTCTTCGGACACCGAGGCCTCTAGGAGACGCAAAAAGAAAGACAAGAAAAGGAAGAGCAAGAAACCCTTCGCCCAGGACAAACACCTGGATGAAGGTAAGGTTGACAGCTTTGAAAAGCTGATGCTAGTTACCTTTAAGACAATCGAACAATTTCTAGACGATGGCATCCCTGTGTCGGGCATCGTGAAACATGGCAGGATTTTGGCGACGAAGGCTGCGACTGGGTCTTACGTCGACAGAGCCTTCCTTGATTACGACAAATCAGTCAGGAGCAGGGCCAATAAGAAAGGTCCCAAAGCTTTCGCCAGAGCCGATGAGGAGGATAGATTGACCTTCTTCTGCTACGATACATCTAAGCGAGCGAGTGGTCTGCCTCGGACACCAGCTGCCAGGAAACAGAAAGGGTACTGTTTTCGGTATAACGGGGAGGCTGGCTGCCATTCCAAAGCTTGCGTGTTCGCTCACCGTTGCTCTAGCTGTGACAAGTCTGGGCACGCTGCTAAGGATTGCAAGTCAACAGGTGCCAACAGTAAATAGGAGATGGTTGGAGGGGAAGAATCTGTGTTTGAGGAATTACCTAGCAATTTGGTCAATTCATCGGTGCCTGTGTTTACAAAACGCACCAATGACGTCACGGGAAGTGAGCTTTTGCCATTTGTTCAAGATGGCGGCACTTCCGTATTGCCCTTGGACCCGGGCTTCGCAAGTGATTCCTCGATTCCCCCTCCGTCCTGCCCTCTTCTGCAGGACTTTCTTCATAGTGAAGTGGAAGAGATATGTGTATCAGTGTTTGAAAAAAAAGTTGAAGTTTCTCCTCCTTATAGTTGCCGAGATACGGCTATAGTTAGGGCGCTGCCCACCTCCCCGCTGGGAGCTGACGTTACTGTTTACATGGACTGTGTACGGGGGACGTGTGCTTGTCGCCACACTATAGGCGAGTCACCCGTACAACTTTATCCTTGCCGTTTTGGCTCCTACATATATAATGAACTGTGGCCTCACCTCTTGGAGTTTGTGGATGTTCTCCAAGGAGTCACAGACGGTTTTCCCATTGTCGACGAGGACATCCCCCCTTATGAGTGTGCTAACTATTCATCGGCATTGCAAGTTGACACTCGGGCCCTCTTGTCAGGCCAGATTAGGGCGGAGTTAGAAGAGGGTATGGTGGCTATTTCAAAGGAAAAGCCCCACTGTGTGCATGCCCTGGGAGCAGTCCCGAAATCTCAAGGTGGGATTAGAGTCATAACGGATTGTTCAAGACCTGTGGCAGATTCGATCAACAACCATTGCTCTACCTTAGTCCACAGTTTCTCTTATAGAGGTTTAGATGAGGTATCACAGCTAGTGTTCCCAGGGGCTGTGATGACCGTGGTCGACATAAAAAGCGCCTACAGAGCTGTCCCTGTACGCCAGGCCCACCGTAAGTACCTGGGTTTTCGGTGGGAACTGGATGGAAAGGAATCATATTTCATGGACAATCGGCTATGCTTCGGCCTAACATTAGGCCCATACTACTTCGACCGTGTGTCTTCCTTCATATCAACGGTGTTGACTACAGTGTTTGGCCTTAAGGTAGTTCACTACTTAGATGACTTTATTTGTGTATGCAGCTCCACCCGTGAGGCTCTGGAGGCCCAGTTAACGATGGTCAAGTTGCTGAGGTTTCTGGGGTTTCACGTATCGTGGAAGAAGATCTCCCCCCCCTCGACTGCTACTATATACCTAGGCATATGTGTGGATTCCATCCTGATGGAGCTTAGGCTCCCGGCTGATAAGTTAGCTAAACTTGTGTGTATGCTCAAAAAATATGTGAATGCCAAGACTATCTCGAAGAAGCAGCTTGAGAAGCTAAATGGCTACTTATCACATTGCGCCCATGTGGTCAGGGGAGGTAGGATTTTCTCAAGAAGATGCTATACTATGTACAAAGTGATGGTGCTCAAGACAGCAAAATTTCTTCCCATCTCAGCTGGTATGCACGAGGACCTGGGGTGGTGGTTGAAGTTTTGTCGCGACTTCAATGGAAAGTCCCTCATAATCTCAGAAAGTAACCCACTTCATCTAGTAACTGACGCGTCTATGACTGGTTATGGCTCGTACTTTGGATCCGATTGGATTGTTGGCGCCTGGGATGGCCAAAGTCCTCTCCACCTAAAGTCAAAGTGCGGCCACGTGCAGCCTTGCCCGGTTATCCCGTCGCACGACAGGACAAACATAAATGTTCTGGAGTTGTGGGCGGTCGTGGCTGCTTTGGAGCGTTGGTCAGAAAAAATGAAAGACTCTGCTGTGTTGATATTCACTGATAATATGCAAGTCTTTTACATGCTGAGCAACGGCGCCAGCATTAATGAAACCTGCATGAAATGGATCCGCCAGCTATTTTGGCTCTCAATGAAATTTAATATTGCCTTTTTACCCAGATACATCAATACTAAGTCTAATCTGGTGGCGGATACCCTCTCTCGCCTAGGCTATGAGTCATCATGGGCTTCAGCAGTTCCCACTTTATTTAATTCTGGGCTATGTTGCAGGAATGAACTTGTCGCTATTTTGTCTTCTAGGACTCCATCAGCTGTCGGCCAAAGCCCGCCGATACAGGCAGGAGTCAGTGTCGTCGACGACTAAGAAACTCAGGGGTCGACAATGGGAGTGCTACTTGAGGTTTTGTCGCCAATACAACCTTAAACCCTTCCCTTGCGATCCGGAGCAGGCAGTTTGCTACATGACTTTCCTGTCTCAGTTCATGAAACCCTCATCGATTCAAGGCTACTACCAAGCAGTTGTTTTCTACCACATTGTGGAGGGTCTAGAGCCAGTGAGGTTGTCTCACCCTCGTCTTAGGGCAACCTTCGCTGGGATGCAGAGAGTGATCGGATCACAAAAATCTCAGAAGTCCCCCCTGCTCCCACACCACTTGAGAGCCATCGCTGGAGTCATCGACCCCACTAGTGTACTGGAGAAACTCACCTTCGTGGCAGCCTCTTTAATGTTTAGGACACTTCTCAGAGTGTCTCATGTTGTTTCCTCCCCCCACACACTCACCAGGAGTGACGTTCAGTTCTTCGGTTGGGGGATGTTAGTGCGTGTGTGTTCATCAAAAACTACTTCTGCCACAGGTAAACCAAATCTTATTCCTGTGGCATATCTACCAGACCAGGAAATCTGCCCTGTGTATCATTTGAAAAAGCTCTTGCATCTCTGGCCGGCGAGCCCAGATGCTCAGCTCATCTCATCCAAGGATGTAAAAAAGTTTTCTTATATGCAATTCTCCAAGTGCTTCTCAGCCTTGATTGACAGGGCTGGGATTGTGGGGAATTTCGCATCCCACTCCCTTCGTAGGGGTGGGGCAACATTTATGTCTCAAAAAGGATGTTCAATATCGGAAATCAAAAGTCGTGGACTTTGGCGATCGGCGTGTGTTGAGGAATATCTGCAGCCGTCGCTCAAGCATAAATTGTTGCTGGACAAGGAACTTTCCGGGCTGATTTAGACTGTTCTTGGCGGGTTTGGATAAATAAACCCCCCTGGGGTCTTTGCCCCGAACAGCCCATCCGCCTTGACTTGTCATTATGTTGTGTTGTGTTGATATATATTATTATAACAGGACTAGTCGCGCTAGCTTATGTGTAAGCGACCGCCCCGGAGAGAGTCGCTGCATATAACTAGGCGACGGGAACCCTGGAGACTGACCACGTCCGCGTGACGGTTGGAGTGACGTCACTGTGCGTCCGACGTATGGAAGGTAGTCGTTCGGCCATCACCATTACGCAAGAAGCGAGAAAAAATTTTTCTCTAGTGACAATGACTTGACTTTCAAATTTGGCTTTGATTGATTGATTGATCAGTTGGTTTGGATAAATAAACCCCCCTGGGGTCTTTGCCCCGAACAGCCCATCCGCCTTGACTTGTCATTATGTTGTGTTGTGTTGATATATATTATTATAACAGGACTAGTCGCGCTAGCTTATATATTACATATATAATATATAATAGGCATATTCCTGAATAATGTATTACCAAGACATGGCATGCCAAATATGGCAGGCGAATTAAACATCATGACATTCCCTTTCCACCTGTACGATCACCACGAATCCGTGTTTGATTTCTCAACAGGTAAAGTTCTGACGGGCGCAAATACATATTTTTTAGGGATATAGTGAAAACGTTCATGTAGAATTATCGTCATCGTTTTCATAAAAGCCTAGCACGTATGATTAGTAATGGACGGATATCGACCCAATTGTTGTTGTTCTATATTGAGACGAGGACGAACACAAACACCAAGAAAAGTGCGAATTGTATTGATGAAAAGTAAGATAGTAGGATGTACTGGTGTAGAATGCCCAAATAGATAGTAATTAACTATTGTCATTGGGCATGCGGGTCAGCTTTTTCAAGTGTGCCGTTTTACCTCATAGGAGTATGAGAGAAATTTGAATATGTCTCAACTGTTTTTTAACACATTAACTGAAATGTATGGACTTGGAGCTTTCAGTGAACTTACACATATATCTTGTTATTCTATATAGAAATCAACATGCAATTGTATCAACTACAAAACGACGTATACATTAGTGAATATGTGCATTGCCAATAC
Organism: Sthenelais limicola; assembly: GCA_942159475.1. Taxonomy (NCBI): domain Eukaryota; kingdom Metazoa; phylum Annelida; class Polychaeta; order Phyllodocida; family Sigalionidae; genus Sthenelais; species Sthenelais limicola. Next base: position 66,856,249 of record OW804097.1, on the reverse strand, counting down.
AATTGTTTTGATTGGGAAAATCGGGAAAAGTCATGTAGCATCGAATGACATTAATTGTCAATCATGATGTTCTATAATTATGATGAATTATCCCCTAATGGTGTGCACTTAATCAATAGCAGTGCATTCAAGTTAGATGTTAACCCACCCACATGTTCTTCTTTCAATTGGGGATTAACATCTCCCATATATGTTTCATTTAAAACCCATTGCCATTTACCTGACACGTGATGGAGTACTTGTAATATTGACTGGTTGGTGCTGTGAAAATGACCCAACACTCTACAATTAATCTAATTACAAGGTTTTTGCAAGATGCTTAGCCCAGAGAAACTGAATTAAATGTGCTTCATTGGTCAGATTAGCACATATGGCCAATTCCACCAATTTGACAACATTTGGCCCCCAACCGTGGAAAGTGATAAAATGGGCTTAAATCAAACTAATTACTATCAATTTGATAATTTTTTTTGATTGGATGGTTCTACCAACCTGCGGAACCACATTTTTGGCATTTTTGGTCCAATTTTTTTTTTTCTTTAATTTCAAAATCCCATTTTGGGGGCAAAAATCATTTTTTAAAACTGCCATTAGTCCATGGAATTGCTGAATTTCTAAATAATCTTCAAATTTGAACATTTTTTTTATATGTTGTGACAGTAGGTTACGTGAACATGATCTGTGTAAAAAAAAAATGCAAAAATAATATTTTTTCGCCAAAAACCATCAAAAACCAATTTCTTTGTGTGTGGGGCACCCCCCATGTCGTGTGCCGTCACGCAGTGTGCCTAAGGTGGAATAAAAAAATAAAAAATATATATGTCTATCAAATTATTATGAATAATGATAAAATGCATGGGATTATATATGTAAAAACATTAAATGTATTTATTTGAGTTTTTCTTGGATCATAGCAGAGAAATAACATGGTGGCAAAAGGTGGTGGGTCCCAGAGTTCATGTTGTGTGCCGTCACGCATATTTTAGGGTTTTTAGAGCTTTATAAGGCATAAATTTAATAATAAACTTTAAATTTGACATTTATTATTGACATTGCTTGGTACCCATCTACGTAGATTGAAACCCATGATTTCCGAGTTGTTTTTACATGATTCTTAAGGCAAAATGCTTTAAAAATGTGCCGTCACGTTGTGTCGTGTGCCGTCACGTTGTGTCGTGTGCCGTCACGTTGTGCCGTCACAAAATGTCAGAAATGATACCCCTAACATAAATATATAATATTGGAACCTTTATCCTTAAAGAGTTTGCCTCTAAATAATTAAACAGAACAGGAACAATCAATAGAAGTATTCAAGCCAACTTTAAAAAGTAATCGAGGGTAATGAATGTTTCTAAATATAATGAGTTATATAATGTGTATATATTATGGGCAGAGGGTCAATGACATGTCACCATTGCCGCTGCCATTATGATTACCATTACTAAATGGTTATTTGGCTGTAACTTTTCTTCTAGTTAGAATATTTTCACAAACTAAAAAGTGTTATCACCCTTATGTCGAGACCTATCAAATACAAAATAGTTCAGTACATTATGTGCATATTTGTTTTATTTATTTCTAATCTGAATCTTCATTTATGTAGTAATATGTACCATTATTCAACATCTTATTCTTGGCATTACATTCATATTTGGGATCTATCTTTCGACCCCCCTGTAAAAATATTACTAATAATCAGAATGGTTCCATACTTTGTAGTTCAATGCACATATATATAAGGTTGATAAAAAATAACAAATGAACTGATTAATATAAAATTTATTTGTTGGTATTCAGGGGTGGTCTAGGGGGCCAAATGTTGTCAAATTGGTGGAATTGGCCATATAGGTTATTTCTCTCCATTACATCATTATTAAATACGGGCAGCAACATAATATTCTAATATATATTGTCTTGGTTGATATATTGTTTGACCATCCAAATTGTCGCCTGTCCTGGCGATTGCTAAAAATAAAGAGAAACTCTTGGATAAGTATAATGGATTGAGAAGTCAGCATTATCTTATAACTTATTTCTCATTGACATTTCATATTTGTATTCAGTTTTGTTCACATTGCTAGAAGATACTACTTTTATCATGACTGTAAATACAGACTGTATACTACATACACAAAAGAACTATTTTAACGGTATTAGAGTAGGTAGAGTTGACAACTAAGAGAAGAAAAATAAGAGAGGTATGGTCTGTAAGACCTGTTTTTGAGATTTTCTTAAACGGTTTTATTTCTCCACAATTTCACATTTTGTGATACATTTCAAGCAGAGAAAGTAACGTTATTCAATAACGTTACATCGAAATAAATTACCCGGTTTTAATTTTTAATTCACCTATAACAGAGGTATAAGAGCTTGAGGTATAAGACCTACAGAAACAAGTAGTGGTTACAAGCACATTACATTACATTTTTATTGTAGTTTTTGGCCAACAATAAAATCAAAGAATTAAACAAACAAGGAGAACAATCAGTCCGCAAAAGATAAAAACAAAGAATATGCATCACTAAACACACACCAGTCTCAATCAATAGAACTAGATCGGGACCAAATAGAATCAATCATTACGTGACAAATTTCCATGAACATCAATTATCAATCAAGTCTATATTCTTTTTCAAGAAGGGTTTTAGATTGGGCCAATCTTTACCTTTTTCGGATGCTCGCAGGCGATTCCATAGAACAGGGCCCTGCATCATCGCTGATTTTCTTAGTTTTTCTGTGTTCGGTGCAGGGACTAGTAAGTAAACACCTTGTGCGAGACGTGTGTCTCTGGGAAGAATTTGGATATATCTCTGCTCTTTGCTAAAATTAAACATTACAGATGATCACGACCTCTTTGTCAAAATCATACTTTATGGCAAATATAGAATGCTCTTATCTTATCTCATTGCCTGTCTGAATACCTTGATTAGGATTGGGTCCTAATGCAGAACGGGACATTGCGTTATTGTCTAACCCTAATACCATGATGGAGGGTTTATATTATGACTAACGGCAAGCAGTTGTTAATTACTGGACCAGTTCTGGTCCCAGAAAGTTTTGTGATTATGTAATGTTACTTTTATGAAATGGGCCAGGTTGTGCCTCGGACCCAGGATGATTTGTCATGTAAAATGTATGTGGAGAGGGTCCTATATAAGGGAGCCCTTTCCGGTACTTGATTAATTGATAAACGGCAGGACATCGAACTCTATGCACGCCACGTATTTCTTTTGGGATCTCTGGGCTGGCTGGGAAATGGGGGTTCTGAACCAGATAGTGACTAGGTAATCCGAACCAGACGCGAAATATCCATATTCTCCTGTGGCCGCTATCGCATCTCTTTCTCTATATACTACTATTGATAAGTCCCTATGCTACCACAATTATGATGTATCTGGGTATTTGGGATCGGCGCCTGACTATAGATGATTACTAGGGGTTCACTGCACTCGCAATGGAATGGGCAAGAGTACAGCAGCAAAGAGGAATGGCAACAATACATAATGCAATGCTCCACCCACATACCACCCACAATTGTTGAGAACTATCATCCAAATCATAGAAACATAACGTTAGAAGAAATACTTAGACGAGGTTTAAGGGGAAGGTTTCTTAGCCAAGGGAAAACCACCAATACAAATGCCAAGCTTTTTCTCATAAATCTGACATTCAGCTTCCCATTAGTGTAACTTCCCAAAGCTGAGAATCCCTTCATATTTAGCCTAGCCTGAAGCTCAAAAGATTTCCAGAGCTCAATGAATAAACACACTTTGCACGTGTGACAATGACGCTTTCTTCACGTATACATCTCTGCCTAATTCCTTTACATCAGTAAGTCTTGATGCCACGGATTCAATGGATTCAAATGTCACATTCGTATCGTTCTCGCATTCCATCCATGTAGTCTCGCATACTCATCCATCACAGCTTCTTTCTTTTATAATGGCCGCCGTTTGCTCTCCCGCAGTTGTCCCTAGTCGCAGTCGTCTCGGCTTTCCCGGAGAAGCAAAGGTCTATTCACGCGGAGATAATTTTTAACCACCTCACAGAAACTACTTCCTACCTTATTACCTTATTACAAATGGTCGCTTTTAAATTACCCATTTACAATATCAGCGGGTTTTATTTTAGTTTCCCCATGAATGATATGTGCATCTGTTTCAGGTCTAGACACTTTCAGAACTCTTCAGATGAGATGTTAACGTAACAGTTTTCCATTGTATTGTTACAAAGAGAAAATCGTCATTTCAAAATGCACAAGGATCTAATACTGGCTTTTTCAGATAAAAGGACAATCTCTTTGTTTAGTTCTGTCGAGTGAAAGACATCAGGATTTCTTAGCGATGGGTGTTAATGCTCATGCCTATTTGAGAGACCGTCTCACCGAGTTACATACGTATGTATCGTATATTGAGGATTCTATCTACTAAACTGCCAATACCATGTCATGAATAGATCTATCATTACTGGATCCCAGTTGCAGTGGCAGATCAGATAAAGCAAGGTTAGGGGTGTGGATATGAGGTCAGTGTGGGGTTAGTGTTGCAACTCTCTAGGTGCCAGTAAGTAATTATCATCTTGCAAATGAAAATTGTATAGCACACCTTATATAAACGCCCGTCGCACATGTATATATATAGGAGTGATGACCAACATTCCAAATTGGAGGTCATTATTCCAATTAATCTATTTCGATTTGATTTAAAGCCCTCTACAAATTTAAACAATGCCTATTGATCGGGAAGAAAACCTGCTATTATAAAGTTCTATAGCTTTCCTAGCTTTGACTCTTGTAGAGAGAAACGAGTAACTCAATAACATTGAGTTAATTGAAGTAAATTCAAAGCTGGAATTTATAGGGGGGGGGGGGGGGTAGAACAGCGTTCAATTGAGGTTAATATCACTTCTTTGTCAGACTCATTCTTTTCCTCTACAAGATTTTCCAAAATATTTAATATAAATCAAGATTTACCAGCACCCTACCAACAACGCTCCATCTAAAACATGAATCAACACCCTAACATGCTCTATTTACCTTTCACAGCAGAGATAGTTAGAACTATGATCGATATAATGTGCGATGTGAGAGAATTATGAAACATATGTGCGAAATAGTTTAGCCGTGATCATTTGCAGTTTCTTTTCTAAAGTAGAGAGAAAATAAGAATAAAGACTTTAGATATTGAAACCAGTGCTTTATATTGTGTAAGAAATACGTAAGGTTTTTGTATATTTGAAAGCTCTTGTTTTGATTAATTATTTTGATTGATTGTAACGTTGTCAGATCGTCCTTGAAGATATGTTGTGTTACAGAAGACTGTAGCCATTGAAAAGTGTATTCAATTGATAAAACACTGATCATATCAAAAAAGTTTTTCAAACTATCTTGACAGATACTGGATACAGATACTGGATACTAAAACAGTAGTGTTTGTATAGTGTTTGCTTCCCGAGATAGGTAGATTTACAATTTAACATGCCGTCGATGACAGTACATAATATTATATGCCTCTATCCTATATCCATGTTGTCAAGTACGAACACCTTCACAACATGGCACCAAAAAGGCTGAAGCGTTTTTGTCTTAAAAGAGATTTCCAAGGAAAATAGATTCCGAACGACTTAATTTTCAACGTAGAGACACAGTGCATACAATTACAATTCGTAATTATTATGAACTCTTATATCTAATCTTATCCTAAGATTCGTAACTAAGACCATCTTAGTCTAGGCCCACAGCCTCTCAGATCAGATAAGAATGGTATGTGACTGACCGGACTCCTACTGCGCTAGTGACTTTCCTGACCCTAGAGTAATAAGAATAATGATAATAATAATGGATTCTTTTAGTTTGGCAAGTAAGCACATATAGACACAGAACTAGACAAAATATAGGTGGTATGCTTCAAATTACAAAATTAATAGGCGTCTTAATAGGATTATAATGGCATTTTGCGGTTTCGATGAACTCTCTCAACTCTTAGCCTAGACCGATTTTACCAGGTGACAAAATCAATTTTAGTAACGATTCATTGACTTTTTTATACAGGTCCTCTGGTTGCACCGTGGCCATATTTTGACGAGTGACATCAACGTTGGACAAGATGCCTATATGTATAAGCAACCAGTTTCTGGGGGCGGGTCACATGCAAGGTGGGATGAGCACACATGCAGACCCCCATCCTCCATTTATGAACGAACAAATGCCGTCCATATTATAGCTGCAGCATGCTATAGAGAGGGTATAAAAGGACGAATGACATGTTTCTGTACAAGAGATGCTTGTTGTAAAGTAGTCACTGCGAGTTGTTTGTGCAATACAGGGCTTTACAAGATATAATGGTTATCGTCCATGGCTTTTTGTCCCACCAGTTTGGGGGCTTTTTGTCCCCATGCAATCCCATCTATACCCAGAAAATCACCGATTGTAAAGGGGTAACATACTTCTGTAGTACGAGGTGCTGAGCCTATTATCACTGCCCATCACATGGGATGTCCCATGCGTAGACCTTTATATCGCACGTACTTGAATGCAGCAGTTTGCGGTGCATGTTGACCCGGGAAGAGTGATATAACGCGTCATATTGTATGAATCAGAAATAGAAGGAACAAAAGGTGAACACACGCAACCGCGTGTGCTTGTGAAGAGCCCAAGAAAGCGTGCAATTCCCTTGTGGGAGAAAATTTGGCTCGCTGTCACACCTCTTAAAGACCAATGCCTGAGAACATAGATTGATCCATAAATGTCATCGGTCTAGTGGTAGACCAGTATAGCGGACGCAGAGCAACACTCACAGCACACTATATAGCAGGCAAGGCGTTTGAACACACTCTTTTAGAAAATCCTCCACCACGTGAGCTTAGTCGTGACATTAATCTGTATTTTAGGGAATAACTGAATTCGCTTAAGACCGTGTGGGTCTATTATTTATTAACTTCCTTGCACATTAGTGGGTAGGTGATAGAGGCGAGTAACTCCCGTGTCTGTACCTCTATTTAGTAGTTCCCCTTTGGCATGATCCATCGTTTTTACTCATGAATGCATTATTTCTGGATTGATTGACCTGATTCATGTGGTTTACATTCACCCTTTGAAGTGGCGGCTTCCCCAGACCTATTTGGGCTTTATGATATGTCCAAAATGGAAAAGGGTGACAATTTACCCTGATTGATTGTGGAAATTCGTCAGCAGATATGATTGATGTATGATTCAGAAGAACATACTTTACTATATTGCATTACAGGCCTATGATAACGACATGGGGACATAATATAAAGGCTTAGTAAGTATGTGGTGCCTGAGGCATATGCATATTTCATTATACTGCTTACACTTGATATATCTAGACTGAATGTGTACTGGATTCTCGATAACCATGTACCTTGCGCGCGCAGACTGAGCATTTGAGCATGTATTTGGTGGCGCTATTTCCTACAGGATATCATTTTGTTGTACATCTTAATTACCTCTGTACTTCTTTACTCGTTGAAGTATGCTCACACCCAGTTATGTGTATTCCTTGCTTCAACTATAATCGCTTCTCCACTCTGAAGAAACTAGAGTAATATATATATATATACTAGCAAAGTACCTGTCCCTTCACTTCTTTCTTTCTTTGACCTGTCAACATATTGTTGGTCTTCCAAGGTTTCCGTTGTCATATTGAAGGTTTCGCTATGTTGTGACTTAGTGGCACCCTGAATGGAGTGTTAAACTGGAGAACTTCTTTTCCCCTCATCTAAATGGGTAAGTCTTATTAAATGTTGGTTACACTAAGTACCACTGGGGCCTTTACATTTGAATAATAGCAAAGAAATTGATTTTCTCATAATATTTTGGGGTTTAGTGACTCTTTAAAAAGAGGACTGGAAGAAAGTAAATTCCATTACATACGTTGGAACTAGGAGTAATAGTAACAGGGTTCATTCATATCCCAGCATTAGGCTCATATTTATATATTCTTTTGAAGGGGTAGTTCATATACTAATAGTCATTTTTTCTTGCTTAATTATATTTTCAGAATCTGCGACCGCCAGAATAGCAATAATTTCTACTGTCCTCGTCATCAAAGATAACACGCAGGCATATGCAAATCCAATGGCATTTTGAAACTTACTCATGATGAAAATGCCTCCAAAACAGAGATTGGAATTAATTCCACATAAAAAAAGAGGCACGCGAGTTCAGCAACTCCATTTTATGTATACAGGCGGAGTAGTCAGTAATGAGAAGGATTGTTGTCGCTTTTTCTGTCCCCAGGCCCCGTTCTATGCCTCGGCAAATAAGTGAACAAATACTGGCACACTTTCAAGACCACTGACTGGATGTCAATTAAATGACAAAAAACCTGCAAAACTGCTTATGCCTTGGCTGAATACTCTCTATCTGAGTCTCCCAATCCACCTTCAAGCTGTCAGTACCGCCTGTGCCGACCAGGCAACCACACTGGCCCTGTGTCGATGCAATTACATACTCATGTCACCATGTGGTCCTCGTTATGGCCGCACATTTTTCTTTACCTATAGTTAGGGAGGGAAGATGGAATGAAATCTGCCCCTGCATCTAACCAGGGACAGCGGAGGGACCAGCCATGAACTGTCTCCTATTGAATCTGTCAATGGAGGATTTAGATTAGCTAGAAGGGAGGTATCCCTTACAGCTGGCAAGCACATTTTGCTGGTCACAAGTTGATTTAGCTTCTTTAGCCAATGATAATTATTATAGGAGGTTATCTTATATTGGATACTAAGTTTGGGCCCTCTCTGACACTTGAGATTCTTACTTGAAATACCTTTTCTTTTTATATCGCAACGCGCCTTTCCACTGTCATGTTTGTTCTTGAGAAAATATATTGGAACACTTGCTGTTGAGTCCCTATTCCCCAGCATTGGCTTGGGCGGACTCCCATTCCTGAAGAGTACAGTCCTGAATTCCAGGTGTACTCTTTGGGCATTCTGAGCGGACTCTTTAATGAAAGAGTCCGCTCCTAAGAGTCCTCTCAGATGCCTGAGCGGACTCTTTCATTAAAGAGTCTACTCAGGTATCTGTTGCAAATAATTTTGAACTAGGATTGGCCTGGATTCGAACCCAGGACCTCTCACATAAGTATAGGCTGGCAAGTAGAGTTGAAGGCTCTACCCACTCAGCCAGAGAGGCTCAGATAGGATCTGTTGTATATAGCATAGTATGATTCCTGAAATAGAAAATGTGATGTGTCACAGGAAAATGAGTCAAGCGGAGTCCAATGATGGTAAACAGTGGGGAGAAGTATATTTTATTTAACCAGTTAGAATTGTGTGCAGTTATATAACTAATAAACAATTGAAGTTGGAGGATAAGCATGCTAGAGGACTCTACTCTGTTCTCTTAGTGAATATGAGTCCTACCATGGATAGCTTATTAAATATTAAAAATGAAACCTGCTACAGTAAATTGCATATTTTCCTTTGTTCCAGAATCCAATGAGAGAAATAGTAAATGTTCATTTCAACATTATGAAGATTTGGAATTTAGAGAATACATGTTGCAAATTATATCGAACACATCCTGGTGGTGAGAAGGCAAGAAAATTGTTATATGAATCAGGTATAATTATATTACTTTAATAACATTAATTATCATCACTAACTGGCTCTCCAAATAGATATCTCAAAATCCTATTTTTGCAACTTGTGACTCATTTCCCTGTAGCACATCACTTATGTGTTGGTGAAGACCAATATAGAATAGTGGTAGGAAGTGTAAGGTGTTGCATATTGTGAATAATTCGAGGTAATGGCAAATGTGTATTGGGACTGGATTGGCCAATAATAAACAAACAATCAAAGTTGAGAATACTGGTCACTGATGAGGCAGTGATCGTTGTAGGGTGGTAGGGGGTGGGTGGATTTGGTCACTTCAATTATAAATAAAGAATTGAAGTTGGAGGATAAGCATCCTAGAGGACTCGACTCTGTTCTCTTAGTGAATATAATTGTCTTCGGCCTAAAGGCCTCAGAAAATTATATTCACTAAGAGAACAGCCTCTCGTCCTCTATCCTACACATATCCTACAGGTCCTTGGATGTATCCTTGAATCACATTATGCAGGCCTTTTCATTAAATTTGATCTCAATTACATGAAGTACCATAATTTTTTTTTAGATTTAAAAATATTTTATTCAGGAACTTCGACATTTTCATACAAGAAGCACAAATATTCTCAGGGGAGCCTGAATTATTAGAAAAAATTTTACATAATACAGCAAATGAGAGTTAAGTTACAGATGTTTTGGATAATACTATTATAAGCTTTATGACTCTATCGAACATAGAAAGATTGATAAATTAAGCTAGTTTTTAAACATATATATACATAAATCAAATACCTCGAAAAATAAGAACAGTCTCCATACTCCTATTACATAAGGTGATGCAAAGTTGCAGGATGATTAAAATACATGTATACAGTGTGTCAACGCCACGCTCTTTCATATTAACCATTAATAATCATATAAATTTCAAATAGTTGTACATTTCTTCAAGAAGCGATCAGCTGTATCAATACTACCAGCAACCATGGTGTAACAGGTGTAAATCATACCGTGAGAAGCAACCTATGCAAATTTAGACAAGCAATACAACATTAACCGTAATACATAATTTTCTCATCCATTTTTCGATTTTTTTTCGTTTTCTTATAAGCATCATTTTATGATTCGACTAATCCTGCTCTAATAAAGTTACCTTGATATAGATTTTTCAGTCTAGTCTTGAGTCGTTTAGGATCATTTTCAATACGTATATTTTCAGGCAGGGCATTCCACAATCCTACACCTCTGGCCAACGTACATCTACTTAGCCCTGTTTTTTTCCACCTGTAAACCTCAATACGTCTAGCATTACCATTTCTTAAATTATGTCCATGTGTTGTATTTATGAACTTAGCGGTTCTTGGTAGTAAACACAATAATCTGAGTTCTCTTCTTAGGGAGATAGGTAGTAGCTTACTCAGAACATGTAAATTGAAGACACCTCTACGTTTGTACAAATCACCATAGATTATTCGAAGAGCCTTATTCTGGATTTTTTGAAGGCGTATATAAGAGGTTTTACCAGCTAGATCTATAAACATACAGGATCTTTCAATGATCGGTAATATGAAGGTCTTGTATACCAACAGACACCTTTCCTTGGACAGTAGATGTTTAACTTTGATTAACCTGCCAAGGTAGCAACTAGCCAATCCATAATTATTGTTAATTTGTCTTCTCATAGACAATGTGGAATTAAGCCATAGCCCAAGATACTGAAACTCCTGTACAAACTCAATCGGACTGCCATTCATATATACAATTGGTAAATGTCTTGTATAAAGATCAACCGTGCTACGTATGAAAAGAATTTTACTCTTATTGCTATTCACTTTCAGGAAGTTGGTGTCAGCCCAGCTTTTAAAATTATTCAGATTGTGTTGTAATAAAGTAAAGGAGTCTTTGCCTAAAATTGGCATACAAATCGCACAATCGTCAGCATAAAGTGTGATTTTACCATGAAATTTTACTTTACATAAATCGTTCAAATAAATAGTAAACATAAGAGGTCCTAAAATACTCCCTTGGGCCACACCAGCCTTCATAGTGATCGGATCAGAGGTAAAATTATTGAAACACGTTCGTTGAGTTCTCCCAATACAGTAGGAACTAAGTAAACTCAAAGTAAGGTCATCAAAACCTAAACATTTCATCTTCTTCAGCAATAATCGAATATTTACACTGTTAAAAGCTTTTGCTATATCGAGAAAAATAATAGCACAGTTGACAGAATGGTCTTTGTAATACAATACATCGTCGAGTACAATCTTTAAAGCTGTATCTGTTCCACAATTTCGTCTGAACCCATGCTGAATATTAGAAATTAGGTCATTCTCCTCCAGATAATCGTTCAATTTTTTCACCAAGATTTTTTCGAACAACTTACTAATAATTGAGGTACATATGATCGGTCTAAGATCATTGACTCTTCTGCTATGCTTCGTCTTTGGTATAAGGGTACATAACCCATCCTTCCAGGGCTGGGGGAAAGAGCCAGTATTTTTTATTTTATTAAATAGCTTGACAATATTTTCTTTGTCAGCGTCGAGAAATTTTTTAATAATACCAGATCGAATTCCCTCAACACAAGAGGATTTTGTGAAGTCTGTATCCTTCATAGCTTCATATAAGTCATTCCTATTTATAGGATCCGCCCAAGTAAAAGTACTGTCACAAACCTGATCATTATGAACAATTCTGGCATCCCAGTTATCCGTACCTATACGACCAAAGAAATTGTTGCTATGATCTGCTGCATCTTTGTCAAATAACTTCTTACCAGTATCGTCAATAATATAGGTTAATTTGGGTGACTGAGGCTTATTGGAATATACGCTCTGTAAAATTGACCAAAATTTTTTTGGATTACCCAAATTTCTGTCAAGTTGTAGTGAGAGGAGATCTTTTTTATCTCGTAAAGATTGTGCTTTAGCAGCTTTTTTTAGCCTGCGTGCGTCATCCCAAAAAACTGTATTATCACGATATCTCTTTGCTTTTTTGAAGGCCTTGTTTTTTCTTTTTATTAACTGGCGCAGTTGTTCTGTACAAGCTGGCTTATTAATTTTCCTACATTTCGACTTTTTTAAAGGGGCTAAATCATCAAGGATACCGATATAGTCATCGTGCAAAGACGTCCACATTTCAGTACTACTGAGGTTATTATTCACATCAATTTCCCTGTTCATTATGTGGTCAAGGGCTTCAGTTAACATGGGAGTAGTCAACCTACTTGTATTTCGATAGCTATACAGATTATGATTTTCAACAAACCTGCCTTTCTTTAATATACAATACACAGGGTGATGGTCACTGAGCTGTACATCAATAGTGCCACACTTCATGAGAAATCGACAATTGGTGAATATAACATCAATGAGCGTACTAGTTCGTTCAGTTTCCCTCGTAGGGACTGTAATTACCTGTTTTAACCCATGCTGATTGCCTATATTAACTAGCCTTTTCACATTGGGGTCATTTTTCCTCAACATATCGATGTTTATATCACCAGATAGTATTATTTCCAGTTTAAGTTTTGCAGCCTGGTCCAACAATACACTCATATATTCAAGAAACGAACCCAGACTCCCCTTAGGCTGTCGATATATTGTAATAACCAATATTGGTTTTCGGTTACCAGCCTTTATTTTAACAGATAGGACTTCAAAATCTTTGTTATTGGCACACAATTCTGCAATTTCTTCACATGCATACGTATTCCTGTGATACACAATTATACCACCGCCCCGTTGATTATCGTAACGATCTTGTCGAATGAAGGAATAATTAGTTAAATTTAAAAGCATTGGAGGGGTGCACTTATTTGTCCAGGTCTCGGTTATGCTTACTATATCATACAAACCATTCAACAATTCCAATTGTAGGTTACCAATCTTGTACAATAGACTTCCAATATTTACATGCACGTATTTCAGACCTTTACTAACACTCACATCAACATTTTTATCAGTCATTGATTTGTTGTGGGACAAACTCTCTACACGTCTCAAAAATAAAAACAATTAGATATAAAACAAGCGAATAAGCATTCATCAAAGCAGTTCGGTGAGGTATCCACCTAAGAGACAAATTCTCGATAGGTGGCGACACCGGTACCTTCTCCATACTAACATGCCTGGTACGCCGGCTATCACGTCGTTCGGCGACAGTAATACACATGTTGTACATTTAGGAAGCGGTCCAAAAATACATACACTGGTAGAAAATAGAGAATACAACACTCACAAAAATTATGTACAACTATATTAGCCGAGAAAAAAAGATATATACGAGATACATACTTCAATAAGGTCCTGTTCAGTCTATCGCTGCCTAGTCCGCCATGACAGTTCATGTTGAGCGGTTATACATGATGTCGTAAAATTAATCGTGTGACGAACCAGCAGTACTCCTGACAAGGCAGTCAATGAAATTTTGAAAATGGTCAAAAAAGAGTATTTCAGGCAAACTGATTACAACTACATAAACATATTGTCACTAGAATGAGAACTTAGTAATTATAGTGATTACGACATCTCAAACTAGGTCACCTAGGTACACGTGTACCGGAACCAGTATGGTGGCTTATGTGTTATGGTGAACAGCTGTTCCGATATAATTTTACAAACTTCTCCGTCAACAAGCAAATTATGTGGATAACAGCAAAAAAATGCATCAATACAACAGGTAAGTACATTAACTAGTCACTTTCACCTTTGTTCGCAGGGTTAGACGTCGTATTGGGCAAGTCTGTTGGTTTTATCAGGGGCCGAGCCGGGGTAGAAGAAACCCTAGGCATAAAGTCACGTTTCGATCTATTAAGAATCTCGTCGAACACGACAGTACTGGCATTTGGGTCTCTCACATACATTTTCTGGGTCGTATTAAGGGAGTGAAGGGTAGAAGATGCACTTGAATCATTGGAATCTATACTCGAATTGACATCAACCTCAATGTCCTCTTCAGTACATGCTATTTCTGCTAGGTTATTCAATACATTGAACTGATTGTGTATTTCAGTTGCAGATTGTTCAGCAGCTCGAGTACCACCTCCTGAGGCCGCTGCAGCCTTCTTAGCCGTTTTTGAAGCCCTGGCAGACTCCCGTCGCTGTCTTCTGGACAGTTTGGATGTATTAGACAGGTTGGCCAAAGTACCTTCAGCTTTAGCACGAGACAACTTGGTACGAGTTGACATGAGAATCGTACCGAGATGGTTTAGGCCCTTCCATTCACCTTTATGGAGGGACGGATCACCTAGGTGTGCACCAGCGCCCCAAAAGGTATTATTGGTAGCTTCGATTAATTTATTGTCACCTGTGCTGAGTAGTTTCTCCGTGAGGGTTTTGTTTTGGATGAACTTGGCTTCAACAAGTAATGACATCATGTCCAATTCCCTCGATTTCCAGTCGCTTGAGCGTTCAACTCGGTCGGATAATGCCGTAATGGCAACGGATAAAGAGAATATTATTATTTTTCCACAGTCAAATTGTTATTCAATAAATAGCAACAGTTACAATCTCACAAATTCATGTGATTTTCGTTATGTCCTGAATATGAAATGAAATGAAATATGTAGTAACCCAGGCCTCTATGCAATATATCCACTAGATGAAAGGCCGGAACTGTTAGTCAAAGACAGATCTCAAGGAGGGAGACTTTCCACCTGTGTTAACTCCCACTAGTGGCCTCACCTGGATGCCACAGTTGTAACCTAGCCATTCTGGGGAAACTCCAAACACCCGCCTGTTCCTACCTCAAGCAATAAGTACTGTAGATATTTACGTCATTTGTCACAAAGACTGTCCCTACAACACCAAGGTAATACATTTGCATCATTTCAATTTCATTCATCTATACCTCATCTCATCTCAGTCCACCATATCTAACAAACTCTGTATTTATTAAGCTAACTTCACATTGATGTAGTTCCCAGGATCGGGGTGAAACGCTGACAATTCATGCCCGAATATCGAAAACTGAGATGACAAATGCCACTCAAATGGTTATTTTCTGGTTAGATATAATATTTCTTTTTTACACTTTTGAAAAGTCACCAAGTCAGGGAAACCTGTAGCCCCAGAGGCAGTCCAATTCCTTCATTTTTGGAACTTTTTTGGCAGCCCAATTCTATATTATCAGTTCTATTTCACTATAAGTATTTTTTTAACAGTTACAAATGTCCTAAGTGAAAAGGGTCAGTCACATCCCCTGTGCAATACATAGGTCTTTTTATCTTAGTGATATACTTGAGATATTACAATTATAGAAATAGAAATGGTGTTACTCTGATTGCATGTTTCTCCTAATTTGGGAATTTTTTTCAAGGGACTATTTCCGTGTTGCTCATATATATATATTATAGAATGCAATAGATCATCTACATATGGCTCCTTATAAAATGTCTTATTTGTAGAATTCCACAATGTTCTTGACACGTAGAAGATTTATATGCAAATTAAAGTATGTGGGCTTCTCTTCTCTTATATAGTGACCAGGTGGCCAAGCCTACCACGAGTCGTGCCACATGTCTTTTCCGACCATTCAGATGACACAGAGCACTACACATGACTGCTTAATCAATACAAAATAAACCTTGATAACAATAATATTTCTTTATTAGCGCAAAAAGGTAGCGGAATTCCTCAGGTCACTATATCTGATAACGTCAATTAAATATATTTAGAAGTTGCTGACGTAATGAGCATCCCGAAACTGATGACGTCTGAGGGATTCCCCAAGTGGCATAGCGTCTTCAGTCCAGCGGATATTGTGGTGGTGTACCCGGAAGTTGTCAATGCGCTCTGAAGGTGAGTGTCTCATATGAGTTGGAATGATTGCATGCACATAGCAATAGTCATTAGTCACTCTATTCTTATTGGAAAGACCCCATAAAGGAGCACCCACATTTTAGCAATTTCGGTATTAACGTCAATATAGGCCCAGGAGAACAGATAATATATTGAGGGGGCGGGAGGATAGTACTTCATCACTAGGTAGGCTAAGCGGAAAATATGTCACTGAATCATAAATCAAACTTCGTCATTTATTCTGGCAGGACCCCCGAAAGACAATAAGGTAGGGCCATAATGTTTTAGGTAGGGGGTATAGGGGATGAACAGTGTAACAGTTCTAAATTCTCCCCCACCCTCTTATTTAATATACCTGACCCCTCCAAGTTCAATTGGCTCCCATTAGGATCAAATTTCCCCCCACCCCGCCCTATTGAATTCAATGTTTCGTCATGTTCCTCTTATTAGAAATTCAATCCCTCATACAAAATTAATTACAGCAGAGTAAATAGGGCCAGGTTTTGAAAACGGGGTGTTGGGGTGAACATTAGTACAACAACAGTTTTTTTTACATCAAACGAAAGCTGAGATACCAAACATTCCAATTATGATGATCTCACATTCTCCAAAAGTATCCAATTGACCTGTTATTGGTGGTCAAATGTCAAAAGTCACCAAATTATAAGGGTAATGTGAAAGATTACTTTTATTGCGGTAGCTTTGTGAAATATGCAGCCATTCTCTTTATTTTTGGTATGGTGTTACCTTCTAGGGAGACATTGACACGATTGTTATGCATTTGACCTAGGTCACGGTCAAGGTCACTAAATGGAATGCAAAACAGCAACAATTAGTTGCAATTTAAGATATCTTCCCATTTATTTCACCAGCTAAATACAAGGAGCTAGCAGGGGTTCTCTATGTTCCTTGGAGCAGCTGCCATAGCAACCAGTATCAGTAAATTGTACCGTCCCGGCATGCATTGTTCTACTGAAAAGAGGTCAAAGGTCAAGGAAGAGGCAAATGA
The DNA here is from genome assembly GCA_942159475.1 of Sthenelais limicola. NCBI lineage: Eukaryota > Metazoa > Annelida > Polychaeta > Phyllodocida > Sigalionidae > Sthenelais > Sthenelais limicola. The sequence continues at coordinate 66,838,864 of OW804097.1, read as the reverse complement.
GGTAAGAATGTCCAATCAGGTTCTTTTCATTGAAAATGTCATGGCAATCTTGCTCTCTAAATTTAGTATTCCCAGCATGCACCATTCTCCTAGAATAGGGTCAAAGGTCAAAGGTCAAATGTCCTGTCACTAAATCCCTCTTAAAAGGCCTTTGTCCGCTTAGCCGATTCTTATGTGATTTTCACAGAAGTTCGTTTAAAAAAGTCCTCTGCAAAATCGCATGAGAATCGGCAGAGCGGGCTGGGGCCTTTAGAAAGAAATTTACCCCGAGTTCAAACTAATAACTGCTCCCTCTCTCTTTGTACAATTTCACAACATTGAAATAAAGATATGGTGATCAATTATAACCCTTCCAGGAGGAATAAAATGATAAAAAATCTTCCCCTGAGAATGTCAATTCATCGTTTAACAAATTAAATTTGTATGATCTTACGAATAGTTATTTGGGGAGGTATACTGCCCAAATACAATTATCAGGGCACAGTGCTGACCCCCTGACCCAACCCGATTCTGCCACGCCTGAAAAATGCCACTAAAACCGATGTGTGAGTTCTGGCACGAGCATGTTATAACAGTAACGATTTCATTGGCGTTTCCACTGCGAAATTTTGGTAGACTTGCCCAATAGTGATGTGTCGCTAACAGACCACACAATCGCCGACAATTGGCGCCAAGCTCAAAATGCTGGCAAAAGTGCTCATATGTGTTCGCAGTAAACTCCTAGTCCTAGAGGAAAGTGGGACAAATATATGTTATTTCGCCACAATATCGGTCATTAAGCCTTTCAGAATTTGTCCTAGCCTGTGTGTATCCCCCATTTCCATATACTACTATGATTCAGCGTTGATGCAGTATTCAGACCTGTTGACCTACCACGTATACATGCTATTTTAGCTTTCGCGTCCTTTTCCTTTTGTAATTGCAACGAACACCACCACCAAAATCCCGATCGCTTAACGGGCTTTGTGTTTCTCTTTCAGTATCACGTCCGACCCATATTTAAGCCAATAAGTTGTTCGTGTCTACCACTGTAATCCCCGATGAATGAACTTGGGCCCGTTGCACAAGAAACGCTTACTTAAAATGTTCCATGCTCAGGTGTCCTTCCCTCAAAGTTTATTACTATAGATCTGCTTAGCAAGGAAAAGTAGAGGAAGGAGGCATTTAAGTACAGGTCTATAAAGATTATATGCAACGGGCCCACTTATATAAGTCTATAAGCCTACGGGTATGTGTGGTATGCAGGCAAGTGAGTACTAAATAAGGATCTGCTACATTCCAGAAGGCAACTATGGCAACATTTACATGTTCCAATGTAAGATCGTTTACCATTTCATTGCAATTACATTTATAACTCTGAAACACTTTACTCCCCCATATAGAATATTTTTACCAAGTTGTACTACACTAGGGTAACTACTGCGTCTTTCTTTCATCATTTTAGTTCATTGTATCCTCTCATGGATGCTATGCCTCCATGGGGAGTCAGACAGATAACACGATTCATATAATTATCTTAATATGAGCCTAATATAATACTTAATGAAAGCCATTGCAGGAGGTCCGTTACAATTAATGACTGAAAATAATGGATTTCCAGCACCCCAATAATTCCTATTGTATGACATTTGTATGACTTCTTATTAAGCTCACAATGAAATTGCATTTTATCGACTTAAGAATGTCTTGGCTTCGATGAACTCTTAGAATTGCTGAGATTCTGAAGATTGGTAAAGGCAGGACATGGAGTCTCATCTCTACTTTCATTACTACATTCCCTACTGGTCTTGAACATTATCTATGTTACTCTACATTGATCATTTTATGGTTTCCCTCTTCATTCACGGTTTATCCTTAAAGCCCAGAACATCAGTCGCTTTGAGAGTTATTAAGATGTAGGTTGTTACACATGCATGTATGCATCAGCTTGTTTGTTCTGTTGAAAGATTCCGGAGAATATCTACTCAAACATATTTTCTCTTTTAAATGGCATAGTAGTGACCAGAATGAATTCTAGATTGCTTTATTAAATTAGCAGCCCGTCTATCTCTGACTCTTTAGACTTGCAATCTTGATCAACATAGCAAATCAAAATTAGAAAAGCTCTTCCAAAGTCATGAACATGGGAGATGCGGTAGGACAGCATTATAATGGATCAACGTTGGTTAAATGCCAATTCCCTCTCCAGACAGCAGTTGAATAAATGCACAGTCTTATCAGAACAAATTTCCAGTGCACAAGATGTTCTCAAATGGATATGGGGCGTATCTTGCAATGCCATTACTGAGAGGCACCCGGGAATCACAACAGATAACACAGAGAAGTAACTCCTCCCTTGTGTTTTGAACAAGTCTAGTCATGTATATGTTATCCAAAGCGATGCTAGGAAAGGCTATTGACCCTATCATTTAGATGTCTGGTAGAGGGTTCAGTGTACCGTTTGTGTTGCTAAATGTAGCCTATAATATCAATGAGAAGTTATATTATTAATTACCGAAATCTTGAAATGTATGTCAGGATTGAAAGGCTATCTATGCATTTGACTGTTTTTGTATCTGGTTCAAAGGATCTTCCAAATTCTCGAATATTTCTTGAAGGGTTTTTACTTTTACAAAAGATATGCTATATTTTGCAAACACACGCTCATTATATTCAATACCGTACTCCTATGGGACTGGACACAATTAACAAATACCAGTCGGTGAATTCAAGGAAATGGAGAAGTTGCATAATAGCATGATCATATGCTTCGACTAACTTCGATTTTTATATCTGATTCTTAAAAAATGTTTCTAAAAGGGTTCTTAATATTGACCTTAAGTACAACCCTAGCCTTTCTTCCAGGTTTAAAAAAGAAAAAGGAGCACCCTCCAGCAGGGATGAGTGAGTACAAAGAAGTTTGTAGAAGAATTCATCAGAGACCAATAAAGAAACACTTGCCCTGTGCCTCTTGTTATCTGCTTAAACCACGCTTGAAAGCTCCACATGAGTCCCAGAGTTCGAATAATTTATCGTGTTTTATCCCTCACGGATTGAGCAAACTATGCGCAGGCACCCAGGTAAACACGGCAAGGGCTTTAGAACACATATGACCGGAGGCAGAGTCGATTATTTCTCCGGGGGTGCCTTACATCAGGAAATGTAGGCCTTCTATCGTATTCATATTCACTTTACAATGTAACTTAGTAATGTTGTAGGTCGGTCTCAGAAAACCTTCATTATTTAGGATTTATTAACCTGACACGGAGTAATGTTGAAAGGTGAAAAATGGTAATGTATAGGGTTTTCAATTATTGAGTTCATTAAGTGGATCCCTTATATGGTATATTTATCACTGTGTGTATTGTATGTATGCGTTTGTATCTCCCAAAAGGAGTTATTAACCTTCCGAGAAACCAGTCAGAAGTAGTATCAAGTCACTGGGAGTCGTAATTTAGTGTCATTTACAGTACTTGGCTCTGTCTACATATTGTTGCAGAATCGGTGTGGGGGGTTGTGGGGAATAGTTTTCTGTACTTTTTTTTGAAAAGTGTCTTTTATCAACCTTTCCCAGAATCGCTAAACAATTATGAAACGACTCGCAGAGACTCGTTGCACGAGTCGCTATATTTAATTTATATTTCTCTAACTTTGAACACCGGATCACCAGATTGGCCTGAGAATCTGGACTGCTTTGGTTCCGCGCTTTTACTATAAATATTACAGATCCATGTGATTAGGCTCATAATAAACCTGGCTGGCCGTAATGCACCTTGTTTGTTCCATCTTGCTCAAGAAAACCTTCGATAACACCTATCAGTAATTATCTCAGATATAAGTCTTAACTAAGCCAAGAAAACCTAGTCGTTTAGGAACGAGATCCATGAGACAGCAGATTCGCCTACTGAACGATTCAACATAAGTTATACATCAACTTCCTCTCTTGATCACCTCTGGGATGAGGGTGAGCCGCTTCCTTATTTAGAATCAGGGTCCTTTAGACTCCCTATGAGTCGTCCCCGCAACAATAATATACAAGACAATAAAACAAGCAATACATAATCTCTAACTTATTTATTCAACTAGTCAATTTATTTATTTGTGAAGCACACTGCAACCAAAACACACCATGAAGGAAGTAGGAAGGAATAAGGGGTGTAAAGTGATATGTTTAGGGATAAATATCGACTGCCCATGGCTCCCAAACCTACATCCTCCACCCACCATCCATTATTCACATTCTATCCATGTCTTAATCACTCATAGTAACCTTTTTACAGCTCCGTCCATCTTCCTTGGCTTTATTACACAACATGATGTGTCATGCCTGAATATGCATAGCCGGTGCCCTGAACAATGGTTTTCTGGAGAACTGAACCGTCGCCAAATATTCCACCCAATACCACGAGACCTATTTACTGGAGTTCCTAAACAGGCTATACCTGCACTCGTGAGCTGTCCTAGGAATTAGATTTGTCTCACTTTTTCCCATAGCGGCGATTATGGTGGAGCGGACTCTTGTCACCAGACTTTGGTTTCTGCTTGATTTATGCCCTCGGCAACAGCCAGACTCATATCAAGGGCAGTGAGGTGAGATGACATATTTGGCAGCAGCTCTACTATCTGAACCCGCTGCTCCCTCAAGCCTATAGCACCAGATTCCCCGCAAATGCCAGATACATGCCTCCTCTTTGTCAAGTTACATTCTTTTTTGTAATTGGAGAATATTGTATATATGCCTCTGGGCCCGAAGCCAACGCCTTCTTGTCACCATAGACCTCTATTTATCGCCAAGGCATAAAATTCATTTGCTAATTAATGTGTGCGCTTTCTAGTCGGTGAAGTTTTGGGAATAGTCTTGCTAAACCATTCAGGTTTTTTTATTCATGATGTTTTTTAATTGTTGCTTGGTCAAAGGAGACAGACATATTTTGAAAATTATTCGAGACGATGTGGCACATAGGAATAAATTTAGCCGGATTATAAGAACAAAATATGTTCCAATGTTATTCATTGTAGTCCTCTTGACTTGTAATAAGTTATTTATTTACATGCAAAAGACCTAGATAAGAAAAACGGTGCAGCAGATACAAGAGACACTGTTCACATATTATGTATGCGTATTGGAAGCCCAAAATGGCTACTTAGATAAAAGATAGAAATAAAGTTTAAAAATATGACAAAACGAGACGAGATCTGACGCGAACTGATGAGCGTCACCATTTTAGATTCCTTCCTCCTCAAGTGGAATTAAATATTCAAGTCGTGACAAATATGGCAATAATGCCATAATATTTGATGTTGCGCAATGATAGCCACCTTTTTAGCTATTCATAAATTGAATATAAATCAGGTATCGAATGATTGATAACTGACTTTGCTTTGATTAGTTTTAATAGCGGCATTCCGAGATCGGTTGTTTTTTGTTTTCTTTATTTACTTAAAGGCCAAAACATATTTAAACAGTTCAATTGAAAAAACGCTATACTCGCCATGGATTATTTCGAGCGTTAACTATATAGAATTACTCAAGATTCACACAATTCACACAACTTGAAGAACATTCAATTATATATCATCTGTCATATAGTTACTCCAAAGAAATACTGCTACTTTCACTACAATTAGAACACTTGATAAATATTACACCAACTACATGGAGGAACATCTATCCTGGCAAACATTCGGGCAAACACAAGATAACTGTAATCTTTTCCATGACCTGAAGCATGTACCATACAGAAAAGATATGAACAACGTGGTATAAAACAAATTTAAATGCACATAATATAAACAAGCGTTGGTCGTACTATTTCTACCTCCTTTCCCCCACTAGGGAGATATCACAACCAATCTCGGAAGAAATGTATTGTATATAGTTTTATCCAATGCGGTGACATACACAAACGCAGTGACTGATATAAAGATAATAGGGCTCGTTTGTCCCAGTTTGGATAATTGTATGATTGAGTATACCGAGTATATGTATTGTAACAGAAAGGTACGTATAGATTGAGGTATTATGACATCGTTGCAGGGAGGGTAGTTAATTGCACTAAAACAATGTTTAGATTATATTCTTCGTATCATATTAAATTTGGTAGAATTTGATTAAGTTGTGATATCTGACAAACCAGGCAACACATGAAAATAATAACCGTTGTGGTTATGTACGGAAGACGAGAGTGCTCACGCATGGAAAGTTTCATTTTTTAAATAGAAAATCATTTTCATTTCCAAAATCATTTTGAATTTCAAAATCATTTTCAATCTCATTTAAAAACTAAAATTTCCTTTTGTTTTAAAGTATGTTTCAAAAGACACAGGCGTTTTCATTTCCGTTTTGAATTTGAATTCCGTTTTCATTTCCATCTTGAAATGGAAATGAAAATCTATGAACGAGACTTAAAACGAGATGAGATCTCACGAGATTTCGAGCACAAAATGGCGGCCCCCATAGGTGCCGCCATCTTTGATTCTGTAGTACATGGATATTTTGTAAAGAATTTAAACGTACAAGGCCAATAACAAATATTTAGATATTTAGGTTGAGATATGAACATGGTGAGAAGTGGTCGGACTATTTTGTGTCCATATCTCAACTTTTCATTACATACCACAATTATGAAATATATGTGTCGGTTCTCTTGGGATCTCGTCTCATTCAAGTCTCGTTCATAAACCTTCTTCTTATTCATACATTTTCTATAAATGTTTCTATCAACTCTTTAAAACTGTAAGTGAACATTCTGGGCTATCGTAGCCTACCATTGGTCCCCCTAGCCCCCACCCACCACCAGACACACTTTTATCGGCACTGCAAGAATACAATTAAGGCCATCGTGATGCTAGGGACTGAACATTCATGAGGGACATTATGCTTCTCATTCATAACTTATTTCCCATGTCTAGACAATGATAAAACTGGTGGTAAGCTATAATTCAAGGTAATGCACTACCGCAGGAACTTATTGTTTGATAAGTAATGATGGTTTTGCATGCTTCGCAATTCACTCTAAGCATAATACTTGTTGTTCGCTTTTATAGGCTTTTAAGTATCAACTTAAATCCTCATTAAGGTTCGTCTTTCAAATTCACATTGGCATATTTCTCTAATCCACAAGACCATAATGGATAGATGATAAATGTGATGTGTTACAGGAAAATGAGTCACAAGTTGCAAAAATGGATTTCGAGATGTTGAGATACCATCACATTTGAAAAGATGAAATCAAGACGATGCCAATGAAAGTAAACAGTAGGATAGCTAATAAGTGTTTTTTATTTTAAGTTTGATATCTTTATTTTTGGAAAAAAAATAAATGTTTGCAATATCTCTTGTAGCTAAATATACTCTATAAAATGGCCCTAGGAATGCCTGAATATATATAATACACTATCTTGAAATTTAGTACATGTATTCATGCTACAGACGTTGGTAAGCCCTCTAAAGATGAAAACATTCCTGTAAAGACATCTTGTGAAAGAAAACGCTTTAAAAAATATCAATTTTGCGACTAGTGACTCAATTCCCTGAAACACATCACAAATATGCTACGCGATGGATAATAATATTGTCAGGACAATACCAGGTCATAGATTGGAAGACAATCAACTTCTTTGACCGCTCACTAAATGGTGAATGATAGATATTTCCTACCTCATTCTGCACATCTTATGATGAGAGTTGTTTTATTCAAGACGTCATGTATGAGCACTTAGATCAAATATGTCCATGGACTGGAGGAAGGCTTAGGATTAAAAAACGTACGTTTCTCTGAAGCAGAGATACACGCGATAGTAATTTATATGACAAGACACGTCTTTATTGGATTTCATCTATGATTTTAGACACTTTACTGTCACCATAATGTTTTTGTTCTTGTCTCATATTATGTTAACGTGTATAAAAGCAAAGTTTCTCGCATGTGAGGGACAACATCAGCATTTTCCATTCCCGTCCCTAATCAAGACGATTTTATTTTCTAGAAATCTGTTAAAGGGGCATAGTGCGTGCATGAAGGAAAGTGGGTCTCATTCAAATGTAAATTAAAAGAAGAATGCGTTTAAAAGTATATAGGACACATGTACAAATTGTAAAGACTGTCGGAATATTACTTGATGGATTTCTCAAGTTTGCACATGTATAAGTACTTTGTTATTCTAAACGATACAGAAAAGGATAAATGATACGTGCATATGCCCTTTAATATGAAGGCTGCACACATACTATTCATGTCCCTAAGGGCTCTTGAGGCTGGACCGAACGAACTGAAAATTAAGATTAACGAACTGAGCTAAGACTAATCATACGGAATGCCGAAGCGTTCATTTTAAAATGAGGACTAATAACTGTGGCATGCCTATCACCATCTAAATGAGGCCTGCGGCAATATGGTTTACCTGTCATACATCAATTATGTTCAAAGACTTTGATTCGATATACGTTTCACAATATGACAATTCAAAAGGCAGATCCGGAATCTCAGGTTCAGTAAATATTATCCTGGAGGTACTTGTGGAGTGAGGCGGTATATTGGATTTGTATTTCCATCGACATAATATATATTAAATAGTTATATTATATAGGAAACAGGACATTAATCCTCTGCTATGCAGATATTCCAGACTGCCTTCAAGTCAACATTTAAAATGATATACCGGTGACGTTTACATGTGATCAAATATTACAGCGTCAAGAGTTCCATTTCAGATCAAGGGAAAAATATCAAATTTACCTATTGTTCTGTCTTCGGAAGAAGATTGTGTGTCTATTTCATTTACAGGCCCAGACAATGTTCATTTTCAGTTTCAGTGGAGCCCAAACAACTGTTATTAAATGTCCTTAACAATTCCAGTATCCGTGCAGTTTCAAATTTATTAAATATTTGTATCTGGGAAGCCTGTTTGGGAGGCCTTAAGGACACTTTCTAAAATTGCCAACTACTCCATTTTTTTCACTATGAAAAGTATTAACGGTAAACTAAACAGGAACTAAAAAGACAGAAATCATGACAATAAAATGTTAAACTACGAGAGTTCTCAGCAATTACATTATAATCTTCGAATCAAGTTTCAGATTGACTAAACATTTTCATCTACGGAAGTATAGAGTTGAAACAGGTAAAAGATGATGTAGTTTGGTATCTTACACGTGATGCCTCAAGGCATCAACGTCAAAATGGCGTCGTGGACGGGACGTATCCTCAAGGCATCACGCGTAATTTCGCGTCGTGAACGGGACGTATCCTCAAGGCATCATTGCGTCGGTAATTTTAGAATATGCTCTAACTCAGCTAAAAATCAACATTTGCAACTGATATTCGGTATATATGTAGGAAATTATATAAATTAAAATTAGTTGACATGTTTCCATGGAAATATTAGTAATTTCGTCATCATTTACGTCATTAAACGTCATTAAACGCTGGAAATATTCAGTCAGAGCAAAATGGCCACCGCCGAGGACGACTGGGTTGCCGACTGGTCAGACAGTCTGCCCTCCGACTGGGAGGATGACGTCCCACTACGTCCATCATTTAGAACAAATGGTAGGAAAAGAAGAAGAGAAGTCACTAGCAGCTCATCATCAAGTTCATCGAGCGATGAGGAGGATAATCGGCCCCTGATCGGTTTCCAAACTGAAAAGTCTGGCGAGAGGACGTGGACAAGGGAGGGACGGGACGTCGAGCGTCCAACTTCAATCCCAGAGTTCGAGGAGATACCAGGCTCCAAAACACAAGAAACGACGATATTTGGTATTTTTAGTTTATTCTTCAATATCAACCTAATGACCACCATCTGCGAAAATACAAACAAGTATGCATCGACCCTGCAACTCAATGGAAAAAACACCAAGAAATGGACAGAAATGGAATTCCCTACGCTAAGAGCATTCATCGGGATCACATTCTTGATGGGACTCCTTCGGAAACCTCGCCTCAAAGAATATTGGACGCAAAAACCATCATTGAGAACAGATTACATCGCCCAGTCGATGCCACGGGACCGATTCCAACAAATTCTAAGGTAAAAATATTAATACTATTGCAAAAACATAAGTTTATACGCTTATGAAGGGGTGGCGAGAGCTCCGCACGATCGAGGAGAAACTAAGATTTTAGAAAAGTCCTGGAAAAAAAGTAAAGAAAAGTGTGAAATTTGAATAAAATGTTGACTTCATATCATATATTATCTAGGCATTGTATTTATATATGCTTTGGTTCTCTAACAGATGCCTAAGCTTCGGTGAGGGGACTGCAGAGGAAGAAACCAGAGCAGACAACACTCGGCCCTTGACGAAGGAGCGTGTGCTGGCCTTGTTGGTGGCGTTTAACGCCGTCGCCGCCCGTGTGTACAGGCCTCAACGAGAGCTCTCGATCGATGAGTCGATGGTGAATGTAAATACATTAGTTAAACTAAATAAATGGCTATAGCATGAAATCTGCTTCCCGTATTTTCTAAATTCTATCAAAATAATTTTCCCCCATCCACCCTTCCCCTCCCCATCCACCCTTCCCCTCTACCCACCCTTCCCCTCTACCCACCCTTCCCTCTACCCATCCTTCCCCTCGTCCATCCTTCCTCTCGTCCACCCTTTCCCCCTCATCCACCCTTCCCCTCCTCATAATCAAAATTATTGAATTATTGTCATTTTCTTCCAGCATAAAGGGCGCTGTCAGCATCGGCAGTATAACCCTGCAAAGCCGTGTAAATGGGGGATAAAAGTATGGATGCTTGCAGAGTCCATAACTGGTATGTACATTATTATGTATTCTATAATTATGTATTCTATGTATTCTATATTAACAGAGATTGAGACTAAACATTATAACTATAACCCCAGGAAATACCTACATATGTGTGTATAGGCAACCATATTATTATGTTTTGAAAATCCCCTTATTTCGATCATATTCTTGTCAGAAAGTTATTATTATTCTTATTATCATTTTATAGGCTATGTGATGCAGGTAATACCTTATTACTCTGGACAAGGGAAACAAGATCTGTATGACGACGTGTGCAAACCTCTTTTAAGTGCTGTGGATACCCTAGGAAAAGGTTTTTTTGTTTTTTTTGATAACTATTATACCACTGTGAGGATGTTTATTTTTTTTGTTTTTGAACCACTTTTATTCAGTCTCTCAACAAAACTCTCTCCCGAGGTGAGTGACATCTAGAAAATACAACTCAACCTTTTCCTTGCTCACATGTTTATCAAAAATACGCTTCCTACTTTGTGTTTCCCTTATTAGGCTACTTATAAAATTACTTATAAAAATGTTCTCTCTCTATGGTTACCTATTAAGAGGTGGCTCTGCGCTAGGCGTGCAGCATTTTTCTATTCACAGTAACTAAGGACATGTAGGTTACACAAACTACAACAATGTATACAAAAATAAAGGGACACTATATCTCATATCGTTAGTGTCTGTTTCAATTATACCTGCAGGCTGGAGAGGTCGGCGAACAATTTCCTCCAGGCCTCCCTGACTTCTCTTGGGGCATTCAGGACTTTGTTTTGGTACAGTACCGTCCTATTCCTCTCCATTAAATCAGCAATTACTATTTTAAACGCTAAGAAGCCTTGGTGAAACAACTTCTGCCTATGAATTATTGCTTTAACCTGGAGGATAATCCAATTTACTATTTTCTCGCTGGTACCATGGTTTTCAATCCCGAAAATGATGTCAGCAGGTTTCACCTCAACTACACCTTTATCATATACAAATATTTGGTTACCACTTCTAGTCGCTCGTAGGTGATTCATATCAGATATCATCTTTAAGACCTCCTGCCACATTTCTCTGGTCTTCTTGCAGTGTACAAAAAAGTGTTCAATACTATCCGTTGCGTTACAATAGGAGCACTTTTTGCTCTCTACAATATCCATATTACTCAGGACCTCATTGCATGTTACCGTTCTGTGTATGATCCTGTATTGAAGTGTTTGGAGTCTAGTCTCCCTAGTGACCACATATGGGTGTCTAAATATTTTCCTCCATTCAAAGTTTACAATTTCACACTCACTAAGGCCTAGAATATTTCTCCATGCATACAGTTTCTCGATCTTCGGCTTCCTTTTAAGGACAAGAGCATTATACAACGTTTTAGCACTCGCAGATCTTACATTTACCAGACTTCCATTAATCGAAATTATGATGTTATCATTCACCGGTGTTTCCGCTTCCCTACTCAATATATTCCACCATTCTGACGGTATTGCTTTAACAAGATCCCTGCGTAGTGAATAAAATGAGTCAATATTGTACTCTGTTTTCAACTCCAGCAAGGACATAAACCGACCTTGGTCATTTGTAATGTCACCAATGACGCTTATTCCCCTACTCTGCCACGTTTCGTAAATGAACATCTTGCCTTTCTCTTTGATTAGCCTATTGTACCATATCCTCTCCTTGCGGATTTGTTCTGCGTTTACAGGGGCTTTACTGTAGTAATATTTATTCCACAGTTCGAAGATTTCACGATAGAAGTGATTCAAACACGTCTTAGGTTTATACCTACTAAGAAAGATACTATCTACACTCCTTCCCATGTCGGCCTCAAGGGCTTTGAAATTATTCGAATTTTGATTTTCCAGGATGATCCGAATCCACTTGATTCTGTTCGCCTCGACCACCTCTTTGATGTTTCTTAGGCAAAGACCACCCTTTTCGATATTTTGGACCAGAAAATCGGTGCTTATCTTATTTTTCAGACTTCTCCAAATAAATTTCGAGATAATCTTCTCAATTTCCTTTTGCTTGGTGACTGGGATGGGGACACATGCTAGCGTGTATTGAAAGATGGGGAGGATAAACACATTTACCACCAACACTCTCCCTTTTAACGTTAAAGATCTTTTGCCCCATTCACATAGGATGGCCTTTGCTTTTGCAATCAAATCATTCGTATTAATTTCCACTAACATTTTCTCGTTTCTCGGCGACATAAGAGTAACACCTAGAATCCTAAACTGTTTCTCCCATGAGAAGCTCAAGATTTCTCTATTCGTTAATCGAATATCACCCACGTTAAAACCTTTGGTTTTTTTAGGATTAAGTTTGAGGCCTGTGGCCAGATGGAAGTCATGCAAAATTCTTACAACTTTTACCAAGGAGAATTCATCTCTCACAGTCACAGTTAAATCATCGGCAAACTGTATAATTTTAGATTGATGTTCACCCAACATAATACCACTAACATTTTCATCCTTTCTGATGCTTAAGGCCAACATTTCCACCACAATTGTAAACAGAATCGGGGAAATTGGGTCACCCTGTTTAACCCCTCTCCTGATATTGAACCAAGAGGAGGCATGACCATTATTGCAAAAAGCTGCCTGTGAGCTACTCAATAAAGTTTTAATCCAAGATCTAAACTTATTATTTATATCGAAAGACCTCAGTGCCCCGTCCAAGAACCCCCAGCTCACCGAATCGTACGCTTTGGTGAAATCAAATGAAACCACCAGACCTTTTTCTTCATTCTTTTCGAGGATCGATAATATGTCATCTATTTTTCTTATAGCAACTCCAATATTTCTTCCTTTTATAAAGCCAAATTGATCTGCATGAATCATATCGTGCAAATGGAATTCCAACCTCCCTGAGATAGTTTTTGACATAATCTTGTAATCCACGTTCAATAACGTGATAGGTCTCCAGTTTCCCAAAACGGTGAGATCCGAGTCTTTCTTGGGCAGGACACTGATCAGCCCCCTACTTTGGCTGTCTGAAATTCTTCCTCTATCAAAAGAGAACTCAAACATTTCCATAAATATCCCATGAATAGCGTACCAGAAAAAGGAATAAAACTCGGCCGTAAAGCCATCGCATCCTGGCGATTTGTTATTTTTCATTTTTTTTTTAACTATATTGGTGACCTCCTCATACTCAAATGGTCTCGTTAGAATATCATTATCAATCTCATCCAATTTCAAGGGAGAATTCGAGGTAAAATTGTTCTTCAACTCATCATCTATGACAAACTCATCATACAACTCCCTGTAATATCTTTCACCTTCCTTCAGGATTTCTTTTTTCCCTTCAATTAGTTGGCCATTTACACGAAGTTGATTAATTTTTTTCTTTTCCGCTTTATACTTTTCCAGGGCACAGAAGAACTTGGTGGGTTTCTCTCCCTCCGTCGCCCATCTGGCCCTGGATCGTATTAGTGCCCCTTGGGCTTTATCTAGTTCGAATTTTTCTAAATCTTTTAGAGCTATATTTCTCTGCTCTCTATCATCCTTCGTTAGGCTTTTTTTTTCATCAAAGGTTTTGATCTTACATTTCAGCTCTTTTTGTCGTTCATTCCTAGCCCTGGCCAGGTGACTACTCCTGTTAATAGCCTCCTGTCTAACCTTTAATTTAAACATTTCCCAAACTAATATTGGAGACAGATTTTCTGTATTTGGCTCGAATGCGAAAGATTCCACACTAGCCACAAAATGTTCATCCTCTAAGAGTCTAGCGTTAAATTTCCAGAAACCCCTCCCTCTTTTCTGAGATAGAAAGGAAATCTGTACTTTGACAATCTTATGATCTGATAAAGGATATGACTGGGCCTCACAATCGACTAGCAAGTTCACAATGTTACTTGATATGAATACATAATCCAAACGCGACTCTTGCTCATTCCTGACCCATGTCTTCGGTGGTTTACCACCATTTTTGGCTTTAACAGTATCGCATAAGTCTAGTTCATTAACAAACTCATTAAGTTGTACGCTTGATTTATGGGTAGCTTTGTTTATGACATCAGCGTTAAAGTCTCCCATTACTATTAAATCATCTGTATCCATACCTCTTATCATTTCAAGTATTTCATCCAATAACACTTTCTGGCCTTTGACGTTATCGCTGGTGGGGGCGTATACATTAAATATTGTTGACCTCTTACCTTCGATATTTAACACAATGTACTGCCATCTCCCCATTTTATCACTCTTTTCCTCAACAATCTTATTTTCTATGTCTTTGGAAACCATAAACATAACTCCTCTGGCCGCAGACGTACCATGAGAGAAAATAATATTACCACTCCATTGAGACTTCCATATATGCTCTATTTTAGGATGTGAGTGAGACTCTTGTATAGCTAACACCAGATTTTTTTTACCTTTGAAAGACTCAAATATAGCCTTCCTTTTAACACTCCCTCCCAAGCCATTTACGTTAAACGATACAAAATTAAAAATGTCAGTGTCATTCTCAGAGTTCTGCTCCATTTCTTCGTTTTGGTGAACTTTTTACATCTTCATTCCAGAGTCATGCCTCCTACGACCCTCCCTGGGGGGTCTTGTCATCAGGCACTTCTTCCTCCATCTCCTCTTGCTCTCCATCATCTCTCTGCTCACTCTCATCCTCCCGAGATTCTGTCTCCTCACTCTTATCAGTCATCTCGTCTCTCACTTCTTTCCAGGTTTTGCCCAGCAGATTGCCATTTGGTGGCCAGGCATCCGAGTTGAGCAGTTGTGGGTCATCAAGGCCCATGCCCACTCCCCAGATCTTATCCTTTGGGGCAGCCTCGATTATATCCCTGTCGCCCGTGTACAGCAAATAATCTCTAACATGATCATTGTCCCGAACCTTGGCTCGGAGCGCTGACTTGAGGAATTCGGGCCTGTTTTGTTCCCATTTATCCTTGAAACCAATAACAGAGGACATGAAGGACTTGGCGTCTTTTGGGTTCCATGTTGTTAAAGCCATGTTGGACTTTTCAGCATCTTGGCCAACCTTGGCTCGCATATAGAACAAGTATTGTTCCACATTATCGAATTCATATCCAGCTATTCTGAAAGGTGCATAGAAGTGATTCGAGAGCGGATTGTTCTCCGTGAAAAAGGCCATGGTGTTCTCGTCTTGTCTCTTGGTCAGGTTGGACAGGAGGAGGGGGGTAGGTACTCCTGACAATTCATTATGCCTATACCACTTATCAACAAACACACTTCCCCTCCCTACCTTCGCCTGGGTGTAGCCTATGGCCAACGCAGCCTTTGCGATGATCTTTGCTCTGGCAGTCCTCTGCCGCATGAAGAAGGGAATGTCTTTCTTTATGAATACTTTTCCTACATTGGGGTTGTCTTCATGCTGTTTGAGCCTAGTTCTGGCATCATAGACCAAAGTAGCATCTTGGAAGGTGTAAAACTCCATCTTGATGGGGCTACCTCTGTACGTATTGCAGCGACAGGCACGTTTAATCTTTACCGTCGACACTAACAGGTAATTCTGAAGCATATTTATGCATAAGTTAAGAACATCCGTCTCTGTTTCGTGATCTGTGGCACTGACTCCCACTACCACTAGGTTTCTTTCTAGTTTCGCACACTCATCACGTACGAACTGTTCATCCTTAAGCTGGTCTAATCTTTTCTGTTCACTGTAGCTCACCCCATGTCTGGTATCCCTGTTCTGTTTCAGGATCCTTATATCCTCCTTGCACTCCTGCATCTCCTTCTTCATTGTCGACACTTGTTTGTCTATGTCGATATTGAATTCCACTACATCGTCCAATGTTTCGACCACCTCATTGACAGTGGTCTTGACAAGTTCCATATCTTTCAAGGCTCCAAACAACTGTGTAAAGCTTTTCTGGTTGGCCTCGGCGAGGTCCAGGACCATTTGCCCCACATCCCCCGTTAAGTTATACTTGGGGGGCTCTCTATGCATCCTCAGCGGCAGTTTTTTTATTTCCTTCCTACCTTGTTTACTCATATTTGCTCTTTTGGCCGTACCACCCTCGGACGGATCAGTATTCTCACTCCTCTTTCTCTTGGCTTTGGTCGATCCTCTTGTCAACTCTTGGTCCGAAGTCACCTTAGCTTCTTCGACACCCGAGCTCATGCCGGATAATTCCGTGACGTTGCACCCGGTAAGAATCTATAGTTCGCCTATTCTTTACCACTACCGATCTGAAACTTTCACCTTTTTGTTTACTTCCGGTAATGGCTGCCACTCACTTCCTGTTTCAGAACCTTCGGCTACCACATTAATTTGCTCCACTCCTTCTATCTTTTAGTGTATACTCGAGGCTACCTTAAACAGTCCATAGCACAGAAATTGTTCATCTATATCTTTTCCCCTCTATTTTCCAAGCCAACTTTGTTCCTAATTGACTTATATCAATCCCAGTCGGAGACCGCTTACGCACTGATTACTTTGTTATTGTCTATCGTGCTTCCATCTGGTGGGAATTTTATCAACAGTCCTCCGTCTATGCTTTCGTTCGTTTCACCTCGCGCCGCCAGGCGAACGTCTGACGCACACAGTTCTATTCTACCCTCGGTTTTATCAGTTAATTGTCAATTTTAAGCGAAGGGCATAATTTTTCAACTCTTTCCTTATTTCCTATAAGATCCTAGCTATTCCTTAGGTTATTCTCCGAGAGAGTCATTCACCACTGTGAGTGATCCCGCTATGGTCCACCTCCAGTGAGTGTTAAGTCCGGCTTGCTGGGTTAATCCAAGATGTCTGACCCTTCTTCCTCCAGCGTGGTCCGTCCGACCCAAACTAGTTCTAGAGAACGATGAATCCTCCAGACTCTCTAATATTCAATTTGTGTCCTTTGTGTCTTTTGATTTCCTTAGCGCTTGTGCTAAGTTGTTCTTTGCGAGCAACTCCTCACCGTATATTCCTTTTCTTCTACTCACGCTTGAGCGATAATAAGCCCATCGGCTCTTAGATCACTCCAGTAAGGCGGGAAGTTTTTAAATCGTCCGTATTTCAATATTCCTTATTTTCTACCCTGGGGCGTTAGATCCTACAGGATCCGTACAACTAGTTCTTCCTTTCTGACTAGAAACTCTCTGGATCTGAAAAAGAAGAAAGATTAACGCAGAGCAAGGCTCCACACGTTCCACCACTTTCTCAGTCAAACCGGAAGTCCTGAGGATGTTTATTGATTTGTATCAGACATTTAGGACTTTTTGTTGCGGAACCATTAGAAAAAATAGAAAAGAACTTCCAAAAGGCATGATGACCAAGACCCACCCTCAACTGAAAACCAAAGGTAGTACTATGTTTTCTAGAAGTAACAAACTCCTTCTATTAGCATGGAAGGACAACAAGATTGTCCATGTTCTCTCTACGATCCACGGCAGCCAGATGACGACTACCACTAGGAGAACGAGAGAAAATTCGGTATTCGTACGACAAGAAGTTGAATGTCCTGTGGCCATCAGGGACTATAATAAATTCATGGGAGGTGTCGATCATTGCGATCAAATGATAGGGTATTATTGTTTTCAAAGAAAATCTGTAAAGTGGACAACTAAATTATTCTGGTACACGATTGAACTGATGAAAGTAAACAGCCATGTAATCTATAACTGTGTGAACGAAAACAAAATAAATCTGTACGATTTCAGCACCTTATTGGCCAAAACCTTGTGTTCTGATGTGAGAAAGCATAACTCGATCCCTCCAACCATCACCAACACACCAGAGAGGCTGACAAGGAAGTGTTTTCCTGTTGATTTAGGTAACAAGACTAGATGTAAACTATGTGTAAAAAGAAATGCAAAAAATCCAGAAGTAAAGGTACGTCAAACCAAATATGGTTGCAGCAGGTGTAACATTCATTTGTGTCTTCCACAATGCTTCACCGACTACCATACTAAAAGGATGCTTGTGGAAGAATAATGTATAATAATGTAATATATTTCACCTACTTGTATATATCCCTTGTGTATATAGTTCTTGAACGATGACCAATGTCATTATAAATAAATATGTTGCTTGGAAGTTCTAAAAGTTATTCCCTGTTGTCTCGTAGTCTTTTCACTGTTTCCTGATGAATAATCCAATAGTAAATTCCATGAATAAAAATCCAATGGCACTGCTTGAATAAAATCCAATCTGCGATGATGTAGAAACACACACTATGAGCTGAGTACGACGACTCACCACTGCCCATACCACAATATGAAACATATCATAAGAGATTAAATTCCAGTGAGGCTCCTTTTGTATAAGAATTAATAAGGGTAATGGAGGGGAAGGGTAATCGGGAGGGTAATGGAGGGAAAGGGTGGACGAGGGGAAGGGTGGACGAGGGGAAGGATGGACGAGGGGAAGGATGGACGAGGGGAAGGGTGGACGAGGGGAAGGGTGGATGAGGGGAAGGGTGGACGAGGGGAAGGGTGGACGAGGGGAAGGGTGGACGAGGGGAAGGGTGGGTAGAGGGGAAGGGTGGGTAGAGGGGAAGGGTGGAAGAAGGGAAGGGTGGACGAGGGGAAGGGTGGAAGAGGGGAAGGGTGGACGAGGGGAAGGGTGGGTAGAGGGGAAGGGTGGGTAGAGGGGAAGGGTGGGTAGAGGGGAAGGGTGGGTAGAGGGGAAGGGTGGGTAGAGGGGAAGGGTTGAAGAGGGGAAGGGTTGAAGAGGGGAAGGGTGGACGAGGGGAAGAGTGGATAGAGGGGAAGGGTGGGTAGAGGGGAAGGGTGGGTAGAGGGGAAGGGTGGGTAGAGGGGAAGGGTGGGTAGAGGGGAAGGGTGGGTAGAGGGGAAGGGTGGAAGGGGGAAGGGTGGAAGAGGGGAAGGGTGGACAAGGGGAAGGGTGGGTAGAGGGGAAGGGTGGGTAGAGGGGAAGGGTGGACGAGGGGAAGGGTGGAAGAGGGGAAGGGTGGACGATGGGAAGGATGGGTAGAGGGAAGGGTGGGTAGAGGGGAAGGGTGGATGGGGAGGGGAAGGGTGGACCGGGAGGGGCAGGGAGGATGGGGAGGGGAAGGATTTATGGGAGGGTAGATGGGGAGGGGAAGGGTGGATGGGGAGAGGAAGGGTGGACGAGGAGGGGAAGGATGGGTAGAAGGGAAGGGTGGGTAAAAATTGATTACCAACATAATGGCGTCATGGGCGGGTGATGCCTTGAGGCATCACCCGCCTATGATGCCAACTATGCGATGGGAAGATGGGGAGGGGAAGGGTGGATTTGGAGGGGAAGGGTGGATGGGGGGAACAAATAAATAAGAATAAATATTCCAATGTGTCCAAGATCCAGTGCTTCAATATAATCCAATCAGCGATGATAATATCCAACGCAATATAATAATCCAATGGTAAATTCCATGAATAAAAATCCAATGGCACTTCTTGGATAAAATCCAATCTGCGACGATGTAGAAACACACACTATGAGCTGAGTACGACGACCCAACACTGCCCATATCTCAATATGAAACATATCATAAGAGATTAAATTCCATTGAGGCTCCTTTTTGTATTAATATGAAGAAATAAATAAATAAGAATAAATATTTCAATCTGCGACGATGTAGAAAACTTTCACATTCACCGAGTGACCCGATCAGGAGAACAGCTGATGATCTAGGTCAGATCTAGGTCTCTCGAAGGCTTAAAGCTGTGATGACCTATGTATAGTTTTCAGTGGATATTTCCATAATATCCAATGAAACTACTAAAAACAGATGTGTGAGGCCATTCTATATCTTGTTTCCAGTTGTTTTGCCGCTTTGTCAATGTTTCCTGATGAATACTTCAATGGGGATCTCGGTGAATAAAATATCCAATCTCCGACAACAACTGCGCAGTTGGCCATGATGGAATCTCGTGCACTTGACATTTGGGCGCAGCCACAGTAATATCCAACTAGATCGATCTAGTTCAGAATAATGAACCATGTCGACTTCTAAGACTATCACAAACAATAGTTCATGACATGATTTAAGTCCAGTGAGGTTCCTTTTCATATCAATTCCAAGAAATATATCGATAATGATGAATAATATTCCATGCGGGGACCGACTCCCTCATCAGCTGTTTCTTCTTCCATCTCCGTGACCTACATTTAGTTTGGCAATGTTTGGCAATGTTTTTCGGTCCAGATTTCCATAATGTCCAATGAAACTGCTAAAAACAGATGTATGAGGCCATTCTATATCTTGTTTCCAGTTGTTTTGCCGCTTTGTCAATGTTTGCTGATGAATACTTCAATGGGGATGTCGGTGAATAAATATCCAACTGCAGAGATGAAGGTGCCGGCACGGCCATCTTGGAAAATCTTGAAAGATGACGCTTGAGCAGGAAGACGGCAAATATCGAAATAATCACTCAAATAAACCATGTCAGCTTCCAAAATGGCCACGAAGAATAGTCTATACACTGATTTAACTCCAGCAAGGTTGCTTTTCTTGGAAATCTTCCGTAATATATCAAAAATGGCGAATTATCTTCCACGCGCCTGACTCGAAAAGACTGGTTTTGCCGCCAGGCCGGTTCAATCTGGTTCGCTCCCGTCCACCACGCGAGATAACGTCTGGGCGAGACCCGGATATGACGCTAGTTACCCGCCGCGCGGTTCCCGCCTCGAATGGGTTAACTATACCTATTGTTGGCAGATGTGAAGCCTTTTTGTGAGGCTACATCTAAGTGACGTAGAATTCACTGTTTTAAAGCTGCATTCTCAGCTATTATGACAAAGACAGTCTTACCAAATTTACCGATATATATGACTTATAGGATTTCATTCATCATTTATGTTGCAATTGTGTATTATTTTTAAACAAGAATCTAAAGTAGAAACGGTCAAGTGAAAATAGCCAGCCACAAAGAGCGATAATAGGTGAAGTCATCATAGGAAAGGATTCGAGCGGGTCCTCTAAATACAAATTAGGAAGTTTTAGATGCTCTGTAGTAAAAACCAACAGGCAGAATCGTCCAAAATGTCGGTTAAATGATTAGATGGGTTGGAAAAGAATGGAAGAATATGTAGAAAATGTTTTGTTTTTTACCAACGTCAACTGAGAGTGCAGCTTTAAATTGTCGATTACTCCACTATCTTTGACTATTAAAAGTATAATATTATAGTAAACTAAAAAGACACTAACGGAAAAGAAATCGCTACCATGGAATCTTAAACCATCGGATCACACTACTCAGTTCTCTCAGAATGTGAGGCGCCCTTCACAGAGGATTTAAGCCTTGGTTTGGTAGGTATAGAGGAAGAAGAACTGAGGTTAGATTATATTTACTTGATGTCAAATTATCTTGTTTACAGATTTGAGAAAAAACCTTAGGGACAAGATTTTATCAATTTGCGATAGAAGCAAGTCTAAATTAGTTTTGAAAATACAAAGCAAAACAGCTAACAAATTTGAAAAACAAACAGCACTTGGTGCCTAGGGAGAGATACATTTTGTTCTTTGGGGAAAGTAAGTAGTTTTATCTTGGAGGTGATGTATTTCGTCCTCTTAGAGTTGGCGAGACATGGAGTCGGGTGGAGATACATTAGATAAGTGCTGTTCCGCATAGAATGGTCCGGGGCTACGCTCCTTACGTGTGTGTACACGCAAACGTAGGAGTTTGCAATGCCCCGAAACGACATAGAAGTAAATCACAGCCTGGGCAGGAGAGGGTTGGGTTCTTAGAAGCAACCTACCCGTTAACGTAAACATTGAAAATATTGGACTGAATAATATGTTAGGTTAAGGATCATGGATAAGACGCTTCTTGTATTTTTGTTTTAATTGACCCTGTTTAAAACAAGTATGCTGGAATACACACGATTCCCACCCAATTATTCCTGCAGTTTTCCGGAGAAACGCCACTCAGAAAAGCTCGTCTTTCCCCTGCATTGATAAGTGTCCAATTAAATTTGACATCGCATCTGATACACTTTTCAAGGGTTTCAAGGGAAATTGGAAACACTAATACATTTTTAGGGGAAACATGTCACTACCGGTTATCTTTTGTTTCACTCGGATAGAGAACTCATCTTGGATGTACAGGAAAACAGAGTAAAATGCAATCTGAAGGGTGTCAAGAAAAATTGGAATAACTAATACATTTTTATAGGAAACATGACACTACTGGTGATCTTTGATTTCACTCGGATAGAGAACAGATTTTGAATGTATTGGAAAGTAGGGTACAATGTAATGAATCCGAACATCGCACCCAAACAAGTTTAAACCGGCCGGGCGTTCCTAATGAGAAATAATATTCATATTTATTTATAATAGTTTATTTGAAAATTATTATTCCAATTATCGGGTACATCTTGCAGATTCCTGCGTTTTCTCGTCAGTATCCCATGCAATTAACATTTACATAACTTCATTTGTTTGAGAATAAACTATTCTCGGTACATTACTATCCAAGTTCATTTGGTTGGCTGAAACTTATAAGCATTAAAGGCCATAATTATTATGTCCTCGAAGATTTAGAATTGATTGTGTCATTGCAAATTCACACACACTCTTATTTTGAAAGAAGAATAGAAGGCATGTCCACCAGTATGTTGTGTCGAAAAGATTGGATATTCAATCTCCAGCGATGTTGCGTGCACAATTCAATTGTAACTTTATTTACCTACACGCATGGGTTTGCCCATTCACTTCTTCTTGCGGTCCAACTTGCTGAACATCACTCCACTCAAGTAAGCTCCCTGAAAGAAACATCGTGAAATACGACACAGTCCAATACCAACTTTTTCAGAGTGATCTATTGGTTAAATCACCGCTTGAACACAAACATGTATATTGACACCTCCGCTTTGTAACGAGCGAATTTTATAACGCGAAGCATATAAAAACGTCGTTATCTCGCTTCAGTATGGTCGGACAGGTCAGGATTGTGTTAAGCTATACATCATCGAAGCGACAACTTCGTTAGGCAAGTGACACAAACCAGACAAGGATATCATCCTGGGGCCATGGCGGATTGCCAAAAGGGGTGATCGATAAACGAGCAAAAAAAGCCAAATACATGAGTTAACCTGTACCTTCCCGCTTCCCCTTTTATTCTTTCTGGTGTGGTCTATGTCAGTTTTGGTCCCATATTCCCCACAGAGGCTTTGCTCAGAGTGGCGGAGAAATCATTTCGCTGGCTCTTGCCTGGTAATAGCTCATTTAAAGCCCGACTGGGTGTGTACGGAAACACTAAAAACGATAGAGGTACTTTATTATGCCGTGCTCTCACCAACGGAATAAGTTCCTTCTGTACGGAGGTAATGCAATGCGGTGACATCCATGTCTATTTTACAAGTATTCAGGCAATTATGCTCGATAGATGAAAAAGATGATTACTTGAATGATGAGTTGGTTGGAAGTCGGATCATGGTGAAGAATAAACTTATAGCGATGATTATGAATTGACATGAGATAAATTGGAGTTTAATCAGACGAACAGACTTAAAATCTAAAAGAGGGATGCCCGAGATTAACTTCTGTAAACGACTTAACGGCCCCAGAATTTAGAAGAATATTCATGTTCCCTCCATCACGGCGCAGTGCGCTTATTTGAGTAAGCACTACACACGTTACAATCTGGCATAACTACCAGGTGAATGCTCCGGTGATTGCTCTGGTGTGTTTTATGTATACAATTTGTTTCATAGAAAAAGAAATCGAGAAAAAATCAAAAGGAGATGGTTGTTTTGATGTGTATGAAACAAGAGAAGTTAATAATTATTCATTTTACTTTTGATTAGACGACGTTGTAGTTCTACATTGATATAGGGACAATTGTGTCAGAACAGCCATCTGCCGGACATCTTCTCGCCGAGTTTTACCCGCTGGACACTGACCATCTTGGACATTGCCCCGCTAGGACATCTACCAACCAGGATATTTACCATCCTAGGATATTCTTCCGCCTTCTCCGACGTTTTAAGGAAATTTTAGTACATGGATTATATGGAATATTTTCTTATCTTATTAAGGGATGTGGAGAGGAATGATGTAGGGAATGGATGGATATTCTTTCCTGGCACAATATTTAATCTTAACCCCTGCCTTAATGAAGCTTGACACTAATCATGGAATATTGCAGTCTACAATGACAACAGCAAAACCAATGATTCTCATAGTATTTCTGTCCATGGTATTGAGAGGATGTTAAAATAACTATACAAGTGCCAGTATATAAACCATAAAATAATAGCCCCGGTAGAAAACAACACCCAAACTCATCCAATATGAAAATTCTATGCGCATGATTGACTCAATTAGGTTAGCACTACCGCCCCAAAGTCCTAGATTCTCAGCAGAAAATGTAACTCAAGTAGAATTCCCAACTTCCCAGGAGGTTTGCATGGACGACTTTTAACAAGCTCCGGTTCAAAGCACCGAAACACAGGAAACATCAATTTGCGAAGGGTGCTGAACCCGGAGCTTAATGATTGGGAGATGAAGAGGCGCTGACATAATCGGGATATTTAGGGTTAGATCACATTTAAGCTGAAATACCATGCAACAACAAAAAACACTCATAGGAAATGCCGAGTAGGACATTACAATTAGCGTGGGATATTTACAATGTTCCCTCATGACCTCAACATATTTCTTGATCATTTTTTCGCCTGAATAAAAGTTGTGGTTGAAAGACGGTTTACTATTTCAAAGTACGAATTCTCGCCCGAGGATACCCGATTGGACAGCCAAGATTAAATGATCATGCACATTTGTATGACTGAATCAAGTTATCGGCATGTGTAATAGGTTCTCCGATATCCCCGAGCCAGTCACTTAGTCAAACTTGCGTGTGAATTGTGTAGATAAAGATATAATTATATGAACAATTATTTCTTCCATATAGGAAGGACAAAGGGAACAGTTTCACGAGACGCATATATTCTCTATTATATTTGTTAATTGCAAAATGTGTCAGCTATTTTTAAAAGAATAATGAGCATACTATGCACCGACGCATTATGGCTTAGACATCAATGAATCAAGTTTTAAAACCCAAGGTGTCAATGTATATATTCATACTCATCATTCTCAGACTCAGACTACGTCACCACGCCACCTTGACGCTCTAGATATGTTAACTTAAGGTTTTCTGTGAAATTGAAAACAGGCTTGGCACTGCCTACAGTGAGCATTGTGGAAAAATCACAATGAACGGAGATCTTTGCATTGTATTTCAATGCTTTTGAATAGATTCTCTCTTCTCTCTCTCTCTCTCTCTCTCTCTATTTCCACTGACAAAAGGTTTCCAACAGTTAATTGTCGGGGGGATGTTGAAATAAAAAAGTTTAGATCTTGTCAAGAAGTTTAAGTTGCCCTGACTCCTGGAAATGATTTGTATGGCCTGGGCTTCTGATAAGAATAAATAGCGTGAAGCAATACCCGAGCGGATTGAGCCCAATTTCATGCAGTAGGCGCTATGCATGTTAATAGCAGCTGGCGTGTGGTTGCTGTCGGTTTGTTCGTTGTCCACTAGGTGGCAGCCCGCTAATTAGTTAATTACTCAACTAGAAACTAACGCATTGTATCCAAAGGGTTATGTAATTAGTTAGTTTCAGAAACTTCCGTTGAGGTAGCATTATTGCAAAGTAGATCTCGGCCAATTTGATGCTTATTCTATATTGGGTTCAGCTCACTTTGTAGCCTTCTCTTGTGTTTTTTTTTCTTTTTCCGTTGAGCGCTGGTTCTTTCTGCTCTACATCAATAGGCCTACCATTTAGGTAGCGATAAAAATGTCTTCAAGCGTTTGAGGTTTCCCCTACGAAGGATTCTTTATGTTTTGTGCATTTAATAATGTTAATGATGTTGTTTGAGTTGCATGTTAGTTTGCTAATGATAGTCGGAGTTTTGGCTGCACCTTAGGGCTATCTCACCAGCCTGTAATATAGTGTAGAATGTTGGCTAAAATTAAAATTATTTTTTCTACATGGAGCCTCGATGCTCAAAAAACAGAACGGACGGTTATCTCACCACCTGTTGAGATTAATATAATCGACGGGTCGATGCCCATATTTGGGACCAAGGGCGGTTACTGTTCTCCCAGGCCACGCCAACTTTATTCCACCAATCACTGGCCGTCATATAGCTATAATATGACGTGCCCATTGTATTATTATCCAATCACAACCGTCGCTTCGTCGCGGTAAACACTCACTTTCAATTCCAGCATCGCTAAGATTGGACGTGCGGGAAGATATAACATTTTTTGCTTTTATTGTATCTGTTTATGGCATATTAAAACCTAGCTTTGCTTGGTTTCGACCAAACTCCTTGTCGAACTTCTTCTATACACAACTTCACGTCCTCGTCCCATCATATTTATTGATAAATGGGCTCGGCTCATCATTTACCATGCATATTAAGATTAGTATTATTATCATAATTAGGCCTACCGTTATCTACTTGGACGTGTGAGTATCAATGTGATTAGATAAGTGAGCCCGACGCTCATTGGTTGATTATTAATGTTCCTTCCTATTAGGCGATGTGTTCATCACAAATATGAATAATACATTAGCTGTAATACATTATTTGAAATGATATAAAAAGGCAAAACCAATCAAAGTGGGCACCTTTTGCCCTGGGCCAAAAAGACTACTACCTTGTTGTTGAGTTTATTGGGCTAACTCATTTTAATGACATATGCGATCCAACTAATTTTCTAAATTAGCCTTGGAGAGGCCCTTCACTAGTCGGATTTGTGAACAGTTTTGGATTTCTAAGAAAGCTTGTCGAATAATACCGTTTCTGTCTCAGTGTCTCATAAGTATGGAACAGGCTTCTTCAATGTCTCAGGCTTTGTTGCCGATTTTATGAAATCTTTTTATTTGAGACTTTAGAAGACCCTCAAAATGTGTTGCAGGGATGGAATCATTCTTTGTGTAGAAGTTCCTGGTTACTTCATTTCTAAGATAAATAATTCGTATTTCTCTATTCGTTCTATAGTCAGGGTAACATTATAACATGGCTATTACGTCAGTTCTATAATGTATTTCATTAAACTTTATAATTTCTAGCCTATATAATGATATATATAGAGAGAATTTGTATTCAGTAAATAAAACGTTTACAGAATTGGACAAGTACATCTACGGATAGATCTTCCAGAAAAGCCCAAATGATATGGTTGTTCCTGGCAGTCTGGCAAGTCTAATTTGGAGCGAGGCAGGACAGTCCTGGGATTATTTCTCTGGCCTCTCTTGGATACAGATGGATCCCAGGGGAGGGGCATATTTGGCCATGGATGGGATCTTCTCTCCTATTCATAGCCCATGCAGATCTGCCATGCAGGGGTAAATTGTCTGTTAAATTTATACGTTAAATTGATAGTTTAATTATTAATTCTGGGACATAAATTTAAAACCTAGAAAAGTATGGTATGTATGACAAAAAAACTCTCTATTTATGTTGTTAAACATTTCAATTATAAGGATACGGACGTGTTCCGAATAAAGTGGGGTCTTACCATCAAGTCCGACTCATCCCCTTCAACACTTTCATTACTAGGAGGATAAACTCTCCCTGTAATATCTGAGTTGGTATTTCTGGGCTTGGGGTTTAATAGACAACTTCTAGGGAATACACTTGTCTTTGAACTTGACCACAACCTGGCTGCTGTCTGCATTATTTTACTGAGAAACTATATGTCCAAAATAGACCCCCAAGATATGGAGTTCGATACCTCTAGTATAAGTTTGATGCTATTCCAAACTAATACTTTAAATCCCCAAAGCCCTCTAGTGTGTCAGTGAGTCACACAAATTGGGAGGAGCGAATTGTGCACCTATCAGTTGTCCCTATTCTGGTACTGTTGTTGTATTTGTCCGTTTTGAGACTGACATTGGCCTGTCTTCAAAGTCACAGCTGGCACAGTGTTGAAGCTGTGATACTTCCTTGTTCAAGGATTAACTAGTGGAACATTCTAAGTGAGTTGCATGGTGCACCGGTGAACAAAATGAACAGGAAATCGGGGCATACAATTGGGGACTAATGCTAAACAATAAACCTACTGAACCTACTGAAAACAGCCTTGCCTAGATGGGGAACAGGAGCTTAAATATGACATTTCTGTTTCACAGTGGTGGTCACATTGGATTTTGATCTTGAAATGACATGAAATGACAACAAAAAATTACCTGAAGAGATGAATTCCTCATACTCGAAAACAATGAAAAGGTTATTCATAAAAATCCAGCCAATGGAAGCGGAGATATGGCACATTTGGTGTTTGGTGGTGGCCATTTTAATTTTGCCCAAGAGTTTCGGCCAACTTGTTGCCAGTGGTTTTTGACAATCTCATGGCCTGCTGAGTATTCCAATACCAAGCCAAATTTAAAAAGGTATCACCAAGAGAACAATTCATGTAAAAATTGAAGAATACCTCCCCTGCTACATCTGTTACCATTTCAAAAACTGAACATAACAAAAATACAGCAATTAGAGCAATCCAACTTTAGACCTAACTATGCCTATTGCAGTCTAAGAGACTTAATTACCATAGGAAAATGATTAACATGGAGATTGTTATGAGCAACACTTAGGGTTGTAGGAGTAATCAAGACATTTCTTATATTCATCTTTATATTTTACTTAAGACCTGACTTGGTTATTTCAGCACGAGTTTGTATTTAGGAAGGAATTGGAGCACTGCAATGGTTGGTATGCTAAACAGGTTTTAACAACTTTGCTGCTGGGTTCAGTGTGTTGTTTATTGCCGCAGACAGTTACTTTGCCTTCTGGCCTTGTCTCAATGGGTATCATTTGAACATCTTTACTCCTCCGGGACTATAAATCTGTTTATATTGGCAGAGACTTTAAATGGTTCATGTTTAGATAGGAATCTGAAGTGATTTTAGAATTTAAATATATAGAAATTGAACCAATCAGTCACCGGCTTCGACTTAACATTCTTGCATAAAGATAAAACAGCAGAAAAAAATTCATAAATCCAGTCAGTCACAATATGAGTAAATCTGGTAAGATACGTATTGCCATAATGACAGAATAAAGATGTCCATGGTTCACGGATGTGTATATTTTGATATAGACTGCCGTTACATTCATGTCTTTTTTTGCTCTCCCAGGTTGCCTGGTATTATCTACTATAAGGTCTCACGATTGAAAAAGAAAAGGTACATTGCCCGACAAATTTATTCAACTTATTTACCGAAAACACTTGAAAACAAATTATAAGAACAACAAAAATTGTGTCCATTCTGCACTACTAGCGTGCCTCCAGGAATAATATGATATGCGTGTTGACTGGATAAACAACATCCATTTTAGTGTTACGTGTCTGATACTTATCTATCAGTGTACCAGTAAGCCGGGGTAATACTTTGACCTAGCTGGTTTTGCCCTATGACATTGGCGAGGTTTGCCCTATGGACTTTGCCCTACGTGCAAGAAACTGTTGTTTTCCTTAATATAATAAAATGTGTCAGCATATTCATCATTTCATGAGCTGAATAATATATTACGGGGTTAAGCTTGTGGATGTTCGCCTTCCTATACAGCCAGGGGATGATGCTGAAAATGGGGCCTTATTTTTGTGGGAGGTGTTTTGTTTATCTATAGCCTACTAAACTATATCAATTCATTTTACCTTCTTCTGACTATTTTATATTTTTTGGTATAATATTAAACCTATCATGTTTTTAAACTTCTATGTTTATATTGTATTATTCCCATCAGGTACTTTTGTTATATAGAAAACATCACTATTAAAAAAAGCAATGGTTAAAAAATAGTTATCAACATCACACATAAAGTCACGTATGTATTATACATATAATACCCCATCGTGAAAGACCACAAATCATAGATTCATACGATATAATTTGTAGGTGTGAGTAAAGACTGCCTTCAATAATGATATTTTCTATCACACTAGAAAGTTACAAGGTGCATACTTATGGATGTATAGACACACCGTGTTAAAAGTGTGGTCGTCATTTATGAGATTTCCTTACATGTCAGGGGTTTGACTCTTTTAGAATTTTCCATTATGATTTTTTCACAAAATGTACTGTTTTGGGCATTAAGATAGCACTTCCCGAGAATTACAAGCAGATTCGTTTAAACCTGCGAAATTGGAATTCCCAATATCTTGAGTTTAGGTAAGGCCTTCTAGGAAAATGAAATATGGCGCTTGAACTGAATCTGGCCTAGAAATGCTATTTTGGCATCTGTTCTGCCGACCCCACCCCACTCCCACCCCCTGCCGAGAGGAAACCCATACAGAGACCGGAGTCACTATCAAGTGTCTCTGGTTATTAATTCAACGTCTTATCTCTCCAGTAATGCTTGAGTGAGATAACATTGGACTACATTACACGTGTGGTTTAACGTTACAATAATCTAAATTCGTTTCTAGGTTCATTAAAAGGACAATAATTCTGATGGCCTATGTATAGCATTGTGGCTCTTGGTGCATTGAAACTGCCACTAAGACCCGTGATGAAAGCACTATGTATACGGGTCAGAGCGTCAGAAATGTACAATTCCCCTTCACCAATTCTCTCAAATAACCCAAATCTAAGACAAAAATAAGGTTCAAAACACAGTTCTATGTAATCAAACAGATTGTCTGGATCAACGCAATACACAATATGCTCAGGTATACCTATCTTAATGACCATTTTTCTAATATAGCAGAATTTACTAAATGCGGAGTGCTGACGATTGTATATTTGCTGACGTTCTGACCCATATGGTAGAGTGCCTGACGAGGTAAAACCCATACCAGAAAGTTATGTGTCTGATTAAAAAGAAGGTACAACAGCGAGCAATCGACCAAAGCGATTGAACGGGATTTTGAATTGGTTTTAAATTGTTATTGCTTTTATGTGTCTATATGCGGTGATTTACTATATGCATTGACATACAACTTGTGGATTTCTACTTGTGTATAATTATTGTGATGCGCAATTTTTGACGGTAATATCTTCTTGTAGGATCTCAGATTTGCCAAAGATAGTTATCCTACACCATGTACACATAAGAAAAAGAAGGGTTCCTTGAGGTATTGCCAATATCCCGATGTGCAATAGAGCAATTATAACATGATTTTTACCTGGACATTTACTCCTGATTCTGACCTGGTGCTTTACTAGTGGAAATCGTAAACAGTTTTGAGGCTCAAACTTGATTTTACAATGCTCTCTGGACCCGATTTATAAATGCGGTTCTCATGCACTCAATGATGCAATTTTTACCAGGTTATACGATTCAGTTCTGAAGCACTCAAAGATGCACTACTGACCAGGTTATAGAAATCAGTTCTGATGCACTCAGCGAGAGCAGTTTCAACCCACAATATTAGAGCTGTTAAATTTTCACAAGAAAAACATCCCCCAATCTAATCCAAAGAATTTAAATCAAGGTATGTTATCATGCCTTTGCATGGTAATACATCGATTAATACATCAATATTTTCATCCTCTTAGACAGCCACATTATTGAGCAGCATTCCTAGAAGGGTTATTCAAGTTGTACCTAATATTAGGGTGACCCAGTCTATATCAGCTAATGAAGTGTGCAATGACCAGGGGTGCCTTGACCAAAACATTTTTCTACATCAAGCAACTCAATAACACAAATAAACTATAGAAATATATCACTTATAACATTTCTATGTAGATGATGTGGAATATCTATACAGGTATAAATTCCATATAAGTGTATTAGCGGCACTTTCATTGTAAAAACAATTGTAAATGCACATCAGTTACCATTTGCACCACCTGGTGAAATCAGTATCGCCGCCTGGTGAGAACAAGTGGCATAATGGTAAGCCTATGGCAAGATACAACATGAATGATAGGCGGTATTATGATCAATACTTTATTAAGGGAACACATAGGATATTGTTTTAATGTCTTACTGATAAGTCTGCGACATACAAATACATTATAATAAGTCTGCTATAAACTTTAGGCTCTGGTCAGTGCAAAGAGGAGGACATTTTGAGAGTCTGCCACATACATACATCAATATCTATGATCATCAACAAGACAAGATTATTCCCATTATTTCGGACATATTGTAGAATTATGAGATATTTTATTTAGCAATGTACCAAGTAAGAGGAGGGGTAGACGTCAGGCTAGCTTATACATGTACAGAGGTTTATGCACGACCCCCATGGTCATCCTGTGGCTTGTCTACCCGTATTTTGAACATAGAAAATGGCTAGTAAACTTAAATACATCTGTTCGAAACGGTTCATATGCAATAAAGTTTCTAAATAATTTCTTGACACATTCTCTTAAAACAAACATTTTGTTCCTTAATTTGAGACTGAAATCTTTAGATAAATACAAAAGAAATCCCAGCGTTTTGAGACACAACATAGTAATACTATATTTGATGCACATTTCAATGGAGCATTCTGAGGCGCATATTAATACTAATTTGGTATTGATAAAGTAGGTGAGGATGTTTGTATTGAAGGTAGCATTAATTAGTGAGTGTGAAAATAGCTTTCTGAAATTTGACATTATAGTCTCTAGTTTTCAGATGGAGAACGGGGTGTGAATTAGTAATGTTATATTAATATAATTTTGTCCATCTATTTATCCTATATGTGTCATTGAATAAGAATACACTACATAACAGTTTCAATTCTACCTGACTTTCCATTGTGACAGGCTTCTTCAAGGTGTTAAAGCTTTGCTAAGAGTGTGTGCCTGCATTATGTGTATGCGCCAGGGTTACCCTGGGAGGGGATTCGCATTAGATTGACACCCCAACCTCATAAAATACCATTTTTCAAAAATCAAGTGTGGCTTGTGCATTTTTTATACGGTATGTACATGGCATACATGCTATACATGGGCACTTCTCATGAAACGTCGACAGAGTTCCTAGACCTATATTTCTGATAATGAGTGATTTAGAAAAAAAAATAACTTCATACCCGACTGGTTCCTGTTTCACCCAATGCTAGAGGCATATGGGCACTGAATGTAGGTAAAAACAGAGAGAATTTATATTTGTCTGGCTCAAAATGGAACGAAATCTGGATTTTTAGGAGAACTATTCACTGATTAATAATAAGACCATAGATAATTTAGCAAAATATATGAGGGACAGATGTGTTTCGAATGTGATATTAACTATTATTCTTTTGTTGGAAAAATATATATTGAAGCCTTATTAACTCTGAGGCTGTCATCCCTCGTCATTCCGCGTCCCGCTGCGTACATTTGTGCGTAATTTTTACATACATTGGTGCCAAAAATAATGGAGATACGTTTGGAAAAGTATATATTTCCTGAAAGAGGAATATTCTTTCTTTGTAATCAAACAAAAAAAAGGAATGCCATGATTTGTATTGACACGGCGAGCGACGGAATGAAGGACGGAATGATGTTTGTGAATTGTACATCCCTAGATAATGAAACCAATCTATATTTTTCTTCACTTCATATTCAAATTCAAACACTGTTAATTTTAAGTAAAATGCCTAAGGATATCTAGGATCGAAGAGCAACGATTGTTGATAGATACCACCCTTTTTCTTGAAAAACAAATGTAACCGCAAAAGAGAAATAACAATTCTTATATATAACCACAGAAACATATATACATAATATTCAATACAGTCTTGGAATTTGGCAGATGTATTCATACTACTAGATCTTGTGAATAAACCACTTTGAAAAAGATGTTATTCTTTACTTGTAACTCATTTCCTGTGACACATCACATATGAGTTATGCAGTAAAGTCCCAGATATTCTTCATCAGTACAAATGTTTACATGTTCATCAGTCGATGAGATAATTCTGCATTCATCTATAGTGCATTTACACCCGACTTTGATACATAATTTTGATACGCATTTTGGAGTGCATCAAATGATGCACATTTCACCAGGTGCATAATCAGGTGCAAAACTGCTTTTTTGAGCTGATTGCAGTTTTGTGACTGGTCAGATGCACTTTTGCATGCACTGGCAGATTTTCCAATGCACATCGGGTATAGGAGGTATTGAATTTGATTTGATGTTCTGCAGAGGGAAAATAGTGCTGTCAGACATATAAAAAAATTAAGTTCTTAAAGTGGGTGTGTCTATTGTGTTAATTAGGGATGGTAACTTTGATGGTGTTCTTTGATTTTTGTATGACAACGCACGAAAACAGTCGTCGGTTATGCCTTTTTCTATCATTATTAAACAGTACAAATGACCAATAAAAACAGTTTAAAATATGGAAAGTGTTGAGAATATTTCAACCTCGGATGATTTTCCAAACGATGACAGTAGGCGAAAAGTTATCCTTTTCAAATCACAGTTCTCGAATTTGACGAAAATTAAAACGCTTTACATATGACACACCAATGAGACTGTTGACATTTGACAAAGTGATCACTGATCTTTAGATGCAGACAGCACAGTTGTAATAATACTATGTTATGCTGGCTAACCAAAGGCGGTTTTAATTCTGCCCCATGCCAGAGACGTTCCTTTGTTACGATATGGTCAGACAGAAGTCACATAACACAGGAGATAGTCTGGCTCACAAGAAATCTAGCTAAATGTACACTAAACCGTTCAACTCGAGTTTCGAGCTTTAATGAAAAGTAATCAATATGGCTAATGGTAAGCTCATGTTTATTCATGAATAAGGAACTGAAGTGCTCCACTAAACATCTGGTTTGTATGAACGAGAGCAGCTGTTTTTTTCTTTTTCATCCCTACGGATGAATTACCGATAAATATTAATGAGTGCCTTGTGTTTAGATAAATGACTCTCAGCTCAGGAGTCTCTCCTCTAAGTGGCTAGGTACACTTTGCAGTTCATCATCTCGATGGAAGGCAATGGTGGGGAAGAGGATCATTAACTGGCGTATAATACTTTTACAAATTGCCAAAATATCAACCTTGTGCATGATTAGTCCCGATCTATAGAAGAAAGGACAGGTGCCTTATAGTAAAGATTTACGATCAGTCATTTAATATTCCTGGTACTATATGCTTGTGTATCCATGTTGCATCTCCGATTTTTCTAAAAGCTGTATTCCACCATTTCGTTAAAAAGAATCGAGATAAGTAATGCTCTCTATGATGACCTTTGAAACACACGAATATATTGAATACAGTCTTGAAATTTGGTAATGTATTGATGCTACTAACAGCGCTAGGCACCCTAAAGATGAGAATATTATAACAAAGAGATCCACAAATTGTCCGACTTGTGACTCAATTTCCCGAACACATCATAATCAATCTTGACATGTGGAAATGGGCAATTGTAACAGAATAAAGAACCTCTGCGATGAATTGGAATTCTTTTAATAGGGGATTCATTCATGGAATCAATTTGCATTCATGACACATTATGCCAATTGTTTTTCCAAATATCCAAACTCTTTAAAAGTATTAAATGATTAGCTTTGGCAAATATTTTTCCCATACTGTTGTTTTGGATGGAGAAATGGCTGAATAAACAAATTTAAAACAAACAATCTTAGATTGCCCCATTTGATTTTGTAAGTTATGCTGACTTACATCGAAAATAAAGCTACAACTGCGGATATCCCTTATCTTAAATGAGTGTTGTATTAATTACTACTATACCGATGTTGTTTGAGTTATGATCATAATCAAGTACATTATATGACAAAAAAAGCCTTTCCACCACAATGTTGATGGTCACACTAAATCTCAACATAATTCCTTAAGAACATAATTCCTTAATGGAGCTACAGAATGCCCTGGCCGGTGAAAGACCATTTAAGGGATAAAATAGAAATTCCATGGAAGGTGAACCCTCAAGCAAGGCTTGCATATTAACCATGGGTTCTACATGCAGACCACGAACTAGAAAGCTCACTTCAATTTTCTACCATTGCTATAAGGAAGGATTGACTGTCGTAAAGGATTAGCGTAGCAGCCGATCAGAGCTCAATGTAAATGCCTTATACATCCTCGATAAATGGACTCCAATATCTGATCATCCTTGAAATATATGTCTTAATTAGTCCTTAAGTTTGGCCATCTATAGGCAATATGTATACTTTCTAGGAAGACATGAGTATTTGATTGCAGGTGCATGTTACTTATAGTATCCGAAAAGGAACATACAGTTAATCGACTTTGAATAATGTATTGCTATAAGGGTTCATAAATATTGTGAGTGGGCCTACCTGGGCAAGCTGCTGGTCCTTTAATGATGTGGCCGATGTACTTTCATGCTTTATGGATTTACGATTACAGCACTAAAGCCACAGGTAGTAAATCGAAGGAAGCCCCCGTGGATTTTTTTTAATATTTTCTGTCATTTCTCGCGATGGGTAAAGCTAAAAAGGGTTAAATTTGCAACATTTCTCATGGTGGGCCGAGTGGGGCTAATTGTACAAAAGTCATGGAAGGAAGAATTGAGAATTTCGAGACGATGGTAGGCCAGTACAATAACCTTGGTAGTAGCTGTCAATGCTACACCACTCACACATATATTATACCAAATCACCTTCCTAGCAACTAAAGGTCATATATGATGGATCGGAGCTTTTTAAGTTGAGACTTTTTATGCTCAATTCTGAAAACCACATTTTAACTTATTCCACCCAGTTTGAGGACACTGTATTAACCAGCAAGGCTGAGGTGCTACAACATCAGTGACGATGAATGGATATTCGCGGCGTCTCTGGCTGCTGAATACTCTTCCAAGCAGATAGTAAGCAATTAAGGCAGTCCAGTACATTTGATCTCTGTCTGCAGGAATCCATCATGCGTAAAAGGGTTTTACCTCCTCCACAGTCGGGGTTATCCATGTGGGGGTGTTGATCAGGCTTTTAGGGTTGATGGCTACCAATGCCATTAATATCAGCAGGTATACCGGAAGTTCATGCTGCGTTAACACCTTTACTAACGGGCATTTTGAAACTTTATATACCTTCCTTCATTCCCGGGCCTCCTTATCATTAGAAAGTTCTCAGTGACCGGACTAATGACCACTTCTAGGAGAATAAACATTATGGATTCAAAAGTACAGCAGCAAAGTCCAAGTCTGTTTTATTTCCATAGTCCCTGGTCCCAGCTGCAATTAGAAGACTTGTTATGTTTATTGCATGTTCAATACAATACGTCACCACAAACTAACATTGGCCAACAGTGGCGCTCTGAACGCAGTGTTAAACTGTGGAATTACTTTTACAGTCCCTAAATTAGTAAAACTCTTTAAATAATGACTTGCAAAAAGTGTTACCAGGGGTGTAGTATTTAAATACTGGAAAAAATGTTGATTTTCTTATAATATCTCAGGGTTTAGTGACGCTTAAATAAAACACTTTTAGTTTATGATACCATGCATTTCTCCATTAGTCTTGCATTAGACTGACTGTCTATTTACCTTTTGATATTTCTTGCAGCTGTTTCAATCTCTCCTTTCAAAACAGTAGTTTCTAAAGAGAATAGAGACAGGTATATTAACTAGGATAGCTGACTATTATATCTCTTCATGAAATGGGAGAAATCTGAAAGTTGCCACTCTCTGTAGATGAACGTTTAGTCATCACTGAATACCCCGGGGACAGGGATTTGCATACATATCTAAATACATCTTTATTGATCAGATTTGAAGTATTCTTTATTTGCACGATCTTACAAAAAGGGTCGTGGGCAAGTAGGCCTACATCTGAAGTAACAGGTCTTCTAGTTCGCACCCATGCTTTTCGCTTGGCATAGATATGGATACAGTAACAGTGAAAAAAGAAAAAGAAAAGGGCTCAAGTTCCTTCCACACAAATTGCAAATAGATTTTGAGATATCAACATATTTGAAAAGATGAGAATAAGCCGATTCTAATGATAGCAAAAAATAGAACATCTACTACATTATAAATGTTTCTATATTTTCAGGTTGGTGTTTTTATTTTTGAAAAAGATGTTTGCAATATTTCTGGGTGGAAAATTACTAGCCAAGTAGATAAATATTATACTCTATATAATGACCTTTGAAACACACAAATATATTTAGTATACCGTATTGAGATTTGATACATGTAGGCCTATTCATGCTTCTGATAGCACTAGGCACTCTGAAGATGAGAATATTAGCCTACACCAAAGACATCAGAATAAATCACTTTGAAAAATACCAGTTTTGCGACTTGTGACTCATTTTGCTGTGTAGCTCATCACATATATAGGCATATCGTATCTAATGAGTGAGAGAAAACGCGTGGTGCAGGTGGTATTGGCATCGGCCCAGTTAGCTGTTGTAAAGCCCAGCTTCCGTAAGTAGCACATGGGAATAGCATTGAAATACTTTCAAAACCACATTCCTTGAAAACGTTCTTTTGAGGAAATCCATTGCAATTCCAGGTAACCTCACTTGAGTCGTAAATAAGCTGCGTTGAAAGTGTGAGCGTTCGTCCTGTGAAAAGCCTTTTAGAAGTCTTTGACAGTAGCCATGGATATTTGTATGATATGAGGGCAGGGTACTTAATGGCCTTAATTTCAACTATATTCATTTGAAATTGTATATCCCCTTGAATATATATTAGACCCTATATCATGTTATAATATAGAGTTGCCCATTGACTTAAAGCTGCCTTTTCAGCTACTACGACGACAGAGTCTTACCAAATTTACTCATAGCATGTCTTATGGGACTGAATTTATCAACATTTTGCAGCTTGTTAATACAAGAATTTGAATCTACCGACAGAAATTGGCTGCTCGTGAGCGATAATAAATGAAATCATCGCAGGAAAGCAGCTCGGCACATACAAATGTCTAGCAAAAGCAACCAGGCAAAATCCTCCATTTTTTTTGTCAGAATCTATAACCCTTAGATAGGTTGGAAAAGAATGGAACAAAAACTAGAAATTCTTTAGTTTTAACTGGCGTGAACTGAGAGTTCAGTTTTAACACTGCTGAAGTTTAATGATAATATCTTTTTAAGTACCATATCACCCAAGCAGATTACGTCCCTGTGAAACTTTGTGCATTTTCAAAAGTTTAAAATCTTAAATCTTCCCAAAATACAAAATACTTCATTCATCTACCTCGCTCCAGGCCAGCTGCTTATTAGAAATCCTAGTAATTCCTTGATATTTATGGCCCACACTCTCTATGAAATGAGGCGACATCAATCTCAAAAGGCCAACCTTACATAACATTGAAATAATTAATTAAAGGCATTTCTTAAGAAATCTTATTTAGATTGATGATAGATATTTCATTAAACTGTATAATTATATGCTGTGGACTTTTTGAGTACACAGCAGACCTGTACATTTGGGAGAACTGTCATTTTGACAGATGCTGTTCAGCCGGTCCAACCAAAAGTGGTATTAAGACTGGAAATAAAAGTACATATCTAATTGGATAATAAAATATTATATCAAGTAATACTAGCTAGTCAAAAGCCACTATATACATAATCATCACACAAAAGGACGTTATCATATCACTAGCAATAAATACCCGTGCAGCAGGATGATGATCGAGGGTTCCCTCACTATTGATGATGGAGGTACCATGATATTGTCTAACTGACTGGGCCACGTTTCCTCCATTTTGGGGCTCAGGACGGGTAATAAACTTGAGGTTTTATGATTTAGGAAAAACCTTATGGTGCAATGATTGCATCTATGTCATGATGAAAAATATTGCACCATTTAACATATTTAGATTATCTCTCATTATTATTTCACCATAAAGTTGCTAAAAGAAATGTTTAACAAAATGTCCAAGGAATTCCTCAAGGCATTCCCCCGGAATTCTGCACTGTCACAATTGAATGCCTCATTTGAGGCATTCCCCCAGAATTCAGCAGGCCCTGCCCTGAATTGGTTAAAAGACAGGGAATTTGAGACAAAAAGATGGGAAGAGAGATGGAGACAGAGACAGGGGAAGAGGGTTAGAGTAATTATGATGGGAAGAAGAGTGTTCATTATTGCAGCTTTTCTGAACTGCCAATGGTCTCAGACTCATGAAGCAAAGGCTTTGGCATGTTTCTTGGAAGTGGTTGGTTAGCCGGAACAACTTGATCATTAAAGAAATATTATTCATATGCCAATGTACCTTAATTCTGCCTCATGAAGGAACATATATTGTATACCACTATACACCTATCACGCATATCAACCATGTATATTCATTAAGATCTCATAACCATCTCATTAAATTAGAACTAGTCATAGCTACTCCTAGTCAATCCATTATAACTAAAAGTAAACTCACTCTTATTATATTGTAGTCATATCATTGTAGTAATAGTCAAACTGTAACAAAAAGTAACGATCAAACAAGAATTTGGGCACCCAACGGAAGACCTAACTAAACAATGGTTTACTTAGAAAGTTGGACAACCTACTGTTTAACATCTTCAGCAATAAAAGAATCCTTGAATTGAATTGAATTGAATTCAAAGATACATCATGTGGCCATATAGTGACAGGGCCATCTGATGGTATCAACACCAGTAATATCAATATTCAAGACCTATACCGTATCAGCTGGTCTGAGGAGATAATTGTACGGTCTCAAGGTGAAATGTTTCATCAATAATACACAAGTTATTGGCAAGACTATATATGGCAGGAGTATGTTGCTGTGATAATTTTCTTCTATGTTCTGAAAGGTACCAAGGATCTCAGGAGGAGGATACTGAAACTTAGAGAACTCTTGGTATATGCTTCTACTAGACTTGTTTTTCTGATTTTCTAAACAAATATCATATTTCCATCAGGCATTTTAGTGTGGATATTATGCTTCTATTCTGCATTTCTCTCATCTAAATATGAAACATTCGTCTGTAATTACCTATTTAGGGGCAGTGGTTATGATGCAACATTGAACTCTGTTGCTATGACAACACGTTTTTTTTCTCATGACGCAGGTGTAAGAGGCAATGGTATAGTTTTTTAGCAGGGTAAGTTTAAAGGGAGGGGGAGGGAAAGAGCAGTTGTTTTGGTAATTAACTGCGCCTCCCTGAGAGGGCTGGCCACCTATGTGGTTATTATAGAATTTGGAGGGGCAGGCTTATATGGCCTTGTTGATGATTAGACAGGACAAACTGTTCTGCAAATGAGTCTCCCCACCAAGCACAACTTGCCACACAGTGCAGTGTACTCACTGTAGTGAGTAATAACAATGCTGGACGCGTTATTTGACACGGTATAACATGTAAACTTTTATGCCAAGACATTCCATATACTAGTACATGCCTTTACGCGTTATTCTTCAAGCTAAAACAATGGGGTGTGACGTCACAGCCGCCAGCATGCCGGCGGGCGGCGAAGCGTGACATAGCCAAGGGTAGCTTCGGTGGGAGGTGGTGGAGGGGGGGGGGGGGGGGGCGGTCAGTAGACCATAGAAAGGGTGAGCGAGGAAATTAAACAAATGGATATCATATTGAATTTCTTGTTTCAATTATCATACTAGAATGGTATAATACGAAATAAAAAAAAGAGTATTTTACAAAAAATATAATATTTCAAAATCTGATTTATTATGATAATTACACATCACACAAGATTTTATACATTTGATTATGGGTAAAACATACAGGTATATAAAATCATTCATTTCGACCACAATTCATCATACAAAGCCAACAAACAGAGGCCCAACACTGGGTGAAATACTGGCATGAATCGGCTATATATTCAATGGCTAGTAATTTAAATACAATTACACATTACACATAACTATTTAGGGTAATGGTAGACTGGTAGATCTTGCTAATTGTATCATTCTATCTATGGCCCAAAACGAATGCCCCATACTAGCTGCTGGTAGAAAGAAGAAGTCTTGTGGTGAAGCAGGGCATCGTTGCTGGATCCATTTTTGGTGTAGATCCTGTAAATAAAAGAAAAACTGTTCTAGCTTCTATTCAGATTAAATGTCGGCTAAAGGATAAAAATGCACAAAAAACTTCTCCTTACCTTTTCCTACTACTAATACTTATCCTTAGCCTACATGACGCAGTATCATATACATATAAAGGCTACTATCCCCAGGTGTGAGGTGTGATGCTTCCTTGCTGTGCGAATTTAAATTTACGTGAAAAGGGTGTCAAATATTAAGTGTGCCGAAGTCTTTCGGCGCAAAAATATATTAAGCTCTACTGGTATTGTACATATGTGTGTGTATATACACTTAAAATAATGCGGTGTTTAAATAAAGTTAAAGTTAGATCCTTAGATACAATGACTCATGCCAAGAGCATTATGTATTTTATTACAATTGCTGCACATTTTAAGAAATATTAATTTAAGAATGATTACTTTGAAATCTTGATTCAGATTACTGAAATATTTAAACCCTTAAAAATCGTATTTATTCTCACCTAGATATACTCGGTAACATCAAGGATATAGTTATATGTGGGTGGCGTATCTGTAATCAGAACAGATGATAGGAATTTGTCTTGCTCCTCGGCATCAATTGAAGTTTTGCCCCCAGACAATTTGAAGTTCTCATAGCTACGTTGCATATCGTTGGAAGTTGTACTTGTAGGTTTTGGTTTTCAATCAAAGATCACCGACATGAGAGCATGCCTCCCCTGTCTGAAGTCTGAAAACAGAGGTGATTAAAATGAGTTCCTAAATAAGACAGTCTGATATGAAAGGGGTATTCATGTTATGTTGACATAAATATGTATACATGACACTTGCTGCACAATTATCATATTGGTTATTATACTTGATAACTATTCCATTTAAATATTTTTAATCCAACAAATCCAGTTATTACATCACTGTATCTAAACATCTGCATATATCTAAACATCTAGTATCATTGATACGTATAAATGATACAAGTTAATAGGTTTGATTTAGAGACCACAATTGCTAGAATTGAGTGCATGAAATATGTTACAAAACTTACCTGAGGAGTAGTGGAAACTTCAGCATCCATGATTGGTATTAACTGCCATGAATGGTCAGTCCATTCCCTTCTTACAGCCATAGTATCATGGGCAATATATCTGTTCCAACAATTCTTAGATAATGACTCAGTTTGACGCAGTTCAAACCTGTGCACTTGACCATCCACCTGGGGCAAACTCAGGTAAAGCAAGCCAAGTCTGCATTGACCTAGATATTACTGCCTGGCTATTACTAATGCTATGAAAGCACTATGTTACAGACGCGCGACGAGGGTGGGCTACATGACCATGCTTCGTCGCACATGGGTATCTATATGGTGTCCGGTGTTTCCCCCGCCAACATTCTCCCCGCCGACATTCTCCCCGCCGCAATCTCCCCGCCTCCATTTCCCCGCCATACATTCTCCCCGCCATACATTCTCCCCGCCATACATTCTCCCCGCCAAATTGCCTCCCCGCCGACATTTTC
This sequence comes from Sthenelais limicola, assembly GCA_942159475.1. NCBI lineage: Eukaryota > Metazoa > Annelida > Polychaeta > Phyllodocida > Sigalionidae > Sthenelais > Sthenelais limicola. Next base: position 66,794,862 of record OW804097.1, on the reverse strand, counting down.
CCCGCCGACATTTCCCCCGCTTTCGTCACAGGTTGCACTGGGAAAAAGAACATCATTTTCTAGTCAACTCTCTTATATCCCAAACACAATTAATTAAGGATAGCTTGAAAACACATTCAACTCATAAAATTACAACATGTTAAATCACAATTAATGTGTTTTCTTGGAGAGCAAAATGAACTAAAGTTCAAGATAATTTAATTTGTGAGGAGCATAAATACAATATATAAGTTCTGGTAAGTGCTGGTGTGTGTGATGTACCTATTTAGGGTCAATATGTCGCCTAACGGGACACATTGAACGGTAGTAGATGTGGTATTTTTGATATAAAGACATTGTGCGACACCTTAAGCACATATACCAAAGGAAAGCTTCATTTCTCAAGAATCACATACCCGAATGCCAATAGTTAGGACGGATTAGGAAATATATGCTATAAGAATTGCCTTCGGCCATAACGTGGATATAAGGTCCAAATTAATCGAATGTAATATTTTACCTCTGGAGCTTCGGAGGAAAGCAGCTATGGTCTCCCTTGTACATAAACACAGAACAGATTCGATAGCCAGAGACCGAGAAATAAACGCTCAATTGCTTATGATGGTAAACGTATTTGGAATGAATTATTTATATCACAGTTGAATATGCTTATATTGCAGTGCTTATAGTAATATTTCATGTAGTAGTTGTGTAGAATTTGCTGTAGTAGTTGTGTAGAATTGAACTGGTAATGTATAACGATGTTCTTTGATAATGATAAACTATGCTAGAATTTGATAGTAGAATTTGATAATATAACTTGGCTATACTAAACAAAATTGTGTATTTGTGTGAAGAGAATTAGAAAATAAAAACAGTTTACGGTTACTATTCTTTATATCTTTGATTATTTATTAGTTATGTTGTATTTTAGGAGTTAGATATGCTTATAATGCAGTTCATGTAGTACTAGTTAGTATTGTCGAATTTGATAGTAGAATTTGATAGTATTACTTAAAAATTGGCTGATCAATCAAATACGAAACAAAATGGTGTATTTGTGTGAAGAGAATTAGAAAATAAAAGCAATTCACAATTCCACCCAATACAATTCTTTTACTTCATTCACTTTGCTGCGTTTCACATCATGATTTTTATGGTCGATTCCCACTCAACCTGGACAGATTTTAATCATTTATTGGCGGGGAAAATGTTGGCGGGGAAAATGTTGGCAGGGAGGTCATTTGGCGGGGAGAATGTATGGAGGGGAGAATGTCGGCGGGGAGATTTTTGGCGGGGAGATTGCGGCGGGGAGAATGTCGGCGGGGAGATTGTTGGCGGGGGAATGACCTAGAACCATCTATATATAGGCTATTTTGATAAAACGCGACAGGCGCGCTTTTGAACGAAGTTTTCGCGAAAATGCAAACATACACGCGGCAATCTAAGTATATGTACGTGGAATTTTAACAGTGCAAGTCACAAACCAGCTATAATTTTCATTAGGAGGTGAGGGATTAATAGCAATTAATGGCATTCCTTCTTCCACACATCAACATCAAAGAAAAATCGCCGTTCTAAAACTATCCTGCCATAAACTACACTATGACAAGACGTTTTTGCTTATGACGTAGCATTAAACCTAGTCCAGTTACTGCGTTCTTATGGAAAGTCGGTCATAAACAGGTGGGCTTAAAAGAAGCGGGTGTAAATTGAAATTGAAATTGAAACCCTTTTTAAACTCCTTTTTCTGGGAAATCTATCATAAAACATAGTGGAAGGGGTTCCCACTATGCCAAAGTACATTAGACTTTTGTCTTACAGAATTAATGTTATAGATGGTGATAATTTAAAATCAGGGGAACGAACTCAGAACCAACCTTGTAGAAGCAAATGACATCGTACCACATGCTGTTGACATTGGCTTGGTTATCACATGCAGTTGACATATATTCGAAAGTTGGTTTTACAGGCATTCACCCTGGAAATGATTAACACAGAAATCAGCTAAGGCTTACTAAGTGTTATTGACATATACATGTATGCATATATATTCATATAGGCCTACATATCGAATCAGCCTGGATTCCATAAATATCTAAAACAATCATTTCCATGGGCAGGGACTCGGTGGGTTAGATTATAACTTCAATATAAGAAAGATGATTGCACCGCCCTATATCTGATAACGCCTACTTGCCACTGCACTTATCTCGACGTTAGGGCTCTACACCTCAATAATTGACCTCCCCTGGGTCGATTGCATTTATTATGAGCTAGAAAATACACCCTCATTTCCCTACTATGAAAAACCAAGGTTTCCCCTATGATCGATTCACTGTGCCAAAAGGCGGGGTCCGGGGGGAGACATTATGACACTTAACATGAACCCATTTAGGTGCTCCAAAGCTGGAGACATAACTCCCTATGCAATAAGTGGTTTGCCATTTTCTAACTGGGCCATAAATCCTCATAGAGAACAACTGAGTCAATCATGCTGTCATGAATAAGTCCTGAGATGTCTGGCCACCCGTGGCCATTATGTGGTCAAGCGCACTTAGAGAGTTCTCAATATGACTAGTATAACACCGGACCCATGTATACACACCCTTCATACGGTCTACAACCCGAGATAATAAATGGGTAAGAACCTTGAACGCCAGAAAGCTTAGCAGAGCCATATTCTAGTCGTCAAAATAGACGTACATAATAAGATAAAGTAAGAAAGTTTTTATGTGTATTTCTCCGAGGAGACTAATTGGTGGGCTATATCTAATATTTGATCATGTTTCCTTGTGCATGTCAATTGATTCAGACTATCAAAATCTCTTATTTTAAATATCGAAAAATAAACTGAGGACTCAACTTCATCGTAATTCCGTTTGGAATTTTAAATATGTGTCTTGTAGTAATTTAGTCTCTCACGGTCATAAGCTGAAGAATTGGATTCAGCTCGAAAAAGCTGCAGGCTGGAACATAATTGCATGGCTTATGAGCTGCATATATATACAATGGCAAATTAGTTTCTACACTTTGGGGATGTTTACTAAAGAAATGGAATAGCTATGCATACATACAGTTCCTACTTACTTCCAGAGTTCTTTTTACCATTCAGTTCAGCAAACCTTAAGCTAAGTCGTTCCTAACTTGAAGATCAACGGGAGTTAAAATTCAAGCTTTTTCCAATGGAGTGAACCATGAAACCGAGACAATGGACTGCAGAGAGGAATCATCCACTATACCCAAGTCTGTGCAAGAAGTCAATCACATGCATTCGTTATTCTTTCTCAAAGCACTCGATTGTTCTCTTCTTTTTATTTATGTGTTTATTTATCTTTTAAACACTAACATGATCTCAAATAGTATTGAATATACAGCGTGGGAACAACAACAGGTCAATCATCAACAAACTTAACAAAAAGGCTTGAAAAGATAATTATCCCTTACAATTCAGTTAATCTTAGGAGGCCTTTGGGGTCTTCCATGTGATTGTGTTGGAAGGGCAACCTTCCCATAGAACGGCTTCTATGGCAAACGTGGTCCTAAAGGTTAGGACATATATAGAGAGGCGCATTCTGCAAGCAAGGAGAGCAAATGGTCTTTTTTGAGGATAGCTCAATAATTCACAGACATTTCCCGCTGGAGCGCCTCATAAGGTGAAAGGAAGAACCTAATTTCTTGGATAGAGAGGCGGGAGTATAGGCCGCTGATGACCGTTGAGGGGTCAATGCTGGAACTCAAAAGTTGGAAAAGGCAGACTCGAATGTGGCCCATTTCTCTTAAATGCCATTGTAGCTAGCATTGGTTGTTCCAGCGCTCATTTATTCGTAGAAGGTCGATATTGTGAAAAGGTCCAAAGTTGCTCTTTCCGACAGCATGCTGCGAGCCCATCGATGGCCGTCCTATTCCCTTCATAATGTATGGGAGAGCTTTAATAAAAGAGAAGAAAAACGCAAAACTATCAGGACAAATGGAAGTTTGCAAGGTAGGGTTTCTTAATAAAGCACCATTACTAGAGTGCTAGAGAACTATCTAAACTCATTCTTGCACTGTTTATGGACATTAGGACTTATTTTCTGACGATAATGCAACGAAATTAATTTTGGAATGAATCACTGTCTGTTAGTCCGCGGCAATTCAATTTCCAAGCCATTGGCTATCAACAGGTTATGTGTCCATTGCTTGTGAAATCTGCCCACTTACGGCCATGGATGGATCGAACGAGTTAAATAATGCATTCCTTTGGAGTGCATGGAACAAACAAAGCTACATCCCAGATTAACAGACTCCAATTTTTATTTAAATCCATCCAAGTAAACTAGCAACTTAATAATTTGTCTTTCTCTTTTTCATTCTCATTCAACATTTAAGTTGTACAAGTATGCAGTACGAGAGAGCTCCATTCTTGAATTACCTAAAGTGAATTTACAAATGTCAGTACTGCGATATTGTCTTTCGGATTAAAATCAGTTTTTCTCTATCCCTAATGACATTTGATATGAGGCCAAATGTCGAGAAGAAAATACGACAACTACAGAATACGCGACAAGAAAAAGCAGTCATGAATGTCGTTGCATTTGTAATGTCTTTCTGTGCAAGCAAAGCTTCAAGCCATTAAATTGCTCTTCAGAGAAGAACATTAAAATGTTGTTTTCAAAATTGATGGAATTGATCTGTGTTTTTTTGTTTGTAGTGTAAATATCGTATGCAGATTAATATAAATTACCCGCATATAGATATTGTGATAATGTCAGGACATGAGGTACAAGTTGCAGTCCACTTTTGCAAGTAGTTGTAAACATTGCATTTAATTGCCTCTCTAATATTTAGTTTCGTAATGGGTAAAAATGCCACCAACTCAAGATATGTGCGGATCCAATTAATGCACCTGTCAATTGCACCCTCCACCCCCACCCCGGGGATGTGGGGGGAATGGTAGGGACATGTCCTTGAAAAGATGCCCCCACCCAGGCGGGGATTTCCTTTAGTTTACAGTAGTACTTATCATCTGGAGGTGGAACAGGGTGGGGGAATGTCCTTCAGCACCAGTTCCGGGGTGGAGTGTGGGTAAGAGGGTTACAGATAAAGGGATTTCCCTATTCACAAAAATGAAATCATTTTTAAAAGTGGAATTAAAATTCCATGTCTTTTTCCCCTAGCTTCTGAAATGTTTCACGAAATGTCTAGAGATATAAAAAAAAAAGGCTGAAAATTCATGAGATGCACTGCTAGTAGGCTATAATAGATATGGCAGTTGAAGTGGGACATATTATCAAATGATACATATTACCATCCTATAAAAAACAGGGTGCAACAAGATCCAAATCATCTACCTGTCAGATTTGAAATCCACCTGCCCACCTTAAAATTTCACTAGTCCATTCTTTTCTGTACCCCTTAAGCTTAAAAATCAACATTGATATTTTCATGATATCCCAGATTCCATGTACATAAATGCTATCGATATAATGTAATGATAAGTATATTGAATGATAAGTTAAATCTCAAAGTAAGTACAAAAATATGAATGCAAATTTTGCATTACTGTCAATGCGAAGTTTGCCAGGTTTCTTCATTCATACTGTAATTCCAACCAATATAAAGAGGACAGGGGCGTTGCTAACTTGGGGGATGTTCCGCCCCCCCGCCCCCGCCCCGCACACACACACCTCCATGCTTTTGCTGGCAGCGTACAAAGGGCTAAGGCTGTAGAGTTATTTTAAGTCTAAATAATCAGTAGTGTAGGGTTGTAGAATTTTTCAAATCTAAAAAAAGAAGCACCATTTGTATAGGAAAATCTAATTTATACCCAGAGTTCCGATGTTCTATTGGGATAGCATTGGACTTTTCCTGTACAGTTCTAATGTGCCCAAGTTACTGGGCGGCTCAGGCCCTGCTTAGTTCAGATATTTAGCTATTGTCTACCTTGCATATATCAAGCATAGTTCAGGGGTGATGGTCTGAAACACAGCTGTGGACATCAAAAACCCTGTCATGTTCAAAGGGGACACTCTTCATACATATTGAGGGAAGCTATCACCAATTTGCTGCTCAAACCTCTGGGTTGTGTATTTGTCAATTGTTCTGTTGACCATTGAGAACTATTGACAAAGTGCGCATTCTACACCTGCCCACCTTCCATGCCTCCTCCACCCCCTTGAGGTTTGTCATTGGATCTAAGCCTGGCCCACATGTAACTAAATAACGGTATACAGAGGGTTTATTTTTTATTTGCAATAATACTTGCTGTTATTTTTCCCCAACGCCGGGTATTTATTCAGCCTATCAACAAATCGATAGTTGCTGTTATTAAAAAAGTGTCCATTGAACAATGTGCCCGAGGGGGTCGGGTTTTTTACAAAGATTTCTTGCCCTGGGGGGTCGGGGAATTTATCATCATATTTGCCCAAATGCCCAGGACATTCCCCCATATCTCCGGGGGTGAGTAGGGGGTGGGTGTTGCAATTGACAAGTGCATAAATGTGACAATGCCAGGCAGATATATGCCAATTATGTCTTATTGAGGCGTATATTAGATTGATTGTGCACTTAATAACATTTCTTAACCGCACTGTCTGAGGCGGTTAAGATTCAACTTGAAGATGAACGGAAACTAAAATGTCCAATATTTGCATTCATTTATACATTTTTCTTATGGTACATGCAAACGTGATATATGCTGTTAAGATGTAATTCTATCTAGGACATATTGGTCAAGAGATTTTGTAAAGATGCCCAAGATTAATTATAATGAAGTGGTTCATGATTGTTATTTTAACATTTACAGCAATTATGTCTGGTTGACACGTATTTATTTTGATTCTTTATCATTCACTGTTCAATACCTCATTTCTGAGGATGTAGTGAAACTAAAATGTCTAACATTTGCATTTATGTATGTTTGCTATGATCGATTAATTGTAACTTGATTCTTGATTTACAACGTTATAAGGATTAAGAGGTTTAGAAAAACTACTCTCAAAATCATTATGAATTAGTTGATATGTTTTGTTCTTTAAAAGAAATATTCAAATATTATTTTACCAGGGATAAATCAGCTCATATTTTCCTAGTGGTAGCAGGCAGCAGGCGAAATTACAGCCATAACTGTATTTGTACCGGCAACATTATAACAATTATAATTAATCACTGATGAAGGCCAACTCAAGACGAAACGCGTAGGATCAGACAAGCACAAACATCTATCTCCCTTTAAAAGTATTCTATCAATAAAAACGACTGTAAAAAGGACTGTGTTGTCCAAATCATTACATAATTATAATTATCTAAAAGAGATATATGGTGTATAAGTGATTATGTACAGTGCATATATTGGTATCTGTTTAGTATGGTCCTCCGAACTCAAGGTGAGCTGGGGTTATTAGTAAGGTGTACATATACATGACTCTGGTGTAAATGTTAACCAAGCCTTAATAGGGAATTTGAACAAAAACAAACATAGTCCTGGGACAAACCTCAGCGCTTTACACCGAATTCCCTAATGAAATCCAAATTTTCGAAAGATCCCCTTTGCGAAACAAACCAAATTTAAAGCAAAGCTAGGTTGGAAATGTTTGGACAAAGGCACGTCGAAAGATTAAAAATCTGCCAACTGTGAGGGGGAAAGCTCATTTCATTAAATCCAATGGTGGTTCGTCCCCAAACGCAGTTCGTAATGTCTTTCCCATGTTTTTGTCCGTATCTGTAACACTCCAACTTTCTTTGGTGGAAGTTTCTGCGTCAAGGGACTGAGCTCAGTAACAATGTTGGCATCCCTCTTCAGTAAAATTCACTGTTAAGTTGGACAAGAAAACTATATTCCAGCTGTTCTGTGCTGAGCAGGAAATAATTTCATATTCGTTTCTGGCCTCACAATATTTTATATAAAAGTTCATATTTCCAATTACACGAAATATTCCGCATTAAAGCTGCATTCTCAACTCCAGCTGTGTAATCCAAAACATACGATAACACAATATGTCTCTCTCTATTGTTGCCTGGTACATTTATATATCTACCTCTACATCACTACATGTATGTAATATTGCTACCTCCCCGAAGCATATGACAGGAATGGCGGGGACCCAAAGCATGTATGGCAATATGTTCTGCTCCTAGTAACAACTTACAACAGTATCTAATGATTCCCTACAACTTGTAATTAGAGATTGGGGTACATATATGAATACACAATATGTTTTTCCACATATATGCTCCGGGGACTTGCCTTGCCATGTAATATATGAATAATTGTTTAGTTGTTGATACTTTCCATGGGAGGCGAGGTCACAACAGAGATAGTCAGCAGCTGCCAACACCAAGACAATTAAATCTTTCACTGCTACCGGTTAAGGTACTTGCAGTACAACAGGTAGTTGTCTTGCTATATATAGTGTTTGAGTGGGTATTTGCGTTATTCTTTATATGACCACTAGGAGGAAGAAGGGGAGATGATTGGTTACTGGGGACCGGTTTGTCCCAAAGTTCCTCTAAGTTAGGTTCAATTACATAGTCTATTCCAGTGGTCAGCTATCAGGGGTAGCGCGGCAGCTAATGCAGAAGAGGGATATTGTGATCTAGGTAACTTAAATGGAAGGTTGCTTGTGACCTTGGGTTCAGACGGTTTGGCCCACGCTCGATCTAGTCAGACATCAGAGAAGAGGAATATGGTTTCAGCGAGGCTTTATTTCTCCATACAGGTTCACATCATCATCCAAGGAATGGTCAACATGGAGTGACAATCTTACCTGGCCCACTCTTGGCCTTATATACAACACAAGCAATAAAATAGATATAAAATAGTGAGGTGTTGACAGGTTAGTCCATCCGCCCACTTGTCTCGTATGTCCCCACCCGTCTCCAGACAAGCTAGAGAAAGGTATGGAGTGAACTATAGGAATGGGACGTTTGGACTGAGTGAACCCCAAGAACCAGGGTAACAGCTTCCACCAAATAAGAGCATAGGACGACTCGTCTGCATTTCCTGTGACAATAGGTATACCCATATAATTTTCATTTACTTTTGTGAGGTATATACTCCCTCATATCTTACTCGGGTAGTATCCTCCCCTCTATCCGAGGTATGCTTGCCACCTTATAAATAAATAAATATAGTGACCAGCCTGCGCGGTGGGTAATGTGGTACGCACACACCTTTAAGCCTAATAAATCAGTACCAATCCAGACATAGACTTGCTTAGCCTTTGATATTTTTTGTTTTTTTATACAAAACAAAAGTTCAATTAAAATCAAAATTAAATTGAGTCACTACCCCCTTGACTGAGGAATATCAAACAGTCCATGAATGATGAGTGCCTAGACTTGCACTAGGGCTCTATAAGCAACTGCAGTCTCAGCAGACAAGGGTTAGTCTAATCCAGACATTGCCATACCTACTTGCTTTCCTACTAACGACCATAACGATAATATAATACTCTTAGTACTTGATTTCTTCAAGATACATGTTATCCCCTCCATACTCTATAGTATGGGTAACAGCGTGTAATAAAAAAAAGGTCTGAAGAGTACTTCCTCTACTCAAACTTTCTTTAATCACAACTACCCTTAACCTCATGCACCTCAGTTTCACTACAAATGTACTACTTTTATTGAAGACTTATTAATTCAGTGTTAGTCAACGTTTGGGCTCAGTTGGGCTATTTTGGGGGTATAATAATAAGTGCAGGTGACGGTCACCGTGTATATTGGCAAGGTAGCCAGGTAACCCCGCTTGGTAACCACGCCGCCTGCAAAGTCCCCATCGTCCATTAGCCAATCACGCCCTGCCACGTCACAATCTCCTCCCACCTTCTATAAGGTAAACAAACCATTCCACTCCTCCCGCTCTCAGCGCCCACACATGCATTGAAAATTTTTTTCAGTTGTGGTGCGTTGTTTTGGTTGAAGATTTATATCAACATGGGGAAAGTGAAGCATTGTACTGTGTGTGGAATCGAGCACGAGCCTCCGGTTGGTACGCAATGTAATAAGAAAGGAATTGCTGAGGCTCAAGCCATAGAAGTTCAGAAGAATGATCTACTTACTGGGCGTGTCAGCGAGCTCGAAGGCTTGATGGGCCGAGTTGTGAGTGCCTTGGAAGGGCTTGAGAAGAAGAGCGCTACCTCATCTGTAGTATCGGATGATTCTGAAGTGAAAATAGATCACAATCCAAGATCTTCTCGTCGGGACCACAGAGAAAATTACAGGTCAACTAGTCGTGAGAGTTCCATTTATAATGTGAGTTCTGCAAGTCGTCGTAGGCGTAGTTCATCCAGGAAGAGGGCGGGGCCCTTCGACCGTGACCAGTTCTTAGAAAAGGGTGAGAACATTGACACATTTGACGATCTATTGTTGTTGTTGTTAAATACTCTAGAGAAGTTGGTTACCGACTCAAGGCTGTATGATGAAGTAGCTGGGGTTCTTTCACATTGTATCACCATGACCGAAAAGAACGCTTCTCAAATGTACACTCTTAAGGCATCCTTGTTGTACGACCAGGCGGTGAGAGTACGCGCAAACAAGCGCGGCCTGGTGGCTTTTAGTGAAGTGAAGCAAGAAGAGGTCCTTAGGTTTTACTCATACGAAAACTCTAAGAAAGCCATGGCTGGTAGAGTGGTTTCTTCATCAAAAGGCAAGTCGTCTAAAGATCGAGTGTGTTTCAAGTTCAACACAGCAGGTTGTTCCAAGTCTCTGTGTGAATATCCCCACCGATGTTCCGGGTGTAGCTCGACAGCGCATGGCGTGAAGTCATGTCCCTCAGGGAAGTCTACTAAATAGGATCAGGCCGGGAGTCAAGGAGGTGGTGCCATCTGTGGATTTGATTGTGCATCAGTTGCTATGCTAGGTCCTTCTTCTGCCTCGGAGGTAGAATATGATGACAAAATGGCGGAACTTGATGACATTCCGGAGGTTTGTGATACTTCGACAGTGGATTCTCCCCTTGATTCTCACCTTCCAACTAACTTTACGACCAACTGTATCGGTAACTGTAAGTACTCGAGTATTTGCGAAGCAGTCACCAAGTTTTATTGCATCGATAGTGATCCTTCTTCGGAAGATGTAGTTTTTTCTACACCTGTGTCAGGGAAAGGCTGTTCGGTAAACGTCTATGCTAAATGTTTTTATGGTACGTGTGATTGTATTCATAAACTTGCTAATATTCCTGTCCAGTTAAAGCCTTGCAGATTTGCCGCTATTCTCTTTTATCAAGGTTGCTCGGTTTTTGAGCGCTATATCGATGTCTTTTATGGTGTCATAGATCGGTTTGATGTGATCGATACGCCAGTTCAGGCGTACGAGTGCCCAAATTATAGTTCCATTTTGGAGCCAGATGCCAGGAGTAAGATGGATAAAATTGTTGCTAATGAATTACTAGAAGGTTGTGTTACCATCGTTGACGAGAAACCTAAATGTGTACATGCTCTAGGGGCGGTATCTAAGCCCGATGGTGGTCTTAGACCGATCACTGATTGCTCTCGTCCTGACTTAAAGTCAGTTAACTTTCATTGTGACTCCTTGGTATGTAATTTTTCCGACAACAATATTGATAATGCTACTGATATGGTAGTTTGTGGCTCCTTCATGAGCGTGGTGGACATTAAGGCTGCGTATAGGGCTGTTGCTATTAATCCAGAGCACAGAACCTTATGTGGTTTTAAATGGAACATCGATGGAAAAGAAGAATACTTAACGGACAATAGACTTTGCTTTGGGCTACGAATTGGTCCTTGTGTGTTCGACAGTATTACCAATCTAATTGCTGATGCTATGTTAAATATTTACAATGTACGTGTGGTGAACTACTTAGATGATTTTTTCTTATGTTCCCCTGATCAATCCTCCTGTTCCCTGGCCAGAGATACCCTCATTGCCCTCCTAAGGTTCCTAGGGTTCTATGTTGCCTGGCACAAAGTGACCACCCCTAGTACGACGTGTACTTACTTAGGACTCAACATTAACTCTGATAACATGACCCTCTGCTTACCAATGGATAAGGTAGAGAAGTTACGTGTACTTTTGGACCAGGTTAAAGATGCAAAGTACATTTCCAAGAAGGACTTGGAACGCCTATGTGGCTATTTAGCGCACTGCTCTTCAGTTTTTAAAGGTGGGCGCACCTTTTGCCGCAGGCTATTCGACTTATACAAAGTGCTTCTGTGTAAACGTTTGAACTGCTCAAGTATTTCTGATGCATTTAGAGAAGATATCTATTGGTGGCACGCCTTTTGTAAGGTATTTAATGGCGTAGGCTTGCTATCCAAGCCTGAGTTCCACCTACCCATGGTTTCCGATGCCTCTAGTAAGGGTTTTGGAATTTTTCTTGGTGCGGATTGGCTAGCAGGTGCATGGGATACCAACAGCATTCCGTGGACTGATACATCATGTGCCCATATTGCCTCTGGCCCAACCGAGAATGTAAAGTATGACAACATTAATGTGCAAGAGTTGTACCCGGTGCTCTTAGGGGTAAAAAGGTGGAAAAACTTCTTCAAAGGCATGCGTGTTCACTGCTATATTGACAACACACAAGTGGTGGCCATGCTCACCAATGGAATTAGCTGTAACAAGACATGCATGCAATGGTTGTACGAACTTTTCTGGACTACTTTCATCTTCGGTATTGAGTTGGTGCCTCATTATATTAACACTAAGAATAATGTAGTTGCCGATTACCTATCTCGCTTACCTTACCAAAAATTACCCTGTGACTTTTCAACTTTAATCGAAGCAGGATTGTGTTGTTTCTCTACTTGTCGATTTAATAGGTATGAGACGATGGATGGAAAGAGTCCGCGTCTTACAGACCAGATCAGTGGCACCGTCGACGCTTCATCAGAGAGAGCGGCAGTGGCGAGTGTTCAATGACTTTCTCAACGATAACCACTTGCCGTCATCAACTATAACTTTGGACATTATATGCATGTACGCGGCATATCTCTCATCGTTTATGAAAGTTTCTTCAGTATCAACTTATTTATGTGGCATCACGTTTGGCGCTAGGATCCGGCTCATGGAGTGTCCACCCTTGTCGCACCCTTCTATCAAATCGGTACTGAAGGGTATTGCTTGTCTTCCGGGTGCTGCTCCAACGCCATCGGCTCCCCTTCTTCCACACCACCTTCTTCCTCTATCCAAGTGTGTCAAGTATTCTTCAGACTCTGAGTCGCTGATGTGGTCGATGATAGTTTTTCTATTTAGATCATTACTCCGGGTCGGCCATATCGTACCTTCCCCGCATGTGCTGCATCGTCAAGACATTAAAATGACTTTGTGGGGTCTACTGATTAATGTGAAATCGTCCAAGACATCAGCTACCCCTTTTTTAATTCTTCGAAGTGTATAAACCCTTCATATGACAATTTCAAAAGTTCCTTCAGATTCTCCTTGCACGGGCTGGTGTAAAGGGAGTTTTTTCTCCACAATCCTTGAGATGCGGAGGAGCTACCCACATGGCGTCTTTGGGCGTACATTTATCTGACATTAAAGCTAGAGGAAATTGGAGATCATCCTGTGTGGAATCGTATATAACGCCTGCCTTAGAAATGAAACTCAAAGTGGATTCCATGATTGCTGAAAATTTATCTCTTCATGACTGACTCTGGTTTGGCCTTGTGTTTGGTGAAATAAACCCCCTTTATTGGTGGTTCAAGGCCATCCCTGTTTCTGTGTCTACTCATTCATATCTATTCTGCAGCGGACGAGCCACATATGTGCAGGTGACGGTCACCGTGTATATTGGCAAGGTAGCCAGATAACCCCCTTGGTAATATGGAAAGCGGTTTGAAAGTACCGACATAGTGACGTATTTGTCGGCCGATAATCCGATAAAGTCGGTAAATGTAATGAAAATGTGAAAGAATTTAGTTAGATCGGCCGATAATGTCGGTAATCGGCCGATTTCTCATAGACTAAACCGACATGATCGGAACCTGACAAAATTAGCTTTAGATTTCTCCGACATTACTCCGATATGTCGGACCTGCTGGCGGTCCTGAAATAAACCCCCTTTATTGGTGGTTCAAGGCCATCCCTGTTTCTGTGTCTACTCATTCATATCTATTCTGCAGCGGACGAGCCACATATGTATTAGTATATGTGCATGCTATATGAGAGGTGCTATAGGCGGGGTGCTATAAAAATATTCATATAGTATGCGTACTATAAAAATATAGTTGTCTAAAAAATAGCTCTGTTGATATGCTTCGTGGAGCTTTGGCTCTCTGCGAAGCATGTAAACAAATCCCTGCGATCGGTATAAATCCACCGGTGATTCTGGTACTATGATTATAGAAATACATAATTAAAATGACATCATTAAATAGAGCATTAAATTCTCTATCAAATGATATAAGTTTTATTAATGTAGCTCAGGAAATGGCAGCGATATGAACGTTTTAATTCAACAATATCAGTAGGCCTAAATACTGCCTACTAACGGGGCTGTCAGCGGGGCTGATATTTTTTCAGTAATATCTGATGACAAATTTTATGCACATAATGTTAAGTATAGAATGGAACTCGCCGGCAATAATTGAAGATTATTGCCGGCTCGTCCCATTCTCTCCATATATATTACCGTAAACAAATATAACGGACTTATAATAGTAAACGGATAATAATAAAGAATTTAGTTTGATAACGTTTCAACCTTTGTCAACCTGGTAAATATAGGTTCCTATTTTATCTATGTCCTGATGACTTCCCACTACATGTTCGGGATATTGTAACTAATTAAGATAGGATGTAAGGTGTTCATATGGAATTGAAGATAGCTCAAGTGACTAACCTTCCCGAGCAACGACTTTTCATTAATGAGTTTTTTCACAAATTACACTCCCCAAGGTGTTTTCACAAGTACTACTGTCAAGGCTGAGCCAGGCCTGGAGACATCCCCAAGGCTAACATCCTTCATCTTGCGAACCAAATATGTTCATTCCTTTTAGAAAATAGTTCAAGTAGGGATCTGTCCTCGTCATGAGTAATTTTAGCGCCAGCCTTACCAATGAGGCAGGTGGTAATATAACAATACCAATTCTCAGTATGATATATGAACAATAATTGTCTCCATGTAGTTTGTATGTGTTACAGGAGGTCCCTTTCTCGCCTTTTCATTTCCTTATGTGATAATGAACGCAGCTTTCCCCTGAGAGCAAAAGTATATTCTCGTGATGAGAATGTCACTATTCATTCAACATTTTTGCCTCGTATTAATTAGAATTCCTTGTACTAATTAAAGATAGTCGTCATTAGTGGAAGGTATTCGTTACCTGAGCCGGGCATTACGTTCATTACTAACGATTGTATTCCTGAAACTAAACACATAGCTGACTTACGATGTCAGTCTCCTGGAAAAACCAATCGAAATTCGCCGGAAGAGAGTAAACCAAAGTTCCTCATCGGGTGAATGCAACGGAAATAAGGAAGTGGGTTTAGGGAGAAATCCAATAAACCTAGATTAGTAGAGGCAGACCTGAATCAAACTAAGTGAGGGAACCCAATCAAGCAAAGCAAGTTCTGATTCGGATAAGGTATACATTTTGTCGTTGAAGTCTGTGCATCGCCCTAGCATAAACTAGATATTTGTTCTTTTCTCACCAATGGTTTCTTCTTATTATTACTAAAATAAGGCCATTAAATGTGTTAGGCCTACTATAATAATACCACCCGATCATTGAAATCATTTGAATGGGTGGAAACTTCCCAATTCCATTAAACTCGAATATTCTTGTTTCGAACTTATCCGACTTGAAGAGGTGGTAAAATGGCTAGTATTTATTTATTATAGTTCTGTCCCCTCTTTTACCCTGGCACCCGCTATACGTCGGCACATATTCGTAAGCTGATCATGTAGTGCCTCCAACTTTGAGGTCAACGCAGGGGCAGAATTGATTCCACTACTGAATGGGTTCTCTACATTATGGTCCAAGTTCCAATCGGATGTAAATCCATCATTTCACTGGTCAAATTTACTATCCTACTCTTTGTGAATTGCGCCTCTCCCTTGGGAAGATGGCATTGGGCCCCCACCAAGGACATGATTATACTGCAGTCCACCCAAATGGTCCCTCCGGGATAAAAACGTGATGCTCTTAGGAGGGATTTAATGAAAAGCTTTGTGAATACATATTTCAAACCCGAAAAGATCTAGCATTGGAAATTAAATCAATCAGGATTGAATATAATTGTGTTGCCAGTGCTTCTTCTGTAGGTCGAGAGGGGTGGCGAGGTCTTCTCCACCTGAGGGCTCTTGAGGGGTTAATTCGACAAATCGACAGAGGCCTTTCTTAGATCGACAAATTTCAAAGGCAACTAGTGACAAATGACAAAGATACTTTCTTAGCCTGACAAATCGACAAAGACCTTAATAGTCCTTAACGAAAAAAATTTGGCTGTTTTATGAAAATATAGCGACAAACGACAGAAGAATTTCCTTAGGGACAAACGACAATTGCCGTTTTTTGGTAGCGACAAGAGAAATTAGATACCCCCCTCAGGAGCCCTCACCTGGTTCACCGGCCGTTTTCTGATGGGTCGAGATCAGTTTGAACCCGAACAGAGGGCCATTTGCTATTTATTACACACTCTATTTGGATGTTAAAAAGTAAATTTAACTTGTTAAGCCTATAGTTTAACTCGAGGAGGCTTCATTCACCGCAATTTGAAGGCCTAAGTTACGCGGTCGGGACAACGTCATCTGGCCTACGCTGCACCAATGAAATTGCGTCTTTGGCCGAACGGTACACGTGAGTGGTTTGTATCAACCGAACTGCACCCCCAAACTGCACCTTTCTAACTGCTCACGTGTGTAATAAAGGTTAAAACCTTCCGGTTACAAAACTTTCATTGCCTACTGGCCTACTGAGAGGGTCATTCTATATCTGGAGCAACCTTTCGTTCATTTTTCTGCATTTCGAAAATTGATATAGCCTAAAGCTGAATAGGTGTGTGTGTCACTTTCATTGGTGACTGGGGGGGGGGGGCGGCATGACTCCTGTGGCACCCTGTTTCCTTCATCGCTGCTAGCAAAATATTCGAAGATTTGGAAATATTCCGATATACACGTTGTATTCAGATGTAGTCTTACATACACTCAAACTCAAATATCATGCTCAGGCTTATAAAGAATCATATGTGTGAAAGATTGTGCTGCATGTACATACTTATTGCTCTAAACCATTTTTACAAATTTCCTCGATTTAGTAGTCTCTGCCTTCCGGCCATATCATGGGTATACTGATAGGACTCATGATGAAACATTAGATTGGCAGGAGAGAGAGGACCTTAGGCTGAAACGTCTTTGAATAATAAGCTTTCTCAGATGTTACGATCAAAGTGGCTTCTCATGGCCTGTATCTACCATGTGACCTTTAAGTGGCTCATACCCATTACAGTGTCTTGGATAAGACACCCCTTGTCATGTTTTAAACAAACACTCTTCCAGGATTATCAGAGTCACAGGATCCAGACATCAAGAAAAGCACATATCTGAAATATGTTGGAGGTCGTTATGATCCCTCTTATCCATAAAACTGCATTCTCAGTTATGATCGATTAAAAACTAAAGATTTTCTACTTTGTGTTCCATTCTTTTCTCACCCATATTAAAGTCATTTGACCAGAATTATGAAGGATTTCACCCGGTTGTTTTTCCAACATGGCTTCGTAAATGTCCACATATATATGGGGCACGGATATCCTTTGCTGTGGCGGTTTCACTTATTATCGCTCGCCAGTGTCGTTTTTTTCGGCTGGTTCTATACTTCAAATTCTTGTATATAAACACATATATATGGTCCATTCCTACGAAATGGGCCCAGTAGCCTGAAAACATTGTACCAAAAAAATCCTTTCAATGTTTTCCATAGTTGGGGAGCCTAAAGTAGCGTAATGGAGCATTTTAAATCTAAATTTGCTACTAAATTGATTAAATAGTTTTTATTCTACATAATATTAAAGACAGGGTTAGGATTTCCTATGTTTTTACGTCGCACATTAAACTGCCTCTAAATAGTTGGATTTTGACAATGAGAAATTAATTTTAGGTTCGATTTGGCATTTTCTTTGGGAAATATGACTATTTCCTCATAATATTGGCACCTTGTGTTGAAATAAGTCTCTCATTTTGATTTAGTAAATGGCAAAATTAAAAATCAGTTCACTTTTCCACTATAGCTTGGCCCTACCTGACCTTTTTTCATTCATCACTATTCTGCTTATTGTCAAGAAATGAGAGAAAAAAACAATCCTATAGCTTTGTTATTACACTACCTTTAAGAATCAAGTATTATTTCTGCCAGGGATTATATTTTCATTTGATGAACCAGGTTGAAATATGTGCGACGTAAAAACGCTATATAGGGCTATTCTCTGAAAAGTGTTGCTTTTAAGTGACAGAAATGAGGAAAAATGAAATTTAGATTAAAAGTAAGAGGTTTTGGAGTAATATTTCCTAAAAGGTTATATTCTCCTCTATATAATCCTGAAAAAAATGGCATCCAGAAACAATTATCTAGGAATCTATGGCCGAAAACGTTCATTTTGAATATTTAAATCAATGAATATGATGTGTTTCAGGAAAATGAGTGACAAAATTGATATTTTTCAAAGTGTTTTTTTTATAAGATCTCTTTATTGAAATGTTCTGTTTTTTTCTGAGTGTAGCACCCATAGTCAGATAAATCAATGTAACAAATCTTGGGACACTGTATTAATTATATCGCTCCGTTTTGAAGGCATTCATATGGAGTATATTTAGTTTCTTTACTAATAATTATCCATCCAGAAATATTGCAAACCTTTTTTTTCTCTCTGTGCAAAAGGCATATTTTTGTTCAGACCACTTAAGGGATCTGAATGATTATATATTAGCAGAAAGCTGATAATGTTGCGGTTTGTTTGGTATATGTTACAACATTGTATCTCAAATAGCTTTGCCTATATCAACCAAATGTTGCGACCTAAAAACGTGCGACGTAAAAACGTGCAACATAAATTTGATTGTTTTTCCACTCTATGCACAAGACATTTCTGTTCAGACCATTCAAGGGATATGGATGATTTTATATTAGCAGAAAGCTGATATCATTGTGATTCCTCTGGTACATCTTACAACTTTCTATCTTAAATTGTTTTGCCTCTATCAAGCAAATGCGACGTGCGACGTAAAAACGTGCGACGTAAAAACATACAATGTGCGACGTAAAAACAGGTGTTTTCCCCTTCTACACACCAGACATATGTGTTAAGACCATTCATATTGCATACACAACAAGAGAATTGGTTGCCCAATATATTCATATTAGTTTTAAATGATTTTTTATCATAGGATTGAAAAGCACAACTGATCTATGTGGCGATGTAAAAACATACATAATTAGCCATTTTCCCATTGAACTTTCTTAAACAGGCATAACATCGTTATTAATGGTCCTATTTGGACTTATTAGGTATCAAATGTTAGGTATTGTCTTAAATATATATCAAATAAGTTTTATTCTTGTGTCATACCACAAGTTCATTGCATAAAAGTGAGCAACATGTGCGACGTAAAAACAAACAAAAAGATTTTTAAATTTTGTTTGTGCTATAATATTTTTGAAAAGTAAGTTGGGTTACTGAAATGCATTGAAATTCGAACCTGGTGACTAAGCAAATTTAATCAGATATAAGAAACACTAATTGATGTAAATTTCTAAATCTTCAAGTCCCAAATGTTTAATCATTGCCAGTTTTCTATGAAAATATCAATTTTAAAGGGTTATAACTCATAAGATATGCATCAGCTCTACGATAATGTATATATCAGAGGAATTCTCATACCAAGAGGAACGTGTCAGTAGGATTTGTTTTAATATCAATGAATATTAGACTGAGATATGAGGCATAGAGGGGCCAAAGGTAGGGAAAAGGGCACTGGGCCCATTTCGTAGGAATGGACCATATATATATGTGATGTGTTCCAGGATAATGAGTCACAAGTCGCAAGATTGATATTTTTCAAAGTGTTTTATTCACAAGATCTCTTTGTTGGACATTTCTGATTTTTGTAGCGCTTAGCACTCTTAGGAAGCTATGTACCAAATGTCAGGAGATTGTTCTAAATACATCCCTGCGTTTTCAAGGTCATTCTATGGAGTATATTTAGTTATTTTACCTGTAATTTCCCAGCCAGAAATTGTTAAAACCTCTTTTCAAACATAAATATATCAAACCTAAAATATAGAAACACTTCTTAGATGTCCTTTGTGTTTATTTCCATTGGAATCCGCTTGCTCTCATCTTTTCAAATATGATGGTATCTCATAATCTATTTTGGGCGACTTGTGACTTATTTTCCTAAAAACACATCACATATAATAACAGCAGCAAAGTAACTTCAGTTCTCTGGTCCAAATAAAGAGTACATTTGGTAAGATAATTTGTTTTATCACACTTTTAGGGGCTTATCATGCAAAGTTGCCATTAATTATTTTCCATAAATTTACGGAAAGGACGGTACTGATATATACTCTTTGGCCCAAAGTGTTCGTTATAGGATTTCAGTAGGATTATAACGAACAATAAGTGTTGATATCACTTGTACGCTCCTATGGCTGTATGGGTGGCTTTGAAAACGATACGTTATACAACACGTTATACTCCCTTCTGATATAATGGAATATGCAACACATTATAAAGGAAACTGAAGTAAATGAATTGATTATTGGACTCTCATTCCTATGCGGATGCTTTATGACAGTGGCTGGCACTGCTGAAAAGAATGTTACATGTTATCACAGCCGACCTGGGGTGGCGGCCGGTAATAGAGGGTAATTAGAGGGCATGTGTTTATTTATATATATTCATAATAAATATGGAAATTAATGATGCATTCACATCAATGTATTCTTATGATTATATAAAACGATCCTCCTTGTATTATCTTATGGGTGATGTCATCAGAAAATGT
This sequence comes from Sthenelais limicola, assembly GCA_942159475.1. NCBI lineage: Eukaryota > Metazoa > Annelida > Polychaeta > Phyllodocida > Sigalionidae > Sthenelais > Sthenelais limicola. Next base: position 66,773,936 of record OW804097.1, on the reverse strand, counting down.
ACAATTAACCTTCATCAATCCTCTCAAATAACGCAAATTTCAGACGAAAATAAAGTTGAAAATACAGTTCAACCTTACCAAGGAGATTGCTAGAATCAGTGCATTTCTACAACTCTTAAAAGGTGACCAGAATCATATAATATTAAGCGATATAGGAACCATATTTTAACAAAATGATAGTAATACTTATTTCATATTTGGCATGGCTATTCTGTCCTCCTTCTCTCTTTCCTCCTCCTCTACCCCCTCCCCCCCCCCCCGCCCTCTCTCTCTCTTTCTTTATCTGTCTGTCCCTCTCTCTCTCCTCCTCCTGCCCTTCCTCTAATACAATAAAATAATGTCCCAAATCCCAAACTAAAGCTAGAAGAATGAAACAAAGATGGTGATGCTTGTGATTTTGCTAAGAAACCATTGCCAAACAATATGATGAGTTACTTTTAGTAATTAACCAAGAACTAATCTTGAGTCAGGGAGACATAAAGCACCTTTGGCATTATAAAATGCCATGAATGGGAGGCTTCCTTTGAGAGAAGGCTTCCTTTGATCCATTGATAGGTGGATAGTTAGACAGATAGATCTATAGATTGGTGGATGGTGGCGTGTGATAAAGTAGATAACAAATGTTGGCTTGTTCTGGAAGTGTGAAGTGTTGATTATAAGGAACTTGAACTTTGTTCTCGTGCCTTAATAACAACAATGCACACTTCCGAACAGCAAACATTAATTATCCACTACATAGTATAGTGAGGGAGCAGTTGTCGCTGCATAGTGGGGATTCCAGAGTTTCTTTGTCTTGGTTTCTTTAGTAGTGGGGACTTATTCCCAAAGTAATGATGTTGTGGGTATTTTATTTTTTCACTAGTTTTCGAGCTGGTATGCTCTTCTTAAATAATTTGTTGTCATAATAGTTGAGAATGCAGCTTTAATATCTACAAACCAGCCAGCAATTGAAAGGATTATGAATGGTGGAAAAACAAAGTGAAAATCGGTCAATAGTTAAACGTTATTTTTATTCACATCGTATGAAATAGAAATGGGAATGACACTATCAACAAATTAAAGATCAGGTTGGGAATTATCGCACTGTACATATTATATACATTAATACATTTCTCAATTGCTCTTGAACTGGTATTGTGGTTGGTAAGGTACATTATCATAATTGTTAAGATAACGATAAATGTGTTGCTGGAATCAGTGATATATGGCAATTAATAGTGTTCATGTCGATTGTTCATAATGTGGTTCACTGATGCTACTTACAGGCAAAGCTATGGAAAACAACATAATATATAATTCATTTTAATTTATATAAAAAAATCTAATATATTGATGCAATTACTGTATCTATATGTAGATATAGACTGGGCTTTGTCTTGCAACATTATCTACATTACTATGTATTCCTGCTATTAGCTCCACCCATTACTGCTGTAAAGAGGACACTCCATACCATAGAGGATTGTTAGTGGGGAAGTTCCCACCCTCTGGATTATATTTCTGCACAAAAGAACATTGTAAAGCAATTATGAAAGCCTATGGTCAATCTACAACATCTTAGGACCTTGTCATTACGGCAGTAGTAGTAGACAGTATATCCTTGGAGCATTGCCATGTTTACCTGAAGTGCTTCAGCATCTACATCTGTATAAGTTTAGAAGTCCTTTAATATCCGGATATCCTTAGGCGGTTCACCGGCCCTCATTTATTATAAGGTTAGGTAGTTTTATGACGAAAAGTCCTAAACAAAAAAGCGAAATTACTATCATTTTCATAGCTTTCAATAGGTCCTCATGTATGCATCGTATACATGGCAGAACTTGAAGATATCCAGCCTGCATTCGCATTATTGTTATGGGATTATTTATTTTACAATCTTTTCTGTTTCAATATACAATTTGTTTGGGAAGTTCCTAAAATGTCAGCTCTAACATAGCGTGTGTTGCTATAATTCACCATATTTACCTAGCATATGGGCGACCTTCCGAACCGGGTCCACCTTTGGTAATTCCATCCCATTAGTTCAAGGAAATTGGTTAATAAGGTAATGTGTCAGTGTGATCATCAGTTTCATCAATACAATTAGAGGTATCGTTTTTTTCTTGTTTCTACCTAACATAAATTGATAATTATTGAAAAAGTGTCATCAAACCTTTAAATATTTCCAAGGACATACATAGCAAACAGGTGGGCTCTGATGAGTTGAAGCCGGGGTCACTCTAATAGTCTGAATGTATTGACATTTAAAGTAGCTTCAATAAACAAAAACTCCTGTTCGATTTTTATTCTTGTTTATTGTGTTATTTTCAACATGTCCCTACATGCTTTTCCGCCTGTAATCGTTGGCCTTGATCAGAGGATGCTATCTTGTAAAGGAGCAGCTCTTATTACTCTTTTCATGACGTCATACAGGGTTAACATTATAAACTTTGCTGATTTAGTTTAGTATTCGATAATCTGATTCTTCAGAAGAACTTCATGATTCACTTGGAAAATTCATGTAAATCGGGAGAGAGATTTAAAGTAAATCATGAGGTAACATTGTGTATTGGTCATAATGGATTACTTCTCCAAGTCTCCAAGTGGTCGGACTACTGATTTATCCGACCCCCCCCCCCCCCCACACACACACACCTTGAAAAAGCTTCCCCCGCCTAAAATATCCTTTTGCCATGCCTGAATTTTTCACAAAACAAGATACAGTGTACAGTTTACAGTGTCAGGGTTCCTTGCTGAATAAAAAATCTTTAAATTACACAATGAAGATGGTCTATTAGAAACCGAAAAGTTGAGTAATTAATACAAAAAATAAACACTCTTGGCGTTTGCTAGCCATTTCACAACTAAGTTATTTAAAGTGAATATTGCAACCATTTAGACAGTTCAATATCAGTTAAAACTGCACTCTCAGTTAACGTCGTTCAAGAACTGAACATTTTCTACTTTTAGTTCCATTCTTTTCCAACCCTTCTAACAACCATTTGACCAAAATGTTGGAGGACTTTGTCCAGTTGATTTTGCTACAGGGCTTCTAAAACGTCCCCATTTGTATTTGGAGGACACGCCCGAATCCTTTCACTTATTATCGCTCACCGGCGCCCGTTTTCTTTCAGTAATTAGACTTCATTTTTTGTATAAACACATACCGGCAGCAGAAAATTGATAAATTCAGTCAAATAAGTCATAAAATCAGTAAATTTAGTAAGTTTGTCTTTGTCATAATAGCTGAGAATGCAGCTTTAAGAAAGGATGCGGTTAATAAATCAAATATTGATGACTGATTAACTGCTATACTATTTTATTTATAGCCTCTGCTGTTGCAAGTGTGGAAGCAAATAACTGTTATGACCTAAGCATTTATGCCTAACAATAGCAGTACAAACGATCATAATGACAAGATAAATGGTGATTAATGATCAACTATACTAGTAGCCTCTGCCCTGGCAGATTTATATGTATGATATATGTACACTACGATGTATGAATAAAAATACACCTAAGGTATAATTGCTTGTGCCCATCCTTCACAGAGAGAGAGAGAGAGAGAGAGAGAGAGAGCATTTGACTGAAAGCAAATCTATTATGTACAATGTATCATGTTGCTTATATATTGCTGTTATTGTATCACATACTGGCAATAACACAATAAAACATGTCCCCATGAAAATACATGATTCACATGCGATGTTCCTATTTACTGATTAACCTGAAGCATGAAGCAGAGGCAACGCCATACACGAGGCTGGATCGTCAATAACTTAGTGTCTAAAAGATGTATACAGAAGAGAGAACGGCTATTATACCAACACTGCCAACAAACAATGGTAATGAGGCACAAAACGAGCTCATGAAACACTTCTCCCCATCCGGCATGTACTGTACAATGAATTTATTGCCCTAAGCAAGTTGGCAAAATGTCCGAAATCCTATTCCATGCAAGCCAGGAACAGAAATCACTTCATCTTTAAAAGTATATAAGTATATCGGGATGCTGCATCACGATCGGTGAATGTAAAAAATGTGATACATTGAAATAATAACATGTAATCCAGAGAAGCGTGAAAACTTAGAAGTCCAGCATTTATAGAATAGATTAAAGATGTACGATATGCTTTTATGATAATTTGAATCATTGAATTGCCTGCGGCTAACGCAGAGAACTTCATAGATAATTTATTTACCCTATTCTCCTCAATCACCATGAGGCGGATGGGTGACTAAAATACACCTAAAATGTGATCTGTCAGTGGGTATGCCCAGTGTTTATATGCATGTACTCTACAGTCCCCTACGGTCAAGTCAGCCTTTTACATTTGTCTCATTCTCGAGTCATTGTTTTTTTTAATTCCACTATAAATATCTTCATATCTGGCGATCGGTTTTCTTTTAAACTCACACATTTAGTTATTGATGTTATTCCCTTTCGATTGGTGAAAGAATTCGAAAGGCTAAGATCGAAATAAGCAAGAAAAGTGAGTTAAATGGGGTTCTGAGATACAATGGTAGGCTACTCCCGGCCAGAGAGTTCACAGTCATTGGGCCCGTTGTATAAGGAAGTGCTCGTAAGTGGCTCATATCTCCTCGTTTCGCATCGCATCTTTTTGCTTTACGAGGGACTTACGAGATATGACAGACATACGAGGGGTGGCTTGCATAACAACCCTCGCAGCAATTTCGTAATTTGTATTAATCAAAACATCACATCTCCTCGTATCTTCTCGTATCTAAAGTATTGACCATTTAGGAGTTTATAACGGTATTGGAACTGCTATCTAATATAAACTAATTGTGTAATTGGGATACTAATTGTCATGGGTGACCATGGGCTGGGGTAGGGGGGGGGGGGTGTTTATTAGAATAGAAGTAGTGAAGAAGGTACTGGAGGAATTACAGGAGGAGGTACTGGCAGAGGTACAGGAGGAAGGTACAGGAGGAGGTTACTGGTACAGGAGGAAGTACATAATACAATGAGCACGAAGAATACTCCAATTTAATGTGTTATATTATAAGACTTAGAGTAGTCTCATTTAGTTATGAATTCCTATGAATGAATAGTATAACTCATTACATGTTTTATGTATTCAATTATATATATGCATACAATATACGTGTATATATACCATATGTGTGTATGCACACATGTATACAGGTGTGTGTATGATGTACATATATATGCATGCATGTGTGTCTAGGTGTATAGATGATATATATGTAATATATATATTATATATATGTGAATATGTGTATGTATGTGTATATATATAAATTCATACTTCGATGTTCTTGCATGTGGCCCATTACAATTAGTTCATTTCAATTTTGTATGATGTTAGTCATAATAGATTATGGAGGAGTAGGTACTGGAGGAGATAGAGGGTGATTGAATTGAAGAGTTTATTACGGTATTTGAACTTGGAATCAAGTAGCATTAGAAACCAATCATGAATGGTGTATGTGGCAAGATTAGTATTAATGATTTGGCACATTTATACGGTATATCAACATACATATTCTCATACTATTATTATGTAATCCCAATGTTCATGTATTGTCATGATAAGTTATGAATGTTTTTTATGATTGATATAATAACGCATAATGGTTAATTAATTATGTATATATCACATAAGTTGGTTGGTAATGCGTTTTTGCGGTATAAGCTTGGTGGGTGGGGGCTGGGGGGGGGGGGGATCGCCTCAGGGTGAATTAGGGAACTTCATGGTGCAATTTGGACAGAACATACTAATTGAGTCAATAGTCCATAAAAACATGGGATTACTGGAGGGATTACAGGATCATGTACTTTGGAAGCACCAGAGGAGGGACCAGAGAAGGAGATACTGGAGGAGGTATACTGGAGAAGGAGGTACTGGAGGAGGTATACTGGAGAAGGAGGGACTGGAGGAGATGTGTGGAGATGCTGGAGGGGTACTGGAGGAGGCACTGAAGGGAGTAACATTCCAGTGCCTCCTCCAGTACCCCTTCCAGTACCGCTTCTCGTACCCCCTCCAGTAACCTCCTCAAGCACCTCTGCTGTACCCCTTCCAGTACCTCCTCCAGTAACCTCCTCCAGTACCACCTCCATTAATTTCCCGCAGTACCCCCTCCAGTACTTCCTCAATTGGCCTCCTCCAGTAACCTCCTCCAGTAACCTTCTCCAGTAACCTCCTCCAGTAACCTCCTCCAGTAACCTCCTCCAGTAACCTCCTCTAGTACCTCCTCCAGTAACCTCCTCCAGTACCCTCCTCCAGTACCATACCTCCTCCAGTACCTCCTCCAGTAACCTCCTCCAGTAACCTCCTCCAGTACCCTCCTCTAGTAACCTCCTTCAGTAACCTCCTTTAGTAACCTCCTCCAGTACTCTCCTCCAGTACCCTCCTCCAGTAACCTCCTCCAGTACCTCCTCCAGTTCCTCCTCTAGTAACCTCCTCCAGTACCCTCCTCCAGTACCCTCCTCCAGTAACTTCCTCCAGTAACCTCCTTTTGTAACCTCCTCCAGTACCCTCCTCCAGTAACCTCCTCCAGTAACCTCCTCCAGTACCTCCTCTAGTAACCTCCTCCATCAAACTTCTCCAGTACCTCCTCCATTGACCTCCAGTAGCCTACTCCAGTACCTCCTCCATTGACCTCCAGTAGCCTTCTCCAGTAACTACTTCCTCACAGTTAGGCGTAGTAGGCGTCCAATCACCAATATACAATTTGAGGTTGGTAAAATTTTGCCAACTTTAGTGCCAGGAAAGCCATTAGCAGTGTAAGTGAATAACCTACTATATGAAATATAGGTTTAGGAAAGTTTAACCATTTTAGGGCCAGGAAAGCCATTAGCGCAGTAGGCGTCCAATCAGCAACATGTAACTTGAGTTTCAAAAAAGTTTGACTACTTCAGGCCCAGGAAAGTCATTAGCAACCACCCCCCACCCTCCTACCACACCCACACTATGACCATCCATTATCGGATGTTAATTCCTGTCATATTGTATCATGTTGAACTTGAAATATACATACTCACATACATATATGCATACACACATACAATACACATATACATGCATGCATGCATGCATACCGTACATGTATACATACATACATACATACATACATACATGTATACATGTACATATATATAGGCCATTAATCCCTCTTTCCTCCCTTCCCTCTACAGCCCTCTCTTTCTTCAATTAAAAAAAAACAGGTTAAAACTAGGTTATGATTAGATCAGAGGAGATGCGAAAAGATGCGCAGCCTTCAAAATGCTCGTAGAAATTTGCGAAATAATTACGAGAAAAAAGTCCTTATGCACAGCTTTAGGTAGATGCGAGGGTGTATTTACGAGGACATACGAATTTCGGAGCTTATACACATGCTTTCAACTTACGAGACACTTATTACTGACATACGAGGACATACGAGATTCTCGCAACCTTATACATCGGGCCCTATGACCATCCATTATCGGATGTTAATTCCTGTCATATTGTATCATGTTGAATTTGAAATATACATACTCACATACATATATGCATACACACATACAATACACATATACATGCATGCATGCATGCATACCATACATGTATACATACATACATACATACATGTACATATATATAGGCCATTAATCCCTCTTTCCTCCCTTCCCTCTACCGCCCTCTCTTTCTTCAATTAAAAAAAAACAGGTTAAAACTAGGTTATGATTAGATCAGAGGAGATGCGAAAAGATGCGCAGCCTTCAAAATGCTCGTAGAAATTTGCGAAATAATTACGAGAAAAAAGTCCTTATGCACAGCTTTAGGTAGATGCGAGGGTGTATTTACGAGGACATACGAATTTCGGAGCTTATACACATGCTTTCAACTTACGAGACACTTATTACTGACATACGAGGACATACGAGATTCTCGCAACCTTATACATCGGGCCCATTGTCCAGGAAAGAGTCAAGCAAGAGTGACAATTTTACCCCACATGTATTTAGCATTTCACTACAATATCAGGATATAAGAATACACTTGACTCAAAAGATGTCTATGGATATCCACATTTCCTCATAAGCCTGGGCCATAGCTAAGGAATATTCTGATGAGATGAAGGCATTTTTAACCTGCTAATAAGTCAATGTTTTAAAATAGAACGTCTGCTAAGTGTTTCAATTACGCATCCGTACCATGGGATCCTCACCTTGGCCTTTCACTCAAACAATTACCAGGCATTCCTTTACCATTTTTTCCTTGCTGCTGATGGTTATATCTCAATGTGTATAGGTGAGGCAAAATGCCTTTGACTAATTAATTACCCCAGTGACGTCACCACGGTGGCTATTCACAGTTCAGCTCACTCCTCTACTTGTTTTTATTAGTTCACTGTGTTCTTCCAGTTTACCTGGGAGGAGGAGACCTGTAAAACTGCAGCTTCACCCATGTTTGAACCCATAAGATGCCACTCATTTCACTGAGCCGACCCCCTGCTTTAGATCGCTTCCCAAATTTATTTTTGTCCCTGATCAAGCTTGGATGTCCGATTCTCTTATATGTATATTGTTGACGTGTTGAATATTGTGGTTCATTATTTGACCACTAGACGGAAGAATGGGGAATGATTGGTTACTCTGGGTTAATTCATCCCACAGTTGCTCTAAGTAAGGGTCAATAACATAGTCCATTCCTCTGGCCAGCTAAGAAAGGGGTAGCATATGGCAGCCAATGTAGAGGAGAGATATAGTGATCTAAGTAACTACATAAGAGGTCCTTGTGACCTTTGGTTGGGACAGCTTGGCAAGAGTGTCAATTTTACCTGGCCCACTCTGGGCTATATATACTACACAAGCAATAGAATAGACATAGAATCGTAACAAGGTGATGACAGGTCTGTTCATCCCAATCCTTCCCATCAGGCAGAACGGAATGTGGAGAGAGGTAATGAGTGATGAACAGAGTGGACTGAGTGAGCTCCAAGAACTAAGGTCATAACCCTATTTAAGAGATATGTGGGACAGATCGTCCCAACCTTAAAACATAAATCTATGATAATACATATAATTGAATCTGACATACTAGTGGATATATTATTATGTGTTGTTTTGAACCATTTGATAAAGACCCCTGACCAGCCAAAGCATTCCCATTTATTGAATAAAATAAGCACCAATAGTATAGTTACAGGCATTCTCTTATGTGTTTTTCTTTTCTCTTTAGCCATATGAGTAAAGTTTCATACATAACTAGAATTACAACAGGTAAAATAATCCTGCCCAGTAGGTCGCTGCATTTCCTCACCCCATGGAGAGTTTGGAGAAGTACCCATAGTTCCCATCTTAGATCAGGGGCCTGTTGTGTAAGCTAAATAAGAGAAAATTGTGCCTGGGAATTCCTACACTTTCTTTCCTTACTTCGGTTTGAAATTCCTACCATAAATGAATAAAGCATTTTGTGCTATTTCTTCCCTAAAACTCTCCTTACTATCAGCTAAACAAGGAAAAGTGTCCATAAGTAAATTTGTCAGGACCCATAGTTTCAATTATGAGTTACTGGGGGTTTTCCTGTATTTGGTTGGTCCTGAAATATTGGACCCATTCCTTAACAATATGGCTTGGTATAGAACCAGTCCGACAATGCCCTAGTTACCTTTGGTAACACTTATATATACCAGCCTAAGCGTCATTGAGCAGATATAGTAGCTATTCAGTAATAAGGCTAAGATCCAGTTCCAAAGGAAGGTCCCGGGATTGGCCTATTAATTAATGAGGAAACTAACATCAGGTGCATCAATCACTTATGTGTGACGTTGTGCAGATTGCACTTAGAATCGCCAAACGGTTGATCTGATTATCGCCCGATCTCGGAGATTGAAAGTGTGATATCAAATGTGTCAGTGTGCCTAGACCACACTGCTCAAAGTTCTTTTGTGTTTGACTCAATTCTAAACCTTTGACAAATGTAAGAATAACGTCGTTAATTTGAAAACGCGCTTATACTTTGATACATGCACTCTTAATGGCTGCGCATCGTGATGACAATTATTTCGTGAAGATTTGGTGTGTGTAGATATGAATTAATATGAAGGGATTGGTGATACAGTTTAACTTCGAAAGCATATATAGGGTGTATTGGACTATGGCGTCAACATGTTATAATATACATATATATTCTATAGAAACATATGTGATGTAAACCACTCATGCAAGTTATATTTACTAGTGGTTTGCCTGAGGGCCTGTTCCATGTACAAACAACGTATGCCCCTCCTAATATTCACTTGATCTGAAAGAGAAACGTGTGGGGGCTTGATCAAGTAGTCAATGATCAATATCAATGGCCCTAGGGTGATTTGGAGAGCTTTATTTCATATGGAAACGAAAAATCCTATGTTGTTAGAACTATTTTCAGTTTTATGCTGCTAGTGAGTGTCAAACTATAGTATTGATGTTTAGATGATATAGCAACATGTCCCCCGCAGAACTGCCGAGTTTTTTAAGTCTAGGATTTATCTAAACATGTCTTTATGGATGGTTGTACATGCTAGTCTAATATAGGAACGTAAGTAATGAAAATGGGAATGTAAGTGATGAATACAATGATGACTAAGAGCTGCAAATGTGGTCAGGAGTCCTTGTATTAGCTACCTATTGACCAGGTTCCTGTCACTACCTATATTCAGTAGTGTAATATATTGTGACGTTGGCCTATTGCATGGACCTTTGGGAGAATTAAAGAATGAAAGAATGAAAGAAGGGGAAATTATTTTGTAGAAATTGATTGGAAAATAAATTCAATCTATAAACACAGACAATGATACCAATCAAAAAACATTTGCACTAGCCACTCGGTGTTCTACAGGAGGGAACACCCAACCTGTGTTTGCTACTTGTGTGAGTTTTGGTAGACATCTATCTCGATGTCTGACCAAACTGTGTGCTGTATTGTAAACAATAAAACTATTTTTGATCACTGATTTAATATACCAACATTCAATGATGAATAAGAACGGAACTGGTGCGAGTATCGGGGTACAATTAGTGGCCTTTTGAAGCTAATAAAGAGTTCTTTAAGGATAACTAGGTCTTTTTTGTGTTTCTAAATTGGTAATTCTGTTTTCCCGACCCTAACTACACATAAGTTAGTAATCTGAGCGATTCCATGTCAGAAGTATAGATCCTGATCACTATTTGCTATGGACCTCTTGTACTGTGTAACTTTTCAGATAATGAATATGAATACAAAGGCTGTGCTTAATTGAATAGGTGTCAGAGCTGTGCTTAATGGAGTAGGTGTCAAAACATATAGACAAAGAGTATTTCTCTAAGAAGCAGTTAGCATTGTAGTTCTTGAAAGGGAAAAAGATGCATGACCACCAGGTTATAGGCCTATATTTTGTCACGACAATGACAGAACTGTCCAATCCATTGTAATCAAGATCTCTGTAACGAAGAATCCTTGAATTTAATTGAATTGAATAATTGAGAGGGAAATATAAGAAACTCACACTACATCCCTGGTGCAGAAAATATAATATAGGACGCTAGCGCTTAACAAACCTACCACCTACCACTAGTATAAAGTGAGAAGGAAGAAGAATAGGTTTCAATGTGTCTTTCTATGTTTGTGTCAAATATCCTTCACATAGAGCTGAAATGATGGATGAAGACACCATATATCAGGTAATTATCGGCGATTGTAGCGCTGGTCTTTAGCGAGGATTTCCAAATGAAAGGTTGATTAAATGTGATGGAGGACCGACTGCAGATAGAGGCCTTGGTGGTAATCAATCCAAAGCCATGCAAAACGGAGGTGTCAGTGAGGCCGGAGAATTGATGTAGCCATGGTTTGGGGCCTTTTTCATTCACTTGCTCGCAGACGCCGTTACTCGTTTTAGACAAACGGCTCTTACGCCGCCGGCCTACCATTTTCACTAATTTGTTATAAAGGATCTGTACCTCAATAATGCAAAGTTTTACCTCAACCTCAGAATGCTGTTTTGTCATCGTCAGAAATATTTACGGATGATGTATTCTGGGTGATTAGAACAATGGGTGTGCTTGTGAATCGTCAGAAAATAGATCAACAGTGCTGCAAACGATCAATATCCATTGTCGATATTGTTTCATAAGGCACACTTGCTTGTTATGGATTTTGAACTTAGATCAGTGCTTTTCCAAATGATGTCTGAATAGTTTAATCATTTCCTCCTCGTTCACTGCTCATAAATAGAACCTGTTCTACGCCTTACGATCAATCTTTATTTTTTGCAGAACATGCCTATATGTAGGCTTACATTGTGTGTTATCATAATATTGATATAACTGGAAGAGCAGACTTTACTTCTGATATTGTGATGGCAAAACTGCTAGAGGCAGTTAATTAAGACTTGCAGTCGTCATTATTAGTTATAAGATCTACTACTTCTGATTTACTGTTTTTATTATTAAGTTAGAATCAGATTATCTTCCAGTAATTCACATGACCTTTCGGAAGTCCTGCCATTGGTTTAATGGATGGGAATATAACAAGAATAAATATCTCTGTCTATCAGTTATAGTTTATAATGAAACACCAGTTGAATGCGACTTAGGTGGCAGCCAAACACTGCCCTTTATTAAAGCAGAACAGGAAAGGAAAAAAAGAGAACAAAAGAAGAAATTCTTGCAGCAGACTTACTAGCTGCTCAGGCTGGAGGTGTTATGGCGACTGAAGCGTTTGAAATTCGCGCCGGGTGATGTATGCTGGGGGGCATGTGACATTCACATATAGTCCTATATGTCATGACATGTAGGTAGCAATATGATGCCCTATAAATGTAGATTGATCACAAATAAATCCGCTGGTACGAGGAGTGACATGTGAAAAAACTCAAAAGCTTGTTAGGGAATTAGTATTCCTTGGTGAGAGAAACACATTCCTTCTGGTTATAATAAGTATCAACCCTCTACTCTTCTCAACAATCATCACATTGTGGAGGCGTTTAAAAAAAGGGCTGTGTTTGCAATTACCTAGGTTTATAAAATCCATATTTTATAAATAACGTCAAAGAATGTGCAATACTATGACAATAGCGATGACGAAATCAATACGAAATCGGGTAAAGTGTATACCAAACAAAGCTAATATCATCTTCGTCTTTTCGTCTGACGATTTGGCATTAGTATAATAGAACCGAATTAGGAAGCGGTATGGTGATATTCTGCAAATCTATGAGGATCTAGACTTATTTTCTCATGAACATAAACCAGAACAAGTAGATGTGGTAGGCATAATAAGAGAGATCAAAGATCAAAACGACTTATTCTTCTTCCTACTGGAATAGGGAATTCATTCTGCTAGCTCACGGACAAGTAGGCTATCTAACCTGGCAGGGCAACTCTCAGCTATGTAAAAAAACACTTTTAGATACATGATACATGTACTGTACATGATGATTCATTTCTATTAAAAATTCAGGGCAGTGTAAATGATCAAAAGAGTATAAAGGACAGTTCTGACATTTTCTGCCCTGAAGTTACATCACTGGTCAACGGAATCTTTGTGCTCTGCTGATCGTCGCGTTTTAGTGAAGGGAAACATTACTGGTGTCGCTACAGTCGCGGGGGAAACTGTGCAGGGGCATCTAAACCGAGGCTGTGGGAGTATGGGTGGGTGTGTGGGTGTGTGGGGTGGGGGTGGGCAGGGGAACATGTCCTCCCTTAAAATGGCTATAGCTCGGCTTCCACTTACACGTCGGTCGGTACCACGCGGTCACCGTCGAACGGTGCCATGGCACATTTTGACCGACGTGTAAGTGGATACCGAGGCGACCGTCGGACGGTCGCATGGGACGGTTTGACCGTCCATACCTCCCGTTTGACCGTCCATGCTCCCGTCAAAGATGTCATGGGGTACTTCTTTGACCGGAGGGGCAGCCGTAAAGGGACGGTCAAAAGTGACCACCTGTAATTTATTTTTTTGTTTGTTCAGTAATTATGGTTCTACCGAAGGTAGTCATTATATGGGATACGTCCGGGTGGCATGTGTGTATATTCTGCCTTTCATTTGCAGTTTGATTTTCTTTTTTTTTTTAACTTTTCCCTTGATTTTGTCTAATTTATATCGATTTTTGCCTATTTTACATCATATTTCGATTTGCGGGTGGACTTATGGTGCTGAATGCATTTCTGAGGATATTTGTGATCTCGTATATCATGACAGCCATCCGTATGAGTTAATTCCGATCATTATTGCTTAATAAATTGCCAAAATTACCACCAATTTGTCACTAAACTTGATCCCATATCTGTATGCATTGCGCGGGCGGGAAAGCCCATGCCGAAGTGTCTTGTGGCAATTTTATGGTTGGATTGGTGCACCCGCTTGTCAACAGACGGCGTGTCATACTCACCTTAAAAAGTTAAAGAGTGACGACAGCCAAATCGAAACCGCGCTAGAATCTACAACATGGCTCGAGCAACTCGTAGCAGAATCAATCCCAGAAGTCAGACAGCAAAGAAGACCACACAAAAGAAAGTGAAGACACGTAAGATCACTGAAAATGAAGTTCAGCACCAGGAAACAGTGGCTGATGGATCGCACGATGGCCGGGAGGCAGATAGCACGGCCATGGAGGATGGGGGTGATCGGCGTGGTGCCGACCAGGCTGTGGACCTGAGTCAACCGAGTTTACGTGTTGGTAAGGATTGTATTAATACCTAGTGTATACCTGTTATATCACTACTATATCACAGTGTTTAAGTGTTTCTTTTAAGCATTAATGGGTTTGTGTGTGTGGGGGGGGGGGGTGGGGGGGGGGACGACATCTGTGTTGAGTCTTCTATTCAGGGTAGTTACATCGGGTGGTCGTGGCCGGGGGTGGGATGGTCGGGGGTGGGATGTGGGGGGTTATTATATTGGATTAACCATTTTAAAAATTAACGAATCCATAGTAATGTCAGCAATGAATTAATTTATGCTACAACACTGAAGATAAATTATCATAGATTATTAATAATTAGATCAGAGCCCTATATGTTTGGCAATATATTAATCCAGTATAAATATTTATTCCTACTTCCTAATTCCAAATATAAAAACATAAAATGTAAGAAATAGTTGTACACTGTATTATATAGCGAACTTTTGTTAAAAAATTTATAATATTTTGAGGTTCCATTAATTATTAATTGTGTACTCTATAATATTTGCAGAGAAGGACCCTGATGAGGATAAGCCTCAAGACTTGTCGCTAACGAAGTCACCTGACATGGAACCGCCCCCCGCCAAAGTCAAGCGAGTCGATCCAGTGCTGGCTGAGGCAGAAGGAAAGCCAGAATATCCAGGACGGCGAGCTGTGGCCAAGACTTCAGAACAGGAGGACCATACCACATCCAGTGAATCGGAGGATGACGTTGAGGTGGAACCCAAATTACCACGCAAATCGCCCAGAAAACATGTAAAGCAAACAGGCTGTAGAGGCAAGTGCCCTGGTGACGAGCAGGCAACTGACAACAAAACTGTCCAGAAACCGGCCAAGCAAACGCCAAACACCTTGACGACGGACAAGCCTAACTCCAGTCAGCAGCAGCCGGCAGTGGCAAGTACAAGTGCCACTGATGATCAACCCTACATTGGTGACAATGTTGATTACCAATATGAGAGTGAGGAGGAAAGCACGCAACTGGATGAAGATGAGGAGCAGAATGAGGAGAATGAGGAGAGTGGTACTCACACTGAATCTGAACCTGCCAACTCACAAAGCCAACTCACAAAGCCTAAGAGGGTACGTCGGCGAAAGCCAAAGGAGAAAGCCCCAGTTGCTTTTGACTACCACAAGAGGGAGATGTTGGTGAATCTCTGGAAGGAACATCAGTTCCTGTACGACCCGAGTCATGACGACTACCTCAATACTGGCAAACGAGAGGCGGTGATAAAACAAATCGCCGATGAACTAGAGATGACTGGTGAGCACGTAACTTTCAGCTATAAAATTAATATTATTATTTAAATATTAAATAATATCTCTCCTGTTTGCCTAGGTAGTAATAGATAATATTATAATCTATGTACTGATATATAACTGTATGGAGAACTGTGTATATATATATAGTTTTAGGTTTGATATTTACCACAAATCGGATTAATCCTAATGGCAATGCCAGATAGGGTGGCCTACGGTATAATAACATTTATTGTCAAATTAATGGGGAATAGATCTGGTGAAAGTGCCAGAAGTCCTTAACACATGAAATAAGCAGTACAGAAAACTTCATTAGGAATTGTAGTGTGATCAGAGTAGCCCTTATATTTTACTTATATCCCATTGAAACTTTGTTGCTACCTTTGCAGCTCCGGAGGTCCAGAATGAAATGTCAAATATGAGAAGTACGTATGGGAGACATAAGGACAAGTCGGGAGCTGGTGTCGACGATTTGCCCAAACGTGCAAGGGAATGTTATGACCTCTGCCAATTCCTCCATAATTATATAATACCGAAAGGCCAGACCAGAACAAACTTACGGGTAAGTGCTACTTGTATAGGTATAGTTTAGGTCCAACTTTAATCAAAAGTATTATAATATACGGTGATACTTCCTATAATGGTATGGTCAGCCTAAAAAAAAACCTACCTAGAGTGAAAGCATACCTACATTAAGTACAATTGTTGTTATTAGAAAATGTATAAGTTACTTGTACAAAATCAGAAGATTTAGAGATCATAGACCGGTTTATTTCCAAATACTAGACGTTTTCATATATGGTTGATAACCCTTTTTTCAGAGAAAAGCCAGTTTTGTTGAAAGCGAGTCAGGCTCCAGCAACGTGGTGGTAGCTAGTCCAACCGCTGCATCCACACCTTCCAGGAAGTCGCCCCGCCTCTCACAAGATAAAGGGAAAGGTCCTGCTAAAACTACCACTGGTTTGGGAAAGGGTAAAGGTGTAGGAAAGTCTACAGCAGCTCGGAGCCTCAACCTGATGAGCCCTAAAAAGGGCAACAAGAAGAAAGAGTCAAGTCAGTCAAGCACTGTGGTGGCGGTGTTAGAGGGTCTGCAAGCACAGCGCAGCGCAGACCGTGAGATGACGGAACGCCTCATCCAACCGCTCCTCGGGTCTGATGAATCAAATCCAAATGACGAAATCTCGACCTGGCTAAAGAGTTTAAGTCACAGACTGAGGAAGTTGCCACCCCGTTCATTCAGGAAGCTGCGGCACGAATTTGAAAACAGTGTTTTTGCAGCTGAGGAAGAGGACTTGGATTAGTTAGAAACGTCTGAATATCTTTTATTCCTGGTTAACTGAGATTTTACTTGCGGGAAGGAAGCTGAAGCGGACTTTGCTTAGTTAGAAACGTCTGAATATCTTTTATTCCTGGTTGACTGAGATTTGACTTGAGACTTAACGGTGTAATGTTTATGTTCTTCAAATCACTATGGTTTGATTCGTGAAAAAATTTAATTTAGAGTACATGGAACGAAGTACCATAAATAAACAGATGTTAACGAATAAATACTGGCTTTATAAACTCGGTTTCTATTTATTTTCATTTCATGTCACAGCAATTAAACTTACTAGATACTTCTTCTTGTACTTGTATGAGTACTCACAGAAAATATTACTACATTCGAATTGTAACATGAATAATACATACAAGGTACAACAGGAAAATCAAATATAACAAGTACTACGATCGTAAATGAACTCATATAGTTATTTATATGGCGGTTTAATAGACAGCATAGCACCTCTATCAAAATCAAATTCTCTTTACAACTCTTCAAGTCCCGAATCTGATAAGTCAGAAAGTTACAGTAGTCTTTAGTTTGGAGGCACATCACACTCCTCACGCTCAACATGGCATAACCTGTACTGCCAAGGCAGTTGTCCATGGAATGAGCAGAAGTATGTTGCTAATTGGTGTCTAATGTTCTTAGGGCCATTGGCATTGCGACCCATAGCTGGAGCATCATTACTTACGAGGGCCTCACCATCTTGTCTCCACAAGCCTGGCACAACGTTGTGGTCATTGTCCTCTGCGTCCACTGCACTAGGATGAATATAATTTCGACCGATTCTCATGCGACAGTAGTTGTGTAATGCACAGCTAGCCATGACCAACTTGGACACATTGTCTGGACTCATCTCTATCGCCTGCCTGAAGATCCGAAATTTGGACGCCAAAATTCCGAATGCATTCTCCACAATGCGTCTGGCACGTGAAATTCTGTAATTGAATACGCGCTGCCTTGGAGACATGTGGTGCCCTGGATAGGGCTTCATCAAGTTGGTCTCCAAGGCAAATGCGTCATCCCCCACGAAGAAATAGGGGAGATGGCCATTAAATCCCACCACTGACGCAGGAGGAGGCAGATCCAGGGGATTCTCTTCATCGTGGAGCATTGCATACACATCTGACCGCCGCCACACCCCACCATCTGAGGCTCGCCCCTCACTGCCGACGCCCACATACCGGAACAAATAGTTGCCATCAACGAGCGCCATCATTATGACAGAATAAAACTTCTTGTAATTCCAATACAGCGACCCTGAAGCAAAGGGCTTCTGTATACGCACATGTTTGCCATCCAGGGCGCCCATGCAGTGTGGCAAATTCCATCTGGCACGAAACACACTCTCTACCTCAAGCCATTCTTCCTTCGATGATGGCATCTGAAAGCAAATTAATTATAATAAAATTATTCATTATTCAGGGGATTCACTGTAAACATGTTAATCAGATTAAACATAGGGCGTGTGATTAAATTAGGTACCTAAACTATTCTCTCACATTAAATAAATGGCTAATCGTTCAATGGTATATATTCGCAGTTTCCATTATAGGGCAAATAAAGTGATACAATGCTCTTATCAGTAAAGTGTATCTACCTGGAAATAATCATCTTCCAGGACCTGGTAGATGGCTTCACAAGTTGAACGTATAATCGGGCCAACAGTGCTCAGTCCAACACCAAACTGTTGGTGTAGCGTCCTAATGCTGTCACCTATAAAGTAACAAAGGAGATAACAGATTTAATATCTCAATATATAAGAATAATAATAAAAATCACGTATCTGTTAATCAAACTGCAATGTACCATTGCCTATTCTGTGTTACTCTAGATGTAACAAACTAACTCACTCAATAGCTAACGTAGTGAAACACATTTAGAGATAAAAAAAATCTTTCCTTGATGGCATACAAAGGTTAATTATTAATAAAACAAATAAAAATGTAATATTCTTACCAAGAGCCAAGTACCTCATGGTGAGGGCTAGTCGTACGTCAGCTGCGATAGCTGGCCGAAATCGAGTGGTGCGCCTGGTTATCAGTGGGGTAACCTTCTCTAACAGCTCATGGTAGAGTGCAGGCGGCATTCGTAATGTCAGCCGAAACTCCTCAGTGTCATCAACCTACATAACATTAGGACAGTATTGATTTATCAATTGTTTACTACAACACAAAATGACATACTGGTATGAGGATTGGTATCTACTGATATACTAATCCTCAGTCGTATATGGATATTATAGTAAGCATAATAAAAAAAAATATAATTAACATCCTGATTAATATATGTTTTCGTTTATAAATTATTATTAATTATTAATTTTATTACACTTAATTGATTAATTATTGGCAGAAAATGCACTTATTGGGTTCACCAGGGCCATGCACATTCGGTAGTCAATTACGCAGAGTCATGGAGGCCTATATGCCAACCACTACACATTAATTTATAATATATAGGTTGAACTGGTGTGTAAACATAAATACAAACCTGTAGCAGTTTTTCATAGAAGAGCATTAACGAGTGGGTATTACGCTGCCAGCGTAACCAAAGTTGTTCCCAGTACTGGTGCTTGCGCTTCCCTTCAGACTCACTCTCCAAGACAGCAAGGAGGCACAGATATTCATTTTCATGGGCTAATCTCTCATTTCGGAGCAGGAGATATGCAGCTACTTGTTTACGAGCAGCGGCCATGTTGATTTTTGTGCTGATGTGCATGTGATGTGCATGTGATCGTGAAAATGCAGGATGTCGCCGCCTGTTGGTACACGACCGACGTACAAGTGGATACCATGGACCGTCCGACCGTGCCTCCTAGTGGACCGTCCGACGGTTACCATTCTGGCACTTTTTGACGTGGTAGTGTATACCGCGGACGGTCAAGAGCGACGGTCAAAAATGGCCATGGGTGGTCACCGTTCGACCGTCGCCACTGGCCACTCTTGACGGTGGTCATGTTTGACGTGTAAGTGGAAGCCCTATTTAAGGCTTAGGAAAAACACTGAAAAGGTCCAAAGCCTGTGGATTTATCCGAATTAATTGAACTGGTTAGATAGTGTGGTCTTTATGATGGTCAGCTCTCCCACTCTTTTCTGCAAATAATTACTGTGAAAAATGTACATTTCTAGCGCAAATGATGACCTTGTGGAATGTTTTAGAACAACCCATTCTACTGCAGGCTGGCGCTCATAATAAAATGTGTCAAGATTAGGATTGAGATACCTAATAAGGGGAAATTTCATAGGACACCTTTATAGACAGGAAATAACCCCCTTTTTCTCTGTAAAAGTTTTGTAATTGTATGTGATGAAAAGAGAAATAAAGATTCTTATATATATAGATAGATGCGTGTTTAGCTTTTTAGAGCAAATTACTAGACCGACTTAAAGAAATTGATACGATCAAAACAACTGCATTTTTATCAAAGCATTATTAATATGCATGTTTCGCTTCATACATAACCTAGACCTGCGAAGACAACATGTTTTAAAAGAATCTTTTTCATTTGACACCGAATACATTTACAATAATAGAAAAATATGCATGTCAACCATGTTGACAATTATGTGTGGGTTAGGCCTGTTATATGATTTTTTCCCACAAGATCTCTCGTTTTATACGCTATCAAACGACTTCCTTAAAGTCAATAAAGTTGATGCATAGGGGTGCTTTGCCTTCTATGTGTTGTCCAATGCTAATGTTGAACATAAACACATATTTTCGAATTAAAGAGAAGGGAAAAACATTTGCTAAAACATGCATACAACCTAGGTTCTGATGAAGTGATGGCAATAAAAGGTTAGTTAATTTAAATTCTAGATAGCTGAAGGTATCAATTAACACCTCTCAGCAAGACGGTGAGAAACCACGTCGTAGAAGTTAACCTTTTTAGGCCTGTACTGGCCCTGGAAAATAATGCCTAGTCATGAATGTTATTCGTTCATTCTTTCATTCATCCAGCATTGTTGATTACGTTTGGGCGTTGGCCAAATTATTTAATCGTCCCTAAAAAAACGTTGGTGTTTCATTTTATATTATGTGACAGTCTCTGTGATTTCCAGTCTTACGGCCCTTTTAGCGAGGACTGGATTGATGTGTTTTTCTCTCGTTTCCTTCTGTAACAAAAGAACACTTTCGATGGCACGCACAATGTTACTCACGACATGAACATCCTCCCTGCTAACCCTGTTTTGTAGTCCATTTTTATAATTCCTTTAACATCTTTAAGGTTTCCATGCATAACTGACATACAGTTACCTAGTAATAACAGTGCGTCTCCGGACTCATTTGCTCTTGGTTATCCAGCTGAGTTTGTATTCTGATGACTTAAAAAGGTACATTAGTCATCTTCAAAGCGGATTTTCTTTCTCAAAGTTTGAACAAAATAGTATGCCTTCTTCTACTTTCATGCAATTTGTCTTTGAACTCCCGACTGCAGCCGCGGATATGAAGCCGAACCCTTTAATGGGAGGACCTACAAAATGAACAGGTAAAATCCTGCTTTTAATCTTAACGGACTGAGCATTAAATGCGGTGAATACACAGTCACGATTTAGGAATCAGAGACGATTTCAGGATCTACGATTAATCGTGGGTGCTACTCCAAGAATTAGTAAAGTTATAGCATTTCAAAGTAAAATATAAATAATTCAATTCTTTTTTATTGCCAGATCGCAGATAGACCCACGATTTTCGAATAAATCCGAAAATCGTAGAAGCACCTACGATGTGTCGTAGATCTCATTCTAGAGGTCTACAATAAATCGCAGCACTCTCTACACATCGACGATTAATTGTAGAAGCAGCGACGATTTGATTTGAAATCGCAGAAGACCATTTTTTCCCCCTACAATGAATCGTACATCCAAATCGGCGCTGAATTGGCGCTAAAATCGGCGCTAAATCGTGCATGTGTAGGGCATTTGGCACGATTTGGGACCCACGATCTGATGTACGATCTCAAATGGACAATTCTAAATCGTACGACGAATCGTGGATGCAAAATCGGCCCCCAAATCTTGACTAAACACTGTGTAAGCACAAGGGGATATTCCCGACTTTCGGCCATGCGCAGTCACAGAATGAAACCATCTAGTGGAATGGCCCCACCATTAGGGTAATAACTCCTCACCTCTTGCCCTATCGCAATTCATCAAGAATCCATGAACTATAATCATGACTAATAGTCACACAGGTCTTCTTACTGGCGATGAAGGCAGTCTACCTATACTCGAACGGCCATTTCTATTCATTACTAAGAAACGAAACTTCACACTATGTGTTTTTCCTCAACATCGGCGAACTTAGCAAATCTATTCTTCTTTCGATTCCATGTTCAGATTGTAAATAATTTAGCTATCTAACATATATGTTAATAACTCCATATATTTTAAACATCAACTGACAATAGGTTAATATCGAATTATGCTGCACCAATGAGTGTAAAACACAACCAAAAGTAATCAGATATAATTATCATCTGACTAATTAACCCAACAGCAACCAACAAATAAAAAAGTGTGAAACAACATGCAGGAATGACAAGGTCCCCGATACCAGTCCCATGACTTCGCTCAATTTTCTAGCATGATACCGCGGCAAAAATATTTAATTTTACTACTCGCATCCAGTCGTCGAGTTAGATTTTCCTCATGGAAGTGCCCCATAAACTTGTTCAAACTTTCCTTTTATCTGCTTGGTGAATTATCTTTAATTAAAGGGTTTGCTTTTTATGTTTTCCCCATGCCATAAAGGGACACTAATCTGGCTATACTTTCCATCGGTGCCCAGTGCATCCTGCTTCTGAAGATGAATTCATTGGTTCCGACTATTTCGGCATTTGCCTCATTGTTTTGTGTATACCCTGTTTTGCCTGCAAATATTATGATGGCCGTATATTTGGACAGAAGAACATAACCATAAAAGGGTTTTCATAGCTCGGTACGTATTTTTATGTCTGAACACATCTGCTATCTTCTTTTCCATTTCCATTCCCCATTGGAACGCTACTAACACGATAGGACTTACTTGGTAGTTTATCTCTGCTGAATACATATTTTTGCATTTCCCATTGTACGATAGTAGAGCTTTGGAATATCCCCAGTGGAATTGATACCACCATCCCCTCCTTATCACCGAATCGAAATCTGTTGTAAACGAAGTGCTTGTTGTGTACAAATAAATGTTTTAAGCTAACATAGAGTACTTAGAATTTAAATCTTTTGGCCTGAGTCACATTTATTATTAATTGCAACCTAAAAGAAACTAGAGACATTACTCCTGAAGAAGGGCAAGTAAGCCCGAAAGTCTAGAGTTTAAATAAACAACAACATCGAATACATCTCCGGTTCCCCCGATATATAGCGATCCACTTACCCACTACTAAAAGAAACTAACAGGAGTTACTTATTTCATCAGTGATCACCTTATACAAATATCTTTATTATTAATTCCTTTATGTGCAATCTGATACTTATATGATTTCATTTGCTTGGAATTAAGCAGAGCGGGTTTACAGCTGCAACTACACCCACTCAGACTAAAATATTGTCTTTAGAACACACTCGTACAGTCCACCAATCGTTATACCTTAGGCGGTTATTATTATTGTAACACATCCACTTAGTTTAGGGCTGGTGCCAAGATGACATTTCACTCATTGATGAGACAACCCTCCCCTAAAACAGACACGTTCCGCCTTGATTGCCTGATTGTAATGAAGGAAATAGGAACTTAACAAAACAAAACAAAACATGTTGTGGAGTGTTTTAGTAGTAGAGTTTCGTCTGGTGTTTTACATTATAGGCTCTTTTGTGAAGAGTTGCTACAAAATGTTCTCCAACTAGACATAACAGCCATTTTATTGATGGCAGAGTCGGCTGGTTCTCCCTCCATATTTTTCACGTAGGATTAAACATGGAAGAACCAGTCAGTTTTAAATTACACCATACAATAGTTGTGCCTACGAACAGGCGTCAAGTATTCAAGCTTGGCTTCAAGTCTCTACGGTTTATACACCACTTGATTTCTTTCTGTCTACATGTGAGACCGATCGGTCTGCCTGTGAGAGGAACAGATATCCTCATATATCACAAATAGGACTTTTTGTTGAGCGTGAGATCCCCTTGCAGGCTGGAAATGTCACGTAGATGCCATAAGTGGCGAAATCGCTTCGGATCAATGCGATGCACGGAGCTTTTCTCAAGGCTGATCTATGAGAAAGACGGCTGAGCTTTCCTAAATATCTCCAAATATTACCCCATATTTTAGGGCTGTTTGGAAGACCCATACTCTTTACAGAGAATACTCCCATTTCCATATATATAGTTTCTAGTTTGCTTTTCATTGTATTATAACATTGTAATCTGTGTTATGGAAATACAAATCTATTACTATTATTATTGATATCACGAAGTATCTATTTTTATATATCTTTTTTCTATGCATTGAAAAGATATAGATTTATATTACAAGATCAGAACACATAAAGTTAATTCATCAAACAAGGAAACTTATTTATCTATTGTAAAAATGAATGTGTAAAAATTCAATATAAGTTGTTTCCTGGTTCAATCTCGAAATGGACCCCAATATTCCGGCACTCTCCGCCATACCTGGAATATATCTGGGGCCTGCAAATAGGAATTGATGATAGAGCAAATCTACTGCAGCGGCGACAGCTTCCACGAAAGGTTTTTTGTGTTAGCTTCGTTTCCGCCTACAGCTTTGCAATTCCTCATTTGGTGAATCGACCTACCACATGGGCAATATTTGAGTCTGATAAGTAATCTTAAACTTTATGCATTTCTTTCCCCCCGCCAGCATCCATCTCCAATGCAGGAGTAGGACCAGATGTAAAAGCCATGGCATCCCAAAGAAATCCTGCAACTTGTCGAGCGATAACTTGAATAGTAATTGCCTTATTACGAGTATCGGTTTCTTTGGTAGGGGGTCAGCGACTGACAGGAAGAGTTGTAAATTTTGATCGTGAAACCAAACCGATCCAGTTAGAGCCTTCTGTAATCTTATTACGCGAAATTAATGGATGTTTCTAACGCTTTCCCCCAGTAATGGTGTAGTGCTGACAGGAACTATGGATAAACGAGAAGAACGTATCTGCTTCTTACAAGGTTAATTACTGATACATCTTTTTGGACAAATGCTGGAGCGCAGAGCCAATGAACTCATCATTAGTTAAATTCCTCATTTGCATCACCATCCGCGAAGATCTTAATTGGCCTTTTTAAAACGTCCATTAAATTTTGTAATTGTGAAAGAGTCACCAGCTTACAGAAACCCCCATTTTATGTGAGGGATCATTAAATACTGACGGCCTTGATATCTCGAAATGACTTAAACATAATAGATCTATGCGGCTAGATATGCAAATTACAAGAGAAACATATATATCCTTATGCGTAAAGCATGGCCAGGAGAATATTGGCCAGGAGAAAGGAGAGAACTATTGTATGTTGTAAAGGAAGATGTGACCAAGAAAAGCGATTTTGATTTATAGACTTGTCACATAGGTTGTTCGATGAAATGTCCTTTTACATATGGTATGCAGTAGCGCACCGACACATTTCCTTTACGCCACTCCTTCTAATCATTTGATGCGGGAGTCCAGCTTTGAAGATCAAAGGTATTTCCAGATCCCTATGACAGTTTACCGAAGAAACATTCGTTTTTCAATTCCATCATATACATTCATATTCGTATATATAAAAGATCGTGTCCTTTATCTATAGTACATATATTCACAATTCTCCTCGTGCACATCCGTTTTTACTTGACAGATGTCAGCAAGACTCTTCATCTTTTCCAACTCCCAAAGGTTCTTTACTGGAGAAAACCTTGAAAGGCGTGCGAGCAAAATGACAGCTCGCCTGCAGGATTGTCAAAATGATCAAATATCCCCACACGGGCTTCTTCTAGCAAACTCTGGTGAATACATTTTCTCGAGCCTTCACTTCAAGAACTATTAAACGCAGCAGCACACCAATATTTTGAATATCCTTTCCTTCGAGTGAGATAATTACTCGTAAAACCCACTTTCTTTGATGAGCCGATCAAGAGAGATCTTATCTCTGAACCCTCAGAGTGGCTCTGAGATTACTTGAAATTAATTGTTAGGACTTTTAATGAGAGTTTCTCATATCACTCAGAGAACCCGTATTGTAATTACTTTTGTGACTTTTTCATGCTTGAGATATCCAGAGTCACGTATATTTTCAGAAAAAGACTGTTTTTGGTTACAGGAGAACGACCTGAACGAACATTTCCAATATGCTGATGACTATGAACCTAACTATGTCACATTACACTTCCTTATTTAATCTCTTCTCTCCCCCACTACAAGTCATCAGGCCTTGACCATTTGAAGACTCCTCTATTGAAGAAGATCCTTCTCACTCTAATAGAGCAATTCAAATATCTAATTGAGTTGTCCATGATCACTGGCCTTATCCCTGATAAATGGAAGCTGGGTAGGGTAACTCCTTTATACAAGGCTGGAAATTCGAAAAAGCCAGGAAATTACAGACCCATCACCAGCATCTGTTTGCCGGCTAAGGTTCTTGAAAAAGTTATTCAGAAAAAACTTATGCTTCATCTTGAAACCAATGGTATTCTGTATTGCAAGCAATTTGGTTTTAGGTCTGGTTTCTCTACGGGCGACGCGGTTGTTTCATTTTTAAATGAAGTTTATGGAGCCATAAACGAAAAACAGGTCTGCAGGGCAGTGTTCTTGGACTTCAGGAAGGCCTTTGATACCGTTGATCACCAGATTTTACTATCAAAGCTGGGAAAAATAGGAGTCATAGGTAGCGAGCTAGAATGGTTCAGAAATTATCTTCATGGTCGACACCAACATGTAATAGTAAATAATGTAACCTCTGCAATGCAACCCATAACGTGTGGAGTTCCCCAAGGAACTACTTTGGGACCAATACTATTTTCAATCTATATCAATGATCTACATAACCACTCCAAAAATTCCAACCTACAGCTTTTTGCTGATGATACCATTATTAGTAGAATTGACCAAACTATCGATTTAGCAACCAGAAATATACAACTAGATCTGGACAATATCATGCTCTGGTGCCGGCAAAACAAGATTTCTTTGAATGAAGATAAGTCAAAGTCTATGACCTTCTTTGGGGGGCCTTCCTGGAGATCCACCTGGAGGACTGAATCTCTCAATTATAATCTGTTATTAGGCCCCAAGAGCCTTGAGGATGTTGAAGACTATAAATATCTGGGGACGGTCGTCGACGGCCCCCTGTCATTTAAGAAGCATTTATTAAACATCAGGCGAAAAGTCTCACACAAATTGTGGCTCTTCAAGCACCTTAGAAGCAGGCTGAACGTAAATCTGAGTGCCCAAATATACAAGACTGCCATACTACCTCTTTTTGACCAATCAGACATTTTCTACGACTCGGCCAATAGAACTAAACTCAAATCACTACAAATTCTCCAAAATCGTGCACTTAGGATAATAACTAGAAGTAATAGATTCCGTAATGTAGATGACTTCCATCAGCAGTTCAGCCTGCTTCCCTTAAGAGAAAGAAGAAGACTGCATCTTTTACAACAGGGCTTTCGCCTAAAAACTAACGTGAAATTTGTTGCCCAGATGCGTAGGGAGACCAGACAACATCGACCTGGCAGAATCGTTTTTAAATGCCCGGTACCCAGGCTTGAGCAGATATGTAAATCAATTTACTATAAGATACCATTTTATTGGAACTCTTTAGATGTAACTCTGCACACAGCTGACACTGCTATCAGATTTACAAATTTAGCTAAACGAACAGCCATTTGGAATGACCAAAATTATTTGTATTGAATTCCTGTCAGCTTGTTTAGTATGGGCCCTCCTCTTCAGTCTTCCTCTTCAGTTTTTCCTCTTCCTCTTCAGTTTGTCCAGTTCGCATAGTTTTCTCCTCTTCATCATATGAGTATGACATAATTCATCTGAATATATGTATCTCATATAATATAATATACTTGTAATCTCAGTACTGCTTCGATATTGACTTTATAGGCACCTAGTATTGGAAGCTCTGCATCGATGCAAGCTTCTTGTCGCATGCTATATGTATATTTACACCATTATTTAACAGTGTATTAATAATATCCTTTATTTTGTAAATAATTATTGCGTGGAGCAATTGTATTCTAAAATTGTATAATTATAATGAATGTTTATTGAATATATTTATATATTTGTTATGTCTTAAACTTGCGCGTGGTGCTACTTGCACAAATCTAAATAAATTTAAACAAATTTTTGCAAAGGCCTCCCTACTGCCGTCGACCTTAGGCAATATTGTCACCTTTGCTTATACACTAAAATAATATTACTACGGTAGGGCTTTAGATCCTCCCTATGCTGGGAGATTAGTTCCCGCCGATAGTATCGCTTTTGTAAATACAGGCTAATAAAAGTTTCAACAACAACAACTTATTTGGGAGGGGATATTTCCCGGGGATTTCTGATTGCTTGACCGCCACTAGGTTTAGTCTTTAGATGTGTGAGAGGGAACGTTAGGGGGATAAAAATTACACTGATTAGGGTTTAACAAATCTCTGGGGCTCATCAGGCACATTCAAGGAAACCAAAAATCCTGGCTCCCCTAACTTAGTGGTATAAATGTGGACCACACCCGTGTTCCCAAATTCTCCGGAAACGGGGTACATTTTGGCTAGCAATCTCCGGCCACAGAACCGTAAAAAAAAGGGTGCATTTCGCTAGTAGGGCCGGAGAAAAGCAGAAAAAGGGGTACTTTATGCTATAGTACCTACCTACAGTCATATTATTATTGTATACTTTTGAATTATGTAACTGATGATCTGGAAATAAACAACATCAATCAATATATCAACTAGCCCGGAGATATTCTAAAAAAGGGTCTTTAAAACCAGCCCATAACTTAATAAGACATTTTAGGTCACCAGAATGGAGGCTGGAAGTAACATCCCCACCCTGTCAGCTTTCAATCAATGGAAATAAGGGTTAGAAAAACAAGAACAATGCCATCAAAATCCTTGAAAAGGGGTATAAAATTAATGGTATTTCTGGATTTAAGGGGGTGTTTTTGAGATAAGGGAATGAGCGTTAGTGTCTATCTAATATGCTGAGTGAGAGAGCCGGGCCCAAACTATATGGAATGTATGGTGAATAAATAAAATTGTTAATTCACTCATTCGGTCTAAGTAAATAAACCAAAAGACTTTATTTAGGGTGTATCTATATATAGAAATATATTTCCAAGCTGTTATATCATGTGCCCCAAGGGACACTGGTGGTAGGGATATAAGCAGAACGGCCTGTTCTGGTCCTCAGTAGCTACAGTTTACTCCAATTCAGGGAGAAGGAAAAGAGAGAAGGGAAGTTACAGACCTAAACTGCTCCATTCTAAGTGCCGAAGGTACTTGTGATTCTTTTACTATGTGACTCTACCAAGTGAAGAATATACAATGCCTGACATTTCAAGTGAACGTTTGAAACTGTCTTGGTAAAAGACAACGATTTAACACGTGGAGATCCTGGTTGGTAATTCTCAACCCAACATTGTTTAAAACTATTGTCTGATTCCAGGGAAGTCTGAAAATGGCGGAAAAACATAGCTCATGTCCTTATAATGTCGGTTGGGTTGATATCTATTGTCCATGCACATATAAAAAGAGTCATAAACGTGGCATCTCGGTAGCACTTATATTTCTTGATTCTAACTGACTTGAACACCGTTCATTTCTCCTCTATTAACGAGTCAATATTGACTTTCACAGACAGCACTATTTGCATAGTAAATATATGTCACCAACGCCTCGAGGATAATGTGGGACATAGCCTCTAGGCTAACAATCTCTTGTAGTGGATTTCTTATGCACACACCAACTTATCTGCCAATAGGCAAATAGGCATTGAATTCCCCCATTATTTCCTATCTCAGTGTAGATAAAATATTGCAAAGTTTCCTTATGCAAATTAGACTTTCAGATCTGGAATTAACAGCCTTCTAGAACTATTCCTCTCTTCAAAAGCGACCCTCTGTGGGAAGATTGAACACTCTTAAAGATGCTCTCTCAGCTAACGTCGGGCAAAAGCTAAAGATTTTCTACTTTTTGTTCCGTTCCTTTCCGACCCATTTAAAAGTCTTTCGGCCAACATCTGGGAGGATTGTGTCCGATTTTTGTTCCTGCTAGGTGTCATAGTGCACATTTAATTTCGGAGACCCGCCGAAAATCTTACCTGAGGTGGTTTCCTTTTACCGTTCACACGCGCCCGTTATCCCAAATTTAAATGTTGGTATATACATATATAAATATATAATAAATTCAGTATTAAACATAGGGCAACGCTTAAAAACATTCTTTAAAAATACAGCGGTTTTTTTCATGTAACTATTTAAATATATTACAGGCCTCAAATGAATAAAATACAATAATATGAGTCAATATGATTTCTTTTGGCGTAATAGCTTAGAATGTATTTTATGGTAGGCATGTTTAGGAGCAATTTCACGTTGATGCCTGTTTAGTTAATATTTGCAGTCCAGTGTGCCAAGACGTATTACAAAATACATGTTTGATGGGGAAGCAAATCAATTTTATAAAGTTCATGGCTGACACCCAATCAACTCATTATAATTAGCAAAACGTCTGTAATTACGACCATGATGAACAAAGTTTTGTCTACGTTCAAACATCTCCAATGTTTGACAATTTTCATATTACATCCTTTGGTAAAAATGACAAATGTGAATGGCAGACCTCCAAGAGAGGGCCATTGCAGGGTTGTCATTCTAAATGTCAAAGACCGGAATAGAGGATCATGTCTAACCAATGCAGGGGACATAGGAACACGAGATGGATGCTTCCCCTAACTACAGCGGTCCTACAAAAATTGATGATGGCAAGGGGAGGGTATATAATTCACAGTCCTTTTCATGTATCCAGGCGTGTTGAACGCCATCTTTTAAGGCAATGTGTCCATGTCTCACTGCACAACTGCACTGATGTAGACCATGGTGTGGAGAGTAGGAGTTTACAGCTGCTGGACTTGGACTCACACTTTGATGTTGTAAGACGATATTAATTCATATATTTATTCAACATTGACCTCATGTATTGCAGTTATGTGCAAAGACTATTTTGGAATGCCCCAAATAACAAATGTACTGGGGATGGGCGAATCTCATCTGCCCCGCTGTACGTTGAGTTTGTATGAGAACTTGGTAAAGCTGCCCTCTCAGCTAACGTCAGTCAAAAACTGAACATTTTCTACTCTTTGTTCCATTTTTTTCCAAAACATCTAAAAGTCATTTGACCAAAAATTTGGAGGATTTTGTCCAGTTGTTTTTGCGAGAAGACTTCTAAAACGTCACCATTTGTAGTTGGAGTACCCACCCAAATCCCTTTCTGTCAAGACTTCACTCATTATTGCTCACCAGCGGCGGTCTTTTGTTTCTACTTCAAAGTCATGTATTAACATATAGCAACAGCAGAATAATGAAGAACTCAGTCGTATAAGATATAATATGATTGCATTTGGTACGATTGTGTTTCTCTTGATATAGCTGAGAAAGCAGCTTTAACATCGATTTATGGCCTGATACCTCTGTCTCTGTCTTACTTCTTGTACTACAAAAGGCTTTTTGCTCTAAGACTTTTTGTGTGGATCACATGTTCCAGAATCCACGCCCAACCAAAGTGTTATTCTTAATTTCCGATTCAATGTGCTTCTTAAGGACTAGTAGAGTTTTGAATGTTTGAGACTCATGGGGGACTCATTACCTTAAATGCATGGAATGTCACCAGAAGTTGTGCTTGTTTATGACCTTCAATATACCAGGCGTATACTGGCCATATATAACTCTGCGTTCTTTTTACCGCAGATTCCGCAAGTAGAGGCTGTTTCACCAGCCTACTTTCCTCGGTAGAATCATTTCCATCTGATATTATATCTCGCCTTTTTCTGAGGATTAATGTTATAAATCATATATAAAACATCATATACAAAACTATATCCTTACTAGCATTGCTTAAACAACTGTAATAAATGCCTCTTGAGTTGCCATACATATTCACACTATGCATGCAAGGGCCATGCTATACAAATGCGTTCATGTACTGTCTCAAAGCACATTTCGTTGACTTTGAATACCAAAATATTGATTTCAATTGTACGTATTAGTTATATTTAAATTATGGATATCATTGGAAAGAGGTATTCCCATTGTATCACACTCACTGTACAAAAACATTCATAATAAACTTATATTTTGTCTATCATAGGCCATGCACAATATCATCTCTGTATGTTCTATGCAGAAGGCATCCATGAGAGCCTTTCAGATGCAAGTCACGATTCTGTACTAATCTTCAGCCGACTGAGGTTTGGGGGGCTTGCCCGTTAGAACCATTCAGTCTCCCCTGTTATTTCAACTTTATTCCGAACATTGTTGCTGAGCTAGACTTTGCTTCCTCGGTCAGACATTAAGGGGTTTACACCTATTCCTTTGGGTCGTTAGATAGTATGTTTGTTTATCTAAAAATATAAAATACCATAGCATTTAGAGCCAAAGGATCGTTCCCTTGTTGGTGGGATCATTAAGAAGCATTTACAAAGGCTGAATGTTTGAGGATAGAATGTGCGATAAGCTTTTTATTTTAATTCTACATAGTAGTTAGTATTGCTTGGTGTTTACCCTATTCCTGGCTTTCTAACACTTGTAGGCGGATATAGGAGGAATCACCTATTAAGGAGTGCTCGAGTGGATTGAGCTGAGATGATCTTTACATTTAGTTTGGTCCCGGTTGAAGGGATTTCGTATACGTCTGTTCCACTATACTTTTTAATTCAAATTTTGAATGTTGGACCATTGCCCTCTATGTTACAACTTTTTGATATTCATAATTCAATTCTTGATAACCTAAATGCAATTTTTGATATCAAGATTTGAAATTTGGTTATCCATAGTTGCCATAACAGATGTAAGTATAGGGCCTACACAAGGTCTCAGCACTGAAGGTATACAAATCTATGAGTACCATTGAATTGGTGTCTTTAAACTTCAATACTTCGTTACCTTTTGTGTTACACTAGTTGTAACAGAACGTTATCATGCAAGAGAGTACACCGCACTCAAGTCTTTTCTGGAAACGAGGTGGGGGATCCTCTATGTGACACCAAAATCAATTACATTACACAATTCTCAGGCTAAAGTGTATTTGAACAGACTACAAATTGGAAACAAACACAACTAGAGAAATCTTTGCTAAAGTAGATGATACTTTCCATTGATTTGATTTTGATTTAATCAAGAAACCCCAAATTTTCCCAAATTCCAAACTAGACATTTCGATGCTCCTATATTAAAAATACCCCACTTTAGATCAAAACTGGCCAAAATTCCATAATAGTTAAAACAGCCAAATCGTGAAATGAACTGACTGCAGAGTAATATTAGGACCTTAGAAGCCTTCAAAACAAACACAAAATATGGTTACATAATATGTAACCATATTTTGTGTTTGTTTAAGCTTAGATGGCATACAAAAAAGTTGATAGGCAGAATCACTTTGCTATCAAATTTTCTGTATGCCATCTAAACTAACATAATTCTCTTAAAGAGATAAACCACAGTTATATGCACTGCTGCAGGCGGGAGTTCAAGGAACTAATGCATGAAAAATAAGGAGTGACAATAATTTTTTCAAACTTTGTCTTGAGAAAGAACATGGTTGGGGGATAACAAAAAGCAAAAAAAATGGATCTCAGCATATTTTTTTTCATTCTAGAGACCATCAAAGTTTAGTATTTAAGTATGTGGGGAAAATGGATATTTTCTCAGTTTTTCCAACATTTCAGACAGACAAATAACATTTTTCAGTTGAAATGACTTCTAAACATAGCCACTATACAGCATTGAAAATCTTCAATATTCCTGTTTTTTAACTCATCTGGATGCAGATTCAGTTGAATAACTTTTTTAAAAAGTCGGTGACCCCCATTTCTTATTGCTTGAGAAGGTAAAGCAATGTGTTAGCTAAGCCTATAGAGATTTTTAGGAAAAAGTTATTTTCAATTATTTTTTTATACTGAAAAAACGAAAAAAATTGTCCTTTTCTCATAGACTTCCATAGTGAACAACCATAAATTTCAGGGCTCCCTGAAAAGAAAACTAACCCGGTGACATATTGTTTTTATTGGCTTTCTGAATTCACATAACCTTGTTCTTTCACGAGGCAAAGTTTTAACAAAATGTTTTTTTCCCAGTTGAACTGTGGTTTATCTCTTTAATACCAACAACACTGCATCCAAAAGGATCCGAGTGGCAAGTGGATATTTAGTAATAATCATTATTCTAGAAGAAATCTAATCAAAAATAAGAACATTTTCTCTAACCATTTCTACTGCCAACCACTGTACTATACACATGCCGACTTACTACTTCAATGTACCACATAATCATTTATACCTGTATTATACCTGTAATGTGTTTATGCACAAATTTGAGAGCAAATCTGCCGAGCGAAAGCAAGCGATAATGAGCGAAGTCATCATAGAAAAGGATTCGGGCAGATCCTCCTAATACACATAAGGCCGTTTTTAAAAGCCCTGTAACAAAAACAACAATATTCCAAAATTTCGGTCTAATAACTTTTAGATGGGTTGGGATAAAAATTAAGGAAAATGTAGAAAATATTCGTTTTTTACTGACGTTATATTTTCATAATTATAACCACTATATATATGTCTCAATAGGTTTCATTGTTATGGTACAATCTTTGAATTACCTTCTACTATGTTGCCCCCTTATATATGTACGAATTCTTTAATGAACCGGGCAACGAGATAATTCTTGTTCTCTCCAACTCTAGAATAAACCGCTGGGCACATTTCTCTGTCTTTAACAAAACAAACGGTAAAAACAATCGCTAATTCTCACAGAAACAAACCGATCCATTTGAAGAGGGCATGAACCTTTTTTCGATACCAGACACAAAGAAGTTATTCCTGATGACAGCGCTTTTGAACAGCTCTTTTTAAAAATCTTTATTTAAACAAGGACTACCAATAGTATTGTGTCCTAGTGGTTTAAAATGCTGGGAAATAATATCCTGGTCTTTCCCTTGCCTCCATATGAGATTTCAAGGGTGACATTTCAGTGAAATTTAATAACCGTGTAATGATGATATGATGAGGTGAGGTTGATGGATGGATGATAATGAAACGTTTGGAAATTATTGAAAGTTCATGGTAATTTACATGACGGAGCAAAGTTATGATAGCATAGCTGGGTGGGGCTCCCGAAAATGTCCAATTTGCCAAAATCACCCATTTTAATTCCATAATTTATTCGGATTTCATCCCACATTACTAATTTTTCAGTATATTATACCTTCCCAAGTGTATAATAAGGACACATTGCGAAATATGTATAAAAATTCCTTTTTATGCAAAATAATCATGTTTTATGTTAGAAATTGTCCCCAAATGCATGTCCCTGGCGTAAATTCTTTTTTGTTTCAATGAAAAGTTATATAAAACTTATTAATTTGTTATTTGTCTTTAATTCTTCATAAAGCATATGTAAGACCCTCCTTCTGAGTTTATTTTTGAATTTAATTTTGTTTTGTTTATTTTATTATTTTCTGTCTTTTCATTCACAACTCTCCAAATAGCTTATGGAGATTATTGATAAATTGATAAAATTCACAATAAAGCTTCTACCTAGGAAATGTTTTACATCCGGCCTTGTATTTTTCAGGTTGTCCCATATCACATAAAACTTTTATTTTTTTATTTTTTCCAATTTTGACCATACTCTTGGTTCCATAAAGTTGAGGCATAGGAATTCTGAGTTTGACAGCCTTTTCTTCTCATAGTGATAAAGTGCATTTTTATTCAAATATTCATGAAAATACATTTGTGATTATGCACATTTCTTTGCTATTTATCCATCTAATGTGTTGACTTTGAATATATTAGCAGAAAACCCACCTTCTGAGTATGTGTTGTGTTCGGGGAGAGGGGTGTTGTGTTCGGGGAGAGGGGTGTTGTGTTCGGGGAAACAGAGATTATGACCAAAATATAATGAAATTGAAAAGTAATGCAAAAATCGACAAAACCCTTCATTTATGCATGCAATTTTCTATATAACCCATTGGTTATACTTGCAATAACTGCTTATCTTCCCTTAGAAAAAGGGGTTGTTGTGTTCGGGGAAGGGGTGGGGTGTTGTGTTCAAGGACGGGGGTGTTGTGTTCGGGGACAGGGGTGTTGTGTTCGGGTACAAATATGTTATAATGAAAAAATGATAAAATTGAAAAACTAAGTATTCTATTCAATTGTGTATGTAATTCTGAACATAAATCATTGGTTATATTCAAAGTGACTGCTTAATTTCCATTAAATTAAGAGAGTGTTGTGTTCGGGGACAGGGTGGGGTGTTGTGTTCGGGGACAGGGGTGTTATGTTCGGGTACAAATATGCTATGATGAAAAAATGATAAAATTGAAAAGTAAAGTATTATATTCAATTCTGTATGCAATTCTGAACATAAATAATTGGTTATATTCTAAATGACTACTTTCTTTCCCTTAAATTAAGGGGGTGTTGTGTTCGGGGACAGGGTGGGGTGTTGTGTTCGGGGACAGGGATGTTATGTTCGGGTACAAAAATGCTATAACCAAAAAATGCTAGAATTGAATAATAATGAAAAAGTAAACTATTCTAATCATTTCTCTCTGTAATTCTGCACATAAATCTTTGGTTATATTCCTATTTACTGATTGGCTTTTATCTTATAAATGGGGTGTTGTGTTCGGGGACAGGGGCCTTTGAGCAGCATCAGTAAATTGGTAATTAAAGGGGAAATATGAACAATTAAATCAAAATTAATTCGAAATAAGATACCCCTATGGGTATCGGATGAAAACAGACATAGATAATGACAATATAATAGGTATTTACAGGTATTTTTGCAATATTTGTGTGTCTGTTGTGTTCGGGGACAACCCAGAAAATACAATATTTATTATAAAATGGTAAAAAAATATAAATATAGGCCTGAGTTTTATCAAGTTAAATCGATATATGTAGTATAAAAGTAGAAATAATAGTTAAATTCCATAAAAATTGACATGTGTTGTGTTCGGGGACTGGGATAGCATAGTGTTCTTCCTTGGTCCAATAAATTCATGTTTTTTAATGAAATAATAATAAAAATAGGTAGAAGCTGGGGGAAAACTCATGAAAATTGAGAGTTATCTGTTAAAAAAGCAGAGAACATGAAATATTTAATTTCATATGAGTTAGCAGGGAAAACTTTGGAATAGAATTGGCATTGAAGCAATAGTGGTTGAAAGAACAGGAAATGGGAACGAATAAATACATGAAATATCATATAAAACTTATATTTCTTCACTTAATACAAGAACACTTGTCTAAGTCTTAGTGGATGAGGAGTAATTACAAAAATATAATGCTATATTCCTTTTTTATTCAATTCGATTCATTTCCTCCCCGAACACAACAGGCACTATGGCCGAAAATGGACACTTTTTGGATGCACTTCATAGGAAATCAGAAAAAGCTCAAAAAAATTTATAATTTTAGTATGTTTAACCTTGTACCATTGGCTATGACCAGGAGAAGGCTCAGATAAATTGAAATAGAATAAAAATTTGACCTTATATTTTTTAAAGTGGACATTTTCGGGAGCCCCACCCAGCTGGTCTTACTGTCTTGTTTTGTTACAAATTTGTTTAGATAGAGACTGCAGTATTGGAGTTGTAAGTTCTTCTGAAACAGTACTTGAACATTTTTTTATACCTCTGGATTATTTTTGAGAGAGATATAGATATTGTCCCATACTCTGGTACATTATGTTTTTCTTGTTGTAGGCAGTTCAAATTTACAATTGTTCAATGTTATCCTCTTGGTGGTCTTTGACTTAAATGTAAGTCTTCCATTACGAATGGATGGCCCTTTGTCTTTACTTGTGGTAAAATGTGATCATTATCCATATGATATACGGGAAGAGTGATTTCTATGAAAACAGAGGTAGAAACGAGAGGTTTCTTTGTGTCACATGTTCTCGGAATCTGGGGTCTCCCCATCTACTTTGTTGGTCTCTACAGGTCCGTCAACCCTGTCTGGAGGGCATTATATACGTGTGGTTTGTGAAGGTATCTGGGGTGAAAATATGATTTTGAAGCCTTTTTTAAATTGGGATCTCTACATTGGGAAAGCCCCTGTGAGATACTACATCATTTCCCACAGCCTTTCAGGGGGACCTAGCTACATGCAGAGGAGTGGGAGAGTGAAGAAGAGGGGAGGGAGAGGGTGGGGGTATTGGAGAGGGGGAGGGGATGGAGAGGGTGTAGGAGGGGGAGAGTTAAGAAAAGGGAGGGTGGGGGAATAGGAGAGGGGGAGGGAATGAGGCAAGGGAGAGGATGTAGGGAAAGGGAGAGGGGGGAGCGTGAGGAAGAGGGGAGGGAGAGGGGGGATCAGAGATGGAGTTGGGATAGAAAAACCGGTATGAAAGACAGAGAAGAGGGGGCGGGAAAAGAGGGAGAGGTGGAAGTGTGGGGAGAGAGGATGACCGTCCAGAGGACGGGTATTTTGCTAGTCATATATAAAGCAGGTCTGGTAAAGTTCTTGCTTCGGCATGAAGCTCATTAAAACTTTCCATTATGCGTTTTATTTTCTCAGCTATCTATTATCCTTCTTATTTATTAACTAGCAAAGTACCTATCCTTCAGATGGTCACCCTCTTCCTCTCACTGTCTCTCCCCTCCTCTGTCACTGCCTCTCCTCCTTTTCACCCCAGCCTCTCCCCTCTCTCTCTCCCTCTCCCTACCCGCCTTCTCCTCTCCCTTATTCTCTCTCCCCCTCTTCTCACTCTATCCTCTTGTCCCTCACCCTATCCTATTTTTCCACCCTGTCCCTCTGCTTCTTTCATTCTCTCCTTCCCTCTCTTGCCCTCCCTCCCTCTTCCGCCTCCCTTTCTCTCCCCTTCCCCTCCTTTCCCACCCAATCACTCTGCTTCTTCGCTCTCCCCCTCCCCGTCTGATCTCTCTTCCCTCACCTCCGTCTCTCTTTTTCCTTGCTCTCCCCCTCCCCCTCTTATCTCTCTCCCTCTCTCCCATTGCTAGGGACTTTTGCAGGACACATTGCTAGGGAATCCCGCATTGCTGCGGACGGTGCGATGTAAATGACATTGTCCCAGAAAGTCCCAGAAAGGCTCTCCCAAAGGCTTCCCTAACAATCTATGGCTAAAAGTAGTTGTATAGAACGTAACTAAAGACCTAAAAAAGGGCTTCAAAATCACATTTCCACCCTAGATACCTTCACAAACTACAAACGTTGTCCTCCGGAGAGGGTGGACTGAACTGTACAGATCAGAAAAACGGTTGGTAAAATAAGAGACTCCGAGAACATGTCAGAAAAAAAACCCTCTTCACGTATATTATACAGATGTGTAAGATGAAGGCAACTCAACAGAAAACAAATAGTATTGTGAATTTTCGTTGGTATGCTTATTGGGCTTTTGGTGAACCTGAAGTGCTTCGCCTTGTCTTATGGCTTCTTCAGAGGACCGGGAATCTAATTTTGATTGAGGATCAGAATTAAGGTTTCAATGAAGACTTTAAATCGCATTTGTCTTGATAATCTTGCAAATTGTTCAAATTATTTAAAAGTATTGGGACATGAAATAAATAAATCTCTGATTAAACAAGTAAAGTGGGCTCTGCCCTGCGGTTGAATTTCTCGAACCTGAAACCCTGCTCAAGCCAAAATTGAGAATGGATTAGGAAGTAAACCAGGATTCATATACAAGGACTGTCTAAATAAATAAGTTAAATTATTTCATTCATAGAGTCAGTTTTGTATCCGCTAGAGGAATCCCTGTTGTGAATAATTATTAATTCGTATTGAGCAGGACAGTTATACTAGATTGATGCATCAAAATATCAAGGTAATTTAAGCCATTTTATGATTGCCATTTATTCACATAAAATCCTTATTATAGATGTTGGAGATGGAACGGGTTCATTGGGGTGGGGGCCTTGGAATAATCAATGGAGTTTTAATGCATCAACTTCGTACAAATGCAGCCATACAGATGAAAGACCATTCATCAAAACTCAACCCTACTTACTTTACAGTTAATTTATTTTTAGGACAGATGCATTCTAGACGTGCATACACGCACTAATACCCCACAAATTGAGAGCACAAGGTTATGTTTGATTTTACTACCATAAAACATATTTTTAAAGCCCAACTCATTCACAATGTACTACAGATTGGTAAATGTTTGATTGAAGACTGCAACAGCTTTATAAAAGCCAAGGTCAGAGAGAAGGGCTGGAACCCTAAATCTCACTACATTGCCACCAACATCAAGGTAACCGTTAACGGATTTCAGTATAATTATGTTCTACACCGCATCCCTTCATTCAAACGTTCATATTGAATTCTAAGAAAAACCAGCCTGGGGTCCTTTTCCATTTAGAGGATTGGAAGAATCAGAGGGAAAACATTTTTAAAAATTATTGTCTCCTTCAATATTCAAGCCCATTACTATTCTGGCGTGAAATTTATTCCACTCAAATGGAAGGAACTGAAGAATTCGTATTGAGCAGAACAGTTATACTAGATTGATGCAGTGGCCACCTATCAAGGTAAAAGCGATTGCCATTAATTCCCATCAAATCCTTATTAAGGATGGTGGAGATGGAATGCGTCCGTTGAGGGCATTGGAATAATCAATGGAGTTCTAATACATAAGTCAATGGATGCGAAACAGGAATTCAGCCCTCATTTCGATGGGATTGTCGCTATCACGTGAGACAAATTTGCAAGATATGAGGATTTTGTAGAAAGAAGGATGTTAAAAGAGCTGGGTGATAAGGGATCATCACCAAGCAGGGTGACAGCTGGTCGGAATCGTGTCTCCCCACGTTGAAACGAATCCCCGTTTTTATGCAGTTTACCCTTTGTACTTTAAGGAAACACGTCTGAGCTGATGCATGCATATCAGCATCGTTATACTTGCTTGACATAAACATCTACTAGAAACCGCGGAAATCCATTCCTAAGATGGCTTCGGTTTTTATCGTTCAACGGCAGCTATTTTTCTCCGGCCGATTTGACTTCAAATTCTCGTACTAACTTATAGCAACAGAATATCGATAAATTCCTCAAACTGAGCTGGCAAAGGCCATTTATTGTTTTCCTGGTGAAATAAAATGTTTCCTAGTAATGATCCTAGTTTAAGTTTTTAATGCTGTTTATTTAGAAACCAACATTACATTTTGTGCCGATGCTCTTCTCAGTTAATCGTGATACAGAAAAAATAGCCATCTTATATTTTCCAATTAGGAAGCTCATCTTTTTGTTCTGCAAAAGATGGATATTTTTTCTTAAATTTACGAAATGGGCAGAACTATTTAGATTGCTTTCATTTTTGCTGTTTTGTATTGTTAGTGTGAGAACATGCCATATCAACTGGAAATATGATAAGAAACTGTGGTCAATACAAGGAATTTACATGGCTCAAGCCGACCTCAGATAAAGCCAGAGTGAAGCTGATCTTTAGTTATTGTTATTATTACAATCATTGCAACATTAAACATATTCATAATACACATTATTACTTATGATATTTTTTTTTTTTTTTTAAAGATGTTTATTCAGCAAGATGAAATTATGCAATTACACACTATTCTCATTCGAGGCTGATGTTTAGAATTTTTTTTAAGCATATAAGTACATTACGACAAGAAAAAGAAATATTACAAGGTGATAAGAGAAAAAAGAAGGAATTTTTTAAATTTGAAAAAACATTTCGGCCAATCGAGCCCAGATAATATTACAGGGAAATACATAAAAACCACCACCGGGGCAGCATCCTTTTACTACATTCCTCAGAGATACAAGATACTATTTCTTCTTAGACATACACAAATTCAATTCGCAAAGATTTTCAAGATATATGCATACACGATCGAAAGGGCAGTCAAGGTGTTACACGGGAAAAAAAACAAAAACAAAAAGAACTAATTACACACCATGGGTTGTTTACAGTAGGTCAGGTATTGACCAGATGTTTTGGCTATTTGAGAAAGCACTAGCCACAACCGTTTTAACCTGGTTTTTAAAGAAGGTTTGTTCATTTGCATTTTTTACAACTCTGGGAAGTGAATTCCAGATAGTCTGAATCCTTCCAAAGAGGCTCTTTCTAAGCTTTTCTTTTTTCCATGGCATAATAATCAGTCTATCTGCTCTCATATTATAGTTATGATGTTGTATATGATCTTCAAAATTATTACAATTCCAAAAAATAGTTAGGAAACGCTGGAGTCGCCTATAGCATAATGGCAAGATATGATATCTCCGATGCAGATCAATGTTATTAATTCTGAAGGCACCATTTCTGGTTCTAACCCCCAAACATAACTTAAGACAATTATTTTGTATGACTTGAAGTTGTTTTAGATCTTGTAATGAACCCAGGTCCATTGTGAGACAGCTCGACTCAAGGACAGGAAGAATGTATGTCTTATAGATCAGGACAGCAATATCATTACTAATACAATGTCTTATTCGGGCCAGGCGCTTAAATAACAAATTAGCTCATGTACAGACACTGTTAATATGGTATGACATTGTAAGACTGCTATCAAGG
Organism: Sthenelais limicola; assembly: GCA_942159475.1. Classification (NCBI taxonomy): domain Eukaryota; kingdom Metazoa; phylum Annelida; class Polychaeta; order Phyllodocida; family Sigalionidae; genus Sthenelais; species Sthenelais limicola. The sequence continues at coordinate 66,730,979 of OW804097.1, read as the reverse complement.
GAATAACCCAAATACCTAAAAATCTGAACCGTTTCAACCTGAAAACCGTCGTAATAAATTATATACTCTCTAGGATTTTTTTTACGTGTACCATAAAAAACCTGAAGTTTTGTTTTAGAGCGATTGACAGTCAGCCCATTCATTTCCGTCCAAACCTTAAACTTATTTACATCTTCCTGCACCTCTTCCAGGTCTTTGTCATTTCTTATGCCATGGAGTAATACACAGTCGTCTGCATAGAGTAAAATCTTGCCAGTAAAGTTTACAGCAACTACATCATTTATATAAATGATAAAAAGAAGTGGTCCCAGGATACTTCCCTGGGCCACGCCAGCATGAAGGAATAACCTGTCTGATGTAGAACCATTTAAACAAACCAACTGTTCCCTATTTACAGAGTAGGAGTTTAGCAAGGATGTTAAACTGGGACCAAAACCCAATCTCCGCAGTTTGTACATTAGAATTTCAATATTAATCGAATTAACCCTTTCAAGCCCGGCCTCCCCAGGGAATTTTGGGGTAATTTTTAATTATTTCTATGCCTCTATCTTAATCAAAACAACAATATGACACCTATTTTGAGCATAAAATCTTTATATCATCTAAAAGCATTTTGGATGGAGATTCCAATTTTGAAACAGTGATGTTTGAATTCTTGGTTACCATGGCAACACATTGTGTTATTCAAAATTTAGTTTAATTTTTTGTTTTCATACAATTATGAAGATTGATATTTGTTATATCATCTAAATAGATATAGATCAAGTTTGATCTTGTCATTTGAAACATTTTGATACCAAACACTTCAGGAATTCCATAGTTGTTACCTTGGAAACGTCATATGCTCCTAGCTAGCTCTGAGCAACTCTGTCGGAGTTATTAAAATACCATAATGCAGAAATATGGGAACAGATACCCCATTTTGAATTATAGAATTTGACTATTTACGTTGGATCATCATTTTTGTTCTTATGCAGAAGTCAGTCTAAATGATTCAACAGTTAAATTAAGGAAGTCCTATGCAATTCCATCAGGTGGTTACCATAGCAACTATCAGAAAAACCATAACTAGTGAAATTCGTAAAATAGAAGTTATTTTAGATTTTTGGTTGCCATGGTAACAGTTCTGGCCTAATCTCAAAACAATCTATATTTCTGAGTTCTCGACATTTTGAGCTTTCACCTGATACCACACATGACTATATCAGATTATTTTTTAAAAATCATTTTTTCCCCACAACCCTCAGTCAATGGTATATACCCTAACCAGTTGTCATGGTTACCCAAGTGGGAAACAGGGAAAAAAATGATTCATACTACTAATTTTGATCTGTTTGACAAAAACTGAAAGTATAATCATATGAGGGTCAATGGTTCAGCAGAATATCATATGATTCATTTCAGTAAAAAAATGGTGTAATTGATTTAAATCTGTTACCATGGAAACAGTTTTTGAAGTAGAACATAATTTTTCATTGAGAAATATCGAGGTATCCAAGTACTTGAAATCTAGTGGTTTTGTAAGGTAGAATTTCTCAGATTTCCTAAATAAAAAGAGGAAAACTGACCAAAATAAGCCCTAAATTGTTACTTTGTTTCCATGGTTACCATTCTATTCCTTATCAGTTACCATGGAAATAAACAATAGAATATTAAACGCCATGATGTATGCTTTTCGATGATACCACATACACTAAAGTGTGTTATAACCCAAAATTTCCGTAGATATCCCAAATTTGCCCTAGTTGCCCAAATGGGCAAGAATTGGCCACATGGCCCCAGCAACAATTGTTGCCCACGGGCCCGAAGGGGTTAAAAGCCTTTGAGAGATCAAAATAAGTAGCCACAGTATCTATACTTTTGTCTTTGTTCTCGACCACAATCTTTATAAATTCATATATTGCCGTATCTACACTCTTTCCCTCTCTAAAACCATGTTGGAAGGTCGAAAGAATACCCAAGTCATTTAAATAACTAGAAATCTTCTTCGCCAACATCTTACTGGTGAGAGGGGCAATGGAGATGGGCCTAATATCGTTGATTTTTCTTGAATTTTTTTTCTTTGGTATTAATGTACAGAGTGAGAGTTTCCAAGATTGAGGAAAGATACCTGACACATGAATTCTATTTAACATAGCCACAAAATTATCCACACAAGACAGCAGGGCATATTTCAGAAAAGTCGTGTTAACTCCCATTACACCGCTTGATTTAGTTGGATCAATGCTTTGGATATGTTTTATAACATCATCACCAACTATTTCATCCACCCATTCAAACATCTGATATTCAGGAGCTGGTTGATCATAATTTGACAGAATATTTACAGAAGACTTTGGAAGAATTTCACAAAAATACCGGTTCCCATAGTTGGCAGCATCAGTACCTGATAATTCGTTCCCATCAGTGTCTACAACATGTTCAACCGATGCAAACGAAGCACTACTTGTCCCATAAATATTAGATATGTGCGACCAAAATTTCTTTTCATTCCTGCTAAATCTCTGGCAGATGTTAGCCAAAGCATCTCTTTTTAATTTTACCACCATTCTTTGCACATCTATACGTAGGGACCTAGCCAGTCTAAAGTCATCAGTATTTTTGCTTCCTATTGCTTTCCTAAAAACCCTATTCTTTCTCATAATAAGTTGACGAAGCTCCCTATTATGTAGTATCCGGCCTTTCTTAACTGTAAAGGTTTGCTCAGGGTATAGATCGTCTTGTACTCTTTTAAGCTCTTCCATCAAGTTGTTACTAAGTGTATCTATATCTGGTTCTGCCCAAAGATCATCATCAATAGCAGCTACACGGTCTCTAATCGCATCAAAAGACATATTAGTTGTTGGTCTACATGTGTATGTAGGTCTACCTTCGTCCGTATGTTGAGCCTTTCCCTTTTTTAAGATAATAAAGATTGGGACGTGATCACTGATATTTTCACTGATAGAGCCTGATTTGGCCACGTTCTTACAGTTAGAGGCGATAAAGTCAATCGATGTACTTGTGTTAGAAGTAACCCTAGTCGGTTCTGAAATATGCTGAATGAGATCATACGAATCCAGCAAACTTACAAAACGCCTACTGTTAACCTTTTGTTTTGACAAGTCAATGTTCACATCCCCTCCTAGAATTTTGTTTGTATTACGATACTTTTTGTTGGTAGACCCCAAAAGAAGTTGGTTCATAGTTGTAAAGAAATGCTCAAACGAACTACCAGGAGGCCTATAGATAGCTGATAACAGAATCATCTTGTTTTTGCCTGCCTTGATTTTACATGATAGTAACTCACAGTCAGTGGTGTTAACACAAAGGTCATCATCTAAGCTAGCATTGAAGGTGTCTTTGGTGTAAACAATAATCCCACCACCTCGTTTTCCACTAGCCCGGTCCTGTCTAAGCAGGCTGTAACCGTTAATGTGGAGCATATTATCTGGGATATCTGTGGTCAACCAACTCTCTACAATACATACAACATCGTACAGACCGTTCAAGAATTCGCTCCTCAAATAACTAAGCTTGTGAAAGAGGCTACATACATTGAAAAAAATTATTTTAAGCCCTTTCGTCGTCGAAACATCAATATTCGGAAAACAATACATCTAGTATAAGTGACAATGGCGAAAGTGCCCATGTTAAAAAGAAACAAAGAAAGTTGCTGGTACAACTGACAGACTCACAGGCGAATGCATATATCATGTCTGTAAGTGGGGTTCGGAAAAATACGGACCACAAGCCTATACGCAGCTAGGTGAAGACAAACAGTACACATTTTCTTTTATAATAAAAAAACATACCGGAGAACGAGTCGGCGAAACACTTGGTCCGCCATCTTGAAATGTATTTACATATCTAGAACTCATTCACGACCCGTCGTTTAGTGACAAGACGTTCACCAAAGAAAAAACTCTGCGATAACCCAAATATTCGATTATTAGTTTAGACATCTATGAAACTCCAAACAAAATCACAATAAGGGAGGTTTGTATCATTGTATAAGCATAGCATTCCGCGAGGCAGTTTACGACATCAAGAGCCTTTCGTCAACATTCAAAATGGCTACCATCAACATCCGCACAGCGATATCAAGCTAGTGTAACAACGAAAAAGCAGAGATTACGGTGGAAAATTGTTGCAATATAACAAAAATAGTATATAACAATGTTCTCAGGTGTCTTCTGGGTCTGCAATATCCATAGCGGAGACAGATCAGCGATATTCTTGGAAATGTTGAAGCGAAGTGGTTTCAGTTGACGGCGTGACCGATTTGCTGTACGGGTCGAGATGTCTATGTCCGCGGTGGTGTAAAGCAGTGACTTCTCGCTCGTTTTGCGCAAAGGAGGCAAAGGGTTCCTGTCTGTCCTGCCTTGAAGTATCGGCGAGGGAACTGAACCTATTGGATACTTGTACAGAGGCTGACGATGATTTGGCGTTGATGTAGGGCGTAACCACTTTAGGCATGGTGAAACCAGAGTTATCGACGGTGGAATGATGCTTGGACGAGGCTAGCTTCAGCTTTTTACATCTGAGATCGTCTTGGAGAGAGCATTGATGATTTCAAGACGCACTACCATCAAAATCTTGCCCAGCTCGTTCTTGCCTGTCCAGGAGTCCTCGTCTAGTCTTCTATCCCCTAAGTAGCAACCCGCCCCCCAATACGTGTTATTGGTTGCTTCAATCAGACGTACATTGCCTGTTTTTGCCAATTTAGTGGCCAAACTACGATTTTGAAAGTACTTGCACCTTGTGATGTCGAGCATGACCTCTTTCTCAATATTTTTCCACATCGGCCTAGTCTCCACGTGATCTCCATAAGACTTGATCTCACGTGGGTCGTCGTTTTCCAGTATGGCATTAGCTGAGTTGATATTATCCAGTACCGAACACTTTTTATACTGGAATGCTTGCTCTGATGAGTTGAAAAACTTGTCTTGGTATTGAAAGTCACATGGGAAAAAGTTGGACAAGTATGCCCTCTCCCCCTGGAAGGCTAGGCCATTCTTGACGCTGATCATCTTTACTTTTTCAACACTATATTTCTCCTCTAGAGTATGAAGTTGCCTAGAGTTGAACAGACAACCGTTAATGAGCACTTGGTCGCCCTTAGGCTTAGTGTAATCACGATCTGCACCCGCAGCAATGGCATTAATTAGTGGCCAGTAACTTCATGAGGCTCTTCTTTTGCCGCATTTCCACGGTATCGTAATCGTGAAAAAACATGTGTTCCTTGTTTGGCCATTGTTCCGGAGGAAATGCCTTATTACATGTGAAAGGATCCCTCCTCCTCACCAGTTGCTCCTTCATACTACGATGCAAGAGTCAGATAACGATAGGAGGATTACCTCTACGACTGTTGGATTTGATTTCACGATAAGCGAGATCGACTATGCCATCCCATGCCGTAGGAAACAATGAGTGTATAATTTTCTTCACCAGGTTGAGAGTATGTTCGTCCTGGTAAACTGGACAGTTCTCAAGCACACAGTAGGTCTCTCTCTGCTGCTGCTTCAAGATATCCAAGTCATCCTTTGCTTTGACTGCCTTAGAAGCTAGATAATTAGACTTATGTACCTGAGCCTCGAGCCGTTGGTCAAGATTACACACATCTTTGGAAACATGTTCGGCTAGATAATGTAAGTCCTCTTTATTAAAGCAGCGATCTCAGTTAACACATGTTGAAAAGGGTTCTCTACTTTTTGTTCCGTTCATTTCCAATCCGACTTTTGGAAGATTTTGTCCGGTTTCCTTTGCTATAGGGCTTCTTAAAACCCTACATTTATATTTGGGAGACCCGCAGAAATCTATTCCTAAGAGGCTTCCCTTCTTATGGCTCACCGGCGGCTATTTTCCTTCGGCCAATTCGACTTCAAATTCTGGTACACACATAACAGCAGCAGAATATTAATGAATTCAGTCTAGATCATAATATGAGTAAATTTGGTAAGATTGTTTGTGTGGTAATCGCTAAGAATGCAGTTCTGATATATGGAACATGCCATATATATATTATCTAGATATATATGATTAACAGTACTCATATTCCAAACATGGTTAACTGCCTTATTAAATATTACTATATAGCACACTTGCATGGCATCTACATTGTAACATGCCTTTTCCTGCATCATTTTAATAAATTGACGTTTGTTCATGGTCGGACGTTACTCTCCCATCTCTCTATGAAACCTCAAAGATGTCTAGGAGACAAAGACGTGAGTCATCCAGAGCTACGAAGGCAGAGAAGAAGAAGAATGCAGCTGTTGCCTCTGGCAGCGGTACCGGAGCACGTAAGGATTCCTCACCTACAATAGCAACAAACAATCGGTTCAAAGTATTGAACGGGCACGAAGAAATAGAGAGAACAGAAATGGATATTGATATAGATTCTAGTCTGGACTCTAATGATTCTAATTCTACAGCAACCAACCATTCCCTTAACACCACCCGTAGAAGGTATGAACAAGACCGGAATGCAAGCACCCTAGTCTTCGACGAAATACTAAATAGGTCTAAACGCACAATTACGCCTAAGGTATCATCCACCCCCGCTCGCCCGGTGGAAAAACCGGCTGACGTGTTAAACAGCAATGACAATCCCGCCTACTAAGGTATAAATGTGTGCCTAACTTCTTTACGTACCGTATTAATGCATTCCTTTTGTTCCGGGTGTACCGAGATGACCTATATCCATGTGTCGTAAACTTAGGTATTATTAAATACTTCCTGTTGTAGTATGTGTGTGTTGAAAACCTAACTTGAGTATACGTAACCTTGTTTTAGACCATTTGCCAAATTATTATTATTTATCTCTTACGAAAAACTCATCTCGACCTCATTGTCCTTTTACGACACCCGCCTAACCTCTTAACGACGTACTGTCATGGCGGATCATGTGGGGAAATCGAGAGGAGGCCCTTAACTGAAGTAGGTTTTTCACATATATATCCTTTTCTAACCCACTAAGTTTCACGAAAAAATTTGTGAGTGTTGTATTCTCTATCTGCCGCCAGTGTTTGAATTTTCGTGTGTTGTCATAATGTACTTTATGTGTTTTGATGTCGCTGAATGTAGATACAGCCGGTGCACCTGGCATGTAAGTCAAATGATGCGGTCACTCATCGAGAATATGTCTTGTGGGCTGACTTCACTATATATTTCTGGACACTTGTCCATTCTTGTTTTATACTTGTTTTTACTATTTGCGACGTGTGTAGAGATTATCACTGTGAAATGTCATGGTTGATAAAAATACTGATGTGAGTGTGTCTAAAGGTTTAAAATACGTGCATATAAATATTGGAAGCTTGCTGTATAAAATTAGTAACCTACAAATGGAACTTTTGAATGGTCTTTATGACATAGTGAGTATTACTGAAACATGGGCAAATAAAAACACCCCTCCTATGCTATTAAATCTAAGAAATTACTCCTCTAGTCGCCAAGATAGATACGATGACCAGAGAGGTGGTGGTATAATGATTTATTATAGGAGTACCTATGTATGTGAGGAGATTAGGGACTTGTGTGCTAACAATAGAGACTATGAAGTTTTATCAGTAAGAATAAAAGCTGGGAACAGAAAACCCATCCTCTTTATTACAATTTACCGACAGCCCAAGGGCAACCTTGCATTGTTCACGGATTATGTAAGTAATCTACTTGATCAAGTGGTTAAATTAAAATTGGAAATCATTCTTGCTGGGGATATTAACATTGATATGTTGAAAAAAAGCGATACTCATGTTAAACGTCTCACCAACATATGTAGCCTTCATGGTCTCAGTCAAATAATCACAGTCCCTACAAGGGTAAATGCACACTCATCGACTCTAATTGACGTAATATTTACCAACTGTAGATTTTTGGACAAGAAAGGTACACTTGATGTATATCTGAGCGATCACCAGCCTATATACTGTACTCAAAAAAAGGGGAGATTTCTAGAAAATCAAAAATCCCTGCCTTATCGAAACCCAAGAAGACTCACTACTCCAATGCTAACAGCAGCTTTAAATAATAAGGCTGATAGAGAAATTGAGGTACAAAATGGTCTTAATAGTTCAGATATGTGGTTGTCACTATACAAGGATTATACAGAAGTACTGAATGATCTTGCCCCCTTAAAGCAACCCAGAAGTAGGAAAATAAATAGACAGGTCTGCTCTGAGGAATTAAAGACCCTAATTAAAAGAAAAAATAGGGCTTTCAGAAAAGCTAAGCGACATAGAGACGATAACGCACTCTGGGCGGATGCTCGTAGATTGAAAAGATTGACTAAGTCTCAATCCCTGAGAGAGAAAAAGACACTTATTACCCAACAACTGGGAATGAATAGAGGTAATCCAAAGAAGTTTTGGTCTATATTGCAAAGTGTATACACGAATAAGCCTCCATCCCCCAGAATGACTTTTATTACTGATACTACTGGTAACAGGTTGTCTGGTAAAGAAGCTGCCAACTTGGGAAATAATTTCTTTGGAGGTATAGGTATTGAGAATTGCAATGCCCAGATAATATATAATAATCAACAATGTAATAGCAGATTTGTATGGGATGATCCCATAGGTAGGAATGACTTATGTGATGCTGTTTCGGAAACCGACTTTACCAAATCTTCCTGTGTGGAGGGAATATGTTCTTATATTATAAAAAAATTTATTGAAGCTGATGAGACGAATATTCTCAAACTTTTCAATGGAATTAAAAATACAGGACTGTTCCCACTACCGTGGAAGAGTGGCCTTTGTACCCTCATTCCAAAAACAAAGAATAGTTGTAAGGTAAATGACCTGAGGCCTATTGTATGTACCTCTATTGTGAGCAAGCTACTTGAGAAAATTATAATTAAAAAACTGTACGATTATCTGGAGGAGAATAAGTTATTATCTGACATTCAGCATGGCTTTCGTCAGGGATGTGGTACCGATACAGCATTGAAAAATGTCTTAGATGATGTCATGTATTATAAAGATCACACAGTAAATTGTGCTGTAATATTTCTCGATATAGCTAAGGCTTTTAATAGTGTGAACATTCGTCTACTACTCCTAAAAATGAAAAATCTGGTTTTGATGATTTAACTCTAAACTTATTAACAGCATACTGTACAGAAAGAACTCAACGTACTGTTTTTAATGGTTATGTATCTGATTCTTACACTATGAAGGCAGGGGTAGCCAAGGGGAGCATATTAGGGCCCCTTATGTTCATAATCTACATGAATGATTTATGTAAGGTGAGATTCCACGGGAAGGTTACTTTATACGCTGATGACTGTGCCATTTGCATGCCTATCATTGGTAAAGACTCCTTTTCTCTTCTACAGCATGATCTGAACATATCTAAAAATTGGGCTACAACAAACTTTCTTAAAGTAAATGAGAATAAAAGTAAGATCTTGATCTTTCGTAGTACGATTGATAATTACATAAAAAATCCTGTACCCATTTATATGAATGGAAGACAGGTAGATTTTGTGGATGAGTTTCAGTATCTTGGATTATGGCTCAATTCCACCTTGTCCATGACGAAACAACCGAATGTTAACTATGGAATGGCTAGCAGTTACCTAGGCAGGTTGGTGAAAGCCAAACATCTATTGACTAGAGAAACATCCCTATTGGTTTACAAGACCTTCATACTTCCAATAGTTGAAAGGTGTAGTATTTTTACAGATCTGGCCACCAAAACCAATTATATACGAATGCAAAAGCTGCAAAATAAGGCCCTGAAAATTGTCTATGGTAAATCTCTCAATAGAAATGGACTTTTTAACTTGCATATCACAAGTAAGTTATTACCCATCTCGAAACGAAGGGAGATAAGATTTCTATGTCTTTTACCTAGATGTAGTGACTTTATTAATATTGAACATGGTCACAATCTTCGTAAATGGGAAAAGAAGGCATATTGGAGAGTATAACTGGAAAAAGACTAGACTTAGTAGAGGTATCCTTGCAAAGGGTATTAGTATTTGGAACAGATTGCCTGAAGCTGTAAGAACAGAAATGGACCCTAAGCGTTTGAAAGTTAGGTTGAAACATTTATATTTGACTGACTTCATTAGGGCTGGTTTTGTGACATAATGCTAATAACAAAAAAATCGAAACATGTGAGAAAACTGTCTTGATTGGTACTTATTGGAATGTTACACTATATTTGTCATAGGTTGCTTCCCTTCATGATCACTTGTCATTGAAATTACACTTCTCTGTATCAGCACTAGTATATTGCCTCAAATACAACGTAAAGATAAATGAGGTATGTATGATTATTAATGGTTAATATGTAAGAGCACGGCGTCGGTTACACTGTATATCGTATGTTTTTAACTTACCTCGTCCTCTCAAAACATACTATTGTCAAAGTGATATGAGGTGGAATACCTGTTTTTAGTTTGCAAAAGGTGTATATTATCTCATGATAAACTATTGTCATTATGTAATTTTTTTCTGATATCACATAAGATTATGTTAATAAGAGATTGTAATCATCATTCGAACTGTCCTATACAGAGTTAATGTATAAGATCTAACTTTTTTTCCTTAATTTTTGTAATCAGGCTGTCCTGAAAATATTCATACTTGTATGTGTGGAAATGTTGTAGACCTGAATAAAATATTTTCTAAATCTAAAAATCTAAACAAAAGTAATTAGAGCATTCCTGCGGTGTTAGATAAGATTCTTCTAGCAGCAGGAAGCCACATATATGTTGAATACTAAATTCCAGTCTAGTTTATGGTCTGACATACTGTCGCCAAGCAATATCATCGGATTAATCAACATGAGACTAGCTCTCTCTCTCTCTCTCTCTCTCTCTCTGCTTCTCGTTTTTATCATCAACGACACCTGTAGTTTCTGTATCATTATATCTCTGTTGGGTAGCTTCTAAACTATATACATTTATCATGAAACCTTTTCCACCTCATGGATTTATTCTTTGAGGACTGGGACAAGAGGCAAGAATCTAAGAACCAGGACCATTTCAGACAAGGACCTAAGAAGCTTGTGAAAAACGTGCACTTTCCATTGATTATGCAGATCAACTTGATAGAGTATGAAATATATTATTTTCACTAGCTGTGTCTCTGAGGAATAGACAAGGTGGTAGTCCACGACGATGCATTAGAAGTGTGGAATGTGAAGCCATATATATGCTTAAGCATTATGGTAGGTCAGTGCTGCCCCCTATTAGACCTTTCCCACCCCACCAATTCCGAATATCCCCTCTGATCCCCTCTCACTCCTCATATCATCGACAGATAGAGACATTTCTTACACCCATCATAACCATACCGTTAAAAATAAATAAGCCTTTTATAATCATAAATATTCACAATAAACCTCCTCAAAAATCAATCTATTCACTTTTGAATTTCAACTCCAAACTCAAGCATCCTTTACTTTTCTTGAGAATAGGTGAATAATGAAGTTGGCTATGTATCCAAGTTTGTGAAGTCGTTTAGTTTACTAGGCTCCAAGGTAAAACATGGAATTCGGAGAGAATCCATCAAACTTAAATTAACCCAAACTTAAATTAACCCAAATTTAACAAAAGGACGGCGTCCACAAAATTATACACAAGGAAACCCAATACCATGGGTCACACCTTGATAAAGATATAGCTAGTGCATCCCATTGCAGTAGTGTAGGTAACTAGTCACTTTATACCTCTATATACCGTAAGTTGTAACTTAGTCTAAGGGACCCTCTGGAAGAGCAGTGGCTGCCACAGAAGAGGACTGACCTATTCCGATGTATATTATCGTATATTTTGATCATGTACTGTTTTTGGAAATAAACAATATACATACATACATACACAGATGCTTAATTCAATGCACCACCGAAATATAGTATGTTAGCTTCTATTACAAAAAGATAACTGAACTGGAACACGTAACACATGTGAATCCAATCATAGTTACAAGAAATGTGAAAATATGCCTCATATAATAATGCTCTCTAGATAAGCAAGAAATAGAATTAGTCATGGGAAATTAAAATAACGAATTTTTCAGATATCTATGCCATTTTTTTGCCAAATTTAGCGTCTAAATTGCATGTCCTGTATCGGACACAGTCCTGGGTGTGTGGTTTTAATTTGGATTGCTAAAATAGCTGCAATTGTTTATTTCTTCTTTTTATTGTTTTATTGCGATATCTATAATTATAATGTAGCAATAGGCTATATACTCTGCTTTTTTCACTTTTTTTTTTTATAAATTTTTCTTATTTTTCGGATGGAATGTAATGTCAATCAGCCAGTACTGAGATTGATGGTACAAGTTGCATAATGTCTTACTGGATACAAATCTTAAAACAAACAAACTACATATCATAAGCAGAAAACAATATGATCATACAATTTCGAGGCATATCTGTTTGAAAAATGTCGAGACTTTGACATAGTTGTTATCGAACTTATCAAAGGAATGTTGACATTGAGAGGCCGCTGGTTGTTCGCCTTGGAATTATAATATAGAAACAGTGCACAAGAAGGCCCGAAATGAGATTATTAATCTTTTTGGTCTCTGCCTAGGTGGTTATTACCCCAAGACCGTACAGCACAGTGACTAACAGTATAATACATCAAATGCGAGGTGAGTTATGTGGAGGTGGTAATTAAGTTAGGTGAATATCGAGGTCGGGGAGTGGTAGTGTTCATTAATAAGGCCAACACATTAGCCGAATGAGGGCAATGATGTTTATTTGATTCTCAGAAAACAACTAGTCTTCAGCTGTTGTTATTTATACTGGTATACTGCTGCAAAAGAGTAGCAGGTTATAGTACAGGGTTCGGACTGTCACCACAATCACTCCCAGATGCAAATGAATGTTCAAAGTTGTGCCATCTGCCTTCAACCCACCCATCCATCACAATTTATGATGGGGTCTACATTTCCTTGGAAAATAGCAAACTACTAAATTAGCTTCACTCATCATGGAAGGGCTCTTCACGCCTCTGCAAGAGACCTTTTCATACAACACCCAGGAGGAGGTCAGGGAGAATGTTATTCTAACTTTCTCTGAGAAGTCAACTTTCGCTTGTAAGAATAGTGTGTATACATAGGTGAAGTTCTAAGAAAATGTACTATTCACCTTCACCTGGTGTCTCAAGTATCAAAATTCAAGACAACAAAGAGGTACAAAATAAAGTTTATCATAGTCAAACAGATATTTCGAATCTATGCAATACCTAATATACTCAGATATGCCTAGCACATATAATTTTGCATCAGAATTTACTAAATGTGTAGGGCTGCTGATTGTACGTTTTCGGGAGGCTTCACCCATCATCCTGGGTAGATACGTGTGTACACACGTCTTCTTACAATCGCTCTACTATTCATGGTTATGCCAGAAATGAAATTTCTGGCATCAGAGTGTTCTTATATTCATATAGATGAAATTAACTTCATACTAGCGTAAAGGTAGAAAGAACACAAAGGCATTCCAAAATATTAAGAAGGAAGTACAATACGCGCAGTCAATAAAATGCAGTATTTAATTTTCAGGAATTATTTATAAGTTCCACCGCAGAAACATTATTACTACAGTATCAAGCACATTTTAAGTTAGAGACAATATAATATTGCATGCCCGTAGAACAAGGTTACACTAATTGCCTTTTCCAGGGGACTTGATGGTCTATATAATCAATACATGTATGAGAAGGAGGGGCAGTATATCTTCTGAGTGACTGTTTAGATGTTCAACGATGAGACATGGACATAGTGGGCAGACAGAAGTCTGAAGAGGCGCATAAAGGCCCCTGTCCACTGAGTAGATTTTCCCAGGGGGCACTCTGCTGACTGATGGAACATCGGCCAGACAATTGCATTCCTCCAATCGTGAGGGGAGGCACTGGTTATGGGGATGATCAATTTAGGCCAGCGAGACCCAGTGGTATTTTCAACCAACCATTAATGACAATAATGTGTGTATTATATATATACTAGCAAAGTACCCGTCCTCTGGACGGTCACCCTCTCTCCCCACACTTCCCCCTCTCCCTCTTTTCCCTCCCCCTTTTCTCTGACAATCATTTAGGAAATTTTCCTAAATTTGGCTGAGAAATGATGAATACCGGGTATATCTGAATATATTTTGTATCTCATTGATTAAAAGTATCAGATCTGTTATGCTAAACTGTATTTTGAAGCTCATTTCTGTCTCAAATGTGGGTTATTTGAGAGGATTGGTGAAGGCGAATTGTACATTTTCTGAAAATCTGACCCATATAATTGTAAAATATCAGATTCTAAAGCGTTGGCAAATTGAAATAAATTCCACCTAGAATATTTATTCAGATTCTATACATGGGCCTATAACTGGAAATTTTTACCTGATTTTAAAATTTTTGGTTAGGTCCCCCTGGACGTTGGTTGTGGGAAATGACGTAGTATCTCACAGGGGGTTTCCCAGGCTATAAATAGAGTGTAGAGATCGCAATTTAAAAAAGGCTTCAAAATCATATTTCCACCCCAAATACCTTCACAAACCACAGACGACGACATCCAGAGAGGGGGGACAGACCTCTACAGATGAGTAAAGTGGTTTGTAAAATAACACATTCGGAGAACATTCTGGACAAAGAAAACCTTCTTTCTACCATTTCTTTTCTACCTCTTTTCCTAGAAATCGCTCTAGCCGTATATTATATGGATTATATGGATATATATATCCTGATGCCTCATGATGGCATATCTCCCAAAATCAGATACGTGTGCCGTTTATTTCATTCTCAAAGATTTTAGGGTGGCCTAATAAAATAGACTACTTTGTACTGGATCGTCGCCGCCCCCAATTCCCTTAAACTTATTTTACTTATTTTATTATTTTTAAATGTTAATGTATAAAACAATGCCTTTATGCTACATTGTATTCATTAATGAAAATCAGTGAGTCATTAGAGGGACGACAGGAAGCCATCTTCTAAATAAAACCTCCCCTCTAATTCCTATGGCTACAAGCTTTAAGGTCTCAATTATGGTTAACTTTACCTCATTATTATTCTCAACTTCTCATCAATCTATTATTTATTTGACTCAAACAACTTATTCAAGACCAAATAGATTGTTCCCTAATCTTGGCACCTGTTCTCTCATAGAATGTAATAACCCATGCATGTTCCTCAGGTTACTTTGGGTAAATGTTGACAAAATGTATCGATGCATTTAAGGTACAATCTCTTAGAATTCAGAACAAAAGAAAGAAGCTGTCACCACTGTCACCTTTCTTATTCCTGAAGCTTGCATCTGTAATCGGGTTAATATCATGGTGGCATTTGTTTCTGTATTAATAATTCAATTGATTAGTCCAGTTTATTCTCGCTCATAAAGTTGCATGAAGGCAAGGTCATTGAATTAGTAAAAATTAGGACAATTACCATTGGATGGAGATTGTTAAGTGGAAGAAATTTATTTTTACTCGAAGAATCACACTTTAATTGACCAATCAGAGAGGAAATCAGGGGAGTTGAAGATAGTTAGTGCATGTCTGTGAGCTCAAATGAAGAACTAAGCTGCTGAAGTAGGTTTTTCTAACGTTAAACGTTAATCGCAGCCTTAAAACATGTTTCAAAGCTCAGTATTCCAGGCCCAAATGATGCCTCCGAAGAATGATGTTTCTTAGAGTTGGCCAAGCACTGATAACGATTTCAGCTATTGATATTTCATTTGATTTTGCAATTATGGCAAAGCAATACAAATAAATACAAAATATCATGACATGTAAAGGATATTAAGATACTTAAAAAATATCTTGCACTGCCATGTGGGCACAGATCAGCAAGTAATGAGGTCGCAGAAGGAAATGTGAGAGTCATCTATTTTTTTTAAAAAAAATCTTGCCTCAATTGAGAGAGCTGAGGGAGCAGTCAGAATACATGATGAAACTAGGATTTTTTAAATCATGTATTAGAACTTTATAGAAGCCTGAAGCCATTTTAATCCTACATGTATTCAGGCCGGGTACAGTAATGTTTGTCCTTGTTTCACTGACTTACATATATGTGTTAATACCCCCAATGGGTTTAAGTGTGTTTTATTACCTTAATGACGTTTAGTATTGTATTGTCATAAGGATATTAGTGTTGTACAAGTACCTTCGGCACTTGGGATAGAGCAGGTTTTAATTTTCCTTCTCTCTTTTCCCTCTCCCCTCCCCCTCTTTCTCTGGGTATATCCTGAGAAAAAAATGGAACGATATCTTCGTTATTTTGAATGTTAGAATTGCCAAATTTAAAACTGGAAATCTATTTGAAAACAGAAATAATGAGGATCTAATATTGATTTTAAAAATAATTCAATGTTAGGAAATAAAGGAGAGAGGGAGGGGGAGAGAAAGGGAAAGAGCAGAGGGGCGAGAAAGCAGGATTGAAGGCAGGGGAGAGGGAAAGAGTAAGGAGAGGGAGAGGAAAGATGAGAGAGAGACAAAGGAGGGTGTCATGGACAAAAACTTGCACCCCCCTTACACACAGGTATATAGATAGTAGTTCCTTGATTCTAAATACAGTAAATAATTTAATCTTGTCTAAATACAGTGTATTACTTCAGCGTTGCTGAGAAAAATGTAATTGATGCATAATGTAGTGACTGAATACAAAATATTAAACAAACAAAAATACATATTACTCCACACTTCAGTGTCATCCCTTGATATGGCAGTTCTGAGCACTGGTAATATGGAGCCTAGGTGTAGGACGAGGAAAATAAAGTTGGATCTTATGTAAACACTAGTAAACTAGTCGCGAGAACTAATTACTTATGTATTGCTCGAATATGTATCAGTGGATGTGTACATTGTTTGAATATTCTGGTGTACCGTAATGATTTGTGCTGATGAAATGACTTACATTGTGAAACAACCTGGAGCTTTTGCTCACAGAGAAACTCTACAGAGTTCACAAGTATTGCATCAATAGGCGTAATTAAGGTTCTAGAAGGAGTTATTTCATCATGTACTCTAATAAACCTGAAACATGTCAGCATCATTCTGCCTACTAGGCAAACGTTTCCTGTATGAATATATGTAATCCAACCAGGGTCCTATAATATAAAAGGTGACTTTTCCAGTCAGTCAGTAGAATCTAACATGTATTATCTACAAGCTGTACCACCGCTATCCACCAAGGAAGACAGACTGGAACCTACAACAACTGGAATCCTGTGAAATATATGCTCTGTTAAACATTTGCTGTATTCAAGACTGATATTCTACACCTATTGAATAGAACCAACTATTCAGCACATATCCGAGAAGACTTACAAATCGACTAGCTCAACTAGGATATCAACACAACTACAACACATCTACCTACCTTGGATATTTCTAGCCCTAACCTTAGCTAAGGCCTTAATTTCCACACTGATATTTAATAATAAGTTTATGAGATGTCCACGCTTCCCAGACATCTACACAACTTACATGCAAAGCCGTCAGTTGTTTACTTCGAAGTAAACAGAACGTTTGGGCATGTCCTTGAACTATTTACTTTACACACGACAAGCTTTATCCGCAATAATGAATGAACAAATCCAAGAGGTCAAATTCAAGATAATGGAGATTGAAGGAAATGGACTCTGGTTTTGGGCTATCGGCACATGTCTTTCATACATATATGTATAGCGATGTCAATCCGATTACTCTGACTATACACGTGTACTTTGGTCACTCTTCCTCTGACAAGGCACCAGCAGGGTGCCTTAAAGATCTTAAAAGCTTTGTGCTTCACCATCGACTGGATAGAATAAATTGTATATAATTCAAAGGGTCAAAGGGTCTTTGGTTTCAAAGTTTTAATGGCTACAAACAAGATTCGACCTTCTCTAAGGCCAACCTCTTTCAGTTCAACTTTGTAATACTTATGAATCATTCAATCAGGACTCAACAAAAAGAATTTTAAATCTACTTACGAATAAAAACGATTTCACTTCTGTATAGAAGGAAAAGAATACCTCCCATTTGCTGGAGACCCCCCCCCCCCCCCCTACATCGCAGTCGCGAACTGAATAAAAATCAATTCAATTCAATGGTCAATGTTTTACAATAACACATGAAAGCGTTCGTCATGAAAAGTAATTTCTTACTGGAGCTCGAAACTTTGAAGCTTCTCTTGGATGGAGCAGGTATTTCAGGAATAGATCTTTTAATAAGAGATGGTCTGGTTAATTGGACAACACGTAGATGGGTATGTTGACGCTATGGTGGAACAAAGGCACTATCTAACGGGTAGACTTGGCTAGGACGAACAACACGACATGAATTGACATTAAATGATGTGTGTGTAATACATATTATGGCCAGAATGATAATAGTTAAGGTATGGAAGTTAGGTTCCTAAGTAGAAGACATATTTCAACTGGGCACTATGTAATTGTGTGATGTGTTACAGAAAAAGATTAATGAGTCATCAGTCGCAAAATAGATATTTTTAAAGTGTCATATTACTAACAAGATCTCTTTGTAGGAATGCTCTCTTTTTTGGAGTATCTACTGATTTAAACCGTACGAATACATTACTGTGAACTGTCATACGGTAATATGTATATATTCTTGCCTTTCTAAGGCCATCCAATGGAGTCTATTTAGCTACTCTACTAGTAATTGTCTATCCAAAAATATTGTTTTTCACATAATTCAAATACATTTTAGATTTCCTAAATGTTAACATCTTTGGAATCCACTTAATCTCCTAATTTCAAATAAGATGGTAACAGAAAATTCAATCTTTGCGACGTATGCCTCATTATCTGTGACACATCACATTTGTGATAACATAGTTTACCAGGTGGCAGCATCGGTCGCGAGACTATGAATTAGCAAGAGAGCATATTGCACCCATTGATTCTTTCCATAATTTATTCATTCACCCCATCGTTCTTTCATTCACTACTCCACGATCGAATTGAATTGAACTGAATGTATTCTTTATTTTGTTTTGAAAATATCTATATTAACTCAGGCACCATTGTTATTTAATGGTCACACTACTTCATTTATTCTCTATCAGGTAATTCACTCTTCGAAATTGTAATTGCAACGAGCATTGTTTATTTCGATCTATTGCCTCTGTTAATCACTACCTCTAACAGAAACTGTCTCACTGAAAATAGCGTCCCTGGTGACGAAATATCTTGCAGAATAAACTATTTAAACAAACAAACATTTATTTTTTAAATTGGTTTTCTATTACTGATTGCTCAGGTCTTCCTATGGATGTCAGATACAAGAACGAAAAAGATATTACCGAACCGTTGCATACCACAATTTTAAATGAAACTAAAATATAATAATAAAATAACAGGCGATTGTTGTATTTATTGTGATTTACTCAACTTGAAAGGATTGACATATATATCTACAGAATAACAAGATTCTTATGTATAAGACTGAAAGTATAAATATGCAGCTGTTGTTATATGTTCATAGGAGAATTTCGATTGAGCCGAGAGAAAACGGTGAGTGATAATAAGTGCAACGATGCAGTACAGGGAATTATGGGTTTTATTTTGAAGCCCTGTAACAAAAACAACCGGACACAATCCTTCAAATGTTTGGTCAAATAATTAAATACCATAAAATGGTTGGCACTATAGATGGATATATATATACCTAGACGTCAAAATCTCTTGGAATGATGAAAAAACTATGAATAAGTATGTCCACCATGCTGAGCCTGTAGAAGTTTTGCTTTTATGGTCAATAAACTGCTGCAGTGGAGCGCCTCTAAAACTCACTGCTGACATCTAACTGCATTCCCTATGATCAGAGAGAATGTACGGACAGGACAGGGGTGACATCTAGTGTTATCTTACGAAGAAGCACACATTATCCATTTGAAAATGTAGGTGGCACCACTTCTGTGTTGGTTTTCTCCTAAGAGTCCGGTATACCTTTTTCTGATAACTCTGATAGCTGCGTTCTGAATACTTTGGATATGCATTACGTTTCTACAGCAATGTTAACAACCTTCCACTTGAATTGTCATTTACAAACAACGTTGATTGTTATCAAAATCATACTATCTTGCTGTTTTAGCTTAGACTATGTGTTGCCTAGTTAGAAATCGGACATCCTCGATCGTGCAAGTGCAACGTTTCTAAACGTAGGGCCTACTTTATGTGTGTTTCTTATGGCATTGGAAGAGGATGAAGTAAGAAGAGGAATTGCCAAAAGCGAGCATAATGAGGATCAGGTGCGCTAAACAGTAAGGCTTTTCAGCCTTTCTTCCAAATCTCTCTTTAAGTGGTTGCCAGGAAGTTGCCCAGAAAAGGGAGCATGGAGTTTCAGAAGGATGAGCATGCAATGTTTACTTTGCAATCCGTGACACGGAGGTTGGGAGACAGATAGCAACATAGCTCAAAGAGACTGAAAAACATCCAACTACAAAGTGTCTTGCTTTCAGTTCCGTAACTAAGAACTGAAGAGGCCTATGTGAGAGATCGTTTTCGTTAAATAGCATCATGGATGAGATCTGATGCAATACATTGGCAAAGGTCTAAGAAACGGACAATTGACATTGCCAGCACATTTCCTAATCATCATGAGAAACAATATAACACGCCCCATCAATATAATATATCATTCTATCAACAATTGTTTCAAAGAAAAGTAAATGTAATGAGTATGCTTTTATCCTAGCATAAAACCTCGAATAGCATTACCGAGGTTGATTAGGGTGGTAACTTGATATATATGTGATGTGTCAAAGAGAAATGAGTAACAAGTCGTACAATATGCATTTTAAGATATAATCATATCTAAAAGGATGTAACCAATGTTTTGTCCCCAATTGGTAAGGAGATCAAAGTGTATAGTAAATATCCAACATATGTGACCCGCCAAGCAGAAAGGTACCTTCCCGCGGGAGTTATAGTTCCTGGTATTCCCGCTAGGAGTCACATCATATTCATGACGTCACTATCACAAATGTTTATATTAGTAATTCTGAGAGGGAGGTAACATTGAAAGTCAGTAACTTCACTAATTGTTGGAGTATCAACAAAATTCTTTCACTTTTATAATGGTGTATAATGCTCATTTCCCGTTCTGTACATCCCCGTCATTAAAAAAAAGATTTTTAATATTTATTTTTTTGTACATGTGATGTGTCACAGGAAAATGAGTCACTCCCCCAAACTATTTGAGATAATCTACTGAAAACTGACATAACTTTACAAAAAAGCTTTACAAAAAAGAATTTTCAACTATTTTTTTTGGTTATTGACTCAGGAGGACATGCAGATTCAGAATCTATAATAAACCCAAATTCGAAAATTTGGCCCTGGAGTCTCCTTTCTGCTTGGCTGCTTTTCTTTTTCAAATATGACTTTCCTTTTCTAAGATATTCCAACACATAATCAACATGACTAATGGATATCTTAATATCCAAAGAGATATTATCTTATTTTTGACAGAAATTTATCGCAAATGCCTGAGGGACTCCCTCATTTGTATATACTACTATGTGGTGTTTGACCATTAGCTAGTAGATTAGCACTAAGTCCCTTGCTCTATTCTCATAGACCAAAAATAGGACAAAGTGAAGTTGCTTATTATATGATACATTTCATTTCTGTTAAAGAATAGTCAGTTTAATAATTGTTTTGTAGATAATGCCCAAGAAATAGTGGTTGTGTGTGGATAAATTGCATTTCTTTGTATAAATTATAAAAGTAAACAAGGTGTGCAAGTCTAGCCATTTGGATTAGGAAAAAAGGCGAAAAAGGAGCCAATCCTAATCGTATTAGTTGAAAAAGACAGCTGAGATCTGTCATAACAGCCGATGACACAGAACATAGGTAATAGGGGAGTGGTAATAGTAAAAAAGAGTCCTTGTAATCTCTTTGTGGTGGTTGGTAATGGCAGAAAAGATATATTTAATACACTGTCTTGAAATTTGATACATTTTTTTTTCTTGCTGCGAAAAGCGTTAAGCACCCAAAAATGAAAACATTCCTGCAAAGACATCTTGGAAAAAATTGGAAAAATATCAATTTTGCAATTTGTGACTTATTTTCCTAAAACACATCACATATATAGCTTCATGCCGAAGGCAAAAGTAAAGGAGCTGAAGGTTACCACGTAAGTGCACATTGGTGGAACGAGAGGACTAAAGCTCAGGAATTCATGATTGATGATGTCCCCTGACACTAAATGGTGGCCAGAGGTTACAATGGCGAGTGTGACATAAATTCCCATTGGTGATCATTTACCTTAATCCATTAGATTTTTTCTTGCTAACATATTTGTTAGTTGGCCATTTTACCGGTGTGCCCCTGCAGACTGGCAAAGGTAACAGACCTGCTTGCACAACTGTTTATCGACTATAAAAGCTAAAATGGATTCAGACCCTATTCCGATCAAATATAATATTATTTGTCAAAGTACAACTATATGTATAGTATCATTAGATACTGTTGGAGGTGTCCACAAGTTTCTATTGCAGGGGATATTGTATATTGTATATCAATGACCATAATTGTTTATTGAGAAATAAATAACGCATTTGAAATATGTGATGTGTTTCAGGAAAATGAGTCACAAGTCGCAAAATGATATTTTCCAAAGTGTTTTATTCACACGATGTATTTGTAGGAATGTTTATATTTTTGGGGTGCTTAAGGCTATTTGTGACATACACACATGCACCATATTTCAGGACAGTGTATTAGATACATATTAATGAATTTTGAAGGTCATCTTATAGAGAATATTTACCTATTTTACTAGTAACTGTCCACCCAGAAATATTGCAAACTATTTTTTCAAAATTAGAAATGTCAAATTCAAGATTATAGAAACACCTCTTAGACGTCCTTAATGATTACCATCATTTTTTTTTATATTTTATTTCATTTCGGGCCAATAATCAATATTTAAACAATTTTTAGAAAAAAAAACGCACTATCCCTCAGGGAAGTTTTGGAATCGACTTTATTCCATCTTTTCAAATATAATGACATCTCAAAATCCATTATTTGCCACTCATTTTCCTGAAACACATGACATGATGCCTCTAATAACGAGTTTTGTTGTGTTTGTTTTAAATATTTTATTTAAGCACGGCATTGACATTGGCCTCATGTAGCGGGATCGGAGTGTTACCTCCGGTCTTCCTCCCTTCCCTGACATTCGTCACATCTAAAAGCACATTCAATTCAGCTTGTGTTAGTAGAAAGAAGAGAGCAACATATGATATTGTATTATGATGAGATGAGATGAAATTAACAAATAGAAAAAAGATGAGTGAATAGATAAAAGAGTATTGTTATAATTTGATACAGTGTTCACTCTGTGAGAGTGGGAATAATAAAATCGTAGTCTGTACTATGTTTGAGCTTTGCTTAAACACTTTTGGATCATTAATCTGTTTTAACTCCACCACCACATACCTGTGTATTCAAAGCTATTTCTGTAGTTGCTGCAAGTATGCTTCTTAAGTTTAAAATTCCTCTGGTTGGCATGTTAACTACATGGTCAATTGCGATAAAGTAGTGGTTATTGTCTCTACGAGAATAAGCCTGTTTATAGTAAAACCTAAATATTAAATATGGAGTTACTGTTTGGCCTTTCATTGAAAATATGGTGAAATCCAGGAGGTGTATCCGATTGATGTATCATATATTATTCAAAGTAATAGATATAGTCATATTTATTTTGAGAAAGCAGAACAAACGTTAAAAGTATTTAGCCACATGTTTCTAGGATTGGGGATATTCTAAATATTCATTTAAATATTCTAAACTAAATAATGTTATTATATTTCAATGGAAAACAGATTGAAAACAAAGCTATACTATGATATCAGTATGATTCAACGACCGTACCACTATTTCATTTCATTTCGCCCTTTTATCTGGGAGAAGCGTAAAAAGAAATCTTCTCATATAGCAAGCATGGGCGGAGTGGTATTAGGATTCTGTCACGTTCCTTATAGTGCTTCAATTTGTAACATTAAAAGAACGCGTTATATGACGCGCCCAGACTACTGCTGGCCAAGTGCCCAGTAAATGAATCACTAAAATAGACTGCCATGGAGATTCTTCAATATAAGAAAAACATCAGCCAGAGCCTTGGGGGCATTCTGTCTAGATGAAAGAAACTGCTAGGCCCAATGGGAAAACCAATAAAATGAACAGTCGCCTCATATGTGTACATGTGCATACTACAATATAATATATATATTCAATTTAAAAAAAGCGATTCGGGCAACGACCTCTCAATGGACTGATGACATCGGGATTATTGATAATATTTCTACGAACGGATTTTTAAACAAATATTATAATTGGGATACTAGTTCAACGAGGTTTTAAATTATCTTTTAAAGTAATATAAGTAAGTAATATTTCTTGTGTATGTTTCGGTTATAGAGTAGCCCCATGGAGGATTATTTACACATACTAAGTGATATACTGTCCCTGTTGAGAGTTAACATCAAAGCGGGCATCAAAGCGGGCAATGGTTAAACCTATGGGGTGCCCTCCCAAAATGTACTAATGTTCATGCACTTTGCATAGTTCAATGTTGAATGTCAAATGTCTGTGCACCTTTGCTAAAACGGACCATTTAGCAAATTTAGATTTAACTGACACTTGGTGCCCGCTAGGGAGCATTTTTGACTGCAACAGTAATGTCACGGTAGAGGTGGCAGTACCTCTGCTGAAATGATTGAAGACGCTTCCCGGCGGCGATCAGATCCCATTGGCTAGACATTCCTTTTTTCTTGTAGACTTTAGACGAGATACCGACATTAGTCTACAACGGAGAATATGCATCTTTAAAAAGTTGCCAAAGTGACCTTTAAATGTCTGGTTTAGTTTCAAAATGAGTTACTCTGTGTAATAATATGTTTGTGGAGAATACGAGGTAAGTTGTCCTTCTTTGTATCTATGGGAGTCCAAGAATATACCCCTGGATTGGTTAACATTATGTATGATCTTTTAATCTGAATCAAAAGTTAGAATAACGCCGTTCTTTGAAGTACTTGAATCTGTACTTAGGTTCCCATTCACAGCTGAAATTACAAGCAGCACAGAAAGGCAACAGAGAGGGTCAATGGTCAAGGTAAATCCCCTATTGGATGAGGTTTCCGGACGTAGTGATTGGCTGACCTAACAGCTATGTCTGGCTGACCACTCACTGGCAATGTGCCTCCAATGACCGAAGGTAATGATTTATAGCTTTAGGCGACACTAACACGTTCTCCATCTGAGAGGTATTTTCCCTTAGTAACATTTACTTTAGAGGGAATATTTCAAAGTTGTACCACACCGGCGACCATCCTTCAACCAGCTGTCTGCACTCAATTTTCCAGCTAAGCACTTTTCTAAATGAACTTCCGCATCGTTGTCAAGTTGGAAATAACTTCTGCTTCTACTGATTTTGGCTTGAGTGATGAGTCCCCAAATGTGTTTTATACTATACATTATATAGTGATTAACGATTCAGATTGATTTATTGTATTCTTTGATCATTATTTCTTTGTGAATATTGAGGATTATATAATAGTAGTAGGGCAATTGCTCAGGACCAAGGTTACGTTTTTACTTCAAGAAATCCGGAAATAACTAACAACTATTGTAGACTACTTCTTATCAAGTAAAATTCTTTTGAAGTCTGAAAACATTACTACTACATTACTATTTTGTTTATATTATAATTATGATTATAATTATGTATATTATTTGGGTGTGGGTGATCAAGGTCTACATACATACAACACATTAACACGTAAAGACGAAACCAAAGTATTCATCGCATACAGCCGACGACCGGAAGAGCCGGAAGCGCCCGGAGTTCGAGTCACCAGGGCGACGTTGTCACCTTCGTATATAAGGGAGTGCATCGTCGATGGAACATCATTCCTCCGCGAGCCTCCGAGCAGTGCACATCGACAGCAGATTTTGAATTCGGGCTTAATTTAAGCAGAATAGCTGAACGATGCTGCGATTTTGCAACAGGTGTGAGATAAGGCATAAGAAACCAACTGGTAAAAAGTGTGTGAAGAGGAAACCTGCTGTTAAAGCTGTTAAATCTGTCGTTATTAATGCAGAAATGGCTCAGAGCGGAGAGAAAATTCTTGACTCTACTCCCGATAATCAGATCGATTTATTGGGTCGCATGAGTATGCACGAAGGCATGGTGAGGGGCATAGCAGAGGCTATCGCTACGAAAGCCACCGATGAAGAACCAAGCGACCAAATCGGATGGGAGAAGACCAGGCCGAGCAGATATGACGTTTCCTCCCCCAGCGATTCATCGAGTGACTCCCGTTCATGTTCAAGTTCATCGTCGGGGTCTACCGCTTGCGCGACGAGGAATCGTAGGAAGAAGAAAGACAAAAAGAACAAGTTCAGCCACGAGCACCATATGGAGAAGGGTGAAGTAGTTGAATCATTTGATTCCTTGATTTTGATAACGTTAAAAACTTTGCAAATGTTTTATGCTCAGGGCAAAGATGTATCGGGTTTAATCAGCCATGCTATATTAATGTACGACAAGGAGGTCTCTCATACATATACCGCAAAGGCTCGTACGACAAAGCAGTTAGGATTAGAGCAAAGAAATTGGGCCTTTCAGCATTCGGCAAAATTAACCAAGAGGAAATGTTCAAGTGTTATAGCTTCGAAAATACAAAACGTGCCCAACCCACTAAGGCTAACTCTAAGACCCACCCCTCTGGCTCTGCAGCGAAGGAAGGTTTCTGCTATCGATTTAATTCTGAGGCGGGTTGTAACACAAAGAACTGCGTTTATTCTCATAAATGTTCTCGCTGCCATATCGTGGAACATTCTGCTAAAATCTGTACTAACCAGAAGGTATCCAGCAAATAGGATCCGGAGAATCACGAGTTAAATATTCCAGTTGTTGTTCGAACGTTTACCAAGGACGCCATTTTACTTAGCAACTCTCGCCAACCGCGAGATTTTTCACAAGAGGTCAGTGGGGGTCAGGGTCAAGGCTGCAACAAAGATGGCCGCGCCCAGGTATTTGACAGCAAACAAGGTAATCGGGTTAACGAACTTGTGATTATTGAAGAATATAACCCAGATAATAAGGAAAATTTCATTAATATCGTAGACAATGTTGAGATAGAGCATGTTAGTCAAGATCAACCAATTTTTGAAGCACCTAGTACACCGGGAGGAAGGATAATTCCTGTGTATCGTGCATGTGTTGATGGTTCATGTAGTTGCATTCATACGATCGACAATGTAAATACCCAACTAAAACCGTGTCGCTTTGCTGTTTATATGTTTTCATCCAGCCCAGAAGTATCTGCAGAATGGTGGACAATATTCACAGGAATCGTGGATGGGTTTAAAATAGTTGACGAAGATGTCCCAGGCTACAAGTGCAGAAATTACGCCTCTATCCTCGACACTGACGCCTAACACAAGATGGACGGTATTGTCACGGCAGAACTAGATGAAGGCATGGTATCTTTAGCTTCTACCAAACCTACATGTGTCCACGCAATGGGGGCTGTATTTAAGCCTAATGGAGATATTCGCCCTATAACGGATTGTTCATGCCCAGATATGAGGTCGGTAAACAATTTCTGTAGTTCATTATGCCATGATTTTGCCTACAAGAATATCCAAGATGTCACAGATATTTTAGAACAATATGATATATGCACAGGAGATTCATGGGATTTAGTTGGCAACTACATGACGATGAACAATATTATGTGGATAATAGATTGTGTTTCGGCTCATGTTTGGGTCCTTACTATTTCAATCTTATATCAGATTTCACTACCCACATTCTGAATGACAATTTTAAACTCAAGGTAGTAAATTACCTAGACGACTATATTGCTCTATCTCACTCTAAAGAAGCATCAACCGAAGCCCAGACCACCATTGTGAAATTACTACGTTTTTTAGGCTTATATATATCGTGGAGTAAGGTTTCTCCGCCAAGCCAAGTATGTACTTACTTGGGCATTGAAATAGACTCGGCAGAAATGATACTTCACCTACCAATGTCAAAATTGAAAAAACTCAAGGAAATTTTAACTTCTCACGTCAATGCAAAATTCATTACGAAGAAATCCTTAGAGAGTGTCAATGGTTTAATCTCCCACTGCTCACAAGTGATTCGTGGGGGCAGAACTTTCAGCAGAAGATGCTATGATCTGTATAAAGAGATGGTCCAGAAGAAGGTGAATCGTCTCCCCATGTCAGAAATTATGCTTCAAGATCTTCAATGGTGGCTAAATTTTGCAAAGGTGTTTAATCGGGTTGCATATATTCAACACCCTTTGTACGAACACCCTATGGTCTCAGACGCTTCAGGAAAGGGTTATGGTATCTACCTACAGAATGACTGGATCTGTGGTGCCTGGCACGAAGATTTGAAAAATGATTTAAATTCAGCGTGTGAACATGTAGGCTTGTCCCCCTCAGAAGCTAATGTCGATTATTCAAACATTAATGTTCTTGAACTCTGGCCATTGTTATTGGGCCTCCAACGTTGGGCTAAAAAGCTTCAAGGAAAAACAATTTTAACCTTTGTTGATAAGACCCAGGTTATGTACATGCTTAGGAATGGGTCAAGCATTAATAAGACGTGCATGCAATGGCTTCGAGAAATTTTCTGGATCTGTTTCATCTATGATATCGCCATACTTCCAAAATACATCTCCACCAAAAACAATTTCGTGGCTGACACATTGTCTAGAATGACGTACTCATCCACTCGTGGAAAATTATCTGAGATGCTTAGTGGTACATATCTATGTTGTTTTGACCTTTTAGATAATTATTCTATTAACAGATCTGAAATCGCTGGACCAGGAGATGGAGAATCTGATGCTAAAATCGCTGGCCCCCTCCACTAGGAAGCTGCGTGCTGGGCAGTGGAATTGCTATCTAAGGTTCTGTAAACAATTCAATATTCCTCCGATTCCTTGCGATATTACCACGATGTGTAGGTATATCGCTTTCTTGGGCAGATTCATGAAGAGCTTGTCAGTGTCGTCATATTTACAAGTCGTTTGCTTCTACCATTGGCTATACGGTATCACTGCACCTTCAACGAGCGACAACCGTATTAAATTAATTATTATGGTCAGACATTAAATTCCATGGTTGGGGCATGGTAGTTCGTGTTCGTTCCTCCAAGACTACCTCTGCTAGAGACAAACCAAGTTATATACCCGTTAATAAGCTAACAGACCTTGATATTTGCCCTGTGTATTGGCTTTTGCAATTGTTTAAATGTTTCAAATTCTCGTTCAATGATCCAATCTTCCCCATGAAAGACAATGACTATCTATCGTATAGCTGCTTTTCAATGACACTGAGAAAATTCCTATTTAAAGCTAATATTGTGGGGAATTATTCTTCCCATTCACTTTGTCGTGGTTCTGCCACACACATGGCATATTCTGGCTGTTCAGTGTCAGAAATCAAAGGAAGAGGACTCTGGAAGTCAAATTGTGTTTTTAGATACGTAAAACCCCCGATGGAAATCAAGAGACAGTTGGATGAGAAGCTCGCAAAGCATTTATAACATGTCATCAACTTGTATAGTTGCTCAGGGCTTGTCCCTCTCTCTCCTTTTTATTTTTCTCTAACTAGGTCTGGCGGTTTGGAGGATAAAGATATAATATTCCTGCCAGCCTGTCGTTATCGTTGTGCTTGAAGGGGTCGGGATGTGTAAAGACGAAACCAAAGTATTCATTGCATACAGCCGACGACCGGAAGAGCCGGAAGCGCCCGGAGTTTGAGTCACCAGGGCGACGTTGTCACCTTCGTATATAAGGGAGCGCATCGTCGATGGAACATCATTCCTCCGCGAGCCTCCGAGCAGTGCACATCGACAGCAGATTTTGAATTTTGAGAAATGTAAATTGATTATGGAGGATAAAGATATAATATTCCTGCCCGCCTGTCGTTATCGTTGTGCTTGAAGGGGTCGGGATGTGTAATATATTAATTTCACGTTCCTCAATAATGCGATTGGAATAAGGATTAGGCGGCTTTAATTTTATTTAGATCGTTTTGATTCAAATTTTATTGGAACAATAGCCTAAACATGTAAGATTGTCATGTTCAATAGGGCACATGTAGTACATGACAAAAGAAAAAGCTATCACAAAAAGGTGCAGTTTTAAGCTGTCTCTACACCACTCCTGATACCGTATCCCGATACTGGCGACACTTGCGATCACCATTTTGTTCCCGATAGTACAGATTTCCCCGATACGAGCACGCACGTCGGGACCTGTCGGGAAAGCCTCTACACTGGCGATCTTCGTCGGCCGACTGTCAGCGACGCACACAATATTTCGAACAAGTTAGAAGTGATCGGCGACTGTCGCCGACAGCTGCCGATAGCTACAAGTGTCGGGAGGACGTCGGGAAAGCCTCTACACCATCCCCGGCAGTTGCGCTGTAAAAGTATCGGCAGGTATCGCCAACTGTCAGCGATGCACAATCGGGAGTGGTGTAGAGGCAGCTTTACATAAAGAAAATATCTAACACAGCTAGCGCAGAGAATGGGTCTGAATGTTTCCATTGCTTCCCGACGGGCACTGAATGCAATTGAGTGTGATGGCACTGTGATCATTTTGTGATTGACCGCAAACCAGTGAAGTGTGATGTGTATGTGATACATATGGCTTTGAATCACAGTGAAATGGACAAGCCATTAGCAACCATTATGGGAAATCCATTGCGTCTATTTCCTTCCATGTTGTTGGTGGTCTCACACTTGTGTTCGATCAAGTTCTCAATCATATTCATTTATGTTTGTATTAAACATGTGTTACTCAACCAATTTCATCTACAAATACATGTTTTCTCCAGAGGTCAATGATATATATGGGTGTGATCTCAATTGCGCATATAATGCGCATTCAAAATTGCATCTGAATACTCATTATAATGCAGCCACAACAGGACAATACCTGGCACTGCTTACTCACCTGGCATTCACACTTACTCTCCCGCATCTGACACTCCATTCTCTGACACTCATACTCACTCTCTGACACCCAGTCAAAGAAACCCCTATACATTTATTAATGTATATTATTATTTATTAATGTATAACTATAACCGATAATATCATATTAAAAATGGATTGTGTGATATTTGTGATGTGTTTTAAGAAAATGAGTCACAAGTCACAAAAAATGGATTTTGAGATATCACCATATTTGATGACTCCAGGCGGATTACAATGATAGTAAACAGTAGTACATCTAACACATATTTCTATATTTTAAGTTTGATATTTTTAATTTTGAAAAATAAGTTTGCAATATCTCTGGGTGGACAATTACTAGTGAAGTAGCTGAATATACTCTATAGGATGAGTTTAGAAATGTATGGATATTTTAAAACACGGTCCTGGAATTTGCTATATATATTCATACAATTCGGAGCATTAAATAACCCAAGAATTAGAACAATTGTATGAAGAAATCTTGTGAATAAAATACTTTGAAAAATATCAATTTTGCGACTTATGACTCATTTTCCTGAAACACATCACATATGTATTAATGATTTGAATAATTTATACATAGAAAACAATTCTATTACATATGTTCGAAATTATGGGAATAGCCCATTACCCTTAGCCCTTACCATTATGCCACTGGTTTTCACCAGGTGGCGCTACTGTTTTCACCAGGGGGCGCAAATGGGAACTGGAGTGCATTTACAATTTCTTTTACAATAAAAGTGACGTTAATACACTTATGTGGCATTTATAGCACTATAGATATTCCACATCATGTACATAGGAATGTCATGAGTGATATACATCTATAGTTTATGTATGTTATGTACCTGTTTGATATTGAAAAATGCTGTGGTCAAAACACCCTAATGATTGTACATATAGATTGTCCCTATAGTGGCTTGGGTAAGCCAGAGCAAACAAACAACTGGAACACACACTGGCGTCACCTACAGGTAGCTAAACCTGCTGTCTTGGTGGATTGGAAAGAGATGACGAAAATGATTTTAAAGTATTATAGGTCTTACAGGATAAAAATAATGATTAAATAATTGATGTACTAACATGGAGAATTAATTATGAGTAATTTCGAATGATATTATTCTAAAAAAAGAACGCAATACAATGAGGTGGATGTGCATAAATTATCCCACTCAAATGCCAGATGAATTTGCTAATTTTTGCATTTTTATTGCGTTATACCCTTAGCGTGACCATCTCGCGATCATTGCGCAATAATTATTGCGTGAAAAGCGTCCACTCTCATCACAGAACTATGGCGAGATGATTGCACATTAAAACTCGCGCAAAATCGCGCTCATTTGCCCGTCGGGTTTATGTCTGTGTAGTTCTGCATGTGTATAGGCACCAGCAATGTTAAGCCTTATATATAGTACTAAGCTGAAAGATTATTCAGCACTACAAATCTAGTGACCAGTCCAGAATTTAAAGTACTTTCTAACTAGAGTGCTTCGAAGCAGGTCGTTTCATTCTCCTTAAACAATTACCATTTCCTCCATCGGGGCAAACTTCCAATACTCCGGAGGAAGCTAACTGTAGGAGAGTATTGGTGAGGTAACTGAGAAAACGCTGTTCAGAATGGGATGGTCATCATTCACCCTAGACACGTTTACAGAGGAGAAGAGAAGAGCAATACAATCCTTATACGCTTACTAAAGGTAAAAGGGAAAAAATGAAATCAGATGCTCATTCGGGACTATCTGGTGAGAGAAAAACCCGTTGCTAGAATATATCTGATGACAAAGTTATAAAAATGTTTTTGTGAACTAATTGACTAATTTTGTTTTAAGAATATATTCGGTTTGAACATTTTATATTACATTTCTTGAAATATAAAAGTATTTTATTATACACATTGGGCCTGAAGGCATATGTTATCATTTATTGGATGAATATCGTTTGCATCCTACGAGATGGAAAGTTAAAAAAAGTTCAGTGCCAACATTGCCGCAGTTAGACTGATTATCGCTCACATCCGAGCGTTTTTACACCACGAAATTACCTTCACATTCGAACAGAAACAGCATCGAGTCCAGCCACGTACTGATCTGGGTTGTTCTCATCTAGGGCAATTTACTAGAAGAATAGCCCCTCGGATCTTTTCTTACATATTCTTAGGATAGTGACAACGTTTGTGGATTTAATTTTGAATGCTCATGAGCTTATTTGGGCGCAGTTGTGCCGATGCAAGGCAGTTAAGTAAACGAAAGAAAACAAAGGTTCAAAGAGGGGAAAATGTCAGTAGGATGCATTTGAAATGCTATTATTTTGATTATTAAGTGGGCTCTCCACTGGCTGCAGTAAACTCTGCGGTGAGCGCTGCAGTAAGCCTTGCGATACAAAAATCAGGGAATTTTATTTATCTGCAGTACTTTAGTTTGCTCGGTAACCAGTGGAGACTTCTTAGGAATGAGCTATCAAATAAGACCGTCACAATACCTAAAAGTCTTATTAATATTGTGGATCAGGAAAATTAGGTTGGTGCCGAGAGATGTTACCTCAGATTTGATTGTAACTGAATACTTTGAAAAGTAATTAAGGCTGCCGTAGTAAGTGTGTTTCCAACCTCAATCCTTCGCTTCATATCCCCAGCTTTGTAACGGACGACAGAGATGGGCTCTGATGCCGGAATAGAATTGGGAAGAAGGGCCGTGTAATTGTACCCATTGGCTTTGCCATTGAATGCCTTTCTTACTATAGGGATGATTGTAGGCCTAATGGCTCATTGGAAGAAGAGTAGCCTTAATGTTTATAACTTCTCGAGAAGAGGATGATGGACGCAAACTCTTATTTTCCATCCGGAAGCATGGTTCAATTTGTGTCAAAGGTGTAAGACTAATCTAAGCACTAGGACAGAAGATGGTGCTATTAGATAATTTGTTGTTATAGCTCAGTATCAAACAAACTAATTCCTGCAAGAGATAAAAGGCTTTGTGCCTCTTTAAAGAGTAAATTATGAAGGAAAGCTCCTGGACAGGCTTAGGGAGGAGGCAAGCAATTGTAACAACCACTGTTCAAAAAGACAATATTATGTTTGGGGATTAGGTAATGTTGAATTACATGGCCCCTGGAAGAGTCTTCATCCACCTCTTTCCGATCCCATTTCCCTTGATTCAAGATCGGGGAAGTGAAACACAACGTCCTCATCGGTTTACAAGTTGCACCGAGCGAGATCTAACAATGCATTTACCTTTCTTATCCAAATCCAACGAACTTAAGAACCTATTTCCACTTCAGATCTTCCCATGATTTCTCTGCTGTCAGACACGTTTGAGTTGCCACGCTCAGAATCAGATACGAAAATTTTGTTTTCGGATACTGCTGGATATATATATATATATAATTATATTGACATATAAAAGTGTAACTGGAAAAGTATTGTATTACAAACCTTCATAGAAATACTTATAGTATAATGACGCACACATATCAAAGACCTAATGGAGCAGATTGGGATCTTTTTTATTTGTTTTGGTTGGTAGTACCCTATGTATACACACGCATTCCTAACTTTTGGTATCCTTCTTTGTCAAACAAAGGGATGTCAAACATTTACCTTACAATTAGGCTGATGGAGTTATTATCAGTGTGAATCATGTTACACATAGCATTCTGGGTAATTGGAATCCCTCTGAGCTAAAAGTAAACTCCTGAAGAAATCTATGTTGAAATGTAAATTTGATGTAATTGCAAACGTTATGCACTAAATGAATAAAAAATAAATAAATAGGTATTGCTTTATATACTTAATTATGAAGAACATGTGCAAGAAAGTGCGAAATTGTGCTAGACACAGCAACTTCCATACATTTACAAAAGAAAGCGGATGATTAAAGGGGTAAGAAAGGAAAGAATAATGTCACACAACTTTTGAAGTTATTTAAAATGAACATACCGATATCAATATTATTACCGCATACATAAATCAATTTGTGGAATCGACCCATCGATGATCATATACAACTAATTATCACGTAATGCACCTGCATTTTGTGGACCAATCAGTGGACCGCAACTATTACGTCACTCGTTCCACCTGGAAAGTTGGACCATTATTCAGACTGCACCTGAGCTGCATAGATGTGCATGCTATTTGAAAATGTTTAATCTTACTCTTGTTGTGCTGTGTATGTATTCTTACATGTGTTTTTGCTTGTATGTATTAATTTGCTAGCTATAAAGATGTAGACCTTCTTTTCATTTGGTACTGAAATTAGAATCCAATAGCCAATTTGGTGTTGTTACAAAGGACTCCATAATATCATAATGATAGGTGCCACTGAAAATGGGCCTAACATATTTGAGGAATTCACCCGCTTTAGGAAAGACTATTTCAAGGCCAATATTATATTTCGTTCCATGCTACATATTTCATGCTTCATATTGTTCCATGGAAAAGTGCAACGAACTTCAACCGTACCAATAGTGGTTGCGACAGAATTCCATATAATTAATTCATTTCAGATTGTTTGTTTTTGAACATCAATCTTTATTACATTTTTCAGATTTTCAACTATGTACGCAAACTCTCCCCAACCCAAGAATTCCACATATTAATTCTATATCTATATCAAACAGCCCGGTATATAGATATTCTAAGCCTCAAAGGCATCTCCCGATTCTTTTGAACTGTGTAAAATACAAAGTAATGATGTGGTATCAACTCCCGACTGACCTAAAATGATGAATAGGCATCGCTTCGATGAGCTTGACATCACCTGCCGCCCGCCTGTCGTATATTTGCCCATCCAAACCTAAGTGACTAATCCCCCATAATGTGTCTTCCAACGTACCTTTTTCTTCTCCCTTTCCATTTTATCATCTGAGAACCCTCAAGGTGTCGACATGTTGCCTTGGAGACATTTCATGTAATATTAGATAGGCGCCCTTTCGATTCTGGACTCATGCAGGAATTATTAGAGGAGACTGACAACAAATATGAGGGCCTTTCACCTTTGATCTAAGAATGATCCACATACAGTATCATGGTGTCGTTATAGTAATGACGAGTCTCATATTCTTTCTTCATGATGCATTTAGGGTGTTGTATAAGGGCATAACTATACCTGTGGCAAAAACAAATAATCCATCAACTCAAGATATTCCAAGTTTGAAAGTATGTCATAAAGTCAGGATTGAAATCTATATTTCGGAACGAAAAACAAGAATGACAAATGGGAAGTCTCTTTGATTTCATGAAATACGTCAGTAGAATCTGCCATAAAAAACCGCGAGTATTATGGAAATTTAGTGTTTTAAATATTTTAGTGTTATCACAGTAGCAACATGATGCGTTCCTTAAAGAGATAAACCACTGTCATATGCACTGCTGCAGGCGGGAGTTCAAGGAACTAATGCATGAAAAATAAGGAGTCACAATATGTTTTCCAAACTTTGTCTTGAGAAAGAACATGGTTGGGTGATAACAAAAATATGAAAAAATGGATCATAACCTATTTTCTTTCCATTTAAGGGACCACCAAAGTTTAGTATTGAAGTCTGTGGGGAAAACGGATATTTTCTCAGTTTTTTCAAGATTTCGGACAAATGAATAACATTGTTCTGTTCAAAATTCTTCCACAAATAGCTAATATACAGGTTTTCCCTCATGCATGAAGGAACAGGGTATAAACTTATTTTGAAAAATATTGTTTAGCTTTCAAAATCTTCAATATCTTAGTTATGTATATACAGATTTTTAGGAAAAAGTTATTTTCCATTTATTTCTTATACTTAAAAAAACGAAAACAAAATGACTTTTTCCCATTGACTCTTATAGTGAACAGCCATAAATTTCAGGGCTCCCTGAAATGAAAACTAACCTGGTGATATATTATTTTTATTGGCTTTTTTGATTCACTTAACCATACATGTTCTTTCCCGATGCAAAGTTTAACCAAAATGTTATTTTCCGGTTTTTTTCCTGTTGAACAGTGGTTTATCTCTTTAATGGGCTCTGCAAGATCCTCTCAGTTTGGCTCGTGTTAGCTTGTAAAAGATGCGAAGGTTTAATCTTGGCTTTCATGTTTTCTTTGCCTTAAAGCTGTATTCCCAGATAAATCGACCAGAGAATATTTCAGTCAATGCTTTTGTTTGTTTCTATGATGATTTGGAATATGAGTTTTATACACCAAAAAAACAAACCAAAATCTTGTAATATTCCATCTTTGTGACTTTTGACTGGGTTGGGGATGAATATAACCCCAAAAAGCAAAGTTTATTCTGCGATGAAAAATCCAGCAATCCAGCTTTTAGTTTATGTTACCGCTGTACTTATTGTATGCATTATATAGGCACCTTTATCTTTAGATTCTAGCACGATATTATGATTGTGTTACATGTAAGGAAAGGGAGCTCACTCCCAATCCCACCAAAAGTCATTATATCATCCACTGAAACAATTTCCATTTTCCGTGCACTACTTGCAATCGCTATTATAAAATATAACCAAAGTTATCACCACATCATCATGCGAAAACAGTTAAATATAACACCCAGTCAATTTTTCTTTCTACAATTTATGCCGTACTTAAAAATATTACTCCTGGTCCATCTGGCCAAAATTCATTAGGTTAAGAACGCTTCTAGTAGAGGTAAAAGAAAATTTACCGATGTCCTGAAAATTGAGAAATGTAATGAGGTATCCATGAGGGTCCCCTGAGCCCAGAAGCTAAATGGTAGACGTTTAGGGGAAAGACTGACAGAATAAATGCTTGCCTGGCAGAGGAGGAAGGCACGACCGCTGACTGGTGGTTAAGCGACATTATTTATGGCCCTTTGAGTTTAAAGAATTACTGTCACGTTTTTCTGAATACTTTAATCAAAGGTCTTGGGACCTGAATAGAAGTACGTCAATAACTCTAAATCCCCCACATAAATCATCCTGTCAGCTCTCATGTACGAGGTAGTCACAACTTTCTCGAGTTAGGATGCTCAATGAAAAGATATCCCGCCCATCCATCCATTAATGGTGGCAATGTATCAGTGTAAAAACCCACATATCTAGACGACCCGTTATAATTAATGACATATCGCTTCTCTCTATTTATCCCAAACAGTGCATGGAATATGTTCGAACCTGATATATATGACACAAGGGCCTATTAAATCGGGATAATTTCGAGCATACAATGGGGAAGCATCTCACCTTGAAGTATGATATATATGGAGAGGCCTGCCAAGAGAGGATGTTGCTCCTACTGCAGAAAGATAAGGAGGAAGACTTGTGAGAGTGTCTCCTGAGAATGAGGTGATCACGGCGCTACTAAATTAGCTTCATATTCTGTTGTGTGCCAGAATTGTTTGTCATGTGTTCTCTTCGCTCTAACTCTCAACAGCCAGCGCACGTGTCGAACAATACGTCCAGTGGATCAACCCAGTTGAAGATTATTATTGCCCATGAAACCTAGTCGAATCTTGTTCATGTGACTGGAGACCAGAGCCTCAAGGGTTCACAGACTCTAATACGGTTGCAAATTTGAAGCATTTCTCCCAGTTTAATATTTCGTGCTCGTCACTTTCATAATTCTACTACCAGTAACACCGGGAATGTCTTCCTCTTTCAGAGTTTGACACTTTTTTTAGTAGACTACAAATCCTCGATGATGTGGACGAGCAGGCTCTGACTGTGATGAAGTAATGGCGTGTACGATGATGATGTTGTTGTTTCGTTGACCAACACTGCAGACCAGAGTTTTAATACAAATTTTAGTCATAATTTGATTTCTACAATATATAGGCATTATTTTCAAGAATGATTGCTGCTTTTATTTGTTTTTGAAAGGTTGATAAGTCGCAATGTAATGTTTCTAGTTGGTGTGGTACACTTGAATTCCTTATCCAGATGTATCATACAAAAAGGTCTAATTTCTTTTCACTATTGTTTTTTTAATACCGTTGTATCCAAAAGTCGAGATCTTTGTCCATGTTTTCTATAGCGACTAAATCCAGATCTTGTGTATACTAAGAAATAAGTGGATTGTTCCTAGCTGTTGTAATCTTTTAGTATTGGTTTGCAATGGCAACAGGTTCTAACTCATTATTCCTTTAGGGATGTTAAACTGAGTGTTTTATAAGTTCCTTACAAGACTAAAGGTATTGCTCAATCCGCGTGCAGTTCAGCATCCTTTCATGCAGTAGAAATCAAAGATGCTATAAAACACATGTGTATGAGTTCCGGACAAGTCTAAATTTAGTCTTGTCCGGAACTCATACACGTATTGCACAATCAGCGTGCAGTTCAGCATCGTTTCGTGCAGTAGGAATCAAAGATGTTATAAACCAAATTATATGTATGGGTTTCGGACACCAATAAATATATTGCACAATCAGCTTGCAGTTCAACGTTATTTCATGCAGTAGACATCGCTATAAAGATGCTATTTACATTATATGTAGTATATAATGTATATGGACAGGCAGCATAACCCACGTCGCCTCACATATATATATATATTTCTACTGCGGATTGGATAAGGTTATGGTCTAGGTTACGATTATTATTATAAGATTTGTATTTCTATCATTTATACATAGACATAACAAATATCGACCCTTTTATAAATGCATTACTTTCTTCAAATACAGAGTATTTCTTTTGTTTTAAATATTTTATTCATCACAGCATTATGCCTAGTACACTGTTTTCAGTACATTATTCAGTACATTTCAGATGAAGATTTAGTTCATAGAAAAGTATAAGAGAAATTATTATATCTAGTATTAGTACAAGTATATTGCTAACGATATAAAGGATGTCACCTGTTCTGTTCGATTCTTTAGTTATAAAAACTGAGAAAGAAATGACCAGGACTATGCATTCTTAGACCACAATAAATAGCAAGACTAACAATGATTGTGCAATATACCTAGTCTTGTCAGCAATCAATACACATTTGGTTTATACAAAATATAATTATTTAAGATAATACAGATAATATCATTTTGACATTACACTACTCAAGCTGGTACAGAATGGCATAGCGATATTTGACTTGTAATAAATATTGCAATTGTAATACTTTCTTAGAGCATGCTAATGTTGTTCGCCCTGCATGGACACCCACCAAAATCAGAGGTTTTATTGTTCTCGATTTCATTTTCTTTCTTTGATCCCGTGTGCTGTAGATTGGAAGAAAGATTCAAATAAAGAAATGAAGACAAATTATTCCCTAGAGGTTGTTTTCTTGTGCCATGGCTTTTTCTTGATATTTCTTTTTTTATAATTTTGTATTTTGCTGTTCTTTAGTGGCAATATGTGGGACAAATATGATTAATATTGCAACGTATTAGCCTCAGAATATCCCGATCTAGTCAGTGCTATCGTAGCTTTTCAATTTCATTGAGGATCCCCAAAGTTAAAGACGATGATAGAGAGTCAGATTATAAAAGGGATGGTCACTGAAATTAATGATTAGAGAGATAATGAGATTTCTAACTAAGATGAACTGGTGACCTTAGCGACCTTTGGATACGTCGGTAATGAATAGACCACATAATAGAAGATTTTATATTTAGATGGATATTAGCTGATACTGCAGCTTTAACTGGCTATTTGAAAGTTGTTGGCACCCATTCTATAACCCCGCAATATTGGGCCTAGTAATTGCCGTCTGCTCTACTCAAAGGCAGTTTTAATCTCACCCCATCCATCGAAAAGTAGATGCGAAACTGTTCAACTCAAATGTCAAAGAGTTTCAGAATTAGCTGCAGAAGTTCAAAGATACTCATGACAGATATGATAGATCCCCATCCTGCGTTACTATCATGTAACATATTTTATTATCCTCTCTTCAAGGCCCATCATTCATCTGGTATAATAATGAAACTCTTTGATGCCGATACTTTTCCAGACACATATAGTTCTTTGAAGGCAAACCCTATCCCTCATATAATAATCTTTCAATGGGAGAACCTTTGCCTTGCAGGTTAAAGGTATCTTACCAGCCTTAATTTTGTCTTTGTTTATCCCGACTCAAGATCCATGGAATGAATGATATATAATGGCAGTTTGGCATATCGATAATTGCAGTAAATTTAACCTATACACCAAATGACATGTGGGTAATTCCAACTGAAGTCGAGTATACTCGCGTACACGATACTGCGTAGAGGTTTATCGCATCATGATCCCATGTTCCGCGTTTGTCTGTAGACTTGAGATTGTGGCTGGTCTATGGTTACATTCAACTTCAACTCTTAAGTGGTTCCTTATGGAGTTAAAGCTTAGTAATGAAATTGAAATAAATAGCTATGGCTTTCGCAGTTCATCAGTAAAGATAGAGACAAAAACATGGAGGTATATTATTGAATTAAAGGTGACGTGTGTTCTATTAAAGTGAGTAAGATCTACAACCAAAGACAGACAATTCACTCTGACACGCATTTGTATGCTCTTTGATTTTGGTCTCGACTTGCACGCAACTACATTAACTGCTTAGTTTGTTAAAGTTCAACTTTAATGTAAATTTCATTAAATGCATACAGCAGACGAAATTTGATTTCCCCAAGAGAGAACACTTAAAGGTCAGTAAATTTCGAGAAATCTGTGCAGTCATGCTAATACATAAGATTCTACTGAGGTTTGTGTTAGGGGTATTTACTGTGGTGAACAACTTTGAAATTCAAGTCACCAACTCTGAACGCTAAAAATAAATGCCATATTCATGTTTTATGAGCAACAGGCAATTAACATCTTCAGAGAGCTTCAGAAAAAATAAAAGGGAAAGTTCTCCAAAGATAAGTTTTAATGTGGCTAACCTTCAGCATATCAAAAACCAAATGTATGCACTTCAGAGGCCCTAGATCGAGAGTAGGTCATGTCGAACCAAACCTTTTTTTTAAAATAATATCCAACTAGAAAATGTAACAAATTATAAATATCTAGGCATCACGCTAGATACTGCACTGAAATATAATGTACAAGTTAGAGAAACCCACAAAAATGTCAGTCACAAACTTTATTATTGAGAAGAATTGCTAAGATGGTTCCGAATTATGTCTTAATGAAAATTTTCAAGGCTCATATCTTACCTC
This sequence comes from Sthenelais limicola, assembly GCA_942159475.1. NCBI lineage: Eukaryota > Metazoa > Annelida > Polychaeta > Phyllodocida > Sigalionidae > Sthenelais > Sthenelais limicola. The sequence goes on along the minus strand of OW804097.1, from coordinate 66,688,937 downwards.
TATTTGACTATGGTGATGTTATCTATAGTGGATGTGTAGCGGTTGAACTGGACAGACTACAGATCTTACAAAACAAATGCTTAAAGGTGGCTCTAAAACTACCTAGGTTAACTGACACTCTTTTTGTTCATCGTTTGGCCTGTGTGCCCAAACTAGATGACCGTAGAAAAGCTCATGTACTAAATTTTGCTTTCAAGAGGAGTAGAAAGCCAAACTTCCTCAACAATAACAACCGAAATACTAGATTATGGGATGGTCCTATTCTTTTGACACAGAGACCTAAATCTACTTCTTATGACTTTGAGAAAAACAGCAATCCTATGGAATAACCTTGATGCTGAATCGAGAAATATAGAATCTTATATAAATTTTAAAGCCTTAACCAAGGCCGAAAGCTTGTTACCATTGTACTTATAATGTCACTTACTACTCCTATTCTTCATCCATCACCTTTCCATCGTAGTTTTCTTATAGTCACCTAGATAGCCCTATTTTTTCTATGTGTATGCTACAAGTTATAGTTATGTTTTACCATCAGGTAATGGCCAATCATACCAGACCTAGTTTCACTAGGACTGAGGCTATTTCCTACCTCTTGCATACAGGTGATATCTTATGTATATTGACTTTGTTATATTTACTTATACATGTACTTGTTCCTGTATCGATTGACAAATACTCTTAATAAAGATAAAATGACTCTAAAGTTTCAAATGGGACATTCTTAATTTTTCAAAATTGTTGAATGGTGGAAGCTGGTAGGAAAACCGGATACGCAACGCAATAACACACATATTATATATACTGGCTACATAATTATATACATAGCCAGTATTTATAATGTTTACCCTGACTGAGGATGATTTGCTCAAGACTGTGTAGAAATTGCGATTGTACTGTCGACTGCTCCCCAAAAGATTAAATCGAAAAATCAGAAATAACATCTCGAACAATATTTTGGTCTTAGTCCACCGACATAGATATGCTTGAACTATTTTCAGATGCTTGCATTTCACGAATCATAAATCACTGCTGAAAATATGAACTCTACCGCTATATTACCTTAAAGAAGCTTTTAATAAGCACAATCATGATTTAAGGACACTCTAAAGAACAATGGGAAACGCTCAGATAAATATTTCTTATAAAGATTATGTGCAACCTTTTAAAGATACTGTATTTTATTCTCTTCGTTTTGGAAAGCCCGGAAGACCTGCTTTGCAGGTGGTATCTTCTTTTTCTGATGTGTATTTGGATATGAATATCAGAATACAAATCTTATATAGTCTGTCGTGGGAGGCATTTAGGAATAGATATATATTTTGAACGATTATATTATGTGAACAACTATTAATAATAACATGAAGGAGAAGTTTGGCGAACATAGAATATTTATTCCACCATAATAAAGACATAAAGGAAAATTTCCAATGTTGACACATGCAAATAGGTCTGATCGACCCGAGCGTGGAAGAAGGTGTGGCAGTTATACAAAATGTTCCAACTTTCCTGCGCTCCTATTGGTCGAGCCTGTCACGTGGTTGACGACCGTAGACAAACAACAAGTGGGCGTGGCCTCGTCGCAGCTATATGGCGGCAAGGTCTTGCCTATACATATATGAATTTATAGACTGAGCAACTCTGTCTATTCTATATCATATCGTACCTGAGTGACCCTTTTCCTCTTCTTTAACCGCATTTCTGTATCTCGAGGTAATCAGTCATGTAAAGCTGAACTCGAGATAATTTGGGACCTCAGGAAGGTAACGTCAGTGAGGACTTGAATTTCCAAGAAATATTGCTTTTCATTATCTCTAGCATCTCTGTTTTGTATTAGCCCTCACATTCATGTCAGGCGGCCACACATACAAATACATTTTAACGTATGCAGGAGTTAGTTCCAACGATTTGTTAACGACAGAATTTAGATAATAAAACTATCATTTTGAAATCAAATATTTTTATTTTTATTTATTATAGTTAAACTTACTATGCCAGTTTTAGTCAAACATTAACAAATGAATGTCTTAAATTTGTATAAAGGACAAGCAAAGTACCCGTCCTCTGGGTGGTCACCCTCTCTCCCCACACTTTCCCCTCTCCCTCCTTTCCCTCCCCCTCTTCTCTGTCTTTCACACCTGTTTTTCTCTCCCAACCCCATCTCCGATTTCTCCCCCCTCTCCCTCCCCTCTTCCTCATGCTCCCCCTGTCCGCTTTCTCTTTCTCCCCACTCTTCTTTCCCTCCCCCACCCCCTCTCCTATTCCTACACCCTGTTCTTCACTCTTCCACTCCTCTGCATGTAGTTAGGTCCCCCTGGACGTAGGTTGTGGGAAATGACGTAGTATTTCACAGGGGCTTTCTCAGGCTATAAATAGAGTGTAGAGATCGCGATTTTAAAAAGTCTTCAAAATCACATTTTTGCCCCAGATACCTTCATAAACCACATATAATGTCCTCCAGAGAGGATGAACAGAACTCTACAGATAAATAAAACGGTTTGTAAAACAACAAATTCCGAGAACATGTAAGACAAAGAAACCCCTCTCTTCTACCTAAGAAACCCCTCTTTTCTACCTCTTTTCGTAGTAATCGCTCTTCCCGTATATCATTCTACGTTCTTCTAGTAGACTTGGAGTCAGGCATGCGCCGAAAGACCTAATTTATCTACGGTGCACTACCCTTTTTATAATTACTGACACAAAATAAAGAATCTTTTCTTTTCTTATCGTATCCTACCTTGCTGCTTTTACGTACGTAGTTTACTAGTTTCCCAGATGGCGATAGCCTTGACCAACCTCAGGGCAAGGAATGCAGTCGACCCATACTAAAATAAGGAATAGCGGTCCAATGGCCTCCTTCATTATGCCACACCCATTCTGATAATCTAAGGACACAAATATTCACATAGATCTGTCAGGCCGGCAAATTCAAGGCTCAGGTGAAAGTGCAGTGTCAAGACATCCAGACAGATAAAAGTGTTAGGTGGATGTATTGCCAGATCAGTGGTGGAGGTAGATCAAGAAAGGTGTGGAAGAAAGACATATAGCAATGTCTATGGCTGTGAGAAGAGCACCTTTTGCACCCTAAGCTAATGTTTGGCCTCTTTCCTTATCCAATAATGGTGTGTATATGCTAAGCAATTACCATTAGCTTTTAGAAAGTGGACTTATTGTATCCTCATATTAATTTCCCTGACTTTCTTTTTCTGAACCTAGGTGCGACCCCACTTTTCCTGATTATTCAATACCATCAAAGGTCATACTCCCTGACCACCAATAATAGTGTTTCATTGTGGGTCCAATCTCTATACATGCATGCAATAAACACACTTTCCCTGAATGCTAGTATGTGAGCAACATTAGAACGACCTGCGAACGGTACTGATGTATCATGAGCTCTCTGGAGCCTAAACTCAGTGGTTTACTTCTTATTTTACTAATAAATGGACATCTAAACTCTTTAAGAATCAGACAGTATATTTTTATAATATTCACGATCATATATTTAATGGGTTTTATATTCTTATGACTCATGTAACTGATTAAGGTAAAAATGTTGACACACACCCAGGGTAGTTATAGTGATGGGGGAGTTATACTGTGGAGCGAAATCTTACACCGTGACAAGAGCTCTCGTGAGCCTGACCTCAGTGTTTGGATTTGGTTCTATACTGTGGCCCCACCAGACACCTCATTTTTCTCCCCTCATGTGAAAATTGTACAGCATTTTACTCAAAAATCAATGAGGATTCTTCACTCATATGACTTTAAATTTAAAATTTAAAATCCTTCACCCTCACCCTTATTCTACCTCTCCTTTGTCAGCAACATGATAATTCCAAAATCTGGCAGTGAGAGTTCCCAGGATGTTGTTGACAAAGATGACACTGGGTATGTAGTGTATGTGTCAATAGCGAATATTTACACATGTATAAAATGTTTCTCTCTATGTATGAATGGTATTGTATTGAGTTATGTTATTAATAGCAAGTTGTATTGCTATATAAGGGTTGATACTATGAATAGGGTGGGAATAGATAGGGGGGGAACAGACTTTATTTCACCCCTCTTGGGAGTTGCCTATACCTTCAGCATTGTATCTCCCGCTCAGTGGGAGCGGGTGATAACATGAAAATTACCACGCCCCCGACTGATACACACAAATAGGTCCGGCAGCTAAGCCTAATCACCGGAAGTCAAATTGTGTATTCATGTGCCGACACTTCCGACGATGGAATCGTCGATCGTTGATGTTATTTTCTCTTGAAATAATAAATATAAAGCTTCAAAATGAAACGTTCTACCGTATAATCACATTAAAAAATGTTTTTATGCTTAATTATATCGATGTAGACCTGCCATGAACAAAGATCCTATCATTTCCCCTCCCTAGCCACACTCGATGAATGAAATTGTTTGTTTACGTTTTATGGAGATTCTTATTATCGCCCAGCCAGTAATAGTCGATCGTAATCGCTGTTTCCTTTCTAAATAAGATAGCTAAGAGTTCAAAATACATTTCAAACGAGAAATGAGATTTAAATGATTAATTCTTTAAAAGTAAATCGATGTAAAATCGGTATAAGTATATAATAAAAACATGAACAAAGCGCGGGGTTTTGGACAAGGCTCTGAAGCAAAGCAGACGACACTACGGTCAGTCAAGACAACCATGGCCGACGAACAGCCAGTCTTTAACCTCGTCGGGGAAAAATTCTTCCTAGAACCAAGCGAACCTGAACAATTTGAACTCATGCTTAGTCAAGCCGAGTTGAACGATTTGTTGTTTAACCAACTAGAAGAAGATGATGAGAACATCGATATTAGCAATACAGATCAATTCCAAGAAATGCAAGAGCCAGCGGAGATAGAAGATGTGGCCATTGTGCCGACTGAAGCCCAGGAAGAAGAGTTAGAAGACGAGGATCCAGATCATATCATGATGGAGTTTGTACGTGGGCAACGAAACCCTAACACAAATCGAAAAACTAAACAGGTAAATAAATTGTTCATTATTAATGTAATATTAATAAAATAAACTATGGATTTATATGAAATCTAGCTATGTAAGCAACTCGTCTAGGCCCTATATTCCAAATAAAAAACAGTAACGTACGGTAGCATTTACATTTATTTATATTTATTGCAATATTTTCTTTTTTAATAATTTCAGGCCACCAAAAGGTTTGTGGATTGGCTCAGAGATGAGCAAGGTGTCGTTGAAAACATCCTCAACATGGAGCCAGAAGAATTAAATTCAAAAATAGGCTTGTTCCTAATGTCCCTCTGCAAACGAGATGGAAGCGAAATGGAACCCGATTCGATAACTAGTTACCATCGAGCAATCGACAGGTAAGAAATAATCCATCTGCTACCAAAAGGTCATTCTCCGTACATATAGTCAATTTATGCCCATACCTTTAGCACTGTATCTTCCGCTGAATAAAATCTGTAAAACGATCGAGTGGGCGATAATATGAGTTCCGCAAAATCAAAACAATGTTGGGTACGCTGCTATTCTAGTGATCGATCATGATATTTTCTGTTATAATGCTATTTAACTGAGGTTAAAACAAGATTATTTATTTCAAATATTTTTTTTCAGATATCTCCGCGAGCATAAATATGCAGAGAGTATAATGACAAGTGAGAAATTCCGTTCATCGCGTGAAGTACTACATGCAAAACGAAAGAATTTGAAGTCTATTGGTCTAGGGAACAAACCCAACAGAGCAGAGGCTCTTTCCGATACGATGATAGAAAAGCTGTGGTCATCAGGAGAGCTAGGAAACAAGAATGATCCGAAATCACTACAAAATACTTTGGTTTTTTTTCTAACACAAGGATTTGGCTTTCGGGGCAGCCATGAGAGTCGCCAAATGAGTTGGTCTGATGTGAAATTGTGTGTTGACGAAGATGGGCGAGAATATCTCTTGTTCAAGGAAAAACTGACCAAAACACGGAAGGGGGACAGTGCTTCAGGCTGTCGGGCATTTTGTCCAAAAATATTCGCAACTGACAACGAAAGGTGTCCCATCGCATTCTACAAAGAATTTGCTGAACATAGACCAGAGTCGATGAAAAGTGAAAACGCCCCCTTCTATTTGTGTGTGAAGCCCAAAATGAAAGAATCCGATCCGATCTGGTACGCAGCACAACCGATGGGTAAGAACAGTATAGGCAAAATCGTGCCTAATATGGCGAAAGTCTGCAATTTGCCTGGGAAGATTACGAATCATAGCCTCAGGAAAAACACTTGCCAAAATCTGATCAACTCTGGGGTTCCTCCCGTTCTCGTGTGTCAGCTTACTGGACACAAAAATGTGAACAGCTTGGCTGCATATACGACTGCAAATTTAGAACAGTAACGGGCCATGTCAGACATTATAACCTCCGCATCAACCAACCAGAAAAAAAGTTCGTCGACTATATCAGCTCCTCCGACCAGAGCTGCCCTCCCGATTCCCGGCCCTTCTGCCCCGGCCTCAACCGCCTCGTCTACCGTGGCCGTGATACCATCAGCCGGGAGGCAAGGCCAGGCCGTAGAAAGGCTGCTCCAAGCAAGCAGTGGAATGTTTGCTTCGGCGAATATACACGGCAATATTAACCTTAATATCAATTATAACGTGTCGAGTTCCCAACTAAATGTGTCCCCCAAAACACCGGGCTTAGAGTAAGAAATGAAACACATTTTATTTAAAACATGGCAGCCATGACAGCCACGAGGGGCACAAGAGAGTGGAGACATTATTTTCATTATTTCATTTGTTCGTAATGGTTAAAGATATTAAAATGTTGTTTCCTTCTTCCTGCTTTCTTGTGCGAGCAAGATCAACCTACAATAAAGCTTAACAGATACCTCAAACTATTAAAATACCTTGTACTTTTTTGCATTTCTTGACAGCGGTAAGAGTAATCCAATATCAAAGAAGCAAGTGAACATGACGCCGAAAGTAGTACGGCACTGCGCATAGGGACTATTTTCTTCATCTCAACACGATAAAACATAGCTTTAAAGCGAAATTACTTATTTTCTTTTTGTTTATTTATATTTCTTATTCATTAAAAAGAAATAATATCGATGTAGACCAGCCGTAAAAACAGATTCTAAAGTTAACCAAGTCAGTGCCAAGGTTCAAGGTAGACATTGTTTTGATTTTGCGGAACTCATATTATCGCCCACTCGATCGTTTTACCGATTTTCTCTGGAAATACTACAGCTAGGAACTTAAAATAAAAAGTTGAGTCGAATAATCGTATCTAAAGTGGCGATTTTGCTAAAGTATTTCGACGATAATTATTTATTTCATTAATTATCCCCGAAAGACTACCGACTGAGAAGTAGATCGAAGCAGGCGCTCGGCAACGGAGGGACTATTTTCTTCATCTTTCGCAAAATGCATACAAAATGGCAGAAACCAGAAATAAACTCTTTTATTTTATTTATTTATATATTTCATTCGTTAAAACGATGTACGGGGTGAAATAAATATGGAATCAACCACGGGTTTGGTCAGTTGATTTTTTATCCATCTCGGTTGTGCAGGGAGACCTCGGGGCTACGCCCCTTGGTCTCCCGCGCAACCTTGATGGATAAAAAATCAACTGACCAAACCCTAGCTAGCTTCCATCTATGTTTTATAGATGGATTATGATGTCGAAGATGTAAAGGGCCTCAAGGGACTTAAGATCATATCCTGGAACGTGCGAAGCTTAATAAATAAAATAGATCAAATTAGACACGATATTAAGGAGATTGCCCCCCATATCGTCTCTATCCAAGAATCTTGGCTTAATAAAAATACAGCGGATAGCGAAATACAAATTGATGATTACAAAATTATTCGACAAGATAGGAAAATAAAGAGAAGAGGAGGAGGATTAGTGACATATGTTCATAGGTCCCTTGAGGTCAACATTGGAGATTATTCTCATCTGTCTTATTCGGGTAAAAACTTGGAATTCCAAGTTTTTGAAGTCTCAAAAAAGTTCATGAGAAGAAAGACTATTTTTAATATATATAAACCACCACACGGTGAACTGATTGATGCAATTGAAAAACTTGACACAGCCATGAACTCTGTGAACTCGATCAAAGACGTGATAGTCTTAGGGGATTTCAATTATGACTATGATGTAATTGAAAATGGTAAAACAAGAAATGCAGACAGGTTCAACACACTGTTGAATAAATACAATTTACACCAAAAAATCAAGGTCCACTCAAGAATTAGTAGTAAATCAAAATAAAAAATCGACCACATCTACACTAATGCTAAATATGTAGATAAAAGCGGGACAATAAATATAAACATAAGCGATCATATGCCAGTATTCATACAAATAAAGAAAATAAGAAACAGATATATTTATGAAACTTTTAGAGCTCGAAATACAAAAAACCTGGACCTTAAAATCCTCCAGGAAATTTTGAGGGACCTTGATTGGACGGAGTATTACCAGCAGCGCGATGTTGATAAAGCATGGGAGTTACTATACTCAAGGATTATATTTTACTTAGATCGTATGTGTCCTGTGAAAAAATTCAAGCAGGTCAGAAAAACACCTGAGTGGTATACAAACAGTATTATAAATATGTCAAAACTTCGTGATAAAGCCTTTAGAAAGGCCAAAGGCTCTGGGTCTGTTGACGATTGGACGAGGGCTAGGGCCCAGAGGTGTCAAGTAAATACTGAGGTCAAGAAGGCAAAAAATAACTATTTAAAAACTCAGATTGATATTCACAAATCCAACCCCCATAAATTTTGGGATATTATCAAGCCTGTCATGTCTAACGACAAATGTCGGAAGAACAACAGTGATTTGGTTATATCAACAAAACCAGGGGAAACACTTAAAGGCCAAGCCGCAGCAGAAGTGTTTAACAACTACTTCGTTAACGTTGGGCCCGAATTAGCAAAAAATATTGATGATACTCATATAAGAAATTCTAGCATTGGTATTGAAGTTAAGGATGAAAAACCCCCTGACAATATAAATTTTGTTTTCAAGACCATTACAGACATCTCGGTTGAACTAGCACTCAGAAAAATTGGTAATTATAAAGCGTCAGGGATCAAATTTTTACCAACAAAAATATTGAAACCTTGTATTAAAGCACTTAGCAAGCAGTTCGCGTATCTCTTTAATTTGTCTTTGCAAACGGCAGTTGTGCCTAAGGAATTTAAAAAAGCCACTGTTACACCATTATTTAAAGAGGGGGAGAGAAATTTTACTGGGAATTACAGGCCAATATCTTGCATCACACTGCCCGCAAAGATCCTAGAGAGTTGTGTACAAGGACAGCTTGCTAGCCATCTAGAGAATAATAATTTACTTTGTAATGAGCAATATGGTTTTAGGAGGGGGAGGTCGATCAACGACGCTTTAGACAATATTCTTCAATTCACATATCAAAATTGTAACAATAAGCTACTGACAGATTTAGTATTTTTGGACTTTAAAAAAGCATTCGACACTGTTAACCATAAACTACTTTTAGACAAATTACGAAATTTCGGGGTTACAAATTGTGCTCACTCCTGGTTCGAAAACTATTTAAAAGATAGGACGCAAAATGTTGTGGTTGATGGGTCTCTCTCTAACTCTAAGGAGGTCACATGTGGCGTTCCACAAGGGACCTCATTAGGGCCGTTGCTCTTTATATTATACATAAACGATTTGCATAGGGTAGTACAAAAATGTCATGTTCAACACTTTGCCGATGACACGGTAGTGTATTTTTGTCGTGATAGGAAAACCCAAAAAATCTCTGAATTACAGAGGGACTTAGATAAAATATACAGATGGTGTGCACTGAATAAAATATCATTGAATGTTAGGAAATGTAAAACCTTAACAAAAGCTTGACTCTGTGGAGAGTTATAAATACCTAGGAATGGATATAGACCATCAACTGAACTTTAAAGTGTTTCTAGAAAGGAAAATTAATACAGTTAGAGCCAAAGTAAAGGCCTTATCTAAACTTTATAAGATTTGCGATACTGCAACACTTCTTCTTATCTATAAGGTTACTATTCTACCTCATATAGATTATGGGGACGTTTTTTACATTGGGGCACCACAAAGGTACCTTGACAGCCTACAGTCTCTTCAAAACTCTGCAATTAAAATTGCACTAAATTTACCTAAGTACTCTAGTACAAATACCATACATAAAACTGTGAATATTTCCTCCCTTGAAACGAGGAGACACAGTCACGTTCTTGAAATAGCTTTTAGAAGAACATTGATGGAGAATAATGTAGACGACAGAAAAGTAAATTTGAGGAGCTTGTCAGACGGAAAAAAACTTAAGGTGCCTCACCCAAGGAATGACATTTTCAAAAAATCATATATATTCAGACTAACCACCTTATGGAATGGACTTAATCTTAAAGCTAGAAATATCAAAACTAGAAAATAGTTTAGAGTTTATTTGAAAAATGTTTACCCTTCTGAAGTTGATCAGTACATCAAAACAGAGCAAGTTATTACAGCTTCAAATGACGTTGGTTAGGGACAGGTTGGGGGGAAGTAAGTAGGCAAGTAGGATCTACGATACCAAAGATCGACTTAATTCGATAGGGGGGATTAAAACATGCACCAATTGAATTCTGATGTACTGTAAAAAATGTATGTATTGTATTGTGAATTGTATTATTGTGAATTGTGTATGAATGTCAAAAATCTTATGTTCCCAGTACAGGGTGACACAAATCTACCTACCAGTCCAGGTCGGTAATCCATTGAATCACAATGTTAAAACTATAAGTAATATGGATATGGCTACTTCCAGTTCAGGGAGGGCCACTGAGAAGCACAAATTTAATGTCATAGTGTTGTAATAATATGCAATCTCAAAGAACTCAATCGTAGCCTATTATTGTTAGTATTAATTATCAGGGCATTGAATACAAAACGGTAAAAGATAGAATCTCAAAATTTCCAACGTTGGCTATGTGAACCAAAACTAATTTTAATACAAAAATCATTACCAGTAACTTCTCACCATGTCATCTTTTAGGTATTGTAAATTTTGATGACGAAACCCTGTATCAAATATTGTATTAACTACTGTATTTTCTTATTAGTTTCACCTATTATTTTTAGGGTTGCCCAGGAATAACTACATTGTAGAAGGGTCATCCCATTTATGTATGATTATTTGATTACTGAATAAAAATTCTTATATATATATATATATTATTGGAGCCCACTTTATTTTGCTTTGAGGGAATATGTGAAATATTTTGTCTAATCTAATTTTATGATAGGATGTAATGAGGTTGGTTTCTGACTTACCGTATTCGTTGCCAACAAGTCAGAATTTTGTAATGATTGAAGTTTCTGAAGATATTTGGGGGGGGGGGGGAGGCCGAGTCATAAAAGACATCTCCATAATCGATATGGGGCAGAATCAGCGTTTTATATCCTAAATGCAACGTTTGCTTATCACATATACAATACCATCAAGGGACGCCAAAATTCTGTGAGAATCGCATGAGAATCGGCTTAGTGGACAATGGCCTTTAGCCCGACAAACATTTTGTTAATACAATATTTTCAATTCTGGTAAAACATTGAACATTATATTTGTTATTTTGTTTATTAATAATGGTATTTACATTCAGAATGATGTTTCTTTAAAAGGTAGAGGATTGACACTAAATGATGTGATAGTTTAAAAGACCTGTCTCTTGCAGAACAGTGCAGGAAGCGGCTATAGTATGATTATGTAAGTGAACTGTTCCTATTTGTTACTCCAGTCGGATCATCTATTTAACCTAAGGTTCTTTGAGATCAATTAGCATATGACTAGGTCGTTTTTAACCATGTAAGTCAATAGTGCAGTACGTGTCCCAATACCATTATTTCGAATTGGGTTCCAGCTACACTATCAATTAACTGATCACAGTTTTACACAAATTTCGCACGTTTGCCATTTGGGGACTCCCTACATTGAAAATCATTTCTAATTTTGATTTTAGATGTAAGAAGTTGTCGAAATAAAAGTCCATGAATGTTACTTTATTCTTTTCTGAAATAAGTGAGCTAGTCAGTTTTGATATCAGCAGGACTTTGTTCCTAGTCGATCTAATATGAATGATTATCCTTGTTTACGTCTAAACCAAGAGGAAATTAAGTAATATCTTTGAAAGACAAAATGAAAAAAGAAGTTAAATCTTTAGCTTTATCCTATAGAGTTGCCCAGACTCTAGCTACTGTACATTTTACCTTTTTCATGCCTCTGGTTATTTCATAGTATACATTCACTCTCATGTCATAGCTCATGATTAATATTTCATCAACAACATATTGTAACTTTATTATACTGCATGTCACCATACAAAGATTCTTGAATAAAAGATGATAACTCCTAGAATAACATATTACTAGCATGAAATCTACCCCCCTACCCTTCTCCTAAACTCTGTTTATACTATACTTTGCCGCGGTGTTTCTCTTTTTTCCCCATAATGGCTTTTCGCAGAGTATTGTAACCTATGTACTAATGTTCTTAGGTAGGATTCTAATGTTAATATGCAGACACAGCTGCTCGGTAGAAACCAGTGTCAGTTGTCCTGACAGGCTTAGGTATATGGGGATATGTTGGAATACCAGTTCTATTACCCCGATGCCTCCATTCGAATGGTCAGACCCCGGAGAGATTCCGCAGGGACTGATATGACATTTCCTTGGTATGGAGCACAGCTTATCTGTTGACACAAACTGCCGCCAGGAGTGGTCGCCTGCAGACTATGTGGCTTCCTTGTGTTTATGACCTGTTAGGGTTTACTGGTATCAGGGCGAGGGGAGACTTGAGAAATGGAATGTGTTGAGTATTGATGGATGGGATCTATGGATATAATGGCGTGGTGGGGAGACTTGAGATCATTGGGGATGAACGGGTGGAGGAAGACTTTACCATTCCCTTGAGAGACAGAACAAAGTAACTCGGATTGCTGGAGGCATGATGGTGACACATTGTGGGCAAACTGACAGGGACAGATAGAGACAAAGAGACGTAGAGAGATAGAAGAAGAAAAAAAGGGAAGCCATATGTTAGTCAGAGGGCTATAGAGGGAGAGAACGGTTAAAGCCCCTGTTAGCTATATGATGAAACCTTATTCCACTGTGAGAAGGTCTAAGTTTAAAAAATACACAGCATAGCGCTCCTTTTAGTGAGTATTGTGAGCTTCGTATACATTTGGATACTGGCTCGGCTGACCTATCATCCCGAATAACGAGCTTGGAAGGTCTAGTTACGACATTTCTTGATAAGATGGAATCCGGAGCCAGGTTGTTGTCGTTGTTTTGTTGCTTTTATTTGTCTGATTGAAATGTTGACACTATCGGCGGGTCCTGAGCTCCCTACATAGGGAGGAGTTCAAGCCCTACCGTATAAAGGGACAGATAGAGACAAAGAGACGTAGTTACAACTTAACACCAGGTGTTTGTGAATATACTTGCTTTTAATGTTGCTTCAACTTTATGCTTTCTATTTTAAACTGGTTTGCATTGGAGTATCCTTAATTAAGTTTCTTAGCTGATTAAAAGACCAACTCTGTCATACAATATAGAGAGAGCGGGGAGTTACTGTCTGTATGTTTTTGGTTTCAAAGTAGCGGCTTGTATTTGAGTCAATTAGTATTCCCAAAAAGGATCATCGTTTTTACTACGATCTTCCTCCCCACCACTGGAACAGATCAATGTTTGATAAATCACGGTGGCTAGAATCAATTATTCTACGCCATACCTCAGAAATAGACCTTCAATCACATAGATAGGGTAAACATAAAAGTCCTGTAAAATGCCTTTTAGATTCTTTTAGAAGGACGTGTTCCTGCTTTATGATTCTTTTGTTTTTGAGAACTGAATCCAAGAAAATGATTAGACTCCTAAGTGTTCCAGTCTACCTTTGTATATGGTGGGAAATTGTCTGTTGTCAAAGATGCAAGTACAAGATAATATCATATATGTTGTTTAAAAGTTGGCCTTACATATCATGAAACCATGCTCGGAGAACAAAAAAAAAGTTTTTAGGTAAATCATCCCGTTTAAAAAGAGGTAGTACTATACTGCTGTAGCCAAGACATTTAAAGTATTAAACATTTTACGTGTCTCGGCTTCATCCTCACTTTATGTCCAAATTATATTATGAAATATAACACAAAAGAAAAAAAATGATATGAAATATAATTTCTCAAAGGAATAATATAACATTGCCTTGGAACCAGAAGATGAATTGAAAATGGATCAATCTTTCGATCATTGGCCTTTTTTGCAACGAATTAAATATGTCAAATACACAGTAACACATATATAGTTTAGGGGCATACCCCGCATTAATCAATTGATTACCGACGGTGGGGGGCTGCTGGTGCAACGTTTGGTGTATTTTCCCGAGGCAAAGCGAAGGAACTATGCACGAACCAGTGCACCAGCTCACCCGAAATGGATGTTATTAATTCTGTTATAGTCTCTCTGCCTAAGTTAGTTCTACCCCCAAGACTGCTCAAGTAACCCCCAAGGTTAAGTAACCAGCATTACGACGATGATATGGGATAGGCTTCCTGACAACATCCATAACTTAACTAGATTACAAGTCATTCATTTTAGTTACAACTTAAAGCAGAAATAGGTTTGATTGTTTTGATGAATTTTAATTGACTTCATGCTAAAGCGGTGAATACACAGTCAAGATTTGGGGGCCGATTTGGCATCCACAATCCGTCGTACGATTTTAAATTGTCCATTTGAGATCGTACATCAGATCGTAGGTCCCAAATCGTGCCAAATGTCCTACACATGCACGATTTCAGCGCCGATTAATGCCCCATCTACACAGGGGCGAATTGGAAAGCGAATTGGGCCTTGCGGCAACTCGTGCGACCTCACATGAAATCGCATAGAATTTTTTGACAAAATCGCCCCTATGTAGGGACAGCTGCGACCAATCGCAGAATCCTACGACTAATTGCAGAGGCAAAAATTGCCCCACACACATGCGAATTCATGTGCGATTTCAGATGGACCAGATCGCAGGTTAAATAACCCAAATTGCATGTGAAAAATCTCAGTTGATGCGATTTCAAATGGAATCGCACATACTTCTACAAGCATTCGCATATGTGTAGGGCTAGCCACGACAATTCATAGACCTCTGTTACCGTCCAAGACTAATCGCAGGAGGTCATGCGAATTTCGGAAATATCCGAAATTCGCATGTGATTGCAGGTATGTTTGAACAGGTGTATTTTAACGAATTATAAATGAATCATAACGATTTTTTCACAGAACATGCCCAGACATGTTTTTTTTTTTTTTTTTTTATTCCATTTAAGGCCAAGTCATTATGTGTGTTGTCTCAAGTATGTTAAGATTTTGGGATTATAAATTGATTTTTTCTACATTTTTTTCAAATCATCGCAAGTAAACCTTAGAAAAATATTTTCGGTCTTCTCTCCCTCCATTTTCTTATAACTTGAAGTGATCCAAATCGCACATCTGCTGCGAATCCAGACCTGCGATTTCACATCAGTTTGCAGATGAAATCGCACATGTGTAGGGATTAAAACTCAAATCGCAGAGCATTATTTCTGAAATCGCACAAGTTCCCCTCCGATTCCCACAGGATTTCTACGATTTCACATGCGAATGATCGCAAGTGCCAGAATCGCACAAGTTTTTTAATTCGCCCCTGTGTAGACGGGGCATTAGCGCCGATTCAGCGCCGATTTGGATGTACGATTCATCGTAGGGGAAAAAAAGGGTCTTCTGCGATTTCAAATCAAATCGCCGCTGCTTCTACGATTAATCGTCCATGGGTAGAGGGTGCTGCGATTTATCGTAGACTTCTATAATGAGGTCTACGACAAATCGTAGGTGCTTCTACGATTTTCGAATAAATCCGAAAATCGTAGGTCCATCTGCGATCTGGCAATATAAATGAATTTAATTATTAATACTTTTACTTTGAAATGCTATAACTTCCCTAATTTTTGGAGTATCAACATAATTTTTTCACTTTTATAATGCAGAGTTTCCCTTCTAGACATGTCGACATTAGGTATCATTCTTCTCATATTTTATTTTATTTTATTCAACAATTAAAAAGAGAAAAAAAACCCCATAAAATAGGTGATGTGTCACATGAAAATGAGTAACGTTATATTTTATTTAATTTTGACAGTTTCATAATTTCTTGTGGGCTTCTAGAGTCGCTTTTTAAAACAATTTTCTCACCTCTATATTTCAGAATTGCAGATCAAATCTTGACTGCCAACCCACCCATAATTTCCCTTTTTACCAACGATTTCACTTTTTTCACCATATTGTGCATGTGTAGGTCTAAAAATAGGCACGATTTCAGGCAAATAAGGACCCACGATTAATCGTAGATCCTGAAATCGTGTCTGATTCCCAAATCGTGACTGTGTATTCACCGCTTAATGGGACAACTGGTCAAGGACACAATAACCTGTACCTATTCTTTTCGATTAAATACTGTTACACGTGCAGCATCATAATGAAAATGTTATAAATTCATACCTGTACATACTTGTTGTAAATCATTGAAGCCTTGGTGAACAATAGAACTTTGCCATAAGTCATCTTTCCGATAGGATTCTCAACCAGAAAATTAGCTTTAATTCTCGTTTCTAACATGTCAACACAAACAATAGTTCGATCATTTTCAGTTTGAGAACATGATTATCTGTAGGTTCATATCTAAACTGAGTTTGTTTGCTTTTTGGGACAAAGTTTTATTCAGGTTTAAACAGACAGTTACACTCTCACAAACATATAGGTATAATTGTGATTTTCGTTATGCCCTGACTTAGTTGAACAATTCTTGATAAGCAGAGAAGATATTATTCGTATTCAGCCAGATTATGTTTACGTTTAAATTATTTAAATTAATCAAATATATAAAGAAATATTAGAAAAAAGCAATTAATAGAATGATGAAGATGATATTGAAGGTACCTGTCTAATAATTATACATTTGTCTAGTAAGCGAGAGTCATTACATATATTGGATCATGTGGTCCAATTTCTACAATATATACAATATATCGATAGATAATATCGACGGGAACATAGATAGAGTAATCAAGATTGTACAATAATCAAGCTATCATGTATTACCATGAGAAGATATAAGAGTGTACTTTCATATATATGCTGGCAGTATGCCACCTGTTTAGTGACATACCAATACATATGTATAAACAAAACTGGAAAACATATTCAGACCTTATTATCGATAATAAGTTCTGTTAATAATATGGTCTTGGATCTCTTGTGAGCTCAACCATTTAAAAACAGCGCTGTTTCTCCTGTGTATGTTGGTCTGCCTGTTCTTGCCAATCCGCTGAATCCGGATTGCTTCAATGGCTATCATACAATAAGGTATAGCTCTGATGAATCCTGATGATAACGGAGTAGCTTAAATGTTTTATATTAAGCATGCATACGATCCAAAATAACTGTAAAAGCATTTTACAGGAAGAGCGGATAGCTTATGAATAATTTATTGAAGTATATTTCACATGGTAACGTATCAGCCCAATAACACATATATACATGAATCTAAGGTAGGGTAATAGGACCTGTTTTATTCATCACTTGGACGACAAATCCCTGGACAAATCACGCAAGCGACATCACTAATAATTTGAAGATATGTTCTGCAATAGGTATATTGTGTGACTTAAGGCCAGTACTAAACGATCCTAATGAGAAAAGGATAGCAAAAACCTTGATTTGAATTCCTTTTGCTACCGAATTGATAAAAATCTAAATCAGAATTCAGGATTTGAACAAGCCATATCTCCTGAAGCTTTCATTTCAATCGTTGCTATTGGCAGAAGATGGATGCGTTTGTGGCCGACAGGAACTAATTACAGAGCCGAATGATTGGCAGACATCCTCTATTATTCACGACAAGAGCTCAAGGCTCATGATTCTCCAGTTCCCGTTTTTCCAGATTACAAATGTAAAATATTACTTCTCTATTTTAGATTGTGGTAGTATTTGCAACTGCAATTTCGAGCGGGAGTGATGTTTCTTTTTAAATTTGCATAGATGAATTTGGTAGAGAGGGAGAGGGACAACTAATAACATTATTAATTTTACATGTAGGCCCTACGGGTACAGATTGCTTCTTTATATAAGCACGTATCCATGTACGGTCAGTGCTTTATAATAAAAAGAAATAAAAATGAATACTACAACAAATGCGACTATATCTATACAAATAAAAGATTTTCCCGGCCATAAACCAACAGAAGTCGACATTATAATTTTATATTCCAATGTATGTATTTGTCCGGAGGAGAAATTTGATATTCCCTGAAGATGACTTAGTGGTGAAATTCAAAACTGATGTATTTCTTTAGACCTTTAACCAAGGAAACTTAACATGAAATAATGATAATTGAGTAAAAGAAAATATAGGTAACAGGCTATTTTTCATGCTATGGTGGTATGGAAAAGGAAATAATCAATCATGCAGATTTGAGTAATTTCACTAGATTTGAGTAATTTATTAACATACTTATTTTGAAATGGTTCTGACATGAATTCAGACATCGAATTTCACGCAGACATTCAACATATATATTATCATCATAATTTGTTTTGTCCACATCATGAGTTAGCCCCTGGAAGCCCTCTAGTGGCAGTAAGGGAAAATAACAAAATTGACTTTGGCTGATGGCAATAAGCGTTTATTAAATAATTGCTTAATAAATCTTAATGAAATTTAATTTGATTGTACATACAGTACTTAGGCCTACTAACACATATACAAAAATTCGGGACGGATTATCAGAAAAAAACTTGTTTACAGTTAGGCCTACAAGTATCAGTACTGAGTCACCTTAAATGGCTACGAAGACTCAGTAATGCAAATCCAGGGTCGGCGTTTAGTTCCATGGCTTTTTAATACATTAAAAAACGTGAGAACAATTAAAGTGAGGCTTCAAGCCACGCTGAAATATTTATTCTATTTTTTATATTAGCACATTATTGCTCTATATTGAATTCCCACAATATTATAAGAAAGAAAAATGGAAGCAATCATGTTGCACTTTCCAAGTCGGAATGCAGGGGTACCATAATAATAGGGTTACTAGCAATTATAGAATGACAACAGGGATTGCTCTTTTTAAGTGTTGCAGGTGTGGCAGATTTTGCCCGTTTCGCTTTCTGCCTCGCACCTATATTATCATTTCATGTCATGAAATAACAATAATATTATGACAATAAACATAAGATGGGAGAATATTTCCCGTGGGACTGTCATCCGCATATGAAAAACCTCCGGTATAGCGCTCGGTGGCATTGACTGACTAGTGTGCCTCCTATTCTCTGATTGCCTGAGCCGGTTGTGTTAGCACTCAAAGTTTCTTTCCATCTGAGGTAACAGGTAATACAGAAGAGATGAGGATAAGATAGAAATTACCTGGGCGGCAGAAGGGGAACTAATTATAGTGGCTATTGTACTGCGTAGATGAAAAAAAACAATGACTGTGTGCACACCACAATAAGTTGCCCAACGCCTCCTACACCTTCCCTCTTCCCCTGCATCCATATCAATCATAAGCTTCAATAGTTGCTATTTCTGTTTATAAAGTCGGGTAGGTGACACAACACTCCATCCAGCGACTTTACGATTAATTATCAGCTACGATATGACTGGCATTCGTTCCAAAGTGCCTAATAGCCTTGGGCCCATTTATCAAAACAATTGAAGTACACATAGCTAATTTGCAGAAGCCATCCCACCCCCTCTAGAAATGTGAATACAAAATTGTGTTAGCACTGCTTGGGTAGAAGCAATACATCCAGGTCAAGCTGGGTGACCTCACCGGCAGCAACAAGGCAACCCAGAATACTTCATATACCAACATAAAAAATATCTAACAAGAAAACATTCATAATTTACATCGATTCTGGAAACGTGGGTGTTACTGATATCGAATATTACTGCCTATGAGCATCATGGGACATCAGGCCACTCCCGTGACCCAGTTAACAATGAACATGTCAATGAACCCTATGTGGATTTCAGGTTGGCTCTCCACCATTCCTTTAATTGGTCATTATTTTAAATCACAGTAATCTTCAGGTCTATGTCTATCCTAATTGGTCCAGGAGGCCGGGTTTAGCAGACAAGTCAACGAGGAAGTGAGGTTACTTCTTCTATTGTGAAAAGGCCATGCATGGTAGATCCTGGAAGCCATGGTCAATTAGAATAGGTCATTCGGCCAGTCCTTTTTCTATACACCTGAAGAAAAAAGGAAAATCTCAATCTGGAGAATGTTCTGCCTAAGGGCCTTTTGTGTCATTGGCTTGACCTGTGTATCCCTCCCCATCAATGTATGTACAAGCGGTTGGTCATTGTCAACCACCACGTAAATCAATGACCTTCATCGTTCAGCTATTCAATTCTTTTTGAGGAATATTCACTCAACCTCTCAAACCGAAGACTCAACGTGGGTAAGAGTTAACCTGTGTTGGACGTACCAATAGATAGGATCAACATGAGTATAAATGACTCCAAGAGGAAAGGTGAGAGGATTTGTGAACTGGACATGAGTATGAGTGTATAAGGGAGGTTCCACAAGGAAACCAATCTCAATTACGTAACCGTATCCTTATCTTTTTGTGAATTACGTCGCATGTTTATGTATACAAAATAAATTGTGAGATGAAACATTTTGCTTGATATGATACGTTACGTTTTTCTCGCCATGTTTTGCTGAACCTCATTCTTCCTTTTAACATATCTTTCTATATCAGAGATACGAATACGTTTACGTATAGGTTAGACTTGCAGAACCTCCCTATTATGTGGTTCTGTTTGGTATCTATCACAGGGTTATAATATAATTGGAATACGGTATGTACCGATGGTATTGTACCACACGTGGTTTGTGGTGGAATATCTCACATGGGCATATATATATATACACATTAAGAAGGAATGAATGGATGAGATTCGATACTTCGAGTATAGATCATTGATATTATTTCGTGTACATGCAGGGATCAATTTCTCAAATATGCCTGGTCGGTATAATCTGTTTTATTTGTTTTCTTCAGACCAAGGCTTCCATACATTTCCCTGAATGACATGTATTATATAGAGAGAGCCATGTAATCACAATTGCCATCCAACATATAACAATTCGGATCATTTCATGAATAGCGGTAGCAACACATGTGCACAGGTTATGTATATCTATTCACAACCACTCAACATCTAAGTGAATTGTAGTACGGATGTTAAGATAATATACTCTGCCATTTCCACGTCATGATAGTAATATTGTTGTAATGTACAGATCGATATATTTCTAGACCAATAATCGTTTGCACCACTTGCTTGGAAGCCACATTTTTCTAATGATCAAACAGTAAGCTTAAGAACCTGGCTTAAGCAATTGAAATTAGGAATTCAAATAACTGAATTATGGTTGGGGAATGCTGGATGGGAGAATGCTGGATGGCAAGTTGGTGGCCGAGAGAATGACGGATATGAGAATGTGCAGCGGGGAGACCGCCTAGATGGAAGAATGTGGCGGGGAGAATGTTTGCTGGGGGAACGCAGGAGACCGGTTTGGATAATGGTCTTCAAAAGCCGCTGGGGAGGGATTTGAACCCAATGCCGCACCACGATTAAAGCCACCTCTTGGATATGAGACGTCCTCCATATCATCTGTACGGAGTTACATGTTGACAGGACTCTTGTGCGACTTGTGAAAGTGTCTAGTGAAACTAATGGCCTACCTATCTCCTCTTCAACTCGGAACCCCTTGGTGGGAAACACTTTGCTACCCCCAACGGGCAATCTTGACCCTAAACCTTGAGCTCCAATAGTAATCAATACTAATGACTTTACTTGGACAACAAGCCTGGAAGAAAAATATATTCAATACGACCCAAGAGGCGTGGTACCAGATCAGTATGTTTAAAATGGTGAATTATTGTCAGATTGTAATATACTGTTCGGAGAGTCACACGAGTAAGGTAGTAATGTACCATTAGGGAGCAGGGCATTGCTGAAGAGATTACACAAGACTGGGAATTGGTAACCCCAAGAGTGTACATATTGATGGGGGAAGGGGTTGTGCTGATTAGTAACGGTCATGATGGAGGCAATTAACTACTTTACTAGAGCTCTAGTCACCAGTGAGATATGGACTGATAGCTGTCATGGTTAGCTAGTAGCAGTTACTATCTGCGCAGATAGCCTTGAGTACAATCATATTATATGTGATGTGTCAAAGGGAAATAAGTTACAAGTCACAAAATTGTCATCTTTCAAAGTGTTATAACTTATACTTACAAGATTTTATTTTGCAATGAAGCAGGTATACTATGGGGAATCGATCCCTAGATGTGTTATATTTGGGGGCTGACGCAACCGTCAATTATGACGCACCTGACGGCGCATCTTGTGAGGACCAATCAGATTGCCCCATTCAAGGTGCCCACATTCTAACTGGACAGTTGGACCATTATATTCATTGTACTCGCCCAGGAAAGAGGTGCTGGCATATCAGAATTTGTTATTTGTACCGTCTTAAAATTCTTGCTATGTATACTTTGTCATGTATTTTTGCTAGTATGTTTAATGTGTAATGGGTAAAATTAAACCCTTGCTTTGCAGGGTTCATGGCCAACCCTTGTCTTGGTTATCCATTCCCAAATTAATTAGGACTGTGTCCCTCCTCAATATATAGCATGAGATGTGATTTTAACTTCTAGATAAGGGTCTTCCTGACCCATTTCCCACACAAACTCAAAAGAATTTCTAGAAACGCGACGAAATTGCACAGAAATGGTGACCTATGGCTATTATACATAACAGAGCATGAGGTTGTGAAAATGAATATATATTCCATTGTAGCATTGTTGAACAAAATAGTTGTGTCTGGTGAAACACATGTAAAGCATAACATTTTAAGATTTAAATTTATTTGTAAATTTCACCTTTGCATTTCTCCTTAGAGATGTTATCATTCAGGCTTGTGTTATATGAGAAACGCTCCATAGCAATATTACAATATTCATTTTTTTTATTCATTTGAAAGGCCAATATAATGTTTAAATTACATGAGGAAAAACATACTATCCACCATGGATGTGTTCAGATGGAGCCTTACAATGAAAATAAACAATGTACTACAATATCCAGACATCTGAACCAGTAATAAGATTTACATCTAACACAAAATAAAAGAAAAAATCCATCAATACATTTCTCCACAATTGAAAAATTTTGACCAGCCCACCTCAGCAGGAACCCTTGAGATTAATTATTAACTCCTTCTAAACGACCTCTAGCATGGTTATTTGCCCAAGCTTTCAACCTTACAATAAAAAAGGCTCTGTCATCTTCTACACATACAGCCTCAATGTTTTAAAGTTTGATCTAGAAATATAATCATTATTTACAGATTTTCCTGTTTCCTGCCTCTTGAAAAAAGAACGAAAACCAGCACATTAAATTGATTTTTGAAAACAGATATCAAATCATCACCAAGAAATAAATCCTACAGAACTGAAATAATTAGGTGTTAGAGGACCTGAAAACTGATCAGGTTTGAATGAATAAGTGTCATTATGTGATGTAATATCATTACCTGAAGTGAATAATGAATTCAAATCTTAAATATCAAATCTCATCTCTTCCTCTCCTTTCCCGCCCGTCTCTTTCTTACTTTCTTTCCATTGCAATCTCCCTGTCTTCCTCTCCCCCTCTTTCTCACTCTCACTCTTCCTTTCTATTTGCATTTAGACTCATAATTCGAGCGTATACTACCAACATATCTGGTAGTATAGTGGTCAAGTAGCTTGAGGACTACAAGGTTGATAGTTCAAACCATTTTTTGTTTCTGTGCTTCATGGTCACAGGTGAAGCACAGGCAGCCGTCATGCCCTAATGGGCGTGCCAGTTTTTCTAGCACTGGTCGGCGGGCTATAGGGTACTAAGGGATTACAAGATTTCTTCATAATTCTTTAGCTTTTTCTTGCAATGATTTTACAACGTCCAGCATTACGGTCTACACGATGTTGAAGGAGAATTTCCAGCATTCCAGATGTTTTTGAGGATATCGGTGCTTAGAGTGCAGTTCCCAAAACATGTGAATTGATTAGTGAAGACAGCAATCAGTGGCGATGGTGAGACAATGCCTCTCTCCCTCAATCTTCATTTACCACGTATAGTTCGGACATCACAACAATTCTAATTGTGATTTCATTGTGAGAGGAGAAAGATGCTGCTTCCTGTATGTATGCTATTCACCTGGTATTTCACCGGGGTCTTGCTGTACACGTGTACTGTCTGCCAACCAAAGCCAATTACACGGTGAATAAATGAGGGGGCAAGAAGTCAAGCCTGGAAGTCGTTTCCTGGAGGTATGACTGGGCGCTAGTCCATACCTGGAATAACATAACAGTATACACATAGAGTATCCAGTATATACCGATCGAAGGAGGAAGGATATGTGATACAGCGCGTCTCGGTAGTCACAATGTTCACGGAATATTTAAGAAACCTACAAACTGTCATAGTATGATGAATTATTATTGGAATACTCTGACTAATAATGACTAATTATAATGCCGCATTGCTGCTTACATCATATATGTGACTTGTAACCTACTTAATACATATCATATTGTGAGGTGATTCTTAAACCGTGGCAGGATAATTTATTGCTGAAAAAATCACTACGAAACAAATTACTTTGCTCTCTAAAAACTCTACCTGGGAATATTGCGTACTCAGGTGAAATAAAACCCTTACAAAACTTACCTTTGAAAGAGATCTATTTAAAAAGACCCAGTGGTGAGTTTTTTTCACTATAGCAACAGGCTCTAATTCATATTTTCTCTGGAGATGTAAACAATATAATCCCTCTTTTATTTTATCGGTAAACCGATTTTGCGAAGTGTCGCTCTTGCTCTTGAAACTTGGTGTTTTATGGGTTCCTCACAAGATTAAACATAGTGCACAATCAACTTGCAGTTCAGCAATATTTCATGCAGTGGAATCGAAGGTGCTAGTGTCCATTGTACATCCATCAATTGAGTTTAGAAAGTAACTATAACATTATTGCTAATATTAGGGTTTCTTCTGCATGTATCCAAAGACTAGTTCATCTCTAAATCGTCTGGGATCTGAATCTTGTATGTGCTTTTAACGATTTTATTAATTTTGGTGGAGGTGGCATTATATATAAATACCGTTACAAAGGAAACTCCCATTTTTGCCAATTTTATATTCATTCCATTATGTTTGATAAAGGATTAATGACCGACATTGGGGGAATGTTGCTGCACTGTTTGGTGTATAATCCCAAGGCGAAGGCGAGGGATTTTGGATAAATCCATTTTACCCAGATTCCCTAGATGGTGATTCCTTAAATTCAGGCTTTGCCCATGACAAGGATAGGCATGAAGCCATTTGCCAAAATCCCTGGCCTCAAAACTCAATATTAAGTGAAATTGTTTGTCTATATATGCGCGTGATTCGTGATCTGGTTTAGGTGTATTGACTTCCTAAGGGATACAAACAATGGATGTCTGATTTTGTAAATTATTACATAGAGATCAAAATTGGATATAACATATAATTCTTATATGAATCGAATTGCTGAATATATATTTTGAGTCGCAATGAACACTGTAAAACAAGGAATGGCCTGAAACCACATAAACATGGGGTTTTATTTGTACCATAAACAGTTACATAAGAGTAAAGAAAAAGAATGTTAGCTTGCATGCCGGTTGGGAGATGGGTGTGGAGTGGAATTGTTACTACAGTTGGGTTGACAACGCCCATATCGCAGCGCGTGGCTGTGTTTACTTCTCATCTATGACGTCACCGCGGGTTCGGCCAATCAGCATCGCCGAGCCCCGCCCACCTTGCCACGCCCATTCGATCTAGCCACTTTGAACTCAGCCGCGGAAACGTTCACATCGTTTCGCCTGTCTTGAAAATTTTTTTACATGTGATTTGTCTTACGATGGCTGTACTGCAGCAAGGGACAGTATAACAGGTGTGTTACGTTTCTTAGGCTTCTATGTGGCGTGGCAAAAGGTGACATCTCCCAATTCTACCTGCAGATATCTAGGCTTCGACATAGATTCAAAGGAAATGTCTGTGTCTATGCCAGAAGATAAAATCGTCAAGCTTCACAATATACTTTCATCTTTAGAGAACTCCTCGTCAATTTCCAAGAAACAGCTAGAAAGTGTATGTGGTTACATAAGCCACTGTGCAACTGTTTTTAAAGGAGGAAAAACTTTTTGCAGGCGTTTATTCGACCTGTATAAACTTGTGATTTCGAAGCATTTGAGGCATGTGAATATTTCTCCCATGTTTCGTCAGGATTTAATGTGGTGGAAATCTTTCTCTGCTTCATTTAACGGTCGTCGTCTACTGGAAAAAGATATATACGCCCACCCAATGGTATCTGACGCTTCGTCAAAGGGTTTTGGCGTTTACTTGAACACTGATTGGGTTGCTGGTACATGGGAGAACAGTATTTTGCAACCAGATTTCTCTGAGTGTGGCCATATTGTCTCACGCCCGAGTGAAGAAGGGATAGCATCCAACATCAATATACAGGAGCTATTTCCTATCTTGGTAGGCGTGAGAAGGTGGGCAAAAATATTCAAAGGAAAAGCCATAATGTGTTTCATTGATAACACACAAGTTATTGCCATGCTTACGAATGGTTCCAGTTCTAGTTATCGCGCAATGCAGTGGCTATATGAGCTTTACTGGTTAACCTTTATATTCGACATTGAATTAATTCCTAGATATATTAATACGAAAAACAATTTATTAGCTGATACTCTCTCTAGGGTACCATATCTGCTTAAATCTCCTGACTCGCTTGTATGTCTGAAGCAAGCTGGATTGTGTTGTGCTGATGAATTCTTATCTTCACTCCTTAGGCTGGGACAAATGGAGGAGGAGAGTAACATTTCTACAAACCCTGTCGGTGTCTGATTCGACATTGAAGCAACGTACAAGACAATGGAGTGTTTTTTCTGATTTTATATCAGAAAATAAATCTCACTTGGATTATATCTCCATTGATATATTGTGTATGTATGCAGCCTTTTTATCAACTTTGATGAAACACTCGTCTGTTATAACCTATTTATCTGGTGTGATTTTTGGAGCAAAAATCAGGAACATTCCATGCTCATCGATGTCCCAGCCTGTGTTGAAATCTTTGCTCAAGGGCATCGCTAAACTCCCAGGTTCAGCAGTGATCCCAGCATCTCCACTATTACCTCGTCATCTCAAGAGATTATTTCATCTGTTGAATTTTGAACTATATGAACATGTATTGGCCTGGACTATTTATATATTTCTATTTCGCTCTATGCTTAGAGTGGGCCATGTGATTGAATCATCACACACTATACGTCGGAGTGACATTTCCTTCCATAAATGGGGATTATCCTGTGCTGTGAAATCTTCTAAAACTACTTCTGAGCCATTCGTCATTCCAGTGGCTAGTTCTCCAGTAAACGAGCTATGCCCTGTATACTACATAAAGAAGATATTCGCCTGGAAGTCTCTTCCTTCTGATTCATGTGCATTCAGCCTCCCCAATGGAGAGTCTATGTCTTATAATTATTTGAATACATTGCTTGCGGATTTGTGTGCTAGAGCTGGATTTGTGGGTCATTTTACTATGCATTCTCTCAGGAGAGGGTCTGCAACTCACATGTCGTCAAGAGGCATCTGCTTGTCAGATATAAAGAACAGAGGCCGTTGGAGGTCGGATTGTGTAGAAAAGTATATATCTCCTTCATTGGACCATGAGTTAAAGATTGATGCTCTCATCTCCTCATCGTTGTAGTGTGTTTGGGCTTTTGGTACTGAATAAATGTGCTTTGCTGCCCAAACGGCACTCCTGCCTCTGGTTATATATTCATATTAGATATATATGTCATCGTACTACCTTTATACACCATCCAACACGACCACGCCCCCCTGCGCATATCTACAGTTGGGTTGACAACGCCCATATCGCAGCGCGTGGCTGTGTTTACTTCTCATCTATGACGTCACCGCGGGTTCGGCCAATCAGCATCGCCGAGCCCCGCCCACCTTGCCACGCCCATTCGATCTAGCCACTTTGAACTCAGCCGCGGAAACGTTCACATCGTTTCGCCTGTCTTGAAAATTTTTTCTTTTATTCTATGTATTGTATTGGGTACTGAATAAATGTGCTTTGCTGCCCAAACGGCACTCCTGCCTCTGGTTATATATTCATATTAGATATATATGTCATCGTACTACCTTTATACACCATCCAACACGACCACGCCCCCCTGCGCATATTGGAGGAATGGAAGGGCGTGGATTATGACATGGCGTCACCAAGGGGCGTGGCCCTCGTTGAGGTCGCCAAGGTCCCGATCCAATATATATGCGGTGATCCTTCACCTTCACATATACCTGGGTGTGGTGAGTGATTAAACTTAGGTGAGAGACCAATTGAAATAATGTTAACAGAACGGACTTCCGTGAGACCAAGCTTTGATCTGTTTCAAAACTTACCCCTTACTTTTCATAGCTCTAAATGCTAAAGTAATCAAATTGCCATACAACATGCAGTGAATGGGATCTCCATGAAAGACACGCACAGCACAAATTGACCAGGTACACCTGCCACTTTTGCATTATGGCTTCTTTCTCCTGCTCCGACTGACAGACATACAACCATTCGATAGAAAATACGCATAGAAAGGCAAAGACAGGGGCCCACGATAAGTAAGGTTGGCAGATAGAAAAGATAGCTATGGAAAACTCAACTACTCACCGGTGGTTTAACCTTGAGTTAGATACAAGTTTGTTGCATGGTGGCCGTAATCTGAGCTAAAGATGCATTCTCAGTTCATTTTGTTCCGTTCTTTCCGACACATCTGAAAGTCATTTGGCCAACATTGTGGAGGATTCCACCCTGTTGTTATTGCTGCGAGGCGTCCTAAAATTCCCCATTTACATTATAGTCACCTACCGAAAGCATTTGCTGCAGTGGTTTAATTTTGTTTCGCTCATGGGTCTTATTTTCTTTCGTCTATTTCCTATCTATTTCGACCTCAATGTGTGTATAAACATATAACAACAACAATTTATCGTTAGTGCTATTCATGTCAAAGGATACACTTGATTGATTAATACAAAGGGTCAGATTTTTTTTGGATTTTTAGGGAATCGGTTGCTTTTACACCCTGTTTTGACACCATACTTTTCGTATATTTGGTCCTATCAGGGCGAGAGAAGAAACACGCTAACAGGATACAATACCCTGCTCTTTTGGAATATTAGCAATGGTTCTTTTACATGCGTATAGCCATAGGCAGTTATACACATGCCTTTGATAACTCAGACGGTGATAATTTGGTAAGATATTCCTTGCCGTAATAGCACGCAGCTTCAACCATACTTTAATTATATAGATCTAGATAAAGTTTATGCCTTGATTTATACCCTCGGTGATAAAGCTGTCCCCACGGGTTTCACTCTTGTCTCATTGATTCTAGACCATTCTGTCCCATAAATAATCAACCATTTATCGACAAGTTGCTGCAGTAATTTAATTGTAGGATTAAGTATTTAATACTTCGATTCATGGGAGATGTTTTCCGGCTTATCCCACTTGGTAAAAAGACTGTTAAATGCTCCCAGTGCAAAATTTAATATCAATTTGGAAGATACATTTCTCATAGCTATCTCCACGGTCTGATCTTTTTGCAGATAGTGGCAGGGTCTCTGTGAGATAAAATGCCTTTTCCCAACCTGGTAGGAGTTCCAAATAACCTTTGACAGGCTGCTATAAAATATGCTTAGAAAACGTTTATTTGTCGTAGATATCCAACTTAGCGCTCTTGCGGTAATGTGGGCTGGGTGATGGAAATTCATATATTTGAGGCAGGTTGCCTAAAGTTGTACAATTGGCAGCTCTACACATTGAGTACAATTTATTTAGCTCAATTATGCCGAAAAGCTTTAAATCGAAGTATATTTGAGTCTATTTGGTATTTGCTTCGTCCAAAACATCTGTTCTAGGTTATTGAGTGAAGGTAAATATTGTACATTTTTAGGCGAATTCACCCAATGTATATTAGGAATATCGGCACTGATTCTGAAGTCATGTACTTCGATAAGCTGATGGAAGCATTATTTCAAAACATCTCTCGTTCCTTCTTTACACCTTTTTTTTAGGGGGGAAGCACTGCCCAAATTATTAATGTCCTGATGCACGAAATAATGTATACAAAGCATCATAAATGAAATAGCATAAAAGTTATATTCTGTTCCCCAGAATAACATTTCACTGGAATTAGTGATGAACATCTTCATGTATTGTTGTAAATTCTTCCCAAAGTTTGAAATCAATCTTGCATTTACATGTATAAATTTTTGCCTGTTTTATAGTTGAAAATTTATGCTAGTAATTAAGTTGTCACTGCTTGAACAAAAATCGGTCCAAGGTATTGTGTTTTAAATATTCATTTTGTGCACTATATTCATTTATATAAGTTATTGAATGGTTAGCAGATTTCAATCCGAATCTATAATAATGAGTGGGACCGAATTTGGAGAAACGCCATCGGATTTTGACACGGTTTTCTTCAGCCGTTCATCCCAGTTAATACAGGGAAGGGAAAGTCAAATGCAGAACGTGTTAATTCGGACTAAGTTTACTCACTCATTTACTACGGCTGTTGAAACTGCTGATAAAGAAATAGTAGAAGCGTAAAGTAGATATGACCGTCTTTATGAGTCTTCCATATCCTTTTTTTATTGACTCCGCTGTCAATATGCAGACGCAGTATCTCGGCTGTTAGATCGTTCCATATAATTTATGTTAATATAAATATCGCACTGGGTAGATAAAAATGAAAAAGTTCCGGTTGTTATGGACTGTATTGACAAGTGTGATTCGCCTTCTCATTTGCTAGATGTGGAAAAGCACTTTACTGATAAACTCTGTCACATCGACCTATACCTTTAATGTATTAGTTTTGCTCAACGTGCAGTTGTAGATTCGATTACCGTGGAAACACAAAAAGTATCTTTGGCAAAGTGTTATAACTCTGTTCATTAAACCTTTGTAAATGGCTCCTGGTCCAAGAAGTTATTGGGATATTGTTTTATAATGGGTGTCTGTCCTCATTCCTAATGCGAGACACGGTACAATAATGTACCCTTCACAGTTCCCTTGATGTAACTATAGCATCGGGATTAAGAGATAGCAGAATCTACCAATATGGCATTAAAATAAATGCTCAAAAGCTGCAATATCAATCATATTAACGCATTCTCAGCAGCTATTTTGATCAAATGGTCTTACCATATCTGGGTCAGATTGTCAGAATGTGTACAATTAGCAGCTATACACGTCGGGTAGGTTCTGCTAAATTAGGCTGCAGTTTGGGCAGTACTAGTTAAATTTGAGTATATTTGGCATTACAGTGATTCTAGCAATTGGTTTGAACTGTTTGAACTTTATTTTCGTCTGAAATTTGGGTTATTTGACAGGATTGGTGAAAGTGAAAAGTGACTTCACCCATCTACTCATTGTTTTACCTAGAGAACTGAAGTTGTCAATATTTTGCTGTTGTTCTATGTTTACACAAGAATTCAAATTCAAATGGGCCAAAGAAAAACGAGCGTTGGTGGGCAATAATAAGAGAAACCCGACAGTACAGGATTTCAGCGGCCTCGGATATATATATGAAGCCCTGCAGAAATAACAACACAGTTAAGTGAAACCCTCCGAAATTCGGATCAAATTGCTTTTATATGGATAGAAAAGGGACGGAATAAAAAGTACAAATATTACGTTTATAATCGATGTTGAGTGAGAATACAACGTAAACTACAAATTGACATAAAAAAACAATAGTTTTTATAAAATGAGATGAATTAAGGATGACCGCGGGTATTTCCCAAAGTAAATAGATCAGCCTGATTTTTTCACACTTTGTACTCCAAATCATGCTGATTTCAAATATAATTTTTTTAAGGGGGGTCCCCAGACTAGATTTTTTGCTATTTCCGTTTGAAAATAAAAAGTTATTTAATCAATTTAATATGGCCGTCTATGGAGAAAAGGGCGTTTTTGAAACGTTTTATCCATGTTAAACCATTAATTGTAATTAGAGTTGGCTAATTTTTTATTATATCATAGTTTAAGGGATATACTTTCTGAAAATAACAAGAAAACGGGTGGTCCCCAGATTACTTTAGGAGCTGGAGGCCCCCGAACTTGATAGTGCAGTGAGTGAGAGCTGGACTAGCTTTGAATTTCATGTAAACAAGGTGGCTTACGGTGTCGTAAAACAATAACAAACAAGGAAAAAAAACATATACTAATCTGTTCAAAAGTCAGAAGTGTTTCTTTTTAACTACTGAACATCACTATTCAAAGAAATGATAAAAAAAAATAAAAAATATCAACATGGTCAATGTCGTAAAATCCCCGCCGTTTTTGGCCGTTTATCCTTAACTTACCTTAAGATGTTGGTGTTAATAATATTGTGGTTGAAAGGACAGGGGTTGCAGCTAAGGTATCAAATTAAATTGTAGTAGGGAGATTCCATGTTTCTGATATTATAATGGCCAGGTCGCCTAGACCTGTACAATTGGTTCCGGTGTCCATAGAAATCCTGACTTTGATGGTACTATGATATTACTCCACAGTGAAAATGAATTAGTTATAAATTACAACAAAAAGTCCTTTATTTACTTTCGAAGTTTCGACCATTCTTCTCTGACTGATGCCAGCGACAATGCAATAGTGTACATCGTAACGTCCCAATATTTAGTAACGCTAGTGAGAGTCTTTGGCCATGCTTTTTCCCGTTTGGAGTGGAGTGGAGATCAATGATGGGTGGGTAAATTTGTTTAAGGGTCCTAAAATAGAAACAGGGTTCGAAGGAAACCATTCTTCCTTGGACACAGTCAAAGATTTTTTTAATGGATTACTTTCATTGTCATAATCGTCGGGATAATTGGCCTACCATTGTTGTTAGGGGGTGGAACGGGAACCAATCAAATGAGTTTATTTTGCACGTCGATAGGCTCCGCCCATTTGGTACAAAACAATGTACCACATGCTATGTACCACACGCTTCTACATACAAATGTTATGTGATACACACTTCACCGTGGAGTAAATTACAGAAAAAATACTGAAGGCTGACTAATTTTTCCACTTTGAGTGATGTTTTAGTGGATTAAGGTTCCTAAGGACGCATTATCATTCATTTCGGTCCCTATAGTTTCGTAATATGACAATATTATTCTCATCTTAGCCCTCAGACGTTCAGCATTTCAATGAAAGAACTTCTTCATTTGGAGGGGAGGGCAAGGGTGTCAGGGATTAGTAATATAATAACGTTCTTAACGTTAGATTAAACTTAAAGTGTCATGCAAAGATCTTAGGTGACGTCTAGATTCTTCGAAAATAAACCCACTGGAGGTAACAACTCGGTGAATCCTCGGCCTGGGTGAATCCACTAAATTAGTACAGCAGTGTAATGCCGTGCATTTGATACTTGTTGACGCCCCATTTTAATCACCCATGCTTATAGGAGTGTAGCAGCATTTTTACACTTTGAAGCTTTGTAAGCTAAAGCGAAACCGAAAACAGAGGTTAGTGTGTACAAAAAGTTCGGCGATTATACAGTCTTTTTTAGAAGAAATATCGATAACCTTGTTGGTACACTGTTGAAATTCAATGCCCATTGGGTCAAATCCAAATATATGAGCAAGGCCCTTTTACTGCATACTGACACAACCATCGCTCCACCATTTGACATATATTTGAAGTTAATAGGACATCTGATATCTAGAAAATGGAGTTATGCACTTTTCTTGGAAGCCAACTTGCTACTTTGGCAAAGGGCTGTTATAATTAGATTACTTGATTATTCGATGAAGGTTCATTGGTGGCAGATAGTGTGTCAATATTAAGATTAAGATTAAGATTAAGATACTTTTATTTTCGATCATGTCGCTTCCAGAGGGCGTGACTCCGGCTGAGGGAGGTTTACAAGCCTTCTGATATTTACAGTATTTAATTAACAGTGGACAATACCCCAGTCGTCATGGACGAAAGGGGCTCACTGTTCTTTTGCATTGGTGATTTCATTTACAATAAAATAATAAGTATAATGCGCAGTAGATCTCAAGTTTTTAAAAGTATCTCAGTTCTCTTAACATCATTATTGTTGTAACATTTTGTTTGTGAAGTATTGTGGCTTAAGGCTTTATTTATTCAATGAAGTGTTGGTCCAACCATATTAGTGTTTTCTTCGCCATTACCTTAAATATCTTGGGGTCATGTACTTCATGAGCCATGGTTTGCAGGGAATTCCAGGAGTAGGGTATTCTATGAAGTATCGACTTTCTTATCTGTTCATTTCTTGGTATAACTTGTTTTAATGGTTTTCTACCTCTTGCAAAATGTCTAGTGGTTAAATTTCTTTTATCTATAAATCTTGGAATTCTCGACAGTGCATGGCCCGCCTGCAATAAATGTAACCTCCTTCTATGTTTTAATGTCATCAGGTTTTTCTTAATATGTATTTCGTCAACATTGGTCCTGGATGGAAGTCCATAAATCTTTCGGAGTATTTTATTTTGTATTATCTGTAGTCTATTGGTGTTTGTGGTGGCATGTGAATCATGGAAAATAGCTGTTTGATCGATTAATGGTAATATCATAACTTTATAAATCAGTAACATTGTGTCTTGTGGGATTTTTCCTTTTAATTTTGATATCTGCCAGCATTTATAATTCATCGTATTGATTAATTTATTTACTGCAGATTTGAATTTTAAATTCCGTTCTATGTCTACTCCTAGGTACTTGTATGTATTTACTTCTTCTATTTCATTTCCATCCAAGCTCAATGTGAGTTCATTTGATTGGGGTTGCTCACCATCTGCCCACCTCGACCTCATGTTTTGGTTACCAAAAAATGTTTGAATTTTAGATTTATCGTAGTTTATTGATATCTTATTAATTTTACACCAATATCTCATGGCATTTAGGTCCTGTTGAAGCCATCTTGTGGCTTCTAGGACATTTGTGCCTGATGCGTATATTATGGTGTCGTCTGCGAATAATTGTATTTTTGAATTTTTTATGAATTTTGGCATGTCATTAATGTAAATACTAAATAATAGTGGGCCTAATGTTGTGCCTTGTGGTACTCCACATGAGATTAATTTCGTTTTTGATATTAATTTATTAATTTCTACTCTTTGGTATCTTTCTGATAAATAATTTTTGATCCAGTCTAGTTCTTTATTTTTTATCCCTATTTTATCCAATTTCTCTATGAGTCTCATGTGGTTTACTGTATCAAATGCTTTTCTGAAGTCGAGGTAGGCAGCCCTTGTTACCCTATTTTCATTCATATTAAGATATACATCCATTAAATAGTTCATTAGGGCAACTTTGGTTGAGCGACCTCGCCTAAACCCATATTGATAATCAAACAATAAGTTGTTATTTTCTAAGTAACCTGTGATTTGTTTATGCATTGCTTTTTCTAACAATTTTGCAGGCAATGTTATTGATGACACCGGCCTATAATTACTGGGATTTATAGTGAGACCAGCCTTATAGAGTGGAGTTACCTTAGATTGTTTCCATTCAATTGGTATTGATCCTTTTTCATATGTCAGGTTTATTATATCTGCCATTTGTTATGCTAGAATTACAAGAATTTTTTTCAGTAACCACGATGGCAGGTTACTATAACTTGACGATTTTGATGATGGTATATTTTTTATTAATGTTTTTACTTCTTCTGGTGTTACTTGTTTAAATTGGAAAATATAATGATTTTCTGGTGTATCTTGTCAATACTGGTTGGTCTCATCTTGTGTGGGAGGAGAGATTTTCTTTGCTAAACTTTCGCCTACCGAAGCGAAGAAGTCGTTGAACTCGTCGGGGACTTTATCTGGGCTGATATCTTGGTCATTCTTTGTAAGAATGATATTCTTATTTTCTCCTTTCTTTGTGTTATTTATTAGGGGATTAATTTTCTTCCAAAATTTTTTAGGCTCATTTTTGTTCTGTTCTATTTCTTCCTTTATAAAATTATTTTTTAAATTCCTTGCCATATGATTCACTCTTCTTCTTAGTCCTTTAGCCTGTTCTAATAGTCCTAAATTGTCATATTTCTTTGCTGCCCTAAACGGTCTGTCCCTTTCCTTATTTAGTTCAATTATTTCCCCTGTAATCCACGACTTCCTCGCTCTTACATTTTTCATCTCTCTAATTGGGCACATTTTATCTACCTCCTCTGATATTGTTTTTAACATTTTTTCCCAGCAATTATTTGGCATTTGTGACTCAAATAACTCGTCCCAATTGCGCGATAACAGTCTCTCTTTTAGTATTTCCTCATTTAATCTATTATATGACCGACATTTAAAGCTTATAAGTTGGTAATGTTCTTTCTCTTTCTTTACTATTAAATATGTCGGCTTATGATCACTCATATTTATATTCAGTGTTCCACATTTTTTTTTATAAACTTAACATTCGTAAATATCAGGTCTATAATTGTTTGTGTCCTACTTGTTATTCTTGTTGGTACTGTTATTATTTGTTTTAGAGAGGTGTTAAATTCAATTGTTTGCAATTGGGATTTACCATTCGAGGGCACTGCATAATTTATGTTGAAGTCTCCCACTAATATGATCTCCTCATTTATCGATAGTAAGTCTAGTATGGACGATAGTGTTTTTATGGCATCAGTCAGAGAGCCTCCAGGGGGTCTATAAATGTTCAAGATGGTGGTGGATTTTATTTTATTTAGAATAATTTGGATTGTTTGGATTTCTATGTCCTTCGTACATACTTGTAGGTTTGTATTTATTGGTGATATTTTCAATTTTTCTCTGACGTTAGTTATAAGTCCACCCCCCCTTTTTGTTTTCAATATTCCTGTCTTGTCTCTGGTAGTGATAGCCATTTATTTTTATCATATTTTCATAGATTCTATCGTCCAACCAGGTCTCTGTCAGACACAACACATCCATTGATAACTTTTCAGCCATTACTTCAACTTCTGCCATTTTGTTCCACAAACTTCGTACATTCAAACTTATAATTTTAAATCCCTTCGTATTATTAAATTCTTCTCTGTCTGAGATTGAGATTTCAATATTCTTTACATTTTCTGTTTGGTTCGCTGCTATGCTTTGTCAACAATGATCTGGTGCGAACCACCATACTCTGCTTACTTATTACTTTTAAATTTCATATCTTAAGTTTTTACCAAAATCTAAAGTAGATTTTTATCTTTATATAAATATACCTATACATTTCCGTGCTTATCTGTTAGTATTTATATAATCAATCATTTAGCACGTTCAATATAATATTTACTTCCTTAGTCCCTTCTTTGGGTTTTTTTCTCTGATCACAATTTCTTACTCAATCATCACTCCAATTATCTCAGAACTATCACTGGAGGGCTACCTCGTTGTCTTACCATGTTGCTTTAATAAAATTATCGACTGTCATAGTATCAATTCATTGTTACCATCCATTTGTTTAAATGTTATTCATTTACCTTATAATGCTATGGATGGGTTATAATAGTGAATATCGATACTTGCGATTGTCCTTAGATCATCATTTTGTCCAGAGTTTTTTATACTTGTTTGGCCCAGTGATTTAGGCCTACTTCTGTGAGATGACAGGCATCTTCAGTTAGTCGTCGGTAGTAATTTTTCTGGGTTTCTTTGCAATTATGGTGTACATGGTCGTGGAAATATGGTGTTGGTAGCCCTCTTGATACGTTTCTTGTTATTATGGCGTTGTTATACTCCTGTTTGTTGTATACAATTCATAGATGATGATTCGTGGTTTTTCGGTGACAAGTCTATCAAAGGCAAAATTCGCAGTAAGCTTCATGGAAGCCCCTGAGAAAGAGTGGATTGATATTTTATCATACCTTTCTGCTGTCATGAATGGCACTAGATAAGGTTTGAGGTGTCGTATCCTTGAATCACCGATAACGAAAACCTGGTCCATCATTTCTGTTTGGCCTATCTTTTCTTGAGCGATCTGCAATACATGTATAAGAGTGATTTATAAGTTCAGAGTTTGTGATAGCATGTAGAGATTATTTATAACCCTTATTAGTGCTTAATTTGTGATGTTATTATCCCTCGTTAATAAATTCCTGTTTTAGCTCTCCCAGGATGGCCCCAAATTGGTTGCCTTGAACTCTGGCTGGATCGAATCGATCATCAAATAATTTGAAGCCTGTCCCCCACTTTCTGTCTTGCGTCATCTCATAGAACACATTATATTTACAATTGACCAGTTTCTCTCTCAGGTCAGTGTTCTGGCGAAATTTCTCTTTTGCTATACATTTCAGTGTATGAATTTTGTGATTTCCCCAGTTGGCGCCCAGAACAATCTTGCTCGCTTTTGTTTTGATATCGTACGGGTTGTCTTCATATGATATCTCGCTGGCTATTTTCATATTCGCCGGTATGGGGTTACTTAGTGCCTTAGAGTACTGGAACGCTTGTTCCACCAAGCTGAATAGGTTATCTTCATACCAGAATCTTTTCTGGTAGAAGTTCGATAAATATACGGTCTCACCTTGGAAGCCTAGTGCGTCTTGGGTCTCGAAAGCTTGTGTTTTCCTGTCCTCAGGCCGGCTACCTTCAGGTAGAAGGTCAAGGTCGCCGAAGTAAAACTTTTGGCCTTTGTATGTTAGGTGATTCGTATGAATATCTGTGGGATTCTCGGTATCAATTTTCTCCAGTTTCTTCCCGCACTTTCTAACCATGCTATTCTTCATTTGAATTTCTATCGGGATGTCTCTGTTTATCCATAGTTTTGTGTTTCCACTCGCATTTTTTATGTGAACCGCGTTCTGCAATATTAAATCCTTGTCCTGAAGGGTCGTGAGCGTCATCATGACCGGCCTCACTCGCTTCTTGTTAAATTTCCCGCGTCGATAGATTGCATCGATGTCTTCTGTGTCGATTGCTCTCACTGAGGTAGCGATTAAATCGAGGACTTTCTGTCTTATATTTTCATTTCTTTCCTCTGGTATACCTTCTAGGACAAGGTTCAATTTTCTGCTTTTCTCCTCTAGAAACTCGATTTTCTCTTTTGCGGATTTTAGTTGAATGGATAATTTTTCTCTTTTTTATTCTGATTGCGATGACTGGTTTTTTTATTTTTTCTGAGCTGCTTCTAGTTCTCCCACTCTTTTTAGCACATCTTTCATATTTTTCTTTATTTCCTCATCGGGGGGAGGTACTTTTCCAGTTGCGCCTTTTATTTCTGTTCTGAGCTTTGTCAGGAGGGTTGTGTGACCTGCATCCCTTAGGGACATATCCTTATCTATTTTGGTCATTTTTCCTGCGACTGATATTTCGATTCTCTCATCAATAGCCTCAGATAGGGTATCTTTCCCATCTTTTGCTTCATTTATCTCGGTTTGAATTTTCCCCAGTCGTTCTTCATATTCCTCCTGTTTTTTGACTATTTCTTCGGTGGATTCAGTGATTTTTGATTCAAGGATTTTTGTGTGACTTTGAAGAATTCCTTCATTATGTGCTTTAAGGCTTGTCAGATTTGCCTCATTGTGTGATTTGAGGCCGTCTACTATTTCTTTTAAGTAGTCCTTAATCTACGCTAGTGTCAGACCTGGCTCAATTGATCCTGCTTCTACTGGGTCTGATATTTGTATTTTCCCTTCATTTTCTACTTTTGAATCCTGATCTATAACCTCATTTTGATCCATAATTGATGTCTGGTTACTTATTTCATCCTTTTGTGATGACATTTTTATTGCTTTGTTCTCCTTTGCTTCTAATTCTGGAGAAATATCGATTTGAGCGTGAGTCGACAGACTATAGTGTGTTTGGTCAACCACACATGTGTCCGTTTTTGAGTTTATTGCACTATCGATATTTTCGTCATTAGAAATCTCATCTACCTTTGTTTTCACAGTTTGTTGTTTCCCAGTTTTCTTTACTGTATGTTTTGATGATTTAGATTTATGTGGGGGTAATACTTCTGGTAATATCCTTCCGAGAGCTCGTGGTATTTTTTTACTCGCTACCGGTGTTATTGACAAGTCATCCTCCATTGAGCGATATTAAGTCTGTCACTCCCGTTGTGATTCTATTTTTGTCTATATCATATCACGTATTTGATTAATCCGTATTGTAATTGTCTCTTTGTATGCACGGTATGTTTAGATGTCCAAATATCTCATTTGTTGTTGGCAATTCTAAATATTTTCGGCAGTTGCACTTCGGTTCGCTTCACCAGTTGTTAGCACGCACCTTCAGCGATCTGCGCCATTTTACATCTTCAAACTGAGCAGTAAAAATATATTTGGGCATCAATACCTTTATATAAATATCACAGGATTGAATCATTCTGATGTCCTTGAAAAGTTCATAAGATATAGAATACTTTGAGAAATATCACAAGAAAATATCTCTGATTTGCTCAAATCTATGCCCACAATTGGTCACGGTTAAGCCCCAATCGTGTTACTGAAAACATCAACCATTATATCAGGGGCTTTTTATATTATCTATAAGCTAAGGAAAGGAGAATTGCGTGTGGGAATTCCATCACCTTACTTCGGTGGGTAGGAATGAACATGCATTATTGATAACCTTGAAAATAACATCAGGGATATAAATGTCTCGTCTCCAGGAACACCCTTTAATTACTTTAACAAAATTCCCATGTGTCACTCTCACACGTTCACTATACATGTATGTGGTGTTTTCCAGGAAAATTAGCCACAAGCCGCAAAAGTGATTTATTCACAAGATCTCTTTACTAGAATGTTCTGATTTTGGGGGAGTTTAGCACCTTACGTTATATGAGTCTATGTACCAAATTTCAGGACATTGTATTTAATATATCCTTACGTTTTGAAGGTCGTCGTATGGAGCATGTTTAGTTACTTTACTGGCGATTGCCCACCCATAAATATTTCAAACTTGTTTTTCCAAAATAAAGATATCAAACTTGGAATATAAATATACTCATTAGCTATCCTAATGTTTATCATTAGAATCCACTTGATCTCATCTTTTCAAATATGATGATATCTCAAAATCCAATTTTCGCGACTTGTGACTCATTTTCCTATAAATACACATTATCTCAATGAGACCTTGACATAGAATATTGATTTACTGTGATAGCTGTAAAACATACATGTCAAGTGCTTAAGATAAAACCAGGTTCTACAATCCTACAGCTTCATTCCATTACTATATGTTCTTCGTTGAAAAAAACATGTATGCCATTAAGCGATATGGTTACTGTACCTCTAGCATATTGTATAACCATTATGTAATGGAACGCCATTGTGCTGTCACTAAAGGAAACAGTGAATGCTGTCGATGGGTCACAAACCTGTGCCCTAGTCTTTTACATTGTCCTGTCAAAGGATAGACATTTGTTAAAACGGTATATATCTGAAAGTAATTCAAACCTATTCATTTCGAAGACCTGGGACAAACCTGAAAACTACCATACGCAATTTATTTTAGTAGACATCAAACACACGACTGAAAAAAGAACTGATTGATTGACTGATCGAGTAACATTTTATTAATCAAAAGATAAAATTATGTTCAAAATGACACACGGGAGAATAGCAGTAAACATGTTTTTATTCGTTATTTCTTGGAATCGGAATATCTGAAAATATAGAATTGCGTGGGAGAGGTTGAAATTCAATAATTAAGGAGAAAGAAATGATACACGTTGGGGCTTGACAGTTTGATCTTTAATGAAACTCTGATAAAATATTAGCAGCAGTAAATTACACTTTTTACAGAAATTGATCCATAGTAAATTTCACCATTCTGTAATCCTTACTGTTGAAATTGTTCGGGTAGTCATCCTAACTGAATAACAAATTCCTACTGGGAGTGCAGGAAGGCACCTTTTCCATTAACATCGGGACCTTGGAGGAGTAAATGTGACTGACCACAGCTCCTCAGTGAGTACAGGTGCATTACACAGCATTCCTGGTCAGCAGGCAATTTGGCAATCATATTGGAATGTTGCTTCATTGGATGAAATGCATATTGACAGGAGAATTGAGATCCATGGGTCAAAGATAAATGGATACTGGCATTTAAACGTGCTCAATAGTCATCCCTTCACCACCTTAATATAAATCATAGCTATCTATCGTATATAGGCCTAACCAAATATTTATTATTCAAATATCTTATACTTTGAAACTCTTAAACAGCTCACATATCAACGTCTTATTAGTTTATTTCATTATTTAAAAACAAATGTAATAAGTATATCCTGCCAAAACTGCTCGCCATACTTGCCAAACCAGAAAGTGTATGTAGTCACATAACCGGGATATGTGTTATAATTTGG
The DNA here is from genome assembly GCA_942159475.1 of Sthenelais limicola. Taxonomy (NCBI): domain Eukaryota; kingdom Metazoa; phylum Annelida; class Polychaeta; order Phyllodocida; family Sigalionidae; genus Sthenelais; species Sthenelais limicola. Next base: position 66,646,443 of record OW804097.1, on the reverse strand, counting down.
TTTATAACTTGAATACTTAGAATATTGTAGAGCTGTTGTAGAAGGAGAAATAAATAGAGACCGGAGGCTTGAGATCCCGGGATACATAGTTTTAAACGAGAAAGTCGATTCAACCATTTATATTATATTGTATTCTAAGTACGTTGTACAGTACTACATATATTCGGCTTATGTCTACATCACATCTTTATTTCATTTATATTTTAATTTTACTCTGTGTAGTTATTCTCTCTAGTATCATAGCAAATCCCTTTTCTTTTATAAAGGTAACCGCTGGAAGATCTGGATTAATTCCAAAAGCCTGTGGACCCTTTTGTCATACCTCACATGTATATATCCTTGACAAATAAACAATTTTTCAATTTAATCCAGCATTTCACATTACCTGACTATCTTTAGACTATTATACATGCGATAAAGTGTGCTTGCTCTCGACCGATCCGATGCGTTGTTCAAGATATAACGTGCATTCACTGAAGTAGCAGTAGTAAATAGTTGGGTACAGCAGTGGGCAGAAACCCATGGCTATTCCCTGTTGAATTAAACCCGTAAGCCTGCGTCATAATGATGTTCTCACCGTACGAATTCATGTAATTCATTCTTGACTATTATTGTTTGATTTGCTGTATAAACATTCTGAAAACAAGAATAAAAAGCAGACACCACATGTTGATGTGACAAGCACTACTATAGGCATGTGTATGTTCAAGTTAGTCTGCCAAGTGGACCCCAGGCTTAAGACGTCGAACGAACCAACTTGTTAAACTAGTACAACAACTTAGATTGCAATATAATAGTAATGTTCATCTTTATTATTGAAATACATTGCTCTGGTCTGCAGTTTACTACGTATCTATAGAGTATTCCCTTTACAAGAATATGAGGGACGGCGACTGTTGACCAGTAGCCAGTGGCCCTATTGCCTGTTGTCTGAAATCCCAAGAAGGAATGACCTCTGACAAAGGGTCAGGATCTTCTAGGCTTACTAATTGTGGGAAAGCAGCTGCTTGGAGACGGCCAGTCCTGATCTATGTGCTATAATAAACAATGAGTGCCCAACCTGGCCATGTGAACCTCACACCATGCTCCTACTATAGAGTTCCTGTTTATTGGGAAAGGGAGAAGATGGTACAATATTTTGACGCCGCATTCACTGTGGAGAATTGACTGATGTTGATGGTTGGTCTAGCAGCACCATGGCTGCGTGATCCATCAGTTATCTACCCATTATTCATGAAAGTTTGAAACAAAATAAATTGCTTCAAATTCGAGTTCCATCTATATCAAACAGCACAAGTTTGAAAGATAAGGGATTTCCTTTTTCAAATTGTGTTTCCATCTGTCAATATTACTTGTAGGAAGGTTTAAGGCGTCCTAGACCCCCGAAAAAAATGATTAAATCCATTCAATTTGATTAAGCTTCTAAGGCATATTTAGTTATTGGGATTGGGAATGCATAATAATTGTATTCCCTTGTTTAATATCAGAGTAACTCTGAGGTTTCATGGAGCGTTTGGCTTCCGTTCATTGGCAGATCACAAAATCGTACACTAATTGTGAAAATTCAAAAAGTTCTGAAATCAAATTACATCAAAGTTATAGAATTAAGGGCCTAGTCCACCAAGCGGATTCTCATGCGATTTTGCGCCGCAGAGGACTCTTTTACACTAAATTATGTGAGAATCGCATGAGAATAGGCTTAGTGGACTTTAAAATGACATCATTATTGACATAATTGCACCTGCCAATTTAAAACCAAAACACTAAACAGACATTGGCGTCTCGTTTTAAACGGTGATGCACTCCCAGCTCTAGTAAGAAGAACTGTTTATGTTGGTAAAATATATAAAGTATGAAACGGGGAAGAAGAGAAGGTGTATAGGTAATAGGTAAGATATTATCTATATGAGCTAAAGCCAATCTCTTATTAATCCCCATTATTACCACAAAAACGCAGATGTGCTACCTTATCTGCCTTAAGTGTGGATATATAGGTAAAAGTGTACACTGTCATGAATCCTCCTACTTTGAACGTCATTATAAATGTTATATTGGTCAGTCCAGAAGCGTATTGTGTGCATTGGCCCACAGTTAAAGCCAAAACACTACATGTATAGGAAACTAAAGAGTACTTCTGCTGCATTATAGTGATCGACATCATCAATTACCAGCAAAAGCATAAGAAAAGACAGTCAGTTTTTCGCTTACAAGGAGGCAGACAATGTCATATTGACAAGCAACAGCGCCACTGGTGGTGATTTACCTTTACTAATGCCGTATCTGACCCACTATCTGACCAACCTGACATATATGTCAGGTTGGTCACCCTACTCGGGACATATGTTTCAAACAAACATCGAACTTATAGCAGTCTAGTATAACGCATTGGTGATAAGGGCAAAAAGCAACCAATCTCACTCACTCACTCACTCTCTAACCATCTTTCTATTTCAAGTTGTCTCTGTAAGTTAGTATCTGTATTAACATTCATACCTCAAATGGAACCATTTGTTGTTGTTGCCTCCCATTCCCTCTCGCCCCCCCCCTCTCCCCCCTCCCCCCTCCCCCAACAGCCCCATCCTTCCCCCTCCCCCTCCCCCTCCCCCCAATGCTTTCTTTATGGTACATTGCTGAGCTTTTTGGTCATTTAGACATCAGATTTTGCCATAGTATATGGTATTCCATAATATATATCCACTCCCGTCCAGTATTGAAGCAACAATGACTTCATGCTTTTGGTGACCCAGAAACCTGATGTAGGGGCACCGATAGGTTTGTTTTCAGGCAGCGCTGGGGGCCCTGGATGGGGGTGCTCGATGTAAACCCATTTCTAACCCCTTTCCAACCCTAATTTGTTAATGAAACATAGTGGAATGGTTCGGCACCATTTTTGGCAATGTGCATGTGAAATATAATGGAGATCTGGCCAGCGGTTTCAGAGAAGATAGCTGTTTAAGGCTCCAAACCCTTATTTTATTAATATAGAGACTAGCAAATACCCGTGCCATGCTCGGGATTTGCTAGTGAGACAGTGGGGCCCACATCCTCATCTCTCCTTGTTCCCTCTCCCACTATCTTTCTCTTTCAAGTTGTCTCTATAACTTAGTATCTTCTTTCCACAAATGGAACCCTGTTTAGATGATTTTTTTGGTCACTGTTCAGTGTTGTGCTATTGTTGTGTTGCCTGTCCCTGTCCCTGTCCCTGTCCCTGTCCCAATCCCTCTCCCACTCCCTCTCCTGTTCCCTCTTTCATTGTGAGGTAATTAGTGGGCGGGTAAATTTCTGTGTAGGTGGGCCTTGCCCTTGTATGTATGTATGTATGTATGTATATGTATTGTTTATTTCCAGAAAACAGTACATAAGATAAATTACACCAGAAATGGGTTTGCCCTCTTCTATGGCAGCCATAGCTCTTCCAGAGGGTCCCTTAGACTAGAGTTTTAATTTTACAGTTTATGAGATAGCGACACGCTAAATGACTAGTTACCTATTCTACTGCAATGGGATGCACTAGCTATACTATATCAAGGTGGGGCCCATGGTATGGGTTTCCTTGTGTATGTGTTTTTGTGGACATAGTCCATGTTTAATTTGGGTTAATTTTTGTTCATACTAAAAATGGGAGGAATTTTGTATTGTGCTGTATAGGTAGTCTATCCCATTTTCACATCCACCTAGGTCCTGGCATTCTTGCAAACACTGCGTTGACCACTGTTTATATATATATCCTTTCGTCGTTTTGAGGACTAGAGGGTTTAGATGTATGCTGGGTAACATTCTGGCGAACACTGGCCCCACATCACATCTGCTCCCTTTACATTTGTATATTGTCTCTGTCCTGTTCCCTTTCGCACTCACTCTTCCTTACTTGTTCCCTCTCCCTCTCCCATTCCCTCCCCCGCTCCCTCCCCCGCTCCCTCTTTCATTTTCAGATAATTTAAATTAGTGGGCAGATAAATTTCTGTGTGGGCGGGTAAATCTCTGATTTCACCCGCCAACGTTGTGGGCAAAGAAAAAAAGTTAATTTCACACACTATAGACAGGGTGCTGAAGACTGAGGTAAAGATTCAACTCTGATGATGCTCCTTTCGGTGGAAATATATCAACTCCCGTCCCGTAGTGAAGCAATGATGTGCCCATCCATGACCTCATGCTTCGGGTGAACTGGTGTAGGGGCACTGATAGGTTTGTTTTCAGGCAGTGCTTGGGGCCCTGGATGGGGGTGCTCAATGTCAACCCTTTTCTAACCCCTTTCCAACCCTAATTTGTTAATGAAACATAGTGGAATGGCTCGGCACCATTTTTGGCAATGTGTATGTGAAATATAATGGAGATCTTTGCCAGCGGTTTCAGAGAAGATAGCAGTTTGAGGCTTGAAATGCTTATTTTATTAATATAGAGATTGTAAATACAACGTTACTCACCCAAAAGACCCCTGATCTTAGTCTGCAACTTTCCCCCTGCTACGACGAAACAAAATGCCATATGGGTCATATATGGGGAAATGTACAAATGCCTAAAGAAGGGGTATACATGTATTATACAGTGAATATTTGTTATAATATAAATATCTCTTCTTTGTTAATATTTCATCTGATAGAGCACATATATGTAGCTTTTAAAATGTATACTTTTCAATACTTGTATATATATATATAGTAGCAAGCTGGTAATTTAAATTTTTTTCTTCAGAGTGATAAGAAAATTAGCATTTTTTTTAGCCCATTACATTCAAACAACACATACATTTTAGATAGAAAACCAACTATTTTCGCCATGCATAGAGGATTTACCTCCATTCCATTATATTCAGCATTGACAAATAGTCTCCCCTGTCGCACCCTAACCCTCCATATCTTTGACACCTTTCCTTGCATTTGTTCCTGGCATATTCAGGCTTAAAGGCAACCAGGGGGGCGTTTCATAAGTTCGAATAGCGCGCGCTATAGGGCCTAACGACAGTCGTTACCAAACATAGCGCGCGTTAAGGGCCAAAATTGACGTCAATTAACATTGCGTTACTATAACGAACGCGCGCTAAATTTATCGCTACCATAACGAACGCGCACTGCGTTAACTTATGAAACGCCCCCCTGTTGCACAATTCTCATCATTCATTTACACACACAACTATGGCTCAAATCAATTGCAAATAATGTGTCCACTCAGGCAAGGCAAGGCAAGGAACGTGCCTCGTTGTGGTTTTGGATATGATATGTAATCTAGGGTCACGTGATTTATAGCACTGGCGGTACCCATGCACATCATCTGCTATAGGTAATATTTAAAAGTCCATGTAATATCCCTCCCCACTGGGTTAAGATGAGGATAACATTCACATGTGAGGTCATTGGATACGGGTTCCTGTCTTTGAAAATGTATACATCACATCACATGTTTCGGCTTTAAGGCCAACAAAGATGCTGAGGAACTTAAACATTTTTATTTCACACTAGCAAAGTACCCGTCTCTGGACCGTCCCCCTCTCTCCCCACACTTCACCCTCTCCCTCTTTTCCCTCCCCCTCTTCTCTGTCCCTCATACCTTTTTTCCCTCCCTACCCCATCTCCAATTCCCCCCTCCTACCCTCCTATTCCCCCACCCTTTTCTTCACTCTCCCCTTCTCCCTCCACTTCTGTCATACTCTCCCTACCTTCCCCTCACCTCCCCTTTTCCTCTCCCCCATCCTCTCACTCCCGTCTTTTTCGCTCTCCCTCCTCCTCTTCTCTCTATCATCTTCTCCCTCCCCTATCTGATTCCTCTCACCCCTCTCCCTCCGCTTCTTTGCTCTCCCCTCCCCCTCTGATCTCTCTCCCGTCACCTCCCTCACTCTCTACTCCGGCCTCTTCTCTCTCCCCTACCAACCTCTCTCCCATTCTTCACCCCCCCCCCTTCCCCGAAACACATGTAACGATTCCAGTATATAAAGGATATTTGAATATTTTCATTGAGCTCAGGATAGCTCTGGATCCGGGCACCTGCATCTCCGGACACCTCCGTGTAGTACCTCCGGACGCCACTGGGTTATACATTGCAAGGCAGACCGATATTTGCAGTCTATATAACTTGAGTAATTTATTATTAGTATCCATGGAGATTCGATGTCAACTTCCGTTATTATACATTTATCAATATAACCTCACTGCATAACAAATACTCTGTACTATTCCCTGATGAAGGGCTACTAAAGCCACGAAACGTTGGAAATAAAAGTCACCACTCAAGAATATACTTTCGTCAATGCTGCCTCTCAGATCTTATAGTGATTGGTTCTCCTACCTTACAAATAATTTATTATTAATTATTCATTAATGTTATACCATCCAGACTTTAGCCATGTTATTTATTACACATATTATTATTCCATCCGGACTTTAACCATGATGGTTATTACATATTTCACCATTTATGTTCAAGTTTGTACTTATGTCATTATTATATTTATTTCATTATTCCTGTTTTGTATTGCAAACAAAATTTTACCTTGTGTTGAAAATAATTGATTATCTTGCTGTACCTGTTCATAATCGGGGTGAGGAGCAAGGTCTTCAACCCAGCACACAAGGAGGAATAAAGGGCATATATAGAAGAAGTATTTCACTCTTGATGTTATATCTCGGAGCTGTGTTTGGAACATAGAATATATCAACCTCTGATCCTTTAACTTTAACTAATTATCCAGTCACTTTAGTTCATTTCCTCCAATCTCCTGCTATCGATATTCATAATATATAAATTCTTGCAGAAGTAAACTATACGATCACAAAATATTATTTAATATCGATTATTATTAAGCCGGAGCTGAAACACAGATGTGCAATGATGGCCACAAGACATTGGAAGAACATAGGCAAGAAAAGCAACACACACACTCTTCCCACGTTGTCTCGACGGTGAGGCATGACGTCAATTTCTGCTAGTTCCCAATAAGGCCTTTCCCAGGCTATAAATAGAGCGTGGAGATCCATGATTAAAAAGAGCTTCAAAATCACATTTTCACCCAAGATACCTTCACAAACCACATATGATGACCACATATGACCACATATGATGACCACATATGACCACATATGTCCTTCGGAAAGGGTCAACAGATCTGTACAGAGCAGAAAGAATACTGGTAAAATCACAGATTCCAAAAACATGATCCACACAAAAATCACCGTTTCACGTTTATTAGACTTACTGTTCTAAAATGAGAAAGCGTACCTTCAATACCTTGTTCTATAACATACTCAGAACTCCGACTAAGAAAAGATATACGTCTGAATCCTTCTGAGTGTCTGCAATGCATGATCATTCATATCCACCAAATTAAATCAACTCACTTGTATTTTTAATTATGAATATCATTACGAAGCTTTTTTTATATACACACCATTTTCTTTTGTGGATCAATGGATTTTATCTTGTTAACATAGCGATTCGCAACTATCAGTCATATGAAATCGTTCTAATATCTATTAATTATTTAGTCAAGTCTAGACAATCATAATTAGGACAGTTAAGTGCGGCCATCTTAAGCAGTTTCGTCGCAGATTTCAAATTGGCTTTTAAAAGAACAAGGTAGCGGCCCATAACAGTTCATATGATGAAGGGGAAAACTGGTTCTTTTGTTGTCTGTTGGGCATCTTTTATACTCATCAACAGATTTTCTATTCGAATTTCCCATTCAATATGAACATACTTAGCATAGTCCTAATCAAGGGATGCAATAGAAAGGACATCCAATAGTGATTCCATAATGTAAGGGAAGGTGGCAATCTCACGAGATAACGAGTAGTCAATAATAGAATTTCACATGATAGCGAGAAAGATATATAGTTGGCTAAAAGTTAATTAGCATCAGGGGCTGGGATTCACAGTTTCCTGAATTGAAAGAGTTAGTTGAAAGAGGTGCTGGCCTTCATTGACTCCGTATTACCTGATTTAATGCAGTTTTGAATAAAAACAAGGTTGAATAAAAAACAGCCAGGCCGTTATGCCTTTAGGTACTTGTACATGCACTGCCTGTGATTGGCTGGAAGTGAGAAGCAATAATGACCAGTTTGCTGAATCGGGTGAACTAAGAATGTTATCAATTTATCATTCATGCTGGGTAAATGTGACGTTTCAGTTATATACATGAAGTACAATGGCGTGTATAAGAAGAGATCTTTCTGTTTATATTTCTGTGTGTCAAGGCCCATTCACATTACATCGGCCGATTGGTGTACGCCTGCCGCACGGCAAAACACAATGTTAAAGCATACAGCTGGCAAGTATCGGCCGGCTGGTCGTGGTAATGGGAATGGACCTTCAATTTGAGCAGCAGCTAACCAAAACGATTACTAAGGCGTGATTCTCTGGTAGCCATCAATCTTAAGTATAGATAAAGTGACCAACCGACGTTAATTTCACTAATCAGAAAGGTCAATTGATTGCTAATTGCCCATATATCTGTCTAAATGGGACAGAGATAGGGGGCCCAAGCAGGGATTTCGTTGTGACTTCCAATCTTGTGTGTTCGCTATAATCTGCATTGATATCTTTTCTAATCAGATGTTTGATCCCTTCCCTAATCCAGCCCGTCAAATTACCACAGGGGAGCCTATTTCTTAGCGCTGAGGGTTGTAAACAATACTCATAGAAATCTTTAGTATACTGTTAATGGCAATTACGATGCAGCATCCAGCTTTTATTCTTGCACAACCGCTCCTTTGTTCCTTAATATCACATTTTCTCGCCCCTCAGTGGCACATTGCAAAAGTTGGAAATTACCCCAGGGCCTCAAGGCAAACTTTCCGATTGTTTCGCCGGGGGAGGATGAGACGCAGTAAATAATGGAAAGGAGGATTTGTTTAATAAAAAGGTGTGTATGATAAAACACATTTGAGGGCCTGCTGAGATAATATCCTTTTAATCCAGTCGGATGATTTTGTCTTGGGAATCATGTTTGCAATCGCTCAACCCATATTTTTTGGATTTGTTATCTTTAAGAAACTTTGAGAATCTATCACCTGTCTGGTTTGGAGATGTAGTTGGATATTTGGTACTGTTACGGGAATGTTTGGGGAAAGCTTTTGCAGCCCCCGTTTACTACTGAATCTGAATTGAACGACTTTGAATTGGCATTTCTTATCTCTGAAAAAATGGTTCATCAGAAATATTTCTAGTGGCTCTTGCTGGTACGTTATTTCAATAGGGAATGGAATTTTGGTCTTTGAAGTCCATAAAATACACACTACCCGTGCAATTGCGATTTCGCCGAGGCCAAATGCCTAATGGGAATATATCTTCCCTCAGGAGAATTTCTTTCATCTGAATTCCGAAAAGAGCATTTTCTAGCAGTTCCTTGGGCAAAACTAAACACATTTGGTGTCTCTTTGATGCTATACCCAAGTGATCTGTGAAATAGACCAGAGCAGCTTATCGATCCAGCGATGTTCATTGTACCATATATAATATATGAATTGCGATAGTCTCTACTGAACTACTATTAGTATCGTTATATCCAGACGTCCTTTTGCCCCTTTATTGAACATCCGAAACAGAACCTTGCTGTAAGTTAAATGGATAACCAACTGTAAGCCCGTCTGTGATTGGATCTGACTTACCTCCGACTCCTGGACGAAGCTTTGAGTAAGACTGATTGTCATTGGATGATAATGGCTTGTAAGATCAGATGATGAGGACAGAGATCATGCCCTGGGTGACTATCAGCAGTCCCCCAGGCAGGATATGTATAGTCCAGAGGTCGGTCCTCCTAGGCCCTCAGTCTCTCTACATATAATTCACCTGGGTTTCAAACAAGCCTTCTGGGATTGCCTGCAGACACCAAGGACCATACGTGTGTAATGGACCATGGTGTGGATGTCAGAAGGCTCCCATACTATAGAGTAGGGGAAATCACCTTCTTTACCAAGTTTACTTCTGTTCATGGGCCCACAGTCATGGTTTAAATATGGCTATAGGCTTTAGATGCGCAGAATGTATCAATATATATCAAAGATTGGTATTTGTATTTGAACGTACATATTGTTCCAAGGATATGTTTTTTTGCATATGTTATACATTATTGTCTTTTGAAAATGGATTGACCATATAGTTCAACGATACTTGAATAATCATAAAACTTCGTCTGTGGACCCCATTCAAACTTTGAAAATGGCGATGAATAAATCGCACGTTTATGGTAGTTGTGAATAAAATACAAATATACAATTTACAAAATATCAATGTCAGTGGTTGTTTTGGAAAAACTCTTAACTCAGGTCTCTCAGACTTCATGTCATATAGAGATGCCAGAAGTATTGTGGTCTTACATGAAAGAATCCCTTGGCCCTGAGTTATAGGCTTATTATCAAACACTATGGTATCGTCTGATTCCAAATAGCAGGCAGAGCGTTTGTTTATTTCTGATTCTCCTTCTCTTTTTTGGTGTGGGATAGAGACCAGTAGAGCCTCCCACAAAGTAAATCAAGGCATGGCAAGAACACACAATGGACAATCAGCTTGTGTAGCGAGGTATCTTCTCATGACTACAGTATCTCACAGCCAGCTTTGAGCTCTAGTACATACAACAAGCCAGCTGCCCGAGTGGTTGCGATCTATTATCCAGATACACCGGTTATGACCCTTTAGCCTTTATCGCATTGCTTCCACTGGTATGCGAGTTCACATGGTCAAGTTGCCTGTGCTGCAGTAAAGAACATCAGATTGCGAGAAAAAGTGAAGGACCGTTGGTACTGGTCGATACAAGCCACGTTTGATTAAACACCACAATTCTTTTCCTTGACCATGTACCATCTCACTATGAGTTAATGTAATTCAAGTTAACATTGCTTTGTGTATTTAAACAATTATATAATTATATATTTCCGTATATCCACAGAGAATTAAAATATTTATCAGAGCATTGCATTCTGAATATGGATACCTATTGGAGGTACTGGGGAAATCTATAGGCAGTGAGGGCTACTCGAGTGAAGTGAACTTGAGAGTTTCTGGAACTATATATGTTCGACCATGTACTGTTACAAGGTATATTGCATTCAAATTCAACAGTATGTGGAATCGATGACTGTAAATTGACCATTATTATTCAATTTGATAGATAGTTCTTTTTTAAATGAATTTTATTGAGACCTATTTCATATTACATGATATTCTCGTGGAGCTCAAGTGAAAAGTGATACATTATTTGATACATGATCAGTTACAATGAGAACAGTCTATACAAGTATTAAAAACAACAATGTTCAATTAGAGTTTTTCTTTTTCATATCAGTGATAAGTCTTCGTATTCCTTAATGACTTATTCGCTAATTGATCACCAATTAACACTTACACGCTAATTGATAAGACTAATACCAAGGAGTTATTGTATATGTGTGTGGTCCTGTTGGAGACTCACAGCTAACTGCTTTATTAACAATGGTCACTGCCCCAGCAGCGCGTCCCTAATGTGATTAGGCAACTGTGCCCTGCTACCTTGCCCACTGTCTGCTAGGGGCACACACTCATTACGTAACATTACGAAACATGTTATAAGAATAAGAATTAGAATTACTTGTGCACAATGTCAATATTTCATTCCCACCAGTCGTTATTTCATTTTAAAAACATTTTATCTCATTCTTTGCAAATGCCCCTAACAATATATGGGCACCTATCACATGTTTTATTCAAGTTTCACATGCTCATTTCCAGATGATATTCAATATTCAACATTGAATATCATCTGAAAATGAGCATATGATACCAAGTGTTACAAAAGTATTGCCGTTTCTCCAAAGTGTGCCACAGCCAGATAAAGTATATTTCAAATTGGGTAATGCCGCCAAAACCTAATCCTCTTAGAAAGGATCACATCACTGGGTTTCAAAAGAGTAAATCAATATTCTATAAACGGTTCATTCCGATAGACCTGTAGTTTCATGAATCTCTTTTATATCCGCTTCTGTAAATGCATCCGATCACTTTCTCGCTATTTAAATCATAAGAGAAGATTGAGAGTTGCCAAAACATGCTGGTCACAGAATGATTGATGACAATCGATTGGGTGGTTTAATCATTCAGTGAGGCAATCCCGCCGTGCAGAAAATGGTTCCTGGCAATATTTTGAGAATTAAGTGAAATCGCATGTTTCCAAATATTCGTATGTCAGATTTCATCAAAATCCATCCCATGATGCACTGTACCAGACATGCGCAGTGGCACATGCAAGTCCCCTATTACACATTTCATGGTCAGATACGGTAGGTACATTCCCCCATTCAGTCATTTGTGAAAAATGTAAGTTCTGAAATATTATACTGTTCATATGTTCTCCTGATTTGAATAGTCTGTTGGATACTTTGCGGTCCAAGTTCTGGGACAATGTCATTAGTTTGTCAAATCAAATTTCAAATTAGATTTGTTATGCTCATGCATATTCTTCGGGAGAAAAGACATGTTGTTGTTCATCAAACTCTTGTGCATATATACACATAAGACGATAGGTACTGATAAAACAGAAATATAACCAGTTTTTCATCAGAGCTTTCACTAAAGACTAATAGCGAAGAAAAAGACGTCAAAATTTAGGACCGCTTGGCGTTTCCGAGTTTTTAACAAGGAGAGCAAGACAAGGGGGTAAACTGTGAAAAATCAGACGGAAGATCCAATCATGCGTAAAAAATGTTGGGTAGAAATAGATTTCCCAAGATGATCAGGGACTCTGTTAAGGAAACATTGTATTGTGAGTAAAGGTTTTCTTTTCATCAGGGAAATTTCATCTTCTCCCCTTCCTCAGAGAATGATAGGAGCAAGTGGGAAATATAGAATAAATACATTCATGAGGACATTGTTCTCTGTCCTCAGCAGAGCAGAGGAAAATTCTATTACTCCTTAGTGTTTTATTATTGCTTTACGAATGCACACTTTTCGGGGGGGGGGGGGGGGAGGGGGCCTAGAACAATATCTAGGCAAAATATGAATCCCAGTTTGTGCATTTGCAAGATAACAGAACCGATCCTATAACTCCACATGCTATAGGATCGTTGCTATCAGTGATGGGTCAACCCAACGAACGTCGAGGGATTGTTATGAGAATGCAAGGTGTATCAGTTTACTTCCTGTGGTTGACATGATCTGATAGTTAAACGTAGTCTTGTTCCTGCTCAATGAAGTTGATTCCCCTGTTACTCCCACGTGCATCTCATTGCATTCTATCATATGGCATTTAGTTTTTAAAAAAGATAAGTTTCCGATAAGGTCAGGTCCCGAAAGTAGCAGGAAGATAATGGGTTTGCAATGTGAGTTTGTTTGCTAATGGCTAAGTTCGCAACTTCTCTTGGTGAGAGTTCATTACTACACAGTAGTGAGTAATAACACGGTAGACGCGTTATTATACCTGTTATTAACATGTCAACTTTTGTGCCATGACTATCCAAGTCTTTGTACACGACTGTTATGCTAGGCGCGTTAAATTTCAAGCTAAAACAAGGGGGTGTGATGTAACAGACACTGGCAGGACGGAGGGCGGCGAACCATGAAAAAGGTCGCTTGCAGGGATAGGGAGGGTGTGTGGTCAGTAGACCCGCACTGTGGGGTGGGGGAGGGGGTTCGTCAAGCTGTGGTGATTATGAGTGGGGTGGGGAGGGGGTTCATTTCTATTGTTGCAGGCCCATACTGGCCCACGAAAATACTGTTTAATTATTTATTTGTTTATCCATTCATTGACTTCAGGGAGGGTGAACTAATTATTCTCTTAGAAAATCATCATTTTGGTGCATCATTTCCTTGTTGAAGTCTTTCTTCCTCATGCCAGCTTCTGTAACAAGAAAATACAAGTCAGTTAGCCCTTCCAATGGTGTTATATCTAGTTATAAAGCGTCATGGTCACATAAATAGCTTAGAGCAGCACAACAGTAAGAAGATTTTGGTCCTGTTTAGACTATTTTTATTAAGAACATTGATCATATTAAATGGTTAATACAAGTGAGAAAATGTGGTCTATGTGTAGGATAGAGGACAAGACGTGAATAGGAAATGTCCAAGGCATCAGCCCCAGACATTTCCTATTCACTAAGAGTACAAGTCAAGTTGGGTACTCTAGCATGCTTATCCTCCAACTCCAATTGTTTGTTGTTATTGAAACTTCCAAAACACGAAAATAAACGCGCAAATCCATGTCTATGGAGTTTTAACAGTGTACATGTACTTTTATTCTCATAAAAAATTCACACCAGTCCTATAGTAAAGGTTCTAGGTATTGTAACAGGAGGCAGATGAGTCTTGTTAGAATGACCTCTGCGACCTGGGTTCTTGGAAGTCACTCAGTCCACACATCCCCGTACATAAATCTATCCACACCTCTGTCTTTAACTCATCTGTGGACGTATGGGACGGGTGGGAAGACTTAACCTGTCAACACCCTTTCCCACTTTATATCTATTTTTATTGCTTATGTTGTATATAAGGCCCAGTGTGGGCCATGTGAGATTGTCACTCCCTGTTGACCATTCTTGGATGATGATGTGAGCCTGTGTGTGGGGAATAAAGCCTTGCTGAAAACCATATTCCTCTTCTCTGATGTCTGACTAGATCGAGCGCGGGCCGAGCCGTCTGAACCCAAAAATCAGGAGTACCTTTCCTACTTAAGTTACTTATATCACTAAGTCCCTCTTCTGTGCTAAGCTGCCGCACTACCCCTGATAGCTGACCATTGGAATGGACTATGTAATTGAGCCTAACTTAGAACAACTTTGGGACGAATCGGCCCCCAGTAACCAATCATCTTCCCCTCTTCCTCCTAGCAGTCAAATAACGAATACCATTAATTCCCACTCCAACAGTATTTTATTCATTGAATAACTGGACCTTTTCCACCTAACACCCAGCCCCCTTGATCGGGACATTCCCTTGCTAGAAGCCACTAGAATAGAATCTCCCTATAGGCTTTTCCCTTCCCAGATACCACGTTTTAGTAAAAAGTTCAATTATGACAGTACAGTGCATTATGATCAGTGGGAGAGTTATAATATATAAATAGAGAGCTAATAGAGAGCCAGAACACTGTTGAAGAATATCTATTTAAAAAAGTGCGATAAGGTCGTTCCTAACAAACATGAAATAGTATTTCAATTCTCTTGTAGGTCAACCTGTTGCATATACCAGTAGGAATGTGTAGATATTTCAATTGTAGCAGGGTATGAATCAATGGCTGAATGAAAAATCTTTAAAAATTAGATTAAAAATCCGTAATTACAAACTTTATGACCAAACGGTAAATGGCAAAATACCTACACTATTTGACTACATCTATACTCGTTTCATAGAGCCTTCAGGCTGCCGTTTATTGGGCGAAATACATACAGTAAAAACAAAGAAAGAAGAACTATGAATTCATTAAATATTGCATGTGTCAAGATTAATCGAAATTACAGAAAGGTCTTACAATATAATTAAGCAAAGTAGCCCCGGAATAGTTAGTACCGTACCAGATTCCCGAACATATATTGGCATTTCGGATTTTATAATATTTCACTCTCAACTCTGATGAGAATCAAGGACTCCTTTGTTTGATTTATAGACTATATAGATACTCCAATGTGGCGGGAAGTGGTCAATTATCCAGAGTCCAGGATCTAATTTATAAAATAATATTTCGTAATAAGACATATTATGAGGTCGCACAGATCCCAAGATGCCTCATCTTCTCACATTAGGTGGGAAGTAATGACCGGGAATGTTGTTCCTGGGAGCTGGTTCATGGCAAATAATGGCACTTTTAGCTAATCACCATCCCAGGCCGCTACTTAAGCTACAAGCAGTGATGCTCTATTGGGCAGGGAGTGGGATTAGAGATTATAGTGAGTTCCAGCTAGCCTATATAGGACCATCCAAGTTATCACAAAACTAAACTTGCTTTTTTGTACGAAGATTTATACATGTACATGTGGGTACAATATTATCATTATATTATATTTGACATGTACCATGTTGTCCTGCTTTACATACATGTATATTAAAGGGCACTGTCTGATGCATTATGGACGAACAGTGCACCAGCAGGCCCGAAACGGAGATTATTAATATTTTTAGTCTCTGCATATGGTGGTTATATAGCTCAAGGACCGTTCATGACAGTGACTAGATATACGTACATGTATGTATACGTCATGACTACATAGAGTCACTATATCAAACTCGATCAATAGCTCAACATTAGTCAGTCGGCTACTTCCCATTCTATTTGCTCATTGCTTCGAATTTTATATTGGAAGTGTTAGAGATTAAGAAACTGTAGCTGAACGCAGTACCGTCAGAGGTCCAAACTAATATGTGTGAATCGATGTGGTTAGTATTATGAAAGCAACAAAGGTATACCTCGATCAAATAACAATTATGTTCATCATAACGATCTGGTTCTTGAGCCACACATATCAAACAATCCTGAAATTATCAAAACAATCCAATCACCTTGTACTATGATTGGGGCGTCGGTGAGGCTGAATACTCGAGCTACTTGCAAAAGGACGGTATTGGAGGAAAATATTAACCCCACCCATCTATTTGTAATGTAGTCACACCATGCACTTGGAAAGCCATTAGAAAGTGCTCTGCATTGTACTTCAAACATTCAAATGATCTCCTATTCCCTTTGCAGACTGCCGTGAATCAATAGAAGACATGACTCAGGGATATACAAAGAAGGTGGAAGTAGGAAGGCCGGCATATTCAGAGCTATAAGATCCCCATGGCCACCATCTGCGGAATGGAGGAACGCCCTACAAGATTTTGTGTGTATCCTTTCTACTTCAGTTTCCCCTATAGTCCAACCTCATCCTCTGCCTTACCTCCCTAGGCAGTACTTATTGGAAGTCTATATTGCTTATTCCTCCAAAGAACGTGCCTACAGAAGGCACCTTCTGCCCTCATTGACACAATATTATAGGGGTGCTATGCATATTTGTACACCATGTGTTACCCACCCCCTGCTATTAGGCAAGCCGTTATGTTATAAATCATTCAAATAATATTGTGTCCTTTGTCATAGTCTTAGTATACGAAAATGAACTCATTAACCCTACGTATATCACACGAAAGCATTACTCCGGCATGGTTCCTCTTTTTATTATCAATCCTCACACTCATTTATCTATCGAGGAGCATTTTAGTTCAGGATTTAGAACTCTAAATGAGCGGGCTGTACCAAGACCTTTATCCGGTGTAGTTTCTGTATTGCCCAGCGATGATCATAATCACTGCCAATCTGTTCCTGGTTCACCATCCCTTTTGTCGACGCCACAGGAACCTTCAATTTTCTTTCCATTTTACAATCAACGCCACTCGTCCCTCCAGTTCCCACCAATGCATGGCCTTTCATCCACTGGAGGGCAGCGAGTACAGCTCGTCCATTACCTTGAGCTGGAGGTGAGGGGGTCACACAATAGGTGTGAGAGACATGACCAAATTAACGCTAAGCCTCAGGCTGGCACAAGGGCAGCTCAATATAGCCTTGAATGCGCCAGTCCTGCGACAATCAGGAAACTATTTCGACCTGAACAAGACCAACTATGCCAGGGAAAAGAAGTCATTCATCACCCGACATAACTTCCATATGTATGTATGCTCAGTACATGCCAGCAGGGAGGCTAGTACACCACTGAAACGGTGGTACACACTGATTTATCTTAATTTGAATACTTCTTATTCTCCCATTCATACCTTCGTATCTGTATTAGCAATGACTAGAGTACATGCATAGGAAACGCAATAGGTAAGAGGAAACGCATACGTTGCCCCCATTGCATAACAATCTGCGACCTCGTGGATTGATTCTACGACGTCGTAGACAGCCATCTGCAATGACTGTATTGCATAACTTTCTGTGACATCTTCTACGACATCGTACATGTCTTGGCATCCACGATCGATTTTCTACGCTGCATCAATACTGACATGTGAAATGTTTTCGAATATTTCTTCCTGAAATAATGACCGGAATGAGACCAAACATCAAACCTGAATACTTATGGTTATGGTTATTTATTTCATTGAATAAATATTGACATATATCATTTTGGTGATAAAAAAAACGATGAGATATTCACTGTCTTAATATTCTGCCTTGCATAACAAACATGCTCTGCGATGCACTGATACCACATTTACCCATCTTAAAATACTTTAATAGTGAAAATGTTCATCTTTATCTTTCCAAATATACCACTATTCAATGAACTTGATACATTGCCCATTTTATTTATTTTTTATACTTCAAAATAGGTTCGTAATTTTCTACCATATTTTTAGATGAAAGTAATAAAAGCCAGACTTTTTAAATTATAATAAATTACAATTATGGATAATGTTCTCTCATGCACCATTTCGGCGTTTTGATGCCCCTCTACCTTGAAATTGTTCTTTAATATCATTTTTGAAGCCACAAGGAATCCTCTATTTTACGATTCAATATTATACCACGATCGGGGGTTGTACACGCTGCAAATGAGTGAATACATGCCATGGTGTTTTGTTGAAAGGATCCACGCGTGAAAATATTAACTTTTTTTTGCCTAAATGTAAGAAGCATCCTCATTGGTTGACGTTTCGCTCGCTCATGGCGTCACGCCCATTCGTGACGTCATATGGCACCGTGTCGTCGTTGATTATCCAATGAGCTGTACGCTTGTCTAGCGCTTTGGCATAAAAAAAACAATATGGCGGATCATTGGAGAGAAGCGAGGTAAATAAATACTTTGTTTCTTCAATTTATTTTATAATATAAGATCGTGGTATAAAAATAGGATGTAACTCGGTTAGTTTCTGACTTACTGTACACGATGGCCACTCGTTTTTTTTCGAAAAAAATGTCTACGATATCGCAGATGGACATTTGTTATGCAACAACCCCATTGAAAGCTTCACTCTCAGTGAACATCGGTCAAAAACTATACATTTTCTACCTCGTTTTCCATTCTCTTCCAACCCATGCATCTAAAAGTCATTTGACCAATGTTTTACTTAGTACCTCTAAAACATCCTCATTTGTATTTGGAGGATCAGCCCAAATTGCAAATGGCGGCACCACGGTAAGACTCGTATAGATCGCGCTCCTGCCTCTGCAAGCCTAATGTATGGATAACATATACTAAAACAATCGGATCGTATAGGAAAGTGTTCAATATAGTACATGGGACATGTCGGAGCGAAGAAATAGACAATTACGGTCTAATAAGTCTTTCTACGAACTAAATCTATTTAACCCAGACGAGATCGCCTGTATGAACAGTGGTGAGAGTAACATGGAGCCTACTACGCAGAGCCAAGCTTGCTCGCAGCAATATGTTTTATTACCCAGCGATTTCTTAAATACTTCTTCTCCACATCAATTTGTGCAAGGACAATCTAGCAACATTGGTGATAGCTCTACTATGAAAGTACAAAGTTTGAGAACAAGAAAACCTAATGAACAACAAGTTCAACTAATTGTGCAACAACCGAGAGACGGGACGGGAAGCTCAAACAACCAACAATCCACGCAGCTAAGTATTCCCATATCTCAGTCACAACTACCCGCAAATATATCTAACGATTTTATGCAAAGGTTAATTGCGCGAGAGGACAGGTTAGAGAAGTTCCTAAACCAAAGTAGTAGTAGAGATGACAGAATCGATAAACTTATAAGTGGGATAACCCTTGTAAACAATTCTGTCTCTGAAATGCATAAAGTAGCAGCGTCTAACCAAAGTAACATCGCAGCGTTGAATAGTAATATGAAAGTTCTGATGGATTCCCATGACAAGCTAGACAGAAACTGTAATAGGATCGAACAAAATCATGACAAGATTACTGGGGGTTTAGCGGACCTTCAATCTAAAATTGTCGATCTAACGAACAAAATTGAAACAAATTCTATATCAATCGCGAGTATACGCACAAATCCAACCCCGGCCGAATCAGTATTTCATCGTTTGCCAGTGCAATTACCAACTCAAATGCCTATCCCTAGGGAAGCCGCTACTAATCAAAATCAAAATAGCGATGAATATGTAAACCCAAGGGAACTCAGAGTCATCATTAAGGGTGTGATTGAGGAGGATGACGAAAATCTAGAAGAAAGAGTTTCAAATATTCTTGATTTAGTCAAGTTTAATTCTACTTTCGAAAACGCGGAAACGCTTGGGGTAAAGAAACCGAACGAAGAAAGACCATATCCAAGGCCAATCAAAATAGCTTTACTCTCAGTTCAGAAGAAAATAGACCTTTTCAAATGCATGAATTGGAACAAGAGTAAACCAGGGATTAAAGGTATCAGAATAACATCGGATTCGACCGAAGATGAACAATTGTTGTTAAGAGAGGCTCGCACTATTGCCAACGCCGCCACATATGCGCATGGATTAACAGCGAAGCCGAAAGGCACAGCTGTTGTCATAAGTGGAACAACTTACCAACGTGACCAATTCGATCAATTACCCAAGGGTATAAACACATCCAATGCTGCTACGTTTGAAACACCAGACGGGACCGCTTTCCAAGGCCACATGAGCCCGCTTTCGAACCTTTTTAAGTGCAACATAATCCATGATGATGTACAAGCAACCTCGGTTGAGCAATTGTTTCAAGTGAGGAAAGCCATAGCATGTAAATCCCCGGCAGAGTTTATTGACAAACTCAAAGTGATTCAAAATCCTTACGTAATTAAGCGTCTGAGCAAACAGATTGTTACAACTCCAGAATGGAATCAGTCCTCAGACGAGATTTTGAAACACTGTATGCGCCTAAAATTCGCCCAAAACACCCACTCGAAAGAATTCTTGGTAAAGGACGACAAGTTATTCTTCTATGAGGCGACACAAGATCCTTATTTCGGTTGTGGAGTGAATCTCATCGACACCCTGAACCTGACAAATGACATGGTCGACGCAAACAGAAATATTTGTGGGAAAATTCTTGCAAATCTGAAGGAAGATTTCGTCAGATAAGTGATCCTTTTCTCTCTCTAATATCCGACGCATTTGAGAAGCGATTGAAACGAATCAGTTCTTCTCATCCCTATCACCCCTCCTTAATAGCTGTGCATAGTAGGAAATTATTTAGCTGACTGTCGCCGAAGCATATACAAGAATTATGCCAAATTTCCGCATTCTATTATTGGGTGATTCCAGAATAAGGGGGTGGGGTCAAAAGATGTCGACACTACTTGCAGCTCATAATTGTAATGATATCGACGTAACCTGCCTCTGCGTGCCTGGAGCCAGGCTTAGGACGCTAAGCGAGGAAACATATAAAAAATATTTCTTCAAGTCCTTCGATCTGCTCTACCTCTTCGAAGGTATCAATGAATTCACCATCAAAGAAAGAAGACAACCAATCCGGCCAAGATTTTCCAAGAAAGATGAATATGTTACTCATATCACCAATGAAATTGAACACTCAATATACTGGTTAGATGCTGTAGCCCATGCTGTCATTATGACAGAAATCGTTGGTATATCGCTTGATCAATACACCAAATCGCAACACCAAGATTCCACTGATCAAGAAGCAATCCACCAAGCTCTAGCCGAAATAAACACCTACATTCGCAGGAGAAATAGAAGAAGACGATTAATAGCACCTCACTTTGAGGGAATCGTCCATAAAAAAAGAAACGGCCGCATATCTCATAGGTACTTATCTAAGACGAGAGACGGTCTCCACTACAACGAAACAGCGATCAACAAATTCATCTTCATAACGATGACAACCTTATACAGAAACATTCACTCAATATGCGAATAATCCTCTTATATATTGATAATTAATATGCTACAATCACATTAATATGTGGCAAGTAGATATATACAATCCTTTTCTCCTCTCTAACAATGAGATACCATCGATCGTTCTCCTCGCTCTAAAGGGTTTTTTTCATAACTCAGGCATATACCCTACAATCGCATCGAATATGTGGCACATAGGAACCTTCCTCTCTTTTTAAAACATTAATATGCTACAATCACATCAACATGTGGCAAGTAGGCATATACAACTATTTATTTATATCTCTTAGGAATCGGAAATTGGTGTATTCGCTCCCAAACAGAGCGTAGATATGAAATATATATATATATGTTTCCCTAGATGGACTGGATAATGTCTGCGAGTTATAGAACTTATCTAACCATTGCTCTATAGGGTTTCTTGTCATAACTCAGGCACATACCCTACAATCTATGAAATTTTATTTTTTTTTCTCGCTCGCTTGATAATATGTATATATGATTCCCTAGGTGACTGGATTCTGTATGTGAGCTATGAAACTTATCTCACTATCATGTACATAATTTTGAATTCCACCTCAATAACACGTGAAAACGTGGCAAATCGTAGGTAATGTTGGGAACCTGTAATATTTACATGTGTTTAATACAGGAAAATCATACCTGGTAAAAACAACTATCTACCTGTAGTACTGTTATCACTCCCATATAACTAATCATTTAGGCCCATGAGGCGGAGCGTAGATCCTGAACCACCCTATCTCCTTTGAGCCCGCGAATTTCGTGCAGGTTTGCTGCCAACCTGCATCCCCATCCTTGCCTCCTGTAGTAAACTGCATTGGAGGCACCCCCCATCCCCATATCTTCTCAATCCCCACACTATAAGAACATCTATGATCCCTCAAAAAGGCATTTCGATTGCCCACCTAAATACTCAAAGCTTATATGGTAAATTCTCCCTCTTTAAACATGAAATTATGAAACTTTCACCTAATGTTCTGGGAATATCGGAAACATGGTTACATAGTAACATATGTGACCCGGAAATTGAAATTCCAAACTACCAGCTCATAAGACTCGATAGACAATGGTCAGAGACAACACTAAACAATACTAATATAAATAATGATTCGGAAATTTCTCCCAAGAAAGGAGGTGGTGTAGCCTTCTACATAAATTCCAATATAAATCACACAGTCCTCTATGATAAAAACATAAGCTGCAAAAACTTTGAATGTCTCTGGATAAAGTTAACTTTAAAATTCACCCGACCTATGATTATAGGATGCATTTACAAACCACCTAAAGGTGATAGCAAGGAAATGATAGACTATAATACTTCATAGAATTTTAATGTGGTATGCTATAACCCAGCTTATCCCAGCCCATAAGGCGTTCCTTCTGGGGCCTGCCTAGGGCCCCAGAAGCCAGACGTTTTTCCCTTAGACTTGAACTCATTTTAGGCATTTTTTGGGATGTTGAATCTATTCTCATTGGGATCTAAAATGTCCTTTTTTATAGTCTTACAATTATTTCAGGATGACACTAAAATATAAAAGAAAACTTGACAATATAAAGTCCATATGGCCAGATACCAGAATCCAAAGTTTTTTGTTCATTTGGACCATTAATGACCTTTTAATCGCAAAAATACCTATATTTCTATTAAAACTAATATAATAACATAGGATACATAAGTCCCAAAAATTAATTTTCTTCACACATTTGTTTTATGCTGAAATCACTTTTGGTACATGTTTTCACATGAATGATGTCTGAACTTTCTGAACTTATTATTTACGATTTCATTAGTCTTACTGTCTTACTGTACACGTTGCATATATAAGCGTCTGTGAGTGACATTCTTTGGCGAATAATTTGTTCACATTTTAACCAAATTATTGGGGGGCCCTTGCCCCCCCCGGTTCCGCCGCGCCTGCAGAATCTTGCTGTAATTATAGCTTGCCCGGGCGGGCAAGCTTGTGGCAAAAACAGCTTGCCCGCCACCATTTTGACTTGCCAAATGGCCCGGGCAAGCTCTTATTTCGAACACTGAATACCCAACCTTTAACTATAATGTAAGACTTGTATTTCTACTCTGAATTGCGGAATAGAACCAACATGCTCAATCTATAAGATGTAATAGAAGATGCCCCACTCCCGGTTCCGCCGCGCCTGTTGGCATCTCTGAGTCGGTAAAACAAGTTGTAGTTGTACTTGTTACACAGGCTAGCTGTGCAGGTCGGGATCCCATCGGGGACCCCATCAGCCTGTGGCGGTGCATTACCGTAGCGGTTAGGACTAATAAACAAAACCCTGAGTGTAAAATAGATTTGCAACAACTTACCAACATTGATAGCTGTCCAAACATCTGTGTTTTTACGCGGCAGATTGCTAGATGAAAGCAAATTCAAGGAGAAATTCGGCAGTGGAAAACAGTGTAGGCTAATCCAAATCGCCGCCTAAAACATCGGCCATGTTTGCTGGTGCCCGGATGTGAGTGTAGTAAGAGTACTACACACAAGGTGGCGTGCTTTAGTAAGCTCAGAGAGCGGAAGAGCAGACCTGTTTGTTTTACTATAGAACTATAACCCAACCGTTGATTATAGTTCTATGGGTTTACTTTTATTGGCAAGTGCCATAAAAAAAATCAGCGAATCCAGTGCTCCCAAGTAGTGGGAGGTTTTCACGTTCTGCTATGACACCATATCATTGTGGTTTGAACAAAAATTAAGGAAAACAATCTACCATAAAGTCAACGCATTGACGGCAGTCCTTATTTGACTGATGGTTGAATTTCATTAACTTTAAGAGAACACAATATGACAAATGATAGGAATAAAATTACTGTATATATGGGGGCAGTCAGCGTTTTTTTATTCCAAGGTTCACTGAGCTTACATTTTTATTTTTACCATTTGTTTTTTATTCCCATCAATTAGATCCCACTTCAAGCTGTCGGGCCATATATGTTTTATTAATCTGCAAATGTGCTTTTGTACATAAAATGGTCAAATATAGGTGAAAATAGGCATTTTTTAATAACTTAAATAGGCTAAATACAATGGAAATGTAAGCACTCAATGTCGAAATGTTGAAGCACTTATGTCGAAATCTTTACTTAATAACACCAGTCCGACCATTTGCTAAATATTTTTTGTTGAATTCTGGGGAAAATATAGGAGATATTATTTTTATTTCCAATTTTTTGGCTTTAAAAAAATGGCTAAAATCACAGGGTGCCTACGTCGGGGCAACAAAGTATGTGACATGCATATAAAGCCAATAATATTCCTGAAAGAAAAAAATCAAAGTTGTATGGCAGACCCTCTAATTTTTCATGGTAGGTTAATTCTTTTGAAAAGAAATCAATTTGGCTAAAATCTGCAGGTGCCTATGTCGGGATACAATTTATTTAATTACTCTGTTACTATTCATCTTTCAAGGTGCTTGTGTCTATTAAGCAATGTGTATTATTAACAAATTCAAATTCTGGGCATATGAACAATATATGGAAAAATTTTGACCAAATGGCCAGAAAACCTTCCCCGACGTAGGCACCCCCGACGTAGGCACCCACCTTCATGTAGGCCCATGGTGGCAGCAACTAGACTCTATATTTTATTCATTCCTGATATGATGCAAGTGATTCTCAGTGTGATGACATCAATATGTATATCGCTAGATTATGAACTAGTTTATGTATTCTGTATAGCTGATGATATAAATTATTATCCTAAATAATTAATTTTAGTTGTTTTAATGAAAGTAGGCCTATTGTTTCACCACATGTTAACGAAATATAGCGAATTTGCCATTCCTTATCTAGACATTTATTCTGGTCATGTTCTGACACCCTTAGTATACGGGTACCAGGGAAACAGAAGGTTAAAATTGGCCTATATAAATTTTATATATTTCTGTATATATATCCATAAGGATAATAACGCTTAGAATTATAATGTTTTAATCATAACAACTGAACATTTCTAAGCCAGTAAAACAGTATGTCACGCATATGTACATGAATATGACACTTATACCTCATTGTGTCATATTTTTGTTTTAACACCTCCTTTCGCTCAACCATAGCAGTGGGGGTGTGGTATCATTTTAAAGCTAATGGGAAACCCAAAACAGGTTAGTGGGTTCATAATGCACTGCATGGGGCTGTACAAGGTGAATCTATTGGACAATTAGACAAAATCGCATAGACCTCCTGTTTTATTAGAATTAATTAGGCACATGCATATTTTAGTAGGATTAATCAGGGACACATTACATATAGCATGACAGAGATGAGACGGAGAGTGGGGAAAGAAAGGGAAAACGAGTGGGGGTAGAGAGATACAGAGAGTGGGGATAGAGAGATACAGAGAGCGGGGATAGAGAGATACAGAGAGCGGGGATAGAGAGATACAGAGAGCGGGGATAGAGAGATACAGAGAGCGGGGATAGAGAGATACAGAGAGCGGGGATAGAGAGGGACAGAGAGCGGGGATGGAGAGATACAGAGAGCGGGGATAGAGAGATACAGAGAGCGGGGATAGAGGGACAGAGAGCGGGGTTAGAGAGGGACAGAGAGCGAGGATAGAGAGGGACAGAGAGCAGGGATAGAGAGGGACAGAGAGCGGGGAAAGAAAGAGACAAAGAGCAGGGGTAGAGAGGGACAGAGAGCGAGGATAGAGAGGGACAGAGAGCGGGGATAGAGAGGGACAGAGAGCGGGGATGGAGAGACACTAAAAGCAGGGATGGAGAGGGACAGAGAGCGGGGATAGAAAGATACAGAGAGCAGGGATAGAGAGAGACAGAGAGTGGGGATAGAGAGGGACCGAGAGCGGGGATAGAGAGACACAAAGAGCGGGGATAGAAAGATACTGAGAGCGGGGGTAGAGAGGGACAGAGAGCGGGGATAGAGAAAGAGACAGAGAGTGGGGATAGAGAGAGACTTGGCTTGGCTAAATGTTCAATTTCAGGAATCGACCATATAGAAGAATATAAGTTAAAAAAAATAGCACTGGGATATATTATGGTAATTTGCTGCAAGGAATACAAGTGCCATGGTCTAAAAGGTAATGAAAACACACTGTTGTGCAGACTGTATTAACAAAATAAAATGGTCTTCAAAAACGTTTAGATCAGTAGAGGTCGTGGTGCAGTGAGTAGCAGCAGTGTCTCCATAGCATTATGCGTCCTGAGGAATGTGTTGTAAACGGTTTTGTAAACACTTGCGTCTTTGAATGGACGGTTTTGAGTATGATTTTGTAAACGGTGCATTTACAGTGTATCTAACGGATACTATATCAAACTTTATGCAAAACAAAAAAACTGAAATATTCCTAATAGGTGATCTAAATATAAATTTTCTGGACAAAAAATGTAGAAACAGGAAATTACTAAAAGATTTTGAACTCAACCTCAACCTCACCCAGTTAATCAAGACTCCCACCCGTTTCTTTCTAGACAACAATAAAACACTTTCTGGTTCCTTAATCGACCATATTTATACAAATTCTGAAATCGTCCTGGAACAAGGAGTAATCAATATTGCAATAAGTGACCATGAATTGGTGTATGCTGTTAGAAAAAAGGATAAAATCAAACTACCTTCAATTGTCAAACCAGGACGTAAGCTAAAAAACTTCAATGAAGGGATTTTTAAAGCGAGCCTAAGAAACAAATACGAATGGGAGAACTTCTTTAATATAGCTGATAGTGAAGTAGCATGGAACACAATAATTAGTAGAATAAGAGAACAATTAGATATACTAGCCCCTATCAGGAATATTAGAATTAAAATTAGCAATGATCCTTGGATTACTAAAGAAATAATAGATATCATCAATACCAAAAACCAACTCAGAGCCATTGCAGCCAAAACCAGATCTGAACAGGACTGGCTGAAAGCCAAAAATGGTAAAAAAAACTGCCAGCAATGCTATTAAGCATGCAAAGAGGAAATTCATATTGTTGGAACTCAATGAAAAAGAAAATGACCCCAAGAAATTCTGGGAGGTAGTAAACAGCCTAGCACCATCTAAAGGAAAAAGTAATGTAATACATCTAACTGATGACAATGATATAGAAATTGAAAACAATCGCATCCCTAATTATATAAATGACTACTTCATCAACATTGCCTCAAACTTAACGAAAGACCTAACTCCAAACTGGAAGCCAAACTCACCCCCAATTGCAGCCTCACTAACTAACATTGCAACCAATGACAATGAAGTCTTTGAACTACTATCTAACATTAATATAACTAAAGCATCCTCTATAGAAGATATACCCAACAGAATACTTAAGATAGCCCTACTAAACCTATATAAAGAATTTACCCATTGTATTAACCTATCCTTCTGCACATCATCCTTCCCTGACTCGAGGAAACTTGCGAATGTAATCCCTCTTTTCAAAGGGGGAAAAGCAAATAAAATTAATAATTATAGACCCATTTCGCTGCTACCCACGCCAAGTAAGATAATCGAGAAAATTGTGCATAAAAGAATATACGAGTACCTAGAAGCCTATAAAATTTTAAATAAAAATCAATTTGGTTTCAGACCAAAAAGATCCACCTTAGATGCTTTAACCACTGTAACTGATGGCATAGCTTGAGAATTGGATAAGAGCACAGACACCCTAATCTCCTTCATAGACTTCAGAAAAGCATTCGATCTTGTTAATCACTCAATATTATTACAAAAATTAGAACATTTGGGCATAAGGGGAACATTACTAAATTGGTGTAGATCCTATCTCAACAATAGAAAGCAGAAAGTCATAGCGAATAATCTCACATCAACTCAAGGTAGAATCACCTCAGGAGTACCCCAAGGGTCAATCCTTGGGCCTCTTATGTTTATTATCTTTATTAATGATATTGAATCTAACATACCAAATTGCAATCTTACACTATACGCCGATGACACTATAATCTACTTACACAATAAAAACCTAGACATATTATATGAAAATATGCAAAAGGCCATAGACAACCTCTACAAATGGTGTAAGAGTAATCTATTCCTAGTAAATACCTCCAAATCAAATCTAATGCTCTTATCCAAATCCAAAATAAAACAGGAAACCAGTAAACTCAAAATTATCACATACCATAATGAACCGCTAAAATTAGTATCCTCCTACAAATATCTGGGCTTTATAATAGACAATAAACTAAACTTTCAGCCCCAACTAACACATGCAGTAAATACAATAGCTCACAAAATATACCAGCTTAACAAAATTAGAAGATATATAGGCACACAAACTGCCATAAAAATTTTCAAAACACGAATCATACCCTTCTTTGACTATGGTGACATCATAATACACAATGCACACAAACCAAAAACTGATAAATTACAAAAATTACAAAATAGAGCTCTCAGAATAATACTAAACTGCCCATTTGACACCCCCACTAACCAATTACACAACAACACAAAAATAGCACTACTACACAATAGACGAATAACACATCTCAGACACACTGCTTTCAAAAGAGCAAATGACCCCACCTATTCAAACATACCAATTAGAAACACTAGAATTAATGATGGACCAACATTGAAAATACCCAGATATAGATAAAAAATGGGAGAGAACACTGTTCAAGTGAAATGTGCACAAACTTGGAATGAACTCTCACCCAAACAAAGAAATATTGGAACAATCGAAGCATTTAAATCTAATCAAAAATTATGGCTTAATACCTTATATACATAGAATTAATTATTATCTAAACAAACCTTCTCTTCTCTCAAACATCCTACACATATACATACTAACCCTCAAGAAATGCCATCAGTTATGAATAAAGCTAATTAAAATCCTAACCCCATAATGCTGTGAAAATACTGGTGAATGCAAATACTAACATCAAATCATCCTGATTTGTGTGGCACGGTAGCATTATACCATTATATCATAATATCTATGCTGGCACTAATAAGACCACCTGTATAAAGATACAGATGTATAGAGAAAGGTAGCAATGTGATTCTGTACATATATGTTATACTTATTTTGTAAGCACCTTCTGTACCCTTAACACTCCTTCTGTAAGAACAGAGTGGCAAAAGGCAACAGAACTCGATATTATGTAAAGATCTACTTCATATAACTCCAAAGTTCTGTATATATATACACATATAGTACCCTCTAACACTCCATCTATGAATCAGAGTGGCATAGAAGGGAAAAATTGTAAATATAGTGATACTACCTATTTCTTCGACCCACAATACCCCTGCTCTAAATAAATAGACCAGCTAGGGCCGGGCGAGAAACCCCGAGAAGGGGAGACCTGTACTACCTAGTGTAAATAAAAGCTGTAAAAAAAAAAAAAAATCCATTCATGTGAATACTTTACTTATTATCGCTCACCGGCGGCAGTTTTCTCTCGGTGATAAGACTCTTAAGTTCTTGTATAAACATAATTATACCAGCGTATATCGTAAGAGCTGAGAATTCGGCTTTAACGTAGGTTAATGAAATAGCTTTTGTATTGCCCAGCGATGATCATTTCTGGATCACATCTTCCTAAGTGTAGCAAATCCAGTGTCAAAACAAAGTAGATTGGGATCCAGTAAACAACCCTAATATCAACACAAAACCGGTTAACGGTTGGCAGCCCTTCATATTGAAGTAGATCAAAAGGTCATGAATGGTATTTCGCCTCGTGCCAATAGTAATTGTAGTTAAATAGTTAATGGAACCCAAACAATTATTTAATCATAAACCGGGTTCATCATTTGGATACAATCCATTTTTTCGTCAGTAGCCCTGGTCTTACCAAGTATCAATTGGTTCTTTACAATGTTTTAAACCATTCTTTTTATATTACATTTATATGATTGTTGCTAGTGATTTTCTAATAATTAGCAATTACTTTAGCCATGATAGTTATGTGTAAACATAACATAATGATTATTGGCATTCACTTGGTATCTATTAAACATTAAATTATGCAAGTATAGATATGAATGAGTCAATATATCCAACAAACAATAGTAGGTTGTTTGCCATTCTAGATTTCACGCCAATGTCAGTGATTGGACGCTTACTAGGCGTATAATGGCATTTTTCGGTTTGGAGTGAGGGGGGCTTTCCCTCCGTTTGGAGGGATTCTCTCAACTCCGAGCTTAGTCTGACTGCCTCCTCCCTCTGACAGTGACAGCTTTGTGTGATGAATAATTAGTCATAAGAAGAGCATAATGTTGCCGATAATTTAAAAAAGAATCAGATGTGTTAAAATAGTATGGCCTACTACAGTTGTTTGATAGATAAGTGTGCTCTGCCATATGTCAGCTAATAGTACGGACATGCAGTGCGAAAACATGTGGAGCCCAAAGTGATGTCTAGCTCCACTGGCTGCGGGAAGCTCCGTGGGAAGCCTTGCGATGGTTTGTGCTGGTTCTGTAGGTGGAGAGGAGTGACGAGGTTCTGCCTACATGGTTCACTGTTTCAGTGGAGACCCCACTTTACAATTGCCAAATCCTTTTTATTTATCGACAGTGTGGAATGAAGTGCCCTTGTAGTACCAGGACTGAGAAGACTATCTAACATAGAACCCGTTACATTTTCTGATTAAATATCGAATGTATACTGTTTCTAAAAAGGTACTTATCAATACATTTACCCTAAGGGGCTTCTGATCTAAGTATAATCAGTTTCTCTGCTTTATAACTATACACAGTAGAGCTACCTTACACTGTAATTGTATAATATTGACAGGGTAGAATCCTTTCAAAGGATTGACACTCGGAACGAACATATATAATTAAAAACCAATGGGCTCGGAACAGATGCTAAATGAAGATACAAAATAATGGCAACCCTGAAAGGTTGCAATATTTTCGGTATCAAAAGGAACCAAATATAGATTTGGTACACTCCACAGCAAATGAGAACAAGGGTCGGTTTACTGTTTTGGTTTGTTTTTTGTTTTTTTTATTGATAGCATTTCATCTTTACAGATAATAATTCACAGTGTATCAAGTGAAAAATATTAAATAGAAAGAAACATACATCATCATAGTTTTACATTGAATTTCTAACATTAAGGTTGGTATAATTCAATAAATTGATCTTTATGAGATAACAAAATGTGCTGCCATAGAGCGGGTTGGCAATGAACTAAGTGCTTTACTATCCACTACAGGCGGCCCCTGGTTTGAACAAAGCGAGTTAGGTAGTTTCATTGCAGTAATGAAATTAAGAACATATTTATTTTTGTATTGTATTTTCGTGGCATATATGAAAGGTATAAAATAAATAAAAATGGTTTGGGTTGGGTCCACAGAAATTCATAGAGACCTTGGCTTACCTAAATATCCTCATTGCCAATAAATTCATTCCAATATAGGTTTGATAATTCACTTTTTAAACTATTTTGGTCATCGATCTCCCTGATATTATTGGGCAGATTATTCCAAGTGACATCAGAGTTTGCTAGGAAGGATCTTGATGTATTTTCTTTTTTCCGCCTAAATACATTTAACTTTCTACCTACATTACCTCTTAGTTCCATATTCGCTTCTCTATTGACAAAAGATTCAGTTTTTGAGACAAGGCATAAAACTCTGATCTTTTTTCTAAATCTTAAAGGCAAGATTTTATAAGATACATGCAAATCAAAGTTCAAAATATGTCCCCAGGCCCCCCTCAGAATTCTTAATGCCTTGTTCTGAGTTTTTTTGAGTCTGCTATGAACATCATGTGGACCCAAATCTAGACAACCAGTACCGTTTTCAAGTATGGGTAGTACAAAGGCTTTATACATTTTTATAGCAACCTCACTTCCTATATATGGTAGAACTTTCCTAATTTTTGATATTTCAAAATATACTCTTTTTGTTATATAATTAATCATTTCCTCCATACATGGTTGTGAGATGATAAGGGTACCTAGATATCTATATACACTTAGTACACCTATTTCTGTATTGTCCACTATATATCGAGGGATAATATTTCTATTTCGTCTGCTCCAAAGAATTCTTTCTACCTTCGTTTTGTTGCTATTCAATTTTAAGCCATTGTGATTACACCATTTGCCAAATTTTGGGATATCGTTTGCAAGTCATCAATGTCTTGATTTGTCACAATTTTCCACCATATTACACAATCATCAGTGTATAATAAAATTTTTGAAGAGAAGTTCATTTCAACAATGTCATTCATATAAAGAGAGAACATTACTGGCCCCAGGCTACTTCCCTGAGTGACGCCTGCCTTTAGTTGTATATCATGTGAATGAATATCTCCCAACCCGATGTGCAGAATTATATTTTTAACCTAGTTTTAACCTGGAAATTTTGACCCGATTTTGACCTGGTGCTTTACTAATCGTAAAAAGTTGTGAGGCTCAAACTTGATTTTACAATGCTCTATTGACCCGATTTTAAAATGCAGTTTTTGATGCTCTCAGAATTCCGCTCAGTATCAGGTGTAACAATGCAGTTTTTGATGCACTCAGGGCATCACTTTCATTGCACCACTGCAAACTTGTATGTTTAAGCAGGCATGAGTAAAATTGTTTAAATCAATTGGGATGAAAGTTATGCCCATTATTGGGTAGCCTAAGATTGCTCCATCTGCCTGAGATTTCCATCTGTTTATTCATCTCTTTTGCTGTCAGCAGCCACAATCACAGTGAGAATCACCACTATATGTGCATTGGTATACAACAGGCCTAGGGTGCTCCATGCACCCATATAATTTCTGTGTATGGTCACAGGGGTGTTTCTATACTGACCCCTTTTTAAAAAGATAAATTACAATAAGGAACTATTGTAAGATATTTCTTGTGATGTTTCTAAGTATATGATAGGAATATGTAATGTAGAAATGCAACGTCAGTGTTTTAGTGGTGCTTTCATTATAAAAGAAATTGTGAATGCACTACAGTGACCAGTAGCGCCACCTGGTGACCGTCCAAAGGACGGGTACATTGCTAGTAAATCATAAAGTTTCTGCCATAAAATCGGTAGGCCTATAATAAAATATGAAAAGTAGTAGCTTGTAATTTGCTATATGCTAACTTCCATTAAGATCCCAGAAAAGGGATTATAGATTAATGGTCAGTCCCCATGCAT
Source organism: Sthenelais limicola (assembly GCA_942159475.1). NCBI lineage: Eukaryota > Metazoa > Annelida > Polychaeta > Phyllodocida > Sigalionidae > Sthenelais > Sthenelais limicola. The sequence goes on along the minus strand of OW804097.1, from coordinate 66,612,599 downwards.
AGGCAGAGCTCGGTATTGTTTGTTCTACAATCGCATGGTTGTATGCTTAGTAATATGACACCATATGCATGAAGTTCCTGCTATTAGCTTAAACTTGTATGATGGTAGCTAATATAGCAGCTACTATCCATGTGCTTTTCTATTTTGTAGTGTATATGATTTATTAATCTGAAAATGTGCGTTTTGTACATAAAATGATCAAATATAGGTGAAAATAGGCAATTTTTTAAAACCCCAAATAAATACAATGGGAATGTAAGCACTCAAACCAATGAATTTATGTCAAAATCTTTACTTCATAACAGCGGCCCGACCATTTAATTCTGGGGAAAATATAGAAGATACTGTTTTTATTTCCACTTTTTGGCTTTAAAAAATGGCTAAAATCACAGGGTGCCGACATTGGGGCAGTAAAGTCTGTAAAAAATATATAAAATCAATCCCCAACTGGGTTAACTATGACATGCATATAAAGCCAATAATATTCATGAAAGAAAACAATCAAAGTTTTGTGGCAGCCCCTTTAATTTTTCATGGTAGGTTAATTCTTTTGAAAAGAAATCAATTTGGCTAAAATCTGCATGTGCCTACGTCGGAATACAGTTTATTTGATTATTCTGTTATTAATGATCTTTCAAACTCTTAGTGCCTATTGAACAATGTGTACTATAAACGACTTCAAATTATGAGCATAATGAACGATATTTGGGGGAAATATTTGACTGAATGGCCAGAAAACCTTACTCCAACATAGGCACCCCCCCCCCCCCCGACGTAGGCACCCGCCCTAATGTAGGCCCATGGAGGCAGCAAGTAGACTATATGTGACCCATTTTAGGGAAATGAGACATAAGTCGCAAAATATCATGTTTGAGATATCACCATATTTGAAAGCATGAGATGAAGCCGATTCCAATGATAGTAAACAGTAGGGCACCTAATAAGTATTTCTATATTTAAGTTTGATATTTTTATTTTTGAAAAGTAAAATTTGTAATGTTTCTGGATGGGTAATTACCAATAAAGTAACTAAATATACTCCCTACGTACAAAGGCCTTCAAACCGCAAGGATATATTTAATACAATATCCTGAAATTTGTCACATGCATTCATATGACTGTAAGTGTTACACCAGAAAATTCAAATAAAGGGATCTTATCAAATAAACACTTTGAAAAATATCCATTTTGCGACTTATGACTCATTTTCCTGAAACACATCACATATATATATACTATATACTATATTAGTCCTAATAAGATACATATATGATTTTAGAAGTTAACAATTTATTCTTTTGGTTTATGATGGTTTTTCATTTAATTCTTATTTCATTTATATCATTAGCATTACATCGTTTAGTTTAGTGGAGAGGGGTTTCTATGAATGGTTGTCAGAGACTGAGTGTGAGTATCAGAGAGTGGAGTGGAGTGTCAGCCAGTAGGTGTGAATGCCATATGCTGGGGAGTGAGCAGTGCCAGCTATTGTGGCCTATTATGAACTATTATTTGTGATAGAAGTATTAAGAATGTTTAGGTTATAGGTTATACAGATTCATGAATATATGTGATTCTCAAATAAATACAATAATATGCTTTATGGACCCGATTTATAAATGTGGTCCTGATGCTCCCAATGATGCACTACTGACCAGGTGTAAAAGACGCTGTTATGATGCACTCAGTGAGGCAGTATCATTGCTATGTGTGTTTGTGCAGCTATTATTGTTTATATCTGATATATATGTGGAATATGAGAGGATGTATGGGAGGGAGAGAGAGAGAGGGAGTTACTTAATAAAAATGATTTTGTTAATAGACCCCTTTGAAAAATATGGGTTTTCCAAGGGTAACTCATTTTCCTGTGACACATCACATTATGGGATATGCAGTAAAGGCTCAAATATTAATCAACAGTACAAATATTTACATGTCCATCACTTGATATAATATTTCAACTGCATGCAGCAAGAGCATATATACACCCGATTTAGATACATAACTTTGATATGCATTTTGAAGTGCATCATATGATGCACGTTTCATCGGGTTCAAAACCAGGTGCAGAACTGCTTTTTTGAGAGGATTGCACTTCTGTGACTGGTCAGATGCACTTCTGCATGCACTGGCAGATTTTTGAATGCACATTGGGAATTTAACACATTGATAACGATTGTTAAGATATTCACTCATTAATTTAAGAATCGTTTCACCAAATCCCAATTTTCCTAGCTTATGAATCAGTCTATCCAAATTAATTGTATTGAAATCTTTGGATAAATAAAAAAAAATCAGGTCTGAATCTTTCCCTTCATTTTTGTTTTTCAATAGGCTAGTGATGAGTGTTTTCAAGGCAGTGTCAGTTCTGATAGCAGCAATACCTAGGGAGTGGCTCCGCCTGGTAGCATCTGATGACTTTTCTCTACCAAAAAAAAAAGATACAATGTTCAGGATCAATGAAAAACTCATGTGTATTACTGAGGTAAAAACCAAGGAAATATATGCGGAATGGGTACAGTTGTCCTTACCTGACTACGAAAAACTAGATGGATGGCATGAAATTCTCAATGATAGAAGGTTTAAAGGTGATAGGAACCAATGGAAGGAGAAGTTTGTTATTCCTGTCGAATGTTGTAATATTGTCAAATGGCAGGTGCTCCAGTATAGAGTGTTCCATAGAACAGTTTGCTGTAATAGTTATCTCAAACAGGTTCATGCTAAGCCTTCCCCGTATTGCGATTTTTGTGATGAGATTGACTCAATTGATCACTTTTTTATAAGTTGTTCCAACCCCAAACGCCTCTGGGAAAAACTAAAAATATGGGTGGACAGAACCAAAATGTTCCCGGGTTTTAGTAGAAGAGATCTTAACAAAACTAACATCTTGTTGGGATACAGCGGAGAGAGTAAATTAAAGAACGCAATCAATTGGATATTGTTATCAGCCAAAGCGTACATTTATCGCCAGAGAATCTTTAACAATAACAGAATAAATTTCACTGCCTTTATTAATGAAATGAAAGTGAATATAAGAGTGATGGAGTATAACAACATAGTAACAGGTAAGAAGAAATCCAAGGATAGATTGTGGGAAAGAATCCTTAGTGAACTAGAAGGGGAGGGGGATTAAAAACCTTATCGGTAGATACCCTGTCTTGTACTAGGTCTCCTACATCCATATTTAATGGTAGTCGAATGACTTTTTCTTACTCATGTTGATTGGACAAGTGTAACAAATCCAATATTGTTAAGTGTGTGAAAGAAAATCAAGAAAATACCAAAAAAACTACAAAATACAAGGTACGACAAGGAAGTCATTTAGAATTGTAAGAGCCATGATGGCAGACTATGTTGAATAAAAACCTTTCAAAAACAAAAAAAAGGCAGTGTCAGTTTCTTTTCCCTTGGTAAAACCATATATATATTATGATCACATTGTTTTCAACGAAATAATCATCCAGTTGTCTCTTAAGCATGGTTGGTCTATTACTGCATTTCTGATTTCGTTCCTGCCAGCAAATGGATCAGCTTTTTGCAGATATTTGGCAGAACGCCTTTTTGACAACTAAGTTTTGGCAACATTAAATCTATGTATAGATATTAAAATCTAACAATTTTATTAAATAGATGAAATATGGATGCATACATGTATACGTAATACAAAGAGAATACATAATATTCAGGATTTGGAGAAGAAGATGCATATCTTCATCATTATCTCTATGTATAGATATTAAAATCTAACATCATCTGTATCGAAGTGCCAAAGCATTGTAATTATAGCATGGTCACCTAGGTGTCTACAAGGTATTGCACTAAATAAGGCCCATGGCATGGACACTTATAGAATAATGACATACAAATTCTACCATTTAATCCCGATTGTATAAGTTATATTTGGTATGCTCACTATTTCAGAGCCAACCATGATATTTAATTTGTTTCACTACTGTTGTAACCATGACAACCAACTATAAGCATAGCTAATCTCTGGTATTTAGCAATGTCATCACACTGTCCATAGTTTGAGCTCTATTTGCCATTTTATTATTATTCCAATTGAGTTGATATTAGTTAATTTGTTTTCTCTACTTCCTAGAGCCAGGCATTTAATAATTCAATATATATACAGTACATCATACCATCAATGGAATTTGGATATTGACTTTATAAAATAATCTAGATCGTCAATGTCTTTCAAACTCTGCCGAAATTGGTAGTCTTTTACCATTTCGACGCTCGATTCATTCCGTTTTTATTCATTCTCAGATATGTGTGGTTATCTCAGTGGCTATAAAGTGTGGACTTATTCGTTGATGATTAATGAAAGGTCTTAAAGTTAGGTAGTACATGTATATCGATGTAATACTCCTGGTACAATGATGATTTTATCATTTCACCCGTGTTTGTTTATATTAATTGACCGAAACCATTGAACGAGGTTTCTTTGATTAATGTTATGTCTAATGTTCGATAATTTGTGTCTATTTCTTAACAACAATTTTTCAATCAGATCTGTGTAACAGGCAACACTCTAAGGTATCCATGGTGGACAAAGTGTATTTACATTTAAACGTTATTTAAATGTCTTGGCCGTAAAAGAAATAAAAAAAATACTATAAGATTGTTTTTGAAATTCTGCGCATAATGCGCAATTAAAATGCTGAATATCATTTTTTCTAAATCTAAAATTCTTATTGGTGAGGGTCTGAATACTTATTAGGCCAGAGTAGACTAATTGATCAAATGTCATTAATAATATTGCCATATACCAGGAGCAAAATAATTGAATCAATCTATGGTAGATCGTAGTAGGTAAGTACATCATTTGTGCATTTAAGAGAACTCGGTAAGGTTTCTGCGGCGGTTAACTTGATTCGTCTATTGAAGTCTTTAGAATTACAGTATTCACCAGGAACGATGTGGTATGAGACATTATATAATAACATCATAACAGATGCAAACGATCCAATGCCTTTCTAAAACACCTTGCTTGGAGAATGCGTTTATTTATGAATCGCGTGTGCTATATCAATATGGGTTTCCCCTTTCCCAAAAGGAATTACAGCATCCGCTCTAAATATAGCATCCATGCCATCCATAACATCCATGTGGAGTTCCTATTCCTGTGTCCCAGGAATGCCAATGAAAGTCATTAATACGAGACCTGCGATGAATCATTTACCAGGTTTTTATGGGAACAGGCCACCTCACGACCATTGACCAAGGCAGCAGATCTCAGATGTGGAATCCGTGACCACGTGCTTAGAATACGGGCGAGGCGTGACCCTACGAGAGCTAAATGTTTGGAAAAGTGGTGCGTCTGACATCGACTACAGCCTTAGCCAATCAAATCATTGCCAGTGGCATGACTGGGGAGGGATTTGGGTTGAGGAGGGCCTAGCGAATATAGAAATGATTTCTTCCCTCCAGATTCCAACAGACGTACATTTGGTTTGGAATTGCATTGCGTTTAATTCAGCCCGTTTTACTGGATATCTTTGCCTATAAATGTTGGGTAATATTCCTCACTGAATCTCACACTCCAACTGTAATCCAGTATAGCTAAACCATTTAGAGATTTGTATACATACTTCTTTTCATCTTTCATTTAATCATTTCATTAGATTTAACTATCTTTTCTACAACTCATTTTTAATATATTTGAATTCAAGGTGCTATGAAACATCCCATGCACTCCTGTTGTTTAAAATAAAATATGACATATATCTTGTGGTGCGAGAAGCCAAAGGATTCCAATTTATTGAACTTATAGAATAAAGCACCAATGTTATTCATCTCGATATCTCCTATTTTTTGTATGCAATATTCACTCGAATATAATATAAATGTGTGTAGTTAGATATCTCCTATTTTCTTTTTTTTATGATTTATTTTATACCCTTCTTCATTGTAATAATCCGATGTTAGTCAGGGCACAATGGAAAACGTCAATGTTGACGAGAGTGTTACTGTTTGTATTTCCTGAATAAGTAAAATATATTTAAAATGGCCATGTAAAATGGCCATTTAAAATGGCCATGTATGATATTTTATAATCCTATAATCCTGAAGAGAATTCGAGCCATTTCATGCGATTTGTTTTTATTACTGTTAATCGCGAATGAAATGTACAGATAGACATAATTATAGGCCTACATAATATATCAATGCGGAGATTAACACTAAGAGTGTACTTTTGAATTTATATATATTGAAACTTTATTTTCATTTTGTCATACATAAGGTCTATATGAAAATAGGCCTCTCGTCTCTGTCAAAGATAGTTCTTCCGACGGGCCCTTCTACATCAATTTCAGGATTATAACACGTTTTGAGTAGGATTACAGCCGGATTAGTTGGGATCAACTATACACAATTCGATACAAATCAGTGGAAATGTAAAACAGACAGTTTGGAATCCATGTTTATAAAATCCTTATTTCTACCTAATGTTGGGAGGATTTAAGCTAACAATGCATATGCAATTCCTTTCGCATTGTTTCCAGCTTACAATTAGATTGGAGATTTACTGACTTTTTCCATATTACTCTAAGCTTTTCCCAATCAAATGTGAATCGCTGGATTTATTGTCTCGCGTTTATACGCGTTTATAATATGTTCCAGTTTTCTTACGAATAAGTCCTCTATTCAAATTTCATTTTGAAACACATAATTATTTTCGCTATGATTCAATACCAACGATCGTTTATCTGCAACGAATTTTGTTAAATAGATGAAATATGGATATATATGTAATTCAAAGAGAATACATAATAATCAGGATATTGGAGAATGATTTAAAAGATACAAGGCGCGTTATATGCACATGGGGTCTGTATTAAAAATATAAATGTGCATTCTCAAATATTACGACAAAAGCAATCTTACCAAATTTATACTTTGTTTGATTTAATGGACTATGTAATCAATATTGTGCTTCTGTTATATTAATCATACAATAATTTGAAGCCTAATCGGCTGGAAGAAAACCAGCACCAGCGAGCAATATGTTTTTCAGTGAAAAAACAAAGTAAACCCCTCAACATTAAATGAGGAGGCGAAGAGTAAATTAAAATACATTTTGTTTATTATTTTGGGTAAAAGGTTATAAAGATCCAGCGATGAACATTTTTATTTGTTGAATAAAATAAATGGTGTATTATATCACATAAATATCACATTGTCTGTTGAAATTGCTGGGTAATAAATAGTTGAAGATTAAAAGAGATAACCCTTCGTGGGATAGTTTTTGTGGAGTCTTTTGGTAAAAGATTCAGGGCGGAGGGTGGGCGATTTCGCTTCTGACTAGGGTGCGAGCGAAGGTCCAAGTGGCGTGTCTGACAGACTTTGGCCCAGAGTTCAGTTCTAAGTCGTGAAGGTGGCGCCACCCATTCAATGCCCTATAATGCCACGTCATTATTAGCCTCATTAAATGAGGAGGCGAAGAGTAAATTAAAATACATTTTGTTTATTATTTTGGGTAAAAGGTTATAAAGATCCAGCGATGAACATTTTTATTTGTTGAATAAAATAAATGGTGTATTATATCACATAAATATCACATTGTCTGTTGAAATTGCTGGGTAATAAATAGTTGAAGATTAAAAGAGATAACCAAGGGGATTCGCTAAGCGAGTCGCTTAAGGGCGTGATGGACAGATGTTCTTGTGGAAGAGAAGGGGCGTATATACGCCGCCACCGCGTCGGACGCCCACGTCCCGTGAGATTTAACATCTTGGAGGGAGGCTCCGGCAGTGTTGTAAGCGTATGACGCCGACCCTCGGCGAAGGCTGTGTAAGGAGAAAAGGCTTGAATCAAGGTGCGCAGCTTTGAGAAGGCGCTTCCATTGAGTCACTATATAGTTAATGGTCATGTGTCGGGCGTTAGGGAATTGCAGGAGCGGGGAGCTCGAGTCTCTTGTCGGCGCCTGTTTGTCGAGGCGTAGAAGGGCTCTGCGGAGGCAGAACACTGGATCATCTGTCGTCGGGACAAATAAGATCGTGGCCTGGCGCGATGATTGCATTGATTTCGACCACTTTATGGAGATATATGAGCCGTCCGATGCTATTCTGCAGTCTCCCCGCGTCAGGTGTCTAGTGGCGTCAAAGAGGGCACCAGATCTGGGAGCGAGATTGCTCTGACGCAACATGCCCATATACATGACGAGGATAGCAACTCTGATGTGCGTAGGAAAGTCGAGGAGGTGTATATTCAATAGTATTTTCTTCAAGATCTGTGGCGTGACAGGAAGCTTCGGCTTCGGGACATGCCTGAGCGTCAGTTGCAGGCCCCTTATGGCGTAGGCGACCCGCGGATGGTAGAGAGATGCGGAGGCATACCCCGTCAGCTTGAAGAACGTCCTGACGCCTGTAATAGTGTTTATAATAGTAGCAGGGACTTTGGTATACTTAGCTAAATATTCGATGAACCAGCATATTAGCTCAGGAAAAGGTTGCTTGAAATTATGGCCCACAGCTTTGCAGAATGCGATATACTTCCTGACGGCCGCATGCCTATTTGCGACTGTCCCCGGGCGATGTGCTTGGCGTTGTCTGGCCTGAGCAGCTTCCACGAGGTGCCTAGGTTGCCTGCCTAATAGAACATATGAATGTTGAACATGTTATCACGAGCACAGGAAATATAAATGTCATTTTCTTTGGCAATGTCTTTAGCTTTGAGTAATTCTTCAGAAGAGAGAGCCGCCCGAGAGAGTGCGTCAGCGATGACCATTTGTACGCCCGGGACATGGACAAACTCATATCGGACTTGAAATTTCATTGAATGATACCAGAGCGCCCTGGCGCAAGCACCCAGAGTCGGGTCTCTAGCTCTACCATCTCTATAGGCAAACACCGCCGCAGTATTGTCACAGTGAATCCTTATTATGCCCCCGGCGTGCCTGGATTTTGTAAAGAACCGAGCAGCTGCCAGGCAATTGATTGCCTCCAAGTGGTTGATGGATTTCTCAGACAACATTTCGGGCATAAATGTGTACATATAGGCGTGGTGACCGTTGGTAGCACCCCCTCCCTTTAGACAAGCGTCGGCCCATATGTGTTCCACTACTTGTTGACGCGGAATTATGGCTTTTCCATTGAAGGCTTCTGTGTATTTTAGAAACCACTTCAAGTCCGACTTTATGTACGGGGAGATGGTGACCTTGTCTCCTGCGGCTGCACGGAGGCCAGCCAGAAGTCGTTGCATGAATAGGCGTGCAGGTGCGATAATTTTGGCGACGTGGGCAATCTTACCGACCAGGGATTGCATGGCGCTTGTTGTTATTTGGTGTTGACGCAGTGTATTTGCCAAGCAGGAACTTGTTTCTGCAAGTTTAGGAAGAGGTATTGAGAGACGATTTTCTTTTGTAATAATGTCAATTCCCAGCCACCTTACTGCGTGGCTAGGGCCTTGGAGCTTTTTGCGTGCGACCTGCAATCCCAAATCTGTAAAAAGTTCGATTGTTAGTTGCATTTGACATTTTACTATCTCAACAGATTCACCGATTATAAGTAAATCGTCCAAATACTGCTTTGCTGTCACGCCTTTCTTCTGCAAAGCACGCACTATAAACTCCGCCACAGACTGCATTACAAAGGCAGAACTACGAGCCCCGAAGGGGAGCACCTTATCGATGTAGTAGGCGTCATCTACCATGATTGCCGTCAGCGGCCAGTCTAACGGGCAGAGAGGAAAGTGTCTATATGCGCGGCTCAAGTCAATGACAGCCATTGCAGGAGCCACGCCCATTTTTCGAATAATCTCGACTGCACAGTTTATAGTGGGTAGTTGGTGATATGCTGGCGCACAATTGTATCGATTTTTGTATATTTTATCATTGACGCCCCCCTCCAGGAAGGAGTAGTCCACTATAATCCTCCTGGAGGTTGTATCAGATTTTGGACGAGTCATAAGCGGACTGACATTTAACCATGGGGTGAAAGGCGGCCGTTTGTACGGTCCGGATATGGCGTTATGTTCCATTTCTTCCTTTACATAATCTCGAACATGCGCCATATGTTGCTGTGCTGACGGATGATTCACCACTGACTGTGCATAGTAGCGAGGCCCGCCGACATATTGCATCGGAAAACCAAAAGTCACGCCTTCTAACACCATTTTGTCACCTTTATGTCCTGTGGCTATGTCTGACCATTTTTCAATATTTAGCGTCGAATCAAGCGGGATTTTTGCACCTTTATAGTTGGGAACATTGTAGATTTTAACCTTTTCATAAATGCCAGCCATTTTAGAGTCCATATAGAGATCAGGGTAGGGCCAGTTTGTATATGCGTCAAAGGCAATGTTCTGTGGGCTATCACTGTCACATTTGTTGGGTGAAGTTTCATTTAATTCATACTCACAGACGTCTAAGTCATTGGTCACTAGTTCCTGTTCATTAAACACCTGTTCGTAATGTGGATACTGTACATTTTGGAGAAAGGTAGGCACCTCTCTCGTGGCTTGTTCGCCGTCACTCGCTTGTGTTTTGAAGTCAAGTTCTCGGTCGCGGGCGTGAGTTTCTGCCTGGAATTGTACAAAATTGTCATTAGAAATACACATTGCGCCATCGATTGCTTCACTGTTTCTCCTGTTCACATTTTTAATGGTTTGAATTGACCCAACTTTGTTGATATTAACTCTAGAGATAGATTTGTCTACGGCAGAATGGCTTCTGTCGGATTGTTCGTGTTTATGTCGGCCATTTTGGTTGTGTTCTCGTTCCTTGCGAGAATCGCGTGGGACACGAGATTTTACACGAGAAGCGGCTGCCATGTTGGCTTGCCCGCTCTCGCTAGTATGGGCGCCGCCATCTTGGATGGGGCGTGGCACATATGATCTGACGCCGACATATTCATTAGATTCAGAGTTAATTGCACAGTTTAAATTGTCTTGAAAGTTGGTCAACTCACCGATCGTTTGGGATTGTATGATGGAACAGGAGTTTAAGAGTTTTTTGAAGCCTGAGATGCTGGTTTCTTATGGAATGGTTGGTTATTCCTTCGGCCAGCGCTGTCGCCGCTGTGTAAATTGGCTTGAGCTGTTCTTTTATTTTGGCAATCCTTGACGGCATGGGCATTCTCTCTCTCTTTCATTGCAAAATAACAATAACCACACACATGTAGAAGCTTGGTATTGCCATCCGTGTGGCTGTTCTTATGGGCACAGTTGTCAAAATTAAAGTCTCTACAGATTGCTTGGTTGTTTGCCTTCGTATTAGTATCCACGCTTCTTGCACCTTGTGTGTCCCAGGCCATTTTAACACGATAATCATTGAATACATCAGTGTGGGACCACTCATTTTGCTCCTCCAAGATAAGATCCAGGCACGCCTGAGACCATGCATGCGCCGAATCCCAAGTGCGGAGAGCTGTATCCTCAGCTAGAGTTGCGAGATGGTGGAGCATAAACCACGATGTCGACCCGTATTTTACATTATTCATGGTCATGCGTGCGAAGCCGCAGGTATATTCAGCAAGGGACAACTCTCTCTTCTGTTTTTTAATACGTGCCGCCATATCTGGCGGTAGAGAAGTTTCAGGCGCATTGAAAATTTCAACCCTACCTCGTCTTCCTGTAGACCTGTACTGTGCGTCAAGGGCTTGCTTAACAACCTTCGAAGAACGATGTCTTGCTGTTAAGCGACGAGGAGAAGGGAGCGAGTCACTATCCGAAGCTGACTCCTCCGAACTGTCTGCGGGCTGGCGTGATCTGTAAGAGTTGGCCGGGTGCCGGCTGCGTAGAGGCGGGCTGTCACTACAGTCACAATGCTTCTTCTTCCTCCGTCCCTGATGGTGACGGTGGCTATCTCTCGTAAATTGCCTTTCCCGGGGGCGTTTAAATGTCACTATAGTATCGTCCGAGTCCTCAGTTTGGGATTGCTCAAAGTCAATCTGTGAAACATCCACTCTAGACCTTTTGGGCGTGCGGTGTACTTGGTGCGACGCCGGGGGTGACTGGCGCTGCCTCGTGTAGCTGTCACGATGACTGACACTTGCTGACGCAGTCTGAATTGCTGTCGTACAGATCTGTTGTAGCATATCTGACATTTGCTGCATCGGATTAACACAAACCACTGGGGCGTTCTTTGGCCTTCCATGCCTTTTCGGAGTAACGATAGTCTTTCGTTTGGCCCGTAAACCACGTCTGGGCAGTACTTTATTGGGCGTCTGAGGCGGTCCATCATCTTCCCCGCCGGCAGAATCCCGTAAAGCATGCTCGTCAGCGCTTTCCGCCATATTGGCGTGCTCTGCCCTCTCCTCTGGCGTGAAGTCTTGTTCTTCATAAGTTTCCTCCTCGTCTTTATGGTCGTCGACTATTATTTGCGTTTGTTTTAGAAGCCTTTCCTCCTCCTGTTTCTTTGCCTTTTTAGCAGCTTTAGTGGTAGTGGTAGCTTTTGGAGGCATAGCGGAGGTTATCACAACTTCTGACTAGGGTGCGAGCGAAGGTCCAAGTGGCGTGTCTGACAGACTTTGGCCCAGAGTTCAGTTCTAAGTCGTGAAGGTGGCGCCACCCATTCAATGCCCTATAATGCCACGTCATTATTAGCCTAATTAACGTGAAATGACTCTTAGATTGGTAGAAAAAGAACAGAACATTATTCCACGATTTGGCCGTGAGTGTACAATATAATCGATATACTTGCCACTCACAAGGTGTACAATATAAACTCCATGTATTTTACAGTGACGTCACTACCGTTCGAGACTATCGGTGAACTATGCGGACAACACAATTTGGTGAAATAAATCAAATAAAGTTGTAATAAGTTAAGAATCGTGGAATAAAAGCAAGAATAACAGAGTATCGCGTCTTCGGAGGGCTGTATTCTCCGAGTATGGCTGAAAACAACTCGGCCTAACGGCCTCATTGTTTTCGGCCATACTCGGAGAATACGGCCCCCCTCATACGCGATACTATGGTATTCTTGCTATAATAAGTGGAAAATCACTAGTTTTTGATCGAAGATAACCGATAATGCTTTAATCTAGGAATGTGTAATGTGCAAGGTAGACAATCAATCCTGAATTCGGACCAATTAAAGTGGGAATGCAACCAAATCACAAATCATATTTAAGATTAAGGATATCTTTCACAATTCAGGAGAAACTTGGCGTTGCATACTGAGAAACATTTGCGTATCCAATAATCTACCCACCTGTGATTCTTTCACTCCTGAACCCAAATATTTGCTGACATAGCACCTAGAATGTCTTTGGCAGAAACCCCCTGGACCTATTGTTCTAAACCTTTAGAATGTAGGTTTGGGTACATTTTACTTGTACATGTATACATGAAATGGATCTTTTTATGCGCCTATTATTATATATGTATATCATTCTCTTTACCTAGTCCCCTCATACACACATCCTGTAAACACCCCGGCCTTTACAGCACTTTTTTTCTTTTCTTTACAGCATTTTTGTCAACCGAATTTCCCTGACACACGAAACCCATTTCCTGACTTAAACGAACACATCAGTTCTTTATCCATTTCCGCCCCCTTTCTTTCACCCAAGGCCTGCACAACCCTTTCAATCCATTATACGTACCCCAGCTGCTCTCAAGTAACACTGGTTCCTCAGACCTCGAGTAAATTGTTAATACCCCCTACACACTCCTTTGAAATTCCCCACAGTTTAAAGGGACCTGTTCCCAGGTCGAGTGGTAGGCCTTGTCTACTGCCAAGTGGCTGCGATTTGAGGGAAATAGGGAAAGTGTGTAACATTCGTACCATTCCAATGTTATCTTTTTTTGTCTAGATCAAACCCTCAAAGTGTAGCCTCCTCAACCCATCGGGGTCTTTATCAAAACACTCAGAACCGTCGTTCTGGGAGATGCATGGAGTATTCAGGGTCAGACCAGAAGCACTGATGTAGTGGAAGACGACGAGGCCTCTTACTTTAGACCTCTTTTGCCAGCCACTGGAACCTAAGAATTGTTTTCCTTAGATGTGTTTGCTTTCTATGCAGAGTTTTATCTCAGAGGAAGGTTAAGGCAATGCCTCGTAAAAAGCTGGCTTCACATTCCCGTGTATTTTGTGACCTAAAGAAAAACATTAATGAATACCATCCATTCTATTGGAGGTGGAGATCAAATAAGCAATCGAATACTTGCAAAATCGGATATTTCTTTACACGGTTACATACCTGAATGGCACAGGTAAAATCAACTTCGACCTTGCTTATTTTCAAAACGTTGGAAGCCGACATATATGCGCAGAGGCATGCAGTTCTTAAACACATTAAGCAGTTATGCCCCTAATGCAAACAGTAGGACAATAATAGTCGGAAAAACAAAATTAGCTTTTTATATTTTTTTCATCTCCACTAAAATTATCTCTATATCAAATTATGTGCGTACAACTCGACTTTCTAATTTTCTAATGGTGATGTTCTTGTGTTCCGAAATACAGCCGGTATCTAGGCAGAGATCTCCATTTATCTGGCCAAAACTGTTGAAGATAATTATGAATGATAATAGCATTTATTTCACAATAAGTTGAACAAAATGATGTTGCACTTCCGACAGGTGCCGTCTTGCAGTGCATACATGAGAAATTAAAAAGACATTGTACTTTTACAAAATACAATACACTATCAAACTTAAAATCTGGGATTTATTTTATTCATGATCTACAATTTTATAGTTTATATTTGTGACTTATAGTACTTATTGAATAAAATATATCTTTAATAACTCTGTATTTGTACAGGAAACATAGGCAACCTTCACTTCTAAAAGGGCGCCAGTTATATATCTTATTCTCCCACCGCCATACATTTTGCCATGCAATTACCAGCAGAACCTACCTATAATGCCAGGGTCACCACATGTGCCCATGAAACGTATGGGTTTAGCTCTCAAAATGGGAGTGCTGTTTTACTATAACTCCTAATTACCACCTCCCCAAGGAGGAACGTAACTAATGATGGTTATTAATGGAACACATCTCGCGATTGCTAAAATTGCTTGCTGGACCACAGATCCCTCCCATTAAAAGCATGATGGGTAATTACTTGGGGGCCATTGAGACACCTGCTCAACTGCTTGCAATGTTTCATACTTCTGAAATCAATTGATTGTAATTGCCAAGGATACCATTCGTTTATAGGTATCAGGGCAAACACAGGGTGCCATAACGTAATTATTGGGATGATTTCACTCCTTTGATAAATGCCCTCCAAGGGAAACCCTCTCCACCGTCAGCCACTCGGTTACGAGCCTGGAAGAGCTAATATAGTGTGGTGGTGCAATGATCATGAAACACTTCTAATTAATCTAGTGTCAGAAGCGAAATTGAGACTAGCATATCACATACCTTAAGAGTAAAAGGGACCAAAGATATACAAATAGAGCAGATATATCGCATGTGTTTCAAATATGTGCTTCACCTTCGATTAGTGAAATATATATGAAATAAAAACTTGTATTTCATTTACTTAGATCGTTTCACTTGCTTCGTGATTCCTTGGATTCGAAGTATTTTGCTCTTCTCAATAACAGTCAATCTCCTGGTCTGAATACAAAGTCCATGAATTAGGTATAAAGTCTCCTAAAGAAACTCTTTCTATATAAGGATGGTGAATGTCCTTGCGAGTGAATGTCCTGGGTGGCACTAGTAGATGACCTAGCGGGTGATGTCCAGAAAATTGACCAGCGGATAAAGGTCGGGGGTAAATGTCTGGCAGTTAGATGTACGGCCGGTAGTTATAGCCTGGCACCCTTTCATATAAGTATACCTTAGTATTATGCATTGAACAAGAACGAGTCCTTCCGTGATTCTGTATACAGAACAAAAAAAGAATAATGGGTTCTGGAGTGCACATTCCAGAGAACCATTAGCAATGACGCTACGATAAAATGATACATACAACTTTACTTACAGAGTATGCCGTGTGTTTTTTTACATTGTACCCATCTGTAAGCTACGCCAAACACTTGTGAAATGTAGGTCGAAATAATACAAGACAAGATTGTATATTTATGTATGTTTCGGCATCGGATACTTTGGCGTGTCAAGGATCTGCCCTCCACCCCTAGCCTCCATCTCCGCCACGTGCCAGAATATAGTATTTCCTCCTCAGAGATGTGAAGTTCGGTATATATTTCAAGATCTTTCTGCGTCAAGTACATCGATATCCCTAATTTCCCTCCCTCAACATATCCATAGTTTATCTGTAGCCTTACTGCAGTTTTCTTTGCTTTTTCACTATGTGGCTCTTCACTGTAATCTCTCATCCTTTCTCCATTCGCAACATTTTTTTAATTGCTCATATCCAATTGACCTGAAGCTTAAATCACTGAAGGCAAAGGTATTTACGTTATTTGTGTCATTTAGATATGACTCATACCCCTCCACTCTTTTCTCCTGTTTGTCCTCACGACACCTAACATTGCTAAAATATTAGTCAACAAGGTATTTACAAAGTTGAAAGCATTACCTGTATGGGTATAGTCTGTTATCTACCTTGAACGGTCCAACTGGGCAGAGATTTGTATAAGGATTAATAACCTCTATTTCTGACCGGTTGGCGCAATTGGTGCCTAATCCCGGGGCCAACCCAGCAGACCAGAAACGTTGGTCATTACTTCTTACTTGTCATTCCCAAAGGTGTAGCCAATATAGGATTAATGACATTGATATGGAGGGCAGGGACGGGTCACTGCTTATGGATTAGAACATTGTTGTTTTTCTATGACCAACAATGCATAAGCAGTCTAGGGTTTATCCGGAGATCACTATCAGTAGGGGAAGCTTTCCTCCACCCCAATCCCTAACAGAAGCATATATCAATTAGTCCCCGAATGCAAGTGGTGTCAGTATCAGAGAATGAGGTTCCCAAAGGTTAGCTTTTGTTTGGGGCTTAACATTGCTATTTTGAAGACTAGTGACATTGCTATTTTGAAAACTCATTTATTGTGTCATACTTAATAGCTCTTAATAGCCCCAAAACACATGTATGTATATCAGTGCCAGAGTTTGTGATTGGGTCCATGATTGAGTATTGGTAGAAGTGGCTTTATACTAGGGCACACAGTAATTGAGATGGGTGATATGTACCTGTATAAAAGAAAAGACATTAATGAAGCAGAATTAATCTTTCCTGAAGGAACCTAAATTTTGGTCCATTACCCCTCAAAATGCCAATTTTCCTATAGGGCTAATTGCTATATTTCCAAGAGAGTGGGAAGGAGAGAGGGAGAGAGAGACTGAAGGAAACGGAGAGACGGAGGGGAGGGAGAGGGAGAGAGAGAGAGAGAGGGAGGGCGGGGGAGAGAGAGAGAGAGGGGGCATCCATTTTCCTATAAGGTTTCCTATACTATAATGAAATTGTCATTTTTCCCCAAAATGTCTCTATTTATATTAAACCATATTTCATCAAAAGATTTGAAAGTATTCTCAAAATTCATGTCTGTAAACGAATATAGAACAAGGGAATAATTGTCCTGATGGCATTACAACTGGTTTATAGAAAGGTCACTGATAGTTCTGCCATTAATTATCCTAGCCCCCTAATCCATACAGTCCAGATCTGCTGCTAAGCAGCTAAAATAGCTTCCTTTCAACCTATTCTCTCCCTCTCTGTCACAGGGTCTGTCCTTTTGATTTTCACAATAGTCTCTGCTATGATTAAATGGGTGGTGGGTGTAATTTAGTTAGTATATTTCACAATTTAAAAAAATGTTTAAAGATGAGTTGACCACCTGCTGATTGAGGGATAAGGCCATCCTGGGGGACGGGTACTTACATATGGACTCATGCATGATGTAATCAATTATAATCAATTAGTCTCAGCCGACCCAAGAATGGCATCTATCATTTTTGGAAATATTCTCCTAGCAATAAGAACTATTCTCGTCTTTATTTCATCAATGTGTGACGACTATGAGGAAAGATATCAAAGCTTTGTATTTGTGATGTGACTGTGAGTGGGTGGATTCTTATACAAGGGAGAGAGAGAGGCCGGGTATTAAGAGAGGGAGAGAGGGGAGAGGGGGAGAGGGAAGGAGAGAATATGAAAAAATGAATTCTGCTTTAATTAGTTTTTATTAAACACATCCATAGACTAGAATCATTCATCCCTTACATAATAATCCACCAACAAACTAAACCTGAGAATATGGGAAGGGTTAAAGATGTTTTGTTATTACTGTGACGTTTAGAGATATCAATTTAATGTCTAGACACATAGGCTCGACATTGAATAAATTAAAATTGGTTTCTTCATCTAAGACTAAAAAACAAGACATGAAATAATGGAAAATGCACATTTACCTAATAGGCAAATTCTGTGAGTAAAAGTGCAATAAGAATAATATGATATGTATGGAATATGTGCGAATCCTTTATTCAAGGATTTGGCAAATGTTCCAGATGATTCTATTTGAAGTATTATTTAAATTTCACCTATATGGCCTATGCATGTCGGAGGCCTCACTGATGAAACACATGGTTGTGGGTAGGCCTGTCAGTCTACTCGGTCATGTACACCTCTCATGAGTGACATGCTTACATAACAGATTCTCAAACAGTCCAAATGGGCTGTGAAATCCCGGACAGACCCAAGAGTGTAAGGGCACATATGTGCCCTTACACTCTTGGGTCTGTCCGATACACAATACATGGTATATACCATGTATTTTGTATCTTTTGCCAATTGATTTACTGATTGGTTGAAATCTACCACAATTGATTGTCATGAGAGTAACTCCTCAATGACGTTTCTGATTTTCTGCCGCTCGAATTAGCACAAACAATATTGACGAAACATGCACTGTGAATCTCAGAATAAGCTAGAATATGGGCATCATCTGGGAAAAGTACATATATATCCCCAACATCCATGTATGGACGTCTGCTTATTTTTGAGCCCCCGATAGCCATATACATAACAGGTGTGAAATATACACGTCCATCTGCCGATGCGGCTACGTTTGTAGAGCGCTTTTTGCTATTATGTAACAGGTCAATTAATGTTAGGTGGCTTTCCTGAAGTAGAAAGACGTGCAAAAGACGATATCTGCAGATATCGTCTTTTGCACGTCTTTCTACTTCATGCATGGAAATGAAACTTTTGCAGCGACATTTATTTAACACGATTGAAGTGGTCCCATCACATTTTGATTGACAAAGTACTTAGTTTACCTGTTTTAGCAAACTGGTCACTATTGCTTCTCTACCTCCACCCAATCACAGGTAAGTCGTCGATCAATTATTAGTGACCGGTATATGGGGTCCAAAATGGCCCAAACATAATCTAATTGTTGATATTGCCCAAGGCAAAGACTGAGTGTGTTATGAACTTCAAAGCTTGTGAACAATGTGTCTTGACCACGACAACCCCACCCTGGGCAACTATAGTTCTCCCAGGGCATTAAGTGTATTTTGACCTGACTGGAGCCTCAAGCTGATGGGTGGAGGTCCAAACTATTCACAGGCTCACCACCTTCCGAATCCAGTCAGGCCAGTATACATTTAAAACCGTTTGGACAATATTCATTGCTATTATGGCTATAATCAGGCCTTACTTTCTTCAATATCCATCTTAGATTTACCTTCTTTTGGATTCTCAAATGCTCAGTCCACCAATGCCATGCCAGTGTTTTCTTTCTGTGAGTTATCCCAGGAGGCGGTTCTCCCAGCGTTCGCTCCACCTCTAATTTCAGATTTTCTAAAGCGTGCCGTTTTTACAATGAGCACTTTTGTTGACAAACTAGAGGATGGCAGAATCATTACATTATCTGTAGATCAGCAATATTCAGGCTTTTTTGTGGAGAAACTCTCACACCCCTATCAGTCCAGCAATGGCTTACTTAAGCCTACTTGTTACCTGTACCTCTTGAATGAAATTATGTCCACAGCTGCATCCAGCTAATATAACCCTAATTGGTCAAAGTAATCGTAATTGTATTGGCTTATAACTTATTATAATCGATCTGTCACACTCTACCTTTATATTCGCCACGTTTAATACAGGTTGTAAGTCTATGTCAATATCACTGGCGAAAAACTGCTACCTTCTTTCATGGATTTATGCGCTGTTCTAGAAAACGGTGCTCGAAACATTTCTTCGTAGGGTGGGAATATTCATAGGTACATAGGTTCCCTAGGAAGTGGGGAAACTGGAGTTAATTCAAGGAGTTCAGACATAATGGCATTCATGCCACAAATTAAGATAATATCCAATAAACGTCTGAGATGCTACAACTGCTGACACATATATCCTATTCATTCATTCATTCAGCCTTTCATTCAGGAATGTTACACCATCCATTCATTTTCTCTACGCAGTCCGTCGCTGACAATGGTTATGAGTACCCAGCTAATCATTAGTAAGTGGGAACGTTGTCCTGGTTTCAGCAAGAGACATTGTACGAATACCAGTAAGTCCTCAATTTGTATGCCTCTTGAGGTGATCCCGTTGGACGGAGGTATCGTAAGTCTGGTTATATAAGCCATAGTTGTACCATGGTGTAGGTGGTGTATTGTAATGTTTACAGCAGGTGTATGTCTTACTAAATGCGACAAAAGCACATTATACTGTGCCAATTCGGGTCCTAGCAGCTTGTATCTTTCCCAGAAGGAATAATTCATAGAGACTTGAAAGTGAGAGCCAGACATGGTGTATATTATGAATATTCGTTAATCACTTCAATGAGAAATGATTCATGTCTTTATATAAAACCTACTAGCCGTTCCTTCATTCCTTTTATTCATATCCAAAATGATGGACATCGAGTTCGCTGGTGCTATAATATGAGCTGAATACTGCGGACAAAGGATGTATGTATGTATGGATGTATGTATATGTTATGACATTATGTATGTATTTCTGATGGATATATTTAGTGTGATCACAGTCTCGATCAAAAGATTGTACTCGATTTTATGCTTGATTGTATAGTATTAAATTTTGAACATTTTCTAAAAGTTGCTATGTGAATTCTCTGCATTTTGTCAGTTGGATCCATTGAGGGAAGCGATGTACGTTGTAATATTGTTCCATAAATAAACACAAACAGACGTGTTTTGGAAAGGCACATTATTTGTCTGTCTATTTCCTCTGATCTGACACAGATTTAAGCTGCATGTTTGAGCCTATTTCATACTTACAAATATACAATTCTAAAAAGACATTTTCATTAAGGATGGATATTGGGAATGTTAGTCCAGAAAATAATTGTCGTGTACTCTGATATCTAGATATCCAGCAAAGGATTTCGGCGGGCCGCCAAAATATAGATGTGGAATTAAGCCCTGCGATAAATGAATTCCTCTACAAGTTTAGTCAAATGACTTTCAGATAGGTAGGAAATGAATGGAACAAAAGGTCGAAAGTCTTTAGTTCTGATCGATGATAAGCTTTAAGGCCCTTGTCCACTAAACCGATTCTCAATCGATTCTCACAGAATTTAGTGGAAAAGAGTCCTCTGCGGCGCAAAATCTCTTGGGATTGAGTTAGTGGACTATGTCCTTAAACGCCTGCATGGTGGCTATTCCTTATTGTCATGAATTATGGCTCAACAAATAGAACTGTATAGTCTTGAACTGGAACCAATGCACTCCCGCTGGGAAGAACAAACTCAATCATTTCATTTAAGACTAGCAAAGTACCCGTCCTCCGGACGGTCCCACTTTCTCCCCACGTTTCCCCCTCTCCTTCTTTTCCTACTCTCCTTCTTTTCCCTCCGCCTCTTCTGTCTCTCACACCAGTTTTTATCTCCCAACCCCATCTCCGATTGTCTGTCTCACATACCTGTTTTTCTCGCCCAACCCCATCTCTGATTCCCCCCTCTCCCTCCCCTCTTCCTCATGTTCCCCCTCCTCCCTTTCTCTCCCTCCGCTCTCGCCCTTCCCCTACATCCTCTCCCTCCCCTCTTTTCCCTCTCCTTCTCACCTCCCCCTGTCCTATTTTCCCACCCTCTCCCTTTTCCTCACTCTCCCCTCCTACAACCTCTCCCTTCCCTTCCCTCTCTCCAACCCTCTCCCACCTCTCTTCTTTTCTCTCCCACTCCTCTGCATCTAGTGGCAAATGATGTTGTATCTCACAGGGGCTTTCCATGGCTATAAATAGAGTGTGTAGATCCCAATTTAAAAAAGGCTTCAAAATGACATTTTCACCCCAGATACCTTCACAAACCACATATATAATGACCTCCAGACAGGGTCGACATACCTGTAGAGACCAACAAAGTAGATGGGGAGACCCCAGATTCCGAGAACATGTGACACAAAGAATCCCCTCTTTTCTACCTCTTGTCGTAGAAATCGCTCTACCTGTATATTATATGGATGACTAAATTAATGGGGCTCTTCCTCCAATAGGTTTTACCCAAGGTTACGCCTTGATCAGTTATTTATATTCTAAAAAGAACTGATGGGGGAAAACGATTAAAAGAGTGAGCAGTTGGACACAGTGAACTGTCATTTCAGTGTCATCCATTCAAATCCTATGAATTAAAAGAATTATATGGATAACATATAATAAAAGATCCGAGCGTAAGGTAAGAATTAATTGATGGAACAACCCCTTACGTGAACAGACGTGTGATTTATTGGACTTGACCAATTTCTTACATTCATCTCAATAAACATTCCTAAGTGAGATGGAGGATGAGGTTCAGGTGCTTCTCGTTTAATATTTGATAAGAAGTGATAGCAAGGTAAGGGTCCTTCTCAATCTTAGATGATGGAACACAAGGTCACTCGACCCTTGAAGTAGTTGCACTGACTTGACAAGCTACTATACACAAGTGATGTAGGTGACATTTAACACAAGTAAAAAAGCGCAAATCCCTGGCAAATAGGTTTTCCAACAATGAGACAGAGAGAGGCAGACGGAGAGAGAGGAAGGGAGAAAGAGCAAGGGGAGAAGAGAGAGCGGTGGAAGAGAGAGAGAGGGGGAGCGAGAGGGGAGAAGGTAGAAAGAGAGGGAGCAAGATTAAGAGGAAGAGAGAAGGAGATAGAGTGGTGAAAGAAAGAGAAAGTGGGAGCGCATTCCAGAAAGAATGAAGAAAGAGAGAGGGAGTGTAGAGGAACAAGATGAAGGAAAACGGGATTAATATTGATGTTGTGTGACTTTTCGAGGGAGTGACTTTTCGATTATCAAAAATAAATCCTTGTTTTCACTTTTCGATATGGCATGCATATCCAGTCAACAGTTATACTTGGGTGCATTGAGGAGAATTGGTGCCCACAGCAAAAACCTGCAGTCATAGCCAGTACCTTAAACCACTCTGTCATCCTTTAGCACACACCGGAGAATATTATAATAGCGTCCTGTTGCATGCCAATAATAAAACAAAATAATCAACATATATGCTAAAATGTAATAATGATATGTTGTAATGGGCACGTTTCTTTATATCAACTTAATCTTAAATGAATTCTGAAAACAAGAATCTACAATGGTTTTAAGACTGCATGCATAGGTCGACTGATAGCCCTATCCTTTCTAGGACCGTCTATGGTCCTACTAAGTTTATAACTGATTCATGCATAATTCTGAACAGATTTATTAGTCTGACCTTTCGTCAAACATAACGAGCGAACTGTTACAATATGTTCCTGGATAGTAAAAAGATTAAGCTGTGTCGCTAAAACTATGACCAATATATTTCTAACGGTATGTTGACTAGATATACATACATGCACCACCCAATTTTCCTATTTTCAATTCACAGAATTTGGGGAACATCAAAGCTGAAGATAGGGGAACGCATAGAAGACATTGAATTTGTATATTTGTAGTTCCATTCATGCCCACAGGTGTGATCATGTTCTGCAGGAAGGATACTGAATGAAACGCTGCAGGTCTATTCATTTTTCTGATACTGATGATTCAAGGCACCACCCATGAAATTCTAGAGTAGTGCATATGGGTCAGATACTCAGAAAATGTACGATTCGCCTTCACCAATCTTCTCAAATAACCCAAATTTAAGACAGAAATGAGCTTGAAATACGGCTTAATACTATTATTATAAAACTTTTATTCAAGAAACATGTACATTTCTGTTTAATGTAATATTGCCCCCCGTTGCATAACAATTTGCGAGGTCGTGGATTGATACTACGACATCGTAGACAGCCATCTGCAATGAGTGTATTGCATAACTTTCTACGACATCCTCTACGACATCGTACATCTCTTGGCATCCACGATTGATTTTCTATGCTGCGTCAATACTGACATGATAAATGTTTAGGATTATTTCTTAGTCTAAGAATGGCCATAATCAAACCAAAAATGAATCCTGAAAACTTATGGTTATGGTTATTTATTTTATGGAAAAAATATCGACATACATGATTTTGGTGAAAAAATAAACAATGCTATGTTCACTGCATGAATATTCTGCCTTGCATAACAAACATGCTCTGCGATGCATAGATATCACATTTACCTATCTTAAAATATATTAATAGTGAAAAGATTTCAAATTTAGCTATACAAATATGCCAGTATTCAATGTTAAATGATATTTTATGAATTTGGTACATTGCATATTTATTTATTTTTTGAACTACAAAATAGGTTTCGTAATTTTCTAGCTTATATTTAGATGAAAGTAATAAAAGCCAGATTTTTTAAATTATAATAAATTACAATTATGGATGATGTTCTCCCATACACCATTTCGGCATTTCAATGTCTCTCTAGCTTTAAATTGTCATTTAATGCCATTTTTGAAGCCACGAGGAATCCTCCAATTCACGATTCACTGTTATGCAATGCACCTGTTGTTTATTTCTACGAGTCGCAAACAGACATCGTAGTCGTAGAAAAAAAATTCTACGACATCGTAGATAGACATTTGTTATGCAATGACCCCAATGAAGAGGAATGGTCCCTCTCAGTGTAATGTTACGCCGAGATCTACCCGGTATCCCTTTCAAAATCATAGAGTAAATAAGAACGATATAATACAATGACAGTAGATACATATTCAAAATTCAGACGGCTCGACTTAGATATGAGATTGATAGTTGACGGTGGCGGCAGTGTCCATAGAGTTGGTCAGTCCGTTTTGATGCCGTTTTGATGCCATTAATTGGAAATATCCGTCACTAATATATGTAAGTTTTAAATTGTCGTATCCTATCATAGGCGTTCTAAATAGGTGAGTGAGTAATACATTCCTTTAGCTTCAAGAATTCAGGATTCAGTTTTTATAACAGAACAGATATTTTAAAACAACATAATACAAAATATACTCAGATATACCTGGTAGTTATCCTTTTCAGTCTAATTTAGCATATTTTACTAAATGTGTAGAGCTGCCAATTGTACATTTTCTGAAAAACTGACCCATTACATCAGGTGCATGTTGGACACGTACATTCCAACACGTGTATTCATTCATATTACCTTGGGTTCGGGTAATGTCGTTATGAATGGCGCCATATGTTTTAGCATGTAGGATCCAGCTGAGCAATCGTGAACCCGCAACATGAGGTCTCCTCATTATGATTTATGTGTAATGCATGCATTCAGGATCTCACATGCTTTACTGCTATCTCACTTATCTGTGAAGTATGATCCGATGTGGTAATGTTTCATGTTGGGGCGTTCCCAGTTTCGACGAGTGAACTTCATTAATATGTGAAGATTACACAGAGATAAATAATATTGGAGTCAAAATAGGACGTTCTAGGTTAATGTCTTCCACCGTAATTGAAACAATATATTTGATCGTCGTTGAAGAGTTTCCTATGATATAGAACTAATATTTGACCCTCAAATTAACCCCAATTTTGAATAATGTATAACTCCCGTTGCGTATGCTCCGAATCCACATAGGTGTATGCATGAATGTTTAATAAGTATAGAGTGATGAGTTTTGAATGAAATATAATCCGTCAAACTGTCCGACTGCAATGCAACTTTGAAATGCGAACAAGCCCGCGAAGCTTGCTTATGCGATAGTCACTTCCGGTGGGTCAAGGTCAGATTGGTTTGTCGCTTCCGATATATCCATATACTAAAGTATATCAGCCATGAAACATAATTAATTTCATGTAACTCCATGTGACTTTGGGAAATCAATGAATTTTCAACACATTGATTTGTTTATTCATCGAGAGTCCCGCTGTTCAGCCAGGTGTTTCAATAATGTCCAGCAAGTATAAAAAAAAACTCCTCGCAAATTTCGCCCAGCTTATTGTATGAAGCATTGTTATTTTAATCAATACATTTTTTATCAAACATGTAACGAGGATAATTTTATCGTTGGCTGTTAGTTTATTATTTAACCAGCGAAATGATTATCTTATTTTTTATATATAAATCTAACATTTGTGTATCTGGAAAAATAAATAAAAAAAGGAAAAGGCACCGCGATAACACATCCGCAAGGTGGTATACATATTTGTACAATAATAAGTTGAATCGGCAGAGAGAAAGCGAGCGCCAGTGAGCGATAATTAAGTAAAAACACTGCAGTGAAGGGTTCAGTTGTCAGAGATATAGACATGTGGAATTTTACGAAGGCCTGCAGCAAAATCAACGAGGTAAAATTTTTGTCAAATGATTTTTAGATGTGGAGATAAGAACAATCTGGTAGACGGGTAGACAAGCAATCACTGGATGCTCAGCCAAAAGAGGAAAAGGGGACTGTGATTCATTTATTTTAAAAAAAAAAGGCCAAGTAGCTTGAAGGAAACCAAGATCGTACGTCACTTGTGTTATGAATGTTGCATGAACCATTCTCGCAATAACATGATTATTCTCCCACCATGTCCATTCCGCATCTTATTACCCGTTATCTATTGGGTTTTTAGTAAAGATGATGAATCTCTTTTCTATGCATCCAAATTTACATTTCAACTAGTATGTGGATCAGAGTTTCAGAAAATGTACAATTGGCAGCTGTACACATTTGGTTAGTTCTGCTAAATTAGGCTCCAATGTGGTCAATACTATTACCGAGTATATTCAGCATTGCAATGATTCTAGCAATCTGTTTGGTTAGGTTGAACTGTATTTTGAACTTTATTTTTGTCTGAAATTTGGGTTGTTTGAGAGGATTGGCGAAGTTGAATTGTACATTTTCTGAAAGTCTGACTCATGTACAGAGCTACCAACAGGTTCAAACGTTACCATCCCAGAGATGAATATCTGCATTTGATAAATGACCATGCCCTACCCACACGGATACAGATCGGAGAAGCATATAGTTTCGAATCCCCATTTCTTGCGATTGAGCATTTTTTTCTGATAAAGGAACATCAATTATTATTCACATGTGTCGCTTCTTGCACAGCACACGCACTTGCCAATGGACACCACCAGAACATTGTTCATAATTTAAAGTCCATGGCAATCGAACATAAAAACATTCTTTTCAGTAAAAACGACTGTCTGAGAAGAACAATAATTACAATAAGCTTTGTGTTGATAGGTCGTTGTGTGCAATCTTCCTCATTGGGAAAGTAACAGCGAATATATGGCTTATGTTGTAGTCTGAACAGTGATGATCCAAAGTAGAATTTACTGCACCAATATACACAGAGGGAAAGGCCTGTCCATTCCAGGGATAGTGTATGCCCATAATGGAAAACAGAGCCATATCGGCTTTGCCTCCAACGCATCTCAATGAGAAGTTACTAAACAATGCATATTAAAGCAGTCAAAGGTTCAACATTGCCGGAATGCTAAGTCGTATTCGTAAACAATACAGAATCACTTGAATTGCAAACAAAGGTTAGTTTTCACTCCAATCATTACATGCTATGGGATATCATTAAAGGGGGTATATAGGTGTGTCTGGGAACGACCAGCCAGCGGTATCCTTAATATATCCATCAATGTTTAACTAAGTAAAATGTGTCTAATTGGGCTTTTAATAGATTTTGATGAAAATTTAGATTATGTTATCCACATAAATATGTGATATTCGAAAATGAGTCACAAGTCGCAAAATTGATATTTTTCAAAGTGATTTATTCACTAGATATCTTTGTTGGAATGTTGTCATTTTGGGAGTGTCGATCTAGTCTTTGATCGAGGTTCTATGAATACATCTATCAACCTGATGACTGATAATGGGGTCGTTGCATAACAAATGTCCATCTGCGATATCGTAGACATTTTTTTCTACGACTACGAGGTCTATTTGCGACTCGTAAAAGTCTACAACAGGTGCATTGCATAATAATGAATCGTGAAATAGAGGATTCCTCGTGGCTTCAAAAATGATATTAAAGGATAATCTTAAGGTATAGATCGCATTAAAACGCCGAAATGGTGCATGGGAGAACATCATCCATTATTGTAATTCATTGCTGACGCGCCTGTTATGTGAAATGATGGAGATAGAGGCAGAGTTGGGAAATTAAATATTTTATTTAATTGAAATAGTTTTATATAAAATGTTTGTAATAAATAGGTTGTATAAAATGATAAGTTTGTTGATGATAAAATTGGTAAAAATTGATGAAATTGTAAAGGAAATTGAGATTTTGGTAAAATTGAGATGAAAATAATAAGTAATTAGTAAGGAGGAATGAAATGGATTAGATTTAGGTGTGGGTGGGTGGGTGAAATGTGGTTTGTATGGTGGTCGGAAGTGAAGTGATTGAGGAGCGGGGTGAAATGGTTGGTGTGGGGTTTGATATGTAGGTGGGGTAGTGGTAGGTGTGAGGGGATTGGCACAGCAATGCCCGCGCACCGCTAATAGCAGTGCTTGAAATATTATAATTTTAAAAATCTGGCTTTTATTACTTTCATCTAAAAATATGGTAAAAAATTACGAAACCTATTTTGAAGTACAAAATATAAATAAATTATGTGCGATGTATCAAATTCATGAAATATCATTTAACATTGAATACTGGCATATTTGGATAGCTAAATTTGACATCTTTTGACTATTAATATATTTTTAAGATGGGTAAATGTGATATCAGTGCATCGCAGAGCATGTTTGTTATGCAAGGCAGAATATTCATGCAGTGAACATAGCATCGTTTATTTTTTCACCAAAATGATATATGTCGATATTTTTCCATGAAATAAATAACCATAACCATAAGTATTCAGGTTTGATTTTTGGTCTCATTATGGCCATTCTGAGAGTAAGAAATAATCCCAAACATTTATCATGTCAGTATTGACGCAGCGTAGAAAATCGATCGTGTATGCCAAGAGATGTACGATGTCGTAGAAGATGTTGTAGAATGTTATGCATTACAGTCATTGCAGATGGCTATCTACGATGTCGTAGAATCAATCCACGGGCTTGCAGATTGCTATGCAAAGGGGGCAATATAGAAATATTTAGCTGTCCTAATGTTTATCATCGTTGGAATCGGCTTGATCTGATCATTTTAGATATGATGATAGCTCAAAGTTGTTTTTTGCGACTTGTGACTCATTTTTCTATAACACATCACATATGGATAACAATGGACCCATATAATTATTTGTGACTAACACAACAGGCGTGACACACCTTATATGGACTGAGCTCTGTGATTGGATATGAAATGTAATGAACAGAAAAAATGATTGAATTAAATTAAATGTCCCGGTTTGTAGCTGTCACTGTTTGTACGAATTCAGATAGCTAGGTGGGAAACGTGCATTCCAATGAACAAAAAATAGATTTTAGGTTTAGGGGGATAAGTGGCAGCTTTAATGAAGTTTTGAAGTAACTTGAAATGCTCTCTACACTCTAAGAAGAAAGGGTTCTAACAAGAACCCTTAAGGGTTCTTCGGCTTGTCGACATGGCAGAACCCCTAATGGTTCTTGTTAGAACCCTTTTTTGAGGGTTCTAAGTAGAACCCCCGTTTCGGGAATAGGCAGGGTTCTACATAGAACCCTGGATTTGAAGAACCCTCTGGCCAAAATAGGTAGGGTTCTACATAGAACCCCTGATTTGAAGAACCCTGAAAATGTCTGGGGTTCTTGATAGAACCTACAGTTGATTTTATTATTGTTTTTATTGCTGAAGTAACATCACTTTTCATCAATTTATTCAACATATTCCATTTCATGGTGTGGATAGTATGTTCCCTTATTCTTCAGTGGGTATTCCAGTCGATACATCCTTCTGCCCTTCTGCATTGATGTAATGTAGATTCTGTACTTATAAATAAAATACCTTTGGTGGTCCCTAGGTCACATAATCGTGGTAGTCCTCCTTTGCCAGTCCAATTCTCTTTCCCTCCCATGACTTGATGGTTTACCTTGTCCAAATAGAGGAAGAGAAACACCTGGTTCCAATCCACATGCCCATTCTGAATCCTTACTATACATTTCTCTGAGTCTTGCAATGCGTCCTGGGAATAAGTGAAACATAATTAATTAATACAAAAGTTAATCTATACTACTTAGGAATATGAAAGTTAATTAGTGTATAGAGCTGATGTGAGAAAAAAACGTATTAGTAATATATAAACTTACCTTGGCTCCCATAGAGGTCAGTCAATTTAAAGTATGCTTCTCTTATGGCCGTTAGATTGTAAGTGAGTATGTTAGCAAGCCACGCACCCTTGGCTTGCTAACACACCTGCCGTGCTCTGTCTCTCGTCACACATCACTGCCCCGCAAGCCCAGTAAGTAGGTCAGGGGAGAGGTGGGGCAAAAACGGGCCTGTTCGCACCTCTCCTTATCAATATGACCACACTGAATGCCCCTGCCGTGCTGCGCATACATCAAATAACGGCCGTATCCGTCCTGACTGGATGGCCAAGTAAATTTGCTTCATTCAGCTGAATTCAAGAGTATTTACAAACACGAATTTTAGCATATCACATAATATTATACTTTCGACTCTAAAATATCAACCCAAACTATGTGCATATTACACTATTGGATTTGTCTATAGCTTCTAGAACTCAAACGCAAATTATTAGATATATTGCCGATGCCACTTTGTCCTTTTTAAAGATACTATAATATCTTTGATTTGCCCCATTTAAAAACGGCAAACATTGCATTACGTACATACCCTCATATAGTATGAAGTATATGTTAGGTGATGAGTTTCGATCAAAGTAGTACCATAGTAGATAGCAATAAGTTTATGCAAAGTTATACAATTCATGTATATAGCTCTAGCTGTTGTAGATCATTAAAAGTAAGTGCCCCTTAGCCTCCTAATTCTTGTTTTAATACTATAGCATTAAACCTTCTGGTAATTCCTTGGGGGTAATTGGGTGAAAATTTTATTTTCCTGATTCACATGTATGTCTCTATGTATAAGTTTCGGTAAGTTGAAATCAATTTTTTGTTCAAAAGTAAGAATCTTTGTTTCCCAATGTAATTGCGCTGTCAGGTTTCTTTCCTAAGGAGAAAAGGAGATTCTTTGTAGAACTGCTTTGAGCTAAAGAACCCTTCAAGTTCAGGAAGAACCCTAAAATCAGGCAAAAGCCCCTATGGTTCTAGACGGAACCCCTAAGGAGAAAAAGGGGGTTCTATGTAGAACGACTTTGAGTTAAAGAACCCTTCAAGTGCATGAAGAACCCTTAAATCGCTGAAGAACCCCTATGGTTCTAGATGGAACCCCCGGTGGTCCCGAAGAACCCTTTTAGGTGTCGAAGAACCCTAGGGTTCTTGGTAGAACCATGGGGTTCTATCTAGAACCCAAAAGAACCCTTTTTTCTTAGAGTGTAATGATGGATGTGTAACCTTGGGGAGGAGTACCGGTATAGGTGTCTTGTCATGAATCCATGTTTCCTCAGTATCAATATCTCATGCAGTATACACAGAGCAGCACTTCCTCTAAAGATGAAATGCATATTTTGTGGGCGATGATTTAGGCCTTTTTTTAATCCTTTATTTCCTTAAGATTGATCGTGCACATATATGCACACGTCGGGTGCCCCAGACAAGTCCGCCTTCCAGCAATACCGTGGACGGTGTTTAGATAGTGAGCGGTTAAGAATAAAGAAATTACAGGACATTTTGTGTAAAAGCAATAACTGCAACACTTTCTTGAGGATTGATCATGCACATAAGAACTTCAGTGTGAGCATGAATATATGGGCTAGATTTTCAGAAAATGTACAATTGTCAGCTCTACACATTTAGGATATTCTGCTAAATTTAGCTGAAAATGATGAATACTGAGTATATCTGAGTATATTTGGTATCGCAGTGATTTAAAGTATCAGTTCTGTTATGTTAAACTGCATTTCGAAGCTAATCTTTGTTTTAAATGTGGGTTATTTGAGAGGATTGGTGAAGGCGAATTGTACATTTTCCGAAAATCTTACCCATATAATTATATGTGCCTATAGTGAGAAGTAGTAAAAAATGTTATTTGAAGTCCCAGTCGGCATTCTCTGTGTAAAGGTTTAGGAAACAGGGGAAAGTGAGGGTGAAGGGGATGCGAAAACACTATTGCTCCGCTATAGGGGAGCGGCACTAATTTGCGCTCCTGCGTGCAGGTGGCAGTGGCAGTCCAAACAGCAGTGTTCCCTTCTCCAGGGAGAGAGAGAGAGAGGAGAGACAACAACTTTATAACGCGCTCCTGGCACTGGGTACTGGAGGAGACCGCAGGAGGAGGTCGTGGCTGCAGAGTGGTGGATGAGGATGAGGAGGGGATAGAGAGAAGAGATGCTAAAGAGGAGGAAAGAGAAGAAGAAAAAGAAGACTGCTCCAGGGTTATGGAGGAATATGCAGCTCCTAGTACTACTATACTGGAGGAAGTAATAGCTGAACAGACGCCAAGACAGGAGCAGGAGTAAAGATGTGCTGATAAACTGCAATTAGTGCTCTAGGTCATGTGTGGTCAGATCGGTGTATTTATTTCACGCGAACAACAACATTGGCCACACACATGCCATTACTTCAGCTGGAGAAAACGATTTGCCTCTTCAATGACCATTGGAACGAAAACCAGAGATCGCCAATTTAGTATCAACCAACGGACACTTTCTCTGCTGAAGGTTGGGAGTTATTTTCACACCTTAACTTTCATGCTTCATCAAAACAAACTGACACAAATGGAAGAAGGTTGTTTGGGTGTGAACATGTAATTTTAATTATTCTTCACAGAAGTGCAAGACACATCAGAGAACAGAAAATGACAAAAACTCTCTTAAGTGGTTACGAGTGGCATTGAACTTTTATAAACAACCGAAGTTGGGCCCTAAGCCAGATATACATACATAGATCCTCTTTGCTTGGCTCCAAGGCCTACGCGAACTTTACATCTGTTACATGCATATTTGAATAAGGCTATTTACCTTCTGTACAAAAAGAGTATCGGCAAAAATATTGAAAGGCGTGGGAAGGATGATGAGGATACAGGAGGATCACATGTGCATTTAGCCTCGGGGATAACACACATGGTGGATAATCATATGGGCTGAATGAGGAAAGAAGGAAATTGGATCCTTGAAAAAAGCAAGGATGTGAGCACATTCGGGGTTGAAACAACTAATTTATAACGAACTTAAAAGTAATGGAATGAAGTAACAAATCCATTTCAAGCAGCCAACCAAAGCGAGTTACTAGTAGTTCATTGCAAACCAGCTTTGGGTAAAGCGGGCGTTCTGCCAGATGGAAGGACTAAACCTGTGAAAATACATAGCCAGTATAGTTGGAATTTTCGCGTGTTGCGGTGTGACCATAAGACAGAGGAGAGATAAGTACAGAGGGCAGTCGTTCTTTTAGCTTATACACGCCGGATTTCCTCTCCCGCTCTACACAGTGTCGGCGAGGACTGTAAAAGCCCCGGCAATTCCCATTGTTTGTATTGTAGATCATAAATAGCTGGGACGCAGTCAACAACTTGGCCAACTTTACATGCATTACCCATGGAGAAATAATCCATGAAGATTGGCATGCATTTTCTATCCCACTTGCACAAATTTAAAGTTACCTAATCTTGAACTCATTGACTCCAAGTGCTTGATTTCGTGGCTGGGTAAGATATTATACGCTGTATGAAAGCTTCATGTGACGTGACTATATCTCTCAACGTTTTATCGTGATTTGGATGCACGCAATGAGGTGTATATAGTTTGGACAGTTCAAGGTGGAGATTTCCCCACTTCGACAAATTGATACATAGATATATGTTAATTTAAAACGCCAGAGGGACCTTCTCGGATCGGATTCACTCTTCTAGCGAAAGAGTGGTATACATATAGAGAGATATCGCGTGAAATATGCAATGTGAGGGATCAGTTGGTGCTGATCTATGACGTCACTTCTTGAGAGACGCCATTTGGGAACATAAATATACGTTTTTTACAAACAGCAGACGACATTTTAAAATCATTTCCTGTGCATTTCTTTCCTCATCGAACTACCGCTAAGATTCTTACCACCTAGGAAGCATTTCTCAACAGGATCCACAGCTGGATGTTTTCCCTCGTGTCGCAATATGTGAACGAACTCAATGACTGAGATTGTTATGTCCGAAGTCCGTCAAGTTGTACGGATATCCATCCATCACTATACCGCCCAAAATCACCTGGGAACCGCCTAGAAAATACAACTGACTCTAAAACAAAACATAAAACTCAAGAGATCTAACCGTGGGATTCCTCTTTACAACTTTGGCAGTACAGTGCCACCATCGACGAATATTCAAATCGAAGGAGTAATATTTGATGAGGTTTGCATCCCAACCATGAAATTGACTTGATAATATCACGTTGTAGGCTTATGTTTATGGAAGGCTAGCTTAGAGACATAATCCTTGCTTAAATATTATAACCACAAAGCATAAAACGGGTCGTGCGCCACCGACCCCGATTACTTTATTACTGGATCAATCTATAATTCGTTGCGTCATTAATTCTTCTCGCACTGGAGACCATTTGTGGAAATTGTTCAAAGATCGGTTGAAGGTAGATGTTATATAATAGTGGCCACCACTGGCTAGTATGGGATGAAACTTATAGGGATCGGAGGAGAGAGAAACAGAAGCATGGATAAGGCTGTAGAGAGAATGAGACTAGAGGAGGAAAATTGAGTTACAGCCAGAAGGAGTTGGCAGTAAAGAAAGTGAGGAAACGAGTCAAACTCTACCCCTACATAAGATAGAGCTGTATTGGAGAATGTAAAAAGACAGTCAGAGGACGAAGCTGTGTCAAAATTGTGCATTCAATTAATTGGCTCAGTGTTATCCATGTAAGAAAATTTTACCAGCATGTAATCTCTAAAGAAAAACGCCAAATACCACTGGATCACGAGCGTCTGGTTCTGAAGGGAAAGAAGTCGAAAGAGTGTTGTTTTAACCTAAGAAGCACTCAAAGAAAAACAACACCAAAAGTTTCATTTTTATGACATTGTCTTGAATCTTTCGAACTGTGACGTTCCCTCTGGTAGTATTTCTCAATAGGTACCTGACAGAGACGTTCCGCACTTGTGCACTCTCGTAATCGAATTGATTCAATCAACAAGAAATTAATACATGGTAGAAGAAATAAACAGAACAGAGAGAGGTATAATTAACGAAGTAGAAAGGGTGTGCATTACTCTAAGCAGCACCACATGCGTAAAACGGCGAAGCAAAAGACGGCGGTAAGGGTGGGTAAAGAAATTGGAAGTAGGTTTGGAGGGAAGTGAGACTGGAAAAGACGAGCAACACAGTCTCATTCAGCAACTGTTTAAGAGTTCGAACTTGGAAGGCGATGGTTGTCCTATCCGGCCTTGTAACAGTATATAACAAGGCATAACATTTATTAGATTTGACTTATGAATAGTTATGAATACTAACTGTGATTGATATTATAAGGGATAACGGTTTCATTAATTCGTTATATATATAATTCTTCATACCTATCATAGTGACTTGGATTGAGTTATTACACAGTCTGGTCCATTCACGCCAATGGTTGCATTGTCCTCGTGGCAGGCCTTGTGCAAGTTCCAGTTAGTACGCCTCTTATAGGAGAGAGCATATCAGTCGGGACGGTGAGAGCGAGCAGCGAGAGAGACAGAGAGAGCGCGCTGGTTATATATGGCAAAGGAATATTCTTTGAATTGTGCAGACAAAGTCTTGGGCATCCAGGAAAGTAATACTAATAATACTGTAGAGTACAAAGAGAACATATTATCCTGGATAAACGTCAGCAAGATCAGAGGAACAACGAAGAATGCTTAGTTATGGAGCGCATGTGAAATATAAGTATTCTTTCCATATTTCATATTGAAGTATTATCTTAAGATCATATACTAAGACTAAATGCACAGTGGTTGCCCCTTTGTAGATGATATGTGCCAAAGTTTAACTGTTGTATTATCTACAATACATGTACCAAGCTGCATTGATCACCAGGAATTGCTGTATTGTACAGTTAGCTAATCCGATCAGGAATAATAGTCGGGATTAAGGTCTTTCAGAAACATAATTCTAAAACATATAACCAGTCTGAATCTAAAGAGTGAGGTCGTTCTTGGTTATAAGCGAAGAGTTTATGCAACCATTGTGTTATCGCCCAACTTGAAATACTGAGAGGAACTTAATAGACTACATCATAAGCAACACCCTCGAGGCTGAGTTCCATGGTTTTTGTTAAAGTCAAGTCTACCCATAGGCACGACTGTTTTCTCGTATAAAAAGTACATCATTCCCTTGAGGGAGCTATACTATGATCTAATATATCGTACCTACAGTATGTCACATAACTATTAGAATAAACAGTTAAGTTGAGCAACATTTCAAGATAGCATCACATACCTGACTGCGGAGGCAATATGGACCAGTTGTGTTTTCATTGGACTATCAAAGTAATCATCTAGGTATACTCAAAGTACATGAGATGTGCTTTGGAACGTGTGCGGACTTTGTTGGTTTAGCAAAATGATATATACTGCGTTGTACCTTTGCTATTTCTTGACATTTGAAATAACATGTGCTGATTATTTGATGGCGAGAAAGTAGGTCTGATTTGGATTGTAAGGACTAATTGGAAGCTAGAGATCTGGGAACTTGTTCAATGTTCAAATCTGTCTTGGGATGACAATTAGGATCTATTTAAATTGTGACTTACGATGAGGCATATCATACCTCAATGCTATTCATTTGATCCATTTGCCATCCATATTTAGAACCATTACAGACATAATATTACTCAGTGGACCTATATATATTGTTGCCACTATATACATGGGTTAATTATACCATGGCATTTAAAACTGCTCAATACTCCCCTTAAGTCGGTAGTTTATATTCTGATTCTTGATTTCTATGACAACGACAATTCGGTGTCTCCTTTCCGACTGTATATATAGGTATCACCATAGTGATCATATACTTCAGATAACGTAGGTCTACGTGATTAACTTCATAAGGATAAAGTAGATAAATAAAAACACAAAACAAACTTATACGTGGAATGACTTAGATATTTATATTATTACTCTAAAGATATGATATTATAAGTTATTTCCACAATCTTGGCTGATTTGTCTGCAGATGAAACCTATTATTACTTACATGGACGTTCAGTGTTAACGATAAGATGCCCTGTACCCATGCTGTTAACGGTTAGCACATGTAGTATCTTCAGTGTTGATGTATATTTTCCTCGTTCATAGTTACATTTGTGTATATCTAACCAACCTTTTAAAAAAGGACACGATAAACACTAATCATGGCATCTGGGGATGATATGTACCTGCAAACTGCAACAGAAAGTTTGTTGTTTAATGAAACATGGACTGTAATCAATGACATCTCACAGAACAAAACAGAACAGGAAGAAGCAGGGGAGGTTGTACCCTGTTCTTCAAGTTTATTCTTCTTTGTGATATACGGACCAGTATACGGAGCTGTGTGCTTTCTTGGCATAATTGGAAACTTCTTATCGTATGCTGTTCTCCATAAATTCTCCCGCAGTAATGTCGCTACACTTTTATTGAAGGCCCTTGCCGTCAGTGATAACCTTTTCTTAGTGACTGCCTCCGTTCTCAATATGTATCCAGGAATGATATTCCACTTTGGGCTTATTGCCTCAATTAAGCCTATATTCCCCTACCTTCAAATCTACGCCTGGCCATTTGCCCATATGGCCCAGATGGGGACGGTATGGATGATGGTAATTGTTGCAGCCAATAGATATATAGCTGTCTGCAAGCCGCTCCAGGCTCCTACCCTTTGTACAAAGACAAGAGTCAAAATCCAGATTTTTATCATGACAGTGGGCATAGTTCTCTACAATCTACCTCGCTTTTTTGAGTACCGCTATGTCCAGTTCAATGTCACCCGATCGGACAACACAACATTTGTGGATGAAAGAAACTTAGGCCTTGTTTCACAACACGTCTACAACATTATCTACGAGAACGTGGCTTATTGCCTCTTCCTCTTCCTTGTACCGTTATTGATCCTGCTAATTCTGAATGTGCATTTAGTCTGGGAGCTCAAGTCGGCACAGAAATCAAGAGAGGCTTTGGCGAACAGCCGGACTAACTCTGATGAAAACAACATCACCCTCGTATTGGTGGTGATAATTATAGTGTTCATCGTCTGCCAAATGCCTGCCTCAATAAATCAGGTGCTTTTCTACATCGTCGATGATGTACAAAAAACAACTTGCTCACATTATCAGAAATACTACCACGCTTGTAATCTATTGATAACCCTCAACTCGTCGGTGAACTTCATAATATATTGTGTATTCCGGAGACAGTTCCAACAAGATCTCTGGGCATTGCTTACTTGTACTTCGCCTACAATGCACCAGAGATCTAAAAGTACTATTAGTCGGTACCCGACTGGAAACTCTTACAGAATAAATAGCCGAAGGAAAAATATGCTTGAAAATGTGCCATTGACGTCAAGCACAGGAAGTGAAGTTACGGAAGTGACGTCATTAAGTAATCATCACCATGCGGGAACGCCGCCTCTAGTCAATAACCACAACAATCGAGTCTAATGCGAATGGTGAGATACTATAAATAATCGTGAGTTTATTAATTGATCTTGAATAGATTTTCATTTCACTGATATGTATATTTATTGGTTTAACTGTGCATACATTTATTGATGGGATTGTCCGTAAATTTCAGTTATAATAATAATTATAAGGTCAGAGTAAATAGCATATTTATCGATGTAGGTGAAATAAAAAGCGGTCACTTTAATGTAAAAAAGAAAGTAATGTCAATTATTATATCATATATCAAAGATTGTTTAAACAACAGTGACGTCAATATTGTATAGTTTGTCTCTGGAACCATCAAGTTATCAACCGTGGCGCATGGTGTCGTTGATATTTTGAATGTATTATTTTAATTTCCAGTTGAAACTCATGGTAGCTTTTCCATTGCGTAAATCGAATTGATTATGGACACTATACCACCAAGTATTTTAAGAAACAACTCACAAGTTGGATTCTAATGTACTGTGTATATTAAAAGTCTACAATGAGCAAGTGTCTTGTGCATTTCCTTTCCTTCCACAACCTCCAAATGAACATTATGATGAAATACGTTGTTGGTTATTATTCATAAGTAGAATATGAATAGAAGACGGGTTCGCGATTCATATTTTAAAGTAAATAATTATCTGGCATTGCCCCAGTAATGCTGATTCACTAGAGGGACGAGAGGGGCACTAACCTCTGGAATAATACCAACGAACATTCAAGAACTGACCAATAGGAACATTAACCACTCCCTGACATTCTTCCCCATTGGAGGAACGGTCAATCCAGGTCACTTCGATTTTGAAATTCACACAGAGTGGACATATATATTTTTTGAGACACTACCCGCCCACCCCTACACAAAATACCCTGGCGACCCCAGGGACAGAGTAAATATTATGGGTCAATCTCAATAGGACATAGACATAATATAACCATAGTATTATGAGTAAAGAATAATTAAACAAACAACGAACTATACCTCTGACTATGTAAACATAGTCATTGATACATAATTATGTGTCATTATAGGCCTATCATGAACATATTTTATTCCAGCCCCCCTTTGTCCTTTCTCTAATGGGTATCACTAAACAAATATCGCCATATATACACATCATAAATTGACTCTATTGTATGAAATGATCGAACTACCTTATACGAAAGTGTCCTAATTTACCCCATTGTTCTGGCAAATATATTATACTCATTGGGCAGTTGTTCCGGCCTTATGAGGAAGTTGGCTAGGTTGGAAAAGTAGCATATAACGGTCAATGGTCCCTTTTTGTAAGGTAAATTTATTGTCTAGTCCGATTGGGTCAGTACGAGCCTACTTTCCACTCAGTCCTCTTCTCAGGGTGCTCCCTATCGCACCCTCATAAGTGGGACTTAGCACAGCGCCTTGCGGAACTCCATACTAAATCAATGCAAACCTCGCCCCTGCGCCATTCACAAGAAGGTGCCGAGACGCCAATGGATAAAATTAGAAGCATGGCCACGTCTGCATTGAGACAAAACCAGCTTGTAAATAAGCCTTTATCTTCATCGTTACACCATCATATATATTGTGATGTGGCATGCTCCTACTATAAATATATACAAGCTTGTTCACATAATATTATATATAATCCGTTACAATGACAATATGATAATGATACTTATATACACAGCATATTTTTATTACTCCGCATCATTTGCACGCATTATAAAATTATAGTTTCCGATTTCAACATGGAACCCATGGCAGCAATATAATATCGCTAATGATGGCTGCCTGGGAGTAATTCAAATAATTGATTTAAATATTCAACGAATCAACATCCTTAATTCAAACTCCCAATGGAAGCAGGGTTTATTCCAGGAAATCATTTTGCGATACTTTTGCCGTGGGTGGTCATTTTTCGGGCCGAGGCCTGCATTGAATTCATTATGAATTGGCTAATTTGGTAATTTATTTCAATCTGATTCTCGATTACCTTCGGACCAAATCCATAACAAGTTTCAAATTTCCAATCAACGTAAGCTTATTTGAATATCGATGGAATATAGCACATTTTCCCCATAAAATCGGATCAAATTATTTCAATGGAAAATGACTGATTGTAATTTCTTCCTCGCAGAGACTCAGGTTTCATCGAATGTGTGGGTGGAACCGGCATGAGCTCTAAGAACCTAATCATTAAACGTGCTTTCATTATCTGGTTTCGATTTTGGACACAGTAATGAGTAGCTATCGGTTGCCTGTGTCAATCTATTCCAATAATTGGTCATTACATTGGAAGAGATTCTATTTAGAAGCGGAGTCCCCAAGATCCCATTGTCCTAGAGAAATATGTAATATTAACACTCGTGAATGTCAGATGTAATATATATGCTCACTGGAACCATCAAGGTATCAAGGTCAACATCAATATCAAGGTAAGCAACCTATCGTAAACAAATATAAAATATATAGGGTGTGTTATGTGTGGGTCATATTCTATAGATCAACTGCACCAAATTATCACCAGAAACATGAGATAAGATCTATAACACCAATCTCCATTGGCAGTGCGAATGACAAGTCCTTGATCAGAAGACTTGCATCAGATTAAGGATCTCGGATTATGTGAATGGAAGATATTCACACGGATACATACCAGTAAACTAGTAATGACATTAGCAGGTTGGAATCAAATTTGGTCGGATTTTAAGGGATCAAATCCATAGAAACCAGTCGCTACAGGTGCATTTGACCCGGCGGCGGACCTTTGATTGCTGGGTTTATTGGATCCCAAGTAAACAATAGAGAGATGGACTCAAAAGTAGGATCGCACTTAGAACTAGATCAAATGGTCGGGAGAAACCATAAATGGAACCACTTAACGTATGGATGATAGGCACGAGTCACCATTGATTGTGTTATTCTTGAGATCGCCTCCCTCAACACACAAACACATACACACACACTCTGACCCGCAGGTAAATGGCATTATGTAGAACCTTTCTCCATGCTAGAAGGTAGGTTACTTTGTCACACTCAAATCTCTTCAATGTTTTATTTCTGGTTCTGTTTCAATGAATATTGAGCATGTTGTATGAGCTTCTTCGTAGTCTTTCTTAGCAGCCCCACTCCACAAGTATTTTTTTTTTTTTTTTTTTTTTTTAAAGGTTTTTATACTCTGTATCCTGCCATTGAGTTTCTTTTAGTTCTTTGTTTGAGACCATGTATTTTGGGGTATTTATTCTATAGGACGGTTACATTGCTTGTTAATTAGTCTGTACATGTATACCTCAAGAACGTTTCTAATTGGCTGCTGCTTTAATTGGCACAACACATATCGACAACACGTTTCTTCTTATGCATGTCGTTCAACTTCATGAATGTCATTGAAACTGTCACAGGCAGTTTATCAGCAAACTATTACCACTGCATTCTAACCTATTATGACTAAGAACGTTTACCAAATCTATTCATTGTTTGGCGAGTCGATTGAAGTTATCAATATTATGCTGCTTTAAAATGTTTAGCTATGGACGAATTTGACAGAAAACGAGCGATAAGTAATACCGCTGCTGCAAATTATGTGGGCGGGCCACCGAAATATAAGTGTGGACTTTCATGAATAAGAGGGTGAGATCCTTCAAAAAATTAAAGTATAAATTAGGGGGAAATTACCTCCAGACATGTAGGAAAGGAACGGAATAAAGAAATCTTTACGTTTTGATCGATGTTTGCTGAAAATGACCCGGTTACTGAATCAATAAAAACCTAAACATATTGTAGTATGAAATGATATACAGTGCCCTCCAACATGCAACGCTCTAATATTGAGATTCAATGACTTGTGTGTATTAAAATTAGTTGGCCACCAAATCAATTGCCTCGCATGTCTTCTTCAATGACAATTAATTTGTGTTTTTTGTAGTTTTAAAAGAAGATAAAGTTTTTGTTCAATATCAGTTAAAAATGTGCGTCATAGATCAGTGATTAATGAGTCCCAGTGCCATGCCCTCCCACGTGTACTGCCTTTGTCCTCACATCAAATTAGTTCCTCTCTGCTTGACACTCCAGCTTTTTTATTTTCCATGCTGGAACAAATTAATCTGTTGTTCCAATTTTTCCAATATCTGTCATTTATGCACTGCTGCAACCTGCATGTACACAATCTAAAACATTCAGCAGCACCCATACTCACAAGTCTCCCCCCCCCCCCTAAAAATAAACATCACGCACTGCAAGAACTGAAGATCTCCTGCAGCATACAAGGGCCTCCTCTGATGTCCTTCCCCACGGAGGAATATTTATAGAGTCCGCATATTTATAAACTTGAGTCGAGATTTCCAAAGGAAGCAAGCAAAGCTTTAAGGTGAATTAAACATTATCCCTTTACCCCCTCCCCACCGCCCCCGCATAAAAAAGAAAAACACTATGAGGACTTTAGGGGTGATGTAAAATGGAAGCCCAGAATGTTCTCTTAAATAAATAAATAAATAAATAAATAAATGAATAAATAAATGAATGAATGAATGAATGAATGAATGAATGAATGAATGAATGAATGAATGAATGAATGAATGAATAAATAAATAAATAAATAAATAACAATTGAAGTATTGAAATCTCGCGAGATCTCGTGAAATCTCGTCTCGTTTTTAAGATTTTTTCCGTGTTCCCGTTTTTTTTGTTTTTTTTATCAACATTTTTTTTTTCATTTTGTAATTATTTCTTTTAAAATAAGTAACATTCAACATAACATTCTAGGCTTCCGTAGTACTAGATCTCTTCTTCTGAGCCATCATTTCTAAGAGTGCACACTCACTGCCCCTCTCATGCTTATTTGTTGAAGCTCGCTCTTCCAATAGCTCAGTATTCTATGACTTAACACCCGGCCTATAAAAGCTAGTGGTGGATCAAGGGATCGGGCAATGTTTATTGAATAACAATACTCTACTCCCCATCAATCATCGCACCATTGAAGAGCTTATTAAAACAGA
Source organism: Sthenelais limicola (assembly GCA_942159475.1). NCBI lineage: Eukaryota > Metazoa > Annelida > Polychaeta > Phyllodocida > Sigalionidae > Sthenelais > Sthenelais limicola. The sequence goes on along the minus strand of OW804097.1, from coordinate 66,568,779 downwards.
GTCAACGGTAAACTGCGTCCCAAGCTTCATGGGAGTCATACAATAACCTTGGCCATATCTAGGCTGGTCTCAGTTAGACGTATAGGAGATTTTGCCCATATGTTAACCGTCAGTGGCCTACTGCTAAGTAGATGCTGATACATGAAATCAAATCTCTTTTATGACGTGTATTATATGTTTTGCAGCATTATAGCATTCGTAACAGGGCATCAACTGAAAGATGAGGACGGTGAGGATATCCCATATTCATATATAAAGAAAATACTGCAGCCGCTGTATATGAGTTAATAACACCAGGCATTGACTTAGGCAAAGGAGCTTGCGCACTGCTGTAAAACTTCAAATAGATAAAAATTGATCATAAATAGGGCTTATTTTAGTGCTTTCCAGCGTTCATGTTTGTTGACAATTGGGAGTTGAAAGCCAACAACAAAACAATTCCTGCATTGTTCTTTGCGAGTTATCTTCCAATGTACTGGCATTATTATAAGAACTGAGGATGAAATATGAAGGTTCATATGTGATATGTCACGGAATAATAGGTCAATATTTGGACATCTAGTACTTCAGTATTTTGTTATGCATTCGTGCACGAACATGAATATAATTAAAACTGTTTGAAGAATAAGGCGCAGCTTGGGAAGGCAGCTTGTTTTTTCTATAAGATTAACAATGATAGCATAGAGCTGTAGTTGAAGAATAAATTTATACAATTTGTGAAATTGTTGGTTATTGTTTTATGATATTAATATAAGCGCCAGGGGCAAATTACACAATGATAGCGTTGGTAAGTAGAATATGGGCGTTATACAATTTGATAATCGGTTGTCAATTAATTCAATTGACAATAATAGCAATGACTATATAGAGTATAATTGAGATTTATAGATTGCTGTAGCAGAGTGTAAGAGTTGTGTACAATGGTATGATAAATGGCGCCTGCTGGTAGTCTGCTGCGCTATTTATAATGATTTTTGGGGGGAGCAGGTGGGTGAGTTCAAATCTAGCCACTTCGAATTAATGGCTGAGGTAATGTGAGAGAGAAGTATGGGTAATGTTAATAGCTTGAGCAGACGTCCGGCAAGCATAACCACCAATGCCTAGGAATCGGAGATGCCATCAACATGAACAACAATAATTGATATATTATTCAATAATAGTCAGTTTTAAAATTTGGTACATGATTCATGCTACAAGTTAGCGCTAAACACCCCAACAATGAAAGCTTTCTGAGGAAGGGTTCTTATGGGAAACCATTTGTAAAATATCCTTTATTGTGACTTTTGACACATTTTACTGTGAACCAACACATATTTCAATAATCATTGTTAAAGCTGCACTCTCAGCTAACGTCGGTCAAGTATTGAACATTTTCCCTACTTTTTGTTTCATTCCTTTTCGAACCATGTAAAATTCATTTGATTAACATTTTGAAAGATTTCGTTCAGTTGCTATTGCGACATGGCTTCTAAAATGTCCCCATTAGTAGCAGATTTGGATGTCCCGCCTAAATTCTTTCTAGTGAAGATTTCAATTATTATCACTACTGGCGGTCGTTTTTGCTCGGTTAATTCGGCTTCAAATGCATGTATAAGTTACGTATAACAGCAGCAGAATATGGATAAATTCAGTCTTATAAGTTATAATATGTGTAAATCTGATAATATTTGTTTTGTTTTGAGAATGCAGTTTTAATAGGAGATGGTCAAATACATCCTAAACAGACTTCTGTAGGAACTGCAGTCCCCTCATTCTCACCTTGTTTCCATCAGAGGCTTCACTTGAGCTACGCTGCACTTCCCCACTGGTGAAACCTGACTATGTGCTGGTGCTTACAGCATGGCAAAAAACCACCTCTCCTCACTGCAAACAATTAGACTGTCTTTATTCCATATGATATTTTAGGCGAATAAACAAATGGAAATACAGAGTTTTAAAGCTCATCAACACTTCTTAGTCCGTAGACGATTGTGTATGCTCGCCAGATGAATAATACCTTTTGTTTTACAAATACAGTCCCGGTGTTTCTCAATATTGGATGCACAATTGCAAATGATAGAAAGAAGTTGTGATCAGAATAATGTCTGATGTGTGCTTAGCTAAAACGTTTCTAATGTCCAGAGCTGCAGCAAAACTTTTAATATCAACTTTGTTCTGTGATTATGATTTTAACATCAATTCTAACTAAAGTATAAGAAACAACAAATCTGAAAGTTTTGATTGCTTGGCGTTTTACTTAGCTGTATGATGTTTCATTCACTGCAATAAATATACTCTTTTGCAACTTACGATTGAGAAAGAAATATACAGAATATCCGAAGTAGAGTGATTGACCCAGAACAAGTACAGATAATGGAAGTTGGATTACAGTATATGGTTTTTATTTGGGTGATTACCGACGTTTCGGCCAGACAATTGTCCTTTATCAAGGTGATGTTATGCAGAATCTAAGAGGTATACTATTTAGATCTACGATTCTCAAAGTTCCAAAGTAGTAGGCAAATGTAAGAATTGTTGCATCAAATACAACGGGAAACTTTGGTTTTGACCCAGAAAAAAAGTCATCCCGATTCCACTTTTCAAATGGATGGGGCTCCATTGCCGCGTGGCTATTGACAAACATATCTTTCTTTCATATGTTATGCATGCAAGGTTATTTCTCAACCAACATTGAAGAAGTTGTAAAGCTAGCAGGAGAAAATTGTTTTTTGTCGATTCTCTACTCTATTTTTATGTATTGCCTCAATGTTAGTAGTCAAAGCCCTAGCATTCGGCGGCCATATCGGAAACGGGGACCGATCATAGGATCCAACCAGATGGCAGCTTCGAGTCACTCACCTTGACGACGCTACCCACACGTATATAAGTGGAGCCGCTCCCGATGCCGTGTCATTCCATTCCTGGTCGCCAGCTGATGCACACCTCCTCCTTGCCTTGCAGACGAAAATTTAAACTTAATTCCTCATTATTTCTCTTGTACTATCTATGTAACTGTATGATTCATAGGGAGGAATAAATACAAATGTTGGACCAACCAGGCTTTGAGTCAGTCTCTACGGCGCCGCATATTACCGAAACAAATCTGACAAAAGTAAATCCAGTGTTGACGAAACAAAAGATTTTTTGGGGAAAAGCGTTTTTTCACACAGAATTGCTGACTCTCTCAGTCAACGCAATGTCTCATACCTTCCTTATTTAAAACCCCCCATTGATAATAATACATATTTGGGGGAAGGATATCGTGCTCTTTCCAAATGTTTGTAAACATTTTGGCAATGTATTGTGGGGTGAAATAGCGTTTATTCACATACCGCTGTGGCGTTTCTCGACATCAAAACTACATGTATACACCAATTAAGACCAATTTTAGGTAACACAACGCAAAATGTATATTCCACGTTACACCCCCAGCCGTAATGTCTTTATATAGAGCACCCTCGGCGCGGACGTCCAAAAAAGCAGGTAACCAAGATGGCAGAATCCATGAAAAAAGAAAAAAACTATATACGGTTTTAAAAAGAACTGAACGCGATGTCTAGGCGCTGAGTGCTATAATGATAGCACCGCATCTTTTAAACAAGATCAAAATCTGGACCTTGTTTCACATTACAGTAACATCCCCTAGATCCCTCGGCTTCCAAGATAAAGATGTTCAGTGATTTTGAAACTGGATACTCTAATTGTTAAGACCATTTAGTGAAAGGAGTTTTTTTGTTGTTTTTTTTTTGGGGGGGGGGGCACAGAAACTGAGAACATCCTCATAGACGTATAAGCGCTATCATTCGATGGGTATTAAATAAAGGAAAGAAAAAATGTGGCGTCAGCTACTTCTCTAATGGGACAGAAATAAGGAGAATGCCTTTTTCAACAGTGTCAAATAACCTTTTAATTCGCCCTGATTAGACAAGACATTACTTGTCCTTCAGCATACATGTAGGCAGTGAGTCAGACAAAATACGCACTTGTGATATGATTAAATTATTCAGCTTTCCGACAGCTACCTCCCATCTATCTGTTCCTTTAAGACGAGTAATGCCTCTACTCCAAGGAGGTATTGATTTCAATTATTTTTTTATTATATTGTCAAATCTATATAAAAGAAGCTCTGTTCTGTCAGCTGGCGATCACATGACATAGACGTGGAATTACATGCTAGTATGATTCGATGGTGTCTGCAAAAGAAGTTGTTCTTTATATCGAACTTATAGCTGAATCTATTATGATAGTTTCAGTAATGGTTCCGATATTAAACTTTAATTCATACATGTATATCATATACTAATTGTTATCCGAATGTTTGAGTCTTAAGCTTTCATTCAAGCATAAAAACGTAGAGACATCATTCGGCCAGAACTTTATGTCATACAAGTTGAATGGATTGTATACGCATAAGCTTTACAATATACGGCAAATATATGGAATATAATTACAATTAAATGTAACTCGTCTTCTTTAAATCGTGACAACTATTACGAATCGCTTGTCATCTTTAAATTGGAAGCTACGAACTATTTCCCATGCTTGATATTGATATCATTTTAATGTATCATTGGATCAAGCAATATAAAAAGAAAGAAGTATTACTTTGAGAAGCAATACCCAGTGACCATGTGCGTGCCCATGGTAGCCTATGCCAACACACCTGTCGCAAAAGGCTGCATGCATTGTGTGTAAAATATCTTCACACAACCATCTCTGACACTCTGCTCTTGTGTCCTTCCGGCTCTCAGCCGAAATAATCAGCTCTTCTACAGACGCCTCGTACAAGAAGGCACTTGAGGAAATAAATAGGAAAGTTCTTTATGCTTTGTGGGCAATGGGAGTTTTTATGTTAGACAGCGTAAGTCCCCCTTCTCTGTATTCGCTGCCAGGCAAAACACTTGTCCTCTTGCAAAGGGTGGCGGTTTTATTATGGTTTAGCACTGCATCTACAAAAGGGCATTTACGCTAAATCACGAACGCTTAAAATGTGATACTGCTCCTGACGAATTTTATCTTGGAGAATGTATTGAATAGTGAGCCATGTGGTATGTCTGAAAACCAGGTCCATAATTTAATATGATATAGGTGTAGTCACCATGCTATGTAAATAGTTCAGTCTAGTAGTTACTAGTTCAGTTACTAGTTCAGTTGCTGATTTCTAACACTTGAAAAGTGTCTTTTGTGGCAATATCATGTATCTCTATGTAAGGCAAAATATATTGAAACAAACATGCAAGAATTTATGTTTAAGGACAGCTTTTTTCATGAAGATAAATCTGACTTGGCGAAAAATGATTGCTGAATCAATTTAATCCCAGGAATACCCATCTGCTTCTATGCTTGGTTTACTCCTCATCATTATTCATCATTCTTCATCATTCTATCATTTATAGCGATGCTAACTCAATTTTGGTTTTGCTCTTAGCAGTTGGGAGGAGGATATCATCATGCTGTCGCTTGGTTCCACAATATTCAATACTAATTCTAAAACCAATCGAATGATAAATGAGGGACAAGGAGATTGTAACATAATTACATTTTTTCGTGAAAGATTACTTAATATTGCTCAGCCTTCCCCTAAATAGTCAGTGCTCTAATCCCAACACCGTGTAACTATAAAATGCCATCGACTGTTACAGAAAAAAAGCTAACCATGAAATAGTATGGATGCGCTGTATGAATATAATGGTGTTATATTATATGTGCATTCCATATGAGAGGTGCTATAAGTGGGGTGCTATAAAAATATTCATATAGTACACGTGCTATATGAACTAATTCGTAACCAAGTCGGCCACTTTTATGCACCAAGTTTTTTTAATAAATATAGAATGGAACTTATTGGACTTGATTCGTCCACATAAGCACTCTGCCTACAGCATCGTGCTTATGTGGACGAATCTCGTCCAATAAATTTTCGATTATTGCCGGCTCGTTCCATTCTCTCTCTGTAGAGCAAACTAGAGTCAGAACAGGTAGCCACGTGAACGTCACATTTAGAATATATTAATAGTTCCCCAATTACTGATCCTCAATATTCAATATTTCATGTATAATATTTATACTACCGTACTAGTTACGAAGATTATGTATAGGAAGGGAAGATAATAATAAAGACAATAATAGAAAAACAATGTCAAAGAATAACAACTTAGGATATGTAGGATAAGGGGGTCAGACAACAAAAGGTACCCCAGCCCAAACCAGCTCAAGTTAACATACACCATGATAACACATTGAGCAAAAGAAATATATATATAATGGTAGGACCTGTCGGATGGAAGGGTCACAGGAAACTAAACTCAAAGATGGATTCATCGTGAGAATAACTCGTACCGGTCGCCGTCAGAGATCTTCACCGCACAAGAAATGAATACATGCAGCCTTTGTAGTCTGCACATGTGCGAATACATACAGTTGTATATAATTGTCCTCAAGCGTGATCCCCAGCTATGACCAATCACAGAGCATTGTATACAGGTAATTGACATGTATACATACGTTATGTGTCTATTCTCAAATCTGTGAACCCGGCTTGTGTATTCTATTGTTCAGAAAATCGCTATTTGATACTACAGGTTTTCACTGCATGAAGGTAGTCCTATTTGAATAGGGCATTGTGACGAGAATACTGACTGGAATCCTTCCACTCTACACAGCGTTACTACACTCAGTACGGCGCTCACGACGGTGCCCTAGTTGCAGTTGGTTCAATGCAACGTTTCGATACAGCTCTAAAGATAGGGTATGTGTAGAACTTTCATTGAAACTGTTCTCTCATATTGGATACGTCATAGCTACAACTCTAAAGCTGATCGTGTGTTGATTTGACAAGCGTAATTCAGTAATTTTTCAGTTCCAGAAAAAGGTTCCCAAAGATGAAAAGAGCGGTATGCCGGATTTGCCCTTGAGATGGCCTAAAAGAAGAATACAATAAAGTTGGAGGCTTTAATATTGAATACGGCTTTTGGAACTAATTGGAATTAACATGCATGCCCTTTATATGAGTGTAAATCAAACAGCTAGCTAGCAGGGTAAACTTGGCTTTGAGAAACATTTAGTTGCACAGTTGCTTGAGGTGTGCATGTTAGATCCTCCCTTTCCACAATTGGGTGCAGCGTCGCATCTGCGCCATAACCAGGTTTCCACATTCACATCAGAGACCCTCCATTTACTACTGTCTCTGGAGGGCTCTAGCTGTGGTGGGCGGATCAACTTCGAGGGTTCTTACCTGAGAATTTCTGTTCTTGTTCAATAATGCATCAACATGTGTTACACAAGTTGCAGTTTAAGTATTGTTTTCAAAGCCTACATAATTTGATCAATTATGTATGGTACCCTTTGTCTTTCTTGGTCGTGCATTTCATTCCTTGTTTGGCTCTAACTATTGTTCCTTGAGCACAAAAGCGAAGAAAACTTCTTCCCATTTGTATACAATGAACATTGAAATCACGTTTAACTGCATTGGGGTATCATTGACATTTTGGATGAATTACTCTTAGCAACTCTGTGGACAAATGTTACGACCAGGTCCCTTGAGAAACATTGAATCCACGGTACATTTTTTAACTAGAAGACACTGTCTTAACGAATTGTGCGTGGGATAATGGTTTTTTTCATTGTGAAGGCCACGCGCTCCTCCTAGATAGAAATGTTAATAGAATGTTAACACATTATAATTCCACCTGTCAATACCGTCAACTTCTAGAGTTAAGAATCTCTTAATTCAAGATTCAATAAAAAATTCGACCCAGTTTGTCTCAATTGATCCAAATCAAAGGAGGCCTCCCTTCATTCATGAGACATTTCGCTGCCAGGCGGTATTTTCCTCTTCATCATTCATTGATTTAAACTCTAAAACATTTAACATCGCCAGTGACTGCCAAAGCATGCATGCGATCCTTCCATTTAAATGCAACAGGCCAAGCGACGGAAGCACGGGCCAGAGGAGAAAGGCACTGTCATAATTGGTGCGAGTTATTCATTTCTTTTCTCAGATCCGAATTATGTTGAAAGGAAAAGAAATCTTCATCATCGATTCACGTTTGGGATTCAACCAAAGACTTCATTGCACATGTCCAAAAGAGAATGATCAAATACTTCCGAACTAAATGGGTGCACACACCGGAGATTCCCGTTTGGGTATATTAGTTTTTGCTGCATGACATCTATAGGTCAAAGGACCTTAATCTCAATGTTACGGTATTCTTACAAATACATTTATTTTCCCGGCATGTGAAAGACAAAATATGTAATGATGTATTGATCTCCAATGTTCTATTAAATGAAATGTGATCAAATTAGGATTGATTTGCAATGAAGGGAATGGAAAGAGGAACTTTACATATGGAAATCCTACCTATTCTTTCAAACAGGATATAGTTACATAGATAGAGACATTTCCCATTGAGTTAAATATGTATTTTCTCCCAACTCTTCGTTTCTCTTATGGTACAGGCATATTTTCGTCATAAAATATCAAAAGGACTCTGTGTAAAAGGCATTTTACCAAAGTGTTAAGGAAGACCATCTGGGAAAGCTTTATTTAGTCCCGCCTCTTTCCGCCTTTCTCCACTTGTTTGCCGATGAATTTAAATGTATGAACGTGAACAAAAAATTAGTTTGTCTTTCATGCCCTTGAACATTTTAGTAAGATCCTTTTTTACAATTGAAAAGGAAAACTAAAATACCTTGCTGAGAAGTTAAACTCATAGGCCATAAATAAACTAGTATTTTGATATCCAAAAGGTCATCTCAAGGACATAACCAATAGAAACTTCTTTTCATCTTTGGAAACTTTCCCCGCGAATATCTGAAATCTATGGTTCATTCCACAAGGACGCTTTCTCCATCATAACCCTGTCGTCTGGAACTGAAAAATTACTGAAATGGATTACTACTAAACTAGATGACATCAAACGTTGTCATCCGCGCCATGGCAACATCTAGATCAAACCGTCCAACATCATCCTCGTTGCGATGATTGAGAGTGTAGTACGGTATCAAAAAGACAAACACAACAACATGATGGCTTTGCTCATGCGTACGTAAAAATGATGGTGTCTATCAAAGATAAATTGAGTAACATCAGACTTGAAAGCAGTAGACCGTTCATTTATAATTGAACTGTTCACATGTCCAAGTCCGTTTAAGTCTGGTTAAAATCTGCAGTTCATCTAATGCATTAAACTTTGCCACTTCGATAACGATAACGTTTCCCCTCTAAATGTTAAACTGACATAAAAGTCTTCATTAACCCATGCAGACATAATTGGCAGCCCGAATAAAAGGACGAACTATATCGAATTTGACTCAAACATTTATTGATACATGAATTGGCATTCGATAACTATGAAGCATGTGGCCAGACAACTAATATGCCGTGAACAGACTATCATTCAATACATTGACACATCAGGATTATGTCTGAAATGGCGGCATGTCATCTATGTAGCTGCGTTTGTATGTGGTAAAACCAACTTTGTGATGATGAAACTGTCATTTCCTCGATAGATTCATGTGGTTTGACTGTGGTGCAGGGAATCGAGATTGTATTGACAATACTTGATATAGATAGGCAAGTACCACAGTCATTCATCAAACAAGCTGTTCAAATCTGGCTAGTGTCGAAATGGGTTACTCAGTAGTAATGACTTAGGGATCGTTCGAGCGGCTTTAAGACATAAGAAGACATCATGAAGTTATGTACTACTGCCGAAATAAAGCAATTTTTAAAAAACGATATCACCAGAAGTGGACCCATGTACGTTACTACTTGATTGATATTACTCAGAAGTACTATCGATGGATTTATTGATTAAAAGTTTTACAATTAGCAGCCCTTCATGGTCTTTGCTAACTTTCCCTATGGACTCTTAATTATCCCTCTCTCTTTTCTCTGTCTCTCCCTTCGTATCTTTTCTTTTTGGCCCTTTCTCCTTCCCTCGTTTTATTAAATATATCTCAATATTTGTCTAACAATATTTTTATTCAAGGTAATCATAGACAGTTACACTATCAGATAAGTGTTGTTCGTTGTGCCCTGCTACCTTACTATATAATCAACATATTACATTGGTAAGGATGTTCCAGGCTGTTAATACATACACAATCAACTCATGGATGCCGATATTTGGTGATCAGGAGGCGGTTGCTTGGCCACGCCTCATTCTCGAGCGACCAATCAGCGACCAATCGCGCCCGACGGTACTATGACGTCACCCGCTCGGAACATAAACAATATTCTCCCATTCGGATGGATCGTTTCAAAATATATCATATTTGTCACTCTTGTTTATGGTGAATAAACACAGCTCCGCTTGGTTCAGGCCAATCACTAGTTTCTCCAGTATGTCATATCAATATTTTAGCCAACCGACCAGCCACTAACATATGTATTGACAAAATTCTTGTATAATTTGGTGAAATAATGATTCATAATGGGATGAGATGAGTATATGAGAGTTGAGGGCTGCTATTTCTATCATTTGTACATCTAAAGAAGATGTTTTATACTAGCTGTATTGTTGTTTCATTCAACTTTGTTAAGACAATTGGTAACATTTGGCGCAATGTATATAATTATATATATATATCTTATTGTGCCCTCATATCCTTTAACTTCATTACCCTGGGACACGCGAGATGTATTTTTTCACGCATTCTTATACATGCTGTGTCTTAGGTTTTCGGTGCATAAGTTATTCTTTAACACACGAGGCCGGGTATTCCGTTAGAACTATACACTATCCACTGCATTTAATATGCTCACGCTGATATGTAAATTGTGACAGATTATAAATGTCTGAAAACGGGTGGCTGCGTACCTGAGGGGACTTACTCATGGGTAAGTGCGGCCAAACACATTGGAATATGAGTGAGCTGGTGTTAACTCATTATGGCTTTCAGTTCTAAATCTTTGATATAACTTCAAAAGGGACCCACACAATGCAACAAGTAATAAAACATACACACACCCCAGTGGGGCCTGTTGTATAAGCTAAGGGAGGAATTGTCTGTGGGAATCCAGGACTTCACTTCTTTCCCTTCCTTCTCTGGGTTGGAATCAAAACTCCTATACCCACCATTGAGTGTATATATATGGGCTATTCCTACCAGCTGGAACGAATTGCAATGAGAACATTACTTTATTAAGCTTATACAACAGGGGCCAGGAATGGGATGCTTCTCAGGCATTAGATCCTCAAAACTAGGCCAGTTCCACATTGCCTTGATTTGACCTAATCCTAACACCTCAGAAGGGAACGTGCAATGTATATTATATTCCCATAGTTATTTTGATCCATGTAGGTTTTCTTGATTGATGGCAATCAGATTTGCATTTTATTTGTCCTCTGTACCATGGTCTATCCTGGATTAGGCAGCAGTATCATTCCTCATCTCTCCTACCACATTCTGGAAAAAGGGACCTCAGCATTTAGTGAGATAAAGCTAGCCCAGTATTTGTGATTTAGCACTCGAAAAAGGGAACATCAGGGAAAATGAATAGCATTTATGAATGGAGTTGGCGACGAGTTTCTGGTGTTTATTATATATTAAGTTGCTGTTGGTTTGTGTAATCTTACTTAAAGGTTCAATCTCTTCAGTTAGAGACATACTCGCCTATACACTTGAATCATCAATTAGAGAACCGATTCGTACTGAGATAAACAATCTACTATAAGCATATATATGGAAACAGTTATGTCCCATTCTTTATGAACATGAACCCATACATCCTATCAACATATCAATTACGTGTTATATCTAAATGGATTTATGTTCCTTGTTTGGTCGCCCTTTGCCTATTTATGCTCGTCTTTGTTGTGGGATGACTAACCCTTTGACATCTTTGACATGGTTGTCAGCAAACATATAGCAGCAACCCAACTAGGATGACAACTGAGATGTTTTGAGGCGAAATTTGAAATACTAAGTAACAGTTTCTTCCAAGTGGGGCCCACGCGGGTCTATGCATCATAATTATTGGTTCCCGTTCCGTTGTTCCGTTCCTAACCATTGTTGTCTTATTTCCAACACTTATCACATTGTTATCTTATTTTCCAACTCTCCATCCATTTAATTCGCAACTCGATCTGACAGTGATGAACTGCAGTGTCTTCTTAGAGTATGCCTTATATATAGAATTCAAACATGATTATATGTCTGAGCTCCTCGATTTCCACGAAGTCTACCTCATACTGCCTGATGATGCCGACCTAAAGGACCACCCTACCCCATAAAGTGCACACTAATGCTCTCAGTGGAGGTGCCTAATCACTAACTGAAGAAGAATCCACACACTGAAATTACTCTCAGACTTTTAGCAAAGCAATGTATTAACTCCTGTCTCAGGTGGATCTCTGAGGCTGTGTATGGAGTCCGATATCTTTATATAGTTTACATAGCACTCCTGTGCATAAGGCTAGCAAATCTACAAGGATGTGCGGAGTCAAGTACGTTATACGGAGGAGAGGTTGGGAGGAGGATCGCTGTGAGTAAAGGGATTATATTACCATAGGTCCGGTGGCCACAGGGAGATTTATGGGCTTCAGGGCAAGATGGATCAGGGATTAGATGTAAAGACAAGTACCGCATGTATACATGATAGATATGTGCCGAATGTTTATTGAATGGAGGAAGTACACGCGTTAAACGATATATTGTACATGTAATAGAGACAACTTACTACAATACAGCACGGGTCCAATGTCGTATTTTAATCTATGAATTGGCCTGGTAATAAACCTAGCGATGAAGGGTATCTTTCTGACATTAAGCATAATATATTCGATAAAGGCAACGATCTCATTCATCTAGAAACATCTGCAGAAATATGAAGCAGAATAAATATGTTTTGGTTAACTATAAGAGGTACAAAACCAATAGCATATATAGGGTTAATCTATTGTAATTGTTGACATAACACGAAGACATTACCCAATTAAAACTAGAAAATATATCACATCTTAAATGGGAGATCTATCTTGGACTATTACCGAGTCATATCAGGCAATAATGTCATTAAATGGATGAACGAATGAGTGTTTGCCTAAGATATTTGTCTTAATTATGTTCTCAATTTACGTTGTTCCACCACTAGGGTAGGATTCCAATTCATTTCCAACATACACGAAGCGCAGTCTACACGCAATATGGAGAGAAACGTGAGGACCGTCCTAGGGGGATCTCGAATTTACACTATAGACCAGAAGCCAAGTAAATACTTGACACATGCCAACATGCCAACATAGATACATCACATGAAACAAACATATATTAATGGTGTGTACACATCAAATAAAGCCAACCCCATCCCTAGGTACATTCCCCGACCGAGATTATAAGTACTGTTCCAGGGCATCGTATGGATGAAGGATGCAGAAACCACATGATAATTGATAAAGACCTAATTCAGTAATCTGTAATTACTGTACATACCAGGCATTTCTATATAATGGAAATATCCTTGGTTGACGAGGCCTTAGATAATGCTTCCTACATTCCTAGGTTGAGGAGTCCAGCTGGGTTTCTTCATTAAGGACGATGGACATGCCCGTATATTACTTTCATATTGCTTTTTTTCATAGGTTGTTGTATTCATCGGAGGCCTATAATATTTAATTTTGACTGAGGATCAACGGATACGTTGTGTGTTGGTTTTATTGATTAATAGTGAGAGATCTTTGATGTATATTGCCGGGCTATGTAAGAATGTAGAAACATACCTAGCTCTACTAGTACCTTTTAGCATAATATATCCCTATAAAAGCTTTTATATAAGATCTTGAATGGATATATTTTGCACCAAGTATATTTCGTCCATCGCCCTTTATTCCCATCCCCATGAAGCAATTAGGCAAACAGTAATTTACGTAAACAACCATCAATCAAAACAATTAAGGATAACTAAACATCCTGTATCAGCTTGCATTTGTCACTGACTTCTTTGTTTGATCCATATTGGTTTTTATTTGTACTCACACTTTAATTAATCATTTTAATCAAATTCATTATCTTAAATGGCGTAAGACAACGATTAATCATTACCGCTTACAGACTTTTTGACAAGCCTAGAAACATACCACCCCAGCGTCCCCAGGATAAACACTGCATTATTCATAAACCTGCTTCTTCGTATTCGACACATTTTTGTAAATTTCGAGAGCATTAATGGCAATAGTTTTCTTCATTTGCACATTCATTTACTAGTACAGTGGTCCTTTCTACTACATGACAATTGCTTCAGAAAGATGTGTTTTTTTAAGTTTCCAACTGCATAGAAGCAACACATGGTGTGCGAATATTCACGTTCTATACAGATTCCTAGCTATCTGTTGAAGGAAATTAAAGGAGGTGTCCAGCCAGGCCCTGTTTAATGTCCAACGATGTCTCAATGATGTTCCGATAATGTCCCGACGATACTCTGTGACATTCCCCCTCACACTAGCAACAGACAGCTTGGCGACGACTTTTAGCCGTTTTTGGCCATCAATGTATCACAGGTGTAATATCAAACATGTCGGATTTATGCTCGATGGAAAGTCTGGCGAATAATTATAGTATCGTCAGTTTATCTGTCAGAGAAGTCTAATAGACACCCTTAAGATAAGCTGAGAACATGCCCGAGGAACGGCCATAAGAAAATGCAACATTTTGAAATTGAAAGAGTGTAGTGTAGTATACATCAACATGTAATACACCTATACATGCCCCGCAGAGGATATAATACTTGCTAGAACAGTGTATACATGTATTGAAAACAGCTTCCTTTGGATAGACCCCTGGGGAATATATACATTTTAATATACACCCTAGAACAATAGGTTTAGTGGACGTCACTATCCATCATCATCCATCATCTAAGAACTGAATTTACAATCGAGGCTTCAATTTTAATGAACGAAGCGTACGATTTTACTTCATGTATCGTATTATTCTTGCCGTTTTAGTATTTTTCTATCCACATGCTGTGTAGTTGTGGTGTTGTAGGACTCGTATTTATAAGTGCTAATCAGGCCTTCATGATGTGGAAATTAGCTTATCTTAGGGTGTGCATTGCTATTCTAATTACAGAACGCTCCCAAACCCCCTTGATACATTGAAAAAAAAAGATTCTTCAGAGCGATGAGCGTACTCGATGGCAGGTGAAATAACAAAGATATAAAGTGAACATACAATGTGTAGCACAAATATCCAGGCAGGTTCCCGTTACCTTGATATGTTTCTTTTGTAAATTACTTAGCGGCAAATGTTAGCCATAGTTTGGTATACAAGTTTTGTTAACATGATAGAAGTGGGAAGAAACATGATAATATAATCTCAAAACTAATTAATCAGACGAAGAGTTTAATAATAAAATAACCATCCTTATTGCATTCAAATGTGAATTATGAGTTATGAATTATTAATGAGAGGGGATTTTTGGTGCTCCCACCTCCCGATGTTGATTGGAATGAAGACGTACAGTTGATTAAATTGAGCTCATTTTATGTCGTCTATATCTCTCTGCAATCAACATTTTATGACCACACAATTTGACAAGATCATTCTCCTACGCACAGCCAATAGATGATGTAGTACCACACAAATCTATTCTTTCAATATACATTGCTGGGGGTGTTTCATAACAAACATCGTATACCTCATGTTGAATGTCATATAATTATTATATGGTTGCAAGATATCGCGCCCATTTGCGAAAAATATTAAAGTTTAGACTGATCTCAAGAAATATCTTACTTTTTACGATAGCATTTATAAAACTATTAATTACAGTCCGAATAGGTTATTGAAATAATGAAATAAAATATATGTTTGCTTCAACATTCATTCACATATTTGTATCAAAATAATAGTATTGTTTGTTATGGAACTTAAGTTAAATAATCAAGCACAATATTTAGGACCTATCAACCTATAATTATTCTAAGATAGGTCTACCAGTATCATACAACACATCTTATCGTACGATGTATCTTATGAATATCGTACAATTTCCACATATTTTTTTGAAACAGTGCCCAGGTCGACATAATATTATCTCCATTCGGATTGATATCTAACGTTCATCAGTCTCCAATGTGCGTTGACAATTGCATGCTTCATTGTTTAACATGCTAGCCCAGACAGTTTATTAATACAGGAGGACAGCCGCAGGAATTTCGCTCTCGCAAGGTCACCTCCCCACCTGATCTGCAGCGAATCCCTTCCTTCCCCATCATACCGTTCTACCACGTTTGTGAAATGATAACACCTTAAATTCACTTCCCACAACCTGACCCTGCATCTAAGATTCCGTTCAATGAAGGGGAAAGCACAGGCAATATGGCAAATTAAGGAAGACCGCTTGCTTGATTATGTTTACCTTGCTGGTTGACCTCTTGCGATTATCAAATTTCTCTCCTGTTGAGGATCGGCAGGAAGGGCTAATACCGAGGCAGTTATCAGCAATGCACACGTCCCAGGATAGATAAACAGTCGGTTTTGTGTTTACTTGTAAGATGGGCATCCAAGGTACGTTTTCCTAGCGGTAGACTTGATACAGATTGTGTTATGTCTTTAGAGAAAATCGAGTGCAACACGATGCATCCACTAATGGTTTACTGGTTACTAATAATCATTTCCTGTATAGCATTGAGACGGAATTAAAAGAGCTGCATTATATACAAACTTTGGACTAGTAAATCTACAAGTTTACATAATAGAAAAGTACGGGTCAATTTGACATATTATCCATTTATTTGTTGATGGCTAAAACAATACATGGAACCGGAAAATGTTATAAAGATGAAAGTGGTTCGGAAGGCCATAATGACTGGTTCAACAATTGAAATAATACTCTATTGTATGTTTAAAGGTATTGTTTCTACATTATTGTCACACAGTTGTGTTTAATTGTCGGACATAATGTTGAGTGTTCATGTATACGGTAATACAAGTTACTATATAATGACGCTGGTGAGATGAAGGGAGAGAGTCTCCAGGTGGCCCTTTTGCGAGAAAACAGGAACACTTTACATATTATTTTGAAATACCCCCAGAAGATACACATTTGAATAGACCTAGATAATATTCTATGGAAAAGAATCCACAGCATTATAACCGTCACCAAATAACTATCTGCAAACGTGCGCTTGATATTATCTTGATTTAAAACTTGATGTAACATTTTGATTACAGAAAACGGTAATTCCACCCTTCCCATGTTCAAAGTAGCATAATGGTATACATGGGTAAAGTTTTCAGAAAATGTACAATTCACCTTCACCAATCCTCTCAAATAACCCAAATCTCATACAAAAATACAGTTCAAAACACAGTTCAACCTAACCAAAGAGATGGCTAGATTCAATGCAATGCCAAATATACTCGGATTTACCTAGTATTAACCAAATTGCAGCCTAATTTAGCAGAAATTCCTAAATGTGTACAGCTGCCAATTGTACATTTTCTGAAAATCTGACCCACATGCCTAATGAAAATAAACGTCTAACAAATAAATTGCAACTGTTGATATTTATTAGGGTAGAAGGATCCACTCGTGTACAGCTAAAGGCTTTCCACCCTAATTTCCTCTAAGCCTCTATGTTCCCTCTCCACACCTTCACCCTTGTCAGGTTTCATTATCTCAGAGTGAAGTTATATAAAACGTTCCCGGAACAGCAGGCAAAATGTAAAGGAAATTATGAATCAGCCACGGGTTACCAGATGTACAATAATAACCCGAGAATTGAATGTGAGGGAATGAATGAATAAACTAACAACCCATCAAATACATGATACAGCACACTATTTAAACACACCACCGCTACGGGCAATATGTACGCACTTAAATCAATTACGTATCAAGCGAGATAATATTGTGTTCATTCACTGTTCACCGCATGCCTCTAAAGTGGAACAGATTCATTAATTAGAGAACTGAGTTATAAAATGTCACATGTGCACATTGCTTTAGGCATTATCTTTAAGTCACAAAGCAATCGGGGTAGTGCTAAATTGTATAGGGTTTAATTGGAATCGATTTTTGTTCAGATATGTTTTAAAGCATTCCACAGCGAGAACATGAATCTGTATGCTATTTTGATATAAACATTTGATTTGTGTACCAGTGATAGGACAATATTTTGCCTGACCTATACCTACTTTAACAACCAATTGATATAAACCAAATTTACTTTTTTTTTAAAATAAAATCATAACAAATCCAACGCCAATTGAAACATCCCAAGGGAAGGCAATATAGTGTTAATTAGGGCGATTATTTGCTTCAATAATTAATTCTATTCCCACTGAGAACATGCGTGCAGAATGCAACTTTACTTTTTATTGTGATGCTTGAATAAGGTAAAGAGGTAATTCCATCAAATTATCGATTGGAGAGGGTAGAATTAGAGCAAAGAATATCATCCGCTCAACTCAACTAAGAAAAGACGCATCAAATATTCATTATACAAGATATAAATAGAGATATAGGTGATGGTGTCTTAGTGTAGTATCGACTGATGATGAGTATTAAACCGGTTGGAGTGAGAAGGAGCTTTCTATGATAAGATCACTCAATTATACCATGGTTTTAAGATGGTGACAGAGAGGGGCAATAGCGAAGATCCATCCTCTGAAATCACACTACATAACCACAACATGTCATAATCAAGGTCATGTGAAGAAATACCGGTGAATAAATATTCATAAAACTATGGGGCTAATAGAGAAAGATGTATAATCGGCAGTTCTGCACATTTTGTAAATTCTGCTAATTATGGTCAAGCATGATACATACTAGGTATATCTGAGTATATTTGATATTGCTGTAGAAAATATCTGTTCGGTTAGGTTTTAACTGTTTTTTAAACGTCATTGGAATTTGGGTTATTTGAGAGAATTATTATATAATAGTGAAGGCGAACTGTATATTTCCTGGCGATTTCACCCATATCGAGCCCTTATGCAATTGAAACTAAATAAACTGAAAAACTGATAAAATATAACACTAATCAATCATATTAGATTAAATAATCTTGTGATATTAAAATTGTGTAAAATGTACTTTAAATTATATTTTAACCTTACATTCACTGAAGTTTCAGCAAAGTCTCCTACATCTATGGCACTGGCTTTGAAACTTTTGTATGGAGGAAAACGTAAAATACACGATATATAATACCGATACGCTAATACCGACAGAACCCACTGTTTTCTAAGGCCACAATATAGTGTTTGCTTGGCTAAAAGCAACCATGAACGAACCATTACAGCATGGAAACGAGCTCTGCTCATTGGTGCTGTAGAAACCAAAGATACCAACACAAACGTTGAGCTTTTTAAATAACAAACATATTGTTTCCAATTTCCAGGAAAAACAATTGCTCTTTACTGGGAAATGGGAGGATCGCACTCTGTAGCACTTGTGCACCCGGCAAAAAAATCATTCAAAAACTGAGCATTGCGACTCATTACAACAGGGTATCGGATTTATTCTTGTCTCAGTCTATGGGTCGTTGACAGAGTTTTCCAGAGATCAAACCTGCCAGCAATCCAGCAGAAATTTGCCATCGTAAAATGAGCACAATATGCGAGGACGCATACACAAAGAGGAGTAGCTTTAGGTCTGAATTTTAGACGACAGTTCAAACAAATGTCAAGGATGCCTTTGAATACAATATAAACATTAGTCGAGGAGACTAGTGTGCAAATATGTCAACGAGAAACGTTGGGCTAGCACCGGTTTGATGACTGGAATATCTTTATCTTGAATCTGGATTGAATGTTAAGAGATCAGGCCATATTTAAAGATGGCAGTACAACAGATCATTCAACTTAAAAACCATTGCTTTGTTACAGTTTAATTCACAAAACACATCAACTTTCTAATTTAAAATCCTAGGCTCCTGTACAGCTTCCTTCACAATGCATGAGACTTTCGACTTTAAATAAATTAGTTATATAAGTGACGTCATGGTAAGGAACGAACTATATAACTCAGATAATATCCGTAATAGCATTGGTGCCCACATGGTTGCTGTTCTCGATGATTGAATCCTATCTTTTTTCATTCGAGACAGAGTACATACGTTACTTCATTCCTACATTCATTCATGGAGATGAAGCCAGATAACTATAGTCTATGTAACGTAGTTGCAGGCGAAAGATACGATTTCCCTATGAATCAGAATCGTCTTGAAGTATTCCCACCTGCTGAAAATGACACACATGTATGTATGCTTGAGAATAATTCCGTCAGTGACATACTCTCAATGTTTACTGAATATATATTTGTTTTTAAACAAAGGCAGGCAGGTAAAGGCCGACAGATAGAGAGGGAGAATTGTATTAGTAGGGAGGAACTTGTATAGTTACTATTAAAATGAAATGGTGATATAATTAACAGCATGATAAGGAATGAACTATATAACTATGTTAGTTCATTTCTACATTCCTTTATGAAGATGAAGCCATTAATCACTTAGACTGGAATCAATAATACACGTCATTGATCGAATGATATCTCATGTGCCTGTACCCTGACATTTGCAGAAGATAGAAACTAATTATCATAAATCGGTGATTACAAATAACAATAAAATGCACAAGAAATGCTTCATTTGAAAATCAGCAGAAACACATATAATTTATTTTGTATGTGTAACTGCTGATTTTCAAATAAAGCATTTCTTGTGCATTTTATTGTTATTTGTAAATAAGGACAATTGTCAAGGACAATTTCTCATGGAGATAAAAAGTCAAAGCTACACAATGCCACTTATGATATATTATAGCATGTATCCGTGACAAAAGCATGTTATTTGTAAAGCAAATGCCACATGTATAAGCATACCGACGTTTGGAATTACTGTGATATTTGTGTCTATTCTGAGAGGCAAACATCGATGTTCCTATCAAAGAATATTTTTCTATGGGCAAACCATGATGGCCTTGGTCCGGATCGACTAGGCGGCCATTAGGAACTGTCGCAGCGGGAAGATGGTCTGAGTAGAGAGGTTAGGAGAGGGATAGATCAATGAGGCAATAGTGTTACACCCAGAATATGGATCATAGACGTCCAGGCCCAGCACAGGTCACCCACAATAGACCCCCGAACCACTATCGGGACGACAGGCTGCTGTCCTCGAAGGCTTTGCTCCGGCAAGCTGGATTGTTGTTGCATATCTCCCTTTGTATTGCGTTTTTTCCCTTTTCTCCGCTTGTCCTAACACGTGTCACAGGGTATAGATGTGGAAACTATTCCTTTCCCACATCCCCCCTTTTTCCCCACATGCTCTGATTTAAGGACACTTTGTTGCCTTTGGTTCTTGCTCCTGGAAAGTCGTAGAATTTGATAAGACGCTGGTTGCTTTCCAATATGCATCTTACGTCTGTTTTCTTGGTTGCCTTCTACACCAATATCATATGGGTCTCAAAGCTTATTATTGATACGCTAAATTGGTTCAAATCTTTATAACACAAGATGTAACAATTATTGTCAAAGAATGTACTTATATAATCCATATGTCTGCAGATGTCAAGAAAAGGTGACCCGAGAAAAACAAGGATTTATGCTAGAATTTATTATCAATAGGCTTTACTGAATTATGGAACGGTTCCATGCGTTCATCTGTCCTTGGACTAGACAGAAATAGTGAGTAAATAATATTCTAATATGGCAGACAATTCCAATATCAATATAGAAGATGCACGATATTGTCCTGTAGACTACAATCCCTTAAATATCAACTTGGGGATCCTTAAACAATCAAATGCTTTCCATTCACTGGACTCCTGGATAAACTGGATAAACCTTCCTTTTTTACTAGGTAGGTCCTCATAGATGATTTCCTTTCTTTCTTTTGGCCTTGAAATCGGACATGCACAAACGAAGCGGATATACAGTTATATAGGCAAAAGAAACCAATGTCAGACCTAACAATAGTATCAGCACGACATCTTTATAAAAAAAACTCTGTTTCATTCCAGATAATCTATGGAGCTAAATTTCAATTTTGACTTAATTTGCTTGAGACTTTCTCTCAGTCTAGGGCAACCTCCTTCCTATAGTGTGTTTTGTAAGTAAGACAGAATTGTGTTATCAGGAACAATATCACTAAATAGCATCAAGAAAATTCGGAAGCATAGTCGTTAAGTTCGTTATTGTTGGTCAGACATAAGGAAGAGAGTATAAATGAACTAGGTCTCACGAGAGAAATATGAATGATATAATTAAATGAGCCTTTGATAAAATTGAGTGTTTCTTTTTTTCTACACTCACACTCTTCCATAGCCTTCCCGATGCCAAATATAGACATTGCATTATTC
The DNA here is from genome assembly GCA_942159475.1 of Sthenelais limicola. Classification (NCBI taxonomy): domain Eukaryota; kingdom Metazoa; phylum Annelida; class Polychaeta; order Phyllodocida; family Sigalionidae; genus Sthenelais; species Sthenelais limicola. The sequence goes on along the minus strand of OW804097.1, from coordinate 66,546,483 downwards.
TTATCAAAAGAGTATGTTTTAATTGTCACTTAACTTTAGAGTGATATATATATAGTCAATTATCATTTAAATTCTCAGGTTCTCAAGACCTTCCTGCTGCAAAACAAAATTTAATAGATTAGGTGTGTGGACAAATCGAAGAGTAAACAGATAGACAATTTCAGATAACAGTAAACAAAAAGTTGCATCTGAGTCATTGGAGCATTTCGATTCCTTTTCAATTAACAGGGGGAAGTTTATTGCACTGATATGGCAGGAAACCTTGTTTGAATGTATTGACTCTCATCTCATGATGTGATAGGCAGTAATATTCAGAGTAAGAAGAACAATTCGAATGGATATGCAATTTGCCATAGTGGGAGATGAAGATAAGCTGGAACTTAATCCATTGTATGAAGATGTTCAACAATCGAATGGCATCATTCTTTCGATAATGAAAGATAAAACCGTTAATATTTGACTTTTAATTTGTAATTTAAAACACGGAGTTACAAGAGAGCTAGACTAGAGATGGCCGTGGGAAGCTCGTGTATGGTTTGATTGCAAGTTTCTGCTTTCAAGTTTTAAGCGCAATGAAAATCTGAAGATATTCATAAAGCAGGACAATATGGGCGGTCTGTAATAACAATGCTGCAGATCTATTACCAGATTTTCAGATGCTATAGATCTATTTACATGGTTGGGAATCCAAGCATATTTCTTCCCAATAACTCGTCTTTGTAATATTTCCTTAGCTCTTCATTCTGAAGTTGCTTCCTCGGTATCGACTCTCAACACATGAAAATTGTTTTTGCTCACGCACTGTAAAATCCCCTGACGGGGTGAGCGTCAATGACAGTCGATATGAACACACAATGGAAGGTGTAACCTATGGTCAAGACCCCCCTGCAGACAATGACGGTAACTACGGTCAGCAACAGGCACTTGTGAAAGCCTATCTCGGCCCCTCGCGCTACCTTTTTGCGTCAAGCACATGCTGTTTGGAACTCTCCACCTAGGAGATTCATTTTTGCTTGTATGTCAAAGGTGAAGGTCTAATTTTACAGAGAACAGCATGGCGGACACAACCATGGTTGACCCTCCGAGGCCAAGGTAAGGACACCTTGTTTACAGTTGACTTGAATAATTAGCCAACTTTAAGATAATAGAAAATACTAGACCATTAGCATCCAAATACAAATGTTCGTATGGTATGATTATATAACATGTTTTGAATGACATATGTGAGTTTCAAGTATGTAGGTTTTCCCGAGTGAACGACCCACATTAGTCATTAATATTGCCTTATTGACATGTCTTGCACCGTTTACTATAGTAAGGAAAGAGAACTTGGAGGAAGATTTTAATTCGCTCCAAAAGATTAAACTTGTGTGCGTTGTCAATCCCAAACTTGAAGAGTGGCACAAACATATTGATAGGAAGCATGCGCAGGGAAATCTGTTTTAAGTAGGTAAGTGTATCTGGACGTTTATCTGTGAAAATCATATTATCCTCTAACTTTTCTGTAGAATGAAAGCTAAATAGGGAACAACTTCTTTTCTCTCTCTCTCTCTCTCTCTCTCTCTCTCTCTCTCTCTCTGTCTCCATGAGAATGTGTAATCAACTAAGAACATTATATAGATAGAATTGCTCTACAGCGATCCCAACGTTCCATGTTTTATGTGGGTCTAGCGCGATTGCAATAAGTGAGCATAGTATGAACGCCAATGCTGTAGCCTATGGCACTCCATATTACCCGCTAGGAAGGTATATAGACAAAATTGACTCCTGGCTGTGTGAGAGCTGGTTATCTCCCGCGGGCATACCAATTTCATAAGGGTGCGTAGCACCCAACGAAATTGGGTAGCCCAAGGGAGATAACCAGCTCCCACACTGCCAGAAGTCTATTTTGTATTTATTATACCTCCCTCTATGTTTTTGTGTAAAAAATAAGTGAATATGTTGGGACGGGGGTTGACGAGGAGTAATAGAAGAAGTTCGACAAGGAGTTTGGTCGAAACCAAGCAAAGCTGGGTTTTAATATGCCATAAACAGATACAGTAAAGCAAAAAATTATCTGTTCCTGCACGTCTGTGCGTGGCGATGCTGCAATTGAAAGTGAGTGAACAAGAACGTTTCAGGTGAACCGAGACGCAGCAACGGTTCTGATTGGTTAAGAGAACAATGGGCGCATCATAATAAACTGGATGATGGCCTGTGATTGGTTGAATAATTGTGGGCGTGGCCCAGAAGGAAAGTAACCGCCCTTGGTCCCAAATATGGGCATCGACCCGTCGATTATATATATGTTGGGACGGGGGTTGACGAGGAGTAATAGAAGAAGTTCGACAAGGAGTTTGGTCGAAACCAAGCAAAGCTGGGTTTTAATATGCCAAACAGCCAAACAACTAGGAGAACAGTTAAATAATTTCCAGGCCCGAGACCACTTTGGCCTCACTCTTCTGTAAGTCACTGGTAGAGGCTACGATGTATGATTCCACAATAGAGGATTTCCAATTTCCCCGAAGCTTGATTTCAGATAAGGGGATGCCGAGAGATGACATGAATGACGCGCCTCCGCGGCGGAAGGAATGGGTAGTGAAACCAGTGTCAATACCAGCTGACGATAACAGATCCGATAGCCTGTGAGATAGCTGATCATAAGTCAAACATCCATGGTCCACCGACGAGAAGAACTGGGCTCTAGGGGGGAGAGCTTGGGCGAACAATTTTTTGGCCCAGAACACAGCACACAGTTGCTTAGTAGTTGTCTTCTTCAGGTGGATATAATAGGGCGAAGATGAAGTCTTTGACGTGCCAATCTTGACAGACACACCATCAACTGAGAAAGACACATCCTGGCGACGCATCATGTGGGGTGAGATCACCACATGACTAACCCTCAGTAGAGAGCGAAACATGAAGACAAATGCGCTCCAGCACAAAATGTCAAGTTCATCATGTAAATCAAGATGGGTGTAAAGTTGCAGTAAAATTTCAGGGGTGATAGGAGGAGCAGGGGAAGGGGCCGATCCTGGCAACTTCTTGATACCCCTAAGCACAGATTTAAGTCCAGGGTGCGATAGTGTAGGGCAATCTAAGTCCAACATCCTGGCATATGAGATTACACCTGCCAAATAGGTGGTAACCGAAGCATACTTCATGGAAGAAGCTAAAAAGGCAGCAAAAGCTGACAATTTAGGCACAGTCAATGGAATTAAGGGAGAAGAGCTGTCCCGAAGAAAATTGTTGAACAGCTTCCATTGTCTCTCCCTCTGAAGTCTGGTAGCTGGGGCTAGAGACAGGTTCCTAAGTTGAGCAACCCTGCCCATCCACTTGTCAAGTCCTATAGGAGACAAATGTCGTTATTGACACAGCATAGATCAGCAGCTAACAAATCTTTAGGAATAGAGTCATTGTCAGATAGGTATGGTAGGCGAGACAAACCATCGGCTACTACATTATGATCAGTCTTAATGTATCTTGGCGAGAGGGAGATATTAAAGATAAAACACATCCAATACAGCTCGTACAGCCACTGCATACATTGCCTACTAGAGCTAGTACCATTCCTCAACATGGCAATGACCTGTGTGTTATCTATAAAACACAGGACATTTTTGTCTTTCAAGATAGGGGCCCATCTACGAACACCAGCCACTATCGGATACAATTCTTGAATGTTAATGTTTGTCGCCAGGTTATCTTCCATCGGGGTAGGGCACAAATGGTTTTCAAATTTAAAGCAGGGTGGCATATCATAGTTTTTCCAAGTCCCGGCTATCCAATCAGGACCTAGAAAGGCTGCAAAGCCTCTAGATGAAGAATCACTCACAATAGGTAAATGGTAATCTTCCTTTACCAAGACACCCACACCGTTGAAAGCTTTAGCAAAACTGCCCCACCATTGTAGGTCCAGTCTGGCTTCATCACTAATGGTGATCCTGGTCAGTTTCTTCATTATAATCACTTTATACATGTCAAAAAATCTACGGCAAAAGGTTCGACCACCTTTAAACACAGCCGCACAGTGCGAAATGTATCCACAGAACCGTTCCAAGTCCTTCTTGGTCATGTATTTCGCACTCTTGGTGAGGTCCACAAGTTTGATGAGCTTTTTTACTTTCTCAAGGGGGAGAGAAAGAGTCATATCAGAAGTGTTGATTGTGAATCCCAGGTAGACACATGAAGTGGAGGGGGCGGTTACTTTCTTCCAGGCCACATGAAAACCCAGGAAGCGGAGACAATTCAAGACAATATCACGGTAATAGGTGCAGTCATCATAACAATCACCAGCGACAAAAAAGTCGTCTAGAAAATTTACCACAGGAAATTTAAAAAGTTCTACAATACATGTGACAAAGAAGTTAGAAATGTGGTTAAAAATGCATGGGCCTGTCTTGAGACCAAAACAAAGTCTGTTGTCGACGTATAGGGTTTCATCACCTTCTTCACCCCACCTAAAACCACAGAATTTACGATGGTCAGGATTGATCGGTACCGCTCTGTATGCCGATTTTATGTCCACGACTGCCATGTGAGAGTCACTTGATACCATTCGAACTGCATCATCAATAGATTTGTAGGAGAATTCATTAACTAAACTACTACAATGTTCTTTCACCGACTGGCCGATGGGTCTACTGCAGTCAGTTATTGGACGGATACCACCGTCCGGCTTTGCTACGGCACCTAAGGCGTGAATACATTCCGGCGTAGAATCAGCTACCGAAATAAAGCCTTCACCCAGTTCATTTTCAACGATAGTGTCCATTTTGCATTTAACATCAGGTTCTAAGATCGATTTGTAGTTAGCACAGTCATACGGTTCAATATCTGAATCTATCACATCAAAACCGTCCAATACTCCGTGAAAAACATCAATATAGACATCAATACAGGCATATGGTAAGCAGAATAAAAGGTAAGCGAACCTACATGGTTTTAATTGTGCACGAGTACCACCTAAAATATGTATACAAGAACAACATCCACGGGCGCAAGCAGCAAAAACATCAACAATACGGCCTCGCGGTGAAACTGGACTTCTAAATAGTAATACATCATTACATACATCGGCGCCAGCACTACCAAACTCGGTAATACTCAATCTAATATCACCATAAATACCTTGTTCAGGATTTGAAGATTGTTCGAGGTCCGTCGAGAGAAATAATGGAAACAATCCACTTGCGAAGTTCGAAGAAACTTGGCATTGTTCCAATTCATCGGCCATGACAGTGTCACTCAATGTCAAGGACGGGTCAGCCGGAACCTTGGTAACCACTTCCGGGTCATAGTCACGAATGGAATCATCGCACAACAGCACACCTTGGTTACACAATACACTCTCCGCATGGTCAACAATAACATCATTACATGGTATAAAAGCACTATTTATACAATTAGATTCAATATCATTAACCTGAACTTTCTCTCGAACGGCCTCATCCTATTTAGTGTGCTTCACACTCGTGCATGCCCTCGCTCCATGTTCCGAAGCTCCGCACGCCGAACACTTGTGTGGGTACTCGCAGTTCTTGACAGTGCAACCACCCTGGTTATTAAACTTGAAACAGATCCTTTCCTTCTTGGTAGACTTAGTAGATTTAGAAGGGATTTTACGGGAGTTTTCAAAAGAGTAACACCTAAGTACTTCCTCCTGTTTAACTTCCTGGAATGCGGCAAGACCAGTTTTATTGGCACGGGCCCTAACAGCGTTATCGTAAGCCAAACTAGCTTTTAGGGAATAGACTTGCGACCCTGCTTTCTGGCAAATGGTAATACAATGGCTGACGACTCCCTGGATTTCAGTTAAAGGTCTAGCATCCGTTACCAACTTGTCTACAAGTTCTAGATTTAGCAATAGCAACTGTTCAATAGATTCAATACTTTCACCTTTCTCCAGGTCTTTCTTCTGGTCGAAAGGACGACATCTGGATCTCGAGCGAGAACGATCACGGCCACGGGCCCTGGAACTGCCTGCCCCGCCCACATTATAGATGGAACCGTCATTCGAAGGGCTACGACCCCTGTTCTTGTAAACAAAGGAGATCTCAGGCTCACTCCCAACTGATGATCCACTTGTAGACGTCTCAGCCTTGGCCTCAGTGTTGGGTTCAAGCTTCGCAAGGATATTCTTCATCATACCTTCATCATACCATCCGCGCATTCAAACTCGGATTTTCAGCATCAGTGTCTTTCTTGCAGTTCTTCCCAACCGGAGGAACATGGTCCTCCTCGCACTTGGAACAATACTTAGGACCAGCCATTCTGAATCCAACTAAAGCAGGTTAGCAAAAAATTATCTGTTCCTGCACGTCTGTGCGTGGCGATGCTGCAATTGAAAGTGAGTGAACAAGAACGTTTCAGGTGAACCGAGACGCAGCAACGGTTCTGATTGGTTAAGAGAACAATGGGCGCATCATAATAAACTGGATGATGGCCTGTGATTGGTTGAATAATTGTGGGCGTGGCCCAGAAGGAAAGTAACCGCCCTTGGTCCCAAATATGGGCATCGACCCGTCGATTATATAAATTTGATGGAAATAAGTGTCAGACAACAAACTCTCCTCGCCACTTGTCTTGTTTACGCTCTCACTTAGCTTCACTTCCGGTCCACCTCACTCATTTTCGGGACTATTTTTCTATTTAAATATGCAATAAATTCCAAATTTTACAGTTGTTTATCATTATAATAATTATTATATTACCATCCCTCCCAGAGGTATAATAAAACGATGTATGGAAATGCAGTATCGAATAATAACTAATAACAAAACAAAGCCTGTGTTTGGCTGGGGAATCTTGGTGGTTTCAGCAATCAGTGATTGGGCTCACTATTTTGCAGTCATTAATATTGTCTAACTTAACATGGCGTGAACCTTTTTATTATAAAAACATATATAAATTTAGAGATAGTCAAAGTTTAGCGAAATTCAGACCTGAGGACTGGGATCTATGGTAATAACCATCTAACAGGCAGTTTACCAGTGGGTTGAGACATTGGTAAAGCAGTGCATACAGGTATCCAGCAAAAACTCCTAGACCTGACAAACGCAAATAATCTGATGGATTTACAAGATAATGAACAAAAAGAAAAAATAATACATTCTGTGTTGATGTCATTATTGAGCAACATCTATGCAATCCATGGATACATCATGTGAATAACGAACAGCTGTTAATATTTACTTGTGCGTTAGTCTACTGTCAAAATCAAAACGTAATGTTGGAGGTCAATCAATCACACGTTAATATGATGAAACTCCCAAAATGATGTAAAGATTTAAATGAGTGGAGAGGGAGGATCTATTGGCATACGATAAATCTCTTATTCAATAATCTAGGCTCTTTGAAATACATCTCTCGAAGTATTCGAATGGTATCCATCCTTAATTCACTGTGTACAGAATATTCAGCCTTCCTGACATAATCTTAAAACATAAAACAAATAACCTAGGATCTACAATTCATTTTAATAAAGAGATAATGTCATTTAAAAAAGTCATTGGGTATAAACCGATGTCTTGCGATCACTCTATGGTTAACAAGACATGGAAAAGTGACATTTAAAAAACACCTGTAGGAATCCTCTTCACCAGTTACCATTTTTAAAATATCATTATATCCAGACTAACGTAAGACAGCTGCATCCCAAGATAGTGTTTAAACAAATGTTTATTCAAATCAAAGGACTGTCACTATCAACTTATGAGTATTTTCTTCGTGTCCTGAATTTTCATATTTCAAAGTGGGGATTTCACCAAACAGTGTGATGACACCATCTTTTCAATATTACCGTGGTAAGGTATGGTTCCTATATTGACTTGAAGAGTACTTGTGTAGAACAGCACATGGGACAATATTAAACTCGGGAATCCGAGGCAAATATTTTGCTTGAAAATGTCTACAAACAGTCATATATATCGTGAAATTGTTAGTGCCACTCTGACTCCTCTTCTCATCATCATCACCCATGGAAAGTCAATTACGTAATTTCACCTTTCATACCATAATAGCTTGCAAGTCTACGAGGGAAGTAAATCATATATTGGAAGTTGGTAAAACATTAAATAGGACTGGGATTTGTATATTCATTGGATTGGTCAGCGGATCCCTGGTCACATTAATAATGGACATTCGGTAATATAGAAGTATTAGAATGCGGCGATTGTAGGTCGAAGAGGTAGCAGAGATAGCGGTGGACTGGCAGGAGAGCTAATAGAAAGATTATTGATAATGACAGAACAAACATAGGACACTATCATGTTTGGTTTGTCCAATAATTCATAGAACAATAGGAGCAGAACATAAAGATTGCAGGACTACATGCGCCGGTGTTTACTTGATCTCAAGCCTGTAGGGACCACGGTAGTGTATCTGAGGAATTCTTACTTTCAATACTGAGGACTGGTGCCATTACTCCCAATGATTTCAACTTGTATATTCATGCGACTGACGCAATTCATGCAAGTATGTAATAAAAAGATGTAGTAGTGGAAGGCAGTGTTGGGAAATTAAAAGATTATTTAAATTGTTTATTTTATATAAAAACTACTAATAAATAATTTAAACCTCGAGTGAATCATTTGGGTACAATTGGTGAAATTGATGAAACTGTTTGGGGAAATCGTTTGCCTTGCCCGTTTATTTCCAAATCATAAGAACATCATAAAAGTAATTTTTTTTTTTTTTTTTTTTTAAAGATTTTATTTCAACTTGGTAACCGGCTCCCTATTTCGGGGTTGGTTCTGTCGGGCCAAGCCTTTCACAAATATCATTTACATCTAAAATCCTTGTTCCGTTGGGCGAAGCAGGAAGATATTTACATTATATACATTTTAACTTTTTTTAGACTCTGATTGTTATTTTCATGATGTTATCTGATATATCATATTTTTTCAAAATTAAAATTAAATTAGATTACTTCACTGTGCCACTCGGACTTGATTGTGGAGTGTTAGTGTCGTATATAAGGTAAACACATAAGATATATAGATATATAGAGTCTTTATGTTCATATGGTAGCTTTTAAGAAGAATAAAATAAAACAGGAAAAGATAGTCGATATAAAATGATGGTGATAAAAGACAGAGCATTAAAAGTAGTATCATACATTCCACCATTCAACACATTGCCACTCAAACCTTTCGGTGGAGTGTTTGTGTGATTGGAGGAGTTTTAAAATTACTTGTAATTACAGTTTGATATACTGATATGCTTAATTTGGGTTGGTACTTTGTCTATGAGAAGAAAGACTGGTTTTCTGTGAAAAAGTGGTGTGCATTATTGTAGTGCTGGTGGGGGTTTACGTTGTAGTAGTTTTTTGTTATTGTATAATCGATTTAGTTAAAGTTCAATTATATTAGTAGTGATTGTAGCCATTCCTTTTGATTAGATTTAAAAGCTTCGATTGATCCTATGTTTCTCTGTCTGGGTGTAAGCTCGTTCCATGCTGAGGCACATTTCGCCTGCACGGTTCTCTCTCCCATTTTTGTTTTATACCTAGGGATTGTAAGGGTGGGACCAGCATTGTGCCTGGTCTCCCTTTTTGGGTAGTTTCTGTATTGTGGATTGTCCTTTCTTTTGTAGGCTGTGTGTCTTAAGTGTGTGATTCTTCTGTCTGTTAGGTATGATATTTTGGCTGTATTATGTAGGTCCTGTATGTGAGTGTCATATGGCATGTTGAGAATAATTCTAAGAGCTCTATTTTGCAATTTTTGTAGTTTATCTGTTAGAGGCTTGTGGGTGTTATGTATAATTACATCTCCATAATCGAAGAAAGGGAGTATCTTGGATTTGTATAGTTTCTTGGCTGTTTCCGTATTCATATATTTTCTAATTTTGTGTAGTTGGTATATTTTGTGATTGATTGCTTTGATTGAATGTTGTAATTGAGCTTGGTAGTTTAATTTGTAGTCTATTATGAATCCTAGGTACTTGTATGTTGTTGTATGTTTGAAGGGAGCATTTAGATAATTTATATTTCGGTCTTTTATTAGGGTTTCAGTGTTTCTTCTCTTAGATAGGTACATTGTATTTGATTTATCAACATTAACAAGAAAAAGGTTGTTAGTACACCATTTTTGTAAACTATTGATTGCTATCTGCATTTCTTCGTATATACGATCAATATTTTTACCGTGGATGTACAGAATGGTGTCATCCGCGTATAAGGACAAATTACAGTTATTGATATATGTTTTAAGGTCATTTATAAATATTATGAACATTAAAGGTCCTAGTATGGAGCCTTGAGGAACTCCTGTTTTGTTGTGCATTTCTTGTGAGGTGTTGTTGTTAATTATTACTTTTTGGGTTCTATTTTCTAAGTAGGATTTGCACCAGTTCAAAGGATCTCCTCTTATGCCAATGTGTTTTAGTTTCTCTAGTAAAATATTATGATTAACAAGGTCAAAAGCTTTTCTAAAATCGATGAAAGAAATTAAGGTGTCATTACTGCTATCTAGATTCCAGGCTATATTATCTGTGACTATTGTAAGGGCTTCAACTGTAGATCTGCCAGGTCTGAATCCATATTGTTCTGGGTTTAGTATATTATGATTTTCGAGATATTCTAGTATTCTTATATGTACAATTTTTTCTGCTATTTTACTGGGTGTAGGGAGTAGTGAGATAGGTCTATAATTGTTGATTTTATTTCTATTTCCTCCTTTAAAGAGAGGAACAACATTGGCTGTCTTCCATATGTCAGGAAAAATATTGGTGGTGAAGGATAGATTTAAGCAGTGAGTAAATTCCTTGCATAAAATAATCAGAGCTTTTTTAAGTACTTTTGTGGGAATGGTTTCTATGGATGATGCTTTGCTGGTGTCTATTTCTTTAATTAACTTTAGTACTTCATTTTCATTTGTAGTTATTTTATTCAGCGATGCTGGTAGAGGTGGGGTGGTGGCTCTCCAGTCAGGTATGAGGTTTTTGGTTAAATCAGTAGCTATATTTGTGAAGTAGTTGTTCACATAATCTGGTAGTGATTCCTCCTTAATCAATTGTTCCTGATGGTCAGTCAGGATGATTTGACTATTTCTATTTTTGGTTGGTGCTAAAGTGTTAATTGTTTGCCAGAACTTTTTCTGGTCGTTTGCATTATCATTTAGTTCATTTAGTATAAAATTCTTTTTTGCGTTTTTCAGAGCTTTATTCGCTGCTTTTCTTATGCTTTTAGCTTCAAGCCAATCTGCTTGTGATTTGGTTTTCGCTGCTTTCTTTCTGAGTCTATTTTTTTGCTGGATTATGTCCACTATCTCCTGGGTTATCCAGGGGTCGTTCGATATTTTGATTTTTATTTGCTTTAAAGGGGCCAGTTTATTTAGGGTATTTCTTATTCTATCAATAATGGTTTCCCATGCATTTGCACAGGATGTTAGGTTGCTAAAATCGTTCCAATTATAGTTGTTTCTTAGTTCATTTTCAAAATTGTTCATGTTCAGATTCCTTATAGATCTACCCTGTTTGATTATAGTTTTAGGCTTAATAGTGCTTCTTTTTCTTATTATGTATACTAGTTCATGATCGCTTAGTGATATATTTATGACTCCTGCTTCTTTTATTATGTCACAGTTTGTGTAAATGTGGTCTATAAGAGTTCCAGTTAATTGAGAGTTTTCATCAAGGTGGAATCTAGTTGGAGTTTTAATATGTTGTGTTAGGTTTAGACTATTTTCGAATTCTTTCAGTTTTATCCTATTCGGATTTTTTGTGTCTAAAATATTTATGTTAAAGTCCCCTATAAGGAAAACTTCGTTTTTTCTATTTGCCATTGTTTCCTCTACTTTTTCATTTAAGTATTGCAGAAAGATTTCGTTATTAGCCTTTGGTGGTTTGTATAAGCATCCAATGAATATTGGTCTGGTAAAGTTCATGTTTATTTTAATCCAAATACATTCACAATTTGCTGAACTGATATTCATCTCGGGCTGGCAGGTATAACTTATGTTGGTATCAATGTACAAAGCTACCCCCCCTCCCTTTTTTGGTTTGCTTCTAGTCCCTTCTTTCCATGTTCTATCTATTCTTTCAAGGTTATAATTTGGTAGTTGAATTTCTGGGTTTTCTATACCTTCATGTAGCCATGTTTCAGACAAACCTATGATTTTTGGTGCCAGCTTACTTATTTCAGTTTTAAAGAGATCGAATTTGCCTACAAGGCTTTGCGTGTTTAAATGCACTATACTCAAACCTTTTTTTTCAATCATTCTATGTTATAAATATGGTATTTGAGTGAAATGGGTTTTAAGATATAGTTTACTGAGTGAAAGGTGGGCCTTTCCTGGTTGCAGTTTACTGCTCAGGATCGGTTTACCGGAGGGAGAAGAAGGTCCTCCAGGATCTTTTACAGGCCGGCGCAGGCCTGTGTGAGGTAGCTATATATAGGAGGTTATGTAAAGAATTCTGATGTCGCCGCACTCCGAGTTGTGCTTTGGTGACTGGCTATGTACAGTAGAAATTATTCCTTTGGATAAATACTGTTATCAATGTGTTACTTACTTAGTAAATTTTAGTATAGGGTAGTAGTATTTTCATTACATACCTGTAATAATGACTTGTTATTTAGAGAAACTGAGGAAAGGTATACATGCTATGTTCCGTTTTTCATCTGTCCGCCCGGTACCCGGCGACTCTCCACTGAATATGTAGGCCTTGGTTCGGGGCATAGTGTCGGTGGAGCGGTCGGGGAGATTCAAAAGTTTTGTTTATGTCTAGCTGAGTGGTGTTATGACAGGGCTTGATAGTAATCGGTGTGTGTGTCGCCAGGTCCCGTGCGAGTCGATTTCAGACTAAAGTTTGGTTTGGAAAGGTTTGGTGATCATATAGCTCACCTATCTTCATGAAAAGGGAGACAAAAGGAATATATATACACAATCATTATTTACAAATAATGCAGTAATATCATGACACTATAGTATTATATTTCAAGAGACGATCATGAATAAATAAATAAATGAACTGAAATGGTAAGAGAAGACAATTTGCATTTCGATATATACTCCTGTCATTTTAATTATTGACAGGAGTATATATCGAAATGCAAATTGTCTTCTCTTACCATTTCATCAAACAGTATCAACAGGCTTTAAACAACTTCTAATGCATACTTTGTTCTAGTGAGCTTGCCCCTATATTTCTTCCCCCCTAACAAATATTTCTATTTTGACTCCTGGCATTTTCTCAACATTACAAATATTTCTGTTTTACTACAGGCATTTTATCCTACTATAAACCTAGTGCCAGGTGCACCTTGCACAACTTTACAATGAGTTCTTCAGTCTCTTCCATAGAATTTCATTGTTTCCAATCTTCTTCTTTAGAAATCTAACCAACATGGTACTCTTGAAGGATATAGGGAAATCGAAGAATTAAAGAAGAATTATGAGGGTTCCTAAGTCCCATGTACACCAATTTATAGCTACCACTGCCAGCTGCTTGCATTGTCATAATATAATTTGTTATTTATTAGATTAGATTAGAGAATTCTTCATTCAGTCGAGGCTCAGAGCCGTTCAAATCAAATGAGAATGGTATATCAGTTATTGGATGCCTACTGCGCTAATGGCATTCCCTGCCCTTGATGATTGGGCGCATTAATGGGATTATAATGGCAGTTGAAGGGTGGGTTCGGAGGGACTCTTTGACCTCTGAGCCTAGAATGTATTTCATGATTATTTTTTTTAAAGGAATTTTTGTTATGGGATTGTGTAGTACTTTATGTTCATTCCGGTTATTCGGGACACGCCTTTCAACTTAGAGCATATGTTTAAAACAATTTTGATCTAATGGCATCCTAAGATCTTCGTTAAATCTGAAAATTCAGATTCCACGATCCCCGATCTGCCAGGAAAGAGACTTGCGGACACCTAAATTAAAGTATGATTAAAGACAACTTTAAACTATAAACCATGCTAGAATCGGTATTCTTTAAGTCATATGTTTTGCTCAGGCACCGTAGTTCTCTGTGTTGGGTCCATAGATTTGTAAAAAGAAATATCATATTGCTAGATCGAGACATTTATAAAATAGAAACATGCTTTCCCAACACCCATATATGATTGTTCGTATTATTTAGACACATGCAGGAGCTCCATTTCAAAACCAGGGTCTGGCTCAACAGCTCTTATGATATCGATCATGCTGATATAAAGACCTAATTTCCTCTAACACCAACTTTTGCTCACAACACACCCTCCCTCTTTATTTGAGCCAGGTACTACTATGTACCTCGGAGCCTTTAGCTCGGACTGGTGCAGGAGCCAAGTGTTCTAAGGGAAGCAGTTGTGCAGAAAAGCGATAACTTTCATTCCCATTCTCTCGCCTGAATGAAGGCAAAGTAAGTTTTTATTTGAATTAATGTATACTCTATTGATACCATATGAATAGGGGACTCCAGAATCAACTGTATACTAGAGTGGATAGTCCTAAGCAAAATAGACTCTTACATTCTATCAATGGTTATATAATTATAAGACATGTATGTGTATTTGTAATGTGATGTCATCATACATGCATGGTTGTTGAAGGATTAGAAACCCTCGTTACTCTTTGGTGTAACCTTGGAGTAATATCACATGTGATATTACTCTTTGGTGTAACGGAGTTTTCTAATCTCTTTAGAACTCCTTTGAGACGGTTTCTTCCTCTAACTACACGGTATTCTTTTTGTTCCTCTAATTGCATGGTATTCTCCTTTTGATTGCGAGATCTCCGCACGCTTCCTTTTCTTTTACTAGCATTGACGGGAGTCACGCTTGGCTACCCTGACGGCAAAACGTTTGTTCTCCTTCACACTCGACTGCCCTCCCCTTATATTGCATTCTGAGCATGCCTCGTAGGTTCCATAAACGTTCAACTTAGTTCTAGGTACTTTCATTTAACTATTCCCTATAAGGTCAATTGCCCGAACCAGATAGATGAGGTCTATTGGGTCTCTCTAATCTAGATATTTAAGGAACTCGTTGGTCCAGACATTCCATTTAATAAGCACTGAGCTAGTGTGATCGCAAACTGTAGGCCTACGTTATATGGCCCGAGATATTGAAAATTAATTAAGTAAACACAAAATTAATGAAAGTGCCGATAATGATCAAACAAGATAACGATATTGGCTATATGGGTTTTTAAGTACCTAATTATTTAACTATTTATTCATTTTACATAATTTGGTCCTTATCTGTTCAACATGAGCCTAATACACTTGCGTAGTAGTCATTTGGAGCAGGACGGGAGCTGAAGTAGACTGGATATTTATCTACAAGGGCCACCTTGAAATTATCTTTATAGTCAAGACCCACAGTAAGTCTATTTTTGTTCAGACTAATTTGCAATCAACTGTCCGCCTCTTGCCTCTTTCAATCGAAAATATGTCCTGTAAGATCTAATGTTCATATCAGATTGACGATCAGGCCATTTACCGACGGATATTGCAAAAACAATGCGCACTATCAATTGCAATTTCATCATATCAGATATTGCAAGTGGACACTTTAATGGAGCGATCAGATCTCCGTCATGAGCACCGTGTGCCAGGCCGGGGTATCCTAAGAGTGAAATAGCCTATTGAATACAGATTGAGATTGGAATGCAAGATACTGTGAAAGAATGTATTTTCTCGAGGGTGGGCCCTGTGAATAACTCCATAATATAATTAACTTAGAGAAAATCGGTTGCAGCGATTGATGCATACATTGCCAAAGTTCGGACAATAAAGCTCCCTACTCGTAGCTTTTAATAATCATAAAATAGAGTCTTGCTAAATGGCCAAAGTTCGTTTCCATCTACACATAGCCACCATATCCTAAACCAAACAGTAGAGTATAGCTTCTATACTCCCTCAAATGTTCAAGAAAAGCAGAAGATCCACTGGGCGTCGCAAGGCTTGCGATTGATAATAAATGTGTAAGTTGGTGGACATGCTGTCGTAATGTCCATCGCAAGCTTTTAATATACTTTCACTTCTTCCTAGAGCCATATGTTTGAGAATTAAACACATGTCATCAATGAAATTTGGATATCAAACTTATAAAATAATCTGGATGGTCCGTCATTCTGATTCTAGACCAGATGTTTTCCCATCCCCCTTTTCGACTCTCGATTCATACTATTTTTTATTCCTTGTGACGAAGTTGGAATTGTATGACATATGTTAATATCCAACTCAATATCAACTCCAAAAGACAAAATTTGTTTTTATCAAATGGGAAAGATTTAGTTGCCACAAGGACCTTTTTTTCACAATTTCTCAGAAACAGTTGCCATGGCAACTTGACAAATAAACATAAGTTCTCAGAAGTGACAGTTGTACCTAACAACCCAGATTGAAAGCTCTGATATGTATATATTTACATAACTCGTTTTTATATAGTATAAGAAAAAGTAAAAACAAATAATCAGGGTTGAATCGGAGCAATGTTTGGAAACATAATAATTATGGGCTTAACTTAGTGACTTGGTCCTGTTGTATCAAAAAATGGCTCTATAGCACCCGGTAAACCAGCCTGACACACGTATTACTTGCTCTATTGTAATGATGAATAAACCCAAAACAATCCCGTAAGATGCTGGCCTAGAATGTATTAATAGGAAATTGATGAAGTTGATGGAACATTAAACGGCCAATGATCTTTTCACCAATCAGCTCGGGTCATTCTAGTTGAAAAACAACCTTTGACGGTCACCTGGGTCAAATCACAAAATGCAAACGTGATCATGGTTAAAGGGCAATTTGATTGAATGTAATGTCAGAACGTCACAATGATAATAAGTTGGATAAAATATTTCAACTCAAATTCAAAAGGGCAACAAGCAAAATTCCAAATCATATTTAATGCAACTATCAATACATAATACCATTTTTATGATTATGTAATATACTGCCCCTGTACATACATGATGATGGGACAATAGTCTGGACAACTGGAAATATATGCAGCAGTCTCATATTTCATGAACGGACATGGTGAAGGGTAACAGATTGGTTTCCACACCTTTCAGGGATACCATCTGCAGTCAAGGGAAAGTAACCCATGAGTAGAACGCGCAGTGTGAGAGAACCGTTTCAAGGGGATGACTCTTGAGTGGCCTTTAGGCTCACCAATGTGGATATAGCTTTAACACTGATTATTTCTGTGTGAACAATGAGCATCACCGTTTAATGACCTTTGGACATGCTAGGGTCCTACCTATGGTTATTGTGAACTAAATATTCTAAAGACGACCAGAAAAGGTAGGTTTATTCTGTAACTGAATCGCATTGGATGAATTCAAAAGAAATCATGTAATGTCTATCTGTGTGGTTATCCCATGCAAAGGGAATATAATTTCCATGATTATTTGTTCATATCCAGATGTCCAGGTATATATATTGCGGTAGTTCTGGTAGGAAAAGATTTGCTGCCTCGTGTTGAGGATAGGGACAAGAACGTTTGCTTAGCTGTGTCATAGAAGGATGTGTACAGAGGCTAAAACGGCACTTCATATTCAGACGGTAGGGAGATAGAATGAGGAAAGAAGCAGCCAGGGCACTAGTCACTTGCTTGACCAGTCCATGGACACTATATTGTGAAGGTCAATATACACACACGTCCATCTTTCTTCTATTTCCTCCACCAGCTATATATTCTCCTGTTTACACAACTGATCTGCTATAGGAGAGCGCATTTTCGTGTTAAAATAGTTGTAACCATCGCGAATGACCCCAGGCAAAATGTTAATTTACTAATATATTTGAATGCCTGTATTGAAAGTTTATTCCCTGAGAAATTACATTGCCTTCTTAGCCCAGCCCAATAATCTTAGAATATTGGTATCCATGTTCTATTCAATATTGTGTACTATTAATTGTGTTCTTAATTGAAACAAAATCTGTGCTCAATTAATTTTACAGGTATTATTCAAGATATAGTAGCGAGGCTAGGATCTTGCCTTGACAAAAGAATCACTGAAACTGTGGTAAAAAGCCATAATCTCTATAGCTGAATATGGAAACATATTATAATATGGCTGGTGTGAGTTCCGTAATTAAGATACAGAGTGCTTTAAATAGAGCTGTCAGACTGGTATATGTAAAGGATGAAACTCTTGGAAATGATGAAATGTGTACGAATCTCAGAATTATTAAATTTTAAAAGAAGAGCGACATAGCTATATTGAATCTCATGTTCAATTTTAAAGAAAATTCAGAAATGATACAGGACATGCCTCGAGCAACCAGACAAGCTGAGGGTATCAATTTTACAATGAAAAATCCACGAACGGAAAAATTATCTAGATCGCCACATTATCAGGGCCCAAGAGTTTGGAACAAACTTCCTGCAAATGCCAAGAAAATGACATGGCCTATGTTAAAATCGCATCTAAAAATGTCTGAAGACTGGAGGAACTAATGTTTGATTGTTTTAAATTGAAACAAATTGACGTTAGAAATGTAGTTAGTATTTGAATGAATGAGAAAGGATTGTATTATTATAATGAAATCGGTGTTAATTGATATATCACTTTTTTTTATTGACAGCGAGTGTATTCGTATAAATTGTATGTGATTTTTTTCTCTTTTAGAATAGAGGCCTAAGTACAAAAAAAATCGTTGTTGTAAGGCACCATGTATGTAATTCATTTTGTAACGATGGATTGATTTGAGAACTAATTTCTCACTATTTGTCATGTATTGAATGAAGTTAATCGTTAAATTGCACATTCCTTTGTAGGAGATGAGACATATCACATTGTGAAAATTTGCCTAATAAAAACGTTTAAAAAAATAGATGTTTCTGAGCATATGAGTGTTTGATCATCCCATTCCTGTTAAGTGATAGGGCCCCAGTCGGGGTGTGAAGGTTTTCCCGTTCTTGTTTTGTGTGCACATAGATTGCAATTTTTGATACTGGGCAGAACACCCCAGTACACCATATTCTATGAGAGGTGCCCCGGCTTTAAATCTAAAGTACTATAGATTTCCTATGCCCCAGGAGTCGAAATACACCACGGTTCGAAATAGAAGCGGAACGATAGCAAGATCCGTCCTTGAATCTACAATTGCCATTCCATGGTCTGCGAAGGCGCGGCCCTTGTAATTTTCTTTTCTTCTAAAAGATTATAAATGAATTTCTGTTCTATCCAATTCTCTCCCCTAATATTTTGTTGTTAAAGGATAGCTATCACAAGGACATGGATTAAGATATGTCAATCACTTCTAGAGGAGATATTCAAAAGCTTTCTATCTCAAAAAAAAAGTTGAATATTGGCAATATAGAACACGTACGACTCAGCCTTTGGAAGTTCCTTCTCTTCTCAATGTTATGTGCTTTCTGTTCAATCCAATTATTTCCCTTAACATGTTTTGTTAAAGGGAAGATATCCCAAAGACATACATTACACTCTATTACTCACTTCTAAAGGGACAAATCCTAAGCTTTCTCTCTCAAACTAAATGTTGATTATTGGTTTATATAGAACACTAGCAAAGTACCCGTCCTCCGGACGGTCACCCTCTATCGCCACACTTCTCCCTCTCCCTCTTTTCCCTCCCCCTCTTCTCTGACTTTCATACCTGTTTTTCTCTCCCAACCCTATCTCCGATTTCCCCCCCTCTCTCCCCTTTCCTCATGCTCCCCCTCCCCGCTTTCTCTCCCTCCCCTCTCTCCCTTTCCCTACATCATCTCCCTCCTCTCTCACCCCCTCTTCTTTCCCTCCCCCCTTTCCTATTCCTACACCCTCTTCTTCGCTCTCCCACTTCTCTGCATGCAGTTACAGAGTGTAAAATTAACACCCAAAAGTAAAACCCAAAAGTTACCCACCCTCCTTGGCGGGTAAAGGAAGGTGAGACAGAGAGACAGAAAGAGTACAATTTTAGAGTAATTAGAGGTCCGATAAATTTCTGTGTGGGCGGGTAAACTTGGCGGGTGAAGAAAAAAGTTAATTTCACCCACTGAGTTAGGTCCCCCTGGACGTAGGTTGTGGGAAATGACGTAGTATCTCACAGGGGCTTTCCCAGGCTATAAATAGAGTGTGGTTATCCCGATTTAAAAAAGGCTTCAAAATCACATTTTCACCCCAAATACCTTCACAAACCACATACGACGACATCCAGAGAGGGGGGAGAGACCTCTAAAGATGAGTAAAGTGGTTTGTAAAACAACAAATTCCGAGAACATTCTGGACAAAGAAAACCTTCTTTCTACCATTTCTTTTCTACCTCCTTTCCTAGAAATCGCTCTAGCTTTATATTATATGGATGATTCCCATGAAGTTGGAGGTCGTACCTCTGTAATGACAAGTCTTGGAGATAACCGCTTTATTCATTGTCGATGGCTAGTTCTAAAAAATGAATGAAAGTCCTGTTCGAAAGTAATTTAGCCTCTACATCACTATTTTTATTCAAGAAACTGTAATGTAGTTTATCGTTCCTTCCGCCATGGTGGGATAGTCTTACATCGAATTCCTGATAGGGGAATTGGGCCACAGAAGAGAAATACGCCTAGTACGAAGTATCAGTATACCTAATACCATCCAGAATACTACCTACATTACAAGGAGAAATATTGAACACCAATTACGATGCATACGAGGATATTTTTTTAATAGTTTTATTGACAGAATTTCTACAGTTTGCAGTATGTCTCCGAATTGTGTTCCCTTCAGTCTAGTAAATGTTACCTAAAAGATTATTGGTTTCATATATATATATATATATATATATATATATAGACTTAAAGTCCCCAATATATTGGGTCTGTCTTTCAAGACAGTGCTATTGGGACCACATGGAAGGATTATACTTATAACATTTCTGTTGTGACTAAAATGTTTTCCATCATTAGCCAATGCTATATATATAATTAGCTTTCACATTCATATTGTATATTGGCATTGTATAGGAGTTGCAAAATCCTCTGCCTCATGCAGTCATATTGGGTCAGACCCAACAATTTTATTGGGCCCTTCTGACCCTTGATTGACCCAATTCCCAGTGGAATGGAATATATAAGCATGGCATTGTCCATTGGCATTACTGCTATATTTCACCATATATTTTTTATATAGTTAACAACTTATTCGGACCATTAATCTTATTGTATTTGGTCTGTCATCGTCTATGAGTATGATATTGGATCTGTCACCATACTGGGCCGTTTCATGAATTTAAATAAAAATTTAAAATGAATAACATTGATCATACATCAAAACTAGGATTCAGCAGTTTTCATAAAGTTGGTTTTTATTCTCTATAATAGGTTCTCGATGTATGCAATGTACAAAATTGGCAAGGATTTCTTGCAGTTTGAGGCATTTATTAAGCACTGGCAATGTTTGCTTGATAACAGAATCGTAAACTTCCACTTTTAGTACATTTTATGACGACATCTGTGCAGTATTACTTTAGATAATTCACTGGGATGTGCTGCTTTAGAGCAGTTGCATTTGCATTTGTTGAATTGACAAATTAATCAAGTTTTTTTCCGATAATTGAAAAGCTGGGCTCTGATCTGCAATGCTGTCCTTTCTCGCAAGCATGGGTATTTCTCTTTTGCTGCAGTGATTTGAGTGTTTCTAACTGATGTCATTTTCCCACTCAGGTAGGTCTTGAAAAACGATTTGAGGGCACAGCACTCATCCTGTGACCAGCTCTTTCTTTGCTTTGGAATCGCCCTTTGTTTGCCTGAAATGATAACAAATTATGTCAGTTTTTTATCAGACAAGTGTTTACCGGACAGAAATTAGCTAGTGTGGTACGTTCCATTCATGCCAATGCAGAATCTATGGGAGTTTCCCTTTCAATTGCTTGGCTGCAAATCTAAAGAACACTACTGTCATGATAGGAGAATATGTCTCTTGCAAATAGCTTCTGCAGTCAAAAGCACCTAATACTATTGTAATTATGGAACCATTTGGCAGTAATTTAATTCAATTGCATTTCAAAGTCCCCATGATACTACAAGCCACAAGCTTACCTTTACCAGGAGATAACTTCCGTCTTTTTTTTCCTTTCCTGTCTGGTGCTCCTTCCCCAGCTACCTCTGTGCCACCAGCGTCAGTGTCAGTGTCAGTGTCAGTGTCAGTTTGCTCACAGAGAAATTCTGTGGTAAAGAAAACCAGTGTCATTGAATTTAGCTACAATTATACATAATTATGAACTTCTTTGAAGAGAGTATACTAAAATACGAAGGATAGAACGTCTGAACTTTACTATGCAACTACTTTACACACACCCACACCCTCCACCCCATCCCCCACCCCAGCCCACATCCAGCCTCCCCCCACCCGTTGCTTAAGACTTTGAGTCGGCTAACTATCAAAACGGAATCCTCTCAAACGAGTACCGTGGGGCCATGTATCGGTCCAGAGTTTCAATATCATCTGGGATCTCTTTGGCTCGAGTTCGTAATGGTAACTCAAATTCCGCACCCAGGGGAACTTCATTCTCATACCTGATCTTATTGCGGCGCAGGGCTTGTTCCGGTCCATTATAGTCAGCGTCGATAGTCCCTGTGGCGACTTCTGTGAAGTTCGAACATACTGGACATGTGCGCCACTCGCCAACGATTTCCCAATAACAGGCATCGTGGACTAATGACCCGCAACAGGGCATTCGTGCGGCCATGCTGACCTTCCAGTCGCTTCGTTTCCGAAGCACCCCATATTCAAAACATAATTTGCAAATAAAGGAATATCGTTTCTGACGCAACCTTCTTCTGCGGCCTTTATATATAAATTGACTGATCTTGAAGAAGGATACTCGGGATTGACCTCCCACCTCCACCAGTGACACTGGTATCAAGGACTTGGGTTGAACATCGCAAAAGTGGGTTATATATTCTGCAATGCCGGCTTGGACAGTAATTTTACTTGGGGAGAAGGAATTCTCCCACAAGTGGGTCGACTGGTATCCCATCGTATTTAGTACCTCCCCAATTAGCACATACGCCCTGTCAAACGCCTCCTCAAGAGTCGTGAGAACGCTATCTAGGACGAAGCGTTCATTGAGGAAGTATAAGATGAACTGCAGATGGGGGCCCACTCTGTCTCCGCTCAGCAATGGGACAAGTGAAGATAATACATTTGGATAACTAGGATCATGCAAGAGCGTAAATATGTGTATATACTCCTCTTTACTGAGGACATGGGGCAGTTCTAAAACACTATCAAAACAACCTGCCCCGGAATGTATTTCCAAATTTCTGAAATAAGGCGAATACACTTTTAGTTGGTCAAAATCAACATCTAAGTCAAATTCTTCCATTTTGCGCAAATATCGAAGACGTCTCTGTACCAAGACGCAACGGGTCTGCGAGCTCTGATCGGTAAGCTAAAACACACTGATAACCTATGTATAGGGGCTATCCTACACTCCTTTTGGAAGGAAACAACCTGTACCAAAACACAACGGGTCTTTGAACTCTGATTGGTAAGCTAAAACACACTGATAACCTATGTATAGGCGCTATCCTACACTTCTTGTGGATGGAATGTGGGTAGTACAATCATAAGCGAGCGCAGACATGGGTAGATAGATATTCAACAATACTAAAATACACTATGTATTACGATATAAAGGTGAAACTATTGGGTTTGACTAAGAAAACTTGTAAATACTATGGAGATTCTGAATATTTTTGGAAGTATGTACATTATTGATATACATTAATTCATGGAAGACTGGCATCCCTGCATATGGTTCATTTGAATGAATTGGTAACATTGACGCTCATACCGTCTCACATAATTCACCGATCTAAGTTTGTTTGTACAGATAGGACTGTCAGTGCAGATTCCATTTCCCTACTGGACTACTTATTATGGGGTGATCATCCTTACATTTGCAAGGTACCAACATATATACTCACCATTTACATCTATTTCTGACAGTTTCTTTCCCTGCCACTTGTTCAGCTGTCCCCCTTCCACAGCTATGAGCAGCTGAGAAATCTGATGGGTGAAAGAAAACTCGGAACATAAGTTTCTATTTCAGCTGAACTTTATGCGTCCCTACACTATCCTCAGTTAGAGCTTAATAAACCTTTAGCATCAATGAATCACACAAATCCCTTGGAATATATATATATTTTTTTCTATGAAACAATGTTGAGTCAGATTCAATAATGAAACATGAATAAACTACCTTGGACAACTCCACAGTTGAATGTTGGAGTCTGTAATACTCCTTGTGAGTCTTGACGTCATGTCCCAAATGGGTGGCTAGGCTTTCCACTTCTTTTTCGGTCATATCCATAATCTGAAGAGTAGTAAGACATGGTCAGTACTCGGGACAGTGATGATAAAATGAATGTGCAAAGTAGATAGAGAAAACAAGTTGCATCCGAACTGAACTTGCCCATGCCCAAGAAATTGAGAACAAAAGAAGTATTTTTCTAGTCAACCGGAAAGGTAAAAGGTAAGTTTTCATTTGGCCTCATCAATTCTATCAATGCGTCCTATACTGAACCAGCACACCACCAATACATTACAAACCAGCCACAAGCAATATGTTACAAACTAGACACCAGCGATGCCCAAATACCTGAAGGTACAAAGCAACACCTCTTACATGAAAAGTGAAATACTCAAACATGCCTGGCAGACTGTGGCAATGTATATTTTCGCAGTCCTCTGGATGTTATTCTTTCCGGGTGTTGGAGACCAGGGCACTTAGAAGCATATGCGCTCAACTCAGTGTTTCCGGCGAAAGGGGTATTGGCATTTGGCCGTGCAAACAGATACTTGTTTCCTTCTGGGATACCCACCGCCCTCCTGGTTTTAATAAGTAGGTTGATGGCATGCACAGTATCTGGTGGCATAAGTACAAAGGCCTCTATGTTTTTTGTGGACTTCCCTGCAGCTATCACCATGTCCATTCTGCAACAGGATATATATACACATACACATTTTTTAAAGTTTTAGAAAACAAGACTTGTCAAACTCAAAACTAATGAGAGACGAGACTTAGCCGTAGCTTTTTCCAGTGGATATTTTCTTCTTTATCGACTACTACAAACCTGTTCTGACATAATACTAAATGGGTGTTTTAGATCTTAGCTCATAACAAATAACCATTCACTCTAACAAGCCATTGTGGAATAATCGGTAGTCATTGGAAAAACACCGTTAGTCATTGGAACTAGTAGTCAAGGGTTGGCTCGGCAGAACTCTAACAAACAGAGAACAGCAGCAACCAGTGTCTGTGCATAGTTCCTCTTCCTGTTATTTGGCGGAAATCAAGTTTCTTATAGATATAGTATACACACCTCTCTGCCAGAAGTCTGTCTGTGGGGGACAGAGCCATGGCCATCTCACCACTCACGTCATCTTTCCAGGATGGCCGTTTCACAAAGTCATTCACAGTAAGGTCCTTCACTTCAGCTCTTCTCCTCATATTGAACAAAATCAGCCTGCACATGGTCAACTTGGCAATTTCTACCCAATCCTTGACAGCCACAGTTGTCTTCAACGCTGCTGACTTCGTTTTTATCTCTTTCAAGATAAATTCTTTGATTAGACGAAGATCCTCTGTAAGAGGGATACATTGAATTGTGTTCCTTCGAACTGTGTTCATCTTTTTGGTGCAAGCTGAGTTGATACGGCCATTCCATTCCACAGTGAAAAGACTCAGAAACCTATCAGCTTCATCGAGCCTCCTGTTATCATTGTTCCTTATTGCAAGGCCTCGTTTCACTTGGATAACATGGCCCAGTAAGTTCCCAATCAATCTCCCCAATGTCAGGACGGGCTCCTCCTTCTCAACAGACATTGCTCTGGTACAATGGACGACCATATCCATGTGCTCTGGTTTTATAAGTTCATCCATTGTGATTGTTGGCTTCTTTATTCGGGCCTCTAGCACCAAGCGGGCCAGAGTTCTGGCTCCCTGGCTGACTCTATGCATGTCGCTTAATTTCTGATCATCTTCATGACCCAAAGACTCTACTCTTAATGCAGCATACCTCTGAATCAGTTTGTCGCAACAGACTATCTCTGTGGCTTCATCTAGTCTCATTCTCTCAATCATTTTCTTTACATTGTTTGAATCTTCATCACTGAATAGGGCACTGTTGAGAAGGCTACGGCCCCTTCTGACAGCATTGCTTTGGATAACATTGACACTGGCATTGCCATCGTCATCTGACGTTTCCCGGTTACCTTCTGTACGAAATTTCTTGACAGAACAGGACCGGTGGTGATACCACATATTTGTTCGGAGAATAAACTTCATGCAGTGTTCGCACGGCAAATAATCGCCTGTCTTGTTCTCATCTACACCTGCTGAGTTGCGTCTAGCGACAACTATCTGGCCCTTCCCCATTCTGAGGACATCAATGTTATGCTTGAAGTTTCCTTCATTCGCCAGGATCTCTAGTTGAATCATCCTTTCTTTTGACCTTTTTGCCATAGTCAGAATGTCATACAGTCTTGGGTCATCTTTATGAACACTTAACAAATGTCTTGAAATTTTACTTTTGATGGGTTTACGGCAAAACGTGCAAAAATTGACTTTGTCATACACCTGCTTGCAGCCATCTTTTACCTTTTCTTTTTCAAACAGCCCCACGCTGTTCTCAACTGAATTATTTCCCACTTTCCTTTTGCGTTTAGCTGGCTGTGTGGCACAGTCATCTGCTGAAGTTGCCTGTTCCCGCTCTTCCTCATGCGCTCTTTCAGGAGTGCACTGGAGTTTTCTTCCTGTCCTTTTTGATTTAGTTTCTCTCCTCTTGTCACTTTGAGAAGCATAACTTACATCTGAAGATGGTGACGAATAAGGAGAGTGATCTTCAGGTTTGTATTCAGAGTCAGAGGAACTGCTCTCACCGTAATCAAGCTCGGACTCCTCTTGGACTCCTCGTAATTCATTGGTGGGCAATGGCTCTTCTACTTCTACTTCTACATCTTCTAGGGAATGAGTCATGGGGTCATACTCCACAACGACATGATCTGAGTGGGTGAGGAAGGGTGTTGACTCCTGCGGAGGGTCAAGGACAGTTATTGGCTCCTCTGGCCTGTTACGCGCTACAGCTACCTTCTGGGCATGGATGGGTGTTGACTTCTCTGAAGTGCTACTCACTGCCAGTTTCTTCTGGGCATCCAAGGAAGTTGACTCCTGTGGAGAGTTGCACCTGTGGACAGTTACTACACCTTGGAAGGATGTTGACTCCTGTGTAGTGTCTTTTGCTGCTGGTTCTTTCCTGGCATGGAAGGAAGTTGAACCCTGTGGCGAGTCACACCTGCGGAGAGTTACTACAAGTTCCTTCTGGGTGTGGAAGTCTGTTGACTCCTCTGGAGTGTTACTCGCTGCTGACCCCTTCCGGGGGTAGAAGGCTGCCTTCTCCGTTGGTTCTTTTGGGGACAGGAAGGGTGTTCCTTCCGCTGGAGCATTTGCAGCTGAAGAAATTAATAATTATGACAAATCTTGGAAAGAAAGGAATACAATTTACTTTTGGCTTTTTTAAACACTTGAAGATCAACTACAATAAAAGTTCTTGAATTAATAATGTACCCTATTCATAGCAAGTTCACCCACAACAGTGATCTCTTTGGTCTCTGCTGTCCAAGCCAACAAGGCCACAAAAGCATTTATACCAGAGAATTCGGCCCAGACTAGTTGGCCTGTATCTTGGGTATCTGCCTGACAATGATGCAATGATATACAATCAGATTGATAAATTAATTAAATATACATAGTGAGATTTCTGTGCAGCAAGCCTCTGTATTAGAGGAAACTGTTGTTGGTGTTGGATGAATGTTTACCTGCAGCCTCCTGTGTATTTGAGTCTGCAGTAGACCTTTGAGTCCCTCTCCTCGTTTGAGGCATTATGGGTGATAATAATCTACAAAACAAGGGCAACAAGAAAGTTAACATTGTAGTGGTTGAAAGTTTTTCCCTCTCAAAACGGGCATTGACATAGAGGTAGGGTCACGTTGTTATGGATATGGGAATTTACAAGTCACCAGAAGTCAGTTCCAGGTACCGGGAGACATAACCAAAGGATGTGATAGGGTATTTACTTATATATGGATATATATATGTAGTTACCTCTGTTGTCACCAGGTGTCAGTAGCTGATGGCTTATGTGATATACATGACCCAATAAACCTGTTTAAGCAAGTTAGTCCAAAAATGTCAAATAGAGAAAGAAATAAAGCAAAATATTATTGGGTCCTGAAAAATATTGGGTCTTTGACCCAATAATCACACTTTAGACCCAATAATCACATAGCGACCCAATAGCATGAATCTTAGGGAGACGAAAGACCCAATATAGGGGTGGTTATAAAACTATATATATATATATATTTATATTTCAGAAGAGGGCGCTAAGGATTATATTGAATAGGAAGGATTTAACTTTCTTACAACATACTGGATCAATGTTAATAACCCCAGAGAAGGGAGATTGGATTATTAATTTCATGAGACTACATAAGACTGTCAATACAAGATCTAAATTAAATTATTAATATTAGCAATATTACTACTATATCATAGTGGTGTCTGGTTCCTGATATGCTGACTCAGCTGACCCAACCGGACTAAGCAAACCCTGATAAACCGGACTAATACCAAAACCCTAGACAAATAGATCAAAAGAAAAGGGGAACTAAGCAACAACCTCAGCATAAGGTAGGATCTGAAAATGAAGAAACAGAAAATAGTTTCTTTGGTCAATAATGGTGATTTGGCAATGTATATGCCCAGATGGCAGGTGTTTTTGAATAAAGGATTGTAAAAAACACTCCCAATTTGTAGGACTCGAGGAGGAGGACTTTGCTTGTGATGCATGGTTCTCGCTATAATCAATCCACCACATGTCCCTGGGTGGAACTGTCACAAATACCATTTGTGAAATACCAGCTTTGGCCCATCTAGGACACCATATCGGACAAGGTAAACACCTCAAAAAAATTGTAACTTCTGCCAAAAAGACATGGCAGGGGCATGACATAGACTTTGGAAAGAGTCATCTCTGAACATGACCAGGGCAAGTTGTGGTAGGACAGCAAGAACTGAGACCAAATGGTGCCCCCTATATAGTCTTTCTAATGTGTGGGGGACTTTTATTCACATGGGGTACCCCACTTTCTTTTTCTTTTTTTTCTTCGATGGGGGACTCTTGAACCCTAGTGCTTCAGGGAGATGAGTAAGGGGTTTGTGTGTGTGTGGGAGGGATAAGGTGGGTTGGGGGGGAGATTTAGTATATGTACCGCCAGGTCCATGTTAACTGAGAGTGCAGCTGGGGTTTTGCCCAACAGAAGAGCCGGCATGCACATCTTTAGATACAGGTGTTTTAAGCAAGAACATTGGACCCTCGGAACAGGGTTCTCAGAACAGGTACTCTGAAAGATTTCAGAGTAACAAGTTTGTATTTCTTACACCGTGGACTGCCAATTATCCACCGATTCCCAAAATTTCATTAGGCTAAAGTAGGGCTAACTGGTCGCAGGAAAACTACCTTCAGGGAAAGTACCAGACGGAATATAACCATCTCTGGAATATTGGCACACCCTTAGCACCTCCCTTTGTTAACTTAAATTATATATAAAATACAGGTTTGGCACGGGGTAGTTTTCCAAAAAAAAAAAAAAGTATATGTACCACCACTCTAGGGCAAAAAAGGGCTTTCGCCTCTGCATCCACCACACAGCAACAGACTTAGCCGACGCCTCACAGTAAGCGTAAAGCCTGCAAAAGAAATTTATTCAGGACCACGTGACAGAATGTCTATGGGGGTGCGGGATTTTATTCAGGACCACTACCTTGTCCTCGACTGGAGGATGGAAGGAGATGAAATATGTAGTTTCGGCATCTTACCGCCCCGAAAAAGCTCGGCAGCCCGCTTTCGATGGTGCTAGGGCCATTCCGGACGCGCCGCTGCGCTCAGTGGACGCGTAAAGACTAGGCTGACATGTGAGAGAAGGTCTATGGGGGTGCGGGATTTTATTCAGGACCACTACCTTGTCCTCGACTGGAGGATGGAAGGAGATGAACTATGTAGTTTCGGCATTTTACCGCCCCGAAAAAGCTCGGCAGCCCGCTTTCGATGGTGCTAGGGCCATTCCGGACGCGCCGCTGCGCTCAGTGGACGCGTAAAGACTAGGCTGACATGTGAGAGAAGGTCTATGGGGGTGCGGGATTTTATTCAGGACCACTACCTTGTCCTCGACTGGAGGATGGAACGAGATGAAATATGTAGTTTCGGCATCTTACCGCCCCGAAAAAGCTCGGCAGCCCGCTTTCGATGGTGCTAGGGCCATTCCGGACGCGCCGCTGCGCTCAGTGGACGCGTAAAGACTAGGCTGACATGTGAGAGAAGGTCTATGGGGGTGCGGGATTTTATTCAGGACCACTACCTTGTCCTCGACTGGAGGATGGAAGGAGATGAACTATGTAGTTTCGGCATTTTACCGCCCCGAAAAAGCTCGGCAGCCCGCTTTCGATGGTGCTAGGGCCATTCCGGACGCGCCGCTGCGCTCAGTGGACGCGTAAAGACTAGGCTGACATGTGAGAGAAGGTCTATGGGGGTGCGGGATTTTATTCAGGACCACTACCTTGTCCTCGACTGGAGGATGGAACGAGATGAAATATGTAGTTTCGGCATCTTACCGCCCCGAAAAAGCTCGGCAGCCCGCTTTCGATGGTGCTAGGGCCATTCCGGACGCGCCGCTGCGCTCAGTGGACGCGTAGCGACTAGGCTGACATGTGAGAGAAGGTCTATGGGGGTGCGGGATTTTATTCAGGACCCCTACCTTGTCCTCGACTGGAGGATGGAAGGAGATGAACTATGTAGTTTCGGCATTTTACCGCCCCGAAAAAGCTCGGCAGCCCGCTTTCGATGGTGCTAGGGCCATTCCGGACGCGCCGCTGCGCTCAGTGGACGCGTAAAGACTAGGCTGACATGTGAGAGAAGGTCTATGGGGGTGCGGGATTTTATTCAGGACCACTACCTTGTCCTCGACTGGAGGATGGAACGAGATGAAATATGTAGTTTCGGCATCTTACCGCCCCAAAAAAGCTCGGCAGCCCGCTTTCGATGGTGCTAGGGCCATTCCGGACGCGCCGCTGCGCTCAGTGGACGCGTAGCGACTAGGCTGACATGTGAGAGAAGGTCTATGGGGGTGCGGGATTTTATTCAGGACCACTACCTTGTCCTCGACTGGAGGATGGAACGAGATGAAATATGTGGTTTCGGCATCTTACCGCCCCGAAAAAGCTCGGCAGCCCGCTTTCGATGGTGCTAGGGCAATTCCGGACGCGCCGCTGCGCTCAGTGGACGCGTAAAGACTAGGCTGACATGTGAGAGAAGGTCTATGGGGGTGCGGGATTTTATTCAGGACCACTACCTTGTCCTCGACTGGAGGATGGAAGGAGATGAAATATGTAGTTTCGGCATCTTACCGCCCCGAAAAAGCTCGGCAGCCCGCTTTCGATGGTGCTAGGGCCATTCCGGACGCGCCGCTGCGCTCAGTGGACTCGTAAAGACTAGGCTGACATGTGAGAGAAGGTCTATGGGGGTGCGGGATTTTATTCAGGACCACTACCTTGTCCTCGACTGGAGGATGGAAGGAGATGAAATATGTAGTTTCGGCATCTTACCGCCCCGAAAAAGCTCGGCCGCCCGCTTTCGATGGTGCTAGGGCCATTCCGGACGCGCCGCTGCGCTCAGTGGACGCGTAAAGACTAGGCTGACATGTGAGAGAAGGTCTATGGGGGTGCGGGATTTTATTTAGGACCACTACCTTGTCCTCGACTGGAGGATGGAAGGAGATGAAATATGTAGTTTCGGCATCTTACCGCCCCGAAAAAGCTCGGCAGCCCGCTTTCGATGGTGCTAGGGCCATTCCGGACGCGCCGCTGCGCTCAGTGGACGCGTAAAGACTAGGCTGACATGTGAGAGAAGGTCTATGGGGGTGCGGGATTTTATTCAGGACCACTACCTTGTCCTCGACTGGAGGATGGAAGGAGATGAACTATGTAGTTTCGGCATTTTACCGCCCCGAAAAAGCTCGGCAGCCCGCTTTCGATGGTGCTAGGGCCATTCCGGACGCGCCGCTGCGCTCAGTGGACGCGTAACGACTAGGCTGACATGTGAGAGAACGTCTATGGGGGTGCGGGATTTTATTCAGGACCACTACCTTGTCCTCGACTGGAGGATGGAAGGAGATGAACTATGTAGTTTCGGCATCTTACCGCCCCGAAAAAGCTCGGCAGCCCGCTTTCGATGGTGCTAGGGCCATTCCGGACGCGCCGCTGCGCTCAGTGGACGCGTAACGACTAGGCTGACATGTGAGAGAACGTCTATGGGGGTGCGGGATTTTATTCAGGACCACTACCTTGTCCTCGACTGGAGGATGGAACGAGATGAAATATGTAGTTTCGGCATCTTACCGCCCCGAAAAAGCTCGGCAGCCCGCTTTCGATGGTGCTAGGGCCATTCCGGACGCGCCGCTGCGCTCAGTGGACGCGTAGCGACTAGGCTGACATGTGAGAGAAGGTCTATGGGGGTGCGGGATTTTATTCAGGACCACTACCTTGTCCTCGACTGGAGGATGGAAGGAGATGAAATATGTAGTTTCAGCATTTTACAGCCCCCCGAAAAGCTCGGCAGCCAGCTCTGGATGGTTATGGAGATCCCAATTGACAGTGGACAGCTTATGTAGTGTGGAATGCGATGGAAGGCCCTAGGTCCTAACATGAGGGTTACACTGCTTGCTGATTGATAAAAAAAATTGATATTTCTCTTCAGTTTAGCATACTGACAAATTTTACGTTTCGAAAATGAAGGGATGCTCCGAATTGAAATTCCTTCGGCAGTTTTGTCGCCGAACATGCTTTACGTCTCCTACCAAAAAATCTAAGCCCTAGCTTTTGGATAAGTTGGTCAAATCAACCGTATCGTGATTTCTCTTCAGTTTAGCATACTGATGTGCCTACAAAGTCCAAAAGTTCCTAGCCACTTTGCAATCTCAAAGGAATTCGACCTTTCGAAAATGAAGGGATGCTACGAATTGAAATTCCTTTTACAGTCTTGTCGCCGAACATGCTTTACGTCTCCTATAAAAATATCTAAGCCCTAGCTTTTGAATAAGTTTGTTAAATCAACCGTATCGTGATTTCTCTTCAGTTGAGCATACTGACGAATTCTACGTTTCGAAAATGAAGGGATGCTCTGAATTAAAATTCCTTCGGCAGTCTTGTTGCCGAACATGCTTTACGTCTCCTACCAAAAAATCTAAGTCCTAGCTTTCAAATTAGTTGGCTAAATCAACCGTATCGGGATTTCTCTTCAGTTTAGCATACTGACGAATTCTACGTTTCGAAAATGAAGGGATGCTCCGAATTGAAATTCCTTCGGCAGTTTTGTCGCCGAACATGCTTTACGTCTCCTACCAAAAAATCTAAGCCCTAGCTTTTGGATAAGTTGGTCAAATCAACCGTATTGTGATTTCTCTTCAGTTTAGCATACTGATGTGCCTACAAAGTCCAAAAGTTCCTAGCCACTTTGCAATCTCAAAGGAATTCGACGTTTCGAAAATGAAGGGATGCTCCGAATTGAAATTCCTTCGGCAGTTTTGTCGCCGAACATGCTTTACGTCTCCTACCAAAAAATCTAAGCCCTAGCTTTGAAATAAGTTTGTTAAATCAACCGTATCGTGATTTCTCTTCAGTTTAGCATACTGATGTGCCTACAAATTCCAAAAGTTCCTAGCCACTTGGCAATCTCAAAGGAATTCGACGTTTCGAAAATGAAGGAATGGTCCGAATTGAATTTCCTTTGGCAGGCTGGTCGACGAACATGCCTTACGTCTCCTACCAAAAAATCTAAGTCCTAGCTTCGAAAGAAGTTTGGGAAATCAACCGTCTTGTCTATTTCGATTTTTTCCGATTTTTAAAACCACTACTGTATTACTAATATCCAACTGACAACCAAACCAATCACACATTTCGGAAGGTCCGGAAAACCTGATTTAAAGCAATATTTAATCCAAGTCAATAAGTTGCTTAAAAGGTAATAATTATGGAGTTTTCATTTTGGTACTAACTTGGCATGAGAACATGAGAAAATGATCCGATTGCCAATTCCTTTTTGCAGCCGTTATGGCCGGTACCCGTGTTTCGGCACTCCGAATTCTAGAAGTCTAGCCATAGGAGAACTTGTCTGAATCGGCATTCTAAAATGGGAATCAGAAATATCCCAGACACACACATACAATTATCCTCTATTAATCCACACAGACAGACCCACATACACAATCAAGGAATTGAAATGAAGTCTAGATAGCCTGCTCACCTCCTCAAGCTAAACTTAAGAATGGCTGACAGAGCATGTGACAGGAAGTCAAGCCCCAACTCAGGAAGTACTGGTGTTGCCCTCTGGTGGCTCCCCCCAATGATACTTCAGTTCAACTGCCCATATGATTCTGTGGTGGATCATGTTTGTGATTGTTTATGTTCATTTTGACCCGATTAATGATATTCAGTAATTGCTAACTAGTAACTGCCCTTTTCCTTGTTGACCTAATTAGCCATTAACTAGTTTTAATCTTAATTACCCATCTGTTCCTTTGGATTTGAATGACCGGATAATATTGATACTGCCCTAACCCTAATATAACTGCAAGCTTGACAGTTCTCTTGGTTCCTGCCTCATTGGTTATTCAAGTACCCCTTTATATATTCGGTAGTCTTCATGTTAATTGAAATAGGAGGCCTGAGGTCAACAAAGACCCATTGGCATAGATGGATTTGGAAAGGTCTTTTTATGTAGTTTAATCAATCTTATATAACACATAGCTGTATTTGAAATAATAAATATGTCAGAGGGAAAAATATGAAAAAATACAAAGTGCCCCGTGGTGGCACCTAATAAGCTGAAAAATAAATGGCACCTATGATTTCCTAAATCTTTGAACCCTGACAGAATTTTCTGTGCAATAAAATTTTAGCATTGATGTCCCCCGGGACTACACAGCGAAGCCTAATAATCTGTTTTTTCTGGCTGTTCCAACGAGCATTGTGTTAATCGTACATCATCCCCACCGACTAAGGTGTTATAAAGTGAAATACGAAAGGGAAAGTTGTATGAACGAGTGCTTTTTCTCTGATTAGGTAGATGTGATAATTGTTTGAGTGGGTTTTTCATTAGTGCTCGTTACTGAATATGATGTTGTTGGGTGGATTGTGGGTAGAATTGTGTTGTGTGCATGCCGGGGAATTGCGTTTTTTTTTTTTTTTTTTACTAGTGGGGAGCAAGGACTGATGTCATTTCTATAGGTGGTATGTATTATGTATGTGCTGGAGGTTACTTCAATCCTCTTTCCAAGTATCACAACTGAGCCGGGGTTACCAAGACAAGGCGCAAGGGCCTGTGTGACGCTTGTGAATCTTTGCTTTTTTTTGTGATAGCCCTATACTTATTACTTCCGAATATAGCCGGTGGAATTTATCTTTTATAAATAGTTTTTCTTCCATTTCTCCACGAAATATATTCATTGAGGGAAATACTCTGTGAAAACCAATCTGTCAAATGCTGGGGGTAGGATTAGCTATGGGGATGCTAGTTCTTTCAAGAGCATCTATATGTATATAGACTTAAAGTCCCCAATATATTGGGTCTGTCTTTCAAGACAGTGCTATTGGGACCACATGGAAGGATTATACTTATAACATTTCTGTTGTGACTAAAATGTTTTCCATCATTAGCCAATGCTATATATATAATTAGCTTTCACATTCATATTGTATATTGGCATTGTATAGGAGTTGCAAAATCCTCTGCCTCATGCAGTCATATTGGGTCAGACCCAACAATTTTATTGGGCCCTTCTGACCCTTGATTGACCCAATTCCCAGTGGAATGGAATATATAAGCATGGCATTGTCCATTGGCATTACTGCTATATTTCACCATATATTTTTTATATAGTTAACAACTTATTCGGACCATTAATCTTATTGTATTTGGTCTGTCATCGTCTATGAGTATGATATTGGATCTGTCACCATACTGGGCCGTTTCATGAATTTAAATAAAAATTTAAAATGAATAACATTGATCATACATCAAAACTAGGATTCAGCAGTTTTCATAAAGTTGGTTTTTATTCTCTATAATAGGTTCTCGATGTATGCAATGTACAAAATTGGCAAGGATTTCTTGCAGTTTGAGGCATTTATTAAGCACTGGCAATGTTTGCTTGATAACAGAATCGTAAACGTCCACTTTTAGTACATTTTATGACGACATCTGTGCAGTATTACTTTAGATAATTCACTGGGATGTGCTGCTTTAGAGCAGTTGCATTTGCATTTGTTGAATTGACAAATTAATCAAGTTTTTTTCCGATAATTGAAAAGCTGGGCTCTGATCTGCAATGCTGTCCTTTCTCGCAAGCATGGGTATTTCTCTTTTGCTGCAGTGATTTGAGTGTTTCTAACTGATGTCATTTTCCCACTCAGGTAGGTCTTGAAAAACGATTTGAGGGCACAGCACTCATCCTGTGACCAGCTCTTTCTTTGCTTTGGAATCGCCCTTTGTTTGCCTGAAATGATAACAAATTATGTCAGTTTTTTATCAGACAAGTGTTTACCGGACAGAAATTAGCTAGTGTGGTACGTTCCATTCATGCCAATGCAGAATCTATGGGAGTTTCCCTTTCAATTGCTTGGCTGCAAATCTAAAGAACACTACTGTCATGATAGGAGAATATGTCTCTTGCAAATAGCTTCTGCAGTCAAAAGCACCTAATACTATTGTAATTATGGAACCATTTGGCAGTAATTTAATTCAATTGCATTTCAAAGTCCCCATGATACTACAAGCCACAAGCTTACCTTTACCAGGAGATAACTTCCGTCTTTTTTTTCCTTTCCTGTCTGGTGCTCCTTCCCCAGCTACCTCTGTGCCACCAGCGTCAGTGTCAGTGTCAGTGTCAGTGTCAGTTTGCTCACAGAGAAATTCTGTGGTAAAGAAAACCAGTGTCATTGAATTTAGCTACAATTATACATAATTATGAACTTCTTTGAAGAGAGTATACTAAAATACGAAGGATAGAACGTCTGAACTTTACTATGCAACTACTTTACACACACCCACACCCTCCACCCCATCCCCCACCCCAGCCCACATCCAGCCTCCCCCCACCCGTTGCTTAAGACTTTGAGTCGGCTAACTATCAAAACGGAATCCTCTCAAACGAGTACCGTGGGGCCATGTATCGGTCCAGAGTTTCAATATCATCTGGGATCTCTTTGGCTCGAGTTCGTAATGGTAACTCAAATTCCGCACCCAGGGGAACTTCATTCTCATACCTGATCTTATTGCGGCGCAGGGCTTGTTCCGGTCCATTATAGTCAGCGTCGATAGTCCCTGTGGCGACTTCTGTGAAGTTCGAACATACTGGACATGTGCGCCACTCGCCAACGATTTCCCAATAACAGGCATCGTGGACTAATGACCCGCAACAGGGCATTCGTGCGGCCATGCTGACCTTCCAGTCGCTTCGTTTCCGAAGCACCCCATATTCAAAACATAATTTGCAAATAAAGGAATATCGTTTCTGACGCAACCTTCTTCTGCGGCCTTTATATATAAATTGACTGATCTTGAAGAAGGATACTCGGGATTGACCTCCCACCTCCACCAGTGACACTGGTATCAAGGACTTGGGTTGAACATCGCAAAAGTGGGTTATATATTCTGCAATGCCGGCTTGGACAGTAATTTTACTTGGGGAGAAGGAATTCTCCCACAAGTGGGTCGACTGGTATCCCATCGTATTTAGTACCTCCCCAATTAGCACATACGCCCTGTCAAACGCCTCCTCAAGAGTCGTGAGAACGCTATCTAGGACGAAGCGTTCATTGAGGAAGTATAAGATGAACTGCAGATGGGGGCCCACTCTGTCTCCGCTCAGCAATGGGACAAGTGAAGATAATACATTTGGATAACTAGGATCATGCAAGAGCGTAAATATGTGTATATACTCCTCTTTACTGAGGACATGGGGCAGTTCTAAAACACTATCAAAACAACCTGCCCCGGAATGTATTTCCAAATTTCTGAAATAAGGCGAATACACTTTTAGTTGGTCAAAATCAACATCTAAGTCAAATTCTTCCATTTTGCGCAAATATCGAAGACGTCTCTGTACCAAGACGCAACGGGTCTGCGAGCTCTGATCGGTAAGCTAAAACACACTGATAACCTATGTATAGGGGCTATCCTACACTCCTTTTGGAAGGAAACAACCTGTACCAAAACACAACGGGTCTTTGAACTCTGATTGGTAAGCTAAAACACACTGATAACCTATGTATAGGCGCTATCCTACACTTCTTGTGGATGGAATGTGGGTAGTACAATCATAAGCGAGCGCAGACATGGGTAGATAGATATTCAACAATACTAAAATACACTATGTATTACGATATAAAGGTGAAACTATTGGGTTTGACTAAGAAAACTTGTAAATACTATGGAGATTCTGAATATTTTTGGAAGTATGTACATTATTGATATACATTAATTCATGGAAGACTGGCATCCCTGCATATGGTTCATTTGAATGAATTGGTAACATTGACGCTCATACCGTCTCACATAATTCACCGATCTAAGTTTGTTTGTACAGATAGGACTGTCAGTGCAGATTCCATTTCCCTACTGGACTACTTATTATGGGGTGATCATCCTTACATTTGCAAGGTACCAACATATATACTCACCATTTACATCTATTTCTGACAGTTTCTTTCCCTGCCACTTGTTCAGCTGTCCCCCTTCCACAGCTATGAGCAGCTGAGAAATCTGATGGGTGAAAGAAAACTCGGAACATAAGTTTCTATTTCAGCTGAACTTTATGCGTCCCTACACTATCCTCAGTTAGAGCTTAATAAACCTTTAGCATCAATGAATCACACAAATCCCTTGGAATATATATATATTTTTTTCTATGAAACAATGTTGAGTCAGATTCAATAATGAAACATGAATAAACTACCTTGGACAACTCCA
Source organism: Sthenelais limicola (assembly GCA_942159475.1). Taxonomy (NCBI): domain Eukaryota; kingdom Metazoa; phylum Annelida; class Polychaeta; order Phyllodocida; family Sigalionidae; genus Sthenelais; species Sthenelais limicola. The sequence continues at coordinate 66,507,493 of OW804097.1, read as the reverse complement.
CAGTTGAATGTTGGAGTCTGTAATACTCCTTGTGAGTCTTGACGTCATGTCCCAAATGGGTGGCTAGGCTTTCCACTTCTTTTTCGGTCATATCCATAATCTGAAGAGTAGTAAGACATGGTCAGTACTCGGGACAGTGATGATAAAATGAATGTGCAAAGTAGATAGAGAAAACAAGTTGCATCCGAACTGAACTTGCCCATGCCCAAGAAATTGAGAACAAAAGAAGTATTTTTCTAGTCAACCGGAAAGGTAAAAGGTAAGTTTTCATTTGGCCTCATCAATTCTATCAATGCGTCCTATACTGAACCAGCACACCACCAATACATTACAAACCAGCCACAAGCAATATGTTACAAACTAGACACCAGCGATGCCCAAATACCTGAAGGTACAAAGCAACACCTCTTACATGAAAAGTGAAATACTCAAACATGCCTGGCAGACTGTGGCAATGTATATTTTCGCAGTCCTCTGGATGTTATTCTTTCCGGGTGTTGGAGACCAGGGCACTTAGAAGCATATGCGCTCAACTCAGTGTTTCCGGCGAAAGGGGTATTGGCATTTGGCCGTGCAAACAGATACTTGTTTCCTTCTGGGATACCCACCGCCCTCCTGGTTTTAATAAGTAGGTTGATGGCATGCACAGTATCTGGTGGCATAAGTACAAAGGCCTCTATGTTTTTTGTGGACTTCCCTGCAGCTATCACCATGTCCATTCTGCAACAGGATATATATACACATACACATTTTTTAAAGTTTTAGAAAACAAGACTTGTCAAACTCAAAACTAATGAGAGACGAGACTTAGCCGTAGCTTTTTCCAGTGGATATTTTCTTCTTTATCGACTACTACAAACCTGTTCTGACATAATACTAAATGGGTGTTTTAGATCTTAGCTCATAACAAATAACCATTCACTCTAACAAGCCATTGTGGAATAATCGGTAGTCATTGGAAAAACACCGTTAGTCATTGGAACTAGTAGTCAAGGGTTGGCTCGGCAGAACTCTAACAAACAGAGAACAGCAGCAACCAGTGTCTGTGCATAGTTCCTCTTCCTGTTATTTGGCGGAAATCAAGTTTCTTATAGATATAGTATACACACCTCTCTGCCAGAAGTCTGTCTGTGGGGGACAGAGCCATGGCCATCTCACCACTCACGTCATCTTTCCAGGATGGCCGTTTCACAAAGTCATTCACAGTAAGGTCCTTCACTTCAGCTCTTCTCCTCATATTGAACAAAATCAGCCTGCACATGGTCAACTTGGCAATTTCTACCCAATCCTTGACAGCCACAGTTGTCTTCAACGCTGCTGACTTCGTTTTTATCTCTTTCAAGATAAATTCTTTGATTAGACGAAGATCCTCTGTAAGAGGGATACATTGAATTGTGTTCCTTCGAACTGTGTTCATCTTTTTGGTGCAAGCTGAGTTGATACGGCCATTCCATTCCACAGTGAAAAGACTCAGAAACCTATCAGCTTCATCGAGCCTCCTGTTATCATTGTTCCTTATTGCAAGGCCTCGTTTCACTTGGATAACATGGCCCAGTAAGTTCCCAATCAATCTCCCCAATGTCAGGACGGGCTCCTCCTTCTCAACAGACATTGCTCTGGTACAATGGACGACCATATCCATGTGCTCTGGTTTTATAAGTTCATCCATTGTGATTGTTGGCTTCTTTATTCGGGCCTCTAGCACCAAGCGGGCCAGAGTTCTGGCTCCCTGGCTGACTCTATGCATGTCGCTTAATTTCTGATCATCTTCATGACCCAAAGACTCTACTCTTAATGCAGCATACCTCTGAATCAGTTTGTCGCAACAGACTATCTCTGTGGCTTCATCTAGTCTCATTCTCTCAATCATTTTCTTTACATTGTTTGAATCTTCATCACTGAATAGGGCACTGTTGAGAAGGCTACGGCCCCTTCTGACAGCATTGCTTTGGATAACATTGACACTGGCATTGCCATCGTCATCTGACGTTTCCCGGTTACCTTCTGTACGAAATTTCTTGACAGAACAGGACCGGTGGTGATACCACATATTTGTTCGGAGAATAAACTTCATGCAGTGTTCGCACGGCAAATAATCGCCTGTCTTGTTCTCATCTACACCTGCTGAGTTGCGTCTAGCGACAACTATCTGGCCCTTCCCCATTCTGAGGACATCAATGTTATGCTTGAAGTTTCCTTCATTCGCCAGGATCTCTAGTTGAATCATCCTTTCTTTTGACCTTTTTGCCATAGTCAGAATGTCATACAGTCTTGGGTCATCTTTATGAACACTTAACAAATGTCTTGAAATTTTACTTTTGATGGGTTTACGGCAAAACGTGCAAAAATTGACTTTGTCATACACCTGCTTGCAGCCATCTTTTACCTTTTCTTTTTCAAACAGCCCCACGCTGTTCTCAACTGAATTATTTCCCACTTTCCTTTTGCGTTTAGCTGGCTGTGTGGCACAGTCATCTGCTGAAGTTGCCTGTTCCCGCTCTTCCTCATGCGCTCTTTCAGGAGTGCACTGGAGTTTTCTTCCTGTCCTTTTTGATTTAGTTTCTCTCCTCTTGTCACTTTGAGAAGCATAACTTACATCTGAAGATGGTGACGAATAAGGAGAGTGATCTTCAGGTTTGTATTCAGAGTCAGAGGAACTGCTCTCACCGTAATCAAGCTCGGACTCCTCTTGGACTCCTCGTAATTCATTGGTGGGCAATGGCTCTTCTACTTCTACTTCTACATCTTCTAGGGAATGAGTCATGGGGTCATACTCCACAACGACATGATCTGAGTGGGTGAGGAAGGGTGTTGACTCCTGCGGAGGGTCAAGGACAGTTATTGGCTCCTCTGGCCTGTTACGCGCTACAGCTACCTTCTGGGCATTGATGGGTGTTGACTTCTCTGAAGTGCTACTCACTGCCAGTTTCTTCTGGGCATCCAAGGAAGTTGACTCCTGTGGAGAGTTGCACCTGTGGACAGTTACTACACCTTGGAAGGATGTTGACTCCTGTGTAGTGTCTTTTGCTGCTGGTTCTTTCCTGGCATGGAAGGAAGTTGAACCCTGTGGCGAGTCACACCTGCGGAGAGTTACTACAAGTTCCTTCTGGGTGTGGAAGTCTGTTGACTCCTCTGGAGTGTTACTCGCTGCTGACCCCTTCCGGGGGTAGAAGGCTGCCTTCTCCGTTGGTTCTTTTGGGGACAGGAAGGGTGTTCCTTCCTCTGGAGCATTTGCAGCTGAAGAAATTAATAATTATGACAAATCTTGGAAAGAAAGGAATACAATTTACTTTTGGCTTTTTTAAACACTTGAAGATCAACTACAATAAAAGTTCTTGAATTAATAATGTACCCTATTCATAGCAAGTTCACCCACAACAGTGATCTCTTTGGTCTCTGCTGTCCAAGCCAACAAGGCCACAAAAGCATTTATACCAGAGAATTCGGCCCAGACTAGTTGGCCTGTATCTTGGGTATCTGCCTGACAATGATGCAATGATATACAATCAGATTGATAAATTAATTAAATATACATAGTGAGATTTCTGTGCAGCAAGCCTCTGTATTAGAGGAAACTGTTGTTGGTGTTGGATGAATGTTTACCTGCAGCCTCCTGTGTATTTGAGTCTGCAGTAGACCTTTGAGTCCCTCTCCTCGTTTGAGGCATTATGGGTGATAATAATCTACAAAACAAGGGCAACAAGAAAGTTAACATTGTAGTGGTTGAAAGTTTTTCCCTCTCAAAACGGGCATTGACATAGAGGTAGGGTCACGTTGTTATGGATATGGGAATTTACAAGTCACCAGAAGTCAGTTCCAGGTACCGGGAGACATAACCAAAGGATGTGATAGGGTATTGACTTATATATGGATATATATATGTAGTTACCTCTGTTGTCACCAGGTGTCAGTAGCTGATGGCTTATGTGATATACATGACCCAATAAACCTGTTTAAGCAAGTTAGTCCAAAAATGTTTTAAACTCAAATAGAGAAAGAAATAAAGCAAAATATTATTGGGTCCTGAAAAATATTGGGTCTTTGACCCAATAATCACACTTTAGACCCAATAATCACATAGCGACCCAATAGCATGAATCTTAGGGAGACGAAAGACCCAATATAGGGGTGGTTATAAAACTATATATATATATATATTTATATTTCAGAAGAGGGCGCTAAGGATTATATTGAATAGGAAGGATTTAACTTTCTTACAACATACTGGATCAATGTTAATAACCCCGGAGAAGGGAGATTGGATTATTAATTTCATGAGACTACATAAGACTGTCAATACAAGATCTAAATTAAATTATTAATATTAGCAATATTACTACTATATCATAGTGGTGTCTGGTTCCTGATATGCTGACTCAGCTGACCCAACCGGACTAAGCAAACCCTGATAAACCGGACTAATACCAAAACCCTAGACAAATAGATCAAAAGAAAAGGGGAACTAAGCAACAACCTCAGCATAAGGTAGGATCTGAAAATGAAGAAACAGAAAATAGTTTCTTTGGTCAATAATGGTGATTTGGCAATGTATATGCCCAGATGGCAGGTGTTTTTGAATAAAGGATTGTAAAAAACACTCCCAATTTGTAGGACTCGAGGAGGAGGACTTTGCTTGTGATGCATGGTTCTCGCTATAATCAATCCACCACATGTCCCTGGGTGGAACTGTCACAAATACCATTTGTGAAATACCAGCTTTGACCCATCTAGGACACCATATCGGACAAGGTAAACACCTCAAAAAAATTGTAACTTCTGCCAAAAAGACATGGCAGGGGCATGACATAGACTTTGGAAAGAGTCATCTCTGAACATGACCAGGGCAAGTTGTGGTAGGACAGCAAGAACTGAGACCAAATGGTGCCCCCTATATAGTCTTTCTAATGTGTGGGGGACTTTTATTCACATGGGGTACCCCACTTTCTTTTTCTTTTTTTTCTTCGATGGGGGACTCTTGAACCCTAGTGCTTCAGGGAGATGAGTAAGGGGTTTGTGTGTGTGTGGGAGGGATAAGGTGGGTTGGGGGGGAGATTTAGTATATGTACCGCCAGGTCCATGTTAACTGAGAGTGCAGCTGGGGTTTTGCCCAACAGAAGAGCCGGCATGCACATCTTTAGATACAGGTGTTTTAAGCAAGAACATTGGACCCTCGGAACAGGGTTCTCAGAACAGGTACTCTGAAAGATTTCAGAGTAACAAGTTTGTATTTCTTACACCGTGGACTGCCAATTATCCACCGATTCCCAAAATTTCATTAGGCTAAAGTAGGGCTAACTGGTCGCAGGAAAACTACCTTCAGGGAAAGTACCAGACGGAATATAACCATCTCTGGAATATTGGCACACCCTTAGCACCTCCCTTTGTTAACTTAAATTATATATAAAATACAGGTTTGGCACGGGGTAGTTTTCCAAAAAAAAAAAAAAGTATATGTACCACCACTCTAGGGCAAAAAAGGGCTTTCGCCTCTGCATCCACCACACAGCAACAGACTTAGCCGACGCCTCACAGTAAGCGTAAAGCCTGCAAAAGAAATTTATTCAGGACCACGTGACAGAATGTCTATGGGGGTGCGGGATTTTATTCAGGACCACTACCTTGTCCTCGACTGGAGGATGGAAGGAGATGAAATATGTAGTTTCGGCATCTTACCGCCCCGAAAAAGCTCGGCAGCCCGCTTTCGATGGTGCTAGGGCCATTCCGGACGCGCCGCTGCGCTCAGTGGACGCGTAAAGACTAGGCTGACATGTGAGAGAAGGTCTATGGGGGTGCGGGATTTTATTCAGGACCACTACCTTGTCCTCGACTGGAGGATGGAAGGAGATGAACTATGTAGTTTCGGCATTTTACCGCCCCGAAAAAGCTCGGCAGCCCGCTTTCGATGGTGCTAGGGCCATTCCGGACGCGCCGCTGCGCTCAGTGGACGCGTAAAGACTAGGCTGACATGTGAGAGAAGGTCTATGGGGGTGCGGGATTTTATTCAGGACCACTACCTTGTCCTCGACTGGAGGATGGAACGAGATGAAATATGTAGTTTCGGCATCTTACCGCCCCGAAAAAGCTCGGCAGCCCGCTTTCGATGGTGCTAGGGCCATTCCGGACGCGCCGCTGCGCTCAGTGGACGCGTAAAGACTAGGCTGACATGTGAGAGAAGGTCTATGGGGGTGCGGGATTTTATTCAGGACCACTACCTTGTCCTCGACTGGAGGATGGAAGGAGATGAACTATGTAGTTTTGGCATTTTACCGCCCCGAAAAAGCTCGGCAGCCCGCTTTCGATGGTGCTAGGGCCATTCCGGACGCGCCGCTGCGCTCAGTGGACGCGTAAAGACTAGGCTGACATGTGAGAGAAGGTCTATGGGGGTGCGGGATTTTATTCAGGACCACTACCTTGTCCTCGACTGGAGGATGGAACGAGATGAAATATGTAGTTTCGGCATCTTACCGCCCCGAAAAAGCTCGGCAGCCCGCTTTCGATGGTGCTAGGGCCATTCCGGACGCGCCGCTGCGCTCAGTGGACGCGTAGCGACTAGGCTGACATGTGAGAGAAGGTCTATGGGGGTGCGGGATTTTATTCAGGACCACTACCTTGTCCTCGACTGGAGGATGGAAGGAGATGAAATATGTAGTTTCGGCATCTTACCGCCCCGAAAAAGCTCGGCAGCCCGCTTTCGATGGTGCTAGGGCCATTCCGGACGCGCCGCTGCGCTCAGTGGACGCGTAGCGACTAGGCTGACATGTGAGAGAAGGTCTATGGGGGTGCGGGATTTTATTCAGGACCCCTACCTTGTCCTCGACTGGAGGATGGAAGGAGATGAACTATGTAGTTTCGGCATTTTACCGCCCCGAAAAAGCTCGGCAGCCCGCTTTCGATGGTGCTAGGGCCATTCCGGACGCGCCGCTGCGCTCAGTGGACGCGTAAAGACTAGGCTGACATGTGAGAGAAGGTCTATGGGGGTGCGGGATTTTATTCAGGACCACTACCTTGTCCTCGACTGGAGGATGGAACGAGATGAAATATGTAGTTTCGGCATCTTACCGCCCCAAAAAAGCTCGGCAGCCCGCTTTCGATGGTGCTAGGGCCATTCCGGACGCGCCGCTGCGCTCAGTGGACGCGTAGCGACTAGGCTGACATGTGAGAGAAGGTCTATGGGGGTGCGGGATTTTATTCAGGACCACTACCTTGTCCTCGACTGGAGGATGGAAGGAGATGAAATATGTAGTTTCGGCATCTTACCGCCCCGAAAAAGCTCGGCAGCCCGCTTTCGATGGTGCTAGGGCCATTCCGGACGCGCCGCTGCGCTCAGTGGACGCGTAGCGACTAGGCTGACATGTGAGAGAAGGTCTATGGGGGTGCGGGATTTTATTCAGGACCACTACCTTGTCCTCGACTGGAGGATGGAAGGAGATGAACTATGTAGTTTCGGCATTTTACCGCCCCGAAAAAGCTCGGCAGCCCGTTTTCGATGGTGCTAGGGCCATTCCGGACGCGCCGCTGCGCTCAGTGGACGCGTAAAGACTAGGCTGACATGTGAGAGAAGGTCTATGGGGGTGCGGGATTTTATTCAGGACCACTACCTTGTCCTCGACTGGAGGATGGAACGAGATGAAATATGTAGTTTCGGCATCTTACCGCCCCGAAAAAGCTCGGCAGCCCGCTTTCGATGGTGCTAGGGCCATTCCGGACGCGCCGCTGCGCTCAGTGGACGCGTAGCGACTAGGCTGACATGTGAGAGAAGGTCTATGGGGGTGCGGGATTTTATTCAGGACCACTACCTTGTCCTCGACTGGAGGATGGAACGAGATGAAATATGTGGTTTCGGCATCTTACCGCCCCGAAAAAGCTCGGCAGCCCGCTTTCGATGGTGCTAGGGCCATTCCGGACGCGCCGCTGCGCTCAGTGGACGCGTAACGACTAGGCTGACATGTGAGAGAACGTCTATGGGGGTGCGGGATTTTATTCAGGACCACTACCTTGTCCTCGACTGGAGGATGGAACGAGATGAAATATGTAGTTTCGGCATCTTACCGCCCCGAAAAAGCTCGGCAGCCCGCTTTCGATGGTGCTAGGGCCATTCCGGACGCGCCGCTGCGCTCAGTGGACGCGTAGCGACTAGGCTGACATGTGAGAGAAGGTCTATGGGGGTGCGGGATTTTATTCAGGACCACTACCTTGTCCTCGACTGGAGGATGGAACGAGATGAAATATGTGGTTTCGGCATCTTACCGCCCCGAAAAAGCTCGGCAGCCCGCTTTCGATGGTGCTAGGGCCATTCCGGACGCGCCGCTGCGCTCAGTGGACGCGTAACGACTAGGCTGACATGTGAGAGAACGTCTATGGGGGTGCGGGATTTTATTCAGGACCACTACCTTGTCCTCGACTGGAGGATGGAACGAGATGAAATATGTAGTTTCGGCATCTTACCGCCCCGAAAAAGCTCGGCAGCCCGCTTTCGATGGTGCTAGGGCCATTCCGGACGCGCCGCTGCGCTCAGTGGACGCGTAGCGACTAGGCTGACATGTGAGAGAAGGTCTATGGGGGTGCGGGATTTTATTCAGGACCACTACCTTGTCCTCGACTGGAGGATGGAAGGAGATGAAATATGTAGTTTCGGCATTTTACAGCCCCCCGAAAAGCTCGGCAGCCAGCTCTGGATGGTTATGGAGATCCCAATTGACAGTGGACAGCTTATGTAGTGTGGAATGCGATGGAAGGCCCTAGGTCCTAACATGAGGGTTACACTGCTTGCTGATTGATAAAAAAAATTGATATTTCTCTTCAGTTTAGCATACTGACAAATTTTACGTTTCGAAAATGAAGGGATGCTCCGAATTGAAATTCCTTCGGCAGTTTTGTCGCCGAACATGCTTTACGTCTCCTACCAAAAAATCTAAGCCCTAGCTTTTGGATAAGTTGGTCAAATCAACCGTATCGTGATTTCTCTTCAGTTTAGCATACTGATGTGCCTACAAAGTCCAAAAGTTCCTAGCCACTTTGCAATCTCAAAGGAATTCGACCTTTCGAAAATGAAGGGATGCTACGAATTGAAATTCCTTTTACAGTCTTGTCGCCGAACATGCTTTACGTCTCCTATAAAAATATCTAAGCCCTAGCTTTTGAATAAGTTTGTTAAATCAACCGTATCGTGATTTCTCTTCAGTTGAGCATACTGACGAATTCTACGTTTCGAAAATGAAGGGATGCTCTGAATTAAAATTCCTTCGGCAGTCTTGTTGCCGAACATGCTTTACGTCTCCTACCAAAAAATCTAAGTCCTAGCTTTCAAATTAGTTGGCTAAATCAACCGTATCGGGATTTCTCTTCAGTTTAGCATACTGACGAATTCTACGTTTCGAAAATGAAGGGATGCTCCGAATTGAAATTCCTTCGGCAGTTTTGTCGCCGAACATGCTTTACGTCTCCTACCAAAAAATCTAAGCCCTAGCTTTTGGATAAGTTGGTCAAATCAACCGTATTGTGATTTCTCTTCAGTTTAGCATACTGATGTGCCTACAAAGTCCAAAAGTTCCTAGCCACTTTGCAATCTCAAAGGAATTCGACGTTTCATAAGTGAAGGGATGCTCCGAATTGAAATTCCTTCGGCAGTCTGGTCAAGGAACATGCTTTACGTCTCCTACCAAAATATCTAAGCCTAGCTTTTGAATAAGTTGGTCAAATCAACCGTATCGTGATTTCTCTTCGGTTTAGCATACTGACGAATTCTACGTTTCAAAAATGAAGGGATGCTCCGAATTAAAATTCCTTCGGCAGTCTTGTTGCCGAACATGCTTTACGTCTCCTACCAAAAAATCTAAGTCCTAGCTTTCAAATTAGTTGGCTAAATCAACCATATCGGGATTTCTCTTCAGTTTAGCATACTGACGAATTCTACGTTTCGAAAATGAAGGGATGCTCCGAATTAAAATTCCTTCGGCAGTTTTGTCGCCGAACATGCTTTACGTCTCCTACCAAAAAATCTAAGCCCTAGCTTTTGGATAAGTTGGTCAAATCAACCGTATTGTGATTTCTCTTCAGTTTAGCATACTGATGTGCCTACAAAGTCCAAAAGTTCCTAGCCACTTTGCAATCTCAAAGGAATTCGACGTTTCATAAGTGAAGGGATGCTCCGAATTGAAATTCCTTCGGCAGTCTGGTCAAGGAACATGCTTTACGTCTCCTACCAAAATATCTAAGCCTAGCTTTTGAATAAGTTGGTCAAATCAACCGTATCGTGATTTCTCTTCGGTTTAGCATACTGACGAATTCTACGTTTCGAAAATGAAGGGATGCTCCGAATTAAAATTCCTTCGGCAGTCTTGTTGCCGAACATGCTTTACGTCTCCTACCAAAAAATCTAAGTCCTAGCTTTCAAATTAGTTGGCTAAATCAACCATATCGGGATTTCTCTTCAGTTTAGCATACTGACGAATTCTACGTTTCGAAAATGAAGGGATGCTCCGAATTGAAATTCCTTCGGCAGTTTTGTCGCCGAACATGCTTTACGTGTCCTACCAAAAAATCTAAGCCCTAGCTTTTGGATAAGTTGGTCAAATCAACCGTATTGTGATTTCTCTTCAGTTTAGCATACTGATGTGCCTACAAAGTCCAAAAGTTCCTAGCCACTTTGCAATCTCAGAGGAATTCGACGTTTCGAAAATGAAGGGATGTTCCGAATTGAAATTCCTTCGGCAGTTTTGTCGCCGAACATGCTTTACGTCTCCTACCAAAAAATCTAAGCCCTAGCTTTGAAATAAGTTTGTTAAATCAACCGTATCGTGATTTCTCTTCAGTTTAGCATACTGATGTGCCTACAAATTCCAAAAGTTCCTAGCCACTTGGCAATCTCAAAGGAATTCGACGTTTCGAAAATGAAGGAATGGTCCGAATTGAATTTCCTTTGGCAGGCTGGTCGACGAACATGCCTTACGTCTCCTACCAAAAAATCTAAGTCCTAGCTTCGAAAGAAGTTTGGGAAATCAACCGTCTTGTCTATTTCGATTTTTTCCGATTTTTAAAACCACTACTGTATTACTAATATCCAACTGACAACCAAACCAATCACACATTTCGGAAGGTCCGGAAAACCTGATTTAAAGCAATATTTAATCCAAGTCAATAAGTTGCTTAAAAGGTAATAATTATGGAGTTTTCATTTTGGTACTAACTTGGCATGAGAACATGAGAAAATGATCCGATTGCCAATTCCTTTTTGCAGCCGTTATGGCCGGTACCCGTGTTTCGGCACTCCGAATTCTAGAAGTCTAGCCATAGGAGAACTTGTCTGAATCGGCATTCTAAAATGGGAATCAGAAATATCCCAGACACACACATACAATTATCCTCTATTAATCCACACAGACAGACCCACATACACAATCAAGGAATTGAAATGAAGTCTAGATAGCCTGCTCACCTCCTCAAGCTAAACTTAAGAATGGCTGACAGAGCATGTGACAGGAAGTCAAGCCCCAACTCAGGAAGTACTGGTGTTGCCCTCTGGTGGCTCCCCCCAATGATACTTCAGTTCAACTGCCCATATGATTCTGTGGTGGATCATGTTTGTGATTGTTTATGTTCATTTTGACCCGATTAATGATATTCAGTAATTGCTAACTAGTAACTGCCCTTTTCCTTGTTGACCTAATTAGCCATTAACTAGTTTTAATCTTAATTACCCATCTGTTCCTTTGGATTTGAATGACCGGATAATATTGATACTCCCCTAACCCTAATATAACTGCAAGCTTGACAGTTCTCTTGGTTCCTGCCTCATTGGTTATTCAAGTACCCCTTTATATATTCGGTAGTCTTCATGTTAATTGAAATAGGAGGCCTAAGGTCAACAAAGACCCATTGGCATAGATGGATTTGGAAAGGTCTTTTTATGTAGTTTAATCAATCTTATATAACACATAGCTGTATTTGAAATAATAAATATGTCAGAGGGAAAAATATGAAAAAATACAAAGTGCCCCGTGGTGGCACCTAATAAGCTGAAAAATAAATGGCACCTATGATTTCCTAAATCTTTGAACCCTGACAGAATTTTCTGTGCAATAAAATTTTAGCATTGATGTCCCCCGGGACTACACAGCGAAGCCTAATAATCTGTTTTTTCTGGCTGTTCCAACGAGCATTGTGTTAATCGTACATCATCCCCACCGACTAAGGTGTTATAAAGTGAAATACGAAAGGGAAAGTTGTATGAACGAGTGCTTTTTCTCTGATTAGGTAGATGTGATAATTGTTTGAGTGGGTTTTTCATTAGTGCTCGTTACTGAATATGATGTTGTTGGGTGGATTGTGGGTAGAATTGTGTCGTGTGCATGCCGGGGAATTGCGTTTTTTTTTTTTTTTTTTACTAGTGGGGAGCAAGGACTGATGTCATTTCTATAGGTGGTATGTATTATGTATGTGCTGGAGGTTACTTCAATCCTCTTTCCAAGTATCACAACTGAGCCGGGGTTACCAAGACAAGGCGCAAGGGCCTGTGTGACGCTTGTGAATCTTTGCTTTTTTTTGTGATAGCCCTATACTTATTACTTCCGAATATAGCCGGTGGAATTTATCTTTTATAAATAGTTTTTCTTCCATTTCTCCACGAAATATATTCATTGAGGGAAATACTCTGTGAAAACCAATCTGTCAAATGCTGGGGGTAGGATTAGCTATGGGGATGCTAGTTCTTTCAAGAGCATCTATATGTATATAGACTTAAAGTCCCCAATATATTGGGTCTGTCTTTCAAGACAGTGCTATTGGGACCACATGGAAGGATTATACTTATAACATTTCTGTTGTGACTAAAATGTTTTCCATCATTAGCCAATGCTATATATATAATTAGCTTTCACATTCATATTGTATATTGGCATTGTATAGGAGTTGCAAAATCCTCTGCCTCATGCAGTCATATTGGGTCAGACCCAACAATTTTATTGGGCCCTTCTGACCCTTGATTGACCCAATTCCCAGTGGAATGGAATATATAAGCATGGCATTGTCCATTGGCATTACTGCTATATTTCACCATATATTTTTTATATAGTTAACAACTTATTCGGACCATTAATCTTATTGTATTTGGTCTGTCATCGTCTATGAGTATGATATTGGATCTGTCACCATACTGGGCCGTTTCATGAATTTAAATAAAAATTTAAAATGAATAACATTGATCATACATCAAAACTAGGATTCAGCAGTTTTCATAAAGTTGGTTTTTATTCTCTATAATAGGTTCTCGATGTATGCAATGTACAAAATTGGCAAGGATTTCTTGCAGTTTGAGGCATTTATTAAGCACTGGCAATGTTTGCTTGATAACAGAATCGTAAACTTCCACTTTTAGTACATTTTATGACGACATCTGTGCAGTATTACTTTAGATAATTCACTGGGATGTGCTGCTTTAGAGCAGTTGCATTTGCATTTGTTGAATTGACAAATTAATCAAGTTTTTTTCCGATAATTGAAAAGCTGGGCTCTGATCTGCAATGCTGTCCTTTCTCGCAAGCATGGGTATTTCTCTTTTGCTGCAGTGATTTGAGTGTTTCTAACTGATGTCATTTTCCCACTCAGGTAGGTCTTGAAAAACGATTTGAGGGCACAGCACTCATCCTGTGACCAGCTCTTTCTTTGCTTTGGAATCGCCCTTTGTTTGCCTGAAATGATAACAAATTATGTCAGTTTTTTATCAGACAAGTGTTTACCGGACAGAAATTAGCTAGTGTGGTACGTTCCATTCATGCCAATGCAGAATCTATGGGAGTTTCCCTTTCAATTGCTTGGCTGCAAATCTAAAGAACACTACTGTCATGATAGGAGAATATGTCTCTTGCAAATAGCTTCTGCAGTCAAAAGCACCTAATACTATTGTAATTATGGAACCATTTGGCAGTAATTTAATTCAATTGCATTTCAAAGTCCCCATGATACTACAAGCCACAAGCTTACCTTTACCAGGAGATAACTTCCGTCTTTTTTTTCCTTTCCTGTCTGGTGCTCCTTCCCCAGCTACCTCTGTGCCACCAGCGTCAGTGTCAGTGTCAGTGTCAGTGTCAGTTTGCTCACAGAGAAATTCTGTGGTAAAGAAAACCAGTGTCATTGAATTTAGCTACAATTATACATAATTATGAACTTCTTTGAAGAGAGTATACTAAAATACGAAGGATAGAACGTCTGAACTTTACTATGCAACTACTTTACACACACCCACACCCTCCACCCCATCCCCCACCCCAGCCCACATCCAGCCTCCCCCCACCCGTTGCTTAAGACTTTGAGTCGGCTAACTATCAAAACGGAATCCTCTCAAACGAGTACCGTGGGGCCATGTATCGGTCCAGAGTTTCAATATCATCTGGGATCTCTTTGGCTCGAGTTCGTAATGGTAACTCAAATTCCGCACCCAGGGGAACTTCATTCTCATACCTGATCTTATTGCGGCGCAGGGCTTGTTCCGGTCCATTATAGTCAGCGTCGATAGTCCCTGTGGCGACTTCTGTGAAGTTCGAACATACTGGACATGTGCGCCACTCGCCAACGATTTCCCAATAACAGGCATCGTGGACTAATGACCCGCAACAGGGCATTCGTGCGGCCATGCTGACCTTCCAGTCGCTTCGTTTCCGAAGCACCCCATATTCAAAACATAATTTGCAAATAAAGGAATATCGTTTCTGACGCAACCTTCTTCTGCGGCCTTTATATATAAATTGACTGATCTTGAAGAAGGATACTCGGGATTGACCTCCCACCTCCACCAGTGACACTGGTATCAAGGACTTGGGTTGAACATCGCAAAAGTGGGTTATATATTCTGCAATGCCGGCTTGGACAGTAATTTTACTTGGGGAGAAGGAATTCTCCCACAAGTGGGTCGACTGGTATCCCATCGTATTTAGTACCTCCCCAATTAGCACATACGCCCTGTCAAACGCCTCCTCAAGAGTCGTGAGAACGCTATCTAGGACGAAGCGTTCATTGAGGAAGTATAAGATGAACTGCAGATGGGGGCCCACTCTGTCTCCGCTCAGCAATGGGACAAGTGAAGATAATACATTTGGATAACTAGGATCATGCAAGAGCGTAAATATGTGTATATACTCCTCTTTACTGAGGACATGGGGCAGTTCTAAAACACTATCAAAACAACCTGCCCCGGAATGTATTTCCAAATTTCTGAAATAAGGCGAATACACTTTTAGTTGGTCAAAATCAACATCTAAGTCAAATTCTTCCATTTTGCGCAAATATCGAAGACGTCTCTGTACCAAGACGCAACGGGTCTGCGAGCTCTGATCGGTAAGCTAAAACACACTGATAACCTATGTATAGGGGCTATCCTACACTCCTTTTGGAAGGAAACAACCTGTACCAAAACACAACGGGTCTTTGAACTCTGATTGGTAAGCTAAAACACACTGATAACCTATGTATAGGCGCTATCCTACACTTCTTGTGGATGGAATGTGGGTAGTACAATCATAAGCGAGCGCAGACATGGGTAGATAGATATTCAACAATACTAAAATACACTATGTATTACGATATAAAGGTGAAACTATTGGGTTTGACTAAGAAAACTTGTAAATACTATGGAGATTCTGAATATTTTTGGAAGTATGTACATTATTGATATACATTAATTCATGGAAGACTGGCATCCCTGCATATGGTTCATTTGAATGAATTGGTAACATTGACGCTCATACCGTCTCACATAATTCACCGATCTAAGTTTGTTTGTACAGATAGGACTGTCAGTGCAGATTCCATTTCCCTACTGGACTACTTATTATGGGGTGATCATCCTTACATTTGCAAGGTACCAACATATATACTCACCATTTACATCTATTTCTGACAGTTTCTTTCCCTGCCACTTGTTCAGCTGTCCCCCTTCCACAGCTATGAGCAGCTGAGAAATCTGATGGGTGAAAGAAAACTCGGAACATAAGTTTCTATTTCAGCTGAACTTTATGCGTCCCTACACTATCCTCAGTTAGAGCTTAATAAACCTTTAGCATCAATGAATCACACAAATCCCTTGGAATATATATATATTTTTTTCTATGAAACAATGTTGAGTCAGATTCAATAATGAAACATGAATAAACTACCTTGGACAACTCCACAGTTGAATGTTGGAGTCTGTAATACTCCTTGTGAGTCTTGACGTCATGTCCCAAATGGGTGGCTAGGCTTTCCACTTCTTTTTCGGTCATATCCATAATCTGAAGAGTAGTAAGACATGGTCAGTACTCGGGACAGTGATGATAAAATGAATGTGCAAAGTAGATAGAGAAAACAAGTTGCATCCGAACTGAACTTGCCCATGCCCAAGAAATTGAGAACAAAAGAAGTATTTTTCTAGTCAACCGGAAAGGTAAAAGGTAAGTTTTCATTTGGCCTCATCAATTCTATCAATGCGTCCTATACTGAACCAGCACACCACCAATACATTACAAACCAGCCACAAGCAATATGTTACAAACTAGACACCAGCGATGCCCAAATACCTGAAGGTACAAAGCAACACCTCTTACATGAAAAGTGAAATACTCAAACATGCCTGGCAGACTGTGGCAATGTATATTTTCGCAGTCCTCTGGATGTTATTCTTTCCGGGTGTTGGAGACCAGGGCACTTAGAAGCATATGCGCTCAACTCAGTGTTTCCGGCGAAAGGGGTATTGGCATTTGGCCGTGCAAACAGATACTTGTTTCCTTCTGGGATACCCACCGCCCTCCTGGTTTTAATAAGTAGGTTGATGGCATGCACAGTATCTGGTGGCATAAGTACAAAGGCCTCTATGTTTTTTGTGGACTTCCCTGCAGCTATCACCATGTCCATTCTGCAACAGGATATATATACACATACACATTTTTTAAAGTTTTAGAAAACAAGACTTGTCAAACTCAAAACTAATGAGAGACGAGACTTAGCCGTAGCTTTTTCCAGTGGATATTTTCTTCTTTATCGACTACTACAAACCTGTTCTGACATAATACTAAATGGGTGTTTTAGATCTTAGCTCATAACAAATAACCATTCACTCTAACAAGCCATTGTGGAATAATCGGTAGTCATTGGAAAAACACCGTTAGTCATTGGAACTAGTAGTCAAGGGTTGGCTCGGCAGAACTCTAACAAACAGAGAACAGCAGCAACCAGTGTCTGTGCATAGTTCCTCTTCCTGTTATTTGGCGGAAATCAAGTTTCTTATAGATATAGTATACACACCTCTCTGCCAGAAGTCTGTCTGTGGGGGACAGAGCCATGGCCATCTCACCACTCACGTCATCTTTCCAGGATGGCCGTTTCACAAAGTCATTCACAGTAAGGTCCTTCACTTCAGCTCTTCTCCTCATATTGAACAAAATCAGCCTGCACATGGTCAACTTGGCAATTTCTACCCAATCCTTGACAGCCACAGTTGTCTTCAACGCTGCTGACTTCGTTTTTATCTCTTTCAAGATAAATTCTTTGATTAGACGAAGATCCTCTGTAAGAGGGATACATTGAATTGTGTTCCTTCGAACTGTGTTCATCTTTTTGGTGCAAGCTGAGTTGATACGGCCATTCCATTCCACAGTGAAAAGACTCAGAAACCTATCAGCTTCATCGAGCCTCCTGTTATCATTGTTCCTTATTGCAAGGCCTCGTTTCACTTGGATAACATGGCCCAGTAAGTTCCCAATCAATCTCCCCAATGTCAGGACGGGCTCCTCCTTCTCAACAGACATTGCTCTGGTACAATGGACGACCATATCCATGTGCTCTGGTTTTATAAGTTCATCCATTGTGATTGTTGGCTTCTTTATTCGGGCCTCTAGCACCAAGCGGGCCAGAGTTCTGGCTCCCTGGCTGACTCTATGCATGTCGCTTAATTTCTGATCATCTTCATGACCCAAAGACTCTACTCTTAATGCAGCATACCTCTGAATCAGTTTGTCGCAACAGACTATCTCTGTGGCTTCATCTAGTCTCATTCTCTCAATCATTTTCTTTACATTGTTTGAATCTTCATCACTGAATAGGGCACTGTTGAGAAGGCTACGGCCCCTTCTGACAGCATTGCTTTGGATAACATTGACACTGGCATTGCCATCGTCATCTGACGTTTCCCGGTTACCTTCTGTACGAAATTTCTTGACAGAACAGGACCGGTGGTGATACCACATATTTGTTCGGAGAATAAACTTCATGCAGTGTTCGCACGGCAAATAATCGCCTGTCTTGTTCTCATCTACACCTGCTGAGTTGCGTCTAGCGACAACTATCTGGCCCTTCCCCATTCTGAGGACATCAATGTTATGCTTGAAGTTTCCTTCATTCGCCAGGATCTCTAGTTGAATCATCCTTTCTTTTGACCTTTTTGCCATAGTCAGAATGTCATACAGTCTTGGGTCATCTTTATGAACACTTAACAAATGTCTTGAAATTTTACTTTTGATGGGTTTACGGCAAAACGTGCAAAAATTGACTTTGTCATACACCTGCTTGCAGCCATCTTTTACCTTTTCTTTTTCAAACAGCCCCACGCTGTTCTCAACTGAATTATTTCCCACTTTCCTTTTGCGTTTAGCTGGCTGTGTGGCACAGTCATCTGCTGAAGTTGCCTGTTCCCGCTCTTCCTCATGCGCTCTTTCAGGAGTGCACTGGAGTTTTCTTCCTGTCCTTTTTGATTTAGTTTCTCTCCTCTTGTCACTTTGAGAAGCATAACTTACATCTGAAGATGGTGACGAATAAGGAGAGTGATCTTCAGGTTTGTATTCAGAGTCAGAGGAACTGCTCTCACCGTAATCAAGCTCGGACTCCTCTTGGACTCCTCGTAATTCATTGGTGGGCAATGGCTCTTCTACTTCTACTTCTACATCTTCTAGGGAATGAGTCATGGGGTCATACTCCACAACGACATGATCTGAGTGGGTGAGGAAGGGTGTTGACTCCTGCGGAGGGTCAAGGACAGTTATTGGCTCCTCTGGCCTGTTACGCGCTACAGCTACCTTCTGGGCATGGATGGGTGTTGACTTCTCTGAAGTGCTACTCACTGCCAGTTTCTTCTGGGCATCCAAGGAAGTTGACTCCTGTGGAGAGTTGCACCTGTGGACAGTTACTACACCTTGGAAGGATGTTGACTCCTGTGTAGTGTCTTTTGCTGCTGGTTCTTTCCTGGCATGGAAGGAAGTTGAACCCTGTGGCGAG
Source organism: Sthenelais limicola (assembly GCA_942159475.1). Lineage (NCBI taxonomy): Eukaryota > Metazoa > Annelida > Polychaeta > Phyllodocida > Sigalionidae > Sthenelais > Sthenelais limicola. The sequence goes on along the minus strand of OW804097.1, from coordinate 66,488,260 downwards.
TCACACCTGCGGAGAGTTACTACAAGTTCCTTCTGGGTGTGGAAGTCTGTTGACTCCTCTGGAGTGTTACTCGCTGCTGACCCCTTCCGGGGGTAGAAGGCTGCCTTCTCCGTTGGTTCTTTTGGGGACAGGAAGGGTGTTCCTTCCTCTGGAGCATTTGCAGCTGAAGAAATTAATAATTATGACAAATCTTGGAAAGAAAGGAATACAATTTACTTTTGGCTTTTTTAAACACTTGAAGATCAACTACAATAAAAGTTCTTGAATTAATAATGTACCCTATTCATAGCAAGTTCACCCACAACAGTGATCTCTTTGGTCTCTGCTGTCCAAGCCAACAAGGCCACAAAAGCATTTATACCAGAGAATTCGGCCCAGACTAGTTGGCCTGTATCTTGGGTATCTGCCTGACAATGATGCAATGATATACAATCAGATTGATAAATTAATTAAATATACATAGTGAGATTTCTGTGCAGCAAGCCTCTGTATTAGAGGAAACTGTTGTTGGTGTTGGATGAATGTTTACCTGCAGCCTCCTGTGTATTTGAGTCTGCAGTAGACCTTTGAGTCCCTCTCCTCGTTTGAGGCATTATGGGTGATAATAATCTACAAAACAAGGGCAACAAGAAAGTTAACATTGTAGTGGTTGAAAGTTTTTCCCTCTCAAAACGGGCATTGACATAGAGGTAGGGTCACGTTGTTATGGATATGGGAATTTACAATTCACCAGAAGTCAGTTCCAGGTACCGGGAGACATAACCAAAGGATGTGATAGGGTATTGACTTATATATGGATATATATATGTAGTTACCTCTGTTGTCACCAGGTGTCAGTAGCTGATGGCTTATGTGATATACATGACCCAATAAACCTGTTTAAGCAAGTTAGTCCAAAAATGTTTTAAACTCAAATAGAGAAAGAAATAAAGCAAAATATTATTGGGTCCTGAAAAATATTGGGTCTTTGACCCAATAATCACACTTTAGACCCAATAATCACATAGCGACCCAATAGCATGAATCTTAGGGAGACGAAAGACCCAATATAGGGGTGGTTATAAAACTATATATATATATATATATATATATATATATATATTATATATATATATATATATATATATATATATATGGGCGGGGCTCCCGAAAATGTCCACTTTCAAAAAAATAAAGTCAAAATTTTCTTTTCTTTTAATTTATCTGAGCCTTCTCCTGGTCATAGTCAATGGTGCAAGCTTAAACATACTAAAATTATGAATTTTTCTGAGCTTTTTCTGATTTCCTACAAAGTCTATCCAAAAAGTGTCCATTTTTGGCCACAGTGTCTGTTGTGTTCGGGGAGGAAATGAATAAGCATGAATAAAAAAGGAAAATAATATTATATTATTGTAATAACTCCTCATCCACTTAGACTTAGACAAGTTTTCTTGTATTTAGTCAAGAAATATATATTTTATATGCTATTTCATGTATTTATTCATTTCTATTTCCTGTTCCTTCAACCACTATTGCTTCACTGTCAATTCTAATCCAAAGTTTTCCCTGCTAACCAATGTAAAATTAAATATCTCATGTTTTCTGCTTTTTCAAAGGATAACTCATAATTTGGAGGAATTTTCTCCCCATTTCTACCTAATTTCATTATTATCTCATTAAAAATTAGAATTTAGAGGACCAAGAAAGATGTCTATGCTATTCCAGTCCCCGAACACAACACATGTCAATTTTTATGGAATTTAACAATTATTTCTGCTTTCATACTACATATATTGAATTAACTTAATATAACTCAGGCCTATATTCATATATTTTTACGATTTTATAATAAATAATGCATTTTCTGGGTTGTCCCCGAACACAACTGACACACAAATACTGCAAAAATACTCATAAATACCTATTATATTGTCATTGTCTATATCTGTATTCATTCTATACCCACAGGTGTATCTTATTTCGGATTAATTTTGATTCTATTATTCATGTTTTCCCTTTAATTACCAATTTACTCATCCTGCTTGAAGGCCCCTGTCCCCGAACACAACACCCCATTTATAAAGTAAAAGCCAAGCAGTAAATGGGAATATAACAAAAGATTTATGTGCAGAACTACAGAGAGAAATGATTAGAATAGTTTACTTTTTCATTATTATTCAATTTTATCATTTTTTGGTCATAGCATATTTGTACCCGAACACAACACCCCTGTCCCCGAACACAACACCCCACCCTGTCCCCGAACACAACACTCCCTTAATTTAAGGGAAAGAAAGTAGTCATTTGGAATATAACCAAATATTTATGTTCAGAATTATATACACAATCAAATCGAATACTTTAGTTTTTAATTTTATCATTTTTTCATCATAGCATATTTGTACCCAAACATAACACCCCTGTCCCCGAACACAACACCCCAACCTGTCCCCGAACACAACACCCCACCCTGTCCCCGAACACAACACCCCCTTAATTTAAGGGAAAGAAAGTAGTCATTTGGAATATAACCAAATATTTATGTTCAGAATTGCATACACAATCAAATCGAATACTTTAGTTTTCAATTTTATCATTTTTTCATCATAGCATATTTGTACCAGAACATAACACCCCTGCCCCCGAACACAACACCCCAGTCCCCGAACACAACACCCCACCCCTTCCCCGAACACAACAACCCCTTTTTCTAAGGGAAGATAAGAAGTCAATGGAAATATAACCAATGGGTTATATAGAAACTTGCATGCATAAATGAAGGGTTTTGTCGATTTTTGCATTACTTTTCAATTTCATTATATTTTGGTCATAATCTCTGTTTCCCCGAACACAACACCCCTCTCCCCGAACACAACACCCCTCTCCCCGAACACAACACATACTCAGAAGGTGGGTATTCTGCTAATATATTCAAAGTCAACATATAAGATGGGTAAATATCAAATAAATGTGCATAATCACAAATGTATTTTCAGGAATATTTGAATAAAAATGAACTTTATCAATGTGAGAAGAAAAGGCACTCAAACTCGGAATTTCTATGTCTCAACTTTATGGAATCATGAGTATGGTCAAAATTGGAAAAAATAAAAAAATTAAAGTTTTATGTGATATGAGACTACCTGAAGAACACAAGGCCGGATGCAAAAATTTCCTAGGTAGAAGATTTATTGTAGAATTTATCAATTTATCAAACTTATCAATGATCTTCATAGGCTATTTCGATAGTTTTGAATGAAAGAACAGAAAAAAATCACATAAATAAAATAAAATAAATGTTAAAAATAAATTCTGAAGGAGGTTCTTACTTGATGGAGAATTGAAGACAAATAACAAAATAATCAGGTTTACATAATTTTTCAATGAAACGAAAAAGGATTTAAACTCAGGGACATGCATTTGGTGACATTTTCCAACATAAGATATGGTGTTTTTTGCATTAAAATGAATTTTTCCATATATTTTTCCATATATCCTCATTAGACACTTGGAAAGGTACAAAATACTGAAAAATTGCAAATGTGGAATGAAATTCGAATAAATTATGAAATTAAAATCGGTGATTTTTGCAAAATGGACATTTTCGGGAGCCCCACCCATATATATATATGGAAATGATTACTTGACATATATATGTGAGACGTTACAGGAAAATGAGTCACAACTCGCAAAAAATGGATTTTGAGATATCGTCATATTTGAAAAGATGAGACCAAGCTGATTGCAATGATAGTAAAGAGTAGGACATCTATTAAGTATTTCTATATTGTAAGTTTGATATTTTTATTTTTGACAGAAGGTATGCAATATTTTTGTGTGGACTAGTAAATAGCTAAATATACTCTACACAATGACCTTAGAAATACATGGATATATTTGATAGACTGTCTTGAAAGCAAGCGGCGTCAAGCACTCCAAAAATGAAAACATTCACATAAATTTGTGTGAATGTTTTCATTCATTGTCTTAAGACAACTTTCCTATATCACATCACATTGGCATAATTATATAATATGTTTAGTATATCATAAGGAGAAACAATTGTATAGGATTACTCTGTTCACCTCGAGATACCCCCATGACAGACCCAATTGCTCCATTGGAATATTTGGTTTCAATTTCCAAGCCAGACTTTGTCTTCTGTCTGTACTCTGCTAGGCTTCTTCTCTGGTGCAGAATATAGACGATCTATTTCATTCCGTCCGTGATTATATTATTGTATGGCGAATGATTGGATCTGTTATACGCAAGTAATTGCAAGTGCGTTTGCCATGCCAAGGGGAGTCTTCTTCGGAGTGTTCATTGTTAAGTTCCGAATCCTATTGTTTCATAGTTCTGATACGAACTATTGAGATGCACGAAAGTATCAACTTTTGGCAAAATGTGTTCTTTTTTTATTCACTTGATTTATTATTTACGACACTATTTCTCGGGAATATCCCTCCATGTTCTTTTTTAATTTAGTCCCCTCAAAATGTAGCTTTTGCGTAGAAAGGTTTGTGCCTCACATTACCGTTACACCGGCTCATGTCGTTGTATTAAAATGTTACCAGGCTGTTTTGTTCAGCTCATATAGCAGGTTTTTCTAACTCATCAATGTGTTTTTCCATGAATCGTTTTGCTTTTGGATTTAGATACATTAATAATCGATTCCATGGTTGATATTGCCCACACGAATCCGCCATTACCAACTGTAATCTAGCGTGCTTCGATCCTGAATTAAAAACTTTGAAATAAATAATTAAATGACATAGAAACTAATTAGCCCACTCGACTCCTTGTACAACTAACACCCTCCAGCATTCCTGCCAATCATACATTGTATTTCCTGATTGATCAGAAACAAATAATGATTGTATGGTTCATGTGCTCTTTTCAAAAGTGACATTTTGTCTGGACGCCTAATAATGGATAAGAGAGCTGTGACAAGTGAAATTAAAAATTATATGCTTTCATATTCCTTAGCGCTCACCGGACCAGCTGGTGGTCTCATTATAAATGCTCAGGCAGGCCTAGGCTGTCACCGGCAATACTAGTTCTAGCTTTATCAAGGCTAGTGGATGAAGATGGAATATAAAGGGGAACCAGCAAGAATGGAGAGACAAGGTTGAGGTAATAAGGTAGAGAATGCAGGTTAATCTCATACGACATGGGACGAGAGGTTCTAATTGATTGAGAGTAATTGAAAGGGGAGCTTAGTACTTGTACTGGGCAGGTACGAGGGAGGTGCCTATATTGAAGGATGGGGTAATATCCTACAAGAGCAATTGGAAATTGTGAGCTTCATGTGGAATATACTTTCAGTAGGTAAGCAACATGTTAATAACCCAGAGGGAAAGCTCAACCAAGTTATGTTTGAGGAAGATATGTTTGTTTATTAGATACCTGACATGTTGTTTGCTCAAGAGGACGAAGTGCGCATAGGTAACGATGAAATTAATAGCTTATGACTAGTGGATTTAATCCCGTATAATTTGAAGGACCAGTATCTATAGGGACAGGATGAATGAATTGGCCTCGGGTAATAGGGCTATAACACCGCTATAAGGTAAACTTAACCGGGAATGATTCAATAGCTCTGAGCACAGATTAGTAGAGAATGGCTGAGATATCAAGGTGGAGGCCCAAGGGTAATGTAATAGATGCACTAGTAAGACAGATGAGGACGAAGAATGGCAAAGCTGACTTCGTCAAGACAACCTGAACATAGGGCCGTCACGCATTTACCCATTGAGTAGATGGATGGAACTTTGGGCTGTTGGGGATAGGGATTGGAGGAAGCAGGAGACGAGGGAAAGGTGAAGGGGAACCGAAGGGAAGGATAGAAAGAAAAGAAGTAAAGAAGTAACATAGGGAGGAGGAGGCAGAGGGGATGAATGAATCTAGTAGCAGGAAGGTAGTGGAGAGATAAAAAGCAGGGAGGAAGAGGGCGATTGGATGATTGACAGAAGAATGGACGAAGGACGACTTGACTGTCACTATAATGTCTTAGCTATTCTTATAACGTATGCATGCCTTCTAAGCACTTGGGTGCCTAGAGTGTGGAGGCCTCCAACTAGTAGATTCAGATGGGACAGCAGGCTATAGCAGATAGGTTGGGCGAGATTGGCTTGGGTATAACTCTGAAGTAGCGACTCAAGTCTCTCTTGCCTATGAGATTAATGTTTATGACAGTGATCCTTCTATTGGGGAGCATTCCCTTCTAGCCGCCAACTTGGCGATGGTGTTACAGCAAACACTCATGATTCATTTGTATCCCTAATATATCTACGTTTTCTTCCGGGGTATAACTGATCACATGAGACCGAGGAAACTAGTAGACCAGGGCTTATTCAAAGCAATATAAATTGGCTTTAGCAAGGCACAACTAGCCATGTAGCTCCCACCAAGTCTGATATTAACATTAATATTCGTTCGCGAACATATGGGCCACATGGAATGAGAGGTATCTGCGGATCGAGGTATCAAATACATCTCAGATAAGGAAACGCCGAATGATATAGCTTTGGGGGCGCCAGATGGGAGCATCCATGCCCAGTAGATATCGTTCCTGCACACGTAAATACATTCCAGGACATTCATCAAGGTTGGTCCTAGAAAATTACAGGTGCATATATAGGACTTTATTTCTCATATCCCTCGTGCTCCATTGCCTCGTCTGTTACCAAAGGTTGACATTTTAAGATGTTCTAAATTGAGTGGACTTTATAATTATAATTATGTTAAAGCGTGTCGGGTCGAGTGGCTTGACTTGTTTTTTGTTTACTTTTATTTTTTGTCATCATTCAAAATATTTATTCAAACCTTTTTCTTGTTTCAAGCAACTGTTGTTAACTGCTTATTTCTTTTAATATTTCTTTTAGGTTCTACATTTCGTCAGGTATCTACCTATCCATGTTACAGGAGGACGGTTTATGATAACTTTTTGTATTTGCGTAACCCTCTGTATAGTATAATAGTCAAATAAATCTGTTAGTCAAAGCTTTCACCCCAGCCGAATATTAGAAAAGGTTTTTGATTAGATTTGGAGATGAAAGGTGAGTCATTATTTCACATCAGCAAACAGAATTCTGTCCCAATCCTTCATTGTTTCCCTCCTGTGCTCCTGACCCCCTGGATAATATATTATTGCTTATTCAATCCATGGATTTCGATTCTGAATAATGGAGATTTAGTATGCATAAATAAAACACTAGTTCTAAGTCTCGATAAATAGAGTGATGTGGACATACATATCCAATATATTTGGATCCCCATGATGCCATTTGAGATCGGAGGCTGTCATCGACCGATGAGTGATAATAAGTGACTGCAACAAATGATTTCAGCGGGCCACCGAATTATAAATCTGGACTTTAATGAAGCTCTGCAGCAAAAGCTTTCAGATCGGTAGATAGAAAAAGGATGGGGCAATATTATGATGTAATAACTGGAGCTGCGAGCTATCGAAGGTAATCAAGTTTTTGATGAATGTAAAAAGAAAATTATCTTGATGACAATGTTAGAATAGAGCTGTAGTTTTATTGTCCTGAAATTGTTTTAGTGGGACCTATGTACAACAGTCCTTTTAAGGACTAGGCGATAAATAAGCAATAATGATATAATGCCGAGTGTGGGTCGAAATGAATATGTATGGACTTATGCAAATGTGTATCTGTAATTGATGGAAATAGCAGCTTACTATGTGAGTTGTAGTTAGAGGAACGAAATTTGAAGTAGTAGAGTGTTGATAGAATCCAAGTAGTATTAGAAATATAGTTAATATAACTTAGAGGGAGGTCAACAATTGAGTAGAAATTTCCTAATTATTTATTTTATGTAGAACTTTTTGAGGCAGCGCGATAATACGTTAACTATGTTGACATGCCTCTTTTGTAACGCTGTAAATGTTTGGCCTGAAATGTAATGAACAAATAATGTGTTCATGTCACCAATCACTTGCCTATCAAACTATTCCCAAAACGTTTGGGGAAACAATTCCTATCCTATAGACTACGTATATTGTATGGGTTAATGATTTGAATAATTTCAAAGTAGTTCTATAGTCCTTATAAAAATGTTTGAAACAAAGACCATACGATTGTAACTATCACCAATGCATGATGTATCTCATGGGTGTTCATTTAACGTACTGTGTATTACAGGGCAGAACGAAAAACACAACTTGTTGGGAAAAACTGCAACGATTATGATTTCCTGAATAAAACATAGTTATATCACAATATACATGTATGATTCAATCTTGTTGTAGCAAGATTGGGAAACACGCATTTGGTGCAACACAAATCTTTTTCTTTTTAAAGTTCCTGGATATTTCAATTTGGGCGGTGATCCATATTCAACGTACACCTCAAGGGGTAGAGCTTAAGGCATGCAAATGCCTACATTACGGCAAGGGAGCTAATAATGTATACATCTCCTTAGTGGGAGACCTGTATATTAAAGGCTGAATCAAATGTTTTATGAGAAATTTATGCATCTCCCAAATTTCATGCAGGAAAATTGATACCGTACACGAACTGACCTTATGATCTCCCGTGACAAACTCAAGATCAATTTAGGCATAATATTTCTAATATATTAGTGTATTTATTTTCAGAATTTTCTGATCTGAATGCCACTAAAGGCCTGAACTACATTGCAGTAACTACATCATCGTCTGAAAAATATATATTCTAGGTGGGATATGATATAATCCTAAATTACTCATACACCCAATATTGGTTCTATATAAATCTTCACAGATTTTATGATTTATCCGCTTTTTAGAGTTTAACGAATGGAATTAAGGCTTATTTAATTGAATCCTGTACAATTCACAGATCGTCGCATTTGGGATTGAGACGAAGGAAAAGGAGTGAGTTTTTTCTTTATTTACATATTTTATTATTCCCATGCAGCAAAAAGGTTTAAATCTGGTAGTAGCAATTTTTCATCACACGTTAGAATATTTGTTGTCTTGCCCGGTATGGCCATATCTTAAGATTGAAAACGTTTGTCAAGACTTGGTTAAGAACTGCATCTATCAAGTATGTAATACTTGGATCTGAATAATAAAGAAATAACTTAATGGATTTATATTGTTCGTCGCCCAGAAGACTGAATAACTATATGCCCCTATATATGCCGACGCCTGCTAGGGAATAAAGAGATGACAAGTGGAATAGGTTTGGCTTGAACAGCCAGAAGCTGTTTAATAATCAAATATCCCAATCGATATCCACAAATACATAACATACTAACAATCACAGAAGTAATAGTTGTAGAATAGGGTAGGTAAAAAGACAATATCAGACATTGTGAAAACACAGCATAAAAGTTTAAATTTTCCGCGAAAATCGTGCGGGGTGTTGCCTGCTAGGCGAGTAGAGCGAGAGTGGCCCGTTACGAATCCTTGAGATGGGTGTGTCGCGCTGAGCTAGATGGTGATTGGCTGGCGCAGCGATGACGACATAGAGATAGAGGAGGGGGCGTGGTCGCTCAAGCTGAGTTGACTATGACGTCATACGGGATCCCTTAGCAAGGGGGGCGTGGCAATATAAGCACTGCGGATGCAGCTTCACATAGCAATAAAGAATAGTGAAAAATAAGCGTTTGTTTCTGATTCCCTATCTAAAAGTGAAAAAGATAATAATAATTGGTCTAATTGTAATTATTTTGATATTATGTTATTGTAGGATCCTCAAAAAAGGCAGAAATAAGCATGTAGCCTAATTATGTATTTCTGAGTGTCAAAATCTGTGTATATTTATAGGATGAACAACTTTGACAAGATTAGACAAGATCAAATCTTTCATTTTTAATTTTCTTATTGCATTCTACATGACACAATAATAAAAAGGTTTCATTACCCGCATCCCATTTAAATGTTGGTCGATCATGTCTCCTACATATCGAACTATGATGATCAATAAAAGTGCTACCCCCTTATTAGGTTGACATTTGAATATGGCTCATTAAACTTGTGGAAGTCAGAATATGTAACGTGTGTTCCAAGTTCACTGGCCTATGGTTAAGCACCATGTCTTATATATACACAGGTTACCATAATGGCTTTGAGTAATATCATTATTATCGCTTTAAAGTCCAAATCTAAAGTAGTTTCTTCTTACTTAGTCAGAATGCATTGGTAGTTATTCTAGATGCTGACATTAACATAAGGTTATGATTATAAAAGTTTGTGGGGGAATCGAATAATAAATCCAATGGTAAATCAAGCAGTATCGATTTTTTCAGAATTAATCGGTTTCTCCCAGGTTGGAACCGATATATCCGATCAAACTCACCAACAGCCTAGGCGAAACAATCATTTTTACAGGAGAACCCCGATGACGTCCTATGTGTTATTCCGTTCGTCATAGACACTGTTTCCTCGGACAAATGAAAGAACTAACAATAACAAACGCTTCACCATCATAAATGCTCAAGTTATATAACCTACAACAAAGGCAAACTAGTTCAGGACATTCAATATCGCATCACATGTAGACAGGGACATGTGAAAAAAAACACAATCCATCCGTTTGAATAGAGCTTGATTTGACAAGGACCTCATATTTCTGTGCAAAGGAAAAACATTCCGTTGGATGTTATGCACAATAATGTCCTACTTTCTTTTACGCAGACTGTATGCCCTACATTGTTTCTATTAATGATTACTTTGTCAGATATAAAATATAATTACATCAATCGAGGATCAGATCTATTCTTGATAATAGATATCTAGGTCTCTAGAATATAATAGCATAGTCCGAACTTAGACACTTTTGCTTATGTTCACCGCAAAGTCTATGGATTCCAATCTTGCTGGATTAATTGGATTGTAATACATCGATCCGTGGATCTATAATAAATGTATTAACAGTGGTATTATTACATTCATCAGAGCATTAATGTAAGTCGCATTAAATATGATACTGCCAATCATAATATGAAATCTAACAACGGTACTACTAATACGGGAATGTCTCCCTCAATTAGGGTATAATGCATTATTAATTGAATATCGTATCACATTTTCATTAAGTGTGAGAAAGGTAATCTTCTTAGCTTTTCTTTCATTACGATAATTTCAAATTTATTATCTGGTTTGTCTCCATAACATCTGTTTAATCGTATTGAGTTGAATTGATCAATTAATTTAATAGGTTTTGAATGAACTTGGAAAATTGTATGGTATTGTATAGTGTTTATTTCCAGATATAACATAACAAAGTATTTTTGATAACATAACAAAATACTTTTTATTCATACTTGAATAGATAAATATAATTCACTTAGATCAGTGAATACAGCTTATGCCTGATGAGGGTCCTAACCCCGAAACCATGTGGTGCCAAACACACTCAGCCAGGGTGTGGAAGTGGTAACATTACAGATCTAACCCATTTTGAGGAGTAATGTTCAACAGTGTCATGCCCTAGGCAACCTAGTTGCCTATGACATAACACCTAGCAATTTGTTGTTAAAACCAGCGCACCTCCCAGGTAACAATTTATGTTACCTGGGTGAGAACCGATTGGGATAGAAGCCAGTTGTGACGTCACAGTAGGCGTGACGCCACTCGCATGTTAGCTTCTGAGCTGTTTATAGGACTCTCGCATTGAAAGACAAAGTACAAAAATAGTGATAATTTTGGAAATGGGTGTTCCTTTCTATGGTGGCGTTAGTTCTTCCAAGGGGTCCCTTCTATATTAGTTAATTAGTTATGTTAAGTAATTACCAGTGTATAACATACATATCATAGTCAGTGTTTATAAAAGTTAGTTTAGCATCAGTATCAGTATACAGGAAGTAATATGCCCAATGGGGTTTTGTAGGGTTGCATTTTAACGGTTTTATACAATGAGATGTTGTACCACATATATTATCCAGTATTATTTTTAAACACACGGTAGGTGGTTCACTTACCATGGGTTTGCTTTGTGTCTGCAGGCGAGTCAGCATAACTCTGTTGAAGACTCGCCGCCACGCCTTTCGGCCACGGGATACAACTTGGTTTGTATTGTAATACACATATCATTTTGATTCTTGGTACAAGCGGTGAGCACTTGCATTCTATCAAACACTCCTGGTTTCTGCTTAATTGTTTTGCCACCATTCCACGGGATGGGTTGGTGGCATTCTACAGAACACTCACTACTGCGTCTGTAGGTCTGGGGCAGGCGGATCAAAATATTCATCCTAAAACATTGTAATAACTCCTTCTGAGTTGTTTTGGTTGTTCATTGGCAAGAGAAAAAAGTGGGGTGTTAGTTGTCATAAATCGTGGCTTAGGGATTATTGTTATTGTTGCTGTGGTTGTGCTTGGGCCCGGTCTTTCTGTGCCCCAGAATATGAGTAGTATTCTGCTTCTAAGAATGACTTAAACTCTGTAAGTGTGTAGTAATTTCTCCCTTTTGCAGGCAATTTATTATATAAGCTTGGGGCTTGTATTATGAAGGACCTCCTTATCCTCTCAGTTTTGGTCTTGGGGAAATTCATGACTTTGCCATTTGAAAAAATTCGGAGGTTAAGATCTCTGCTATCTAGGTATCTGTCCTCACAGCTCATTTTTAATGCTAGGTTTAGGAGGTGAGAGTTTCTCCTTTCCTCTAACAATGGGATATTATTTATTGTATGGTGTTCCTTCTTTTTCCTAGGTTATATGCTACTCTAAAGAATGAATTTTGAAAATGAGTTAATAACTAAAATAAGACTCGTTCTAAAACTGCATATGAGGCAATGATAAGTGATTGAGAGTATCTGATTTTGGAACATTATAAAACAGCAAGTAACTTTAAAAAATGCTATAATTCCTGCCCTTGACCAGTATTTTGTATGCACTTACCATCGGGCCTGATACCTCTACAATTATACTGTCGGCGAATATTCAGAGCATGAATTTACGGTTTCATTTACCATCTCATATAGGAAGACCTGAGCTAGTTCCTCATGCGCTGGTACCTGGTACTATAGTGTTTGTTATTACTATAAAAATTGATGAGCTTAAAAGGCTATTCCTCCATTCTCTTTGTCAGATATCTTCTCTGTAACGATTAATTACTCTGATTACGCGTATCACACAGATGGAACGTTACCAATGATATCTAGGCATGAGTCTAACTTTCGTTGATGAGAAATCTGTTTAATTTCTAAGAATTTCGATTCCTCTTCACATGACACATATATGTGAACTATCGGTGACTAAAAGATTTCCCTGCTGTGGGTTCATTGCACTCGACACCATATAAGATTAGGTCATAAAGCCCTCTTGTCACCCTCTTAAAATTACGATTTGTAGGGATATATGAAAAGGTAGTGCATAAGCACATGCATTTAAATAAGATAAGAGGTCTCTCAGACTAGTCTTAAAACAGAATATTATATGATAGTGTAGCGTGTAGCAATATAAGGCAGTTAGGAGGAGGCCTCTGTGAGTGGGAGTGATAAGACCGTAGAGCAGTGCAACACCCCAAATGTGTACAAGAGGTACCACAGTATCAGAACTTATTTTTATTGGATAACAATAAATTATGAAATTAAACTCACTTTCCATTAATAGTGATATAAATTATGTAAGAGATCGTTCAGAGGTTAAACCATGATTCAGTTCTTATCCGTAGATGATCAGTATCAGGGAACATAAATTCCAGCATAATTCCTTCCGAATATTTCAAAGCCTTTTAAATTTTGATAACAAATTGCCTAATTTTACTCCAGACAATCACAAGAAGAATTCTGCTATGGAATTGATATGCAGCGAAATAGTATTCGACTCGGTTCAAATACTCTCAACTGGATTGAGTTCAATGGCAGATTGCAGGTTTTGTTTGAAATGCTTATTCATTAGCCCAATTTTCTTGATGGGTTCTTCATATCAAACAGAGGATGAACTGATGTTACAGTATCAAGAGGGAGGATCTCTTTGAAAGGTTACATTAGCAATTGTACTAAAGGGATTATAGGTCCAAATCTCGTCCCTTAATGGCATTATAGATGCTAAGGCAATTCTCTTTCAAAAAGAGTATTCGGTACTAACCAATACTTCCTCAATAGAATTATCTTTTATGCATCTAGAAAAAACGAAGCGCAATTCTCCCTTCCCATTTTTTCATTGCATGAGATTCATCGCCATAAGCTGGCAAGGCCCGCTGTGAACAGTGATAAATACCTGCGCATGCGTTTAAAATTTCGCGCAGCCATTGCTCCTTCCGGTTCTAACAAATGTCGTCTGCGTTTCTCCGGGGAAAATGGCTGAGTCCGGGATGATGACAATTATTATCTGAGAGCGTCGAAGCCTAATGAACATGGGGCCGTGAACACCCTAATTCTCACCGAGTGCACTAAGAAGGACGGTGATTGTTAGCTCTGGGGGCGCCAATATCTGAGCCTTATTCCTAACCTGTTTAGTCCGAAATAACACCCAGAATGATTCCCAGATTATTATTTTCTTCACCCTTCCCAGACTATGCAATCGCACAGACAATCATGGATGAATGTCAAATAGGGACTGGAAAAACAGTAAAGAAGAAAGATAATCAATGTAGCTATGTTATGTTGTATGATTATGCATGACTCCTTCTAAGTTTCATCATAAAGCCATGTACTGAATGTGTAAATAACTCCTGAACTATTAATCTCATCGCTTTAGTTCTTTACCACTGAATTAAAGAGAGGTAAATGCTAGCATAATTAAGAAGTGTGGATCTCTAATAGTATTCTCAGGGGTTACGTTAGAAGACATACTTTTAGTTCATTATTATTATTATTATTATTATTATTATTATTGCTTGCAAATGATTATTCAAACCTCTTTTGAACATTAGAGTTACACTTTATAATCTACTTACTTTGTATCTGTCCAACTTATCACGTGTTAGCTTACAGGAGTTAGGTTAGGATAAGTTCCCATTTAAGTTACTGATGGTAATATATCGTTTTGTTTATATCTTATTTATTACCTATCCCTATCAATATGTAAGAAGAACGGTTTATATTATGCTATCGTGTTGTATTTGCTTCTTTTTCGTAACGTATGTAATAGCCTGTTTCATAGGTAAAATTCAATTGAGTAAATAATACGTTATATATGTTATACCATAATAAAAAATACATTTACCCAAACACAGCAAATCATCATATCACCTGTAAGCAGTGTTACTTATGTCCCTTAAATCAAATTCTTCCTAAATTCGCTGTCACTACGTCAACATAGAGCGTACGAATCCATAGAATCTTCGAAGTCATGAAGTACGAGTATATGGCAAGCTTTTATGTGATGCGGAATACTAGAAGAGGGCGTAATATGTTCCATCGATCGTATTGACTAAGGGCTTAGAAAGGCACTAGACCCAACAAGGGGAACATGTTTAGGATTGGACCGACTTACGCTAGGATTTGTAATAAGATTCAATTCCATACAATTACGTAAAATGACACGATTCCCAGAAGGGGAGAGTATGGATTTCATCATTTTACTCCACGATACAATCATATGGCAATCCTGCATTGAGATCAGCCTAGTATGGTTTCTACTTCAATTCCAATACCGTTTAACGTTATCTAAGCTACAAGTGTCATTTGGAAAACTGTCTTACTTTGGTTGCAACGATGGTTTTGCAGTCTAGAATACTATCGCAATTATCACCAGACGCTTATATAAATGTGGGAGAAATTCAGAAATTCAAAAATTCATGAGATATTTCTAACGTCAAGGTAAGACATACTTTCAAAAGGGTGTTAAATTGAATCATTGGTAACATTAATTTTACAGTATATGCCAGGAAGACTCGGACACACACACAAATATGTCTTTTATCATATGCTTAGCACGGGACCATGAAGCTATTAATACATTGAAAAATGTAAATGTAAAACCCATATAGACCCACCGTCCTACATGTAGGACGGCAGCGGCAGAATATGCTTTTTAAATATTGAAAGAAATCAAGAAGTGTTTTTCGAAACAGAAAAATATTGCTACCAGTTATGCACATAGAGGGATTTTAGTATTAATTTGTATAAACATTTGAGAAAGAATATGTAGGCCTCAAAGGCGATTTGTGGAAAGTGTCATTTCTAAAAGTTCACCCCGAGAATTAACAAATGTATACTATTCTTTTCGTGATGAGACCGTTATGGTACTAGGTTTTAGGGTATGATCAATGTCCCTGCCAAAAACTGAGTTCTTAAGTATACTTTTGGAGGAAATGGAAGAAATGTTAGACCGTCCTACATGTAGGACGCAGGGCCTATATGGGTATAAAACATAATAGCATTGGGTCTGCGCATTACCCTACAAACCTAGACCAGCAGCCAGCAGCTGAATTTGAATGGGAACCCGTTTCCACCATATAACAAGTCAAATTTGAAGTATCTCACGTAACATTACATGAATTTTCTGAATCTGAAGAGACAGTTTGCTGATAAACCCACAAACATTGAAATGGGCTGTCTATGATGACTGGTGATTTTTATAATTATTTTAGCAGAAAACAGGTTCTTAGCGTCCCATTCCTGCACTATTATCAGGAATGTGACCAAACTTGGGGTCATAGATGGTATGTATAAGTGCTATCTGCAGACTTCGATCCAGTGAGCTTGGCCAAGGTCAACGTCACCAGCTATGACCTTCAAATACAAAGAAATACCCAAAGTTCTTGAATGTGACATCACAATTTCTCTTATGAAACTGGGGTAACAGGGGGAAATGAGAACCTTATGCATAGAAGTAACAACCAACATTAGAGGAAAGAAAAGTAGTCAATACCCAGTGTCATTGAAAAGTGTGTTGTCATGGTAACCAAGGCCTAGTTTTCACTTTATAATACATTTAACAAATATTACATTAACAATACCAACTTCATTATGTTATTCGCAATCAACATTCTTTTAAAATTCCGCCTACCATGGTATACAGCGAGCTACTTTCCCCTCTACCAAATAATATATTGAATTGAATTGAAGCTCAGTGCAGAACCAACTAGCAACGCACAACACGTGAATCCACTGCACGATATTGGTCCAGAAGTCGCCGCTAATTGCGATGCGATAGTGGGCGTCGTGAACGCGTCTCATGGGAATTTTGCACTTGATTGAGGCGTCTTGCTATGGTAAATTCTCATAATTACTTTCAGCTCTGACCAATAATACCAAGAACTACCTGTTTGAATGTAATTTATCCGAAATAAATTTCTTAACTGTTAAACTGTTAAACTGTTAATTGTACATAGCAGATGAAGAAAACAGGGTATAGTAATTGATGAGTTGTTTTATTCCCTTTTATCATGCAAAGGACCGTATCATGTTACTTATTAAATGAATGTTTTAAAT
This sequence comes from Sthenelais limicola, assembly GCA_942159475.1. Taxonomy (NCBI): domain Eukaryota; kingdom Metazoa; phylum Annelida; class Polychaeta; order Phyllodocida; family Sigalionidae; genus Sthenelais; species Sthenelais limicola. The sequence continues at coordinate 66,470,947 of OW804097.1, read as the reverse complement.
TGGGCAAAAAAAATGTAAGAAAACAAACATCAGCATGTAATGACCTATAGTGGAAACTAGGTATTAAATATATTTCAATGTAAAGCCACCAGGTGGCCGCATCGTCGTATTTACTAGATTGAATCATTCTATAAAGAGAGGATAGTTGTAGTATAACAACACCATATTATGTTAAAAACATTGTGCTATTATAAACATTTAAACACTTGTTATGTACTGAGCATGCAATATATTTGAACTTGTCGAATGAGACATATCACAAAATAAAAATGTGAGAATTCGTACAATAAAATTTTTTTAAAAAAAACAAAAAAACATTGAAATCTGAACCTTTCTCTTGTTGAGTTTGTGGTTCGGAGGCGTTTCCCCCAGGTGCAGGGTACTTTTACCGCAACACGACCAATATGCTGTGCAATTAAAATACCCAACCCAGCCAAAACCATAAAAACGGATTCATTCAATTCATAACAGACCTGGGGAGGCGTAATATAATTAGTTTATCCAGCATTTCTCAAATATCATATGTTATTTATCAAAAGTCTTGTATATCAACATTAAATCGACTAAAAACGATTTTAAACAGGACATAGATATATTGTTAAACAAAGAGGATCCCGTACGAGCTTCATGAAATGATGTCATTATATATTCTGGTTTGCCGTTGACTCACATTTGCATAGTTTATATTATATCATCGTTGTATGCATAAGACTTGTAACTTATACGCTATGGGATCCTTAAAAAGAAGTACCGCCTTCAGAACAATTATAGCCCTAACCTTTATCTTCGGTAGACAATTCATAAAGATAAACATGTAACCACCATTGACACAAGAGTGGAGTTTGGAAAAAGTCTTACACTGTTTATTTTCTTTTGTTTTGATTAATGATAACATAATAAGATTTTGCTAGTGTAAAAAGTAAGATTGATGTAGAGTAATTAATATAGTTTACAGACATTGGTCACGAGAAATCGGTCGTATAGAACATCGAGATAATTGATTTATCTAGTATTAATAACATATCTATTAGATATAGGGTTAGGAGGGTGGGAAGGACTTGACTGCACAAGGGGCAGCGATATACTGAGGAAGAGCAAAGGAGTCTATTGGAGAAGAGGTGCATGCCACCCTCTCGAGTGCATGCATGGACCACTTGGATCGACCAAGTGGATGGCCTGTCATGTAAAAGCCCTAGTCCACTAAGCCGATTCTCATGGGATTGTGCGCCACAGAGGACTCTTTACCACTACATTATGTGAGAATCACTTGAGAATCGGCTTAGTGGACAAGGGCCTTTAGTTGTGATTTATCGGCATTCCTGAGCACACCTGCCATGCGTTGTAATAATGGGAGTTGAAGAGACTGATCCAAGAGGTTGGATCAGTTGTCTTGTCTCCTCAGGAATGAATTCCCTTCTTTCATTGCATGCAGTTTAAAAGTTTGTTCTCCCTGACTGTTATTTTCTCTACAAGTTTAGTTAGCTAGAATGACAGAGGCTTGAAACCATCTAAATACACCGAATTATGACGATCCAGACCGTGATATACACGATCATCAAAATATTAGGCATGCTAATTTACTTAAAGATATATGCGGGTGTCAACACACACGCCACCTAGCGGATCCTATTTTTCTTTGAAATATTTCATTATCATCATAAGTTGAGATGTATTTGTGCAACATTTTCATAATCTATAGGGTTTATTTTTATTACAACAGTTTTGAGTCATGTTTTTTAGGATTCATTTTCCTTGATTATGCTGCCAGATTACTAAATTCGGGTGATGTGGTCAATTTCAAATGACCACAACTTTTTTTAACCACGTCAACGTACTGTTTTTCTTTGGTAAATCTGTAGCATAATATACCAAATATATGTGTAGAAAGTCTTAATGAAAAGTCACCGATCATTATTTTTTTATATAATGATATGTGAAAAAAACCCACATTTTCCCATAGACTTCAATGCTAAAGCTCTGTTATTTTCAAGTGGCTGTAGAAAAAAAAATAAGTCGATGAGATGTACTTTTTTTTCATTTCTTGCTTTCTTATGTAGTCAGGGATGATCCCTGAACGTTTCATAAAAAAGTCACCGACCAATATTTTTTCCATTGAACACCCGCATATACCTTTAACAATATATTATATCATATAGCGGGGAGATTTATTTAGATCGCTTTGAATAAATAATAACCATTACTCGCGAATTGGAGTCAAATCGTGGTTACATTAAAAAATAAACTTTACTCAGTTGTAAAATTATGTTACCAGTAAAAGAAATATCCACATGCATTGTTTCGAATCACGAACCCAGTACCAGGCGATTGTAAAAATGGTATGACACCACGCAACCGATGAGGAAACACAATCCGCCAGTATTTTATACTTTCCGTGAAGTGCAGATGAAATTAGAGTCCTTGAGAACATGTGACATGTAAACATGAAATTACAAACCTTATGTTCAATATTTTTTCTCGAACTCACAAAAGAGGCCTACAAAGGCAGCTTTAAACTGAGAAAGGCGCTTGAATCATGATGGTATTTTAGAGTTGACATTTCCAGGTGCAGGTTCTCGAAGGCATTGTTATTGGGAAGATAGATCCCCATGCCAATCCAAATATTTTCATATAATGATCATGCACATGCCCACTTTTGACACTATAATACTTATGAGCTTAACAAGGACAAGGTTCATAAAAAAAGAAACCCTTGTTAATAGTCCCAAATTTCCCGAAAGATATTTTCGTATTCTATGTATCTCATCGATTGAATTGAACTATGTAAACTGGTTGTATTGTAAGAAATAAACCAGCTGTCCACACAAAAGAAAATGTTTTGATGCTGTGTGAATCGTGATGTTCGTGAATAAATTGTTAATGACATGTAAGGAATTATGAATTCTTGCAATTGCCAGACTAAATCAGACTCCTATGATAAAATATGTCTGTTGCCTGTAACTTTCAGACAGCCTCGATGTATCTATCCTGGGGAACATCAGTCTGTAAGATATCTGAAGAGTGGAAGAACCTACAGAAATTCCGAAATTGATTTTAAAATGTTAAGGATACCTCAATATTTCCAAGATGTTTGTTCAGAAAAGTTTCGCTAAAAAAGTAATAAGAAGCTTTAAGGTGTTGGCTATTGATTGATGCCCAAAACATCATTACACCTGAATGAGTCAGTGAACTCGTTGGTTAGTACGACTAATGGAAGAGGGACTAGATTTAATTTGATGGCACCCAGAGGTGTCCCAGTCACAGAAGATGAAGACGATTAGGAAGGCGCTCACAGTAAAGACCCAGGACTGCCAATTAGTACTTAAAGGTTATATTTTCTGTGTCAATGTCCATTGAATAGGTTAGGAAATTTGCATCGCTATTTCTGGGTGGTTTTTTTTGTTTTGGTCGCGAGATTTTATTTCGATATAAATATCTTTTCCCACCGTTATCGTCTTTTTGGACGAGTGAAGGGAAAGGAAACCTTTGAGATTCACGTAGGGTACCTTTCTGAGCCAGTCATATTTATCGGATTAATCCATTTCGAGATGACAGCATCGTCGCTCCACAAAGATAAAATATATATTGCTCTGAAGGTCTGTCTCCAGTACAAGGGTCAGAACGTCAGCAAATGTACAATCGTCAGCACTCCGCATTTAGTAAATTCTGCTATATTAGAAAAATGATCATTAAGATAGGTATAACTGAGCATATTGTGTATTGCGTTGATCCAAACAATCTGTTTGGTTATATTGAACTGTTATGTGTTTTGAACCTTATTTTTGTCTTAGATTTGGGTTATTTGAGAGAATTTGAAAAGGCGAATTGTACATTTTCTAACGCTCTGACCCACAAGAAGTTCAAGCAGTAACGTCAGAAGATGCAGTTCTATGCAATCGCCGCACCTCACAGATCCTGTAAGAAGAACTTGATGATTCCGCGTATGATTACGCTGCAGATGTGATCAGTGTACACGTATATGTGCCTCGTGTATAGGTGCCTCGGGATCCTACCTTCAACTTGGTGTGTACACTCCTTCATGCCTTCACCTTTGGTGGATTCCTTTGATAGGGACAATGAAACTTTCTGACTTTCTGTAACATGCCAGATATAATGCTAATAAGAATACTTATTTTGCTCAGTTTCTTCCAGATATCAACGGACTGTAAAAAAGAAAGGAAGCTGGGAAGGTTTATTGTCCTTATGTCATATGTGATATATGAATAATTCTGTAACATGTTTTATCAAGAATGAAATGAAAAGATATTCAATGAATAAAATCACACCACTTCATCCAAATGTTACTCGTTACCATTTCTCACATCAATGGTGCCTAAGGAAAACAAGACTTTGGGGCATCAGCATTCACTAAGAAGCACATTTTAAGACAAGAAGTAAGAAGTTCAATCATCAACTGAGAGGTTCAGTTCAATGAACCCAGTGTCTTGATGTGTATCTGTAGCACTGCTTGACAAACTCCGAGTATGAACAGCAGGGAATTAATGCTTCTCGTCAGCAGTTTCAAACCGATGATATCTTTTCACATAACTATTCCTTACTGTCATTCCGCCCACGGTCTGGGTCTGATATTCGGCCATCAACCCTGACACAGAACTGCTAAGATTTCTACATGGTATTTCAAAAATCAATAGAAAAAACTATCAATTCGATTTCGCTGAATTCGAATTAAAGGTTGATTATCTAATTCTTAAAAAAGGAAGGTATCCAGTAAAAGCCTGATGTGATAAGGGCAATGACAAAAAAACATCGCATAATGGGAAGATGTCAAATTGAGCCGAAATAGTGAAAAGCACACGCCAGTGCATTATTGACAAGTCGATGACTCTTAATTACACGGTCATGTGTTATGCCACCAGGACTAATCATTGCTGGCGGAGAGAAGATGGCGCTCATACTAGTTATACACTGCCATCCACTCAGACTAACTCACACATGCTCACCACGCCAACTCTGCCTCGACAGCAAGCATTCACAGATACTTGATATGTTATCAACCTTACCCACCCCACCCACTCACACAAAAAACATATCTCTTTCAATTAGCATCTATTTCTTTTCATAATAGTAAAATAAATTATCTTGAATAACAATTATCTTTACTTCTTCAAATCAACAATATTGCCTTAGATTTTCGCAATAAAGTTACAATTCTCTAGTCATGACTCTTCGTTTTCTATCGGGGTAGAGTTTGAAAGTTGGTTAACATTTCTCGATATCATTATTATCATAAAGCAAAAGACATAAATTGTGTTTGAACTTTGGCCCCATCTGACATGATCTGCCACCAGTTCATGATCTTCGACCAGCAATGAATTCAGCATCTGCCCAAGTCATCACAACAAGTACTGGGCATCTCTAATATATATATATATTGTCCAACCATTGGATACATGATCATGATTGTGTGCTAGCAAATATAACGTGTAGTGATCTGACCACTGTATACGATGCCCTAATGTATCTCCGATCTTACATGTCCCAACATGGATCAACTTTGGTGGCAGATTAAGTCGACCAGAGTCATGTCTATCTTCACCATCAATATAATCAAAGTTTCTCATAGAGTCAGAGGAAAGTTGTATAGAGCTCCACATCCAATTGGCGTCTTTTCCATTAGAGCATTATAATGGTATTGTGGTATGATCTAATATCTGTTCTGTCTGGTATTAGATCCTGTATAAATTGATAATGCAAAACGTATGTACATGCATACTACATTATATACATGACGACCTCACACGGTATAGATTTGATAAGATACTTTGCGTTCTGGAAGGATTTGTTATCTATTTATAAGACAATGATGATCGCCAAAATGCGAAGCCATCCTTAAACACAAATGAGTGTGCATAGTCTGGTATGGATTTGTTTGTTATTGGTTGGTATCCACTCTTTATTATATTAAAGCAACTAAAATGCAAAAATGATATAAGTGGGTGCATTGCTTACTAGTAATGCGCTGTCATTGCTGCGGCCCTGGTGAGAGACACTCACACTAACCCGCTCACCCCTGCTCCTCCGGCAGACCTCCATCTTGCTCCCCCTCACTCCTCCGCTGCTCCTACAAGCACTAACACCTACATCTTCTTCTCTTCTCCACGAGGTTCAAACCTCACCCCCTTTGGCCGCTACATACACTGAAGTACCACAGCATCTAGACCAGTAAGGCCTAGCTTAGCATCTTTGTGTTACTGCCAGACATTAGCGAGATGGAGAACCAGGTATTAATGGAAGATATCGGCTCTGAACAGGGCAACACTCCCGCTGGAGAAAAGGGTCAGCGCCACGAGGTGAAGCGCACCACGAGAAAGTCTGCTGCTAAGGCACCAGCCCCGACCAAGCCACCAGCACCGGTCAAGCCCCCCACGTGCAAATCATTGCAGACGGAGCTGTCATCATTACAACTTCAGATGACACAAGTAGCTTCAACCCTAAATAGGCTGGTTGAATTGAAAGAGGGAGACAACCAGTCGGTAAGATCTTCGTCATCCAAAAGGTCCAGGGCAAGCAGCAAATCAAGCCGCAGCACACAGCACTCCGAGGGGGGAGAGTCACCGGCCCGATCTACCCACTCTCGGACATCACGCTCAACCACCCGCTCACAGGACGTCCAGAACTGGGTGAGAAGCTCAAGGGCCAGAGCCAGTTCCACACCACGAGTACTACGAGGACAAATGGCCACAGATGACTTCGTGGAGCGTCAACTGGACAGAGAAAGATTCGCAGATGGTCTCCACAGTAGGGTCAACATTATTTCAGATGTACACAGATCAGGTATTCTCTCCAAACCGTATATGTATGTGTATAGAGAGGGAAACCAAACTGTGAAACAAAGATTGGATGCACGCCCCACTCTTATAGCGGTGGAATACTTGGATGGCTACCTGGAGTTATTAAATGACCCGTTGGCTTATAAGGATCATCAGTATGAGGATATGATGCACCACTTGCGTCAGGTGACCAGGGATACCATTGAGAGGCCATGGCCGGCCGTCAGACGGTGGACCCAATATGTCTGGGACGCCATCGATAATGGAAAATTCCATTGGGCCGACAGGGCGGCGATACAGGATGAACGAGTGCGCATTTGCCTCACTGGAGGCGGTGTGCCACTGACCACTCCCGTGTCACATGATGCTAAGAAACCACGTGACACCAACGGTCAACAGAAAGACAACAAATCCATCCAGGCAGTGTGCAGGCCATTCAACACACGCCAGGGATGTACACATCACTCAGACCACTCACAAGACGGAGTACTCCATCTTCACATATGCACATACTGCGACTCTGTGGGGAGAAAGGCCCACCACAGTCTCAAGGTCTGTGAACGTCTAGTCCGCCATACCAGGCAGAACATGGAGGCTGGTAATGGTAATAATGGGAATAAGGCTCCTAGTGTTCAAGGAAGCCAAGCTAACTACACGGCCAGATTCAGGGCGGGAACAGCCCCGGATAACTCAGCAACCACCTTTGCAAAAAACTCATAGGTGGCGCATCGATAAAATATATAAAAAACCCGATGCGCCCGGCCAGGCACCCATGAAGGATATAGGGCGGCCTGACCTACTTCAACCGACCCAGCTTGCATACATTAGTCATCGTGATCTCGCCACGCCCGAGACTTCGCGCGGCATCTGTCATGGCCGACAGTCAACAACATCGAACGATGACACAGTAAGTAAAACATCATCCCAGCTCAACCCCAATGCAACTCCGTACTTTCCTCACATCAATAACATCAAGCAGGGATACACAAATGACAATGTAACTCAAGAAATCCCTGCATCCTATTTTAACCACGTAGAGAGCATCTGTAGCGGGAAAGAGCCCCCAGGCACTGTACCCACTCATCCCATCTACCTAGCCGCTCACAGACGCGATCAGTGGCCGGACCCGTGTGTACACAAGTGCTGGGGCGAGTTAGCAAACATATACTCATTAGTGAAAGCATATGGAGTACCTAATGCTATCGGGGCACGAACCCCACTTCCGACACACTTGAACTTACAAGCATGGCGCGATCATTTAACTAATTCGCAGCCAGACCAAGAACTAATGGACTTCCTCACTTATGGCTTTCCAATGGGGTACATGGGCCCCACCTCTAACAATGACAACGGGGCCAATCATTCGAGTGCCACCAAATATGCGGATAAAATTAATGACTTCATCAACAAGGAGCTCGACCTGAAGGGAATACTAGGCCCGTTCGAGCATCCCCCATTTCTGCAGTGGTGCCACACCTCGCCTGTTATGTCACGGGCGAAGAAGGACAGTGAGGCCCGAAGGGTAATTATTGATCTCACGTTCCCGGAAGAAAATTCAATTAATAAGTTCATCGTCAAGAATTCTGTCTGGGGACAGGAGAGGCCTCACTCCCTTCCAACAGTCGATGACATAGTGACCGAGATTAAATCCTTGTCAGGGGAGATACACCTAGCCACCCTTGACATCTCACGAGCATACAAGAACTTTACAAGTGATCCGCTTGATTGGTGCCTGCTCTGCCTATACTGGGAAAAACAATGGTACTGTGATACCACTATGCCATTTGGGAGCCGCGCCTCGAGTGCACATATGCAGAGGGTGGCCAACGCCATAGTGTCCATCATAAGAAAGGCAGGTCACCGGGCACTCATGTATTTGGACGACATAATTCTGCACGGCGAGTCACATCACACAGTCACACAGGCCTATAACTTCACCACAAAGCTATTGTCAGACCTAGGGCTCCCAGAGGCTAAGGACAAAGCCCAGGCCCCCAGTAGGTCAGTGAAATGGCTGGGTATTGTCATAGATACTCAGACCATGACACTGAGCATCCCGCAGGAGAAAGTGTCAGAGTGCAGAGATCTAGCCGACCAATACATCAGACGGCGATCGATCACTAAGAGACAATTACAATCTATAATAGGAAGCTTCATCCACATTGGAAAGTGCATCTCACCGGCCTGCCTATTCATCTCAAGGCTCCTTGATGGGCTGAGGGAATTTAAGGGTGTTCATATGAACATAAACACCGACATGAAAAACGACCTCAGGTGGTTCCGGTCTTTCTGCCACTCATGGAATGGCAGGGCCATTATACCATCCACGACAGTGTCAAAAGTCGTGCTAGTGGATGCATGCCTCTCAGGTATAGGAGCCACCGATGGCAAGCTGGCTTATGCCAAACAGATATGCTCCATACAACAAGAGGCAGACAACATCTCAGAGATCGAGGCAATTAACATATCAATAGCACTCTTATCCTTCTTGAATGAGGAGGACAGGGGGTCACACATCAAGATCCTGTGCGACAACGAGGCGAGTGTATGCGTGTTCAGCACAGGCAAAGGCAGGAACAGAGCCATACTCGCTGCAGCACGCCATGCATGGATGGTACAGGCATCTCTCGATCTCCATCTCTCTTATAGCCACATCCCAGGTCAGCAAAACCAGGTAGCCGATGCACTCAGCCGAGCGCATCTCACATCCAAGGATTTCACCGATGCAAAGGGTTGGATCGATCACTATAGCCTCACTATAATCGAGCCAGATCTCTTCCCCCTCCTTGACAGCTCTGAACTTATTCATTTCAGGGACAGGGATGGAGGAACTCGGAAGGAGAGCAGAACACACACAGGAACAAGCGTGGAGTAAGGCCACCAAGGCCAACCGCAAGGCAGCAGTCACCAGATACCTACAGTTTGCCAAAGAGGCACAATTCGACCCACATAAAGCCACTGTGGGGCAGGCATGCGCCTTCCTACAGCACATATCAGAGGTAGTGTGTGCTCCCAGGTCAGTGTCTAATAACCTGGCACACGTGAGAACCTACCTCAAGAAGTGTGACTCTCCAACTGTCAGCTGGACACACCACCGAGTTAAGTGGCTTATTGAGGGACTCATGAGGAACAAGACATACGTCCCACGAGTGAAGTCCCCAATAGATGTGAAAATACTGAGAAAAATGTTACTCACCCTCCAACAGGATTACGATAGCATAATGGTGGGGGTGGCCGTGTCAATATTATTCCAAGGGGCATTAAGACAATCTGAAGTCTTAGCACCATCGATTAAAGCCTTTGACCCCGACAGGCACCTCACTAGAGCTGATGTGGTCGTCGAACCTTCCCAGCTCACTATTTCTATTAAATCAGCCAAGAATATGCAGTCTACCTACCAGCGCAGAGTAATTCAGTTGTGTAAATCTACAGATAAAGCTATGTGTATTGTATCAAAGGTAATGGACATGCTCAAGTTAAGTCCCACTGTGGACCCCAAACAGCCATTCATTTGCTTCAAGGACTCAGTGCGACCAATGTCGACTGCCTACGTTGCACGAAAATGGAAGGAACACCTTAAAAACAATCAGGTCGATACCACCAACCTATCTCTTCACAGCCTCCGAAAAGCGGCTGCCACTGCCGCATTCCATGGCGGTGCCACTGAACTCGAGGTAATGAACTATGGTGGGTGGGCATCCCAGGCCTACAAAGTGTACGTGGACACAACATACAAAAACACGAACTCGAAGATAATAGCCTCGCTAAATTCGAACAATACCACGCTTAAATAAGGTTCGGTATATATACATCGAGGTACCATGCTCCATGACATGAACCGCAAAAGAATATATTCACTATAACCTCTACATTCACATTATATATACCTCTCTGCTGCGCCTCTTCACCTCTTACATGTTTCTTATTAAATCCCACCCTCACCCTCTCCTTTCTCTTACTCTTTCTACTTCTGGTTCTTGGCCAGTTATTTTATACCTCATAACCTGTAACAGCTACTATGTACTCAACAACAATTAAGAGTTAATCATCAATAAACTTTTAATTGCTCCAAACCGCTTTCTCTCTTGTCTCTCGATCAGGGCCGCATCCAGTAATGGTGGGTGCATTGCTTACTAGTAATGCGCTGTCATTGCTGCGGCCCTGGTGAGAGACACTCACACTAACCCGCTCACCCCTGCTCCTCCGGCAGACCTCCATCTTGCTCCCCCTCACTCCTCCGCTGCTCCTACAAGCACTAACACCTACATCTTCTTCCCCTCCCACCCTCTCCTATTCTCATAACTTCTACGAAGGCCAGCAGTTTATTTTATACCTCATAACCTGTAACAGCTACTATGTACTCAACAACAATTAAGAGTTAATCATCAATAAACTTTTAATTGCTCCAAACCACTTTCTCTCTTGTCTCTCGATCAGGGCCGCATCCAGTAATGAGGTAGTATAGCTATAAATCATTGTTCTTGACCGACTGAAGAGTTAAGCCTTTGGAAGTAAGGCAGTATGACAATCTATAGATTGTTGGTATAGGATACACTTTCTAACACTGCTCAGGAAACAACATAAATATTTCTCACATGGCATTCCTACCACTAACGCAATTACTGGCGAACAGCTCCCTGCCATTTGGTTACAATGGCAACTCCTCTTTATGTAGCAACACGCAGAGAAGTAAATGATTATTCAGAGCCGTCCCGATGTTCATCTAGAACTATTCATGAAGTCTACTCTCGTGTCACCTCTCGGGCTCCCTGATATCATCCTTGATCTTGGATAGGCTGAACCTCAGGTCTAGGACGAACGAGTGGATATGTAGACATGCAAAAATGGACAAGAAGTGACACACATCTTGAAGTACCCGTTAAAACTTTATTGCCAGCTTACAACCCAGCTAAATAGTTTTTACATTGTATTCCATTCATTTAATCAGTATAAATCAGGTAATATCATTTTTATTCGTTATTTTCTGATTAACTCTGTATTATTTACACATAGAGTTCTGTTTAGTCGCGATGTTGATATTGAATATTGATTGTTATTTGGGGCAACAGTTGGAAGACCTGTGCTGTGCAACTGATTTACCCAAGTTTTCATTTCGAAAAATAAAAGATTTCAAAAGAATGATGATAATAATGAAAACGAGTTGAGAATGCATCTTTAATTGCCTAGGAATGAATTAGTTATTTCTGATAAATCATAATTATGTACCTCAGGATATATAAAACGTGTTGCATGGCTATTATAATGACTATTTCTTCTCATCACTTTGGTATAGGAACATAACAGTTCGGACGTACAATCAATAAATTATGGGTTTAAAGGATTAGCTCAAGCCCCAGTATTTCATGAGGAAAACTAAAAACTTCACGAACCCTTTTTAAAACAAGTATAGAAATAAAAGAGAAAAGATGAAAACGGGAATGACATTTTGATGTTCCAACGAAAAGCCATTATAAAGACTCTCTTTTGTCCTAAGTTAGGAAACTTTCATAATGATTTTCAAGTTTTCAAGTTCTCATTCCCCGACATTTACATGTGAATCGTGGGCGAAGATCGATTATCTTCCTCTTCTTTAAACTGGAATAGATTGGAAAAGAGGAAAAGAGACAAAGCGTGTTCCGAGCATGCACGACAGGTCGTTGCCTCCTTTAGGAGCGTTTTGACCGTTGTTTAAAGCCTTTTTAAGACCAGAATATGGGATGGCTTGATGGTGGGAGCTTAGATGGCTGGCTAACAACTATCAAGTGATGCAGCTTTGATAGATCACCTTAAGCATCCCTTACAGGCCCCTGTAATGGAATCAAATATTCTCTTGGTAAATCTATATGAGTGGCTCTTTCTCTTAAGGGAGATGCGTGGGAAGAGTAACTCGAAATAAGCAAAGATATTTTTCAAAGTTTGGCGAGTTTGGGTTAATGTGGGGTCTGCAGCTCCCTGGATGTCATGCCAAAATAAGTGCGTACTTCCGGTATAGCGTAAATCCTTTTAACTTGCTTTCCAATAGGTCCAATGTAAAAATGTGTATATCAATCCAGTATTTTCTGGTCATGTTGTGTAAATAATCACTCACAAAACTGCTGAACATTGATGGTGGAATTAGGGACCAGCGTATTATTCATACCAGTTTGCCGCCAGCTATGGTAGCGATTGATACATTGTCCCTGTCGTGCAGATTGGAGTTCACTGAATGATTGCATTGCAGTTGCGGTTTGTTGTATGGTTTTGTTCACCGGAGTCTTCATGGTAAATTGATTCAAACCAAGCAGTCTAGGCTCGCAGATCAGATAAGAATGATATGTTAGTGAGTGGACGCCTACTGTGCTAACTTTCCTAGCCCTAAAGGGGCCGCCATAATGGGATTCTAACGATATTTTGCGGCTTGGAACGAGAGGCTCAGCCTCAGTATGGAGGGAGTCTCTCAACTCTGAGCCTAGACTGCAAACTCGATTTTATTTGAAATCATTGTCAAAATGATTAATCATTATGAGAGGCGATGACCTCCCATTCACCCAGCTACAGTTGGACTTGCTCCATGAGTAACACGACTCTCACCTCAATCGACCTCTCCCTCACCTGCCTCGCAGGCGTGAAAACCCACCCACCCATTCCCTCAGGAAGAAGGCCAAAAGCAAGAAACCAAAAAAGCTGTGTGTGTGGAGTGTGTGGGTCGGTGGGTGGGGGTGGGAGAGTGGTTAGCAGTACATCACTCTTTTATGTTAAATAAAAAGGATAAGTAATATAGAGACATTTCTTCAAAACCAACACAAATAACAGGAATATCATCTATACAGTTTTCTACATAGATTTCAAGTGCCTATCGCGTCCCAGAACGCTTGTATTGTGGGACAGTGATACACAAAAGTGAAAGATTGATAGATTATCAGGTGTAGTATACGAAATTTATAATTTTGCAAACAGAAATGGGGGTGTGGGGGTCGGGGGTCGGGGGTCGGGGTCGGTCATGCCTTCCCATTCTCTCTAACCTGATCTTTTTTAAGTTGTCAGGACGATTATGTCGCATGTTTATAATGACGTATGGTTACATTACATTGTATAATAATTATAATCATTGGTATGAATATATAATTGAATAGGGATGATTCCAAGCATATCAAAGGTATTGTATACATGCTCTCCGACCTTTAGCATTGGTATATATGCGATTTCAATACGTTGTGCAAATTGGATGTGAATATTTTGAAATTTTCCCAGGGGACCAACTAATTTTATTTAATTTTCGATATATAACTCTGCATATTGTATGAACTTAGGAAAAATTACATTCATATTTCATCATGAAATTAAATTGGAAACTTCCCATTTAGGTAACAAATAAAAGGGATCTAAATATTTTAGATGAAATAAATCCAAACCATATGTATATACTTGCGCTTGCCTTTAAATGCTTTATAAATGAATATTCGCTATTTTTTTAAAGACTTTCCCAATTCAATTGATATTACATCCCGCTCGCAGGGAAAATCTATAAATGCTGTATCATAGCTGACACGACTTAGAGCTTGGTGAACAAGCCTAATTCCAGGCTGTTATTATACAGTTTGGTGCCACGAGACCCAATCGTCTACTTATACCTCCATAGTAGTCAGTTAATTGTATTTTCTAACAGCTTTTATTTTGAGAAATTTTACAATTAAATTCTCTGTACACCTACGTTCCTGTCTATATGGTGACCTTCACCCCATAACGTCTCCCAGATTACGAATTGTGATAAAGAGGGATGTGGGTAATAGTGTGACGTATCCCGGGGAGATGAAAGATCCAGTCAATGTACAGGTGTTGGAAGCTACCTGGGGCTTATTGGACACAAAATTCCGTTTTATCTTCTGGTAACGGCCTAACTTCTATATCCTGACTGGGATAAGATGGCTTTAAGTAGCATATAAAGCCTCTTTACCCAAGGCTATGTGGCGGTTGGTATAGTCAATTGTACTGGGAACCGGAGCCTATATGACCTTCAAACAGAACTGTCCAATTAGTGTATAGCGGTCTATACGTGTAAACACTCTTGTTTTCATTTGTTTTTATTCAATTTTAGTGGAGGGTATTTCGCTCTACTGAGGGCGTGGGTGGGGAGAAGGATTGTTGATTCTTCACGCAATTGATGATTGACACAGGTGTAATATTTTATGAATTTTAGATAAATGCCACCCTCAGCAGAGCGAAATACCCTCCACTTGACCCCCCCCCCCCCCCTCAATACATTATGTGTTACAACGCAAAATGTGCTGAACCAATCAGAACGTGGTAGAACATCTGTGACACATTATGAACACATTTACAACACATAATTTGCCTATATATGTAGCAGTATGATCAAATATCTCATTATCCCTGAAGAAGCCCACCAATTAGGGCGAAATATTGGAATAAAATGAAACTTTCGAAGATGACGACTTGAGTGATATTTCATCAACAACATCAATTTATAGATTTAGCAACAATATATATATATATATATATATATATATATATATATATATATATATATATATATATAAACAAGAGAGGTGAGAGGAGAGGCTGATAGGTCCAGTTGTGTTATAGGTACAATTTCTTTTTTTTGTATGTCGTTTTGTTAAAAGTGTATTCTCAGCTATTCCGACAAACAAACTACTGCCAAATTTACTTATCAGTAAGTTGACTTGCAGGGCTAGATTTATCAATATTCGGCTGCTATTATATGTTAATACAAGAATCTGAAGTAGAAAAGAAGTGTAGCGTGAGAGCCCAATAATCCGCCGGGAGAAAACATCCGTCGGTGAGTGATGAAAAGTGAAGCCACTGCAGGAAAGGAGCACGGCGCGTCTCCAAATATAAATATGCACATTTAGGAAGCCCTATAGCAAAAACAACTGGACAAAATCCTCCAAAACTTTGGTCAAATGATGTTTAGATTGGCTGGAAGAAAATCGAACAAAAGTGAGCAAATCTTTAGATTTTGACCGGCGTTAACTGTGATTGCAGCTTTAACATGTTATGTTATTAAAAAATAAATATAAGCATTTTTGTTTAGGGGCAGTTTCGATTCATTATATTATAGCCCTTAGTGGCCAGTACAGCATCTAACGTTAGTCTTAGCTTCAACGATCGCCCTTCAGCCTTTTACATATTCGTCCTTCAGTGAACACATGATTAAGTCAAGGTAAAATGAAAACTGTGCGGTTGATAATGATTTATAGGTTGTCTCTGACTTCCCAAGGTTTATTGGCAATTTGTAATGAATGCCTACCAATGATATTAATTCGAGATTATGATGCACTGAACAATGTCTCTGCCTCGAAGCCACCTCGCTGATTCATAGAAATACGAGTAGAGCATTACATGAAACAGGAATGAAGCAAGGGAAATCTAATTACCACCTGATGAGAGGACGTTATAAAGGAAAATATTGCATCCAGAGACCCTATCGAGAAGTGGAGGGGTAGGAGAAAAGAGGAAACATTAGAATCTGAAGTAGAAAAGAAGAGTAGCGTGAGAGCCCTATAGAGAAGCCAATGGCAGCAATGAATGCTGAATGACTGAGTTTGTGTATAGGGGCTTTTGCAATTGTGCGGTTGCTGGCTTTCATTTGAGACCAATTAAGTTAAATATAATAACCTCTGTAGAACTTATATATATATGTTGGATCTAAATAGTAAATTTATATGTGAGTTATGTGACTTGGAAGCGATATTTCTAACCTTCCCTCTTTGTGTTTGGGCAATCAGTAAACACTTAAGAAGTAAATAATTTGGGCTACTGCTTCACCGACTTTTCAATAAGATTGTACGATAGTACGATTGTACGAGCTGCATGATATGTAGCCCATCGCGCTCTGCACTGTGCTGACTTCCACTGTGTTGTTTACAAATCCCCTATAGGTAAAAGGAGGAGTTAGAGCTCGGTAGTGGTGCGACTCAGCTGAGCAAAGGATAAGGCAAACCAGCCCAATGTCCTTGTTAGCCCAGACCATCAGTCACGCAACCCGCAACGGCGCGAATAGTGTTGTGGCACCGATACCCCAGATGGTCCGTTACTGATATCGCAATGAGTCAAAATCAAACGGGCAAAGGCGAGAATTCGGTAATTCGTGTTGGAGCGGGCGTAGATCCATCTGAAATTAAGTGAAGTTTGCGTTAGATGTGTTCGTTCTTCACGCTGTTTGGCTCTGACATTGATCAATAGGTCAAAATATCCTACCTGGTCGTGATGAATGGCCGAGGAGGATTATTCTAGCAAGCAAGCCAATAACTCTAGGGCCTGTTTTTTAAAAGAATATATCATATTGATGATTTAACTAGCTGATGCAGTTACAGTCGTGATGTAATAATCACACAATATGCCATGCAGATTTGATATTTTAATTCTGATTCAAATATATGCACAAATACAACTATTTTAACTTGGATAAATTCTAACCTCGATCAATATGGTTTACATGTCAACATAAGTATGGAATGCGTGAAGGAGTATTTTAATTCATTCCTCACATTGGATGCCCAAACTGTTACACGTTACTGGTGATAGTATTAGCTATGATACTACGATCTGCCTATTGTTGTATTGATTCCCAGGAGCTCCTGTTTATGTTACTTTATTCAAGATTGCCATCAGAAAGCAGGGAAGACCTAGGGTAGTTAATTTAAAGCTGTACTGTATTTAAAAACTAGGGATGTAATCTTACCATCCCGAATAAAGATTTGTGCAAAAAAGGAATATGTGTTGCTACGACTAAAGAATGGTTTCAAGTGCTATCAATTTGTCCTGTAGAAAGAAGTTGAGACTTGGAGTATACTAGAAAACCATTTGTAAATCTAATAAATCGATGTAACATCTTCGGAGATTAGAAGAGAGACAAAGAGTTTCTAAGGTATATGTTCGAATTTAAAAATATCCGAAGAGACTATTTGATGAGAGAAGTAATTAGGTTACTAGAGCAAATGGTTCACTTTATAAAGGAACACTTTTCGAATTGGTCGGCATTACCGGAAGCATATAGCATCCTATAGAAATTCCTTAATCCTTTGTTGAATATCTTATTACCAACTACGTGTCTCGATGAAATATGTGAAAGTTTTCACTAGAGATGTGCGGTTCTATATCATCTCTGTTGCTTTAGATGTATTGTAATAAGCGGCAACATAAAAACTGTTTCATTGAATCATTGTTCAGTTGAATATACATGTACGGTAATTATAATCTATGTACAATTATAGTGTAACTGCATATTTCCCTATAAAGATGTGTATTGCAATTATGAAGATAATTTGTACTGATTGCCTGTATCAAATAGTGCTAGTTCTTTTTAAATCAGAATTTATTTGTCACTATATAGTTAAAACAAATCTGAGCTACCAGGTCTGTCAATCAAGTATGGATACATGGGCGTATGAATTAGGTTTAAAATGGTGACTCTCAGATTACTTTCTCCATTCTAAGGATACATGCTTACAGCCCCAGCTGCGGAGGAAAAATTGGATCTCAGAGTTCACACCCTTATATAGATGTTTAAATTCGGATCGCATGGGTGCGATGATTAAAGTTGTTGTTGTTGTTGTTGTTGAGACATTTATTAGTCAAAATAAGTGACCATGTCGGCGGATCTAATCTCCCTTCGTAGGGAGGATTTCAAGTCCTGCCGGACATTACAATTATTTTATTATGTAAGGGTAACAATACACCTTGGCGTCGACGATACACAAGGTGGCCCTTACTAAGTCTCAAGCAAACAATAAGATTTATAAGATCAGGATAGCGCACTTTAAGGAATGCAAAGATATATACATAGGTACAATAAATTTAAGCGAGATCAAAATGATACAATAGGATTAACTGTTAAGGTATCGAGAGAATATAAAATATATTCAGTGGTGAGACTCACATAAAACAACGGTACAAAGTAATAGTGATGCGAAGTAGATTATCTACTTTAATGAAAGGAACAATAGGTAGACGGAGAAGTGAGGAAATTTCGAGGAGGCGGGGTTTTTGTTACAATTTTCATGTCTTGTGTCAGTAAGTGACTAAAGTAAAGTAATATTAAGTGGGAGGGGCCTAATATAGGAAATTTTCATCAGGCCAGATGACATTGGGCCTTATTAGGCTGGTAAATCTTTTGCCAGTGTTGGCTTTTTGGATGCCTGCTTCAAGGGCGTTCCAGTATTGAGGGAGTTTATAGAATATCGATCTCCTTATAAGTTCAAGTCTGGGGGTTGGGCATTTGAGCGAGAGTCTGTCCGGGTTGTGCTGATGGGTGGCACGAGATTTTTCTACTTTATACTCATTATTATTTCTGACTCTGTATGCTTGTTGTAGAATGTGGAGCCTCCTCCTCTGCTTTAGTGGAAGCAGGTCAAATTGTCCATGAAAATCATCAGCGTTTTGGAATCTATTTGTTCTAGTGATTATACGAAGGGAGCGATTTTGAAGAGTTTGTAAGAATTTTAGTTTTGACTTAGTAGCTGAATCGTAAAATATGTCTGATTGATCAATGAGGGGGAGAATAGTTGTCTTGTAAATTTGGGCACTGAGGTGGACATTTAACCTGATTCGTAGGTGCTTAAAAAGCCAAAGTTTGTGAGAAACTTTCTTTTTAATGTTTGCTAGGTGTTTATTGAAGTTCAGGGCACTGTCGACGACAGTCCCCAAGTACTTGTAATCATTTACTTCGTCCAGTTGATTGGCTCCTATGGTAAGAGGGTAAGCAGAGGATTCAGCTAGCCACCTGGACCTCCGGGAAGGTTTATTGAGGAAGGTCATGACTTTTGACTTTTCTTCATTAAGCGAGATTTTGTTGGCTCGGCACCATAACATTATGTTGTTTAGGTCAGTTTGAAGGTGTTGCGAAATGGTATTTATGTTATTTCCAACTTTGCAGATAATTGTATCGTCGGCAAATAACTGTAAATGAGAATTTTTGGCGTGGGAGGGTAAATCGTTTATATATATTGAAAATAGTATCGGGCCTAAAGTGGTGCCTTGAGGAACGCCATAGGTGATGGTATTGGTATTAGACTGAAGGTTATTGACAGAAACCTGTTGTTGTCTGTCGCTGAGATAGTCAGCAAACCAGTTCAGTTCTGTTCCTGTTAAGCCAATCGTTGTAAGTTTCTGAAGAAGAATGTCATGATCAACAGATGCCTTCCAGAAGTCCAGGAAGACAGCTCTACAATATTGCTTGGTATTAATTGATTCATACACAAGCCTCAGAAAGGAAGTGACCGCATCATTGGTAGAGTGGTCCGGTCTAAATCCATATTGGCTATGGTATAAAATATTGTGGTTGGTTAAGTGATTCATCAGCTTTTTTTGCACGACTTTCTCAAGGATCTTTGCTGGCAAGCAAATACTTGTGATTGGGGGGTAATTTCCAGGGGAGGTTTTATCGCCTGCTTTAAAAAGGGGGGTAACCTTGCCGATTTTCCATTTGGTAGGAACTATGCTAGAAGAAAGTGAGAGTTGGATAAGATATTTGAACTGTTCTAATAATGTTCTTAGAATCAACTTCAAGAGAGGCGTTTTAAGGTGACTTAGTCCAGAAGATTTGAACTGGGGGGAGGTATTGATTATCTGAAGAAGATCGCTGTTCGAGATTTCACCAAACTGGAATCGTGGGGTTTCAGGGGTTTGGCCCTTGTTCAAGTTAAAGTTACCTAATTCTGTTGTATTGAGGGGAGCGATATTGTTTGAAAAGCTTGGCACCTTGGTTATCGGAGCAGTCTAAGATTGAATTTTTTATATACTCGTTTTTTAAAGACTTAGCCATTTTATTTACTTGCCTCCTCAGGGCTTTTGCTTGGTCGTAAAGAGTAACAGAGTTATATTTTTTTGCCAGCTTGAAAAAGTTGTTGCGCTGTTTCATGAGATCGAATAATTCACCGTCAATCCACTCACAACGCGTTCGGACATTTTTTAATTCTCGGATAGGGCACATTTTGTCAAGAACAGTGTAAATGAGTTTTTCCATTAAGTCCCAGCATTTATTAGGGTTTCTGGAGGTATAAAATTCTGTCCAGTCATGGTCTTTCAAAATTTGTAGAAATAATCTCTCATCGTAGTGTTTAAAACTCCTTGCCTTGAAAGTAGTTTTAGTATAAGTCATTTTCATTTTTTTCCGGATTATGTAGACTGGTTTATGATCAGAAATGTTTAGATTGAGAACTCCAGTTTTTAAGATGAATTTGGAATTAGAATAAATGTGGTCGATAATGGTGGCAGTGGAGGAGGTGACTCTAGTCGGGGCGTCAATAAATTGAGTGAGCTGGTTAGCTTGAGCAAATTTGATTAGCTCTTTTGATGGAATAGATCCGTCATCATGATTTATATTGAAATCGCCCAAGACAAAGATCTCATTGTTACTATTTAGTTGGTTAATTAAAGTTTGGATGGACTCAAGTGCAACTGCATACTGGCCACTAGGCGGTCTGTAAAGGTTGAGAATGACCTTTGTTTTATGATTTTCTTCCTCGACCAAAAGTGCTTGTATTTCAATATTGGAGTTGCTTAGATTGAATTTAGATAGTTTATTACTGTCAAGTTTTAGAGATTCTTTGAAATAGGTTGCAACTCCTCCACCCCTGGCCTTGCCACCTGTTTGATCCAGGTGGACAAGACTGTAGCCAGCTATCTCTAGTTGGCTTGATGTGACCCTATCCGAGAGCCACGTCTCTGACAAAAGCAAAATATCTACCCCAGACTTGAGAAGGAGAGTATCTACCTCCTCGAAATTTCTCAATAGGCTTCTTATATTAAGGCTTAGGACTTTAAATCCTTTGGTACATGATAGTTTATGTAACTGTTGTAGTGAGTCATCATCCATATTGATAAAGAGTCAACATGGGAGTACAGTTGCCAATACCGTGGGACAAAGAGTACATACACATATATTAAATATATGTATGACCAGTGAGCCGGGGCAGGCAGATGGATCCAATGCATGTTGTCATTGTAATCAGAAGATGACTATTGGTATACGATATGATGATAGGCTTAAAATAATTACAACTGACAACAACTGGGGAAAAGAAATATGTGCGGTTTATAAATAAGTAATTGAGTGTACAGTGAGCAATAGCGATGGAAAATAAGTTCAAGTTAGAACATCAACATTCATGAAGGTATGTGTAGGTATTTATAGACGAACACTAAATATCGCAAGTTGAAAAGAGAGGTGGAGAAGTTGGAAGAAAGGACAGAGGAAAGATTAAGATTTAAAATTAGATGTTCAAAATAATGCATAGGTAAACATGGTCCAATTGTGGACGAATAGGTAGAATTTGTGTATACTCATTGGTGTATACTCATGCACTCCGCCGACGGCAGTAGTGGATTTAGTGCTGAATCACATTTAGATTTAGGTATTTGAGTCAATGGTTTAAATAAATGTTCAGTGATCAATGTTCAGGTATATAATTCGCTGGTGGTCATAAAGTTAGAAATATGGCAACTACCGACCTTATATCACGGGAGAAGAGGGCGAATACCTGTTGCGCATGTTAACTTGCCCTTGTATAAATGAAGGAGAGAGTTCATTGAGAGCGGGTTGGCGACTTGCAGGCAGGCAGTGAAAGATTGAGTATCTGACTCTAGCACTAGTTACACTATGAAGACCCGTCGACAACAGTGACTCAGCTGTGTAAAAGAGGAAGTGAGTTGATAGGGATCCATTTACTGGTGTAGAGGTGAATGGAGGTGAATGGAGTAAGGTGTATTAAATAGATAACTTGAGATTGGTTTCAGGAGTTGGCTTGGAATGTAGGAGCCATTAAGAGGAAGATATGGTTTTAGTCCCGTCGACGACAGTGACTAAACAACATGAATTTAATGACTTAGGGTGACAGACGGCGACAGATTTGGGTAAGCTTCCACGCCCACTCGTCTATGCCCTTTGGTGGAAGATGGCAACCATCAGGCATCCTGTAGTAGAGGTTCTTGTGTACTTGTTTGAAATTTGGGTGGATGAATGTATTAGTAAAAGGCGTTAGAAGAGAATGAACTTTGTTACGGTTGAAAATTGCTTTGTTAATATTGACTATTGAAGCATCAAGACGCGATTGATCTGGATGAGTGAATGGCTGGTTGTTGTATTTTGCTAGGTCCATTCCTACTATTGGGCAGAATATAATTGATGTCTGGGTCGGATACATGGCTTGTTCTAGCTGTTGTTGAACATAGTCCATGTCGTTGTTGTAGGTTTGCAATGTTTCCGCTGACGTAAGGTGTGCTAAACTAACAAGTTTAGTTTGTGTGTCTTTGCGGATCAGCGTGCAAAGCCCAGACAGTACAAAAATGTATTTAGGCCGGTGTCTGGCAATGGCGTCCTGAGCTAGGTAGGCCGATATATGTAGAGAGGCTCCAGAAAATGGGTGAGTGGTAAATATAGAGGGATCAATATAGCTATCTAGGTATTGCTCCAACCTGCGAATGCGCGAATCACCAATGAAGAGAAAGTTTTGTCTGCTTGAAGCCATGTTGAAGTGTATATGAATAAACTAGAAATCCAGTGGAGAGGCTATGGTCTGTGAGTGGCGATCTCTTGCTTTACACTGGCAAGTAGATTGCCTTGGTGGTTTTCACCGCTGAAGGAGTCGGGGTCCAATTCTGGGTCACCTAGCCGATGACCAGTGCCCCAGAACTGACCCGCGGTCATCTCATAGTACTCAGAGTGCATTGTTGACATCAATTTGTCCTTTATTTTGGGATTTTGGACAAATTTCTGTAGGATTTGAGCTTTAAGTTCTGCCAGTCGTTTACCCTCCCAGTTGATGTCGGATTGGACACTGTCTCCTATTTTCTTTATTTTATACGGATCGTCTGTAAGAAGGACTGAATTAGTGAGGGAAGGTTTCTTCAATGCCATGAGCTTGGTAAATTGAAAGGACTGTTCAACGGAAGTGAACATCCTATTCCCATACCAGAACTTTGAATAGAAGAAGTTGGAGGGATAGGCATGTTCACCTTGGTAACCATCTTTAAATATCTCCATTTTAAAGTCCTCTGGCCTGGCTCCTTCTGGGAGGTTATCCAAATCTCCCCAGTAGTACCGTTTATTTTTGTAGGTTAAATAATTGGTGCTCAGGGAGACATCATTTGGTTTGGTCGATTTGATTTTCTGAGGAGTGCTGCCTTTCGTCTTGTGTCTTCCCCCAGATCCTTATTAATCCAGACATTTTCGGTGGTATTGCTTTGGTTAATCTGTTTGGATAGCTGTATCATGAGATCTTTCATGCGGGTAGATGTAAGTGAGACTAGAACAGATCTAGTTTTACCCTCTCTGTAGCGACCCAACCTATAAGCATTATCGATCGAATTAGGATTGATATTTTGAACAGTCGGGCCTATTAGGTCTAGGACCCTATGTACAATATTCTCTCCCTGCCTCTCCGTTATTCCATCGATCACGATACTGTTGCATCTGATTTTAGTATCCAATAATTCTATTTTCTCAGTAGCGGTAGATAAGCTATTATCTGTTTTGGTAATACTGATAGTGTTCTGAGATGCAATAGCGAGGGTATGGGACTGCCAGGCCCTGAATGTATCTTGTGAAGCTTCTAAGGCTGCTATTTTAGTTTTTAGCCCCTCTATTGTTGCGTTGTGATTGGAAAGGGTTTGGTCAATGGAAGCAGATGTTTTATTAGACCAGTTGGTGAACTGGGTTTGTGAGGCTTGGGTCAACCCATCAAACTTGGACTGTATATCAGTATTTGTTTTATTCACAAATGTGTCAAATTTCTGATCAAGCTCGGCTGCCGGAATGTGGGTGGACTCGATCGAGCTGACTCTAGCTTCAACCTCGACCATAGATTGGTGAAAATCAGTACCAATTTTTGTGATACTTTTATTAAGTTCATTGACTTTAGCATTGACTTTCCATGTTGCATCTTGTTGCTCTTTATGTAGTCCTTTAGTAGAGGAGAAGAAAAGTGTGATTGCTTACTCAAATGTTGGTTGCGTAGGACGCTATTGGTATCCGCGCTAGCCGCCATGGGCGATGATAGGGGTGTATTCCTTGATACCGGTGAAAGAAATAAAGCACAGAAATATGTCCAACTAAGAGAAATGAAGTCCTGATTTTCGGTCACAAATGTTCTAGATAGTGATCCTAAGCTATTGAGCTGTGGAAATAGTATCCCCGGGGATCGGATCCACTGTACTCGGAGAATTTAGTCCCGACTCGGTGTGGTGTGGTCTGCACTCATTGGCGCCATCTTGATCTTCGAGTAGTACATTTCAGTATCAATCAAGTTAATAATGACCATAACACTGATAATGATGTGGATTGCCGACCACAGAAAGCTATAGGTAATGGAGTGTTCAGTGTTTTCTCAAAGAAACATGTACAAAGAGGTCATGTAAATTCGAAATTAAAAGAACTATACATTAAATTCATAAGATATAAACGGTTTCTGATGTAAGAGTAAATAATTGACCAGTGATCAAAAACAATACATGGAAAGTGAGGGAAAGGCTAAAAAAATATGGCCAAAAAATGGCTAATAATTAGTTTTCATGATCATTTAATTTTAGAATGGGATTGTATGTTTTGAGGGGTGCTGAAAAAGATGAGACAGGGTGCCAGTTTTTATTTTCAATATTTCGGCCATTTTGGGCCCTATTTATGCAAGTTAGCTGAAATCTAATTGGCTGATACAGAATCATCCTATATCTCAGTGGGGTTTAGAGATATAATCAATTTTAGAGATACAAATCAACCCCAAGGAATTCAATGGTGTCATTGAATATGTTCTATCTGCATTGGATGCTTAGCAACAAGCTATCTCCATGGTAACACACTAGTTTCAAGGAGAATCAGTCCCTTAATTATATCAAATATTTGAGAAATGACATTTTTAAGGGCAACAACATGCATGAATTAAACCCAAGATGGTGGACATTGTTTTTAGAATTTATCTACATATATATACTAGTTGCTTAGCAAAAGATAGCCTTCATAGTTATCATTAATGAAATATTGTATAAATTAGTGCAGAATAATCCCTCAGGAGTCAGGGATCAGTCACTTACATATATGTATCCAACAACCAGTAACTTGTCAAGAACAAAATGGTTTCTTTCTTTTCTTTCTTGAACGGGATTTTATATTTCAAGAGGTGCGGAAAAATATAAGATAGAGTGCCATTTTTTATTTTCATTATTTTGGCCATCTTTGACCCTATTCATGCAAATCAGCCGAAATATGATTGGCTGATTGGGAATCAGCCTATATCTCTGTAGGTTTTTGAGATACATTTAATTCAATAACCTGTAACCCCATTAGAACAACGCCAAGGAATTCAATCGTGTCATTGAATATATTCTATCTGCATTGGTTGCTTAGCAACAAGTTATCTCCATGGTCACACATGCAATTATACGGGGAATCAGCCCATTATGTCAATTCCTAGCGGCTTTTCTTTTTCTTTCAAATATTCCCTCTTTATGGATTATTATCATTTATACCTCAGATTTAGGCATGATTTTTAATATGCACAGTTTTCTTTTAGGTAAATAAGCTCTATCTCTAAAACCCACTGATTCTGTATCAGCCAATCAGATTTCAGCTAATTTGCATAAATAGGGCCCAAATTGGCCGAAATATTAAAAATAAAACTCCTTGATTAAGGACAAATGCCGCCCGAAACGTCGGAACCGAATAAACGCAAACAAAAAAACCCTCCTTTCCAATCCGTTTCTGGGCTTATCCAATTTAATTAGGATTAAAAATCAAAATTGGCACCCTGTCTTATCTTTTTCTCTTTTTCAGCACCCTCGAAAACCCCTAAAACAATTAAGAAATACAAATGATCGTTGATATTCTAAAAAGTTGCCTTAGGCCCTGCACTATTTTGTAAACCTATATATAGAGTTTAATCTATGTAGGATGTAAATATAGATCTATATATGCAGACATAATTATATGTTTGTATACCAATATTTCATATATAGGGAGACCCGGAAGATCAGTTTACTCAGGGTTCTTTTCCTTTCTGGTGTACCTTATTTAATGCCTGAATAACAATACGATATATATAACCATTCCATCCACAGCTAATAGGGTTACCTATATATGTGCCAGATAAAATATCGAGGTTTGGATTCGGCTTGACCATTTCCCCCCATAATGTATGATTTATGTGTTTTGGCGGCTCATTAGTCGCTGAAGTGAGGTTCAATAATTGCCCAAGGCACACATTCCATATTCATGGAAATTCCCACGCGGGGTTCTGGTGGCACGTTTGACATTCCGAAGCTACCGCTGCCACTCTATCAAACGTGTACAACCTAGAATGGTGAAGTGGGACCTGGAAAGTCATATTTTCTTATTCCATCCCCAAGATTTGGATTGATGTGAACTTCCTACTCCCTTCCTCTCCCATAATTTAGGTTCCTTTAACTTCCATTGATTGAGGTACGCCTGGGGATATAGGCAGCAAAACACATCCTTCTTTCTCATAATATAATATATACTCATCGAGTACGAAAGAAAGAACATTTATTTTTAAATATCTATGAAAGAATTGTTGAATTATTTCTTACTATCTGTTCTCCCTTTCTGTATTGGCTCCCCTCAAGTTCAGGTTCAGGTTACATCACATTACTATAAGACATTCTACTATTAATGTCCGTACATAAATACAAAACTACTCGTGGCAAATTTCTCCATTACTACGTATTCTGAAACGCTGTTGTCGATATATGTAATTATACTCTTTCACCTTCCTTTGTGACGCCAATTCCTTTTGTGGAGTTCTTTAAGCCTATGAGGTATATTGATTTGATCGCTCACGGTACACAGCTATATAGGGTTCAGAGCTAAAAGCATGAACCGATCCATCTTTAATGTGCTCCCTAATGCGACAGTCCTTCCCCAGTCACCCATCATCCAAATTCATGGGTTCCCTTTGACTGATTACCCATTCACATGATGTTGGTGCAACGTACACGTCCTTACAGTTCCCTTTGAAGATCTATTTCTTCTTTACCACGATATCTTATGATAAACCACAGTTCAATTACGGAATAGAAAATTAGGCTTTTTTTTCATTGAACTTTTGTATAGGATATTTTACACGTAGACATCACAGTACATATAAACATGGCTATTCTCATGTGTAGCCTGTCTGTTACCTTTAAAGATGGAAAAAAATAATACATTCTGTCATTTTCAATATTGATATATATTTGATATAATATTATTATCATATTCAATTGTTAAACTCACAAAATGGAATGTAAAGGAAGAAAGTCCCATATACCTCTTAGCAATATAAGATTATGCTGTCTTCGCGGTTCAGTATGCTCGTCCAAGATTAGATTAACAACTAAGTGCCTTTCAAGGAACCGATTGAAGATACGCTAATATCTAAGCTAATTGTTGTACAGCAAAGTATACATTGCAAAATTAAATATGTATCTGTTTATGGCCGTCACATCACCTTGAACTTATTTCCCTTTGACATTTTATACTTTTATTAAATTTTGTTCACATTCTTTGAACAAACAACTTGCATCATGACTGTAGATACATGTATACTGTGTAATACATGCACAAAAGAGATGTTTTAATGTAGAGTAGGTAGAGTTAGCAACCAAGAGAATAAACTAAGAAAGGCATGGTCTGGAAGACCTCTTTCTGAGATGATCATGACCTCTTTGTCAATATTACACCTTATGGCAAATAAAGAATTCTCTTATCTTATGACCGCATGTTTGCTTCTGAGCTTGGCTCTGGGTATTCTCAAAAGAAGGCATGATGCTCCAGTGTCCATTCAAATCGTTTTTATCTACGTACCCATACCCCACATCCTTTGTTCTGTACTGTATCCCGGCGTAGCCTATATCCATGTCTACCTTATATTTTCTACTGTTTTGTACGTAGACCTAGGTCTATTAGTCATCATATTCGCGCATTCAGGAGTATGTGCATCACAATTACGCTCATTCAAATTGAATGATCTTCGTTGTACCATGATGAACAGTAAGTTAAATGTCCGCTAGAGTATTATCACATACTACAAAATATAAACTATACGTTGAATCTGGTAATTCCATCATGATGATACTGCTACTATTATATTAGCATGTTATTATTATATAATTCGCCATGGGGTTATATACCATTGCACCAGAAGGCGAGAAATGGAGGTGATTAATCTTGTTAGTCTCATAGGACTCCTTCACTAGGCCCATTGAATAAACTGAGAACCACTGAAAACAGTCTCAGCACCGTTCCCAGATTGCTGTTTTGATTGGTTTCGGAGCTAGTTTTGAGACTTGAACACACCTCCAACATACTTTGGCAACACTTGTAGAACTGTGCTGTGTCCAAAAAGATGCATACTTATACACGCATGGACTGTGATTAAGGCCTTCCGTACGTTAAAGGAAACTTCACAAGGGATATGTTCCCTATCAAATATCTCAATCCATACTGAACTGACACAAAACCAACACTAACTGTAAAACTTTAGTAATATTATAACATTTTGGTAAACTTGTATTAGGTAAGTTGGGGGCTACAGATGAATGACTGTTAATAAAACAGCGATGTACCCTCAGATTGTGTTTATCAATATCCGTTTACAAACAAACAAACACATACATGTAATCGACCCATCGATGGACATATTTGCCAGGGGAATACCTTTCCCATCCTCCGAAACGCAGGATGTCTTTCAGTTTCGTTCCTCCCTCAAGACCAATCTAGATTGGCAGAATCTCGCCATGGCTTGGGAGGGTGACCTTTCCATGCCATGTGGAGAAGTATTTAGAAGTCCTCAAAAGTTTTTTTTCATGTACAGCCTGGTTGAGTGTCGTAGAAGGAATGGGTATTCGACCCACCAATGAACACATTGACGGTGTTGCGTGAATGTGCCTGCATAATTCAACGCCCCGTCTATGACGACATACAGGTGTGCAACCAGGTTGTAACGCCCCGTGGCGACGTCGCAACATTCACTGGTTCGATAACCACTTTTTATTGTAGCTAAAGGCCAATTCATTTATAATTATACAAAACACGCATGTCGACCATGTCGATGTCTTATCGCGTTGCCTGTACAAATTTATATAACGCATCATTATCTCAACCATATTTTGCAACATAGACAATGCTAATGTGTTTACCTACAGATAGTGTTTAAAAACCTCATATAACCTTCACCACTCCCCTTCTTGAGACAGCATTCGTGGCAAATATGACATGATAATATCACCATATAATGTTGTCATTGCTTTTTTTTATTGATCTTAATATGAAACTCAATCACTATATGAAACGCATCTAAATTTGATGTTAACTCTGCCTTGAGAGAGATGGTAACGTCTGGGAGAACTGGATTTGATCTAGAAGTATGTGTACCTGTTTGTCTGTATTTGTCTATGTTCCCTTTTTATTATGTACAATGTGAGCTGGATAAATAAAGTAGTTTCTTATCTCATCTTATCTTATTTGTACCAAGGAGGTTCTTATACTTAGTATCTAAGCTCTTTGTTTGTACTTCAGGTGATGATTAAGTAGCTTGATATCGGCACAAATTAGCTTTTATCCTTTAGGATGCTGTTTTACTTTTATGTGCAATAAGTTAACAATTTTTCTCCGAACGTGATTTGCGGTCTGTCAATTTAGGGAGAGGAACCTTAATATGACCATTAAAATATAGCCTAGAGGTCTGGGGAACTGTCGATTACAGATGGAATCATCTAATTTATATTTGAAAGATTTTAAAAAATAATATACTACACATTTTCTCAATAGAAGTTTTGGATGTTTCTTAAACTCTTCACAGCGATTCATGGGTAAATGTGAAAAGCATGTTTTAATGTTGCCTACTACTAGGTTTCCAATATTATTTGTCGACTGAAATAAAGAAGATCATCACGCTTATGATTATAAAACTTCCGAGTGATGCACTTCAATCAAAGCTGCCATGTTCAGCAAGCGACAGCAAGATCACCATAGGGAATTAAAAGAAATTTTCTTAGCCCACAAACACCAATAATTGTCGTAAAACACCAATATGAAATAAATTTATGGTGCTTGAGAACGAAATCAATTCAGTTTTTGGTAATGTTATTAACTTGAATGTCCAAGAGACAAGTCAAAACTCATAACAAAGAGTGCTAAAAAACAGGACATTAAGGATCGGTGTCATGGAGCAAAAAAAGATTGAGTTTGCATTAAGTGGATAAAAGGTTTTCTGTTAAAGACGATAATTGAAGTTGTTGCGAATGGCAAATTCATTATTTAAGGAAGGCAAAGGGCATGGTGAGGGTGGTAAGGTAGCTAGAAGGGAAGAGCGGAGGTTGAGGAGGCGGAAGGCTTGATAAGAAGCCCTTTGATACCTAAAGGTGATAGGGCTGCCAGGCATTTGGGGAAAATACACTCAGAGAAGTTGAAAACATTAGGCAGGAAAGCGTGATGTTAGTATGATAAAAGCAATGATTGATGAGACGGTTAGAATGGAAACGACCCCGGAATAAGAACACAGGCCTTGCAATCCCTAAAACTCGCGTCGGTGTTCTTGTCTCGTAGTAAAATCTGCTTCGCTGGAGAGAGATACCATGATTAGTTTCTCAGCTTGGAATTTGATATAAACAATCTTCGGCCAATATCCTGTGTTATGTGATGCTTTAACTAACACTTTCGTTAAGCGTATCATATATATCATATGACTCCATGGTTCTACGTGTAGAATATTGTATAGTATGCAATGTTGTTAGGGATATTTTGTATGGATTTCAAAACCCCCAAATAGAATACAAAATTTTGAGAAGCGTCACTGGATTGCTTCGTCCTACCTCGAAAGAGAGTGAGAGAGAAATAATAATATTATTCTATTGGTTCTGAATACCAGATCTTCCTATATTATCATGAAACTGTGAGTGTTCCATCTTTCAACCCACCCACCGTTGCACTAAACTATTCTAATAATGGTTCTAATAAATTCAATTTATTCAATTGATTTTCATCGCCTTTCGATCCTTTCCTAAGCCCAGGAAAGAATACTCCGCTAGTGGATGGATACACAACAGCTGGGGTTCTTCAGATCAGTGCGAAAGCTTATTTGCCAACATGAAGAAATGTGCAATACATCTGGCTTCAAACGTTTTAGAGGAACCCAGGACGAGCAACCCAAGACAGGCAAACTAATGACTACCACATCAAGTACAAACAGGTCGTATGCACTTGCTTTAAGAGATCTGCTCTCTTATCTGAAGCCAATGTAAGAATGGGATATGAGATGAGAGTAGGTAAGGTACTAGGCTGTCATCCAACAAGAGGTCTTGATGAGACTCTATCAAGAAGATTCCTTATCTATCATTTAAGCCTAGCGAACGAACTCAACTCCGCAGACATGATCGATAATACCATCACAGTTCGCCGACTGCCTCATATTCTTGTGTAATTACTTTCAAAGGACTGTGTGGCTATATTCAGACAATGTGACTTTTTGTGCACTGGGCACAAAATGCTATACCTATTGTTGGCTCATATTCGGACGTATTCAGAATTCTGAATTCTTATTCTGAATTCTGAATAATATAATGTAAGGCAGTAGGGATATTTGTAGAAAATTTGTTGTTAACCATTCATTTGATCTGAAAGCTTAAACTGGCTTCAATGACTTATTATAAAGCATGTCCAACGACACATGGTTTCTAGCGAAGTAAAGTAGGCAAATGATTTATATGGGTAGTCGGTATTGAGGATTATGAAATAAGATTATTGTGGAGGAGGGATTTGGCGAAGAAGAGACTATTTATTCCAACATAAGCAAGTCATAAAAGTAGAAAACAATATTGACACTGAGTGCAAAAAGGTCTGTACAAGCCAGTGGTTGGATAACTGATTACCGTTGGAAGAAATGTTCTAGTCTGATGCGCTTGTGATTGGTCATGTGACCAAACACTAGGTAAACAGACCCAAGTGGGCGGTACCTCGCCCCTGCTATTCTATATTTCTACATTGTTAACACTTTAAAATTTAAAAAGGTGCAGAACAAAATCTAACATGGTTTTTTAACATGTTTTTATTGATTTCTTTATGAACAGTATTTGGATTAATGCTGAGACAGAAAATGAAACAAATCCCTCAGTACATCTTCCCCCAAAGTTGCCACTAGGAGAGCATTTGGCGTTTGTATTTACCTTTCGTAAGCTCTTCTCATGAATAAAAGAAATATAGCTTACCAAGTAATTACTTCGAATAAGTTAATGCCTGTCTGATCGTATATCACTGGCAATTGTGGTACTTTTTATGTATTGAGGAGAAAGAACAACGGGAAAGGGGTTCTACTGTTGCTAATTGGATTCATTACTATGCCACAGGAGGTTTAGGTAATATGACAATGTATGCAATGTATACAAAGGTGTATTAAAACCCACGTTTAAGAGAAGTGAATAGTAGAAGTAGAAAAATCACAACTGCGGTCTAAAGGCTCAATCTGGGGTCTAAAATACTCAAAATACAATGTGAGTAACGCACAAAGAAAGAGGTACCGCCCACAAGGAGTATAAAGGCTCCGGAAGCAATCTCAATTACATAACTGTATCCGTATCTTTTTTGCGAATAACATCGCATTTGTATGTATACAAAATAGATTGTGAGATGAACGATTTTGCGTGATAAGCTACGTTACGGTTGTCCCGCTTTAGCTGAACATCTTTCTTCCTTTTAACGTACGTGTGTATCTGCAGAGGTACGGATAGGTTTAGGTTTACGTATAAGTTAGATTTGCTGAACCTCCCCAAAACATATACATATATAGAGCTTCTCTATACCTATACGAGATCGTGAGTAGTATAGGTAAAGTGGACATTGTGTAAGGTATCACAAATTTGTATTTCTATAAAAAGATACAGGTAATTGGTCTTCTGCTATACAGGTCATCTAGAATGCCCTTTAACTCATGGACCTGTTCTCGTCTGATCGATTCTATATTATATTCAAATCTTTCATATGTATTTATAAGGGTACAAGTAGTTTATGGGATGTTATGTCTATAATTTGTCGACCTACCTTTCTCTATATCAGATGTATGTATAACTCAATTCAAACAGCAATGCACATCAACCTTCCTCGGAGACGGAGGTAGGTAACCCAAGGCTAATTCCTCTTATCCTTTTTTACGTATGTGAGATGTCAACGAAAGAGTACAGATATTCCAAATGAAAGTGTTTTCTTTGGCAGTTTGACATTTACGAGACCTTTGTCAGAGGGATGGAGTATAGTAAGAACTTTGTGACTTTGTGACTTACTTGATAAGTAGTTGGAAACTCATTACCATAACGATACCAAGAATGAGCCCTTCTGTTAATCGTGGAGGTTATTCAAAAGTGACATTCTGGTTAAGACCAACTTCATGAGAAATGTAGGCCTACAGAAACTCTTTGAATACTTTACAGGTATATTATGAACAATTGAGAGAGAATAGCATGTTTTAAAATTTATTCCTAGATTCTTTCTAGATGAGCTATTTACCTTAGTAAATTCCGGTGCCTAAACACTACTCACACTATCGTCTATCCCGCTTACAATCACCATACTTATCATAGTAGCAACCATGCACTTGAAAATCTTCTCATAAACATAATATATTATGTAATGTTTACCAACTTGGAACAACTGCATGTATACTATTGTTCCAGGTATAAGGTTGGTATACTTTACAATTTCACATAATAGAGATAATACTGGTTACCCTGGAGTCACGTCTATTCCTTACAAACAACTTTAAGATATTAGCATTATATTTCTATTACATCACAATGCATCACTCATATCTCTGCCCAGAGCTAGACAAGTTGTAAAGTCCACAAAGATGATGACTTATATGCACTAGATATATATAAATGGATAGATATAGTTAATCTACATTTGGCAAGAACCAATGAATATCTCTACCTATGGTTTCAAAGTTAAGACGAATACCCACTGCCTTCAAACTTGCGCATCAAGGGGAACTTGTTGTACAGGAATCCTAGCCTCTAGTTTTTAACGCTCTCGTAATTAGAGGTAGACAGAGAGGCAAGCACAATAGACGCGCAGTAGGTCCCCCTCCTCACTCCAGTCACAAAGTTACATTCAGAACCATTTCCCCTCGGAAGCTGGAGTAATTGGATCGTGTTTGCATCGACTAGAGAATTTGCGACTTGTATGGGACAGCCTTTGTAGGTCCCTACGATTACATATCTCATTTGACTCAACGAGAATCAGCGAGATTTGATCATCAATATTCCCCGATCACTCGATAGTCCTGTGTAGTGATTCCAAAACACCAATCGCAATACTTCCATGCAACAATACCCTAATTGGTCCTTCTACAGATTCCCTGAGCCGATATACTCAACCAAAATAGCTCATTCTAATGTTATAAAGAGGCAGATAAGATCGCGCAGCTCGCGGCCGCCAATTAAGACCAGTAAAATAATCAGAGGACTGCCTGATCACTAATATCACGGAGTACATCAGTGACTGGTGTGACAGCCCAAGCGTAGTACAGAGTCATTGCCAATTATGGCTCTTTCAGAGATTGTTAATCAGGGCCCTTTGCCATCTGAGCCTTCCGGTAGCAATATGACAGGTTTTCCCGGCGCAACTGCATGAAAGTGAACACCTTTCGCATTGTTGGTTGCGCAAAACCAAACCCGAATCAATTTACTAATTAACGATGCATGGCCTCAATGATGAAACACGGTAATAGTTATTTATTCCGAGCTGCTTAATAAGAAATGCTTTTCTATGGGTTCATTCCTAAGAAGGTTGTTTTTGTGCTTGTTGTCAGGTTTTCTTTGATGGAGTCCATTTACAGTCCATTACATTTAAATTTTGGGTGATGCACTAAGCTGAAGCAGAAGCATAAGGAAATAGTTAGCCATAGCATTATGCTTTGATTCTACATGTTTTGTATAGTAATAGGAAAGGAGGTGTTCGGATTATGTGTACACTATTTTTATGCGAGTGTTGATATTATTTAATATTTAATTCACTGTGCCAGTAACAACACTCAAATCCACAGGTTCTCCAAAGTAGGTTTCACAAATACAGAAGGATACCTTCATCTTTTAACATCAAAGAAAAAGACAAAACAAACCGATTCTTAGTGAGAGGGGGAAGGGATATAATATATATTTGGCGGGACGAGTTTTTTTGGGTTTTTTTTTCGAAAAATGAATTCTATTTAACATGTTTGTCATGTTCTCATTACCAGCTAGTTGCGGTGTATTGCTTTTTCCTGCTATCAAATTTGGAAAGTGCCATCTTTCCAGACAATATTTTTTAGAATGACCATCTATGTAACGCCTCAAGAAATCCAATAGTTAACTGCAGCAGGACATGAAGTTCAACGGCAAGTTTTATAATGCTTACATAATTGGCGTCGGTGCAATAGCCCATATTGTGCCGATGTTGTTCCTCGTCCTAAATTTGCCTGCTGACTTTGTTTCCTTTCAAGTGTTTATGGATCTCATGTGAAACTTCTCTTTCACGTGAATGTTTCTGCATAATCAATGACAACAGGAACCTTATGAGTCCCAAAGATACAATTTGAGATGAAAGTGTAATATATATCTACATGGAAGTATACCTGACACCATTTGACCCCTTTTCCCTCTGTCGCCATGTATAGAGCCATGACATGCAACAGAACTGGGTTTAACCAACGGTCATCATGAAAATAATGCTTATCGGGCAACATCCTCTCTCCCCTGAATAAACATTTGATATTGTTGCCCTGGCCAAATCTTTATGACTATACCTTGGAAAGTGAATTCTTAGAGCAAGTTTTGTTTTATTGTTTCCTTATCCTGGCTCTGAGAGTAGACATTGGCCAGGCAGCTCCAGCAGCTATGTCCACTGAACATTGGACACAACGGTCAATCCCACTTGGAACTGACATGCCAATCAAGTTAAAGTCTGATCAAGCTTGGATGTCCGATTGACTTATAAAAACAATTGTTTCTCCAATTTTCACTGGTTGTAGGGAGACGTTCATGCAGCGTATACAAGTATGATAGAAAAACGGTGGGATTTAAACGGACGAAATGTTAAGAGGAATTATATGGAAAACATTCTTTTTCATGTCCGATGTGTTGTTTTATCTTTCTGTGAAACCAGAGAGTACATGTTCTTCTAAATAAAAGCTTCGCAAATATGGGAATGGTCACATAAAAGAAATGGTCCGGAGGTATCTTAATGGATTGGAAAGGAGGAAGAGTTTTTTTAAAGAAGAGCCAAGAGTTGAAATTAGGTTAGGTTCTCTTGAACATACTGTAGAGTGATTTAAGACGCCGACTATGGAGTTTGGCGCAAGGACAATGTCCTGGACTTGGGAACAAGGTAGATGCTGACTGAACATAAAAGTTCGAAGGTGATGTGACCAAGAAATCGAGGAAGGCTAGGTTTCATCCCAAAATACATACTGAACATTATAGACAACCTGTCTTGAAACAAATAGTGTCGTCAATACTTGAAAATATATTATATACGTGTGTGTATACATACAACATGAAGGCAGGTAGTTATAGATTCGGACACGTTTCTTGTTAGACTGATGAAGTTGGCGAACATCCTTGATGTTAAAGTTTATTTAAAAAGAATTGGATGGAAACTTAACCTGGCTCGTTAGTTTAAAAGGGAGAATGAAGCAGGTGCTGAGATATTTTTCTGCTCGTTAAGACTTGTTTTGTGAGGGTTAAATTCTGTGGGAGAACAGCATCAACTTAATTCAATCAGAGTTCACTGAACTCTTCCTTACGACTAAGGAAAATTTCCAAGTGTATTTAGAGACGGTTATGGGGATAAAGTAAGCTAAACAATTAAAACATGGGATTACGCTTACAAAGTTAACTGGATTAAATTCTGACAGCAACACTTTCTATTCAATCACGTCTCTATTACCCTGTCATGTTTTTACACACTTTACCTCTGGATAAAGCTGCACTCTCAGCTTTGTGTTCCCTTATTTTCCAACCCATCTTAAATGTATTTGACTAACCTTTCGGAGGCTTTGGTCTGGTTGTTTTTGCTACAGGGTTTCATAAAGTGGAATTCAATAGGTTAATTGTTTCTCTGAATTGTTTCTTTATTGAGAGGAGAATTCGCGATTTGATACCAAAATGAAATAGAATTCGCTGTTTAAATATACAATACTTGAGAGGTTCAGTGCACTCTCGTGAGACGTATGAGTGTAATATCAATGGCAACTCAAACCAAATTATGTAATATTTTGTTAAAATCAACATCAGTTAAAACAAGTAATGAAGTTAAATTGTAAGATTAAAACATAAACATAATCAATGAGTCCACAAGTAGGGTAAAACAAATGAATAAAACATCATGACAATCTTGTCAAACGTTGGTTGTTGGTTTAAATGGATAAGGAATGTTGTTGTAAAACTAAATACAATACATAGTTGGGTAATCATTAGATAGTATCTTAATGTAACCCATTAATCTAACACTACGGGTCTCTGAGCATATACACTGTAACGGTGTGGCCGGTGGTGATCCGCATTCTAACGGAACAGTACCGGACGCATATATGAGCAATTCCATCAAAAATGCCACATTTGGCCATCCAGGGCTGAAAATTATCAATTTTTTTAAATTGCTTCCATTGATTTAATTTTTTTCGTACATAAACTAGATATATTGCTGCTAATATAGACGAAATTGGGAACGTTAATGATAAATATTCTGGTCAGGGCAGCTTGGGAGAGACTGTGACCTGAATTCTGATGGTAAGGGCACAGGGGAAAGGTACATATTTCTACATAAATGAGGATTTAAATTCGAAACAAATAATTAAATTGTAAGCATGATGCTTTAAATTAGTTTATATATAATAGGTCTTGATATAAGGGTCATAACGCTCTTTAGTTTGCGAAAATATTCCAACTAGAAGGAAAGTTACAGCAAAATAACCATTCAGTAATGGTAATAGTAATGGCAGCGGCACAGGTCACAGGTCATTGACCCTCTGGCCCATTATACACATATAACCCATTATATTGAGAATATATACAAAAATATTAAAGACACTGTTTTCCCCTTGTGTTCCTGTTAAATTGGCTTGAATACTTGTTTTTGTTGTTTATGAAGGTGGATATAAGTTATGTCTAAGTATTTAGAGGCAAAATTAATAGGGAAAAAAATAGAAAAAATAGTTTTCACCCCCCTCTAGTCCCCCGCCCCCTCTAGACCCCCGTTACGGCGACATGGGCGCCCTCTAGACCCCCGTTACGGCGACATACTATTATTGCTTGTTGCTACTATCTCAGGTATGACAGAAATCTTTTTTGTATTTATTTATTTTCCCTTGTGTTTCTTACACATTATAATGCTCATAGAAAATAATTTATGCTAATATTAATTTATTTATTGATGAAACCTAGACCCCCGTTACGGCGACAGGGGGCTACCCCATATAATTATTTGAGTATTCTAACCCCTCTAATTCACTGGAAAGAACCAATTGGAAATTTTTCAATGGATACAATGGATGTACTAATCATAAACAATGTTGTAAGTAATGGAGGTAAGGGGGGGTTTAATTTTTAGTTCTTCTAGGTCTATAAGTTCCAAAAAAACTTTTAGACCCCCGTTACGGCGACAGGGGGTACCCCATAATCAACTTTACATAATATCATCAAGAAATGAATTGAAAAGTTGAAAATATTGATTTTTTTAACCATATAAACATATTATCTCAGAGTAATCATTGTTCCTCTGGCCCATTATGCCTATAAAACCCATTATATCGAGAATATTTATAAGTTTTTATCCAAAAAATACTGGCTGTATATTTTAAACAGTGATTCTGATAGGAAAATCTGTGTGTTTTATGAGTGATTCTGGCAGTAAAATAAGCATTTTCTTGGCCTCACGACTAAAAAAACACAAAAAACATTGTAGGATACTTCCCCCTAGACGACTTTTTTCCCCTGGATCCGAAAATACCAATGAAAATAATCTCAGATAAATATTTTAGCCTCTGGAGGAGCTGTTGTATTTTAACCCAAATGTTGCACTTTTGGTGGAATTGCTCATATGCCTGCACAGTTCCGTCCTATTGTTCCGGTATGTGCGTTCAGGTTATACACAGGCTTGTGCCGTTACTGCGTGCAGGTAAGCGGGCGGCACTGTGCCGGTTCTACAGTAGCTTTGGGCGGTGGCATGGTGCAGGTAGATGACGTCACTGTGCCGGTTTATGAAGGCTGGGGGGGGGGGGGGGGCGACGGGCGCGCGGCAGGGGGGGGGGGGGGCGGCGGTTAAAATATATTTTTTTTTTTTAACAAATTTTATTGACAATTTCACATTCGTGATACGTTTCATGTAGCGGATTTTAGAATAGATTTCTCTACTCTAATAGTCATTTCCAGCAATCTCTTGGTAAGGAATAAATGAAGAATAAAGACATTTTCTTGCTTTCAATGTAGTTGTATTCAGCCAACATGTTGGTACAATAGTAGCGCAAGGCAACAGTCCCCCTCTATTCACATTCACATGAGGTTATATAGCCTAACCAATATTAATCTTCAACAAGCTAACTTACTGGGCGACCATTCTCAAGCTTTCTCTGGACCATTCTCTGGCTTTCTCTGTCACCCAGGGCATCGCCACTTACATTACTTGTTATAGCACATATCAAGCTAAACAGTCATTTACAATTGGATCTGTTAACGAACCTCTTAAAGCTTGCTTAATCATGATGAAAGCGATTTTTCTTCAATTAACCACAAACGTTTCAAATTATATTCCAAGATAGTTTCATCAAATAGCTCAGTCATTGTCAGCGAAATTGAAGTAAGAGACAAGACAATATTTACATTGTATAAAGTTTACCTATTTATTATTCATTTCAGTATAGCCTAATTTTAATATATGATACATTTTACATAAGTCTCAAGTATAAGATGGATAATTGAAATACAGAAATATAACATAATAATAAAAACACATTACATCTGCTGTAATATGTTATAAGTACACACACGATACAGATATGTTTTTTTTAAAAATACCCCTACCCCTTATAAGGGGCACATATATTATAATTTACTAGGGCTCTAACATAACAAAAGATCAGTTGGTTTCACAATTGACGAATGACTTTTTATTTCATTACCCTGAGAACATCATCAAGAAAATCAGTAAAAACATGGTGCTGCATTGTCATTGCAATATGAATGAATCCCAGTTGTCTTATACATGGCGATATACAGGTGCATAGATCACGGATAGATCATTACAGTTCAATTATGACTTACTTGTTAGTTTCCCTCTAAATAACATTTAAAACATAATTGTCTGGTACATGATTATTACATTACATTAGCATAATGAGGATAGCTAGAGCGCCCTACCGAATAATTTCCAAAATGAAATATTTCCCCAATTTTTAACAATAACAGACTCACCTTGTAACATGTGCATTGGCAATCCGCTAACCTCTGTTTGGAGTTTCCCATTAGTGCTTAATGAAGTCACACTCCCACTGCCATGGGTGAGCGAAATGTAGGTGTTATAACAAGAATGTGACACAATGAGTAAAATGAAGTGTCACATATATGTGACCCTTAGGTTAGATTATGAATACGTATCTCACATCACTTCTTATTCCAGACAAATACACTTTAGTTTTGTTCTTAAATACAACGTTAATACTAGACATATGTCTATGAATAAGATATTGGTAGTGATGTTCATGCGCGATCACGCGCCGTCCTTGATCACGCATCTAATAAAAGAGGGCCGTGAATATGAAGTGCATAGCGGGATTTGTCTAAATCTCAGCTTCGTTATGATAGTAAGCACTTCCCATTTTAATAAATTGGTACTAAATTTGGAGACATTGGGGTTCTCGAGCCTATTTAAAAATATATATAGATTTTCCCTAAACTTGAATCATTTGTACATATGATCATCCCAAGGCCACATACAGTTTTAAAAATTGATTCATCCCAGTACCCTCCTCCAGTAACCACCTATACCCGTCCCCAGTACCCTCCTCCAGTAACCATGCACCTATACCCCTCCCAAGTAGCCTCCCCCAGTAACCATCTATACCCCTCCCCAGTACCCTCTTCCAGTAATCACCTAGGAGGAGGAGAGAGATGAGATGTGGAAAGAGTGGTGGAGGGGGAGAGGGAATAGAACAGAGATATATTCTGAACAAATGATTAGACCTCAAACCCTG
Organism: Sthenelais limicola; assembly: GCA_942159475.1. Taxonomy (NCBI): domain Eukaryota; kingdom Metazoa; phylum Annelida; class Polychaeta; order Phyllodocida; family Sigalionidae; genus Sthenelais; species Sthenelais limicola. Next base: position 66,428,940 of record OW804097.1, on the reverse strand, counting down.
GCATATACAACATGCTAATAACATTAATCTTGCTCATTTTATAACTATAATTCTCACCATAATGGACCAACCTAGTTTCTGAAAATTTCACGCAATATATAAAGTGTTTAGATTAGAGACTTCAGCATGGCAAGTGCACTGACGAATGATGTAACAGCTCAGCTTATCATGATACCATCGTCTGTCATCTTCAATCTTGTGTTCTTTGTGACGAAGTCTCTGAAATGATACCAAATTTATATTTGATCAGTTACATTATTTCACATGACATGTACATATTTAGAAGTGGAACTACCAGTCGGTGAACTTACTATTCCAAGTATATGTATAATACTTATTAGATGTGATAATGTTAACCATCATTGAAATCTGCTTGATCTCATTTCATAAAATACATGTGGCGACTTGTAGCTGACTTATCATTCAATGCCATCAGATACGATATAAGAAGCTGAACTAATTGTTGCCTTGCTGACTGATATATCATACATCATTCCATACATAATATTCATCATAATTATTGTGCATTAAGAAATTATTGATGATGCTAATAATCACCGGACTTGCACTCTCCTAGAAGAGCAGAATATGAACCTATATTTAGATATAGCTGGTAGTCCTGGAATTGTTGTCTGTTCCCTGGATATCTTATGTACATGTATTTGGTGATCCTTTTTGATCATCTCACAGCCAGCTCCAATCGTTTAATTATATAAAGTGTGAGCCTCTTTGCAGTGGTTCCACAGACCTGGAAATGCGGCTGAACCTGAAGTAACAAATGATAAGATGATTAAGATTTGAGTAAAGATATTCAAACCCAATTCATTAATGAATTATTCATATTCCCTGGTTACATAACTGAACATTGTCTACCACTCATTTAGCCACCCCTCCCAGCACCTGCATGGGAAAAGTTAGTACCTCTCACCCAGTTATGTATTTAGTATCATTTTGCTCAAGATTTTCCCCAGACCCCACTAGATGTGCTTTGGCCCCTCTACGCTGTCAACTATTTCTAGTGAGAACCCTGTGTAATATCGACAGGACGGACTCTGAAATTAAATTACATGTATCATTGTATATAGAGGGAAGACTATGGATTTTTCAGTTTAACCAAGTCCTATACTACCTAATGAATTCAGATGTCGTCGTCACTAGTCATATACTATAACTTCTACCCCTACAATTTAATTATATAGCGTTATACATCATTCTTTCCCAGTGCATTCACACATATAGGCTCACACCTAGCATTTGCGCAATGAGGGTGGTACTATGACTTATGGGTTGGGTGGTACTCTGACTGCTTATCCTTTATGCCCACTAAAATATTAAAGCCTTGATACCGTTAATCATAATATATTATTAGAAAAATTTCACGGAGATACCCATAAATGGTTTCAAGATTATCTAAAAAACAGATCGCAAAGGGTGGTTGTTGATGGAAGTTTCTCCACATCACAAGAAGTTATATGTGGTGTACCCCAAGGAACTTCTCTTGGACCATTAATGTTCATTTTATATATTAATGACTTACATAACGTTATTAAGAATAGTCAAATACAACATTTTGCTGATGATACGGTAATATATAGTTCGAGAGAAGGAAATTTCAAATATGTTAAAGGGTTACAAGAAGATCTGGACAGTGGCGAAATGAGATGTTAGTTAAGATTCAATTTTGATCAAGTCTTCAAGTACTGGATAAATGCTAAATATAAGATGGGGTTACAAGTATACCATTAGGCCTCATCTATCATCTAGATCATGCCTAGAGATATAACTAATATGCAACTGATGCATAGAGAAACTGGATTGGATGATTGTTCTGCAGTAAAAGTCATGAAGCCATCGACAGACAGAGATATATGACATTGTCTAACCTCTCTCCCCACACTTCCCCCTCTCCCTTTTTTCCTTTGGCCTCCTCTGTCTTTCATACCTGTTTTTCTCTCCCAACCCCATCTCCAATTTTAGATATTTCCTATATAACTATATGTGGTGCACTCACACATCATATAGCCTCACACCTAGGCTACAGGTCGCGCAACTCTTACCGGCATTTACACCTTCTACCTCGGTCAATCGGCGAGCTAAAATAGCGGGGGCGGTCATTGTTAATTTGCGCGACCAGGGCGGTCATGGAGGGGCGGTTCGTGGGTGGTACTTTGACCGCAAAATTTTAAAGGTTATGCTTGTTATATTCATATTAAATATTTACTTACCTATATACTTTTGATTTGGAAAGCATCAGCATAAATCTTGAATGAATTTACATAGACGTTCCCTTGCCTTGGCTTGTGAGGTGTGTTCGGGGTGTGTTGTCATTATTCCGGCCATTACTCTCTCCAGTTGAGGTAAAATGATGTTCCAATGGAGAGGTGCCCTGATTCTAATAATGGGTAATCTCTGGAGGTATCTGTCAGCCACATTGGCCATTTCTCTTAGAGAATCACACATTTTCATCCTTCAAATCATAGCATATTGTCTTGGAAATAGATGCATAGCAATTCAGAACTGCCGCTGCCTCTCCATTGCAGTTTTCAAACCTACTTGGTCAACTGTGCAGCTGACCAGAACGAGGCTAATGTCGCGTTGACCTAGAAATTTACTGGTGCATACTCAGAGCTATTACATAATAGCTACCCCTCGCTAGCGTTCATTGTATACATATTCGATGGCATATGAAGGTAACCATACTTGGAATGAATTGGACAGAGAGATAAAGACAATTGTTGATAATTATTCCTTATTTGTACACTATATTCGTCGCGCCGGTGAGAAATAATGAGGTTCTGAATAAGATGGAGTTGGAGAATTAATGGGTATGAGATGGTAGGAATACAGACTATTTATACCTAGACTATTATGTCGTAGTGAGTAAAGGAAGACATAAATTTCGCTCAAATGTGAGAATGATCGATCTGAATGTATAATCATTCAGCTAGTACAATCAATGCAAAAAGCATTACAAATGCAGTTGGGAATATATGGACAATGTAATAATAATATCATCAGTTGCTTATAAAAAACTGTTTTAAATAATTCACCTTGGAACAGTTGTGGCGACTTCTGAATACACAATAATACCTCTTTAAGTTTCACCTTAGCTTTCAAATGTGTGAAAATGATGCCACACCCCCATGAGTATGGGTGAGCGAAAAGGGGCATTAACAAGTGTAAAAACTTAAATGTGTAATATTGAATCATCTATGAAGTTTCCTGTGTTAACTGCAGGTGATTTAATGATTCAAATTATCATAAAATGTTATATTGCATCTGCAATCTATTTCTATAGTTTGCAGGACTGTGTAGGTATGCACGCTTCTCTGGACACAGTATTATTCTGTGTGCCAACACTGGCTTCTGTGAATAAACTTAATATAGCATTTTCCCCATTCTCCTCGATCAACATGGTATGGCTAGTGTTTATATGAATGTACTCTATAGCCAGTTTCAATGGTTCATTGGTTAGGCTGCCAGACTTCCAAACTGGACATTGTGAGGTAGAGTCCCAGAGCAGCCAGCATTTTTATGTCTGTATCATTTTCGAGTCATTTTATTTTTTATTTCATTAATAACATCACCTCTGGGACTCGGATTTCTTTTAAACTCACACATGTAGTTATTGATGCAATTCCCTTCCAATTAGTGAAAGAATTAGACAGTCTAAGATCGAATTAAGGGAGAAAAGTCCGTTGGATGGGGTTTGGTCATATATATAGGTTCTCTGTTATAGAGGTATGGGTGGTGGTCATAAGCTTGTGTTTATTTTCGGCGAAAATGGTTTTCGCACGGCCACGATTCGTCAAGATAAAATCGGAATAGGCTCACAAATCTTTCCACTATCACTATTGATATATGTGATGTGTTTTAAGAAAATGAGTCATAAGTCGCAAAATGAATATTTTTCAAAGTGATTTATTTATAAGATATCTTTGTTGGAATATTCTAATTCTTGGGGTACTTAATGCTGCTAGTAATATTAATACATGTTCGAAATTTCAAGGCAACGTATGAAATATATCTATGCATATCTAAGGTCATTTTATGGAGTATACTTAGGTACTTAGGTATTAGTAATTATCCACCAAAAAATATCAATATTTTTTTTTCCAAACATTAAGATATCAAACCTGTAATATATAAACACTACTTGAATGAGCGTCTTAGCTCCACAAAGCTTCATCACGCTTGAGTGATTACTGTTCCGTAATTCATCGGTGAGGTGAAGGTGGTGTTAGAAATGAGAGGAGGGGTAGTTGGTGCCGTTAAGAACCGGCACATAAGCTTTTTGTGCCGGGGGACAATCAGATTGTTCAGGTAGATTACACTTGGTTTTTGCAGTGTATAATTATGATTACACACATTGCCTTATTATAAAAATGCTCCTTATAAAGAGCGCCGTGAGTATAGCGATCATAAATTATCTGGATTATATTTGCACGCTCTATTGGTTTATATGATAAATTTGGTCGTTAAACTCTAATAACGGTGCGACTATAGTTATAAGATCGTATCCCTACTATGCTCAACTCAATTCAACTTAACATCAAGAAGGTCTGTGATTAATGGTTGATGCCGATGATTCCAAGACGATTCCCATGATAGTCATTCCTCTGGCCTCTATTTAAAATATCTAGCGTCCGTGTCAATGTTTGAAGAGTACCGAATTTAAAGACCAAACAAATGGTCGCGGTGCTTTTCATCAAATGGACTGAGGGAATAACAATTTAGAGTAACTCAAATATTCATGGCCTAGTTCAGGAGCATGGCCAGCCTTATTAGAAAACGAAATTAGAGACAGACAGAAGGAAGAAAACATTCCAAACGGATCAATACTGGGCACTGGAGCCATGATTGATCAGGTAATGAACAGAGGAAATCCGCGATCATGTAATCGTGGTAGGAGAGAAGTATAATCATTGCTCCAATAAGAGGTGGCAATAACAATGAGTGAACTTTTAAAGATTAGCCCAGTTCCGGAAATCCTCTATGAAGTGCTCCCGAGTTGGCTGTGTGTGTGATTATCAGTCGAGCGCACTTATACCTGAATGGCGGAGGGGAACACAATATGATACAATGAGAAAACCCTCTCCTTGAGTTCCTAGTGTGGAATATTACAAAGAGAATCTCTAACAAATTCAACGAGGAAACCATTTTCCTTGAATCGCTAGTATGAACTATTATAAAACTTTAAAAGCCATTTTCTAACAGATCGGACAGCAGTTAAGCGGATCGACTATTTGTTTTTAGTAGTTTTAACATTATCGAGAAAATCGTGTATTTGGGACAAGTTGGGTAAATCAATGCAATTCAATTTGAATGGATTATGATGAATAATGATGAATATGCATGGAGAAATGTCACATTCGTGCCAATCGCCTTTTGGGAATCTGAAGTGCATAAATTGATGTCATGGTGAACTTTTAATTCTGTTGATTTAGGTATTTTAGCGTAACCCACTATAGGAATATAAATTCATGAGGATACTTAACTTGTTAACAGAAATGGCAAAAAGAAAATATTTCATTTAAAAAAGACAACTATTTGCAGCACACCCTATACACTATTCAATATACAATATCCAGTTGATAACATTATTTCAATTATGTAGGCATGGCAAAAGGGTCAAATGTTATGGCCAAAAAGGGCTATACTTACGTCACAAAATAGTTCACATGAGGTCTAAACTAAAATTTTGAGATTATAATAACCTAATTTCACTTATTATAACTGTAAATGGGTTATTCCAATACACCATACGACATCCCTTATCTCCTATTATTCATTATTTTAACTATTTATGTGTGACAGAAGGATCAGATCTCATGACCAACAAGGGATATACTTACGTCACAAAGTAAACATTACATGTTTGTACAATAATGCTTTTATGTGACATAGATATAAGAATGTATGCCGTCCGCATGTTACAGGTGTTGATAAAGTTTGCATCCAAGTACACAATATGGATTGAAAACCGTCTGTTAGACTTTTTGAAACTGTATTGTCTAATAATTAAGGAGGATATACTTACGTCACAAACAGGCATTTTTAAGAGTTTTTGCCCTTAGAGGGCATTAATTGAGTATATTTAAAAAAAATGAATGTCCTCTCATTATGAGAGGTTGGAATGTAACTAAGAAATAGGTAGTTTAAGGTTTAATATTTTAATGCCTATTCTGTGCAGTTGATTTGATGATGGTGACGTAAGTATAGCCTAAAAGTTGGAAAATGGGTTTTAAAAAAATATACTGTTCCTGTGAAACGAATTTTGAAGTTATGCGCTCAATTTTTCTAAGTAATAAAGTGATGATATAGTGCTCTCAATCAAGAGCATTTCTTTGTATGTGCTTTAAAGATAACTATTAATAAATGGCTCCTTAAAAAGGGATATACTTACGTCACAAAATTGGTTGGAAAAATGTGGGGGGCCACAGGGAGTGGTGTTGAAATCTGAATATGCTCAAGTAATAGTTTCATAGATACTTCAGGCCTACGAAAGCAAGTTAAAACAAACAGAAATATACATTTCTATGCTTTATGCCTATGCTAACATTGTTATGCTTTATTCGTTTTATCTTTTTACACCAAAAAGTAAGGTAAAATGACAGTTTTTGCCATTTTAAGATACTTGATATTGTTTTGAGACATGGAAAAGTATATGTGGAATGAAAGAGCTCATCCAGGGGAAGCGCATTACACAGGAATAATGACTATTCAACCCATAGTATTAAAAATGGTCCAGGAAATGTGGCCAGAATGCAAAACAGCACACTTGAAAAAACTGCAAATACAAGAAGTTGCCTGAAGAAATAGAAGAGGAAGAGGAAGAAGAAGAAGTGGAAGAAGATAAGGGGCAGCAGCAGGAGATAGAAGAAGAACGCATCGAAAAGTCTTTCAACATCCTTAGACAATTTATAAAACAAGTGGAAGCACACATTGCTGGATTACATCATAAATTGTGGAAGAGAATAATGAAGATCAAAGAGAATGAGTGTGCTGCTGGTCACAGTCTAACGTTCTCTATATCAAATGCCTCTTCACTACACTGTCTAGTCGGAGCTATCTCTCATGCTCTTGATGAAACCTATTACAATTAGATGTTATGCAAGGAACAATGGATCGTGAACCGGACGAGCCAGAGACATAAATCTGTTCTATAACTCTATTACTAGATAACCAGGATGTATAGAGACGACTTTAGTAAAGAGGAAAACACTAAGAGGGCCAGTTGGGGAAGATGGGTAAGAGGATTAGAGGCTAAAGAGGATAACCTGATATTGGAAAAACCTTCCATTGATGTAAACGGAGATCGCTACTAGAGAAAGTGGTTGTATGTTTCTCTGTGGAATTAATTAATTATATTAAGTAACAAGTATAGGAAATATAGTCTGGGCAATGGATTAAATATTTATTTATTCTCTCACGTAAAGGAGATAAGAGGATATGAGTATATTCTTTTACTTTATATTCCCGCACAAGAGAGTTTCACCTAGGAATAACAATTTAACATAATTACTAAGATTGATTCTTGTAAAGCGTATCCCCAAATAACAATGCTTTTATGGAAGTTTAAGGTTAAATTCTAGAATATTATTATCTCATATGCAATACCATAGGCTTTCGGTTAATTTGATAGAATGGTACATATGTTATAAGTACTTTGCTACAGAGGAAGAAACATCATAGTTTAAAATAATAAATGCGTAATAAATGCGTATATGCATTCGTTGTGTTGATTGTGATGGGTGGATGAAACATCTATTATGTATTATGTACTGACACAGTTAGCGCAATGAAATTTGAGAGAATCATAATGCTAACCATAGACATGTTCCTATCTATCTGTGTACATGTAGCCTACATAATCCCAGTCTACAACGGACCCGATTCTATTGTTGGTAGCACCTTTCGATAGTTACCAACAGCCCGTAACAAGAGTTACCGACACTATCAGCTAATACCACAACAAATTTATATATTTAATATATAAAAATATATTTATCATTTATTAAGGCAACTTATATATTTAATGCTGACTTTGCATTTTTCACTAGCTATACATATTGCTACTCAAGTACCATGTTTGTATTGCCTTCCATATTTATCAACCTCTGATGCATGGCTTCTCCCGCTGGCTAAAATCAGGGAGGTATATATACAGAGGGAGTAGTCACGGCACACTGCTTCAAGTAGCAGATGCATGTCCACTCGATGGCCTAGCCACTGCATACCAGGGGACGCAGCAGTACTGTTGTCGGCACTAGTACCAGGTAGGTTTGATTGCCCTTTTCCAGCAACAGCATACAACTGACACACTTATAAACAGTTGGCACTAGTAGCAGTAGTGACATAACTCCCAACTATTTGGTGGACACACATCAACCCTGTGACCACTCCCTTTGTATAAACCTTCCTGCTGAAATTAACAGTATTTGACAAAATTTGCTGAAATGGACTTCAAATCTACTATACAAGAGAGGGCCTGCAATGCGAGACGTATCTTGCAGTCGTACCCCCCTCACTTACTTTGCTAAGCTGTGAGCCCCAAATCTTCAAAGTCGATACAATGTGTCCATATATTATGGGTCAAACATTACTGCACACCTGGACATAAGAGTGGAGTCGTGGCTTGGAGAATTGAAATTTTATTCAGTTGCATTATGTAATAATGATGAGTTATAATTAATAATAAAATTTTAATTAATAAAAACATAGAATTATATAATTAAAAAGAAATGAAAATAAGAAAATAGAATGCTGTGAGGCAGGGAGGAGAAGAGTATATGGAGTATGTAAAAAAGAGGGAAGAGGAGGGTGGGACTGAAAAAAGAGGTGCGTGTGTGTTGCACCGTGGAGTGTGTGAGAGTGAGGATGAGGAAGGGGGACGCGGAAGGAAGAGGGGGAAGAGGAAGGAGGTAGCGAGGGATGCTGGGAAGGGGTGTAGTGAGGGGTGAGTCCATAAGGTGGCACCAATGATCCATCATAAGGCAGCCGCCTATGACGCAACCATTTACACTTAAGATGTATCATCACTTATTAGATATCAACCCTCACCCGCCTCTCGCCCTCATCTCCCTTAAATGATCATAGTTATCATCGACAGATGAAATGATTGCCTAAACGCAAAATTTCGTTTTCGTGTTCCTATCAACCATTTATGAGCGTTTTATACACATATAACTTGATTAATTTCCTAATTTCACAGTTCCTGGCCACCGCATGCCAATCACAAGAGAAGCGATGGTTGGGGAGATGTTCCACCAGCCATGGAGAATGCCCTCACTTGACATTTCCCGATATATTGATGGACTTCCATGTTGGCATGGGGGAGGACATATTTGCCCCGTCCCTTAAAGGTCTTGTCCCTTATATATATTCAATGTTCTACCCTTCTGCTGCCTTAGCTATTGAGCTTAATCACGAAGACTTAGTTGATTTGATATTCAATCTATAAACGAATAGCTGGAGAACGATATGGTAAATGTCATATATTCTATATATAGCCATGCGGAAAATTTAAGATATTTTCTCAAAGATTAATGTCAGAAACGTCTTAGCTGTGAATATTGGTAAAATCATAGAGCATGAAGTTGATTTAATGATTGAAATGACTAGCCCAGTATTTTTTAATCTTAGTTAATGCTAATGTTTATTTACATTTCTGAGAGGTTTCTCTCAAGAGCCAATATACCAGTATCAATTAATGTAATGCCTTTCGTCGAAGTACATGTCAGCTGTTAATTAGCCTTGTCTCAAATCTGCTTCAATATTTGAAACTCGGCGACGGCGACATGGAAAGATGATGTTAATGACAGTTTGCAACAAGAGATGTCGGGACCAGAATACAAAAAGTACAGAGGGTCTGATATCAGTCCATTGATGTTAACGAGTCCACTGGGGAAATTGACCAGGAAATATCGAATAATGTCATTTTAAAACTTGATCATGCAAGTGCAAGTTTATATCGTTGGTTTATATCATATTTAAACAACACTTTCAATGCGGCGGCCATTAGTTGTATTTAAAAAAACAAAATACAAAATCAAAAAACAAAATCAAAAAACAAAAACAAAAAACAAAAACAAAAAACAAAAACAAAAATAAACATATGGTCTGGCAACTGCGTAATGGAAAATAATTCAGTGCTTTCTATCATTTGGAGTGTATCTATCCGTTTTCGTAACCTGACTGCTCATCATAACCAACTGTTAAGTGGGTGGCACTCTTTATTCTTTCAAAAAAGAAATAAGAATTTGCGAAACTTTCAAGAGTTAATTTAGAAATTATATTCATTGTTACATATAGGTTATATACTGGATGTAAGGCCCAGGGAAAAGGGTATTCAAATGCAAATGGAACCATGCATGGTCCCTCTTATCTATAAGCAATTGCCACTATCTAGAAATAGTGCACATCTGGGCATATATAGACTACGTAGTGGATCCCTTTAAGAAAAGTAAAGCTTGATGACCATGTAGGTGCACCATTTAACTGGCCCCGTTGCATAACACATCCTTATTTGATATTTCATTCCGTAGCTACCTTTCCTTCCTAAGCAGCTGGTAAATGACCTTTAGTGAAGGGAACTGCGATGCAGACAATGCTAATTTGTATTCAGGAACAGTAGGAATTTCCTACCTACGCTAGGAAAAATAACCTAGCAAGGACCATTTTAAGTAAGGAGTTCTATTATGCAACAGGCCAACATATATACTTTCATGTACATTTGTATCTCCATTCCGAAAGATGGTACTAAAATTGTCGGTTCTGTTTTGAATAAAAGAGAAAATTGCTTCTGTGGAATATCAATACACATTCAGAACTTACGATAACAATAAGCGGTTAGAGATTGAAATAGACGCCGAGGAAATTGCGTTTTGCCATATATGCCCCCAACTCAATAAAGAAATATGTTTGTCAATTCAATATGAAATAGCTTCATTCAAGCGCAAAGCTTGCGGTGGTTTTCTTTTAATGTCATTACGATTTATTGGTCAGTATGATATTAAAGAAGAAAAGGCCAGCTTTAGCAATAAAAAATCATCACCTATATATTATTTTGTCTGCTTCGATATTTCAAACAATCTGTGAATACAGAACAATGCTTCGTCGGTGCCCATTTATTTCTCCTACGTTCTACTATGGATAATTTGTTATTTCAATTTATTTATAACAATAGAAAGGAGCATATACCATATCATACGTCCTGCGGATATTAAGTTATGTCTCAGCCAGTGGTCGTTTTAACCCAACCTTTTGGACAGAATGATAACACAGGACTGCATGGGAATGCCTTTATTGACTCGGATGCATGCCGAGGAACAGGAAAAGCTTATTCTCTCTGGCTTTTTATAAATATATTGCACAACACATTTGTCTACCGAGAAAATACCCACTCCATTGATTCTCCAGTAAATAGTGCAATAGCCAACATTCCTGATGCCACACTAGGAAATCAGGTTGTCCCCGACGAAGGCCGTTCGTTTGGATGACGAACGTCATATTGAGAAAAGGAGCCATATAGAGGAGTTGTGTAGGATGAGTAGTTGTCCTGCTAATCTGCAGAATAGGGAAGGGCAAGGGTATGAGATATTGGATTGCGTGTTGCGCAGCCACTCTAAGCATTGAGACAATATTGAAGGACAGGTCAAGATCCTGTCATTTCTACATTTTCTCAGCGAGTTGAGGTAAGACGATAAAGTGGGGAGGCCTACGGGGAAGGCGACTGGATAGGAAATTGATGGTAAAATCTGAAAGGAACATAGGCGACATTTTATTATAGAGAAGGGGTATTAATATTGGTCCCAAACAGCGATTGGACTATCAATCTTGTCCAGCCACGTGGGGAACATTCCTAGTTGTGAATAACTCATGACGTTTCTATTTTAAGCAATATTGCTCTTTAGATATGCTCGTAGAAATGCCATTGTCCCCCAATATGCTAAGCCCCATTGAATCGATTCTTTGATTTGATCTGATTGATGAATCACCCCTTAATTAACGAAAGGTAAGCGTTATGCTTTATAATCAAAAAGCAGAAAGTAATTAATTTGCTCACAATGAGAAATCGATAACAAACTTTATATAATTATTATGAAAGTCGCTAAAGGTTTACATAGGAGAAAAAGAAACCATTTATTGTTATTGTAAGTGGTCGGGCTTATTGGGCTACAAATATCTTCTTGGGTTACGTGCGGGCAAATGTAGTTGGCGACAGCAATTATGAAGTCTGCAGAGAAGGAGGACAGTCAGAACGGCCATCAGTGGATGACATGTAGAGAGCTTGATTTAGGGATTGGTAGCAGAAGGACCTAGAGGTTGTGGAGGCACCTTGCCCCCGCCAAAAACGCTCCAACCCCCCAAGATAGGATCCCTACTCAAACACTCCCACTGGATCGCTAGTCAACAAATGCAATTGTACCTTGGTGGCCCATGCCGCGTGCCCGATTGGAGAATTGGGTTTTAGCAGAGAAGATCCAAGCTGAAGCTGGCAAACACGACTGGCTGACTGACCGGTACTTTCCTGATCACATTTTCTCTAACATCCATCGACGCCTTCGGTGATGCTTGGTCCCCGAAGGATTTTCTCCCTCGCAATAAGATCTATTGTGCCCCCGAAAAACGCGCAATCGACTCTCCAAGTCCAGAACAAAGCCCTCTCCAAACTTTTATGCTGTGTTTGTATTTTTCATACGCAATTGTTTCTCAATATTTCATCGGCTCATTCGCCTATGTATACCTCTTCTATTGATATTATGTTTTTTACTGAACCATCAGTATGACTCTCACAAAGCCGGCATTTACGTCATTCTTCTAAGGGAATATGTATACTCAAGGAACATAAAAAGGAGATATCAATAAGTATGAGAATACATTGTATCATCTGTTTACTTGTTATTGTCATCAGATTCTGCTTACTTGTTATTGTTAATACTGTCACATAAGTAGTAAGCAAAAACAAGTTTAAAAGAATTTTAAAAGCCAAGACATCATAAGAAGGCTCTCCCTTTGCTTATAGGATGAGAAAGATGGAATATTTGTTTATTCAGGGATCATTCCCCTTCTATAGCTGCATTCTCAGCAATTAAAACAAATACGATCTTGCCAGACATACTACTGACTTATAGGACTGAATTAATCAATATGATGCTGCTGTTTAAGTTTATATAAGAATATAGAATTTGTCGAATCGGCCGAGAGAAAACGGTGAGCAATAATAAGTGAAGCCATCACAGGAAGTGATTTCGGCGGTTCTCCAAAATATAAATGTGGACTTTTATGAAGCCCTGTAGCAAAAACAACCGTGAAAAATGCTCCAAAACGTGTAGATGGGTTGAAATAGGACAGAACATCAATTAGAAAATATTTAGTTTTTGACCGAACTGAGAATGCAGCTTTAGCAGGAAAGGTGTAACCTCCTCTCAATATATGTATACCGTGAGGGAAATGGAGACCATCAAAATATGGACTTTAACCCATGGGGACGATGTCATTATGTGGCATCAGCTACTTGTTTACTATCTACTTAATGACCACCATAACCAAGACAATTAATGTGGCTATCATACCTTGTTTCGTTATCGTGCTAAACAGGTTACAACACAGCTGTCTCAGAGAGCATCTCTGCGACGTCAATTATAAAAGTCTTCAGGATAGAGCGGGAGTTGGGTTAATCGCCTCAAATTGCACACTTTATAAATGTCTCATACAAATTGTTGTAAATATTTACATACAATTATAGGGAAATATAATTGTCTGAATGAATACAATATTTTGTTTGTTTCATTGTTGAAGTAGATTCAAGTGATGTCCTGTCATGAAATTTCTCCTACAGGAAATTGTTTAATTAGGACATGTTTGCATATATATACAATAAGGCTAACTAAAAGATGATATCATCACGGATTTGCTAATCACCAAGTGACCATAAAACCCACTTTGGACGTCACTCTTAATACTGCTCCACAACCGTTTACAACTATAATTATATTTATTAATATAAAGATATGAACTGGATTGTGTCAAGATACCAGGAGCAAAATGGAGAACCTACTCGAACATTTCCACATCAGTGGACTATTTATCAATATGAAAACCAAGAACATTACAAGGACATTACAAGGACATTCTTATTTTAATAACTGTTTATTATCACCGTTTTACATTAATGAAAATTATTTTCTTCGTATAATGTTATTTGAGATGTTAATTTAAAACTTCTTGAGTATCGTCACTTGAAATTGTCAGATTTAATTTAAGAAGGGACACCAGGAAGATCACCGGTGGTGAGGATAGCTTCCTTCTTTCTATTGTATCTATGTATGATTGTGAATGAAAGTTCCATATATATGTTTCTACTAGGTCTTCTTCAAAGTATCTATACGTACAATATTGAAAGGAATGGTTGTTCACAATGTGTACCAATACACACTTAAGTCTGACCTACCGTATACATACCTAATTGCATAAGCAGTTCTGAGATACCATTTAATTTGGGTGGTGCAACACTAGACATATACCAGTCAACCCGGCGACCATAAACAGACAATCCAACCTTCAGATAAAATGCAGTTCAATTCCCAACAGGACCAACAAAACACCTCAATTCCAACTTAGGCGGGGCCATCTGTTGACCATCTCTTTTACATTCGGGCCCCATTGAGAACAATTAATACGTTCTCTGACAATAGAAGTGTACATTTCAATTATGAACATCCGTATGAATGTATGTCCTTCCACTCAAGGTTATGAAAAACAAGAATTCTATTAGTTATAATTCCATGTGTTTTTTTCAGTGGTTCCTTTAAGCTATTATGATTATTATACAAATTTATTAGAATTGTTAAAAAACCAAGCCTTGTTACATTTTTGTTTAACAATTTCATTCACAAATTCACATAAGTCGAAGCATTACTGACTCGATGAACCGAATGTTATCACAAGCTTTTTTCCCTGACACACATCTTAAACAAATGATATTAAATCGTGCCTTTGTCTCATAGTTTTATGAGTGTCAAAAATGATAATCAACACATTAATCATTAATCATCACTTTTTATGCATAGAACATGCCCGACGGGCAAATGAGCGCGATTCTGCGCGACTTTTAATGCGCAATCATTTCGCCATACTTCTGTGATGAGCGTGGACGCTTTTTGCGCAATAATTATTGCGCTATGATTGCGAGATAGTAACGCTAAGGGTATAACGCAATATTGGTGCAATAATCAGCAAATTCTTATTGCATCTTGAACGGGATATTTGTATACTACAGATTCCTTATATCAATAGCATCAGAAATAAATGACAGACTTCATGGCAGTTTCATTTTCCTGCCCTGGCAGCAGTAGTATATATTTCTTCTCACAGAAAGGTATGAAGGGTACCATAATTCCCTAAAGATTTCAAAGAGTGTTTAAGGCAGAGCATGTGTTGCCCTCTCTTTAAAGGCATCATTCATTTTTCATCAATTCTACCATCCTATTAGTGAGCCTGAAGCATAGTAGAAGTCTCCTATCTGATGTGTTCCAGTGCTTGAATGGCTCTGCCTCCCCCAAGCCACTAGGGACAATCTATATGTACAATCATAAGAGTGTTCTGATCACAGCATGTTTCGATATCAAACATGTATATATAACACACATAAACTATAGGAGTATATCACTTATAACATTCCTATGTACATTATGTGGAATATCTATAATGGTATAAATGCCACATAAGTGTATATTAGCGGCATTTTTATTGTAAAAGTAATTGTAAATGCACCCCAGTTTCCACTTGCACCACCTGGTGAAAACAATACCGCCACCTGGTGAGGACAAGTGGCATAATGGTAAGGGCTAAGGGTAATGGGCTATTCCCATTATTTCGAACATATATATGTAATAATAAGTTCTTGAGGTTTGTCTATATTAAATCAGTTCAACGTGTGAGAGAATGGAGATAGCTCTTGCACAAACAGACTAATATGTGATCTATTCGGATTGATTTTAACCAATAATTATGGCAAAGGTAACTATCAATATCAAATAATATGGAGATCGATCAAGGAACAATAGGAACAATATAAGAAAAGTCCATCGTTTGCTGTGTGAGTACACATCATGTCATTGCTTTAATTCTTGTATCATTACAAAGAAAACAAATTCCACCAAAAGAATAATAGCTAATAGCATATATTCGAAAAACATATGTCCCTCCCTCATACATTTTGCTCAATTAATTTTGCTCAAATGCAATTTGTTCCTTATTTATAGGCTTTTGAAATGCGTTCCCGGATTCAGTAATTCATATCTGTTTAGACATAGAAAACAAATGAGTTCGAAATTCTTTCTTATTTCCCTATTTGTCCAGTCCATAGTACATTCAGTTTCATTTCTCCATTAGTTATCTCTCCTACTATTCCCTATAATTCTCATTCAATACCTGGAATAAAACGTGATGCGGAATGATGCATACCCATCACCAAATAATAAAATTGAATAATTAATAGAGCGTTAATTTGCGCAAAATGGGGAAGGGTAAGAGCAGATTCGGAATGTATAGGGGTTTCTTTGACTTGGTGTAAGAGAGTGAGTATGTGTGTCAGAGAATAGAGTGTCAGATTCGCGACAATAAGTGTGAATGCCATGCAGGTGAGTGAGCAGTGCCAGTGTCCTGTTGTGGCTGCATTGTAATGAGTATTCAGACATGATTTTGAATGCGCATTATATGCGCGATTGAGATCACACCCATAATATTATTATTGAATTTTGAAGAAAACATGTATTTGTAGATAAAATTGGTTAAGTAACACATGTTTAATACAAACATAAATGAATATGAATGAGCACTTGATCCAACACAAGTGTGAGACCACCAACAACATGGGAGGAAATAGACGCAATGGATTTCACATAATGGTGGCTAATGGCATGTCCATTTCACTGTGATTCAAAGCCATAAGTATCACACTTCACTAGTTTGCAGTCAATCACAAAATGATCACAGTCCCATCACACTCAATTGCACTCAGTGCCCGTCGGGTGTATACATGTTCCATATTGCTGGAAGACAGCAAAACGCCAGCTTTTATACCTTCTTCAGTGTCAAATTACGTTATTTGAATAAATAAGCTCTGCCAGGCGGTACGGTAACGACTGTCATGACATTTCCCATCTTCAACAAAGGTCAGATGAACTTGCCAAAGGCGGTAGAATGAATGGACATTGTGGTTGACGGAGCATAGCAAATAATGTGCTGTAATGTCTGCATATATAATAGTTGACCGGGGAACTGTCGCAGATAGCAAGCTTTGTTTCTCATGCCCAGTTATGCATGAATATTGCATTCGGAGAAAGCTAACCTTGGGGCAGCATGTATACAAGTGCTAGATATAGTTCATTCCAAACTGGTAATCATTAACAATGATCATAGGTTCATGATACATATTCGGTGCAAATCTTCAAAGTACATGTACATGTATGATGACTGTTTGTAATTACCTTGGAATTCTCAACTTACCAATATGTTTTACCATATCATGCAGTATCTATGTGGTAAACGCGTGTGCCATCATGCATTATCCGATAACGAAATCTTGGAGTCCATACAACTTTCGAAACAAAGCCTGGTAAAAGAGCACTAAAACTGTTGAAAACATGGACAATATTTTGTGCATATTGTTCCCATTGTTGGAAGCGATACAGAGTCAGGTGAAGTGGAAAGTTTCTGTCCGGAATTTTCAAGAGCAAACCGTTTTTAAGACTCCTAGTGCTGAGAACCTTGATTAAACAAATTGGTCACGTTATGCCGAGCACGAAACGGCACGAACGGCAATCATTAATAATTCGTACAACATCAGAAGGTCACTTATACTGTTGTAATAATTGTTGCAATTTTAATATTTGATAATTAAAATACACGGATAAATTGATATGTTATCAAAAAAGATAAAATAAGATTCAATTTTTATAAGAGTGTAGTTTTGACGGAAAGATCGTGGTCATCTCAAAAAGACGTCTTCCAGGTCATGCCTTTCTTGTTTGTTTCCCTTGGCTACTCTACGCAAAGAACTTTTGTGCATTTGTTTTAATTAATGTTTTTATAATTGTTCGTAAATTAAAGTATGCATGTACGCATTGAAGTAGACATAAGTCAGGGTGCTGGCACTCAACTCGGGATATTGCCCCTATATTTATTCAAAAAAATAAAAGAGAAAAAAACACGTCACTGTTCTTTGCAAACGAACACGCTCTCTCTATTTGAAACCAACTAACTACAGATCGCGGGAATCACCCTTGGCGACCAACACAAACACAACAACCAGTACCGTGGCCCAAAGTATGGTGGCTTTATATAAACATTCATGACATAAATATATTCCATTTGCCACATCTTTTAATACAATTATTTACACATATATAACACAGTATGTATCTACTATCTGTTCCAATGCTATAGACATATCTTCCGTTTGTAAACTACGGTATATCGTTTGCTTTAATTTTACATGATAATTATGTTGCCAGCTAAATCTTGAAACTGAATCCAGTTGATTACACTGGGAAGTCCAGCTTTCCTCCCATATAATATCTCCCGTTTACAACCACCGTCATAACTATGACCTTATCCTACCTACACGTTAGCTGATTGCGGCTGATTGCCTGTCTACGAATAGTATATCTGTGGGATTTATTTAACACTTTGCCTATTCTCACCTCCATTAACAGGCATGTTGAGTGTGTTCCTATACAGGACGTCGTCACCTTACAGCGAATAATAACTAACGTCTCCGATCGCACATAAGTAATCTAAACCCACGGCAAGGTTTTAATTTTCTTCAACTTAGTTTTATTAACTTTCGGTCCGCAAGATTCATGACCACCTGGTCACTTCTGCTCTGATAGCAAATGATGTTTCTGCTGTGTGGCAACGCCTGTGACCTGCGTAGTCATCACCCCCGCAAAATCAATCTACATAAATCCTTCACGCTTATTCCCCCTGTAAGGCAATAGATAAAACATAGGATTAACTGGAATCCGGGTTCATATTTGCAGATTTATCAATAGTGATTACTGCTATAAAAGATGTAGGGCGACCGACTTTTTCATCGGTCACCATACTTAGCCTCATGATTGTTTATTCGATCATCGGCAAATCTGATTATATCCCGTGCCGGAGTAGCGCGGAAAGGTGGGGAACTCTGCGAAAATGATTAACAGCATTCACTGTCAAGGGACTAATTCTTGGTACCAAATTTCACAACGGACAATGGCCCTTTTCCCCATAACTTAGCCATCCTAATTTATGAGCTTGACTCGACAAAGTTAAAGAATAAAAAAGGCACTATCATACATGTGTATATGTAGAGTAGCTGTAAGAGCGTTGTGCTATCAGTTTTTACATTGTCAAAGAACCATCCAAGGACAAGTAAGTAAAAGCACTTAATTAATAATAATGAGCTGTGTTTTGGTTTCATAGAAACAAAGATAATACCTTTCCATTTTGTGGCTAAGTTACCATAGGATAAATATATGATATAAACTAGTGATCGAGGCCCTTCTCACAAAACAACGATGTCAGGTATCAATAATTCAGCCTAATTACAGCGTTATTGCTCTAGGATGTTCTTGGTAAATGCTAAGTATGGTCTTTGATTAGAGACTTACTGCTCCCAGGGGTACCCTTTCTGTTATAGGGCTTCACAAGGTTTAATCATTAGACCCCCTAAAGCGCTCTGTTCATTGAAAGTGCTATAACTATAAGGCTATGTTGGTAGCAAGGCCTGTAGATGCCGCTGATAACTTTCACTATTCCAGAAATATATATATGGCTCCTAAAAGCAGGTGGTGTGATTAAATGTTTCAAAATGTCATATTTAAACGTGTTCAAACATAAGATTTTTTGGCATTTTACGTGAAAATCGATGAAAAATAGCCTAAATGTGGAGCCTCTCCGACCTCCCTGTGTTTACCTCCTTCCTGCATCAGCTATAGCATCGTAGGTCACGTTGCCAACGTCGCGTTGCTAACCTGATGACAACGCACGTTTTCGCATGATCACTCATACATGTACATTTCCTAAGTTGCTGCATGGATTACCGTAACTATTTTCGAATCACTTTCAGTCCTTTTCTCAGGTATAAATCTTTTTAAAACAAATTCCCTCATTTACATTATTGTGGGAATAGTTAGAATGAACATGAAGGGATTTTAGTTTATTATTTTATTATACCTTTGGGGGAGTTGGTATGATATAACGCACACCAATCTCCCCATCTCCCCAACCAAATAAATAGTCAGATATATCCAGTATAATTTTCTTTAGTCTAATAGGGAAGTTGCTTGAAGATTTCGATAAAAATGTTGCTAATACACATGTATATATAATATAGTTGGTGGGCATAGCGATTTATACTTCAAGTCATGATGCAAAGGTTCCCTTTGGTATGGTAGCACCTTAATATGTCACATTTGAACTGAACCCATCCCAGCATACACTGTAACAGGCATGCGCAGTGAGACATGCAAATCTCCTGTTGAGCAGAATTTACTAAATGCGTAGAGCTGCTAATTGTACATTTTCTGACGACCTCAACCATATCTACCACTGACTCGCAGCTGAGACTCCCATTATAGGAATAAAGCCATATAAGTAAGATTGAGTCTACGGGTCAGAAGACCGACCGGTCATCATCATCTAGTGCATCTTATACATGTTAGATGATCAAACCAAAGGCAGGCCATATGCTGACCAATCAAGAAAGCAATGACCCCTCATGCCTTGTTTATCAGATTGACACTTGATTAGCACGAACCCCGAGCATTTGTCATGACTAGAAAAAAATCGGTAAAGATTCATCTGATGATATTGTGGTAATAATAACTTTATCCACCTCTTGGAAATGGGGAATAAATATGACCCCTGGTTTGATGTTTCAGAGATGGTTCGAATAACAAAATAATGTTGTCAGAAAATATACATTCAATATTAAATGCTACTGTGAACTTGGTAATTTAACACATCATCTACTTAAGGGTTAGAAACTAACATTTTATTCCGGTTGAGATCGTTGTTTGTTTAGGACAAGGACTAAGACCAGAAACAAATGTTAGTTTATAATCCGCTTAGGATATGTTTGGGCCGTTTATTACTCCACGGTGAAGTGTGTATCACATAACATTTGTATGTAGAGATGTGTGGTACATACCGTGTGGTACATTGTTTTGTACCACATGGGCGGGGCCTAATGATAAACGCAAAATAAACTAATTTCATTGGTTCCCATCCACGCGGGAAAATGCGTTGTCAACGACTCTTACTAACGTTACTAACGTTGCGACATTACGATGTACAATATTGCGTCGTCGCCGGCATCAGTGAGAGAAGAATGGCAGAAACTTCGTAAGTAAATAAAGGACTTTTTGTGGTAATTTATAATTAATCTATTACCACCGTGGAGTAAAAATAGTACCGCATCTCGTAGGTGGTCTGGCATCAAGGATCGCATGGACCCTCGACGATTCTTTTCAATAATAACCCACTCGCCTATCGGCTCGTGGGCCATGTGAAAAGAATCATCTTGGATCCATGCGATCCTTGATGCCAGACCACCTACTCATGCGGTACTATCATATGACCATTAATGCGCGTATATTAAACTATTTCCATCTTTATTTCATCAATATTGTATCTAGAACATGCTTAAATCCTTGGATATCTACATCCGCGCATTTCCTTGTTTTGCATTATTTAACATTTTGTAAAGGCCTCTCTGATTGGTTGATATTTACAAGTTTCCAATACCTGATATAAGCAGGCTTCTGATTAGCTTCTATTGACAAAGACAAATCTCTTCTTTTCGTTATGTTTCACTTTATGAATGATCA
This sequence comes from Sthenelais limicola, assembly GCA_942159475.1. Classification (NCBI taxonomy): domain Eukaryota; kingdom Metazoa; phylum Annelida; class Polychaeta; order Phyllodocida; family Sigalionidae; genus Sthenelais; species Sthenelais limicola. Next base: position 66,407,059 of record OW804097.1, on the reverse strand, counting down.
ATTGATAGATTTTTCACCGATAATTCTTTATAAGATGAATGAATGAAGTCAGCGAAAGTTTCATCAATAAGATATGTATACTCAGCTGTTTCAATGACTGGGTCAATACAACTTCTTGCCAGCATCCAATCACAGGCAGGTTGTCACTCACTATAATTGTCTGGTATAATTATGGGGTTCAAAATGGCCCAAACATATTCTTCTCATAGTTAGGTCCTGATTGTATTGAACATTTTAATATAATGTGTTAATAAATGTTTATCAAGAATTCAATTTTATTGGATTTGGCTAATAGTTTCCTAACATTTGGACATTTGCCGTTCCACTGAGTTTTCAATACAAAGAAATAGTTGCTCTATAGGTTTGTTTGTTTTTTGTTGTTTTTTTGCTCTATAGGTTTTAGTTGTACATAACGGTAGAACATATTTATGGAAAGCATACATATTTATATTAACATAATATACATATGCGGCGTTGATCCGTGCTCGGTTTGTTCCGGCACCAATCCAGAAGATGAATGATAGTGAGCAATCATATATATCACATCTTCATACTAACAGCAATCATCTACCTCAAGTTTCGACCCAGGGCGTTTTGTGGTAACACAATTCTCTCATTATCTCACTTGGTTGGATCTGAAATGAAGCGGGCCTTGTAATCCCCTTCATCATGTCATTTCAAATTAGCATACCACTCCATCTTATATGAGCTTTGTATTGCAGATTGTCAGGACGATGATGCCGATCTCGTGGCATACTAAAGGACTAAAACCCTCATTTATGAACTCCCATAAACATTGAGATGGGTTAGCCCTAATTTAAATACTTTATATAAATCAATGTCTATGTTTTTGTAATGACTAAACATTGATAAATTGCTCTTCTCGGACAAGATTCGTGACGGAAAGTCTTCGCAGACCACTTTGCTCTTTACTTTGCAGTAAGGCGAGGCTGGTCAGATCCCCTGTCTAATGATAGCGAGACGGTCATGTGAGTTGGGATACATAGCCATTTGTGTGTTAGTATAAACAAAAGGGGAAAGCCCCTTTAGTGAATCCTCATTAAGAAAAAGACTGTCGTCGTGCATGGCTCACCGACGTAATGATTAAATCAGGCCTCCATACATAAGAAATAATTATGGAAGTGTTAAAAAAGTATTCCAATCCTATCAAGGTACGTCTGACTAAGTTGCTGTCGCTTATGCAGCTTGTGTAAATGTTTCTTCCTGCATACATAGTGTCTGTGTCTTACTTTAGTGACTCTGTGAATTCCTTCTATGGAAATAATAGTATAAGAAAAAAATATGAATTGTTGAACTCGAATAGCGAAATTTATCTCTACCACTTTCAAACAGACACAAAATCCATCTCTACATCAAGTCAACTATGAATCGAAAAGATTGGATACGAAAACGAAAAAGACTCCGGTTAGAATGACATACTTGCTGTTGGGAGTGAAATCAGATATCGCATGAAACTATACGATCTCTATATACATCCGGAGCACTTTATATAAGCTCAGGGACGCTGGATGTAGCGATATGTACAAAAAAAACAAAAAATCGACCTTAGACTATGTTGGCACTGTCTATGAAATTCCTGGGCAAACAAGTAACTCATTCCGGGGTCGCATCCCGCCTGTTCAATGTCAGGGACTCTTATATTACCTTCGCCATTGCGTCTAGTGTGTAGTTTTCCTATAAATATTATATGGCAATCATATTCCTAATGCTTGGATTTCTCAAGATTAATTCTACTAAAAAATGCTGACAGAATCGTAATGCCAAGTGCTGAAGCTACATAATTAATCACATTGCATGATCCAATACTTTCGTTTGTGTTCATTATTTTTTAATTTAATTAGTTTCGAATAGAAGTAGAAGAAGAATGATGTAGATAGGCACATTAGCAAGATATGTCAAAGTGCCTCTTGAGGATCACCCAAGGAAGGAATTGGGATAATGTTTTTTGAAAATGCGGCATACATATGTGGAAGTAGAATTAAAAATTTATATGGACTAATGGAGAGAATTGGGAATATGATTACAGTTGACATTTGAAAAGTTTGAATTTTAATAAAGGTCAATCTGCCGTTTTCCTTTCCTCGTCGCCACGTTGTAAAAATAATTTTGTTGGATGAACATGTTCAAAAAGCTGCTTACAACTTCCAAGATCATCTGATATTAAAATGAGGAAAGGAAAGACATCTGTCCAAAGTTTCTATTTATGTTGAACTTTCTTGAAGCACCTCTGCCACAACTTCCAATTAAATCACACCAGGTTCAACAGAAATGTACCTCATGCCTTGTTAATGAGGGTAATAGAACATATCAAATGATAGTTGCCCAAAGTCCCAATCTATCCCAATTAAATTACATCGATATTCTACAGAGCTCATATTTCGAATAGCTCTGTGCATACAGATATCTGTCAGGAATAATTGAAAGAAGATTCCGTCTGATTACGAATGATTTTGTTTCCAATTTCTTTCCACGAAATAAAAGCCGTTGGCATTCCCGGATAAAATATGACGCCTGAAAATAGCAAAACTTTGTATACACTACTTGCCATTCACAACGGATACTACAAAACATGATTGGTGCCGTTTCCAACAGAATTCCTTAGCATAGTTTCTCGGAGAAATAAAGTTAAGGAAAGTAGTATGGTGATTAGGTTAATTCTTAATTACACAATTATGATTGACGGGTATCCAACAGCCATAATCCAAGAGAATGAACAAATCCTGAAATATTAGCTTCTCACGCAAAACAAATCCTAATGATAGCTTTTATTGAGACCGTGAAGGATGAGTTTTGCGTCCATTTCTAAGAAATTCTCGAGTTTGTTCGCATGAGAAGAACAGCTAAAGCCAGAGAAGAATTTAGGGATTGGCAGGGAGTCTTTTGTTGGACTCAACCATAGGTATATCTTGTCGTACGAGAACATGTTTAACTTTTCATTTCATATAGTTTCATATATGTTCATTTATGACAATCAATATCGATATCAAAAAGTCAAGAAACTTATTTAACGATATTTTAGTTTGGGATTTTGAAATCTACATTGTCCTCTCTGCCTTCGCATCTGCCACTGAGAGGATCTGGCTATAACCCATACATCGGTATCAGGTAACCATGGAAACAGGAATGCTATGATGGGTGCTTGAGTTGGACAGGAGGAAAGTATTGGATGTGGATGATAGTATTGGGAGAGAAAGAAGCAGTTGACATGGAATGGTCCTTTATTCAATATATCATGCCACATTCCCATTGAGGGTCCATCAAGATTTATCAGAACCCTACTACGAATATTTGGCGGAACGAAACTATTAAGCTTTCAGGAATCGGAAAGGGAAGAATATCTGTCCTCACATGTTTGGGTTATTCAAAACGGATATATCATGGTGCAGTACGTTTTGAAGTAATCTTATTTTGGCCCATCTATTGGGATTTATACTGAGCAAAATTACCAAAGCTAATTAAATAAACAAAATTGCAAAGTAACATGTAAAGTAGAGTTGTATGCCCAATGTTTTTTTTCTGTATTATTGTGAGAGGTCGCATGTTGAGCGTAAATCAATAAAGGTTTGGCTATTGTTGGGTGTTTTTGAAAACACCTGCTTATCTCAAACAACATCATAGATCAGTGGAACTGATTACCATTATTGATTAAACATTCGTCTTTAATATTGACAATTCACGAGTACCTGAGATTTTTTAATGGTTTGTGGTCGTACGGGATAATGATTCATTATTCAACAAGGAAGCACGATAACATTTTGATTAATAGAATTTGGAAGAATTTCTGTGTTTCGATTGTGTTGCGTTGGTTCGATGCCACCTGTATTGATTCATTGATAATATGCCAGCAATAATGCGTCATACTACTTTATATCACTTTATAAGGTCAACATTATATAAAGAGATCTTTCTATTTCAAACACCCACTACCAGAGAGTATAATTATAAAATTCGGGGTACAAGGACAATCGTTCATTAGAACGAGAGTACTGTGTAACCATGACCGGAATAAAACATTGTAAAAACCGAGGGTGATGTACATAAACCCAACGGGTTGGTGGAAGTAATCTGAATATCACAATCATCGCAAGTGAATCAATGCAATGCAGTAGTGAACGGATTTATTATTATGCCTTTAATGATATCAACAGGACTATTTATTTCTTTTGTAGACCTTTTCCAAAGATACTTCATTTCAGTTACTTCAGTCAGGTGGCGGGCTTACGTATAATGTGTGATGTGTCACAGGAAAATGATTCACAAGTCGCAAACAAATGGATTTCTAAAAGATGAGATCAAGCAGATTCCAATGATGGTAAACATTAGAACAGCTAATAAGTATTTCTATATTTAAAGTTTGATATATTAATACACTGTCTTGAAATTCGGTACATGCATGTATCCAACTGAAATTGCTAGATACCGCAAAAACGAGAACATTCCAACAAAGAGATCTTGTAAATAAAACACTTTGAAAAATACCAATTTTGCGACATGCGACTCTGTGGTGACAGTGGTATACGCAAGTGAGATATATCTCATATGAGATTGAAACATATATATGTATGGCCATACGATTTTCGGTAATGAGTATCACACATGATCTCAATGGGATGTGTTCTATTTTTGTATCACGATTCTATGTATTGTATTTAAAAAGCTAGAAAATATATTTTTCTTAACATCCTTCTTCCATGATCGCCTTTTGATTTCCTTCTCTTCGAAGCTTTAAGTATTTATAATACAAGTAGCTCTCCTATTGGCTGAAGCATACTCGCGGAATATCTACTTGTTTGCAGCCTCAACGATGGTTATATCACAACTCTTTCCCTGCTGGTTATAAAAGCCAGATCACACATGTTGAATGAACAGTTCTATCATAATTATGGTGTGTTGTTACTCATATCGCTGTTACATTTCACTGTGTAGAAGCACCGATTGTGATGTATTATTACTGTATATAATCATTTATCGCCAACGGCTAAGTTTTTTTTATTTCAATGCAGTATAGAACCATTCTTAACAGCCTCAGGATGATTTCATATTAAAAATACACAACTGCAGTTGTGTATTTTTAATATGAAACCATGGTTCATATTCAGTCAGAGTGAGTTATCATAGGAAGCTAACAAACAAGTTAGAGACAAGCTCAGGTCCCAGAGGAAGACCGCCGTTCTGCTGATCTGGGGAGCACTCTTTGAATATTTTAATACTACCATGATGTACCTAGCCCGAACACCTGAATAAAATCGAATTTAAAAAAAGCTTCCTATTCTAACCTACATTATAGATGTGGTCTTTCTTCTTTGATGCCTATCAAGTGTCAATAGACTGCTTCTTGTCACAAAGACTGCCTAACCTATTGCAGTGATTTACCGTGCTAGCTCTAGTGATTGGAACGTTATACATGCATTCAGCTTAAAGAGAAGCATTGCCAGAATACCTAGCCCATCGGGCAATCCCCTTTCATGGGGGGAAATTGCCATGTCGTTTACATATGTTTTCCAATTGCATGCAGCAGACAAGCGCAGTACGTTTAGAATACAAGACTAGAGCTCATTCCCTATGGAATACGTTACTGAAACTATGGCCAGAGACTGTAAATTCTTGTATTGAACTTCAATGCTTGTATGTGTGTGTTCTTTAAAGGGACAATATCTGCCGAGCAAAAAAGGTTTTAATCATCAACAATGTTTTATAGGATTGCATTACAGTAAGGCTTTGAGTAAATTGTCATTATGTCATGTTTCACATTAGCTACTACATTATGTAAGAGACACTAATTGGTATCAGTGCTAGAGCCGACTGCCACCATTCTATAACATTCTCTCCTTACTGATTGGCCTATGCTACACTGTAAATCCAATCTCAGATGCTAATTTTGAGTAGTGATACAATTTAATCTTTGTTCCACTCTGCGTAACCATCTGGCATAACATGTATACACATATTTGGAGGTCATAATGTTGAGAGAGTGTTCAGGATAATCTATAGATACTCTAAATCCTACAATCAGTCCACCTTTTCATCGGACGATAAATAAAGCACTGGCTGCCCCAACCATGGCCTCCTTATTACATGTCTGGTGCTCTGCCATCTGAGCCACCAGGACTGTACTGTCCAGCAACTCTTTGTCACACCAACACAGAGCCTCTTGAATTAACTCTCGGGCTCTCGACAGTCTCAACAATCCGATATGAATATGCAACACATTATGGCCAGAGTTCTCTGAGTTCAAGAAAGTGTAGAAACATACAATGTATCTAAGTAGGATATATAGGATGCAATAGCATAATAGGTACATGAGATGAGAAGGATCAGAACCCTGGGAATTTACCTCAACTCCATCCAAAACCCATCATTGATTCTAGTTCACATTTTATTTGCATTGACAGCTTTTTACTTTTTAAAATTCACATCGTCAAAGGTAGTTTGGAATACTATCAAACAAATCACACTTATGGCAATTTATGTTTACATATGAAAAATATTAGTCTTGAAATACATAATTATTTATTGCATGGATTACGATACAAAGAAACAGACAACAATGTTTTGTTCAAAAAAGAAGCGGACAACAAATCAAGGGTATTTTATACTAAAATACGAGTATAGACCTGTTCTGAATTCTCAACCCATCGAGGGAAATATATGGAATATCCCTGGAATATTCTAGAGCCTTTCCCTCGGCGTCTAAACATACCAGAGGGATGTATGTATATGAATGTGAAATAATATATGGGATCTTTCCAGGGCCAAAGCTCAATCTTCTTCCACACGAGCGTAGCAGATGAGAACGAGATCACAAAAGGGATCAGTTATATGAAGAAGCCATATCACACGGGTTTTGCCGGTGTCGATCCCCGTCTCCGGAAACGAGTTATACATTGATTGGTGGTGGCATCAGGAAGGAGGTCGGCGACAACGGAAACCCCTACTTACTAGAATGAGGCAATCATGCTGAATATACCACTTAACTGAGCTTGTACTCGGGATTAGTCGAGGATGCAGGAATAACTCGTTATTATTGGTTTGGACTTACAGGTTTTGGGTTGGGTGTTTTTATTTTTGTTTACAATTACAGTTCAAATAAGGCATTGTGGCTATGTTTAGATAACTTGTAGACGTAGTTCTAATTAGGGATATTGGACATGTTAATACTGAAGTGTATGTTATCTCAAATTGTGTTTAAAGTCAAGGTCAAGGATCTGCACCAAAGCTCAACACATTATACACTATATTTATAAAAAGATCTCTCCCCATCACACTAGCAACAGATCCTCTTCTACAAAGAGATGAAGACCAACCCCAGCTTGCAGCTCTTGGGATCCACTCAAGACTTAAGGGCCACCCGAACTGTTATGTAACATTACGTAACATTGTGTAACCTCATTATACTTATTAATTATTAATTATTACCCATTTATTATATTATCTCATTACTAAAATCGCTAATTTTGCTTAGCTACCCAGTACTGTGCAAGTATACTTATTCATGCTAGGCCATGGATATTACATAACGGGCTCCGCCCCTTTATTCCTTATCGACACCCTGGAGGAAGATCTGTACTTTGACTAGATCATTAAACTCAGTTGGTTTGCTCTTCTCACGAAGATCACAGGTGTCTCAGTGTTCCTTCCATCACACCTTAACAGAACCACAAAGTAAACTAATGTTCTTTTCGAATTGACTGTCATTACAGTAATCGACTCTGCCTACAGTTTTATATATGCTTTTCAAAATGGAATATTGGTTACTCATTTCTGACCAGTCAGGCCCTCTAATGAGGCACTTTGCCTTTTAAAACTAATATTTTTATAATATGTGCATGATAATCGACTCACATGCCACATATTACGGCGAATACTAAGGTTATGTGTAAACATGTTTAATGCAATCCATTGTTAAATTACCCACTAAAGTTAATTGATAATGTATATTTATATATTATATATAAATGGCAATGGAAGAAACTGTCAAACGTTGTCTGTACTGGACAGAATTTTAAGATTTAAGATTTAAGAAACATTTTATTTCAATCAAGGATTGCACATGAGATGACGTTTTTCTAACATAAGGGAGTTTTTCACGCCACGTCTGGTATCTTACAGTAAGCACATGTGGTAGTGTTATATAACATCAATACATAATTTTAAGTTAAGTTTTGTAAATAACCAATGAATGAGCGATACAATATGGCAAGTGGGTGTGAACAACCCTTTTTTTTGTTGAAATATGATGCTCTGGTTTATTCTATAAAATTATCGTCTATCCAGATAGATGTCGATCTGGCATAATTCTTAAAGTGTTTAGAGTCTACATATTGATAGGCCACGGTCGGCAATCAAATTAAAATACAGAAATGGTTCTAAACGTGTATACCATAATATAATGTCCGACCATTACACGAGAAGTTGACAGACATTAATATTTTCTCCTGCAATTTAATATTATTGCTTTTAACGAAATCTGTATCTGCTTCGCCAGCCCGAGACAAATTATGTACATACTTTCTCGATTCATGGAAATTTCTATTCAATTAGTAGTATTCTGTTACTAATTGAAATTACTATTGCTGTGTGTTTTTGAAACAATTACAGTTTGCAAGAAAGAAAATGTATGCTGAAATGTTTTAAGACTTGGCATTTTACCTATAATTGTTTGTTCTATTCTAGGTATTATTGTGTATGAAGAGGAAAGTTTGGTGTCTCGCTCCGACAGAACTTTGGTCCAAATTGCATCTTCTTAATCGAATTATATGGGAAGTATAAACGCAATGCCATCTGGGGTCATATCCAGTAATTGCTTCTCTTCTAAATACTCCACCTCACGGGCTGCGTGTGAGGCAGATAATCTCACGATCATACGGGTTGTTACCGCAATAATAGAGGCCTTCCAAGATAATGGTTATTACCTTTATGCAATCTATTAGATACCTTTTTTAGAATTATGCAGAATGAAAACTCATCTATCGACTATTTTTTCTCTCTGCAAAGCACCCCTCGCACAATTTTGTAATCTCTAACTGCCATGGGAAAGACGAAACGCTATTAGTGATTATATTAGATGCTCAGATTGAAGCCTGCTCATTTTAGCAACAGATACATGCTATGGAAACATTTTTGGTTTTTCCTCTCCCAGAATTATTATTCAAGCCATTTGTCTCCATTTTACCTGGGCCAAGGACAAAGAATTCTAACCCTGAGATTAGGTATTATCATGCAAATTGACTATTCTCACACCTTACTCAGCCTTTTTCAGACTAATCTCGGGCTGAACTGTTTGGTTGCTGAAACAAATGCAGGGATTATCAATACAAGTAATGCGAAATAGTTGTGTGACAAAGTAGATATTGCTCATTGTTTATAATGGTAAAACTTCATTGATAGCTTGAGGGAAACAGTCGCGCATTAACTGTGGTTTTGTATACAGTAGAGTCCAGTATAACAACCAACTCGGTAATACGACCAATCCATTAGGGAAATAAGATAGGAGAAGCTGCCCGGTAAAGCGACCTTCCCGCTATACAACCAAAAATATTTTAGCTCGAAAGGGAGTCGTCTAAACGGGAATCCACTGTAGTTTAGTCGTATATCTAAAAACTATAGACACACATTGTTGAGAATGGATGTCTGCCAAATACCTTTGCTACATACTTGTGAGATATTTGCCTTGTTTGAAGACGGTATTTCCAGTACAGTGATGTTGCCACTACATTTTAATATGTAATCTAAGTATCCATCGTTTTAAACATCCTCTGTATTTTGCCCTAAAACTCTCACATCAGCGGCGCCGAAATACAGGTTTTGTTACCTTGAGGCATGTTAGAGCCCTCTACCCTGTTCACATATGCTTTGACAAACAAAATTAAAATGCATTGCATTGCCCTTGTTTGTTGAAATCTCATGGCGATTTTAGAGGGGACGTCAGCATTTTGAAAACTAATCCCTTGAGCGTGATGCTGAATTGGCCATCAAAATTGTACTGCCATCCATTTTTCTTCTCAGTCATAAATGCACTGCAGGGGTTATTTCATTTATAAAATGTCTATAACCTTAATGTAGGTCCTATACAAACAAGCACCTATCCAGACAGTGTGTGGTACTAGATTCTTGCAATATTCAAGAAATCGTGTTGATATTAGACCTTTTAACGATAAAACACAATAGATGACAGAAATTATTTATTTAAATTACTGGGCGGGATAGGCGGTTCCATATGTGATATGCCTATTAGCCTTTAGAAGCTTCACAGCCCCACCACACAGTGGCTAGTGAAACAAAATCAGTATAATGTATGTGTATACATGGTTGTCCAATCAGCCAGTTTCGCTGGTCCAATGGTGAGGCGTTAAACTTCCAAACGGGACGTTTAGTCTAGGCCCAAAATGGAAATAGATGGATATTTAAAGTGGTTGAGGCGTTTTATAGTAGAAGCATTACAACACTTGTTCTTAGACAATTAATATGTGCTAATTCCAAATCTGGTGGATGACAGAGTGTATCTTCAATATTTTCAAGATGGCGGCCATTTTTTAAAATGGCCACTTATTTTAAGCTGTGTTATGTGTTTATTCATAATAGCTTTGATAATATTTGAGCTAGATCCTTCAAATTTTGTGTAGAGTTGAAGAAATTATGGTTGAATTATCTAAATGAATATTGGTGATTTTCTCACAAGGTCAAGGTCATTTGTAATGAGGTCAAATGTCAGATATCATTATTTTCGCTGTATAATCAAATAGACAGAGGGGCTTAACTTGCTGAAAAAGGTTTAGACTGATTCTGGCCAAGGAATCTGTCTCAATGATATCAATCTAGTGTTAGTGACCAATTTAAGCAATCCAAGATGGCCTCCATTATGGCTGTGAAAAGGTCAGAAGCACTATATTCTGCAGTGAAAGTTACTTAAGCACCACCACCATAGAGAGACCCTTTGAGATAACCTTGCAAAGAGACCTCTCCCTAGGCTTTGGTTGATTGTTGTCCAGGAAGTTGTCTGAATAATGTCAATCTGACATATTTCAGCATTTTTAGATTTCCAAGATGGCTGCCAATATGTCTGCCCAAATAGTAGCTTCATTAATAATCATCGGATTTTGAAGTGTAGCATACTGAAATATAGGTTTTCAGGGGTGCAGAATTCATTGAACATGTCTGAAACAACTTTGGATAGAATATTTAAAAGATAGTGTTGCCATAGCACCCAATATATTGATCAATGCATCATAGCTGTATTCATTATAAAGATAAATGAAGCTTTTAAAACAAATTCAATAACAAGCAAAGACATTAGTGACTTGGCACTTCCAGACTAATACTATATAGTTTGATGCAAAAGGCCAGGTGCTTTGGTTATTAAAATAGCTTAAAGTGTCATGAAGCACTGTCTACCTATGATGGCTAAGCTAAGACAGGAGGAATTGTGACCCCAATTGGGCTGAGAGGGGCTAGCAGAGGCCATGACCCAGCTGTTCTTTTAATGAGGATGTTAATTAATTAACAGGGACTAATGGAATTCCGTCTTACACACATCAGAGAGAAATCACTGCATTATAATTATCCTGCCATAAGCTATACATACACTGTATTGTGGTCAGAATCCAATCCAGTAATGCAGGTATTCATGCAGGGATAGTAGACATGGGGTATAACTGGTATTGAAAATCCAAGGACCCTAATCTGACACAGTTTATATTGATAAACTTAGGTTTCTGATATGTGCCAGCTTTCATGTACACTTCTTTGTTAATAGCTTTGCCATGTGCATTGAGCAGATGTAAAATATATTTCTTGACCACTTTACAACAGAGTACATTTTGGTGTTAGCACAGCTCAATGCTAACATTATATCACCGTTCCTATGCAAACATAAGAGGGATTAACAGTCAATTCTGATGTACTGCAAAGAACTTGATCACTTAGATGGAAACTGCCCACTTTCAGTTCCTGGGATGAAAACCTTTCCAAAGCTGCTTTGTTTTCATAGTGAGAAAGTCCAGTAATTTGTGTAGAAGCAGTACTATCTGCAGGGATGCAAGTTGTCCTTCTGTTTACGGATTTCCTTCAATCCCATCATTACCAAAATGTGTAATTCATTTCTCATATGTCTCTCAAATGTTGTTCCTTAATCAGCCAAGGTTCTGCCAGCAACTCAGTGGAGTGATATCACCAAATTGCTGGTGGAATTCTATGTAGGAGGGCAGCATGTACAATGCTATTAGGGCACTTACTGCCAATTTTGAATACCCCAACTTGCATCCCTGTACCTATCATTTCTTTGATGGGATGTCCTTCCTTCCTTTTCCATCTTGTGCCTTAATGGACAGTGAATTGTGTCAATCAAAAACATCCATACAATGAACATAATGGCCATATCCAAAGGCAGCATGTGAAGATTTATGACATATCTCCATATGTCTGTCTAGTTGTCTGTCTTACACAAAGCAACAAGGCCTTGACCATCAACACTAAAAGCTGAATCATCTGGTATGTTGAGGGTCTTTGTACAAATAATCACTATCATAAGTGTATCCATCAGGATAGCTGACTGTCCTCTTCTAGGGCTGCCATCTGGTGCTGCTAAAGAAGGAGGAATTAAAAGCAATTCATGCTTTAAAACATCAGAGAGATCCCTGCCTCACATAAGATTTCTGATTTTTGAAGAATTGAATGGTCCACAGGGAGGGTAGTTTTGTGAGTGATGCTTTGCTTAATCTCAAATAGTTTTTCAAGGTGGCAGAATATTGCCTCTGTATAGGATCATAAAACCTTTCATTCATTTGCTCTCTTAGTATTCTGGTAAGAATTGTTCATAAGTCTCTTGTCCATACTTTGAAGCTCCTAAGAGAGTCTGTTATCTTTGGTTTTGTTTTGGTCTTTTGCAAATTAAGCAGCTCATGTGCAGATCCATTTGAGAAATCTACTAGATCCTTATGGTTCTCAGTCACCATTTTCTCTGCTTTGTTGTCCTTTGACAGGCAAGGTTAATTCTATTTCCTTCTTCAACTTTCCCATGGACAGCTTCATTAGTGGTTGCTCCAAATATCTCTCTGGTATCTTGGGATATAGCTGGGAGGAAGTTTGCCAAAATTCGTGAAAATCGCGCACTTTGTGACAAGTTTTTGAAATTTGGTACAGTGATAGATATGGGTTTAAGGTTTTCAAAAACCACCGCATACAAATTGGGGTGGCCCCCTGGTGGCCATTATCCACAAAACCAATATGGCTGCCACCAGGAAACAAGAATGTCATATCTCAGCTCCTGGTAGCATTAGAATCATGTATTATACCTCTTTATCTATGTTTTCAGGTGTGAGGAGTCCATTTCTGACCTTATATTCTGGTTTCAAGGTCATTTCCAAGGTCAAAATCCAATATAGCCATCATGAGGGTAACAAATGCCATATCTCAGCACTGTAAGCACTATATCCATATATAATACCTATTCTCCTATGTTTTAAGGTGTGAGGAATCCATTCCAGGATTTACTTTTATCTTTCAAGAACATATAAGTCATTCAAGGTCATTTTCAAGGTCAAAATCTAATATGACCACCACTAGGATACCAGAATGTCATGTATTTCCACTCCCTTTAGCACTATATCCAAGTGTTATACCAGTTAGTCCATGTTTTAAGGTGTTGGAAAGACATTTCAGAAGTTACTTTGCTGTTTCAAGGTCATTTAAGGTCATTTTCAAGGTCAAAGTCCAATATGGCCGCCAGGGATTAAAGAATGTTATATCTTGGCTCTCATTAGCACTATAATCAAGTGTAATACCAGTTCGTCTATGTTTTTAGGTACGAGGAATCCATTTCCGAAGTCATTTCCCTGTTTCTAGGTCATTTAAGATCATTTTCAAGGTTTAAATCCTGAATGTCATGATAATAGAATATCATATCTCAACACCTGTGAGCATTAGACTGTTTTAGCAACCCTACCTATCCTGCCGACGCTAACCTAAACGTATCTTTTGTGCGTACTACGTCATGACGTTGTGTGCAGCTGCTTAGGTAATGAGCTAGATGCGTACGTCGGGACCCTATCTAAGCACGTTTGTACGTCGGCACCTATGCATCGTCCTCAGCAACATATTATATAACTTTCATGAACTAAAATAATCTAGATGCATGCGCAAAATAGTTTTTTCCCCTTAGTAGTGAAATTGAGACTCAAAGCCCGTTTATTCAGCCCCAAACATGTGATTCTAATGGGCAATAACAGACTGGCTATGAGACCGTCAGGCCGACGGGACTGGCTGACAGGACGTTCTAGGCTTAGGGTTGAGGCATGATGGAATGCATCGAAATTATGGCTATCATTAGCCATGAATTATGGCTATGGCTAGGGTAAACATGCATGATCATCTTAGTTTTAAAAGAATATAAATACATTCTTGCAATTGATGGCAGAGGAAAGGTATGTTCAATTGTGCGTGCAATGGGCCTGGCGCTAAAACTCTTTTTGTTTTGTGCGGCGCTAAGTTACAACGCATACCTAAGAAATAGGGTTAGGTTAGCGTCGGGGCGATAGGTATGGAGCGCTAAAACAGTCTATTATATCCATGTAAGATACCTATTTGTATATGTTTGAATCTCAAAGAGTCTTGCTCTGTGAGTTGTCTACTGTACACAATATTTATTTTTTTTCTCACTTCTTTAGATCTTAGCCCCAATATAACATTCAGTACACAAATGTATAACAATTATTCTGGGACGGAATTCATAATAAAAAAGTGCACTCTTAGACAGATGTCATATAAAAACTTACAAAATACAGAGAAAATAATCCTTAGAGTTGACTAAAGTAATGGACTAATGGGTGTTGAGGTATTACTTATTTCTATCTTCTTATACATGACTTAAACTATCTAGAAGAGCAATTCCTTTCAAGATATCACATTTGTGATTCTGTTGACTTTTAACTAAATGGTATCCAAATAGGGGTTATTAGAAAACACAGATTTGATGGATACAAGCCAGTTGACAAGAAAAAAGGGTGCTTCTGTTACACCACCATATTGGTGTACACTATAAACGTTCCTAAATTATATTAAAGACCCTGGAGAGCTTTACCAAATCCCAATGGTCTGTTTGATACCTGATAGGTATGGTGGTAAACCATACCAGCTTGGATTTTCCCTCTCTTTTATCTGATCTTGAAGCACTACAGGTTCTATCTTAGATATTAAAATTAGAAACTGTCAAGCATACATTATGCATACCTGCTCAGTCTTCCCTGGCTCCACATACTCAAAGTGCAGGCATTTTACCTAATGATGAGTATGGCTGCATGAGTTATGGGCATCATGAACCAACCCACTGAGATGTAGAAGTGACTGCTCTGACCTGTGGTCATGGCCATTTTGACAGACAAATAAATATTGCCTGCTGTATGCCTGTCTTCTCCAAAGACATGGTACTACTAGAGACCGACTCAGTCAACCATGATATTTTCATGGAATGGAAGTTTGTTGTACTCTGGGGACAAGAAGTTTAGATTGATGGCCCTTGGTCTGAGTCAGGAGTCCAGCATCACGTTTCTAAAGGAGGATAGTTGGCAAAAGGCCTCACTCATAGACAACAGGAGTAGGAGGGCATAGATTTGCTGTTTTCTAAAACTGAATTGCTGAACGGATTCAATTCCTCAATACCTCTAGGCTCTGTACAACCTTGTCAAAGATGGCACAGTTGTCAAACCCTTTAAGTAACTCATCATATTGGTGAGGTCATAGACCCTCAGATGGTGTGGTGCTGGCCAACAATCTCTTTCCTGAGTTTGGCCTCTCAGAGTTGTAGATCAGATTTTGATCAGGGAAAAACATAAGATACATCTCAGAACAGTGGTGCAGACTCACAGAATAAAGCAAGGAAGCTCATATTCAACAGGCTTTCCTAATGCTTTATTCAAGCATGCCCTGCTCACTGCAAACTTCAGTAAATTGGGCTGGGAATGGAATGCCAGAACCAAAGTGTGGGTACCATATTGGATAGATCAGGTAAATGCCACCTGGTCTTTCAATTTTCCCAATCACTGTTGTTTTAATGATATAACAGATACATTATTTAGAGTGATGCACTGTTATATTGTAACTTTTCACTCTCCAACTCAACATTTCACCATTAATGGGTGATAGAAAGTTATTAAGGAGAATTGAAATAAAGATTATGGTTGTTTTAATGGGTCCAGAAAGCTAAAGAGATAAGCCATTGACGTTGATAAACAGGAATATGACAACAGGAACAAATTTCTAACAACAGGAATGAATTTCTAACAACAGGAATGAATTTCTGACACCTTAAAACATAGATCAAGTGGCATTATACTGGATGTATTGCTAATGGGAGCCATGATATGACACTCTTATTGGATTTTGACCTCAGGAAATAACTTCAGAAATGGATTTCTCATGCCTTAAAACATAGACAAACTGGTATTACACTTGGATGTAATACTAACAGGAGCTGAGATACATGACATTCTTGTGACCCAATGGTGGCCATATTGGGTTCGACCTTAGAAGTGACCTTGGTAACTTCTGAAATGGATTCCTCACACCTTTAAACATATACAAAAAGGTGTTATACATAGATGTAGTGACGACGAGATATCACACTATATATCCTTGTAGCAGCCATATTGGATTTTGACCTTGAAAATGACCTTGAAACTGAAATATAAAGTCGGAAATGGATTCCTCATACCTTAAAACATGGACCAACAGGTATTACACTTGGATATAGTGCTAAAGGGAGCTGAGCTACATGACATTCTTGCATCCCAGTGTCGGCCATATTGGATTTTGACCTTGAAAATGACCTTAAATGACTTATATGAACTTGAAAGGGAAAAGTAACTCTTGAAATTGATTGCTAACACCTTAAAACATAGGAGAATAGACATTATAAATGGATATAGTGCTAACAGGAGCTGAGATATGACATTTGTTATGCTAGAAGCAGCCATATTGGATTTTGACCTTGAAAATGACCTTGAAACTGAATTATAAGGTCAGAAATGGGTTCCTCACACCTGAAAACATGGACAAAGAGGTATTATACATGTATCTAGTGCAATTAGGAGCTGACATATGATTATCTCCTTTCCTGGTGGCGGCCATATTGGTTTTGGTGCATACAGCCACCAGGGGGCTACCTCAGTTTGTATGCGGTGATTTTTGAAAACCTTAGACCTATATCTACCAGTGTACCAAATTTCAAAAACTTGTCACAAAGTGCGCGATTTTCTTGAACTTCCTCCCAGCTAATATCTGAGATCTATGCTTGAGACCCATCACATGAGGGAACTTGGCCTTTTGGTTAGACAAACTATTTACTGGCTTTTATTGGGGTCAACTTGATCAAATTACTTCTTTCATGACAAATTCATTACAAACTTCCCTCTAAATTCAGTATAGTCTGTGGTAGCATTTCCTTCTCTGTTACATATATTGTTCCCCAATTTGCATAGTTCAGGTGGCTGTATCTATAATTGGTCTATTGTAAATGTACCTTGTTTCCCTGAAAGTGGAAGTCATAAGCAATATGTGTTTTCTAGAAAACAAATCAGTCCCTCAAATATAATTCATCTTTATAATGATTATAATTCTGATGCACTGATCAATTAGATGGTTGCTATGGCAACACTGTATCTTTTTACAATACTATCTAAAGTGGTTCTAGACATGTTCAATGAATTCCTCACCCTTGAAAACCTATGTTTTGGTATGCTGAACTTGAAAATCTGATGATTATTAACGAAGTTGCTATTGAAGCAGCCATATTGGCAGCCATCTTGGAATTCTAAAAATGTTGTAAGATGTCAGGTTAACATTATTTGGACAACTTCCTTGAAAACAATCACCCATAGCCTTATTAGTGATCTCTTTGCAATGTTTTCTTCTGTCTGTTTGGTTATACAATAGAAATGATGAGATCTGATATTTGACCTCACTACAAATGACTTTGACCTGGACAAAGGTCACCCATTTTTTACCAGATAGTTTACAAATATTGCCTCCACCCCTACACAAACTTTAAAGGGTCTAGGTTAAATATTGTTTAAGCTATAAAGAAGAAACAGGTAACACAGCTTAAAAGTAGCTGCCATTTTTTAAAATGGCCGCCATTTTGAAAATATTGAAAATTCACTCTGTCATCCGCCAGATTTGGATTAAGCACATATTAATTATCTTAGAACAAATGTTGTAATGCTTCTACTAAAAAACGCCTCAACTAGTTTGATTTTCTGAAAATGGGCCTAGACTAGTTGTGAGATCGAGTCCCAGAGCAGACAGCCTTTTTAAATTTGTCTCATTTTCAAGTCTGTTTTATCTTTTTATTTCACAATACCTCCACATCTGGGGCTCGGTTCTCTTTTGAACTCACAGATTTAGCTTTTGATGTCATTCCCTTTTGAATGGTGAAAGAATTGGATGGGCAAAGATCGATTTGGGCGATGAAAGTCTCACCAAGAAACAAAGAATTAACTGAGCTGAGATGTCAATTCCCAGATGAAATGGAGACAAATATGGATCATCATGAATACCTCTGGAATATTAGGAGTGACATAAACATAAGTACTTAGGAAGCGACACCTAGTTGCCCGCTTACCTCTGACTGAAGCATTCCATCCTTCCCTACCTTCCTCAGAAGACGACCAATTATCTATTCGCATTTTTTATTTCTATATATCTGATATTGATATGGCTAAATATATAAACTTAAGTTGCAGTGACGCTCCATTGACCTCTATTCGTTAACACTTTTGAATTCCACTTTCTTATAATATAGATCAGGCCGCACTACTTAGTTCTCTTCTATACATATGTGGTGTAATGATTGGTTTTTAGTCCGAGCAATAGTTGATACCAAATGGCACAATGGAACCTTGTAATCGACTCGAGACCGCTGATTGTGTTTTACCTAGGTGTTGAGATCGATGCCAGTTAGTATAAAATTTGTCGAGACACATGTTAGACATATTTAGGGCCTATGAATAAAATGCAGTAGTTACCTTATTCATGCTTAAATTCATGCAACAATGTCTGTAAACTTTGGGAGCAGGATTTCATAGGCTGCATACTTCTATGCCTTAAAGAATAAAAGTATATGCTTGCATGAAATAAGTTTCATAGCTGCATAATGTTATAGAACACACGACAGCGCGGCTCGGGGTGCAACATCTTTAACCGATACATAAAATTTGCAAATTTAGCCAAGGAATTATAGAAGTATCAGGAAAATGATTGCACAAAATGTCTTAACATTTGTGTTAATGAAGTGTATATTATACGGAAATGTATGGAATGCGAGTTTCCTAAATATCAATTTCTACATTGCGTCTCAATTATACCATATTCTTTGTGTGTTATATATATTAGACTATAACCATTTGAGAAGAGTTTCAAAATATTCTATAGATACATAGACCTATGCATATATAGGTCTGCACTCATCAAATAAATCATTCCCTTAATTAATTTGTACTTTCTTTTCTTGGAAACAAAAAAAAAGAAAAAGAAATTGGCATTTTCCCTGCCTCACTTTTTTCTAGCCAAAGATGCCCAGTGGATTAACCTGATGAAACGAATCGCTCCTAACCATGCCTATATATTACTATCATGATCAGACCCGCAGCTTCGTAAAGCGATGGGCTATTGTGACTACTACGTCTCAGAGATAATCAAATTCGTGGGAAGACTACTTTTCCCCGAAGCAAGCCCTTGAAGTGTTAATGCTACCTACTGGGCTCGGAGTGGCAGTTAGAAAGGCACCGTGATTAGCTATGACCTCACCCTTTCTACTCTTCTAGTGATAATTAAGTCGGTATTTATTGGATTGGGTTAACGAGTTGCTTAGGCCAAATGGTTCTCTGTAAAACCTCATCGAGTGGCTGAGTCTTCGGGCCGGAGCCTCTAAGTCAATGAAATGAAAGTGGTTCATCTGTTGAGTGTATTAGGTCTGTATTCTTTCTTCCCTGTATCTTTTCCCATCCTTCTTTCATTTTCGATATAGGGAAAGTTTGGGAGATGTATGGCAATTATTTCTATGCAAAATGTTATCTTATTGGAAACCAGATACCGTGCTGTTTGCAATAAAGCGGTGAAAACAAAAGCAGGTAGTGGAATTAAGAGCTGTAAAATGAAACACGAAAATGTCTTCGCATATGTCGTCTTTGTATTGTTAGGTCTTGCTTGACAATTGAAAGGAAACATATCTATATGGTCAACATGCTGTAGATATCCATATATATTCCGTTTCTTTTCAGGACGAGAAAGGGTCTAAGTATATTAAGCAAGAGGGATGTCAGCACAACGACAATACTTAACTTTGCTGAGATTCCCTGAGTCAAACTGTCATCTTTCGAACGCATAGCGGTGCTGCATTAAATTGCATGTCTGAATAAAACAACGATAGCTCGGGCGTTACAGTTTACGAGTGTGTTATGTTAAAGGGGTGGGTTGAGTTGCCCAGCTGTCGTCAATCATTTTGATGAATAGCCAGCGTTTATCAGCTGTGGACATTGACAGAGTGTCATTTTACCTCTAATACATCAAGCCCAGACC
Source organism: Sthenelais limicola (assembly GCA_942159475.1). Taxonomy (NCBI): domain Eukaryota; kingdom Metazoa; phylum Annelida; class Polychaeta; order Phyllodocida; family Sigalionidae; genus Sthenelais; species Sthenelais limicola. The sequence goes on along the minus strand of OW804097.1, from coordinate 66,386,473 downwards.
TCAGACATAACACTTTGGTGAGAGGTCGTCCAAAGAAATTATGAAAAACTAGTACAAACACAATGACCCTTTGCCTTCTGTCTCCAAGTGTGATCAATATCATGCTGATGGCGGTAGCAGAAGTCCAAAAAGATTTTCATCAATGCCAGCCGCGGCAGAAAACAACATACGGTGGTCGGAAACTCCGCGGAACAATACAATTATAGACGGCATTTATCGAATGTTCATACTCGTATTTCATTGTTCAAAGCAAACAAAATGATTCAGGACCTTTTAGAGAAATCTCTGATTAAAGTGTATCTATCATAACTTTTAAAATTAATTAGAGATCTTTGCAATCGATTTTTTTCTTCGATCAGATTAGAAGGACCTTTAAGTCATAATTAGTGATCAATTTAAGTAATTAGCTCAAGACCTTGAAGGTTATTCATTTAATCAATCACTTCGAAATTTAAGGTTAACGCATGATGATGATAGAATAGAATAGAATAGAGCAATCTTTTATTCAACTAAGGGTTACACATTTTTTATGAACAAGTCGACAGGCCTCTGGGTACCATTCAGGATTTATACCCAGATCTTCCGGCCGTTCCCTTGACACTCAGAGATAGACTTCTACATAATTTGGTTATGTAATACATTATATAAGATATAGGGTATAAGAAACTCAATGTGAGAGTTGAGCAGGTTTGGCTGCGTAATACAGTACATAAAAAATGCAGAGTATAAAATACAAAATATGAGAATATGAAATACCAAATGTATGAGATATATCATTTAAACATGGGATGGTCGATACAAATTATTAGGATGGTGGACTAGGCAATCCAGTACAGGATATTTCATGGCAAGATATCGACTTAATAATAGTCTCCCTGGAGAGAGGATCCATTTTCTACTTTTGTTTTATATAATACAAATTTTCAATTTCTTTTCTAAAATGTTTTCTTGGTTCTATGGCCTGTTTCTCAGTTGACAGTGAATGATATATGTTAACCATGTATCATAAGCATCATGATCCAGGTTCATCATACATATTCAACAAGCCAGATCATGTATTGATATCTATTATTATTCAATGGAGCCCAAATAAAAGGTATCTTTATTTCGCTAAAGAACACATGTTCATAAATGACATGTTTGGCCTCAGACTCCTATTTTGTTGTTTTAAGGAGGATAATATAAAGATACAAGTATATGAGAATGTATAATAATCATGTTGTATAAGAACTGTCAAAAACACCTGATGACTTTAATTATATTATTACTGATATTTAAATATTGTTATTTAAATGTTTATGGCCAATAACAAGTTTTTAAAAGAATAGATTTGGACATAAAAGATAAATCAACATCAAATCAACAGGGTTATCAGGGAAGATAACAGCGTGCTAAAGACAAAAACAATGATCTGAATGAGCATCAAATAATAAACAGATGATACATAATATCATCTTAACACATGCATTCAAAACCTACACTTTAGCTATTCAGCTAAAACTTCCTTCTAATGAAGTATATAATCAGCCAACATAGACTTGTTCAAGAAATCATTTTTATAACCTCATAATTGAAGGGCTTAAACACAGCTTATCGCTTAATCGCGAGCTTCATCAATTCGGAGGACTAATGCTGGTATTTTAAGATCATAAAGAAAAGATGTTTCTACAACGCAACCAGGGAGAGATTAATCATTTCCCATGCAATCGACATAGATGCAGGAGCTAAAGGACATGATTCTGCTTAGAGTCCCAGGGTAGTAATATCTTAGCCACGACGTCAGAAAATATATGAACTGCATTTCTGTATAATGTTGATACTTTGATTAAATTCTACTAAATTAGGCTGAAAAAAGGTAGATACTGCGTATATATCTGCGTACATGTTTTAGTATTACGTTGATTCAAAAAGCCTCTTTTTAAAACCTCATTTATGTCTTAAAATCGAGTAATTTCAGAGGATTGGCCAAGGTGAATTGTACATTTTCTGATGAATACATCCATATAATATAGCCTCATAAAAAGGGGACCCACATGTCTAACACGTATGGGTATGCCGATATACTAACTATGTTAATATTCGGAGGATGACACTGTTCCTAAATAAATATTTATGCGGGTTAAGGACTGTCTGATAAAAACTACCAAAGGGGAAGATGGGCATTTCTTTTGACGTCTGCAGAAAACCAAAATCTTCCTTAGTCTAGGCAGAGTATCCCATGCCGGCGTGATTGTTCTTTGTTTGATTAATTGGTTTTCTTCGTCTTTCAACGGGAAGCGCTCTTGAAGTGAACTAAGAAAGAGTGCTTGCTGAGCTAATTGACTGGAAACAACTCCTCCCCATTGTAACCTTGCAATTGTATCATATGTTTTCTAATGGCAAAAATGGAGAAAATTACGAAGCTAATCAGTTCACCAGTAGTGTGCTAAAATTAATGAAGGTCCCCAGATACTGATCTTTTATGGAGGTAATGTATAGGAATAGGGCACCTGATTCTGATTCTAATACCATGCATATAAGATAGTAAGCAATTGTATTGTAAGGTGGGGGAGAGAAAGGAACACAGAGAGAGAGATGAACATATAAAGGGAGCGAAGGCGACAGCTAGGAAGGGATGATTAAATATATTCAAGTCATTTAAAGATATTAAGCCATTTACTATCATGAAAACTAAATATTGTGGAGGATCTTGTCTAGTTCTTTTGCCACAGGGCTTCATAAATGCCCGCATTAATTTATGTTTCAAATCCTTTCTTGTGTTAGCTTCACTTCTTATCGCTCACTGACGGCCGTTTTCTCTAAGCCATAATATAAGTACATTTGGTAAGATTTCTTTTTTCGTACTAGGCGAGAATGTAGCTTTAAGAGATATATATATAAGGATACCCAGGAAGATCTATCTTTAGAGGGTATTGCCCGATTATGTATACTATGTGTCATAATAAAAGTTGTTAATAATAATATATACTGGGGGATAGGGAGGATGGTGAGAAGGAGGGAGAGGAAGAGGGAAGGACAGATCTACATGCAGGAGAAAGGAGGGAGGGAGCTGTGGGAGAAGGAGTGTTGGAAGAAGGGTGAGAAAGAGAGATACACCTTGAATTACACATATCTAAAGATGGCTATGCTCAATGTACACTTGACTGACCCCTTTCTGACTGTCAATGATCACCATGTTTATTATTTAAAAAGGAAAGGGTCTTTAGCCACAAATCCAATGATATTTGGTTCATGAGAGGATTGCAGTGCCACATCTGTGGGAACTAAACTATGTACAGCCAGCCTTTTCAAATCATTTCATTCTAAATAATTCAGTTTTGCATCATGCTATGGGGCAATACCATTAACGATCTAGCGAGATATCTTTACAGTAATTTCATCTCTGTGCATGCCTGTAAGACATAAGTGTAGATGCCTAGATTGTTTAAGAAGTGGCCGGTTATGCCCTAACATCTCTGCACCTCCATGGAAATATAATAGAGTCTAAGCCCCACTTGATAATATTTTTGGAAGTATTTTGTTCAATATTTTCCTGCCAAGTGATGACAAGTCTGTTAATAAAGAATGACTAACACTATTCGAGTCAATAATCATTATGGCATACCACACAATGATGTTACAGATGAATACCTACTTCCAAGGAAAAACAGATAATAACCATTACAGGAACGGCGGATTGAATAAATTCTGATCCTATAATAAAAGTGGCAAGTACCTTGAAAATTGGAGGGATCCTGTTGAATATGGCGTCGAGTATACTGGACGTGTCCACAGAGGTGTGAGAGCTCGGGTGCCTATATACTGTGAAAATTAACACTATTGTAGACAAAAGGAGCGAACATACAACAGCATATCCATTGTGGACCACTGTGAATACCTGTGTGTGAAATTATCATCTGACTTATTGGATTTAAACAACATTTTAGTCGATGACCACCAAGAAGCCCCTATTATCGATCGCCGATGACACCAGTGTACCGGTGAACTCGCAAGCAATCCGACGCCTGAATCGACAACTAAATTGGACACTTAGCGGGAATATGAGTTCAACAGCAAAGAAAGAAATAGCAAGGAGATCATCTCGCAGTAAAGAATCCACACCAAAACCTATAAAAATGCCAGTAAGTGATAAAAACATTTCATCTAGCCCCAGAACGCCAAGGTCAAGGACCATTGACTCAATGGACCATGTTGACTTACATAACACACCGCCACCGATCACTATAACCAAGCTCACCGATCCTCCCTTCACCATAGGCACACACGCCAGTGCTTGTGCCTCAGAGCCTAAGGAAGAGCAAATACAAGAACACAATACATCTAGCCTCCAACTTATGCTCAATCGACATCTAGAACAGATGAAAGCACAAAATACCCAGACGCTATCCAAATATCCCGAAGACCTAAAAAGCCATAACACCGAAGCTATGAAAAAGCAAACAGAAAATATAACCACACAAATCAGAACCATAACTGATGACCTGGCAGCGTACAAACTCAAATACGACCAAGACCTAGGAGCCTTAAATGTAAGAGTAACCAATGCTGAAGCCAAAGTAGGTGAAGAAAAATTGATCCAACTGTTTAAGTCTAAGGTCGAACCTGCCATAAAACAAGATATCATTTCTCAAATACCCCAACCACCACCAGCACCGCAACAGCCAGCACAACCAGCTGATATCCCAAATAGCTTAAAGAATGATATTGCTGCAATGACAGAAAGGCAGAAAGATTTGGAAAAGCAACTACACAACGCTGGGATCGAAAGGCAAAAAATGCAAGATCAACTTGACCAATCCAGGGACAAATACGATTTGCTTGATATGAAAACTCGCAAACTTAATCTTGTCCTTGACGGGATACCTGAAGAAGCCAACGAAGATCTGCCTGCAAAACTGGTTAATATAATAGGCCCAACTATTAACAACTTCGACGACCAAGATCTGGACGTAGCCTATCGCCTAGGGAAACCAAACCCCAAGAAAACGCGACCCATCCTTATGTCCCTTCTCTCAATTACGATGAAAGACAAGATCCTCCGCAGAGCTCCAGATATAAAGCAGCAATCCAGACAAACAAAGCTATGGATCAATAGGGATGTGCCAGAAAGATTACAACGACAGAATACCACTATCAGAAAGTGCGCCAAGGCGCTAAAAGCTCTAGATGCCGGCCACGCCCCCACCACGAGGTTGACCTCGTTAGTCTACCTAGGTAAACAATACGGGGTCAATGACCTAGAATCACTACCAAGCGGAGCTAGGCCCTCAGATTCGAAACTAAGAGTATTCCCGGCAGTCAAAGGTATAGGGTTCCAAGGCGAACTGACATATCTTTCCAATTTCTACCACCGTAAATTCTGGTATAACAATGTAGAGTATATTTCGGTCGAGCAGGCTTTTCAACATACAAAAGCTGCATCAAACAACACGCCGAAAAATGCGAAACTAGCTGATGACATTATGCGACTGACTAATCCTTACGACATCAAACGCATTTCGAGCGACATCATCCCCGATAACGACTGGCAAAAAGGTGAGAGAGTTTTACTTAAAGAGATTGCAGGATGCAAATTTCATCAGCACGAGGACTTGAAATCTAAATTAGTCAATTCACCATACGAACACTATTATGAAATGACCGCCGACCGCACCTGGGGCACCGGCTTTAGACTCAATGACCAAACCTATGACCCACTAACCAGCAAATCCGGCAAAAACCAGTTTGGGGAGATCCTCTCTGAACTGAAACACCACTTTGCAAACCCATAAACTGTATGTTGTCTAATTGCAGATTCTACCGCTGACTTTATACGCCCATTATTCGAAAGCTTATTATCAGCAAAATGCCACCACGCCCGATTATGATTGTTGGCGACTCACGAGTGCGCGAGCTCGCACCATATCTGCAACCCCACCTGACCCACCAACAGTACAATAAGACAGTTGTACGTTCTTACTCTGGCGCTTCATTGAAGCTATCATCAAACCTTGCAGCGAATGATATTTATGCCTTAAAACCCATTGTCATCTATTTCGCATCTGGTCTGTGCACGATTACTAGAAAGGAGGAAGGTCTAGTACGAGTAGCCCACCCAACCATCCTGCAGGCTTCTACGGCCTATGCCGACGATATGGACTGGGTCCAGCAGCAAGTAGAACACATCTTATTTCCATACACCACCAAAGTAGTGTTTTGCACCGTGACAGGAATGGACCTGGCATGGTACAACTCTCGTGACCCCGCTGCCCGGGAGGCAACACAGGCCCAGCTCGACAATACTGTAATACAGGTGAACCGAAACATCGCGGCCAAGAATGATACGAACTATCTAGCGACCCCCCCACTGCACGATTATATACACCACAACGCCAATCACTTTAAAACCAATCACTATTGGAAACTGGACATTGATGGATGCCACCTCACCACAATCGGCCTGCAGAAATGGGCAAAACACCTGGGCAAGCACATCGTGCGCTTGGGAGTCTAAAACATAACCAACCATGAAAGGAATAAGTACTGTCTTCCTTATCTGACCCCCTTCATCGAAGGGGGCAGACACACACTATCTCCATATATATATAAATACATAATATAATGTGATACGATATTGTGATGTGATAATGTAAGATTTATGTTTATGTTATAGATGATATAGTCATAATCGTACTGTATGACTAGATTTGTCCACCCAGGGACCATGACCTAACAAAACATGATCCCTAGCTACTTGATTGATGTTTGATGGCCAGGCTTGAGTACTATATTTATATTTATGTTTGACCAGGCCTTTCTGTTCTGAGACAATTCGGTGGTGCTCTGAGACAATTTGTTCCCTAGTTCCATGTTTCATATTAGATGTTTGCTTGAAGTATATGTGATTACACACCAAACTTTACTGCCGTAAGTGATAAATATAAAGCACTGATACTCAAAGCAGTGAAACCTAGTTAGTCACGAACAAAAGATTATTTACGCGCATTACTCATGACCATGATTCACACAATTTGTTCCCTAGTTTCATGTACCACATTAGATATCTAGTTCGAAGCCTATGTGATGACACACCAAATCTCATTGCTGTAAGGGATAAAATCTAAAACACTGATACTCAAAAACAGAGAAATCTAGCTGGTCACGAACCAAGATTATTTACGCGCATTGACCATGATCTATTATGTTACTGTCTAGTTATTAAGTCCTATCTGTATTGATAGTCTAAAGAAAAGATTATTTACGCGCATTGACCATGATCTATTATGTTACTGTCTAGTTATTAAGTTCTATCTGTACTGATAGTATGAGGGAAAGGTCTATATGAGTTAAAACCTTAGCACCCCACCCCAGTGATGGCCATAAGCCAAGATTATCCAGATGTAATGAACATGATGTACTGTAATATTGTTCTAGTTACTAAATCCTATTGCAATGACAGACAGATATCGATAGTCTGAAGAAAAGGTCCATACGAGTTAAAACTTTAGTACCTTTGTTCCCTAGTTTCATGATTCGTAGTGGATGCCTATGCTCGAAGCTTATGTGAAGACACAACAAACCTCATTGTCGTGAGTGATAAATATAAAACACTGATACTCAAAATAATGAAACCTAGTTGGGCACGAACAAAGATTATTCATGCGCATTGATCATTGATCATGATCTATTATGTTACTGTCTAGTTATTAAGTCCTATCTGTACTGATAGTCTGATAGTCTGAGGAAAAGGTCTATATGAGTTAAAACCTTAGTACCCCACCCCAGCGATGGCCATAAGCCAAGATTATCCAGATGTATTGCATTTGATTTGCTGTATTATTGTTCTAGTTACTAAGTCCCATCAAAGATAGACAGATGAAAAGGTCGCGGCTGACAATTACTGACGCTAGCAATTTAAAAGAAACCAATTTAAACGATTACTTTGTTCAACCTTGACATACTTACCTACCAGATTGTAATATAATTATTATTATTATTTATAAATGCTCAGTTACTGTAATAACTGAAACACCCTCTCGAGTGATGCTATTGTGATGCTATTTTGATGCTATTTTAATACTATCTTAATACGATTTCATACCAATGATGCTATATTTGATACCATTGATTGATATTCACGCCATATTCAAAAGAAAACACTGTAGATTTTAAATATGACTATAATAGCCGAGAGCTGACTCCCTTCATCGAAGGGGGCAGTATTGTTCTCTGCTACCTGATACTATTGTAATAATAATCATGAGGGCCAAGGATACCTCCCATTCTGCCGGAGACCCCCCTCGATGCAGCTAGCGTCTGAATAAAAATGTTTTTCAATTCAATTCAATTCAATTCAATAATGACATTTGGCAATCTTCACAGGACGAGCCGAAATAAGATAATTTTGAAGAGCTTCTGATATAAACAACATTTGTGATAGTTCCTACATAACCTTAATTTACGTTACAGAGCTACTTCTGGAACGACTCACAACCTCGTTCGAAACAGAACACCTAAGGGCCAGAAAGTAAAACCCAGTTGTATGATCATATATTGTGCAGAGCGGACTCAGTCACATCCAGCGGACTTCAAGAGCATGAAGACATCAATAACAACAAATATAACATATGTATATAATATATGTTATTGATTGATTCTTATTCTTAGAGAATATGAAACAAAATGACGAAATGTATCCACAGTCGACACCTCGGCGCCTATATTTGGGCGGGAGCAGACACGTGGCCGTTGAGACCACGCCCCCTTCCCTTCATCCAATCAGATCAGCGCGCCAGTCATTATGACGCGCCCATCACGTGAGACAACAAAACCACGTTCTATTGTTTACTTCTCACTTGTTCGCAGCATCGCTCGGACGTGTATAGACTCAAATTTTTTTCTTTATCTGATGTTGTATTTGTTTTGCTGAATAATAAACCATGCATTGCTTGGTTTCCGGCCAACCCCTGTGTCTTCGTTCATTCATCATATTATTATCCATAGCATCGTACGACCAAATATATCATCTTATAATATATATGTTATATAAATCTCGAAAAAACCGAGCTTCTACTTCATGAAAGTAGCCATGTTGCTCCAAAAGTGATTGCAGTTTGCCTTGTTGTAGAAAAGTTACATGAAATAATAAAAATACACATTTCTGCTGAGCAGATATTCTCATGCCTTGCCATCAATTACACAGAAGTCGTTTACAAAATTTAAATCATATACTCTATAAAATACACTCATGCAGCAAAAGAGCCACTGTTTTTGGACCGCAAAATTGTTATTTCTTATCAAATAAAAAACAAAAGTAGGTTAAGCCATACGGAAAGTGTAGACCCTATATTCATCTACATGAAGCCAACAAAAAAAAATTAAAATGTTGAGTCCTCATATCATGTCATTGGAGATATATAAAATCAGAGTTTTGAAGAAAGATTGTGTATTTTTACTACTAAGCATACATCTGTATCAAGAATAGGCAAGAATAGGCAAAAGTCCGCACCCTAACTAATGTAAAAAGTATGAGTTAATCCTATGGTTGATAAGCTTTCCTCACAAATGCCTTTAGATTTCTACATTGCTTTGTGGGAGTCCATTTCCATTTTCTCCTGCCTATGTAATGAGGGCTATAATAAGTACTTTTGTCGAGTAAATGTTAGATCTGATCAAAACAAATCTAGATTCCTCATTATCCCTAGTTACAATAACTTAGTTGAATATTGATATTACATTCAAGGACCATCAACGAAAAATCACCCATAACCTTTCCTTAGTATGGATGTATATACTCTGGCTCAAATTGCCAGATTTCCATGATTGATTGGATAATATTCCTTGCCTCCGGCGAACATTCGACAGATTCTTAAATACAAAAGTTGATTGTAATCAATCATAATAAGCTATAGAAAGTCTAGACATTAAACTGCTACCAGTCAGCAAGGGGCAGGATGCAATTAAGTCTAGTAGAACATGTAATTTTCACCAGCTAGCAATTTGGCGTTGGGAAAGAATACCGCTTGATAATTAGCAAATGGTCATCAGATTATTTACCATCACAACGCACTTAATGTATCCTTTAAAAAACAGTTATTTGAGTGGTCTAAAGATAATTGGCAATGAGCTCTCATCTCAATCTAAGGACAAGGGCCACCGTGATGCTTAACATTATTCAACAAACTACGATGTAGGATAATGATATTTCAATTTCTGTAGACCAAGCATTCATGTCTGGAAAAAGGCATTATTAGAGACAGGTTGGAGCCAATCTTGTCGTAAAATATGTCGAGGAGTAAGAGAAAGAAATGCTAGTAATCTCTATGCTATGGGGAGCAATGAATCCAATCAATGTGGCTTCGGTCTTGGGCTGATCTGTGGCTTCGCAGACTTAGACCAAGGCATTGGCACTGCCATCAGTTCTTGCTATGCAATGCAGTTGACAGAACTAACGGATACCCTCAGCCACTGACTGAATGGGACGATGGCATTGCTGGTTCCCTCCTCCGACAGTTCCTGTATCCCCGAAGGCCTTAAATAAGTTTACATAGGGCAAAATCCTGTATGCGTTGGAGAGAGGGATTGAGCTAATATGTGAGCTAACAGCGAAAATCACGGGCCTAAATCTTTTACCATCTACCTAATATTGGCAGGTATAGGGGCCAGTGGCATTGGGGTGACGTCGCTTGAGTATAGGGAAGGAGGAGATGTGAAAGATGTTTATTGATAGGCATTGATATTGGAGATGTGAATAGAGAGGATGGACAGATGTGAAAGGAACAAGTGTAGGAAACAACAGTAGGCTAATTGACCATTCCCACCCTGTGGGGTCAAATTCTAGACTTGGCATCTGTAATTCTATATCACAGGGGGTATAATGATGAGGGCTGGGTTGGATCAGTAAAGGGATTAATGGCTGTTTATATGTAAACAGATATTATGAATGTGTTGGGATAAGCAGCAGAATCAACGCCAAGGCCAGAGGTAGACATGCCAAGCCAATGTTATATATACATGTATATTGATTTTTTATTCCATAAGAAAATACAGAACAGGACAAAAGCCTCTAAAAATAGATCTTCCGACGAGCCCGAAACAAATGATGAAATAAGCATCGAAATAAAAGAAGAAACCAATTTTATGCGTCCATGTGGTCAGTGGCAAATGACTTAATTTAGTATTCCTGTTTTGGATAAGATTTGTTGTTTTTTTCAATTAAGGAATTTTATTATGCTTTTTGAATTATGGAGAATATTGGAACAGTGCATTTGTCAATGAATGTGGTTATTTATGATCCACGAATCAAAGAATTCCCCCTCACACAAAATAAAACCATTCACAGTGGCTGATTACAATTATTATCATTCCTTGCAATTCACTAACTTGGAACAAATAACCTTAATTGGGACTTTGTAAGAAATAGTTTGAACTCCAGACATGCCTAGTCCGAAAGATTCTCAAGTTATATTCTTGTTTGAGTCTTCCCTTCAAGAAATGAAGGAGAATGAAGGAAATCTATATCCTTATATCAATCGGTTCACATTGTTAATACTGGTTTGAAATATTTCCATCAATTTTGTCAACTATGTTAATAGTCCAGGGCCTTATGGCCATTTTTTTAAATATCAATGTTTATTTTATTTTCTCAATTGATATAGGGGTTTTCAAGGGTGCTGAAAACGATGAGATTGCCTGGCATTTTTTATTTTCAATATTTCGGCCATTTTGGGCCCTATTTATGCAAATTAGCAGAAATCTGATTGGCTGAGAAGTAATCGGCCCATATCTTCATTAGTTTTAGGGATATTTTGATTTTGATGACACCTACCCCCACTAAATTGACCCCAAGGAATTCAATGGTATCCTTGAAATTGTTCTATCTGCCTTGGTTGCTTAGCAACGAGGCATTTCCATGGTCACAAATGAAATTCTATGGAGAATCAGCCCCTTGTGGACAATCCAGTTGTAAAATAGCATTTTAAAAGCAATCACATGCCTGAATTAATCCCAATGAGTGAAATGGAGTTGTTGTAATTTATCTATGTACATATTAGTCACTTAGCAACATATCCCATCCATAGTTACCATTAGTAAACAGTTGTGGAAGTTGGTGCAGCAATTAGCTCCTCATGAGTAGGGTATTGGTTAAGTATCTATAAAATGGCATCACTCCTGTAGAATAAAATTTCTTTTTTATTTTATTTTTAGAGGTGAATTCTATCATTCATGGGGTGCTGAAAAAGATGAGATTGGGTGGCATTTTTTATATTCAATATTTCGGCCATTTTGGGCCCAACTTATGCAAATTAGCTGAAATCTGATTGGCTGAGAAGAAATTGGCCCATATCTCCATGAGTTTTAGGGATATTTTGATTTTGATGGCACCTACCCCCATTATATCGACCCCAAGGAATTCAATGATATCCTTGAAATTCTTTTATCTGCCTTGGTTGCTTAGCAACAAGGTATTTCCATGGTCACAAATACATGTACAATTCCAATCAAACTGAGCCCTGTGTGTCAATTCATTGATAAATTTGATAAATTTTATTTGCATCCACCACCTATATTAGTCCAAAAAGGTAGAACAAGGGTTATTTGAATTTGTTATATATTGGTCGCTTAGCAACAGACGACCTCCTTGGTTACCATTAGCATATTGTAGTGGAAAATGGTATAGCAATAAGCCCCTCTGGAGGAGCATACAAAGAACTCATTAACATCAGTTTAGACCATATTGGTCAGTTTTACCCAACATAATACTATACAGCTTGTCTCGAATAAATTTGTATTCTTTATTTTCTTTCTTGGCTGGGAATCAACGTTTCTAAAGATGTTGAAATTTAATAGATTGTGCGACCTTTTTTACTTTCAATATTTCAGCCTTATTTTGGGCCATGTTCATGCAAATAAGCTGAAATCTGATTGGCTGAGATGGAATCAACCCATATCTCAGTGAGTTTTGGAGATATTTTGGTTTTAATGACACAAGAGGGTATAATGGGGAATATGCAACAACATAAAGGGTATAATGGGGGACATTTAGCAAAATAGAGAGTATACTAGGGGATATGCAGGAACAAAGTGGGTATAATGGGGGTCATGCAGCAACATAGAGGATATAATGGGGGATATGCAGCAACATAGAGGGTATAAAGTGGTTCATGTAGCAACATAGAGGGTATAATGGGGATATGCAGGAACATAGAGGGTATAATGTGGTTCATGTCGCAACATAGAGGGTATAATGGGGGTATGCAACAACATATATAGAGGGTATAATGTGGTTCATGTCGCAACATAGAGGGTATAATGGGGGATATGCAGCAACATAGAGGGTATAATGGGGGTCATGCAGCAATATAGAGGGTATACTAGGGGATATGCAGCAACATAGAGGGTATAATGGGGGATATGCAGCAACATAGAGGGTATAATGGGGGATACACAGCTACATAGAGGGTATAATGGGGGATATGCAGCAACATAGAGGGTATACTAGGGGATATGCAGCAACATAGAGGGTATACTAGGGGATATGCAGCAACATAGAGGGTATACTAGGGGATATGCAGCAACATAGAGGGTATAATTGGGATTATGCAGCAACATAGAGGATATAATGGTGGACAGCAATTCCCTAATTTTATCTCTAAGACCTACTGAGATATGAGCTGTTTCTGTATCAGCCAATCAAATTTCAGCTTATTTAAATAGGGCCCTAAATGGCTAGAATGTTGAAAAAAGAAAAGGCTGCAAAATTCCATCAATTTCAGCATCCCTTAAAATACAGAATTTAATTCTAAAGATAAAATACAATAAAAAATAAATTTGATTCTAGAGGAGTGATTTTAGATGAAATTGACCATTACCCTCTCATGAGGAGCTATTTGATGCGCCATTTCTCAAACTTGTATACTAATGGTATCTATGGAGGAATCTGTTGCTGGGGGATTAATGTAATACATAGAAGAATTCCAACACTTCCATTTGACTCATTGGGGTTGATTCAGGCATGTGATGGCTCTTAAAATGCTATTTCTCAAATGGATTTACACAAGAGGCAGATTTTCAATAGAACTACATTTGTGACCATGGCAATACCTCGTTGCTAAGCAACCAAGGCAGATAGAACAATTTCATGGATATCATTGAATTCCTTGGGGTTGATTCAGTGGGGGAAGGTGCCATCAAAATCAAAATATCCCTAAAACTCACATAGATATCTGACGGTTCCTTCTCAGCCAGTCAGATTTCAGCTAATTTGCATAAATTCGGCCCAAAATGGCCGAAATATTGAAAATAAAAAATGCCGCCCATTCTCATCTTCTTTAGCACCCCATGAATGATAGAATTCACCTCTAAAAATAAAATAAAAAAGAAATTTTATTCTACAGGAGTGATGCGATTTTATAGATACTTAACTAATACCCTACTCATGAGGAGCTAATTGCTGCACCAATTTCCACAACTGTATACTAATGGTAACTATGGATGGGATATGTTGCTAAGTGACTAATATGTACATAGATGAATTATAACAACTCCAATTCACTCATTGGGATTAATTCAGGCATGTGATTGCTTTTAAAATGCTATTTTCCAACTGGATTGAGCACAAGGGGCTGATCCCCCTTAGTATTGCTTTTGTGACCATGGAAATACCTCGTTGCTAAGCAACCAAGGCAGATAGAACAATTTCAATGATACCATTGAATTTCTTGAGGTTGATTTAGTGGGGGTAGGTGTCATCAAAATCAAAATATCTTTCAAATTCACTGAGTTAGGAGCAATTCCTTCTCAGCCAATCAGATTTCAGCTAATTTGCATAAATAGGGCCCAAAATGGCCGAAATATTGAAAATAAAAAATGCCACTCAATCTCATTATTTTCAGCACATCATGAACGATAGAATTCACCTCTAAAAATAAAATAAAAAAGAAATTTTATTCTACAGGATTGATGCCATTTTATAGATACTTAACCAATACCCTACTCATGAGGAGCTAATTGCTGCACCAATTTCCACAACTGTTTATTAATGGTAACTATGGATGGGATATGTTGCTAAGTGACTAATATGTACATAGATAAATTGCAACAACTCCATTCCACTCATTGGGATTAATTAAGGCATGTGATTGCTTTTAAAATGCTATTTTTCAACTGGATTGACCACAAGGGGCTGATCCCCCTTAGTATGGCTTTTTTGACCATGGAAATGCCTCGTTGCTAAGCAACCAAGGCAGATAGAACAATTTCAATGATACCATTGAATTCCTTGGGGTCGATTTAGTGGGGGTAGGTGTCATCAAAATCAAAATATCTTTCAAATTCACTGAGTTAGGAGCAATTCCTTCTCAGCCAATCAGATTTCAGCTAATTTGCATAAATAGGGCCCAAAATGGCCGAAATATTGAAAATAAAAAATGCCAGGCAATCTCATCATTTTCAGCACCTCCTGAACTATAGAATTCAACTCTAAAAATAAAATAAACATGAAATTTTATTTTTGGCCAATTTTTGGCCATAAGGCCCTGGACTATAAGCCTAGGTGGTGGTCCAATGAAGAGTTATGGTCCTAAAATGTTGGTATCGATTAACCATTATTGATTCATCTGCTAAAACATGACATGGTTACAAGGGGAAAATAATGAGATAGATACATGCAAAACATCATTTTAAGACATAACTCATGTCTTAGCAAGAGGTTCTGGCCCTTTTCACATTGTAGTGAGCCTGAAATATGTATTACCTAAATTTAAGTACTAGATACCTAATCATGGCATCCATAAAACTTGAAGTAGGTCCTGTAATTACCGCGCTTTCAAATACACGGATTGATACTTTTGAAGCATGTTGTGTCGAAAGCGAAAATTACCCATTCTTTTTGAATGATGGTGCTGTTAAACTCCATTTCTAGTGAAGCGTGTTCAACTGCTTGAATGCACGCGCATGCATGCTGCTTCGTGTTATGGGAAACTAAATCTAAGGCTAGTCAATAGAAACCAAAGTCCTTTTGCTCCCTCCACTGTTTTAAGTGAGCTTCAGATGACTTTTAGCCAGTCCAAAGAAATAACTTAAATCCTTTTTACGAGCCAGAATGTGATTTAATTTATAGTTCACCTGCCATCTTTCAGAAAATCCTTACAGGACTTGTTTATTTCAGAATTCAGAAGAAGGAACGTCTACTACTCATAAGAACTGTATTATTCCAGCGTGCCTGGGAGCTCTATCTTTAAAAAGGGTATAACAATACACATAGCAAACTGTACTTTGATACCAGTAAACTTCCTGAAATACTGACTCCAGCAATACAACTTTATTCACAGTATGATGCTGATAAGCAATGCAACGATGGCAGATGGTAATGGAATAACAAATTCAGATGTACTTTTCCAAAATAATTGTAGAATAAGGCATTTGAAGCCTAATCTATATTTGTTTATTATAACGAGGTTATATAACGAGGTAATGGAATGATATTGAAGGATTTCGAAAGGCATTTTTCCTTTACATATATTATAATTATAACAACGAGTGTAGAATGAATAAAATGTAATATTCTGAAACTGAAAATAACACTCTAGCAGCGTAATGTTTTTGCAGAATAAACGATTTAATTTTAAACAAAAGAAAATATAACGACAAAGCCATATGGCTAAGCCTTTTCAACTGCATATTAGGTCATATGCCTAAGCATTATTGAATGAAGTATTATGGCAATATCGTTGTTTTAATTTGGTAAATTTAAAATGACAGAATGGTTAGGGGTGGGTGGGAAATCTCACTGGCATTGGGTGGTCCGTGCGCGAGAGAAGAGAGAGAACTGGAGGAACCTGGAGGGAGGTTTATACCGGAAGCTCGACAGCCGGGATCGAAGGGTTAGTTGAGGGAATTGATGTTTGGTGGAGTAGAAAGAGTTAGCAATAATGCTTAAGAATTGACACTATATGGTGGTGCTATGCTCACCGCATTGTAACAGTGTTCTTTGTAAGGGACACAATTGTAAAAAATGGATGAATTCATTACATCGACACCGCGGATGCATCAAATTGAATAAAGAATTAGCTCCCTAGGAAGTCTGTTTCGAGCATTCTTCCCGGACCTTTCATAGTCTTATTGACGTAGGTTTAGTGACAGTGATTAGGTCTTGATCCAAGAAAGATTTCTTGCCAAACATTGGCGCAAAACCAAAATATTGCTTGCTCAACACTGAGGATGCCGTACTGTTCCCAGCTCTTCAGGGGGTTCGCTTTCCTCTTCGTCTGAGATGGTAGTCAAAATATTCTCATTTCGTCCAAGGGCAATCATTCCACTTCTAAACCAATGGATTTGAATGTTATTCCCATGTTGTAAACTGAATGTGACTTTCCTCTATTCAACTATCGCAAAGAATGCATTATTTGAGGAGGAGTGTCAGAATAATCCTCAGGGGCTTCCATGTGTGGTGTTTCTTTATAAATCATAGTTTCCCAGCAGAAATCGCAGAAAAGGAAACCCACACAATCTTGCGACTTTATATAACATAGATATTGTGTATGTATACACTAATATACTATATTAATACTGACTGAGAATATACATCTAGTACACTAATATACAATATCTGACTGAGAATATTTATAGTATTACTATCCTTTTTGGGGAACTAAAATAGCAGAAAGCAATGTGAAGCTGAATGAAGTTTAAAAGGAAATGTGAAGGTTAAATAGGATATAGAGACCTAATGATTCCCGAGTCATTGACACATTTGTAAAATTGCAATTAGAGAAGAATTTAAGTCTAGTTTATTAGGTGAAAATGTGTAAAATATATAATAAGAATCAATAAGATATAATATATTTTATTGATTGTCACTATAAATGACATTAATTATAATTAAATAGGGGAATCGGTCTATCTGGCCAATTTGGGTGTGGCCAATTTGGGTGTGCCAATCTCAGGCACAACGGTGAATTATGTATTTTAACTTGTTTCTATAATAGCTTAACCAAACATAAATCGGGACCTACTTTTTAATTATCCTATGGAATTGTTAGTTTGAAGGCAAGTAGTGGGAAGACCGTCTCACGACGACGCCATGAATTGTATATTGACTGCCAAATAAATAAAAAAAAAAGTATAACACCCAACCTCATGAATTACACGAATAGGAAAGTTTATTTTGTCAAATGATCAAAATAATTTGACTTTTTGTAAAGGTACAAGTCGAACATATGCAGGTCAAACTCCCAAAATTGGTCATCTATTGGTCACTGCTGCTGATTAGACATCGACCTTGGCCTTTTGAGTCCTTATACCTTGTAAACAAGACTTGATTCGTCACGATATTGTGTTAAAATTAAATATGTAAATACCTTTGTAGGAGATGAGACCTACCACATTGTGGAAATATTCCTAATAAAATTGTTTAAAAAAAAATACCTGTGAAACCTAGTTGTCACAAAACACCTACAATACTTCTACATGTATATATAAACAACAAAGAAAACATATTCTTTGGACTGCACAAGTTTACACAACCTATGGAAGAGGCCATGCGACTGAGACCACGCACCACTATAGTGCTGCACCCCAAGTTAGGGACTTTGCCTCATTACCCCCCTTTTTTTAAAAAAAAATCCTTGAAAATTAACACCTTTTCTTTGTTCATAAGACGTATGATAGATACTAGGAGCCAGAATATTGTCCAAGTTCCAAGTGCCTATGAATTTTGTATCATTGAATTCGAATTTAGAACCTTAAAATGGAATAATTTTCTTCAAATGATTATATTTTAATTGTGCCATAGGCATTTCCATGGTATTATTTTCAAGAATTAAAGACCATCAGGTCTGTATATATATGTATCAAAACTTTAATCAAAAGAAGAGAATTAATTAAGATTTTAAGATAGATTGACTCCACATACTGTATTTCTAAGTAAAGAATCAAAGAAAAGAAAATTTATTTCCACAATTACAAAGAAAATACTGTTCTTGTCATTCATAGCTTTTCATCATACATATTGAAATACTTCAAGAATTTTATCACATTGTCACATATGTATAAATTGGGTCTAAATTTACCTTAAAATATGTACTCTAGTTTAATCTAGTTCACAGAAATGTAAAATATTTTGCGATAGAGAAAATATAGTTTGTGACAGAACACAGCAAATTGTTTGTGCCCTTAAGTGAGCCAATGAAAAATGTTGTTTGAGTGAAAAATATGGGCCTCTCATGGGCAAATTGGCTAATTTAATTTTGTATGTTCAATAAGGCCCCTAATGCTGCAGAACCATTTTCCTAAGAGAAATTGCCATGGAAACAGTTGAAAGTCAGGATTTTTCTGACATTTCAGATGCGGTTACCATGGAAACAGCTGTTAATATGAACAACAATTCTTGTAATTGTGCATGTGACAGTTTCAAATATAGATAGCCCTGAATCTTTTCTTTTATTTTACATACCATATATTATTCTATCATAAAAACTCATAAAGTTATCATGAATCATATGAAAAAGGTCAAGGCAACTTTAAGTTTTAGTCCCAAACTTGGCGCGCACCACTATAGGTTAATCACATTTGCTTTTGGACATTTGGATTGCCAAATCAAGTGAGGTGCAATAAAGGGTTTTTTCTTAACGAAATTTTATTTATCAGAAATTTTACAATGTGGTACGTTTCAATATGCCAATATGAACAATGTTACAATGCGTTTATTTTTTTAATACAAAGTATTACCCATAATTGTACATTCCAAGGGAGAGACTTCTCAAATTCATCAATAATCAAGCGATCAGTTCAACAATTACATTTACACAAAAACCAACCTTTCATTTAACTTAATTTAACTCAGATTTCAGCTCTCATTTGATTAACGCCCGTGATATCCCACAGGACAGGCTTTGCCCCCATCAGAGAGGGAACAACCAGGACATATTTGGAGCCATTGGGGATACTCATAAGAGAGCAAAATTTACAACAAAGGCATATTGTCTGAACAAGAAATCCCAACAACACAACCAAATAAAGTCACATAGGAAATACATATATAGCGATCTATACATGTATAACAATTTAACCTTATCCTCCCGTAGTAATAGAAACTGGTCAACATTTAAGAATGAGCCTGTATGCAGTAGAAAGTTTCTAACCAAAAACGAAGTCTTGATGTATACATATCCTATATAGGTACATACTGCTAATAAACAAAAATGAACAATGCTTCTGTAGCCCTACCTGTGATTGGACTAGTATGGGTCAGCCAATCGGCGACGTGCACCTGGTCAATTGGTAAGAGACTACCTTAGAAGAGGTATAACGTAATGGTAATTATAAATGGAAATATAGTGGGTATATATATCACACAAGGAGGTATAACAACTGGAGTTGTTCTTGCATGGAGAATCCCATTAGCCATACTTAAATATAAATACAATACATTTAATCAATGTTAATTAGTGTTTAAATATGGCCTTGAGGTGAAATACCTCACAAAACCAGCATCAAACTAACCATTATGAATCTATCCGATAGATGCTATACATCTTGTTGCTAAGAACTGTCTACCATTATTAATCTCTTACACTCAGCTATAAACACCTTCAAAAAATCCCATCAAGGCCGTCTGCAGTTGTGGGAAGGAGGGGCGGAATGAATGTCTATCTAATACATAAGCTCAGAGAGATTCCTGGCTCCCGCTGATAGCTAATGCAACAAAAGAAGTGCGAAAGATTCCCCGGAGGTTCTAATCTTCACTGGTCGCTGCCATGGGAGTTACCAATCAACAGTTGCCTCTGAAAGCTTATAGCAGTCAAAGCACCACCCCTTATTAATCATAAACACATGAAAGTTACACGGAGCTCTATAGACAGAATTTTATATTCTTTGAATTAGAGTGTTGTCTTCTGGGATATGGTACAACAAATAACCACGCGGGACCCAGCTGTAGAGATGGAGATAGGCTTTCCAAGGACGGTACGCTGAGTTTATAATAGCAACTGGGAACAATTGTCTTATCAAAATAGAAATTGTTATCGATACTGTGGAAAGGAGATTGATGTCAGAGGAAACGTTGAGGGTATACGTTGGGAGTTTTGATATATGAAATAAACAAAGCCATTGACGATATTTAAAAAAGTACTTTGAAAAATAATAATAATTTAGGAAATTATAGTAAGACTGCTTCATTCACCCTGGTAATGTTAATCGAAAGACTTCAGGGGGACATTCAGGGCTGCGTGTCCAAATGTGCCCTAAAGCATACGATATGGATAGTAGATTGTTATCATAAATAAAATAATGATATTAATCTAATGATTTGAGGCCTGGATCACATCAACTCCTGATTGCAAAAAAGTATATTTTTAATTGCGATATGTTTTGTATCAAACCATTAAAGTTGACTCCAATCTGAATATTTAGTCATCTGAAGCTTTTAATTACATAGTCCTCTTATACGTGTTACTTTCGTGGGGGGAGGGATTGAGGATATTCACTTTTAGGCAAGACATTAAGAATTGTTACTACAGAGCTTCAGGTACATGTATACAGAAGTCTGCATGTTGCAGATGTTAATAAATTGCCGTATTGATCTTATTTAAAGGACGAAATAAAAGAATATAAATCAAATCGTATTATATCTTATTTCCATAATCCTAATAACATAACTTCTTTCTATAAAATGTATTCAGTGTTAGTTAACCAACGACTTCTGCGATCTCCACGTTGAGAAACCTCTAGCACGTCAAGTGATGAATAGTCGATAAAACGAGAACATTGGTCCTTGGAGTAGACTGCCATTGGTTAAGTGGGACGAAATAAGAAATTTCTTCAACGGCGCCTGTAGGGAATGGTCAATTTAAATTATGTCTCTTTCCTCAGAATCATGTACTGATAAGAAGCTATAGATAATTGTTAGCTTTGGAGACAGATTTGGAAAGGGTCTACGCCTCTCTATTAAAGGTTGTGAATGGAGGGTGGGCGAGGGCAATGGTCCATACTGTCGAGCAATAGTGGGTGAAGCCGAGCTCAACTGGTCGAAGGATGACACAAACTGACACTTAGTGTGAACTCAGTCCTATTATTGCAGATTACCTCCATCTAGCCTTCTCCTTAAATCTCCATGAACAACCTGGCTTAGCGTTCCCCAACATGCCATAGGTTTGTGGGTGTGGCAAGGGCATGGGATGGAGGAATTGCTTTATAAAATGGGGGAGGCTGCAGTGTCAGAGGCGGTAAGGGAAAGAGAAGTTCTTTGCTGAAAGAATCAGGAAACTAGCTCTATAGCAAACGAAAGATTAATGAAAATAGACAGAAGGACAGTCCCTTTGTGTTGGGAATGCACTTTATTTCAAAGACAACAGCTTAAAGAGAGGAAGAGAATACGATTCGAAAATGCCATGTTACTAAGTGAAGAAATTAATTAACTATTATGTCCCTCAGTTTTAAAGAGAATGCCCGATGGGATGGAGTAAAATGATCCACAGCAGGGTCTTTGAAGTTAGGGATTCTGTTTGATTAACAAATTGATTGAAATGTCCAAATTAATTGAGCACGTAATTATGCATTATTCCCCAATGCACAAGACATTAATATTAATGCATTGACTTTCAAATTTCAAACAGTAATTATATATGTCAACATATTAATATTACAGCTGTATTCTCAGCTATGACGACTGGATACATCTTACCACAAATCTGCACATATTATGACTTATAGGACTGAATTGATCAATATGTTGCGGCTGGTATGTTTGTAGGCTATAAAGCTGAGCTATATATCAGCTGAGAGAGAACACGGCCACCGGTGAGCGTTGATAAGTGAAGCCACCACACACGCTAAGAAAAATCTCTAGAACTAGTAAGCAATAGCGTAGTGTGTGATGTACCTTGCGTAATTATAATATAATATATACTCCTGTCGCGATGACCATCATAATAATCAATATAATAATATTATCACATATACAAACTCTGGTTTGGCGATTTGGGCTAATAAACCCGAAGTTTATTCTCCATACACATGGACATATAGCATATGCATCACGAAGAAAAGAATGAATGAAATACAATAGGCAATAGTTCAAGGAAAACATTTTTTCACACGACTTGTCTGGTTGGGGGTGAGTGGCCGTTGGGCCTAGAACGTCAGGGAGAACGGCGATGATGCACCGTCTCCAGGGTGCCCATCGCTATGGCGATATAGTCGCTGACTCCCATGGGTCAGCGGTCCATATGCTCCTGTCGCGATGACCATCATAATAATCAATATAATAATATTATCACATATACAAACTCTGGTTTGGCGATTTGGGCTAATAAACCCGAAGTTTATTCTCCAAACACCCAAAACGCAGTCAAACCAGAGCCGCCACCATCTTGTCAGAGTCAGTTCTGTGTGCTACGCACGGCTTCAAATACTCATCTACGCATGAAGATTTCCACAATCCTCTAGCCATAATGTCAGATCTTGAAACACCGACTTGCGCCATGAAAGTCGTGCCTCCTCGACGCAAGGAATGTGACGCATAGTCACCACTAAGTCCTGCCCTCCTCACAAAGGTTGCGAAAGTTTTTGAGAAGTCTTGATATCTGAACACCACCATGCTTTTTGTAGAAAACAACTCCGCATCCGGAGGCATAGGAAAGTCTTTCACCAGCGTCGACACCAGCCTGACGGGGCAGATAGTAGCATCCTTGATTCTGCTTACAGGGATAATCTCAGACTTATCCGCAGGCAGACAAGTTTTAGATGAATTCACATAAATATACATAATACCATGGTGAAATTTAACATCAGACCTTTTTAAGGTATGTGGAGAAGAAATAACATGAGACACCCGTAAGAGGGTCCTAAACATTAAAGTACAAGCAGTAAAGGTTAAAAATTGAACAATATTTCCCATTTCAACAACATTACTAATCTTCCTCAAATCGTGAGGTAAGATTGGATCCTTTTGCCTCTTTAAATCATGACAATTCCTCTGAATGCCTTTTAAGGTAGCTTTTAACATTGGGTGAGAAAAACGAGGTGGATCGAACCCAGCAATAACATGGTAAAAACAGACAGCTTGGTAGTAATTCTGAACAGACGAAGGCTTCATGAAATCTGACAGAAAAGCCAAATACCACGAGGCCTGCTCCAGAGAAGAAGGCATCGGCGTCAGATCATGGTCATCACAGAAACGACTATAGCACGCCCACTGATGCTCCCTCAGTCTCTTGGTCGTGTCCGACATGGCGTCCGTTCTCAGCTTGCATGACTTCTCCGACAACGCCTTCAGTTCTAGAAAGAAGAAAAGATGCAAAACTTCTACCACAGCATAATTCGGCGTTAATTAAAATGGGTACAGCAGAGTCAACAGATGAGGAATACCCCAGGCGTGAGAGAGTGTCTGCAACCAAGTTCGCCTTAGTGTTAATATATCGGGGAATAAAAGCAATATTATGACGAACAGATAGCCAGAACAAGTCTCTAATCCACCTCATACAAGTCGAATTAACACTGGCACCATTCTTAAGCATGTACATGACCTGCATATTGTCAGTAAAAATATATACAGCAGTATTCTCCATCTCACTGGCCCATCTAGTCACGCCAGCAAAGACCGCCCACAACTCTAAAACATTTATGTTAGATCTGTCGTCACTTGTAAGGTCCGGAGGGGGAGGCTGAATATGGTCGCACTTAGACGACCACCTGAAGCTGTCCTCTGAAATCCATGCTCCCACAATCCAGTCTGTACCGAAGTAAGATCCGTACCCTCTCATGGAGGCGTCAGTGACGAGGGGCATAGGATGACTGTCGGAGATTATCATGGATGTTCCGTTGAAGTGAGCACAAAACTCCAACCACCATTCCAGGTCTTGACGCATCCCCGCTGATATAGGGAGACGTCTCACTTTCCTCACCACCATTAGCTTATACAAAGCATAACACCGTCGGGCAAATATTCTCCCTCCTCTCACGACATGGGCACAGTGAGAGAGATAGCCATTAAGGGATTCCAATTTCTTCTTGGAAATTGATGCCGCCGACACATGCTTCTTTAACCCTTTAAGGACGGGAGGTATTGATATTCCATACAAATACTGCATTAATGCAGCCTCCCATCCTTAAAGGGTTAACAACAAGATTAATTTTACCAGCTTCCCCTGGGGAAGACGAAGCTCCATTCTTTCCGAGTCAATGGTAATACCTAAATACACAGTCTCTGTAGAGGGAGGGGAAATCTTTTTCCACGATACGTAGAAACCGATAAATCTAAGAAGCTTCACTATCTGCAGCTGGGCGTCAAGGCCAGCTTGCAGGGATTCACACACACAGATAAAGTCGTCTAAGTAGTGGACCACTTGGAGGCTGAAACAACGCCTCAACACCGTAGATATAAAGGATGAAACTCGATCGAAGTAATAAGGTCCAAGCGTCAGGCCGAAGCACAATCTGTTGTTGACGAATAAGCAATCTTTCCCGTCGACCCTCCAACGGAAGCCAAGATACTGACGGTGGTCCGGCCTGACGGGCACTGCTCTGTACGCACTTTTTATGTCCACCACAGTCATTATAGAGCCGGGCTTCACCAGCTTTGCGACCTCATCCAGGCCCTGATATGAGAAGGTATGAATAAGAGATGAGCAAAAATTATTTACCGAGACATCACCGGGGCGAGAGCAATCCGTGATGGTTCTCACGCCTCCCTGAGATTTAGGCACAGCTCCCAGGGCGTGAATACACTGGGGCTTCTCCACCGCCGCCGCAACCATGCCTTCTGCTAGCTCGTCCTGGATATTTTCACTAATAATATGGATGGTATCCTCCTGTAAGGCTGAGGCATAATTATCACAATCGTATGGTGCTACCTCACTGTCCACGATGGGAAAACCATCTGTCACACCAAAGAAAACGTCCTCAAATTCTCGAAGAAATGGGAAATTGTCATTAAATATATATAGCCTATCCTACAAGGTAAGAGCTGTGCTGGGGATCCGCCAACTCTGTGGCGACACACACACACCCCATTTGCACAGGACTCGTAAACACTAATGTCCGCTCCCAACGGGGAGATGGGCAAGGTAAACAAAACACTGTCATCGGTGCTGTCATGGTTACCGTAATACCCAGGGGTTTCAAATTCCGGCTGGAAACAGTCATCACAAATCCCTTCAACATCTGTAGAAGCAAAATCCAGTAACAACTCATCTAACGAGAGGGGGGGAGAATTAACATTTGTAAAGTCCGAGATATTGTCACTACCGGAAGCGCCGCCATCTTCTTCCTCCCTTAGAAGAACAGGCAAAACACTACTTCCGGCCCGGTTGCATCTGGGTGTCACGGCAACCGACTGAATCACCGATATATCACAAACTAATTCATTCTCACAGTCCTGGCCCTCTCGTGGAAAATCCTATTTGCTTGCCCCTTTCACTCGACAGTCCTTGCTAGCATGTCCTTGTTTGTCACATGAAGAGCAGCTGTGAGTGTACAAACAAGTTTTCGAATGGCACCCGGCCTCCGAGTTGAAACGATAACACACGCCAGCTCTCCTCTTCCGCTGGCCTTGCCCTTGGCGATCAGTCGCCATGGCCTTCTTCGACGTGTCATAGCAAAAGAACGTGAGTTTATCTTCCTCATCAGGCTTAGAAAAAGCTCTAGCCCCTTTCCTGTTGGCCCTCTTACGAACCGATTGATCGTACTGTATAAAGGCTTTGTCCACATACGACCCAGTTGTTGCCTTCGATGCCAAGAACTTCCCATGTTTAACGATGCCCTCGATGTCCCTACCGTCCTCGAGAAATTGTTCTATCGTACGAAAAGTGACCAACATCAACCTCTCGAACGATTCCACCTTCTGGTCCTTGTCCAGGAATTTACTATGATCAAAAGGCTTACTTTTTTTCTTTGATTTCCTCTTCCCTGCTGACGGCGACCTCGACGCGTCGGACTCTGTTGACGACGACGACGACGACGATGACTTGGACCCAGCTGATGACGAAGATGATGAAGAAACACTTCGAGACCTTGTCACACGCCTGCCCCTCTTCTTCTTCTTGCCCTGCACGACCAGGTCAGTTAATTTAGAGACCATGGACTCAATCGCATCAATGCGATCATCCGGGCAGCCCGACTTGTATGGAGCCGACTTGAAGTTGAACAGTTTGTACGCTGCAGCTGATGCCCCTCCCCCGAACGATTCTTCCAAACCATGCAACAAGTCCCTGTCATTCTCCAGGAGCTGACAATTCTGACGGAAGAATTTTTTTCACACGACTTGTCTGGTCGGGGGTGAGTGGCCGTTGGGCCTAGAACGTCAGGGAGAACGGTGATGACGCACCGTCTCCAGGGTGCCCATCGCTATGCGATATAGTCGCTGACTCCCGTGGGTCAGCTGTCCATAATTCTATGCAGTACCTGGCATTGGGTTTACGCGATGCGTGGATTAGGCAATCACTCAAGCGCGCCCAAATGGGAAGGCTTGCCTAGCCATTGTCTTAAGTAACACCTGGCAGACAGGCTTTATCTGTATATAACTAGGTGCAAATACGAATCCATATTCCCTTGTAGCACTGTTGCATGAAATAGGTGCCTGGTGAGGAAGTGTATGTATGTAATGTAATGTAATGTAAAATTATGAAAATCAAAGAATATCCTACAGGAATTAAATCAAATTATTTCATTATTCTATATTCCATGATCAATATATCTATGTTGGACAATTACTAATAAAGTAACTAAATGTACTCTATACGATAACCTTCAAAACGCAAGGATATATTCAATGCAATGTCTTGAGATTTGGTACACATATGTGGGATGTCTGCAGGTAAGGTGACTGGAAAGATGAGTGACACGGAGGTTGGCCTGGACCACCAATGAAATGGAGGTTTAATACACCATAATACAATACAAGAAAATAATAAAGAAAAAATTGAGCGTGTGGAGCGGTTGTGATTTGGACTTGGAGTGTTCTTGTTTTGGAATGGAAGGGGGGCGTGCACTATGACGTAAGCCGTCACCATGGTGGGGGGCGTGGCGTAGTTGCGTTGCTAGGCTTCCCTCCCAATATGGGCGGTGACGTTTCACCTACACATATTTATATGACTAGGAGAAATGAACCCTCCAAAAATAGGAACATTCCATCAAA
The DNA here is from genome assembly GCA_942159475.1 of Sthenelais limicola. Lineage (NCBI taxonomy): Eukaryota > Metazoa > Annelida > Polychaeta > Phyllodocida > Sigalionidae > Sthenelais > Sthenelais limicola. Next base: position 66,358,362 of record OW804097.1, on the reverse strand, counting down.
GGGATCTTGTGAATAAATCACTTTGAAAAACTTTGAAGTTAAAAAAAGAATGTGCGAGCATAGAATCGGGCGATTTATATCGATTCGAACGCCTTGATGTGAATGACAAAACTAATTCATTACGGAAGAACTAACCATTTGATTATAAATCTAAAAGCATGGCTGTCTTCCTGACATTCATGGGGTGCTGGGATAATTTTTATATTCAGATTGGACGCATTTTGAGTGAGTTATGAGCTATCTAAAGCAGAAAGAAATATTCTTGAGTTTTTTTATATTGTGGCACATTTTCTTGTAACTCATCACACATATACCTGGATATATTCAATATATATTCATGAAAAAAATATTCCCTGCTCTTCCTCTCCTTTCCCGCCAATCTCTTTCTTACTTTCTTTCAATTGCAATCCTCCTGTCTGCCTCTCCCCTCTTTCTCTTTCTGTTCTTGTCTCTGTTTCTCTCTCTCTCCCTCTCTCTCACACACACTATTATCATCCAGACTGATTCCTTGAGGTCTTAATCACAGCTGGTTCTGTGGTGTAGTGGTTAGGATGCTTGCTTGTGAACCCCAAGGTTCTTAGATCAAACCCAAGCATGGTCAAGTTTTTTTCTCTGTTTTGTCACTTTGTCATGGGTGAGTGCACACTCCTTCACGCACTGCCTCACACGGCCAGGTGCGCCAACTCTTAACGCACCACTGCACACCAGGGATTAGGAGATATATCTCCTAATAGCTTTATCAGTAGCAAAATTACAGAGATACAAATTACGCCAGAAATAGCTTAGGACGAAAGTGAAGGGATATTTCCAATATAATCGCGTTTATATTGCCCTGCTTAAAAGAGGTCCGCGTTTAGAGTGCAGGAAAGGATTTCGGTTGGTCAAATTTTGGTCAATTGACTTTTAGATGGGCGGGAAAAGAATGGAACATCACGTAGAAAATGTTTAGATTTTGACCACGATGTGAACTGAGAGTGCAGCTTGAAATGTATTGTGGACACTGTTACAAGCCCTGTAAATAAAGCACTATTTCTGTACTATAGTATTGGGCTGAGCTGAGCCTAGCATCCAGGGTATGTAGTGCCGTTGATTTGATGTGAACTGAGAGTGCAGCTTGAAATGTATTGTGGACACTGTTACAAGCCCTGTAAATAAATCACTATTTCTGTACTATAGTATTGGGCTGAGCTGAGCCTAGCATCCAGGGTATGTAGTGCCGTTGACTTAATACACTTCGATAAGGTCGACAAGAAGGAGAGCAAATTATCGAGAAGGTTAAAGGATGATATTATCGAGTTTATAGACATGATAAATATCTAGGAACTATAATTTACGTTGATTTTTCCGGCCTTCGCTGAACATCGCGAAAAAACCTTGAATCCGAGGAGTTTTTTTAAATGTAATATATGTACCCCCCTTGAGGGGATGTTGGGGGATGTTGGCAAATGATCTGTACGTTCGCAGCGACCTGTCTCGCATTGAAAGTTAGTATACATATATATATATGTGTGTCGGAAATATGCTATCCATACAATAAGTATTCATCCATCGGTGATATAAACCTGAGGTGACCAGTGTCATATCCCAATTGATCTGTTTCCTTTTTCCTTGCTATAATAAATGAAGCCGAGTATGAAGCCGAGTTGGCAGGAATCGTGAATAAAAAAATGATAACACAACTTAGAATAGAATATGAATCTCAACTTTTACCAATTATATTGACACACAGTTTATACATTATATGTAAAGAGTGTAAGGATCGATACTATGTTTTCCAAAAGTAAATCCTATCATAGATTTCTTATAAATTGCTTAGCATCTAAGTTATTTTTTATGTTGGTTAATTCTGCCCCAAAATCAGACGTATGTCAGTGAACAATAGAACTCTCAGATACTAATGACAACAAACGAATGAAAAGAGGTGCAACGTCCAGGCAGAAACAATAGCCTCTTCATTTAACAAATGCAAAAAGGTACCTAAAGATACAGTTTCAGTTAGCTAATTTGTGAAATATTCAATTCCGATATTAATCCTGGTTTGCAGGATTTGTGTAGGCTGCATCATACGTGTACCAAAGAAAGAACTAATCGCTGGAATAATTCATTTGACCACTTGAGCAGCGCCATGGCTTCAATAGTATTAATACATGGCTTCAAATTGGCTACCACACTCATCAGCACTGACCCATAAAAATTAATTCAAGACAGTAGCAATATAGACCACCCAAATACAAAGCTGTAATACTGCATTGCCTTTGTTTACAGTCATGTTGTTTTTATGATCCTCTTCAATGACTTGGTCGTCAAGTATAGTGTTTTACTTAAGCCGAAGCCTTGGTTTCACTAAGAAGGGTCGGTTTCACTAAAAGGCTGTGAAAAAAATACTCTGCTGCGCATACCCCGTGGGCATAAATAGCGAGGAATTATAATTTCAAGATTAATTAATGTCGTTAAACCATTAAATTCTGCTGCTTGGGTGTTTTTTCATGACTTCTTGTTTAACATACAAACCATGTGAGCAGGAATGTTGTGCTGAGAAGCTGATTTAATAAATGGATTCAAACTTGTATTTACGATCATCTTGATATACATTTTATACTTAGCATATTCAGTCATGTGGCTTACCCCGTAAGGTAGAGTAAAGACAACGTCTTTCTCTTAAAGGCCTTCAAGCATTCAGCATGTAATTTGTGTTTATTGATTTCGAAATAGGGTCAAAGCACAAAACACAATTGTTGTTTGGAAAACATTTGGAGCTGCTTCTCCAGGTAACCTGACGTTAAAATCTGGTGAAACAATTATTATTTGCAGCATTGTCACAGTTTACGTTTCTTCTGTGAAATACTGAATAGATATACATAAACTATCTTCGCAAGAACGCAAGAACACAAGAACGCAAGAATGCCATTTTCAATTCAATTCAGTTCAAAATATTATGTATTCGTACCTGAGGGTGGCGCATGAATAAGACCCAGCCCGGAGGAAAAGACTTGGGGAGGCTATTCTAGTACTAAGGGTCTATTTCTATGTGGGGTTGGTTGCATGTGAGTATCAGTTTATAAAATAAACTTGGTTCTCAACTAGCTAACATGTCATAAGGTCTAGCTAAAACATTTCAAGACATTTGCAGTGTTTAAAATGTTATTGGTCGGTCCAGACCAAGCAAAGTAAAAACAATACAACAAAAAAAGACAAATCAAAGCATAACAGGCCTTAACAGAACAGTTATATACAATATTCCGGCAGTTCCAGACTTGTAGATAGAGGCAAATGTATCAATATACAAAATATATACAATATTACTTCTTAGAACACATCGATAAGCAGGGCAAACATTGATATCCAACAAGCTCGTAATCCAAGTTGCGGTCACTTGTTTACGTGTTCGTGTGGGCGTGCTGTTTTCGGGTTGTAGCATCAGACTAATAAATATCCAATACATCATCCATTTCCCAGTAATTTACATACCTCCAATCAGTCAATAAAATGTCCAGTCGTTGCCACTGTACATCCATATTTATACATGTTGTGGATTGCTCGCTGGCATATATATAGGAAGAGATGGATGCTTCTTGGTGGTGGAACCAGAGAGGAAAGCGACATTGAATAGGGGACTTGCATGTGACACAGCGCATGTCTGTTACAGTGCATGCTGGGGTGGATTCTGTTGAAATCTGACATACACATATTTGGCATTATTTTTATCGAAAATTGCAAGAATGTGTTCACCAATATCATAGCTTGTGTGAATGATCTATGGAAACCAAATGCATGATGGGAAAGATGGGGACTGAACAGAGCATTGATAAATATAACATGCTGAACATGACATGTTTTACAAGATTCTACATTGTACCATTATTCCCATAATTCCATGCGAATCTAGATTCAAAATGGCGGCTACGCAAATCCCCTATTGATAATTTGACACTGATGGAGAAGTTGAGGAGGGTGGACGATGCGTGAGGAGGTGGAAAGAAACAGTGGTCTACATGGCATTTTCCATCTTTACAGTCATTTTTGTTGGGGCTGATCCGGACTCGTATGCATGGAGAAAACGGGGATCGTTGGACTGTTCTGGCAGGCATTGATTGAATCTCGCCCTTTTCAAATGATTACATTGTTACGTTCAGGTACCTAACGGGACCCGATATTACTGTGTACTGTCAGGCCTATAGGCCATCTATCCTGAGGCGATAGTTCTTTATCTGTGTATCTAAATGATGCATTAATTGTTAAATATGGGTTGATGAAGAGCCTTGGACAAGTCAGTTAGATGGCCACCCACATATATGATGTTGCAGTGCATGGTGCACCTTCACAATTTCAAAAAGGCAGGTGATTTAATTCTAAATCTCCAGTACTCAACGTTCCGTTTCCAATCACACATCCAATCTCAACACAACTGTTTATAGTGTATGTACTCATATTAAATGGATTCAATCATATATACCCACACCAAGTACAGTTTTTATCTTTATAAATCGTTAACGGTATCTCAACCCGTCAATCGGTATTGCTGTTTGATCAATGTATTAGTTGGAATTGATTTGCCGTTTCCGATCAATGTTACCAGCCCTTTATAAGCACAGCTATGCTTTGTGTTTCGTAATTGATGTTCTAATGTTCGATTCACTTCAAATATGAATAATTACATTTGTTTGACTGTATGAAGATAATTCGTTATCATTTTTTAATCATAGCTGATCTTCACATATAAGTGATAATACCTATAGCTTACTTTATAACTTATTTCACCCCACTGCAGTCTTTTCGTTTGGTTTAGATTTTTGATATCCATCAACGTGAATTGCATATAGAAAGAATATAAAAAAGGGGCAGAAAAAAAGAATTAATTAAAAGAAAATAAGCGATCCCGACACCCCCACTCCATTCCCAACCGATATAGTCAGTCTATAAAGTTGCACACTTGAGCATACATCAATTATTGTAACTGCTCACTGTTCACAGCAATGATGCAATATGATAAGATGATATGGTTACTAAATAGATAACTCTTTCGGACGATGTCAAAATGTTATGATACACTGATATATCTTATATTTTCTTAATAAAAATAAGAAGGTCGGGCTATGCTATTAGCTGGTCTTCCAATAGATGCCCAAAGTGGCATTCATCAACAATGTTATAACCACCCATTATTTCAGATAGTTCTTACACTCGAATTTTACTCGTATTTTGTTTTACAGAATTACAATACTCTTTTTAGTTAAGTCATAGGATCAGAATTTACATGTAGTCTGATTTTTTCTTTTACATAATACACATAAATTTACTTCTTGGGTTCTGAAGGAATTTTATACCGAAATTCTTTTTAAACTCCAGCCTTCACTTACTCAGAAGCTTTCAACAGAGCTTTATCAGCTGAAATCGAAAGTCAGACCTCCATGTGCACAGCTTAAGAATGGGTGACAAGGTCGGTTTTGAGTTGGTTAAGGTGGTTGCTAGCTAATAAGAGCACACACGTGGCAAAGACAACCCGAAAGGCAATCTCCATAAGACAAGGGAAACCTGAATTAAATCCAGACCAAGGGTATGACCTTGCACACTCCATCGGTCACATGACACATGTAGTCACGTGAGCACTTAAGGTGACTCAGTACTGATCTTGTGTATTCAATACATATAGCTCAGTACTGATATATGTGTATTCAATACATATAGCAGGGAATATCAGCATTATGCAGACGAAGTATGTATGTTAAGTCTTGATATAAACATTTCAGATAGAAAATTTATTCTGATTTTTGGTGTGGGAGTTAATATCTACTATCCCTATACATCCATATTAAATTTCATTAAAATTTATGGAGCCATATGTGTCAAATATTTATTAAGAATTTTCTCATTTTTAGCCAATTTTCCCATAATTAAGTTGTAACACAAAAAAATCGGCCTGGAAATTCATGCTGATTTTTGGTGTGCGAGTTAGTAACTATGATAGCTGTATCCATATAGAATTTCATCAAGATTTATGAAGCCATTTTTGTTCAAATCACATATTAATCAGGAATTTAATTTTTTTCCCAATTTTTCTCATGAATAAGTTGTAATATAGAAAAATTTAGCCTGGAAAACCATCCTGATTTTTTGTGTATGAGTTGGTAAATACTGTATCTACATTCATATTAAATTTAAAAAATATTCATCAAACAGTTTTTTTTTTAAAACGCTGATTGTCATCAGCCAAAGACAATTTTGCTAGCGCCCCATACTGCCACTAGGGGGCTTCCAGGGGGCTAACTCAGGATCTGAGGAAAAAAACATTATCTGATGATAAGTATATATATGTTGAATGTCTGGGTGAAATTAGATGTCTGAATTCATGTCAGAACAATTCTAAACGATCAGGCCGTGCGTAGCAGGGCAAACAAAGTCGGCTTGTCGGCATTCAAGGAGGTGCGTCAGGAAGAAGTGCTTCGCTGTTATAGTTATGAAAATTCACGCAAGGCAACTAACTCCAAACCTGCTGCTGGTAAATCTAGGAAAGATCGTGTCTGCTTTAAATTTAATAATATTGGGGGATGTTCCAACAAGTCGTGTGAATATCCTCACAAGTGCGACTTGCGGGGCCTCCGAGAATGGAGCCTGTGCTTGTCACGGCACCAAAGGTGGTAAATAGGATGAGGACTGTCGGAAAAAGGTTGATTTGGGTGTGGTTGACACTTGTGTTTATGGAAATGATGTATTTTCGAGCTGTCATATTGTTAAACCTGATGTTTATGCTAATGTTGTGTGTAATCACGCCCCACCCCTGGTAACCAGGTGAAGAATGTTTGTTGTGATATTGCTGACCCACCCATTGACCCGGAAGTGGTTACTGGTAACCTGGGCGACCCGGATTTGAACTCGACTGTCATGGCGGACCATGATGGTAAAGGGCTCGATTCATCAACATTGACAAACAGTATCTTCCCGATTATTCTTCCGACAAGTCTTGGACTTTCTTCCAACTGTGACCAAGGTAAATATAATGATCTTAGAGACATTATCTGTGACTTTGGTAATTCTGGAACTGAAACCGACAATGATATGCTACTTTTTGACACCCCGGAATCTCCTCGAGGTCGTGTCGTTAATGTTTTTGCCAAATGTGCTCGTGGTGTTTGTCATTATATTCATCAACTGGGAGGTATGGATACCCAGCTGAAACCATGTAGGTTCGCATATTTATTATTCAGCCTAAATGACAACGATATTGATAATTATATTGGTGTATTCTACGGAGTATTGGATGGGTTTGATGTGGTTGACAGTACAGTCGAACCGTATGACTGCCCTAATTACAATTCTATTCTCGAGCCTGAAATTAAATGTAAAATGGATGACATTGTTTCGAAAGAATTGTATGAAGGTTTTATTTCAATAGCAGATGATATTCCAGTCTGTATTCACTCACTAGGGGCTGTCCCTAAGCCAGATGGAGGGATACACCCCATAACAGATTGTAGTCGTCCATTGGGTATTTCTGTAAATGAAAATTGTGATTCTCTTGTACAGGAATTTTCCTACAAAAGTATTGACGATGCTATATCGCTGGTAGATTGTGGCTCATATATGGCAGTAGTGGATATTAAATCGGCCTATAGGGCTGTTCCCATCAACCCTGAACATCGTAAATATTGTGGGTTTCGTTGGAATATCGACGGTAAAGAAGTCTTATTTGTACACAACAGGCTATGTTTTGGCCTCCGTACAGGTCCATGTATTTTTAATCACATTTCCAACTTTTTTGTGACATGTATTGCTCAACTATTCCAGGTTCCTGTAGTAAATTTTCTGGATGACTTTTTTGTATCCAGTAATTCTTATGATAGTTGTACTGCTCAACGTAATGTATTGTTGCATGTTTTAAGATTTTTGGGATTCCATGTAGCATGGAAGAAAGTCACTGCTCCCTCAACTACATGTGTGTACCTGGGTTTCAAATTAAATACATCTGATATGACATTGTCCCTACCTATCAACAAGGTAAAGACGCTATCTACACTGGTGGGAGAGACAAAAAGAGCAAAATATATATCCAAAAAACAGCTTGAGAAATTCTGCGGATACATTTCTCATTGTGCTGCTGTTTTTAAAGGTGGTCGTACCTTTTGTCGACGATTCTTTAACCTGTACAAAGTCATGCTGATGAAGAAATTAACCAGAATACCCATCAGCAATGAAGCTAGGATGGAGCTAGGATGGTGGGAGGCGTTTACAAAAATTTTCAACGGTGTGGGTATGTTGAAAAAAATAGAATATCATCTTCCAGTCGTGTCTGACTCTTCATCAAGGGGATTTGGAGCTTTCATGGGCTCGGACTGGCTCGCTGGAGCTTGGAAAAATCATATTATTCCCTCTTTGTGTGACTTCACTGACCATATTTATCCCACGCCTATGCATGGAGGATGAATTGGCTTCGAATATTAATATTCAAGAATTATACCCAGTTTTAGCTGGCATCAGGAGGTGGGCTCCTCTCCTGAAAAATAAATCTGTTGTCTGCTTCATCGATAACACACAGGTGATAGCTATGTTGAGGAATGGTACAAGTTCAAGCAGCCAGTGTATGCAATGGCTGTACGAGCTGTATTGGATATGCTTCATTTTCAACATATCTCTTGTACCTAAATATATTAAAACTGACAATAATGTGGTTGCAGATTTATTATCTGGTCTTCCATATTTTTCTGCTGATGCTCCTGTGGCTAATATCCTACGTATGGCTGAATTATGCTGCTTTAACTCAAGCCCTTGTCTTCTCCAGGGCTTGGACAATGGAATGACAGGATCATCCAACTTAGAAGATTATCCTTAGCCTCTTCAACTCGTCATCAACGTGATAGGCAATGGGGTGTATTTATGAACTTTCTGGACGACAACAATTCCACTCTGCTGCCATTGGATGTACACAAACTTTCTGCCTTTGCTGCATTTCTGTCATCGGTGATGAGATATTCTTCAATTTGTACCTACCTAGCTGGTGTTATTTCTTATGCTAGGATATCTGACATTGACTGTCCAACTTTATCTCATCCAACCTTGAAATCTGTGCTTCGAGGAATTAAAAAACTGCCTGTATCTGCACCCAGACCTGCTCCGCCCATCTCACCTACTATATTATTGCAGTTGTACCCATATGTTCAACTGGGCAATATTCTTCATAAACTGTGTTGGGCTGCATATGTGTTTATGTTTAGAACGCTTTTGAGGGTATGTCATATAGTATCCTCTCCCCATATGCTTCATCGTCAGGACATATCATTAGTTACTGGTGGGATGTGTGTTAGGGTAGGGTCTACCAAGACCTCTACTATTCCCTTCTCAGTATTTATTAAGGCTATATCCAACAGATCTCTGTGTCCAGTTTACTGGGTTAAAAAATTGTTGGCCCAGGATATGCCTAAATCTCAGCAACTCTTCTCCTGTGCTGATCATCCTGTACTTACATATGATCATATTTCCAGCAATTTAAATGATTTATTATCGTCAGCTAGTGTCACTGGGAGCTTCACAACCCATTCTTTTCGTAGGGGAGGAGCCTCGTATATGTCTTCACTAGGTATTCCCTTGTCGGACATCAAGGTGAAAGGGAACTGGAGATCGTCCATCGTCGATTCTTATATCGTTCCTTCCCCTGAGGATATGCTTAAATGTGAAAATATTATCTCCAAGCATCTTGACGACCTGTGAAAATCAACTCTTTTCTGGTTTGGCCTTTTTGGTAAATAAACCTTGCTTCGCTCGGTTCTGGCCAACCCTTGTGTATTCGTTGATTATTATAATATAGCTCTGTCTCCCATCCAGCCGACCCAAGCCACTACATATTGTTAATAAATCACTCAAATGTAGTAAAATTACTCAAATATGATTCATTATTTCTATCTCCATACTGCCATAGCATGAAAACTAGCCTGGTGACCTATGTTTTTTTTTCACTCAATAATGATTATTTCATGTCAACTGTCATTGGTAAAAATTTTAGAAAAATTCATCAATAATCAAAATCACTACTGAGTCACCTTAAATGAACAAGGCAGTATTAGTACAGCATAGCTTGAATAGAGAACTGGAATATTTGACGATCTAGATACTATCATCGTGATATTCAACCTCTAACGAGGGTTCGGGTGAAGATTGATTCCACCTATTAAGATGTTTTTCTATTCAGAGTTGACTATAACTGCTAGTCTAAGGTAGGAGATATGGACAATATGCAGGAAAGGGAAAGGCGATAAATGGGACAAATATAGTGAAAGGTCAATGCACGTGAGTGATCGAATTGATTTTAAGAGAGATCGATGGAGACACATCAGAACATGCCAAATAGACTATCTGGATAATGTGGTAACAGAACTTTATAAGGATACATGTAGATGAATAGAATTGCCTCAGAATGTGGAAGCGAATGGCTCATAAAGCGGTTACTGATCCCACAGCAATACCAGAGCATCATTGTAACGCTACTGGAAAGTCAATATAAAAGCGAGCACAGAACGGCAAGGAGGCAAGGAACAACATATTTTGGAAACATTATAGGACCACAAAATGGATAAGAAGTGCCTTGGAAGTAGCGAGACAATGTCTTGCCATGCATGCCTCAGTGGTAAAAGGCCATTAAACCTTTAGAAAGCGATAACGTTATCTTCTTGTTTGGGATCAGACCATACAATCAGTGGAAGCTGGTCTTTGCTCACGCCCTTAAGTCGGCTCGATCTGCTCTTGCCGGCTCCTGAATGAGTCACTTAATGCTTGGTTGTTTTCTCAAAGGTTCTTTTCCAGGTACTAGCAAAGAAGTATCATATATTGCATTGTGGCCTTAAGTAAATTAAAGCAGCGAGACTTGAAAGCTAATGGCCCATGTGATGCAGTATCAGTGTTAGGCTAATGGAGGCATCAGAATGTGTTTAAGTCCGTACCTACAGAAAACAAAGGATACTGCATTAAAGACTCTTTACTCTTGGAGTCACTGTGCTAAAATGCAAATACTGTGATTAATTTTACAGCGCAGATCCATGGGGCCGGGGGGAATGGGAGGAACATGAACAAAGGTCATGCGTCGAATTAATTTCAGTCGCGTTGTTTTTCATTATTTTAGGGGAAAAGGAGATGTACAGGCACGTGTTTAAAGGTTTCATTGCATGGAATTCCACTACCTTGTATCATTTCATCTGCTCTTTCCCTTCATGCCCGAGGTGCGGATTATCCTCGGACACATTGCTTAAAGGTCTTTTTTTCTTAAACCTTTCCATCTACTTGCTCTCCTTTCCATCACGAGGTCTAGCCCACCTCGCAATTTCATTCCAAGACACCCAGAACTACCACCAACATGAGGAGATAGCCGCGGGCCATTGACACAGAACAGAAAGCTGGGTATTTTACTGGAAAACTGCGATTGCTGCAGCAAAAGCTGTACCTCCTGCTGAGTAGGCACAATATGCAATGAGTCTCAGCAGCCTAGAAAAGCATGTGTCCTCGTGAAATCGCCAAGCAGAGAATTGATTCAAACAGAGGGAGAGATATTAATGCAGACGATTTCCTGCACAAGTAGCAGCTTTAAAACTTGAAGGAAACAATAACTTCGCCAGAGGCGTACTTAAATACGCATATATGGAATGCCTTTGTTGCTGCAGGCAAACCATTTGCAATCGACTGACGCGATTCAGACATCAAAGCAAAGTGTTTTTCCAAGTTTGCAATATATATATATGAGATCTCGAGTTTTGCAAGGAGAAATAAAATGAAATGCAAGGCCTGGGGCAATATTGGGTTTATACTATAAAGTATGTAATGGAGTGTTTTAAATATACAGTCCTTATGTATGTATGTTTATCGATACATACTCATACGGATACGCTGAACCCTATGCAGAATCGAAGTACGGTGATATATATACTTCGCATACATATATATGTCTTTACTTGTAAAACGATGTGGTTTGCCTCATTTACTCTCAGTGTCCTTTGGTGGTGTTGTTTGAAGCTAGCCTGACCGGGGCCAAACGCCGGTGACCTTTGCAATTAGAGGCATTCATTGATCCCGACGTGCCCTGAAACTACAGTATGAGTAACAAGGGAACGTATGTACAGGTGTTAACGTGTCCTTGATATTTAAACCTTCTTAAACCTTCTAGCAGTGCCTCATTTCCTAAAGACTCACAAACGAATAAAGACAATGAAAGTATCAGCAATGGCTCAGCCATGTATTAATTAATTGAATTTGTGATCTGGGTACTTTTGAAAGAATGTTGCATGGTAGCAGATAGTCTAGGAGTGAAATTAAAGGATTGAGATTGGAAAATATAGAAAGTATAAAAACCCTGTCAAAACTATCGACGTTCCTCCAAAGTAAGACAACCATTGAATAATATGTGGTGTTGCTTTCCAGACAAAGTGCTTTAGAAATAGTTAAGTTACAATACATCCTATGCAGAACTTTGAATACGGTAGTTAAGGACGAGAGCTGCTTATCACATGGATGCCACCTAGTGCGTTGTGTAGGCACTATAGGAATACAGCATTCGATCCATCTAACGGGACAGACATGATTTGACTGCTATGCGTATCTCATCAGAGAGGCAAGGGAAATACACCCAACGTAGAAGACTCTCGTGAAATCTAAAATATGAACTAATGTATTATAATGTTTCATGAATTGTAATAATATTTGAAAGCGACTACTACTATATCCCCTATCTGTCGTATCAAACACCAATCAGGTCGGAATTTAATTTCCTTATGCCTTATGTGTCAGTGCGTCAGAAAATGTACAATTCAACTTCACCTTCCAAAGAACGTGGATTTTAGACAGAAAATGTTCCAACTGCTATTCAACACACGCGAATAGATTTCTGAAACGATTTAATACCAAATATCCTCAGATATATCTAGTATTTATAATTTTCAGTCTAATATAGTAGAATTTACTTAATGTATAAACCTGATGATTGTGCATTTTCTGACGGCCTGACCCTTATACCCAATCTACCGGAACGCATATCAATATAGAGCCATGAATATGTAGATACAGATAGAGCAGGTTACTGTCTAGTACGTAAGTGGGGACTATCTATATGCTAATGCATTATGAACCAAAGGCTTGAATTGGATCATTGTCATAAAAGTGCAAACGAATATCCACTTACATTTTATCTCCATGACGCAGATCTGTCAGAAACATGTAATTAATTAATAAGATATTAATCGTGAAGAATACTTCGAAAGTTTTGCTGGCTAGAGAATCACTGCATGGTATGCAATTTCAAATAGTATCATATCAGTTGCGCTCTCGCATTGAATACACTTAAATTTGATGTATATATTATATATACAACATATATGTTGAGTCATTTTTTTATTGTTATTGTATTGTCATATTGTTATTGTATTGTAATACGTATAAAAGGGAGTTTTCTCGTAAGTGGTTGTTCAAAAGTTTATAGAACAAAAGTAAATTAGACAGTAAAGTAACAGCTTGTATTAATCATGCGTTATCGATTTGAACAAGTATAGTAGTAGCGAATGAGATAAGGAGAACCACTGACCCCTTTCTATCTAGATACTGTGACCCACAGTTCGCCTGTCAACCAGTGACAATTACTCTCCAGGAAAGCAAAGACGATGGATCAGGCATCTTTTGCCTTAAGTTTCTTCCTAGCTGTTCAAACAGAGCATCACACTTTCTAAGTGTGAGTTGTTATTACATGTGAATTGTTTCTTCTACCATAACTATTTATATTGTAAAGTATCAATAGTATGCACTATTTAAATGTGTACTCAACTTAGTATCTGAGATAATGACTTGATTTCTAACCTCAACAGAATTGTTGCTTTCTAATAGATATAAATGAAGAAAAGTAATCCAGGGTCTGAGTGCATGCACGTACCAATTAGCCTTAAACCCTTCCTCAATCAAGTTTGGGACTCATTATTTCTGATTCTTAATTGACATGACAGAGGGGAAGGATCCAGTGATCCGAATAAAGATGTACACGAAAGCAATCATTCACTGGACTCTTGGTTTACCAGCAATTCCGCGAGGACCTACTTAGGACAAATAGATGAGTACATCTCCTTTGTTAGGTTGAGTTCATCACTGACTATGGAATCATCTTCATCTCTTCATCACAAAGCTTAAATCCTGTTGGTTTGTGCATGAAAGCCCTTCACACTCTTTGCACGGTTTCCTTTGTAACAAACTATCCTAATCTCGATTGTTTCTAAACTACAAAGAATGTTATTCGTGACACACCCCTGTTCAGATTAGGATATATTTAGGAGTTTTCGTGTCGTCAGATTTACAGTAGACCAAAGCACAAAAAGGTATGCATAATAACGCTTTCATGAGATTCTACCTTTTTAAGCTATTATTATTATTAGCAAATGCCCGTGCTACGCACGGGATTTGCTAGTGGGACAGTGGGGCCCACATCCTTATCTCTCCTTGTTCCCTCTCCCACCATCTTTCTCTTTCCAGTTGTCTCTATAGCTTAATATCTGTTTTAACATTCATACCACAAAAGGAATCTTGTTTAGATGGTTTTTTTGGTCACTGTTCAGTGTTGTGCTGTTGTTGTGCTCCCTGTCCCTGTCCCTGTCCCAATCCCTCTCCTGCTCCCATTCCCTCTCCCGCTCCCTCTCCCATTCCCTCTTTCATTGTGAGGTAATTAGTGGACGGGTAAATTCTGGTGGTTGGGCCTTGTCCTTGTCTCTGTCCTGTTCCCTCTCCCACTCCTTCTCCCTTTCTTGTTCCCTCTCCCTCTCCCATTCCCTCTCCCGCTCCCTCTTTCATTGTCAGGTAATTATATTTTTTCAGGCAAAGAATGAAATAATATATATGTATGCAGACATACTATTATTATATAGCTACACTAAATCTGTTGCACCATGCGGTAAAAACTGCTGTTAAACGGAATTACTTCTTGAATGATTTAGCTTTTTCTTTCCTATTACCTATATAACCTTACTCTCCAAACTTCGGTTCTTGTTTTGTCCCCAATCGGAAAGGATATCTATGTAAAATAGAAAAAAATCCAAAATATCCAAGACATTTCTTTTGGGAATATCCTTTTCCTCTTTGGAATGTCCTTTTCCTTTTGGGAATATCCTTTTCCTCTTTGGAATGTCCTTTTCCTTTTTGGAATGTCCTTTTCTTTTTTGGAATATCCACTGTCTTAGGCTATTCGCAGTTCTTTTCACCCAAATGTACCATGATGTATTCCTATGCCAACATGTATATATATGTCCAATGAAACAATATGGGGTTGAGATGGAGAGGGAGGGAGAGCGGGAGTGGGTGAGAGGGAAAGGGAGGGAGAACGGGAAAGGGAGCGGGAGAGGGAGAGGGAGGGTGAGCAGGAGAAGGAGGGTGGGATGGAGGTAGAGGGTGAACAGGAGGGTGAGAGGGGAGAGGGGAGCGGGAGAGGTAGGGTGAATGGGAGGGAAAATGTGCAGGGATTATACTTTTGTGTGGTGGATATCCCAGAGAAATAGTCAAATCTGCTCGGAAGTAGAAGGTGAGGAGTTTGAAAAGAATGTGTAGTATGTGAAATAGCTTGTACCAAAGAGGAAAAGACTCTACCGATTTCGTCATTGGTACAAATGTCTACTTTGGGACGCAACCGTTCTCTATCCCCCTTTTCTTTTTACACCATTCTCTCTATCTCAGAACTGCATTGGTATAATAGTTTCTACGTCTGAAATCGTTTTAGATGTCTATGAAATATATATATATATATCACAGGTTCTACCAGTCATATTTTCACCTGTTTACTCTCTCTCGGCCGGCTACATAACCACAGTGAATGATATATAGGTTATGTAATAGGATACAATATAATGTATATGTACACCAATATTTGAGAAAAGGTTCGCTAAATTATTGTGACACAACGCAATCTCTTTTCGGTACAAAGAGACGTTTGGTGGATCTGTGAGGGTGGCTACCTTCTTCACCGTCTAGGGTGTACTTGCAAACCCTGTTTAGAGGTGCAGGAGGACGCTATGACTATTAATGTTTTGTGTGTTCTACACAAGAGGACAGCAGGAGCAGAACTACTCGGCCACGTGCTGCGACTTGGCCAACTATATTCTAAGGGGTATAATAGGCCTACGTATATTTGGTATAATAATGATTGCCTATCTGATTTTGGAAACGGGAATACTACTGGAATGCATCGTTCTAATCCATTAACTCGTTTATCTCTTAATGTCGTAGAATTTATATTGGGTTTTTACATAACTGATATGTTCTAAATGTCCATTATGCTAATTTTAACAAGATTATGTACAAATTTTTTTACTTGCACTGTGGTGTGACAAGGCCTTACTGAGCTTGGAATGCATATTCATGAAGGGACCCAAAAGGAATTATTTAAGGTATAGTCTTTCTCATAAGTTATAACTGAGTAGTGGTCCCCGGGTTGTTTCGGGGATTCGTCCTGGATTACGGTAATATCAATCATCTGCATTAATTTCACCTTTTAAACACCAGTCGAGTTCTGGTGGGCTGGCTTAGCCAGCAAACCCTCTGGGTTGGAGATAATATGTCACAAGATCTCTATGTTGGAATGTTCTCATTTTTGGATGATGGCATAGCGCTTTAAGTATTATTATTTTAAAACCGCCTCTTAATTATATCATTGCGGTTCAAAGACCATCCTATGGGGTACATTTAGTTACTTTACTGGTAACTGCCCAGAAATATTGCAAACCTTTTTGCAAACATAAATATATCAAACTTAAAATATGAAAGCACTTCTTAGATGTCCTTAATGTTTACCACCATTGGAATCCGCTTGCTCTCATCTTTTCAAATATGATGGTATCCCAAAATCATCTTTTTGCGACTGTTGAATCATTTTCCTAAAACACAATTAAGAAGAAAATAACATAATAATAAAAATAAAATAATTCACACATCCGAGTATTAATTTGTATTGTGATCATCATGAGGATCATGACACATGCTTTAATTATGCAAACCCTATACCCGATGTGCAGAATTATATTTCTAACCTTGTTTTAACCTGGAAATTTTGACCCGATTTCGACCTGGTGCTTTACTAGTGGAAATCGTAAACAGTTTTGAGGCTCAAACTTGATTTTACAATGCTCTATTGACCCGATTTTAAAATGCAGATTTTGATGCTCTCAGAATTCTGCTCAGTATCAGGTGTAAATATGCAGTTTTTGATGCACTCAGGGTATCACTTTCATTGCACCACTGCAAACTTGTATGTTTAAGCAGGCATGAGTAAAATTGTTTGAATCAATTGGGATGAAAGTTATGCCCATTATTGGGTAGCCTAAGATTGCTCCCATCTGCCTGAGATTTCCATCTGTTTATTCATCTCTTTTGCTGTCATTAACCACAATCACAGTGAGAATCACCACTATATGTGCATTGGTATACAACAGGCCTAGGGCGCTCCATGCACCCATATAATTTATGTGTATGGTCACAGGGGTGTTTCTATAATAACCCCTTTTTAAAAAGATAAATTACAATAAGGAACTATTGTAAGATATTTCTTGTGATGTTTCTAAGTATATGATAGGAATATGTAATGTAGAAATGCAACGTTAGTGTTTTAGTGGTGCTTTCATTATAAAAGAAATTGTGAATGCACTACAGTGACCAGTAGCGCCACCTGGTGACCGTCCGAAGGACGGGTACATTGCTAGTAAATCATAAAGTTTCTGCCATAAAATCGGTAGGCCTATAATAAAATATGAAAAGTAGTAGCTTGTAATTTGCTATATGCTAACTTCCATTAAGATCCCAGAAAAGGGAATATAGATTAATGGTCAGTCCCCATGCATAGGCAGAGCTCGGTATTGTTTGTTCTACAATCGCATGGTTGTATGCTTAGTAATATGACACCATGTACATGAAGTTCCTGCTATTAGCTTAAGTATGATGGTAGCTAATAGCAGCTACTATCCATGTGCTTTTCTATTTTGTAGTGTATATGATTTATTAATCTGAAAATGTGCGTTTTGTACATAAAATGATCAAATATAGGTGAAAATAGGCATTTTTTAAAATAAATTTAATTTAATTAAATTTTTTTAAATACAATGGGATTGTAAGCACTCAAACCAATGAATTTATGTCGAAATCTTTACTTCATAACAGCAGCCCGACCATTTAATTCTGGGGAAAATATAGAAGATAGTGTTTTTATTTCCACTTTTTGGCTTAAAAAAATAGCTAAAATCACAGGGTGCCGACATCGGGGCAGTAAAGTCTGTAAAAAATCTATGAAATCAATCCCCAACTGGGTTAACTATGACATGCATATAAAGCCAATAATATTCATGAAAGAAAAAAACTCAAAGTTTTGTGGCAGCCCCTTTAATTATGGTAGGTTAATTCTTTTGAAAAGAAATCAATTTGGCTAAAATCTGCATGTGCCTACGTCGGAATACAGTTTATTTGATTATTCTGTTATTAATGATCTTTCAAACTCTTAGTGCCTATTGAACAATGTGTACTATAAACGACTTCAAATTATGAGCATAATGAACGATATTTGGGGGAAATATTTGACTGAATGGCTAGAAAACCGTACCCCAACATAGGCACCCCCCCCCCCCCCGATGTAGGCACCCCCCGACGTATAGGCACCCGCCCTAATGTAGGCCCATGGAGGCAGCAAGTAGACTATATGTGACCCGTTTTAGGGAAATGAGACATAAGTCGCAAAATATCATGTTTGAGATATCACCATATTTGAAAGGATGAGATGAAGCCGATTCCAATGATAGTAAACAGTAGGGCACCTAATAAGTATTTCTATATTTAAGTTTGATATTTTTATTTTTGAAAAGAAAGGTTTGTAATGTTTCTGGATGGGTAATTACCAATAAAGTAACTAAATATACTCCCTACGAAGGCCTTCAAACCGCAAGGATATATTTAATACAATATCCCGAAATTTGTCACATGCATGCATATGACTATAAGTGATACACCCTCCAAAAACCAGAAAATTCAAATAAAGGGATCTTATCAAATAAACGCTATGAAAAATATCCATTTTGCGACTTATGACTCATTTTCCTGAAACACATCACATATACTATATACTATATTCGTCCCAATAGATACATAAATTTTAGAAGTTAACAATTTATTCTTTTGGTTTATGATGGATTTTCATTTAATTCTTATTTCATTTATATCGTTAGCATTACATCGTTTTATAGTTTAGTGGAGAGGGGTTTCTATGAATGGTTGTCAGAGACTGAGTGTGAGTGTCAGAGAGTGGAGTGGAGTGTCAGACACCATGCAGGTGAGTGAGCAGTGCCAGCTATTGTGGCCTGTAGTAGCTTCATTGTTTTGTAGAATGTTATTGTAGTTGTAGGCGCGGATTTGGTTTGAACTATTATTTGTAATAGAAGTATTAAGAATGTTTAGGTTATAGGTTATACAGATTAATGAATATATGGGATTCTCAAATAAATACAATAATATGCTCTATGGACCCGATTCATGAATGTGGTCCTGATGCTCCCAATGATGCACTACTGACCAGGTGTAAAAGACGCTGTTATGATGCACTCAGTGAGGCACTATCATTGCTATGTAGACCTAGTGTGTGTTTGTGCAGCTATTATTGTTTATATCTGATATATATGTGGAATATGAGAGGATGTATGGGAGGGAGAGAGAGAGAGGGAGTTACTTAATAAAAATGATTTTGTTAATAGACCCCTTTGAAAAATATGGGTTTTCAACGGGTAACTCATTTTCCTGTGACACATCACATTATATATATGGGATATGCAGTAAAGGCTCGAATATTAATCAACAGTACAAATATTTACATGTCCATCACTTGATATAATATTTCAACTGCATGCAGCAAGAGCATATACACCCGATTTAGATACATAACTTTGATATGCACGTTTCATCGGGTTCAAAACCAGGTGCAGAACTGCTTTTTTGAGAGGATTGCACTTCTGTGACTGGTCAGATGCACTTCTGCATGCACTGGCAGATTTTTGAATGCACATCGGGTATGGGTCAGATTGTCAAAAATGTACAAGACACTTTCACCAATCCTGTCATATAACCCAAATTTAAGACAGAAATGAGCCTCAAAATACAGTTTGATATAGCAGAACAGATATTTTAAAACAACATAATATCAAAATATATACCTGGTATTTATCATTTTTCAACCTAATTTAGCATATTTTACTAAATGTGTTGAGCTGCCAATTATACATTTTCTGACGATCTGACCCATATATAGCATTATCTAGGAGCGTTGTCAGTTAAGAGGTGACAAGAATAGGGTTAATGAACTAATCATTAGTCTGACAGACATATTGTTTAAGGAATAAAGTCGAAAATGTCTCTCGTAATGATACTTTTTCTTCAAGATCTGTGAAGTTTACATAAATAGAAGTTTAGTGACATTAGAAAATCTCATTTGCTTGATATCAAATGACAGACATATTGATAATAGCTTTGTATAACAGTTTCATCTATGAAGTAAATTTTGAGATAGATCTGATATAAAATGAAATAAAAAATGATGAATAATGTCAAAATATTTTCTAATCTTAAATTCAGCAGAAAAGTATGCCAATTCTTACTGTAGTCCCCCCCCCCTTGCTCGAGTTTTAATACGAATTGTCGGAATTGTTTTTATTTAGGGAATACTATCATTTCTTCAAAATAAGGTCTTTGACTCATAGCATGATTTCTATGAAAGCTATGAAGTCATTTGTAAAATAACTTCAAGGGGATGCTCTTATCTTGAGTCAGTATTTATAAGAGTATAACCATGCAACGGATGAAATCCAGAAGACTGAGTGTTTAGAATCTGACACCGTTTGATCTATTTTATGGCAGACTTGGGGAGTGCACTTATTAGAACGCCCTGATCTCCAGACAATATTGATTGAAATCACGTGTCCGTGTAATCAAGGATTATGGTGCATGTTGAAAATGAGGTGTGTGTGATTATCTGGAACATTTCAATAGTCATATTGATGAGTGAATTAAGCAGCAAGACCACAGTGAGTAACCGGACCCCTATGTCTGCAACTGAAGGGTCTGGAATATTCATTTATTAAATTTCTATAGCGATAGTGTTGACAGCTGCATTAGGTCTGCGAAGCCATATATCCCTAGTTTCTATCATTAGTATGCCCCTATGTACACTGGATTGAGATCTTTTACCTATGTTTCTTTTCACGGGTCTAGACATGCGAAAATCAAGCATATAACGTTACAAAACTATTTTTAAAGAATCAGTACTTATTTACCCGCATTCATGATCCAGGAAATTTATTTTTTTAATGAAAGGACCGGTTTATCTACCCCCCTTCCTGCCCCTCCCCTCTCGAATCTCCAGTACCCTCTCACTCTGCCTCTCTTTACCCAAGCTCCTGTGTCATAACAATCGGCGAGTTCAATATTTGAACCCTCTTTTAAAACGGCATTGGAAATTGAGGTCAACCTCCGTGATGTGGGCCTCGTTTTGGTAGCAGGCTTTGCCCAAAACTCACACATGTGAGATCTCGCATTGTACTTTTTTTTAATTCTTCTTATATATAAGAAGAATAAAAAAAAAAGTACAGTGCGAGATCTCACATCTCACAAGAAGATGATATTGATATTGAGTAATGATATTGTAATGTGATGTACAGAATTTATTAATATCTCTTTTTCCCCCTCCATTCTTTCCTTCCAACAAGCTGTTCCCACTCGGCTGTTTCCCACAAAGCCCATGTGTTTACAAGTATTGGTCATCTCCCCCATTGGTCATCTCCCCCTCCCCTCACCCTTCAACCAACCCCACCACAGCTTGCTTTCGCTCCCGCTAATTATGTAATCACAGGTAGACAGTCACCTCTCCCCTCCCCTTACTATACTGAGCTATACTGCCTAAAGAGACATTTGTATAGAGAATTTTTAGACCTTTTTCTGTCAGCTTTTCTGTTTTCTCAAGAGGCGAATTATAACATAGCCAATATTCAGCCAAGCTCAAATGCTTCAACTTTTGAAATAATAGTCCGATTTGAACATAGTTGGTGTCATAGGTTTTGAAATGAAGAGACAAAACCAGAAAAGTTCACATTGTGTAGCTAGGGGGACCGGGGGCCCCTTAATTTGAGGGAGAGACTTATTGAACCTCACCAGCTAAGGTGGAAACATTGAAACAACTAGAATAATTAATATTGAAGCTAAATAATGTGTGTGTGTGGTGTGTGTGTGTGTGGGGGGGGGTACAAGTTCTTTTCCATGAAACCCTCTTATATCTGTCAAACCTATTCTGTACCCTACGAGATGCGTTTTCATATTGAATTGAATTGAAAAATACTTTATTTGTCAAAGATTTTACATGTAAGAAGATGACAAATGGATAATATAAAATGATCAAGATTTAAAATTATTTTAAAATATCATTTTAGTTTAGCAAATAACTAAGCAAAAGCATGTTATACATAATCATTTTAAACCTCTTTCTGTCAGTGTCTTCGTTTTGCGCATTTATATGATATAGACCTATGTGGGCTTAACACTGAAAAAGCTACTCGCAGATTGTTATGCAATGCGGGCTATGGGGTCGTTGCATAACAAATGTCCATCTGCGATATCGTAGACATTTTTTTCTACGACTACGATGTCTATTTGCGAATCGTAAAAATATACAACAGGTGCATTGCATAATAATGTATCGTAAAATAGAAGATTCCTCGTGGCTTCAAAAATGACATTAAATGATAATTTTAAGGTATAGAGGCATTAAAACGCCGAAATGGTACATGGAAGAACATCATCCATAATTGTAATTTATTATAATTTAGAAAATCTGCCTTTTATTACTTTCATCTAAAATTAAGTAAAAATATGGTAGAAAATTACGAAACCTATTTTGAAGTACAAAATATAAATAAATGTGCAATGTATTAAATTCATAAAATATCATTTAACATTGAATATTGGCATATTTGGATAGCTAAATTTGACATCTTCTCACTATTAATATATTTTAAGATGGGTAAATGTGATATCAGTGCATCGCAGAGCATGTTTGTTATGCAAGGCAGAATATTCATGCAGTGAACATAGCATCGTTTATTTTTTAACCAAAATGATGGATGTCAATATTTTTTCCATGAAATAAATAACCATAACCATAAGTATTCATGTTTGATTTTTGATCTCATTATGGCCATTTTTAGAGTAAGAAATAATCCAAAACATTTATCATGTCAGTATTGACGCAGCGTAGAAAATCGATCGTGGATGCCAAGAGATGTACGATGTCGTAGAGGATGTCGTAGAAAGTTATGCAATACACTCATTGCAGATGGCTGTCTACGATGTCGTAGAATCAATGCACGACCTCGCAGATTGTTATGCAACGGGGGCTATGTCCTCAATAACGTACTCATATATTTCCGATCTAGAACACCATGCTACGGATGATGGCAGGACCGATTTTATTGGCGATTCCGCCGACATTGTCTGCGATTGAACGGTAGTTTCAATCAGGTTTCCATACTATATTCGTTACACATATATGTGATCTGTTACAGGGAAATGAGTCACATGTCGCAGCAAAATGGATTTGCGATATCATCATATTTGGGATCAAGCCGATTCCAATGATGTTAAACATTAAAGAAATTTAAAAAGTGTTTCTATATTTTACGTTTGATATATATATGTTTGAAAAAAAAGTTTGCAATATTTCTGTTTGGGCAAGTAAAGTAATTAAATATACTCGATAGAATCACCTTAGAAACGCAAGGATATATTTAATACACTGTCTTGAAATTTGTTACATGGATTCATATGACTAAACCCAACAAGACTTAAAACGTTCCAACTGAGACATCTTGTGAAAAAAGTCACTTTGGAAAATATCATTTTGGTGACTTGCGACTCATTTTCCTGAAACACATCACATATAATGAATCATGAGACTCTTCGTCCACGGGCGTTCGATTGATGAACTGGTAAATCTAAACAAATAACTGCGCATTATCCATTATCCGTATCAAGAACTGGAGTCTATCGAGGGTCGTTAGTCACCGACCCAACATATAGATGTATCTGCATGTATGTAATGAAATTTCCTCAGATAATTGTGAGTTCCTCTTTCAATAATAGGGAGATTTAGCAACCACAACGCACCAACACAACGCTAACGCATCCAATAACTATATTTGTACATTACCGCCGTGGGGATATCTCGAGAGGCGCTAGGCCGAGGGCATCTGCAGCGCAGGCCTCTCAAGATATCACAACAATGGTAATAATGTACTAAAAGTTAGTGGATGCGTTAGTGTGTGTTGGTACGTTGTGGTTGCTAAATCTCCCTATTATCATACAAATACGAAGCCGGAACCAGTAGTTTTAGCACAGCACCATCCCGGTGTATAACACGGTGTTAAGAATTACTTGGCTGACACCAGGGACGTCAATCAGCGCCTTTCCCACTGTAGTTGGATAATGTTTACGAACGATAAAAAGGCAGTCTGAACATGAAATCCTGGTAGTAAAAGACTAGGTTTGTGTACCCTAGAGGCGGTATGTCATCCTGCCAATCACCTCTTTGCACCGGTAACAGCGATGTGTCTTGGTAGTGAATGTTCTGGCACATCAACCGTGTCACTGCGAATGGTTGCCGAAAGAGGGCTCTGGGGGAGCATATAGTTCGCGCTGATGGGTCTACTGCATGTAATCGGTGTCAGACTGCGGTGCATATTGCGGCAAGATACGGCCAGAGAACTCTAAATGTTGAGGCACTGTGATTGAGTGTAAGATAAGATAAGACAATTAATATGCAAATGCCTATTGCCCCCTGATAACTGATCCGGTAGTTTCGTGCATGTGTTAACCTAGAATCGATAAACAGAGAGATATCATACCAAACAGAACATTGCCTTTTTGATTGTGCATTGAGTTCGAACGTTGCAGTGTGGTTGTTTGTTTGTAACTAAGTTTATTCAGTCATAATCATTGCATTTTCGATATTTTTCAAATTACAATTATATCTTGTTATGAGACATTTGTGTTGTCATCATAATTGGGACGAAAGAAGTCACCAGCAAAGACATGGCATAACAACGAGTATTGCATGTTTAAGTCAATACCTCTGTAGGCCTACATAACTCAAAACCAAACAGATGGTGCAATCTATTACTCCACGGTAAAATGTGTATCACATAACATTTGTATGTAGAGGCGTGTGGTACATAGCATGTGGTACATTGTTTTGTACCACATGGGCGTGGCCTATCGAATTGCAAAATAAAGTCATTTGATTGGCTCCCGTCGTCCTGACCAAGTTATTTGATTGGCTCCCGTCGTCCTGATTGCGGTGACGTCGTCCTGACCAGCGTCCACTGCAGTGCAGGTAAATCCAGGTGATCGGAAATTCTGCAAGAAAATGGCAGAATCAGATTTCTCAGCTTCTTTTGAAATCAACTTTTGAAATCAACATCGATTTTTTTAATGAAAACCATGAGGAAGTAGAAGATAATATTGTGGAGGTTGAACCTGAGTATTTTGTCAACAGCGTTAGAGATTTACAGAGGTATGTTGCGTCAACTAAGAACAAGAATACAGAAAGGAAGACTAATTTTGCTGTCAACAAATTTCAGAGATTTATCGAAACTGAAGGCCATGGAGAAAAAAATATTGAGGACTTTCAATATGCTGAACTTGATGCTTTACTTGGGAAATTTCTGATGACAGTGAAAAAAACAGATGAAACAGAGTACGAACCAGACAGCCTGACATCATTGCATCGTGGTATAGACAGATTCCTGAAAGAGAAAAATTATGGTAAAAGTATTGTTTTTGACTCGGAATTCAGCACATCAAGAAAAGTCTTAGAATGTCGCAGAAAGTCACTAAAAGCTTCGGGACTGGGCAATAAAAAGAACAAAGCAGAAGCTTTATCTGAGGAAGATGAAGAAAAATTGTGGAATAATGGAGGTTTAGGAGCAGGTAACGCCGAAACACTGCAGCAAACTGTATGGTTTGTAGTATCTAAAAGTTTGGGATTTAGAGGAGTACATGAATCCAGACAACTATGTTTTGGAGACTTGGAGAAGAAAGACGATGACAATGGTAGACAGTATTATGAATGGACAGAGAAAGTAACCAAAACAAGAACAGGGGCCTCCTCCAGTAATGCTAGACCTTTTCAGCCGAAAATATTTCCATTAGAAAACATTGACAATGAAAATGATCGTCGTGGGAGATGCCCAGTAGTTCTGCTGGAAGAATATTTATCTCGTCGGCCAGAAAGTACAAAAAAAACAGATAGTCCATTCTTTATCCAGGAAAATAGACAAAGATATCCAAACGAAAATATTTGGTACAAAAATCAGCCATTGGGAGTGAATAGTTTGTCATCTTTCATGAAGAGTATTGCCAAACGTGGAGGGCTGTCTGCTGACCGAAGGTTGACTAACCATTCAGTTAGAAAAACATGTTGCTCAAGATTATTGGAAGCTGGTGTTCCACCGACTGCAGTGGCACAAATTTCTGGACATAAAAATGTGGCGAGTCTAAACAATTATAATTCCTTGAATATGGCACAGCAAAAAGCTATAGGAAAGCTTTTAAATGATCCGACGAAAAGAAGAAATGAAAATGCCTTACCTGGAGCAAATTCCTTGTTAACATTGTCTGCGCCAAATGACAGCAGCTCAGCAGAAAAAAGTATTGATGTTCCTCGATCAGTTGATCGAAAATATGCTGGTTCTTTACAACCGATTTTCAACATAAACAATACAGGAGGAGGATCAATTCAGATTATTTATGGTGATCGACCACAAATTTCTAAAGACAATGCCATCACACATAAATCAAGCTCTCAAATGATTTCTGCCCCTCCTCCGCCGAAACGGCGCAGAATCCTGCCTGTCATTGACAGCGACAGTGACAGTGATTAATTAGTCAGCAAAACAAACAAAAAAAAACGTTTGTGTTCTGTTCAAACTTTATCATTGGAATTCAAATAACGTGTAAGGATTTGTGATAAGGAATTGTGTTTTAAAACGACTCAAAAGACAAAAATAACTCATTTAATAATTGGACCAATCACGTAAGACCTCGCCACAAGTGCCGAGAAAGTGCGGCCTAGTAACAGCAAAATGGCTGACCCTCACTCCTCACCGTAACTTCGTAAGTAAATAAAGGACTTTTGTTATAATTTCTGATTTTATTTACACCACCGTGGAGTAAAAATATTACTCCACAGTGAAATGTGTATCACATAACATTTGTATGTAGAGGCGTGTGGTACATACCGTGTGGTACATTGTTTTGTACCACATGGGCGGGGCCTAAAATGATGTGCAAAATAAACTCATTTGATTGGTTCCCTTCCACGCGGGAAAATGCGTTGTCAATGACTCTTACTAGCTTTACTAACGTCACAACGTTATGATGTACACTATTGCGTCGTCGCCGGCATCAGTGAGAGAAGAATGGCTGTAACTTTGTAAGTAAATAAAGGACTTTGTGTTATAATTTAGGCCTATAATTAATCTAATAACACCGTGGAGTAAAAATAGGACCACATCTCGTAGTTGGTCTGGCTCAAAGGATCATATTGACCCTCGACGATTCTTTTTGATATAACACACTCGCCTATCAGCTTGTGTGCCATGCAAAAAGAAACGTCTCGGGTCAATGTGATCCTTTGAGCCAGACCAACTACTCGTGCGGTCCTATCATAGTACCGCATCTTGTAGCTGGTATGGCGTGAAGGATCGCATGGACCCTCTATGATTCTTTTCAATATAACCATGTGAAAAGAATCATCACGGGTCCATGCGATCCTTCACGCCATACCAGCTACTCGTGCGGTCCTATCATATTCCATCATGATGGGATATTCGCATACAATAAGGTGACAATCTAAAAAGCCATAGCGACACTATTGCCCATTGGTCAAATATGTGACGAGACAAATATTCAGTGCATATCCTATAAAGTCTATTCGTTTACGCTAGCTGCTCCTAAGACGAGATACATCTTAGAATATCTATAGAAAGAATAGCACCCAGTGATTCATAAGAATATAGACCCTCAATGTGCAATGTAATACAAATCAAAAACTGGTAAGACTTGATGCCATGATTAAATGCCTTGTTAAATAAATAAGGCCTTAACTAATTGCAATATTTGTCGTTATTTCAGAATCATTAAAACTTCAGTCAGCCGGGTAACCTTACCAAAGTCCTTCAGTTACAAATTTGACATAATCCAATACTTAAATTTCAATTGTATTACTCAAATAAGCCGCGTATTTCAAAGCTTTGCCTTTTGGCATGGGCAGGAATAGGGCTTATTTTGGTCATGAACAGAGCGAGATCACACTCTTTTACTTAACGCTGGTTATTCTTTGGGAAAAAAACAATATTATACGATTTCTTGGTTATTTATTCAATGCTATCACCGCCACCAGTAGTCGCCACTATCGCAAATACCATAAGAACTGAAGGGGCATATTCTTAGCCACAAGCCTCAAAACATGGCTATATCAATCTTCATATGGGCACAAAGCTTAAATATTGGAGTATAGAAACCAATAAGTAAAACGCCTGGGGGTCCTAGCACAGGTCCACTCGTTTATAGTAGAGGTCACCACAACTGCCTTCTCTATTCCTTCAAGCGAGAATAAAAAGGAATCGCCTTCTCGAAAGTTCAAAGACATAGTTTCTTATCCAGGCAGAACTTTCAGCTGCCATGCATTTATCTTTGTATACAAAATCTGATTGCATTGTATTATAAGATGCCACACCGGTGGGAAGGTTTTGTACCAGTATCTTTAGGTGAAGATGCACTCTCCAGGACGACTAGGTCTAAAGGTTAATATTTAGGGAACATGTTAAATGTTGTGCTTTTTATACAGCATACATATTAATATGTTCATTATTATTTTGAAGAACAAAGTTCGTGCATCTGCAAGACAATTATCTTCTTGACTGATGTAATTATCGAGAAAATGTCCACCATGTAAGGTTTTAATAACTTGAGCTTTGTTAACTTTTGCAGATGAATAGTTGACAGCTTATTAGACATATGATCATGTACAGTTTGCACACGTGCACTCCTATATTATTTTTATAGCCTTCATAAACAACAACCTCTCTATTTCTGATATTTTAATAGAATAATGTATATTTGATGTTTCGATATTAAAATAATTTATATTTCAAAACAGTAACAGAAAACCTATGGAATAAAATAGTATTTGCATTGACTTACAGAAATCACAACACAATGTTTCATATAATATATGCGGCAAGCTATCTATAGATACCAATATGAAACTTAAATTTAAGCATCCATGTGTGTTTTCTCTCTGAAGACTTAACGTGCCTGCTTGATGCATGGTGTCTTGCGAACAAGTAAATCCTGCAAATGATGCCATGAGGTGCAAATCTTGCTGTCGCTATCTTGCTCAAACAAATATAGACATCGTACATCATTTAGCATTTTGATGCTAACCCTCACGTCATAACGGCATATGGACTGGCGAAGAGTGGCCATAACCCTCGGGAACTCTATCAAGATCTTCCATAAAGGGTCCATACCTCTCTTTGCAAATATCATATAACTGGACCCGTGTTTATGAGTAAAGTGATAGGCAACCCAGCAGCTACATTTTATTAAGGCTTTTTATGGGCGCACGAGGGAAATCATAACAAGGATGTCCCCCGCAGCCTGATTTGATTTCCTGGCAAGAAATAATCTGTTCATCATACCCATTATCTAAGCTGATATTAAACATAAAACCTGGCACTGCAATAACGTATGCGAAACTTATTATGACAGTGTTTGCATTAGTTATTTATCTGCAGGAAATTTTAAACGAATTCTAAGAAGCAGTGACCATATACTACACCTTCGGGGCATACAAGTATTTTGTTTTGTTCAGTTATCTCAAGGTAAGAAATTCCCCATCAGAGAAATAATATTATAGAGTAGGGAGGTATGGGCTGCTTCCTATATCTTATTATGTTATCATCAGTCGAGGTTTAGAGTTTGGAGTTCCTTCAAACTGAGGGAAAGCATCTCGCTCCTAACCACAAAATGCCAGTATAATCCCATTAAGACGTCCAATCACTGCCATACCTTTCTTATCTGGTCTGAGAGGCTGTGATGCTAGACTGTCATTAAATTTTAAAACATTGGCATATCTGTATCATAAGATGACCATATCTGGCAAGAGCATTGCAATAGGAGACTACTTAACACAGAGAAACACATTCAGAATAACAGTTCTTGATTATAAGGATATTTTATGTATTATGTATTCCTGGTGGCGGCCATATTGGATTCTGACCTTAAAACATAGTCAAACAGATATTATACATGGATCTAGTACAAACAGGAGCTGAGATCTGACATTATTGCAAACTAGTGGCGGCCATATTGGATTTGTGCATACCAGCCCCCAGGGGACCAGCTGAGTTTGTTTGCGATGTTTTTTGAAAACCTTATGCTCAAGAACCTAACACCATGCTAAATTGCGAAAAGTTGTCACAAAGTGCACGATTTTTTTCAAATTGCCTCCCAGCTATATGAGAGTTTTTCAGATAAATGATCCTCTTTTGGAACAAGTGTTTTCTTGTTACACATTTCTGAATAAAAACAGGGCCAATAATGATTTCGGCTGGGGTAAGTTTATTGACACTTAAATGACAGTTAAAAATAGAATATGATCATTGAAATTTAAGCAAAGACAGAGATGGAATGACTGGCCTCAGATATAACCAATCGATTCCTCGATGAATATATTCGTCATCGGGAGTTTTTCGGGGGCTATTGTGACGTCACACATGCACGCAACTGCCACGCCGACTTTCTTGGTGACCACTACGTTTCAGACACACTTTGGTCTCAACGGTCGCACTTTGCGGACACGTTCCTATCGTTGTGAAAAAAAATTCTTTACTCCTATATTCATGTATCTTATTCCTATTTCATGTTTTTTCCTGGATTATTCATGTTGTTTATTTGGCCAACCAGTGTTTCAGTATCCATTCACTTCCCACGACCGCCTCCAACGACATATATTCTACAGAGAAAGAATCAATAGAAGCGTATAGAACTGAGATGAGAGATCGAGTGCTTGCTTTGAAATGAACGGAAATTGTTCTTAGTAGAAGTCCCTGTATATATATATAAGTGTTTTTATTTCTCAATCATCAATACAGTTACATTAATAATGTGAAAAAGGTCCGTCTCTCTCTTTGCAGTACATAGCTCTTCCGAAAGTGCCTTAGATTGTTATTATTCTTTTTTCCTCTTTCCAATAAGATACTTATTAAATTAAGTACTTATAACTTGTTGTTAATTTTCTTTTTCGATGTATCTATTCTCTACACTTATTTATACAACAATTGAACTATTCTTAATTCTTAATAACATATTATACGTTTAACACAGTTTAAACGTTTTTATACAACTCCTCTTTTTTAACCTGTAACTAAAGAGTTACTACTCTACATATATCTGTTTAATGCATCTCAGTAACTTATACGTTACTTTTACAATATGTTTTGTATCACTTTACCTATCCATACAAGTCTTACATGCCTGATTAAGTTCAATTTGTTATTATTAATGATTTAATATAAAATCATTAATAATTTACAGGATTTTAATTTTAAAATATTTTTATATCATTTTAACCATATAAATATGATCAAATAACATGTTATACATTTCTTTATTTTATTCCTGTTTTAAATAATCATTTTTCAAGTATAACCTGAAATTTATCAAATCATCCACTCTATGAGTGTCATAAAATACATTCTTATCTGAGTTCCATAACATTGGAGCTCTATATAAACAGGATCTTTTAATCCTCTCAGTGTGAGGGGTTAAAATCTTTAAAATACTCTTTCTTTTATCTTTGTTTGATCTTAAATTAGGTTTTGCAGTTTCAATGTTCTCTACTGACAATGAGAGTTTGTATGCCATCTCTAATAGATGTATCTCTCTTCTTTTTTCCAGAGGTGGAATACCCAATTTATTTGATATTTCAAGTACATTAGTCTTTTTACTCAAATATTTAGCTCTTCTTATATAATTATTCTGTATCACCTGTAGCTTTTTTAATAAAGCAGTATTACTTGTACCATTATAAATGGTATCTCCAAAATCCATGTGTGGAAGAATCATCACTTTGTACAAATTTAAAAACATTTTTTCAGTAAATATATGTCTGGATTTAGAAATAATTCTACTTTGATTTTGTATCACATTTATCTTATTTTTAAGATGAGATTGAAAATTCAGTTTAGAATCGATTCTCAATCCTAAATAAGTATATTCATCTGTATGATCAATTTTCTGGGTACCAAATTTATATACATTTAGTTTTTGTGATTTTTTAACATTCCCAGAATTTATCTTCAGCATTTTACATTTCTCTATATTCAAAGAAATCTTATTTACTTTACACCAAGAATTAATATTATTAAGATCTGATTGTAAATTTTCTCCTAATTCACTGTATTGTTTATGACATTTATATAATACTGTATCATCAGCAAACATTTGAATGGTTGAATTCTCAGTACATCTATATATATCATTCACATAAATACTAAACATGAGAGGACCTAAAGAAGTTCCTTGAGGAACACCACAGTTTACTTCTCTTATGTCAGATATAACATTGTTGACAAGAACTCTCTGCTTTCTATTATATAAATAATTTTTAAACCAATTTATAGATTCATTTTTTATGCCATACCTTTCTAATTTCTCAATAAGAATACTATGGTTCACCGTATCAAAGGCCTTTTTGAAATCCAAAAAGGCCATTTCTATATACTGGTTACTATTTATTGCTTGATAAATATCATTAAACATATTCTGGTGTGCATCTGATATTGATAATCCATTTCTAAATCCATATTGTTTTTTATATAATAATTGATTTTCTTCAAAGTACTGATATAATTGAAGATGTATACATTTCTCTAAAATCTTAGCAGGTAATACAATAACCGATATTGGTCTATAATTAGAAGCTATATCTTTAGGTCCCTTTTTATAAAGAGGTGTTATAGTAGCCTCTTTAAAAAAATCCGGAATTATACCTGTGTTAATTGACTTATTAAATATATATGCTAATTCATTAGCCACAGCAATAAGACAATATTTAAGTATTGAA
The DNA here is from genome assembly GCA_942159475.1 of Sthenelais limicola. Classification (NCBI taxonomy): domain Eukaryota; kingdom Metazoa; phylum Annelida; class Polychaeta; order Phyllodocida; family Sigalionidae; genus Sthenelais; species Sthenelais limicola. Next base: position 66,325,163 of record OW804097.1, on the reverse strand, counting down.
GTCGGCATAAATGGAATACCTGAAGACTTCGAATTACTAGATTTACTTAGAAAATATGCTATTGTTGAAGGACAAATTTTTTCAAATTTGAATTCAACACCATCAGATATATTAACAGATTTACTACAACCATATTCTTTTAATTCTTCGTCATTTGGTTTATCAATGTTCATTGCTAAAGACTGCCCTACAGAAGCAAAAAAGTCATTCAGAATTTGTGGAGTTTCTTTTTCGTCATATATCGATTTATCATTATTAGATTTACTTTCATTATTTTTTAATCGAATAATGTTATGAGATTTAGTTTTTTGGGGATTGATAATAGGCTGTAAAGTTTCCCATAATTTCTTAGGGTCCTTATAATTCTCATTTATTTGATTTTTAGTGTATTCATTTTTCGATTTTACTAGAAATGAATTCATTTTATTCCTTATTTTCTTTGCCAAATCCCAATCTTCTCCTTTTCCTGACTTTTTTGCCTTTACAAAAGCTTCATCTCTTTCTTTCGATAATCTAATAAGATCATCTTGATACCATGGGGGTTTAGCTTTCACTCCATTGAATTGTTTTATAGGACACATTCTATCTAAGAACTTGTTTATACGATTAAATATAATATTCCATGCCTCATTTACATCAGTTTCTTCCTTATATAGATCATCCCATTTTTCATTTCTGAGGATTTCCTGTAAAATTTTTATATCCAAGTTTTTTGTATTTCTCGCCTTAAAGGAAACTTTTTCATACTGATTTCTCATTTTCTTTTTAACAATAAAAGCAGGTATATGATCGCTAGAATTGTCATTTATTGTACCACAGTTCATAATATGATTACTATTTGTATATATATGATCTAATATCGTCGCAGATTTTTTTGACGATCTAGTATCATCTGCAATATATTGATTTAAGTTGTTTCCCAAAAAGATATTGAAAAACTCTGTGAACTTGGATAAATTAACTTCACTAGCTTTTTTATAATCTATATTGAAATCACCCATGACATAAATTTCTCCATCTTTTTTAAGTTCAGATATTATATGTTTTAAATGCTCATTAGCATTCTCCATGTCTCCATTCGGTGGTCTGTATACATTAACCACAGTAATCGACTTTAAATGACCCTTTTTACAAGAGATAATTTGTACCTCTAAATCTTTATTTGATAAATTAAGATTTTCATACAAGAGTGCATCAACTACCCATTCATTATTTATATACATTAATAATCCTCCACCTTTCTTTCCTGTTTTTCTATCATTTCTCCACATTTCATACCCCCTCATTGATATTTGATTATCACATACATTTTCATTTAGCCATGTTTCTTGTATGGCCAACATATCCACCTTTGAATTTAAAAGAATATTATGTACATTTGAAATTTTATTAACTATACTCCTCACATTCCATGTAACAAGTTTAACCCCTTTTATATCTCTCAATGTATTAACATCTATTAAACTTCGATTAATATCTTTGTTATTCCCCATTAATATGTTTCTTTCTTTTTAAACATTTCTTCCTCTTATACGAGGTATCCAATGTACGATATATTTGTACATGGATTCTATTTGTGATATAATATCGGATCATAGATATGATCCTAATTATTGCAATAAGATGCAAAAATACAATCATCTTCTTATCTAGGTACAACCACTAACCCACAATATTTACAGTAATAACCAACTATTACTTTCAACTACAACTATAATAATATTCTTGTCATCAAAATATTATTATCGTTACAATGTCATCTTTAAGTCATAAACCTCTGTCGTATCACTCTTTAGTATCTTCATAAATAAGCTTTAATCACCACAGAGTTGACTTTCTTTTTTTTTTAAAAAGTATTATTTGTTTTTCTTTGTCACTATATTTCAATACCATATAACCCATATTTCATTTCAAGACCAGTTAGTATTAAACATAAAAGATCATTCTCATATATCTCTATAGTTATAATCAACATACACAAATTCACCTTTTTGTTACACATATCCATTCAATATGACAACCTTTCATTAACGTCAAATCAACAAATTTCAATTTCAATATTCCCTATTGAATAATATAGATCAAATATTATAGGTTTAGTTTTTAGTCAATGTCAATGTTCTCTCGAAGTAGGTGCTCCTGGAATGAGCTCATTTTCTTCTGATATAATATTCATATGAAATTATATTCCTGGCAGTTTATTTCTATATTATTATATGATTATATCAAAGTCTCCTTGATATAATATGTTCATCGGTATGTAAACATTTAACTATTGAAGAATAAGAAGGTTTTTTGACGTCTTGATTATATTCAAGTAATTTCATTGATATTTTGGAACCGATAATGCTCATAGAAAATCAGTACCTCATCAATACAGTTTCATATTGTAATATAGTAAAGTGAATAACTCAGAGAAATCCTGCCACATTCTGAGTATTAAGCCTAGACTGGACAATTTCTCATAATCCATAACTTTCTAACATCGAACAGTGGTAAAGCTTATTGATTAATGTGATTCATATCAACGCTGATGTGTTCTATGATTAACTACTTCATTGCACCCACCCTAGTACAAAGAATACTATTCGCCGCATTGAAACATTCAACAGTCACCCCTTTCACCCACCCAAGCCAGACCTATATATATACTATCAATAAAATGTTAAGAAAGCCAAAGCGGAAAGTAATGACCGTATACATGATTAATATAAGCTAAAATACTTAGGAATGAAGTAAAACTATGGACGCAAAAATACTACCGATCAATCCATAAGGAATAACTTGAAAAATAATCTCGTCCTCTGATCAAGCGTGAAAGTCTAACAAGAATACATTTCAAATCAGGGTCAACCCACTAAGATATCAGCGGCAACCCCTATGAATGTAACTAAATTACAAATGCAATCCCAATGGATACGGAAATAACAGGAATCGCGGATACATAAAACATCGAATTTAAACCTCTCGCAAATCCTGGGGGTTATGTTCGTTTACTGAAGTAACTCAAAACGATATAGATCTGACAAGTAAGAAGTTAGATCTTATAAAAGACAGGCATTGATGACATCCCGGCCCTGTGTTGGAAATTTGCTCTCGTACCTGAGGGCCACAAATTACTTATTTAATGTAATTATTCTTAAGTCAGGGTATATTTTCCGAATCTTTAAAATAGAGAAAGCCACCCGTTATATTGACTTATAGTCAAAATTATTATCAAGTGTAGTATAGGACCTCCTGGAAGAGCTACGATTAGCGCAGATGGAGACCATTCTTTTTCCAGACAGCTGTTTATATAACTCTGTATCTGTTTACTGGAAATAAACTATATGTATATACATACATATAATATACTAGCAAAGTACCCGTCCTCCGGACGGTCCCCCTCTCTCCCCCCTCTCCCTCTTTTCCGTCCCCCTCTTCTCTGTCTCTCATTCATACCTGTTTTTCTCTCCCAACCCCATTTCCGGTTCCCCCTCTCCCTCCGCTCTTCCTCATGCTCCCCCTTCCCGCTTTCTCACCCTCCCCTCTCTCCCTTCCCCTACATCCTCTCCCTCCCATGTTTTCCCTCCTCCTCTTCTTTCCCTCCCCCTCCCCCTCTCTAATACCCCAACACTCTCCCTCCCCTCTTCTTCACTCTCCCACTCCTCTGCACATAGTCAAGTCCCCCTGGAAGTGACATAGTATCTCACAGGGGCTTTCCCAGGCTATAAATAAAGTGTGTAGATCCCCATTTAAAAAAGGCTTCAAAATCACATTTTCACCCAAGATACCATCACAAACCACATATTATGTCCTCCAGACAGGGTCGACGGACCAAAAAGGCAGATGGGGAGATCACAGATTCCCAGAACATGCGTGACAAAAGAACACTTCTAGAGCTTTATATATCAGATATCCATCCTAAAGCTCTCTCAACTCAAGGGTAGGCCTATTTCCAGCAAAAATACTCGCACTACTATATTACTTTGAGGGTACAGACCAGTTCCTTAAAACATTTTCACATATTTGATCACTTACTACAATTCAGTTGGGGGATGCCTTAAGGTTTGGGGACACACGTGTACCGTACAGAATTCGTCATGGTTATAGATTGCGTCATTTAGGGAACGTGTAACCATGACAGATCCGTATGGTCCCATCCACGTCTTTCTTTATGCCGAAGACATGAATAAAGTCATAAAAAAGTCCTTTTCTTTAGTAACACATTATGCAGACGGCACCGTAGCCAACCCTTCTGTAGTGAATTGGAAAACTGTTCTGGAAAAAAGCAAAATAACATCAAACACCAACGCCAAATCATACCCCAGTTCATTTAGGAAAACATTAAATTGAACAGCTTCACAGTACTTGGGATTTGTAGTAGATGAACAGTGATTCCTTCCAACCTCATCTAATCCAACACAGACTAAAAGGTCTCAGCGAAGATCACACTACTATACAGAGCGAATGACACATATTCCCCAAAATCCCAAACTAACTTAGATGTGGAATGTTTAATATAATCTGCAGCTCTTCTTTAAGAATGGCCAGCACTGAACCTGAGTCAAACTCAAGACATTCCATATTTTACTACTGCCCTTGCCTTGTATACTGTCATATTCCATGGTCACTCACATTGGCACGACACATCTCCTTGGAGAAACGCCACCGCCACACGCAACATGGCTGTCCTGTAACTGGTCTAATAGTGAGCCAAACTAACACTCCTTATTAACTAATACGTTTGGTCAGTGCTCATGATGATGGAGCCGGCCTATGAACTCTAATGCAAATGGACCTTTCAAGTTACTAAAATGCTCAATGGCAAAGATATAGTTTGTTCAAAGGTTCAATATTCAAGATTCTGACACGATACCCATCACATGTATAACTACGAGTTTTATATGATTTCATGTGTGTTCCTAAAAGATGATGTATAATAGAAACATATTATATGTAGTAATAAGTTGTGGAATTTAGATATAATGAATCAAGAAACAACCAACTGTATCGGAAAGAGGTCTAAATTCAGTTTTTTCGCATTTTGTTTTGCCAATCTGACACGATCCTATAGTTGGCGATAATCAAATTACCATATACGTGTGTCCTCTTTTATTAGGGCATTGATGTGATCAGTGAACACACACAGATAACTAACTCGAATAATCCCCTTATAATTAGTTTCATATAATCGACGCGAGCAAATTACTGAGTGCACCTCCACGATTAATCAGAAGTGCCTGAAAACAAAATTAATATTTGAGTTATTTCTTGAAGTTATATTTCCAGCTTGAAAGCATTTTAATGGCACTTCCTGACACTTCTGAATGTTTGAGATAAGCCCAAAAATGTCTCTATCGGTAAAAATATGTGATTACCAAAATTGTTAGTTTTGTTGGGCCCTGATGCCACCTGAAACTAAAGCTGAAAAATAAAACAACTACATTTTGTAAATGATCTTAATATTAAAGACCCCAGCCGTTCTGACTCCATAACGAAACATACAAATTTATGGCTTAATTGTCAGTTGAGACTATTGAGTGAACCAAGCTTAGGTTTTTCACATTTATCCATTATGGTTCTAAAGACGAACTGGCGTCTAGCCATGCTACTGGGTCTTATTGATTACCACTGTCTTTCCATGCAACACTTCCTTCGAGATTTACAGCTTTTGTGTCGAAAGGTGACGAGTGATGTTGCGCCAGAAGTAAGATCACTGACCTCTTCACGTGAGACCAAGATGCATAATCGTTAACAATATGACGAGATCTGAGATGGATTTCTTTTGCAGAGGATAGGGTGCCTCCGATTGGTCGACTTGAAAGGAATTGGATTTGATGATCAGAGCTTTGGGTGTATATTGATTAAAATGGGTTCCGGAGTAGATTAGGTCAGAATTCAATCGAGATGATAAAGAAACAGAAACCGTTTAAGGACATACAGATTCGTTCAGAGAGGAGAGTTTGTACTTAGTTTACTTCGTACATAATGGAAAAAGATGTGGGTAAAGTTGCATGACTGCATTTATTTCATTCGGATTTTCGGACTTTTAATCGATCTCATGTAAAGGAATCCAATAGAAAAATATGAACGTCACTGGCAAATATGTATTATATGACTGTCTGTATATCTTTATATGTACATAAATGCTAAGTTAACTTTATCAACTACTTTATAATCACAAATATGTGATGTTTCATTATTAATATCAACCTTTACTTCAGTGTGATATTTTTTGCGAGATTGAAAATCTTAAGTGCCCGTTAGGCAGAAAGCCAGCACCGAACCAACAAGTTTGGCACAATTAAATATGAATAATTGATAATAGAATCCAGCAAGAGCATCCAAGACACAACCGGCGCGGATCTTTAGCCAAGGCTTAGATGATGGATGTACTGAATTAGGCGAAAGGGATTCAAAGTGTCGCAGAACTTTCTTTTGGTTTTCCCCAGCCTATCCCAAGAATTTGTGCAAACTTCTATGAAGAACTTTATCAAAGATGGATGAATATTCAAGAATAATCACATTAGTTTTGGTAAAGTATAACCGACTGAAGAATCCAACCATTTCTGACCATGTGTGATGAACTATCTTTATCTGGAAGGGGAAATTAAACATTAGACAAGGCATTTGCGTTTATTCTAATTTATTGTAATTAAATCTAGAGATATTAGATCACAAGGTATTTAGAGGAAATGTTGAATCAAAGTTGTGTACGCGTCATCAGACTGCTCCGCTCACTTTATAATAATATTGTATTATGATAATGCAACCTATAATAATATTGTACGTACAGATTAGACTCAATTGAAAAATGACTCATTCATTTTTTAAGATATTATTATGTTAGAATGAAGAGAGGGACTCGAAGGCAAGACTGATCTGTTTGAGATCTGAAACTCGACTATTTATTTAGCTGTAGACATGTACAGATTCTCAATAAGATGTAATGAGTGATAGGGGGCGTTGCCCTTTTACGTCATATCCCCACATAGGCTGAATAATTAGACTTGCACAGTACTAGGTAGTTAAGCACAATTAGCAATTTTAGAAATAATTATGATAATGATAAATAGTCGATCATTAATATGAATATAATGAAGTTATGCAATGTTATGTAATGTCTCATAACAATTTTGTATATCATTGCCGTCGGTATTTTCTGGTTCTTCATCCTCCTTCATTGAACCAATCGGGGAATCAACTTGATGCCATAGCATAAGATAAATAGTAAAAAGTAAAGTCATGGAGGTAGACTAGTATTCGGTTGTATCTCTATATATCTGTATATGAGTAATTCTCCCAATCGGGCTTCATTTGATTTCTGGGGGTCTTTTTTTGTCAAAAAATAGAAATGCTTCAATATCTTCGATTTTCTATGCACCTAATGTGGGGGAAATTACCTTACTTTAAGCCAAGTTTGGGAAGGCTGCGATAAATATTTCAGATTCTACAGCTGTTTGTTAGGAATGATGATTATTTTGCATAAAGCATTGTTTACGACATATTTTCATATGTTATACCCTATTTTCGTATGCCATATTATAATGCTTTGAAATAATAAGTCCTAGTCCTAGTCCTATCCTAGTGACATTTGTTTCAAAATCAAACGAAATACAATAATGTTAGGTTATTAATGGGTAAAAATAGTATTCTAAATAATTTGATCCTAGTTAACATATATTTTTCACCAGCAGATCTGTGAAAAATGATAAAATCTGTGATCGATATGTCCATATATATATATGTATGGCTTGTTTTATGTAATTAACCTTGTCTTGTTATTAAATCTATGGAAACTATATTATGTTTTAAGTGCGATCTGGAGTCTTCTTAAGCAAAGTTATTCGTCTAGTTAATATACATTCAGACATTTAATAAATAGGACATATTATTTTATTCTGGAAGAGATTATCTACTAACATATAGAAATATGGAATAATATGTCGTAACGGCGACATATATAACTAAATCTGGTATATTTTCATCATTTCATCAAGAAAATGCATTTTAGATTAAAATGTTTAAATACCATATTCATAGCCATGATTCGTTGAATGAATACATATATTGGTGCCAGTATTTCTATAGTAGTATTTTATATTGTCCTTTAATTACGTATACATTATCTAAAGGATCTAATCTGAAGATAGGACTTGTAACAGCACCATATTCCTAACATTCGATTCCATGGGGATAGTTAGCTTGAGAGCTAGTATAAATGTAAAGTCAGCCATGTCAGTAAGTAAAACTGAGGATTCTTATAGTTATGTACTTGAATGAAGTCATTTCTTTATTATCCATGCATGTATACTGAATTAAACTTCTATCAATAGTATTCCATGAACAACATAATTATTCCGTACATTTTAAGCACCCTATATGTAGGTGGAACTTAGTTACAAATAACAATAACAAATATTTACTGTCAAGTTCTAGAGCACATTTTCAGATAACAATTTTACAATGGATCCAGCTTTCGATTCATTAACTCTAGTAAAGCGGGAGTGGTTAAATGATTGAGTGATTAAATAGTAGATATCATATGTATTACTTATACACCATTATACAGTATTACACAAACATCAATGCAGAATAAATATTAGATTTAAGAGGGACATTCGTCTTTTCATCATCCAATGTAGACATAGGTCAAATACTTCTGTACAAGCAACGGAATAAAGACATGTATGATTTCTTTAGATATAAATATTTATATAGATTTAAACGTTAAACATTAAATATCACTTATTTCGCTAGTATTTGATCACATGGTAATTAGTACAATATCATGCATTAGTACTATCATTACAGCCTTATACAAACATGCATAAAGACAAAGTATTAAGTATCATATAAGAGAGCTTTGTATAACTAATTTACAGCACATACACTTGCATGTACGATCCAAGAATAGCCATATATTCTAAATATTTATAGTCAATTAACAGAGACTATATTCTGTTGCAGTCCAGCCTTTACATAAACTATTACAGTGTGAATTGGTATGTATTACCACTTCAGGATACATATTTAAATATGATATTACTATCAAACACTTTTGTTTCATCACTTGAGCGCAATCAAACAACTATCACAATTTTAATCTCAATATCAATACGTCAACGCTCTAGCAATAAATAAGAAAACCCATGATAGGAGTATGATGGCACACAATTACTCTAAAAATATAAACCACTTTGTTTTAGAGCGACCTAGTCGTGAAGACTTCCTGGTTGGTTCGTTTACTTTGCTTTTAACTTGCTTACGTTTTTCATCAGAATTTGTATCATTTCCATTTGGCAGATCAACCCCTGCAGTATCATCATCTAAGCTGTTGTCGTCAGAGCTGTCATTGTCAGGGCTTTCATTGTCAGAGCTGTCATTGTCAGAGCTGTCATTGTCAGAACTGTCAGAACTGTCATTATCAGAACTGTCATTGTCAGAGCTGTCGTCATCTGTGTAAATGACATCACTGTCATCCGGTATTTCTTCGATCGGAACTCTTTTATGCAGGACCTGACTACTGTTCTTAATCATCAACTCTGTAGGTCTCCAGCCATCGCACCCAGGACTTTTCGTATATTCATTGCAGCATGTCCTGTAACAACTTGTTACTCGAAGATGTAGGAGTGATGTAAATGGTGCAACCATGTGGAATTGCATCAGCCCTTTAGTCGTTTCTGGTTCCCACTTCTCCATTTTCCGTTTACTTTTCTCAACTTCTTTTTTTGAAACAAAGATGGTCGTGCTTTTCGTTTTTGATGACATTTCATGTGAAAGTTCAGCTGGGGTTGAGATGATCACGCCGCTCTTGACCAAATTGATAGCCTTCATTTTGAAGCTACCACCAACTCCGTCGCAGGAAGACTTGCCATGGCCAGCCTCCAACCATGTCCAAGTTGCTGTTAGGCTGAAAATAAGGGGGAAGCATGCTACCAGTTTCAGAATGTACTTATTGCGAAACTGAGAGGAAGGGCTGTCAGAAACAAAATGAACAAATTGAAGGGAGGGAATGAGGCTCTGAAGATGACCTAATATGTTGGAAATAAATGCAAACGTTGTGGGAGCTGTGTGTGACATTTCATCCGAAACATAAACAAAGGACTTCTTTACTTTCTTCCCTGTAGCACTGTCCTGGTAGGTTGCAACGAAGGGACACAAGGTAGCTTGATGGCGGTCATAGTGAATGGCAGCAATTTCATCCTGGTAACACATGGAGTAGTTTTCACTATAATCAAGCTCCAAAATTACTTCATTGCTTTTTACTTTTTCCTTCACATAGGCGACTTGCTCATACTGTACTTTTACTCTGTTACAGTGGTCATAGTATTCTTCAAACACATCGGCTGAGTCCTTGAGGAATTTAGACGATCGTTCATTCATTTTTTCCAGTCGAAACTTTTTGCATACCTTTTCTGCGATCACATCTGTCTTCACCCAGTTGTAGTATGAAACTGTTTTCACGCCCTTAAGACGATCTTTCATTTGTTCTAGAAGTGTAGATTTGTTGAGATTTCTAATGTTGTTAAATCCAACAGCTTTGGCACGTTTCTTTGCGTTTTCGCACTTCCTACATAGACACTGACGTCTGGCTGTTTCTTTTATTTTCTTGATGGTTTTCTTGTTCCTTAACTTACAAAACTGTGCGTGTGACATTGCAAATGATGGGTACTCTGTGCAAAACTTTTGATGCAGGTTGCTCAATGTGTCCATCAATCCATATTTTGCTCCTAATTTGTTATCTCTTGAGGCTGGGAGCTGCGCTGAATTGTCCGGCCTCTTAAAGAATTCGTCTACCATTTCTTTTTTGTCCTCCCATTCCCTCCTCTTTGCCTTGCGTCTCAACTTCCCTTTTTTGTGTCCAAATACTTGCATTCTTGACAATCCTATTTTTTTCCCGATTTTCGTTTTCATTCCATGAGCAACTTTGCCTTTTATAGGGGGAAAAATAGCCCTTTTGGCGGCCGGATTAGCTGCCTTAAGAGCATTCGTTATGCTCACTAAGGGTATCAGTTCCTCTACGTTAGTGCTTGATGGAGTTGCTCCTAGATGTTCAAGCATCGTCACTGCCTCCCTGTGTTCTTCTGATGTCGCACTTAATTTTGCTGTACACTTCATTTCTTTCATTTCCACTTGAAGTTGATTAAACTTATGCTGATTCTCGTGAAGTACTTTTTCTTTATAAGCAAGAGTTTCTCTTGTCTCTTTTAACTCATTCTGAAGCCTTTCATTTTCTTCTTCTACTTTCTGCTTATTCCTTTTAATTTTTCTAACTGCTGGTATCCGGCTAAAGGCCATAGATGATGAACTGCAAATAAAAGTGTGGAGATTATTATGTATTAAAATGAAGACCAAGAATATAATCTCATGAGCAAGATACAAGATTCAAGATACAACCACATCTGAAGGCATACATTATAGTTTTCCTCTGCTTCATTTAGGTGCATTCATTTTATTCATACCGATGATAAATATTATTGTGACAAATCTTGTATCGTATATATATATATATTACTGCAACGATGTCTCATCTGTATATACTACTTCAAATATAATTCTGTGGTGATATTGGGTGTAGGTGGCCGCTGAGGGTTAGTTCGTCCGAACCTCCCCAGTGGTCACTACTGGTCCGCGGGACTTTTTAGTCTAAATCATATGTTTTGCCTGTCGCCTTTTATATATTTAACAGCAGCCAGCTGTTGGTCGATAGTAACCACGACCTGGGTTTCTACCATTTAATGTAAGCTGTAGAGGCCATGATAAACCTCTCAGTGTGGATAGTGTTACTTATACCGCTCATTGTGAATTGTTGACTGTTGATGTATATGTCTGATAGACACCTTTGGATGAGGGTTACCTGGCTGGCCAGGTAATCCGAAGTCCACGGTCTAGTCAGGTCTGATGCGAACTGATGCCAGTTCCGAAACCTCACAATAAAACCCAAGTGAACAGGTAGCGCCTGCCTTTGTTCCTTTTGTTCTATATAAACTCTCGATTGATAAGCTTCGGATACGCCAAGGGAAACGAACCTGCGACACAGATTCACTACAACTGGTGCCGTGACCAAACTTGGCTTTCTGTCTTATCGATTGAGTGTTGGGCTTATAGTTTTAAACTTTGCTAAAGATTTTGGTAAATCTTTGAGATGGCTGCCAATGCAAATGGAGTCCAGGTGGCAGATGCAGCGGCCCAGGTTGGCCTGCGCATTTCACCAGCTGGTATGAAGGGTTATCGCAAACCTACTCCTGGCTCTGGTGCAAAGAAAACTAATCCGAAGGTAAAAGTGACCAGTCCGAAGTTGACTCTACAGCCTGTTGCCGCTGCTGGAGGTCAATGGACTGAGTTTCGAAGGAATCCTGCGATAGCAGATTCTTTTGAGGAGGAAGAAAAAGAGCAGTTGAGGACTGAAGTGGCCTCCTGGCGCCATGCCTATTCTGTGCAAGGACAGTCAATGCACGATGCTCGTGGAACTATTGATCAGCTCATAGAGCAGAATCGAGACCTCCAGAGCACGTTGGTTCAAGTAACCGATGACTGCCATGCCACTACACGTCAGCTTCGTGTGGAAAATGAAAAATTGCGGAATGAGGTAGCCAGGGTGGATGACATGTCATGAATGAAGAACATGTTGGATGATTCTTCGGATGTTGAGGATACGGATCTATATGGTTCGCCCCCTAGGATAGGAGGAGTTTCTCCGCCATTAGGCGTAGAGAGACCTACATATCCTAAGGAAGGTGGTGGATCATACATCCTCCTCACTCCGAGGCATTTTTGTGAAGAAAAGGCTGCTCGGACACCCGTGCCCGAGCATCTAAAGTTGTCCGAAGCAGTTGGTGGACAGGCTGCAGGCGAACCTGTGCAACATGCTACTTCCAGCGGAGGGCGTGTAGCGGGTTCTAATCAACCTAACCAAACCCAGCAAGCTTCTCCTCCACGTGGAGGATCCAGGACACCTAGGCAAAAAGATACGGTGACATTCACTGCCTCGTCTCCTCTTCACGGAGGGGGAGGGGGTAGGCCTTATGTTGGAGCGCACTCCAGCATTAAAAGACCAACTGCTTCCACAACGTATGTGCGTGGTCATGTTGACAATAGTCAATATGTGAGAAATGCTGGTCGGCAATGGACTACAGTCGGAGGGTTGCCAGATGCTTCTGGAATCCAAATACCTGGCGTTCATGCGATTGACAATTCTCCCATGCGACATTTGACTAACCAAGTGTCAAACTACTTTCGGGATAAGTCAGTGGTGCAGGGCCTGAAGTATGAAGGCGCTATAGGCGCCGAACTCACCTTCAGGTATCAGTTTGTGGCAACGAACGTTAATCATGCCCCTAAACCGGCGATTATACGAAACTGGGATCCTAAGGATTCCTGGTGGACACATCTCGGAGAGATGAAAGTGCTAGCCGAAGCGCATAATTGGACTCCGGAACAGTTCCTTATGCAGCTTAAGTGCAGCTGCCGTCGTCAGCTAGGCGAGATGGGAGATTTGCCCCCAGGTTTGGATCTTATTGGTTTTGTAGACCATATGGATGCCAACTTCGGTGAGCATTCTCTTGAAAAGAAGCAGTCCGAATTCTATAACTGCAGACAAACCCCTAAGCAGCCGAGCCGTATGTTTGCCAATGAGGTAGCCAAACGTGCTAGACATGCTTTCGGAATTAATCTGGATAATACTCTTCGCACCCTCTGCTTGAGAGTCTTCTTGAAAGGCTTGATCAACCAGGAGAAAGCTGCGTGGGTGAAGCTTAAACAGCCGTTTGACCTTCTCCAAGCAATTCACTGGGCCGAGGTGTGGGAGAGTTGTCATATGGATTTCGCGAACGCTGCTATCTTGCAATCTGCTGCTATAGGTCCGTTGGCTGTTGCTATCCCATTGGAGGGAGCGGCAGCCGAAGGTTCCCAGTTGGGGAAGAGCAAGAAGGCAAGTGCCAAAGAAAAGGCCATGGTACAGGTTAGCCAGGCACTGGCGTTGCAGGAGTCCGACGATGATGATCAGTCCGACGATCCCGGCAATGCGATAGTGCAAGCTTTCCAAGCATGGCAAGAAAAGCAAGGAAAGTCGAATTCCTCAACCCAGCAGTATAAGAAGTCTGCTGGGGGTAGAGAGAGAAGAACCTGGCAGGTTCGAAAATGCTATTTTTGTAGTGAGGAGGGGCATTTCGCCTCGGCTTGCCCCACTAAAAAAGCTCTACTCGAACTTGTGAAGAAGCAAGGCGCTCCAGGAGGGAAGCCGGCTTCGGAAAACTAGGTTCGGCTCCTGTAGTAAGCGATACGGGAGCCTCGGACAACACGCTTCTTAGTACCACAGTCCGCGAGGATCTTGGTAGTAGTCTAGAAACTGGGAAATCAGCCCAGGCACCGGTGTGTAAGATAGGGTTAAAGCTTAACGACAAGAAGCTACCCGATCTGATAGCTGGAGGTCCTAGGCCGTTGCCGGACGGTGATTTTCTTCCTGAAAAGATTCAGGGATGCTCGGACGAGAGCCCTGGCGTGCGTTGGGGACAGGCCGAGTACCAAGCTGAGTCAGGTCAGGTTGTCTTGGTAGAAAAAGGCCAAGAGAAGTCTGCTCGGATTCAGAAAGTTTCTGTTCAACAACTGGAAACTCTGGAGATTCCTTCCAAATTACTGGTGAGGGAGAGATGGTATGCCCCTGTAGGCATAGGTGGGAAGAGTGGTTATTTCTTGGTAGATCCAGGCGCAACGACGAGTTTGATTACCAAGGATTTCTACGAATCCCTTCCACATGCGCCGCCTATGATTTCGGTGCGTATGGCGTGCTCGATGGGTAATGGAACGCCTATAACTACATATGGGAGCGTGCTCTGTCCATATGAAGTGTCGGGTCGGACTTACATGATGACATGTCTGGTAGTCAGCGGTCTGAAGGGCCCTGAAGACGGGATATTAGGTGCAGATTTTTACTATGTGCACCGTTGTTGTTTGGATTGGTCAGGAGTGTTTTATTTGGAAAACTTCGGACATTCTACTGTATGTAAACAGTGGAAAAAGAAGTCCGAAGGTGAAGAATTTTCCTCTATAAAGACCATGACTGTGAGCGAAGTAGATATTGGAATAGCTGTGACACTTAGGAAAGCGGTGATCATGGAGCCCAAATCTATTACACTTGCAGAATTGGACTTTGATAGTGGCTCAGACGCATCGGATGCTTGGATGTTCGAGCCAGACCAAGGATTGCTAGAAGACTTCGCCTTAGGGAGCCTGAATACATATGTTTCAGGTGGAGGTTCAACCGCTTTGGTAGCCTTCAGCAATCCGTCCGATCGCCCAGTGAAAATTGGCAAACGAAGGATGGTGGGCAGATTAAGTAGAGTTACTCTTGTGGCAGAGGATTCCGCTTTGTCTGAGGATGACGGTAGCAATATTATCAGAGAGGCAATCATTAATTCTATACAGGTTACAGAATCGCCTGTGGCGGATGATGATCTGATAGCTCCCGACATCTTGGTACCACCGAGTGCAGAGTGCCCGCTGAAAAAGCTGGTCAATGATTCGGATTTGTCCGAGAAAAACGAGAAGAACGTTGCTCTGTCTTTGCTGGAAGAATTCCGAGATTGTTTCTCTCTTCCAGGTGGCAAAGCCCTTGGTTGTACTGATAAAGTTCGCCATGTGATAGACACTGGAGATGCTTGTCCGATCAAACAAGCATACCGGCGTATTCCTGTGGCGAAGAGAGACAAGGCGGAGGCAGAGATTTGGAAAATGTACAGAGAGGGCCGAATTGAACATAGCAGTAGCCCCTGGGGTGCTCCTATTGTCATGGTGGCCAAGAAAGATGGCACACAGCGTTTTTGCGTTGACTATCGTCAGCTAAACTCTGTCACTATAAAGGATAGCTTTCCACTACCTCGGATCGATGAGTGCATAGAATCACTTGGTGGTAACCAGTGGTTCTGTACTTTAGATCTTGAAAGTGGGTACTGGCAGGTGGCGATGGATGAAGATAGCAAGTCGAAAACTGCATTCTTATCCAGTGTAGGGTTATTTCAATTCAAGGTTATGGCCTTCGGATTGTGTAATGCCCCCGCTACCTTCCAACGCATGATGGATCAGATGTTGGATGGCCTTCGTTGGAAATCATGTCTGGTCTATCTGGATGATATCGTGGTTTTGGGGAAAACTCTTGAAGAGTGCCTAGATAACCTGAGACTCGTCCTTGAGCGTATACGGGATTATGGTCTTCGTTTGAAACCCAAGAAATGTGAATTTTTCCGCAAGAAAGTGGAATACTTGGGTCGGATTGTGTCAGGCCATGGCATTTCGGCGGATCCGAAGAAGATCCAGAAAGTCAGGGACTGGCCAATCCCCACGAATGCTAGGGAAGTAAGGCAATTCATTGGATTCGCCTCCTATTACCGAGATTTTATGAAAGATTTCGGTAAATTAGTGATTCCCTTGCAGGACGTTGTAACCGCGGCAGGCAAGGATAAACGATATGCTAAACCCATAGAGTGGACTCCTCGTTGCCAAGATGCATTCGATACATGCAAAAATTTGCTAATCTCTTCACCTACTCTCGGATATCCTCAACCTTCGGGTAAGTTTATCCTTGATACGGATGCAAGTAGTTTTGGCATGGCGGGAATTCTGTCTCAGGTCCAGGAAGGAAGGGAGGTGGTTCTGTGTTTTGCAAGCCATAGTTTATCTAAGCCACAGAGAAACTATTGTGCGACAAAACGTGAGCTGCTTGCCGTTCTGACCTACCTGCAAAAATTCCGACATTACTTGCTTGGTAATAAGGATTTTATCGTTCGGACAGATCACGCCTCCTTGCGTTGGCTGCTCAATTTCAAGGATCCGACCGATATGTTAGCTCGCTGGCTACTCACCTTACAGGAATTCGGGCTGGATCAGAGCATGATTTTGCATCGGGCTGGTAAACAGCATGAAAATGCTGATGCGTTGTCGCGCTTACCAACCAGAAAATGTGGAAGACCAGACTGCCTAGATTGTGGTGCGCATGATGCTGTTATTGCCACTAACGAAGTTTCCTTAGGGACTCAACGGAACGTGTTGCAAGAAGCTCAGCAAGCCGACCCACTTGTAAAAAGGTCGCTGAAAATGTTGGATGGAACTGTGCCGATTCCTAGCAGAGAAAATCTTGCTGGTGAGTCTAATGAGTTTCGGACATTTGTCAGACATCTTGGTAGTATGAAGGTCAGAGATGGTGTGCTATGTCTGGGGTGGACAAGACTAGCCACCGGAAAGAAATACTGGAGGAAAATTGTCCCTGTTTCCATGAGGAAAGAGATCTTCCAGGGCATACATGGTGCCAAAACTGCGGGTCATTTCGGAACCTTCAAGAATGTCTGGTCAGCAAAGATGAGATATTTTTGGCCTGGTATGAGTTATGATCTGAGGCGGTGGGTACGAGCTTGCCCGGAATGTAATATGAGGAAGACTAGAGGTGGTGGTGGAATTTCTTACCTTAAAGTGTAACAAAACCCTGTTATATTTTCATTCGAAACATATGTTAATAGCACCCAGGGTCAATTTCATTTGGTGCATTGACATATTACTTAATATTTGCGAAGTTATAGACGCTAAAAGACGGGCGAAATTAGTTCCGCCGCAAAACGCCCCATACTAGGGGCGCTGCGAGGTGTGACGTCACTGGTGGATGCAGAAGGGTGGCACGTTCAAAACAAAGAAAATGGCCGACTCGGGAAGCGATAGCATGGTTAGCGATGTTTCTTCTAGTGATTTTGAAGATCTGTACGGTAGTGGCGGGTCTTTATCACTATCAGATGAAAATAATGAACCCGGAAGCCATCCTGGTTATAGGTATGAACCTATGAGAGAGACCACAGGAGATGAGGACGAATCAAATGACTCCTCAGTCAGTTCAAACCCAGATGAGAATGTCCGAGTTGGACACAATGAATGGTAAGTACTTGTGACGTTTATAAAGGGGGGGGTATAGGCCACAGTATTAGTAGACCCTATATATTTCAATTATTTTCAATAAGACGTTTAGGAAGGGAGTATAGGCTACAGTATTAGTAGACCATATATATTTCAGTTATTTTCGATCAGGCATAACGTTTATATAGGGGTAGTCCCTATAGGCTATATATTTTAGTTATTTTCGATAAGACATTTAATCAATGAAGGGGGTATATATAGTAGAGCACATTATTTGTAGACCCGGCTATATATTACAGTTATTTTCTATAAAGACACTTAATAGTAAATTCGATTACATATGAATGTGGGTAAGAAATGAAGAGATAGCTAAGTTATTTGTCATCTTCCACAGGTGCCTGTGCGGTCTGTGTGTACCCATGCACACACAAGTGGAATCGAAATGCTGCCAGGAATGTCCAAAAACCAGGAAGAAAATTGAGGATTATGGAAAGCCTGAGTGTGTCACATTAATTCCAAACTTTAATAGTGGGATATTAGACAGGTTGACTCTGGAGATTGCTGCACATCAATTCGACCAGGAGCGGCGGGACAGACAGTGGGCACACAATAGGGCAGTGGCAAATGGGAACAGAAAATCCAGGTATCTTGCATACAGGCAGTACACAAGGTGGATACATGGTTTTCTTGGGAAGGACATTCGAGTGCCTATACCATCATGTGTTGTTTCCTGCATTAGGACAAGGTATCCCCTCCAAGACAGAAATGAAGAACACACAGGCTTCAGGATATCCGATGTAGAATGGTTGCAGGCCACTGATGAATAATATTTATTTAATACATTTGTTAACGACCCCATATGCTATTATTTAAAAGGTAATACCTCTACCATGGTATAATTCAATGTATAATACAAAGATGAAGAACACAGGCTTCAGGATATTCAATGTAGAATGGTTGCAGGCCACTGATGAATGATATTTATTTAATACATTTGTTAACGACCCCATATGCTATTATTTAAAAGGTAATACCTGTATCATGGTATAATTCAATGCGTAATACCAAATCTTTTAGAATACTATTGCATATCAAACATCTTTTAGAAGGTAAAATCTTATTAACATTGTTAGTCAATTTCCTATTTTAACCCTCTAGAAGGTTATTTTCTAATCGAGCTAAATGACTTTCTACAGCCTCATTGTAGTCTGGTTTATCAGTGTCATTTGTTAGAGGAGGAGGTTGGGTGGCCCTCATCTCATCTGTCACTACACGTAGATCGGCGGGGCAGGAAGCATAGGCTTTAAAAAGCTCAAAAAGGATCTCAACAGCATAATCTGAAAAAAGGGAAGCATAATGTAGATAATTTAATGTAAGTATGGTCAACATATTTTATAAAGATATACATGTTTGTTCAAATCGAAATAGTTCTTTCCTAAACTGAAGTGGATGTAAGGTATTATTTAGCTATTAAAGGGAATTATGATCATTGGAAAACTGTTTACCATAGGTGGGTTTTGTTTTCAAGGGTCTTATGGTGTATTTGCCATCCTTCCGTCCCTTTGGTTTGATCATAGCATATCTTAACCGTCCTCGTTTGGTGACAGCCTGCAGCCTGCTCGAGTTCTCATTATAGTGGAGAGCACTGAGGAACAACCTTTAATCAAAGAAGTAGCTTGTATAAAAACAGTAATATCATTGGCGTTAGGACTACAGTAATGTTCCTTCTATTTACATAATATATCCTGTGTAATTCGACAGTTGTTTAAACTATTCATACACACCTAGCTTTCATTCCGATGTAAGAGAAGGCTCTTGATTTGGGGACAAAGTTATTGTCCAAGCTGTGCTTTGCTTCCAAGGTTGATGTCTGGTATTTCGGGGAGAGCTGTCTAATGTCACCTAAGAGTCTCTTTGATGTCAGCAAGTTTTCTAGTTGTACAGCAGCCTCTGATCCTAAAAAAATCAATTTAAATAATTGTTGTATGATAGAATTTTGTGAGGGAAAATAAAATATTTACAAAGGTTTATACAATGTTTTAATGTGCTATGTATATTACTCTGGTTGAATTGGGCCTGCATTATACAGACAAAATTACTGTTGGTCAATGACAAAAGTGAAATTATGTGCATTTTGGTTCATTTTTTTCCGAATTACAAAGACCAAATACTAAGATGTTATAAGCATTAACAACATATCCCATATTATTTATAGAACATTTAACATGGTTTACCTGGCTGCAGCCATAGGCGTTTACGTGCTGCTCCTCTCAGGGGGCCATGTGTGCACCTTGGTTGAATTTTGTTCGATTTATCCCTGTGGATATTCTGCACATGCAGAGGTAGCATCTGCCACTTTGCCACCATTGTGTCGCCATTCCCATCTGGAGTTGAACTTGCCACATAGTACATGTGATGGGATATGGTCTTGCGCCATTTTCCAATGTCCTGACAATCTTTTCGTTGAGCTATTCCATCAACTTTCTTTCCTAATCCTAAGATTGTGAATATGAAACGTATTTAAAAACTCTTAATCAGAGACACAGTTAACAATACAAGGAACTGCTCTCAGACATTGCAAATTGACAAGATATAATGATATTTGTGCGTAATTTATCACATCAATTTATTCACAGGGAAAATAATTATTGGGGTTTTTATGATATCCTAATTGATGAATTCATGTGTTAAATATACTATCTATAGTTATTATACATGACTGAGAACTCATTAATAACCCAGATAAATAAGTTACCTTTATCAACGTGCCAGATGTCGAAGAAATGCTTCACCTCAGGTAGATTTTGTTGAATCCATTTTCTGTTGGTACAGTGGCGGTCTGTGATCATCTGCTCTATGTCTAATCCTAGTCCTTGTAGGAAACGGATGATACGCACCATACCCTCATGCTCCATCCAGTAGGAATTGGCCACCTCGTTTTTCTGGACCAATTCTACACATAGCACCTTATTCACCCTTTGTTCGATTACAGTATAGGACCCAAATTTTGCTGTGTGGCCTGGGCTGTCACATCGGCCATCACCCCCCAGAATAAGGCCCCCTTCCATTCCATTCAATGTATCAATCAGTTCACGTTGTTTGAGTCTCCAGTGGGTGATGATGGCAGGCTCAACATATCTGGTGATATGCTTATAAAAAGTTGTGGATGAAGGGACTTTTATATTGAGTAGCTTGAAAATTTGTGAGACTTTCGATACTGAGCTACCTGTAATTACAAATAGATGAAAAACAATAAGTATTGTACATGAGTAACATTGAGTTTATTATTAGCCAATAGTCTAAAAATATTACACCAGAAAATGGGCTAACATGTAAATATTCATCAGTATTTGTTATAATACATAATTGTACGATTGCATTCTTATCAAATGTATCAATATACAGTATAGATTACCTGTAAGTATAACCGCAGCAGAAAGTTGCAAATTCAGAACTGGCATTGAACCAATGTGTGGTTGATTTTTCCAGGTTCTTGAATAGCCACAAGATGTACATTTCTGGTCAACCAGAACCAAGGTCCCGCCCCGACTAGTGTTAATTTCTGCGTTGGTTGGCTGGGCACACAAGGGACAACTAGTGAACAGCTCAAGCATTTGAGTTTTACATATGATGTACTTTGGTTCTTCGTGGCACATGCGTGGTACACTGAAACGAAAGCATATATTGATTATTATGGTATTTATTTTACCCCTGTATTATCTGTACATATGAATCACAAGTAATTCAACATTATGTAGTGATAAAGTATGCCAAAATATGGGATAATTAATCATTTTCGTATAGCTCACCCAAAAGTTCTGTTTTCATCAGATTCACTTTCTGAATCGTCCTCTGATGCTGTGCTGTTTGGGACATAGTCTTCATCTGAAGAATCAGTATAGATTCCATCCCCCTTGGCTACATCCTTCTCCTCTTCTTCTTCTGAAACATATTGGACAGCTGGAACAGTCAGCTTTCTGAGGAGTGGTAACTGCGCCAAATTACATTGCACTCCTGCTTCGGATCCCATTGTTGTATGTTGAGTGCCTAGAAGAAATCAATAATTTAATGAGAAAATAAATAAATAAATCAGAGCATGTCGTTCATACTTAATTATAGACCAATTCAAGCAATCTATAATTGTACATGATCGATCCAATATGCAACTTACCTTTGCTTCTACAAGATGGCCTGGGAAGCTTTTTCTGGGTTGCCTTATCAGAAACTGCTAGTGGGATCGATGCCTGAACTGAGATTTCCTACGATATAAAAATATTAAATATAAACCCACTGTACCTGCATGAGTAAAGTTTGTGTGTAAATTAATTAATTAGATCCGCCATATTGGCAATGTCATTAGTATATGAATACACTTACTGCATTTCTAATATGAATAATGCATTAATTCACGAAATAATAATTATTACTCCCCCCCCCCAACCAACACACACATACACACATAAATAAGTTGAATCACTCACCTTTGATGTAGGTATATCATTTTCTGAAGTATCTGCCGACTCATCAACAGGCAGCTCCTCAACATTCCTCTCTTGGGCTTCAGTAATGAGCTTTAATATGAGAAACGGAAATATTGTAATTAAAAAAATACTTTTAAAAGGAATCAGAATAACAGTAATTTGTATGGGAATCTCAGGCATATTTCTTATTCTATTTTTATTCTGTTCTATTGACAACTCTTACCTCATTCACAAATCTTTTTCGCCGGGCACCACTTGGCCGTGGGGTTTTAGGTGTTGTTATGGTGGCTACAGTTCTTTCATTAGTTGTATTTTTTGTCCCTGTAACTTTAGATTTAGATATCCTTGCTTGCTCGACTTGATCTGCTGTTGGCGTTGGGTGTATAGTTGGAACAGCACATTTAGTCAGCAGTGCCCTACTAGACAAACCCAACTCAAACTGCATCCAGTTTTGGAAGTCATCAGGGTTTCGAAAATGCTTGGAGCAGATCTCCCCTTTACCCTCAGTCCAGTAGCGTGGGTCACGAGTCTTGTTTACAAATTTTATCCACTGTTTTTTCCTAACTATATCAGTCGGGAAACCATGCATACTTATGCATTTATCTTTGTGGATATTGTTACAGAACATAACAACACATTGTTTACCCGAATGCGGCCGTTTTCTGCGTTTTTCCGGCGGACTTTGAGCAAAAGAATCGTCGGCACTAGGGCTGGCACTATGTAGGGACGCCATTATGAGTCTCTCTGAGAGCCTCGGTAGTGGCCCACCCACCGCTATCCACCTGTGACGTCATGACAGATTGTGGCGCAGTCTGACGGACAATCCACCCGTTTTCTAGCGCACTGGCTAGTAGCGTTTTAAAAGCTGTTTTATTCATAGAAGAATTCAGAAAAAAATACAAATTCTTTTTGATTTGCAGTTGTAATATAATACAGGACGATTTTAGCCTCCATGGTACATAACCCATTGTGTTACACTTTAAGAAAGAAAAACATGGTGGTAGATGGAACCGAATATCGTTGGATATTCTAGGGCCTCTTCGGAGTACCCCTAGAGGCAACAGCTATATTATGGTTGTAGTAGACCATTTCTCTAAATGGGCCGAAGCCTACCCCATGGCCGATCACACCGCTGAAAGCTGTGCAGAAGTTCTTTTTCGAGAATGGATCTTGAGATTCGGATGTCCTGTGTCATTGCAGACAGATGGAGCTCCTGAATTTCGGTCTAAACTCTTGAGATGTCTACTTGACATGCTGGGAATCGAGAAGCTAATTACCCTCCCATACAGGCCTATGAGTAATGGGCAGTCCGAGAGGCTTAATAGAGTTCTTGTGGAACAGCTATCTTGTATGACTGATTCGGACGAAGTAGATTGGGATATGCTGACCCCTTGCATTGCTCATGCATATAGAGGGACAGTACATGCTGCTACTTTATGCACACCAAATTCAGTAGTCTTCGGAGAAGAGTTGGTAACGCCCATGGACATTGTTCATGGAGTTGAAAGAGGAAGTCTTGATTTCCCTTGCAAGGTTGCTTTTGTTGAGAACCTGAAACAGTGGATGAGAAAGGGACACCAGTACGTGCGGGATAATCTCGGAATATCTGCGGTTCACCAGATTAGGGATTATAACAAACGTTCTAGGCCCCCCAGTTTTGAGGCGGGGGAGGTGGTGTACCGATTCTGTCCCCCCAAAGCGAATAAGAAGCTCGGACCCAAGTGGGACGGGCCTTATAAAATCAGAAGGTTCATAGGAGGTACCACCTGTGAGCTGGAGACAGCCGAAGGTCTAATGCGATACCATATCGACTATCTGAAGCCGGCTTTCGATGAAAATGGGCCGATTCAAGCTGTTAACTTGGATCGGGCTCCAGAATTCCGAAGGCAGGAACAGGCTGGTATGGAAATCTTTAGACTAGAGGCTGGGAGAGTGGTGCCAGGGAAAGATTGTCCTAAGAAGGTAGAGAAAGAGAAAATTACTGTAGGCGCCAAGCCGAGAGGTAGACCTAGGAAGATCCGAAAGGGTAGTTCCAAGGAAACCTCCAGTAAATCTCTGCCTCTAAAGAAAAGAGGGGGTAGACAAGGGAAATCTGTTGCCAAACCTGACAGTTCCTTAGCAGACTCGGGACTTACGGCTACCCCGCCTGGGCTTTTGGGTCCAGGAAAGGCTTTATCATATGAGAAGTCTAAGGTAGCTACGGTCTGTCCGAAGAAGCGCGGGAGGCCGAAGGTTCGCACAGATACGTCCGACCAGCCGGTGGCACCCCCGGTCGTTTTGAATAGGAAGCGCGGAAGGCCTAGGAAACAGCTGGTCCAAGCTGCTCCTGTACCTCCAGTGCAGCCGAAGAAACGACCAGGTAGACCAAGGAAAGGAGCTGTGGTTAATGCAAAACCACCAGATCCTTCTTCTCCTGGCATAGCAAGGGCTAAACGTGTACGAAAGGCCCCAGTTCGGTTGCAAATGAGCTAACTATGGTACTGGACCGAGGGTAGGAATCTCCGAACTGATTTCTACCCAAACTAAAAAATTACACAACGAGAAGTCAGACGGGTGGTGGACCGAACGGAGAGCCGCCCTGTCCCCTATTGATAAGCAGTAAAAATGGACTTTATTCAGTTAATTCCATTTGTGACTGGGAGACGAACATGAGTCTCGGAAAGTACTTAACCTTACCCTGGGTACCGCTTGTATGTTAAACTGAAAATCCAAAACTTCTTCAGTGGCCACGGACTTCAGTGAAGCATCGGAATCTATTTATAAGGAATAGAGTGTTGCCTACGCCTGGGGTGGGTTTTGAGGAAATCGGAGAATGATTACACCTCTGCATCGTCTCAGCAGAGTCCCGAATAGCTGAGTGGGAACACGCGCCCAAAAGCTATTTTCAGGCTCAGAAGGTGAGCGCGGGAAGGAAATTGGCGCTGCAGTAGTGCGGCGACTGAATGCAACTCTGGCGTTGCAGTGGTTAAATACGCTGGTGTTTTACCGTTTCAGTCAGTCTACTTCCTGCTTCCGCGAAGCAAAGCACCGAGACTACCTCTTAGAAAGAGAACACTGCAGTAAGTTTTATCAAGTGATGATCCTTGTGAAATATATTGCCCTGTGTTTGTAGTCCCTTTGCTCGAGTAGTCAAGTTGCATGAATGCTGTGGGTCGTATATTAACTGTGTTTGGGGCACGTTGATAATGCGCGGGCTGGCGTGGGACCTATAGCGGCCATGTTGTTTTCGCCATTGGTGTAGGAATGAATGAACGTTACTATCCGAAGGTGTTAAACTAAACTTGAACAGCGTATCCGCTGCTGGTATACCAATAAACGTTCAGTCTTTGTGTTTTGGAAGTAATCAACCAACTCACTGTGCCTAAAGCGTGGGTATATTCGAGTAGTGAAGGTTTGGATTTCTCGATACCACTACGCTCTATGTGTGTAGTAGCTGTCAGCCACAGCCGAAGCGTGTCCGAGAGGAGTCCGAACGTCCATCTGCAGCAAATAACAGGTATTTTCTGTACTTATTTCTACCCATACCATCATTATACTTTCAGGTACCGATTGAATAGTGATGTCGACTTCAGGTGAATTCGAGAACATGACCGAGGACCAGTTGGCTGATTCCCTCAACGCCAAGCTGTCCGAGTCTGATCTAGAGATGGATCTGGACGGTTCGGACTGCGAGGTATTGTCGGACGAGGAGGCTAAGGTCTTGGAAGGGTCTCGGATCCTTGCTGGCATGGGTCAGCCTGACGCAGGTGGCTCTGGGACCGGCACAATTATGGAGGCCGAGGATGCTAGGTCAGCAGCTGCTGAAGAGGATGCGGCGATGGTGACAGACATGGCTGAGGTTGAGTCCGAGACTCCCGAAGCTAAGACTGTACCTTCGGCTGGTACCTCTAAGCAGAAGCCTAGATCCCCCAGAAAGCAGGACAGGCCGAGGATGAAGGATGGAGAGATGGTCGAGTCCCCGCGGACTCTATCTCCAGATCCTGCTGATTCCTCGGCGGCAGTGACTGTGGAGCTCATGGATTCACCGGCCAAGAGCACCCGGTCTTCTGCCCGTCAAGTTCGGAAGCCCCGGAGTTCGGACCCCAAGTCGAACTCGAAAGGCAAGGCACCTGCCCCAGCGACTGGAACTACTAAGTTGAAGTTCCGGAAGCTGAAAAAGGTCCATGTGCATCGTGCTAAGGTGAGGGAGGATCAGTTGGCGCACGCAGGCTCATTGACTAAGTTCAATGCCGAGCTGGACAAGGCCACTGATATTGTCCCGCTGAACCCGAAGCACGATCGGCCAGGCTCGCGTCATCTGATGGCCACAGAGTCCGACTCTGAAGATGACCATGGACTCATGCTTCGGTATGAATCCTGTCTCTACCCGGGGCTGTGTAAGGCGGGTAAAATGGAGCCTGGTACCAGTGAGAAGCTCCGACTGGTACCAACTCTGTGGGAGCCTGGATTTCGTTGTCCGTACCTGGTGTGTAGGCGAGTGAAGCTCAATGCTTCAGGTGTCCGAACTTTCTCCACCCGAGAAAGATTCTTCAGGCACCTGTGCGAGGTTCACACCCCTCAGACAGAAGTGTGGGTCTGCCCCTACGAGAACTGTCAGCAGCAGCTTGACAGGAAATCGGAGTTGGTCAGCCACATCATGAATGGGGAGGAGCTGTTGCACAACCAGGGAAGGCCGAAGGCGATAGAGAAGGCGGCGAAAGTGAAGCCTGAATGGAAGCCCTTCGGAGCTTTCATTCGGACCACTCATCTTTCGATGGCCCATCTCCGGACCCTTCGAAAGGCTGGTGAGGTGGATGTCCCCAGAACTGGTACTGGGAAATCCAAACCGACTCAGACCCCGGTAAAGTCTAGCACAGCGACTTCGGACAAGTCAAGTGCTAGTACTAGCTCGAAGGCCGCAGCCTCCAAGCGTCCGAGGACTGAGAGCCAGTCGAAGGCAGCTGAGTTGACTGCTCCTCCTGCTAAGAGGAGCAGACGTTCGAGGAAGGCCCAGAAATGGGTGGACACAACTCTGGCCGAACTGCCTTGTGCTTTGGAGACCGCTGCTCTGGTGGAAACATCAGAGACCGGCGTGAACCAGGCGTTGAAAGCCCTGCAAGTAGCTGCAGAGGATGCCAAGAGGCAGGTCAAAGTGACCGTGGCCGCTCTTGTGACTCCTCTGAAAAAGCTTCAGGCGGTGAGGGCGAAGGTGGATGAGGTAGGCACGCTGAAGGAAACCATCAGTCAGCAGGCTCTCCTCATCCGGACTCTGAAGGCATCCAATCAGGAGAAGGAACAACGCATCCTGAAGCTCTTGGAGGAGAATACCAGACTCCAGGGCTTGCTTTTGGATGATTCGGACGAGTCCAATCAAGGTGTGAGCAGGTCGGAAAGTTCCCTGGGTGGAAAGCCGACCTCTCTCCCTGCCAAACCAGTTGAGGGAGCTCAAGCCTTGCCTTCTTCAGGCTCGGGCGAGACTCCTGGTTTGACCGTGGTGTCCAGTCGAGCTGGTGGGATGTTGGAGGTTAACGACCAACAAATCCATTTCCTCACCAGTCTCCTGGACCAGATGAAGTCCCAACGTGAGCCACCCCAGCCTCAGAGAACTGTGGCTTCGGCTGCGTTGGGCCGGGCGCCTCCCGAGCAAGGTATGTTCGGAAGTATGTTCGATACTCCGGACAGACCTTCTGCAAAGGACTCGCCCGAAGGACCGAAAGACGACGATGGCAATGGTAACTAATCGGAGGAAACGCATGGACGATGATGACTGGACCGCCCTTCGACCTGATTTAACCACCTCGGATGCTGTTCGGATGCCCTGGATCCTCGGATCATGACCCTGGTGTGTGGCGCCGACATTTACGTGAAGTCTACAATAATGAAAGTGATAACCTTTTTCATAAAATAAGTTCTGTAGAACAGATTGTTTGCTTGTTAGTGAGGACACTATATGCTCCTGCCTGTCAAACGTGAAAAGGTTTTTCATAAATTTTCTTTCTTACTTCGGATAATTGTTCACATTAGTTAGGACACAGAATGCTCCTATTTGTCGATTCCTGAAGTTTTCATAAGATTGATTTATTTGTTCATTGTAGAGAGGACACACTATATGCTCCTACTTGTAGACTTTTACTTTTTCTTACCCTGTCGAGTTTTTAAGATTTTTCTTTTCAAACTCTTAAAAGAAAAAAGGGGGTATTGTGGTGATATTGGGTGTAGGTGGCCGCTGAGGGTTAGTTCGTCCGAACCTCCCCAGTGGTCACTACTGGTCCGCGGGACTTTTTAGTCTAAATCATATGTTTTGCCTGTCGCCTTTTATATATTTAACAGCAGCCAGCTGTTGGTCGATAGTAACCACGACCTGGGTTTCTACCATTTAATGTAAGCTGTAGAGGCCATGATAAACCTCTCAGTGTGGATAGTGTTACTTATACCGCTCATTGTGAATTGTTGACTGTTGATGTATATGTCTGATAGACACCTTTGGATGAGGGTTACCTGGCTGGCCAGGTAATCCGAAGTCCACGGTCTAGTCAGGTCTGATGCGAACTGATGCCAGTTCCGAAACCTCACAATAAAACCCAAGTGAACAGGTAGCGCCTGCCTTTGTTCCTTTTGTTCTATATAAACTCTCGATTGATAAGCTTCGGATACGCCAAGGGAAACGAACCTGCGACACAGATTCACTACAATTCCTTTGTTTGTTAGATTGAAGGGATTAGCAACAACTAGTCACACCAAAGTCAATTAACTATAGGACCATTCTCATATGTCTTGCATTTCAAGGTCGGAAATCGAAAAAATGGAATTAAGATGAAAAGTTTGAGGGTTATATTTCCCCAATATATATATATATTCTCCTCTACATAATGCTAACAAAATTGGCACTCAGGCTCAAATATTCAGTAATGTAGAGGAATGTGAGGAAAGGTCATTTTTGCATTTTATTTTACATAGGAATAGCCTGGCATAATGTATATCGTATAAACTATCTAAGTTCTCCTCACAAACAAAGATATAAAGATTTAAAATGACTGTAGTCTTGCGAGATTTCAAGGGATCTTGATAATTGAAAATACTCTATGATCCTGACCTATTTGCGGAGATTTTGATGTACACGATAACTTTATACTCTAAAAAACTGTGACACATCGTTACATGATGCATATAATTTCCAAAGAGTCCCGTCACTTATCGTGACATTTTCACCTATTTCTTGATATGGCAGGCAAAATACCTATTTTGTCATGGCCTCGATAGAGCTACAAATCCAAATAATTCAATCAATAATTCAAATAATTCTCTTTTCTTTTAATAATTCCATATTTAATAATAAACTCTGGAGGGTTGTCGCATATCATGACATGCTTAGGAAAGTTTTGTCCTGCCTTCGAACCACTGCCAGGCTTAATTTTTTTTATTCCATTTAAGGCCAAGTCATTAAATTACAAGTACAATAGTTAGAAAAAGACGCATTTTGTCGTTCAACAACGTTTCTCATAAGTTGCGCCCATACCTATATTTCTAAGGAGTAAATCCTTTTACAGAACAGTAATAATTTTATGTAAGACTGTTCTCTGTCGCTATTATGTAGCTTATCCTTTAATACAGATTAAACTGGTAATGAACCATTACGGAATTATTTCAATACAATACTCTTATCAACTAAAAACATATGACATACGACTTATGACAATACAAGGAGGGTCATTTTAGATACTCATAAGAATACATGTGAGGGCAATTAATATTTTCATGAATATATATAGTGAGCACAGATCACCTCAAGGACGTCGCATATTGTGACATAAAATCAACAGACAATTGATTTTGGCTTAATCCAGTTGCAATTTAAATATCAAGAGACAAATTCTTCCTTTTTTCTCAAGAGTTAAGAATGTAATCTGTTGGTTTATGATGATTATTCTTTTTATTCTTATTTTTTTCTTATCTTTTTATGGCTGTAAATATTGAGAATCACCCTACGGACAGCATTTTTAGGGGAGTCTCCACACTCAACCCCCAAATGATCCTTGATCTTACCCGATGTGCATTGGAAAATCCACCAGTGCATGTAAAAGTGCCACTGACCAGTCACAAAAGTGCAATCCGCTCAAAAAACCAGTTTTGCACCTGGTTTTGCACCTGGTGCAATGTGCATCATCAGATGCACTCCAAAAATGGGTATCAAATTTATGTATATAAATCGGGTATCAATGCACTAGCTACATGCAGTGGAAATAATGGTCATTGATCAGTCAAAGTCTAGAGGAATTTATACAATTTGTATTGTATCTTTGATTCTGCCTAAAAAATATGTTATATCTCATAAGGCAACATTTTTTTTCAATTTTTCAAAAACATTTTTTTTCAATGTAACTAACTGTTAAACTGTTAAAGGCCTATAAAGGATAACATACTTATAAATTAAGCCTCTACCTGAATGTCATGTATCTTGTATATGTCCTGTATAAATATTGATGAAAGAAGGAATAACTTACTTGTACTAAGTAATTCCCTCCCTCTCCCTCACATAGCAATAGCAATGAAAGTGCTTCACTGAGTGCATTATAACTGTGTCTTTTACACCTGGTCAATAGCACATCATTGGGAGCATCAGAACCACATTTATATGTAGGGCCCATGGAGCATATTGTATTTATTTGAGAATCTCATATATTCATTTGTATAACCTAAACATTCTTAATACTTCTATCCCAAATAGTAGTTCAAACCAAATCTGCACCCACAACTACAACACAATGAAGCTACTTTACCAGTCCATAATACCTGCCACTGCTCACTCACCTGCATGGCATTCACACCTAATGTCGCACATATCTGACACTCTGTTCTCTGACACTCCCACCAAGTCTCTGACACCCACTCATAGAAACCCCTCTCCTCTAAACTAAACGATGTAATGCTACTTCCATATTATCCAAATATTACTTCCCAAATTCTCCCCCAGATTTAATTGATCCTTTTATAATTCCTACATTATTAATTCCTACATTACCCTGGGAGGGGATTCGCACTAGATTGAGCTCTTCTACCCCTCTCTATCCACCAGGGACAACTGCCATAAGGGGGATAATGGGTGTAATCCCTATATAATAATTAACAGTCTTCCTTGATTCCCTAATTATACACTTTTTCAAAGTGATTTTGCATTGATGAATGTCGGTATAAATTGTATCAATTTGTTTTTTGTTTTTTTAAAAACATATTTTATTTCCACATGTAACAAAGAGAGATTATATAAATATTTAATATTACCACAATGATCCTTTAATCTAAAGTAAATAATGCTAATCCAGTTACATTATATCATAACACCCTGTGAGTTTTTGGTCGTCACTAAAAACAATATATATAATCTATCCGCATCTGTTAAAACTACGAGGTACTCAGTTCTCTACCAGTTGGTTGATATATATCAGATCTAGCTAGCCGTTTACATACTTCCATATTAAGTGCAATGTCATTTCTGTTCATAACTCCAAATGAGGACAACTATTAACAAGTCCCTGTCCTACCACAGTGTTACCTTGAGATATTTCTTTACATCAGGCCAGCTCTTAATTTTAATGTCTGGCGGAAGTTTATTCTACATAGATGGACCCATAAACTGCGGGGTTTTAGCTAACTTCTCAGTATTTGCGTTTAGGCATTATTCCTGTCTATGTAATTTCTTCTTATGTCACTCCTCCATGTCTATCAAAATATCTTGCGATTAACCACATTAAAAATATGAATTGTTCTTATACTTGTGACTCATCATCCTGTCACACATCACTTATGGGATATATTGTAAAGATCCAAAATAGGATAGTATTCAGACACACACACACATATGTGATCCGTTTTAGGAAAATGAGTCGCAAAATATGGATTTTGAGATATCACCATATTTAAAAAGAGATCAAGCTGATTCAAATGATAGTAAACACTAGGACACCTTATATGCATTCCTGTATTTTAAGTTTGATATTTTTATTTTTGAAAAAAAAAGTTTTTATTGTTTCCAGATGGGTATTTACCAGTAATATACTACATATATGAAGGCCTTCAAAACACAAGGATATATTTAATACAGTGTCCCGTAATTTCTTACTTAGATTCATGTGACTATAAGTGCTAAACCCTCTAACAATCAGAACATTTCAGTAAAGGGATCTTGTGAAAAAACACTTTGAAAAATATAAATTTTGCGACTTGTGACTCATTTTCCTGAAACACATCACATATATATGATTTATCCATCAATTGTTTTATCCTTCAAGTATCCTTGAATATTACAATTGAATTGAATTGAATATTACCTACACTTCTTGGCTATGTCCCTTACCTTCCTAAGTAACATACTTCCTTAAGGTGTATAAGCTTCACTCATATATGATGTATACATGGTTCACACCTACTCACTATATTATATATGAAAATATTCTTCTGCAATTCAAAGCTTTGTCCATGGATCACTTGTTCAAATATTCTAACTGTATGCAACATATATGTATGTTGACACCTGATTTAGATACATTTTGATATGCATTTTGAAGTGCATAAGTTGATGCCCCAAGCATCAGGTGCAAAACCAGGTGCAAAACTGCTTTTTTGAGAGGATTGCAGTTTTGTGACTGGTCAGATGCAGTTTTGCATACAGTGGTGGTATGTACTGATTTCACCAGGGGGCGCAACTGGTAACTGGTGTGCATTTACAATTGTTTTTACAATGAAAGTGTTGCTTATACACTGGAATGGTGGAATTTATACCATTATAGATATTTCACATCATGTACATGGGAATGTTACAGGTGATACACTTCTAAAGTTTAATTTTGTAGTTTATTTGTTGGATGTGAAAAAATGTTTTGAACAAACCACCCCCCACCATTGCATACTTTATTACCTGAAGTAGAGTGGACCCCCTGGTTCCAAGTACAACTGGAATAACCCTTCCCAGCATTGGGGATGTCTAACAGGATGGACATAATGATGCAATAATTGATGCATTTCCATGCAAAGGCAAGGTACAATACCTTGATATACACTCTTTGTATTATATTGGGGAATATATTTCTGTGAAGAATTCACCAGTCTTAATACTGTTGAGATTCAGAGGTATGAACTCAACAGAACTGATTTTTATAGCCTGGTCAGTAGTGCACCGTTGAGTGCTTCAGAAGTGCATTTTATAACCTGGTTAATTGTGCATCTCTGAGAGCATTAGAAGTGTGTTCATAAATCAGGTCCATAGAGCATTGTAAAATCAAGTTTGACCCTCACAATCGTTTACGTTTTCCACCAGTAAAGCACCAGGTCAAAATCAGGTCATAATTTCCAGGTCAAAATCAGGTCAGTAATGTAATCATGCACATCGGGTACCATTGCAGACGCACAAAAGTATATATAAAAATGGTAATGATACATAGAATTCATACTTAAATAAAGAAAATAATTTACTATATTTTCCTCAGCTTCAGAGGGATCAAAACCACGGAGACCGTTTGCAAGACTTTTCTGAGAATGGCCCTCTAAGGTTATATTCAGTAAATTAATCTATATTCTCTTTTGGCAGGATATTTGTATAGTATTTTCGAGTATATTGTGTAATAATGACAATCACAGCAACATGTAATGCTAAATCAGTCTTATCCTCATACACTTACATCATATCAGTGAGGTTTATTTTCCAGCCACTTCATGTAAACACAAACTCATAATTTACCCAGTCGCTATAATATATACCTTATTAGATTCGTTGCTGAGTGATCGTCCTTCATGCATCTGTCCTCCACACTTCTTGAGTGTACATTTGTTGCCAATTCTTGAACTAAAATTAAGTAGATAATTATTCAATTAATATAAACTATTTGAATATCTATTAATAATTAATAGACGATTTTACAATATTTGCAATATCATACATGTCAATTCTTACAATCGCAGATAATTCTAACTCAAGTAAACTTCATAATAAACATCACAAAGGTAGATGAATTATTACCACTCCACCCAACAGAATATTACAAGGTTACAGGAACTACAAAACCAACCGTCTGTCGGTTCTCTTTGGTGTTAGGACCAGGAATGCTGACTAGTGTTGGTAATTCTTTGTTTAGTATGTCTGTTTATTAGGGTCCAAGCTCTCTGATGTAATTGAAGGCAATCCGAAAGGGTGGGTAATAATTCATAATAAGATTCATTGTGGTGAGGGATTTACAGAAAGCTTTTTCATATGGATGAACACAGAGAAAATGTATTGATTAACTTCATTGATTAAAGATGTTCTGATCTGAGGTTTAGCAAATAGGCAGTTGCAGGTATTGAGCTAAATATATTTGTAATATGAAGTATGTGTGATGTAATTGACAGTAATCCGAAAGGGTGGCTAGGCCTATTAAGTTTAAAACTAAAGTTATAAAACTAACGATTCATTGTGATCAGGGCATGTGGGTGTGTATGGTGGCATATGCCTATTAGGTACATCCCAATCAGGTATATGATATCAGTTTTATTGTAATAATATATCATATTTTATTTTTACACAATGCTGCAAAGAGGTTGAAGTGCCCCCCCCCCCCCCCCCACACTCCCAGACCTCTAAAACTTTGCTACCCTTGAATTTTTTGTTTTTATTTTTTTTATTGTATTAAAGGCCAATTACATTTAATATATTTAAAAATGTAGACTATTTTCCCCAAGGCCTTATGAATTCCCTCTGTGGTTTGGTAAATTCTGAGGTACTTTTTATGTTGAGTTCCGCAAGGTTTAGTTATAGGTGTAATAATTTATTCATTACATTCCCATTTAACGTCAATGATTGATAATAATAAAAAAATAGGATACATACCTCCAGCATCAAATAACTAAGGTTGAAAATATCAAGCGGATTTTAACCCAACTGAACCAGTGAACATTAAATCAAAGATAGGAGTAAATATAATACCATTCTTCCTTGCCCTCTCCAGTCTCTTTTGTAGTCGTTTCTTGACCCTGCTCTCCTCAGTCTGTGCTGGGGTACTCTGATTTTTCTTTCTGGCGCGATACAGCTGCATGGTAAAGAAAAGAAAGACAATTTTAAAATCATATCAAGGTTAACCAGTTGTGCAGTCATCAAGTGAGATATTTATACTTTAGTCCATTTTGTATTGAATTATAAGTTTCTACACATTACAAACTATCCTTACCCTCATTCTGGCCGCAATCTTTGCTTTAAAAACAGGGTCATTTTTTTTCCTTTCCCTGTATTGTCGGCAGGCTTCTGCATTGATCAGCCGTTCATAATAATCTCGAGCCATGTTCTGGAAAAACATTGATAATGTAATGAAAATATTGGGAGGTTTAGTAGTAATTCACATTAGATACAAGCCAACCACTTGAACCACACTACAGGCCCTCTTGTCATTATTGAGTAGGCCCTACCGTAGCGCATGGTAGGGTAGGTAGCCTAAGCCTAATGAATGGGTGGGTGTGGCCCCGGTCAGAATCATGGGTCTGTGAACCATGTACGGTAGGCCTAACATCAATGCCCAAATACGATATTTATAATTTTGCTAATAGACCTATGGCCAGGATATAAAATAACATTTGTAGGAATAAAAATACAAAGCTGAAGAAAGGATCTGTTTTTCTTGCTATACTTGCGCCAGTTACGACTCTGTTTACATTGGATACTCTGGGATATATATATACATGTTTGCTGATAACATTGGGAAAATCGTCCACATTTATGTATTTTTGACACGAAAATGATCCTTGTACTTGATTTCACATTTTGAATATAATTAAATCGTTGAAACGTGCATTTTCTTTGTATTCCTTACCTTTTTTCTCCCGAAAAGAACTGTCGGGAGGTTGAGAGAAGCAGACGATTCTGATTCTTCCCATAGATACCGCTAGGGGTAGTGGTAGGTGTCTAGTTCCAGCTTAAAACATAAGATGGCGTAACGGCGACAAAATGGATGGCGTAACGCGACAGTACGGCTAGTCCTGTGTATGATTTAATAACATTTATATATTCATATGCCTCTGTTAACGAATCGGGGCTTACCTAAATAATTATTGTACAATGTTAAATTATGTGATTTCTATTTTGGGTTTAAATTAGGTGAGATATTTAGCATGTCGTAACGCGACAAAAAAAATTCCCGCGTCAGGTGAAGGAACTTTATATGAGGCAAAAAACGGGTTCAAAGAAGTCCTGGGGAAATACTTTTTATTTCTATTTACATACATATTATATGCGCGTCCTCCATTTAAAAAAAAACTGGTTTGATATTAAACCCCACGTTTTGGGCACTTCATTGTTCTGAAGCATATTTATATGTCGTAACGGCGACACAAAAATTCCAAAACGTTTTTTTTCAGGCACATCTTAGTTCAAATGAATAGTGAAGTAAATGATCATTTTTTCGGTGACAATGTACAAGTGCGCCTATGTGAAAGCATATTTTTTTTGTGTAAATGGTATACTTAATTCTTGACACCTCTACATGTATTCAATTTTCATGATTATTACTAATTTTCTAACCTTAAAAGGCCCTTTTCAAGCCACAGAGGCAAGGATTTTGGTACAGGAACATCGAAAGTGGGGTTCCCATGGGCTGATTTTTGCCAAGGAACTCAATAAAAATGGTTCTGAACATGTGTGATTAGCGCAATTATTAGTTCTGTACACCCTGCGCATGAAAATCAAATGCTGCCCGATTGGGAGAATTACTCATATATGGATAAAAGATCAGTAGCAGACTGATACGTACATGACAACCTTACCTGTATGCTTATAAAAAAACACTGACGTTCCAGTTCGAACGTTGCATTCGGCACAATCTGGTTATTCAGCGTCCCCTTTTCAGCTGAGAGCACTCAGCAAGCAACCCAGCCGGAGAGTTTGGCTAAACCTGTTGCTATAGCAGCAGTGTCAAGAAGTTTGGTGTACTTTTTAAAAAATGTTTAGTAAAGTTTATTCTACGAGAAACAAACATTATGCCTGAAAGGGCGCTATTCCCAGTCTTAATAATTACATCTAGTTAAATACATTTAATAAACAGTATAGAGAGCCGATTAATTTTACACTCTAAAACAAACAAAAATCATATTGAAATTGGAGAAATATAATCCATACAAAAAGGCACATGAATAGATAATGGGGTCATATTCTTAATCAAAAGCTTGTGCATTCCGCCCACATGAACATGCAACCTATGGACGTACAAACTGTTCAGATTCGATCATCAATCTCCGTGCATTTAATAATACCTGAATATCACCCATATCCATACACATACACCGGGAAATTTGCGCACTACACCCAGGGTGCTCATTGATTGATTGAGAGATCTATATCTTATTCTGTTAACACATGTTATCACATTGGTACTATTCTCAGTGTATACAGATACATAAGTCATAAAAAAAGAGTTGCAATATGTTACAGTTATTCAGTCCATTGAGTTTCATCAAAAAAGAATTATTTCTTTTTGTTTATCAAATTTCTTTATTTGAGAATACAACAACACACCCTTTATACGGTAGTAGATCCAGATAAATATTCGTCAACAGTTCATACCTTGTAGAACTTGCTCTACATAAAAACAGACGTCTCAAACAGTTTACCCTGTTAATGTTATCTCGTTTAAGCATTATCCTACACTTGCTGTGGTGTCCCTATTCCCCAGCATTGGCTTGGGCGGACTCCCATGCTCGGAGAGTACAGTCCTGACTTCCAGGTGTACTCTTTGAGTCTTCTGAGCGGACTCTTTAATGAAAGAGTCCGCTCAGGTCCTAGGTTCGAATCCAGGCCAATCCTAGTTCAAAATTATTTCCAACAGATGCCTGAGTGGACTCTTTCATTAAAGAGTCCGCTCAGGCATCTGTTGGAAATAATTTTGAACTAGGATTGGCCTGGATTCGAAGCAAGTGGAGTTGAGAGCTCTACTCACTCAGCCACAGAGGCTCAGATAGGAACTGTTGTGTATAGCATAGTATGATTCCTGAAATAGAAAATGTGATGTGTCACAGGAAAATGAGTCAAGCGGAGTCCAATGATGGTAAACAGTGGTGAAAAGTATATTTTATTTAACCAGTTGGAATTGTGTGTAGTTATATAACTATGGTTATACACTGAGTTAAAAACTGGGGAGTGAAAAATCATAATTAATCAATAGAAATTTAGAATTTGATTTTGAATTTATTATAAAAAAAATGGCCTGAATTTGAACCCAGGACCCCTCACATAAGGATAGACTAGCAAGTAGAGTTGAGAGCTCTACCCACTCAGCCTACATGCTCCCAATGAGAACATCTTAATACTAAATAGCTCATAGACTAATGAGGGAGAAGGAGGCGTCAGTTTCTAGTCTGTTTAACCAGCTCCAATTCTAGGGGCAGGAATGTGAGAAAAGCTTAGGAGTTATTAGGAGTTGGCCTTGTTGGAAAGATAGATTGATCCGGGAAATCACAAAAGTGTCCTCAGTCAATGTAGAAGAGCTCTACTTATCGGGGCTATCACGCTCCCCAAAGTGCCCTCCATACTTATTTTAATTCTAGTGGATGCACTCTCGAAAATAGGAAATGTGTTCATGTTCTTCTTAACTTTAAGATCCTTTTCAGATGTCATACAGTTCCAAAATTACAGTCCTTGATAGGTTAGTGTTTCTTCATGACCAGGGTATTAGGGAAAGTAGCCCTGCGGGGCTAGAATGACAGGAGGCCGGGAACTTGGAAACTACCCCATATTCTTAGCGTTAATCAGAATAGGGGTGGCTTATGCAAGTTTATTGAAATTTAATCAGGGTATCTATCATGAATGCCACATAAGTTATTACATCTTACAACCCTAGTCCTTCCACCTATATATATATATATATATATATATATATATATATATATATATATATATATATAGGAAAAACGGAAGAATAATTATGTAGAATGCCTTTAGTTCTTGGTCGATGTTAACCGAGAATGCAACTTTAAACAATCCCCTTGAATATTACAATAAACATTTCCTCACGCGAACATAGCTGATCATAACAGATAAAAGGTATCATTACAGCCTGGATATTCTCATTCAGAAAAAGATTATCAGAGAGCAGAGAATAGAGAAGAGAACCTTCTTTATTAAACTATTGACAGAGACAAGGAAGGCACTAAGATTCAAAGATCAATAAATGTCAAAATCCTTTTCGCTCTAGACATAATTCGATAATTGTCCTCATCTCCTCAGAATTTGAGATTAAAGATTAAAACTGAGAAAAAAGCTTAGCCGTTCTCAAAAGCGATACGTTTCTGTAACATTTAATTTAACGGGATAACACGGGCTTACAGATTCATAAACTGAGGCATCATTCCAATTATTTCTTCTCTAGCGATCACCAAGCCGATTGATGAAGACCTCTGATATTTGTTTTGTTTCGCTTTCAAATTTGTGGTTGGTACTCATGCCATGACTTTCACTGAGGCGCGTTTATTAAAAAATGGAGTCAGTATAATAATAACAAATGAATAAATATAATAGTCTGCTAGATGCCTTACACGCACTCAAACAACATTCCGACCATGCGTTCTATATTTCCTAAGAACAAACTCTAAAATAATAAAACAAAGGAGATAATTCACTCATCTCATGCCTTGGTATAAGTAACTGAGGTTTCACTGCATATTGGGAGCGACGCATACACTTTGTTACCCAGGAGGAGGTCACGCCTTTACTAGGAACCTGACCAATCAGAAGCTCCACTTACCCTAGGCAACGCCCACTCACATGCAATTAAATGTATTCTATTCAGTTGATCCCTACATGTTCCTCGGAGGACAGATCTGTTATCCGCTTTTATATTGTGTTTTTTTTTTTATAATTCTGATGTTAAAGGCTAAATAAATGAATAAATAAATTCGTCAGTCAGGGCATCTGTTATTTGGCTTCCATGGGTGTGGTGATATTGTCCCTGTTAACATCGGTCAAAAACTAAAGATTTTCTACTTTTGGTTCCGTTCATTTACCTACCCACCCAATAGTGATTTGGCCATAACTGTGGAGGATTCATTCCACCCTTTTGTTTTTGGCCATGGGATACAGTGGCTTCACTTATTATAGTTTTCCTGCGGCCGATTCGACTACAATAACTTAGAAAAATATATAACAAGCTCTAACAGCAGCAAGATGTTCATAGACCAAGATGTTCATGTCTTTTGGTCAGACAATGAGTACATTTGGTAAGAATTTTAGGTTGTTATAGCTGAGAATGCAGCTTCAAAATGCAATTTGTCGCCTTTTACGATCTGCGCTACAAATGAATGCATAGACATGCATCACACGCTACATGGGATATGAGATATATGATGATCGTGTGATCGTAATATAAACAATTTCAGTAATGAAGATCCTCCATTTAAAGTACCAGGCGATAATGAAGATTCTCTAGATAGAGCTCGGGTTAAGTGCCATCTGAATAAAAATGGCAAGTGTTGGATTAAGGTCAAGATGAAATAACCTTCAGGGAAGGTAATATTCGGCATGGGAAGGCTCCATATTACACGGTTGGTATTTGTAGGTCTTGCTTATTTTGTACAGCGCTTAAATACGAAGGTTGCTTTTTATCTGGTGTACTAATTGGTGCTCGGATTGTTTTATTAGATAGAGCTCAGCAATCAACCAGAAGTTTCATCAGATACAACGGTAAAGCTATTGAAGGTAGTGTTCATATGCATAAAACTATTGTAAGATGTAAATAAGTTGAAAACCCGAATAAAACATCCGGGTCGCGGTGAGTTTTATGCCTTTTTTTCTTAACGAAGTCCCAAGGATATTATAGTATAGTCTGACAATATTGGTAAAAGCGAGGTAATATATATATATATATTATATATATATATATGTATATATATAGACATATATATATATAGACATATATATATATATATATATATATATATATATATATATATATATATATATATATATTGGAAAAGCATTTGATCAGAATTCTGGATTTCATCCTGTTGTTTTTGCGCCAGGGCTACATAAATGTCAACATTTATATTTTGATGGCCTAAATACTTTGCTGTGGTGAATGCACTTATTTGGTTTTTCGACCGCAAACTCTTGTATAAACATGAACAGCAGCAACATATTGGTAACCTCAGTCCTATCGGTCAAACAAGGAGTCAAATTTATTCTGTCGTAATAGCTCAGGATTCAGCTTTAATTATTCTGAATGAATTCTGAATGAAGGCCAAGCCCGGTGTTTACAATTCGAAATACTCGGATGCAAAAGGGAAGGGGCGAAAGAACCGAATAGTTAAGAAGAAGAAATGTGTGGACGCAGATGGTGCGTACCCAAT
This sequence comes from Sthenelais limicola, assembly GCA_942159475.1. Lineage (NCBI taxonomy): Eukaryota > Metazoa > Annelida > Polychaeta > Phyllodocida > Sigalionidae > Sthenelais > Sthenelais limicola. The sequence continues at coordinate 66,283,476 of OW804097.1, read as the reverse complement.
CCAATAAAAGGGTTTCCTAGTGAAATTCTAGAATGTTTTCTGAATATGGAAATGTCATGAATGTAGATTGACCTATCTATCATATAACTAATGCTTGAATAGAAGCCCTGGTTGTGAGTGAACATCTGAGGACATTTGTTTGCGGAAAAATTGAAGATATAGACTCTACATACACCATGTGTGCATATTATTTTAATATTTTTACTACATTATGCTATGTATTAGCTTTGTTAAATGACCAGAGGACTCAACCACAAATAAGTTGCACCTGTGTATGAGGGTGCAGGTGGTGCGACGAGATTCGATACTACATAGAATAAATAAATCATTGCCAGCCTCTACACAAACATGTTGTTTCCTTTTCAATCACATCATGAGAGCAAATTAATCATAATTATTCAAAACGTGTCCACAATCACATAGCTAGTCACACCTTCGACATACCATATTTTATCTATATAGATGTGTTTGTATTACATTCGTATACCTGTGTGTTTAAAGTTGTCAGAAATGTACAATTCGCCCTCACCAACCCTCCCAAATAACCCACATTTAAAGCTGCATTCTCAGCTATTATGACAAGACACTCTTACCCAATGTACTCATATTAGGAATTATAGGACTGAATCCATCAATATTCTGCAACTGTTAGGTGTTTAACCAAGTATTTGAAGTAGAGACGGTCGGGCAAAAACAGTTGCTGGTGAGCGATAATAAGGTAAGTCATCGTAGGACAGGATTTGAGAGGGTCCTACAAATACAAATAAGGACGTTTTAGAAGCTCTGTAGCAAATACAACCAGACTGAATCCAAAGAATTTCGGTCAAATAACTTTTAAATGGTTTGAAAAAGTATGGAAGAAAATATAGAAAATATTTTTTTACCGACGTAAACTGAGAGTGCAGCTTTAATTAAGGGGGGAAATGTTAAAAAACAATTCAGCATAACCAAACTGATTTTCTGAATCAAGGCAATACCAAATAATACTTAGATATACCTAGACCCGTATATAATATGAGTACGTTTGTGTTTCCCAGGTACAGTTATATATGCAGCAATTATGCAATGAGCAAAATAAAATTCAACGGCTCTGTAGGTGGTTTCGTTCGATAACGCAGCTACAAATTGGGAAAGAAAACCAGTTCTCTACTTTAGACCTGCTAAATTGTAAAGTAAACAATCTCTTTTAACACAAACGTTCTTTCCCTTATGATTAACGTTAGCTCTTAAACAAGATGGCTGTGATTTATCTCGAACCTGGCTAGATTATGTTCATCTAGAGCTACACTCATAAGAAAGACTCATTATCTTCTGCAGCCTGAATTTATTCTTTATTGCGGGTACAGATAAGCAGATCTCTATGTACACTATTAATATGAATAGGTCACATAAAGCTTCTCACAAGCCTTGGCGGTGACCTCCCGACCCGAGATCCATAGAACTAAACCCAGGGCGCAAATAAAGGAATATCGGTGTTATCAAAATCCGCTTGGTGTAGCTGTGGTCGGGCCGAGTATTAAGGGTGAGCTACAGTCGGCAGGGGCCTCTTTGCGGGAGAGGCATAGCATGGATCAGCATGAAGCACCACTTAACTCATTAGCCCTGAACAAAAAATATCCATTCGTCTCTTCTTTAAGATATAGTAAATAAAGTGGTGCTTAGCAATTTGAGCTGACATCGTGGCAGGCGTATTAGTATCGGGTCGTACAATAAGCCTGTAGAGAGATCTCCATTAAGTTTTTTTTCAAGCTCAATATGTCTTTGTGGTTCATAACATTATTGGGTTTTTTAACAATTAACAAAGGCGAAATGGCTATTGTGAAAAAGTTACGCAACGTAAATTATATATCATTTGCTGTGAAAAATGAATTTCAGAATCTGCTGCAATCTAACTGATAACCAGGAAAAAATACCCAACCATGAAATGACACAAGCACACTCACTGGAAATCAAACTATTAATATTGTTCCTGGTACATAATCAGGGTCTCCAAGGACAATCTTATGTATAGATCTTTGCTTCGAAGATCTTTATGGAACATTTTGGGTCCAAAAAGAAGCAGAGATATATGCAAAGTTTGCTATGGTAAAACAGTTCTTTTGAAAACATAACTACCCCATGTGAAACATTATTTACCTCAATATCTTCACTGAATGGGAGATAGTGACAAGGGTCGGAATGGGGTCAATCCGCAGAGACAACTTTTCTAGGTGTCATATTGACATGAAAGTCGCAGACAAGCTTCTCCGTCACCACCATGTAATGGAACGTAAGAACTGACCACAAGGGCAAAGCAAACATCATTATCCAAGTCTGGTACATTTTATTAGGTTTTGCCAAACATGAAGGTCTGTGCCCTTGGATTCTCTGCTTTGGTGTTGTCATATAACGATAAGGGTCCTGACAGCATCCTATAGACATGCCCTGCTTCAAACGCCAAGAGCTCTTTATTTTCACCTATAATCAGCTGCAATGGTATTCATGTTAGTATTATGGATTGGTGTTGGCACGCGCGAGCGCCCTGATAATTTAAGATTGAGCATTTTCCTATGGGTGGCCCCCTCCAGTTATGGGTTGGATTTGTGGTAAGCAAGCCTTTGTGTATCAGGCTCTTTAGGCTTCAGACCTGGGTGCTTGAAGGTGATATACGGTCCCCCTCGTAGGCTCTCCATGACATTGGGCGCTCGCTTGAGCCGGGCCACAGACAAACCAAGCATTTCCCTCACACAAGACTCTCCCACCACACTTTGAGATCGCCTTCACTTAGCGTCACGTCGAAGCCAGCCAGAAGTTTCCCATGCTTAAAATTTACAATCTTTGATTGGAAAACAAAAGAAGATTAGACCAATGATTGCATGCGAGCTAAGACCTCAGCACCCTGGAAAAACATCCTTGCACTAAGGCCAAGGCTACGTCGTGTTTGGAAACGACTAAGAACGACAGAAGCTTTCAAAAGCTATTATCATCCTAGAGAAGACATTAAAAGAGTTCTTATACGTCGATAACTCGTTGATAAAGCTTTGGAAAAAAAGAGGTCGCAAACGTGTTTAGTGCAATTTATAGCATGGCAAATAAGAACTATTTTTCATATTGGGGTAGGACACTTTAGATGATCCATTTGATAGGACCTGTGAGCAATCGATGTCATAAGAGAAAATGTAATAATCATGTTATCCAAGGACATGAAGACAATAGCCACGAGCTTTTACTGAGTTAGTTATCATTAACTGACTCAAAACAACTTTGGCTATTCTATACAAGTTTGTCCCCGAAAAACAAGTGGGGTTTTTTTAATGTCACAATGCTATATTGTGTAGCAAAATGATATATATAATTGTAGAACCTTACTCTATAGTGTTGTTTACAACCAAGCATTGTGATACAATAATGGTAAGCCTTCAGGAACACCATCACTGTAATTGAAGTATATTAGCTATCACAAATATTATGTCTTTAACATTATACATATATATATTAAACTTCATTCATACATATGCAGATTATATGGAATAAATATTGAGATAAAAGCAGAAGTTCCTATAATCTCAAAATCACATTTATTGTCAAAATAAACAACAATTTATCACTCATCTCTCCGAGTACGGAGACTGCATTATCATGGCAGGTCCCAAGGTCGGAATATCTTGCAGTCATAAAGTAACATAAAACAGTATACATGGACATGGATCAGGGATCAAGATTCCATGGCGCTAAGCAAACCAAACGATCAGGACCTTTGATCGCTAACCTAACTAGCTTTCTGCAGAACTCACTGGCTTCCTCTGAACAAGCCCAAAGCAAACTGATCACTCCAGAGTGAGTTATAACCTAGGCACACTTTGTCACAGTCAAGCTTTGATAAGGACACCGGAACCCTTCTCTTGTCACTGGGCTCGGTAGAGTCAGTGTCTTATTAATTACAGTAGAACACATGTTAGTGGACAGGCCTTGCGGTCAATGTGATTACAAATTACCCGGCTTAGGAGGGCAGTCAGCCCGGCTGGAGGAGGGAGGTGGCAGGAGAGGTGTAGTCAGCAGGGATTTATAACATGGGTAATAGGGGGTGGGGAGTATAAGGGCGAATCAAGATGGTAAACAATGACCACACTGGACCCTCCTAACATTAGGAGGGCAGTGAATGTAGACACTGAGCTTTATAGAGTGATAATGCAGATAAGGCAGGCCAACTTCCTCTTCTCTCTTGCTTACTGAGCTTTTTCTCGCCAGATAATCCTCCCAGGTCGAGTTTCCATCGCAGCTTTATATTCATTTCGGTCAAGCAAACTGCACTTTTTCTCTTTCTCTCTCTGATGGGTTACACGACTTGGATACGGAAGAACTCTTTGCTACAGAACGTCTACGATTCGCTTTTTTTCCCTTAAAGAAATTACTTTAATATGATTCTATATAAGGGGACACCTTTTCTTCACGCCACACAGTTACTACATCTGCTACTCCCTATAATAACCTGCAAATTGGTATTATCTCTACTATACTTATATAAATAGTCACTCACGTTCTAGTATTCCATTCTACTATTTTATATTTGTTTCTGCTTTGTTTTTTTCAATAATATACGTTTTTACATAACTGGAGAAATAAGCATATTATGCTTATTAAGCGAAAGCATCACGCTATAAACAACAAAATGTTTAAAATGCCATTAAAATCCCATTAAGTGGGCCAGGAAAGCCATTAACAGAGTTGGCGTCCAATCACTGACATACCATTTTTATTTGATCTGAGAGGCTCTGGGCCTAGTATGAATAATTGTTACTGGGCAATAAGTTTGATTCACTCACTGTGCAAGTTTACAAACAAATATACAATAGTTTTATATATAGGCGCAAAGTATGAATTGAGGTAGACCAGTGATGTATGTCTGAGCCTCAAGTTTAACCAACTTGTAATGGTGACTGAACAAGACAAATGAACCACTGCAAGGCAATCAATTACATTCTGGCTCTTATCATTCCTCTTTCCGGATGAGAAGACTCTAAAAGAATGAAGGGAAATATATCAAAGGTTAATTGACTATTTCAAAATCCAAGCAATCAATCGCAACACAAATGCAGGGGGTGATATGAAATTCTCAAGTCTGACTGGTCTGGTGTAATCAGTGGCTGACAAAAACAACAATCAATCATACCACCTGTACTATATCATACTGCTACATTTAACCATTAGTTTACCATGACACCCAAAATGTTTGGCCAGGATCTGCAGTTCTCATAATATATATCTGGGTACTCTGCAGCTGCCGATAACTGTGAATGAACAACAGGGAAGGAAAGGATGGCCTTAACCACCATTACAGGTAGTTTTATTATACCATAAACAGATACATAATAATCAATAAAGAAAAAATTTCAATGGTGCGTGCGATCAGTTAGGGATCAGGAGAGCAAGTGAGGGGGGATGGAACACATTGTTGTGGGAAAGGAAGGGTCCCATTATGACGTCGCCCAGAGCATTGTTGTTGTTGCGAAGGGGGCGTGGCCTAATGAGGACGTTGCTTGGCGTTGCCGGGCGTTGCTTGGTGTCGTCCCAATATACCCGGTGATGAATCACCTACACATATCTGGGTACTCTGCAGCTGCCGATAACTGTGAATGAACAACAGGGAAGGAAAGGATGGCCTTAACCACCATTACAGGTAGTTTTATTATACCAAAAAAGGCCAACCCGAAGTCACAGTTGTGAAAGTTGTTCCGAAATGAATGAGTCCACCTTGAGTTTTGTCTCCATGGACGGGGAAATATAAGAATTGACGCATGATGAACGCCAATTCCCCCGAGCTTTGATGTCAGACATCGAAGAACCCACTGATGCCATGTAAGTCGCGCCTCCTCTGCGTAATGATTGAGGAGAGAAGACACCAGATAACTTGGCTCTAGCACAACAAGTCTGAAGAAAAAGTTTAAACTCTTCGTAAGAGGGATTAACCCTGGATTTCGTAGAGAATAGGAGTGTCTCTGAAGATAATCTGTGAGATAACACATACTTCTGTAGCCAGTATACCGCACACAGGGTGAGATCCTGAAGTTTCACGACAGGAATACTGAAGGGGGATGTAGATGTCTTAGACGAGTTGATAGACAATACCATTCCCCACGAGGTAATGCAAACATCTTTACGTCGAAGAACATGGGGGGAGGAGACGATGTGACCTACCCTCAGCAGGGATCTGAAGAGGAAGAGTGTCATCGCCCAGAGGACACACTGGCGGGAAGAAGAAAAGTCCACTTGCTTGTGCATCTGCAACAAGTGAATTGGCAGGATGGGATCCGAAGGGGTCGGAGAAGATCCAGGTAGACGGTTGATGCCGCGAAGAACACATTTGATTGATGGATGTGACATAGCAGGGCACTCAATAAGACGTAGTCTGGCACCAAATACAACACCACACAAATACGTAGTTACTGATGAACTCTTCATAAATGTGGAGAGGTAGGCAGCGTACATACACATCGCGTCTACTGACACTGGAGACCCTGGGATATTGTACTTCTGAAGAAAGTCAGTAAACGCCTTCCACTGGCGGTGGCGTTGCACTAGAGTCGATGGGGCCACCGAGTTCGCTTGTAGAACCGCTACCCTGTCCATCCACCTCTCTAGGCCTATGTAAATGTGAAGAGACATAGGATGAGAAACAACATAAGCCAGCTTCACGTAATGTAGAAAAGTCACAACTCTCGCCCATATATGGGAGACGAGAAAGATAATCCGCTACCACATTATTCTTTGTATTAATATATGAGGGGCATAGTTCAATTCCATATATAAATGTGATCCAGAATAGTTCGTATAACCACTGCATACACGTTTTATTGCAGCTAATGCCATTGGTAAGCATGGCCACCACTTGAGTATTGTCTATGAAACATTTAACACGGTGACCCCTGAGCTCCTCTTTCCATCTCTTAACACCAAGTAGAACCGGGTACAACTCCTGGACATTTATGTTATCATGTTTCAAATTTTCACAAGGTCCAGAGGCAAGATGATGACAGTTGGTATCCTCCCAAGGGATACTGTGGTGTTTGAATGGGCCAGCTATCCAGTCACCACCTAAGAAAATACCGAAGCCTCGACTCGAGGCGTCGGACACCATAGGTAACTCATATTCAGGTCTGGAGAAGAACCCTATACCATTAAACACTTTGCAGAAGGAATTCCACCATCTAATATCATCCCTGAATGCATCAGAGATGGCAGATCTGGATAGACGTCTAGATAATAACACTTTATACAGGTCGAAGAGCCGCCTGCAGAAAGTTCGCCCGCCCCTGAAGACTGAAGAACAGTGGGCGAGGTAACCACAGAGACGTTCAAGGTCCTTCTTGGAGATATACTTGGCATCCTGAACTGTTTGCAGAACGACCCTGAGTTTCTCCAGCTTTCCTTGTGGCAAACTCAAAGTCATATTGGATGCGTCGATTTCAAAGCCCAAATAGGTGCACACTTGGCTGGGGGTGGTCACTTTGTGCCAAGCTACATAAAATCCGAGGAAGCGAAGAAGGGCTATGAGGGAATCACGGGCATTAGCACAGGAGGACAGGGACTCAGTACATAGAAAGAAATCATCCAAATAATTTACCACACGCACATTGAAAAGATTTAACATACATTCGGCAATCATGGTAGAAATACGATCAAAAATGTAAGGGCCAATTCTGAGCCCGAAACACAGTCTATTGTCTGTTAAATATTCTTCCTTTCCATTGATAGTCCATCTAAAGCCGCATAGTGTCCTGTGGTCCGGATTAATAGCAACTGCCCTGTAAGCAGACTTAATGTCGACTACGCTCATGTAATAGCCTAATTTAACCATGTCAGTCGCCATGTCAATGTTATTGTAAGAGAAGTTACGCACTAATGAGTCGCAGTGAAAATTGACTGATTCTTGGTCCGGACGGGAACAGTCGGTGATGGGTCTGATCCCACCATCCGGTTTAAAAATGGCTCCGAGAGAGTGAATACACTTGGGCTTAGAATCAACAATAGAAATACACCCTTCAAGAATTTCGTTCTTAACAATATTATCCATCTTTACACGAGCTTTATCTTCTAAGATTGAAGAATAATTAATACAGTCGTACGCCTCTACCGGCGAATCAACTACATCGACACCATCAATAACACCATTAAATACATCTACATAGCGTTCAAATACAGAACATCCCTGGTGGAATAGAATAGCCGCAAAACGGCAAGGTTTAAGTTGAACAGATAATTTATCAAGTCGGTGTACACAATCGCAGTTACCTAGAAAGCAGCTACTAAATACATCAACAGAACGACCGTTCTTAGATACAGGGGTAGAGAATATGGATAATTCAGGTGAATCAACACTATTACCGCAACAAAATTTTCTGACAGCATTGCAGACGTTCACGTACTTACAGTTACTATCGCAAGTTGCAGTATAGTCGATCAGGAGGGGAGAATCAGAAGGGGTATCATCCGACGAAACACTATCTTCGGCACACACATAGTCACAGGCATCCATGTTGCCATCATAACACACCTCATTTACAGAAGAGTCGCGCACCGTAGCAACCACTTCGCTCGGTAAACAATAGGTGTCAGCACCCCTCTGATTCTCCATCGCATCCTATTTGGTGACCTTAGTAGATCCACAAGCCTTGGCACCATGATCTGTCGAGGCACATGTCGAACAACGGTGAGGATACTCACATTGAGCTTTGGAGCACCCACCCGCATTAAATTTGAAGCAGATCCTAGTAGCACTGTTGGACGAAGCCTTGGAACCCTTGGACGAAGATGCAGACTTGGAAGAGACAGCTTTTCGGGAGTTCTCGTAGGAGTAGTAGCGCAGAATTTCTTCTTGCTTGACCTCGTTGAAAGCAGGGAGCCCCTTCTTGTTAGCCCTAACTCTCACCGCTTGGTCATACAGTAAGGAGGCCTTGAGGGTATACATTTGGGAAGCGTTCTTTTCCGTCATGGTCACCACATGCGACAGAACACCAGACAATTCTTCATATGGTCTACAATCAACAACCATCTTCTCTAGCATGTGCAAGGACAACAACAACAAATTGTCAAATGTTTCAATCGTCTCACCCTTATCTAGGTGCTGATCCCTATCAAATGGGCCCACTCGCTTCCGTGATGAACTGCGACGACGACGGCCAGAGGTAGAAACATTATAAATCGAACTTTCCCTACTCGGGGACCTGTCAGTGTGATCATCACGAAGTGCAGACCTGGAATTACGGAACTTTATCTCAGAATCCGAAGTAGAAGCTTCAGAAGGATCTGGAGATGTTGTCTTATCGTTGGCACGTTTCTCTAAACCTTCCACGGCTGACAGTATCTTGCCCATCATGCCCTCAAGACCAGTCACTCTTTCGGTAAGCACCGTATTTTTCTCACTTTCTACCGCCGTCACCTCTGCAATGAGCCGTCTATTGCATAACTGGCCAGTCGGAGGCTCATGAGCATAACCGCAGGGCTCACATTGCTTTGCTTTACCCATCTTGATAAAATTCCACACAATCGATCCAACAAATAACCACGAAATATAAAAAATTTCAATGGTGCGTGCGATCAGTTAGGGATCAGGAGAGCAAGTGAGGGGGGATGGAACACATTGTTGTGGGAAAGGAAGGGTCCCATTATGACGTCGCCCAGAGCATTGTTGTTGTTGCGAAGGGGGCGTGGCCTAATGAGGACGTTGCTTGGCGTTGCCGGGCGTTGCTTGGTGTCGTCCCAATATACCCGGTGATGAATCACCTACACATATATGACAACTCTGATTTTTGCCCTTTTTAACGTTCATGTAGCACTTGCCAAATATAGTAGCAGGTTCAGCAATAGTTGACATAAACTTTTCATTTAACCTTGCTTGCCGAATTAGTAGATAATTTATCTCAATCTTACATAAATCATTTGATGAAACTGGATTAATTTGACCGAAATAAAGCAAAAAATATGCAAAAATGAAGGTATTTGAGACATAGGTGTAGGAATCGGAATATTTGCCTCAGTATTCCCAAATTTCGTCTGCATTAAAGTGATATTCCCTGCTATATGTGCGCCAAAGAATCAAGAGATATTTTTTCTAAAGGAAAATGGCCTCCTGAAATCAAATTTTGCCCGTTTGGGAGAATTACTGGGAAAATCTGACCAACAAGCCTAGATAATAAAAATGCTACAGACATTTTCTGCAATCACCCGTAGCTTTAATGGACCACTTGATCCAAATAACTCTATCACCAATCGTGGATGATCTTAACAATACCATAGTTGGATCACGATCATAGTAACGATATGGGTTGCCGATAAACGTGGGTTTTGATGTACAGAATTTGGGATATGAATATTAAGTAAATCATTTCGTTTTCAAGCATAGAATTGTCGCTAAAATGTTAGAATTGGGGAATTATACTCATAACTGCATGCAGTTTCCTTCATTGCCACTCACTGCTCATATATAGTCCTCTTCGTTCTTTTCACTAAAGCTTATTTATGCGCGAGTTCCATTTCTCCAGTGTAACAAATCCCAGTCAAAATATGAAAATTTGTTATGAGGATAATCCACTTTAGAATTTGCAGTCATACAGATATCTACAGTTAGTCAGATTTGATAGGAACACGAGGACTAAATAGACGTAAAGTACGAAAACAAATGCATTTGCGATGGTCTTCTCCTAATGTGTGGCATTCTACATTTTCAGAAATTCCCACAATGAAATTAATGAATACGGTAATGTTTCCATGACTGTCTCTTTCAATTTCGAATCTCGAGAAAGTGTTCCATTTGAATCCCAAGACGTCTTGAAGAGGGCTTTGTCGTAATGAAGGGAGCTCTTAGACTAATCCTAAATTGAGCGCCGACATAATTGAAATTAGCAAAACAATCATATCCAATATCAGATATGACGCTGCATTCACCATTATTCAAATTATGATGTCCGCCTCCCTTGAATATCGGACATTTCCTAGAACATGTTTTTGTCTATATTATATATTCTTTTAAATTGAATATACTTACAGCCATACTGTGAATATTAGCATAATCATTCATTTTACATTCGTCATTTTAGATAACGACAAATGTACTTGGAAAGGCTGCTGTATTAAAAACCTCCGTTTGTCAAGTCCGTTAGTCGAATACTTGCAACAAACTTCGAAATTATGACGTGCATAATATTGATTTGAATGTTTGTATTTCAACAATTCTAATCATGAACGATATGAGCAGGTGTGATTTGTCCCATCTCGGATAATGTCGTATACTTTGGAAAACAATAAAACAAACATGAGCAATCACTTTCCCGTGTAAAGACTCATTCTTCTGTGAAATTGGCACCGAGGTATTCACTTCTACTACCACTAAACACTCAGTTATTCCCGTAAACAACATGTTCTATTCATGCATATCAACAGAAGACCCTATTGTCCATTTCCCAACTGCTTTATTCCCTTTTGTAGCAAGGGTACACGTGAAGAACCCTTTAACTGCACGAAATAGCTCCCGAACTGCTATGAGAATTGTACAGCGGATTGAACTACCGTATCTACCGATTCCTTCATCAACCGCTGCACAGAACTAGATTCACTGGGTCTAGTTCTATGACCGCTGCAAGACCTATAACCGTTATATAACACTTTATATTGTTTGTGTTGCTTTTCTGTTAGTTGTTGACCGTGTTTCGGATGTGTAGTGCTGAGCCAGATTATCTAGCTATACATGTTCTATGTATTTCAATGAGTGGTAATCTACCATCCAAGTGATTAATGAAGTTATGAGTTGAAACCTCAGGGAAATCTGAGGTATCGATACTAAGATATTCTCAATGATGAAAGATTCCATAATAATAATATTGAAGAAAGATGAATCATAAATAGTAGAGATGAACATTGATATATCACTCACACTTTTGTATTTCTTCTTATCTATATAGAATCTTTGTACCAATATGAATGTTTAAATGTATATCAATATATTGTTACATGACCACATGATTCAATGAGAACAGCATCCTACATGTAATGTTTGTCCTGAATAAAAAAGTCTTAAATCTTAAATCTTTTTAGTATTATATGCATATAATACTAAAAAAAATAAGATTTAAGACTCATGCTAGATTTAAGACTTGTGCTATGAGTTGATTGCGAATAATGAATATTAACATCTATCGAACGTGCACTTTTTAAACAATGGGCTGATGAGCACAGCCCAATATTGGACCTCTCTTTCTCTGCTGTCTGCACTGTTGCCAATTGTTAACATGTATTCTTTAAGATGCTCATTAGTTTGAATCTAACAACGATTTACGTTATCCTTCTATTTAGTGTTGCTATCAGAAACCTTGCTACCTTCAAGAGCTGTTGCTACGTCCTTTAAAGGACCTTGGCGGGAAGCTAAAGATATACGTCACGTATATCTCTATATACTTTCTTTTTGCAGCATTGCTATAATAACCATATATCTTGCGTCAAAAGTAAATTAATTGGATATAAGATACCAGAAGGACGATTAATGAGAGAAAACTTCTCATTGACCTCGGGCATTATCCGCCACACCCTGTGGAATTGTATATTTTTATCCTAAGTGAAAAAATACTTCCCCATAGCTAAATACACGCTTTCAGCATCAAGTTGAATTGTGATAGGAAATGTGTCATTTCCTTCAGGCGGGATATGAGAGGTTGGCCTCAATGGCACCCAATATGTCTACAGATGATGATCGTAATGTGTATCTAACGATCAAACTTTCCACACTGTGTAATAAAAACCCTCATATATGCCTGGATACTGTTCACATTTATACATGTTCGCTACTAACGGGAAATGTCTTTATGTTATATGGCCAGAGCCCTGGCCAGAATGAATGTGGTTAGGTTGCACCCCTGGGCATCATGAGCATCATTTGTTGCTAGTTTTAGAATTCGTGTGGATGTTCTTAAATTGCATGGATACTTATTCAATTGGTTAACACCCTTCAATATGCAGATGCAATTTGTCTCAGAGATCGGTCGGCCAATTAGATACCATATTATCAGCATGACAAGCACAGGTGAGTCTTCATTTAATAGAAGGATAAGTGGTTAACATGACCTCGAATGCTGCAATAGATTAAGTATCAGAGTGCAGAATTGCACAGTCCCGCCCAAAATAAATAGTCATCCAATAGGTGTTTTCAGCTCCATGGAAATTAAGCAAAATAATAGGAATCGTATACATATATTACACAACACCAATCTCTTAAGATGTATTCGTTTTGTCACCCTGATTCCATGTCCTTCTCGCGTGTCTTGGTCTTGTGCAACTTGAGAGTGATCGAAAGCAATCAAGATACAGTCTGAAATTTCCATGTGAATATAAACTTGCGATACGGTTTTATTAGCTTCATCTATGTCAGATCAACTATAGTAATATAAGTATAGAATTCCTTACAGATCTTTAATTGCTAAGATACAAATCACGAAGAACCGTAATTAAACACAGTGGATATCGAATTGCTTTTCCGGTGGCCATGGGCAACGGTCGCGTCGAGTCCTCTTTGTATGTTAGTAAGATTTCTCAGGATAAACCTCTGGACCTGCTGCTAACAGCCCAATAAAACACATTGCTGTTTCACTTTTTATCAAGGAATGGGAATTAAAGCACTGCACAATGAAAGAGGTTTCTCAGTGGCAGATACAACGTATAGCTACGTATGAGCGTGTTGCACCGCTCAAGATTGCAGTTAACTACGAAGGGGAACATATGTCACCATCACCGCTGGATTCCTAAGAGACAAGGAATTTGTGATCAGTCTAAAAACCGGACTAATGTTGGATCTCGAGAACAATTAATGAGAACAATTAATGAAGAAGAAGTGATACGCTATGCATCAATGTTGCTTTTAATTTTGAATCATTATACGGACCTGTATGTATTCTTGAGCGACTGACATAGTTTGGGATATTTATGGTGTATGGTATTGCAGGAATTCTCAACAAAAGTGTTCCATCCCCGTCAATTGGGATATCAATAACATTCTAAAGATGAATTTTATCTCTCTTCTCTGTCATTGTAGCCAGTCAATATCAAAGGCAGCGTGAAAACTATTGTACCAAATAAACTAGCTGTTGTTAATGTTGCCTCTATGAAGGGTGTTTAAAATCATTTAATGCGCCTAGTGCTTCACTGCAATGATTCTTTATGATGTGCCATGTTGAAATGGCGGTTTACTACAGACTTCAGTAGAAAGAAATCTATAATTAGGTTCAGAGATTTCAGAATACATATTCTACTGAAGTACCATCGCATCGTTATCCACTTAAGTCCGAAGGATAGTAATCGACCGGTGATTTCCAACTGGTGGTGGAAAATGGAAATCTACTCAACAAATCTAGCACCAAAAAGTCTGATGGCTACAAGTATTCCCATCATCTCGTAGCCCTTTATACTGTGGTTTATTGTATTTCCCATTAACAACCCTAGAATAATGAGGGACTTCCAAGTGATTGAGGTAATGTGGATGAATATGAGAGCGTTAATTGCTCTCTGGCATCTCTTGCACAGCTACATACCTAAACAAACATACCACCGCCATACTAACAAATCCATACAACCACCCTCTTGTCTACCTACCTATGCCTATCTATATATCTATCTATCTATCTATCCAGTGATCCAGCGACCAAATGGTTTCTCTACATCAATTTGAAACACAGGAGACAGGAGGGCAGAGACGGTTGAAACAATGAATGACAAAAGAGACAGAAGGAAAAGCCAAAATATATAATCGAAGCAGAGACAGCAAGAACCACATAGAGATCTGTCAGATAGATGAAAAAGAGAGACAGACAGAATTACAGCCGGAGTAAAGTTACACAAATACACAGGCAAAGGGAGATAAACAAACAGATTTACAAACGAAAAGGGACGAAGACAATAATTATTATGTATACAATTATTTTTTTATTTAAATGAAGGAATCTTAAAAAGTGCGATACATTTGCTAGAGAGGCACACTAATCTACCCTAGGCTTTTGTTTAGCTCATTAGGAGATTGACAAAAATGGCTATACCGTTATTAACTATAAGGACGACTTTTTGTTTTCATAGTGTTTACATTTACCGTTCCGTCCCGTGGAGGCCGAAGTAGGAGGTTTATCTTTACCCTAGAAACAATAGTATTTGAATCAATGTCGAGAGAGAAAACTCACTTCGAACCCACTTCTCTCGAAATCCCTACCAATGCTTGAACTTATGTATCAACAATAATATTTTGAAATTTCTAGAAGCAGCTGCCAATGGCTTATATCATCATGAGAATCTTGGGCATAGACTTACTAATGATAACTAATACTGCCAAATTTGTTCATTTGTTTTGGATAATTTTCCTTTAATGATTCTAAACCAAGGTTTTTTTATTATTCTTTTCTGATTGTATCGTATGTATCATATGTCTATTCGGAATAAAAAATCCTATATATATTATGGTATTATGTCTCTGCCTAAGTTTGATGATCCGCCTTCACTTTGGGACAAAGGAGCACTTACCATGAGGAAGTTGGGCCTCGAGTCAGGGGCATTAGGCGCACCATCGGTGTAGGTGAGGATGGGTATCAACTGCTCAACGAATAAATCATATCAGAACAAGAGTGGTGTCCGGTACATGTCATGAATGATGTATGGCAAACCCTGGTAGGAATCAATGTCTGTCATTCCTCTGAAACACCTACAAAAAAATATTGCTCGCTAATGCACATTGAAGAGAGATAGGGAGACATTTTTTTCTAATTTCTTTAAATTCAGGTTTTTATCAAACGTTGAGTTTTGATATCATGCTACTAATTGTAAATTGATGTTGAAAGACAATTTCCAGAATATATTATACAGTTTTGAAATAAAGTCTTCCAAATGCTCATCATATTCCAAACATTGCACCAAAAGAGGGATTACGTGCGTTAACAGAGCGAACCTTTATGTTATACACATGCATATAAAGGCATTTAATAAATCAGTTAACTAACTCGTCGGTTACATTCGCCTTAACTATCACACTTGTTGCATCTCTGGAATATTCAGTTCGCGCTGCCGGACTTTTACTTGGCAACGAAGGTAATTCCAAGTCAAACTAAGGCAATTTCAAAAGTGCCTTTCAGCTTTTTATACTTTGGATAGTTGCTATACTGTAGAACGATGTCTGTCGAATATTTATAATTGTAGTAGAGAGTTATATTAATTATTAGAATACATTCACCTAATCATGTGTATTTTGATGACTAGTCAAGATACACATGACATTTGAAAAGGAATAAAGATTATGTTATAAAGAATCTTTCAAGCCGGTCTTTCTTTCGGTTTTCTTGGTTTTATTTTTTCTCCAAAATGTCTCCTTTATGGCGAACTTCTTTAGGGAGGTTAGATGTGGAGAAAGTCTTTCTTGAATATATATAAGTCTAAACCGTATAGCACTGAGGTGGAATCTGATTAAATCATGGATAGTCTTCATTCAGGAACATCGTTGCTTTTACAATGAGAATGCCTGAATAGTAATTTGCACTAATCATAAGTGTGATGTTATCTTAGTAAATTACATACATGTATATACCGAATTATTCGATCGTCCGAACAACTACCTTGCTCAATAAGACGAGAGTAAAACAAGGTATTGTGTTGATGTGGGCTGATATATTAATTAATCATGCGACCCTTTAATAAAGCTACTAAAACGTTGTGTGGAGACAAATTATGATCGGTCGATCTGGACCCTGTAATTCCGTCATATCAATGTGTTTGTTAGAATAGCCTAGCGACCTCATAGTAAAGAGTATTTGAGCACCTGGGTACCTATTTGCAAATGATTGAGACGATTACTAATGCATGGTAAGCAAAACAGCACCAGTTGCACTCAATTCTTGGGCGGACATGGACGTCAGATAGACCCCATACGAAAGAGGAGCCATGAGTCATATATGATTTGCTCATGTTGGTGCACACTATCAGCCCAAAGGCAGACAGGGCTATATTTTACCCCAAAAGCTGCATTAAAGCTCCCTTGGGTCTTTCTGAGCGGTCTATGTGCAGCCCTATCGTCATATAGAGCTCCAAGCACATATTGAATGACGCTCAGCCCCTATCCAAACAATGATCCTATGGGAAAGTCAGGATTAACTAAGTTCAGAATCATTGTCGACCAGGAATTAGATCATGAGAGTCTAGGTGTTATTTGGGGACGTCTCCCCTACTACAATCAATGAATGTTGAGGACATCTTGAAAGTCAAAATAATAATTTGGTTTTGACCTCGCTAACCGGCAATGATTGGTAACATGCCCAACGGCTATCAAGCAGTGCATGGAGCGATTTATCTACTACAGCCCAGTAAATCCCAGCTGGTTTTATTGCATTGTATCATTCACTTTATTGTCCAGGAGTAGTGATATATGTGGCAGATGTCACAGCAAATGAGCCATTTTTACGCATGTTAGAATGATTAAATCCCACAGGTTCGAGCCCCAGTCCATTCACTTTTCGCTCAATCCCTTTCCTCTTTAAGGGGTGAATTGTCGAAGGTAGTACAAGCAAATGAAACTTTTTTCCTGCTCAATGCCCTATTTTTATGTATGTAATGATTAATCAAACGAAAGCACCCATCAGGAACATATATGGGTTTTTTATCAAATATCAAGGGCCATTTTGTGGGTATGCTGAATACCGTCCTATGCTGGAACTGCCACTAGAAGCTACTGTCCATTGTACACTATAGAAAACTATGAACAAAGCATGAACGAGGTGATTCCGCGAAAAACATAAATCTGGGAGATATCAACTTGCAAAGGCGTCCATATACTTGCCAAGGCTGTTGTCCCGGGGACAATAATCTACTTTATGGTCGCATTTATAAAAGCGTTTCGTTGAACATTAATCCATCAACCCGACCAACCATTCGTGTAGGTATAATGATTGGTTGGCAAGTCTCTCTCTTTTCTGTCATGAATAAGTTTCCCATTCTAAGAGGAGAAGGATGCATTACATGCTGCCTAGAAATGGACTATTTTAAGAATGGCTGACTAGACTGGGAATAAAAAATGGTCAGTTCTCATGAAATGGGACCATAGGGGCTTCTAAGGGGTCAGAATTTAAATCTGTTGAATAAACAAAACATTAACACACACCATAGCGCACATATCCACGTTAACAGGAAGAATTGGAAATACTGATACATTTTTCTAAATCAGCATGTGGGAGCCTATTAATATAATTCAGAAAAAAAACATTTTATACGTTTATGTGGCCGAAAATTGTTTATGAAAGCGAGATAGGGCATTCATTATCCAATCCAATTTCATATCATTTTTGTAGCATTAGCTAGATACTTTCAGCTAAACATTCAGCTACTAATTGCATGGTGGTTCATATTCCTGTTTTATCTTCTATACATTTTCTATAGCCTTATTTTCTCCAACTCCATTCACCCAGCAACATCAAAAGATAATGCATTATGTACGTTATCACCTATCAATTAAGATAACTCACATTATCGCATGTTTTTTATTTGAGTTTGTAAAATTGAATGAGAATAAAATGATAAATAAATTTGGTGATGAGATATATATAACCCCAATTGAGTGAGGGGTTAAGAGTGATGATGATAGGATGTGGGTGGGTGGGCGATTTGTATGAAAGATATGAGGTGAGTGAGGTAGGGGAGCGGGCGAATGTATGTATTTATGGTAGAGTGGGCAGGTGAGTTGAATGGTTAGTGGTAGGTGGGGTATATGATGTGGGGGTCCCTCTTGCAACAATGAAGCGGCCTAACATATAATTTATGTGATGCCAGCCAAAATAACATTAACTTCATTAAATCATGTGATCATCAATATTACCTTCCGCTATTGAGGTGGCTCCCCATGAATTTGGCCCACGATAGGGTGTTCATAGGGCAACGTTACAAGTTTGAATGACAACATAAGGATTTGCAGGTCCAGTAGTGATAGACGAGTATGAGGTCAGTACCATTTTCATAAGGTATAAACAAATACTACCTCCCCTGATTTTCACAGATGGTAGAATTTGTTTCCTTTAACTTAGAATGCGTACAATATTATCCCTAAATGGGACTTTTATTACTTTTTTATCTTTGCTTTCAATGCTGCCAATTGTCTGCAAAATGCAACTGTCTGAAAACAAAGTAGACTATTTAAGGGTACCAAATGGCTATAAAAACATTTTGAAAATATATTGTTGAGCCCTTCAGAAGTTGGTCAACATGGTGTTTTACGGTAATACTAAAATTCTTCAAGAGAAAAAATGCCACTATTGATAAAAATTAAAGTTTAAGATATCACGTTTTCATTCCTATCTGTACCCAACATGCAGAACTATGATCTCAAATGTATTTTTCACTTGGTTGTGTCATTTAATTTTCAGGGCATGGCCATTGTGTTCGAAATTATTACTTTGTCCTTGAAAAACAAGTAATTTAGGCATGTTTGTTGTCTCTAGAACACTTCTCTTTTTAATTTTAGGCATATAAAAATATACATCCCCTGGATGCTCTATACGAACTGCGAATATTCAGAATATCAGAATGTACTGTCAATAGGTTCCCTCCCATCCATGCCCAAAAGAGGCCCTTGTGCCCAGTTCGTGAGAACTGCTCAAATATGTTTATGCAAAGGACATTGCATAACTAGAACTAAGACCGTGTGTTTTATGAACATAGATCTATGCAATGCAAATGTATTTTGAGATATGAATAGAAGGAATACACAGATATATATACAGTTCATGATAACTTTTCTTCCTGAAAACTGAATGCAATTTCAACGAAGCACAGACAGAGTAAATATGTTAAGCAGTTAATTAACTTATAAACATATTTCATATCCAAAGAACTTGCTTTAAATTCACACCCTATATGGAAGGACTCCTGAGAAATGAATACACACTATACAGGTTTGTGTTAATGAAGCTGAACAAATTCACGGATAACCATTCGCTCAGAAGAGGTGCTCAATTCCCACGGCGTTCCATGCGTACATATTAGTCGCAGGGGAGCATTGGCTAGCTATGTCCTCTGTTCGATGTTAAACGTACTGTACTAGGGCCTGGGGACAGCCTGGACATACCACCTTCCAGACATTCCAGACATTCACTGGCTGATGAGCATGAGAGAAATGTCTTGCCTTCCTCTCCGACAGAATTGTCTCAGCCACTTTCAACGACTACCCGAGGAAAAAAGGTCCAAGTTGTCTGTCAAAGAAGTGGACGCTGGTCTTGGCAGTGTCAGATGAGTGCCCCAATCAATTTGTGATGTCAAGATGTGCAGAAATATGTGACACATCTACTGCCTTTAAGAATTATGGTGATATTATTTAGATATACAAGTTAACTAACGAGTTGGTTGAAGGAGCGTGAATATTGCACAAGTTGCGTAGCTACGAGTGCAATATTATAAGCGACTGAAACCAACGAGTTAGTTAACAGATTTATTATACTTGCTTTCAATCATGAAAATAGAAAAGAATCAAGTCATGAATTTGAATTTTACCGGTAATCTTAGCAAAAGAAAACAGATTGCTTGCCATGACAACCCCACGTAAAACACCAGTGAAATAGGCACTATGCATAACTCACTCTAGATACGTTGTTTTTAGAGCAATGCGTGTATAAGTATGATATATATGATATACGTTGTTTTTCGATGATTGTCCCTCTTTTGGCAAAGATAAAATCCACCAGTTTGCCTCCACCTACAAGAAGAGATCTAATTTAACAAACCAAACATTGATAATTGGTCCCTTACGATGTCATACTGGTGTCAGAGGATGTCATTGATATGTATTATATCCACCATTTATATAGGCCTATACTACTACCCTCTCCCCTTACCCCGATTCTCTCTATCTTTGTCCCTCTCTCGTGCTCTCTCGTCTTTCTCATTCTTGGCTACGCTTTTTCAAGGATAACAATCTATTGTCACCCTCTTACCCACTAAGTTATCATATTCTTCTTGAATACACCCATTTCCAATATAATATATGATAAATTAATTAAGATTATATTCATTCAATCTATTCATAGCTCAACAGTGTAATTATCAATTCAAAGCTTTTAATCAAAATGATATCTTCAAACCATTCAAATGAAACTTTTACACTAACGATAATTGTTTATCTTATCAAATATTTCATAAAACAATAACATTTTACAAATAATGCAAAAAATGTTTTTCTCCAAAGCTAGCTGCCTCTCTCTCTCTCTCTCTCTCTCTCTCTCTCACACACACACACACACACACACACACACCATATCCCTTGAATTGCGTTGATGGTGAATGAGTTCGTTATTGCCCCTGTTGCATAACACTCTGCGAGCTCAATAGTAACACTGAAAAAGCAACTCACAGATTGTTATGCAACGGGGGTATTGTTAATAAATAATACCAGACCAGTGTGGCAGGAGACGGGAGCTCGCCTCTTAGCTAACGTCAGACTACGTCACATCAGGAAACATTACGTCCTTTTCTTTGATTGTGACGTTGACTTTGACTGACACAACGTGTCCACGTCGGACACAATTCTGCTCCCCGGCTACCTCCTTAATAAAGGGGATATTATGCATGTAAGGATAAATCAAAATGTTTACCAGAATCTGATGGTACCAGAAACTGAATCTACTTTATTGAAAATAGCTCTGTGTGAAAAAATAACATATCATGATTTCCCCACAGGACATAAAACTCATTTAAAGCCGCTTCCGTTTTCCCTTTCATAATGATGATAATGTTGGCTGATATCATTTGGAACTAAACTTCTTATCAACGGAAGCTTCTGCAGGGCTTGATAAACCAATGGGACTTATTTGTAAGATTATATATGGATGGCTTGAAGAATAATTATATTACCTTTCGTCCATGGGCAACTTAAATTTATACTATAGTGTTTATTTACAAACAAATTTGTTTATTCTGTTCGTTGCACGTGGGTCGATCGATGTATTTTGTGTTTCTATGGGTTTCTACTTATATTATATCAGTTTCTAATGTTTGAATGCAAAACAATATTATTCCTGTCCTGCATCAGTTGTAATAAAAAGGTAAATATGTACATAGTATACCTATAACAATGTCTATTCTTTTTATATCAGAATGAGCCGAGAATAGCACATACTGGATGCAAGCTTGACTGAATAAACATAACTTAAACTAAATCAAATTGATCACAACAGGGAGAGGATCTGAAGAAGACCACCATACCAGGTCGAAACGTCATGTATATGTACCAACAAATGCCTGAATAAAACAGCAAATACTGGAGTTTGAAGTTGTGGTGTTATTATTCATTATAATAAATCTCATAAATGTTTATGTTCAGGAACAAAATATCCGAACACTGAAAATGGAGTCAATGATCAAATTAACTTTCGAAATACTTTGATTTAATGAAGCAGATATGAGCCATTTGATGAACCATGAACATTAAAGCATTGGCTCACTGATGCCCACCCACTACATACTAAC
The DNA here is from genome assembly GCA_942159475.1 of Sthenelais limicola. NCBI lineage: Eukaryota > Metazoa > Annelida > Polychaeta > Phyllodocida > Sigalionidae > Sthenelais > Sthenelais limicola. Next base: position 66,260,982 of record OW804097.1, on the reverse strand, counting down.
AAACAACTCATAGATCTATATACTACTTTAACCAAATAATACCACCACTGTCAGCTGGTTTGCAAGAGACTCCAATAACACCAGATCAAACCGTGGACGGCCATCATTACTGCAAGGCCTATGGCACCAAACCTTCGGGTCCATCCCATCCATCAGAAACTATCCTAGCCTTTTAATGGCTATCATCTAATGCACCAGTGACCATCGCCCGAAACAGCATTTGTTGATCCTAGACTTGATGAACGTCATTGGTCCTAGCGTGTCACACAGACCAACAGCAATATCTCTTGCATCATACTTGTTGATGGCAGGAGGTATAACTGCAATGAACTGTCCGCTGGTAAACTTGTTTTACCCTTTTCTAACACTTCTTACTACTCTACCCAATATATATTGATGCTAACAGTTCGGCCCAAGAGAAAGTCTCCCGATATGCCAATCTTATCAGGAAGGACATTGCTGTATGCATTAATCGCCACTTCCAAGTTCTAGGAAGAGCCCACAACTATTTCCGACACTAATGAAGCATGTAGTAAAAGACCCGTCCTTAAAATGATCTAACGCCGTTTCCGGTGCAAGAATTCTTTTGCATTGTGGTTGACATCTTTCCAATCCTTGAAGTCGTCTAAACATTTTGAGTTTTTCAATCCTCAAATTTCAATTATATTCGATTGTTCAGAACCTGGGCGGGGGGGGGGGGGGACTATATTTGTTCTTAGACTGAAAGCCATGCAATACGGCAGCCGGTACTGCATCAATTATATTTCAAACAAGATATGATACTGTAGTGGGGAAGTAGATCGCTGTATATTGGGAAGACCGACGATTTAATCGATGTAGACATTAATAAAGTTTAATACTGGTGGCTGTTATGCAAAGCTCAGCATAAAAAAAACCCAAGGACCATTTTTTTTAAATGATTTTATTTGGACTCACTTTAGAAATACATCTATATATATTCTCGTGAGAGCCAATGAAATGTCATAGAAAAACAAATACAAATATATGATAATTAGAGTGTAAAGAAGACTAAGGGTTTTTAGCCCATAGGTTCAGTAAGATGAAGAAGTGAGACAAGAAGTCCGAGGTTGTAGTTCGTCTGGATTCGGCCTAGGCGGTGGTGACTCAGCGAGTAACGGAGTACCTAGGTCCGAATGGTCACTTTATTTTATACTCCACAATCATGAATTATTCATACAATCAAACCCAGGAAATATTCCACTAGCTCTTCCCCTTCCCTCTAATTGGTTGAGGGAGAGAGAATCTTCCTTGCCCACACGCCGACCTCTGCTCCCCAGGCAGAGACCATATATGGAATGCAGGCAGGTCGGATCCCTCTCCTCAGCCTTCCCCCTCCCACCCCTTACTCATGGATCCCATGGCTCGTGCCAGCCCCCCCTCCCTCTTGGCCCTTCCCCCCTCTTGATACCCCAGAGCAGTGTATAAGTAATTAGGTCGGGCTGGGGGAGGTGGGGTGAGCCCTGAGTGGCTCATCCCCCCCTCCCTCCTGGCCAGGCCACGTGTGGCGTGCGTGCCCTGACCATGATCAGGGCTAAATAGGTCGGGTCTGGGATCCAAAGATGCCAATTCTTTACATTCGTCCCATATTTTATTTTTGTTGAAAGCTTTCTTTCGAACAAAATATTTAGCCACTGATCAACCCAGTCCAACCAGACAAGAGAAATAGAAATAAGGTTACATAATTTACACACACAAAATCATAGAAAAGGGTAAAGTAAAAGTATTATAAATTATTATATCTGTAGACCTAACGGTCAAGATAGAAAGTTTCCAAAGGGAGTGGCTCTATTAAAAGGAGTGTTCATTTATATCAGAGGCCATCACCCTGCACTAAAAAGTCTTTTAGTCGAATATTATGTAAGAGAAGTCTCTGTGTTTTTAAGTGTGCTCCTGAACACTGTTAAATGTCTTCCTTTGTACTGAGCTAGTACTCACAAAAGTTCTCCAATACGGTCGTCACCGCCGTCTCCTCTGCCCGGCCGGTCAGCCGAGGCCCCCGCTGGACCTCGTCGCTGACCGACAGGACGCCCGTCTCTTTCTCTCTCCTCCTTTGGCCATGGAGAGTGAGAGCGGTTGGGTAGTCAACACTACCATATTTCCATTTTTAACCTCAAATACTACAGAACACATGTCGACTTTACTGTAGCATCACGTATAAACTCTTATTTATTTGGAAAAATACCTCTTCAAAGCAGAATGGTCGGAGACAAGGTGAGGGCTTCGATTCCATGGTGCTTCCTCTCAGGCTCCTCTGTCTCGACCGATTCTGTTTGTGTAAAAACAACTTCTCACAATGAGAGTTGAAATAAAAATACCTATTTGGGCTGGATCCTTGTTCACGGATTCCACCATTTCCTCCCGAGAGAGAAAATGGATTTCACCCAGGTATACTACTCTGTTTTCTGTGATCTCCCTCGCACCCGAGAAGAGGACAGAACAAAAATTAATAGTAAATATTAAACAAGAGTAAGTTACAGACAAGTTCAAAAAGTGTTTGTTACCCCAGAGAAACCCAATAAACATTGGTAGACTAATTATTTCATCCTGGTCAGTCCGAAATTGGCAGCGTAATATGGTGAGGCGGGGGAGGGGGCAGGGATATGCTCGAGGGAACGAGAGCCAGTCCTAGCGCCTGGAGTGGCCTCTCCCTCCTCTCGATCTAGGTCTTGGAGGGCTAGGGCTACGGGGTGGTGGGTTGGGGGTCCTATTGGGATCTTCTCTCGGGGCTTAAGGTTTCTCAGACAACACAAAAGGTTGACTTTGCCTCTTGGGGCGAGCCCCTTTCGGCGGAGGTAGATTATTCCCAGGGTCATGACTCCTAGGAGAGTGGGGATGAGAGTGGCTATACCCCAGATAGAACTTTCGGACCAAGGGGTGGAGGAAATCAGGGGGGAAATGGGTTTAGGAAAATCTGTCAGGGCTAGTAAGGGTATTTCAGCTCTTGGCAGGAAAGTCAATTGCTGATCTAAATGGGGGTAAAGGGATAATTTGCCATAAGTCAGATTAAACCCGGGGAGGGGCATAATCTTGGGGATGGGGAGGGTTATATGGGACTCATGGCGTTGGATGCTACTCACACGCCAATCCTTTCCGACCAGGAGACAACCGCCTTCTAAAATCACCCTGGCATGCCGATGATACGTTTGTATCACTGGTTTTTGCCCAGGGCACCTCAAGATTGTTTCCAGAGGTTCATAAATAGCCAGAATTACAGAAGAAATGGACTCTCCCTCTCTAAACACTTGGTTTGTTAAGTTATTTCTTTTTACAATCTGCGCCTTACAAAGGTCTGGCTTTTTACCTAAAATAATATTTGTTTCGCAGGTCGGGGTTAGATGCTCTATTGCAGCTGAGCAAATCTGGGGTTCAAACCCGATACAATGCTGAGGAAGAAATGACGCGCTGGATATGCTATCTAGGGCCACCTCCTCTTCTCCTACCAACTTTCTCAGGTGGTCAGCACCATATGGGACCGGAAAATACTTTAATCTATAGTGTAAAAATTGAGTGCCTGAAACTGCCGGAATTACTGTCTGGTATATTAGCTCCTGTTCGCCGTCTAATAATAGTCGAACGTTCAGGTGTCTATAATACCAGCGGTTATCTTGTGGGGTGTAATGTTTCCCTTCTTGTAATTTAGACAATATTTCTGATAAGTAGGCCAGTGGTAAAATCTGGTCTGTTAAGAATCCCCTTTCCAGCTGAATGCGCTGGCGATAAAATAATTCGTTTTGACGGTGGTAATTTTCCACCGCCCTACTCACTCGCTGCAATAGAATATCCACTTCCCTTTTCATATGAATTCTATGAATATCTTTACTAAAACCATTTAACTGTGTTAGAATGTCTGTCACTTGGCGGGAGATGTTACTCGCTGCAGCTTGGAGCTGCGCGATGTCCAAGCGGTTCTCTGTCATGTAGAGCCTTGTCTGATTCAACACCGACACCATTTCTTCCTGACAATGGGCCAATGCGCTCTCGCTAGCCTGAGCTTCTTGTACTGCAGACCTTAATTCGTTCACCTGTCCTACAGTAGCGGTGCCAAACAAGGCACGGCTTAGCGAGCCCACAAAATTGAATAGGCCTCTCTTCCTTCGGGTGTCTTGTTGGACTGGTGTTGGAATCTCTGCCTGGAGGAAACCCATGTGCTCCTCCCAGGCACTGACATCTCCGTCTCCCACAACCTCCGCCTGTCTGAGTTCTCCAATTCGCCTTCTTAGGACGGAGACCCAAGCACTGACAGGAGGGGGCGTGGGGGGGTGTAGAACGATCACTGTTGTCCAAGTCGCGGTCAGGGCTCTGACCTCCCCTTCCTCATACACCAACACCCCTTCCTCCTCAAACAAATCGCCATTAGCCATCATAGCCAGGGTGATTATGAGGAGGGACTGGAAGGTGTAGGTTGAGAGAAGTCCGTCACTGGTGGTGCCCCTGGGTCGAACTCCCATGGTTGGGGCTGTGGTGGGGGTGACGGTGGGGGTGGGGGTGTAGGTGGTGGTGATGGTGGTGGCGATGGTGGGGGTATACAGGGCAGCTTCCTCGGCCTCTGCACGGGTGAAGTGGGCGTGGCTGGGTTTGGTGAGGAGTCAGGCCTTTCCCTCTTAGTAGAGCCTAGAGGGTGGAACACTTTGATCCTCTTTTCAGTGCATTCAGAGGTGGTGGTCAAGGCCTTGGGTTTAGGGCACTTGGTTGGGGTCTCTATCCTCCCTCTTTTTGCCCTTGACCTTGTAACAGGACCTGGTGGTGGTGTGCGCGGGGGAGCAGTCTCCACAGCAACGGCTGGTGGCAGGGGTCGGCGCAATGTAACTGGCTTGGGTGAAGCTAGTACTAGCACCTTCTCCCTCGGCGGTCGCTGCTGGGGTGGGCGTGGCACTTGTTGTGGTTGAGGTGGGCGTGGCACTTGGTCCTCGTCCTCCACGTGCATGTGCTCGTCCTCTGGTTGCTCTGCTCTCGCTTGGTCTTCCTGTTCTATCTGAATTGGAGGAGGCATGTTTGGTATGGGTAAATAAACAGTGTCGGGCACTGCCCTAGGCTGGGGTGGGGGAGGTGGTGGAACATGAACTTGTTGAGCTTTTTGGGCTTGTCTCCGAGCCTTATTTCTCTTTCCTTGACCCGCCCTCGGTTGCCTAGTTCTCAGTATATCCCATTCTATTTCCCCAGATACCATTTTTACCCTATCCCTATTTATACGCCTGCGTTCACCCTGGGGTCCCCTCATAGTTAGGGTGGTACCCCTTATCCCCGTTATTACATAACCATGATCCCACTTGGGATCTAATGGAGCGCTGGTGCCTGATAGCACCACCACATGATCCCCTATTTTTAGATCCTTTGCATTTGCTCTGGCCCTTAATCTCTCATAATTAGCCACTCTACTGGCCTCAGTGCGCTCAGCAGCTTCTCTGAACGCATCTGTTAAGGCCTGTAGGCGCTCACTGAGTACGGCATCTTCTGTTCCCTCTGGAGTGGGGAATATTTTAGAAAAGGGATATCTTGGATTGGTGCCAAAAGTTAAAAAATATGGTGTAAAACCAGTTACACAAGAAGTGGAGACTCTATGTGCCCAGAGGGTTGGACCTAAATGGCTCTCCCACTCTGCTGGTCTTGCATTGATGAATTTTCTTAGTATATTTTTAAAAGTTTTGTTAAATCTTTCGATTTTACCGTTTGTCTGGGGGTGAAAAGCTGTAGAATGCCTTACTTCAGTGCCTATGGATTTAAGGTACCCTTCCACTTGCTGGTTCATAAATTCAAGTCCCCGGTCGGTGATGAGCACCTCTGGGGGGCCATACCTAGGGACATATTCATTAGCCAGATAATCAGCAATGTTTTTAGCTGCTTTGGAGGGTATGGGTTTGACTTCTACCCAGCCAGTTGCGTGATCTATTACAGTCAAGATGTATCTATTACCTTTATCAGAGACTGGGAAGGGACCACAGAGATCCATTCCCAGTATCTGACCAGGATATTTTGCTATTGGCATCGCAGTAGGAGGTACACGCGCCCTACCCACTCTGTTTACAGCACACCTAGCGCATCGGATTAAGACATTATAGGTATCTCTTCTCATGGTGGGCCATTTATAAGCCTCTTGGATCCTATCTAGGGTCTTCCTCATGCCCTGGTGGCCTACTTCAGTGTGGGCGCGCCTCACTACTCTATGCCTAGCTGAGGGTGGCAGGACCAGGCGGGGGTAGGCTGGCTTGCCTGGGGGAGGGGTGAGAGTAAACAGCATGCCATCAATTATGGTGTAATCCCCCTCATCCTCCATCCCCTGTTGAAATTGTTCCAACTCCCTCTGTTCTAAACGTATTTTGTCTTTCTCGAGTTTATCAAATTCCCAAGGAATCTCATCTATCTCCTCCAAGGCACAGACTTCAAGAGAACTGAGAGTCGGCCCTTCCTTCTTGGGGTTTGTTTTTATTCGAGAAAGCATGTCTGCCCGGATATTGTTTGCCCCTTTTCTATATTCAATGGGAGCCCCAAACTCTGCTATTAATACCGCCCATCTTTGAATTTTGGTGTTTTTAACTTCTCCCACAAACAGAGACTTTAAAGGCTTGTGGTCAGTGTAAATTTTGAATTCGCTACCCTGTAGATAAGGTCTGAGCTTGTTTAAGGCATACACGATTGCATAAGCTTCCTTTTCAATCGTAGCCCAATTGAGTTGTGGCCCAGAGAGTTGTTTAGAGATATACTGAACTGGCCTCTCTATGCCTTCACTATCAGACTGGACCAATATGGCCCCTATTGCGTAATCACACGCATCGCTATAGAGACGATAAGGCTTATCCAACTGGGGGTGCGCCATTACTCTATCTGAAGTTAGTAATTCCTTCAGAGTTTCAAATGAGCTTTGCTGCTCTTCCAACCATTCGAACCTGGCATACTTTTTGGTAAGTTTGACCAAGGGATGAGCTACCTTAGCATAATCTGGGATACATTGACGGTAATACCCAGTCATTCCTAGGAAGGAGCGAATTCCGCTCACATCCTCTGGAGGCAGCATATCCCTGATAGCGCTACATTTATCTGGGTGGGAATTAATTCCATCTTTTGAAACTTGGTAGCCGAGGAGATCTACCTTTTCTTGTTTGAAAATACATTTACTCTTTTTGACTGTAATTCCGTATTCTTCTAATTTATCAAACACCAGAGCCAAATGGTGATCATGCTCCTGTTCAGATTTGGAATAGATTACAATATCATCTATGAAAGTCATGCAAAATTTGCCAATAAATTCCGAAAACATTTTGTTCATGGCCCGTTGAAAGACGGCTGGTGCGTTAGTGAGTCCAAAAGGCATCCTACGGAATTGAAATAGGCCCCTATGACACACAAACGCTGTCTTTTCCATGCTATCCGGGTCCATCTCTACTTGCCAGTAGCCGCTTTTTAGGTCGATGGTGGAAAAGACAGTTGATCCTGCTAAACTGTCAAAAATATCTTGAATATTTGGAAGTGGATGAGCATCCTTTTTGCTTACAGAGTTTAGTTTTCTGAAATCGACACAAGGTCTATTGCTCCCATCTTTCTTTGGGACCAACAATATCGGGCTTCCCCATGCTGAGCTGCTGGGTTCTATTACTCCCAGCTCCAGCATTTCATCTAATTCTTTATCTACAAGTTTTCTCTTGGCCAGGGGCAAACGATAGGGGCGTTGATTAATTGGGCGCGCATTTCCAGTATCTATGTGCATTTTCACATCTTTAAAGGTACCTAATTTTCCCTGCTTTCCTATGCCAAAAACAGCGGGGTATTTTTCTTCCCATGCTTCTGCCTCTGTGTGGATAGAGGCGAATTCTTGATCTGCACTACCCACTTGTTGCCTTCTGTAACTTTTTCCTTCCAAAATTACCTTTCTTTTTCTGAAGCTAATTTGGGCATCTAATATAAATAAGGCATCATCCCCCAGAAGCAGTTCATGGTGAAGTTTTCTTACAATATAAACTGGAAATGAGCTACCCCCCAAGTTAACTATCGCCTGCCCTTCAGTTTTAAGATCATGACCAGAGAGTGATTTAAGAGATTCCCCCTTTGTCAATACGAGAGGCCGATGATGGGTTTTGCAAAAGGCTCTCCATACATCCTCCCGCATTAGACTCCTTGATGCGCCGGTATCAATGAGGGCACGCATCTCCATCCCCGCCACTGAGATGGAGAGGCAGAACCTCTCATCCGGCGTTTCTATTCCCCCTGGTTAACATATTTGGCTGGCTTTTGAGTGGTAGAGGCCATCTGCATGGCTGCCACCACTGCAGCCTGTACATGTGCATAGCGGTGGGAACATTCTCTTGCGAAGTGTCCCTCCTCCCCACACTCATAACAGACATTTTTACCCCTAAACCTCTTCCCTCCTCCCTGCTTATTTTTTTCCGGTCCTGGATTATCATTTCCCTTCCCCTTCCCTTTCCCTGGGTGATTTACTACCTGAGAACTGGCGATCGAGGGTGGGGGATAGGACGTGTTGAAATATGGGGGATACATAGGCAAAATGGGTGTCTGAAAGGGGTACTGGGGTGCTGCACCTGATTGGGGAACGATCACTGTGGGGTTGGATGGTTTCCCCGTCTCCATCCTCTCTACTAATTTCGTAAGGTAATTCACCTTAGACTCCAAATCAGCTATCAGCTTCCAATCTGAAGCATCTGTGGGATTTGGCCCAGAGGGGGCCATTTTCTTAGGGAGGATAGCCCCAATTTCCATTGGTTCATCCTTCCTATCCCCTCTGGTAGGTTGTCCTGCCAGAGCGAATGTGTGAGCCGCAGCTGAGGCTTGTCTTATTGCCTCAGCCAGGGTATCAGGGCGAGCAGCAAATACGTCATGACGTATTTGCTCATCCCTGAGTCCCAACACAAAATTCCTGACCAACGTCTCTTGGACTATCTCGTGGTCCAGGTTATCCACGCTGTAAGCCCTCTGAGACGCTAGTTGGAACTTGCGTCCGTATTGTTTTGCATCCTCATATGGGAGCTGATAGAGATCGGTGAGCCTTGCTCGCAGCTGCTGTTCCTCCTCTTCATTCATGAAGAGGCGGAAAATCTCAGCCCTCGCCAGATCCCATGTCCTATTGGCCGGTACCTGTAGGAATCCTGCCACGCACCTCGCTAGAGGCCCGCTGGCAAGAGTTCCCAAAAGCTCTAGAGTGAGCGTATCATTCGCTACACAGTAGGCCTTTGCCCTGCTTATTCCATCTAGCCACTCTCTCAAAGTGTCCTTATTGGACCCATCATTTACTCCTAGCATGGCGCCATGGCGTTCCATGCGCCTTCTGACCTCCTTAATAGCTGCAAACCTGGCCCTCCTTTGACCCTCGTCAAGCATGGCCAAGTCCGCGGCATTGAGATCCCAATTGATGTCCGCCATGTTTTACACTTTGTTGAGAGAGTGAGAGTAAAGAAAAAAAAGAAAACTAGATGGCACAAGGTACAGAGTTATAACCAACAGAACCCAGAACCTAGCAAAGTTTTTTCCCCGAACATTGCTCACCCACTCTCCTTGTATTATGAGTGTTTGAGTGTGATCATTCTCCCAACCCTATACAGTGGCCCAGATCCACCCTCCATACATCCCATAAATACAATTTATAAGCTCAATCAGAGTTTTTAGAGTTCCACTCACCTACTCTTCCAGCTCATCCTGCCTCTCCTAGGCTATGTCTCACTTCCAGTCAGAAGATTGGGTTGTTGCTCAACTTAGCAACAAGTCCCAGAAGTGGTTCGCCAGTGTAAGGAAGCACTAAGGGTTTTTAGCCCATAGGTTCAGTAAGATGAAGAAGTGAGACAAGAAGTCCGAGGTTGTAGTTCGTCTGGATTCGGCCTAGGCGGTGGTGACTCAGCGAGTAACGGAGTACCTAGGTCCGAATGGTCACTTTATTTTATACTCCACAATCATGAATTATTCATACAATCAAACCCAGGAAATATTCCACTAGCTCTTCCCCTTCCCTCTAATTGGTTGAGGGAGAGAGAATCTTCCTTGCCCACACGCCGACCTCTGCTCCCCAGGCAGAGACCATATATGGAATGCAGGCAGGTCGGATCCCTCTCCTCAGCCTTCCCCCTCCCACCCCTTACTCATGGATCCCATGGCTCGTGCCAGCCCCCCCTCCCTCTTGGCCCTTCCCCCCTCTTGATACCCCAGAGCAGTGTATAAGTAATTAGGTCGGGCTGGGGGAGGTGGGGTGAGCCCTGAGTGGCTCATCCCCCCCTCCCTCCTGGCCAGGCCACGTGTGGCGTGCGTGCCCTGACCATGATCAGGGCTAAATAGGTCGGGTCTGGGATCCAAAGATGCCAATTCTTTACAAGAGACTATACGTTTAACATAATTATCATTAAGATAATGTTCAAAGTCAGATAGACTTTAACTATTGAGATATTTACCCTACTTCATCCATATTTATCCCCGGGCCATACAAGCTTCAAAAAGGATTTCAAATGATATCAACAATTCTAATTAATAAATTTGCCAAGCTTTGCCAAAGCTAACCCTTAAATACCCTTCTATTTACATATAAACGAACAATTTTCCTTTCAAAACTCATATCAATCAATTTGCGGTAGTGGTGACATTACGATGTCTGTGTCGACTCTGTGGTTGACTTTTATATGTCAGATGGCTGAGAGAATTGGGAGTTTAGAGAGAATAATTCCCACCCCTATTATCACTCTGGAGGAATACATGACACCAGTATCTGCAGAGCCAACTTGGTAATCAGCTCATGTCGCATTAATCTTTGCTCAATATCTCATGAAAGCCTAACTCTGCCTCCAGCAAGAAAAACTACTCTAGCCGCTGAGAATCCAGATTTGGAGGAAACAGAGTCAGAATATTGATTTCTGCTTCTGATTAATTGCATTCAAGGGTAATTAACTTAGATAGAAGCCTTTTCATCGTTAGTAACATTGACGCCTGTGGCTTTGATTAGTGAGAGCTCCCTCATAACCATGCATCAACCAGATATTCGCTATATATATCTGTCGACTTCCTTGAAGAATTCGCCCAATATTGAATACAACTTACGGTTGAATACCTTTGGATTGCCCGGATTGTATTCATAAATAACCCGCGGTGTGTGGTGTTCAATTGGGAATTAGAGATATCATGATACAATGATTTGAGGTAGCATTATTATGCTGGGAATGGAGATATATCCGAATCGTTGTACTCTACTTTGAAAATTGATATATACTTTTATCTTTTATCTTTTATCTTTATCTCAGCTATCTATCTATCTATCTATCTATTTATTATAAACTTCCACTCTACTGGAAAACCCTTGATCCAGATGCTCAAACAACTGACACTAATAAATCATTCTCAAACAAAATCAAACCGAATATAATCTGGACTGATAATAAATTCCTCTACTAAACTAGTTTGAGCACTAACCACTGCCTTCTTAAGTAGTGACTCACAAAATTAAAAAATTAACTATTTCCAGTATGAGTGTAAGTACCTAGAATTTCATTAATTTGTCTCAATCGACAAGTGGTATTGTCTCGTCTCGTCTCGTTCCTCCTCAAAGATTTATGCAAATTTATATGTATGTATTTTGTAGATAGTTTCCTTAATCGATGACACACTCCGTGTTCATCAACATTGTGATATTCTAAAGCCACCCGATGCGAATTATGTTTGTTTTATACATGTATATGTGTATATATATGGGTATATATATGTATACATGAACTTATCTTATATAAACCTTTGTCAAAATAACAACAAACTCACTCAGACCTAACTGGGTCCCCTTCGCGTCGGTGTGTATTTGTTCTCCTTATGAGCTATATCTTGATTGTTTAGTTTGTTGTCTGAAACCAACATAAGTAAGGGCCACCTGCGTGTCGTCGACGCAAAGGTGTATTGTTACCCTTACATAAATTTAAACCTGTAGTGTCCGATAGGGCTTGAAACCCTCCCTATGACTGGGAGCTTAGACCCATCGACATTACCAGTAGGCATAATAAAAGTTTCAACAACAACAACAACAATCTTGATGTCTGCGGATTGATCTGTTTTTGTGAATGTATGTTTAACATGTCGGAAAAAATGTAGAAAAAACGTATGGAGGGATTGTACCATCACAATGTATATTTTTCCACAGCTTGCCCCTGATTTGAATCTTCCGATGAATCATAGGATTTCATTTCCAATCCTGGTTTATGTTATTTCAAAAATATAAACCAGGATTTGACATGAAATCATAGGGTTCATCAGGAGACCCCAATCGGGGGGCAATCGGGAGCCAAATCGGCTGTGTGTGGGCAGGGTCTTAGTAGGTTTATAATTACACATCGACACCTAGGCTATAGTATGTCTTTTAAATATATTCTTCGGGCGTTTGCATAGCGGCCTCTTTATTAGTAAAAGGTGCTGTTACCGACAATTATCCAACTAAGACCGATTTTAACTGACTCTTCAGACTTTCAGTGCATTCCAGCTATCGTCCCATTTACTGTAAACAGTTACCATTACTCCCATGTGTGCATAAGCTTGAATAGCGCCACTCGTCCAATACATATAATAAATAAGCCTTCGTGGTGGAAGATGGGAAACTAGGGGCCCAATCCTTTGTGCTCTCACTGTGATCGATAGCTCTGAAATGGAAAAGTATGTTGAGAATTCAGTCGGGCATATATTATACATGTATCATATTTGCGAAAGGAATGCTGTCAAGCCATCAAAATATAATCCATTATTAATGGTATTTCTTTTTCGGCCGCAAAGAATCAATAGCTATTATTGGCTTAAAGGATTTTGCTATTGATTTCACCCCAAGGACTGCTGAAGGGGGAATAAACATTCATAGTGAAGGGGACAGCTAACATAGCCTCAGAAGGCTACTTAGTGCTGGAAATAGATGGTATAGGCTTGAAAGAGCAGATAACATTTGGCTGATGGGTTGGAATCCGACCAGAAATAATTCATATGAGACTAATCCAACTTTCGCTAGATGTATTGGATAAAATGCTCAAACGAAGCGGTTGTAGGACTTGAGCCATCAGTCGGGATGATCCTATGTATAGATAGGCTACCGACCACATTGCTCAAAACAGTTCCACAAAATCGTAAATAGAAACCTGCAGGCGCGCACATAACCGGGAGACAATCACCAAGAGACAATATTAAGAAGTTCTAGACAATGTCGCGCATTTTATCTTTTGTCTCAAATATATTTTTGAGAAAAAATTTTGATACAAAAGACAGTAATCCTTTCGAGACCAAGCCGCCTAAAGACCGCTTAAAAGACAGCTTGAGAAGCTGTCTTTAGTTTTTCGTACTTAGGCCCCAAAATCGATTTGAGACTAAAGACAATACATTATGAGCGCAATATTGTCTAGAAATTGCTTGATGTTATCTCGTTTCCATTGTCTCCAGGCGTCTATATAGATGTCAGAATAAATATCGAATATCATTGGAATTCAAGATTTGATTTAGAGCCATTTGGATTTATATGATTTTCATATGAGTTGCCCACTGCTCATTCTCTATTTAATTCATATACCTGGGACAGACTGGCGGCGACCTGTCTGCTCCCGACATGTCTGATGAGAATAAAGACAGAACGGGTTCATAGCTCAAACTATAACCACCAAGACTTCTTATTTCCCATACTACTTAAGTATTTCTAAAACCTAACATTACATATATATATAGCGATCCCAAACGCAGAGCCGTGTGAGATGCTGTACTGATATATACTGTCATGAGTCATAAAGCTTCAATTAACTTTGAAACAAGACAATGAAGGGCAATTTTGCAAAGTATTGGTGGGTGAGTTTCCAATTGCAATCGTTGACAAAAAAAGTACAGCTCACGCTAATAACGCTGTGGTAATCTGAGCTGAATGTCAATGTAGTTTCGTTTCTTCTTCTTCTTCTTCTTCTCCTCCTTCTTCTTCTTCTTCTTCTTCAAATTCAAATAAATCTTTCATTTGCAAACTAAAAGAGAATATTAATTTTGTATTTCACACATCTTACAGTAATATTGTTTTTTTCACTTGTTTCACAGTTGGTCACGTTCCCAACATATTGGCGGTGCCAAAGGGACCTGGTAAAAAGAAGGGTCAATTTTGGCGAGATTGGAAAACAAAATTGGACATAATCACTCCATATAGCATTGACACAACGATAACGGCTATACAGTTGCATGGAACAATGAACTCTGCCTTGCTTATTGATGTCTTTTTATATCAATTTGGAATCAGCTTAGGCTATTTCCGAAGTTGTAGAGGAAATATTATTCTGTTTTCTATTTCTCTTTTCTCCAAATCGCCATATATATAGAACGCACGAGGACAGGGTTTTGCCTTAAGGCTGACGCACACATTGCCGATTTGGCTCCCAATCGCCCCACGATTTGGGTCTTCTGATGAATCTCAGGATTTCATTTCAAATCCTGGTTTATGTTTTTGAATTAACATTAACCATGGTTTAAAATAAAATCTTAGGATTCAGCAGGAGCCCCAAATCGTGGGGCAATAGGGAGCCAAATCGGCTATGTGTGCGTCGGCCTTTAAGGATCATCCGGACGTGACTAACACTACTCAGTGTTAAAACTATAAGCTGTCTCACTTTTATGATTCATCATGCGATACTTCTCAATATTGGTATTTATTTCCATTACTTTAATTCTCGGATTAACGCGACGTTTACAATTCAATAGTCCCTCTATGTATGAATGAATGGATATTTTACTAGTTGATTACGTAGGCGTAATCAATAGATACAAAAATGAGTTTTAGAACCTTTAACATCAATGAGTTTCTCTCATCAATAAAGGAATTAGGATGGAAATGTCAAGGGGCGAAAATCTGAGATAAAGTGAGATAAGAGGAGGATTCTTATTCGAGAAAGAGTGAATATTCTCAGAATTCAGGAAACCCGATGCCTTGATTATGGGAATATCTTGGACACGTTGTTTACCGATTTTCGATGAAATAATGAAGACCCAGGAAATTCGGCATTATAACAGTAGGAATTTTGTGTTTTCATTCTTCTTATACCTATTGTTGGTTATTGCAATAGTTTAGTATACTAGCTAATAATGTACTACCTATATTTTCTAAATGCTCGTAACACGACGGCATGACAGGGCTTTAATTTGTAATTAATAATTGCACTCCATTGGGGTGACTTGGTACTTGAAGCTAGGCTAAGTATATAATCCATCTGAAGTCTGAATAAGAACAACCAATTTCTCCATCATATATCAGGAACGAAGTTAGACGAGTACTTAGCTTAGCCTATAATTTGGTCTGAAATTAGTCTGAAGTACATGATAACGAGACAGACAAGATATATGGATTTCTCAGGAATTGAGGGTTGAATTATGTGTGTTTTTTTCCACTTTCGGACATGGATCCTACTATACTATGATGCCAATGTGTTGTTCAATATATCATCACCAGCATACACTCTTGGCCAAAATCCTCAGATCAGATAAGAATGGTATGTCAGCCTACTTCGCTAATCGGTTTCTTAGCCTAGGACTCGGCGTTTTAATGGGAATATAATGACATTTTGCGTTCTAATGAAATTATAATGGCATTTTGCGGTTTGCAACGAGAGGCTTTCCCTTCCTTTGAAGGGACTCTCTCAACTTTGGGCCTAGACTAAATGATCCAATCTATTTATTGCCTACCGCATAATCGAGACCACAAATTTAATATATTTTGAATGCTGGCATACGTTTTACATGTTTAAGTGATACGGTCGTTCAAGGAAAGATAAAGGATGATATTGGGAGCTTCGAACACTTCCATCTTATCGCATGCTACTCCAACACAATTAATGTGACAGAGCACCCCTCCCCTATGGTGCTTTATTTCAGCTAGATCGATAGATGTCGTTTAATGACAGACACGTTCTGGACCAAAGGCAATAGACACTCTAACCACTCTGTCACTGTTCCTAAAAGGAATAAAGACAGAGCAAGCGAAGCTGAACAGTGAAATGAACCATTGGACATTAGATTTAAGACTTTCCTCCTGCCATAATTCAATCAAGTAACTGAAAAGGTCCCGATGGTTTATTGAATCACTTTCAATAGAAGCCATTGGACGGGACCTAGGGAGAACAACGTAGTTTCTCGTGTAAAATGATTTCATAGATTTGGTGTTAAGGTTACTATTCCTCGTTATTGTACCGTATTGACATGCTATGGCATCAAAATAATATAAAATAGGCGCTGATAATTCTTATTTCTTTTACTCTTTTTTTGTTTCAGGTATCCTTAGAAATCCATGTTGAAGAACATTCCCCATCGAGTGTAACGATAGGTGAAGTGTGCATGCGAATATCATTCATTATATATAATGAATATATATATATATGGACATATATTATGTATATATTTGTGACAGGACATTTTATACACATATATGTGTATAAAATGTCCTGTCACAAACTGTTTTTGCGATATACTACTCATGGTTGTCAGAGAAGCTGGGCTGGTTGACAACTCAGTATACTAGGCCGACGGTACACAGATGAGGATTATCATTCCCATTTGAACTGAGTCACATCTATATAATTGTCCTCGATGTGAACTTACATTAGCTGAATTCTTTGATTACCTTTCCACCACCATGGACACAGTGATACAGAATAGATATAAGATAACAGGTTTGGTTGCGCAAGAACTATTCTGCCTTTGATAACCGAGCGGATAGTCACTGATGTATGAATTAATACATCCAACCACATTGAATTAAGTCATCTTAAGGGGTCTTCTGGTTTTTACAATGTTAAACTATCACTTAAGTACCTCTGTTATTCCATTATGAAGTAGATTTGGCTTTCATATAGAAAAAGCTCCCTTTTTTGCACGCAGCTCTCATTGTTCTTCCCGATAGGCACGTCCCCTCTGATCGCAGCCAAAACTGGGAATTGTCTCTTCAATTTTCTAGATGAATCGTCTGAAAAGAACTAAAAAGGAAAAGTAGGACGATAATAGATTTTTCGGCCGCGGTAGACAAAACGTGAGAGGATATTGACCAATGCTCAAGGACCTGAGGGCATAGATTCAATTTTCCTAGGGATAATACATAGCTGGAAGAAAGGCGGGAGCCCATGTAGTCAGCGGGTAAAATGGTCGATTGAAGGCAACTGAGTATGCTATAAGTCATAGAGAATAGCCTCCAGGGAAGACAAGAAGCTGTGATCTTTTCGCTGCGATACATGAGTTGGTGCTATATCAGTAATCAATCCAAAATTGTTTCTCTGGGAATTTCATGAACTCTTGCGATCTCCCAGGAAAAGAGGACTTGGTCGATATCGTTCAGTGCGGCTGCAAGAATTAACCATAACAATCAATACAATATACTCTATCCTGACGTGGTGATTTTAAACTCTAAAGGCCTTTATCAAAGTCTTGCCCTTTACGCATATTATATGAACCAACCCGTCTCTGAGATATGAAGAAAACAACGTCAACAAGTGATTTCAGGGGATTTGTCCACGTCTTTAGAGGCATTAATGCCAATATCAACTGCCATTCAGAATAAAAGAGCAATTTAACGTTGTGCGGGTCTCATATTTAGATCTTATAATTATTATTATTCATTCAGGCTGGTAACAAACTTTTGGGGAAGACATTTGCTATATATATAACAATGCTAATTTTACAGTAGGAATATCATAACTAATCAAGGGGAAATAGCTTAGCAAGGAACATTTTGAGTAAGAATTTCTTATGCAACAGGCCCGGAGCCCAACATTCTGACACAACTTTTACTTCTTCTAATATCAGGTGATGTAGTTCCTTCCATTATAGCATGAAATGCACATGAAACATTTTCTACATTTATTAGATTTTGAAAGTGACATATTTTAAATTATGAGGCATGCATGTCCTGTACATACAATCTGTCTCACAAACGAATAGGACGTTTCATGACTATGCATAGTTTATATCCTCGCCAATGAGACAGCATGTTCTCTCTTAAACAAAATTGTTAATCGTATCATTTGCTTCATATTGGCGGATCATGAATTTCGATTATTTCTATATTGGGAAAGTCAATATAGTATATGGGGCCTCTTCTATTGTATAGAAAATATACGGTAGACATGGTACACTCGATCGAGGATGCCAGACGCTTTCAAATTTGCTATTGATTTGTTTGGTGGTGGGGACCAATTTGTGAAGTCGCATGACATATGATCTTTCCTCCTCCCCTACATTTCACGTTCTTCTCTAGCCTTCCCACAGATGTGAGATAAGAGGATGTGCCTTCCATCACCAAGGTAACGCCTGGTGAGAGGGATAGACTAGGTATCCTGAAGGTGAAGTCAGGGGTACATCTAGGCTTTATCACAAATGGGCGAATACTCTCAAGGAGTGTATGTATGGATCTGCAGATTAATTACTCAATATTCATATCCTTCATACAAGGAACCACAGATATATATGTGCAAGACAAACCACAGTACATTTGTATAAATCTTGGTCTTGTAATCCTCTTATTTCTTTTCGATGAATTCCAAAGATTTCTGTTTGTGGTAGTACAAAAAAGTTAATACCTTCTGTTATCTTAGATATAGTTCGAGTCATGTTAAGTATTTTATTTCTGTAATAGTGCTTCGTATTATTCATTGGATTTTGGAACTCAACAATCATGGAAGAAAATTTCATTCGCATTGGCTGAGCAAACCCATCCACATCCTATCTATCATCTTACATCATTCCACTATCTACTAACAAATTCCCTCATTTATTTTAACAATTTTCAACAAATCATTTTATCAATTTCGTCAATTTACAACTTTTACAAATCCAAACCAAATATCAATTTTACCAAATAAAGTTCATATTATTCCCAATTGCCTTTGCCGAGTTCTTTGTCCAGTAATGACAGTACGCCATGCATGATATATATTATCTGTGTATGACATGAATTTCAAAGTGAAGCATGAGATCCAAATATGCCTGTCGTAGATGGATCTAGTTTGTTTTATTCTGTCCGTATCATGTGATGATTCAGTACCTTGTTTGAACGTCGTGATAACTCCAATTGGACCTGTTTTCACAGAAGTTCTGCAATTTCGGCAAACATGGCCTAAAACCCTAGAACCAGTCTAAAGCGGAAGAAAGAAAACAAACCTGGAAATCAATCTGAATCTGCACAAATCACACAGGCATTAATGCCCAGACCAAATAAACATTGAAAGCTAACAAAGGGGAAGTCTTTATTCCGACTGAAAAGCAGCAAAGACCCTCTGGGCAAGAACCAACAAGGGACAATTTGCAGGAATTCTGGCCTTTTTCAAGATCCGAAAATAAAGGGTTTACAAGCAGAGTTAATGAAGTGAAGAATTGGAGGGGAATTGGTGTAGAAAGACTCTCCCCATCTTTGAATGACATCCACTTTGTTTTCTGCAGCAATTACTGGGTTACCAAGATTTTAAACTAAGATCGATGAAAGACCTTTGAGTAGAAGTCTTGCTTGGCTGAAGAGGTAGGCCTTAACCCCTCCAAACCACTAGACGGTGTAGAGCAAATATAATGTCTGAGAGTAATTGAATGAGAGGAACAGATACTGCATGGATTGGATATTTTACGTTTCCTCAGCTAGCTAGCTTATGATTATAACCACAAGATTTGTCATTGATAAGGACTTTCAAAAGTTGAAATCACTTCCAGGAACGTAATAATCGCAACAGGGCATCGATATTGAGAGTATCAGTTGGTTCGTAAAAGTTCCTTTCCGTGGAGTAATTAGTTTGTAGCACCTAGCATTAAAAAGGAAAGAATCCAATGTTTGAAATTAGAAAATCCCTTTTTTTCCTCAAAAGGACCATCAAAGGTTCAAGAAAACAAACATTTCTAGTGAGAAGTGGAGGAAGAATTGAAACTGAGAAAGGGCAAAGCATGAGGTGATGCCAAGTGTTCTGACAGAAATGCGATGGAGCAATGGACTCTCTGCCGAAACCAATGAAGTCTGTAGGTAGCCAAAAGGCCACGATATCGAGTCCAATGTGCGAGCTCCAGTAGTCAAAGGCAACTTTGGCGAGAACACATTCACTCTGAGATCCAAACCAGAACTCCTAATGAAATATGTGAGAGACACTATCATACAATATTCCCTGAGAGATGAGGAGCATTGACGCGAGACAGATCTCCAGAGTTTTTTTTGTTTTTTTTTTATTTTCAGAACTCCATACTTTCTCAAATTGATGGTATAGGTATAGGGAAGGTAAGGGAAGTCTCTAACCATAAAAATATCTACTCGGTTGCCAATAGATGAATCATGTGAATTCTGCAAGGCAGGGAATTCTCATCCTCAAGTTCTGTAGAAGTAATGGAAGGTGTGAAAACATCGTTATGTTGGTGTCATGAGTTTTATCAGGGCACTTAGGATGGAAAATGTATCACTGATTGACAAATATCATGGCTCCACACGGGCCTGAAACTTGCCCCATCTACCGGCCCAAACAGTCAATATAATTTCACAATTTGATTGGATGTTAGTCATGAAGTTCTGGACATCAGCAGCCTTTATCGACAATTGTGGAGCAAGTTAAATTGAGTTCATTACATACCAAGAACATTTTAAAACCAGATTCTCAGCTTTTTTATAATAATCATGTATGTGTTCGATCATAGCAAAGCAGAAATATAAATCAAATGAACGCGTATTTAAATTACAAAAGATTGTGTGACTCGCTTTATACTTGGCTTGGATAATGTCAAAGGTAAATTGCAATAATATGTGCACTTAATTGCCTTTGCGTGTAAACTGGCAATATTTACATTTCGCGCATGGGAGGAGGAGCTCGTCTATCTATTTATACTTCATCACCACTGGCAGGTCTCTAATAAGTCTTGAGACGGACTGGACGTAAAGCTACTTATCACCAAAAACTATGTATATATACGAATTGAATGAAACGTATCAGTATGTGAATATTGATGAATAAAAACCAGTTTAAAAAAAATTCATTTCGAGGATAAATAGATGATATTTAGTTCCATGAACAAAAAATATTGATTATGATGATTTGAAAATCATATACCTTAACCACATATTACCACATACTACTTAAGGGTTAGAAACTGACATGTTTTGTGGCCGAGGTCATTAAAGTTTATTTTAAAAAAACAACAATGACCAAGGCCACATAACATGTCAGTTTCTAACCCGTTTAGGATTATGTTTGGGTCGTTTAGGTTATGTCTGGAACACAAATTCAGATGTGTTAAACCATTAATATTGGATCCAGAACATACTTAAGATCTTTGGTAAAATTCGGAGCGTGGAAGTGGCCATTATTAAAATTGCCTTGCATACTCCTTCACACATTGGATATTGACGTATATGTGCAATTAGCAGCCAATTTATTTTCTGATTAGTTGAAACATACCAAAATTGATTGTTATGAGAGTAGCACTCGTCAACTCATGCCGCACAAATTAGCACAAACAATATTGACAAACGGATCTAGAGCTTCTTTCGCACGCCTTTCTGCTTCATGCATGGAAATGAAACTTTCAGAGTGGCTTTACTTTCATTTAGCATGAATGAAGTGGTCCCATTGCATTTCCATTGACAAAGTCTCTGGTGTACCTGCTTTAACAATCTGGTCACTATTGCTAGTACTGCTTCTCCAACCAATCACAAGCAGGTCGTCGATCAGTAATTATTGACCCGGCTAACATATTCTAATTCAACGTTCTTGTGTAGAATGAAAAAGCTGTTGTATAGTACATCTGAGACATGGGACCCTTAAGTATCATTATATGATAGGGTGACGCCTGAAAACATCCTTGAAGGATAATTTTTTTTTCTCGTAACAAATAAAATTAGATATCACTTCCCTGACTGATGATTATATCAATCCTTTAAATACTACAAATAGTAATGAGTACTAATACAATCTATATTCAGTGATCCTTCATGTAATTTCGTAGATATGTGTCTATGAAAAGGGACATGCTGTATTAAGAAAAACCTCACGATTGTACCATTTATGCTTAAATACCAGATTGCATTATGTAAAGAGCTCCCATACTGGCCCTACCTTTGAAGCGGTCTAATATGAGCCAATGCCAGTCCAGCCATGCTTTATCATTTAGTGCAATGTCCATGCATCACTGGATTATCATTGGAACAAATTCAGAGGATCTGAGCAATCCCTGACTCTCAATGCCTCATGCTGCGACCAATATATGCCATATCCCTGTCCAACAGATGTTGTATGCCAACGTACTGTCCTGAGATCAAACAGAAATCTGAATCTACTGTGGCAGACTATTGCTACTATAAGTGTTGCTTTTGGTACGTTTGTCATTCGTACATGTATACATGTATGTACATATCTATTGGAAAATGTAGGAAAGGACCATCAGTAATAACATAGAGTCCCCTGTTCCTTTCTGTTTACAACAAGAGCTCATTTGATTTTAAATTTGGTTGTGTTTCTTTTCTGAACTGTTTATTGATACGGGCTCAGAGAAGTTCCTAGAGTCCCGGATTCGAATCTCATGAGCGCCTTACCAGAGCATCATTTCACTTGCCACCCAGTGCACGCCGACTGGGTTACCAATGTTAGATATCTGCCTTTGGCTAAACACATGCAAAAGAACTATTACTAATTATTAAAACGAGCAGGGCATATCCCATCCCGTTAGCGTCTTTCCTTTTCCGCCATGCTCTGGCCAAATAGATACGAAAGTATAGTGTCAAAATAGGCGTAAAGCAAATCAACACTCTCACCCCACCCCATCACCAGCATAATGGTTACAAGAGGAATATGACAAGAAGAAGTTAGTCTTGATTTACTGTGTAGGATGGGTAAAGTGTAGCGTGCGTTGTGGGGCCAATAATAGGGAGTTTCGACAGATGCTCCTCAGGAGCAAACCCGTACCTATCAGCGTGGAACTAGGTCACTATGTCAGGTTGTGCATAGGTAATGAGGGTCGATAGCGGCCTCCACTGAGGAATATACGTAAGAAAACCACTTGTTGCGGGCATTATACCTAAGTATATGACGAAATATCTAGCCATTTTACATGTTAAAAAAAGGTTTGGGAACAATATTAAACATGGTGTTGATGTCCTTGCCTAGCAAGTTTGGTGATATTTAACTCTTTTATCGCAGGAGGCATGGTTCAAAAAAACACTACTATAGGGTCGGAGACCCGGTCAGAGACCGCCATCTTTGGTGCTGACCTGACCGGCCCTCCCTGAGTTTTTCTCGGTAGGCACACCAAGGGGAAGGTGACGGTCTTGCGTGCGTAGGGTCTTCTGCTGAAACTAAATGTGGAGGCTCTGGTACACCCGGCTCACGCATCCCTAAAGTAATAAGGATACGGATACGGTTGCGGATAGGTGAGGGGTGTCGAAACTCCCTATTAGGGAGATTTAGCAACCACAACGCACCAACACAACACTATATCATTACGCATCCACTAACTATGTGTACATTACTACCGCTGTGGGGATATCTCGAAAGGCGCTAGGCCGAGGGCAGCTGCATTGGATGCGTGTGTGTTGTATTGGTGCGTTGTGGTTGCTACATCTCTCTAATACAATATGTAGTGTGATATTGGACCCACACATCAACAAAGCCCGACCCAAGCCGGTGATCCACCAATTGGGTTTACCTTAACCTCCTGATTGTTTATTTAAATTTTGAAGAAGAAAGAACTGATGAAAGAAACTGATAAAATGAAATCGGGCAGATGGAAACAGTGAACTGTCCCTTCATTGCTACCACCCTCACCCCCGCCCTCTACGGAATACTTGGGAAAATATGTTTGGTGGAACACCCAAGTTCATCGATTCTGGCCTCAATATTTAGTTAACATCTGCCCAGGGGAGTCGCCACCAGGGGGATGGGGGGGCGCATTTTTGGTGGCGGACTAAAAAGGTCCAAGGCTGTGTTTTATATCTAAAAAAATCATTTTTTGCATGAAAAAATCTAATTACAAATACACATTGCTATGTAAGGGCCCCTGAAGTATAGGAGCCAAGTCCATTGCCCAAATTTCCACTTCCCTTCAAATCATTGACTCTACATGTGTCAGTGACTACTACACTGAGCAACAATCTCAATGTGATCATGCAAGGTCATACAGTCTTTTCTGAAATAATATTACAGGTGTAAGGGTGTAAGCACCCTTCTCCATCTATAGATATGCAGCGGTGATCGACCACTTTGTTGTTGAAATCGCAAAGAACCACTTTTCCTTTGTTGCTATTATTTAGAGAACTAAGAGTTCCATTGTGTGGCTTACATTTATTTCATTGTGATTAGGTAAAGTAACTGTTATGTGGATAGAGAATTTGTTCTATTATTGAACTTGCAATCTTAAATGTATCAATTGCTCTGAAATGACGTTCCAAACAGTCACATTTGGAAAGAGATTTTAACCTCTGGTGTACCCCCTCTAGACTTGGTACCATAACTGATCTTTACAATGAATCATAACATAGATTTAATATATTGTGTTAGTTCCTTATGTGCATGATCATTATTCAATGACTGTTGTACTTTCACTCTGATGATACATAGGTGTAATGGTGCTTTAATTGGAATTGGAATGATATACTTGGATGTTTAAAAATAATTAATCAGGTAAAACAGACACCATTGAAAGTCATCAGTTAGATAAAATACTGTTACAGTTGAACTATTTTCTAGACAATAATTTTAAAAGCAGATTTTATAACGGAGAGTGGTTAAAATAAAAGGTAGGCTAAATGTTTTCCCCCGAAAATTGGTGCCAATTTCACATAAAAATATGATAACTCTGTCATTTGCCTTTTTGGATAGGTTTTAGCCATATCTACAAAATATCTACTCATACCTTCCCTGTTAATCTTAGATTAAAGAAATAAAAGGTCCTGAGTTCTTCCCTGATGTATACTGTGCACATATTAATCTAAATTCCTATAAAGTGGCAATAAAATGACTGATGCATGTAGTGCACAGATGTATATATATATAAGTATTTTTATTTCTCATCATCATACAGTTACAAATTTCATAAAAAGAAAAAATGGTCCTACTATCAATCAACACGGTTGTTCTTCCCAGAAGGTCTTGGTATTACTAATTTTGATTGATTGATTTGTTACATATTGATTTTGTATGCTAATAAACTATAACACTAAACTTTAAACCTTGTTTCCTTTTATTAGAGGATTTTCTTAACTACTACTAGTTCTAGTTGTAATGACTGAAAGGTCATTGTTGCGTGAACATTTATGACATGAGTAATTGTTCAGATGGAATAATATGTCAGCACCATAATAATAAAGTGAATGAAGTAACAAGAAAATAACAATATGCTCAAACAAGTATTTTTCTAGCACCCTGTACTGGGTGTATTTGAGCCCAGTTTATAGCAATTTACTAATTACCTCAAGTAAAACAATTCTTATTTACAGTAATAGTGTATTTTTAGCACCTTGTACTAGGCGGAATCCTTTCGCAATTTCCTACTGTTTCACTTTTACATTAACTCTCCACCTGGGCATAATAACAATAAACATCGTAGTAATTGTAGAGTGAAATATATATTATGTATATATGTATATATTATTTTTTACCTGTCAAACCATGTTATATCTCAGTATAGTATCAACACTTATGTTCAACAATAGCTGTTCCACTACCTGTTAATACTTTATTCCAGCTCCAGTTCAATTTCTGGAACATACCTGTATTTTAAGTTCTTCTTGAATGTTTCAAACTCTGTAATATCTTGCTGCTCTGGGGCCAGCCTGTTCCACAAGTAGGGTATAACACTCAGGAAGGATCTTCTGATCAACTCTGTTTGAGGAGTGATCGTTTTAATTTGATTGATTAGATTGATTAATTAGATAAGATTTAATTTAGATTGATGCACAGTTGTCTCATCATGAAAGAAAAAAAGTTGTTGTAAACTTTATAATGGTTAGAAGTTTACAAAGTTTCCAAGTGCTGGCCCAATCGGTAGAATATACTCAAACTGCCCTGATTTTACTCTCAAGGAAATACCTGGGGGAGCATGCCCCTGGACCCCTATAAAGTGACTTGCACTCTTAGATGCTTTCAAATTGTTATTTGTAATCATCCTGATAATTCCATACCCATGTAAAATAACTACTTATTATTTCAACATTGATGTCCTTATTCAGGCAACTAAAAATTTAGTTTTAACAATCAAAGTTCCACCTAAACCATTCTTTAAAATGATGATGTCTTGTGTATTCTAAAGACCTTTTGCACATGCTTCATTTTGACAGTAAAAGGTCAATACAAATTGGGCTAATTAGCAATTAAAAGTCAGTAATTCTGATGTTGGCTGGTTGGGAGAAAGAAACATGCTTTAACATTATGAGGTACACAACTTTGTGTATGCTGCATACATATATATCTGGAGAGAGAGGTCCATCTAACACATAAAACTCCCCCCCCCCCACACACACACACACACTTGGAAATAGCCAGCGACGCCCCTGACTGCCCTCATAGTCAATTCTTAAAAAGTGGTAGCCCCCTCTAGTGGAAGAGGGAGGTACGAACTGGGGGTATCTGCTTCATGTCAGTATGTTTCATTTTAATACAATTATTTGAATCATGACCCCAACATCATAAAAACGGAACGCCATTTCCCACAGTAACTGTTAACCTCTTGGGCCTAAGTATCTGGTATCATATACATGTATAGGAGCCTCATATGATCCTAGGTATTAATAAATACCATGCTTGTATTACAGTGTACGACCCAATAGATCGCGTTAGATCCCCGGCCTCCAATGACACTGCCAAGATCAAAGACAGCGAATTCGCAGCAAGATCAAACACGGCTCAGTGAACATTCGGAATCCTTTAGGGCCTCACTTGGGTCTAGACAAATATCTGCTTATAAGTTATGTTAATGACTTTTGCTTCTGTCTGGTCCCATGCTTGCGCTTCTTTTATATGCGTTTCTTATCGTGTTTTAATTCTATAAAGGTGAGGAGGTAAGTGTTTCCTTATGAGTACCTCATGAGAAGCTCTCAGTGAATACCGACTGCTCACTTCCCACTCCTGTCTATGGCTCGATGCTTATTTTGCCTGTTAGTAGCTTGGAACCAACAACCTCATTATTTGAAAGTTTACAGACTTGGTTTAGTTTGACATTGGCATGCGTATTCTGAAATGCAATAGCTGTCATCGTCCATAGGAAGTGCCCCAATTGATAAATTATGGGGTACTACTACAGGAAGCGTATAGCAGAAAAGCTAAATCTTTGGGCATCCATGGACCCATCTTCAACATGGCCATTGCTCAGGTGAAGAATACACCAAAGGTGTCGATCATTTGCAACTTTAAACTCAACTGACACACTCAATAAATCCCCCTATTACTTTGGTGCCCAGCTTTGGAAGGTGGGTTGGGGCACCCCGGTAAAAATTGACCAACCATTAACACATGGAAACATCTCCAAACGAACTGACCAACGAGAATGACTCGGGCAAACGGTCAGAATAGCTGATGCTTTCATTCTAAACCTAACCTTACCATGTATAACTATATTAACATTTCACTCCAAACAAATCAATGCCGCTCATACACCCGTCCTCTCTACCTTTCTGTCAATAAAACGCTGCACTAACAACACCCCTTGTGGAAGTTCATTGCGATATGCTTGGACTAAATTAGAAGTTTCTCGACCCTATAGCTAACGGATCTACGAATTATGAATAATAATGCTGGAGCCAGAAGAGGTGTTCACGAGTAGAATGGGAAATGAGTTTTATAATAACATGGTGTTATATAAGGGGGGTTTTGTTACGCAACAGATCTTCCAGAATTTATGCATGAGACTAAATAACAGAATTTATACAATCAAGGTCCGGATTATTGTGTCTGGTGAGGCTTCTCTTTTTAGTTTTGCCAACGACTAAATTGACCAAAAACATCCAATAGTCCATAGCGCAATTTTAGTGTTAAGTTTCGTCATTACTAAACTAAAGGTTAATTACAGCAGATCTGTGCTTACTTTTCCTTCTATACATATATCCCCCGCCTTGGCCCCCGCCTTGGCCCCCGCCCCCACACCCTCGCCCCCACCCACACCTAGGAATGTTTGGTAGTCATATGCCCCTCCCGCCCCTAATCCACCCCGTGCCCCACCCCTCACCCCATCGGCATCTGTCTGGTGGATGAGCCTTCATTTGTCAACATCTCTGACCCAATAACCCCGCCAAGCCTCGCCAGTCAGGGGAAGGGGGAAGTGGGGAGGGGGGTCGACTTCATCAGGGATGAAAGGGGTAACTTCATTCATCCAGGGATTGCATTAACACCGTTTATAATTAATACAACTTCTGTAAAATACACATACATGTTATCTACAAATTTCAATGTTTGCATTAAACATTTAAAAGATTTAATTAGAAGCAGCCGATTAATTAGACGAAACATCGATTAAAAAAGTATAGAAAATAACTGTTTATTGGTAAGTGCCCCCCTCTAGAGACATGCACCGAGTCACTGGCCCCCTTTACTCCGGGAAGTCCCTTTACTCGACTTTAGGGAAGCCAGGACCAAAACACTCTCGTGTATCTGTCATAAGGGATGAGCCAAATATTCCCCCCAGTTTTCATCTTGTTTTCCACAGCAGGACACAAACCCAGATATATAGCGTTCCTATGGTATCTATGGATTAACGAGTGGATTTCTCTATTTTCATGGATCATTAGGCCCGAACTGTCAACCAGCGACACCTACCTTAAGCAGTGTGGGTGTTTGCCGAGGTGTTTGCCTTTGTGGACAGATGGACGGTGAGAAGACAGAACACAAAGGTAAGCTGAAGAGTTTAATGGAGCGTTCTAAATCCCTTCTTTAAAGTAAGCCTTCGAATAAATAGTTTTGTTCCCATTAACGGCATCATGTTGTACTGAAATTCATCCTAGGCTCAGCTCAAAGCCTTTCGGATCCCTTCAAACTAAGGGAGACCTTAGAGAAAGACTTAAGAGGAATGTTATATTATACTTCTAAGGGGAGACTGACCACAACATTCCATTAAAATCCCCATTATGACGGTAGTGGTGGGCCTATATATACTCAAGGACCGGGAATGTCATTGACATACCGATCTTATCTCATCTGATAGGCTCTGAGCCTAGTCTGTATTTAGATGCTTAATTGTATACCTGATTGACATCGTGAAAGGTATCACCTGAATAATTTGAACACTGAATAATTTGAACACACACACCCATGTAAACATACAGTAATCCCCACTATCTCTCCCCTCTCCCCTCTCTAAATACTACTTAGACCCAGTTTGGTCAGATTCTGGGGTGTATTTTTTCACAACAGACCACGGCAATCACTTCCGGCAACTTCCGGTAAGAAATCAGGGTTATAGATGTCAAAAGAACTGGTAAATAAAAGTCAGTAAGTGGTAAATAACAGTCGAATCTGACCAAATCGGGTCTAAAAGCACTAATACCCTCGGTTTTGGATGGTCTGGGTGGTCTATTGCCTGGTGGAAATTCTCGGGGCTAACGCCCCTCGAATTGTCCACCAGGCTATAGACCACCCAGACCATCCAAAACCTCGGGTATTATTGCTATAATAGTTCCATCTCGGTCTCCTCTAGTCCCCTCCCCCCCCCTCATAGTCTGTCTCCTTCCCTCATATCAGTGTATCCCTCCCCCCCCCCCCCCCCCACACACACACACACCTTCCATATGGCACTGTTGCTGTTCAAAGGACTTTCATGAGTGCACCTCTCATTTTGGTGGGGGCGTGGAGGCGGGGGGAGGGGGTGGATGGAGGTCTTTTACACATGGGTGACCCATATGATAGTGACCCTTGCTAGCACTGCACATATCCATTCTGTCCATTCTGTCCATTATGTCTCATGTGACACGTTGAGAGAGGTCGATCGAGAGGAACCCTCAAATATCACTGTCACCACACTGAATGTCCGTGCCGCGCTGCACGTACATCAAAACAAATAGGCCAATCATTGCTGCCGAATCATTTCCTAAGATATCTCCATGTCTACACCACCTATTACAGTCCACGATCCCATACAACTTTAGTAACCATATATGGTCTTGAGTACAGTATAATATAGTCATAGTTCTGCCTCTATTTAGAGAAAACTCCTAAATAAATTTGTGGTGGGATGTCCGTGCAGGTTTTAGAGGATGTCCGTGCTACAATCCTATTTGAAAAAAGAGATGTCCGTGCTGATGCCAACTTTTCTCTGTTAGTTATAGTAATGCTACTCATTTTGAGTTTATCTAATGTGATTAGATAGCTAATAAATATATTGACAAAAAGAAGATTCTATGATAACCATATTCTATTCACACAAATTATGTACAATGGATGAGTATGATTTGTTCATTATTCAAATACCAATTTTACTAAATGTCTATACGAGCAATTCCACCAATTGGTCGACATATGACTATAAAATAGATTTTTTAATTTACAATGAGAAATCTTGGTCTGGAGTTACTTTAATCAATTCAGTTTACTTCCCCGATCGGAAATACATCAGATATACCCTACTTTTTCATATCTGGCATAGATATTTTAAATTCTTGAGGACAAAAACACTGTTTTATTGCCTAAAAATTAATGAAAATATTGCTAATATGAAAAAAAAATGGTGTAAAGAGAGAACAAAATGTCCACTCATGGTTACATGTTTATTCAAATTTCATATGATGACCCTGGGTACCGAATAATTTGAAAAAAATATATTTCTAATAATCCATTGGTAGATGTGGAATGCAAAAATGTCTGGGGAAGTCTGTATAAATGTCACCATAACGTGCCTATTCAAACCTAGAATAAAAATATATTCTAAAGTCAAAGAAGGGTAAAGTAGAGATGTTCTAGAAAGGTTTCAATGTATTCGCCCATATAATAATGACTGAAGTTGAATATTATTATTTTCTTTGGAATTAGAGCATATTTGGGAAGGTAACGGTCACCGTAACGTGTCGGACATTTTAATTAATAAAAAATAAAATATTCCGCTGATGTGCATTATTGCACCTCAAGAGTGCTAACCATGATGTCACCGTAACGTGCCGGCACGTTACGGTGACATAAACCATGTGACATAGTAATTATGTGACATTATTTATATATGTATAGTATGGACATACAGAGAACCTTTTCCCTAATAATTTTGCCTCTAAGTACTTAAACAGACTTTATATCTACTATCATAAACAACCAATACAATTATTCAAGTCATCTTAACAGGAAAACGAGGGGAAGAATGTAATATATCTTTGTATAAATTCTAAATAATAATAATGGAATTTTATGTGTATAGACAGAGGGTCAATGCACTGTGACCCTTGCCGCTGCCATTACCATATTACCATATAACCGAATCGTTTTTTGGCTGTTAATTTTCTTCTATAGTTGGAATATTTTCACAAACTAAAAAGCGTTATGACCCCCATGTCAATACTTGAGACACTGTGAGGCACACAGTGATTCAAAACATTTGAATCATTTTTGTATTTTGTTTTATTCAAGAGTTTCATGATGCATAATCCATAAAAAAATATTGCACTAAAATCTTGGATTAAATACTTAGAGGATGAGAGACATGTATTGTTGCCCAGACTGACATTTTGGTTGTCCCGGGCTACCAAAACGGAGATTTGGCGAACACTGCAAATATTGTCAACATGTTATAAATGATCGGGGGCAACAGGGGCCCATTTTAGGTGGTCTAGGGGGTGGGGCAGTACCCCCTAGTAACCCCACTCAGTATGTATCTTTCAAAACCTGTTTGAAAAGCAGTATGCTGCACGTACATCGGCCAAAACCTGCACGTACATCTACACAAGTTGCATTCAAATGCAGCACGGACATCTGTGACTTTTCTTTAGACAGGTATAGTGACGAAATTACTTAGATTTGCAGTCTATATTTTTTACTAAGGCTTTATCTAAGTCATTCAATATACATGTCCTCGAACTTAGAAAGATTGTTATGTTCGAAATTCCGAGAAACAAATGAAAATGAGTATCAAAAGAACATAGCATTGGCCGTTATTTGATGTATGTGCAGCGCGGCACGGACATTCAGTGTGGTCACAGTGAATATGACCATGGGTGATCTGTTTCATATTTCATATCATGTGTTGCGATGCTGAGGGAAATATTATACACGCTAGGCGGCGCGACGCATGGCTATGCCTGTGCCATGTGGATCCATGTTACTTGATTCTCGGCAGCTATACCAGTATACTCACACGTTTGTTTATATGTTTTAAGACAATGTTGTATTCATGTTAATGTGTTACATATGGAACACTTGCACTCATTAAGGGTGGTTTTCGTTTTGCCCTGAAAACACATCACACTAGCTGGGTTTTTTTTTTTTACAAAGGGTGATGTACTTAGTCAATTTATTTCACATTATTTATTGTTCAGCTCTGTATTCGTCTCTACACTTCTAATCAATCTAATACCATATGATTTTTTTTACATTGTTTCACTCCTTGTATAAAGTATGTATAATCAGATTAATACAATTTTATTAAGTAAGGAAGGCATTTAAAGAGTATGTGCTTACAGTATTCAGTAGGCTATTCGTTCAAACACATCCATGATATTTTCTATTATATCATGAGTCCCTACATTCCTTGACTCCAATTGCCTGAACATACCTCTAGAGTGTTTATCGATCTTCATCTCGAGAAGTCATCGCCTTGATTATAGTCGATCCCATCCCTGGATTCTATCAGGCTGCGTGGACAGCTGACAAGTCCCATCCCTGTGTACAATGACCTGTGGAACGTATACGGCCAGTTAAAAGGCAATTGTTAGGTAACCCTGAGAATGTACCCTGCCAACTATTTACCTAACTCTCCAAACATACCATCCCTTGAGTGGCTGACTATTTACGTCCCCGTTCAGTCTGTCCAGGGCATTGAAGTGACCACACTCGGTGTATTTATCTCCATTGGACTAATTCTGGTGCATTCCATCTTTGCTGGAGATGAACGTACCCAAGGTCACTCTTTGTCCTACCTGCTTGTTGCGCTACAATCTACAGGAGGGCATCTGTTGTGGTCTAAACGTATACTAATGTACTAATAAAACAAAGGGTCGGCAGGTCAATAAGTATAATATTTGCACCCAAATAACAAACAATGTTAGAAATTAGAGGATAATTAATATCATGATATTGTGTTTCGTTTCATATTTCATATGCATACGCCCAGATTGATGATGGTTCGTCGCTATCATATCCATAACCTTGCGTTATAACAAAATAAAAACTACTTCAACTCATCACGAGAATTGGTTAAAGACGTTCATTTCAATTCATTTCACACGTCTGCATTTCAGGACTTGGCTTGGTAATTGAAGACCGCGTCCCACGTCATATGAGACCCTTTGTAATATAACTTCCATGTCTCAAATGAACTTGAGGACTACTCCTTAAAAGCCTCGCTGTCATGCCTATATATCGCGGTTCGTTAGGACTTCTGTGACAGAAAAGAATCTGTATTCTATCTCTGTTACAAGTGTGGGGTCCTGATGCAGAACTTTTTTTTCCGTTGTCGGTTTTGCACATTATTCTATATAATTACTCTGGATAACTATGCCTTAATGAAGCAGTTGTTCATATAGTCTCATATGCTTTCAAGCTTTTTCAGTTACAGACCAATCTGAAGCGTCCTTCAGTTTTGATATTTATGAATCAAAAGTACGAGTTCCATAACTTCGTATTGGGCTTTAATGCAAGTTGCTGTTATATTATGATTTAGTAGGATTTACAGCTTCATTAACTTTAACTTTCAAGAAATTGTTATGCATAGTTTGACAGGGCGTATCATATAATGGCTTATTTTGCACCACAACTTATAACATTGGGAACTTCTGAAATCGCTTATTTCTCCCTGTGGGGGGTTTGGGGTTTATTAGAGTTGCAGATCCCTGTGTTTCGATGCTGCATTATCCAATCCCATTGGGTGTTAAGCTCCACATCAGCGTCAGCATGTATAATGGCACTCTGTTCGCATTAAATATCGTGGACAAAGCATTGCTTCTGATTTGTGGGAAGAGATTTGGGAAGCTTTGCGGATGTAACCAGCTCTGGCACAATGCTGATGTGCATTTCGCGAGTGCTCTTGTCGGTGTCACGTGGAAAGAGAGCTTTACCTGCTTCGAATCATGGTAGAATCGGAGTGAACAGTGGCTCTCTCCATGTAAATCTATTCCCTAATTGTGCATTAAATTCTTGACGCCCACTTTCTGACATGCAATTTAATCAATCTAATAGATTCATAGCTACCCGTTAATAAAACTGAATCACTTTAAAAGAAACTTTTGTTTTATTCATTTAAGTACCGGTATGCGCCCTATATCAAATCACTCTAGTCATTTTACCTTAGATGTGTTTTATGAAAGCTAATATATCTAATTAGATTTAAGTTATTATAATGCAATTTGTGTTTTGAATGTGACATCAATAATATACTTATGAAATGCAGCTTTAGTGTTTCAAGTTTCCCTTGATTGCTTATTGTTGGGTGATTTTTTTCCAGTTTAGGACAACTACCCTGTATCTAAAAAAACATTTGGCCTAATGTAGAAGCAATGAGAGTACATTGATGTACTCTCGTTTGTAGAAGTGGCCATTATACTATTAGATGTGTTCCTAGAACCAGATACTAGCAGGTCTAGTTAGCATAATAGCCGCCTGCAGCCGTAGACTCATTTGTTGAGTAAAATCTAATAAAGGAGTCATCCATAAAATATATTCTTTACAATGTCACTGAGTGGCTGGCTGCAGAAATAAGAGCAGCCTTAGCTCTAAGTTGGATTATAGCCCATGAGAAGCTTCTTGTTCACTATGTAAGTAAATGGCCTCTGAAATTAAAGTAATTGTCGATCAATGTCTGTGAACATCACTTTGTATGGATGCGTGGATGAGGTTGCAACTATATATGAGTGTGGATCTTCCATCTCAGTCATGATTCTTTGAACCATACCCGTGTAGACTTTCTATTTGATCTACGTCATATATATTTGCAATATCTGTGTACAAAAGCTGTGTACAGGTCACAAACCAGTATGTGAGCGTTTTGCCATGCGACATGTGTTTTGATCGATGATTATATGGCCCTGTTATCAGGAACACACATGCATTCAATCGGAAATTACAATTAATTAAAATTCGACAATCCACAGGTGAAATGTTTTAAATTGAATTTGAAATTAATTAATATTAGACCATATGAAACCCTTCATATAATTAGCATATAATTCATATCATTAAAAATAGCATTCAGTTTGTATAGGCGTTGCATCACCTGCTTAGACACACACTAATATATTTCATTCGCCAAATTCTAGTTGTTTCACAAATTTCACGCAAACTCCTATAATCCCTGCTATCCGATTCTACGGATAACAATCCCATGTTCATATATCATAAAGGGAACTTTCTTCTAAAATTGCCTCGCGAGATCTCATACTCAATGTATTAAATGGCATAGTCATACAGGTCTGGTGGTGATACATCCATATAAAATGATATGTCAATAATGCGAGATATAACACACCAGTAAATAGGTAAAAATGGGAATGAGCCGTTCTAGTCATTGATATTCAGAGTAGCTCCCAGTGCAATATATTGGATTGTATAGGTGTGTATTGGTATGCTGGATTTCTGTTCAGTTCGACGGGGATTAATGGTTATGGTTCTGTGAAGTCTCCATCCTCTGTGATATTAGACATGACTCACACAATAAGTATCAACTAGGTTTAAGCAAACGGCACAGGAGTTAGTACCTTGTATCTGAACAGTTCATGCTTTTAACGCATTTGCCAGGTAAGGGAATAACCTTAAATATCACCTGTTCCCCGTAAGGTATGCACTGCTTTGCAGGGGTCTGACACATAGACTGACTCTAATTGTTCCGAGCTCACAAGGACCAGCATGTAAAGTGCCATTTTACCTCATTAATGTCCCTATAAGTAACATTTCAGCGGAGACGATACTTCATATTTCAGCAAAACGTCAGGTAGACATGTGGTCCCACATTCTAGCTTGGATTAGCTAACACGGGGCTATGACGTACTGGAGCTTACCAAACGGTCGCTTATATTGAGTTGAAAAGCTATTTCCTCGTAACCCTGCTATAATATATAAATATTATACTGGTACAGGATATTGTATTCAAATTAGAGATTGATAGTTAGGCCAATATTTTGGGGACAACCCTAGATAGCTCGTTGAGAAGTAAATGGAAGTTTATCTTTGAACGTTGACCTTGCATGAATTAGGTCTGCGACACAGTGCTGTTTTTGGATTTAAATCATTGGTCTTATTATAATGTTATTTTCCATTTTTATATTACCGGTATATTATACTTATGTTTTGACAAATACCATCTAAGTTAGATTCGTACTGCTCATACTGAGAATAGATATTACATAATGTTTGTGGCTGAATACAAATATTTAAATACAAATACATCGATCTACAGACGGATAGATCTATAGATCTATGTATTATGTTTATCATTCACAAATATATCAATGATGCAAATATTACTATATATATTTATGTATATCATTCACAAATATATTAGTCCAAATATCTCCAGCCTTCCCCTGGTTAAACCCAATAGAAAGGAAATCTAAGTACCGACGTATATACATGTCTTATTGGATTAATCGTATTTTTAAGTCTTCACTCATGCTCTTAAAATCCAATTTCCTTCAGGTTTAAAATAAAAAATGTTTGTATAGACTGATCAAATCTGCATGGGGAGCCTTGTGAGATGAGGACTATTGTATTTCAGCATGTGGTGAAAGCAACCCTCAAGTGGTTATAACATCTGGTCCCCAGACAATTATAATCTGTTTTAAATCAATTCTATGAGAGCAATTTTGCGATGTGCATCATTCTAGGTATAGATGCTGACGTTTCCGGAAACTCTGACTGATCAAGGCCGTAGGCTGAGGGCAGTTAGTGAAAGTATTCGAGCGCTGAAAGAAATGGCCGGGTTTCTAATTATTTTAGAATATATTTTGGCCTGTAAAATAAATAAAATGAAATTAATACGTCGGTAAAGTTTCGAAGTTGAGAGGTCCACCATATGTTTTCCTTTCTCACTGCTTATAAACAAATTAAAGGCTCTTAGGGAGATATGGGGCATTACTACTACATTGCTATTCCTATCTCACTGTGACCACACTGAATGTCCGTGCCGCGCTGCACATACATCAAATAACGGCCAATGCTATGTTCTTTTGATACTCATTTTCATTTGTTTCTCGGAATTTCGAACATAACAATCTTTCTAAGTTCGAGGACATGTATTGAATGACTTAGATAAAGCCTTAGTAAAAAATATAGACTGCAAATCTAAGTAATTTCATCACTATACCTGTCTAAAGAAAAGTCACAGATGTCCGTGCTGCATTTGAATGCAACTTGTGTAGATGTACGTGCAGGTTTTGGCCGATGTACGTGCAGCATACTGCTTTTCAAACAGGTTTTGAAAGATACATACTGAGTGGGGGTACTAGGGGGTACTGCCCCACCCCCTAGACCACCTGAAATGGGCCCCTGTTGCCCCCGATCATTTATAACATGTTGACAATATTTGCAGTGTTCGCCAAATCTCCGTTTTGGTAGCCCGGGACAACCAAAATGTCAGTCTGGGCAACAATACATGTCTCTCATCCTCTAAGTATTTAATCCAAGATTTTAGTGCAATATTTTTTTTATGGATTATGCATCATGAAACTCTTGAATAAAACAAAATACAAAAATGATTCAAATGTTTTGAATCACTGTGTGCCTCACAGTGTCTCAAGTATTGACATGGGGGTCATAACGCTTTTTAGTTTGTGAAAATATTCCAACTATAGAAGAAAAGTTACAGCCAAAAAACGATTCGGTTATATGGTAATATGGTAATGGCAGCGGCAAGGGTCACAGTGCATTGACCCTCTGTCTATACACATAAAATTCCATTATTATTATTTAGAATTTATACAAAGATATATTACATTCTTCCCCTCGTTTTCCTGTTAAGATGACTTGAATAATTGTATTGGTTGTTTATGATAGTAAATATAAAGTCTGTTTAAGTACTTAGAGGCAAAATTATTAGGGAAAAGGTTCTCTGTATGTCCATACAATACATATATAAATAATGTCACATAATTACTATGTCACATGGTTTATGTCACCGTAACGTGCCGGCACGTTACGGTGACATCATGGTTAGCACTCTTGAGGTGCAATAATGCACATCAGGGGAATATTTTATTTTGTATTAATTAAAATGTCCGACACGTTACGGTGACCGTTACCTTCCCAAATATATGCTCTAATTCCAAAGAAAATAATAATATTCAACTTCAGTCATTATTATATGGGCGAATACATTGAAACCTTTCTAGAACATCTCTACTTTACCCTTCTTTGACTTTAGAATATATTTTTATTCTAGGTTTGAATAGGCACGTTATGGTGACATATATACAGACTTCCCCAGACATTTTTGCATTCCACATCTACCAATGGATTATTAGAAATATATATTTTTCAAATTATTCGGTACCCAGGGTCATCATATGAAATTTGAATAAACATGTAACCATGAGTGGACATTTTGTTCTCTCTTTACACCATTTTTTTTTCATATTAGCAATATTTTCATTAATTTTTAGGCAATAAAACAGTGTTTTTGTCCTCAAGAATTTAAAATATCTATGCCAGATATGAAAAAGTAGGGTATATCTGATGTATTTCCGATCGGGGAAGTAAACTGAATTGATTAAAGTAACTCCAGACCAAGATTTCTCATTGTAAATTAAAAATTCTATTTTATAGTCATATGTCGACCAATTGGTGGAATTGCTCGTATAGACATTTAGTAAAATTGGTATTTGAATAATGAACAAATCATACTCATCCATTGTACATAATTTGTGTGAATAGAATATGGTTATCATAGAATCTTCTTTTTGTCAATATATTTATTAGCTATCTAATCACATTAGATAAACTCAAAATGAGTAGCATTACTATAACTAACAGAGAAAAGTTGGCATCAGCACAGACATCTCTTTTTTCAAATAGGATTGTAGCACGGACATCCTCTAAAACCTGCACGGACATCCCACCACAAATTTATTTAGGAGTTTTCTCTAAATAGAGGCAGAACTATGACTATATTATACTGTACTCAAGACCATATATGGTTACTAAAATTGTATGGGATCGTGGACTGTAATAGGTGGTGTAGACATGGAGATATCTTAGGAAATGATTCGGCAGCAATGATTGGCCTATTTGTTTTGATGTACGTGCAGCGCGGCACGGACATTCAGTGTGGTGACAGTGCTATCTACTGGGGTGGTCTGCTGTAAAGTAACGTCTCATCGCAATATATTATTGTAACACCAGAGAATAACACGTCGGATACCGATATTGCAGTACATTGGTTAAAAGTATATAGATATATGATCTGCCAATAACTACGTTTGACATTTAATATAATTTATTTCCCCTGTGCAAGTTGTCAGTATGTACGCCCATTGAAGTTACCCTGAGGTGGTATATTTTCAACATAGTAGGCCTACTTACAGCCGGCATTTGGAATAATATAGAGGACCTATAGTTTGCAAGGTGTGATATCCATTTTAGCAATAAAAGTAGAAGAATACATTATGTGTATGAAAATGAATAACTATTCATATCAGTAATGTTTATTCTGGATAGAAGTGTTATTATAGAAACAATTGCCTCATAAGTAAAGTGATCACGCATGCGTTCGGAGGGTGGGGAATGGTGGTGGTGGGGCGGGGGGCGGGCGGGGGTTGGAGAGCAGTCTGGTCAGGCAGAATTTAGCTGATGACAACAACAACACGCTTGACAGTAGAACTCTGGGTAATTTAGGAAGGTGAGATGGGCCAACACATTGTATGAATACAAAAATCAAAATCATATCAAAGTGGAAGTAGTTCATGTAAACAAAGCCTAGTTGATAACAAGGGATCGAGGCAATAATACTTATTATATTAGAAATTATGTTAGGAAATATTGCTCAAACTTGTGGTAATTCAGTAGAGTCCTCGGGTCTGTGCAGTCCATTGTATATTATGCAACCACTAAAAGAGGGCCCCGGCAATGGCAGCGATATGCATCGTAGATCGCTATTCGTCAGGTCGGATAAGATATTTGTATAATATTCCAAGGAGGCGCAGAAGTAAGGGAATCTTTGAACTCCACCCATATTATGACTGCATAGCCTGGATAATGGTTACGAGTCAGCATTTAATATCATTATCAGGCTATTTCTGACCTGGACAAGAGTATTACTTACCTTTATCTCCTTTTGTGGCCAGGGATCAAGAAACGATTCCCTTTTCTTGTTTGCTCCACTATACAACAACACATCTGCTCCTCCACGATATTGCTACTTCTTCTCTCTCGCCCACATCTCTTGTTCCTACTATTAGAGCTCGTTGTCTTCCTCAAAGGTCGCAATATGCCTGAGTATATGGCTCTCTATGCCTTCATTTAAAGCCACAGAGGTATAGCTTACTGTCTTTTTTGTCATATAATGTGCCATTCTATGGAAATCTGTGACCTTGATGTGTTGTGTCCTTCACCTAATTATCTTTACCTACAGCCAAAAGGATGGGTTTAAGAATGTGTAGATTCAATACAAAAGAGCTGCGTAGAAAGCGTAAAAAAATCTTATTTCGATTCATGTAAGAGTTTTAGCATATCTCCCTGGCCTTGGAGGACATTCTGGCCATTTGCATCTGTCAATCATATATTTATTTTGCAAGTGAAGTATGTTTTATTCATGTTTTACTAGCCTTAAACGTATTGTAATTGTTGTTCTGGACTCATGATTATTTACACCATCTCTCTTTAAAGATGATTCCTTCATTTTGAAATAACATACACATGTGTCAGATATGATGTCTATATCTTGTGATGATTTCCAAGTAATCTTAAAACGGAAGTATTAAAGAAAAAAGTAACGAGTTTCATCAACACAAATCTACATATTCGTATTGATTAACATATCATACTTTGTAAATCGAATGGAATCTGGATTATGTTCCGTTATCGCTTTGGGCTCGTAACCCGAAAGTTCTACACCATTCCATGGATATAGACTAGCTGTAAATAAAGCACCATACGGGGCTATTGCAAAGACGCCATTCAAACGGGACAGCTAGGGTTGCGGTAGTTTGTAGCAGTGTTTTTAAGCACCATTTTGGGGGCTCATTTACATACATTTGGGCATGCGCAATGAGACATAAACAATTTGGGGTGGCATGTTTCAATATCGAGAAGATTATGGAGCACATTTGCTGATAATAAAGGGTTCTCTGTGTAGTGTGTCTGGACAAACTAGAGAGCTTTGAACTTCCCCAATTATACGTGAAGGTGAAAACATCACCGATTATATTGGAGAAGTCACGCCCTTAACTACGCCGCCTAGGTAACCACGCCCCCCTTGGTCCCGCTTATGACGTCGCCCCTGTGTTTACCTATGACATCATAGTCCCAATGCTTCCACGCCCACCTTTCCTTCCACTCTCAACCGCTCCTCCGCCCACGCCACACGTATAATTTTTTTGCTGGCGTGATTTTGAGTCAAGATTCGACTTCAAATATGGGTAGATATTGCACGCCCTGCGGACTTGAGCATGATGCTCCCATGGGTCTACATTGCAACCGTAAATTGATAGCAGAGGTTGTGGCGTTAGAAGGTGAAAAGACAGCTCAACTCACCGGGCGTGTTGACGGTCTGGAGAACATGGTGAGTCGCATCCTTACAGCGGTCCAGGCGCTGGAAAAGAAGCCCGAGTCATCGATAGGCTCCTCCGATAGTGAAATTCATATCAATGAAGATAAAGGCAGGAAGTCTCGTCGGGATCTGGAGGATGAAGAGCCTTCACATAGTAGAGAGAGTTCCATATATACAGCGGGCTCGTCATCTCACCGCCGTCGGCGCAGTTCTTCTAGGAAGAGGTCTGGGCCTTTCGACCGCGAATCAGTCATCGACAAGGGTGAGACAGTTGAAAACTTTAATGAACTTTTGCTGCTGTCCTTGAAGCTTATGGAAAGGTTAATTTCTGACTCACGCCCTGTAGAGGAATTGTCTAGTGTGTTATCTCACTGTGTCACCATGACTGAGAAAGATGCTTCATCCATGTACACTCTCAAGGCGTCATTGGCGTATGATCAGGCAGTCAGATCTAGGGCCAACAAGAAAGGTCTGGTCGCTTTCGGCAATACACGCCAGGAGGAGGTATTGCGCTACTATTCCTATGAAAATTCACGCAAAGCAGCTACATCGAAATCTTCTGTAAAATCCAAGCCTTCCAAGGAACGTACGTGTTTCAAGTTTAACTCTGGTGGATGTACCAGATCTCAATGTGACTACGGCCACCGATGCTCTTCATGCGGATCAGCTGATCACGGGGCGAAGACCTGTGCGCCGACCAAGGCGTCTAAATAGGATGCGGCAGGGGTAAATCGGGGTAGTGGCGCCATCTCTGTTATTGCTATAGACACTGTTTCTGATTCTCCAGCTTTGGAGGAGAGTTTAGAAGGTAAGATGGCTGTCAAGGACTTTGTGGGTAGTGTTTCCACTACGTTGCAAGAGGATTTTCCCCCCGGTTTATTCCATACAGGTGATATTGAGACTTCTTGTGATAGTGATTTTGATTACCATTATATTTGCGAGGCTGTTGCCGAATTTTATCGAGATGAATGTAATATTTCTTGTGATGGCGTGGTGTTTTCCACGCCTGTTTCCCCGAACGATCGTTCGGTGAAGGTTTTTAGTAAATGTTTTGATGGTACTTGCACTTGTGTTCATACGCTCGGGTGTATTCCCGTGCAGCTGAAGCCGTGTAGATTTGCGGCAATTTTAAGCCTTCAAGGTTGTGCAGTTTTTGATCGCTATATAGAAGTTTTCTACGGTATTATTGACGGCTTTGACGTCATAGATTCGCCAGTACAGGCGTACAACTGTATAAATTATTCATCTATTCTTGAGGAACCTGCTCGTTCCAAGATGGATACGATAGTCGAAAATGAGATTTTGGAAGGCTGTGTCTCGGTAGTTAGGGACAAGCCCAAGTGTATTCACGCCCTAGGAGCAGTCGCCAAAGCTGACGGGGGTCTCAGACCAATTACGGATTGTTCTCGGCCCGATTCTGACTCTGTAAACTTTCACTGTGACTCTCTTGTACGTAATTTTACTTATAATAGTATTGACGATGCAACTGATATGGTAGAAGAAGGTTCATTTATGGGCGTGGTTGATATTAAGTCGGCCTATCGTGCCGTCGCCATTAATCCTAGTCATCGTAACTTATGTGGCTTCAGATGGGTTATAAATGGTAAGGAAGAATATCTAACTGATAATCGTTTATGTTTTGGCCTCAGAATTGGGCCTTGTGTATTCGACAGTATCTCTAACCTCATTGAATTTACCATGTTCAATTTGTGTAATATACGTGTGGTTAATTACCTAGATGATTTTTTCTTATGCTCTCCCGATTTGCCCTCCTGTACCCAGTTCAGAGACACTCTCATTGTCCTCCTGCGTTATCTAGGCTTTCACGTGGCGTGGAAGAAAGTTACTACGCCCAGTACTAAGTGCACGTATTTGGGCTTCAGCATTGACTCGGTTGGGATGACCCTGAGTCTGCCCGAAGGGAAATTAACCAAGCTTCGTCGCCTGCTATCGACTGTTGTAGACGCCAAATTCATCTCTAAGAAGGACTTGGAGTGTTTGTGTGGGTATCTGGCCCACTGTGCGTCAGTTTTCAAGGGAGGGCGCACATTCTGTAGGCGTCTATTTGACTTGTACAAAATTCTTCTGTGCAAACGCCTGACGAGGTCTCCCATATCAGACGCCTTCCGCCAGGATATCATGTGGTGGCATGGCTTCTGTAAAGTATTCAACGGTGTGAGGTTATTAAATAAACCTGAATTTCATCTTCCCCTAGTGTCTGACGCTTCAAGTAAGGGGTTCGGCGCATTTCTCGGCGCAGATTGGCTTGCAGGCGCCTGGGAAGCATGTGTAGTGCCTTGGTCAGATACGGATTGTGGTCATTTAATTGACGCCCCTACTGAG
This sequence comes from Sthenelais limicola, assembly GCA_942159475.1. Lineage (NCBI taxonomy): Eukaryota > Metazoa > Annelida > Polychaeta > Phyllodocida > Sigalionidae > Sthenelais > Sthenelais limicola. The sequence continues at coordinate 66,216,840 of OW804097.1, read as the reverse complement.
AATGTTCGTGTGGACAACATTAATGTGCAAGAGCTTCATCCCGTGCTAGTGGGCGTCAAACGCTGGAAGGACTTGTTGAGAGGTTCCCGAGTCCATTGCTTCATAGATAACACTCAGGTCGTGGCAATGTTAACTACGGGCGTGAGTTCTAATAAGACTTGCATGCAATGGTTATACAAACTGTATTGGATCACTTTCATCTACGATATTGAACTTCTTCCTCAATACATTAACACCAAGAATAATGTGGTGGCTGATTTTTTATCACGCCTTCCCTATGGGAAAATGCCTTTTGACTTTACTATATTATCTCAAGCTGGACTATGTTGTTTTACTGATAATCCTTGTCGTTATGATAGGCATGTCAGCGTGGATGAAGAGGTTCCACCAACTACAAGCATCTTCTGTGGCGCCGTCAACGCTGGAACAAAGAGAACGCCAGTGGCGTCTGTTTAGTAAATTTATATGTGATAACAACCTCCCGTCGTCCCCTATACAAGTCGACGTGGTGTGTATGTTCGCAGCTTTCCTAGCCACCTTCATGAAAGTTTCTTCTGTATCGACCTACCTTAGTGGCGTGGTGTTTGGCACGCGACTACGCTTCATCGACTGCCCACCTATGTCTCACCCAGCGATCAAATCTGTACTAAAGGGTGTCAGCCGTCTACCAGGGGCGTCGCCAGTTCCTTTTGAAGCGCTATTGCCACGCCACCTTCTTCTGATGTCCCGTCAGGTCAACTACACTTCAGCGTCAGAATCAAGATTGTGGACAATGATTATCTTCCTATTCAGGACTTTGCTGAGAGTGGGCCATATAGTTCCCTCCCCCCACTCTCTTCTCCGTGAAGACGTCTCAGTGACTCCCTGGGGCGTGCTTGTCACGGTAAAATCTTCAAAAACTTCAGCATCTCCATTCACTATTCCAGTGGTTATGCTTAGTGATTGCGCCTTATGCGCTGTGTATTGGCTGAAAAAATGTGTTTTTGCTGAAAAATTATCTCCTTCAGCTTTATTATTCTCTTCTGCTGGGCGTGAATCTCCGTCCTACGATGACTTTAAGAAGTTTCTACAAGCCCTTCTTCTACGTGCAGGCATATCAGGTGTGTTCAGCCCCCAATCGTTAAGGAGAGGTGGCGCCACGTATATGGCGTCTGTGGGCGTTAAGCTTTCGGACATTAAAGCCCGAGGTAATTGGCGTTCTTCATGTGTGGACTCTTATATCAAGCCCGAGATGGACACTAAGCTTAAAGTGGATTCATTCATGGCTGAACATCTCTCTTCTCACAAGTGACTTCTGTTTGGCCTCTCTTGGTGATAATAAAACCTCCTGATGAAGGTTTCAAGGCCATTTCTCCGTTCTGTGTTTATTCCAACGTAGTGCGGGCGTCCAAGCCATATATGTGAAGGTGAAAACATCACCGATTATATTGGAGAAGTCACGCCCTTAACTACGCCGCCTAGGTAACCACGCCCCCCTTGGTCCCGCTTATGACGTCTCCCCTGTGTTTGCCTATGACGTCATAGTCCCAATGCTTCCACGCCCACCTTTCCTTCCACTCTCAACTGCTCCTCTGCCCACGCCACACGTATAATTTTTTCTTTTATATATGTATCTGTTTATGGTGATAATAAAACCTCCTGATGAAGGTTTCAAGGCCATTCCTCCGTTCTGTGTTTATTCCAGCGTAGTGCGGGCGTCCAAGCCATATATGTGAAGGTGAAAACATCACCGATTATATTGGAGAAGTCACGCCCTTAACTACGCCGCCTGGTTAACCACGCCCCCCTTGGTCCCGCTTATGACGTCGCCCCTGTGTTTATCTATGACGTCATAGTCCCAATGCTTCCACGCCCACCTTTCCTTCCACTCTCAACCGCTCCTCCGCCCACGCCACACGTATAATTTTTTCTTTTATATATGTATCTGTTTATGGTGGTAATAAAACCTCCTGATGAAGGTTTCAAGGCCATTCCTCCGTTCTGTGTTTATTCCAGCGTAGTGCGGGCGTCCAAGCCATATATTTAGCTATACTTGTCTTCACGACGACGACCCTGTATACAATATTATGGGCTCATCTGTGTTGGCTAGCTATATACATGATTTAATGTATTCCTCTATAGTATATAACATGTTTTACCTGAGAGCCTTCAAATGGTGTGTTTTAAAATTAATTATAAATCGGTAGCATGAGGAAAATGTCCATTCCTAGAATGTTCTAGTCAATTGCATTAGGCAATGACTGTGCATTGAAGCGAGACGCCTCCCACCCACTTACCTATAACACACTCCACTAACACCCTATTTGACCCACAAAACACCTTGCCGGCTTTCCAACTCACTTCACTCTCGCCAACAAACCTCAACAGTTCTTATTTCCCACCCGTCTACACCTTTTTCTCTTCATTTCATTCATACTAACTAATTAACTCTCAAAATAATCATTTTTAATCATTTTCCATCAATTTATATCAAATCATTCAATTCTATACAATTTACTCACCATTTTTTATACCTATTTATCTATTTATATTTCATAAAGCAAATCAATCAAAAACAATTTCAATTTCCCAAAACTGCCTCACTCAATTGCATTTATCATCAACTCTGCCTCTCTGCTTCAATGTTCGCCAATTGTATGGGTTGATATGCATCTCTGTCTTATGTTTTCCCCTAATGTGCTGGTGATAGCAATACTCATGATTCATCCTGAGCTACTCAAGGCATAAATATCATGAAGACCTACAAACGCACCACTAAGATGGTGACTCCATTAGATGGCTTCTTTGGGACCACAATTGCGATTAACATGTGAGGCTGATGTATAGCGAATCATAGTAGCCGCATATATGACGCTGGAAATTTACTAATTCATTGGTCTGGAATGACAATTTGGAAATATTATATTAACCAAGACTTCTTGGTACAATTCTTCAGGCCCGATTCAAAATAATAGTCAATGGCCTATCAGTCCTGACTTCTTCTCTGTGATCGATGCCAATTGAAGAAAAATTATTTTAATTTAATCTTGAGGCTAATAAAAGAATTCGAAGGTGGATTTGTGATTGATATCAATAATCAAACCTGTTTAAACGACTGCAAGACTAATTGAGGTAATTTATACGGAAGTAAAATGTATTGCAGAACAGTTTTAGCCGATTCATATAATATGTATGTTCGCGTCCTAAATTTCAATTCGTATAGAAAATATCTTGGAACATTAATTTCCTCGAAGCATAGGATAGAAGTAAAATGTATTGTAACCATGCTGTCCAGTATGGGAAGGACTATTAAATTGCTTAATTACATTTGAAGTCCAATGCCTTGCTAGGAACTGCGTATGTGTAAATTGTCTATTCTGTCCCTTGGATATTGGAAAGCTCGTGATAGGGTGTTCTGGAGAGGTATACGGTTGAAACATCTTAAGAATGAAAAACAGCAATAATGTTTCTATTTCCATTTCTTTATGTATATAATATAGACCCGCAAGTTGCAATTATGCGTAGAACCCAAACTAAATCTAAATCTATTTTTGACAATTATAATAGGCTAATCCTACGAGATCTAAATCAATAGATCGTAAAATGGTAGGTTTGTAAAAGAATAAATATTTACTTAGACATGAAAGAATTCGTATTTTAACAGAAAGACCTATGTGTACTGTAACCATTCATTTTTATCACGTTTCTCGACGCTAAGTGTTGCTTTTGTTCAAAATAGAGAGTGCCAAGTTGGAAAATAAACATTTCACAGTTACAACTTGTGGCCATGTTTTAATCATAAAGAGCTTACTCAAATGACTCTAGAATGAAATTTTCACAGGCGCTTTATCAAAACAACGGTCTTTCAATGTTGGATCCAGGAGTGTAAACAGGTATTGATCACTATACAAATGCTCTTCGACTCAATGGAGAGCCAACACACTTGAGTATATTTTACCATTAAATGATTTCATGCTTGTCAATGGGCTGTATTCTAGAACGTAACGAAGTGTTTAACCATGCGAGCGTATTCCACATAGAATGGGCATACCTCCAATTATAAATATTTTGAAAAGAGCCCTAAGAAATTTGAGTTTGAATTAAAATGGCATCAGGAATGTATGGTAGAACATTTGCGTTTTAAGTCTATTCGCATCACTAAGACTTCATATTTCAAATAAATGAATGTATTTCAAGGTAAGTTTTATTCAATATTAGAACATACACTCGGAGGATGTCGTGTCTACTTTGGTGGAGATTTGATTATGAAAGCTTAAAATGGACGAGAGAAAGTTGTTCCCAGCCAATGCAAAAATGTTCTGTTTCAATTAAGCCTTCCTTCTTTGCTAACGGCAAATGCAAAATTAATTTTCAATTATTCATTGCTCAGGTACAACAAAATTATTACAATTTTGTGGGGTCAGGAAAAGTTCAGTTGGTGTATCATATATTTGCCCTAACTGTTCACGTAAATAGTTTCACCAAGGAGTTGTACGAACAAAGGTCAAAAAGATAAAGAAGCTAATGACAGTAAATGAGTCAAACGAGATCGTGAGAATTTCCTTATAAATGTGTATCAGCAGCTCGAGCTATATTTAGACCGAGTTGGACCAAGTTGACGATGGATCATGGGCATCTCTAATGGACATCAGAGGAATCCTCTTCAAAAACTCCGATCTCGAGGTGCCTTAAGACCCCTGAACTGCAAATATCACTGGGCATGGAGTGGAATAAGTGTGGGTCATATGAAGCACTTGAGGCTCCTGCTGAAAGGTCAAGTTGTGATCAGTCTTGCTTGGAGTAAATTTATACGTGATGTTCCCGATTACTAACACCTTCGATCGTTAATCGCATATGCTTAATTGTGCTCTCTCTCTATGTATGGGTCAATACACCAAAATAACATGTAGTTGGAGTTTCAATAGATTTTTGCATAATTGAAACCATTACGTTTGTTTGCATCATATTAAATCTGACAGATTTTTGGATGTTTTTGCTGTATTGTGAATAACTGAGCATATTTTGAAATAAGGAAAAGTGAGAACACATTGTGATATAAATAAATGATTTAAAAGCTTCGGTTCAATTCAAAATTCTGCCAGATATCCATGGTTTGTAAATTTAGATTGTGTATGTCATGATAGCTAGGTGGGCGTATCCACAAAAACATGGCCAGATTTGACCATTGCATATGCATGCGTAGATTTCACTAGCTGAATCTGCTTTTTGAATGCAGCCAATTTACTTTTCGAATGTAGCCAATTCATTCCGCTATTTTGATTCGTTGCTATTTTGATTGGCTGAGTAAATCTAGCTGCGCCAATCAATGACGCTCATTTTATGACGCTCATTTCATGACACAAAGTGCTTTTGCCGGGTCGGAGGGTTGCGAGACATTAACTGAAAGAAAGTAATGATTAAATAAGGCTAAAATGTCTATATATATATATATCATGGCATAAAAATAGAACTCAACGAGAGATGGATATAGGTGACGCATTCACAAAACACCAGTGCGTTGTTTTTCCGGAAAAACAACGCACAAGTGTTTTGTGAATACGTCACCCTATATCCATCTCTCGTTGAGTTCTATCTTAATATTCATATTGTTAAACCTTGACCCATGTACTTTTGTATTTATGTTTAGAATTTCTAGAATATTTAGTGTTTATCGTCTCCATCAATAAGTCCCCTTGCAGTAGGCTGGTGTAAGTTCTTTATTTTTCATGCCGAGATGGTAGAGGGATTTGCTAATAGTCTAAGGCCAATGAAATGAATAGGTGTGTTTTTGGTTCACACCCCATCCCCATCTTTTGATCCTGCCTAAAATGAGTAGGTTCTTGTATACCCCCAAGACGATTAATTACTGCAGAAACCCTTATTTACGTAGGTTTCAGGGGGCCTTAATCAGGAAGACACCTTTTCTTTTGAATACGCCCACAGAGAAATATAATGAATGGTTTAGCACTTCCTCTTAGTCATTTGTGTGGAGTCTTCTTGGTACAATTAATACCTTTCTAATCTTTGCCTCATAAACTATCACCTGTTCTCAGAACAAAGTTTAGCATTCTTCCAAGAAACACCCTTTTTGCATACTTGTCTTGCTTTACCTTCTTTCATTTCTTTAACTCTCTTGATCTGGGCAACTTACAGTGCTTGTACTTGATTCCTGATATTTCACGCCTCCGAGTAGTAGAGGAAAAGTTTTAAAGAGACGCTGATGGCCTCACAGACAACCTATCATATTGGATTAGAACTTTCCTCGCTGTTTGTATTGCTGGCGAGACACAAGTGAAATTGGCTTCGACTGAGAGACTCTTACCCAATACTGAAGAGGATCCATGAATTTTTAATTCCACTGTTGCAATAAATATGTCTATCCTTCCAGCTGTTTCGGGAGGCAAATTTGTATTCAGCCATTTAACCATTACTATTTGCTCGGTGCCGTGCTCAAGGATTTCCTCTAAATGTCTCTAGACACTTGTAGTAAAGAATTTAAGGGGGTAAGGTACGATTTTTCTAAAGCCAAGTCACAGGAAGCCATCTATACTGACCTGGGACCAAATACATTCTGTAGTTTACCTTCCGAAACCCAGAGGTCCTGTAAACTAATTGATGAGTAGCCCGGTCTATGGTCAACACATGGTTAAAATTACCTTATTCTTTTGTTCCTGCTTTTCTTTGCTGAATGATGCCCTTTGAAGGACTGAGTAATGGCCGCAGAGACACTGAAGAGCGGCCCCCTTTAGTAGGTTCATGGGGCGGTCACAACAGCATTTGTGCTTGCAGTACACATGCATGCCTTTATGGGAAACTATCCTGAAGAGTATCGCTTGTCATTACTTTTAATAATTGATTAACGGTATAGTCAATTTATTGTGAATCTATCCTGAATTTTCGTGAATCCATCCTGAATATTCCTGAGTTTCTCGTTTTTGTTACACACTTTCGAGGGGAAAATGAATAAGTGAAGGTAGTCTTGGTATATTATCTAAATCTCATATGCAGGACATAATATGTTTGGGGATGTTATTATATGTAGCATAACACATTGAAGCTAGTAGTTTGGGTTATGTTATATGGTGTAATAGCCCGTTTCAATAATAAACATATAGAGCCATATATTGCTCCAGAATTAGAATCAGAAACAAAAATAAGATTCTTATCAGACATAAATTCAATATCAAATTGTAAAATGTGCTCGACCGTTCTCAAAGAAATGCGTAGAGATCTTTTTTTGTGAAAGTATTTCTTTTAATAGTAGATATAACGTCCTCATGCATCAAATCATGTATCCAGATATATATCTAGGCCTGCTGCAACGCCAGTCTAGAGTCTGAAGACCCAGTCGTGACGTTCAAGGTATGTCAATAATCAAGGTTATCAAGATAAATCTACTTCCGTATCACAATCAACCCTGATTGCAGAAAATCGAAGAGGAACTTGTATGTATAGTAGCCCCTAGGTGGAGGTAGTAGTAGTCAGATAAGACAGTCCCTGTAGCTTTGATTGCTAGAGTCAAGGGGCCGTTGCATACGAAATCCGTACTAAGATGTTCCTTTCTAAGCAGGTAGTAAGGGAATGTTAGGGAAGAAATTTGCCATACAGGCAAACCAATGCTAGTTTGTATTATACCACAGTAGACAGTTCCTTCCTAAACAAGGAACAGTAGCTTAGCGAGGAACATTTAAAGTAACGATTTCTTATGCAACAGGCCCCTGGAATTACAATGTGTTGAGCCCAGCTTAGTTCCCCAGGGCAAGGCAATTTTTCCTCCTCAAGGTAGCATGATATATTATATTGAATGGAAGTTTTACATCTATAAGGCCTTACACTGTCTCATCCGCAGAGACTTCAGACTGGGTGACGTATGTTAGTAATAGAGATCGTTACGTTTAACCCCTAAACGAACAGAATAGTACTTTCTGTTTGCTAGTCATGTTAGTCAATCAATATTCCTTGTTTCTCTTGAAAGCAACAGCAACATAGGCCATCTCCAGCAAAGTCGCACCCGGTTCAAAGGACTCGAAAGGAAATATCAATTATTCAATTTTACAATAATTTGTCTCTTTACTTACGCCCACATGCTCCAGTACACTGACCAATCCCCGGGAGGTCATATTGTATAAGAGAACAGACTAAGGAAGTGGCGTATATACAAGATTTATAAAGCCTTTGGTATTCAATACTAAGAACCTCACTGGGGTGATAAGTAATAGATCAAAATGAATACCATATAACGTAGGTCCATACCGATGTCTGTTCTGCCTTTGGGAACAGAAATCTCCAATACAATGAAGCGCCATTTGTTCTTCCAACGATTATTCGCGTTGGTTCCTTCAATATCGCGTATTTATCCTCACAGATGTTCCCATTGGGAAACCATGTTATTGATATGCTATATTTATGTCCACTATTCCATATCTCCCCATACGCGGCAACCCTAATTCGGTCCAAGTCAATAGAACCGGGGGCGGTTTTATGTTTTTTTATCACACACATTCTGTACGTCTTTTCTCATAAAGGAACATAATAATGGAACCCATATATAGAAATAACATGCCATGCACGTAAATGACCTACGTGAAGATGGCGGTCATGTAATAATGTACCAACGTATTCTATGGTCTTATTTGCGAGTTTGCAGGATAAAGTCCGCGAAGTGTGACACAGAACCTTTTGATTTTTATTCTAGTCTATTTCATAGATAGTCCGTTATTCGTTTCGGCGGAGCGCCAACAACACCTTAAATATTCTTAACATTCACAGTATCCAGTTTCAAAGTTATTAAACATTTTCATCTGGGAAGCCTGTTTGGGAGGCTACATATAAATAACTTAGGAATCACTGTTTAAAATTACCAATTACATACCATATAGAGGGAGTATCCCCTGATACTTGTTCATCGTCTTTACAGTGGAAAAGGGTCTTTGAGATCGTCACACTCTTTGTTCCGATTACAGATTTTAGATTCATATATCATATGTAGGCTTCAAGAGGTGCTATTGAGACAGAATTAATAGGTACCGTCCTGATAACTGTTGCTGTCTGGGATGGAAAATGACGGATGGCAGAAAGGTTGGCGGGGAGAATCTTTTATATTTGATCAAATTAGTAACAAATGGAACACATTAGATGCCAACATCAATAATCAAGACAAAGGGAACCCTACAAATCTATCTAAAGAGGATCATTCGAATCCGCGACTTTTGTATATTCTGCCATGAAAGATAAAGAAATAGAATAAAATAAAGTGCTGGTAGGAGAATGCGGCGGTGGGTTGGGGGGGGGGGGGGGGTGTCGGTGACGGGGCGAAACGCCGGACACCCTTTCATGGCAGTTCGTGCAAAGCTATTTTTTTAATATATTTTTCAATTTCTAAATGTTTGGGGTTTTGCTTTGTACTACTAGATTGGGTTTTTTTCATAGGGATTCGTGGAATTTATGTGATATTCAATCAGCGGTGTCTGCCACTACGTTGAAATAAAAAATTAGAATAAAATTGGATGGTAACAAACAGCGAACTGATTTCAGAAACCTATGCCCCTAACTACGCCACTCTTTTGATAAGGCAGCTTGTAAACCAGGATAAAATCAGTTTCTCGTTTGGGAAACCCGCTGAAGCGGGCATTTATAAACATCCGTATTACCAAACAGATTACTCAATATCCCTGGCAAATCCCAGGAATTCTAAGTGAACCCTTGACCTTCTCTCCCATCTCTTCTTCCGATCATCGATCTTTCTGGTTGTATATTGTGGACAGGTTTAACTTGTTGACTGCAGACGAGAGCGTTAAACTATTTATCAGTACTAGTCTCCGCTTCCCTTCCTCGCCTATATAGTGAATATGAATACTTTTAATAAGCTTTTTCATTGTACTACTTTAGGTTTCTGGCCATTTGGTAAGATAAGCCCTTTGGCAAGGAACCTAATAGTTTGCCCATGCCATGTACACTGTCACCACACTGGATGTCCGTTTCGCGCTGCACGTACATCCTATTTGAATAGCCCAATCAATGCTGCCGAAACATTTCCTTAGATATCTCCGTTTCTAGATCATCTATTACAGTGCACGATCCCACACACCTTTAGTACCCCAACATATCGTCCTGATTACAACATAATAATACTCATAGCTGTGTGTCAAGTTAGAGAAAACGCCTGTATTCTATTGTAGTGGGATGTACGTGCAGGTTTTAGAGGGTGTCCGAACGGACACCTATGAATTTTGTTTTTGAAGGCATTGTGACAAACTAACGTAGATTTACAGCATATATTATACACCAATACTAAGCTTAGGCCATTCAATGCACCTCCTAGAGTTGGGAAGGACTACCATGCTCGAAATCTGGAGAAACAAAGTGAAATAAGTTACCAATGGAACTTAGCATCTGCTATCGTTTTGATGTACGCGCAGCGCGAAACGGACATCCAGTGTGGTGACAGTGATGTAGAGGCAGGGAGCTATCATTAAACTAAACAATTGCAATCCCACCTACCTTCACATATATGTATGCACACAGCCCGAATGTGTGAAAGAGCACGGCGTCTGTAGTATGTACCTTTTAAGAGCTCATCTACTCTCACACTGACTAGTGATTCTAGTTGAGGGCTTGTATTTTTATTTTATATAAAATATCTGAATTATGTATATGCATTGATATAAAAATAATGTGTATTATAAAGAAGAATGCCACTAAAATGTATGTTAAATAGTCATAATATTCAGTATCAACTTAGTTTTGTAATCTTACTCGTTTTCTGTTAAAATATTTGTTGGCAAATCAGGCTGTCCTGAGAATATTCGTGCTGTATGTATGGAAATGTTCAATGACCTGAATAAAATATTTTTAAATCAAAATCAATCAAACCCACACACACACACCCAAATAATACTTCATCACATCTATACAAGCCCTAACGTAATAATATTGTTTTATTATTAATCAACTCTCAAAATTCTTATCACTACATCACATTTTTAAAATCCTTTTATCAATCAACTCTATTTAATCAAACAAATTTATATCAAACCAATATTACTACAATAAATTCATATACTAACATTGTATTCCCAAGCAGCTACCGACTCATTCATTTGTGACTTGTCTTTGTGACGTTTAATGGTTATTATGTTGGACGTTTCACTAGAAAATGATTTGCCGAGTTCAAGTAAGCTAGGCTAGCTTATCAATGTTGATGTATAGAATTACAATGCAGTTTCCCCCAAGCCTTCATCAACAGACAGCTACAATAACTGTTTGTGAAACATGTTTTGATGGTTCTAAAACTGAGAGGCTGGAAATACCTATCTAACATTGATCAAACTCATTACTATCCAATAATCAAAAGGCAATTCCAGTGTTTAGGGGAGAAAATTGAAGGTGACAATTAATTAAATGCTTCATTCGCAACGAATGAGGATCTAAAGAAAAACATGCACTGACAATTCAGCACAGATGTTTATGACAACAGAGCCACCTCAGTGTTTGTTCATTTTGTTATTCCCCATATTAATATACTAGTTATGGGTGCATTAGAAAATGAGATCGGGTTTCGAGGGAAATTACTTCTAAAGACCAGCACAGCATAATAAGCCCAAAAGTAAAATATATTTTGAAGTGATACTCCAATTACCTAATGAGAGAAAGCAACAATTCAAATGTGCAAAAAGACTGTCAATGAAATGATAACTGGTGCGTGATGGAGTTTGCTAAAAAAATTAATTGCACTAAATAAGGCCCATGACGTGGACACTTAAAGAAATATAAAATTCTACCCGTTTAAATCCGGAATGTGCCAGTTATAATTTGGTATACTTATAAGTTTAGAGCCAAACTTTAAATTTAATTGGTTTTTCAGAAAATTCAAATCACTGATGTAACCATGGCAACCAACTAAGCATAACTATTCATCATTATTTTGTAATGTCATCACTGACCATATTTTGGGCTATATTAGCCATTTAACTAGTATTCAAATTGCATTTACATTAATTTAATTTGCTTTTATTTCTCCCTAGAGCCAATTATTTGAGAATTCAATATCTACCATACATCATGTCATCAATCGAATTTGGACATCAGCCTTAGAAAGTGGTTTGGGTGGTCTATCAGTCTGATTACACACAAGATGTTTGCCTATGTATCTCAAAACCATGCCGAAATTGGTCATTTTTTACCATTTCGACCCTGGACTGATACTCTTTTTATTCCTTGTGACAATATTGGAATCACACATGTGATGTATCAACACATAATACAACTGTCAGAAATTTGTTTACCACAACTTGCAGAGATAAAATTACTTTTCCTCAATTTTTCATGAAATGGGACAGATTTGATTGCCGCAAGGTCCTCCCTTTTTCACAATTTCAAAAGTTTTCAGAAACAGCTGCCATGGCAACCAGACAATCGAACATAATTTCTAAGAAGTGACAGTTGTGCCAAACTGTTCCCCACATTGTAAGCTCTGATAATATGTATACTTTTTCAGAACTCGTGTAAAAATCTAACAAAAACTATCAGGATTCAATTGGAGGTATGTCTGGAAACATAATTAATGTTCATGGGCCTTATTTAGCGGCTCGAGCTAGTCTGTTTAGCACAAGAGGGCACTGAGTGTGTTGTGTGACGTCGCAAGGTATTGCCTGAAATGTAGGCTACACAACATGCACCTCTTCCGACTTGTGTGTTGTGTACATTGCATGTTCATTTCAAGATTTTCCTACCTTGTGACGTAGGCTAACAGTTGAGTCATGAATGGAGTGTCAAACTGTGGAACTACTTTTTCCATCAAGTAAATGGGTAAAAACTCACTAAATATTAGGTTTCATTAAGTACCACTGGGGCCACTACATTAGAATAATAGCAAAGAAGTTGATTTTCCCTTAATATATTGGGGTTTACTGACTCGTTAAAGCTGCAGAGGTGTTCATATAATCCGTTAGTATTACACAACTAGCACTATATCTACCTGAACGGCAGGTGTTAAAAACTGTGATTCATTCATATATAGGTTCTATATATAGGATTATACATACTTTAGATCAATGTCACTCGTCATATCGTACGTCATCGTGTTGGTGAGACACTAATCCTGCACAAGACAGTCCAATTTCCTTCTTCTTATATTTGACTTTTGGGTCAGGCATGATTCATTGTGTTCTATTGTCTTTCATAACCTTAATTACCTATTGTTTTATTTGTCATGATTCCTAGGTGAATAAAATTAATCAAATTGCCATTATGATCATATTGCAGCAACACAATTACATTAAAACTGCATTCTCAGCTATTTCAACACGAAAAGGTCTTATCGGTGTTCTTATTATGTGACTTGGATTAAAGTTATTAATATTTTGCTGACACTATCATATTTATACAAGAATTTTGAAGTCCAATCAGCCAAAAGAAAATGCGCGCCGCTTCAGGAGCGATAACTATTGCAGCGAAGAATTTCGGCGGGTCACCAAAATCTAACTGGGATTTTATGAAGCCCTGCAGCAAAATAAAACAGAGTGAAATCGTCCGAATATTTCTGAGAATGCAGCTTTGATATATGTCGTTTATATATATATATATTCCAAGTGGTATTTCACTGATGCATCTCATAATTGTGTTTTATCCCAATGTATGTTACATTTGTATGTCCCAATCGAATGTATAGTTGTGCTGGTAATATGTATGAAATAGCCCGTATGTTTTAATTATGTAATTTCCTCATTTACAATGTCTAGATCTACTTTTAGGCTTACAGGCTAACACAATTAACCAGTTTTACATATAACTATATATATCCTGAACTATGCAATATGAAATGTTCTAACGATTAGACGTATGTAAACAAACCTAGAAGAGGGGCGTTCTTAAGATCATATCAAGAACATGTGCGCTGTGCATCAGTCATAATGTGCACGAGGATATTGGCGTTTTATTGCTTTTTGCGGTCGTTATGAACAGTTTATATGAGCAGAATACTTCCGTTTTGGCAGTGAGTCAGGTATCTTGTCTTTAGTTTCTGCTCACAGTCTGTGCGTCAGTAACCTGCAGGTATTTCTTCATCCTTCTCGAGTTCCTCCCATGGAGGACTGTACTTTCATGTTTGATGATTAAAATAGTTTTTTGACCTATACTCCTGTGTGAAATACCATCATTATTTTGAAAAGATGTGATTAAGTGGATTCCAACGATGCTAACATTGTGCGAATCTAAAAAGTATTTCAATATTTTATGTTTGATATTCTGTATGTTTGAAAACAAGTTATATAGCACTGTCTTGAAAGTGGGTACATTTAGGCTATTCAATACAGTTTAGAGCGCCAGATAACCCAAGAAATGAAAACATTCCTACAAAGACATCCTGCGAATAAAACACTTTAAAATATATATATTATGTGGCGTATGACTCATTTTTCTGTAACACATTACAACTAAACATTTTGGAATGTGATTCAGTTTCTTGGTACCTTTTTATTCTTTCAGTCCTATCCAATATCACTTTAGCCACACTTTAGTGTCTTCTACTCTGAGCTATACACTGTGGAGTTGACAGTTTGTCCTATTGTTTTATTTCCCCATTCCGCAGATACCATTCATACAGCACTCTCCAATCCCATTTCTGCCACCCCGGAATCCCATTTACCGAGTGGATAAAAAGGTTACAAGTCATGACAAGGATTCTCGTCAGGTTGTCTCTCGACCATATGTACATGCTTTTATTTTGTCACAAGCTGGCGCACATCGCGGATCCATCCCTCGACTCTTTCCCCTCTCATCTCCTTCCTGATCTTATCAATGGTGACTGGTGCCGACCAATCAGAGTGTCCCGCGGCCGGCGTATTGACCAATCAGCGCCATCGCCGGCTGCATTAGTATGAGCTCCGTTTCTGGACGAAGTACACTCGCGGAGAGAAAGTGAGTGAGTGAGTAGAGGGAGGGAACAGTTCAGTCAAACAGCAGAGGAGAAGCAATGAGGTTGTGGCTGCGGGAAGGGAAATGATCGCTCACCATCAGTCTACCGAATGCCCTGCTATAAAATATTTCAGATAAAAGAAAGAATCAGTAATTCTAACCATTCGAGTTAATTTATTTGGACATTTATTCTGGTTTATTCATAGATAAATCTGGCTTTTAAAAGAAGGCGTTCCACCACCTTGGAATGTTTACACTCAGTTTGGATCACATAGGACCCCCATCCAGAAGTCAGCGGTACACTAAGGGCCACTCGCAAAACAACCATGCAACCGCATGCTTTAACTTTAAAAAAGTTAAGATAGCATTTGTATAATTGACGAAGGATACCCAAACTTTGAGGGATAAACCCCAGGATATATATAATGGCAATTTGATAACAGTTTCTTGGAAGCGAAGGCTCTTTATACAACATCGCAGAGAGCAGATGCATGGTAAGTACTCTCAAACACCTTAGCGAATCCCATGTAGAAGCTTTTAAAAGGCATCCTCTCCTCCCTTTGGCCAAGTCAGGCCCACTGCTTAAATACAGCATTATTCACTTCCAAACCTATATCTGTCAGGGACAATCATTCTATTATTCTTCCTCTTTGATTATTACTTGAGACATCCATAACGAGGGATTGGTTGTCAGGTTTGGCAGTGATACACTTCTAGGGGAACCACCGGCCTTGTTTTCCACATGTTATATCGATTTTTACAAATTGATGTAACTCTGGCCTTACTTCAAGTTCAATTCTTCATTTCGATTCATAATGATGGATTAAATAGGAGCTTAAACACGTTATCTGTTGTCTATTCCTGTAGTTATGGAAATTAATGGGTACCCATATTCTGTATGATCATTTATCATTAATATGATATTAGCATTATGTATCATTATGTATCATTAATTTAAGGGTGACAGCTGTATAACTGAGATTGTCCATGAGAGGCAGAATGTTTTGATAAAAGGGCAACACTATGGGAACGCATAGGAGCTAGTTCCTTTAGTTTATTTTCTTAGTTCATAGTTAGCTAGGGGAAGCAGCATATCGCAGAACAACTTTGCGTAATAATACAACATATGGATGCTATATTCCACTATTTTAAATTACACATCTGTGACATTTGTGGAAAATCTTCTTTTATCTATTGTCATACCATAACAGATAATGCTAAAAATATACACATTCCCATACCTTCACTTATACATGCTTACTTGCCTATTTATATTCATGAATAGATATATGCATGTACTTGTAAACATATCTCAGCACACGCCTCACACGTAGTAAACTATATATGTATTCGAATACGTTTAGGGATTTCTGGAGATATTCACCATGATCATCATCATACACAGCCGTATAGGACCAGTGTGTCGCTTGGTGCTTTGTCCTATTTCCTCATTTGATCAACACTTAGCCCAGAGTTGACATTGGTGACTCGGTGGAAACCACGTGGAGGCCATCTTTGTGTGTTTGGATCTCCTGTATGACCGGCTGACTGTGTGCCTAGTGCTGTTTAGAAATAAAACTGTCACTGGTGAAAAAAAGAGCCTCACACTCACGCTACCGTATTTACTATAGTGAGAAAAAAAGGCGATGCCTGCTCGCAATATAGGGTGTTCACAAGTATAGATCAATGTTGTGAAAGGCAATTTATTTAATGAGGGGTATTTATTCCTGCATGTAAGGATTTATTGCTTGGTATATTTACGATAAATCAATACTGGGCAAACAGAGGCTATGGCAATCTACAAATTAGGTTTGGTAGCTCTGGCGTGAAAGTAGGGGATAACCGTTATTCAATTTCAAAGATTTGTCACGGTAAGCAATTTTCCAATTTTGTGGAAATTGCTCTGAATTCTCCCCTCCCCACTTATTATAATTCATGTGATATGTCTTAAGGGCCATACGAGACTAGAATATGGTTTTCCTTACTATTGATCTAACCTTGCTGTGTCCCTGCCAGCGTTATTACTATCATGTTGAGTGTGGATGATGAGGCTGATCATTTCAGTGATTATTTTATGTCATAAATCCAAAAGGACCCTCACCATGCTTTGTTGCACTGACAAAGCCAATATCGGATTAATCTGTGGTGCTGTGGCCTTCCTTATCAATTCATCAAATGTAATGTTAACTTATGAAGTTGATTTATTCATTTATGCATTTTCGTTAAACCGTTCCTCCATGGAAGCAAATGGATGTGTTTGATACATCTATAGAGCAACACATGAACAAGCAGCCAAGTAAGTTGATGCATTACAGCCTCCTTTCTTCTGAAAGTGGCTTTTCAAAGAAAAGCTGTGAAGATCAGACATTGAAAATAGACTCTTACTTTTGGGTCTGGTAAAATAAACCTTGTGGTAAAACATAAGTCACACACTTCACAACAATACACCTGCGATTCATTTAAACAGAGGCTCATGTTCTGTATACAAAAGCTCAAGTGGGGTAAAGAAACACTCCATAGATAAAGACCATGGCAGTATAGGCAGAAACTCTCGCTATATATATGCATTCAAATTCAATACACAACCAGTTTCAAAGGAAGCCAATTTCTAACTTCGTAAAGTATTTAAAATCATTAGAAGTTTTTCTGGGTGATCTATCATATCTCCAATTTAGGAGTCTCTCGGCTAGCTCCTAGATATTAATTCTCGTTCAAACTCCAATGCTCATGTAAGATCGATTATTTATCGCTATTCATTGACTCAGCCTTCTGATTAGCCAATTGGCTGTGCGACTTTTTAAATCCTACGCCTCCTCCCTTGCTGAATGATGCTAATAATCCTAGTCCTCTGTCAGCTGTCGTGCTTTCTAACAATAAACTCTTCTGCCGTCTGACCGCCCCATTCTCTGTCCAGATAACAATAACTGTTACTGAAAGATGTAGCAGTACTGCCTAATCCTGGGGGAAATGGGTTTATGGTGAAGTCCACGTTCTTGACAGAGGAAGATGCATGGGAGATTGCGTGGAGCCGTCAGGGTTTTCCCTGCCCGGCTTTCATGCCGTAATACAATGCTTGTTCACATAGCACCCAGTGTAAAGCATGCATGTCTCAGAGAAATTAGTTTCCTCTGGTTGTCATTGCGGTTTCCTGTTAAATCTGTATGCATGCACAAAGCAGTCTATAGGCTCACAGCCCCTGAGATAAGAAATTAAATGTCAGTGATTGGACGCCTACAGCGTTGATGGCTGCCCCAGCTCAGGTGTAGCCGTCCTAATAGGATTATATGGAACTTTGCGGTTTGAATCGAGAGGTATTCCCTGAGGTTGGAAGGACTCTCTCAACTCTGAGCCTAGACTGAAAACAGTCCACAGCAGCCAAGTTGCATATGAAATACTATGCAAAAATTCTCGTTCCATGATTATGTCTTTTATGCTGCTAGACATGAATATTCAAACTCCTCCTTTGCAAAGTGTGTTATCCACCAAGTGGAGAGAAACAATTCCTATTTAGGTAATCGTAGGCTTTTCACTAACATTCTGTGGCAATTTCAATTTCAAAACCAAATAGACCAAGCGTTTCTATTTAGAATGGTTAAACGTATACATGTAATGCTGAATTAAGAACCTCAAAAATGATTCATTCAGATACATCAGAATTTCTATTTTAGTTACAACTGCTACCTTGGCTTGCCTCCAGCTAGAAGAGAAAGTTTATTTTTACTCATATAAACTCAGTTGGCCTGGATCCTGGACTTGGCCCGAAGACTTTCACTTTAATTATTATGTTGCCTCGTGTCAATAAACACATCAAACGGCCAGCATTTTGATGTCATAATATTGATGTTCTAAACATAAATATTTTGAGAGACTTCATCTTGTTTATCTTTGATACAATTGATTTAATTTCTTATTCGTCCTTCGAACATTATCTATGACATAATGTTCATGTTATGAATAATTCTAAAGCAATCCCTTTTTCTACATTTATACTTACTGTTTTTGTTTTTATTATCTACCGTCGTTTTATATTCATGTTCCCTCTTGTACATGTATATAATAGGTAATTTATGAAATGGACAAATACTTATAGATAGATATACCCACGCCCTAGACTACCGAGATGGCAGTTTAATAAATATTCCATCTTATTTCATACGCCCCCAGGATTTGCAGTTGCCCAACTCATAGTCAGGTTTAATCCTTAGCTCTTGGTCAATTCCTGATGGATGAGAACGTGCCTATTTTGAGTTACATTGATGTATTGCTTCCATATCAATTTGCCTCACACCCGACACCTCTCAAAACATTTAGGCACACTCTACCCGTTCCCACACCTTCCCTCGTATATTATTGCGCTGATAAGGTATTTATTACTCTCTTCTGTTCTCTCGAGTCTTACTTGCCACGACTTTGATCACTTTCCGATCAGGCCCCTGTGCTGACACTTTCTTATCAATAAGCCTGTTATTAATACTTCCACTCTGAAATACAGCTTGGAATCTGTAGCATTGGACTTTTTATATGAAGCATGGATCAATTTCATTGATGCAGGAGGCTGCATGGTGTTAAATACGAGTGTTCTTCAAATACCAGACTCTCCTGCAAAGATACAATACTTAGTCACAACAACCCAGTATTATCTAACATTACCGAAGTAATTCCTACGAAGCCAACGTTGACCTACGACCCGGACATTAAACTAATTACTGTAATTCATTCCTGTGACTTACGTAATTATTCCATTATATTTCCAGCTTGTCTAAACTCGATACGTCTTGGATCCTTTTATCGTTAGGGAGTGCATAGTATCAGAATCACGAGGATCTATTTGAATGCTTGCGTTGTTATTGTTATTGTGATAAGTAACCATTAGAGATATAAATGTGACGATCACTTGGCCTTATCGGCCCCACACAAGATCCCCCTCAGAAGGATACGTATCATTGATAAGTATGGTTAAGTACACGGTGGTAAATATGTCCTTAAGAGGGAAAGTATTCAGGCAACTGATGTGGTTTTCGTCAATCCAGTACAAAAGTATATACAGATAACAGAAAAGGAAGAGCTTACTCATATCAGTAAGATATAGATTTTATCGCTAGGAAAGTTATCAATGAAATATCAAACGTGTAAATAGAACAAGGGCTTTTGTATGTTGAATGTAGGATAGATATAGGTTTATATCCCGGTTGAAGAATGTAGATTAAATATCGGGTTTCTATTTTGCTTTATAAGACAGTTACGGAAATGTACCATTGTCTCTACATAGTAGGTCTTCCAAAAGCCTGGAAAGTAAATAAATAATAATAATAATACATTTTATCAGATTTTGTAGTTATAAACACCAGGCAATAATATATATCCGAGATTTAAATACATCAACACACATATGTGATGTGATGTCGCCAATAAGAATAGTTTAAAACAAAAAATAACATTATAATATGTTTATAAATGTGTGCTAGGATAAATTCCTGCATGTAGCTGTTGTGATGAGCTTAGTGCCACAGACACACCGAGCTGAGGAGTAAAGGAAGGAAGAGAAAGAGAGCATGCCCCCTTTCCTATTCCTAATGCATGTCAGCTCTTATCAACCTCACACCATTAAGACAAGGGTCGCTAGGGAGCAAGGCCAGACTTTTATTTTTTACTCATATTTTACTATGCCAACAAATGTGCCAATGTGTCTATGTTGTAGGAGCTAGGTCCAATAAACACGTTCGGTTACTTTCCTCTAAACACTGAATTCAGATAATAAGATTAATATGCTGATTAGACCACTCTATAATATTTTGTTCCACTTCTGGCTCGTGGCAAGTTTTAAATACTATCCTCTGTATATATTGTCCACCAATAATGTCTAGCATTCCTCCAAAGACTAAAGATATAAAACTAAGTGTTTTACCATTCGATCGGTTCTATTCAATATATATAATCCCGCAGGTTTGATGTCAGCTGTGACTATACAGAATCGAATGTCTCTGTCTATCCATCTGAGACTATTCCTGCCCTGCCTTGTTGCATTCATATGGATCAGATAGCCAGAACCTCTATCCAAAGCAATTGCCCTGAGGCAAAGGATTCCTGCCCAGGAAATGTCCAGGCTTCCGTTATCACAGCTGGCCAGGGTGACCATTTCTTTCAAAGATTTTTTTTCTATCCTACTGCACTTCAAACACAACGGGGTATTCAATAAAGGCATTAAGCACAAAAGTATTATGGTGTAGCTCAAATATTTTGTCAAGCAGTTAAGACATTTCTAGGGGACGTGTCAAGAGTGGAGCGGGGGAGTTGACATTACACAGAGGGAAATGGGTGGGGAGAAAGAAGCTGTGATAGTAGGGAGACTGGTCAGACCTAAAAAAAAAGCACCTCCCATCAAATGTTATAAGAAGAAAATATTACTTGGGATGTGGTAACTGCTGTTCGTTCCATCTAGACACATTGCTCAAACTCTCGGGAAATTGCTTGTTTGCCTAAACGCAATGAACTGCAATTTAGCTTTTCAAACAACTGCTTTCATAGTATAAAGGTAGCAATGGTCTTCAATCGACTTTCAAAATAGTCACTGTACTTTCACTCTTTCTACGACATGATTCCTGATATAAGATAAGAAGATGATAACACGGATGATTATTGTATAAAACATTTATTTCATTTAATAGCTTTTACTCAGAAAATGCATTGCACATTTATTTACGGCTATTCTCAGCAAGTGCATTGATACAAAATGCTTTTCTCACATCAAATAAAAATCCTATCAATAATCCCTCATTAACTATGCATTAATGATAAGGGTAATTATTCTAGTTCAAACTAGAAAACATATCTACGTTTCATTAGTTGTACTGGTAATAAGAATAAACATTTTTTTCTATCTCAGTATTTTGATAAACCGACTTAATTTTCATTGAACACTCTCTTCTTTACATAGCTATACTAATGACTATCATCTCTACATTATTCTATAGCTCGTGCTATAAAAACCGACTTCATGGATAATATTCAATCATGTTGCCATGAATCCATTGCGCTCAAGCAAGAGTTATTAGAAATGTAAGTCATACGAAAGGAAAACAGATCACCTGCCAAGATTTGAAGCAATAGTTCTGCGGAAAAAGCTGTCTTTATTATCGAAATAATTATGGACAATTATCCACAGAGACCGCATGTCTGAGTAGATGGACCTTGTTGAAAATTGATGGATGAGGCAAAAAGGGTCCTCTCATCAGCTGTCACAAGTTTCGCCTCGTCATCCTGGATCCGCCGCTACTCATCTGCGAAATCGTTCTCTCTACTTCAACGATTGGAAAATATGGTTTGATCTTAATCACTTGTTTTGAACGTTTTCTCTATTTACACTGCCTTCGGTCCGAGGGTAATTTTGACAGCTCACGGATCTCGATCGCTCCTCTGATGTGATAAACGGGCATGCTCACACTATTTCAGAAGGTAGAATTATCATAGCAAACAAGGAACTCGTGCTCGTTTTAACTGAAGTGGTTGCTTCACTGCGGCAATAGTACTTGTGGTCAGAGCTCTCTGTGCCCATTTAAGTGTCAAAGGGTGTAACCTATTGATCAAGTCCTTACCAGGCCCAACAAACTTTCTGGTCGAATTCATCACTCAAGAAAAACGACACAGTAATTCTTCGCAGTTTCTGCTTCTATTCGTCTCCACCTCCTCCTGCTTCTAAGTTATATATGGCCGGACAACTCTTTTACATCATGGGTTTTTTAGTGGGCATAATGAACAACCTTAAGGTCTTAGTTAGAAAGCGTCAAAATCAATTAGTTGTTTTTCCCTAATGCCCATACCTTTGGGAAGGAGGAAGGCATATTCCATACCCTCGTGAACATCGTCCGTCAGCTTGAAAAGAAGAAAAACACACACACTAAAATATGTTTATAATGTGGTGAAATGATTATGTTCTCTTCCCTTGGCTTAAAGCCTATACTAAAGGCTCATCAGGTCTCTCTACTCCGGGCCCTAGGATTGACTATATATCCATGTAAATCTCATCACCTGTTGCTGACCAGGCAAGGTTGTCCTAGGGCCTGTAAATCATGAGATAATTAGGAAAATATGCTGACACATGCTACTTAGAAGTGGAAACTGTAGCTTATATGTAGTTCCGCTGGCGGGCAAATGCCCTATTCTTGAGGATCTCCTTTAGTTTGGTATTATAAGCCATGTCTTGGCTATAGCCTCAATGCACTGTATCCAAATTGGCTTTCTCGAGGGAGGCATAACCACCGTTTATGAAGTGTTTCCCTCTGACTACAGTCATTCCCAAGGTGATTTACAGGGCGGGATCCTATTGGGGATAAATGTTAGCGTGGAACAAAAGATTACTGCTGTAAACAATTTATTATTGTGGCCCTCTGCAAAATGCGGATTTATTAGTCTTCCATATTGCTAAGGAGGACGGTAGACCGCAATTTAGATAGGATAATAAATAGGTTGTATATTTTGGAAGAATGATATAAAATGAGACTTGTGTGTCAGGTGAGATACTGAAACTGAGCAAGCCAGGAAGGGAGCTAAGGAGGCTGACAATGTGCATATGCTAACTCTAACTATAAAAAGGAAATAAATAAGTCAAGGCTTTCGGAGCAACCCTGGGGTGCAAAATCAGGAAGTAATTTGCTCTTATCATGATATGGATTCAGGACATCAGAATCTCAGACAAACCAGTGTATCAACTTCAAAATGACAATGCACCCAAACGAAATTTCATCTAAGAATTATTTCTTTTTGATGAATTGTGACATAACAAAAGTAGTACGTTCGGAATAATATAAAAATGAATTTATAAAAACCTTTGCTGGAGAGAGAAAAAGCAAAGAAAGAGAGAGTAAGGGATTTTCCGAGAGATGATAACTTAGATGTGAGCCATTTATATAAGAGCAGAGATCAGGCAATGTCCACTTTTCTAGCAAAAATAAATAACCACAGCTATAAAACAGGAGCAGACTAAAAGAGAACTAATTCCTTGATGCTGAACTCCCTCTCAAATAATCCAATAAATGGGTCTATGGAGAGAGAGAGAGAGAGAATCAACCGGGATTTAAAAGGAATATAGTCTCAGTGCCTATTAACACATCTTTTCAGCTACCTGGGACAACTGAGTAGCCTCGAGTATTATAAACGTAACAACATAATTATGTGAAAAGAAAGAATTAAGCACATCTAGAAATCACCCAGCTCTAAAAAGTCCATGCATTCTTTGTCAATATCATATTCGCATTTGTCTATAGCAGAAAAATAACCAAGGGAAATACCTATGGTTTTACTGTCAGAGAAGTGGGCTGGTGCATGATGTAAATTCAGGAACGAGCGTACACTAGTTGGAAATACAATGATATATAAAAACACTTGGAAGGCAATGTGTTGAAGCCTGCGAAGAACAAACAACAGACGTCGTGATAGATTCAGCTTCTTTAGATTCCCGGGCTTCAATACCTAGGCGTTTT
This sequence comes from Sthenelais limicola, assembly GCA_942159475.1. Taxonomy (NCBI): domain Eukaryota; kingdom Metazoa; phylum Annelida; class Polychaeta; order Phyllodocida; family Sigalionidae; genus Sthenelais; species Sthenelais limicola. The sequence continues at coordinate 66,192,472 of OW804097.1, read as the reverse complement.
CTTGTGAAACTATAGTATGTATAGGATAGGATATATAGGTGGGCGTATGATAGTGGCTAAAAATACAATTGAATGCAAAAACCTCGGGAAAACATTTGAGAAAACATTTGTGAATGGAAGACTTCTTGTAGTATTTTGCTGCTGAAATGCAAACATTTGGGCAAAGCAAAGCAAATTTCGGGCTCCTAGTTTCATGCCTATTGTGAAGAGAATAAATGACATAAATGCCACCCAGTGGTATCGACTGTCGGTCTAAAAGTTCCTATTTTGCATACTCATATTGAATACTACCTCAGTATCCAATTCATTTACAAACCCCCTGTAGTTTCCCATTTCTTTTCTTTGTTTCACATTGGCCAGTAGTGTATAGGAAATGATTATCTGGAGACGTTATCTTGGAATGAATGACACAGGAAATAACATAAAAGCGAATATTCATGAATATTTCAGTAGCATTCCCATTACAAATGAGTCCTCGGAGACTCCCTTTGTCCAAATCTCATCATAGTCATCTACAATATAGATTTTATGTCTTTCATTTCCTAAGGTCACCTAAATCCTTTGATTCGAGAGCTTTTCTAGAAAAGATTGATCCATTTACGATGTATAGACTTTCAGAAAAGAAACATGATGGATATAGAAAAGTTGGTGCCCTTATATGCATAGGAAGCATAGCGTCGGCTGGGACTTGGGAGTGTATAATGGGATGTATGTTGAGGGTCTGGATGTCCTGTCAGTCTAACATGGACACGGCTGGGCGTCCCATGCACGGGATCACATGAGCAAAAGGTCGCAATTCCATTTGTGCCAGGGCTCGGTCTAACTTCTCGACTCTTCCTCCTCGAGGTAGGAACCCATCACATAGATTTTGGCTCAGTCTCTGATGTGCCAAAGCTAATATTTAACGCTAAACATTGGTGTAGCAATGGGGCATAAGGAAAAGCCAGGCTTGTAGCAACGAATACATTGTGAGTATGTAGATCCCCCGTTCAAACACGACCCATTTGGATTGTATAGCAGATCCGATCAGAGCTAGATCTTACTTTAAAAGGCAGCTTTTCCCCCTTCTGTTCTGTTCTATAAGGATTCGCCTCTAGTTATGTATTCTATCTCTGGGCGTTGTACATGCGGGGAAACACCAATAATGCCTGTATTGCTGGTGATACTATAAGTCGACCTGAATGTATCTCCATTACCTCATATATAGACATGTATACATATGTAATAATGATGGACAGACCTCATATCCAGCATCATTGATGTAACCCCAGGGCCCGACTAAGTGCTCTAACTATATACCGTAGACGTTCGAGGTCTAGGGGTGGGGACAATTTGTTGGACCATTCACTAACAGCTTACCCAGATCATCCTCCATTGATCTGATTACATAATACATGGCAGGGTTGGCTCTGTATGAAAGCTTCTCTTGGGCTGAGTGAGTGAGTATGAGGGTGAAAGAAAGAGAGACAGACAAGAGAGACAGACAGACAAGTAGATGGAACCCTGCAGCAAATGTGATGCGGCCGCTGCCTTCAAACAAAAAAGTCTCTATCGGCTGGTAGCGGTTACGAGCAATTACTACAAGCCCTCCAACCAATATAAGCCATAGATATGCTCTAATGTAAACAAGGTGAACAAAAAAACGTCCGAACCATTAAAGGCAAGAACAAATACCCTTTCTATTACCAGTCCTTCCCGCTTGAAGAAAGCAGTGCCGAGCTCGGCCCAGTTCATTTTGGAGAGTAATTTCCGGGGGGAGGTCGCACAAAATGACAGTGACATAGCGAGATGCCTGGAAATGATTCCTCTAGGCAAGTATCACAAGGCCAAGGAGGTGCAGCATTAACTGAGATCACATTCTTTGTCCGTTTGGAGGTTTTGTGACCAGCATTTCAGCATTGGATAGACGTCAATGGCATGGTCTAGGTTCTGAAGGGAGTAGTTAAGTGGTCTTATTTGATTATTTGGCACTTGAGATGGGAGTAATCCAAAAGATGGAAGGGGAGGTTTCCCCCAAGTAGGAGAGCAATATTGGTCTGTAATACGAGTACTTCTTACACGAGAAATGTTGACATTCCTTTCTGTGGGCCCTCTACGTTTATTGCAAACAGTGTGTATTCTACCTAGGGTATTTCTGCTGGTTTACTATGTGACCTCTCTCTTTTCCTCTGTGAAAATTCGTTGGTTCCTTACATAATAATTATGACTAAGATAATTGTTGTAAATGGTGGGTGAAAATTTCCGACTATTTTTCATAGTTATCTCCGGAGGTGTCAATATACTTTATCTTAAAACGATTTCAATTCCCCAAAGAGTCAAGCATATACAATATGGCTGACTAATGATGGGCCATCTATAAAAACAACTTCGCCAAGTAGTAAGCCTTTGTTGAGATAAATGATGAAACATAGAGATTTCCCCCCCGGAAATCATATACCAAAAGATTATTACAATAGCTATCAAAATCCCATTTCTTACAAGGGAAAGGCAATATATTGCGGCACTAATTCATAGTAATTGATATGCGTTGTTTGTGTATATATTTCAATTTCCTCAGCTATACCAAATCATCTATTCCCGGGGGCGCCGTATTCAAAGACCAATCTAGAATAAGCTCAGGTATAACAAATGTGTCACCGAGCAAAAGCGTGGACTGGTTGTCCTTTCCCTCTTTCTGTTAGCGCAAATACATCTTACAAGAAGGAAGAGGTAAAAATATGACTCCTACTATCCTTTATCAATCTATCGCACGCACAATAAAAGCCCTTAGCATCAGCAATGCCCTAACGTCTGGGCGATTTATATTCAATCCTTGTGAATTCCAAGGAGAGTCATGGATCATACTCTGTTATCTTAATAATTGTATCATCGGGGAGAGGGCATGCAGGATGAATAGATTTATTCTCCAGAACAGCAAGTTTGCAGGGGTAAAGCTCCAGCTAACGTGTACAGGTTTGCGTTCTATATTTAACACCCTAAATGGCATAGGAGAGAGTGGACGAGGGAATTTGAGGAATGACGAAGAAAGAAGAGAGCCTGGCGAAAAGCAGAGAAGCACACAAAATAAACGTTTTGAAGAGTAGCAGAAAATATTGTCAGTTCGTGCACCTGACACCTTGACAATATTATTCTTGCTTAAGGGACATGGTGATGAACTGGGCACGTTGGGAGAGGTACCTGCATGCACTCTTGTGGGAGATATGTAGTAAATTCGAACGGATATTGGTAAGAGGAGTATATGGTTAATAGGAAATGGAGGAAATTGATGGGGGAGAGAATGAAATAAAGGAAGATGCAAGGATAGGTGAAACGTAAAATGGGACAGAGGAGCTCAACGAGTGATTAAGACGAGTCGATCGGTTATTAATGACAATTAATCGTTTCTAGTGCCGAACCCCTTGCCCCCAAAACATGTTTTGTAGATTTTTTTTTACCAAGTGAAACATGTTGATTTGTGACCTATGAACAGTCACGTTATAATTCTGAGAATAGAGAGGTTTAGCAACCACAACGCACCAACACAACACTATATAACGCATCCACTAACTATTTGTACATTACTACCGCTGTGGGGATATCTCGAGAGGCAATAGGCCGAGTATCTGCATTGCAGGCCTCTCGAAATATCCCCACAACGGTAATAATGTACGAAAAGTTAGTGCATGCGTTAGTACGTGTTGTGTTGGTGCGTTGTGGTTGCTAAATCCCCCTATTATCTGCGTACGTGGCTACTGTCTTATATAGAGAAATATATTGCAGTAGAGATGCTGGATCATTCCGTCTGCATTTCAGTAAAAGCATATTATGTAAATTTCCCACTCATAAAATACACCTAACCATAATTACATCTAGGGATCTGTGACTTGGTAGTCGATGGGATGGCAGAAATTGAACCAATGGCCGGAAACCCAACCAATGGCCGGTCGCTGTCATAACTACGTATTTTTAGCTGGTGATAAGTCGTTAGTAGATTTCTATAATTAAAAACTGATATAAATATGCATCCTTGACATGCAGTGCTACACTCTATACTCGTCCTGTTGGGAGCAGCGCCGCATAGGGTTAACCATAGCGAGCTTTGATGTTTACTGCCAACAGGTCGAGTATAGAGTGTAAGGGGAAAAGGAGTGCGATAACAATTAGCTCCTTGGCATGCGATGCCTTTTGTTCAGCAATGGATCATGGAATTCTGTTGGGGGTAGTAGTTGAATGTCGAAATAAGTCTTAAATATAAATATTATTGTTCTCATTATCGCTAGGATACAAAAATAAAACAATCAATAATAATGCGGTCCAATCATAATCAATTTTGGAGAAAGGAATGCGCAATTTGCATTTCAACTGGTAGAGACAAAATGAAATACCTTTACCCATTATGTCTGGGTCAACTAATTGTATTTTAGAGTTTGTTATGCAACAATGATGCAAGTAAACACTTAGTAATGGTAAAGCAATTTCATATATTTCATTATGTGGTTAAACCCATAGAAGTCGCTCTTTAGGATCATTATAGGCCAAGGACCTTTCAAGGCAGTGACTAAACTGTATAGTAAGAGCTTGATAATTTCCTTGGGGTTTCACCAATTATCTCTGATACTGCTTGACACACACCAGCTCCAACTCCAAGTCCTCTCTGTGGCACATAAAGGCCTATACCCATTGCCACGGCCAGTCGGCCGTCTGGATAATACTTTAATGTAGTGGTGTTTGCCGTGCGGCGCATGTACACCAAGAGTACTTCAGGTGGCCGTGGTAATGGGAATAAGGCTTCAGATTTACATTTGTATAGTACTCCCAATAGTACTGGATGTCCATTCGATTCAATACTGAAATCCCTGTTCTACTATGTATCCACAAACATCTTTACCATTTTGTTGACATAACTGCCATGTAGTCAGCCATACGGGGGTGTCGAATATCCGAGTTTCATCATTTGAATAACAGCTAATACCGAAAGTTAAAGAGCAAAGCAAGCAAGACAAACTGACATAATATTTTAAACAATAACAAGAGAGGTTTACAACTTGCGAGGGAGATCCTTATACTCAAGGTCAGGCTGTAAACTAATGTGATTTTGAGGTCTTGTATATTATAAACCAACTATGATATTTAGCCTTTCATTATATTTAACTGTTTTATAGTGAAGGTATTCGCTATACATATACTACTGATATTCACCAGTCAATGATAATTCTTAGTTCTTAGTCATTCCTGGAAATAGCAGCGGTCCGGGTGAACGTCAACATCAATCCATGATATGCCGGTTTATAAGAAGGGCAAAACTAGCTAAGTACAACTTTCATGGCCTCCCAGGAAATCGATACGCAGATCGGAGCAAAGAGCATACCAGGTTATATTTTTATTGGTCAGAAATATTTATATCTGTCTGGGCGAATGACGGAGGTTTCTCAAGACTGGCGTGGGAACATGTAATGCGTTATCTTCGAGTGGCAGACGCGGAAGATGTCAAATTGTACTTAATTTGTAAAAAACAAAAATCTATTTCGGTACCCTGTAATGGAGCGGATCATCACATTGGTTTGTCAGGAGATGTTAGGTTCACGAACTCTTTCCATTTTTCTTTGGGGAAGGTGAAGCGCTGGAGTAGATCTCGGTGTTGTAGGCATAAAAAGGGCATTGGTTGGAGCTAAGAAATGCTTTGTGGTGGGGGTGACGGAGGTTGTGAACCATCGGCTACATATTGCAGCGTATTGACTTATAAAGATCCTAGCAGGTGGCTAGGTGTAACATTTCGAGAAAAAAAACGTGATATGAAGGCTACGCCCCTCCCACTTGCCCCCTGCCCGGAACCCATACTCGCTTTGATATGTCGACCGACAGTGCCACCCCAACCGAAGGCAGTTCCATTGGTATGCGAGTTGGAGATGCTTTTCTTGGTGATATACCTGTACGTAGAATTCTTTATCTCCTACTCATTGCCTTGAAATCTGGCATGCAGGTGAACTACCCCGATTGGATCAAATCAGGTTGTGCGAACAAATAAATATGTAACTAATTCTATCGTCCTTGAGGGCGCCAGTTAGAGTCCATGCGGTTTGAAGAAGTGTTATCTGCAGGAATTATACAAGATTGCCTCACATAAGACAGGGCCACGAAGACATGTGTATATTCTTGGAATCCCAAGCATTAACTCTTTATGTACCTTATAAAAAAGAACTGAACTGATAGGATTTGCTTCATCAGAAGAGAAAAACGAAATTATTTTGTTCAGACCTAATTCAGCGCTATATCCAGTCCGTTGTACATCTATTACTTATTTTACTTTGTGATTGATTATTGTGGGTGGGGGATTATACACTTTTAAAGAGGGTAATTCCTTCTTCGATTAAACACAAAGCATTACAGACAATTAAAGGAGAAATGAACCACTGGACAGTGTTCGGTCCAGCACACCATTTCTATTATTAAAGCCACAAGTGCCTTTTATATCAAAAAAAATAATAATCGTTCCTCAGGTAATAAAAAAGATGCGAACAGAGAAAAAAAAGTTCCAATCTTTATGAATACGAAATGCGGTTTGAACCACTTGAAACCCGAGCTGAGTGGCTGAACTCATGCCAATGTGTAATCATTTGAAATCCAACTCAGAAAACGATATTGAAATGCAGTCAGCGACTGAGGTTCTTCTATACATGGGAAAAGGGTTAAGGATAGTGAAGGAACCCACACACGATGTCCTGACTCGTCCGTCAATATTGACTCAACCCTCTGGGGTTGATTCTATACTTAGGAATGAACATAATTATAGATTTAGGCATGAAGGATGCATTGATGTAAGCACGCAAGGCACAGATGTTCAGTGACTCTTACAAGCTTCCTCCTCTACCTTATTTGCCCTCATATTCCCCTCTCTGTTTAACGATGGCGATGGCAACTTCGCTATTTGATTCCTTATGCTTTGTCTAGTGAGTCTATCATAAATATAATTATTCTTTTCGGGATTTAAGACAGACCTATACCAATGAAATCGATGTCTACCAATTTGACTCTTTTGTAACTTCTTTACCTCACGAAATTATGGTTTGGGTTAAACAGTGATTCCTAAGTAATTTCGATGTAGCCTCCCAAAACGGCTTCCCATATGAAAATGTCAAGTAATTTCGAAACTGGATACTGGAAACTGGATCTAAAGGGTACCAATACAGAAATGTCAACCGCCCAGATATGGATACGTGAACAATTTCCCCGAACAATCACAATCAGTAAGAGCAAAAACCAATAAGTCAACTTGGTTAGTTGCAACTTATAAATGAGCCCTTGGCTTGAACGCTATTTTGCGTGCTGACGCCTTTGTTTGCGACAGTTGCCACAGGGGCTTCAGGAGTTTAGAGCTAAACTCCAATCAGTGTCACGGGAATAGCCTGGGAGCCTTCCTCTCCGTGCCAAAACCCGTATTACCCTTTAGCTCCTAATTATGCACAAATAGAATTATCGATAGCGACTCTAGTTCTATCGATGGATCCAACAGAATAGCACATTTTCTGGATGATGGCAATTATCTATTTGCTCGATTTATTGCTGACTTGGAGGGGATTTCTTACGATAACAACTTAAATGCATTTTCATCCAAATTAACTGCAATTTGCCATCGCTTGATACATTTATTTAGCCAAACCCTTAACCATACACAAGTTCTGTCTCTATTCATTGTTGTTAGTCAGTGTTCAATCCGAGTCAAACCTATCAGTCGTGTATAACCAACGCTTTACATGTGTGTTCATAAGCAATTAGAACAAGGAAATCACCCCTAGATAGCCTCAGAAAAAAGGGGTTTAGTATTTTATGTAAGCACTGGTGTTTGCCTCTACACACAGATTTTGCATAATTATGTTAACGCAGTCCAATTTTAAGAGACTTGCATAATTTGCTAACTTTGTTTGTGTCTTGCTCCTAGCTTGCATGCTTAAAGCTGCAGTCAAAAACTAAACATTTTCTACTTTTTGTTTCATTCTTTTCCAACCCATCTAAAAGTCATTGGACCAAAATCTTGGAGGCTTTCATCCAGGAAGAGTGGCGATGCTAACGCGGGCCTGAACCCCTATTTTTTCCTTTAGTAGTATTGATAGCCCATGGAGTATCAATGGGTAATTACGTGTAAAAGATTATATGGATATGTTGTTTCTCCTGCCTTTCCATCACCACCAGCCATGCCAACCCACCCGCCGTCCCTGTTGCATAGAATGACATAGCATCTACGCGACCCTGAGATAAAAAATAAACCTGTCCGAGGCTGGAGCCTCGTTTTGAGCATGTATTTTTTTCTGAATAGAGAGACTGGGGTGACACCTACGGGAATTGATTGGTACCTGCGGCACCTTCGGTGGCCACAACTGAGTCTCCCTCCATCTAGTTGTTTTTGCTACAGGGTTGCTTGCAAATGAGAATTATCGCATCTGATGTGAAACTTTGACCAATAAAATTTTTCTAAAAAAAAACAAAAACAAAAAAACGTCCTCATTTGTTTTTGGAGGATCCACCCGAATCCTTTCTTATGTTGACTTCACTTATTATCGCTCACTGGCGGCCGTTTTGACTCGGACTAATCCACTTCCAATTCTTATATTTTGTTGGAGTGGGAATTTATGTTATTTGTTATTGACTGCAAGGAGGAAGAAGGGGAGATGATTGGTTACTGGGGGCAGGTTCATCCCAAAGTTGCTCTAAGTGAGGTTCAATTACATAGTCCATTCCAATGGTCAGCTATCAGTGGTAGCGCAGCAACTAACGCAGAAGAGGGATTAGCGATCTAGGTAACTTAAATGGCAAAGGTGCTCATGACCTTGGGTTCAGACGGCTCGGCCCGCGCTCGATCTAGTCAAACATCAGAGAAGAGGAATATGGTTTCAGCAAGGCCTTATTTCTCCACACAGGTTCACATCATCATCCAAGGAATGGTCAACAGGGAGTGACAATCTTACCCAGCCCACTCTGGGCCTTATATACAATGCAAGCAATAAAATAGACATAAAATAGTTGGGAGGTGTTGACAGGTTAATCCATCCCCACCCGTCCCCAGACAAGCTAGAGCAAGGTGTGGAGTGATTTAGAGAATGGGACGTGAGGACTGAGTGACCTCCAAGAACCAGGGTAACAGCTTCCACCAAATAAGGGCATAGGAAGATTTATCCGCACATCCTGTGACAATATATAACAGCCGCAGCCGCAGAATATTGATAAGTCCAGTCCTATAAGTCATAATGTGAGTAGTTTTGTTAAGATGTGTATTGTCATAATAGTTGAGAATACAGCTTTAACCAGGGACATTTAACAGAAGTATGCTGTTCCTTTCCCAAGAATAGGCACTATTCATGTTCGCTGTGAGGATTGTTTTCACAATAAGTAGGAAAAACAAGTCCTCATATCTCGCAGAATAATAGATATCCATGTAGTATTTAGAATATCGTAGTCCCGGTAGCCTCGTATTTCCCACAAATACAGCAAACAGCAATAGATAAATAATGTCTTCATTGTTTGATGTGATGCATGAATACTTCATGAAGGTTATGATGTGCAAATATCATAGGTGACATCTCACACCTTTCTATCTGTAAAAAAGCTGCAATCACCGAGGCTAATGTGTTGTATCTTGTACAACTTGTACTGAAGGAATATGAGGCTATTTTATAAACAGAATTTCCCTCAGAAGTTAAGGTAGAGGCACTCATCCCCTTATAGTCGTGGCCCTAGAATGCCTATGCTAAGGGGAAGGTCAACGTTTGTTTAAAGTATAAGGATGTAAGCACACGTGTAATCTATATGAAACAAATGGAACCTAACAAAAGTTGTGCTGGCACTGTCTGCTATGAATGTAATACACTTTCCGATTTGAACATGTTTTTATTTTGAGACAATTTAACAATAGTGATGCTTTTCATATTCAAAACAATCAGACACAAATTACTAGTTAGCTTTAAATCGATACTAATTAATTACTGACATCTAGAAAAGTTATAATGCAGTATAATTTATAGATACCTTAAATGTGTGTCCTTTCCAAAAGTGCTCAATGCAATTGAATGGTTCCCTCTCATTTAACCTATCATTACAACTGTCACTGTGACGTTTATTTAACTCCTGACTAACAGCTTAAAGGCGCCAAGGCATACTAAGTAAATGAGGACATGCGATGCTGGTAATGGGCTATATATCAAATAAGCCTCGAGGGGCATGAACTTTGGATTACGTCAAAGATCGATAACCAATTATATCATGTTAAAGTCTCAAACTGGGTGCATGTTCTCAGGTCATGTTCTCAGTATATGAAAATCCATTTCATGTTTCTTAACCACTGTACAGCAGGGTCATGGGATTGTTTAGATCTAGCTGTGTAGGCAAGAAACCATGCGACATCCACACCACACTATACTGTTGTACCATGAGATGCGATTTCCTCAGAATTTCTCTATGAATAATGGGTTATGCCATCACTCATCACTACCTTCAGTATAACCCACAGACTCATTGACATCAAACCCATTCAAACTCACGTTATATCCACCTCATGTCGGCATATTGGAATGCACATTCACAAAACCCCATTTGCACCACCGTACATACCTCTGCTTTTGAGTGGCCGCCAGTGGCCGCCTGGACCATGAGACAGGAATGCATGATTGCCCTTTAGCAGCAAATCACTTCGTCAGTCATACCTCTTGGATCACCGGAGAGAACCCATAGTTTCCATTGAAAAGTCTACATCCCCACATACTGTGTAGTCCTTCTAAGCCCATAGGAATGGAAACAATAGAAGCTGTCCATCAGCAGCATAATTCTATACGTTGAGTAGTATTACTCAAGGAACAATGGAACTGCGGAGGAAAGGTGGAATAATGTGTCGGGCGGCGCCGATCTGAGACAATATCCCCTGGCGGGGCGGTTTGAGATGCATGAGGTTGATTGTCTAGACCCGAACCCCCTCCTTTTTACTATAGTTGATAACTATCTATCTTGTCTAACGTGAAATACCTGTCTACTTGATAGAAGGGTTTTTTTTTAAATAATGTGATTTATTATACGCGCATTCTATATGAGACGTGCTATAAGTGGGGTGCTATAAAAATATTCATATAGGACGTGTCCTATATGAAATGTAGTTGTCTAAAAATAGCTCTGTTGTTATGCTTCGCGGAGCTTTGGCTCTCTGCAGAGAATGTAAACAAATCCCCGCGATCGGTAGTCTACCCGTGATTCTGGTACTATGATTATAGAAATACATAAAGGGTGGTCTCCACTGGCTGCGGTAAGCTCTGCGGTAAGCCTTGCAATGGTTTGTGTTGGGTCTGTAGGTGGAGAGGAATGACGAGGACCTTGCTTACATGGTCAGTGATCATGTAGAGAAGACCTCGTCACTCCTCACCAACACGGCACCATCGCAAGGCTTACCGCAGAGCTTACCGCAGAGCCTACCGCAGCCAGTGGAGACCACCCTTAATAAAACCTACATCATTAAATAGAGCATTAAATTCTCTTTTGAATGATATAAATTTTATTAATGTAGCTCAAGGAATGGCTATGATATGGACGTTTTAATTCATCAATATACTAACAGGGCTGTCAGTGGGGCTGTCAGTGTGGCAGCGGGGCTCTCTGAGACATCTTTAGTATTTTTTCAGTGATATCTGATGACATATGATCAAATTTTATGCACATATAATAAATATAGAATGGAACTCGCCAGCAATAATCGAAAATTTATAGGACTTGGTTCGTCCACATAAGCACTCTGCCTATGGCATCGTGCTTATGTGGACGAATCTCGTCCTATAAAATTTTGATTATTGCCGGCTCGTCCCATTCTCTCTATTTATACTGGCTAAAACTAATTCAAGTCAGTAAGAAGTAACAGAAGCATCATGATGTATTGTACTGAGTCTGTTGAAATCAAATCAAAACAACAGATAATGAAAACTTATTAAATCAAAATGTAGTTTATATATTCATACGTGGCAAGTTCTTTGACATTAAAGCCATCTAATCATGTATGGGAATACAGGATATAGGATGACCATTCATATCTTTATTTCTTCAACAGTTAAAAATCAGTATCATGTGGGACTTAACACAGCTATTCACATATTATCGCTCTTCCTCGATCGTTTCCGGATATTGTATATCTAATAGGTAACAAGTTGTGCTGAATGATCTTTGTTAGCACGACTTTTCAGACAAGGTCACCCACCTCACATGCATGTTCCTCCACTATTGAATGAACATCCACTAGATACATAAAGACACTCTTGCCAACTCCTTTAATTGTTCATGAAATGAACTTCCGTATTTGAAACTGCATTTAACTGGTTATTGTTATAGAAAGTAAGTAGAGATTTGCCTCCGTGCACGACAATGCCATTTTCCAGTTAAATGAATGAACATGAAATTGATTTCTAAATGCCAACACAGCACATTCATTGTCCTGACTTCAGCGTTATTTGATTGCTTCATCTCAAATAACGCAGCCAAATTATCCATCAATAAATTCAATAGGCTGTCGGAAACTTTTGGAAACATTTTCTTTGGAAGTTAGGCTAGTGCGGCGTAAGTCTAACTAAAACCTTACAGGACGTAATCAGCAATGTTATACCATCAAATTGGGTGATAGACTGGGGCAAAAAAGAGTATAAATTATTTCTAAAGGCACTTTTTGTTAATAGTTGGTAACTGATCTTTCTATACCAACATGACAGTTACCAGCCTGAAATATTATATTTCCTGCCTGTAATCATAATTCTACAATTAAGCTCTTGGAAGTTCTGTGTTCGTATGGTTCCTTGTGTTCATAGACACCTTAGTGTGAAAGGTTCTGTTCATAATGCAAAACATTTCATGCTACCCATATGAGCCTGTCTGACGATTTGATCATACCATAACGATCGTGAACGTAATATTCAATAGGCTCCAAATCTTGCCATCTTCGTCCCTACGTAAAAAAAATAACCTTTGGATTCCGTTATGTGTTGATGTATTGTGTGGTAAATGAAGTATGAGGTTTTGTTCATTGCTCATAACCGTATAAGGGTGTGATTTTCTTGTTTAAATTAGGTTTAATAGCTGAGGAACCCATTGTCATATCATGTTGGCCTATCAGCGAACAGCAAGTGCAAAAGAGCGTGAATACATCATGACTTGAAATAGAAATGCAGAGCTCTGAGTGTGCCGAACTTACTGGGTATAACTCCTTCTGAAAATGTGTCTCAAATGATATATTCTCAATACACTCTAGCGACTTGTACAAAGTGGATTGAGAGGGAAAACTATACCACACTTTCAAATTATGTCATAGAGTGTATGCTAAATAATCAATCACTCTCAAAGCATTGTACATACTAGGTGAGTCTGGCTTGAGTATGAGAGTATATATGCACATCGATAAGCCTAATTCAATATACTCCGGTGTAAAAACCCTGTTTCCCTGAGCAATCAAGAGCTCTATTGATGCATACTCGTGACTGTCTCGAGAATTGCAGTTCCATTTGGCGAGGTCGAAATCTTTAAGCACTTGATTGAAAGTATTGTCATATAGCAATGTTATAAGTAGACTCTGTTCACGGCCGCAACGAGTATTTTTGGGGGCACCAAACCTCTCATTTTATGTGCAAAGCACTCCATCGCACTCAGGTGGAATATCTGATAAAACAATGTATCACTTAAAGCCGCATTCACAGGTAGCATCGGTCGAATACTAACGATTTCTTTTATTTTTGCTCCATTCTTTATCAAAATCCATCCAAACCATCTAAAAGTCATTTGAACCAGATTTTTGAGTATTTTACAAGTCCGTTTTATTTTAATCCAGGGATTCATAAATGTTTACATTTCGCTTAAATCTGCGGCGGTTTCACTTATTATCGCTAACTGGCGAGTCTTGTATAAGGATATCAGCAGCCAAATATTGATAACATGCAATCCTATTAGTCATTATGAGTAAACGTGGTTAGATTATGTTGCCGGAATAGCTGAGAATGAAGCTTTTACACTCAGGCATACCATTTACATTTAATAAAATGGAGGATCTCTTTAAGATTGCTTTATGCAATACGTCAAACTATAGCTAGAAGATTGGGCACAGTAACAACGCCAATTGTATTGACTTATTGTCGACTCAAAGGTTCATTTTTTGTATCCGAAGTTGGTGGTTTCGGTTCTTCTGAAAACGTCTGCGCCGGCGTCTGCGTCGCAACTTTATTCAGTGTTGCAACTTGCAGGGACACTTCGTGGCAAATGGTTACATGACCATGTAACGATTTGCCATGTCCTCGGAGGAGTAATCCCACACTAATGAATGCCTATATGTAATCGGAACAGGGTAAAATACAATATCTCTCTGGGAGATATCGATCCAAAAGGAATCCTTTTGTAATCATTCGCAGCCTATGCATTAATGCAGCAGTTTAGCATTTAACAGGCAAACAATGGGTGATTATTTCCTTGGATGGAAAGAGTGGCAACTAATGGCATGGTGAGAAATCTGATAGTACATTAAGTCTTTAATCACTAATCCGGCAAGTAATGCACTGATTGCATGATAATATTCCAATGAAAATATCGTATCCTGTGCCATGATCTGGAACGTGCTATATGGGTCAGATTTTCAGAAAATATACAATTCACCTTCAACAATCCCCTCAAATAACCCAAATTTAAGACGAAAATCAGGTTCAAAATAGAGTTCAACATAACCAGACAGATCTATTGAATGAATACAATACAGGATACACTCAAATATACTCACTAATTATCATTTTTCACTCTAATTTAGCGGAATTTGAGAGACGGGTAGAAGTTTAGATTGTGCATTTTCTCAAAATATAAACTGCGCACCGACTTATTTTGTTTGCATATTTTTCAATTACTTCCAGTATAGCCGCGCTACCAATGGATACTTTTTTCATGGTGATTAATATCATGATGTATGGACTAATAACTGGCTTATTCTCATGTGAATTTAAAAAAGGATTTTCTACATGAATAGCTACTTCATCAACCTTGATTAGAATTGTGAAGACGTGGCCGTGATAATATTGCTTTAAAGATATTGTTTCCCCTGATTTAAACTCAAACGTAATGTATCAATGGTCTTATACTGCCACACGTTGGAATTCCTACAATTAAAGATTCATTCCTACCTAAATCGGCGACCATAATCTTGATTTTTTAAATTTGTCAATTGTCAAGTTCTTTGACACTGAAGTTTGTAGAATAAAATGTCTGTTGTTGTTTATAGTGGCATTTTGGGGTGAAAGGATTAACAGTGTCAATATTTTGTCTTTTAATATACTTATTGAGGAGCATGAGAGAAACCATATTGAAAATAGTGGGATTCTGGTATCATCGAAATGAATGTTGAATCTAGGTTGATTCTGTTTTTTTAAAGAACAAGCTAACAATAAATCCTTTAATATTCTATCTTGATGACTTTCGGAATGACTGGCAATAAATGTAGGCCTACCACAAAATAGAAAATCTATCAATTTATGCGAATCACCTGGGAATGCAGCTTTAAATCAACATACTTTATCCACAGGAAAAAGAACGGCTTCTACTCATCAAATGATGTTATGCCTGATATAAAGATAAGACGTCGGGAAGTAACATTCCAAATATGCGTCTTCAGCACATTCTTGAACTGAATCTCTCACGCGCGTGGTTCTAGACAGTCCATTGCAAATCGAAAATAATCATTTTACTAGACGATTCTTTCCTTCACATTGTTTATATGAACTTCGTTCTTCAGATAATATTCTTTATTTCTATAGTCTATAGAATAATAGTTCAATAGTCTTAAAGCTGTATTACCAGATATAAAATATATTCCAGGGTTACTCACTGTGTGACCTAGACAGGACTGAACTTATTTTGCCGCTGTTATAACTAAATAATCTTTAATCTTGTATAATCTTTATACAAGAATTTGAAGTGGAAAGGAAAATAAGAAGTTAAGACACTGCAGAGGAGAATAAAATCCTCCAGAAAATCTGGTTAAATGAGTTTCTGATGGGTAGGAAAATAATGGAAGAAAAGGTAAATAATCTTTAGAGGTTTTGATCCATGTTACCGAAAGTGCAGCTTTAAAAAGCTCTTTTCAATCGGACAGTCTTGGCCAATAAATACACAGTTCAGTTGATACCAGCTGTCATGTTCTTTTAATAAAGATGATGTTATTTTGTTTCTTCTTCCTGTCTTGAAATTGAAATAGGCTTGATGTTTTCTTAGATCTATCATATTTAACTAATGCTACTTTTGCATGGTTGTTTATAAAACGCATTACCGTCTCATTTTCATTTTCAGTACACTTATTTCTACTTTTAAATACCTAACCTTTAATTTGATCATTAGAAACAAAGAAGAAGCAACATTAGAAGCAAACATTAGAACATGTTCAACATGAGTCATATGACTTTCCAACACAGGTGTGCTGATAAAGCTGGGTGATATCAATTGTGTAAATGTGTAATGATGTTCATTACAGTCGTTTTCTTCGGTAATAATGCACCTGTGAATCTTTTCATCGCGAATAACTATTTCTATTCCATGTATAATTCATATTTCTTCCCATGCTCTTGAAACATAACTAACATCCCCCCCCCCCTCTCCCCCCACATCACACCCACCCACACCCATCCACAAACACCGATACCGAGTATCAGTATATATGAGTTATTTGAACTTGGGAGGTAACCGAAACCATTTTAATGCTTCCCTGTGCCTGTCAACCATCCATATTGACAATCTAACCGAACTAAAAGGTGGAAAAAGTAGCTTAAGTGGTGTTCAGAGCCAGTGGCCGCTCGAAATCCGCCGAGTGGACTTCTTCAACCCGGAGTCAGAGATTGCCAACGATTATCATTAATGGTTACTAGGGAGACGCTGCCTTCCCTCAATTATTTGAGTGTTCATTTCGATGGCCCTTGCTGATTGCTATCATTTCACACCGGCCTCCCTTTGAGCCAGGTACTTTCTGGAGTTTCAATAAATTATCTTAAATTTCATATCAGCCGACGGATGTTAAAAGTGTGGAATGTGAGAATAATGGTGGCCTTATTTACACCAAATCTCGGTAAAGCTTGCACATGCCAAATTTCATTTATTCCACTTGGGAACTTGCTGTGTCTTTTTAGGCAGATTCTGTTGGGTAAAGAACACAGCAATATTCCAATAATGTAATATGAGAGAGCTATGAGTTGCACAAGACTTTATTTCTGTGCCTGCTTGACTGTAAATCAGCCTCTTATGAATTGTGCTATGCGTGGTTGTGATTGCTCATAGATAAAGTTAAAATTACTTCAAATCACCAGTTATTCTAATTTTGGTGAGATTACTACCATACAGGTAAATAATGGAATGTCATGTATACAAATTATGAGGTGCTTTTCATTGTTTATTAACTGCTGTGGGTGTCCCTTTTTACAAAACACCCAGAACAAAAATATGTTTAATCAGATCACACCCATCGGATATAGATTAAGTTTTAATGGTTCTTTATTCAGGAAATATTATTACATTGCCGGATGCTGTTTTCATAACTATTGCCTCCTTTGAGTGATCTTATAAGTTAACCGTATACCTCAGACTTGGATACTGCTATGAAAGTAGTAGTAGTTTTTGTTATCGAAGTAGAATGGAGACGGAGTGAAGTCTTCGAGTCACAATACTTAATAGACTGAAAAATGGGCACCGCATGAAAACTTCCCTGAGGGATAGCACGTTTTTTTTTGTAACAATTGTTTAAATTTGTTTATTGACCCGAAATGAAATGGAAAAAAAGAAAAAAGTTGTGCACTTCCTTAAGAAATGAGATGTGAATCTCTATAGAGTGTAGGTTATAGGATTGCTGTTATTCCTATTGACAACAATCGTTTCATCCCCTTCTGTGTCTAGATAGATTGACTAAAGAAATCTCTAACTTTCATTGCACTTATGGGGAATTTTTCGTAGGCCCTAATCTGTATTCAAATAAGGATATTTTTATATTATATATATCGGTGAGGTGTAGATATCACTAGGATATACTTGGAGAATATGGTAGAGTCTTCAGTCGTTCAGCTTGGCAAATAAGTGTAAGGTACACCTGTAGGATTACTCAAGGATATATTACTATGACTTCGAAATATAATTAACTATTAATAACACACACAACTGCTGTTATACCTTGCTGGGATCTTGTATTTATTTGGTTCACAATGGCCGAATGAACAGTTAATAAAATACACAACCCAGAGGTGTAGAGCAAGTTGGTGGTGGCAGTCTCTAAGTTAAAGCAGAAGTGATTCCATATGCCAACCACACAACCTTATATACCCCTCTACCCTCTGGTAACATGGTGATACATGGAAACATGGTTACATGTACAATTCAATATAGGAACAGAACATTAAACAAACATAAAGGCAGCAACCAGACATGTTTCAGAGCCCTGAAACATGCCTGTTACTAGGTTTCCTGGGGTATGCTAATCCCCTCCTTCCTAGTAGAGGTAGCCTAGAAGTTAATCCTAATTCCCCTTAGCATAGCCCCAAAATCAGTAAACAAGTTAATCCACAGAAGGCATTTTATATAATTATGACATGAACAGTCAACCTTAGCCCAATAAATATTACTCTAAATGTCCCTTTGAGACATTAAATCGAATGTTTCAAATACATAGAAATCACATATATAAGTTATCAATATATATACTTAGCCAGCTTTGTAAGAACAGAAGTCTATGTCTAACTAGCCTTCCTCAGTATGAGTGGTAATCCTTTTAAGATTGATATTGACAAAAATATGGATACCACGTCCTTTGTAAAAGGCGTATTGGTGATTAGAGTTGGTGAATACGTCAAAGGCCTTCAATTTTGTACCAGGACAAAAGGATGGAAGGTTTTGTGGTTTCGCTATGACCATTGTGGTATCTGATCCTTTCCACAATATGAACTCGAACTCGAACGACATGAGTCAACCTAAAAGGATTTGTAATAAAGATATCTCTATGAGTTGAGTAGTTTTCTCTAATTTTCACAATCTCTGTCCGTTGGTCTGGTTGAAATGAAATTATTGTAAATAGGTTTAGGGATGGTCATGGCACGGGATTCTTATCGCCCTTTGTTCGAGATTAAATAATTTCGGCAATTTCATCGGGTTATCACGAATGTCCTCTTTATTGGTGATTTATGGCAACCTATCATTGAATGCACAAGGGCAGTTCATATTCTTCATGAATAGATTCAGATGGCTACTGTATCCATACTGGGGAAACATGAGCTTTGACTTTATGAGTTAGCTAGCTGGCATACAACCTGCTAGGCCTCATAAGAATGGCTAAGCCCCCCGGGATAAGACACACAGATCAGGGGTTTACATATGCTACATATAAGGTCGGTGCCCTTTGGGGGCCTTAGGGCCATGGCCCTTGGGACTAGAAGACCTCACCAACTAAGCTGATCTCCTACAATCATGGGAGGCATTGGGATCAAGCAAGCATTGGGAACCTTTTATTTGGCTCTCGTTCCACATGCAATGTTGATGGCCCCTGATGTTCGCGGTTCCATTAGGGAACAATATCAATATGATTCCACCTGTATGTCGGAAGATCATTGTATAATTCCATACCCCGATGTGTCTGTATTCAGGAGATATAGCCAGCGGGTACCTTTATTAATGATCAATTTACATAATATCCTACCAATTGTCCTTTAGTTGAGCTAGATTTGTCGTTGACTATTATGCTTATACAATTGAATAAACCGGCAGAGGAAGTGACCTTTGTCATATGTCATGTTTGCCAGCTAGCAAATATCCATTTAAAGGAAATTTGGAAATTTCAGGCGCGGGATTCACGAGAGGAAATAATTAAACATGGCTTTGGACACCTTTCAGAAATTAAGAAAAAGGATATAGGCCTACACGACTTTTGTTTCAATTTAATCAAGTCAAGGAAAATAAATCCACTCTTGTATGGTGGGGATGTGGAAAATTCGAACATTTAACATTCCCTTCACCCAGGAAATCAGTACACAAGTGTGGGTGTTGTGCTTTGTTATGTAATGGCATCGTCAGTGTGGAAATGGGCTGACTAACTTGCAAGCACCTTTTCAAAATCGCGCGATATATATATAATTTATCGATCGTGATATATAATGATTGTTCAAATTACTAACATTGTATGATATGTGTGTCCTACCCATGCATACCGCAATCGCACTCGGTGGTATTTTGCATCTACTACTCCAGATTTTAATTCACTTCCACCCAAGTCAAATATATGATTATAATCTCAATGGGCAAACATTAGGACATGCTCAACATGAGTCATATGACATTCCAACACAGGTGTGCTGATAAAGCTGGGTGATATCAATTGTGTAAAATAGGTCGGCTTACATTAATGTAGCGAAATGTAAAGTATTTAAGTTGAATAAGCAAATTGATAATAAAAAACTATTCTACACAATGTACCCATCTGTGGAAGAGGTGGATCAAATTACCAAGTCACGATTAGAAATAACGGAACTTTTTTTTTTCATCAATATAATATTTTTTTGGTAGGTGTGGTTAAGAATGCTTAGAGTGTTGGGTTACATGGCCATGGGCTATTTTTAAATTCAATACATTCTATATTTTCTTCATTTGTATCATTAACATACAAAAGAGGATCATACTCCTGAACATAATAATAGGTTGTTCTGTTTTTCCAGTATATATGTGCCATTTGGCTTAGATTTATGGTATTTGTTGTGATTTGTTTGACTTGACTTTCTTCATTTTATATTTAATCATGTTGTTTTTCCTCGGAGACCTGAGATGTGTCACCACCTGTTTGGATCATCCTGGTCATTATTTTATGTCGTCAGTCACATTCAAATCAGCTTCCCTTCTTCAAAGGAAAATATATGAAATCTCCCCTCTCCCTGCTTGCAATTATGTTGTTAAGCTGAGTTAGTCCTGAAGGAAAAACACAGATCTGTACTATAGAGAGTTGTCCCTAAGCATTAATATTATTCCATAGTATCTTGAAAGCTGGTTTGATCAATAGGACGTTAGTCTGTGGGTCAGGGTATGAGGAGGCATCTCTCGTAATATTATTCCACTACATTATCCTCAGGCTATGACTCTCTAGATAAAATTAATAACTTCCCTTCTGCTTAATAAAGTAGTACCAGGCGGCTATTCTTCGTTGTCCCTTCGGACCACAGTGGACAATATAACGAAGCAGATTACCAATTCAGATTAGGAAACCAAAGACAGATTATCTGATGGATGCTTACTCACTGGATACTTGATTAAGCAAGGATGTCACAATATGTGTAACCATCGACAGAGACAAGCTACTTGTTATGTCCATGGGGTGATATTAAAAAGTTGTCTGCATTCAACATGCAACGGGATGAGTAAATTGCTAGATGATTAATGTGAAATGCAGTTGCTGGTCGCGTTGTTCATATCATTAGGGATAAACAATGCATGGGACAGAGAGGCAAAATGGGGCAAAAAAGCTGTGATATATTATACGAGGAAGCTAGCTAGACCACAACCTCTTCTCCTTGTTTCTTTCCCTCTTCATGTAGAGGACCTTAATAATTAGATTTGTTATACCAATCTCATAATATAAGGACCTCGGCCTTGTCGTTTGTTTTAGTAGGCGATGTGGTGAATAATTGGAAATAATGATAACATTGCAAACTCGCAGCATCAATATCCAATCTTGTTCTTTCATGTTCCTTTTGCCTTAAGTCAGTTCTTAAGCCCGATTTTGGTACTTGTTCCTTCATGGTCCTTTTGCCTTAAGTCAGTTCTTAAGTCCGATTTTGGTATGATTAACTTTCATTGCGACCTTTACAAAGCTAACATTAAGGGGAACGCCAAATACCTAAATTAAGTGACCGTGACTCATTCTATTATATCTTCACATAATATTTAAGGCTCACTAATCTTCTCTTCATGCTCCTCTCTTTTGAAGTTATCTCCTTTGGACTCTTCTATTACAGTCGTGAATATTTATCTAGTATTATTATTTACTATCATTACCTCCTTGGAAACTCCATATCTGGTAATAAATATATCTTTTTTCTTGGACCCTATCTAAGTTTCCTTATCTTGGTTTGATGTTTTAAAAAAACGTCTAGTGAACGTTTTATTGCAAAATTGAGATAGATCTATTGATTGATCATCCGCATGGAAATTGAGAAATAATAGTATATATCGACTACACGTGGGACGATCTCCCTCATTCAGATTTGGCAGGTGTTCATGTGCGCAAATTATTAGTTTCTAAGTGTGAAGTCATTGAGTGCAATTGTTAGGGCAATATTTGCACTTCGGGTCACTATTAGGTTCATAATTTGCATGAACACTTAAGTTACTCAATGGTCGTCTGTTTGTTGACAAGCGGCCAAACACCGTTTGATAACCTGAGTGGTTCACAGTGAGACAGGTTATATTATTAAGCTATTCACTGAGAATATATATATTTAGGTGACTGTGTATATATAAACATTAATGGTTGTGGGCTATATGGTATATCTATACAAGGCAACAAAATAGGTTTTTCTGTTTATATAAGAAAACTAGGTAAGGGAGTAACCTTTTTCTTTTCTTTTTTTAAAACATTTTTATTGGCTTCATTTTTCAACAAGTCAGTTACACAACGTATAACTTTCTACACGTGAGCAGTTGTTTCCATGAGTTGCCATTAAACTACAATATAAAGAAAGCTGTATAAAATTAGCCAAAAATAAAAATTCTTTATGCACAATTAAGTTACCATATTCGTTCATCAAAATAAACCCGATCTTTTTTCAGGAAACCACCTTTCACCAACTGAAAAATGGCTATTTTGTAACAATAGTTGTTTTTAAAGAAAGATGTTACGTACTTTTTAAGGTTTTCAAGTTAGGAAGGATTATGCTCTTGCTTTAGTTAGCGTTTTTTTGTAAAAAAAAAATGAATAAATAAATAATTAAAAAAAGTAGATAAATAAATAAATAAGTAAATAAATAAGGCAATGTCAAAAGGTGTGGTAAGTTTTATTTAGGTAGGGGCTAAAACGGAAACACACCTATTTTGTTTAGCCTATGTAAAAGACATGCATGTCCTAATTGTATAAGTAAATCTTATCTTATTTAAGGATAGCAGTAGAAGAAGCTGTAGAGACCTATGGAAATGTTATGGGAATGTTTCTCTCCACATAGCGTACTTAAATAAAAGAGAACTAAGTTTCTCCATTTGTATTGATTATTATCACTATAATTGTGTCCCTTTACTCGGGGAAAGTTTGTAGTTATATCATGTGGTATAACAGGAACACTCGAATCTGATAATTAGCAAGATTCTGATCTCCAGGTTCACTATTATAAAGACTCAAGAACAACCAAACTGTACAGCAAGCAACCAGGGCAAAAATAATAACGACCTGGAGACAAATGAGGCAATTAACGTAACAATAATAGGACAAAATCGCAAGTTTGGTCTTTTTTGTCAGACGGGGGACTTCCGTGATAGGTTGTATCTGTGCACGCACTAGCACGCCACTCCCTGGGTTAAAATGTTGAAGGTGCTTCCTTAGGAACCAGCCTCAACAATTAGTGAAATGCCAAAGCATAAGAAAAAAGGCTAACCTACTCTCCTCTAAAGAGTCGTGAAATATTGGGTGGAAGTCCAGGAAATCCACTTCCGGATAAGAACCGGGTGAACGAACGCACACGTATCCCAAGCATTTTCCTGAATGGAGAAGAAATGCAGACAATATATCTTGTTAATCATCACAATAAGAATTGATTCCTCTTTCTCGCTTTGCCTCTGCGTTCCTGTGCCTAGAAAACGGGTCGATGTAAATTTGCATTGCCAATGCGAACCAATGTTTATATTTTACACGTGAAATTTGATGATATAAAAGCTTCATTTCCTTTGGTAAATAAATGCAGCATTTTGCTTGACACTTTTCAATCTATTTGGTGAAGACATGGATTTGCAGTGTGGATCTTTCGAAATGTATTATACATGCAGAGACACAGTTTCTACTTGATGGAGT
This sequence comes from Sthenelais limicola, assembly GCA_942159475.1. Lineage (NCBI taxonomy): Eukaryota > Metazoa > Annelida > Polychaeta > Phyllodocida > Sigalionidae > Sthenelais > Sthenelais limicola. The sequence goes on along the minus strand of OW804097.1, from coordinate 66,168,447 downwards.
TATTAGTCAGGGCCTCTTTTCAGAATATGTAAAGGATTGAGGCATTTTTGGGTAGAATTGTTTTTAGATATGGATTAGGGTAATTTGAGTATGCTGAATTCAAATCTGCCGGATGCCGGAACGAATTCCTTTGGCATATGCCTCAAATCCAAGATGGCCGCCATCCAGGCATAATTTCTACTGAAATTCCAACTTTTTTCTCTAAAATTGCTATTTATCATACAACATGGTCTTGTAATACACCAAAAAACACCCTCTCTTTGAGATCTAGCGAATAAGACATAGTAGAATGATATCCAGATAATCTGGTAACCATGGCGACAGGAAATACATCTTTTTTGTTCCGATTTCCAATTTCTCGACATAAAAGCATGGGTTTCAGATGACAATCACTGTGTTATACCTCCTTATAGAAGGTTTGATGAGCTTAACTTATAAAATTCTATTAAAAGATATTGGGACATCATAGGAACTGTGTTGCTTGGCAAATTTTTAATGAGAATTGATGTTGCTATGCAACTACAAGCATTAACAAAGAATCAGTAATTCTATCAAAACCCTCGGGGTGAATTAGGCAGGGTAGGTATCATTGATATTGAGCTAAGAACTAGATGAATATCCATTGCTAAGCAATTCAACATTCATAATGCCTGTTGCTAAGCAATAAAACAATTGGAATATGTGTTACTAAGGAAACACATTATACCCTAGATACACCATTATACCCTAGATACATGTGAATTACACCAGTGAAATGCATGTGGACACACTAGTTGGGTTAGGTGTGATCAGAATAGAGCTAGGAATCCGGTAAACATATGTTGCTAGGCAAATGAACAAATATATGGGTTGTTGCTATGCAACCACTTATCCTAGCAACAATCAAATCACTCACTATAGGCATGTTAAATAGAGAGAGAATGGAACAAGCAGGCAGTAATCGAAAATTTATTGGACGAGATTTGTCCGTGTAAGCACGGTGCCATAGGCAGCGTGCTTACCCGGATGAATCAAGTCCAATAAATTTTTAGAGTTCCATTCTATATTTATTCTATGTGCATAAAATGTGATCATATGTCATCAGATATCACTGAAAAAATATTAAAGAAGTCTCAGAGAGCCCCGCTGAGAGCCCCACTGAGAGCCGAAGCTATTTTTAGACAACTACATTTTTATAGTACACATACTATATGAATATTCTTATTGCACCCCTCAAGAGGGATGCACATATAATAAATCATTGGAAAGGGAAACTCTTAAAAGATCTAGATGCTGTGTTATAGTACCAGCTAAGCAGTAATAGGCCTACCTCTGATTCTTCCCTAATAGAAAGTAAAATTATTAGCCCTGGCCCTCCAATTTTGATGGGTTCTCCACTATGTCATATGACTGCAAATCACAATGAATGTTGTGATCCTACAATTATGAATAATTATTGTTATAAGTTGGTAGATTCTTGATTGGCATGTGTATGCCTCACTAGTGATGTATGTTTTGTCCCCAAACTGTCAGGATAAAAATGTGTCATAGTAAATATCCAACATGTCCAACACTTTTCTTTTTCAAATATCATTTTCCAAGATTTTCCAACACATAATCAACATGACTTATGGATATCTTAATATCCGAAGAGATACTTTCTTTGATTTGGGACTTTCTTTCTCTCACAGAGATATCCACATAGCCATCTTTCTTATGCCAGAGTCAGTTGCTCATTTTCATATACTAGTATGTGGTGTCTGAGTAGTGGCCCGTAGACAAGCACAGAGTCCCTTAGGCTATACTAATGACACAGGTCATAGGTAATAGTAAAAAGACTCCTTTTAATGGCAGTAAAGATCTCAGTAATGAAGAAATAGTTGGTGCCATGAAACTACTTGTTCCAGGAATAAGAATATCTAGTCGATAATAGGAAAAGTGTCTTAGTAATGTATTTTGGCTATGCGTAATGTGTGCAAAAAAAGAGGAAAAGTCTGTAATATTACATATATTGTACAGATGATGACTCTGGGACACAACAATGTAGTATTGATATATTATCTCTTCTAACTTTTAATGGTGAGGAACATTATATGGTACCATGTTGCATAATGTTTAATGAAAATACATAGTTTGGTCATATTATGGGACCATTATCCATAAAGTACAATATTAATATATCACATGGCCATTGAACAATTGTGTTTACCCTGAACATGGTCACATGTTCTAATATCCAATGAAAATAAGGTGTGGCAGGTGTGATGCAATTGAGTCATTGGGGTCTAGTACCCTGATGGGCTGCTGCATTTATTGATCTTATCTTCCATATACCATGGCATGTACAGGCTTGTTAATGACCATTGGTTCTCATTGTACGTTGGTCATATTGGAACATGTCAGATAGTAATATACACCTCATGTTTTTTTTTTGCTTTTTTTAAATTTCTTTTACGGCCAAGACATTTAAATAACGTTCAAATGTAAATACACTTTGTCCACCATGGATACCTACGAGTGGAAGAAGGTTTTTTAGAAATATCAGCGTTAACATTTATAGAAAGCCTTAAGGTATGGATGCTCAGAGGTCCTTTCCTCTTCCTGGTAGGTGACATCTGGAGTAAATGTTTCTGTGCTTATGGTTCAAATTGAGTGATATGTATTTAGTCAATATCATATAATCTGACTACCTTCAACAAGTCTGACTACCTAGGTTGTCAGAGCAAGACTAAAGGCCCTTATTAACTTACACGTTGGTCAGTGCCATGCGTTCACCGTTGAATGGTTCCATGCACTTTTTGACCGACGTGCAAATGGATACCGCAAGGACCATCAGACGATCACATGGTCCCTTTTGACCGTTCCTTGCTCCCATTTGATGGTCGCACCTTTGGTCAAACAATTGAACAGGCAATTCTTTGACCGGAGGGGGGTCCTTTAACTAGGGCCAAGGCCAAGTGTTTATGGCCTTACCAAAGTTAGTTCTTATCTCAGTTACCTATGACACATGTGAACATTTTGCAGTACATTTGTACATTTATTTTAAGTTTACTTTTATCATTCAACATAAGATAAGATGAGAAACTACTTTATTTATCGAATAGAACAGTATATATGATAAACAGGTATACAGACTTCTAGCTAACATCCAGTTCTCCCTGCTGTTACCTTGGCCGAAAGGGTAATGAAATGAAATTAAGTTCAAAGATAATGATAACAAGTATAATAGTAATAACTAAGATTAAGCCCTTTGGACTTTCTATGCGTAAGACATTGCTTATAAAGAGAGAGAAAGAGGTATACTGACTAGACTGAGTGAGAATATTCTCTGTATAAGTTGAATGGAGAGTTTTACCATGACAAAGCGAGTGAATCAGGTGTACTCCTGAGTGTTAATATTCCCTTTATGAGGTAATATGTTTAAAGAGGAATTCAGGTATACTCCTGAGTCTTAGTTATCCCATTTCACTTGATTTTTATTAATTTTGGGCCATTTTGGCCATATTTTATTGCAATATGGGTGTTTTCCTGGTGCCGAATATGCTTATGACCTTTTTGGTGAATAGTTTGGAGTTGATTTATTGATTTTATGATTAATTATTGGTATTTTTAGTGATTATTTCGACTATGTCGACTTAAAAAGTGGAAATATGTATGAATATTTGTTAGTAATAAGTAATATTTTTACTCTAAGCATTGTATTATTGTCACCTATGGTGACGATGTAATAATAATATTGAAGAATTGTCTACATTAAATAAGTTTCCAACATGTGGGTGCTACCGGGGATAGCTCTTGCACAAACAGACTAAATGTGTGATCTATTCGGATTAATGTTTTAACTAATAATCGTGGGGAAGGTACCGTACATACTAATAATAAATAATATGGAGATTGATCAGGAATAATAGCAACAATATAAGAAAAGTCACACAAATAAATCCAGTTTAGTCCCAGAAGTACAGGAGCCTGTATAGCGTGAATGCAGTGATATACATGTAGAGCTGTTGGCTGTGACAGCCGTGGTATGTCTGAAAATGCTAAAAACATTTCTGAGTTTCTGAAAAGATAATATTGGGGGGGTCTGGTAGGTCTGAGAAAAAACAATTTTGATTTTCTCCACCTATATTCAGTATATTTTATTATAACAAATAATAGTACATTGATGTACAATTTCGGATTGCCTTTTATCTCATTACACATACAAACAAACACACATAGACATACACCCACATACATATTCAAAAGTTCATTACTAATTGTCTTAATTGAATGGAGTTATGTGGATTTTTGTAAGGCTTGTTAATGAATAAATTGGTACCGACTACAATGATTTTTTATTATCTTTAATTAATACACCCCCTTTCTGATCGCCTTTAATTTCATCCATATACTTCATATTGCAGACATATTTAGTTCAATACCTGCCCTATACATATTGAAAAGCTCATCAATAAATACCTATGCAGATTTACGTAAGGCTTGCTTTTGTATTGCGAATAAAAATATATATTTTTACACTCTTAATATTGGTATATATTATTTCTCAGACAAAGGAATGCTGAGATTTGATACAACATGTTTCTCCAATAATAGTTAATGAGCCTGTGTGTGTACATGGCTCCTACTATATCCAAAAGACTACTAATTGAGTAACCTCAGATATTTGCATTTGGGCTATACAGTTTTAAAATATATATTTCAAATTAATATATCTTGTAATATCCAGGAGAGTTTGGTAGAGTCTGGAGATCGATGCTTTGCTAATATATATGTAGAAATATGACCAGAAATGTCCATACAGTAATAAATCAAATGTCGGCGTTCAATGATGTGCAAGTAAATACCGGGGACAGTCAATAGCGACGGTCAAAGATGGCCAACAGTGGTCACTGCTTGACTGTTGCCTCTTTTGCCCACGTTGACCGTTGACCATTGACTTGTAAGCGGATAAGCTACTTAACAGTAGGGGAACTCCCTAGATGCTGGTGTCCTTTTCATTTTCTGGTAGGTGACAGCTGTCAGGAGATAATATGGAGTAAATGTTTCTGTCCTTATGGTTCAGATTATGTGCTTCAACAAAGATTACCTGACTACCTTCAACACAGGTTGTCAGAGCAAGACTAACAGTAGAGGGGCTACATAGATGCTGGTGTCCTTTTCATTTTCTGGCAGGTGACTTTTGCCTGGTGATAATCTGGAATAAATGTTTCTGTACTTATTGTTCACATTGTAGTGCACATAGTCATTTGTGGATGATTAACACTCAACAGAGATAATATAATCTGACTACCTTCAACAAATGTTGACAGAGCAAGACAAACCGAGGGACTACTTAGATACTTGTGGTTCCACAATTTCAAGAACACCAGAACCCTGCAAAGGGTATGTTTGATTTTCGGATCCACAATGGCTTGTATCACACATACACATTTACCTGTGCAGCTGCAATGCCCAATGTTGATACATGAATCTGGTACTGGTGGAAGTTCAATGAGAATAGGTTTGAGGAGGTCATTTAAGACTTCCCAGCCCCAATCAGTTGCTGGTAGTATGATCGGCTTGGGTTCCAAGGACTTTTGCCATATCATTAACTCATGATTTCCCCTCATGAAATGAAACTTGGCATCATCACTTGTTGGTGGAAGGAGTTTTTGTTTTACTCCTTTCTAGAAGAGTGTCACCTGGGCCTCATTGGTACTCTTTGCCTGATGTGCATTGTATACTTTGCATAAGAACTGTAATAACTGGTAATAACTGCATAAGAACACACTTCTGTATGGTTTCTTCAGTCAATGGTCCTCTACCAAGACCAGACAAGACTTCTTTGTTTTCCATTAAAACTTTAAATGCTGCTCTCTTTGTATAACCAGTCATGAATGGGGTGGCGTCTGTTCTTGTAATTGCATGAAATGACAACTGGCAGTAAAGATCATCTGGCTCAAAATGCCATGTGCCTTTTCTTGGCAGTGACCTTGACATCAGTAGTTTGTCTCTAAAACTTCAGGTGATATTTCCCTTCTGCTGCTATAAGGTCATTTACATTCATGATGAAATCGAAACTAGAGTGAGGAGTTCATGGGTGTAATTTGATTGTTGCTAGGATAAGCGGTTGCATAGCAACAGCCCATATATTTGTTCATTTGCCTAGCAACATATGTTTACCGGATTCCTAGCTCTATTCTGATCACACCTAACACAACTAGTGTGTCCAAATGCATTTCACTGGTGTAATTCACATGTATCTAGGGTATAATGGTGTATCTAGGGTATAATAAGTTTCCTTAGCAACACACACTCCAATTGTTTTATTGCTTAGCAACAGGCATTATGAATGTTGAATTGCTTAGCAATGGATATTCATCTAGTTCTTAGCTCAATATCAATGATACCTACCCTGCCTAATTCACCCCGAGGGTTTTGATAGAATTACTGATTCTTTGTTAATGCTTGTAGTTGCATAGCAACATCAATTCTCATTAAAAATTTGCCAAGCAACACAGTTCCTATGATGTCCCAATATCTTTGAATAGAATTTTATAAGTTAAGCTCATCAAACCTTCTATAAGGAGGTATAACACAGTGATTGTCATCTGAAACCCATGCTTTTATGTCGAGAAATTGGAAATCGGAACAAAAAAAATGTATTTCCTGTCGCCATGGTTACCAGATTATCTGGATATCATTCTACTATGTCTTATTTGCTAGATCTCAAAGAGAGGATGTTTTTTGGTGTATTACAAGACCATGTTGTATGATAAATAGCAATTTTAGAGAAAAAAGTTGGAATTTCAGTAGAAATTATGCCTGGATGGCGGCCATCTTGGATTTGAGGCATATGCCAAAGGAATTCGTTCCGGCATCTGGCAGATTTGAATTCTGCATACCCAAATTACCCTAATCCATATCTAAAAACAATTCTACCCAAAAATGCCGAGCAATTTTTTTTAAAGCATCTTTTGCAGATTTGGCTCCTGACTATATTGTAAAAGGGATCAATTTTCCTAAGCGTTCTTGGGCTTAGGTAAACGGGTTGCAGCGGGTAGAGGAGTAGAGATGTAGGAGCACTTTTCGCTGCACTTATAAGCTGAGATGGCACGCACCAGAATGTCACCACTCGATATTACTTTCCCCACCTCAGCATGTTGCCAAAATTAGTAAAGTTGGCACCAGGGACATTCTCCAGATTACGCCACTGAGGCAGGATGGGGAAGGGGAAATACTGTTACTTTTAGCTGTTTCGCTAAAAGAAATGTTCTATTTATACTAACCTGGAAAGCCAATTGCCAAAAGGACATTTATAAACTGGGGTGGTGGTGGTGGTGGTGGGAAATCGCAACCAAATTAGTTAGGGTGATTAGTTCAACTGCATATTAGTTAGGCTCGTTATCCGCCAACCTTTCTCCACCTAGAGTGAGCTTGCTCCACCTAAAGATAGTTTCACCCTGCCTCAAAATCGTTTGATTTCTTTTTATAAAAAAAACAACCCAACAATATAAAAGTCAGAACACGAACCTTCTTACCACTAGATTTTTTATAAAGTACATTTCTCTTGTTAAAAACAATTATTGTTACATTATCATTTTTTTCCAGTTTCTGATAGATCATTCCTTAGAAGAAAAAAAGGATTACCCCCTATCTATTTTCAGCGGGTCTTATTACCTTTCGGACTAGATAGTGAATCGAAAATGAGTTTATTTGCATCCGAACAGAAATGAGTGAAAATCTACCAATAATGTATACATACGATTATCAGAGATAACACTCAATAACAGCCCTCGTGTCTATGGGTTCCAAATATAGTCACGTGACATCTGAGACCTGCGAGGTATGTGTATCTGTGGGCAGCTGTGGAAACTGTGGCTAAATGATATACCTACACGTTGGGATCCACTGATCTACAGGCGACATTCAGTTCTGTTTAGCCTTTTCCACATTTGTCTCTGATGGAACTTGTGCTTGTCGCGAACAGTGTCTGCAAGTGTTATCATTATACCCAGCTTTTATTGCGGAACTCCACTAGACGGAAAACGGCGGCAACAAATGTTGTTGCCCACTAACAACAGTTCATTTCATGTTTGCAACAAAAACGCAATTGGAGGAGTGTCAGATGTGTTTTCTCTGGGAATTGTCGTTTCTGGGTGGAGATTTGTTGCAAAGTAATAGTGGACAACAAAAAGATTTGTTGCCGCCGTTTTTCCTCTAGTGGAGTTCCTAAACTTGCCCAATGAATGTTATGAATGAATGTTCATGTTATGTTGCCATTAACCATATGCATCGTATTTATGAAGATGTTTATAAATATACGCCCCTTATGCGACCTCTGTGTTGTTCTATAGAGAAACATCTGCCGACATATTGTATATTAATTAAGTCTTTTATTAATATTGTTGTACTGATATAATTATATGTTGTTTTTGTGTTACATATACCACTCACTCACCCATTAAGTAGGCGAAGTAAGCAAATATAGATGGTATATTATATCATGAACTATACATCGTTTCATCTTTTTAACCTTAGTAAATATAGACTAGAGACTTAATTATAAAATAGAACTTTCGGATATATGTACAGGGAAAGAATCAATGGATACTCTAATGTATATTATCTTTTTTGCAAGCTTGGCCCAACAGAACTAACCCCGAAAAGGGGAGTTGGTACCAAGTGTAAATAAAATCTTTAAAAAAAAATCTAAATATCTCCTTTCTTTATATAATTAGTATATATCACGATGTAAATTAACTAACTTTCACAATACAAAATTAACCAAACTGTGGTACCCACTACGAATAAGTATAGAAATGAAGATTAGGAACTAGATTACTTCGTGAAAATGACCTAAATAAAATGTAATTATTGTCAAAAAAAAATAATCATCCATTAACTTTGTCAGATTTAAGCTTGATACCAGCCATGGAGATATGACAAATAATTACGAATGTAAATATACACTTCCCTCCTTCATCGATACTTCTGTCTTAAAAAGAATACGTGACTGATAATAAATATCTTGATTTATCAACAGCATGACAACTATGTGTTTGTTGTGTTTGCGGTTTCATCACACCCAACACAGTAGCCATACAATACTAAAACCTGTCCGCTGAGGCCTATTCATGGAAAAATAACAACACTCTGGTTGTTTGTACTATAATTCTAGTGAGCTACGTATAATAGCTCTTGAAAAAAATACCGAACTAACCAAATAAATCGGATGTCTCTTCGTCTATCCAAAATAAAAGTATACTGAAATGATTTTGACAGAAGTATTAGAGTATTGTAGGAACCTGTACTCTATCTAATATTATTAGAGTATGTTTATACTCTAAAGGTGGTGCATATATCATTTAAAACCAATTACTTAAAGCAAATTATGCCCCAGTGTCTCTTTTAATTATTACCTTCTCTAGGAAAGTTTTAAATTGATCGAGATGTGTACTTAGTCATGGGTACGAGAGAGGGTTTGCTGCTGGGTATGTGGAATGGCGAATGACCCTAGGGAAATAAAGGGATGTTTTCCACCATTCAAATAAGTTTAACACTTGAATGGATGGTTTTCTATCCACCCCTGTTCACCAAGCCTTCTACACACCGCACTCGAAATAGTGTCGATTTTCGGTTTATTTTTCTTTTGTTTTCTTTTAAAATGCCAACTTAATTCGTTCCCATGATTGTTTTAGATGAGTTGTCTTCCCTCAATTTTTTAATTTCTTTTAAATCTGTCCGAATTATTTCCGAATTCAAAATTAACTTTAACCCCCACCTCCATGGTGTAGAAATACCAACTCATAAAAATGAGTTCGTGTGTGGAGATAGATCTGTTAGCTTAATTGTCATTCGGTGTTAACCACCCATGAGCCCCGCTTTCAACCAATGTAACCAAACGTTGTATTAAGTAATAGATATTCTGACAATTCTCGTGATTTCGTTGCAGGAAGAGTAGCGTGACACATGATAGAGAAGATTTTCGTCTGAATTCTTCATGAGATAATCTGCACTAGATGCACAACATGATATTGCCTATCAACAGAAATCGAAGAAGTCTCTCAAAACGGTATGTAACACCTGCATTCGTCTTTATTGAATATAATATACAGAGGGATAATACTTCTTTGTAAAACCTAGAATGAATTCCATCTGTTATTTGTAATGGTTCTGGTATACCTGATGTGGTGGATTGTTGCGATTGAAATGAAAAGACAAATAATATTCTTTCGATTTTTAACTAACAACTCATTTCAATATAATCGTAGAATTTGGTCCCTATTAACTTCATATAATTCCCTAAATCCTGCCACCTCCTACAAACAGTCGAACTTTAGCTAGCTAGCAAAAAGGATAGAGCTACCAATTCCGTTTACTTTCAAAATGGGGACATAGATACTAATACAAGGCGGCATTTATGTCGAAAACCTGACATGTGTCTGGAGTGACATTGTGTCACACCCAAGCCCGTCAATTATAACCAACAAGAGCCTCTTAGGTCCCATGAATATTCAGACGAGATGCTCTACCTATACCTATAGACTAACTGGATAATATGCTAAGAGCGACTCAACCAATAGCTCTATATACCAATATTATAGAGACATATATATATAGTGTACTACTATTGTGTAAGGGCTGATTTTCTATTACATTATCTGCAAATCTTGGTGTGGCTCAAGCATTTTGGCTGTAGGAGGAAATATTTACCTCAATAACAACTTGATATTTAATTGCATGTATACTAGTAAGGTCCATTATAAGTTGAGTTGACGGTTAAATAGCTTGCACAGTGCTCGGATTTAACAGTTGGTCAGATTCTAATTGTCCCTTTACCAAGTCCCTTCTGAATAGAAGTTTATATGTGTAGGGTTTCTTTAGCTTTGAGGACTTAAGTTAGTTTTAATACTGATCTAATATACCTAGCTCTTAACGTTTACCTGCGTGCATCGACTTCGCCTAGAATGGTTTAATTCGCAATTCCTTTTATCGTGAAGCCTTATTTTACTATCCCTCCTTCTTTATCGAAACCTCCGAACGGCCCACCTAGGTAGAAAATAACAATGGTGCCAATACTGGCTAGGAAAGAGATATGAGTGTTTTTTATAATATCCTACAGATCTAAAGTTGATGTCTGAAAAGGACTGTTAGAGCACAGCAAGAGTAGTAGATTCCGTTTAGTTGAAATACTAATGGGCCATTGGATGTATGGTACATCTTAGGGACTGTTCATGATTAACCGCTGGTGGGGGGGGGGGGGAGTGAAGAATTTGTGAAAGATTCATGTGCAGAAATGTATGACTCTCCCCTCATTGTAGTTCTGAGTCTGTGCAAAAAAAGATGCCCCCCCCCCCCCTTCATAGTCTGCACGAAAAAAGGTAGCCACCCTAAAAATGTTCCTCCCCCCCCCCCCTCGGTGTCATAAATGAACAGTCCCTTATATATAAGTCTGCTATGAACAGACATCCTTCAAGGTCCCTTTATGATCTTGGACGGTCTAAGCAGAAGTCTTTAATCGTATATCTAAGTTTTACTACTTCAGAAATGGCGATACTTGTGACAAGGAGCTTCATTAGTACTGCTACTTGAGTTCATTAAGAGTGCTCAACTCAGACCTGTTGCTCATCATCAGAGTAGATATGTCCCACAAAATGGTATCTCACTAGCCTTAATGGAGCCCATTTGTAGTGATCCCCGTGTGAAATGCCTCCCATTAATATTGATCCTGTTGCTAATTTGTCATCCCATCGAAGGCAGTGTATTTCATAAGCGACCGCAAAGGTTTCTGTATGCCATGGGCGTTGCATGTCTGAATTTATCAACCCACATTGAATGAAGCAGATTTGTCGGTAATATTCGACGTGACATTTTTTTTAGTCCGCTAATATCTGGAGTCTATTAATTTTGTCAGGACACACAAGAAAAGGGACTTGCTTGCAATAGGGGCGACCCAAAGTTGCCACTGAGTTATGATGTGGCTGTCATTTTAAGACCAAATAAATAACCTTCGGGAAGGGTTGCCTGTAAGTATGTGTAAGGAGTAAATCATTGTAAGGTTCCGTATGGCATATCCGACTCATTTGTATGATGTACTGCTTCTTAGATTGACTTTGTTTATATGGGGAAATCGGGTAGTGTACAATGCACATACATGTATCGAAAGCTGGTACAATAAGGACTTCACTTATTTTAGATCTGCACTCTCCGTTTAGATCGGTCAAAAAATAAAGATTTTCTAATTTGTGTCCCGTTTTTTCAACCCCTCGAGATTTATCTCGTTTACCCAAAAAATTGTGGTGGATTTGCCCCATTAATACGTAAATATCCGGTGACCCGCCGAAATCTACTCCAGCGGTGGCTTCACTTTTTATCACTCACCGGCAGTCGATCGGCTTAAAATCCTTTATATAGATTTTATAGATTATAACATCAGCACAATATTGATGAATTCACTCCTATAAGTCATGAGGTGATCCCCCCTCCTAATAACTGAGAATGCAGCTTTAAATTTCAGTCTAGGTACAAACCCTCAGATCAGTGGGTATGGTATGTCAGTGATTAAACGCCTACTTCGCTAATCGGTTTTCTGGCCTAGGACTCTAAAGGGCGTTCTAAAGGGAATGATATTATAATGACATTTTGCGTTCTTAATGACATTATAATGGCGCATTACGGTTTGAGGCGAGAGCTAGGCTTTCCCTCCATTTGAAGGGACTCTCTCAACTTTGGGCCTAGACTGATTTAAAGCGCCATCATATATATGGTGAGGGTCGTTCATATCATTTTGATAAATTACTATGATTAATGATTGTCAGAATGCACCCATACTTAATTGTATGTGTTAATGAGCCCATTCATACACTAGCAACATACATATGGTGAATACCTTGCAGTCCCTTAAATTATCCCGTATCTTCATGTAGTAAAGTGAGAGAGATTTTGATCCATGTTTTCCATTTCATAAACGCATTCCCTCTTCCTTATCACTAAGTAAAGATATAATCTTCTCGAGGACCATGGATTACCCGCTTGTCCATGGTCTATTGGCTTAATTCACACCAATCGCTGGTGGTCGCGTTCCAGAAGATAATAATTCTCATCAATACTGAACAAACGTTCATAACCAGTGCCTATATATAATAAACGGTTCGCTCAATACGCTCATGTCGCATGTACATGAGCGAACTTGCATCAACAAAATGATCGCATTTGATCAACGCAACTCGCATTGACGATGCGATCCATGGAGGAGTGTGGATACAGGCGGCCCCTGACAAAATATTTGAGTTCTTGTTCACGATCAGAGTGAGGAAGAAAGACCGTATTAATTACTAGGCAGATCAATGAATCAATCCTCAGTCACACGGCAAACAATTGCTGGGATATGCTGCGGTGGCCAGACGAGCGAGTGGACAGACGTCCAGAAGAGACATCCTCCCTAGGCAGGCCCTATACTCCGCAACCAGTTTCTACGTACTATGGAGTAACTCATTGCGGAATAGAGGGCCTGCCTAGGGAGGATGAGAGGAGAAGGAGGAGGAGTTAGGGATGGACGAGGTTTTTATCACCGCAGGACATATGTGATGTGTTACGGGAAAATGAGTCATAAGTCGCAAAAAATGATATTTTCCAAAGGGATTTATTCACATGATGTGTTTGTGGGAATGTTTTGATCTTCAGGCCATTGTATTAAATATATCGTTGCATTTCTAAGGTCATCATATATATATATAGCTACTTTACTAGTAATTGTCCACCCAGAATTAGTGCAAACTTCTTTTTTTTCAAAAATAGAAATATTAAACTTGAAATATAGATGTCCTCATTAAAATTAATGTCTTAATGTTTACCATCATTGGAATCCGCTTGATCTCATCTTTCCAAATATGATGATATCTCAAAATTCATGTTTTGTGACTTTTGTGACTCTTTTTCCTGTAACACATCACATATCTCAGAGCTATGATGGTATTCCTCAGCCAGATGAAAGATGCCACGACCAATAACCGCCAACTCATTAGTGTGGCATTATCATCCTCCGCGCTGTATTATGGGTAATATCTGCGGGGTTTTTTTGTGGCGCACGGTTTAGGCATGCAGGCTGTTGCATCTTGGTTGATATGGACCGAATCCCTAATGTAGGCGGAGCAATTGTGGATTGACTGAGATCTGCAAGAAACATTGTTCTGGATTATTTGCAGTGAACAAGGAATGCTGGCTTACAATTGTCTTTTGATGGCCTCGTAAAACTTGAAAATACCCCATTCCCTGCGGGTCGTTAATGCGATAGGCTCATCATATAACATTACAATCCAATTACTTGGTCATCACCTTCCATATGAAAAACAAGAGATGGAAAATGAACAAGAAAGGGATAATTTCTCTTCGGAGGAAAAACCGATGCCATTATTCAAATTAAGAAGACATGTTCATCTTAATTATAGCCTTTGGTATCGGGTTTAATTGCGCGCTGAGAATGTCAAAAACTAGGAAGAAAGGAGTCTGGCTTTCGAACGACCCTTCATCTGAAAACTTTGAAGTTTTAGAGAGAATATTTTGAAATTATCACCATTATTGTCAGACAGGGAGTTGCCGCTGAAATTTAGAGTGTCTTTAAAACGAAATGGGAATCTCCTTCGAGAAAAACAATCCTACTTGAGTTAAGCAAGTGAGATAATTAAATCAACAGTACGATTCGATTGCAGGCAATTAGGGGTATTGTGGTCATCAATAGGGGGCAACTGCTCCCATCGGTGGTCTCAAGTAAGATACCAGCGTAGTCCCAAGACATGAGGCTCTGATATGTGGAGTGACAGCATGTCAATTATAAATTATTCACCTCCTCCCTATCAACTCGATATCATGATTTTAAAGCAGATGGCCGCCTATATTAAATGTTGTTCGGGAAAACCCTTTCCCCTCACAATATATCCAACAATAGAATCATTTCGATTACAATTTTGATTAAATATGCACACACAAATATCACATGCCTATAGTTGACATGCCTATAGTTGACATGCCTTTCGGTCAGTTTTTAACTACTTAATTCTTTTAAATTCTAAACTTTGATTGTTGTCATGACCTTTCCTAAATATACACTGGGAAAATCATTCACTGAACCGATGCTCTGCTTTGATATTTATTTTCCTAAAGAACGATGCTCTTAATGACGTCTGGTCTGATCAATATATCTTGTCCTGTTTTTTTGCATTGGTATCTGGGTTTCCTAGACATTGTAACAACAACAGATTCATGTCAGAGTGCAGAATGTGCATTGTCACGTTGGTTACATGAGCTAATCAATACGCTGCTGTAGATACCCATTGATAGGGAATGTGAGTACATCAGTTTGCACGGGCGTTTGATAAATGACAGGGAACTATCATTGAGGAAAGGAGGAAAGTAACAATTGAAAACACACACTGACATAATATATTAACTAAATAACTGATGTCCAAAATTCAATTTACTGTACAACAAATGCATCATGTTATGAATATGAGTTAGGTGCTCTCGTTTTGCTGTGGGGAAAATACTTCCAGTGACTGAAGTTCTTTGGAAATGAAATGAATGTCCTGTATAATAGAAAGTATTCATCTATTGTCGTCGATTTGAGTCCGCCTGCCTCAGGACCATGTTCCCCCTCTTCATTATAGATCTTCATTGTTTTGTTTTATAGTTTTACATATTAATGTTATACCTAATAGCCATTCATTCTTTCAAATGAAACGAGAATCTGAAATAAAGATGTATAATGTAACGATGGCAGTATAATATGCGGCCATATATTGACTATGATTACTCGCGACTTATCCAGATATCGCATATTATGTTCCCAAGAGTCTGATTCTGATGATTACTTGCTTGAATTCCTATTAAATGATATTGCCTTCACGACTCCTTAAACCTGTTGTTTTCTTGTTGCTGTTGTTGGGAACCGCGACGCGATGCGTTTATAATCAATGAGTTAAAGTATAGGTAATTAATTGAGGGGCATAAACCATCGTCCTATAAAATTGATAGGTAATGTGTAAATATTGCCATCTTATCCCGAATGCTTTGTTTTCATTTCATAGGACAATGGGGTATAGCAAGGAAGAAAATGAATCAAACACTGAAACAGTCAAATATCTCACTGTTAACCTATGGAAAGGGGCTTAAGGACATTTCATTATGGAAAAGGGCTTAAGGTTTTTTTCATTATGGCAAGGGGCTTAGGAGTAACATAATCTGATGAATTCCTTTCACGTCCATTGCCTACACCAGTTAGAGTAAGGATACTTAGTATTGACTTGGTATTAGATTCTCATGTTTTAAAATCTCCATCGATTTGCCTTGAATATGAGAAGCCTTCAAAAGAACCACTATGCTTATGAATGTTTTTGAAGTTTTGGACAGCCACGAGCAATGCTGTGCAGCTTATAATATCGCTGCCCGACCACTGCGTGTATACTTATATAGATATGAAGTTGGATTTCCCTTATGCTGGATTTAGCCAGTGTTTAACCAATTAACCAGTGTTTACATGATCGTGGTAGTAATAATTACTATTTTTGTCAGGCGTGTGGTAACGGAGATCACCAGAGATTATCATCAATACAGTCTAGGCCCAAAAAATGAGGTAGTCCCTTCAAACAGAGGGAAGGCCTCTCGCCTCAAACCGCAAACAAACTGCCATTATAATTTCAATAAGACCACAAAATGTCATTATATTTCCATTAGAACGCCTAGTCATGGGAAAGGAAACCGATTAGCGAAGTAGGCGTCCAATCACTGGCAATAAGGTCCAACAACTTTGAGTCACTTGATTGATTGATTGAAAGGTTTGTATTTCGCTTGCACACATTACATTTTCATAATATTCTCATTGGTAACAAATACAGTTAAGGTTATTGCACTAGGGTTAAAGTATTGATAGTCTTATATATATATTAAATGCAATAAAGATAGAATAAGAAAATAGACATTAAATTATCACTTGGTATAGTGGTTCACAATGGTCCAACCTTCTAACTGGAAGTGTTAAGATGTGAGTATGTTAGAATGGAGAGAGAAACTCAAAGCTCAAAGCAGAAGGCCAAAGACATGTTGCAGACGTGTGTGGAAAGATAATTGGAGTCACCCACACTATGCTACTTAGTAAATGGTGCCATTATCTTTGTTTATTTCAGATATCTGCGGTAAACGATGTGGATCTATTTGTTTATTAATTGTTTCCCTAGTGTATTATATTTTTGCTACTCGTGAGGTTCATTCGGTAGGGGATTGAACAGTGCAGTCTGTATTATTCAATATTGTGAATACTATAACTTGTTATTATTATTATATTTTCAGTAATTTTGAAAATTGTAGGATGTATTCACAACATTTTCGTTAGGAAATAGTGCTTGCTCTAAAGTGGTATGTCTGCCCATTGGAATTAGATCCATCATTCTTGATTTTCCCCGCGAATATTACGTATTCCTTTTTAGAATGCTTAATATAATATCGCACGTTATTGTCCTACATCCATCTGACCGTCTGTGTATATATATGTGAGGTCGTTCTAGAAGAAGCATTTCTCTGGGACATATTTATGCAATACCGTGTGGCAGTACCATGTAGTCTTGATAAAAATATTGTCTAGCTCATGATTTTCGTTGGTAACGTGAGAGTAGTTCTTTCAGCATGAGCTGAGATGGACCGGTGTGTACGTATTGATCCAAGGTCACTATAAATTTAGAAGATAGGGTTTTAAATGAACGATGGGTGCAGTGAGCTGAATTGAAGAGGGCTAACTTAAGGCCAGTAACCAAATGTTACTATAATTACAAGTGAAAGGAGATACTCAAAAGGCTTATGAAAATGTTCCACATGTGTCTTTTTAAGTGAAACTGACAGCTACATTCACCCTGCTAACATCGATAAGAAACTAAAAACGTTTTACTTTTCGTTATGTTGCTAAAATGTCTTTAAAAGTCATTTGACATCAACTTTGGAGGATTTGATAAGATTCTCCGCTGAAATGGTTTCACTTATTATCGCTCACCAGGGTTAAATTGATTTTCTCTCGGCCAATTCGACTCGAAAATTTTATAATCATATAACAGCTGCAAAATATTAATAACTTCTGTCCTAAATGAACACATTCGGTTAAATTGTTAACATTGTCGTATTAATGGCTGAACAAATTTTAAATTCTGTTTTAGCAAAGAAAATATTACCAATCCAGGAATTCTATCTCTAAAATGGTCAAGTCTCGCACTTGCACAAATATATATAAATATGCAGGATCCTCTCCTTGAGGGTAAGATAAGAGGGGTCTTGTGTATGCTATGGGTGGAGCGGGTGTCGGATGCGGTCGAGGAGAATACACTTGTGCACTCTACCTATCACGTTAACATGCTGAGCATGATGCATGTAAGTTGGCTTATCATGGTCTTAGGGCCGGAGTCAAGTAGTATGGGCATCCTTGGCAGGTCACAGTCCCCTGCAAAACAAACCCTTCCTATAAGACTTCAAGCCATTACTGCGTACCAAAGAGTGGCTCCTTGTGCAGATGTATTCAGTGAATCCATAGCTCAGCCTGCAGTTGCTTTTTATCTGGATGTATATCCTGAAATAACCCCAAAGAGGTCTCTACGTTTGTCTGTCCCTACATTACCCCCTCTCTCCCATACACACACACACTATATATATATTGGGACATTGGTAACAATTCTGATTGTTTGTACAGGGGGCACTGTCTCTCTGCCTGTCCTTTCCTCTACCGCAACACCCCCCAGCCCCAGTACTACTCCCCCTGCCCCGCCCCCACGTGGAACGTGCACTCAATATAACGATAGCGTCCATCATGTTAACAGGCTCATCACATGACAATCCGACAATAATCTGATGGACGCCCACTCCAAGATGGTTTTGGTATTGAACACATGCTTTGCTCATTTACCATTTCCATCAACCCCTATATGTAATAGAGTGGACGTTTTTCGGGGGGAGGGGGGAGGATAAAGCAATAGCTTGATTCACTCGTTTCCCCTTTATGTGAGTAGCGAACTTTACGAACTAAAAGACTTTTCTCACCGGCAATTGGATGGCAGGAATAAATCTCTTGGTACGAAAAGATCCCATTCAAGCATTTGATGCCACAGACTAGAGAATATAGAGGTTTTTGGTGGAGGAGCAGAGTCCGATATGTGGGAAAAGGCTTCTTTCACTCAGGACAGACTATCAAATGACCACAAAGTATGATCAGGATGTGTATAAAGAGAACCCTGCACGACATGAATATAGTGAGGGTTGGGCAGTGGAAGGAGAAGGTAGTTCAAAGCGGATAAAACGCTTGCACCAAACAATAGAATAAATAAAACGAACGAAGCCTGGAGCACTGAGGGAGGTTTGAAGGAAACAGGCCGTTTGAGTGGGCACCTGAGTGATTTGTGTTGAAGGCAATTGCCAAGGAAAGGAAGCGTATCCGAAAGGAATGGCGAAAAACTGAATAAAAAATGAACTATGGAAATCAAAACCAGGAAGGAAAATAATCAGAGAATCGCAGAATGCATAATCAGTGCTTTGATGGAAGACTGAAAGAAAAGAAAAGGAACAACGATTGGGAACGCTTCTCGTTTTAGCTCGAACAGTTGGTCATGTTAGCCCGATCAGGGATTGCAAACATTTGGACATCCTCAATCATTTCACCATCACCCATTCGCTGGGCCTCTATATAGTTAGGCAGTGGGCGATGAGTGGTATGGTCGAAGGGGGAGAATGGAATCTTATGAGTTATGCATATATGGTTTACGTATAGACATACCGCAAGGCAGTAAAGGAGTGGAAGGAAAACAGGAAGGGTAGCTGGAACTGGATATAAGGAATCGATTCCCTGCTGGGCCTAGTGTGGTAGATAAAAAAAACGAACAGAAAGAGAATCAAAGAAGATAAGGGGACATACATTTGCTTTATCATTTACATAATTTTGCTTCTCTTCCTTAAATTAAATAGAAGCATTTGGTCATTCACATCGCCCATATATATGGGAAGTAACAACAATTTTTCTCTTTCAAATAAAACTTCTAAAATATCAATGTTTAGATTCATACATCTCATGAGATAAGATTATTTAGCGTATTTATAAGTTATATTTCTCTACCGGGGGTGTTGATCAACAAGCGTTAGGGACAAGAGCTAACGAAGGTTATTCCAGGGGTAACGGTACATAGTTTTAAGCTTAAAGGGTATACAGGATAGTTCGATGAAAAGAAACCCTCCCCAGTCCAATTGCCATAAAACTTTCAGTGGTTGTTCCTTACTACAGAAGAAACAAATAAATGAAAAAAAGACATGTTACCCCGTTAGTTTTTTTGGAAGAGTCACTTGAAATAAACGGTAGTTTACTATGGAAACTTATGAGAAAATGTGTTTTTTTCCCACGTTTTATGGAATGGTAAAAAATGTCCAGTCCAAATTAGTTTAGGTTTGCTACACTTTTATTTAAGGTCATATCCCACAAATTAACAAAAAAAATATATCTTTTATATCCCAATTTAAAAAAGTTAGAGACCTCTAAAGTTGACCATGTAGTCCACTTTTCGTGGCTGGTCTGGCTGATGCCATCCATTTCACATTAATATTTGTCATTGCACAGCCTTTTAACTCATATACATGGAGTGTCATCATCAGCCAAAGAGGTTTTTGCATCAATATAATTATGATTATACTTCCCACAGTGAAAAATGGTTATTTGTTATGGCATTAACAGACCCTATGCGAAAATTATGGAAATGAATTTTGATTCAGACAGAAGGGACTAGGGGGCCACCGCTGATAGAGTTATAGGGGAAAACCGTGGCTATTATAGTTCAACTAGGAGCCGCATAGGGCCGTTTTTTCGGACGCACCTCTATACCTTTAAAGCTATCCTAAAGAGAGGAGGACCCACAGGCATAGAATAAGGCATCTTTAGTAGGCAAACGACCTGTCCGTATGGAATACCTGCAATGGGCTAGCAATTGGTTAGAGACGTTTCTTAGACTTAGTTTTGGATAAGTTAGTGGTTCGCTTGGAGAGAAGGCATGACATGGTAAGAGTGAGAAGAGGAGGGCTTACTGAGATAAGTAGCCTAGACAATGATAGATCTACCTAAAAGTATAAGGCGTTTAATAACTTCGTGCCGCCATATAAAGTTTAGAGCGTATTGTTCAGCTTGTCTGCACAATAATTATTCCCGAACCATGGCATGGTTAATGGAGGGAATGATGATAATCATGTAATTTTCCATTGAATTCCAATGTCTTCGTAATTATCATAAAAAACATTATGTTCATAAAGTCAATGGCACAGCGTGCATTATTCTATTCTCAAGACCATAGGCCGGAAACGTTTTTACTATGAAAGAAAAATGAAGGTCCGGGAAGGGTCGGTATAATTAAATTATGTTTTCTCTGTCGTGATGTATTTATTCTTGTAATAGGTTTTGCACACATCACTCTACTGCTAGGAACTCCCCCATGCAGCGTCCTTAGTTCATATGTCGTCAGTTGTGCTCGGAACGTAGCGTGACTCTTTTGTAATTATAAATTTGCACAACTGAAGAGAGTTGAGTTAAACTGCCTTTGTTGAATAACATAGCAATTGTCTCCTCACTTGCAGGATAGGCTTTCCTTCTCAGATCACGGTACATTTAGTTTTATATGGTAGTTGTACCTGTTTAATATATTTATTCGGCCGTGCTTCAACGAATGATGCTAGCTTTTATTATGTTAACACCTGCCAAATGAGTTTGTTCAATATAAATGAAACAAAAACAAATGCTCAATTAATCTTTGTTATCCAGGATGTGGTTAAAACCCGCCTAAGGATTCGCTCTCTATGAACTGAGGGGAATGAAATCTGGGAAGATTGAAGTGGATCACTTGTCTTTCTTTTCTATGAGGATTACTATTACATTGGCCGAATTAAAATGTATGGCGTTCAAAGAGGAAGGAGATGATGCAAGTTGATAAATAGAGACGCTTTTAGAATTGGCATGGTCTATCAATTGTGTTTGTGATTGAGGATGGGTAATCAATATAATTGGGAATAATCTAATTGAAAATTAGTTCTTTATCAAAACTGCATTCTGAGCATAATTAACTAACACTTTCTTTCCAATTTCTTTAAAGTTTTCAAAACTGCCATTACAGAATGAGAGCGAATTATAATAGATTGAGGTAAATAAATCTGTATCACTAAATTCGAAAAGTTCTTTAAAATACCAATAAAATTAAAGAGAAATTGCCTTAACTCGTTCTAATTCATGATAGAACAGTGCAGTTCTTGGGGTTTATTTAAAAAGGGACAGAGGCTTATCATATAAGTAAGTAGTGCTTTCTGGGTAGGCCACTCCTATATATACATGTACCTACAAACCGACCCTCCCACACCTCAATGTGGAAATCATCAAAATGGCATTTCGGCGTACACGAAAATCGAACATCTGGATGATAATAATATGAGGGAAAGTGGAGAGACCTTACTGATATTCTACGCACGTAAACCAATCATTGTTGCAAATATTTACAGACCTCCAGCTGGAAACCAGTCAACCTTCACAACAACACTCCAACACACACTCAGCAAACTCAAGCACAAAAAAACATATGAAATAGTCATCCTTGGGGACTTTAATATTGACCTCAAATCCAAGAACAACCCGGCCAAAACAGAACTTACGGGCTGGGCTAAAGCAAACTCGCTGACTCAACTCATACAGTCGCCAACCAGAATGACCAATAACACCTCCACAACAATTGACCACATCTACACCAACATGACACACATAACACAATCTGGCACACTCAACCTGAACATCAGTGACCACTGTCCGGTCTATCTTATCAAGAAGAAGGCCCACATAAAAACACCCAAAGTAGCCAAATTAGGTAGATCGTACAAAAATTACACTACTGAAGCACTACACACTCTCCTTGACACTGCAGACATGACATGCTTACACAACCTCACTGACCCAAACACATACTGGGACACCCTACACAACACCATTACTGACAAACTAGACTCAATATGCCCTATCACAGAACACAAAGTAAGAACAAACACACAGCCATGGATCACACCTGATCTCCTGGACCTACTGCGAGACAGGGACTACTTCTTAAAGAAGGCCAAAATAACAAAGGACCCTGATCACTGGGACCTAGCGAGAGCTATAAGACACCAGGCAAACAAAGCAATACGCAATGCCAAAGCTTCATACATTAGACACGAACTTGAACAAAATAAAAACGACCCCAAGAAATTTTGGAGAACCATAGCCAAAATCATCCCTGACAAAGCTAAAACAGACACCATTACACTTATTGACAACAAAGGCACCCCAGTACAACCTCATGAGGTTGCATCTGAAATAAACACATACTTCGCTAACATTGGTCCCACCTTGGCACAGCAAATCAAACCCCCTGCTAACCCTACGACAATAAAAACGCATGAAAACCTACAACAAACAGACACACTTACGCTGATTCCTGTAGCAAAGGAGAAAATACTTGAGGAAATCAAAAAGATAAACACAAATAAACCATCAGGCCTCGAGCACATAAACACTAGAGCACTCAAAGATGCCATGCTATACTTACACGAACAATTCACAACACTATACAACCTATCCATCTCCGAGGGTATCTTCCCTGAGAGATGGAAATCAGCTACAGTTGTACCTATCCCCAAAATAAACAATGCAAACAGCCCCAATGACATGAGACCAATATCACTACTCCCAATACCTGGAAAAATCCTTGAAACAATCATTCACGAACAAACATCCGAATACCTACTTAAACACAACCTCCTTGACAAAAACCAACACGGCTTCAGAACACAACACTCAACCCACCAAGCTCTTGCCCAACTTGTTGATGACATAGCCACTGCAACAAACAACAAGCAAACTACAACTGCAGTATTCATAGATCTAAAAAAAGCTTTCGACACCCTTGACCACTCGCTCCTACTGAAAAAGCTTGAAAAGCTAAACTCAGACCCGAACTCAACCAAATGGTTCCAAAGCTATCTACAAAATCGCTCACAAGCTGTCACAGCAAATGGCCACACATCAACCACCCTACCCCTTAAAACAGGAGTGCCCCAAGGCTCCATCCTAGGTCCACTACTATTTCTCATCTACATTAACGACCTCCCTGCTAACTTACCCAAAGTCAAAACCCAGTTGTATGCAGATGACACTGTCATCTACACATCCACTGAATCTCACAATGCCTCCATTCCCACAATACAAACGGCCCTGCATGCACTAGAAACCTGGTGCAACACCAACAAACTTACAATCAACACAAAGAAAACAAAAGTCATAGCTTTTACCCCAAAACGAACAACCCCACCTACTACATCCAAACTGACTCTACACAGCACCGAGCTAGACCTAGTTGAACACTACAAGTACCTCGGCACCACATTAGACCACAAACTCAATGCACAGAAACAAATAAATGCAATAACGCAAGCCACAAACAATAAACTCTACATGCTAGCACGCATCAGACACATGCTCACCAAACAATCAACACTAAAAATCTACAAAGCAATGATACTACCCCTACTCAACTATAACTCTACAATATATAACTTTGCAACACAAGCAAACACATACAAACTTGAACGCATCCAAACACGAGCAGTCAGAATCATTACACTGACAAGAAGACATGATTCAGTAGCAGACATACTACCAGCTCTAGGTCTCGAGACACTGGATCAAAGAAGGGCAAAACATCAACTGTGCCTCATGTACAAACGATCCTGTGATGCACCCACAAACTCACCAACACACACCAAAAACACCCGCTCGCAAAATAAATACAACCTGCCACTACCCATGCCAAAAACTGAAGCTCTCAAAAATGCACCCTGCTACAAGGGTGCAAAAGCATGGAACTCCCTCACTTCAACAGAAAAAAATACTCCCTCATACGAACAATTCAAGAACATCCTCAAACAGAACCAAATACAAATCAAAACCCACACAGACTGACAAATGGTAAATGGTATGCAGTATCTTCACGCTACCATAACAAACCCACACTGACCCAAGGGCATGCTGCATCTTCAAGCTGTCCAAAATCCAACTGAAACAAATCCAACTAACTAACCATACTTTTATTTCTATCTTTGATTGTACCTTTCTCACCTTTCTTGATTTAATGTTTATTCAACTTAACTTGATCTCGAGTAGTTTTGTCACATAATGTGTAGTCTAGCTAGACACAGCAGTGGGCGGAAAACCATGGTTTTTCTGATTTGAAATATCACCTGTGAGTCCATTATCCTCATACGTACATGACATCCTTTGTTCATAACATTTTTTTGTACACTGTGCATGCCCGATTATGTTCAACTGTTATGTTACCAAAGATTGGCTGTATAAAAATTCTAAATAAAAAAAAAACAAAAAAAACATTGAGGCGGGTATGGAAAGAAGAAGGAAAAGAAAATGAAAATTTTACTTTTCATAAGAGATTAGCTGGAAAAAAATAGCTAATATAAAGAATTTCATGTTTTGCAAATGTTGGCATTATAGATGTAAATAGCTACACGACTACACAAATCAATCAACGCAATAAATCTGGGTTAGGTCGGAAGCAAACAGACGAGATGCATTAAACAAAGGTAGCGTATGTATATGCATGTGTAGATAGGTACAGGCGTTATACAAATAAATGCAATATCATTTAAACTTGAATGTTGAGAAATTTGAAATTCAGACAACGCCGCAGGGATAATTATTTTAGTGCTTTTATTTCATTTTCATTTTTTCCAATTGTTTTGGTAATCTAGTTCCTGATAGATTGGTCTGATTTTTTGAGTAATTTAAATGGCATAGCACCTATTAGTTTTATTTCTATTATCGTATATTTTTCTATTTAGTTATCTTCAGTTTTTGATTATGTAACATTAGCAACCTTTTGTATAATCTGCATCTGGTTTTCTGTAGTAATTTCAAATTGTGATACTAGAATATTTGTATAACCTTTCTTTAACTTTCAAAATCTTGTCGGCAGCCTGAACTGAGAAACATGTACTACTCATAATGTCTTTGCTGAATAAAAAATCTTTAAATACAAATAGATAGGTCAGAGTGGTTTGTGTAAAGCAGAGCATTCATAGTGAAACTACACACAGTTTTCATATTGTCAAAACCATCGCATAAATATTAACCGGCTCAAAGTTGGTTGTACAAAAATACATCTTATAATACACGGTCCGCGTGTGAACACATTCACAGTTAGGAGTGCAATGTTCTATTTGTGTGAGAGTTTATAATATGTGACAATGCTCATGTGACGACATGTATAGAAGTGTGCTCTGACAGAGATAATACAGACTCTGAATATTGCCAAGTGTTGAAACCTCTGCTGTTCTGTTGCCATCCTTGAATCACATCAAATTTTGGGGAGATTTTAAGGAACAGCAAATAATTGTATCCCAATGAAACGAATGCCAAGTTTAAACTAAAACAACGTTGCATGCAATTCATTCGAATAAATATCGCACCATTGTTCGCCCGACTGTCATTCAATGTTAGTAATTTGAATTTAGATTCTCATGAAAATCCAGGTGTGTCGGCATTTGCCTTGGGACCCCAATGAAAACGAAATGTAATCCTTCCAACTGTATAGGTATACTTGTCATCGGTCCCTGGAAACCTGAATGGAGAGCCAAATAAAAGGCAATATGTAAGAGGACCACATCATGATGATTCCGGTGAAATGTCTACATAAATAAGAGCTATATGGGCGACTTTTCAATAGATAGGGACAAATTGCTCTTTTTTGTTATTCAAAAAGATCGTTGGAATAAGAGTTTACCGTCTGCGCGATCCTATCGTAGGACAAGGTGTAGTATAGAAGTAGCCAGACTAAAGTCAACTTTGAATAGATACTCGATAATTTAAGAAGGTGACCATCTGCATTCCAACGCCTCTGAGCGTCTGTAAAATATTTTGGTTAACAGTTTTATTACTGGTAACAATCACAGAGGGTGAATTTAATGGTCAGGCGTCTTTATGCTTGACCTGTTTGAAGGGTGTTAGTGGTTGGGGGTGATGTGGGCAAATGAAGTGTGTATACAAAACATAGAGCAAATGCCTCGTGGGACAAATGGGGTGGGATAATAATGGCTATTGCTTTATATATCCGTCATTGTCGTCATATGCATTCATTGCACACTTTGGAAGTCCATAGAGGTTCCTACTTTTCGAATCTGTATCAATGATCGTCTGAAACTTCGGTATCAGTGGAATATTGAGAGAATAGCCCAGATTCATTCTGTCTCCCTCCCTCGCATCCACTCTCCTGCCAGATGTGAGCTTCGTCTAAAGCCGTCTAAAGCATACAGTTTGCTCAGTCTTGAACATCTATTCCACAAGTATGGGAGGGCACAGTCTTGGCTGACGCTTACTTTGGCTGGTTTAGCTTAGAATCTGAAGCTTTAGGGATCAGGAAAGGTAAAATGTTATTTCATGTATAATATATTCATTTTAATTCTCCATTATTTATCTATCACTATATGATATTTAAGTGAATAGATAGAAAGCGGATATTTCTGAAAGGATCTTTTATCATAATATGGTAAAATAGCGATCAGCTGGTATTACCTTGATATATCGATCAACAGCTGACACTATACACTATGATTTGTGTGGTGGCAATATATGCCCTTAAATTCAAAATGATATTGGCGCACCTGTCCTATAACTAAATTATATATACGTCTATATACAAATAAAGTGCGTTATACAATTTCTAAAGCTCCCTTTAAACCATCCCTCATGCAGTCGTATTTCATGGGAGCTGACGATCCATTCTGTTGTATAGACAACTGTATTTTTAGCGTAAATCCTTTGAATCGTTATTGTGTGTGTTTTGTAAGCTTTAACCATGCAACCTATATGCTGCTGGCCTTCTCCATAACTGCAAAATCTATTTTGGTGTTCTTCCTCTTGGCGGTCAATGTTTCTTAAGAAGTGAGGGAACAATATTGATTATGGCTTGGCAATAATTGTGATGCTTGCCGTGGTAATGAGTGGACAAGTAAAGGTCAATAGTGACCGGAAATGGTCACAACAACAAGTGATTACTATGGGCTACATTGTCATTGTACTTATGATGTATTTATTTTCTCTTTTAAATTTATTTTCTCTTTTAAATGTTTTCAGTTAAAACACGCATACATTTGTGATTTAGATACACTGCTAATGGATGCGTCTTGCATGCTATTTTCGCTAAGCTTGTGGCATCTGTCGATTGTCTGAAAATATGATTAAGAGAAAACACCGAGGATGCAAGATCTATAGAAATCAAGGAAGTATGTGTATTAAATTATGTGTTTATATCATTTCGCGTCTTTTTCAGTTAAAACACGCATACATTTGTGATTTATTTGCGGTTGCCATACGCAAAACACACGCGCCGTCAGACTTGAAAAGAGTTCAAGTGAAAATGTCTGTCTACAGAATAATAACTGTCAATACACCAAAAATATTCTCTGTCAGCATTAATTTTGATGTCTTGTATTAAATATAATCAAAAGATCACATATAGGCTTACAAATTAACCCTATGTACATGTATGTACATGTACGCATTGTAGTGTGTTCCTAGCATATTACAGTTTATGAATACCTTTAAAGTAAAGACAACACAAACAGGAGCATTCCATCCGTGTGTATTTGGATATTTGTTTGTTAGACATCGAGAATCTGCCTTATGAGGAAACTTACCGCCCATCTGCAGGTGTATTAACAAACAATATTCATCTTATTCCTAATAATGACGATGCAATTCTCCCATGAATCACGTTACTAGATTAGTTTATAAATACAACACCTTCACCTTCAAAGATATCGAGGGTCTATAGGCATGCATTAATTGCTTTGATTGATAAGTCAACTAATTGATATGATATGTAGTTAAGGTGTTTTGTTGTTTTGCACAATTCAGATGTGCTGTATTGTCTCCATCGAGTAATTTAACCTTGATGTCAGCCAGTACTTACCTCTCATGAAGTACATACATATGTACGGCAGTATGCTTTTATTCTATCTGTAATTAATTAGTTGTTATACCATTCAGCAAGTAAGGAATGTAATAGCAGATTGTTTATATTTAGATGGAATGCAATGAGAGGGTAGCTTGCTATTCGTGGATTTTGCCCTAGATGGGTTCTGTCCAAGGGGCGGGGGCGGCGGGGTTCTGCCCGGCGGGGTTTTTCCCGTACACCATTTATGACATATATATGTAATGGTGCATTGTAAACAATGTTGAACAAGTGGGTGTTCGCTCAAAAGATACATTTGAAAAGCTTATAACCACATCATACTACGCACACAGCTTTTGCAGTATACTATCCAGAGACATGTATAGCAGTTTGTTTTCTATTTTAAATACACATTGATATTGGAAGTTTGACTATAACACGAAGAAGTATTCGCAAATCTGCCCTTTTCACCAATAGTCAACCACAGCTGGTACAGAGTTTGGGCCGATCGCTTCTCGCAATCGTGAAATGCCCTTAAAATGGTCCACGTAGTGTGCAAACGAAATTCCTATAACAATGATCAGCGAGAATATTAGATCCAAGGGTCCACCAGAACCTGTACACTAATCCAAGGCAAGAGCAAGCCCATCTTTCGGAGATTCAACTATTCCACTGGGACCCCCCCCCCCCCTTGCCCCAATGTACCCCAAAATGAGTTATCTCCCCCCCCCCCCCCCGCCCCCTTATGCAAACACCTCCCGCCCCATCTGGCACAATGGAAGGACCTGGCTTAGGTCCATGTGGAGTATTCACAAAACCTGTCAGTCATCGTTGTCCTACATCTAATAAGTCCAACCCTGGACTAGGTAGGGGGAGATTATTGTCTTTCACAATATTGATACAGATAGGAAGGACCCTACTTATTCATTATGGACCGAGCGCGTAGGCTTTATCATGTATATTGATTCCATGCCTATCACCGGATTGCCCTGTAGTACGTGTACACATGTGTGGGCTGCCTTCCCAATCCCTTGAAAGACATTTGAAGTAAAGGTTTAAGCTCTTGGGTTGGGATTATATGAAAGACTAGAAAATCATGATTGTCAACTTAATTAGATTTCATGGAAGATAACCTAATTCTTCTCGGATATTACTTAAGGTTTATGAATGTAATTTCAAATGAATACGTCCTACATATAGACCTTTTAGCGATGTTAGGGCACATATGGATACGTGTTGCGTCCCGTGAATATGAGTATGACATTAAACGTCTTAAGTCTGCATTGTGTCAGTGATCATAATGGGAGTGCAATAATTAGGTTTTATTTGCTGGGGCATGCTCCATCGAACGTGTATATTAAGCCTGCCCTTCATTCTTGATAAGCATATTAAAATGTATAATCTCTCGTCTCAACAACATAATATTGTGCACATTTGTGATGTGTTTCTGCAAAATGAGTCACAAGTTGCAAAAAAATAGATTTTGAGATACCATCATACTTGAAAAGATAAGATCAAGCCGATTCCACTGGCGATTAAAGAGAGATTAAAGACGATCTCCTGAAATTTGGTACATAGCTTTATATGACTAAAATTGTTAAGCACTTCAAGAATAGGAACATTTAAATAAAGAGATCACATTGGAATCTGCTTGATCTCACCTTTTCAACTATGATATCTCATAATTCATTTTTTGCGACTTGTGATATTTCTCTGTAACACATATTACAGTATTGGATGAACCTATGACAATTGCCCCCGTTGCATAACGATATGTGAGTAGCTTTTTCAGTGTTAATATTGAGTTCGCAGATTGTTATGCAACGGGGGCATGCATATTGGGAAAAATTATTGGCCAATGCTGTCCGTGAGTATGGATGCACGAGTTGCCGCTTTGTAATGATTAAAATATAGAATGCACTATGTTTCCCACATCTCTCCTAAAAACCAGCATTCTATGCTAGTGCGATACTGCAAAATCCTGTTTTTCCTTTTATGTCATCTGTTTTTCAAGGTTAACCTGCCCATTCTCCTTTCATTCTGAAACACTCTTGTCGATATAACGTCTGGATTTACATCGCCGAGTCAATACTAGTGCATAGCCTTTATCATTGATTTTACTTTGTTTGCATGATTGGCAAATCTCTTTGGAAGTGAGGATAGAAAAATCAGAAGTGTAATTTAGAGGTGGATTAGACTTGTGTAAATCGGGAAACAGAGACGGTTTGCTGATCATTTTAGTTCCTCCAAACATTCACCGACAGAGATAACAAAGACAGTAAAATGGAAAAAATATACCAAACAATAAGCTCACAAACCAACACCTCACTGCTTCTCACTAAGCAAATACTACCTCCATACACAAACACCCATGATCAATTGTATCAGCTTTCATTAATATAGCAGATGGGGGAAACCAGTCGTGATGTTCTTTCCACTACCCCTCCTCCTATAGCTAATTTCCATGGAGAGAGATTATGCCAATCTTTGAGGACCTATACCCGCCACCATACTTTCTTTTCTTTTACCATAGGACTTAAAACATCTACTTGACTGGCAATATACCGTAATCGCCCATCTAATGTGAAGAGAAATCATGTCGTGTTCGGAAGACTATACAGCAGAAGAGAGGCTGCTGTTTGAAGGCTTGTTAAGATTGTAGGGGACCTGCGGCCAATGTTATGTTTGAGGAAAAACCCTGCTTTACGTAGGCGTTTTAAATTTCTTTTGGCCTATGTAGGCGAATACCTATTCGAATTGCCATACCGTCTGTGTTAAATTGATGAAAGGTTGGGGTTTTCAAGCAACTGCTGGTACAGTATCACCATACTGGGACTAAAGGCATAGGTATTCTAAAATCATGAACCTTAAACAATAATTGCTGTGTCACATGACACAATATGATGTGTCGTTAGGATGGAGTTTGAACAACATGCACACATGTATACGAAGAAATTACCTCTTTTTTAAAAAAACAAATACTATAGTATGCCCTTACGATATGTCACTTGAATGATAACCTCATTTCATAATGAAAGGTTGAGGGAGGCTGGGGGGGGGGGGGCTGGGGGGGATGGACATGAGCACGAAAATATTCAATGCACAAAGTAGTACATTTAATGCATGAATTGGTAAATAGAAAATATTAAATGTTAATTTCTATCTTTATATTGCAGGTGTGAGTAGCGGTAATTACCCCAGACATTGGCCGAAGTTGACGAGACGAAAGGGAAACGCCTAGCAATAGCCCACCATCATCATTCTCAACCAGCCCGATCAACAACAAGAGAGAAGAGGAAAACAACCACCTTCGGAACAGCACCATTGCCCACTGCCAGACAACTTTATTTTTGTCAGCAATCTTATTCCATATGAAAAGCAATCATTGGTATCTTTGCTAATCTCATCTATATATACCTAGACGAAGAGGCTATCGAATGAAATGCTTAGTTAAGACCAACCCCAGTTCAGTTGGAAATTAGAATATAAAGCCCTTATTACCCTCCCTGGGGGCAGAGGTTGACCGAAATACATGTTCCTATACATACGCATGAGCTGTTCACATTGTTGGACAGGTGACTAGTAATCCTGTGTCCCTAAGAGAGGTACTCCTACTGCAGTTGCCTATGACACGGTTGAGCTGGGCAGACACACCGCTTTAGAATAAGGCTTAACACCCTTCGACTGGGACAGTCCAGTGAAGCGGCAGGGATCCAATTATAAGGATCGGTAAAAATCTGTCAGCCTTGCTCCCGGCTTACCCGACGGGAAAAGCATAGGAGGAGGCCATATTCTCAGGATCGTCCGTGTAAGGGTCTTGGATTGAGTGTAGAAAGGAGGTCTTGTGGCAGTATTTATAACTTCTCTTCCCAAGACTGGAATCCAGACGAACAGCGGAGCTTAAATCTAGAGATTAAAAAAACATTATCAACGCCAATGTTGCGAGCGGCACGCTTTTAGAGAGAAACGAAGCCCCACGCACTTTAATAAGAATATATTCATTCCCAAGGATTACATTTCTCCATCGTGGGTGTGGCTCTCCCCTAGAGTGGACAAGCCTTGAGGAAACATTGTTTTGTGGCTGGGAGTTTTGCTCTTGGTCCAGAGAGATAGTCGGAGGGATCAGCCAGGGAAGTCTCGGGGCTCGGGGGAAGCAATGTGCTCTCTGTCATAGTCCCCTCTGTCAATGCCTCTATTGGATTGCTTCGGTGTGTGAGTCTGGGCACTTCCATCCCTTAGACAGCACGCAGTTTGCATGACTAGTAGCAGAAGTAAGGCGCCTGGATCTAGTCATAAGATTGAAGAACTTCTTTCACGCCCTCCTCAACTTAGTCATACGAGCAACGCCTGCCCACTTCCCCCACTGGCACTACTCCTTCTACAAGCAAGGAGCTCTGCAGCGTTCGACATATCTTTCCTCCAGCGCATCTACCAGGAACCAGCTGGACGCTCCAGGTGCCAATGGTAGTAAACGACCAATCAGTAGTAGTTGGACCGAAAGGGGGAGGACACAGGCACACACATAGCCTTCAGGGATGAGGTGCCAATGCAGGAGGAGGTCTGGAGGAAGAAGTGGATGGTGAAGAAGGAGAAGAAGGACATACTTTCTCCAGTTAAGTGATAACAGGCTCCCAGGAGGTGCTCCAATGCTGACGCTATCGCGGATAATCCTCTAGCATACCCTCAGCTACTTTCTCGTCGGACATTGCAGCTCGCGCGTGCGAGGTAGACCAAATACTTCTCCCCTTACTCATCCTGCCAATTATTTGTCTTGTGGATATCTTAGATTCTCTCCCAACCAGGATTGACGTTGTGGAGATTAGATCCACAGAAATTGTAAAAGGACTACTTCTTCAGCACACAGTTGTCTTTGCAAGTAGCCATGTGACCTACTAAACTACGAATTAGACAATTAAACTCTTTCAGTTTCTAAAAAGCGTGAGGTTAATTATTTCCGGAGTGAGCAAAGATAGCCTAAGGCTACATATAGGGGAATGTGTACATCGATTTTTATTCCATGACTCATATAATGCCAAGAGTAGCTTTCTTCATGAACATTTATTTACCGGATTATACATTTTACCAGAATAAGTCTAATATCATACACCGTAGATCCATTCAATGCATCAGTGATGTGAATTGCCTATATAATTATTGAACTGTAGGCAAACAGGCAGTAAATAAAAACGGACAGCCAAAAAAGCGACAGGTAATATATCATCTTATTCAAAGTTCATAGATCAGTGCTAAAGGCAGACGAATTGACGAATACACAAAAAGCATAAGGGATTCCCCTATATTTCATTACATTCGAACAAGGTTCCTGCATGAGGGTGTGAAATGGTGCACATTGTTAGCACAACTGCATCTGGCCTGTGAACGGTGTGTACATTCGGCAATGTGTTTAGGCATTGATTACTGCAAGGTTTCACTATGTACAAAAGGGAAACTGGACTTGAGTTTAATACTTGATTGTGGATATAAGGCAGTGCAAAGTGTTAATGGCAGTACATATCAACACATCACGCAACAGAGATAAACAGTGCTGCATGCGTACCGAATGCTACCTTCCAACAGCTATACCATACATATATTCACCAGCCATTCCCTTGGTAAACTGATTAATCCCTAAGAAGTTATTAGGATCTATCGCAGGAGTGGCTATATCATAGGTATTTTTATGACAGCGGTGAAAATGACATTGGTTGCATATAATGAAACTACCCCCATGGGGGAGATAGTGACGACCGGCGGCGCGTTGAATAACACCACCGCTGCTTCCATACCATTTCCTGACGAGGAATGTAAAGAGTTTGTTTTTGTCATCTATGTACCAATATTCGGGCTGATCTGTCTCCTTGGACTTCTTGGAAACAGTTTAAGTTTTATTGTTCTGCAGTGGGAAAGGAGGAGTCATGTCGCCACATTCCTGCTCCAATCGCTAGCATTGGCTGATAACTTGTTTCTTCTAACAACTGGCATTGCCCAGATTTTCTCTGCTGTGAGTTTGTACTTCAATTTACAAGCTTATTCAGTCGCACTGCCTTTTATAAAAGTACTCCTTTGGCCTCTAGTGCATATCACACAATTCCTGACAATATGGATGACAGTTCTCATAGCTGCGAGTCGCTACATTGCCATATGCCGACCCTTTCAAGCCCACAAACTTTGCACAATGACCAAAGTCCGCATACAGGTCGGACTTGTGGTTCTATTTTCCTTTCTGTATAACTTCACTCGCTTCTTCGAGTACAATTTCAATGGACAAGATGATGAAACAGCCCTAAAAAAGAGCAGAGTGTATAATATCGGATATGAGAGTGTACTTTATTGCATAGTCGTCTTCCTCGCACCTCTGTGTATCCTCATCTTCTTAAATACTTGCCTCATCCAAGAACTTGTAGCGTCCCGCAAACGGCTTATTTCGCGTCAGCTGCCAATGGCTGGAGAAGAGGAGGAACAGAATCTAACTCTAGTGATGGTAGTAATTGTGCTGACATTCGTCGTTTGTCAAACACCGGCTCTAATCAATCAACTACTTCATTATTGTCTCAATGTAGAAGAAGCCTACCAATGTGGTCGGCCATACTATTATTTCTTCCACCTCAGTAACTTGCTTGTTTCAGCTAACTCATCTACAAACTTTTTCGTCTATTGTGCTTTCCGGCAGCAATTCCGGGAGAGACTATATGCGTTCTGTCACAAGGGTCAAGCTCTAATGCATTCAGATACATACAGTCACAATGGGAGAACTGCTTCTGTGTATTCCAAAAGTTGTAGGTGTGATGCGGTCTAATCAGTGTTGATAATCAAGTTCTTATCGATGTCAGATATGTTTTTTTTCAATATTGCATATCTCATTCCAAAATATTATGACGATGAAATGAAACTGGTCATCATTTAAGTATCAGTCAGGGCAGCAAGGCCTGGTCTATTTGCAGTTCTGGGAAATTGGTGTGATTTGAAATGAATCCATGTTGTGCTATATATCTGTATGATGTATCCCACACAGCTGTTACTTAATGAACACTAATAGCTAGTTAGGTTTACCAGAGCCGTGCTGGTAAGTACTGCTGGTAGAGTTAGCCTTAATTATTGTTGCGATAGTTTTCAATGTTAAATAAACTCAGATGTTAAATTATGAAATACCATGATATTAGACACATTACTATTCCTTTATTTGAGA
Organism: Sthenelais limicola; assembly: GCA_942159475.1. Classification (NCBI taxonomy): domain Eukaryota; kingdom Metazoa; phylum Annelida; class Polychaeta; order Phyllodocida; family Sigalionidae; genus Sthenelais; species Sthenelais limicola. The sequence goes on along the minus strand of OW804097.1, from coordinate 66,132,261 downwards.
TATTCTTCTTTATGCCAGTAATAATTGTGGGAAACCACAGAATTAGTATAGCTATACAAATATGTATGTTTATGTTCATGATGTTTATTATTATATGTTCATTAATTTCATTTTACATTATTTTGTCTTTTTATTAACAGAGATAGCTTTTTACCTTCATTATCAATCAGCAATACTGAAATATATCAAGTCATATTATGTCAACCAGGTCCTTTCACATTGAATGTTAAAAGAAGAATGATTGGTCGACTGAATTATACTATCAGCTTCTGATATAAGTTTTTATTTGCCAAGACAGAACCAGAGAGGGGGATTGGCAGTCAAGAATAGTAATACCCATCCTAATAAGTCAAAGTATGTAGCCTTTCATTATAAGGGAATGAGATTATACTATGTGACCATCATACATTTGAACGAAATGATGACTCACGCCTACTCAATCAAGCCTCAATTCTCAAACGCTGACCTCTACTATCATGATTATATGAAACTAGGTTTCTACAGGTGCGGTGCTGTTCGAACTAGTTGTATCCAAATAAATGAGTTGGGTTAAGGGTTCCTGTGCTATTTATAATTAAAATGTTACACGCTATCACCTGACAAGTAAGCTGAAAAAGTAGGACCAAGGCGGAAGATGAAAAACCATTAAATATGGTCGTACCCTGAGAAAGTTAACATCGAAATAAAAGGTGTGAACCCTCGTCAGTATTATCATACCCTGAAGGGGCTGAAGGGTTTTTTATTCAATAAAAGAAAACTTTAGTTATCCAGGATGAACATCTCCCTATTTGGAACTAGAACCAACGTGGGAAGCAGAATACCAATTACACCAACAACTTTGTCACAGGAGAAGTAACTTCCCTCTAAATTCGCAGCTTGATATGCCTTCTTGCTATGTTAGATGACCCAACAATTAAAGGTGCTTATTCTTTGTTAACTGTTTGCTTCCAGGAATCTTTGTTACATTTGTGATGTCGATTTGGCATCAGACAGTGGAATTGTAGGAGATCGAGATATGATCGCCGTACCTGAATTAAACAAATTGCTTTACATCCAATAGATTATCAAATGATTACGTCTAAACATGCTTAAAATATATGATGGCACACATGTTTTCGTGTGTTGAACTGCATTTAATTATCATTTCTATGTATGGGTGGATATTACCTTTAATACCATAGGCACAGGCCTCCTAGTTCACATTGAACATATTTTGGCAACGGAATGTGTCAATATACCAAACCAGTGATGTAATTGAAAGATATCTTATATTGACTTGCCCTTCATCAGGCATACTAAAACATGTGTAGAATGTATGTTCATGGGTAGTGAAGTGGAACATGTCAAATTTGATAATAAACGGGCGCGACTACATACAAAGTTAGCATGTTTCTTCTTTTTTTACTGAAACCAATATATGGAGAAATAAAACACAAAATAAGATATAGTATCAGATTCCCTGAAAAGTGTTTTTTGATATATTGTATCTGCTTGCTTTCATAATATATTATTTTCATTTCCTAATTCTCTCGGTTTTCAAAAACACTAACATGTAATGGTAGGTGCACAGTAGATTTACATGTGTTCCCATAAACACATTGAAACCACCAGTAACTCATATAGAATGTAACAAATAAAGAGTATGGCTTTGCGTGGCTAGACACGGAATACACCACGAGGACTGCTGCCTGGGGACGATTGCCTTTGCAAGTCAGCGCTCGATACTGGACTCCATATAATATGTATGTACAGTGGGAGATAACATTCCCGTGGACCTCATCGTATAAAATACGTTGTGTGTCCTACAAGTAAGAGAGTCCTCATAATTAGAAATTGGGATTCCTTTTAATTGTCCGTTAAAACATGTATGCGTACTGAATGACAACTTTGTGGATTTCTGACGTATGACGATTACAACTGCCAGCGTCAATCTGATATCATTTTCAATTCTGCAATGTCCATAAAATCCATAATGGATTCACATAAGTTAAAATAACGTTCAATCTTTTATTTTAATCAAAAGTTATAGCAAGTAAAGCATAAATTCGCCTGGATTCTTTTTGTATTCAAAGATTTTTATTCAGCAGTGGAATTAACACTTCGATTTCCTTTTTAAGCTTCTGTATACAATTTCAAATCGGAAATAAAATGAGACCCGAAATAGGATAGCATAAGACAATGGAAGACGAGTCACCTGTTTTCCGTCACACAGACAAGCAGAAAGAGATAGTTTGCTTTTTGTGAACAGGAACAGGAACTTTCAAGGACATCATCCTTGTTGAAGACTGAATGGAAAGGCATTATTTATTCATAAAAGGAATCAATTCGTGACAATGTAATTGGCATCAATTAATATTAGAGTGTCGACCGATTATCAACAAGTACGTCGTTTGAGAATATACGAATCCACAAGCAAGCTATCTACCCATCTGTAAATTATATTTCTACTACACTCCTGGTCATATAGATTTTGAAATAAATCATTAAGTATGGTGTGCCTGCAAGGGACGATCTCACATTATTGGTGCACCCAGTATACGTGTGGCTACCACCGTTTTAGTTGTAGCTATAATGGTGTACCTCTGTAGATAAACATACCATTTCGCACTGAGAATATGATTCTAATTGGACGAGCGGAACGTCTGATTTTGTAGGCGCATTTTCAGTGACAGACTGCCATTGTACAATGAAAATTATACCAGTCCATGTCTTCAAATTTCTGACAGAAGTGGATACGGAAGGAACCGGTGAACAACGAATCTCTCGCTTAACTGAATTTCAATGGCAATACTGGAGGAAATTACTCCACCTGAGACAATACAAAATGCCAAAGTGTCATTACTTGCAGTCGGCAATAGGAATCGTCAATTACGAAATGCCTCCTCTTGACGTACAATTTGGTAATAGCTAGGATATCAAAATTCAATAATACTCATACCACTGTACCGACCACGAGATTGAATGAAATTAATATCCAGTGACCACTGATCAAAACAGCAACCAATAATCACGAGGTTTAAGATGACTCAAATTATATAGAATGACGCATATGGGGGTATCCAAAATATTACCGAAGTCAAGGGCAATCCATATAATAAGTATGCTCCGAGAGGACTAGGACTTGAATCTCAGTGCAAATTGTAGGACCATTGATTATAATTCAATATAGTTGCCACAATAGGACCTCTTAATGCAACAATTCTGAACTAGACCGAGATTTCGTCTCCTCTTATGTACACACTTGCGGCTGGATTCAATACTAGATGCAGATCAAAGCATAAAAAGTAAAGATAACATTTTGACGCAAATTCCATACAAATAATTGCTATTCCTATTTCTATGTCCTGTTTTAATCATGGGTTTTTCATTAGTCGATAACTCTACTTACACAGCAAATGCTCGTTGGCTTGGTGATTGATATTGAGCAATGTTATGTTTCCTAGCAAAAAATCAAACCAGGCATTACACGCTTTTTGTCCCTGTGTCGGTACTGTATCTGAAACGTTATCAAATGTATGCATGAAAAAAAAATCGATTTTATTAATAGAGAGAATGAAAGATTGCGTAGCAATCAAGTCCAATAAATATTCAATTACTAGTACCTCGTTCCATTCTCTCCATTTATTATATGCCCCTAGCATAGACAAGTATTGATATACATACCTTTCTTTTGGGTTTTGAATCGTCATAAAGTATTTAAAAGCTGAAAGAAAACCCAATTCGAATTTTTATTGTACACATACGATAACAATTTTTTTATTGCACTCCATTTATTGCACTTTTCAAATGGAATGCGCGTATAATAAATGGACCCACTGCAGATGTACAGTATTATATTAGGGACGTCTACCTCCCGGATTATAATATGTTAGAGGCACAATCAGCAAAGCAGTTTCATGCAGTGTCAGTAGGTTTCTGTCATTCAACCTCACCTTTTAGTTCACCGCATCATCTGGCAAGAAATTTGAGTCGTTCTCTCCTAGGGAAGAACGAGATGACCCGATTATTTGACCTACTTCTCTGCGATTTCATTATAGTTGAAAGCGGAAGTAGAAAGCAGATTAACAACAGACCAACGGTGGCTTCCTCAGATTGCCTTGCCATAATAGATGGTGCCTTCTTATATTATTTTCACGGACTACAACCTTTTAGCCTTTTAGTTCTCGTTCATGAAGGTCTAATAGCGGAACTCCACTAGAAGGGAAAACGGCAAATATTGTTGTTGCCCACTAATTTGTGGCAATACATCTCCACACAGGAACAACAGTTCCCAGAGAATGCGGCAACACATCTGACACTCCTCCATTTGCGTTTTCATTGCAAACATCGAATGAGCTGTAGTTAGTGGGCAACAATAAAACACCGTCTTTCCTCTAGTACAGTTTCGTTATTAGACTTCTTTTTACAATGTACATAAAGACTTTCTGGTTAAATATCCTCTTTGACAATGGACGCATATATTGCCCGAAGGATTGGACAATCAAAGTTTCATCTCCCAACTTCTGCGCTCTTTGTTTCCAGTTGCCTCTTACTTCCATCTGAGTTGTTCTGGTTAGATATACTACTCCATGACCATTTAGGAGCAGTTCCGAGTCTTGTGCAAGTTACAGATATTACCTTTAGGAATTTAATGCTTTCTCATTCATCGGACGATCGGGTTTTCTCACGGACCATTGCTTCTGCACTGGGCTAAAAGAGCTACTTTTGGGGCTCTACATGTGTTTGTTATATCCAGTCCCCTCTATGCTTAGGACCTCTCAGTGAGATAAATTACCTGTTTGGCACGTGACTTTTGACTTCAAGTGAGAGCTCTCTCCTTTGCTCTCTCCTCGTATAAATTACGCCAACATTTTGATCTTTTCAAGAGCACGTGCTCAGGATCCTAAAGTAATACCTAAACTGCACCAGGACCTCCTTCCTCGTTATATGGCAGGTTGTGCCTTGAAGTTGGGATCAGAAGTTAAAGGCTTTTCACAGATTATCTTAAATATCATAGGTCAGACAGAGTATTTCTTTAACGGCTTTCTGGACCCATTGGCTTTTTCATTGACGATGTAATGCGAAAGTATATCGTTGTAGGAAGGTTAGCAATAAACAAGGAAACAGATAATCTATTCCGTCTCAATGAAACATTGTATCATGTAATATAACGTTCCAAATAATATTATCTGGGAAGTCCAAACTGAAGCGATGTGTTATTTTCATACATCATTATCGTTATTACAAACGTAATATTAACCAAGGTTAGCTTCACTTTGTCCAATTTGTAACAGCAGTCATAATAACCTACTTCATCACATTTAAAACGTTTTTAGGCTTTAATAGTGATTGGGTGTTACGTTTTTATGTGCCCTGTCCACTTTTACCACTTCAGACTCTTACCATTAACTTCAAGCCATTTCCTTCTTCTATTCTTCCTCCTAGACAATCCACATGGATCATCTTCATTGTCAAACCTGTCACCTAGATACCAGTTCATTGAGATAATCTTTACAATTGAGGGAAACAATGCTTATGTCATCAACAATAAGTCATCTATGACTACATGAACAATTTGATGTTTGCACAACTCACATCCAGCAAATAATCAGCGTGCCCATCACTTCCATTTTCTCCTCCTGAAAAAAATTAACCCCCACCTTTCACACAAGCATCACTTAGTTTTCAAACTTTTCTCCGCCCAAAACTAATCCCATTTGTGTAAGTTCAATAACAGATCCTTCTCTCCCTCCATCTCTTGTTCCCTGAATCATAAGAACACTAATCCCTCGCTTCCAAGCTCATACCCAAACGTATACCACTTGCTAGTTCATCTTCTTGTTCATATGTCTGAGGGACACCCGGAGGCCGACAGTCCATTTAGTACGATCAAACAACATAAAAGCATTTCTATCCATCCCGCTAAAATTGGGAATCCTCTAGTGGAGTCGCCCTATTAAGCAGTTCTTTAACATTCTAAATGATTGAAATGTTTAAATCTAACACAGTGGCAGAGCATTCGGAAGAAATCTTTAAGCTTAATTTATCTTAGAACATAATATATAAGGGATTTTTCCCCTTTTAAGAATAAAATAACAGGTAGTCGACGGGATCCACTTTCTGGTCTGCTGTATTGTACACATAATGTGATGGATACTAAAGCAATTTGAGTAAATTCGTCCCCCGTCAACCAACATTGAATTGCTTCATGTGAGTGACTCTTTTTTTCTATTAGGAAAACAAAGAAAACCGATCAATAATTATATATATTACAAAGGGCATTTAGAAAAAAAGATAAAAGAAGTGCAGTATAAAGTAATGTCCCTCAAATTAATATTTCAGAGAACGTACCGATATAAACTGAAACTTTGAAGTTGGACCCTGACTGGCCTTCATGAAGAGCAGGTGGACTTGACCAGATCCAAAAGTATATATAGTTGTATGTAGAGTTCATGAGACACAAATCAATGTGGCATTTGTCCAAAGAGACGTCACATATGTATAAGGAGGCTTGATCGATTATTCTCAACGAGACTTCAGTCCAATGGTGTAATATTACGTGTTCAAATTGTTCTGTTGATATCATCATACTTTTAAAGTTCAATGAAATACCAATTGAAATGAGAGTCTTCATTTCTGCCTAGTGTTATTATTTATTTGATAACACTTGACATCAGATTCTAAAATCATTTATGCACCACAAAGCTTAAATCTCTCATTCTCATGTCCCCTTGGCTTTCCACACCCGTTAGAACCTCCCATTCAACCACTCCTATATACATTTCCTGTAAATAATCAAACCAAGTAGCTTAAACCCACCTCTTTTATCCTCAACCCCAGGTAATTATTATACGATGTCAGTATTCACTATAGTCAGTAACCAAGGAATACCATGTATTAAAAGCCTGTGTTTTTAAAAATGTCTTAAAAATGTCCTGCTTTTTCAATGCATCTTCGCTTCGCTACGCTGATAAAATTGAGGGAATAAGCAAGGGAAGGTGGACCAAGAGTTTCTTCCAACAGATATTGATAATAATCTTTCCATTTCGATAACAGCATCAATTACCGGATATGACACCTTCCCCACGTCCCTGGGTCAGTAGACAACTCAGGGATGACCGAGGATATCTACTACTGATAATATGGAAATACTTTAATTTATAAAATCCTGACGTTACGATCTTTTCAGTACATTTGCCTTGAAATTCTCTTTAGATTGAGGAGTGTATTATTAGATCCAGAACTGTTTCCGAATAGTACCTTTTTTCCAAGATGGATTAAGGTAAGGTTTAACTCTATTGTGTTTCACAGACAGCAGGAAACCACTAATCCATTAGTAGTCATTAGGATAGACCCAAGAGGGTGTCATCTTGTACCGAATACAAGCAGACCAATATTAGAAGTTTTTGAGAGTGCAATCAGGAATGGTCCGAGGGATAGAGTAGAAAAAGCCATAGTTAATGTGAGGTCGTTCACCTTCACCTAGATGGGAATGATTAAAACCTTCACCAACGTGCGTACCCAGGTTACAGCTGTGTAACCACTGCTATTCATCCTTGCTATTTATAAGACATTATTTGCAATGAAATTAGCTTCATAACTATTTCCAACCATATAGCCCTCCCAGAAACCAATTCCGGTTATAACTGACAAGGATTGTCACTCTTCAGTAAAGCCATTTAAAATTATATCATAGTTAACAGAAATAATAAATAATGTAAAATGCCATAACTGGCCTTTCGTCCCGGCGAAGAACATTGTGGTGGCTTGGCAAATCCCAAATCAAAATGGAGTCAGAACTCATTATTTACATTATGGGCTACCTCCTTTATCCAGGGATGATCACAAACTCAAAGTTAAATAGGAAGACAAGTTTGTACCATTTGTTAAAACAGAAATATTAACACAAGCTATTCTCTGACTTTAGAGTTAAAGGGCATAGACCTTTGTATAATAAAGTTTCCCATACTAAGGACAAACTTGAAAGACATAAATTCCACTGTTTGATGACTTCAGTTGCCTTTCACTGTTTCTCAACTTCATGAATGTTATCAGATCCGATAACAGATACTGATTGCCCTAAGAAGAAAAAGTTTAAAGAGTTTATGGGAGCCTTCCTAATCCCAAGAGCCCCTTAGATTTCGAGCATTGTAATCAGTGGCTCCAACACGATATGATATGATCCATATAGTAAATCTGACCACGCACTGCTTTCTCCCCTGGGCTTCGATACGATTTTGTGATCAGGTATCCGACAACGAAGTCTAGCAGCATGCAGTAATGAAGTTAGTCATTTTGCCAGGTCCCATGTGTACTGAAGGGAAATCTGTGGCTGATGTTTATAACAGAAAGGGGATTCGCCCACCTACATCACGACCTAATCAACCTGATGTCTATCGTAAAGCGTATGTGGTAAATGCACAATTATGATCTGTAATTGGATATAACCAAGGATAATAAGAATTGAAAAATCAGTATGGGAAGATGGGAAACAAAGAGCAGAGGTAGGGCAATGTAACTGAATGGACTTTAATTGATAAATCGGCGATTTTCGTTTGGTTTTGGACAATTGTTTCATATTGGTTCCAAGGTATATAGTGTGTGTGTGTGGGGGGGGGGCTGCAAGGCTGTCCCCATTGTTCCTTCTGCTGGCAGCGGGTATTATATGACTTATTAGCCTCTAGGGTGTTTATGGCTTTGGATCGTTGATGAATTCCCATCCGATCTATTTGCCAGATTGTCAACAGCAATGATTTAGTTCCCACATGCCCACGTGGCCATACCAGGAACCAATCACTACCAATATACCTTCACATACATTGGCATCATTAATATGGACCTGATCCACCACTTGCCTGTCTCGCGATAGGATACATTAGACATACTCTAGTTATTCCTCAACAGTGAAATGAATAATAGTCATTTTCCTTGCTGTTATTATACATTTGCCGATTTTCTAATGCCAAAGTCAGGATCTTGCCAGAATGCTCATTTGAGATGAATTGTTCATAGCTTAGCCGCATATCTTTCTGTTCAGCGACATCAGGAAGATTAAACCAAGGCAGTTCAAAGGCGATCCTCATTGGATGCAAATAGAGATATTTAACTCAATGATATCTCTTTGTTTTTACATTGCCAGATAAGCAGATATATCAAGAATGATGCCGGGTCTTAACAAATTGCTGCCATACCAATCACATCGGCTTAGCAGCCAGCCTGAAGGATTTTGGAAGAGATTAGAGAGTAGATGGGGTGTTTTCAGATCGGTACAATACGACAGTAATGACAAAGATAACGCCGTGTAACAAACATGTCTAACAAAGATTGCCATCTCTGATTAAATGGCCCCTCATCACATGTTTCTAGCCTTCCTGCAGTTCGCATCAATTCTTTCAGTGGACAACATAAACTAGGTAAATGTTTTGTATTATATGGAGGGTAGTTTTACTCGCATGTCCTTGTGGAGTATGTTATTTTGTAATGATTATATCAAATAAACATTCTTACCTATAGTTGATCATTTAATTTAGCAAAATAGCATTTACTGTCAGAAGGCTAAAGTTAGAATTCCACAATTATGATTCTATCAAACTTTAACCATAAAAAGTAGAATTTAGGCCCACACTGCATAAGTAGATGTCATACTATATACCTAAGGCTGTGATTCCACTGGATCGCTCTTTTGGTCCGCTCATGGTTCGCTCTTTATATTTCACTGAGCGCCTAACAAGCAAAGACACAGCGAAACCAGAGCAGTCCAATAGGATTGGTTATTGCGCTTTCTATACGCTCTTAAAATATGAAGTTGGCGCTCATTTTGGACGTTGCACTAACATCTATCGTGTTTGATTTGAGCACAACTACACGCCGCTCTTTCTGCCTGTTACAGTAGTGGACCAATAGGGCAGTGGATGAACGTGGTGTGTATGATGCGATTTTCAAACCCCATAATATACACCAAAATTGGTTGTATATCATGTTTTTAAAGTTTTGAACTTTTCCAAAAATGTCAGATTTCCAGTGGCAGCCATTTTGGATAACGGTTATTGGAAAATGTCTAACATAATTTTAAATATCACCAGTGTGTTGGGCATACCTGAAAACCCCACCATAGACACCAAATTCATCTGTTTGCTATGTTTTGATCAAAAGTTACATTGATTTTTTGCTGGGCACTTACGCCATGGCAGATTTTCAATGGCATCCATCTTGGATATGAGTTGTCAGTTAATGTCTAACATGTTTTCAAATGTTATCACAGCATTGGGCATACCTGAAAACCCCATAATAGGCACCAAAATTGCCCTTATACCATGTTTCAATCCAACCTTTTGAACTTTTCCAAAAATGTCAGATTTCCAATGGCGGCCATTTTTGATATCTGTTAAAAGGCAATGTCTTACATGATTTTAAATATCACCAGTGTGTTGGGTATACATGAAAACCCGATCATAGACACTGCGTTCATCCATTTCCTATGTTTTGATCAAAAGTTACATTGATTTTTTGTTTGGCACTTTCCCCATGGCAGCCATTTTGAAAAGGGCTATTTTCCCCTATTTCCCAATGATAAATTTTTCTACAACTTTAGTGTGTTGATACAGGGCCCTTGTGGGAATGTATGGTGAAAACTGAATTTCTGTTTTAGTTTTTTTTACCTTTTTCATATATTGACTGGACTAAAAAGTATGGAAGACCGTAGTGTGAGGTACCGAGGTCGGTACTGAGGTCGGTTACCAAGGTCCGGGACCAGGTCCAAGGTCAAGGTCCATAGCACCGGGACCAGACCGCCGACTCCGGTTCCGTGCCGACCTGACCTCCGACCTCCGATCACCAGCAGCCCGACCTCCAACTTTTATCTCCATGTCTCCCAAATTACATTTCATTGATCTCATTTATATAAAAATGAATAAATATAAATTAATATAACATGATTATTCTTTCTTTGTAATTAAGCGGAATGATTGTAATTAAGATTCAATTTATACTTTAATATAATAAATATAAACAAATACAAAAAAATAAAATATTTTAATATAAATCGTCATATTCTTTCAAATTGATTGTAATTAATTGATTGATATTTTAATGTAAATGATCATATTCTTTTGTTGAAAACAAAATTCATTGAGTATAATATTCATTGAATATGATATAACAAGAGCAATTCATAGTTTGTACATATCTGATATTCATTGTCTAATTGGTTACGTACATTACTAAAAAATGATACTGCATATTTACTGCATATTTATAGCATGAGTCCAAGATCCATGCTCTACCTTTATATATTGGCTTAGCCCGCCCCTCTACCGTATTGATTGTAATGAACGATAGCCTCGTCATGTAAATGATTAATATATTATAGTAAAATATGTTCATATGGAATTGCCAGCGGGTCACCTTATTTCAAACCAGGCTTGTAGCCAGGGAAGACACCCGCCAAGCTTTCAAAACTGACCACTCAATGGACAAGATAAGTTGTGCAATTGTTCCTCGGATTGTTTTCATATATTTAAGCAATTGCGAACAATGTATTTGTCTCAAATATTTATGACCCATGTGTAGCCCCTAATAACCCCCTTATCAAAGATAGGGCGATGTGCCAGCATACATAGACATAGCAAGAAGGTTCTGCTCTTTGATAAAAATCAAGATTTATTCAGATCGGGCCATTTTAAGGGAGGATTTACTAGCTTTCTTTCCATTTAAAATTAAGATATTTCCCGTTTTTGGCCTTACCTGGTATGTTCAATGGGTTAGGGACTAGACCTATTAACAAATCCTATCAAATGTGTACATGAACCATCTTACCTATCGTTAAGCATAGATTTGATTTGATACCTTTGGTGGAAACCTCATTTATCCCCTTTCATCTAATTAATTACTGATACTGGAGGTTACAGGAGGAGTTACTGGATGAGGTTGCTAGAGGAGTAATTGGATCAGGTAACTGGATGAGGTAACTGGTGGAGGTTACTGGATGTTCAGGAGGAGGTTACTGAGGGAGGTATTGGAGGAGGATACTGGAGGAGGTTATTGGAGGAGGTATTGGAGGAGGTTACTGGAGGAGGTTACTGGAGGAGGTACTGGAGGAGGTTACTGGAGGAGGTACTGGAGGAGGTGCTGTAAGGGGTACTGGAGGAGGTACTGGAGGGAGTACTGGAGGAGGTACTAGAGGAGGTACTGTAAGGGGTACTGCAGGAGGTACTGGAGGAAGGACTGGAGGAGGGACTGGAGGAGGTGTTGTAAGGGGTACTGGAGGAGGTACTGGAGGAGGTACTGGAGGAAGTGACTGGAGGAGGTATTGGAAGAGGTTACTGGAGAAGGTTACTGGAGAAAGGTACTGGAGGAGGTTATTTGAGGGGGTTACTGAAGGAGGTTACTGGATGAGGCTACTGCATGGAGGTACCGGCGTAGGTTACTGGAGGAGATTACTGGAGGAGGTTACTGGAGGAGATACTGGAGGTGGTGGCTGGAGGAGGGTATTTGGGGAGGTTACTGGAGGAGGGGGTTGTTACATCATGTTACGTAATAATGATGTAACAATGAGTAACCACTTTATGACTATAATTATCATTAATTATTATTATTACATTTAATATCTCAATAAAGTAACATGTCCATAACCCATTAAAGTACCATTACCCAGGAATTTAGTACAGTATTTACGGTAGCATGTAAAAGCTCAGGTAGCACCCTCACCTACTTTAAAGCTGCGTTCCCTAGTATTTCCTATACAAATCTCAAATTTCACTTATTTAGATCTCAAATACCCTACCCAACCTTGTCCCAAGAGTTTGGGTCTCTTTCTTAATGTTGAAAATAGATATTTGACTATTTCCGTACTGGTGACCACCAGAAGATGTAAATAAAGTTCTCACCATTTGTAAAGCACTGTCCTGCCCTCTAGAGTCATAGCCCCACATAACAGTGACCTGCCTCAACCAATAAGATCAGAGCATACAGGAGAAGGCTCTAGCCTGTTGACCCATTTACAGGTTACAGGCCACACCACCCTGCCACCTGTTGGCAATCCCAAAACCAAATATAGCTTGGCATTTACTTGACCACGATCTGGTCAGTTCTTAAATCACTGAATTTAGATATTTATTGGACTTTCCATTAAGTAAGAGATCAATAATAGTGAGTTTGGGAACTAATCTCAATGTAATTTTGAAAGAACCATCCAATATTAATACTAGGGAACGCAGCTTTAATATTCCTCCAATGACCAATAGCCACATGGACCAAGCACCTACCTGTATGTTAGACTACAATAAACATTCATTCTAGCTCTTAGGATCACAGGCTTTTGACTTCTTCTTTATACTTCTTATTTTTCTACAATATTTCTACAACTATTCAATAGACAAGATAGACCAGATCTTCATATAACACTGGTGGAGAACCCGACTCGATAGACCAGATCTTCATATAACAGGGTACTTTCCAGTACCTCCTCCAGTACCTCCTCCAGTAACCACCCTTTTCTAGTACCCCCTCCAAATCCCCTCCTCCAGTATGTCCTCCGGTACCCCTTATAGTACGTCCTCCAGTACCCCTTACAGTATGTCCTTCAGTACCGCCTCCAGTATGTCCTCCAGTACCCCTTACAGTATGTCCTCCAGTATCCTTTACAGTACGTCCTCCAGTACCCCTTACAGTATGTCCTCCAGTACCCCCTCCAGTACGTCCTCCAGTACCCCTTACAGTATGTCCTGTAGTACCCCTTACAGTAAGTCCTCCAGTACCCCTTACAGTACGTCCAATACCCCTTACAGTACGTCCTCTAGTACCCCTTACATACCTCCTCCAGTACCCCTCCAGTACCTCCTCCAATGCCTCCTCCAGTACCTCCTCCAGTACACCCTCCAGTAACCTCCTCCACTACCCTCCTCCTCTACCCTCCTCCAGTAACCTCCTCCAGTACTTCCTCCAGTAACTTCTCCGGTAACTTCCTCCTTCTGTAGGCCTACCTCTTTGCATGCTTTCTACCACCTTCAGTACCTCTTCCTGTACCCCTTCCAATGCTTTCTCCAGTACCTTCTCCTGTAACACACATACACATGTATAGATACATACAGTATGTACATACATACATACATGTATACACACATACATTCATATATATATATATATATATATACAAACATACAGGTACATGTATACACAGCCTATTAATCTCTCTTTCCTCCCTTCCCCCTGACGCCCTCTCTTTATTCAATTCTCTCCTTCCTCCCCCCTCGCTCTCCCTCTATTCTCTTCGGAGAATAAGTGTCCTCTCTTCTACCTTCTATGTTACTCAGGGAGAATTTCACCATATTTCCCTTAGACTTTAGTTTGTACATTGCTGTTAATAGACTCTGCTTGAGTCCAAATAATGGGAAAATTTCATAATATGGATATTGTTAAAATATTCCTTGGTAGAAATATGCCTAAAGGCTAGTGCCAAAAACTGGAAATATCTTAATTTTATCTGGAAAGAAAGCTCGTAAATCCTCCCTCAAAATGGTCCAATCTGAATAAATCTCGATTTTTATCAAAGAGCAGAACCTCCTTGGCATGTCTATGTATGCGGGCATACTGCCCCACCCTAAGGGTGGTAATCAGGGGCAACACATGGGTGATAAGTTTGAGACCAATACATTGTTCACAATAGCATAAATATATGAAAACAATCGCTCTTTATATACCTGATAATACCGAAAAGAGACATTTTAAATGGAAAGTAAGCTTTAAATCCTCACTTAAAATGGTCCGATCTAAATAAATCTAGATTTTAATCAAAGAGCAGAACCTCCTTGCCATGTCTATCTATGATGGCACACTGCTCCACCATAAGGGTGGTAATCAGGGGCAACACATGGGTGATCAATAGCTTAAATTTATTTGATGTTTTTTTCATAATCTAATCAGGGCCTAACTAAAAAATTGTTGTGTTCAATACGTTAGCTTCTAATGTCTCCTACATCGTTGACTTGGTTGTTTTAAGGTATTCTAGAAAATGGAATTTACATGAATTCATTTGGAAAATAATAGAACATACTCCTGGTCAACTGAGTGACTCGTTCTAATATTATTATGCATATGAATTGCTCCTTGTGTGTGTGTTGGCAGGCGGGAAGGGGTTTGTAATGGAAAATTAAAAATTTGGGTAGTTCAGCCTATAAGCTATACAGTCATGTTGCTTAGTGTTAGTATGTGAAACAATTGTATGATTAGGCTATATATATTTACTAGCAAAGTACCCGTCCTCCGGACGGTCCCCCTCTCTCCCCAGACTTCCCCCTCTCCCTCTTTTCCCTCCCCCTCTTCTCTGTCTCTCATACCTGTTTTTCTCTCCCAACCCCATCTCCGATACCCCCCTCTCCCTCCCCTCTTCCTCATGCTCCCCCTCCTCACTTTCTCTCCCTCCCCTCTCTCCCTTCCCCTACATCCTCTCTCCCCCCTCTTCTTTCCCTCCCCCTCCCTTTCTCCTATTCCTACACCCTCTTCTTCACTCATCCACTCCTCTGCATGTTGGACGGTCACCCTCTCTCCCCAGACTTCCCCCTCTCCCTCTTTTCCCTCCCTCTCTTCTCAGTCTTTCATATACCTGTTTTTCTCTCCCAACCCCATCTCTGATTCCCCCCCCCCCGCCCTCTAAAGTGCAAAAGTATACGAATATACAGAAACCATATGGGTTAAGGTTATCCCTTAGTTGTAATAGCTAAAATATATTAGATCTAACATAAAGGACTAAGTTGGAGGTACTGCAGGCAGTAAATCTCATATATTGAATGTACCTCCCCCTCCCCCTCTACTATTCCTACACCCTCTTCTTCACTCTCCCACTCCTCTGCATGTAGTTAGGACCCCTGGACATAGGTTGGGGGAAATTGTATGGGAAATTAATATACACATTTTGGTAAAGAGGAGATCTGAAGGAAATCTGTCAACTAAAGGACAACTTGCATCCCTGCAGTAATGACGTAGTATCTCACAGGGGTTTCCCAGGCTATAAATAGAGGTGGGTATCCCGATTTAAAAAAGGCTTCAAAATCACATTTCCACCCCAAATACCTTCACAAACCACATACGACGGCATCCAGAGAGGGGGGAGAGACCTCTAAAGATGAGTAAAGTGGTTTGTAAAACAACAAATTCCGAGAACATTCTGGACAAAGAAAACCTTCTTTCTACCATTTCTTTTCTACCTCCTTTCCTAGAAATCGCTCTAGCTTTATATTATATGGACTAGCAAAGTACCCGTCCTCCGGACGGTCCCCCTCTCTCCCCACACTTCCCCCTCTCCATATTTTCCCTCTCCCTCTTCTCTGTCTCTCATACCTATTTTTCTCTCCCAACCTCTCTGTCTCTCATACTTGTTTTTCTCTCCCAACCCCATCTCCGATTCCCCCCTCCTCCCTCCCCTCTTCTTCATTCTCCCCCTCCTTGCTTTCCCTCCCTTCCCTCTGTCTCTTCTCCTACATCCTCACCCTCTGACTCTCATACCTATTTTTTCTCCCAAGCCCATCTCTGATTCCCCATCTTCCTCCCCTCTTCCTTATGCTCCCCCTCCTCACTTTCTCTCCCCCTCTCCCTCTTTTCCCTCCGCCTCTTCTCTGTCTCTCATACCTATTTTTTTCTCCCAAGCCCATCTCTGATTCTCCATCTTCCTCCCCTCTTCCTTATGCTCCCCCTCCTCACTTTCTCTCCCTTCCCTCTGTCCCTTCCCATACATCCTCTCCCTCCCCTCCTCTTTTCCTGCCCCTTTTCTTTCCCTCTGTCCCTCCCCCTCTTCTATTTCCCCACCCTCTCCCTTTGCCTCACTCTCTCCCCACACTTCCCCCTCTCCCTCTTTTCCCTCCGCCTCTTCTCTGTCTCTCATACCTATTTTTTTTCTCCCAAGCCCATCTCTGATTCCCCATCTTCCTCCCCTCTTCCTTATGCTCCCCCTCCTCACTTTCTCTCCCCCTCTCCCTCTTTTCCCTCCGCCTCTTCTCTGTCTCTCATACCTATTTTTCTCTCTCAAGCCCATCTCTGATTCCCCATCTTCCTCCCCTCTTCCTTATGCTCCCCTCCTCACTTTCTCTCCCTTCCCTCTGTCTCTTCCCATACATCCTCTCCCTCTCCTCCTCTTTTCCTGCCCCTTTTCTTTCCCTCTGTCCCTCCCCCTCTTCTATTTCCCCACACTCTCCCTTTGCCTCACTCTACCCTCCTACACCCTCTTCCTCCCCTCCCCCTCTCCAATACCCCCACCCTCTCCCACCCCTCTCCCACTTCTCTGCATGTAGTTGGGTCCCCCTTGAATTGACGCAGTAGCTTTTGGCAGGGATGCCAGTCTGACATTAACGATATAATTATATCAGGCTTTGTAGGGCCAGGGATTGGCAGCATATGTGGCCACTCCTCCTCAACCTGGCCGTCTCAGAAGGGAGGGAGAATCCAAACCTCTTTGGACAGTGTCTTCAAAGGGTTCCATAAATTTTCCTCAACCCAACTTGCATCCCTGCTTGTGGGTAATGACGTCAAGGGCTTTCCCAGGCTATAAATAGAGTGTGGGTATCCCAATTTAAAAAAGGCTTCAAAATCACATTTCCACCCCAAATACCTTCACAAACCACATACGACGACATCCAGAGAGGGGGGAGAGACCTCTAAAGATGAGTGAAGTTGTTTGTAATACAACAACTTCCGAGAACATTCCGGACAAAGAAACCCTTCTATTCCTTATATGGATTTCTACCTCCTTTCCTAGAAATCGCTCTAGCCGTATATTATATGGATATTGATATCCTTACATGAACACCCCGCCCCCTGCACCCATGCATCATATATAAGCAGAAACTGGGATCTATATGATATGGGTAATACATATACACAATATGGCTACTATACCTCGTTCAAATTATTCTTAAATATCAGATGGGTTATGATAAAAATATAAACATCAGAATTGTTGCTGGTCTGGTAGGTACACACACCCCCCCCCCCCCCCCCCCATATTACCTTTTCAGAAACTCAGCGTTTTTAGCGTTTTTAGCGTTTTCAGACATATGAGCAGCCGTCACAGCCAACTAGTGGCTCTATATATGTATATCACTGCATTTGGGCTATACAAACTTGATTGGCTGACTCACGGCGATAGAAATATATATTAACAAGAAAATACTTGGAAAAATTGCTGTTAATCCTAGAGTTTCTACAGCATTCATAATGTTTAAATGAACCTTTAATATTGCCACCATTTTGACTCTCGAACAAAGGGATGTATTCCATGTAGGCCTACAGTAGTAACATATTTCTCTGACTACTCTATAATTTACCTTCGCCACAATAATTAGTTATATCATTATACACAAAGAACATATGGAAATATAGTAAAACCTATATTTGATATATATAAGAAATATTAAGTTAAATAAGTTCAGGCATGCAACTCTATGGTTCATAGGATGCTGCATTGTGTAAATGAATGAATTGCTAAGAGTTTTTTTCACTTTTAAGGATTGTACATGTGTAGAAAACGCGAATATGGTCCGGTACAAAAACCGTCACCATAAATTTTAAAATGCAAAATAGTCCAACACAACCAACCAGAAAGATACTGTACCTTTTCAAAGTCTGGAGAATTTTGAATTTTTAAAATCCATCCATTATTGACATCAATAAGGACAATTTTAACACCCCTCCACATGGCCCCACACACTTAGAGTTGGCTGGGCCTTGGCAACCTGGGCTCCGATGGCCGGGGCTCCGATGACCGGGGCTCCGATGACCAGGGCTCCGATGACTGGGGCTGCAATGTATGGAAGACCGTAATGGGTAGTATACTTCTCGGCATTCCGATAACGGGTTAACATCGGGTCGGGACCGGTACCGGACCGGGACGGGACCGGGGCTTAAATTACCGGGGCTCCGATGACCGGGTCTCCGATGACCGGTCAATTAATGGCTAAAATTATGTCCGAATACTTCTGCTCATTACTCAAAAACTATTTAAGCTTTTTACACAATTTAAATTGTATTAAATACCCCAACATATCTTTTCAACTTTCCTAATTTTATATGATTATTGCGCAATTATTTCTACCTCTATTTCTAATCGTTGGAAAGTAGCTATAAAATATATTCTATAGGATGAGCTATTCGCCGACATAATGTCTAAAATTGTGTCCGAATACTTATGCTCATTACTCAAAAACTACTTAAGATTTGTACACAATTTAAATTGTATTAAATACCCCGACATATGTATTTGACTGTACCAATACCATATGATTATTGAACCATTAATTGTACCTCTATTTCTAATCGTTGCTAAAGTAGCAAAAATACTCTATAGGATGAGCTTCGAAGTACTAGATATATATATTTAATACATGATCTTGAGATTTGGTACATGTAATCATACGACTTAGTAACCTCTAGATATGAATGCTTTAAATATTCAGAGATGCCCTCACTTATTTCAACACTTAAACTGACCATTATATATGACTGACCATTTCATTATATATATTTTATTTTCAATTGTAGATTTTACTTCTAAAGATTAAAGTAACATTGGGGAACTCTCTGAACTCACATTGGCCTGCTTCTGAGAATTATTAAAGTTGTATAAGGTAATAAAGATCAGAAAGTCAGTGCTATCTGTACATTAAGGTTTCATGAATAGACACTTTATAGGCTACAGAATGAAACACATTTTTGCAGAATTAGTTACACAGATCTGAACGTGTTCACCATGCATATAGATTCAGAATACAAAGAATGAAGCAAGTATCCATTCACCCAAGCATAGGCCTTGGTATACATTCACGATTCATATAGCTCAGGATCTGGACTAGGATCTGAAACCTCTGGGTAGTACCCCCAGACGCCACTTGGGGTCTACATTGCAACCCATGACGATATTTGTAATTTATATTATGCGATTAATTTATTGTTAATTAACCATTCATATTATTTAATCCAGACTTTAACCATGATGATTATTACATATTTTACTATTTACGTTCAAGTTTGTACTTATTTCATTATTATATTTATTTAGTTATTCCTGTTTTGTATTGCAAACATAATGTTTTCTTGTGTTGAAAATCATTCATATACCTCATGTCGTTTGGATTCCGATGACCGGGGCCCCGATGACCGGGCCTCCGAGGGGATTTTCTCCCGGTTATCGGCCGAGGACCGGGGGGACCCGACCCGACAGTGTACCGATATTGGTAAATCTTGACCGGGCCGGTCATCGGAGCACGGGGAAATTTATCTCGGACCGGGAGCTAAGTTCCCGATGACAGGCCGGTCCGGTACCGATGTATTAGTAACCCGATTTTTATATTTTTAAGGTGTCGCTATAGTAATTGTATGGGAAAATAAAGTTTCTTAATATACCGGGTCTGGTGTTGACCGGGACCGGACCGGGCCGGTACCGAGCAGGTCCGTTATCGGAATACCGAGAATTATAGTACCCATTACGGTCTTCCATAGCAATGACCAGGCTCCAATTACCAGCGATTAGATGTCGCTATGACAACGTTAGTTTCTTACTATACCGGGTCGGGTCTTTTTGACCTTGTGACCGGGTCCAGGTCGGGTCGGACCGGGTCGAAAAGCCCGAGGTCGGTACCTCACACTCTGCATGGTCTTCCATAGTAAAGTTTATGAGACTTAAAAAAATATAGGCCAACCATTTTTTAAGATCGTTAGTCATGACGGAAAAAACACCGACGATGTCGCCAATTTTTGTTAAGTCTTCTTTAACAAGAAGATTAATCGGTAGTTTCATCCAGGTTTCCATATTAATTGGCGCAACTTGATTTACGCGACCAATCAAAAAAAGTCCCTTCGGTATTGGACATAATATGTCCACACATGTGTCTACACATATCAACACATATCAAATAGGCAGATGTCACTCATTTCTATATGATAACACGCAAACTTGTGTTATAAAAAACAGATCAACCCAGCAACAAAACTACTCGTCTGCCATGTAAGAACATGAGGAGCAAGCTTTTGTGTCTAATAACGCCTCGCATTTTGGAATGATCCCCAAATAATTATTCATTACATCGGGAAATGTAAGAGAAGAAGTAAGCGAGTTCCTGTCTCAGATCTGGGTGAAATTTCACGTCCGACTCTGATAGGCATCTGGCACTGAGATTTGAAGTTACGTGGACACTCCGAGTATTTTCTCACCAACACTCCGAGTAAACAAGGAGTCAGTTTGGGATTGTTTATAGGGAACTGAGGGGTCCTACTTAACTAACGATTACTTTGAAATGTCTCTAATCACTAAGTTGGGCAAAAAAGGGACAAATTATGGTCTTTAAAGGATTAATGCATATGATGGCATGGGGAGTTTTAATAGCATGATACTTGGCGGGTATTGATATGAGAAATACCTTTGTTTATTTCTTCAAGAGTGAGACCGTCTATGGTACACTAGTCTTCGGTCTTCTAGTAGTCCAATAGTCTTCTAGTCTTATGAAGTAAAGGTGTAGTAATAATGTATTGCCCACAATTATATACGTTATATAATTATATTGCTTACAAAAGACGTGTGAACTTACATAAATATATAGATGGTTGTCTTCATGCGTTGCCATTTTGTAGACAAAGGGAAAAAAAGAAACCAAGTAGATATTTCTTGAACAGAAAACCAGAAAACATTAATAAATAAAAGGAATAAGATCTGCTTTTCAATATTTCCGGTTTTGTAGTTTGCATTTGCCCGTTTTTACCGTTTTATTTAAATTTTGATTCGTCTTTCATATGAAATAGATGGGATGGGAAAGGTGCCAGAATACATTGCTACCTATTATTAGTGACCAATCCCACATGTGCAAAACAACTTAGTAAACATTGGCAGAGGAAGACATTGATCACATGACACAATGCCGGTTAATGGGTCAAGACAGAAGCCTAAAAGGGGGAGACCCCACAGGAATCGAATCCACTTAGTTGGGTATTGCATGGAGATCAGAGTGCCATCAAGATTTTATCACAAACTTACTTAGATCATCATCAATATTCTTTTGGATTCTTACCAATAATATTGACAATGTCTGGATGTCAAGTTTGGCTTCTTCTTTCTTTTTCCAATTCATTTTTATTGAGGTATGAGCTTACAACAACACTGTTCAATTCATTCAAAAAGTGCACCCCGTAATCACATGGCACATTATATTTAATAACAAGCACAGTAGTTTTATCAGGGAAGATGTGTAATTGCGCCTACCCAGGCAACCTCTGCATGTATTTTTTTCACCTGCTGGTCACTAGAAAAACCTCTTATATAGTAATCAATATTAATGCAAGATACTCAACATATCCCTGAGAGGGGTAGCAGAGTATGATGACAAATCTGAAAAACAGGATTATCCCATTATTATTTGAATCTCGAGCCTTGGAAAGAGATAAGCAGTAAAACCCAGTATAATCACAACCATAATTGAGAAATACATAGAGACTCAAACCTATCAACAAATACTTCCACTATACGTAAAGAGAAAAATAGGTGAAGTAATTCTTAACCATTTTTTATAAGTGTACTGTTGACATTTCTGTTTTGTTTGATATCTTAGAATACAATCAATCAATCAATCCATAGATCATGAAGGATTGAGGAGTCTATATAAATGGCAATAATTACATGGTAATGGTTAAGATCCGGGCCTGAAATAGTCATTTTATTTGAGTGTATGCAAGGTGGGATCTCTTGGGGATCAAATGAAAAATAAGCAGAAGTGTTTGCGTGGGAGAGGCAGTAGAGAGGCAATAAAGGGAGGGTTTTAGAGGCAGCAGGGAAAAGCCATGTCCGGTTTGATTCTGTAGAGTGACAAAACGTGTTTTATACCAAGTGATGAAACGTTGTCTACAGAGGGATAGGAAAGGATTAGGGAATAATTGTTGGAAAAAGGGTAATCTGTAGTAATTACATAGGATGGTAGGTTTGGTGGGGGTTATTATGTTTTATTGCCACTTTGAAGGTAATGTATAAATGATCGATGCCAATATCCCCCAAAACATTTTTTACATTCTGTACCTAATTACCATTCTTCCAAGGCAGGGCAATATTCTCTAAATCTGGCCCTAACTCATCCTGATGGCTTTCGCTGGGCAGACCCCTCTAAAAGTGGTTAAGATGACTGTTTAGATTATGTTGATGTATAATACATGTTACATCAGTGACCATTCAGAGTTCAGTTGATTGTAGTTTGTAGTACATTGGGTAATCATAATTATACTTAGTTATACTAAGTATAAAGATATTCGGACTCTGTTACATTAGTGGGGTGCGAATTGCCCTTATATATCTCATTTGTATTTACTAGATTTGACTAGATTTTCTAATTTTCTGTATATATATATATTCCTTTAGCTAGACTGGCCTCTGGCTGCACTGGGTGCTTGATATATTGTATTCTATCTCTTCATAAATCACTATAGTCCCAACGATTCCGATGTTCTCTATAACAACCTCTCGTGATTAATGACTGTAGGAAATCTCTGTGTATTATCAATGTATGCTTTACCATCTAATACAGTTACCAGCCTTACTTCTCTCATGCTATGTTCTGTTTATCCACAAAGAGAAAATAAAAAAAACTGAGACTTTTCCAACTCCAGTGTTGTCAATGATCTAGCTCAATGCTGAGATTTAGACAAATATGTCCCAAATTGGTGGCAAATTGATGTAACCACAGTGATTGAAGGTGGGGTCTGATTCAAGAGATTGTGACGGTGGCTCAGCGATTGGAGGAAAGGCCTGATTAATTATTCATGAATCCACAAGAATTGGGCAGTATGTTGCAGTGTGTCCAAGCTAGAAATGCGAAACGAGAGACGACCTGCTGTTGGAAGACGTTTATTACTTCCTTTCCTTCAACAGTACCTTGGGTAATATGGCCAATAGAATATTTTTTCTTTATGCAGTGTTTCGCCGGTAAATGATATTGGGCCTGTTGCATAAGCTCTAATTCGTAGTCATTTTTATACAACGGACCCGATGTTTTTAACTTTTAAAAAGTCCTTTCCTTGCTTTATGGGGTTTTCTGCTCCTGTTCAAATGTGTATTCGAGTACACTTGTGTCAATACTAAGTGTTTGTGGTTTATAATGCTCACAGAAACAGTTATCATTATGTTATAGAAAATCTATGAATAAATAATATAAAGTTTTTGTATTATGCATAGAGACTCGAATTCTAATGATAGGTGTAATTAGTAATCCAGATCAACTGGTATATATCCATGGTAGTAATGCCTACAAACTATTTCTCAACCTAGCAAATTAATCAAATAATTATAGTCTCATCAATGACAAAAACGATACCAAACTTATACAATAATTGCTGGATACAATAATTGCTGGAGAAAGACAATTCGGTTAACGGATTCTTCTTGATCTACCAATATACCTTTCTCTGACCACCATTTCTGCTTACTCGAATGTACCATGTTAATCTCCTCTCAATCACTCCCCATTACGCATCCTGCACCTCCAACGTAGTGATAGGAGATTTCCTCAACATCTGCTGCCAATCCAGTGGTATTGACATAGCCACGTCCTACGCAAAGTACACTATTATGCTGCAACTAACCTAATGAACGCGCACGTCCTTCTGTAATTGATGTCATTTGCATTCATTGTGTTCTCGATAAAAGCAGAATGTAACTCTATCATTTCTACCCAGTTCTCAGCAAACTGTGTAACAAGATGAATTCGCAGGTCACCTTCCACCTTGTCAGATTTATCTTCTTTCTTTCCCTCAATAATTCTTGATTACCACACATTTACATCCCATTTAGTCTGGTGTTATTAACTCGGCGTACATTTATATTACAACTACTTTACTTCTAGAATCTAAAAACCAGACCTGCTCTATCTAATTAATAGACATTTTCTTTAAATTACACTCATTTCCCCGAATGAGTTAAAACAATTCCTACGCCCTCGACTAATTTCTATTGCATTGGGGTTTACCCCAGGCAGGGACATTGGTAGTAGAGCGACCTACTATTAATAACATAATTATTATATATATCCTTCATCTCCCGCTCTTTCCCACGCCCACTTCGCCTCCAAAACTCACACTTTTTTCAAATCACCACTACATAACGCTTTGACTCCCACCCACCGTCTCCCAAATCACATCCTATTTCTCTCCTTATCAATTCAAAAAATAGGGTTGTATTATATATTTTCACCAAATTTACAATTTACCTTTTACCTTTTACATCTTTAGACAAATACAAATTTCATTATATCATCCTCACCAATTTTATCAAATAAAATAAAATAAAATTGTATATTCCCAAACCTGCCTCCGGTGTCCTTTATTACTAATGTACTTTTCTGACATTGCTCCTTTCCCTTACATTCACACCCTGTGCTGTTGATAATTTACACCATCCTGAGAGTATTTAGATGGCAATGCGCAAATTGAATTAGGAGAGCGTTCCAAGTTGATCCCCAGTAAATGACTTGATTCTCCCAGAGCTTAGCAGACAGAGTACTCGGAGAGTTGACAAAGAAACAAAGATTTTTCCATACGTACAATCTGACTCTCATAGCAGCAGATTAATTGTGTTTCTATGGCAACGGAACTTAGTGTGTTTGATATGGTGGATGGCATGGAAAAGTGAACTAGGAGAAGAACTGCCATGGATTTTTATACAGAGTGGCAAGTTTGCAAAGCAATTTTTTCACTTCAGCATGCCATCCTCACTCTCCCTGTGTTGATTTGTGTTTCCTTGTTTTTAGGGTCGTTATAGGCTATACTTGTTTCCCGGTATGATGATTACTTCAAACATTTTTTAATTAATCCTTGGACCAAGATAACAGGACGTTTTCCTTTCGAATTTCGCTCCACCACTTTTTCAGTTTCAGTGCAGCCCCAACAACTCCTTTCATAAAATTTTAATATTAATAATTAAAACGATAAAAGTAAAAGTAAAACCAACGTTAACCAACTTTATTATTGTAAAACATATATTATGTACATAATATCTATCATATAGTAACACTTGGAAAGATGATGATTATCACTTAAAAACAGTATTATATATTAGAATGAATTATGTTGAAAAACCTAAAAGTAAAAAAGGTTAAGACTAGAGCGTTTGACGAAAAATGGCAAATAAAAAAGTTTTCCAAACAAATCAAGTTCTGCGAGAACATTGAGAAATCCAGAAGATGTACCCTTTAATGGCAAATTAAAATGTTTTCAAATCAAATCAATCAAGTTCGGCGAGAATCGCATAAGAATCGGCTTAGTGGACAAGGGCCTTGAAACAGGATGATCTGGGACTCAATCCTCATAGCATTCAAAATGGCACCTCAAGTAGGGTTAATAGTCTTTTGAAAGTTCTATAAGGAATTTTGGATAACATAGAATAATGCGAATGTTAAAAAAATCAACATATTTTTCCTAGGACTACCTAAGCTTATACAGCTTGGTGAACCAAGGAGGATGCAATGATGAACAATTATATATATCAAACACCAAGACAATGTAGACGTCGTTACCCTTATCATTACCGCATATTTCGCTGCGCCTTCCGGTCCTATTTAGCGAGAATCGCAGATCACCTGAGCAGAGCACAGCTATTTCCTTCATCCTTCCTCGATGATTAATGTCTAAGAGACGTTTAAGCGATAAATATTTAGGATTTGTGCATCTGGTTGGCTGGATAGCTCTGGTCCTTTAAGCCATCTTCCATGCATATTTTATCAGGACAGTCACTGCCTATAAGGAAGACGTTTCTCTGCTTGAGATAGCTCGATCTGGCATGCAAGGGAGAGATGAATAGAAATCAGCTGTTCTTCTAACTATTATAATGAATCATCAGCTATGATATATGAGTTTCACCAATGATAAGGATTCTGTGTTGGGGAATAATTATTTAAGGAATGGTTTTTAACGATATGGTATTAATTTATACAACTTCCACATCGCAGGATTCAATTCAATTCAAAAACTATTTATTGCTGACGTTATTACAAGTGGTTGGTCATCTCTGACCATGGTGTCAGCTCAGGATGAGACGTCATATACAATCCATGGTTATAGAACGTTATTGTTGAATTATTAATGACTGATGTTGAGGGGATGCTAGTGTTATGTTTGGTGCATAATCCTAAGTTGAAGCCAATGAACTATGTCCCAACAGTTCCCTAGCAGGCCCGGAATAGTGGCTATTGGTCACTTTAGTCTCTGTATAAAGTGGTTATAGTCTCAACACCGTTCAAAGCAGAGAGTATGAATTTCAAAACCACCCTTTCTGCTGGAAATATATTTCAATTATATACCTAGAGATGATATGGGAACCTAATTGACAAACTCCTGTATTAGTATATCACAACATTGCTATGACATGACAGCATACACCAAATTTCGTTAATGTTTCCATTCTCATTGTGTCACCAATGCAATGGGCACACAGTCTCGCTTATCAAATTATTTTTCATCTGCAAGTAGGAGGCGATTTTTGCTGAGAATAATACTTTGTAATTTAGATGCTGTTGTATGTCTTCGTTGTCTAAAGAGATCACCAAGGTGGATACCAGAAATCCAGAACCTTTGGCAAGGGTTGATTTGAGGTGACTTCGGGGGGATGACCCTTTGTATTGCATTGTATTGTCGCGACTTCCAGCTTTTGTGAAAGCGAAAGCAGAAACTTCAATGGACAGGTCGGTCAGTAAAAGACTTCATCGATTTGTACCACAAACGACTTTACCTGCTTTCCGGATCACAGGGTCTTTGCCATGGAGACCCTGCAGCAGGATTTAAATCAGACTGCACCCATTATATCCACGAATCAATGCTCCTGAAATGTTCCTTTTTAAAGAGTTTTTTTTACAAAAGAAATTGATTAGTTTCGCCAATAATTCCACAACTTCCATTACATGAACAATTCTCCCTGCAATGATAGATAAATGATATAATATACATAGATAATGCGATGATAATTGTATTCGGAAGTTTAAAAAACATAAGATTTTCATAGTGTTTTCTGGGTTATTGTTTTCCTACAAATGCCATTCCTTCTATGTGCGTGACTCTTGGCATTATTGTTCCAAATCTGACATCACAAAAGAAAAATAGGCTCCATATTAGGACTTTCTGTCAATAACATTAGACTTGATGTAGATTTTCTCCTGACGCCTGATAAAGCAAATACCTTAATCAAACTGATTGGATGACGGAGGCTATGTTTCTATCGGCATGAAATGATTAAATTCTTTCCATGCAGCCCAATTATAAATACGGGCACATTTCTTGCCAGAGCAATCGTCAAGAAGCACACAGACAGAAAGTCGAAGCAATTAAGCATATTTGCCGGATAGGAATTTCCTGACCATATTACATTTGGGGGCCACAAAACATCTGTGATAAATGATTGGATTCTAGGAAGAAACTTTAATTAATTAAAATAGCTCATCATCAATTTATGACCCACGTTGTGACCCAAAAAGTTCCTATTAATCCAATGTGTTCATGAACCTTTTCAAATCAGGGTTTCTACCTTTTGCCTACCGAGGGAATCCCTGGAGAAATTGATAATACCTAGTATATCTTAAGGGAATTAACAGGAAGAAGAAGCGGAATTTAATGTGTACAACGATACATGAAAAGAGGTGGTGTTGACAGAATAATTTCCAGACAATCGCAATCATTTCCAAATGATCCAAGAGGGAATGGCAATTTAGGCCAGATCTATGCGTCTGCGTGTAACACAATGTTTATGAAAGGCAGCGTGGAGTTTCTACCCAATCGAGTACCGATAGGATTAGTTCTCCAAACGTATCTCAGCATATGCACATGGGGATATGGATAACGGAAAATTGGAAAGTGAACAAATTGGCAAATGCAGCATATTTTTCCAGTCCAGGCAACAAAAGCTTTTACTGACAATTTCCCTCTGTCAGGACCAGTGTAATATGTTGTATTACCATAGTAAGAGTATTACCCATTTAATATGTCTTATAGAAATTAAAGAACCGTCATGTGCCATGAACACAAGAGGATGGTGATATTAAATATTTATACCCTGGATGGGCTCTAAATGTAGATGTTTACGTTTTTTTCCTTCGAGCTTCCCTTTCTTTCTTCTCATGGGAGCTCTCTTTTCTCTTCTTTTTCGATGTGTTGTTGTTGTGCTGGTTCTGTAGGTACAGAGGGGTGATGAGGTCCTCCCTTTATGGTTCACTGACCTATTGATTTGATTAGAACCTGAAAACATAATATCAAAAATATCAATAGACTATTGATATTTTTTATCTGTAGGGCTTCCCCCTACCAGCGACACCTGGCTATCCCAGCGTTAACTGAACCCCGGAAAGAGTGGATTCCTGTGGAGTCTTATCTCAATAAGGCATCCCTCAAATTGCCTATCTAGACGCGCATCCTCTGTAGGGCCTGGCTTTGGGTAGGGGCTGGCATTGAAAACCCCCGTTATCTTTTTCACATTTGATTGAGCTCCCTGAGCCTGGATTCACTCTCATTTCGTAAAGACGAAACCAAAGTATTCATCGCATACAGCCGACGACCGGAAGAGCCGGAAGCGCCCGGAGTTCGAGTAACCAGGGCGACGTTGTCACCTTCGTATAAAGGCGAGTGACTCATCACTGGAACATCATTCCATCGCGAGCCACTGAGCAGAGCACATCGTGCAGCAGAATTTGAATTTTAAAGAAAGTGTATATGTTTATGGAGGATAAAAGATATAATATTCATAGATTTCAGGAAAATAGGATTCCTTAAGGCAAATTTACCAGAACGCCTTCTCAGATATAATTTACAAAATTGAAATGAAAGAAACTGTGTATACTCTTACATATATGCTATATTGCCAAACCCATCCCCTTTATCCTAGAGGTTATCACCACCAACTGAAAACGTCTTACAAAAATGTAACCCTCATCTCTCTCATCTCATATAAATCTATCAATTTTGACATCATTAATGAGTTTTCTTTAATGCGCTTTATTTATAACTTACATGAAATTACATGAGTTGATGCAAAACTGCTGACCCAAAATAAATATATTTCCCTAGCGTCTGCAGAAATGTACCAAATAAATAAATCTAAATTTATAAACACATACTCAGGTGTTCTGTATAGTTATGAAGTTACTTAAAGTGTTAGTGAACCCGAACATATTATAAGAAAATCAACTTCTTTGCTATTATTGAAATGTAACTGCCCCGGTTTTTACTTAATTCAACATAACATTTATTTAGTTTTACCTATTTAAAGAAGGGAACCACAGTTTAACACTCCATTCAAGGCGCCACTGGTTTGCCTACGTCACAAAGTATCAATCTTGAAATGAACATGCAATGAACGTAACAAGAAGGATTTTGATTTTGAAAATATTTTATTCAGGACATAAACATTTCCATACGACAGTACGAATATTTCCAGAATAGCCTGAATTATAGTTTAATTTATATTACATCGAAATACTGTTTACTGAAAACAAGGAATTATTGGTAAAAAAAAAAAATTATCTATAATAGGATTTTACATTTACATGTCACATATCAACAAATGATCCGATCAACAGTATCTTGCTAAGTTATAGTAATACATCAGTACAAGAGGGTTCATATCAGATTTACATTTTTTAGTATTCTAGATATTCAGCTCACACTTGTAAGAATCAGAAACATTTTTTTAAAAACATGGTATACTCATAAAACCAACAATTAATCGACAATCCGCGTCGTGCTCTTACATGTTGACTGTAGGGTATTACATTTCATATTTATTATAGAGTTTATCACTATTACTGATTTGTCATCATCTCTTTCATTGTTATCATGGGCCTGCTTGTGAGGTATTCAAGCTTCAATGTTCACATTCAGGGCACCTATAACATTTTTACATCAAAGAAACTTTACTGAAGGTCAGAAAAAAGACAATCAATTAAATTCTACATCATACAAGCATTCAATTATAAATTATACGAATCCACACAAGACTATAACCCTTTACATCAAACCATTCACATTTCTATCACTCTTAATTTCTCTGGCAATTTATTCCAGATATCTGTTACTCTCCCTAAAGTGGTTCTGCTAAGTTGTTGTTTCTTCCACTTTATCAGTTCGATTTTCTTTCGGTGACCATTTCTTAGCGCATGACCAACATTGATGTTGTCTACAAAAATACCAGTTTGCTTTAGTAAACAGATGGCTCTTATTTCTCTTCTGAAGGATAGAGGTAACAATTTGCTTTTAACATGCATATTGAATTTCCCTTCTCGATAATAAGTCTTACCATAAATAATACCTAGCGCTTTATTCTGCAACTTCTGTAACCTTATGTAATCACACTTGTTAGAAATGTCAATAATTACACAAGATTTTTCCAGTATCGGTAATATAAAAGTTTTATATATTAATACTAGTCTGTCTTGGTTCAATAGATGTTTGACCTTTTTCAGCCGTCTTAGATAGGTGCTAGCTATCCCATAATTTATGCTAACTTGTTTCCTCATAGATAGCTGACTGTTGAGCCACATACCTAAATACTTATATTCTTCGACATACATTATAATTTCTTCTCCAAAATGAACTGGAGGAAGGTTTCTTCCAAATACATCAAGGTTTCCTTTAAAGACCAGAATTTGAGATTTTTTTAGCATTTGCTTTTAGATAGTTATTAGTAGACCACTCTGCAAATTTCTGCAGATCTGATTGCAGCAATTTGATAGAATCTTTGTTTAAAATAGGAGTACATATCACGCAATCATCAGCATACATTATCAACTGTCCATGAAAGTCGACCTCTGCTAAGCTATTCATATAAATTACAAAGAATAATGGTCCCAAGATACTTCCTTGGGCCACTCCTGTCTTCATAACTATCTTATCGGATAAAAAACCATTGAAAACTGTTCGCTGGGTTCTACCAACGCAGTAAGATCGCAATAATTTCAATATGTTTTTTTCAATACCAAGAGATTTTAATTTTTCCAACAGGAGGGCAATGTTTACGCTATTAAACGCTTTGGAAATATCTAAGAATGTTACCGAATGTTACCGAATTTATAGAATGATCCTTGTAAAGCAAGATGTTGTCCAACAAGGATTTTAGAGCCGTATCAGTTTCTTTACTATGTCGAAAACCGTGCTGCCTATCCGAGATCAACTTGTTGGTCTCAAGATAGGCAACCAGTTTTTTCGCCAAGATCTTTTCAAATAACTTGCTAACAATCGGGGTACAAACAATGGGTCGTAAATCATTGATTTTCCTACCGTTCTTTATCTTAGAAATCATAGTACTAACTCCATCCTTCCAGCTCTGAGGGAATGATCCCGACACTCTGATACGATTAAAGAGAGAAGTTATGTTCTCAATATCAGCTAAGAGAAACATTTTGAGTAAGGATGACTTCAATCCAACGATACAGGATGACTTGGAGAAATCAGTGTCCCTAATCACTTGTCTAACATTTTCTTCGGAAATCATTGCATTCCATGAAAAAGAAGTAAGATTATTTCCTCTGATAGGTTGTATATTACCAGAATCATTAGCCAATCCCAGGTTACCAAAGAACTTGTTACCATAATTAGCTGCAGCTTCATCTGTTAACTGTTCTCCCTCACTGTTTATTATAAATGGTAGTTTGGATGATAAAGGCTTATTACTATAGATACCAGACAAAAATCAACCAAAATCTTTTTGGGTTATCGATATTATTGTCTAATTCTCTCGATAGATAATCCCTTTTATTTTTTATAGCTAGGGATTTAACCTGTCTTGTCAATTTTTTTGCCTCCATCCACAGATCAGGATCGTTTCTTGACTTCTTAGCTCTTCTAAATACCTTGTTTTTCTGACGAATTAGTTGTCGTAGCTCAATAGAACATAATCTCCTATTTACATTCCTCTTTCTCGCAGGTGTAAGCGGGGCAAGATTGTCTAACACATTAATATAGTCTCGATGTAACAATTCCCAGTTTTTTCCCAGTTTTTTTCTGGGGAACGGGGGACATTTGTGTCTATTTCTCGTTCATCCAAGGAATTTAAGGACTCTCTGATCATAGGGGTTTTTACTCTTCTACAGTCCCTGAAACTATTCTCATTTGTGTATGGGGTGGGCGGAAGGAGTATTACCAAGGCAGGAGTGCAGACCAAAACAAACAAACTGCATTAGTCATTGATTCTTCCTCACACGGTCAGAGTGAAATGTATGCAATGCTATGTCCCTTCCTTTTGATACACTGTGGCACCAAGGTATCACACATTTGTGATGTGTTTCAGGGAAATGAGTTCCAAGTCACAAAAAAAGGATTTTGAGACAATGTATTTATGCTACTAGCAGTTCAAACAACACCAAAAATGAAAATATTCCGAGCAAGGGTTCTTGTGAAAGAATTACTTTGGAAAATATCAGTTTTGCGACTTGTGACTCATTTCCCTGAAACACATCACAACTTCTTTCACCACCTTTTATGTTCTTCGTCTAAGGGGAAGACTAAACCCAATTATTGACCTCTCATTACAGGTGTCTTGAAATACCTGTATTGAATAACTGTTTCAAATGCTGGGAGATTGGGGGGAAGGTAGGGCTATTATGTACATTTCGGGCGATACTTTGTGACGTCACACAGCACTTTCAGTGCCCTCTTGTGCTAAACAGACCTTTTCAACTAAAATTCCTCAATTCGTGTCTGTAAATGACTACAACTTGGACATAAATGGTAGTAACAAAAATCGATACTTGGGTGTTATATGTGTACCTCCATAAAGTTTGTTGTCCTAAAAGTGACCATGAACCCTATGACTGACCCTTTAATTCATGGATTATGAATAGAATTATCAAGGGTTTTACCTATTGAAATCCATCAGGACCAGAGGAGCTTCAATAAAGGAGACCGACCTTAAACCAATATGTTGATGAAGGGTACATGACACCATATGTCTGTCCATATATGTCAATGTTGAATCCATGGAATGAAATAGAATATGAACGCAGAAATCTCATTATGTGAAATCTGGAGCCGGGATATTGGAGGTGAACATCATGGCTTTGAACATAATCTCCTCTGTGTGAATATGTTCACTTTTATATCACATTCTCCCACGGTCGTGCACCGGTATTTCACCAGTTAGTCTCATGGAGTCAACCCAACAGAGAATATCGGATTTACATATTATGTATTCAAACGCCAAGCCCTGGGCATAGCGTCTCATGTTACCACAGCCACTATTTCCATATATTTTACTATACGGATCCATGCATTGTTACCCAATGCCATCACCTAGCTACAGCTTCATGATAAAGTTTCATATACATACATGCCCTTGATAAGCACGATGCACAGTGGTATCACTGACAGAAATTGCCAGAGTTAATATCATTATGTAAAATTATTCTTCCCTCGCATTGTAGGAGGACACGGGGTTTTTTTTGCCAAACCATTTGGAAGTGCATTAATCTTTTTCATGGGCTTTGCATAATAACAAAACACAATTCTCAGCTATTATCACAAAAAATCTGACCATATGTCCTCATAACTATGACTTTTCGGACAGAATTTATCAATAAAGGATTAATGCATAAAATTGGTGCACCAGCAGACACAAAATGGAGGTTATTAATCTTTTTAGTCTCTGCCTATGGTGGTTATAGTCGACTGTTCTAGGCAGTGACTAATATTGTACTACCTTATATGTCTATATCATAATCTGAAGTTGAATCACCACAGGAAAGGAATTTGGCGAGCCTCCGAAATATGAATGAGGACTTTTATGAAGCCCTGTGCCAATAACAACCAGACAAAATCCTCCAAAAGTTGATGAAACAGCTTTTAGATGGGTTGAAAAACAACGTAAAAATATTTTAAAATCTTTAGTATTTGACTAATGTTAACTGAGAAAGCAGCACATGTAACGACATATGACTGCGGGAACTCAATATGTATTATATTTATGTGCCACCTTGTGTGTTACATGTGATTTTATCACGCAGATTGATTGGCTTATCACTGCCCGGACACTGAAGGGTCCACAGACATCTTTTGTTGTGCTTTGGCTGTCAATATAATCTTCAGACATCTTGTAGCTTCTTTACAAAGAGCATAAATATAAGCTATATCTTATTAGCTCTTTGATCTTGTGGAGCCTAACAACACACACCATTTGCCAAATAAACCCCTTCAGATTCGTATGTATACATTGTAACACACCAGAAAGGCTAAAAACAGGCACGAATTTGCAACGAACAGGCCTTGTGCAACAGCCCTCGGGGATCTTTGGCCATATATAGCACAACAGCCGATGGATCTTGTGTCAAAACTGATGCTCTAAGTACAGTGGGTGTTGGTGTGTAGGGGGGTGGGGGTCACTTTCTCACATTATGTTTAATAATTTAATAATATTGAACTATATTTACATACATGACCCGGCCACAATAGCATGTGTTTAGCGTTGGATGGCAGCATAATTGTACAACTTCAAACTATATTTTCCGAACCAATACAGGTTGCCCTTTGAAGATATCATTTGAGCCGTTGCATAATTTCCCCCATATGCGCCAGTATACAGCTAAGGCTGAGAAAAATGTAAATCTACATAATGTCACTCAGCTGAATAGAATATTTAAAACCAACAATTCGCAACAAAACGCTTTACGAGCCCTGGCATATGCATGTACGATCTCGCAAACGATTATGTAGCGGAGGCAATTGTTTCATATTAGAATATGTTTGGGGCTATTTTGACCCCATATACCGGTCAATAATAACTATATTGACCGGTATATGGTCAAAATTATTACTATTACTAATTATTAGTGATTGATGATCTGCCTGTGATTGGTTGGTGGCAAGTAGCTGTACTGCCACCCTCATTGATACAGAGAATATCTGATTAATGAAATTTCTACTGAATTCGTGTATTTATCTTATAAAGTTGTATTGGTTAACATTAAGTGTCAACCAATCAGAGAAGCCTTTATAAAACGTTAACTAATACTAGGAAATGCCAGGATGTGGATAACCCAGAGGTATATAAGACTGAGTAAGAACAACAAAATGGAGGTTTGACCCTCGATTTGGATGTTTACCCAAGGATTTAAGTATGTTCTGGATCCAATATTAATGGAATAAATGTGGAAGTAGTGTAATTATGTGTATAAATAACTAACTTGTCTTTATAAACAGTCCAAACATTATCCTAAATGGGTTTGCAACTGACATGTTTTCTGGCCTTGGATAGCCAGGTCAGTAAGTCCAGGTGTGTATAAATACACTGGACTTAATATAATAATATTGAAAGATTTCGGGCCAATAATGTATTCCTCCAGCTGGGCGGGAAAACGTCAACGCAACAAGTATGTGGATGTTTCAGTCCAGAGCAAAAAATGGTCAATTTATTCGTGTTAATTTATACATGCAGATAAAACGATCAACCAGAATAACTCTCCCTGATTGGGTTACACAAATTGACCACTGGCCAGTGCGTACACAGCAGGACTCAAATCAGGGATCCAGATACATAGACAAAATAATAAGAATGAACAGAAACCTTAATTAGTTATTCATGACCAATACCTGAGTAACAGTTGTCAACCTAGTCCTTTCCTTTCCCCCTCCCCTTAATTGTGTTGCCTCCCTCACCTGCCCCCCCCCCCCCTCCCCCAGACAACAACGATAACAATCCAGGTAGCGACTGCTTATCTAGTGGGAGTGTGATTAGCAAGCGGTGGCGTAACAAATGTACCGTCCTCCTGCTTCCACTGCTCAGTCTGTTATCGATGCAAAAATAATTAATTGTTTTATTAAAATTCTACAATATATTATTAGAAAACTATGTATTAGAAAATTAGTAAAACCCTAGGATAGGAAGGAATCATAAAATGGGCACGTGTTTATTATGCATATTTGTGTTTTCATTTACTCAGTCTAGGCCCAAATTTGAGAGAGTCCCTTCAAACGAAGGGAAAGCCTCTCGCCTCAAACCGCAAAGTGCCATTATAATTCCATTAAGACCGCAAAATGTCATTATATTCCCATTAAAACGCCCAGAAAACCGATTATTGAAGGAGGTTGACATACCATTCTTATCTGATCTGAGGGTTTGGACCTAGAGTATACTCACCAGAACATGTCTCAGGCAGATGTAGATAGCTACTGTACCTGAAATGATTATTGGGTTCTGTCCCAGACAGGACCCAGTGTTTGCTAGGTTCGGTACAGGGGAAAAGACAGACGCCTGTTTGGGGCGTATATCACAATGCCTATTTATATGTAGCTGACAGAAACACAGATGTAGACCTTCATTCCCTTTATATTGTGTTTACCCCTAAGAGCAAGGTAAGCATAAAACGCAAGACAAGTTGAGTGAGAAATAAACATTCCACCAATTTGGAAGAGAAAGCTATCCTATCGGTAACATTAGCGAGACTGGTTGAAATCTCGCGCTCTTCAAAACGAAAGCAATGTTATTCAGACTAAGATTTAAAATGTGAGATGATTAACATACCCGTCCAAGCGTAATACTGCCGTGTTTTCTATTAGACTGAGTTTCAAATGAAATTAGAGTTCAATTCTGACATGAAAGTCCTATCAATTTACACAGATTTCATTCTATCGATTCTCCGATCTTTTGCAGAGTGAATTCTAGGAGATAACTAAATTAGCAAAGGGGGTATTGAATGGGCCAACGGGGAAGGAAAATGACTGTGAACGCCTTATCAGATAGTTCTTAATTCTTTGGAAACCATTACCCCGATCTAGCTGGAGATTTGAAATAGCTATTCAATTTCAGATGAAGTTTGAAGAGATAAGACTAGTTGATATCTATATTACATTTCTAAA
This sequence comes from Sthenelais limicola, assembly GCA_942159475.1. Taxonomy (NCBI): domain Eukaryota; kingdom Metazoa; phylum Annelida; class Polychaeta; order Phyllodocida; family Sigalionidae; genus Sthenelais; species Sthenelais limicola. The sequence goes on along the minus strand of OW804097.1, from coordinate 66,094,449 downwards.
AGACCCGGAAAAGCTATGTAGCTCAGTGGAGCTCATTCCAGTCAGATAGGGAACACTGTCAAGAGCTCTGTAAATGCCAGTAAAGGATTGAAAGCCTTGTACAATTCCAAATTCGCCTCTGAAAAAAGCGGAACATTCCAATAGTTTAATTTTAATGATTTGATATATACTAGCCCTAAGGTTTGGTTTGGTTAGCGAGCGATGGATGATTTATTGAATTGAGTAGAGAGAATAAAAGGAAAATATAGCTATAAAAATATCATTTACTGACATCGGCTATCGAGGATGGATCTAGAGCTTAATAGAGTTGGCTGGCTGACCACCGATCTATATATATATGTAATAACCAACCAGTAACAGGACAGTCCTGTCCTTAATACAATTAAGGACTAAGAATTAAGGATGTCATTTTGATTGATAATAGTTTTGATAAGGATCCGCAATTATGGAAAAATGATGATAATAATAATAAAAAATGGGTGATAATTAATAATTAATGAAATATAACTAGGTTGGGCAATGTTACGTAATGTCACATAACAGTCGCCAACTCCTGGACTGCGTTTTATTGAGACGATTTGCCCTGAAACACATATTATAGTGTCCTTTTCATACATACATGAGATTGTATTATACAATAGATAGGATTCTACGCCGAATTTTAAAGCTCAGTTCAAAGAGGCCATAATATTCCATTCAGAGGAAGTGTTTCAGTGAAAAGGGGTATTTCCAGCTTAGAACATAATGCAACTGTATATCCCGCTTGGTAGACCTATATATCTACAGAAAGCTAACATAGAACATTTAAAAACATTTACTTCCAAGTCTCATCTGTCTTTCTCAGAACCATAATCTACTAATTTCACGGTGAATCACAACACAGAAGGTACTCCTCGAAACGGCTGCCATTTTCCCAAAGAAGTGATTTACTAAGTATGTACTTAAAATGGCTTCAATTGAAGGACAATGGGAAGAGAAAATTCTGTTCTTTTTCCCATCCGGAGTGTCGTTTACTGATTGGGATTGATAGGAAATCTGATGAAGCACTGACGTTAGGTTTTCAAGCATGTAATGGCTCAAGTTTCTTCGCCTAAAGAATCCAATCTTCCCTTGATGGCTCATTAAGTATCGATCTTTATAAGCAAAACCTACATTGTGTATTCACCAGACAAGATTCAATGCAATGTAGCGTGTGGATGGATTACCTGGCTAAAAATATAGTTTACTGATTAAAACAAAAAATGGAACGTATTCAACTTTTAAACTATCAAATTCCCTTTCCGTGTATTTTAGTTTCAGGACGACAAACGTTGTATTTTAGTTTCAGGATGACAAACGTTGTTATCGAAAGTTTCTATATGCCTACTTAATACGCTTCTATCATAATCTCTCTACTACCTCTGGCTATATTTTGAATACATTCCTTTCTATTAACAGCATAAAAAACAACGCTGGAGTTCGTGTCAAATATTTCTTCTGGCAAATCCCCCTTAGTTCTAACCGACCCCCCAAAACATTAATTCTTCTTATATTAGGCATTTTATTGACACTCACGATTCTATGTAGATGAACGCTTCAGCAAAGAATGTTCTTCTATAAATAGCTTCGATCTGGCCTTGGTGCAGTAATTAGTGTCGCTAATTCTTCTGTAGGCGTATACCTAACTAGACACGTACAAGTATATTGCATTTTCTTTGAAAAGATTGACTTCGCCTCCTGAATACGCTAGTCGAGTATGGGGAGCCTGCTGTTCGTTGAACATAATGTTGATTGGAGATTTATTGCCGCGAAATTAAAACAAATACCTAGTTTCGCACATTAGATACATCTTAACAAAGAACAATTCATGCTAATCAATCATTTGAAATAGTCTGAGAGGATATTGAATTCAAACTTTTATTTGCCCTGATTTTCAATATATTAGCTCTACGATTGTTTCACTTATTTTAAGGCTACTACTACGAAATGTCACAATGTCTCTCCAATCATATTCAACAAAAAAATAATTAAGAAATATATTGTTTGGCGAATTGAGTCCCAAGGGAACATGAAAAAACAAGGAAAGTATTGAATTATATTATATATAATGATATCATTATCATATACATAAACATTGTACGCGCTAATAGCAGGTTATGGTTACGTCTGTAGACTACACCATTTAAGTAATTATAGAGATAATCATTTTGCATGGCCATTACATAACGAGGTATGCCATTATCATGTTTCATCCGGGATACCACAATTGGCAACATTACATCTTCGTCTTTCCGTTCGGTCACTTCAATCTCCATAGCGTTCATCAAGTTTATTTTATAGTCATCATCGATTACACCTAGGCTTATTTAAAACCAGAATTTGTCCGATTCTGTCTGTGAGGATAAAAGTGGCCTGAGATATTTATATTTGACGGGTTAAGACGGGCAATGGAGGACGCCGAATCCTACTGCAACCTCCGCAAAGCAAGATAATGTGTGTGGGCCATTCCATTAGCAGGAAACTTAGTAACTCCCACGAGAATCGGCCATGGCAATAAAGTAATATCTACGCATGAGTATATATGTCTTTTTCATTTTGATGCAGAATCCTAAGTACTAGTGGGTGAGTTAAGTGCATAAAATAGGCTGTTTACTTCAGATCATGCTACAAATGTTCCCTTTGGTATGAAGGTGGCCAAGGGTCATAGAAACAAATTTATCCAAAGACACAAGTGAGATAGCCCTTTGAATCGAAAATATATGGGTTTCCATAGCAACAGTCACTATTTTTTTTGTTCTTACAAAAAAAATGGTTTTCAGTTTCCAATTTCTACACTTTTGTTGGGAATGTCACCAAACTTAGGGATAATAATAGTATCCATGAGGGCTATATCCAACCAGCCGGTGAGTGACCTTGATAAAGGTCAAGGTCACTATGTTCAAGGTCAAATAGGAATTTTTGCTCTAGCTTTTGTATGTGAGTTTGTTTCAGTTGTTATAGTGACCCCCTGTTGAAATAAAACAGCAAATTATCTACTAGATATTGTTCCCTAAATCAACAGCTCCGTATTGATACTCTATTTGTCTATATATACCTATTTTAACTACATCTACTGTTGCCATAACAAAAATAGTCAGTTTCCTTTGCATTTCTATGGAAAAAAGCCCCAAATAGCCCCAATATCGAAAATATTGCAAAGTGAGCTCTGTTCTACATTCACATTAAGGTTTAGCAACCATACATTTAATGTTGCTCTCATGATATTCCTTGTATCCCCACTAGGGCTTAATCATATCTAGTTTATGATGACCTTGAACCAAGGTCAAGGTCATATTCTCAAGGTCAAATCTAGGAAATTGCTATATTCTGCCCTATACAGCTGAAATTGCCAATTCAAGTGGTTTAGTATCTGTGTATGGAAAATATCAAAGATGCAGTACAATTTCTAAACAGTTCAACATTCAGTTGACCTTCATACAAGGTCAAGGTCATTATTACCAAGACAATGATTCAAATATTTTGATAAAAAGAGGACCATAGTAATATTAGTCTGTTGTAAAATATTAACAAAATGATGAATTCTGAATATTTTATTAGTTCAGACTTGTCACATTCTCCACTGAAATAATAATTTTAAACCTTAGTGCAATAGACCTTGAATAACCCTGAACTAATGCCAAGTTCAAGGTCAACTTTTTCAAGGTCAAAAGGCATAGCTTTTGCGTTTGAATTATATTTCTTTTGATTAAGGTATATGCAGTGACGATTTTTGAGCTACAAACAGGACAAATGTGTTGACGATCTAATTTCACAGATTAAATGACCTTGATCATGGTTCAGGGTCAAGGTCAAAGGTCAAACATATTTTATGCATAAGCCTATTTTAAAGCTACATTCCCAGGAATTTTCTATACAAATCTCAAATTTCATTTGATAAGCTAACTACTACGCTGCCCCACCTTCTTCCAATCGTTTAGGTTTCTTTCTGAAGTTTGGAGTTTAATATTTGAGAAGAAATACTCATCCTCTTATACTGGTGAACACCAGTGTGACCTACATAGCCTTGTTCCATTCTGATAGTCGCCGCGCATGCGTTGTGAGGGAAAATTTGTTTGCAGAGAGAGAGAAACATGGGGCTTGGCCTGGTACAGATGTGCCACCATGTATCTATTCAGTGCATCTACAATACTATGACCATGGTGTCAACGCTCATTTCTGTGTCTCCCCGATCATAAAATCACAGAATTTAGACATTTATTTTACTTTTCATTGAATAAGAGATTGATAATATTGAGTTTGGGAACTAATATGAATGTAATTCCAGAAGAACCACTCGATCTTAATTTCTTGGAATGTATCTTTCAGTCCTTGATGAAGGCTTTCAAAACCATGATATTTTTAAAGCAAAAGAGCTTGTTGTTCACCTTTGCAAAATAACAAGTGAATATATTTGATGAGACACATCATCCTTAGTAGCAACCAAGATGGCCAACAGCTAGGATGATTTTGCAATTCTCAGTAAGTAATTTTCGCTTTTCAGTATCATACATGATGTGTTGTGAAATACCAAGGCCAATTTGCCCAGAGATTTGGTATTATGTGAAGTAGGAATCAGGAAGTCAGAGATCAGTTGAAGTTTTGTCAGCTCGGCCCAGGCAAGGAGTGCTTGAGGCCTAGCATCAAATTTTATCAATATCCAAGCATTTGACTGAATTTATTCATGAACAAGTTCCTAGATATATGACCGATTTTCACGACTGGTAGGCATTTGGGTTTTTGAGCAATAACAGGACAAATATCCTGACACTGGATGGGCATAACTTGTCAAAATCTGTCATGGGAAATCTATTTTCATGGCTCTATCATCAGAAATAAGGAAGTTATGGGCAAAAAAACAGTGTTTTTTAAAAATTCTATTAAATGATTAGCACTGTAACAACTTTGGTCTGGTACAACCAGCCTTTCCTAGTTTATTCATATATTTAAACAAAATTATTATTTTAAACTGTAATAATAAAAAATAGCAATATTTTGTCCATCCGTTCCTTCTATGAATATTGATTTTAAGTACTTGCCAATTGATTCTCATAATTTTAATGGGTATGAATTCAATATTTCTCTATTAACTAGAGGGGGAACCTATGGGAAATATGTGTCATCGTATGTCATGTTTCTTTATGTGCCTAGATCAACTATAAATATTAAGCTTTAATATAGATCTATTAGATTATCAAGTAGTGTTTTTTACATACTTTCATAATCCCAGGTTAAATTTGCATTAATATTTAGGGATAGTAACTATCCCATAAGATCATCCATATGTCAGTTTGATGGTTGGGGAAGTTAAATGCATCACTGTATGTCACACCAATTATATATCCTCACAATTTAGAGGCTAAAGAATAAAGCCGTTGTTCTGGATATTCAAAGAAATATGGATTAGGTTCAATCCTGAGCATTATATTGACATGTTTTTGTCATTTTCCTGACTGTGAGGTATGTTTGATACAGCAAAACATCACCGTATGTCATGCATCACCGTATGTCATGCTCATCTCTTAAGCTACTTAAAACAGGTAATAACAAGTTAGTTAGTAAGTCTGAATGAATCCATCTTAATGGACCAACTGATAGTTTCATATAATGACCGATATCATATTTCATACATTCTATTGTATAGAAAAATGAAAGGAAATACTATCTATTAAAAAATGAAATTTTTAAATAAAAAGATGCACAAATTTAGGATCATTTTACATTATATGTGTTTACCACAATATATCAAATTACAGTCAAAATCTGAATAAATAGGCCTGTTTTTGAAGGTAGAAAAAGAAAATTATTAAAATGAACCTACCACATGAGTGAAATGGTAATTATTAGATATTAAGCTGCCAAATTTCGGAGAATTACAGCTGGGTATTATGTTAATATGTACAAGAAAAATCAGCAATATATAAACAAATCTATTTTTACATTTTTTCAACTGCATTTCCTGAAAATTACTACTTTTCATGAAAATTGGTCATATTTACGCTGCTCTACCCCATTCTAATTGGCTGAGGAATAATCCTCCTCCATGTGGACTGACCACCAGCGCCCCATCATGCTAAGGTCATGCATTGTCAACATAGTAGATAGGATTCCCTCCACTCCCCCTCCCCTCCCCTACTCCAAACCCAAGTTGGTCATCCCTCCTTCGCACTGGCCCCTCCCCCTTTCCACTGATTACCCTAGAGCAGCGAATGTTAATTAGATCGGACAGGTAGGGGAGTCTGTTTTAGATAGCTTGTCCCCTCCCTCTCAACCCTCCCTCCCAAAGAATGCAATTCTTTACATTCATACAATAATTTTCTTTTGATTGAAAGATAATAAATCTTTCAAACAAAATATTAGCCAACTGACCAACCTAGTCTGACCAAACAGAATGGAATACAATTATACAGTGTTTACAAAGAAAGAATGTAGATGATATGTAAGGTAATAAAGTAAAATGGACATCATTGGTCTAGAAAGTTGGTTTGAGGCTCTATTAAAGGAATTATATTCATTGATGTGAGGCCATTGTACTGCTACTAAAAAGTCTTTTAGTCAGGTAAATTTATAAAGAAGTCTTTGTGTGGAGTTGTGCTTTTGAACACCTGTGAAAATGTCTTAAACTCTTGTGAGAGTCTGAGTACACAGAAATTTCTTCTGTATGGTTGTCACCACATCCTCCTCTGCCTGCCCAGCCAGCCGAAGGCCCCTGGACCTTGTTGCAGACCAACAGGGCACCTGTATCACTCTCATTTCAAAGCAGAAGGGTTTGAGATAGACAAGGAGCTCTGGTTCTGTGGTGCTTCCTATCAGGCTCTATTGTCTTGACCATACTGTTTGTGTATAACAACTTCTCCTTGTATGAGAGTTGGATAAAAATACCTGGTTTGGCTGGATCCTTGTCCATGGATTCCACCGTTCCTCCTAAGAGGAATGAATTTCACCCAAGGTATAAAATACTCTACGTTCCGCTCTCACACCCAGAAGAGGCAGAACAAAATATTAATAGTAAAATATCAAAGATGAGATAAAGATAAAGACAATGTAGATGTTCAGGCACTCAATGGAAGATCTATCTAGGCAATTGTCTATTTAGAAAGTTGAATTACTGCATTGTAATAAGATCTGATGAAATAAAAGAATTCTTGAATTTAATTGAATTGTTCACAAAGTGATCATGTTATTTACTCAAGAAACCAAATAAATTGTTAAAAACCTATGACGTCATCCTGCTCAGTCTGAAATTGGCATCATAATGATATGGTGAGGAAGGGGGATGTTCAAGAATCACTCACATATTCTCTTGGTTCATGTTTTGGAGGGGTAGGCTTTCAAGCAAAAGGGTCGGGGGGCTCTTCTAGGGCAATTTCCGTTCTTTTAAGGGTCCTCAAGCAACACTGTAGGTTGACTGTGCCTCGGGGACAAACCCCTTTCGGCAGCAAAGGTGACAAATTCCTAGAGTTATGTCTATATAAGGGTAACCAAACCCCAGATAGTCAGACCATGGGATAAAGGAAGTAACAGCAGGGGCAGGTTTAGGGACCTCTGTGTGAGAGAGAATGCATACTTCTGCTCTTTGCAGGAAAGTTAATTGTTGGTTCAATTGTGGAAAAAGGGGAGAAATTGTCATAGGTTAAATTAATCATTTTTGGGCTGAGGAGAGATATATATGGGACTTATGGCTTGAATACTACTCACACGCCAATCCTTTCCAACCAGGAGACAACCACCTACTATTATTATCCTAGGCTTTGACAGGAGGGGGTATAGGAGGATGAAGGATAATCACTGTCGTCCAAGTCACCATCAGCGCTCTGACCCATAATTCTTCATACACTAAGACTCCCTCTTCTCGAATAGATCACGACTTGCCTGCATGGCTAAGAAGGTTATAAAGAGGAATCCAATGGTGAAGTCTCCGAGAAATCTGTCATGGGAGGTACTTCCAGGTCGAACTCCCATGGTTGAGCCCATGGTGGGTGGTGGTCATTGTGGGGGTATGCAAGACAGCTTCTGCACAGGTGAAGAGGGTGAGACTGGGTTGGGAGAGGAGTCAGGTCTCTCCCTCTTGGTGGATTCTAGAGGGTGGAGTATCAGTATTTTCAGATGTATGGTTCAGAGCTTTGGGTAGGGGATGGATTGGTGGTATTTTCACCCTCCCTCTCTTGGCTCTGGATCTGGTGAGAGCATCTGGTTGGGGCTTGAGCAAAGGAGCTCCACAGCAGCATTGGGTGGCAGAGAGTGGTGCACGGTGACTGGTCTAGGTGAGGATAGTACTAACACCTCCTTTTGCAGTGGCAGTTGCTGGGGTGGGCATGGGACTTTTTCTTTGTTCTGCTCTTCTATCTGAATTGCATGAGGCATGAGTGGTATAGGAATAGATACATTGTCAGGCACTGCCTCAGAATGGGTGGGGCCGGTGGTGGAGCTCTGACTCGTTGGGCTTGTTCAGTCTGTTTCCAAGCCTTATTACCTTTACCCTGATCCACCCTTGGTTGCCTAGTTCTCAGTACATTCCAATCTATTTCCCCAGATATCAACTGTTTATATGTTTTTGTTCACCTCAGGGCTCCCTGAGTGTTATAGTGGTACCCCTTATGCCAGTTATTATGTAATCACGATCCCACTTCGGGTCCAGTGGAGTGCTGGTACCCAATAACACCACTATGTGATCCCCTATGTTTAGATCTTTGGATCCTTAGATGTTTTGCTCTGGCCCTCAATCTCTTGTAATTGGCCTCTCTACTGGCCTCAGTGCATTCAGTGGCCTCTCTGAAAGCATCTGTTAGGGCCATGTAGGCCTTCACTTAGCATGGCATCTTTGGTTCCATTGGGAGTGGGAACAATTTTAGAAAAAGGATATTTTGGATTGTTGCTGAAAGTTAAAAAATAGGCCTTAAAAGTAGTCCCACAAGAGGTGGAGACTCTGCTAAGAGGGTTGGACCTGAATGCCTTTCCCATTTTGCTGGTAGAATGCATTACTTCAGTGTCTAGAGATTTGAGATACCCTTCCACTTGTTGGTTTATGAATTCCAGTCCCCTATAGGTGATGACTACATCTAGATGGCCATACCAGGGAATGTATTCATTTGCCAAATAGTCAGCTATATTTTTAGCTGCCTTGGAGGGTATGGGTTTGACCTCAACCCAGCCTGTAGCATGATCTATTACCATTATAATATATGTGTTCCCTTGATCAGAGACTGGGAAGGCACCACAGAGATCCATTCCCAGTGTCTGTCCTGGGTACGTTGCTATGGGCATAGCTGTAGGAGGTACACACCCCTGTCCAACTTCTGACTTCTGACTAGCACATTTTGTCAAAACATTGTATGTATCGCTTCTCATAGTGGGCCATTTCTAGGCCTCTTGGATCCTATCCAATGTTTTTCTCATGCCCTGATGGCCTATCTTGCTGTGAGCCTGCCTCACTACTCTATACCTAGCTGAGGGGGGCAAGACCAAACGGGGGTAGGCTGGCTTACCTCGGGGAGGAATTAGAGTTAAGAGCATGCCAACAATTATGGCATAGTCTCCCTTCTCTTCCACGCCCAGTTGGAATTCATCCATTTCCCTCTGTTCTACTCTTATTTGCTCTTTCTCAAGTTTATCAAATTCCCAAAGGATTTCATTAACTTCATCTAAGGCGCAGACTTTGAATTGACTGAGAGTCTGTCCTCCTTGGGAATTGTCTATATTTGAGAAAGCATATCTGCCCTAATATTGTTGGCCCCTTTTCTATACTCAATGGGAGCCCGTAACTCTGCTATTAGTACAGCCCATCAATGAATTTTTGTGTCTTTGACCTACAAACAGCAATTTTAATGGCTTGTGATCAGTATAAATTTTGAATTTGCTACCTTGGTCTAAGGTTATTTAGAGCATAAACAATTGCATATATAAACCTCTTTCGCAAAAGTAGTCCAATTTAATTGTGGGCCGGAGAGTTGTTTGGAAATATATTGACCGGGTCTCCTTGTGCCTTGGCTATCAGCCTGAACCAGTGTGATCCCTTTTGCATGCATCACTGTAGAGGTGATAAAGCTTATCTAGTTGAGGGTGTGGCATTACTCTATCTGAAGTAAGTAATTCCTTCAGTGTTTCATTTTGCTGCTCTTCCAACCAGTCAAACCGGGCATACTTTTTGGTAAGCTTTACTAGAGGATAAGCTACTCTGGCATAATCTGGGATACATTGACGGTAATACCCAGTCATTCCTAGAAATGAGTGAATTCTGCCCTGGTCTTCTGGGGTTGGCATATCCCTGATAGCATTACATTTATCTGGGTGGGAGTTAATCCCATCCTTGGAAACCAACAGAAACCATCCTTGGTAGCCAATGAGATCTACCTTTTCTTGTTTGAAAATGCATTTACTCTTTTTAATTGTAATTCCATATTCTTTTAGCTTATTGAACACCAGACCCAAATGGGGATCATGCTCCTCTTCAGTTTTGGAATAAATCACAATATCATTCATAAAATTTTCCAATAAATTCTGAAAACATTTTGTTCATGGCCCATTGAAAGACAGCTGGTGCATTGGTGAGACCAAAAGGCATTCTATGGAAATGCCTCCATGGCACACAAACGCTGTTTTTTCAATACTTTCTGGGTCTGTTTCTACCTGGCAGTAGTCGCTTTTTAGGTCAATGGTGGAAATAACAGTTGATCCTGCCAAACTAATAAATATATCTTGAATGTTTGGGGATGAGTGTCCTTTTTGGTAACAGAGTTGAGTTTTCTAAGATCTACACAAGGCCTAATTACTCCCAATTTTTCTTTGGTACCAACAATGTTGGGCTCCCCCATGCTGAACTGCTGGGTTCTATTACTAGCCCATGGGGATGAATTATTAACACAAAAATGTTTGAAAATTGTTCATGTAAAATGGTCGACCAAGTAAAGAAGATATCCTAAGCTCAGATATTGACATAAACTGTTTCACTGAAACCTGGATATATAACAAAACCTGTATACCCTTATTAGAGCATTACAACTACATCCTTATAACCTTAAATTGTCAGTGATGACAATATTGAGCTATTATCAGTGAACATAAGAAAGAGCTTAAAATGGATGCCTCAACTTTGTACCAATTTGAGTATATTTTTCATTATTTACCGATGATTCTCAAAGTAAAAGTAGACCATTTGTTTCAGAGTTTAAGAATTAATTAGTTCAATTAGATTGGGCTTATGATTTAACACAATATTATTTGGAAAATTTGACGCAAGCATATGGAGTGTATTCTTGGTAGCCATTTTGAAATCAATCTGCATATTTTGGATAGAAGAGTTGCTCTTAGCTGTGTCTTCGGATAACTCTGTTCTATTGCACTGAGGTACTTCCACACTTCCAATGACCTTGACCTGGTATGAAGGTCAACTGAAGGTTATACTCTTTAGAAATTATACTTCATCTTTGATGTTTTCCATACACAGGTACTAAACCAACGAAAATTGACAATTTCAGCTGTATATAGCTGAATATAGCAATTTCCTAGATTTGACCTTGAGAATATGACCTTGACCTTGGTTCAAGGTCACAATAAACTAGACATGATTAAGCCCTAGTTGGGATGTATGTAATATCAGGTGAATAAGCAACATTAAATGTATGGTTGCTAAACCTTTATTTGAATGTAGAAAAGATCTCACCTTGCACTATTTTTGTTAGGCTTTTTTCCATAGAAATGCATAAAAACGCAACTGACTATTTTTTATATTGGCAGCAATAGATTTAGTTAACATAGGTCTGTATGAACAAATAGAGTATGAATACAGAGCTGTTGACCTAGGGAACAATAGTTAGTAGATCACAAGGTATTTATATATAACCTGAGGTTACAGTAGCAATTGAAACAACAGTATATCAAAAAAATTGACTAAATTCTCAACTTTGACCTTCAAAATGGTGACCTTGACCTTTGTCAAGGTCACCAAGTAATTGTCTGCAAACAGCCCTTACATATACCATTCATATTGTCAAGTTTGGTAACATTCCTGACAAAAGGATACAAGTAATACTCTAAATACCTTATTTTGAAAATAATGATACCCTGTTGCCATGGAAACGCATATACTTTGAATTCAAAGGGTGATCTCACTTGTGTCTTTGGATAAAAAGATTTCTATGACCCTAAGGTACACTTATGCCAAAGGGGATATTTGTAGCATGACTTGAAGTATAAAGTCACTTAACCCACCCACTATACTACTGTTCATGAATGAGACTGGGCCTATTTCCATCCCAGAAGCTACAACTGGTCTATTATATGATGTGGAGTTTTGACTTCACACTCTATCATCTAATCAGAAGGAACCGAAGCAGTGGTTGGTAGAGAATAGTGTTCGCGTGGATATGGACGGTATAGAATTGACTTATTACTTGATATAGACCTGGGCTAAGCAATAATTCTTCGTGTAACGTGACTATTGCAGACAGGCATGATAAGAAATGACAGCATAAAACGATCCAGTTATATTCATATATTAATAACTCCTAATAAGACATATAACAGATCCATTAAGACCGATAACAGTGACCACTTTTGAGCTCAATTAGGGGATCTGGTGAATATTAGGGAAATTCGATATTTTCCTTTTTAAAGGTTACAGCCAAATGAATTTTATCAACTAAATCTATGAAAACCCCGAATTCTCTTGAAGCTACATTTCCTGTTGGTTTCAATTAAAAATTAAGGAAATCTAAAAGAAATTAAGATTAATCCAAAAGTGAAACAATTGTATAAAAACAAATCATGATTAATTTCATCAAGAATTCCCCAAGTTTACGCAGGAGAAATAAGCCATGGTGTTTATCATTCTTACCGGACAATTACCTATTCCAAGTATTAGGCTATAACTGTGATACATTCCAAAACAAATCTCAGGAATAACGAATTAATAATCGTAAATATGTCCTATTGGGTAGTAGTCAAACCAAAAGATCTGAGCATCTAAACCAAATGACATTTCTGAAACCTGAACAGATATAACGAAGTCGGAGAATTTCAAGTGGAAATGGATTTAGTTTGTATAGGCCTTCAGTTTGCCAGAATGCAGAATGCAGGGTTTGTATTGATATGGCAATTGCAGGGAAACACATGGTGTTTAAGATATAGGCAGAACTTGGATGAGATCATATGCTTACACAGTAGAAGCCTCTATACCTAAATCAAATAAAGTAAGATAAACCAGTGTAAGATGTCTGAAAAGCACATGCGTGCCAATAGATGTCCGGTAAGAATGATAAACACCTAAACATGCCTTGGCTTAGGGGAGATTTCGGTCGATATATATGTAAGCATAAAATTTATTTAGGCAAATATATTTATTCCACAATTAGTTGAAATGCCTTAGCCACATCGATCTAATCTGAACTGATCATTACTGAGAATGTCCTGACGTTCCTGAAACAGTTTAAGGATGATCGCGGGTATTTCTCAGTTGCCAAAAACGGCGGGGATTTTACGACATTGACCATGTTGATATTTTTTATTTTTTTTATCATTTTTTTGAATGCTGATGTTCAGTAGTTAAAAAGAAACACTTCTGACTTTTGAACAGATTAGTATATGTTTTTTTTCTTGTTTGTTATTGTTTTACGACACCGTAAGCCACCTTGTTTACATGAAATTCAAAGCTAGTCCAGCTCTTACTCACTGCACTCTCAAGTTTGAGGGCCTCCAGCTCCTAAAGTAATCTGGGGACCACCCGTTTTCTTGTTATTTTCAGAAAGTATATCCCTTAAACTATGATATACTAAAAAATTAGCCAACTCTAATTACAATTTATGGTTTAAAATGGATAAAACGTTTCAAAAACACCCTTTTCTCCATAGACGGCCATATTAAATTAATTAAATAACTTTTTATTTTCAAACGGAAATAGCAAAAAATCTAGTCTGGGGACCCCCCTTAAAAAAATTATATTTGAAATCAGCATGATTTGGAGTACAAAGTGTGAAAAAATCAGGCTGATCTATTTACTTTGGGAAATACCCGCGGTCATCCTTAAGTGCGTCCTCTAATTCTTGACACGAGAAGGTGAATGGTATAATTGAAAATATATGCTGTATTTCAAATAATGTACAAAATGTATTCAAGGATATATGTCTTATATTTTAAAAGAACAATCTACCGTTTTCTATTTAAAAGTCATGTACCGACTCATTTTTAATCAACACTAGCCGAAGATTGAACAAGAGACAAAGGAATACGTGACAGTATCAGTCCTCATATTCACCTTATCATAATCGTCTTGGATTGTTTGATAAAAAAAAGTTAGAATGTGACCACTTATCATCTGACTCTCAGCTATCTCTTTTAGCATTTGAATAACTGACAGTCATATTGGTGATAAATGCCTGTGAAATACACAGTACATTGCTTTTCACTTTCCCAACTAAGTGTTTTAAATATCTAGATATATGTTTGCTATGTTAGAGGCTAGAATCCCATCCGGAAGCACTTTATTCCAACATTGCCAGCAAAGGATTGTATAGATAAGGTAAAGGGGAAGAATAGAAAAAATACTTAATAACAAGATAAAGATTGGTTGAATACTATACCAAGTTCAATTAAACTAAACATGAAGCGCCCCCAAGGTCCATAAAGCCAGGCATTCCTAAGCGGCGCCATCCGAAGAAGCCTCTTTGGTGGGTAAAGTGCTTCTTCTTTTATACAGTTTGATCGAAGGCACCTTTACTCACGTCGAGATGGATACTTTACCGAAGTTAAATCTGCTGTCTGTTCGATATAAAACCACAAGGTAAGACGAAGGATGCGACTACTTGCATTATGGTGAAAGCCAACCAATAAGATCCTCTTTCATCAAAACATGGTTGTGTTCTTCTCACTCATTGAACGATTTCAAAGTTTTAGCACATAGTTTATAAGGATCAGGAAGTGATGACTTGAGCAGATTGATGGAGAGAAGCCATGGCTCCCCATGGAAATAAAGGTCCCTAATAGAGGCGGCCAGCAGGGCATTAATTAGGGAGAAATGGTCAAGGCGTGGACAGAAAGCTGGGATCAGATAGAGATCTACAGTTCTACAGCCTCTTGGCTTTATACTTCCTGAGCCTTTGCTTAAAGCCAAGCAAGTAACCTATATGTAAGCATCTTACCTTTTTTGTTTACCATATAAGGAAATAGTGAACTACTGTAATAGATTATAAAATCATTGCTGAATCTATTTCCAATAAATGCGCACTGGTATAGACTGGTATCTAAACTCAGTCACTGGACGTGGTAGTATATCAGACCTAGAGGATTAATCATGGTTTAAAGCAGAGTAAACCGGGGAACGATTAACTATCCCATAAAGAGTTTAAAGTTTAAAGAGTTTAAAGTCTTATTTTGAAAATATAATTCTCATATAATTCTAAGCTTGATAATTCACTGGCAGACTAATGACATGAGTGATTGCCATTCATTATTGCTGATCATATATAATCATACAATTATATAAGGTTTCTCATTCAAGTAATCCAAAATTAATACGCTTCAGGAATGGTGTAAATTTGGTATAAGTGTTTTATTGCAAGTGCCTCTGTGCAGAGATGAGTGGAAAACTTCCATTCATGTGCAGATATATGACCACAGATCTAGCAACTGATGAAAGTCTCGATGGTGATAAAAAACGGGTGAAGATAGGGAGGACTACAAACACATGGCTGTCCAGACACCGAGAACTCATTTTCCTTTGTGCCTTTTGCATGCAAAGGCTGCTTGTGGAGGTTCTGTTGGCACGCCTTGTAACATACCATTGATATCAACATCAATCTACCGATAGCACTGCCTCTACAGTGTGACCCTCAAGGGTTTCACAGCCGAGCTTTGCCCAAACTGCGAAAGCAGCAGAGGAATAACCGATAAAATATACAACGTGACACACACTTGGAGCAGAATATGGAGAGTTGAGTTTAAGGTTAATGGATGTAGATGGGGAGTTTTTCTTGAGTTCTCCAGGATAAGGGAAGTGGGTTGACCAAGTACATTAGAAGGGATTGTTTGTTTATTCTAACCATAGATGGGTGCAGTATATCCTCGCAAATGAATCCTTTTTGTACGTTGTTCAGGGGGTATACAAGGGCAAGACCTCGTGCTTACATCTTACTAAGTTGCAGTCAATCACGGATGAACGCCTGTTGTCTTCTTTTGAATCCAACTCTACATTTCAGAGAGGTTTGGTATAACAGTTAATCAATTACAAATTTCCTTGTGCCCATGTACGAAAGAACAAAGTAAATGTTAGATGAAATATCATACTGAGAAATCGCGAAATTAGATCATATTCTCGTAACTGCACACTTGTGGATTACTTCCAGTTTGTCAGGAAGTATCGGTATTCGATCAAGATCTTTTGTACCCTCAAATTGTGCTTATGCTGCGGTTACACTCATACTTCCGTTAGAGCAATTAGCGCTTTGATGTTCGGATCACACTTGGAAGGCAGAAAAAGAACACACCCTTTGAAGCCACAAAAAACTTCTTCTGACGATTTGGTCCTTCACAGGTGTACTTTGTGCCAATTATAGGATAAAGTGTTGCTGCTTCGGTGGCTTCCCCATTCATATGGAACTGTTTATCATCTAAGATTAAAAATTCATTATTCTCTGGCGGAACCATAGATGTCTTGTACATTTAGCTCAAAAGACTGTCTATTGACTTAAATGAAAGTAATGATGAAGCCTTTGTTGATGTAAATTCCTTTGTGATAATTAGTTTTATATTAAGCTGGTCAGCTGCACTCAAAGGTCCGATGGAAAGTAATATTTTTTATTATTTAGAGATGCTAGACTCATCATTTATAAAATGATTCAATGGTCGTTCAATGTTCCATTTACAAAAAAAAATAAAGCCCCGTGCCTACCATTTTGGTCTTTTGGACAATTAGGAGCAAGTGATCCCTACTTGGAGGATTTCAGCCATATCTTGTGACAAAAGGCCGGTCTATATTTATAAGTCGCTGCTTTTTTTTCTAATCTATCAGCATCTTTTGTCTCATATTTGGTATAAATTCCCAAGTATCAAATAATTGCAATGATGTATGATGAGGAAAATAGTGTAGCATACAGGTAGACTGTTACTTGGCGATAGTTTGATTAAAAAGTAAGTTATCAATCATGTAATTTGTAATCAATCATTTAATAATGTTGCATCTATTTAGGAAAACAGCAGGAAGACCTTCTCTAGGCCGATGCTGCCGTCTTTATCTTGCTGATGAAAGTAAAATGATATATCAATAATGATGTACGATGCAAAATGCCTTAAAGCTTGTGGCACAATCGAAAATGCCCCAGAACGCCAACCACGCTATCCCCAGGAACTAAGAATCTGGAGCCCTGCTCACAACTCTGTGCTAGAAGTCATCGTATGCAAGACTGGGTGTTGTATGGAGTCCAATATTATTATTGCCTATACGGAGTAAATCCATTTATCATTGCTGAGGTTGCTTACTTCCCAAACAAATGCTCAACTGAATCGAAAATGACAAATAAAAAAGAAGTTAACGTAACTTACAATAATATTCAAATGTATTCATAAAATAAGGACATTATTATTGATTTGACCTTCAACTACGTGGACAAGATAACGGCCATATTGATGAGAAATATATATATTTGGTAAGTAGTAGTTTTGCGATGAAAGAGGACTCGCAAATTGTAACCTAGATAAGTAGGTAACAGAGACAGAATCGAAGACGCCTTAGATGTTAGCGAGTCACAATTTGCCCAAGGCTTAGCCCACATTTAAGCAGTGTAATATGTATTATATTTAATTTGATCATTTTATTGTGACCGAATGAATATGTAGGACATATTTTATACTCTTCACTTGGTATGGATTGTCTTAAGTCTAAATTGGATGCATGAACTTTCACAATCACGATATTTGTTGAAGGGGTATATCTACTCCATTTTGGATTTCGATTTTTTTCTCTTGTTCAAACTGTTAATATAATAGGCTAAATACAGACTACTGGTTGAGTGAATTATTATTATTGGGATATGAAGTAATCTTTAAATCTTTTAACTGTGCACAACGTTGGAGTACAAAGGAAAGACGAGGATATATAGCCCTTACTGATTACAGGAACCTAACATAGGATGTATATAAAGTTGGATTAGGCGTTATAAATAGGAAAGATCTCAGCACGGTAGTTCTTTCTGTGAGTTGAAAGACGTTCATATCAGGAACCTGCCTTTTCCTATCAGGGGACTTGTGACATGTGAACTTCCAATATAAGTTTGGTCCGAATAATAATGATAATAGTAATAATGAACTCAATGGTAATTAAGTAAATCAGTCTTAAGACTTGCATGATGAATGTCTCTTCCATTCATGTTAAGATATATGACCACACATCTAGCAACCTTATTTGACATATACCGATGTGTTTTCTATCACCTTTTATCATACATGGTATTTTTATTTCCGCTCAGATGCTTAACTCAGCTGCTTAACTCCAACTTTCCCCTAATACATCATTAGGTATAGTCACCCTATATGAACTCTACACTGCACACGTCGGGAAAACCTCCAGCAAAACCAGGTCCAACACCAACCCCTTTTATTCATCAATTTAAGACCCAAATGAGGGACGTCATACACCGAGCCTCATTATGGGGAAACTGGATAAAAACATGAGTCTTGGAAGGCTATAAAAAGCCATGTGATCATACTTCATTATTTCCATCAACGACACCAAAAAAGCATACGGAAATATCAATCAATTACTCTTTAACGAGCAACGATTTTCTTTCGTAATTACTATCGACACCTGGCTACAAGAAAAGCCTAATGATGTTGAATCATTGTTGATAGGCAACAAAAACTGCGGCCTTCCAGTGACAGGTATGTTTTGGTTGTGTTCACCAATGTAGATCAAAAAGAGTATTACATGTGGGAAATATATTAGTCCGCATATCGATCGTGCAGGGTACCTTTTAAAAAAACAACGCTCAAGTGCAAAGAGGGCACATGATGTGGTGCTCAAACATCAATATGTCATCCACAGCCACCTACTTTAGACCTACAATATCCACTATGGCTGGGCAGTAATTGGGTTGAGTTGAACAAAAACATTCTCTTTCCTGCGTAAAGAGTCTCTACTGATAGTTTAACCTACATTGTACACCTATATATTGAAGTTTATGTCATAAGATTGAGATTGGTTGGGGATTTCTCAATCAATTTCAGATTTATGGATTTACCTCTATAATAATATATATGATGCAAAATGCATTCGAGTACTTTGACCCCATGTCTTAAAGACAAACGACAGTATCCCCAAGTAGGAACTTTAGGAACAATGTGGAAAACCGAATGATACATTTATTCAAAACAAATTATAGCATTATCCTTATTATATTAATATTGCCCATCAAATGAAGATTGGGTAACAATATTTATAAATTTTTAAAGTTTGATAATGGAAGCCAATGGGAATTTTGAAGAAATCTTATACTTTTTGAAACAAAGAACTATAATTGGTGGGTCATCCCTTAATATTTTGTGCAATATGAGATTTGTTTGACAAATATAACTATTGCCTCTGGGCTTCTTATCTATGAGGTTTTGTAAAAAGAAAATCGGCGATACCCTATTATATCACCCTGTTATGCTGATGTATGGATATTACTGTACAAGTTGTATGCATTTTGGGAAAATGACATTAATACTAAGTCTTCATGGCGAAATTAGAATTAAGAGACATTTGAATTCTGCTTTTGTTTTGTCAGACCTTATTTGGGATGTTTGCACTACTCGTGTAATGGGGCGTGGTGTCAAAAGCAATGTTTTTTTGTTTTTTTTGGACGTGTTTATTTTCAGACTGAGAAAACAGGAAAATTGTGCAGAAATAACCGTCGCAGACAATTAGCATTTCTATAGGTTATCTGCAGACATCTCTTTCAGTAGTTCATAGTAAATTAAAAAAAAGATGAAATTAATTTAATTATGAATTTCTTAAACCTTTGTCAAGAAGGAACTTAAATTAAAGTTGAATGGACATATATGATATTAGAAATGATGATGGATGATGTATACAGATCTATATTAAAATTTTACTAGAGGTGAGGAGTGAGATTGAGAGCTAGCTGAATAATTGGCTTTATTCAGTCCTTGTCTAAATAAAATCTTTTGATGTGGATTTTAAACATATTATTATCATGAGTATTACGTAATCTGATGGGCAGTTGATTCCAAGTAGATGCTACTTGAAAATGTAGTGAATATTTGTCTGAGTCTCTCTTAGGAATAAATTGAAGGAGTGTAGGGGCATCGAATTGGCGAGTTGCTCTGGCTCTTGGTAGTTCATCGCTTAATCTTAATTTCGTTACAGCAGTAAAAGCCAACTTGGAGAGAAGATAACCTATTCTATTTTTCAAATTCATGGTTCTAGTCTGATTATGAATTTCAATTGTCGGTGTTCTAGGTGTGCATCCAAGAGCAATTTTTAGGGCTTTGTTCTATAATCTTGGAATTGTTGTGAGTATTTTTTGATTGCATCTACTAAGTTTTCCAAAATTATTAAAGATTATTCCAAAATATCAATTAATATTCACATTAATATTCTCATCATAAGAATGAACATTTGAAAGTCATGACTGTTTTCTAAAGTGATCTATGGGCTGTGAAACCTAAATCTAAAGGTATTACATGTGGGATGTAACATGTAGCATGTAAGCCTCATATCTGAATAATAAGCACGGTGACCAATCAATTTCATTTTATTTATCGACCCTAAACACAAATCATATTCCAGAACCTCAGAAAATGAAAAGTATTTTGAAAGTTGATATCAAGGCCTTTAATGCAAAAGATCTTTCGGTGCCTACACGAACATTAGGCATCCAATTTGAACATAGAATAACTATTCAATACATAATATTTAAGGATTAAGCTTAAAAACGGACATTTTATAGATAACGTGACACCTCAATTCATGCCAAAGAGTGATAAAAGTGTACAAAATATTCCTCTCCTCGTTTCGTGGTGGTTAATCCATAGCAAACATTTTCGAGTCCCTCAAAAGGGAAGCTGTTTCACAAGTTTTTACCTTAGACGAGAAAGTTCAAAGCGTAAAATGAATGGCACCAAAATAGGCGTGACTGGTTGACAAGCATGGATTGACCTGTAACACTGCCTTTATCAAAGCAACCTTCTCATAAAGGCAGACATCTCGGGGCCTCTTCATGGGCCACATTCCACTAACTAATGCAATAAAACGGCAATTGCTTTGATTTCAAAGGTTTTTTTTATCACATAACTGACATCATGTGGTTTGCCTAGAAGTATCCTGGGTGTGCCTTGCAGAGGGTATGGAATGGGCCCATTTATCACTTTGTCATTATCCAATTACGGGAGTAAAATGGTCACCATTACATCGCTGGAACTGCCGGGTGAATGGGGATTATATGGACGGTTTGGTAGCAATTGTTTCTTAAAAAAACATTTTTTATTCGTCATTTAACATTTAATGATTCAGTCTAACATAAATACGCAGGGCGAAACACACTGTGCCGACCGGCCGACATGTCAGAATCAGTCAGAAATCGGCCTTATGGCTGTTACAATCAGTTGGTGGTCGACGGATGTTTTCTCCTAGGTGGGTGCTAATTCAGTTGGTCAGTTGGTTTAGTACACCTTTTTTACTTTCTTGTTTTTCAGTGAGAAGTCGTACAGGGTTCCTATTTGCAGGTCTCTGTTTGCGTTGAATTACTTCAATTCCAACCCCTACAATTTCATTTATCATTAGTTTATCATGCGCATACCAACTAATATATCGAAAGGGTCTACATAAGTTTGATGTGTTACAGGAAAATGAGTCAAAAGTCGCAAAAATGGATTTTGTGATATCATCATGTTTAGAAAGGTGGGTTGAAGCCGATTCTAATGATAGTAACTAATCTACTATGTATTTTTATGATTAATATATATGAGTATATATATGGTTATATTATGATGGACTCACATTCTACAGCTGGACACCTGAATGGACTAACGAACACTGGTTACCAAGGGTTACTCCCGCCAGTGATTTGAACACTCACTCTAATGCTGACCAACGCAGTGGGCAGTCGTGTGTTTCCTGCTTGAGATTTTTACCATGGGGCTCTGCAATGCTTGCGGTTTGTCTCATAAACATCCCGGTACGAGCTCTTGTAGGTTTAAAAGGGAAGCTATTCAAAGGTGCCTAGATGAAGGTGACGAAGAAACTAATTGGAAAAATTACCTGGATGGGAAGATCGACGACGAGGATTCTGTGTCTGGTGATACTGCTTCACTCGGCACTACCGATGTCTTGTCGAAACTCCTTTCAATGTCCTCCTTGCAGCAACAACAACTCACGTCTTTGGTTTCAAGCCAAGCTGCTGATAAAGTTACTCTAGCCTGTATGTTGGACAGAATTTCGGTCCTGGAACGTGGAAATTCGATCCAGTCCCCGACTCCATTACTACCCAAGTCACCTCGTCTTGCTGCATCATTAGGTCAGCCCTCAGCCCAGGGAGTCCCTGCCATTACGGCTACGTCTGGGTCTGCCGCCTCCATGCTGGTTCCTCCTTCAACCGCTCCCGGTCTGGCTGGTCTTGTGACGGCCGGTCTGCCCCCGCTGTCATCTACTACTGCTGTCAACACACCTGGGTTGACTCCTACCTTGCCTGGTATGCCTACTACTGTCACTACCGCTGACCCGGCTGCTGCTGCTATGATCGCCATGGCAACTTCGATGAACCAATTGTCAATCAGCATTGACCCTTCTGTGACCCGGCAGCAAGGTATTCCTTTAAGACCAGAATATCAGTATCTTGTTCTTGTAAAAGGTATGCCTCTAAAGACCGCTGATCCTTCTAAGATGTCGCCTCAGGAATATTTATATGGGATGTCATTGGTGCTCGAACACTTGGTAAACAATGGTGGGGATTGGCGCAGCTATCTCGCCCACTTCCAGAATGTTTTGAACCTCTCCATTGGCAAGTCTTATATTAATTCCGCCTATACTAGCTATGACAGGGAGGTGGTGGACTGTTACTTGAGGAATCCTGCTGCTGGGTTTTCACCTCGTAGTGCGTTATCCATTGCTACTCATTTCACGTCTACAAACAAGTCAAAAGCTAGAAACGTGAACAAAACAAAGTCTGGATCTACTCTTAAACGCAATTCTGACGGGAAACTAGTGATTCCTACGGACCTGACGATGTGTGTTATAAGTTTAATTACGGAGTCTGTACTGGAGCTTGTTCTCGCTCCCATGTTTGTGGGTCATGTAAATCGAAGGCGCACAAGATGGGGTTTTGCAGGAAAACGGACCCTGCAGACAAGTAATGATACGTCACACTACTTCCGGTCCATTCCAAAATGGTGGTTCTCAACCCATTCTTCAGTCCTCCGACAATGATTTTGCTACTACTACGTCGCCCTCAACTGTATCTGAGGCGTCTGAATTATTCATTCCTCCTACTAGTGACCTCATCCAGGATTGTGCCCACTTTTGTGATTCTCCTGTGATCCCATCGGCTACTATCACATCGACTGATGTCAGTTTGTCGAGCCCGACCAGTGTTTACTTCTATTTGCCTATGCTCACCCGTGCCTCGTCCCGACATAAGATTGGCGGTGTTTACTCGCAGATGAACCTTGCCGGGTGGTTGCACGAACTTCAGTTCGAGGAGGATAAAGTGCTCTCTTCGTTCTTGTTTGAGGGTATATGCAAAGGTTTTAGAATTGTAGATTCTGATGCCAACGTTCCTCATTATTCTTGTGATAACTATGCGTCTGCTACGTCGGGCCCTGCCTTCTCCTTCATCTCCGATCTGATTGTTCAGGAGTTGAGTGAAGAGAAATTTATATTTACGGCCTGCCCAGCTAACACACTACGTAATTTCTACGTTGTGATTGTTTACGTTGTAGCAACGTAAATCTGTATGGAAGAAATAACGTGAATGCAACGTAAACATTTTTTTCATTTTTTTAAACAAAAGAAAATTTAAATTAAAGAATAATAATTTTTTTAAAAAACAATTTCTACGTTGTATTCACATTATTTCTTCCATACAGATTTACGTAATTACAACCGACCAAAAAATAGAAAATAATGTCGCCACAACGTGAATACAACGGAAAATTGTTAGCTGGGTGGAACACTCCTAGATGTATTCATTCAATTAGTGCGGTACCTAAGCAAGGTGGAAAATACCGTCCAATCACCGACTGTAGCAGGCCACCGTTGTATTCCATTAACAACTTCATGTGTGAGACAGCGCAACCCTTCAAGTACAAGTATGTTGATTTGGTGTCTTCAGTTCTTTCCCCTGGAGACTTCATGTCTTGTGTTGACATAAAGGCGGCATACCGCTCTATTTCTGTGCATCCTCATGACTGGCAATTTCAAGGATTGAGATGGATTATAGATGGAGTTCCACGCACCTTGATGGACACACGTCTGTGCTTCGTATTTTTATATCTTAAGTTTGATATCTTTAGTTTGAATAAAAAGTTTGCAATATTTTGGGGAGGATGATTACTAATAAAGTAGCTGAATATACTCTATAGGGTGACCTTAGAAATACATCTAGATATATTTATTACACTGTCTTAAAACGTTGTACATGTATTCATGCCAGTAGCAGCGCTAAACACCCTAAAATAGAGGATATTCCAACAAAGATATTCTATTAATAAATCACTTAAAAAAATATCTATTCTGCGACTTGTGGATCGTTTTCCTTAAACACGTCACAAATATGCTTTAATGGTTATCATAATGCATATATAATCAGTCTGATAATAACCATGCAGTGAATTCATAATTCCATGACTCAACTACACTATACAAGTTCATATAGTGCAACTGCGTTAGGCATCTAATAATTTGACCAACAGACTATCATCTTGTTACATAATTATTCTAAGAATGTCATATCCCCCTCAAACTTCCTACATCATTCAGTGACCCATTATTATACACGAGGTTATTTCATTCGCAATATACATTATCACTTTCACGGGTTTCGACGTATGTAATGAAATACTACCTTAGTGAACGAGAGAGATTTTGAACAATCTAAGAGGCTACTGCTCTAAAACGATTGATGTCATTTGTAGAGGTGGTTATGTGTTCCAATTTAGAGCATTGGACAACGTAAGGCCTTGGAATTGATAGAGTTCAATGGGTGGAGAAGGTCACTGGTACAGTACCGTTAATTGCAAAGGAAATGGTGACAAATCGTGGCTGGAAATGGGGTGGGGTTTGCGGTGACACGGCTCCAAATTAGAGGAAGTCAATCGTCTTTAGGCCTACTAATTGACTACTGGTTTATCATACTAATTGAGGTATTCACATGTAATGCTATGTCTGCTGGGTAGCTAATATATATTAAATCGTATACATGCGCGCATTTATTATTCTAGCAAACGTTGGTCATTTAATCGCTTTGACAAAGAGACAGGTAAAACCGCATAATTTTGCTGAGCATCATCAAATTTTTTAAAACGTTTTGTCAAAAGGTGTTTTAAGCGGTATACTTTCAAAGTCTGGCGTAATTATTGACTCTTTTTTTGTTTCGAAAAAGTGTCATACACCTTGGGAGATATTCGGGTTTATGTAAAGCATAATACACTACCCGTCTAATTAAGGTACCTCTGGAAACTTGATTTAGCACTTTTGAAACTACTACCATAATTCAAAAAAGGTCAAACATGCCACAGAACTAGAGAGATGAAATGACGACTTTGTTCTACCACCTTAAAATATATCCTTTCTTTTTTCTCCCCTTTCTTTACTCGAGTTGGCCCAGGTCATTTAGGGCCACATTCGTCTTAATCACTGAGAATGAGAGATGATCAGACGAGATCAGTCTTGAGCCAGACGGTAAAACAAGCTAAACAGAGTCTACTGGTCTAAAATGATTGATGTCATAAGTAGAGGTGGTTTATACCTTCCAATTTAGAGCATTGGACCAGAGACCCTATAAGGTCTCTGATTGAACTAAGTAAAGCCGCAGTTCTAAGTTGTCTAATGGGTCGATAAGTAGACCGTTTTACCAGTAGACTTATGAAGGAAATGTATCTTCATTTTGAGTGAATGCTGGTATTTTCTTACAATGTGATCTAAAATCCTACTAACGCATTAACTGAACCAGGGATCATACGTGTATAATTCTGTGAAATACGCAGGTAGACACAAAGTAATTATGCTCATAACATTGATTGAATTACCCACATGAATATTTGCCTAGGAATTATCAGACACTTGCATCCCTTACCTTGTCCTTGAAAGTATAGCAACTATCAGCATCAATTAAACATCGTGTTTATTAGTTTAGTGTACATGTACTGCAAATAAAGACTGAGCAATCCATAAAAAAGAAATTACGTCCCATCATCTTCGAATTAAGCTCATAGGTGTCTGCGCTCTCTACAGATCATCTGGCGGGGTAGAATATCACTGCTGAGGTCTTTCCTTTAAGATAAAAGGCATTTTATTGCCAAATAGAATATTCTGTTTTGTCGTCTAACCTGCTGGACGAGCATAGGATTCTCCCACGCTGCTTTTATATGGCGATAAGGTCATGAATATATGCAGTGTTAGGTAAAAGGTATTATAGTTACATGTATACAAATGTATATGGTACCAAGCAGATATACCCATGTATTGGAATTTTAATTTATTTGAAACAGTTTACTTCCACATTTGAACTTACTGGAACGTTAAAACAAAGTTCAACGGGATTTTGAAATAATATTTCCTATTTTCCAATATCTCAGAAAACGCCTCCCTCGTGCGGCATAACACCACACCCAAAGGGCACCTCCTAAAGGTTACGTAGTTGTATAGGTCTGCCTTAGAATATAACTAGACACAGGCCTTGACAGTACGAATAATAATGTGATTAAGGTATACTAAAATCAACTAATACTACTGCTGTTGAATTGAATATCACTTTCCATCTAGAGAAATACAAGCGCATACTAATATAGATTTCATTTCCCGGCAAACTCAAAAAAGTGCAGTAGAAACACTGGGAAGATGAAAAAGATCGTAATGAAGATAATGCACCTTATTAGGAGTACACTTTATGGTGTTAATAACAGGAGCATGCTATTTAACCGCCAGTAACTCTCGCCACTACAAGTTCTAAGTAGTATACGGCGATTGCCACTAAACCCAGGAGACATTGTCTGATTAGAAAGAGCGGGAAGATGATGGCTATTAATTAATGTACGATAATGACACGGCTTCGTGGAGCCATTAGTTGTTATGGTCATAGGAGAACTTTCTCGTTGAGATGTGACAATATATGTCTCTCCAAATCTATCGCAATACTTCAAGACAATGTAGCACCCTTTTTATTTTATTTTTGTTGTCTTTTTCCATCGTATACACCTACACTTAAACAATAAGCAGTTGAGTGCAAAAGTAATGTTAACAAGACCTGCAAAGTTATAAAGTGACCTTATATGAGAGATGTGTCGTGTTTACATTACATCATATATATATATATATGCCACAGCTACGTTGAACTACCCATATACTAGTAAATTACTTGGATTGTGAATATCATATATTTTTTATCATAATTTTATTTTACCAGGAGAGAATGGCGATGGGGATGGCTTTGGCTATTATGTTCAACGGGGAGCAGGTGAGGGTTCCTGTATTTTCAATTCATTTTGCATTCCTTTTTAGTAAAGGTATTAAGAGCTGATTTTATGATGGTACCCATAATAAAACAATGGCAATCTGTCTGTTTGATAACCTTTTGATTTCATGTGGCATTGCGCCGAGTTCATGTTCGTCTTAAAAGGCTAGTTCATTCCATTTTGGAGCCCGTTTATAAATAGTTTTGGTATATTTTATACCTTGGCATTTCTAATTTGATAGTTCGTCCCATCCGTGCTCTAGTATTTGGTGCATGGTGTATAGATTTTAGAGTTTTAATTAAGTTCCATCCTAGGAACTATTATCTAGACATTGAAATAGACCAATCCTAGGAACTATCATCTAGACATTGAAATAGACACCTCAATAAAATTTAAAGAAGTGGTATCCATTGACATAACCAGCCTTGCCCAGCCGTCCTGCGCATTGTCCGGTAGGGAAGGCCAGGCATTACATAACACAAATTAATACAAAATAAATGCCTAGCTATAAAAGCTGGTAACTCTGAAATTAAAAGATATACTTCCCCAGAAAACACCATTAATCAAACACCAACACAGGAGAGAAGAAGTAAGGCTTGTATGGGATGTAATGTTTTTAATTTTATAATTGTTTTATTAAAATTATATAATTTAAAAAAAACAACTTTTATTCAGCATGTCAACAAATAACCACTTTCTGTCATGGGGTCAATCACACTACTTTTACATCGCACCCTCAGCTCATCATGTATGTATTTCTGAAATATAAAGGTAACATGAGGGTTGTAGACATATATTATATACACCGTTTCAACAGAAGTAAAGTTTGCGTTTGTTATTGAGCGCGATGTGCTTTTAAATCCTTACTCCGGTGAGGGAGCCCAGGGGTGTGTGTGGGGGGGGGGTACATTACAAAAAGGAAAACTATGTGCCAAAGCGCTTATCTCATCGTTTTGAATTATATAATTAAAATTGTTGAACGGTGGAGTTAATAAAAGATTTGAGTTGATGATAAATTAATAATTGATGTTAGGCATCAATGTTTGAGTTGATAAGATAAATTAAAATTGAATTAGATTATGAATGATGAAATTATGAATTATGATGAAATAGAGGGAAGTGGAGGGTGGGCATAAATTTGTAAAGTGGTAGCTCTGAAGCGTGAGGTAAGAATGAGGTAGAGGAAGGGACAGGTGAGCAGAAGTATTATGTATTGTATACATAGTATAGGGGATAGGTCGGGTGTTAGTAGGTATTGGTAGATCAATGACTCCCCCTGGTGTCATTCGACCCCATGAGGCAACTATTACTGATTTATAAAGTTCATGTTCCTGCCTATCATAGATCATGCAGACATCATTCAAGACTTGCATGAAGATTTCAAAAACAAAAAAAAAGACTCACATGAAGCTGAAAACCTACATAGACTGCAAATCCTCCAAAATAGGATACTTAAAACCATCTATAGATTGCCACCCAGGGCAAGTGTGCAAGATTTACATATTACCAAAAGGGTCCTTCCCCTAAAATATTGTCGTAGGTTGCATCTACTCCAGGCGGGCCATCGTCGGTCCCCAAACCCCAGGAACTTGGATATTAGAAATATAAACACAAGCAATTTCGTACAAGACAGAAATGTTCTTAAACAAACCACACCGAAACAGAACAAATTAAAAGATCAAGATGTAGTGCCATACGGAAACCGCTGTTTCCATATACTACTATCATGAACTGAAATATTACCTTACCCTTATATATAGTCCTAGTTGGTGTCCAAGAGGTGGGACCACTATTTCATTAACCACTATTTCTATGTTTCCTTCTTGTACCACAATGATATTGATACACCAACTTGTATAAACACTCTTTATAATTATGTCAGTAATTTGACCATGTTCCAACGAGTCATTCTTATTAAAACATAATAATAATAGTAGAAGTTTGTCCTGTTGTTACTTCCCCTCCAACAAATGAACCAGTGGGTCATTTGAAATTATAAACAGAATTCCATGAACCTGGAATAGACCCCCGACTGTGGCCCACCAACCCATTGACAAAATCTGTTTTTGTGTTTTTTCAACACCGGATCTTTAAAGAACCAGGCTAGACCTCATTACATCTGAGAAGACGAATATTTTATAAAACTATCATTATCAACTCGATGCAAGTGTGCATAAGTTAACACTAAGAATAATCAACGCCATATTGTATTCACTGTATCTATTAGATTAGATAAGAAGAAACTGTAAGATTACAGGTAGAGAATCGCTTTCAGACGTTGATTGGAGTGACGTTGTTCCCTGCATAAGAAGCTTGTAAGCAATGCTAGAATGGACTGAAAACCTCCCTCATATTATGGATTATACTACTTGGTTTATCAATATTTTGCTGCTGGTATAATCTTTATACAAAAATTTGAAGTCTAATCACCGAGAGAAAACTGCCACCACTGAGCGATAATAGGTGAAGCCATCGCATGAAAGCAATGGGGTGGGTCCTCCAAATACAAATGAGGATGTTTTAGAAGCCCTGGAGCAAAAGCAACTGGACAAAATCCTCCAAAATGTTCGTCAAATGACTTTAAGATGGGTTGGAAAAGAATGGAACAAGAAGTAGAAAATGTTCAGTTTTTGACCGACATTAGCTGGGAGTGCAGCTTTAAGCAGGAAAGACCCCTCCAATAGCAGTCTTTGATTGTAATAAAAAGTTTTCAAATTCAAATCCTTTGGTTGTTGAAGAGCACGGTATCTGCGTGTATGTGCATACATATAGTGCTGGGTATATTCGAGGATAACCCATTGCTAGTTTCAGAGTTCTATTCTCACCGGTCTATATTTTACCCAGTTTATTTTTCTGAAGGTGCATATTATATAGCAAAAGCTATATAATGGAAAACTCAGTGTAACATAAAACCTTTGATTTCACCGTCCATCATCAGGGCACAGTGTTTGGTAAGGGCAGTCCTTCTCGTTATTATGGCCTTAAGCCTAATAGCTGCCTTGCCTTTTCTGTCCGTCTGATATACATCCAATATTTATGATCATTGACTAGGTAGGTGCATCGTTGCAATGATCAACTATATCAAAGCATCTTTGCATAATACAACAAATTAGACAAGTCTAGGTGGAAGGTTAATATCAGGCCAGCAGTTCAAACGGCAATCGGGAAGGAGGGTAACTGCTGTAAATCCCATATATATGTATAAGAAAGGCGATGGCAAGAAATAAGGATATAAAAGATACATTAGGGATCAAAGCAAAGAGAGGAAATTTCATGCACTGTAAAGCTCCAGTCAATGAACCTTTGAAGCATAATCTTTAGAAAGTACCCCACCACAATGTGCATTGGATCTGGATAGATCGACATCATTATAAAGGAAAAGTCTTTTAAAGAATTTCCTACTTTAGTTATCTCTTTTGTGAAATACCCTGTAGTGTACTTTAGCCAGCGGGTAAAGAAAAGATGAAAAGCAGTGTATATAATGACAGGCCCAAAAGATATGTCCTAGTTCTCTTGTGATTATTTAAATTAAAGACGTTGAGAATTCTGAAAATGCGTCTATTCTGTCATCTGAAGTGATGGTCTGTATGGCACAAATGTGTTATTCTCATGAATACGATATGATGAAATGTTGTTACAAGAACACCGTTTAATAGATTTTTGATGTTTCAGTTACTGAGACACTCAAATAGTGGTATCATGAGTAATTTGTAATATTTCTATTGTACCAAAGTTCTGTAGGTGGTAATAGGGAGATTGCACCAATTGCTTTAGCGTCACACCAGGGACTGGTGACCTTGACCCTAGATCAGGGTCATGGTGGGCACTGCTCCAGTTTTCAGGTACCTTCACTTCACTCTAGGTGTCAAATTTTGCTCTGTTGCCGCATCAAGAATTCTGGCTCTTTGTCCAACAAATTGGGCAGGATTATCAAATAATAGGAAGCTTTTTCAGAGTATGATTGTTCACAAAAACAAAAGGGAGTTTAAGGGCTGACTGAATAGAGAAAGAGAAGGGTGTGGTGGTGGCACCGTGTCGGGAAAGTCAAGGGTGCAGGACGCACTGGTGGGTGGTAAGGCATGAGAGGCCTGTGTCAGTGACAAATGTGCCCACAAATAAACATGTGTGTAGGAATCTGACCTGAGAGTGAGGGACACTATAGGACAGCTCTCACGCACTGGGGAATTTGTGATATTAACAATGTGGTTTGGGATTATCAGTTGTGCCCAGAGCTTGACAGGAAGATTTGAGAACTGCTTCTGCACAGGTGGTATATACTAGAATGTTGAATAGATGTTAGACAAATTGAGTTATTCAAAGGAGTATTAGGTTCGAATCCGACCCCCACCCCCCACACGCCACACACACACATGCAAACTCAATTGAGGGATGTGCAATGTACAATACATGTATTTGGTTAATAGCATCTTCGATTCCTACTGCATGAAGCAATGCTAAATTTCAAGCTGATTGTGCAGTATATTTAGTTTCATCATAATTACTTTCATTTAGTTTTGTCAGTTTTGTCACCCATATAACATTCATTTTATGGGTGACGTTCGACTGAAAAACTTGTCAAAATTGGTTCTCCGATAAAATAAGAAAGAATCATATTGCAACTTTCCCAAAGTAATAAGTTAGAAGCTGTTGCCAGTACACACCTATATTAAAAATCCCTCAGAAAGTACCATTAAAAAAACACCGTCGTTAAAAGCCCCCCAAAAAATTCGTATAGCTATCTGATAACATGGACAGAAATTGTCAGACATCCTGGGGGAATACTATGCATGTATATACCTCACTTAAATTATCAGTTCCTCAGAAATGACTTTAAGGCTGCCGTCAATGAAGAAGATTTCTTTTTTCCCACGGGCACAGCTCGGATAAAATCAAAACACTCTCTAGGGATATTTGCACAAATTCGCTCTGTGTAAACAGTGCACCACTCATGATTCCATACCCTGAGGAGGGAAATTTAATTCAAAATTCCAATTATTTTCCTTTAAAGATCTTTGAAATTGGGTCTCAACGCTTTACCTCGTCATCTGGTACATGTATTGGCCGTGATTCAAAAATGTGTGGGTTGAAGAAGACTTCCTAATATAACATTGTGCGAAAGAATGTAAAAAATTGGATTATTGACTGAAAAATATTAATCTACATTCATACAAGTTGCTTTAAAACGACCGAAAACTATTTGATAACACGGAATATTTTTGTAAGTGACTGCAGACATGTGACCAAGAAAGCATTCGCGGAAATAAAACATGTAATACTCAGAAAATATGTAGCCCAAACAAATACTTTAAAGCGTATGTTAAAATGTGATTGGTGTATATGTTTTACAACGTCGTAAGTACAGTTTAATATTCCTAACTTTGTTCTTTCCTTCCACGTATTTTGTATCATTTGTAACACGATTCAATTTCAATCACATATCGTACTTGTTATATGTTTACTGATACAGGAGAGATATGGAGTTTGGAGGAAAATGTTTTTTTAAGGTTTCCCTCGCCGAAGGCGGTACGAGCGCCGAAGGCGGTACGAGCGCCGAAGGCGCTTGTACTGGGAAACCTTATATAGGTTCCAGTTTTTGCCGCCTGTTCTTTGCGCGTCTGCGTCGCCCCCTTATCGCCAAAGGCGCTTGTACTGGAAAACCTTATATAGGTTCCAGTTTTTGCTGCCTGTTCTTTGCGCGTCCGCGTCACCCCCTTATAAGGAAAACCCGCCTGTTCCCACCTGAATTTCCGACGCACTTGCGTACACATCGCGGTGATTTTACGCTCCCGCAAATTGATAAAAATCAGTATTTTTAATCGAAATACATTGTCAAGATGTTGAAATTCCGAAAGAGCATGCTTTTCTACCCCTAAATATGTGTTTATATCAAGTTCAGCCTTATTGAATGAGGCAGATATGAGAGAAAGTGTTCAGTTAAATAAAAAAGCTTGCTGACGATTGTATAGGAATTATATAACGCTCCCACAAAATTATAAAAAAAACACTATTTCTACTCAAAATACATTGTCAAGATGTTGAAAATCAGAAAGAGCATACTTTTCTCACCCCATGCATGTAATTTATCACAACTCATAGTTAAATAAGGAAGATACAAGGGAAACTACACCCCAATAATTTTCAGCTGTGGCTTGCCCTGCAGACTGTGTGCGAAAAGGCATAGGCATTGGCTCCCATCAACGATTGTTGAATATTCCCAGAACTATTGCTTCCATAGACTCGAAGCCTGATAAATAAGAGTATTTAGGGCATGGGCATGTTTCATGCAGCTTCTGTTAAAGCTATATATTTTTTTCTTTCTTTCTAGCCATCCAATCAACGATCCTATAGCTACACATGTGTAGCTATAGGATCGTTGATCCAATGCCCAATGCCGGCGACGACGTCTGCGCGCTCCATTTTTGCAACGTTGGTAACGCACATTGATGGAGTCCTTGACAACACGTTTTCCCGCGTGGAGTTGGGATCAATTTGAGGGGAGGGTTTTTTTTATTGTAAAGGGGATTCGGGGGAAACCGTTGTTTCCTTGGTCACAGCCAAAATTTCTTGTTAAATTTTAAATTTCAAATGAATTTGTATGTAAGGTAGAAAAGATCCTTCTCGTGGAGAAAGAGCTACATTTTGAATGTTTAATGTATGTGGTCCGCCAAGCAGAAAGGTGCCTTCCCGTGGGAGTTATAGTTCCTTGGGATTCCCGCCAGGAGTCGCATCATATTCATGACGTCACTGTCACAAATGTTTATATTAGTAATTCTGAAAGGCAGGTAACTTTGAAAGTCTGTAACTTCACTAATTGTTGGAGTATCAACAAAATTCTTTCACTTTTATAATGCTCATTTCCCCTTCTATACATCCCTGTCATTTTAAAAAAGATTTGTTTAATATTTATTTTTTGTACATATGATGTGTCACAGGAAAATGAGTCACTCCCCCAACCTATTTGAGATCATCTTCTGAAAACTGACATAACTTTACAAAAAAAAACATATCTTGGCAAATTCTGGGAATATTCAACAATTTTGGGGGGCTATTGACTCAGGAGGACACGCAGATTCAGAATCTATAATAAACCCGAATTCAAAAATTTGGCCCTGGGGTCCCCTTTCTGATTGGCTGGTCACATTGGATAGGATCCACCCATTTGTAATATTTGTATTAGACCCAACGCTGGGGCTGGATTTTAGAGATTCATTAATATTCTTTAATATTCTTTTTATTTGTTTATTATTTTTTGTTAAAACGCCTAATGTGCGAGGCTCTTAAACATTTGTTTTATCTATAATAATTTGTATCGATACTATATATATAGAATGACTCTGTCATATGTTCATAAATGTCAAGACATTGTGTTACCTTTTGTAAGCATGTCAGCACGTCCTGAGAATAGTGTAACTGTTACATAATGTTCAATTGCTGAATAAAAATCTTAAATACAATACTTAAGGTAAAAACTATGCACCACGCGTTTCCAAACGCAGATTGAAATATCTGAGAAATGACTCTCCTTCCCTCTCCCTCCCTCTCCCTCTCACCTTTCCGCTCACCCTCCGTCCCGCTCATCATCTCTCTCACCCTCATTCTCTCCCCTTCACTTCCTCCTCTCTCTACCTCTCCTTCTTTCTCTCTCTCCCGCTCCTGCTCACGCTCATACACCCTCCTCCTCTCACTTCCATTTCGTCCTAGATTTCTCTCTTCTTGCCTCCCTCTCTCTCCTGTATCTATAGATGATGGCATAGGAATATATGGATGTTCATTGATGTGAAAAAGAGTGAGAAAAGTAAACTTTAATTGGATATCTTGATATTTGGATAATCTTTGTGTCAGAAAGAATATCCCAAAGGGTCCACCTAAGATAGTATCTTTTCGGATATCAAAATATCCGTAAGTCATGTTGATTATGTTATGGAATATCTTAGAAAAGGAAAAGGATATTCCAAAAGGAATATGTTGGATATTTCCTATTTCACATAGATATCCTTTCCAATTGGGGACAAAACAGCCTTGAGCGTCATTATGAGAATCAGATCCGCAGGGGCTTGAAATAATAATCAGAGTAGGAGTTATTTTCTAAATGACAATGCGTTTCTGCCTTTCTTCAATATTCAAATTCAAATTCAAAATAAAAGGCTGACGATTTGAATGAGAACGTCGATCCACACCGGCCTTTCAC
This sequence comes from Sthenelais limicola, assembly GCA_942159475.1. Classification (NCBI taxonomy): domain Eukaryota; kingdom Metazoa; phylum Annelida; class Polychaeta; order Phyllodocida; family Sigalionidae; genus Sthenelais; species Sthenelais limicola. The sequence goes on along the minus strand of OW804097.1, from coordinate 66,058,592 downwards.
TCAAACACGACCATAAGAACAATGGAATGTTCACCTTCATTAAACTTGGATGCATCAGATTTCCAAAAGTTAAACTTTTCCAAAGGGCATGGGAAGGAAACTTTAGATTGGGGGTGAGGGAAAACTTTAGTTAATCTTATATATCATAATTATTATTGGTCATATCAAGGATTCATGTTATTATTAAGACCCTTTAGGTACTTAATCGTATAGTTTGCATATAGGGGATACTCTATTCATTTATAATCACGCTTTTGAATTGAGATACAGATACAATTTAATCAAAATACAGGAGAAGACGTGGGAATGTTAAAAGCAGTACATCTATATAATTATGGCAAAGCACCTTTGGTTCAAGAAACGATATTTCGCCTAACAATCTCCCCCAAGCACAAGCTAATTTCTTATTCATTTCTAAGGGAGATAGAAGGACAAAAACTTATTGGTATCCACTCCATCAATATAGAAAAGGGCTTACCACCAAAGAACTCATCAAAGGGAGTTTGCTTTACAGCCATTATCTCCTAGGCTGTCTTCCTGATTTTAAGAAGTCTGCACCTGGGTGAATCCGATTGTTGTTGAGAAGATAGGCGCTTGAAGGACCTTTTTGTTTTGACAATCAACTTAGTTGTGAATGGGATTTCGCTGTTCATGTTTGTGTAATAACCAGTATTTTCCCAAGGCAAGAGACAATGAATTGATTTTATAGAAAGGTTTTCATAGATTCTGTGCTTTATATATAAACAAGACTGAAGTTGTATGAACTACTAGATATGTACAGGCATCTGGTCACACAGTATCGGTCAACTTCTTCTTGGTTCATTTCAAACATTACACTGATTGTTTTGGGAGACATTAGCGTACAATGGCAAATCAACCGATTTCATCAGGGGAAAGAGACGGAATCCATTTGACTGCATGGAATTGATTTCCCCAGAAATCACAAAAATCGGCCCAGGTTTAATCCTTTTCTTCTTTTTAATTAAATGGTTGCGGATTGGATTGATTTTAATTATGAATTTGATAATGGAATCTGGGGGACAGGGATCTGTAAACGCTGCTTGGTCAACTGCTTTTAGTTGGTGAGAGGATACTCGTTGGAGACCCGAAGATAATGAACATGCCTCAAAACTCTCCTTTTAAATTAATTGGCATACACACAAACATAGAGCTGTTTATCCATTGCAGATTCCCCCTGACTCAGTGCAACTTTGAATTGATATAAAACGGTATAAGAATCAAATGATAATAATATTACAAGTACACGTATATTCAAGAGAAGAAAGAGCTCATGAAGACATTTTAGAATTAGGAAGAATCGCGTGTAGTTGGGACTGTACAGTTCACTGTATTCATCTGCCCAATTCTGCTAATCAGAAGGTCCGAGAGGTGAAGTCCTAGGGGAAAGATTCTAGGGGAGGAAGGTCCAGGTGGACAAGACCAAGGGTGAAAGTCTTGGGCAGGGGTGAAAAGTCCAGGGGTGAAAGGTCTTATCGCCCCGAGCTCTCTTTGCGTGTGATGTCATTGGGTTCTACTTATTAGTGATGGTGATAATATATTTAGGAAAAGTAACTCTCCATTCATTCCCAATAGTACTTCGACATGTCAGTGGCTTGCAATGTACCGTTCTCCAGGGGCTAGACTGATTTCTCAAAGAATATTAAATTCCATTCATAACAAAGATTAGATGTGCTGATAGATCAAATATGTGCTTTTGAGTTTATCACACAGGCCTGTCCCCTGGCGCACACTCTGCTAACTATTTGTCACCACCTCAGGTAATGCTGGATGCCTTTGATTAGGCAGGGGACATATGACAGATGGCAAAAATATTGCTAGAAAAATAAAGACAAGTCACCTTCCAAACAATGATAAAACAAAGGGTCTGGAATGAGTTCTAGAAGATAAGCATCCTCTCCTGTTGCTAAAATAAGATTCGAAAATGAAAAGCTACTGTGTCATTAGGTTGCCTTCAAAGAGCCAGGGTTACTTAATACTGGGCAAGAGCTTCCAAGTGACACCAGCTCTTTAGGCTGATTAATAACTATAAGGACGCAGAGGGTATCCTTTTTATGTCCCAGCAAGTTGCATTCTACCTGGACCTATAACACAAATCACCTTGGCACTACTATGCTGTATGTGAACAAATGGACCCTGGTTATTCAGTAAATTTCAGACTCAACTGATGAGTGGTTACCAAGGGCCATTAATAAATGATGCAGAAATTCTATTCATCAGAGTTTTCTAGCGACAGGCTCCAGGTTTTAATCCCTTTGGCATATTCATGTGAACCATCAGATTCAGAGGGCACCATAAAGCTGAATCAAATGACCCAGAGCCATTCGCCACAGTTCATCTACAGCAAATGTGTGCAGCTACTGAAATGAACACACACTGCTTATCACCAGCTTGGAATTGACCCCTTCAAGGCTGGTCACCCACCATCACCAATATTATGCAAATAATAGCAGTAAATTGCTTATGTCTGACATCTAGGTGGTGTTGGAAGTGTGATATATGGCAGCAATACCGAGACCCTAGTAAAAGATATACTGTGCAGAGTGTCATCGCCACTCAGACTCATTTGCTGGCACAAGTTAACTTTATGAGCCTTAGCCTCACGCAGTAACCAGGGTAGAAGGGCGTATACCAGTAAAGCACAACCCCCAGGCTGTAGTGCGTACTTACAAGTAAACTCGCCACATTCAGGAAATAGGTAAAAATGGCCCCATGGGGGCTATCCTTATGAACACGATTATGGGACAAAAGGGCTTTTTCAGTTCACCTGAGTGAGGAGGATCTTGCCTTTAGTGCAGAGGAAACTCAAAGTGTATTTAATTTGCTATTCCCTCTGAGACAAGAGCCAATTTCCCGTCTTTTTCTCATAGAGAATCTGCAATTTCATTGGGCTATTTATGGCCAAGTCTGAGAGTAAATGACTTCCAGGTTTCCTGTCAGTTGGCCCATGGAAGCGACGCCTTCCGGTTGAAGGTGTGTCGCTTTAGATGCAGAGATGGAAATGGTAATGCGAAATGACTGCCATTAGGTCAAATGGCGTCGGGGCCATTCAAAGGGTGATCACATAGAGGAATGTTGCCAGGGTATCATCACGCTTAAAAACTGTGCTTAGAAAGTAGCCATGGTGTGTGTTAATGGGGCTCAAGGAAGGTGCGAGGCTGCATTAGTAAGTAACGATGGGGATCGAATGAGGATGAAAAGCTCAGGAAAATGTGGCTTGGTGGAGATACTAAGTTGAATGGAGGACTGACATATACTGACCAAGGATCTAGCAAGATTTTCGAATTTGAAGGGGCTCTGAAGTATTCGGCATTAGATATTTTCGAATATTGACTCAAATGGAAACAATGGCACGTTCCTACTCTTCCTATTCCTATTAAGAGGTGACTGATTATTCTTTTAGACAAGAAGTTAGTTTCGTTAAATGTTAAAGCCTTTCCCTCTTAAAGTCTGGAGAAGTATAAATGTTATCTAAGGTGTTGGGCATCAGAGACGCTTCCTTTTGTAATCACCTAATCGTTGCAAGCGATCCATCTTAACATTCCCTAGTAACACTTAGCTAAAGCTAGGTAGACACCTCAGAGAAACATAAGGCTGATACTTAGAAGTATAGATTCATGACACATATGGAGATGATCTTTCTGTGTTACTATATTTACAGTCCTGTCAATATTACAAGGAGAACAATTAATAAAACCATTTGGCCATAATCCCAGATAGTTTCAATATAGTTGTTTACGAAATTATATTTAATTTACAAGTTTATTTTTGAAATCTGGAATAAATTGTAATTATTTATTCATGCATTGGAGCGTCAAAGTGGACAGTCATTGAAGCATGCAAAGCATTGTCAATTACAATCAGAAGAGCATTCCTATCTTTAATCAAATTTGACATTCCTTTGAATTATTCGGATTCAGATAATTCAGGACAGTTTTGTTAGTTTGCTTGTTTCTTTTATTAAATAAGCTCTTGCATTGGACGTTATTTTCAGCCTATATCTAGTAATGATATTTAACATGAAGTAGAACGATTTATCTTATCATATTCCATAAGGATTATTTCATTATTAATGCATGCTAAAATTAATATACATACCAGTCCGTGTGAAGGGCTACATTACACTATAAGAACTTAGAGAAGGAGTGATTCAATTTGATATTTTCGGTTTTTCGGTATACAATGGGGTGGCAATAAATGATTAACGGGTGAGTTTCAGTGAATAATCCTCGCCGTGCATCTATACATAGGGTCAAAATGACGCTGTCATTTAATGCTGTCCCGTCACAACATTTCAAAACACTATAACTCAATAAATCTTCAACCTTTATTTATAGTCCTAGTTTAGTCTCTCTGAATTACACATACAAACTGCTATTTGTAGCACAAAATACTATGTGTCCATATGTTATAAAAGTAATTATTACACTCTCAAGTAACTGGTATCCCAAGCGAGCAACTGGTATATCAAATGCCAGACAACGTACGTGATACTTTTTTATTTTAAGTCTCTTCGAGGAACGACTAGGTATCATGTGGGGCAGACAAGTGCCTTAGTATTTAAAGCATATAAGCAGACAAATTAAGATGGACTCGACGCTGACCAGGGAATGTAGAAAGGAGGAAGTCTCTCATATCCCCATCATTATTTCTGAATGATTGCCGGCAGGTTTAGTGTCTCAACACTAATAACAGGCGGTGGAAATGGAGCTACTTCCGAAAGGTTATATAGACCTTTAGTTGGTTAAGTTGAGCCAGAAATCACCAGTCAAGGAGTAGGAAGTCACAGGCATCTACAAAGTCCCTTTCTACCAAGTTCCACCCGAGTTGGCATAATTATATTTGCAGGGAAATTAATCAAGATAGGATAATGACAGGGCTACCAGGCAATCTAGAACAAAACGTCCAAAATACTGCCCATATACTCAATACAAAGTTTCTTTCCCAATGTGTCTTCCAACGAAGTCATCTCACTAACGCTGGACTGGGGACTGCCCATGGAATTACATTATTACGGGAGCGCCAGCCTGACCCCGAACACACAAGTGGAGAGAAGTTATGGGAAATTGAGTTTTATTTACATACAAATCAATCAGGTGAGTTACATGTATGGTAATTATTAATGTGATATTGTAGTATAATTAGGAGAGATAATTATAATTAATTATATAATGATATAATAAATGGCCCCTTGGATATATGTTGATAGGTGAGGGTGGGAGGGAAGAGAAAAATATATAGGTGGTGAGGGGAGCGAGGAGAAGGAGAAAGTGAGGGGTGAGGGTGTAGAGCCGTTAGGGGCGCATGAGTGTATTATTGAGGTATATGGGTTGTGTGCTTGAGTCCAGGTGGCGCCGCAATACCACATCATCACTTATGCGATGACTACATTATTACGGGAGAGCCACTCTGACCCCGAACACACAAGTGGAGAGAAGATATGGGAAATTGAGTTTTATTTACATAAAAATCAATCAGGTGAGTTACATGTAAGGTAATTATTAATGTGATATTGTAGTATAATTAGGAGAGATAATTATAATTAATTATATAATGATATAATAAAGGCCCAAAAGAGCCAGGATTTTGTAATTAGGGAAGTGGAGGGAGGGTTAAAGAATTATATTGGGTCCTCGGGGCCGAGGAGGTGAGTATAATTATTTGATATGAGTTAGATATGTGAGGACACAGTTATATATGGCTGTGTGAATGTCAGGCATTATGTGAGTGTCATTGATTCAAGTGTCATTGGTAGTAGATGCCTCGTGTATTTAGTATAATGTCAGGCGAGCGCAGTGTTGATTATGATTATAAGCCAGTGCCCGTGTCCCCAGGCAGCTACCCACATAGTGGTTGGCTATCGTGCTATTGCGTTTGCTAGGATAGCACTGGTTTTAGGCTGTGAGGTGGATACATAGCGTTTATACGCATCTGAAGACCACCCTCCCAGTTCCTTGACTTGAAGCTCTGATGCGCCTGCTGTGTAGGCTGTGATTGCAGCTGCTTTTCTCAGGCTATGTAGTGATAGGGACTTTGTTTCAACCCCATGTCGCTTGAGATGTTCTTTCCACTTGCGGGCGACGAATGTTGCGGGGATTGGTCTGGTGGAGTGTCTGAATGTCAGGAATGGTTCCCTATCAGACGATGTGGGCTGTAAGAGGAGAAGCTGCCTGACTCTGCTGACAACGCAGATACACTGGTCAGGGCCTCTTGCTAGCCTGATGATCCTACGCTGGTAGGCTGTCTGCATATTCTTGGCCCCTTTTACTTGAAAAGTGACCTCCTCGGTTGAGACTTTGACATCCGCCCTTGTGAGGTGTCGTGCTGGGTCAAATCTCTTGATGGTTGGTGGCACGACTTCCGACTGTCGCATGGCACCTTGGTACATCATGAGGACGGCTGTGGCTAGCGCTGTCCCTTCGTAATCACCTGGTAACAATATTATCATGTGCCTTAGCATGCTGACATCGATAGGGGCCTTTGGGCTCGGAATGTACTCCTTGTTCCTTAGTAGTCCCTCGAGCGTCCATTTTACTCGATGGTGCTCATAATTGGCCGTACTGGCGTCACACCTCTTGAGATATGTCTTTATATGAGATAGGTGATTAGCGATGGTCTTGGGTGATTTTATGTAGGATGATAGGTGTTGGAGATATACACAGATATGGTCGACTCGGGCACTTTGCGGGTCGATCTGCATCTGCTGAGCGAATTTCAGGAATGCAGTGACAGCCGACTTCCTATTGCGACTTGTTCCAGCAGACCACGCCGCCTCCTGTGTCTGCTCCACTTGTGCGGCCAGGGTTTGCATTGGGGTGCCTGAAAAATAGGATGTCATTAACAAATTGCAATGCATAGAGGCATGGTGGTACAACCTTAAGTGCATAATGATCAACCCATCTGTCCCTTAATTGTTTTTGTGGTTTGCCCAGGTGTGATCGGCTAAGTGCATCGGCGACTGAGTTGGACGATCCCTGTATGTGGGCATATGACAGTCTGACGTCAAACCTGGCCTGCACCATCCAGGCAAGCCTTGCTGCGGCCAGCATGACATGGTTCTTTCCTTTTCCGTTCTGAAAGACTGATACACTTGACATGTTGTTGCAGAGTACTAAGATGTGACTACCTCTGTCACTCTCAGAGATGAATGTATGCAGTGCTACCGCGACATTGATAGCTTCTATCTCAGAGATGTTACATGCCTCCAGTTCCAGCCGGCATATCTGATATTCATATGCGAACTGGCCATCAGTGCCCCCTATGCCACTGAGGCAGGCATCCACGAGGTAAGTCTTTGTTGGTTCTATTTCGGGTATAATGGATCTTCCATTCCATTCCCCGCAGAAATCTCTGAACCACCGTAGATCTTCTTTTATGTGGCTGTTTACATTCATATGTGGTCCCTTGAATCCTCTCAGGCTGTCCAGGAGCCTTGATACAAATAGGCGTGCAGGTGGGACGCACTTACCTACATGTATCAGCGATCCAATGATAGATTGGAGCTCGCGCTTGGTGATGGTGCGCTTCTTTATATATTTATTAACTAGGGCGATGGTCTCCTTGATCTTGAGGGGAGGAATGGATAGTGACATCTCCTCTGCATCTATGAGTATTCCTAGCCAGGTGGCTTTGCTGCCAGGTTGTTGTAGCTTTCCAGAGGCCTCAGGGAGCCCTAGCTCCGCCAGTAGATTTCTGGCATAGTCGTAGGCTCTTGTTGTCGATTCTTTATCAGGGCCGAGTAGTGCTAGATCATCCAGGTACATGAATGATGTGAACCCTTCCCTCTCGAGCATGCGGACAATGGAGTTGGCCAACCTTTGCATATGCGCACTGGATCCATGACTGCCGAAGGGCATTGTTAGGTCGCAGAACCAGCTATCACGCCACTGCAGACACAGCAGGGGCCAGTCGATAGGGTAACTGTACATGTTTTTGTAGGCACGAGAGATGTCTATGACAGCAATGTGGGCCTTGCTCCCCAGACCTTTAAGATGTACGACCAGGTCTTCTACTGTAGGGAGAGAGTGGGGTCGCTGTTCCCCCCATACCGAGTTCTTTATTATAAACTTGTTAACAGAGTTCTCCTCTGGGAAAGTTAGGTCAATGATGACACGACGGGCCTCACTCTCCTTCTTGGCTCTAGACATCATGGGTGACACGTGAGCCCATGGGTTGAATGGGGTTGACTCGAACGGGCCAACCAGGCCACTAAGGTCGAGTTCTTTCTGAATGAAATCGTCAATTTTGCTGGAGAACTTGGTGGCACTAGGGTGGTTATTATTGTTGCCATTGTTGCTGACTGGGCCTAGATAGCCCATGGGGAATCCATACTTAATGAATTCAAGTATCTCCCTATCTTCATTACTGGAGGAGAGGTGCCTGTCCGACTGGTCTATGTTGAGGGAGCTAGGTATCAATATTTTAGCTTGTAGGGCATTAGGCAATCCAGTGTCCCTTACCTTGCTGTATATTTCGGCGAACTTTCCCCAGACTATGTTGTCGTTGGTCTGGGGCCAGTGCATTACTCGATGTTGTTGTAGAGCCGCCGGTCTCGTGTCGACTGAAGCTGGGTCTGCTTTGCCGGCACATATGGCCGCCACCGCGTCAAAATAGTCACTGTTGATGATTAGCGTAGGCTGGGTGTGCGGCCTAACTATATTCTCATTCTGGTTAGACGGGATGAATGCTGGGGCCATAGGATTTAGTGTAACACCAGATATCGTTCCCTGACGGTGGTTTGTTTTGGGATGGCTACCTCCATGATGGATCTCGTGCAAGCTCTCGTGGCGCGCGAGACCTGCCTTGTTAATGTATGCAGCCGACCCAGTTTCCCCATCTGGGTCAGGGAATGGTGCCAATGTTGGGCGTGGCACATGCACATTGCCATGCACGCCCGCTATTCGTTTTTTGAAGACTGTACTGACCTCTCATCATTATTGTGCCTAGATTTGGCACTCACCTGTTGGTTGCCTGATTGGGTCCTGTTGGGCTTTGGTGTGTATGTCCCATCATTCTGTTGTTGATTGTGTTTAACGCGCCTCTCGCACTCCCCAACACTGTGGTGCGTCCTGCGGCCGATGGAGGCACAGTATGAGCAGGAGTGGAGGAGCAGTATTGCCCCTTCTCTATGATCCCCACTGTGTGTGCAGCCATTCCTTGTATTTAATGGTCTGCATAGCACTTCCAGTGATTTTGTATTCTTCTTAGATGTTTTGTTATCTGCTGATGTGTTGCCCAAGGTATGCCCTCCTCCAGTGGATGGTACTTTTATCCGACCAAGTGACCTTTCCAGCCTCGATCATATCGAAGACATATTGTGACCAGCGCCTTACCGCTGGCCAGGGCCTCTCCAAGCTATCCTTGGTGACTTGTCGAAGATGGTGCATCATGTGATGGTAGTTGTCAGAGTCATATGCATCGGGGTTGTCCAACAGTGCCAGAAAGCCGTCAATATATTCATTACTATTAAGGGAAGAGGGGGCATCCAATTTTTGCTTAATTGTCTGTGATCCCTCCCTGTAAACATACATGTATGGCTTTGATTGCAGACCAGCCCTATGAATATTAGATAGTATGTCGACCCTACCGTGCAGGCCGTGTGCAAACCTCTCACGATCGATCTCCCGCTCGTTGAAGTCATCTGCTAACACTTGGCCTCGTATCACGTTTGGTGTAAATGCTGTGCGGTATCTAGCTGCTTTGACCCAGCTACTGATCCTGTGGCCAGATCCTGGTTGTTGCGGAGTTTTAAAGAATATTTCCCTGGATGACTCAGGTGAAGCTTCCCTCTTCCTCTTGCTGCTATGGCTAGACCTGGTACTAGATCTGGAGCGTCTAGACGACCTAGATCTGGGTGAGCTGGAAGAGGACGCCGCGCTAGACTCGGCCTTTGACCTACTTGAGCCCTTGTGGCTCCCGTGTGCGGATTGTGACCGTTGAGATGGCTCTGATTGTTCTTCCTCATCTTCCTCGTTTTCTTGCCTATTCTTGAATACGTTATTGAGCAGCTCAGTGATTTGAGATACTTGTGTTGTTAGCTCCGATATCTCAGCTTGTAGGCTTTTGCAAGTTGGTTTAGTTGTCTGTCTTTCCTCCTGTTGGCCCGTTTCTTTGGCTTTAGCTCCTCGTGTTTGTGGCATTGTCGAGCTTGACTTTTAGTTTGAAAATTCAAGGCGTCTTGAGGATTTCCAGGGGCGAAGCAGGCTTCACTGATATCCAGGCTTCGCTCAGGTATTCTCTGACGTTAGAGGTATATTGTAGTGCCAAAAGGTGGGTTATTAAGGCGAATGAACCTCTGAGAGAGAAGAGAAAAATATATAGGTGGTGAGGGGAGCGAGGAGAAGTGAAAGAGAAAGTGAGGGGTGAGGGTGTAGAGCCGTTAGGGGCGCATAAGTGTATTATTGAGGTATATGGGTTGTGTGCTTGAGTCCAGGTGGCGCCGCAATACCACATCATCACTTATGCGATCACTACATAATGAATGTGAGTTATATATCATTTTCGTGTCACCGATTTGAAGAAATATAATATGGTTGCAATTATTAAATGGCATATCAACTTTTCCCATTTTAATAAATTAATAAATGAAAAAAAAAAATTAATAAAGGAAAAAATGTTTGCTTAACCATGTCCAAGTTAATAATGAGTTCTTTAATTGACATCTCATTGCCTCAAGAAAATTTGTTTGTCCCAGGTCGTAAATTACATCGTATTACAAAATTCCACTTAACAATATGCATGTCAATACTTTAAAAGCAAATCCAGTGAATATGTACTGTGAATGAAACGGATAGGAGAAAGATTCTGTATAGTCATTTATAGAGAAACTTGGAATTCAGTTCGAAAACTTGAAAGAGTTCATGCAAGTTATCCCTTTTTTAAATAACTTGTTATGCATGCATACGTGTACATTCCGCCTATTTGATGTATCATCAACTATTGCTTATTTCATGTTGGGAGGTTCTTCCAAATTCGTCATATATAATATAGAGCCGTTGGAAGACCTCGTGTTAATTTAGAAAAATGATTGTCCAATTTCTGGAAATGATGTAAATGAATCTGGAAATAAAACTATTACAATTCCAAATTCGTAAATAAGCCAGGATCAAAGACACCTCACTAAACTCATTTAGCTTCTTAGATTGCCTTCAGGTATTCGGTGGAATGATGAAGAAATCGGATATTTAAATTCACAAAGAAAGTAGTTGATCTCTAAAGAGATAATTTTCCAAACAATTTCAAATGTAAAAATTATACCCTTGAACAACGACTCCTGAGTAATGAAGCTCAGCCAGTCAATCAATGTCAATCGAACCCAGGTGTCCCCAGGCCATCGTAATGTCAATCAACAGAGGTTTTACTGGGTTGGAAAAGATTATGAATCGATTAAGGATTTCCACCGGAACGAGGACAGACGTTTGTGGACGCCAATTCATTTTCAAATTTATATTTTTTAAGTTAAATATTTTCAAACGGATAGCCCACCACTTCCCAATTGTTCACCCCTACACCTTATAGTCTACTGCAAAGTAAATGAAACCATTTAAATTAAACTAAATCGCCTCGAATTCCAGGGTAAACTTAACAACAAAGGACAAGAGGAAATAAATTCCTGGCGACTGTGGGAACGGGTAATCCGATTAAATGGTGGTGACAAATCAGAGCATGTCGTCGGATAAAACAACTGTAAATGTGGTTTGGGTTTGAAGGAAAGACCTTTGTGCGCGAAGACCAGGGGTGATTGGAGCAATCTGAGGATTTGATTCTCAAGGTCTTGTCAAGCCCTCTATTAAACCTCCAGGAAAAGCTTACATGTTGCCGGGGAAAGCTGGTCACAAAGGTTCCAAATAAGTGTATCGCCCAAGTTGTCTTCGCTTTGTGACAATAAAAGAATTCAAATAAAGAGGCTGAAAGCTGAGGAAATGACTGGACATACATCATCGGCCACGAAAGTCAGTGCCTGTGAAAAGCCTCCATTTCATGGAATCCTTCCCGTCCACAGACGTTTTAATATAATAGCCTTTTTTTACCTGACCAGTCTCTTCATAAGAAATAGAAGCATTGCCAACATTACTTAATCATCGGCTCCTTCTCATCGATTCCTGTACATATCGTAAGAAGGCAATACTGAAAATATTGTATGCTTTATACTCAATGATACTTTCTCAGAATCAAGCTTGGACAAAAACCACAGGATCCTTGTCTAGTAGAAGCATTCCAATCAAACAGCCAACTAGTTTTTCATGGGTTCATTAGCAGTTGTTATGCTTACCTATTATTTGTGGGAATGGCTCGTTAAACGGAATGGAATACAAAAAACCCACGGTTAATTGATGCATAGGCCTATATGTGACAATATGTACTGTATTCTGAGGGAACGGTTTAGCAAAACATGACATTGTTTATCAAGAGCTATAGGATTTGGATTGTATCGCTCAATGACGTTACTGATACAATGAGGCATGTATTATATAAATACATGTGCGTTTCCCTTCCAGTTCCAGGCCAGTGCAAATCACCAATCAAGAAAGGGATTTTGATATCAACTAAGCAAGTCAAAAGTACAATACTAATTGGCAGGGCATACGTTGGGAAATATATGAGTATAATTAAAAGAATAGGCCCCGGGAATAAGGCAATATTCAATATAGTAATACGAATGATGTATTGCACTGCCTCTGCGGGGATGCTCCAAGAAACACCAAACAGTCGATATGCTATCCTTCATAGTCAGCGCCTGGGGTCAGAATCATCAGAATTCCAATAGAACGGCTCTATATTATATATGAAGAGACACAAGTATGGTTTAGTCTGTAAATGTATAGATTTCAGTCCTTAAGATAGTCAGGTCTAGATATTTTGTGAAATAGAATTTTGTATTCCAATCTGGATTCATTCCGTTTTAATCATATGGAAAAGGATACCTATATTGCTTATTGAAAAGTTCATTTAATTGCTTTTTTTTTCATTAAAGGCCAATATTTTTTATGAAACTCAGAGAACAAATTGATGTGCACCGCCATGAATATATAGCCCCAACTCCAGTAAGGGCCTATTCTTCTAATCTGCAATACTTGTGTAGGAACTAAATTTTGAGACATGACACACCAGAGAATCAGATCTCAGTCCCAAACAAAGAAAGGATTACATAAGAACATCCTTAATATGATGGATTAGAACGTCATTGTATTAGTGTTGGTATTAAAACATTTTAATGCAAGGTCAATGATGAACCCTCTTCAATAGTCTCAGGAATAATTTCCGGATCTCTTCCTGTCTATATATGTAGGATAATTGTATGCTTAAAAGTGTCTTTCTTGCAATGTCACTCACTGCAAGGACATTTTTAAAAAGTGACAGTCATTAGTGGGCATGAAGCCACGTGTTCGACCACGTGTCAAATCCCAAGGAACATCTTAACGAATCCACTTTTGGACAATATTCAGTTCAGTATCAGATTCTATTGACACTGAATAAAATAAAAATGTGGTTACAATGTCATTTTCGCATAAGCTTATTAAATAATATTATCTCAATGGGCTTCATCCCTTTCAGTAAACCCCTGAACTAATGACTGCTTTATCTCGGCACCTCATGAAATCCCTCAAGTCCATAACTCACTGCTGTCAAACCTTGGCAGCTAATTCTCCAGCTTTACGGACGCTAGCCTATTACCACCCTAACCATGTATGGAACATGGTTATGAGTATCCTAGGAACTAACGAAGCTAAATAGGAAAGGCAGAAAATGCGTTCCTTGCCCCTTAACATTTGAATCAATGGATGTCAAAGCATCTCCGACAGCAGGTCTTCTAAGTGATCGATAGAGAAAGCTTCACAGTGATAGACGTTACTTGCTTTAACAAAGAGTCTGTCGCGATCTCATATGGGTCCGTTGTTTCTCTGCCAAACCTGGCCATGAGTGACTAGGAGAGGTATCCGACCTGATCTAGTGGAACAGAAGGCATTAAGGATGTTGCTGGCATTTTCCTTGGACATCTGACTGCCTTCACAAAAGAACCTACCCTACTGGGATGGGTTTACCCAGTCGGAACAGGCAATTCATCGCCTTGTTATCTGGCAACCAATCGCAGTTACACATGAAATGGTGAGAATTTATGGGAAGACCAGCACAGTTCAGGTAGAATCAGACATGATTGGCAGCGTACAAGGGAAGCCTTATGACGTATCCCTTCTGTTATCAAGTATAGATTTACCAACCCTATTTACTTTGCCTGCAATTATCGGTGCAGCTGACCCCAGAACAAGGTGCTAAAAAGAGCTAATGATAAGGCCTACTAAAGAATTAAATGCAAGACCTGCCTACTAAATGCCTCTTAGTGGTACTAAGTAGATTGCCCACCTAATGGTCACAAACTAGTGTGGGACACTAGGAGGGGTGGAAGGGGAGATGTATAGGCTCAGTCCCTACTGACTCATCCCCTATAATTAGGCACTTAGATCACCTTGATTTAGGCGTCATGCCTTTCTATGCCAGTGTATACTGAGAGATTTAAGATCCCTGCAATTCCATAGAATGCAAGAAGGCAACCTCCAACTATTGCCAATCATAGCAACAAATTTTGAGATAATGAGTCCAGCATGTGATGAAGAAGACCAAATGACACCATACTTCATTTCTATAGTACCAGATACTTCCTCCCATGTTGGGGTTATGTCCAAAGGTCAAGTGGTAGGTAATAAAAGCGATATAGTTTATTTTTGATAGAGCACATATATTGTCCTTAGGGAGGCGTAATATCTTCAAAGACAATGTATAATATTCGAGGATGTATAATATCCCTTCAGGTCATGTATGCTCTAGCAGACCTGCGCAGACCTCTTATTTTATGACTAGGAATCTACGAGTTGTTCTTCCCCTAAGTTCCCATCAACCTCTGCTTTAGAAGCCGTTATTCCACCAGAAACATTATCTTTATTACTTCCATACATACACTTGTCTATGTCTTATCAATAACCTCTCAGGGAAGATTGGGCCTACCAGGTATCATAAACTGCCTTTCTATGCCAGTGTATAAAGTAGCGGCAGGTGGGAATCCATGAAGGCATAATGGAACATCGGTGAATTGCCCTGTATAATATGCAGATAATAAGTAATTAATAATGGGCAAACAGGCAGTTTCTCTGCTGTAAAACGCGCACATGCAAAAGTAAATTAAATGTACGACTAAGAAAGATGTGGGGGTGAGAGCATCAGAAAATATACAATTGGCTTTCACCGATCATCTCCAATAACCCAAATTTGGTTATTTAAGCTGAGATATTGCTAGTATTATGTCAATGCACTGGGGATCAAAATTTGTTACATTTAAGAAGAATAAGTATATGTAGGATATACTGAATAAAAGGAGACAAATACGATCCATGGATGTATAAAAAAAAATAAACCAAATTTAAAACAAAAATGTGGTTCAAGATACAGTTCAACATAATCATAAGTGAACAGATTGTTTTCAATCGACACACTATTCTGACACATTCTACGATACTTATATGATCAGAATCTAATGTTTGCCAAGTTTTCAATATTCCATCACCTATAAATAGCCAATGCAATTATAGGTGATTCTTTACACAAGGGATAAATATGAATTGCGCATGATGCTAGTTGATTTAACCTACTGGAGTATGTAAAATTATACATGCTTGGAAGTCAGACACTGGAAGTGCATGGAACAGCGAACGCATAGTTCTGGGTTTGAGCAAAAGGGGACCATTTTACGTTGCATGCCTCTCTGCCTTAGGCCAAAAAAGAAAATTATTTTTTAAATAGGTGTGTTTCCGATTTACCCCCAACCCCCCTCACCCCCTACCTATAAAAACCTTCCCCTACCTAAAATTTCTTTGGCCGTACCTGGGGGGGGGGTTCTTTAAGCATATATCTTATTTTGGGGGATTTTTTGACATAAAAAGCTTATAAAAGCAGGAAATCAAGCAGGAACTGTCAAAAAGCACATTTCCCAAGTTATAAAATAGACATTTTTTTTCAGTTCCTGGGATCGAGCTGGTTTCCTAAAAAAAAAATATAAAAAATTAAAAGGTTACCACCCTACCTAGTGTTCAGCCAGATAAATTGGAAACACACCTATTATTTTTTTGCCTTATTAGAATTCATCCCCTAGCATTTTATCATCTTATAACAGGATCATGGACTGTTGTTTCGTATCAATAATAAGCATAATCAAAATAGTAAAATCAAACTCAAGAGGTGGTAAAGAATTCGTACAGACCACTTCGAAATACATCAATTGCATCAATGTCGTATGAATAGAGAAAATTAATTAGTGAACTCAATTATAAATTCTGTTTTTCACACAAGTAGGCCTACAATGGGGATATTAATTATGTTCATCAAGTTGTTCTATTATAAATAGTATATTAGTTACTGGCCCCTCCTGTGGAAGTGGCTTACTTTGTACAGTGAGTACTATCCGAAAGAATCTTCCTGGATGAAAAACATGTCTGAGATTCTCGAGATAAAGTGGCACTATGTAGAAGCAAGCTAAATTGCTTACCAACATTATCAACACACCCTGAAGTAGGCGAGAGAGAAAACACTGCAGGAAGGTAGGTAGGTAACGTGGGGGTGTTCAGAAGGAACACATATAATATACGTGTATATTGCCATCTTGTGGGCCCTCCTACGTAAGTCCATAGTTGTTGTAAGGTAGGGTAACCGCGGACTATTTATTGTAAACATAAGTCTCCCCACCTTTTATAAATTACGCTGTAGCAGTAATAATAGGAGGGCCCAATACGCCATACGTTAGGACAGATAGCAATAACATGCTGGCCTTTATCATCGCAGGAATGTAAGAGGGTGTTCCTTCAAGGCACCGAGGTTTTGTACCTGACAGATGACACCGATCTATACATAATACAATAACGAGCAGAGTCATCGACTGACAGATCGCTAGATTCGCAGAGTACGAGAATACTCCAACGTCAAAAAATGTATGAATTCAATCATACAGAAATTGGTAGCACAAAATGGTCGGTCACAGGACATGGTCTTCTTTCTATACAAGATAGTCTATATTCAAGGTGGACCCTAAATCACACCAGAAGAAAACTCGTTGGGGATAATCTGCGAGTTCAAACTCCGCATCCCTTCCCAATATTTATAAAACGTCTCTGTAGTCGACTTAAGGTATAATATGTACTACTACATGGATTTCAAAGTTTAGGTATCATTTAGATCATTATCATTAGGATAGATATATGGAAATGTAAGGATAAAGGTGGAAATTGCATTCTAAAAAGTCCCAGTCAGCATGGATACCCATTATGACTAATGTTTTATTCGGTATTTGAAGTGGTCTGAGGAAATTTCCGCATTATATGTGGGCTATGAGAAAATGGAACTTATCTATGAATATCAAACTTAAACTGTGCCCGACTACGTTTGGGAGGGATTTGAGAAGCACATTTAACAGAAATTTTGCTACATTACATGGGCAATATTTATCTACATAAGTGCAAATAGTTGGTCTTGGAAACTATTGCCTTTAACGCTTTAAAGCGTCAGATTGTTTCTTTCCCAGAAATATCTACTGGTGTGCTCCTAGGACATGCAAGGAAGTGAAAAGTGGATCATGCCTTAACCTATAGTTGATAAACAGAGACAAATCATGCCTGCCTGGCCACATGCAGCAATCTCCTATACTTCAAAATATGTTCAGGTTTGTCTTCCTTCATGTATTAAAAGAGAATGTTATTAACAAAATCAGTGTTCCATTAAGTTCTTATAACTCTAGTCTACAATACTTTTGATGGTGAAGAAATAAGCAAAGAAATGAGATTATGGGATATTGTAGTGATTTATTAATATTGATGGAATCCGTCTGACATTTCGTCTAGAAATAGAATTACATGTGGCCAGCCCTTACAGGAGGGCGTCTAAATGTGTAAGCTGCAATAACCTGTTGATCTAACCTTCCATAATAGCCTTGTGTAATCTGTGTGGTAATGTCACTATCGAGGATTGAAGGGATATGACATTCTGCCTTTATTGTGGGACATACATCAGAGGGATACATCCTATAAGCTTTGGACATCTAATACCATTGTTTGATGAAAATATATGTATAAGCATGTAATATGGGGAAAACATTTTATATGCAGGTCATGGCGACTGCGCAATATGTACAGGTCTCATTGTACAACAAAAGTTTGGTCAAGTCTGTAGAGAAAGATACCTGTATATGAGCTGGACAACTGCAACGGTGTAAAGACAAAGGGTAAAAAAAAAAAAAAAAAAAAGGAGAAGAAGAAAATCGAAGAAATGGAGATAAAAAAGGGGGGAAATCAATTTGCAGCAAAACTTGGGATTCTATTCCTAATATTGTTTAAGTGCCTCCGATTACCCAACCCTGGATAAGAGGTTCTGAGAAAGTAAAACTTTAATTATTTATAACAATAACTTGCTACTATGTACACCTGAATAGGTCTGAATGGGTTATATGTACAGCTACCAATATGAAAGTATAGTTGTGAGTTGTGGGACAGGCGACAAACATGCAGTTTATGATATTGAAGATAAGAATGAGAGGCTGTTGTTTTGTGTACAATGTTATTGATTTTGACATTGAGGGCAGAAATCAATGACCACAGAGAAGTCTTAGTGGGAGGAGTCACTATTGAATAATGTCTTCTTAAATTATTTGTGATTCATGGTAATAAACTTTCAGCCATAGAAAAAAAAAAAAAAAATCCTTCAAAAATAATCAAGAGCTCGCTTCAAGCTGGTTCATTGGTGACCCCTATTGGATATTTGTAATACTAGCCACACCGTCCTCAACCCTTTTTCAATATATTACCTTACCTATATTGTCCTCCTTTTCACACACTACATTTGAATCACAAGTAAAATAGATGATTGTTTTGAATGTCTTATAGACATCTATTTTAATCATTTAAACTAATTATAATTAATCTTTCATAATAATGATTTCATGATTATGCTCTGATTCTTAACTTTTAGTGCAATCATGCGTGTTTTAAAGATAGTTTACTAACGTTTAGGATAGATGGTGTCGTTATTGAGTTAGTGAAGGAGTCTAAATACTTAGGGTTCTTGATTGACTCTAATTTAGATATAATAAAGCAGGTTATGATATGCTTTGCTGACATCAGTGATATCACCTGTTATGATTTCTTGTTCATGTCATCACCTTCTCTGTTTTGCTACTTCTGTAGACGTATGTTACAGTTTTTGAGCCTGGAATTACTGCATTTTTAGGATACAAAGTACCGTAGCATGGAGATCCAATAAGAATTTGGTGTTTATCAATCTCAAGGCCAATGCACAATAAAAGTCAACCTACTTTTTCTATTGGGTTATAAAAAAATGCAACCAATGCTTCCGATACTTTTTATTCGTAATGAAAAATTTAAACCTCTTTAATTATTTCTTCTTTTGAAAAATCAATAATGGTCGCCTTGTTTGAGGCCCAGAATACAAAACAGCTTGACCCGGTTTCACATTTCTTCAGGTTAGTGAGGAGTCGCCGTAAATAGACCGATCCAAAAAGATCACTCTTATAACTTTGTTAAAATTGTAATTATTAATCAAATAAACTTTATAAGGGGTTGGGAGAAGAGTAGAGAATGAGAGGGTCATAGTTTTTTGTGTTTTTTTAAACAGTTTTATTTGACAGATTTTCATAAATATATATGTCTCATCTCCAAGGAAAATTATTTAAACAAAATACAATATAGATCAATTACACATACACAACAAACTTTCTTCCCTTAATTAATCGATCGTTACACACTGAGTGTATCAGCAAACTTTAAATAATTCCCAGATCATGCAATTTACATAACAAAAAGAATATCCCCTTTTTCACACGGAATATATCCCTAGGAATATTAATAAAATCCTGAACGAGAAGAAATGTTTGGCGCTTTCCAAATTACCTGAAAGTAATTATGCAATCCAAGCGTCCTAGCTTTGATAACGTTTTTAAAGTTTGGAAACATCCATCTGTTCCGTAAAAAGTTCAAAATTAAAGCTAGTTCGGACGGGACCGCCCTGTGATTAAATCCATTCCAAAAAGTTACCTCTTATGCAAAGAACGGGAGAGGACCAGGTTATCAAATTATTCACTTTAATGAAAGCAATAATTCTAATGCATCGCACAGGGGCGTCGGGATGGAAGATGTGGTTGTGGAAGACACCATTTCATGAATTTGATATTAGGGTTTGGGCCAAATTCTATCACCCTCAAGTTGTCTGAAGATTCGCCACATGTAGGAAAAGGTGGTAATTACTATATTGGAATTATTTAAAAACCAAGAAATATCGTGCCTCGTTCATGTGTTTCTCCTGGAAACAAAAGAAAAGATAATTTCACATTTTCTTACTGGAACACTGGCCCGACTCGTACACATAACCACCGTCTGTGATAATGGCAATGTTTTGGTCAAATACACTATTACGGGGAACTGGCATTTACTGGACACATTACACAGATAGCTGAAAGGAGTATTTATAAACATTGCCGTACTATACCTACAAGGTAACTTACATATTAGATAAAGGATTCCTATTAGACTTTCTGTTAACCTGCCACATCATTCACACTTACCATAGCTTTTACCCACCTTATAAAAAGTACATATGTAAGCGAGATTAGTTTCATGTGGGCAAGTACTGCCTGCCGTATTCGAAAGTTTTCTACCAAGCAAGGACGTTATGGCCGGGAGGATTTTACTCTAAAGTGCTCTCCACAACTGCCTAGATAAAATCAACCAGATGCCATGGAGAGAAAAACAAACAATGCACTGGCAGTTGAAAGTTCTTTTACTCTCTTTCATTTCAATAAAACATGCAAAGGACTTGAAGTATAGCTTTTGTATTATATTTTACAATTAGACGTTTCTATCTCGAAAGCAATATTAGAGAAACCTCATATTTACTGCACTTGATTAGCAGTTCAATGATTAGTGCCAATGATGTTGCAATACCTAGCTTAATCCCTTTCATCTGATATTGCCATATTGACATACTCTAAACCAATGAAGAAATATGACCTGTGTAATTAATGGAGATACGATAACATTGGCTAAATCTCTAACAGGGGGTTTCTGAAAGGTTTCCCTGTGTTAGTTGGAGAAAGCAATATTTCGTTACCTGCTTCACATCACCTCCGGCAATGTAATCCACTCTGAGGCAAAACATTAACCACAAAATACTGAATAGAAAAAGATCTATCATCTTAAAAGCCGGGGAAAATTCGGAAATAAATCTCAGGAGACTGAGGTTTTTTCTTTTATAAAACATAAACATTTGCGTTTACATTCATTCTACGGATGAATACATTGCATATCATACTTAGTAAGTTGTAAGTTGTACTAATATGTATATTAGACATGGAAATTAAGAAAATAAATTCCTAATTCGATCGAACATTTGCTTTAACATGAAATTCACAGGTGGGAATCAAAACCATAGTGAAAAATCAACGTTTTTCTCCTCGGAGACAAACATACGAGTTCTATGACCTGGCGACCAAATAGAACAAAACATGTTTACAATAACAAAGTTCTAAATAAATATGTAAAGCCAAGGGGCCCCACCTGGTCATTTTTACACAAATCTGACAACATATATAGTTTTTAACAGAAGCATATAAGCATCTATTGTTATAAGTCACTGCCATTGGACGTTTTTTTACCAGGACTAGATCACCACAATGGTGCTCTTCCTCAAGTACCTTGTCGGGGGAGGTGGAATTGTAGCTGCACCCGGGTTCAAACCCACAACATGTCCATACCCAACCCAGCGCTTTAGACCACTAGGCCATACCACATCCCATTTTGCTTATATACTATCCAATATGATTCTGTTACATTGATGTTACTGCAGGTGATGAGTAATAAATTCAGATAATCATGAATATTTATTCATATCAATTTAAAAGACAACCCTTAGATCTGAACATTTATACAAAATAATTGGCTTTAGAGACCAAACCCTGCACTGGTAGCCTTTGAGGATGAGGTAGAGCCCTAGCTGTACTGGGTGGGATAGAAAAAGATGATAATGTATGTTTTCAAGTTGTAGCATAATAATCATCAAATATGGTGTACATGTTATTGGGACATACATCCATAAAACATTGAGCACGCTTCTGTTCCCTTTCCTCTCTGGAAACACAATGAGAGAAATGTTAAACAACCAAATGACAGCTACAACTGCAATAAACTACTGCAACCGCTAAAAGTAATCTGAAACAATGCTACTGGTAACAGTCACTATAACTTGTTCATTCTTTCAAACGTACTGACAGTACGCATTGAAATATGTTGAGTACAAGATTGAATCACGATTATGCATGAAATCTATTAGAAGCAAAATATCAAAGATATACATTTCAGACAGGGAGATCATCTAGGGATCATAAATGAGAAAATATGACATGAAAGTCATTGGTTTTCTCTCCTTTTTTTAAATACGGTTTTATTGACAAATTCCTTTGAATTTCTGCAAAATAAAAGAAGGTAAGCAATAGAGACGGACCATATTTCAGCGCAACATTGGGCTGAAGCACACCTCTGAAAACCCTGTGACACGACTGTTTCATCTAATATCAGATTTCTCCCAACTGCAATAGCTCTAGGGGAACTCACTGAGTTAATATTGATGACAGATATATCGAGGCACATAGTATACTTGTGAAAAAGAAAAATGAAATTGCTATATACGATTATACAAGCCATCTGGTGAAATGGCTCAATGGGAAGACTCGATGCTATGACATTTATAAGATATACAGAGATTTCAGGAATAGATAAAGAAGTCATTGCAGATATTTAATCAGCTAAATCTGAGCAAAATACATTAATCATGCAAGCAATAATGATTCATCTGGCAATGTATGAGCTGAAACAGCTATAAAGTGAGGCACAATCTATTTTCTGAGAAAAAGTTGCCTCCTACGTTCTATTCAATCCATCAGTTTCAATAAGAGGTAAATTAATTGCCTAATTATACAGTCAAGGTTAATAGTATCTTAGATCAGAATAGTATATGTCGTATATTACGTAACACTTGGACGCCTACTACGCTTATGGCTATCCTAGCCCTGGAGAAGGCGTCCTAGTGGCATTATAATGGCATTTTGTGGTTTAAAGCGAAATGTTTTCCTTCAGTTTAGAGGGACTTTCTTCACTCTGAGCCTAGACTGTATAGTGATACTCTGAAGAATTAGGACCTTATTACTATCTGCGATTGTTCCATCTATAAAGCATCAAATAGTAGTGTAATGACCCGGCGTTCGGTTTGAGGAGGAGAATAGAAAACAAGAGACAAGCATCTAGTTTCATTACTCTGACTTTTAATAAGACAGATGGGACATAGTACTATATGGTTCAGGTATAAGAAAGGGTGTGGATACGATGTTGAATAATAGCATATAACAACATAGAGTAAGCATAAGCAATCTGGTAACATCTAAATGGTGGCTCCCTCTGTTGACAAAAGCGGAGACCAAGGTCCTTATAGTTGACTTGAAGTAGTATTGAAGTAGTATATGGAAATGGTGGATACTACACTACCCCCTATAGGGTTTTAAAGAAATTCATAAGATTTCTTGATTTATAGTATGTTACACAAACAACATTACACAAATGAGAGGAACGAGCAAAAATTGATATATACATCTCATATCAATAAAAAAGTATCTTTTCTGTCAAAGACAATGATATTATAAGTACAAGAAGAAGAACTTCGTCTTCATTTCATGAATCAATGATAAAATGTCTATAGTAATAAAAATAAACCTGGCACAAACATGTACCTTGCCGTCCAGCCTCGTTAAGGCACAGGCAATTGGAATATAATAATATCTATATTTAGACAAATCGCATCATGGAGAAATCTTGCTTCATATCATATCATTTCGTATCATCTCGTTTCCATCTTAGAAGAACGTCTTGTCTCCTCGATCCACATCCATACCAATCAATAAAAGGCATCACCCAGTACCGTCCGACTTGATAAAAAGAAGAATCAAAAACAGTTCTACACAAACACATATAATCAGAATCATTTTGATATCATGATTCAATAATAACTCTATAATATTGTATAGGAGTAAACCGCTACTGGCAATAAAATTCATATATCAGGCCAGTGAA
Organism: Sthenelais limicola; assembly: GCA_942159475.1. Lineage (NCBI taxonomy): Eukaryota > Metazoa > Annelida > Polychaeta > Phyllodocida > Sigalionidae > Sthenelais > Sthenelais limicola. Next base: position 66,034,410 of record OW804097.1, on the reverse strand, counting down.
ATAAACTGTGATTTATACAAGCAATAATATATATTAGAACTGCTCTTTATATCAAAAGAAATTCAATCAAACCAGTATAATCTATAAGACCAGTAAATTCAAACGAGAAAAATAATCGTAGCAAATGGCTATAATTATACATCAACCACTTGTCCTGTAATCATATCGACTTGGTCCATAAATTCTACATTATGACCACTATCTCCTGAGGCATGGTTATTCGGTGATACTGATAAGAATTCCTGAAACATTTCCTTAGTCAATGTTAAAGGAGACTGGTTTACGCCCAGAGGGTAATTTCCCTGAGTCATAAGCTTCTCAGGAGAAATAATAACGTTGCTAGTTTCACCAGAATTGGTTGAACCAGCAGATGAACAGCTAGAAGTAGTACTAGCATTACTAGCTATACTCACCGGGCCTCCTTTGGCAGCAGGGGCACGACTAGTAGCACCACCGGCAGCAGGGGAACGATTGGCCATCCCATTAGTAGCAGGGGAACGGTTGACAATACCATTAGCAGCAGGCGATTGACACACCCCACTGGTAGTAGGGGAACGATTGACCAGCCCACTAGTAGTACGAGTAGCTGGGGGTTGAGACACACCATTGATGGGAATTACAGAACTACCTGTTAAGGACTGTGTAATAACAGGGGAATGAGAGATAGACAGACGACCAGATATCGGCTGATTCATAAATGCTCTGACCTTCATGTTTTTCTCCCGAATAAAAGATAGGGTAGAGGAAGCCGATGGTTTAGCAGGTGGACCAGGTCCAGGTAAATTGGAATTTGCCTTAGCCAATTCGGACTTGACCTTGACTAGTTCATCTAACAACTGCTGGTTGTGGTTCTCTAAGTCCATTACCCTCACCTGTAACTGGTCGTTTAAGGTGGTTGTCTCTTCAAGTGTTTCTACAAGAGATTCCACCTCCTCTTGGCTTCTCATGATAGTACTTACATCTACCAATGGCCGCACCATGGTTTTCATGGCGGTAATATATTCCTTTTGGATCCGCTCCATTTCTTCCGCATGTCGGAATCGCTCCATATCCAAAGACTCGCCATATTTGTACGTAGAATCATCAAAAACCTTTCTGTGGGCGGTTAAGAAATCTTCACTCACATGAGAGGGATTAATCGACACGGTACATGAGGCAGCAGCAGGAACTTGATGTGCGGCAATACCCCATGCATTACTCACCGGAATGGAAGCCTCATGAAACTTTGGTTTTTTTACAGGGGGGATACTAGTACCTGAAGCAACGCCTTGATAACCTTCCTCAGCTGCGGCCTCGTCCATATTATTCCAAATATGGTATGTAACGGCCAAAGTATAGTGGAAAGAAGGATTAGCTGAAAATGTTTTCTCCTTCTCACCCAGTTTATCCATGTATTTAGTTGATAACTCCTTACTAAAGCCATGCGGCCCAAGTTCAGATACCAAGTGAGAGAAAATTTCATTTCTTCTATCAATGACTTTTTTACACAGTCTGAATGGGCATTCCCAACCAAAGATTATAGGCGTATGCTCTTCGCATAGGTGACGCATGAAAGCTTGTTTAGTGTTATAGACTTTCAGAATACCATAGTTAATGTAAGTTGACCTACAACAACTAAACGGGCATCTCATACCAGGGGAAAAGATTTTAACGGCCATTTTTAGCTTCAAATCTTGGTCTTCCCGAACCACAAGATTCTTCTCTGGCATAGTATCATCTGGGGCACATAACTTAGGAAATATACCTTCATAGATACCCATGAATTCCTCATCGTTATTTTCAACGATGGACTTACAACCATCACCTGAACTTGGTAACACACAAGCGATAGTGGTGTCTTCTCTAGCATTCCAATTCCTCATGGAACGATGGCGAATGCGATATCGTCTTTTAATCCCGTCATCTTTAGCAGGAGTTTCAGAATGTTCGTCTGGCGTCCTCCTTCTCCTATTGTACCTTCTGGAGTGTCTAGAAAAAGGGGTTGAATTAATACTTCTCCCTTCGGAGGAATTATCATAAGCATTTTTCTCGCCTGTGGCGGATTTGTCTGACATAGTAATACTGACATCCTGACTATCAGGATTCTTCTTGGCTGCAGTAGCCATAATAACCGCTTGTTTATACTGGCACCTGCAAAACAAACAAGAAATAACAATAATACACTTGTAGTGATTCCATGCAAGTCATAAGTAGTGAAATACCTAGTTTATAACAAAGATATATCCATCTAATCACTTGCAAATCCAACCTCAAGTGAAGCATAATATAATACAAGCTATCTCTCCTATTGGAATAGCAGCTTACACCCTCGCCATAACATAATAATCCGTCACTGAAAGCTTTCCAATGATTACACACCAATGTAATAAACTACCTTTAAATGGCAGAACATTGGAATATAACTTGCACACATATCCCATATATTACAATCATACACAATGATAATGTAATATGCGTACTTACAGTTTCTTCCAGTTATAACTCAGGGGAAAGGATCCAACTAGATTTCACAGTCACTGGTCTTCACCTGAAGAGAGTTACAGCTCCACTGCTGACCGGTGTCTCAAAAACACCTTTCAACCTGTCCTCAAGGTTACATGACACGTGACAATACCCCACACTGGTTAGGTCCTCAACCAGGTATCAATCATATATTTAGATTTATAGGCTATTGAGTAAACACCATGATTTTAAATTGGATAGTGAGTGGGTAATTAGTGAAGTGACACTACCGAATCAATAAGGCTCAATCCTACTCGTTATAGAGCGGTCTGCTATAGCAGTGCCTAACAAGGTAATTCACTCACACAAAATTTCAGGCAATAAATATCAATTCATATAGGGTTCTGTGGTGACCGACACGCTTCATAGGCCAACCAACAGAGACTTCTCGTTGTGTTTTTTTTTAATGTAATATTCTCACAGACATATTTGCTCTGCAGAAAAATAAACAATTCCCAACCTGTACACCATGGGAGCTCAATTACTTCCAGACTAGAAGCATAGATTGCTATAATCTTGCAACTAGCATGGGGAATAGCGATCAGGAACTTTTATATTCCGCTTCCCTTTATCTCTCACAATATTCGGCCCAGCCGAATTATTTGAATCTTCACCAACTTGCTCTTTCTTGGCCTTTCTCTTGGCCTTTTTATTCTGAACCTTCTTGCGTGAAGCAATGTTTTTCTTTCCCTTGCCCTTAGACACAGTACCAGCAACAATGGGGGGTTTCCCAGGGGGTCTGCCTTTCCGCCTGGAGCTATCAATCTTAAGCCCAGATAAATACTCCTGTATTTCCTTACCAGGCGTAACTTTTCCTCCATCAACCTTTATAACATCTCGACCAGATTCACGCAAGTTTTCAATTTCTGGGGCATTTTGAAGGTTTACCGTAGGCCTAAGGCCATCTGTAGTGGTCGGATCTACAGCGCTTTTCAAAAAGTCCCCATTCCATCGAACTTCTCCTCTTGATGTTAATAGGAGGTATGTATGATAATTAATTTTCTTAACAATTTTGAATGGACCATCCCACTTAGCGCCATATTTATTACTTGCAATAGGTGGGTAATACCTATATACCCATTCTCCCTCACAGAATTCCCTGAGGCGCTTACGTCGATCGTAATTCCTCTTTTGGGCAATAGAGGTGAGTTGTAGTCTATCACGAGCAAAACTATGTCCCTCTCGCAATTGTTTTCGCAACTGCTCCAGGAATACACTTGGGGAAATTAAGTCCAGACCCCCACGTGGCACGCCAAAAATTAAGTCAGCAGGGGTATAGGCTTCATCTCCAAAAATTAGAGAGTATGGTGAACAACCAGTGCTCGCATGAACACTAGTATTATAAGCACTTGCTATGCAAGGTATTAACGTGTCCCACTTTTCAGAACCATAATCAATATAGCAGGATAATTGTTCAACCAATACACGGTTATATCTCTCAGATTGGCCATTTGAACGCGGTGTGTACGGGTTAGTATGTTGTTTCTGAATATCAAATATCCGACATAACTCCCTCATCACACCCCCTTCAAATTCCGGAGCCCCGTCTGTGTGTATGGAATTGGGAGCACCAAATCGCAGTATCCATTCCTTGAACACTGTCCAAGCAACGGTCTCAGCTTTATGATCTGGCATGCAATAGGCTTCAGACCACTTAGAAAAGCAATCTGTGACGACTAAAACACAAATATTACCTGATGGGCTTCGTTTAAATCCACTCAGGACATCCATGGCAATGCGAGAAAATCTTTCGCCAGCCAAATCCTTAGTTAGGGGCGAGACATTTGTTCCTGCACGAGTCTTACGAGTCGCACAAGCCTCACATTGTCTAATCCATCGATTTATAGACCCTCTGAACCCAGGCCAGTAAAATCTCTGCTTCATGGAAGTATGTGTCTTAAAATTGCCAAAATGTCCAACACAAGCTGGGCCATGGTATCGATCAAAAATATCCTTCCTGCAGTCAATAGGGACCACCACACGACTGAATAATTTCCCAGACGAGGGCTGTCTCCATCGTACGCATAATAATTTATTATGAACTAATAAATCATTCTTCTTGGCAAGAATAGCTCGAAAATCATTACTTTCGGAGCTACTTTTGTCCGGCCAAGGAAGGGTACCATCGACATACAGAATAATGCGTTTAATGTCGGGATCAAGCTGCTGTTTCTCTTCCAAACTAAGTGCCTTTGGGGAAACAGTTTCTATCTTACTGAAACTAGCAACAGCAGCATTGTGCGCACCACAATCCATGCAGTCTGCCCTTTTACATCTACTGTATGGTATTCGAGAAAGACAATCAGCATTTATATGACGACGACCTGGTCTGTGCTGGATCACTCCAGGAGCAGTAATATTAAATAACTGCAGCTTCAAAAGCCATCTAGCCAGCATGTGCTCAGGTTCCTTGAAACCTATTAACCAAGTAAGAGAGGCATGATCCGTCCTTACTATAAATTCTCCACCGAGTATATAGTTCTTAAATTTGCCAGCATACACCACCACTGCCAATAATTCCCTGTACGTGGTGCAATAATTTCTCTGAGACTTACTGAATGAATTGCTGGCATATGCTATAACCTTCTCTTCTCCATCTTGTTCTTGTGACAGAACTCCAGCCATTGCCTTTCCACTGGCATCTGTATCCAGAATATATCGACCCGTGGATCGAGGATAGGCTAAAACAGGAGAATTAGTCAAAGCAACCTTTGTACGGGTAAAAGCTGCTTCGCAATCAGGAGTCCAATTCACTTTATATTTCGCTACCTTAGACGATTTTTTTACAATGTCTTGGATAGGATAAACCATTTCTGAGAATTTTGGCACAAACTGTCTATAATAAGAGGCAAACCCAAGGAATGATCTGACCTCTTTGACGTTTTTAGGTTGTGGCCAATTAAGGACCACCTTCACCTTCTCAGGATCTGTTTTAATGCCTTCCTGGGACACTAGTCTTCCCAGAAATTCCACCTCGCGCTGGAATAAATTGCATTTCTTGGGTTTCAACTTCAAACCATAGTCACGCAATCTAGAAAAGACCGTTTCAAGATTCTTGATAGTGTCCTCAAGAGTTTTCCCAAAAATTATTACATCATCTAGATATACTAGGCATATTCTATTCACTAGACCACGCAACATGTTATTCATCATCTTCTGGAAAGTAGCAGGGGCATTGCACAGGCCGAATGCCATTACCTTAAACTGGTATAATCCAGAGGCAGTAATGAAAGCAGTCTTTTCCTTGCTAAATTCGTCCATAGCCACCTGCCAATAGCCGCTTTCCAAATCCAACGTACAGAACCAGCTATTGCCACCTAGAGCATCTAGGCAATCGTCTATACGAGGCAATGGATAACAGTCTTTCTTGGTAACACTGTTTAATTTACGATAGTCGACACAAAAACGAATTGTACCATCTTTCTTGTTGACCATGACAATAGGAGAAGCCCAAGGGCTGTCGCTTTCCTCTATAACCCCCTGATCCAACATTTTTTTAACTTGCTCCTCTGCGACCTCCCTTTTCTTAGGAGCTTGTCGCCGATAGGCTTGTTTAATCGGTCTAGCATCCCCAGTGTCAACAACATGTGTTGTCTTTGAGGTGTATCCCAATGTTTCACCAGGGAGACGGAAGACGTCCTTATTATTAAGAACCATTGCTCTTAATAATTCCCTCTCCTTGTCACTCTTTACATGTGTACCATGAATTAATTTTTCCAGTCCCGATGTATCAATGGGATCATTGTCAGTCGTATTGGCCGCTATAAAGCAGTCACGTATATCAGTGGGAGATAGCTCCTGTAAACTACTTTCTTCTGCATTAAACACATAACCAACAGGAGTGTTTCGACGCAGAGTGATGGGTAAGGCAGTAGGGTTACATATAGGGATCTTCGCTATTTTAGAATTAAACAAATAAGTATTTAATCCTCCAAATGTCTCCCCATTTTCCCCTTCCACTTCGGGTTCTACTAAATAGGCCCTGTCGGTGGGTAGATTCCCCAAGGAGACATCAACAACCTGTACGGCATATGCCCCTAGATGGATATCTTTTTTCACAATAGCTGTACCCAACGAACCCTTACGCAGGCAATTAACATGCTGTTTACCATTGTTCAGGGATAACCGACCTGGCCAAGCAATACCACATTTGTATCGCCAAGTAAAATCCATTCCTAGGATAGCTTGGTCGCCATCCAGGTGTGAAACCACCAGGCACGCATTCTTATATATCGTGCCGCCTATATTCAATTCAAATATTGCATATCCCAGTGTATCAATAGGACCACTTGCTATGGGTTTAATCCTCATTCGTGAAGCGAACAAACGAGGCTTGCAAGCGAGCGAATCATAAAATTCTTTTGAAACCAGGCTGGTTTGAGCCCCAGTATCGTAGAGAAATTCTCCTCGCTTTTCTCCTATTTCAACAGGTACATACCATCTCATCTTTACCAATAAAGGCGTGATATGAATCAGGGTTTCAGATTCCTCATATGGATCCGATAGCATCGAGACCATTACTTCCCCATCGTCGCCCGTAATAGCGCTAATGAGAGCAAGGTCACCAGCATCGTCCTCTCTTCCACATAAACTATTCATATCCAGAATAGATCTAGGAGAGAATGACTCACTTTTTGCTGTCGGCTGAGAGTTATTTACCACATCAGGTGCAAGCGACTGGCCTATCGCTACTACTTCCTCATGGATATTACTCACATTCCCATCAGAATCACCACCTTGAGGATGATGTGTATTTTCTGGGTAATTGTCTAAATTGTTTTCACAATTTAATTTTCCTGAAGAGTTCAGGGCCTCAGCTGCGCTTCTCACTGAGACCCAGCAGCTTTTCCCTGATCCCCTTCTTTAGCCCTCTTTTCTTTTAAACGATTCTGTAGAGTAATCACTTCAGGGCATTTCCATTTAGCATGGTCCCTGGATAAGCAAAATTTGCATCTCCAACGACTCTTTTGCTGAGAAGAACCACCTGAATCATCACCCTTATTACCAGAATTGCTGGGCATATTTTGTTCTCTACCTTTATAGGTAGGATTAGACTGCTTAGCAAAATAATTTGGTTTGCCATAGCTCTGATAACCTTTTTGCTGCATTCTGAAGGATCTAAATGCAGCAATCTCAGCCTCTAGATCAGAATCAAGGGACTCTGGTCCAGCAGCATCTGTGTCAGTGGAAACTGCGGCCAAGCTGACTGTCTTTGCCTCTTTTCCCTGAAAAGAAACCAAATTTGCAGGCAGCTGATCCATCAGGGAGGCACGCATCTCTGCCGACCCCCCAGCAAATCTCAACTGCTGTGCAATATCGACAGCAACCTGCAATGTACTAGGTTTACGATATCTGACCCAGAAAGCAGTGAACTTATCACGTAAACCATCGGCAAAAAGCATAATCGTTTTAAGCCTTAGATTATCCGGGTATTCGTGGTAAGCTTTCCTACACAGATCCAATAGACTCTCAGCAAAATGCTGATAAGTTTCACCTTTCTGCTGGACCCGGTTCTCATACTCCTTTATTCTATCCTCAGGAGTTTTCTCATCCAATTGGCAGGATAGTCTAGCCAATACTCGATCTAAAGTTAATTCAGACACATTACCCCATGTTGTCTGACCAACACGATCAGAGGTAGCAATTATCAATTCCCTTACTAAGGTATCCTCGTCCCAACCGTACAAATTAGCCCAATTCATGGCCCCGGCTATATATTCACCCCAATCTGTACCCTTATATTTCTCTAAAGGCTTGGGTCTAGGTATTTCACGAGGACGTGCAAGAGATAGACGAGGGGTAGGAACAGTAGCTAACACATGTCTGTCAACTACCTGATCCATTTCTACCATCGTAGATTTCCTACGAGAATTATCAATCGTTTTGCTAGGCTTGAGATCATTTAATATCCCTGCCGAGGTAGCCATTCTACTAACAATAGTCCTCTCAGGGATTGATACCTTTTGAGGTGACTTTGTTGATCCAACAACAGACTTACCCATTGCTATTTTGAAATCGACAGCTGGCACTTTAGTAATAACTGGAGCATTAGCCCTAGTTATTTTCTCCGGAGCCTTTGTGATTCTTGCTTGGGCCGGTTTCATACCACCAATAGGTGTCTTCCAAGCTAAACTCACATCGTCAATTTTCAATGAGTACTGATCAAGGTTATCACCCCCAGTTGAGGCGGCTTTTGTATAGGAGTTTACAAGCCTTTGTAGTGTTTTCCTCCTATTTGTATCAAAATCCGGTTCAGAACCCCAGAATCTATAATCAAAATTAGCCTCCTGTTTACTGGGAACCGGCGGCACTGGGTTTATAACCTCCTCTTCCTTCTCGGAAGGCACTCTATAACCCCCCATTCCCTTAGGTTGTAGTCCCAACTTACAACAATGGATCATTAAATAATCCACACGACCAGGGGGCAATCGATATATATTATCGAAAACAGACTGAGCCAATAATCTAATATAATTTCTGTCTGCTTCGGTATATGAGTGTATACTCATTTTATTCTCCACTCCTATTTTTATAATAGCCTCCAAAGATTGAAGATCTACCATAGCGGGATTTGCTGAATAATCATCGACTCTATCACCAAACACAGAACCAGCGATAGATCTGTCTTTAGTATGCAACTTTCTAGGCTCTGTTTGGGCCCTCATTTCATAGGCAAATGTTTTCCGTCTAAGTGGGTCATGTACAGGTGAACTAGTCCTACCATGTACATTCCTACCAAGAGCATAAGGACGGTAAGCATTCTCTGCCCCTGTGTTAACGATGCCTATTGCATTGGCGTTGTAAGTTCCCCTATCATGGCTAGCAAGGGAATGAGCGCCTTGCTGTGCATAGAGGTAATCGTCGCCTGGTGGTAGACCATAATAATCAGTTGCAGTCCCATTAGAATGGTCACTATCGTCAGCAAAAGGTATACTAGCTTCGGAAGAGTTTGTTCCGATATTTTCAAGCCCAACAAACTGTTCATTATGTTGGCGTAAGTTTTCTTCACTTAAAGTGACCCTTAAAGTGGTATTACCATCATGCCCTTCACGAGACATGAATTAACTCTTCTTATAGTAAGAAGGAAATAGTCTGTACTCCTCAAATTGGTTCACGGCACCAAAATGTAATGACCCGGCGTTCGGTTTGAGGAGGAGAATAGAAAACAAGAGACAAGCATCTAGTTTCATTACTCTGACTTTTAATAAGACAGATGGGACATAGTACTATATGGTTCAGGTATAAGAAAGGGTGTGGATACGATGTTGAATAATAGCATATAACAACATAGAGTAAGCATAAGCAATCTGGTAACATCTAAATGGTGGCTCCCTCTGTTGACAAAAGCGGAGACCAAGGTCCTTATAGTTGACTTGAAGTAGTATTGAAGTAGTATATGGAAATGGTGGATACTACAGTAGTATATTAATGGATTAACAGCAGAGGATGTGTGTAAACAGAGACTTCGGCTTAAGGTCTTAGTCTCTAATCCCAAACAGCGCTCAAAACTCTCCCCTTCAAAACGACACTGTTTGTTGAATTTGGAGGATATCTACAAATTTCTTTCCACATTAAAAGAAATGTACAATTAGTACAATCATAAGCAATTCGGTGAGGGGTGGGGTGGGGGGTTCTTGACCTCCTGTGGGTCCATTAAAGGTCCATTAAAGGTCCATTAAACTCCCAAATTAGCCAAAGTAGTTATAAACAGAACCATGCTACACTCTACTATAGTTGATATTAAGATTGTTAGTGCTAAGTAGATCATGACAACTGGAGCTCTATAGAAATTGGATGATTGGGACTAAAGGGACAGCACCCTCCATTCATCCTCTTGGGGGCCGTTTCATAACTAATAGTGGAGCGGAGCGGAGTAGAAAAATAGCGGATTTAGCGGATTTCCGCTATTACGTTTCATAAGTAATAGCGGAACGGATTTCCGCTATTTTTCCGCTAAGTCTCCGCATTTTTTGCGGAATTCAAAAGGGCCTCCGCAACTTTTTTTTAACTAATTTTACATGAAATAAATACAAAATAAACACTTTTTATCCTTTCTATAGTTGTTCATTGCTAGTTATTATATGTTTTTTAGGTGAGCATTCTTTTAAAAAACAATTTTCAACCAGGGTATTTTTGTCGTATTCAGCGGATTCTTGTCATATGGAGCAGATTTCTGTATGCCAGTCCTATACTAATATATATTGATGGAAATGATGTATATGTTACAAGAAAACAGGTTTTCACAGCGATTATGGCAACAACTGAAACATTATTGAATTATATTGGAACCATATGTTACCGATCAAAACACTCCTGTTTGGGGGAAATGTGATATATTTGCTTTCATGTCTCAAATAATAACCTTGGAGGATACATAGTTATGGATTGGTATACTTGTAAAGGAATTCTTTTTTAATTGAAATACAATAGGCAAATACTAATCCTACAGCTTAGTGCATATTAAATTATTTGTAGGTGATATAATTACCTTTCGCTTGATATATAACACATCATTGCACCATGAATAGGATAAGAGTTACATACGTTTATATATAGTTTTCAGCTTGGTTGAGAGCTCCGTTAACAATGGGAATAGCGGATCCTATAGCGGGGGATAGCGGGGGATAACGGAACGTAAGGGAATGGAATAGGTAATTGCAATACTTCTAGTGTCCGTTAACAACAGCGGGGGATAACGGAACGGAGCGGAATGGAGCGGAACGGAACGGGCAATAGCGGAGCTTTTTTACGGGACATTGGGCGGATTGGATTATGCAACGCATTAACGGATATCCGCTATTGCTCCGCTTAAAGAAAATCCGTTAATAGCGGATAGCGGATTTCCGTTACTAGTTATGAAATGGGCCCCTGATCTGTAAATCTTTCATCCTATCAGATTTTGTTTACATGTAAAATAAAACGATTAAGAAGTAAGGGTAAACCCGATTGGTGGAATGACACGTACTATATTAGTTAACTTAGTAATTATTATTCAAAATTGAATTAACTTCTCGTGAAATGTAAGTTGTTCCAATGAGACGAGGTTGATAACAGGTTACCTGAACCTCATCGAAGGGCCTGGCAAAGGCCAACACATTATCTTCCAAACCTGGTAAAATAAAGAACAAAAAATACATGATATATGACCACATGTTATGTATTATAATAATTAACTGCAACAACTAATCTCGACTAGTTCCCCCAGGACCTATTCATGAAGAGCCAGCCAGCCATGGTATGAACTAATATAGTACATGATTCTGTATAAGTCAATTATTTTAAAAGACTCCCTAGAATACAAATAAATTGGAACCTGAGGCATTGATTCTTCTGTTTAATCGGATTAATTCTCTCCAAGACGTCGCAATATTAATTACTAGAAATTACTGTGACCCTGAACTCGTTCAAGTTTCCTTCAATATTCCTCCAAAACATCTCTGGAACTGCCTGCTGTGTATTTAGTGTATTAAGAGGGAATACCCTGGAAGACGATTTTTCTCCTGCATGTACGAATGGGTGATAAATTTGGAATCTGGGATCGCGAGATCGATGTCTACAAGTCCGTAGCTAATGGAATAACCTGATCTAACCCACAAGTGTGCCAAGCAGGGTCCAAATGTCAACCTCGGGGTGATCGTCCCTCGTCATAACTACTCAAATCACATTCACATGATGGGAGACTTCTCAGAGACAAGAACGGCCTTCATCCCGCAATCCCATTAACTAATATTTAACAGCAAGCAATACTGTGAACTCGAGTGGTGATTAGATATGCAAATGATTTCATCTCAATGCTTTGGATTTTCATCTGTCATCTATATCATCTCAAATTGTCTTTGGCGGATTTGTGTGGTATTCTTTTACTGAGGTGGTATTCTTTTACTGAGGATACAACGAAATAGCTCCCGTGAAACTGCATATAAATCCTATCATTCCGCTCATATAGACAATATATTCCACTGGAGGGTTGATTGAAGATATAGACTATATGTATATATTTCTCCTGTTCCTGGTATATGAACAAAAATATTTTTGAGATATATGTTTTGGTATAGAAAAGACTCCTGCCTATAATCTTCTGATTATAACTGGACTAGAGAAATACTGCTGTAATATTAATTTACTACAATGTTGTGCGCTGTCATACTGGAGCTAGTCTTTTAAAATATATTTGTTATGTTATATTACTAGTATATATAGAGAGAATGGAACGATATTTATTGGAGTCGATTGCTATGCAATCTCATCCAATAAAATATTCAATTACTAGTTCCGAGTTCCATTCACTATTTATTATATGCCCCTAGCATAGACAAATATTGATATATAAACCTTTTGGGGGTTTTGAATCGTCATGAAGTGTCTAAAAGCTAAAAGAAAACCAAATTCGAATTTTATGGTACACGTACCATAAACATATCTTTATTGCACTCCACTTATTGCACCTATCAAATGGAATGCACATATAATAAAGTGTAAGAACAACTGACTTATATTAATATTGACCGTCTCTTTTCCTTTCATGATATAGACTATATGTTCAACCGCAAGAATGTTGGCATAAACTTCTGTTTGAAACATTTCGTTGTAGTACTATTATATTAATGAAAACTATTTTTTACATGGAAAAAAAGGTTAAACGGTAGAAGAATATTTACTCTTTCGCGACAAACTTTGCTCATAGCTAATGTAGATCAAAATGTTATCTACAAGAACATGCGGATTTCCTAACTGGTGTGAGCACATTTATAACACATTAATGGGCTATTTCCCAAGTGGTTTAATCGCAAAAAAGCTAACGTTTCACAGAAATTGATCCGTTAAAGTTAGTTGCCTTTCCTAGCGTTCTAGTTCGGATGGACAATTATAGAGTTGACATTTATCAGTGGAGAGAGCTAGTAGGAAAGGACCTCTGGAGAGGAGGTTGTGAACTATTTAAAGAGCGGGAGGCCCAGACTAAGAGATGCGTTGGGAACAAAAATGGCAAGTTAAATGGTTTGAAGAATAGTAAGATTCGTGGCTTGGTTCGGCCCCGAATGGCTAAACATCTCCAAGTACCCATCCTCCTTATTAGAAGATAATGTAAGCGCAGGAGCATCCAGAATACAGATTAGGGCTCAGCACATGGTTTTGCATCGGCAAGTTTCTAGTCGTAAAGATACAATGGCACCCTGATGGTTTTTGTCCATTTATATTACATCGTGTAAAGGCTGGCTGGGATGGGGTAGAACTCCCTGAGAATTGGTGAAAACGAAAATTGGTGAAAACAGGTTGGTTAAGTTATATTTGCGGAGGATTAAGTTTGCTAAGACCATATATTTAGTCATAAATCAGTTTATTTAATTGTTATTCATACGTACGTTTTCTTATAATTCGTCAATCAAACGAGGAAAAGAAGGGGGCAAAAGACACAGTAAAGGATGGTCATTGCTTTGAACCTATATAGTAATACTTTTTGGAGAGCCTTACGGCGCATTGGCGATGGATACTTTTATGATTGCATTAATGTCAAAAAGCTAAGACCGATTAAAAGTGTCACGGATTATTTTCTCAAAGGAATGCTGCGGGTCTCCTATTGGTTCCCCACATGTGTTTTGTAACTAATTTTTACTCATGCATGCATGTTGGAAATGAGGATGAAGTTTTATGGAAAAAGGATACAAAGGTAACTTGCAAGTCATGCAAGTGGAAAGAATGAATGCAACTAGAAGATGTATTCAATAGTTCAATGCATGAACAGAACGTAGGCCTACTGCATCAGAAAGGTTAATTATTACATCCCTGTGCTGTAGTTGCCTATACCTTTAGCATTGTATGCCACACTTGGTCAAGGTGGTGCATAACATGTGAATTATGCCACCGTTGGCGCATAACATGTAAATTATGCCACCCTTGGCGCATACAACAAGTAGGTCCGGCAGCCAAGCCTGATCACTGGAAGCCAAATTGTGCATTAATGCGCCCTAATTTCTCTTGAAATAATAAATATAAAGCTTCAAAAAATGAAAAGTTTATTATTTTGGTTTATTTATTCATTTTATTTATTTTCGGGTGTAATAAATATAGAATGTACCACAGGTTCAGTCTGTCGAAGGATTATGCATCTCGGTTGCGGAGGGAGACCTTGGGGCTACACTGCGCTCCGCCCCTCGGTCTCCCGCCGCAACCTTGATGCATAACCCTTTGACAGACTGAACCCTAGGTACATTCCATATATTTATCACGTACTGTTTCCAACGCAAGGAATCTGTAACCTCCTTGTGATGAATGAGGTCTTCATACTATCGTATGGGTTCCGATAGAATTAGGCTAATTATATTCTTCAGTCAGGACTGGCGCTCACAAATCATGTATTAAAATAAACTTTTTTTTTCATTTAAGGCCAATAAGATCTCTTTACCAATGAGGAAATATATTTATATTATTAATTCTGTCGAATCTTGCCAAGTTTATTATTACGAGCCGGTGCATATTTTAATCATTACATACTATGATACTTCAATGAGACCCTCGCTTGCAAAGAGGTTGTCTTCCTCGTCACTGCCAAATTGAGGGGGAGGGGGTGACTTTAGAGGGAATTCGGGAGGGGAAACACGTCCTTAAACACGTTTTCTTTGGTATGGGACTGAACAAAAAGCCTTTTAAAAACCAGGCCTCGGACGGTCAAAAATCATCATTATCAAATAAATCCACCTACGTTGGATTTGATCTGTTAAGAATCCAATAGATTTTTACTCTAAAATCTGTTGGCTGGTCAGTCTAGTGTAGGTGGAAGAATGTTTCATTCCTGAGGATTTGAGGCGCCACCTATCTCCAATAACCTTTACTACCAACTAATCCTCACAACCTCCAACTATACATTTCTCTATATCCTAATACCAACTACACCTATAAACAAAAACAAATAAAAACCTTCCTGATTATTTTAATCATCACCTTTCCATCTCTATCGTTCCATTTGATGCTAATTCATCTGAAATTAAAAATAGTCAATCCATCGTTTGATCATACATTTAATGTAGGCTGTTCAACTTATAAATTGCCATCCCCTTATCGCTATCGCCTTATTACATGGCGCGGCAAATGGTCCAGCTTCACCATGCCAATTTCCACCATTGATGCCTTTTCCTTCAGTCCAGCCTAATGTCCCAAAGCCACATATATATTGATTTATTTTCGATATATTGATTTATTTTCAATAGTGCTGAGATACAAAACCTTTTGATAGGATCACCAATCTAATCAGCAATTAATCCTTGCAGGGTAGAAGCACTAATAACATTACACATATCATCATCAATTCATCTTGTCAAACCTAAGGTACCCATAAGCGAGTTTGTTTTGTCAAGGATAATTGCAAATTGTTTCCCCTAAAACAAACAAACAAACATTATTTGTACTCTCGAAATTAAACTTCCATAAAATAATAGAATAACAATGGAAGAATAATATAGACAAGGCGCAGTGAGTAAATGGGGCGTAAGGTTATTATACCGGGCGGAGAATAACTGTCAAGGATAAAATAAAACGTCCTGTCTTTATATTCTCATATTTGAAAAAAAAAAAAAAAAAATATTCTCATATTTTGGTATTTTTTTTTTTTAATAAATTTTATTGACAAAACTTCACACAGTGATAATTCTCATTTGTCGAAAAGTTGGTGGTACATAATCATGGTATTGGTAAGTGGATTTCCAGAGTCGACTTCTAGAGACCGATCGGGTATCGAGGGGGAGAATTTAATGTTGCCCGATAAAGGCGTTATTTGCATAATTTTAGAAGGGTGACGGTGCTGGTGTTGCCACCGTTAGTGGATAGAGACATTCACGAGAAAAACAACAGGACTGGAGTTATAAGAGTCGGGTGATATCTATATATATTGTTGCGGGGACGACTCATAGGGAGTCCAAAGGGACCGGGCTCTAGATACGGGAGGGGCTCGTCTTCATCCCAGAGGTGATCAAGTGAAGGAGTAGATGAATAGCTCATATTGGTTGGTGGTGTTCTCGTGGATCTGAGTAGGTTACCAGTTTAAACGTAGCCGATTCTGAGATATAGTTTAGGCGATTCGTAGAGGCGTGTTATTGCTAAGTCTCTGATTAAAGATAGTATCGATAATTCTCGGCTTCTAACGTTATTCTCGTCTTCTAGTGTGATAATCTTCTTCGAGCAAGGGAACAAACAAGGTGCTTCACAGACAGCCAGGTTTATTATGACTCAAATCACATAATCACTCATATTTATACACAAAACGCGGACCTAAAGCAGGCCAGAGTCTTAGACAACAAAAGCGAATCACTACAGAGTCTCAGGCGACTCAGAACGAATCGTGAGGCGATTCGTTAATAAAGCAATAATTATGTTTGATAAAACCCGACTCTGAAAACGAGTCGCTCCCGAATCGCAAAAGGCGATTCGCTAGATGACCAAACTCTTATAATTGGATGCAAGTTATGTAGAATTAATTTCCCCAGATAACCCCCTATTATGATTCTGCAGCATTATCCCCCCTTTTAAGTTTCTTGACCCCTAAGAAACTATGTAAAACTTGGTATTGAAAAGAGCATCAATAAAACTTCAAACATCTCATGAAAACTACTTCAATTTACTCTATCACTGTCTCTGCAACACAAGTGTAATGTCAGTAGCATATCACGCGGCTCTCTGGCCCAGGCACTGTCACTGTTCATAGTATCATCCGTGAGTAGTATAAAATATGGCGCCCCGTATCAGGTAACTGTTCATTCGGTTTCTTGCAAGTGTCTTTTCTTGTTAAAATAATTTTGTAATAAATAACTTACTTTACTCTATCACTAACACATAACGTGGAATCACAGTTTCTGCTGAAGTCACACGTGGGTCTGTCCATCAGAGTGAGTAATCCGGGCACAGGTTGCCCCGATACGTGGTAGCCATCACCTGGGTATACTCGATTCGGCCTCCCTCCAGCTTCCTTTTCTTACTCTTCTCCTGGTTGGCCTGGTTAGGAAGTCCGGGCCATTCTGGAAGCCATGGGGGCCCCTCCGGGTCGGGCATCAGGTAGTCCAGGTGAGGAGGGGTCCAAGTGAACACACGACTGAAAGTCATCTTGCTCACCTTCCGGCCTCTGACAATCTTCCACTCTTCCAGTTCACAGTGGTGGGTGACACCCGGGGGAATGACCATCTCATCGATCACTGGGTGGGGGGTATGGGTAGCAAACGAGTCACCACTGACTACTGCCGTCCTCACTGGAGCAGTCAGTGCCTGGGTAGTAGAGCACACGAGTTTGTCCATTAGATAGTCAAACCCCAACGGGGGAGCGTGGGGGTGTGCAGATGTTGATGGGAGAGGGAAGGTAGGTAGTACCAGAGGAGGTCCAGCATCGTGCTGGGGAGGTGGGGAGGGTGAGGCGAGTGGTGGAGGCTCAGTACTCGGCCGGGGGGGTGGGGAGGGCGAATCGGGTGGTGAGGGGGAGGGGGGAGGAGGAGTTGAGATGCGGGGTGGAAGGGGAGGAGGGGAAGTGGGCTGCAAGGGAAGGGGTGGAGGACACACTGCTAAGGTAGCTTGTGGTGGTCGAGTCGGCCTCTCTGGTTCGTCCTCGATCACAATCACATCTGGCTGGCTCAGGTTCAGTGGTGTGTCCTGCTCCTCTTTCACTCGACTCACTCTGTCGGCCTGGTAGACAGTCTCAGAGGATACCAGCGGGCTGTTATCGGGTGATGGCGCCCGACTAATCACACTGATTAGTTTGCTGGCGACTCGCACAGGCCGGCCTGGCTGTGTCCGACTTGTGATGTCTACGTACTCCGCCGCCTGACCTCCTTCGTGGGGTGCAGGTGTGACTGGCTCAGTCAGTGGCTGGTACGGTGAAGGTGGCTGGGTCGCTGCTGGCACTCCCTCCTCCGGAATTCCAGGTAGATCTGGAACATGGTCCACTGGGAAGGTCTGGGTTTCCGCAAAGTCCAGAGTGGATGTATAACCCTGCTGGAAATACTCGACTTCACGAGGGGTAGCGCGTCGCCCCGTTAGCTTCTTTCGTCTGGTCACTACCAGCACCTCGCTGTCGGGGATGTCCTTTCTGAAGTCTTGGTGACAGCTCCTCCGGTGTTTCTTGATGTCGTTTTTCCTCTCGTGAAACGACATCTTAAAACACCCTGGAACTTCACATAGTACTCCCAGTACCAAGTCATCGTGTTTCTCACGCTTGTGCTCGTCTAACTCTTTCTGGTGACGCGTTATGAAATCACAGTCGCCGTTAGGACACTCGAGAATGGCTTGGCTGCTCGCCATGTCTTCGAATGATGTAACAGTTTTTGGATCCTGCCCTTTTATAGGTGGGGCCTCGAGCGACTCGCTTCGCGTCGCCCCCCGATTCCTCCAGTCCCTGACTGCCCCCGACTGCCCTGTGTCAGTCCCTGACTCCTCAAAGCACATAATTTTGGCAACTAGTGATGAATATTGGCTTTTTATTCCCACAACAGAGTCATCATTGTTCATCTGGAGCAGTTTCCCCTGTAAGCATAAAGTTTCGAAAAGCAGGTGCTTCTGTTGTGGCCATGACGTCCCGTCACGAGTCGGGGAAGCGAAGCGTGCTGGATCATTGTTCACTAACGAGTCGTCTCGCACTCGCACAACTGCTGTTTCGTTTGAACCATCTTTTCCCATCTCCAGATTCAGTTTCCTCATAGATCTAGTTATTACACAAAGTCTCAAAGTTTTTAATTCTCCCATTTCGTTCTGAGAGTCATGGAAATTCAACTTCTGTACGGCCTGACTCGTTCGCGGGACTGCTGTCACTTTCACTCCGTGGTTAGCAACGCGTAGAGACAAGCCTCTCTCCTCCCTCGCTTCCCATTGGTCGTTGCTCTGGTGCGCTACTTCCTTGTGCGCGGGGAAACCCATCTCCCTGGCAACGGCCTCACGCGCGGGGAAATCTGGGTCAATCGCTTGGCGGCTGGTTATAGCGACTGGTGTTGATGTTGTGATCCGAGGCGGGAAGGGAAAATCCCGCGCCTGGCCTACTTCGCCCCTCGTGGTTATAGTATGCACGATGCGTTGGCCCACGTGTGCCGCTTTCATGATATCACCATGCACTACCTTCTTCTTTCTCCCCCATTGTACTCTGTAAATCATGTTGTTAAGTACTTCAATGACCGTCCATGGCCCTGTCCAGAACTTCTGTAGCTTAGGCGAACGTCCAACTCGCTTGATGGGTTGGAAAATCCACACACTCTGGCCCTCCGTGTATACTGTCTCTTTTGTATACTGGTCATAATAGTCCTTCTGCCTCAGACGCGTGGTCTTGATGGCTTTGAATGCCAATGTATGTGCTCCCTCTAGTCGCCGTCTCAGATTCACTACATATTCTTCTCTTCCTAGGGGTGGTTCTTCTCCTGGAACCTGGTAAGCCACATCCCATGGCATATTCACTTCTCTCCCCAGGGCTAGGAAATTGGGCGAAAATCCTGTAGTCGCGTGAGTTGAGGCCCTGTATGCCGCTGTCACATACGGTATCCATTCATCCCAGTCACTGTGCTGGTCATTTACAAGTCCAGTCATCATTTTGGCCATGGTATGATTGAATTTTTCTGCTTGACCATCGCTCTGGGCGTGATAGGGGCAAGTGCGGGTCTTCCAGATCCCCAGGAGTTCCGCCACCTCCTTGAACAAGTTTGACTCGAAGTTCCTTCCCTGATCAGAATGCCAGATCATAGGAGTGCCGAACCTGCATACTATTTCTGTCACCAGCACTGAAGCTATTGTTTTCGCTGTAAAGTTCTGGAGTGGCCATGCTTCTGTCCATTTGGAGAACAGGTCGGTCACCACCAAGATGTAACGATTTTGTCTCTCTGTCTCAGGAAATGGTCCTGCAATGTCCATGGCGAATTCTTCCCAGGGTCCTCTCAGTGGTCTCTCTCCCAGTTTCGTTCTCTTTTTATGAGAGGGGCTCTTTCTTTGCTGGCAGGGCAGACAGGTAGCCACATATAGAGCTGTGTCTTTCGACATGGTAGGCCAATATGCAGATCGCTTAATTTTGCTCAGTGTTTTATCCCTTCCTAGGTGTCCTCCCAGTGGACCTTCGTGCATCTGCTTCAGATAGTCTTCCCTAGCTCCTACAGGAACGTACACTCTCCACTCTCTTCCTCCAGCCGCCGTCCATCTCCAACATCCCAACAGATCCTGGTAGATAGCTAAGGACTGATAGTTGTGTAGGAACCACGTCCAATCTGTGCTCGCGATCCTGTCATCATTTCCTGGACATCTCTCCTCCTGTAGTGCCTTTTTGAAGACAGCACACAGTGCATCCTCCTCCTGATTCTCCCCTAGCCACTGTTTGCCCACATCCCATTCGATGACTCGGATCTGTGCAGTCTGGCTATTTTCCTCCTCTTCATCTACCCTTTTGCACTGAATACAGGGTATTCTTGACAATCCATCGGCATTGCCATGGCGTTTCCCAGCTCTGTGTTGGATCGTGAAGGTGTATGAAGACAACTCCTCCAGCCATCTAGCTAGCTGTCCCTCGGGTTCTTTCATGTCTAGAAGCCATTTCAGGGCACTATGGTCAGTTCTGATCGTGAAATGGCTGCCCACGAGGTAGGATCGATAACGTCTCACTCCAAATATGATGCCTAACAGTTCTTTTCGTGTCACACAATAATTTTTCTCCGCCTTGTTCAGCGATCTACTGGCGAATCCTAGGACTTTCTCCTTCCCTTCTATTGACTGGGATAGCACAGATCCTAACCCATGATTTGAAGCATCTGTATCAAGAATCATAGGGACGTTTACATCAGGGAATCCTAGTATAGGGGCTTGGCACAGTGATTCTATTAGTTCGTTCATTGCCTGTTGACATTCCTCGCTCCATTCAAACACACTGTTCTTCTTTGTTTGTTCGAATAACGGACTTGCAATGCTTGCAAAATCCTTGACAAAGGATCGGTAGTACGAGCAGAATCCTAGGAAGCTTCTCAATGATTCTTTCGTGTTGGGTGTGGGCCATGATCGCACAGCTTCAATTTTAGAGGGGTCCGTGGCTACTCCCCCCTTTGATACTACATGCCCCAGGAAGGCAACAGATGATTGGAATAATTGGCACTTGCTGGGTTTGATCACCAAGCCTGCCTGTGCGATTCTGTCCAGCACTGTGGCCACCCTGTCAGCGCATTCCTCAGCATTACTTCCGAATATTATGACATCGTCCAGGTATACCAAACATTGTTCTCCCACCAGTCCCGCCAGCACAGTATCCATTAGTCTCTCAAAGGTAGATGGTGCATTGACCAGTCCAAACGGCATCACATTGAACTGGAAGAGTCCCTGGTGGGTGCAGAATGCAGTCTTTTCCTTACTTCCCTCGTCCATCTCGACCTGCCAGTAGCCACTGGCCAAATCCAATGTAGTGAAAACCTCTGCCCCCTGCATCATGTCGAGAGTATCATCCATTCTAGGCAGCGGGTAGGCATCTTTCTTTGTGATCTTATTCAGGTCTCTATAGTCTATACAGAATCTCCAGCCACCATCCTTCTTCTTGACTAGCACCACAGGCGATGCCCAGGGGCCACTGGCTGGTTCTATCACTCCTCCTTCCATCATTCGATCTAATTCTTTTTCCACAACTTGTCTTCTGTGAATCGGGACTCTCCTTGGTTTGCTTCTCACAGGTGGGTGAGATCCTGTTTGTATTTTGTGCTTGGCTAGGCCAGTTCTGCCCAACTCCTCTCCTTCCATGAAGAAAACATGCAAGAATTGTTTATACAGATTGTCCACCTTGTCTCTGAAACGGCCCACTATCTCTAGGTCCGTCTGCTCCCACAGATGTTCCAGAAGTGACTCACATTGTTCGCTAGTTCGATTGATTGGTTCCCTCCTCTCTGTTGGCACATAGTCTCCCTCTGTCCACCAGGCTAGCTTACTTCCTCGTGGAATTCTCACATCTTCAGTCCCTCCGTTCATCACTTCTGCTACCCCTCCCTGGGGGTCTGCAATATGTACAGATCTTGCCACTTTTAGAGCAGGTATCAGTCCTCCATCCTCTATGATCATCAGCCGCTCCCCCTCGTTAGTCGTATTAGGAATTCCTTCCCAAGAAATTCCTAACAGGGCCCTGCTCCCTGCTTTGATCGTGGTCTCCTGTGTGGCATATGCGTATCCCTCCAATCGGCCTGGCATGATCTCCTCCTCTGTCTCTAGCCACATTATACCACTCGCAGTGTCTACCTGTCCTTTTCTTGCCCTGATGACATCCATTCCTAGTATACCACCCTGGTCTAGTTTTGCCACGATCACCTTCATGTAGATTCTGATTGATGTAAAGTCTACCTCCACTTCTGTCTCGCCCAACACGTCTACCGGCATGCCCCCAGCTCCTGTGATCCTTATGTATGACGCGCTCAGTGGTGGTGGATCCCTCATTTGCTGCCACGCCCCTTTACTTAGAATCGTTGTGCATGCTCCCGTATCAACCAGCCATTGTATTGTCACTCCCTGGCACCAGCCGTCTATCACTACCCCTGCTGTAGATGGATCCCAACGTCCCTGTATGGCTGTCCATCCTTGTCTCTCACCGGTTACACGTTGAGCAGTCTGATCCCGGTCTATCGCTGCCCTTGGTCGTTTCCCGCCTCTGCATTTGGCACCTGAGGCCGATTCGGACACTCTCTCTTGAAGTGGCCGAATTCCCCACACTGGAAGCATCCTCGATTCCTGGGAGGAGTACGGCTGCCAGTCTCCAGTTTTTCCAGTCGTTCTAGTATCTTAGCGAAGATTTCCTCCATCTTTGATGGCTCTGGCGTTTGGGTGGTGACTCTGATCTGTCCTTTTGGCTGTGGGTTTCTATCCTTCTCAGCTTGGATGAATGCCTCAGCATGCAATGCCGCTGCTCTTGCCTCTGCGAACGTGGTGGGGCGGGCTTGCACTACCCATTGCCTGAGTCGCTCCTCCCTCATGCCAGCTATGAATGCATCACGACTTAAGTCATCCCTCAAGTCCCTGTCCACTCTGGGGTAGGCCAACCTCACCATCCTTTCTATTGCATCGCCTAGATCATTGATGTTTTCTTCCTTCCCTTGCCTCCTCAGTCGCAGCTGGGTGCGGTAGAGGGCTAGTTGGTCTGCTGGCTGGTAGCGTTTCTCCAACTCCTCTACTAGTATCATGTAACTGGTAGGCCCATCCAGGTCGACTTTCTCGAGAACAGCTAAGGCGGACCCATCCAAGCTTGCCCCCATGTATAACGCACATTCTTTGTCCGTCCAATCATTGAGATCTGCGACCACCCTAAAATGGTTTAAGAAGTCGCCTAGGGATGTAGTGCCATCATAGATCCTGGGGGAGGCCTTGACCTTCCTTCCTGGCCTAGCTACCGCCACTCCCCCTCCACTGCCTGGTCGCACTTTGGTGTCTGGTTTTTCCACCTCCTCCAAGACACGGACTCTCCTGTCCCTTGCTGGCTGAGCATTCCTCCAATTGTCATACTGCCGGGGATTCACAGTAATCTCCAATGATGGGGTCAGTGGAAATGGATGTGGATCTGTAGCCGATGATCCTGCAGATCCCATGAGTTCGTCCTCCAGAGGGTTGTGCTGATCCTCACCGCTGCCACCAATGTTGCGGGGACGACTCATAGGGAGTCCAAAGGGACCGGGCTCTAGATACGGGAGGGGCTCGTCTTCATCCCAGAGGTGATCAAGTGAAGGAGTAGATGAATAGCTCATATTGGTTGGTGGTGTTCTCGTGGATCTGAGTAGGTTACCAGTTTAAACGTAGCCGATTCTGAGATATAGTTTAGGCGATTCGTAGAGGCGTGTTATTGCTAAGTCTCTGATTAAAGATAGTATCGATAATTCTCGGCTTCTAACGTTATTCTCGTCTTCTAGTGTGATAATCTTCTTCGAGCAAGGGAACAAACAAGGTGCTTCACAGACAGCCAGGTTTATTATGACCCAAATCACATAATCACTCATATTTATACACAAAACGCGGACCTAAAGCAGGCCAGAGTCTTAGACAACAAAAGCGAATCACTACAGAGTCTCAGGCGACTCAGAACGAATCGTGAGGCGATTCGTTAATAAAGCAATAATTATGTTTGATAAAACCCGACTCTGAAAACGAGTCGCTCCCGAATCGCAAAAGGCGATTCGCTAGATGACCAAACTCTTATAATTGGATGCAAGTTATGTAGAATTAATTTCCCCAGATAACCCCCTATTATGATTCTGCAGCAATATGTATCCCCTGCATCACACCCCAGCTGCTAATTTTAAACTTCTGACCTTACCCTCAGTTATAGCAACGAGTGTATGTTTTAAACTCGTTGGTTATAGAGACCGCTACAGTTCCGCTGTATAATTCAATACTTAAGACAAGGAACAACTTCATTGTTTAGTCAGTAATGAGTTCACTCAACTGTATCTGGCCTGGTTCTTAATACGAGATACAGGAAGCATCGGGAAGTTAACATGTCCGCAGGTTTCGAATACGTTGCATAGTTGATCGTATACAATTGATCGTATAAAAAACAAGATATTAATATCTATCCGTACATTGTTTTCATCTTTACCTGTCCTTGAATCAGGACAAGAGTTTTAAATGTGATGTATGTGTAATTATATATGTGGTTTTTTTTAAATATTGACATGCGAAAATATTGCCCTAAACAGTTACTAAGAAAAGATGAAAATTCAGGGACATTAATTACGGATTAACACTACTTTATCAATTTATTATCCATACATACCTCCCTCAATTAATTTAGAACAATAACAAAAAGTCATGAAACTTAACCTGATGTATATTATAGGCCTACTATTGATTGTTTAAAATGATCATTGACATGGCAGTGTTGAACACTGGTGATGATATGGTTAAGGTAACTATGAAAATAAAGTTGGAAATCATGTAAACCTTTGATGCGTATTTATAAGCCTAATTAAGGGATATGGGCTTCACAGTCAGCATAATTCGCTAAAACAACACTCGTTTTGCTATTTTAAAAAATCAAAAAATCTCTGATTCCACAAAACATGACTTCGGCGTTGTCTGTTATCAATATGACAGGTTGTTGAATGTTGAATTCCAATGATTCTCACATCTTATATGATAAATTAGAGATTATACTACTAACAGTATAATCTCGTTGATATCACTAAATTAAGTTTGCCCCGGTCAAGTTCTCCACAGCAAGCAGAGACCGTGGCGCCGAATGGTGCAACTTGCGGTACTCTCAAGCAGCCACAAGTCCACAACTGCTAAAACGCAAAGACTGGGCGAGACCGGGTAATCAATGAATGTCAAACCTGTTTAGAACCTAAAAGAAGCCTTGACATTTCAAAATCTAGATTCTAAACAAACAACAACATGGTAAAGTATAATAAACCAAGTTAAAAATTATTGAAACGTAAATCAAAATAGAATAAATGTACATATACAGAGTGTATTACCGTCTGACTTCTGTCATCGCCATCGGGTCATCCCTTTTCACCGGAAGTGTTTCGGAGAAAATAAGCTGAATTATTCTAGGTTAAAATTATTTTAAGAATATATAATTATACAGCAATCGTACGAATATAGATTGAAAAATATTTTCATCTGAGTGAGAAGACTAGTGGGTGAATAAATCGTTTATTTACCTATTGCTGCGGTACTGCTTCGTCCTTGAACTTGTTTCCGGTGGGTGGTTTCATGAAGTCTTGTGAGGAAGAGAAATAGTAATAAAGTATTGTAATTATTTATCTACCGCCAATATGGATGCTGATGGGCTTCCAATCGTGGGCACTGGCATAGACTTTACGAAGGTATGTGCATGTATTAGTTGTTTAGCCCTATACACAGCACAAACATCATTTGACTCGAGCTCGCGACGAGTCAAGAAACGTAAATCGTCGTAATCGTAATCATCACAAGACCTCCCTTGCCTTGGCCCTGCCCCTAGCTAGGCCCTAGAGGCTAGAGTAATCTAATCCATGGAGCTCAGGGAATGAAGCGCTGGTAATGATCGTTAGATCTATCCGTAATGTCCTGTCGTATGAAACCTCCCAATGTTTATTCCATTGAATATTATACTGTCATTTTCTATTCTGCCTGGCAAAAATTGAAAAAAAAAAAATGATTGCAGAATTTCTGCATTTCTACCTGGAAGTACTACCAGAGTTATACATATCTCTCTCTCTCTCTCTCTCTCTCTCTCTCTCTCTCTCTCTCTCTCTCTCTCTCTCTCTCTCTCTCTCTCTCTCTCTCTCTCTCTCTGGTACTACCAATTACAGGTTTTAGTCTAAGACTAATCATTCATATTTTGTCGATTTGCCTTCCTGGTAACTAGTCTTGCTACAACTGTTTATTGACTCTAATCCACATATCCAGCTCCAGGGACAGTCCTTTCCAACTTCCATTCAGAGTTGGTTTATTGGGCTATTGAAGCTGAGAGATTCCACAGAAATGAAGTTGTTCACCTGATAGATAGTGTGCCTTCCATCGTTCCTGAATGTTTTGATTGGTTCCCATCTTAGAGAACGAGGAAGATTCCCATCGTGTATTTTTGAATATTTTCTTTAAACTTTAAAGTTTGAGACGGCAATGTATTCTCAATGCCACAGTGGGGTCGTCATGGTGGAACACTCCTGTTTTTGTGAAGGAGTCTGTCTCTACATTTGAGACCAATGCCACAATGTCAATGGACCCTACCCCTTGTTTTAGTATAGCCTATGCTATAGAAGTGCCTGCAATTGGCAACATTTACTATTAAATTACTAGTAGTTCTTTCTGTCCTGTTCTACCCATGCGTCTTAACTGGCGGTCTGGAGTACTAGTAGCTGATGTATACCCTATCTACCCATGTCGATGTCTGGGGTATTGTTGGGAAGGTCAGAAGGAAAGGCAATGCTGGCAATCTTTCACATAAATACAGTGGGTAAAAAGGTTAAGTCTGTCCATCTTCATGGAAGACTTGAAGAGATGTATACATGTATGTATGTAATAATTTTATTTCCAATCGTACAGTTACATTATCAATGCAATTCATGGAAATGGGATAAAGAATGAATCTTATTTTATACATTCATAACTATCTGTGACGACACAGGTCTTCCTAGTCTCCCTGACATCAATGTTAAATAACTTGATACTAGTAGATCTGATATGTTTTCTTTTTCTTATCACAGAAATTCTCATATTTAGTCGAGATATACTACCAGTGCCACATTACATCACATTATTTTACTGAGAACGAACCCTCGATAACTCTTTTATAAGAGGAACAACATATATGGTGATCCCATTTTTTCAACAATTATACATAACGTGGTATCTTTATGTCCAATGAGGGACAGTAATCAACCTATCTTTACTCAAATTATCTATCGTTATAGAATCATAATTATATAGTACTTATGCTGATATACGGATTTACATACCGTCTTACTTCTTCGTTACAGGTCGGTGCCATCCACCAGAAAAGAACACTGGCCTTTCTAAACCATTTCATCAGTCATACGGCGCGCTTTTTAAATAGATTTTCCTGTGTATGTGAAGAAAAATTAGAAACTCTTTCCATCCGTCTTCTAAGGCTAGAAACTACCATGAGTTTATTAGAAGCAAAGGTAAGGTTCACTCTTGATTGTAATATTGTTGTGATATAGATTGATGAATTTAAATGAGATCGCTTTAGTTGTTTTCAAAACAGTCCCCAAAGTGTTACGTGTATTAAATGTCTAAGACCTAAAATCTTTTTGAAATAAGAAGTTTTCCTATTATGCTGTCGATCTCAAGTTTTATTAAAATGAAATTACATAGGGATTGGCTAAGAACTTTGCTTCAAATCGACACCTAAATCTATATATATATATATATATATATATATATATACATAACAGACGGATCCATTTCATAAAGTGCATGACTAAAATATCTTCCCAGACATAGGGTTTCCTTGTTGTGAAGGTTTATATCAATGGCTCCTTTCTCTTTATCTCAGCTTGCTTCAGTACCTGGGTTAGAAAATGTCACAGTCCCTACGACCGAGGAGTCCTCTGCTCCACAATCTTCGGGAGATAGTCAACAGTCGACACCTGCGGCTGCATACACACCTACAGAGCCCACTCCCGCTACACAGGGGGCTTCAGCCCCGCCCTCGACACACGCTCCTCAAGAAGAAGAGGCTCCTGCAGCGGCCGAGGCGGCTCCCACAGTGACTGTCTGCAAAGATCCTAGATATGCCCGATTCTTCAAAATGTTACACGTGGTGCGTTCATATGATCCTTATAAGTTATATGTCTTCTATAATATTGGTTAGAGGTCTAAATTGCTGGGTCGGCTCGTTGGCATGAGACTCCTGTGTGCAAAACTATTTCATAACCCAGAGACCGACGCCCAAGTCTCCACAGAATTTTCGTCGGTCTTTGAGATCGATATTTGTCAGGGTCCGACGGTCTCCAATGAAATATCCAAGTGATAAAATGTTCAAAGTGCTCTGGACCACGGGAACCCTGTCCATGACCCAGACTCTTTTGTGGGGTCTCTGTAAAATCTTCTCGGTCTCCACTTACAATTTGGCAGAGACCGACGGTCTCTCATCTCCAAATTTACTACGTTGCACACTCATTGAGTGACATGTGGGTTCGAACCCGGGCGCGATTGCAGTTTGATCTCCTCCACCTAGGTACTAGGGGAAGACTAGCCGGCTTAGCTGGCTTTGATTCCATGCTCTAAAGGCAAGAGGATGAATACTTTGCTAGATGAAGACCATCGTGATAAATGTCACCTGGTTGGAGTGAAAAATATAAAATTAATAAGTTGCGTGATTTTTGAAAGTTGCTTTAACATTATTGAATCTCTTTAGTTCCGATGCCACCAAATACAACAGTTGAGTTAATAGTTCATCTTATGCAAACGGACTGTTATAAAATGCGAGGTGGCTTATTGTTCACTAAATTGTTATAATGTACTTCTCTGGAATATCTATATTTGTATCGGGTACAATTGAGAAAATAGAAGTACGTATATGGAATTATTGACCCCAATAGACGTTTTAAATTAAAAAATCACGAAGGAAAACATTATTTCACGGGTGTCATTTCTGGGAACGTTTGCTTGATGTCGAGGTATACCTTTAATTGTCTCCTGTTTGCAAACCGAGTATGAAACTATATTCAAGTTAAAGGTGTTATGTGTTTTTGTTGTTTCAGGGCGTTCCCGCACCTGCTGTCAAAATAAAGATGGTCACTGATGGATTGAACCCCGATTTATTAGAGTAAGAATTCTTGTATCATCTATTATTAGTTGTACTAATATACGCTAGGTTCATTTGACTGAGTGTTAAATCCAAAATTGCCAAGACTCCTAAGCATCAGAAATTGGATTTAATACACCAACTGTCTCAATGTTTCAGACATTTTGAATCTAGCACTCTCACATTTCACACTTAGGATCGTCGTTATCCAGTTTGTACCTTATATTCGAAATTAACATGAACACATATTCCTAGCTATTTCAAAGGGAAAGGGATTTGATGTCCGAGCGCTTATAATAATGCTACTACTATTGAGTCAAATGCTATACCGTGATATCCTTCATTACAGTACGCCAGATGCACCGGCTCCACCTGCTGACCAAGCCGCCAGCGCCGATAATGGCGATGCTGAAATTAGCTCTGAGGAAGAAGCTGGCTCCAGTGATGATGAAGATGATGACAGCTCAGGCTTTAGTGATTGAGAATTCTTGTTGATTACTTTCGAAATAATGACCCCCTCTGTCATCAGGTTCATTTATTCATCTCAGTCACACTTTCATGTTTTGAGGTTTCTGCGTTATCTGTATGTACATTAATAATTAGATAAAAGAAGTTATCACGTTGCTCGTCTACCCTTATGGAAAACACAAAAATAAATATTAATGCCATGTTTTAATTACATCAAGTTGTATTGTGTACAACTGTCCTCCAATATGTAATGGGGGTTATGTCAAAATGCAAATGGTGCTACTGTTATTGCATTGACAAACCTAGATATATATATACTAGATACATGAACGATGTGTCGATGTAAGTTATGTCTTATGTTTGATCAAATCCGCCACTGAAGGTATTGTACGATTATGTTACTTCAATGTCATTGGTAGTGTACTAGCCTAGTGCTTCGAATTTGTACATAGGAATATTCGATTTTCTTATTAATATTTGTCCAGTCCTGTAAGACTACACGAAAACATTTTCTATGAAGAGAACATGGATGCAATAAATTTCCTAACATTCCAAAGATGAAAATTATTCACTCGTATGTTTGTTTTCTTGGATTCAACAGGACCATCAATCTCATATTATTGTAGTTATTTCCGCCTATACCATCGGTTTTCATTCGACACATGAATCTCTACCGTATAATAGAAATACTCTACCGTATAATAGAAATACAGCCCTTTTGGTGAAGCGAGTCCTTAAAAGTTAACTATTGTTGAATTTTATTTTTTTTAAATCTTGAGTGAAAACAATATTCTATTCCTCCACCCAAAGATAACTAAGGCACGCCTTGAAGGTTCTCTGGAAGAACAAATTTGGTAATATAAATCGTCAAATTTGTTTTACTGTTGACAACATGCTATTTTTATTAAAGTAAATAGATGTTAATCACTTGCCGAAACATGACTGACGTAACTTAGTAACTTTAATATTAAAGTGTGGGACACTTGTCTTGCTTATAAAGCGACTTGTATGAGGATCCGATCCTGATATTTTCATTTATAATTCATAACAGAAACAAATATTTAAGACATTAGATTTTAATTTACAATAAATTAAAATTATAATCTTGATGAATACCGGACTCCTGGAGAGCCTGGAATGTCAGGTAATGACCCTAACCTCTCTTTTAGATTTGTCCCCAACAAAAGTGGAAGTCCGGGTAGTATCTGCGGAGGGGGGCGAGAGGCTATCAAGTTAGGTATAGAGGGATCGTTAGGATGCTGATCCCAGTACGTCTGTGTATTTTTGTAATAATCAGGATTAGTCTTATAAATAGGATCGGCTGTGTCATATATAGGCTCCGATTCCTCTTGATAAATGGAACTTAATTGGTTCTGGTCTAGTGGATATTGGTTGACAGGATCCATATATATCTGGTCATCGTTTTCGATGTTTCCTTGCTCCCTTCGTTCCTTTTCCCTTTCCTTTTGCTTTCCCTGAAAAATAGGAAGAAGATTCAGACTGGTTCTTTGAGAAATGGTGTTGGAATTCGGTTTTGATACTGTCCAACCCTTACCGCTTGGGTTTCTTATTGGTAGGAGAAGCTGATCAACATCAATATCGGGGTTTATCTCGCCGTCGTCATCGTCGTCATCATCAGGGTCTTTAATTTTGAGTTTTATTTTCTTAGGTCTTTTCGTCGCGTTATGGTAGATTTTTAAGGCCACACCTCCTATGCCCAGAAGCATGGCACCGAATATTGAACAGACGCCCAAGGCTATCATGCCACTGTCGGGCCCTTCTTCAAACTTCTTCACTAAGCTTGAAACAGTACATGCTCTGCTTGATCTAGATCCAGTTTCTGTTGTGTTATGTCCTTCTGGACATTCTATACACGTCTTCATGGCAAATCCTGGTTGGTATTTACCTTCAGGACAAGGATCACAAACTTGGTTATCTAGGTTGAATGTTCCTGGTTTGCACGGACGACAGATCACACCTTCTTTCCTAAAACCTCGGGGACATTGTCTTAACAGTTTAGTCTTCACGCCATTTGTTTTAAGCTCAAATAATTTTCCCTTGTGAGAGCGTTCTAACTTGATGAACCCATTCACTTTATCCAGATTGGTATTAAGGTTTGTCATCACAAACTTTTCCATGCATGCTGCATCGCATGTTGGCAGTTTCAAAGTGTGATTATTTGCCACAGAAAACGTTATCCACAATTCATGTTTTTTCACCAAACCTTTAATGACATGGCACACGGCCATGAAGTCTTTTACATTGCACTTAATACCTTTACAAAGGGTGGATTTTATTCGAGATAATTGCTTCTTCTTCCCGTCCGCGGGGCATTGCTTTCCTTTGTAATGCATCCTTATCTCGTAAGTAAACGCTGGAAGTACATATGCTTTTATAACATGTTTATACATGTCAGTATTTTGGCCATGTTCCACCTTGCACGTGTACAAACCCTCGTCTTTAGGTTGGACGTCAATGACCTTTAATTTGACTCCAGAAATTTGAAATCGGCCATCGCTGAGCACTCTGTCTTTATGATCAGACCATGTATGTTTGGGGTCTATAATCTTTGCACCTTTGTCTCGTCCGTAGATGCAGTTGAACTCAACTTGTCGACTGACCATGACGTAGGATGTACTATGGTCCACGCTTTTACTGCTTGATGACCGTTTGTCTCGACCCCGCCCTTCGAGGGCGAACTCTAAAAAATGTAAAGTATGGCTAGGTAAAATCAAATCTGACTTCAAAATTTAAATAAAAAGTGTAGTCTATTTCAAATAGTATTTCACAGATCTATAATATTTTAATCACGGTAGGCCTACTATTTATTAACCCCTAGGCCTATTAATAATACTGTGAGGCCTTTTTGATCTGTGGTCTTGTGATAATTTGTCAATCTTCAATGTGTGGGACTAACTTAGAAGACTTTTAGAACTTAGAAATAATTAATGGAGTTTCATTAAATCAGTGGCAGGACAATATGTCAGACTATGGCTAGGCCCTAGCGAGATAACACTTATGTTATAGATATAATCATCCTCCACCCCGTCCCTTTATCAAAATATAATAGGCCCCTATAGCGCATCAGGCGTAGAAACAAAACGTAATGGAACGGGTATATAAATATATTTAACTGTGTAAGTAGTATAGCAAAATGGGGATTTTTTAAAGGCACTTCGAAGTTCGAGTGGAAATTAGGCAACCCAAAGGTTGGCAAAGCCAAACAAATGAAAATCTAGATCTAGCCGACTGGCCTCTTAGGCCTACGTCTATGGTATGGGATCATTTTATTTTACAGATCAAAGCTTACATAAAACATCCTACAATATTATATTGCACGAGATTTAATTAAATGAACCATTCAGATCTCGAAGGTAGGAGTGGGTGTGGCCATTTCGAATTCTATCGTTTTGACGTCAAAGGACAAAGTCAAAGATGAGCCGTGGCTGAGCGATTTGTATATTATTAGCCTAATGGAAAAAAATGCAGATGGATTCTACTCTTCTACACTTGATACAATTTTAAAATTCTGTCTTACCACGGCCACCATTTGTAGCTGGCATCAGGCATATGACGGCCAGGTAGATAATGAACGATTTAAGTTTATCGGTCATCTTCGTCCTCTCCGTCCACCATCTTATCGCTCAGTGAGTTTACGCGCTCGTCCCCGCGGCGCGCGACTTTGCGGAAGTGACGTCATAACTCAAGATGAGCGCGTCGGTTGTCATGACGTTGTTGACAGGCTGGTATAAATAACGCGCTCTTCGATCAACGGGCGTCAGTTTCGAAAGAGAGAGTAAAGGGCTCACAACTCTGTTGCATATTTAGATTTTTATAGAAACAAAATGCGTGAAATCGTTCACTTACAAGCCGGCCAATGCGGCAACCAAATTGGCGCTAAGGTAAGAACAATTTATTTCAAACTTTAATTTATACAGTATGATGCACCTAAATGTAGCCTTTCGTTAAGTACTTTGACCGGGAATATCACTGACGAAGTTCGAAATATTCCGACAGATTGAACGTTGATGTCTATTTAATGTACAATAATACGCAAGGTGAATCTATAATTTGATTTATTAATCGTATATTACGCCGATGTATTCTAAAGTGAATAATTAATGGTTTTCGGTTCCGTGACCACATCAGTCGGCACTTAGACATTGCCTTCCCGCCTAAATGATATCTATGGTATGAGTCTCTGATCACCCGAAATGCCATTGAACCCGGCTAAAATTCAATTTTCTTTACAAAAAGCTTTCATCTATTCAATGTGGATGGTCATCTCCATCAGTCAAATTTTAAATAATTATGGTAAAGCACTGCGCGTCCCAGTGACTTGTAGGCCCCATTTTAATTTACGAGTGCCCAACTGTTTTTTATTTAAAAATGATTGTAAATTGACTAACAACTGGTTGAATCACTCTTGTATTCGGTGGAAATATAGTGTAGAATGACGAGTCGATTTGGATGTGCGTTTTTTGTCTTTTTTATTTACATTTATTTACCGACGTTTCGGAACTGTGCGTCCTTCTTCAAGAACTGTTATATAGATGGGTTTTTATTTAAGGCCACTCATTAATCGACCATGCTTTAAATTTGCCTTTTATCATTTATCTAGTTCTGGGAAGTCATTTCCGACGAACATGGCATCGACCCCACTGGTACATACCATGGAGACTCCGACCTCCAACTGGAGAGAATCAACGTCTACTACAATGAAGCTACCGGTGGGTATTTTCTACATTGAAATTCCTTAGATCGTTTGGGCAGTGAAGCGCGGGAAAATACGTACCGATAGGAGGGTCAATGGAGGCCGGGGTTTGGGCCATTGAAATGTACTCGAAAAGCCCCGGAAAATCCTCATATAGGAGTAGCCTTGAGTTCTGTTGGAATTATAAATGGCCTCGAATTTTTCGAACATTATCTAGTTGTACACCTTCACCAAACGCGACCCACATCCAGTATAACACTGATCGAGTGACTCACAAAGTAAAAGTTAAAAACGGTAATTGATGTAAAATCGGAATATAAAACTTGTTAAATATATCAATAGCCTGTGGCTGTGTACTACAATAACTAAAACCACTTAGTACCGTTATTAATGTTTTGAAAAATAATGGGAAATGTCAAATCACTTCAGCCTTGAAAACCATAGAATTTGTTTTGACCGCAGAGACCCTGTCGATCGTCGGTGTGCCAGACGGCGATCGGCGGTCTTTTATTCAGTTTCAATTTCTGTATTATCGATAGATCTAGTCTAATGCACAATTCGAACTTAAGCCCTTGAGGAAGAGCGTTGCTTATACGCCCAGGCGCTTTGATTTCTGTTTCCATGGCAACATCAAAACATCAAATTTTGAAAGTGCACTTGCTAACATGAAGAAAAGAAAATCTAGGGCTACTGCTGCACAAATAGATTAATCATTAAATACGAAGTGTAACCGTAGGATGGTAGACAACAATACTATAAGATATTTTCTTGGTAATTATTGTATACGATATGGATATAGATTTATTTCCTTTTAGAAGCTTTATTCGTACTAAGCTGTTCAGTTTCTCACAAATTCACAGACAGGAATTTTGAGAGACCATAACTTCACTATTTTTTGGAGTATCAAAAAGATCGTTTTACATTTAGAATGCTCCGAACAAACTCCAAGGCCCGAATTCTTGTAGAATTGCATTTTTGGAGACCGACTCAAATTAGAGACTATCTTATTTATAGAATTCGGGCCCAAGAGGGCAACATTTTAAAAAAAACACTTTCTCATCCCTCCTGTCATTAATGTATTAACTCATGATTGTACATAGCCCACGTTGCTGGCCTTGATTCCCCGATCAAGCTCTGTCTCTGGGGGCAAGGGGATGGATACTTTGTCTAGATTATACATAATTTCATTGATAATTGGCAAAAAATGCCCTGTTCCTCCCTCGATCGTTCTGAGTTGATTTCACATCATCTGAATTTATCGTTTATAACGTTTTACCGCTATAGTATCTTGATGTCTCATGTCCAATCCTAACTTTATTCTAGGTGGAAAGTATGTTCCTCGCGCTGTGCTGGTGGATTTGGAGCCAGGCACCATGGACTCTGTCAGATCTGGTCCCTTCGGACAAATCTTCAGGCCAGACAACTTCGTTTTCGGTGAGTTTTTTGTGTGCAATATTTTTTGAACTCTTCAATAGCGCTGTAGCCGCATTAAGCAACCATCATTAGCTATCACTCACTCACTCACTCACTCACTCTTCAATAGCGCTTTGTTAATATTCTGTTACATTTGGTGATTTCGTATGGTGAGCAATATCTGTAACATTTATTTTTTCATCATGTATGATAATAGCAATTTTACTAGTACAATATTGTAGTTGGAAAATTTCACTTCGATTTTTTTTTTAAAAAAAAAGAAGAAATTAGATAACTATGACACATGCAGTTTCTCTAAATAAAAATGTTTTCTATTTTCTGTTAACAGGACAGAGTGGTGCAGGCAACAACTGGGCCAAGGGTCACTACACAGAAGGTGCAGAGTTGGTAGATTCAGTTCTGGATGTTGTACGTAAGGAGGCTGAGAGCTGTGACTGTCTCCAGGGCTTCCAGCTCACTCACTCCCTGGGTGGCGGTACTGGATCTGGCATGGGAACCCTTCTCATCTCCAAGATCCGTGAGGAATACCCAGACAGGATCATGAATACCTTCTCAGTTGTTCCTTCTCCCAAGGTTTCTGACACTGTTGTCGAGCCTTACAACGCCACACTCTCAGTCCATCAGCTTGTGGAGAACACTGACGAAACCTACTGCATTGACAACGAGGCACTCTACGACATCTGCTTCCGTACCCTGAAACTGACCACACCAACATACGGGGATCTCAACCATCTTGTCTCTGCAACCATGTCTGGAGTGACCACCTGCCTCCGCTTCCCTGGCCAGCTCAATGCTGATCTGCGTAAGCTTGCTGTCAACATGGTGCCATTCCCACGTCTTCACTTCTTCATGCCTGGTTTTGCTCCACTCACATCCCGTGGTAGCCAGCAGTACCGCGCCCTCACTGTCCCAGAGCTCACCCAGCAAATGTTTGATGCCAAGAACATGATGGCTGCCTGCGACCCACGTCACGGCCGTTACCTCACCGTTGCTGCCATGTTCCGTGGTCGCATGTCCATGAAGGAGGTTGATGAGCAGATGTTGAACGTCCAAAACAAGAACAGCAGCTACTTCGTGGAATGGATCCCCAACAATGTGAAGACCGCTGTCTGTGACATCCCACCACGTGGTCTCAAGATGTCTGCCACCTTCATTGGTAACAGCACTGCCATCCAGGAGCTCTTCAAGCGTATCTCTGAGCAGTTCACTGCTATGTTCAGGCGTAAGGCTTTCCTCCATTGGTACACTGGTGAGGGTATGGATGAGATGGAGTTCACAGAGGCTGAGAGCAACATGAACGACTTGGTCTCTGAGTACCAGCAGTACCAGGATGCCACTGTTGAAGAGGAGGGAGAGTTTGATGAGGAGGAAGGAGAGGACGAGGAGGCCTAAACCGTCAGAAAAAGAACACAAGTTGAAAGATCATGGACACAGAACAAGAACTCTGAATATTTTTAAATAATTCACAGTAACCTCTGAAACTAAGATAATGTCACCATCTTATAACTTTTCGAAATGTCGACATCGAAATGTAAAATATTATGTTGTTTAGGATGAAACGTAATAAAAACTAATAATACCATTACCTGTTATATATTATAAACTGAAGAAATTCCCATGAAAATAATGTATCGAATTATTCCCCTGAAATGATGACCTCTAGTAATATTATGCAAGCAATGAGACTTTAAACTTCTGACTAATTATTTAAACTCCGCTTAACATTTCTCACCATACTCTATCTTTAATATCTGCGCGGCCCAAAAGTATTAATTTTAGCTAATGACACGATTCTCGGGAGTAGCTATACCCAATGCTATTTGTTAAAATAAGGGACCGGGTATAGGAAAAATTCCAATATGGCGACTTGTTTAATATTCCAATTCCAACGACCTATCTGCATGATCAAACATTAAAAGTTCTTATTTATTCAAAATATTTCGAAACGAATTTGAGTAGGAAAACTACCTTGGGAATCTATAGTAAGGTTATACACATTTTCATGAATACCTATACAATAATTTCGAATGCTTGCAGAAATTATTGTCAGAAAGGCCGGATAGGTATTGCAGATTTGCGTGCAAACGTTTCGACTGATAATCCCTGGGGTGAATTTCATTGCGGTCAGCGGTGGCGGGAATTCTGATAATTTTAGTTTTCGCAGTTGCTGAAAGAGGGCGTCCTAGTTATCCGGGTACTTTACAATATGGCGGCGCCCATGGCCATGTGAAAACAAGTGAGGATTCACAACAATTGTCGTGGATTTATTAAGTAATTCCCCCGTTCCTGTCGCCAGTAACCTCTCAACGAAAGTAACTTGCATCTTACTACAAGAAAAACTGTCAATATGTTTCCACAACTTAACAATGTGTTGAATATCGACGCCGACAGACCACCGAATGGCCAGTTCATCTTAGTCACGGAATCTAAAGCAGACTCTACTTTCGTGTTACACCATCTCACATCGCTCTACCTCCGAGGTGGATTCAGCGTCTGTTTTGTCGCCTTATCCCATGCTTACAATCACTATAGAAATGTTGGTAACAAGTTGGGAGTTGACCTCAACAAAGCCAAAGATAATAGGAAACTTGTGTTCATTGAGGGACTGAAAAGCCTCGGTGGTTCCATATTGGATGGCAGCGATAATGGCAACGATATTTTGGACAGTGACTTTTCTCTTAGGCCCCTTTATGAGCAAATCCGGTTAGCCTGCAATTCCTTTCAGAGCAGTGAGAACCAACCGACGCTGGTGGTAATTGATGATTTGAATATGCTGCTAAGTTTAGGGGTTCCAATTGAAAACCTCATCACTTTCGTTCATAATTTGAGACAATCTGTTTGCCCGACCAAAGATACACCTGGGTGCCTTACCGTGTTCGTGCCTGTTGACGAGGAACTGTGTAATGACAGTGAGGAGTTCCTTCTCAAATCCTTATGCCACAAAAGTGACTGTACCATTAGTGCCCGTGGACTTAGGAGTGGATATTGCAAAGATGTTCATGGACAGGTGATTAACATACATATATGTGTATTTGTGATTAAGAAATATCTGGTAGATGTCCCTATTGTCTGGTTGATTTACCTATGAAGAACGTATATATGTTCATTGCAATGAACCGTTCCTTACCCCCCCCCCCCCCCCCCCCCACACACACACACACAGAATGGTTCATATTTCAATTAAAACAACCGCCCAAATGTGTGCCTTTTGAATTTAGAAAATAGTGTGCGGTACAAAGATCTTTATGCTGTGGATTAAGATTTAACTAATAACACTTATATGCCAAATATTTTAGGGTCTAGTGGCGTGATCTTCAATATTCACGCGGAGATAATGCCATTAAAGTGGCACTTGCCGATCGCCAAACACATTTATGAGAGTTTGGTCAAAATTACAGAAATGCAGTACAATAGAACCTCCTTTACCCATGGCTTTCCGG
The DNA here is from genome assembly GCA_942159475.1 of Sthenelais limicola. Lineage (NCBI taxonomy): Eukaryota > Metazoa > Annelida > Polychaeta > Phyllodocida > Sigalionidae > Sthenelais > Sthenelais limicola. The sequence goes on along the minus strand of OW804097.1, from coordinate 65,994,644 downwards.
ATTTGATCATATAAACGCATATTTCTTTGATATTTTCTGAATCTTCCTGTTGAAAATTATATTGGTCTGCCAGACCAAAATGACCCGAGTACAGCGCAGCCGTTACGCAAGTACCAATGACGCACGCACATTCTGTGACGGCCGTCATTGACGCATTGTCAGAGGGAACGTCATGATGTAAACAAAGCCTACTACGTAACTCTTTCTCTCACTGTATGTGCATACAAATGTGTATTCCATCCGCACAAAGCCTGTGGAATGCATACATTACCGAAAATGGGCATATTGAAAGTATTTTATAGACGTTTGTAGGTTCAAACCCATATAGCAAACAGATTCAAACAGGCATTCCTGCCGCGGAGGCTTGCGTAAATTTTTGTGACGTCTTTTGTCTGTGCGTCATTCTGACCCCTTTTACGTCAGTTTCAAAATGAAACCATGTCATGCATTCGCTGTAGGCCTACTTATCTCGCATCGCCTACTCTTAATTAAAAGCAATCCAGTATTGATAGAAACAATTGGAGATACGTTTTGAGAACAACTGAAATGTTTTGAATCAAATTCTGTTTATATTTTACACAAATACCGATCTTCATTCTTAGCGATCTTAGCCACTTTAAACTTAGGGGAAGTCCAGTTCACGGTTCCCGCGGCCCAGCCAACATTTTTACTCACAAAATAACATCGTTAGCAATATCGTTTAAATACTTAGGAGCTCTTTATTTTGAAGGAATAATTCAGACATTTCGCTTGTTAAAATTAAAGATTTTAGAGATGATTACAATTTACAAAGAAAACCTTGAAATTAAAAGGACAGACCTATAATGATCAGGATTCTCGCAAGAAATATTTGGCAGCAATGAGCATAGGGATTGTAAGCCACCATATAGCAGGGTCCGGGGGCATGGTCACCCGGGATATGTACTAGTATATTTTCTTGAGTGATTTGAGTGTATTCTACTGATTTTAAGGGCCATTTAAATTTACCATAAATATATCATTAAAATGGTTTGATTTCATCAAATAGTCGAATACTTCAAAATTTGTTTACAAAGATTTTCAATATTGACAAGAATGTAGAGATTACGCCTTATTTAATTTTCGCAAATATTCGAGTATACTAGCTCTTTGGCCTGCGCAACGTTTACACTCCTAAGGGCTAAGATGGAAAATAACTTGACGCACCTCGAAAAGTACTTTTAAGGCCCTTAAAAACCCACAAATGACAATCTTTTGGATCTATCTATGTTCTACAAACATCCATGTATGAAAATATTGTTTTCTGACATTACATACTATATATATTGTCTCTTGTAGATGCAAGTTCGCTGGAGAAATGTCAACCAAGAGAACCCCACGCCGGATAGGCTGACTACTATGCAGTATAAAATAACAGATAAAAACGTCACTTTCTTCGCATCAGGGACTTCAGCTGCTGTTCTTTAAGCATTCTATTACGGTTTAAGATGGTTGTGAAAAACTCAATCCCTAGAGCTTTCGTTTCATGGTCCTTATGAAAAGTTAAGCTAGGCGATTCATAGGCTATGTTTTAATTTTATCCAATTATCCAATTCGTACGACCAAATAGTCTGATAGCTTGCTTTTGTATGCTTGACTGGTATTGTCGAGGAAGAATAAATGTCGATGAATGAAACAGATTCTGAAATCCTGTACATTTGTTTTATATTTTACTTTATTGATCACTTTATGATGTACATAGATTTATTTACAACTTGACATCAATAAAGGTTTGTAAATGGACAACATGGAGTATTGACGCCTTACCTCATCGTCCGCTACGTCCACATATACATAAAACTTACCTAAATTTAAAAGCAGTGAGAATTCATGCTAGTCTGAATAATTTCACACATGAAACTTCTAAAGAAATTTGTTCACTGTGTCTGAGGATAACAGTATTAGAGAAAATGAACGGTGTTTTAGAATTCAGACGATCTGCTTTAAACTTCCTCCGGTACCACCCTATTGAACCAACAGCTTAGCATCGCATTCAATAAATGAGTCTTTCTCTTTCATGCCCACAATGAAATACTACACCAGGTAAACAGCTAAACAATACATACATGTCTCAACTCATCTTACAGATGAAACCAACTTCATATTCAAAAAATAAGTATCGAGTGGTTAAAACCTTTATTTCCGCAATGAGATGCAAAATAATTGAAATGTGGTAATGTAAGTGGCGACCAGCATTCTACAGTGTATGAAATATTTGATGAATAAAAGAAAAGAACATGTGGAAATTTTCATCGAACTTTTTTCTGCTGTCGGGCCCTATAAATATCGTGAGCTGGGGGAGCCACAAAACCGTCATCCTCATCACTGTCTTCTGCATTCATACTGATTCTTCTCTTCCTTCCCATTGCTTGGTCAATGGAAAGTTTAGTACCTGCATCCACTTCATTCATGTCAATTCCATTCTCAATAACCAATTCTGGAAAAAGAAACCATTTCATTAGTTCTGGTTTTCGTTTGATATTTTCATGCACAAAGTATAGGTTTTTTAATGAGAATGACAACACAATTTTGTGATTAATTCAAATTTAAGGGAAGAAAATAAGAATAGACCAATAACATAGGAGGTATTGAAATTAAAATATTTAAATTAAAGAGTATTATTCAGTTGTCCAAATTATGAAGTAAAGGATGGTACATACCACTCGGCAGCTTTATTTTCTTGAAATTTTCAATGAATTTATCAACTGAGACAAATGGCCCCTGAAAGGAAGAGATATCAGACTTAGAGCAATGATGCCTAATCTATTAGAAATGATAGAATTTCCTGTAGACTTTCGCTAATAGTTATAAGACAGATGGAAGAATGCAGCATAATCACTTGATGTGAAAATATTTATCAAGATGTATAACTAAATTCTACAATTCTGGTGAGAGACAAGGCGAGGTGTGACATCAATTTTTTGCTCATACAACAGGAGTAGGAAAGAAATATGACTCCCTCCCAGACCAAAGAATTTGAATCACCTAAATTCTAAAATTCGTTAAGACAGTTCAAAAAAGTGTATTAACTATTTACACAATCATTTCAATGGCAATACACAATTAAGGCCAGTGACACTGGATGACTATTACATGAAAGAGACATATTCCGAGTTATATGAATTATTTTCCCTGGCACAGTTTTGCATAGAAGACCTGTATTAATGGGGCGATGAATAAATGGCGGCGCTATCGAAGGCCTTACCCACACTAAGCCCTAGTTTCTCGGGAACATTTCATTTAGGTGTAAGTCTTAGTAAACATTAGAAGACACAAACTTACGAGGAAACTGGTTGGCGGTGGTAACTTCTGTAATAACTCTGAGCACGCCATTGGTGGTGGGAAGACTCCACCAGCCACCGGGTGTGAACCTTCGGCTAAAAAGAAAAATAGAGCAAGATTTTGCAATCAACAAACCAAAATTCGTTTTTGGTACCTTCGTAATAATCATATCTTGAAATTATAGGAAGGGGCATCCAAAACGGAACAAATTCTGGCGACATATTGTAGCCTCGGTTTACTAATATTAAGTAAGAAACTTGAACGGGTCCACGTAGTTGATTCCATGAAAGATTGTCTAGGGAATTTATAACTTACGAGCATTTATCTTAGGTTTGAATGGCAGCATCATGGATACATCAGGTTTAGGGTACTTGGGAGCCACATCTTCCTCCTCTTCTTCAGTAGGCTTAGCTTCGATCTGCTGAGCCGTAGGCAAAAGACTTGCATGTTGGGCCCGCGATAGATCCTGGATCAGAGACAGATAACACAAAAATACATAAAGATGGCAAAATTGAATAGTTAAAATATTGTTGAATGAGTGAATATACAGGAAATAGACTTTCAAGTTGTAGGAAGGTTCAAGTTGTAGGGAGGCACATACCTTCCCAAATATACAAAAGGAAAACAAAGTGAGAACACCCCGGACAAAACATATAAGTCGTAAAAGCCCGTCCTTACCTTGTATCCAAGTGCTTTCAATTCGATGCCCGAGCAAGGGAACAAATCCATGTATTTATACCGATCGATCAACAGGGCTGTTTCCTTTCCTTCAAACTCCTGAGAAAATTATAACAGAAATCCGTTTATTTAATTATAAAATCATATGCACAGCTTTATCTTCGTTGCTCTCAGACACTCATGTACATAATTTAATGCAAGGGCAAGGGAAGATGATACAAAATGAAAGATGTTCCAAAGACCATTATCAATGTTATGCATGGTTGATATACTCACCGACCCAATCACTTGGGCTCGCCTCTTTTCCACTTTGATAATACTGGCAAGATCGCCAACATTAGATTCGAACTCAAGGAAGCGACTCCATATTTCACTGAAGTAAAGAAGAAGAATAATTGTCAAAATAGAAAGAAAACTTGCTACCAGTTTAAGATTAATCTAGAAGAAGGGAAGAATACATCCAAGTATCCGATATAATGAATTAGTGTTTTACTCACCTGGCTTGCTCAGGAGTCATTTCCTTTTGTGTCAGCACACGTTCAAACAACACTCTGGTATTGTTATCCTCTGGAAGAGTGATATACAGTTTCGATATTAAAGACATGGATAGAACTTAGAGTAATATTTTCTCTTAATCTAAGGATAGAACCAAAATTCCTTGTAAATGAATGGGGTCGGGGATCATATCTTTTATGTCACCTTCTGTGTCGATAGAATTAACTTAGGCTGGACCGAGTACCGAGTGATTATAGGACTACTATGACGTATGACATCCCCCCCACCCCCGATTTCTAAGATCTGATTGATAGATGCAAAACTAGTTCCAGCTATGTTTCTACAATGGGTAAATGTTCTACAATGCGTATACAAGAGTTGAAATGTTAATCAATACTTTCATGAATTGTTACTATGTATTACTATCTCGGAATAGGTGAAATAAAATTATTGTCTCGGTTGAAGTGAAATAAAGTGAGAGTACACCTCGATTCCGGCGGTTCACCCATTTTTAACCGTGTTTTCGGCGGAGGGAGCGCTCCACTCCCCTTGGCCTTCCAACACGGTGAAAATGACCTTCCCGCCTGCACCTCAATTAGTTATATCAATGTAATTCTAGCTGGATCTGTCGCACAAAATTGAACATGGTCAAAAATGTACATCAGAAATCGAGATTGTGTTATCTGGTCCAAATACTAACCATTTAAATGCGACATGTAGTCTATGTACGCCAACACATATTCTGGGTGATGCCCAAATTTCTTCAATCCAAGCTCGAAGATCTTGAAGGCAACATTTTTATCCTAAAATGAATAAGCATGGTATTTTAGAAACGCACGGAATGAGTTAGAATGAGCAAGTACGAAAATGTAACGCCCATATGAGTCAATGGTTATGATTTCAATCGCAATTAGCAAGTGTAAGCCCAAGAAAATTGTCATTGAAATAAAGAAAGTATATCCCAAGTTCGTGTCCATTGTGGATTTTCGCCATGCGGACAGCTGAAGTATTGATTTCGCTATTTCAGAAGCTGGGAGAAGCAAATAGTAATTTCGGCAAAGGGAATTCCTAGGGTATACCGAAACGTATGACCAATAGCAAACAAACCAAGTAAATCTGCCCCCGAGATGATCTTATGGAGGATAACGGAATTCAATTAATATAAGTAATAAATTGAGAAAGTTAAACGTCATGGTCTCCCTTAACTAAACCATCTACATTATTGTGTAATCCCTTGGGGAGAAGGTTATTCATTGTACAGACATCAATAGCTTTGCATTAACTAATTCATATAGGGCCGGGTGCGAATTATAAAGACAAATGGATTAAATCACCTTACCTTACTACAGTAATATTCCATTAGAGCAGCAGAAACATAAATGTGGAATTTACTCCGACCGTCCTCTCTCGCTAGCTTAAATACGGAACGGGCGCTTTTAATGCCTTCAGCACGACGGGCGAATTTCATGTATTGTACATATGCTAAGGTGGGATCAATTTCATTTACTGAAATGACTCGTTTGTAAATGGTGTGAACTTTCTCGTACTTCATCCGGCTCTGAAAAAGTAAGAATATTTTCAAAATATAGTGCGATTTTGTATTACCGAGTCCTGCGTAAGAAAGCTATAGGAAAAGTAAATTAACCTCTTTTCACTTAGCTCTTAAGAAATATATGTTAAATGATAATGCCAAACATTACAAAAATCAAAGCTTTACATGACGTTTTTTAAAAAAAACATAATTAACCTCATCGTCGTTGCATAGGCATATTTTCGTGCTGATTATTTAAAGAGAATCCTAATAGAACACAGCTGGTTGATATATTTTTAAATCCTATTTTCTACAAAAAGAATTATATTAAATTAATACTAACCTCTTCAAAATCGGCGTAGGCGAAGTATAAGAGACTGTTCTGTTTGAGTAATGATGTGATGGCACGTTCATATATGGCTGCTGCTTCGTCCGCGAACATCTTCCCTGCATTCTGGTCCTGGGTATCACAAAGCATTCCATACATGTACGTAGTTGAAAATTTAAAGGTGCGGTTAGTCAAAACTAGGCAGACATCAGTGTATTCTATCGGTTAAGTCTAAAAGGGCCTAGTCCACTAAGCTGATACTCATGAGATTCCCACAGAATTTAGTGCAAAAGGGTCCTCTGCGACGCAAAATCGCATAAGAATCGGCTTCGTGGACTAGGCTTTGCTTAAGAACTCCCGAATCATCAACACCGCAGGTTCATATATCTGAACAACCACATTTAAAGCAGTCTCCCTATTTAGTGTTGCCCATTTTCGAAAGTGTTCGGTTACAGAATATGACTTTGGTTGTTCTGAGAGCTAAGTCACCAAAAGAGCCCCAACTTTTTTCATTAAAAGATGGGAAGGTACTGCTAACTGTATCTCACTTGCCAATTTTTCATTCAGGGTATCATCTCGTTATCGTCATTATTTGTCTAATCTTTCTTTTTTATTATACAAGAATATCATTAAATGGATTAATGTAGTAATCCTGCCTTTTCATAATATTTACATTGGATCTCTTGAGAATATAGAGTACCACTAAATAGAGTCCAAATAAAATTATTAAAAAAAACCTCGAGAGCACTAGTTTAACGACCGTTATCCATTCCATTAATGATTATATAACTCAGTGGGAAAACTTACTCCTTTCTCTGTCAGAAGCCTTGAGGACTGTTCTAAATATGAGGCCGCTTCTATCCAGATGTCAGGGTGATGACCAAGACACAGCAAGCACTGCTCGTATGCGAACATAACTGGAAGAAAGCATTTACAAGACCATTAGGAATTACATCAGAAAAAATACTTTTGATTTTTGTATTTCATTAAAGGCCAATACAATTAAATATAGGTACCTTTTATATTGAAATAGGGTCAGAATGTAAAGCGACGAGACGTGAAGGCAAAAATTAACTCTCCAATATTAATTGCTAAAAGCCTGCATTGCATTCCAAAATATTTGACAGGTTTTCTAATATTTAGGAAACAAAAATAGACAAACCTCTTTTTGTGATCATCGCATGATCTTCTGTCCTCAATGGATTACTCTTTTCCCATTGAATGTATTTTTTCCACAGATCCACCTGCAAAGATAAGTTGTATAGTAATTTTGAGAGAAATTTATTAAAGCCGAAGAACGTTATCTCATACGAGCAGATTTTAAAAAATTCTTTGATCAGGTCTAGAACCAGGGTAAAATATCATGTAGTCAGGAAGTCTCTGGATAGAATATTATTTGTTTATTGGAAAATTTCGCCAACGCTTGATGCTTCTTTTTCAGGACAATAGGAGGAAAACATACTTTTTTCAGAAAACAGACGTAAACCGAAAATGTTTGGAATAAAGGCCCTAGTCCACTAAGAAGATTCAGATGAGATTGTCACGGAATTTAGTGGAAAAGGGTCCTCTGTGGCGCAAAATCGCATGAGAATCGGCTTAGTGGACTAGGCTCTTAAGACCGTTTTCTCATATATTACCCATATTACTAAAACGGGAAATCACAGCCATTTCGGATTTCCATGAATGATCTGCACTCATAATTCATTGCATCTTCTGAGTAAATTCGTGCATAGATGATTGATTATATATTCTTAAGATGATTCTTGAATAAAAATATCTTAAACATGTCAACTCACTTGTTTAGCCTCTTCTGGGACATTTTGAGGAGGTACCGATGGCGCGTTTCTATTTAACCCTTTTGTAACTGCTTCATATTCCTTGGCAACTCTGCGAGCATTCATGTAGTCTCTGCCACGGTCTTCCTGCATTTTTTTGGCGATCAAAGGGTTAATGCCTTGTTCGAAAGCGCAGTATTCCTTCCACAGAAACTCTATATTAACCATTGGATTTACAACGCCTCGTTGATACACTTTCCGCACGGCAGTGATTCTCTGGTTCTCCGCGTAAGATCCTACAGCTTCACTGTTAACAGTAACAACATGTTTTAGTCTCACGGTCACAAGCAATATGGTAACTACAGCGAGATAACCTAGAGCCTACCTATTAAAGATATCATTGAAATAAGATGTACGAATACTTACTAATTAAGTAAATACTTATCCCACTGTTGTTTTGTAAACTTCTTGTTTTTGAATACTAAGAGTAAAGAGTAACTACTACTTACACCGACTTGAGGAACTTGATGTAGTCAACCCACATCTGATAAGACATGATGTCCATTCCCATTTTGTCGAGGGCAAAGTCATATGCTCGGGCCATCTTTTCTCTAGAAAAAATAGTGGTATCAACATTTATCACTTATTAGTGAATCATCATAATTATTACTCCCTCAATTACTTAGAATTTAGAGACAAACACAATAGAGGGGAAAGCATGACAGAATACTTACCTATAAGAAGGAAGACTACCCTTGGTTTCTTTGATATAAAAGAGGTAAGTCTTCCACAGATCTATGTTCAGGACTTTCGTGAGACATCTTTGAAATAGCTGCGAAATAGAAACAATAGTTTGATAATGTTCTTCAAATCTGAGATAAGAACTAACATAATAAACTACATACGTATACCCATATTACTTGGAAGTATGTACGTAATTTAACCAGGAAAATACTTCCTAGTTCAAGTTATATGTCTTAGCTATAGGTTAGTCTTTCTCACCTTTTCAACATTTTCATAATTGCGGGATTTCATCTGGAAGAGGAAAAAGACAATTTTCGTCAGTTAATAAATTACAAAACGGTTGGTGAATATGAGTGTAACATTGAGAAACATGCCACAGAGGAAGACATTTTGACAAGAGATTTTTTTTCTTAAATAATATTTGGCCCTGACTTCCTACGCTCGAGGAATGGATATGAAGATCAGCCCAGGATTAATGAAGAAGGAATTAGGGGATCACATGCCAAGCGGGCATGCACGACTACCACAATACCTCTTTACATTTATTAAATTCCTATTAATTTACGACGCTTTATTTCTGAACTTGATTTATATCCCTAGTCTACATTCGAGGCAAATCCTCATATTTCCACATGTAGGCCTATAACGTATATCAATATTTGTCATTCATACTTCTACTGGGGAATAAACTATATAACTGGGTCCAGTGTTACATTTAACGCTAACCAACGTGTCCAAGCTAGTGCCTGATGAGACCCCTGGGGGTAGAAACCACGCCCACATTCGCCAAATGAGGCTTTACTCTCATCCCATTGTGATGTAAACAGAGCCTGACAAACAGTTACTAAGAAACGTATTGCGAACCAATGAAAAACTCACATCCCATGGTAACACCAATGGTTACCAAGTGAGATATGGTGGAACGTTCTATCTGAGCTCACGCAGCATAACACATAGGCCTACCTATATCAATATATTTAGGGAAAAGTTAAAAGGAAGAGAAAGTGACGTTTCGTAGCAAGGCAGAAATCCACAATGTGGTGTCCCTATCACGAATTAGACAGCAAAGTATCAGCTTTTAATATCTAAATATATGTGGGTTAGTGTTATACTAAGTATATAGAGGAAACCGGGCCCCAAAAAAAGCCCGCCAGCAGCCTTGCGAGAATTGACCATCGATACCATGTAATCACAGAAGTGGGGAGATATTAGTATACAGTATAGGCAAGGAAAAACTTCGACTATTCATTACAGGTGATTTTGTGGAGGGCTGACGTTAATATTAAGTCTTATAACAAAGCTGCATTGATTCGTTCTCGGCTCATGTATGGATTAAAGAAATAGCTTAGATGTTAGTCATACTGAATAGGAATATGTCTAGGCACACTGACACAGAAGTTCACCCATCATGAGGGTCAATGTGGATCCTATATGTTAATTATATGTTCACATCCTATATCTTCAACTGGACCATTCATGTCTGGCGCAAGTGTGAACTGTTATGCAATACTGTGATCACGACAGAGAAACTTGATAGCGATACACATATACGCGTCAGTATACCACCTCCAGGATGTTTATTTAGACAAATTTAGCGAATTTCTAAACAGTAAGACCAGCACCAAGTCCCCCAGCATATCTCAATGGGCACGTTAGGCTGGGGTAATAGTCATTCTAATGTGAAAGCCTTCTTTTTGTAAGATTTCGTTTTAAACACTAAAAAAAAGCGACTAGCAAATGTGATGATTTAAAAGTACACCTTGAATGTCACCCAAGATGTTGGCTTTGAACCTAGAGTCATGTAGAGTATTGTGTCTCGAACCCCGTCGTGGGCAGGTGTGCTATTCCCCATCCACCTCACTGCTTGCGAACTGGGTTATCAAAGGTTGGTCGAGAGCATGGCTGGCACTGGTACTATGCACGTCAAATATGGATCGAAAATATTCGAAGAAAGGATATAACACCCGTTAAAGTGCTTACCCACGGAGTCTCAGCAACAGATGTCAGATTACCAAAGGAGTTATTGGACGACTACTAACAGGACTTGAACAGACTGGTAAAAAATAATTCAACCAACACTTGCAGCTTGTCATAATTATAATTTAGATAATTTAAATAATTTAAAATATTTTCTGTGGCCAGCATTACATTTCGCACACCCGATGTTCTCAAAACTTCAGTCATGTATATATCTTAGTTTTTTTATCTACGTTATTGGCAGACGGGGGGATATTGTATAGTGTTCTTTTTATAGAAACAATTTGAAAACATTGTGCTATTATTTCTCTTTCGCTTGTACGTTGAGTTGTAATCAATGTTTCTTGTACTTGAGAGCCCGGACGCTTTCTTCCAGTTTCTGTGAACACTGGCCAACTAAATTTGTAGTGTAATAGGCATTTTCTCCCATAAAAGTGAACAGCCACGATACCCATATTTATATCAAACACGACAAGACAATCAATACAAGAACAAATCCAGATCGTCTTGCATTTATCAAGCCTCAGTTCATTCCAATTTAAAAGTTATGTCGCAACCACATTTTAAGAAAATTGATACTGCAGCTAGGAAACGCCAATAATTGTTGAGGAAAGTCAAGTAATTCAACTTTTAAAAGAATAAATATCAAAGGTCCAGTATCCAAGCTTCGTGAGGCTTGGCCAGAAGAAAATCCATGCTTTGCAAGGCCTTTCCCGGCCCATTTAAGTGATTTTTTTTATAACTCTAATCATGGGAGCAAGGGGTTTAGTTTTTGTTGTCCATAGGCTTATGATGTATTTAACAAGTTTTATGTTCAGATTTTATATCAATCATTTTTCATATTTTACTTTACGAGTCAGTCATGTAAGATGAGAGAATGGCGGGTCAGGGATAAGTTTTATACAGTAAGAAACAAATAATTTTTCGAAAAGTTCTAGGCCATTCAATAGATTGCCAGAGCATTCAATGCCCATAAAATGATCTTTCAGGCCCTTCAAAGAAAATAACCATTTTCCAGGATTTGTCCAAATCCAAGGCTTTTCCAGGCCCCACTATACCCTGATAGAGCAAATAAAGTTTTACCCATTGAATTCTGTTCAAAATCAAATCAATTTTAATTGACTTCCAGGATTCGTTGAGATGTTATGGCGATACTAAGATTCAATTAATACCCCCTTGTTCCCTCTGCGGTCACACGAAATTCCAGGCCCCTTACAGAAGGAAGTGTACAGTATGAAATAGGCCTACTTCGTGAATCTTGGAAAATTCCAGGGCTTTTTCAGATTTTAAGCCCCGAAATGATCAACCTTTAATTATGGTGGACAGTTTCAAGGCTTTAAATTTATGTCCAACTTTAAGCGCGGACCCAGCCAGTAGGCTATATTTATTTTTGTTATTTTCTACAGAGCAAATGCTGCATATGCCCTGCATTACCATGGTGAGAGAGCAATCATACAAATTTACTGGAAATTAATTTAACTACTGGGTTAGCCAAATCAAGCACTGTGGGAGCTTTCAACGGTAAGGCCACAATAAGGATTTTTCCGCTCACGGCTTTGATGGCAAAGCTTTGGCGAATTACTGGCTCTATGATAAAAGAGCGAACTGACATGGCAGCTTAAGGGTTTGTTATAATATGATAAATTACTATATCTCCCCTAAAGTGCCCCTGGCTACCTAGAAAAGTCCTGAATACAAATAAACAATGGTCGCCATATAAATTTCCCTATACCCGATCTAATAAATGCTCCTTAAATTAGCTGAACCCAAGATATTATTTTAACAAATATATTTCCCACAATTCATTACATTACGTTTCCATATTAATTACAATTGGCCAATATTTTTTTGATGTTCTGATGTCATCAAGGAACAGTGTAACGGCATGTGTTTAGTCTAGAGGTGTGAAACTCTGTGGTACGGCATGCCATGAATTATTCTTCTGAGGATCAGTTGCGGCGTTGTTGAAGTTATACAATCCCAGGTCATAAAAGTATTATTTCATTTTTTTAAATAAAAAAAGAAATATCCTTTAACAAAGACTAAAGTAAGTGAGCTCATACAGCTGGTCTTTCAGTTTCGGGTGGGAGATGAAATTTCACCCGCACCAGGATTCGAAACCAAAGCATTCTTATGCCTTTGGGTTCAAAGCCACCACAATTTCCATTCCCTTACGTAAGGTGTACTATTTCTTATGTCAGAAAAAGATACATAAATGATGTCACACAAATTAAATAAGGAAAAAACATAAATGATGTCACACAAATTAAATAAGGAAAAAGTAGAAACCTCATGTTCAATGAATATTTTCCAATAACGGCCAGCGTTCGGGAATTGGGCTACTAATCTTTCATAGGCATTTTGCGCGTCTTCGACTTTCTTCAGCTGCAAAACATGAATAGAAATGTCGTCAGATGAACATACCAAGAGGTTAATGTTTAGGAGTAAAATACTGACAAAATCTAGAAATCGAAATGTTTAAAGTTTAATGTATGAGTATCTAATTACCTGTGCATCTCTGATTAGAACACTCCAAGCCTCTGTGTCATACGGATGTGCTGCGATTCTTTTCTCTGCCTTGACTACTTTATCTGGAATGTAGCCCACCTCCTAGTAAGGGACAAAAACATAAAAAGAAATATCTGTAGAAAACTGGTCTCTTTTTATCAACACACAACAATAAATAAGCACTGGTACTTACCCTCGATTGATAGGCTGTATAAGAACCCAAAATATAGTAATGAGCAATATATCAAATCTTCACTAGTACCATTGAATGAACATTCTTGATACTCACCAATGACTCCAACATCCAAGTTCACCATTATTTTCTTCAAAAAGCCATGTCAGTGAGATTTAAGAAACCGAAACACTAACACCAACGCTTTACAGATAACAAGACCCATTTATTTCAACAAATTGTCTTTTATTCCTCTACAATTAAACAGATGCACCGTGATAGTTCTGAGGACCTTTTTGTTATATCCCACCCCCTTTCAATACCATTAAGGTGAAGAAAATATGTTAGTGGGGTAATAATGGGCGTTCAGGAGATATCCTGTAACAATGGAGACTTGCCGAAAAAAAGGGGGTAATAATATCAAAGATTATCAAATAAGATGACAGGGTCTCAGCGGATTTGGTCATGACAATTCTTTTCTGGGTGAATTTCAGCATTTTCGAAGGCTGCTCTAAATATATATCTCATGTTGAAATTGCTGAAATTTGCCAACTACATTTGATGTTTTATTTGCTAGTCCATAAAAATAATTTCGTGTACCTGGAGCAAAATTAAGGATCACATTTGTCAGGGACAGAATAACCTTCTGAGCAATGAGCAATGTGTTATACGTTCTTTTTCTGTATTAAATTAAAAGTTGGGAGTTAAAGCCGAACCAGAATGGAGTAAGGGGGAAAGTGCAGGAATTTTGAATAACATCAAACCAATTTAATAAATGTCAAGGCTTTTCCAGACCTTGGGATTTATTTTCCCGAAAGTCAGGATATTCAAGGATGTAAAAACGCGCGGAGACCCTGCATGAAACCTACCATCTAATTCCCAGGTACACACCACAGTCTATTGTATTATATACCCTCGCAGAATATTTTTACTTTTTCACATTAGGGAAAGGCACTATTGTCATTTGGTTTCACCCTTTCATTAAAACCCATACACTGAGATCCTCAACTTTCCCAACTCTAATTTTTTTTTTATCAAATTACCTTGTAATGCCAAAGGATTAAGCGATCAAATAATCTTTAACGAGAGGGAATCATAAGACAACACGAATCACAAGTCATATAACACTCCATGTAAACAGTCATCTTTGATTTTATTGACATTGTACTAGCGAGTACAAATTAAAATCCAAATCAATATTTCACAAAATGTACTTGGAAATGATACCATTAACATTTCTACTGACCAAGAATAAAGGTTTGCCAATAGTTTAGTTTAATTCCATTTTCTACACAAGGTATACTTTTTGGAAATAAGTGAACGCAAATAGAAAGATGATTAATTCGGATGATAGGTAAAATCAAGTCATGAATACAAGTCAGTTGCATACTATAACATAGTATAGATCTCATAAAAGACAAAATAAGATACACTTTCAGAAATATTTATTTTTCTGCAAAACAACACCCATATGGAATCATTAAAATTGATACATCTCCAATGTCATGATTATCTGTGCCTGAAATCAGTGCGTTAGTGCTCGGTTATAAATTAAAAGGATTATGTAATTAAATAGGGTGTCGAGTTAAAATAATGACACCAAGAAGGCTTTTAATGTAGCTGGTAATGTGGTGATAGGTCTTTAAGGAAATAATCATTCCTCCCAAATATAGAAACCCCTGAAAGTTATATTAGAAATGTAGTTTCAAGAAGCTTGGTACCATTCTGACAGAGGAAGAACCTTTACAATGGGGTCTTATAGAGGCTTCGTTCTGACCTTTGTTTTGACGAGTTTGTTGCTGTTATAAGACGGCCACATTTTTACTTTATTAGAAAGTAAATACAGATGTTGGATTCCCAAATGGTATTTAGTTGTATTAGCCCAAGGCTTGCAAGCAGAACTAAATATTCGTCAGCAAAGTTATTTAGGTTAACCTAGACAGGTTAGTTAAATCTAACCTTCATTGTGGATTTCTTTATTTGAATTGGATTTATAATATCTTTAAAAAAAACTTAAAGATACGTGATATGATCAATTCATCAACACACAAGTACAAATAGTTTACTACAGATGTCAACTGCCAGTGCGGGCCATTTAGCGAACGCATTTATACGTCATAATTTTATAACATGAAAATTGTTTTGTAAAAATTATTCATGGAGTAATGTGAGTAAATTGCGATCAGTGTCGGCAATTGAAGATTTAAACAATAGCAAGAAAATTAATTGTCATGATCTAAATAGTTAATTACACCCTGTACCTAGTAATAACACTAAATGCTGGTGTTATAATGTAAGTATTGTAAAAGCGTTCGATTCCTAAATAGTCGATACGTCTGATGAAAATAAATTATCATTTGTTCAGACCACATGTTCGCGTTCTACCCTTGTAATAAATTGTGTATAAAAGAAACAAGGTAATACTTGGGTCTTTGTCCCATGTCATGTCCCTTCTGCCACATACTGACATAGTCATAGTCGTAGGAATATCCGCCATCGTCCGACGATGTTTCAAAACAAAGAAATGAGGCGGAAATAATGAGAAATTTACATGTAGGTGGTACCGTAATCGTAAGTGGAACTGTATAGCCTATAATAAATATTAGTAACGTACCGGTATATTAATTTCTAGTGTCATTACCGTATATCAATTTCTCAGCGCAAACATAAAACGAGTACCGTGATTTATAATCACAATGCTACCAGTATATATAAATTATAAGAATGAAAACCTAAGTACGATACCGTATTTGATTTAGCAAAATAAAATTGGCATTGTCCATTTTTTTTAATAAGCCTAAAGGCTTTGAAGTGAGAAAGTACATGTACGGCATGTGGCTTGTAGGAAGACATGACAAGGGGTCAGGAAGCTCCACTGGACCCTGTCGCTTCAAGATATCGGCAAAATAACTTGGCAGGCAATGAATACCAACTGTTTCTTTGTCCCTAAGAGTGTCTCAAATTTGTCACCTTATAGTTGCAACCATGTAAAACTCAACTCAACAACTGTTTGCTTCTTTGAAGGCAAAACCTCAGCCAGGTCAAAACCATTCACACAGTCATACAAGGAAAAAAGAACACTTCAAACTCAGAACAGGTTTGCTGCTTTACCAGCCATTTTATAAGCAACACTGAAATGGTCTATACCTTTTTTTGAGTCAGAAACAACTTAACACCAGTTTATTATTCAGGCATATTTTCCTTTTCAAAACCTCTGGCTGTCTCAGAGCAGTGTCTGTGTCAGTGTTTGTTTTTGTGACGATCACTTTAATGTTAAAACTCACCTCCGGTGGAACCGATGTTTGCGCCATTCTTTGAAAACCTCACAGTGGTATCACTTGAACCTCTATATAAAAAAGAACAAGTATGATAACCGATATCACCAGCAAAATCTGTTTATTTTCGCTGAAGTCAACCGGCAATGTTAGAAGTATCTGCCCCCACGCTTCAGCAACATGGCCGCCCAGGTACCCGGATGTTTTAAATGCAAGGTTCTGATGTTTACCGCAAGGTGGCAGTGGTGTCTGTGTACATGTCCGGCATTAGCCTTTACGCTTGGATTGTTTTGGGCAGAAACACTACCGCGTAGTTTAGTTTCCGTGTCGGTGACATACTCCCAAGTTTTCACATTCAGTCCATTGAAGCCCAAAGTTAAGAATGGGATAGGCTACACACACCTATGACCAATAGTGCCATTGTCATTGAGTTTGTCACCGGGGGAAGCGACTGGATCAGGATCTTGCCTTATCATCGCTCGCCGTTTCTAAGCCAGTGGGACTTCAGTTCAGTCAGTTCTGACACTTCTGAAACAGAAACAACTCACCCCTTCCAACTGAACATTGAAAGTTATTGAGGAAGGCGCTTTCCTTTCACAAGCCGACAAGCACAATTTAACTCCCTACAATTTTAAAAGGTCAAGGTGTGTATCACTGTATGGTCTTGTCTAATGTTTTTTTAAAATTTGTTTTCCACCGACTTTATTTAACCATTTGTACGGTATGCCTTTTTTGCGCGATTTGTCAGTGTCATAAAATGTATTGTTCGAATATTGTGCTTTTACTATAGCTTCACGAATGTCTCGTTTACAGTATTAATTATTAAGCAGTCATCATGTGCGAGGGCATGGATTTGGGAGGATGCGACTGCAACTGCGACTTTGGAGACTGTGATTGCAAGTGTGATGACTGTTGCAAGTTCGACGACGACTGTTGCAAGTGCGACGATTGCAACTGCAAGGATTGTTGCGGAATAGGTCCGACTTGTCAAGATGCTTGCAGCTCATGGATTTGTGCTCTTTGTATTGTTGATGAAGGAGATTGTTGGTCTGGCGAAAGGAGAAATAGGAGGTACGCCGAGAGGGAGGGAAGAATAGATGCTGAATTGGACGAGGAACAAGCCCGTTTAGAGGCCCCCCAACCGATGCAAGGGCCTCATGATGATGATTTAGTGCCTAATGGATCTTGGAGGTCGGGTGATGCTGTTCAAAATCAGCCTATCATTTCAAACACACACCAACCTGAGTCCCCACCCCCTTCATATGAACAAGCAACTGCTTCTCCTGTATGAGAGACAAGAGCACCAGAAATGAGAATGTGATTTGACTTTAAAAAGTCTGTATGAACTGAGATATTTTACCTTTCAAAAATAAATGGCAAAAAGGCTGTGCATATCTGAATATCTCATTGAATTGTATACCGTAGGCTAGCCCTCGTCGCTGGCCTTGATTTCCCGATCAATGCTCTGCCTCTGGGGGCAAGGGGACGGATACTTACCTACTAACCGTAGGCCTACTTGCACGAATCTTCATTTGTCTAGAATAAATGACAAGAAAGCTGTATATATTCCTCATCGCGGCCAGTAGATGCCTCTATGGAATAGGCCTACCCACCTTTGTGATAGCCCCTATAAATGTATGTAGGACACTGGCCTACATGTACAGCATTGTAAAGAAAGTTTATCCCCGAATAGGAATGAGGATATTGAAAAGTAGTGGAACTATTGTCTTCACTGGGGGTCTGTGTACCAGCTCTCCTTTGGTCGTGGGTTTGGTTGGCATGTTTTGCCACCACACAAGGTTCTGATTTAATCAGTGCACGGCAATTAAATACCTTAGACCATATCCCTGGCCACTGTGGACCCCATCTGCTTTATTCTGCTCTACACTAATACGACTAAATTGCTAGGAGGATTACACCTCTACTGCTACCATTGATTAGTATTGAGCTAGGAATGAATTATGTTCTCGTTGTGTCGACCTCCCTAAATATCTGTGAAGCGCTCGATTTTGTCTACAAAATTATTTCATAATTTTACAATATATTTGTTTTGATACAACATATAACTCGTTGGCAGTTTCAGAATTGTTTTAAGAAATTACGCTCCTCCAATTATACAATACCGTATTTTGATGGTGTATATTTGTTCATCACCATCCCATTTAAAAAATAGATTTATATATAATGTCGGGCAAGTTGTTTTGCCTGTAGGTTTTAGTCCAGGATATACATTTTACAGACAGGTGCGTCAAAATGAAACGCATCGTTTCTTTGCCCCAGTTCTGATGGGGTGCAGTTGATTGTGTCAATAGGTCGACAGTTGACCTCAGTTATACGCACGTTTCCTGGTATCGTTCTTCATTGATGAGCATACATGTTCGTATTCATAAAATAGTTATAAATGAATCAAAATATTGGTATGTCGACTTAAAAATTTCCTCTAGGAGTATAATATATCAAATAAATATTAGCCTTAAATGAATAAAAATAAATATAATGTTCAATATGTTCCTACTTGTCATTTCTGTTTGTGATACGTATGCACATAATGCAGTTACTTGAATGGCTTCTTCTATGTTCGATACAACTGATATCTATGTTGTCATATGGTATTTTCAACAGTTTTTGTTAATAACCGAACCATTTCCATGTTGTATGTGTCCATAAATTGTTGTATCTTACGAGCATTTATTTTTACAATATATGTTTCCCCATTTTGGGATGATAAAGTTTTTAATGGGGATATGTCACCCTTGCCATGCTCAACATATCAAATGTCTAACCTATGTACTGTAAGAAAACGCCAGATGGCGCCACAATAGCGTT
The DNA here is from genome assembly GCA_942159475.1 of Sthenelais limicola. Lineage (NCBI taxonomy): Eukaryota > Metazoa > Annelida > Polychaeta > Phyllodocida > Sigalionidae > Sthenelais > Sthenelais limicola. Next base: position 65,975,035 of record OW804097.1, on the reverse strand, counting down.
AGGCGCTTACTGCGTGAGGCTAAGGGAAAGCACGATGGTTCCGCGAACAGAGTAGAGAGGCAGATATTGTATTGCAACGCTTTTATTCAATATAGCCTAACCAAGTACAAGTGAAAACTAATCCGTGAGTTGAAGTAGAACAATCGATGATAAACAAATATAATATAATATAAATACACACATGCAACAATGATACAATCAATAGGTTATGGTTTCAATAAACAAACTCACGTTTAGTGGAACTCTGCTGCGACGTTGTGCGCTCTTGAGTGTCAGTCAAAGAACGCCGGGTAGAAGAAGCAAGAATAATCTTTTCTTGGCCTGCAGCGCGACTCATCCTCCCATTCGAACGCCCGTATGAACGGCCGTTTTCATTGGAGGATTTATCGCGCTGTGTAATCCCAGAATCCCCCGCAGCCTTTATTCAAGATGGCGGATCGGCGAGACTCTGGGACCACGCAGGCCATGTGGGGAAAATAATACGTTGGTGTAGAAAGACGATTGATATTTAACTCAGAATATAGGCGGATATAATAAAGGTAGGGACAAACGAATGTGTAGATGGTGAAATATACTCGGGAGAGAGGTTACAGAGGGAGGGAGAGGAAAGGGAGAGGACGTCAGCCGAGGTGGCGGCGACGACGGTCGTTCGTTGCCGACCAGCTCCCTTACACTCTCCCCGGCTTAGAACCTGCTCGTCCCGAGCAGATAAATAAAAAAATTATCCTAAAACCCTATTGGAAAAAGTTCTGAAAAAATTAATAGGCACAACATCACAGCAGACCACCAGAAAGGAATAATGACTATACATACATAATTACCAGCAATACACAAAATAAGCTAACCCTTCCATGAGCCATGGGGTCAGTGAGCTAACCCTCCCATAACCCATGGGGTCAGGATCTAACCATCCATGGTGGTCAGTTGCGGTCTAACCATCCATGGTGGTCAGTTGCGAGTCAAGGTGTCGACAAGATCCCAAAAGAACCAAAGACAATACAAATACCAACACAAATACAACTATGCAACAGCTAATGTTTCAGGATCCGGTCGAGCACCTCTTCCCGACTGGGGGCGTCCTCGTCGCCCCACCGGCCGAGGTATTCCCGGATGAGCCGGCCAAACTGCGCCAAGTTGCGCTCCACGATTGCCCTGGTCATCCGGCCCAGCGGCATATTAAAAACTCCTCCACGGGCCACCTCACGGGTGGCAAACAGGGGGAAGTAGGGGGGAAGAAAGAGCATGGACCATGCAGTCATGGTCTGTCCCACCTGGTAGTGATGTTGCGACAGGTGGAGCTCGTTCATCGCCCCTACTGCCTCCTCCGCAGAGGAGTCCTCCGGCCGGACCAGGAGGACCAGGGACGATGGGGCCACCACCGTGCCGATCATGCCTCCTGGCAGAGCGAACTCTGTTCCCTCCGGCGGCACGATGGCGGCCAGGCTGGCCTGCTCACCCAGGGGCAAACGGAGCTGCTCCGGCAGGCTCGTTAGGTCAAACCGGGTCTGCTCTGTCTGTGTTGATGCGTCCGTACGAGTTGAAGAGTCTGTCTGCGTCGAGGTGTCCATAGCCCCGGTACAAAGCTCCTCTTCCTCGTCCTCTGACCCCAAGGAGAAAGGGGGCTCCCGGTCCCACTCGCTCTGCTGGGACGCAGGACTCCCTAGGGACATCGGACAGCCTTGTTCCCGGAGGTCAATCAGGGGGGGAAGTGGGGGAAGGTCTTCCTCAAACCACCTGTTGGCCTCGCTCGGGGAGTTTGGAGCGCCTGACGGTTCTCCACCCTCCTCGGGGAACTTTGAGGCCCCCAGCGGGGGCAGCCCATCAAGGGGCTCCTCCCGCAGCCTCCCATCAGGGTGGTAGTACCGGCAGTCACGGGTTGCTGGCTGCCCGGCTCCCGATGGGTGACTCCGGGTGGGGCCCCCAGCAGGCCTCCACCTACCTGATGGAGATGGTGCCCTAGCTGCAGCCGCAGATGGAGACCTCCGTCTCCTTGGTTGCTCCCGAGATGCTGCCTGCTGGCGCCGCCGATGGGCTTCCTCTGGCGTCCTTCGACGATGGGGTCCACTTGAAGGGTGCGTTGGTTGTGATGGGCGACTCCTGGTGGGGTCCCCAGCAGCCCTCCAGGCCTCAGAGGCCGCGGGAGAGCATCGTCTCCTCGATCGTTCTGGGGACCTCTGGTGTTGTGCTCTCCTTGCCTGGCGGCCCAAAGCCTCAGGCGTCCTTTCCCGTTGGCGGGCAGCCGCCCTTGCTCGAGCTTCGGTTACCGCCGCCCTCCTCCCGTCACGTTGCTTCTTACCTGGCCGATTCCGCCTTCTTCTGGAGGGAGCTGCAGCCCCACCAGACCCGGTGCAGCGTGGGCACCGCTGGCCCTGCAGTAGCCCATCTCCACAATATTGGCAGTACATGTTTTGCCTGAAAAAATAATATAACTACATTGTAGCCGCTGATAACTCCTACAGGCCAATCTTACCTTTAGCATCCTAAGTTGCCCATTTGGTCGGAGAAGGACTGAAATGACTCACCTTCTAATTCTGCCCAGGTTGTTGTAGGTCGGAACCAGAGAGGTGGGTTTGTGGGAGTATCATGTAACCTCCCAGTCTCTCACCACACCTTCACAACCTAGTTCATGATTCCTTCCTATTCTACCTACGAAGGGGAGTGTATAAGACATTTAATCGGGAGGGTTTCAAAGGTTGTACACCCCGATTGACCTCCCTACCCACTCGATTCCTAGTCACTTACCTTATTCCTCGACTAGATGTCGGAACATCCTGGGGAATTTAAAGGAGGTTCCAGATGCGATGTACACAACTCGCAGCCATTCCTACCCATCCATCAACCAAACAATTGCCCCCCCTCTAATGCTTCCCTCCAACTAGTCAGAGAGACAGGGAAGAGGAGTAGCATTAAGAACTCGCTCAACCCAGTCCCCATCTCTGTTGCCCTTCATAGGTTCTATCCGGTCGATATGAACAACACGCTTCCTACGGTGGGGTCCATCCCTTATCTCCACATTTAATTCGCCGATGGGGCAAGTCACTACAAATGGGCCCGTCCACACGTTGTTCAGTTTGGGGTTCTGACCAACTTTCTTCGTAGGGTCGTAAAGCCAAACGACTGCCCCTCGTTCGAAGGTCCGGCTCCCTGTCTTCCGGTCATGGTACTTTCTTTGTTGTTTCTGGGCAGCCCCGATATGTTGCCTTGCTAGTCCGTGGCAGTTCTCCAGCCTCTGACGCAACTTATCCACATAAGTGGCCACGCCTTGGGTGGACATCTCCTCTCCAGGGGGAGGTGACAGAACAGCCTGAGGCAACTGGCACTCCCTTCCGAGCATCATCTCGTTCGGAGTGAACCCAGTGGTGGAGTGGATGGTGGCACGGTAAGCCATCGCGATTAATGGCAGGTATTGGTCCCAGTCTTTCTGGTTCTCATGCACCAGTTGCCGTAGCATGCATCCAATGACCCTGTTCATGCGTTCCACCTGGCCATCGGTCTGTGGGTGCCAAGCAGAGGTTCGAATTTTGTCGACATGGAACAGCTTACATATCTGCTGCATTAGATTGGAGTTAAAATCGGACCCTTGATCTGATAGTAGCTGCTGAGGGACCCCCAGCCGGCAGAAGACAGTTTCCACCAATGCCTCGGCCACCGTCTCTGCCCGATGGTCAGGTAGGGCTATAATTTCCACCCACTTGGTGAAGTAATCGGCCATCACCAGGACGAATCGGTTGTTATAATCAGTGGTCGGCAGTGGTCCCATGATGTCCATTGCGACTCTCTCCATAGGCGCCCCGGTGGGCATGCTCTTCATGGGAGATTTGTGTAAAGGACTCCTGTGTTTGCTGCGAAAACAGGAGTCACACTTCCGGCACCAACCCCGCACATCACGGCTTAATTGTCTCCAGTAGAACCGACTCTGTCTGACGCGTACTAGTGTCTTCTCTGCGCCCATATGTCCCCCACATGGGTGATCATGTAGCACTTCCAGTAGGGAGGTGACCAGGCCGCTAGGTAAAATGACCTTTTCCTCAACACCATCCTTTCCTAACCACTGGTATGTTAACAATCCATTGGTCAGCCTCAAGAAATCGAACTGGCTCCACCAGTACTTAACATCTGGGTGGTGGGGCCCAATCTCATCAGCCGTTGGCTTTTGGGTTCCCCAGGAGCTGACGATGGACAGTACTGGGTCATCCATCTGGGCCTTCCTCAATGATTCATTTGACCATTTGTCGGCTTCTGTCGTTGGAAGAAGGGTAGCTTGAGCATCCGTCCTCTTCCTCCTTGAACGGCCGCGGCGTCCCAATGTCCGTCTTGTGGATGCTGCTCGGACCTGGACATCCTTGCTCCTCTCCTTGGACCTGGAGCGTTTTGTGGCAGCTGGGTCATCGTGCTCCAAGCCGCATTGAGCGCAGGGGAACGGACACGGTATCCGTGATAGAGCGTCAGCATTGCCATGGAGCCTTCCGGCCCTGTGTTCGATGGTGAATTGGAAAACAGCTAAACTTTCCAACCACCGGGCCAGCTGACCTTCGGGGTTCTTCTGGTTCCACAGCCAACGGAGGGAGCCATGATCTGTTCTCACCAGAAACTCTTTGCCATAGAGATAGTGTCGGTATTTGTCAATGAAAAAGACAACAGCGAGTAGTTCCCTTCGAGTCACACAATAATTCCGCTCAGCTGGCTGCAAGGTCCGACTTCCATAAGCAATTACGCGTTCTGTATCGCCCTGGACCTGGGCCAACACAGAGCCAATGCTGCAATTACTAGCATCTGTGTCTAGAATAAACTGGCTGACTTGGTTGGGGTAAGCCAGTATTGGGGCCCCCACTAACCGCTCCTTCAATGCTAGGAAGGCTGCTTCCTCCTTGCCACTCCAGTTGAATGCGGTATCCTTTCCTGTCAAGCGATTCAGAGGCTCCGCAACCTCTGCGTACCCTTGGATAAACCTACGATAGTACGATGTGAGCCCCAAGAATGCTCGTAGCTGTTTCTTGGTCCGTGGGCTAGGCCAGTCCTTCACTTTACTGGTCTTAGCATCATCAGTCCGGATGCCATTGCCAGAAACCACATGCCCCAGGAATTCAACCTCCTTCCGAAACAGGTGGCACTTCGTAGGCTTTAGCTTCAGGTTAGCCCTCCGGAAGCACTCAAACACACGTTTCACCCTCTCCAGCAACTCCTGTGGCGATGTTCCATGGATGATTACATCATCCAAATAGATGAGGACGCCATTCCCCTTCTCTGTCCGTAGGACCTTGTCCATCAACCTCTCGAAGGTAGACGGAGCATTACAGAGCCCAAAGGGCATGACTGTCCATTCATACAACCCTTCTTTCGTGCAGAATGCTGTCTTAGGTCGGTCTTCAGGCGCTACCCCAACCTGCCAGTATCCCGATGCAAGGTCTAGTGTGGTAAACCATCTGCTACCGCCCAAGGCATTTAGGTTATCCTCGATGTGAGGGAGGGGGTAGGCATCCTTACGGGTCACCTCGTTGAGTTTGCGATAGTCCACGCAGAACCGGTGGTTCCCATCCTTTTTCTTGACGATCACCACTGGGGCCGCCCAAGGGCTGTCGGATGGTTTGATGACGCCTTGGTCCAGCATCTTGTCCACTTCTTCCCTTACCACATGTTGAAGATGCATTGGCGTCCGATGTGGACGTAACCTCCGAGGCTGTGACTCACCCGTATCAATGTAATGCTGCACCAAGTCAGTCTGTCCTAGGGGTTCACCAGAGCAAGCGAATACGTCACGGTACTCGACCAACAGTTCTCTGACAGCGTTCTGCTTGTCGTCATCCAGGAACTGGCAGGCCTCATCCCCCAGAGCAACCATCTCTTCCTGAGGTTGCAGGCTCCTTCTGAATTGAAACCGGGGGGATTCCAAATCCTCTCCTTTGACTTGCTCAACCAAAGCAATACAAGTGCCTTGGTCGATCTCTATAGTCTCCGGTGTCCTGTTGGTCAGGTGGACTGTAATGTGGCCCCCATCCAAGGTTACTATGGTGTTCTCCGCCTTTAACCCATGTGTGGTGAGCAACTGGTCACATGGGCTTATGGTGCCTTCTCGAAAATTTGGCCGTTCTAGTATGATACCCGGTACAGTGACCCCATGGAAAGCGGGAATAACGATCTCCATTGCAGCTAGAACGTCCTGGGGTCCCGCTCTACCTTGACCTTGCAGCGGAAGTCCGGCTGCCGGTTCGGTCTGCCCAGCCAATCGGAGGTCTTCAAAGTTCCAGCTCCATTCCAGTTGGTGCTTGCGGAGGAAGTCATACCCCAGGATTAACTCATCTGCCAAGTCGCATACCAGAAATCGGTGGTTGAAAGCTCCTAATTTGTTCACAACTGTCAATTCCACCGTGGAGTGGATGGGAATGCTCGTCCCGTTTATAGCGAAAACCCTTATGCCACAGGACTGCATGGCCATATCCGTCCCCCGTTGTCGGAACCTGGTGACCATACTCTGCGACACAAAAGATTTCTCCGCGCCAGTATCAATTAGGGCAGCCACTTCCTCCGTGACTCCTTCCGACTCCACTTGGGCGAGAACACGCATCTCACGTTCCCTGCGGTCTATGACCACATCTCCTGCCCTTCGTATGCGACTCTGTCCTTCTGCAACATGACTTGCTTTATCTAGGTGGTCCCGTTTGAGAGCAGATGGTGAGGTCAAAGGATGCCGAGGCGGATATGGGCTGCCCCCTCTAACGTGGCCCTTATCACGCTCACTGGAGTTGTGTCGCTCCTGGTGACCCTGACGGTGTGGCGACGAAGAGGCTTCCCTCGGCCTTTGAGGCCAGGGATTCGGACTGGGGCTCCTGCCCTGCCGGCATTCCCGTGCAAAGTGGCCTGGTTTTCCACAGCGGTAGCATGTACTCTGTCCTTGTGAGCTAAATCGGTGTGGGCTTCCTGACCCACGGTCCTTGCTCCTAGCCTGCCTCTCATCCCTCACAGTCTGCTGAAGCTCCTCAAGTCGGGAACTGAGGAAGTCCACCTTGTTTTGGAGCTCCTTCATTGCCGGCCCGTGCTCAGGACTGGTCCCCCGGAACCGTACTTTTGTGGTCCCTGAAGGTTGACTTTGTTTTTCCATCCCGGTCCATGCCTCCTCTCTCGCAGCCACCTGGACTGCGACATCCAAGGTTTCGGGCTCTGCGTCATAGACTGCTTTCCTCAACGTGGCAGCATCCAGGGCATGTGTGAACCGGTCAATGGCCATCACTTCTGCCGCGGAGGGGGAAAACTCTGGGTATGCTAGCTTGACTAGGGTACGGATGTCCTGTGCAAGGGCGCCTAGTGCTTCACCCTCTTTCCTCACCCGTCCACGAAGTGTGCTCTTGTGGACAGCAGCATGTTGCTGTATGCCAAACCTCCGCTGAAGGGCCACATCCAAGGCTTCGTATGAGCGTTGGACCCTTGGGTTCTCCCCGTCAACGTACCGTTGCGCTTCCCCTGTTAGCTGCACTAACAGCAAGTCTACCATCTCATCCTCGGACCACCCGTTGATCCGGGTTAACCGTTCGAAATAATTACGGTATTCCTCCCAAGATATGCTGCCATCGTATGTTCTTGGTTTTATACCGTTCCTACCAGGGTGGCGCTCACCAAGGTGGGTGTCTCTTTGTGGCCGCCTCTCGCCCCAACGGTAAGCCCTAGGTGGTGACCTCTCATCATGGTAATTGCCCCGACGTTGGGGTCTTCCATTACGCTGCCTCCCTTCACGTTGCACGTCCGGGGATGGGCGTCTTTCATTCTGCCGAGCATCCTGCGGTGGACGTCTCTCACCGTCACGACCTCTCAGCGGTGCACGCCTCTCATCGTCACGATCCCCTTGAGGTGGGCGCTTCTCATCGTAACGCTCTCCTGGACGGGGGCGTCTCGTATCATCGCGATCTCCCAGGGGTGGGCGTCTCTCATCATCGCGATCTCCCCAACGTGGGGGTCTCTCATCATCGCGATCTCCCCGACGTGGGGGTCTCTCATCATCGCGATCTCCCCGAGGTGAGTACACATTGTCCTCGGTCACATTGCGGTACCCGTAAGGGGGTCTCGGTTCTTCATATTTTTCTCCGCAGTCCTGCATCGGTGGTATCCACGGGGGTGTGCCCATGGGTGGCCACTGCATACCCTCCATCGGGGGAGGTGGAGCCCACCCAGGGTTCCATCCATACATCCAGGGCGGGGGTGGGTTGTGGTCACCATGCGGGTGGCTATGTTGGGGGAATCCCACCGCTGTCACCAGTGTAAGAAAACGCCAGATGGCGCCACAATAGCGTTAGGCGCTTACTGCGTGAGGCTAAGGGAAAGCACGATGGTTCCGCGAACAGAGTAGAGAGGCAGATATTGTATTGCAACGCTTTTATTCAATATAGCCTAACCAAGTACAAGTGAAAACTAATCCGTGAGTTGAAGTAGAACAATCGATGATAAACAAATATAATATAATATAAATACACACATGCAACAATGATACAATCAATAGGTTATGGTTTCAATAAACAAACAAACGTTTAGTGGAACTCTGCTGCGACGTTGTGCGCTCTTGAGTGTCAGTCAAAGAACGCCGGGTAGAAGAAGCAAGAATAATCTTTTCTTGGCCTGCAGCGCGACTCATCCTCCCATTCGAACGCCCGTATGAACGGCCGTTTTCATTGGAGGATTTATCGCGCTGTGTAATCCCAGAATCCCCCGCAGCCTTTATTCAAGATGGCGGATCGGCGAGACTCTGGGACCACGCAGGCCATGTGGGGAAAATAATACGTTGGTGTAGAAAGACGATTGATATTTAACTCAGAATATAGGCGGATATAATAAAGGTAGGGACAAACGAATGTGTAGATGGTGAAATATACTCGGGAGAGAGGTTACAGAGGGAGGGAGAGGAAAGGGAGAGGACGTCAGCCGAGGTGGCGGCGACGACGGTCGTTCGTTGCCGACCAGCTCCCTTACAGTACAATATAATAGGCTCTGGGAGTTGTGACGGGGGTCAATGTGGGACAATCACAATACCTCAGCTCTGGCGATATTAACCGCAGGCAATGCGGGTTGACTTACATTGGATCTTAGTCATTTTCCTCTAGTATTGGATAATTATTATGTAGGTCGCAAATCGGTTTTGATATGCCCTGTTATGAGATTGAATGTGTGAAATCAAATTCCGATTTGACTTTATCATCGGTATGTACTAATTATATAAAGAAACCCGTTAGTAATAAATTCTATATTTTTGTACTGAGCTGTACGATTTCTTATCATAGACTTAGACTTAGACTAGATAGTCTCCAAACTGATCTATACCGTTTGGCACATCAGGCTAGAGGCCAATAGTGACTCAAATATGATACGTTACTATTTTAAAGAGCTACATTTTAAACAATACAAATCAAAGACGTGCAGAGGAGTAGAAGGATTTATACTTTTGCTAATTAAGTTGTTCTTATCTTATGTAAACCGTAAACAAACTATTTAAGCGGTTTTAAATAATGAGTATGGAAGTATCTTGTAACATCAGATAACTTGTATAGATTAATATTATTAGTACGGTAGTACTTTCGGTATCAGTGATCTCTAAATCAAATTTTTATATTAGGGGGAAATGGAAATCTGTCGGGTATTTTATGACGCTAGGCACTGCTTTTTCATCTTCAGGAGTATGAGGGCCAACAGTTGAGGGTAGAGGTATTGCATTGGTTATTGGTATAGGCCGTGTCTATGCGGACCCGTATCTTCTATTTCGGGCCCTCAGTTTAGGTAGAAAAATCGTCATAGACTGAAGTGAACAATGTCTGAGCGGTGACGTACCATTTAACATGTGAAGCAAGCTTCAAGATAACCCACACTCTTCCGGGTAAACGAAAACTTAGGTTACTGACGGCCTGTCCCCTTTTATCTGGGAAATGATTCCCAGCCGATGAAATCCGGGAAATGATTACCAACTGAATTCAGTCCCGGACAGGGATGACTCTGCAAGGGAAATGTTCAGTAAAAGGCGCATGGGGGACTAGGTACATGACTGAACCTCTTCCTTCATGATCCTTGTCGATGTTTCAAAAACCTTAATTACAACCAGGACAAGGACCCCTTTCATTAGCCTTGGAAACTTGTGGAAATATGCCCCCTGCTTACCTATTCTCTATTGCTTTATTAGAAACTACGTTTACAAAAAAGAAACTATAAACAAATGGATTAATTCGTGAGGGGATGCATGCCGTGCATTTATATGCGTCCTTTATTAAATTACAATTCAGTCTAGATCCAAAGTTGAGAGAGTCCCTTCAAACGAAGGAAAAGCCGCTCGTCTCAAACCACAAATTGCCATTATAATATCATTAAGACCGCACAATGTCATTATATTCCCATTAAAACGCCGAGTCCTAGGCCAGAAAACGAATTGTTGAAGTAGACTGACACTCCATTCTTATCTGATCGGAGGTTTTGAACCTAGAGTGAATTCTGGTTTCTACATCTTGTTAACTTTTATGAGGGTGACTTTATATAAATGTCCCTTTATGCAATCCATACAATTTCATCTTTTATTAAAATGTATCGACGTCTATGAGAGTAGGTAGGATATGGATGGCTTTGCACTTTTTACAGTCGTGACTTAATACTGGTTACAGTGGTAATTCAATGACTTAATGCCTTAATTAATCCTTAAAGGAATCAAATTTACTGTCTGGTGTCTGCAGTCGAGCTATGAAAATAATGTAGGACATTTAAAGAGGAATACTTATTTGACTATTATTTACTTTGATTAGTATAGAGGAATACTTATATACATACCTAACCAGGGCAGGTGTATCTTGGAAGCCGCGATTTCTGACTAACAAGCCTTTACACACTGAAAGTCACTCAAACATTAAGCAAAATTTGTCCCGTCCTCCTGCGGCTTCTTTGAGAGGTTTCCCCGAATCAATTTTGAATATAATGTGGACACAATTCAGAACCGCAGTTTCTAATAGAAATTGTACGATGTATTCAATTATATAAATACCTCCCTGCTTTTGATATACCCATCGAATATTTCATACCATAGATCCCCATGTCTTCATTACTATAAAATATAGTAAAGAACATGCATTCATTGCAGGTAAGGCGACGAGAATGGCTGAGGTTTTCCAGTGTATCCTGGAATGCCTGCGGGGCATGGTTACGCCATGCCGACATTGCGCAATAGAGAGAGAGGATAGAGAATTCCAGAGGAAACAAACAGAGGAAGATGCCAAGTTTGATGACTGGGCTCATGCACATGGTCGCCCGGACACAGAAACAGATAGACCCCTGACAGAAACCCACGATCCAGAAACAGACATTAAAGAGAGTGTCTAGTATTCTGCACCACTATAGAACCAGTTTGCTTAATCTGATGATGGGGGTGACCATGCATCTACCATTTGCCTTTGTATCCAATGGCTTTATTGCTTATGTCACTGTGGAGGGGAATCTTATGAAGTAATGTGCTTTCTGTGATAAGCTTTACATGTTCTTTTCTTAAGAAAATCTATATTTTCGTAATATTATGTCGTGATATCATGTCATTGGGAGGGGCTAATTTAGCTAACTGTAACACTGCCCATTATAATGATAGGGTCGCCGGCAATGGTTAATTCGACTTGGACAGGTGAATGTTGTGGGAGTTGCCACAAAACAGGCCTTGTATATTAGCTTATATTAGTGGAAATGGGGCGGCTGAGCTTCCTATAGTGACAAAAAGACTGCATGAGTTTCAGGGTGCTTCTCAGATATAGAGAAGCACATTGAAACTCACAACCCTTCTTTGTAAAGACCGAAGGAATTCCCCCGAGAATCTCTGAGGAATTCCTTCAGTTTCTACACACTTTTGCACACTAACAAGTGATAAGGTTCTACAATTGTTGATTCCAATATTGTTTACCCTGTCAGTTGAGTACCTACCAAGATTACTTAATATACAGCTGCGCATACATAGCCTGTGGCTAGGTTGTATAATATTATTGATGCTACACGAGTGTTTGCTGATATACCAGAGAAATCACTGGATCCTGCTTTATCAATTGAGGTTCTTGCCAATAACTGATTCCAGCTGTACATACAGCACATTCAAATGACTGGCTATTCACGCGTACAGTAAGTAGCAAGGTACAGGGTTGGTGGTAAGATGATTGGAATAAAAGGTTTTTGATGAGCTTAAAATATTTAAAAGAAAAAAGTGTCGTCAAAATGAATTGTAGGACTTCCCAAGTTCACAATTGTATTGCCAGTCTGTTTTAACTGAAGCCCAAGAGCTAATTTACTTGAAACTAGTTACGATATTACCCTGTAAACTGCCGAGAGATCTAAATCTCATTGTTCACTATTCTATATTTTTTTAAATATTTTATTTGCTTTTGCTTTTGCTTTTGCTTTTACAAAGCGGTATTCGAGATTGCATGAAATCATTTTAAATTGTCTACAAGCATTCCTTAGCGAATTAATCGATAAAGTATTTTGAGTACCGGTATTTGATATAAATATATTGTAAGATATTTCGAATGAAACCAGACAACAATCCTTTCTTTTTGTATATTTATTAACCTGTCATAATTTACGTCTGATCGAAATTGCCTTGTTTTGCCATATGAAAATACATCTCTTAAAACAAAGGTCATCTGTTTTCATTTAAACATATTCGTAAGAATCTCATAATTGGACGGACATTAAATATAGAACAGAAAATAATACATACATACGCACAAGTAAGTTTCTACAGCTACGGACTAGAGGTTCTGTGGAAAAAATCGTATTTTTCTACATAATATATGACCTTAAAATTGATCGAATGAAGTTATCATGGATGAGTATGAAAAATATGATAACTATATCCATCGGAGGGACGATGTCAATAATAGAAACACATTTAGGTTATGTCTTGGGGGTAATTCCCAAATTACATTTTCCCAACAGTGCATACTTTTTTTCTCGGAAAAAATCGCATCACAGTTATCATTAAATTAGTCAAATTATTGATTAATGATGACATACAATGATATCAAAAGCACATAAAATCTGTTGACAAACCAGGCCCTCAAACGAAAATTGTTCCCTAACCAAATTTGCGATGCTTTAAAAGAGACTCAAATGGACGGACCAAGAGCATTCACGTTATGGCTGACAATTGCCGAGGGATTTTAGAGAGAACAAACCACATGCCATAGCTTTCTTAAGTCCTGCAATTGATTACTCTTTTGGATAAGTTATCAATGTGATAGCATTCTCAATGTTTACGCGTGGAGGAATAACACATTCCTGTTTCTTACATCACAGATTTCGCTTTATAAGCACGATATTAAAATGTACAATCTTTAAACAGTAAAACAATAAAGGCTACACGACAGCCCTGGCTGGTCTCAGGGTGTGGCAATTAAATGAGTTGGTACGATGGAACTGGTGATTACCATCCATATCACGCTGAAGAGAGATCTTTACATACAGTAAAAACGGACGAAAAAGGGAACATTTCACTCAACAATGACTGCGCCAAAACTCACTGCTAAACAACTAATAATCTGTGTGCATGGATATTAATCGATACCATGCCATTCTGAACAATGGGACTGGTATAGACCTGTCTGTAGTAATGCAATTTCGGATACATTGAGACTATATTTGACTTACAAATATGCATTTCATTTGTCAACATCTTAACCTAAAGTATTAACTGAGTATTTTTTCCAATAGCCAGTTCCTTAAACAAATAACATCTGGGATACAAATGCATGACGGGAAAGATGAATACACGCGCTATCTTGTCATGACTGTTTACAAAAGAACGGTAACTAGTCCACGCAGATCATGAATTACTTATCTTAACCTTTGTCCCACGTATAACTCACATAATTCTAGACATCAAAGTTAAAATTGGGAGAATGCAAGTCCCTACGTAAAGGAATGATTGCCATCGCTGGAGGTACTCGTAATAGTTATATAACTCCATTAAAACAAAACAATTGAATAACATTTCGGGACATCCATAACCTTAACCACCAGGGGTTCAAATAAGTGAATTCCTGGTGGTTCTCTCATTTCGAGCAAAAATAAACTTGCAATAATGAAGATAACTCGAAGCGAACAATGCTGTATATCACTCTCCTTCTGCCTCAAGGTTTTACACATTCAGTAACTTCAGTAGCAATATGTATCAGTTTGGTGGCGTGGAAACACTGGACAGGAGAAAGTGCTCTTAGACAGTGCACATTAGCACCAAGTTGACTTTAGGGTATGAGTGGAATGCATGCAGTTATCAATTATTTGTCCACAGGAAAAACAGGCGATGGACAAAAATAAGTTACTGTTTATCAATTGAAAGATTCCTAACAAGAGAAAGAACGATTAAGAAGGGTCCAAATAGTAGGTAGCCACATACGATGGAGCTAAATTTTACTTTTGGTTTAATATTATGGATGATACGTACGTTCGCCATATCTCCTATTCAATAACTCGCTGGTTTCGATCATCTCATTTATATCAATGGAGGGAGAGTAAACATGTAAAAACCCAGATAACAATAATCATAGGGATGGTGCAAAGGACGGGAGTCAGTGATATACAAAATATGGACACGATCAACAGTTTTGATCATTTAACACTGCACAAAATAGCATCGTGCAATACCGAAAAAAAATAGGAACAAAAACACCGAGAGTTTCGGTGTCGTATCACAATGTTGAATGGCAATCGACTAGGGACAGTTGGTCCATGATTTATGATATACTGTACATGAAACAGTATACAACTCTTACTTGATCAACATATAACTTGGTTCAAGACGGAAAAGGTGAACCTCTCCGGAGTACTCTAAACATAGAAAGTTTCCAATCCGAACCGCTGTAAGGTTATAGTTTCAATTGAAATTTAAAATCGGTATTTTGCAGTAAAGACAGTTCTGTACAGAGAGGATATGTAAGAAGTGTAAACATCTGAAGATCCGATTCCATGCAATGATGAATGGCAAGTCAAGATTTCCCCCAGAGGCATTCATGGCCATGCCTTCCTGATGGCACACATAATCTTCTATAAAAGTGATCATTTCTGTGGCCTTGTAAACCCTCTATACCTGAACTGGCCGAGTAGCTATTCCCCTCTAGATCTGGGAATAGTGGGATATCACAGAGGGCTATGTCACTATATCGTCATCTGAGTCCATATTAGGTCGAGGGCGGCGGTACGAAGCATTGTCCGGTAGGTCGGGTCCTAAGTCTTCCGCAAGTCCCCAGCGTTGGGCAAAGGCTGCAACAAGCGATTCACATTGAGTTAACTCACTCAAATTGATTACATCAAATAACGGATGCGAACCTGGTTAAACTTAAGAATGGAGCACGCAGTTTTACTGTAAAATATTCGCAAATGATAACTATCGCGGGACAAATAATTTCAAAATTACACTTTTCCATAAATCATAAAGACTGGAAGTACTACAACAGAGCAATAAAGGAAGAATTGAAATATCCGACAAATAATAGTGAATCAATATTTATGAATCGGTTGGTCAATAATGAATAGGAGGCAAAATGAAAAATGTTTTTCTCTTCTAGTCCATTTCAGGAATGCAAGGCAAGCGGTTTCGTAATTATTTGCACTAAATTTATCATAAATATATTATTAGCAATTCCAGGCACAGCAGGCATCGAACAAGCAATGTTAAAGCAAGCTTTTCCAAACCATTCAGCACCATTAATCCCAAACGACCGACAACCTTTTCATTATAGACCACGCAGGAACATAATTGGCTCAAAAGCGGCGACACTTTCCGGTTTTGTCAGAAGGACTAATGGAAAAATTATATTCAGGCATACACTAATCTTTTTTTCATGCGGTGCAATTCGTTTATCATATATCCAAGATCAGCTCATATGGACATTATTCCATAAATTGCTTAAAACCGAATAAGTAGAACAAATTCATGAGATTGACTGGTGGGTTTTATTATGTAGGTACGAGAACGAATATAGCGATCAGGGCAATAGCATGTTAATTAGATACCAATATAATAAAAGAACCTTATCAATTAGTATCCTAAATGAACTTAATGCATTCAAAATACGCTTAGCATTAAATGTGCGTACTTTCCTATATTAATAATAATCCACCACAGTCGTGTGAATAATAACGAATTTCCATTGATCCCAGTAAGTTTTAAAGAAGCTGTTGGTGCATATAATAAGCATGGGGTATACATGACATTGGGGATTGTATGACCATAAAGTAAACCCCCAGACTTTTGAAGGTAGCTGTTTTAGTATTTCAAATTCTGTTTCAAAGACATTTTGTACAATATTCCCAGCATTGATACAGCACGATCACGAAAGGGGTATTTGTCGAACACGAAAATACAATTATCAGTCCATGCAACCGCATAACAATACTCAATTAAAACAATATTGTTTTCAGACAGGAGAAACTTGGGTGGGACAATTTCCTCTAACTCTCTATGTCAAAGGCTGTGAATAAGGGTTTCATCAAGGCAGCGGAGAAGTGAGGAGAGGTCGGGGAAGGAGGAGGGTTTGTTCACAATATTTGGACTGGTCAATCATAATGATTTTTCGGTCATTCATGTGGGGCGGCGGGAGGGCTGGGAATTTCATTTCTGAAAATAATAAAATAGCCATTGTTTTGAATTTTCAGGGAAGCACAACGAAAGAAATACTTCTTTGGAAAATAATATTTAAAAAAAAAAAAAACGAATTTTGTCTCTGCTCCAATGCCAAGCAAGCGCAGGAGAAGGATGTGGAGGAGTGAGGTTAAGGCGGGATTTGGATTCGTGCCATGCTTTGTTCATTTAGAGTAGTGGGAACTATTCTTAGGGTGTGGCAGGGGTAAGTACCGTTACGTATGGACTGACAGTAGCACTCACAAGCAAAGATTCTGCGTATAGTTCAATACATTTAACGGGGGAAAGGCCATGTATACCCAATGGTGTGAGAGGTTTGAGAGCTTCCCATAGCACAGCTACACTTTCGTACCATCTTCATGGAGGGAATTTCGCGAGCGAACTTGTAGAACCGTGTGAGTAGCTGTTTTGAAGCATAATCATTTACTTCAATATCCCATTTTTATAAAAAAAATCATGGTAAGCAGGTAATCTTAAATCTTTCTAGAGAAGTAGTATGAAAAACAAGTTATGAATGGCGATCTTATCAAATTGTCTATGAATCGTATGTTAACTTATTGGGCTAATACTCATAAAGGAGGGAGATTGTCAATGGGCAACAATATATGTCCCTCAAAATTTCTGTACATGTACCTCTAATGTATATATCTAACACTAAATGCTGAGGAAAAATGAACGAAAAATAAGTCAAAATGAAACGTTCAAAGACTGACTTTAATCCTGATTTGTTCAAATCTAGATCCTCAGAATAACACCAGACAATGCCAAAATTTGGTTGAAATAAATAAATCTTAACAAGAAACAATATAATAGTTTTAATAAGGTTAATCGTTTCCCTGTAATTAATCCATGGTCCATTAAGTTCCTTACCCCTTACAATTAACTAAATCGTTCATAAGGAATAAAGTAAGGGCTTAGTATACTTACAGTCTGGTTCTGCCTCTTCCTTAGCAGTTGCAAGTCTGGGACTGCGGGAAGCCTTGAAGGATGGCTTGGAAAGAGGTGGAGGGTTCCAGGAGCGGCTGTTGTAGTTGCTGTTCATATCGTTGCTTGCAATAGATGCTGTGTCAGTGTTACCCTCGTCCTCCTCGGCAGCAATTTGGTTACGGCGAGTTCGCTTCTTTTTCTTTTTCCGCCGTCCATCAACTAAAAACAAGAACATTTGACAAAATTAATGACTGTCGAACATAAATTCCTCAAGAGGATATAGGGTACATTTTAATTAAGTTTAGACACATGATCATTAGTGTACAGGCTGTAAGGTGTTACTTACTTAATCAGGGCAAATATAAGTCTCTAAATTATGTATTCTTATCAGCTATTTGTCAGTAGTTTCGAGATAAGACATCCATTCTAATTTTAGTGGAAAATTGTGAAAATGCCACTTCTAATGAAGCAATGGCCAAGAGTAATACATAAGCGTTAACTTAGATATCAAATAGATTGGGAATTTGAAATCGTCAGTTTAGATATTGAATCGACTGTGAAATTGAAATCGAGGACGAAACACTCAATCGAAAGCTTGTCAATACGGAAAATAATAAGAGAGAATACAGTAGTGATCCACACATAATACACGCCTACTGTGATTTGAGATGACAGGTTAAGAGCCAAAATTAGAAAAAACAAAAGAAGTATTTATTTACAAAGCTATGGAGATTCACACCCCACAGTAAATTGAACCAATACTGTTCTCCATTCAAAGGCACTTATTCAAAAAATGTATGTATACACATGGCGAACCATACATTGGGTTAGACCTCCAGAAGTGAGTGCATAAAATTCTGGATTCCATACAAAAGTGAAAATAAAATTTCGTGGCTTGTTGTTAAAATGTCACCTCTAAAATCAGAGCTGTTTATGCTCGCACCGTCTAAACCAGAGTCTGAAAAAGACGCACCAACATAACATGGAATTTTTTTCAATTCAAAGTCAGTGTGAACATTTAACGGAAGGTTATTCAACCACTTACCACTGTCATCATCTTATTGAACACCGCATTAAGAAGATTGCATCAATTCTGACCGGTTTCTGTTATTTTGTTTAATTAGCAAGGTGAATTACATAGAGGATAGTATTCTTACAATAAGGGAACTGTACTGTAGCAAGCTCCCTAATACAGCTTAGATTATTTTCTTTTTAATTAAAACACTTCAGTAGATTTATCACTTTTTCATTACTCCTTATCCATCAGCAATGGCCCTATCATTATATATGATGACCACTTAATAGAAAATAGTGGGCTGTAAATTACAGCTAAAGACTCCACACAAGTTAAGTTTTTCAGTGGCAATAATCACATTTATATGAACAAATTACAGCCCAATACACACCTGCATCGAGGGGTTCTAGGTGACCAATGGGCATGAGGGAGCGCCCCGCCCGTCCAAAGGCAGGTCTGTCAAAGCCATCGTCGTCGGCTAATGCTCGTGAAAGTCCGGGTGATATGGCAGGTAGAACACTATCATTCGGTCGCGGTGAACGTTTCTTCAACCAGGGCGAGCGAGTCGCCAAACTGGAGCCATACTCATCATCTGACAATGATTTCTCTCCCAACTTTCTGCGGTTAAGTCTTGGCATACCATCTGGGCTTGGTGTACGCGATCTGTAGGATTTGCTGCCCCTTTGCTTTGGACGTGATCTGCCGTGTCTTCTCAGGATAGAGTCGTCCTCGTCTCCGCTGCTGAGGTTTCTCTCCCTATCGCTGAGGCTGTAGCTGCGGCTGTGGGACTTAGAAGAGCGAGGAGCTGGTTTTTCATCTGAGTCAGAGCCAGCGGTTCGTCGGGTCTGTTCCGACTTCTTCCGTCTCTTCTCCTCTTTTAGTTTAGCATCCTGATAACAAAATTGAATTTCAAATATAAGTGGTTGTTCCAACGACAACTTCCATGAAAGGACAATAGGATAACGTCATATTTCACACTAGATTATATTGATGACCTACACCAACTGACCCATAGAAAGTAGTTAAACACCCATTAGATAATGGTTGTTGAACTATGATGGACCCACCTTTTTCTTTAGCTGTTCAGCATCAAGTCTTTTAAAAGGATCACCATTTCTAAACTCAGTCTCCTCCTGCTCCTCTTCTTCTGAGCTGGGTTCGCCCCGCAATCGTCTTTCTTCTTTTTCTCGTTTCTCCCTACACGGAATAAAAAGGCATTTCCAAGTCATTGACAAAAATATCCACAGAAATAAGAGGAACAGATTTAGGCTCAGAGAGGGATTACTAATCAAATTTGCTATCCTTGGATATAGATAAGTTACAGTGCAACTATTCATCAGCAAGATCAGTTCCAGAGTGATGACGTTTACGAGCATCAATTAACAATACACACCTCTCCTCTCTCTTTTTCCTCACTGCTTCTTGCCTTTTCTTTTTATCTATTGCTTCTTGTTCTCTCTGTTCTAGTACATCGCGCTCAACTCGCACATTAAGTTTCTCCCACTGTTGATTGATTGCATTCAGTAACCAGGTCATACCATTTTTTATTGCTTTGTCTAACTTTCTACCTGTTCCAAGGATGGCTGCACATGTTTCCTGCAAAGGGGAATAACATTCATAAGTTGTAACAACATATTTCCACTTAGAAATATTAATAATGTCGTGTTTATTATCCATACTTCGCGATTCGTTTTTACTTGTCTGTGTTTGAATAATACACACAACTCAAATGCATATAGTTCATAATTTGGGCTTTGCCAGACTGTTCCAACAAGAAGAAATGTGCCCTTTTCTTATCCGCTTGGTATGGAACTAAATGTATGTATTGACACAATGGGGGAGTTTGCCTAATACTCAGGAGTTCAATGATCAAAACCTGGCATGACGCCAAAAACAGTGTTTGCAAGGGGAGGGTATATTTGAGCCGATACTCGACTAATACATATACAATCTGGAAAGTCCTTCACCTTCACACTAAGCATGATTGCCTTCACACTAAGCATGCTTGGGTTATAAAACACTCCATGCATAGACCGGCAAGGAGAACGAATGGTTGTTTAAACCGAATAAAACACCCTCAGAACTTACAGCCGCCCTATGCAAAAAAACCACCAGAACCTTCGAAAACCCAAGTCTTTAAAGTAACTATTTGGCTAAAACAACTTAGATAAATTGCAAAGGAATAGGATAATGCTCGAGTTATTTTCCAAACTATCACTAAATGTCCACACAGGCCGGGACACGCTTAATAATATTGGGCGGTAAATGGTAACATAAGTTACATATGGTCTACATGATTTGTGTCGTACTATCCATCCATACATCCAGGGTTTCTAGTCTGGACGGCGATATACCTACAGGGGGTGGGTCGTACACAAACTGAATACTTGCCAATTATTTCTCAATGTCAAAGTATGTCACAAAGCCGGATCAGTTATTCTACATAACTGCCTGAGCCCAGTGCCAAGGTTAACAGAGGCTATATCATGGTCGGACCAAGGAGGAACTGAACACTTATTCTGAGATAACAACTCATATGCAATAACGGTATAGCCGGTTTTATGAGGTTGATTAACCGATTTTGTGTTCGCACATGATTGATCCCTAAATATAATACAACAGGGTTAAAGGTGATAACAATCGCTGTGTATACTTTTCAAGAGGCTTCTGTGATAACACTTTAACATGAATTATAAATCCTACATGTAGGATATTCGGCTCTTTGTTGTTGGTATTTTATTCCTATATCAGTTGTCGTTATGGGTAATAGTGACATTTATTAAATTAATATAATGCCATTTTTCTTCTACACCTATATATAATATAAACTAAAATGTTAAGCGACTTAGATAATAACAGGTCCTATATTAAAGATGAAATAATTTTGGTTAGAATGAGTTCACACCCTATGCCTATGTAAGAGAACATTATAACCAGTACAGTTTAGAAGGTCCCCCGCACCAAATAAAGAATGGAAAGTATTTTTTGTAAAGAAAAAAAGAAATGAAAATAAGGAATAGAAGATATTTTTTGTAAAAGAAATGGATACTAAGGGATGTATGAAAATGTGCTAAGTAGGGTATTTGGCTTTCCTGAAGGCGCTACCACAACTAAGGCAGGGTTAAAATGTGCTGTCAAAATGGGTTTTTTGGAGACCGCTTATGTCTAGTGAATAGTTGATGTAGTTGAAAAAGATATTTGGAGGACTCTATCCTTTTTCCAATTAATCTATGTGCAGCAGTACAGGCTTTATAAATACTAACCACCCGACATGGGCTAAGTTCCTGGGTGTCAGAAGCATCAAGAGGCTGAAATGATATCACAACTGACTCCAAAACTGACCAAATATTTTTTGTTGGTTTAGGTCAACGGGCAAACTTTTTTCAACGAATACTTGGGTATGTACTGAATCAAAAAAAGGTATTGGGTGTCTTTCTAACTTATTTCAGAGATCAGAATCTGAATCCCAGTAACTTATCCCATTGTAAAAATATTACTTGTGTGTTTCTATTTGTGTGTTGCATTGTTTTGCAAGTGTTAAATAAAGTTAGAAAAATCATTCCACAGAATCTCTGCACCTAATACTATGCATTCCAATATTCAGATTGTTCTTTACCTAATGATAACTTAAGAGAGAGAGATTCGGGCAAACAGATTATCTAGGATAAATATATAATAAGTCCCATGTTTTGAAAAGGGCCTGTTTAAGGGTTATATGCAACAAGGGGAAATGCAGGAACAATGCAAACAGAAACTAGGCTAGATGTTTCCTAACCGTTCCTTGCCTTGGGTGACTAGGGAGATGTTTGCACTTGGGGTTTATCCAAGGGTTTCCTTGGGCTTATCCTCGGAATGGTTTGTACGAAGGATTAGGTAATGTTAAAGACTACGTACCACCCTGCACGGACACTTGTTAATATTAACGATTTCTTCGAGATTCAAGTGTTGACAGATATCTAGTTCGTCCATAGCACCCTCTTTATCTTGCTTGTTCGCCAGCCTTAAAAAGATACATCAATGGAATTCAATGCACGAGCAATATCAAGATATCTGATACGTAATAGTGTACATTCTCTAAATTTATAGGGTTTTTTTTCATTCATTGCAATCAAAGGCCAGTACATTTAATCAAAATAGAAAAATATGTGTGTCGACCTCGGTTTAAGTTCATTCAGTTAAAACACGATAAAATGTATGCGAATAAATTAATAGTCTGAGGTCATTGCCTTATGGCATTACAAAAGCTATGAACCCATTCCCAAACGTATACACCTTTAGACCGACAATTATGGCCGTATATATCCATTCTTAAGAAAATTTAATTAAGAAAAATGGGAACATTGGACTTACAGCAAGATTGGTTTTCCTTGAACTTTCGTTTGTTCCAAAATGTTAGACAGTACTTGTCTACATTCATCCATTCGGTCTGGATCAGTCGAGTCCACCACAAAGATGACTCCATAGACTTCACTAAAGTATTTTCTCCAGATATCCCGAATGCGTTTTCCACCACCGAGATCATACAGCGTGATGTCATGTTTGTTAAATTTCAAATCCACAGCAGCAAATCCAACTGTCGGAGCTACATCCTCCAAAGATTCTGCAATAAAAATATGAATTAACACAGATTAGAAAATATCTACACCATTATGCGTTTCTGGATTTCGATTGATTAATGACCATAATTTGGAGTTGATGGTTGACGATGAATGTTAAATCCTCACCTCCTTGTAAACCTTTGGTTGTTACTGTTTTTCCTGCATTATCCAGGCCCAAAATAGCGAGGGTTATTTTCCTGAAAAAAGTAGACAATTTATTATGCTTATCGTTTTGAATTAGCTAACTGGGTGGAATAAGGAAAAGGGGGTGTTTATTATAACTAAAGCGCAAACAGAACTTCACATAAATAAACATAAAGATGAAAAAAGTCATTGATCCATTTTAATTTCAAGAACTAGGGAGGTCTAAATAAACCTAAATAATATTGAAATATGCAAAACGCCATAAGAGCATGAACGTGTATTGGATCATCAAATAAGATTGATCGATTAGTTAAAATTTAACAGGGTAACTTTCGCATCCACCTTTTTGTTACAAGGTCATGAGCCTGAGGTATCTCTTTGTGTGGTTTAATATTTCTATTTCTAAATTAGCTTCTTCAGAGATATGAAGATGATATAATGAAGCTCTGATTGACATCAACGCAAATTACATTTCTTTTGAAGAAATAACGCAATTTGGAAAACACAGCAGTACTTTGAATTATTCATGATTGTGCAATTCTAGCCAAATCATAGGCCTATAATTTATGTATGGGGTCACAAGGGTTGTCCCCATCTGTTGTCATGTTATCCAGATGTTTTTGACCAGACTGCTACTAACATTCACCATGGCGGTATAGATCATCCATATTAATTATTCAGTATCATAATATGATAATTGATATATTTGAAACGTATCAGAATCAAGGGATATGCGTAAAAAAAAACCACCTAAAAACCCACGTTATCAAGCGCATGGCAGAGAAAAAAAGATGTCACATTCATTTGATGCAGCTGATTTGATACCCTCTCATTTCAATGAAAATTTAAAAAAAACATAGATAATTGAGTTATTTCAGTAAAACGGATGCCTTACCTGGCAGGCTCCCTCTTTTTCTTCATCCATGATATACAGTTCCCCATGATGCTGAACATCTACTTCCTAGCAACACACACAAGAAGAAGATGGTCAGTCATTGACAACATTGAGATCATTTAATTAGCCTAGGCCTAGGGGTCACGGTGACAGCAAATGGTACATGTATAGATTATCTGATTAGCACTAGGCCTAGTGTCGCGTCTACAATAAGATATCACAGTTTCGCACGATTGCAAGTAGCTCTGGCGATTTCACACTTTCTTTCGCGTTGAAATCCCACGTTTTGACAGGTTGGGTATTGGGGACAGCTCAATGGGGCTTCCTCAAGTCAACTCCCTTAGCAAAAGTTAAAATTCCTGTTGTGTGTATAGATACTAGCTATATATTAGAGGTCAAGACACTGAGCTTATGCTATATCACTAAACACACAGTGTAAATCCATTGAGGAATATCAGTCCATGAAATACAAATCAATGTAAAAACAGCAATTTGCCGTGGTACTTCCACCATGTAACTAAAACTCATCTAGATTACTGATATAAACATTGTGAGGTAAACTGTAGCGACGAGGACTTTGCCAACGCTTGGCAAAGGGATAAACAGATCACACGTACGTAAAGTACAGAAATACTCCAATAAGAATTTCCAAGTTGGATAAGTTTACGAACAGGGTAATTATCTCCAAGTGGACAGCAACAATTCTCGAAGTAATGGGAAGAAAATCTATCGTTGCTTGAAAATATTTCGGACCGTACGCGCCTGCACGAACATGTCCGCCATGCTGGTTGCTGTTTACCCTCGCTGCGCTACGCTGTGTAGTGACGTCACCAATACCGGAGTCACGTGGTCTGGTTGTTGTATTATTTGCTGCTATGGCAACGCAACAAAATCCCGCCGCGAACAGGAGATGAATGAGGCTGGCCACGACAGTGCGGCCCGGCCCGTGGTCATGGCAGGGGCGATTTATTATTGTCAGAGGCGGAACAAATATATAGGTGTTCCGATGACTCATTGAGTGAAATATTCTGCATCGGAATTCACGCAATCCAAAGTGTTCATGTTGGCTGCATGTATGTTTATATCACTTGCCATGATAGTCAGGTGCCTTAAGTTAAGGTCAAAACGTTTATTTTTTGGATAAAAGTACCAAAGTTGGTACACATGTAGGCAAGGGTATACCTTTGAATATTTTTCCTTGCAACAAGAAATAAAACCACTGGAACACCAATTTTCGACACTTTTTCAAAATGGCCACCCAAAAAATATGATACGTTTCCATTTGGAGCATATATGGATATATATATAGTAACCCTCATCATAGCTTGTATAAATGTTTCTACCATACTTTATTCCTTAAATACATTAATAGTGTTGATTAACCTTGTTAGTATTTATCAAATATGGCCGCCAAAACTACGATTACAGACCATTTTGATGATCGTAGTGAGTGAAAGCATAAGTCTGAGACAAAACTCCAGTTTTGACATACCTGTTAATACTTTACTGGCTAAATGCATTGACTTTGGTCTTTCAAAGCATCTCACCCAATTTCAAGAGAGTTGAGTCCTTCATGGATTTAATTGCTTTGCTTAGCTTTTGCATTTCTGCAGTGATAGTGACAACCCTGTGCATCATAGGCCAGATGGTAGGCAATGGCCCCTGACTTTCATCATTAGCCCCTGAGTTGTTGACATCATCATCATTGCAATGGCCAATTCATTTTGGGGGAAGAAGTCCTCAAACTGCTGCATTCATTCAACTGACAGTTGCAGTGATCACGACCATTCTGTACTATCTCTTCAGAGGCAGTAGTCAATGTAGGTGGATACAGTCTGTGGACTTCCATTTCCAGCTTTCTCTAGGAAGGAACACCCTTCCATATTTTAATTTTATTCTATGGCAATGGTATTTATTAGCAGCTGATTGTACATGTAGAATCATCTCCAGCTTTTTCTATATCCATTTGGGAAGCTCTGTCATTGAAAACCATCTAAGCAATGTCATTCCCCATGCCACAGAATCTGTGACATGTCAGAGAACATTGTGACATCAATACATGATAATACAATCAGTACATATTATATCACAGTCTACTATCCTATAGATAAAGAATGCTCAATCTGATGTCCAAATCTTTTTCTTCCATCATTTTCATATTCCAAACCTTTGCTCCAATATTTTTGTATGCAATCTTGCTAAGGAAAACATGATACCCCAAATGAGATCATACCCAATGTACTTCCAACTCCTTTGGTGAAGGAGCTGTCCATATTTAAATGAATGGCTGAGCACAGTCAATTGTTATATATTTATATATACTTTGATATAACCTTCTGTACTTAATACAACAACCTGATGACTGGTTCTAGAAGGTTGCTAGGAAAGATATAAATGTGCCACTAAATGCTCTGGTGATGATTGAAGGAAAGACCTATTCAAGAATGTTTAGGGCCCACCATCTCACTGATTGAGCTTCCAATATCTTGTTTATGTGTGATGTTCTGAAAAGACCAGAAGATGAGAAGACCAGCTCAAATGATCTAGGCGCAGCAAGATGATGAGGTGCCCTGCCCAGCAGATGAAGCTGTCCCTGAATGTCACTCATGGTAATTTTGAGAAAACAATGTGAGCTTTATACATAAACCTCACAGCCAATTCATTGAGGCACCCACCACAGCAGAAGAACAATGTATTTTGATGTTGTATGCGTCTTCTGCTACCAGACTTGTCAATCTATATCAATATCAGGAATGCTTCCTTTCCTTGCAGCAAGAGTTGAAGACTATGATGTGACAAAATCTAGTTACATCCCCTGAACATGATTGAATTAGAATAAATGAATGCACATACTTGTGTATCATGAGTTGAGCAAGCACTCATCTACTCATTGAACTCTTATGGAGACACAATATTGAGAAGGAAAAAGAATGACTGAAATAGCTACATAGCCCCCAGCCTTTGAGTATGACTGCATGTACACATGTGTTGAAAGAAACCATTCTATGCAAGAACTTACTACTTGATACTCTAATCCAGGTGACTATTGTAAGAATACATCACACTAAAGAATGCAGAGATGAAAATAATAGTTCCTCTTCATATCTTCAGAGCTATGACCAGACCTTGAGAAATTTGCTACTAGTGCAATGGCACACATTGCCTCTTAATGTTGATGGGGTAAACATAGTAGAGAAGCATACTTCGGAGACAATGGATGGGAGAACTGTTCCACATTTGTGGAAAGGATGTGATCCTCAGAGGACAGTTTAGAATATGAATTTGAACTCACTCAGCATCAATAGACCCTCAACCTTTTTCACTCAAGATCACAGATAAACTTCAGATTTTGTGGCGACATTGGATTTTGACCAATGTTACTACCCTCATGGTTTGTGTGAACACCATTTTCCATTTTCAGGAAGCTAATCAATTTAGCTTAGTCTATGCACAAGATCAACAGACAATGTTTGTTAGCTCCCAGAGGTTCTTTAAGGTAGATATCATCAGTCACATATTGGATATTTTTTTAAATACCATGTGTTCATGGAAAGCCAAATACAACAAAGCTAACTTTGTGTGAGGGTTATTCCAATCCAAGCACCAAGGACATGACCCACCAGAGGAGAAACAAGGGTCCTACATGAGTACATGAGTGTATTTTACTGGTACCATCTGTATTGACTCGAAGAAAACATGTATTAACAACATGTTATTTATCAAAAACCTGCTCCTTGCACAAACTTGGTGTCTGCCACATCATTTGGCACTGTTTGGTTTTGTCAGACCATGGGATGCACTTGCTGGTTGGTTTCTGCTAGTTGATCAGCTGGCTTTTCGGCTGCTGCTACAAAACTACAGATTACAGATACTACCCCTTACTTCTGCTGCTAATAAAAAAACCTATAGCCATAGAATATATCATCAAATTCAAGGTTGGAAGGGTGTTCACCTTTCGTGAGAAAAGTTGAGATGGACGTTCACAGATGGATCATCCCAACCTGTATATAGATCTACCATTAGTACAAACATTGGGCCATTCCCCTAAACAGCTAGTACAAAATTATTCACTGCAAGCGTCAGTGAATGCAGCAGTTTGGGGACTTCTTCCATAACATGTAATTTGCCATTGCAATAATGATGATGTAAAGAGCTCAGATGTCAATGATGAAAGTAAGGAGGACATGACAGTTATCTTACACAAAAGACATATTGATATTTTTCCATAGCATGGTCTATATTTCAGGCATTTGGTGACATTTATAATTAACAAAATGCTGCATTAAATTTGTTACTACAGAAATATCTTTCCTGATATCTTTGGTTGTTAAGGCCTTTATGAAACCTGAATTAAGTGCTTTTTTCGCTTCACAAGCTTCATTTAAGGGAGGATTCTTTTCATGTTTTTCTCTGTATTAGTAGTCTTAATTAGCTAAATATTGATTATATTGACTTCATACATATTTCAATAGATACCCCCTGCTTAGAGACATTAAAAAATGTATTCACACTTAATATTATGTTAATATTCCCCCAAGTTATGACATTTCAATGTTTTAGTGGCAGCCATTTTGTTTTTCTCAATTTTGGGCATGTTCCCCCTCCTAGATTTTCCAGGAATGTTAGTATGTTGATAAGGGGCACTGAGACTACCCATAACCATTGAGAAACTTTCAGTTGCAATTAGATTTTTAAAAAAATTCTAGGTTCAGCCCTTTTTCACTCAAATCTCCTGGACTAATATTGCAAAAAGGCCGAATTAGGGTGTTCGAGTGACATGATTACTTGTTGCAAGGGATAGAATTAATCAGCACATTTTTGTCTATACATGCAGCAAATTTGGCGCTTTTATCCAAAAAATAAACGTTTCATGCTTTTTTGACCTTAAGGCACCTGACTATGATTACCTCACTCTTTAAAGGAAACTCCAAAGTGTTAAACGAGCCAATTCAGTCAGAGGTCTCCATCTTTAAATAAACGTGGTAGCACTCTAAGGCGACGCACATCGTCCATATTATAAATAAAAGTCTGTGTAAAAACTGATGAGAGTGCCTTTTCTATTCTTTTTCTAAGTTGTTCTAGATATTCTTCTTAGTCGAACCTAACTCAACTCGATAAATTCTGGGCAACACACGGTGGCGTTGGGATTGGCGGGGCGACATGCGCGATACCACCCACGCGCGCGTATGTTTAAGAGAAAACTACGATCTGGATATAGAGGCCATATAGGCCTGCGTCCAGTATCATCTAAGGTAATCTAAGGTAAGGTAAACTCAATGATGCTGGGTTGAGTATATGGCCGTCTCCCGTACGGTACTTGCGGTACCGGTACTAGAGTTCGACTTGCGTAACTATATTCTTCTAAGTTGTGTTATGTCTAATGAATAAGTTTAGGCTACACTAATAGCCTACATGATACTTATGATTAGGCCTAGAGCTATCAATAGGCTATAAAGCATATCGCTATATAGCCCATAAACTCATATAATATTATTATGCATCATAGAATGAAAAATGAAGGAAACCAACGATGGGTTGGGGTGGGTTGGGGTGGCGGGTTTAAACTTTTGGGGAATTTTCTTGAGCTTAATTATAATCTGACAGTGGTAATTTTCTACATTAACAAGATACAGGGTCAATCGATCACGATGAAGACACGCAAAAGAACTCTACCTTATTTTTGCATGTATCCGTTAATTGAGGGGGGATTCTAGCCGATATATGCAAAGTCTGCAAATAAAACATCTATAGGCCTACATGTGACGGGGATTATAAATAGAGAGAATGGGACGAGCCGGAAATAATCGAAAATTTATAGGACGAGATTCTACGGCATCGTGCTTATGTGGACGAATCTCGTCCTATAAATTTTCGATTATTGCTGGCGAGTTCCATTCTATATTTATTATATGTGCATAAAATTTGATCATATGTCATCAGATATCACTGAAAAAATACTAAAGAAGTCTCAGAGAGCCCCACTGCCCCGCTGACAGCCCCACTAACAGCCCTGTTAGTATATTGATGAATTAAAACGTCCATATCATGGCCATTCCTTGAGCTACATTGATACAATTTATATCATTCAAAAGAGAATTTAATGCTCTATTTAATGATGTAGGTTTTATTATGTATTTCTATAATCATAGTACCAGAATCACTGGTGGATTACCGATCGCGGAGATTTGTTTACATGCTCCGCGGAGAGCCAAAGCTCCGCGAAGCATAACAACAGAGCTATTTTTAGACAACTACAATCTGTCTACATTTCATATAGCCTATTATAGGACACGTCCTATATGAATATTTTTATAGCACCCCACTTATAGCATGTCTCATATAGAATGCGCGTATAATAAACATGATTATACACATTATGGGCAGTATGCGAAAATGATACTCTGAATTGATTCGAGAGTTGGTGAGGTGTAAACTTGTAAGGCCACAAATTCGGCACAATGTAATTGTAACCTTCACGGCTTCACTCAGTCTATGCCTAGGCCTAGGGCCTAGGCCTACTTGTGAACTGTTTCGTTCACTTTAAATTTGTGAAAAGCATGCTATCATGGTGTCAAGAACATATATACTAGTTGAATGAAGGCACTTACCATATTAATTACCGATGTATGAAGACAAGCAGTTAGTGATCAACCAAAAGAAATAGCTGTAAAATACGTGGGGAAAATCAGGCCTGCTCTGCCCGCAGATAGGGTTGCTATGACTATTGGTATCCGGGCAACACTTGACGTCAGAACAAAATCGCGGGATGGCGAGATTCCAACATAATGGTGACAAATACTATTTTTTTTTGTCGAAAACCTGCCATTTAGATGTGTGGAATTCAATGGTAAAAATAAACTCTTTTTCTTTTGTTTCTAAAGCCGATTATTGATAATTTTCTCATTCTCGCGAGCCTTGTTTGTCAAGGGCGCGTTGCTACGGAGGGGATACAGTTACTAAGGACGCTTTATCTTGGCGACTTTGTTTACCTTGCCGCCGCTGTTGAATGCACAGACAGAACTTCACGTGGTGACAAGGATTGCTCTATTTCAACCTGAAAACTGGTATGTCATGCGAAAACTGATGGTTAATTGTGTTTATAGGCTAGTCTTCCACCCACAAACCTATTTAAAAAATGTATATCGACATTAAATTTACTACGTTTAACATTATTCCCCTTGCCTTGTTATTATAGATGGTTAGGGCTTAGGCCTAGCCCTAGGCAGCTACATTGTAAAACAAAAACCCCAAAACATGAATGATTTTAACTGTTTATGATTTTAAATGTTAAGGGGAATTATAACCTCGAGCAGACTCGCCGACTCAATACCTTTATTACATAATCCTGTTCCTTGTTTACAAGATGTCAGTCGTCGATTTCTTATCTCACATCGGTCATCACCGCAGTTCATATGGCGGCGAATGCAACTCGATCCCTCTCTCTAGGCCTACTATAATAGAGTATGAACACTTAATTTAATACGCACTTGTTATCCATTTTTTGTAGATACCGTAACTATCCTGAAAGTCGAAGGAAGCTGATTAAAATTTCCTTTCAATCTAAGACAAGCATTGTAAAAGTCATGAGGCTCTCCGATTTTACACTTTTCAAGAGTCTGGATATTCTGGGAGAAATCAGATTTCAGGTAAGAGAGGGTTTTTTATGAGGGCGATTGGAGTATTATTTATATTATGATTGCAAGGTTTGATTTACTAAGGCCGCCCAGTATCTCCCAGTGGCTACAAAACTTTGACATGCACACTCTGAATATTTTAATACAATTTCTTTGTCGCTGTGCCAAATTGACCATTTAATTTATATTTCGCAATACAAATTTCAGCATTATGTAAAGATCATGGCAACTCCTAGGATCGTTCCAAAGACAGGGGACAGGGTAGATATTAGCTACACTTCCTACAGAGCATCTTCTGGACTACTAATAGAAGAAGATGTTAGAACATCGTTTGTCATTGGCCAGGACCATTCCATCAATGGTAAGTAGACAGATTACCTTTAACTTAAGTGCAGTAAGTTACATTAAACAGGATTTTTCTGTTATGCCCATGTATGATCATCTTTAGTTATGATCTTCATTCATTGCTAATTGTTAAGATATGCTTGACTATATGCTATGGTTTTTTTGATAAACAAAACCATTACACGAACCATTTTGAAAATAGAAAATGTTGGTGTTTACAAGATAAAGGGATTATTTAATTGAAAATATTCTGTTAAAAAGCTCTGAAATTCGCTGCATTGACCAGATTACAGCATGCCAGTTTGATTAAGCATAATAATTTTAATCTTTCCAACAGCTTTGGAAGAATGTGTTCGTCACATGACAGATCGAGAAGTTGCCATCGTCATATCCTCCCCCGACCAGGCATATGGTTGTGAAGGGTGGTAAGTCTACAGTTAATATTATCATTCTACTGTATAATAAGCACAAAAGGTATGGTTTACCCCGCTTCTAAACTACATACTTCAATGTGTCAATTTTATGTAACGGCCGGGTTCTTAGAAAGTTAAAGAGATAAACCACTGTTATACGCACTGCTGCAGGCGGGAGTTAAAGGAACTAATGCATGAAAAATAAGGATTGACAGTAATTTTTTCAAACTTTGTCTTGAGAAAGTACATGGTTGGAGGATAACAAAAAGGAAAAAAAAATGGATCTCAGCATATTTTTTTTCATTCTAGAGACCAGCAAAGTTTAGTATTGAAGTATGTGGGAAAAATGGATATTTTCTCAGTTTTTCCAAGATTTCAGACAGACAAATAACATTTTTCAATTGAAATGTCTTCTAAACATAACCACTATAGATGTTTACCCTCATGTATGAAAGAACAGGGTATCAACATATTTTGAAATATATTATTTAGCATTGAAAATCTTCAATATTCCTGTTTTTAACTCACCGGGATGCAGATTCAGTTGAATAACTTTTTTAAAAGGTCGGTGACCCCCATTTTTTATTGCTTGAAAGGGTAAAGCAATATGTTAGCTATGTTTATAGAGATTTTTAGGAGAAAGTTATTTTCAATTTTTTTTTTATACTGAAAAAACGAAAAAATTGTCCTTTTCTCATAGACTTCTATAGTGAACAACCATAAATTTTGAGGCCCCCTAAAATGAAAACTAACCCGGTGACATATTGTTTTTATTGGCTTTTTGAATTCACATAACCTTGTTCTTTCACGAGGCAAAGTTTAAACAAAATGTTATTTTCAGTTTTTTTCCCAGTTGAACTGTGGTTTATCTCTTTAAGTCCGAGATACGGGTACAGGTGACAGATGAGCTGCAATTTTCTTGTAAAGCCCTTTTTCAAACTGAAATCTAAAGACAAATACAAAATGATTTAATTCAATTCAACATAATAAGATGTATAATATATATATTATAGAGTTTTCAGATGAGGAGACAAACGGTCCCTTTCTCACATTAAGTACTCTCCTTTCCTCATATAGGCCCCCACACTATGCCCCACACCAAGGACTTATATTCAAAGTCAAATTACTGAGTCACTGCAACTTCAACCACAAAGAAGAGATGGACTTCAGAAATCGCCTTTCCTATGCGTAAGTGTTTCTTTCAGTTTGAAATATTTACAATTATTTGACAACAAAACTCGAGCCATATTTAAGACTTATTTCAATGATGCTCACCAGGATACATTGATCTTACTGTAAATTAACTACCAACTGACTTGTGCTTATGTAGACTTTGAATGTTGTATTATCAGCAAGGACAGGCATGTGTGAATGGTGACTTTTATTCAATTTTACTCAACGTTCCGGAGCGTTTTGCTCCTTCTTTAGGGATGAATAAATAATAATGATACAATCTTGGTTAATGAGCTCTTATATAAATTAAGTTTAATGAGTTCTTATATAAATTAAATGGGTTGCCCATGCATCAATTGCTAAACAATGTAATTTTCAATTCTGTTTTCTAGCAACACATTATGGGAAAGGGGCAATTTCCTCTGTGCTCGCAAGGAATATGAACGCGCCACTGAAATTTACTCGTAGTAAGTATAGTTCATCTTATCGAAGATACATTATACAGACTTATATTCATTTTATGTTTGTGTTTTTTATTGATAGCATTTCATCATACTTGCCACATTTATTTTGCTCAAGGTACCGATATACATGTACATAGCAATACACTAAATTTGACTATAAGGACGTGTTTTTTGTGATTGTCACACTTTTTAATATATGACACTAGTAGTTTTCGCGATCCCCTGGCTAATTAATTCACCCTTGTATTTATTTACAGTGCTATTGTTTACTTGGTTGATTATGAGCCTGCAGAGGAACTCACAAAATCCGAGACAAAAAGTTGGGAAAACCTTTACATCAAACTGTGTTCAACTATAATGCGTCTATTTTACAAGGTAATCAATAACAACACTCTTATACATGTGTTATAAGAAATATCTTTTAATGCTCTTGATAAAATAAAATAAGTTGATGAAAATTGACCGCAGCTTCACTTTCCTAGAAGTTAAATACATGTATACACTGTTACATTTTCAGGCTAAAAGTTTCCGTCGTTCTCTGACATCAGCACAAATGATCCTGAAGCTGGATTCAAAGAACACTAAAGCGATGTATTTCAAAGGTCGTTGTATAGCAGCCCTTGGGCACCCCCAGGAAGCCATAAAAGTACTGAAAGAAGCATTATACATTGATCCAACTGACAAGGTGAGCCCTAGACGGTAACATATCTCACTAGTACTGTCGCGATCTATTCACTCATCAATGGAAATTGTATCGTTACATATAACAGGAGAAATATACTTTACACCCGACATAATTATTGATTATTTATATACGTAATTAAATTCATGCAAAGTGCTTACAATAATTCCATTTCATTTCCAGGCAATTAAAATATTCATCAAAGCAATTAGAGAGGGAAGTATTCCCAGCTATGCTTCGGACATGGAGACGGGCACTGGCCAGGGAGAAGCAGGACATGGTCAAGATGCAACTGCAAGTGGTGATACCAAAGTCAAGAATTACGATGCAATTGTGATGTCATTCAGGAAAGTCACACACGGACAGAGGTACAGCAAATGCAGATATCATATGCACGAAGATCTCATAGCCCACTTTGAAAAGAAGGAGCTCAATCTGCAAGATACATTAAAGAGAGACCAAGTATTCCTTGAAATAGTTGCTGGTGGCGTTACAAGTGAGTCGATATCAACTACCATAAAACTAAAGGAACACGTAATTGAAGACCTGAAATCGTATTGGCAATTTAGGGCCAATATCGAAGAGACCGAGGATAATATGAAGTTTGTCCTCTTGGAACTGAAAATGTATTTTACTGAAAAGGAGACCCAGAGATTAAAAAATATCAAAAGCCAATTTCGGGTCGAGCTGCAGCTTTATATGGAAATGAAAGAGAAGGTGAAAGGATTTTATGAATTATTGAATGGCACGCTCAAATGTCTCAAAGCTAACTTCGGTAAGATGGTTCCCGATGAATATAAAATGGAGCATATGAAGAGGAAAGATCCGTATTCGAGGTATTGTATAAAGTTCCAGGGAGAAAAGGCTCGGTGGAAAATGGAAATAATGGCTTCACTGTCTGTAGAAATGATCGAATGTAAGAAGAGAATGGATTTGATAAACAATAAGGTAGCCATGCATATTGAACTAAAGCGGGTCGTCAAGGAAACTTCCTTCAGAAAATTAGAGAAAAAAGTCAAGGATATAAAGAAGAAAATGCACGAAGAGCTCCTGTCTATCGTTCCTGATATAACGGTCAAAATGGAAACGCAAAGAGTCAATGATATGAAGAAGTTATTGCACCAAGAGCTCCTATCTTCCATTCCTGATATAATGATCAAAATGGAGGAACAACGCATCAATGAGACGAAGAAATTGTTGCAGCAAGAGCTCCTATCCACTGTTCCTGATATGATCAAAAAGGAGGAGAAACGCATAAATGCGATGAAGAAGTCGTCGCATCAAGAGCTCCTATCTACTCTTCCCGAAAGAGTCAACACAATGGAAAACAAAAAGGTCGATTGTCAAGACATAGACACAGAGCCAGTATCTGCTCGTGTTGAACTTGAAGAAACAAAGCCCAAGGAAATCGTACTAGACATTCAACTACATCTAGCCTCTGTGGGCGACGAAAACAGCGAAGCAAACTATGATCAAATAAATGAAGATCTGAAAAACATTAGCAGCAGAGTGACGGGAGAGGTTACTCTCCAGGATGACCCCAGTGAGGTTGACACATGTTCTGAATTTGATAGTATTATTGATGAAGAAGCGGACTATCATCAGCACACAGACATTGACTTCCCAGCTTACGAAGTGAAAAGAAAAGTAAGTTTCAATCTAAAACGATTATACATGAAATATAATCTATAGCATATGAACTCCTTGTATAGATCAGTTGTCTAATTATGGGTTCATGGTGGTGTGTGTGGTGGTGGGGGTGGGGGCGGCAATGTGTAAACTTATAGATCATCATATTTATACATTTATACTAGCTGTTTTGACTTGTTTGAAATTATCCATCTATATCCCATCTGCTGACAAAAGCATTATTTGATTGTACTAGTTTTTGAGTAAAGATCAATCATTATAAAGCTATAGTTTTACATAATATTCTTTTCAGACACCCAATTGTGGCTGCTTTGGAGGATTGGCGAGGAGAATTCGGAAGTTCTTTTCACGATTCAGACGTCGCCGCTAAATTTCTAAGATCGCCTCCACTAAGATGTCATAACCAACAAGAAATTTGCTCTCAGATATCAAATAATTATTAAAGCATATGTGATTTATATTCTGAACCTTGATCCTATTGTCACAAGTGAACTCATGATACTGGATTCCTAGTCTTTTAAAATGCTAGGAAAACCTTCTTTCTGAACCAGCATGTTATTCATGATCACCTAGCGTTTAGCCCAAACAAATGTGATAAATTAGCAGCATTTTCTACAACAAATAAATGCAATATGTTCAATCGCGTGATACACTTTTAATTTATCTTCTCATATAATATATATTTAGATATAAAAAAAACACCATCACCCTATGCGGATGTAACGTGCATTTGATTAAAATAGATATCGATGGAGACCAGTGAAATAAATGAAAATAATGTATGAATTATTATGAGATATTACAGAGATGAAATCATATTTCATACGGTAAATAACAGGGTATCTAACTCCCTTAGGGAACAGCGGAGTGAAGTGGGACACCCTCCACTTAATAATGAATTAATCCCACCATCATGAGGAAAAATACGTGTTTGTTAATTATTACCTCTTTATGATCGCGACTCTAGACTCCATAGCATTTTAAAAAATGTTGTCACCACCATATGGCCTGATTCATTCAACGTCCCACTAACCGTGTCAGTGTACCTTGAACTTTCTATGTAAACGTTCCACACACTCGCTCAATAAAATATCAACTCGTGATCAGAAGGCAGCACAAGCTAGCACAGCATGGTAGAAGCGAAGTACATTTCCAGAGTCTAACGCTACGAGGCGCCAGGGCAGAAGGCGTCTACTACAAATTACAAGCAGAATTGATTTTGCTGAGAACTTTAGAGCAAAATAATATGTAAAAATGAAAAAAGAACTTCAAGTTTAACACCATACTTATAAAAAACCGACGATGTTAAGAAAAATCAAAAAGTACGAGTTTTGCATTTTAACCAAACGTAGATTGCGTGTTAGATATTCGCCTATTGTTTTCTTTGGTGTAATGGAAACCTTGCACAAGGTGTAATATTTCTCATACCTCTGGCCATATAGCATGTTTGGTACACGAGTAGGCTATCATATATACGAGATGCTAAAGATTCAAGGTAAAAACGACATAATATTATAATTAGCTCGTTGAAAAAAACCGAATCCTTGTTAGGAAATGGGTCTTACAAAGTATACCAAGTAGCTTGAGCATACGTCCGAGAAGCCAGGAGCAACGACAGTTATGGGGAAAGAAGCTATATTAACTGACATGAACCTGTATTCATCGAATAGCATGCAGTGCTTGACAACAACTGAGGACATCCTAAAATTTGTACCTAACACAAATAGCTAGCTCTCCATCTCACTCTCGGCACCTATCACACTTTGGCAAGCGTCTACAGATTCCTCTCGTGGGAGATCTCATCATTTCTGAGATGCGTTGCTATATATATACCATGTGCGTGATAGCACTATAGTATCATTCCTACTAAAAGAAATCCCTCTTTCCTATTCAGATAACTTCTCTTATTACTTGGCATTGTAAAAAGAAAAATCCAATTAACGTGTATTTGTGTCACTCTTTGTTTGATTATGTTGAGAAGAACAAATCCATTTTTGTAATACACTCGCTGAATGAAGGCTATTTAAATCTACTTTGGATTACATGCAGGGGCGGATCCAAGGTGTGTGTGTAGGGGGTGAGGTCGGCGACGTCCTGACCCCCCTCAAAATTTCCACAAGTGCCCTTTTGAATCATCCAAAGTGCCCTTTTTTTACAGCCCGAAGTGCCCTTTTTCTGTTGTAAGTGTAGCAACCAAAA
Organism: Sthenelais limicola; assembly: GCA_942159475.1. Classification (NCBI taxonomy): domain Eukaryota; kingdom Metazoa; phylum Annelida; class Polychaeta; order Phyllodocida; family Sigalionidae; genus Sthenelais; species Sthenelais limicola. The sequence goes on along the minus strand of OW804097.1, from coordinate 65,936,269 downwards.
TCGTCTTTGTTACAACCAAAAGTGTCCTTTTTTGAAGAGCCAAAACCATCTTTAAGAACCAAAAGTGCCTTAATTTCTTTTACAATTAAAAGTGCCTTGTGGTAAATGCTGTAAAAGGCTGTTAAAAGAACCTATAAGTGCTGTTTCCATGACCCCCTAATTTAAGTGTATGGGCCTCACACATGTTTGTGCTGACATTAGTTCCCCCGTCTCATGTTTGTTTTTCATTTACACAACAGGAGCACCATGGACAATGACTTGGGGTCAGTTATGAGAAAATTAAAGTATATATGCTGCCTTACATTTTGTCCTATTGTTGGCAGGCCTGCCTGCAGGAAGTACAGACAAACTCCCATTGATTTGGTAATCGAATGTGACATGTGATTTCATCATTTGAGGGAGATTTTGATTCAATGTCATTGTCAAATAGTTAAATTTGCCTTTGAGATTCCCCGCCCCCCCCCCCCCCCCCAATAACTTTGGCTGTATCTGTAATACAAATGAAACCGGCTGATTATGATCCAAGAAATACAATTGTTGGCCCCCCCCCCCTCATTTGAGACCCTAGATCCGCCCCTGACATGTGCTGCGCATCAGCAGTACATATGTAAGCATCATTACTACCTTTATGTCAGGGACTTCATTTTGCTATTGCGTGGTTTCTTTGAGTTCGTGTAGGTCTACCTTTTCTTGGCAAAAAGTCAATCACGGCTGATGGCTGCTCAGGCAAGGTAAGTTGGAGCAGACTACAAAACATCAGATCACTATATGCGTCGAAATCATGGATAAAAGGTATTGGTCTGAAATTATTTGTGTGAAATTTAACGCATGTGTTTACACTAATTCAGAGTAATTGCAAGGGAATAATGAGAAGTTATTTGTCAGGTCTAGTATTGCGGCTTTCACAGAAATCATCACAAAATAATCCAGGGATCTCCCAATTAACTAACTAACTTTTTGCAATATCAATGGACAAAATATACGAGCAGTTCCTACTGCACCCAAAGAGGGCAAGAAAAATAACGAATTACTACTGCAGGGGGTGCTTTAAACTAAAGGATTGTTGTAGTTTGTTTATTGCAATTTTTATTTCTTATTTAGATTTTGTATATAGCCAATCTTCCGTAAAAAGATAGTTGAACATAAACAGGCATGCACAGTGTACAAATAATCTAACGATCAATGGATGTCATGCACACATGAGAATAATGGGCTCACGGGTAATAATTCCGACCAGAATAACCATGGTCTTCCGCCCACTGCTGTGTCCAGAAGCATACCGCTGGATTGGGTTGTGTGGGGGTCTGACTTTTAGGCTTATTGCTTGTATAAATAAAGAAAAACAGTTGCCGACGAACCCCCGTCCACCCAACCGTCCCGTGAATATGCCCCCCGTCCCCCCCCCCATCAGTGCCCGTCCCGGGAGACTTGCCGAAGCCTTGAAGGCAAGGCTTCGGCCGTTTTCGTCTGCAAACGTTTTGCTTTGAGCTGTCCGCTATCCATTTCAAATCCCATTTGCCGGTTACGTTGATTACGTTGATTACGTTGAAGTGACTTCCGGCTCGTACGGAATGGAACAAGGGATCGGAATGGTCAATGGCGTGGATGTAGCTGTGTGGGTTGAGTGTGGAGGTTGAAACGAAAATGGATTGTGGAAGTGTGAGTGCCTGAATCGACAATGTAAGTACGCTAGGTTGTAGGTATAGGCCTAAACTAAGTATTCCATGCATCAATAGACATTCTCAGCGGGGAAATTATTGAATGCAGGCAGAGAAGTAACCACATGGAATAAGAGTATATATCGTTGGACACTAGTAGTCTGTGCACCGTGCGAAATTGTAAATAGAGTCATTCTGACTTCTTCCAAGGAAGAAGCGGGGGTGCCGACCGTCTAGCTACACTATGCTTTATGTATCAAAACTACTCAAGATCAAGTTCACACAGTGCACCGGAGATAACTTGCCGGACTATGTATCTACTTACAGAATCAAACACCAACTATTCATATTTAAGCCTGATCCACGTGTATGTCCGCCCAAACAAAACAGTGAGGCTCAAACTGGTAAACAACATTAATGGGGGGAAAAGTACTTGCATGAAATTGAAAAATGTAAAAGCGATGGACAAAATTAATGTTAAACAAAATAGCTTGATTACGTTAAGACAACTGTATCGATACTAACAGGTGGAGTGCAAGACGTATGCTACATAGAAAGCGTTCCTCTTCAGGCAAAATAGTGCATCCTGCATTAGCAACAGCAAAGTCATACGCTCAAGGGAATAGAATGGAAATTTAATAGTTCCATTATGAACAAATAATATATCACAACCTGAGGCCGGGCTCGATAAAAAGAACCAAAAGCTAGAACACCATTAGTACACCATATCGCTTTTAAGGTATATACTGCTCTTTGTGCATGTATAAAAAGTAAAACCCATTATTTATGTATCCTCCTAACTTTGAGTACGGTTCAATGAAATACAATCTTACCTCTTACATCTTGGAAGACGTCGCTTTTTTATTTTTTTATTCTCAACAATTCTCAAAATCAATACTATTTCTTCTTTTGCATGCAATTGACAGGCCCTTCGATAACAAACAGATTCACAGTTGCCGACAAAAACAAAGGTCAGAATGTGACTCTACAAGAGCTCTATAGTGCTCTACAGGAACCTTTGTGGTCCCCACGATGTACTTCCTAATGAACAGACGACGCATGCATAGCGGGATAGATAAACTAGCCCTCGTCCCCAAGACAAGGCAGTTTGTGGGGACCTATTGCAGATCTACTACTCCACATTCACCCACAGTCTTTTCCCCAGTCGAGTGGGGAGTGATCCTAACATGGTAGTGCCCATAAAATGATAGGTTTTATTTTTTTTCCAGATTTCGTTTTTCAAACAAAAGAAAAAATGCGCAAGTCTACGGGATAGATCAAATCAAGAATTCAAAGGCCGATGAAGCCTATTACTATAAGGAAGCCTGGCAGTCGACCTTGCAGTCACGGGAATATCTTCTATCAATTTAGATTTTTCTAAGAAACGAAAAATTGCGCAAGTCTGTGGGATAGATCAAATCAAGAATTCAAAGACCGATAAAGCCTATTACTAAGGGAACTTGGCAGTCGACCTTGCAGTCACATTAATATCTTCTATCAATTTAGGTGTTCACGTCCGTCTGTACAGATTCTGAAGCGCAGTCAGGGTATGTTTGTCAAGGTACTCAACTTAAATGGTCAATTGTCTGGACTTGGTATTGCCATTATGAGACGCAAATACATGTTTCTAAAATGACACGATACATTTAACGAATTTTCGGATGTTAAGGTTTATTTCATACCTGCCAATGCGATTTAACTTGGAGTTGAGAAATTGTCATGTATACTTCTATATATAACTTAATATTTATGTACATGAAATATAACCTAGCTTTTGCCCTTCGAGACATGAGTTTATTGTTATATTGATAAAAGATATATTGAAAATAATATCAAATCGACGCTTTGCATGACTTTACACAGAACTATCTATCTAGTTATGTGGACTTAATCAATATAAGTGTAGCCCATATTTTGTACTTTATATAGAGAATAAAATGCATTTCTTTTGAAAGGGAATACAAGCTAATTCATCACGTGACTGGTTAATCAATTAAAATTTTCAATGAAATCAAGACATAAGTACTGCAACGTGATTGTGTTATTGACTTAACTTTAGTGTTCACCCTGTATACGCCACAATAATTAGAATCTTCCGGAGAATTCCAACGATCACCATATTGTGCGTGTAACCATTGGTGTTGTGCGAGTCGTTCTCTCCAAGGTGATCTTCACTATCCTAAGGGCTTAAACTGAATAATTCCATCAATTTAATAGACACACAATTCATTCTTATAATTGGGGGAACATTAAAATATGGAGCCCCATGTCATATGATTACCACACTCATTTCACGGCAATTTTATATACCACACTTTATCAATAGTTCCTATGGCGTTAGCAACGCCCACTCTCTCCATCTCCCTATGTCTCTTAGAATTACCAAATGATCTTACGGTTACCATGGCAAAGCACATCCATCACCCATTTACACCATGTCTGATGGGAAACAGCTCCCCTCATCAGAGAAAAATCCCATTATTCATCACGTGATCTGACGTCATAAAGTTTAGAGACCATCGAGCATGTAGGGAGGCCCTTACGAAGGAGATGTACCTTCCAGCCGACGTGACACAGAAGAAAAAAGTGCTACTCGAGGGACTAGGTCGTGAGGAATGAAAGCACATTTATGCGAATTCCTGCTTTTTTGTGCCGAGCCTATACTATCGTAGAGCTTCAAGCACGATGTCGTTGTTACCAAGTGATACAACAAAAAGCTGACGATTCTGCTAATGATGAGAAAATCACCCCTCGTGCAAGAAGAGTAAATTTCGATGTACTGTTTGGAACCCATAAACAACCACGCCACGATTGCTGGGGAGTTGGGAATACACTGCACGAAACTTCCCCATTCATAACAGCGAATTGTGCTTACATAATATTATAGCAATAAACCCCAGTAAGAAAAAAAGAGCATTTTAAAGATGCATTCCCATAAACAACCACGCCACGATTGCTGGCGAGTTGGGAATACACTGCACGAAAGTTCCCCATTCATAACAGCGAATTGTGCTTGCATGATATAGCAGTATATAAGCCCCAGTAAGAACGAAAGGGCATTTTAAAGATGCATTCCCATAAACAACATGCACGCCATGACTGCCGGCGAGTTGGGAATACACTGCACGAAACTTCCCCATTCATAACAGGGGATTGTGCTTATATGATATAGCAATAAGCCCCAGTCAAAAAAAGAGCATTTTAAAGATGCATTCTCAGCTATTACGACAACAAGATCTTTCCAAATTTACTAATTTATTAAGTATGACTCATAGGACTAGATTGATATCATATTCTGCTGCTGTTATATATGTTTATACAAGGGTTAGTAGTCGAATCGGCCGAGAGAAAACAGTCCTCCGTGAGCGATGATAAGTAAAGCCACTGTAGGTAATGATTTCGGCGGGTCTTCAAAATATAAATGTGGACTTTTATGTAGCCATGTAGCACAAGCAACTGGACAAAATCCTCTTTTTTTCGGGTCAAATTACTTATAGATAGGTTGGAAAGAATGGAACAAAGAAAGACTAGAAAGAAGTTTTTACCGATATTAAATGAGGGTGCAACTTTAAACCATTTTAATTTGAACCAATCGGAATCCTCACAGTTAAACTTTACATCAGAAGTAACACAGGACCATGCATATTAATCCATGGTACGAGGTAGACAAATATTAATCATAATGATATGATAGGAATGCAGGGATAAGGTGAATAAAAAATGGCGGCAGACCAGTCATGTCTTCCCCCAGATAATTAGTATTTCATACACATTGCGTGTATATCATTCCTGAGTTGCTGGATTGAAACTATTTAACCTATTATTGAAATGTGTCATGTGTTTCTACTCAGTCTTATCAGTTGTAATATCAATGTAATCAATATGTAAAGCAAATCATTGTCATTTGTCCTTTACATGGTAAAGCTCTGATAAAATATCCATTCTATGCGTGTCAATTTACGTGGATTGACATTTCCCAAATGTATGAATCTACAATTTCAATGTTTCAAATGTCAAAATTAATGCATTTGATTATCTCCTAATGTTATACGAATACTATCACCAACCATGTATTTTATACAAGCGTCATTAATCGAAATGCCCTTTTCCTTGCAATGAGGGAAAGCAACCAGGTGTCTCGATTGCACCAAGAATATAAAATGAAATCTAATCTAGGGGTAGACATAACGTTTTAAAAAACCTGTGTTATGGGCATGGTACATGATCAATTATCCCTTTTTAAATTTGAACAGGGCGAATTCCGACGAAGTTCTAGTAGTTCTAGGAAGAATAGAACTCACGATCGATTCAAAATTTTAAGGACGAACACTCAACAATATTGATTCCTCGACCGGCCGTCACACAGATTATAGACAGAGTGGGAATCGCTGTACATGTGCTCGGCGCTTCTTCTTATTTTTACAGCAAATTTTCCCATAGGAGAAGAATCATCTGTGACTGCCGACAGGTTTAAACTGAGAGTCTCCACTCTCAGCAGTCGCAGTATTTAGAATTCATCGCGGAATCTCTCATTTTTAACAACTAGCTTCAGGAGAGATTCAGGTAAATTAATTCTCGTGCTTGGTGTTGAGGACATTGAACCTAGAAAATGCTGTCGGGGAAATCATACCGCGTACCTGCAAGATCTCATTATTGCAATATGCATACCGCAATTAATAGACACAGGTGTGTAAGGAAATATTATGTGGTTGCCTTAGAGAATTACCCATATACGCGAGTCGAATAAAAACTGCCACCGTATCCACCGTAGATTCCCTATATAAAATGCGATATTGACAAAAGTCACGGCGTATACCGCATCCTATGTAATTCAATTGGAAAGACCGTCCAGCCACAAACACATAAAATACTTATACGAGCTATATAACAGTGCATATATGTCAATGTTACGTAATCACAAGTAAGCACTACGTCAGCGTTTGTTCATGTCATGTAATTTCTTTTTCATCAATTATGTGACGATGGTTTCAAAACTCAACGTAGGCTACTTTATCGCCCTCATATTTTGAGATGGTTTCTCCCTCGGTACTGCAGGTTTTCTTTTGAGTTCTTAGCCCCTCGTGGCCCCTAAAATTAAACGATACAAACATGAGTGCTCTTTGCAGGGAACGAACCTGGGTCAAGTAGTGAGAACGTCCTCAGACAATTTTTGCTCTCATCTTGTATGTCTCTTTGGTGCTAATTGGTTGGGAACAGGCCGATGGTTCCAGGCATCACTAAACGTCCCTAGTGAGAGTTGATCCAGATTCCTCTATGCCTTTGTAAGTGGCTCTTGATCTCCTATACTCGGGGTATCCTAGAATCTGCTTTAAGAAGTCTGTGATTATTTATATCAAAGCCTCCTCATGCTAATGGTTGTAAATGCCACGTGGGAATGTGCGTCAAGGAGTCTTATGTTGAAATATTTCAGGGACAACCTAATCTTTGATATTAGGGAAAATATTGACCAATTCGTATTTATAAGATCGTCTAAGATACATGTATATGGGAATCTGTAGAACGGCGATTCTAAATATTGTATATTTAACTCCCTTTTGGATGATAGGACACAGTGGTGGAAATCAACATTTCAAAAACTAGGGAAACGAAACGAGGTAAGTAAAACTTACGAAGTTTAAAATAAAAAGTACATATAATTTCCTTATTAACCCGAAGAGATCTGACTCGTAGAAGCATACATATTATTATCGAGCTATTCATTATATTCAGCAAAGTGTTTAAAACTAGATCAGCAAGCATTTGTTCCCATTAAAAGGTACCAAAGATGTATCTAGACAAGCTGCTCTGAGCTAACAGGGCATACCTACAGCTCCGACTAATGGGAATATGGATATCATCTAAGCTGGTGACGGTCATAAACGCTAATTATCATGCGATAATTACCGACAATGGTTTTCCAGGTACAATGAGAAGAATGTCCCTGCTTGAAATGAAACAACCACATCTCCTTGATTTATGTATGGACCCTATTCACACGCTCGTGCAATTAGACTACATTTATATAATTGTGTATTGAATGGAGAGTGATTGACGTCATTAACAAGTGGTATGTTGTAATAGGCCAACGCATTGAAAAAATAACAGGTATCAGATTTTCACCGCTTCTCTGCTGAAAGCCTGATATGAAGTCAGGCTGTCCTGAGAATATTCATGCTCATTTGTGTGGAAATGTAATTGACCTGAATAAAATATTTTCTAAATCTAAATCAGTGGCTCATCACTTTTGAAATGAAGGCATATTATCAGCCTAGTAATTATCGTATCAATTTCTATTACGTCGGAAGTACTACTTATTATGTTCTAATTTTAAGGGCAGGGGCTGGAAATGGGCAAATCTCTCCTGGTCATTACATTCCCATATTTGAACTACTACAGTTTGTTGAGTAATGGTTACCAAGAGATTCTGGCCATAATAACATGTTGGCAATGTTATCGTTCAAGGATAATGTGACGTTTTTCTAAGATTAAAATAAATACCCAGGAATCCGATTTCTATGGCAGCCCAAGGCAGGGAATGGAAGTAGCGATCTTCCTCCGCCCTTGGCAATTCACTTTGGTTTGTGTTACGAAATACAATTTAAAAATAATGGTCTCCTTTCCTCCTGGTAATTTCATACACACAATTTCTACCTGGTAACGGATGTAATGAGGTTATTGGTTATTACATACTTATATAACAAGGTGTGTGTGTATAACAATTGTATCGTATACATGCCAATGGCCAACCTTTTATTAATGGCAAAAGTAATTTTAGATATAATATTGTCACAGGATAGGCAGACGAGTCATCCTATGCCTTTATTTTGATGGACGCTGTGACCCTGGTTCTTGGAAGTCACTCGGTCTACACGTCCCACTCTATAAATCTAGTCACACCCTTCCCTAACTCGTCTGGAGACGGGTGGGGACGGCTTAACCTGTCATCACCTCCCCACTATTTTATGTCTATTATATTGCTTGTATTGTATATAAGGCCCAGAGTGGGCCGAGTAAGTTTGTCAGTCCCTGTTGACCATTCCTTGGATGATGATGTGAACCTGTGTGAAGAATAAAGCCTTGATGAAACCATATTCCTCTTTGATGTCTGACTAGATTGAGCATGGGCCAAGCCGTCTGAACCCAAGGTCACAAGCACCTTGGCCACTTAAGTTACTTATATTGCAAAGTCCCTCTTCTGCATTAGCTGCCATGCTACCCTTGATAGCTGACCATTGGCATGGTATGTAATTGAACCTAACTTAGAACAACTTTGGGACGAAACGGCCCCTAGCAACCAATCATCTCCCCTTCTTCCTCCTAGTGGTCAAATAATGAATAACATTAATTCTCACTCCAATAATATGTAATATAAGACATGGTTGGAAAAGCAACTTATACTACGACTGAATGGATTATTCACTTTGAGCGGGAAGAATACACCCATTTAATAGTTTGTTCAAATCTGTACATGTGTAATACGAAGCGTTGACATCATCAATTGGTCTGACATCATCAATGACGGCAATATTGACCAATCACAGATGAACATTCTTAAAGCTGTGACTCGGGATTCAGCACATTCAGAATAAACCATGGCTGTCGAAAACAGCTTCAGCCAGCCTAATAAAAACGTAAGAATGATGATTTTTTATTATTTCCAAGTCGTAGTATAAAGAAAGAACTGTACTTGAGGCCTACTACTTGTGTAATTCAATAACTCTTGTTGACTGCGGCTGCTTGTTGGATATGAAATAAAGTGTCAACTTGAGTCATTGAATTACACTTGTAGTTCTCATCTCGCGTACAGTTCTGTCTAATTGTACCAAGTCGCTGGCTATACACAACCACCTGGTAGAACTATGTAAGTGCAGCCAATCATCTTGCCTCGTTGACAATTATATTATTACGTAATGTTACGTAAACAGTACTGATATAAGATATATGATCTACTCAATCTACACACAAACAGTAGCTTCTAGTTCTCTTGAGAAATAACCAATAAGTCACGGTAGTAATAACGAAAAAGTCAGAGGATGACTCAAGACTTATCAATATCAATACGTATATTTCTTTATGTAACACCCTGTCATTGATTTGGATGGTGATTGTTACTTAAGAAAAGCAGAAAATAATTAAGTTTAATTAAGGAATCACTTCAATGACTATGAGGTTACACAATGTTACGTAATGTTACATAACACTTTAAAGATGAAACAGTAGTAAGGTGTATATATATGCCTTACTACTTGGAACTATACTTCGAACACTGAACAAGTAATTTCGATGTAAGTGATCATAAGTTCAATAAATGGATGGACGTTTTAGACATTTTCCATAAGAACAAGATTATTTCAAACTATTAAACGACCAAAGTTTGTCACGTATGAAATTAGATTAGATATCTAAGCATTGCATCTGTATTGTTACTCAGAGAATGTGTGGTTGGCATGATTAATATACCATCGGTTAATAGAAGTAACGGTCCGTATGTATACCGTATTTGACAGTTTGTTTTAATTACACATGATTCTTCACCACAATGTACATGTATAGCTTATCTACATGTCTCTGATTCTAGCTATTACATATTTACTGGATAGTTCATGGATGTGATCCTCCACTCTGTCTCACCACAGCCATGAACTATCCAGTAAATATGTAATAGCTAGAATCAGAGACATATAGATAAGCTATTTATTGCCTTGACAGGGGTGAAGTTCCTTTCTAAGCATTGATATAATAAAGTTTGAGACATAAACATATCTAAATTATTTATTTCCAGGATAATATGTTACAATTTCATAATAAACAATTAAGATGAATGTCGAACAAACGAAATCGATGATAATCTAATCTCATTTATTTATGCTACTTCTCCTCTATATGAACACACTGGAATGTACAGTCAAAGCAATTTTAATAAACATTTGTTTTTGATCGTTTTATATCACAAATATGGGCATCTGTCTGCTTAAAACCTCGTACCATTAAAATAAGTAAGAAACGATTGTCCTTAATTTGTTATAAGAGAAATTGGATATATATACAGCCAGACAAAATTAGGCAAAAGCATAGAACTCTCTCTCTGGAATTTTGTGGCTAAGTCTGTGGGTGTAGTGAGTGATTCAGTAAATCTCTATACTCACTTCTATTTCTTTGTGGACATATTCTGACAAAAGCTCCTCTATTTTGAAATCTAGTGATTGAATGAATTTGAAATTTGGTATAACCACTGCTAAACATATCATTTGATAATCTTGTCTACTGTGTCAGACATTGAGCCAGAATTCTTGTTGGAGCAAATGAGAAATGTTTGACAACGGTAGCGAAGATAATGACAACTGGACAAGCATCAGTCGTAATGTGGTCTGGGCACTACTCATGGTGCTGAGCCTGCACATTTTGTGAAACCTTTGAAGACTAAGCATCAACAAAACCCCATAGTACTTGAAATGAAAGCAAAGGGGAAACCCTTATAAAGTTGGTTAGTTCTTCGACTATATATGCCATGAACAGAATGTGTTTTGAATTGGAAAACAATGAAATGTGGTGGTGGAACAATGTATTCTTGGTGAAAAGAAGTAACGATATATACAGTCAACAGTGTATATACTGAAAATGTCATCTTCACTAATTTTGTACAAAGACATGATTAAAAAAATGCTTTGTATTCAACTTCTAATATTAAACAATAGTTTCTGAAAATTAGAAACGCAGTATTCTACCGCTAATCTATATACACTGAAGTAACGATATACAGTCAACAGTGTATATACTGAAAATGTCATATTCACTACTTTTGTACAAAGACATGATTAAAAAAAATGCTTTGTATTCAACTTCTAATATTAAACAATAGTTTCTGAAAATTAGAAACGCAGTATTCTACCGTTAATCTATATACACTGTCAAAAGGCCTTGTGTCAAAGGAATGAGCAGCCAGTAAGCATACATAATTCAACGTGAATTAAACACATTGTGCGGCTTTCATGACTTCTCACTTTCCTAAATCATATATATAATATATTATATATATAGATGTAACTATATGTAAAGCAAAAGGAAGGGAGAGAGCGACGCCATTATCCGTCTTACTTTGGCCGACTTCAAGATCCAAGTCGTAATCGTATTACACATGTCCTTGTCAATTGGATTAGGCAACTCGGAGAAAGCAATTATCTCATATGCTCTCAAAACACTGTATGTTCAATAGGAGAGATCTATGTAGAACCTGAGGATACCATAACTAACATCCCCTATAGGAAACACTGCCACAGTCATTTACAAGAAGGACATATGCCTATACGTGAATGTGGATGAGAGAACCCCTAGCGTTTCATAAGTTGTAAGGGTAGGATGCAATAGAAGCCGTCTGACTTTGTCCTTGTGTCACTCCTGAAGCCTTTGTGTATGGTAACCCAATAATCGTTTGTTCTTGGAAATGCCATTGTCCGATGTGTTATCATTGTCCCCTCAATGCTCGAGACACGACTTTGTTCCAATCGTAGCTCTTGTACTGAGACCATATTACATACTGCAGTTCACTATCATTGAACTGTTATTGAGGGCAAAAAGTCTAGCGCCCATTTTCAACATGAAATCAATTATGAGAACATAGTCCTTTATGTTCTATGGTCTGTCCTTCAGGAAATTAATCGACGTAACCTATAGAACATTCCATCAGGACTTAATGAATAATGGATCAAAATTTAAAGGTTCACCCATTGCTGTCTAGTTAACCAGTATTTTCTAAGGATCGAGTAAGAAAATTGAAGTTGACCTTCCATTCAGCGGTTATAGGCCTAATTCAATCATCGCAAAATTAAATCCAGTTACATTGTAGCGCCCTACCACTGCATGACCATGGTGCATCCACATACGTACGTAAAATCCATCTTGTCTGCAAATGTCAGATAACCGTCAGTCCTGTTATCACTCATTATCCTACATGTCTTAATGGGAGCTCCTTAATTTCAGCACATGTTCTGGGATAAATGATAAACTCCGCTTTCATTAACACTCACCAGTCCTGTTTCTAAGGCTGTGATGATGACTCGATCCAATCCAAATGTCAATACATTACCATCACTATGAAAACTAATACGAGAACCACACACAAAACCAAAAGAGATATCGCCCAAGCAGGGAATCTGGAGTCATCTTCAATGACCTTGGGTGGCGCCATGTTCGCTGACTGCTGCGCAGCAACGACTTCCGGTTCCGAAAGCGATATACCAGCTGTGATATTGGTTGTGGAAGATGTGCTTGGCTTCTCTGGACCTGGAAGTCCAGGCTTGAGGACCTCGTTTATTTCTGGTGAGGCTTTCCGATGCTTCACTTGTTTCCCATCCTTTAGCTTTGTAACTTCCCCTGTGCTTAATCCTTCGGCCCTCCAATTGGCCTTTTCATTATGATGTTGATATGTACAGTTCTTCACTGATTCAAGAAAGGCAAATCGACAGCGTCGTTTTACAGAGTCAAAGCACATCTGAGAATTTTTGCAAGTGCAAGTACATGGGAGAAACTCCCTCCCGGGACATTTGTAAAAGGTGAATGTGTCATTAGCGATGGGGAAATGACCTCTCTTGGGGCACCGGAAGAAGGTCTTGGACACTGTCCCAATTTCTGGACCTGGTGTGCATCGATTCGAACGTGTATGACATGATTTCAGAGCTGAAACAAAAGAGAATATTTGTTAAAAGTTGGACAGGAATTAAAAGTACACAGTGTAAATCAAAGTTATCATCGTATATGAGAATACAAACCCACCAAATTCCACACACGATTTCAAAGTCAAAATCATTTTCAAAGAATAGTATTCATGTTCATTTTTTCAAAACTGTAATTGAACTTAAACTGGTCATTCTTTAAACGATATAGAATGATATTTATATGGCCCTTTCGCCGTTGGAAATTACCTATTTCCATATACTACTCACTGTGTGAAGTCAGGTTATCAGACTAAAGTACTCGCTCTTAGCCTATTTACCCGCCGACATTTACCCCCTAGGTCATCTACCATCCAGAACATTCACCAGCCAAGGACATTCAGCTGCCTTATATGGAGGTTTAAAGTGAATTTTGCCTTAATAATGGACTTTCTATACAAGGATACTTTTCAGAGAGAGAAATCAATATATAATTCCAGAAAAAAAAATAACCAACCAAAGTTAATTATGATGTTTTCATGTCTTGCAATCTAGAATCTATTTGCCTCAGGCTAGAACCTCTTTGATATCTGCATGTGTACTGAACATAAAACCTGACTTGGCTTTTTAAGATAGTTTATTTACCCAAGACAGTAATAGAAAAAGTGCAACGGTGGATATTTCAATAAGATAATATGGATATGTTCTCGCTGCCCTCTTTCTCTCTCTATATATGAATATACATCAACATACATCCTGGCATCATTTCCATTTCATAGATTTAAAAAAAGAAGTATTGATATCCAACGGTATACCGTTAGATATTGAAAGTTGCAATAATTTCCAACACTTTAATGAAATGTTCTCCGTGTATGACATGTAAAATACTTTATTTAGTGCAGATTCTAAGTCCACCTTATGCTCATAAATTCGGCAAAACCTGCACAGCAGTGGCGCTTTCTGAGGGTTACGTCCTTATCAAAATGCTTTGATATGCTCGAGACCTGGAACTGACGACCTTCCTATCATCCATCAGAGCCGAATGATATAATCACGGCCTGGAAGATTCAATCTCAACACTCAATCATACCACATAACCTGAGGTTTATGACGAGAGGGATAACTCGAGAGGATTCGTCCTCATTTGATGGAGGTAATTTCAAACCGCCGCTGCCTATGTAATTCATTCTTTTGGTCATAAGTAGGCATTGGGACTATCTAATAACAAAAACTCCAATAACTGAAGCGGTGCATCGATGGGTACAGCATTGGTGAGTACTGGTTGTTGCTCGTCAATAATTTATATTCAAGCGTGTCAGGAGTGATTAGTAGGTGAGTGGTCCACTCTCCCTAGAACTAGAATAAAGCTCTAGAGGTAGGGAAAGATGGGTCGTAAATCAGAACGAAAGATGTCTTTACATTCAGTATACCCCAGGATAAGTTAGAGGGCATAATTATAAATATTGTCACCAATCAATCATTGTGGTGCTATGTGGGGAGCGAATATCTGTTATAATAAGTCTTTTACAATTACAAATGATGTACGACTATTATATCTCTTCTCACTCCTCCTCTTGGTGTCGAATTGAGATACTGTTGAAATGGAACACACGAATGTGAATTGTATCTTGCATATGACTCTGTTAATGAAGAAATAAAGAGAGTTCATCGACCCCAAAGAAGAACGAAGATCATGTATTTTTTAATTCTATTGCAATGCGATATATTACTTTCCAACATAATGTATATAATATCGAGCCAACCCGCTTTGTTTTGTGAAATAAATTCCTACTTCCAGGGGCGAAATACCCAAACATGGTTATCCACACTTTCAAACATAACGCTTTCAAAATATGTGACACAAATCACTTGTGATAAAAAAATTGCTCTTTATTTTGGTAGCGATCGTGACCGTTGCTGTGCTACCTATTCCATATTTGATACACTTCTCTCATACGGTACCAAGTCCAACGTTGAGCTTAGCTTCGTTGTGTTCTGGATCAATATGTTACGAACCCATGACAACTGGAAATACCTCCTGACGTCCAGCCGACGGGCGTTTCAAGTCTTGCCCCGAAAGGCTTTGATGAAAGGGAAGAGTGGATCCATAATCCTGTATGGTTATATTTGGATCCATCAAACTTATCTAAGTTATCCTGAAATGGACGTCAATCGGAGAAACTCATGTATCAGGGATATGTCAATGTAGATCTATAGCTTTTCTATTCTTGTAATTGTATGGGGAAAATGATAGCATGAGTCTAGCTCTATAACAACGAGACATATTAATTCATGTTGTTATAATTTATACGGCTAGAGTTTGGCCGTCTATGCCGACCTTCATCTGCCAAACAATGTATTAATTCTGAGGGTTGGATATAATACCTCCAATATATAGAAAGGCTGCTTTTGTATGCCATAGCTATTGTAATACCTCCAGGTCTTGGAATAAAGGGACATATAGGCCTACTCTAATTCCCCGTCTTTGTGAGGCTCCCACAGGCATTGTGCGGGGGTATCTAAAGTCTGGAAGTAACATATATAAGAGCTGAAACGATATTCGCCATACCTCCTGTATATAAAAGTGATTAATGTATTCACCTAAATTATGATAACGCAATTTTCTTTTTCTCCTTTTTCTTTTTCTCTTTTCTATATAGACTACAGGCTGATGCCTCATTTTTAATTAAAAAAACAACTAAAAGAACAGTGGTGTAAAACAAATTAAAGCAAGGTAGTGGTTTATTATAACAAAACAAAGCCCGTCTTCCCCTTCAAAATGCTACCATGCTAATAAATAGTTAACATAAGTGAGCCATCAATTGTGAGGTTATTATACTGGAAAGTGATCACGCTGAATAATTATTGAATCAGGTTAAAAGCCTTACAGATTATGGCCGCTGGAAACACGCAGATTATCCGCTGTCGCTATCAAATCAGAGATTACATTCTCCGGAGCTAGGAATGTAGCACAAGTTTTCGAAGAGCCTGAGGGCGTCAATGCAATTAGGATGACTATGAATCTCAAGTTCGCCCAAACTCCCCGATCCTATGAGAAGGGCCACAAAGGAAAAGACAGTGATATCTCCCCAAATCTCCAGAAACAAATGAGACGTCACAACACTACCTGAGGTCGTTCATAACTCCGGCAGATGAAGCTGAGGCAAAGGAGAAAGTTTTTCCTGTCATTTTCGGCCACCATTCCTTCTCCGGTGAATTATATTCAGAGCATGCAGTAAGATATTAGAAGCTACATTTCATATTATAAAGCCGGTATTCTATCATCTTAGTTATTAGTCAGCGTATCAATATTTAATTAATTCTTTCCATTTGAAGTGATGTTCTAATGCTGTTTCCTAATCCCAAAGGCTGACAGGCGATGCTACTAATCGGATACCTAAACGCCTAGGGCTTGACAAGATCTAAAGGGAGATCTCACCGCTTTCAATATAAATTACCATAGAAGCATTACTTTGCCAACAGTCAACAGTTGCATCAGGAACAAGAGAGCAAGGCCTTCTGTCAAGGGACATTTTAGCAAAGATATCTTTGGTAACCGATTACTATTGAAGAGAAGACATGAGGTGCCCATGAGGTGAAACTGCCCGAAGATTCAGAGAAACATGTATTGCTCTTGTTGATGGCGAGCGTCCGAAAAACCCTACCTTTTCTTATCTTTCTCAAATAGATAGTTAAGGATCTCTCTCTCGGTAATGCAGGACTAATTAATGCATGACGCAAGATCCTCCTCATAAGATACTTTAAAACCGAATCAGTTTCAAAGGAAAGTTCTGCAGAACATTCTAATTGCGACCAGACGGAGGCATTTAGATATCATGAATGGTCGGTGATAACAATTAAGTAGAGAAAACATTTAATATACGCTGTAGTTATTCTGGTTTTATGTCAGAATAGGAGATGTCAGAATAGGAACATGTCAATAGGAACATGTCTTAAGACGCCGCATTATTTTCTCAAACACAGTTAGACGCTTAGAATATATTCTAGATTGTCAGCCTATGTTAAATGGGATGTCCAATTGATTGAAAGAGGTGTATTGGACCCATGCTTTCAATCTTGTCATTGTCTACCCAGTTCCAAAGCATTCATCTTAATAATTCTCCGCCCAAGGGCATGGGGCGAATAAACAACAGGCCTACTTACCCTCGCCAATGTTATGAAGCAGGATATTAATCCAAAGAAATATCAATCCTCGTCGGTCCACATACATGTTGGTAAGTGCTTACGTGCCCTTGTTATTACTGCAATGAGAACATTTTAAAATGAATAAAAACACGTGGATGAATTTATGAGTTGCTTTTTCATCTCCGAAATCCATACAACCGAAGATTTCAGTGTTGGGTAACATTCCCCCCTTGTCAGACCTTTGGAGAACTTGATATAATATATAATAAATTTGAATTAAATAAAGTATTTGATATAAGAGATTTAATTAATGGAAGGCTTTCAGTGGTCTGATGGGAGTGTGGGTTTCAGGTTTCATCATCAAAAATCTCATTTATTTTACTTCCCCCCGTTGGATATTTTTTTTATTTTCAAAATTAAAAAAAGATACTTTCCCCCGTTGAATATTCTTATGAGTATTTAATGTCAGCATTTAACTCGGAGGGAATAATGAAAATATGTATCAAACGTTTTCAACGCCATATCGGTTACAGCAAACTCCAAAATACATGGTTTGCCCTTCAAACGGAATGCATTCGAATCAACATTATTCACTCAACGTTATTTCCCCCGTTGGGAGTTTCACATATGTTGCGTATACAGCCCTGTTCAAAGGAAATATACGTCATAATGCAAATTCTCCCAATTTGATAAAAGATTTCTGCAATTTCGGGTCTTGCCGATTCCTTGTCATCTCTTTATCACTCTACTGCGAACGTGATCTACCATAGGCAATGTGGCTCTGCAGATGTCCTCTGAAACCACAAGGCCATCCATGAATGGGATTTTCACAGGATTAACCTTGGCCTACATCTACTGATGATCCAAAATAATGGGATTTTCCAAATCTGGTGAAACGTGTGGAATTAGTCTCGGCTGGAAACTAGGGGTTTAGTTTCCAAGGCGTATTGGAAAACGAACAGAGGCAGGATATAGGTGGAAAACTGTATATTTTGCAAAGGAAATTTAGGGCCATGAGGAAAGTAGAAATAATTATGAGAAGTTTTAGTTGCTATAATTTGTCAGCATGCATGGATTATATTTTATAGTACTTAATTTTCATAGGTATGAAACACGCCTTATAGATTCTAGTAATATGGGTTGTAATATTCATCGTCATTATTATTTGGGAAGAGCTAGTAGTCTGCCCGTTTATTAACTTTTAAACCAATACATTTATGACTTCCTGATTCCATATATGACATATTCTCCGCTTCAAAGGCTAATTCCTCTTCACTACATAAATATTTATTCATCACTGACGATTTGGTCATTTATTTTAAAACAGGCAGATATCAACGGACATCAACATATAAGATCGCAGCATTTCCCTGGCTATGTGTGTTTATTTTTATTTTTTACCAAGATAATTTGAATAAAAATATAAAAAAAAATAAGACAATAAAAAATAGTCCCTTTTGTCATCAACTTATTTACAAAAGATTCTCAAAAACTTTTGTGTCAGTATAATATTCTGTAACGTCGACGAGGTTACTTTTGGTATTCTTCGAAATTATTTCTGACATACATCGCTTTGGCAAACATTTTGGCAACACACCTATTCGAATATTTCATAGCAAAAAATGAAATTATAGATTATTAGTTGGGAAGTATCGTAATGATATGACAGATGCGGAAATTAGGGCTGTCGGCCGGTGAGCAGAACATAGATGTAGCAGCATCTGGCTGAGGATATTGTGATCAAATTTGACAAGCAACTGACTGCTATGGGAGGATGGTCTGCCACAATATAGTCCGCCATGAAAGATTCCATCGGACTCTGTATGAAGTATTAATACACAACTTCCGTGTCTCATCCTCCCCAGTTTCCGTTGCCATGGTGGTCACGCCCGTGTCTTCACATCCAGCGATGATAATTTATTCAGAGCAAAACAACACACTGGAAGGGATTTATTTGATATTTTTTAATCTCATTTAATATCAAATATCATATATTCATTTCGCTCAATACATGTTGCATAAATGTCGCATCATTGAAAACGAAAGAATAGTTACAGATACTTTATGGTTGGCATTTTCGATGCGTTTCACTTTCAGTTTTAGTTTCAGTTTCACTGAATATGTTTCGAGGATTTAGTTTATTGGAATATTTCTGAATTGTAATTCGTTTTAATTTTCGTACATGGCAGAAAATTGCAGCAAAGTATCAAATCAGTAAAGTATCGGATGAGTGACAATTTCGGAACTGCCAATACATCTGCAGCAATCCAGAGTTTCTTGTTTTTATCGAAACATTATCGGATCATAGTTTATATATTTAAATCCTTTCTGAATATGCCATCATTACAAGGCCTTTGCATCATCATCAAGAGAATCTCTCAAATATATGGACGACGAATAATATACATTTATTGTATAGCGGAGGCATTATCCATCGGTAATTCAAGAAGCACCACAGAGTTCTTGATGCTAACCAGAAAGGCCATACCATCAAAGTATATCAGAATTCGATGGTCATTCATTCTAGACGACATATCATTTTTACCACACATCGAACCTTTCATATTTCTACCAGTTTATCTTCTATTTACCACTCTTGTCGGTATTGTGTCCTGATGAGGTATGATTTGTTTGACCTTTCTACCCATAGACACTTAGCAATGCAGACAGATATATACCGTCTGTTCTTGGTAGACTTCCATAGGTCAAGGCAGTGGTAACACCTTAGAACGGCGTCATTTGATTGAATCTAGGGGGTAGGGCAAGATAAAAGCTGAGAGGCAATACATTCCAGAGACACCCTAGTAGGAACTTGGCAACAAGTACGCATACCATACTCTATTTCATTTATTTCGCTGTGTAGAAGTACCTCACCTCATTTTTTCAGCAATGTGCAATTCAGCAGTTGCACTAGGACTACAAACATTTGCCTTAGGCACTTCAACATTGGCCCAATTGTATTGTAAATGTTCCAATGTGTCAACGATATAATAGTTTTGCGCATGTACCTGTTTATTACTGTAACTGAAACATCAATCATCCATCTAAGCCCACTATATGGTCTTTCATAAAAATGAATGACTGCCAACATCACATGAGGTTCACATGAGCTGAATGCCAACGATTTTCGCCAATCAAAAAATCGCTCTTCAAGTAGGACAGATAAAAACCTTGAGCCGATTATTCTCCATGAATTTGATTCAGATAGACATCAAATCTCCTAAAGTGGTTGGGTGTATTCTTGATAATTGCTCGTGCAGGCAGAAGCAATCTTGAGTGAAAGCTGTCATGCTGAATTCTGTTGTGGGCATAGTATTCTTGCTTTATAGAACAAAGGGTTGTTCCACTGCTGATACTTATTTTTTGGCCCAGGTATTTGTTGTAGGCCAATTGGTCGTTCCACTAGAACTTTGGGTAATAATATTTCTTTTGCTGAACAAGGGGTGGACAATCGCGGGGCAGTCGTATTTCTTTTGTAGAACAAGGAGTAGACGATCTTTGGGCAATAGTATTTCTTTTAATTGTAGAACAAGGGGTAGTTCCGAGAACTACCATTGGCCAGTAGTTTTTCTTTGGCAGAACAAGAGATAGTTCCACTAGATCTACTTATGGGCCATAATACTTTTTATAGATCAAGGTGTAGTTCCACTTTAACCATCTTTGGGAAATAGATGTTTTTTATATTGAACAAGGAGTTTTCTAACTCAACCGGCACTAACAGATGTACAAAGGGGCTAAATCATAGATGCCTAAAGTCAAACAGCAGAATAATAAATGGTTGATAACGACCAATAAATATCCCGTAATAAGTTTTTATATGCAGGTTTAATCATAATTGTTTTTGTTGTGGTACCCAAGAACTCAGTTCCGTGATAAAACATTTTTGTGTTTTGCTTCACACTCTTCGAGTAAGAAAGTATATCAAGTATCTTCAAGTAAGAACTATATTTCACTCATTAAGGTACATCGGAATTTAGGGTAGGTTTCATCATGTGAAGAGGAACTGCACATATATTATTGGGAAAAACCCTATGATGTGGAGCAAGAGCTTTGCAAAGGTTTGATGCAGATACAAACCTTTATGCATACCTAACTTTAAATGCGCTTGATAATATCACAAAACCTGTGTCACTTAAACTAGGCAAACCCACCAAGAAAGCAAGCAAGTAGGAATATACTAACCCGAAAAAACCCGATCATTTGGGTGGTAGTTTTTCAGTGATTTTATAACTCTATCTAACTGCCACATAATGTCTCATTCAATGTTTTTGTGGAACTGTGACATTTAGGATAAAGGTCATTCTTTTAGGATTGAAACATTAAAGGCCCATTGAGTATAGTTAAACTTCCTTCTCTAATACAAAGTAGCTTCCAATAGCTTTCCCCAACCGGTGAAAGAATATGTAATGTCATTAAAACTCATTAAAATATATTCTAGATAATATATTCTAAGTTATACATCATCTCCTGTCCATCAGGACACCGGACTCTGTATGAAGTGCTCCTGGTGGGAAATGTTTCTTTTGATCTCTATATGTATGTACAATGGTGAACACAATGGATCAGGATAGATAGCTGGTGCCATGCGTAATGATGAAAAAATGCTATGTTAAAATTAATTAGATAGCCTATACATACCTAAGAAATTGTAATCGATGCAGTCGAAAAATTTTCTGCCTCATTCATTGCTCACTTTCACACTAGCTACCAAATTTTACTTCCGGCCAAATTATAGAATCTGAAGGAACGTAGCATTAAAGGTGAAACTTTTGTAAAGGACTATACTTTTATTTCTTCTTTCTTTTTTTGATACATTTGTGGTGAATGTTATACATCTATAATAATAATCTAAATTATTTATCGATTTGTCTATAAACTAGGTCTATTTAGTCATAAGTATTTCTAGTCAGGCTTAAAGTAATGGAAAATGGTGAGGATTGTGGTAGTCTTCATAAAGTAATTACCAAATGATTGCATCATAAACACATAACAAATTAAATGAAGAGGCCCAATCCCGGATCAGCTGGCCATTAACTTGAAGATTTGAAAATTGAGAGCATAATTATTATGTCTGGGATGACCAAGCAAAACCCAGTAAAGGAGAATCCAATGACATTCAACATAATTCCATCGGGAGGGTACGCGAAAGAGTTTATATTGGTTGAGTGAGGTCTCTTTGGTGCAAGAGGGTCCGAGTCCAATATGGTTGGACTAATTACTGAGGGGAATGACCGACCTAGAACCACTGCGTAAGTAGTAGTACAGACCATTGTTTAAAAACCCTCTCGCTCCTTAGGTCAAATTTTAGATGCAAGCAATATACAAGACTCTATATGTATATTGAAGATACTGAATAATTGATGCCCTCGTGACTGGGGACTGAATTTCACTGTATATCCCACTAGCCAGTAATGCTAAAGTTCCAACCAATAACAGCAATATAAGAAAACTTTTAAACTGAAGAAAACCGACATAGGTCGGACAGGGTGCTTGCACACCCGCCCTTGTATATATACGTACACTTTTGTACGCCTTATTCATATATATTACGCATAGTCAACTAGTCAACTGTTATAACTTATATGTTAGATCTTTTTATATGTTCCAAACAACGGGGAGCTCGGAAGAGCTGTGAATAGCACAGACAGTCCTCCAATTCCATTATTATTCGACTCAATTCATGTATAACTGTGTGATGGAAATAAAATCGATTATTATTATTAAGACATATTGAAGATACTGAATAATTGATGCCCTCGTGACTTGGGACTGAATTTCACTGTATATCCCACTAGCCAGTAATGCTAAAGTTCCAACCAATAACAACAATATAAGAAAACTTTTAAACTGAAGAAAACCGACATAGGTCGGACAGGGTGCTTGCACACCCGCCCTTGTATATATACGTACACTTTTGTACGCCTTATTCATATATATTACGCATAGTCAACTAGTCAACTGTTATAACTTATATGTTAGATCTTTTTATATGTTCCAAACAACGGGGAGCTCGGAAGAGCTGTGAATAGCACAGACAGTCCTCCAATTCCATTATTATTCGACTCAATTCATGTATAACTGTGTGATGGAAATAAAATCGATTATTATTATTAAGACAAGAACCGTGAATCGAATATCTTAACCTATTTCCCTATGTCGTTCCGCAGGAAGCTGGCTAGTTTGTAAAGAAACACTAATATAAATTAACTTCCCTTTAAATACTTTTTCAATATTCCTCTTGTCGAGGATTTCTTATGGTGCATGGATTAAGACTACTGGGTAGAGTCAAATATGCTGACCCATTCAGTAAAACACCCCTACATGGTAATTCAAATTTCTTATTCCTTATTCCTGATGGATATTCTACTCCTTGTCTGAAGTTGCTTATAACTTATATGCTATATATAACTTATCCTGCATGGGATGCCCCTGACCCAACTGACCTCAATATGAGCAAGATCAATACAGAGAGGACTAGATCATTTAAACACTTCTTTGTTCTCATGCAACTAATGGAGCCAGGAGCAAAGATCACATGCTTTAAGTGCATGGGAAACATAGCTGTGGGGGAGTGAGGAACAAGATATAACAGATAGGTGGAGGATAAAACATATGAATCACTGGCGTCAGGTCATCCTTGCACAAGGAAGTCTCAATTTTCTCTGGCTGTTTTATATCTATATGGACGTAACGATGTGCAGGAATAATGCAAACGTTTTAGTTATGCTTGCTAAAGATGTGAATTCGATACCGCTTGAGTGTTAGGAGCTTAGTCATAACTATACCCATATATAATAATTTATGTACGTTCACTTATATAGTTGTACATAATTTAACGCTACAAGGACGTTATATCAGAAGGATTTAACATACTGTATCAATATTCAAAGCATATTTCGTAATGATATTGCACAGAAATGACGCAATATTACAGAATTACCTGTCGCTAGTCTTTATCATCAGATGCACCACAAAACTTTGATGCTGTTCTTGAGTTTCCTATAGCACAGGTGGTGCATGTATTCCCTGCAGACCTGCTGCTACTCACGCTTCCCTTTAGGAACATGTCTTCTTGGGTGAAAAATAACTTGTGTTAAAGTCTCGAGTAAAGGATGCACAGGCAGGGGGCCACAGTGCGTGAGACAAGTGACAAGCGACTGCTTCAATGTTTTCCACAGTTCTATAGAACTTTCCCATCGAAAGAAAATCCGGATAAGAGAACGTGCACATGTCCACAAGATTCCTGTCTGTGACTGCCATGTGCGATTGCGATTAGAGATCAGGTTTGCTATCATTCGTATAGCTCTGTAGTTATGAAAGGTTCCTAATCACCATGCTAATTTACACGTTGATTTTAACCTGAACTGCAGGAAGCATCGAATTTAAACGTTTGTTCAAAGACCATCTCCATGTCTGCATGGAGACTTCGAGAGTTCTAGAACTAATCAGTTTCCCACACATTTGAAATCAATGGGTAATATAATCAACATGATATTTTATCATTTGTGACTAGTATTTCTATTTCCAATAGATCTCAGAAATGCCAGACAAAACATAATGAAATGTGATTATAATTATCATGATTGATGAATTATTATGATTGATGAAATCAAAACCTACAGGCGAAACGCGTAGGGTCGCTAAATAAAATGCTAAAATCGAATTGAAGCAAGTTGTTTCAGTTGAGTTGCCTCCAATTACTACTTATATTAAGGCTGTTATTAAGATTGACGATTGGACCTTCTTTAATTTATTTGATGTATAAACCCCACTGGTCTTAATTGAACATGGAGAATTGAAGGTAATATTTTCACGACTTCTCAGCTGGATGTGAATACAACAGTCAATATTTAAAGGGACCCTGAATCCGGCACCTATAGCTGTTTAAAGCACACCCACATACAATGCCTCTCACTGGGACTGCTATACGTCGGGCCTCTTTTCATTCCCTCTTTTTTGACACTATTGGCACCAGCCTTACAGAACCAGGAACAGCGCTAGAACTGATTATCAACAGCAGCAAGCACTGCTTGTCCAATCTCTCGCTGGGGAAACCTCGGCAAGAGACCTTACTGTTGGGATAAACTTATTAAAAGGTGACCCTGCGTATCACATGCAATAGAAGCTGGGGACTTGTGGCTTTGCAGACACCCTGGGAATTCGGAACTGAACAGCGGTATAGCTTTCGTTTTATGCAAGAGAGCAAATGAATGGTTCCCAAGTTAGCATAAAGTGGCTAGCATAGGAGACGAGTATCTCATTTCTTGATCGCCCAAGTATACGGAGCAATGGAACATACAGCCGTAAGGCACCATTCAACGAAAAAGTAGATTTCCTTGCTGTGATTGGATTGGAAGTCTAGGAAGTCTGAACATTTCTTCTTGGTCTCAGAGTAGAGTGTGTCCCGGGGAGGCAATTCTGGCTAAGTATTGTGTTTAAATGTGCGAATCAATCCAATCAGCACCTGTAGTAGATGTATCATGTACACATGCCACCTTCGAAGACAAGATACTCCACCTAGGAACACGATTCTCTTTAATATATGGCAATACTAAACTTGAAAGGAATTTCAATAAGATGAATCAATTAATGTACTTTTAAACGATTTAATGTGCGATAATATTTCTGATACGATTGATATTTAGTACACACAGCCGTTGGTGCTTGAAAATGCTGTATTGTCATTAACGACAAAAATATGTCACCAAATTGACTCATTGTTTGCCTTATAGGACTGAAGTTATCAATATTTTGCCTCAATTATGTGTAATACGATCACAAGTGCACACCTGGACACATGAGAGAAGACATTGGCTTGGAGAAATGATTATTATTGAGAATTATGTAATAATTTGAATGATAATTTGAAATCATAATCAAAAATATAATAACAGAGATTAAGTAAAATGCGGAGGGAAGGAGGATGCGGAGAGAGGTCATTGCGGGTATGAAATATCCTATAGAAGAGAGAAGAAGAGGAGGATGGGACAAAAAGATGAGGAGGTGCGTGTGTGATGCACCGTGGAGTAGCGAGGAGTGAGGAAGAGGAAGGGGTGAGCGGAAGGAAGAGAGGAAGGGGGTAGAGAGGAAGAGGATGATGGATAATGTGGTGTGGGTAGCATCCAAGAGGTGGCTCCAATGATCCATCATTATGCAAAACCCTATGACGCAACAATTTGAATTCGAATCGGCCTGGAAGAGGAGCAGGAACCCCTCGAAATATAAATGTAGACATTATAACCAAGCCTTGCAGCAAAAAGAACAGGATGGAACTCTCGGAAATGTTGCTCAAATGACTTTCAGATGCGTAGAAAAAGAATGGAACTAAAATAGAAAAGCTTTAGTTTTTGATCGGTTTTAACTGAGAAGACAGCTCCCACTAAGTACTCTGCTGCCAATCAGTAAATGCCCTAACTATTCACCAGGTATTTAGACACATGAATTATCATAGATGGAAAGCCTTTTGAGGCGAGCCTCCTAGATGAATGTAAACTGCATCCTCTAGCCCTGGAGGGCGCGCGTATAATAACAAAAATACATTAATCTTTAGAACCTGAGCATACTTGATGACTGTTTTATCCCTTGGTGATTAAGTATCTTCTGATAGCCGAAATTTGTCCGGCCCTTACCATAATTATCTTTAGGCTCTTTTCTTTTCAGGACATGAAGTGAAGTAACTTTTTATGTTGTTTGCCATGAACTGAAGCAACTTGTTATGTTATTTGCAAGACGATAAATCAAGACTATAACGACAGTCATGTTTGTTAATTTGCTGTAGAGTCAGTACCATGAGAATGCCATATCCGGGATCTTTTGTAGAAAGAGGAGAGTGAAAAGCCTTGGGCCGCATTAAAGCGAATGTTTACTGTCAGATTTGGACGGTCTTTCAACCATAAATAAATAGTGTTGTATGCCAACTACAAAAGATCCCAAATATGTCATCAAAGTCGTATGCCATGACAATATGACAAAGCTGAAAGAAGGGCATTCCTCTGCACAACATGCATCTACATTTGACACTAGTGCTACTACTACCTCGTAGAGTATGCCAGTGGGAAAGGTAGAGAATGAATTGAAAGGATACATTACATATTGACAGGGGCCACAGGGAAATATCTCAAATACCCGGCTCGAATACAACATTGAAGCTTATCCTGAGGAATGATGAAATAATATCACATTTTGTCGACTTTCTATAATAGGGGCTGGATAGTCCCTCTGAGATAATAACTCTCACGTTGTCCACTGGGCCCTCCGCATGTCTCATTAACTCCATTTCACCACGCCATCACCACTTCTTTCAACCCTGTCACGACCATTGTCGCTATACTAATTACCTGGGAGACAGGCAAGGGCCACATTCCTGGCGATTTATAATATAAATGCGATCATATTTTTCAAAACCTGGTCAGCGCCGCCTTCAGCAGGGCCGGGATAGCAGCTAGAGCCAGATGACATTCCTGATAGGTGAATGCCCCTCGTGGGAGATAAAGGCTCAGTAATCATGGAATGCCTACCACCAAGAGGCCAGGCCATGAAAGGGATATATTGACAAGAGCTTGTATGGGTTATTATTATCCTGGCGAGGTGGAAAAACGATGTATTGCATGAACGCATACTGGACTGATGAATAATTTAGCGTTACTCATCCAAGAAATATTGTCTAAACCATTAACAGAGCAAATAACACATCCAGTTCTCCTAAATACTGTTCATTACAATGTAATGCTACCAGAAGGTATCATTCGGGCCCTGAAGTGATGTATTTGTCCTGCCTGCAACCATAAATTTAACACAAGATGCTGACGAAGTATCCATGGGCTGAAATCCCTAACATTAATCGCCAGACAAAATCGCTGCGCTACTCCGAAGTATCGCCTTGTGATAGGACCACAACACAGTTTATTGTCCCACTGAATTTTGATTCGTTCGACCAAGTGCAGCTCAGTCAGAAAGCACTAAGTCTTTTTGTAATGTAAATTCCCTCAGAGCTGTGTGGTAATGGCGATCATTTCCCAATCTATATGGCAAAACATGGGCGACAGTTGATTATTTAGCTTTTAGCCAACGGCAGCATAAAATACTCTCGTATCGCCACTGATTTCACGAGGGGAATTGCTGACAAAAACTTATCGTAGTCATGATAATATTCAAAATTGTTGAATATTGGTATCAGTCTTTTTATCATTTTGCAATTTTGTCTCAGTATATATTGTTCTTGCATTTCATAATTTAAAGAAAAGAACATAATATATGAGCCTGCTATGACAATTTGGACGTGAAAGTAATAATTATATGCCCCCGTTGCATAACAATCTGCGAGCTCAATATTAACTGGAGTGAAAGTGTTATATATTGTTGCTAATTCCTGGATAAAACATGTGAAAAGAATAAGCCAGATTTGTTTTGTTTAATCATCTTAAAACCTGAGGAAAAATCAATTTTCTAATGGGACCAGAAAGGCTACATATATGATCATATCGCATTGCATGACTATCCTCTATCGCTCATCCGACAATTCAATTTCCCCCTTCAATAATGAAATGGAAAGATATTTGAAATAGTAGACAAAAGCCTCTCCACCTTCAAGGGTTTCTATCTCCCCCTAAGTAGTTTAATATGAAATAATTTTTCAATACGCTTTTCATCGCAGCCCATCTGCAGCCTCTCGAGCGTATCCTATGCTGGGTCAATGGAGACTAGGGGCAATTATGGGAGTGCTACCCATAGCCAGATCTGGGAGTGGAAGGCGAAAGAACGCTAACATATTACTACAGTCAAGCTAGGGAAAATTGACTAGATTGCCTATGATAAACTCTGACCCCTGGTAATACCCGACACTGACGAGCACTTTGAACGGTTTGATTGAGATACAGATGCTACAATAGGTAATAAATTAAAGGCCTTCGGCCCATTGAAGAAGTTGTCACCTGGGATTGGTGGAATGGATGGAATTTTGTGAGAAATGACTCTAGTCAGGGGGGGGCAGGTGGTTGTGTCTGAAGCAATGGTGCAAGCTGATGGTCAGTAAGAGTCTGAAGGAGCTGGGTTATTCTTGAAGAAATAATATACTGCTACGGTCTCTGCTGCTCTGATAAGCCAGGAATGGACCAACGATATTCACGCCATATAAAGCGCTATAAATTAGGTCTTGGTAATGTACAGATCTGTATGGAAATGTTAGAACAAGTGAGTTTGTGAGGAAATACCGAAGGGTGCTACCCAAATTATTCATAAAGTCTTAGCCATAGGGAAAATACAAAGGAGGACGATAGCATATTTTATTCAAGAGTTTATTTATATATTTGTCGTTTTTCAGAATATAACTGCCACTCCAAGCTGTGGTAGATGACCACAACGGCGGGGGCATTGGGAGCTGCATAAGCAACTGTATGATCCAAACCCTATAAATAGTGTTTATGTATAATACCACCAACCATGTAAAATAAATGATTAAGCAGTCGGTGCTTTATGCTCAGAATGTATATGACTACGAGTCTGTATGCATTGTAACACTCGGGGCTCATTTAATCGACTGGATGTAATATGGAACTATTCATAGTTGTCGGAAAGTTTTCTATTCACTTTGATACATCTGTGAAGGAAAACAAAATTGGGGAAAGGGCAGGAAATAAAGAGGATCTGAAATGAACCAGGGAAGCAGGTAACGCTAAAGCAAAAAACAGCTATTGTGCTGCGCAACACAGTGCTGAACTCTAATGCGCTGAATTAACATTCTAATATGCTGCATAGTGTTGAACTCTCAAGTGCTGCATAGTTCAGCACTCTAAAGTGCTGCACAGTGTACTATTGTGCTGAATTAACATTCTAATATGCGGTATAGTTTTGCACTCTCAAGTGCTGCACAGTGCTGCGATGTGTGATGCACAGCATGGTGCTGCGCAGCACAGTGAAGTGCTGCACTAAACAGTGTTGACCATTGGTGCACTAAACAGTGCTGCACTAAACAGTGCTGAAAATTGCTGCGCTGCACAGTGCTGCACTAAATAGCGCTGCACATTGCTGAGTTTTACAATGCTGCACACTGCACATTGCTGCACTGGACATTGAGCCTCATGAGCATCATTATGCTGCAGGAACAGGAGCATAACCAATCCAACATGGCCAACATGACTAATCCAACATTTTGCACTGAGATCTCATGAGATCTCTTCTCGTTTTAAACTCGTTTTGCATTTGATAGGCATGATATTTTGTGAGATCTCATCTAATTTGAGTTTCATTCCTAAACTTTCATCTTTTTTTACTAATTTTCAATTTCGTTTTCTTTATTACAGATATAACTTTTCATTTCATATATTACTGACAATTCTGGGTTTCCGTACTACGCAAACAAAGCCGGATAAAAATATTTTAAGATGGATTTATATAATAGTTGTGTGCTTGGTTGTTTTATTGTATATGTTACCAACATTTTGACACTCGTTGTGTCTCATTATTTAAATATCAGTCATCATTAACGGACCAACAAAATATATACCGGTTAGCTGGGGAGTTAATTAGTTGTAGGAACATGAAGATTATGCAATATTATTTTCAGTAACTGAAACTTTTGATAATTTAAAAGGAATTGAGATTAATGATGAAGATAGATCCGATAAATTGTATGCTCGATTAAGATCAATGATTTGATTTAGAAAATATTTTATTCAGGTCTTCAACATTTCCACACGTATACAGTATGAATATTTTCAGGACAGCCTGATGGAGAAAAAACTAATGGTGACAAGAAATTAATACATCAAATTTACAAAGGAGAGTACATGATACATTTAGGTAATCTAATTTAGTTAATTTAAATTATATAATACTCATGATAGATAAAGTATAAGCAGGGTACAGTGTAAGAAGGAAGTTAAGAACAAGGATTCCACTCATTTCACCTTATCAATGAAGAGGTTTAGAGAGGAGGAAGGGTTAAAAAACATTATAATACAGTTTTATCGACGCCGTGCTCTTTCATATTAACCATTAATAATCAAGAATACCTCATATATTTGTACATTACATTCAAGACAATATTCCAATGCTACTCTAGACAAAGAAAGAGGTATTTCAATGAATAGTATACATGACAGGAGCAACCTAATACAACATCTAGTATAACATTCCAATAAATACAAGTTTGTTAATTTTCACATCGTTTTTCTATTTTTTTAGCATATAGCTTATGCACTATTCCCGACCTCACAAAATTAGCTAGATAGAGTTGTTTTATCCTGATGAGGTTAAACTTTTTAAAAACTCAGTATGTATATATATAGTATGAACTCTGAAGTTGAGAAGAATGAGAACTAGTCGTGGTAGAATGAAATGTAAAACGATAATGGAAATAAGATAATGAGTAATTGAAAAACTGTATAGGCAACGCGATATAAGACATCAACAGGGTCGACACGCGTCTTTGTTAAAAACGTATACATGTATTGGCCTTTATTTGCAATAAAACAAAACAAAACATTTAAAAGCCATGTTGTGGACTTCCCCCAAAGTACTTAATAGTAAAAGTAATAGTATACATATAATATCATCTTATTTGTTCTATGAATGTGAACAGATGCTGATGGTTGCCTATACACTGAATATGTATGCAAGATATCCCTCTCTAGATATACGTTGTTTCATGTAAAATGCGTTAATACTAAAGCTCCTTTTTGAATTGGTGCTTTGTCATGGACTTTTTTGCCGGCCTCCTGGTAACTAACACCTCCACATAATAGCCAAAGGAAATGAATGAATCGGAGAAGCCTCGCCTCAATCAAAGCACATTTCCCGCTAGTTCACATCGCCAACTTGGTGATGCAATACTGTCACTCTGAGGAACTTCGTTAGGAGCCCCCCAATTACAGACAACTACTAAAGCCAAGGATTCGCTCTCAATATAAATAACTAGAAGGAATTTTTATATACGATTCAAGCCAGGTAAACAACACTCTAAAATTGTAACAAGGAATATTCTTGAATACTTGAATCTGTCACATTATGAAATCAATATACATATGTTCTCTTAGATGACTATTCTGGAATAATATCAATCAGATACAATATTATATATTTCACATTGGAATTTGGCCCTGGTATTTGGACAGGCAATATTCATGATTGTCAGAACAAATCTATAACACATTATCATCTTGTCCCGGCTGACTTCTGCAGGTGTGTGTGTTAAAGGTCAAGGAATGCAAATGACATTAACAACAATAGGACTGATTAAAGCTCAGGGGAATAATACAATAGGCACTGTCATGAACACAAGAGCTGCATTAGAGACAAAGATCTAAAGCCTAATGAAGCGTATTGTATCAAGTAGAATAATTTTCTCGTGCTGCTTCATGTAAGATTAACTCCTTACAGAGAATGATTGATATTGTAAACTATTTATTTGCATTGAATCAGACGAGGTGTTAGAGAACTGGGTATCGTTAATAAATAATTTAACAGTCCGAACTTTGCTCTTCAACTGAACCTTTGTCGGAAACTAGTTGCAAAGTCTTGAAAGGGAAAACGATAGTCTTCCATTTTGTCTGACATCTCGGGCACTTTACCGACGATTATCACTGCAAATGTCACGTGTCTCGATTGGACCCATAACCGTGGTTACCACCAGTCAATGATGACAGATCGGCCAATAGATGGATTACTCTTCTAGGACGATTGTGTTCCCCCTTAGGTCCCCCTGGCTAAGATTTCCCTTTTCAGAGATGATCCGCGGGCGATAGTGGGGGCAATTCCTGTTGTCTTTAAGTCTTTAAAGTATCACTTATGAAGGCATGCCACCCCAAAGAGTTGTCCCTCAGGTGGGAGACATTGGCAACTTCGCTATCTTTATGTAATGAGATTCAGTCATAAAATGTCTACTTCGGTCTCTACTCTGTTTCAACACAGGGACACTATTTTTAGTGTCATCTACTGCGTCGATAATGCAGTCAGCAATAAAAAAAAGCTCCAACCCCAAAGTTTATTCACTTCCAAACTGGTGGATTTTCCCCCGATGCAACTTCCATGATTCATTCCATGGAATAAAAACAATCTGCTTTTTTCTTGCAGCAGATTTCAAGCTCGCAATGATCCGGACTGAGAAGGTCTGAGCCGCATATAACTGTTGGACTGATCAATATTGAAGGAAAGCAGGGGACTGTGGTTTTCATACAGGTTAACTAAACGAGTTGGTTGGGGGAGCCTGCATATTCTAAACGACTGAAACCAATGAGTTAGTTAACAGATTTATTATACAGGTTTTCAATCATGAAAATAGAAAAAAATTGAGTCATAAATTTGAATTTTACCGGTAATCTTAGTAGAACTAGATTGGTTGCCATGATAACGCCACGTAAACCACTAGTGAAATACGCACTATGTGTAAATCACTCTAGATACGTTGTTTTCAGAGCAATGCGTAAATATGATAAACTTGGAATCGTACTATGATTGAGAGCGCTATAAATGAATCCACCAATTTTCTCGGAGTCTATGATATCATATTTTGTAAATTGTGATTCTACTATAACACCTGAGGTTTTGTAACAATGTTCAGAAGTTACTAACCCCAGACAACCCCTTAGCGTTGGCAATACATCAGCCTGTCGAATTCTTGTATTTACACATGTGGATCTTGCTATACTATGTCATTATTTTCCTCTTCTAATCGTTGTTTGTCATTAACCTTCACTCGAAGCTTTAGTTTGAGAATTCAGGGAAATTCCCCAAGCCTTCTTTTATTTTTAAATATCATATTGGAACATATCAATATCATTGTCCTTAATAAAATCTATTTTGTTAAATTAAGAATTTAGTTTGTCATTTCCCTAGACACAGGCATGCCCCTGTCGTGCTATTACTACACAAGACACACTTTTCTTTCCAAACAGACAGCTGCCTAACCCCTGAAGGCCCAACTGCTGGTCACTTCCAAATAGGATGCCAGGTATAATCATGTTTTATCTGTATAACATCTGCGTTGGGTACGACGGTGACGGATCCTAGTGTAACAAAGTTCATTATATGGAATGGAATCGCCTATGAGAATGATTAATGCGATGACAACAAATGGAAAGTAGTGGGCACCATCCTAAATGTTCCAGTTTCAGAAACACACCGAAGTCACCGGGCACATCCAATTTCTTCTATTCTCCTTGTATTGAATTCCATGCTTCCACTAATCTATCTCGTACCTTTGATTTAAGAATCTTTAAAAGATCACTACTCATAAAAAGGATCATACTTTCTGATGTTTTGCATTAAGTATTTTCCTTTATTTGAGTGAGATTGTGCGTGTCACTGACTGATAAATTCCTGCAGATTGATGGATCATCATTATTGCCATTCTTGGCTAATATAAATCATAAAGACAGGTCTCTTTAATAATAACACCTCAATTAGAACAACAGGGAAAGGACATCAATTCCAAATATTGATGAACCTTGACTATTAAAACAAATAACAAAATAATATTTCATCACGCCAACATACTTCGAATCAATCCTGTCTTCAAACGTCGAATCAAACGTAACCATATATATGTACTTGTGTCCAATTATTCGGAATAAATAAAGAAATGAGAATGCCGCCCTTGCTCAAGGATCACCTTCACGTACAAAGCATCTGCTCAACATTGTAGTCAGGAAAAACAAACATCATAACAAACAGAATAATCTGTCATATTATTACAATGAAGATGTGCATTTCTAAGACCCTCGGGGAGCAAAGGAATGATATTCACCTGCCTCTGCTTTCCCTCCACATGTATAGATAAAGAATATAATCATTATTTTTAGTGTATGCTAGGGATCTATAATTCCTATATATATTATTTTATTGTTCTCAGCTAAATGCTATACAATAAATCTATAAATATACAATAATGAATAAGCTATACAATAGATATACAATAAATACAAATAAACAGCTATACAATAAATGCTATACGATCCTGACTCTATAATATAAAGAATTGATAGGTTTATCGGGTTGTACGGATACTAAACTTGCGGCAGAGAAACATCTACGTCAGACATTAATCAATCATACTCGGCTGATTGATATGGCCATCCTCTTCAACAAGAATCTCTTTTTGCAGCAGGCAGTTCCCAAAGATTAATGATCTTCCCGATGCAATGGAGTCAGAATCTCCCTGTTAATTGTCTGCCATTTCAGAAGAGTGTTGCCGATTGCGGTATTGGGAAGAGACAGAGCTATAAATTGAAACCAGAGCCGAGACTAGATATTGATAAGATTTTACGGGTGGCTGGTATGTGGTTTAAGCTATTGGTAAGAGCCTGTGAGGGAGAACATTATGTAAAAGAGTGGTGGAACTGCTGATTTATATGGGGTGATTAATTCCTACCACCGAGATGGTGTCACACCAAAATGTAATATCGACAATGTAATCTATGTAATGATCATTCTCTGAATCTATGACAGATGTTTATACCATGATGAAAAGCACACATGTATAACATCCATTTTTTGCTGAGATTCCTTTGGTCATGAAATTGGCTTCCCATCATTTAAAGAGGAAAAAAGACTAATTGTGCACCTGTTTTAATCGCAAGGATCAATGCTACAATATTTAGCTAGGAAGTACTTGCCATTTCTTCAATATTTAATCTACTCCATCCTCCTTCAGATGAGGAATATTAATGACTATGAAGGATTGATGGGTATTCCACTCTTGTATGAAATTGGGCCTGCTCCCAATTAATCAGACTTGAGATTTATAATTGCTGTACACATTTCTTGAGGTTTAAAGCTCACTCTTCATTAGTATGATTAATCATCAACATTTTTTTTGACCAATGGTTTAGATTCTT
This sequence comes from Sthenelais limicola, assembly GCA_942159475.1. Taxonomy (NCBI): domain Eukaryota; kingdom Metazoa; phylum Annelida; class Polychaeta; order Phyllodocida; family Sigalionidae; genus Sthenelais; species Sthenelais limicola. The sequence continues at coordinate 65,899,987 of OW804097.1, read as the reverse complement.
ACTACCTAAGATTTTTGGCATTATAGGAAAATAAGATCGAAGCCTCTACTTTAAGATGATTATCTTGTTGAGAAAAACCACAACATATTACAAGCATGCGATATCGATTTGATGGATATTAGATTTAAAATACAATCAATTAATCTTCATTCATATTAACCTCTTTTTATGAATAATAAATAGCCATTGTTGAGGGTGTAAATCTTACAGTCGGTTAAATCCAGAGAAATGACGATTGGATTGTGGGATACACACACAGTTATAACCGGCCCATTGATCCATCAAGAAAAAAAACACCTGTGATTCATTACAAACTTTGTGGGTGGATAATGACCTCAATTCCCAACAAAATTAGATCATCTTCAATATAAAAAACTTAAACCCTAATGTCATATCCCAACAAAATTAGATCATCTTTGATATAAGAAACTTAAACCCTAATGTCATATGTTCATGAGCGAGCAACACTTTGGAACGTGTCAATCCCATGTCCATATCGGCTTTGCAATTAACTGGCATCGATCAAGTGAATGGTGGAGCGTGAGACAGTCCACACAAATAAACGCCCACCGCTCACACAATTAACAATGCATATAATGCATCCTATTGGTTCATGTAGTACTGTTATTATCTTATTATCAAAATTTACCAAACAGGCTTGGTTATTCATTATCCATGTTAATGTCAGTAGATTTACAATAAGGCATAAAGGATGTCATATTGTGCAGGTAATTACTCCATGTACTGTCCATGAAGGACACCCACTCATGACATCCATAAATCCGAACTGCATTTCAGATTTCTTAATAAGAAAGTTTTACAAGCCTAAACTGTGGTAAATGTTAGTTTTGAAGTTGTGGTTAAATCTTTTTCTAGTTGTAGTTAAATCGTCAGTTTACTATAAAGGTAACGTTTCTGCCAACGTAGGACTACTTGGCAGAAAGCACCACGCCTTGCCTATGGGAGGGAGAACTCAAATGTTGAGTTGATCGCTGCTTCTGGAATACAACCACTCGAAAAAATAGCTGAAATCGCTACTCTCGAATTGTTTTTTGATAGGAAAGGCAAATATAAGGTAGTCCAAAATGATCAATATCCTCTCAGAAACAGAGAACAAGGTATGCTGAAAATAAGGAGGGCAAAAAAGAGCGCATGAGTGGGAGCGTATTTTACAAAGGCAAAAAGTTGTGGCAAAAATTCCTTGCCTCCTTGACACTTTTGTAAAAGATTTGAAGTTAGAGATGTGGCGCAGGTACAATGAAGAGATTGACGTTTGATATAAAAGTTACTTTGTATTTTCAATGTTGGTTATCTGGCTCGTAGCTGTAGTGAAGTAGGGGGTTTAGATATCGTAATATATTCATGTTCTTAGTAGTTGATGGACTAACCATTTAATTATCTTTTCTTTTCGTAAATTATTTGTCTTTTATCTATCAACCGAAGTTTAATTTGTGAGTAGACATGTTTTATATAAATCTTTTAATCAGGCGCCGTATGAAAACATCCCTGAGGGACACTGCGTTTTTTCTATATGAATTATTTAAATTGTATTGGCCCATATATATTAGCCTCTAAAAAGAGTAAAGCTCGATGTATGTGTACACCTATTCATATTATGTACGTCCTTTTGCTCTATATAGTGTACAATACAATTGGATGCATATATATATATATATATATATATATATATATATATATATATATATATATATATATATATATATATGCAAGTGTATTCCCAATCGTAATGAATCCTAAAAGGGATTCCATTTTCAATAACAACAGAAGTGCAATTATGGCAAGAGACTTTTCTGAAGACCAATTGAAACACATACTTCTCTAACTCCTATGATAAATATCCACCTTGAGGACATCTAAGGAAAAAGAACTCTCTTTCCCATAAAACATTATACTTGCATGCCAAATTCTTGTCAGATTCCTATATAAGTATTTTAACTATGTAAATGATTAAAAACTAGATCCGTGAGATAAAGGTGCGATTCCACTGGATCGCTTGTATATGTGCTCATGGCTCGCTCTTGCTTCGCTCATTCATAGTGTGCATTACTTTCGCTCTTCATCTGCTTTTATTTTTAGCGCAATACAAGCACAGAGCGATTCTACTGGTGTGCTTGTTTCCTTATGAAATCAATAGCAAGTGCATTGGTCCGCTCTTATTGCAATTCTTCTACAGGCAGAAAGAGTGTTGTGTAGTTGCACTCATATCAAACATAACAGATTCCATTGGACTGCCCTGGTTTTGCTCTATCTCCGCTTGTTTAGTGCTCAGTGAAAAGAAAAGAGCAGACAATGAGCGGACCAAAAGAGCGATCCAATGGAATCGCACCTTAAGGATCCGTTCAAGGAATGCTGACTAGTAAATATATAAGCTTTCACTTACAGGTGAACAATTCCCATAGAATAGTCATACATATTACCGACCATATATTCCAACGGGATATCCTATACCAACAATACAATTTACACCGGTAAAGCGTCACAATTTTATACACTAAGGTTCTTGGGGTTCTTACACTTCCCTGGAACATCAGTGTGTCTAGGTTTCTAAGGTAACTGGTGCATCACTTTTTAAAAAACGAAATGCATTTTGTGAAAGCATTTGGTTTATTGCAGCTTTTCTGTATGTATTAGTTATAAAATCAATATTTAACTCCCCAATCAATATCAAATATTTTTCACGAATTTAAATATCAGAATTTATTAGAATTTCGCTGTTGACTATTATTCGTTTAAGCGTGTTTCCTAGAGTCTTTTTCTCATAGGGTTGAATACATTCTGAACATCATTTAGACTAAACATGAATGCATACTTATGAATTATGCAATGATTTCTTGAACTTAATCAGGCTATCAGAGCATGAAGGCCCAAAGCATGAAATGGAAGTCTACATTTAGTTATTGTCATGAATATTATCAGACGGTTTTGGATACATTGGCCGAATATGATTGTTATATATCCGTCCTCAGTTGTTGCAAATCTTTCACGCTTACTGGAAGCATGGCATCTCTGTCAATATGACCGAGTTTTGACAATGAAGGTTTCTACTTGTATCTTTTAGATTGAGTCTTTCTTGTATAGTCTGTTATTTATGTATAATGTTTTGAGATTAATCATGCAAACGTCAACCGCAATCTCAGGTTCAATTTCTTAGTGAATGAATTGGTAACAACGATAGTTTCGAAGAATATTGTCATATTGGAGTCATTTTTCTCACTCAGATCAATAGGAACTTAGAGATTGACTTTCGTGGTAGCTATATTTATTGTCTTTCCGCTAAAATGGATGTGTATCTATTTCTATATTATCCCTATATATACCGCCATGAATTATATGGCCATCTAAATTTAACTGGTATAGAAGGCCTCTTGCTTTGTTCAATCAGAATGATAAAGAGAATCCATAGCAACGTGAAAAAGAGAAATATATGGGTTAACAAAACCACTTCCTCCGATCACACCTAGCCATGCATACAAATGCCCTCCCTTATTGTCAGTGCAAATATTTGGAGAAACAAGTCATAGTTCCTATTTACCTGGATAGTTGCTTTGGGATCGTCAGCCACCAAGTAGGGATTGTACATCGTCGCATTTTATCCGGAATGGGTCCGTGTTTCTTGCGACCTAACACGCTGGTTCTCTGCTTGTGTTAAGCATACAACTACCAGCCACCAGCGGCTTACTCCCACTCCTCCTCCTCCTCGCCTCGCCACTACTCTTGAACCATTTGCGTAGAGCCCATACGAAGCATCCAATCATCAGCAGGCGAGAAGACCAGATGACGGACCTAGTTCTGAGATTCACCACTGAGTGCGCGCTGGTAGTTATCGGCGAATCTCTCGAGTAGTATGTGTTTTGACGAGATCTGCCGCGATGACGTCTATCCTTGCTGTTTTGACTTCAGAATGTCCTAGCCTTGAATGAATGGGAAACCATCTAGAAGTTAGTAGGCTTACCTCTTGGCTTTCTATAGCAGTGGATTATATTCACCGGATTTCCGAGATTGGAAAGCTTTGTTGGGATCGAGCGAATAAATGGTCTATTGGAAGAAGCTTTTTCTATTTTCGAAAGATTTACTTCATTGAAGACACTGCTGCGATAAACTTGGTAAAGTTCATACACAGTTCTTTTGATCCTCACATTATACAAACAATGATGTACTATTCTCAGCCAGGTTATAACCAACAACTAGGCCAGTGAACCTGATAGGGAGGAGCTCAACCTCCCCACCCCCTGTCCCCCACACCTCTCTACACCTAAAGAATCAGCTCAACACCAAGTCTTACTGTAGAAGTTAACTATGAACATTGTCAAAGTGCATATAACGGCTTAGTGGACAAGGGCCTTTATATTTCTGGGTGGACCCGGAAATATACCGTGCTAGGGATTTGAATATATGTAGAAAACCCAATTTAATAATTTAGCAATAGCACAGTGAAAGCATTTGACATAAATTGTCCCTTAAAAATATAAAAATATCAACAGTTTTTGAAGATGGTGTTGTCACCCCGCTTGGTAATACTCTGGACCTGCAGCCAGATTATCTTAAATCATATTCATAATATATGTAGGAAAGGTCATGCTATAAGAACAGTCAGATGGGCCACTACCATATATAGATCTGTGTTCTTCACCATATTTACAATTTAATTAATAAACAATCATAGATATCCCTTTCGTGCGGCATGACATCGTTCAAGGTTACGACGCCAATTATACGCTTTCAAGAACAGGGGCAGACCATGATCATTAATATAACGAATTTCATGCAAATCGCATTTCGACATAGTGGATCGAATGTTATCTGCATGATTGACACTCTGGATATGAAATATCAAGATGCGAGATTCAATTCAAAATTACCCCAAACGCCTCTTGACTGATAAATTGCCAATAAACACAACATCACTCGTTGAGCCATAATGATATTGGAATCAGTTTAATGACGAAATGGTCAGAGGGGGTTAAGTTCTATGATCAAATCAGGCCATTGAGTTCTTGCCAATGAAGACCTGCGCCGATTTAATAGCCGTTAATATCCATCTTGTCGGGGAGTCTGAAACCTAATAAACAAATCTTTTATTTCTGCAGAACTTTTATTTCTGCTAGTAATTGTCCTCCCATGCAGAAATATTCCAAACTTATTTTTCAAAAGTAAAAATATCAAACTTAAAATATAGAAATACTTACTAGATATCCTACCGTTTACTATCATTGGAATCAGCTTGAACTCATTTTTTCAAATATGATATTATCTCAAAATCCATTGTTTGCGACTTGTGACTCATTATCCTGAAACACACCACATATTTGTTCGTATAGTTCTTGTAATGGCATACCACACTGTACATTAGCGACCGCAAGGTAATATGATCCAGCTTACGGTTATTACTTTCTAGGTTGTAATATGCTGCCACAAGTAGGTCTAAAGTAATTAAACATCCTGCAAAACATAATAGTAACTCTACAAATGGGATCTTATATAATGTATAAAAAATAACTTGTTGGTACCCTGTCAGATATTTTTACATATTCGGATATGGGGCACGCAAATTTCTAGAAGACCATGAACATATTTAATATATATTCCTTCTATATGAGTAATATGGAACTGTTTACCATCATCAACAACACCCAATGGAGCTATTAAGCAGATGCGCCCGTGGACCGAAGCAACCTTCCGTTTATGCACAAGAATCATTAATAGAGTATCGATTACAAAAGACATCCTTACGTAGGCATACTGTAAAAAAATGGGTTTCCCCATTGTTATTCGTACATTACTATAAGGTAAGTGCACGGATGGGAATATCATTTTTGGGTGCAGAACTGAGGTGTCGTAAACAGCAGTAGTTGGTGGGTGTGCTCCAAGTGTTCCTCGAACGCAATAAAGACTGCTTTTTCAGTAATGACACTTTTACCATAGTAAGTAAAGGGATGATGGATATTGTGTTACTATATAGGCTACTGTATGTTTTGTCCACTCGTTCTCCCTCATCTAGCATTTGGTGACAAGTTTTTAAAATTTGGTATGGTGAGGTATATGCATAAGTTTTTTTTAAAAAAAACACTGCATACACACCGGTGGCCGGTATGCGCAATAACTAATTAATATGGCTGCCACTGGGAAGGAAGAATGTCCTATCCCAGCTTCTAATAGCACTAAATTCAAGTGTAATGCTAATTTGTCTATGTTCTAACATATAAGGAATCCATTTCTGATCTTATTATTCTGTTTCAAGGTCAAAATCCATTATGGCCACCACCCGCTAACGAGAATGTTAGGAATAAGTCAATGTATAATACAGTTCGTCCATGTTTTAACTTATAAGGAATCCATTTCCAAAGTCATTTTCCTGTTTCAAAGTCACTTACATGGTCAAAGTTTAATATGGCCACCGCAAAGATACAAAAATGCACATGTTGGCATTATATCCATGTATAAGGTACAAGTTTAACTATGTTTTAAGATAAGATAATAAGATAAGATAATTCTTTATTTGCCATAAGATGTTTGACAAAGAGGTTACGTTCTTCTCAAGAGGAGGTCTTCCCGAACATGCCTTTAAGATGTGGGAAATCCATTGCAGAGGTTGTTGTCCTATTTCCAGTTTTTTGAAAAAAAATTGGATTAACCTTGAATATTTAAATTCTTTACAAAATACGCATAACCACAATGGTAATTAAGCATAAATGGTAATTAAGCTGAGGATTACACGTCTTTAGTGTCAAGGACCCGGTGAAATTTCAACGGAGATGAGAAATAACTCATTTTTGTAAACAAGTAGTGGCCATATTGGATTTGGCCTTGAAAATAACCTTAAATGACATTGAAACACAAAAGTAACTTTGTAAATTGATTCCTCACACCTTAAAACAGGCATTCCCTGTGGCGGCCATATTGTATTACACTTAAATTTAGTGCTATCAGAAGCTGATATGTGACATTCCTCTTTCCCAGTGGCAGCCATATTGGTTTTTTACATACAACCAGGGGGCTTCCCCAATTTGTATGCAGTATTTTCAAAAGCTTATGCCCATACCTATCACCATACCAAATTTTAAAAACTTGTCAGCAAGTGCTCGATTCTGGAAAATTTTGGCTTGTTTCCTCCCAGCTATCGACTTTAGACCGAATTTATTCAATCTTTAAATATCATAATTATTGGCCTTTATTGAATGAAATAAAAAAATCCCGGAACATAATATCGGGCCCAGGCAGCATGCGGGGTTATACCATCCGAGAGCGCAGTATGATGAAACGATAACTGCACAATGAGAAACGATGGTATGATAACTGCACACATCCTAAATAGAGGCCAGGCTTGTCATTGCAACGTATTTATGTCGGATTTATGTATTTGCTTTCAACGTTTACGTGGGAGATGGACATATTTATCTAGCTTTATAGATAAATCGTGATCGAGCGCCTGTTGCTTTTCTGAGAGGGAGGTGTTGGGTGGGATATGGTTACAGGCATGGATATGGGTTCAGGTCGCTTCCATTACATGGGAGTTTTGAGGGGGAGGGGGCGGTAAGCACAAACCTGTGTGCGGCACCCATATTAACCTTACCTATCCTATTGATCAACTAGCTGGAGACTAAATATCCAGTTACAATCAGACAGTAACAGCTACCATGGCCTGTCACTTGATAGAGAGATGATGCTGTCTTTTTCTTGTTAAGTCATAGAATCGGATGATGAGAAAAGTCCCCGAGACGAGCTTAAAGAAAAAGACGAACATGTGAAAAAGCAGCGTGCGTTTACGAACACAAAGCAAGGCTATCGCATTGCACGACCATTCTAGAATGTTTTTACGGCCGCGAGTGGTTTGGCTGAACGATGCTGAGCGATGCTGAGCTGAGGATTACACGTCTTTAGTGTAAAGGACCCGGTGAAATTACTGTACCCTGCATCTATATAATGTGGTTTCGTAAGTTATCTGGGGTGGAAATATGATTTTGAAGCCCTTTTTAGTTGCGTTTTGTACAACTATTTTTAGCCTGGGAAAGCTGGGGACCCATCACAGGACCCTCGCTTGAATGCAAATGTAATGACGTCATGCCTTCAATATTCCAGAGGGAAAGATAGGAAGAGGGAGGGAGAGATAGACGAGGGAGACGGGGAAGGGGAGAGAGAAGAAGAGGGTAGGGAAAGGGTGGGGGAATTGGGGAGGGGAGGGGAAAAAAGGGTATGAGAGACAGAAAACGTGGAGGGAGGAGAAGAGAGAGGAGGACAGGGAAAGAGAAAAGAGGAGGAAGGGGAGAGACAACGAGGGGAAGGAGAAAGCACAGAGAGGGAGGGCGAAGAAGGAAAAAGAGGGAGAGGGGGAGAGGGTGGGGGAGAGATCAGAGGGGAGGGGGAGATCGAGGAAATAGAGAGAGGGGTAGATGAGGAGAGAGAGATCAGAGGGTGAGGGGAGAGCAATGGCAGGGGAGAAGAGGGTGGGAGGCATCAGATAGGAAGAGGGAGAAGAGGACAGAGAAAAGAGGGGGGAAAACGGGTGGGAGAGGAACGGAGAGGGGAGGGAGAGGGTGGGAGAGAATGAAAGAAGCGGAGAGAGAGGGTGGGGAAAATTAGATAGGGAGAGGGAGAAGAAGATACATAGAGAAGGGGGCAGGGGAGAAGAGAGGGGGACAGTGGGAACAGGGGAAGAGAGACGGGGAGAGGCAGGGAGAGAAAAGGAGGAGAGGCAGGGAAGAAAGAGTGAGAGGAAGGGGATGACCGTCCAGAGACGGGTACTTTGCTAGTATATAATAAAGATATTAAATGCATATATGCATTTGATATCTTAATAATATACTATATGAATGTGACGGTGGAGATAATTGCCAATTGTAAAAAACTTGATTTAAAACACCTGGATACCTATAAATCTCTAGAATATCTCCACTTCGTCGTTAAGAAAAATACATCGATTATAGGAAGTACCTTGGAAGCACAGTGGAACTTCTCATAAAGACCACCTCATTATAGAGACCACCCCTCTATTAAGACCAGTTTTCCCAGTCCCGAATTATTCCCTCTTATTAGATTTAGAGCCCTCCAAAGAGACCACCTCGCTATGAGACCAAAGATCATTCAGTCCCAAGACTGGTCTTAATAGAGAGGTTCCACTGTATTTGAATGAAAATGTATTTAACCTGAATTGTCCCAAAATCAGCTAGTAATTTCCATTTAGTGAAGTAAGGCTACAATCAATCAACCAATCAAATGTACGTTTAGGTTATTTTGTATATGAACACACAACAACAACACGAATTGTTATTCATCAGGACTTGATCATCGTGAAGAGTCTACCACTACATAGAATGCAATACAAATAGTTCCTCGAATTGGTGACACGGTTTGTCATGTTAACACCATTCTTTTCTAGGTTGATATCTAGCAGATGCTGTTACAATGTATCCACTGGTAGGTTAATTATGTAAATATTTGAAATCGGCGGTAAGCCAGCTAGCGGCTTCATATTATGATTCCATAATATTATTATGACTCCAAATAGTCTTGCTAATTAATTAATGGGTGATCCTTATGCAAACACTTGACCAAACATGAAACTATTACGGGGTACTTTATCCAATTAATTTAGGTTCAAGGTTGAACTGGTCGATGTATTTATTCTCTTGAACATAATACAATGGATATATATAGAGAGATAAATAATTCACATACAACTTCGTGAATGTGAGTGACTTTGAAAGATTTGATAATTTTGTTAACATGTATGAATCCTCTAAAATGGTAGTCAAATGAGTCTTAGATGGGTTGGAAAAGAATGGAACAAAAGGCGACTGCCTTTATCTTTTGGTCGACATTAGCTTAAAATGTATACCTTTAATTGATAAGGTGAGCATAAGCGTCTTTATTCGGGGTAGACAACTCTATACCATCTCACTAAAAAGGGTGATGCGCCTGTAGTACGATGTCACCTATGCTTGATTGATATGAATACCAAGACCAAATATAAAGAGATCGATCACTGTGCCCAACGTATATTTCTTATCATCACTCTAAATATTAAATGTATTGTTTGAACCCTTTCCCGGATGGGAACATTTGGAATACCTCCCAGCAGGCGAAGATATGAAAAGTAATATTATTTGTTATTAATAAGAGGCCAATATAATAATCTAAATACATTTATATGAAATACGCTCCATCCTACAAGGATGTTCTCAGGCGTTGCCTTATTTCTCAAAAGGTGTCAATACACCTCATGGTGTAATTTGATTATGGTAAATGCCGTATTATATTCATTGACATAATAATTGTATAATAATCATATCATATAATAATTAATTGTTGGGGCGTTTGACAACTGCTAAAAGCCTGGGAAGTATCGATGATCACTCCCCATATCCGTAATCTATCAAAGTAACACACGTTACACCTCCACACTCTCTCCACTAAAAATTTCAACCACCAACTATTTCAACAGTCTAAATTCCACAATACCTCTATTTCTAATCCTCACTCTTCCACCACCATCAAACTACACATTTCACTTCACACCCACTTACAACCTATATCTCATCTCCTCATCTTCTTTTGCCTTGAGGTTCTTTCACTTAACAAATTCATCATAATTTACCTTTCATCAAAACGAAGTCAATTTACAGCAATTTGATCAACATTTCATTTTATCAAATATAATTAGGGATCATTAGGGATACTCTGAAAAAATACCCCAGGGGCATTAGTGTTATGCCGCTTCACACCCAGTGAAGCTATATCAGTTGGGTTGCAAATGTAGGACTCCCGCAGCGAATGCGTTTAATTTTACTTTTTAAAAAAGTACGAAAGATATTCACAAAATTTAATCTGTCATATTCGGCTGGCATATGTCGCTTCTTCTTCATCAATTGGCACTGGCTACTGTAACCATGCATAAATTATGTTCATATGATACTATTTCACGTTTTATTACATAGGCTACATATGTGATTTCAGGGGTGCTATTCGGGGGTGCTATTTGAAAAGTCAATAGCACCTATGTGCTATTTGAGCCGAATATCCACAAGATTGATGGAAAGTAGGGTAAAATACTATTAAAATCGAGTTCACTTGTTGATTTAGTATGTAATAAATACCTAATAGCACTCTGTTCGGTTTGTAATCGATCGAGACATTGGGTCAAATCACACGACACCAAAGGGGTTGAGTGCTATTTGACCCAATGTCTCGATCAATTACAAACCTCCATTGTGGCATTAGGTATAATAATTACCCCTCCAGAAAGGTATAATAAAGATAAGATCCTTTCAGGGAATAAGTTGAATTCTTTTTTTCTGGGCGTTTTCTGTCATTAAATGCAATGTTTACAGTAGTAACCCTTTTACCAAAATTTGCTATGATCATTTGCAGGATGAATTCCCTTTTCACAACAACCCCAATAACCATTAGAATCAGGTGTGCACTATATTGCCGTCCACAGTGGTTATACATAAACAAACACAATACTAAGGCATAATTAAAATATGTCCCTGAAACATGGGATAAACTTTCTAAAGGTCTCTATTGTTTATTCATAAATTTACATTTTAACTTTTACATTATTCTCTCTATATCACTACAGAACTCTGAACTCAAAATGTTGTTTTCCTAGAGAATAACACCAAGAAATTTCATTTATCTCCCCAAACATCTGCAGTCATTGATTAAATGAACGAGACGTCTTCGCTGGAGTAGAAGCGCCAACGATGTGTAAGTGCTAGGTCAGAAATAAATTGTCCGGGCGCCTAAATACGCAACCGGAGATGAATCTAAAGCATTATGCTGTAAACATCTCCAATTCTTCAATGTTTTACTGGATATACCATTGCCGTTCTAAGGTATAGGAGCTGTCAACATAGATAACCACAAAAACACCTGAGAGGAAGCTAGTGTTGAATATGCACCATTTACAAAATCTCTAGACAGAAAAATTCAGTAGGAAACAATTAAAGTTGCACTCTCAGTTAACATCGGTCAAAAACTGAATAATATTCTACTTCAGTTATTATCGCTCGCCGGCGACTGTTTTCTCTCGGCCGATTCAACTTAAAAGTTACAAACATAATATTGATAACTTAAGTGAATTATGTTTTGTTGTCGCATAAAGATGAGAATGCAACTTACATAATTGAGGCTGGATCCTCAAGAACCGCCATGTTGTACTAGCAATGATAATTGCAATCATCTGTATCACCACATAATGATTTAAAAGTCTTGTCAACTGTTCAAAATAGGGAATCCCATCCAAAATAGGAAATACAGATAAAATGTACAGTAACTACCTATCCATGTATACATCTTTTCATGGAAATTCACTCCTATATATATATACTTCCACAATGCACTCCCCAGTGTCGCATATATTTCATGCAGTAGCAGTGATAACGCAGACATAAGCCCAACTAGGCTGTCAATGGAGATTAATTCAAATGGTGCCTCTCAAAGTCTCCACTCAAGGATCCACGAAGGGCTTCTACAATAACCTAAATCATTGAAGAATCAGACCATCGGCGCCCATGACTACTGATCATGCGATTCTCGCCTGGGAACAGAAGACAAACATAGTCATGCTTTCCCTGACTGCATCAGACTGCGCCTTCCAATATTGACACTTCTTTAATCGACTCCTTGGCCTTCTATATGCATACATCTGTATCAATTTATATACATGAAGAAGATCATATTGTCATTACATTGCCAAATATTTGGATAATGTAATACTTTAGCTGATTTTTGTTAAACCCCTACGAAGTGAAATATAGATTTATTTAAATGTGTATCTTATATGGAAAGAGTGACCAGAACGCACAATTCACAATCAGACCGCAATAAATATAGAATAGCTAATGTGACATGATTAGCTAGGATCTGTAGGAATTGCAGTCACAGAAGAAGCCAGACAACTTTCATGCTGATGTGATGTGGGAATCTCCATTATACATAATATATAATTCACATATGTTATATAATACACCTACAGAACCAGCACAATAACAATAATAACACTGTTCACAATATTACATTTACAGTGAATATTACAAAATGAATTGGGTAAAAGTTTCTCTTTTCAACTGCGCATATTGACCTGCCATATTATTCAACGTGACACTATCCAATGGCGCACATTATCTTTAATCAGTTGGTATCATTAAAAGCCAGTAGTGTTAATATAAGGGCGCAAGGGCTTTGGATCAGAGGAATTGGCTTGCATGGTGTTCTTTGACTCAAAGGACTCTAATCCTAGGGACATGGTCCAAAGTATCTTTAATGAACGAAAGGTTCTCCTAGAAAGACCATAATAAAAATAGAAACTAGAAAGGAACGAGGGTGGGGAACGGATGCTCGTGGCTTGGGAATGGCCTAGTGCATGCAGATAGCTGGAGGGAATAAACAACAACAGGTAGGAAGATACAAGCAAGAAATTGGACTCTTGTGTTTCGTGAGTGGTTTATTTGTGATCCCTCTCTAAAATAGGAAAGCTTGGCAAATCATTGGAACAAGTGAATTCCCCGATGAGTCCCACGAACGTGCCTTGATAGCAATTCGATTTAGTGCTTCATTTTCAATACTCAATACTTTAATTTTAAGTAAGGCCCAAAACATTTTTGTTTCAACTGCTTTGAAGGAGCAATTGCAAGGGGAATACTGAATGCCTGTACGATACTTTTCTACATCAGAGGATGGTATTCCTACACTTACAACAGATAAAACACGTTCAATATCTAGAACATATCAGAGTCAGGCATGATAATGTATTCAGTTTCAGTTGAAAAGTTCTCCAACCAAGAGGGAGAACACTTTGATATAGAAGAATATAAATGGCCATGTCCGGAATATATGACGATCAGACTCAAGGACAGGCACAGAATGGAACATAACATGGACCATTTAGTATGACATGGTAGTGTAGAGAAAGGGGGCAATAGTATGGGCTGGTATGGGATAAACATTTATTGGTGATTACGGGCCATGTAGGCATAGTAACAGATCCCTGGATGGGATCGTGATGTGTGCGCGCAGGGGAGGTATCTAATGTTAACAGGAATGAAGAGGCTGGGCTTTCTCTGCGGAAATGATGCACTGCAAGATCGACACCGTCTGGCCATTCCCTATATATGGGTCAAATTTTTTTAGAATGTACAATTGCGATTTTGTGAGATTTAGGAAGATTAAAAAAAAAATTAGTAAATATAAACTCATATTCCTTCTGACTGGTATCATAGATGTCCCAACCACCTAAAAACACCAATTATATTCACCAGATTTCAATATGTCAGTTTTTATTGTAGTTGAAACAAGGTGATCTTTATTTAGGGTATACCCGGTATCAAATGAAGTGGCAGTTCCTTATATCCTCAATAACTCAGAGCATAATTCCAATTTCGAAATCAAAAGTAGTTCCTTATAAGGATTAAATGTTCCTTTACAAGTATACCAATCCATAACTATGTATCATCCAAGGGTATCATGTGAGACATGAAAGCAAATGAATCATATTTACCCAAAACAGGAGTGTTTTGGTTGGTAACATATGGTTCAAATATAATTTCAATAATGCTGCAGTTGTTGCCATAAACAGGGTGAAAACCTGTTTTCTTAAAACATATACATCTATTCAATCAATATAGCAACTTATTACCAAGTTATCATGTTTAGTATCGATGGGAAAATTGGTAATAGAAAGCCATCTTTGATACCGGGCATCCCTTTTCACATATACCGGGCATACCCTTATAATTCCCCACCAACTTTGCCATCATAAATAAGCCAGAAAGTTTTCATATCAATAATAGAAAATGATTTACATCAAAGGATAAATATATTTGGTACACAATTGATCTAAGTTCAAGTCACTCCTTGACTAAATATCACTTCACTTGGCCTGAGACAAACACCTTCTTAAATATACCGGGCATCCCTCTATATACCGGGCATCCCCCAGAAGAATACATGTTATCTGACATCTCACTGTGGCCACTTAAATGGGCACAATCACATGAAACTTAGTAATTACATAGGAAACATGTATCGCAATGGATACAGGCTCTAAAATCAACGATAAAAACTGAATGTGATGAATCATAACATTTTTTACTAAAAATATATGGGGGTTGACAACATAAAAAAATAAAAGTTTCCATATCTCATTTTTAACGTTTCCACATGTTAGGGGAGGGAACAGGCCATGTTATTGCAAAAAAATACAGAAGATAAAGTCACATGGGTAGAAGTTATAACAAAAATTCTACTTTTCAGGGGATGCCAAGGGATACCCGGTATCATGACTTTAATTAAACTTGAATTAAATTGCATGGAAATGAGGCACAAAGCCACATACATATGTACAGTAAGGCATGATATGTTGAAATGGTAAGTTTTATGGTGATTTGTAGCTTCGAAATGGACTTGGTGAAGGGTACAAGGATTGAAAGGGGGATGCCCGGTATAAGGGGATGCCCGGTATCAACCACTCATTTAATATGCTTTAAAAAGGTATCTATTGTGGCTGTACCAATTTTTCAGTTGAACTTCGAATGAGACATTGCAAGGAACATTGGAACATTATATGAGGGCCCTATGTACAGTAGTTATGCTACTTTTCTATCATTTAACAACAGAAAATGATTTGTGGGGTATGCCCGGTATCAATTAAAAACACATTTGCCTCAACATCTCTTACCCAAGATTCCTAAATGTTTGTTGAATTAAGCATATGGTATTTCTGATTAATAAAAACTAACTTAACATGACCCCTATTGAGAAACAATTATTAAATGTGCATAGAAATCAAGTTCAAATATAATGATACCGGGCATCCCCTCTTGGATTCTTTTTCACTGTAAGGCTATATTACTCCTTTCTTTAACCTATGATAGAAACATGCTTCACTAAGAATTATTGAAAACAACTTTTTAAACATATGAATAATGATTAGACAGTTGAATATCAACTAGATGGATGATTTCTAAGCATCTTCACAGTATTTCCACACCATTCAAGTCCATGTATAATCATGAGTCAGTCTTGTTCTAGTTGAAAATGTCCAAGAAATCACAGGAAAACCTACCCAATAACTCTATGTGGTGGTTGTCTTGGTTTCCAAAAGAAAAAAACAGAGGCCTGGTCATATAAAAACAGTTTGAATGTGTTTCCTAGTTGTTCCTTTCCTGCCATACCGGGTATCCCTCAATATACCGGGTATACCCCTGACTTCATTTGCATTCATATCTCCGCAATAAAATTTTTTAGAAGAATGTAATTTGGGGTATATATGAAAATGCATACTGGGATAACATAAACGGAAATTTAGTAACATAGTACCAGTCAAACTTGGTCTACATTATAATAGGGTACAGGGCATACCCGGTATGAAATAGTATAAAATCTCCGGTTTGGCAAACATTGAACCATAACCCTGTTAATGTCTGCATTACTGGCTAAATTGTACTAGGATTGCATTAATACTATGTTAAAGTGTATTCTAGATATTTAAAATCATATGCCAAGGACATATTCATAGCCAGTATACTATAATCTGTGTTTGATACCGGGCATACCCATGTGACTTCTGAAAATTGGAGATTTGAGTATAGGACTGGCATACAGAGATGAGGGCTAATAAAAAGCTAACACTTCACCAAGTTGTCATAGATATGTATAAGGAATGAAACCAGGTGAGATTTAGTACCTAGAACAGTTACATTTTTTCAGAATGCAGGTATAATGTGAAAAAGTAGTGAATTCTGAGGTGTTTTTATAAGAAAATCAACATTTAGAGTGATTTATTGCATGCAAACTTACAAATATGTATACTAATGTATACATTTTCGTAAAGCTTAGGATGTCCCCTTCCAAATGATACCAGGATCATGAGAATTGATTCATTTGTCTGCAATACCCATTCAGTATAATGTGCAAAGGTTGCAAATTTCGCAATTGTACATTCTAAAAAAATTTGACCCATATATGAACACGAAGCATTGGTCCTTCTGACAGAGGCCAAGGTCGGGAGGGTGACATTGTGTATGTTGCGTGTACACGCCTCTTGATGTCCTGTAAAGGGTGCCTCGAGCTTGGAATGGCAATGGGGTCTGCACAATAGTGTGTAGAATACAGGTCACACACCTCCATAGGAAAGATGTATGCCGTTGTCCGAACGAAAAAGCACAATTACTCAGAAATGTCTTTATCTACCAAACCTAAAATTTCTAGGTGCCTTCTCAGCCAAATATCATTGTAAAGTTCCGGGCTTTGTTTGTTGATTTGTTTTTGTTTTTGATTTTTACAGAATCCGAGCAAATGGTGAATAGGTATATTAACGAATAACCATAAAATCATAATCATTGTACTTAGATGACAACTATTCTATTCGATGTGTCGCATTCCGTTGTTATTGACTTGATTATTTTTATGACATAATTATATAAGATTCGGGTAAAATGAAGGTGTCAGGAAAATACACATCCACATTCTAAAAGCAAATGTTTCAATACGTGTCACAGGTTGGTTGTTTTGAAGTGAGACTGTATCTGAGATATTTGTATCTAAATATGTTATTTCAGTTTCATATCCTTAAGTGGGTACACTATGTATCAATTTGTCTTTTCAAGTGAAGATGGGAAAAGGCTTTGAAGTATAAAAGAATATTCTTTCATTCTTATTATGAGGAAAAAGCAAATGCTTTGAAGTCGCATTCTTGTGGAACATGCTTGTTTCATTATATGAATGCCACTTGTTAATGGTCCTGTAGCATTAAGAGAAAACATTTTACTATCCAAGAAATCGTACAATTATAATCTGATTTTGCGCAATAAAATAATCATCTGAGGAAGAAAACTATCATATCAGCTAATTAAGCTTTGAAAGGGAAGGACAGTCAGAGCATTGTGAGAATCTAGAAGTAGATGAGAGAATAGATTATATATGGTACCAACAGATTGTACTTTTTTTAAAAAAGATTTTATTTGTGTTCAGTCTTAGGTAAACCTAATATTCCCGTGATACACGTTAAAGATTATAAATTTCAGTTGGACTTATATACATGCAGAAAATGTCGGATCCGTTTTTTGAAGATCCTAATGGTATACACAGTTGAAACTGCCGTGAACACAGATGTTGGGAAGAAACTTTGATCTTTTTCCCTTCAATATGAGAATAAAAACATCTAAAATTACACATGAGTATAAGAGAAGTTTGTGCTTTTAGTAATTTTTCAAGGGCAGTTTTGACATCAGTTAAACATGTGAGATATAATACTCTGTCATATTATATGAGCAGGGTGTAATAGGTGTACACGTCACTTAAATTACAGAATCATATTCATCTATAGGCTATTTATACCAGATTAGGTTAGGTCCCTTGTTGACCTCCCTATGATTAGTACAATAGTGATCAGCACAAAAAGGACAATGGTAAATTGCAAGACCCATTATAACCAGTGATTATCCCTTTTTAATATTTTCTTAATGTTATGCCATTACAATCATTTCTTAGTGCTTCGATATCTCTTGGGTCATTCAGAAAGGCAATTTTAATGGCTCTTATTAGTAATCGTTCTTACTTATGTCTTATGTTGGCATTTGCCATACACAAGAAAATAATCCCATATTCTAAAATGGATAGGATATGAGTTTTCATAATAGTTATAGCAATGTCCTTCGTGATAAATGCCAGGATCATCCTAAACTGATGGATTTTGTATTGAGCAGATATTTTCAAATTGTATTATGTGATCATTCATACCTGCAAGCCTATCAATCTTAAAGCCTAAGAATTTGACAGTTTTACATAGCTTGATTTGGATACCGTTTAGATAGACTTTACCCAGCTCTGCAAAATTGATTTTGTTAAGATATGATCTAGGGTTCAAGATCTGTAATTGGGATTTTTTTTCCATTTAAAAGCAGACCGTTACATTCCATCCAGTGACTAAAGCGCGATATCCACTTACATGTTGGTCTGTACCACGCAGTCACCGTCAAACGGTGCCATGGCACTTTTTGACCGACATGCAAGTGGATACCGAGGCGACCGTCAGATGGTTGCATTGGGACCGTTTGACCGTCCATGGGCCTGTTCGACAGTACATGCTCTGGTCAAAGATGGCAGGGGTACTTTAATACAAGTGACACACTCCTGAGTGACACCATAGAACGTGCTAAGTTCAGGCCAGTGACCATCAAAGCAGTGTCATCCGCATACAGAGTGACATTAATTACATTTTCAACATTTGTTAGACAGGAAGGCAGATCATTTATATAAATGAGGAATATAATTGGTCTTTCCCTAATGGTTACCCTGAGGAATGCCTCTGTTTATAATCTCTGGACTCGAAGTAAATCCATTTAGAATAGTGCGTTGGGGTCTGTTTAACAGATAACTTTCAATTATTCGAATTAGTTTTGAATGTATCTTATAAAAGAATAGTTTTGGTTTTAAAATTGTGTGGTCAATGCTATTAAAATCCTTAGCTATGTCATAATATGTAGCCACAGAAGACTGGCCTTTATCTATGCCCTCGACAATTGGGGTCAGGAAGTGGAATAAGCTTAAGCTAGTTGAGTGATTCGATCTAAAACCACTCTTTACGAATAAGTTATTACCTTCCATATGTCTGATCAAGGAAGAGCAAAGGATTTTTTCCAATAATTTGGACATAGTGGGTACAATTGCAATGGGTCTAAGATTGTTGAAAAGTCTTAAATCCCCATCTTTTGGAATAGGTTTAACATAGTAATTTTTCCATTCAGTAGGTAGAAGTCCAACTTGGAGACATTGTTTTAACAAGAGTGTGATATGAGGACATATATAGTTTCAGTAACAATGCTTTCAAGATTCTTGTGTCAACCCAATCAAACCCACAGCTTTTGTTGACATCAATTTCACCAATATGCTTGTATACAATATTTTCAGACACCAAAATGTTACTGGTAAAAGTTGTATTTGGCTCATTGCTAAGATAGTGTTCAAAAGCAAAAGCAGTTTTTTCTGTTCCATCAATCATATAAGATTTAGGTAAAGCTTTATTGGTTCTGCCAAAAAGACTGTTTATATTTCTCCAGAACTTCTTACTG
This sequence comes from Sthenelais limicola, assembly GCA_942159475.1. Taxonomy (NCBI): domain Eukaryota; kingdom Metazoa; phylum Annelida; class Polychaeta; order Phyllodocida; family Sigalionidae; genus Sthenelais; species Sthenelais limicola. Next base: position 65,879,900 of record OW804097.1, on the reverse strand, counting down.
TTCATGGGGCATCAATTTAATTGGATTAGAATTTCAGTATGCTTAAGAATCATGATATCTTTCTGAATTTCTCTATGTAGAGAGAACTGTAGCATTATTAGTCGGAGCCCCAGACCCCAAAATTGGCTATTTTGCGGTAGAAAATTTCCGATGGTACCGGGTCGAAGAGAATACAATGGGGGATTATGCTGGGGTTAAAATGTTCCAGATGTATTGCAGTTTCCATGGAAACGGATTCAAACTTGGTTTGAGGCCTAAATACAATAAAATTTGATTAACTTTTTATCAAATAAATATGGAAAAAATATTCACACTTTAACCAAACCTTGTAGGATGCTGGATGGGGAGATGCGAAGAGAATACAATGGGGGATTATGCACTGGGGTTAAAATGTTCCAGATGTATTGCAGTTTCCATGGAAACGGATTCAAACTTGGTTTGAAGCCTAAATTCAATAAATTAACTTTTTATTAAATAAATATGGAAAAAATATTCGCACTTTAACCAAACCTTGTAGGATGCTGGATGGGGAGATGCTTCTTTGAGATTTTTTTGTATTTGACCTTTGACCCCAAGGTCAAGGTCACTGGCACTGAAAATATGGCTAAAATTGGGTTATTCTGAGCACTGACTTGGAAATGTTTAGAAAGAGACAGAAAAAATTAATATAGACTTTTGTAATATCTTGTAATGGAAAGAGGAGAAAATTCCACTTTGGCGGACTAATTATTATCAAGATCTATGCATTTTCTAGTATTACCAGTTGTGTCGTTACACATCTGTATTATGTCCACAGCATCATAAGTGGCCATAAAAGGCATGTTGTCCAGATTGTGCCTCTACAGATCAGGTCAGGTCAGATAAATCGTCAGATAGATTAGTGCAAGAATTGTTCAAGGTATTAAAGCATGAAATTTGGTACAGTGATAGATGTTGGCATGCTGATTGATTTTAGATATTGATCCATTCTGAAAAATTCTTTTCTTGGGTTCTGTTGCCATGGTAACTGTTTTTCAGTGGAATTTTGACCATTTCCTGGAAATACTGATTTCTAACAAGTAATCTGTAATAATATACCCACATAAAGTAGTCTATGCGATAGTTCTCTAATTTATCTAAGTAATTCAGGAAATTCTATGGTTGCTAGGCTATGTATGGTTGCTAAGCAACTGAAAATATAATGAAATTTCTCTGAAATGACTCATTTTATGTCAATTTTATGGGTTAAGGCAATTATTTATGTTCTAAAATGTAACATTTATCTAAGTATGACATTTTCAGTGATATGCTTTAGCATTTAGAATTTCCTAGATGGCTGCCAAATGGTTCTAAGATCCAAAATGGCTGGTCGAAAGACCGTTTTTGCCCACTTCCTAGTTGACTGGACTTTGGTTTGTGAGTTCATTGTACATAACAGTAGGTACTTCAACAAATTCTGAACATTAGAATAAATCAGAGAACATGAAATTTGGTATGGCGATATTTTTGGTATGCTTATTAATTATTGATATCAACCCTTTCTGAAAAACTATTGGCTTCTGTTGCCATGGTAACATTTTTTTCAGTAAAATTTCAGCTATTTCCTGGAAATACTGATTTCTAACAAATTGCTGTAGATCTACTATCCCCCAGCGTGCAGCCTATCCATAAGGGATTGGTTCTCTGTTTAACACTAGGGGTGCCTCTTTAACTGGGGCTTGTTTCTCTTATAATTTACATTAGCTCTTTTATACCCTTCTATACCAAGTAAGACTTGGCACAATTGTTTCTCCATATTAGGCATCCTATATGCTATATATAGTTCTTCTGTCTACAGACACCTTGTTTACTCAGTATGATGCTACACCATGTTTGCTATGAGTACCTATGTCTTTACTCTACCTGGGGACATTTTCTCAGGGTTGTTGGCCAGAAAGGATGTGGTTCATTTTTGTGGACTAATGAATAACTACAATTGTTACTGTGACCAGCTCTTGACCTATGTTTAGATCAACTTAATTTGCTGGATTTACTAAATCTGAGGTTTGTGCCGTTTTTTGCTTAGGGAATTTCATTGCATATGGCGGAGACAATAACAGACACACAACCAGACTTAACTAGCTGACCTCGCTTGAAGCCTGGACCACATGGTGTTCTGCCTCTTGTCGATTTGGCTTTTGAACGAGTATATATATGGTAATCCTCTGCTAGTCCAGTTCTTGAGGCTTTCCGAAATAATTTGTCCCCGTTTTTGTTTTTTTCTCTCAATATTTCAGGACTTAATTTAAATCTGCATCGTCTTATCGATATAATTTCTTCCAGAGGGCATTTGGCATCGATTAGTTCTTTACAACATGTTCTCATTTTATTCCACATTATTTCTGGGCAGGTAGTATTGACTCCGAAGATGAGATTATTATTCAGTTGGTTTTTTTTAAAGATTTTATTTAAACTTGGTTACCGACTCCCCTTTTCGGGGTTAGTTCTGCCGGGCCAAGCCATACAAATTCTGTTACATAGTTTTCCATTCAGTTAGGTTGATATCTATTTATAGTACTATATGTAATACATAAGTATATATATATATATATATATATATATATATATATGTGTGTTTCCTTTAGGAGGGAGTCAATTCATGTTTATATTGGTTAATTAACCAAGTTCAGTCTTGTTATGAGATGAGTTTATAATTGGTAATTGACTTCACTGTGCCACTCAGACTTTTGTGGAGTGTTAGTGTCGTCTATGAGGTAAATTGCTTATAGTAAAAAAGGAGAAAAAACACAATCAAATAGCAGAGATAAAAGCAGAAAAAATGAGAAATAAAAGAATAGAAATGTAAGAACCAAGAATGCCGTATATGCGCGGATACGATTGGTGATAATGGTAGTGGTTGACTTAGATAATGGTATTAAAATATAATTGATGAATGATTATGTATATCAACCTCAGTCAGTCTATCAAAACGTCTACCCATTTTTGTTTCGATAGTTTTGGGTTCCTTAGGCTTACTTTTCTTTAATGTTATGAATGTGCATAGATGATCAGACATATTAATATTGATCATGCCTGACTTTTCAACGTGGGGATGATCTGAGCATATACAGTCTAATAATGATCCAGTTTTTCCCACATACCTAGTACTGGTGGATATGTGCTGTGTCAGACCATGACCATCTAGTAGTGAGGTGAATTCTCTAACCATATCGTCATTTACATTTAATAGGTTGATATTGAGATCACCACATAGAATTTTTCACTATAGGTACGATAGGTAAACACATAAATACACAAGGATCAAGAAATCAAAAGAGACAGGGGTAAAAGATTTTGACTGCCCCTAATGAGTGTAACTGATATCAGGCCTAGCTATCCGATCTGTATCCACAGTGGAGCTTCCGACAGCACTCCAATATATCGAGTAACGGTTGTATTATATTTTACTGTAGAATATCGGTTTAGTTCAGCTCAAATACTTGGATCCTGTTGTATACATAAAGAAAGGGAAACTGTGATGTGCATGTGGGAGGATTCCTACACTTTCCACCCTTCCTTCGGTGGGTAACGGTTCCTACTCACAAAATGTTGTGTTATAGGCTATTCCTATCAGGAAAGTTATTCCTACCAGGAGGGATTTCCCACAAAAAATCATTTCCTCACCTTACAACAGGCTCCTGGTCTTCCACTAACTCATGGGGTAGTATACTACCATCTACTGAGAAAACACGCTAACAGGTGCTATGCCCTACTCGTTTCTATTATCTAGGGATCTTTAGCCCATGTGCATGGTGCCACAGAGAGCAATACACGCAGCTAGCTTTAATAACCCAGCAAGCATGGAGCTAAGATGGCGTTTCCACACAATTTGACTTCACTTACTCAACTTGCTATAAATTGATTTAAGGAAACCGGTCATACGTCTTCATTGACATTCAGTGAATGCACTGTATGTACCACTATTCACACTTCTGTATAATAAACGACACTGGCATGTGGTCAATGTCTGGGCATTTCCTCGCAATGCCAATTCAGATAGGTTCCGAGAATTTCACAACAGCAATTGGCTATCCATTCACTATCACACCTTTCGTTTGCTAGCAGTAAGTTATACAAATAGAGAAACCGTTCAATGCTACACTCTTCCTCTCTCTCTCTGTCCCTCTAGACTCAACCAAGACAAGTGCCGTAAACACTTATCACCATCCTACACAACACTAGCTAGCTTAATCAGCATAAGCACATTCTTGGTCATTTGTGAACGTAATGGTTGAAAATGTTAAATAGGTATTCAGTCCAGAATGTTGAATCCCCTGGGTACCATGGTTTGTAATCTGGCTATCCATCTTTTCTCATCTGAGTTCCTTCTGTTTCTAGCTGTAGCAGTGTCTGCCTCTGCTTTGATTAAAGATAAGATAAGATACTACTTTATTTATCAAGATTCACAATGTACATTAAAAGACCGACAATGCAAATAAAACAGACAAAAACAGGTATGCAGACATCTAGATAAGATCCAGCTCTCCCAGCCGCTACCTTGACTCAATACAGAGCATTTTAATTTAGAATACGAATCGATTATTACATCAACTTATAACTAGTGGGGATGTATTACAAAACACAAAGTATATTATAAAAAGAAATGGTTTAAGTTGACAAGGTAAACTGGTAAATACAGTAAAATAGAATACAGCAGAATACAGTAAATCCAGGCATTACCTCTGAGGGTGTTACCTCGGTTACCTTTTTACCTCGGTTAGGCGCATTACACCTATTTTGCTCTTAGTTGCCTCAAAACATTGCTGCAGATTATTCAAATTCTTTTGCAGGCTTCTAATATTCCAGTTAAAAATTGTTAAACCTTTCATTTTTGCAAATGGCTCGAAGGAGGTTAATTAATACATTCGATAGGATTGAGATTGAGATGTTTTGCCATTTATCTCTGACATTCGGGTGAGAAACGTGAGAAACGGTGAGAAACGTTATTAAGGTGCCAGTTATTGGTCATCTTGGTTGATCAAATTGACCAAGTCATCCTTCACCCTCGATTACATCTTTAGTCTACTTCCTGCAATAATATAATATGAAACTTGGTTAGTTTTGTGTTCTTATTCGCATAGGATATCACATACAAATGTATTCTGACTTAATTGACAACAAAGCAAAACTGCTTTCGGAGAAGCCGACATTGTTTGGTTCATATGGATTGAGTATCATTCATAAATGTTCATTTTAAAGAGAAATATTGCCACATTTTTAGTCATCGTGTCGTAAAATGTTGAGATTAATCAGTAAAATAAGAAGTTGCTTGCATAATGATGACTTCTTTATTAATGAACCCCGAGAGATATCATTACATATAACGGTTCAGAGTCATTTGGAATAAGCTTGAAAGAGCATAGTTATCTTACCTCTACAGTTTGAGATAAGCTTAAAGGCAAACGCTATCTAGTGGAACATGAAAATAAATGTCATTTTTCTGAAACTTTGGTATTTGATTCTTGAAGTGTTTCAGGTCATAAGGATGGAAAAAAAATCATTGGGTCACCGTGCTCATTTTTTAATTACAGTGCTTCAAAATTTGGTATCTCATAAAAACCAATGAGGACCAAAAGGGGGGCCCATTTTGCAGTACCTTGACTTCATAGTTCATATTTGCTATTTATATTCACTCAATTTAAGTAAAATTAACAGTTTCATAGACAGTATTATTTGGCCAATAATTCTATACCTCTTTTCTATAGGGTGTATTGTTATTTTTATTTTGAAAACAACAAATACATAATGTGAATTTTAAATCAAAAACTCGAAAAAACTTAATATTTTTCACCATTTTTATAAAAACATTTTTTTTCCCTCCCCAGTGAAAATAAATGTCATTTTTCTGATTCTTTAGTATATGATTTTTGAAGTATTTGTGTTCTTAAAACTGAAAAAAAATTAATGGGTCACCATGCTAGTTTCTGAATTATGGGCCTTTGAAACATGGCTGACAACCCAAAAATCTGCTGCTTTCAAAGTGTTCTATGTTTCCTAAACATGTCTATTTCAGACAGCTACAATTATTTTTTTAACGCGATGACATACATTTTTTCCCCTATATATGTGTAGAATATTACCTGCACTATATATGTAGAAAATTCTGGGACATTTGGAGTATCCATTTTTTGTTTTATTCCCAATACCGTGAAAGGAAAATGCAGCATTTTCCAATAGACTTGCATGCTAATTGGGTACAACTGAGAGTACCCATAGCTAGCTCTGTTTCCCAAACATGTCTATTTCAGACAGCTATAAAAAAAAATCGAATGCGTTGACATGTATTTTTTTTCCTTTTTATCTGTAGTATATAACCTGAACTGTATGTGTAGAAAATTTTGGGACAGTAGCAGTAGCCATTAATTATTTGTGTTATTCTATAAAATGTGAAAAAATGGGCTGTTTCCTCATAGACTGCAATGCTAAAGGAATAGTGCGTAAAATGCCTGTAGATTTGGTATATATGTATGGTAAAGGGGGGCGTGGCAGTGAATAGTAGCGTTTGCCTTTAAGAAGTTCGATCAGCACAGAGTTAAAGCTAGTTAAGGGCAGTAATGTAACCGGTGCTTCGACCATGATGAATTTATCCACATATGGGAGGAGACCCCTATAAGCTCTATGTGTACGTTATATATCCCCGCAGGAATTTATTAGTCCCAGAAGCTATTGTGATTAGCACTAATAGGAAACCTAGCCTTCTGGGCATGAAACTTCAGAAGAAAGGGTTCTTTTATGTCCTTTGTGACACCTTTTATTACAGGCATCAATAGGAACAGGCCTCGTTGGTGACATATTGCAAATAATGCCCCAATTACTGGCATTAGGTGCCATCTTCATTCCTTCTGCTACCCGTTTATGCCTTTGCTTGTGTCTTGGTCCTCATGTTCTAGTTTTTACTCACTTCACATTATGTTCTTTTTAGAATGGATTCTCTTCTTGCAATTGATTCTCTTCCCCAACCATGGGAAATGAATATATTATTTCATTGACCTTGTCAAATTATAGATTATCTTATACTCTATTCATTATGTAATAATTCTGTATCTTCAATGATAGATGGGTTTCTCTGTTTTGTTGTCACCTAGTGTGAGGATACAATTTAAGAAGTTCAAGGATAGCTGGTCCCAGGCCTCATTTTCTCATTGTACGTCGAACGATATGCGCCAGAAAAGAAGGGAATATAATTATATTGTTTACCATTTATAAATTAGATTTGTGTTTCCTCAAAATCCATTACAAAAGGCAATATGATTTGTGTCTCCTGCTCATGGTGGATTGTCGAGACTGCTCTCAGGAGCTTATCCAGACTAGGGTGAGATCTTCCAAACAGCTCTGGACAAATATTCCAGCCCTGGATTTTTTTGATTTTTTTTCTTACATTTCTACCCAGAACTAGATCACCGCAATGGTGGTATTCCTCTAGTACCTGGGGGAAGGAGGTGAAATTGTATTTGCACCTGGGTTCGAACCCACAACATGTTCATGCCACTGAGCAGACCCATCGCTTTGGACCACTCGGCCACTCCACATCCCCAATAATAATGCCTCATATAGCCTCTTATTCCATCCATGGATGCCCGACTGCGCACTAAAATGTTAGTGAAATTTGCGAGTAAAAAGGTTTGAAAGTTTTCCATGTTTGAATCTGCCTTCAGGTCATATTTGATTTTGACAATGATAATTGTCCATTAATTTTGGATTTATTTCTCATGAATAATTGGCTTTGTTCCCTGCTTAAGCTTTTTGTAAATCAAATCATGAAAAGAAAATTCTTACTGCAAAAAAATGTAGTCCAAAGGTCATTTTCCTGGTATTTGCGGAGGAAAGGCCTCCGAACATCTTGTTTTCTCTGTGAAATAAAGGTTAGCCATAGGGTTGTAGGGAAAACAAAGACGGAATGTATTGGATGTCTTTAAACCCACAAGAAACTTCACATTGCATCAGGTTTTGCATCCAATTACTGGATAGCGGCTTGTGTTACAGAGAATTGGAAGTAATCGAAGAAATGAGAGCCGTTTGACAACCGTAGGCAAAGACAACTATTTTACCAGCAGGGCCTTGTTTCATAATCAGGGACATAGGAATTAAGTAGAAAAACATCCCATTTAGGATAAATTCCGTTTCATAATCAAAGTTGATAACTTCTCAAAAATTCGCAGGGACTTCTCAAAGATTGACAGCCCATGTCGTCACCCTGTCTGCTATTACAGTTACTATGTAATAAGACAAACATGCATAGCCAGTCCCATGGTCCACCCTCACCCAGTCATGGTTGGGTGCACCTTGTTGTGGCTGCAAAGTCCTGCAAAGATGGACATGTGAATGTGCGAAGGTCTCACATTATGAAACGCCAGACTGGGACATTCTTTGTAACATTTGATCACCATTCGCAAATTTTCCAAATACATCTCCCCATGTCTCCGTTATTATGAAACAGCACCCTGGTAACCATTTAGATGGGACGTCCAGTTGGGAGTTAGTCTAGTAATTCTTAATATAAATAAATACATGAATTCCTAAGTCACTGCCAAGCTTAGACAATGGTCTGGAGCACTCTGACCAGTTCGGATTTGTTCAATTTTCCAGACAGCCTAACTGAACTAATGTCCTTACAATGTCTTACAATTCTAAGGTATTGTCTTACCTGAGAGCCAAAGATAGCTTTGAGCTGGAATAATTTGCTCTCTGAAACTTGTGGTAGAACGACAACAACGGTGAGGTGTCACAGGAAAATGAGTCACAAGTAGCATAAAATGAATTTTGAGATATCATCGTATTTGAAAGATAAGATCAAGCAGATACTAATGATAGTTAACATCTAATAAGTACTTCTATATATTTCTATGCATGAGAACATTTTTCGCAATATTATTTAATAGTCAATCACTAGTAAAGTAGTGAAATATACTCCTTAGGATATTCAATTCACAGTCTTGGAATTTGAAACAAGTATTCATAAGTTACTAACAGCGCAGAACAACCCAAAAATGTAAGCATTCTAAGTACGAGTTCCTGTGAAAAAACATTTGAGAAAAAATATTTTTTGCAACTTGTGACTAATTTTCCTGTAACACATTACACATTTATGTGTCCCACAACATTAAGCCTGTATGGGAGGTGTTATTTAAGACAATGGCTAGGCAAGCTTTCCCATTTGGGCACGCTTGAGTGATTTCCAAATCCCCGCATTCCTATTTGGGCGCACTTGAGTGATTTCCTACTCCCGGCATTCCGTATAAACCCAATACCTCGTACCGTGTAGAACTAATATTTCTAGGGATGTTTCTGAGCGTGTTGCCGAGGGACATATAGACACAACACATGCAGTTAGCACTTCCCGAACAGGGATATATATAGCAGAGAGATTGATCTAGCAGTTTGTATAGAACAGTGAACCGGACACCTACCTGTATATATAATAGGTTCATGGCCATGGCCTGGGCAAGCAAATTGTCACGTTACAATCAGTCCTCCATTAAATAAATGGTACGGCATCAGATACTGTAATAAATATATAGCTCTGACCTGTTTTGAATCCCACTGTATGTACTACACTTCCACACGTATTGTTTGGTATCAAACGTTATCAAGCATGTATGATTTAGATAACAAAAAATACCATTCAGTATGCAGGTACTGAGCAGTGTTTTGTACTGCATTGTGCATTTACGGCATCATGGTTTAGTGACTATATATATAATAGACGATGAAGACGGCGCCTATAGATGTGCTTATAGCCCTGTTTAGTGCCACAAAGAGACTCGTTTATTGTCGCAAAATTACACAGTATTGTCCAATAAATACTGACACTGAATTCTCTATAATGATGTCTTGGGAGAGTCGGAGAGCCTATTTAAAGGGGAGTGGTTCGATAGGCAGAATCTAGTATTGAAAACTACAACTACAACTTGTTGTTATAGACGTTAGGAATGCCATAGTAAGAGGTCTCTCAGGAGTCTCTTGGAGTTGTCTCAGACTAGTCTAAGAAAATATTCATATATATTGTTGTCGCCATCGGTATTATCTGCAGAGCGGTTAAATAAACCTGTAGAGAACATGATGTGAGTTAGTTGTTTCGTTCGTCCAGCCTCGTCCAAGGTTCGTCTCGGTTCGTTTTGGTTCGTTCTCTCGTCCAGCTTCGTCCAATTATCAGTTTTAAATGTGAGGAATTAATGATTATTTCTGGGTTCTATCCTCCTAGTGTGGGGATCGCACCACCTAGGACTTCTGTAATGTTAATTAATCGAGTTGGATGGGGATCTGCCCAGCAGGGCCGGTTGGCGTCTGTCTCCGAAGAATTGTAGACACAAAGCGAAAGGTTAAGTTTGGCGATCTCGGCTTGTTTATTCTCTTTGTAGTAAAACTGGGGAGGTCTACCTCGTACCCTGCCTGGGCTCCAACTGCCCTTACCCTGAAATCCCACCCCTATTTATACTCCCTCCCCCCATGGACCCGTCCTTGCTCACAATGCAAGACCCTAGCGCCCCAGGCGGTGGACGAACGTACCCCAATACATCGCTCGTCCACCACCTCCCTATCCCCGATTACAACAATACCCTCCCCTTAATAAATTTTGGACCCCAAAATTGTAAAAACCCTGACATGTAAAAAGCCTTTAACAACAGTGATCGTCTACTAAATCAAATAACAGCGAATCCAACTTGTCTTTTAACTACTCTACAAGTTCATAACTACTATCATCGACGGCACTACAACTTCTTTTAACAACAACTGGTAGGCTGCCGCGCTTCATCTTCCTAATGACGACTGGTCCTCCTAGTCCCTTTCCTCGGTTTCTTCCCTCCGGTGTGTCTTCCATGTGGTTTGGACGAACTTCACAGTCCCGGCTTCTATCTCGGTTTGGGTCATCCTCTCCCGGACGGACTGGATCGGGTGGGAGGCAATATCAGGCAAGTCCAGAGAGAGTTCTGGGTTAGGAATGGTGGCCCGTACGTCTCCTCTCCACACAAAGGAGCGCCTGTACTTTACCGTCCACACGTCCTCCATGTCGGCAATGTCCCATTGCTGACGCCACTCCGACATGGTGACGGTGGACGGCACCCACATCTCCGCTGGGATCTGTAGTTCCATCCTTGGGTCGAACACGTCCCCGGAGAGGAGAGGTGTTCTGGTCCTCCTCCCAAATGGGCCTCCTCGTGCAGTCACTGTCCTCCACTGTTCTCCACCTTAACCTTCGGGACAGAGGGTTTCTCAGTTTCTCCTGGATGAGTCAGGACGGACTGAGGGGGTAGCTGATCCTTCCCGTCTTGATTGGCCGCCCTCTCTCCTGCCGTCTTTAGGTTTTCCAGGCTACGCTTGGACCCTGGGGTCAGGTCCAGAGGGATGGACCACTCTGGAGCGGGGGAGTTGTTGACTAAGGTACCTAGCTGAGTCTGGAACACTGGCGTATTTAAGGTGGAACAGGGTGGTAGGGCTGTCCTCCTGGTCTCTTCTGGCGACTCTGTCGTAGCTCCTCCTGGTCCGGTGGAGGCAACCTTTGTCTGTGCTCCTTCCGGATTCCTCTCCATAGAGCTGAGGAGTTGCAGCATCATTTGTTGAGTTTGTGGTGTGGCCAAATTCACCGGGAAGCTCGTCCAAGCACTGCCTGGACGAATCACAGACGGACCACCGGGGGGGGGTGTAGAGATGCTGGGGACCCAGGAGTATGGGTTGGTGAGCTGGAGATGGCTGTAGGAGAGGAAGGGGGGTAGTCTTAGCTTCTATGGGTGCCACATCTTTCCTGGGAGCTGTAGACGCAGGTCCTGACGACTGACTGACAGTAGTGGAGGTGACTGAACCCAGCGGTATTGGTTTCGTCTGAGGTTGTTGTCGTCCACGTGGCTCGTCCACCTCTCCTTCTGAGAGGCTCTTGCCATCGTCCTCCTCCTCCTCATAGTCCTCGTCCCCACCTAGCTCGAACTCAGGTTCGCCCCCTAACTCCTGATCGACCTCCTGCCCATGTTTGGTCGATGCTCCCACATCCATTTGGGCTAATATGCTGGCCGCTTCTACGACTTGTAGGTCGTCCGTCCCCGAGGGCCGTCTGTCTAGACGATCCTGTGACGAAGATTCTCTCTTAGTCTCCTGGGCTGACTCATCTTTGTTGGGCGTCTGTTTAGGTAACTTAGCATCCTTCTCCTTTGCTTGCTGGGGCTTCTCTTTGGTAGACCTGTCCCGGTGGCCTGAGGATTCGTCACGTGAGCGGGAGGTGGAGGATAACGACTTACGGTGCTCGTCCTTGCTGCTGGACGAACCGTCTTTACTGGCCTGGCGACCCTTGTTGGATGTCGCATGTTCCCTCTTCCTTGATCGCGATTCTGACTTAGCTGGGATTTGGTCAACACTGTCTTTTCTAGACGGGGAGTGTTCGCTGACTCTGGTCTTTCCTTCCCGCGATGACCCGCCTGTACTCGTCCCGTCCCGGTCTCTCCGGTCCCGAGGAGTTGGGTGTTTTCCTGCTTCGTCTCTGTCTGTGCTAGTGCGCAGATCGGTGCCAAACAAGGCTTCTGGTCGTGGGGCTGGACGAACAGGGGCTCTCCGGGGGGACGATCTCCTGGGGGAAGTAGCTGTCCGGGACTGACTGGTGGAGTTGGACAGTCGGGACACCACTACCCTTACGTCCTCGTGAGCCTTGTCCTCGTCCATCTTCTGTTTCTTGGTTGGGGGGTCCTCTCCCTCCAACAAAGCGGTCATGACGGGGCCCCCATGTAGACGAGGACACATTCTCTCTCCCGAGCGATAGAGGGTCACCTCCTCCTCTGTTGCCGGACGAGCGTACAAGGCCGGCGCCCGGGCCGTGGTCATCAGGACCCTGGCTACTCCCTGTTCTATTTCAACTCCATGGTTGTTCCGGACGTGTGGTATGAGGTCCTGTCCCCTGGAGGCATACACTGCCTTCTTGCAGCCGCGGATCGGGCACAAGTAACCCTTGAACAGGTTTTCATGATTACTGAGGTGCTTGTGCAAATAGGTACGATTTGCCAGTGTCTTGTCACAGGCCCAACAGTCAAACTTGCCTTCTGCATTTGGGGCGAGGGCTTCGCCGTCCAACCGCGTCCAGCTGACTTCCTCGTCCTCCGGGATCATCATGGTGGTATGTGGGTTCGTGTCAGCACTACTCGGTAGAGTATCGATCTCTGTTGCTTGCAGTTTGTGAGCGGATTTGTCTGTCTTTTCTGATTCCGACTTGTTTTTGTTGTGGCTGGAAGTAGTCTGACTCCACTTCCTGTTTGAGTTGCCTCGTCCCGCCGTTGGAGGCGCTACCGTCCGGTCTGACTGTGGACTGCACAAGTCAATGATAGGGGGCGCCACCGGTGTGCCTCTCGTCCCGCTCCTGTCTTTGCTTGGCACTACGATCTTGGAGGCTATCTTCCTTCTGTCCAGTCCCAACTCCTCGGCCCTTTCCCGATCTATCGTCTGCAACTTCCGCACACGTCTATCCTCGTCTGGACGATCTGCATGGTCTTCCCGATCCCTTTTTCCCCTCCTCTTATCCCGGCTCGGACTGTGGGAGTGCCTCCGGGGGTGATTCTCTTTCTGGTTTCGGTGAGACATGATTATTCTAACAGACTCTCGTTGGGTGTGACTGTCTGGCTCAAGTTCGTCTGCTAGAATGAGCTGATGACCCGTCCCCGGAGGGAACGTCTCCAGGCCGTCCGACGTCGAGGTAACCCTAGTGACCACCTCCACGGTGGCTCCGCCCCCTCCATCCTGGTCCTTTTGACGAGCTATTTTTAGGCTGTCTCCATGCACTACCTTCTTCTTCCTGCCCCACCTGATCTGATATGTGGTGGTGGACAGACAGTGTTCAATCGTCCATGGCCCCGTCCAAAACCGCTGGAACTTTGGACACAACCCTATTTTCTTAATGGGTTGGAAGAACCAGACAGTGTCTCCCTCCTGATATACGACCTCCCTTACTTTTTGGTTGTACCACGCCTCGACCTTCTCCCTCGCCGTTGCCATATTTTCCCAGGCCACACGATGGGCTGTAGCCATCCTATGATGGCACTCCTGGACGAATCCCAGGGGATTCGTCCTCGTCTCCGGCGAGGGGTAGCAAAGTTCCCATGGTAGGTGTAACTCTTTTCCAAACATTAGATAGTTCGGAGAGTACCCGGTCGTCCTGTGTTGACCCGCTCGGTAAGCAGCGCTCACATAGGGTAACCACTCGTCCCATTGCTCCTGTACGTCCGTCACCGTAATGAGCATGGCTAACATGGTCCGGTTCCATCTCTCCGCCTGTCCATCCGCCTGAGGATGGTACGGGCAGGTATGCGTCTTGTCTATTCCCATCAATTCCGCGATTGACGCAAACAATTCCGATTCGAAGTTCCGGCCTTGATCTGTGTGCCAGGTCCGCGGTGCTCCGAATTTGCACACAACTTCTCGGACCAAGACCCTGGCCACAGTGGTGGCGGTCATGTCGGCTATTGGAAAGCCTCCGTCCATTTCGAGAAAAGGTCTGTCACCACTAAAGCATACTTATGACCCCTCTCTGTTAATTTGAACGGTCCCGTGATATCAATAGCCCACTCCTCCCCCACTGTAGCCAACGGACGAGCTCCCAAACGAGTTCGTCTCCTCGTCCCGTGGGTCTTGGTTTGCTGACAGGTTGGGCAGCAATCAATTTCCAACGCGACTTGTTTGTCCATGGACGGCCAGATCTGCTTCCTTCCTAGTTTTTCCCGAGTCCGGTCCCTTCCTGCATGAAGGCCGAAGGGTCCCTCGTGAGCTTGACGAATCAGGCCAGGACGGACGGATCGTGGGACGAACGCCTTCCAGGTCCGCCCTCCATGTTGATCTATCACCACTAGGCCCAGGATTCCATCACGAATGGACAAATCTGAGAACCGGCGATGAAGCCAATGACATTCTACGTCTCCGAAGCCCCGTCCTGGATCTGGTCTCGTTCCTGCTTCCACAGCTCGCCTGAATTCTTGCACCAAGGGATCGGCTTCCTGGCTGACTCGCAGGTCGTCCACTGCTTGATCAATCCGGAGCATTCCCACCACTCCCCCTTCTCCGTCCCCGAGTTCGTCTTCGTCCTCCGTCTCCGTTCGTCCACACTGGTGGCATGGTTGACGAGAGAGTCCGTCCGCGTTGCCATGTCTTGTCCCCGGGCGATGTTCAATCCTAAATTCGTAGCATCCAAGTTCCTCTATCCAGCGTGCTAGCTGGCCCTCAGGTTCTTTGGTTTGCATTAACCATTTCAGCGCACTATGATCCGTCCGAATCAAGAACTTGGCGCCCACTAAGTAAGGTCGAAATTTCCTCACCCCGAAAATGACTGCAAGGAGTTCTTTCCGAGTGACGCAGTAATTCTTTTCTGCTTTGGTTATAGTACGACTTGCGAACTGGAGTACTCTTTCTCGCCCTTCTATATTTTGGGATAACACCACTCCCAGACCTTCTGCGGACGCGTCACAATCCAGTAGCATCTCGGCCTCCGCTTCCGGGAAAGCCAACAACGGGGAGAAGGACAGGGCTTGGACGAGCTGGATCTTGGCTGCCTCACAGTCGTCCGTCCACACGAACGGTACTCCCTTTTTCGTCAGACCATGGAGGGGTGCTGCAATTCGTGCAAAGCCAGGTACAAAAGATCGGTAGTAGGAACAAAATCCCATGAATGATCGAACATCCTTCCTATCCTTCAACTCCCCCCATTTCTGCAAGGCTTCTATTTTAGACGGGTCCGTCCCCACCCCCTCCCCGGATATGAGGTGTCCGAGAAAACTCACTTCTCGTCTGAATAGCTGACATTTCTTGGTTTTTATCTGAAGGCCTGCTTCTCTCAGTCTAGTAAATACTCGTCTTAGCCGTCCCGCACATTCGTCCACGGTTCATCCAAAGACGATCACGTCATCCAAGTACACTAGACACTCCTCTCCCACCATCCCGGATAAGACTGCATCCATCAACCTTTCAAAGGTGGAGGGTGCATTTACTAATCCGAAAGGCATCACTCGGAATTGATAAAGGCCCTTGTGGGTGCAAAACGCTGTCTTTTCTCTAGAGTCTGGATCCATTTCTACTTGCCAGTATCCACTGGCCAGGTCGATGGTTGCGAAAACCTTAGCCCCTGTTAGGCTATCCAGGATGTCGTCCATCCGGGGTAGAGGGTAGGCGTCCTTGCGGGTCAGTTGATTTAACTGTCGATAGTCCACGCAGAACCGCCACCCCCCATCCTTTTTCCGGACGAGCACCACTGGAGAGGCCCAGGGGCTGTATGAGGGTTCGGCAACTCCCATCTTTAGTAATTTGTCCAGCTCGTCTTCCACCAGTTGTCTGCGGTGTATTGGGACCCGTCGAGGACGAGTCTTGATCGGGGCGTGATTCCCTGTATCGATGACGTGGGTGGTTCGAGCCGTCCGACCCAGCCGGTCTGCAAAAACATCTTCAAAATCCTGATACAATTCTCGTATCAATTCTTCCCTTCCTTGGACGACCATGGTATCTGTCTGCTTCCAAAGAGCTTCTTCAATCGACTGTTCTCCCTCTCCGATCTGGGTTTCCGTCTCCCCCGGAGAGTCCCGGGAATGGTCGACTCGTCCCACTGGTCGTACTTCGTCCTCAGGGCTTTCCTCGACTTCTTCCCATTGTCCCACCCGTTCCCCCGGGTGTAATTCTATGTCCCTGGAAGTGGGATTTGACACCCGCACCCAGGTCTCCCCTGCTACCACCTGGTTGATGGACCAGGCAGTGAGCAGTCCTGACTCGAGCCAATATGGTTCGATCACCACCTCGTCCTGGTGGCCCCACTCTTGGATTCTGGCCAAAAGATTTACCCAGGTGCCCGAAGGAATCGTTGTTCCCTCCCCGACTTCCACAGGACCCACCTGTACGATGCTGTGGTCGAATTTGACGGTTTCTTTATCTACATACACAACTCCCTTGAGGGGTCGTAACACATCCATCCCCAGGATGCCCATATAATTTATGTCCACCACGATTGCTGGCACGGGTATGATCGTTCCCTGGAACATGACTTCGAGATGGACCCGCCCCAAAATTTCCATAGGCTCGCCTCCTACTCCTACGACTCTGACTGCAGTGGGTTGGAGCACTGGTCTGTCCACCATCTGCTCCCACACCCCCCGTCCCAGCAGCGTGACACAAGCGCCTGTGTCCACCAACCAGTCTATGTCCATGCCCTTGCATTTTCCCCGAACCAGGATTCCTTTGGAGCGGTGGTCCCACCTCCCCTGGACATTCGTCTCTCCCGATCGCGCTCGTCCACCACTTGTGCCGGATGCTGCTGGGACAGTGGCCCGGCCACCTACTGTCCCCCAGAGTTTTCCGCCCCGTCCTTCCTGACTTTCTGGACCTGGTGGGGGCATTCCCTTTTGAAATGCCCTTCTTCTCCGCAGCCGTAACACTTGTTCGTCATGTCCCGGTTGCGGTATGGCCGTTGCCAGGTGTCTGCTTTAGTGAGTAGGTTCTTCATCATCTCCTCCAGTTGATGTATCCGATCATCCGGTCCTCCAGCTTGGACAGCCCTGATAGACGACTTGGTTCGTCCACCCTGTTCCTCGGCCGCAAAATGGGCTCCTCCATGTAGAGCGGCGGACCGAGCCTCGGCTAGCGTCTTAGGTTTGGCCTGAGCGACCCATCTTCGCAGTTGGCTGTCGGCTAATGCAGAGGTGAACAAATCTTTGCTCAAGTCGTCCAGTGTTTCTTTGTCCGCAGCTGGATAGGCCAGTCGGGCCAGACGTTCAATCTCGTCTGCGATCTGTTGCAGCCCTTCCCCGTCCTTCTGTTTTCTAGCCCGAAGCTCTGTTCGATATAGCGCTATCTGGTCTGCTGGTTGGAACCGATCTTGTAATGCCTGGACGAGCTTAAGAAACGTCCCCTCTTCCTCAAAATCCACCTTCTCGAGCAAACGAAGTGCAGGCCCCGCTAGGCATACACCCAGGTGTAAACCCATTTCGTGGCCCGTCCACTGGTTCAACTCAGCTACCAGCCGAAAGTGGTGAAGGAATTCGGTGAGGGATCCTGTCCCATCAAAGGCCCTCGGAGTGACTTTCATTTTCTTCGGCCCTGTCGTCGCAGCTGTGGTCGGGCTCGTCCCGCGGGGTTCTTCCTTCGGAGTCATGTCGGCTCCCTGTTGGAGAACTCCAGCTCGTTCGTATCCATGGCCCAACCAGCTACTCCACGTTCTCGGATGTGCTCCTATTTCTCCAGACGGCGATAGAGGGTGAGATTCATCAGTGAGTATCCCACCGCTGCCACCATTGTTGTCGCCATCGGTATTATCTGCAGAGCGGTTAAATAAACCTGTAGAGAACATGATGTGAGTTAGTTGTTTCGTTCGTCCAGCCTCGTCCAAGGTTCGTCTTGGTTCGTCTTGGTTCGTTCTCTCGTCCAGCTTCGTCCAATTATCAGTTTTAAATGTGAGGAATTAATGATTATTTCTGGGACTGGGGACCTAGCAGAAGTTCTATCCTCCTAGTGTGGGGATCGCACCACCTAGGACTTCTGTAATGTTAATTAATCGAGTTGGATGGGGATCTGCCCAGCAGGGCCGGTTGGCGTCTGTCTCCGAAGAATTGTAGACACAAAGCGAAAGGTTAAGTTTGGCGATCTCGGCTTGTTTATTCTCTTTGTAGTAAAACTGGGGAGGTCTACCTCGTACCCTGCCTGGGCTCCAACTGCCCTTACCCTGAAATCCCACCCCTATTTATACTCCCTCCCCCCATGGACCCGTCCTTGCTCACAATGCAAGACCCTAGCGCCCCAGGCGGTGGACGAACGTACCCCAATACATCGCTCGTCCACCACCTCCCTATCCCCGATTACAACAATATATATATATAGTGCAATGCCAGTTAACAGGGAGTTGCGAGGCCTTTAACGGTGCTTTACCATACAGTTGTATATCAGGTGCTATATCAGGTGCTCTATCAGGTGCACTAATGGTACACTTTTTTATACCATTAATTTGTAATAAGCCATAGTATAAAATGAGTGAAAGCGCAGCTTAAACAAGCTCCAGCATTTGTTTCATTATAAAATAAAGATTAGTTTCTTTTAATTGGGGTTCCAAGTTTGTTGTTTTAAAGAAAAATTCTATCGAGACTGTTTCATGCTGACATGCTATTTTCAAGTATAGGGTTTTCTACATTTCGGCCTATATTTGACCCTTTTAAATAAGGTTTGAAACCAATGAAAGTTGGAACATTGAATGCCAATAACTAGGTTACAAGCGATCTGCAATCCCTTCACACACATTGTAAAGAACTCCCTCAGCTCCATAGACACCCGAAGGTCTACGAATCACAATCCGAGGTGTGTGATAGTTGAGGTGGGGGTGATATGAAAAATATAATCAGGCTACCTGTGTAGCTCATATATCATATAACTCGCCTGAATAATGATAATGATAATTGGATTTTGTCTTGATTGTGTAGTTCAGTACGTGCCTATAGATCGATCATGCTAGAGGAGTTATACTTGCTCGATCAGATCGCGTTGTGTCCTTGGGGAATATGACATTTTTATCATCAAATCATTTATATCATGCAGCAGAGATTGTCCTGTGCAATTCCGAGATGATAGCTTCATGTTTCCGTTCCCAGAGGGCCAAATTTATGTTGTTTTCCACGAGAAATTCAGATCATCGCGTCATTGCGAGTGGACCCAGAGAAACACTTCATATCCATCATTTTAAATTAAAGAAGGACTTAAGCGGGTAAGTCAAATAACTCAGGATATCTACTTACGTACATCAAAAGCATTGGCGCTTTATGAAAATTGAAAAATTACCTGGTCGGAATAAAAAGACGTAGGACGTTTTTCGAAAGCATCTCGATCGCCTATGTTTGTACTTTTTCAATGAAGTTTGATACCAATTAACTACATAAATTATACCTTTTCAAAGACGGTCGGTCATCTATTCTTTTTTATTTACTCCTCGTCCCTACTGTTCATTTATAACTGAATTATGTCAGCCGTCCCCTTCTTCACGTAAGCGGATCCTAGGAAGACCTAATTATACTCACACTCTAATTGCGCGAACAGATGACTTGGCACATTTTATATTCTCTTCTTAGAATCGACAATTCATTTTAGACACAAGGAGGAATTACGCCGAGTAGCCTTAGGTATTCATCGTTTGAGATGATACATGCACGTTTCAGCTGTGGAGAGAAATAAAGAAACAAGAAACATGCTTCCTTACCAATAGGGAACTTGAATGTCCACCATCTTGAATCTTGATTCGCATGGAACTATGGGAGTTATGGTACAATATTAAAATCTATAGAAAACACGTCATGTTCAGCATAGGATGCTCCAAAGGCGATGTCAATGTGTATACATGTTCCCATAACGCAAGTCTCCATCGTTCCCACGATGCATTGAGTTCTTATAGATCATTTATATATACTTTGTGATATTGGTGAAACCATTTTTGCAATTTTCGATATAACTGTTATTTTATGTTAACTGTTCGATATAAATATTTGTATGTCAAACCTGAACTGAATCTATCCCAGCATGAACTGTAACTGCATGCAAATCCCCTTTGGAGACGTCTGGGGCAAGTGAAACTTGCGTACCTAGTCCCCTATTTGGAAGGAGCATTATTATCACAATCCTTAAAGCTGTATTCTCAGATGTATATAATATATAACAAATTTTATTCAGTAACAGCTTACATTGAATTCATATATCAATCATTTACCGAACTGGAAGAGTACTCTGCGTAGCAGATCTTCCTTATTATCTAGAGTTTTATTACAGATTGTTCAAGTAGTTCTTTCTTATGCTTACTTGATTTTCAAGTAAGAGTGTTCTCCTTATTATGGGCTTGGTTTCCAAGTCAGTGTCAATGTTAAGTTCTTCACAGTATGGACTTTTCCTCGTTGAGAAACACAGTTTTGTTTGTCATGAAATTGCGTCAAAGTTATATGATCGAAATTGGTTACAATTAGTTCCCATTGATTTTTGGTCATTAAGCTGATTGAATAATCAAAGTGACATAACAACAAATTACAGTATCATACAATTCAGTTCCCCACCCATGTCGATATAAGTCGACCATATGTCTCACAGATCGTACATGTCTGTTTTCTTCCCCCCTATTTCCCTATAATCACACGGTTTTCCTTTTTCTGGTAACAGGTAAGGATCATACTCCATTTTTCAAGTAATTTTTAAATCCCTCTCTAGTTTTGTACTTCTCTGGCGTTCCTTGGGAGATTATTTCAAAGACCAGTTAATTTGTATAACTATGATTTTTTGAATGCTTCGTTATTTGGGTGTGGAACCAAAAGCTTCTTACCATCGTTTAAGCTATGTAGATTTATATTTTTATTGTCAATGTTACGACATAAAGAACCTTGCCAAATTTACTCATAATTATGACTTACAGAACTGCATTTATCAATATTCTGCTCGTGTTATAATGTGTATACAAGAATGTGAAGTCAAATCTATAAGGGAAAACGGCCACTGGTGAGCAAAAATAAGTGAAGCCACCACAGGAACAGATTTCGGCGGATCTGTGAAATATAAATGTGGACTTCTATGAAACCCTGTAACAGAAACAACCGGAAAAAACCCTCCACATTATATTAAGGTGATGTCAATCATCCTCAGTTAATCTATTTTTTTTTTTGACATTTCTTTATTCAGGTAAGAAAAGCTGAGGCAAGTGCCCAGAATCTTATTTACATGGCTAGGGTATTCCCTACCTCCCGCCAGGCCCTGAGGGAACATGGTAACGGATAACAGTGATGAATAGATGAGATGAGATGAAGTTGAGATTTAAATAATACAGAAAAAAGATGGAAACGATATTGATAAATCAAATCAAATAATGGAGTACATCGAATGGTATATTTTCAAGTATTATTATTATTATTAACAGTATTAAGCTATGATTCCTTCTGGAATGTTCCGTATTCATCGGTCAATAATCAGTCAGTGATAGTTTTTTTACCTTGAGTACTTATTGTACATATTAGTTACTTACTGGAAGTAGTGTTCAAGGGGAATTTGACCCCGTAATATCGCGGTTTTGGTAACCGATTTAAATATCAACTTGTCTTCAATGCGTTTGAAGGATATATTGAGATCATTCCACATCTGGATACCCGTGTAAGCCAGTGACCTATGAAACCTATTATCAGTCGGGCGTACTAACTTGAAGTTAAGTGACCTATTGTCTCTTAGTACATAGTTAGCTACAATTTCATCCCTTACTAACCAGTCCACTCTGCGTTGGTAGTATTGTTTGTGCATAAATTTCACTGTATTATAAAACAGTCGTTCGTTCACTTTCATAGTACTACTTTTATGGTAACTGTTATCTTTCAGCATCTCACATGTAGTTGCTTCAAGCTCCCCCTTATAACTCACTAAAGTAGGGCATCAGCTGGATAACTGCTCAAATATCGAGTCTGTCGGATGTATAAAGAGTTCTATCAGTCGTTGAACATTATTTCATCTTCCAAACCAGGATATTTACGCCATAATTAACAGAAATGTTTTTCGCGTGGAATGACGACAGGTCGGAGGCTGGTGAACCTAACATGGCCGACCTACTAGGGTTAGATGAGTGGCCGGCTGGTGCCAAAACAGAAAAGTCTAGATCAGATTTGCTCAGGAAAAAGCTGATGTTTCTTGACAATTTAGTCAGGAAAAACAGCCAAGAACTGAACTATCTGAGAGAGGCTTTTGATTTAGAACGTAAAAATAACACCAAGCTTAAGAATCGTGTACGACAGCTAGAGGCGAGGTCTGACCAGGAGGAGAGTGAACTGACAGCCGTTGCAGATCGAGTTGACGACGCTGACAGGCTAAAACGATCACTAAATGTGGTCGTCACTGGCCTGGCCGAGCAAGACAATGAGGATCTACGAGGAAAAATTGATAATTTGTTGACTCACCTTGGGGTTAACTTCAATGCTAATGACACTCTTCGAGCCTTCAGGCTAGGCCAGAAACGTCCAGGTACGGCGAGAAATCTCATGATACACTTGAGAAACGTTGAACAAAAGGCAGCCATGTTTAAAAATGCGCAGAAGTTGAGAGTTGGGTACAATGGTGTATTCCTAAATGACGACTTGTCAGTCACCGACAGGAAGAAACAGGGTGACCTTCGTGCACTTGCTTATGTGGCGAAGAAAGTGGCTGCCTACAGAATGACCAAAGTCAGAGGCCTTACGTTAACCATCAACGATAGGAAAATAAAATGGGGCGAATGGGATCGCCTGCCTGCCAACGTTAGCCTTAATGCCACGGCTATTGAAGCTACTGGAGACGAAGGCATTGGTTTTAAAGGGGAGAGAGCTTATCTCTCCAACTTTAGCCCTTGCAGAATCGTGGATAATGACACTGGATATGTGTACAAAAGTGCGGAGGCCATGTTCCAGGCGGAGAAGGCCATTCACTTCGGTGACCCAGATCTTGCTCTAACAATAACAAACGAGAAGGACCCGAGGCGCTGCAAGTTCCTCGTCCGGAATCTCCCGAACGACAATGCCGAGTGGATCGCTAGAGAAGATGATGTAATGTTAAGGGTCTTAATGGCCAAATTCAACCAAAATACGAAGCATCATGATTATCTAGTGTCCACAGGCAATAAACACCTGTATGAGTGTACTGAGAACAAGAAATGGGGAGCCGGTAAAGATATCCGGAAAGCCAAAGAAATCACGGGAACTACCGAAGGCTTCCGAAACATCCTCGGCCGGAAGCTTGAAGAGGTCAGGGCCGTCCTTCGATAGCCTCGTGTGAAAGTAAACAAGAGGTTAAATGGATTACCCGCCGACATATGGTTCTCAAGTCATTGCCAACATATTCAGTGACTCAAGAGGAAGAAAACTAAAATATAAGCTTAACCCTAGCAAGACCTATCAGGACAAAATACCAGATTTTATATTCTATACAGAGGTTTACCCAGGAGCTCGTCTCGCTCAGGTCTGTCGTCATGCTGACATTTTTCTCTCCACCAATGGACCCTCTATTGTGTACTTAATGGCAGGTATATGTGATATCACTACAAAAACAAGAAACAAACGAGGTAAAAATGTTTTCACCTTCTCTTGGCCCTCGACTGAATCGCTGCTATTACATATGAAGTCAGAAATATCAACAACCACCAGTCACTTAAGAAATTGTCACCAAAGTTCACCGATAATCATGTGTCCAATCACAGGAGCAGATCTGGAGAAATTTTGCTCAAATCTAGACACAGACAAACAACACATATTGGATGAAGGCATCATTGAAATCAACAGATATATACAACAGATTAATCAGGAAAACAATATTTCTACCCCCTTAGTCCGGGAGCCAGAGGGTTGAACCTCGCATTGTCGGATAAAGTTTTTTTTTTCGCTGTTTCATGTAGCCTAGGGGTAGGTAATCACAAATCAGGGGGGTGACCGTTCCCACCTATTGAGCAATTTTAGATATTAACCCTTTTATCCCGGTCATGCCAATATACCTCAAATACAGGATTTTTTAGGATTCATAGCATTCATTTATTCTGATCTGAATAGTGCACTTTGTGACACCTTTTTGAAATTTGGTATGCTATTAGAACAGGTCATAAGGTTGTTAAAAATCACTGGCTACAAGTTGGGGGAGAACCCTGGTGGCCGGTAGCTGCAAAATTCAAAATGGCTGCCACCAAACATCAAATGCACCATAGTTTGGCTTCTACTGGCTGGATTTTCAAGTGTGATACCACTTTTCAGATGTTTTTAAGTATGAGAAATTCATTTCTGTGGACTGTATTGAGTTTCAAGGTCATTTCAAGGTCAGAATCCAACATGGCTGCTGCCATGAAACTAGAATGTCATAGCTCAGCTCCAATTAACCACACATACTTCTGTAACACCAGTTTTAATGTGTTTTCAGGAGTGAGGAAACTATTTCTAAAGTCATTTCTCTCTTTTGAGGTCATTTTCTAGGTCAAAATCCAATATGGCTGCCTTTCAATGCAAAATTGCAATACCAAATATGCAGCTGTAAGTGGGTTGAAGTATGTGTGAGGCAGAGAGCAAGCAGAATATGGTACATTGAAAATATGTATGCCATCAACATTACTACCTATATTTTGTATTGTTAAGAATTCATTATTAAATAGATTTACATCCACCTCTGTTGAGAAAAATATTTGAGAGAGATCAACACCCAGGTAACCTCATTTTAGGCAAAAGTAAACTGCGTTGAAAGTTTGGGATGTGTACATGGCTCCAGTAAAAACCCTTTAGAACATCTCTGGAAGTGTGACTGTTGTAATAGAATGATTAACTATGCGGGATGAGGTCACCCCATGGCCCCGTAACCATTGGCCTACATCATTGGCCATATGCTCAAATTGTTGTAAGGTGGTCTCCATGTGCTGCCAAATTTGGCAAGCTGGGGAATTGATGAAGTTGTCAAGGAAGCCCCAAAATTCCTTATGACTTGCTATGGTCAATCAACCAGCGACACAATGAATGCTGCCAGATTGTGTATGTGGAAAACCAAAATGATGAATTTGATAGAGCCCCCTTAGTTGATGACATTATCAGATCCTGGATTCAGGTAGAATGTCTTGTGTTGTGTTGTTGTATGGCATAGCACAATAAATCCAAACCCATGAGAGGTTGATTACACCATGTTTGGACTCAGGATCAAGAAGCTGCTGCCTCATCCTCGGCCAGAATATACCGTTATTGTCCCTGATGTATTTATGATGAGAGTCATAAAATAAGGTGGGTGCAAGTGGGGATAGATTGCAATAATCCAAATGTCAGGAGGGATGTAGAATCAATGTTTATTTGTTATTTTTCATTGTTTTGTATTTTGCCAGAATAACACCAATGTAATGCTGCTTTGATTGTTACTTGAAACTAGAAACTAAATTAGTTTATTTACTTTTACTACTAAATAAACATGGCCCCTTCACTCATTACTTTGTGACATTATTACTTAATTTTCATTGTCCTCCTTAGGTTTAACATTGAACTTCCTATGATTTTTCACTAGTAATCTAAGGTGGTTTACTTTTTCAAACTGACCGCATAACAAATAAGAACTGGAATGGTTATCTCACTAAAATGATGCTTTTCTCTTGAAACCCTTTGGTTCAACTATAAATATAGAAACAGTTTTCCTTGATAACCATGGTAACCATACCTCCCTGACAACCAATCTGACACCCGTGAAAGCTATTCTAACAAAAAGGTGCAATTCGGACCACAACTTGTGAAGTTGAAGTTGAAAACTATTCTAATGGATTCCTTGGCCCTGAAAACCATAGCAAAATGGTGCAATATCAAGAATTCGGAACACAACTTGCTAAGTTATGGGCGTTTTTGCATTGGCCGTAATGATTGTGTGGCAAGTATTTAGTAACTATGGCAACCATATTCTCATGACAACCAATATGATGCCTATGAAATACATCTTAAATTGTGTTTGCATGACTTGATTGGAACCAATGTGATGTTGGGTTGATAAAAGTGTGAAATTTCCCAAGATATCTTAATTTCATCAAAGATTTGAATAACCATGGTAATTGTATCTCCATGGCAACCAATCTGACACCCTTGAAAACTATTTTAATGGATTCCTTGACCCCAAAAACCATAACAAAATGGTGCAACATTAAGAATTTGGACCACAACATCCTAGGTTATGAGCAATTTTTCCATTGGCCCTAATGAATGTCTTGCATGCATTTAGTAACTATGGCAACCATGTGCCCTTGACAACACATCTGATGCCTATGAACTATATCTTAATATATGTTTGCATTGCTGGAATGAAATAAATGTGATGTTGGGTTGATAAACATGTGAAATTCCCGAAGAAACCTCAATTCTTGAAAGATTTGAATAACCATGGTAACCGTATCTCCATGGCAACTGATCTGACACCCTTGAAAACTATTTTAATGGATTCCTTGACCCCCAAAACCTTAACAAAATGGTGCAACATTAAAGATTCGGACCACAACTTGTTTAGTTATGAGCACCTTTTTACTTTGGCGGCCATCTTGGATTTCTCAAAATGCTAAAGGGTGGCAATGCGCCATCCACCTGAAAATCATCGGCCAACACCCATATATTAAGAATCCAGTGAGAAAAAAACTATATCACAACTTTTGTATGTTAGGCAAATTTCGCCCTCTTCTCTACCCGCCTAGTAAGGTATATTTTCGTAACAGCTCTCGGTCAGGATCAGGTAATGAATTGGCTATATTACTTCCTATATTGGCAAAATATTCATTAATTATTTCCAGCACATTTTCTGCATAGACCATTTTATCGGATATAGGATTCATAATACGATCAATATTTTTGTGATATTCCTTAAATGGGAGATATGCGTTTAGCACCTGCCAAAACTTCTTATAATCATATTTGTTCCTTTCCAATAAATCCCTTATGTACATACTCTTAGCCTTTCTTATTTAAGTAGTCTCTGTTATATGCTAAATTAAGAATATCATTGGTATACCAATCTGGTTTCTCCTTTTTTGACCTGTATTTCTTTTTAGGACAGAGGCTGTTCATTATTTTCAAGAGTCTAGTATAAATATATGACCAGGCTTTGTTCAGATTATTAATTCGGTACAATTTTTGCCAATCTGTTACCTCACGCACCGCTACATTAACATTGTCTTGGACTAATCTATGATACGACCTTGCTGTGAAATTACATTTTTCATAGCGTGTACACTTTTTCTTTTTCACAAAGTATACTGTAAAATTGACAAGCATAAATTGTCTAGATTTTAAGTTAAAGTAGTCTCATTCAGCCACACATTCGTCACGCCCCTACTGGCCAGAAGGCTCCATACACTTCCTTACCGCCACAACACTCGCGGATTTCTTATCATTCCAAAGTCCAAAGGTACAGGTGAGGTCCAGGTCTGACTGTTATCTCAAAGTCAATCACATGGGAAGGGAGGGGAGGGACTGACCGCCAGGTCAGGGGAGGGGGGATACTGATTAAAAGCGGGAGGGAGAGGGGAGGGGAGATAACCCCGTGACCTGGTCACCACCCAAAGAGATTGGTCAGAGTGGCAGTGGTCACTCTGAACCTCGTTTTAATATTTTCCTGTCATTGTTATCCTGTGGCTGATTGGATCTCTAATCTAACTTGTCGATTAATTGGTCCAGCGAGACCTAAGCCAATCAGCGCAGGCCCAGTGTATTCGTTCTAATCTGTCTAGTATAAGAATAAAGATCAGAGTTAGTTCGACCTCTTTTGAAGTGATCCTACTGATCTGAAGCATACATCTCTGTGTGTTGCGTTGATTAATTTCTCGCCCAACTACTGACCCTGAATTATTACGAAGAATGGCCCGCATTTCTTCAATACAATGTTGTGATCACTTAAATTATATGTGATAACCCCTTGTTCCTTAACATGTGTGACATTATTTAACACAAGTCAACTTTGTGATGTACACAATCATGTTTTTATCACGTTTGCTTTCTTAGAACAAAGTAGGCCTACTTCTTGACAATGTTCGCTTCTTAAGTTTTATAGTCTGTTGCGATGACTGAGGTCATAGCAATGGTAATTATAAAATGGTATAGACTAAAACAAACATATTTAGATGTTAACTAGAAGTTGTGAACTGACTACGTTGTGGAACATAGCAATGTTCAGGTCACATCCATTAGATAAGGAATGGAAGACGAAGGATACACCGTTAGTTGTTGGATACTATATATTTACGATAACTTACTATTTTATATCACAACTTGGCTTGTTACAACGTCCACAATGCGTAGATCCGCCCATTGCATTGTCTTTCCAAAGTGACGTGCTTCACAAAGGCACAAAGGTGCTTGTTACTCTCATAGAACAAGGTAAACAATGCCGAGGCAATGATCGTGCAAAGTAATTCCATCATTTAAACATGGTAGTTGTGATATAAATGTGGAATACAAACTCGTGACTATTCTGAAATATATATCAGGCACACTTGGAGTAAAAATGTATGCACCATTGCTTGTGGCTTCGCCACTCACGATGATACACACGTTTTCACTGCACATGTATTTGATACACTATTTCAGAACAACCGCTAGTTGCATTTCATCCAATACTAGTAACCTAAGCTTGTATTCAATTGATTTGAAAATACGTACCACTTGTCATCTGAACCAAGTGAAGTGATGCTAGTTCGTTCTAATATTTGATAATATAATTTGGATATCCCTCACATTAGTCGAAGGTAAAATGGCATGATCTTTTAAAACATTATGCTGGGTGTTATTTCATTATGTTGGTCAATATATTTTTATGATATACTCACTTATTGAAAATAAAATTAAAATAACAAATCCACACACTAATTTTGATATTATATCCACTCACGCATTAATCTACACTTAAATGGTTCGAGGTTTTCTTTGTAAACTGTTTTTATTGTGATTGTTTTCTAGTTTATGTTTGTTATTAACACTTTCTCCTATACTTCACATCATGCGGCCTAGTTACCCTGGTGATATAGTTTTGTCTAGACAGATGATTAATCAGTTCTTTCTAGAAATGAATATATAATTATGTATTCCCTTGTGATGGGGCATATATGGGTCCGATTTTCAGAAAATGTACAATTGGCAGATCAACACATTCAGTAGATTCTACTAGATTAGACTGAAAAATCGTCAACACTAGGTATATCTGAGTAGCCTAAATATTGCCTTGATTTAAGCAGTTTGTTTGGTTATGTTGAACTGTATTTTGAACCTGATTTCTGTCTTAAACTTGGGTTATATGAGAGGATTGGGGAAGGTCAATTGTGCATTTTCTGGCGATTTCACCCATATGTACATATATATATGCTCCATCTAATCATATATTTATCTCGATATGAGTGCATGAGTGCATGTTTGACTATGGATCAAATGCAATTTTCCTCTCTCAACACTAATATATTATATATATCATACAGCCAGTTTACCACCATTGAGCGCAAAAATAAAACGGAGAAATGTAGACATACAGAAACCCAAACCGCAGAATGTAAGTGCAGCAGCATAGATCTGTGTAAGGACATCACACGCATTGCAATTACCTTTGTATTTACTCCTAGTCCACAATGAAAGACAGGGGGAGAGGAATGGAGACTTGATCTAATGAAGCAGGCATGTTATGTTGGGGCCTATTGTTCTGTGCCGAGAATAAAAAAAAACCCCTTTATTTCGTGTGTGGAGCTGCTTCACAATTGCAGTTCCCATGTAGGCACAGTGAGAAATTAGCAATCTTTGAAATACGATTCTGTTGATTTCTTTTCCTTGCTCGAGGAATGCACCACCCGTTATTTGTTTGTTTTTACGGTGGGGCATCTTTTCTCATTACTTATCTATATTATGTTTAATATTGTGACATTATTCATGATAGAGAATAGGGTATGAGAACATCACTCTGCGATGTGATAAGCTTGAAGTACTCAGTTCAGTGACAATGCTTGGCTGGCTTAGTATCTAAAGCGTATGGTTAATACAGAACTTTATGTTCATTTAGCTGAAAATATTTTTGTTTCTTCTCATGGATGACAACACAAAGGATCCCATCTGTGATTCTTGGGAGCACGATAGGGAATTAATGTGTTAATCAAATAATCGCTCTTTGACATTACATATCGATTATCGTTAGTTTTGTTAGCTTATATGTACAGCCTCTATGATACTGCATTTAGTAGAAGGGGTTATATTGAGCACGGAGGACACCTTATATAGTCCTCAAGACGCAGGTATATTTAGTATGCTATACCAACGCAAATATGCGCGGTGCCCCGGGAAACTATGGGTGTTGCCTCGAATGTTGTGACTGGAATAAATCCCAAGCACCTCCATCGGCTGTAATAATGTAAGCCGTGATGAAATTGTTTATGAAAACCCATTGAGTAGAATATTCTTTCTCTCCTTCGCCCTGAGTGATCTAAAATGACACCAATAATCTGTACGCATGTGATATTGTGGATTCAATGTAAATCCCAGAAAGAATGTGTACTATAGAGGGGGGGGGGGGGCTTTAGTTTAAAGAGAGAACTGTTGGGCTCTATTTCCTTTAAGTGTTGTAGGAATGAATTCTATAGCCACTGAAATGTCATCTTGAAGCTAAAGATATATAAAAGGTAAATTGAATCTGTGTAGTCACGAATTTAGAGCAGCCTCAAAGAATGTTTCTACTTCCATTAGATTTCATTAGTAAGATAGTAAATACTTTGAATTTGAAATCTCGATCTAAAATGTTGTTATGTATGTCGTTGATAGTCTACAGTCTAGGCCCAAAGTTAAGAGAGTCCCTTCAAACGGAGGGAAAGCCTCTCGCACCAAACCGCAAAGTGCCATTATAATTCCATTAAGATCACAAAATGCCACTGTATTCCCCTTGGAACGCCCAGTCATAGCCCAGGAAACCGATTAGTGAAGTCCTGTACTGGAATTTAAAAATGACTTGCACTATTGTTTGCCTTATTGTATTATTATCTGAGTTCCTGTGGTGGAATTGATCAAAAGTGTAGACTTTGTCAACTTATTCGTTGAGTATTACGTTTTGACCCGATTACTGTCATTATCGTTATTATTATTATTTCCATTAGTTCATCAACCTGTATATTGTTTTGATGAATAAAAGATGCAAACACATTATTTCTAATAAAACTGAAGTAGGTCCATACAAAGTGACATAATTATATTCGTAAGATAGTAAAGAGTTTGGATTTGAAGCCTCATCTAAAATATTATATAGGCAGTTACATTATTTAATCAGGGTAATGGATACTGCCGAGAATTATATGGAGAAATCCAGAAAATGTACCTGTATATGTGGATAATAAAAACGTTCTCAAATCAAATACACATTCTTCATGACGGTAAATCGAATTCAATACAATTATATATAACTGTGTGTATATATTTTGTTTAGCCTAGAGATATGCATCAGAGGCCATAGTCATCTGAGTATACACGAGGATACTGGCGGAACGTAACAGGCAACAGATCCCTTTGTATTTTTTCTATTATTATGTAGGTGTATAACAACCACAAGTAGGCTAGAGAATCGTGCATTGGCATTTCTATTGGAACCTGTGACAACACAACGTTCCACAATACAAATCAAGATCAACCAAAGGTTAGCTGGGCTGTTCTCCTGGCGAATCAAAAGTTTTCATGATATATACAATTTTGAATTGGGACTGCGATTGGGATCATTTTAGTTATATGTTGCGATTTCCGCACAGCCACACATTGAGACTATGAAACGTGTTTCACGATTGCAATAAGGTGTTTAATCACCTTAATGGATGACCTGAATCAAGGTCGATGAATATTGGAACAGTATAGCCTGGATAAGGATTAGGCTGGAAGTGACTAAGTCAACAGGAACTATATATAATTAGCTAAGTGAGCCGGTCCTTTGCATGTGTTCTGCTAGATCGGTAAACTATATTGTCAGCAGTTGGCATATGACCAGCTACTTGGGCTAATCCTGTCCGATACGATTAGTGTTCCTATGAATATCCATGAATTCCCATATATATGTATGTGCGACTACAATATTCATGGTATCTAACTTGTTCGATTAAGCTACTTAGACTGATTGCTATACCAAGGGGTGAAGAATTGGGATGTGCTGACCGACAAAAACTATACTTTTTCGTCATATATACAGAGTACATTTAATTAATTGGATGGATGCCAATTTTTAAAGATTGACGACATCAATTTGATTTGAACGGCAAATAGAGTTATCCAGAATTCTATTTCAATGAACAGTGAAGCTAACTGTAATATTAGACCCACAAAGTATATTAGTGAAACGAATTAAGAGGTTACGGAAGTTGAAGTTGATGGAGAAAAACTCATTAAGACGTACCCTAATTAAACATTGGATTGACCCTCCAACCTTGAAGTAGCAGGGCTGTCCCTTAGTATTTAGGTGAAGGATAATTAGGGGCAAAGGGGAAGTCTGTGGTAATTAACGGAGTAATAATAGATAAGTGCTATTAACTATTACGTCGCCTAAATTATATTATGATACTGCTATTTAGGGGTTAAAGAATTATTTCATCTAGTTTACGCTATTCAGACAGCATAATTTTATATCCCGGATTTCTTGGTCACAAGACATTCCAGCCTTAACCCCACCCTTAATCCATCACTGATTAGATTAACCAGATATTCCCATGGGTCTTACCGGCCGAGGGGCTGGACACTCTCTGAGAAATACAAACTTGCACAGTAAGAGGTAGTGATACCCACCATAAGGACGAGTGGTTTCCAGAGCAGCTCTGAGGAAGGAAATGTCTGTAAACATCGTTTTTTTGTCTCATAAAATTCTGTATGTATGTAAACAGTCTATGTGTATGTAATTAATCCGTGTAGAGGGTGAGCCATGTAATACCACTTCACATAGGTGTGGAACGCTATCTAGACAAAGTCTAATTCCTAATCGTTTTTTTATCCTCCGCCTCTCTGTCTCAAACATTCATTCTACACATAGGATGTAGATCTACATATTTGTTTTGCCTCTCACAATACAGTGGGATTAATTAACAAAAGATTGATATGAAACAAAGGGCAGTGCGTGGAAAGAAATGAAGGACACAATGGTTCTATGGCGGCATCCAAATAGGATATCTGCCAGCTTCGTATTCCATCGCTAATATGAGACCGTGCAGAAAAACAAGTTTTTGTTGAAATAGAGGCAGCAACAGTTCTCCAATCGAGAGGTGTGTTGAAATGACAAATATTACATAGCTCCTGTCTACTAACCAAATGTGCAGATACAAGGAATTCCTTGATAATAACATGACTCCTAGTACATGCATGAATTAATTTGCTTCTTTCATTGTTGCAATAGTAATTAAACCTACCTCAGCAATAGGCTTGGGATGTTTTCTGATATACTCTGCTGAAAGGTTTGAAGTTTGAAGTCAGTGAGTAATTTGAGTACTACTTCTTCGATCAGCAGAATGCTGAACAAACTCACATCTCAATCTCTTGTCACAATCCATTTTGTCATTAAATTTTCTTCCGTTGAAACCTCAGGGCGCGATTTCACGAAAAGCCTTTCTGCAGTAAATTGCAAACATAGAAAGGACACAAGATGAATGTTTGGCTTCTATCCAGGAACTTGCTTTCGTTTGATAAATAACACTTATCCAACTCTTGCAATTCCACCACTTAATGTCCTGCAGAGCCTTCGTGCCAACCCTGTAACTTTTCGACTAAAAGGAGAAAGCGCCAGTAGTGCAGAGGGGATGAGTAATATGCATCGTTTAGGCTGGCTATTCTTCACCGGGTTAAACCCCTCCAGGCTTAGAAGCGATTGAACCATTTATCTGTCGTGCCCTTTCCTTCAAACATTAACCCTGCTATACTGGAGGAGCTTGTAGAAATACCCATCTGCCTCCTGAGGAAATATACTAATATTTGCTAATGGTTAACTTTACCTAGATTATTGCATATCGTCAGTCAGATATAGTAAATGGCAGATAGAAGTGATCCCAGCCTGATTTTCGAAATCGGTAATTTTAATCATTAGTAACAATTCCTATTATTGCAATAATATTATTTGACATTGACCATATATAACTGTCTTGTCCAAAGTTGTCTTGTTAGATATCACTCAGATAATCCCTTCCTTTGTACAAATAGCTATACTTGTCATATACTATCTGAAGTTAGTCCATTCTGGGTCAGATTGTGGGTATAATTTGAATGCATTATGAGCGTGTATACCGTTTTTTTACCGTGGTATATTGGCACTTTTTTGCTTGTAATTGGTTATAAACCCAAGCCCACCCTTTTGCCATCGTCTATATGGGGTTTTTCCTTCCCCATTGGTCCCCACTCACACACCCCCACCCCCACCATGGCCCTCGTTCTGTGTATTACCGACTGTCGACGGCGGCCATTTTTATTTTCAACCATTCATCTAGCCACTACTTAAATTTGTGAATGAATGACCATAGCCCCTACCTGAACCACCATATCTGGGATCGTAGATCCTCCTCACGTTGTTTAAGTCCTAAGTGGTTATGTTATTATAATGAGAGGAGTGAGACCGTTTATCAGTCCGTTTATCAATTAATCAATCAACAATTGCAACAAGAAACCAATGGTATTACCTTGTAGAACATGAAAGACACATTAAGGAATTTAGGGAACACCTTTTTCTGGCACTTGGCCATCATATGCGTGAATCACAAAGACATGATGTAATAATGTTCACATAATATAACCATCAGTTTAGATAAAACATATGATCAATGGTATTGTACAATAATGTCTGTACTATTTACCAACGAAGGGAAAGAACAGCATGGATTTGCTAGAGAGAAGCAACAGCTGTCCTGCTATGGAAGATAGTATAATAAGCTCAAGAAACGCAAAGATTGATGAGGGTAGGGTTTAGCGCCTGAGTGATGTAAAAGCGTTTGAGGAAATAGGGTAAGACTGCTTTATGTCATACAAGTCGGTGGACATGACCTCTTTCCGCCCTATCAACAACCTTGCCGGAGTGATTGATGATTAAAGAGTTGCTTACATGCCTATGTGGACGCAGACATAGTCAACGATGCAAACTTAAAGGACTTGGCCACAGCTATATATACATACAACCAGCGTGTTATTTTCGCAGTCACAAATGTCCTGGTATCGTCACAATTCGCATAGTATGTGTACCATTTTAATGCAGTGTAAGCGGTCCTGTTTTTAAACCAGAACGATAACCATCCCATCCTGGATATCAGTGTGAAGAATCTGTTAATTCTGATATCAGCAGATGGGATCAGAATCATGTTGGTAATGGCTGGGAGGGGGAGGGGATGGCGTTTAGGTGTGAATTAAAGGATAGACCATGCGTGAATTAAAGTGGCAAGTTGAGAAGTAAGATGCCTCATATGCAAAGGCGTTTAAGGGACCAACAAAATTACATGGAGTGACCAGTCATATATGGGATAGGGATTTCATGTTTTCTGTCTCCCCTTCCCCTCCCTCCTACTATCCCTCCCTTCTGAACTTTACATTTAACTGACATCAATCTTCGTTTCCCTTGGAAACGAAAAATAAATGTAAACTTATCACTGTTAACTAATCCTTGTTGGACATTGATTCAAAGGTCAACAATTGTAACTGTTTTACAAGGAAAGAAATCAAGGATCATCAACTGTGCTGTTATGGATAATTTCAATTTGCTTCATATAGATAGATTTCATACAAAGCCAGAATATCATTTTGATTTGATCTGAAAATACTTTATTTGCCAGGTTATTACATATACGGAGGATTGACAAAAGGGTATACATGCTTCTGGAGTAATTTCCAGGTCTTCCAGCTGTTACCAAAGTAATATAATGTCTGGTACCATTGTTGAGGAAGATGTGCAGTTGAGAATACCATCCCCACCAGATGTTCTCGATTAGGATATTAACAGAGTTTAAATAAAGGCGATGTGCGGTCGGTTATTGGAGCAACTTGGCCCGATAGAATCAGTGGCTTGCTGACGCCCTTTTATCAAGTCACCCCACTCGAAGTGACCCGCAAGCTAATTCTGTTTATTGCCAGCTATATTACTGCCAATCGTGATAAACACCCCAATTACCCTACCAGTAAATATATGGTCATTGCGCTTCTGCCAGAATACATTGCAGAATGAACCTGAACTTGTCTGTTCTGTCCAAAAGAAAACTACATATATATTCATCCCCGATCATTGTTATTTACTTATAAAAACTATTTCATATAGCTTCTGCCTTAATCTCTTTTATGAGTATATTTCTTTTTGTTTGCCGATATAAGCCTGCTATCTATCAATGCTGCTAAGAAATATATGTAGGACTAGAGTTTCATGTATTGAAGTAAAGATGTTAACATGGGAGTATATGTCCCTAGGTGTTTATCTATCCCTTTGTGTTATTTTATTTGTGTACCTGAACGTAATGTACCCTACATCATCCAATTTATATCAAGATTATATTGAGACATCGCTTACCCTTGCATGCCATGGTCAGGCTTTAAGTATTCAGATCTCTTAAAGGCAACTGACGTTTCCTAATACGAGAAATGCATTTATGTATTACTCTTCCAATTGAATATGTCAAATGAGCTCTGGCACTTCTTCTTCGCTCATACTTATATTTGCATCAGAAAGGTTCTTAATCACTGCCTTGAAGTATCCTGGAGTTGTAACAACCTTAAGCAGGCACTAAAGGGATTAGTAACCGACATTTCACCGCAATCACAGGCCATGCAGAAACTTCTCGCTGACCTGTGAATGTGAAATACACATTTCACCCTAACCTGACCTCATCAACCCTATCACTTATCCAACCCCTCTACCACATCCCTTCCTCATATAGATTGTATAAACCACATACTTTTCTATACCCCTATATTATTAGCATAGGTTTAAGCATTAAAAATACTAGCAGTATCACTAGTAAATAGTTAGACACATCAGTAGGCGTAAACGCATGGCTATTCCTCGTTGAATTAAACTCTTTTGACTTTCTTCCTCAAACCTGTTTGATCTGCGATGTATCAATTCATTTAGGCCATTTAGTGGAAATGTCAGGTACTGTATGTAGCTGCTGGGTGGACGGCACCACATATCATTACTGTACCGTAGATTTTTATTGAGTATCTAAGTTTATGCCTCGTCAGCACCAGGGGTCAGTCAGTGCCCGGGACATTTCTTTCTCCTCGGATGTATACTATTCAAGCTATCAATGTAAAGCATTCACGATTGTAAAGAGAAGTATTGAATGATTATTGCAATTGCAACACATATACCTTGAAAAATTATTGCAAAATATTATAAATATGTAGAGTAGATATTTCCTACAAATGATAACCCGGTATGTACATTTTGTCAGTGTTTTATTTCCCGACTAGTTTCGGCATAGGGTTGCCTTCTTCAGGGGACTGTTGATACATTACTCAGATCCAGCTGTTTATATACTTGGTAGAGTGTAGCACGGTGTAACACCGCACCGTGTTGTTGCGGTGTCACTTTTCTGCACATTTTTGCACTTTCGGTGTAGGGTGGTGTTGGGGCGTAAGTAAGCATGATGAAATGATAAGATTGATGTAATAAAGTTGTTTGTTGTTCAATTTATTAGGTAGAGAGAACAATCAAAAAATTTTTATCTTATATAATAAGAGGAATATTATGAAAGGAGAGGGATCTATAATTTTAAGTCCCAAACTTTATTAGTTTTAAATGTATGTAAATGGAATACCAGGATCTATAATTTTAAGTCCTGCAGAGTTAACATTAACGATGGGGATAAAAAAGGTATGCCAGCTCTATAATTTGAAGGCTGGTTGGGTGATGATTATAATTTGTAGCTAGTTTTTATATATATAACCATTCTTCTCGAGAATGAGGGCGAACTGACGCCCGATATTACGGTCCAAATAGCGCACCGTCTCCATGATGTGGAATAGGGTTTGGGAGATGCCTTCTTTCGGGGTTGATGCATTGGACTGCTCATCATCTTGTCTCATATCAGTGTTTGGTGTAGCGGTGGGAGGGTGGATAGGGGATATTGATGGATTGATGTTCTCACGTTCTTCCTTCTTGAGTGTGTTGAGGAGGGCGATAGAGGTTGGTTGGTATTCCGGGATTGAGATTGTAGCACCTCTAGGTGAGTAAGCAGGGGTGTGGTGGGGGGAAGGGATGTTGTTTTCAGCTTCGGCTGCCATTTGTGGGCTTGGGGGATCCGTGGATGGATAAACATCAGTGTGTTCTGTTGTCAGCAGTAGTGGGCTTTCCTCAAGGTTGATGGAGAAAGAGGGGGAGCTTAGAGCTGAGATCGGATAGGTGGGAGGGGCTTGGATTACCAGTCTTACTGGTGATGGATCAGGGGTAGGGGAGGGGTGTTGAGAGTTAATGGCGCTGACAGCGGTCGATCTGGGGACATCGGGGGAAGGTAGTGGTTGATCAAATGTTGGAGACTTACCTCCATTTCTCGGACTTCTGTTGCGCCTAGTAGGTGGGGTGGACTGTCTTCTTTTTGGAGATGATGCTCGTTCTCTCCTGTCGTGGGAGGACTTATGCCGCTTGGTACTGTGGCGGCAATAAGAGGGGGATCGCTCACGTTTTTGGTGTTTTCTGGGACTTCTCCTGGGTGTGTGTCTGCTTTTGGAAGATTCTCGAGTCGAGGGTAGGTGTGATTTGGAGCCGTCTCGTTTTGATGGGGGTTCTGGGACCGTGATGTCCATGAGGGGTGGGATCTCGGAGATGTTCTCGCTCCCCAGACTGGGCTTGGCGACCGTATTATCTGTGGAGAGGAAGGAGAGGAATTGCTGGTCAATATAGGGTAAGAATCAGTGTTGGTACTTTTATCTACAAATGTAGGCGAGGTAGAATCAGCGTTGTTATATTCAGAGCAGAGGGGGAAGAACGGGTGTAGGTTACGGTGGTGCCTAAGCAGGCACCACTTTCGGGAGAAGGTTTTATCACAGATTTTGCAATGGAAGTTGTGGTTACCTGACTCCTTATGGGCGTGGTTGAGGTGAGCAATGATGGTATCCATATCTTTCTTCAGATAAATAGAACATATCTGGCACTGGAACACTGAATACATAATGTTTTCCATGTTAAGTTAGTCCGTGTGCGATAGACGTGTGAAATGGCCGTCTGTTGATAAACAGACGCAGTTCATTCGGTGCATGATGACGTCGTTGTCAGCGCCGCGTGTTGATTGGCCGAGTAGGGGGGAGCGTAGGGGGCAGTAGTTGAGCTGAGGTCCTGATGGTTTTTTTGGGGAGTGGAGGGTTTCCCGCTCGGTAGGGCAGTGCGGTGCGTGTGGGTTATAGATATAAGTTCATCCCATTGGGTTGTATTGTGTCTAGGGTTTTAATCCAGGCTTCTTCGAGGCGGAGGCCTAATATTATAAATTATATAACTTATAAACCTGGAATGGTTATTGCATAAAATTGTAACAGATGTACCTTAATGATTATTGCACAAAATTATAACTAATGTTATATCATATTACGCAACATTATACAATGATTGCATAACAATGATTAACCACATTATTATTAATATTCCAAATTATCATTAACACTAATTAGTACTTATTAAATTAATGAATCGCAGTACTATGCAAGTCTAGTAAGAGGATCAGGTAACATCAGAGTTCATATAGAAATGTATAGATATAGGCACTACTCCTGATGAAGGGCAAGTAAGCCCGAAAGCCTTGAGTTAAATAATAAACAACATCAACTTTATTTAAAGAGCTTCTCTATTTCATCATCCATTACACCCTCGTTTCCCCCGATATAAAGCGATCTACCTTCCCCCTACATATAGAAATGTATCAGCCTATCACCAACAGCCACGACCATTCTACAACTCATGTGTATCATTTGGATAATAAAATAGTCAGTCGGATCTCGGGATCTCAAGCCTCTGGTCTCTATTTATTTCTCCTTCTACAATAGCTCTACAATATTCTAAATATATATTCAAGTTATAAACCAAGTTATAACACTGGTGGGAACCCGTCTCTGTCCTGGACCTTATCAAATCACATTACCATATTTTCACATTTTATGAAATATGGCAGACAAACCATTCTATGGAAGATTGAGGGAATCAATGGATTGCCACAGAGAGTGACCAGTGAGGATAGGAATGCAATGGAGAAAAAGAAGACAGGCATAATCACTCCTGCTCCCAATGTAGTGGGCCAGAAAATGAACAGAGATAGTGTTTAGATATGCCTATGCCTTACAGGATAGTCAGTTTGTTTAATATCAGAGAAGAAGATGGGAACAGTTACAGAATTTGGCTCGTCAACAGAGAGAAAAAGCAATCCCTACCCCCTCCAACAGCTCTCTTCCATGGGGAAGGCCCTGAGACGACATCAAATGAATTTTTTAAATCAGCTCATCGAAATACCTCCCCCAATGACTTTGCTGAGCCTCAGCAGCATTTAGCAGCGCACCAACCGCAGCAACAACCAAAACATGATCCTCCTCAGCCCCAACGACAGTTTGGGCCCACTTCTAAGTGGAATCCAGGACCTATACCACAGCCAGGTCGGCCTCCCCAGCGCCCTGTGGACCTCCCAATGGACCTGCCACCCAGCCGACCTGCCCTGCAGGACCTCCCGCTGGATCCAAGCCAATCCAAGCTTATACACTCAGTGTCCTCCACCTGTACTCCTCCTCCGGGCTCAGTGATTATTTTCCCCAGGATTTTGAAGTATTTGTATATCCTATTGCCAGTGATGAACCTTTGGTAGTTTCTATTATGGGTCATTACGTGGCAGATAAAACCAAAACCTCCTTATCACTAGATGATGAGTGAACAAGGATTTAATGAATATTACTACGAAGTGAAATTTGCTTTCATGGAAAAATTTGAAGAGCTGCCCTCGGAGGAAGGGCTTAAAGATTATTCACTTAGGAAACAAGACTATATGATATGACGAAACTACAAATCAAGGTAAGAAAATATCACTTGAAGCTATATACAATGGTTGCATTCAGATCTCAGTCAAAGATATAAATTTAACAGATCTTATGGATTTTTTATTTAGAAAATTACGCTTAGCTCTTTATGCCTGTTCAAAGAGGGTAAATTTTGGATTTAAATAGCAAATGTTTTATTTTCACAAGCTATTGGTAGCATACACGGCTAAGACATTAGAGGCTTTTTATGGGGCCCCTTTTCTTGTTATAAAGTTGCCATCCCGTTTTACTGTAAAGCTGTATGGTTTAACGCAGGGCAAAGGAATAAAACGTACAGTTCATGTCAGGCTAATAAAGGTTGTCACAGAAGGCACACAGGAAATTCTTGACACTTTGAAAGTGAGTCTTGACTCATAAAAATTCCTCACACCATCAATATAAAGCAAAGGCGAATTTTAACATATATAGAAGTCATAGGACCATTGCCATAAAACCAGGCAAACATTCTATAGGCTATGTGCGAACTCAACCATTCATGTCAGACACTTTAATTAAAATCACAAAATGAAACTAGGAAATTTTCAAGGTATTTAAATTGAATCTCAATATATTTAAAATTGACAATATTCATTTGAAACGGGTAACTGAGAGTGTGGATTGAAAAATTTATGGATTGTTAGGGAGACCTACTCATTTCTGTTTTATTTCAATGTGTGACCCTTAGCTGGTTATAGCACAGTGAGAACCTTTTTATTTGATGGCATTATGTATCAAACCCAGTTTGATATTAGGGCAGCGGATTATTGATTAGTAGGGATATTGTATGGGTGTGGACTATTGAGATTCTATCTCACATACCCTACATGCCCTCGCACGCCCTCGCAGCCTTAAAGTTTCTCCCGCTATCTATTTGCTTTTCTAGGGAGGGCCAGCTGGGACTAGCTCACAGAATGGAGTTTTATCTCTTAATTTGGTATGTTCAAATTGTTTTCAACCTATTAACTCAATGGGAATCTGTGAATGATATTTTTTAAAAAAAATCCATGACAATATTTGTAGTGCCTTCAGAAGGTGACCCTATTGGCGTGTCTAAATTATAGCATTGTGAGTGGTTAGCAGGGATATATTTTGGGTGTGGTTTTATTGAGATTCTATCTCACATACCCTCACAAACCCTTGCACACCCTTGCATATATTATAATAATAATGGGATGTATGGGTGAACCCTAGGTATTGAAAAGATTGTTTTGCTTATGTGGGATATTATAATAATTAATGATATATCTTTTTAGAGATGATTTTTGCCTTTATTCAAGCAATTATCTAGAGGCAATTGGTCTGGACGCAGTTCCATTGCCTCAGGTGATATTGGCAGAATATGGCACACAAAATATATTGTTTTTGGAGGATTGACCCGTTCGGGGTGGGGGCAGTTTACACATAGCTTGCCTGGCTGACGGAAGGCCCCCCGTCCCCGGGCCGGGTTGTGTGTGATGCCTTGGGTCATCAGCCCATCCCCTGACCCAGTTTGATGTTGATGCCTTGGGGCATCAGCCCACCCTCGATGGGTTAATGTTGGTGGTTTGGGCATGTTGAGTTTGTCATTTCTAAGGTAATAGAAATCAAAACCGAAAGGTCTTGGATTTAGTCATTTTTTTTTTATTTTGTGCTAGAAAATAGTGTATTTTTGTGTTTTCGGACAATTACCTAGGAAGCTGGCAAGTGCCTAAGGAACAATTGATTTTAAAAATGAATCAATTGCCCAGGGCAGTAATGCTGGTATTTGAGGCTACATATTTATTATTTTTGAAATAAAACGAATCAAGCTGGAATGTTGCTCAGATTCGTCTGAAATAAATCAAGACGAAAATAAAACAAAAGTCACTTTTGTTTCTGGTCTGTATATGACAACATACAATATTGCCCTTATGTCTAGAGTGAGAGTCCACGGAACATAGCCTTATCCTGCTTGCTATCCCCTCTAAGTGGGCTTGACTAATGTTGGGGTTTTTTTGACTGGAATTTTTAGGCATTTTTTTTGACACATTATGCTTTACAAATATAAGGGAAATATGGAAAAAAAATATTATAGCAAACTGAAAATTATGGGACTTATTGAAAGTAAAATACACAGATTGAGATGCAACCTTGTATTGTGAATGGTGATGTTTTCTTCCAGAGCAACAGATGGATGACAATAAAGTGAAAAATACCTTGTAACCTTGTATTGCTGATGACAATATTTTCTTTCAGAAAAACAGCAGAAGTGCTAGACAAATTTATAATGAATTTTCCACCGAGGATAATATCCTGATTGTTTTAATATGAATATGGACCAGCTCTATTAGAAACCAATTTTCTACTGTATACTGCACTTAGATGGCTATTTCTGATCAGTGCTGCAGCAAAGAGGTATATTTTAAGAACGATTTTCATCAACAGTATATCTTTGAAATACGTATTTGTATTTTGAGCCATGATTCAACAAAATATATTTTGTCATTAATTGGTGAGTTTGGGCCATATTTTAAAGTAAAGGGACATAATTATGATAGTATCTTCGACTAAAGTTTTGGACAAATCAATAGTTTTATATTAATCTGAATAATATATTTTCATGGTAATATGTAATAGCAAGTACATACAGGAGGATGGCCCAAGCCTTTTCACTATAATTGCTACATTGCAAATCCGACTAAGGTAATAGAAGTATAAAGCAACTGAGAGATAACATAGCTTTATGATAATTGGTGGAACGATGGTGTTATTTGATCTCACTATAATAATTAATCTGCGCATTTAGGATGATAAACTACGTAAATAGAATTTGGGAAATAAATGAAATTTGAGATTGATAATAAATATTCGAAAAATAGAACTCCTTGAACCACCTCTGTCAGG
Source organism: Sthenelais limicola (assembly GCA_942159475.1). Taxonomy (NCBI): domain Eukaryota; kingdom Metazoa; phylum Annelida; class Polychaeta; order Phyllodocida; family Sigalionidae; genus Sthenelais; species Sthenelais limicola. The sequence goes on along the minus strand of OW804097.1, from coordinate 65,835,573 downwards.
GCTCCACCCTCAGCCACCCTCAGTGGGCGTCGCCCTGTCAGAGGAGGGGGATAGTGTTATATCATATTACGCAACATTATACAATGATTGCATAACAATGATTAACCACATTATTATTAATATTCCAAATTATCATTAACACTAATTAGTACTTATTAAATTAATGAATCGCAGTACTATGCAAGTCTAGTAAGAGGATCAGGTAACATCAGAGTTCATATAGAAATGTATCAGCCTATCACCAACAGCCACGACCATTCTACAACTCATGTGTATCATTTGGATAATAAAATAGTCAGTCGGATCTCGGGATCTCAAGCCTCCGGTCTCTATTTATTTCTCCTTCTACAATAGCTCTACAATATTCTAAATATATATTCAAGTTATAAACCAAGCTATAACACTAATAAACATTAATTATTATTGCACACAATTGTAGCACATAGACCTGGAATGATTATTGCATAAAATTGTAACAGATATACCTTAATGATTATTGCACAAAATTGTAACTAAGAAACCTTAATTATTATTGCACAAAATTATACCACATAGACCTGTAATTATCATTGCACAAACTTGGAACACGTCCGTAGACCTGCAGCGATTATTGCACAAGGTTTCTAATAACCAAACTTGTGTTTTCTTTTATACTAAAACTTTGAAGAGGAAGATAGTATTCCCTTCTCTGGGGAGTTGAGAGGAAAGATCACAAATCACAAACAGTTTTTAGCATTATGTCAGTCAACACTCATACTTTATGATGAATTGAAAATGAATTGCAAACGTTCATATATTATTACTAATTAGAACCATTTTGTTTTTGTATTGGTCTGATTGTTCTGTCATTCTGGTGGGGGAAATATTATAGTTTCATTTTCAAAACAGAAATATGAAAAGATAAAACTACACATGATCAAGATGTTTTTCAGTCTGACTTTTTTCGTTGAGTTTCATCCTGGCATATGAACTTGCCTTCAGCAACAAAACGTTATCCCTTAGTATCATATGCATTCTTTTAGCAATCTGTCCAGGAATAATCTTTACAATATTCCCAACCATTAAGTATCGCAGCCAGAGCACTCTGGTTATAATAGGTGTTCCTCCAAACCAATCAATCATTACAATGGACATGAAATAAAAGCATGCCTTTTTTACTTAAGGGCTCTCTTCACAGAGGAAGGTTTTGTAGAGAAAACTTTTCGTGGACGCATTTATGTCTTGCATCACAAATAACATCCAAGAGAGATTTTTTTCTCCACTTGGACGTCGGTGTCAGTAACAATGTCTTCTGAAATGGAATTTCTTGTAAAGATAATGAATTGCCCAGCGCTGCGGTACCAGAGAGTCAAAATGAATATTGGAACTCTGAAATTATTCGATTCGTCTAAGTTAGTTAATGTGATTTCTCTCAAAATCTATATCTATTAATAACTATGGTGGCTAGCCAACTTATGATCTACAAAAGAATGCTATAGTACATATAGCGGAGCTATACATATGACTACCCAACATTATTTCCATAGGACTTGCATTATGCTGGAACTCCACTATAGAAAAAAACGGCGCCAACAGGCAAAACGTGTCGCCGACATTCCTAAAAATTGTTTGCAACACTTTTTTCCGGCGTCGGCGCGCAAAAATCACTAGTGGAAGAGGGGTAAAATAGGTTGTCTGCAACAAATTTATTTGTTGCAGACAATTACAAAATATCTAACTTGATTAGATATTTGTTGCCACGGTCCATTTGTCGGCGCTGCGCCTGGCTAGTGGAGGAGCTGTAAAAAAGTGTTGCAGCTAAATTTTTCCGCGCGCAAACAAAATTCTTGACCTTGACCCGCATGACTGTGCCCCGCAGCCAATCACAGCCTTGGAGACAGGAATGACCTATATTTCAGAAACACAACACTAGCACGTGGGTGCATAGGCAGCCAGTTGAAGCAAATTAAGACATTTTGGTCTATTAAACTACATTTTACTGTTGTTTTAAATGGATTTCTGACACATAGGCACCTATCCATTATATCTAAGATCCATTCCACTTGTGTAAAAGTATATTTTTGGTTTATTATGTAGAACAGAGATACTTCTCACATGCAAGGTCCCTATTTCGAAATAGCAAATTAGTCATTTTTCACTATCAAACTATGTATTGTATTGTTGTTTTGAGTTTATTCTAAGCATTGGCAGTGTGTGAAATTAACTTTTTTCTTCACCTGCCAACTTGGCGGGTGAATGTGAGATTTACACCCACAGTTTTGGTGTCAAATGAAGCGTAATTCTATGTAGAATAATATATCCGAAATCCCCAATAATCCGCTTGAGGGAAATTCTTTTATATGCGTTTAAATGTTTTAAAATAGTTATTTTAATATTTGTTATTTTTCGGTGCACCTACCCTGAAAAAAGGGCCGGTCTTGGTGTCAAATGAAGCGAAATCCCAAGTAGCATAACATATCCAAAATTCGCAAAGATCTGTTTTGCTGATTTTCTTTTATGTGCGTTTGAGTGGGTTTTTTCATTTGTTTTTATTATATTTGTTTCGAATATTGTGCGTTTGAATATTGTTGAATATCTAAGCATTTAAGCAAGTTTTTGTATAGAAAAGTTAAATCAATTTGTATGGCCAATTATGGCAAAAAATGTAGATTTATCTACAGGGTAATGATCGTTGGATAGAGTACTAATAATCCTGATAAAATTAAAATAAAACTGCCTATAGGAAGAAAATCAACTAGTCAATGAAAAAATAAATAACACAATCTATACAGGTGTGTAGAAATTGACTTGGGGTTTCACCATAAGATGCTTACTTGTACCAAAAGTAATTCCAGCATTTAAAAAAACCTGTAACTCACTCTAGCATTGGGAAGGAATTTTCTTTTCTTATTTACCTGATAACCTTTTTGATCTCTATCATGTTTTAGATGGAATAAATAGTTATTAATTACATCAATGATAACTGCTCTAGAAAAAAGGATCAGCGATTATGAGTCCTATGAGAAAATATGGGAAACACTCGCTATAGTGGAGTAGCATTAACAACAATTTCATTTATGTCGGCAACACAGTCTACATGTCGGCAACACATTCCAGCATAGTGGAAGAGTGGCTCTGCAACAAATCTCAATGCATATACAACAATTCCCAGAGAATGCTGCAACATTATGAGATCCTCCTCCACTTGCATTTTTGTTGCCGACATAAAATGATCGGTCATTTGTTGGCAACAAAAAATTCGTCGCAGCCGTTTTTGGCCGTTTTTCCCATAGTGGAGTTCCGGCATTAGGACAGACCCTTTAGTCTACATATTACCAAGCAATATCTAGTTTGACCAACAGAGCTCACTGGAGCTTTATCGCCCAAGGCGTTGTACTGGGTCAACAACATGGAGGGAGATGCTTCTGTGGTCGAGAGCAGCCCACACAAAAGAAGCATGTGGGTGTGACAAACGAAGCGAATTGTGTGTGTCTGTATCTGCCGAGCGGGTCTGAGGCAGTAGGCTAGACTGCGCCTCAATGAACTTCTCCAGTAATGAGGCGGCCACATCGCTTGATCGCTCAAAATCCCCTCCATGATGGGAATCCAGATTGCTTGATTTACATTTAGGACAATCAATTTCAAATTCTCAACAAAAATACAAGCACAGGAAATCATTTTGTGAATAAAAAGAACAGAAGCAATTCCTTTGAGGGGATTGAAGATGAATCATCCTCTCAAACAGTTGTCTGAGTTTCGTCCTTGTTGATACTTGGGTAGCTAATGGAAAACTTTGCTCAAATAATTCCCAAAGTGTATAGAAGCGGGGAGCCATGTTAAAAAAAGCAGAGGCACCAACATCGACGGTCCCTATGATGACCTAATGGTTATAAAAATCCAAGATTTATTTTTTAACCCTATTTCTTTGCTATGACATCTTTCAAAACCTCACTGCATGCACATATTGCACTTTTTTACCTCTCATAAACCCCGGCATCTTCTTTCCTATAGCTTTGTTTATATAATAATAAAACTATTATAGAAAATGTATTTACACTACCTCTGCTTTAACTTTTTATTCTTACATGCTTAGAGGTGTTGTGTTATTCCTGCCAACCAGCAATACTTTTCTCATAGGAATTTCTTTCCTTCTTTTCTTGATTGTAAGTAATCAAATACTATATTTGCGGGATGTGTTGTATATTACTATCTGCATGTCTGTAGTGGACTATTATCTCACTATGTCATGCCTAGTACCACCAGCAGAGACTGCTTCCCTCCCACTGGCAACACATGGCTTCCCCGGTGTTAACCAGGTCCTACAGCAAGGCTATATACCTGCAGACTCCTGTTTTGCCAGGAGGCTCCCCCATAACATTTTACGTGTATGAGAGTGAGTCACGGTTGTGGGGCTTAAGCTCCCAACTTGTTCTTGAAGCTTGTGCTCTATGCTACTAATACTGGTTAATTTATTATTTTTAACTGCATACTTGTTTTATTTTGTTTTATTTTGTCCAACTTCGGATCTTTATTCAAAAGATATTTTATAAGTGAGTCAAAATACATGGAAATCGTACAGAATATTAATGGGTTCAATGTCTGAAAAGGCGAGAGAAGAAAGCGTCTCTTCTATAAATCTAGGTTATTTTAAGGGTTAAGAAAATTTGATTGCATACTTGTTATGAAATGCAAAGTTTTATGTATCCTGTTAACCAGCGGAACAACACATCGTTTTATTCAGTAAACTGAATTCATGATGGTTAAATCATCTGTTTTAAGTAGAACATGAACATGACATTATTTTATATATATTCGTTTGAAACAACAAACCATAATAACCCCACATCTGGGGAGGCACAAAGGAGAATTTTATTTTAATCTTGGGAATAATATTACCTTTTGTGCATAACACCTTTGATAAGTGAATGACAAGTTTTCCCTTGATGTATAAGGGGATTTTCACGATCAAGTTCCAAATTTAGGTTGCCAATGCAATTCCAAAGAGGTATAGTTCCAACTTTCTATTTCATGTCACGAATTGTGCAATCAATTTAACGACCATTACTTTAAACATCTGAGGATGATAGGATTGATTATAAGTGGATAGATGTCGTGAGATAACTTTGAGTCGGAAAAGGGCCTTAATTACGGGATTGATTGTCTTTTGGCAAATGTTTTAATGAAAATGCGTCTGGCCCTGGTCCTTTGATGCTTGTGATTAATTAACCCATTTAAACTGAAGGTTGCAAAAATGATTTAATCATCTTAAAACTTTAATAGACTAATTAGACAGGTCCTGTGAGTACATAGGAGAAATTTGGTGAAATCTGCTTAAATAACCCCTTTAGGCAAATATGGGGGCAAATATGGGGGCAAATATGGGGGCAAATATGGGGGCAAATATGGGGGCAAATATGGGGGCAAATATGGGGGCAAATATGGGGGCAAATATGGGGGCAAATATGGGGGCAAATATGGGGGCAAATATGGGGGCAAATATGGGGGCAAATATGGGGGCAAATATGGGGGCAAATATGGGGGCAAATATGGGGGCAAATATGGGGGCAAATATGGGGGCAAATATGGGGGCAAATATGGGGGCAAATATGGGGGCAAATAGGTAAGTAATACACAGTGGAGGCATAAAAATTGGTCACATTGCTGTAGTTAGTCTAGGCCCCGAAAGGCTAATTTTGAGACAATTCCACGGAATTTGGTAAACAGGTAAATTTGTTCATCTTCCATCATTTTATGATTCTGAAATGTGAAAGTGGTTTCCATGGCAACTGATCATTGCTATCAGATATTAAAACTGCTTTAGGCTCATCTAGTTTAATGTAGATACAACAGGATACAAAGAGTGGAATTTTGTCAAATATTCATGTCCATTTGAAATGTAGTTAAAAGACGGAATTCATTTGTTTGATATTTTCATATATAATATCTGGTTACCATGGCAACTAAAAAGATGGCACCCCCCATCCCTCTAAATGACCTTGGCAAAGGTCAAGGTCACCAGTTTTAAGGTCAAATATCGAATTTGGCCTGATTTTTTTGGATATAAGACTATGTGCGGGGGTGGGGGTGGGGGGGGGGGGGGCAGGGGGCAATAGCAATACCATAAGCGAAATGATAATCTTGACCTTGACCAAGGTCATTAACAAGATGTCTAATGAAAGAGCTCTCATAACTCTATCATATACTTTAATTGTGTATCCTTGACCTTAATAGTTCAAAAGATACAGGTTTGTATGTAATTCACATTTAAACAAAATTGAGTGTAGAGTGAAAAGTAAGCTTTCGTTACCATAGCAACGCTCATTCCAATGACACTGGGCGTGGGTTATTTGTCTTCCCCTCAATGCCAGATATTGCTTTTATGCAGGAGGTTATCATTTTCCTCAATTGCCTCATTTTCATAAGAGAAAATGGGTTTTCAAATTCCCAAATTCTGCTGTTTTTGTGTTTCAAGGTCATATTTAGTGACATCCACCTTGGTCAAGGAAATTGACTTTGCGACTATAAATAGCCCTCATGTGCACTATCAATAATCCCAAGCTTGGTCACATTGCTGGTAAAAGTGTAGTAATGGAACCCTAGAAACCTAAAAATCTTTGCTAAAATAGAAAAAAAAATCAGCAGTTACCATAGAAACGGCCAATTGGGAAAATAATTCTATTCAGCGTTTTCATCTGTTTTCTCTTCAGATTCAGAAAGCTCAAGAAATTCTACCTAGGATACCTCAAATTTAGCTTATTGTATGGTGGGTAGGGATTGTTGTAGGGGTTATCTCTTATCCTAATGATAAGGGTTTTTTTTACCCCACATTGTCCTATAGGGGTCGTTTTTGACCCAACCTAAAAAAACCTCCATTCTTTTCTTACCAAATTTTGATAATTCTAGTTCAAGTGTAAAAATGGCTGCCTGTGATATTGGTTAGTTTATTCTATGATTTTTTTCCCTAAAATTACTTATTATAATTATTGCAATTTTGAATCCCCTTTTCTGTTTAGATATCTTTCTTTTGTAGCAAGCAGACAGCAGTGATGGTCACGTGACCTAAGATAGTAGGTTGTCATGGCGCTGTCATGGTAACGCTTGTTACGCAATATGGAGAATCTAAACTTTCCATACATATCATTTTCATTACTTATTTAAGTTAAAATCAATATAATAATGCTGTTGAAAAAAACATCTCACACGGGTTGAAAACGACCCCTATAGGTTAGTATAGATTAAAGGTCAGTTTACAGCATACACGACTATACATGTTCCTGCTATTGAGCACACATAGGCTATTCTGTGAATGTAATCTAATTTAGTTGTCATGTCTATCTTAGAGTCATATTAAAAACATTATTGTTTCGCTTTAATTCTTGCTCAGGTTCTATCCAAAATGTCCCCTATAGATGCTGTATTGGGAGACTTGATAGGAAATTTACCAACCCAAGTGCTGTGTAACCGACAAAAGTAATGTGAAGGATTTTCTCATTTATGGTCTCCTCGTATGTTATTTCATGAAAGTTTAGAATGTCTTGTTATTGTCTATTGTTGTCCGTCCTATAACACAGGAGGACCATAAGGCGACGACACAAAAGGTTCTAATAACACCGAACCATTATACATTGTCATCGGGTGGAGGAAGTATTGAATAATATCCAACCTGCAAGAATGCCTAAAACAGGAATGGTTCGACCTTTACATGGGACCTAGATCAGCAACAATCTGGAAAGGATTTCTTGGAACTGTCCTCAAGAAAGAGTTTCACCGGTGCTTTCCTAAAAGAAATGTTCTATATATCTTATTATCACTATCAACTTCTTTGTTACTGCTATACAAGCTTGGAATCCAGGAGAAATGCGAAGAGACAGAAAACAATATGAAGTTCAATGCAATTATAAAGTGTTATATTACTAGAACCTTACAAGCAATTAATGAGGTTTATGAAGAAGCTCCCTTTTATGACATTTTAATATGAGGTAGGATTTGGCAATGCATGCATATGAAATGAATGAGAATGGAGACACTTTTAATGACGCTACCTGAAACCTAACTATTCATAGAGATATTCAATACCCACAGGGCGGTCACACCATACTCAGGTCATGTTTGCCTTTGGGTTCTCATAAAACCTTTAAGTGGACAGAAAACCATTGTGTCCACTCAATGGGAATCCGATAACTCGTTATTAGAAGCCCGGGATATGCATGATTCAGGGATGGACCCAGGGAGATCTAGTGCATTTATAAAAGGTGCAGGCTTAATGGAAATGTGCATAAATCTGATAGACTGCCTGGCTTCGTAGAAAATGCAGGGGTATGGTTGTTCATTGGACTTCCTTTCCTGGCTTCCCAATGTTTATAAAAACTTCAAGGTAGACAATACTCATGCGACAGGAAAATGACATAATTTGTATTTTTCTTCTCTTTTTCTCTTTCCTTTCATCTTTTGGGGACTTGCCCGTCATTGTCAGCAGTTTGACACATTCTTTAACAGTTGGAAACATTCTTTATGCATAGTATTACAAACTGCTGCTTTAAAACCTACACCCTATGCTGATCATAGATGATGCATTCTATCCCTACTCTAATTAAAGCCAGGATGATGCAATATTAGGAATTTGGTCACATCTTGTTGGCGAACACACTATTAATCATTCACAAATTCATTTAACCCAAGGCTATATATATTTATGTTCTTATGGGGAAAATCAAGTATTATACAAATACTAATACAGAAAGACTTAAGATTCGGTATATACTGCCATATGGTCCAAAGTATAGAACTAATACTCAGTATTAACTTTAAAACCTTTATTTCTACTGTAGATTTCAACTTCAGACAGGGAAATGCCAAGCCAAGGTCGAGGAATCCTAATTCATCCTTCATGGTTCACAACTGGTGACCTATCAAAATGGAAGCGTCTTCACTGTGAGCGATGAAAGGGAAGATATATGTTGAAATACTTTGTCATCTGGTATCAATATTTTATGAAAAGAGAATAGAATATTCTATAAAATGATTTCGTGCATAATGTGTATTGGTACTATGATAGAACTGCATTTGGAAGTGATATCAACACATTTTCCACATCAGCGTGAGAAGCAATTGTCACAAGTATGTTGAGATGAGCGCCTTTGTGGAAAATGCGTTGATATCAGCTCCGAGTTGCAGTTACATATTTACTCCATGATGCTATCAATAAAATGAATAATAATCGAAAAGAAAGATACAGTTGAGCCTATGGGACACTTTCATGTAGGCTACATTGTCACATGTTTAGGCCTACTTCTGTTCCCCCCGCCCCCCCCCCTTCCCCCAACAACAACTGCCGGTCTTTCAACTTATTTAGCAGCTTCTAAGCAACATATTTACAGGAAGAAATCGGTTTCAGAAAGAGAGAAGTGGACTCTATAAGACTTGTAGCTTTCGTTTTCCTGTTTATTTTGCTGACTCTGTCTACAGAGGCAGGGGTGAAGGTGTGTGTCCGAGAGGTGACGCGTCTTTCTCTCCCGCCTCAATAAAACCCCATTTAACCAATAGAGGCGCCATACACGATCGCAAGTTAAATTAGTCTCTCTTCGTAGTGGCCAGTAGACTTTCAGTAGACTTTCAACCAATGACTGGCGAGTAGTGGTAACACGATTAATACAAGCATTTCCACTGAGACCAATAGCGACCAATGAAGATCTATTGGGCATAGAAATCAAAAGATTGAAGAAATCAAATCATTTTGGTTCCTGTGCCAATCACGACCAATGACTTGCCACTCATTGGCCAGACCTCCTCCACTATGTCAAGTAGATAGGCCAATAGACTGGCCAATAACAGTCTACTAATAACCCCTGTGCCTCACTCGCTAACCGTGGCCATGACACTTGTATGCCATACTCACATCAACATGCATTGGATCCTACAAACAAGAACACATACCACAGATCACACTCACTCCCATAGAATCAGTGGTTGATCCACCTGTCGTCATGGAGCAATGGTATCTTTCCTATACTACTGGTATATTTACACATGACTTCTTGACTCATAACTTGTCGTTCGATTGGGTGTCAATAATGATATTGTGCATGCTATATTCTTCAGGAAACCTTATAGTATTGTCGGTCATCTTTCTGTCTAAGTAGTGAGTGAAATATTGTATTACCTTAAGTGTGTGTACATCTTAAAGTTAGACATATATTCTTAAAGGACACTATTCTCCTTTTCCCAACAATGATTCAGGCCTTGGGATAACAATTCAGCACACTTGACTTGATTATCAAACCTGGCATGGAATAATGCAGCAAAGATCAATTGGTGAATATTCTCAAAATTAGAACATCTTAAATCTGTTTAATTGCAATCAATAATCAGCTTGATTAAATTCCGAAATAAACTCTCATTACGCGCTAACAAAGGCCATGATACTGGCATGAAAAACACCCTCGAGCTCCAGGAATCTTAACACATTAGAAGAACTGGCAAGCGAAGTGCTAATTGAAATGTAGATGGAAAAAACAAGATGTATGCAGACATAAATCAATGCCAATTAAGCTCGAGTCCATACATCTCATTCTCTTCCAAATAGAACACACTCTTGGCGATGTTAAGCTCGCGAATTGGGTAGACTTGTATGAACTATTTCAAGCAGAGATCTATTATTACCTGGAAAAAAGCTTGATAATGAGTGAAATCAAAGACGATGGGAAGGTAAGGCAGAACATGAATATGAAAGCATTTAATTTCGTCAATATTTAAAAAGATATTTTTTTCTAGGTATGCATTTTAAAGGTGATGAAACTATTGTGATAGTCCTAGTCTTGCCTCATAATGCTTGATTTGACAGTAAACAGACAGGAACAAATTTGCAACTGCCTTCTTGAATCAATGGCACGCGATTTTCAATGTCTTTGATTTCAAGCAAGGTCTTTGGCGTTCCCTCTCAAGGAAAACCAGATTAAAAGGTGGTCTCCACTGGCTGCGGTAAGCTCTGCGGTAAGCCTTGCGATGGTGCTGTGTTGGTGAGGAGTGGCGAGTTCCTGCCTACATGGTTCACTGACCATGTAGGCAAGGACCTCGCATCATCGCAAGGCTTACCGCAGAGCTTACCCCGGCCAGTGGAGACCACACTTTAAAGCAACTCTGTCATTCTTGTATTATGCACAATTCTTTGAGACGGCAGGCAGGTTCCGGTAGCGGTAGCGGTGCAACGGGTACTGTTTTCATAGAATTAATTCTGGATTTTACAAACATTTATGCTGTCTATCAGGTCAAATTCTTTTACATATATCTTAATAAGAATATCTCTTTCCAGAGAACCTTTAATTTCAACATAGTTTGTCCAGGAAAGATGAGATTTAAACTTTGAATGAAGTGCGTTGGAAAGGGTAACAGATACGGCAGGGATTGCATACAGGCATCGGCCCCCATAGACTCCCATATTAAAATCACAAAGTTTATACTCCTGTTTCTACATGATAACGATGAGAAATTGTTTTGATCTCAACATATGTGATACTTATAATATCAAACTTTGTGTCAATGAAAGCAATTAATTTTTGACGAATGTTTTCTATATTTTAGGGGGGCTTAAATCTCAAAATTTTACTATGGGACATGCACCCAATACCGCTCAAAAGTCAACCCCTGGTTCGCAGCGCCACCTGCAAACACATGACTTTCCGTCTCAAAGAATAGCCATGATGATGAGAGATAAGATGATGAACAGTCAGCCTGCAAATGCGGGTTAAAAATACAACTGGCAATGTACACACACTGTACATATATATACTAGCCCAGTTGGACTTTTGCGTAGGTAGTGCACCATCTTTAATAATTATTAATGTATAAAACAATATAAATGAATGATATTTTTTGCCAATCAGTTGCAGCAGTTTGGTACAGACAGATACTCTATACTAATAAATTGTAAATAAAATAACAAACAATATGACACCCCCTCATAATGATGTATATATCAAGAATATTGCGTAAATCCTATTAGCAATTTACTAAGTGTGCATGGTCACAGTGGGAAGCCGTATAACTCCTTGTTCTAAACAGCTTTCAAATCAATTCAATTTTCTAATAACCACACATTATTATCATTATCTGACTTGGTAGAATTAATTTAGTGTTGTAATTTAGATAACTTTATACTTCTTTTTCGAAATCAGGCATGTCGGAGAAAAGCATCCAACTTGATGTAATGTCATTTCCTGCAATAACAACTTTTTCAATCCAATTCACAATCACCCTGTTGAAGGAGGGTATAGAAATCATCCAGTAGAAGATTCATTATCTATGGCAGAGTGGCCAAACAAAGGCCTATTTACAATACCCACGAAAATACCAGAACAATCATGACTTATTGCTCCGGCCGTATTAATAACGGTGCTCAAAGGTATTGGGAACTCAAAGGAGCCGTTAATGCTTTATGCATCAATGAATTTCCTCGCAAAGTCTCTCAAGATACACGGGAGAAGTTTTCATGTTCCATTCAAATAATTAACATATTATAAAATATCGAGGATATTTCGGTTGCAAATAATTAAAGTCAAAGAGAAAAATCAGTTCCTGGACAGAAAACCAGTTCTCTACATTATGTCAATTATTTTAATGGAACATGTAATTGCGTGGCAACAACGGAAGTTGATATTTTCAGGTCATTCACTTTCGAATATCCAGCGAGTTCAAGGCAATGAATTTGCTCAGCTGAAGTAGTACATGACGCATACGTTTTCCCTTGGTAATAATATTATGATGTACAATTGATGACCTTAGGTTTGGGTTACATGCGCGGGGAATCCATAGAGAAACGTCGGTGACACTTATTCGTGGGATATAATAGCACATTGTATTAAGTAAGGATGATAGTTGGGTGTCCACTACTTTTTGCGACTGAAACCAAAATAAAAATAAATAACATATATAATAATGTGAAAAACACAGAAGATGATAGTGCTTCCCATAAAAGTGATTGATATTACCTTGAATAGCTTGCAACAATCCGTATGATATACGTGAAGAGGGGTTTCTTTGTCTGACATGTTCTCGGAATCTATTCTGTTACCAACCGTTCTTTTGATCTGCACAGTTTCATCCACCCTCTCCAGGGGAAAACGTATGTGGTTTGTGAAGGTATCTGGGGTGGAAATGTGATTTTGAAGCCCTTTTTAGTTTTTTAGTTATGTTCTATACAACTATTTGCAGCCAGAGAAAGTTTTGGAAGCCTTTGGGAGAGCCTTTCTGGGACTTTCTGGGACAACATCATTTATGTCCCACTGTCCGCAGCAATGCGGGATTCCCTAGCAACCCATCCTGTGAGAGTCCCTTTCACAATGGTCTTGTTCATATGACGGTGTACATTGGGTCATAACTAGCAACAGGAGAGAGAGGGAGAGAGATTAGAGGGGCAGGGGGAGAGTGAAGAACCAGAGGGAGAGGGTGGGAGAAATTAGATAGGAGAGGGAGAATAGGACAGAGAATAGGGCAAGGGGGAGAGAAAGACGGGAGGGAGAGGATGGGGGAGAGGAAAGAGGGAAGGGAGGGAGGGGAGGGAGGGAAAGGGCTGGAGAGGGAAGGAGAGAATAAAAGAAGCAGCGGGACAGGGTGGGGGAAATCGGCTAGGGTGAGGGAAAAGAGGATAGAGCGAGATAAAGGGGAACGAGAATAGAGCAGGGGAGAGGTGAAGGCGGGTAGGGACAGGGACAGAGTGAGGGGAGAGGCAGGGGCAGAACAGGAGAGGCAGTGAGAGAGGAGGGGAGAGACAGTGAGAGGAAGAGGGCGACAGTCCGGAGGACGGGTACTTTGCTAGTAATCTATAAAATCAATACATTCTACACTTTCAACTTTCGAATAAGTTACACATTCCGGCGACAACATATTTATATAAGTAATTAGCACGCGAACATAGATCTGTACATGCGAATGTGCTACTTTATTCTTCGAAAATACAATCACTATTGATCAGTGGCAAATGTGTACACATGGAAAAAATATGAAATTGAGCTCATCTGCTCCAGAGCAAAGCACACTGCAATAAGAGAGGCCTGGCAAACAGTTCAATAAGTATAGGCAATGTGCAGGCATGTGGTAATTAATTTACCTACAAATATTGCGTTTTGTAACTGCCTGGAATTCGGTGACAAAAATATTTATCGATGGGAATGGAACGAGCATAAGCCCAATTGCCAAGACCGCCAAGGGCAAACAAGATGAATGCAATATCGAAATGTCACATGGTGAAGTCAGTATTTGTGATCCAAATAGCTCGGCTTAGTTTTAACACATGATGTTGAATAAATATCTCGAATATTAAAGCTTTAACCCATTCCTGGCCTGAGCAGATAGCACATGATACTTACTCTCTCAGTGACGGGTCCCTGTTTCCCCAATTTTGTGGTTCAGAAGGGTAACAAAAGCGTTTGTGATTGAGGGAAAATTGATAAATATCTGTAAGCAATATGCAAAACTTTGCCATGATTTAGGATATATCTAGATTATTATTCATAATTATGTCACCATAATTGCTCAAATTTGTTTTTTTTTCCGATTATTAAAATTAATGCTTTGTGTAAAAGAATTGCCAATGAGTGCCTCAATTAAGGCACTCCCCGGAATTTAGCACAGTCGCAATTGAGTGTCCCGTCTTGTAGACAGGGAAAATGTGAGTGCCTCAGGGCATACTCGCCCTGAACGGGTTAATCAATTTGGGTCACGAAATCCCGCCAGGTCTATTTTACTAAAGATATATCACAATATCCTCTCAATAAATTGCGACAGCATGAAAAACGATCAAGTATTGTCAAGATAATATAATATATAGGGCACCAGCAGCGTCATAAACTTAATTTTCAGACAGGATGATACATTACCTGATGTTCGTACAGTCTCTATTATGCAAAATATGAGATAAACAAAAAATTGAAATAGTGACTCCTTGCAAAATATGTGATGAACATAACATTGAAATTAGTGACGACTTACACGGTAAACCGCGCGCAAATATGTTAAATATTATAGGCATATGATTGGTCTTACGGTACTGGGTTTTTACTCGTAAAATCGAGATGGAAATTTCATGAAACCAGTCATGTGAACATCCCACTCCCTATCGAGGCCACCTCTTAGACTATTCATAAACGAGACACTCGTGGAAAAAGAGAATCTAGAGCTTCGCCTTTGAAACGCCCAGTCAATTTCCTCGAGAAAAAAATATTTTTCGCGAACTGGATTCTGGCTGAGGGAGCCTGGCCAAAGATTGAATCATCTATTTTTAAGGACCTCCGTTGCTTTATAGACCGGCTTTGATTCTGAGTGGCATGACGGGGCTCCTTTAGATACTTGGGCTGGATCGAAGTGAGGAATTATGTTTATCTAGCTATTTGGCGGTCTCTGGCACTGGTAGCCAAGAGCTTCTCGTCTCGAGGCCAACGATCAGGTGGCTTCTCAGGTGGCTTATCCACCCCAATCACTTGCATAGCATTTCACACCGTCTGTAATAGCCCACTCCAATCAAAGGTAATATAACCTTAAGACTTTAATACTAGTTTAATGATATTTATAAGTAACCTCACCATTTTCTTCTGTAACAAATATCATTTATTCTCGCATTATTATAGATGTAGGCATACATTTTATAACATTTCTTGTTGTACTTCATGATAGAAATGTTGCATTTGATCTTGCTCCCGTTTAAGATCTTCTTCAAATATCATAAACATGTAGGTATCCAAATGTAGATCTAATTGATACTTTTGGATATCAACAATATTTGATATTTTACACAATGTCATGAAAATATGGCCAATTGATCTTGTAATTCCTTTCAGAGGAGACCTGCACGACATTACAGAGAACCAACTAGTCAAATGGAGCGATCAATTAGGTAGATTAATTGATATAGAAAGGGAAATCTTTTATTTAAAAATTTACCGATCATGGAATGCCAGGCATATAACAGGCATTTGTAAATGAAATATATTGGTTCGATTAATTAGATTTAATTAATCGGATAGGAGCCCTATCCATATCATAACCAGGAAATGTACAATTATATTAATAGTCATTAGACTGCATAGCTTATTTCTAGAACCGTATAGTTATAATATGTCAGAAAGCAATATACGGCATCTCAGGCTTTAAAGCTCTAAAATTCTAGTTAAAAAGACAGTAACGCTATCTAACCAGTACAGGTTAACAAGTGATGTCACATAGACATCATTTACATTGTCATCATTGTCATATTATTTATAATTCTCCAATTGTTAACTGGATTCAAGATTTAACATTCTTATGACCAATGTAGTTCAATATACGGAGGGATCCTGGGAAGAACAACGCTTTGTGTTTACAGGAGATCCCATTTTCTCTACAATTTATGTATCTGCTATTTAAAGAGAAATAACAAAAATAAAACCAACTCTGGGGACAAATTCCTTTCTCAGGAATAGGCCTACCCAATACGTGGCCTATGAATCGGGAGGTGACATAGAATTAGTTTCCCGTCAAACAGGGTAGAGGTCGCTTCCGCACTCAGTAATGGATCATACTATTTCCTCCCAACATCTTGAAATCCTATCCATTGGAGAAAAACCCCATCCCAAGCTGAGAGCATTGTTCTTTTGTTCAGTTGTCCGCCTCTGCTGCACACCTATTGGGATGATAAATCGATAATATTTTCCAAATACGGTATCACTCACCGAAGCTAAATTTGAACATTGGTTTGTATAACCCAAATCTTGCCCATAATTCACAAGGATTAATATAAAGCACATTATGGGCTAAACCCACATCAATAATAAAGCCCCAATACTCTGTCTATTCTGGTGCATGATTACTTACTTTTTATGGGTGTTATCTGAAACTACAATGGATACAATTAGCCTCTGGTGTTCCCATACTTTCTTATGTCGTTTTTGGCGGTTCCACATCTCTGTGCAAGGCTTTCCTTTAGTCCCCGATGTATCAACGTCAGTGGGAATTGTGACGGGGTATTTAAGTTGGTTCCCCATTTGACAAGTTCTGCCCCTTGAGATTAGCAGCATTGAGAATGAAGAACCGATTTGGGATTGGGGAGAAGAAGAGCGGATGAATAAAATATAAAGTACATGTATATATCTTCCAAACTCACTTGTATTTATCCTGTCTTCTGTCTATCAATTATTACCTAAAACCCTATCCTTGATAAAGGGCAAATGTGCCCGAAACGTCGGACCCCAATAAACTCAAACCGAATACTTATGAAACCTTTCCTGTCCCCTCCGTTTTTGGGTTAAACCCCATCACTTAAGGATATTATCTAAAACATTTATCATTTGTTTTTCTGCCAGATATTTCCTGAACTCTTTTAGCTATAGAGGGAGTTACAAATAAAGCTTCATTCACAGCTAACTACAATTAGAAGAAAATAGGAAAGCTTAATTATGAGTGAAGAAAAGCCACATTTAGAATTATTTTTATATCGTCAGGAGAAAATATATCTATCTAAAACAATCCCAATCCCAATTAACTTGTTGAAAGAAAGTTCAAGAGAGCAGCTTTTTTTTAATTTAGTCTGTCTGCTATTACTACAAAAGATCTCGCCAAATATATTCATTGTTTGACCTATAGGCCTAGGACTGATGTTGTCAATAGTATACAATATTACCGGCTGAAAGAATACGAGCGCCCGTACGCGGTAATAAGTAAAAGGATTTCGGCGGGCCACTGTTCAAAACAGAAATGTAGAGTGTTATGAGGCCCTGCAGCAAAAACGACACGGGTAATAAGTCCTCCACAACTTCGGTCAAAATTGTATTACTTCCAGAATGGAACCGAACAAAAAGTAGAACATCTTTAGTTTTTGATTGATGTTAACTGAGAATGTAGCTTTAAACGCAGGAATATTTTCACTTGTACCGTACCATTAAAACATACAATTTGAAATTGAATTTGAAATTGCACCATGCTTATAGTCCGCTACCATTAACGTTCCATCTCCAGTGAGGTATTGAGTTGACTAATGAACAATTAACGAGTTCACCCATTTTGTCATGCAATCCTTCATTACAAGCTCCAATTGATACCCATACGGCTGAAGGGGTACGATAGTCTCGTGGTCCTATCAATGAAAAGTAGAAGGGCTACACTCAAAGTGTGATTGTAGTGGTAATGCAATAAGCCGCCGTATAAACTAACCATCCATTGAGCATGCGCAGTATTCCTTGTCGCCTGATGAGACAGTCTTCAGTAGTATTGATTCCCTGTAAGGTAGAATGCATAGCAAATCTACTGGCTTCCTTGTAGAATTAGCATTTATCAACGTTCCTTCTGATGGATTCTGATGCGTTTCTGCCTTAAAGGGCAGGCTGTTTCTCTATTTGTCTCTATTAGGAAGGCTTCTATCACGAACATAAACAACTGAGGAAACAATGAACACGCTACGGCTGTTTTCAATGCCGGGTAAAGTAGTCTTTGCTGTATTTATCACAATTGTTCCACTAGTGTTGGTCCCAATCTTTACCACCATTTCTTATAGACTTAACTGAAGATCGCAATCCATTCTGAAGGTTATCTCAACCTATAACAACCTTGGGAGTTTTCTTCCTCCCACCAAATCACATACTTTTCGATGAGTAATTATAATGATTTGCATATAAATTGCTAAATTTACATATAATTCCATTCTGAGCACAGAAAATGAATGGGAAGTTAAACGTAGTGCATATTTTCTCATTAGTACAGTAAGCGTAAGAAATTATGACTGATTTATTAAGGTAATAATTGTTAATACGATGCTAATGATGAAACACCAATGTCGTTTTCATAATAACGCTGATCAATGGCTTTGAACCTATGGGAGAGGCGACGTAGTGGTAGGTTCATAATTATGCTAATATCAATAAGAACACATACCCTGTATTCTGAGTAACATCCAGAACTGGACAAATGTAATGAGCTTATTAATGACCTGGATATATGTTGAATATGAAAATGAAGGAAAGATAGATGTCATCATCCTGGTGAATTTTAGGACACTAGTGTAATAGTTCCAGTGCGGCCAAGCTGGACACTAATCATGGAATGTCCCAATATTATTTAAAAAATAGCCAAACATGTACAAAAGAAGTACGTTTTGACCCCCATTTCACTGGAATAAAAAAATGATATGCTTATATGATATTCCTAAAGAGATTATTGTGATGTCAGTTTCAGCAGAGAATAATAAAAAATGTAAAATATTATAGCTGAATAAACCAGCCTGATGGCTAGACGTTTCTATAACATACAATTATGATTCACTTTTGTCATCTCCTCCAAATACACATTTACATGCCTAATTAAACCAGCTTCGGTAAGGCAGGGTTAAATAATTAATGCCCCCCCCCCAAAGTAAATATATCCTTATAGATAAACTTTCCCTATGTTCATTTAAGAGGAATAAAATGGCTTCCCTCTCTTAAACTAGGAAATAATATCACAAAAGGTGTATGTAAAAAGTGGATAAATATCCTAAAGTTTCAGATAAGGCTGGTGAATGTCTTAGGATGGTAGATGTCTTGGATGGTAGATGTCCTAGCGGGGTAATGTCCAGGATGGTAATTGTCCAGCGGGTGAAAGTTGGTGGGTAGAAGTCCAGCGGGTAGAAATCCGGTGGGTGGCTGTCCTAGAACCATCGCTTGTATATCAATGGTCTGGTTTGGTGGTTTTTGTTGTCAGTTGAGATAGGAAGACACAAAAGTATTAGTTTTGTTTTTTATTTACTAGCTTTCGTGCTGTTAGCTCTCTTGATTGGGACAAAAAACAAATAAATAAAATACCTGTTGTAAAAATGTTGATTACATTGACACATACCCTTGTATGGCAGGAACCAATGTGTGATGATCTGACCATTCCATCTGTAAAGCAGCCCCCAACGTGAAGAACTTGTACTAGAATCCTTACTCACTAATAAACTCCCACCTTCGGCCTTTGCATCTTTTACCTTGTTTCATATCAATTGACAATAAGGCGTGTAAGTTCAAAATGGCCGCCACCGGGTTTGTCATGCCCTTGCTGCTTCTTCCAGGAAAGGAAGTGACGTCTCTCCCATTGAAAATGCATCGGGCCGAAAAGTTTTCACTGTTTGTAGATTCCCCCAAAATTTATTCTGAGTTCCGACCACTGGATAGCCATATATAGGGTCAAACTATTCCATATATGGTGACCAGAAGTTCCTGGACATTGCTGGTGCGATAGAGAGAGAGGATATTTATCTCGCTGTATGCATTGTCTATGGCTGTTACGTCACTTCCTTTCCCGGAAATGATGCATAATGAGATTAAAAAAGTAAAAGCAGGCGATGGCAGCCATGACACTTACACGCCCTATTCGGAGGGTGGGAGCCAGGTTTTTTTTGTGTTCTTTTAGGGAGCCAGTATTTTTGAAGACCTGCCTCAGTGCCTATCTGGCCCAGGCTTTGATCACGAGCATCTTTATACAGCCAGGAAGTAATCTCAGAATGAAAGAGATGAAACTTACAAGTGTCATAGACCCGACTGTTAATTTTCTGCAACTGATTTCATTTGGTAAATGTTGGTTTGAAGGTGAGAAATACCTGAAAATAATAGACCTTCAAACTGGAAGTAAACGATTGCTGCTTACGCTGCATCATCACTGCATTCACTTGTTCATTTATTAAGTGTAGAATTGCCGTAATATTTCTTCATATTATTCATATGATTTGGTAGCATCATGGAGTAAATATAGAACTATTGCTCGTGTTTAGTACAGCTGGTGTTGACATAATCAGTACCAAAGACTCACATACGCATAATATGATCTAATGCTATACATTAATATATTCACATTATTTGATCTACATTATGCAAACCCAGGTCAGTGATAACATGGCAAAATGGCTATAACGTATAGGAGCACCCAATACCTCCCCTATTGGATACTAGACTGTGACAGTATATGTGTCTTGAAATAAGATGTCTATCATATATATAATAGACATCTCATTTCAGGACGCACCAAATTGTTATAACCTCGGCCAGTTCTTTCTCATTCTTCTATATCAATATTACCATAATCCTGGAGACACTTTGCTCCTCTGGCATGGTGGGATGGTCTCTTCCATATGTTTTACTCAAGATAACTGTGATTTGTTTGCATGCTGGCCCCCCTTCACAAATTCCTAAATCCCTCCCATGATATACATATATATATATACTCTAGTGATATGGCGAATAAGCACATCTCCATTTAGAGTACGTCTGCTTCGACAGGGGAAAAGTGATATCACGGGCCTGGTAATAAGCACATGAGGATATATCTTCCTGATGACGTTTTCCCTCTTCAGAACTAGACACAACTAGTGGTATTGGTCTCACTTAGAGTATCTCTACCAATGCATTTTGGAAACGCCTCTCTTTTATTGGTTAGATTGTTTGTTGATCCTTATTGTTGTCGGAGAGAAGTCAAAACAATACAATTTATATTAAATCATGCTTAGTAACATTATATTCAGAGTTACAATTAAAGTGAATGTGTTTAATATTAACACTCAGTCTTCAACCCTCAAAACGTTCTTTTAATTCAACTAAATCTCACCAAATTTCGTCATTGTTTGACCTATAGGACTGAGGTTATCAATATGTTGCTGGTGTTATATGAAATACAAAAATTTGAAGTCGAATCGACCGAGAGGAAATGAGCACCGGTGAGCGATTTTAAGTGAAACCATTGTATTGAAGAATTTCACTGGGCCACCGAAACATAAATGGGGACTTTTATGAAGCCCGCATCAAAACAGCAGGGTAAACCTGTCCAAACCAAAATGTGTGGGAAGGGAACTGAACAAAAAGCAGTAAATCTTTAGGTTTTGATAGATGTTAACTTTAATGCAACTATACTCATTTTTTTATATAGTTAACGGAATTATTTCCTAACTTAAAACTTTCTTCCTTATTTTTGTTTTAAGAAATTAAATACGATAAAACCAGGGAAAACAAAGAAAGTATGTTCTCGTAGATGTATTATACGAGTCAGTATCATTGTTCTAAATGAAACGACCACAGAATAATTCTGTGAGCCAGGCTTGGTTTTTAGCCTTGACCCAAATAAATGCACTTACTGATTCCATAGGGATGTGTGGAATGCAAGCAATCATTCAGAATCAATTGCCTTATAAAGTGTTGCATGGTTTTCCAGGCCTGGCTAACCTTGCCTACATAAATCTGCCCTGCTCCGAATGTAAAGAAAGGCTGCTTTTTTATTGGTTCTGTTGTTCACTCCTTGGAAGTAAATAAGGTGGATGCGCTGCCACTGAACTCCTCAATAATTGTCTGGACGGCAGAGAAGCTATATTGGCAGGCTGGTGGCCTAGCAACACTCGGTCACTTCCGGCCAATGATAACTCGATTTCCATCCAATCAGTCGATGCAGAGACTGGTCAGCTAATTCCATACTGCCAAATAAACATTTAAAACGATGGTCAACTAACGTATATATATAGTTGCACCCTCTTCTCTTAGTTGCAAAGTCTCTTTCTTATCTTACTTGAAAACGCAAGCACATGGATGGAAAAGGTAACCATATTGGCACCGAAAGAGATTTAAAACGAGACATTTGAACAAGACCTTTCTATCATAAACTTATCGCATGTGTACACATTTATAATGATGAGTGTTCTTTTAAATATTTATTTCCAATACCATTCAGTGTGCGCAATTTATGATGATGAGTGTCCTTTTGATTTTTAAAATTTCATTTCAGGGCAATAAACATAATTAAACAATTGTTACAAAAACGCACTATTCCTCAGGGAAGTTTTCATGCGGTGCCCATTTTTCAATCTATTAATATCATGACTAGAAGACTTCACTCCGTCTCCACTCTTTTTCGATCAAAAACTACTACTCTTAGAATCACCTACAGACAACAATAAAGTAACAATAATTACTGCTAAAGCATCAGTTATATTAAGACAACATGTTTAGCTTTTTCACAAAGACTTCAGTAGCTTCACAGAGAGCTTTATGTATACATCCATGCCAATCAAAGACTATATGTACTGATCCGGTGGCACCGCGACTTCGTCTCAACTGTCATATTGAATGAAAGCAAACTTTTCACACCTCCTGGTCATCTACCCTCCTTGTATACCGTTCATTCTCCCAGTTTTTTATTTTGACAATAAACCTGTCTCGGTCGGCCTCTCCCTTTATGTCATCTGGTAGGATGTTCCACAATTTTCTCCCTTTAAAATAAATACTACCTTTTGTTTTTTTGTTTTTTTAGTTCCAATACCTTGCAGTTTGGGCAATGTGACATCAAAAGTGTGGGAGGGGAACCAGAAACTATCATTTTAGAAGCTGAGGGAATGTGAGTCCCTCTGAGCTGAAAACTCACCTTTATGATACAATCCTCCGTTGTTAACTGTCTTGCGATTGCATCAGTATTAGAAAATGGGGTTGAATAATAATTTAATTTTTACAACTTTTCGACCAAGGTCAGGGAGAATGCGAAAGAGTGTCTACTATAAGGGGGTTTCGCTATGGAATAGACCTTCCTGAGGAATATAGAAATTCTGAGGATTTAATATCTTTTGGTAGTCTATTGAAAGAAATGTATTGGAAGCCGCTTATCGAATCGATTGATGTCTACATTCTACATCAGATAGAGTTGTATAGTTATTAAATTGTCCCTATTTCATGTAAAGCCCTTATAAGGGCTAGGCGATTATGTGCCCACAGAATAGTATAACAAAAAATGCTTTCTTATTGTTGACACCGACTACATATAGAATTGAATGAACATCTTCTTGGTAAACTTTGTAAATTTGGTCGATTTAAAATGGAGAAGTATATAGGATGATGTAAAAATTTCCGAGATTACAGTGAATCATAATATTGTTGGTAGAGGAGTGATAATTATTATACTGTGTAAATGGAGGCGACGCAAGAACACATCCACTTGGTGGACATTCGTTTTTGTTTTCATTAAAACATTGCAATGTACGGCCAATTCTGTAATAAAAACAAATAAATAAAAAAAACAGTCTTGACGCTGCATGAAAACATTGTGCTCTCAATTGCCATGCAATATTCTAGTTTTAGGGGTCAAAGTTATTTTTGTCGGCGAGCTCGTTGCCATTCAAATGAAATTCTATAAAAAATGGTGGGGATCTGGTTTGTAATCAGGGGCGCTAGATAATGCCTTTCAACCACTTGATTGATTACGCATAAACCTGACGCTCGTGATGGCTTTTTCTGTTTTGCTTAGTTTCAATTATTAAAGGTTATCTGCGATGGGCGGGCATTTGTGCCACTCATGGAAGTGATTACGATCGACATGTCCATAAACTCCTATTCATCTAATCCTGAAATAATTATCCCTCCTGCTTGAATTGCGGAGTGTTAGTAAGAGTAGGATTGTGGTAGAAAACAAAATACAATCCAGATCTTCGTAATTACCGCAATAGATCCGCCCCAATAGGAGACTTGCATGTCCGTCATCTTGAATCTTGATTCGCATGGAATTATGGAAGTTGTACGTCAGTGTACTAGCTATAGAAAACATGTTACGTTCAGCATCGGATATTTAACAGTGATCCCATGTAAATAAACAATTGGTTAATAATGATTCCATAAGACAAGACTTCATCTTTCCCATCATGCATTTGGTTTCCATAGATTATTTATACGAGCTATGATATTAGTGAAAAGATTCTTTGCAATTTTCGATAGAAATGTTGCTAAATACTCATCAGCTTGGAACTTAATCTATCCCAGCATGCACTGTAACATACATGCGCAGTGGCACATGCAAGTCCCCTATTGCATCTAATCCTATACATTATATAACAAATTTGGTTTTTCCAAGCATGTATCAGCAATTCCTGACCCCTGAGTCTTCATGTTTTCTATGCGACTTAAATAGTCGCACTTAGAACCCCCGACATGACCTTAATTCCAAGCTACCTTGGTCATAACTTAGAGTAAAAGGAAAAGGTCCCTTTTACTCTAAGGTCATAAATACAAGCTATGAACTTGTAGGCAGGGATATATCATCTATGATTTAGGACTCCGCTAGTATATAAAGCTCTATGATCTATCGTACCTAATTAATATCTGTAATTAGAATTTTCTCTCGGTACTTTGCTTAATTAATAGCGATTAGTATTTAGCTTTTACCAGGACGCTTTCTTAGTTGGCCAATACCCTTCCCGCATTGTATCTATTGGAAATGGCTCAAACGAACAGATGAATCAACATATGAATATAAGTTCGCTAATTGAAATGAAACCTATTTCCGCACACGCTAAACAGTTCCGCAATCCAGTGTTTCCGATTGGGAGATGTCTTTTACTGTTATATACAGGTTACAATTAGCTCTTATCACGAGGAACTAGTTTACCGCGTGGGATATTGTAGAAGTTGAAGGGACATCCTTCCTGTTAGCAAATTGAAGTAATTTTTCCTTTGAAAGGCTCGTGCCTCAAGAAACGAAATGTGAGGTATTACACGTACAGTATCCAATTTCCTAAAGGGTTCGAGGCGTTCTGCTAAATTTCCTGTGCCAAGGGAACGAGCCATACATATTTGCTTGTATTCCCAGTCCCCATTATATTCTACATTAGGTCTTGTATCATAATCACGACCAGCAACTCTTGAAGAATTGTATTTTAACTTCGACAACTTTCACCAATCGGGAAAAACAGATCAGTCTAGGCTCAGAGTTGAGAGAGTCCCTCCAAACTGAGGAACAGCCTCTCGCTCCAAAGCGCAAAATACCATTATAATCCCATTAGGACGCATTACATACTATAGGGACAGGAAAGCCATTAGCGGAATAGGCGTCCAATCACTGACATATCATTTTTATCTGATCTGGGAGGCGTATAGTCTGAAATTACAAAAGAAAGAAAAATTTCAGTCCTGAACCTAAAACGTGTGGTACGAGATGGCTATACATAAAACATGCTAAGGACGAAACCTTGCCCAAAGATCGGGTCCTTCCAGCTTTATATTCCCCAACATTCCCAGTCGACCTTAATGATGCTATTTTTGCCCTTAATGACGACATCAATATTCAACATGCACAGCCCAAGATAATGATCGTACCCACAAAACTGCCAGCAGGTTCTCCACATAGATCCGCAAGTGAAGCAATATTTCGTTTTTCTTCCGACGTGATGAGAGCCATCCAGGATCAGGGTGTTGGTATTCTAGCTCAATCTGGGGAAGGCACAAAACACCCATTAAATCAATTATATTGGTTCAGATACAAAATACTCGGCGAACGCTGAAATGGGTCGCTAGTTATATTACAAATATTTGGTATTATACGAAAAGAAGAACCAAACAAATGTCACTGTCAGAGGCAAACAAACATAAAAGCCAAATTCATTTTATGTTATCTGAGATTTGTAGCTAGCATACCATAGTTTGGCGTCAGAAAATTACAATCAGCAGCTAGCTCTACACATAATAGCAAAGTCTGCCCAATTAGGCATTGATTCAAATGATTTTGTTCAACCTCATATTCTGGACCTCAATTTTTGTGATTGGTGAAGGTGAAGTGTACATTTTTCGATGATCTGGCGTATATGAACTGAGATAGAACCGTGTCTCAGCGTCCAATTCAATAAATGATCCATTTATTACATTCTTCTCTTTATTTAAGGAATGAACAAAATGCCTTGCTAATTAATTCTAGGCCAGATCGATTGTAAAGCTCAGAACAAACTGAAAATAACATGATTTCAATACACAAAATAACTGTGATGGCAGAAATTAAAATAGAAATGTGACCTCTCAGGTAATTTTGCCGCCGAATGAAAAACTCAATATCAAGAGTTGTCAAGTGCAAAGTTCACTCTAAAAAATCAACTTTTTGGAAATGAATGCGATGGGTTTTTCCCCCAAGAAATGCAACATCTGTTTTAAGTCAAGGTTTCTCCACAATAATTATGCAAAAGCATCTGTGACGTTTACCATGCATCTCTTCGCATGTCGCAGCCATCAACAGCACCAAACTGGCAAATATTTGCAGAAGTAAGCTAATGGGCAGATGATGGAGAGGCTTGACAGTCTAAATCAATGTTAAAGTATGATGCAAGATTCATGACATTACCCGGGAGAGCTTGATGGTCTCCGCTCATCCCACACCTGCCTCCATTTTATACGCAAGTTACTGCCTCAGCCACCATCTATGTCCTTCCTTATATTCTACGAAACTCTGTGGTCCCTCTATTTTTTTATTTTTTTTAAACAATTTTATTGGCAGATATTCACAACAGTGATACGTCTAATCTCCAAGTACAAACGATATTTAACAATCAATACAAAAAACATTATCCATTTAATCCATTAAATACATATCTATTATATCTTCAAAACGTCTGGTATTAAGTGACATTTCACCAATATTACTCTCTCAATCATCATTACCTATACAGATCATTACTACATTTTTTTGTATTTTTAGCCTCAAGAACGAAGAAGAATAAAAACAGAAGAAAACATGATTTGTTCGCAAATATAAAAACAAAAAACTCATTTGTTACACCGATTTTTGACTGTTATACAGCCATCTAAGCTCATACTTTTACTATCCGTCCAGTATAATTTTACTAGACTCAACTCTTCCATCCCGGTTTTTACAATTTATCTCACATTTTTCAAATGCTGCTTTAGTTTGGACCACGGTAATATTTTCAAGCGAGGTGTAAGCTTGTTCCATTCACTTGGCCCCCTTGTGTGTGGAGACCTCAGGAATTTCTCGGACCTCGGATTTGTTTGGATTAAGTTAATTCCCTCCGCCTGCCGTGTGGCACATGGCATTACTACAATTTTAGATTGATCTTCCTTGAAATTATACATCAGGTTCATAATTGCAATCTCCCCCCTTCTTTTGAAACTGATGACATTGAGGTCTTCACACATGTCTTCCAAACTCCTCTCTTCATTCCAATATACTAAACGAACCGCCCTATTCAGGACACTCTGTATTTTTTTTATATTACTAGCTGTTGCCATATTAAAGAACACGTTCCCATATTCGGCTAGCGAATAGACATGGCTTTTCACAATTAGTGATGTAATCTTCTTGTCAAGGCATGATCTTAACCTCGCTAATATATTTACTTTCGCCTGAAGAGTGAATCTCATTTTGATAAAGTGACAATCGAAACATAAGAAGGGATCTATAACGTATCCCAAGTATCTTACATTCTTAGCTAGCTTAATAGCTTTGCCATCGACATAATTTTTACCAATGTTATCAAGGTTAATGCGATTCAATTTGCGTTTCGATCCAAGTAATTGCAATTGACATTTGTCAGCATTTAAAATAAGCTTGTTATCACGCATCCACTTACTGATGGAATTAGTAGAGCGTTGCGAGACAGCAATACAATCATTCATGTTAGTGCCGGTTACCGTCACAGCGGTATCATCAGCATAGATGGTGATGTTTATATCAACCGAAACTTCAACATTATCTCTTACATCTCTAATACATCGGGGAAGATCATTCACATAAATCAAAAAGATTAAGGGGCCCACCAAGCTGCCTTGGGGTACCCCTTTATTAATTAAGACTTCATTGGATAAATGTTTCCCGAGTTTAGTGCACTGGATCCTATCAGTTAGGTACTCTTTGATAATTTTTATAATACATGGGTTGATCTTATAGCATTCCAGTTTTCTCATCAAAATCATATGGTCAACAGAATTAAACGCTTTGGCCACGTCGTAATAGGTGGCGACCGAAACTTTTCCGCTATCTATCCCTTTAAGAATTGGTTCTGTAAATTCAAATACACTTCTGTTTGTGGAAAACTGTTTTCTAAACCCCCCCTGTTCCGCAGCAAAAAACTTGTTAATATCCATATGATTTCTTAGAGCTGTACATATAAAAGATTCAAGGACTTTCGATGTCAGAGGTTCAATTGCGATAGGGCGCAGATCTAATAACTTCCTGGGATTATTACATTTAGGGATTGGTTTAATATAATACCTTTTCCATTCCCTGGGGACCACACTATGATTAACACAAAATTTCAGTAAATGAGTAAACTTTGTGCACATCTTACAAAGATACGATCTAAGCACTTTAGTATTCACCCAGTCAAATCCACTATTTTTGTTAGCGTCGACTGAAGTTAGGTATTCACGGACCAAGGCTTCTGAAATGTTAATCCTGGTTGATACTACCTGATCATCATCATTAATAGCTAAATAATCAACAAAATTTTCACTGGACCTGATGTTTGTTTCTCCCATCTTCTGATATACAACATTCAAGGTGTTGCAAGCTTCAAGCCCCGAGACTAATTTGTTTTCATGATAGAATGTTTCTGGCAAATTATTTTCTTTTTTCGAGAGCAGACTATTTAGTTCATTCCAAAACTTCTTACTGTTGTTATTGTAAGCATGTAAAGTATTATAAATGAACGATCTCTTCGCATTTCTTACTAACCTAGCAGCTGTAGCTCTTGCATGCGCAGCTCTGGTTCTGTCTACCGGTAGGTTTGTCCTATTTGCAATAACAAAGAGACTATCTCTAACCCTAATTGCAGTCAGACACTCTCTGTTTAAGAGGTGCTTACCCCTATGTACTATAGTTTTCGATATAAATGGACAATTGGTATCCAGATAATCAGTCAGGGGTTTTTTGAATGCGGTCCATATTTGGTCAGCGCTAGCATTCATATCTAATACTAAGTTATCATTAACCTCATTGCAGTATACATCAAAGTCATTCCAGTCTAATACATCATAATTTCTAGTGTATCTTTTCTCCTTAACCAAAGTACTTTTGGCTTTCTTTAGGTTTAGATAAACTGGGAAATGATCGGAAAGACTATTCTGAATTACACCAGCCTTAAGGCAATGTTTATGATTCGTGGCTATGATGTCCAACACAGATTTCTTATTATTAGACACTCTTGTCGGTACATGCACCTTTTGTACTAACGAATTCTCCACTAGTAGGTGGTTTAGCTCAAGCACCGTATCATTTTTAGTATCTAACATATTAATATTTACATCTCCGCATACAATTATTTCACAGTTAAGGGCGTTATCCTTAATAGCTGACAAGATTTCAGATAGATTATCAATAAATATCCTCTTATTTCCCGCCGGGGGGCGGTACAGGTTACATATTATGATTTTCCTCCTGTTGCCAGGTTTGCATCTAAGGATTTGTGCCTCGATGTGCTCATTACACATGTTAAGATTAGCAAATATAGCAGTGTCGATAATAAAACTTTTTTCAACCAAACAGCATAGACCACCACCTTTTTTTACATGCCCGTTGGCTAAGGTAGTTCTATCCTCCCTGTATATTTTATAATTCTTATTGTGCAATATATAATCATTATTATCAGCCTCATCTAACCATGTTTCTTGTAGGGCTATTATCTTAATGTTGCCGCATAGCATGGTGTCATTTAGCTCAGCAGTTTTATTTCTCACAGACCTGATGTTTAAGGACAGCAGTGTTAGCCCCTTGAGCCTACTAATATCTAACAAACTACCCAATGCCATTTCTCTTGAACACTAAGAGTTTCACTATAAATTCTTGACAAAATTTCATATTGCATGTAGATACAAGCCGGTACAGTCTTGTGTGCTTCACAATAGCGCGAACGATAAAAGTAAACAGAGGCATAAATAAAAACACATGGTACAGTTTCCGCTTCGGAATTTTCTGACAATATACGTGCTCGAGCATCGACCCAATTGTAATGACCAAACATTCCCATAATACATATGGGTACCTATCTAATATAAAATATAGTAGTTGACAATTTATCAGTATATAGTCACAAGCGCAGTTCAATAAGACATAAATGTACAATTCATTACATACCGGTTATATTCATCTTGCACAGGTACAAGCGCCGCGTGCAGCGTGTTCCGACCTCCATTTTCCTTCCATTCTGCAGAGAATGGCTTACCATATGTGTAGTGATCGATATACTGTATGGGCATGCATTACCTTAATATTATTTAGGACCACAGGTAACCTCATATAATATACAATATAGAATGGATCAACTCAATTCACACATTGCAGGTAGGGTAAATATTACAGAGCGAACAATAGTCGATACGAATAAACATGTCATATTTGCTGCGGGAGAGTGACCTAGTTTCTCTTACCACTACCTCGAGAATCATCAACATAAACATTGCCACGTGGGTTTGAGTGGGCGTAACATATATACACGTGCGTTCATGGTGTAGTGTTTGCTGGCAGTACATCTCATATAAAGATATCGATTTAACCCCACAATATTTAATCGTTGGAGGAATAAATGTCATTACTCTATTGGCATTGCACAAGTTATTTAATTCAGCAGCACCAACAAAATGATCTTATAGATATATACGAGGTAACTCGCTTCTGGTAGCCATGATCCCAGTGTCCGAGTGTCAACTGTCAGTTCATACATGTGGTACGGATTTACTTGTTCTTCTTACCCTTTTTTGCTGCAAGGATATCGCGCATAGATTTGTTTAATATGTCACTGGTAGTTGTGAGATTTAACCTATGTACCGCTGTGCGTCCACCAAATGTGTTACGTGGAGTACGAGGCGTGCTTGTGTCAAGGAATGCTGGTAACTTCGCATTTTCCAGTTTATCCTGAAGATCACCTGCCGACATGGTGGAACCACCATCTGTTTCCATGTCAGATGTATCGCCCTCATCGCTCGACCCGTTCTCATCCAGTGAGGCATCCAGGGCTTCATTGACATCTACCTTAGACTTCACCAGCTTTTCCTCAGGTGAGGGAGATTTTCTGAAGTACCTTCCTGATTTCTGCTTTTCCTTTGATTTCGGGGATAGCTTGGAGGGAGTAATCGGGGCTGGTGGTGGCGATAAGGGAGTAATTTCGTTCATCTCACTCTTGTACTTGTCCTTTAGTTCTTCGCGTATCTTCATTAACAGTTTGCCATGGAGATTATCCCCATGGTTGTCCCAACTGTGGCATCTAAGGGCTACTGCCCCCAGGAAATGTCCACAGCCCCATTTGGGATCGGCCGTGGCCTCAATCAACTCGATGTCGCCGGTTGCTAGTAGTAGACGACGAAGATTCTTGTTCTGTTCAAATTTCGCTCTGAGAACAGACTTCATGTAACTGGTTTCCTTCTGCTCCCATTCTTCATTGACAGAGAGCTTAGATCCAGCATCTTTGATCTGGAAAGGGTCTTTCATGCGTTGGATGCGTCTCGCGGTGGGAAAGTGGCCGTTCTTTAGGGCTTTGATATACATATACGCGTGTTCAGCCGAGAAAAATCGTAGCTTCATCATGTATATTTTACATTCAAACAAATTACTCGCCCAAGCATGAGGGCCTTGGTAGGCTAGCCCACCTCCAACTTTTTGCATTTTTATTTTCCCTGGTTGCAACTCTTCGGGTATGGAATCTAGTTCATTTACCTTGAGCAGTTTCCCTTTAAACTGTAATCTGTCCCCTTTGGCTTTGGCTTCAGTGTCAATTTGCTTTTCACACGCCTTCTTGGCTATTATTCGTATAAGCCTCCGGTCTCTGCGGACCTCCGCACTCACATCATCCTCGAATGACCAAAATTTGTTAGCCGGGTATGTAGCAGGGGGGAAGAGTCTGGCATCAAAGAGTTTGCCTTTATTGGTCAGAAATGCTTTTTTCATTTTCATTGCTTTGAAAACTAACACGATTGGTTCCGGCCTTCTACTATTAGAGTGTTTGCCTTTTGTCACAATCCTATACACCTCATCGATGTCGTCAGTTTTGAAATCGGGTACAACTAGCTATATAATCGTGGTTACAGTTTTTTCAAGTGTCTCACCTTTTTTTTCCCGAATTCCATTAAAGACCATGCCTTTGGCCCTTAATCTTGTGTCATGATCCTGGTTAATGAGCTTCTGACACTCTAACTCATGTGTTAGATTATCAACGATCGCCTCTAGATCTTTCACTCTAGATTCCAACGATTCAGCCAGCACTTTTATCTCAAGTCTAGCCGTGATTTCTTCGGTATGAGATGAAGCTAGTTCGGTAACAAAGTTATGGGTGTTCGTGGCGAATGCCACTAGTTCATTGTGGCCAGAGACCAGATCACTGGATTCATTCAACCCACCTTCTTCCTGAGCTTCCGCCATGTCAGATTTAGCGGGGGGTTTATTTGTAGACGGGGAAACTATCCAATTACTTGCATCAAAATACACACTATTTTCACTCGTACCCTTTTTCGCGTCAGGAGATATGCCAGAAGAGCCTTCAGCACCTCTTTTCATTATTTCCTTTGGATCGGTGACAGAGTCAGATTAGCTAGTGTGACACTCTATGTAGTGGTAGTAGGTATAGCTGAGTCACAGTGTAAACAGTTCTCGGCGGGAAAATGGGTCCCTCAGTCACTCTAAGTTCGCTCACCTTTGGTCATTAAATTGTGGAAAATCGGCGTATAAACCACAATATGTCCATATTCACATCACTCATTGCTTTCAGTATATGTATCAGTAAGTCCTTGCTTTTGATAAAAACACAATAGTAGGTTTTTTGGCCAGTCTAGTGGTCAGCTACGGCACCGCTCTCTCACACACGTCTTACCCCGTCAGATGCCATGATCTTATCTAGGCCTACTGCATTCTCCCTAGGCAGGCCCTCTATTCCGCAATGAAGAAACTGGTTGCAGAGTATAGGGCCTGCCTAGGGAGGATGTGTGTAAATTTATATTCTGTAAAACTATATTAAACATATTTGAGACCATCATTAATAGTTCAACCAATGTACATATTTTTTTTGTATTTTTTTTTACCAATGTACATATTGATATACTTTAATGTGTAGATAGTTTATATGCCTAAATAATAGTTAATGATAATGTTAAATGGAGTAAAGTCCAAAACACGTCTTTCCTAAATTTATGTCCTGTGCTCTAATGTGCAGATAGTATATGCCTAAATAATAGTTAATGTTAATGTTAAATGGAGTAAAGTCCAAAACACGTCTTTCCTAAATTTATGTCCTGTGCTCTAATGTGCAGATAGTATATGCCTAAATAATAGTTAATGTTAATGTTAAATGGAGTAAAGTCCAAAACACGTCTTTCCTAACTGTCCTGTGGATGGCAAGTGTTTCTTTATTCAAGCTTTACAACTGATCACAGCTCTGGCCTCCCAGCTGCCACGTATTGTGTCTCTCACCGGTGGACATTCCTCCACGTACATTCATGCCACCTAATGTACAACTATAACGACATGCCCTGAGAATCTGTCGAATATCACTTGAAATTTGAAAGGCACCTATCATACTGAAGCCATAGGCCACACAAAGGCGCTATGAGAAACCTTATAGACACCTATAGTTACGGGATATTACTACTGTACATCTCTCACTAATTAAAGTGAAGGGAATTATGAGGCTGTGAGCTCGAGAGTAATGAAGATGTCGCCATTTTAAAGCTACAACCAGGAAAGGCCCACCTTTCATTTCAGTAAACTATATTTTAAAACCCATTTCACTCAAATACCATATTTATAACATAGCATGATTGATAAAAAAGGTTTGAGTATAGTGCATTTAAACACACAAAGCCTTGCAAACAAATTCGATCTCTTTAAAACTGAAATAAGTAAACTTGCACCAAAAATCATAGGTTTGTCTGAAACATGGCTACATGAAGGTATAGAGAACCAAGAAATTCAACTACCAAATTATAACCTTGAAAGAATAGACAGAACATGGAAAGAAGGGACTAGAAGCAAACCAAAAAAGGGAGGGGGGTAGCTTTGTACATTGATACCAACATAAGTTATACCTGCCAGCCCGAGATGAATACCAGTTCAGCAAATTGCGAATGTATTTGGATTAAAATAAACATGAACTTTACCAGACCAATATTCATTGGATGCATATACAAAACCACCAAAGGCTAATAATGAAATCTTTCTGCAATACTTAAATGAAAAGGTTGAGGAAATAATGGCAAATAGAAAAAACGAAGTCTTCCTTATAGGGGACTTTAACATAAATATTTTAGACACAAAAAATCCGAATAGGATAAAACTGAAGGAATTCGAAAATAGTCTAAACCTAACACAACATATTAAAACTCCAACTAGATTCCACCTTGACGAAAACTCTCAATTAACTGGAACTCTTATAGACCACATTTATACAAATTGTGACATAATAAAAGAAGCAGGAGTCATAAATATATCACTAAGCGATCATGAACTAGTATACATAATAAGAAAAAGAAGCACTATTAAGCCTAAAACTATAATCAAACAAGGTAGATCTATAAGAAATTTGAACATGAACAATTTTGAAAATGAATTACGAAACAACTATAATTGGGACGATTTTAGCAACCTAACATCCTGTGCAAATGCATGGGAAACCATTATTGAAAGAATAAGAATTACCCTAAATAAATTGGCCCCCTTAAAGCAAATCAAAATATCGAACGACCCCTGGATAACCCAGGAAATAGTGGATATAATCCAGCAAAAAAATAGACTCAGAAAGAAAGCAGCGAAAACCAAATTACAAGCAGATTGGCTTGAAGCTAAAAGCATAAGAAAAGCAGCGAATAAAGCTCTGAAAAATGCAAAAAAGAATTTTATACTAAAGGAACTAAATGATAATGCAGATGACCAGAAAAAGTTCTGGCAAACAATTAACACTTTAGCACCAACCAAAAATAGAAATAGTCAAATCATCCTGACTGACCCTCAGGAACAATTGATTAAGGAAGAATTACTACCAGACTATGTGAACAACTACTTCACAAATATAGCTTCTGACTTAACAAAAAACCTCATACCTGACTGGAGAGCCACCACCCCACCTCTACCAGCATCACTGAACAAAATAACTACAAATGAAAATGAAGTACTAAAATTAATCAAAGAAATAGACACCAGCAAACATCATCCATTGAAACCATCCCCACGAAAGTACTTAAAAAAGCTCTGATTATTTTATGCAAGGAATTTACTCACTGCCTAAATCTATCCTTCACCACCAATATTTTTCCTGACAAATGGAAGACAGCTAATGTTGTTCCTCTCTTCAAAGGAGGAAATAGAAATAAAATCAATAATTACAGACCTATCTCACTACTCCCTACACCCAGTAAAATAGCAGAAAAAATTGTACATATAAGAATACTAGAATATCTCGAAAATCATAATATACTAAACCCAGAACAATATGGATTCAGACCTGGTAGATCTACAGTTGAAGCCCTTACAATAGTCACAGATAATATAGCTTGGAATCTAGATAGCAATAATGACACTTTAATTTCTTTTATCGATTTTAGAAAGGCTTTTGACCTTGTTAATCATAATATTTTACTAGAGA
This sequence comes from Sthenelais limicola, assembly GCA_942159475.1. Lineage (NCBI taxonomy): Eukaryota > Metazoa > Annelida > Polychaeta > Phyllodocida > Sigalionidae > Sthenelais > Sthenelais limicola. The sequence goes on along the minus strand of OW804097.1, from coordinate 65,799,260 downwards.
AACTAAAACACATTGGCATAAGAGGAGATCCTTTGAACTGGTGCAAATCCTACTTAGAAAACAGAACCCAAAAAGTAATTATTAACAACAATACCTCACAAGAAATGCACAACAAAACAGGAGTTCCTCAAGGCTCCATACTAGGACCTTTAATGTTTATAATATTTATCAATGACCTTAAAACATATATATCAATAACTGTAATTTATCTTTATACGCTGATGACACCATTCTGTACATCCACGGTAAAAATATTGATCGTTTATATGAAGAAATGCAGATAGCAATCAATAGTTTACAAAAATGGTGTGCTAACAACCTCTTCCTTGTAAATGTGGATAAATCGAATACTATGTACCTATCTAAGAGAAGAAATACTGAAACTCTAATAAAAGACCGAAATATAAATTATCTAAATGCTCCCTTCAAACATACAACAACATACAAATACCTAGGATTCATAATAGACTACAAATTAAACTACCAAGCTCAATTACAACACTCAATCAAAACAATCAATCACAAAATATACCAACTACACAAAATTAGAAAATATATGAATACTGAAACAGCCAAGAAACTATATAAATCCAAGATACTCCCCTTTTTCGATTATGGAGATGTAATTATACACAACACCCACAAGCCTCTAACAGATAAACTACAAAAATTGCAAAATAGAGCTCTTAGAATTATTCTTAACATGCCATATGACACTCATATACAAGACTTACACAATACAGCCAAAATATCATACCTAACAGACAGAAGAATCACACACTTAAGACACACAGCTTACAAAAGAAAGGACAATCCACAATACAGAAATTACCCAAAAAGGGAGACCAGGCACAATGCTGGTCCCACCCTAACAATCCCTAGGTATAAAACAAAAATGGGAGAGAAGACCGTGCAGGCAAAATGTGCCTCAGCATGGAATGAGCTAACACCCAGACAGAGAAACATAGGATCAATCGAAGCTTTTAAATCTAATCAAAAAGAATGGTTAAAATCACTACTAATTTAATTTAATTTAATTTTAACTTAATCGATTATCCAATAACAAAAAACTACTACAACTTAAAACCCCACCAGCACTACAATAATGCATACCACTTATTTACATAAAATCAGTCTTTCTTCTCATAGATAATGTACCAACCCAAATTAAGCTTATCAGTATATCGAACTGCAATTACAAGTAATTTTAAAACTCCTCCAATCACACAAACACTCCACCGAAAGGTTTGAGTGGCAATGTGTAGAATGGGTGGAATGTATGATACTACTTTTTAATGCTTTGTCTTTTATCATCATCATCTTTTTTATCGATTATCTTTTCTTGTTTTATTTTTTCTTAAAGCTATCATGTGACCATCAAGACTCTATATATCTATATATCTTATGTGTTTACCTCGTATACGACACTAACACTCCACAATCAAGTCTGAGTGGCACAGTGAAGTAATTTAATTTAATTTAATTTGAAAATATGATATATCAGATAACATCTCATCTATTACAATAGAGTCTAGAAACATAATGTGAAAATAACAATCTGAGTCTGAAAGTGGAAATGTATATAATGTAAATATTTTCCTGCTTCGTCCGACGGAACAAGGATTTTAGATGTAAATGATATTTGTGAAAGGCTTGGCCCGGCAGAACCAACCCCGAAAAGGGGAGTCGGTTACCAAGTTAAAATAAAATCTTTAAAAAAAAACAATGCTGAAAACACAAAAAACAAATCTGATTTCGAAGGTTTCAAGGAGACGCCATTTTACATAAGAATCGGAAATATCAATATATTTTTTTCATTTTCCATAATATGTTTCTCAAGAGCTAAGCATCAGAGAAACAACAAAAAATCGTGTTGGGTCAATTTAGTTAGGAATGGAGCTTTAGGTTGCTTACCCAGATAAGAATCAAAGCTATAGTATTACTATTGCACTAAGGATACCAATTACTATACATGACTGTATCACGTTAATTGGTATATCTTCTCCCTTTCTTCTGAAATCACAGTAGCTAAGTATTGAAAAGCCTGCCATAAAAATACATTTGATCTGAAGCTGAACTCTCAGTTACCCGCGGTCAATAACTAAAGACTTTCTACAATACTATAATACTTTCTGCATATGAGTAAATTTGGACAGTTTTCTGGGTGGTAAAATCTGAGAATGCAGCTTTAAAAATAGGAAGGTGCCCTTCATACATGCCAGTGTAATCAGCAAGTTTCAATCTACAATAAATGGGGCAATTAGAACAGCCTTTTTAAATCAAAATTCCTTTTTAAATCAAAATTCATCGACCCTGAAGATGAGGAATTTATTAAATATTCAGGAGCTAAGAAATAGAGGAAACATTGTGATCATGGTGGCAAGGGTTATAGGATTCCAGAGTTACCCCAACATATGTTTCGTCAGACGAGGGTTGCTGCTGGTCCTAATTCAAAATTTGATATTCCAAATTCATAAAAATATAGAAAATCTCCCCATATACCTGGCCTTACCTTGTGGAATAGGTTACCTGTAGCAGAAAAGGATAAGCCTTGGTTTAAGCTAAAACAAATTTTAAAAACCAGTGACCTGTGGCAGGTTGACACACCTGTCTTGAATAAATGTAATTTTTTTTTTAAACATTTTATTAGGTAGATATCCACAATGTGGTAGGCCTCATCTCCTTGAAAAAATGTACAGTTTTACATCTAGATTAACTTCATCATTACACAAATAAATAATAATTACTCTTTTCAATTTACGAATGACAGTACATCATAATAGTAATGATTGATTGATTTAGATATGGTTGAGAATTGCAATTACCATGGTCTAGAAATAAATAGTATTGTATAACATCGTCGTTTTATTCTTGTGGGGATAAACTCTTATTGTTTTTGCTAGTGACAATGTAGAGGTAAATTAATCTATTAAATACGACTACTGGGAGCTGTAAAAACTGTCTAGGGTAATTCTTATAAGAGCTAGAAATTAGCTGCGGGTCGATCAGTGTTACTATAATTATTGCTATTTCTTTCCAACGGATAATGATTCGATTCATGAAATGAATCACTTATGTGAATTTGGTTTCGAATTAAAATCTGTTTTTGAAAGAATACATAGTTCAACATTATGTAGCATTTTCTGGTTGATATTGTTGTAGAAAAATCGCTACTTTGCAATAGCTTTTCACATGTAGACGATATTAATGGGATAACGTGACAATTAAGACTCCCTTTGTAAAGGCACTTACCATTCACCTCAGCCAGATTGTTCACGTGGAGGGCAATCGCAATGCAGTTATATGTAGTCTACTTTGGTGATCGATCTGTCTCAAAATATCTGCCTACATAATATTATGAATGGCTTGCGAGCTGAGGAAATAGAACGGATTGTATCCATTCACCCGTGTCGCGTAGTTAATGCGTTTGTTAATCCCTATAATTTTCAAATTTAAGATGTATTGATAATGGTAACAGTAATATAAATTATAGAGTACTAATAATAATCTGTTTGTCTAAAGCAATGAGTACATTTCCAATAAACATGGTTATAAAGTACAATTAAGTTGTAAATAATTATGTCAGTCCTTCAAACAGTTGGTTGGAGAGGCGTCTTAATCTATAACATTCTGGTCCTCCCATTTAAATTACTTCGGATATATTGCCTTATGGGCCACTGTCTGAAGCCTATTCCACGAGTAGGATACTCAATTCAATATTGATTTGTTTTAATTGTTCATTTTTAGGAGTTTTTAGGAGTTTTTTTTATATGTTCCTACCTTCTGCAAAGTTCCTAGTATTCATCAAACGTAAGTCGATGTTTCTTGGATTTTGGGCTAGACGGTGGCCTGTTTGCAACATATTGCTAACAATATGTTATCTTCGTCTATAATTTTGCGTATTTACATAAGATTGTATTAAAAAGTACATGCCTTTCATGAGATACTCCTTTAATTAAGTGTTTTGGAAGTCTTTACATATATGTGTAAGACTGTCTGACTGACTAAAATGGCGATATATGCTGGAGGTCCATAAGTTCATTTATCATTATCTCCCCTAGTTTTGTTCTGTACCCGTTCTTTCTTTTCATGTCTGTTGTTTAGCTTTGTCTAGGCGTTGTTTCACTATATTTAACCACCCATTCAGATTTATCAAATAAAGATTGAAATAGATTGAAGATGTAAAAAGCAGATCTTCCACTTCTACAATCAGTGGAGATAATAGACTGACCTACAAACGAGACTAATCACGATCGCTACTGAAGACTTATCTCACTATCTCCATGTTATCAGTATATTATCAACTTGTTGTGCATGATAAACCACCCTCTTCCATATTCTGATATTGTGTCCTTCGAACTTTAACCCTTCTGGCAATGACCCTTGATGATTATGATCATTTTATATATGAGCAAGAGAAGGGACGCCGTCAGGAAAATCAAGGATTAAACCAGCTGAGGAACCCTCGGAATTATAAGGCACTGTTACAAACTTACCCTCGACAAATATTTACTTCTTCATTGTCCATCTAGCACTATCCAAACCATAGACATGTCGTTTAATAGAGAGCTAGAAATGCTGAGGCAGCCTTTCGCCCCATTTATGATCTGGTCATGGCTACATTTGACAATTGCCACTGGCCAACTGCGGCGGTTCCTTGATGGAGAAGTTGAAGGATTACTTGCATGGCCGATTATTCTCTGTGCTCTGGGAGGAATTTGGGACAATATTCGTCTGTACCGTGGCTCGAGATACGGCCAAAAGGGTTTAAATGCTTCGGTTACAAATGTCAGGTACCTTTTCAGGATGGCTGCTGTCCCAATGTTGTTCATACCAATTTCCGATCTGATCGGTCAACTTACAACCCTGGCGTTCCTTGGCGTCGTCGGTAAGATCGCCTCTGTCGCGTTTGTTGTTCATGGTTTTAATGAATTCGTCATACAAGTCGCTGGGAACTATGAAACAGTCAGTGAATATGGAATTACAAGACACACGGTGGAGCCCAAAATGGTATGAAGGGATTTAAAACTGTCCCCAATCTAATTTACTTCCACAGTCCTAATACAATCAACAGGTTATGAACAGTCATACCAACTATAGTTGGTTCAAAGCACAAATGACTTTTTTTAAATTCAACATTGTTATACAGTAATACATGATTATTTGTCAAGACCAAAACTCACGGGATGAATACCATGCTATTCTGCTTGGCGCTGGTGTCTAGGGTGGGTTCAGCTTATCTAGGCTATAATGTAACTAAAGCAAGAGCTAATGACATCGAAATGATAGTGTCAATCTAAAGTCCAACTAAAGTGGCAACAGGCATGAGCCTTAATTTTACTTAAGGCAAATAAGGTAGTATAGATGCGTATAATTCTGGTGATAATGCGGATTCTGCGGATGCGGATTCTGGTGAAAATGCGGATTAATGAGTATAAGGGAATCATTTTAGCTCATCTATGACCTATACATATCCCCTTCTCTCTCCCCCCCCCCCCAGCCACACCCAATTCATGCCTGCTCAGGATTCCGATGCTAAATAGTCAGGTGACACTCTCCTAATGATAACTTTATTCGATTCTATAACTTTGATGTATTTAAATTAATAACTTCTTGAATTTTCACCGTACGCTACATGCGCCCATACTTCTCAAATCCTTATAGTTTGTCTGTATGTCCATGTTTTTGTGTTTTCGGCCACTAAACGGCAGCCTGTAGGCTCCGTGAAACAACGAAACGTTGTCCGACAGGTATACATAAAAATATCTAAAAAATATATTCACCAGCTATAAGAAGACGTAATGAATATATAACTTTAGCTCTCCCAGTATATATATATATAGACGCACACCGATTGAAAGTAGTTATATATGTATATATATGCTTATGTCAAATATGAAGTAGACCGATTACCTCCGATTGTAATTGAGTTGGACGAGGTTATATTGAAGGTAATGCTTATTATATGTAGCTGAAATGATGGCCATTGTGTTTAGTGCTTAAGCATCACTTTCGCCCTAGACAATGTATCATGAATATTTAATACATGCGGATATTGCACGCGACATAGTTCTATACCAATTTTGTTATATTCATTATTTCACTTCACATTTTCTAGAGAAATGCCAGCATCCGTCTGCCAGGTATAATTGTAGCTGCGGGAGGTCTTGTTCTTGGTCTAGCAGCCCTGAAGACTCACGATGCCACAATAACCTTGCTTCTACAAGTGTTCTGCGTGATGGGAAGATTTGCTGCTCCAGTGTATCCAAAGTATGCAGTTGCAAGCTCCAGAGGGCTGGAGGCACTTTTTCTGTATACTCTAGTTCACATCCAGGGGATGTCGTATTAAGATACATACTTACAAAACACTCAAATAAATGGATGACACCTTCCAAGAATTCTGAAGGACTTGATCTAGGATGCGATATATATATGTACCTTCTTGGTCAATCCTTTTCATTGGGCTAAATTGCAAATTATTCTACTTTCTAGATCTGCATTCTGAGCTATTGCGACAAATAAAATCTTATCAAATTTAGATATTGATTGACTTATATGTCTATAGGTGATAACGACCTCTTACCCGGCCGTCAGTCAATTTTGTCTATGACTTATTTCTCAGTGGGTTCATGATTATATTGAGGAGCGTATACAATAAGTTAATTAAGGTCAATTTGTTACACGGGAATATCTTTAGTCAACCATGCTCCTTTACATTACATATAAATAGCCACCAAACAAGTTTGAAGGATATGACATTTGTGGGATAAAGCATACACAATTAGGCGGCTATTATTACATCAGATACTCTGTAAACTGAACATGAAGTTTTTTTTCATCAAATAAAACTGCCGCTATTCAAGCTGTCTTTACTTTCCATACATCTTAATTCCAACCGATTCAGTAGAAGTCAAAATCTTGATAACATTGGCTAATGTCCTGTAAAGTTGTGCTATTTATAACAATCATGCAAATGGGGCATTGAATAACCAACGCTTATTCCCAAATTCTGTCATATAACACAGTGTTAACTAAAGGGTTATGTCTATATTTATTAAATACAAAGACATTTTACACTAACTTATTCAACAATCACCTTTCATATCGGATGTGTTCTTCGCTGGATTTTTACCTCTATCCTGAAATGTACCCCAAGCATAATTAAGCCTCGTGTTTAATGGCTACAGCATCTTGGCAGCTCGTTATTCAGTTTACAAAATATTTTCCAAATTCATCTGGACCAAAAGCATTTTTAAACTAGTGTTATCATAATTGTCGTCTTAGAATGAGCAATTGCCATTCAAAGTAACAAAGTAAATTTGAGTTATAGATGTAGTTTATACCTGGTATAAGCTAGTTATGATGCAACTATGAGAGCATATATTGTGGGAAAATGAAAAGATGCCATTAAATAAGCACAACAAGTGGAATTATAAAGGGTTAAGATTAAAAATAGAGATAAACCACCGTCATAAGCACTGCTGCAGGCAGGAGTTCAGGGAACTAATGCATGACAAATAAGGATTCACAATATTTTTTTCAAACTTTGTCTTGAGAAAGAACATGGAACAAAATGGATCTCACCATTTTTTTTTCATTTTAGGGACCACCAAAGTGTACCATTGAAGTCTGTGTGGGAAATGGATTTTTTCTCAGTTTTCCCAAGATTTCAGACGGATGAATCACATTAATTTTCGGTTGTAAATCCTTCTAAACATAGTTATCAAAGAGGTTTGCCCTCATGCATGAAAAAACAGCTAGGGCATCAACATGTTCTTCAAGCGCGTCACCTTGGTCGGGCGCGTAGTGTTCCTCAGGCGCCTGCTCCTATCTGATCCGTGCCAGCTGGATCGTTCTCAACACGCTGCTCAAGTCCAATATTGTTTCCAGCCAATTGTTGAACATTTCTGTTCATTACATCGTCGATCAAATTGTCATTCACTACTGAATTTCAGGGCTCCCTGAACTGAAAACTGCCCTGGTGACATATTGTTTTTATTGGCTTTTTGGAATCACTTAACCATGTCCTTTCATGAGGCAAAATTTAAACAAAATGTTATTTTCCACTTTTTTTTCTGTTGAACAGTGGTTTATCTCTTTAAGCGAGCACTGCATAGGTCAATTTTGGGGAGATAATTGGTCCAACCGTCCAGACCAACCGTCGGACCTCATAAATGTGGGCCACTGATTGGTCCACAGGATGCAGGTGGGTGCATCATGGTCAAGGTGCTGCGTCAGCCCCCCAAATATAAACATCAATGAGTCAATTCCACTTATTACTGCAGTGGCTGCATAGGTTGTGTGCACGATTTCCACCCACATAGTTCTCAGGACATATCCTTGAAGACAAACAAATATGCATCGAGGATTGCTTGCATGGCCAGACTCCATTTGGATCATTAGAGGTAAAGTTTATCAACCATTAAATTGATTAGTTAACTTTTCTTTTAATCTTCAGAAAGAAATTCAATTTGAGATACCATTGTATTTGGAGGATGAGATAAGGCGGATTTTAATGTCATTAACCTTTAGCACATCTAAATTGTAATTTTATATCTTTGTATGTTTGTGGACGATTTCTGGATGGACAATTGCAAGTAAAGTAGTTGAATATACGTCTTTAGGATGACCTTAGAAACGCAAAGACATTGAATATACATGTGTATGTAGTGAACCTGCTGAAAAATGCCATTGCCTTGACGGGGAATCGAACCCCGGACCTTTGGATTGATGCTCCAATGCTCTACCAACTGAGCTATTGCGGCAAGCACAACTTCAGCAGGTCACAATCCCAAGTTCAACCACCAGGCCCGCGTTTCATAATCTACGCAGCGCTCGGTAAAAAACGGAACGCAGCGATGCTCTGGTAACGGCAAAAATACCGCGCGTTCGTTATTCCCATTTCATAAAGCCTGCGTTAACCATGCGTTAATCAAGGTGTCGTTCGTTAAGCTAACAACAGATTTTAGCGCCCGCTAATTTTTGCAAGCGAGCGTTAGAAGAATTGTATAGATGCGCCACCTATAAATAGCTGCGTAACCAAATTAGTGAAGCATATTTCTCCACACACCTACGTCCAATACAAGAGCCTTCGAATCATGTCATGCCAACGTCTGCCTTCGTCACGGAGGTCAATTTGACCACGTCAATGCCACCCACTGAATAGGGGAATTTCCATAGCCACCAGGAACTAAAGAAATTGATCCATGTATAGAGTGAAATATACACATTACCCTAATTCGACCCTTTACCAAAATTGTTTCCCATATAAAGCCAGAAAAGAATGGAATGAACTAAATAAAAGTTTGCAAAATCTTGACATCAGAAAAGAATTTCGAAAAGAGGTGCAATCAATGATTCGAGTTCGTGTGCAGATTAACTGAATAATGAATCTTCTATCGGCTCTATTATATTATTTTATTACTTTCACTATAGCTGTTCTTATAAGACATAGCTTGTATTGGATCTAGATGATCGCATGTTAGTCTACCCAGGTTTATGGGTACACAAGAAAACAAAATACAAACCCTCGATCTGTTTATTCTAGTAATAACGTATTGCTATTACATGTATATTTAAGTCACCTTGATATGCCAAGTACACACTGACACAGAATCTATGTAAAATCGTACTGTTCTGTTCGATTGTTTATCTGCTCCTTTACTTATTATTATATTTCCAAGTCTTAATTTAATATTATTCTGTAGCTTTATTAAACTTTATTACCCAGTCTTATTCCAAATTGATGGTCACAGCCGGAAGAAATGAACTCTTGTTAGTCTCATAAAGATATGTCGGCCAATGTGTCCTCCTACACCTTTCTCTTATATAGGAGCGGACAGGGATTGTGTAATCATACCTGGTAATACCAAAAAAAGGAAAATTTAAATGGAAAGAAAGCTGGTAAATCCTCCTTAAAATGGTCCGATCTGAATAAATCTTGTTTTTAATCACAGAGCATAACCTCCTTGACATGTCTATGTATGCTGGCACATCGCTCCACCCAAAGGGTGCTTATCATGGGCAACACATCGATGCGTGATTTTAGACTAATACATGATTCGCAATTGCTTAAATCATATATATTAATTTTTATTTGATGTCAAATGATCATGGCCTAACTCACAAGAGTTTTCAAAAAGTTAGCTTTTAATGTCTCTTACATTGTCCACTTCATTGTTTTAATTTATTCTATCAAATGGAATTTGTATGAATAGATGGGGGGGAAATAGAAGATACTGCTGGTCAACCATAATGACTTGTTCTAATATGCATGTAACGATAATCCAAAGAATAACCTCACATTTTCTGAATATCACTGCTATTCGTACGCCAACAATTACAGAGATTCAATCTTTTGGGTTTGTTCTTAAACAATATGGCCTCCTAAATTGCAATGATGCTCATATGAGGTAAAATAAATATTTATATGATATCGTCAGTTGAGAGGTTTCAGAGATACTAGTGCTTGGTTCCGAACAATTGATTATGAACTATGGATATGTGTATACACGGATACATGTATAACAGTAAAGTCTTGGAATTCAGCAGTCAATTACTTGATTAATTAGTCAATTAATGGATTGATCCTTGCTCTGTAGACCTTTCTGTCTCTTGACCTAACGCCATGTTTGCTTTGATTATGGCACAGCATATCCCGTTAATTGATAGAGATTTAATTCTAACCCCAAAAGTTAATAAATTTGCAGATAAATGGCTATTTCTCTTTCTGGTACTGAGATAAATTACTAAAGTTAATATTAGTAACATTTGAGATGACACAATGCAACGATTATATTAATAATAAGTAAATGAAAAATTCCGCGCTATATTAACGCAACGATTTCTGCGTTGCGCTGATTAACCACAAAAGTTGTTCATTAACGAGCGCTGTGTACAAATTTGTCGTTGCGTTAAAGCATTATGAAACAAAATGGTGTTGTTATGTCCAATAGCGCGCGCTGGTCTTGATTATGAAACGCCCGCCAGGACCACTACACTGCCCCCCTCCAACAATGGACGAAACTCATCTCATATGGTTTCGTCCAACTTGGGGTATACAGTGCTGCCCTCAGGTGGCTGGTCACGGCACCAATTGTAGTGAACCTGCTGAAAAATGCCATTGCCTTGACGGGGAACCGAACCCTGGACCTTTGGATTGACGCTCCAATGCTCTACCAACTGAGCTATCGCGGCAAGCACAACTTCAGCAGGTCACAGTCCCAAGTTCAACCACCAGGACCACTACATGTATATATATAATACTGATTTGTATTTGGGTTTTTTCTGGAGTACATTGCAGTCATAAGACTTTTTCAGCATACTCTTTCAGGACACTGAAGTAGAGAAGGTTATTCTGTCATCTTAATCAACTTCAGCTAAAGAAATCAACCCAGATCTTTTGTCAGTTTAATTCTTCTCCCTCAATAAGGCACACATGCAGTTATTAGATTAAACTTTTGGGCTCAGAAAAATCCAACAAATGGAAAAACCAGTCACTGAGACGTTTCACATAATATGATACCTTTCAAGTAGAGAAAAAAATAAAGTTGTTTCCCAGCAAACACATAACATTATCATAACATTAATTAAAAGGTGTCAAAATGTTGTAAGAAAACATTCTAGAAATAACGTTTTTATGATGTTGTTAGAATGTTGCGCTAATAAAAGAATATTTTTTAAACATCACCAGAACATCATGATTTAAATATTGAATATATGCGATCACAAAACATTCATATGTTCATAAATTGTTTGACTCAAATGTTGAAGATAAATTTTTCAGATGTGTATCTTGACATCTGTAACTTTATTCAATATTGCCAAAACATCATAAAAACATATTGATTTCAACTATCAATAATGATATTATGATGTTGTCATAACATTCTGACTGGTACATATAAACTTCACTAACATTATATGATAACACCAAAACATCATAAAAACATTTTGATTTCATCTATAAAAAATGATATTATGATGTTGTTATAACATTCTGACTGCTACATATAATTGTTGCTAACATTATATCATACCACCAAAACATCATACAAACATATTGATGTTGATTATTAAAAATAATATTATGATGTTATGATAACATTTCTGGGGTGAAGCATAAACTCCACTAACATTTATACATGATATTGTTAAATCATCATAAAAACATTTTGATTTTAACCAGCAAAAATGGATTATTATGTTGTCAGAACATTTCTGACATGTCTGTAGCCTACTTTGTTGCCAACATATGTGTTTATGCTTGCATTGGCACAAACAAAAAATTAGCCTTGATTCCAGAGCACATTTTCCTCTTCCAAACGACCAAAAATCATAACAGTCCATTTAGAATTAGTAGCTTAATACATCCATGATTCCACCAAAAGAATATGACATCAGAATGACAACATGGCGGCGATCGACTTTTAAACATGACATAGTCATGTTTGGACTCAAATATAGAACTATTATTGTCATGGGGAAAGAAATTAGGGTATGTAATGAATAGATTGACATCTCTAGACCACACAGGAATTGTTCATTAATCTAATCTAATCAGGATGGAGGCGATGATTGCAGATTTCCAGACATACTCCATTTCACAAAATGTTGGAAAATTGAGATCATTGAAGGTCGGAAATTCGAAAAAATTCGAAGTCCCTTTTTCGGTATTTCCTCTCATTTCCCAGACATGGGACCTTCAAATTCGTGATCAGCGGCCTTTGGACACCTAGGAAAACATGTTTTTATCATTTTTTATATTTATTCAGATGGGTCAAGCTCGAAAATAAATTGTGATGTTAAAAGATTACAATTCTCACCCATTTACACATGTCAAGGCATGATATGTTCTAAAATCATCTTTATAATGAATATATGATGTTTTTACACAAATTTTAGATAATGGTCTGATGGCGGCACCTAGAGTCAACCAGTGAAGGGAAAAATATTATGAAATATTTGTGAAAATGGCTACATTAATTAAAATGACAAGTTTAAACTTTAAGTTAGACAATTAAAATCCCATTTCATATGTTAAAAGAGAAAACGAGTTGCAATATATATGTGGAATTTAACTCATGTCCGGTCACATGATGAGATCTAGCCAATCAACACAACACACCAACTCCATTTTCCCGCTGAAAACAGAAGATGAGGACGTTTTGATGTCGCTTAAACTGCACGTCCACGTCGCAACTTTGCCTTTGGTTTGTAGGCCTATCTGCTCGATCATCACATCACTTTGCATGTTGAAGGCTCAGAAACGGTAAGTAGACTTTTAAATTGTAACAGGGACCTATTGATTTTCACGTTAATGGCTGATTCAAGGAATGTATAATCTAAAGCATATACAAAACCAAACCATTCCCAAGATGGCGCTGCCCTTTGAGAAAACAGTTAACGCACATGGTAGCATTGTTCAAGTACGCCGATATCTATAAATTTGACGCTCCCCTGAAGGTCGTTTGTTATGTGTCGATGACCCGTTTTAAAATGGCCATATCATCGTCAATATTAAATATTTTAGCAAATCCTTTTAGGATCCTCAAGAACTACTTACTGACATCATCTGTATGAAGCAGAATGATTTTATTTCAAGTAGTTTTTGAATAAATCGTGTTTGAATTTGCGTCGTCGGAGCGCGAGCTATGATTTTCGCTCGGCGTAGGCAGAGTGCATGGCCATCTTTCAGAACTCGGCGCTCGCTGGCTATTACCCACAGCCTCATGCCATTAATTTGATCAAACTCGGGAAGATCTCAGCTTTTTCAAATTATCCCAAACGGGCAGCATTTGATTTCAGGAGGCCATTTTTTTAGAAAAAATAAAATTTGTTGAATCTGTACGATTTTTGGCGTACGTATAGCAAGGAATATCAGCATTATGCAGACGAAGTTTGGGAAGGCTGGGGCAAATATTTCAATTCCTACACCTGTGCTTCAGAAACCCTCATTTTTGCCTATTTTTTTGCCTTATTTCGCCTATATTAAGCCTGATTTTTCAAATAATATTATGTAAATTTGAGATGAGATACCCAGTAATTATGCCAGCAATATTAAATAACAAAGTAACAGCTAGGAAATCGATAATGGCCGCCAACATAGGAACAGGTTGTAACCAAAGTTTGGATAACTTTTTGTCAAAATATCCGTCTCATTTCAATACAGTAACTGTGCTAATATATAAGAATCTCTATATTTCTATTAATTATGACGTAACGGCGACGCTATGGCGTAATGCCGACATCCCAATATATATGTTCACTGCAATTGAACAGCATCTGTACGGTAGCCTATTTATTCATATCTATATCTATTACTAAATTCAGGCAGGCCTATACAGTTATTAGAAAAGGAAATAAAAGGTTTTATAAACTACATAGGCTAATAACCTTTATTTTTATCAAAAGATACATACATATATACATTTTCCTTCCTCCAAGAACTAAATGCAATATAAGCTAATGGTCAATTCTCACGAAAATGCGTCATTTGGCCATTCAGGGCTGAAAATTGATATTTTTTAAAAAATGCTTCCATTGATTTATTTTTTCTCATACATAAACTAGATATATCGTTGCTAATATAGACAAAATTGGGAATGCTAATAATGAATAGGCCTATTGTGGTCAGGGCAGCTCGGGGAGAGAGTGTGCCCTGAATTCTGATGGTAAGGGCACAGGGGAAAGGTACATATTTCTTCACAAATGGGGATTTAAGTTAGAAATGAATAATAAAACTAAAGATATATGTATCTTATTGATAGATAGAATCAAGACATATAGGATAAAATGCATACAATTAGTTCTAATTTAAGTTGATATGATATTGATATGAAAAAATATTGTGGAAAAAATGAAAGCAGGTTGTAGGTAATACAGTTGAGAGTTTCTAATATTGCCAATGATGTTTTGAAAACAATTGGAATCAAACTGGGGAATTAAAGATTTCTGCTGAAAATATAATGAATATTTAATATAAAGAATCATGCAGTAATTATAGCTTGCCCAGGTGGGCAAGCTTGAGGGTAAAACAGCTCTTATTTCGAACGCTGAAATCGGTATTGTACACAAGTCCACTCAATTTACAAAATAGATGATTTTCATGTAATGTTATATAGTGTATCTGCATTTAATCCTTATTCAATCCAATCAAATATAACATTGGAAGGGACGTTGACGTCGGCCAAAGTGGCCGACGTGAAAGGACCCGATGGGCATTAGTGCGCAATACAGGCGCAAAATATTCGCAAAAATATGTGTGCAAAAGATGTGTAATAGTTCTGAGATGAGAGTTTACATTTTTTGCGCAATTTTAATTGCAGTCAAATACACATAAATTGCGCACACCTTTTGCGTATATATAACACGTTTTTATTGCGAATCTTTAGCGCATGAATTGCACATATATATGCTTATTCTTTGCATATATATTGCACATTTATTGCGAATTTTTAACACAGCTCTATGGCATATATATATGCGCATTCTTTCCGCTGAAAATCTGGTTATCTGGTTGGACATGGGGGTCATTTATCAATTCATGTTTATTCATCTTCATTGTTTCATCATTTTTTTCATTCAAGCCTGTTGTTGGAGGATGCTTTTTTATGGTTACTTTTGTCACATGTGTGATGTAGGCTCTGCCATAACCGACTAGACTGCACCTGAAATAAGAAAACAGAACATATGAAATAGACATAGGGGGAGAGAGAAAGAGGAGTTGTGGGAGGGAGGGAGAGTAAAGAATATGGTAGAGAGAGAGAGAGAGAAGAGAGGGGTAAAGCACATGATTACCTATTAATATTGCCGGAGAAATCTTTGTATTTTTGAATAGTTCTTGATAGTGGTTCTTCCTCTTATTCCTCTTAGGAAGCAGTTCATTCATCATTACAGATAAATCCTGCCCATCCTAGGTCTGCCAGCAACGAAACCTAAATTAAGGAGAGAATGAATGGAAATATATCAATGGATGTTCATTTAAATATGAAGTCTCTGTAAATTTCAAACTCTTCGAATATCAAGGTAGAAATACTTTTAACTTGCCATCTATCTCTGGAGTCATTGTCCTCCACTGGTCTCTGAATATGAATTCTCTGAAGGAAGGGTGATTATCAGTCTCACTGACTCCTAGGTTACTGACTGAATAACTATCCCAGATCCTGGGAACTTGTAACCCCAGTCAGGGACCCCATGATTGTGCAATGTCCAACCTCTATCCCAGTCCCCCAAACCCTTTGTTGTATTTCCTTAGTAGAGAAAACGGTTACAGATGACGATGTTACAGGAGGTTACCATGGTTACATGGCGTAGCATGTCCTAGCAATGTGATGGTAGTGGGTCTGCAGCCCAGCGGCCGTTGGGCAGCGCCCATAAGTAGTTAAATAAACATTCATATAGTTATAGGCCCAGTAAGGCTCCAACTGCCGAGTTTATCAACTATTGCATGAACACTGAAACGTGTAGAGAAAGAAACTAGTAAACTCTAATGTCTAGAAACAATCCCGGAAGAACTGGGAGCCAAATATTCATTAATTATGAATGTCATTGACTCACGAAATAACATGTAGTTTGTGCAGATGAGGTACACAAGTGTGTATGTCTAGAAGAAGGGGATGTGGTAGGTCTGTGTATGTCCGCAACAATTATTTATCCTGATTATTATGATTTTGGATTTTGGTTTAAATGGACATACAATAATACATCAGGTGGTCGGGGAAAGGGGTACAGGTGCTGTTAGTTGATTTTCCCAGGCATATTGTAAATATGACATTACTATTCTTCGAAGTACATGTCATTCTTCCAAGTACATGTTAAACACACTAACAAAATAATATGAGAAACAATACAATAGTATTAGTGTGTAGTACAATTATATATAGAAAATATATTGATATCGACAGGAAATTGGTGCATGTCTCTAAAAGCTAGGTATTATGTTTGTGTGACAATTGTTTGCCGAAATCAAAACGCAAAGATCAAAACGCAAAAGTTGCGCTCAGATTATGCAGATATTTTGCAGTATTTTCCTTTCAGAAGAAAACAGGACAGAGTGTTAAAAGGTGCAAAAGATTCGCAAATTATTTTGCATTAATTTACTTCTCAGGTTGATGTGATGGTGTCTATTATAGTGCAATGAATCAGCATAGATCATTGCGCAAAACTTGCCCTCAAAATATACAGATATTTTGCAGTATTGTGTCTTGGGCATTGATACAAGCAGGTCATATATTGATTTTTACATGAAACAAAAGGAATATAAGAGTATGAATCATATATGATTCTTTCAGTCCTTATTTTCTCCAAAAATGAAAAAACGTGCAAAAAAGTGCAAAAGATTTTGCAAATAATTTTGCAGTCATTTTTTCTCATGTCTGCAATAGATCCGCATACATGTGCAACAGATTTTGCATTGCAGTCCATTGCGGTTGCATTGCTGATATATTGCACACAGCATTGCACATCATGCCCAACGGGGAGCAGACGTCGGCCAATGAAATTTTACGTCTGCTTTTGCCGACGTGCTGACGTAATGACACTGTAATTCACTGCTCTGTGAGCATTTTCCTATGAATGGGTGGGTTCCTTGCAGTGAGCTAGCTTATACAGTGGGAGTGTTCGCCTGTGTGCGACCTGAGCCGTGTGCGTAGCTAGTATTTGTTTTCTTAGATAAGTTGTGATTATATCAGCTATAGGTTTTAGATTGCAGAAATATTTTTTTTTCTTATTCTTTATTTGTTTTACTAGTGTGCCAAGAAGAAAGGCCTGTGATTATTCGTTGGTTGATATGAATCTGAAGAATACATGTGATTACAGTGAATAGTAATTTCTAAATATTGTTGGTAAAGTGGAAATGTACATCAAAGTTATTCCTCATTGACAGGTTCGGCACCCACACCAAAAATAACACCCAGTTCAGCATGTACACCCAAAACAACACCCAGTGCTCTGGAAAAAAGGCCAAGGTCATTAGTATATTCACCCGGAGAAGGAGCTCAGCATTTTCAGGAGAAAGGTGAAACATTTCTGCCTCTTCATACTTAAACACAGCTTGTATTTACCTTAATTGACAACCAATAAGTATCCAAGTCAGTTGATAAAGCAAGGGGAAAGAATTTCAATATTTTTGAATATGGTCAATGCCTTCTTTCATCTCAGAATATTTATCATTAAGGGTTAGGTTTGTAATTATTAGACACAGACAAAAGAAAAAGGAATTTACTTTTTATAGAATAAAGCTAAATAAAGGTCAATTTCCTCCTCCCCAAAAATAATTAATGTAATGTGTTTTAAGAAAATGAGATTATTATTATTATTATTTTTCCCCCAATGCCGGGTATCTATTCAGTCTCTCAACAAAACTCAGACTCGGGGCAGATAACACTTGTAATTACATCTAGCCCCCTTTTGTTTCTGCATCTGTATCCTGTGTAAGGGTAAAAAGAACAGTTACTCTTGTTCATGTTATCTATTATTAGACCATCCACATTACATTAGTCATATTACGTGTAGCTTATTACACCTATGAATATATTTGTATTATTATTATATTTATCATTATTATTATCATTATATTTGAAAAGATCAATTCTCATTTATGTATAAATATGTACCTTTCCACTGTGCCCTTATCATCAAAATTTAAGTTACATTGTCTACAAAGCTACCCTGACCACAATATTGATTGCTAAGATTCCCACTTTTGTCTATATTAGTAGCAATATGTCTAGTGTATGTGTAGAAATACATAAATCAATAGACACAATTTAAAAAAGATATAAATGTTCAGCCCTTGAGAACCAAATGATGACCAATTGGTGGAATTGCTCATATATGTACTTCTGTTTCCAGTTCTGGCACACATGAATAAACTTGAAAACAAAATTGATGAGCTGAAAGCAATGGTAATATCAGGCAAGAGGAAGAGGGAGGAGGATGACATGGATACCATCGACATCCTTGAACAAACTCTCCCTGGGGGCAAGCCTATCAACTGAATCGAGGATCAGGAGGAGTTCGAAGAAACCCTCCAAGATGAGGATAAAAAGAGAAAATTGGTAAACAACCCACAATTTTATTCTGTTCTTTTTTTTATTCACAATCTTAAATATACTGTAATGTGTACTGATCTCTATAGACTTGGTAGGTAGTTTTCTGTAACTTATATCCACAAGAATGAATATAATCTACTCTAGCTTGAATGTATGTATGAAATTATATTTTATTGCATACAAACTTAAACATTTTCACATGGCACAATGGAAAGCCTACATACTAGTATTGTCACTACACCAATCTCATGTAAATTGAATAGACAATATAAATGGTTATATAATCTGATCTACATAATCTCCATTAATTGTAGGTGTGGACACTATCTGGACTTGAAACAAGGCTAAACCTCGGGAAACTGTGCAGAGCAGTGATGAGGGCATTACTTACCAATCGGTTCATAAGTGACTACAGTGTGACGGGACAAAAGGGCAAGAAACCACTTAAGCAAACTATTACTTGCCGGATCATTATCAGTGAGTATCAAAATATTGTCACTGTCTTGTCACTTGTTTTTTCTACTTACAAAAGGTTATTTACATTTGAAGATAAGGAATTATATATGTTGTTGACCTATTCACTTACTTGGGGCGCTTCTCATAAATGGGTCAGTAGTTAGTCTCTTAGAACTTAGGAGCATATGCTCATATTGCCCTGCTTCCATAGAGGTATTATGCCCTATAACTCAATAAGTCATTGATCAGTGGCAGAAAGTTTCAAAGACATGCATGTCCACCGTTTATTCACACACAAGAAAACATAGTTACAATAGCTACATAGTAGCATTGCTCACTTCAAGTCTAGCTTTTACTTGAATGGATGGCTAAATCATATTAAATGCTATGGAAAGTTTGCTAAGAATGTTTTTCTTTTCTTTTATAGAATCAATTCACAAAGCTACCCAGGGGAAAGCCTCCCGTGGGGATATAATTTACAGCATTTCAGAGGTTCTGCGAAGTGCTTCATACCAACCTGGTGGATCAAAATATGTGAAGGTTGGTATTTGATATTGTTTGGCAAGATAATTCATGTTTATTTGTATACTGTACATGTAATATAGACATGATCTGCCATTTATAGACCATGCTATTGTGCCTCAGCAGGAGTTTTTAAAAGTATGTGAAAATGAATCTATGGACCAGGGGTTTAGATTAATGCTCACCTGCGGTGAAAATATGTGAAAAGGAAAAGTGGGAGTAAATTGATATTTTTAGGTCTCTACTACCTGTACATCGTTGATGTTCTGAACTCATTTAATGACAAACTGATCAACAAAAATAATTGGAGTCAGAAGTAAAACGTTTGAAAATGACCCAACCTTTTCAATTTTACGAGGTATGAATATAAATCAATATATATGTGATATGAATTATGGAAATTGGGGGAGATTTACGTATTTCAGTATAAGTACTGGTAACTTGCATCCCAGAGATTATCAGTTATTACTTGCCCTTGACTTCCATTTTAATATGACCTTTGAAGGCATTGGAAGGTATGTCTGATGTTTTCCTATGCATTTTCTAGAACATTGGCTAGAAGACTTTCTAGTTGGAAAAAAGGGGAGAATTATATTATAGTTAAAATATCAAAATCGAAGCTAATCACTGTACAAACTTTACCCTTCCTTCCCTCTCTCTCTCTCCTTTTGAGTCTGATTTATAATTAATTAAGACTCGTAGACCATTTCACCTTTAATTACATTTTACAGTCTGTATATTACATATGTGTTTACACCCACCTACATCCTAAATCATAGGCCTGATTTCCCAAATTCAAAGACAATATTAACTGTTTACTGCATTCACCATCATTAAAAAGATATACAACAATCTGCTCTATTAAATAATGTACTTTATTACAATATTACAGGGGTCGTAGTAAGCCTTGGGTCAGCACTAGTATTGTGGATGAGTGTACTTATGGAGGTACTCGTCCACAAGCAATCAGCACTCATCCACATATATACAATTGTAGAAGTAAAAACAAGATAGAGTCTTTATCTTAATGCATAATAGAGGATTCAGTTTAATACTTGGTTAGTCACTCAGTGAAAGTGAGAGGGCGTCAGGGGGAAAGTGTACAGTATGAAACAGAACTTACAAAAATATTTAAAGGATTCCAGGCGTACAATACTTTCCCAGGCTCTTCGACCAAAATTCCCATTTTCCAGGCCTTGCATTTATTTTAAATCTTGTGTGAGGGGGAGGTGAGAGCTGTAGGAGTAGGCAGACGGGGAAGGTGGCAGGGGGAAGGGAGAGGAAGGGAGAGAGTGAGAGGGAAAGAAGGAAAGAAAGTGTAATGAGACAAAAAAAAGCTATGGAAGTCATTTGCCCTTAATGCCTCTTTTCGATTATATTTTCAATGGAACCTTGTGTGAGAATTTACAATCTTTTAATTTGCCCTGTGTTGGTACCCTTAAGTGTGGATGAGTGCACCAGCATTGGTAATTGTCCACAGCAAAGTATACTCGTTATTTAGTACAAAGCCCTTACTACGCTCCCTGATATTATTATTTTTCATTCCTATATTGTATACTTAAAAAATTTAATGAATGCTTTACTTATGCAAACGCTACATGTAAAATTAGTAGTGTGACTCATACAGTATTGCCACCAGCTGTTTGTTTATTGTGTATTACTAAAATACCTGTCATGCTGTACTGCACAATTGGGTAATTAATTCATTTTAGTCACAATTTCCCTAAGTCATTTTAGCTTATTTCATACAGTTCAAGTTGAAGGAGACTTACATATGAGTGAAAGGACAAAACATAGTGTGATACATGTTAATAATGATTCAATTTCTATTATTTATTGCAGAAAACGTCGAAAAGGAATGCCTGAAAGTCCACAGAATGCACCAAACTCAAACGTTGAATTTTCTCTATTTTTCCCGAATAAAGAAATAATAAAATAATCTAAAAGAAGAATTTCAATGTTTCCTTCTTATTTGCCTACATAAGTGTGATAAGTGTAACTTTTATATTTTTGCAATATTTTAAAAATATGACTGACAAGTATTCTGAAAACATCTAAAACATTCTTAGAATGTTGTAATAATAAATAATAAACCTGAAAACATTTTTAGAATGTTTAATAACATTACCTCGCTATTCTATGACAACTAATCTGAAAACAACTAAAAACATTATTATAATATTGTAATATAATAATAAATAATTTAAAACAATTTTAAAATGTTTAATAACATTACCAGAAAATATTTCATGATGTTTTGGTGAACTACCATTTTCATATTTTTAAAACATATTGACGAAACATTACTATGGTATTTAATGTTACCAAAATGCTGTCAAAATGTTTTAAAGATATAACTTGATTAACTTTTAAAACAATTTAGAAATGTTTTAGAAACATTTCATAATGTTTTGGTGAACAACCATTTTCATATTTTTAAAACATATGAGACGTGCTCCATCAAAATGAGTCCCATGTCGGCCAAATCGATTTTGGAGTTAGCTATTGGATGGGTAAGCAGCAGGAAAGAGCTTTCCAATGATGTATAGAGCTTAATTTTAGGCCTATTGGGTATAATTCTATGGTTGCGGTGAGTATTTAAGGGACGCGGTTACTGGAGGAGCCGGAAACTGAGATACAGCCTGTTTAAGTTCGGCGAGTGACCTTCGGCGCGCCATCCTTGGTTACGGGCATTTGTTATCAAGCGATTTCTATGAAATTTGGGACACACTTTACTAACTGCCATAGCCATAAATTATACCAAATTCAGTTCATTTACTTAGTAACTTATCATTTTATCGCGCGATGAAAATTGGGTGAAATTTGGGCAAAATACATTTCTAGGAGACTTTTGTGGGATTTATGTCGGACGCGTCGTCATGCAAAATGACCAGTTCATATGATTGGATTTTTCTCAGATTTGGGGCAGGTATTATAGACTAGTAGGGCCACAATATATAAAAAAATCAGTGCATTTCATTTAATATTTTTTATTTTATTACCCTGTTAACACGAGTATAATAATTCTGTACAAAATTCTTCGGTGCAGTGCTTGCAATATATACATGATAACACACCTATTCATTCTAACAAAACAAAATGTACAACAGTATTCACCAGTAATAAAATCAGTAATAAAATCAGTAATAAAATCAATAAAATAGCAGTCAGCCCCTACCCCTACCCCTACCCCTACCCCTACCCCTCCCTGGCCGGCGTTGCTGAACATTTCCCCTCCCCCTCCCCCTACCTCTCTTTGCTGGAGGAGGTGCAACCTCCCCATCTGAAGAAGATTCTGAAGATTCCCTTACCCTGCCCCTTCCCCTTACTGTTCCTCTACCCCTACCCCTACCCCTACCCCTACCCCTACCCCTACCCTACCCCTAGCTTGAGGTTCCTCTTGAGGTTCCTCCTCCTCCTCCTCAGAAGATTCATCACCACCTAATTCTAATGATTCATCAGAAGAAGATTCCCTGTCCCTTCCCCTTCCCCTTCCCCTTCCTCTACCCCTCCCTCTTCCTCTAGCCCTTCCACTTCCCCTCCCTCTACCTCTTACTGGGGCGACTGCAGGAGCCTGTACAATGTAGCCATCCCCCCCCCCTCCCTGGCCCTTCTTCAGGTACAGTTGGTTTGGGGCACATAATGTCTTTGGTTTCTTCGGTACAAAGATCACGAATAGAATTAAAAAGATACCACTGTCTGTATGCAGACAGTCCAGGAGAAGGTACAATGGGTGGGTTGTCCTGAGGGACATCACCCACATCAACAGTAAGCATTTTAAAAGTACCACTATCTTCAGGGCCTACAAATGGCCTGAAAGAAATAACACCAGGTTTGTCACTAGAAAATTCAAAATGATGATACCCTTTGATACCTGGAAAAGATTTGGAGAAAGGTGACAGGAATGCCTGCCAGTCGTACAATGGAACAAAAACAGTACCCCTTTCATCACCTACAAGTTGGGCCTGGTTGACCCCCCCTGGCGTACTGCGCTGCACACTGGCTTTTAATTGCTGAAGAGAAGAAACGTTGTCCCGACGAAATTGTTTTTTCAAGAGACCAAAGCACCAGTCGGGGGCAAACTTAGTGTGCCCAGTAATCAAAAAGTTAAGTGTAATAGACCTGTGCCTTCCAGTAAGGACACGCCACATCAAATAGGCCAAAACATACCGGTTCTTGTTCTGGCCACTACAATTGTCACAGTTAAGATCTAAATCTTTCTCCCCCAGACCATAGTTTTCAAAGTAATGATTCAGATAAGAAATAACTGCATTTGACCCCTTACTGGTGCAATGGCTCTCATCTATAAGGTAGTTAACTTGTCTAGGCATTCCTTCCATGCAAATACCGAACAGGCCTACCTTCCTCGGGGTGAGAAAATAAAGGGGACCTGGTTGCATCGGGTAAGAAGGTAAATGCACTTGTTGTGCAAAGTCAAAACTGAGATGTACTCGAATGTCACATGAGCAAGGGGCATGTTTGCCAAGGGGGGGTTCACCATTGTCTCTGTACGCTTCTTTTGCATCAGCACAAAATTTCTGATAAAGAGTTCTTTCGGCGGTTACACTGTCTAAATGTTTCTGCTGTTTCTTTAACTTGGCAGCTTTCACAACATCAGGTAAATTACTACTACAGGAAATGTCTCTGTTATTACGCTGGCACTCCCAGCAGAGGTCTGTCATGGGACGACTTGTGACTATTTTAGGAAGATACTTGCGCCATAAATGACCAAAAGTGGAGTAGGCAACAGCCCTATTGCCAGTCTCTTGCATGGCTTGTGTGTAAAGACGATGAACTTCAGCTTTTGTAGAACGGCAGGGGAGAATTAAGATGTCGTCTCTGTGGTGAGAAGATACTCTGCCTGGCAAGACAAGAGCATGTGTTTCGGCATAAGATGTGATGAAGTTGATAGTGTTCTTCAGGTCATCTATTGGCAAAGACCTCACAGCACGGTGACCACCACCCTGTCGTGAACGAGTGACCAGACCATCCTCAGCGAAGGATTTTAGCAAAACTGTCAGCAAGTTTTGGCTAATCCTAGAAGTGAAGGGAGAGAAAAGAAATAGAAAAAATAATTAATAATAATTTAATCGTTGACAAAGGAAGAAATTGAACATAATGCAGGATCTTAAAATGACAATACCAAAATATTGATTCTTAGCAAATAATCATGTTATTATGAATAGCTATCTAATGTTCAGTATTAATGGGCACCACAAGATTCATGATAACACTCACTTGTAAAGGAATTTAAAGGTAGCTTTGCAAATAGGCTTGTTATGCATCCTGTAGTGGCTCTTTGGGTGTTTTCTCTCTCCCTTCCACTGGCGCCCCTTCTTGGTTGGACTGCATCGATCACTGTTGTCAGTAACAGTATTGAAAACGCCAAAGAGTGCCATGTCGAGCTCATCTGAAACGACAGTATAACAATAATGTAAAAATGAATTTGTGACTGACTAATATCACCGACACCAATCTTAGTCTGAGTCCCTACAGTTATCCTACGTAATTAGTTATCCTATGTAATTGGGTAGCACGTGTCCTCATTATTTAACAAGCTACAGCTTAAAATACTGATTAAAATACTGAATGAGTATTATACAGGCATGTATAGGCAATGAGGCAATAGAGAAAAACATTATTTTGAAATTACCTCGATGGATTTGGTCATGTTCCGACCGATGAGAGATGCGCTGTTCCACAGTGAACTGGTCTATGCATGGCCCGCCGTTAAACAATCGGCAGTTACATCTGAAATGGACAAAATCCTAGATTTTAATTTGCCCATAATGACACAAACAAACAATGTATTTTTAACCCTACATTCCATACGAGACGAGTAAGGAATCTCAGACGTCCCAAGTAAATAGCTACTCCCCAGATCTCGAGGGCCTTAAACTCCCCACGCACGAACAACACCATGCGACTTAAAACATACACCAATTAAATTTTAGAACCTCTAAATATACCCACAAGGTATCTAGCACATATAACAGCATTGGATTATAGATTTGGAATGATTTCCAGGGATGTACATAGCATAGTTTTCAGATCGCGTCCCCCAGCATGTCAACACACACGATAGAAAAGATGGCTGCAGAGCACCAACACTTACCGAAACGTGGAGCACTTTTCCCGTTCCTTGTCCACAACTGCCTGCATGTGATCAATAATAAGAATAGGTTCTGATGCTTCCTCAACTTCTTCTTCGTTCGTCTCCGGAGTTTCAGGCTGATCAGGGACGTCTGGTTCTCCATCTGAGTCAGATTCCACCGTCTCTGTTTCCTCGTTGAACACAAAATACTCTTCGATGAGGTTACGCCATTCGGCGTTGTCGACAACACCTCCCAAATTGGCTCGAGCGATGCCATTAAGAGCGTCTGCGACGGTGGCCTCAGCTTCCATGTTTAAATAATAAACCTTGGTCCATTTAAAACTTTGTTGGAGAGTAAAACACGTCTTGTATCGTCTGGAATCGAGGAATAACTGGTCGCTTCGATTCAAATCCAAGACCACGCTAGAAGATGGCGTCAGCCGGAAGTTGATCTTTTAAAGCGGCTGGACCAATCACAGGGCTGTATCAACCCCTCGTGGGCTCCCTTGACGACCCTAGCAACCATTGTTTACGCCGAATGCACTTGGAGAGAGCTCTGTGATTGGTTTACTTACGCGGCGATTCAAAAGGGAAGAATCCCATTGGCTAGAGGAGATTCGCGGCTTTCCGAGGATACCAAATGTGCTGGGGTACCCTACGATCAAATGTCCATGGCGTACGAGTGAATTTAGTGAAAAATAGCCTTCGGCTCCTTTGTTTAAACCCATCCAACCATGTTAGGAAAATGTTTACCGGCCGTTATGAAGCGTAAATAATTGTTTTTGGTACAAAATATTTTCCAGTCTCAAAAAAAACATAATAAAGATTAATATTACGGGAAAAAAAGTTTTCGACCGAAAAAGTCCTATACCACCTTTGGAGCCCTATATCTCAAAATGAAAGTTGCCGACATGGGACTCTTTTTGATGGAGCGCCTCACATATTGACAAAACATTACTATGGTATTTAATGTTGTCAAAATGTTGTCAAAATGTTTCAAAGATATCAGTTATTAGCTTTTTAAAACATTTTAGAAATGTTTTTAGAATGATTAATAACATTACCACAAAATGTTTTATAATGTTTTTATGAGTCAACATTTAGATGCTATTTTAACATTTTCCCAGAACATTTTCAAAAGGTTTACCCAAATATTTACATAATGTTTTTAAAACGTCAATGTGTTAGCTGGGTTAATAGCCTTACATCGAAATATTTTGTTTAAAGATTTTATTTGTACTTGTTATACAGGATACCCAATTATCGGTTTTTCTATCTGACCCAAGTCACATTTACAATACATCAAATATAAAACATGATGATGAAATTCATCATATAACATGTACCTTATAATGATATAATATACTAATAAGATTTCAGAGTTGCTGGATCGTTCACTTGCCACTCAGGCCATAGCAGGCCATATAACCCTCATGTTATATTTCCAAATAAAGTGTTTGTTTTGTTTTGAATGCTTCAATATTTCCGATATTTCTTTGTCTGGCAGTCAACTCATTCCATGACTGGACAGCTTTTACTATTGTAGTATTTTGTCCAATTTTAGTTTTAAAACGGGGAATTTTTAAAATAGTAGCATCAAAAGTTCGGGTCTGTCTGTTTGGTTGCTGAGCATATTTTGGATTTGTTGAACGTTTAACGGCAAGTATTCTTAGATCAATTATCCTGCGATTTATCAAAAGTATAATTCTTGCTCTGCTATGCAATTTATTTGTTGGTGTGTCATTTGAAAGATTTGGAGCTATTTTGGTTGAGCGATTTTGTTGAGTGTATTTTATAAGATTATAGTATTGATAAAATGGTTGATCCCTGTACGTGTGATTCGATTTGTCTTGTACAGATTTCAGTTTATTGTTGTTAAATTGAATATATTTTGTTGCTGGAGTTTTCTAATATTTTCTAGACTCACTAATAGACATTGTGTTAGATTCTGATGTGTTTACAAGAAAAATATTGTTCTGGGGTGGCGTTCATAATAAGTTGAATTTATACAATTGTGCCCCGTGATGAATTTGTGTCCATAAAGAGTTATCACACCAATCTGTGGTGTGCTAGATTTTCCGTGATAACTTTTGTCACGGCTGTCACGGGGTGTCACAAAATTTGTCACGGGTAGTATTAAATTTGTGGATTCCCGTGACAGCCGTGACAAAAGTTATCAATTAAAGGTTTACATACAATCTCAAGAATAGCTTTTCATTTTTTTGCTACAATATTTGTATTCAGTAGATGAAGTCACTTTTAAGACACTCACCTTTTAAGTGTTTTTCGTTCTGCCCTGATGAAGTGGTTGGTGATATTACATACTGTTCTTATGCTGTATACTTTATTAAATAGTTATGATAAGAAAATAATGATAATGAGATGGGATGAGATGAATAATGGATTTGTAGTGAAGATTCTGTTAGAGTATTCAAGGGAGTTGAGTAGGGAGATGTTGGGCGACACACATATTTTGTATGTTATATTTTTTCATAAGCCCTCTCCCCATGTATCTATCATTTTCCCATGCCTTTATGTTGCGAATAAAGAAATCCCTATTGTTTCCTCCCCTTATGTGCTTGGTAGAATATTCCACATTCGTTTACCTTTTAAATATATTACCATGCAATTCCTCTTTCTTAGGTCTATTTATGCTGAACATATTAGGCCTTCTATTCTTTAGGTTGATGTTCTCATAAGGAAGTTTCTCGTATTTATGGGATTGATCATAGATTAATTCAGACAAGTAATGTTTTTATTAATACTACTGTTGATAAATCTTTTACTTAAGCAACTCATAGATAAACCCAATGAAGATAATTCGATAAATGAATGCCATAGTACCAATACATGACCAAGTAGATGCACTCTAGGCCCAAACCCTCAGATCAGATAAAAATGGTATGTCAGCCTACTTCCCTAGTCGGTTTTCTGGACTCAGATTCATCGTTTTAATGGGAATATAATGGCATTTTGGGCCTAGACTGTATAGATATATTATAAGTGGGTGCCTGCCAATCCCTACATGCCCAAACCCACCCTGAACCCCTGCCACCCCCACATCTGGTATTACTTCCCATTACCACGTGCAAACAGAATATGTGCTGCAAATATAGTCTAAGCCTTATCTATCGACTATGATGTACCATGATGTATGAAGTCCTCCTTACTGCAATGAGTGTAATGTGGCTTTTTTTTTTTTTTTTTTTGTACAAATCTTTATTCAGGGAGATAAACGGCAGTTGCCAAAGTTTTTTAAATGGTTCGGGTAAACCCGGTATTCCTTCCATAACCTGAAATTTCTCTATTTCTAATTGACGTAAATTGTAGCTATCTTAATTAGCTGGTAATAAACTTATACATCATTTCTTCGGAGAGTATAATATAATGAGTGAGTAATAAATGTACTCTTTTTGTTTACTGTAATAGTGTAAAGTAGTACAAGGCTTCATAGACATTGCTATGCACATGCACATGCAAAGTAAAACAAAATGTACAAATAGACATATTTCGCATGAAATTTTGACATTTTTTCAAACGCCCTTTAGAATACCATCCTTAGATATTCTGAATAGCCCACAGCGTCCTGCATTTGGGGAAAAAATGCCTGTTGATAGCTTAAACAGCTGAATTAGGAGAACGATTTGAAATTTGACACTTTCAAACCTTCTTTTTGAAGCTCAGTATTCAAATTAGATAAAATATTATAGCCCCAAATTGATCTTTTAGACTTACAGGACAATTTACAATAGGGGGATATAAACTACTTCCGTATGCTCAATATCCTTTGTATAGACACAGTCAACATTATGGAAATTATGCGTTACGGAAATTATGCACCACTTTGAGGCTCTGTGAAGGCAAAGGCCATGAGCCAAGATTGTATATTTTTTCTTGTATATCGAAGATGTTAATATGTATACACATGTATACATGTGTGAAAGAATTTTGATGTATGTTTTTAAACATGCGTGCTATTGGCTAAAAATCAGCCTTAAGGAAATTATTCGTTTCAGAAATTATCTATATGTCTCCCTCTCTCTCTCTTCTCCCACCTGACACTCTCTCCCTCGCTCTCTTCTCTTATCTGCCTCTGTCCCTCTCTCTTTCCCTTTCTCTCCCTCTTTCTTCTCTCCCATCTGTACCCCTCTCACTGCATCTTTAGCTATCTTTCTCCCCCTGCTCTCCCCCATCTCTCCCAATCCCCCTATTTCTCCCCCTCTTCTCTCACCTGTCTCTAATTTCCCTCTCCCCTCTCTCTCTCCCTCTTTATCTATCTCAGTCTCTCTCTTCTCTCACTTGACCCCCTCCCCTTCCCCCCTCTTTCCTCCCTCTCCCCCTCCCTCTCCTCCCTCTCGCCTGCCTCCTCTCTCTTTCTCCCTCTCTGTCTTCTCTCACCTTTAGCTACCTTTATCTCTACTTGTTCTCTCACATGTGTTTCTCCCTCTCTCTGTCTCTGTCCCTCTCCCCTTCACTCTCTTGTTCCCTTGTCTCTCACCTGTCTTTGTCCTTCTCCTCTTTCTCTCTTCCCCTCCCTCCTCCCTCTCCCTCTCTATCTCTTCTCTCAACTGTATCTCTTTCCCTCTCTATATTCTCAACTGTATCTCTCACCCTATTCTCTCACCTGTCTTTCTCCTTCCTTTATCTTTCTCCCTCTCTCTCTCCCTCTTCCCTCAACTGTCTGTCAATCCTCCTCTTTCTCTCCCTTTTCTCACCTTCAGTGCTCCATCTCTACCCAAATACAAATGTTTAATGCTTCTAGTAGTAGGCAAAAATCTTCCTGTACATATTTTAATGACAGACTTCATTACAGCAATTTGATAGAGGATTTTATTTTTCAGTTAAGAAAACATTAAATATAGACACGATAGAGCTTTTTAAAAAAATATATAAAAGAGTCAGGTTCGATAAATGTAACTGGTAAAAAGATAACAGTGGGAAAACATGGAATTTTTCATTCCATAAGCTAGTCGACCCTTTTGTCACACTTGTTTCTGTACTTGTATAACTCAGTGATGAATAAACAATTTTCTAATGTAATCTAATCTAATCTAACTGTAAACAGGAATATTACGTGATTGTGCTCTCTCTGACATTTCTCTCTCTCTCACTGAGAAAGAGAGAGGTGTAGAAGGAGGAGGAGGAGGACTCCGAGGAGACTCTTCTGCCTATAATTTTATTCAATCAAGAAAAAATATTCCAAAGCTTAGGAAGTTCAAATAAGTATAAGTAATAATATGCTATTACATCTGGTTTATTATAGACAGGTCACAACCTAGCCCCCTCACCCACACAGTGCAGATCTGGGAAGCAACTAAACAGCTTCCTCCAAGTTCCAACCAACTTCTCTCCCTGGATTCTTTTGATTTTCACTGCAGTCTCTGCTAGGATTTAATTCATTCATTCAGTGGATACTTGGGTCGTCTGAGAATACTTGATTACATCATGCATGTGTCCTTATGTAAGCACCGTCCCCAGGGTGGCCTTATCCCTCAATCAGCAGGTGGTTCACTTATCCTTACACTTTTTTTAGATTGTGAAATATGCTAACTAAATCATTTTTAGAAGTATTCTCCTAGTCATAGGAACTATTCTCATCTTTATTTCATCAATGTGTGACAATTATGAGGAAAGATATTTAAGCTATGTATTTGTGATGGGATTGTGAGTGGGTAGATTCTTATGCAATGGAGAGAGAGAAAGTGTAAAAGTGTATGTGATATGATATGAATGGGTACAACTCGAAGTTTCTCCCCCTGAGAAATTTTTCATTAGTAACTGAATATCTGAATGGTAAATGTACAGATGTGAAAGAATTCTCAACGTTTTGCAAGTAAAATGAGGGATTTTATGTCAAAACAAATAAAGTGTTTATTGCTTGAACACATGATAGATTGGCCGTAGCATTAGGCTATAGGCCTAACGCACAGTAATGTTTATTGCTTACAGAATAATTGTACACAGCAGAAAATATATAGTATTCCCAAGCAATAGGTCAAACGTAGGGTATATTTAATATGGATATGGATATGAAACATGAAATGAAACATGAAAAATGTACAACCATATTCTTAATTACTTTTTATTATGATAATACTTATATATATATATAAATATATGTATGACTACCCATGACAAAACTTATGACTGAAAGTTGTCACGATGACAACTTGTTTGTCACGATGACAACTTTTTTGTCACGGTGACAACCTTTTTGTCACGATGACAACTTTATAAACGCGGCCGTTAAGACGGTCTTTGTCAGTGGAACTGGTGCCCGGGCACCGGGCACTGGGCACCACTTATTATGAACGCCACCCCTGGCATCAGCCATGGAGGTCGTAGATTGCTGACTGCATTATTCTGTAAGATTGATCTATATTTACCCCATGAGTGTACAACATGGTGTTGTCTGTGTACATGGCCAATTCCACCAATTTGACAACATTTGGCCCCCAACCGTGGAAAGGGATAAAATGGGCTTAAATCAAATTAATTACCATTAATTTGATTATTTTTTTTGATTGGATGGTTCTACCAACCTGTGGAACCACCTTTTTGGCATTTTTAGCCCAATTTTTTTATTTTTTTTATTTCAAAATCCCATTTTGGGGTCAAAAATCGTTTTTTTAAAGTGCCATTCGTCCGTGGAATTGCTAAATTTCTAAATAATCTTCAAAATTGACCATTTTTTTTAATATGTTGTGATAGTAGGTTACGTGAATATGATCTTTGTAAAAATAAATTGCAAAAAAAATATTTTTTGGCCAAAAGCCATCAAAATAATGAAAAAAAAAATGTGGGTACCCCTAGTGAAGATTAACGACATCCCTGTCAAATAAGGTAGAATTTAAAAAAAAAAAAAAATGAAAATTATCCAATAATCACAAATAATGATAAAACTCACAGGATTTGATAGGTAATGGCCATTAAAAGTATTGGTTAGAGTTTTTCTTGGACCCTAGCAGACAAAATGCATGGAGCCAGCCTCATGTGGGAACCCAGGGTGATGAAGATTAACGACATCCCTAGATTAAGGATTTTATGGTTTTTTGAGGAAGCAATTTAATAATGAACTTTAAATTTGATATTTATTATTAATTATGAGTAATATCAGTCTATAAATATCAATACTTAGAATTTCCGACTAGGTTTTACATGGTTATTACAGGAAAATGGGTTTTGAAGATTAACGACATATGTGAAGATTAACGACATATAAATGTGATGTGTCACAGGAAAATGAGTGACAAATACTTGCGCGTAACCATCGTAGAAGGAGAACTATTTACAGTAGGCCTATACATTTATGTTATACACCAAACAAACCGCAAGGATGTCAGCATCACAGTGAATTTTGAATTATTCAAATCGGATTAGAATTGATGAGACTATGGCTCCAGTAAATGCATCTTTATTTTTAAAAAAAAACATTGTCAAGATGGTTAAATTCTGAAAGAGCATGCTTTTCTACCCCTAAATATGTATTTATATCAAATTCAGCCTTTAAATGAGACAGATATAAGAGAATGTTTACAGTTGCATAAGTAAACAATAAAAAAGCTTGCCGACGATTGTACATTTTCTGGGGAAATTATGCTCCCGCGAAATTGAGAAAAATCGCTATTTCGCCTCGAAATACGTTGCCAAAAACATAAAATTCAGAAAGAGCATGCTTTTCTACCCCTAGATATGTGGTTATATCAAGGTCAGCCATTAAATAAGGCATATATGAGCGAAACTTTTCAGTAGGCCTAGACATTCTTTCTCGCCATCCCGATGCCGGCGACGACGCAATAATGTACTCATCTGCGCGCTCTGTATTTTTGTCGTGACGTCTTCTAATTTTTGCAACGTTGGTAACGCACATTGATGGAGTCCTTGACAACGCTTTTTCCCGCGTGGAGTGGGGATCGATCGGGGGGGGGGGGGGGAAGGGGGAGGGGTGTATATTTTTAAGG
Source organism: Sthenelais limicola (assembly GCA_942159475.1). NCBI lineage: Eukaryota > Metazoa > Annelida > Polychaeta > Phyllodocida > Sigalionidae > Sthenelais > Sthenelais limicola. The sequence goes on along the minus strand of OW804097.1, from coordinate 65,765,175 downwards.
GGATTCGGGGGAAACCGTTGTTTCCTTGGTCACAGCCAAAATGTCTTGTTAAAAATGTTAAAATATGCAGTGGTCACGATATGCAGTGCATAAGACATTTTTGTCTAAAGTGACATTATTTTGGGGGATAATTTCTGAAATATTGACATAAGATACATGAAAGTATATATGGCATGAATCGTCATCCTCTGGTCGATGCATCTGTATATGTAGATTGTCTCTATTCTTAAAACTCACAAACTTATGGCATGCTAAGATTACATAGTAGACAGCAAAAAGCTCTAAAATTGCTAATTTTTCATGATATTATGTCGTTAATCTTCATTTGCTCCCCATAGCAATGTCTGTATATGAGAGTATCCTGAAATTAATATATTGTATTTATAACATTTAAAATTAATATATCATGAAGTTTAAGACACAAGCCCTTACTGGAAAAAAACATTAGTGTCTAGTAAGATGTTATTACTTTTTAAATCGAATGTTTTTCTACTCTATTTATATTTATATTTTTGTTACTTTGTTGGGCTCTGCACAGAAATGAGGCAGAAAATATATCCTTGTTTCCAAACTCAATTTTTGATTGATTTTTATACTTTAACTATCATAGTTCATTTTATATTAATTTTGCAGTCTATTCCTACACAAATTTTATGATATGGTGCTAAATAAAATGAAAATATTAACTTTCCTTGCATTTTATGTTCTTATTCACATAATATGTCGTTAATCTTCATGCTGTTTTTAGCCCTTTTTACCTATTTTGGAGCTATTTTCCGACCCCCCCTGTAAAAAAATAACTAATAATCAGAATGGTTCCATACTTGGCAGTTCAATACACATATATATAAGGTTCATAAAAAATAACAACTCATCTGATTAATGCAAGATTTTATTTGGGGGCCCTGAGGGGGGGGGCTAGGGGCCCTAATGTTGTCAAATTGGTGGAAATGGCCACATAATGATATATTGCATATATATCAACAAATTGAGCAATGTTGTTAATGTTTAAAATAAACATCAAAGGTCCTAGGATGGATCCTTGAGGTACCCCTGTATCGCTAATTTCTTCATGAGATATTACATTATCACAATCGCTGTTTGCTTGTAAATTTCGTCTAATGCCAATACCTGGTGTGCATAAATAATACTTGGCATCAAAACGTTCCCGCGTCGCCAATGCAACCCTAGTTAAGCTTTACTACATATAGGACTGCAGCCAATATTACATGTGAACGCGCAACCATGAAGGCAGAATGGTAGTGGGAGTATGGCCGCACATTGCCACGGGTTATGCTGCGGAAATTTACAAAAATAATCAGCTTTCTTTTAATGCTTGTTTCTGTACTTCTATTGCAGCCAGTTTGAAAGGTTAGAATTAAAAGAGATCTTATGATTTTAGATGGATTATATTATATTTTCCTTTTCTTTGTTTGGCATCTCACCAGGAAGATCATTCGTGATTCCCATGAATTAAAAGATTGAATGATGTTAAGCAGAGGCGAATCTTGGGCGACAACATTTTATTTTGATGTTAAAAGTTATATAAAAGTTTTTATCATAATAAATGAGATAATCAAATTGAGATTGTAGATTTTGACTTTTGAAAAGGAAATAATTAGATATCGGGGGGATTATATAATAATACATGGAGGTTTGAGATTATAGTACAATGAGATATGAATATTGAGTAATAATATATATCAAATATATTTGTTTGCTGAGGTAGTGCGAGGAGAGTTGTTTATTGGAGTGAGAGGGTGGGAACTAATAATTATAATTTGGACATGTGAAGGTTTAAGGATGTAGGAAAAGAAGGAGGGGGAGAGGGTTATGGGTAAGCAACTACCTGGCGAGTGGAGAGGGGGCGCCACCAAAACCTCGGACTAATAATTAGCAGATATTTAGTATGGTTTATTCCATCACATTTGCCGCTCATTTATACTTTCCTGAGTCAATGAGACAAGAGCCAAACAGACTGGCATGAGCGTGTATGAGTTTGTTGGTAACTGAAGGCTACTACACCTGGTAATATTGGGAGTGTTACAATCCACTACGGTTTTAGTAATTAGCGTTGCAACAACAAACAGAAAAATTGCACAAATAAACTCAGTATAATGTTTTTTTAAAAACATGATGGATGTAGAATATTTATGTGCTGATCCACAATGTTATACAACAAAACAAGGTTGTAACTGAAGGTTTGAGTCAAATTCTTTGAATGCCGTAATTAAGAAAAGAATTTCTCAGTTTTATCTTATCCAAGTCAGCATTCATTTCCATCAATGAAGGAAGGTTGGCAGGTTGGCAGGTTGGCAGGTTGGCAGCAAGTCTGTCCAATCCAGTCTGTGTTCCAGTATCCGGGTTCCAAGGGGCAGGTTTTGGGTTCAACATCATGTCCATCCATCCATTTGTCTGGGCAAACCGTCAATCAGGGGTCAGGTCCAAGGGCATTTCCAGTCATCAGTAGGAACCCGGTTATGTTCAACAGGGACGTCTCTGCATGCAGGAGAAGCAAAGCAATTATCTACCTTACTCTTACTCTGTCCATGATCCCTGCCTTTCTTCCATTCGGAAAAAGACATGGGCCATAGTACAGCAGAGCCATAAGCATCTGGATCAAACTCCCAATGGGCTCACAAGAAAAATGAAAAAAATGAGAAAAAGATTCCATACAAGTTTATATAAAAGTACATAGCCTAAGACACATCACCCACATTAATCTTGCGGTAATACTCTGGACCGAAGTAGCCTGTAGCAGTGTATAAGCCTAGGTCCCCGATTTGCCTCATATCTCTTTAAATTATTGCGGCTTCTTCGGCTGGCAACAAATGAATTGCAATAAAATGTTTTTCAATCAATCAATCAATCAATGTATCTTATAGACGAAATGCAAGATTAAACATGCCTCTTTCCGATGGCGTATGCAACTATCCTAAGTAAGTAAAAAGCGATATTAGACAACCTCATATCTTCCTTATTTAAATACAAATCTTGATAAAACTACAAACACGGGGGGTAGAAAAGTACATGTATGCTCTTTCTGAATTTCAAGATCTTGGCAATGTATTTCGAGTAGAAATAACATTTTTTTAATTATTTTTCGGAAGCGTAAAATCACCACGATGTGTATGTGAGTGTGTCGGATATAAAACTCAGGTGGCAATAGGCAGAATTGTGTTTTCCTCATATTATATGGAGCAGACGCAGACATGCAAAGAACAGGCAAAAACTGGTACCTATATAAGGTTTCCCAGTACGAGCATCTTTAGCGGGGGAAACCTTAAACAAATTTTAGTTATTCAAATCTAAACTGTTCTGATCTCCCCTCCCCTCTCCCACATCCTTTTATTTTGGCAATAAATGAGAGTCTGTCTTCCTCGTTATGTGTGTTCTCAGGCAAACTGTTCCACATTCCACATTACCTTGCCTTTATTCATGCGACTACGAGTATTTTCTCTCTTGGCTCGGTTAAGTTTAAATAAAACTCCCCTACGATTTATATAATTACGGGCCACATTAATTGTGTACTTGTTCGTATTTATTTATCCGGACATGAATCAATTTTAGACACAAAATCTCAGCTCGAGCTTCCAAAGGTAAAAGCTCAGAAAGAGTTGTCAGTTTAGCATTATTGTTGTTAGAAACAGAAATATTATAGTTCATCAATCTAATGATATTCCTATTCTCCCGTGGATAGAAATGTTTGTGGACCTGAGGCCTATTCTACCACACTTTCCACTAATTTGTCTCTGATCTGCTGTCCGAAGACCAGTCCTACTGTATTTAACACATTTTTCAAATGTTATTATTTATTTATTATTGTTATTATTTCTGGATGAAAATCTCAAACCTATTTGAGGTTAGTAAGGGCAAGAGTAGTGTTAGTGACCAGGTGATTACGAAACATGTCGAAACATGTCTATGTGGTGTTGATGCTGTGAGCTACATAAATAAATACTTTTGCAATATAGATCCAAGGTCCTCCCCAGATAACATCGATGATAATAATATCAATGATTACCCAGTTCTAAATTGAGAAATTACTGAAAATGAGGTTGTAAAGATGGTAGACGAAATCGATGTAACTAAATCATCAGGGGGGCGTTTCATAAGTTAACGCATGGTAGCGATAACGTTATGGTAGCGATAAATTTAGCGCGCGTTCGTTATAGTAACGCAATGTTATTTGACGTCAATTTTGGCCCTTAACGCGCGCTATGTTTGGTAACGACTGTCGTTAGGCCCCATAGCGCACGCTATTCAAACTTATGAAACGCCCCCCTGGGATGTTAGGCCTGAATACTACATTTGTGAAATACTCTATTATGGCCAGCATTAGGGGTTTCGTACGTCTGCTAAACAAAATCAGGGTGAGAGGATATTTTCCAAAATTATGGAAAGTTGCTATGTGTGCTGTAATCCCCCAAAAGAAGAATTCGAGGCGTATAGATGACCTAAGAGTGATATCTATCTGTCCTCCATTCTTGGTAAGATCATGGAGAAATTAATTGCTAGGAAATTGGAGGATCATTTATGTCGGATAGAATATTTATACTGTCATCAATATGGATTTAGGCCAGGTAAAGGTATCGATAATGCAATGAAATGTTTTCTGGATTTGTTTTCAAGAACAAGGATGAAGGGGATGACACTGTTGCTATTTATTTCGACTTATCTAAAGCCTTTAATTCAATAAATATTAACATTCTGTTGAAGAAGCTTGGCATGATAGGGGTTGATGGATCTCTGTTGGAACTTTTAAGAACATACTCTACCGATAGGGAGCAGTTTGTGAAAAGTGGGGAATTCACTTCTGAAATATTGCCATTGAAGGCTGGCGTGGCTCAAGGAAGTATCCTTGGGCCATTATTGTTTATATTATATATAAATGATGTATGTAAAATAGAATTCACTGGTACGATAATACTTTACGCTGATGACTGCGTATTACTACATCCGTTGAGGAATGATGAGGATCTGCGTGAGATACAGAATGATGTGTGTTTGTTTAATGGGTGGGTGAACCAGAATGGTTTGAAAATAAATAATCAGAAGACCAAAATGCAAAACTTTATTGGTCGTAGAGGTAGAAGAAATAATATGATTATATACAACGAAGGGATGGCAATAGATTGCGTTGATGAATTTAAATATTTAGGATATATTTTGGATTATCACCTCAACATGAAACAACACATAAACTCTATCTGTATAAAGGCAGGAAATCTAAAGAACAGGTTGAGGAGAATAAGGCACTATATTTCCAGAGATTTGGCATGTTTAATTTATAAGACATATGTATTACCAGTTCTAGAGTTTGGAGGTATTGCCATTGATTTAGCTTGCATGCAACAATCTCGAAGGCTACAACTTGTACAAAACAATCAAATTGTCTTCGTATTATTTGTAGTGTGAAGCTGAGGGAAAATCAGAGGGTTACTAACGTTGAACTGCATAAACTGTGTGGACTATTACCTCTGTGTTATCGACGACTAAGTCGTTGTATATGTCTATTTTGGTCAGAACAAAATACAGAGGAAGGGCCAGTAATACACAATTATAATATGCGTGACCCAAATAGAGTCAGAGTGAAACATGGAAAAAAAGAAGGGATAAGGAAAAGTTTAATTGGTAGAATTAATACAATATGGAATGTTGTACCTGTAAATATAAGAAGGTTGGAGGACAAAACTGCCTTTTCTAGTAGTGTTAAGAAGCTATGTTCTGAATTGTTTAGAGCCACTGATGGTATCTGGGCTATTCCAGATCCAATGGCCTTTTGATGAGAATGAAAATATTTGAATAATATGTCTTGAGATGGAGATCTGCTCGTGCGAATACATTTATTGGAATATCAGAATTACTGGAAAAATTAGAAAATATTGTCAGGAATGTCATGATGTTGAACAACGCGCTGGTGTTTGTTTTTATACATCTATGTATTTTATTTACTTATTTTGCTCTAATTTTCAATTTTTATACAACAAATATTTATGTGACATAACATCTTCACTAGACGTTCGTAGATATATGGTAGTATTAGAGACAGCAAATTCTGAGAATACTGTACTTGTTACACAATGCTTTTGACTGAATAAAAATCTTTAAATACAATTATATGTTTGTATTATCAACGCATGCTTCCATTGTATGGCACACATTGTCCTGAAATTTACCCTTTAATAATTTCTCATGGTTATATCGCAAATATTACTTGTTATCTATTTGTGAAGGGTCCAATGCTGTAGATGTTAGGGAAAAGTTGTTGGACAACCTCCTAATCCTGGAGTTTGGACTCACAAAAAGACTTGCGATACGATTATCGTGTAGAATAATTATTGCTCTGCAATCAGTCACTGATGTTTTGTCTATTAGTATTGTATTGGGTAGCATTGCGTAGTTCCTTTGATATGATGTCTCATAATTATGTGAATACATTTTTTGATAATTTTGGAAGAAATAACCTTCACTATACCCCGAAGCACGACAATAATGATGTGGTGGTGAGATTTGATATTCTGTTTAAATCTATAGCGTTATAAATTTCAGCGGATGCATTAGTGTGGTGCCAACTGATTGATCTATCTGGTATAGCTGTCTGTCAATAAGGTATATAATAGGGGTATGGTGGGAGAAATGTAATCAAATAGTGAATGGTTGTAATTCTAAAACTTTTATGAATTTCTTATTTTGAATTTTCGATGCTCCAAATGTCTCCAAATCTCAATGGAAATACATGTTGTTTTAACCTGTTTTTAACTTATGTTATTGTTTGACTTTAACATTATTTTCTTTCTTTTTGCATAATAAAATGTAGACAATGCATTAAAGCTACTAAACTACTAATCTAATAAACTAATTTAACAATCCACATCGAAAGTTGGGAACACTAATCGGCAGAAACTCTTCTGGGGCAGCCAAAATGAAGAAAAGCCTAGATTGGCTTGTGCAGCGTTCCAACGGCCTTGGATATAAAACATTGAAAGTGAGATAAATTAGATTTTTAAATTTCTGTTTGATATCGTGCCATTAACCCCTTCAACCCCACCCTCCCCAGGGGAATTTGGGGGTAAATTTCCTACAATTAATATGCATATATCTGAATAAAAAATACAATTTAACACTTTGTTTCACCATAAGATATATATACCATCTTGAAGCACTTCCCATAGAGATCCCGAATTTGAAATGGTTATGTACAAAAAATTGGTTACCATGGCAACGCATAGTTTTATTGAAATAATTAGTTTAGTTTTGGTTTCATTCAAATATTTTTTGATATATGATTTAAATGATATTGGATCTAGATTGGTTATGTCACTAGGAACATTTTGATACCAAACACATCAGGGGAATCCCAAAGGTTGCCTTGGAAACGTCATACAATCATACCTACCCCTATAGGGTTAACCAGAATACCATTATAGAGAAGGTATGAAAATAGATACCCCTGTATTCAATTTGACAATTTTCCTACTTAATAGGGATTTTTCAATTTTTTGTGTTGCTCAAGTCAATCTAAATGATTCCCCTATTCAATTAAATTAGTTTTTACAACATTATATGAGTCTGTTACCATAGCAACCTAATGAAAACACATGAATTGAAAAATTAAGGAAATTTTCTATTTTTGGTTGCCATGGTAACAGAACTACCCCAATTTGAAAATAAATTATATTTCTGAATTCTCCTTGTTAAGACCTTTCTTTTGATACCACACTTGCCTATATCAGGTGATTTCTGAAAAATCATTATTTTTCTGGGAGAAATTAGCCTAGGGTATATATCCTAAGTCGTTTCCATGGTTACTATTGACGAACATAGAAAAAAAGAAATTTGTGCAACTAATTGTGGTGTGCTTGGCAAGAATTGAGAGTTTCAGCAAATTTGGGTGAATGTTTTAATGACAATTAATCATTTCAACTTATAAATAATTTTGAGTGAAAATTGATGTATTTTATCAAAATCTGTTTCCATGGAAACGGTTTTTTGAGTAGAACTATATTTTTTCTTGAGAAATATCAAGGTACCATAGACCTTCATATCTAATGGTTTTGTAAGGACAAATTCCTCAAAATAGCTAAATACAAACAGGAAAAGTGACAAAAATAAGCCTTAAATTGTTACATTGTTTCCATAGTTACCATTCTAGCCCCATTGAGTTGCCATGGAAAAAAATACTGGGGAATTAATTTCCATGATGTGTGCTTTATAATGATACTAAATACTCTATAATACATAGTTACCCAAAATTTCTATCACTATGTCAAATTTGGTAAAATTTGCCCAAATGGGCAAAAATGGGCAAGATTTGCCCACGTGGGGGTGAAGGGGGAATAGGTGCTTTACTAAGACCATGACATGATTAAAAATACAATGTACAGATAATGCTTTGTGCATACTATATTAGGATATAGTTAGTTCATCATGATATTTTAGAGTTTCTCTTGGGTGTTGGAACGTAAAAACTAGTTTTGATATGTCATCATTGTTTTCTGGCACTTATGTGATACGTTTTTTTATTTATACAACCAGTGTCAATAAAGGATAAGTTACCATAATTATCAGTCAAGTACTTAGTTCTGAGGAAAATTGTCCTATCACTGCGCAATATTGGCATATCCTATATTTTGAAAAATGTGTATTTTCATATTGTCCCTAGAATAGTTATCATTAATTTTATTGTAGGTACACAAAACCATACCTCCCCGGAAAGCCCTATCTACGCTGCATCTGTTGATATAATTTCTACACTATCTACCCCTATCATGGCTGACTATGTATATGTTGATGATAATATGAAAATTACAAAATACAGTAAGTTTTGATTTTTTTTTAAACATTTTTTTATTTCCTTATAATTTCACAATTTACGTGATACCTTCCATGTAAAGAAAATATTACTGTTATAAAAGTTATAAAACTACGACAATACCAAAGTATATTTTTAATTGTTCTATCAAATTTAGGAGAAAATTATATTCTAGATCACGATAAAACCAGCATATATAATATAATATCATCATCCAGAACCAGTCGCCATATCACGACAGCAATTTGTGAGAAGATACTCCAGCTATGACAGCAGAGGAAATGATACATGTATACATTTTTTTAAAAGATTTTTGCCCATAAAAACAAATTGTTAAACCACTAGATATAATTAGATTTGGTACACCACTATATATCATTACTGTGTAGTGAGGTAGGTATTTATACTGGAGGGGGTGCTTGTGTACACGATTTCCATCCATATAGTTGTCAGGACGACATCTCCTTGAAGACAAACAAAGATGCATCGAGGATTGTTTGCATGGCCAGACTCCATTTGGGTTGACAGAGGTAAAGTGCATCCACTTATATGTTTAAATTGGTTCTAGTATAAACTTGTCTTTTAATCTTCAGAAAGAAGCACACTTATATATTATAATGTCATAGGAAAATGAGTCTTAACTCGCAGTAAAACGGATTCTGAGATATTGTTTTTTAGAAGATGAGATTCGACGGATTCTAACAGGAGTATTAACTTTTAGCAAGTGAATCTAATAAGTAATTTCATATCTTAGTATGTTTGAAAAGAAAATTAATGATACTTTTAGATGGACAATCAAAAGTAAAGTAATTGAATATCCTTCTTTAGGACGACCTTAGAAACGCAAAGACATATTACATGTACATATTTTCTGATAGACAAGAGTAAAAATCCGAAGGAAGAAGATCTCAAACCGCAAAATTTGGCAGTGGAGTTGACAGAGGATGAGCCAAGCATATACATTACTAAGATGATTCAGCAAAAAATGGTTTGCATTTAACACTTGATCTAAAGGTTCTATTTCCCCTGTACCCCATCTGAATTATTGAATATGAGACACATCTAAATATGAACTATACCCTGTATCCCAAATCCATTTATAATAAAAAAAAAGGATACATGTATATCAAATTCCGAATCGAAACACATTGAAGATACCCGTTCCAGTTGTGCTATTTTTGTGATTATTCTTACAACTTGGTCAAGGTTACCTTGTGAATTTACAGAAAGAAGATGCTGATGAACCAATAGGTGTCTTTGATGTGACATCAGTAATTGAAAAGTATCAACACTGGATGAACTGTTTCCCTCGCATCAGACCATATTATGGTATGCTTTAAAATAATTACAAAAATAATTGAAAAAATTACATTTACATTGGTTGCCTAATTATCATTGTATAATGTAATCGATTTCAATTACTGAAACAGCAATAAAGGCCTATGATGACCCTACTGTGATCAGCGTTCTGGATCATCTTGGAGCAGGATTCGACTGTGCTAGCAAGGTAACTGGCAGTAATTTGCTATACACGTCCTAATCAAATATATTCAAATTTATTCTTAAGGGTACCCTTTGGTGTGGGTTGAGTAATAATAACGTTATACTATAATAATATTGCCTTTAGTGTGTATGTGTGTGGGGGGGGGGGCCGGTGGGTAGACAAGAAAGTGGTGTGCGTGTCCTCCACCAATGTCCAGTTTAAAAGAGCCAGTTGTCTGTTCCTCCAGTTTCCAGACATCGGAGGAGTTTACCAATAACTCACCACTGGTAGGGGGCATGTACAAATAGAGCATATGAAAAATGGCACATACAGCCTAAAATATAAGCTAAATATTTTCCGTACATTAAAGGTCCATTATTCTACCAACCAAGCCTTGACTTCCTGACTCAGATCTTAACAAGGTAACAGAAATACATGTGTCAGGAACAGGTAACAGAAGTACGGAAATATATGTGTCAGGAACTAGGCAACAGGAAAACAGAATGAGCCTGTGAGAGACTCACTCCTGATCAACTCGTTCCTACCCACACAACAGGTTCCCTTCACTGCTCTAGCGATCATATCAGGTTCTGTAATCAGAAGCCATATCTCCACACTCCTCCAGTAGGCAAGACCCTACCCCTTTCTGCTCTATGTAGGTGTATGTACATGCATGCGATCTGTGCCCAAAGGCGCAAATGTCCAGACCTGTCCTGTTGTAAACCTCCAATACTACACGTTATAATCAACATGCTAATAAGATCCACCAATTAATCACCAAGTATGTAATTAATACAGAATAATTCATAAAGATCAATTAGGGGTCTTAGTTGGGGTTTTATTTTTGTCTACAATATATAAGACTTTTGGATTTGGCAGTTCAGTGTTGCAGCTATTTAAAACTCAATCAGACTGTGGTAATATATACATGTGAAGGAATTGACTGATATATAATTTAATGTGTTTTCTCGTGGTAAAAGGGTGTGGTATATTCAATAAGGTATAACTTTAGAGGATCTCATTCTAACTTTATCTAGATTTCTCTATATTATAGTTTAATTTTGAAAATGACAACCCATAAAAACAAGCATTTTTACAAGGTTATGCATCTTTTGTAACTCATATATATATGCTTTTAAAAGCTGTGGCCAGTAAAAATATATAAGAAAAAAATTAGATTCATGACACCTTACCCGATTCTTCTTTAAAAAAATCAGATGGAAATTGACATGGTCGTCCGAAAGCTGAAAATAAACCCAGGCAATGTGATTTATGCCAACACTGTGAAGGCTAAGTCACACCTCACCTTTGCTGCAGAAGTACAAGTTAAATTGATGACCTTTGACTCAGAGGAAGAGCTAATAAAGATTATGTCTGTCTTACCAGATGCCAGGTGAAAACTATTCTGTTATCACCTCTACACTTAGAAGACTGGTATAATCTATTTCAAATTTTATCCCAATTTGCAAGGATATTATGATATAATATCCTCACAATCTGGGATAAAATGTATATTATATAATATGACATAAAATAATATACATCAAAGTATGCAGAGTATGCATGCATTCATATGCAGAGCTTCCTCAAATTACTTGTATTCAACCTACGATTGATAGTGTCTCCTATAATGTGTTATTTGATTGTCAGGTTGATTCTGAGAATAAGGCCTACCCAAATAACCTGTGCTCAGGTCACTATTGCGGAAAATGGATGTCACTTGGAAAAGATACAAAAGGTATTCATGATGGCCAAGGAGATTGGGTCAAATGTCATTGGAATCAGGTAAACAATTTATATTCATTAAGATGCAAAATAAAACAATCTGACACCATTTAATTGAACCTGATTGAAGAGTGCAATCTATTTTCTATTTCAAAATTGAGTCAAAATGGTTCATAGCTATTAGGAAAATGCCTCTGTAATATGTCCTGAATAGTTATGATACTATCGCTCTCAATTCTTTAAATGGTAGGAGGAACTTATAGACCACATATATATCACAATGTCATATAGATCACATTAATGCTCAAACAACCTAACTGGTGTCTCCCATCTAGATATTGTTTGGATTCTTAATTTTGGAGCCCCAAAGAGGATCTATTTTCTGAATTACAATATGTAAAATAACGATTTTCATGAGGTGTTATGACTGGGAAAACTGTCCTTATCTTGTTCCTATCCTCAGTCCTTAAATGTATTAAATCTCCCCCCAGCTTTCATTCAGGAAGTGGCATAGCTGATCCTCAACCGTATGTTCTCAACATAGAGGCTGCAAAATATGCTTTTGACATTGGAATAGAAAGTGGCTTAAATCTTCATATCTTGGATATTGGCGGTGGATTCTTTGGAAACAACAATTGGAAAAATACTCTGCAGAAAGTAAGACTAGTAAGGGGTTACCTCCAATGTGATTGTCATTTGCTTTTTCACTCAATAAATGGGTGGCGCGTGCTACTTCCCTATCATTTATTTACTTCTGTGTTGACCCAGCTAGATTTATTTACAAAATTTATTGGATCCAGAATGAAAACATCTGTAATTGTTTTTGAATGAAGACTTCAACATTAGGGATATAGAATGATTCTTTTATTATGCAATTTGTTGTATTCCCTTCAAATTGTGATATTAGTCTCAGAAACATAGGCTAATATCAATGAGATTGATAGGGGAGTGATTGGTAAGGATTGATATTTCAAGCATAACAGAGGTAGATTAGATTATAATAAAAAGAATTAGATACATTTGAAATTAAAAAATTAATGTCCACTAGTAGTAGGAAATGTATGTAAAAATATGAAATAACGTTTATACCATACCATTTCTATTTAGTATTTCCCCATTAATATGTTAATATTTTTCTTTGGATTAAGATGTCTGGAGCTATAAATGAAGCCTTGAGTAAATACTTTCCTGCAGGCTCTGGCATAACAATAATATCTGAGCCTGGAAGGTATTTTGTGGAGTCAGGGTTGACCATAGGTGCATGTGTTATAAGCAGAGATTCAACAGTAACTGGAACAAGGCAGCAGCCAAAGATTCCTTTCCCAACATTGGACAAGGGTAAGGATTAGTCATGTCTATATATATTGAAGGAATAAATGTGAAATACTATTGTAAAAGTTCATACTTTCCAAAAGAATGATCCAGTTTAAATCTTCTGTCAGAAAATTGCTTCAACACCGAGGGGAAATCTGATGAGGAGCTGGTTTATGATTATTATATATCAGCTTCGGCTCATGGAATACTGAGATACCACATACATCTTGGGCATCCATATGACTACCATCCTAATGTTGTCATTGTAAGTATATTAATTTATTAGTTTTATTAGTATAATTATAGTATTTATGACATTTTGTGAAAACACTTGATGAACTATACTATAAGAAAAGAACATGTACACACTTTCAACCTAAATCTTTATGGGAATCATGTTTACCATTTTTCTGCTCAGATGAATGATAAGTCAAGATGGTTTGGTATGCATAGGCCCTCATGCATTATCAATTGTTAAAATGTGCCTATAACAAAGCATAGGCTTTTATAAGTTTTCACATATTTTAACAAAAAGTTCCATATAAATTGCTAGTATTATCATAACATTCTAATTGCAGTTGTCTGGATAAAATGCATGCTAGATATGCGTATGTTGACCGTCAATGAAATCCATAATGCATACAGGTGAAAATTTATGCAACTATCATGCTTGATAGATCTCAAAATAATTATCAATACATTTTCCTCTTCAGCAGGAGGAGAAAGCTGACAGAACTTCCTACCCTTGCGTAATATGGGGGTCCTCGTGTGACAGGCATGATGAGAGAATTCAAGGGGGTCTTAACTTACCTGAACTGGTGATTGGTGATTGGATTACATTTGATGATTTAGGAGCATATCAAGTCACAACTGGCACAACATTCAACGGTTTAGTCCAATGTGAACCCATCAAGAAAATAATGCATCCAACCATGTGGAAATATATGATGTCCCCAAAGATATAAGTTCCATTTAATATGCTACATGTGTAGTAACTAGTAGCCTCTATGTGCCAACTACTTCAGGCACTATGCCATAGAGTGCACCACCAAGTTCAACTAGGTGGCACCATACTCCAATGGAGCCTACATACTAGCCACCATGATAGACCCCAAGGCATCACGTTAGAGACACCAGTTTACTTATACCACCAGATATATACACTAGCCACTATAGGCCCATTTATACCTCGTCATTTCTAAGCAGACATGTTCACTCTAGCTTCTCCTCGTGGATCATTTAGCACCCTGTAACCTTGGTTAATGGAATAAAGCTTTAAAGCACTAGAATTATCCTGGGTTCATTCACATGTAATGTCTTTCACTGCTTGTTCAGAATGCTGTTCTACAACAACTATTTTTGCCCTGAAGTTTCTATGATAAATATCCTCAAGGGTAAAAAGTTGCCTCCATAGACTAAGTGGTAGAACTAACTGTATGCATCAACTTCTCCTCATCAGCCTGGACTTTCCCAGTTGCCTGGAAATAGGAAGCAATTTGGCAAATGTTTTTATGTGCTAATATAAGTAATTGAAAGATATGTGCATACAATTGACATGGACATAAATTAGAAGACATTATGATATAGCCTACAGCACAGTATGTTAAAGCTGCATTCTCAGCTATTACAAAAAAAGAAATCTTGCCAAATTTACTCATGATTGATAGGACTGAATTTCTCAATATTCTGTTGCTGTTATAAGTTTATATAAGAATTTTGGCCCAAATGACTGAGAGAAAACAACCACCGGTGAGTGATAATAAGTGAAGCTAGTGCAGGAAAGGATTTTGGCAGGGCCCTGCAACACAAAGGCGAGCATTTATAAAGCCTTGTAGCAAAAGCGCCCTAGGCCTTCGACACAGTTGATCACACTATATTACTCACCAAACTTGCCAAAGTAGGACAGAGATATTGTGTTTTATTGGTTCAAGAACTATCTAAGTGATAGACACCAACAGGTATTTATAAACAACCATATCTCAAGACCCACTCCAAATACAAAACTCAAATTCTCAGTTATTTGCCGACGATACAATAATTTATAAAACAGGCAAAGACATTAAAGCAGTCACTGAAGATATTCAAACCGATTTAATCTATATTACGATTTGGTGTAGGCTAAAGCAAATAGAATTTTGCTAAACAAAGATAAGTCAAAGGTCAAGACATTCTTGGCCAAACCTTCCCTGTAGTCCAAGTGGAAAACTGATTCCTCAGCTCTTAAATTGTATTTAGGTAACAATCAATTAGAAGAAGTAGATGAGAGTGTTTAGGCACCTGAGAAGTAGGCTAAACAGGTTCTTAAGCGCTCAAGTCAATAATTTTACCACTGATTGATCACTCTGATATAATATATTACTCGGCGCCAAAATCAAAGCTCAACTTTTTACAAACCCTTCAAAACAAAGCCCTAAGAATCATCACTAGAACCAATAGATATCAAGACGTTGATCGGTTTCATGACCAATTTGGCCTGCTTCCCCTAAAGCAGAGGAGGAGGCTGCACATACTACAACAAGCAAATAGACTAAAAATCCAGCCTGAGTACCTAGACCTAAGAGCTATTCAAACACGCCAGTTCCAACAGAGGGAAATTATACTTAAATGCCAAACCCCTAGGCTGGAGCAAATACATTGATCATTGTACTATAAAATCCCATTTTACTGGAATAAACTGGAAGCTGACCAACACTACATTGATGTACCAACAAATTTGACTCAAAACATTAGATTAGATTGCATATGGCGAGATGAAAACTTCCATATTATATGGAAAGCCATTTATACATGTTATAAATTAACCCCAAACCGGGAGAATTAGTAGGCTAACCCGGAAAATGACTGACGATTTCACCATTGAAAATGCATGCGAACTGGGGAATTTTGTTCCGGGTTGGCCGAGAATTAGAAACGAAATCGGAAAATTCCTAAAATTCCCTAAAATATTTAGCTAATCTTCCCTTTCCGTCATTCCTACATAGACTTCACCAATTCCTGATTGGGGCATAGCTTTTGTTAATTCACTCCGAGCTGAGATCTAATTCTCTAGACACCCTGCTACTTCGGAAAAGCACTATTTCTCTTTTGCCAGTTCTCAGCTAACCCGGAAAAAATTTCCCCAGTTCGCATGCATTTTCAATGGTTAATTCATCATTCATTTTCCTGGTTAGCCTACTAGATCTCCCGATTTAGGGTTAATTCATTCTGGGTTGGCCGCCAAGCTGGACCAATTCTCCTGAAATAGGATGCCAGTTCAAAAAGGAAAAGGCTTATCAGGAATATGGTTAGGTAAATCAGGAAAAGCATTACTAAAATTCTGTACATTTGGGTTATATGTATAAACGGCTTTCCATATTATTAGCCCCACAGTAGATGGTGCCTTGTCACTTCCAGTCTTCCATTAAGATAACCAGCGTCCACCTCTCTCATTTATACCTTACCTGTCTCAGAGCAGTTCCCACTGCCTTTTTCCTTACATTTACAATGTCATGTTGAAAGAATTGTGCCTTATATCGGAACCCCGAGTGAAATTACCCTTAATTGGGGATTTAATCTTATCTAGATTACTACTCACAAAACACACTGATCTGACAGTGTAAAAGTGTCTATTTATGATATTACCAACATAATAATGCGTTAAAGCGCTATCTTGATTAACACGTAAAGTATAACAACGATGACCAACTGATATAAGAGCAGCTATCAGATCATTGACCTGATGGCCGATTGTTACTCCTATAATATGTACACACTGTGTCCAGTAGGGCCTGAAATCCTCCTAATGTGGGGAGCTAGACCCACTGACATTGTGACATTGTACTTTGAACGTAGCCAGAATAAAAGTAACAACAACAACAAATATAACTGGACAAAATCCACAATAGTTTTGGTCAAATGTCTTGAATATCTACGTGAAAAAAATGGAACATTCCTATTGACATAACTGGCGGAAAATAGACCAGTATGCCCAATTATATATGTATAATCTCTACAATCCCCATTGGTCAAGTGGTTAGCATCTAAGACTGTCAAACTGGACATTGTGAATTTGAATCCCAGTGCAGGGAGCCTTTTTACATTCATCTCATTTTCGAGTTTTTATTTTTTGATTTCACTAATATCTTCACATCTGGGCCTCGGTTTTCTTTTATTACCTCACACATGTAGTTATTGATGCAATTACCTTTCGATTTGTCAAAGAATTAGAGAAGCTAAAATCAAATTAAGCAAGAAATATGAATTGGATGGGATTTGGGGATACATGTTCTCTGTAGCAGGTGGCGGTTGTAAGCTTGTGTTGGGGCCATAATTCATCTAGCCCAATTCTAGCAGACATGAGCCAATGTTATGCTGCAATCAAGATTTTGACATTCACTAAATTTGTTGGAATTAAGATGTATGAAAGTAAAGAAAGCTGAAACAATGGCAGTTTTATTTGCTAAAAAAGAAGCAATATAGTCATTTATAGCTGCCTAACTTTGTACACTTTATATCACAAATGTCATATCCTTCAGCTGTGACTTTATCTTGGCAACTCTTTATTTAGTTCACGACCTATTTTCATCTAAATTCATCTGGACCTAACATTCCTAGACAATTGCCTGTACCTTAATTACATCTGAGCTGCTGTTACGCAGGACAATGAGACCGTGTAAGCCATCACAACTTTTGTTCCGGTTCGATTCAATCATGAAGATGTTATGCAGAGGCGTCGCTGGCAATTTCGAAGTGTGTGTGTGTGTGTGGGGGGGACATATTTTGGTATCTTGGACCTTTTCCCCCATATTTATGTATGCAGTGTACAACAATATGTATCAGTCGGGTGTCAGTTTTCAATTCATATTGCCACTTTATAGTAATTTACATTAATATTTGCGCAATATAATATAGGTTCATAATAGCAGGGATGAAAACGGGCTCTCACAATTGTTTTCCAAGTGTGTTTCCCAATTCATGGGGCTTCGGTAATGGTCAAAACAAAGTTAAACACAAATTATTTCATTGCTGTAAAATCGAATTATTGCAAAATCTATGGATGGGCAATTACCAGTAAAGTAATTTAAATATATTCCATAGGATGATCTTTGAATTTAGTTTATGCACTATCATGACAATAACTTTCTTTCTGTTTGAGAAATGTGAACTCATGATTTTTAATAACAATTCAATCATTATTGACAAACTGTAATGAGAAAATTCGGTCCTGTATTGTATCATTGTTGCATGAATTTTGTGAATTCTATTATTACTTTCAGTACAAATAACCTCACAGAGTAATATGCATAAAATCTGTACACCCTTCCTGCATCTCTATGACTGTCAGTGCAAGTCTTTATTTTAGGCATTAAATGGTCGTCTTCCATCTGATGGTTCTGGAAAATTTGGCTTTAAAATAGGGTCCACCTATGTTAGAAATTTCCAAATTATAGTTCTGTAGCTAACAACCTCTTTTTACATCATTTTGTAACTCTAGTACTACTAGAAAGGTAAAGACTACCATAATGTTATATTTATGAAGCAAATCAACTAATGAAATATGAGATTTTATCATTTCTGACAAGATTTCGAAAAGTACCAGGGACTTGCATGTGAGAAATATCACTTTTCTACAAAATAATCCAAAAATAAATGTTTCCCCAAGTGAAGAGGATCTAATATAAAACATACAAATGTCTAAGTGTTAGAAGTCCATTTTGAAACAATAATGAAATGTAGTTTGATGGAACACAAAGGCCTAATTGTGCTCCTTGCCAACTGGGACCTTGCTCATGGAAATTATTATTTTTCTACAAAATTGACCAAAAATATATTTTTGCCCAAGTGACATCGAGCCAATATATAATGTATATGTGTCTAGAGCTTAGACGTTCATTTGCGACAACTCTACAACATAGTTTGATACAATACAAGGCCCAAGTTCCAATAACTGTACCTCCTGATGGGGACTTGCACATGGAATTATCACTTTTCTATGAGATGCACCATAATTTTTTTTCCCCAAGTGGAATTGATGTCTAAGGCTCAGTAATCAAACACAACACAACATACTTTTATACGGTGTAATAACACTTATTCTTCTATCTCTGAAAAGGGACTTGGATATGAGAACTATTATCCATCTGTAATATGGATAAAATTAATGTCCTCTGCCATAAATCCGTATAATATATAATGTATATGTCTGTTTGTTATGTATGGGCTTTGTCTATTGGGTCCAAAGTTTCGGGTTATATGGGCCCCCCTTTTTAAAGAGGTAAAGATCTTTTTTTTGAGATTATACTTATACAGTGTCACACATATAACATATGAAAGCACTTCTAATTATAGATAGAGACATTGGTGGGAAATCAATGAGATGAGTGCTTATTAATATGGTATTTAATGTAAATATTTAATTATGTGTTGTGTTTACATCAGCTTCTTGATTGAGGACCAGACCAGTGCCAATTTAAGTGGTATGGACCAGCACCTGTTAATTCAAAATTTAAATCTAGGTGTTTAGACATTATTACATGGGAACTCCTTTTAGGAACACTAAAGCATCTTTAAAATGAAACATGCAAATGAAACATAGATATGTTAGTCTTAAAATATTCCACAGCCTTGGATCTTTTCGAGGCTGCCACCAAAAGTGTGGGGGATATGTCCCAACCCATCCCCCCCCCCCCCCAGTAGCCACCCCTGACGCTTGGTGTAGATGTAGCCTAGATGTAGTTTATATCTGGTATACCCTAGTTGAAACATGATATTTGATATATATATGAAATAAGGTTTACCACATATATAAATTTGAATCATTGAACTGGAAAGTTCATGAGCTTGGTTATTGTGAGGAAGCAAAGGAGACCATTATTTTAAAAGGTATTACTGCAGTGGCTGCATTGGTAGTGTACAGGATTTTCATCCTTATATTTGTCAGGACGTCCCTTTGAAGACAAATATGCATCGAGGATTGTTTGCATGGCCAGACTCTGTTTGGATCAACAGAGGTAAAGCTTATTGACTTTTCAAATCGATTTGTTAACTTTTCTTTTAATCTTCAGAATGAAAATGGATATTGAGATACCATTGTATTTTAAAATATGGGATTAGGTGGATTTAACGTTATTAACCTGTAGCACATCAATTTTATATCTTTGTATGTTTGAAAAGAAAATTAATAATATTTTTGGAAGCACAATCACTAGTAAATTAGGTAATATATTTCTTTAGGATGATTTTAGAAATGTAGAGACATGGAATATACAATATAGAATCTTGAAATTTGTTACATACGAAATTTGTTACATACATTGATATGAGTAAGAGCACCAAACACCCCAAAAAATACCATTTGTATATGTTGGTATCTGGTCGGTGCTGGTTGGAGATAATAAAATATATATGCGATACGATGCCTGGGAACAGTGACTGCCCACTGACACCAAATATGGGCATCGAGTAGTCGATTGGGTGTGACATAGGACCCATTTTTTCGGTTACACATCACATGTGGAGTGATGAATATCAATCTCTGAATGAGTACGTTGTTCAGAAACAGACTTCCACTATGATATGCTATTCAAACCTTCATAACCTCCAACAAACATTAGGGAGACCTGGGAGAGCTGCAATAGCCCAGAAGGTTTTGTAGATATTTACTTTATCCCTTTTTCCTCGATTGTATATATAGTAAGGAAATAAAGCTGATACATACATACATAACATCAACAATTTTAAAGAAGAACACATATGTTTCTATGCAACACAAAATAAAGTCTTCTGCAGACAAGTCACAAAAAGAAAAATGACACTGCCGACAAGCCATAGAGAAAATTTGGCACAAGGCAGTCTGAAGTACAGAATTGTTCCCTAAGTAGATAGACCTTGGATTATTAGAATTTTCTGTATGAAACACTAGGGGAGGAAAATCAAGGGGGAAAATAAATGCCATTTGCCAGCAACTATGAATGGTTATGAGGGCCTTCACAATACATTCTCCAAATGGAGGCAATCCAAACATTGTTTAAGGAGTGATGAAGTTCATGTTTATCCTGTACAAAACCTGTTTACAAAAATAACATGAGTTAATTTATATGAATATCTATGATCAGAAAATGACTTTAAACTTGGGTAACAATTGATTAAAAAGTGACACCATATTTTCTGACAGACAAGAGTAGAATTCTGAAGGAAGATCTCAAACCGCAAGATTTGGCAGTGGAGTTGACAGAGGATAAACCAAGCATATACATTACTAAGATGATTCAGCAAAAAATGGTTTGCATTTTACACTTGATCCCAAGGTTTTATTTCCCCTGTGCTCCATCTAAATTGTTAATGAGACATATCTAATTAACAATGGAGGCAAATAGCGCATGGTATTTGTTCTCAAGGGAACAACGAAAAGGAAAACAATTAGATATGAAACATATCTAAACATGAACAATAGCCTTTATCTCAAATCCATTTATAGTAACAAACTTCATAGGGTAGAGTACATATCAAATTCTTATTTAAAACACATTAAACAAACCCATTTCAGTTGAGTTATTTTATGATATATTACAGAAACAAGATGCTGATGATCCAATAGGAGTCTTTGACATGACTTCAGTAATTGAAAAGTATCAACACTGGATGAACTGTTTCCCTCGCATCAGACCATATTATGGTATGCTTTAAAATAATTATGAAAATAATTAAATCAATACTCTCAGATCTTATTTATATTGCTTTTCTGATTATCAATGTATAATGTAATTCTAACAAATTGCATTTCTCTTACTGAAACAGCAATAAAGGCCTATGATGATCCTACAGTAATCAGTGTTTTGGATCACCTTGGAGCAGGATTTGACTGTTCTAGCAAGGTAATAACCAGTATTTTGCTATACGTCCTGATGAAATATATAACATACATTAAAATGTATTCTAAAAGAATACCATTGGGTTGAATAATAATAACCTGAGTAACATTATAATAGATTATATTACGAAATGATATGGGGGGGGCAGAGGAGAAAACTTGTGTTGTGCATCTTCTCCTCAAATACCTAGATAGCCAGTTTGAAAGAGACTGTTGCTTGTTCCTCCAGTTTCCAGAATGACAGGGTCGGGGGGGGGCATAAGCAAAATAGAGCATGTGAAAAATGGTGTCTCACCTGAGCCGTATCAATCTTGGCCAGAGCCATACTATTAATCTGAATAAAATTATATAATTATTTAATTGAGTGTAAAGTTAGATTATCTCATTGTAACTGTATCTAGATTCTCTATGTTGTAGTTTAGCTTTTGAAATGGCAACGCATGAAAACAACTATTTTTATAGGGTTATTCTACTTTTGTAACTAGTATGTTTAAAGTTGCAGCCAATAAAAAATTAATGTTATATTGTCTGCTCACATTCTATGACTGACTCAACAGGGACAATCAAGCCCAATCAAGTCCAAATTAGCTACCAATATATAAAAGTTAAGAAATTAGATTCATGACATTATTAATTAATAGCTCATCCAAATCGTTTTTAAATAAATCAGATGGAAATTGACATGGTCGTCCAAAAGCTGAAAATAAACCCAGGCAATGTGATTTATGCCAACCCTGTCAAGGCAAAGTCACACCTCACTTTTGCTGCAGAAGTACAAGGTAAATTGATGACCTTTGACTCAGAGCAAGAGCTAATAAAGATTATGTCTGCGCTACCCGATGCCAGGTGAATAACTGTTCTGTCATCACCTCTAAGTTTAGTAACACTATATACAAAGCAGGATGTAGATTTAATGCCAAATGTAAAAAAGAATAATAATTAAAATTGTATCAGGCAGGATTGTGTAAAAAATAAAAGGGCTATTGAATGGACCATATAGTTTTGGTTTCCTTGCTCAAGTACAAATCACAATAACAAACATGCAACCTATAGTGGGATTGTGTTTTATCTATCTGTCAGGTTGATTCTGAGGATAAGAGCTACCAGAATAACATCTTCACAGTTTGCTTTAAGAGAACAAGGATGTTTCCAGGAAAAGTTACAAAAGGTATTCAAGAGAGCCAAGGACATTGGGTCAAATGTTGTTGGAATCAGGTAATTAGCTTCAATATCATTACTTTACTCAGGCATGTACACTGTAAATTGTTAGTTAAGTGGGGTCTCCACTGGCTGCGGTAAGCTCTGTGGTAAGCCTTGCAGTAAAAAAACAGGAAATTATATTCAAGCGCAGTTCATGTGCAGACCAACCGTAGCAGTGACCTCTTCTGCAGAGCTTGTATCTGCAGTTAGATTGCGGCTAAAAATGTGACTTTTGTGGTGTGCGACTGTCACAGAAATCTGTCAGCATGTTGAATATTGTTTCTGATTGAAACTCCTCTGCGATGTGTTTAGGTTTCTACTGCAAGGGGTACGATTGAAATTCGTAATGGAGACATGTCTGCAGTTCAATTGCGATTGGATGTCTGTAATTACTACTCAGTGTGATAGTAAGATAATACATTGATTTTATGCTTTATTTCAGTCAGGGCTTTGTGACCTATTACATTTTCAATTCTAAAATTTAGCTAAATACTGTGTGTGCCTACGTCGGGGTAAGAATGGTTATTATTATTTATTTTATTTCATTTCAGACCAATAACATATTTAATATCATAGATTCAATTGAAAAAAAACACAGTATCCTACATGGATGTTTTCATGCGCTGCCTATATGGGGTAGATTTTTCATTTGTGCTTAATTGAAGAAATAGAGGTTTTTTTTACTCTATATATCGATAAATATAGCTTCTATATATAAATTCTTACATCAGTATAATATTTTATTGGATTCCTCTCAACCTCAGCTTTCATTCCAACCATACTTTAATATATGTGGAGTGGATATTTTTTATATTAAAGTCTTATAACGTTGTTTTTGCCCAGTTTTTGAGTATGAAGTAAACGATATACAGACTTCAATGGTTGTTATTTTGTTCTTACATCTGTTTGTATTAATCTTTATGATTTTATTCAATACTTTATGCTCTAATCTATTCTCCCAGAATTATTTTTTCACAAGATGGATTTTTAACATAACATCCATAGGCCCTTTATTAAAACCCATATTAGCCTCATGAATTTAATGCAAGTGGCTAAATTAGCATTGAATTTGAACCAGTGGATGTTATCAACATATCCACCAAAAATCTTTTAAGAAGTTTTGTTATAATGTCTGATCGTTGCAAATGATAGATCTTGGTTATCCTAAAGATTATGCTCATTGTTGGGTACTGTTGTAGCTGTCCTGCGCATTGTCTGGTAGGGGAGGCCAGGGATTACGTAACATTACGTAACAGAAATACTCCAAAACTCCAACTTTTTGGGCCTATGGATGTTGGGGCCATAAATCAATCATTTTGTAAGGGAAATTTTATATCATATTTTTGTTGGCATATCCCTACAAGCATTGCATTAGTACTTACAATCAGGCTGGTAAAAGTTAGAAATTATGAATTGAACATTTTTATCAATCATTTCTCAAAATACCCTAACATCGCTGGTATAATTTTGTTTGAATATGGTGTCAAATGTAGCTAAGTCATTGAGCATTATGATAGGAATAAACAAAATAAGCTTCAGGATATCTAAATTTAGGGCACCCTATGACAACCCATTCCTGTAATTTGGCACAAAGGAAAAATCTACCCCATATAAAAAAAAATATGAGGTACAAAGGCCAGTTCTTACAAGCCTTTGTATCCACCTGGCTCCCATATACAGCTGCACCTGGTGCAGTGACAGCCTATTTCACCAGGTGGGGTGCAGGACAGTGCTGTATTATACTCTCTCTCTAGACCCATAGATGTCTGTCTTATGCAATGTTGCTTGTATTGCTGATTACTACTGTATTGCCCTATGTTATGTATGTTTACTGTGTAACCTGTATGTATGCTATATGGTGTTGTGACACCCTATTTGTCTTATGTGTAATGTATGGACTAGTCGCTGTGTGGCTAGTGTTGGTTAGGCTCAGTACTCCCTCAGTACTGGCCTCCAGAGCTGGTGTATGGTAATATAGGTTGATAGCTGGCAAGGACCAAGAACCTCAGTTAGTGATATGTTCGTTAGTTAGTGCAGTACTAATTAGGTTACAATTACAGATTACCAGAATCATTACATAATATACTTTGTAAATTACTACCGTAGGTGCATGTGTTATAAGCAAAGATACAATAGTACCTGGAACAAGGCAGCAGGAAATGACTCCTTTCTCAAAACTGGACAAGGGTAAGGATTGTTTGAGATGAATATGTTGATAGATACGTTTTGATACCCATAGTAAAGTGATGTGATGTGTAAGATTAGATTGTTGTGAAAGGATTGCATTCCCAAAGAACCATAAGGCATAACTCTGATTTCAGGAAATTCATTTGACACCCAGGAGGACTCTGATGAAGACAAGGTTTATGATTATTATAGATCAGCTTCAGCACATGGGATACTGCGGTTCCATGTACATCTTGGCTCATATGATTACCATCCTAATGTTGTTATTGTAAGTATATTTGAAGTATTTTGATATTATTAGTTAGTTGTATAATTAGACTTTATAATACATGAAGTATTACATGAGTAGTAAGTTTCAGTGTCTACTGATCTTTTATTAGATGGAGGGATATGCCTCCCAATCCTTTATTGACTGAGAGGTATGGTGGCCCCACCACTTATGTTAGGGCATAGCACCCAGACATGATATATTCAGGATATTTCATTCATGTAACGATAGCTTTTATGATAAATATATGGACGACATTACCATAAACCACATTATAAACTATATTACATGAAAGGGCTTGTAAGAAAGGAGAAATATTCAACTTACACATCTTTATGGAATACCTAATTAGTTATACTGCTTGGATTATGTTGGCATGCTTCACTATGTATATATGTCAGGCTTCATTGTAAAATGTGCTTATAACATAGCATAGGCTTTCATGTATTGTCAACTTTTGAAGAACCAAATAAAAAATATCATATTAAGTGCAAGTGTTGGTATAACATTCTAATCACATGCAGTAGTTTGGATGAAATGCGTTCTAGATCTGCAAAAGCTGCAAATTGTCAGGTAATAATTCAAAACATAATGATTATCAAGCTTGATATAACTATTATATTCCTAAATATTTATCAATGCATTTTCACTTTCAGCAGGAGGAGAAGGCAGAGAGAGCTTCCTACCCTTGTGTTATATGGGGACCATCATGTGAGAGGCGCTTTGAGAGAATTCAAGGTGGTCTTAACTTGCCTGAACTAATGATTGGTGATTGGATTACATTTGATGATTTAGGGGCATACCAAATCACAACTGGCACAACATTCAATGGTTTCATCCAATGTGAACCCATCAAGAGAATAATGCATCCATCCATGTGGGAATATATGCTGTCCCTAAAGAAATAAGCTCCATTCCATCACTTCTATGCTTCAGAGCCAAATTGTACTTGACTGCTCATTGACGAAGTTATTTTGCCGCAATGATCTTTACTTTACTTGTTGTCTTTAAACAAACATGGTTTTGGAAGAGCATATATCAGAAAGGATGTGGTAATTCATTTTATCCAAAGACCATGATAATCAGTAAAGTACAGATATATATTGGGTCAGTGGTGTTATCATGTTCATGATATCATCTAACTCCCTGATAACCATGCATGACATGGGTTGGATTTCTCCTTCCCTGTAGATTCAGCTATTGAAATGACTCTAATAAGAGTTTAATCTTCATCTTGGACCTGCAATTACATAATAAACCACATAACACTGATTCATATAACGTCCTGTCAATGTTGAACCTAATTCAATTCTTTTCCTGAGTAAATTGCACAGCTTCAAGATTGTTCCTGCATACTCTTTCAGGAAACTGATATTAGAAAAGATTATTCTATTATCTTAACCGACATCTGTTGTAAAGAAATAATCCAAGATTTTTCACACAAATTCTTCTCCCTCGATTAGGCACACAGGTGTAGGGAGCATAAGTAGTCCGTATGGCAGCAATCTCTCAAGGCGTACCACTGCAGCAATTTGATGACATGTTGTGGACATGTAGCGCAAAACTCTCATAGGCTTAAAATTGCAGGTTTAAATAATTCTGCATGTTCTTTCATCATTTTAAGAAATCTTATAAATCTGAAGACAAGATATCTATCAATAGGACCAAAACATTTCACTTACATCGTCCATATTCTTTAAACCTCTGATGAGGCAATGTATCGAGTGATTATTTATCACCTGCAGTGCTAAGTCTATGGGGATTGTTTACTTCTGGTCAACACATTGGTAGATGTATGCAACTAATTTACATTAATTGCCTCACTGCTGCCAAGACACTTACATGCCCTAAATATATTAGATTCAGCTTTTGGGCTGAGAAAGATCCAACAAATGAGAAAAACCTTCAATCACTGAGAAACCGCGATATCATTCATCCCTTAAAAAATAAATCTATACTATACTTAATTTTTCCATAAGTATTCAGACAACAAGGAATAAAATAGCAGTTCTCAAGTCATTCCTTGTAGCATTCACTCCTTTTACAGAGATTTCCTTTGAAAAATACTCTCATCCACCTTGTAAGATTTCATAGGTGGAGTGGGTAAAAGGTTTTTGACATTTGTCGTATGAATCAACTTCTGATCCAACAAACAAGCCACAATAACACTTAACGTGTGAGCCATAGTTGTAATTGGTGTGCTGGTCTTTGAAGATTTCAAATTTGAGAGAAAATATCTTTGGCATTCGCTCGTAAAAGGATTTTGTTCTAATGATGTTTAATCATAGTGATAATTATTATACCATTACCATTATATCATTATCATATAGTTATAATATCATTGAGAAAATAACAGTTGTTCAAATTTAGTTATTCTCTCTAATTACATGTACTTGATTGTCCTTTAAGATTACACAACAGATTAAAGATGCTTTTGGCACTTGTAAACTTGTGATTACAAATAATATAAAATCATTATACTATTATTTAGCTAACAGAGGTTAGAGACTAGCTTCACGAATTTATGAGAGGAATCTAAATGCTATGGTTAATGAACCCCTCTATTATTTTGTATACAAAAAATAAGAATTGCTTTAATAGGCCTCCATAATACAATAGGACATTAATTACTACCACGAGGTTGTTCTATACAATAAAGGTACACAAGTAACTGATATATATACACAACAGATCCTCTTCTGTAGTATGCAGCTTCACTACTGCCATACATCTAAAGTAATTTATGGCAGTGGACATTGAGTACCTCAGTGATGGTCTGAAGGATGATGAGCGGCGTGGAAACATACAGAGTTAAGGATAATGTCAATAGTTTTACCCTACCCCGAGGACTTGGCTTCTGATGGGCGAATGATATGGATAACGTGTGTGTCAGCTCATGTTGTTTTATGCCCATTCACTAGATATATAGGCCTTTCAGTGCAGACATGAAACTCATCCACTATGACCCAAATAACATATTTAGGAATTTATCAGTAGTGGTGCGTCAAGAAAGGTGGCTGGTGGGGTGGGTGGGTTGGGGGTTGACTGTGGGCCCTAAAATTAGTTGTCTTTGAAATCATTCAGTCATATCATTTTACATACACATATGATATATATTTATATGTGTAGTCATTCGCTCTCGATGTAATAAACAAATTAACAGAAACCAATTCACTGCAAGTCAGTTTATTGTTGTCCGTTCAACGCCCGAATCCAGCTACCCTAGCATGGCTAGTGTTCTTGGAACACCAGTGACATTGGTTGTTAACATACATAAAGAACAAATTCAGGGGTATACCAGAGTATATACTAGTAATGGAATAATGATATGGAACATAAACAACTGATAAACTTAGACATGTCAGTCTATAAGGAATCCATGTAAGACGGTAAAGGGTAATAGAGGATTGAAACATAAAGATGTAAATGAAACGTGACCCTAGCATGAGGCACCTCTATTGGTAAATGAGTGAACCAATCCTTTATGGATTAGCCACATAGTGAGGCATTGTAAAACTACTACTATAGAAATAAACAATGAGGGCTGTAACATGAGGACATGTCTGGCATCCCATAGAACTCACGAGGCCACAGGCCTCGTGAGTCAAGCGGCGAGGGCAGCGAGGGCAAGGGCGGGGATTAGCGGCAGAGAACACAGGATTCTCTGCATACCTCTGCATACCTGTGTAGATATTAGCCAATTAACAACTACAAAGAAACTGTGAGTTTTTGAAACAATTTTGTTCATTTTGAAAAGGAAAAATTAAATTAAATTTTCGAAAATTAAACAAGAAGGTGGCGGTCTGGCATATTTAATGCATGGAAATTTATAGCCATGAAGGACAATTCATGCAGCTATAAATAGTGGGGTCTCTTATCTAGAGGAATGTCAATTAGCAGCCCAATTTGTTGTCGAAAGTCTTAGTATTCTTATATATTCTCTCTTCACATCACATAAAATAAAAAGCTCTTTCCAGCTAATTGCAAATTTTAATCCTCCTACGCGATTGTTTAAGCTGCAAACTTCCATTCCGGTTGGGATCACACTTACCATTTTGACCTGTTTTCCGGGCCTGTCGCCGGTCACTTTCGGCATGACCCACATAGCCACTTGTTGCACTTTCAGTGTCACTGTACAGCCTATTTAGCGCATGCATCCTTCCCTTCGAAAGTGCCCAAATTGGTCCGTTCCCGTCAGATGGCATGGCAATCGATTGTCAGCGAAGGCAACAAAATCAATGGGGAGCAGGAGTGTTTCTCCTCATAATATGATGGCCAGGGTAATGTCCAAAAAGATTACAGAAAACAGGTTAGACTGCTACACAGACATTTATCAAGCACAGAAAACTATGGCGGTTCAGGTAGGGGCTACGGTCAGTAATTCACAAATTTCAGTAGTGGCTAGATGAAAGGTTAAAAACAACAATGGCCGCTGTACACAGTTGGATACAAAGAACAAGAGCCGTGGTCAGGTTAGGGGTGTGTGAGTGGGGACCAATGGGGAATGAGAAGATCCACATAGACAATGGCCAGAGTAGACAGTGGGCCGAGATGCATTTTTTTGAGTTTTCGTGACCACCTCTTGGGGGTAAGTTTTTTTTTGCATACTAAAGCAGTATGACCCTAGAAATAACATACTATTTTTCACAAGCTCAACTCTTGCACGTTTTTCGGGAAATTGGCCTGCAATAAGACCATTGCTATAACTTAAAAACACCCTCAGAGGCACACGGATTGACGTGAAAATGGAAGGAACAATTTTTTACTTGGGGAGGAAATCCTTCAATTTACTGCAAATTGTGCACTTGGTGGTAGATTATTGAAATTTAGCATGGTGTTAGAGCAGGCCATGGGATCATCAAAAAACACTCGCTACAAGTTGGCTGACCCCCCTGGTGGCCGGTAGCTGCAAAATTCAAAATGGCCGCCGCAAAACACAAAATGTACTATATCTTTGCTTCTACTGACTAGATTTTCAAGTATAATACCTATTATTGGATGTTTTTGAGTATGAGGAATTCATTTTTTTAGTTCTTTTTATGTTTAAAGGTCATTTCAAGGTCATTTCAAGGTCAAATTTAGATATGGCCTCTGCCATGAACAGGCAATGTCTTATCTAGGCTCCTACTAGCACCATATGTTCATATGTTCAAGTCCCAATGTACAAAGATTTTTACTTTGACATCTATGTTTGAAGTCATTTTCTATCAAAAAATGCTGCACAGGCCGATATAGTCCAGTAGAAATAGGGTTTGACCTATGACAAATTGCAACAGAAGGTTTCACAACAGTGTTGGGTAGTATTAGTACCCTTTATTAATTTCTACAAAAACATAGGTGGGTGAACATGCCCCAAATTGCAAAATGGCCACCAGTAAACCTTTGAAATACCATAGCATTGGTTAAAATCAACTTACATTCAAGTGTGAATACACTTTCTTAGTGTTTGAGGCATGAGGAACACAGTGGAATATAAATAAAGTCAATAAAAATCAATAATGAGGCAGTAATTATACTATGATACTATATCTGAGAAAAGGGAGAGAACATCACCGAAATTGCCTCCTGTGAAGTAATAACAGAGGGGGGGGGGGCACGGGGTGATAACCAATCACAGGCAAAAAAGGGCCAATAGACCACTGTACAAACACGGTCTACACGCTCATAATTCATGGAAAATATACCCACAATCTGACCCAGAATGGGCTAAATATGTATATCTCAGACACAACTCCTAATTATTGATCATGTTGTTAATCAACATCTCCGCACCAAGTCCCTAACAGAATAAAAAAGATTGCACCCCTGCCTTCAACCGCCCCCTCCCCCCCCCCCCCCCCCACCACCACACACACACACACACACAAAAATAAAATTTTAAAGGTAGACCAAGAACTTTCGGATGGTTTAAAATCTACTTGTTACACATAAGGGAAAATAAAACATTATGAGAAAACATGATAATACGACAGCCGTTTTCCTACTAATGCAGTTTTAAGAACATGTACACATATACCTTAGTAATGTTGAATATTCGCTGCAATATTGCCCTAACATTAGAGTTCCCTGTTTGCACTAGGAATGAGCTTTTATATACGTTCTCAATCTCAGGTGAAGAGCTATGTCGTCATTGTCAATTCAGGAGATTTAATCAATTGCGCAATTTCTTCCAAATGCTAATTCGGACCTAAACCTATTTAACTCTGGAAGATCGAGAAGTTTCTGGGCTCACAAACAGAAATTTATTTATCCCCGAATGTGTCCGGAATCAGACTGATGGACCTTGTGGGCTTCTTTAGAAAGAAAAGTATCAGGAAGTGATGGCGGATTTAAAGAAGAAGAATGGGGCCTTTCTTACGAGTGCCAGGTCCAGAAAATCAACTAATGAGTCCCAAGTTAATTCTTCACGTCCACATTCGGCTAAAAGCTTTTCGCGGCACTTGTGGGGTAGAAAGATCTGTCTTACAGTGGTCGTTGAGGGGAATAATATAAAAAGTTTGCAGCTTGGAGGTACAACTCAACACTGACAAACAGCAGCCTATAGGATAGATCGATGTAAACGATTTTAATTGAAAGGGATACATATAAATTGGTCCATTCTCTCAAAACGGGCCGTCAGGCTTTCCCAGATGTCGATGGGTAGTGGCTATTGATAGGGGTTGATAGTGTACAAATCAAAGTTAAATCAAAAGATGCAGCGCAGATGGAGTTGTCAGGGGGAGCATGGTTTTGTATATCAAGACTAAATAGTTTATATTCTATGGACAATAAACAGTGTTGCAGTCCATTGATGTACACATGTACATACATATAATTATGAACACATTGATTTGTAATTTTGTAATTCTTGAATTACATGTATCTCGTAAGATATCGCTTATCTACAATGAGTACAAATACAATTTTTCCTCGGGTCCTGAGTTTCAGGCACTAGATCCCAGAGCCGGGTATAGGTGGATGACACAAACAATAATATATTCTGAATATTTTAGATCAGTCGACATTTTGATTAGGTTACAGGTTGCAAAGATATGATGAAGATGAGATGTTAATGGTAATATGATTGATAACAAGAACAAACTCTTTTAAAGAGTCCGGTTCGAATTCACTCAGAAATGGTTTGATGGTATTAGTTTAAAGCAGATATAGTACACAAGTGATATTATTCTATTAGGAAGGGATGACGGCATAATTATTCATTCACCAGAATCAATGTTAACGATTCAACCTTGGAGTATATATTCTATGGGAGTGTGTAGTGTGAGGAGCTCGGATTCTGAGTGGAGTAGCTCGTAGAACCTCTGGCAACCGATCACGAGAGAACGTCATGAAGAATGACAGCTGCACTTCACCCCATCGACCTGAAAGGCAATTTTTGCTCCACCCCGGGATTGCCTTAGACATGGAGACAGGCGGACAAGAGCTTAAATCTTTTAAGGGAGAAGATCTATCTCTTGGCTGAGCCGGAGGGGAGAAAAAGAGGTTTTAAAATGAAAGCCTGCTCCACCACATTATAGTAGCAATGGGCAACGATCCGTGGTTATGGTCACTTGAAAGGAAAGTGGGTGGCCATCGGAAGGATCTGTGGGGCCAAAAAGATAGCGGCGTGGAGAAACTAATATGGGGGTACGGATTGAAGCGGCTGATACGGTAAATTGTATTGTAGATTTATAAATGAGGAAAGAGACAGAAGTCTCACGAGAAATCGCATTCTTTAATAGCCTTTTTCCTTGGTAGCTTATATAATAGAAATCAGTTCCAATTCTTTAATGTATATCTGGATTCTTTGCACACTGACAGTGTAACATATGAATATCGGAATTAAATTTAAATTACATCGGAAATGTTTTATAAACCTATTTACCTTACAATAATTGCTATTGGCATACATTAGGTATTGCACAATACTACCAAACAGATTATATTTTTTAAAAACGTTAAGGCCTGGTTTAGAATGTTTTCATAGCATAATTAAAATAACTTTGTTTCAGAGACATGTATCATATTCGAAATCAATGGACGAGACCGTAATTATTCATTTATCTCACTGGTAGATAACAATTTCATAAATACTGATACTTGAGTGGTGCCATTATAAAACATTTTGGGGGGGGTTTAAAACTTTAAAACTACCAAGCCATATGGTTATTTTGTCCAAACTCAGCTGCTCATCATTGGCGACAATGCATCCGTTAAAGTGAGCATAAGCTCGGTCCAACGAGGTTTCTGATTATAATTGACAGCGCAACATTCTGAATTGCTCCAGAACAACAACACATGGCTTTTCCCATTCGAGCCTCATCCCTCTCATTAGATCACTATTTCCTGATCACTAATGACTTGCAGGCATCTGCTTTCATTATCTGCCTGGCTAAATTGGTGGTTAATTATTTTTTTTTCTATTAACGAATGAGGCAATAGCTGTGCAGCTGCCTCTCGTTTTCCAATGATTTCAATTGCACAGTAATATATCATATGCAAATGTATTCAGATTACATTGATGAAGTTGGAATATGTATAGAACTATACTTGGTAATCAATCTGATTTCTTTTTACTAAGATTACCGCTAAAATTTTAATATATGACTCGATCATTTCTATTTTCCCGATTGAAAGCATATACATCTGTTAACTAATTTGTTGGTTCCATGCAGTCGCTAAGAATATTGCTACGCAACTTGTGCAATATTGACGATCCTTCAGCCAACTGCAGTCTACCTTATAAAGTGTATTAGTTGACCTGTATAGAGTGGTTGATTGTACATGATGGATCCTGTGTTCCAATTGTTAATATATGTCTCCTCTGAATATAATGTTACACCTATTATTGTTGTTTATTATTATATTACAAAATAAGGGAAGGGAAGGAATAGCCTTTACACACAATGCATTTTACCGTAGAAATGCTCGAGTAAAGAATGAATTTCCCAGCCAAGTAAAGGAAAACAATTAATATAAGCTACGTAAGGAACAATCTGTTTCCTGCATGAAATTCCTAGATGGTAGATAGCCTATACTCTGGCGGGTAGGAATTGTTATTCTTATTGTAGCTAACTTCATAATGTCTCTCTATTTGAAACAACATTTCGTTATCTTTGGTTGTGTACATTATTTAATGGTCTTCAATGTGACGCTTTTCTAAAGTCTTTTTCATTATTTAACCCTCCTGTTGATTCGCTCAGTGCATTTATTCAAACATGCAGCAGATCTTTACAGAAGGGGAGGCCAGCAGATTAGATAACTAAACATAATAACACAGACATATTATAAGATACATATCCCATACGAAAGCTAAACATGAGATAAAGGCTTGCTCTCCAATGTACATAAAGGGAAAAGCCGATAAGTCGACTGTCGACAAGATGGGTCTTCTTCCTTAGACAGCTAATGGACTCAAAACAGTGCCGGCAGATGATAAAAATATAGCTTTATGAGGCCTTTGAATACCTCACCGAGTAGTTGATTCGTTTGAAAGTATATATACTTGTTGATGTGCCCTGAATATTTCAGAGTCTCATCGCTGTTCATATCCAGCGGACTTTCACCGTCAGTTCAAAAAGACACCCATTAGCGCCATCGACCGAATTAGCTTACTTATGGTTCGAAATGGCTAGCAAAGATTGGCTTTTGATCATAATATATATGATCTTCTGGGATTGAAGCATAGAAGAGGTTCAGCCTTGTCCTTCGTGTAAAACATAACAAATATGGTTCAACTATCTTTCTGAACTCCTGTCCAGTCGTGAGTTCATTGTCTCGATAGAGGGGATAGCAAAGCTTTCCATTCTCCCAATAGTTATTGTATACTATCACGAGAATGTATAAAATTCAAGTACATGGCACCATCCCCAGGGAATCATATTCTTAGTGCAACAGGGAGGACGAACTAGATACCTGCATCATGTGTACCTTATTTCCCCTCTGCAAGTTGTCAAAACGTGTGACCATGCATTCACTTCACAATGAAAGGGCGCTTTTTTACAACAGCAAATAAAGCAGCCGTATTTGTCTGAGGGAAATAAACACATAGCATAGCAACAAAAGTAAATTGAAATTTTAAACAAAATCCTAAGTATTCAGGTTAGAACAAAGATTAGAAATGATTACCACGTAATGAAACGTATAACAAGTCCATTAAAAGAAGAACATAATATACTACCTGCAGGCGGGATAGACAGCAGGCTACTTGTCGGGCTTCAATTATTATGATCAGGCTATTATGATATAATATTTTTACACGGTATTGATGAATTGGAACTCGTTCCCGGTGCATATGAGATTATGCAATGATAAAAAACTATTCGCGAAAGGTTTAGTAGATTTTTATTGGAATCCATTTACAACATTGAATGAAAACTGTAAACTAGAAGGCTACTAGATTTATAATTGCGGTAGCCGCTTTTTTTTTTATGAGACTCGATGAATTATAGTCGATATGATGAATTGAATAAACAAAAGCACTTATAAGGGCTAGGCGATTGTTGGAGTAGTAATACTCAAAGCATGAATTATGAACCTTTCATGATGTAAGATAATAGGTTGAATTGGTGAGATTTATGTTGATGATAGAATATATTTTAGTAGTCGATATGTAATCAAGCTATGGAGTATATTGTGTTTTTCCTCTTTGGAATGATGGGTGGTCATTGTAAAATTAGTCGCTGAGCAATCAATATAAAAATATTCGCTGAGTAATTGATATTTGTATTTCTTTTGTCTCTTGTATAGGCAACGTGGTAAAACGTCAGCAAGTCTGACACACTTATCTGTATAACTGTTAAATTGATTAGCCTGACATGTAATAAAAATAATAATGAATGCTGTATTAATCAACTTGGAATTGTTGCTTTTAAGTAGTTTGGAAGTATTTTTTTTCACTTTTATTCTAAAACTTAAATATTCTCCGAGAGTAGTGTTCCCCTGACCGATATGACCAAGTCAATGAAGTAGGGCATCTACTGGAGGACTTGTACTTTCACAGATGTAATTATTTATTGTAATAACGAATATTTGATTTATTACCTTTCTGTCATTTCATTCCTGTGCACTGTGCACTTGTCATGTCAGTCTTCTGCCAGTGGTGGAAGAGAGCACATGAGGTTAAAGAATAGGTATAGGTGTAGTTTCAATGTAATTGAAGCTAATTGATGTACAAATTCATGCTCTTTGGCATGTCTTCAGTCATTGACAGAGAAGCAGACGACAGGATTGTTTACATAATCCTATTTCATTTCCTCTAAGGCTATATGAAGCTATATCTACATGTATAGCCTACATGGGCATATCATATCGAGAAACATGATACCGCTGTCACCTCAACATAGGTGATAGTGATGATGGCATATAGCTGGAGGAGTATTATGTGTTTTACTGGTTAACAGGTATATAACCTATTGTAGGTCTATTACAGATGGTAAGTACTGATACCTTATCGTTCCCTCGTACCCAGTTCTAGGTAGTGGATCTAGTGCATGCTTGTCAAAACCTGTGTAGGTTTTAGTAGGTGTGACATGAGTTACTCTAGTGTTTGACAGAGTGAGACGAATTTCCATTCAATTTGCCATATCTGTTAAATAATAGTTAATTTTATTATAGACATTTCACATAGTGTGGATGCTGCTGGTGATATGCTGTATATTGCGCTTTTGCTGACAATTTTAATTCTTGGTAGAGGGGGAAGGGATCGCTGTATATCGGATAGGGCCGGAGATTAAATGATGAATCGATGTAGAGTACATTAAAAGTTGTTGATGTTGATTTTATTTGTAACCACAAGCTTCCGGGCTTTAGTTGCCATTCTACCTGTGCAATCGTTCACATGCAGTACTGTTTATATTGCGCTTTCGCTGACAATTTCTATTCTTGCTTATATAATTATTTTTATCGGTATCGTTTGTTATCTTTCTCTAAATCTACTTAGGTATAGTGTAGGCCTACTAGAACGTCATGTATAATTGAGAAGAACGATCCGGCATTGAAATATTATCCTCAATAAAATATTAAACATGACAATATTTGGTATGCACGCTGTAGTTGCGATCATTTTCTATATACTACTCCCAGTAGTTGCCGCGTGCATGAGGTTCATTTCCATTGCGCTCCATCTCCTTGGCCGCAGCGCGTCGGAGTGTTTCTACTGCACAATCAGCTTGCAGTTCAGGTTGCTTTATGAAGTAGGAATCAAAGATGGTATAAACCAAATGTAGTGTACATTGCATATCCCTCAATTGAGTTTAGAAGAAACTGATATTTGAGTTTCTCCTATATCCAAAGACTAGTTAGTAATCTCTTGAATTGTTTCAGATATGAATCGTGTAGATTTCAGTGATTTTGGTGGAAATACATGTAGTTCCCATTTCTTCTTTTGATGATATTTAAATACGACGACTTCTCTATACCAATTTTACGATGTGTATCATCTTAACCTGATGTTTGCAAAGGCAAGTAATATAAGTGTATAACAACAAAAGGCCTTGTTGGTTGTTCCTCTCCTCGAGCATAATTCTCATTTTATATACACGTACTTCGAAATTTAAGTCATTTATATATAGTAGGCAAAGGAACAAAGATATGTATCAACAATCAAAAGATGACCGTTTAGAGAGGTTGTTGTATGTGTGGGTGGGTGTCGGGGAGGGTGGGCGTGTAATTCAGATAATAATTAAGAGTGAAGCTTATATTTGTTGTTTTCTGGTGCAAATGGATAACTTGTATGGTTATAAAACATTACGATTACCATATCGAAATTGCTGCTAGAAATCCCCCTGTCCGCCTCACCAAATACGAGACGTCCAGTCTGCCATATACTGCAGGGGCAGTCGGTGGTTGAGGAAATATATATCCAAAGCTATCGATTTCCTGCTTATTTCTCAGCTCACATCACTTCTCTGGTAATTGAGGTTGAAAAGGATTGCCTTTCAGACCAAGAATAAATTCCTCCCTATAGGCCTGCATGTAATAGTACCCTATTTTAAAGTTTCTTTGTCTAGGAAATGCTCCAATATATGGACTGCACTTCAGACGTTAATACTTCTCAAATATCCCTCAATTGCCTGGCCATTGTATCTATCATCCACTGATGGATTTGTGGAGAGAAAGCTGAAATTACCCATGCATGAATAGTCTGATTGTCTAGGGTATGGTCTGCGCATCTATCTAGCATTGTGTCATTTCCCGAGACAGGAATTAGAATTTCCGCCATTCGAAAGTACATTATAGTGTAATCTTCCTGGAGAGAACTTGAGCTGAAGAATTTCCTCCTGGGCCAGAGCGAACAGACTGGGGCAATAAGGCCGGTTTTATAGAAGTGGATTGAACCATTCCCTCAGTGTTTCCAGTTGAATCTTGCCTAAAGCCCTCAATAAGTAGGCACTAATGACAAGCAATATGAAACAGAAAATTGGGACCAGGTGCGTGAAGGGGGGTTAGAAAGGTGAGAAAGTGCGCAAGTTTGCATGGGAGGACTTGGAAGCGACGATTACAGCGAAGCAAAAACCGATAAAGGGGCCATCGTGTCTAGGTTCCCTTCACTATTACAGGGTAAGGTGGACGCATAGAGGAGATAGTCAGCTTGAGGAGGGTTATTCACCATGACTGAGGCAGACTTCCAAGGATTCCTCGCAATTTTAGTCTAAAAAAGCCTGCTGATAATGTCCCAATAAAAGGTAGAATGGCATACTTCGAAATCCCGAAGAAAGCTTTTTTTTAAAAGATCCCATCCAAATACTTTAAAAGCAGAACATATTGGGTATGAGCAGACTATTGAAATCAATATCTAATCAAGAAATTGGGAGTAAATGCAAATAAAATGATGTCAGATCAACCAGAAGTAAATATGTGGTGCCATAGACAATTAAATATTTCCTATACTACTTACGTCTCTTTATACGTACTTAAATTAAACACAAGGTCGAGCTATATGCTATAGGCTACTACTTTCGTTTACTTCTCCTTTACTGATGTGGAGTGAGTATGTATGTATGTATGTATGTATGTATGTATGTATGTATGTATGTATGTATGTATGTATGTATATGTTTCTGGACCAAGGTAATCTTAAAACTAATTAATACTAGGCCATTACTTGACAGAATCGGTATATTGTGCTCCAAGTGCACTTTTTCGCAAAAACAATAATAAAAGAAACATTGGAAATAATTAGTGACGTGGATAATCACTTGCTGGATATCAACACCTGAACTAATATAAACCCATTGTCACTGGGTATCCTTCCTATCCCCCCCGGTTCCCAATGACACAGCTGCGTTTCCTTGAATCAGTGATGTTTGAGATAGATAGGAGAAAGAAAGGCATAGAGGAAAAAGGCAGACATTTGTAGTTCGAAGAAATAACTAAAGATAGACACTTGCACTTAGTAAATTTCAAGAAAATGTACAGTGTATGAATTTAAATATATTTCAGACAATATTTTTGTATGCATTCCATTCGAGTGCAAGAAAAACACAAGTAATCTTAAGTAATACCTTTATTATATCACGTGTATTACATATCTTATTGGTATTTCAATCGTTAGTGCCCCTGTGACTTGGGAAATACTGTTACCCCTAACCACGCTACGGCTCTGACTGTGGTGTACACAAGAGACGGTCACAACAAAGGCTTTATCAGTTACAGTATAATATAATACTTAATGTTAACCTTAACTATAACCATGAACCTAATCTAAATAACCTTTTCTTCATAATTGATGTCAATAATATACAGGAATATCATTTCATGATATCCTATATAGCGAGAACTCAAGGATAGCAGTATGTTCCCTTGTCGCATGGGTCCCCATTACATGTCCCCAAATCAACCTTATTATAATCCACATTTATAACCATTGCCTGTAAGACTAACACAGGTATATCACAGGTAAATAATTGATGTCATGTACAAGTTTAATGTCAAGTCACTCATGAACCTTAAAAGCACCTAGCAACCTGAATCGCCAGCAAATAAATGACCAATGCATTCCTGCAACTGATGAAGTCGAGACGGTTACAATATGTGTACGTAACCTTTATAAGGAACTGGAAAGAAATCCTTACCGATGTACAACATTTTCGTCGTCGGAGTGCTAATGAATACATGTCAGATTATCGATCAACAGTTATCAAGAGAAAATAAAAATTGATTCGCGCAATATAATGTGTAAATTGCCAAATTTTTATCCCAGAAAAAGATTATAAATTCGATTTTAGAAAAAAGAAAAAAATCCTAATGGGCAATATGGACAATATTGGAAGATCAATGAAATGTAGATAAAACAACGTTAAAATGCCTTTGTCATGAAACCAAATTGGAAGACAACAGATTAAATTGATCAGTGATCAGTAATCTTATCTAAACCAAGAAGATAATTACTAAGGTAATAATTCATTATATTAAGAGAATTTCTTTTTTTTAAAAAAGGACCCATCTTAAGGAGAAGACAAGGGAGGTCTGTTTGCACATACGGGGATAGCCCATTTTAGAATGAAATGATGTCATTTCAATTTAATAAAGGTCACACGATATATTAATTTGGTCTTGCCCCTTCCTACCTCTATTGCACATAATACATGATCACATATCATGATATATTCTTACAGAAGTTATTTTTCTGTAAGTTGAAAGATCTAATTAACACATGTGAATAACTAGCCAAGAACCTCGAAATTGAGACTTCTAAATTGTTTTTTTGTGGAACACATTTCTTCAGTTGTTTTTTTAAAAACAAAACATATTTAATATTTGAAAAAAAAACTTAACTCGTTTACATATTTTTCTTTTCTTTTTACATTAAAAGTGTTTGTTATAAGACATACTTGAAGTCGTTTCAGCTAACACACCCACTCCAAAAGCCAGGTTTTCTTTATGGAAACACTGTTTTGAGCAACAATCCCTGATCCTAGCTAAAATCAAACATGCAAAGATTTCTTTAAGTAAAGACCCAAATGAGTCAACAATTCGATCTTGGAATTAATAAATTATTCCATCACCGATACCCAAAACCAAATCCGATTTGTTCAACCATCTCTGCATCTGTTAACCTCTTATTCCCTGAATGGTATAGGTAGTGAAATTAACACCAATAAAACGACCAAATTACAATGGAACGGTTAAAACAATTCTCCAGGGCCTGCCCTGTAATATATTTTGCAATTATGACATGAACCCCATACGTATACATGTATAATAACATCTGAGCCCATTTTCCTTTTAACATGAAACCACTTTTTGCCACACAACTGGTAACCATGTCGAAATGCATATTCACTGAAGTGATATTGCGAGCAAAGCGGTACTCCTAGACAAAGTTCTTCACCGTGAAGACCCTATACCAAGACAACAAACTCTCAATCATAGAGCAGTCCGCTCGCATTCTGGCTCTATGATTACATTTGTAAATTATAGTTACAGTGAAACCAGTACTGTCATGATTAGTATGATGACATGGGTAAATCTAATATGAACATTGTAAAAGAACACTAATGAAATCATTCACACCAAAAGTTCCTCGTCAGTCTAACTTAAACAAAGTCTGCATAGGATTTCGCAAGAACCAATCTACTTGATTTGGTTTCATAAATACAAAAAGATATCAGGACAGAACATATATATATAGACTATATCTACTTTGTGAAGTCAATCTTGTGCTCTGCTTTTTGTTCAATTGACACTGTCGGGCAAACCAATTTCATTTCTGTTTTTTAAAAGGTAAGCTCAGAAAATCACCGTGCCTGCCCAACATACTTTTGAGTCTCAATGTATCAAAAGTCCCTACCCAATTTGCAATTTTCTATTACTTTAGCTAGCTGGACTGCAGCTTTCATAAATGAAGATTTTGAGTCAAGGGATACCATTGGACCCTGCATGGAACCTAAGGTACCTCATACCTTATTATATGACTTTACCATAATCGTCAAATATGTATTGTCCATATGTATCACCTAGCTAAAGCTGCAGACCGTATTCTCATAAGTGTTACCTACCTTTACGAAACCTATAACATCTCTTTAATAGAAATGAAGTCAAAGAAATGTATAGCTCGCCCAATATTTAGAGACACTTTCAAGGTTCCATGACTTGAATGAATATTGGTAAAAAGCGCCAATTTCCTAAAGTATTTTGAGCAATAATCAAACATAACCCAATTTATTCACAGCCATGTTCAGCCAATCACATCCTCCCGTGAGAGCAATTGGGTTTGTTTCACAACGCACACACTGGACCAATCAGGAGGGCGGCGATTGATCACGTGCGAGAAATTCTGATGAGACCTGCTTCATGAATATTCATATCTAGGGTATACCACTCACTCCTCAGGGAGGTGATAATGGGGTTGAGGTGAAGTCGTGAGATGCATATTCATCCTGTCCTTTTGATATAGGGCTGTCCGAGTGTAAAATTGTGTACTCATTGTCTATTACAAAATTTGGATTTGAAACTAATCCTGTTGAAGTGAGGGCAGATAAATGAGTCAAACCCTCCTCTACCCCACATGATGTCCTTTCGTTGGAAATCAACGCATCTGTTTCTTTTGCCACAGAACAGTTATCACAACCATCGTGATGTTGATGGTGGAGCAGAAGAGGGTGAAAGGATCCAGTGGAACTCGACCCATTCATTTCTGCCTTGATGTCCATATCACCTCCCGGGACAACTTTATAGCGGAATGGCCTTTTAGTAAAATACTTTTTAATTGTTTGAAAGAATGATGCCTTTTTTAAAGGCGTTGTCACAGACGGGTCGTTGTTAATATCGGAAACACTGTCCATAGAAAGCTGTGAGTCAAACGGCACATAACCAATAGTAACTTTCCCCTCAGTGACATTCACTTCTGAACCGTTGGGAAGAGGGTTTAATTGTATAGTTTCAGTATCGAGAAGGCAAGTGCCCTCCGACGATGAATCACACAAAGAGTCAGCTCTATCCCTCAGGGACTCGGACTGACTGCCTTCAAGACATCCAGACTGGGTTGCCCGGGTTCTGCGTTGTCGCTCCTGCTCGAGGTCTTCGTAATGCTTCTTCTTCTCGTCGTCGTAACAGAAGAGGTACTCCAGCGATTCATAGACAGCCATGATCATACAGAAGGCGCTGGCCAACACGAGAACCTGTACAGATATAATAGAACACATTGCGTTATTGACCTTTCATCGATTGATTGATTGATTGTATTCTTTATTTTGTTTCCAAAATTGGTTGTCTATTTCTGATTACTCATGTCTTCCAATGGATGCCAGATACAATAAAAGCAGATATCAACAAAGCAGAAATGTTAACAG
The DNA here is from genome assembly GCA_942159475.1 of Sthenelais limicola. Classification (NCBI taxonomy): domain Eukaryota; kingdom Metazoa; phylum Annelida; class Polychaeta; order Phyllodocida; family Sigalionidae; genus Sthenelais; species Sthenelais limicola. The sequence goes on along the minus strand of OW804097.1, from coordinate 65,721,063 downwards.
TAGTTGGAAAATGTAGATCAAAGTAACTTGATTCAGTGCACTTATTAAAAAAATGGTTAAATATTACTTCAACTAAGTTTCAAGATTAGGGTTGCTTTGTTGTTCGATACAATGTTTGGGATTAAAGGACATGGGTATACTTCTTACATAAAATCCAGACCTGCAAGGTTGGAAGAATTTAGTTTTTAATATGATACATCAGTTGCCTGTTATATTTGATATTCTACATTATACTCCATCGGAAGAAATGCATTGTAAGTGTTATCGGTGTGCCTATGTCATTGGAGTTAATTAAATAAACGTATAAAGGACCTAGCAGCCTATGTGGTAACACGAAGATATATTGATTGATTGATAGATTGATTGATTCATGGAACTATTCCAAGTATATGAGGAGAGAGGAGAGTTCGGAATGCTTTTGAACTGCTTTGTAGAGCGTTCCCATTGCCCATTACACCGAGATCTATCCATCTAAAGTACGATTCTAGAGTATTTTGCTTAAAATCAGAAGAACGGAGTGGACCGAAGAAACTAGATTAATTAGAACTTGATATTGTTATCCTAAATATCATGGATGCAATAATCCTATAATCCAGAACCTTTTCTTGTTATATCCCTAGTAAATAAACCTATAGCCATAGGCTTTCTAAGATAAAAACCCTGAGATCCAAAGACATATTAGCCATCTACGTATGAGGGCAGCTATTCTATCATAGAATACCACCCCCCTCCTCCTGCCTGATGAGCTTCCCGAGAAAAGCATTTATGTAATGGAAGGCGTAATGTAGAGTAATGTTTATATGAGCAATAGTAAACATATATTCTTGGTCTCTCTCTCACAAATACATCTCATACCCATAAATTACTGTAACACCAAATGTCGAAAAAAACTTGCCAATTCCCAGAAAAGATTAAAAGCTTGTACTATCACTTGAAAAGCTTTGGAAACTTCTCGAATGGCCCGTTAGTCTACAATAGCTAAACAAAAATAAAAATAACAATCGAAAGGTTAATACAGAATATGTGACCTTAGGGGTTTATGGCTATTTATGTTCAGTTCTTAGAAGTAGGGGATACACAAGTTGTATGGACACTTAGACCTGGAGGGCATGACTTGTAACCTGTGTTCAGTGCAGTAAGGGCCTTCGTTGAACGTTAAATCATAGGATGCAAAGGTCTACTCATACTGACTATTTGGATGCAGGGGAACTTAACTACAAAAGCTAGTTTCCCGCACTCAACTATCAAACAGCTTTATTTCTTTTCTTTTAAAAACATATTTTTCTGCTATGCCATTGGTCTTGGACCGCATGAGAGAGATTAGCTCTTTATAACGAATAGCAGGATTTGGGTAAAGTAGCAGAATGTATCACTGAACAATGAAGATGAGTGGTTCCTAATTTATCCCAAACATACCCACAGAGTTCCCCTTCTTTTCAGTCTCGACTACACCATAACCGAGGTTCATGCATACAATGCATAATTTGGCATCGTCAGAAAATGAAAAATCATGACAAACAGAACGAAAATAAACCAGCCAGATAGGATTAGATGTTGAAGATGTTATCTAAAGCCAGCCCTATCATTATAACCACGTTCATCGCGTTTAGATTCCTAGAAGAGCACTTCTAACCCCTTTGCCCTCACCTCTCCTAACTTGCCTCTCCTAAAGCCTCGGCCCTGCTCAATGATTTCAAGCCATGCCACATAAAATTACTCGGTTAAGGCGGCCTGATCCCGGCAGCAATCACTTGTACAGCAGGAGAGCAGAGAGAAGAGCTTTATTAACTACAATTAGTGACTCTTCTTTAAGAATCCTGGCTCTCTTTGTTCAGAATAAGGGACACGGGGCTTTTCCTCCTTTGTGGTTCTAACCTCATTTTTATCTTCCTTCATCAGTTAGCTGGCTCTATTTGATTTGCTCTGCTCGCCTTGAGCTAGTCACTAATTCTCATTCTCGTGGAGTACTTAAGAGTGGAGAGGATTGTAGGGAGGTTGGGGGGCTGACTGCTGGTTCGAGTTGCCACAGAGCTAGGAGAACAGTTGAATATCTCATTGTAGCCAAATATGGAAGCATTTATGACCCGTAGAGATATATTGTACGTTATGAAAGAAGGATTTTTACGTGATGAGAGATGGATGCATTAGGAAACTGATTGATGAGAAGGGGTTTCATAGAGCACGAGTTTGGAAGAAGAGTGGCAGGGACAGAGAGCAGGAGAGGGAGAGGGAGGGAGAGAGAGAGGGAGAGAGAGAGAAAGAGAAAGAAAGAAAGAAAGAAAGAAAGAAAGAAAGAGCGAGAGCAAGGATGGATGAGGTATGAGGGTGGAGGGGGAGAAATGGAGAAAGGGGGAGGGCTGAGGGACTATGCCTTCATTACCCCACTTATTCACAATTCTAAAAAAACTGGCTTATCCTAGGTAATAGGGTTGAAAGATCAGGGCAAACAAGACAGGAAGGATTGATGAGCAGTACGAAAAAAACAAGGGATCTGTGAATACTCTGACTGTATTGAGGTATGGACCCCTACAATACTTTAAAAGTATTACAAAATACAAAGTTATGTCTACCGGATTATATTCATTCGTATATGATTGAACCAAATTGATTTAAATCAAGATCGATATCCAATGCTACAGGACGCCACCAATAAACTAACAAACTAAAATAAGAGTCAGAATTGGAAAGATGGCTGTAATATAACTCAGTGACGAAGGGAAAGTGAGAAAGTAGAGCTTTCATGCGTAGGAGAAAGATTATGATCAGCAGCATTTCGTGAATAATCATTTTGGTCATGGCAGAACTGGCCCATCTGTCAGGGAGAGGTATAAAAAATCTTCTTATATTTTATTGTATGGCTTCCCTATCTCGCTCGGTACAACTATCGCCTACCTCAGCAGGTATAAATGGAAAGATTGGCATCCAATATCAGTAGGAATTAATGCGCTCACTGTAATTGAACCTCGAGTTTTGCCATCCATAAGCTAGGACTATCTTGATAAGGTCTGCTCCAATCCTACTTACTTACACACAGAAACTAATCATCTTTACAAATGGCAAAGAGATAAATTCAACTCGAAATAGATAACATTAATTATGAGATTATTGCTGATGTTAATTTACAACTGGTTGATCGTCTCTGACGTGTCAGCTCTTTTGAAGAGTGCCTTTTTCAGAACTTCGATTAGAGTTGCAAATATACTAACAGACTAACAAAACAAACTAGCTTCAGTACATGGAGATGATGATATGATTAGTTGTGAGAATATGGTAATTGATAGTTGCAAGGCAGGGTAACGTTTTAGCACCTCAAAAGGGTGCCAGTAGTTTATCAGTGTATATTTTTTAATATATATATATATATAATAACTTTTATTCAGTATCAGCAACATGTCATCACTATTACAATCACATACCGAATGGGAAATAAAACTCTGCGGGGCAGATCTTCCGTAGTATCCGAATAATTATTTGTTATTTCACTTAGATATTGTTCGATTGTTCTTTCCGAGCGATACTTGATTTCCAAGTATGAGTGTTCTCTTTTAAAGCCTGTGTTCAAGCCAAATTGTCACATTACTTTCCCAATAAGGACTTTACTCGTGTAAATACATGGGCAAAGTGTCAGATCGAAGTAGGTTACTTAAAGTAACCCTTAATGTTCATCTGCTAGCTGATAGAATAATCAAATTCGGTAACAAATCATCATTTCATACAGTTTCAATTTTCCCTCCCCTGCCGATATAAGTCGACCATTAGACTCACAGATCTTACATGTCTGTTTACTTCCCCCCTAAAACCCCACATGTACATGTCAAAATACTACATTAAACATTAAACATTTTCTGGTAACAGGTAGGGGTCAAATTCATGAGGGTAAACCTGTTTCAAATATTTCCGAAAGCCTTCTCTAGTTTTAATATCTCTAGTGTTTTTTGGTAGATCATTCCAAAGATTGGTCATTTTGAATAAATAAGATTTTTTGAATGCCTCATTATGAGGGTGCGGAACCTTAAGTTTTTTTCCATCATTTAGGCTACGAAGATTTATAACCCTAGTATCCAAATGTTCTGGTTTTAGAGAGCGTCTAAAAGCTACCTCTAATAGATGACTATTCCTTCTAGTTTGTAGAGAGGGCATTTGTACTAATTTATGTATGTCTTTTGTACCTGAGTATTTGGGCAGTTTTAGAGCTATTTTGATGGCAGAATTCTGCAGTGACTGGATCCTGTCCAGATAGTTTTGAGGGGCGCTATGGTAAAAAATATCTCCGTAGTCTAAGATAGGTAATATCATGGTTTTATAAATCGTCATAAGTGTTTCGGAATCACAAATGCCATATAATTTTGACATTGCTTTGATTTTTGATCTAGCGCTGTTTATTTTCTTCCCCAGGAAGGTCTTAAAATCTAGTCTACTATCAATCTCCACCCCCAAGAATTTGTAAAATTCCACCTGTTCCAGATTTTCAGAGCCAATAACATATTCAGGCCCATCGCGATTTTTCTTAATATTAACAGTCAGAGCTTTACATTTTTTTATGTTCAAAGAAATCTTGTTTTGTACACACCATTCTACGACATTATTCAAATCTTCCTGAAGTTCAGGAGAATTTAGCCGTGTCCTATCTCTACTACAATATAAGACGGTGTCGTCTGCAAAATGTTGCAGCTTGCTATGTTTCACTACCTTATTTAAATCGTTGATATAAAGAATGAATAAAAGTGGGCCGAGAGAGGTTCCTTGTGGTACGCCACAAGTCACCTCTCTCTGGGACGATAGGTGTCCATCAATGACAACTCTCTGGTACCTTCCTGTAAGATAATTTTGAAACCATTTCCAAGTGTTATTTTTTATACCATATTTGTTTAATTTTGATAAGAGTAATTCGTGATTCACCGTGTCAAAGGCTTTTTTAAAGTCCAGAAACACCATATCAGTTAATTTTTTATTATTTATATTTTCATAAGTAAAATGGAAAAGGTTATCAAGAGCATCATTTATCGACTTCCCTGGTCTAAACCCATACTGTACATCCGTTAAGAGTTTATTAGACTCCATATAATCAGATAATTGCTTCTGTATACAACTTTCCAACAGTTTGGCCGGTAGTGTGATACAAGATATTGGCCTATAATTGCCAGCCGTCTGTTTACTTCCTTCCTTATATAGTGGTGTGACTATAGCACTTTTAAAATCCTTTGGTATAGTAGAGGTATGTATAGACAAATTAAAGAGATGAGCAAATTGTTGACTCAAAGATTTTATACAAGGTTTCAGAATTCTGTTAGGCATAAGTTTAAGACCAGAGGCCTTATAGTTCCCTATCTTTCGCAAAGCTAGTTCCACTGATACGTGATTTATTTCTTTAAAAGTAAATTCATAATTATTGTCCCTTATTAAATCTACTTTTTCACTACCTGTACCCTTGTCATTAGTTTGTTTAATTTGGCTCGCCAGTTCCGGCCCTACATTCACAAAGAATTCATTAAATATTTCAGCTGCTGCCTTACCAGTAGCTTTTTCTCCGGTATTTGAGATGACTGATATATTACTGTCAGCCTTTTTACCTTTTCCTTTTGACAAAAGCGGTTTGATCAATTCCCAAAACTTATGGGGATTTGCTTTATTTTCTTGTATCTGATTTTTAAAATAGTCATCCTTAGCCCTTTTTATTTCTAACCCAACCAAACATCTCAATTTTCTAGCTTGCTTCCAGTTTTCGTCGTTACCATGTTTCTTGGCTTTTAAAAATGCCCTATCCCTTCTCTTTGAAAGTTCAATTATATCGACTGTGTACCATTCTGGAGACTTTCTAACCCTTTTGAATGTTTTTATAGGGCACATTCTGTTAACATACTTTTCAATAGTGCGATACAAATATATATTTGAGGGATATTTTTTTATCTTCAATTTTATGAGCTACCAAATTTATGGCTATTCCATCTGGTTTGGCATTTTATATTTTACAGAATCAGTGACCTTTGTTAGACTTATACTTATGTTTCTAATTTGAATTATATTCTTAAGTTGAGACTAATTAATCAACACTACATCTCCTTCGTGGATGGAAACTCCACTACACAGCTCAAGCTATGATCTATGACAACTAATATGGATAACCAATCGATATCGATATTAAGAGAGTTCCTAGTTCACGTCATTCTAAATATGACGTCACGTATGTCACGAGCGTTGACTCACTCAAGTGGTAGCACCGCAGGGTACCACACGTATTTTCACCTGTTTCTAATTTGGAATAAAATCAAATTCAGCTCCTTTTACTGCCAACTATCTGAATATGACACCCTCAGTAGAGTCGTGTTCAGAAACTAAGATATAGTGTGCATTGGTTCCAACCGCTGGGGTGTTTTACACTGATATTTAGTTTAGAAGTTCTGCTATAATGAACTTACCTTTAGGTTCTTCTCCGAGATAACAGTTGCCGGTTTGTTGCGGAGAGGTGGGGGCGGGCAAGGTAAGGAGAAGTTATCATACAACTTGCTCCCATCGGCCGCCAGTTGCACAAGTCTGTCAAAGACATAAAACGCAGTCACAATTACATTACGACACGCAGAACTCTTCTGGCAATGACACTTCAGTCACATCACGGAAAATCTAGAGAAAGAGGGATGTCAAGGGATGGATTGGGGAAATAAGTGAGACAAAGGTGGGTGTCTTTCAGTGTTAATGCATAGGTAGCTGAAAGATAAAATCGCCATTGCTGTAATGCTATGAATGATAGGCCCTTTGTTGGCCCTCGTAAATGCGACCAAAATGTCGCCCATTATACCATCTGTCCATGTCCTTGTCTCTATGTATTCGTCTATCTATCTACTTTATTCATCCACTTATTTATCTATCCTTCTATTCATCTATTAACCTGTCTGTCCACCCCAGTCATCTATCCATCGGTGAACTTTTTATCAATACATGACTACACAGATAGATGCAGACCGACCAAAGGAAACAGATTCCAAGCGCTTGACATCCTTCTAATCAAAGGAGAGCGCAGGGAAATCTTAAATAAATGAGCTGATTATATTTAAAGTCTTGTGACTTTAGAAGTCTAGTAGGGAAATTTCGAGCTGTGAGAGATTTTTCTTCAAATACTGATGTTCCACTTCAGTTGATAATTGATTTTACAAGACTGCAGAAGACATGAAGAAGACATTGGTCGATTGTTCGAAGACAACCAGATGCTGTTTGTATTGGCTGCAATTGAGGAGATGAACACCTGGTTGTCTAGTGACGTCTACAGGACGAGCAATTACATCTATTTAGAAGTATTGATTTTGTTCTTTGCTCATTCTCAGCGACATACAGAACCTTCACTACTTTGAAACAACAAATACTCAAGATGATGCATGTGTTTTGTCTCGGCTTTATAACAATATAGTGTTTTGTTTACTGGACTTCCAGAGCCATAAGGAATACAAACATATAGTGTTTTGTTTACTGGGCTTCCAGGCCCATAAAGAATACAAACAATTAATATTTCCAGTCACTTAAACTATTCCCCACCCCCACCCCGTGTATTTAGAAACGATGCTTTCTGAAGGCAAAGGGTAGTCTAAATTATAACTCAAACGCTCGCATAAAAAACTATTCATTTGTTTGAACAAACAACAGTAGACATAATATGGACGTAGCTATGTAATCTTCACCTTGCGAGAAGAAAAACAGTAGACACTTATTCTAATTTACCATTATGGCGGTAAAAAAAGGTCCCTTGAGTGGCATATAGTCGACCTGTAAAATGCTTATCGCACTCTCTCATATGTAAGATAAACCATATAAGCCGAAATCAATCAACTAAGAGATGCTACTTTTTACAAGCCCCACTGTGGAAATAAAGCCGGGGTATAAATCCTTTATCGCTTCGGGGCGAACCAGATATCATAGTCATATGTTGGAGACAGTGGGTTTTTAAGGCAAATCCGTAAGCTCATGTCATGGCAGTTGTGATACTGCATTCCAGTTGCCTGTTATTTTATGTGTGTGTGTGTGTGTGTGGCAGGAGGGATTGTGCCGCCTAAGGCTAGGGGTGGGATTTCTGTTATTGTGCGAATCGTACAAAAAGTGAGGCAATCATACTCAAGACATTTAATCGTGAAAATGAGATATGCATACAAATAGCAAAAAGAAAATAGCAGGGATACACACGTATGATACAAAGGAGCTTCAGCAATAGCTTCTTCAATAATCATCTGCATGAGCCGAGTAAGTTCTGTAAATGTATCGTCCTACAGGCCATATCCATGAGTATAAATGTATTACTTTTCAATAGGAAAAGCTACGCTATGGAGTTGATGATGATCATTAAGATAAATTGGTTTGAATGGCATGCAATTCGCACTGTAGCTACCAGTAAATAATTAAAGCGATAATCAAGTTATATATATATCATTGTAATTTCTGAAATTGGGGAACATAACATTGAATACCAAGATTGCTCAGTTTAAAGAGTAAGTATTTGATATATCACTTAAAAGGTGTTAAGTTTAAATATTGATGAATACGAGGTGCTATATTGAAGGTTCCTTACTGCGGTTAGAGGACAAAGGAATGGGAAAATTGGTCTCAGGGCGGAGCTTACTTAGTAAAACAACCCCAGAGGCTCGTAGCCCTCACCAAAGGCATCCCAGGCAATGTAATAGCACCTTCACAATACCTGTATCACACGTAATAAAGCTTTGGCGAGTGTGGAACAGCCAGAGTTATTTTTGTGAACACTATCTACCGAAACTTCATTTAAAAGCCATATTTTGATATGCTCATAGATGAATATATTTCTATTAGCACTTCACTTCATTGGACGCGATTGAAAGAAAGGAAGCGACTCTATGACATTAGGGAGATTTAGCCACCACAACGCACCAACACAACTCTAACACATCCTGCGATGTGGTGGTACATTATTGCCGATGTTGGGATCTCTAGGCTAGGTTAGGCCTCTCGAGAAATCTCCACATCAGTAAATTATGTACCACCACATCGCTGGATGCGTTAGTGTTGTGTTGGTGCGTTGTGGTGGCTAAATCTCCCTATTAAAGCGGCTTCTATTAGAGGTTCCCCGAAATACATATTGACACAGTACAGATACAAAAAAGCGGGTGTGGCTTCCAATAGAGATTTTACGATAAGCAATATTCCAATGTATGTGGCTGCGATATGGCGATCTAATTAACTACGCCCAGACTAACAGTGTGATAAAAATTGAACCCAGACTGCGTCATTAGAGGGAGCCACGTATTAAGGCCACTCAATCGGAAATGACTTTCTTTTTAAAGAGAGGGCTAACAACAAAAAGAAGTTACGGCAATGCCTTAGACCCAAAGATTTCAAGTTAGATTTTATCATAGAATACCTCAGTTCCCAATCTTTGATATTTGAATCCCCCCATACAGCGTTAATTTCATGTAGAAGTAGACAATTATTTCCATTTGATAGATCAATGACGGGATTAATCAGAAAATACAGTTTTGTGGGAATTAACTATGTATCTAAAGAGTGAGTAAAAACCAGATACAGGTTCAGTCTAGGCTCACAACCTCTCAGATCAGATAAGAATGGTTTTTCAGCGATTGGATGCCTACTGCGCTAATGGGTTCCCCGGCCCTGGAGTAGGCGTCCTAATGGGATTATAACGGCATTGTGCGGTTTGGAGCGAGAGGCTTTCCCTCAGTTTAGAGGGACTCTCTCAACTATGAGCCTATGGAGTGGGTTGTCTAGCCGCAGACATGTGATATGAGCAAGTTTTGCTTCTGATTTCAAATTTTACAAAGCAAACATACTGTATGAAATACAGATATTCCATTACGAAAAGCTATCATTTTTTACATCTAAGCGGGAGATTTTGAAACTTTCTATGACAATTTTGAAAGTTAATAAAATGCATATCTGTTTGTTAACCATTTACTTGGTGGATATTCCCTAAAGGCCCATAGATGTAAATGTAAATTTACATTTATTCAGATACAGATACAAAGAACTGAAAAGCATTGAAGTATAGTTCAAGGAATACAGATGAATTATTACTTGGATCTAATTGATCTATGTTTTATCGTATCGACCAAAAGGCATTTGAATAACAGTTCATGAATAGTTAAAGAGGTGAGTAAGGGGGATTGTTAAAAAATGATCAAGCTTACCGTCTCCTCCTTTGTATTTCTGCAACACTCATGGGAGAACCATACAATTTAAGCTGCCAACTCTTAAGCACCCCGCGTCTCTCTTTGACGTTTTTACCTGCAACATAAAATAGCAATGCTACTTGTCATCTCTGATGTCTTTCCAATAAATCAAGCACTCATCTTCATACAAGGCAGTAAAGAATAAATGTGAAAATAAAACAGGAGACAAACACAGCAGAAAAAAGGCTTCTTGCCGGATTAGATTCTCAAGAAGATGGATTTTTAATACAGAGAGCACGGGGAGGGGGACTTGAATATTAAAGAGCCTGACTTCAAACGGAAGGTTGTAGGCAAGAATGGGCAAACATTTAATATGAAGGAGATTTAAATCTTTAAATAGGAAAGGATAACAAGGTTTTTGTGGAGAAATTACCTTGTTGAAGCTGAAGCAAAAGTATTCGTTCATAACAAAATAATTGTTACCATGTTTGGATCTGGCTAGTCACAAACGTACTCCATTAAAGTGTCAAATGTACGTATACGCTTTCCTTAGCATGTATGTTTCGCGTTAAGTCACATTAGGTCTGTTGTGTTGTTGTTGAAAGGTTTTATTGGCTTATGGTGTGGGTCTAAATTGATATTGTCCATTAATATTAGTGTTAAACTGGTAGATGTGATGGTAAATTTATCTAAGCTAACGTAAGTATTGTCCTGTATAATTTTAATTTGTCTGGTGAGAATATCACAAATGTGAAAGAGAGAACAATAAAAATATCATTAAAAGTTTCCATATCATTAATAGTTTCCATGAAAATAAAAATAAGGCCTACGGGCAGACAAATCCGGTAAACACCCTAAACGGAATAGTGGGAAAGTAGGACCATTAGGGCAATACTAAAGCCTTTATAAATAGTATCTCACTCCCCTGAGCCCATGTTTACAAAACTCACTCGCAAGTCAATCCAAGTAGTGAAACCGAGAACCACCAAGACCGCGTAGACTTAAAATAATATCATTTTTGGTGTTGTATCCCCATGACATTTAATTCAACGGCTCCAATTCTTGATAAAGAACTAGATACTCATGTAATTTGTCTCAATAACCAGCAGCGATCATGTCTATGAAGTAAATGGATCTTGGCTGTAAACCAACGCTTACATTTATAGGAAGTTTATCATGCGATCAGTTAGCCATTTTAGAACTAAGAGGGGGACCACAATGGCAAACATTTTATTTCTCGCGTGTGGCGCAATCAAGACAGCCCCACGCAGATGCTAGTTATTTTATTTACTTTATTTGCCAAATGGACATTTTTGTTAAGTTCGTGTCCAAAATCAGAAGGATTTTATAGCTAGCACACGCGGTGCTTTTCACATTGGCGTCTCAAAGAATACTAAACGTCGGCAGACTTTCTCATGTTCCCAGTGAAGCGCTCAATGCACAATCCCAGGTTTAGTTCCAATTAGAAGCGTACAGTGTAGCGTAAGAGAATTATTGCTTCATTTAGTTTTTGCTTTAGTAAAAAAGACAGATGATCCCTGTGGCAGTTACCCCCTTTAATGTTGGCTTAAAAATTCTCGAATGGCGTTTCATCTCGCGAAGAAACATAATTGCGGCCTATTTACGATGCCGATTCAAATTGGTTCTATCAGTGATGTAAAGGCTTTTAGGGAACAAATGAGGCATTAATGTGCAAACAAATGTCCATATTTAGAACTGTGATGGTGCAGTAGGCTTGGTCAATGCGCCCATTGTGACTGAAGGCGTGGGATGTATCGATATATCAAATCCACCAAACCGAGAGCACTGGCCCACGCCCGATCAATGTAATTAGCCTTTCATTAACTCATTAATGAAGAAACATAAAGAAACTCAGCATCCAATTTTGATCAGTGCCATGCCGAAATCCTAAATCAAACATCAATGAAAAATAATAGAGGTTGGAGAGTTAAACCATGGCCAGAACAAGAGTGAAGACTAAAAATAGAATTTCTAAATAATTTAAGGTCATGTTGCTTTGACACTCGAATAAGCAAACTCACTCTGCCAGGAGAAATAATATTTGCTTTGGCATTTCACGCAACGATTATGTGCAAAAGATAATGTTTGAAGATCGATATTTAATTAAGTTGCGTGGGAATAAATACACTGTTTTGATCTGGGAAAATCGTTATTTCAAATGAGAACGAAAACGAAAAAGTAATCGTATTAATTACACATAGCTCCGAGGTATGATATACTGTCTCATAGTTTCTCTGAGTTTATTGAATTCCCTCAATAATGAAATAACTTAATTTAAATTTCGACAGAAAAAGACATCCATTTTCTATTCCAATCATAAGGGTGGAACATTTCAATTTGAAAATGTAAGATAACAGGATGAACGGAATCCCCTTTGATTCTCTGCAAATGGATGAGAATGTAAGTTTGGACGTAATTACATTTTCATAAAATTCAACTATCAGATATTAGACTGGTAGGCGGATCGGATTGCCGATTAAAACTGAAAAAAAACTTCCTATTTTAAAATGAACCATTTAATTTATGATTCCTTGAGACAAAAATAAAGGTGTATTGAATTTCGTCTGCAAATCGGCCGAGAAGAAAATATTCTGAAATAAACATGCGAGCGTCAGCTTACCCAAACTGTAAGGACTTTTCTAAATTAAATTAAATTCACAAAACTCACATACGGAGCAACTCAATTATAAGACAAAAATAACTACATTGTACATCAAACTAGAATAAACCAATCAGCGGTAGACAGTGTGCATGCCATATTCCCAGAGTTAAAGTCAACGTCCTACGGGTCAGAAAACTTGGGACGGCAACAAGTAAGGGAAATTTGATTTACTTCTTATTTCTCGTTTATTTCTATCTTTCTTCCTTGGCACCGCATGGGAAATTATGAAAAGCGTCCAATTTTTATTCCCAGCCGGCTTCAAAATACTGGTTTTGAATGTTCTACGGCTTTTGCCAATTTGCGTCCTCATTCGTTACAGCTTCTCTTCATCAGAGACGGGAAATGAGTCTTCTGGGAGAACGAAAGGAAAGTAAAAAAAACTAGGGATGGCTTGTTCACGAAAGCTAAGAAGATGTGATAGCGTAGGAAAGGAGAAAGGGTGGCCATTTACAAGCGTAAATGACGACAGATTCCAAGGCAAATTATTCAGAAATTATCACGAGAAGTCTCTGATCAATCCCTATCTCGACTGCTATTTAGAATCCCTTTCACCAATGTAACCGTTCCTACATTAAAAACATGCATAGTTCCTTAGTTCCAAGATTATATGCCTTACCCGGGAGGTCTTTGGAAAAAAAGATATTTGATGAGAGAAACTATTGAGACATCCTTGGGGTCGTATATATATATAAACGAAAGGAAATACAGAAGAGTTTATAGAGACCATCCCAATATTAAAGAGTAAACGTTAAGGCCAGAAAACTTGGTTGTAATGGAATCGACAAATAATTCAAGGGCCCTGGATGGAAATTAATGAAAATGAAATCTCGATAACAAATAGCCTTAAATAAGGAAAAGAAAATTCGTCAAGTGCTCAAATACAGAAACTGAAAAAACACTCCTCCGTCGTGATTCAACAAATAATGGACCCATACATTAAATGATGATAAATTGAAAAATGAAGAATTGCTCGAGCCTTTTTTGTTTGCGACTGGACGGGCGCGATTTGCAAATTCCATTAAAAATTAAATCAACGCGGGGGGAGAATCAGAAAAAGCGACACCTAAAGCTCAACAATGGTACACACATTCGGAACAAGACAGGTAGCAACAAACATATTACTCCTATCATTGTTTCCAATAAAATGACACACAGTACAGACTCGGTCTATGCATCAAAAGAAAGCAAAAAATACCAAAAACACTCAGCCCCGTAAGTAACAAATGGTCGAGGTCGCCTGTAAGTTAATGCGGTGATACATTTTCTACGCCAACGTGCTCTGTCGAGTCATGGCCCGAGACCGAGGAAAATTATTTCCTTCGGAGATGAGGGATGACTTTCCTCATGTATCTCTTCCCGAACAAAAAAACAACAGATCGGTTAAAATGGATTAACGCCATGACATACAGCTCATTAAGTGGATTCATGCGCATATTCATGTTTAAGGAAACCGGCGTCTGTTTACCACAGCCGTGTTTCCTGGAAGTATGATCGATTCTTCCTGCAGGGGGCTGCCTGGCCAGAGACTAAATGCATCCATGTGATATGGATCAGATCTTCAGAAAATGTACAATCGGCAGATCTAAATATTTAGTCAATTATGTTAAATCAGACTGAGAAATGATCAATACTAGGTATATCTGAGTATATTTGATATTGCCTTGATTCAAACAATCTATTTGGTTATGTTAGACTGGATTTTGAACCTTATTTTTGTCTTAAATTTGGATTATTGTAGAAGACTGGTGAAGGGGAATTGTACATTTTCTGGCAATTTCATCCATATGGTGTCTCAAAGTAGGAGAGGATGGCACGCTTAAACAGCTACGGGAGCAAGATGTGCTGGACCAAGGAAAATGGAATTATAATTTAAGCTGCCTTAACTTTAGAGTCTAACTGTAAGCTTTAACTGGTGTAGAATGTGGGAAGGGGTAGACGGTGTCAACAGAGGGACACACAATGGAATGGCGTCATTTACGGAGCCTCAGAGAGTGGAATGGAAAGTAGGGAGGGGGAGAAAGGGGAAGAAAGGAAGCAAATTATAACACCGGTTAACCCGATATTTCCCTAAACTAAATCCCAATTTCAACTGTTAGCAATGGCTGGAATGTAATTTCGCGGATTTAGGAATTGCCATTAGAACGACACAGGATAAAACTGCCAATTGCAATGTCCGCGGAATTACACATTTTCCAAAAATAACAACAAGTACGATCTACATGACGCATAGAAAGGTCATAAACAATCTGTCGCACTAGTGCCACAAGTGCAACAACGAAGAAAGCGATGATTTGGATAAGTGGAATTAAAACTGGATATGCCTGGATATGAGATATCTGTCATTAGCCTTATCGCCAGAGTACCAGAGGCATATCAGTTTTCCTAAAGTGATAAGGAGAAAACAGGGCAATTGCCTACAAGTCCCATGTAGGTGTGCGGTATCTCGGGTAAGATGAATCCCAGAAACATCAACAAACATTGGAGCTGGGAAACCATTGGGGAATAATACATTTCAGTGGGAAAAGAATGGAAAATGACATTCCTGAATTATTTCAATCCAAACAGAGTCAGGGATCAGGAAACCCTTATCTAGAAAGCTGATCAATGAGTGAACAGCCATCTTTGAAGATCTACAGGGAGTAGGGACAACAATGTATTATGCCATAATAGAGAATTGCGTAATCTAATCAGTGGAATATGAGGGTCTGATATTGGATAATCCAAATATAGCCAAACTCCTGTATTAAAGAGCATAGCAGTGAACATCCCAAGTAACTTTCTGTACTGCGTAATATTTTTGAATGAATATTATTCGACTTTTCTTCAAATGTTCAGATATAGACGACAGAAGTCATACCCATTAATTGTACTTAGGGACGCGGGGGTGGGGATAGGTGTAGGCGGGGGAGGGGGGCAATTTGAGTTCTCCTCTCGATCTCCCAAAGCTTTACACCCATTTGCCTTAAACACTCTATTAGCTGTCACTGACATGTCCATGGTAGAGACCACAAGTGCACCAAGTCTATAAAAAAAGACACTGCCTCTCTCATCAGTAAACAATGGAATGCTCCAACGTGTCTTTGTTATGTCATCCAACATTTTAAGGGTAATGGACCAAATGACATTTTATAAGAGGCCATTTGCAGGAACAGAAATTGTACTTAGTCTAAATCAAAAGGGTTTTTTTTTTAGGAAATGACAGTAAATCCATATGGAAAATTACTGAAAACAATCACAAGCCTGGGAAACTAATATGACATCCTCGTGCGATTGGTGAGAAATAATACACTTGCAATGGTCAGCTTTTTGGGTTAAATGAAAAGAGGGGACGAATCTGAAATGGAAGTTTTTAAAGAATCCCCAAACGTGTCACACATGTAGAGGGCAGTATATATATATCATGAACACCGTATCTATCCAATTATTACAGTGTCTAACTCGATACGTGAGAATATTCGAGCCAGCAACATGTGTATTTATAAATGTGAAATTGGTCTAATAACATTAATGCTGAAAATATTCACGGAATTGATATAAAAAATAGTTCAAACAAAACTCTGCACCTGTTGGCGCCACGTATAACAATGTGTTAAGACTCTAAAAATACACCTGGTGCATCGACTGAAAGGTCAGTACAATACTATAATGGAATCAGATATTAACTGCCACAAATTGACCTTATCCAAACAATGACATTGAATCCGTGATGCCTTAGGCAAATGCTTATTTCATTATACTGCTTACATCTGGTAATGTTTTAATATAATTATGTTTACCTTGGGTGCATACGTGGCGCGCCCGTGACTAAGCATTTATGTATTTGCGCATATTATATTTAAGTATTGGCTACAAGGTGGCGCTATTTACCCCAGGGCATCAATCTATTGCACTTCTTTATTATCTCTTTACTTCTTTAAGTTTACTTGTTGCTATGTAATGCATACACCCAGCTGTGTGTATTCCTAATGTCAGCTAGATCGCTCCTCGACTGTGAAATAAACTAGAGTAATAATAGTAGACCAGGGATGCCAGTCAGGGGTGGAACAAATTATGGAACGGGCCTACTTGGGTTACCACTGCTATGGAGAGGGGTATACCTCTGCTGTCCCAGCGTCCAAACACCGCTCTAATTCTTCCGCTTGAGAAACGGAATGGAAATTCAACCAGGGAAAGACCCCGTCTTTTATGGAGGCAGGCCAGGGTAACCATATGTGTTGGAACATGCTCCCTGTTTCTGACCTTACTGGGCTGGGTAGATATTCAAATATGCTAAAATACATTATGTATTACAATATAAAAGTGAAAATATGGGGTTAATGGAGCAGAAAACTATGGAGATTCTGAATATTTTTAGAAGAATGGACATTATGGATATTCATTAATTAATAGAAGACTGGCATCCCTGGACTAGACTTTTGTCTTCGTTATTTCTTACCCTTCTCAACGTTACCTAGGGTCATAATATTTTGGTGCCGTGACCCATTGAGGAGTAATTAGGATATTTCTTATTGTTAAATAAAAAAAGAATTATAACGTGTTCTACGGTCACAGAATAACCGATTATATATATTTTGGCAATCCCGCGCTAAACGCTGAGAATTTGAGATTACACAATGGAAATGTTCTTTAGTTAACAATAACTGCAAATATACAGGATGAAAAGATGTCTACCTACATGTCTACCAGTCCCTGCACTTTTCTCTGGGTTTTTTTTGTGTAGCCCCAAAATACTGGGCTACGCCTTTCTCGAGTAATTAAGAAGAATTAGATAAACCTACCGCAGGGTCTTAGCACCGCAATTTTATGGGATTAAATGGAACGCAACGGGAGAATAGAACACATCTTTACAAATGAAGGAGGGGATCGGGGGAGAAGGATCTCTCAGTTGAAATAACATTTCGATAATTAACGAATATGGAGCTACTTGGTGTCATGTTCTTAATCAGCGACGGGATATAGAACCCATATATAGAGAGATAAAGTAAAACCCTGGGACACAAAATATTTGGGCTGGTTATAGGGTTAATTAATGAATGTGTAGGCGTATAAGTTTAAATGTGGGAGGACGGTTTCATGACGTAGCTATAGTTGATGAAAACTGCTATTTCGTTTCATAGGCATTTCTTCAGTATTACATATATATATGCAAGGATGTAGCAATGGTGACTCGTCTTCGTGGACATTAATTTTTGAAGACTGAAGTGTTATTTCGCGTTTTCGCGGCCTTTTTGTTCAGCGACAATGTCGGGCTATATGGTAAGTTTTATGCTATGAATATAGTGGATGTTTTAACGGCAAAGGTTCCAAGATTGTATCAGAACAACTCACCAGATGATGATTTTTTTAGCTTTCAAAGACATGTCCTTGAACTATTCAATTTGATAGATGAATTAATTCAATCTGACAAAACCTAATTATGACACATTATGGCTGTCAGTAAATGATTGATTTGATGTGATCAAAATTGATTCAAGATCAAGGTTCAGCTCTTTTTGATAAAAACAGGGTTTCCTTTGTCAATGTTTGTATCGAAAACTTTGAAAAAAGTTCTTCCCTCATGACGAAAAAATCCGTAAGGTCACCAATTATAGGAGAGGAATAGAGAATTACATTCTGAAGTATCTCACTACCTCGCCATCACCAAATAACCTTAAAATTGAGGAAAAGGTTAACACAATTAGCACATCAAATGCCAACCAATTCTTCCCCAACTTCTCATTTGCCAAGAGGGATTGACAAGAAAGGCTACTCGGGAAAAAACCTCAAGGGAGTATAGGGTAACGCCATATTCGCCATAATTTATACAATGAGAATAATCATAAAACCATGTAATGCATCAGATATTAAAATGTCAGATGAAAATAAGTGGAGCAAAAGCCTATTGTCATAATATTAATATAATATGTCTACTAAAAATGTTCCTGAGTATATCGTAAATTCTCTTTTCTTGTTTAGCTTGAGAGAGAGGGGGGAGAGGAGATGGAGGGAGGGGATGGGAAAGAGACGGGGAGAAACATACAGACAGAGAGAGAGAGAGAGAGAAAGAAAGAAAGAAAGAAAGAAAGAAAGAAAGAAAGAAAGAAAGAAAGAAAGAAAGAAAGAAAGAAAGAAAGAAAGAAAGAAAGAAAGAAAGGGTGGTGGGAGGGGGAGAGACAGAGAAAAATAGAGAGAGGGGAGAGGGAGAGACAGACGGCCGGAGAGATACAGGCAGAACCACAACAGACAGAGAGGGGATGGAGACAGACAGAGAAAGAGACAGGGCGAGATACAGACGGACAGACAAAAACAAACAAATGAAGAAACAATGATTAACATCGAGCCAGAGTAGACGATATTGCATGGATATTTATTGATGGATTGTTCACGATATACTTTAAGTCTATTTTGGTCTATCTGCTGCTGGTAGTTTATGGATTAACACATCATCAGACTGGATGGGTGAGAGAAATGAGAAGGATCGAAGGGAAAGATGGCGAGAGATAAGGGGGAGAAATGTGAAGGGATGGTTAAACGTGTATGAGGAAGTGGAGGGACAATATAAGCTGGCAAGATAAGAACAACAAAAAGTGGTTTCGTTCAATGAAAGATTCCAAAAACCTAGAGATAATGACAAGCATGAATGAAGAATATTGACACGTAAAATAACTCATTAATGTAAGAAGGACCATCTATTATTCGATAAACCTTGTCTCGTATCGTTCTTGCAGAAAAATAGACTTAATTTTAAATTGTGGCAAGCTGAAATGTACCACTCTGTCAAGATCCGGAATTGTAGCAAGTTCATTTTATCCATATACATCATCATCTACATCTAAATAGATCTGAATCTACATAAAAAAATCTCCATTTTTTCAAAATAAAAATTTGGACGGTAATTCTGATAAAACGCGATGATTCTAGAGCCTCATAGGAGCTTTTTTTTACAGTGGCGAGACGAAGGTATTAGGTATTAGATTAATTGCATTTTCAGAAAGGTATAGTTAAATTGATCACATCGCCCTCAAGTGATATGAGACACCAGCCAGTGGGGTTACCAATGTTATCTCCCTGTGATACAGGATTACTCCAAGCAAGACATTAATCTCTGCAACATATAATCTGAGTCGTTTTTAATCCCTAACAGGAGAAATGTAATATAGAGTCTACTTAATCAAAGTATATATCATAAGGCTGCGATAATATTAATTACTTAGGCTATAAAAAAGCGATCATTCATCATCCCAAAATGTAGTCTGGAAATGCTATTGAACTAGAGGTAATCGCACTAAATAAGGCCCATAGCAAAATACTAGCCTGTAATGTATATTTTGTATACTTACAATTTCAGAGCCAAACATGATATTCATTTGGTTTTTTTTTAAAGAATTGCAATGTCTGATGTAACCACAGCAACCAACTATTAAAGCCTACCTATGTTCAATTCCTTGGTAATGTCATCCCTCTGGCCATATTTTGGGCTGTGTTTGCAATTTCACTTGTATTCCATTGGTTTAATTTGCTTTCCCTTTTTTCTTGAACCAGATATTTGAGAGTTCAACATTTACATCATGTCATCAATCGAATTCGGATATCAAACTTATAAAATAATCTGGATGGTCTATCATTCTGATTCTAAACAAGATATTTCCCCACCCACAATGTCTTCCAAAACACTGTCGAAATACGTATTTTTTTTATTTAAATTGGTAATTTATACGATTTGTATTCCTTGTGACGAAGTTAGAATTACGCATGTCATATATATTCCCCACAACAGTCCAGACATGTGTTTCCCATATGAAGAGACACAAATAGTTTTCATCAAGTTTTTTTATGAAATGGGAGAAAGTTAATTGAGGAAAAGCTTAAAAGATTGGCTTTTGAATTTTCGCTCGTTTGATGTACGTCGGCGATGTGATTTCTCTTCTTTTTTTTTAATTAACTTGTATTGCCAAGTTTCACATGTGTGATAATTCTCATCGACAATTTGAATGTTCACTCCATGCGTCTATTCCCTTCAATCATTCAAACCTCATTAGCGCTTTCTTTTCTCACTCATGTGTAAATAGTGAAATTTCCATTCTGTAAATTAAATGCCTGTATCTAAAGTTAGACACTCGGCGAGGCAATACATTTCAGGGCTATTCATTAACAGCAAAGAAAATCAAGTAGGAAAAAAGAAACCCATTGATCTTGATTTGTGCCTCATTGTGAATCAAACAAAAAGATGGTTTTGATTCATGATTCGTTTCTTGACAGGATGTCAAAATTAATCGGTTGATTTCTTTTTCGATTTCAACAGTGACATTGACAAGAACTGAATGATGAGAGAGAAAAAGCGGATGATTCAGGTGAAAATGGGAAAGCTACTGAGGGAGAGCTGGGTGGACGAACAACCCTTAAACACAGTACTTAATACTCAGTGCTGCCACCTACCATTATCTTGAACAGTCAATATATAGGTTCCCTCTGGTGGCTCGCCCCAGCATCTCACTGTGCTGAATGTCCAGTGATCGAATCCTTCTTTACTCCTATTGAAAAACAAATATTATATTAAACAGATGGAATTTAATAAAACATCAAACCTGAAGCAAGTAAAAGATGTTGGTTTCCCTGTTGCCTTATTTTATTGTACATTTCGTACTGTCAAAGTTTCGGTTTTAATTAGACCATTATCACTAATATTTGCACATTTTATATCAAAATAAATCCAATTTACTCAAGATTTAGAGGAATGTAAAAGAAAATAGATGCAGTTATGACAAATTCCATCCAATCACAGGTGAAATAACTTAATAAAGAGCCTAATTTAAGGAAGATCTGGAAACTACAGAAGTGTCTTCCCTTTTCTCTTGTGACAATAAAGGATTAAATCAATCAATCTTTTTTAGGGAATGTGAAACAATACTAGCGGCAGGACAGTACAGCTACAGAGTAGATTCAACTGCAGCACAATTTAATACAATATCAGCAGTAAATCATGGAACTTAGAAAGTGTATTTCTACTTGTCTAAAACTTCATATATTAAATCTGATGTGCAGTTCAGTCCGTAGTACAAAGCAGGTTTTGCCCAGCGTTCCATCTCACTGCAACGCTAAACACAAGGTTAAGGATAAGGCTAAAAGTGTTAATGGGAAAAACCTGACCCCTGAAAGTTAGGGAGTGAAACGTGCTTTGTATTCCGGACTGAGTTGTGAGTTAAGAAATGTTAAGAAACTTACGTGTCGAGAGCACGGGTGGCTGCGAGCACAGATTTAGTCTTGCTGGGGCATCGAAGGTGGATCTCTAGGTCGCCTCTTTGTTGGTGAGTAAGTGTGACTATGATATGTACATACTCTAACGTGAATAGATTATATCCGTCTAAGAGCTGTTCACTGACTGAAAAAGAAATTGTGATAAATTCATACAATAAGTTGGGGGCGCAGAATGAAGTCTCCGCGATAAGATTTAACTTTAAACATTCAAAATTCGGGGATTGAATACTGGAACATACATCGTATCGCAATTAACTATAAAACATGTTTTACTTATCAGAGAAACATTAATTTTAATGCATTAACATTTATTCTTTTCTAAATATTCAACAACCTTATTCCTCCACTTACTATTCGAAATAAGTCAAAATAGAATTGAATAGCAAAACCGGACAACGCTAAATAACAAAGAAATTTAGCGATTGTCTTACCTGTAAAATTGAGGGTAAGCTTTTTTCCTAAAGGAGGAATATCTTTATTTTCTACCATGTCTTCTGAGTTGTAGAGCGTTAACCAGGGCACAGGCTCCCACACTTTAGCAGCGTTAACCAATCTCCACGCATCCATCAGACCAAACCCATGCTTATGGCTGTGGTGAAAACCTGCCTTGTTTTGCGTCCAGTGAGCAACATCAACATCAACCTAATTTGAAAGTAATACGTAATACGAGTGAGTGAGTGAGTGAGATTGGTTGCTTTACGCCCTTATCAACACATTGAAGGTTACATCAAGGGCGGGAGAGCTGAGAGGGAGGCAGTTTATGATCATACCCAGGAAATAGAGATAAGTGGGGTCTCCACTGGCTGCGGTAAGTTCTGCGGTAAGCCTTGCGATGGTGTTGTGTTGGTTCTGTAGGTGAAGAGGAATGACGGAATCCTGCCTACATGGTTCACTGGCCATGTAGGCAGGACCTTGCCACTCCTCACCATCACAAGGCTTACCGCAGAGCTTACCGTAGAGCTTACCGCAGCCAGTGGAGACCACCCTATGCAAGAAGGGAGTGAGAGACACAGAAAATGTGGGTGTGGGCATTACATTTCAACAATCACACATTTCAAGCTTGACCTGTTGTGTTTGATCCATCTATGTATCCAACAATGCTGTGTACCTGAAAGCGCTACCATAACTGAACGTGAGCTGGTTCAGATAGGACGTTCTACCTCTTGGTCACCTGGGAACATTATTATTGCCATTATCAATAGGTGTACATAACTGTCATGGTGAAATTTATTTTTAACTTGCATGACTAATATCTTCAAAATTTGTCTGAGTAATATTGCTGTTCCTAGATGATATTTCATTATATCAGATGAGGTTTGATATTCTCTGATAGTCTCTGTTGTCAAGTTAATGTTTTGGTTTCGACTCGATGGTCTAGTAATACTAAATAAATGGAGTTGCTTATCACATACCTGTCCATTCCTCACCAATTCTGTGTAATGTTTCTCCAATTAACATAAACATCAACTAAACGTAGAGTAGCCATATTTAGTAACCATGTAAAAAGAGAAGCAACGAAGAAAGTCATGCCCTGGAAGTCCTCTGTTTGAGAACCCCACAACCTTTTTTGCCCGTGTAGCACCCGTGTAGCATCGCGAAGGCAAATTTATAACGAATTCTCATATCTTATCTTATTTCTATCATGTAGTTAAGTCTCACCTTCACTGCCGCCATCACTATGATATGCTGGATGTCCCTCCAGGTGAGGCACGGTCGAGCTTGTAGCATGAGAGCTACCATTCCTGCCGCCAGGGGAGCTGCAGCACTGGTGCCCGTATGACGATCTGTGCAGCCGGTGCCTCCCACCTTCAGCCAGTCTGTGGTCACCTGGGTGAAACAAACAAGGGGGGTGATGAAGAATACTAGTATATGGAATAAACTTTAAAATACCTCATATTTTTTGTTCTTAGTTTTCCGTTGTGATTAAAGGGAGAGGCACTAACTTTTTTGGTATTAAGTCATTATTTTTTTTATGTATTTCTTCGAAAATGAAATTCGGAAAGATAAGTAAAACAAATACAATACATGAAAAAACTTTGTCAAACTATCAATTTAAGAGTCAATAACATCATTTCTTTCAATGTTTCCTTATACTTTTGGGCTTTTTTACACTTACAATACTTCTGAGGCCACCGCTGCCACTACTGAATGTAACAGCCAACATGGAAGCACACTCTTCCGCATAGTAGGGCATAGCGCCCAGTTCATCCACTGCACCTGTAGAGTAAAATATTACTTAATCACTTTATACAATATGACTTCTTATTGAAATAATGAATATGATATATATTGCTTGCTAGGAGGTTTGAGCTCTATATATAACATTATAGTGCAGCATAATAACGTAGAAAGGAATGGCATAAATTATAATGTAATATTTATATTAATGTCTACCGATTAACATTGTATGCAAATGAATGCTTACACAAATAAATAATTGAATTTATTATACACGCATTGCTCTGAAAACAACGTATCTGTAGTGATTTACGCATAGTGCTTATTTCACTAGTGATTTAGGTGGGGTTGTCATGGCAACCAATCGGCTTTTTTACTAAGATTACCGGTAAAATTCAAATTTATGACTCGGTTTTTTTTCTATTGTCATAATTGAAGGCATGTATAATAAATCTGTTAACTAACTTGTTTGTTAACCTGTATATATTTATAAATAGTTGTTATACAATCAAGGACTTACCAATTGTAACAGTGTATATTGAATTGGCGTAACCATCAAAATTACAGTTGTCTCCAACAGTTCCTCCGTTACCACTGGCCACTACAAATATACTGCCATAACCTTTCCTTCCATATTCCACAGCTTCCTTTAAAGCTTTCTGCAATATATTTGTGAAATATGGAAGCATATGAATATTCTTGAGAACGTTTATGTACACTTATGTAAAACATAGGTAATGAAAAGAGGCCCATTTCATTTGTATGATGTCATTATTTAATCGTCACTATTTTTAACTACATTTAATAACCCAGACATTGTTTCTATGTAGTTGGTTAATCGAATACATTGTTTTGCGAAGTGTGGAGCACAGTATTCTAACCACCATGGAAAATGTAAACTCATGTTAACAATCATTAAGATAATTGACAGGTCATTAAGGGATAATACCACATCAATAATTCAGTCGTTAATTGATGTCATATGGGCAGATATTAAATTTCTGGGAGAATTAATTACCAAAGCAATATAATGAGGTCCGTCGACAGTTTTTCCATCATCATCTGGTCCCCAGCTACAGCTATAGACGTCAATCAAATCCTTGCCCTTGGTGAAGGCCACGCCCTCCAGGCTGTCAGTCATGGGACCATCTAGCACCTTAAGACCAGCAATCCGCGACTGGAAAGCCACGCCCACCCCGCATACATTATTGGCAACAGCAGCGATTTCTCCAGCACAACGTGTCCCGTGGTGGTTCTTTTCTGAAATGATTATGTTTTACGTGTAGCTATTTTAGAATAATACATATATGTAACAGCAAAATATGATAAAATGCAAGCCAAGCAACTATTTAATGGCCGATGAGACAGGTTAAGTGTGACCACTGATGATGTTACTGACAATAAGAACTTTATCTTAAGTGATTGAAAATGAACAGTCCCTTAGAAGCCATTAAGCCTCGGAGGCGGTTTGGTTGTCGATGTCCTTGGAGAAAATAATGCCAGTTCGTCATTTTCAGTTTCTCGTAACATGTCACCCAAATTTCAAGATTATTTACTACTCCCTCACAGCTGTGTTGTTAAACCTTTCACCTAATAGCAATAAAACCTTGAAATGTGTCAATATCCCTAATTCATGAAGCATGTGATCATAATAGACAGAACAAGTCACACACGATTGATTAGCAGGATATAATGCTTCAGAACGTTAAATGAATCACCAAGATAATTCCCTCCGAGTGTTAAAACCATTTAACGACTGAATTAAGTTACCAATTGTCATTTGAAGTATACAGTTGTTATTGCCGTATATCCATTATTAAGGCTTATATTTCCTTCAAGTTCATTAGTCTATTTTATATTAACTTCCAAGATTATCAATTTTATATTGAAAAGTCAACTATGATTAAGTTTCCTTACTGTATAAATACGACAACATAAAATGAAGAAATTGATAGTTATAATTGGTGTATTAATTATATACGTCAGCTAACAATCCTAGCCGCGTGTTGATAAAGACAGATGGAGAATAATTAGAAAATATATTAGAGTATAGAAGATTCTTCCTATTTTTGCACATAATTTCTTTCATTACAGTTTACACCAAGGAAATAAAACATAACGTGTATGCTACGAAGTTTTCTCCACGTCGACCATAATACGTACTGAATAGTGAATTAATATTGAAACGATGGAACAAACAAATAACAAACGACTTACTATCTTTGGTACTTGGCATGGGGTCCGAGTCATGGTCGTTTAGGTCATAGCTCGCCTCAGGAAAATAATTATCCTGAATATCTGGGTTAGTCCACTCCAGGCCTAAGAGAAGAACAATAGCTTAATCATAACCATATCGACTATCATCAGCCTGTATCGTTGTGAATCCCTATATCTTTTCTTTATACCACTAAGCTATATATACAAAATCCAGAAGTTTGCTTTAAAATGCCAAATTGTTTGGGTACTGGTCCTTTAGTTTCAATGTGTAGGCCTATTTATTCTTTTTTTTTCTTTAAAAAAAATAAAAAAATAGGCCTATTTATTCATTCAGTATAATTATTAAAGACGAGGCAATGTGTGACAATAACGTACGTGCCCTTGTAAAAAAAATTGATTCAAGAATTTGAATCACTAATTATTATAGTATACCAGTGTATACGGTAATGTAAAAGGTCTAACAATTTATTTCATTGGAGAAGGTAAATGACTAGTGACTAATGATTAAGTGACTAATGGTTAGAGTGTTTGTGTAGAGTCACACACAAATTGCTAAACAATGTTAATTTCCACTTAGAGTATGTATGGAATATTGCGGTGTAATTATAATATATGGAAGGATGTTTTGGTAATAATTAACTTCGTCATTGATGATCTATAATGTGTATGAAATAATGTGTGTATGAAATAATATTTTCGACATGGACCAAATAGAATCTATCTTATATATTATCATTACAAGTCAATTGATGGGTCAAGAAAGAATTCAACCTACCATCATCAACTACAGCAGTAACGACGCCTTTTCCAGTGATGTTTCTCTCCCAGACGCGCAAGATATTTATATCTTGTCTTTTGTGCTTTGTATTGTGCTATGTTAAGATAAAGCATATACATAGATTGGTAGGCGACGCTTTATAGATTCTATAAAGCTATAGTACAACTGTGCAGATCAGAGTTAGTAGATATAATATGAGTTAATAGCCATGTGCATGGGGTAATCAAATACTTATTTTTAGTTTAGAACGGTAAATTAGTAACCCCTAGTGGGTAGATGTGTATCCGATTCTTATTCTTTAGAGAGGAATGGCTTATTATAATCTTTATATCAGTTACTTAAGTTTTTTTTGTGACATGAAATTCAGCTCATAATGTATGTTGCATCAAAAAGTAACAGCCCCAAATCTATATACATTGTAAAAACAAAAATGACTATCGAACACTTACAAGATGCCATTGTTTTGGGAATGAGGGGTCATCTATTTGAATCGATCTCTTTTGCCGCCAGTAAACGTGTTGTTGCATATACCACTCCACACTTAACTGTTCCTCGAGGTGATTTTTCACATGAGTGACATATCCTTGCCACTCTTCGGGTGTAATCTCCTTCAGGCCCCAATGGTCTGGCATCTGCTTCTCCAATAACACACTGGCATTTGTCAAGTTTAACTGAGTCAACAAAGTATTTGCATAGAAATAATCATTGTGCAAGGTATGATCAAAAAGATACATGCCCTTGAGGGAACCAATTTGCCCCCTATTTACTAAATCAGAATTGCTAGCTATAGCATCTGCTACTAGGTCTATACTTGACTGGGAATCCCTCCGTGGATCGTACTGGATCTTCACTACCCATGATAAGATGTCTACGTTATTCCTGTTGGCACATACATGGCTTGACTGTACTTTAGAGTGAGGTAACTCTTTAGTGTAAGCGACTGTTGAACCTGATACATTCTTGATATGCCAAAATACGGTGGTAATCCAAATGAGGCAGATTTTCTGGAGCTTGAAGGCACAAATGTATTGCATTACAGGGCCGTGCAACACCCCACTCCTGTCCCAACCATTAGG
The DNA here is from genome assembly GCA_942159475.1 of Sthenelais limicola. Classification (NCBI taxonomy): domain Eukaryota; kingdom Metazoa; phylum Annelida; class Polychaeta; order Phyllodocida; family Sigalionidae; genus Sthenelais; species Sthenelais limicola. Next base: position 65,692,761 of record OW804097.1, on the reverse strand, counting down.
CTACTTGAAGATTACTACAACACAACCTGAAACAAACAAAAAGCCCAACAATGAATTATTAGTATTAGAGAGCATGACAAATTAAACCATCAGATGACACATTCTGTTCTAATTATCTAAGATAAACAGTGACAGAGGCCTGCAACCATATAATGAGTATATAATAAGTCATACATTGTGACAAAGAGCATTGTTTCACCATGAGGGAAAGGTACAATTCAACGCACGTAGCGAAGACAACATGCTTATCCCATTGATTTAATCATTCATGAATGTTCTAAATTTTGAACTTTGGTCATCCCTTTGTTACTCTTGAACTATAAGTCATTGCACTGTGACAGGCAGCAGTAGTTTTATTCTACATCTAATAATCAACATGAAGACAGTTAATCACTGAATGAAGCTTATAGAATGGATACTATAACTGTTATATTTATAAACATGAACATCCAACTTGATTCTCCGTTCTCGTATTTCCAGCTCTCTCGAGGATAGTGGCTATAGTCTCGGCTCAAAGCTTCTCAGATCAGATTATAATGGCATGTAAGTGATAGGACGCCTACTGCGCTAATGGCTACCCTGGCCTAGGGGTAGGCGTCGTAATGGGATAATAATGCTATGGTGCGGTTATAATGGCATTTTGCGGTTTGGAGTGAGAGGCTTTCCCTCAGTTTGAAGGGATCCTCTCAACTTTGAGCCTAGACTGGGTGCAGATACTCTGCCTAGCTTGTCCCATATATTGACATATATATACGGTTTAAATAAGATACTAATTAATGAATTGTCTCAATAATTGGAAACATGCATCGCTCAGTTGGATGAGGGACACCCGGGATCCAGAGCTAGCGTGCATCAGCATAAGTACAATACCCATTATAAGAAAACTAGTTTCTACCTCTATAGATAAAAGACAATCAGGTGACATGGTATGCTGTATAAAGAAACGTTGGTGAAGAGTTATGTCTAGACGCGGGAGAATGCGCGGCGGTCATTGTCTCAAGTTAATAACACATCACATTCTTTTCAAAACAAACGTAGCGCTATTCCTTAATTAATTGTTATAATCGAAAGCTATATAATGCATATATGTTTACATCGCCTGCATATGAATTGAATCTTCAAAGGAAATACATCCCCAATCAGGGAGAAGTAATATATAGATCTATACATCTTTGGAGACTTCAAAAGGGAACAGAATATTCTTAGGTCAGTTAGGATCTTCTCTCAGAGGCTGTCGCTAGCGTCATAGATTAAGCCATTGGTGTGTAAACCCATGAGCATAAATATGTTTACTATGCTACAAGAGGATATAATCACGACCTCAAATCCAAAACTAATTGCTATACATATAAATGTTATGTACCGGTATGATTCCTATGAATAATTACGATGCAAACAACCAGCAATTTAACATTGGCCATCCAAAAATATGATTAATTATCATTGTAAACTGAAACAACATATATACCTGTAAGACCTGTGTATTTCGCAGAAGGTAAATTAATCATTTTTCCACTTACTGTAAGTGTGATATCATATGGAAATGTATAGATATTATAATTACATACATTATATGTATACATACCTCAATAGTGCAATAATTAAACAGCCGATATAAAGCGATATAAATAATTCTTGATGAAATCTATAAACAGGTCCTCTAACATTATATGAATGAACCTTACTATTTACATTCATAAAGAGGCTTAATCGTGTCTCCCGTCTCCGAGGTACGTTCTCTGGAAGTACTCTGTGTATGGACCAAAGTACAAAGACCACCTATATAGATGTTATGGGAGACAAAGCAGATGCGAATGACCAAAACAAAGAGACGTGCTTCCGCTAACTGTATATCAGTAGTGTGTTGTTACTTGTTTATTTGCAAGTTAATATATCACGGTATAAAGGCGTGAATCCCTGCTGAGATAAGAAACTCGATGCAGCGTTTGACTTAAATATAAGGTCAGGAGTTCAGCCAGCATTTTACTGTGCCAGGCACGACTTGTTAGTTAACCTGCATATTATAATTTGACTTTTAAAGTCTATTATTGATTTGATCGGCTTATTCCGTTTTAGGAGGACCTGCCAAACTGCGTTCTTAAAATAAACCATTTTCTAATTTCCGCAGCATGTACTAGTCTTTATATATAGTTCATATTATATAACCATGATCCATTAGCTAATGGTTCTGATCGATTATTAAACAGTATGAGTACATATACATTAATTGTTTGACGAAATGTAATTCATCATATCTTGTGACAAAATAGTTCACGCTGAGTTCAATGATAATGGAAATAACGTGGTCTTAAAAAATACGTTATGTTACATGTATACATGGGATAAAGTTGCATTTTTAAAAAGATTTGTTTAAAGGTTTTAGTTTCGATTTTGTTGGCACTAACTATAATATACGGTAAGGGTCAGGTCGTCAGAAAATGTACAATTAACTTTCAACAATCCTTTCAAATAACAAAAATGTAAAACAAAAATGGTTTTTAAAAGTGTTCAACCTAATCAAAAAGAATCAAGTCAAAACCAATATTCAGTCACAGATATACCTAGTATCCATCATTTTTCAGACTAATTTAGCAATATTTACTAAATATGTATGGCTGGCGATTGTACATTTTCCGACGATCTGACCAATATATAATTTTCTATATAATGGTACATTACTATATTGCAACCACTCAACTAATCGCGGTATGAACATCTGTTCATCAAAGTCTCTTGACGGTGAAATGAACTAGAAAGTGTTGACATTGCCGACATATGGATTGATAGTTCGACCAGCTGGGGCCTTTGCTTTTGTCTGGCTTCTACAGCAACCTCCAATACTTGAAGGAGACAATGGATTAGCAATATATTCGTGATCTATAAGTACAACTGATTCTCGTTTAGGATAAATAAGCTAGGCCTCCTCTTGGGACAGATGTTAACTGTAATAACAGTTAACTTCATTCCTGTCAGATGAATAGTAAAGATTTGAATTCAAGTGCACCAGGGAGGTATTATATCAAATATTTGATTCACCTTGTGAGAATTTTCATCAAACAGATTTGTATTTAAATTACCTAATCAAATACCGTATTTGCCCGTTTATAAGCCGGGAACTGTTTAAAAGCCTATCTCGTTATTGTTAAGTGTTGGATATGGTGGTGACACTGACATATAATATATCGAAATATCTGTTGTGGGTTTTTTTTTCAAAAATCATTGATAAGAATTAATCCCCTCTGATCTGGGTAGCCCATTTGATATATATAAATGTAAAACAACCATGAGAAAGGTAATTAAATTGAGCGCAAACATGTAGAAATCCCATACCAAACGTCCCCCAAGAGCGATTCTTGAGAGTGACTGGCTCAACTTTCCAATTTATGTCTGTTGTGGCCATTGAGGTACCTGTGTTGGGAGATGGAATTGTAATGCTTTTCTATGCCACATTCTAAACGAATACAATCTATTGTTGTGCTAGTTCCTCATGTTCATAATATAGGATAGTTAGACAAGAGGCTGGTTTTGTTTGGATTGTTTATGTATGGGGAAAACTTAGGAACTCTACCATGAATTGAAAATTCAAGTTATGTTAAACAAGAAGAAATAACTTCACAAAAGAAGTTGTCAGGCTTTATTTCATCAACACTATGAGTATAAGAAATAACTTCACATATTTTTATAGCAAAATTAGTATAAGACATATATGCAACCGTAATTGAATAAAAAAAAAAAAAAAAAAAAAAAAAAATTCATATGTATACCAATTGTTTCTGTAACCAAAACTATCATACATATTCTAGAGAACTGCTACTTCATTTTTTGTGCTTCTCCAAATTAGACAGGTACATCCAAAGATGGCAGTATCAGTGAGAAATAAGATGCTGAGAGACAATAGAGAAGAGACAGATCCTAACGAGTCACACAAGTTAATGTTGCCTATTTGATCACCAGTTAATTTGAATAAAGTGTGAATGGAAACATTATACCACGATCGGGGGTTGTACACGCTGCAAATGAGTGAATACATGCTATGGTGTTTTGTTGAAAGGATCCACGCGTGAAAATATGAACTTTTTTTTCCCTTAATCTAAGAAGCATCCTCATTGGTTGACGTTTCGCTCGCTCATGACGTCACGCCCATTTGTGACGTCATATGCCACCGTGCCGTCGTTGATTAGCCAATCAGCTATACGCTTGTCTAGCGCTTTGGCATAAAAAACCCAATATGGCGGATCATTGGAGAGAAGCGAGGTAAATAAATACTTTGTTTCTTCAATTTATTTTATAATATAAGATCGTGGTATAAAAATAGGATGTAACTCGGTTAGTTTCTGACTTACTGTACACGATGGCCACTCGTTTTTTTTCGACCAGGGATTTCACTCGAAGCCTGCGGCTTCTCGTGAAATCCCTGGTCGAAAAAAACTCGTGACCATCGCGTACAGTAAGTCAGAAACCAACCTCGTTACATCCTATTATAGTATTCATAAGTTCTAGAAATATTTTTTTTTTCACATTTATATAATAAAGGTGTTCTTTATATGACAGCCTCCTGTCCCAACCAATTAAAGAGATAGCCAACTAGGCCTAGTATGCTTTCAGATTGCTGGAATATGATATAAAAATGACCCAAGATTAGAATGCACCATTTCACTCCTAGTTTTAACAAATTTAACAACTCCTCGCATCTACGGCGCTCGTATCTCCCCGTCTACCACTACCCCAAAACAGGGAAATTAACAAAAGTCTGTACAGTCCATGTAACCAGTGAAGGCTGTATCATTATGGAATGAAAGGCTGGTTATAAGAATACTGGCTGGGGACAGTGGGGTTGGTTGCTGTGCACCTCTAGGCTCTACTCTATAGTAGCTATACCTATTGTTATTATTATTGTATAGTTCTAACATTAAACATAGCCATAGCCCCAAGGGCTAGACCTACAAGTTAGTAGGCTACATTCTAAATTAAAATCGTCTGCTTCTAGTGAATTGCATTCCACCTTTGGGGAAAGTTGGACCCGTGGCAGTAACTTGAGTAAGTACGGTACCATTCACTTGGCACTTTGTCTTACTGAACAGCCAAATCCTACACTACAGCATGTACTATCACCATCCGACAAGAATGATTATAATATAAGGTAAACCGCACAGTAGCAGAAGAGAACAAAGTACTCACAGGGAAAGCAGGCGGTGAGGAAGGCAGTCAACGACTTTCATCAGATAAATAATAAAATGTAATCCTGTTATTTGACGAGTACGTCGAGTTCGCCTTCTTCTGTTGACAACGGAAGTTCAATAGCCGGAAATGATTGAAAGTTTTGCCTGTTAACCCGTTGCAACAGTTGTCATCACCAGAAGGTGTCGCGGCGGTAGAAACTCCCGCCTCGCTACTCAAGCAGATGCGGCAGGAACTGGCTTTCAGTCATCATTTTTCAGAGGGCATAGAGGTCTGATGTGTTTATATGAGATCTTAAAGACAATCCCATTATATTTCCCAGATAACCTGAGTTGAGTTAACGCCTGTGTATGTGTTACTTTGAATGATGGTCTAAAGGGCGTCACAGAGCCTTAATTGTTCATTGATGAATACAGATCATAGACGTTTTATTTATACGGTCTATGCAAGATTGAACTAATGGATACAGATTGAGTTAACATGGTCCTATATTTTGTAATATTTTTTATTTTGCGAGTCTCAGTTATATTTAGTGAATAATAAAGGAACCAAAGTTATTGCCAAAAGGTAACAAATCTCTTCTCGGACTAGCCCCTATAAATCTTCAATCACTGGTCCAATTTTAACTACATAAGATTAGTATAGCCATTTTATTCAGTTCTCTTAGATTCAGTCGATCACTCCCATTATACACCATGTCACCATTTTTTCAATGTTGCGGCGAATTATTAAATACATCTGGATTTTATTCCTAAAATGTATGACCTTGAACGCACTGATTTTAATACTAATATATATATACGCCATTCGAGGGAGTTTTACATGCTATAAAATCTGGAGATATGAAAATATAATTGCATAAGGAACCTATAGATACTGCATGCACATATGTTTGTCAGTGAAGTGTAAGTTTTGCACCGGGGTACTTCTGTACGATCTGAGTCACTTTCTCAATATCGAACCCAAGTACAAGCATTCCCGTCCGATCTTCCTCTGGTACAGACATTGGTCGTCTTGACGACACTGCAAAAGCAATAATGACACCCATGTTATACCATATCTGTCTAAAGGGCCTAGTCCACTAAGCCGATTCTCATGCGATTTTGCGCCGAAGAGGACTCTTTTGCACTAGATTCTGTGAAAATCGCATGAGAATCGGTTTAGTGATATAGCCCCTTAAGATACTATTGTTTTAGAGATAAATCTAACATTACATTGAAGCATAAAAACAATCAATACAGTTGTTTTTACTGCCTGTGCATTATGAGATGAGTTTCATCCAGAATTCATTCAAGTGGTACCGGTACGTAGAATATAATTCGTACAATTTAAAAGACACAGACAAAATGGCGCCAGGCATAAGTTCAACATTAGTTAACATACTCACCAAAAACTGTGCTTTTAAGCCGGTATACATTTTCAGCGCTATTCCTGTGCGGTTCAAAGGTCAGAAGGAGGGCCAGTGAATCATCATCTATGAAGCAGAATTGTTTTTAAGTATAAGAATCCATTAATAGGTAAGTACAGACAATAATAGATCTATAAACAGATCGATGTATTTCATACAACACGGTAAATCTCTATTAAATTCGCCCTGCGTTAGAGTAACCCTAAATTTGGTACCTAAATTTTAAAGAAAGAATTAAATGTGTTTATTTTCATATAGGTCCGAATGTTGTGATCTACTACAAATGACCTCCGCCTGAACTTTACCTTTGAACATGTCATCAGTATAAACTTTGGTCTCCACAATCTGAGCTATGTTGTACACACATTTTGGTGGACACAGATTGAAGTTTCCACTTTCCCGCAGCCATTTATACACGAGCTATTCATATATAATGAATGAATTTAATACATACACGACGCACATCACATTTTAGCGTTGCATTCAATAAATAATAATTTATGCTAATATCTTAGGGGTCGGGGTGGCATGACGTTCTAAATTTTTGTCAACGTGCCTACTTTACTCTAAAGTGCAAACTTTGAATCCAGAGGCTCCATGGGTAGTTGATTCTTATTAAGGAGGTTCCGCAAGCAAACCTATCTCAATTATCGTATCCGTAACTTTTTTGTGACTTAGGTCGTATTATTATGTATAACAAATAAATTGTGAGGTGAAACATTTTGCTTGATATGTTATTCCCGCCATCTTTTGCCGAACTTCATTCATCCTGTTCAACTATGTGTGTATATCAGAGATACGGGTGAGCTTACGTTTACGTATTAGTTAACTTGCTGAACCTCTCTACTATACACCCCTTTCCACAAATAACGACCCCAGAGCAAACACTTCCATATCTGATATATTTGTTACGAATAAATGAATTATGATTTGACTTTAAACTTATGCTAAATGAATGCCGCATTATTTAACAAGAGTATGTGGATACTAACCTCAACTTGAATAAATGCAGAGTATTTACGTGTTATTCCCTCATCCCTGACATCAGAAATTGCCTTCCATTTTTCTACCAAGTCATTCCATAATGACTGCAACTGTGCATCCTTCAAACAAACGTATCATTGACATGATTTAATGTGAAAACAAGAGAGATGATCCGTTGGAAATTAAAAGAGTCCGATGTTCTGCATTATACCTGTTTGATAGCTGGGAGAATCCATTCTATGTCCATTCGCATGATCCAACAGGGGTCAGATGCAACAACTGTCAAGGCACCGTCCTTCTGTAAGCATAATCCTGAAAAGTATTGCAGAGATAACTGTTAATAGCCATTACATATTACAGATATAGATTTGTCAAAGTAAGGTTCAAACACGTCAGCATTCAATCTTTGTCCGGATCGGTATGATCATTTTTTAATTAAGTGAACAGCTAGGTTAGGGTGAATTAAGTCAAAGTGTTATATGTACATGAAACAGTTTTAGTGGTTAAAGTAGGTCATATCCAGACCACAGCAAAGTATGGAATAAAACTTAGCTCATGTGCACCTTCTTCTCCTAAGGAAAATGGCAAGGAAAATGCTGTAATGGATGTAAATTCACTATCATCCGTACAGACCGACAATCTAGGATTAGAAAAGCTTATGTTAGCGATCGATTGGTATAAATGTCGAATGAATTACACAATTGTGGAGTCAGATTCTATGATAACTGTGTGAATTCTTCAAAATAAGTGTCTTTAAGATTAACTTTTTAAAAAATTGTAAAACAAAAATGCAGGTAGGATGGTAACCTTCCTTTAACCAATATTTGCATTCTGTTTCCCGGATCGCCTTTTCTCATGACGATGGAGTTTGGAGGGAAAAGGGTGATGGGATACTGGGGGAGATGTGCAGAGAGAGCCAGCAGGGAGGTGGCTGACCATCCGTCAAACAGGGGCACCTAAATGACAAAATATCAAATTCATACATTAGACGTGATGTGTTCCAGGAAAATGAGTCACAATTCGCAAAATTGGTATTTTTCTAAGTATTTTATCCACAAGAAACCTTGCTCAGAATGTGTTGATTCTTGGGGTGCTTAGTGCTTCTAGTAGCATGAACACATGTACCAAATTTGGCAACAGTGTATATTTACCTACTTTAGGAGTATATTTAACTAAATTTACCTACTTTACTATAGTAAGAGGCAATCAGGAAATATATCACTTTCCTTTCATGCATACATGAATATATAGAAATACTAATTAAATGTCCTAATTTTTACTATCATTGGTATCCGCTTGATCTCATCTTTTCAAATATGATGACATATCCATTTTTTACGACTTTTGACTCATTTTCCTGTGACACACCACAAATGTTAGCCATTGTTTCTGCTCAAAGCTGCACTTGACTCTACGCATATTCAAAATATCGTTACAATATGTACAATAACACGTATACTCGGTCTTCGTGGCCAAGAGAGCAGTATCCTTTAATGTTCCTGTACTCGGCCATAAGTATCTTCCTCCCTCGCTATGGGAGACAGAGTATAGACCTACACTTTTTTCACTTGATGTTATTTAAAGGGGGATATCTTTTACCAACATTTTAATTGTAAAAAAAAAAAGATCGCACCAGCTCCGAACGTTTGCAGTGTTTAGTGTATTAGAAATATATAGGTCAGAGACTACTAGTTAGATGTTTCTGAGCGCCTCTCAGCGCTTCTGATCGAGAGAGTAGCCGCGAGTCAGTTCTATAAAGGTATGGTGTAGGTCTAGACTAGCTATAGTTGTACTCATAGGCATTCTCCGACCAAAGGAGCACGCAGAGAGAGAGAGTTGGAGTAGGGTTGCCACGAGAGGTAAATAGTGTACCCACCAGGTAGCTATATAGCTAGCTAGCCGCCCGCAATAGTGCGAGCAAGATGCAAAGAATATATCTGATACTATCCCGAACTGTGATTTTACCGATGCCTACTTCATGAAAGTTGAAACAATAAGAAAACCACCCAGGAAGCTTCATTAGAGACAATATCAACTTGTCTGATTTATTTAAGAACTAGATCGAACTATATTATAAGTTACCAGCCAGCCTACATTTCAAGATTTGAACCTGTGCTATCCGAGGATCAACAACGTAAGCCAATATCTCAATATTAATTCCTGAATCCTAGATCCCCTTTACTGCCATCGCAGCTAGAGTTTAATTATATTCACCTGAATGAACAAACCATCCCTATTAATAAGATTTATCCTATGAACTTGATTTACACAATGACATTAATGCTAATTGGAATATATACGCGCAACTGTCCAAATACTATGATTACCCCTCCAAACCCATAATTTTCACAACACCGTGAACAGAAATAAATGAAGTTTTTCCATGGATACTATGCATAGACAATACACGTTGTATGTGTGCAATAAAAATGCTAATACTACACACCTTTAGTGCTGCCATCTGTGTAACCATTCCTCTACTTTACACAATCCTCCCCTGCACCATTCTATCGCTGCTTGAGTTGAACAATTTTTGTTTCATACTCACAAACTTACGAGCAACTAGCAAGATGGGACCAGTCAAAGATAGTCAAGAGAGATACGGCTAATTGTTCTACCATATGTGGATCACTGGCAGCTAGTCTGTTTTTGACAATATGCTGACCGCGGCGAGCTGATTAGATGTTGGTGTCAGACTCAGAGGGAATATAGAACTGCTTGGGCAGGACATTAAAGGATCAGCACATCCGGTGGATATATTTCTTTCTTAAACCTACTCCAATGTAGATTTAATGTTTAATCAACTTAAGCTTGAGTAAAAATCTTATTTCGAACTTATTTTTAAAATTATAATAGTCCTGTTCTAGTCTGGCTTTGCGGTCTGCAAGCTCCCAGTGATTAGGGAAATGTATGGGATGGCTGGTGTGTAAGCTTGATTTAATAAATTTGAATCATACTTTATCATGCTTTACAATTTTCAATTACCATAAGCATACATTATATACTAATGTAACGTATAAATAACTGCATGGGGATCCTCATTTCAGAAACAAACATGTGTAGGTCTTAAAATAATTATACATATGCCATTAAACTTGAAGCAGTCTGACAACAGCTAGCAGAACAGATATAATATATATACATATCCAATTATACAAATGAGGTCTTTAACAGTATCCTTTTAAAACCAATTTCCCTTACTTGTGATAAGGTCCTGGCGATGAATTTCTGCCGCCAAACCTCGTAATCAATGGCCCCATAAAGCGGTAGATGGTTGGCTGCAACACACCAATCCTCAAGTTTGGTGTCAAACTTGGTCATGTGGGATTTCAGACGCCGGACGGGTAAAAGTAATAATGACGTTCTGAAAATATGTTTTGTTAATTGTATGTGTATTGATCATTATTGATTGTATTTTGAGTGTGAACTTATTATGCACGAGAAGGTTTATAACATCAATTAATGTTATTCTGCCATCAATACTTAAATTTATTATGTACATGTGTATAGACAATAAATGGGGCAGGTGGCCGCTATGCATTGTTGAAATATAAATACTCTAGTTATAATTATGTAATAAGATAAGAGCAGTTAGTTGTTTATAACGGAAATTCGTTGGTCGTTGCGTACATGCCAATCAACAGAGGCCATGTCATACGCACGTCCCGAATAAATAGTCCCAAATAAACTTTAGTTAATGTTGAACGAATTGAAAATTTAGCTATTTATATACAAGAAAAGTGACAAGATATGCAGCCATTAAAGCAGTATGTGGAGAAGCTAGTGCATAAATGTTTGTTGGTAATTACATAGAAATTAATATCAATGGGGATATTATAGGCTACACAGATGTTGGCAAAACCATTGAACATTAATTGAGAGGAATTTGTGGCTCATACTTGGCGCTGGTCACAGCTGAAAGTGCTGCCGGCTGACGGAAGAGAACTTCAACATCTCCATAGAACTGTCCCTGGAGTATCTCGGAGATACAAATACTGGGATCGCTTGAAGACACAAGTTTGATTTTGCCCTCATTGACGAAATACAGGCCTTCCAATTGAAAACCTGCGTTATAAGGTCAACATTCATTCATTCATATGAATAATAATGCTAGGCTATACGAACGAACGATTGTAGATCAAATAAACCAGATTAATTTGGAAGTATTCCATCGACTGTTTTAAATTTAATAATGGCGTACGTACGGTAATTAATACCGGGAATTCATAGCATGGAATCTTTTATGACGCCTCACATTAATCTACAATTCTAAGGTTTTAGTCTATTAGTTTATTCCGACCAGGGGAAGGGGCCCATAAACAGTTACAATTAATTTGGCACTCTCTTCTGCCTATACTATAGAAAATAAACAAATAGCCATCCCCAATACACCATTTTGATATACTACTACCATTGGGCTATTATTACTTCTTGGTCGGTCCCTTCCTTGCATCAGTGATCACCATAGCATAGGCATAGCAGAGAACTCCACTTCTGATTATGGAGTTAGGATATGCTTGCATCAAACCCACACGGGAAGCCTAGGCCTACCTTTTTCAAATAAGTTGTGCTCCGCTTCAAGGTTGATTTTATAGAATGATCGAGGAATTTTTTCTTTTATTTCAGCGAGAATTTTTTCGTCTTTAAGTGCCATAGTGAAGAATCGCATGACGACCTGACAGAAAAATGAACATTCAGATTCACTCCTGGATTTGATCATTGGTAGCTATCATCTGTATTGGTTGGCTAGTTTTAAGTTTGTTATAGAGCCCACAACTTATGGGTGGTATTAATTTGTATTTTGACGTTTGACTTTGTGTCTAACATACGGACGGCCTTGCATTCGACAGAGAGTAACGTATACCGGTCCTACAGAAGTAGTCTGAATCATTATAAAATTATAAACACAATATTTTCTGACCGTCATTTCATTTTCTGTGAGGACGTGGCTACATTTCTTAGCCTTAGATGTCTTTCCTTTTCCTTTCAGTAGGCCTGGACTGGCTACAGCCATTTTGGGTTCGGTCTCCGAAATGTCTATCCCATCAATTTCTCCAGACTCTTTTATATCGTTTACATCAGAGGGATTAGCTTGCTGGTTCACATCGACGTCGCCTTCTTGTACCGAGGCTCCAGCGCCCATTTTTCACATACGGTAGCGTACGGACAGGTGCGTGTCACATGACTTGGGACGATGCATCATGTGACATACGGTAGGCCTACTGCAGATAGTGGGCGGGTCTTGTCTAGGCCTAATAGGCCTCTATAGCCTAGATATAAACATAATTTTCCGCCGGTGCTAGTAATTACATTTGATTAAATATTGAATTGCTAGTGCCGAGTAGAAAATATAGGCACACGTACACCTTTGTTTTGGATTTTGAAACGCTATGAAATAGGTTAGAGCTAGCTACGATCATAGCCCTTCACTATCACTATCAGGTAGTATACACTGCTAGTATACTCGGTTGTCTGAGATGGCTAGGTTAGAGCATACTTGTAGCCTAGAGGCCTACCGGTAGGCCTATCTGTCTAGGCTAGCGTGTATATATAGCTAGGCCTATGCAGGTATTTTTGTTTATTCAGGAGGATATAGGCCTATGTATAGCTCTGGGCTATCTAAACGTTAAAAACTAAGACGAAAAAAACCCAATTCGAATTTGTATCGTAGGGGGCCTAACATTAGGCCTACACGTAGCCTACGATAAAATTGCACCCACTTTATCGCCACTGTGAAAAACGTTTGTATACGGTACCTAATTCTAGGTTATTTTATTGTATCACAGTCAGCATAGTATCACAGATCAGATTAACTAAAGTAGGCCCTGAATTACACGTACCATAGCCTAAGCCTATTTACGTGTAGGCCTACGTAGGTTTACATTCCTGACTATTTCTCACTATATAATATATACATTTCTTAACATATTTATTTTTGTTTACCGTACGTAATAATCAATTAGCTGGACATTGAATAGCCTATACTTATAGGCCTACTGTTCATCAACGTATAGGCGTTTTTATTCGCCTATCTTTGTCTCGCCCAATATTTTTTTTATTATTAACGTTAGGTTCCTTTTATTAGCAATTGATCAGCCATCCTCCTTGATTTCCTTGAAGGGAAAGCACTGCCCCGAAAAAAAAATTAAGCAAAATGTCAAATTATATCTTGCTAGATTTTGTTGGCAGCTCTCAATTCATCGAATCTTTCCACTTCTCTGAGGAAGGGCAGCAGGTAAGGATCAATGGTGGCGTAGAGACCCTCTTGTAAGTAGGAGGCATCCTCTGGTTCTCCAGGGTTCTTGCCGCCTGGATTGAGTTCCTCTTCAAGGCGACGGAGAATATCAAACTTGAATATGAGCTCCAAGGTATCCTGTTATGAATTACAATCATCACACATGTATGAATTGTAGGTTATATGGCAAGTCGGCGCATAATACGTTTCTAGTCTAGGCTATATGAAATAAACTTGGATCTAAAAGTTAGCTAAAGTTAGAGGCAACAATTATTATGAGGTCAAGGAGCCACAGAAACTGGCTTACATTAATGAGGTTTTTCTATTTCTATTCCAAGGCATAATGAGTTAGACCATGATTTAATAGGGAAAATCGTGTTAAGTTCAAATAATCATTAGATCATATTATATAACATATATATACCGCATGAATTGAATTAAGCCTAAATAAAGGTTTGCACAGCATGCGTTTGTTTTCACTGTCCTAATTAGGCCTAGACAGAACTGAACTCTAAATGAACCAAATACTAAAAAAAAATTAGAATCTAATAGAGAGGAGCCTGTTGCGTCCAATAGTCGTAATCCGTACGATATATGTAATATTACAGACTTTTCCACTTTTTTTGCACATATGATGCATACCCAAAATACATTACTATAAGATACCTTTTCCTATTACCGACCAGATATTCCTATTTCTGGAACAAATAGTTTCATGGCACTGACTATTTCTTTGTTACTGAGATCTTTTCTCCCATTACCAACCACCACAAAGCGATTACAAGGGGTCTTTTTATTTTTACCACTCCCCTATTACCTATATAATTGTTCTGTGTCATCTGCTGTTATGACAGATCTAAGCTGCTCTTTTTTAACTATTACCATTAGCATTGGTTCCTTTTTCGCCTCTTTCCTAATGGTAATGGATAAACTTGTGCACCTTGATTATTTTTATAATTTGAAAAATATCAATATATACAAAGAAATGCAATTTATCCACACACAGCCACTATTTCTTGGGCATTACCTACAGAACAATTGTTAAACTAATCATTTTTTAACAGAAATGAAATCTATCATATAATAACCAACTTCAATTTGGTCTGATTTCTGGTCTATGAGAATAGCCTAAGGGACTTAGTGCAAGTCTACTAAGCTGATAGTCAAACACCACTTAGTAGTATATACAAATGAGTGAGTCACTCAGGTATATTTGAGATATCTTTGTGTCAGAAAGAATATCCCAAATCCAAGATAGTAGGAGCTATCTCTTCGGATATTAAGATATCCATAAGTCATGATGATTATGTGTTGGAATATCTTAGAAAAGGAAAGTGATATTCGAAAAAGAAATTTAAAGCGTTGGAAATGTTTGATATTTACTATTACACACTGATATCCTTACTGATTGAGGACAAAACAGAGCCTCTTACCTTGATATCATCTATTTTCGCCCGAGTGTGGAAGCGGCGCCACCTTGTGAGAGCCCTGAACGCTGTGACCTCTTGACCATCACGTGGCTCACCGAGTCCAAGCTGTTCGATGTCCCTGTATAGTGTGAGGTGGGAAAGAAGGTGTGAATAAACTTGGGAGGTTGCCTACATTCAGAAAGTTATAGAAGGAACACAGAATTTTCACAAGCTCCCCCACCCCCACCCTCCTCCCTCCCTCGCCTTCCCCCGCCCACCCATACACTCCCCCACTTTTTTGTCCAGAGAAAAATCAATATAAGTGAGTAGGCCTAAAAGTTTCAAGTATGTAAGTCAATATTTAATAACAAAAAGAAATGATTATACAAAATCCTTTAAAAATAGAATTGTGCAGAAAGTATAGGCCTATAGGTTCTACAGAATTCTGCGCTCAGAATCAATTAGCAAGTCAAAGTAAGCTAAAGTATCCTTTAGTAGTGTTGATGACGAACTTTAAATTGTTAATCTAATTAGAGTTAGAAGCCAGAAGGTGGTCCCTGTATAATCTATGTAGGCCGACAAGCAAATAATTGAATGTGCTACAATTAGGCCTATCACTTGAAAAAATAGATAAATGAAATTTAATGACACGAAGTTGTGTAAATCGAAAACACTCTTGTAGATGTAGGACGTATGTCTGCGAGGTTGTACATAAAAGAAGAAGCCTACACGATTTAATAGCCGGTATTTTCTCACTATTTTATTTTAAATTATGAACGAAAAATCAGTTCAAAGGCTTCCTAAAACGAAAACCATAAATAGGCCTCATATAATATTGATTATGGTCTCTGCCTAAATGTAATATGACACTTCTTGTAATATCACCAGGAATTAAGAAAAAGTATGAAGACCTTTGAATGTTTTATTAGAAACAGTAAATGGCTCTATCCGATTGACGTACTTGAACCTTCCTACATGAAGCACTTATAAGCAAACGCATATAACCAAAGTGGAGCCAAATCGTATAAACATGTGTGATGTCCGAAGACTACTTCCTGTTTTTTAGGATTACAAGTTAATTAGATATTCATTGTTGTAACTCAAGTGACCTTTCAACATATCGAATAGACTATCTTCAGTCACGAATGGATAAGGATTAATTTGTGGGGTGACGATTAATTAAGATTAGTTTAATAACCACATTATAATAATCTCAAACTAAAGCACCAATACGTAAAAGCATATCTATATTTTTCGAAAATAAGACCCCTCCCCCTCCCTGAACCACACAATTACAGGGGATTTCTTTTTATAGAAATATTCCAAATTAATTTTAGATTTGTGTTCAGGGGAGATGTGTATGGTTTGGTAGGCCTAGTTGTAATATAAAGTAATGAATGTGTCATTCGAATTATAAAACTATCGACTCATATGAAAGGCTGTTATCAGATGCAGATAAGAGAGATAATCACACCGGGTTTAGATAATGGCTTACCTGTCAATTGTGTTGTTACCACGGTATGGGGAAAAGGGTAGGTGGCGGTACAATCGGGGCCAGTCATGCTCTATCTGTGTAGCTACCAAGGTGCAGACACGCTCAAATGGATCTTGACACATGCATCAAAATTAAAAGAAAAGAAACTAGTGAAAATAAGTGTAGGCTATGCAGAGGTCAAAATGTAGCCTATACATGTACAGGGAATAGAAGCTGCGATCAGAGCTATAAAGTTCCAGATGCAATCCTTTACTTCATCCACTGACAGTCGATCGCTTTATGGTCAATTAGAAATCAATTAATGGTTGAGGTCTCCAGAAAATGCTCTACACATTTAGTAGTTTTTGTTCAATTGGGCTAATAATGATAAATACTGGGTATATCTGAATATTTGGTATCGCGTTGAATCAGAAGATATGTTCTATTATATGATGAACTATATTTGTCTTAAATCTGGGTTATTTGAGACTATTGCATTTAAGGTTATGGCGAATTGTAACTCAATTGACCCATATCTATCCATACCTGCCACAGGTATTTCGAAAGCAGCTCTATGTATACATATATAATACCCTACCCCGACAATATTAATATATTGCATTAATTCGCGTATCGTCAACATAACATTCAGGGTTTGTTTAAGATCAACAAATAAGTAGGTACAGCATTTATGCAATTTAGGGTCAGATATAAAACCCATTTCCATGCAATAACTGGTAACATTATAGGACCTGCTAGAAGATGTCCATGCGATTTAGCTATAATTACTTGGCTTTATAGAAGTCTGGCTGGCAGAAATGATACCCAAGGGGAAAGGTTTCGCATGTGAGTATGTATTGAGGGAAGTAGAGGAAAATATGTATTAACCACAAGTGAGTCATGGACAATACATTCATTTAGGATAGCAGTGTTCAAATACTCATTGGGACGATCATCTAGTTCGTTTGCACTAAGAGTCAATTGAAGAAACTTTGATCGAATAGGGACCACGAACCATTGACGAACGCAGTTTGCATGCAATGCTTAACATAATCATAATGCTATATAATACATGTGTATTGATTAAAGGTCTTATAACATTATATCTATGTGGCATTTTCATATGCGCGCACACAGCATAGGGTAAAGGGGTCAAGGCAGTTATTTGGAAAATAATGTCAGAGAATTTCTCTGGTACCTAGTGTTGTGTGAGGTGAAAAGTGGGCCATAGATGATTTATTTCCATTCAAATTTTCTTATTATTTGGGTTCATACGCGGGGGATGTGATGGATATATTTTTTAAATGTTATGTAACAAGAAATGGATTAAATACGGTCTCTTATACTTAACCTTCTTCATCACGCAACCGACGTCGCACATTGAATGCGTTTAGTTCTATAGAATGTAACAATTTGATGAGTATATGATCTATTATTTACCAAATAGTTCTATAAATTTAAGTATATAATTTCATAAAATCATTCTCAGTGGTTGAATATGATCCACTTAGTTTACAAAAAAACCCAAATCGTTGTGACCAATTCGCATCCTGAGTAAGGGAAACATTTCTATATACTTCTTATCTAGCTTTACCAACGGGTGTGCCATTACTCCCTAAGGTTGATCAGGATTCTTACTACAACTATCTATAGGATTGCCAAGACCGTATCACCAAAACACTTCAACCCAAATGTGGCTATAAAATACTACTGGGGAATACTGGCATACTGATTCACAATTGTAAACATCACATGGGTTAACATATATGAGTATCATGCAATTCACTCACCTTCCTTTCCCTTCTTCCCAGGCAACCGATGAGTGTTAGGATCCACCGGCTGATCATGGAAGATTTTACTCACAGCATCTGAACTATTTTTATACAGATGCAATTGTCTTGCAAATTCCAGACACCGCGAACTGTTTCTAAGGTCCCTTTCCTTGGTAAATTTGGCCACCTCTAATTCAATCATATCTTCTTCCAATGTCTTTAGCTCCTTTTCCATTTCACCAACCTCCTTTTTCCTGTCTTTGATGAAATTCAACTTGTGCCTTACTGCAGCTAATTGTCGCTTCATAGCAGGTAGTCTCATTTTCAAAGCTCTAAGACTTTCGGAAATTTCACTGTACTTTTCGTACAGAACATTAGTTTGCATCGAGGATGCATTTTTCATTATCTCATCACGTCTGTACTCTTTCATTTCTATTTCGACCTGAATTTCGTTTGTTTCGCTGTCCAAACGCTCTTCGTCTACGATTAATTCGTCCTCACGCTCGTTTAATCGCGCTGTATCAACTCCCATCCGGTTATGCTCACTTTGCATGTGTTTCAGACGAAAGTTTAATTGGTGAAACTTGTGTTGGTATTCTCGAGTTGACTTGAGAAGCTCTTGCTTCCTTTGGTCCAAGTCAATAATATCGTTGGCTAGGAAAGTAGCATAATTAGCATCAGCGGCTAGCCAGGACATCATGATATTGCATACATTTCTGGTGTCCTCAACTGCCTCAGGAAAAAACAAAAGAAATGGCATGTTTTTACAATCTGCTTTCCTTGCAATTTCTTTAGCATAGGAGCTGAAGTCATGAAGCGATATTCCAGGTCCGTTGAATTTCTCTGACAGTCCAGAAATCCTGGCCACGTGTCTTGATATCTCATTTGTATAGTCTTGACGTTGGCGTTCATAATTATGAGCTGTATCAAGATAAATGGGAGCGTCATTGTCATAGAAACTCAGACAGTATTTTTCCATCTGCTTGGCAATGCGTTGAAGGTCCTGGAGAATCTTTTTGAATTTACCAGGTACTGCGCCCATCACCTTTTGTAAACATTCTTGTAGTCGCTTTACTTCGTAAAGATTTCCCTATTTAAAATAAGTAAATTGAAATTTATTGACAACACGATTTCTTTACGTCCTTTAAATGTGATCTAAATAAACACATATTCTCTGGGTTATTATGTTATCATGCATGTGCTCAGTGTTAAAACATGCATACACAATTTCGTAGTTTAGAAATACTTTGAGGTAAGAAAGAAAATGGATTGGTTGAATTAATGAATGAATGAGTAATACATAATACATTGACACAACTAAGATGTTATTTCACTCTAAGTACAGCCATGGGATGTAAAAGAGTGACTGACATTTATACACGGAAATTAAATTTGTGAAACATGAATAAAGCATTTCAAACAAACAATACCATCGCATGCTGTAGGCATAACAAATGTATCGGGGACACAGAGTTCAGCCAGGAACACGATTATGTATATGTTCATACCTGTTGCTTTTTGCTTGGCTCCATGATATAACCAATAACATCGTCAATCTGTCCAGCACTGTTGAAGTATGGGAGTCGCATTGCTCTCAGTACGGTTGTGATAGGGGCAATCCACTTTTTAACCTCATCGTACACATCATTTCCTTCCCCATAGAAAGACCTTTCCATTCTGGACAACTGGGACTGTATGTCGTTCACAGCCCCTATTAGTGTAGTGTGTACAACGGTGAGGTTATCTGGAGGTTTTAACTCCAGGGTGGTGAGATTTAGAATTCTCTTCTTCTGGGTTGCTGCCATATTCCTGCTGCTGTTGTCTCCTTTTTAGTTTAATTATTGGGGATCCAAAATGCATAAATATAGGATTATTTGTCTTTGTTCCAAGGTTCGGTCGGATATATTGGCTGCTGGGGCTACGGCATTGTATTAATCAAAACCTGTATTAAATAGAAAGAGTAATATTTGTGACAGGTGAAGTGCGATTAATTGATTATGAGAGGAAGACAAATACGGCCTATGAAAACGACGAAGTTTGGGAGGGGATTGTTAACCCTGACCTTTAATATTTATCTCTGAGATGGCCACAAATCCACACACCATAGGCATTTTTTCATCTTGACTCAAAATTAAAAACTGACCCCATGATATTCATTTAGAATGATTTTAAGAAAGAGGAAGATTGATCACCTTTTAAGGTATCCAATCTGAATAAAGTCTATTGACTTGGTAACCAACTGATTATTTATTCATACAATGGCCTGAAGCGTTTTCTCGTCACATGTCAAATTATATGATTGATGAAACTAATGAAATCACCAAGGTAATATTTTTTGTTATTAGATATATGTAATTATTAGTATCGTGTTAACAATTGCAAATATCCATTTCGATAGAACTAAAGTTTCGTAGACATGAAAAGCCAACTACGTGCCAAAGTCCTATTGTTTCCATGGGTGTTTAAAGAGCACTCGTTGATATACCCAACCCAGTACACTGAAATAACATTTACCATGACGTAGAATACAAGCTCTTTTCCGCCTCATTTCGTAACGAGAGTTGGGAAGTAGTTATTTATTATTCTGCTTCAATGAGGAAGTTATTCCCACCTGCTAGTTTCACAGGAAACAGTAAAAAGGTTACCACCACGCTTACAAAGACCCTTGAGAAAGCGTACGGCAATGTATTGAAAAGGCCAAGCAGCACACTGGTATATAATTCATCAAGTGCCCAACTTCCTTTTGCAAGGAAACCTACATTCTGCATTCCACCAACTACCGCAGTGACACAGTAGATCAACTTACTTGGGAACTTTTCGAAAGGTTTCGGTCTACTTGAATATAAAGCCTACCGAAAATATTGCTATTTTTATAATATATTTAACACCCTGGGTACTGTGTGGTAGTGTCGCTTTGCCTCCGGCCATCATTACTTTCGATTACCGTAGCCACTAACTTATTTGTTTACATATACATTAGTGTTTGGCAGATTTAAGGGTATGTGTACATATGTCATTGGAGTGGAAGGTTTGAGCCAATAATGGTAAATATATACGCTAAATGTATGCAATTATATAACGAGTGCAGTGTGGAGTATGCCAATAAACACCACGTACGGAACTTGGAAGGATTTTTTCTCTGAAGGAGTTTTTTTGGTGCGAATCGTGAAAGTAAAATTAAAGATGGCTTGATGTAGTTTAATAATCGTTGATATTAGAAGCATCGATACATGGATTATCATTTTGAACAGATAGTGTTATTAAAATAGGATTCCTGTGTTACAGGCTGTTCATCAACAGCCTGTAACACACAGATGAATAAAAGATTGCTCTATCTATCTATCTACATACAAAACCAGTGTTTGTATACCTCACAATTCCAGGAACATATCAAACATTGCTTTATGATTATTTGATAGTTGCAGTACCTGGAAATGTCTAATTGACATTTACACCTTAATACATGATCCGTAAGCTAGCCTAACGAAACGTCACATTATGCAACATCACTACGTAAATGCACAGAAGAACATTGATCGATTATTAGCTAATTAACATGGTTCTCCGGGTATACAACATTGTTGTACAACCTATTCAATTGGATTCCCTCACTGCGGAGGGACTCTGGTCAGTCTCCTTCAGCGCTTTTAGAAATGCGGAAGTTAGAAGTGCGCTCCAACTTTCATTACCCCTGCTGACATAAAGGTTTTAGGCCTGGCTTCTTTTAATGGGTCATTCATGTGGTATCCTCAAAGGTTGTGCAACCTATATACAGTCTATTTAGACTCACAGACTATAGCAATAGATGTTTCTCTCGTTAAAAAGTTGGTAAAGGGGAAAGGTTTAGAAGAATTTTTAATTCGAAGAAAGTCACAATTTTTATAATTCTAAATATCAATGGAACTAACAGATACAATGTCTAATCTATGTCAACAGCCTATGTTTCACTTTACATGAAGATAATCATAGTTATTTCATGTATACATTAATACATGATGCCGCGACAGGTATATTATTAAATATGACATAGAAATAGTATAGGAGTAAATTGGTTGTTTTGCTTCTAATGAGACTTGTTTCACCTTTCTGGACATGTAAGTGAAAGGACCGATAACAAATATACCAAAGAGCATGTTGCCAACAAACAACCTCTGAAGAGGTTCTACAAACATAGGCCTACTCTGTTCTTGAGTTTTCTAAATATATCGGCCGATACCGCACCGAGTTGTTGCGTCGTACGTGATAATTACATATAGTATTGTGTGTTAGTGAACCACTTATGAATGTTTTTTTATCATAGTTTTTATTAACGTTACTCCTGGACAGTATTTCTTTCTAGAAGCAAACCAGCATATTTATTATTTCTAATAAAATTTAATAGAGAAAAATATGATGACGCGGCCCTAAATTTGCCCATTTAGGTGAATATAAAGTTTTATCAAATCAAAGACCATGGAATTCCTCTCAAATATTATCCTGTATTTCTTTATTTTGATCAGATAGGTTCTTGTATTAACACAACATTGGTGGTTGTTGTTTAGGAAATACAAAGTAAGAATTCACCCTCATGAGAAAACTGACTTCCGTCTCAGATGGACGCCGTATATAGAATGAATTAAAACGAGCGAGGAAAATCAAATCGAATTCAGAACAAAACTAAACTTACCATTGGGGAAAATATCCACCGAAAATTAGATAAAATATCCATTAAAGGCACATGAATCATGACAATGCGTGTCCTATCTCTCTGAGTCCTCTACCTTATAACTTTCGGACTTTCTTTACTACCAACCCCGGTCCTCCTAACTGGTCTTAGTTCCTATGAACCGAGTTATGTAGTCAAAGAGCTCTCCACTATGAAGAAGCGGGGTTAACACACTGTTAGAAATGATTGATTGTAATATTGGTGTTCCCGTCGAGTAAAGTAGATGGCCATCTGTGTGTAGATATATCAAACCGTCGGATTAAACCCTTTCCACATTTGCATACAAACTGCAAACGTTCACAAAAGAATTGGATGAATAATAATTCGTTCCAGGGTTTCGGTTATAGGTTTTACAAACATGCTCCGTTCTCTCTCTCTCTCTCTCTCTCTCTCTCTCTCTCTCCCCCCCCCCCCCCCCCTCAGCTAGCCGAAAGAAGATAATTTTGATATAAACGTTTGATTGAAAGATCCATTTTAGATCGTTTTCTGTAAATTTTTAATATCTGATATAATATCAGTACACGTAGCTTAATTAGCTTATTTATTGTGGATCACTTTTCACTTACAGAAATTCAAGAACTAGTTATGCTACGTCCATTCCGCCTATAATTGTTCGAATTGAATGATTCACCATTGCATATTCCACCAAGTTATAAGTAATAAACTGGATCATTCGAAAAAAAGACTTAGTATTGTACAGACATTGCAAACGTTAACTTATGCGTGGAACTATTCATTATTCTGTGTCCCTAACCCCCCTCTGTGTAAAGAACTGATAAAAGCCTGACTGGACACTCCATTCTCTCAAGAAAACAATCGCGGAAGACTCTCAATGACTATGTTAACAATCATGTATAGCGATAGTTGCCCTGCAAGGAACTAATATTCAAACTAAAATGGAACCATGCTTGTGTATCCATGACTCTGGTGCTAGAAATCAATATGAGACCAAAGTTCACACTGGTCTGCAAGGAAATAGGAAGTGATTAGAATTCTCCTCCCTGTAGAAATGGCATTAATACACTCCACAAGCTGCTTTCTATCACCCCTAAGATCAGCCGTGCTTGAACTACTGCATCTGAAATTTGCCAGTCAATGGGCCTGCATTTTACTTTGTATCAAATATATATGACATTACTTCAGATGTTTAAATACAGAGGGTCTTTTTTTAATCAAATATCATTGTTAGATTGTTTTATGTCGACTCGAAAGCTTATGTGTTTATGACCCGAATCAACATGCAGTCATTATTATTGATTTTGGTACAAATATGCCTTATCATGATATTTGATATCTTGGACTGAAATTGCCACCACATCTACAACGACTGTAATATAATCAATGTTGGGCCTAAGATACGCTGGTGGATGATTAAATCAAAATTCGATACTGTCTTGCAGGCACATATAAGGGTAAATTGGGAGAGAGAGAGAGAGAGAGAGAGAGAGAGAGAAAAAAAGATCGGGGTCTGGGGGAAGGGAGCGCGGGGGTTGGGGGGGGGGGGTGGTGGAGCGACATGGGGGTGAAAAAGGGCCATAGCTACTTAATTATGCCAATAGGACTAAATCATGCTTATCAGAATTTGGACCCTGTGAAATAAGCAAAAAGGAATTCACCTATGAGGTTATTCAAATGCAAAATATATATTTTCTCCCTTAAAAGATTACACATCGTTACGTGTATTGTAAGGCGAGCAATTAAATGGTCCCGTGACTTCAAAGTGATAACATTTTGCACTTTGATTTGTGCGGGCCTTAATATAGGCCTAATCCAAGTCGAAGTATTCCTATTAGAATCAAGTTAAACACTGTTTAAGGTTGTAGTGTGTATCTCTTCGTATCCATTTAAGGATGTGTATTAATACAAGTGAACATTGATGGTTGCTGTGCACGTTTTTAATTGTATATAGTAAGTTCTTGATCAATGATTTCCAATTAAAGAATTCTGCCTTTATCATCATATGTGCGAGTTTCTGGATGTTTTTGACTATCAGCAACTGACTCGATTTGTATGATTTTTCAGGGTTCCCAATAATATAGGTATACAGAGAGACCTGCGCTGAATTTCCAAGGTGCAGATCTCCTTTCAGGTGAATGTTTCCAAGATATACCTATTTCAAAAGACTTAAGTAAAGTAATAAACAAATTAAATTGAAGTAGGCCTACACTAACAAATGAAATAGCTGAAATGCATGTTTAGTTTCCCGTCTTACCAATACTATATGAATTACTCTGACCGTATCATGTTTGAGAGACACTCAAATTCTGAAAAATATTTTTTACAGAGGCTGTTAATTTTGCGTATATTTATCATAGGGTGCATTGCACTATATACGATTCTGTGTTAAACCACTCTTAGAGGCCTCGTAACTCACTCTTAGCAAAAGTTGCATTGCACTATATACGATTTTACTCTTAGGGTGCATTGCACTATATACGATTCTGTGTTAAACCACTCTTAGAGGCCTCGTAACTCACTCTTAGCAAAAGTTGCATTGCACTATATACGATTTTACTCTTAGAGCACTCTTACCGCCGTCGTAAAGGTAAGAATTTATGAGCACCAAAACAGGTGTGGATAAACCCCTCGTAGCATATCTTAGTACATCTTAGTCAAACATGGTTGTTGAAAAAGCTGCCGGGACTGGGATTCGAACCCATGTGCCCAACTTCAACCACAATCTTATAACTGTTATCATTGATATATGCAGATAAATGATGCTAAAACATTGGGGGGGGGGGGGGTCATATAATGAAAATTGAATCTATATTTTGAAAATATTGTGTTATTCACTCCTACAAATTGGGGTATAACTGTGTCCTCTCTCTCTCCTCTCTCCCGTCCCCTCTCCTACCATCTCCTGCACCCATCCCATCGGTGTCCGGTGTTTTCCCCGCCAACATTCTCCCCGCCGACAATCTCCCCGCCGCAATTTCCCCGCCAAAATCTCCCCGCCATACATTTTCCCCGCCAACATTTTCCCCGCCTATTTCTTTTTTCTATAGGAGTAGGGATCTTATAAAATGGGTAAAATACAAAATGCACAGTGATATACATATTAAATAAATGCACTATCACACACTAACCACCGATATCCAAGCCTTAGAAGTAGAGTATTGAAAGGACATTTGAGTCTGTACTGTCAGATCTGGAGAGAAATATATCGAAGCAGTCCTGTGTCATGATTAAAAGATAATAGATCAAACAAGACAGTTTATATTATATTATTAGTATATCATAAATCAACACTGTACCATGTGATTATAGAAAATTACTCACATAAGTTATGTAGGATTAAACAGTAAATATGCATAAAAAGGGACCTCACATCACATCATCCACATTTTTCGATTAATAAAATATGAGCTTTCGTTCATTATACTGCTGTATACCCAACCATACCAAAAAATAAAGTACAAATAGTATAATCTGCATATTAAATGATTCCCTCCTCTGGACTTCCTCCTGTCCCCCCTCCTGTCCCCCTCCCGCCCCCCCCCCCCTCCCTCGTGCCGCCCCTCCTCCTGTCCCCTCCTGTCCCCGCTACTGTA
The DNA here is from genome assembly GCA_942159475.1 of Sthenelais limicola. Taxonomy (NCBI): domain Eukaryota; kingdom Metazoa; phylum Annelida; class Polychaeta; order Phyllodocida; family Sigalionidae; genus Sthenelais; species Sthenelais limicola. The sequence goes on along the minus strand of OW804097.1, from coordinate 65,666,045 downwards.
CCTCCTCCTGTACCTCGTCCTGTACCCCCTCATGTACCCCTCTGGTAACTCCTCCTGTAACCCCTCCTCCATCCCCTCCTGTAACCCCTCCTGTAACGACTCCTGTAACGACTCTTGTCACCGCTCCTGTAACGACTCCTGGAACGTTCAAATTTGTGCTGTTTTGCATTTTTTAATATACCCCTCTCCTCCCCTCAACCCACCACCCACACCCACATACCTACCCTAGTTGGTGCCATCATTATAATCTTCTCTCCTCCCCCTCCCACCCACATCACCCTCTCTTTCTCCCCCCCCCCCCAACTCACTCTCTCTATCCCTGTCATTTACCAGCCCTCGTCCCCGCCCCCCTTCTCCCCCTCTTCCCCTAACCCTAAAACAAAAACAGTAACTTGTACATCAACGAGACGCCGTTTGCTTTGGAAGGTGCATCATGAAATGTTCTCCCCTCTAGACCCTCGTCAGTCCGTCGTAAGTCCCTCTTAAGGTCTTGGTAAGACACGACTAAGAGGCCTCTAAGATTCTATTCTGCAATGCACAATCCTCGTATCATAAAGCTCTCTTAGTCGTAACTTTAAGAGGGAGTTACGAGGCTTTTAAGACACAATCTTATCGTATATAGTGCAATGCACCCATAGGCCTATATCTCGATCACTCCCAAAACGGCCCATCTGTTAAATTGCAGTGTACGGGCTCGGTGAGCTTCGCAAATCTGACCTTTTCGATGCCCAATGATCAATATTTATGTAAATATGATACTTAGATTAAATGATTTTAATTAAATGAGCGACGCAATAAAAGTATTAAAAGAGGCAAATTTAAGTGTTTGCACTACACTTATGACCAGCCCAAGCTAACCTGGCAACATGTGTAGTTCAACAGACCCTTGACAGGCCCCGAACCGAGCTCTAATAAGCTCAAGGTAACTAGTAACAACACCCACCTGCAATGTTTATCTTGGGAATGAACATTATTTTGAAGGTTAATGTGAGCCCATGTGTAACATCTAGGTGTAACCGAAAGCATTAAGTCAATACGCTCACAAAATAATTCACCCTGACCAAAGTTGGGATCAAAGATTAAACAATGAAGGCGATCAAGTTGATATACTACAGAGTGTTTCATGAGATTAGTGAGCTGGGGTCACGCCATTTTGTCCTAATAGCTTAGAATAACATCAAAAACCAACATTTAAATTCGTGGGGCCGTCCTAAAAATGATAACAATGATTATGCGTTCAAACACAAAACGTGTAATTTGTTTATCATTTACGACCGCCGCGAACACTGGACATGGAGGAAGGCTGGAGTTTTAGAAATGTTATCAGAAAATTAAATGTATAGTTTAATGAGTAGTGGAATAACATTGGATAATTAGATAATGAAATTGAATAATATGTTTTGAATAGAATATGAAAAAATAATGAATAAAATATGAAAATAGGATATATAGCAGTGAGTGGTATTTTTAAAAGGAAGTGTTAAATGGAAAAGTATGTGGTGGGTGGAATTTTGATAGGGATGTGTGGCTTATGGCCTACACAATCACAATAATGATAATTTCTCAAATAGGACTTTAGTGAAGATATCTGTGTAGAAAATAGCTTTCATCGCATGTCTGAATGAAACAATAACACTGAGAATCAGAAGCATAGTCTGAAAATAAAATAAGCCAGCCTTTTGTTGATTTGTTGATAATGCTAATGTCCAACAGCAGAACAATTAGTTTATCCTGACCTTTCACGCATACCAACCATAATAAGCTATACATAATAAAACACTTCCATCTAAATTGCTCCACCGTTACACATTGGGGGTGGTGTATAATCTTAAGTACAAGTTAACGATTTTGTACATATTTTTTCAACTACAACTCGTACATTTAAAACAAAGAATTGGAGGGTCGGTGTGAGTTTAAATATTGCCATTTTCTGAAATCGCTAATGTAGGGGGTGGAACTTTTATGGGGGGGTATACAATTAAAAAAATAGTAAGGGATAAGTATGCCATCCTCCATGCATGCCAACCTATCTCTCTACAAGGATAATTGTTTTGTCTAAATATAAGTGTAATCCATTATAAACATTTCATCGTGCTAATCTATTTGTTAAATTTTTTGCAAAACTGCGTTAATATTGCTGGAAAGACGTTGGGAAGGTGAGGAAAGCACTTAATGATGACCACCTTCAACATCTTTTAGAGGCCCTTACAAGCTCTTACAACCTTAAGACACAGTAAGATAGGGCAGTTGTAACTGCATCAACCACATACATGGTAAATATCTTGTAACTTTCAACAATTTTGGAAAGTTACATTTAGGGATGGTGCTTAATAATATTCATCATCAGGGCTTCCTGCACCCTTTCAACAATATTTCAACCAAAAATGGCCCTCCTTTTATTTGTAATTACAAGTTAATTATAATCTACATAGTTACAAGCTTGCAAACTTACAACTATCATAATATTATACACCACCCCCATTGTATACATTTACTTATCAAATATTATCAAGTGTATTTAGATTGAATTACTGGGATTATTTATTCCTGGATAATCGTGGTGCGATGTGAGCAAATGAAACTCCTTCTCTGATTTGGCAAATCTAGTGATATTGTGGATCATCTAGCATATGTTATCCTTACTGATAACTTTCTAGGGAGGGCGGTGGAAACCTATCATGGCCTCTGAGGATTTAATAGATAGCAATTCAGAGATAAGTGGACAGGAGGCCACTGGTTGGTGGCACAATGACTTAACAAGTGGAGTTACAAGTCACAAATGTCCCAATATGTAGGACCATCGTGTTATTACTGCCGAGCAGCGTTCGCAAATATACACATAACTACACATCATCGGAATTGAAATGTTCGCTCACAGCTTCATAACTATCCATGAAACATAACATTGACAAAGCTATTCTCTGAGGTAGGTACGAAGTGTCTGTTGATTTGGTTTACATTGTTGGCGATACCGATATATATATAGATTTGCTTGGGTGTTCGTATCGTAGAGATAGACAGTCAATTATTGCAGAGGACAAAATAAGCGTCAGTATGAATAATGTGGGAGAGGCCTTTACTAAAAACGCGATGAACGATATTTTTCTTCTGACAAAGCATTATTTGCCCTTGCAACCAATGTCACAAAATGGGCATATCAACACAGATAAAAGTAATTTGTCAGTCACCCAACACACAATAATAATAGTCATGATAAATATGGTTAACTAAAAAGTTGGTTGAAGGAGCCATAATATTGCACGAGGCCTTTAGTAAACTAAAAAGGAACATTTTAAAATCATTTTGTGGACTTTCCCCAAAGTACTTCCAGTGGTTCAGATGTTGTGGTTGCGTAAACCATTGAGTTGAATAAGCATGTGACGTAACCCACTCCACAATACGTTGTTTCAACTCCAATGCGTGTTCAATTCAAATCAAATCTAAGCATTTTTTAATTCATACGTGAAGTAGGTATAGTAGATAAAGGAGACATGAACCCGAAAGTAAATTTCATGTCTTCCAGTGTGTTCCTGATTACTTGGAAATTTAATGATAACAGAAATTTTGATTTTAAATTATATAGGCCAAACATAATTTTAAAGGCTTTTTTTTCTATAAAAGGTCTAAGCTAAGTGTGGTTGGTTATATGGGAGAAGTAGAACATGAGCTTCTCAACTAGCTAACAGATAATAATGATCTATCTAATACATTTTTAATACATTTACAGTTTTCAGAAGATAATGATAATAGTCGGTCCAGACCGTGCAGCATGAAACATAGTAGGGGGCCTACCAGTAATATAAGGGGTATAGTGAATTGAATAGTTAAATTATGGTGGACCCAGACATGTTAAACATTGTTACAATAGTATAGGGTCGCCTGTGACAAATCAATTTCTTCCACATGTACATTGATAAATTTGCTGAATGACTTCCGGTTCTCTATCTGGTGGGCAGCAGTTTCAAGGGAGTGCCACTATTTTGCAGATTTATAAAGTGAACTAGTTTGATATTTTCGTTGTAATATTTTAAAAAATCCTAGGGGTGTGGGGTTCAGCCCGAAAACGGAGTAGACAGGAGAGGGATATGAAGTTTTGGTTCAGTTTATTGGGGTCCGACGTTTCGGGCACATTTGCCCTTTTTCAAGGATGGTTGATACATAAAAGTTATGCCTGAGGTGCAAATGTGCACTGTAGTAGTCAGGGGTTGCCAACGTTACCTTAGTTACAGTTTGATTGTTCATGGGCCCATTTTAAAAAATCCTCCGCCTTTAACATGACATCGATAGTAATCTATTGTCCAAAAGGTTTTCATCATTGGCCATGACGTGGCTTAGATTTATTTCATGCTTTTGTCTTCTTTTATGTAGATGTAATAGTTTATGGTTCGAGTGTTCTTGATCTACATTGTTTCTTTTTGCTTTTTAAAGAATAATACGAAGTGTTTAATTTTGTATATACAATGTATATGGTTATATAATAAATAGAAATAAGTGGCAAGGCATGTCTATATTAATCTTTGTGCTTTTATGATATTATTCAAGATATAAAAACAGAATGGAGTTGCTAGACAGAGCAGTCCGACGCCAGGCTTCCAGTCACAGCTACCAGAGTGTCATGATGACTACGGACTGTCCAAGTGCCAAGACGAGTATTCGAGGGGACCTGGGACTGCACAGACTCCACTATGCAGCATGGTATAATATGGCCGCTGCAGTGGATACCCTCATCAGAATGGGGACTGGTTAGTACAAACTTATCATCACAAGTAATCATGCGTACATTTTCCTATCATGACTACAGATATAGTATGGTAAATTCGTGTAATAGTCCAGTTCATACATTTTTGTAAGCACAAACATCCCATGATTAAAATAGGGGATTTGCATATGCCACTGCGCATGTCTATTCCAGTGCACCATGGGATGGATTCTGATGAAATCTGACGTACAAACATTTGGCAACATTTTTATCGAAAATTGCAAGAATGTTTTCACCAATATCGTAGCTTTTATAAATGATCTATGAAAACCAAATGCATGATGGGAAAGATGGGGACTTGTGTTATGGAAACATGTTTAACATATGGATATCGACATTAGAGTATTAATAAATATTCCATGCTGAATATGGCATGATTTCTATAGATTTTATAGTGTACCATTAGTTCCATAAGTCCATGCGAATCAAAATTCAAAATGGCGGCTGTGCAAATCCCCTATTAAAATACATCCATGCACTGCTGAATTGTGAATGAGTTGTTATGGGAATATTCCTTATATATGGGAGCCTTCCATGTTTCATGAAATTGTTCAGCGATTTTTTTGATATATCACAAGTAATATTTCGCAAACAGTGATTCATGTAAATCCCTGAGAGTAAAACAAACATTTTACTCTATGTCCTGAGGATTAGCATGAGAATAACTATAGCAAAAATGATAATCCGCCCGGATGGACTGCGAATTGATTTATTGGATAGACTCGATGGTTATATGCAATAATTTTGTGGACAGATGGAATATAGTACGAGTAGATTGACAATAATAAAGGGATGGGAATTATTGCCTGTTATGATAGCTACTGTTACGTATATAACTAGATTATGTATAAGTAGTCGATGCATATCTGATCTGTATTAAGTGTTGCTATCCCGAAACCAGCACTTTGGTATATTTAATTCATGAGCCCCCGAACACGATTACATTTGGTCCTATTTGGAACGCAATACAACTATAAAGTGTATGTGTATAGCAAACTAGTGTCGCTGGGGATGCAATATAATATGTAGAACAGCTCAGATGAGTGCGTATATGTTTTTTGACCACATCAAGTCCAATACACCATTGCCATTTTCTTTAGAATAGACATCACTGCATCACGGTACAGTGGTTTATTCCTAATAGGTAGACCTTGTATGAATGTCCTCAAATACAATGAAAGTAAAGAACATCCTTAGTATATATTTAATACCAGTTTTATTGGTAAAGATTTCGCTATAGTGATACATTTCATTTGCCGAGTGACAAGATAATTTACATAAGCTGACCATATATATTCCATTGTTTTCTATTATATTGAAATAAGCAATTTGTATAGGGCTACTATTCACAATTTCCTTTTCATCAGACATAATGGTCAGTGACCGTGAAGGGGCAACCCCACTTCATTATGCAGCCAGGTACAAGCAACGGTTCAATAAAGATCATAAAACGGTAAGTTAATTAAAGCTGCATTGTCAGCAAAATAATTATAATAAAAAATATGAATTTCTGACCAAAATGCACTTATTTGCATCGTTTTCTTCTATTTGATGTCTAGACATTATTATACTTCAACTTTCTAAGAATCAATCTTTTTCAATGATCCTTATGAATTATGTTGGAGAATTTAGAAGGTAATTCTTTTGTCAATTTGCACGAGAATGCAGCTTTAAAAGGGACTTAGACATGTTATGAAAACTACCAATGAAATAATACATTCTGGACTAACGTCTACTTGTTAAACAGATTGCATTCAAGTTAACTGATCACATTAATTTTGTTGGCTTATGCGTATACCTCCATTTGCGGCACCAGAAGGGCCAGCTAAGCAGAGTTGTTGACCTTTCCCATTTCATTCGGTGTAAGAAACATCTTTTATTAGAATAAATTGGTAAATTGGGTTTGTTGTTGATAGCAGAGTCAACCTGTCCATGTGCTCATTTATCATGTATTTTAAGGAGTCGGGAAGAAATGTTATCCATAGCTTGATCCAAGCTGGGGCCGATGTGAATGCACAAGACATGGACGGATACACCCCCCTCTTCTTTGCTGTCCTCCGTGGAAATAGCGACGCCATGTGTGAACTTCTCATACACCCAAAGGTTTCCATTGACGTAGGTATCAATTATTATTACCGCCTAAACTCTTGATGCACAGATTTATATATATAAAAAAAACTTGTAAACCCCACTTTGAAACCATGTATGATAACTCAGGACATAACGTAACACACTCTGCATGTGTGAGCATATTTTGGCAGTACACGTATTCACCTGGAAAAAATTACTTTCTAAAAGAAGATATATCCAACGCTTAACTACAGCCGCTTGTTGGGTATGATATACATTGTTTACTCAAGTAATTGAATCATACTTGTAGTTCTTAACCTTTCCTCCTGTTCTATCTAAGGGTAACGATGAGTGGAAGACATTTAAAATTGTTTATCCTGGATTTCATATCTAAATGGGGAATCATAATGGTTCATATGTTATAGATGACAGATAAAAGGGGACAGACATGCTTACATGTGGCTGCAAAATACAATCGTAACGCCATGGCAAGGGAATTAATTGATGCTGGAGCTAAGGTCCTCGCTGATGACTGTGGATTCACGCCTGTCCATCTCGCTGCAATGGAGGGAAATGTAGACTTCCTGCAAATTATCCTGGACAAAAAGACTTTCATCCACAAACAGAGGGTAAGTACATTGTGCTGTCAGTTTTTAACGAGGAATGAATTTTATATAATTCCATATAATTAGTAGGTACCGTTGATTATTGCATAGCAAATGAATGCGCCCATATATATATAATAGATATCATGTGGTCTTTAGTATACGTCAATTATGAGGAGTGCAATAAACTATTCTAATTGCACATATGGCCCTTCTGATATTATTTCATTGGTAGTTTTCACAACACGTCAGAGTCCCTTTTGAAACTGCACACATACAGTGAAAATTCGATTTCTTAATTTAAAGATACTTTATTGCGATTCAGAATAAATACATGTAATCTCAATATTCTTCTTTGCTAATAAGGGCATATATAATAAATAGTGTAGTGTAACGAGGTGCTAGTAATTAATTGTATATTTTTCGGACGAGATTCCGGAGCTCTCTAATTTATCCTCCATATCTTGTCAATTGCGACCATCAAGAATGTAGGGAGTAACGGCATGAATTCGATTGCTTTCTTCCAGTTCATGGACATAGAAACAAATGATGGGAGCAGCATATTGGATTTAGCTATTGAAAATGGAAGGCTAGATATCGTGAAACTTAGCTTAGAACACGGTAGGTAGTTATAGGGTGGTCTCCACTGGCTCCGGTAAGCTCTGTGGTAAGCCTTGAGCATACCGCAGCCAGGTAAGCCTTGAGCTTACCGCAGCCAGTGGAGAGCACCCTATAATGACATGAGTCAATTGAAGAGGGGATTCATTTAGGGGAACTTTCATGAACAGATAATAATTAACATAATATCAACACTTATAGATATACGTATCAATGTGAATATGACAGATATCTGTTTTTCTTTCTCACTCTTTCCTCTTATCCCCTTTCTTATGCAATATGTACACTATATACAATTTGCAGGGGCAAGAATCAGGAAGACTTGTAGGACTGAAAAGATCTCTCCAGCCCACTTAGCCATCCCAACGGGAGTAGTTCCCATCCTGGAAATGTTATTGGATAAGGATGAGGATTTAGTTGACATGCGCACTGAAGACCAGCAAACACCTTTGCATTGGACTGCTGGTTATGAGAAACCTGAGGTTGCAGACTTTCTGCTAAAACGGTGAGACGGTGTACAAATGACAAAAGTCAGAATGTTTAGCGTGGGATCCTTATGAGAACAACAATATGCAAAATACCTCTTAATGGAAACATTAGATTTAGACCTAAATATATTATGATTATAAAGTGAGGGAATATGTCAACCGATTTCTTCAACTAAATCGGCCCAATATTTTCTTCATTTCAAAACGTCTTTATTATTGCATTTCTCGGATACATCTCCTCGATTTTTCTTCAGTAACCCAGCTGATTCCTTAGCAGAATTGTTGATAATAGGAGCTCCTGATTTCATCCAATTAATCAGCCTTTTTTTTCACAAAATTCGGTCGTGATATGGCGTCTCGTTCTGGTTGTTGATATTATATTATGTATGCTTACTTTATCGTTATCTAGAATATAATTTTCTCCTAAACCTGTATACAACGATTAAAAATATATGTTGGTATTGTTGTAGATGTAATTAACCTTTATAACAGTACTATTTTCTTTACATTCATCATGAAAGGTATCACATAAATTGTGAAATTGTAAGGAAATACCAATTTGTTTAAAAAAAAATGTTTACAGAGGGGCGAATATAAATGCAGAGGATATTGATGGATACACACCCCTTCTTAGTGCTGCGATGTATGGAAGTACTGAGACGCTAGATTTTCTCCTAAACGCGGGGGCCGACTGTACAGCTCTCACAAAAAGAGCCCAATCCATTGTTCACTTGGCAGCGGTCAACAACAGACAGAAAACACTTGAAGTGAGAGACAGTTTTCAGTTCAAACCATAATTTTAGTTGTGCTGGTTCTGTAGGTGGAGAGGAGTGGCAAGGTCTTCCCTACATGATTCACTGGCCTATTGAAATATATACCCAATATATACTGGTTGAGTTTTGCTGGTTACTACACTGGCAAATATATATTCAGTACAACGAGTGTTAGGTCACTCTTAAATATGTTAGGTCACCCTCATCATATATACATATCATACAAACGCAGTCTCAGAATATAAAAACAAATACAAATAGCAATACATTTATCGATTAATGTACAGGTGCATGACATTTTAAGGATTCTTTTGTTTTAAAAAGAACCTGAAACCAACCAAATATATAACAACTCTTATTAATGAATGCATTTGTTCTTCAGAAATTGCTGTCATTTCTCAAAGGCAATGGATCATTAGAAAAGCTCATCAGCTCCGATGATAGGATTGGCAACAGTCCCCTTCACTATGCGGCCGAACATGGATTCCTGGAAATTGCAAAGGTGAGAATATGTGTTTCTTAACTGCTGAACTGTATTTGTGAAGCTATAAAGTAAAAGCTTAGGCCCTAGTCCACTAATTAGATTGGACAGAATATTATTCAACTAGGGATGTGGACAGGGCATGGGGTATTCTTATTTCTACGATTGAGCTGTATCTGGACAGGATGTGTCCGATAAAGACTTTCAAAAACGTTAATAGAACCCCAGAATGGTACACTAGGGAAATTATACAGATGTCAAAGGTTAGGGATAAAGCTTTCAGGAAGGCCAAAAATTCTGGATCAAAGGTAGATTGGGATAAAGCAAGACGACTAAGGTGCAGGTTAAATGAAGAGATTAAAAAGTCTAAGAGTAACTTTTTAAAGATACAAATTGAGGCTTCAAGGTCTGAGCCACATAAGTTTTGGGAATTAATTAAACCCATTATGTCAAAAGAAAAATGTAAATCGAAAAATGACGAAATAATTGTAACTGATGAAGAAGGGAAAAAATGCAGTGGTTTAGAAGCAGCAGAAGAATTCAATAAATTTTTTGTAAATGTGGGTCCAGAATTGGCGAAAAAGATAAAGGGACGTACTACAGTAAGTGGGATATCAGGGACAGAATCGGTAGAGAGGGATAGTAAATTTATTTTTAATGATATAACAGATATAGCGGTAGAATTAGCTTTGAACAAGGTAGGAAATTTTAAAGCGTCCGGCATGAAATTCTTACCGACGAATATACTTAAACCCTGTATGAGGGCACTAAGTAAACAATTTGCCTATCTTTTTAACTTATCAATACACACAGCTAAGGTGCCTATAGATTTTAAAACAGCCGTCGTAACACCTCTTTTTAAAGAGGGAAGTAAACTTATTACAGGAAATTATAGGCCAATTTCATGCGTAAACTTGCCGGCTAAAATTCTGGAAAGTTGCGTCCAAGGTCAATTAGCCTCATATTTAGAGAGGGAGAAACTATTATGTGAAGCACAGTTTGGATTCCGCAATGGGAAATCCATTAATGACGCTCTCGACCACCTCTTTACATACACATATCAAAATTTAAATAATAAAAATTTAACAGACTTAATATTTTTAGATTTCAAAAAAGCTTTTGATACCGTTAATCATGATATTTCAATAGATAAATTGATAAATTTAGGAGTTCAGGAAAACCCAATTAAATGGTTCAGAAATTACTTAACAGATAGGTCGCAGAGAGTCGTCATTGGTGGAAACCTCTCCTCATTGCAAAAGATCACATGTGGGGTACCCCAAGGAACAGCCTTGGGGCCCTTATTATTCATAGTTTATGTCAATGATCTACATAAGGTTATAAAATACAGCAAAATCCAGCATTTCGCGGATGATACGGTTCTTTATGGTATCAGAGCTAAAGACTCAAACTCAAATCCGGGATTGCAGGAAGATCTTGATAGCGTTGTTAATTGGTGTGAGCTAAATAAAATTTCGCTCAACACCAAGAAATGCAAATCAATGACTGTTTGTTTAAGACCAGAAAAAATAGATGTATGTAATTATAGCATTGGTCAAAATGGTTTAGATGTAGTAGAGTATTATAAATTCCTGGGAGTAGAGATAGACAGAAAGTTAAATTTTAAAACATTCATGGAGAAAAAAATTCATGCCATCAGAATGAAACTTAAATCTATGTCGAAACTTTATGGAATCTGTGATACCAAAACCTTACTATTAATATTTAAAACCACAATACTTCCCCATATAGATTATGGGGACATATTTTATCAGACTACACCAATAAAGTATTTAAATCGATTACAATCTTTACAAAACTCTGCATTAAAAATAGCACTGAGATTGCCTAAATTTACATGTTCTAAGGATATCCATAGAACTACACATATGCCTTCGCTCTGTACCAGGAGACAAGGACATATCCTTGAACTAGCCTTTAGGCGTTCTTTGGTACCTGAAAACATAGACGATAGAAAGGTAAATTTAAGAGGGTTGAGCGTAGGGAAAAAATTGAAAGTTCCCAAACCCAATAATGAGAGTTTCAAAAAATCTTATATTTACAAAATGCCCACGCTGTGGAATGGTTTATCACAAGATACTAGACAAATAAAAACAAGGGAAGCCTTTCGAAATTGGTTAAAAAACTCCTACCCCCAGGAATGTGACCAATATTTAAAAGAGGAGGCTGTAAACTCCTCTGATCCGTAGATTGTATTGAATTGTACTATTAATGGTTATGTATAACGGTGTGAAAAATTTTATTATATGTATGTATGGTTGAAAAGTAGGGCACCAGTAGACAAATCAGGTACTGAAAATGGGAAAACGGGAAGGGGTTTGTGGACATGTAAGTCGCCACGATTAAGACCGATACAACGGTAACAATCACATTTGGGTGGGATGTGGGGACTAGGGATTCATTACTGTTAAGATTAGTTATTTATGCAACTATATTCGCAACACTGCCTTTTAATTAAATCCCTACCAGTACAGGCGGGAATTCTTAATACTCTTAACCTATCTTTCAAGCATTATTCAATTTTGTATACGCTAGCACTAGTAAACTAATGATTGTTATAAAAGTCCTACAGTAACACCCAGTACAGGGCCAGTAGTGACAGTTAGGTGCATTGTAATATTATCAATTTATGTCATGTTATTAAGCCTCTTAGTAATACTGCGAGGTGAAGATTCTAAGTTTTAAGTATCAACAATATTACAGGAGTAGAAGAGGACCTGAAAACAAAACAAGACACAGGACACATGCTACAGAAAAAGTGCGAAACATCAAACCTTAAAAGCCCTAATACGGACTAAAAGCCGGACTATAAATCATTGATAGAAGGGCATTGAATCTATTTTAAATCTAAAGCTGAAAAGAACCTCAGAAACATTGTTCATTTTATGAATCACGATTATTTCAATCTTTTCTATGTATTCGAATCTTTTGTTAAAGGGCTACCAGGAAGATCTCCATTGGAGAGGGATTAATGGTCCTATTCTTTATTTCATATGTATATGTTTACTGAATAAAAGTTGTATAATAATAATAATAACCCGATTCTCATACGATTTCGCCCCGCAGAGAACCCCTTTCCACGAAATTCCGTGAGAATCGCATGAGAATCGGCTTGATGGACTAGGGCTTTATGATAACCCATCTTCTATGTTGTTCTGAACTTCAGATGTTACTATGGCATGGCGCAGATCCAGAGAATAAAAACGAGGACGAAGCAATTCCTCTACATATTGCAGCTGCGTATGGTAGAACAGGGTATCTTGATTTATTACTTTCTAAACTACACAACTTCCTGATAAAGCATAAATCGAGTAGTTTGACCCATTCGACTATTTTGCATCAACTGATTTTGCGCCACAGCTAGAGGCCTCTTTTCCACTAAATTGTGTAAGAATGGCATGAGAATTGGCTTAGTTTACAGATTCTTTTAGGAAAATTTGTGTATGATCATGTTGAACTTTGACCATATATAAATGGATATATGTTACAGAGTGGTGCGCCATATTTTAGAGGTGGCTGAAGATCCAACTATTGTACTAGATGAAGATGAGGACGGAAATTCACCACTACATCTAGCGGCAGAACATGGACACACAATGGCTGTTGAAATACTGGTGGAGAAAGGGGCCAGTCTTAGGTCAAGGTCAGTGTTTGTTTATTACCGCTCATCCTATATATCACAAGGCCGAAACATTAAACAATCTCAAATGTACTTAATAATCGGACAACTGTTATATTTGTATTATGTCCGACAAGCAAACATTTGTAACGTTAATGTCGTTGGATATTGTCTGATATTTCATGAAAAAAATCGTCAACGCTTTAATTAAAAATATATGAAGGATATCGGAATAGGCTCGTATTGTATAAGGCATGGTGTATTTTACTTCATTTGTCTCTGCTACAATAATTTACGTTATGGGCAACAGCTGGAAAAACCGCATTTGGACAGAAACTGTCTATTAATTAATTCCTTATTGTTTGTTTGTGATATTTTTATTTAGGCTTCATCAGTGTTTAATATAGTTACATCTCAGGTAATTAATACAAGAAATTGTAATAAAGATAGATATTAAATAAACGGACAGAGACTGAGATAACAGAGTGACAGCCCGTGTTATTTCATTCAAAATGGTAAAGTTAGAAATGATATTTAAATAGAAAGGACCAAAAATATCTGCATATGCATGCATGCAAGTCTACTTACTATCGATGTGAATGTGGGTACTTATTGTATGGAAAGATATACTTGTATTCAGGCCCAAAATACGGTGTACTGTACATAATAGTTAAGTCATGATGATTTCCCCGCATGTTTACAAACTGTACTCATCAGTCTCATGTTTATTATTTTTTACAGAAACCGCTTCATGTGGACTCCACTATGTGTCGCTTCTGCGGGTGGCTGCGTTAGTACACTTCGCGTTCTGCTTCGCGCGGGCGCAGATCTCAGTGTCATCGATCGCAAAGGGGTAAGAGGGATCACATTTTGTTTATTACATAGATCAACTGGTTCAATTTCTCTAAATCTTCCATCCTACATTTGTTAAAGAAATCCGTATTGCTACGTTATGGATCTCCAGAGCGGTTGCGATTTAAACAAAGTGTATTGAAAAACTGACATTTTGTGATATGTTTATTTTTAAGTATTTATCCATAACTGTTACTTTTTGAGTACATATTCGATGTAAAAATGCATCAAAAGGGGTAGGGATATTCCGCAACCACGCCTTAAATTAGAATATAAAGGCTAACTACCTCTGGCGGATCGATATGTTCTAGGTGTTTTCTCTAAATAACAGAAAATACAGATATGAATGATATAAAATCCACCGTGAGGTAATTAGCCACATCATGCATGCAAGAATTGTGACATTCTTCTTTTAAGATAGCACAAATCATTTAGCAAACATGGACATGCAGGCGTCGTACAACTATTTTGCTAAACGTTCCACTTATTATGTAAACTTCTAGCATTACAGTCAAGTCACGATTTCAATCTTTAGATCTGTGGAATAATGTTGCCTTGTGTCTCGGACAGAATACTCCACTACACCTCGCCGCTAAAGATGGACATGAACGTGTCGTCCGCCTCCTAATCAGACATGGAAGTAACATGTCTTCTACAAACCTAGAGGGAAATAATCCTCTCGACCTGGCAATTAAGCATCACCAGAAGTAAGCTGGATTGGATGAGCCCTCGGGGAGATATCAAAATAGAACTATCCTTTGAATAGAAACACTAAGAAATTGTCAAGCGAAGCGACAGAAGTCTGGTTGGGTTCCATTTGTGTATCTCGTTATTTTATATTTATTTATACACAGTGAGGATGTTAATAT
This sequence comes from Sthenelais limicola, assembly GCA_942159475.1. Taxonomy (NCBI): domain Eukaryota; kingdom Metazoa; phylum Annelida; class Polychaeta; order Phyllodocida; family Sigalionidae; genus Sthenelais; species Sthenelais limicola. Next base: position 65,650,890 of record OW804097.1, on the reverse strand, counting down.
TGCATCTAGAGTGTTTGCTGTAACTGTAGTAAGGCAGCATTTCTAATGGGAAAATAACGTAAATAAATAGATACTCTAGAGCAATTACATATCATCTAAGGCATGCTGATATATATAACGTGTATACATGCCTATGAACATACGACGAAGCATTATATAATCGCTTACACGTAAAAAATAATGATTTTTTTTCAGAGATGTTGCCATGGCAATTATATCATCTGACCAATGGACAATTGCGCTGAGGAACAGAACGCCGATCGGTCCCGAGGGTTGTTTTACTACTCCGCTCCGGAAGCTTGTCTTAAATATGCCAAGTAATTAACATGATTAATAAGGTGTACTATATTTAACAATAGTTATAACAGTGTTAACACCATCACTGGGTTTGAATAGAGACACGCTTTTACAGCACCTGGCTTATTCTTGTAGATGTGTCATTCCTTTTCATTAGAGGCCCAGCAGTTCCTTTATTATTTCCAGATTCTCAACATAGATTCAGACCAATCCATAACAATAACTTGCATCCTATTAATAAAGTCCTTCGCTTCGTTAGAGATTCATATATTCATAGTTCTTGTAAAAGCATTGAGTCTAGTTAGCACGACATTTCGTATCCATTCATGTAAATCTTTCGCGAATATAAAAACTAGTAAAGAGCAATTCTGAGATAAATTCCAAGAGTATGACATCATGTTTTTCCATAAATAAAATGTGAAGGATTTGGTACGCAGGTGGTCGATTTTTCTTGTTGAATATTCGAGACATTTGCTTGCTACTGGGAGCCCTCATTACGGCAAGTTTATTGATTAGCATGTAACATAAACTCCAACTTTTCGTATTCTAGTAGAACCGAAATATTCTTGATAAAGTGATAATGCAATATACATCTTAGCAAGTCCAAAAAAGCAAGTCTCGTAAGTTTAACATGAAATACGAAAAAGGTGTTATTCAATCTGCAGGAATCGTGTTTCATGAGCAGGTCGTAGACTGGAGAGCAATTCCACAAATCATTTCTTTTCAATTGTAGGCGTGGCGGAACATGCATTTTCAAGATGTATCAGCCACTCAGAATCTATGGACTTGAAGGATGATGAACTTGAACTAATCTTCGATTTTGAGTTCGTTGATGATTCATATACGGCGGCTTCATGGGGTGACGATAGAATCTTTTCTACAGATACTCCAGGTATTGTAAGACAGTTCGATTGGATTTATTATGATAATACTAAGCTTCAATAAAGAGCGAACTAATTCATAATGTTCTATCCAAAAGATTATTTGTGTTTCTGTTAATATCATCATCAATTTTAAACATCGCACTCACTGATCTTGGAAAGCTACCACTTTTTAAAACATTTGTTATCACAATAGAACACCCTTATGATTCCGACGGGAAGGTATTGTCTCATGCAAAGCCAAGTTTCGAGAAAGCATGGCAGTTGGCTGATCATCATATGTTAAAATGCCTTGTAAGTTGGATTTCGATAATGTCAAGTCGAATTATATATAGCTCAGAATTACAGAAACTCTCATATGCAACTCCTCTCTCCATTCGCCTCAAATTCTATTAAAAGACACTTTCTATTTTTTGATTAATGACATTCCTATTTTTCCTCTCATCCAGTGTCATTCAAAGAGGGCTGAACTACTCTATCATCCTTTAACTCTGGCCTTGATCCGGCACAAATGGCGACTTGCACAGTTTTCCTTTATCTTCTATCTCTGTTTCTACGCCTTTTTTGTCGGGTTTGTCACTACCTATATGACTCTCTCCACGCCGCCTTACTTGTTGTGAGTAGTGATTACAATAACTTCTTCTTTGTGAATTATGTTAGTCTCCTCAACATATTAAATTGATAGCTAGTAAAATATTATATAATAATATATATATGTAATGAAATAAATCGATTAATAAATTAATGAAAAATATTGTGAATTTTGGAAAGATTGGATTGGAATACTTTTGGCAGACCTAAAGTTGTATATTGCAAGGCTAAGCAATTAATGGCTATACTAAGATATGGACGTATCGTTTAAACAGTAATGACATTGATATCCATTCTTCATTTGATAATTCGAACAGCAATAGCACATTGTTGGAAACCGTGTCTACAAATTGTCAGGCATTTGGCCAGTCTGACATCATCACCTCTCTTAAAACATTACGACCTTATGAAGCCCAGGGTTCAGGAATAATCATATGGTGTCTCGCAGCAGCAGGACTCTTGATTGAGGTAATTGAACTTTTCAAAAATTCAATCTTACTTCTCTTGATACCAATTTAACTATCAAAGAGGTATAAGTTGTTTATCTGTTTTGCAGAATAGTTAAATTGGTTTGGAGTTCTATATAATAATGTATTGCTTGCAATCCACACGTATAAGCATAGTGGTATGTAAAGCTAATATATATGCTTCAATTGGCATTTTTCTGTGAGTAATGTCATCTATACGTAATATTATACACACTAAAATGTACCTTATTCGTAGGACCACCAACTCTTTGCATAACGAACTGCATTGTACATGTTAGGGCCCCGTCTGAAATACTATATATACCATTTGAATGAAGTGATATATTAGTGGGTATCTTAATTATTCTGCAACACAACTATATGAATTTTTGTATGTTATCCACGCTTATCATATTATGTCCCTTACTTTTTGCAGATTATCCAATTAATCAATGTTGGAAAGCATTATTTCGAGGACTCTATTAATATTCTTGACTGGTTTACTTATGTTTCTTGGTCGATCGTCGTTTTGCCAATACATCCCTGCCATATTCGTACAGTATGTAGTCTTCATTTTAGAAAAAAATTCTTAGAAATCTTAGATATTCAAAAAATGTCCATATAATTTTGCGAATGAGTATACCACAAATTGTCAACTATTGGAACCCTCATGCCCAGTCTACTGATGTAAAATTTGCTTTAATATTTTCAGCATTGGCAATGGCAATTAGGAGCCGTGGCCATGTTAGTTGCCTGGCTAAATTTAATATTATTTCTACGACGTCTTCCTTTTATTGGAATATACTACGTCATGGTCGGCCAAGTATTTCTTACCTCAATTAAGTTCTTCATATTCTGCTTCTCGCTATTCATCCTGGCATTCGCACTTACATTCTTCGTCCTCTTGAGAAACCAGGTATTTGGTCTTTTTGATTGCACATATCTGTAGTCTGTAGAGGGTAATACTATTACAATAATACACAGGGGTTACATACCTTTCAAAAAGAGCGTTTCAAACAACATGAATTGAATTAAGTATATATAATGTCATATGTTCCTCTCTTAAAGGTCTTTGTATTTGTTTCAGCCTGAATTTTCAGACCTTGGTCTATCATTTGTCAAAGTGTTTGTGATGATGATTGGTGAATTGGAATACACTGGGCTCTTCCATAACGCTGAGATCCCTGTGGCCCATAGAACCATTACTATTATCATATTCCTTATCTTCCTTTGTATGGTGACTGTAGTCATAATGAATCTGCTGGTGAGTTCCGTTGTAGTTAAGGTTTTCAAGCTTCACAGAATCCAAAATAATGAAAACTTTGTATCTCAGATTGAGCCATTAAAGACAATTAAGGCCCTGGCGGGGCTACACTAGTACGGAAGCCCATAGTGTTCACTAAATACACTTGAAAATGGTAGAAAAAAACCATGAACAAGTATATCTGTACTAGAATAAGATCTTGCCAACACACAGCCGATTTGTCTCCCGATTGCCCCCCGATTTTGGTCTCCCAATGAATCCCATGACTTCATTTCAAATCCTGGTTTATGTTTTTTGAAATAACATAAACCATGATTGGAAATGAAACCCTAGGATTCATCGGGAGACCAACATCGTGTGTGTGGGGGGGGGGGGGCGCAATCGGGGGCCAAATCGGCTGTGTGTGGGCAGGGTTAATTTTCTCATATTTTTTCCTACCTTTTAAATAGTTTTAGTGAACGTAATACGAGACATTTACCAAACATAATATACAGTTAAAATGTTTTTCCCTCCACAAATCATATACAATTACATGGAGATCAGACTTGCAAACATTTCATTTTACTAATATTTTCATTTGTGTCTAAAGGGACTTGTCCACTAAGCCGATTTTCATACGACTCTCACGGAATATAGTGATAAAGGGTCCTCTGCGGCACAAAATTACATGAGAATCGGTTTAGTGGACTAGGGCTGTCAAACACGTATTTCTCAACTGTCAAATTGTGACGATGACATGTTTGATTCGGTATTTTAGACTGGTTTAGCTGTAGGTGACGTGGAAAACGTCCAAAATATCGCAATGGTTAAGAAACTTATCATGCAGGTAAAACAGCCCGAGGCACTTTTTCTTGTCTTGAAATGATAAATAGCACTTACCTATTACCCTAAAGATCCAAGACGGTTATGGTTTCACTTTTCACATCTGTTCTGACAAAACATGCATTATTTTCGCAATTAAAATAACAAATCGAGTAATTTCATTCCACAACAGGACAAAGTGATCTCTAATCTGACTATTTTCAGATTGATTTGATTTTGGAAGTGGAAATCGCCTTATCCGAGCGATTAAGACGGAAGTTTCAAACGTCCATCCCTTCATTAACTCTCCGTCCAAATAAACACAAATCCAAACTTTACCACAAAATCGCCAGCCTCGCGATGGGTCCTTTGGGAGCAAAAGCAATCGCAGAAGCCGTTTTTAAACCAACGGTAAGTCAACCATATGAAATACTGATGACCATGCACCTTTTTATAATTAAAATCTGAATTCTGAAATCTGAAATCTGTTACGAAAAAATGATGTTGTATGTTAATTTATAACTAAAATAATTCTCCTTCTAAACAACCCGTTGTTTTTATTCTTCAAACAAGACCCAGGGCTAATTTAACTGGCCTTATTTTCACGTTGTAACATACAAAAACGCAATTGCATGCAATATCGAGAGCACACGTTTCCTTCTTTTATTATGAAAGCTGGAAGAACTGGATTTCATCAAGATGATTATTACCAATTTGTCAACCTCATACATATATGTGACCTTTTAACTAATATTCCTTTTTAAATTAAATTAAATTAAATTCGCAGTTGGACGGAGAAAACGATCCCATTGTTGTAGACAGAGAAGAGCGTCAACCAGATTTACCAGGAGCCAAGGCTGGCGGACCTATGGGCGGTTCAAGCAGAGTGTCACCCGAACGCTCTGGCTTCAGTATTCCCGACCGTGAGAAAATAAAACGCCTGGATGAGAAGGTGAACAAAGTCTTGGATATTGTAACCGCGATGCTGCAACGCCAGGATGAAGCATGGCAAATGGAAGACAACACTAATGATCTTCACGACGTATAAATCCGTCCTTGAACTTTCTTCCTCGCGTTGAATTCAACAAGGAAATTATATTATGTATTGAGATTTGGAAAAAGTACTCTTGATATATTTTTATGAGCAACGGTTGTGCCTTTTCTTGCCAAGAATGAACATGTGACGTTAAAAGATATGATATGGCCTGAGAGTGAATATCAGACTGATTGTAGTAAGTAGTGTTTGAATAAAAAGTCAACACATTCCTTCATTGATGAATATATATTTGTTGAACAGGTATCGTCATGACAAACACAAAACAAACCATTCATGAAAATCTGCACAATCCAATGACCTTTCACTGGTAAATAGTAATCATGGTTATAATCATTCCAACTGATACAAATATACAAGTTAAACATCTACTTTATACACGAAATATCATGGAGAGATGATTCAATTTGTGGAATGTATTTATCACGTCGAATATTCCCTTTGTATGGTAAATTCAAATGGCAGTTTTCGACCTCAAGGAAATGCAAAGTAAACTTTAGTGTGCAATGAGATACTTGTACCGGATCCTCGCGGGTAATCCTAAACTTATCCAAATGGAAAGGAGTGATATTTACGTGATTTGTTTGGCTTATCACTGCAATATATATACAGCACTGTTGTTATTTCTTACTTTTATATTGAATTTCCCGAAAGGATCTCCCGGAGAGTCCCATACATTGAAAGCTGCAAAATCTACCGGGCAGATAAAACACCTGAAGTGTCAGACAACGCATGCAATGAACACATATTGTAATTAAAGATATGCACCAGAAGTATAATAATCATTGCGATGAATTTCAGTCCGGTTTGCGATCGATGCATGTGTCCAGTCTTTATTATCGGAATTTGTAAATCTATTTCTTTTATCAGGTTAGATATTAACAGTTTTCATATTTCAGAATCACATGGCGTCTCGTCCGGAATAGGCATATGTCCAACCATCATTTGACTATTAATAATCTACCAACTGTGACTTGTACATATCACATCGACATCAACGTCGTTCGTGGACAATAGGCTTCATTAAAAGGATCTCTAAACCTATTCTAATATCGAATATAGTCTACATTGTCCATTATGAACATCATCGTTGTATTTCCATCTACTATGTTTCTAGCGTGTGGATACTTTAACGAATTCATGAGATAAGGCAGCGCACGGTCAATTTGCAATTGAATTAACAACTATAACTTGTTTAGAGGCCCTGCTACATAGATCAATCTAAAAGAAAGCATAACGAACGATGAAAATATTCCAAATAGGTCGGGATCCACAGGATGGAAGAATCCTGCTTCATTCGGACTTATTTATGCATTCATTATGTCTCACTGCATGAAATGACCCCAGTAACGTAGGATATTGTGCACCCATTTAATTAGAAATTCTTCGCATTCCTTCTCACGAATAACTCAACAGTATAGATGTATATATGGATTGGATGCCCGGCTTGCCAGAAGGACTGTTCGCTGAATCTATACTCCCAGAAAATTGTCAGTTATACCTGTTGAAATTAGTCAGTTCGTTCCACTACCTCCATCCACAGAATAACACAGAGCTGCATGCACCTTTTGTACGACATGACAGGGAAAGGACAAAATGAGATAGAACATTGTTATAATTCTGGAGAATCCTGGTACAATTATATAGTATGCAAGGCAATACATTGTCTGTGTGCCCTTGCAGAGGATATACTTATTATGGTATACATCAAAGAGTGCATGAATAGCATGTGGATCTAATGATCAATCTCAAGTATCGTTATGAGGTAAAAATAGATCAATTGGTATAATCACCCTACTCTTCAAGATTAATTAAACTTTCAGACATTCATGATAATGTATATCCGTGGCATAGAGATTATATAAAGGGGATCTGGTTATCCATATGGATAGAATATATATCATATTCCATGTCTCCTACCAAGAGAACACACAATAACTCATCTTGTAATATCCATTTTCGTTTGTAACCGGTGGGTATATGAAAATAAGGTTTAATGATAAAGTAGTAATCTGGAAACATTATCTAAGAAATGTATCAAACAACTCTGTGCTAAGCACTTCTAATGCCCAATATTCATCATCGTTGATCTATATATATCACTCGTTGTTCCAGAAGAACATTTTGCTTATACACGGCTATCATTTACTGGTCCTTTTTAGATCAACTTAATTTAGAAAATGTTGACTTACACCTTCAGAGTCATTTGTATTCAAGTCTTCATTAGTGTCACTCGTTTTTTTATTTGCATGTGTGCAAGTTTACATCCTGTATTCAATTGAACCATCAATTCAACACTTCAGCTTTCTCATCTTCGTAGTCGATGCCACATTGCTATTGGACGTCTCAGAGATGTCATCATTTGATTCCAATGCGTTAATTCTGTTCCAGATACATTTGAACCTAGTATTACATGTCCGATGGACCCTAGAGTGCCGTCGTTATGTTGCTCTGCCATTGTCAGTCTTAATTGAACGTTCTGAAAGTTGGTCATTATATAATTATTACAAAATAAAGGTAAACGTGTCATGCACGTGACATACTAGGCCGAAAAGTGGGAGTTCCATATTGCCTACATTAGTATGTCAAAATTCATGTCAAATAACATCGATCGAAAGTTCGATTTTCTAATTTTTGTACTGTTCTATTCTAAAAGTCTTTTAACCAAAGTTTTAGAAGATTTTCTTTGGTTGGTTTTGTCCCAGAGTTTCATAAAAGTCCACATTCATATTTCGGAGACCCGCAGAAACCCTTTCCTGCGGTGGCTTCAATAACTGAGAATGCAGCTTTGAGGTACATGTAATAGCAAAAATATCGCTCGACAAATAAATGAAATACTTAGTAAATTAAAATATTACCGTCAATGCAGATGAAGGGACATTGAAAATCACAGCCTCGTTAAAGATAGGATTCTTGTCATCTCTCTTTAGAGTCGTTTTCTTCTTACTTATCTTCTTTCCATTTTGGAGGAGGTAGATCTTCACAAAACAATCTGTAAAAATAATTGAAGAATGATATGTTGACACAACCCCATCGTTTATCTCTCCCCTAGTAGAATCCTTGGAGTCTATAATACATTGCCACGACTGCAACCACCTCCGCTAATAACTGATTTAAATTGAATTGCAGTCAAATTGAATTTCTTTGGGTTAATAATGCATAAAGAATTGATCTTACCTCCTACTTCTCTCCCATAACTCCACTTCAGATTGCGAGCTTTGGCTACAACAACCGTCAATCGTTCAGCAGTAGGCAGGTAACTCACAGAGAAAAATAAATCGCCGATTTCTGTCGGTCTCTGAAATAGGACACAGGGAATTGGGATTTGCTTTAGCTAAAATATACAGCATTATGATTCTTATTATTTGTTATCCCTTTTCAGTCGGAAATTGTCCCCATATCAAGAGTATTTGATGCACATTAAAATAAAATGTATCAGGAATTTATCTTAATGCACTTAGCGCATAGTATTATTGTTGATACCGCTTATTGCATAAGAAATTATACGTTTTTATCAGTATTGACAATGTTCAATAGGCCTACCTGATCAAGATCTCTCAGATTCATCCAAATACGTAGTGGTTGTCTGAGGTTCAGGTCGCCCAGTCGTACATCCGTCTCCCCTTGGAGTTTATGTCGAGCAAACTGATCGCTGGAGAATACCTGAAATGGAAGGATTTATTGTACATAATATTATTTCTAACGAACTCTTTGATAATTATGATGTATAGCTGTATAAGATCCTGCCGCTATTAAAGCAATATTTAAATATTACATTTGTCTTCTCGAAGCCTGATTTTGCGTACAGAACGCGATAAGATAATTTAATAGTTTCATCTAATTAAACTTTAAATATTATACCAACCAAAGATGGGCTGAAATAGCTACCCCCATTTCCCGCACATTGCATATTCTTAGATCTCTTTCAAACATATCTTTGATTAAATTCCTCAGATATTATGTCGACTATTCGTGAAGTGACTGTATAGAATGTTAACTATGCTATGCGATCAAAAGAACTTTACCTGAAATTGTACCGTTGTATTTTCTAGAGCTTCGGGTTCAAGGTTACAAAGAAATCTTTCCGTAAAATTGGGATTCACTGTCTCCTTCTGCACCTATAAAACATGATGTCCAAACTTAAGGAACTACGCTTAGATGGTTTTCACATTTATATAAAGTTTTAATTCCACGTTCAAATTTAAAAATAGAATTCTATAGTGTCAAATAAAGTGTCGATGGACACAAATTTATATAAGTTTCTCATTTTGAGAGAGTAGAATAGCAATCAAAATATGACCTACTCGAGTCTGGAATCGCCCGCATGTGTGAGGAGTAACCCAAACCTTGACATATGAATCTAGGGTTCCCGTAACCTTGTTAGGCTCGAGGTCCTTTGCTTGGATTACACTAATAACCAGTTCTGACACTTCACTGAAAAGGCATGGATTTAATTTCAATTAAACTTATTTCATCCGGTGGAATTAAATGCTATTCAAACATTGTCATAATTATTGTCACTATCTCTTCCCTGTAAATTTTCTTTATTCAAGGATAGTGACAGAGAGTGACAGAGAAATTGAGCTACGTATCTTTCATGAAATTAATTTACCTGTCGTATTCAAGACCAAATTCCATTTGGCCTATTTTCGGCTGGCCAGTCTCTAGATCTACGACTGAAGAATCTGAGGCCACGCTATCACAGGACATAGCCCGCTGTAAACCGACTCCTATTTCATGTTCTGAACCTGAAAAAAACCAGAAAATAGTTGTGTATCAGGTGTTAGTAAGATACGTATCATTACTTCAACATAATAGTCTGATATATTGGCCATTACCTGATCATCAGCCTTGAACCTTAGAAGCGGATAATATGATACACTAGGGACTGTTCATTTTTAACCACTGGAGAGGAGAATTTTCAGGGGGGGGGGGCTTTTTTGTGCAGACTCTGAAGGGGGGAGGCATCTGATTTTTTGGTCAGAACTACAATGATGTAGGCGGGGTCATGACATTGTGCACACATTTTCAAGGGGGGGGGCAAGACATTTTGCACGAGACTTTTAAGGGGGATATACAATTTTGCACAAGAATTTTTCGTAAATTCTCCCCCCCCCCAGTGGTTAATTATGAACAGCGTCCCTGGGATAAATAGGGGATTTGCATAGCAGCCATTTTGAATCTTAATTAGCATGGTATTTTGGGACTAATGGTACAGTGTAAAACCTATAAAAATGTTCAGCATGGGCTATATATCTGGTTTCCAATGTCATATGTCCAATGTTGTACATCTTTCCATAAAACAAGCCTCCATTTTTCCCATCATGCATTTGACTTTCATAGATCCTTTACACAAGCTACGATATTGGTGAAGACATTCTTGCAATTTTTGATAAAAATGTTGGCAAATATGTGTAGGTCAGATTTAAATAGAAACCACCCCAGGGTGCACTGTAATAGACATGCGCAGTGGCACATGCCAATCCCCTATTGCAATGCCTCCTCCTCATTAATAGCGACTGATATGAACATTGTGATGAGAGGGATGCATTCTGAACCATGCATATATAGGTGATAAATTGTAATCTGATTTACAAGGTAAAATATCTAACCGAGAAAATCATAGTTTAACGATCAATATCGAATTTCTTTTAGGCCACACAGAACTTCTTCATTGATCTGGGTCTTCGCTTAAGACCCCATAATGATATAGGCTTAGATTCCCTTTGGTATACATTAAGACCTCTATTTCATAATATGGGTTAAATTACTTTAATTGACGATCACTGATGGGAGAGGTGATCGATCATACGTTGAAACACAGAGTACACATCTATACAGACTTATGTTTAGGTAAAGAGTACGCTAAAGGATCGTTTACCTATCGATATATTATCCGGGGAAACTGGACTGTCTCTGCCATTTTCTAATACACGATGTCCAATATCCGCTTCCACATCCGGGTATTTAGATCCCGATATTGTAGAAGATCGAAGAGAATCATAATGCACATGAAGATCGGTAGGTGGTTGATTCTTTTGCTAAAATTGGAGAAAACACAATCACTCAATGATTGTCAAAAGATTGGGTAAGTTTTGGGCACATATTGATCACAACTAAACTATGTCAATTTTTCAAAGGGGAATATATATAGGCACAGTATCGATTTTAAAAGTAATAGGGTATGATGAACTATATTCAATATAATAGTATGCATTATGTACACTAAACATCAAATTCATTGCATATATTATACTAACATCTTTAATTATATTTTAACTACATTCACACATGTACATATATTTATAGTTGCCCTTATTCACTAAATATCATTCACGTGTGTGTCGCTATAGACTTACCGAATAACCGTTTACACCTCCGACACTTGAAGTCAAATTGGCACTCTCCTCATTAGCCTCGAAAGGAGAAGTAAATCTTAGTATGCCGCCAAAGCGACAGAGCAGGGCGATGGTTCCTATGACAAGGGCGCTCAGACCTAGCAGAATCACTGCTACCAACCAGTCCCCCATGGCTGAAAATACACAAAAGTAAGCATTTAAAATGTTCTGGTACGAACTCCTCCTATAGTCAATACTTCCAACCGGGGCATATATAAAGCTGAAAACACATACTATAATACTATATAATGGATATGATACTTATGTGAACTCCCTGGATGTATGAACCTAGTCGCTTGTTTGTAATGTTATTATGTTTGAGTAATTATGCTCATTCCTATTGAATGTAGCAGAATTTGCTGGCACAAATTTGGAAATCTGAATATATTCAGATGTTCACGAACCATTTATTTCTATTTAACAGCTTTAGACAAATATAAAGAATATTTCAATTCAATTCAATATTTAATAGATTAACAAGATGAAGCTTTACAACATGTTCGAAAATAAATAAAGACCTGTAAAGGCTTTGGAAATTGTCGTATTCAACATGTAGAAATGGCTATAAATAAACCAATATAACTATTATAGAGCGTGGACCAATGTTATTCGCAGTACAACACATTGTTGTACAAACTATTGCCGAATGCCAATACCATCCAGTAGTAATACCATTCACTACGGTTCACTTCTCATCGACGTTACCCATCCTGAATGAAGGCTTGACTCAGATCATTGATAAGCTTAACCGTGGGTCAACTAACCGCACAGACAACAATACCTCCATGTAATCAGGCAGCAGAATTCTCATCCTTTTATGCTATTGAACACGAAACATTCAATCATGAAGCCTATCCATGACAAAAGCCTCCCTGATCCTATCTGCCTCGACTACGAGAGGTTATTGTGCATAAGTTCTCTGTTATGCTGCTCTGTGTTTAGGAATTATTCCCTTATGGGATTGGGCTTTATGTGGATGTATGTTGAATCATATCACGCGTGTACATGTCATAGGCATCGATATTTACGTGGCACATGTACTTCCAATCAACATCAGTCCTGAACACTTGAAAGAATCAAGGGTTGGTCTGAACCTTTTCTTCAATTCTCATGACAATTTTTTTTTCAAACCTGTGACATTTCTAACCATTTCCTTGACTGCCAAGTTTCTATGGTATGGGTATATGGATATGGTATTGTACTACTATCAATCGAGACAAATCTAGTTAAGTAATTCGAAATAAGCACTCGGGTCCAAGGAGACAAAGAACCCAAAGGGAGTTTCAAAATACCATTTTCAACCCAGACATAGCAAACAACTGAAGAGTTTTGTATGAGGGGAAAATGCCAGCACTGGAAAGGACCGTTAAGGGTCAATTCTGTGCCATTAATCTCCACAGTGATATTTTTTTTATAAAAAAGAAGCTATTTAAGCACTACTCGAGGATACATGGACATACCAAAGATTTATTACCGTTAATATAACCCTGGCTGTCAAGACAGCGTAAAACAAGCTATCACTCACTGACCACTTCTGAATTAACCCATGGGCCTTTAACCTAAAAGGGAAATACAGCAAATTAATACAGAAGTCTTTGATAGTTGGTAACAATTTGACTTCTAGAAGAAGCGAAGCCTTGCAATGGTGTCAGGGCGTTGATTTAAGAAGCCATAGAATTTCTATGGCGGATCTATTATTCTTGTCCTTACTCCTATACCGTCAACCATATCAGTCTCTCAAACAAGAGATGTAGCATCTTGCCAACTTCGGATTTCAGTAATCCCAATGGAACAAATGGAACATTGGATAGGCTAGAATACCGGGAACGGTTTTTATTCATTGAATGTGGATGCTACAAATGCATCTTTATTGGTGTATGCACTCCTTGCTAAATATTGTGATGTTCTACCTTTGTGGCAGTCATCCAAGATATGTAAATATTTCATGGCTGCGTTGCAAAGAAGAATGCAAATTCCTGGAAGGCTTTGAGGTGTCAGAAGAGAGCCATTATAACCTCTCATAAATTCATGTAATTCATCAGCGCAATGTGTGAAAATCGATCAAAGAATTGATTAGTACTTGGAGGGAGGGCCAGTGAGAATAATGTCACGTACAGGGCCTGACTCGATCTAAGCTTCAAAACGCCTACATTCACGTGGAAAGTGTTAGTCTAGAAAGCCATATCGACAACCCATCGATTGCCTAAATATCATATTCTGCCTGAATTAAACAACAATGTAGTTGGTGCTAGAATAGGTTCCAGGATCATTATATATCTATCACCACGGTTGATTGTAATGATCTCGGGCATTATGGCAGTATTCTATTTTCATGGAGTATGGAGAACCTAATTAGAATGGATAATATCCATACTACCCCGCAGCAAAATGACTAGCTAAAAGCCCGAGTAAAATGTTTAAGTGCCAATTATATCATATGGAATACTGAAGAGACTAAGAGCCTCTCATGTTCACGAATCAATTCAATAAGACTGTGCTTAATCTAATGAAAGGTGGGAATTATTGATCTACTTATAATCATTATATGAATAACTCGGGAGGCATGAATCCCCGAGAACATATACTACCGATATCAAACTGTTTCCAGCTGTTCATCTATATTTTGCATAGCCCTGGTGTTATGATCGTATGCAATAGTCCTTTCACCAAAGCCCTTACCAAATATTTAATTCTATGATGATTCCGAGTGTTAATGATACTAGGTATTCAGTAAGAATTATCAACACTTTCGAGTGTTTAAAACATATATTAAAGCATGTATTCAACAACATACATTTGTATCAACATATAATTTATGATCATATATATCTCTTAGTAACCGAAGATCATGGGATAATGTGACACATTCGGTAGTTGAACATCATGTGATAATGTGACACATTTGATAGTCGATTGTTAAATCACTGCATGTGCTATGCACACAAGATTGATCCGGAGCAATCCAAGATCTGTGCTTCCTTGTTTCCATTGCTAAAACCTTAACTATAAAATCAGAGCCAAGAGCTTCAACTCCCAGCACGTATTTTCAGCATGGTGGAGACTGAGGGCATAATATTCACAGCACATCTATTATAGGTAAAGAGGAGACAACTGGTGAGACCGCTCGATAGACCAATGAGCCCAATCTCCACCCTCGCAGTTCCGCACTTTCGCATGCACATTCTAAATCCATTAGAGGCAAGCAAACGGAAGCCTGTCCTCACCTTGGGCACCCAACCACAATTCTGGGGTAATGTTTATTACATCTGAGAGCCTCCATATGTGGTCTAGACTCCCCTATTCAAAAGCGCTTTTTCTAAAGGGCAGCTGTAGTGGTGTTGCTTTGGTCGCATCGTATATAGATCTGAAGGCCCTAGTTGGCCGTGCACATGTGGGGTTGTGCACTGGCACCAATAATCAAGTACACACTGGGATTTTTGGGGCAGAACGATTTCTAATTCACTAATGCATAGAGTTACTGGCTAGTAATTGTTTCTCATCAATGTATGAATCTGACATCAGATGTTGTATTTTTGTGATGACAGTTTCAGTCACTGCATGTTGATGCCCACACGGATAGGTTGATTGTGACACTGTGACGCCTTAAAACTGGTTTTCCCTTCCAACCATATCAGTCAAGTCTAATTCAATATTGCATAGGGTTCCTGACTGGTAACTGTTTCGTTTCTCATCAATATATGAATATAACATCAATCAATTTGTTGCGTTATTGTGATGGCAGTTTCAGCCACTGCATGTTAATGCCCCCACGGATAGGTTCATTGTGACAATGTGACGCCTTAAAACTCTTTTTCCCTTCCCAAATCATAGGACTTCTAGGGCAGAACCATATCAGTCAAGCCTAATTCAATAGTGCATAGGGTTAATGACTAATAATTGTTTCTCATCAATATATCAATCCACATCAATCATCTTGTTGGATTGTGTGATATAAGTTTCAGTCACTGCATGTTAATGTCCCCACGGATAGGTTCATTGTGAACATGTGACGCCGCAAAACTGGTCTTCGCTTCCCAAATCATGTGGATTTCTGTCCTGCCTGGAAGAAATTTATCGACAGACTTTTAGAACCTATAGGATACTATCAAGATCGGAAAATATGATTATGTTAATCCAATCTTAGCACTTTTTGATTAACAGACAATTCAAGTGGCTTATTTCGGCTAAATAATCACTCGACTTCTATAATGAATTCCCTTTCCTTGCGAGTAGGTAGTACATAATAAGTTCTACCATGTTTAAATACCGTATACAAGGCCTTTCTGGCCCTCCGGGTATTAACTAAAATGAGAGCTGCTTGTTAACGACATAACGTCTTTTTGTCATGCACTAAACTTATGTGAAATGCCTCCTATGTGCGCTCATGCCTGACGCCTGGGGAAAAGTCAGTAATTCCTCCGAGATTGCTGTTTCGAGGCGATAACTTGTCTCCTCGTTAGAGCTTTTTAGTGTCAGGACACAACGTAATCCGATTGTGTTGGAGGGGGGGGGGGGGAGGGGGTTACGCTGGTGTGTTTACTAAATTTGTATTTCTCAACAACAAATGCATATTATATGAATGCAACATTGAAAAACTCCGGTAGGAATAATTCGATGCCCTAATTTTATAAACCTATTTCGTGATGCATATCTCGATTACCAAGAAACTGAAAGCTATATGTTTGACTATGAAACTATCCATTGCAATGCTATTGCCTAGGTTGATCGCTGCCAGAACATAGTCATAATTATAATGAACCAATTGCTTTTTGGTGTATGTGACAATTTCCATCAGGATAATAACCTAACGTTAGATTTAATGCCATATCCCGATCATTCATGAAATCTAGATATTATATTGGGATGTACTATTGGGTGAGACGGGAGGGCATAGACAGCCTTTCAATACTGGGATACTCTGCGGCAATATACTCTCAACTTGTGTAAAAACAAAGTTCGATATTTAGATGAACCAACGATGCTTAAATAGTTTTGGGGATCTGGTACCCTCTCCACATTCTCATCCCCCTGAATCTGCCTCTAATAATGGCGATTACAACATGCGACAACATTGGCATTAACTGCTTCTGAGACGCACATCGAGCGACGAACCCGCAGCTATAGTGATTAATGAGGCGGAGAGAAAGGGAAGAAAAAGAATTATGGAAGGAAGGTGGAGAAAGCGTGTCAGTATATTGGCACATTCCGGACGACGGGTGTCCAAATGTAGTCGGTCATTATTTCTGAATAATTGATACCAAGCACGAAAACCATGGAGTGTCTTTACTCTTTATCATGACAGGATTAATGATTGCTTCAGTCGATCATTCATCCATCACCGACTGTCTGTTGGGTAAATGCAATAATTCCAAACATTCATCACTATTATGGGGCTACTACATAAAATGCATATTGATATTCATAATAGATGATTCTCGTGTAACGTATGGTCAATGAAGTCACAGAGTAACCCCTTAAAAGGGGACCATAGCTTTGACTCCACATGTCCAACAGTATGCTTACTATAAAGTATCTGTGCTATGATAATCGATGCATCAAAATAAATCATTACCTTTGCGTCGTTATGCCAAAGACAATATACCAAGGTAGAACCAAACTTTGCCATGAGAAATTGGACATTTCAGGCACATTTGAAAGTTTGTATGAAAGCGGAAACAAGGTTGAGCTTCTCTAAGTAGGTCAAGTCGCTCCAAATGCCCCTTTAGTGTTTAATAACGAGATCTTGGCTGAGGATATTGCATTATTCAGGTTTGCGTACATGCCATGAATGGAAAGGCCCGTTGTATGGGAGGAGGTGAGTGGGGAACTGGAGCAGACGAGGGGAAGAATACCATGTATAACGGTATGAGCAGACTAACTGACTATACTGTTGAAGAAGGTGATAACATGGTTGTGAAAGTTTGTTTTCCACTATTTTCATCAGCATGGACTAATAACTAATATATTATATATACGTGGGTTGCAGGAAGCATGCAATTCAAATAATGACTATTTGGTTGGGTGCATAAAGTTAATAGATAGTTTCTGACAATGTTCATCTATAAATTATTAAGGTATGAAGCAACTATGTATGCGCAATATCTATAGGAGCATGTCCTATATATCATATACATTTTACATAGTTAATCCATATGCACATCATTCGTTCAGGCAAGGATCATATTGAACCACATGTTGACCGAAAGGTTCCGAATCCATTCCTCATAATCACTTCCCATGCATCGCAAGCAAATACATTTCTGATGATATGTCGCTTTTAAGATGAAATTGCCATGCCATGTTGCATTCCATCATTGTAGACAAAAGCTCTTGTCCATTTTACTGAAGTGTACTATGCCGGGTTACCTACTCCAGTCAATCCCCATCGCGGTGTATACCATTAATGCATCTTGCGGGGGTTTATCAATGAGGCCATGTTGTTGTTCAGCCTACCAACTACTCTTCTACCCACCATATCGCCTGTCGCTATATACTGTATCAGCCATACATAAATGAGCCATGTTCTTTTTATGTGTGAGACTACATAAAATTTCGATCGCTCATGGTACCGCAAACGCTGCCCCTCTCTCTGGCTCTTCCGCGGAGTCTCTAATCGAATAATGGACTTAATTGTGTATAGATGGTCCACTAACAAAATTGTTTAGATAACAAGAGTCGGAGGCTGTGTATAAGTTTAGATTTTCAACTATATACGTACATGAATAAATCTTTACATCTTATATCGATTTAATTCTTATACATATTCTGCAGCAAGGTCCTCATGGGAAGAAACTGCCCCTCAGAGAAAGATAAAACATGTATGTTGTAGTACAAAGACAGTTTATCAGTAAGTAGTACATACAATTGGGAATATGTAGCCGTCCTAATTGGAAAACATTAACTTCGGTCCGCAGCCCACCTTCGAAGGCTACCGTATACAAAATGAGATAATTGGAAATGTTTTGAAAGAAAAAATAAAGCTGCTCTATGAAAATGTTGCACGCACAAGACCGATTATTACCAGAGCAACAAAATACATTTATACATAATTGTATCCTCATGAAATAATATTTCTCGTCTTATTAGTCTTTCCTCCCCCAACACAATCCCGTCTATGACTTGATCAGATGGACTTATTTGTAAATAGAGGTGACGAATATCAGATCAATCTATCGTTCAGGTGTCTAAAATATTGCATCACCTATAATTGAGGGTGGAAGAGTATTGATTTTGTGGACAGTTTTTCCTCCATTGGAACAGGCAAGATTTATGGGCATTTTGGACGACATGAATCATTGGAATGGAACCAAACACGATTGGTTCAACTGGTGTAACACAATGGTCAGAGTGGCACGTTCATGGTATTGACCTTATGCCTTTCCATCGATTATACGGTGGAAGATTCGGTGGGTGAAATTGCTTTGGCAAAGAGCTGCTTCTCCGTCAATATCATTTGATGAGAGCTGTCGTATACCTTGACTTGCTTGTTTTGGGAGCCTGGCGTATCATTTCAGTCTCTGATGAAACTGTTGACATAATTTACCAAGCCTGTAAGATATATTCTCCAACGACACAAGGGTTGCTTAACATGGATTAAAAGTACTTCACTTAAATCCCTACTTCCATACTGTAGAATGCTTATCAAATAGCCTGCATCGCTGGCCCAACTTTGTATCGATATGTATGCTGGCTAGAACTACCAATCGCAGTGGAGGGATCAAGTTAATATCCTAAAGGCAAATTGGATGACTGTAAGAGGAAGGTTTGGCTGCCTGAGGGTAGTTAGATCCGTTTGAACTGGCGAACATTAGATGACGTTTGTACCTCACATCAGAGCCTCTGGAGAGGCACGAGTTCCCAATTACTATAACATATTACGCTGGCTCCAGGGGCGACCGACACATATCTCTTTGAAGTAGAACATAACTAGTTACTCCAGCCTGTATAGAATCAACCTAAGATCTGGGGGACGTTTGCGTAATAGGGTTCTTAGTGTTGTGTATATATGTATCATAAGTGGGTGATTAATTTGGAAGGGTCGCTGCATTGGTGGGTGATCCGGGTGTGATTGCTTCACCACCAAACCAACCGTTTGTGTATAATATATATATATATATATATATATATATATATATATATATAGAGAGAGAGAGAGATCAGGGTATTACATATATAGTATACCTTTACAGGACCTATTCGTTAATTGAGGGCTATTTCTACTTCTATGTATTTTGTGATTACTAATATTTGATATCAAAATACGAAAATAAACCCCTTTCGATATCTATAGACAACCTTTACAATAGTATAATATTATATAGACACAAATGTGAATCAGTGGGCTATTTTGTTCTATGCTTTGAAGTGAGGCCATGACGGCCTATGATGGAATGAAATGGCTCATATTCATCGTACAATAATTCCCATTACTAAGAAAAATGCTTCATATATTATATAAGCTTTCTGCTTGTTTGCTTGTGAGGTAGATTCTTCATCGAAGGTGAAACACATACAACGAAGGCTGCAGCAATATAACCTAGGGGGCTATGGTGTCTAAATTGCTTGATTGATCTCCGACAGAAGCCGACTACAGAGAAGCCTATGTAACTTCCCCATGCAAAGCAAGCATCAACCATGCTCGATTACTAATTAGTGAGGTATAACTACTACTTGTGAATGGGTAGGTTTATTACCCCTACAAAGGCTGAGGAGCATTTGTAGCCTTCTTGGAATTCCATGTAATTGCAAATTAAAAAGAATTCTTAATTGTGACGCCAATAAGGAAGGGCATTAGTCTAAAAGTTATTTCTTTTAAGTATCATCGATATATTCTCCCATATAGAATTACAAATCCTCTTCCTCAAGGGAATGCATCCCGTAATGATAAACACCATAAGGACAATTATGTCAATATTCTAAGATGCAATGTTGTTAGTATTATCAAAGCACATTCCATCGATCCAATATAACAATACTCAGAATGACGGGGGGATATGCCTTGGATAGGAGTGCCAGAAATGCATTCAATGCCAAGAGAACTTACTTTCTTTAGCAGCGCCCGATATTCAATAAAAAACCATGAGGTGCTTTAGGCCTGGATAAGACTATGTATTGTTCCTGGTCAATCAAGACCGATCTTGTCTAGGATTAGGTTAGCTCACCGGCTGCCAACCTCCTGAGATTAATTTTGTGTCAGCCTAAGTTAGGACACCTGCCTGTGTACGGTAGTCTTTCCTATCTTGTTTACCTTCGTATTATATATGTATACTTCAGTATAACAGTACATCTAGTTTAACTACCTCTACAGTCAATACTTATCCTGGACAATGGGATGATGCAGGTAACAACAATGGTTGGTTGCAATACCTGTGATTGTCGGAAGTATCACAGCTGCTCATTACCGCTCCATGATAGATCCACTCACAGGATATTGCTGGTGGGTATTTTTCCCGAATAGGTGCCAGTCACCATGTCAGATACATACATGCAGCTTCTTGTTATTGCTTATAATGCCAGAAAAATAAAAGATTAGTATCATAATGGTAAACTGAAGCGATTTCTGATCCGCTATAGACTCAAACAGACCAACGTGTCATGGCATTTCGTTCAGAATTGATCGATCAATTCGATACAGCTTGATGTCTTCCCCTTACTTTATATGCAACATTATGACTTTGGCCTCCAATGTAATACTCGTGGTTCACCTGCTTTCTGTCGAAATGTCATGAAGGTTGGATTACACCATTATAAATCAGGTTCGACTGAAACGAACAGGTGTAGCATCATTGCATTCTTAAAGAAGCATGTTGTAGCGATGAGTTACCTCATATATACCTCAAATGCAATCTGAATATTTTATTTGGAAATTGCATGTTAAGGGAGGGCGCCAAAGGGACTATCGGAGGTAAACAATGCCCCAAATGTGTAAATTCTACCTTTATTCCAGTCAGGAAGAGGTGATAATAATATTATGTCAAACCATGATTTTGTACTGTATCATACGAGCCTGGGCATATTTATATTCAGCACATACAAGCCTTATCTGAATCCAGTTTAAACGATGGCTCGGCAGCTGCGTTCTGCCTCTAGAGAGGACTTCCAAGGCTCAGAGGCCATACAGAATGTTGAACCGACTTTTTAACACAGGTTACCATTGCTACAAGTGCTGTAAAAGCAGCCATACACAGACATTCATGTTTTATAGGCTTAGCTGCCCCTGTAATGCCATATCAAAATACATTTCCATTTTGAAAGATGAAATGTTATCATACGCCATTTATAGATACAGGCTTTAAGTTTCCCTTTAGTCAGCATTTTTAAAAATAATAACTGGGTTATGTTTACGTTGGTAGCATAAAATAATAGAAATTAGTCTATCTTTTATAGTTCAATAATTACGAAAGGATATTGCTGATGCACCAATAGCGTCATCACATAATGCTTTACATAAATAATTAATGAAAACATTGAATCATAAATGGCTTATCATTTGTTCTTTAAGAAAAGCTTTTTGCTTTGATGAACAGACGAAATTTCTGAGAAAAATGAATATGAACGGCAACACTTTATTAACAGTTGATAATTGTTCATTAATCGTATATAATACAGACTTAAACTGCTCGGATAAATCGGCAAAGTTAATAGAAACCTTCAGAGACATAAACTAATATGTGATAACGCAAGCGCATTTGTCATTTGTGAAGAAAAGCCTCAGCAAGTAGCTCAGCACATGGCTATAAGTATGAGCAAGGAAACCATGCAGTCAGCTGAAGATCCCTCTCAGCTGATGATTGTTTGTCCAGGGGTCTACTGCAATTGTGTATCACCTCCAGAGGGGATCAGTGTGGGTTCTTGTCCCTCTGTCCTTAGTTACTCTGATATCCCCATCCTTCATATCTAAAAGAAGTGGGATGGTAATAAAAAACAAAGTGGGCCACATCGATGAACGATAGGATAATTGCTGATACGAAGACAGCCTTGCTCAACAGAGCCTCCTCTTCAAGGAGACCATTTGTGGTGAGAGTAGTTGGGCCTCCATTCCCAGGGTCCCAAGATAAGCCTTGGTGGAGGGTTTGTAGGCAGTTGTTGCAGTGCTTCGTACACAGATTGAGCTTCAGGCATATAGGCCCAGAGGCCTTTAGCTCAACATACCACCCTCTCCTCTTTCCGGCCCACCATTTCACAGGTTCAACGACCCTCCATCTCCTCAATCTTATGTATGCTATGTGAGACATCGAGTGTCAGAAAATGGGCCTTGTAATACTTTCCCATTTAACTAAAATGAAGGCTCTCGCAACCGGATAGGCAGTATAAGGTCATAGAGGAAACTATTTGTTAAGTGAGAAATGTAAATTCCTCAATGTCTGAAGAACCTGACCTAGCTATAGTAGGAAAGTTTCAAGATTTGTTTCCTTTCGTTTGGAAACAAGTACATAACTCCCTAGCCTGCTTAGAGTCACATCCATTACATTGCATTGTGCGGAGGGGTGGCCCCAATTAACCTCGAGCATAAGCACAGGATTGCCACCTAGGACAGAAGGAAACTATGTACATAGCGTAATGCTTGGGAAGCTGTTATATGTTCTTGGATTATTGAATTTAACTGATATGATAGTTAAATCAATGTATATAATCAAACTAATTTAAAACAATATTTATGTAATCATATCAGGCTACAAACGAGTTTTGTATTGAGTTAAGTTGATAAAAAAATCAGTGACCCCCTTAATGACTTTAATGTCAATCATAACTCTAGAGTTATAAAGCGTATATTACTAGAAGAGATTGATCAGCATGTTTGCCATGGCATTTTCTGTATACATTATACGATGTTACTCTCAATGAATCCTGATTTATTAATCAGATACATTTTTTATTTAGTATGTTTATACAGCTCATCATCAAGAAATGACATACATGGCCTATTGGATAGACAAATAAAGAGGAATTCACCTCTATAAAGTAAATATAAATACCAGGCTGAAGATCATATTTCAGTTTCAGTGGAGCTCCAACAACTCCTTTTATTAAATGTTCTTAACACTTACAGTGTCCATATTATATCCGTATATATTTTCAACTGACATCTAAATGACTTAGGAATCACCGTTTAAAAATGTGTCAATTACTCCACTTTTTTTACTATGAAAACTATAGACGTTTGATAGATGTGAAACCTTTCGATTAAACACAAGCTTGTATCACACTTGGGTGATTACAGTTACAATTATTCATATAATGAACTACCACAAATGTTTAAACAATATATAGGGACATAAATAGCCATGTTTGTTGGGTCGGGGACCTATCAGCCCTGGTTTAACGGTTACAATTTAAATATATATATTATATGAACTTGTTGTTATTGTTGATACTTTTATTATGTAGGGGTACAATATCGGTGGGTCTAAGCTCCTATATTTGGGAGGATTTCAAGCCCTACGGGAACCAAATCTTTACACTATAATAAGGGAAACAATCCACCACAAAGTCGACGACTCTGTGGTGGCCCCATTATTTTTGTCTTGATTGTTAAATTTTTATGTTGGCGACAAAAATGATGCAATATTGATGCTATTGATTACATTTTGATAGTGCTAATGTAACAATAGATTTTCAGTAGATATAAGTCACGAGATATTGTTATACAAATGGTTTACAATTTTGTTTACATTCCTGAGTGTCCAGGTGTTTCCACGTATAAACTATATATGTTGATTAATCCCTTTATAGGGATATAAATAGCCAGGTTAGAGGACCATCTGGTTAGTTCTTGGAGGAACCTGTTAGCCCTGGTTTTTGGTTCTACCACTCACTCAACTAGCAACCAACATGACATATGCTCTCTTCCTTCATGTCATAAGGCCCTGTCGTACCACATGCCTAGCTAGATAATACCTTGCCTTATCATGTCCTAAGTACATTGACCTCACATATTCTTCTGCATGATCCAACTATTTTTGCCAAACAAGTATTTCTCAGTCAAATAATCAAGATAAAGTTTTTATGATAAAGAACCTAGGGAAGTAATGGAAACTTGACATTTGTAACGTGACCAAGCAAGTGTAATTCCAGTGCCCCTGGGGGGGCTACAACTATCAATCTGTCCCCTGACTGGGTAATTCGAGACTTGCTGACAACTAAATCTCTTCTATAGTGATCCATTTCAAAAGAAACACCTTCGTTTTTCTCCCGGATTGAAATCCCCCAACTCATTATTGTGTGGTGGTAACTTTCGGACCAATTGATTGCATCTTTTTTTTATTTATAAATTGAATTAAACTACTTAATTTAGTTTCATTTTCATGGAGTACTGATAAGGACTATTTTGATCAAATCTATTTATCATGGTAAAGAACTACTTCTGCGAATATTTCCTGGATTACACAACCTAATCTTGAATAACATATCCTTTCTAATATTAAATGTCAGTGAACGTTACCGTCCAATGTACCTGTTTCATATGTATGTATAATTTGTTAGACTCTGAAATCCCCGAATAATTTGAGAAAGATTTTCACCCGTAACTTTTTCATCATTTAGGACAACTGATAAGACTGATTGTAAATAATATTCCATAAACATTACAATCTGGTATACAACCTTTTCTGTGTATAGGAACACGTTTAGGCGTTGCAACTGGTATGGACCGGGACTTATGAGGGGGTAATGTATCAGTAGCTATGGATCAATGTAATCCTCAGCCTTTTCTCAGGATCGGAGCTGATTAGATGCTGGTCTGGCTCTAGATCTAGTCTACACTTCTGTAGGCTTGCTATCGATGGGGGTGGGAATTACAGATGGAAGTGGGGCTGGATTATTTGCTGCTGCACCAGTCCTTATGTTCTGATGGTGTTATAGCCATAGTGTCTATCAATATGCTATTGGGTAGATACAAATGGAATTACAAGCATGTGCAGTTATTAAAGCAGTGTTAGTGGCAGATCGAAGCTATGCCAGTTACCATAGATCAAATGTTGTAATCATTTCTAAATGACGTGTATAGCAATATTGGATATTATTGGATATTAAACATTTATCATGATATCATCGAGGTACATTGATATTCAATATGTCGATGGTATGTACCATACACTACCATAAATTCTAGGGAGTCTATCAATCAGGAAATCCCTCGACAGTTTCCATAAATGAATGAATTATTGATAATGTGTATTGATAATGAGCATGCGCTCTAAGTATAAGATATAATATAACACTAGATTAAATAATTGCATATATATATGACGAAAATAAAGCTTCCGAAGTCTAACAAATTATGTCGACATTTTACAACAGAAAGATACATGTTAGTTAAGTGACTGTAATAAACAGCATCGATATTCAGGACTGTGCCACAGCTCAGGACTAGGCGAGGGAAGTCTTTTTCCTAGAGCTAAACACGGATTAGGCAGGGCAGAACAATTAGTCTCCTTTGAAGGGGGTAATCTTATTATGCCTCCCTATTGAAAGACCCAGAGATGTCTGGAAATAAATCCATTATGTACCGCCTCTGGCAGACCTGGCAAATGATAAATACAGGGTAACTTTCTATAACACTTCTGTTATAAAATATTTAACTCAATTCTGTGCTCGTGCATCATACATACACATGCCCATTATGTGTATTTATTGGTATATATTTGTCTATACTAATCTGATATCATTTAAACTGGTCTCTCCAAGGCAATAGCATTGGTATTCGTTGACTGAAAGATATTGGCATAACCGGAGTTGTCCACTTCGTTCTTCTACCCAAATACGTTAGTGAATTAGATTTGCTTTCAACCAACGCCTGGCCTTGGTTGAAACGTTGAAGTAACACACTGACATCCATAGTTCCCGACTTGACACATTGGCATATGGACCCCAGCCACTCTGTGTCTCATCGAATATGTCTTTACCTCAACCACCCTTCATAAAGAAGACCCTTGTACTATGTGCTCTGCCAGGGGCCAACCTTTTCTTGAGATTGGACTTTCCCCGTTTTCCCCTGTGGAAAAGGGGATGGTAGATTCTTCTGATAATGTAGATATGAAGAACTGTATTTTCAAGAGCACTTGTTCCCTAGGCTACATTACTACCATGGTACTGGTGGGGCCCGTATATAAAAATAACAATGTTATCCTCCAATATGTAAAATTCTGCTATTCTCCTCCAAACATCTCAGCATTTAACGTAATTTCTCCTTTATTCATTGATTTATAATGAAAGCTGTATACAATGTTGCAGAGTTGCATACCAGGGTGTTGACTGGCTGGGAATGCAAAACCCCGAAGGTTCATTGAATGACAATAAAGGTGGTAGGAGGGTTGATGAAAGAGCCTGTAGTGGGCTGGTCGACTGACTCATAGCCCTGAGCATGGCCCATGCTGACCTAGCCGTGTGCTCATGAATCTTTTATTGCTAAATAGATAGCATTCTAACATCAAACGCTAGCCCCACTGCGCCTTCTCGAATAATGTTAGGGATTGAAGGCATTAGGTCGCTGCAAATTATCCCTGCTCACTGAATGCCCTGGTGACACCAGGAGAAGCTCTCCAAGTCACTTCCCATTTACTCCATATCAGCCAAACGTGGAGAATTTATCCCGAGGTATTAGCCGCTTCTTGCAAAGCTGGCCTTATAGTGAGGGATCATGGACTGACCAATGCATTTGACAGGCCAATTTGTACCATCCTTGAACCATCGCTAATGTGGAGGGTAGTTCCCTGTAGATACAGGATTGATTCATATACACAGGCGTTTGTTGGGATGCCAGTGTGTTCTGAATAGAAACTGTACAGCCAGCCGCCGATGTGCATTATGTCAAAGCGATAGTTCTACAACTATTGTGATAATTGCCCTTTATTTGGTGAGCTTGCACATTATACTAATGGAACAGAAGAGAACATGCATAGGTAATGTGGCAGACGGATTCCGGATCCATGTATCGGAACCGTTCTACCCGAACTGATTAATATTCAATTGGTTACAAGTTACATATTATATTATATTATTCTTCGATTCGAAAATAACGTAATACTTGAAATAATTTAATATCCTTGCGTAATGTTCTCTGTCGGTTGCCAGGAACATTTTTCTAATAATAAAAGGATAAAGTATTGATTTACCGGACAATAAACTATTAATATAATACCTGCACTCCCAACATGTCGGTTTTATATAGCAATTCCCCGTTCAGAATCGATACTGTCAATTATAGATAAGCAATTTATCGCAGACATATATATCCTCCCTGGCTGATTCAGTTTGAGTCGACCGCTCTATCCGACAACTGCTAATGGAGCAAAAGTTAAATAGAACAAAAACCGGCTCAACGATTGATGTCAGTCGCCCAGCTAATATTCTGATAAGAAATCAATTAACGTTTTTATAAAGATTTCCAATCATCAATAGTAAGAAAAGGGAATACCTGGCATCATTCTTTTACCACGCCTGCTGGGTAAAGTAAATGTAATCATGAAAAACTGAGCTTGTGAGAAATTCGTAGAAAATGTTAAATATTAAATTTTTTCACAATATCGAATTTGGTCCCGATTCTTGAACTCAGCGAAAGGAATGTCCTGGCCATACCAAATAAAATGCTAATCGTTGTTTTAACTATGTCCTGGGTGATTAGATATATTCCTAACATATTTTAATCACAAAACAACTAATATCAAGTACATTCATGGGGGAAAGAGATATGCTGAAGCTAGTTACTATCCTATCGTAATTCTCCCTGCATGGATTAATGGTACATTAAATGGTGAGCATAAAGTCTCTGCAGACATGAATATAAGCTAGATTGTCGACCTCTTCTCTGCCCGGACTACGATACAGCGACTCATTGGCCACTGTAGACCAATTACAGTGAACAAAGGTCGCACTAGTTGCGACATACATTAAGACTATCATGCGATTAGACGGGAGACCAACGCGGCAAATGTGACGCCTAGGTTGAGCATGTTGGCTGATTGATGGCATTGATTTGCGTCCAGTTCTTCATCTATTAGCCAAATCACAGATACTGATAGCCCGACCAGTTGGTGCATCCAGAGGGCCCCTGAGGCGTTGCTATATATGCGGCAAACGCCGTCTCAATCATAATGCCTAACTGTGCCGGTGCTACGTATAGATCCGAAAAAAGCATGACAGGCTTACATAAATATACATATACCTAGCCGTAGAGTTGTATTCTTCTTTGTAATTTATGTAGCCGGGATATATACGAAAGGGATATCTTTGTCAATCCCCATATTTGTAGGGTTCAGGTATTCCAAAATAAACAATTTCATGCTTCTCCTGAATGTATTTTCATGGGTTAATCGGATATTTATAGATTCATACAAACATGATTTCAGGGAGGAATAAGATGAGCTGTGACTGTGTCTAGTTTTTGCGGTGAAGGAAAATGTGTCTTATATGATCTGTATTCATATGTCTTTCTTGCTCCAAGTCATGTTATGTTCATACCAATACTTACCTTTGCCCAGTTCATAACAATTGGATTAGCAGCAATTGTATCTTGTCTAGCTTTAGATACTTGCGATTAATGTGTTGGGCTGATGTTTATTCTTCAGTGCTTTATTCCAAAGGTTATCTCTTGGACTATATTGCAGATCATAAAAGCACAAGTATTAAGAAGCAATTATTCTTTTTCTTCTAGTATAGCTTCAATTTCTTAGAAGATTCTTAATTGGATCCGTTTTTGAGTTCTGATGCTATAGGTCATACGAAAGTATATATAAGCTCTTTTGTATAGAAAGGAAGAGAGGAATACATTAAGTTTGTAAATCGAACATGCTGGACAGGGGCTTGAGTTGTAAAAGTGCGTCTTCAATGGTTAGGTATAATCTATATATATGGCATATGATGGCACATTCGAGAGTTCTATTTTGATCGGATTTTATATAATTGATTCTTTGAAATATTAAAGTACCGTAGCTGAATTCATCTAGTTGGTGTAATGCATTAGCAGCATTGACCTGTCCTACCCATTAGTTCTATTCATCCCGGATTGATATCAATTAATTAATTTAAATTTATTGCTCCCTCCCTAATCTGTCAATAATATGCTGTCATACAAATAAAATATGTCAGGAGACATTTGTATGAAAGCTTACATTGGTATAGTATAACAATCCACCAATATATTATACACAAAAAATGTGATGAAATATCGATTGATGCTAGGAAACGTACCACTGGAATTGGCCGGGATATGGAACGGCCTTATGTCAAATGAATGGGAAAGTGAGGAAGCAATGAAGACATTGATCATTCTGCTCCACATCGGAGAAAAGTCCTGAATCAGGCTCGAGATGCTACGAGATCTAGGCCATAAAACTAGGAAGACCATTTTGGGAGGAAAATGCAAGAGGAGAGTAGTGCCTATTGTGAGATTCATTGTGATTTATTGGAAGGAAGTGGACATTTATTGCAAGATTGATTCCGTATAAACGCAATGTTGCGTATATAACGACAGGCCCCACTAGGGAGCCAGGGGAACGAAATTGCATAATCTGTATTCTGTGCAATCCTATATATGCGATATTCGTGAGATTGATAGTGGATACCAGAGGAAAATGGATTCTTAAAAAATGATGATGTTGGATCACCAGCGCCTGAACAATAAGTGCCTATATGCCATGTGTTTGGTGGTAAGTAAAGTGCAATTGTTCTAGGTTGCCGTGTTATCAGGGCATTAGATTTTCCGGAACACGAATGTTACGAGGTTATGTAATGCATACGTTAGTTCCTTTGAATATTTCATACATCGACCACTGACGTAACCGCTGGATAGGCATACATGGACACCCACATTCTACTTTGTTTTATTTGGGAGATAAGTAAGCACTTTTTTGTTTTAATCCAGCGGCTAATTATGTTTGTAATGGGGATGCTTACAATCTAAAACTAAGGCTATAAAACATATAGGGAATATCTGTTACATATCTTTACATAACTCTGATTGAGTCATGAAGGCATTTTGTCAATATATAGCAAATACAACTATTTAAAAAGGAATCCTCTGTATATATGTGCGTTTTATGATTTTCATCATAGCCCAATTTAATTATGAATTACGATGTACTATGTATTCGATGTGCGATGTATTCGATGTACGATGTATTCATTTGTGCGCTGCATGATGGCTTTTATTTGCATGCGCGGCATTGTTGGAAAGTGTGGAATATTGATTGCCTGTGTTGCTAATTGTCTGATCGATGTTCCCTGTCCTCGCCTGGCCTTGATGAACACCACAATATTGGTCCATCATGCACTACGTGTCTATCGGAACGCAACAATGTCTAACGTCCTGATATTTGAGGAAATATTTCCCTGATATATGAGGCCGATTGTAGACGATGTAATGATGTTCTGTTTGTGATTTCATATAATATCCATCAGGTAGAGGACAAGATGACAAACTCCAGCAGTTGAATTTACTCATACCCTAGAACTCTGACAATATTACGTATACATGTGTCAACTCATTGATTATGATATTAATAATAATTATTATTGGGACCCGCCCACCTCGTTAGGATTTGTAATCTTACTGGTTATATAATTATATCTGGTTTTGTCTTTTTACCTGTTAAAGTTATTCTAGCTTTTGCTAAATCACTGAAATACTGGTCATACTTTTTGACTTGTGACTAGAGAGAGGGGGAGATGAGGGAAGAGAGATCAGAGGTGGGGGAGAGCAAAGATGCAGAAGGAGAGGGTGGGAGGAATCAGATAGGAAGAGGTAGAAGAGGACAGGTAGAAGACGACAGAGAGAAGTGGGCGAGGGGGAGAGAACAAAACGGGAGGGAAAGGATGGAAGGGAAGGGAAGGGGAGGGGAGGGAGAGGGTGGGAGAGAAGAAAAGAAACGGAGGGAGAAGGTGGGCGAAATCGGATAGGGAGAGGGCAGGGGAGAAGAGAGGGGTAGGGTAGGAACAGAGGGAGAGAGAGGGGGAGAGGCAGGGAGAGGGTGGGACGGGAGAGAGAGAGGAAGGGTTGACCGTCCAG
The DNA here is from genome assembly GCA_942159475.1 of Sthenelais limicola. NCBI lineage: Eukaryota > Metazoa > Annelida > Polychaeta > Phyllodocida > Sigalionidae > Sthenelais > Sthenelais limicola. The sequence goes on along the minus strand of OW804097.1, from coordinate 65,619,135 downwards.
AGGACGGGTATCTTGCTAGTTTTACATACAAATAAAAAAGAATTGCATTCCATTTGAACTAAATAAATGAGTATGATCACAATAAATTTGATGATATCCCTCTCAAATCCTGGGTTACTCATGTCAACAGTTAAACACTGGATATCACAAATGAATGAACTATTTCATTACTTATTTCATGATAAACGATCAACCAAGTGATCTGAATGCTATAGATATAAAATGTATTGGTTCAAGACTATGATTAATGGCATGGCAACACGGAGCGTTTGTATCAACCTCCTTCCAAATTTCCCATCGATCAGTTGGGCAATCAACAGTTCGGACGATGCCTGTTTATCAATATAATAATGTCCGACAGAAATATCTAGGCGTTCTTTGTGTTTGTTAAGATATGGGATATCGTCAGAATATGGCCTGCATGTTTGTAAATAAATGCCCAAATACAACATCGTGATATTTTAGTGTCAGCAGACTACCTTTCTTTGATACTGAAACATGTATAAAAAACAACTTTATTCAACCTACGCAAATGTAACCTGCATGGCGATAACAATTGGATTCTCTGGATCGTTTTTCTAATATATACGACGATGGGAATCTGAATACATGTACGAGGACAACGACTCGATCATTTTTTCAATCAAAGCATGGTCATAATAATCAGGAAGAAATCAATATCTTCAACTTGATGTTTGCATAAGCATTCACCAAATATTTGATGCTTATAAATACCTGCCTGATCAATACCCATACTAGCAATGTCTAAGTGGGCTGAATCGATTCTTTGCACTAAGTACCAAATATCACTGATGTATGTGGAAATTAAAATCCATTCATGATTTATGACATAATACTATATATACATGAGTAATCGATAATGCAAAGTAACATATAGAATGTATGTCCCACAATCTTCTCCCTACTTTGCCTGAGAACATCTGGAAATGGATAGGAAGAGTGTCCTTGTCGATATTACCAAGGCTTTGGTACAGGAGGCAGAGTTATCAGACGAATCACTAACCCCCAGGCTTAAAACGGTCAATAGCAGCATTTACCGTGCCCATATAGCATGGGTCTAAATAGCAACAGGTATAATACCTACATGGAGAGGGCATTAGCTTCTCGCTAGTAAATTGCTCCGCTCATGTTTTCCATGTCATCCAGTCTATCATATAAATCTGATTTCGTTCTCCATGGCGCGGTATTCTCGCAAAATTGATTAAAAATATAAGTATCTCCATAGCCTGGATGAATCAGCTTAAAAGGATGTCCAGGGAATACGTGTGAATGTGGAATAAAGGTGGACTTTGAAGTAACATTAGTACATTATGATAGGATGTAACGAGGTTGGTTTCTGACTTACTGTATACGATGCCCACAATTTTTTTTTCGACCAGGGATGTCAGAAGAAGCTGCAGGCTTCGAGTGATATCCCTGGTCGAAAAAAACGAGTGGGCATCTTATAAAGTAAGTCAGAAACTAACCGAGTTACATCCTATTTTTATACCATGATCTCATATTGTAAAATAAATGAAATAACAAACTATTTATTTACCTCGCTTCACTGCAATGATCCGCCATAATTATTGAGTTTTGATACCAAAGTGCTAGACAAGCGTATAACTGATTGGCTAATCAACGACGGCACGGACGGCATATGACGTCACGAATGGGCGTGACGTCATGAGCGAGCATAACACCAACTAATGGATGCTTCTTAGAGTGAGGTTAAAAAAGGGTCGTATTTTCGCGTCTGGATCCATTCAACAAAATACAATGGCATGTATCCACTCATTTGCAGTGGGTACAACCCCCGATCGTGGTATAAAGGTATGTATGACTGATGCAACATGGAATAGGCCTACATCGGATCAGGAGAGAGGATTTGGAGTCTTTTGTGACAAATTTATACCCAGTGCACGACACTCCTGTGTGGCCATTATTTAACCATGTAAACATGCATTGTTTGATGAATATGGCAGGGGGTGGAGTTATAACCCTAAGGGTACTACGCTGCCTTTTCCTGCAAAGCTTTTTTGAATAGGCAAAAAATAGAAAAACAGAGCGTTCATCATAACGAATATTAGTTACTAAAGGCTGACGTTAATCACAGAACAAGATCTGGGAATAAACATATTATGATTAGAATTGCAAACAGACAGAATTGTAGTTTGTCAATAACTTGCTCGTTTCTCTCCGGCCTCAGGCCTGTGGGACAAGATCACAACGACCTTTTGCCATTTCTTTTCCTTGTGCCCAAGTTGATTCAGCTCGAGAACAGTATCGACTTCTCCACGTATCAATTTTACTCTGGCCCATTTTAGTTGGCCGATAGTACAGGGAAATATTCATGAGGTAATTGCTGACAGAGGATATGTATAGACACATTTGAGACATGTCTGTAGCCTGATGACCCTTTCAGGACCTTTACTTGCCATTAGCCAATGACCAATAAATATCGACAAGGTTATTTCTATGAATATCGATTGTCTTTATGACTAGGGACTGCAATGATCTAAATCTGTAGGCCTAATACAGAACGTGCACTGACTAGAAAATGGGATGTGGAAATATTCTATTATTTCAACTCTTTCCCATTATGTACATTAGTGTAGATATTAGTTATAATATAAAGGCTTACAACAACGTATATTCTCTGCATTGTGTCTGCATTGTGAGGGACCATGTTTGTATTCGACTTTTTACCCTAGATTTAGCTTCCTAATAATGGTTTCCTAAAATGTTTAATCTTTCGGAGGACACAAATATGGTTCGATCCGACTAGTTTGACATGGATACTAGTTTATATCATGGCGAATGTCAGGAAAGGGCAACAGGGGAAAATAAACTTGTATTTATCAATAGAGAATTAGTTTCTCGTTAGCTGCTGCAAACTGTATTTGTTGAATAATTCCTACGGGCTGATTTGCTATAATTGGTCACTGCCACAAACAATGGTTACCTGTAAATATAGGCCTCGTATTATAGATGAAAGACCTGTCATAACGCATTACAAATGTCATATTGCCTAAAGGCTGACAGGAATAGTCTCTGTTCACGTCAGAACCTGACAACAAGCCTTGATCTCGATTATAATTAATTACATCAGAAAAACGATCCCTCAGTTCCACGGCAATCTTGTGGTACTCATCGGGGAGAAAATGATTGCCTCTCCTGTGGGATTGAGCGTTCGTACACAGTCTTCTTTATGAGACGGCTTCAGGATCTAAGGAAAAACAACTCGAGAATTATTTACTTTTAATTTAAGGCATTTTGATCCACACGTCAATGCTATGTCTATAGAAGTCTCCCATATTCATTGCATGTATACATAGAGAATGTATTATATATGGGACTTACGCACGACTAGGATATGGTTCAGATTTGTGTTTATTTGGTGATTTTGTGGTGTGTTTATCATTTCTAATTAAGTTTGTCAATAAAATTATACTAAGTAACTACATTATTTCAAGATGAACGTGCTGCTTCACATGTAAACACCATATCATTCATAAAACATGATCAAGCTCAAAACTTAGTATTTTAATATTTATAGCTCTGTTTTAGTTAATTGGTTTGCAATGCAATTTGGTATATATTTGTTTTCCTATTCGTCTTACACTAATTTTAGTACACAATCTTATTAATGCTTCCGATTATGGATCACGTGTCAATCAGTGATTAGTATTGCTGGGTCCTCTGGCTAATTGTGTTTGCTGATTGGTCGATAATTTCTGCTGACCACGCCTGTTCCAACTGGAGCTTAGTTAATGACAATTACTACTCACTGTCTTGCATAAGAATGTGTTGAGGCAATACAAAAAGTGTCGTTGAAATGGCAGCCTCTGAAATGAGCGATAGAAATGGGGAGGATATCATGTACATGAGGATAACGAATAACACAATTCAAGTTGTTGCCATGGTGAAAGCGTGCATCTCGGCTGTTGGCCAATATTATTAGCCCCTTCATCAAGCACCCTTAAAGTCAATATTAATGGCATGAGATCCCTTGCAATAAAGGGGGGAAATGTATAAAAGCATCTGGGTTCCTGCATCATTATAGATGGAATCTTGCTAATTATTCTACCAGTACGCATGCTTCATAATTATATGCAATATGTTCTCCGCCAAGCCCCTTTGAAGCAATGCATTTATTACACATTAATGATTTCCAGAAGCAGACTCCCTATTTTATATTGAATGCTATATGCTGATATAACGATAAAACATGTATATGTAAGGTTCTCTGTCCATATTAAAAGTTAATGAGTCTCAGATCTTATCAGTTACGTGAATCAATTAAAAGAGTTTTAAAAGAAAAAAACCCTTTTTATTTCTTTTCTTCTCTCCCGAGTATTATCTCAATCATTTTGATCCTAGGATTATCTTAAAACCCTCTTCTCTCGGACCTGCTCGGTCAATACCGAGGACAGTTAATCTAGGATCTGAAAGAAAAAGATGAATCTCATCAGAGATAAAGATAAGGCTTGCGGGGATATTAACCCTTAATTGCTTAAGCACATACCCACAGCCAACTGTAATTGCCTTTGATAGAGAAAATGCGATAATAAATGTTTCCCATTTAAAAGCTGTAGGCCATAGAACATTTATGTGTAGAGGCATTCGCCTCATCAAGTCCACAAAAGATGTTCAGAATCGCATGAGAGTCAAATATGAGGCAACATGTGTGTGAGATGTATGCATGAATGAGAATTCAACCTCAATCGCCTTAGCAGCTGGCCCCGTGAGACTAGTCTTAGCAACATGTCGATATAAGCCTGGGCTAATAAGGTCGCCTAAGAAACGAGGGGAGGGGGAAAGGGGATAGATAGGCTCAGAGAAATGGCTCAATGAGTAGGTCATGATTACACGTGCTCCCGTCTGATAACTAGGTCATACTAGAAGGGAGCAAGGACTAGGTGTGCTGCTCGGAAAGCATTGAGCTTATCGTGAGGGCCAAGGCAAACAAATCATTGGACTGACTCAACTTACACGATACGTCGTCATCATCATGCCCAATGTTTGCCTAGAATGGAGGGAAGGAGAGTTCGTGCCTTATCATTGCATGGTTTGTATCCTACCCCGGGGAGGTATTAGTTCTGTTTGCTCGAGCTCCCTCTACGTCGCCCATTCCCATACCCTTTGACAAGAACATTCAGCCCCCGAATAATTCAATAATTGCCTCTGGTGGCAAAAGCAGAATTAAAAACTCTCAATCAATAGCATTTGCCATTCAGGAGTCCAGGCAACATCTTAAGGAGGCAAAAGAAATACTCAGTATCTCCTTTAATGCCTACGAAGAAGAAACTTTTGTAATAAGGACCTTGCAATAGTCGTACATTTAAATGATTCAGTAGTGTATGGATAAAGGGCATTGACCTTCTCTCACATTAACAGGTAAATAATCCCTATGTTTGTCAGGAAAGGTGATTGACCCCGTATGTTGTTACTGCGCCTGGTACGTATCACTGAAACTCGCGTGTAAATGGTAAGTATCCAAATGATGGCCCGGGTGAATTGCTTGCCTTGTAGAAGTGGCATTTGCTGTTTCCCATTTACATAATAATGGACATAACTGTGTTACAGGGACAAGGTGTGAGTGGAGCGCAATATGCATATCACTAAGTGCCTATTGAGAAAACACCCTCCCACTACCTTTCTTCCCCATGCACCCCCTCCCTCCCTCCCCCTTCCCCCATCTCCAGTGTTCAGTATCGATTCAGGACTGCATTCAGACGGCAAACATAAATATTTAAAACAGCCTAGAAACAGGTGATATCAGGGCTTTCCCACGCTTCACATTCTGACTAAACCCCCTCATGATATGATATGATGTTCATTTCATGTCTGGAGGTCTTTGTCATAAATGGTTATGAAGTTGAGTTATGATTGATGATATAAGGTATCTATTAAATGGACGCCCGTTATAAAGCCCCATTTTGGTATACTACTCACGACGAGTGACGATAGTACTTACCGACTTCAATGAGCACCAGACTGCATTTATGTACTCCTTTCTTTGGTAAGGTTTTTAAAGTCGATGTATCACTTTGAAAGAGCAGAGAAGTGGAAGGCAAGAGCTGTGGGGTTGATGGTCACTCAAACGGGATATTGTCCCATTATCCAATCTGCCTACGAACGCCTCGACCGACTAGAGTGACTCGTGGAATCAGGCTGATCTGCACCGCCTTTGCCGATTCCTACGAGGAAGAACACACCACTGACTCTCGGGGTATTAGTTGAACAGCAGAAGCTCCGGGTCCCCATTGGAACACTGGTCTATCCTGTGTTATCCAGCAGTCATGCATCCGAGCGTGTGTGTGGGGAGATGCGCGTTGTCTACGTATGGACAAGGGAACGGCCGTCAGAGCACTGAAGAATGCATCTATAGCCAACGCCGATGTACTGCTTAATAGGGAGGATGGGGAGGAGGAGGAGGAGGAGGAGGAGGACGAGGTGGTAGTGGAGGTGGAGTAACAGCAGGAGAAGGAGGAGGAGGAGGAGGACGAGTATGAAAGCTTCGCTTTTAAAGCACCGGATCGAGAGCTGTAGTAATTGTTGTGGACGTGTTGGTGACGGTGGCAAGGCTGTGGTAGCAGAAGCATCTCTCTCTCTCCCTCAATACTCTCCAGTAGCGTACAATTTCACTAGCAGGAGGAGGAGAGGTGGGTGATGAAATGGAGGTGGTGGTGGTGGTGGCGGCAGTGGTGGGGTAGCAGACAAGACACCGGCGGCGCTTGCAGGCTGCCAGAGACTGGATGGAATAGACAAAACTGGGAGGGATAGTGACTGACAGACAAGACAGACGGACGGATAGTCCTCTATGTGTAGGATAGAGGACGAAATGCTGTACTCTTAGTGAATAGGACGTGGCTGAGGCGCAGCCGAAGCTACGTTCTATTCACTAAGAGTACAGCATTGAGTCTTCTAGCATGCTTATCCTACAACTTCAATTGTTTGTTATGATTGTGGTTACCAAATCCCCCTACCACCCAACCACCCTACAATGATCACTGCCTCATGAGTGTCCAGTATTCTCCACTTTGATTGTTTGTTTATTATTGGCAAATCCAGTCCCAATACAGATATTTGCCATTACCTCGAATTATTCACTCTATGCAACACCTTACACTTCCTACCACTATTCTATATTGGTCTTCACCAACACATAAGTGATGTGCTACAGGGAAAAGAGTCACAAGTTGCAAAAATAGGATTTTGAGATATCTATTTGGAGGGTTTTTCATTCCCCAGTTCTTAACAGAGGGTATAACCATAGTTATAAAGTTATATAACTACACACAATTCCAACTGGTTAAATACTTCTGACCACTGTTTACCATATCAGTGGACTCCGCTTTACTCATTTTCCTGTGACACATCACATTTTCTATTTCAGGAATCATACTATGCTATATATAACATATCCTATCTGAGCCTCTGTGGCTGAGTGGGTAGAGCCTTCAACTCTACTTGCCAGCCTATACTTATGTGAGAGGTCCTGGGTTCGAATCCAGGCCAATCCTAGTTCAAAATTATTTGCAACAGATACCTGAGCGGACTCTTTAATGAAAGAGTCCGCCCAGGCATCTGAGAGGACTCTTAGGAGCGGACTCTTTCATTAAAGAGTCCGCTCAGAATGCTCAAAGAGTACACCTGGAATTCAGGACTGTACTCTTCAAGCATGGGAGTCCGCCCAAGCCAATGCTGGAGAATAGGGGCACCACAGCAAGTGTAGGATAAGTGAGGGAAAGCGAGAGGGTGGCAGAGAAACTATCAGGCCCTGATCCACATGCAGCAGCAAGGCAATATCGAGAGAAAGAACGCAGATCTAAGCGCCAGTTCTTCAAAGAATGCTTAGTCTGGCGTTTTTCAATAAGCCTTCTGCTGTCCTAGATGAATTGCATGCACGGCTCATTTAGTCTGTTTGACTTGAGAGATGGCGTAGATAAACATTTTGTTTTGACCAGAGGTTCTTAACCATGGCCCAGGAAACAATGTATGAAATTGGTAGCTAAAAAGGCAGAGTACATATGGTGTATTCAAGCCAGAATGTCTCGCGTTTTTATGTCTGCAACCCGAAGCCACACGTGCAACAGATCAACAGATGAATAGGCGAACAGCATACTTTGCACATAGAAGTATCGTCGTACAAATAATGTTTGACAACACAGCATCCCAGGCAGCAAAACTGGCCCTGCCTTACAGCCGACACTGCACTCTGACGGTGGTTGTTTGAGGTAGTAGTGGTGGTGGTGGTGGTGGAAGACGCAGTGGTGGGGGTTGTGGTGGCAGTTGTGGTACACACACCTCATACATACTAAAACGCTGTTCTTGAACAGAGGGAACGCTGAGCTGGGTGCAGCCCGAGGTGGTTGAGGACATTGGGAGCTGCTCCAGGGTCGGTTATAGAAGCCCTGCCACACGGAAAAAACAAGAGGGGGAGAAGCCGGTGCAGAAGCACCAGCAACTAGGAATGTTTGAAGCCCTTGCAGAGATTGAACCAGAGGTAGAGCAGTTGTCCCGAATCAGGGCCCTTCCAATCTGTCCGGGTTGCATCCCTGCATCCCTATATTTCTACAGGAGGTGCTGGGGGAGGAGGGCATGATATGGTCTGACCTTTGACATAAAGCAGGTATTCCTGTGTCATTAATTCCACATCAGAGTTTATTTGCCGTTAATCAATTGATGGTTATTACGTTTAGACATCATATACTTACGAACAAAAGGCTTTTTATTTGTTATTAAATTTTAGAAGGCATTAAGAAACCCCTATAGCCCTCCCCCCCCCCCCCGCGCACTGCCTCTCTTCTCCAGGTTAAGCCCAGTCAGCCCTGGATGGCTGCAAGCTCAGCGGGCACCAGCTGTTAGAACGGTCGATAATGGATGGCCATGTTTGCACTGCAATAACCCCGATAGTGTCATCTTTCTCCCATCCCATATCTCTAGTATCTCTCTAATCTCGTTCTCCAAACTCTTATCATCAAGTATCGATAGCTTAACATTGGGTGTGGGATGGATGGATGTTCCCATTCACCCCTTCCCAAAGTACCCACTGATCTCCTTCTCTGCACGTCCCGCGCGATGCGATTGATTCATTGGTGAGCGAAATAAAGGCGATTTGTTTTATTTGCATGGCGGCGACTCTGAATTAAGCGGTATGGCGTTAATTCATTCTGGCTGTCCTCTCCATTCGGAGTTTCCAATAAATCAGATCGCATCTGGTAAAATGTTGTCTTTCTAGTTTTCATTTGAATAAACATTTATCAAGTTGGTGTTCTAAGCTATCGTATGTTGTCATATGTGCACCAATTCCGGTGCATAAATAATCCTTCTGCAAGAACGAATACAATGTTACATAGAAATGTAATTTGAAAGTAACGCATTTTAGAAAATGACGAGATTCAATCCCATTATGACATAATCATTTTAGCGGGGGTAGGGTGGGGGTGGGGGTTTGGGTTAGCGTCATACCATTACTTGTACCGCCCGGAGATCGAGAGACAAGAGTAAGAGAGGGTTGGGCTAATTAAAATTTTATTGGATGAGATTTTAATTATTATACATATGATGTAATCTGGCATGTTGGCATACGTTGTTGTAATACAAGCAAATACATTATATATAGGCCCTAGCTGCGTCAGCCTTTGATATTGGAGAGGGTGGGAGGGGTGAAAAATAAGATGCTGGAGTATGTGGAGGACTGGAGCAGAGTGAGGGGGAGCGGAAGGGGTTGAGAGGTTAAGTAGCCAGGGGCTAGTGGGAGTAAGGTGGTGGCGGTCTCTGACACCAGGCGGCAGCAATGCAGCTGTATCTCTAACTGAGATACCTACACCATTACTTGTACCGCCCGGAGATCGAGAGACAAGAGTAAGAGAGGGTTGGGCTAATTAAAATTTTATTGGATGAGATTTTAATTATTATACATATGATGTAATCTGGCATGTTGGCATACGTTGTTGTAATACAAGCAAATACATTATATATAGGCCAAAGAACCAGAGATATTATTTTAGGAGTGGGAGGGAGGGTTTAAAGAAGAGAGGGGTTATGGAGTTGTATTGGTTTATGAAGGGGGGAGAGAATGGGTGGCTGAGCGGCACATTATTGGTAGTATTGTAGATATGTATAGTATATCGCTAGTGTTGATTTCTAGGCGAGATATAGTGTTCGAGGTGTTTACTTAGCGATGGCTTTAATGATTTTTTGATTAGTTTTTGCATATTTGGTTCGGACATAGGCTTTATATGCCTGTGATGACCAGCCACCGTAATTTTGAACTTCGAGTTCAGTCGCCCCGGCATTGAATGCTGCTGTGGCCGCCGCTTTTCTCAGGCTATGAAGGCTCAGTCTGTTAGTGTCAATGTTATTATGTTTCAGATGTTTCTTCCATCTGCTGCTGACGAAACTTGCAGGCACAGGTCTTGTTGTACCCTTGAATGTTATGAATGGTTGGTCAGCTTTTATCGTAGGGTTGTTGTTGAGCATTTGTGTAATGGCTCTGACAACACACATTTCTTTGTCTGAAGATTTAGCGAGTTTAATTACTCTCCTCTGATATGTGGATTGCATATTTTTGGCTGCTTTTAAGTTTAACGAGATTTCACTCAGACTAGGTTCGACGACCACGTCTGCTCTCGTGAGGTGTCTCTTCAGGTCAAAGGTTTTGATGGTTGATGGAGTTACCTCCGACTGCCGAAGAGCACCTTGAAACATCATAAGCACCGCCACCTTTATCACTTGACTCTCATAATCCTGACCAAGTAGAAGGATCATGCTTCGCAATACTTCAGGGTCCATTGGCTCTTTTGTTCTTGGTATGTAATCCTTGTTCCTCATTAGTCCCTCCATCTGCCATTTCACTCGTTGATGTTCCCATGGTGAGACATTGGATTCACACTTGCGTAGGTAGGTCTTAATATTTGCCAACTGGTTGGCCACAGATCTTGGTGATGGCATGTGTTCTGATAAGTATTGGAGGAATGCACAGGCCTGCCCGACGGAGGCATTATGTAGGTCGAACTTGGCGGCCCGTGCAAATGCAGCATATGTTGCCACGCTGGAATTTCTGTTTGCAGTCGTCCCTTTACTCCAGGCACGCTCCTGCGTGGCTTGGGCCCTCCTTCCCAGGGCTTGTAGGCTTGTCCCTAAAAAATATAAGTTCTTTGCATGAGTGAATTGGTTCTAAGTCGGGGTCGATGACCTTAAGGCCGTAATGATCGATCCACATTTTAGCTTTATTAAAGTCTTTAGGGCCCAAGTGTGCTCGACTAAGTGCATCAGCCACCTCATTCTTTACTCCAGGTATGTGGGCATATGAGATGGTTAGGTCGAACATGGCCTGGACCATCCAGGCTATTCTTGCAGCTTTAAGTATGACTTTGTTTCTGCCCTTTCCTGTACTGAGGACTGACACGCTGGCCTCGTTGTCACACAAGACTCTAACATGCTTTCCTCTATCCTCATGACCGATGAAACTCTGTAGTGCGACTGCCACATTGATGGCCTCGACCTCGGATATGTTCTGGGCTTCTTGTCGGTGTGGGCATATCTGCTTGGCATACGCCAGTTGTCCGTCCGTGGCGCCTATGCCTGACAAGCAGGCGTCCACCAGGATCACTGTGGAGTAGTGGTTGTTCGGTATTATTGCCACCCCATTCCATTTGCTGCAGAAAAGACTAAACCACTTGAGGTCGTCCCGCATAGGGCTGTTGATGTTCATGTGCTTTCCTTTAAACTCTCGCAGGGCATCCAGTAGCCTGGATACAAAGAGGCGAGCGGGGGCTACACACTTGCCTATGTGTATGAGAGTCCCTATTATTGATTGTAGTTCCCTTTTTGTCAGGGCCCTCCTGACTAGATATTTGTCGACGAGGACCTTTGCTTCGGCTACTTTATCTGCTGGGATGCTTAGTGTCATGTGACTGGTGTCTATTAATATCCCAAGCCACCTGACAGCCTTCTGTGGTGGTTTAAGCTTATCTGGCGCTTCAGGTAGACCTAGCTCACTGAGTAGGTCTCGGGCAAAGTCATAAGCATCTTGTGTGTTATTCATGCTCTCACCTACCAGTATTATGTCATCAAGGTACATGTATGCGCGAAAGCCCCGTTCCCTGATTATTCTCACGATGGTATTTGCTATCCTCTGCATGTGTGAGCTGGAGGCTCGGCTCCCAAAGGGCATTGTGACGTCACAGAACCATTGGTCCTTCCATTGGAGGCATAGTAGGCACCAGTCGAGTGGGTCTGACGTGAAATTCTTGTAGGCTCTAGAAATGTCGATTGATGCCAGGTGTATGTCCCCCGACATGCTCCGCACTTCCCCTACCAGGTCCTCCACGGTGGGGAGTGTGTGTGGGCGTTCCTTGCCCCACACAGAGTTCTTTATTATGTATCGATTTATGGAGTTCTCTTCGGGGAAGGTGAGATCTATGATCACCCTTCTATCATCGGTATCCCTCTTTGCTCTTGACATGATGGGTGATGTGTGGCACCATTGCTTAAAGGGGGGCTCATCGAATGGGCCCAGAAGCCCCTTTAATTCCAGTTCCTTATCAATGAAACGGTCGATCTTGTCACCGAATTTAGTGGCACTTGGATGGTTGCGTACTCTAGAGTTATTAGAAACAGGGCCCGAGTATCCCATGGGGAATCCATACCTTATAAATGATAGAAGTTCTAGGTCGTTGTCTGAAGTGGAGAGCCTATTCTCCCACCCTTGCATGTTCAGCTTGCTAGGCAGTATTCGTTTGGCTCCCATCGCGTTTGGTACTCCGTATGATTTAACTTCACTATATATATTGTCCAGCTTACCCCATTGGTCATGTGTTATGGGATCGGGCCACGTAATCCTTCGATGTGCTGCAATGTGGCGAGGGTGAGTATCTACCGTTGAGGGGTCGGCTCTCCCCTGACACACTGACTCCACTAGTTCGAAGTAATTATCACATAGTCCATGCTGTCTACTAGTGTTGTATGTTATATCGTTAGATGTTATTAGTTGACGTGGAATGAACTCTCTGGCATTAGGATTCAGATCGTCCTTTGTTCCTCGTGCTGATTTGTTGTTTGTTTTGGTTTGCCGTCCGCCATGATGGATCTCGTTTGAGGTCTCGCGGTTCGCGTGATCATGTACGTTAATGTATTCCGTTCTGCGTGGGGGAACTGGGTCAGGCTGTCCCAGATCTCTGGCCAGTCTAGGCCACGGCGCATCGGGTGCGCCGCCTACAGGTTTTTTGAGACACTAGCGGTCGAGCTGTCTGTTGGGCTCGCCACCTTGTATCTGTTGTTGGAGTTAGCACTGTTGGTAGATCCGTGTGCACCTCCCCGGGTTCCGGGCTTGTACACGCCGTCAGCTTGCTGATTGGCGTGCCTGACTCTGCGTTCGCACTCTCGGACACTGTGTGGGATTCTCCTTCCTATCGAGTCACAATACGTACATATGTGGAGGCAGGTGACACCAGCCTCCTTATGATCCCCACTATGCTTGCACCCTTTGTTGGTATTATATGGTCTACACACAGTTTCCAGTCCAGCTCTATTGTTGTTATCCTTTTTTGAGCTACTAGAAGAGCTGCTGTGTCTCTGCTCATCTGCATTGGCACTGCTCCTAGTGGCGCCACCTCCCGTGAGGCAGATGCGTACTCTCTCGTCTTGGATGGAGGCTCTATCCGACCAAGTAAATTTTCCATTCTCTATGGAGTCGAACACAAACTGGGACCATCTCCTTACATCGGCCCATGGTCTCTCCATTATGTCCCTAGTGACCTGTCTTAGGTGAAACATGACATCCTCATACTGTTCATCCCTATATGCATCGGGGTCATTTAGTAGCGTGAGGAAACCGTCTATATATTCAACAGAGGTGAGGTTAGCTCGGGCATCAAGCTTTTGCTTGACAGTTTGGTTCCCATCTCTCTGGACATACATGTAGGGTTTTGACATTATATTAGATCGATGTATGTTACCAATTATATTTACCCTACCATGTAAGCCGTCGGCGAATCTTTCCCGGTCTATCTGCTTCTCTACGAAGTCATCGTTGATCATCTGTCTGCGTAAGACCCTCGGGATGTCGAAAGGCCTCCGGTTGTTCTCTTAATCCAGTCGTGCACTTTGTTATTAATGTTGTCTTGCTTCTGATCGTTCTTAGGCGGAGATTGTGGTTTCTTTTTCTTAGGTGGGGAGTCTTCCCTGGTCCGGGACTTTTCTGAGCGGGGTTTCTCAGAGCGCGAGGCAGACCTGGACCTCCTGCTCCTGCTGCCCGATGAGCGAGAAGCGCGGGATCTGTTGTCTTCCTCTCTGTCTTGTTTCAAGTCTTTTCTTATTTGGTCCAAGGTGGTCAGGATACTTGCAACTTGACTTTTGACCTCTTTAATCTCGCCACCTACTCCAGTAATTTCCTTTTGGAGCGACATGCAGGAGGGCTTGGTCGTTTTCTTGGGTTTGTCCTGCTGGTCACCCCCGCCTCGTGTGTTGTGTTGGCCCTCGCCTTGGCCGTTTTGCTCGTTTTGGTCCTCCATAGTTTTATCTGCTCAATGTTTGAAATAGAGCAGCTTAGTCACCTAGGTATTGATTTCCTGAGGTGTGTTATGGGCTTGCCGATGATTTGGGTGATGTTCTTTGATCGGATGGGCCAAAAATTGGGAAGATTGACTCGGATTATGTGGTCAAGGCCCGTTCCTGAAAAATAAGATGCTGGAGTATGTGGAGGACTGGAGCAGAGTGAGGGGGAGCGGAAGGGGTTGAGAGGTTAAGTAGCCAGGGGCTAGTGGGAGTAAGGTGGTGGCGGTCTCTGACACCAGGCGGCAGCAATGCAGCTGTATCTCTAACTGAGATACCTACACAATTATTCCCTTTCAAATTTCATTTCTATGTAAATGTAAATATAGGATCTCCTTATTTAGCCTTTAGGCTTTAGGCCTTTATCTTCCCTATTTGTTTTCATGGCGATTCTAAAGAGCTAGTTTTTAGGATTTTATTGTTTGCTTTGTAATATGTGTGTAGGCAGGTTATATTTGGTGGATTTGTAAACCTTCCTTTTTTTGCACATATCTCATCTTTTCTATCTATTTATTACACGTTCATAATTGCTCAAGG
Source organism: Sthenelais limicola (assembly GCA_942159475.1). Classification (NCBI taxonomy): domain Eukaryota; kingdom Metazoa; phylum Annelida; class Polychaeta; order Phyllodocida; family Sigalionidae; genus Sthenelais; species Sthenelais limicola. The sequence continues at coordinate 65,604,033 of OW804097.1, read as the reverse complement.
AAAGTATCGCACTAGATGTTGTTTTGTCACCAATCAGAAAGGATATCTATGTGAAATAGGAAAAAATCCCCAAATATTCCAGACTTTTCTTTTGGGAATATTCTTTTTCTTTTTTGGAATGTCCTTTTCCTTTTTGGAATGTCCTTTTCCTTTTGGGAATATTCACCGTCTTAGGCTATTCTCAGTTCTTTTCACCCAAATGAACCATGATGTATTCCTATGCCAACATGTATATATGTCCAATGAAACAATATGTGGTTGAGAGGGAGAGCGGGAGAGGGAGCGGGAGAGGGAGAGGGAGGGTGAGCGGGAGAGGGAGGGTGGGATGGAGTGGCAGGGTAAACAGGAGGGTGAGAGGGGAGAAGGGGGAGGTAGGGTGAATGGCAAAGGAAGGGTGAGCAGAAGGGTGAGAGGGAGGGGGAGAGGTAGGTTGAGTGGGAGGGTGAGAGGGACTGGTTAGTGATCACTCATGCATGCAGCTAGGAGTCACACACAGTGGTCATGTGTTACATAACAGGGGATGTCCCCTTTGATGCAGAGACAAAAGGAGTGTACCAGAGGTGAAATAGGAGTCACCATAGGATGTCTTCTTTGGTACAGAGATAAAAGTAGCGTACCAGAGGTGTAGAAATAGGACTCACCATAGGAGAAATAGGAAAAAGGTGCGGGGATATATTTTTGTGTGGTGGATATCTCAGGGAAATAATCAAATCTGATGGGAAATAGGAAGTGAGGAGTTGAAAAATAATGTGTAGCATGTGGAATAGCTTGTACAAAAGAGGAAAAGTCTGTACCAATTCCGTCATTGGTACAAATGTCTACTTTGGGACGCAACAGGTGTTACAGCTATTCACCTGGTACATTTTCGTGCGTGGTCCTGTAATTGACTATAATAGTTAATCACCCAATCACTCAGTGGTAATAGGCTAGCTTGTACTTATTATTTCCTCCCACTTCGGAAAGTGAGAGGAAGATAATTTAAGTTATACATTTAAGTTATGATATTGGAGGGGTCTAGGGATCAATATGCGATAAGTTTGAAACTAAGAGGGGGTCAATTTTCGATGGGGTGGGTCATTTTTCGATTGACGAAAATCGACCCATGGTTTTGATCGACATGGGTCTTGGGTCACTTTTCGATGGTTGTCACTTTTCGATCTGACACCGGCCTTTTCTTGTTTTATTAGAACAAAGGTTGGCTGATAGTCACTATCGATATTTGCCAAATGTACCCGCCTTTTTAATGAACCGACACGAAGAAATAATATCAACAGGCGACTCAGAATTCATGGTGACCTTAACTTGTGCTCGTAATTTATCACTTGTACCAATTTATGATTCATCAATAGATTGTTCAATTTTCTGCTGTTCTTCATACTATATCTCATTTCAACATTGCAGTCTCCTAGTAACATTATTTCAAGTTTTTCCTTCAACAGTACTATAGATGGAGATGTTTGATCTCGAGATACTCGGGACAGCGTCACAGTATTAATTGTCTCATCTGGTTTTGCCATTATTTGACTGTCAAATACAGAACATTATACATTACACAAGTACCATATTCCTAAAGATAAATATGATATATTGGAAACTCTGTCAGATAGAAATTTCAGTCAGAATGAGTCCAGGGAACGGTTTCATAATCAAGGAATTATTATACTTTGCTATTTTTATTTGCAGCAGGTACGAACGCTTTCGGTCATTGACACCCATTTTCTGGGTTCATTTATTTCTTATACCTTTATCATGCATTGTGCTAAGGATTTTGCAATGGCGCAATTGTGATAGTCGGAAGTGGAAAATCACAAGAACGTTATCACAATGACTATAATCGACCTATTGTGGCAATGACATAGATCATTGTTATGAACAGTGTCTCTCTCCATTCAAGATATAATATTAAATTGAAGTGGCATTCATTGAGGATGGGCAAGCCTTTCATATGAACTTGAAAATTGAAGTACATGTAGGCTATTAACTATGAAAGTGCACGACGAGCCGTTATTTAAAACAATGCTATCTCTAAAGCACCAGGTCTGTATATCTACCTCAGGTTGTACACATTACCACAGGAACATTTTGGGAAAGGACAATCATAAAGATGGGATCATTTATTACCCGCCTGACATGTCGTCTACATGGGTCATTGCTATTGGTGACATGCTAGCCATTAGACACTACCCTGTTGCCATGGTAACACTAGTGACAAACACAAAGCACTGTCCCTGGCGGGACGATGATGATCCATCACTGGAACCTGAGTGACCAAACTCGCCAAGCCTGCTTCCTCTCCAAGCACTGATCCCATAAATATCCACAACCCTGCTTTTCAGCAAATGGCAGTAATTTATCAGTCAGTTAATTATCTCCTCGATGAAATGGATTTGAAATTATGACCCATAAAGGATCGCTCGATGGCCATGTTTTATGTTAGTGCCCAAGGCAGAAAGCCATGTATGGGCAGACGAGGAGGTAATTTTTAGCAAGCTGTTAGAAAGGGGGCATCTCTGTAATTTTGGTCATTTGTATTGCCATTATGGATAGCCCCACAACCGCAAGTGAAGAATGAATCATTGCATAGGTTATGTATTAAAGCTACATTCTCAGCTATTGTAACAAAGAGAGTCTTACCAACTTCTACTCATATTATGCCTTATAGGACTGTATTCTTCAATATCCTACTGTAAACGTACGGGCGAAGTGCAAGCCTCATGATAAATACATGTATAAGTATATATACTAAGTAATGAATTAACTATAGAAAAGAAGTATGATTGTTATTTCAGGATATTAAAGGAAAAGCCTCACAAAGTCCTGCTTATGAAAGTGAACACTTTCTGTCCTAAGGCTGCTGAAACCGTTTGCCTTTTTTCGAAGGTCATCTGCTCTTGTCTATGATGGATATCATTATTTTTCTGAGATCCAAAATCTGTTTGTGCGGACAAATAAATACAATGAAACGCAGTTTTTCTAGTACTATTTTTACTTAAAGCTATGATTTACATTTAGGAAAATCAACTTTTCGTTTACAGTAGCTGACAAAAATATATATGTATATTGTTTAAAAATCTTCGGTCCTATCTAAATTAAAACAGCTTTTTATCGTTATAATCAAACCTCAAATGGTGACATTTTGTAGCCGGAATAGCCAAAACAGGGCCGAGTTATTGTTACACATCTTTCCTGCCATTCCAAACAATGAAATAGGCAATAGAATTAGTATTATTACAATTGCAAGTATATAACTATCATTTTATTGTCTTCTTCGTGGATATTATCTCTAACTTTAATGTCAATACATATCCTAACTGTTGACTACCACAGTTAGCTTTCTTTGTCTCATAGAGAGAAATAATAACTACTGTCCCTTACTGTCTACTAACAATTTTGCTAGAGACCTCGATATTTAGCAACGGCACCTTTCCCTTAAGGCACCCTCAGTTGACATTGATAAAAAACTACATATTTTCTAGTCTTTGTTCCATTCTTTTTCAGCCCATTTAAATGTAATTTGATCAACATTTTGGAAGGTTCTCTTATGTGTTTTTTCTGCAGGGTTTCACAAAATTCCTTATTTAAATTTTGGAGACCCGCCGAAATCTTTCCTGTGGTGGTTTTACTTATTATCGCTCACCGGGGCCCTTTTTCCTCGATCGATTCGACTTTAAATTCTTATATAAACACATTTATAAAAAATAGCAGAATATTGCATGGTACATTCAGTGATATGTAGGTCAAACAAGGAGTAAATTTGGTAAGATCTTGTCCGTCGTTATTGGTGAGAATGCAGTTATTATTTATTTGTGTTTTGTTCTTACACAGTTATTTGGCATTATATCAGCAAACACCAAAAGAAAGCTTCAGCACGATTTAGTTTTTACCTTAACTAGAGAAGTAGTCTGTATAGCAAATACATTTGATTTGGTGGTCTTATCAATCAGTTGCGGCGATATCAAATACAAAGATACCAATTAAAAGAGACGAAAATCAAGAGGGACGAAGAAACAACATATCGACACATTCTTTCGAATTCAAATATGCAGTAATACATTTATGCATTATGCTAAGTCAAGTGCAAGTTACAATTGACGTTAAATATATGAAGTTACTAAACGTATACTAGTACTAGTTAAACGTTTCACAATCTTGAATATGTGCAGGGTACGTACTATGAAAAGCAATTAATTTGCCTTCGTCATAATAACTACAACATGTAGGCAGTTACATGGATGAGGGTCAGTCACATGGTTTGAAGTTGGAAGACCTACATGAAAAATGAAGGATTTCAACAAATAAATAATAAATCAAATCTGTTCCTCTCTCATGAACACATAGCATTAAAGAGTATAACTTGAAACTTATTAACTATGCCGGTAAATACTGGTGCAAGAGAACGTTCAAAGGTCTATTGAATAATATTTTCTATTTTTCTAATTATTATGAAGACAATGATATAAGGCCCTGTCATTTGACTCAATTGTAATATCCAATTATAGAGTCAGTTCTCAGAACATTCTCATTAAAGATATGCATTACTACTAGTCGTTTCCCAAATCTTTGTCGGTTTAATATTTGTTACATAACATGCAAATGAAGAATAGAACACTAAAAAATGTGACCAGCACAAAGATGTCTGAAAAATATTAAGTACCAAATCTCACAAAATAACCTGTTTCAAGGACCTTTGCAAATTCTACACCTAACATACTAACATATGCAGGGTAGGCGACAAGAAGTCAAGGTTTACGATATTGTCATGGTGTAACCCGCTGTGCGAAGTGTTCTAAATAAAAACTTTGACATCACGATGACTTTTGTACAACACACCATTAATATTGAAGCCGATATGGTACTGTAGGTATGTGATAATTAGCGACAGCATCGATCCATTCGTGGTGGCATGGATATTCTATTTCAAACATGGGGAAGTCACCCGATCTCATACAATTCCTTTTTTACAGAACTTAAAACGAACTCATACGAGCAATAGCCCTGGCTATTCCCTTTCAGAAACTTATTTTATGTTGTAAATACGCCTGTTAGAAGCCGAGAAATAAGTGAAAATAATCGGCTATAATTTTCCGGGGTGACCGGAAATAAACAATCGCCAAAACTGCGTGTCTCGGGTACGCACTATTTCTCTTGGGTTTGGTACAAATAAATCCTTACTTCTCTATCATCCTAATTATAACTATCACTGTGGTGAAAAATAAAACTACAGCTCGTAGACCTTTGGTAACACTGAAATTACATTAATTCATATGGCTCATATTCCTTTCTAGATAATTGACACATTCGGGTGCTTGTCTGGTCAGCATTCCACTCTGTTGAAGAGAATGTCTAGGTTAGATGTCTTTATGTCTTTCAGAGCTTCCTTCCACATCTTGGATTTTTTGTTACATGCAACTTTCTTGATGGTATTATGCCAGACGAATACCTGAAATAGACATAAACAGCTTTTACTATGTGCATTGGATCTAACGTAGGGTTAACGCATGTGGTTTAATTGTTCAGTGTCAAACAAATAGTACTTCAAGGTTTACTGCCAATGTACATATATAATAGTTTCATTTTAGATTCTTAAAGGCATATGATAAACAGTTAACTAACTAGTTAGTTTCAGTAGCTTAGAATAGCATGCTCGTATTATATCATTCAACACAATCATTCAACATATCATTTACACGTCTTCCAGCCCTATTAGGTGTTTTAAAAATTTGTAATGTATATAGAATTATTGACAATTGCATTATCGATGGTAGTTTCATTCGGTACAATTTTATACATTTGTAAGTTTATCGAATTCACCATTGGCTATCTTCCAATCTTAACAAAGAAACGTCTTTATTTGCAATTACTCTCAGTTTCTCATCCTTCTCTTACAATGTATGGATATAGTATGACATCATCTTATTTCTGGAAAGGGAACTCACTTCTGTGGCATTATTCCCGACAACCTCGAGAGTATCCTTGGTCACCTCCATTGCTCCAAGAAACTTTGTTTCCAAGTAACCTCTTGTATGAACAAACAGTGGTGTCCCCATCTTCCGCCAGGCGCCTATGTTTGTGGCGTAGCCGGCCATATCAACAGGCCATTTCCGGTCGGCTAGAAGGCACAAATAACATCACCATTCTAGATTAAATGGGTGTGCTCACGTGGAAGGGTTAAACAAACTACATAGGGAATGAGTGGTGACCATGTGTGATGTGTTACAGACAAATGAGTCACAAGTCGCAACAAATGAATTTTGAAATACCATCATATTTGAAAAGATGAGATCAAGTGGATTCCCATTAGACGCGAACACAGCAATGATAGTAGTAAACACTAGGACGTCCATTAAGTACCTAAATATTTTGTTATGTATACATGAACAGAAAGTTTGGGATTTTTTTTAAGTTAATCACTAGTAAAGCAGTTAAATATGCTCTTTAGTATAACATCAGAAACACATTCTATTCACAGTCTTCAAATCTGGTACATGTGATGATACTACTAGTAGCCCTCAACACCCAAAGATTGAAAACATTCTGAAAAAGTGTTCTTTTGTTCGTGTGTGCGAATCTGATATTCGATTTCAGGCTTGTGCAACGGCATAGCACTAAACTTAGTCAAGCAGTCAACATAATATATTATTGCAGAAACAAAGATATTGATACAACATTGTTGATTGTTCAGGTCCAAAGAACTAACATTTACCATGCACTATGGCGATGGAAAGGGTCACAAAGGTAGATGTAAAATCCCGAAAACTGCCAAGAATTTTAATTCTATATTTTGTTCTACTTGGAAATAAGACAGGGAGCGATGGCAGTACTTACATATCCACGGATCTATGAATTTTACCAGTTTTCCATTTACGATGACAGGACTGGAGAGACCTGTCTCAATAAACCCACCAACTGGGAATACTGATACTTTTTTAGTATTGCGAATCTGAAAAAAAAGAAATGATGCAGATCAAAATACGACTGTCGCTGAGAAAATATTACATCAAACTCACAGTTATTAAACTAGAGTAAATACTAGTTTCGACAGATACATAATAAATCATTACTGTGAACTGAAAATGATTTTAACTGATACATAAATCACTTATGTGGATTTTATTTTTGACATGAAGGAAAACATATTCAGCAAGTAAGCAGGTATTGATTGGTCAATGTATTAATATGAGCTATATATAATACACAGCAGCTGCATCCCTTGCGACCAAATACATGCAGTGTTAAATACCTGTCCCAAAGTACAATATTATTTAATTCGCTTTCTTAATGAACTAAAGCTTACAATAACTTACGCATAGTTTGTTATCTCCCTGAACATGTTCAGAACAAATCACTAGGAATGATTCCATTAAATTTTATAAAATAATAGAAGTGCAATGTTCAATGTGCACAACAATTACCTCATTAAATAGGCGAACATCGTAGAAATTATCGTCATCGGCAAAATACATCACCCCATCCTTTATGCCACTGTCCTTTAGCCAGAGAAGGCCGCAATTCCTCGGTACCGATCCCTTAGCTGATATTTTCTTACATCCGTGTCTTTTACAAAATACCTTTCGATCACATGCTATTTGGGTGAAATTGAAATTAAATCTGTCTAGGAGCGTTCGTATCCAAGGCGATAGTTTCTCTGAATCTTCTATCACAATCCAGTGGAAGTTATCAACAAAGAAAAATGTCTGAGCTAGGGCAGTGAGGAGAGATTTCTGATTTGGCCTGTTGTAAGTAGGCGTAAGTATATATATTGTTCTATTTTGCAAAAAATGGTGTTTCTCATTGTTATGAGGGTAATGTGAGGCCCTGATGAGTTCTCTTGCTATTGCAGCATTCCATCCGCCAAGTAGAGTGTCCTGGCTCCGATCTGTAATTAAACCAAAGAAATGTGAATGAGAGTTTCTTTTATGAAAGCCAACTTGTAACATAATATCGTACTTTGGTCATGCTTATAGTTATTAGAATGACTCTCTCTCTATATAATATTATGTTATAAACCCAAGGAAACAGTATAGCTCAACCCTAAATTAATTTAATTATTTTTGTACCTTTTTCCATTATTCTTGACACCAGTGTGTATACAAAATACGCATACATGTACCGGTACGCAGCGTGACGCTGAATGACGTGTGACGCGGGATGATGGCCTCAGAGTAAATAAGGCTTCAATATATATATCTTTCCAACAAAATAATAATAGCTTATATCATATTCGAAACACATAATTATGTCCCTTATATATTTTGCTAAATTATCTATGTTCAAATTCAATTTGTTACTTATTTATAGACTTGAATGGTCTCTATTCCAAGCAGGAGACTATAACCTTTGGCGTACCACAAGGAACTGTTTTAGGGCCCATCCTATTTTCCATATATATAAACGACCTAAATGAAATAATAGAAAACTCAGTCATCCAACACTATGCCGATGATACAGTCATTCTCAATAGTGACAAAAATGAATAAAAAATGTACCTAGAATTACAACAAAATTTGAACCATATAAATACATGGTGTAAAATAAATAAAATATCCATGAATGCCACAAAAACTCAATACATTAAGTTCAATATAGGCAGAACAAAATGTCTCCCATTGTCTCCAGCTTGGAAAAGGGACCCAAAACCAAGTGAATCAGTACAAATATCTAGGACTGATAATCGATGAACGGCTTGCATTTAATGACCATGCAACTAATGTGATCGGAAAGTCAAGTCATTGAGAAAATCTAGCTATGTTCTAAACAAAGAAGTCAAAACTGACATAGTCAAAATGTTGATTGTACCAGTAATCGAATCAGGTGATATCTTTTATCAAACAGCAAGTAAAAGACTCCTTAGTAGGTTACATACCCTTCTGAACTCTGCAATTAGGTATATATACAAATTGCAAAAGAGAGAAAATGTAGATAAAAAATATGTTGAATTGAAGATCCTAAATAATGAAAAAGGGACAAACCTACACACTCTTGAGGCTGCCTTTTACCTTGCTCAATCCAAACAAAATCTTGACTTGAGACAATTATCGACAAGAAGTCATGCCCAAAACAGGGAAAATTTTAAACTCAAGATCCCCAAAACAACATTTTACAAAAATTGCTTCTTATACAAAGCCCAGTCGAGGTGGAATGAGCTACCCACTAGTGCCCACAAAGCAAACTCAAAATATGAATTCAAAAAACATATTGAAAGTGTAATATAATATTTAGGATTGGTTAATCCTAAATAAAAACAGAAGATTTATATTATTAGTACCAAACGGTACCATCTCATGCCAAGCTAATCTCGAATATTGGAGATCTTTGTGTCTCTTTATCTGTACTTACCTAATTTTATTTAATATTTTAACTTATAAGTATATTTTACTTCAAAATTCATACTGTGCCTTGAGCGAGATGGTAACGTCTGGGAGACCTGGATTTAATCTAGGTGACTGTATACCAATTTGTCAATTTTGTCTGTGTTTATTCTTGTTTTATGTAATGTGAGTTCGATAAATAAAGTAGTATCTTATCTTATCTTATCCTGAAATACGTTCCCGGGATGACGCTAATACTACACAAAATTCAGTAACCCATCTCTGTTAAGACATAAAAAAAACAAATTAGTTCGAAATTCTTTCTTATTTCCTTATTTTTCCACTCCAAAATACATTCAAATTAATTTCTTCATTAGTTGTTTCTCCTACTACATCCCACATTTCTCAGCCACTCCCTGGAATAAAACGTGATACGGTATGACACACCCCCTACACAAAATGATAAAATTCCATAAGTATTAGGGCTGTGATCGCACTGTAATACTATTTACTGAAGATGACCACCTATGATAGGTCTTTACATACCGACTACGAAAAAAAGCCTACATAGTATTTCTTTTTTAAAAAACAGTAACCATTACGATTATTGGTTGAAAGATTCTTCTATAAATACAGATTTCCCCGCATTGAGGCCAAATGAAAATCAATTTTCTCTGTTTCTGCTTTTATTCAGGCCCCATATACATTTAGCATTAAATAAAACTGGACTCAGTCGGATACCAAGTTATTTTTTTCTAAATGAGTCATTATCATGAAATACAGGTCTAGGAACTCTGTCGACGTTTCATGAGAAGTGCCCCATATCTTAGTGTAATCCAAAGCTATATGCATGTAAGATCCTACTATAGTAAAGCATTCTGAGAATATACAGCCGCATCAAAACTTCCGGCTGTGGATAAAGAAAATACTGTAGACCTTTGAACTTGGGTAAATATTACAATAACTGCACTGAACATAGGATATAGAACACTTGAAAAAAAATTTGTTATGCGACCAAGGCAGGCTCAGGTAATGAATGAGAGATACAGCATACGTGGTAGTGAATCAATGCATACATCATATAGACTACTTCAATACTTGTAGTTTCCAGTGGAATCATATAATTTCTACACTTTTGTTTTCGAGAGGTTGTGTAACATGGTCTTACTACCATTCGATGATGGATGACAAGACCATACTCATATTAATACAGCAGTGTATTATAACTATATTTATTGTATTCATAGTGTAATTTTGCTTATATTATTATAAACGATTCTTGATGTTGTATATATGCTGTGTAAAATACTGACAACTACTGTACATACATCTGGACATCTGGGGCGAGCGAAAAACCCAATATTAGGGACTTGATCCACCCAGTATAAATAAAGGCTTTAAGAAAAATCATAAGTTACAAAATAACAACACTAATGGTACTGGATAAAGGTGTACCTGAACATGATGAAGAATCCATCATTTTAACGGACCTATATCCGATCCGACGATCATATCTAAATGTGGATAGCTATTTGTTTCATGCTCAGTTTTTTCTCTAGAAATATAAGGTTTACCTAATTAAGGTTAACTCACCTGATTTTGACACAAAGGCAATAACCACCAGTAAAATTAAGCAGGTACCGGCGCAAATTACTGCTCTGGATCTCAGGGATGCCTACAAATTGAAGAGCATTTGAATTAAGGTCATAATATAGCATGTTTTGGTGCCAGCTAAGATCATATGACGCCGGATCACACCATGCATGCATGGTAAAGTCATGAGGTGCCCTAAGCAACATGCTCAGTTTTTTCATTCTCCGTTTAAAAACGGAGAATGATAATGAATGAGTACCATTCTGTCAATCATCCAATTCAGCAAGTTTGTGTTATAAGTTTGTGGCATTGTGTTAGGTGTTAGTGTGGAGGAGTGTGGAGGCTTATCTGGAGGATATCTCGATGCCCATCTCTGATATCTAATTCACACAATCACTCCTAACCTTGCACCCATGTACAAGGATTGTTTGATTGACAACTTGCTACCTTCCCTGCAGTAAATCCATGAAGCTTTCCCACCACCTGGATGGCCAGCACCCCTCCCACCACCACCATTCTCAGCCTCTCATTGGTTAGCCACCCTGCTATGTTTATGGCCAGCACCCCTCCCACCACCACCTCTTGCTGAGGTTCCTGCATACTTCCACCTGTCAATCAAATTTTATCCTGCCCCCTGGCCCTTCTTCTCACCCTGTCTCAGGCCCGTCAACCTCTCTCCTATTGGTCAAACTGAGCCACTATTGGTGAGGAGGTGAAGGACTATGACAGAATATATACATTAAGTTAAACTTATTATAAAGTTAAATAAAAAAGAGTTGATTAATTTGTGCACAAATAATTGAAACCGAGAATTCGTTTCCTATGGAAACGCAGAATATATACATTAAGTTTAACTGATTATAAAGTTAAACAGAAAAATAGTTGATTAAATCATTGATTAACTTAATAAACTTATAACTTGTTGTACTTGTACTGTATTACGTTTTTCCAAGCTTATATATAATCTCTCATAATGTGTATTTGTAGAGACTTTTAATTCAGGATAAATCAAGATGGTTAAAAATGTTTGATTTTGATCCAACGCATGTATATGTCACGCCACTACTATTCATGAATGCTAATACGACTAAATTGCCCATCATTTTGTATGAAGGTATATTGTATGTGCCCTTAAACAACTCGAAATGTTGAGATATCAATCCCCATATCAGAAACGTGAGTATGTCATCTCAGTACATTTTTATTGTCCTTTGCAAAACATTTGGGTGTAATAGAGGGACAATAATATTCTGAATCAACACCTGCGCAACCATTGACCCATATAGGAGATCTCTAGTTGGTTCTATTCCAACAAAACATCCGTCGCATCTATATTAGACTTAATATATATGTAAACTATATATGATTACAGGCTTGGATAACGCTATTGTATACAGACTATACTTCTTTTAAACGTATTGAATCATTCAACATTTGCGTATCAGTGAAGGGGTTTATGTACCGTGTGTTTTCATTCTCCCTTCTGTTTGTATCACCTAGACAACGTAATACCCAGAGGAAACTAGGACGTCTAAGTGTCACCTCGTGACCTCACTACCCAATGCTGACTAGGCTTGGCCTTCATACAATTGCTGTCATGTATACACAGGACGTTAAGATTAAAGGAATGGTAGCTTTACAATTCCAAGTCATATACTGAGTTTGAGACCTTTCAACATTAGAAGAAACTCTGTGTACACACGTATTAATTTACGTTTTACTTCGGAACTCCCCAGTTTCATCTCTAAAAAATGAATGGAAAACATCAGCTCTGAACGCCACCAATTCGCCCATGTACTCAGGACCTCAGGTATCTAATGATACGCAGCATGAAGAGTTATATGGTCATTAAAACTTTGCCTCACCGTATTTTTAATACAACAATCCTGGCAATCGCAGTCGCCGCAACAACAGTCATCGTCATCGTCCTCCTCTCGCAGATACCTGCGATGGTTTCTACTGTTTGAAAGTCTATTATACCTGGCCATGGCAATGCCGCGGCCTATATCACATCCTCAAGTGAGAAGTTTATGTGATGAGTAAAGACGTATTGCTACCTATGGAATCCATGCCGTACTGAAGGGTGAGCACAATGTCCTGTACACATGTTGATGAATGTAGTAATATTCATAGGAATGATATACATATGCCCATAAGTGGTGGGGAAGTTCCTAGTATATCCCATGTGGGCGCATGTCTACCTGTACCAGGATCATGGGTACTACTACTGTGGTGGTTCCGCAACTCCACTCTCTCAGTTGAAACCGTAGCAACAGGAGCGTGCCCCATTTCCATGCACCAGTGAACATAACTTTCATCGGAGAGGACGCCACCGAATCATGAAGGCATCCTTGCATGCATTAAGCTAGCCCATCACTCTATTTAACTTTATTATATGCGCATGCTATATGAAGGGTGCTATAAGTGGGGTGCTATAAAAATATTCATATAGGACGCGTCCTATATGAATGTAGTTGTCTAAAAATAGCTCTGTTTATATGCTTCGCGGAGCTTTGGCTCTCCGCGAAGCATGTAAACAAACCCCCGCGATCGGTAATCCACCCGTGATTCTGGTACTTTAATTATAGAAATACATAATAAAACCCACACCATTAGATAGAGCATTAAATTCTCTATTGAAAGATATAAGATTTATTAATGTAGGCCAAGAAATGGCTGCGATATGAACGTTTTAAATCAGCAATATAAGTAGGCCTAAAAACTGCATGATCGCACAGTGGGCACCGAACATTGTAAGCCTACTAACGGGGCTGTCAGCAGGGTTCTCTGAGACTTCTTTAGTATTTTTTCAGTGATATCTGATGAAATATGATCAAATTTTATGCACATATAATAAATATAGAATGGAACTTGCCAGCAATAATCGAAAAATTTATAGGACTTGATTCGTCCACATAAGCACTCTGCCTACGGCATCGTGCTTATGTGGACGAATCTCGTCCTATAAATTTTCGATTATTGCCGGCTCGTCCCATTCTCTCTATATATCTATTTTGATCCATCCTATAATATACAGCGGGTGCAAATTGCTACATTGACCGTGTGAGATACATAGAGAACCATAGAGAGATCTCCAGTGAAACAAAGGGATTTGATGAGGGGGGGATTGGATTAGACAACACAAGAAAGGATTGAATTAGACAAAACAACTTTTCCACGAATTTAAACAATGTAAAGCTATATAATTATTCCTGACTAATGTTGTGGACATTTTGGTCTCGAGAAGAAAATGATTGTTAAATGTCTGGCCTTTAATTGAAATAATAATAAAAAAAAAAAAAAATAACTGCACCCACACCCGCATCGTTTTCTAGCTGCCCTATACTGGAACACGCTTTACATATTACATTGCAACTTATAAATATCCAATTAAGGAGGTCTGCTCCTCCTGCTGCCCATGTTATCCCATCTGTTATCCTTAATGTGAGATTAAATGAAATTAAAATGTATAGTTCACGCGTCAACACGTTTAACAAATTATTTAAATCGTGCTATACTAGGGTCCCTTTATGGTACATATATACTTACTCAACAATAAGAAATACCATTGCAATATCAAATTCAATATCTATCCATACTTTTATCCATATTCAAATATCTTATCACTGATTGATAAATCAATGAAAGATATTTCCTAAAACAACATTTCTATGAAATAAACGAAGACCTTTCACAGTCCCACAAATAAGAAGAAACATCCCTATTGAGATGTAACCCAGGAGAATGGCAATTGATAGATGCAAAGAGACATGAACCAATAAGATTTGTCCCTGAACCTGTTCAATTGTTACGTCACAAATATATTACGTATGATAGCTCAGCAATTTAGGATGCCACTTGTAGAATTTTAAATTTATAAATAATCATGTATTGTCATGAAGGATAGAGAGCAATAATAATAGAGGGTACTAAATCTATTTCAAATTTGATATAATTATAGTCCATACATGATATACGTCCTTAAATGCAAGGACATGTGTTTGCACGGCATTGACTTCGTTAGATATAAGCTATGAATATGTTGTACATGAACATGATTGCATATTAATTTGTCACTTAGTTTAATGACAATTGACACTAATTAAATCTTTCATTAGTTACAGGACAGTCTAAGTTGTATCGACACCTTTTATTTTGTAAAATTAACAAAATCCCTTGCAAAACGTTGCAAAATAATAATTTATTAATTTCATGATGATATAAAAACGCAAAACCAGGCGTGCAGATTAGCACGGCAGTGTTAACCTTGGGAAGGTCTTACTAAATACTTACAGGAATGTAGGTCTAACCATCAACCATAAGCTGACTAGTCATGTACTTCTAAAAGTCATACAAAGAATATTATGGATAATGTAAGGTGGGAAGTGGACCTTCTCGCCAATTCCAGATATATGGTGGAAACCAGGGGGAGCCACCGTCAATTAGGTGACCTGGAGTAGTCATGGCAGTGATCCGTCAATTACATTATGTATTGTATTACTGTACTGCCATCCTGAATAAAAATAGATTTTTTCTTTAAAAAAGCTAAATTAAAAAGGAACAAGTATCGGTTACTGTTATCTTATTACGTTCTTTTTAGTGGTTCGAAGTGGTCAGCTGAAGATTTTAACCTTTGAGTACTTTGAGTATATAATTTTTCTTGATTTATTGGCCTCAAATGGATAAAAAAAAAATCATTCCTGTGTACGGGGAAGTTCCTGGCATTGAGCAACTTGAGATATTCAAGGATATTGGAGCATTCTTAGCATTCTTAGGGATTCCTCGCATTCAAAACAAACATGGCTGTCGAAAACTGCATCTGCCAGCATGATGCAAATGCAAGAATGGCGATTTTCTCAGAATTTCCAATTTGTAGTACACGCTAAGAATTTTGCCTAGAAACAAGGCGAAATAGCATAGAAAAGTACGCACATTTCGTAGTATTGATTCTATGAGCAACGAGACATATGACTTATGTTATGCGAGGATTGAGAAATCACTCAAGTGCGCCACACACACTGGAAGCTTCGAGAAAGCTTGGACATGCTAGTATATACCATAGCTTGTTTTTCTAGACCACTAGCGACTAATCCCGCCCTCTGAGAAGAGGCGGACTGCCACGGAACTAAAAATCAAAGCTGTCGCAGGATATCTCGGTACTTCCCAGTACTGTCCAGGTCAAATGGATCGTCCAGTCAAGCAACTTTAACACTATGTACAGCAGCCTATTTAGTCTTAATCAAAAGCTGTATTTGTAGGCTACATTTTCGATTGGAGGAATACAGATGTTTATGGTACACTAACATCAGGATCAGCACTTCTTTTGGTCCTATGGCTATTCCATTCAAACTTTTGCACACGGCACCACTGGCCACTACCACCATGCTCATGCTTCCCTCCCTGCTCTCACAGTAGCGGCGACGGCGGTACTGTGTGGAGCAGGTATTACACACAAACACTAACAAGGAAGAGAGAGTGGAGGAAGCAGGGCGGGATGGTGGGCAGTCATTAAAAGTGAGAAAAACGACAACTATAAGAACAAAAACAGAAAATAAAATAATATCCTCTAGCGGGCTAAATTCTGGACACATTGGCTTTCTCTGAGCGGCAAATGAATCCATATTCCATTGTAGCATTGTTAAACAAAATGTCTTGTGAGCCACATGTAAACTACAATTACAACTGAATGCAATATCATATTTTTCTATATTTATATTGGCCAGACATTTAACAAATTATCAAAATGTCTATCTATCTAATCTTAAAATGTAATTAATATTAATTGAGAAGACTGTGGAAGGCGAATTGTACATCTTCAAGCTATTTCACCCATATAGATATCGCAACACACTTTATGTACACATTAAATAATGTGCTCCCAGCACTTTGTTATCCTCGGGACGCTGAGTATTTGGCTAAACAATGAATAATTAGGTCTGGCCCAACGTTGCTATACATGTATAGCCCGCCCACAGATGGCCGAGTTAGGCCCTGACCTCATACTGGAGGAGGTACAAATTAATACAAGCCCTGTCCGTCAGCCTTAGAGTCAATGGTGCGAGTTCAACACAAGGTGCTCATTACAGAGGGTGACAAATATCCGAATCCTAAGTATTTTCCAGGATAATATATCATACTTTAACTGACTTCGAAGTCTTCTTAACAGTGTGCTTAAAGGCAAACGCTACTATCTAGTGGAAAATGAAAATAAATGTCGTTTTTCTGAAACTTTGGTATTTGATTCTTGAAGTGTTTCTGGTCATAAGAATGGAAAAAAATCATTGGGTCGCCGTGCTCATTTTTGAATTACAGTGCTTCAAAATTGGTATCTCAAAAGAACCAATGAGGACCAAAAGGGGGGCCCATTTTGCAGTACCTCGACTTCATAGTTCATATTTGTTATTTATATTCACTCAATTTAAGTAAAATTAACAGTTTTATTTGGGCAATAATTCTATGCCTCTTTTCTATAGGGTGCACTGTTATTTTTATTTTGAAGACAACAAATACATAATGTGAACTTTAAATTAAAAACTCGAAAAAACTCACTATTTTTCACCATTTTTATAAAAACAATTTTTTTTCCTCCCCAGTGAAAATAAATGTCATTTTTCTGATTCTTTAGTATATGATTTTTGAAGTATGTGTGTTCTTAAAACTGAAAAAAAATTAATGGGTCACCGTGCTAGTTTCTGAATTATGGAGCTTTGAAACATGGCTGACAACCCAAAAATCTGCTGCTTTCAAAGTGTTCTATGTTTCCTAAATATGTCTATTTCAGACAGCTACAATTATTTTTTTAATGCGATGACATAAATTTTTTCCTTATATATGTGTAGAATTTTACCTGCACTATATGTGTAGAAAATTTTGGGACATTTTGAGTATCCATTTTTGTTATATTCCCAAAACTGTGAAAGGAAAATGCAGCATTTCCCAATGGACATGCATGCTAAGTGGCAGCCTCCCAAAGCAGGGCAGATTCTACTAATCTAGCCCTGCTCCATTCTTAGGGCTTTCTGCGGACAGAACTCCTGCTGTGCACATCTGGTTTCGTTATCTTGATGGGACCAAGGGCATAGGGGACTTTTATGTCTGCCTGCTTGAATCTAGGTTCAAATGGAATTATGGGACCTATGATACAGTGTAGATTCCATATAAAAAATATCTCAAGTTCATCAGTGGATGTTTAATGGTGCTCTAACGTCAATATCCATGGGTTTATATATGTTTCCAAAGCACAAACCTCCATCTTTCCCTGACTTGTGCAATGGTACATGCAATTCCCCTATTGAAGGAGGGTCTGACAGGGCCTGGAGTAGTGACCACAACTAAAAATAGGTGCGTACAGAAAGCTTGACGCAAGCCCAGTCATTGGATGAGAGGGCTGATGAATTATTCATGAATCCCCGAAAAGTCCTAACGATGGTGCAGGGCGTATGACCGAGAAAACGAAGGGAGTAAAGCTCTGTATTGGCGTATGACCGAGAAAACGAAGGGAGTAAAGCTCTGTATTGGAGGATGGCTAAGTGGGTACAACTGAGAATACCCAAAGCTAGCTCTGTTTCCCAAACATGTCTATTTCAGACAGCTATAAAAAAAAATTGAATGCGATGACATATATTTTTTTCCCTTTGTATCGGTAGTATATAACCTGAAGTGTATGTGTAGAAAATTGTGGGACAGTAGGAGTAGCCATTAATTGTTTGTTTTATTCTATAAAATGTGAAAAAAATGGGCCATTTCCTCATAGACTGCAATGCTAAAGGAATAGTGCGTAAAATGCCCGTAGATTTGGTATACGGAAAAGGGGGGCGTGGCAGTAAATAGTAGCGTTTGCCTTTAAGAGTTTATTTTGGCAATATAGCATTCTTATTTTGGCGCAATATATTTAATATCACTTAAACTTCAGATCTTATTTATTACTGTTTCCTTGCTAGTTGGTACTGGGAACCCTAACTTTTGGACATTTACCTTTAACCTAGACCGGAGCTTTATTAGGATGAGGTAAATCAATAAGCAAGAATCAAATTGATCAAGGCATATTCGAGTGCCCTCTCAGCTGAATATGACAAAGATTTCTGCTGACTTTGAAAAAGACACCATAACTAGTATGACTATATGCTCTTATTTATATGAGCTGTAATATGCAAAAGAGGTTTGATTACATTGGTTATCATTCTCCATGTCATTGCCCTAGTTCTTTTATATCTAGAATGGCATATTCCTTGTATTGTTTTCGGTTCTTGTTGATATCTATAAGACTGTCAAATGGTTGAAGCAAGAATGGTCAGTTGTTGCTTTACTGATGTAGGATTGGGGAGAATGTTGAATGCATACAACTCATGCTTTTCATTGAGGATTATTTCTCCCTCTTTAATAATTATGTGAACCCATCGGATTCAACCTCAAGACCTAGATATCAATAGGTGACTTAACTAAATCTTGCAATTTAGCGTTCTACAGGGGCAGGGGGAGGGGCAGAGGGAGTGGATGCTCCTCTGTCCTTGATAATTTTGTAAAGCTCTTTTACCGAATTTAATTTCCATTTTTCCACGTTTTTATGCAAGAACTGCATGTTTTGTATAGGGTAAGTATATGGTCCGGGTCCATGGAAATGTACCCCCTAGCTGCCCCTAGCCAGGCACTGGCCTCTGAGATGAGATGACAGAAAACATCTGGCGCCTATTAATAGCAACCTGAGGTCCACGACTTGAATCAGCTGATCGAATGAGCTATTTAAAGATATGTTGCTAAGTAGTATACTTCAGAAAATAAAGATACGCACCCAAAATGTTCGCTCCATTCTCTTCGTTCTCTTCCGGCTTTCGCCCTAGCAAAGTTGGCCCCGAGTCAGATTGATGAACTCCTCGGTTCGCTTTGTTGATTGCCGCGGCACAAATGTAATTATTAGCTCAGACTCTATATTACTCCCCTCGTCAATAGAATCTGCTGGTACCGAAAGCAAAGCCTGGGTGGGTCACATGTTGTACGACATGTGATGTATTATAGTATTCATCATAGCTCGATGCCCTGACACATTTTGACGCTTGGGTCCCCTTCATTTGAAAAAAAAACAAACTTTTAAGACTGGTTTTAAGATTATTATGCTCTTTCACCTGGTATAAACGATGTTCCAAAGGTCCCACTCATTTCATTTCACTTCATTTTCCCACCGAAAAACCTTTTTTCACATAATCGCATCAAGGAAAACAAATTATTTATAGAAGAGTTAATGGCGGCAATTCCCTTACATTGTTACTGACGCAAAATTACTCATCCAACGTTTATTCTTTACAAATTTACGTCTGGCCGACTCTGTGTTGGTGAATGTCAAATTTATTATTCCGTGAGACATAAAAGTAATCATTCACCTATTGTCCGTCGTGAGTGGGAAATATGCGTCGGGTGTGCGTGCCCATACTGTCAAATGGTGATCAATATAAGGAAGTATCCCTCGAAACAAATGCCTCCTAGGCACAATTGATTGACTGCATCTGACGCCTCTATAGCTTCTTTGGTTAGCCTAATCGTCATCCATTGTATGTATATACCTAAAGGCAGGCCTACCGTAGTTTCATTATGAAAGGACTATATCGATTGATGACCCAGCAGGAATCGTAAATTACTTTGCTTATTTAGCGGGAATTGAGGTACCACTATGATACCAAAAGGCGTATTTTCGCACGAAATGGTTCCAAATGAAAAAAATAACATTTTTATTGGTTTTCTTCAACTGATCTTTCTTGGCCAGTCATACATTGTAAATAATGTTTCGATGCAATAAAGCTATACTCTGAACAAATAGGTACCCACCTTCCCATATCTACGACGAATATTTAGGAAATTATAGATAATAGAAATGCTAGCTGTAAATAGCCTTTGAAACCGACATATCGAATATATGTGTCAGGTCATCAGAAAATGTTTAATCAGCAACTCTACACATTTAGTCAATTCTGCTAAACTATACTGAGGAAATTAATGGTAAATCCAAAGATATATCCGAGTATATTTGGTATTGCGTTGATTCAAACAGTCTCTTCGGTTCTGTTCAACTGTATTTTGAACCCCATTTGTGTCTTGAATTATGGTTATTTGAGAGGATAGGTGAAGGTGAATTGTACATTTTCTGGCGACCTCACCCCCGCATATCATTCTGAAAACTACTTAAAACAGCACGGAAATACCTAAAGCTAAACTAAATAAAATATCTACAAAATGGTATAGACATTATGTGAATAAAAATGTTAAAAATCGGAATATGTGTTATTCATTATTACGCATTCATTGAAACGGAGATGTGCCTGTTTTTAATCTGATGAACAGTTACAGTATACCCCAGCTAGGCAACCAGTGTTATTCCAAATGGTCCATCTTCAAACAGCTGGAGTACAGTGCTACTGCTAGTGATGGCTAACTCCTTGTTCCTATATTTACCCTCCAAACACACGAGTGACTTATAATGGAACCACCCCACTGATCCCCTCCGACATGATCATATATCTATCTAGAAGCTTGATCCTTCCCTGCCTCTCTTCACCCCTTAGAGGGCCAACCAACCCTCTCACATGCGCCCTGACCAACCACCTCATTCACGCCTTCTTCTCCAATATAACCCACTCATTTGAGTTGCTCGTATACATGCACTTTAAACCCTCACGCTGTACTTGCTTCCACACTTGTTGAGTTGCTTTCCAAGCAGGATTTGTATACACAGGAATTCTTGTTGGGGGAAATGTTGGACAATAAAATCCAGCAGGCACCGCCAAGAAAGTGATCATCATGAGAGGATTCACATTTATTATTCTGGACCTTATCTTACTACTGAGTTGTTTGAGTGTGTGCCTTTCTTTTGGAGCTGAAGGAGACACATCGAGGGAAGAAGGAGGGTTAAATATTACCTCATCAAAAAGGAATATCAGCTTTGGATTTAGTGAGTTTCTTTCTAAAAACCTTAGTTAATTGTGTAGTGTAAAATCAAATACTATTGTAACTGGGATTGAGTTGTGCGTAGGAAATATATCATATAGATCGTGTAACTGCATAATATAGTAATTTCGGCTGATTTCATAAACTTATAAAGTTATATTTCTCTCTTCTTTGTTTTCACTATATGTATTTCGCTCAATAAACGGCAGCCTGGACGCCCGATGAAACGAATTTCGGTTGAACTGAAGAAACTACTCTGTGTGATCATATAATTGCGGGCATGGACATAAGATAATCCTTGAATCTTACAGGCGTCTTAAATCCCATTGAAAAACTGATAAACTATTTTTGCAATGTACATCTTTCCTCGCAAATCCGCAGCTCAGTTTCGAAAGTGCAAATTGATTTTTCACTAGTTGGGCACAGTTTCGACTATAATATCTGGTCGCTGAAATCGATAACCTTAGCTTCTGTTTGTCGTGGAGGCTTATCTTGATAATGAAACGGGACACTTGCAATATCTCCTTCCAAGCACTGAATGTATAAACTTATCTTAGTAAGGTTTGGGCTGTCACACTGTTGATACAGAATAAAACCAGACAAACGATCCCGTTCCCTCTGCCAAGTGTATGCCATTTTATTTTATATTTCATAAAATAAGATCTAGAAAAAAAGATAAATTTCTCCTGGCACGAGTTGGTTGGTCCTACGCATGTGCTTACCCTTGATAAAAACAACTTAATCACGATTTCACTCTTCGACCACAAAGGACCTCTATGCATAAAGAAAAGTTATTTCTACATTTCTTGTGTGGTCCCATACTGTCATACGACATCTATTATATAGGTATTAGCGTAAAATTGAAAGTACTCTATGTGTTCCATTTTCTGGTTACATTTCCCTTACTAGGAACTAAACTTAAGTAGGCCATGCATGCGCAACTTCGAATAAGATTATCGTTAGTTACTTCGGATCAAGACCCGTTAAATAAACATACGCCTTCTCCGGGCCTTGGGTATGTCTAGACAGTCTGACCAATAGCATAAACATCTGTGAATCATGATGCACTCGATCATATCCCTCAACGAACGGAACGATCTGTCTTCAAAGTTAAACCGCAGTTTACTTAGATTCCAAATTTGTTTCTAGATGAAGCATAAAAAAGGGAGTGTACAGACTATCAGATGCACTTTTCACAGCAAACGTCTGTTTGATGTAGAAAGCAGGAAGCACTTACCATCTTGCATTCAAGGATTCATGCACGCATCGCTGCCTCTCATTATTATTGTTGCATAAGACCCTGTGATCTTTCATTCCAGATGCCTCACAAGATGGTAGATTATCGACCCTCGAAGGACACGTTAAAAATATATTAGAGGAGCTGAAACGATTGAAAGAGGAGGTATCATTCAGCTTGTAAAATGCAGCGTAGCTGTATTTGATGTGTTACAGACAAATGAGTCACAAGTGGCAAATATTATATTTTCAATGTGTTATATTGTTACATCATGTTACGTAAGGATGAGTAACCACTTTTATGACTATAACTATCATTAATTATCAGTATGGTTCTCAATTTGTAGGTGCTTAGCACTGGTAGTAGCATGATTACATGTACCAAATCTCATGACTGCGTGTTGAATAAGCTATGCATATCTGAGGACATGCTATAGAGAATAATATATATCTACTTTACTAGTTCTTTCCACCCAGAAATTTTCAAAAAATTAAAATATCAAACTTAAAAAGTACTTATTAGATGTCCTGATGTTTACCCTCATTGGAAGCGACTTGATCTCATCTTTTCAAATATGATGACATCTCAAAGCCCATTTTTTGCGACTTGTGACTCATTTTCCTGTAACACATGACATATTAATTGCGTGATAATCATTTCTTGGTTTGGCTGGCAACAACAGTGCACAAAATTGACATAATGTCCATTTCCCAAACCAACTATCTTTTACATGGCATGAAGATCATACATTGCCCTGCCGTGTTATACATGTATTAATAACAGTCTCACAGAAACGCTTTCGTGTGTGAGTTTCTGTGGACAGCTATATGTCGTTTACAAAATAAAAAGTACATACCGTATATCTTATACTGTATTCTGAGATGCCCATAAATCGCCGGTTCACTAATATATGCTTTGTCTGATTGGATTAGAAAGGGCACCTCTCACGAAGAGTAAGTTTCCTGGAATTGTGCGACTGCCAACCTAAACGATGCCTGGACGAAGGGACAGAAAGGATTCACGGTGACATGTGGAGTCGAGGACCTTGCCACATCTGTCGATGCCATGTAATTACTGTTACAATGATATCAGATTGCTTATTAAATCGGTTAGGATCAGAGACTTTACCTACACTACATATGCGTATGTATACATGTACATGTGAATGTGCCTCTATGTGATCTTAAATTTTGGCTCATTGTCTGTATTCATTGCTCTACATGACAGACAGGTACCAGCTGGCATCAGAATCATGCTTCATGAAATATAAATGCACTTGTTTTATATCCATGCATACAGAACGGAGATGTGAAGTGTTTTGTACCAAACACACCCAACTGCAGACAACCCAAAGGTATAACACACGTTAATAATATAATTTCCTTCCAAGAATTGATAAAATGAAAATTAAATCCAACATCAGTTGTCCCTAATTATAGACTAGACTACAGTTACTAAATGAATCGAGCGCGCTTCGATTTTGTGGTCCCTATTTGCTTTGAGGGAAAGAATAATAATTTTGTGATTTTGTTTATACTTATAGAGTGTAGATGCCAACACGGTGGACTTTGTGTGGAGGAGGGTGATGTCAGAAGATGTATATGTCCCTACGGGTGTACTGGACTTCGTTGTCAACATGTGCCCATCAATCCTTGTGCATTCCTACCAGATCAGGGTGACTGTGGTCGCCTTGGATTTGATGCAAATCTCACCGGCTCTGTCCAACGGTATTATTATGACTGGAATGCCCAGACTTGTAAAGGTTTCGCCTACTCAGGTGCGTTCTCTGAAACAATGCGATGCAGACGGACTTTTCTCTTTTGATTTATCTTATCCTTTTGATTTATCTTTTCTTTCGACGGCATAACTTTGAAAATTTCATTTTCTTTCCAAATAACTGAATAGCTGAAACAGTCAACCATTTCTTTACCAAAATATAAACATGTATTTATGATATAATAATAATCATCATTAGTTCGTTTTTTTGGAATACATTTGTATTCAGGCCATGACATTTTTAAGAATTGATACTTTTTATTATTTTTTTTACATCAATACACATTTTCGATGACGCCCGATTTTCGATTCATGTGTCGCCTAGTTGATATTAAAAAGAAATTAAACGGGTATTGACTCTCTCGTTGTCGCTGGCTGGATAGGGACAGTGGGAGCATCTAGGATTCATGTGGGCGTGGTTAGAATGATATGATAACATTTGATTGGTCACTGGTTGACGACGATTGATAGCGTCCTTGGTTACCAAGAGAGGGCGTGGCCAGCCAGATCCATATAAAGCCGCTAAGGGACTACAAACCCTTCTTCAGCCAATAATTATGGTTTCTTTTTGGTGGAACACTTGATAAGATGAAGAGTTGGGTTGTAAAGGCAGTCGGTCCGATAGAATATGGTGTATCGTTTCATGCATTAGAACATTATTCACGTTTATCGTTTGTCAGGATGTGGTGGGAGTGCTAATAACTTCAAAACACGAAGGAATTGTGAAGATACGTGCTTGAAAGGAGCCTGCTGTATTCGAAGACTGGTCCAAGCAGGAAAACCATACCCGCCTATCAAGGAATGCAAGGTATAGGGACACGCGTTGTCTTTCATTGAGAGCATAATTGTCACTGAACAATAAACAACTATTATCGCATCGAGTTATTAAAACAGAAAACATTAATTAACATGATTTGTAAACTACTGGTAATTAACACGAATGAATGTAGTGAATTGTATTATATATCTGATTTTTCCATTGCAAATGGGAGAGTATATTAAGAATTAAATCGCACCACAACGCATTCAGTCTAAATAAGTTTACATTTTGAATTTGCATTTTGCAACAGTAGAATACTGATAAATTCAGTGCTATGAATCTTAACAATTACGAGTACATTTATAATACTTTGTTGTCGTAATAGTTCAGAATGCAGCTTTAAATACTCGTAATAAAAAGCGATATTCTACAGAATCAAAATTGAGAATTATGTTCCATGCATTTAAACCTGGATTTTCGTGCACTGTAAACAATATAAGCATGCAAACGACTTACTATTTCATTCGCCATGGTACCATGTTGTTCAATTACTATTTTCACTATTATTTCAGGATGTTGACTTACAGACGTGTAGATTTTTTGTCCGGAGTTCTTCACCACTTGAAGTAGTTAGCTTTCGACCTGGGTCAACATGTGAGAAATCCGGTTGTGACCAACCAACAAAGTGTAACAACGGTCTTAATATATTCACCATCGGAGAGACTTTCTCTCAGGGATGTAATGAGTGCCGTTGTCACCAAACTGGGAAAATAGAATGCAGGTAAGTAAAATGCAACATGTATTCAATTAAGAATTCATACATTCCAATAGTTTCCGGATGTCTAAAATGTATTTTGTCAGCATATTCATGAATACACCCTTAATAATATAAGCATTACTGGTATATATGTAATTATACACATACTAATAATCTACCTGAATGTTTATTAACTGATCGTTGATGTGCAGTTAGAGATGTCTGGTTAAAATTAAAAATAGATGTTTAGGCGTTGGAGTTGTTGTTTCTGTTGAGCTGGTTCTGTAGGTGTAGAGGGGTGGTGATGAGCTCCACCCTACACTGTTTTCCAGGCAACACTCGTTGTACAAGGTATTCTAAACCTTCCCACTACATGCAACAGGTGGCATTATTTACCATTATACGGTTGTTGGTAAGGTAATTGATTGCAAAGATGAAGCTTTTCTCAATAGGGCCAATACATATATATACATGTTTATCGACTCGCTATGCATGGTCATTCACATTTGCAATTCAATTCTTCACTATGCTTTCTTCCAGCTGTTCAACGAAAACAATACGTAAGGAACTCAGAGACCTTTCCTCCTTTGACCGATGGTCTCTACAAAAGGCTATTGCTGAATTGCGAGAGTCGCAGGTAGAGGGAGCTCCAAGCATTTGGGAGAAACTTCGAGACCTTTATGTACAGCATATTATGCATGCTTCAGACACAAAATACTACCTCCTCTGGCACAGGACATTTCTCCGTTTAGTGGAGCTAAAAATCCAAGAAATAAACTGCAACTTAACAATTCCTTACTATGACGTGACAACGGATGCAGGGGCTTTTGGTACAGCATATCTATGGCAAAGTAATTTCTTTGGTGGACAAGGCGTTACACCCCAGGAGTGTGTTGAAGCACACCCATTCGGCAACTCGACTTATTGGATACCATGCATCTCTAGAAAATTCAATCCTGCTGTGCAAATTCCTTCTATCCTTGAGATAGCCCAAATCCTACGAACGTCCGATTTTAAAGAGTTGACCGAGCGCTTGAGAAATGTCGCAGCCTATGTGCATAATTTCATTGGAGGCACAATGCTGACTTCGAATTGTTTTTACGACCCCGTTTTCCTCCCCGTACATGCCTACATCGATTACTTATTTCAATTATGGATAGACAACCATCCTGAGCAAATGCTAATATTATCCAGTGAAGAACTATACCTTGAGCCGTTTGGTTTATCATCGCTTACTGACAACAATTGTGTCACATACATCGCCCCCACCAGGGGAGGGCCATGCAGTGAAACCGATTCTGACGTCATACAATGGCCAGGGTATGGTAGTGATGGCTTCGACAGTATCGGATATGACGTGGATGGTTACAACAGAGCCGGTTGGTTGCATTATCCAACTTTATCTATTCATTTATTAGTGAACTATTGAAAATGTATTGGCCTTTATTTGTAATAAAAAAACAAAAAAAGCCCCAGGAAAATAGGGGTTCTTTTGAAATACATAATTCCCACGTTTGCATAACAAATCCTTACTTTGTATTATGTTCCTCCCTTAGCTACATTTCCTTGCAAATCAACAGGGAAGAAATTTTAGGGAAGGAATTTGAAATATAGACAATGCTAAAGTTCTACCGTAGGAATTTCCTACGATAAGCAACGAGCTGGGCAAGGAACCGTTATAAGAATTTCTTATACAACAACCGCTTTAGCAGTTGTTCTGTAATAAAAGATATTGGTATCTCTATTGCTGTTTTTCTCCTTGTTGGTGATCAGGTTTCAATAGGGATGGTTATGACAGGGAAGGATACGATGAATATGGATACGATCGGCATGGTTTCAACAGAATAGGCTACAACCAGTATGGGTTAAACAGAAATGGTGTAAACACGAATGGGGAAAAGGACTCGGGCAATACTTTTGACAAATCTGGCCAGAATTGCTTCTGCAGAAATAGGGCAGGTATAATACAAATCCACTCTTTACCCTAATCTCTTTTCTTTGAACGAATTACTGTTACATGAAAACGAATTTTGCTGGTCCATTGCTGTACTTCTTCCGATTGCTTACCACCATCTTTTTCAATTTCTACACAGGTTTTGACAAATCAGGCTATGATGCCTTCAGTTATGATGTACATGGTCTGGACAGGCGAGGCTGCAGCTTTGGGCATAATGGACCATTTGCCCCAAAATTGTTACTTGGCGTCTGGCAGTGGCTTGGCATTCAGTCGCCGATGGTGATAAGCAGTGTGGGAAGGACTTGTCCAGAACTGAGCCCCATAGATGGAAGCTGGTGGAGACAGTGTTGGGGAAGGCCAACGATGAATATCCTCGGTATGACCCAAAGTTCTTTTTCTATACTATAGACTACAGTCTACAGCACTGTGTACACTGTATTATATTGCCCACCGTTTTAGTATAGCTGTTGTGCCCTTCACCTCCCATCTTGCCTTGTATCCCACTTATATATTCAGGAGTTCACTCGTTTAATCACTGATGAGAGAATTGCCCCCAAATTGGAATTTTTGAAATTAATATGAAGTGTACCAACAAGGAAAACTATACCACAAGTTTTTTCTGGTTGGTAGTTTTCTTTCCTATACTCACCTCGTACATTTTGCCCAACATATATCTCTCTGTATTTCTGCCTCTCCCTTTCTTTTCGGACCGCCCCATCTCTTCCTTCAGTTTGTCCACCTCAAGAGAAATTTCCCACTTTTTCCTATCTGGATATATTATGAGCCCTCTGCAATGTACATTGGTAAATAGGGTATACATTTAATACTTATATTTCTGTCCTTGTTATTTCTCACCGGGAGGACGTTGGAATAATTATATTGTTTCAATGTTACAAAGAAATTCTATTTTATAGGGTGAATGTACAGGTCTTTCCATATATAACGTGATTAATTCTATTCACAGACTTGACTGAAAAGAAAACGCTTGCATCACCAACATCCCAGAACCGATTGTGCGTCGTCCTAGAACCTATCTATACGACCAGCTGTTCCTGCCCAAGTGGTCATGTGACTTGTTTAGCCAATCCGTGCGTTGGAGCAGTGTGTAATTCTGCGCCCGAAGCCACCTGTCTAATTGATACATGCGGATCATGCAGACCCAGATGGATCAAATCTGATAGGATTGTCGACTGTACGGATAATGCAAAGACATCAGGTATTCCAAGAACCAGTTGCTTTTAAAGACGCAGTTGCTAAATGCAATCTATTTCACAACGTACATTTCTCATGCATGTATATTTATTTCCCAAATAAAAATGTTCTTTAACTCCGAACTGACGGAAATGTAAGGTCTATGATATAATTGATAATAAATATTCCCTGCTCTTGAAAATCAATATCAATGAAGTGCACATTTTATATATGTATATGTATGTTGCCCAGGTGATAATGATAGGTTCCCTGTAAACCAATTTAACATATGTCAGTCAATTTATATAACGTAATAAAATCCTGTTCTATTTCAGAACACTGTCACCCAAATCCCTGTCTAAACGGAGGGACATGTAGGGGATCAACTTGGCCTAATAGACCCAATCACATTAAGTGCCAGTGCCCAGTACATTTTGAAGGCAGTCGATGTGAGAGGCCGGCAACTCAAATATGTCTTGGTACAACCCCAGGTTGGTGTGTGCTATTCACGCGATGGATATGATTATTATAACGCCAAATGTGTATTAATATCTTTTTAACATTAGATCTCATATTGTTTATTCATACGTTCAACCATACCAAAATTCCTTCCTGCATGGGCTTTTTCTGTGCCCAACGTATGCAATTCAAAATAATACAACGACTCAGATAGTCAAATAAACTCATCTCAAATTTAAACATCGGATATCCTATATGCATTTTCACAAGTACTTCCTCAATTATTTTCTGCCTGATTGTTAAGGATGTTACTTTCTAATGAATTGGTATGCATGAATTAAAAGTAGTTTCCACAGATGTGTCGTACTATGCCACTGAATGTGCTAGCAATCTCTGTGTACAGAATCTATTGAGAGTTCCAAAATTCAACAGCCACATATATTCTTGTTCTTAATCAATACTTCTGCAGTCATAAAGAATTGCTCCGATATGAGGACCAGATGGTATTTCGATAGTGAAGCTAAAGAATGCACAAGCTTCGGATACTGTGGGGGTGCCTACAGTCCTAACAACTTCCCTTCAAAATACCACTGTGAGAGGAGGTGCCTGATGGGAGCCTGTTGCACAAGAACACAGAAAGGACGAGGGCTATATGGATTTGATGTGAATGGCTTTGACAGGTGCACATTCATAAATGCAATTTAATTAGAACAATATCTTATCCTCTTTTGTATGTGTTAAACATACAGATTTCAACCTTTGTTTGTACCTCGCTTTATAAAACATGATTCCAAGAGCCTAACGAACAATAAATGTATAGCTCTTGATATAATTTTTAGGTATGGTTTTAATCAGTTGGGTGTTTCGTCCAGTGGCGAGAAAAGGGATACCAGCACTGACCATCATGATGAAAATAGCATATTTCGCACTGCAGGATATAGTAGAACAGGTAGACATGATTACATACCTTGAGCAGCATAGTTTCAATCAAAAGTGTAATGTGTCCTATTTCACATGAACCACTTTGGGACCTCTTTGTATTGCTTATCAATTACCCCAATGTTTATTTCATATTAAACCCAAATTACAAGATTCTGGGACACTTCATTGTTTCATAATTGTAGGTTATGACGAGGAAGGTTATAACGAAGATGGAATTGACATATTTGGTTATGGTAAAGATGGTTTTGATCGAAACGGATTTAATTTAACGGGCTTCAATAGAATTGGAGATTTTGATGGTGATATAAGTTATGGAAAAGATGGGTATGACAAGGAGGGATATAATAGGTAAATATCGCATGCTATCTTATTTATAAATTACACAATTACTTCTAACAATTAACGCAGCTTTCATATTAAATGGCCAAGTTTTAAATTTATACCAGAATATTCCAAACATAATTTACCTTTGAGACACGCAAATTCCCAGCCCACACCCTAACATAACAATTTGTAATGTATGTTGGTTTTATTGTTCTATTTACATTGATTGGTTATTTTTGTTTTATTAGGGCAGGTGTAGATTGCCAAGGATCGGATCAAAATGGGCTTGATGCCAGAGGGTTAATTAGAGGATATGAGTACACGTGTGAATACATGAGTAGAGATGGATGTTACTTGAAGACAAGCGACTCTAAGAGGTCCTCCCACGTATCCTTTAACCCTGGAGTCACGTGTGATAAGGCCAAATGCTATAAATCATGTGGGTGCAATTACGGACTGCAATATTACAATCACCACGACATTATAAAAGTTGGATGTGATATCATTGGAACCTGCAGTAAGTATAATGCAATGACCAAAGCATGCAAATCACTCAGGCAGCGAAAAGAAATTCGCGATATGAGCCAAGACGAATGGCGAAGATTCCATGCAGCTGTTAGAGTTGTAGCCATAGGAATCCCCTCAAAGTGGGCCCAGTATACATCTATGTATGCTATGCACTCTCACACGTTAGAAGAAGGCCCAATATTCCTGCCCTGGGTGAGATACTTTCTACATCAAGTGGAATCAGAACTCCAGGCGATACATTGCGATGTAACAATTCCTTACTATGACTGGACGCTAGATGCTGGTGGTATGTCAACTGCATTTGCTTGGCAGGCCAATGTACTGGGAGGTAATGGTGAGGATCCCGAATACTGTGTCAGGCGTCATCCTTTCCAGGTATGTAGACCGCGATTCATGTGGCAAATGTAAGTTTAACAAAACATAAGGAATTTCTGGCTTGCCCATAGTGGTCCATTCCGTCGACCTATTTAGTATTTAGCCCCACTTCAAGATATCTATGTAAGTTTAACAAAACATAAGGAATTACTGGCTTGCCAATGGTGGTCCATTCCATCGACCTATTTAGTATTAGGCCCCCTTCAAGATTTGATTCATTATTGTTTATTTGATTTTAGATATTAGTTTCATCTTGAGTCAACCGATATGATTTGTCGATTATTATATGTACATATATATGGCCAATTCCACCAATTTGACAACATTTGGCCCCCAACCGTGGAAAGGGGTAAAATGGGCTTAAATCAAGTTAATTATAATTAATTTGAAATTTTTTTTGATTGGATGGTTCTACCAACCTGTAGAAAAGAATTTTTTTTATTTCAAAATCCCATTTTGGTGGCAAAAATCGTTTTTTTAAAGTGCCAATAGTCCGTGGAATTGCTAAATTTCTAAGTAATCTTCAAAATTGAATATTTTTTTTTATATGTTGTGATAGGCGGTTACGTGAATATGATCTGTGTAAAAAGAAAATGCAAAAAAAATATTTATTAAAGCCATCAAAATAAAAAAAAAAAAAAATGTGGGTACCCCTGTTGAAGATTAACGACATCCCTGTCACATAAGGTGGAATTTAGAAAAAAAAAATGAAAATTATTCAATAATCACAAATAATGATAGAACTAACAGGATTTGATATGTAATGAACATTAACAGTATTGGTTAAAGTTTTTCTTGGACCCTAGCAGACAAAATGCATGCTGCCAGCCTCATGTGGGAACCCAGGGTGATGAAGATTAACGACATCCCTAGATTAACGATTTTATGGTTTTTTGGGGAAGCAATTTAATAATGAACTTTAAATTTGATATTTATCATTAATTATGAGTAATATCAGTCTATAAATATCAATACTTAGAATTTCCAACTAGGTTTTACATGCTTATTACAGGAAAATAGGGTTTTGAAGATTAACGACATATGTGAAGATTTACGACATATATGTGAAGATTAACGACATATAAATGTGATGTGTCACAGGAAAATGAGTGACAATTACTTGCGCGTAACGTTCGTAGATGGGGAACTATTCACAGTAGAAATGTATGTTATACACCAAACAAACCGTCAGAAGAATGTCAGCATTACTATGAATTTTGAATTATTAAAATCGGATGAGAATTGATGAGGTTATGGCTCTGATAAATGCATCTTTATTTTTAAAAATGATAAAAAATATGCATAGGTCACAATAATTGATGGAATATCTGTAAATAATACTCGCCATGCAAGGTTTGTGGAAAAAGAACTATTTTAGCTAGAAAGATATATTATACATCAATCAAACTGCAAGAATGTCAGCATTATGGTGAATTTTAAGTTAATTTTAATGACCCATGATTAATAACTAAGTAATGTGTAAGCTTACAGAGCAGACAGCAAAAAGCTCTAAAATTGCTATTTTTTCATGATTTTATGTCGTTAATCTTCATTTGCCCCCCATAGCAATGTCTGTATATGAGACTATCCTGAAATTAATATTTTGTATTTATAACATTTAAAATTAATATATTATGAAGTTTTAAGACACAAGTGCTTACTGGAATAAAACATTAGTGTCTGGTAAGATGTTATCACTTTTCAAATCTAATGGTTTTCTACTCTATTCATATTTATATTTTTGTTACAGTCTATTCCTACACAAATTATATGATATGGTGCTAAATAAAATGAAAATATTAACTTTACTAGCATTTTATGTTCTTATTCACATGATATGTCGTTAATCTTCATGCTGTTTTTGGCCCTTTTTCCCTATTTGGGAGCTATTTTCCGACCCCCCTGTAAAAAAATTACTAATAATCAGAATGGTTCCATACTTGGCAGTTCAATACACATATATGTAAGGTTCATAACAAATAACAACTCATCTTAATAATGCTAGATTTTATTTCGGGGTTCTGAGGGGGGTCTAGGGGCCCAAATGTTGTCAAATTGGTGGAAATGGCCATATGTCTATGTATTTAAAACTATTGGCATTAATGCTCCAAGCTATGGCTAATATGCTACGGTCTTCAAATATAGAGTCAATAAAACACTAATAATTTATGTTATCTTGATGTTGTTCTATTGCAAAATAAATAGACTCTGCAACCTGCTGCAGCATATTCTGGTTTTCGACAAACTTAATTATTCTTTTTAGGATCCATTCCAGGCATGGGAACCATGCCTTCGTAGGAACTTCTCTTCCATATTGAGTGTGCCTCATATTTTACATATACATCACACAATGAGGGAACAAGACTTTACCACATATAATAGCCGTATGAAGTACCTTTCACAGATCTTTAGACGGTGGGTTGGCGGACATATGTCGTCGGATCATGCCGCCTACGATCCACTCTTTCTTTCTCACATGGCTTTTATGGATAAGTTATGGACTGAATGGCAGGAGAGATACCCTGAAGGTCTGTTTTCCTTCCCAGCTGCTGAACTATATGCCCCCATGTCTCCATTCTCCGTGTCTCCCAATGATGTATTTGATTCTGAGAAACTCCTTTGTGTGAAATATCTTAAGCTTACTGAGGGAAGACCATGTCAAGTGCCAGAAAAAATCCCTTCCCCAACCCCACCGTTATCTTCACAATTCGATTCTGATGGATATGATGTATTTGGGTATGATATTGGTGGCTTTGATTCGAGGGGATATGACCGCAATGGATACAATAGAAATACATTCAACCGAGATGGTTACGATATCCATGGATTCAATCAGTTTGGCTACGACAGATTTGGATTTGACATCCACGGTTACATGCCCAATGGTTTTCACCGGAATGGTTCACACAGAAATGAAGTCAATGAAGTTCACCACGATGACATAACCGAGTATGACATCACTGGTTACGATCGCTATGGGATTAATAAATACGGATTCGAGAGAAATGGACTTGACATCTATGGATTCAACGCAAGTGGGTATGACCTCAGTGGTTGTAACTTTTACAACAAGGGACCATTTTATGTTATCCAGAAAGTCAAGCTTGACAGAATCCTCGAAAAGCTTGACTTGGTTTCTCTAGAAACATTACCAACAACATGCTCACATATTGAGGGACTTCACCGATTTCAATTTGGTCCCAAATATCCAGGCATTGAAACAGACAATAATATCTTCTATCCCGAGCGAATAATGAGTGAAAGGTAAGACAACAAGATCGGTATTGTTATATCATATTACGCAATGATTGCGTAACAATGATTTATCACATTGTTATTAGTATTCCCAATTATCATTAACACTAATTAATACTTATTAAATTAGTTAATCGCAATAATATGCAAGAGGATCGGGTAACATCAGAGTTCATATAGGAATGTAATTAATCTTGAGGGCCCTGATTGGAACTAATATAGTATTCTTCCATTTTAAAATAGTTATAATCTTGTACAGAGAAATGACAGATACTATAAGTGATAAATAATGTAGCGTCATCAATACAAATAGGTCTACATATTCTTTCCAGATTATGCGCTATTTTCCCCCCACGAAATGGCTGTAAATTCGGTCAATATGAGACCTCATGTGTTGTTGATCTGTGCAAGGACCAGCACTGTTGGGGGAAGGAAGGAGTTGGCTGCTGGACCAAAGGCTGCAGTGGCACATGTGACGTGCATTGGTACAATTTAACCACCGCAGCACCAGTTACATGCTCAGGTAAAAAACCTTAATTGTACCAAATTTTGATTTTATTAAATCAAGACCGTCCTGTAATTTGATTACATATCCGATTATTAAATTAGATCAGATGATCAATTGACGTCAGCTTTTCCATTGGTTCAAAATGTTCGCTTTGATTTGTGTTTTCCTCGAATCCTTCAAAATGTGATTTACCAAATCGCGACTGTGTGTTCACAGCATTAGTTGAAAATTACGTACATATAAATCATTAGAATGTGCTATATACTATATGAATTTAAATTATTTCCCTAGCACAGGTAGGAATCCATAGATGTATCACAATACAAATTCATTGTGAAATAGGGATGGTTTTGGAGGTAAGGCAGCTTAAATCAGGGTTGTGAATTTCCTAATAAAAAACTATGGTGTGACATTAAATTCCCTTTTGGTAATTAGCCTGCAGAGCGGATGATGGTTTAACTCACGAGGACGGGTCCACCTGGCAACCAGATACTTGTACCCTTTGTTCCTGCAATGTAAGATCCCCTCTTTCTTAATTACTCATTTTAATATACTTTCTTCTACTTATTCTATATTGGCGAGTTGGACAAAATGTCACCAACAAAAAGCAGATCTCGGAACATCTGTCTTAGATCTTTCACAGTTTACCAACTTTCAAATCAACATTCTCTTTAAATCCGACAAGAGGTCATAATGAAGCTATTCTAACCTCCATGTACCTTGTCCTCAAAGGCAGGAAAAACAAGCTGCCAGGTTATTGATTGTCCTCGGGTGACTTGCGACAAGCCCATTCGATTACCAAATGAATGCTGCTCCTCGTGCAATGGTTAGTCACTCCATATTTCCCCATATTTCATATATTCATTCAATTGTACATAAAGAAGGCAATCAAGGTAAAGGTAAATTCCTCTAAACTATATCAAGGCTACTTAACTTAAGGTTAAACGTAGGAACGACATTTGTTTTAAACATCCCTGTCCAACCTGACACATTCCCTCCCTAATAATTTAGACATTGTTGTTGGCAACAATTTTAAACATATCAGTTACAATAGATGTATTATAACCTCATGCATATGCTTGTTTCCATGTGTTGCCATTTTAAATAAGAAACTATTATCTGACATTTCTCCCAATTTAAGCATACTCCATGCTTTAACCAATAGTAAACCCAATTCCCAATTCAAGACATGTCACATATCATTCAAGTCTTCCTCCACTGTCTGATTAGTTTCAGAATATTTCTGTAACATTGAACCTAAAAGTGAGGATAACAATTACAAATAAATTAGTCCCTACAGGAAGGCTCTGAATACTATATTGTAAAATGAATTCTGGAGACGTTTCCATTATGAGTTCAGTAATTTCAGTGCAATGGATTTAAATTGCGAAAACGTAAAATATTTGAGTATGGAAATTGAGAGGTTCTTCAGTAAGATTGACAGGGAAATCACATAATAATTCCTATGGTTCATCCTCAATTGATATACTAATAGCCTTATTTTGTCCATAATACTGTTTTTATGGGGGATTTGCATGTTCCAATTCCCCAATTCATATTTAACTTGAAACCATTCTATTATTTTTCCCGTTTCTATATACTAATTTAGCTTGTTTACTCGGTAAGGATGTGTACGCTGAGGGTGCCGAAGTACCGACCACTCCTGAAAGTTGCCAAAGATGTCAATGTGCCCATGGAAATATAGTCTGTGAGCCGCTCGAATGCGAAAGCGTAAGGGGAGACTGTAGCAATGTTACCACTCTACCAGGGGACTGTTGTCCACGTTGTGGAGACTGCGATGGCTCAGATACTATTCCATGGAGAAATACAGATTGTCAACTCTGCACTTGCCTTGTACGATTGTTTGTATTGGCTTAGGAATTTAGTGTGTAAATGGCAATGTGAATAAAGATGATTTCAAACTGTACATACATAGGGAGATATGGGGAATGATAGGAGGTACAGATACAGCAAAATGTGGATTTATGAATTGTTCAATAACTGCAACGTAGAGACTTGTGTTTACGTTGTGTACAAAATAACCTCTTCCAGAATGGTTATATCGCTTGCATGGATGCTCCATGTCCCACAAGAGACTGTGCCAATCCATTACCTCCAAGTCTGAGGCCATCTAGTGAATGTTGTTCTTCGTGTAAAGGTATCCATATTTCATTCCCTAGTGAATGTATAGCCAAATTAAAATCATAGCAAGCGGGTTAAATATCTTAATCACCTGAAACGTTTCAGTGGGCACTGCTAATGGAAGTATTGCAAGTAGGACTTGTTATAAGGCTGTGGAGGACTGATATTCCACAAAGCCTTAACAATGGAATCGCATCAACCTTTCAAACATTCAACTATAATTTGCCTCTAAAATCACCATTGACAGAGGGCTTATACCAGTTCATGTTTTTATAGATTGCTTTTACGATGGTCATGTGATACGCAATGGCGATGACTATAGTCCCGATCCTTGCCAAGTATGTCATTGTAACCATGGCGATGTGCATTGTGACGTCACCCCTTGTCCACCATTCAGCTGCGACAACCCAGCGACGGTTCCTGGACAGTGCTGCCCCCAGTGTTCTGCGGGTAGGTAGAGAACTGACATAATAGGGGCATACCACGAGCCATGTTAATCACAAGGCATGATGGAAAGGATACAGTTGGAAACTGATATAGAATAATATACATATATTATCTGATTATTCTTCGTCTGGGACTCCATGATAGGGCCAGCTTGCTGGCTTGCTATAATATGCCTTGAATCACTGCCTTATAACCACCCAAGGCAGAGTTTAAAAGGATTGAAAACCTCCAATTAGGGCCTGTTGATGCACTGGCTTTGCATAATCTCTCGGCTATGCCTCGGGATTATGTACACCAAACATTGCACCAGCAACACCTCGAAAAGCTTTATCAATCTGTTAATCATGCCTTTTTATCCTTTGGTTTTTTAGACTGTCAATATGAAGGCAGAATACATCCAGATGGTGAGGTCTTTCATCCCCATTACAACCCTTGTCTGCAATGTTCCTGCCAGTCATCGGTGGTAAGATGTCTACCTGTCCAATGCCCTCCTGTCCAACTCCCATGTCAGCATCCTCTGCCAATGTCTGGCGAATGCTGTCCAGCTAAGTGTCCTGGTAGGATATGTTGCACAATATTAAGCAATACATCCAGTGATAAATGTTCACATGAAATAACGCAACTAATGCATTGGTTAATCATTTTGTTTGAAAGTAGAATAAAATAGGATTCACACCGACATTAACTAACTATACCCATCTGTTTTAAATCCTAGTATAATTAAACTTTGGTTCGTCAATTTCAGAATGTGATTATAAAGGCACCCTTTACGAGCATGGGGAGGAATGGGTTGATGGTCTCTGTCAAACATGCACATGTAACGAAGGCACTGTGCAATGCACTCCAACCCAGCAATGTCCGCATGTAGATTGTACACATGGGGCCTCTCCTGAGGGGACATGTTGTCCCCAATGTAATGGTAGGTCAATTGTCCTAGGTTAAGTGAACCCCAAAAAGAATATAATAACAAATGATGAAATTGAAATATAAATCTTATTCCACTTAAAAAAACATACATTGCAAAAATACAACAATTCTGGAAACATGAGTGGCTGGTTTTGCTTTTAGGATGCTTGACATAATTCGACCATTAAGCTAAACTTGTATGTTTTTACTTAATTTTAAAATCGAAATGAATATTTACATCCTTGGCATCCAAAAAAGACAAACGAATATAAAGATAAAGGAAATACCGTAAACATTAAGCTTAATCTTACGATGTTATGTTGTCATCTATAGATGGAATATCACTTTGTGGATAATTTACCGTACATGGTGGATAGCTTATATTGTTATAGGCTATTGGAAATGGAGGTGTCTCTATCTTATAACTCTGCACCATTGCCGATCCAATCACATGATTGTAATCATATAGTTTCTAAAATTGCATACAAATACTCTCGAAATCATTGCAAATCAACCCTGTTAGTAATTGCTTGCTTAATACGTTCGTGTAACAAAGTAAATCAATTAATGGTGTATACATACATATAGACTGCCTCTACGATAGTGAACGAAGAAAGGATGGAAGTGTCTTTTCATCGGGAATTGGAGAAAACTGTCATGAATGTGCTTGCGTTGGAGGAAACGTCATGTGTCAGAAGATTGGAACATGCGCACATGTGGCATGTAGGGATCCCATAAAGGAGAAGGGAAGATGTTGTGCCGTATGCAGAGGTGAGTAATTCATTGTTATGTGCTTATAATGTGAACAACCATCCAGATATCCAAAATACCTTTTAGCAAAAAAAAATGTTCTAATTTGTCAATTCTGATGAATAATTTTCAGCAAAAGGATCGATGATTCATTTTATAATCGTCGTAGGCCTACTGTTTTCAATCGTCATGTATACCATTTAAGTTAGACGTAAAGTGATTATATTTTATTTCCTTTGACTGAAAATGTGCTCTCGACATTTATACTGCTAAATATTAATTCTTGATCTCTAAATATTTGGAAATCCATTGCCCACTATTACAGAAATCAGCTAGGAGATACATGTGTTAGGGAAAGAGTTATAAGCATAATGAAGGAATTGTTTTTATAAATTATGGGGTGGGATGGAAATTTAGAAAGTGTCTATAGCGGAGTGAGTCTAATATGTCTTTATTTGCTGGCGTCTTTACACTTTAGACTCAATGGGCCATGTCATAATCATTCCTCTCAAATAACCCAATCTAATTAATGTACAAAGGACTCTATTGCATCTCATACAATACATATATACAGGTGTATATTCACTCATGAATACTATTCTGTATTTATCTTACAGGTTGTATATTTGATGGCGATACCTATGAAGACGGAGATTCTATGCCACCAAAGCAGCAATGTCAATGTCGTTGCATGAATGGTATTGTCAATATTGTAATGTATGGCGACGAAAATAGCATCGCTCATAATAATTAGAGCAGTAATACATTATATCGATATCATCAGCTATAAATAATATTTCCGAATTTCTAGAATTTGATGAGTCGTACATGTTTACCTTAGTTCAGTTGTTTCCACTTAGGAGAACTAGTTCAGAGTTCAAGCTATTATCGTCATCAATGTCAAGACCTTTCTATTATACATTGCCGGCAGAATGATACAGAGTTCAGGGTTGGCTTTAAAGTAGTGGAAAGAACCATTAAAACAAATCTGTTATTCATAAGATTATGGAGATATGGATTGCATGATCCCAGACTAATTTACATGTTCGTTTCCGGCGTTAGGGAAAAGGGTTTGCGAGGACGTTTCGTGTCCGCGTCCAAGATGTCCAAATCCTGTACGTTCCACGAGTGAGTGCTGTCCGAAATGCCCAACATGTTTATACAGGGGAAGAGAATATCATACCGGAGATTCCATCCCAAGGAATGACCCCTGCTCTCTCTGTTATTGCGAGGTAATTGCTCTTTTTATATTCGCTTCTTAGCAAATAGGCCAAATTGATTCATGTATAATACACTTCCCTATTTGGTGATTTCAAATATCAATTTTTAGCAAACATGCTAGTGTATCAGTTACTTTGTATTGACTTTCGATACCTCTCAAGCGGCATCTTTCAGAGTTCTAGTTTTATTAGTGATATTATGTGTGATGTTGATAACTATTTGTCAATCTTTGCTTATTTTAATGGCAATGTTTACTACATAGTATACAATATTTATGATATATGATATTACTATATAATACAACATTACTATTCAATACAACAGTAAGAAATAGAAAATAGATCTATAGAGTATTTAGGTAAATCATTTGATACAGTATAGATGTCAGGATCTTCTGAGAAAAGCCATGTAATGGTGTAATGTTAATTCCTGAATAAAACCATTTAAACTAAACTTTAAGAATATATAACGATGTGCTTGTAGGAAGGTACCATTAAATGCACCACTAAACCTTGTCCACCTGCGAACTGTTCAACTCCCAGAAGCAAGCCCGGACAGTGTTGCCCTGCGTGTGATACATCCCCAGGTTGTAAATATGGTGGTAGAGTGTACAACGAGGGAGAAAGCTTAGCAATCACGGGCAGACAATGCCAAGAGTGTAAATGCAAAGGTGGGAGGATTGATTGCAACTATGTGCCTTGCCCTAAGGTTAATTGTTTATATCCAGTCATTGAGAACTGTTGTCCATCTTGCAATGGTAAGATATCGCATTATTTCTACTCTTACCTATTTCTATTTTCATTGCTAGGAAATGATCAATAGCAAAAATAACAGTGATAAGAATAATGATAAAGTTGGTAGGAGATATTCCCAGGAACTCCAAGATCTTACTTTATGCTGATGATGTGGTTTTATATGTAAGTGGCACTAAATTAGAGATGATTATCGATAGTATATCTAGGGATACTGATGGAGTTTTTGAATGGTCGTTATCTAACAAAATGAAAGTCAATGAAACCAAATCTGAAATTATGTTCTGTGTGTTCTGAATCTCTCCTCATTCAGTCGATTAATGTTCCTCCCCTCAACATATTTAGTTTTATGAGTATTTCTCCCTTTCTTTATCACAATGAGGGTGCCTAAATGGTCACTCATATTTATATTAATTACTTCACTATATGCAACAAATCTCAGATTAGAGTAGATTAGGTCGATACAAGTACCCCGCAATAATGAGTATCTAGTTATACCATTAATATGGCTTGTCAAACCCTGTAATCTCATTAGGTCAGCAATTTGATTATTATTTGCGTCGCGTGCCAGCATATCTGTATTAAAACCACCTAAAACCATGATTTCCCCAACCCCAGTAGCAATAACATTAATAATTATCTCTGACAATTTATCTGTAAATATCTGATGTGAGCCAGCAGGTGGCCTATATGTTAACGTCAGACCAAATCTTGCTCCACCCTTGGGTTTTAGTATAAGAGAAAAGGATTCAATTCCCCCGGTAGAAGTATACAAATGCCACAACCGGTCAACAATAATTCCATATTGCACATACACTAGAATACCACCACCATTTCCGCGAGTTTGCCTGTCTAGCCTAATATGACTATAACCATCGAGATGGATAAAATCATCAGGTAATGAGTTCTTGAGTCATGTTTCAGTAATACAAGTACGATTTGTATTACTGAAACATGGGTCAAGAACTCATTACCTGGGCGCCAGTACCACGTACAAATTTAGACACTTGAGGTCAGGTATTGTATTCAATAATGACTCTATATGAAATACTGGATAAGCGACGAAATTGATACCATTGATTCCATACACATAGCATGTTCGTTTAATGGGAAGACACGGAGGAATGGTGAGAGTTTTCCGGACCCCCGGGGGCTACCTTGTGCCGAATGTGCGTGTAACCTTGGTAATGTCACATGCAATCATGTCAAATGTCGAGATGTGTCATGCTCGCACCCGGTCCAAAAACCAGGGAAATGCTGTCCAGAATGTTCAGGTAATTTCTGATTGATTGATGTCTCCTATCGTTGCAAACAGGAAGGTTGTTATATAGGTTTTTCCTCTTACAAATAAAACCTTTTTAAACAAATATATCATATTATAATGAACTGGCGATCAAAATGTAGATATTTTACCCAGATCTTATTTGTAAATATCAAAATGAAATGACGTTCGAACGTATGTGTCTCCATGTTTTTTTCCATCATCTGCTGCATGTGCATAGAGATTAGAGGTACCCAGCGCACTTGGTCAGGGTATATCAATTTCTTATCGTATTGTGTTGGATTCTCTCTTTATAATGCTCTTTGTCGTAACAGCTTCCCTTAATATGATGCCTACACTTGGTTCTAGCCGCACTTTGAGTAATATAAATGATTTTCCATTCGTTTCCGCAAAAGGGTGAAAGGGTTTCTACAGGGAAGGTACATTATATTATCTTACTGGAGTAGGCATTTCTTGGTATACTATTACAATACAAATTGTTTCCAGTCTGCCACAATAACATGTATACATGAAATCCCCTTCACCACATAATATATGTGATATACCTTTTTATCTTTCAGATTGCCTCTATGAGGGCCAAGAACGGAGAACCGGTGATACATTCATGGACAGAACAGACCCATGCCAACGATGCAGATGTCATTATGGATCTGTTACTTGTGACCGAAGGTCATGTCCACCATTAAATTGCCGCCATAATCACCAACCAAGAGGCCAGTGCTGTCCGGTGTGCGATGATGATCAGAATCGTGGTCAGTGCGAATACAAGGGTCATCGGTATAGGGAAGGTCAAGAGATACCAGTGAACCGAGATGAGTGTGAAAAATGCAAATGTATGTCTGCGCAGATTCAATGTGGTAGAGTGACATGTCCAGAGGTCCAGTGCCAACATCCAGCACCAGGAAAGTGTTGTCCTGAATGTGATGGTAAATATATTATACATTCATAATCCATCTGTTTTTCTTAGATCCATATATATATATATTCACTGACCAGATGATGAATGTCTGTATCCCTAGAGAGTCGAATTAATCGAATGCATCGAATCAGTTGGACCACTTAAATATAACAGTATGTTAATAGCCTGGAGCCCTTTCATTAAAATATTCATTCCTTTGCTTTATAAAGTACTGTTGACTTGATTGATATTAACTTTATTGATCAAACCCTGATCATATCATGGGGTGTATCTCCAGACAATTGAAGGTTGTCAAATACTTTTGAGAGAAACTTAAGACTAATAGCACCGGTATATTTGATTTTGGAGATAGGTGAATTACCAATATGCATACATTGCCTTTT
This sequence comes from Sthenelais limicola, assembly GCA_942159475.1. NCBI lineage: Eukaryota > Metazoa > Annelida > Polychaeta > Phyllodocida > Sigalionidae > Sthenelais > Sthenelais limicola. The sequence goes on along the minus strand of OW804097.1, from coordinate 65,559,329 downwards.
CACGGCTTGAATTAGTTACTTTTATATTATAAATAATTAATAGTTGAAAGATTTGAGGCAACTCAACTGATTATGAATAATTGTTTATTTGCATGATTGTACCAATATGACATTAAAAATCAGAAAATTTCACGAATAGAATTTAATAATAAAACAACATCACATAAGTTAACATTAAATGGTTATTACCGAATTTAATTAATGTATGTCCACGCTTTATACTCCCTCTAATGTTGTAAATTAACACAAATATGTACAATACTCTATCCCTGCTGTGATATAAAATCGGTTTCCATCTCTTTACACCATGTACTAACACATCTCCTTCTAGGCTGCCTGTGGTACGGACAGCAGTATCCTAATGGAGAAGCTTTCACAAATGACAGAATTGCTCCCTGTAAGGAATGCACCTGCTACTTTGGAAGCGTTCAATGTTCATCGAAGCCATGCCCCGAAGTCATTTGCTCCCATCCCGCCAAGGATATTGACTCCAATTCTTGTTGCCCAGTCTGTAAAGGTAAACGATTGCTACAGAAAATATAGTATCAGACTCTTAATGGAATGCCTCTGCCCTATTGTCTTCAGTATATATAGGAATCATAATAGATGCAATTGGCTTTCGAAATGCCTATGGCATATTTATCTTTAGATATATTTAGAAACTGTACTAATCTTCACCACATATATAGGTTTATCAATTGTGAACAATATTCACTCTTCCATGGTTATTTTTTTAGGATAAGACAATGTCGACTATAACATTTGTTTGTATCCCTTCTGAATTGTAGACTGTGAATATGAAGAAAACCATCACAGAGATGGAAGTTCCTTTTCCTCCAGAGGTGATCCATGTTTGTCTTGCAAGTGCAGGGTTGGCTCTGTCATCTGTCAACGTAAGGACTGTCCTCCGTCTCGGTGTCACAACCCAAGACGTCAACCCGGAACATGCTGTCCAATTTGTGACAGGGACGCTGACAGTTGTATCTATAATTCTAAGGTGTACCAAGATGGCGACATTCTGCCCTTGAATAGGCAAGAGTGTGAGGAATGCCTCTGTGAAAAAGGAAGAATCAAGTGTGGCTATCGCAAATGTCCACAAGCTCAGTGTCAACATCCTGTTAAGGAAGGTTGTTGCTATTCCTGCATGGGTAAGAATAAAAACTAAATATAAGTTAATGTCATTTATTTCCTCATTCAAAATAATATTATTAATACTTAGTAAATATAATGCACGCTCTTATTTGCCCAACAATAAAGGAATTATGGTGCATGACTGCGTTATCTGTGAACAAAGGAGGGAAGACGTGGCTTGGAGAATTGATTTTTATTGAAATTAAAATTAATTATATTTATGATGAAGTTTTAATTACAGAGTAATTAAGGTAATTAAAATTTGAATAATTAGATTAGAATAGAAATACAGCCCGAGCGAAGTGAGAGAAAGAAAGAAAGAAGGGCGGGAAGAGGTGGGAACAAAAAGACGGGAGAGAGGAAGATAGGTGTTGCGCGTGCTGTGGATGACGCGAGAGTGAGGGAGAGTAAGGGGTAAGAGAGCGGAAGTGTATGAGTAGTTGAGTGAGTTGCTCACAGGTGGCAGCAGTAATGACCAGGCCTAGAGCTGAAGCTCGATGCCTACGCCATGACTGCGTTATCTGTGAACAAAGGAGGGAAGACGTGGCTTGGAGAATTGATTTTTATTGAAATTAAAATTAATTATATTTATGATGAAGTTTTAATTACAGAGTAATTAAGGTAATTAAAATTTGAATAATTAGATTAGAATAGAAATACATAGCCAAGACTCCCAAGAATTGGGTATGTGGAGTGGTGGGTGGGGAAAAAGAAAAGAAAATTTTGAGTAGGTTGATAGTTATTGTTGTGAGAGGGCAGTCGATAGTGACTGGCTAATGGCAACAGAGGGGTTATTGTATATGTAGGCTCTGTGACTGTCACTTTTCCATGACGCAAATGTCTTAATGTCAAGTTCTTGTACGCCCTGGGCATAGGCTTGGGTGGCAGCGGCCTTTCTTAATGAGTGCAGCGACAGTTCCGATTTTGATAGGCCCATTGCTGCTAGGGAGGCTTCCCAGGCCTTCCTTATGTAAGAAGTCGGGATTGGCCTCTGAGTTCCTGTGAACATAAGGAAGGGTGCTTGATCTCGTGATGTAGGTGTAGCAGCCAACATCTCCCTGACTGCTACTACTGGGCACCATTGGGTGTCTAGTGCTGCATGGAGGGTCCTGATCTGTCTCTCTGACGCCTTCTGGGCGTTTTTGGCATGTTTGATAGTTATCACCATCTTGTCATGTGTCACTACGACGTCCGCTCTCGTGAGGTGTATGCGGTGGTTGAATGCACCCACGGAGGGGGGAGCTATTTCTGATTGTCTCATAGCCCCGTAGAACAGCATGAGGATGGCAGCCTTGATATTTATGCCCTCATCTTGACCACGGGCATGTTTTATCACGGCTCGTAGAGATGTCATGTCGATTGGCACCTTGGGGGATGGGGTGTAGTCGGACCTCCTGTCCAGCCCCTCAAGTGCCAGGTGGACTCTGTGATGGTTGACTTGATCCAGCGAGAGGGACCTTCTCCTGAAGTGTTCTCTCACATGTGAGACGTGATTCTTGATGGTAGCTGGGGCTCGAATGTGAATGGCCAGGTACTCCAGGTATTCACACACCACATCAAAGGTCACTGTCTCGGCTCTAGCCCCTCGCCACCGTAGGAAGGCGAGGAACAGAGTCACCGCTGATTTTCTGTTCTTTTCGGTTCCGGGGGCTCTTGCGTTCTTTTGCCTCGTTGCTGCGAGGTCCTGCAGATAGGAGAACGCCGGATCTGGAAGTAATGGGAGATCTTAGGGCACTGAAGATATGCATACATGGTACAATAGGAGAAAGGCACTCTTGTTTTGCAATGAGAGCGGCCTTTTGATTAAGAGATTTTGAAATGTGGCTGCGTGCCAGGGATTTAGCTATGGGAGGAACTGTGGTGTTGAATTCAAGCTCTACTTCAAGCAGTGTCTGTATCATCCACAGGTGCCGGCAACACTCCAAGATCACTTGGTTCTTGGTACGGCCTGTGGTGCAGATAGCATTAGCTACATGATCCTCACAACACACAACAACACGATAGCCCTTCCATTCGGGCAACACAAATGACTGTAGAGTCACCACAAAATTTACACACTGTGCCTTGGTCGTCCAGTTTACTCCGTCACCTACTGGGGCTATCTGAGTAGAGTAGGCGGACCTGTCACATATACCCGCAATGCCAGTGGCCGTGGCATCGGCTGATATCACGATTTCGGGTCTGTGCGCTCTGATGAAGGTTTTCCCATTCCATTCAGTGGCAAACCCAGTGAACCACTCGAGGTCCCGTTTCATGTCTACAGAGAGAGGGATGATTTTTCTCTCCCCTCCTCTTAGGGCCTCAAGCAGTCTTGATACGAAAATTCTAGCCGGTTTTATACACTTGCTAATGTGTAGGAGTTTTCCGATGACTGATTGGAGTTGTTTGGTGGGAATCCAATCCTTTTCCTTTACTTCCTGCACTACCTCCAACACCTCGTCAATCTTATCCTGAGGTATTGACAGTTCCATGGCGCTGGCGTCAGCTTTAATACCCAGCCATGTGATGTTGCTGTCAGGGCCCTGCCGCTTGTCGAGGGCCTCAGGGAGGCCCAATTCATGTAGCAGGTTAGATGCTTCTTCCAGGTGAGCATGGCAGGCCGCTCTGTCACTAGAGACAATCACCAAATCATCCAGGTACATGCGCGACCATATCCCCTTCGAGTCGAGAAGTTTGACTATTCGGTCGGCCACACGTTGCATGTGCATAGAGGAGCACCGTGCCCCGAAGGGCATAGCAGTCTCAAGGTAGAATTTGTCGTCCCACTTTATGCACTGCAATGGCCAGTCCAAAGGGTCGGACCTGAAGTTTTTATAGGCCCGGGAGATGTCAACAGTGGCCATGAAAGCTCCCGACCCCACTACCATCAACCTCTCGGCTAGGTCATTGACCCCTGGAAGTCCATGTGATCTGATCTTTCCGTAGATGGCATTCTTCCTGATGTACGAGTTCACTGAGGTATCAGGGGGGAAAGTCATGTCGAGTATAATTCGCCTCTGGCCTGGGTCCCTCTTCGGCCTGGTCATGAGAGGAGACACATGGCACCATGGCTCAAATGGGGGCGTGTCCATGGGCCCCACTATACCGCCTAGTTCTAACTCCTTTTCCACATACTTGTCGACACTCATGGGGAACTTGACAGCACTAGGATGGTTATCACTATTTTTGGTGTCACTTGTGGGGCCCAGGTATCCGAGTGGGAACCCGTATTTGATATACCCAAGGAGCTCCTCGTCATCGTCCCCATCATTCAGGTATTTTTCCCAGTTGTCAATATTTAGCTGAGAAGGAACGGGTGTCCTTACCTCTAGGTGGTTTGGTACCCCCGAGTCTCTGACCCTCTTGTATATTTGCTTGAGGTCGGAGAGCCCGTCTGCGGAGAAGAGTGGCCATAGCAGCTGTCTGTGCTTTGCGAACATGGCCGGGTTGGCTGGGACCGGGCATGTGAGCTCATCTTTCTCGCAGTACGTCCTTATTTTTTGAAAGTCAATATTAAAGTCAGCCTCGCCTGACTCACACCTTGCTATTGTTTCCCTTTCTGCTTTGTTAGCCGGGCCTGCATGTGTTTCAGCTGCAGGATGGGCACAAAAGTCATTGTCACTTACTTCGATCGGGGTTTGTTTTGGAGACTGGCCGCCATCTTGGATGTTCCCGTATGTCTCGCCGGAAGTCTCGCACTCGGGAGAGTCCGCGAGACCCAGGCCGCCATGTTTAATGTTTACATGATGGCGGGTGCGGTCCTCACGATGCGCGCTTGCTGTAACTTGGATCAGATTCTCTTTATCCTCCGAGTTCACACTATACGTATCCCCCTCCTCTCCGATGGCACTTGAGGAGGGAGCTACATGTTTTTTGGGGCCATGGCGGCTCCTGAACTTGTAGCAGGTTTGTTGGTATTCCTTCCCAGATCTGAGCTAAGGCGAGTGCACTCGATGGCTGTGTGTACGAATACCTTGCTTTTAACTGAATAACAGTAGGCACATGCGTGCACCCTTTTAATCCTACCATCATGATGGTCACTAGAGTGCCTACAACCTCGGACCGCATTCCAGTCCTGGCATATAGCCTGATTAGAGTCCAGCTTATTAGTCCTGCTAGCGCTTGTACTAGCGCACGCATTGTCAGGGTAGCGGGCCGTAGTTGTCCTGCCCCTGTTGTCTCCTAGTGCTGCCACCCTATTCCGTATGGTTTGAATGTCTTGGTTGCAATCCCATGTAATTGTTCCCTTCTCAATTTTGTCGAACAGGGATTGGGAGAACAGGCGTACAGTGTTCCATGGAAGCACTTGGCAGTCCTCAAGTACATCCTGGAGGTGAGAGAGTATGGCGGGGTCGTTGACGTGGTCAGTCCTCCTGGGGTCGCGCACGAGGGCCACCATACCACATGTGTACTCCAGCATCTCATCTTGGGCCTATAATCTAACATTTGCTTCAACGTGGAGACTCCGTCTTTCTCAAGGTACATGTAGGGCTTTCTTATAAGTTTCTTAATGTAAAGATCAGATGCTATAGCGGCCTTACCCTCGGCTCTTAGCGCGAAGTACTCCTCCTTAGCAAACTCACGCTCGATATATCCCGCATCCTCCTGGCGTTTTAACTCTGAAGGGTTTGGGATAATCGGTGTGTCTTGCTTGTTCTTGTCGTTTTTGGGTGGTCCAGGGTTTTGAGCGTTGTGCTGGGCTGCCTTCTCCATAAAGCTGGTCATGGTGGAAGCCAGCCCCTCAACAACGGACTCTACCCTAGCCAGCCTCTGCTCGTGGACATCATCGCCGGTGGGTCGTGGGTCGTGGGTCGTGGGTCGTGGGTCGTGGGTCGTGGGTCGTGGGTCTCTTTGTCCGGCTTGCCCTGGGTAGACGCACGTGTAGGCCTGCCCTTTGGTGCAGTCTTGGGAGCGGCTTTCTGTGGCTTGCCCACGGCCCCCGACTTTGTCACTCTTCCTGTGCCTTTAGGTTGAGCCTTAGGCCTTCCCCTTCCTTCTTTGCCTGTCATTCTTAATCTTTGGTTTGTAGAAGTGCCAAAAATTGTTGAAGTAACACGTGGGGGTGCCCCAACAAAAAGACGGGAGAGAGGAAGATAGGTGTTGCGCGTGCTGTGGATGACGCGAGAGTGAGGGAGAGTAAGGGGTAAGAGAGCGGAAGTGTATGAGTAGTTGAGTGAGTTGCTCACAGGTGGCAGCAGTAATGACCAGGCCTAGAGCTGAAGCTCGATGCCTACGCTTTTTGCAGAATTGATTTTGATCCCAGGAAATAATACCATGTGCTAATAATTAACATAATCATTATTAGAAGAAAATGTATGACAACTGGAATTGGACATAAGGATCATATTTTCATGTTGAGATCAATAGGAACTTTTAGATTTGTAGGATAATGAAGGGACTCCTTCCAACTAAATTGGCCTATGTAATTTAGGGAGATACATTAGCTGAACACCAATGCCCAATTTAGCTTTACTTTGGGGAATGGGACATTGGAAAACAAAAATTTACCAAAGGCCAAACAACACAAATGGAAGGGTGGGGCGGGTGGTAGGGGTAATACAGATGCAATGGTGAAACCTCCATATATAATTTGGCTCCAGCGATTAGCACTTTTTCAGCTTTGGCTAATATATTGTATGTGTTATCCTTCGTATATAAAGGGTGTTTATGGAATGGCCAGACATTGAATGATGGGCAAAGGGTGCCCGATCCAAGGGACCCACGTTGTCATGAGTGTGTTTGTGAGCGCGGTACAGTTACCTGTCGGAACATTGAATGTCCACCTTTAGAATGCAAATTCCCAGAACATGCTCCAAATGAATGCTGCCCTAGATGCTCAGGTGACTACCATTCAAGTCCTTATGCATAGCAAATGTCTGTAAAAAAACAACTTTGCATTATTTTATGTGTATACTTGTTTGTGTCAGTTAAAAAGAAAATTGCCCACAAGATATCATTGTATACATACATTTTCTTGATAGTAATAGTTTATCATTATCATTATAAATTGATCAATATTTAGTAGTCATTATAGTTCAGTAACGTAGATTAAATCTATTAACTTTGTAGAATAGAATTTGTAGAATAGAAACCTTTAATGACTTAATGTTTAAAATGTATATCATCACATATCGTGTCTTATATAGCTCTAGACTGCTACTCTGAAGGACGACACATCAGAAATGGCGATTCGGTGACATTAATGACAGATCCTTGTATACAATGTCGTTGCCAATCAGGCAGCATGGCGTGTACTCGGCAAGAATGCCCTCGTGTTTCGTGCAAGCGCCCAATACATAACCCAGGGGAATGCTGTCCGATCTGTGACAACTCCAGGTCCTGCGACTACAAGGGAAGACTCCTGGAGGATGGGGAAATGCTTCCTCGCTCTGAAAGTGATTGTGAGGTGTGCCGTTGTGTCGATCGTAGGATAACATGTTCCAGAGTGGAATGTCAACCAGTATCATGCGCTTTTCCAGTCCAGGGTCACTGCTGCCCTTCATGCGAATCAGGCATGTATGAATCGGTATAATCGTAGAATGAAAGATTTTCTATCATCCAAAATATATGCACTTTATCAAAAGAAAATAAATTTGAAGTAAAAGCCTTCAAAGAAAGGATGCCTCAATAAAGATTCCATTGGTAATGTGCATGTGTCATCATAGCGGGGTTCTCAGATTATATCTAAAGTGGTATTTCTTTTAGAGTATTTCAATATATTGCTGTTGTGTTTATGGAATATATCATATATATTTATAAAACAACGGTGCTTCATTTTGTATACATACAACAGGTTTAATGCTCAATCAAGAAGACTCATTCTAATCGTCAAAATCTTCATTCCATGCACTAATTATGTTTATAGGCTGCCTCTACTTTGGCAAGACGTATAGAAATTTTGAAAAAGTCAATCAAACCCACCGTGGGCCCTGCCAGGAGTGTACATGCCTCGATGGTAACTTAAGCTGCACGCCTCTGACTTGCCCTTCCTCTGACTGTTCACACCCTGCGCCAGTTCCTGACCAATGTTGTCCAACTTGTGATGGTAAATAGGCTTATCTGAAAATATTCTAATAATATGAAATTAAGGCCGGAATTCATTATTCACAAATTTATATAGATAAGTATGGCCGAGAATGAAGTGCAAGAACCCAGATTTAAATTATTCTTTGATATAAGACACCAGATGTATAATGACAAATGCCTTGGTCATCTATCTTATTGGTTTTATGTGCACATGGGAGAGTACTGGTACATGGAACAACTACTTTATTATATCTATAGAATGCGAAATAATGATAGTAAATATCAACGTTAGATTTCTCTAATAACTATAATTATGGGCGTGGAGCAATATAACTAATAAGGGTTCTATTTTGTTTATTTCCGATTCATTCATTTAAATGCCTATGTTTGATAACAAAGAAGAATGAGGACAGAGCTCGCTCGCTTCCAATCGTGTGCTTCTTATTTCCTTGCACTGCTTAGGATGCTTCTATCTTGGAGAAAGTATAACTGATGGAAACACCGTAACATTGCATGATCCATGCCAGCAATGCACCTGCAGTAGAGGCACAGTAACTTGCATAACACACGATTGCCCACCTGCCAACTGCACAAGGCCTGTACCTGTAGAGGGACAATGTTGTCCAGTGTGTCAGGAATGTCAACATGAAGGGTAGGAAATTGTGTAACAACCTTGCCTCAGAATAACATCATATTAATCATTAAACTAATTACAAACCTCCCTTCTAGAGCACGAAATATACAGGTCTATACCTGGATCGCCTGGTCATAATGGACCTGATGTATATTTCATTTACTCCAAAATTGGTTATATTTCATTAACTAAAGTTTCTATTTTAATATGTAAAAAACATTAATTTTTTAAAAAGTATTTTCCTAGCTGGTATTTCACCAAGAAGAGAAACAATTTGTTTACAGGTAAGGTGCCTGACCCCTCGTCTACCTAGCTAGTAAAATAATTATTTTAGTTGAGGTAATTGCTTCTCTCATTATTTTCAGCCAGATATTCAATCACGGTGATATTTGGTTGGATCCTTTAGCCACCTGCTCTGAGTGTACGTGTGAATATGGACGCATCACCTGCTCAGCACAGACCTGTCCTGAAGTAGACTGCTCTCACCCACTCCAGGGTGGATGTTGTTCGGAGTGCAGTGGTTGCCTTTGGTCCGGTCTTGAATTACTCCATGGTGACATCCTTCTTGACCCCATGAACATGTGTCTACAGTGCGAATGTAATGTAAGGCAAACAATTGATTTTAAATACACACTTAATGAGGGAATCTCTGCGATTGGGATTCATATAACACTCAAAATAATATTAAACAACCAGGCAAAACCTGGTTTTTAATCTTAAAATCTTAAGGGAATGGATTGGCCCAAAACAAAGAAACCAGGGGCTGGGATGTAAGTTGTAGGTTTGATTTATTGGGGAACCGAAGTTTCGAGCGTCATTTGCTCTTTATCGAGGAGTCTTTATCTTTAATCTACCTGTTGGAGTATGGAGGAAGTGGTCGATTTCAATATAATTATTCGCAAGAATCAGTGGAAATAATGCTTTTAATCATTTACAAATGTTGCAAATATAACTGTTCCAACATATCAATAAGAGTTTAAATCTATTTCGATTCCAGGGAGGTAGTGTGAGTTGCGGTTCGATCCCATGTCCTGCCATTGCATGCTACAATCCAATACCTGGTGAATGTGACTGTCCAACTTGTCCAAGCTATTGTGAAATCAGCGGCATTCGAGTAGCTGACGGGGAAAACCTCATCAACCCGAACGACCCTTGTGAGAAGTGTTTGTGCCAGGTAAAATTAGTTTACAAATGATCCCATTTAATCATTAAATGAAGTTGTTTAGAGCATGATGCCGATATAATAAGACCATTTGACAGATTCTATACATTGGAGTATCCAATACATTCAATGTAGTACCATACAAATAGAATACCGTACACGCCCAGTTCACACACGAATACAAAATGATCTTAGTTACTTCAGAAAAATAGTCCACCACAGGAAGTATTACTATAGATCATAAGGCTTGCAAAATATTTACCCAATATATTCTCCTCACACTCAGCAATAACAGTCAAATTACATGTAATTATCTTGAGTATATAAGCTTCGTGCTAAAATTGTCAAAACCCGGTAATGGTTGCTAATGCACACGTTTCGTTACGGATCTCTAATTCGATGTTTGTTATCACTGAATAGTCTATATATTTGCCTCACTCGATCATCATCCATTCAAACAAGAATCTCGATGAGTCGAGAAACGCTTACTCTGTAGACCTATAAGCAGAGGGGATACTTGCTAGTGTCCACAGAAACACTACCAATAAAGAAGGATTGTTTATGCCAAATTGCTCTTGCACTTTATCCACTTGATTGTCACATTTCTTTGTGTTGAAAACTTTAGCGTAAACGGTAAAAGGAAGTTGGATTCAATAAGTCTAACTTGGAAAAATAATTATAAAAATATTAATATGCTGTGCTATATACTTAAGATAATCAATACCTTTTTACGATTCAAGAATGGAAAACTTGATTGCGTCAACATATTTTGTCCACAACTTGAATGTGCTCGAACGACGAGGCCCCCGGGACAATGCTGCCCTGTATGTTCAGGTAAGAAGGAAGCTGTATGACTGTCCCCTTCAGATCCGGGCTTGAAGTGATAATGAAAGAAAGGTCTTTATTAATATCAACATTTGGATACATCTAAGACATAGGTATATCATATTTCCATGGTGCACCTAACTATGAGAAGCACATTGTAAGCATCGCATTCGAGAAGGAGGTGCAAACTTATTTGCATTTTCACTGCACAAAGTTGCCCCACTGAGAAATCTTGAATATTGATTGTGACAAGAACCGCACATTGGTGCCTCGGACCAGTTTAGCATTCTATAACTATAATAATAGTGGTTCAAACTCAATACTTTATAATATAGTATTATCATTTTGGGCCTCTTCGTTTTGTAATTCATTCACATAATGATTATTGAACTGTTAATAAGGAACCTTGATTACATGCATGACGTTCCGGTTATATCACCTATTCTACTCGCACATCATTAAACCATAATATTTAGTACTAATAAGTACACCCAATTTACTCACTCTATGCAATCCAATTGTTACTATGTTACGAGACCTGCTCATTTGCACTTCCTTTATGGATCGTTAGATTGTGATGTTGGCGGCATCATCTATAGAGATGGCGATACATTCCCTCATTTTGTGGACCCTTGCCAAACCTGTGTTTGTCAGGTGAGCGAACCTATCTCTTTGTCGATTTCATTGAACCAATTCTTCTGAGGCTCACATAAATATGTATTTGTTGTTCCTCACTATATATTGAGGCATCTTAAATATGGGTATTGCATTATTTCATTGTCATTGCCAATCATAATATGACACAAATGAACAATAATTATTGACTATTATGTATCTCATATATATCTCGCTCTTATATAATTCATACCAATCGAACCGTACTACTTTGTAGTTATAATACTAATGCATGTATTCACTAGCATATTTAATATAATGTGTATCAACATGAAACACTGTCTGGAGCGGTTCAAATTTTAGTAAGACTTCAAAACATGATTCACTTCAATGATTGTTCTTCAGTCGAGTTGTCTCCACCTTCATTCTTTTAATATTAGTAAGATTCCAGGGGTATCTTTCGTGGATAGTTTTGGAGTTGATATTTTCTGGGTAGTATATTCCTTTGGTAGTTTTCCGAACAGTAGTCTCCTTGTCACTATCTGATTTGATAACCATGTATACATACATATGAGTTACATGATCTATCCGCGACATGTATACCTTCTATGATGAAAGACATTTTATAATAGTTCTTCAAAGTGTCTCAGCCTATGACCCATTGTCACTTGTCTACATGCTTAAAATTGGCATTGTTAATAATGGTAAGCCTTGCAGGTAGGAGATTCCATTGTGGACCGTCAGTGTGTGAAGAGCCTGTACCTTGCTCCCATCCAAGAGCCGATGGTTGTTGTCCTGTCTGTGATCGCGGCTGTGAACTAAATAATACACTTGTGGAAGAGAATACGCAGTTTAGTCCTGAACCATGTCAATCATGTCTTTGTAAGGTAAAATGCTCTCATAGTGGTTATTCACTCAACAGTTATTAAATCAATGATTGGGTTTATTTCACTGGCTTTTCATTAAATGTATATTGTCTTTATTTAGTTCCATTAGTCCTAGATTTCTATACATCTATATGACAATGGCATAGATATTATTTCCCTTATTATGAAGGACTATAGAAGCAGTTTGGGGGAAATTATTATCTGAGTTATTGTCCCAATATGCCTGATAGATATTTTATTACTGGTATAGATTGATTAACAAGCAAATACATAAATTCGGTGATAAAATTGAAGTGTTGAGGGGGAAATTAATTCATAACGTGTATAATTTGTATTTGTGGGCTTAGGTAGTGTATTAATCATATGGTATGTGTGTATCGGAGGCGATGATTAGTCTAGAATGAAACAAACGTCTTAGTCCATATGATCAAGGCCTCCCAAATACCATGAACTGATTGTTGTAAGTTCTTGTAATACGCCATTGTAGGGAGGAAACATTCAATGCCAATCAGTGGAATGTCCACAGTTGTCTTGTCCAATACAAGAAAAGCTTGACAACGAGTGTTGTTTGCAGTGTAAAGGTAACGTATATTATTCAATTCTTGTTGTACTATAAGAAAATGCAACATATAGAGAGAATGGGATGAGCCGGCAATAATCGAAAATTTATAGGACTTGATTCGTCCACATAAGCACGATGCCGTAGGCAGAGTGCTTATGTGGACGAATCAAGTCCTATAAATTTTCGATTATTGCTGGCGAGTTCCATTCTATATTTATTATATGTGCATAAAATATGATCATCATCAGATATCACTGAAAAAGTATTAAAGAACTCTCAGAGAGTCCCGCTGCCCCGCTGAGAGCACCGGGCCGCTGAGAGCACCGTCAGTAGGCTACAACGGTGAGCTGTCAGGACTGTGTGATCATGCAGTGTTTACTTACTGACTTTGTTGAACTAAAACGTTCATATCGTAGCCATTTCTTGAGCTACATATTTGAGCTAATAAACCTTACATCATTTGATAGAGAATTCAATTCTGTATTTAATGGTGTAGTGTTTATTATGTATTTTTATAATCACAGGTGGATTACCGATCGCGGGGATCTCCGCGGGAATTCCCGCGGGGCAGCGGAAGTGCTGAGTCAGAGCTATTTTTAGACAACTACATTTTTATAGGACGCGTCCTATATGACTATTTTTATAGCACCCCACTTATAGCACCTCCCATATAGCATGCGCGTATAATAAAGAGCTATTATTGGAACAGTCTCTGATATGCATTTGAATTTTTAATACATGCATAAACTATTGGCATTAACTCTGGGTGATATAGTGTTCTAACGTCTAAGCATAACTATTTTGATTTTACTTTTCAGGTTGTGAGATGTTGGGTGTACTATACGAGATTGGTAATATATGGAGACCCAATCAGGACCTATGTACATTGTGTCAATGCTTTGAAGTCATGACCATATGCTCCAGGATTGAATGCCTAACTCCATGTCTCAACCCAGTTACTCTGGATGGGTACTGTTGCCCTGTGTGCCCAGGGATTCCGGGATCAGGTACGACAGATGTAATAGGTACATGGGCCAAAGTAAAAAAAAAAAAAGATGTACAAATAGAATTTTTTCGATTTTCCCCGGCCACAATTTCTTTAATCATTAGTTTTTCTCCTCGTTTTCACTCCTATTGTATGGGGCTCGATGAGAGCTAAGGCAATATATGGTTTTGTCTGTGTATGCGGTGATATGCACTAATCTTTCTGAATGATATTTTTGTCCAAGAGTGTGAATATAATGGAAAGAAGTACAAGGAAGGAGACTCATTTTCACCAACTGGTAATCCGTGTGACGTTTGTGATTGTCAGGTGGGTCGCATTTCTGCTACAAAACAATCACATTTTGTAATGCCTTCGCATAAATGCATCACATAACTTTTACCATAATTGATAATAAATAACCTGATTTCTTATTCTTTCTTCAACTTCACAAATCCTCATACTGTATCTTATTCCATATGAAGAACGGAAGCCTTAACTGTTACATGAAAAATTGCGATGTAAGGCACATATGTCCTGAGGAAGAATACGTCGAGCCATTACTTGGTGAATGCTGTGGAAGTTGCAAATCTAGTAAGACTTGGCTTAAACTATATGTCCATATGTATCAATGAAACACATACTAGAGTTTGTGCATATGTTATGTACTTATATAAAGCAGTAAGCAATGTCTTTTGAAAAATCAAACTCAGTGTAATGCTTTATACAAAATTTCTTTCCATTAATCAAAGGATATGGGTACCTTCTGTAATCTTAACAGGAATATATCGGCCTATTGCTAGAAATAAAATGAATATCTCAGTCCTGTTCAAATTCTAAAAAAAGGGCAAAAGAATCAGCGTGGATTGCTCTGGGCTTCCCTGTATTACTTCTTGAATGACATCATGCATGATCGGTTCAATGACGTCCCAAACTCCCTGTGTACGTATGGGTTGAGAGAGGGGAAGGGGGCTGCAGGGAGGGAGGAGGCGTTGTGATGGGAGGGGACGGGAGACAGAGTGGGGGGGGGGGGGGGGGAAAGAGGGGAGGGAGAGGGGGTGACGAAATGAGAAAGTGGGGTAGGGAATGACTAGAAGGAGAATAGAATGAGGAGGTCAAGAGAAGTGGGGATAGAGGGGTTGTAGGGGGAGTAGGGTTGGAGAAGGGGACTGGGGGAGGGGGGAGGAGGACAGTAGACTGAGGAAATGGATGAGAGAGTGAGAGGTGTGAGAGAGAAAGGAAGAGTTGTCATGCCATAGATGACAACAAAGAGGGAGCGAAGGAAACAGAGGATGATAAGAATATATATCAGGGGAGAGGGAGGCTAGGGAGGAGGGTGAGAGAGAGGGGAAGAGGGAAGGAGAAGAGAAAGGAGAGAGGAATTGAAAGCGTAGCTGTGGGAGAAACAGGGGTGGACGGAGGGTGGGAAAGGGGGATATTCCTTGGAATACAGATTTTAAAGATTACTATACATAATATGTGCTTAACTGTCCCCTTTCCAACTGTCAACCATTGTAGGCGGGTACATCGCTAGTTATATATAAAGTCCCTTTCTTTCACTATAGTCTGTCTGTATTTTATTTTTAATAAGGGCAAACGCTCCAATGTCTTTATTGCAAGTGTCATTCTTCCTTTCTCGCAGGCAATACTCAATGCACCAAAGCTGATATTGGTCGTGTCACGTATCCGACAGATGATCCATGTTTTGCATGTGAATGTGTGGTGAGAACTCGCCTTTATTCTTATACCGGTCAAGGGTCAAGATACGTTATAACATACATACGAAAAATATATCGTTCATCTAATTTAGATTTAATTTAGATGTCTTCACGCAATATGACTGGGTTTTTCTTATTTGCAGGAAGAAAATATTTTGGAATGTGGTTTAGCATCATGCGCAGTTTTAGATTGCCCGCTAGGAGAGCTAGTGACACTCCCTGATGCCTGCTGTCCCAAATGTGCAGGTTAGTAATCTGATGAAATCTTAAATTTGCTTAATTAATTGAGGATTGGGTGCCAGTGGGCCCCAATAAGTGGTCTCATGTATCATCATCAGGACAATGTTTTCGTCATTACATTCAGCCTACTTTCGCACCTTCACATTTTTCAAATCTTTGTTTCAAAATCGCCATTTACTGGTGATATGTTATTGTTTTATATTTCAGGTTGTCGAGTGCCCTCAACAGACGAGGAATTGCCTAACGCTGGCATATGGAGAAGTCCAATAGAACCATGTTTTTACTGCCATTGTAATGTAAATGATTTAATTGTTTTGTTCAATTAGATTAATTCTTATATAAACAAAGCTCATTGTTGACAGTTTAATGATAATTTGATGCTTCATTGATTAACTGTCTTGTGGCTATAAATACTGACCTAGGTTAGTGGCCAAGGTTCGTAGCTGCGGTTATTAATATTCACCATGTTTTGTCTCGGAAGCTCGGGGATATTGTGTGCGAACATATGATTTGTAAACCAATGGTTTGCCCTGAGGGAAAAGCACTCACCAAACGTCCAGAAGAATGTTGTCCACAATGTCTGGAGGTGGAACCTGTATGTAACTATGGTAACCTCACTTATCAGGTGAGTGCATTGTGCATAGGTGTGTGTATGCATGATGGTATCATGTGTGCAAAGCATGACAGATCATTCCACATTTCGCCTTACCAAACACACTGGGGAAACCTATACGTGTGCTAGACTTCTTTATTGTTGTCGACACCTTATCATTTGTAATATTCGATTGGTATGATCTTGTGGGAAGAAATAGTTTGAAGGGAAAGATTTAAAGCCGAAACACAAAATAGGAATCCAAAGATTTGTTTTTGCAAATAGCAGAAATATTATAGTCATAGGAGTACTTGTGCAGTATATTATAGTGATCTTTATTATTACTTACCAACATAAAAAAAGAAGTCACCTCCTCTCTTACAAGGAGGCAGACATATTGGTGAGCAACAGCACCACTGGTGGTGATTTACAATTATTGATGACGTCACTGGCCCACTCTGTCCGATTGGTTAACCTACTCAGGACATGTAAACAAACATTGATCTTAGTACAACAGGTTAATTTCAAGCATTGATATATACATAATATAGAATATATATATACAGTGAGAAGTATATACAGTAAAACTAGATTACAAGTACACCCTCCCTGACCCAAGAGAGCCCTGATTTTAGTCAGCAAATCTCCCCATGCTACCCTGAAACTGAATGCTATTATATACGGCAAGCTACAGCCGACCCCTATATGGCGTTGGCAACGACGATTGTTTTTACAATTCCACTCCCTGTCTTGACTCTCAGTAGCTTTAACACCTTTCCCTGCATTTGTTAATGGCATACATTTTCACAGGCTAACCTTTCTATATAGTGCATCATTCATTTACATATAAATATGGCTCAAATCAATTGAGAAATAATAGGATTGTGTCTATTCAGGCTCTGCAAGGTTATTGTTTATGTAATGGCTATGTGGGTATGTGACGTCACTCCCAGTCACATGACTTATAGCAATGCCGCTGGCCATGCAAGGTTTCGGCTGTTAAAGTGCATATAAAATAGCTCCCTTCTTTCTTATCAGACAAGTATTACATAAAATACATATGCAGGATTGCTACATATGATTTACCCGCTTAGAAAATGTATACATAGATACCCATAGTGTTTCGGCTTTAAATCGTATGCCATGGATAGGCATCATGCTAATAATCCTCATTTCAGATAACTTACTCGTTTTAGTACTTTTACCATGTTGATTTAGGAATGCATGGATGTCACAAAGATCTTATGTTAAATTTAAAAAGATACCAAGAAATTAGTGCATTTAGAATAGGCATCAAGGCCCTTTTCTTACTTACTTACAAGTATTCTGATAAAACGCATATGGGCGGGTCTGAAAATACGACTCTATGCGGCTCCTGGTTGAGGTATAATACCCAGTGGTCGTCATTCTAATATATATAAATGTACTAGCTATGGTTCCCCTAGTGTCTATTGTCTCGATCAAAAGTCATTTTTTATCATCTTCAGGTTCTCTTATTGCCATGACATAATTTATAAACATTTTTCACTGTGGGAAGTATAATCACAATCATATTGATGGAAAACCCACATCTGCCAATGATGATCAGTTAGAATCAACCAGTTAGAGGTCTCTGCATTGGCAAATATGAATGTGAAATGAATGGCATCAGCCAGAGCAGCTACTAAAAGGCACAACATGGTCAACTTAAGGGGTCTCAAACTTGTTTTAAGCAGGTCAACATATATGCGTTTTGTTATGCTAATCTATAGGACAGTACCCCGAATAAAGGTGTGGCAAATTTAAACAAATTCGGACTGTTCATTTTTTTAAAAAGAAGGTTTTATGACAATTGTACTGGTCAATTTGTTTCCATTGAACTGCATGTCCTGTATACCTTTAAGCACTTGTCCATGTGAATATTGTTAGGTTGGAGATGGCTGGCGAGTAGATGAATGCTCTAGTTGCTTCTGTGATGATAACTATGAAGTAACATGTAGAACTGAGACGTGTCCTCCTCTAGATTGTTCAGCTAGTGAGGACCCAAGCTTGGTCCCTGGCAAATGTTGTCCCGTGTGCATAGCAAGTAAGAATTCAGAAATGGGATGTGTTCCAGCAATATGAGTCACAAGTCGAATAAATGATATTTTTCAAAGTGCTTTATACACAAGGTTACCTTATTGGAATGTTCTGATTTTTTTGGGGTATAGCGATGTCAGTACTATAAATCCATGTACTAAATTTCAGGACACTATATGAAATATATTCTTGCGTTTCAAAGGTCTTCATATGGAGTATATTTAGTTACTTTACTGGTAGTTGGCCACCCAGAAATATTGCAATTTGTTTTTTCAAAAATAAAAATATCAGACTTAAAATATAGATATAATTATTTACATGATGTCCTACTGTTTACTATCATTGGAATAGGCTTGATCTCATCTTTTTGAATATGATGATATCTTAAAATCTATCTTTTTGCGACTTGTGACTTATTTTGCTGAAACACATCAAAAATACATTTTGCGATCAACAATCTTTAAATCTTGGCACCTTCTTATCGTATCGTTAAGAGTTTGTAAGTCTAGACAAACGGCAGATAACGTTGTTCTTTTGAAAATAACATAGAAACTTATGAATATGAACTATGTTTTTTTCTAGCATATTTTCTGAAAAGTTTCCAAGCTCCAAATCAATTGTATTCAAAGTATGTTTTATTCATGTTTGAAGAGGTGTACAAAAAGGAGACACGCATCTGAATGTAAATTTCAGGTCTTCCAGCATGTTCCTGACTACTGTTATAAAAGAAACTTTGATTTTAAATGTTATAGGCCAAGAATAATTTTGAAGGCTAAAGGTGTAAACTAAGTGTGGTTGGCTTATATATGGTATTGTTTTTCTATCAAGTGAATTATTATTATGCTTTAATTATATAATATTTTGTGACTTTTGTCAGAATTAGTCCACTGAATGTTTCCAATTGGAAATCAGAAATCAGTAAATACAATATAAAGGTTCGTTAATATAAAATTGAATTAAATTGACCCATTCAACTATAGAGCCTGCAACCTGCACTGTATTTGGGGATCCTCATTACATGACATTTGATGGACATCTGGTCAGTTTTCAAGGCACCTGTAGATATATCATGTCTGCAGATTGTAAATCAGGGGCATTCACGTGAGTATCTGTTCCACTATGAAGAACAATAAAACATATTCTTACTCAGGATAAATAAGATTAAAATAAAACAATTCGCATTGCGTACAGTGTACAATGAACCGTATTTTTACTCCGGATAAATAAAGTTAAAATAAAACAATTCGCATTGCGTACAGTACAACAAAACATCCCAAGGACAATGCCTTCTGGAAGACATTATCTTTATGGCCTTAAGATATTCTTTTCTTTTAATTGTCCCATTTCAAACAGGATAGAAACAACTCATAATGACAGAGGAACAAATGGGGTCGTCTCCTGGGTTCATACAATAACATTACGCATCAACGGCACAGTGGTGGACTTATTCAGAGGTCAACAGGTCAAAGTAGACGATACAGACGTTGACCTGCCATTCCTTGACCCAAGTTCACTAGTGTACATAGAAAACAGTGGTGGGCGAATTCTACTCATCACCCAAATTGGACTAAAGGTGAATAATGCTTACTTCAGTTTACAAATGTCTTTTGTGTATTTTTATCAATCATCCCCGTAAACGTTAGAGTAAAGGTGTAAAGCAGTTCTGTAGGTTTATGACTACCATTTCTGCCGAAATAAATGGCTGAATTGACACCAATGCCGATCATTGGTGGCTGAAAGTACATTTAACTTGTATTATATTGGCAATTAAGTAAACAATCTACAGACAGTCTTTATTGAGGAAAGGAGACATTATCTTGAAGAAAGAAACAGCTTTGCTAAACTTTGGGGGAAATCTTTTCCAGATATTGTGGGATGGAGACAGTTATGCGGAGCTTAGTGTGCCTGGTACATTCCAGGGGGCTCTGTGTGGGCTGTGCGGTAACTTTAATGGATTCTACCAGGATGATCTTACCACTAGGGCAGGGGTTATAGTGACGTCTGCGGCAACCTTTGGAAATAGCTGGATGGTAATAGATAACAAGTTCTCAATCTAATCAGTTTTTATAATGTCAAGGAATTCGAAAGAGAATACCGGCCAGAAAATGACACTAAACTTTAAAGTCATCTTAGCCTATAGTTATTTGTAAGGGCCAAGTCCATAACGTCAGGTTACATATTTCTCGGATTTTATTTTGTTTTCATTGTAGTATAAATTTCTTTATTTGGATCACAGGTCTCTAACAATGAAACATGTCCAGTCGCCAGTGACATAGATACCTGTGCAAAAGCTGGTTATAGGATACGTAAAATGGCAAATACTAAATGTGCTGCTTTGAAGGTAAGATAAAGTAAACTATTATTGCCTTCAACATTAATTTCAACAAGAATATGGTATCAGATTAGGGAATAGTCTTTTTAAAATAAATGATGAGGGACATCTGTATGATCTATATATCTTCCATTGTATAGCTGCTTTCCTCTGCTGCATGGGTATCCAAATAACTAATTGCCACAACTTTTGTGAAAATGGTATTGGCAGAGAAGATCCTAATGCATCATAATATATGTTTTAAAAGCGATATATTTTTAAGATTTAAAATCAAGTACAATATCAAAACATAGTACTAGGTAGACGGAGCGTGGTTCACCTTGCCTGTAAGAAAAGATTTTCCCTGCACTGAGCAATGGGAAGAACAGAATTATATTTCTTTTTTCCTCTTTGGCACAGATAAGGAAGAGAATTAAAATCAACAATATCAAAACATGTTGTATCATACACGTAGAGGTTTAGGGTGGTTGCCTTTGCATGTGGGCATGAGTTACTTACTTGGCCGTATGTTTTTACACTTTACAGGGGAGCCTTTTCTCTCCATGCCACAAGGTGGTGCCACCAGATGCCTTCTTTGCTTCCTGCGTGTATGATCTCTGTGTTTGTGACGATGTGGAGAAGTGTCAGTGCGATGCATTCTCCGCCTATGCACAGGCCTGCACTAAGGCAGGTGTCACTATCAACTGGAGAACACAGGGACTGTGTGGTAAGTCATACAAGTTCATAGTCTATTTTAGTTTGAGTTATTTTCAGTTTCAACGGAGCCTAAAGACTTTATTTTCTCCATATTTATTAGTTCATGCGTTGTAAGATTGTTTACAATGGTACAATTAAAGCATAGAGAATATAGATGCTTACAATAAAGGTACAACTCTCAAATTGTCAATCTTATTGATTGGACTTGAGGTTTTTTTTCTCTTTTTTGTAAGTATGGGTTGAAAAGGAACTGCGTAGAAAATGAGTTTCAGAATATAACTGACCTAATGAATGGACAAGACTTTTCCAAATCTAATGTTTCTTGACTGTGAAGTTTGATTGATTGATTGATTGAAAACTTTTATTGCTAACAAGTAGCCTTGTATGAAGGGGGGTATTCTCCTACAGATGGGAGGTGTTCCGGCCCCTTTGCTTTAGTACATTTTGTTGCTAGTGAAGTAACAATACCAACTCAGTCGTAGACTGTCGTTGGGTCTTCACAGAATTCCACTTTTTTGTTTTCAATTTCCATATTAGAGAAACAATGTGCCTTGGTGTGGCAGTAAGTTCTTCGTCAGTTACTCAACGATAGAGCTTGACTATACAGCTTTTATACATAAGAGGTGTAACAATTTATCTTATATTATAATTGCTTGGTACTGATCTATTACAGTGTAACTTAGATGAAGTATTGATCTTGCCAAATATATGTAGACATGGCTCTAAATTTAAATGACTTAGGATCTAGGGTTTGGTGGGCCACCGTAGGCAGTCTGTTCCAGGATGTTGAAATTCTGTTATAAACTGACTTTCTTATCCCTTCTTATCCTTTCTTGTCCCTTCAGTTGTACTGTGGGACTCAAGTAGAATGTCAGCCTGGTCAAGAACGGGAAGCACCATTACTTTGTATATTAAAAGTAGGACATGTTGTGGTATCTTGTCCTTTAACTTAGAGAACTGCCAACTTTTATAACTTAAAAGTTTCGTGGACTTTGCAACTTGCTCTTTAAATTTTAAGGTACTATCGAGTTCCGTTCCCAAGTATTTATAACGGTACACATCCTCCAGGTTTGCTCCATTTAGAGATATCATATAGTTTAGGTTAGAAGCTTGGTTTTGGGCTACCCAGCTTGACCTGAGAGAGGGACTTGGTTTCGGGCCTGGTGGTTTATTTTGTGTCGTAGGGCTTTAGCTCTATCTAGGAGAATTGAGTTTTTTAAACGCTTGGCTGCCTTGAACAGGCTATCTCTAGTTCTCATTTGGGCGAAAAGATCGCCTGTTATCCACTCTTTGCGGGCTTTCACATTGGTGAAAGTTTTTAGGAGACAGGTTTTATTGACAAGTTTGATTATATGTTGCAACATTTTGGTCCAATTTACTTCTGGGTCTGTTGAGATTAGTATATTGTTCCAATCCAAACCCTTATGGTTATAATTCTAATGTCGAATACAATAGGAATATTAACTTCGGCTTTGTGATTTCAAAGTCAGCGATAATCAATAATCAATGCCAGCAACAAATCAATGACTTGACTCATAACATGGAACATATAACAATAATAAGGGGTTGCTTTGTAGAAACATTACCCAACGAAACTGTTGATAGTTGTAAGAAAATTGCACTTATCAGTTTATTGTAGGTGCAACCGCTGGATGGTTTTGGCTAGGCTTTTTGCCCAGAAGGTGAGTCCCTTTTCCTCCAAGTGGCAACCGTTGACTGCAAGCTTCATGTAGCTGAAAAGGTTACATTTTCTTGCGTTGTGGTGAATGAAGTCGTGGAGGTTGGGAGTCGGAAGAGAGTTGGACTCATTTTTCCTGGCTACCAGCTGGTTGATCTTGATTATGGTTTGATTAAGCTGCTGCTGGCGAGGATCTTCATAGCCGATGGTTTTGGTGTTGTACCAGCCCAGGTGCATTCCTGTGACTGTACTAAAACAGACTGGGGCGGTGAATGGGTATAGGGTAGATGCAGTATAGTCTTCCACGTAGTCAAGCGCATGTTGGTAAGCTTCAGTGGCTTGAGAAACGGAGTTGTGAGCTACATGGACTTCCTTGGTCTCGGGATTTTTTCTTGTCACTGAACATAAACCGGATAGATAGATGATTGCTATTGGCTTCTCCCGGAATATAGTGTCTGCGGCGAAGTGCGCCGATAACTTTAGTGAAGCTCCAGAATACGCTAGGACTCGCACCCTAACATAAAGGTGGTGCGGCAGAAACTCTCTGAGATATGGGGCAAGGCCCCTCACTCGACTATCGCCGATGACCAAAATAGGGCAGGGCGTCATGATTGGCAGGCAGTTCTATAAAATAATAAAACAAGATGTAATGTAGTGGTTAAATAATATAGGTTTTAGGGAGGTTGTGACCATATGTCAGGTTTAGTTCGTCGATCTTATGAGTTGAAGTGGGCTTTCAGGCCTTTTAGGATAACACCAAACCGGATCTCTCCACAAGTGGAGGTTACCAGGTCGAAGTCAGTGTCAAATAAGCGATAGCCGGTTCCCCAAACCCTGTCCAAAGTCATTTCGTAGAAATGTTTGTGTTTGTTATCGGTCAGTTTCTTCCTAATGTCTAGGTGCTGAGCAAACTTGGCTCGAACTATGTCAGTTAGAATGTCACGCTCACCTTTTGTCCACTCTTCGGTAATCTTTATGTCCGCCGCTTTCTTTTTTATCTCGTAGGGATTGTCTATGGCATGGATTTCTAAGGAGAGTTGCGTATTCGGCTGACACTTGTTCTTGATTGCTTTCGTAAATTGAAAAGCTTGCTCAGCAGAGGAAAATAACCTGGTGTTGTACCAAAAGTCTTGCTGGTAGAAATTTGATAGAAAACAGTGTTCTCCTTGAAAACCTACTCCTTTCGCCTCGTCAAATACCTGCATTTTAAAGTCCTCGGGCCTGGCTCTGCATGGGAGAAGGTCAAGGTCGGAGGTTGTATACTGTTTACCTTTGTAAAGCATGTAAGTTTGACGCACGATCGGAGTGTTAGCTTTGTCGATCACTGCTAGTTTCCTGGCACATTTCTTAATCAGAGTATTCTTCTTTTGAACTGAATCAGGGAGATCATTGTTGATCCATAATTGAGGATTTTGACAGTGAGCTTTGATTTCTTTAGCCGAGCTTAAGACTGCGTCTTTCAGTTTCAAGGTCTGAAACGAGATCAGGATTGGGCGAGTGGTTTTTTTGTGGTATTTACCTAATCTATACGCAGCGTCTACGTCATCCATAACAAACTCATCTATTATTGGGCTTATTAACGCTGTTAATTTCTCAGGAAGATTTTCATTTGTTTCTTCCATGATCCCATCAATTATTAGGTTTAGCCTTCTCGTTTTGACATCTAACAGTTCTGATTTCTCCTGTTCAGTTTTCAATTGGGCACAAAGTTTTAGGTTATTTTTATTTGCTTGGGCCAGCTGATTTGCGAAACCTGTCTGCTTAGTTTTAATTTCGTCGAGCTGTTGCTGAAGATTGGGCGGGACCTGAGCTTGAATAACAGGGGCCGGCTGGGCTTTGGGGGGATGGGCGTGGCCTCATCTATCTTCCTCCTGAACTCTCTCAGGTGTTGGTCTATTTCTGACTGGATGGTGGTTAATTTCTCTGATGCATTTGTAATGGTCGGTTGGATTTTGTCATTGACAATATCTATCAAATTATCATCAGAGACTTTGGTTTCTACCTCTATGAGTCTTTTGTTGAATTTGGTTAATTCCTCGTCATAATGAAGTTTGTGTGCATTGAGATCAGTGGATAATTGCTTTATATCCCTTGATAAAGTTTCAGTCTTGGAAGTCAGAGTTTCTGTAAGTGAGGTCAGAGTCGCAGTGTTATGGGACTTCAATTCGGTCAGCATATTAGTTAGCATGTATTGCAGCTGGGCTTGATTTAGGGGAGTCGCCATGTCTACCTGTGGGATTACTGGTAGGTCAGCCCCGGTGGTTGGGGTGGATGTCAGGACTCCTTGTGAACCATCAATTTGATTAGTTTGAGGTGCTGTCACCTGCAATGGCGATGGGGAAGATGGGCTGTCAGTTGTCTCATGATTCTGGTTTGTTTGTTGGTCTGCGTCAATAAAGTCTAATGTTAGCCCGGAGGCACCGTCGAATGATTTGTTTATCAATGGAGATGTTGGGACAGACGTGCCAGCATTTATGCTAGTTGATTCATTGGATTCAGGTGCGTCTCCATTGAATGGAGGTGCACCTGAATCCATAATTGGCATTATTGGATGTTCACTACTAGTCGTTGAATAGTTAGTGATGGTAGATATATTGTTCGAGTCTTGAGCTATTTTGAGGTCTGAAATTAGTCGTTTTAGAGCTCTAGGTAGAGGACGGATGGGCGCTGGTGTTATGGTGGGTGAGTCAGCATTATGAGAGGTGGGCGATGATTGAGAGGATACAGTCGATCTACGGATCATCTGAAAAAATGTGTAATAATCGTCATAATACCTGGCTAGTAGCTAAAATATTAACTACAACTGTTCTCTGTCCATAAAATGGTAAAGTTCCTTTAGTTGTGGAAAAATATATACACTATTTTAGTCCATTCAGGCAGTAATGCTCGCTGCGGCTAGCTAGACACGTCCACAGTGGTCGGCGCCATAGTCTCTCTATAAGTTAATATCTAAAGTTAACATTATTTTTTCAAGGTCTATTAAGAATTCCAAGAAAGTATATAGGGTCCTTTTTAGTGAATTAATAGTGTAGTCTATATTCTATGATATAACGTATAATAACTCTCATGCTTGATAAACTCCAGAGGCTTCAGAACAAGGCTCTAAGGGCCATTCTACGTGCAGATCTTTATAAACCAACCATTGAATTACAGAATTGGCCGAAGTGAAAACTGGCTCACTTCAAGAAGAAAATATCACCTTCGGTTATTTGGCTTTCATAGATCTAAATTTATTAAATATACAGATGACTCAAAGCCCAGAAATACTAGAGCTCATGTGGCTCCGCTTCCTAAAACAACTAGATATAGAACTCATATTGGACAAAATTCTCTCATGGCTAAGATCAGGACATGGAATGAACTATCCCCTAGAACATGACTGATAGCAACAATTGAAACATTTAAATCCCTTCAACATACCTGGCTTATTTCATCCATAAATTAACGACTATATTCTATTTTCTCTGCACTGGCACATTGTATCAGAGACCTCACCCTAAGACAGTGGTTATTCCCAATAGCCATGCTCTGAAGCCTCTGTAGCCATATATTTGAAGCCATACTTGAGATTGACATTTATCAAAAATAAGAAGACTCTGTATTATACCCATTATATCAATATAATATACAAACTGGGCTCATTTGAAAATTTCATACCAATGAGAAATGTTATCACAGTATTAATAAAATATTTAAAAAAATAAAATGATATTGATTGGGAGTGTTTGGGAATGTTGCCTACGGCCTTCGATGTCTTCCTTTTTATGGGCAATGAATGTATGCAAACAACCACATGGAGGTGTTTGTGTCGAACATTTGATATGTATACATATATATATACATTTACATAAATAAGTGTCGAGAGGCTGAGAGTTGTATGCATTTTATTTATATGAGAACATTATATATTCATAAGTAATACATTATAATGTTTTGTTTCCTTACAGACTTAACGCACTACATCATATAATAATGTATAATGTATACACAGAAATACATATTTTGCTGACCGGTTATAGTCAATTGAACACAACTTGGAAATCATGTTGATTTAAAGATTAAGATTAAGATTGTGTTTCTATGTACACACATAACTTACTACATCATAATTAAAGCTTCATATACACATAAATGTATGGTATGCTGTCTGGTTATAGCTAAAATAACCATCACTAAATGATAGTTAATTATAGTATTGGTAGATGCCAAAGTGTTTCATTATTTGCCATGAAGATTTACATTTTGAATTCCTCCATTTCTACGTCAACGTTTTTCAACAATACTGTTTTGAGTAGCATTTGATTCGGTGGTAAATTCTGTAATATACCTGCTTCCCTTTTCTTGATAAAAATTATTTCCCATTCGTAAAATACATTTGAACCATGATCCATAATATAAACTTCCCGACCACCTATTCTTGAATCCGACCCTTGTGGTTATTGTTGTAATCAGTTTAAAACTATAGACCAAAGTATAAAATTTTATCTATTATACATTCAGATAAGCCTCTGATTAAATAGTTTCAGTGTTCATTCATAATTGCAGCTATTGGATGTTTAGAAGAGCTCGGATTTGTCTTTGATGAATGTGGCCCTGCCTGTCCTGACACCTGTGAGACAACCCAGCTTAAAAAGTCGAGTGTGACGTCACGGTGTTTCCGCCCTTGCGTTCCCGGATGTCAGTGTCCAGCTCACTTAGTCCTTCATCAAGGGCGCTGCATTCAAGAGGACTCCTGCCCAACTATTGTACATAAAGAGAGGAATTGATGATATCCGATATAGGTTTGAAAGAATGTATTTTCATCAACATCATTCTGACAGATTTGCTTTACAGAAGTGTTCAAATACATGGCCAATGGCCTGAGGAAATAATATGCGTACGCCGTCCTGTGAGTTGTAACAATTGACTATGTGTTATGTAGAACTCCCAAGAAATGTGGTATGAATGACCGCAGTGAATAGTGATGGGCCGTAGTAAATAGTGTTACTGTTTATACTTATGGTGGAATATGACAAAATCACATTCATAGAAATTGATCTTGATGTGAATGCTCTACCCTGTATTTTAACGGATAATATATCAAGTCTGATTAATGATCAACATTAGTTTTTTCAATCCTTTTAAAGAATAGAATCCCAATCCGTTTAGAAATGTCCTTAAATACTTGCTTAATATACGACAGTATATAAAGGTTAATTTT
Organism: Sthenelais limicola; assembly: GCA_942159475.1. Classification (NCBI taxonomy): domain Eukaryota; kingdom Metazoa; phylum Annelida; class Polychaeta; order Phyllodocida; family Sigalionidae; genus Sthenelais; species Sthenelais limicola. The sequence goes on along the minus strand of OW804097.1, from coordinate 65,531,012 downwards.
AAAAGATGAACAATGATCGAATGCCCTGTGTATGTCCACAAGTTTTAAGAAACCATATTGTTGTATACATACTGTTGAATTGTGCAAATATTATGTACCTTGCGGGAAGTAATAAATGAGTCATCAGGCTTCAACAGCGATGTCTATACCAGGTTGGCTTTTCTCTGAAGACTGTTTTCTATTATGTGTACCGTGAGTTGTATGGTCGCCTTTATCAAATAAAAAAGATAACATGGAATTGCACTGGAATGAAACTTAACTCTACAACTACTAGTACTAATAATAATAACAACCTTTAAGTGGCGACTTCGAGGAATCACGAAATTGTCCGATCTCAGAAGGGCAGGGAAGCCCAAAGCCACACTCTGGAAAGCCTGTATTATGAATGTCCATCTTCCCAAACTCAACTCAGAGATCTTATGATCCTGACAGCATTTTATGCCTGTCTACCCCCATTTTCACCCTTTTGCTGATTGCCAATCTCCTGACATGGTTCCTGCAGCCCAGCCAACACCAATATTACTGAATTTTAATGACTAATTCATACAAACTTTACTGACAAAATAAATTCATGTTAGCAGGCAAAAGCAGTCTCAGAGGGATCATTGTTGGGGCTATGCCCCGCCCCCCTCAGCCCCCCCCCCCCCCCCCGCACGTACGCACACACGAAAATTCGGAAAGCAACGCCAGTGGGAATCTTCCTAATACTATAGCAACAACAGATAAACATCCAAATCCCTGCCTTCCAAATAATCTGAATTTCTTTTTAAATGCATCGATCGAGTAGGGATAAAGTGTAAACAATAAACAACAAAACTCACAACAACCCCAAGGAGGGTTGCAAATATTTCACATGACCACCGAAATCCTGCTAAATCCTGGAAGTAACCTCCCAGCAACGGACCAAAGAATTCCCTACAAATAAAAATTGATCCTTTGTACATAATATAATACATTTACAGAGGTTTTAGTTCTTCGGACTTGTATACTGAGGAATTGAGTAGATCGGGAGGGAAGTGTTAGTTACCTACCATATATCTCCTAATAGATGCCAAAAATGTATTTTTAACTTACCCAATTGACCATGAAGTGGTCATTATTCCACCAATCCAACCTGAGATATCCAGTGACATACCAAATTTGTTTCTGTAAAAGGAATCCCTTCGTATGAAAGTGCTTCATTTCCCTACATTTGCATAGGAATAATTACATTCACAAATTAGTCGCTATTACACAAGCAAACGTACTCTAATGTTATGGATTTTAAGTATGAATAACATACCACATGCATTTACTTACCTTGATTCATTTCCCAGTATTTGAAATGAAATTAGGTTAGCTGCTAGGAAAAAACACGATACAGACAAAGCTGCTATGAAAATACCTTCGTCACTGGAATTTAAGCAAAGACATTTAATCATATAAAGAGAAACCTTGTGTACCATTTCTCCTCAGGCATCATCATAACCCATTCCATTGAAAGATCTTTGAAATTTAAAATTAATGGGAATCTTAATTAACGTTAAATCCCAATGAACCTTCTCTATTGCGAATTAACCTAATTTATTCACAAATTATTGCTAATATTGATATATAAGATGATTCCATAACAAGCACGATTTAAGACATTAATGAAAAAGATAATACAAAATTTACTTACACTGGTAAAGATGACCAGGGAGGTGGACCCAGAAGCAGTACAGCAACAGCTGCCACAATATAGCTACTTGATATAAATAGTGGTCCATGAGAGGGCTGTAGGTAAGAGAATTAACGGGGCAGTTTAATTTATGTCCCATTTCATTTCATTCCAGGTTATTACTAAAATGAGAAAAGATGTGAGTTTATGGGCACTGTCACTATGGGTTTGTAGCAGAGCAGTTGGTGGAGGAAGCTGGGATACTTGATAATACGATGTCAAAAGGGGTGTGGGGTAGTCCTCGAGGCCCATAGGAAAAAAAATGAATTATTATAAAACTACAACACACGCTATTCACATCTTGTATTATCCACTCTCATAGAACTAATAACTCTCTTTAACAATTGATAAATCCACACTTATTAATTCTATCAACCATTTGCTTATAATATAAATTAGTGATGCACTATAACTAAATCGTCAAATATATAAGCACTGATTAGACTCTATAAATAATCTTGATTTAGTCCTGATTTTGTGGCAGGAATTATTCTGTAGAAATATATCAAATACAAGTGGAGAAGAATCTGGCAACGCGTTTGTTCTCATGATCAGACATGAGTCTTTTAAACTATTGATACTCACAAAACGTTCTCCCAAAGCACCGAAAAGGACTGAGGCAAAGAGGTAAGACAATGAAGCTCCAAGGAATATTACACCTGTAAAGAATGGTGTCGCTCGGAACTGGAATAAAAATACTTTTTAGATATGTGTATGTAAATGATACATTTGGACTACAACTGAAAACTAGGCCTAAATGAAAATCCTTGCAGAATATGATAAGAGGTTTATTGTTGTAATGAGAGTGTTGCCTCATGCTTTCCTGTTGCAACTATTGTAATTAGAGGTTCACAATTGCCTCATAGCATGCTTCTCTATTGCAATGTTACTATAAAAGTAGATAAACCAGGAGCCAGGATTATAAAGCTGTGGGTGCCTCAAATTTTGACTTGGCAACGAAAATGGGAATAAATTTTGGTATGAAAACTTTTAATAAATATGGCATGGTGCCAGGACATAGATAGAAATCCCTTAGGTGCAGGCAGAAGAACCCTTTTCACCATGTTAGTGGTGCAAATTCAAAGCTGCACTCTTAGTTAACGTCGGGCAAACTCCTCTCAAAGTCATTTGACCAAAACTTTAGAGGATTTTGAGAAGTCCACATTCATATTCAGGGACCCGCCAAGCTCTTTCCTGCATTAGTTTCATTTATTATGGCTCGCGGGCAGCCGCTTTTTCTCAAACTCTTGTATAAACATATAACTGTAGCAGTAGATTCAGCCATAAATGTCCTAATCGGAGTACATTTGGCAGGATTCTGTTGGTTGTAATAACTGAGACTGCAGCTTTAATGACAGCTTTACAGTTGTGGAGCCAGAAATGTTGTTGTGTTTCTTGTATAATCCTTACCTCGCCTTCAATCCAGATTCCGGCTCTGGACGTCAAGAAAGCTAGAACAAGTATTCCTGACATGTGAGCAATCAGAGCCATAAGTACGACTGGTTGTACCAGCAGCCACCACCTTGATTCCTTGGGCTTTATTTTTTCCTCTGCAGGGAAGAAATGACATGGGAAATTAATATATGCATGTGTTAGATTATTGGAAGGGTGCGACATCGTCTGCCACATGGCCTGGATAAATGGAATTTCATTGATTGATTGATATAGTCTTTTTTGCACCATAATGTATTAAGCGTTTTATTACATCGAGTTGTAGCATATTATACACGATACATACATATATACATAGATGTGATTCTGGCTGATCTGGGACTATTACCCTCTAGTGGCAGCTTTTTTTTTAAAAATTATTCTTATATTTTATAATCAACGTTTTCCTCTACAATCCATGTAATAGCTTTGTTGAATTTGGTTTAATATTGTTTAATTATGTTTATTAATTATTGATCATGCACTGCTCTGCTTGGTCAAGCTTGCACCCTTGGTGTGGGTAGGAAACAGAGATGTTTTGTCAAGCATAGCAGCGACAGCTCTAGTAACATTAAAGGATATCAGGAAACCGGAGTTTTCATTTTCTCTTACATCATATTACATACAGTGTAACATATTTGATGGGGGACCCCCACCCTACGATGTCAATCCTGCATGTAAATTGTTATACAACAAAAGATTGCACAAGAAGAGAACAACTTCAATGTGCACCAGCGAGGTGCAGAAAGGCTAAACATGGTTTCTACAGGCACCCCTGCAGAGACTAAAAAAGAATTATTGCATAGGAGTCTATTCCATCAGATCTGTAAAGTTAGATCAAATAAAAATATAAATCAATCAATCAATGATAGTGGAAGCTGATTAGGGTAAAGAAAAAGAATTATAATTACATAATATATATTCAAATAATCAAATAATCAAATACTACCCAGAGCCCTGATGCTCATAAATCCTTAGTCATTAGAAACAAATGTGAACAAAACAGAACGTTAATAATGTCAAGTCAGGTTGCCTTGAGACAAAAAGTTCTTGCATATTATATGGGCGTATAAAGCATAATATTTTGTTTTTGTTTTTAAAGGATTATAAAGCATATTTGTTTATTATTATAAATATAAGTTTATTTCCTATAAACAACTTAATGGGACAAACACTTTTTTGTTCCTCAATTTTTCATCTTGTCAACCATAAGTTTCAATTACAAGTAACTACTTAACTACAGCTTATCTTCCGAAAGTTGTCCGTATTTCATTTTTGCTTTTCCAAATTATTTGTTAATTGTTGTTATTCATTAATAAATTAGAACTGTACAGGATGCTTGTAATCAGTATTTGTAATACCATCATTTTCGACTTTGTGCTTCATGAGAATATCGGGGTACCCCGAAATTGTACGCAAATAAAATTTCTTTAAAAACGAAAAATTGTTCTCTACAGCACAGCATCACTTTTTTGCATGTTGTCTTTCATATTGATAATTTGGGTTCTTTGTATTTTCGTAACCTTTCAAAATAGATGAGGCCATCTATCTGAAAGACTAAGTATTATTGATTGTCGATCCAAGGTATATAATATTATGTATGAGTTTGTGTGATAGACCACAAGCTAGATTGTCCTAATGCTACTCCACTATATATTTGTAAGAGGTCGAAGCAAATAATTGTTCAGTAGGAGTACTCAGCTGAGACATCTTACAAGTTTACCCTTAACATCAATTTTAAGACGTTTCCCGGAATTTTGGCCAGAATCGATACGTCATTACTTTACATAAACGATGCTAGAGTCAGGTATAGCTCGATACATCATCCTGTGAAGATTCGAACCGATGGCCATTGCTGCTAAATATATTTATAAACACTAGCAAATACCCGTGCTACACATGGGATTTGCTAGTGGGACAGTGGGGCCCACATCCTCATCTCTCCTTGTTCCCTCTCCCACTATCTTTCTCTTTCATGTTGTCTCTATAACTTAGTATCTTTGACACATCATGGTGTTGGACTATAGGTCTTGGCGTTGAGCCAGCACTGAGTAGGGCTGCTATGAACATCACTCCACCTGTACACTAACCCAACTACTAACTAGATATAAATAAATGATTCACTTACTTCATACTGAGGATTCACGACGCATACAAGTGTCTTCAGTGTGTCTCTCTTTATCAAGGATTATTACTGATTAGTATAGTCTCTTATTCCTGAGATTCCATCTACATCCATATCTGATAATGGTGGAGAACTGGACAACGATTTCAGGAGTATAGTGATCCAAATTTAAGGAGAATATGTGATTTTATTGTACAGATTGTGTGAGATGGCTTGAGAACCGAGTAAGGCTGCTCCTTTTTCCTATAGCTACCAGAGGGGCAGCAGCTATGCAGTACAGTTGGGAGGCTCTCCCAACCCCCCCTGCTCAGCACACAGACAGGATTAATGAAAATAGCTGAGCAGGAGGGACAAGCACATAGTTAGCTACTGGCCCCTGGAAATGGTGACATACCTGCCCTTATGTGAAAGGTGTGGTCTTCAGGTGCCCAAGTAGCTATATGTAATGAGTGTGCTCCAACATCTGCAGCTCACAGCAGATGTATTAAAAACTAAGGAGCAGTGTGTGTGAGCTTGTGAGAGTGATACATATATATAGGAGAAGCACATTAGTGAGATGGTGGAACCCTGTTTAGATGCATTTTTTGGTCACTGTTCAGTGTTGTGCTGTTGTTGTGTTGCCTGTCCCTGTCCCAATCCCTCTCCCGCTCCCGCTCCCGCTCCCGCTCCTGCTCCCTCTGTCGTTCCATCTTTCATTGTGAGGTAATTAGTGGGCGGGTTCCCCCCCGCTCGACTTCAAAAACCATCACAAACAATAGTTTATGAACTGATTCAACTCTGACGATGCTCCTTTCGGTGGAAATATATCAACACCCATTCCATAGTGAAGCAATGATGTGCCCGTCCATGACGTCATGCTTTGGGTGACCCAGAAACCTGGTGATGGGGCACTGATAGGTTAGTTTTCAGGCAGTGCTGGGGGCCCTGGATGGGGGATGCTCGACGATCGGCGACCAAAAACCGCCTTGAGAAAGGCGGGTGCAGCTGGCATACTTCGAATCATTTCCGTCGCCCCAGGCTTTTAGAGTCAAAACCCAAGTCTATAGAGAAGTCACAGAGATCATGCCGTTTTCTTATTAAACATACCTATAGCTGACATCCTTACCCCGAAATCGCAATTATATTATGTCCTCTCCAAGTTTTGTCCGAAGAAATAATCCATCTAGGCTTTAAAATAGATTATCGATATTCCTATACTATTCCTATGGGGATGCGTTGGGACCTGCCGACCGCCATTGGCACCACCACATTGGAGCCCTAGGGTCACCCTAACGCCAGGCAGAGTGTGATGCAGCACACAGGCATAAAGCGTCCTGCAGACACTGTGGTGTGTTCGGGACACTAGGTAGGAGGGCGCAGGAGAGGGGGGCCGGGGGGTGATAACAAACATTTAATATATAAATATAGCCTAATACTAACCATGCAAAACACTCCTACCCTCGCGCGGTTATATTATCTGGATGTAAACCCATTTCTAACCCCTTTCCAACCCTAATTTGTTAATGAAACATAGTGGAATGATTCAGCACCATTTTTGGCAATGTGCATGTGAAATATAATGGAGATCTAGCCAGCGGTTTCAGAGAAGATAGGGGTTTAAGGCTCCAAACCCTTATTTTATTAATATAATAGATAGCGCTGAAATCTGGTGTCTCCCAATACCGCCTTAAGCGCCACTGCATATTATAGCGCTGTTCATATAGACGTTTTAGAAGCGCTGTTCAGCCTCAGCTGAACAGCACCGAGGGTGGAGGTGGGGTGGAGAACGGGACAGGAGGAGGGGAGTGTCATTGAAAATGAGAAAAAGAATCCATATTTATAAAACATAATAACCTAAGACTTCCCCTCACTCACATGAACCTCTCTTGCGGTTGTGGGGGACTCATAGCTGGGACACAATAGCAAGAGGGGGATAGGCGAGTTGACAGACAAATTTCAAGTTGTATATTATGGTGGTAGCAATTCCACATCTATCTGAGAGACCGTGTTACATAATTAAGTGCGTATGTTATCATAGATATTCCTACATTGCTTCTGTGATCTCTGAATTATTAGGTCGAGCAATTTATCCAGAGAAATGTTGGAGCCCAATAAATCAACCCCAATCTCAAGCCCCAGCTCATGTCCCCTTTGCTTTGGTTATTCCCTCCTCCTCCGACCATATCATTGGAATGTTGGCACCCGGATGAATGTATGATTGATATTGATGTGTAATGAAGCTAAGGCTATATGCAAATTTATAACCTGACAGGCATGTTAGAAAAAGTCAAACAAGTTGGGCATGCATATATCCGATTTCTTGTCTTGCAAATTTATCCTTCGGTTTCATTTTTACTGCGGTTTTGTTTCCTGGTGAATTCAATCCAAAAGTCAAATCCCTTACGCCCCATTTAGTCTTAAGAGCAAAATTCTAAAAGAAATCTAGAACACATTTTAAACATGCTAAAAATACATAATTGCTGATGAAAAGACCAATGTCCGGGCGGGGTACGACTTAAGAGGTGGAAATATCTGTAAGTTTCCTAACATAAAATGGGGAAAGAACCTCTTAAGTCGTACAAGGCTTGGTAGGTTGCCAAAGCTATGGAACGAGTTGAAGCCAGAATTAAAGTTGAAGCTAAATTCGATGACATTGGTCAATTGTGACTCTGTATGCACTCAGTTTTATTATTATTAATATTTTCATTGTGATTATGTCCCTTTTTCTTCCTTGTTAACGTACATAAACCGTGATATGTGAAAGACTGGACAATATGAAACTTGGAGAGTTCACTGAAAATTGTTTTTTGTGGCTCTTTGTATATGCGCACTTGTACTTGTACTCCCCTCAGTTCACTGAAAATTGTTTTTTGTCTCTTTGCATATGCGCACTTGTACTTGTACTCGCCTCGTACTTGTTCATTATTCTATCACCAATTTGTCATTGTACGTTTTTATTTTATTCTATGTAAAATCCAAAAACAACCAATTATTCATTATTAATATCTGCTTTGTAGTTGATAATTTCGGGTGTCTCTTGGTTACTATTTATGATAATGGTAGTTATTTGTATCGGTTCACTCTGGACATAGACTTCTCAATTATGTAATAATGTATGCTTCTTTACTTTCTATAGTAGTAAATCACCCTGTATGAAGTGATTAATGAAATGTAATAACTTGGAATTAAGCTGAAAATATTGTACTTGTAGGAGAGCTTATAAATAAAAAACAAAACAAACGAACGCTAGGTGGCGTGGTGGATGCTGGTATAAAAGGATATGTAATACCGCATATAATCGATACATACGTACCCTCATAATCACTGTCACAAGTCATTCCTAAGGTTAACGGCACAACAAAATTAATTTGTGACATACAAATGGACCGAATCCCAGCACCAAAATTGACTTTCAAATGTGTTTCAAACAGTTCTCATTATTGTAATTCCCCCCCCCCCCTTAAGTGAAGTAAGGAATGAAAGGCAGGCTTGGGCCATTAAAGTTTTATTTGTAAAAGTTTGAATTATACAAAATTGTCTGTATCTACCGATTTCCTTACCACAGAAAGATGTTCCGATAGACATTGTCTAAAGTTAAAATTGCATTCTCAGTTAACATCGGTCAAAAACTGAACATTTTCTATCTTTTGTTCCATTCTTTTCCAACCAGTTGTTTTTGTTAAAGGGCTTCTAAAGGGTCGTCATTTGTATTTGGAGGACCCACCTGAATAGTAGAGCAGCAGAGGAGCTAAGATTTTCAGGGACCCACACCCAAAGGGTAACAAGACATGCCATACATCAAATTAATCCATAGAATGTGTACAATCAGAATATGCCTGATGACAGTTACGAATTTTGGTGCGGGCCGAGAAAAAGTAGGTCAAAGCCGAAAACAGGCTGAAATAAAGTTTTTTTAATAAAAAATTCACAGTAATTAATTGAACACATTTTTTTTCATTCTAATTTCACTTTTGAAAAGCAAACATACATACCATTAGGAAAAATATAAGTTTGTACCCTTTTATTTATTATTATTATCAGTTTTTCATCATTTTCGACAAAAAATTGCTAAAAATCAGACAAAAATCGTTTCACCCCATAACTTTAACACCATAAGTCTTCCATTTAAGTCACATTTACCTGCCATTTCTTTACTTACAAAATAGAATAGAACTGTTGGCAATGTGGGAAAACCTGTAGATTCTTCCTGTGAGTAATATAAGATATGTAAATAAGGTATTGAATGAAATAAATTGAAAAATCCAATAAATCGGTCATTTGTCGGTTGAAGGCTGGTTTATTGGGGTTTAAGATAGATTATGAATCTATGGACACAAATTTCTTTACTCTGATTCATCTATTGAAGAGCCAACATATGTATCATTTAAAAAAATAATGGTTTGTACCCATTTGATAATAATTAATGGATGTTTTTCATCATTTTTACCCCCAAAATGATGAAAATCTTACAAAAATCTTAAATTCATGTAATTTTATAGCTATAAGTTAAAAATTAACCTCCTATTTCTTTATATAAAAATTAGGATAGAACTATTGACAATGTGGGAAAACCTATAGATTCTTCCTATGAGTAATATAAAGTACATAAACAAGGTATTGCATGAAATGAATGAAAAAATCCAATAAATCGGTGCTTTATCAATTGTTAGCCTGTTTATTGGGTTTTGTCTATGAACATATGAAGTTTGTCCCTTATAACTTCTCTATTGAAGAGCAAAGATATGTACTATATGGATATATAGTTTGTACCCATTTCATTAAAATTAAATTAGTGTTTTTTAATCATTTTCCACAACAGATTCATAGAAAAAACTTTCTCTACAACAAGTTTTCAATCTAATAATGATTTACCTGATATTTCTTTGCTCAAGTAATGGGATAAGAAAGTAAATCCTATAAACTCTGCATTTAAATAAAATAAAGCAAATAAATAAGACATAAAGTGAACTAAAATAGGTACTCAAATTCACCTATTAATAATCATTTTGTAGCTAGTTTATTTCTGTGAAAAGTCTATTTCAAGAACTTCTTTTTTTTTTTTTTTTTTTTTGCGGTAATGGTAATGTTTGGCATTTTATTTTGTGTATCTCATCAAACATGTTATTTAAAGTATACCGGGGGAAATCTGCCGACACTTCGGAGGGTACATAATTATCTAATGGACAATGAATTGATTTTCTCCTCGTTTCTCTGTATTCTTATTGGATTCTCATCAGAAATCCAAACCTCGTAACTCCTTGATTGTTTAATGGTAAACTTTCTGGAGTTCAATATTGTTTGTCAAACATACTACAAACACAATCTTTAGTTCATGCTTTATCAAGCCAAGATCGGCATTGCTTCACATAAAACAAACATGAGGCCATGGCTTAACAATTAAAAAGTTTTCGTTTAACTGAGGTATCAGTTTTTGTAATACTGTCAATGTGGTGTGCTTGATGTGATTTTCAGGTTGCGACATCTCGAGCATTAGAATTATTTTCTGTATCAGCTTCATTTCTGTAACGCTATAATTTGTCCTACTTCATATAAATAATTATGTGGTTCTAACATTATTAAGTAATATCTTCCAATATTTATTTGTTTAGGACCTTGGCTTAGCACAAAATGCGGCCACGGCGAACCTGGTACCAACACCCATGGGATCTCTTGCCCACCAGATGTACCGCATAATGACTAACTCAGGCTACGCACAAAAAGATTTTGCATCAGCTTTCCTATTCCTGCAAGAAATGGCAAAGAAGGAGGGCTCTGGACAATGAATCAAAACATATCAGTAATAGGAGTATTTCCCTTCTGATATTTTCTTTAAATCCACTGAACTTGGAAATTAAAATTTCTAGTTCTGCCCTGCACATTAACTTTAACTTTAAACTCTTTTTAGAATTAAAAATTCATTAATTTTAAAACGGATAAATTTCAGCACTTTGCTTAGGTACTTTACATTGCTATCAGTTTACTGACGAAAAGTATTACTCACAACCTGTATACACGCATACTTTTGTATGCTACTTTCTTTCATACCGTAAATAAATGTATTGAAAATGTCATTCCTATTGTCACGATTTATAAATCCGGCCCTATTTAATGCCTCACAGAAAAGAGGTTAACTGTCCATAAGGTTCGAATTGATCTTGATAACCTGAAACGATATTTTGCCTTCTGAAATCTTTCACGTCGAGTTTATGCACCCCCCCCCCCCCCCCTCTCCCCCCCCCCTCCCCCCCCCCCCTCCCCCCCCCCTCCCCCCCCCCTCCCCCTTTCAAGAACTTCTTCATTATCTTGTGTCTCCTGAGTAGCAAACATAGGTACCAATAGGAAAACTATAAGTTTGTACCAATTATATTGTAGGGTCATGGTACATGACCGATCATTACACGCAGTCAAAAACCGCTCCTCTACCCAATTCACATTACGTAACTACTTCCTATATAAGCTGGCTCGAAAGCTAGTTTCAATCACTCTACCGATGTGTCAAGTTCGAGCTAGTCGCTACCATACACTAGCACAAGCGTATGGGGCGCCGATTGTAACATCCACTCATTTGTTTTAAAAAGATACATTCTGTACACAAAATTATATTCTTTAGACAAAATACATCAATTCTTGGTACAAAAGTTATTCTGTACATACAACTTATCAATTCTGTGTACAGAAGTCCTTCTGTATATAAAACTCTGCAATTCTGTGTACAGAATTTCATTCTGTACATAAAACTCTGCAATTCTGTGTACAGAAGTCATTCTGTACATGAGACATATCAATTCTGTGTACAGAAGTCATTCTGTACATGAGACATATCAATTCTGTGTACAGAAGTCATTCTGTACATGAGACATATCAATTCTGTGTACAGAAGTCATTCTGTACATGAGACATATCAATTCTGTGTACAGAAGTCATTCTGTACATGAGACATATCAATTCTGTGTACAGAAGTCATTCTGTACATAAAACTCATTGATTCTGTGTACAGAAGTCTTTCTGTACATAAAACTCATTGATTCTGTGTACAAAAGCCATTCTGTACATAAAACTCATCAATTCTGTGTACAAAAGTCATTCTGTACATAAAACTCTGTGTACAGAATTCATTCTGTATATAAAACTCATTGATTCTGTGTACAGAAGTCATTCTGTACATAAAACTCATGTCTACAGAAGTAGATGCACACTGGAACTCCAATAGCTATTCTGACAGGGTACCTGTATACAGAATGAATGTTTCTCCCTATGCTAATACATTCTGTAGGTGGGTTCCCTGTCACTCTCAATGGTCTATGGGTACTTGGTACGGATAACCGGGTAACCGGGTAACTATCTTGAGTGGCCAAGGCAGGAGCTCCTGATTGTTGGTCTATGATTGTGCGCCACTTTTGGATTTGCAACACATGTTTGGATTTGGAAGATGGCTTTAAAGCTAACTTAAGTTATTTTTTTAAAAATGTACAAACTATTACAAATTATTTAGTTTTTTTTGGACTTACTTTTTTTTTCAACCAATTTTTTTTTCACGACCAATTTTTTTTTCACGACAAATTTTTTTTACGATCAAATCTTTTTTTTCGACCAACTTTTTTTGACAAACTTTTTTACGACCAACTTTTTTTTGACCATTTTTTTAACGACCAACATTTTTCAACCAACTTTTCGACCACTTTTTTTTTTTACCAACTTTATGACCTTTTGTAGGACCGACTGTTTTCGACAACTTTTTTGAACCAGACAAACTTTTCCGACAAACTTTTTTTCAACCAATTTTTTGTTCTCGACCAATTTTTTTCACGACCAACTTTTTTCGACCATTTTTTTTTTACGACCAATTATTTACGACCAACTGTTTTCGACAAACTTTTTTTGAACCAATTTGTTGCTCTCGACCAATTTTTTTCACGACCAACTTTTTTCGACCATTTTTTTTTATGACCAATTATTTACGACCAACTGTTTTCGACAAACTTTTTTTCCACCAATTTTTTGCTCTCGACCAATTTTTTTCACGACCAACTTTTTTCGACCATTGTTTTTTACGACCAATTATTTACGACCAACTGTTTTCGACAAACTTTTTTTCAACCAATTTTTTGCTCTCGACCAATTTTTTTTACGACCAACTATTTTCGACCATTTTTTTTTACGACCAATTATTTACGACTAACTGTTTTCGACAAACTTTTTTTCGACCAATTTTTTGCTCTCGACCAATTTTTTTTACGACCAATTTTTTTTACGACCAAATTTTTTTTTACAACCAACTATTTTCGGAAAAGGTCATAAAGTTAGTAAAAACACAGTGGTCGAAAAATTGGTCGAAAAATGTTGGTCGTTAAAAAAATGGTCGAAAAAAGTTTGTCAAAATAAGTTGGTCGAAAAAAATTGGTCGTAAAAAAATTGATCGAGAAAAAAAAATTGGTCGAGAAAAAAAAATTGGTCGGAAAAAGTTGCCGGAAAAAGGTGTCGAAAACAGAGGTCGTAAAAAAGGTCATAAAGTTGGTAAAAAAAAAGTGGGCGAAAAATTGGTTGAAAAAAGTTGGTCGTTTAAAAAATGGTCAAAAAAAGTTAGTCGTAAAAAAGTTGGTCAAAAAAAGTTGGTCGAAAAAAAAGATTTGATCGTAAAAAAAATTGGTCGTGAAAAAAAGTAAGTCCAAAAAAAACTAAATAATTTGTAATAGTTTGTACTCTTTTAAAAAAAAAAACTTAAGTTAGCTTTAAAGCCATCTTCCAAATCCAAACATGTGTTGCAAATCCAAAAGTGGCGCACAATCATAGACCAACAATCAGGAGCTCCTGCCTTGGCCACTCAAGATAGTTACCCGGTTACCCGGTTATCCGTACCAAGTACCCATAGACCATTGAGAGTGACAGGGAACCCACCTACAGAATGTATTAGCATAGGGAGAAACATTCATTCTGTATACAGGTACCCTGTCAGAATAGCTATTGGAGTTCCAGTGTGCATCTACTTCTGTAGACATGAGTTTTATGTACAGAATGACTTCTGTACACAGAATCAATGAGTTTTATATACAGAATGAATTCTGTACACAGAGTTTTATGTACAGAATGACTTTTGTACACAGAATTGATGAGTTTTATGTACAGAATGGCTTTTGTACACAGAATCAATGAGTTTTATGTACAGAAAGACTTCTGTACACAGAATCAATGAGTTTTATGTACAGAATGACTTCTGTACACAGAATTGATATGTCTCATGTACAGAATGACTTCTGTACACAGAATTGATATGTCTCATGTACAGAATGACTTCTGTACACAGAATTGCAGAGTTTTATATACAGAATGACTTCTGTACACAGAATTGATAAGTTGTATGTACAGAATAACTTTTGTACCAAGAATTGATGTATTTTGTCTAAAGAATATATTTTGTGAACAGAATCGATTGTTCTACCACACCATTCAGTTTCAGTTGAAACAAAATTGATGTTAATGAACAAAATAGATATTTAATTAATTGAGCTTTAAAATGTTTGTCTTTTGTGACAGAATGTAACTTTTTCAAACAAAATAGTGGATGTTACAATCGGCGCCCCATACAAGCGGGTCTACACTGGTGCACATCTTGTACCATCCACGATTAGCCATGTCTGACGAGGAAGAAAGGGATAAGACCACCGGTCAGAACAAGAAAAAGCCTACATTGACTGAGACAGTGGCTCTCTTAGTTAATAGGTTTGACGAGCAGGCCACGATGAACGAGCGCTTGGCCGCTGAATTCAAAGAAATGAAGGACGCCTACGCGAAGAAAGGGGACGGTGACTATCGACGTAGCGCCAGTCAGTCACCAGGCAGAAGGGCCAAGCAGAAAGGTAATATGAACACTTCTCGCAACAGGTCCAGGTCCCTTAGCTCTATCCCTCGCACAAGCTCTCCTAAGCACTCAAGCTCTAAAAGAAGAAAGCGCCACTCAAGCACTAATTCCGGCTCTAGCTCTCGTTCAAGCTCAGTTACATCGGTAGAAAAAGATATCAAAGAGGCGTCAAAATTGGTTTCACCTACATTTGGACGTCACAAAGGTAGATACAAACGTAAACGCTCAGATCTGACTAAGACCTATAGACCATTTGCTTTTCTCCCTAGAGAGGTCCAAAGAGTTATTAAGAAAGAATCCCACCCAGAAGACCTTGATTTCAATATACATGTTTGGGGCCTCACTGAAATGGCCTTGCAGGAAGAAAAGACTAGAGACGCTCGAAAAATCGTGTATCATCTAGGCCAAATTTCTGAGGATATTGATAGCCATGAATGGTCAGTTGTTCGTAGTTGGTCAAATGCGGTCATTGCTAATATAGCAAAGGGCCGCTGGACCTGGACGGACAGCGATAGAATCGCTAGGGAAAGGGTAAACCAGTACCTCAAGGCCAAGCCGGCAAAGACCGCTATAAAATCAATCCCATGCCCCGACTTCAATGAAGGGAAATGTAAGGATAAGGGCTCCCACTCCAAACATAGCATTGATTTCAACCACGTCTGCGCTTTCTGTTCGGCCCTCAATGGGGCCGAATACTCTCACCCCTCCAAAGATTGTAACAGGCGGCAGACTGCTATTCAGGCCATGAGGCAGTCAACCTCCGACGACAAATCTAAATTCAAAGGCAGAAAGAACCCTCCCGAGAAAGAAGATAAACAATCTTCAAAAAACTTCTAGATTCCTCCCCCCCCACCCTACCCCTTGTGCTTATCCCTGACAGCAATTTCACTACAAGTACGCTTGAAGACGGGGCGGGTGTTAGTGGTGGGGGCGGGCCTCATAGCATAGAAGGGGAACTAAACGACCAAACATTTCAAACATATGAAGAACAGGTATTTGAAAATCCAACAACTAAAATCCTAGAGGAAATTGCTTTGGAAAGGGCTGAATGGCCACACGTCAACTCTCAGCCCGGTTCAGATCAAATAACACTCTATGACATTGTAAGATCAAAAAACATGCATAACGCATATGGCGCTAAAATACCACTAGTCTCAACTCTAAACATAAACAATTGGGTCCAACTCGCCACCGGCCATCCAGATGACCGATGGCTAATTGACTTTGTGCAGTATGGCTTTCCCCTGCAATACAGGGGACCGCCTCCCAGCACAAGAAATACAGCTGTTGACAATCACAAATCCGCCACAGCCTATCCGGAAGCGATCCAACAGTTTATTGACAAAGAAGTAGAGTGTAGAGCATTAAAAGGCCCTTTCGAAATACTTCCATTCTCTCCATGGGTAAATGTTTCCCCTATTATGTCGAGACCCAAAAGAGAACAGAATAAAAGAAGAATCATTATTGACTATTCATACCCCTATGGCAATGGAATAAATGCTGCCATCGAGAAAAACGTTATTTTTGGCATACCTATATCTCACCAACTCCCATCGGTGGATACGGCACTCGAGTTGGCTCGCAAATTTGATTTCAATGTACTTCTCTCAACAATCGACATTGAGAGAGCCTACAGAAATTTTACCGCATGTCCATACGACTGGCCATTACTCGGAATTAGACACAATCATAAGTACTTCATTGACACCGCTATGCCATTTGGCAGCAGGATGTCAAGCGTGTATATGCAAAGGGTGGCAGACTTCATATGCAGGGCGCTTAACCCATTCAAGGCGGGGGCAGTTTCCACATATTTTGCCTAGCTGACGGGGCCCTTTTCCCCCTTTTTGGGCTTCAGGACGGGTGTCTAACATGAGGATTAGTGTTTAAAACCATTTTAAGAATATTTTCTTTTGATAATATGTGTCATATGTACATCATTTAACAGATGTAAACAGTAATTGATCATATTTTTTCATAATTTCTAGAATTTGGTCTTCAATAATTAAAATAATGGGTCCCAATTGGGTTCAATATGGCGGCAACCTTGCTCCAAATTCACTTTCCAGCATTTATGTATGTTAGTTATGACGTCACCATTATTGTCTCCATGACAACATACCAATAAAAATATTTCTAATGTGTTTGTAAATATATATTTTAAATTTCAGCAAAATCCATTCATTTTTTATTAAGTTATGCCCCCTTCAATTTATATAAAAATTGAATGCCTTGAGGCATTCACCCGCCCCCTAGGCCAACTTGCAATGAATGCCTTGAGGCATTCTCCCGCCCCCTAGGCCAACTTGCAATGAATGCCTTGAGGCATTCTCCCGCCCTGAATGGGTTAACCCATTCAGGGCGGGGGGCAGTTTACACATATTTTTGCCTGGTGGACTGGGGCCCTTTTCCCCCTTTTTGGGCTTCAGGACGGGTGTTTAACATGAGGTTTAGGGTTTAAAAACACTTTAGGAATATTTTCTTCAAATAATATGTGTCATATGTACATCGTTTAATAGATGTAAACAGTTATTGATCATATTTTTTCATAATTTCTAGAATTTGGTCTTCAATAATTAAAATAATGGGTCTCAATTGGGTGCAATATGGGGGCAACCTTGCTCCAAATTCACTTTCCAGCATTTACATATGTTAGTTATGACGTCATCATTATTGTCTCCATGACAACACACCTATAAAAATATTTCTAATGTGTTTGTATACATATATTTCAAATTTCATCAAAATCCGTTCATTTTTTATTAAGTTATGCCCCCTTCAATTTATATAAAAAATTGATGCCTTGAGGCATCACCCCGTCCCCTGGGCCAAATTATGTGTGATGCCTTGAGGCATCAGCCCGTCCACTAAGCCATTTTGATGTTGATGCCTTGAGGCTCAATGGGTTAAAAACAGAGGTATACTAACAATCATTTATTTGGATGATGCAATAACTATCTCCCCACAAAACACTGACGCACATTCTCAGTTCAGAGAAGTGATCTACTTAGTCCGACAACTCGGGCTTCCCATTGCCTACGCCAAAACACAAGCCCCCACAAGAATATGCCGGTTCTTGGGCATTGAGATTGATTTTCTAGAAATGTGTATACGCATTCCGCAGGATAAAGTTAGCGATTTCCTAGAGAAAATAAATGCTATTCTCAAGTGTACCCACATGTCCCGCACCCAACTAGAAAGTGTAATTGGTTCAATAAATCATATTGGCAAGGCAGTTACCCCATCCCGTCTATTCATGAATAGGTTGCTGGCAACACTACGTCAGGCTACCTCTCACAGAATTGAAATTGACAGAACTATTCGGGCCGACCTGGATTGGTTTCGGTCATTCCTAACCCAGTTCAATGGTCGCGCTCTAATCAACTCAAACCACATAACTTGTACCATAGCAGCCGACTCGTGCCTCACAGGCGGAGGGGCGAGTGACGGCCGCGCGGCATACATGTACAATTACCCCACTAAGATGTCTAATGCATTCAGCATCTCGCAACTAGAATGTATTAATTGTTTAATAGCAATCAGGGCGTTGGGCAACCAAACCACCCCTGGTACAGCAATTAGACTACAATGTGACAATATGGCAACCATCTGTGCACTCAGTAACCACAAAGGGAGAGATCTGGTTCTAAATGCGGTAGCCAGAGCTATGTGGTTCTTTGAGGCAGAGCACAACATCAAAATCATTTACGAACACGTGCCTGGCATATATATGCACATTCCAGACACGCTTAGCAGGGCTTTTCTCTCTCGTAGAAATATGATGGCAGCCCGACAGCTTATTTTGAATAACTCTTTCTCCATGTTGAAAATAACACCAGACTTTCATGATTTTGCTCAGTATTTGTGATTTATTCTAGGCCCTGAGATGGACTGCTGGATGAGGAAGGCCGAGGCACGCCAGAAGCTTTCAGTTAGGCCGGGGACACTGGCTAATCATAATGCCGCAATCAGGGGTCTTATAAAATTCTTAGCCCCACGTGGAATTAGTTTTAAAATTCTAGACGAACAACTTCTTTGTGCATACATTGAATTCTTAGCTCACAAAGTTCGCTCTCCAGCAACTAGTCGGAACTATATCTCAAGTTTATCAGTAGTATACAAGAAAATGGGTTTCTGTGAACACGTATTTAAACATCAATATGTACAGAACGCCCTTAAAGCCACAGACAAAACAGTTCGCCATACTCCCTCGCCAGCAAAGGCGGCGACACCTGATCTCATTTTAGCTGTAATAAAGGCCAACAAGGGAAAAGGGGACTACAAAACTTTTAAATGCTGCCTAACACTTATGTTCTTTTCATTCCTGAGACAAAGTAACTTCACAAGCTTTAGGTCGAAGGGATTTGATGCCACGAGACACCTACTGAGGAGTGACGTCAGCCAGTCACTCACAAGCCTGGCTATCAAGCACAAATGGTCTAAAACCCATCAGAACTCATCTACCAACGGGACAATCAATATCCCTAGGGTTGAGTTCTCACTACTTTGCCCTTGCTCTGCATACACAGAGATGTGTGCTGAAATACCCACTAGAAGACCAGATGATCCATTGCTGATGTATAGAGACCGATCGCCAATGGGGATGTCGACCATAAAACAGATGTGGATGGAAGGACTGCGGAAAACTGGTATCGATCCCAAGGGCTACACGATCCATGGTATAAGACGGGGAGCAGTCACATTCGTTTCAAGAGCTGATCCTGCAGCGCAACAGCGAATCAAGGAATATGGAATGTGGAAATCGGCAGCATTCCACCGATATGAAGATGACTTCTCAACATGCCCAGTATTTAGGGCCCTCAAGAAAGTCTAAATCGGTTAACACTTGGCTTATCTTGTTTTACAACAGACTTTAACT
Source organism: Sthenelais limicola (assembly GCA_942159475.1). NCBI lineage: Eukaryota > Metazoa > Annelida > Polychaeta > Phyllodocida > Sigalionidae > Sthenelais > Sthenelais limicola. The sequence goes on along the minus strand of OW804097.1, from coordinate 65,511,043 downwards.
TTACCTCAAGAAACGAAACGACTTTATCTCATCTGACTATGTTTTACTGACAAATAAAAAATGTCCAAACCGCTTTTATGAGTGTTGCTGTCGTTGTAATGGTAGGGTCATGGTACATGACCGATCATTACACGCAGTCAAAAACCGCTCCTCTACCGAATTCACATTACGTAACTACTTCCTATATAAGCTGGCTCGAAAGCTAGTTTCAATCACTCTACCGATGTGTCAAGTTCGCCCACCCACCCTCACCTCTTATAAACTACTCTAATTAATTAATTAGATAACTAGAGGGCTTCTTGTTTTACAACAGACTTTAACTTTACCTCAAGAAACGAAACGACTTTATCTCATCTGACTATGTTTTACTGAGAAATAAAAAATGTCCAAACCGCTTTTATGAGTGTTGCTGTCGTTGTAATGATCAAAAATGTGCTTTTCTCATCATTTCTCACAGAAAAATGAGTATGATCAGAAACCTTCACCATAGAAATTTAATACCTTAGTTTTAAGTTTGATGATCTTTCACTATAAATCTATGAACATAATATATGTCTCCATTCAAATTTCAATTTTCAGGGGCAAGCATATGTACAATTAGGAAAGCTATAGATTTATACCCATGTTTTTCACTGTTTACAAAAGAAAGTTTAAAATCAGGTAAAAAAATCCCATCCTATGACTTTAACACGTTTTTTCAATGTATCACTCATTTGTAGCTGATAATTGGATATGAGTTCAAGATGATTGATCAGGGCACTGTCAATCAATTTCTTGCAGGATCTGTTTATGCCTTCAAGCTTCAAAATAGAATTGTTAATGTTAAGTTATAGAAATATTCTCAGCAAATAGTCCCTATAGTATATCACAAGGCCATTTCTAATCATAATTATTGAGGAGTTTTTTTAAAGATATATTAACATATATCCAAGTCTTAATTTATTCACAATGTCTCTATATGGGAGATTGTAGAGGTTGAAAAGATTGCAACGTACATCATAATTATACTTCAGCAGATGAATAGAATTGTGGATGACAAGGAATGGATAAGACTGGGAAGGTCCAATCAAAAGTGGCTGTGACTGCTGAAGTTATGTATCTACTGCATATAGCAGTGCATGCAGGATATAGAGTGACTCTGATAACGGTCATATCCTAGTGTAGATAACACTAGTTCTATAAATTCACTGGATCTATGTCCCACTTTGCAAAATCAGATATTATGCCCAAACTTAGAAGAAATACATCACTCCTGCCTCCATATGATGTATATTTTTTTTTTTTAAAGATTTTATTTATACTGGGAGACTAGGTCCTTCTCTGGGTTTTCACCCACCCCAGTTTGTCTGGTATACAAATCAATTCTTTGGAATAAAGTATAAACAATAGTTCTACAAGCAATAGTAACAATAGTATTACTATTAATGGTAGTAGCCACTCAGATCTAGATATACAGTGGTCTGAATAGGTTCTTAACCATATCCCCAGAAGGACAACAAAACCTGTTCCTGGCTAATCAAACCACAAAATACATATTAACTATATAGATAACAACTGCAAAGGTTTCTTATGCAGAGGGGTAGACAATTCCAAACTATCCAAATACCATGCAGTCTATATACTCAGATGAATATACTCAGATGTATCCTTATCAAAATGGAAGAAACAAAGATCAAAGGTAATTGGTGGGGAAGTGAACATCAGACTCTTATGTTCACTAAGAAATGAGAGTATTGAACTCAAATTAATGGGAGGCAGCTGCTTGATTTTACATGTGGCAGAGGCAGCTAGACTAAGTTCAACTGTGGGAGTAAATGTGTGTCCAGATTTCTGTTAGAGGATGTGCACAACAACACAGAGAATTAGTTGGTTTATTATCAGCAAAACCTCTCCATTCTCTTCCCGATATTGAACATGGCGCTCCGACTTGTTTATGTCTCAGTGCACATGCCCCAAAGTATGTAAATGAAGTAAAGAAATGGCAGGTAAATGTGACTTAAATGGAGGACTTATGGTGTTAAAGTTACGGGGTGAAACAATTTTTGTCAGATATTTAGCAATTTTTTGTCAAAAATGATGAAAAACTGATAATAATAATAAATAAAAGGGTACAAACTTATATTTTTCCTAATGGTATGTATGTTTGCTTTTCAAAAGTGAAATTAGAATGAAAAAAAATGTGTTCAATTAATTACTGTGAATTTTTTATTAAAAAAACTTTATTTCAAACCTGTTTTCGGCTTTGACCTACTTTTTCTCGGCCCACACCAAAATTCGCAACTGTCATCAAGCATATTCTGATTGTACACATTCTAAGGATTAATTTGATGTATGGCATGTCTTGTTACCCTTTGGGTGTGGGTAACTTCTAAAATAAAGCCTTTTTGAGCCTCTTGCTGCTCTACTAGAATCCTTTCATGCGATGACTTATCATATCGCTCACCGGCGGCAGTTTTCTCTCGGTGATTAGACATAAAATTCTTGTATAAACATTATACCAACAGCAGAATAATGATGAATCGAGTTGTATAAGTCATAATATGAGTGAATTTGGTAAGATGTGTTTTGTCATATAGCCGATAATACAGCTTTAAAAGAAAGAAATCCAATCACTACAGTCCAACTGCATTTATTGGATCAGATTGGGAAAACCTACCTTGTATTGGGGGCACGATGATCCAAGTAAAAATTCCTATTAGTATCATCAGGCCGCCGACAGTTGCAAATGGCGCAATAAATCCACCAACCTAGTACAAACCAAATGACAAATTAGTACAATCGCCAAACATACTGAGCATAACCATTGGTGATCATAATGGTTAATATATGCAATCCGGTGGGACGAATTATCTCCTTTAGATGCCCCTTTAGAAGAGTATCTTTGTTTGTTTGGAAATATACAAAATAGTTTTATATTTATCCGGGAGGTAACATCAATGATATCGATGTTTTGTTATTTTTAGTTTTCCTCCCACCATGTTGTACTCACTTAATTTACCCTTTCAACTCTGAACCATTACAACAATCCATATCCCAAATAAGCAAATATTATATTCAATTAATCGCAATGTGCATTTTGTATAGGTGTCGTATATTTACCTCAAACAGCAAACCTCCAATCGGCGGACCAACAGTGTATCCTACACCAGACAACATTTCTATGAGTGCCTATAATTATATTATATAATTAAGGAGCAACTATGTAAAAAAAAATGAGTTGTCGGCAATAACACGATTATACTGTTACAATAACATGGACTCCATAAATTAATAGAAACCACATGCCACTCCATGTCATGAGATATCCATTTATTCATAAATGTTACTCTTTCATAATGTGACCTTGGTCGTGTACACGAGCCAACGTTTTGAATACTAATTACGCCCCCTTCTTTTACTGCACTGTTTTTCGCGTATCTAAAGTATAGGAAGTAGCATGTCACAATCGCTTACATTGGGACCTTTATGCCATATTCATTGATATACCAATGGGACGTTGAGAATCAAGAGGATTGACCAAAATGAGTTAAGGGTCATTTCTGCCCATACCATCATGGCTTATCAGTCAATATTTTTCAGTCCGAAAAATCCATCTATTGGCGATGGAAAAGGGGTAAATAAATTCTAGTGGCATATTGCATAGCCCGCATTAGCAATTAGGAGTGCCAGGGTGCATCTCCTATTCAATTATAGGAACTTAACAGGTCCCATGTAAACAAATAACAAATGTAGAGTTCCCACCACTCACCGACAGGGATGCAAGCCGGTCAGGGAATTTATATGCAATTACGGCGTATGTGGCAGTTGTAATTGCTGCCGATGCTATGCCTTCCAGTCCGCGAACTATCAAGCATAATATCACATACGCTCTTGGATCAGCAATCCAATCTACAAAGCTGTGTGGAGACGAAAGAATTAATTTAGACAATTTTTTTGTTACACAAATTAGCAAGAATTTAGATGATGATGATGATGATGATGATATAATTATGTTAATTAATGAATTCATTGGAATGAATGGACAATTTAATATAAATGAAAGAAATTGATTGAACGATATACATTTTTGAATAGAATTAAGAAAAAAGGGTTTGATAATAGTAGAATTCTAATGGTATTTGTGGTAATCTGTTTGTTCTAGTTGCTGTATGTGCATCTATCATTGATGTAGAGTGATTGATGTGCTAGTATGTGGGTGTAATGTGTATAGTGTGGTGTTTCCCCGAGTGGGGGCAGCAATGATGAGGCGTGTTTTCCTGCATATGCCTATATAATTATGAACAATATAGGTGTTATTGCCCATTTGTTTCATTTTCAATCCAAAGGGGTGATTTCGACTGACTTACAATTGAGACGTGCTCCATCAAAATGAGTCCCATGTCGGCCAAATCGATTTTGGAGTTAGCTATTGGATGGGTAAGCAGCAGGAAAGAGCTTTCCAATGATGTATAGAGCTTAATTTTAGGCCTATTGGGTATAATTCTATGGTTGCGGTGAGTATTTAAGGGACGCGGTTACTGGAGGAGCCGGAAACTGAGATACAGCCTGTTTAAGTTCGGCGAGTGACCTTCGGCGCACCATCCTTGGTTACGGGCATTTGTTATCAAGCGATTTCTATGAAATTTGGGACACACTTTACTAACTGCCATAGCCATAACATATACCAAATTCAGTTCATTTACTTAGTAACTTATCATTTTATCGCGCGATGAAAATTGGGTGAAATTTGGGCAAAATACATTTCTAGGAGACTTTTGTGGGATTTATGTCGGACGCGTCGTCATGCAAAATGACCAGTTCATATGATTGGATTTTTCTCAGATTTGGGGCAGGTATTATAGACTAGTAGGGCCACAATATATAAAAAAATCAGTGCATTTCATTTAATATTTTTTATTTTATTACCCTGTTAACACGAGTATAATAATTCTGTACAAAATTCTTCGGTGCAGTGCTTGCAATATATACATGATAACACACCTATTCATTCTAACAAAACAAAATGTACAACAGTATTCACCAGTAATAAAATCAGTAATAAAATCAGTAATAAAATCAATAAAATAGCAGTCAGCCCCTACCCCTACCCCTACCCCTACCCCTACCCCTCCCTGGCCGGCGTTGCTGAACATTTCCCCTCCCCCTCCCCCTACCTCTCTTTGCTGGAGGAGGTGCAACCTCCCCATCCGAAGAAGATTCTGAAGATTCCCTTACCCTGCCCCTTCCCCTTACTGTTCCTCTACCCCTACCCCTACCCCTACCCCTACCCCTACCCCTAGCTTGAGGTTCCTCTTGAGGTTCCTCCTCCTCCTCCTCCTCAGAAGATTCATCACCACCTAATTCTAATGATTCATCAGAAGAAGATTCCCTGTCCCTTCCCCTTCCCCTTCCCCTTCCTCTACCCCTCCCTCTTCCTCTAGCCCTTCCACTTCCCCTCCCTCTACCTCTTACTGGGGCGACTGCAGGAGCCTGTACAATGTAGCCATCCCCCCCCCTCCCTGGCCCTTCTTCAGGTACAGTTGGTTTGGGGCACATAATGTCTTTGGTTTCTTCGGTACAAAAATCACGAATAGAATTAAAAAGATACCACTGTCTGTATGCAGACAGTCCAGGAGAAGGTACAATGGGTGGGTTGTCCTGAGGGACATCACCCACATCAACAGTAAGCATTTTAAAAGTACCACTATCTTCAGGGCCTACAAATGGCCTGAAAGAAATAACACCAGGTTTGTCACTAGAAAATTCAAAATGATGATACCCTTTGATACCTGGAAAAGATTTGGAGAAAGGTGACAGGAATGCCTGCCAGTCGTACAATGGAACAAAAACAGTACCCCTTTCATCACCTACAAGTTGGGCCTGGTTGACCCCCCCTGGCGTACTGCGCTGCACACTGGCTTTTAATTGCTGAAGAGAAGAAACGTTGTCCCGACGAAATTGTTTTTTCAAGAGACCAAAGCACCAGTCGGGGGCAAACTTAGTGTGCCCAGTAATCAAAAAGTTAAGTGTAATAGACCTGTGCCTTCCAGTAAGGACACGCCACATCAAATAGGCCAAAACATACCGGTTCTTGTTCTGGCCACTACAATTGTCACAGTTAAGATCTAAATCTTTCTCCCCCAGACCATAGTTTTCAAAGTAATGATTCAGATAAGAAATAACTGCATTTGACCCCTTACTGGTGCAATGGCTCTCATCTATAAGGTAGTTAACTTGTCTAGGCATTCCTTCCATGCAAATACCGAACAGGCCTACCTTCCTCGGGGTGAGAAAATAAAGGGGACCTGGTTGCATCGGGTAAGAAGGTAAATGCACTTGTTGTGCAAAGTCAAAACTGAGATGTACTCGAATGTCACATGAGCAAGGGGCATGTTTGCCAAGGGGGGGTTCACCATTGTCTCTGTACGCTTCTTTTGCATCAGCACAAAATTTCTGATAAAGAGTTCTTTCGGCGGTTACACTGTCTAAATGTTTCTGCTGTTTCTTTAACTTGGCAGCTTTCACAACATCAGGTAAATTACTACTACAGGAAATGTCTCTGTTATTACGCTGGCACTCCCAGCAGAGGTCTGTCATGGGACGACTTGTGACTATTTTAGGAAGATACTTGCGCCATAAATGACCAAAAGTGGAGTAGGCAACAGCCCTATTGCCAGTCTCTTGCATGGCTTGTGTGTAAAGACGATGAACTTCAGCTTTTGTAGAACGGCAGGGGAGAATTAAGATGTCGTCTCTGTGGTGAGAAGATACTCTGCCTGGCAAGACAAGAGCATGTGTTTCGGCATAAGATGTGATGAAGTTGATAGTGTTCTTCAGGTCATCTATTGGCAAAGACCTCACAGCACGGTGACCACCACCCTGTCGTGAACGAGTGACCAGACCATCCTCAGCGAAGGATTTTAGCAAAACTGTCAGCAAGTTTTGGCTAATCCTAGAAGTGAAGGGAGAGAAAAGAAATAGAAAAAATAATTAATAATAATTTAATCGTTGACAAAGGAAGAAATTGAACATAATGCAGGATCTTAAAATGACAATACCAAAATATTGATTCTTAGCAAATAATCATGTTATTATGAATAGCTATCTAATGTTCAGTATTAATGGGCACCACAAGATTCATGATAACACTCACTTGTAAAGGAATTTAAAGGTAGCTTTGCAAATAGGCTTGTTATGCATCCTGTAGTGGCTCTTTGGGTGTTTTCTCTCTCCCTTCCACTGGCGCCCCTTCTTGGTTGGACTGCATCGATCACTGTTGTCAGTAACAGTATTGAAAACGCCAAAGAGTGCCATGTCGAGCTCATCTGAAACGACAGTATAACAATAATGTAAAAATGAATTTGTGACTGACTAATATCACCGACACCAATCTTAGTCTGAGTCCCTACAGTTATCCTACGTAATTAGTTATCCTATGTAATTGGGTAGCACGTGTCCTCATTATTTAACAAGCTACAGCTTAAAATACTGATTAAAATACTGAATGAGTATTATACAGGCATGTATAGGCAATGAGGCAATAGAGAAAAACATTATTTTGAAATTACCTCGATGGATTTGGTCATGTTCCGACCGATGAGAGATGCGCTGTTCCACAGTGAACTGGTCTATGCATGGCCCGCCGTTAAACAATCGGCAGTTACATCTGAAATGGACAAAATCCTAGATTTTAATTTGCCCATAATGACACAAACAAACAATGTATTTTTAACCCTACATTCCACACGAGACGAGTAAGGAATCTCAGACGTCCCAAGTAAATAGCTACTCCCCAGATCTCGAGGGCCTTAAACTCCCCACGCACGAACAACACCATGCGACTTAAAACATACACCAATTAAATTTTAGAACCTCTAAATATACCCACAAGGTATCTAGCACATATAACAGCATTGGATTATAGATTTGGAATGATTTCCAGGGATGTACATAGCATAGTTTTCAGATCGCGTCCCCCAGCATGTCAACACACACGATAGAAAAGATGGCTGCAGAGCACCAACACTTACCGAAACGTGGAGCACTTTTCCCGTTCCTTGTCCACGACTGCCTGCATGTGATCAATAATAAGAATAGGTTCTGATGCTTCCTCAACTTCTTCTTCGTTCGTCTCCGGAGTTTCAGGCTGATCAGGGACGTCTGGTTCTCCATCTGAGTCAGATTCCACCGTCTCTGTTTCCTCGTTGAACACAAAATACTCTTCGATGAGGTTACGCCATTCGGCGTTGTCGACAACACCTCCCAAATTGGCTCGAGCGATGCCATTAAGAGCTTCTGCGACGGTGGCCTCAGCTTCCATGTTTAAATAATAAACCTTGGTCCATTTAAAACTTTGTTGGAGAGTAAAACACGTCTTGTATCGTCTGGAATCGAGGAATAACTGGTCGCTTCGATTCAAATCCAAGACCACGCTAGAAGATGGCGTCAGCCGGAAGTTGATCTTTCGGAGCGGCTGGACCAATCACAGGGCTGTATCGACCCCTCGTGGGCTCCCTTGACGACCCTAGCAACCATTGTTTACGCCGAATGCACTTGGAGAGAGCTCTGTGATTGGTTTACTTACGCGGCGATTCAAAAGGGAAGAATCCCATTGGCTAGAGGAGATTCGCGGCTTTCCGAGGATACCAAATGTGCTGGGGTACCCTACGATCAAATGTCCATGGCGTACGAGTGAATTTAGTGAAAAATAGCCTTCGGCTCCTTTGTTTAAACCCATCCAACCATGTTAGGAAAATGTTTACCGGCCGTTATGAAGCGTAAATAATTGTTTTTGGTACAAAATATTTTCCAGTCTCAAAAAAAACATAATAAAGATTAATATTACGGGAAAAAAAGTTTTCGACCGAAAAAGTCCTATACCACCTTTGGAGCCCTATATCTCAAAATGAAAGTTGCCGACATGGGACTCTTTTTGATGGAGCGCCTCACAATTGGGATTTTCTATATAACTTACCCAAATACAACATTGCAGTATCCCATGGATAGCGCACCAGTTACTAATAAAAATTTCACACCAATCGCATTCAACTGAAAAGGGAAAATAAATGAGGCAAAAACGCCTATCATCAGAAGATGATTTATAATATCTGCGCTTCGTATTCAAACTCAGATAACATATATATTAATGGATTATTTTGATCTTTTAGCAAATACTACCATATTAATTCGAGAAGCAATGGAGTAAAATTCTATTCCTAAAAACACTTTTTTCAACTTACATAGACACCAAAAATTGGAGAGACCAACAATTGCGTGAACGGAACAATTGCGAATGTGCAGCCAACTACGAAGGAATCTGTTCCTTTTAACTCTGCCTGCCAGTAGACAGTATCCAAACAATATTAAAATACAAAATTTAATCAATGGGTTCTGATAAGTCTTGTATTTCTTATTCGTTAATGAATTACTAAGTTGCGTGCAATTATATATACATGTTCCATATGGCTTCCATAAGCTAAGGCCTTTATATCCCACAAACTTAGTTATACATTTCCAAATCATGCATACCTACTACTTTGTGCCTTCATAAGTCTACTTTCATATACTTCCAAATCATGCAAGTATGATGATAAAATCGTGCACATGTGTGAAACAGTTATGAACGCTCTCTACCTTCTCCGTAAAAAAGGGTCCAAGGAGTGACAGGAAAACCTGAGAAAGAAGTTCGAGGAAGCAGCACATAACCAACAATAATACATCATCTCGGTTTAATTTGTTTTTAGCCTGTGTTTCTTCTTTCGTTTTGGCCTTGTTTTCTTCTTTCTCGGTGGAAGGTTTATTGGATCCATAGCCCGGTCCATCCTTTGTGCGCAGTGCCAGTCCATCTTTTTCATGTATATTTTCATCTGCATCACGATGTGGATCACTCATAAAAATGATATGACTATCAGAGGTACTGTTCTACAAGCCAATTTCTAAAATTGATTCTGCCCCCCCCCCACCCCCTCCGAAAATGGTAGAAGATAATATCCATTTATGTGCAAAGTGGGGGAAATTCTATTTTCAATATATTCAAATCCATGGATAAATTGGGTTAAAACTTTTAATTCGTTATTTTGGGGTGACCTTTACTTTTGACCCCCTGCTGTAAGGTCAGTCCCCCTTAAAATGACTTAAGAGTGCCCGATCCTGATCCTTAGGATATTGTGCATACGAAAATCATGGTCGCCTTACTACCATTTTCGGGCGTTAAGAAGTTAGGAACCCCCTTCTTTGAGGTTTGGATCCTGGACTAAAAGATATAGGCTACATGGACTATAGGAGTCGAAAATTGTGTTTTGCTAAATAAGCTTAATTTGTAGCAAAATCATCAACTCGTTCTCAGAAACGTCAGGACAATACCATAACAAACGTTACTATTGATCTCAACTCTTCAAAACGGTTTCTCCTCTATTATTACGAAAATACTTTAGAATAAAGTAGTAAATGAAACATTAGAAACTTCACATTTTAAGAGAAAGGTGCGATGCAGTGCGATGGTAAATTGTTATATCATATTACTGATTAATGATTAACCACATTATTATTAATATTCCAAATTATCATTAACACTAATTATTCCTTATTAAATTAATTAATCGCAGTACTATGCAAGTCTATAGCAAGAGAATCAGGTAACATCTGAGTTCACATAGATATTATCAGCCTATCACCAACAACCACAACCATTCTACAACTCATGCGTATCATTTGGATAATAAAATAAGTCAGTCGGATCTCGAGATTCAAAGCCTCCGGTCTCTATTTATTTCTCCTTCTACAATAGCTCTACAATATTCTAAATATATATTCAAGTTATAAACCAAGTTATAACAAAATGGGGTCCAAGCAATCGCTATTTTCTCCCAGCTATAACACAACATTAGCACTGAAATACATAAGGAAACGCATACTTACCAGTGTGCATTATGTTAGTTCAGACTTCCACCTGAAAAATATTAATAGGGGATGCATGTGTATGCTGCTTATAATTATCATGTTTCTACTCGGGATCTATCTTTTGAGACAGATAACAACTGGGTGTCGGGCCTGGCCGGGATCTGACAATATTAACCCTTAATTTGAAAATATCATCAGTCTTCAGAGTTTTGTGTTTTGACATGTTTTTCACAAAATATCAAAATTCGATTTTGTTTATGCGACGGGGAGGGATTGTGTATCTCTGTTTTGTAATAGGGGTTGTTACACTGGTATGTTACCTAGCAACGCAGAAGCTAGGGTTGTGTTTTAGTCGTAAATTTAATTCAATTAATTAATCAGTAGATCATGTACGCCTCCTTGTGATCTATAGGGACCTCGTCAGAGTTAAAGGGCCTAGTCCACTAAGCCAATTCTCATGCAATTCTCACGGAATTTAGCGGCGCAAAATCGCATGAGAATCGGCTTAGTGGACTATAGGCTTTAATGGGTGAATATATATAGGGAAAAAAACAGAATTAATTGGTTTCGGTTGAGTATTGTAGGAATCCGGAGTATACATCTGGCACAGGTAGATGTGTAGGTGAAATACGTCAGACAGAGACAGGTAGCGAAAAAAAATTTTTTTTTAAAAAGAAGATCATAGAGGGGAGGGGATCGCTGTCTGCCGATGATGGTCGTTCTTTAATCATGACAATCGTGAGTTGTAATAAAGTAGTTGTTATTTTGAAAAACAAAACAAAACAGTCAGACCTATTTGTAATTTAGCCGCAGTTGCGAGTTTATACATTATGACATAGCAATTGATCATTAAAGCATTCAGATAGACATATATCATAATTTTATGTTGTCCCATGTTCAATTAATTAAAGATTAAATCATAATTGTGCAGTCATTATTTCAAAAGTATCTTAGATAGCTAACTTACAATAAAGAGCGTTGAAAAACAAACAAACAAACATGCATGTTTTAACCACATATATAATAACATGGTATATCAATCATATGTATCATACTGTAATTAATATTGTTCTAACGAACAACGAAATAAATAAAATAATAAAATTAATTAAGGCCTATAATGCAAAGAGATTACGATAAAGATTTGTTTCAGGGGGAACATCAATAATAAGTTGCGGGTCGGACCATGTTTAATCCTTTATCCCTATAATACATGGATTTGTGCCTATGCCACATGGGTGTCGGGCCTTGGGGTGAAAAGTAGTCTCTCTATATGCTGAAGAGGGTCAGTGTCATTTCCCGATAGATAAATCATAGGGGTCGATCTACGCTGGTTTGGCACTTAATATTGTACTGTCCACTGTATTAAGTAAACATTGGACTAGAAGCAGTATTTATGGGGTGTCAAACTACAAGTCATATGTTTCCGATGACCTATTTTGACCCTTGGTGATCCAACATATAACCAAATAAGGATAACAGAGATTTCACTTATTAAACAACAAATCCTTGTAAAATAAGAATGTAGGCTAATGGCCGCACAGAGAATTGCCTTCCTTTTTCTTATACGCATTTTTACTTGACATGTATTTGTATATGCGTGCCTGTCTGTTCTATTTATAAACAGCAACTCATTCTTTAGACATAAAACTATAGAAGAGAAACTATATTTTCTTAAAAATACTCTCATACACTGACAACAGAAAAGAAAGGCGAGTAACTTGGCTTCTAAGGCACAGATATTGAATACCCTCCATGCATTGAACTTGAACTGTAATGATAAAAGAGTTCCTAGAGGAGACAGACAAAGAATAAAACTAATAGATTCATTAACATCTTTGTCAGCAAAGAAGAAGACAAAGTTCAAAGTATATTTCAACTCGTTAATCCATCTTTACACATAAATCGTTTTCTCTAAAATACCTTGCATATTATATGCAACGACACCTCAACTCCCTAAATGTTCGCAAACGATTAACAATCATTCATTTGCGGATCTTTGCAACTTGCAACTAGACGGCAAGTTTGCATCGTCAATTTATCACCTCAATACAATACATCACATAAAAGCACAGGCATTTAAAAACAAGCATTATACCTTTCTAACCTATAATTTCTTCAATGTAGCAGGCTTTGATGGCCTTATAAAAACGGTCAGCGTCCTCAATAGCCTTCAGCTCGATAGGCAATTAGTTCCATAATTGACGACTCCATTTTTTTTTTTTTTTTTAAAACCGTTGATCTTGGTTGTAATAGAGTGAGCTTTGCGTTATCGATAGCTCAAAGACCATTCGTTCTATCTTCCTGCACAATATACTCATGCTTTTTATCGTGCAGTTTCAGCATTGCTACCTCAGTCCTGCCTTCTTATAATATCTAATGGTAACAATTTTGATATTCGGCATTTCTTTATTATGTCTATATTACTGCCAAACACTATCCTCAAAGCTCTATTCATAGACCTATCTAATTAACTCAGTAGACCCTTGCTAGATTGGTGTCTACTTAAACATGAATGAATGCCTATATCCACGTTTATATTCTGTTATGTTACGATCTAGCAAAAGTGCGATTTTAAGCGTATCGTATTCTTATGTAATATTGAATTTGAATCAAGCAGAGGTTGAGGTTGGATGAATATTACTCACCTGCTTCGAATATTAGACGAATTTTGCCATTATACATGTCCACGATTGCACAAGGAAAATACCTTTTTAATCAAAGTTTACTCCAATTCCCATGACACCCGCCGCACTGGGATGTCAATTAGTATAAGAATATTAACATGTCTTTGTGTCCTTTCCTTTAAATAATGATGAACGATAATGCGTCAGTATCTGCAGCCACCCTGGTTCATATCATACATAGGTATCAAATCAGTTGACGACGGTCTAGGGTGTACTAGGAAAGCACACAGAATAGGGGACACGTCCCATTAAGGACGGATCTATATTCAGTGTTTGGGCCTGCATAATATGGGCACCATCTATTGAGAAATTCATGCACCAGCTCCCTTGGTGAGCGTTGTAGAAATGACATGTATATATATTTGTTATACTTTTTATATTTTCACTTGCTTATCTTTAACATGCTGTTGTTTAATTATTGCTTGAAGTTTTATGACTTTGGAATTCGCATATATTTATGCCATAAGGGTAGCATATTATGTGGATTGTTTTCTATCAGGAGTTATAGATATAGTTCCTTCATAGAACGTACGAGTTTGAGGTTTAGTTAGTTCCATGGTTCCTGGTGGGAGGGGATGACTCTATAAAAAAAATCGTAGGGCTTAATCTTAAATATAAGAGGGTCATATATATGGGTATCGTAAACATTTAGGATAAATCTTAAATTTAAGATGATATCTTACTATTTGCAATGACCTATAATACGGTTAATTACATAATGAGTTTTGGATTGCGAATAAGTTGTGAGATAATGTAGATCTATATCTCATTCATAATATCCTCAGAGATGTCAATGAACAAAATAACAATAGTTCCTCTGGCACTTGATTAATTAATAAACCACAATATATAAGAACGTATCATATATGTGCGAGGATTTTGATGATATATCTTACAATCAGTTGTAATTAAAGATATCCTCTTATTCCTTAGAAAATCGTATGTACATGTATGTATATCTTGAGACATTGTACTACAAACATTGGGTCATTCAACGTTGTTATGATTGAGTTGTGATTGGTCATCTACTTGAAAATAGTTGCTGTTGCTGTATTGGCTGTTATACTTTATATATGCTATTTCAGTGAAATGAATCTCTGTACAGGATAATGTATTGTTGGAGTGGGAATTAATGTTATTCGTTATTGAACCGCTAGGAGGAAGGAGGGGAGATGATTGGTTGCTAGGGGCTGGTTTGTCCCAAAGTTGTTCTAAGTTAGGTTCAATAACATAGTCCATGCTAATGGTCAGCTATCAGGGGTAGTGTGGCAGCTAACGCAGAAGAGGGACTTAGCGATATAAGTAACTTAAGTGGCAAAGGTGCTTGTGTCCTTGGGTTCCAACGGCTCGGCCCATGCTCAATCTAGTCAGACATCAGAGAAGAGGAGTATGATTTCAGCAAGGCTTTACTCTTCACACAGGTTCACATCATGGTCAACAGGGAGTGACCAACTTACTTGGCCCACTCTGGACTTTATATACAACACAAGCAATAAAATAGACATATAATAGTGGGGAGGTGATGACAGGTTAAGCCGTCCCCACCCGTCTCCAGACGAGTTAGGGAAGGGTGTGGATGGATTTATAGAGTGGGACGTGTGGACTGAGTGACTTCCAAGAACCAGGGTCACAGTTTCCAACCAAATAAGGGCATAGGATGACTCATCTGCCTATCCTGTGACAGTTATGTATGGTCGATTCCATAAAATCTGTGACATAGCCACCAAAAAACTCAAAATTTAAAATTAGTCAAAAATCATTTATCTTTTGCTTATATTTACTCTATGTTATGATTTGGGAACACTAATCTTCATAACTCTTTCTGCTATGCTCTTTTTAAGTTAAGGGAACTAAATACAGGTGTCCCTGTGGGTGGGTACATAGGATTTCCTAATACCAAGGGCTTTAAAACATAAAAATAAGTTCATGTATTAGTAGTACAATTACATCCTTAAACAAACATGCATGAACAATCAATAAACATAAAAGTTTCATTTCCCATAGTGCTAATATTCATATATGTATATCTATATGTACCCACCCATGGGGACTGTACCCACCCATGGGGACATTACATTTTTCTCTGCTCTTGATTTAATGAATCTTACATTATCATACATTAATAGTACAATTACATTCTATATATTCATGCATGAAAATAAGATAAGTTCAAGAGTTCCATTTCCCATTACACTAGTATTCAAGCAAATATTCATATATGTACCCACCCACGTGGACTGTACCCACCCACGGGGACATGACATTATTCTCTGCTCTTGACTTAGGGTAAAATGTATGATGAAAATTATTTTGGTTCATAACAAATCGTTGTGGTGTCGTATTTTAATATTCCAAGCAGAAAATATATCATTGATTACTTATTTTGATAAAATGATAAATCCTAACGTATGACAATAATATTTATCAAAAAAAGATGTGCCAAAAGTTAATAATTTTCTTCTTATATATACAAAAGTGTGGTTCGCATTGAGGCTTTCAGTGAGCCTGATACAATTATTTTGGTTAAAAATGCGTAAATTGACAAACAAGAGAGTAAGGGGTGAAAAACCTAATCTCACAGATTTTCTGGAATCGACCATAAAGATTTTTATTTCCTTTATAGTACAAGTACATCTAAATAAAGCTCGCAGTCTGCAACCTGTGGCAACTAAACCCCCATTAATCATTTTTACACTGACTCCTCTCTCATCAGCGCAGCTGGCACAGTAGACTTAAACTTGTCAGATCACTTTCCTATCTTCTAATTAGGAAGAGAGCTCGCAACGTATATAATAAAGACTTGCTACGAATTATGAATGAAAGGGACTGATTGTTTAGAGTAACACAATTAACAAAAATCCAGATATTTTACATAAGGCCAAGTCCCTCAGAAGACAGGCTAACTCCAATTGTAAGGCGGCAAAAGCCCAATTTATTAAGTCAAGCCTTGAATTTCATGACAAAAATCCAAGAATGTACTGGGAATTTCTAAAACCTTTGATAAATCCTGAGAAAATGAAAAGAAATAATACTATACTAGCAAATACCCATGCTTCGCACGTATGAAAATCCCTCTTATATAGGATTTTATCTTATGCTTTAGGATATATAGATATCTCTTGAGATAATCGTGTCTTATTGAGGAAACAAGAGCCTAACTTGGAAAAGAATATTGTTGATTATTAGTTAGAATATAAAATCCCGGCAGGTGGTGTGATAAGGGCCCCATTCTGATTTAATTATGCATCAACACATTTATATTTACAACAAGTTATAAGTTTATTAAGTTAATCAATCATTTAATGAACTATTTTTCTGTTTAACTTTATAATCAGTTTAAGTTAATGTATATATTGTGCGTTTCCAAAGGAAACAAATTCTACGGTCAACTATTTGTGTGCAATGGCTAGATTATGAATATCAGACTACTGTAATCTGAAATGCCTCGAATGTCTGTATTAGAAGAACACAGGAGTGGATTTGATTTTGATTTGATTTTGAAAATATCTTATTCAGGACATAGACATTTCCATACATCAGTACGAATATTTCCAGAATAGCCTGAATTACTGTTTTAAATTACATTACATCAAGTTCAGTTAAGGAAAAAAAGGGAATAATTAATACAAATTATGAGTGAGTATAATAGTAATTCCATTTTACTTGATATTATCACAAAAAAATGATCTGATTCAATAGTATCAACTAAGTCGCGTTACTAAACTGTACAAGAGAATTCATATCAGATATATGTTTGCACGTATTATGTACATTTAAATATCCCACTCATTCTTTGCAAGGTATCAGAGACATTTTCTAAAAACATGACATATTTTAAAAACAAAACAAATTATCAACAATCGCGCCGTGCTCTCGCATGTAGACCATTGGGTATTCCACTTTCAAAGTAATAAAAGTTTACCATTATTAATCAGTTATCAACTCTTACATTGTTCACATAGGCCTGTTCGTAAGGTGATCATGCTACATAGTACACTTTTCCTAAGGCACCAACTAATTATAATTTCACATTAAGCTCATCATTGCAAATCTGTTAAGACTGTCAACGATTCCAACATCTTACAAGCATTCACTTATATACCATATATCCTAGAAAAAAAGCAACCTACATACATCAACAGTTTACATTTCAATAGTTCCAGAATCAAGACATTTTTGATAGTAGTGTTTTTTAATGGAGTTTTTAAATCCAAGATCACCCTCTATCGTTCTCAAATTTTCTGGCAGTTTATTCCATAGATCAGTTATTCTACCAAGTGTGGTTCTGTTTATCTGCTGTTTTTTCCACTTGATCAGTATAACTTTCCTTTTATGCCCATTTCGTAACCAGTGACCTACATTGATGTTATGTGGAAGTAAAATTCAGTTTATTAACAACTAGGAAAGTTGCACGCTCCCTGTTTACAAAGGCAGTTGGATAAACATGAAAGTACAATGCAAGGGAATTAGACATAAGACATCAAACAACATATTGTAATCTAATAATACACAATTGTCTTTTAGTCTTTGCAATTCCGAGCTTGTCTGTCTGCAAGACTTGAAACCCAGAAATCCCAAAGGGTGTAGATCACTCAGATTCAGTCATGGGTGGTCCTCTCTAAATGGGTTCCTCTCAAAACCTATATAGTGGCCTTAAGTGGCAACTTGTCAATCAAACCAAGATAGCCAATAGAATACAACAAATGTCAACCAATAGGATGTCACACTGGCCTTCAGGGATTTACTGCAGAGATGGTAGAAGGTTGTCAATCAAGCAGTCCTTGCATAAATGCAAAGTTAGTAGTGTTGATGTGAATTACGTCACACAGAGATGGGCAGCCAGATATCCTCCCAGATAAGTGTCCACACTCCTCACACCAATCCTCAACCAACACCTCAAAATGTATCACATGAACTTGCTACTCAGGATGATTGACAGAATGGTACCCAATCCACTAACATTCACGAATTTTTTTTTAAAAAAATACCGTAGAATGTAAAAACAAAGAATTAATTGAAGCAAATATTCTGCAACACATCGCTGGGTGTAAGAATATGAATGAAGTAAGAATTAGTAAAGAAGAAGTACTAAAGATCATGCCTTTAGTAAATAGTAGGCCTACCACCTTGTGGCCAATATTAAAACCGAAAAATATTGTAACGTAAAGAAACAGAGCGAAAAACAAAAAATGTAATAATAATACTATCAAAGAGACTATAGATTTCTATGTCGATAGAACACCAAAACTATAACCGAAGCGATTTTTTTTAGAGGTGATATTTATTCAGATGTTTGATATAAATGTTGAGTTGTGATTCCAACGTTTCGGATTCTTGGTGATCCTTCATCAGGGAATGATTGACTTGGTTTTTTTCGGGGGGTATATTAAAAATGTGCAGGATGGTTACCATAGTTACTATAGATTTTTTTTGATTTTTTTTATCTAGTATTTTTATACAGCACATCTTCTGTAATAACGACAGTTGAGTTATCAACAAACAAGTACATTGTACAATGAAGTTCTAATAATCAAGTGAGGACGTTAACATTGAGATATGGGCTCACAGATGATAATTCGATACCGAATAACCTTGGTCTTCCGCCCACCACTGTGTCTATCTAGACCTAACTCTACTGAACAAAGTCCAAAGTAAGACCAAACTTAAGATCCAAATCAGAAACAAAATTAAATGAAATAAATTTAGAAATTATTAGTTTGGTAAATGTAGTGGCAGCGTGAAGGTACAGCATGCTCTTAGTTTGTGTATGATTAGGGTATATCGTGGTGGCGTGAAAGTACCTACAGCATGCACTTTGTTTGTATTAGGGTAGTTGGTCTGTGGATCAAACATTATAATGTAACGTTACACTCCCGGACAGCCTGGAAGGACTGTGTTTCTGCAGAAGGTTCTGAAAAATTATTACAATATAATATTTAAATACAATATGCGCAAATACATATTTAAATAGGCCTAAGTGAATCATGCGCGCAGCGTGCGCACGCAAGGTAATTATTAAGAATCTAGTGCACATGTATAATACCAGTTGTAAGTAGTATAGCAAAACATGTATTTGTCTAAGGCATCACATACCATATAATAATTATAGCCTAATGATACATTATTATACACATCGCATATATTATATTATATAATTATAGCCTGGATAGAAATAAAGGAAGTTGTGAAATGGTGCATTCTGGAGTATTTTCTGAGTTCATTTACTGAAAGCACATAGGCTGGTAATTTGTGCTAAATACTTTGTTCCTAAATTGTACAAAACACTTTGATCGCTCATGACTTGATTGATTAACTTATGACCTTATTCAGAACTATCCTTAGTTTAATGTGTTCAAGAAGATGCAAACATTTTGCTATTGTTAGGAAAGTAGCCCTACAAATTATCATAATTAAGTCTGACAAGACAGAGTCCGGGATCCAGAATATTTGTTGACTAATTTTCAGTCTGTTTTTTCCATTTGATCATCTACAACACTTTGATTTGAAGCATATAGGCCTAAAACATATCAATGTGTAGCCTACGGTAGCCTACTCATTTTCCTGTTTATTGATAAATATATGATTGCAAATATTAGGTCTATTGGTGTTTGATCTATGATGATACCTATATAATGTGCATATAATTTATATGCCTAGGCCTATTGATGCCGTGATGGTTTTTGGGTTGCAGTCCTCGCTCCTTGTAGCTGCTTATCCACCCAAAAAACACTGGCTCTTGCCATCTTAAGTGCGATATCCACTTAGCCGACAACCGACAACCGACAAAAGTGTCCAAAGGTGACCGACAATCGGTTCCCTGCCATCGTCGGTCACCTTCGTCGGTTCCCGGTATTTACTTACAAGACAAAAATGTCACCGACAATCGGTCACATAGGGGTGACCGATTGTCGGTCACTGGTATCCACTTGTGCGATAATCGTGTACCAGGCATTTATATTGTATTTTAGTTGTGATTTAGAGCCATTCGAAACAAATAAAATAGAGATCATATAGTAGCTAAGGTCAAGGCGCAATGGTAAAATAAGTTTAAACTATGTTTGACTAAACATTTCTATTTATTTCCAGCATTTTATTGGGTCTTCCCTAATTTTTCTTCATTTTTAAGGCCCTAAAATCCATTTGAGACATCCATGCACAAATTCTTAGGAAAATCTAAGTAAATAGGGGGTATTTCTGATGTATTTCGGGCGGGCGGATACGATGAAACTATTGACAAATATATCGTTTTTTCCATTCAAATATGCAAAAGACGATTTTAGGATCAAATAACGACCAAATGGTCGATTTGCTTTGATATTCATCATTATAATTTGTTAGTCCTTATTAGGACTCCAGGCGCTATTTTTTCTACAAACGAATATGAATATGACTTTGAAATGGGGGATGAGGCAAGTGAATATGAACGAAGTAGAAGAACAATTGAATTATATTATAACAGATAGGATTGGTGTCCTGTATTGTGTTTGATAGTTGAATGGAATAGAAATCGGTATACTGCAGCTATACCAAAAGACCCAGTGGCCGAATCGAAAGTATTTTATGGGAAAAATATTATATTCAAACTTAAAATTGCTAGAATTAGGTAGAATGCCTATAAACTTCTATGGTAACAATGAGTTATAGCATATTAAATCCAACAAAAGAGCGAAAAGGCTAAATGATTGCAATTTAGCTTCATATCTCACTCATTTAAAAGGCTCTAGGATGTATTATCATTATTGAGGTATCCGATGTTAATTATTACATAACAATACAATTGAACATGTAATGATGGATAATGACATGTGAAATAGAACAGGATAACAATGCAATACAGACATATTTCCTGAAAGTTAGAAGTTAACAAGAACCCATTGTTCGAATGTTTAACGAGCTTATTATGTGAGTCTGTTGATTTGATTAACCAGTCCGTGAAATAACAAAGAGAGTTTATAAACATAGCCTGCCCAGACCCCTATGATGATACTCCGATAGAGATAGGAGGAACACCCTAGGCTGGAAAACCAAATGATGCTCGATTGGGAGAATTACTCATAATTATTATGTATGGAATTAAATATATTAAAACCTATATTCGGTATATCTAATTAAAGAAATATTAAGTTAAATCAGTATGCTACAACGTGGTGTAATATACTGTACGATTGGGAGTCTTTTGAAGTCGAAATAGTCGAAATAATCACCCAAAAATACCAATAAATATTTATAATGAATGATGGAAATGATAAAAATAAATGTACAAATTAACTCCAAATAACACTATTCAATAAAACCATACTAAATGATAAATAATTGAAAAAATGCGGAAAAATGCCTCAAAAAGACCAATATGAAATATAATCAACCCCAAATAGTGACAAAATTAATGTGGAAATGAACTAAAACGTCGATGCAAATGTAATTGAGGTGTTTCCCAATCATAACCAACATCGATATGGCCATACCAGCCGAAAAAAAAAATAAAAAAATTGCAGGGGGGACCGATTGTCGGTGACCCCTCCCGACAAAGTTAGAAGATTCTAACTTTGTCGGGAGGGGTCACCGACAAACGTCACCGACAAAATGCACCAGGTGACCGATTGTCGGTCCCCGGTATCCACTTGCGCGATTGTCGGTGACCCCCGGTGACCGATTGTCGGTGACCGCTAGGTGACCGATTATCGTGCAAGTGGATATCGCACTTTAGACTATGGGCCCGGTAGGATGGGCATGGGGCTTACCATGAAAGTGGGAAGTCCCCCCCCCCCCCCCCCCCCCCCAATCCGACCACCTTTTGCCAGACCAGACCATGGTGATTGGTTCCTGTAGTTGCGTGGAGCTCCTGCATGTGCTACCGGTACCTGACCCTTTAGCCTATGCTACAGATTTCGCGATACATTAGACTAGGCTACCAGTAGTACAATAGCTATAGCATATAGCCTATAGATACTTATTATTAAGAAAAAAGAATTTGGAATATTAAAAGTAGGCCTAATCATGTGGTTACACATGGTTACCGGTACCTATTTAGTTGCGTGGCGTTTTTGTTTTGTTTTTTGATTTTTGTTGTTGTTTTTGTTGGGTTTTTTGTTTTTTGTTTTGGGTGTGTGTGTGTGTGGGGGGGGGGGGGGGTACAGAAAATGTAGCCTACCACCCTTGGCTTTGGAAATATCAGAGCCATACATAGATCTATAGGCTACCGTACACTTTAATGTAGGCCTATGGCTCTGGAAATTTAAAAAAACAAACAAACAAGAACCCTATATTAATAGGCCTAGACTCAGAGTAACTAGGTCTAGGGTTATTTAGATAGGCCTACTATAATATCGCTAGTTTTTTTCGCATCCACAGAGTGTCTAGACCTAGTTCTCATTTCTGCATTAAAATCGTCTTAGCTTTTGTTAATGTGTATAATAGGCTTAACGGTAGCAATTAAGCAAAGATCTTAGAAGTTAGATCTAGCTAGTTGATTATAATTCTATGCTATATCATATAAATGTACCGCACGCTAGACAACAGAGGCGACGTGCAACGGGAAGTGGGTGAGTGAGGCTTGCCTCAGGAAACTAAACTTCTTCTTATCACGCTATATAGATCATTCTTCTTGTATCACACTTCAATTAAATTTGAGCCATGAAAATAGGTATCTCGTAGTGTTCTATAAACTTTTGATACTTTGCAAACTGCAAGTAGAGTATCTGTGGCGTTTAGGCTAACTCCTGTCATGGCGGCTATTTCGAAAAATAGGATCCTTTGCGAACAATTATTCCAGATTTGTTCCCCTCAATCTCATATAAAAGGGACTATCAAAGAGTCCTTCGGTAGGAAAAGTACTAGAGATCTAAGAATCATATTTTCTGAGGACAGCAACTGTGTCAATATCATTGACAATGTAAACATTACGGTAAGTGCCAATGTTGTTGTTCTATGTTGTTGGCTATGCTATGGGGTATGGCTATGCTATGGCTATGCTATGGCTATGCTATGGCTATGCTATGGCTATGCTATGGCTATGTTCTTAGACTTAGGGCCCTAGGCTAGGGGAGCCCAATGCCCCCCAGTCAGTCGAACCTGCCTCTAGGCTCTACTCAAGGGTAGACGGCCGTTTCCATACTAGAGTTAGACTTGGGCTACCGGTAACTAAATGCCCCCAGTAGGCCTATGCACCATTTCAATCCTAGTTTCAAGTTTAAACAACGTGCCCGGTCGAGCATGCCACCGGACCCCCTAGATATGGTTTGCCCCTCCCCCCCCCCCCCCCCCCCAAAAAAAAGAAAAAAAAAAGATAAAATAAATAAAAAAAAAATGGCTGACTAACTCATTGATGAAAGGAGATGATTCCCAATTTTTGAAATACCATGCAGTCGGCTCTGACAGCTCTGCTATAGTATTACTTATAATCTGAGTGTGATAGTCAATGACAATGTCAATAAATATCTATTTATTAATCCAATATTCTGAATTTGTGCATCCTGCCATCTACTTTTGATTTTACGTACCGTAGGCCCTACATAAACTATTTTTAAGGTCAGTTACCGGTAATTTGTATATATCATTACAAATAATGATTTGGGTAATGTATGCCAATTGTATACTATTGCCAGTCTAATGGTATTCTAGAGGCTATAGGCAGCCTATACTAGGCCTACTTGTCATTTCTCTAGTCTTGAAAGACTTCCTTATAGTTTTGTCCCGTTTTATTGTTTTGCTATTATCTAATTCCAGGCGAATGTTACATGTTCCCATGGGGTTCATGATGCATGTTTGGTGCACGATGAGGATCTATATCTGTGGACCCTATCTTCCATGGGCGCTATTACTTGCACCGCCTTGCCAGAATTATGCGGGCCTAAACATCTCAATGGAAGGTAGCATTTCATCGCTTTTCTCTCGCTAAGAAAATAAGCATATTAAATATAAAAAAGAAAAAATCTGACTTAAGTTAAGTTATTCCATGGTGTGTATCTATCAACGTTAGATTATTCGATGCAGTTGAACTGACGTATGAATAACCCAAATGTTGTATGCAGTGTATTACAACAGGGAGGTAGGCTGCATATATGCTAGCCTGCTTAGCTGGCCTTGATTCCTCTCAGGGCAATTATATATTAAGGAGACCAATAATTTGTCTACAGTACATATTCAGATTTATGCAATATTATATATAGTACCGGGTAATGATGTCTATATGAATGAAATGGATATAGGATTATATGTAAACCGGAACTACGTCATAGGTCGCGTGACCTCCTTCCCGCTTCTGCTTGACCACCGCCATATTCAAACACCAGCTTGTGCAGCCAGCACGTATATTTTTTGATTATGTGTTTAGGATATGCCTGCTAAGGGACGTTGCTCCAAATGTCAGCTAATTCACTCATCACCGTTTGGCTCTCGTTGCAAGAGTGTTAGTGTTAAATCGGAGAAAAAGAAGGACCAGAAAGTGAAAGTTGTTTTACCTGTCGGCGGTCAACGCTGGTCCTGGTTCCCGCTTGTGCACCATTCTCCTAACATGGCTGTTGCTGGTTACACTGACAGGTCGGATCCTGCTTACCTGGCTTTTCTAGAGGCACACTTCACAAATACTGAGGCAAAAGGTAAATCCAAGGAAAGTGGTCAGTCGTCCTCTGGTACTTCCGATGATGTTCTTCAAGCCATTTTGTCAAGATTAGATCGCATTGAAGGCAAACCGCCCGGTTCCACTTCAACACCAGACGGCCCGCTCGTCGACTTGACTAGCAGCATACATCAACTTTCGTTGAACGTGAACGATGGGCTCCCTCCTAAAAAAGGTTTGGAATTTAGACCTGAGTTTCACATACAATCCAAGTCGTATCTGTGGCCTATGAAGCATGTCGATCACACCAAATTATCTGCTACTGAGCTAATGGTCGGTATGCTAGGAGTGTTTGAGCATATATTATTAGCTAATGGCGACAGCATGGGATACCTTCGCCATATGCAATATGTGGGCCGTCACGCTATCGAGTCGAGCAGTTTTTCTGTGTTAGGCTGTATCCTATACGACCACCATGTAGTCGACCAAGTGCTCACTGGTAGTGTTAGTTTTGGTCCTCCTGACTCCTTTGCTGCTGGGGTTTATCTTAGTGGCCATTACACCCGCAAGAAGTTTGAAGAGAAACCTAGTCAGATCCCTTCCACCACTCCTCAGTCTCAGTCTCAATGGCGTCCAAGCGGCCGGAAGTCAGGCAGGGGCTTCGGCAGAGCTCGTGATGACTCGGGATCTGGTTCGGTTCCCGATGACTGGCAGCAGGACATCTGCTACAATTACAACACTAAAGGATGTTCGCTAGGTAGATGTTCTAAACTACATGTATGTGGATCTTGCCGTTATCGTCACCCAATGTCTTCATGTCGGGTAAAGGAGCACAAGGATGATAAGCCCTCTTCATGAAGTCTCGTGCCGCCCGAGACTTCCGCCATCAACATCCAAGATGGTGGTCTCGGGCCGGCTAGCCGCCTTACGCAAGGTGATCTTTTGCCTTTATCCTTTGAAAGCTTCGAGGATCTATCTGCTCTTACCTCAGATCGCACATCGGGTGAGAACTCCTGTAATAATAACCCTGTTTCCTGGTCTGGAACAGTGAATAAGCCTGATTACTCCGTCTTTTCTTACCTCGACTCTCCCCCTATGCCTTGTTTTCACCACGAAGGCTGGTCATTCGCCAAAAGATGTACCGATGTACATTATATCGGGGGCCTTCGTAGTCAGCTGAAGTGTAATGCCTGGTTGAACGAGTTATGCTTAGAGCCTGACATGCATTACCGCAATTTCATCACTAACGGCATCTTATGTGGTTTTGACATCGTCGACCCAAATGTCACCGTCCCTGGATACCAGTGTCCAAATTATAAGTCTGTGTTGACTGACCCAGCCTTTACGTTCATCAATCGTCTCATCACTGAAGAGTTAAGTGACGGCAAGTTCTCTCCTACTGACATTGCTCCATTATGTGTTCATTCTCTAGGGGCTGTCCCCAAAAAAGATGGATCGTTTAGACCAATTACCGACTGTCGTCAACCTCTTGGTAGGTCGATTAATAACTTCATGGACATCACAGCGCAGCCCTTTTGTTTTAATACAGTCGATTCTGTTTGTGATATGATTCAGGAGGGTGTGTACATGGCCACTGTGGACTTGAAGGCGGCTTACCGCTCTGTGAGTATAAACCCCAACCACTGGAAGATGCAGGGTATTGAGTGGAAAGATGCTTTTTACCACGACACTCGTTTGTGTTTTGGTTTAAAGTGTGCGCCTTTTGTATTCTCCGCTTTAAGTGACTTTGTTGTCAGGGCCATGAACAGGCGCGGCTTTTTCAACATTGTGAACTATCTAGACGATTTCATTGTGATAGGCTCATCATTTGCAGACTGTCAGCGGATTCAAATGGAATTGATTTCCCTCCTGGGTGATCTTGGGTTTCTGATAAGTTGGAAGAAGTGCTCCTCCCCCTCCACCGTCACTACTTACTTAGGAATACAAATTGACTCTCGTGCTTTAACTTTATCGTTACCACAGGAGAAGATCACCAGATTGCACTGCGAATTAGAATTCTTTGACGACCGTACTAGGGCTACAAAGCGTCAGTTACAACGTCTCTGTGGGATACTTTGCCATTGCTCGAAAGTATATCTAGATAGAATGTACCATTTATTCCCAATGCCCCCATTTAATCGAAACAGTATGTCCCTCCACTAACTTATTCTTGAGATGTCTCCACATCCCCGCCTTACTTATTATTATTAGGTGCTAGATATGATGTCTATATGAATGAAATGGATATAGGATTATATGTAAACCGGAACTACGTCATAGGTCGCGTGACCTCCTTCCCGCTTCTGCTTGACCACCGCCATATTCAAACACCAGCTTGTGCAGCCAGCACGTATATTTTTTCTTTTGCTCAAATCATTAATAAAGGGTGGCGTAAGTCACCGATGTCTCCACATCCCCGCCTTACTTATTATTATTAGGTGCTAGATATACACTCCCTGATTGCAGGAAGACAGCTATATGCCTAGTTTACTTGGCATCAACATTAATGAATTAATTAATAAGTGCATGCATGTACGTATGATAGAATGCTGTAGGCCTAGCTAGCTATCATTGGTGGGGCAATGTTCAGTGTTCCGTTATTTATGTCACTTTCTATCCTTTTTTCCAGAGGAGGGGACGCGGAGGATCAAAGGCTTTTCGAAGACTTGTTGAAAGAGTCAACTGAGATACCAAAATCAATCGCACAGTCAGCTATCCTCATCGAAAAAAGAAATACAGAACATATTTTTGTCATAGATAACTGTCTTGTCACGGTTGGAGTTCGTGAAAGTGTGTGTTTCCTCGATTTATATTACATTCAGAAACTTGGCCCCTCGGATGTTAGTCTGTTAGCCTACAAATCGTATGAGCTACCGTTTGTAGATTGCCGGAATGCCGAATACCATTATGGTTTCAGGATGTTTTGTCTGTATTCGTCATCCACAGAACCTAACATTGAACCATCCTTCAACCAGTTCTGCTCGTTTCCGAGTAAACACTTATATAATGGAATCTTTCAAGTTGAATCAAATTTGATCAATAGTCCCATTATTTTACTAGCCTTACCCTCTGGCCTAGTGTATGGGATGGCTACAAAATGTGGGGACTTGTCATTACGACCTAAGTTAATTTGTGATCTACAGCAACCAGTCGTAGGAATCCACTGTTTCCCGAGTCACAACTCGAAAGAGAATCAAAGCTTAAATGACCAACTCATGTTTGTTGGACTACACGGAAAAGTCTTGATAGTACATGCTCCGGATGCTGAATTTGGACTCAGTGGCGACTGTCCCAATCTTGTGTTTAAAGAATGCTTGGTAAAAGGACCTGTAGTATGCTCATCACTGACTAGGGAATCGTTGGTGCATTGCACGAATCAAACCATCTGTTTGACTTCTGTTGAACAACTTCTCAGTTCGGAGAAACATCAGTATATTCCTTCGGAAATTCTCAACTTCAAAGGGTCTATCTCTATATCACCAGTTCGCTGTGGACAAGGTATTTTCTCTCGCTTATAATAATATTCTATCTAAATTTTCATTTCATATTTGTGATTTTCTGTGTGCTTCTATTTTGATCGAGTAAATATCCCATTTTTTTTAATATTTTATATTTACAGGGCGTGCAAATAAAGACAAATTAATTTGGCTTTCTCTGAATAGGAGAGGGTGGCTATACAAACATACACTGGAAATCTCTACGGATGAGAAAGGGAATAGGGCGCTTGGTTCCAATTCCAGTAGTCGGTCGCTAAAAGACCTCCTGAATGATGTGACCCGCCTAACAGATCAAGTGAATTACTCGAAAGAACAGATCTCCGTTGTAGATGGTCACCTAGCCCAGTTGTCACTTGCTGGCTATGTCGCTGCAGCACCAGCAACATATGAGGCAGTAGATACAAGCTCTATACCGCTGCTTTTAGAAGCGAAGCTTATCCTACACAGACTTGGCACATCTATGAAAGCTTTCATCCGAGTGAGATTGAAAAACCAAAGCCCTATCAAGTTGAGTCAAAACTGGCAGTTGGTATTGACATTGTGTACTCTTTCATCCATGGAAAAATCTGGGATGAGATGGGTGGTATGTTCATCCAAATGTGTTGATGTTTCTGAACTATCACCGGACGACTTCCAAGACACCTTGATAGAACTCACGGAAAGTCAATTGTCAGCAATGCCGTTGCGAGTACAACCATCATTATGTTTCATCTTAGGAGACCCTCTTGTCTCACAAGTACTTGGCCAGGAGCTGTCGATAGCCATACCACTCCCAGACTATACTGTAGATATTGTAGATACTTTGCAGCTAAGACCGGCGAAAGCCCAAGTCCAGTCATCGAAATCTTGTCATAAAACTATCGTGGAAAAAATAGCAGAACAAAAATGTTCATCAGGTCTCTACTCTACATCGGGTGCTACGTCTATGGATCGGTCATCAAGGACAGAGTCACTTGGTTTCGTATTCGACAAGAAAGAAATTAAGAAATGTCTAAGGGGTGTAGGACGTGAGTATAAAAGTGTTGACAATCACGAAATAAATGTACTGCTACAAAACCCTTTAAACATGTATCGAAGGGACTATCCAATTTCATTTATCTTTTAATTTCTTTTTGTATTGTCAGACTAACTATCGTTCAGAAGTTATTCGGAAGCTTCTTAAAAGTTGGGGTTATGAGTTGGATAAATTACTTTGACACCTTTTCGCGAACATTAATACGTTTACAGTATATACGATAGCCTGTAATCTCCGTATCACTTCTTCATACTGTTGCCAGGTAAGGATATCCCCGCGGCGCTGTTAGAATTGCTGTTGCAAGATTCCTCAATAAGTTGCTGTGGTGAAGAACTAATTGTGAGGGCACAAACATATTCTCACCCGGTGACCTTCACGGTGGGCGAATCCAAGAGTGAGGAGATAGAATTGAAGATTGAATCTCCTCACCTGGAGTCCCTCATTCAGACAGCCATTGCTATTTCTCTCCGAATACAGGTAAGTAAATTTGTGTGCAAATAATTATCCTGAAAATTCGGTGAAAATTGTTTGTGATATCTAAAATATCACCCATAACAGTTATTTGATGATTTTCAATTGAATCAAATGCTCGTGGATTAACTTTAAAGGGCTTTTAACAAATATTTTCATTTTGAATGACTTAATATGCGTGGGAACCCTGTGTAATTAAGGCATTATTTATTTTCCAAATCACACTCCATATGCCGTGGCTCTGGTGCTTGCAGACCCCTTCCCCACACAATCGTCATAACTTTCATCATCAAATTTGTAATTTTCAGCCAATAAAATATCACAAACCTGCCACACTAGATTCCTTAAAGTCCTGTGGGAACCCTACTATAGCCTAAACCTTCTGTGAATGAAAAGTTTTCCAGACGTACTCCATATTCAGCTACCTTAATCCCTGCCTTAATTTCCTCTGAAATCTTTTTGAAGCGGCATCATATCCAGACAACTGTTCAAAACCGACAGATCCAGAAAATTATCACGGTAAGACCCACTCCAGTTTATCCTAACCGCTTCAAGGCTTAGTTATCTATCCAACTCCTATATCTAATTTATTCAGGATCAGTTCTGGCAAAAATATTGTGTACGTCTATTCACGGCAAATATCCTTCTAGATGCATAATATAGCTTTAACTACTTTGCTGTTGTGTATGGTTGGGATCATCACCAAATTCCGATTTATAAGACTCCAAATATTGAGGAACTTCTTCGCGTATCTGACTAGTATATCTCCCCGATCAACCCATGGTTTTACTAGTAATTATCTCAAGACAAAGTAATCTCTTCATTTAGTCTCCATTATGTTGTTACCCAACACTATTCTCTGTAGCAGGACATTTGTTAAAGACTTTTCAGTTCAAATTTAATTAGCTGTGTTTCCTTTATAGGATGTCGAAAGAGAGGCCTCACTTCTACGGGACGAAATGAGCGAAGCAAAAAATATTAGCAAAGACTTAGCTCTAAAGATTGTGGATATGTACATGCGACTCAGGTCCAATGATTGTGGATGATGTTCTTATAAAAATATATTTAATAAATTTAACAAATCCTTAAAATATGCTGGGTTTTTTTTAATCATGCAGTCATTCGGAAATAAGGGACATAATTATGTGATTACGTAATGCTACATAAATGAAGTTCGGCGCTGATGATACGAAAATCCATAACGTTTTAACGAAAATGAATACAATACATGCAGTTTAACACATAGGAAGCTGTGGTAAATTAACCATTACTAGCAACGCTTGTAATCCGACTATGATACACAAATGGGTTACAACCAATGTTAAATACACGAGGGTTACTTTATCGTATGAATGACTGCACTAAATAAACGTGTTTTCACAACACTATGCATATGTAGGGCTAATTTGTAATAGAAGTTGGTTTTTGGCGCTTTCAGTGATGCAGATTTGAACCATATATTACTCTTTCCCTGATAATCGTATATCATTCATTGTCTCTCAATTCATACAAATACTCGAAAACCCTTTCGTTACAAAAACATTTACCATCTAATATCAGTCTAGGCATTAAAGAATAAGTATATTTCTTGTTTTAACAAAATTGGTAGGAGGGAGGGATTCCTCAAGCTTCCTTTTTACGTTATAGATCATGCCGAAAAACTATCCAGGGGTTAAGGGGTACTCTGTAACCTAATAATTGTGTAGTAGTAATTAATAAGTTATGTTAAACTAGCAAGCTTTGGCCTTGCTTTTTATAAGGCAGACCCTTCTATGTTGATGGGCATAACACTACTGTAATATTTTGCCAGGTAAATCAGGGAAAATAAATTTACAGAAAAAACATCCAGAATGCAGCATTGCACATCAGATGCGAAGAAAATGAACATGTGCCTGGTATAGTTTCCACATACATTAGTTCTGATTACAATTCAGAGTAGATTCTGACATACACTAGTTACTTTATTTCTAAGGTCACTATATCACATACCCAAAATTAGTCGATCAGATCATATATCTAAACTCACAAAATTGTGATGTACATCATTAGTTAGTCACAAGGTAAATCTATAAATATTATTCCACATTATAGTCGGTGGTTCAGGTTCAATATCTTTGAAAATACAAAAAAAGTGATGAAGGTAGAAATGGTCAGCGAAAAACGGGAAACATCTGACTTGGAAAGTATTCCCATTTTTGTCACCAATGTGTGAGAGATAAACTTCACCAAGTTCCGTATCCCAGGTACACCAGAATGAAGATTAACTTTTTTTGAGCTCTTGCTCAGGAAACCCGATTGAGAACCCTCTGATGAAACAGTAGGCCACAGCAAAAGGTGTATGGTTCTATCAGAGAAAGTATTTCCCTTTCTTCTCTTAATTTCTGACATACACATTTCTTGGATCAGACGAATGCATACACTTGACAAGTCGTGCGGAATGGTCCTTGGAGAGTTCTGTCCATGTAGCAAAATAAGTATTTCCTTCGCTTTATTTATTGTCAAGTAGCTGTACTCCTTTCTTACTTGCATGATATAACTCGCCATGGAAGTACATCTATTCCCTATATGTTTTGATTAATTAATACAGAAGTCGTAACATTTGTTGTCCAATAATATAGGTACAGTAACCTTGGTATACAGCTCATACTAAACTTCGTCCATAATCAAGGGTCTTTCATAGTAAGACGTCTCAGAATGTCTACCATTCGAGGTTACTGGTAACCGCTTGGGTAATTTCCTTGTGGTCGTGGATAGCTTGCTCCATAGCCTTGGGCTCGAGAGTAAGGGTTGTTACCCTGAGGTCCAGGCCCAACTCCTGGTTGAACTCCTGGCTGAGCATAACCAGGGAATTGCTGCTGTTGTTGTTGAGGTGAGTGACCAGCCTGTAAATAGAGCAAGAGTAACCGGGTGTGAATTCGAGAAGCCGCTTGACAGTCCATTATTAGTGACGGACTGAAAACTCGAATTGAATCGAAAAACATTTTATGTCAGTCAATGACTGCAGTCAAGGGAATGTCTCCGGCAGATGGGAGGTATTCATGCTCCTCGTGCTAACTTACAATTTCAATGTAGTAGAAGACAATACCGCAGCATTCAATGAATGTTGTCAGTTATCTACTTTCATGGTCATTTTGTTAAGAAATATTTAAGTGTTCTAGAATATGGCTATAGTATTACAATGCGTTGTTTTACTCTGGCTAACAGTGTGTGTACAAGTAATATGAGCGTTATGCTTTAAAATATTCATATAAATGCCGCGTAGGGTTGAAAGTATCCAGTATTTCTACTGAAATCAGTATTCATGAAAGCTTAATTTAAAAATTGGCGAATTTCGACCAAATTCTAGCATTTTAACATGGAAAGTTTAATTTTCTTATATCTAAAATTCTCAAAACCATTTCACACAATTTGATTTACCAAATTTCGTCGAAACACAAAAATATAAATGATTAAAATGACTTATTTGGGGGTTTAACAATTAAACCAACCATCTAATTGCATGTAACTTCCACTTGGAGTGGGATAGACATGTTCTAATAGATGAGATAACTCGACGCATGACGGTATATATAGGAACGCCAAAACCCACCTGCTGGGGATAATTCTGGGGTTGTTGGTAAGCCTGGGCGGATCCAGGGGCAGCAGAAAACTGAGGATGTTGTTGTTGCTGTTGCGGCTGCTGCTGTTGCTGTTGCTGCTGCTGCTGAGCAAACTGAGGCTGGGCGTTACTAGCAGGGTGGGGCTGGTATTGGGCCTGAGCTACTACAGCCACTGGTGCTCCTTGTGGGGGGAATCCCTGGGCGGGAGACACTCCTCCTTGAGGCTGACCTTGAGGATAACCTGTCGTGAACAGGAGAGAGGGGGTTAAAATGATACACAAGGGACAAGGAAAGCCCTCCTTTTCAACAGAATTATCTACCCTTCTTATCAGTCCCGAAAAATCGACAAAATCTTAATCGTGTCTGGTTCAATACATGGACGTCTGAGTGAGTGATTAGTGCTTTAGGGCCGTACCGACTGCTAGGGTCATATTCACGGCAGTGAAGTCTGTAAAAATGCGTTAGTGTAAAACATGGACGCCTGTATTTAGTTTGTTTTGTATGGTGCTTTACTCATCTCATGGAATTCTTTATTTCTAATCTTTATTGTCTAGTCTAAGTCTTCCAGTTTTAGTGACAAGACTCATTGCAAAGTCTAGATTATACCCGGTTCATAGTTCATGACTTCAATATTTGAAGAAACTTCTAGAATAAGTTATTGTTGTTATGTTGTGATGTAGCTAAACGTTTTTAACTAATTAATTCGGCATATACTATAAACCCCATAGTATATCATTGTCAAGTCTCTTTACCTGCTTGTTGCTGCTGGGCCTGTGGTTGGCCATACTGTTGTTGTTGCTGAGGTTGTTGCTGCTGCTGGGTAGCATATTGGGATGGGGCATGGTAAGGAGAGGTCTGACCAGGCTGCTGTTGTTGCTGCTGAGGCTGCTGCTGGTGGTTCATCTTTTGTTGGCTGGCCGATGACGCAGTACTGGCCACACTATCAGGTGTTCCTGGTCTCTGGTTCGCCGCTACGGAAAAAAGGGATTTACACGTTTTAAGACAACACGTTGTATGTACATTCCTAAACAAAAATCGACCCAACTGCTTCTAACATACAGGGAGGAAGTGATCACCAGTGGGAAGCCAAAATACATCACCCAATTTAGGTTTTCAGTTTTCTGCATTTCATTCTAGGTTACCACTGTATAATATGTAGCCCATGGAGCACAGGCTCTATAGATTTAACTGCCTTATGTTAATTTAGTTCAGAAAATGCCTCCCGGTGTCCAAGACACTCCTAATTCAGTAATACTGACAGTGCTCCCTATATCAAACCTACCTGTATCAAATAATTCTGTAGCTATCTTTTTTTATCGATTCCATCAATCGACTTGGTAAGAAAGTAAAATAGTACCCGCTGTAAGACATATCCCGCTGAATATTACTGAGTCTGTTTGATTTGATACCATTTATTAAGTCGTAAATCGGGTACATCGTTTGGATACAATCTAAGAGCTATAGTCTTAACATCATTAGTAGCCCGATAGTGATTAAATGCAGATCATATATAATTGTAAGAATTACGACGTACGATCAGTTATTCCAAAAGAAGACATGACTTTGCTCTGGGTGTCATCCACAGGCTTCTGCGAGGAGAATGGATCAAATTCCTTGCTGCCAGCGATATTCGTTGGCACTTGCGCAGGTGCATTCGAAGCTTGGGAGCTTGACCGCACATTCTCTACAAGATAAAATGTGAAGTCAATAAGCACTTTTTATAAAGCGATACAATAACTCAGTAATATATCGATTGCAGTATAATACACGGTATATATCTTGAGAATCGAATATATTATATACAAACAAATACAGATTAAATCAAATTCTTTGGTATACTGCAGATGAATTGTTCATTTTTTACTACATACAATACTTTGCAGAGTATATATGGCTATTTTTTCCCCAACAAAGAGAAACAATTTTGTTCTCACCATCAGATGGAGCCACAGGATCTTTAGATGATGCAGGAGCAGGAGGTTCTAACGTATCCAACAAATGGTTCACTCTATTCCGAATCTCTTGAAGTTCTTTCCTCATATATTTTACGTCGTCCCCTTCTAATGGCCTTGGTTTACCATTGACTTAGAAATAAAAGAAATTATATTATTTGTTTCTTTCCACACCATACCATGGTTTGTTTTGAATTGTAATGATAATATCACTGTTTGCAAAACTGAAAAAAAAACATACTCACCAAAAAGTGTTAGTTTTAAGATTCTGCTACATTGAATTGCGAAGGAAAGATCCGAACTATCGAATATCGTGATCAAATCGCCATCTGGAAAAGATTGAATTCCCCAATAAGCCAAATTGAAACTATAGCATGAATAAAGATGCCAATGTTCTTAAGGTCTGTCAAACTCTTTGACAGGGTTAGTGTAATTTCAGGAGGGCGCGAAAATATTACTAAATACAAGACTTACAAAATCTCGCACATGGGATCTCTAGTAATATCAAATAACGAAGTACATTTATTTTATTCGAGAAGAAACTTACCTTCGTCTTTATATTTGATTGTTACTTCATCGTTATTATTTAGTTTACCGCGATAAACACGTTGCATCATGAGAACTAGCTCGTCATATGTAATATCTTCATTATGAATGGGAATGCGGCGTATATCCTCTCCGAGTTGGACTTTGATGATCAGCTTCCCACTCAGATCCAGATTGGGGAACGACTCTTCAAGTTGCTGCTTAGACATTGTGGCGTGTGCTGACCTAAAAGTGATAGAACAGGTTAGACGAACTGGTGAAAGATATGGATTATATATATAATATTTGACACAGTATCAAGTGAAAATGTGTTAGAACTAGGGCAGATGAATTAATGATATCTAAGAACGGTGCCATAGGCATAGGTACAGTGAGTCCACATGACATTTGACTTTGGCCTCACAATTTTATCAATTTTGAATTCCTCCCAAATAGTTGCAGTAATTATGAACTGTATATTCTATAGAACTTCATTGTCCAAGTTTAAAAACGCCCTCAGTAAAATCTATCTGAATAAGACTGATCATTTTAGCCTACTACTACAAGGGTAAATATATGTTATTACGCCTTCTGTATTTAACAAGAAACCAAATCAAAACATTCCTCGACTTTATAACTATATACGGTATTCCATGTAGAGATGGACAGGTTGATATAATAGTTACAGATATACCAGTGACTGATAATTATCATATTTTTAAATTAAATATGTAGTGCGTGTGGTGTGTAGCGGGGGGGGGGGGGGGGGGGATCAACCTATTAGTATTTGAGCGGGTGGCATGTGACTAAGTCGAAGACCTTAGTCGTCAGAGGGAGTCACTCGATTGGGGATAATTTCCAATAAATCTCCTGCCATGCCCATACGGAGCCATAGCTGCCCATGGCCATAATCGTAATGCATACTGTTATGGGTCATCATTATTTGCGATAATACGGTACACGGGGGCAGAGGTGGTATGCAGACTAGAAGAAGAATCTAGAGCAAGATTGCCTACGTATTACTATTTGTTCCGTATAAATCAGTATTACAAAAATAATCCCAGGGCCATAGCCATATTTCGTGTTGGGAACTTGGGTAAATATATTATATATTCCTGCCGCTCAAACAGCTGAGAACATATGGACAGTTATATAGTATGAGAACACTTTACGCACAAGTAGCTATTGGTATCTTGAGAAAGAAGCAAACGTACTATAGAAACTAGAAAGGAATCACAATGATGATTCAATGAAGTGGGAGGGGTCATTTTTTAACAAGCCTAAATAGATAAGAAAACATCGTGATCAGCTAGTTGGAGAACACATATAATAATGGTACGTGGGATTATCTTTCCATCAAGATATCAGGAATGCACCAAAATAGATATGTAGCTTTTAAAATCCAGCCAGCAAACAGACATAATGACAAATATGGGAAAAGAAACAGACCAAACCTTTCTTCCGTCTACTTGTGATGTGGATGCTTCTGACGACTGAGTCAGCCGGCCGATCTGTCTGTGTGTCGCTCTGATCTGGTGGACCCCCTATAACATTGAGTGCAGGTAAAACAGGATTATTATATTATTCGACATACCATATTATTCTATTATAGGTTTAGAACCGTTATTAATGTACAAATAATGATTGAGTACTGGATAGTCTTTATTTTAAATATATATTTGATTATTATTTGCGCTATGAGCGATTAGATACCAGTTACAACGTTTGTGCTTGTGTTTTGTCATTTTTAACTTCGTCTGCCAAACACCAACCCCGGGAGCAGTCAGATGTCATCTTGAACTTTACCTCCCTAGCTCTACCAATCAACGGTTCGTGTAACTGGTGGATCATTCTCGAAGTAACTAGAAGTAATATTTGATCCTTTGAAGTATCATATATTTTTGTTAGCTGTCTTTGGACTTGGCATCTTCAGTACGCCTCAGACTTTACTGACACAGAAATCCTGCCATTCTGACATAGCCATATAATTATAGCATATTAATTATTATAGGGCTCTAGGCCTAGGACCTTTTCAGGCTTTTGAAGTTTTGGCTTTGCCCCAGTTTTGTCGGGCAGTTTTGCTTTTAATTATTTGTCGTTTAACATTTACCCTATTTTGTTTCTTATGCGTTTTCGCATAATTATCATCAGTTCGAGTAAAGGATAAATGACAACGGTGGTGTTTGCCATTTGATTTGTAGGCCTATATTTTTCACTCCTACAAGTACAACAACATATAGGCCCTACCCCTAGGCTACAATCACTGCCACTGCTAATTATGTCATGTATGTTTTGTTTTCCAGGCCCATGTCGAGATAAGGCATGATAGGCATGGCTCTTATTCGGACCACGAGATGCCTCAATCATGTCTGTACAAGAGCATTTTGTCCAGAAGCTTTAACACAGGCCAGGGGGCTACAACTTCAACAATGTTGTACTGCATCAGGCAATTCAGCCCAGTCAATGAATGCGTGGGAAATTAAAGAATATGGAGGTTTGGAAAAGCTGAAGCTCAATCCAAAAGTTTCAATTCCGGTAATAAAGAAACCGGATAACATCCTTGTCAAAGTACATGCTGCTAGTGTGAATCCCATCGACTTCAAACAAATCGGTAAACGCGTGGCCCTTTTTGCCAAATGATATGCATGTATATCAAATGACATCTGTATACTGTTAAGGACTAGGCCTCTTGAGGCAAATCGATATGGTTTTTACTTATAGATCTACAAATTGATAAATAAGGCAGCTAGTGACAAACGAAATTGACACTTTCTTAGCCTGACAAATCGACAAAGACCTTAATAGTCCTTAGCGACATAAATTCGGCCGTTTTACGAAAATAGAGCGACTATAACGACAAAAGAATATTTTTTAGTGACAAATGACAATTGCTGATTTTTTGTAGCGACAAGAGGAATTAAATACCCACCTCAGGAGCCCTAGGGCTTGTGGTAGAGGTAGTGGGGTGCCGTATAATACACTTTATGGTGCTATGTTATTTGCCCAAACATAGCTGTTGGTGATGCCCGCTATTTATCTTTATTTTTTTAGGGCTCTTGAGGCCTTAATTCGACAATGACAATTGCTGTTTTTTGGTAGCGACAACAGAAATTAGATACCCCCCTCAGGAGCCCTTTTTTCATAGCATTGAATTGTGTTTGTAGGAATTTGTCATGTAATTATATATATAGCTGAAGTAGTCTCACGTTGGATTTGATTTAGCATTTCATTGGCGACCTCTAATATTTGTCATTTAATATTCCCTACAAGCGTGTGTTGTTTATAATCTCTTTTTTTCATATGCAGGTGGATATGGAAAAGACATGTTTAACAAAATGCGCAAAGCCCAGGGTTGGTTAAAGAATGGTTCTGAATTCCCTCTGACCGTTGGGAAAGATTTTTCTGGAGAAGTTGTCACGGCCGGAAAGAATAGTGAATTCAAAAGCGGAGATCAAGTATGAAGCCCTGTCTTATTAGAACAACATTTTTATATGTTAAGCAACTGCATGCTATACAGCTATTACCAGCATTGGTCCCTCCCTCCATGACTCATGTATTCTGAAGGGCCTACCAGAGATAGAGCCCCGCCCCCTCCAGGAGTTAGCATTTGAGCTCCTGTGAGGGGCTCCAAAGATGTGAAGAATAAATAGTCTAGATTTCGCAATCCTTGGAGTCACTTGTCTGTCCTCCTGTCCCTTCTCCTACTATAGGACTCCACCTTTCTATCTACCAGCTAGCCCCCATTTAAACTGACTTGCACAACCAATCACGTAAAACGGAGGCTTTATCTAAGAAGTGAGGAGAAGAGATGGATTATCAGACTTAAAAGGTTCCATGATTCTAAGAGGATTTAATACTAGATTAGTAACCCATTTTGAGCCACACATCCCAAATTTATGTGATATATTTTCTTGGAAAACAAATTTGGAGTCGGTACGAAGTATTTTGTTATGTTTGTCATTTTAACATATATCGCTATTTATCATGCTTATCAAATCGTCTTACCTGTATTAAGGTGTGGGGAGCCATGACCATCGCTGGCACGGGGTGTTTTGCTGAATATGTCGCCTTACCTGTTTCCTGCGTAAGTAAAGACTCGATTATTTAGTATTTGACGGGAATTTCACACGTGGTTTAGTATTTGACGGGAATTTCACACGTGGTTTATTAATACCTTTGGTATTTTCTATCGCTGTCTACCAGTATAAGTACCAGTATATATTCCAAAAGCTCTTATAGCAAACTGTAATAATAAAAACTATATAATTATACCAAAAGCTCTTCACAATATTGTTATCTAATTTTAACAAGATCCTTTTCGAAGAACATTCGCGCAAATGATCACGTATATTGCTAGTGCAGGATTAATGTCAAATTGATTCCATTATTACCTCTTACATTATTACCTCTTATTCTGGCTAATTTAGATTAGTCCGAAGCCTACAAATATCTCTCATACGGACGCTGCAAGTCTGCCCTATGTCACCATAACTTCATGGGCTGCCCTTTGCACAAAGGCTGGAATGAATAACAAGAATACGAGAGGAAAACAGTTAGTATTTGTTTTCTTTGACTCTATGCTGTTGCCTATTACATGTATCGATTCGCATCACTCCATGCAGAGAGAATATTTTAACTGTTCAATATCGTTAGTTCACTGATATATGATAACGAAATTAAAGAATGTGTGATCTTCGTTATACTAATCATTGTATCCATCCATGTTTAACTTGAGTGGTGTTAAGTCTTCCACGTTAATACTGAACGGCTTGGTTTGTAATCTCTATATGGTCGATATAAGGAAATCCCCAAAATATGAGAATGTGTATTTTCCTGGAACAGTGCTTTATGTTACCGAGTAAGTAAAGAGAAAAGGCTAATAATTATATATATAAGTGAAAACTTATTATCTTTATTTATTAATTGCAGACACGATACTAATGATGTGTAATTTCCTTTTGTTCAATTTCCATAATAGTTTGTCATCGTTTTCAGCGTTCTCATCCTAGGAGGGTCCGGGGGTGTTGGCACGTTTTCAGTCCAGGTAATTTTAGTTTTAAGTACATGTATTAAGTCTTTGTCATTGGTTGTTCATGGTTTTCGTCCTCCTCTCTGTGGATTATCTGTTTTGATTTTGAAAAAGAGAGTCTAAATATTTACTTGCTGATTTTTATTGTATGTATATCTTTCCAGTTGCTAAAGGCCTGGGGAGCGAATGTAGTGACGACATGCCCTGGGGATGCCGCAGAGCTTGTTTCCAACCTAGGTGCTGACCTGTCTGTTGATTACAAATCAAGTGATGCTGATGAGATTCTGAGGAAAGCAAAGGGACCTGGGTGAGTTTTTGGATATGAGTATGTTGTGAAATGTTGCCCAGGGTGCTTTAGTAGATTTTGACTACACGTTGATTCGTTTCAAATGATTCGTTTCAAGTATTATAGGAAGCATGATGATAGAACGTGCTGTTCCACCTCTATATAAGTAGCCTTATAATTGTTGCTGTTTCCTTATTATTAGGTTTGATGTCATACTCGATTGTATCGGGGATCGTCCAGAGGCGTTTATGCCTCTCCTCAAGAAAAACGCCAACGCGTCCTATGTGACTGTTGTAACAGACTTACTGAAACGTATAGATAAACATGGTTACCCAATCGCTTTGTCAATATCAGCATTAACGTCACTTCCACAGCTTATACAGGTAACACATTCTTAATTCTAATCTCTCAATACAGTAGGATGGACTATCTCGTTTCAATGTAGCTTTCATCAAGCGTGAGTTCACTTGATATAGCGGTGAACAATATGTTCTTTGTAAAATGTTCCATGCGTAGAAATTATGAAACGCTATGTACAATAATATTACTCAATTAGTTTTAAGAATAAAATACGATTGTTAGGTAGCGTACGTCTGGAGGGGAC
Source organism: Sthenelais limicola (assembly GCA_942159475.1). Taxonomy (NCBI): domain Eukaryota; kingdom Metazoa; phylum Annelida; class Polychaeta; order Phyllodocida; family Sigalionidae; genus Sthenelais; species Sthenelais limicola. The sequence continues at coordinate 65,468,943 of OW804097.1, read as the reverse complement.
CTTATAGAAAGTTTGGTTGCGATATTATGAAATATCCTGCCTTGTTCTAACCTGACATTCCATAATTGCAGGGTAAAATGACTGGTCAAAATCACCATTGGGCTTTTGCCCAACCTTCGACTGCCGCCCTAAGAACAGTTCAAGATCTCGTTACCAAAGAAAAGGTGACTTTTAAATGTCTATCATCATTAACTTAGAGGTTAAGAATAGAACAGAACACCATCTTACTATAATTATGTTATGTTATGTTATGTTACAAGTAAACTGCTGCATGATAGATTTTTTAATTCAAAGTGAGTCTTCAAAGTAAGTGAGAGGCCTAGACGCAGTGAATTCTTGTCAGAGAGTGAGGGAAATACAGCATGTTCACTGACGGCCCCCCAGGTGGCAGCTCTGCTCATGTATCGTGCTGTATTATGCTTATACTATTCAAACTATTATACCGAAATTACATTTTTATTTTGTTATATTTAAAATTCGTCGGCTCATACTATTTTAAGCAAGATCATACAGTTTGATAATACAATATGCTTGAATACCGAATCACTGACTGAAAACAAATCACAATGAACGTTAATTTTGACCACAATTTTCTGAACGTATACATGAAGGAAATAATCATTCAATATCATTCCCAATATCATCCGGCCGGCCGATTTGAAATCTTCTAGGTCTTTCCCTCTCCCTTTCCCTCTCCCTCTCCCTCTCCCTTTCTCTTCCCGGCGGTTCTTCCCTCTCCCTCCCCCTCTCCCTCCTCCCCTACCTTCTCTCTCTGACTTTTTCATCCAACGCGTGACCTGTGGCCGCTTGTTGGATACAAAATAAAGTTTATCTCGAGCCATTGAATCACACTTGCAGTTCCAACCTCGCGTACAGTTCTATTTAATTAATTCATAGTATGTTTTCTTTATACTTTTCAGATTAAACCTGTCGTGCAACAAGTGTTTCAATTTAACGAATTGCCCACTGCCTTGAAACGGTTAAAGGATGGAGGCAACCGTGGAAAACTAGTCATTGAATATTTATAGACCTAATTATTGCATCTACTTGTTAAGCTTTCAAGACAATAGATACAGATTGTTTGCCTTAGATATTTTTTTTTCATTCAACTAAATGCGTCTCAGTTTGGTCTAGCCGCCCAAAATATTATATAGAATTTTCTTGGCATGGAACGACGACAAACTTACGCACCTTCTATTTCTATCATGTATACATAGACATAGGACGTTAATACCCGCAGGGAGGTCTCCCAGCTAGCCCTTGTTATGAGCATAAAGTTAAAATGACATAGTGAAGTATATAAGCAATTGTTAACATTTGCTGTGCCTAACTTGATCCCTTTCCTAAGAATTTGAATAGAGTACTATCTATGTATAATTTGTTAATTAAACACACAATATTATATTACTAGTGCCATGTAACTTGTTTAATTGAAATGAACATCGCTATGTGAAGCACCTATACCTGAATAAAAATCTGATTTTTTTAAAAAAACAGCTACATATATCAAAATGGTTTGTTTTAACTATACAAGAAGGGAGATAGATGGTAAACTGCCCGTGGATATCCAATGTAAGAAGTCTTAGCACTTGCTTCATACATGAAATTCCAATAGTAAATTCATTTGATGCAGGTTAGCTAGCACATGTATATAATACAGAATAATGTAATGGATACAATACACAATCTGATGTACTCTATGTTATACAAGTGATGAGATAAAGGTAAATAAGTTCTATAGTCCATGGGCCAGAGCCTCAAATTGTGGATATAAGTACCATCTCGGGGGACAGATTTTTACCTATCCCAAAAAATAGTAGTGGTCAGGGGCTTACAAATGAGCTATGGTATCCTTCAGCGCCCCCTGGTGGCCAATAAACTACTCGTTTGAAAAGGGTATTATAGCTCATTTGAAAGCCCCTGACCCCTATTTCTTGGGATAGGAGAAAAGCTGTCGCCCGCGATGGTGGCCCACTTGGCAAGAACATAATTATATTGGTAGTCTGTCCGAAAAGTATTTGAGACAGGAAAAACGGGCTTCTTTAAGAAGAGGGGAAAATGGTGGACTTCTGACTTCTATTTGTGTTATTGTTAATGCTCTGTCAACCCTTTGCCATGAGAGCCGCTCTTTGCAATCATCCATGGCGAAACGTAGCCAGTATAACTAGCTCTTCCTTCCATGGATACTGTAAACATGTGACCCGCCAAGCAGAAAGGTACCTTCCCGCGGGAGTTATAATTCCTGGTATTCCCGCTAGGAGCCACATCATGTTCATGACGTCACTGTCACAACAAATGTTTATCTCTATATTAATAAAATAAGGGTTTGTAGCCTTAAACGGCTATCTTCTCTGAAACCGCTGGCCAGATCTCCATTATATTTCACATTAAGCACACAAGACATGAATTTATTGACAGATATTTATTGAAGCAATAATGGGGAAGTTTTAAGAGGTTGAGGGCCTACCGCCGGGCGTAAGCCAGGGAGGCTAGAGATTCAATTGGATATTGATAATGTCTGGATTATGAGTCTTTTAGTCCTGTGTAGAATAGGAGCAGGTGGGGAGCTTTTGATCGGAGGGGGCGTGGCCACCACCACCCCCCACCAGAGGACGTGAGTTCTTGAGGATGTTTTAAGGGAGGTGGGAGGGTTTTTTCACGCTATCTGGGGGACGTGTGTCCTCCTCCAGAGCTGAGTTCAAAGTGGACGAGGCAACTGGAGGACCCCTCTGATTGGGCAGGGAGACTTCCGGTCAGTTGCTGGTCACTTCCTCCAGTCCGCGGTCATTCATTCTCCGCTCAATGAGAGGACATTACCATATAAAATGGCAATGTCACCCCCATGCACATTGCCAAAAATGGTGCTGAACCATTCCACTATATTTCATTAACAAATTAGGGTTGGAAAGGGGTTAGAAATGGGTTTACATTGAGCACCCCCATCCAGGGCCCCCAGCACTGCCTGAAAACAAACCTATCAGTGCCCCTACACCAGGTTTCTGGGTCACCCAAAGCATGAAGTCATCGTTGCTTCACTACGGGACGGGAGTGGATATATTATGGAATACCATATACTATGGCAAAATCTGATGTCTAAATAAATGACCGAAAAGCTTGGCAATGTACCATAAAGAAAGCATTGGGGGGGAGGGTGGGGGGGGGAGCGAGAGGGAATGGGAGGCAACACCGTTGAGGTATGAATGTTAATACAGATACTAACTTACAGAGACAACTTGAAAGAGAAAGATGGTTAGAGAGGGAACAAGGAGAGTGGGAAGATGTGGGCCTCACTGTCCCACTAGCAAATCCTGTGCGAAGCACGGGCATTTTTTTTTTTCCCATACATCTGGTCTTTATTCAAGCTTGTCAACAAATCCGTCTTCTAAGGCCGATAACAATGAAATACATCGCGCCTTTCTCGTTTCTGCATCAAACTTGTATGTGTGACGTTCTAATAAAAAATATAGAAAAATAAGACATGCATTTCTATTTCTACCTCGCGTTACCTGAGTGAAAATAAGACACTCATATTCTTGTCTATGTCTAGACTTCTCCACCTATTTAGCACTAGTGACATGTTTAAACCTTCACATATTGGTGGAGCAAAAAACAGGAAAAACAAAATCTAACTTTTGTTACCGTGTTCTATTATACATGTATTTGTCCGAGAAGGGGTGGGGGACAGCTGCTGGAGCTGCCCGAAGACATTACAGACTATCATAAAGATTTACCCACATTTTCCATTCTCTCCTGTGTGACTTATTTGCAAAGGAGCAGTCGCGCATTGTCCTCAGTTTCCCTTTCAGCTCTCTCAGAAAAACGAAGAAACATATGTTGTTATCACCAAAAAGTTTGGTTTTGTAGATGTAGAATCTAGCGTATATCAGGATATAATTCCATGTATGATACTTCTCGTCTGTGTTAGGAATACCAAACAACATAAAAATGGCATTTATATCACCAGCTATCTCCTTATCTAACCATTTGTTATTATATGCCCAGTTCTTTAGACAGTGCCAAAAGGTACATGTTCTCTCGCAATCAATAAAAAAATGGAAAAGGTCATCGTCGGCGTCGCAAAACCTACACCTCTTAGACAGGATGATATTTATATTTTTCAGGTGCTCTTTACATACGATTAATTTATTGACTACCTGATACTGAAAGGATTGTAGTCTCACACCCTCGTACATTTGAACGGGAGCCGATACCAAATTTTGAAGTCAAGATTGGAAATGCCAATATTTTTGTTCCAAAATCTCTCATACCAGTCGATGTTTCTGTCCTCACTTGAATATAAGCATTTTTTAACTGCATCGTACATTGATTTGGTAGGTGCCATCAGAATATCGATTTCGCATGCGCCTATCTGACATAACAACTCATCACAGTAGTTTGAGACCTCACCATTTGCTATGATTTCGAGCCAGCCACTGGGAACTTTTTTTGTAAGGCTCATTTCTTCTAAGAAATTAATCCTTATATTAAAATCGCTCTTGATCTCTCTCATATTTTTAACTCTGTTATAGTTTACTATGTCTTCTATCTTGGTGACCTGTTTTCTTTTCCAGAGTTTAACATTGCTAATGCCATCCTCTAGATTTAACCATCTATTGTACCATATCATTTCAGAGAGTACGCTTGTCTTACTTTTGGGCTGTTGCAAGAATAGAATTCAGAAAAATCCGCCGTGATCATCTGTCTGCGGGTAAGAATGTTTCTGACGTTTTGATCCATGTTTTCTTTAAACAGAGCAGACCATTTGCTTGATGGGTTGTTAACCAACCTTTGCACCCATTTAAGATTATTTGTAATAAGTTTGGCACGAATATCGTGTAGCTTTAGACCTCCATCATCTATATTTCTACATAAATAGTGATTGGCGATCCTGTGTCTGCCGTTTCGCCATATAAAGTCACTTACCAATTTCTGCATTTCACATATTTTCACTTCCTCAATAACAATGAGGTTCGCAACATACATAAAGAGAGGAATTATTAAAACATTTGCAATGGTAATTCTACCTTTGATGGAGATGTCTCTCTTACTCCAGTGCTTGATTACAGTTTTTGCTTTCTCAAAGGCCGATTCAAAGTTTATAGTATTCTGCAGCTGCTTATTATAAGGGTAAATCAGATATATGCCTAGTATTTTCATACAGTTGGTCCAGTTAATATTTAAGCACACTTGTTGCGTCAAGACCATTTCACCTATATTAAAACCTCTAGTTTTACTGACATTAAGTTTGAGGCCAGATGCTATTCCAAATTCATCTATTATTTGCATCATTCTAATAAGTGATTTCTCGTTGTCTGCCATAATGGTCATATCATCCGCGAATTGGACAATTCTGTTTTCCACACCTCCAAAAACTATCCCGCTGCACTCAGGGTCAAGCCTAATTTTTGCCACGAGCCTTTCAACAACAATAATAAACAATAAAGATGAAATGGGGTCACCCTGCTTTACGCCCCTTCTGACCTGGAACCATTCAGACATGTGTCCATTATTTATAATGCATGCTTTAGACTCCGACATGACGCATTTTATCCACCTTAAAAAGCGTTCACCTATATTTAAACCCTCCAAACACTTATATAAATACTTCCAAGACACAGAATCGTACGCTTTTTTCAAATCTAAAGATACGAATAAACCTCTCTTTTTATTTTTATATAGATGTTGCGTTTCATCCTCTAAACGTCTAACCACACAACCAATAAATCTGTCTTTAATAAAACCATACTGGTCTTCATTAATTACAGTATCGATACAGCTCTTTAGTCTGGTACATAGCATTTTTGAAATTATCTTATAGTCAGTGTTTAGAAGCGTTATGGGTCTCCAACTGCCTATTAGGCTCAAATTACAATCTTTCTTGGGAATTAGAGTTATTATGCCTCTGTACATGTCGTTTGACAACTCGTCCGACCTATGACATTCATCTATAACCTCTTCGAACTGGTGTTCGAGTACATTCCAGAAACGTTTGTAAAATTCTGCCGGTAGCCCATCTGGACTGGGGGTTTTGTTTCCCGCAAAAGACTCAAGGGTTTTCTTCATCTCTTCCCTAGTAAACATTTCATTTAATAAGTCTTTGTCCATGTCATTGAAAGCTGGACCTTCATATTCAGACCAAAAATAGTTGTTGCTAGCATACACTGAGTCATTTTCTCTATATAAATCCATATAGAATTCTTTTTTCTTTCTCAAAATTATCTCTGGTTTAGTGACGGTTTCACCGTCCACATCTAATTGGGAGATTACTTTCTTTTTATAGTTTCTTTTTTCAAGATTTAAAAAGTAAGCTGTAGGCTTTTCTCCATCAATTAACCATTGGGCCCTACTCCTGGCCATAGCTCCTTGGGCTTTTTCATACTGTATTGCTCTTAAATCGTCCTGGATGTTTTCCATTTCATTACTCTAGTCTTGATCTAACACACCTTTTTGAAACAGTACTTTTACTCTTTCTCTCGATTTTACCTCCATTTTCTTTCTATCTCTGCTTCTTTGCTTAGTGAATTTTATTGTTTCGCTTCTAATGATAAATTTTACGTAGTCCCATCTCGCTCTAGCGTTACTCAAACCTTCAACCTTTTGTGCTTCTAAAATTTTTTCAGTTATCATCTCAACATACTCCACGTCATTTAACAAATATTTGCTAAACTTCCAGATACCTGGGCCTCTCACTTCTTCAGAGGATTTCATACTGAAGGAAATTAAATTATGGTCAGAATGCTCGCAAATTACGTTATCTACACATTTTATATCAGCTCTTAAGACTGAACTAATCATGCAGTAATCTAGTCTTGAGCTTTGATTTTTCCTTGACCAAGTCATCATATTCGACCCAATTTCTGATTTTTCTTTTACAATGTCACATAAATCGAAGTCATTCAAAATCTTAAACATTTCTTTGAGACCTGTGTATTTTACATGCTGACAATCTTCGAGGTTCAAAAACTCTTCCTCTGGCATAATATTTAAATTAAAATCACCCATGAGTACAATCGATCTCTCATTTTTGGACTCTAGGATCTTTCTTAAGGAGTCGCACATTTCAACCTGTTCCTTGTACATGTCCTTGGTGGGGAAATACAATGAAAAAATAGAATACTCCTTTTGTTCTATTACAGCGTCTATATAAGCAATTCTACCGATGTTATCACCACCCATACATTTTATATCAATATCAAGATCCTTTGATACCATTATTGCTACACCGCGCGCATTACTTTTGCCATGCACAAAGTGGGTTTTACCTTGCCATTGGTTTGCCCAGATTTTCACACTCTTATACACGCTATGGGTTTCCTGCAGGGCAAAAATTGCATTTTTCTTTTTATTCATTAGTCTAAATAACGCTTTTCTTTTTTTAATACTTGCCACTCCATTGACATTTAATGAAAAGAAATTGATATTATTACCTTCCATTGATAGTGGGGAGAGAGGCTTAAAAATTCTAAACTGTCAACAGAAAAACAGGCACACTAATTTCCGCCGTCGGCGGCATCCATGGCTTCATCGTTGACCTTTTCTGCGTCATCGTTAGAGTCCTTCTTGGCTAGACTCTTCCTTACTTTCATCCATGCATGCCCCAAGATGTTACTGTCTTTGGACCACTTCGTTTGGTCCAGCACATCCTGGTCGTGAAGGCTTAATCCAATACCCAAGCCGGTTTTGGAGGCTGACGCTTCACCAATCTCTCTGTTGCCGGTCACCAATAAGTACGCCGCGATGAAATCGTTGTACTTGGTCGTTGCTCTTAATCCTTTTAGGAGAATTTCCTCCCTTGCATCCTCCCATTTGCTCCACACATCGTCAGATACATAAGCTCCTAGAGCGAACTTGCATTTGATCGGGTCGTCAAAAGCTAAGATCGTCTCCGCCTTCTGGATATCCTCATCCATGATCGCCTTTGCATGGGCAAGATATTACTCTATGCAAAAGAACCAATTTCTGTCAACCCTAAACTTGGCAGAGAAGTGGTTTGAGAGCGGGCACTCCTTGGTAAAAAACACAAAAGATGCCTCATCCTCCTTCTTTGCAAGGTACCCTGGAGTAAACTTTTTTGGGAGCATTTCTAACAGGTTAAATTTGTATCGCCTGCCGTCTAGAATAACATCACCATGAGCATTCACAACGCTCTCATATCTGCAGGAGCCCCTGGCAGCCGCAACACGGTCTTGCTCTCGCAATGTGCTTTCTTACCACTTCTGGGAGGTCTTTTCTTAACCAGTATAATCTCTTTCTTTCTGTATTAATCACATGCTCCAGATTGCTGCGTTTTATCCACACAGACAGGACATCTTTTGTGTTTCTGAACGTGATTAGAATAGGGGCACTTTTAGCTCTACCCATTCGACGAGCCACATACTGCACCTCCTTTGACACGCCCATATGGTGTTCAAACACATAGGCTACCATGTTTTTACACACGAGGTCGTCCTCTTCTTCTAGCTCTTTTTCGGCTCCATCAAGCACAAGATTTAATTCAAGATCTTTTATTTTTTCTTTTATCCTTGCTTCCTCATCCTCTTTGCAATTAGCCTCAGCTGCGGCCAATCTGTGGTCATCCTTTTTGACCATATTGAACTTTATTGTTTCAATTTCATCATTTTGCTTAGCTACCGCACCTTCAAGCTCATCCGTCCTTAAGTCTCGCTTAAAGTTTTCACCATTCAATTCATCAAATCTTTCCTCATGTTTGACGATTGCTTTTGTGTTTTCCTCTGTTTTTCCAGAAATTTGAGTTTTTATTTCTTCAAACATGTCTCTAATCTCTTGGTTGGAAATTCCTGCCATATTTACTACTTGTTTCTTATGAGTAGGTTCGTTGTCACTTTCGCCGTCCCTTTTTCTCTTATTGGGGGGTGGTACGTGTCTCGAAGACATTAAAAGATCAGCCGTTTCACCTTAGTCAACCTAATATCAGCTATTTCAATGTCAAATCAAGCTACGTGGTACTATTGTCCGTTTTGCAGTAGCCTTCTGAGGTAACACAAATTATCTTTACCTTATTGGTACATTTATACAATCCTTTGTTGATCTACACCACTATGTCCACCGCGCTGCAAGTTTGTATTCACAGCGAATGGAATGGCGATCAGTACATGTGGTTACGGTGGGCGTGGCGATTTGTTGTTGTCACAACTTGGGCGGAAGGAAATCATGCGCATGCGCAGCTCTCCGAAGTTCTGGCTAGTATTTTCCCGCTTCAGCTCAAAATCACACCATTCCACAAAACATGAAGCAAGTGTCTACTTTCATTAAAAACTGAAGTATATCAATAACATTCAAACTGTTTTCACAGAATCCTATTTCAACTGGACTCTATATCCCGCCTGTTTCTTTAGTGGGGGTGACAGGGTGACAAGATGGCGACCACCTTTAAGCCTAAAGGGTTATCATTCCAAACATCTAATCAAAATGCTGTCAGTTTGTATTGGCAGCGTGAGGGCTAACTAGCGGTACACGTGGATAGGTGGGCGTGGTGGTTATTGTTGACTCAACTTGGGTGGATGGGTATTATGCGCATGCGCAAAAACTCAAACTTCTGGCGTGGGTTTTCCCGCTTAGCTCAAAAATCTCAATATCACACAGATCATGAAACAAGGGTATACTGCCATTAGAAATAAAGTATGATTATGCCATTCAAACCGTTTTCACAGAATCCTCTTTCTACTGATTTTAACTTAGTGGCTAAATTTTTCCCACCACGTTAAGAGATCATTGGATCGTTCACTGTCTATGGGCAACCATACACGTCCAACTTTCTGCCTGTTATACGTATTCCTGAGTGTGAGTGTACAAACGGTGGCAGCCAGCTAAGATTATACTTTCATATCGTGTCTTTCAAGATCGTTCACTGTCTGTATTTATAGGCACTCCGTGTGTAGTGTAATGTGTAGATGCTCTCAAATCTTGTCTCGCTTACCGGCTCAAATGGGGGTGACAAGATGGCAAGATGGCGACCACTCTTGAGTCTATTTTTGGTTCAAATAAAAGTTCTTATAACAGCTTTCAATAAATCATATATTCCGCATAAGAGGTTATTCCAACGACCAAACTAGTTGGTTTTGAGTCACAAATCCGGGCACAATCGAGATAAATGGGGCTGTATAACTCCACAGTCACAAACATAAAAAGTTCCTCCAGGCGATAAAGGATGAACACGCTTCCTCCAGCGTGTGATGGCGGGGAGCGTAGAACTGCTTGGGTGTGTGGGAACTGAAGATAGCTCAGCTTTCCATGAAATTCATTAGTCGGTCCAAGAAAGTGCATACAAACTGTCACTGGTATTCCTACATGTTTTACAGTACATTTGAAGTCTGAAATCCTCCTGGAGATGTCCTAGATCTGAAAAAAAGGGGGAGCTGACGCTCCACACGTGTCTACACGATCCAAGCTTAAGCACGGGCATTTGCTAGTATTAGTAATTCTGAGAGGCAGGTAACTTTGAAAGTCTGTAACTTCACTAGTTTTTGGAGTATCAACAAAATTCTTTCACTTTCATAATGTTCATTTCCCCTTCTGTAGGCTACATCCGGCCCTGTCATTTAAAAATTATTTTTTTTAAATATTTATTTTTTGTACATGTGATGTGTCACAGGAAAATGAGTTACTCCCCAAACCTATTTGAGATCATCTACTGAAAACTGACATAACTTTACAAAAAAAACCATATCTCGGCAAATTCTGGGAATTTTCAACTATTGTTTTCGGATATTGACTCAGGAGGACATGCAGATTCAGAATCTATAATAAACCTAAATTCGAAAATTTGGCCCTGGAGTCCCCTTTCTGCTTGGCTGGTCACATGTATTTATTTCCGCGCAGATAAATTTTCGCGCGGATTTAAATTCGCGCAGCAAGGAAGTCTCAACCTCGCGAAAAATAGCGAAAATAAATACTGCTCGAACATTAATATGTTTACAGTACTCTGTCAGGTCTTTCAATACATCGATCCTGTTTAAATGTTAAGCTTGAAGTCTTAATTTTTTTGCAGCCAAACTCGCATTAAAGTCCCTTGCATTTTCCTCTCCTAACTCTAAACAAATTATATGGTAGAGAGGTTATGCTTGAAATATCATTGACAATAGTACACATAAACGTCCGTTACTGTGTCTAGGAATTATCTGAGCTAAAATAGACCTGTGTTGCCTCTCAAATACGAATACAGCGCCCACATCTTACTTGTTAAATCCTCAATAGCCCACTTGCGCGGACGCCATCTTGCATAAGGGACCATTGCAGTAGCAAAAAATCGTCATGCCTGAATTGGCTGACTGTAATGGGCATCCAGTGACAAACTACAAAAACACTTTCTTAGCCTGACAAATCGACCGTACTGAAAAAACGGGCCATTTTACGAAAATTAAGTGACAAAAGAATTTTCTTAATGTCAATTGTTGTTTCTTGGTCGCGACAAGAGAAATTAGACACCCCCCTCAGGAGCCCTACTGTAAGGACCTCAATCAATCCCATATAGTGCCATTGCAGTAGCAAAAAATCGTCATGCATGAATTGGCAGACTGTAAAGGACCGAGCTCAAGCAATTCCATATTAAAACAGAATCCGTTCATGCGCACTTTCGAATGCAAGTTGCCTAATTAAATCCCTCATGACATTAACATGTACGTTTTAATGTGAAGCATTGACTAAAGACTTTATGCGCTCGCATTACAAAAGGCACACAATTATTCACAAAGAAAACAATTATACGCACCAACACGCACACCCATCACATACACCCATACACTCACCTGGGTGCTCCCTCCCTGTGTGTCCACCACTTCATTTCGGACGTCTCAACTCTCAACACCTCAAATTTCGGACAGCTCAATAAATATGTTGGACAAGAGACCAGATATATCTGGAGAGCTAGCAGAACACAACTTATAGGAAAGCAACATTTGATAAGCGGTTAACATTTGCTGGCAGAGCACCCCTCAAACTGAATGTTTTTGAGTAGATCTAAGTCGGGAGTGTCAGTGCTCAGCAACGATTGATAAGCATGTGTGCCCATATAGGGATTAGTTAACTGGATTCTGTTCGTCTGTGGTAAGTAGAAACATTTGAAGTCTGTTTTGTACTTTAGACTTAAAGGGAATCTGCGTCTAGGGATGGGATTTTATGATGTTACTATTGTCAGATGCACTTTCATGAAATTCTCCCAGCAATATTGTATAGTTTCAGTTTCAAATCTACTAGCCTTGGCGTGTGAGTAAATCACTGTGCTCACAAATAATATAGATATGTTAATATAATTATGTAAACTTGTATGTTTAATAATGTAAATGTAATTACGCTGGATTGTTGGTATATTTTATTCCCGAGTTGTGGGTATATCCAAAATTCACTTCTTCATATCAAAAATTGATATTGCATATCAACAAAACAATTCAAATACCCCAATTTAATTTTTGAATTCCTTCAGTAATTAAAAGCTGGGCTTAAATATGCTTAATGAAATTTGTCTATTTTGTCCAAAGTATGTCTTTAAAAAGAAGAGTTCACTATCCACTTGATTTATTACTATATGTACGCTATGTAAACATGCGTACTAAAATGAGAAATCTGTCTAGACCTAGTTTTTTGCTCATTCCCTAGAAAAAGGGATTTCGGCCTTTCAAAATTATCTTTAAGCATAACGGGACTAAATTATGTGCAGTTTTCTCTGATAAGAAAAAATGAAATTTCAACAAATTGATATTTAAGTAGGCCCGTATAATATAGTGTTGGCAATGAGCGAGCGTTGGGTTTCATTAACATAGCCTATATAGTAGGGCGCATTACATCATCCCCATTTTATTTTTTGAGGATTGATTCCTATACAAAATGTTATGCGCTTGAATTTGAACTGGGTCCAACCTATGGGAAACGTGGGACTTGGTTACCATGGCAACCGAATCGAAGATAACCACCAAAATGGAATGTTTTGGCTACAAAATAAGAAATATATTCTGTTTTCATCACCATTTCGCATATCAAATCAAAGCATTCTTAAAGACGGATCGAACTGTGCGGTCTCATCAACAATGAAATATATTGTCGGGATAGTCCAGCTCCTTAGCTTTAATTTGATATATAAAAATATCCATTGGTTGTCATGGTTACTGAAGTATGACTCCACAAACATGGAACCAATATCATGTTGCTACCCTTGTATCGGCCCTTGTATAGGCTTCCAAGTGAGAGTAGCCTACCACTAGGTATGATCATAGTTTGTTGAATACAGCACTGGTGTTATTGCTGCTTATGGAGGCCATTCCCAACATGGCGGACATTATGTGGGTCAGGCACCCTTCCAGTCACCAGGAGGGTACCAGCAAGGTTACAGTCTACGGAACGTGGGTCATTACCCTCATTACCAGGGTTACCATGCAAGATTACTAAATCAATAGAATACATTCTTAACTCTCAAAACAAATGACAGAGGAAAACTTTTTTTAAGCTGTATTCAAGGTGATCGTGTACATTGAAAAAACTGGCAGTATCATGTACAATTTCAAATGATCCAGATCCGTGAAGATCTCGCAAAACTGCGGCCATTTTACTAAGACCGTGTTTATTTTTGTTACATATTTAATTGTAATGGTTATCGCATATTTATTTGTGATATATTTTGTGTATGCTATTCCTATGCAAAAATTGTCCAGACGGTAGGGCCCACCCACCTTCAGACGTTAGGGCCCACCCACGTTAGACGTTACGTCTGACGTCTGAGGGTGGGTGGGCCATAGCGTCTGGACCCTAGGGTCATTGGCCATAACGTCTGGAGCCCGTACATACTTTATGTAACACTTGCGACTAGTAATAGTATAGGCAACGATCCTATAGCTACACATGTGTAGCTATAGGATCGTTGGTATAGGGAAGAGGGTGGTCCGAGTTACAGGACCGAAGCGCTGCTTAAGAGAGAGACAATATAGGTTATGAGGGATGATGCGCAACATACTAGACCCGATTCTTAGACCAGAGAGACAGAAATACGGTCAGACGAAACCTAAGTTACAATATGTAACAATGTGTGCATATATAATCAAATGTATTGCATAGGTTATAAAGACAGTGTGTGAGAATATTGGATTAATTGCTTGATGGCAAAATAAGTGTTCATGCATATATGGACATGTATGCAAGGCTTCTCACAGAATAACGCTTTGCAGATATATGTACACGTTCCGCCCTGCAGACATCCTCACAAAACTTTACGGTCATCCACTCTAAAAATAATAAAATCATGTTCACACTATCTGCAACCATGTAGCCGTACAGTTTTCCTTAATTGGTGTTCTATGCCTCCATTCAATTCAATTCAAAGCATTTTTTATGTATGCCTCTCCAAACATAATAAATAGCCAGCCCATGAATGGAAAAGGTGCTAAAACTTGGAAACATTTATATAAATGAATGAAAGTCTCAAAATATGATGAGGTAAAGCGTGTTACAGGCATGTACATGTCAGTACAGTGAAAATAAACCCCATTTGATCTGTTGGAACCAGGTGGTTGAGTATATACTTAGATAGAACTGTATACAAGGTTAGAACTACAAGTGTGATTCAATGGCTCAAGTTAAAACTTTGTTTTGCCGCAGGTTGCGCGTTGGATGCAAAATAAAGTTTAAACAAGACCATTGAATCACATGAGTAGTTCCTAACCTCAAGTACAGTTGTGACCAGCCAAGCAGAAAGGGGACTCCAGGGCCAAATTTTCGAATTTGGGTTTATTATAGATTCTGAATCTGCATGTCCTCCCGAGTCAATAACCGAAAAAAATAGTTGAACATTCCCAGAATTTGCCAAGATATGGATTTTTTTTGTAAAGTTATGTCAGTTTTCAGTAGATGACCTCAAATAGGTTGGGGGAGTGACTCATTTTCCCGTGACACATCACATGTACAAAAAATAAATATTAAAATCATTTTTTAAAATGACAGGGATGTACACAGAAGGGGAAATGAGCATCATAAAAATGAAAGAATTTTGTTGATACTCCAAAAATTAGTGAAGTTACAGACTTTCAAAGTTACCTCCCTCTCAGAATTACTAATATAAACATTTCTGACAGTGACGTCATGAATATGATGTGACTCCTAGCAGGAATACCAGGAACTATAACTCCCGCGCGGAGCCTCCTTTCCCCTCGGCGGATCACAGTTCTTTCTTTTTACTACGACTTGGAAATATAGAAAATCGCCATTCTTACGCTTTTATTAGGCTACAAGAAGCAGTAAACAACGGCCATGGTTTATGCTGAATGTGCGGAATCCTGAGTCACAGCTATAATAATGCTCATATGACTGTATGTGATTGGTCAATAACGCCGTCATTGATGACGTCAGACCAATCGATGACGTCAACGCTTCTGTATTACACACTACAGAAATGAACAAACTATTAAATGGGTGTATTCTTCCCGCTCAAAGTTCATATAATTCATATTGCAAAACGCCTCTGTTTGAAATAGAGTGGTATGCCAGCTGAGGAGCCTTACCAGGTTTCTTTCAATGTATTCATTTGTTTTGAATTCCTTGAGTGTTTCAATCATGATATTCTTTAAGCCGGTGCAAATTTGAAGCTAAAATGTTTGCCTTCCATTTATTCAGCCTTTCTTTCTAGTCTTGATCCTATCACGGAAACATGGCCTTACCCAATAAAACAAAAGAAAAGGAGCCAAGTCGTTCACATGACTACGAATACACCATTGGATCAGAAGATGAACATGTACCCTCAGAGCAGATCAAACCCAAACATCTCCTGGAGGGTTTTGCAGAAACAACAACGATGCATGGCTTCCCCCGAGCTTATAGTTCCAAAAGTAATCCCCCTTTAATTGTGAATTTGTTATCCAGAAGTTATCTATATGCCACAGTAGCTTCGATTGTGTCACAAATATATGTAACTTTATTTCCATTAGTATACAATAACGATACAGTCAAGCTTTATATGTGGAAATGGGTGTTTGTCCTCTGTCCTTTACATGTTCTTCCAGACCAACCCTCAATATTCTCAATACGCACAGCATAGGTGGTTAATTTATCTACAACCTGTCTTCATCATTCATTTGTAAAACATAATAAAGTCGGTTCCTTAAATAGTATTGGCTTCATTACCCACCCTATGGCTTCATTAACTGCCGTGTGGCTTCATTACCCACCCTGTGGCTTAATTAACTGCCATGTGACTGCGTTACCCACCCTGTGGCTTCATTGCCCACCCTGTGGCTTCATTACCCAACCTGTGGCTTCATTACTTGTGATAGCACTATAGGTTGTGGTGGGGTGTACTGCATGAAGTGTATACTGGGGGTGAGGGTGATTGTGGTTCAGTGATAGCACTATAGGTTGTGGTGGGGTGTACTGCATGAAGTGTGTACTGGGGGATGAGGGTGATTGTGGTAGAGTGATAACACCATAGGTTGGGATGGGGGTGTACTGCATGAAGTGTGTACTGGGGGTGAGAGTGATTGTGGTTCAGTGATAACACTATAGGTTGTGGTGGGGTGTAATGCATATGAAGTGTGTACTGGGGTGAGGGTGATTGTGGTAGAGTGATAGCACCATAGGTTGTGGTGGGGTGTACTGCATGAAATGTATACTGGGGGTGAGGGTGATTGTGGTAGAGTGATAACACTATAGGTTGTGGTGGGGTGTAATGCATGAAGTGTGTACTGGGGGTGAGGGTGATTGTGGTAGAGTGATAACACCATAGGTTGGGATGGGGGTGTACTGCATGAAGTGTGTACTGGGGGTGAGGGTGATTGTGGTTCAGTGATAACACTATAGGTTGTGGTGGGGTGTAATGCATATGAAGTGTGTACTGGGGTGAGGGTGATTGTGGTAGAGTGATAGCACCATAGGTTGTGGTGGGGTGTACTGCATGAAATGTATACTGGGGGTGAGGGTGATTTTGGTAGAGTGATAACACTATAGGTTGTGGTGGGGTGTAATGCATGAAGTGTGCACTGGGGGTGAGGGTGATTGTGGTAGAGTGATAACACTATTATGCTGTGGTGGGGTGTACTGCATGAAGTGTGTACTGGGAGGGGGTGAGGGTGATTGTGGTAGAGTGATATCACTATTATGCTGTGGTGGGGTGTACTGCATGAAGTGTGTACTGGGAGGGGGTGAGGGTGATTGTGGTAGAGTGATAGCACTATAGGTTGGGGTGGGGTGTCCTGCATGAAATGTGTACTGGGGGTGAGGGTGATTGTGGTAGAGTGATATCACTATAGGTTGTGGTGGGGTGTACTGCATGAAGTGTGTACTGGGGGTGAGGGTGATTGTGGTAGAGTGATAGCACCATAGGTTGTGGTGGGGTGTACTGCATGAAGTGTGTACTGGGGGTGAGGGTGATTGTGGTAGAGTGATATCACTATAGGTTGTGGTGCGGTGTACTGCATGAAGTGTGTACTGGGGGTGAGGGTGATTGTGGTAGAGTGGTAGCTCTATAGGTTGTGGTGGGGGTGTACTGCATGAAGTGTGTACTGGGGGTGAGGGTGATTGTGGTAGAGTGACAGCACTATAGGTTGGGGTGGGGTGTACTGCATGAAAGGTGTGCTGGGGGTGAGGGTGATTGTGGTAGAGTGATAGCACCATAGGTTGGGGTAGGGGTGTACTGCATGAAGTGTGTACTGGGGGGTGAGGGTGATTGTGGTAGAGTGATATCACTATAGGTTGTGGTGGGGTGTACTGCATGAAGTGTGTACTGGGGGTGAGGGTGATTGTGGTAGAGTGATATCACTATAGGTTGTGGTGGGGTGTACTGCATGAAGTGTGTACTGGGGGTGAGGGTGATTGTGGTTCAGTGATAACACTATAGGTTGGGATGGGGTTGTACTGCATGAAGTGTGTACTTGGGGTGAGGGTGATTGTGGTAGAGTGATAGCACCATAGGTTGTGGTGGGGTGTACTGCATGAAGTGTGTACTGGGGGTGAGGGTGATTGTGGTAGAGTGATATCACTATAGGTTGTGGTGCGGTGTACTGCATGAAGTGTGTACTGGGGGTGAGGGTGATTGTAGTAGAGTGATAGCACCATAGGTTGGGATGGGTTGTACTGCATGAAGTGGGTACTTGGGGTGAGGGTGATTGTGGTAGAGTGATATCACTATAGGTTGTGGTGGGGTGTACTGCATGAAGTGTGTACTTGGGGTGAGGGTGATTGTGGTTCAGTGATAACACTATAGGTTGGGATGGGGATGTACTGCATGAAGTGTGTACTGGGGGTGAGGGTGATTGTGGTTCAGTGATAACACTATAGATTGTGGTGGGGTGTAATGCATGAAGTGTGTACTGGGGGTAAGGGTGATTGTGGTAGAGTGATATCACTATAGGTTGTGGTGGGGTGTACTGCATGAAGTGTGTACTTGGGGTGAGGGTGATTGTGGTAGAGTGATAGCACTATAGTAGCCATTTTCTGTGTTCTGAGAAGCATCCATTTTGAATTGTCAGAGAGCTACCAAACTTTCCATATGTAAGAATGAAGCATGTTAAGCAATAACAATACTATAAAAGGAATTGTCACTTTGTAGTGCTAAAAGTATTGAATTTGAAATCCAAGATGGCCGCCAAAACATTCCATTTCTAAAGTTGTTCATACATCTATCTTAAAAAGTATTCCAGTTAGTACCTGTTCAGAAAATTATATGAGTGTATGATTCATATTTTTGCAATAGTGGTATTTATTTTGGAAATAAGGTCTACATTGAGTAAAAATGGGTTTCTTAGCATTTTCCGGGGTTTGATACATTTCCATGGAAACGACGGTGAAGCTACCATTTTAGAGACTAATAATTGTCACAAATGGATTTTAGGCGCCTGACTAGATAAAATGAAACAATATCTATCCATCCTAAGCTCGGTCACCACAGAATCCTAATTTTGTTCAACCTGCCCCCTACTATATTATATTAAAACTGGACCACCCTTATATTTGGTTTGCAAATTTTAAGCAATGTTTAACATGAGAATGGGCGAAAACTTCCCGAATTTTATTGAGATGCTAGGGGATATAATTATCTAAATTTACATAATTATATGGTTTTTTTATCTTATAATAATACTTTCACAATACACAGAAATATTGTGTAATTACTGACATGAAGGAAACAATGAATAGTTACATATTTAACCTATCACTTTAATGTTTGCAATTCCAGGTTTTTTTAAGAAGGCGTTCTGGACAATCCTCACCGTCGTATTGTCAGTGTACTGTTTGTATAACATTGCAATGGTGACACAAAATTATCTCTCCTGGAGTGTTTCGGTTAACGTAGAGTTCATGCCTGCGAAGGAAGTCTTCTTTCCTGCTGTTACTGTCTGCAATATCAACCCCCTACGTCTTTCAATGATGCCTGCTAACATCCTTACTATCCTGAATAGTAGCCAAAGTTAGTTTTTGTCATAATGGAATATATTTAATGTATTAAATATGGGTATAACTGCAGCAGTCTCGAGCCACCATGCCTTTCGGCCACCGTACTGTCTCTTGGTTACCAATGTTGTTTGTATTGTTGCTACGCTTGTTCCCGGCAGTTTGGTTTGAATGAATCAGTTTGTGAGCGATCGAGCAAGGGACAGGTTCAGAATTTTTTTTTTTCTTTTATTTTGTTGTTTTTGTTTATTTGAATAAATAGGGGCAAGTGAAACCCGACTTTGACAATCATGTCAGATGTACCTGCAACTCCTCTCTCGTCTTCGAACTTATTTGCGTGCAGTTATAATTCAATAATAATTAAATTCATACCATTATTTTGCAGCATTTAGCAACATGAGAGCAATATATTTCCTCCGTGAAAACAGTTGAAGTTGTTGTATTTTTTGTTCAGAACTAGTTGATGTACTTTTCATGGTAATGCAATGCTTTGTATACTTTGTCTGTGTTGGATATGAATGTAATATTATATAATATATTATATCATATTTTATTTTATTATATTATTATATTTTATTTTAGACAATTCTAATGTCAGGGTATTTTTTTAAAACAAATTTTATTGACAAATTTCACATTTGTGATACATTTCATGTCAAGCAAAGTATTACAAGTACAAAATCTTTTCTATCTATTATATAATTATGATTATCGGTTATATTTAATTTTTACTTCTATACATGAAATTCTGTTCTATGCGAAGCAGTTTTATTTAAACCTAAACATCTTATACATTTCATCTCTTCTCCTCACGAGAGTGTTTCTTTTTACTTATACATTTTTTTTGCCCGAATATTCTAAAAACAGCCAGGGGAGGCTTCTTTGTACAAGCTTTACCGCTAGTATATAAAATGGAATAATGTTCCTATCAAATTCAGCTTTTTTTCACACCGGGGAGATTTTCCCTCACAATAAGTCATATTCGTTGCTAGTTAATCATACATACTTTTTTGCAGCAATATCGGTCAGTTAGCAAGCCAATTGTTTGTTTTCTTCAGGTACTTTTTTAGAATTCGGCCATGTTGATTGTTTTTCTTTTACAAATAAAGAATTTCAACTTGTGGGTCCCTGGAAATGTGGTGATTTTCTCAGTTTTTCCGATTTGCAGGGCGGAATAAAGAGATTTGTACCATCCGCTAACCTAGTTAGTCTTGCCATTATCTGTACATGTTTCTGATTGTTTTTTCGAATAAACATTAATCCCAAAATGCTTATCTTGGCTCTTTTATGCAAAGGACCGATATGTAGTTCTTCATATAACTCTACAATTGGTCTATAATTGTTGAAAGCTTGCTGAAATACAATTCTTATTCCTCTGTTGAGCACACTTTGGATTTTTCTAGTAATTGTTTGATTCGCCAAGCCATATACTATCAGACCATATTCTGTAAGCGATAGGATATGAGATTTAAAGATCTTTTTCGCTATACCTATATCTAGAAAGTATCTTAGTCGTGATAGCTGGCTTATTTTACTTTGCAACCTACCCCTCATAGTTTTAAAATGATCATTAAAGTCTAACGATTCATCGATGATAAATTCTAAATATTTCACATTTTTTTCTATTGATAGAGGGTGAGTGCTATACATTCAACGTTGTTCCAATATGTTCCCAGTATCTGATACTCTGCTATATAGCTTCCCTTAAATCTGTACACATCTACGATCGAGGGATCTTTATTTTCACAACAGACGTCATAATCATTATGTACAATTATTTTCTATGATACATTTAAATTATTTACAGTACTAGCAAATAGTTCGATCAGCGAAAAGGAACCAACCCAACATGAACCGTATGATAAACCCACTGGTTTGGGTACTGAAATTGAGAATTTAAGTAAAATGGATATCATCTCTGCACTGTTACTCCAGGAATCCCCGATTACAAGGCAGGCCTATGGCTATCAACTCAATGATATGATCCTCTCCTGTAAATACCAAGGATTTGACTGTTCAAACCCGTAAGCTTTTCGTAGTCTTCGTAGATATATACTCAGCAAATTCACTCTAATCATATCCAGTCAGCAAGATTAAATTTAATTAGTTCTGTGAATCGCATGTTATAAACAATGTCTATAATCATTGATTAACTCTGTTGTGTATGAATTGTGATCCTCACTGTGATATTAAAGTTTGGGTCGAGAGCAAGAAAGAAATTCTCCAGAATTTATCAGAACGAAAACGACGGGAATAAGTGCTATTCCTATGATTATTGAGAAATGCTTTGTGATTTCTGGATTCTCTTCCTTTCTTGAGGTTCAACTGAAGAGAAATTATTTATAGAACTGGCGCCATACCGTACTAGCTACTAGTTAATTTTACTCCACACTACTTTGTCAACTCTTCTGTTGTAACCACTATAAACTACCCTGGCCTATATAACTAATGATAACATATTATGATAATGTTTGTATAATTTCATTTTTAGATTGATGTGGACCACAATTTACAACTGGAAGTATGGGAACTGTTTCATTTTCAATGCCAATGCTAACAAAAGTATGTCGAAGCTGAAATCCCATCTTCCCGGGCCTGACAATGGTAAGAATATTGGAATCACAATGATATTCTATAATGTAATTATGGTCCTTCGTCTTATCATAATTATCATTTTTTTCAGCAAGCTATGTATACCTAATATCGAGAGGTATACTTTATACATTACATGTATTATGTAGTCATGTCTGATTTAATAACGCTCCGCAGCATTGAAACGCATGTATGTATGGTTTTATTGATAACTGATTGTTGTATGTCTTGTTTCCTAATTTTCTTTTATTTCTTCTCTATTATTACTGTAAAAAGTAAACTGGAGAAACCTTCTATGAGCATTTTTCTTTACTATTTTATCCATTCACATGTAAAACATATACCGGTATGTATGACGAATGTTTCTACTCACATCCAATAAATGGGTGATATGAAGGTTTTCTCCCCAAAACAAGAAACTAAGTCTTTTTTATAAACAATTCTTTGTTATGGTTATATGTCCCTGCTATTATTAAATGCTATGGACTATTTCGAATGTAATCAATATCTTAAGAAATAAATAGCTCCATATAAGAGTAAAACCGATACGTTGTATTCCTTTCCTCATTTCCACAGGGCTTCAGATCATTTTAAATATTGAGCAAAACGAATATTTGG
Organism: Sthenelais limicola; assembly: GCA_942159475.1. Lineage (NCBI taxonomy): Eukaryota > Metazoa > Annelida > Polychaeta > Phyllodocida > Sigalionidae > Sthenelais > Sthenelais limicola. Next base: position 65,446,353 of record OW804097.1, on the reverse strand, counting down.
AGATTACTCAAGCTGTTGGCGCCAAAGTAATTGTGCACGATTCAACCGAGATGCCTTTCCCTGACGAAACTGGCATTGAAGTCACCTCAGGTCTTTCTACTTCAATTGGCCTGAAAAAGGTAAATTGTATACACAAGCTAAACAAAGTTTGCCTTGGTATATTTTGATACTTGTTTCCCTCTGCTTCATAATGAACTGTATAGGGAAAAATAAAGATAAAGCTCACATATGAATCATTACTATAGCCGCATGTATTGGGTGCAATTTAATTACTTCAATTTTCTAATGGACATCTTTTTTATATTGGAAATATTTCTGTGTACCATTACAGGTTGACACGGCTCGATTGGGTGGAATATATAGTAACTGCCGAGACACATCTCAAGATTATTCCCACTTAAATATATTTGAGGAGATCTACCCTTGGACCAATTACTCACTTAAGGTAAGAATAATCTGAAATAACTGAGGATGGCAGAATTATTTTAAAATAACCTAGATTGTCATAAAAACTACTTGTATAATTATAACACAATGTCACACACACACACCTCTCTTTAATAAATAAATAATAAATAATGGAGAAACCAAGAGCTTCATGACTGTCAATCGTATTCTGTATTAGAGAGGAGGCAGATTAAATCTATACATCAAAATGTTCTTTTTAGGCCTGTCAAAAGACATGTTTGCAGTCATTTGTTATGAGCTATTGTGCCTGTTTTGATGCAAGGTTCCCTCCAATTGGCCCTGCTTTAGCAGATACTCCGTGCTTACCAACAAATCAAACTCAGCGTAAGTAGATTAATGTCAATGAATGTTCCGTCTTTTACATGTTTGTATCGAATCATAGAAAAAGAATATAGTTCGCCTACATTGCCATAATCTGTACCATGTATCACACGTGTAGTGGTCCTGTTGCCTAAAATCAACAAACTGACATAGCCATTTCTTATGATCGATCGACAAACGACAAACGACAAACGACAAGCCTTAGAGCAACAAATTGACATGGGATTCTGGGGACAAGGGACAAATACTCATTCTTAGCGCGACAAATCGACACAGGAATGTTACACGAAATGTTAATTTGAGGTCCCCCCTCCAAGGTATAACAGTTTCTTCTATTTACAGAAGCCTGTTTGGACTATGTAAACGATATGTATTTAACTGATGTCAGTTGTCACAAATGCTATGAAGCATGCAAGTAAGTAACATTACATTACACCATGCCTCATAAACACAGTGGCGTAGGAAAAGGGGGTCGGGGGCGTTGCCCCTCCAACCAACAGATAGGAGGGGGGCAGAGCATGTTCCCACCCCCCAATATCAAGGGGTTAATAAATTATTTTTTACCGGGACTAATGCACCTTACGGGGGTCTTCCCTTACTACTTGGTGGAGCACTAATCCTGAATATATCATGGGATTAATTAATCTGAGAATATTGTCAAGAGGATAGCCTATACACAAATGTATTTGTTATTCCTAGGGTAGGAACGTCTCACTGATGATAGGGCAGAAAGGATAGGAATTCACACAAATAATCTTCCTTTATTTAACTTATAAAACAGGCCCAAAATATTCCCCTTACACTGCGTTCACAGCATGCAATTGTTAACATTAAGTTCTTCTTTGAAGAAATATTTGTTCTAAACTATTTGCTCTGAAAGATAGTGAAGAATTGGCAATGTTCATTCCATAACAACATAGTCCGAATTTGTCAATTCAGCTCATCACAAAAAGAACATTACAAATTTTAAAGAAGTTGGGAGGGGTGCTTCCAACCGTCTGAATTTCAGATTTATTTAGCTTATGACTTTGTTGAAAAAGAGTGTTGTGGAGTGGAATTTTTGCACTTTTTATTGGACTTTAACTTTAATTTTAAAGAAATTGCATAAAGTATAGATACGGGCATGGAATTTTCTATCCAAACCTCTCAGGCCCTGCAAGCCAGTCTTACAATTTCCACAGATGATGAGGTAGATGACATGCACAATATTTATTTGTATTTTCTATTTTGTTTGGTATGTCCAGGGCTTCCAACTCTCAAAGTATTAAAGATCTGCGATATTTTTATTCAGAAAAAGCACATGATGCGATGTTTTTTTTAGCAGATCTGGATACAACTGTAATAATTATATATATTATAGACAGGTGCCAATCCAGGTGAAATTACACATTTCTAGAGGCATTTTTTGTTAATAATTGGTAACAGGTGGTTGTATACCAAGTAAAATCTGCTGAATCCGGAACTTCCTGTTACCAGCCTAAAATACTAATATTTCCTATCACCAGGGGGAGTTTTTTTTTGTCAATTTCTAGTTTTTTTAGTAGCTATATGAAATCATTTGTAGAGGATATTATTAGCATTCATTTCATATACATTTCATAATGACCTTAGCTTAAAGCTGCATTCCTAATTTAAAGTGCCCCCAAAATATTTTCCTCAGTATTTTGTTTCCTTTGTCCTGAGTACTGTAGAAAGGAAGATTCAAATAGATAAACTCAAGCAACAACAGTTGCCCCTCCCCCAATCGTGGATAGCTTCCTACGCCACTGAAACATATATGATATATAATTATAATATGTTCTTTACAACTTTGTTATATATATAATATGTAATTTTTTCAACATTGATAATCATCCATCTTGGTAGAAAAAGAAGAGGTGTCACGTTATTTTAATTATGGTGTTTGACGTAAAATTACACTTCATAACTCATATACATGTAGTAGTATTTGTATCCTAAACAAGAAAAATCAGACTAAAACATTGGTAAAATATACAACTATGTACATGTATACCCAAACACATGGAGGAGTCGGACGTGTCGGACATATTAATTCTATGGTGGATTGAAGAGCCGCATGTCTTTAAATGTTGACAGTATTGAAATATGGTTACAAAGTGCAGAGAGCAACAAGGACACGTCCTTACTGTTTGGCGTCAGTCGTACTAAGGGACGCTGAGCAAGCTTTATTTGAACAGGAAAGCATCCTGCCGTAATTAGGTCAGCGATGACGCAATAGCAAAGTCGTAAAAGATACGAAACTAAAGTGAATAATTTTAACACTCCTTCTCACTTGCTTGTGAAGTATCCTACAGTTTAAGATTACACACAATTCATATTTGCTATATATATGTTTTACTCACAAAGTTAGTAACAGACCTTTCAATTATCCTAGAAATACTCCTGGTATTAGCACCTTATTATTTATCAGATCATTAGTCAGAATTTAAACACAGTAGACAAACTACCTGACTTAGCAATAACATTTGACTTAGGACGTGACTTAGAATTATAGCATCTTTCAGTTATAATGAGAGTTCAGTTCTAAAAAATAGAGATTTTGAGAAGAAAGTCTCTTCTCAGTGTTAGAGTGAAGTAGGTTTGACAAGAACTAATTGTCACTAGGCCTCTTCACTCCAGTCATGGTGCGGAGCTTGTGGAACTGCTCCTTATTCAGACCTTTGGTTAGGATGTCTGCGACCATGTCCTCACTGGGACAGTACTGTAAATCTACGGTACCGTTTTCCACTTGCTCACGGATGAAGTGGTACTTAATACCAATGTGTTTTGCACGACCATGAAACTGGGGGTTTTTGGCCATGCAAATAGCTGATTGATTATCCTCGTAGATCAGCATTGGTGTGGTTGGTGCGTTCGTTAGGTCACCAACGAGTTGCCTCATCCAGACTGCTTCCTGAGCAGCACTTGCCAAAGCCATGTACTCGGCCTCAGCGGTGGAGAGAGCTACACAGCTTTGCTTCTTACTTCTCCAGCTGACGGCGGTTCCACTGATCTGGAAAATGTACCCTGAGGTGGATCTGCGGTCATTGATGTCGCCGGCCCAATCAGAGTCGGAGAAACCAAGACAGTCGCCTGGATTTCCCTTCTCGAAGCATAGACCATAGTCGATGGTCCCCTTCAGGTAGCGCATGACTCGCTTCACTGCCGTCCAGTGCTCGTTTGATGGTTTCGAGCAGAACTTAGCTACATTACTCACAGCATATGTGATGTCTGGTCTTGTCCATGTAGATAAGTACAGTAGGCTGCCAACAGCTGATTGATACAGCGACTGGTTGACGGCCTCACTATCTTCATTAGATTTGGTGAGTTTGACGCTAGTGTCCACTGGCGTCGCCACAGGTTTGGCCTCGCTCATCTTGAATTTCTCAAGCACTCTCTCAGTGTAAGCTGATTGACCCATCCAGATATTCACAGGATTTGTCTCTTGGTCAACAGCTACACCCAAGAAGTATTTGAGTTTACCCATGTCGGTCACAGTAAACTCATCAGCGATGGCCTTCTTCACCTTCCTCATTTTGTGTTCATCTCCTGCTGCTATGATTATGTCATCAACATAGACAGCAAGAATCACCAATCCTCCTTCTGATGTGTATATACACGGGTCATTAGTAGATTGGCTGAACCCAATCCAGCAGCGTGGTGATTGTTTAAGGCCATAAATGCTCTTCTTTAGCCTAGAGACGAGATCTTCTTTGCCTCTAACCTTAAACCCTTCTGGCTGCTTCATATACACTTCCTCCTTCAGGGTGCCATTTAAGAAGGCTGTTGTCACATCGAGCTGATGCAGATGGAGATTATCTCTTGCAGCTAGTGCAATCACTGTGCGGACTGACTCTGACCTCACTACTGGACTGAAGGTCTCATCGTAGTCCAGTCCGTACTGTTGGGAAAAACCTTGTGCAACTAGCCTTGCCTTGAACCTCTCGATGGTTCCATCTGCTCCCAACTTCTCCTTAAACACCCACTTGCTGCCGACAGTCTTCCTGCCCTTTGGAAGTTGAACCAAGTCCCAGACTTGATTTCCATGGAGTGAGTCCATCTCCATTTTCATGGCATCCTGCCATTTCTTCTTGTTTGGTCCTGACACTGCATCCTGTAGAGAAGTTGGTTGGGGATTAGTGTGAGTCAGTTGCACCCATTCGCCATACATGTTAGGTGCTCTCCTCTCACGACGTGGCCTTTGAGCTGCTGGCTCCTCTGGCTCTATCACTTGCTCAACTTCCTCTACCACTGGCACATCTTCCTCTACCACAGACTCGTTGTCACTGCTGTCAAGGAGTATGGTTGTCTCGATAGAGCAGCTAGGCTCCTTCTTAACCACGGGTTCGGGCTCCTTCTCCACAGCAGATTGCTCCTTCTCAACCCCATGCTTTGTCTCATCAAAGATGACATCACGGCTGAGAATCACCTTGGAGCGCTTCACATCATACAGTCTGTATCCCTTGGTAGTGGTACCATAGCCAAGAAAGATGCACCTCCTGGCTTTAGGATCGAATTTCTTCCTTTCATCCTTAGGTATGTGAGCATAGGCTAGACAGCCAAACACCCTCAGCATACCTACATGAGGTTTCTCACCAGTCAGAGACTCATAAGGGGTCATTCCCTCAACTGCAGTGGTTGGGCTCCGGTTTCTCAAGTACACAGCTGTAGACACAGCTTCTGCCCAAAACTTGCGGGGGGGTTTAGACTCAGACAGCATACAGCGAGCTGTCTCGACGATCGTGCGGTTCATTCTCTCCGCAACTCCATTTTGCTCCGGCGTTTTTGGTACAGTTAGCTCCTGTCTGATTCCTTCCTTCCTTAGATAGGCTTGAAACTCTGTTGAGGTATACTCGCCACCATTGTCAGACCGAAGTGCCTTCAATTTCATGCCCGTAGAAGTCTCTACCTGGGCTTTCCATTCCAGAAATTGATTGAACACTTGGTCCTTGTGTTTTAGCACATACACCCAGGTGTACCGAGTCTTGTCATCAACAAAGGTTAGGAAGTATTCACAGCCACTGAGTGATTTGGTACTCATCTTCCCACACACATCACTATGTACCAAACCCAACACTGCTTCACTTCTCTTTGCACCACTGGTAGGAAACTTGGTGCGATGATGTTTTCCTTGAACACATGGTTCACACACACTTACATCACCATTCATAGCACAGTCCAGTCCAACAACCATGCTTTCTGCGTTTAGTTTCCTCATATTCTGATTGCCGAGATGTCCATATCTCTTGTGCCACAGTTCTTCAGTGGGCTTGTTCCCTCTCTGTGTCACAGCTGCAATGTGGTGGTTCTCCTTACAGTTCACATAGTAAAGATCTCCTACTCTCTCTCCTGTTACCACAATCTCATCATTAGAGTCAATAAATTGGCATCCATGATGAGTAAATACAGTACGCTCTACATAGCGAGTGGCCTGAGAAATACTAAGGAGATTGAAAGAGAGCTCGGGCACATATAAGGAATTTCTCAGTTTAGCAGTCTTCACTTTACCTTCAGGGAGTTCCATTTCCAGTGAGACAGTTCCAGTCCCTACTCCAGGTAGATCATACCCATCTCCCACTGTAACTCCTTGTGGTTGATCAAGAGGGGTATAAGTAAGGAAGTTAGACCTATCGTTGCACATATGACTCGTGGCTCCAGAGTCAATGATCCATCCTCCCGGTGCTGCCCCCTTGACGGACAGAGCGTGTATCACAGTCAGCCCGACGTAGTCACTGTCAGAGCCGCTGTCCTCCCTGGCGCTGTGCGCTCTGTGTGGCTTGCTCTTTCCTTTGTCCTTACCCTCGGACTTCTTAAGCGCGGGACACTCACGCTTAATATGGCCAATCTTTTGACAACCGTAGCATTTAGGTCCTTTAGCAGTCGCTTTCTGACCCTTTTGCCGCCTCACAAACATTGCCTTCTCCGATGCTGTACTGTGTGAGGAAGTACCATCCTCATACTTTCTCTCCTCATGGAGCAGTCGCTCCGTGACTACTTCCATCTTAGGCACATCTGTACATGCCTCGAACGCCGTAACAAGCATGCCGTAGGAGTCTGGTAAGCTGGCGAGAAGGTGCACTACTCGGTCCTCATCAGTAATGGCGTCCCCAACTACTGATAGTGCACTGAATGTTTCAGTCATTGTCCTTATGTGATCCTGTACAGAATCACCATCCTTCAGCTTTAATGAATACAGTTTCTTCCTCAGATGAAGCTTGTTGGCCCATGACTTCTTCTGAAACTGATCCGCTAGCTTGGTCCATACTGCGACGGGACTTGTGGGCTCTCCAACCAAATACAAGAGAGCTGGGTCAATTGATAGAACTATGATGGCCAAGGCTTTGTCCCATCTACTATCAAACTTTACCCTAGCATCACCATTCTCTGGAGTTGGTCGAGTTTCAGTCCCTTGTACAATATTCCACAGCCCATCCTTCATCAAGGCCATTTGGCACTGTAACTTCCATGTTGGGTAGTTACCTCCCTTGAGTGAAGAAATAGATGCTGTATTTGCCGCCATTTTCAATTTGAGTGTACACAGAAAAACTCCAAACTTCTAAGTCACATAAAAGTTCTTTCCTGCACTCAAAAGTTCACAAAATTTAGCTCGGCATCTGCACAAAGTACTCACTGACTATTTCGTCCACAGTTGAAGGTGTCTGGGCCCATAACCTATTGAAATATGGTTACAAAGTGCAGAGAGCAACAAGGACACGTCCTTACTGTTTGGCGTCAGTCGTACTAAGGGACGCTGAGCAAGCTTTATTTGAACAGGAAAGCATCCTGCCGTAATTAGGTCAGCAATGACGCAATAGCAAAGTCGTAAAAGATACGAAACTAAAGTGAATAATTTTAACAGACAGTTGGGAGAAAAGTGCTCGAATCCAACCGCCATTGCTCATATCAATCTTTTAACGATACTATTTGTCCTTGCTCAACAAACACCCCTCAACAAAACATCGGGTCCTTCGATATATAATTATTCTGTTCTGCCTTGCTATTATTATCTTGCAGCCATACAATATACCAACAGAGGATATCAACGTCACTATGGCCATCTAAAAGATATTTAGTAAGTGACAGTTAATAATTGTAATTCTGTAACGTTGGCAACGATAGTGCTATACAGTGAGTTTTTTCTAATTGAAGAAAACTGAGCCATATCTAATTAGATTTAGCAAACATTTTATTGCAATCAGTGATCGATGTATGACTATTATACTTTGCCATAAACTTTAAGGAAGCGTTCCTAAACACCCTGACACATCCATCCAGCAGCATCCAACAGATGAAAAATCAAAGTTTGAATCCCTATGAGAATCTGCTACAATTGCACATATATTATGAGGAAATAAACTACCAACTCATTTGGGAGAATCCTTCAACTGATGTAAGTTCAGTTTGAAAGCACTTCCCGGTGCTTTTCAATCCATTTTATGCTTCAAACCTAAAGTGTTATTTACCAACTTTAAATTTTAACCAATAATTTGCAATATTATTTTCTACTTTAAAACACCAATATTTTACTAATGAAACTTCTTACTGATGCCTTTTTTGTTATCTTTCAGCTCGCTACATTCTTAAGTAACCTTGGGGGCTCTGTTGGACTGTGGATCGGTGCCTCTGTCATGAGTTTGTTTGAATTCGTAGAATTAACATTAGATATGTTAGTATTGGGCATGGCTAAGTTCTGTGGACAGGCAAAGAAGAAGGAAAAGAAGAAGGAAAAGAAGATGACAACATCAGGAGTCGAACCTTCTACCTATATGTAAAGTTTACAGATGATGGTGTTGTGAATGAATTTTCTTATGACACATCATATATGAGTATATTTTAAAGGATTCTTTGGTATATAGCTGAGAGTGCAGCTTTAATGTGCCTGTTAATTTTATAACAGAACTTCAAGATGATTCCTTGTGAGGAGTTTAAAGTTTTAAGCTGATGGACATGTAGATGGAGTTTTCTCTGAAATAATTATTTGATCTATTTATCAGGGAATTCCGCATTATAGGCATTTTGGGAATTAAATCAAGTTAATATGTATGCAAAATCCATCCTTGCCAGCATCAGAAAGCGAAGATTTTAGAATATATCTAGGATGTTTTTATTTCGGGACTGACTTTAAATTAGATATATGTTATAACAAGACATAATTCTCAAAATCAGTATTAGTCAAAGAGAGATATCTAATTGTATTCTGCCCTAAGCTTCCATATGGCAACGCTGTGTTACTGATAATATAAAAGTTTCTGTTAACTGAGAATGCAACCTTCAGTACTTATTATTTACGAAACATCATTAAAATATATATTGATTTTGACTAAGAGGTATAATCAGTATTATATTTTCTCAATTCAGTATTAGTCAGTATTAGCTATAGGAAATAAAGGTCGTCCAACCTGAGACATTTTAAGAAAATATAATACTGATGTAGTCAAAATCAGTGTGTACACGTTGTAATGAGGTTTTGTGACTGATAGGTAATGTTCCAGAACTTTATGCTTGCTTTGGATGGTGCAAATAATCTCAATGTTTTAGAGATGCATGTAATATACATTAACAGGAATACTTCTTACACAGCTCTCAAAGCAGGATACAAATATTTAGGTCTAATTTTAGATAGAAACCTATCATTCAGAGAATATATCAATAACATTCGAATTAAGGTCCAAAACAAACTCAGATTACTATTTAATGCAAAGACACTGCCTCACACAAAAGAACAAACGTGATATTTCTAAAATGACAATTCTGCTTCACTTTGATTTTGGTGATTATTTATATGATTCCGGTCCAAGGAATCTATTTGGTAAGCTGCAATCATTACAGGACTCAGCTCTGCGTATTATTTTCAATAAAAATAAGAGAACTAATGTAGACCAAGAACATCTTGATATGAACCTCCTTCATTTAAATAAAAGAAGGCAAAACATATTTCAAACCTCAGTAGACAATAGAAACTTAACGACTAGAAGCCATGTAAAAGGCCAAAGAAATATAAAACTAATACAACCAAAATTCACTAAAATATTAAACTCTTTTACTTACAAATCAGTCAAATACTGTAATGAACTGGGAATTGGGGCTCACCAAATAGAGGACCGGTAAACCTTCCTTAACCTCATCACTGAGGGTTTGGAAAATATTGAATTACTATAATCAACATTGTAATAACTTTGTAATAACTACTACGTTTTGGTAACTGTATATGATTGTGTTTTTCACACGTTTATGTTTCATGCCTTTGTATTTATGTTTTATGATATATTTTATGTTTTATATTGTTAAATATATTATATGATGCTTATGTTTTGTATGTTTGTGTTTCACTGTTATGATGTTGACTGACGTCATGAGTGGCTATATGCCAGTTTTGCCCTGCCAGGGAGCGACCAAATCTATAACATACTTTCAATACATCTCTGTACACTGTATAAACTATATTCAAGTTTAGTTAGGATAACGTGACAATTTATATTGTCCTGACTGTTTTATTTTTACTCAACTCTGCTGATATATTGTGTCCAAGTAGTATAGATATTCAGTATAGCAGCAAATAACTCTCTGGTCTTTACATATATTATCTAAAGAGTATCCACTCCTATAGTCAAGGACCATATGCAGGAAGACCAGAAAGTCTTTTCTGATGCATGGCTCCTATTTGTACGTCATATGTTTAGGTGCAAATAAAGAATATTTTGATTTGAATTGAATTGAAAATAATGCTACCATATGGTTTGACGAAATATTGGATTTTGCTACTACTTTGAGAAAACAGTAATTTTGTTAAGTCTAAATTAATATGTTTTTATGAAGTTTTGACAAAGTTACCAACCAGAAATGAAAATCGTCATTCTGTCCCGCCTTTAAGCCATTACCAGGCCTATAACAATACAAGCGGGATCATTTTAAATGATCATAAGAATACCTTGATTTGAAAGCAATCAATTCGCATATTTTTCATGATATATATATATATATATATATATATATAACTAATTACTGAGCACAGATTACCTCAAGAACGCTGTCGCGTACGTATTGTGACATAAAATCGGTGGACAATAGGTTTTGGCTTATTCCATCGGGAATTGAAATATCAAGTAAAACATATGTGTTAAGAATGAATTCTATTGATTTATGATGGTTTTCCATATAATTTTTTTTTAATATCTTTTTGCAGCTATAAATATTGAATGTCTTTCTACGGATATACTATTTATAGGGCATTCCATACTCACCCCCAAATGACCTTGATGTGACCTTCGCAGCTATACCAAATTTTGCATAAAACAATGCTTATGACTCATAGAATTAATATTTAATCACAGAAAAGCAATCACTATATTTTCCTCAGCTTCAGAGACCCATAAAGAGCAAAGACACCATATGCAAGACTTTTCTGAGAATGGCCAGGCCTCTAATTGGTTTAACATGGAGAGAAGCAGTGAAGCAGGGAGCTCGACCACACATCTTTAGTACTCTTTACGATATTCGTTGAAAAATTAGCCCAGAATATTAAATCAAATGAGAATATTAGGGATATAAATCTTGGCGATAGCGAAGTTAAACTTGTTCAATTTGCCGAGTTGTTCAATTTTCTCGAGTTCCACGGGTACATACTCATATAACGGCGTGTACATATCAGATTCACATGCTGTGTTTTACTTTCTTATTCCCTTGTTTTGAAAAATCGTTGGTGTTGGGTGTATGGGCGCCTCTTAATTGAGGTCAATAAAAATATTTGTATGTTTCTATCAAAACATGTCTTGTCTTTGTTCTCTTACTATACGGTACTGCATTATATCTTTTCTCCCCTCAGCACTGAAGGTCTCCAACTAAAGCAAGTTCATTTCCTTGGGCACAGGCTGTGTATGGACAATGGACGTTTTCTTTGTTTAGAAACTTCAAGGGACTCCAAATTTCTACAGTTTAAAGCAAGTTTGATTTAAATTTTAGTTTTACATTGGTACTTCTGGATATACGCATAAGAGCGCTTGACCATCAATAAAATAATATAATTATCTATACATCAATTACATGTAGTTGCCTGAACCTAGTCATGATGCCACCGGTACATTCATTTAGAGTACACTTTCAATAACAATAGCACGATACTTTGTTAATTCTAAGGGTTTGAATGCCTACATATAGGTTATACGTACTGCATTAGAAGTTGTTAAACACACTATTTTTTGTTTTGTTTTTATATTAGGCCAGAGGTTAACGAATTATAAAAAAAGCGTAGTTCCATATATAAAGATTGTATTCTCACTTTGCCTAGCTGCAGTATAGAAGCTATGAAAAAACTATTGCATATCATTTCATACAACCTCTACATCTATCTGAAAATAATTCAATTTATACTGTGCATCACAGTGCCACTAGATCTTATAATAATTAATTTCGCATTGTTATTACAAATTGTTATAGAAATAAATAATCATTAGTAAAATCCACCAAGTTAAGAAAGGAACTTGGAACTATAAAGCGGCATCCTATCTAATTCAATTCAATTCAATTCAATTCAAAACATTAGGCCTACTTATTCATACCTAAAGGGGACGTAGGCCTACAAATAAGTGCCATATACTTCAGAAAAGGACATTTCTGGTCTTAATATACGTCCCTGGACTAGGGAAAAGTTTCAATTTCAATTATAATTACAATTTTTAGAGGCCAGACGAAATTGGGAGTTGCAGTTAAAATAACTGTTAAAATAATAGGTTGGCCTAGTGCTTATATAGTGGTTGTCCTAGTCCTAGCCAAGCTAAAAGCAGACCAAATGATCGAACTTTAATCATTTATATTTGTATGCCATTGTCTCTTACCACCATGATTTTAAATAAATAAGTCAAATTTAAATGATCATACGATGAATACGGTATACACTTCGTGAGACCAACGATCCTATAGCTACACAGCTATAGGATCGTTGGTGAGACTTCAAAAGCTCGAGGTCTGGTGCTGCAGGTCTGGGCGCGGGAATGAGTCCGATCTGGATCGTTTCGCCACGTAGCGGCTGTGCACAGAACTACAGAATTAAAAATGTCGTAAAGCAATGTTGACATACTAATTTATACACAGACTAAAACAGAATGACATATTCAGCTCATATTAAGAGAAACAACATGATTAATCTACTTGAAAGCTAAAATTAATTAATCCGCGTGAAACTAGATTAATAAACTAGATATTGTATGTCGTAAAAAGCGGTTTTTGTCGGTTGTCTCGGGACCTAATGAAAAGATGGACTACGAATTTCGGGCCAAGCTCGCTGCAGAAAGGCAAAAAGTCGAAGATTTGTTTGAGTATGAAGGAAGAAAGGTTGGACGGGGAACCTATGGCCATGTGTTTAAAGCCAAGCGAAAAGAGTAAGCACTTTATTTTCTGCTGTATACCCATATGGGCACAATGTTGTTTATATCTACCTCAGTCCTCACTCTCAAATCTCATATTATCGGCTATTTTGATTTCTCTTTGGTGTCAACGTATCTTTCTTAAAATTCTGTATCAGTAATACGGTTGTCGGATCATTTGGCCCCGGGATCATTTGGCCCGGATCATCGGGCCCCGGCCTTGGATGTTTGGGCCCGAGTTTAAATACGTTTGGTCCCCGGCCCGGGCTTGGACGATTGGGGCCCACCGGGCCTTGGACGTTTGGACCCCGGCCTTTGGGGCCCAGCCAGAGCCCGGTGCGTTCTGGAAAATGTGGTCTGGAGTGGGGTGCGGACGTATAGGCCCCGGGACTTATGGGCCCAGACGTATGGGCCCCGGTAGGCCCAGCCGTTTGGACGTATGGGCCCAGCTCGGGACTTATAGGCCCCGACCGTTACAGGGGTTTTGGACTTATAGGCCCCGCTTCAAAACTTAGTGATATATTTTTTTTTAGTCAAATAATTATTTTATTAGTCAGTTTTTACTAGGGACAGTCCACTACTACCTTTACTGACTTAGGACAACCAATTTAGGGTTAGGTTTAGGGTTATTTTTAGTATGGTTTAGTATTCTTCTGGGCCTATAAATCCCGGGGCCTATAAGTCCAACGCGAGCGGGCCTTGGGGCCTATAAGTCCAGAGCTGGGCCCATTGGTCCCGGGGCCTATAGGTCTGGTGTCCGTCTGGAGTTGCACTATAGGCCGCCTTTTGCACAAAAGTTTCAAAACCTGCATTTTACACTTTTGTGTACTCTATCATGTGGGAGTGGGGATGGGATTTTTTTTTCATGTTTTCATTTTACACTACCTACCTCCTCTAGTTGGACAGGATGAGTATTGGGAGGGGGGGGGGGGGGGTCTGTACTTATTAGCCTATCTACACTTTTTTACCTTTTTTCTCTGTAGGCTATTCAAAACTTGAATGTGTATTCCATTAAAAAGACAGTGTATATTGAGTTGACAGACTACTACCATTGTTATGGAACAGTCGGTCCAATTAATAGTAATGAAATGAAAATATTTCTTATGTGTATTTTAGACCCCCAAGAATTTCTTCTAGACGAGCACAACCGACCGCTATTCCGTAGGCGGAATAGCTTTGCTATGATATCGAATCACGTGACCGGTTGCCACCCCCCACCCCCCGAGGGATAAACATACTATGTACCGACACTGTCTTCTGAAGGCCTGTTTTAGTGCTTTTTATTTTTCGGGAACTTTCTAACCCATCCCAGAAGCTAGACTGAGCCAAGGGGAGCCAAGTTCAAATGGGAACATGTGTCACTTACTGAATAATTAAAATTAAAATCGCTTACCGCAGATTCGAATCGAGGGCAGTCAGCCATAACAAAATAAGAAAACAACTACAGGGGAAGGTATAAAGGTTCATGGAAGAGCCGCAGGGCGGGGGACTAGGCCTCAGGGAACAGGATGGAAGAGCCACTTAGTTACATCAATTGACACCAGGCGGTGCTGTTCACTGACTTGAGTCATGAACAGCGCCGAGGCCGCGGTGCGTTGGAGAACGAGACGGCTGGGTGGAGGTGGAGGGGAGTTCGTATAAAAACAATATTAGGCATTCAGATCTTCAGAAATATAACCAAACTATTAAAACAATTCAATTCAAGGCGGTACACTTTCTGGACTCCCTGTTTTATATTCTAAAGTAAAGACTAAGAGTATATATAGTCACAACACCTATATCCGATAGGACAACCAATTTTAGGGTTAGGTTTAGGGTTAGATTTCGTATGGTATGGTTTGGTCCAAGTCCACCAACTTGGTGGTCCGAGTCCACCAACCCCCTGGTCCGAGTCCACTAACCCTCTGGTCTGAATCCACTAATCCGCCCGGTCCGACATCACGCTGGTCCGTCTTTACTAGGAAGCAGGTAGAGTAATGGGGGTAGCAATAGAATACACAACCCAAGTGTAAAATAAAAACATAAAAAAAAAAATCCCCGAACCCTCCTCCCCCCCCCCCCACACACACACTGACACATACTACCTCCGCCCCACTCCAACCCCCAACATGATAGAATACACAAACAAAGTTGCAAATATGTTCCTAGATAAAAATTTACCAGGGTCCAAACGTCCATGGCCGGGGCCCAATCGTCCAGGCCCGTAGTCTAAACGTCCAGGCCATGGGGCCCAAACGTCCAGGCTGGGGCCCAATGATCCCAGGGCCCAATGATCCCGGGGCCCAATGATCCCGGGGCCCAAACGTCCAGGAATCCAGTAATAAATACATAGCTCTTAAGGCTCTCGATTATGTACATTACTGGTCCAAGTTCGTAATTATTAGATAGGAATAAAATGCCCACACACTGCACACCGAGGAACTGGCCGCCATCAATCAACCTACCTTACGCTCATTTTTAATGTTATGAGTTCTACAACATCAACGGGTGGTTGCACTATAAGCCGCATTTTATACAAAACCCACATTTTACACGGAAAACCCTGTATTTTACACGAGAAACCCACATTTTACACATTGCGTATTCTAACATGTTGGTGTGTCATTTATTAGTATGTTTGCACAGCAACAGGTTCTAACTCATTATTTCTTTGGGGATGTTGAAATATAATACTTTTTTTATTTTTTTATTTATTTTTTCTGACAAGCTCATCTCTAAAATGTCTGTGATAAAAATTTTGCAGGTTTTTGTATGTGTTTTTGACAATTTTAGTGATTTTTGTGGAGGTTGCATTCCATGATTAGGTTCGACAGTGTTGAGAACCTGTATCCATTTCCCTACCCTGTGTATTCTAACATGTTGGTGTGTGTGTGGGGGGGGGGGGGGGGAGGGGATTTTTTTTTCATGTTTTCATTTTACACTTGGGTTGTGGGTTGCTACCCTTCATCATTCTACGTATGGTACCCTATAGGTGTTGTGACTTAGAAAAAAATATTGTAACACTGTTGTTGCTTACATATTCATTACTCTTAGTCTTCACTTTACAGGAAGTTTAGAAGAAATTCTAGTTGTTCTAGAAAACACAGAAGAAATATTTTCATTTTCATTTTATTACTATTAATTAGACCGACCATTCCATAACATTGGTAGGCTAGCAGTCTGTCGACTCAATATACACTGTCTTGTTAATAGAATACACATTCAAGTTTTTAATAGCCTACAGAGAAAAAAGGTAAAACCTGTCAAGGAGATGATACTCTTCTTATTGTTTTACCTCTACATCTAGTAACAAATAGTAAATAGCAAAAATAATATCATACATCTCTCCCCCACGACCCCCCCCCCCCCCCCTCACAACATGATAGAATACACAAAGTATAAATTTTTGTGTAAAATGCGGCTTATAGTGCAACCCGCCCCAGACCCAGTCGATTGGACATTTGGGCCGGACAAATTCAATGTACATACGATCATAAGACATAAATAATAATTTATCAGGGGTCTCCACTAACTGAAATCATGCACTCACCCACAAGACTAAATGAGTATAAAAACCACTACTGTACCGGTACCGGTAGTCATAAAAATCTGGTAGTCCAAATTTTGGTCGCCTGGGGCGGGCAGGCGAGCGTTAATGGAAAACCCTGTTTATAGATTTTATTTTTAATGGTTAAGTAATACCGCAATTATAAAAACTAGGTGACATTCAATTAATTTAAGGTACCGGCGTAATGACACTATATTCACAGTACTTTACTTTTTAGTGACTAAGGTTACTGGTACAAAGATAGTGATGATAGTCTCATAGATAGATATATCCAACATTTGCTAAGAAGAATGAAGACTCCGAGTTAAGTGGAATTTCCATTCCAATCGACACTCATTAAATTGTTTTTACTCATGAGCCATGTACAATGTTCGTATGTAATTTTCTGAGTCTTTTATGTTAATTTCCAGTGGTAGTGAAACATGTGAATATGGCCTTAAACAGATTGAAGGAACAGGTATATCTATGTCAGCCTGTCGAGAGATAGCGGTAAGTAATCTCAGGAAAAAAAAAGCTAGCATTTATAGCCGTTCGTCATTTTGCACATGTTAGTAGTTTCGGGGAAACCAAGAGGCTAGTTAGGAATTGGCGTTTAGTCCAAAGAGGGTTTTATATCTAGAGAAAACACACTAAACAAAATATATAGAGAATGGAACGAGCCGGCAATAATCAAACATTTATTGGACGAGATTCCATTGGCAGAGTTCTTAATATGGACGAAATATTTTTATTGCACCCCACTTATAGCACCTCTCAAGAGCGATGCACATATAATAATATTCATTGCTAATCGTTTGCATAATTGATATTTGTTGCAGCTTCTTAGGGAATTAAAACATCCTAATGTGATCAGACTTCAGAAGGTATTTTTGTCACATGCCGACAGAAAAGTATGGCTTTTATTCGACTATGCTGAACACGACTTATGGGTAAGATTCAATTCCATGAAAATTTATTGACATAGCTATGCCATGTGCAATTATTACACTGGTGATGTTCATAAGCATAGTACCATAACTATTCGGTAGCTATAGCTATTCGGTTATGTACTCGTAATATATCATTACTTACGATTATATTTTTAACTACGGTATTCCCTGTTGTTTTGCCTGAATGTATGGCTTGATATTTCTTCATTTGTCTCATGATATCCTCATCGTTTCATGAGTGAGTAGTCATTTTGCCACCTTCTCATTTCAGCATATCATCAAATATCACCGATCTGCTAAAGCTAGCAAAATCCATGTCAGTGTTCCTAGAAATATGGTCAAGTCACTACTGTACCAAATCCTTGATGGCATACACTACTTACATTCTAATTGGGTCTTACATCGTGATCTGGTAAGAACAACTTAGATATTTTTAATAAATGTTACCCACAATACAAAATGGTTAGTTAACCTAATGTTTTGAACCTATATTTTTGTAAGTATTAAACATTTCTGTTTAATGAAATTAATGTTACCATTAAATAAGATAATGTCTACTTACTACAAAACCGTGATAC
The DNA here is from genome assembly GCA_942159475.1 of Sthenelais limicola. NCBI lineage: Eukaryota > Metazoa > Annelida > Polychaeta > Phyllodocida > Sigalionidae > Sthenelais > Sthenelais limicola. The sequence goes on along the minus strand of OW804097.1, from coordinate 65,428,151 downwards.
TTTAAAGAGCATATATATATTTATGAAACTATTTTGATTTTCTATTTTGGTTTTACATTCGTATTTTAGAAACCTGCCAATATTCTTGTCATTGGTGAAGGGCCTGAACGAGGACGGGTGAAAATCGGTGAGCATGATGGTCTCTGCTTCAGCTGGGACCACATTTTGAAAGCGTTTCTGATGTAATATTTGTTTTGAAATGTCAGTTATTTCCATATTTGTGATGTGTTACAGATAAATAAGTCACAAGTCACAAAAATGGATTTTGAGATAATATCTGTATCATATTTGAAAAGATTAGATTAAACGGATTCCAATGATAGTAAACAGTAGGACATCTAATAAGCATTTTTATATTTTAAGTTTGATGTTTTTAGTTTTGAAAAAACATGTTTGCAATATTTCTGGGTGGACAGTTACTAACTAGTAAAGTAGCTGAATATACTCTATGCGATGACCATATAGAAATGCATGGATATATTTAATACACTGTCTTGAAATTTTGTACATGTATTCATGCTACAAAAAGCGTTAATCACCCAAAAAATTAAAACATTCCCACCCAGACACCTTGTGAATAAAACACTTTGAAAAATAGCAATTTTGCGACTTGTGACTCATTTTCCGGTAGCACATCACCTTTATGGCCCCAAATATTGACACCATTTTCCACAATTTTCCAGCCGATATGGGTTTCGCTCGATTGTTCAACTCGCCTTTGAAGCCGTTAGCCGATCTTGATCCAGTTGTCGTGACATTCTGGTATAGGGCTCCTGAGCTTCTACTCGGTGCTAGACATTATACTAAAGCCATTGGTAAGATTTCTTCCGCCCCCCCCCCCCCCCCCCCCAAAAAAAAAAACAAAAAAAAACCAAAAAACCAAAAAAACTTGATTTGTTATATTCAGGAATAAATAATCATGCTCCCCCAACCATTTTTTGTCTCGTATGTTTGAATCTTCATTTTACATTTATATCCTTCCATTCCGTTTTTAGATCACAACCTTATACACAATTCGAATGTAAAACAAAATCACGAAATTTATGCCTGGTAGAATTTAATATTGAAATTGCATTTGCTATCTCTTTCTATCATCAACGATTGAGAATAATTAACATCTATTGCTGTAAATTGACTGGATATCGATATAATTTTGTCATTTTTTCCTCGCAGATATATGGGCTATAGGCTGTATTTTTGCGGAGCTTCTCACATCGGAACCAATTTTCCACTGTCGTCAAGAAGATATAAAAACTAGCAACCCTTACCACCATGACCAACTTGACAGAATATTTACTGTGATGGGATTCCCACAAGGTACTTTCTTCATCCACTCTCCTTCCTTTAATTACTTAATTATCATCATACTATATGGCCATTAACATAAATTCATGGACTGATCTGTTCGTTATTGCATTACAATGTACATATTAAGGGGAATACACATCAGACTATTCAGTTCTTCCAGTGTGTACCCTGGAAAAAAATATAACTGTAAGACAACAGTAATTTGAAGGCGAAGTACTATATATCGAGCAATATTTGCCACTGTTATTAGAGTACAATGTATTGAACATCATTTTATAGATATTTTTTTAAAATTGCTGAATGATCCAACACTTACTGCTGTTTTTAATAGGGCTATGTAACTCCAACGCTTGAACGTTAACTTTAAATAAAACTTCCCTCAAGTAAAGCATGTCTTGCATTTTATTTCCAGAAAAAGACTGGGAAGATATTAGGAAAATGCCCGAACACGGTACATTAATGAAAGACTTCAAGAAAAACAAGTAAGTTGCATGCATACATTACAGTGGATAACTTTGACTCATTAATTTGAGGTAATAATCAAAGTAATTTCTCGAGAAAAATCGTTTTATATTTGATGAGAATATCTCCAGAGCCTGTTAAACATTTCCTTTTGATTTGTGTATGTAGCACAGCTTTAAAATGAATGTGAATGTATGTACATGGATCACTTAGCTTATAAATGTATACCGATATATTGAATACTTTGATAATATGACATGCTTGCTTTGCAGCTACGGAAACTGCAATCTCATGAAATATATGGAAAAACACAAAGTTAGAGCCGATTCTAAAGCATTCCACTTGGTAAGGCATCACACCTGTAACAAGGGGTTATTCACAAATTGCTGGTCTTCTTTACCTTTCGATAATGGGACATTTGCGATGGAATAATATGAAATCCAAGTTTCTTACATATTTTGATTTTTTCACACATTTGCGATTTATATACAATATTTCAGCTTTCCAAGTTATTAACCATGGACCCCAATAAGAGAATAACGTCTGAACAAGCAATGCGAGATCCATATTTCTCAGAAGAGCCCCATCATTCACCCGAGTAAGTGAACATTATGGGGATATTTCTGCAAAGAATGATATTCGCCGTTCATAGTCATTAGTTTTTGTATCCATGTATAACATATTCGTGGATATATCGGATAAGAGTTAAAAAATTGTCGGAATTGTCGGAATAACACCAATAATAATATAAGAATAAGAATATTTAGCTAGGTCTATATCATTTAAGTCTGGTGAGATGTCGTTCTCGTGTGATGGTACAATCTTCGGCCGTATAATCTTTGCTTTGTCTATATTAGTAGTTCTATTTCTGCTGGGATCTATTTTTTTCCTGTGAGGCAAAAATAGACAATGATTAATTGTTGCTTTTGCTCAAAGGAATTATGTATAAGTTCAAATAACTCTTTTCGGGGTGATTGCTAGATAATATTACCGTTTGAATATATCTATCTGTAGACGAAAAATATAACTTTTCAATCATAAATACAGGGTTATAACTAGAGATGTTTCCTTGTCATATATCATCAATAATTTTGCCATGTGTATTTTAGTGTGTTCGACGGATTGCCTATACCATATCCTAAACGCGAATTCCTCTCAAATGACGACAATGATGACAAGGCTGACACTGCCGCCAGTAAGGTGGGTGGTCAAAAAGTAAGCATGCCGTCGCCTTGTTCTCTTTTCTTTCTACTTTCTTCTGGTAATGTATTTTTACCACTTGCTGCCACTGTGGAGCAGTATCCAATGCTTGGCTTGCTAGACTGTAGATATACGCCATGTCAGTCGAAGTCGAAGTTCATATTGTCATGTTGCCTCTGACTAGCCAGGTATCTTTACCTATGCAGCTTTGGTTACCATGCTCCTCTTCGTTAGCTTTGTCACGAGCCCTACCTCTCTGTAGAAGTAGATATGAAATAGCAATTAATCATGGAATGAGCCTATCACTTACATGTTACTCTGCATGTACTTTATGGGTTTGCTTTCTTTATCTAGAGAGTTTCATGCATGTCTCGAGCACTTTTAGTGGCTTGGAGCTATGTTTGATTTATTTAATGGCTTAAAACGCAGGACTATGGATATGAAGTAGACCACTCGGTCCTCAACGTTGCACAAGTGTTAGATTTAAGTTTGTTCCACTCATAAGGAGGAATCCAGAAGCCATCGATGAGTTGTCTATCGAATCGCTGTTATATTGAAAGGCGGGACCAATGACTGATTCGGTTATGTTGATGTCGATGGTAGATTTTGACATATGCACATCTTTATCTGTTACAGGCTGGCGGAAACAATGACCAGCAATCAGCTCACAACCAACCTCCTGCCAAGCGTGTTCGTGTTGTCCCTCCAAGCAGTACTAATGGTGGGAAAGTCACTTCAGACTACCAAGTAAGGATAGCCTCTATTTTGCCCCTTCTTGGCTTATTCATTCATGTATATTTTGGTCAATTGACCGACGTGGCATTCTGAAAGCAAGTTGAAGTTTGGCAATATATGTGATTATTTATAATTACTTCAACTATGTTAGCATGTGTCTACCCACAGGGTACTGAATGAAGATTGTCTTGACACTCTGTTATTGGGCCTCCCGTTTAAGGAGTTCCCGGTGGCTTAGTTGGTTAGGCACTCGGCATTCAGTGCTGGCGCTGTGCCTGATGAGGGGGACATGGGTTCGAATCCCGGACCCGGTGGAGTTTTCAAACTGCCACGTCTACCAATATCTTATTAGTATGAAATCAATGAGTCCAGTAAGGCTCGAGATCCTCCCTATTATGGGTAGACCCACTAATTGTGTTCCCTCTTTGTTGACAAAATAAACGTATCAACAAAAACTGAGACTTACTTGGAAGGTGAAAATTAAATTAAATTAAATTTATTAGGTAGATTTGATTAAAATTTCCCTTTTTCATTGGTCTAGGGTTATCTCTGATGATGGCCATAATGTAATACTTTCGTGTTTATTTTTGGAATTCTTTAGTGATTGTTTTTTTTGTAATTAATTTGCAGAAACCTGTGCACGGGCTGCATGGAAACAATCAATCCGGCATCAGCTTTTCCACAGCTAACACCTCCCAGACCAACAGTACCAACTATGGCCAGCGGTTTTAGGCTCAGTATTAGGACCATTTCTTTGCTACTCATGAAATTACCCCTGGAGATGATTGTTTTATGAAGTAACCTGCCTTAAAAACACTTAACGGGAACCAGTTTCATCCGCTCATTACATTAACATTGTATTCAACACATCTTACTCCCTTCAAGTGGAAAATGATAAGTTATTCAGATTAATTTAACGGCAATCAATTGTCTGTAGAGAAACATATCTTCTATTGTCTAGAAAATACTCGATACACTAATGCGAGGTTGTGTACATGTACCAATTATCATGTGTCACTAAGCAAAATTCGCTCTTTTCTACACAATCTTCCCCTATCAGGGATGCAAGTTCTCAGATTATTGACTTAATTCAGATATATGGAAGTCAGCAAATGTCCCATACAATACACTAAATTGACTCCTAAATACCAAAATTTTCTCAAAATCTCCGTTGACAATATTGTTGTTGATCATCTTGTGTTACACCAACGAATGCAGGCAGTTTGAGTAGAGGTTGTACACATGCCTTAGGGGAATGATGTGTAGAGACATCTATTTGAGTGTTCTCACGGCCCCTGGAGGTAGCGGAGACCGCCTGTCCCTGCTGGGGGAGAGGCGGCCTCAGATCATATCTGAAGTGAGATTCCAGATATTTCCGTTAGTCTTTAGCATTGGGTCAATGGAGCTCACGGAAATCCCCGAGGTCCTTCGCTCAAGAACTCCGGGAATGGTGCAGCAGGTGGCGATCTTATACACCCCTTGGACTGACCTAGATACCCACTGCTAGTTAGGCCACACTGCCCTACAAACACACATGGTCCTTTATATGACATGTGCGCCTTTATGTACCTCCCCTTGGACCTTGGAAAATGTTCAGATTATTTTACCTTACCAGACTTGCATCCCTGCCCTAACGATTTATATTTTCAAAAAATATATAATAAATCTAAATTTGTTGTAATATACCATAATATAATCTTTTTGGAATCCACTGCTCTTGCATGATTCGATGATTGTATTTACCAATCGACTTCATAGTCTATGCTCGATCCGGAGCGCCATGTCTTTTAACTGATGTCAGACCTTTTCTTAATTCATGGACTTGCTAGATACAGCGTAGCTAGACTATAGCGAATGGTGGAACAGTTACAGTGGATGATTATTGTTGTTCACCGTAATTCGTAAGACTTATTATTTTTCCTTGATTTACTGAAGGCGTCCTCCTTTTAACATCGGTCATTGGTAGTTATATTTGTGTAGTATAATGTGTATCCCTCTAATACAATTCTTCTTCAGTCCGGGATGCTTAAGTAGAACCTCACTGGGATGTTCGTGAGATGTCACTAAGCAACTTTAATTGCATCCATACATGATCTAAAGGATTGTCTTTATCTCGTCCATTGATGGTGCACATTTCAATTGCCATTTGTAGTCAATAAAGAGACTATTTTCAATGATGAATGGTCATTTATGACCGATGGGGAATGTGACAGAAAACTATGGTGCGATTCATCTAACGATAAATGTATTTAATCTGTGCGAAGTGTGTGTTACAAATGAATTGCTGTTATAAATGTAAAATGTACATGTGTAAGTGATAGGATTGTTTACGATTGCGATGTATGTCTGTGTAGGATATTTGAAAATAAAACTTGTAAATACATATATATATACTGGCTACTTTTATGTCTTGGTACTACAAACTATTGAACGATACAACACAACGGAAAAGAACTTTTTTTTTAATTGTTTATTTTAGGTATGTACAACTTTGTGATCATCTCCACAAACGCAGAATTTCAAATCTTCCGCAACAAACTTGCAATGCTAGCGATATCGTTAAGAATATAGTGTGAAATTATAAAGGTTCCTAGATGAATTTCCAGTCTCTATCCCTGTAGGAAACGTCACCGGCCCGGAACAGCTTCTCACGTTTTCGCTGAAAAAGTTCAATTTTGTATTTTTACAACACAAGACACTAAAATACCTACAGCAGAATAAGTGTAATATCTAGCTATAGTCATTCAATACCTGACAACTAGAAATAACACTAAAATATTCTTGTTGACTTATGCCAACAAACACATTTAAATCAGAAGATGGACACAACTGTAAATGTGTTAATTATATATTAATATATAATTATTATGCATACCTTATCTGTTTCCATCTTATACCAAAGGAAGAGCATTGGTCCGAATCCGAAGATCATACCGAAAGCAGCAGTCTTTGGTGTTGCACGGAAGCTATCCCAATGATTGGCTCTCATAGAATTATAACGTTGGACTGCTGGGTCAAACTGAAACATTAAAAAAAGTTGTTATTGTTCGTCGCGGAGTATTTTTTTTAAAACTCGGGAGTGGGCGAGCGTCTTGTACCCTGTTACAAATATCATTCACTGTTATGCGTATTAAGAATGAAGCGGTACCTATAGCTACATTACACTCCAATCTCTCCATACTAATCAGCTTGAGACTAATATCACTTTCTACTATCAGGGATGTACAGAATATAAAGAGTACGAAAATACACAAGAATATTCATGTTCACATGTTACACATTAATTTGGCATACTCATCGCTTTTATTGCGTTTTACAACAAACTGACAGCCTGTCGAGTGTCGGCTACAGCCATTATCATTAATCCATAGAGAAGGTTCCCGCGGTCCAGAGGCAGAGGCGCACTTCGAATTTAATGACTTTTTGAAATTGTTATGACCGATTCACACACGACTTCTTAGGCTTAGCCTTAGCGACGAAGTATTTGATTATGATATATTAAGTGTTTTTTTAATGCATATCATATTATATTTAGTATTTACTTTAAATCAGAGCTGCATAGCTCTGCTTTAGTGCCCAATCAACTTTAAGTTCAAGGCTGCCAACAATGCAGTGCAGGCCAAACAATCTGGAGGTTCTACACAAGGGGGTGGGGGTGGAGCACCCTATGTAATCTGCCTCACTCCCCCCATCGGGGATGATACTGTCTATAGGGAGGCATGCTCTCCCAGGATTTTGTTTTGTGCAAAATAAGTGCTCCTACTAACTGGCCCAAGTCCTATAACGATAAAACGTACGTTCACAGCCACAACCAGGAGATCCAACTCTTTTTTTCGGGTTTTAATGACTTTCAATGACATAATACACAATTCTCTGACTTTCAATGACAGTGAAAACGTAAATCAGAATTTAACTTTTTTGTTTTGGTAACCAGTCGGAGCCCTGATTCCACCGTCCCCGGACGTTAGGGCCCCAAACCGTTAGGTCCCAGACGTTAGGGCCCAGGGCCCCGACGTTAGGGCCCAGGCCTTGGACGTTAGGGCCCCCGCCTTGGACGTTAGGGCCCCGCCGGTAGGGCCCAGGCCTTAGACGTTAGGGCCCCCACCTTGGACGTTAGGGCCCCCGCCTTGGACGGTAGGGCCCCCGCCTTGGACGGTAGGGCCCCTCAGAGTATGAGTAGTACATACAGTTAGCCTACAGAGGACAGCACTGGGGACTTGGCTTGGTAGCTAGTCACTTTTGAAACCTAGGGCCCCTCAGAGTAGCCTACAGAGGGCAGCACATGATAAGTTGGTAGGAAACCTATGACAAACTGGGCTCGCGCTAGGATCTTTTTCCCTTTAGCCACTGTGGCGAAATTCCAAAGAAATATTATTGCCACACTGATTTTCTTTTCGCCACAAAGAAACCATAATGAAAACGTATGTTTTGTGTAGTTAAACTTCAACTTTGATTATATTGTGCAGACTGTCTATTTGATCTGCATATTGCCCCATATCTCCCCTGCTTGTGTCAACGAAGACATTAGGCCTACTGAAAATATATTTAACCACCAACTTTAATGGCAGTGTTCCCGAAAAGTTGTAATAGACGCAGGCCAATATGGCCTGCTTAAACCAGCCACACAAGCCATTTTTTAACATTGACAAACTAGCTAACAAAGTACATTGAAACCCCACATAATTTACGGTGCTAAAAGTGGGAATACTACTACTGCTAAATAGTGCTTCAGCAGAAGAAGCACTATGTTCTGCTCACCGAGCTCAGATGATTGATAAAAAAAAAAGAGTTTCTGTTATCATGTATTCCTTTCATAAACTGATCTACTTCGGGGATGTCACTAATAAGTCTTGTGTCAGGTGGCTATTTTAGATTTTTAGTCGACTACAGTACTTTTACAATACAGTCTATATACATGATGTGTTACAGCTAAATGAGTCACAAGTCGCACAAAATGGATTTGGAGATACCATTAGGCCTATATTTAAAAAGATCAAAGACCAATTGGTCGAAATATTTGATATGTATTCACAAATTGTTTTTTTAACCAAATGCGGATATCTCTCGTTCTTTTGTCATTGTTTTTATGGGGGGGAAAAATCCAAAAAATCTAAAAAATTATGTATCATTTCCTCTGCTATCATAACTTGCAGAGTATCTATCTTTGCACAAATTTTGGTCGTGATATGGCGACTGGTTCTGATTGATATTAGGCTATATTATGTATGTTGATTTTATTGTGATCTAGAATATAATTTTCTCCTAAATCTGTATCAAGTACGGTACCAATTAGATGTTAGAGATTGTCTATATGTATACTCGTGCAATCATGATTTCTTATCAGCCCTGATCAGTCACATGGTATTGGCCATAGAACAGAAACAAGATGAAAGCAATGAAATTATTGAAAATATCATTTTATCAGAGATATTTTGTTTTCGCCACTGTAAGGACGCTGAGTTAGGAGGGAGGGGTGGCTATGTAGCTCTATGATATCACCACGTCTCTGCTGCCCTCTGGTGTGAAATACACACAACAAGCGAGTAGTAGGTATACCACCACTCCCCTGTTTGTTGCCCTCTGGTGTGAAATACACTTAGTACATCCTAGTACACAACAAGCGAGGCCAAGGCGGGGGCCCTAACGTCCAAGCCGGGGGCCCTAACGTCTAAGCCCGGGCCCTAATGGCGGGGCCCTAACGTCTAAGCCCGGGGCCCTAACGTCTAAGCCCGGGGCCCTAACGTCTAAGCCCGGGCCCTACTGCCAAGGGCCCTAATGACCAGGGGCCCTAACGTCTTGGGAGCGAATCCACACGTTATTTAATTTATTAGGCTATTAACAACACCAACAACACTCACCGGCCCAAGCTTGGGCCAAGGTGACGAAGGTCAGTGCTTGTCATGAACTGAACAAGTCAATTTACTTACAATAAAACCGGTAACTCCTCGGTGGGGACTGGTTGCTTTCATCTGCCATTCTTTCCTAAGGGCCTGACGCATACCAGCCCTTTCTTTCATAGCAGCTTGCTCCGCTTCGGAGACATCATACATTTTCCGAGGATCCCAATTTCGCGTTGAGCCCGACATCTTGGATATTGGCGGAAGGACTAACAGACAGATCAAGTCTCGTCCCACACTGCACGAGAGTGTGGACGAGAAATCCGCCATGGCGGTATAATTTCTTAGGTAAGCAATATCAAAATTATATTTATTTTAATAATTCATTGTTATCATTGTCTGAAACCATGTGTAGAATGCCGAGGAATTGTGCTTTTATTGGTTCACCCTTCTTTTACTGTTACCATATTAGAGTTTTAGTTGAAAATTAGTGAAAATCTTCTTTGTTCCCGAGAGATTTTGCCGCGAAGTGCGGGTAAGTCTTGTGAAGGCATTGCGTCGTGGTTTTGTTGACAGATTGAGTGACAGCTGCTGACGTTTCTCAAACATGCATGTTTTGATGTGAGTGGGACATGACTTTGTTTCTTTCGAAGTTCATTCTTTGATTCCAAAGAAAGAACACTTCTTGACTCATTTTAAACGATCATGTTGAGTGGGATTCGCTTGTTGTGCTTCGTTGCAGCTGCACGGCTCGGCATCGGCTCGAGTACTCGACGTAAACAACATGGTGCCATGATTCATGGCATGAATGTAATATCCATGGTTATTGATACTGCGGACGAGACTGCTACATTTTGCAAATGTTTTAAGTTCATTAATTCGTTGGTTACTGTTAAGGGTCAGTTACTCCATTCCTTACAAATTTGGTGTATAATGATTGAAGCAGTTTCCATTTCGAACTTGCTAGTCGATCATGTCGATGTTGTAAACTCTGCTAGGCCTAGGCTAGGCCTAGAATTATGACATTATGTTATGACATGTCTTCTTTTACAAAACAACAACGTTACCGTACTTGCTGTGCCTGTGGTCACTGCTAAGTGGCCAGCATCTGCCATTGAGTGTGACATAATCTTGCTATTCGGGGGTGGAACCGGATATGTTCCCTAAAGCCAGTCAAGGCCAAAATTAAAATGTTATGTTTATTTTTTTCCGAATCATAGACATGGATATTCTGAAAATGAAACCCAATGCAAATGACAATCAGATATTGCCATTGATTGTGCGTGTGTGTCAAACTAAACGACTGACACAGTCACACTGCCGGAGAGAAATCACTGACGCACTCGCACTTCCAGGGTTTTAATCATTCCTAAATTAAAAAGATTCTCTTTCCCCACGTAGTCACGTACCATGACCGTGTCATGAAAGATGAGTTAGAGATTGGCATAGATCTATGAGTCACACGTTATGCCGAATCGCACGCGACAAATCTTCCCCTGTCATGATGCAAAGAAAGTGCTGAGGTAATCATGTGATGTATCTTCACCAAACCTGGGACTGGGTGTTATCTCCCCACTCGTCCGTGTGTGTTCTGTTTGGAAACGCTCATAATCACTTCGGTGTGATTAGGCCATCTTCCTTGGCAGTGGGTAGGCTCACTATTGCACTTGTTATTGATCCAAGCAACGATTTATCGACACCGCACCATGTCTACAGCCGAGGACATATCTTGTAGCTCTGTCGCTCCCATTACAATTTGTTTTGAAATATGCAGTAACTAGGGACAGCTAGGTTTGTCCACTCACCTTACACAAAGTTAGTCCGGTTACATTCCAATAAGCAATACTCCTGCTGGAGCCAGGAAAATATTTACTTCGATTGATGGATAGATAGCTAAGTAGATAAATTCTTTATTGAATCTAAATCGTACAAAGTCAATGGTTAATACACATTCTAACTTAATATCAAGGTTTCCAGAGCATGTCTTATTTACACTTCCTAGGTATAACTAAAGGCTTATATTTTTTGTTAATGTTATTGAAGAATTCATGTTTATTGTTTGTTATTGTACATTATGATCACACACCAAAGAAAATCTATATTCTGAAATCATTCCTTTAAGTTTACTTGACATGATTAACAATCAAGGCTTAGTGGGTAAATGTGGATGTATTTAGTTTATCAGATTTTATGGTCGCATTCATCATTTCTTTGACATTGATGGATGATAAGGATGTTATTTAGTTAGAGCAACGCATGGGCTGTGGTCGTGTTTTACAAATAACGTTTCTCATGGTACAGTTGATCACTCTACCATTGACAATGTGTACCATCCCTAGATTCTGTCCACTGGGTGAATTCTGTTAAGCATTGATTAAGCAAACTCTCTGCTACACTCATGTTAATTTATTTGAACACTGAAATGTGAATCAATCGTGAGTCACCCCGATTGTCCACTCATAAGACCTAGTCACCCTTTTACATTGGTTTATATCATGCTGATATTCACCCCTCCCTGAATTCCAGTCTCAGATGCTGGTAGAACTCCATCCCGATGGCTGCTACTAACCATAACCCGGGGAAGTTCTCATTCTATGAGAGTCATGGTGAGTAATTTTGTTATTGAATTCTCCTTTTTACCAGGATGTACAGCAAACTTTTATATGTATGTTTTGCCATGCTTTACCTGTCATACCGTACCATATATAACTTATAACAACTAACTAACTGTTAGCAAGGCTTGTCAATACATGTAGCTGAAATGTCTGGGCCAAATCCATCCCTACCCGCTGCACACCCTCAAACCCTTTCCTACTCCAATAATATCCTCCTCCAATAATACACTCCTCTCTCCTCTCTCCTCCTCTCTCCTCCTCTCTCAATTTATGTTTAAATTTTATGATGATAATTCAACGGCATTAAAATTAGTCTTTCATGGATTTCAGGAGATCCTAGAAATAAGAATCTAAGCCATGGTTCCCGCGGTCCTTAAAAAGTCTTTAATTTTGAGTTTGGACTTTTAAGAGTCTTAAAAGTCATTAATTTTCGCTCTGAGTCATTAAAAACTTTTAAAAACGTCTTTTTACATGTATATAAAGCAGGAAATGTATGACATTTTAACACTAACATTTCTACAGAAATTATGCTGAACATACACCAGAAGCCACCATTTTTCATGTAAAAACTAAAAATAAATTGGGGAAAACCCCACTCCTGCACCCTTCCCCATACTGCAGTGTGCAACATAATCCAGAGACCCAGACGCCCAGGTCTCCACAGAATTGTCGTCGGTTTCCGAGATCGTTATTTGTCAGGGCCCGACGGTCTCCAATGAAATATCCAAGTGATAAAATGTTCAAAATGCTCTGGACCACGGGACCCAGACTTTTTGTTGGTCTCTGTAAAATCTTTTCGGTCTCCACTGTTACAATTTGGCAGAGACCGACGGTCCCTCCTCTCCAAATTCACTATGTTGCACACTGATACTGCAGTGTCTAAAAGTCCCCCCTACATTCAAACTAAACCAAAACCTTTGTACGGAGAAAATTTTTCATAATTATGTTGAAAACTTGTTCTAAGAATTTTGTGAATGAAAATGCCTTTTGAAACAGTGGTATGAGATTGAATATTATACATTTCTTATACTTTTTGAAGGGTCTGGTGATACTTTTTTTTGCTGGCTTATGTAATTATTTTTTGAGAATCTGAGTCCTACCTTATATCGTTTGTGTCATTTCATGGTCATAAATTATACCACAGAAATACTTAATTCCGCTGACAGCCTTACCCAATTAAGTTAGTCTGGAAACTGTCACATTTCTTTAATCCAAACACATTTGTAAATAGCCAGGGGAGAACGTGCTATGTCCATATTGATTAAATTCAAGCATCAAGCCTTTATTGACCAGCTAACATGACTTCATTTAGTCAGTAAAAATTCATTAAAAACTGGGGGAATTGGTCATTAGAAGTCATTAAATTTGATTTGCTCTGAGCTGCCGGAACCATGAAAGCTCTAAATTAAGATATGGTGTTTTTCCAGGAACATTTAATTGGGACGAGTATTTAAAAGAAACAGGAGCAGAACCTGCACGACAGTCTTGCTTTAAACAAGTAAGTTTATTTTTTTCACTGTATTTAATTAACTTATACTTTATTATGTTAATCATGTTGGATTGTCATTTATATTCATTGTCATTCATGTATAGCCGGTCATTAATTTACTCATTTTTTGTTCATTTATAATTCCTTCCTTCATACATTTATTCATTCATTACAACTCCATGAAAAAGACCTTAGACGTGACAATGTTACGATTACAAACTTATTATGGAGCTTTGTATATATTGTATAATATGAACCCATCACTTTATATTCTCTCATTGGCGCTCCCGTAATAGGAGGAACAATCCTTAGAGGTAAACAAAGACAATTAATATCTGTCTATTGTTCCCCCCATAGGCACCCATCCCGCCACCAAATGAGTTCAAGATTGGTATGAAATTAGAGGCCTCAGATCCGCGAAATGTCACATCCACATGTATAGGGACAGTTGTGGGCATGCAGGGCCCTCGCCTCCGTCTCAGACTGGATGGCAGTGATGACAAGAATGATTTCTGGAGGCTAGTTGACTCCAGCGACCTCCATCCAATCGGTTACTGTGAGAAAAACGGAGGACTCCTTCAACCACCTCTAGGTAGGTTGCAAGCTACTATGTATGAAAATGGCATGCTTTGGTCGATAGGCAAGAATACTGTCCTCTGCCTGAGGGTATAATATCATGTTGACTTGAAGCCTGAAGTATATTTTGCTTAAGGGTTCCTGATATTTTTACCGGCGTTTTCTGTCATCGATAAAACTATTGTTTTGATTATTGTTTCTTCGATTCACGTTTGACTCATTGCATTTGGTACATGTATGTTGTGTGTTTTTACTGGTTAAAAGAGTCTAAGGATGTCTAAGGATACCTTTACCTTATTCAGAACTAATTCTACACTAATAATTTTGAAAGCATAACGCACTGGTCACTGACTTCTTAACTTATTTATGAAGGTTTTGCCCTATTCAGCCGCTCATAAAAATGGATTTTCCTCTGTTGAACAATTGATTATCTTCTTTTCTCACTGGTCAATCATAATGCATCATCCATGTCCTCTTCATACATCGATTAGTCGTGCCTTGTACACGTAGACACGTGTTTAAAACCAGTTCGAACTACCATTGTTTCACTTTCGCTGGTATTTTTCTTCCTGGGTGTTTCTGAGATTTCTAATTTTTGGAAAAAATATACTTCCGCATTCTGGATCACCATAAACTTAACCATGTGACGTCATATCCTTCTACTATATCTTGGTCTGACTCCACTGCAGCAGTGCTTGATAACTGTAATCTCTGAATCATTTATTATCTTGCATGCCACTGGAATGATTTCGCTCTTATTACCTGGATATAAAATGTTAATGTTTGAGTACTATCTAGCCTCAGGCCCATACTACATCCAACACATATAATTATTATGACTGGGAGGTTGTTCCTGTCAATAAACAACTTACCTACTTAAGTAAAATATCTTTGGAGTTTTTGTCTCTAAAGTGCACATCTGTTGGCTCGAACATGAGGCGGTGGCGGATACCGACATCCTCGTGATGATATGTTAATGGTTATGACTTGTGGTTAATTACATATTCATGTAAAGTGAGATCCGTAATGTAATGTTTTATCTTTCCTACGGAAATGTTTCGATATTGTCAAATCTGGCTAGCCCGGGAGTTGAATTGAAATGCATTTGTATTACGAATTTAAGTTGCACATCCTTAAAATTGGCTTTGTTTATTTTGTGTTATGTAATACCCAAGAGCTATGTTTTAAATATATATTTCTATTTTCATGCTACATGTCGCTCGTTACTTTCCTCTTTATCGAAATTTTCGAAAATAAATTGGGTCAGCTCGTTCTGCTTTTACGTGTCCTTAACTGTTGATATATCTCTTCCGTTAATTCCACAGTGCACATTTCATGATGGGTAAAAAAGACAAAAAATATAAATAACACATTTCAGGCTTCCGAATAACTGCCTCGGCCTGGCTTAGTCATCTCATACGGACATTAGCTGGTGCCGAGATAGCTGCTGATCACCTTTTCTTGCCTGTGAGTCAAGGGTGATTATTCCAGTGTCTCCGCTGGACGTTGAACCGTTCCCATTTAATATTCATTAGGTTCATTTCTTACGAGCAGTTATTTTTTCCGTTTTGTTTGACACTACTAATCCCGGCTGTCGGCTGTGACCTCTTTGCACTTAGACCATAACTTTAATACACACAGTCCTCTGTATAAAGTCCCGTGTCCACTAGGCCGCCTGAGTTCCCCGTCTGCTTGATTGCAAAGTGTGACAGTTAATAAATAATTGAGATATACTTTAGTGTTAAAGATTTCAATCAAATAAACGTCTATTGAATTGAATTGAATACATATCCAGTCTCTCCACTCAGTCGCCGACGAGTGTTAGATGTCACCGACTGGGAAAACAGCCTAGTGGATACGGTGCTTAGGTGGGCTGTGTGACTGTCTCGCTGCAAATGGGGCAGTAGCAAGTTTATGTGTTTGTACAGTAAAATGGATGGGATTCGTATATTTTTTAGTGCGAGCCGTATAAGGCTTCGTTCATGATAACTACTAGTTTGGAGTAAAATCATGTATGTATACATGTTAGCCCCTAAGGTGGCGTTTAATCGTTGAAGTCAAACTCTTGACCAACCTTTGTTGATTGGAAACAGCCCTGTGGCACTGGATACCTTCATATGTAATGAAACCAAAAAGTACATGTGATTGTAACTACAAATATCAGATAATCGTGTGTTTTCTAAGAATATAGATTACAGCTACCCCTTTTCATTTTTTATTTTTCTCAAATTTTGTGTCAAAACATCTAAAAAAATTGATAACCACAACTGTACCTGCGAAATCACACCATTTCAAAGTTTGACACTTGTGAGTCCATAGACTGATTGTTGACATATCTATGAGAGCCATGTTGGAAAGTCTTGTTGAGAAATGTTCACATCCTAGCTAAATATAAACGGCCAAATACTTCAGTTTACACATACATGTATCTATTTGGAACCGGTAGGTTTTTTCGCATAGTTTCCCGTAAGACCCTCAATCGAGGTGGACAGCTGTTTGCTGAACATTATATAGTCTCTCAGTTATCAGGTACAAACGCATTTATAAACTTTAAACTGTGCCATCGTGACTGACAGGTGACCCTATCTACAATGATGTACAATAAATAAACGTTTGTACGAACAATGCTAAGGTCGTCGGCATTCCCTATTTTGATGGTGCTATCCACAGAGAAAACCTACAATAATTTTGGTCCATAATTAAAGCTGTACGTCTTACGATAACGACTCAATTTCCTATTCCTGTCTCCCTGCAGGTGTCATTAATCGAGTTCAAAGGATGACAAATTCTTTCTTGCCTAAGACCTAAGTCACCTTTTCCCTAGGGTTTCACCTCACGTCAAAATATGAAAGATGTCGAACTAAGACAGGGACAAAATAATTTTCCCGTTTTAGCATGTTCTCTCATGTGTTACTATTGTTGCATTACGTTCAAGTTTCCTTGTTCACCTGAAATTGTTTATTCAATGTTTGTTCTTTGATACTGTTCACAGGTTTTCGAATGAACCCTTCTTCATGGCCTTCATATTTACAAAAGACTTTGTCTGGTGCTGAAATAGCCCCAGACAGATGTTTCCAAAAGGTGAGCCATTTATTTAGTTGAGGATCAGATGGCAGGGGACGAATCTGTCTCTTTTCTCTGTCCAGACATGGCGAAACCTGCCGGACCGCGGTCCGTGACCGTTGAAAGACAAGTCGGACCGGTGAAAGTAAAGTTTCTCCGGTCCGATTGTCCGGTGAAAAATTTGAATGAAATGTTAGAGAAACCTTTGGAGGACCAGTGAAACCTATGGAGGACCGGTGAAAGTTCCTTTTCACCGGTCCGACTGTCCGGTGAAAGTTCTAAAGTTTTCGCCATGTCTGTCTGTCACTCTCTCCCTTCTTCTCTATCTCTATTTTTTGGGTATGATCATAAACTGCCTCCCTCTCAGCTCTCCCGCCCTTGATATAACCATATCAAATGTGTTGATAAGGGCGTAACGCAACCAATCTCACTCACTACAACCCCGGGTGTTAGACTTTCATTAATTATGGATGTCTACACCATTTTGTTTTAAGCGTAAGCATAATTAGGACGATTGGTAGGGGTGGGATAGTGACTGTCGAGATGTATGTACATACTATCTACTAGTACTTTAGTTAGCTAGTTTTGTAAGTTTTGATGTGGGTTCTTTTGGGGGGATAACCTAGAGTCCACATTTCAAATTTATGCTGTTGATAGACTATTTCTGTACATAAATGGGTCGGATCTTTTAGAAATGTACAATGGAACCATTGAAATAACATAGGAATGTCTGGTATGGAACGTCCGGTAAATTGTACATTCCTAAAAAAAAAATCCCACCCAAATAATGATAGATTTTATGAATGACTATTCGATGTATTAGTCTTAACTTAGAGTAAGAGGAATGTAAACATTGAAAATAAAGCCATACATTTATGACTCCTCCATGATGAAGTGCTTGGTGAATGATTGATTGTTAAAACCGTCATTATGTCATAAACTATAGGTCTATCATGTATTACAAGGCTCTTAATGTGCCCATAAGTAAAGACCAAACAATGACGTCTTAAGATTTCATCATAATATATTGGGAGTGGGGGTATCTATTGAGACCGGAGATGAACCTAGAAAGAAAATAAAGATTATGTAACCGACTCCCCCGAAGACTTAGGGAAATTAATTAAAATTTAATTAAGGAATAAAACGATCCAAAATCCAACGTCGTCTTCATCGAAATTTAAAATCAACCAATCAATCGGGTTAAATCAGTTTCGATTAAACTTACTTTTTGTTTCATGCCATTCCTTTAATTCTTAAATACGTCTTAACAGAATGAATTGTATTATTTTACAGGAGCCTAGCACACCTTCGGGTGTCTTATTCCAAGTTGGCCAGAAGCTAGAAGCAGTGGACAGGAAGAATCCTCACCTGCTATGTCCGGCCACTGTCGGGGCGGTGAACAAAGATCAAATCCATATCACATTTGATGGCTGGCGGGGAGCCTTTGACTACTGGTGTCGTTACGACTCTAGAGATATATTCCCTGTGGGTTGGTGTGCTCTCAGTGGCCATCCATTGCAGGCTCCGGGAACCAAGGGTAGGCATGACCTGTGTTTAATAGGGGACTTGCATAGCCCCCATTTTGAATCTTGATTCGCATGGAATTATGGGACTAATGGTGCAGTCGAAAACCTTTAGAAAATATGTTATTTATAGCATTGGATATATGTCTGTACTCCAATGTGGTTGTAGATATCCATGTGGTATACATGTTTCCCTAACACAAGCTTACATCTTTCCCATCATGCATTTGGTTTTCATAGATCATTTACACAAGCTACGATATTGGTGACAGAATTCTTGCAATTTTGGATAAAAATGTTGCCAACTATTTGTATGTTAGATTTCAACAGAATCCGACCCGTGATACAATCTAAGAGACATGCGCAGTGCCACATGCAAATCCCCTATTAAGGGTTGGCTCCTGAAATCATTGATAGAGTTTGGGACTTGCAATTCTTGTGCTTAACAAACTCAACCACAGGTGCCTTTTGTACTAAATTCAATTTCTGGATTGGGTGGATTTTAACATTTATGGACTAGATGCCCCACATTTTAATTATTTATATCGTCATCTTCCCCAAGGACTTTCTGTACTGAAGTCGATGCATATGGAAGTGGATCTTTACGATATTAATTCTGACTGGTTAGGTACATTAGTATTATATGGAAGGGTAAATATTACGATGCCATCTCGATGCTTACCCTGGGATTATGAGTAGTGCATGTTATGATGTACTTCTTTTGAAAGATTGGCTTAATTGTTCCTTTGCTATCAGATTGTTTGCTCGAATCATCTGCACTGATTTAATCATCTTAGCCTTTTTTTACTCTAGGCGCACCTGGATCGGGCTCATCTACCAAGCCTACGAGGCCTCCAAGGGCCAGCCTGGGCGCATCTCCTGTACTAAGTGTCAACACGGCCACGCCCACCCAGCCCTCCTCCCAGGCCCAGCCCAGCCCCGGCGGCAGCGCCCACCCTGCCGTGGGCGGCACCCCGCCTCCGGCCGCCCACAACCACAATGTGTCTCTGCGGGGGGAGAGCGCCTCTCACGCCGGGGGTAATGCTCAGTCACCCTCACCTCAGCAACAGCCCCCCGCCGCCACCCCGCACGCTACACACTCGCCAAGTGCCCCACACTCTACCACTACTGAGCCTGACACCACTCAACATCTAGCTTCTGGTCAGTAAATCATGTGATGTCACCTACTTAAGCCTATGATACATTGAGCGCTGATACGGCCGATTTGGCGTCGGGCGGGTGTAAATCGGGAGTTGTCCCGACAATATTAAAATGATTTAATATGGTCGGCTCTAAGCCTATTTACGCCCGGATTTTTTTTTGTTTAAAAGTATTTTTTTTTTAAATAAAATAATTATTATGACCCTAAATCGGCTGGTGCTGTGTAACATGGGGTTAGAATTATCTGGGAGGTGTATCAGTATACAGTCAGTAACCACTGCTTTCCCCGTAACCTTGAATTTAATTGGAATTTTTACTTGTGGAATGCTTTGTTCACATGTAATGATCTTCATATGTACAGGGTGTCAAGTTATAGCAACTCAAAACCAGGCCTTTGCCGTCATTTATTGCTATATGTAACGAAGTCCACTTTAGACTGGTTCTACTCCCTCTGATGCACCTCCCAGTTTGACCATTGGTACACCTTGTGCAGCACCAAACAGCACCCTGCACTTACAGTGTGTGTACATCGTATTTGGATAGAAATGGTGAAACTGCTGTTACTTGTTTCATTTGACGGCGGTAGTGTAGTAGTATCCTACATTCACATGCATTTCAGGAACAAGTGGCCTGCACACAGTTTCTTTTCCAATCTTCACTCGCGGAGCTTAATTCATTTTGTGTGCAATGTGTTCCAATTCTTCCATACTTGTAAATATAAAGATGACTATATTTCCCTCTTTTTTCAAAATTATTTTTTTACTGCTAGGAAAACTGTAATGAAATGAAGGGACCTCAATATTCTCCCGTGGCCATCATTCTCGTTCGTTTAAAATTAAAATAAAAATAACGTTTCAGAACTATTTAACACATATCCTTAGGTTTATCGCAGTGCAGCAAGTGGCACTGAATCGATCCCATTATTCATCCTTTTGTTGAAAATACCACAAATTGCTATACTTGGCTGGTATACTCAGTCTAGGTCCAAACCCTCAGATCAAATAAGAATGGTATGTGAGCCAACTTCGCTAATCGGTTTCCTGTCCTAGTACTCGGCGTTATAATGGGAAAACAATAACATTTTGCGGCCTTAATGGAATTATACTGACATGATTTTGTGGTTTAGAGCGAGATGCTTTCACTTCGTTTGAAGTGACTCTCTTAACTTTGGGCCTAGACTGTACTTTATTTGCTATATATCTATTTCTATTTCTATTTCAATTTCTCTAACGAGCGTGCTATTGCTGTTTCAGTTTGTGTCTATGTTAATCGGACGTGTCGATGTGGTTTCCATTTGAATTCTCGGAAAGTCAATAGCCTTCCTCAACAGTTCGGCCCTGGTCCTACACATCGAGTATTGAGAGAAGCTGTGCAAGCCTGTATAGACAGCTCAACGCACGAGCGTACCGTATTTACTACTATTAAAGAAGGTCATGGCAAAGCCGTTGTGTCAGGTATGCCATTTGATTTATCTTACTTTGTAATTACAAACAATTTGGAACCTTGTTATATTATAGTGTTAGCCAGCGTCAGATGGGAATCTACCCCATGAAATAAACCCGCAATTATCATGGATCTTCATACTTGTAAAGAAACCTCAAATTTATCCTCAATTCAAGCACATATACCATCTTCCACCTCTTCATTTCTTATCGTTTGCCATTACAGTTTTAGGAAAATATGAGTAATATAAGCGTTTTCAGTTTCAAACCGTCGTTATTCTTAATAGATTCAAGGTTATAGAATCGTTGGTTTATGTCACAGTATATTTGATTTTTCTCAGCCAACTTCGGTACAAAGATCCATAAAAAGAGACTACCCTCAGTGGAGAAGGTTTCTGCTTTCTGGAGCCTCCTTGAATCATTGTTGGATGAGCTGGGTTGTTGTGAAAACTTCTTCTCCTCTCAACCCTTAACTGCAACTGGCTGTGTGAAATGTTCCAAGAGCACCACACCTCCCGCTTTTCCTCCTCCAGCAACCGCTCCAAAAACAGGTCAGTTGAGATTCTTAATGAGAACTGGGAGTACGTCACATGCTTTTAAAAGGAGTCGTTATATATTATTGGGAAGTGTTATTCTGTATCCAACTTCTTATACTCATCTGAATTTGCAATCCTGTAAAGTAATCTAGCAGTAATATTTTGAATTTAAGATAAGGTGTATGGTTATTATGTGGGTCTAATATATCGCTAAGGGTTGTTGTAATAGACTAAGAGTTTCCTTATGTCTAATATATTTGCCTTTACTTGTAAGAAGAAATACCCAAAACAGAACGACCTACTGCTGCCCCAGCGAAGCGTCGCTGGTCCACAGAATCTTCAGAGAACCAGAAAGCAGTGACTTCATCCAAAGTGCCAAGGCATCATAGTAAAAGAAGCCTCGAAGCTGAAGGTGAACTATATATCATTATTTTACCCGTAGTCACTTGTCACTAAGATGGACATCTGCGGCCCTTCTTTCCCCCCAGCACAACCTTTAACATTTGTTATATTTTATAGTACATAAGTTGTTGTGTATCTGGTAGCTTCTTACACTTGGCCTTTCTGCATGGGCCCTACTTACAGTTGGTTGTCCATATAAAATCTTAAGAACGTTTCTAAATTCTTGGTTTACTCCGACTAAAACTTATGCATCTTTTAAGTCTATCGACCCCACGTAGCAATTTTCTTACATCATTACTAACGCAGTGCCTAATTCCCTCAAATGAAATGCCTGCAATCGGGTGATCTTAGATAATCTCGTCTCATGCATTACACTCATATCATGAATTCCGTGACTTATTATTGTAGCGAGTTCTACGACTGAAGTTCGAAGTCTGAAGCTTTCAAATGATGCAACTGACTGGGCCATTGACGAGGTGGTCCGGTACATCACTGACTGTGATCCTGCGCTCGCTACACACACTGAACTATTTAGGAAGCATGTAAGTGTTTATTACGTTTTACCTTTCAAAACAAAGTTATATTGGCCATCATAGGGGCGGAGGTAAGCTAGGTTGGTGTCAGGTGGTTATACCCATAGCTTGTACCACTTAACTCGATTGACGTTTTCTATACGGGATGATAGAATAGAATAGAATAGAAAATCTTTTATTTGTCCAATAATAGGCAATACATTTACGATGTATACTTGTGTATACATATGTATACATATATCAATATGGATATTGACATAACACTTTGTCAATATTTTATAGACAAATGGGGCGACATACTTATACGCCGAATCAACAATTTAGCGTATATCTTCCAGCAGTTACCCTAAATGATCGAAATGTAAATCTAAATTAAGCTTTTTACGTTTATGACATGAAAATGTAGGTAATGTAGTTTCAATATCATATGCAATTGGTAGCCTGGGAAGACCAACTTTTAGTTGACAGCGCACACCTTTTTCCCCATCACTTGATGTATGCTTAATGGGAAAGATATATTCTGCTATTATAAATTTGCTATTCTAGTGTGACATGGGCTTCAAGCACCACCTACTTTCTTTTGTATTTCCCAATAAATGTTCTCTTACATAACACTTTGTCATTAATATTACAATAACTTCTATGGGATCGAGTGTGCAATACTTAAGTATTGCTTCTAGTCGTGTACTATATTTTAATGCTTTTTACACCGAGTATTTTGCCAAATAATCGACCCTATTTGTAATCAGTATTTATGATCTGCCTTTCATTTTCCAGGAAATTGACGGTAAAGCTTTGATGCTACTGAATTCCGACCTGATGATGAAATACATGGGTCTCAAACTCGGTCCAGCGCTTAAACTGTGTCACATCATCGACAAACTGAAGCAGCGCAAATAGTACCCCGTCAGAAACCCTGGTGTACAGTGTGTTGTTGATGGATAGATTTTACTTGATTCTTCAGTCTAACATTGATGCTGGGTCATTGACAGACACCTCACACTCCCGACCCTTTATTATCATCACCTTGTCTGATTTGTTGTGATTTTCTCCTTTTCATCACTGTTGGTGTGTATTTAAGAAGTTTCTCCTTTTTTTGTCCAATATGTAAATTTGTCTCCGGGGCAATATTCACTTCTGTATGTTTAAATTTGTTTTCAGTAGAAATGAGTGGTGCTTATTGAAGGATAAGGATTAATTAATTTAGTAAGGGATGTGGCGCAATACTTGGAATGCCAGAGTAACTTTACTGGAGTATATTTTCTGCATTTCGAACGTTTGAGTGTTGGTATGCTCATGATATGTAATGTTTTAATTTTTTTTATGTTAAAGTCTGGATATGTGTGTTTAATCAGGGTTGGTTCTCTGAGTTGGTCGCGCTCTGTTCATAAGTGATTTGGCTGAGGATAAGAAAAGCTATTCCAGAATGGTTGCATTCTTTCAAAACGGGTAACCACAGTATTTATACAAGATATTTCCATGTTTGTTATAGGTTTACTTCTTTGGCTCGAAACCTTTCTCTTGAACCTTTCTCTTTTCTATTACCCCAGACTTTGAAAATATGCTTACATTGAAAGCAATCTCGAGTTAGATGTCTTATTAGGACTTAAACGATTTTAAAATTTAAATAATGTTATTGTATTTAAAATCCATTCCCAATTCTACCCGAAGAGTTATTCGAGTCTTGTTATTGTCATTTACCAATTTAGGTACTGAAAGTTATTCTGCCTTTAATCTATATTTATACGAATTCACAATAATGTTCAAATTCTGGAGTTTCTATTTAATTGAAGCCATTGAAGCTACATTTAGATCCACCTCTTAAACCCTCTAGTGTAATCTTTCCTAGCAAAATTGTGATAAATAAACTGAAGTAAATTCCCATGCAGAAGCCGTTGAAAGCACCTGATAGATTACCTATCAAGTTCCCTTGATACAAGAAGTCATGCGGGCAGCTTAAAGAACATATTTTATGTCAGATAATTGTTTGTATATATGGCAAAGGATTTATAAGACTGGAACGATAACTATCAGTCGGACTAGGATGCACTATTTGCCCCGGGAATTATCTACTTTACTGGGGGGCTTTTAAATTTGGTGCATTCTATAGGGGTCGTCCGTCGCTTAGTTAGAAGCGGACACACTGTTTAGAGCTGAAAAAGCATTTGCTACTCAGACATCGACCAAACCTGTGTGACTTAAGAAGAAAAAAATCAGTAGATTGCCTTGTTGCTGACAGAAAAAAAGTCATATATTTGATAATTATAAAGTAATCGAGCACTTTTAGAAATTTCAAGTAGAATTTGCATTCAAATTGTCTTTAATATAATCTTTTTTCTATCAAATTCATCCATGCCTTAGGGCAACATGGTCTTTGTGAATATGAACGACACTTCACTGTTAAGAAAGTCAGCACGCGTCATTGTTGCTACCCTGCGATTTAGACAAAACCATCTGGTGCTAGAACTTGGAAGAATTATTGAAGTTTTTTCAATGCAAAGTTGGATATGTTGCTTATTTCTAAGGTTCGATTTCACTTCCTTATTCAAGTTTCCACATGTATTGTGTAAGTTGGTTCTGAGTGTAAATGAGAGTAGGTTATAAAGTTCGTCTGTAAAGGCAGATTATTAAACCGGTAATAGTTGTAGTTTTAGTTGCTGTTAATAGACTGCTTTGGTCTTGTGTGTCTGCCCAATACTGGAAGAAGTCTTTGTTATTTGGACCCATACAAGCATTAGATGCAATAAATTAATGACTACTGTTTACACTAAGATGTATATCAAATATGTATATAATGCTGGTCTCTTGAGAGACACTCATAAGTTCTTTGGTGAAGATGCGCAAAGGGGGCAAACAGAGTGGAAATGTAAACTACTCAGTCCGTCAGTAATATGTAGTGGAGAATGGTCGAAGGGTAGTGATCGGTATTCGTATAGCTTATCTCGGGGCTCTAGTCATTATTTTAAGCAAGGGGAATCTGGTGAAGGTTTATCTGAAATAATATGGTGCACATCGAGATGCAAATTATTGTGTAATCAGTCTTTTTTCTCTGTTTGAGCACAAAAATTGGAGCGTTATTATTTTATCCCTCATCTCCGATTGACTGTTTGCTTAGCATTAACACGATGCAAGTTAATGCAGGGGAACGAATTTTCCGCTTCAAAACGATTAACTATTAATAATGACCATAGTATTGATATTTATGTAACAGTCAGCTGTAAACTTTAAGGATTTTCCAGTGTCATTGAGCGTAGTATTAGTCATTCCACATTTAGGGGGCATGGCTGAGTCTCGTATGCATCATGCATGCTGAGATGGGACATGCCCCTAAATGAGAGGTGTCAAAGTCTCCATCCACGATTTCTTTGATCATAGATATCGTGCTCACATGTATATATATATGCATTACCCAAACTTCTCACCCTCACCCCTACCCTCCTTCTGGATGATTCCAAATGTATATGAGGAACACTTTCATGTCACCAACTAAATAGGTTGAGTCAATGTGTACTCTCCTTGCAATATTGCATATTGGACTATTTATATGATTATTTGCATAAACTATGTATGTATCCTCGTGTGATATGCATATACTACTGTATTTAAACATATCTTTACATCCATAGAATCTGTGGTGTTTTAAGTATTTATCTTTATCGGTTTGTGTCCATCTAACTTATGTCGGCATCTGCTCTAGCAGCTAATATAAATGATAGGACTCTTAAATTATTCATTATTGATCGATACGATACGGTTCAACTCTGATAACATACTTTGTATAACTTATTTCTGAAACAATATACTTAATGTTGCTTCAAAACCTGACTCCTTTAAATAATTATAATGAAAGTATAGGATTAACTAGATTTTACAGTTTTGTGCCAAGGGTAAAATTTGCGTTTTCTACAGTGTATTAATTTATTTAAACTGACACGTCTTTAGAGCGTGTGTATCAGATATACATTCAGAGCAATGAGTCCAAGTACCTTAGATACATAATCGGCAAAGTCAGGATTAAAACCGCATTTATACTCTTGCTAATGCGGCACAAATTCTAATACTGGATTCTGAGAAATATTCTTTCTCAAAAGTCATTTTTTTAATCGAGTACCTGGCAGTCAGTCGTCTTTGGGGAAAGTTATAATAATATTGTTAGCTATTTATAATATTTTTTTAAAATGTGGACACGTTATGGGGAAATAAAAATATTACAAGAGATACCCTTAAAAAACTGATCTCGTACATTCCGTTCATCAAGTAATGTATCAGTATAGAGACTACCAACATGATGTACACATTCATCCTAAAACTTGAGCCGGTTCCACTTGGGAGTTGTATGGAGATGTACCTTAGGTTACCCCGAGGGTGTTATTTGTAAAATCAATTATCATATTTAGTATCTCGAGTTCAAGTTATCTTCATATTCTTTGTAATGGTGGAAGACTGGATATGAAGATCATCCTGAGCCATTCGACTCTAAAGTGTATTTAGCTTTATTTTTGAGTTAGTATTCTATTTCGATGTATACATACACTCATTGATGCCAAATATTAAAATTAAAAAACCAAGAACACATTATTGCCTTTGTCTTTGGTGTAAACAACAACTGATGATCTTGGGATAGATAGGATTACATCATTTCATTAAATTAGCGGTTACCTAGCCATTCTAATAATTGCTCTGGAGAGCTTTTATTTTATCTGATGTAAGAGAATAGTATATATGTATGTATATATATACGAAGACTTTTCTTCGACGACATAGGGTTGCTAATTGACATTCCTCTAGATAAGAGACCCCACCCCCCTATTTATAGCTGCATGAATTGTCCTTGAATCCTATAAATTTCCATGCATTAAAATTTATATAGCCAGACCACCACCTTTTTTAATTTTCGGAAATTTAATTTAAATTTTTCCTTTTCAAAACGAACAAAATTGTTTGAAATTTTCACAGTTTCTTTCAAGTTCTTAATTGGCTGCGATCTCCAATGGAATGCGGATAATCTTCTCTTCTCTGCCCTAATCCCCGCCCTTGCCCCCGCCGCTTGACCGCCCTCGCCGCCTGACACTAATTAGCTGATAACAGCCAGACTCTTGACAGGTGTTATAACAGAGCTAGTGCAGGCATCAACATTTTTAATTGTATGACATATTATTGCAACTCTTGTGTAAATATATTCTCCTTAACATAAAAATACTTTTGGTCTTTGTCCCATCATTCTATCATGCTTAGAAGCCAAATTACTTCTTTTAACTTTAAGTTTCAAACTCAAATCCTGGCCACCCTATCCTCTACCATGTCTGCTCTCTTTCATCAAACTAGCCTCCCCCTCTTCTCACTTTAGTATCCCTTTCATGAGCCCCTCTGATGTATGCTTAGGTTTGTTGTATATTCATAAGTATAAAATGATGTTTAAAAAACAAAGATTAGACGAATAGACTAAGGTTTGCAGTAGCTTTGATGTTTCTAATGAATTTTAGCAGAAAGTGTTGGATTTCACCATCTGTTGTCACCCCTATCCTTCCTCCACTGCCCATCGATGAGATAAGGCCTCCTCTAATGAAAATATAAACTGATGCTTGAGAGAGGAAAAAGATTAGATTCTCCTCTCCTCTTATATACTTCAAAGAAGTGGCTAGTCTCGCACCCCTGTTGCATTCAAACTATATTGGGGCAATAAATTAATCTCATTCCTTCACAGTGCCCATCCGTGTGTAGCCAGTTCATCTAAAATATAAACTGATGCTTGAGAGAGGAAAAAGATTAGATTCTCCTCTCCCCTCATCCAGATGTAATTAAACACCCAATCTTGCTCACTCCTCTAAGTGATAAGAAAGAACAATGTTGACAGTAGCATAGTCTATATGGATAGAAAAACAGCTGGGAATGCTCTATTTCGATACATCTTAATTGCCACCCGCCCATTAAGTACAGGTCATTTGCTCTGCCCGGTCTGGTGCCCTCCTCCTCCTCCTCCTCCTCCTCCTCCTCCTCCTCCTCCTCCTCCTCCTCCTCCTCCTCCTCCTCCTCCTCCTCCTCCTCCCCCCCTCCCCCTCCTCCTCCTCCTCCTCCTCCTCCTCCTCCTTCATCTCGAAGACTTAATGTTATAGATTACTAATGACTGAGAATATAGATATAAGGTAACTAGAGAGCTAAGGTTTGTGAGATGTGCAAAGGACGCAACGGTACTGATTTATTAAGGTATCTTAACCATGCATTGTACATGCCAGTCTACACCGTTATACAAGTAGTTCAACCATTATCCGCCATCAGGGGCTGGGGCATTACCAATGATAACATAGCAATTAATATATTCAACGGGCTATTGGGCCTGGAAAAGCCTTCACACTTCTTTTTCGACAGACTTCTCAAACTTTAGGACAGACTTTTCCTATTTTACAACCAACTTTTTTTTACTTTACAACTGAGTATGACACTTGACAGGTGTTCTGACAGAGCCAGTGCTTACTTTACAACTGAGTTATAACTGAGTTTTATGACTGTACGACTACTTTTATGACTGAAGAAGGCCATGACAGCTCAAAAGCTAGTGAAGAAATAAAAAACCCACTTAACCATTACTTTGGGAATAATTCCTCATTATCAAAGAAACTAAAACTAAAATCCCCGGGAACCCCATTATACAGCGACAAATCCTCCCTTGCTATACTTTTATGACTGAATTTTGTCTACTTTACAACTGACTTTTTCAACTTTACGACTGACTTTTTCAACTTATTGACTGACTTTCAAGTGACTTTATAACTGTACAACTACTTGACTGTATCATGAACTGCTATCTCAAGTTGCCCCACAACAACCCTATTGATATAGCACAGTTGATAGTCTAATATACCACAGCTGATAAACTTACATCCCCCACCGATGGGGACAATAGTCCCTGGAAAGACTGTTGGTCTTAGATCCACCTACTTGTTAATTTATACTGATTTGGTAAGATTATCGTACAAAATTACTAAATTGGTACAATAACATATAGCGTCCACCAATATGTCTCCAATGTATTTTAAGATAAATCCAAGATTGTTGCGATGATTTTAAAACCAAAAAAAAGATTGTTGCGATGCTTCTTTCTCTTTTACACATGAACTATAAACATCTGAAGGTAAGTTTTTTCGTTCAAATTTTAATATCAATTTTGTCTCATTTTTTAGCAATATTTGCTGACTTGTCAGCAGATCACTCTAATATAATCGATTGATCCTTGAGGACGTAGTTGCGACCTTGAATCCCTGCCAAGACCGTCCCAATTAAGAGCCATTTTCTAAGTCGTCATCGTGCACCAATTCTCGGCAGCAATTTCCACTTTATGCACCCTAATCGCCAATTCCATATACTACTCACATACTTGTCCCATAGGGAATCTAAACCTCTAAACCAATCAAGATGCCATGAGTGAGTGGGCCTGTTTCATAAACTGTGTGAGGATAAATTAGGGTTGGTATGAATATTGGATGCCTACTGCGTCAATGGCTTTCCGACCTTGGAATGAGTGGATGGGTATGTTTAATAAACTTTGTAAGGAAAAGTATCCTCTACTAAATGTACTTGTATAATTGTACTCCTCGTTAGGGAGGAGAGGGGGGGGGGAGGGAGGGAGGGAGGAGAGAAATGGGGACCGAGGGGAAGAAAGAGAGAGGGAGGGAGGAGAGAGATGGAGAGGGATAGAAATAGAGGACAGAGAGAGGTGGTGGAGAGAGAAGGAGATACTGAGAGAGGAGGGAACTGGTGGGAGGGGAGAGAGGTGGACAAAGAGAGGAAGGGAGAAAGGATGAGCAATCAAGGGCACGAATGGCAGAGGAAGGAACATGAGCCGTGATGACATCAGAAGCCACAGATTCCAGGTTGACGAGGAGTACATTGTAGTTTATCTTTCTCCCTCTCTTCCTCCTCCTCCTTCTCCTCTCTCTCGCGATGATAGGAAGCCTACTGCGCCCTCTCTCCTACTGCCCCAACCTAAAAATTGAATTTTCAATTTATCGTTGGAGTCTTATCTAGTCTAGGGCCTTGCTCCAAACCGCAAAATTGCATTAAAATCCCATTATAGGAACCCTAAAATATTGAATTTTCTAAAAAAAATTGTCTCTGCCTCTGACTGTTTCTCTGTCCATCTGTCTCTATATTTCTATCTTTCGTTGACGACCACTTATCACATGTAAAGATTAGTCCCATACTTATACTTGACCCATTCTCACAAAATAGGATCAGCCCCCCCCCCCCCCCCCTCCAAGAGGATCAATTTTTCATATTTGTTCTAGAAAGATTGTCTTTAGTCCATCACAATCTATGCATCATGGGACATAATGGGTGAATTTTGCCATTTGATATATCAATTATTCTTCATGTGACAGCATATACAAAATCATACCCTTATTTATTTTGTCTTTACATAGCCACCACGATATTTTAACTATTTTGCCAAATTATATAGAAGTTTGGGTTTGCTTTGACCATTTGTTGGTAAATCTATCAAGAAGACATGTAGGGCTACTAGAAATAATGAATATTCTGTGGAAATCACTATTTTTCATCAAATTGCAGTGGAAATTGAAAGAGGCTGATTTAAAGATATTACCAGTTTACCTTAGTATATAGTAATATCCCTTGGTTTTCAAAGTCAGTGGTGACTAGGTAAACACTATTCCTCTCTATTGTCCTCTATATTTTCACAGAAGACTAGTTGATCAAAACTGGGGTGTAGTTAAATTCAGTGAAAATCTGTATCCTTACATCTCTCTTAGTTGTAGTTTAATCAAAGGCATCACAACCCTACCTTTTGCTATTTTTACCTCATAATATCATATAATTTGTCTACAATATATCATATTTCATATTGGATTTCTTTGGGAATATTTTCTATTCAGTAGAATTGACAATATATTTTTCTGCAAACAATCAGGCATCTTTTACATGGTTTATGAAAATAATCCAATAATATATCTGTATATCAAAATGTCCCTCAGGCACATAAGGAGTAGGTAGGTCACTTATAATTTTGAATTCTAGGAGGAAAGCTGTTATAAGGGAAAATATATGTCTGGCTATGGAAAGACAAATTGCTATGTAAAGACAAATATTTTATGCTTCATGCTGTCTGGAAAGCTAATAAAAAACCAATGAATCATTATCCTTTTCCTATTAGCATAACCATTTTGAGTATTCACTAAGAACTACAAAAGAGATACCTTCTCTTTCTAAATGATAAAACTGGAATCAAAAAGCTGATGGAAAGACAAAATAATGGTAAGACAAATTTTGTCTCATGCCTTGAATTGTCTTTTTACTTTCATTTATATCATAATTATGAGCTGTTAGAAATCAATAATCTTAATACACAATTTCTAGAACTAAAGAATACAAATCATGGTATTTTCTTATATCATTATCAGGGATGATCCAACAGGACAATGGAAAGACAAAAAAGCTATGGAAAGACAATAATTTTGTGTGTGTCATGTATTATACTGATATTACACTACTTTTTGCAAATCTAACTTTCATCCTTTAATATATAATTAAGCTAACCCTGCCTGAAATATATTCAGCGATGAAATAATTTCTATGAATCTGCAATATTTATTGAACTACTCAATTTAATTTAAGCTAGTCCAAACATGGTCAAAGTTTTTTTTCTAATAATCAATACAATAGTACAATAGATAGAAATAGAATTGCGATAGCCACCAGGAGGTGCGAAGGCCCATTGATAGCACAATTTAGACCTAGAACAGAGCATGATAGGGACTCTCTGTGCTACCAGGTGGCAGCAGAGTGGAATGAGTTGAATAGTGCGGTTAGAAACATGGATGCTGTGACGCTAAAGAATTATTTAAAAGGAAATATAATAGGAACACAAACTCAAGAAAATGGCTTTTATTGAAGGCTAAATGCGCAGGCCCGGTCTCGGGTTGTCCCACTCCACTCCCTCCCCCTCGACAAAGCATTGAGAATGACGATATAAAGATGTATGAATGAAAATGTTATACTTGTATAGTTAATAAGGCAGGTGGTGGGAACACCGTCTGACGGCGACATCATGAAATTGTAAATACTGTCAAATGAATAAAAAAAAAAGAAATCAAGCAAGATGTAATAGGGTGAACAAAGACAAATAACTACTGAAACTGTGTTATACCATGTATTCTTCTGTATCCAGCTCATCAAAACTGGTTCAAATGCATTTTATTCTTTACACCCCCCACCCCCCACCCCTACCCATCCAAACACATACATTGAGCCAGTGCTAGGACTGAAACTATATATGTGACCTGCTCTGCGAAAAGGGGTCTTATGTGCTTAGATATGAAATGTAAAATGTGTTTTAGAACATAATATGCTGCAAAAATTATGTTGATACGAAAAACAGAAGCCGAGATATGACGTTCTGAAATATGATGTGTTGAAATGGGGTAAATAGCCAAAACTGCTGCACGGTTTTATTATGGTCAATTCTCATGAAACGGTTCCAAATGGGTATTTTGGGAAAGGTCATTGAAATTAAATGAAATTGCTAGTACAGGTGCTCCATATCCAACGCATCTATACCCTGAAACTGCGTTTCGGAAGTATGAAAATTGTTGGAAATATACCCTAAAATATGTTGCGTCACAGACGGTGATGGTCACAGAAATATTTGTTGTCATTTAATTTTTTTATAGAAAAGTAAAATGATTATCATTTCACATGATTCCAAAGAGGAAAAAAAGCCCTTTTGAGCCCCATTTGATAACATGGAAACATTAATTATGAGGCATGAGCACATAGGAACGATCTATTTGAAGAAAAATAGTGAAAAATGACATTTTCCCATTTGGAACCATTTCATGAGAATCGACCATATGGGTGTTTATAGAAAATAGGAATTAACACTCAAAATTAATTTGAATAAACCTATCTAGGTTGAAACCATTAAAACCAGGTGGTCTCCTAGCTGTACTCTAACCACTATACTTAGATAGTCTAGAAAAGCCCAAACATCAATTAGCAAAAAAAAGATGAAAACTATGTACTGTTCATATCATCTTTATTCCTATGCATGAAACAATGCTGAACTGCAAGCTGATTGTGCAGTTTATTCAGTTTGTTGGGAACCCATATAACACTTATTTTGATGAGCAAGGTGAACCTTTGACTGAAAATAAAACTTAAAATCAGTTCTCAGAAAAATGAAATAGTATTATATTTCAACATCCTCAAAGGGTTTTTATTTGCATAATTTTTCTTAAGAACTAATGGTGGAAGTTTGAAACCATTGATTTGATTGTTAATCCAAGCTATTAATTTCTGTCTGAATGACATGAAACCTTCTTTTGAATACAGTCAGGTTCAGAAGGCAGTTTTGACTCCCTGAGACTCAGGGAGTCATTAACACTTTAGCCTTAGTCTTAGCCTTGCGGTTAAGCTTATCGCTGGATGTGGTATCGAGGAATGTGGGTGTCTGGATAGGACTGAATAGGAAAATTGGTAATGTTAATCTTAATGGATGGTCAATTGTACGCACCTCAAAGTTAAACCCCATTATGGAATTGAATGATACATTTTACTAATAACCTAGTTTAAATGATCTCTTTATATGTTGCAGAACAATTAATTGGTACAATTCTTCACAATTGAGCTTTCACTTTATCCTTTGGTGTTTCCTTAACTTTAATGCATATGTTTTTCATTTCTAAGTAGTAAATGGCATGAACATGATTTTTTGTCTTTCCATCACACTAAAAGTGTCTTTCCATTGCATATAAATGGCTGGTATTTATTGCATAAACACTGTCCTATGTTTGAATCATTTAAATGGTATTTGCCCTCACATGCCTGGTCATATCTCCATATCACTCACTAAACAAGAGAAAAATGTAACAACATTTATTGTCTTTCCATAGCTCACCTTTTACAATTATGGAGCCTAGCATTAAAATATGGTTCTAGGGCAAAACCCCGCCAGTCAGAACCCCCCGAGCCAAAACCCCCCTAGTCAAAACCCCGCCACCAAAACCCCCCTTGCCATAACCCCGCCATGCCATAACCCCGCCAGTAACAATCCCGCCAGTCAGAACCCATCCATGCCAATACCCCGCCAGGCAAAACCCCGCCAAAACCCAATAAATTGTGTTAGCTTGGAGTATGTGTGTAGGGGGTGGGGGACGATGGTGGGGGTGGGAGTTGGGTGGGGTTGTGGGGGTGGGGTGAGGAGTTATATCTGCCTGCCACAGCTTGCTTACTCTCATCACTGAGTTTATAACAGAAGGGTATCATTGCTTTCATCTTATAAAGACATCTTATAATGGACCTGCACCCATCCCAACCCCCGACACACACCAACACCAAGCATGCAGCCAAACCACAATTTAAGTGCCAACCACAAGTGCCAACCAGGTGCACCACTTTTACAACCTCATATCTCGACCACAATAACTGGAGATAATGGACGGATTGGTGGAGGTGAGAATTCCTCTCCTCCACATCTTCTTCTCTCTCTCTCCCTTGCCCCCCCCCCCATCTTCCTTCCTCTCCCCTGCTATGCCCCCTCATCCCATAGGCTCTACTCCTGCTCTCTCCCTCTATCTATCTACCTCTTTTTCTTCTCTCACCTGTCTCGCTCCCCCTCTCTCTTCTCCCATCTGTCTCTCCCTCCCTCTCTTCTCTTATCTTTCTCTCCCTCTCTCCTCCCCCTCTCACTTCACCCTTTCTCTCCCCTCTATCTATCTATCAATCCCCCCTCTTCTTGCAACTACCTTAACTCTCCCTCCCTCTCTCTCTTCTCTCATGTGTCTCTCTCTCCCTCTTCTCTCACCTGTTAGCCCCCCCCCCCCGCCTTCCTCTCTCACACTCTATCCCTCATTCTTCATCTCCCTCTTTCTCTATCTCCCTGTATTTCTCCCCTTCCTTCACCTATCTCTCTCAATCTCCCCTCTCACTATCATTCTCTCTCTACTCTTACCTGTCTCTCTCACCCTATCTCTCTACACTCAACTGTCTCTAAGAAAAAGAGACTGGAGAGGGACAGGAGAGAGATAGCAGAGAGACTGGAGAGAGATAGCAGAGAGACTGGAGAGAGATAGCAGAGAGACTGGACAGATAAAGGAGTGAGAGGGATAGAGATCGGAGAGAGACAGGAAAAACATAGGAGACAGAAAAGAGAGGGAGAGAGACAGGTGAGATATAGGAGAGAGGAAAGATATAGGAGAGACAGAAAAGAGAGAGGGAAAGAGATAGGATAGGAGAAAGTCAGGAAAGAGAGAGGGAAGGAGACATGTATAGAATAGGGAGCGGGAGAGAGAGACTGGAGAGAGACTGGAGAGAGACTGGAGAGAGACAGCAGAGAGACGAGACAGGTGAGAGAAAAGAGAGTGAGAGAGACACAGTTGAGAGACAGTTGAGAAACCAATGAGAATACTCTCGTTTAGAGAAGCAAACAACTTTGTCTCCGCCGTCCTCTGAGAGGTGGGTTTGTGACCAATAACACAAAACCACAACTACCCCCACCCACCCCTTGATACCCAACACCACCCCACAGATGAGGAACCACATAATCGGGTACTGATGCTTTTACGATTGTTTTAAATTAAATATCTAGGTTGACTTGAAATATCACTAGGATAACTTGGAGCGATGGTAGAGACTTGGTCTTGGCAATGTGTATTAGGTACACCTGTAGGATTTGCTCAAAGGTTAGATGACTATAAGTGAAATCTATTTAACTATCAAAAATGCACACAACTGCTGATATACCTTGCTGGGATCTTGTATTTTATTGAGTTCACAATGGCCGAATGAACCTAGTAATATAATACACAACCCAGAGGTGCAGAGCAAGTTGGTGATGGCAGAGTCTCAGTTAAAGCAGAAGTGATTCAATATGCCAACCACACAACCTTATATGGGTCAGATTTTCTGAAAATGTACAATTCACCTTCACCAATCCTCTCAAATAACCCAAATTTCGGACGAAAATAAAGTTCAAAATACAGTTCTACCTAACCAAACAGATTGCTAGAATCAATGTAATGCCGAATATACTCAAATTTACCTAGTATTGACCAAATTGCAACCTAATTTAGCAGAATTGACTAAATGTGTACAGCTGCCAATTGTACATTTCCTGAAAACCTGACCCATATACCCCTCTACCCTCTGGTAACATGGTGATACATGGAAACATGGTTACATGTACAAATTAATACGGAGAATGAATATCAAACAAACATTGAAATGGCAACTAGACATGTTCCAGAGCCCTGAAACATGCCTGTTGCTAGTTACCTGGGCTATGCTTAATCCCCTCCCCTTAGTAGGGGTAGTCTAGACATTAATGTTAATACCCCTTAGCACAGCCCCTAGAACAGGTAAACAAGTTAATCCCCACAAGGTATTTTATAAGAATATGAACATGAAATATACCATAACCAATAATTATGACCAGAAATGTCCCTAATATATTCAATTAAATGGCCGCTCTATTACAGCATATCACATATATAAGTTATCAATTGGGAGCAAGCTGTGATACAGTCGTGGGATGAATTAATTAATGTATGAGAAGGGCTGCTCATAAATCGAGCGTGCAGCATTGCTATGTGGATCAGATTTTCAGAAAATGTACAATTCGTCTTCACCAATCCTCTGAAATAACCCACATTTGAGACAAAAATCAGCTTCAAAATGCAGTTTTGATTAACAGAGCTGATACTTTCAATCAATCTGATACCAAATGTACTCAGATATACCCGATATTCATCCTTTTTCAGCCGCATTTAGTAGAATTTCCCTAAATGTGTAGAGCTGCCAATTGTACATTTGTACATTTTCTGAAAATCTAACTCACATACGCACTCCTATCGTCATGCGTATATAGCAGCGATGCACTGGGTTAGATTTTCAGAAAATGTACAATTCACCTTCACCAATCCTCTCAAATAACCGAAATTTCAGACGAAAATAAAATTCAAAATTCAGTTCAACCTAACCAAACAGATCAACTCAATATCGAATATCCTCGAATTTACCTAGTATTGACCAATTTGCAGTCTAATTTAGCAGAATTTTCTAAATGTATACAGCTGCTAATTGTCCATTTTCTGAAGATCTGCTGCATACATGCGATCACCCACGATTATTCACCATTCTCATAGATTAATCAACACACATGGCATGTGAAATTAAATACAGTGAGACCTGGGCTCCTGGTCATGGTCATTTTTCTCAGAATTAGGGATCTTTTTTTTAAACAATTGTCATTCGGTTGGACTGAGCATTTATTTGATTTGTCATTTACTTGTACCATATTTACATATGACGGATGAGAGAAGGAGGAGAGACGAGAGGTGGAGAAGGAGAGGTAGTCGGAACTTAGAGTAAAAGGAGATCTTTTAATCTAAGGTCGGAAAGAGAAGGGGATGATGCATGGCATATGGGGGGGGGGGGGCAGAGGGGAGGGAGGAAGATGAGGAGCAAGAAAGAGAGAGAGAGATGTGGAGGAGAGACGTTCTCATCTTCACCCACCAGTACAAATTATCTGTATTTATTGTGGTCGAGATATGAGGTTGTAAAAGTGGCGCACATATGGTTGAACGTTGTGGTTTTGCTGCATGTTTGGTGTTGGTGTGTAATGGGAGATAGTAATTGCTATGCCAGGGATGGCAGGAAAGAGGTTTTTGAGAGAGAGTGAGAGAGAGAGAGGGAGAGAGAGTGGGTGTGTGTAGGGGAGATCGGAGGGGGGGGGTGCGGGTGCGGGTCCATTCTCTGAGATGGGAGAAAGCATGATGTGGCATTTAATTATCACTCCCCTGATGCCCCCCCCCCCAGCCCAACGTCTTAACGTCTTTCTCCCATTTACCAGCGTTTTTTTTAGTTTATTTTAAGCTAAATTTTGCCAATTGTAAGCAGTATAAGGTATCTTATAGGGGTGTTCCACAGGTCGGAATAAGCCTTAAGTGGCTTATCCACTTTACGACAAAATGACCACCGACAAACTGGCCACAGGTGACCGACAATCGGTCACCTGCCATCGTCGGTGGCTGCTGTCGGTCGGTATTTACTTGTACGACAAAAAGTGGCTTTTTAGTGACCGACAATTAGTCACCTAGGGGTGACCGATAGTCAGTCACTGGTATCCACTTTGTACGATTAAGCATGAAAATATATATTCTCCTCTATATAATTCTAAAACATTGACATAGGGTTAGCAAAATGGCTACAGTCTTGCGAATATAGGTTTTAATATATTTCCATACATGTTCTGTTATACCTCATTGTGTCATAATATATTAATGTACCTAACATTTTAAATCATTAATGGACATATGCCTATACCTTCACCGTAGCTCCTACCTGTATGGAGCCTACCTCTCTACTGATTAATGCCTACCTGTCATTGGTTGGGTCGCACCCTACAATGAGGTGGAGAGGCTTACCAGTAGGTAAGCCTCCCTCCTATATAACCCGGGTTTGACCCACTAATTGGTCAGTTACCTGCCTTATTACACCAAGGTTATACCATCACATTATATACCTGTACCAGGAATAAATACATCTTTAAACTTCATTACTTCGTCATCCTTTATGTTACATCCAGTATAACATATTGGTAGTAATATAGCGGATTTGCCTGTTCTTTATCTAACTTTGGGTAATTAGTCAAATCATTAATCCGAATAGATCACATATATATTCTGTTTGAACAGATCTAGAGCTATCCCCAGTACAGTAGTGCGCACACACTGGGTCCTATTTAAGATGAACAATTCGTTAGACATTCTTATTACAATTGTTTCTGTTGACTCAGATTTCAATTGCGAAGCTAAAAAAACGGGCTCTTTCTAAAAAAGGTATTATACCCCCCTCCCCCCAGTGCCCAACCTTGCGTTTATCTTAGTGTTAAGGCGAGAATTTTATATTTTCATTCATATAACTAGGGCCTAATAAGTGTGGCTAAGGTAAATATCAATATGAAAACATTTAGCTTAATATGGACATTATCAAGAATACAGTACAGGCGTATAGACTGAATAGATTGTAGTTGTTGTTTGTTGTTTATTTGCCATAAGCTCTCATAGTGTTTGAATCACAATGATATTTTCAGCTTAAATAAACAGAAGGGAAAAAGATGATAAAATGATGAATACCCAACATATTTCAAATGTGGAATCAATGACAAACTTTATCATATGGGGAAATTAATGGAATGAAAATGATTTACAAAATTTATTGAAGTTGAACAATCAAACAACACTAATGATAATTATATTAGGAAAATCACTTCAAAGTGATCGTTGATTTATTTTCTATAATCATTAGATATGATCTTCTCCCCTAATATGTTCTTTTATAATTATTGGTGTAAGATTATCAATGAAATAAAGGGCGGTATTAAGTATTAACAAGAAATCTATACGATTTCATATTACATGTTTAAGACAGACTGAACAATCTACAAGATTTTATATTACATGTTTTAGATATTGACATAATATTATGCTTGATAAGTATCAAATAAAATTTGAGAAAAAGAATACCCATGTTTTTATTACGATCTTATATGAATCCCCTGCACAAATCCTTCGTGTAATACTCATCCTCCCTATGCAGGCCCTTTATTCCGCAATGAGTTAATCCATACTAGGACGTAGCAACTGGTTGCAACAAGCTGACCACCTTATCTATTAAAGATAAGATAAGCCCGGCAAAATAGATGAAGAGAATGGAACGAGGTATGGAGATGAGAATCATTTCCTTCCAACCACAATCTATCTGACGATTTCTGCGGGTAAAAGCACCTAGCTTGTTTATAAAATGTGAGACTGTATATAATTGTATACATAATGCAACAGTATACACATTTTAATCTCGTTGGTATATCTAACACCAAGAAATCTGTCACAAATATCATACTCTTACCAGTTTGAATAGACATTTTGTTATATCTTATGGCAATACATTTAGGCAACTTGCTGCCACTCCATGTATTTGGTTAAATAAAATATTCTGGCGGGGTTATGGCATGGGGGGTAAGGGTAGGGCGGGCTTTTGGCTGGCGGGGTTCTGGCTGGCGGGGTATTGGCATGGGGGGATTTTGGCAAGGGGGTTTTTGGCTGGGGGGGTTCTGACCGCGGGGTTTTGCCTAGGGGGGTTTTCACTGGCGGGATTCTGTCCGTACACCTTAAAATATAAGCACCTATAAAAAAGCTTTTACATTTGCTGAATAATTTTAGGGACCAAAAATATGTGACAAGTGTCAAAGTAACCAGTATGCATAGTACAAACAAAAAAAAGCTTAATCTAAGATTGTCTTTCCATTCACAATGTCTTTCCATAGCCTTTTTGTCTTTCCATCTCAACAGATTTATTGCTCTAGCACATTGAGTAGAGCTCACATGGTTTTAATTTGTTCAGGGTTGGTAGAGGAGAGTACAAGGGATAATCTAATACCATTATCAAATTATGCCATGCCATCATTAAAAAATGCGGAAATTAATTAGTTTGGCAATGTAAAGACAAATGATTTTGACCACACAAAGGTTTAAAAACTTTACCTCATCTCATTTGAAGGGTATTATATATTACCGCAATATTTTTTTTGTTTTGAACAAAGGACAGTTGAATGTCTGTGTTTATAGTTAAATATGACATTTAATCCAATTATATTATTTCTAGTGACTTCACCAATTTCGGCTATGGAAAGACAATCTATATTTTTTACCGTCACCAAATGTGATATATTTTTATATTTTCAACTAACTTCAGTAATACCTTTTGTTCAAATTTTGATTTCAACCGTATTTAATAATATTGGGCATCCAAATGCTCGCTATGTGATTTATCTATGTTATGGTATTGGTTTAATTAGATTATCTGTAATAAATTTACTCAGAAATTGACAAAAAATCAAGGTTTTTCATGAATATCTAGAGATATTATTGTAAAGTATGCAAAACTATATATTGCAAGATAGAACTTGAGGAGATCTAGGTAATAGAAGTACTTTTGATAGTATATAACAATATAGTAAGCATTCCTTAAGCATCCTATTTTAAACGGGGGTGATCCCATTTTGTGAGAATGGGTCACTTTATATTTAAATATTCTGAATATCGCTCAGGTGCCCCGCACTCGTTCATTCTTGTTCATTGACATGAAAGACAGTATTTCTGTTCCATTTATCCAAACCTGAAAATTCAACATTTTTTGTGAACTTTACAATAGCCTATCGGATCTTAAAATAGTGTAGCCAAGTGACGTGCTTACTAGAAATTACTTCAATTTCTCTTTGTGTTTTGTACAAACGTTTTAATTCATCTCCCCATAAGAAATCTCCTATACATGAACAGTTCCGTTCAATAAAAGTGAAACGTTGATTTGTCAAAATGCTTGAATTACCTATTCCTTTTCACTGGATCATCCGCCCTCTTGTATGGGAAGGCATTGTGTTTCCCATTCAATTTTGTGTTTCCTTCCACAATAAATCAAGTCTCTTATTATTTCTTTGATTTTCTTGATATTATTTTGTATCATCTATATATATGCGTATCTGTTCATCATAGTAGGCTCACTGTGTTTGTGGTAATATAATCATATTAGCTAGGATCCGACTCTTGAGAGTTACGGGTCTTTTAGACCAGATTTTGGCAATAAAATGGATTTTTCCTATGGACTTGATCAGAGATGTCTCATTAGGTTTCTCCAGTTGAGACAAGATACATCGGTTGGATACACTCGGTTGGTTTCTTTAATTTAGACAGTAACGACAAGAGATCATCAAGAAAAAAGGTGGAAATGTAATCATTGACCCCGTGAAAATTCTCCTAGGGTTAAATTTTGACAACACCAATTCTAAGATTGTAAACTGGCTAGTCCTACAGACCAAGGCTTACATACACATACAAAAAAGTTTTAGTAAGGGAGAATTCCCGTTCACAGCTATAATGTACGAATTGAAGTTTAGATGTGAAATATGTATAAAAGGCATGATTATGTACGGATGTAAAGGCCCTATAGTCCACTAAGCCGATTTTCGTGCGATTTTCCGCCGCAGAGGACCCCTTTCCACTAAAGTCCGTGAGAATTGCATGAGAATCGGCTTAGTGGACAAGGGCCTTAAAAGAGACGCATCTCTTCCCTGGAGGAGACTTCACGAGGAAATATACGAAACCATCAATTGTCTAAAGGGTTAAATGTTTATTAACCAACACTTCTGATATCCAAACTGGGCACCCTGTACACTTTCTCACCGGTACCCTTCTTATATTAAAAAGAGAGAAAAATTCGCCATATTACTATGTCCTCTCACGACCAAGAAAATGTTCATGATTATTTTCCATGTCTTGTATTTTCTATGCTTTAGTGTCCTATATCATTATGAGGTAGCATTGTAAAAGCCACGAAGACAGGCTATTTTGAATGAAAGGTTTTTAAAAACGAAAAAAGGAGATACAGGTCTACATAATCTCAATGACCTTTTTTGATGTATGTGCAGGGTTCGTGTCCTCTTTATTTTGATTAATTTCTAGCATTTGTGATTTAGATTCGTTCAAAACTAAACCAGTATTAGATGCCAAAATGTTGAACAGTTTGGATCAATTTCTCAAAATGTTGAACAGTTTGGATCAATTTCTTAGAAATTATACAGTTTAAATCACCCCCGTTTACATGTGTTGAATTCAAACATAAATGGTGAGGACGAGGACCCACGAGTCTCTCGGGTATTGTGAATGAATAAAATTGTTCACAATTAAAGGAACGTTTTCTGAGATGAGCAAACTAGCTCTGCTGTACACTCATGTATATGTATG
Organism: Sthenelais limicola; assembly: GCA_942159475.1. Taxonomy (NCBI): domain Eukaryota; kingdom Metazoa; phylum Annelida; class Polychaeta; order Phyllodocida; family Sigalionidae; genus Sthenelais; species Sthenelais limicola. The sequence continues at coordinate 65,384,462 of OW804097.1, read as the reverse complement.
TATGTATGTATGTATGTATGTATGTATGTATGACATTGTATGTATGTATGTATGTATGTATGTATGTATGTATGTATGTATGTATGTACTATTTTTATTTCCGTTAATACAGATACAGTCCTCGGAAAAAGGAACAAAGTTGTACATTCATCAGTATAAACATAACTTTCTGGATTTCCAGGTCTTCCAAGTCTCCCTAAATATGGAAGAAGTTGCTCGACGTTTTTATATGATTATACAAGTGTGGAAATGACATCTATACATATAAAAAATAACAAAAGTACATTATCATATAATATGGGAACTGGTTTTGAATGCAGCTCAAAGAAAATGGCAACATTAGCCATAGTTAAACATCAGATATTACAAGTGTTTACATAATATTTTCATTGAGTTATTCCATGTCAATTACTTATTATGCTTTAAGAGAAAGGAGAAAAATGATTTCTCATACACGCGGCGTCATCCCGTCTCAGGTAATGCCTCCATAAATTCGAGATAAAACCCGTATAAGTGTAAGACAAGTGCGAAACCATTGAGGTGAAAGAGTAGCTCTTGTGTAGCCTTGGAATCTATGGCAGGAAATACTGAATACGAGAAAATAGAAATTCTGACATGTAAAACAAGACAAACCCATCATCCACAACTGTGAAGCTCCACGTCTGAAACAATATTTATTGTTTCAGACGTGGAGCTTCACAGTTGTGGATGATGGGTTTGTCTTGTTTTACATGTCAGAATTTCTATTTTCTCGTATAGTGATTTTCATCTGTCCCTCATTTCTCTCCGCCCCCCTCCCTCTTGCCCCCTGTCCCTGTCCCTTCGCCTCCCTAGCTCCTCCTAATTATTACATCGGATATAATATCTGTGTAAGGAAGCTTAGCTGTGTATCTAAAATTATGTGTGGAATATGGCCGACCTACTATCTATATCAGTAAATCACTGTAGAAGTAAAAAAGGTCTTTACTTGAGTATATGCGTTGCGGCTGGTGCTAGTTCCATAAAAGAATGAACGCACCATCAATGTTTACTTTAGGAGTCCATCAACTGCGCATAGATACCAGTATGTAAGGCATCAACATAATTTTGTTCAGGGAAAATGAAATACAAAAACTATTGCAGCGCCATATGGACCTCCCTCTCTTTGGCAAGGCTTGTAGTGTAGTACATATTTGGCATACTTATACCAGGTGGCAGCACTGCATTCTAATTTAAAAGTCACTTACTGGTATGCTGAGGCGTTTCTGAGTTGATGATTGTACTGAGCGAATCGCTCACTTTATACACCATCATGAGGTGGCATTCGGAGATTTCAGTTCATAAACGTTTGCTAGGTTGTAACACCTTTTTCTTTCATATGGACTGCTTATCTATATGTTAGTGGAGGCATACAACACCAAGGAATTCTGTAATAACTTTAACGTAGGGCTATGTGTGTTTGTGTGGCACAACTTATGGGTATAGACATGATTCTGCCATTCTCACCTTGGCGATACCTCATCACTATCAGAACTTGTTTTATCCAAAAACCACTGTCATGGTGACATTATAATGACGAAATCCTTATTTTGTTGACAAATTTATTATTCAGGTAGTATGTACAATCACAAACACTCTCATTCCGGAGAATGGTTTGTTTCGTGTCCTCATCCTCTGATCTGATTGACCAAAGTTAGGCAGGGTGGAACGTGCGATTAATGGTTTATACCTTTGTTAGATAGATAAAATACAAAATAATATATTGATTATTATTAATGATCTATCAAGTCACTACCAAGAAAAAGCAATTGTCGTTTGTCACTAAAAAAAAGATTTTGCGCTTGTCACTTAATTTTGAGTAATATGGACGAATTTTGTCGCTAAGTATCAACAAGTAAGGTCTATGTTGATTTATCAGGCTAAGGAGTTTCTTTGTTGATTGTCACTGGCTGCCTTTGTCGATTTGTCGATTTAAGCCCTCAGGAGCCTATATAAAAGACTGAAACACCCATGTAAACAATGTTGCCCTTTAATTACATTCGCCATATTGGATGAGGTAAAGTGGTTTTCTTCATTGGTGTCGCCATAGTGAGTATTAGTTATCCGATAAGCACTGCTTTCTATACGTAGAATTTATGCTAGTGGTTCAAGGTAGCCTATATATTATTTTGGAAGAATTATCAGTTCCCATATATGCCGATATATTATAAATCATAGAAAATATATTGCTTCTAGGTGTCTGGTGGTAGCGCAATGTGTTATGCCAGAGCTAGTATGACTGACACATACAGTACAAAAGGCATATGTCCGCTGAAAGAATTCACCAGCTACCATTGTGGCTAATACTTATTTACGAATCATATGACGTGAAATATATTACGGACATCAACTTACTTTGAATCGAATGAAGAATCGGACGTTTCAAATAAAACTATACTTTAAAGAAATTCTTTGTTAAAATATAACAACGCATTCTTCATAAATTAAACTGGAATAACGAAAGAACGAAAATAATTGCCGGATAAATGTTGAAATAAGAGATTTATTGCATCCAAACGACACTGACATTGCTTGTCATACAAGGCTCTAAGAAGCACACCAACTACTTAAATTATCATCTCAAAGAGGACTCCAAACGTAGATTTCATGGGAGCATTATATTTTACATAAGTTTTAATTGGATAACATACTGGCCATACAAACAACTAAAGCAGAGCAAACGTGGTACAGCAAGATATTTTTCCATTCGATCTATTATCCCCAATTCTACTTGAGCCACATATTGAGGCCTAAATATATCATACACTTTATTTTAAGAACACTCATTCTTGAATGTAGAGATCTAAACCCGTCGTTTCCTAGAGTCTGAGATACCTTTCCATTTATAAAATATAATTTGGTACATGTAAAGCTTGAATTAAAATTGAGCTTCTTTATTAATTACTTCCATCGCAACAGGGATTTTCAACAAAGGTAGATCTCACTGGAATGAATGTTGTATATCTGGAACCTATTTTTCTCACCGGCACATTGATTTTTATTGAATCTTCTCAGTTAACCTACAGCGATGCCCAACAGCTAGGGTCCGCCATCGTCCATTTTCATCGTTCGCAAGTGTACACCAAGAAAGGCTTTCTAATTTCATGGGAAACAGCGTAAGACCGACGTAGTGTGCAACATTAAATTGATGAAAAGTGGCACTATCTTTTCAAAGATTCGTATAGTGGGGGCTGCTTCATTTTAAAACACATAAGTCAGGACATGTCTACATAAGACACAATGTGGCGAATATCATTATATCCATGTATTTCTAGTACAGTAATATTTCGGTAGTGATTTGCTGCATTTTATGTCTCCTAGCCAGTGTTTTCTTTATATATACTGTTAATTTTCAGTTTCAGGAAATATAAATGATATTTTCCTTCCCTTCGGAACATTCATTCGAGATAAATATTGATGATTAGAGCTGTGAAAATATATATAACCATGCATATCTGGCATCGTATACCAAGTAAAAGGGGCACAGTCCTAACTCAAAGCTATACTAAAAGCAATTACAATAAGCTATACCTCTGTATATCTGTAAGTGAACAGCCATACGTTATTCGGTATCGTTGTACATTGATCTACAATATATAGTATAAATTAAATCATTTTGGGAAATGAAGTATAATATTCAGCAAAAGAATAATGATGCATTAGTTTTCGGATTTCAAAAATGCACCTTAGTAAGCTATAGCTAGCTTCGCATACAGACTTCTAACAAGAACCCCATCTGAATAGGATGCAATTATAGTACTCTATAATTATTATCTGTAATATGTAACCATTCATGTATTATATGATATAGCTAAAAGTATTCAGCTATTCGTATGTTTTCCAACACATTTTAAGCTATCTTCTGGATTATTTCTTGTATGAGAACACCACCCTATACGGAGAGTCAGTGCCGTAATTTATTTCTGAGAAATTGAAAGGAAATCCAATATCTGACGCTAAATAAGAATACCACGGAGAGTCCCCCATTTCTTGCGCTGACTAGAAATATGTTATGCATTTGTGTCTATGTACAAACTTTGTACATGTGCTGTTGTCCTATGTATGACCCACGAACGAATACATTTTGTCAAACCTTTAAACACCCGTCACTATTGACGGGATCATCTTTCAATTTCACATTCTGTTCAGAAACAGCTACACCAAATTTCAAGTCTAGTATTTCAAGCTAGTCTGTACGAAGTTCAGGACTGGAATAACTGCAATATCGCATGAAATGTACCTTTGCATCATATGAGTTTAGAATATGCACGGAGAATAATATGTCAAGTGAATTCTTGAAGTGGGGATCTGGAGTTAGTAAAATGTTGAGAGGGAATACATATATATAGGCCTAGGAACTTCGTCTCGTTTGGCATGCCATCGTCAAACATTAGAGACGATTTTATCTCATAGGATAATAGGTTAATCTCGGGTAAACTGCATTTGGAACGCTGGCATTTGTGGAGTATTATTTGTGGTGACAGAAACACAAAAGCATCTAAATGTCAATTGCACACTTCAATGATGACGAACGAGTAACGCTGACCAAACCCTGTTATGATCTTACCATAAAAAAACTACTCAGACTCAAAATACGAATCACAAGGCTTCGCGTGGGACCCATACAGTCGGTGAAGCCATATCGAAGCCATACATGTGATCGTCGTCAATAATTGTCATATTACTCGGATTCTCTATGGCTTCGGATCATTGCTCTTTCTAGGAAGTTGTGCTTCCGAACAACAGGTGTGAATATTTCCCAGGTGATCTCTGAGTGGCATGATACAATCACACCGACCCGGATTTTATTCTCTTAAATATATTATTATTCTAAGTAAGCACCTGCTTAATTCCAGATGTGTTGTCCATATCTCTCATAACTGAAACGGATTTGATCCTCAGCTCCAATCGATTACCTACTCATAATTGGATCGATGATGCCCTCAGAAGCTAGGAAATATTCTACCAGCATATAATCAAGCTACGATATGACTATGAAGCGTACAGTGATTATTTTAGGGCATTAGTTTAACTTCAAGAACGATAAGAAATGTTTAGTTTTTTAGCTCCTCTATAAGGAACAATTACTAAATCACATGTCAAAGGTACAGCCCATGCAAAATTGTCTTAAACGCAGTTAAATGTTAAACATTCATTTTTCTTCCTATCACCTGTATATATATGATGGAACGAAGTTGTACTTAATTGGGATCCAATAAAATATGATATAATATATTTGTAAATTTAAATGTATAATAATCTGTCCCATTCTTTCATGTTCATACGGCAGTTGAAAGAGAAGCCCTGACTTCCTTGTGAATCGGTATTGCTTCTCTTCGACAACCTGTAGATGACAAAGATCTCAACGGCTTCTGTGGCCTGTGGGATGGAATCTGTAATGAATTGGCCTTGTTGTGAACCTCAACCTTGTGTTTTTTAATATTTGCATTACTGTCCTTCGATTCCATTGAACTGTCCATAATTTCTTTCCGCCTTTGTGCCTGGGCAAGGATTGTTTCAATGTCATTCAGATAAATGGAGTGCACTCGAAGTCGACGGGCGATTTCAAGTGCACGATGAGCATGCTTAAATGCCTCCTCGTAAAGCCCACAGCGAAGGTTGAGATATGCGACCATCTTGTGAGAAAGAACTGTCTCTATGTGGTCACCAAACAGCCTCTCGCGGATGCAAAGAGCAACATCGGCGGCTCGTGTAGCCTCTGGAATGTCACCCACCTTTATGAGGCAATCAACCCACTTCATGAAGAGCTCTGCTGTAAAAGGGTGCTCACCGTGGTACTCTCTGGCAACTTCAGCTGCTTTCTGAGCAATATCAGAGGCACGACAAAATAGCCCTTGACGCTCCCATATGGCTCGCCTTGCATCATAACCATCCAGAAGAGCTGGATGGCGACCAAGTACATTACTACCAATGAAATCTAGAATATTGTAATAATGCCTAGACTTTTGGTAGTTGCCCTTGTCTTTTTCAATGAGGGAGTACGTCTCGTAGGCATAGATTGTCAAGGCATGCTGAAGTCCCGCAGTCTGCTTCAGCAGCTCAATGGCTCTCTTGATCTTGAAAATTGACTCTTCTTTGGTTTGTTGCGCTTCTTCATCATCCTCATCAATTTCCATTTTCCAGTCCAAGACACCTCGGTACAAGCCAAGAAGGATGGCAAATACCTCTACTACTTCTGAGTTTGGGCCTGAGTTAGGACTGGCCTTTGGGAAAAGCTCCATGGCTTCATTAACCAACGACGAGGCCTCAGGGAAATTTTCTCCGCGAAGATGGAAGTAAGCAAAGCAGCAGAGTACTCGACGGTCAACGTTGGTATCAACCCATTGCTTTGTAACGTCCATTAAGCATTGATACAGATCTAGATAATCTGACTCTTCCAGGGCTTCGTATAGGAATATACACATGTCTGGTGTTGCCAGGCATGTGCAGCTCTCATATAACTCCCTACTGTCATACATGGCCCGTTTGAGTGCATCCAGAATATTTGAATAATCACTCCATGTACTTTCGAGTGCTTGGGCATGGTCTTTAGAGTGGTACTGTTGACAAAGGCGACTAATTTTATTGATGTAATATGTGTAATATTTATATTCTGCACTGTTACTGTTACTGTTGTTGCCCCCACAGGACTGGGCTTGCATGACAGCTTTGACCAATTGAGGAACAGCGAGGAGTTCCCCTGTGGCATCTCGGTCAAGCAACCCACCATAACATGTACAGGAATTGTAGGGGAAATCTGGAAGTCTTGCCTGAAGTTTGGGTTCCTTGATTACAGCTTTGGCTGCGTTCCTATCAAAGGGACCTTGGAATGAATTAAGTGCACTGATAAGTTTGCGGACTTCTACAGGCATTTGCTGCACTACTGTGTCAACTACTCTAAAGAGTCTGAGCACTAGGTTTAGATCTTCTTCTGCGCACATGTTGGCCAACATTTCCTTGGCAGCATTGCTGATGTTGATGCTTGCATGCGTTTGGGCAACCAATGTCTGATAGAGTTGCTGAGCACTAACATCTGGGTGCTTCAATGCAGACCCAACAAGACAAACTGTGTATGGGACAAAGCCACAGACTACAGCTAGCTCTTGGACGCAGCTGTCAGGGAGATCTGGTACCATGTCTCGTAGAAGATCGCAGGAGGCTTCCTCAATATCGCCAAGCTTATAATCAGTCACACCAAAGTCACCCCCAAATATGGCCTTGCGGCTCGTGCACAGGAGATAGACTTTATTGGTGGCCAAGAGTGAAGGCAACAGATCAGCAAAGCCATCCAGCTCACTCATTGGTAGGTCAAGGTTGTCAAGAAGGAGAAGGATCTTCCTGTTATGGGATCCCAGCCAATTTCCGACCAAATCAAAGTATCGTCTTGTTAGACGTAGTCCTAGGCCTTGCACTACCTTGGCTCTGACCTGGTCGCTCGTGAGGCATCCTCTTAAGTTGACATAAATTGGCAGCATGTCGTGGACATTGTGTAATCTTCTGGATGAGGCAATGGCCACTGAGGATTTGCCCAGGCCAGGACAGCCAGTTATTGTGACCAGGCGCGTGTTCATCACAATGGCATCGGTGATGTCATTGACTTCTTCATTGCGTCCGTAAAGTTGACACAGATCTTCCATGACTTTACCCATCAGGACAGCACCTGGGGACTCTGAAAAGAGAATAAAGGAACACTTTTAGATTTTCATATGTGAGCAATAATTGAAATGATAATAGACTGGTTCCTCAATATAACAATCACACTATACTCCCATTATGACAATTCCATCCCTAATGAGAGAAATACAGGAAACTAATTTGAAAGACCATTACCCATTTAAATACTCTTTGATAAGAATCTTAAAGTTCCAGTTACTAAACTGCAAAAGGGAACCTAAGAGATAATCATGCGGTTATTAAATGGCAATTTCATCTTTGATGAATATAATACAAATCTATTAGTGTGTATTATTAAAAGAAGCAAAATTTAATAGGCCTAGTTACAAGTGTTAATCAATTTGGCAGATCAGTTCTTGCTTCATATGAAATGATAGGACTGGTTTGCAGAGTTCCCAAATAAGTTCAAGGAGTAAACATTAATTATTATACGGTCCATTTGGAATTGAACTTGCCTTCGATGCTTTTCAAACAAGCCCTCTTTCTGATAGGCCTCTTGAATCCCCTCGGGGTTGTCTTGACGGCGGGTTTGTAAGAAGGTTCCTGATTGGTGGGTGGGGGCAATGAGTTTGCTGGTGACTTCATAAAGGCTTCGATCTGGGACTCAATACTCATTTGGTGGGATGCAGAAGATGTTGAAGCTGGCGAAGCAGTTGAATCTTGGGAGTGTTTATCTGGTGAGTAAGCGGGCGGTGGTGGGAACATGAGCACAGGGGCGCCAGCCCTTTTAGCCTTTAATTCAGCATAGCTGGGGACTGCATCGGCGTAGGCAATCTCTCCCTTTTCAAGGGCATCTGAAGATGAAGTGAGTATGTCACTTCTTGTTGGACTCTGGGAGGAATCGCTTAGGTATTGGTGAGAAGGGGTTGACTGCTGCGGTTTGGAGGAACTGCCATAAGCATGGGACTGAACACGACGCTGTTTGGGCTTGCGCTGTTTCACCCCACTTCCGCTTCCCCTGCGTTTTTCGCCCTGTGCAGATGCCTTGTTCTGGGTAGCCATGTTATAATTATGATCTAGGGAAGAGAAGCTGTCTTTTTCTGGGGATATATTTGGCATGGCTTTGAGTCTCGTTAGAATGACTGGAAATAGAAAATGCACACACGCACAGATTAGTGTCAACGAATATAATTATCACATTTCCTTGGTTTTCCATCCAATCCCCCATTACTTTTTAGCAGCAGATACAATTATATGGAAATTCAAAGAACCATCATTTGAGTTTAAACTATATAATCAGTAACCGAATACCACTGGTACTAGTGGAGGGGATTCATGTGTTCAAGTGTTCCGATGTAATATCTTCCTTTCTAACAGTTGGATGTTATCATTTACAATTGCATATTAGATTATTATGTTATATGAACACGAGAGGAGAGGGAAATATGCACACATATACATATCGACCAATAATGAAATCACCGCGAATATAAATAAAAGAGAACCATCATGGTAGATGACGAATGTTTTCAGAAATTATATTAAAAAAGCCCGGAAAGAACGAGTTCAAAGTTCTGAGCCGACAAACATCTATAATCATTATGTGGCGACTGGCAGTGGCAGCTGAAAGAGAGGGAAGCTTGGGTTCAGTCGGTACATCTGGAGCTAGAAATCAATATTCTCCAGAGAGATGGAGTGGATAGGGAGAGGGAAGAAAAGAGACACATCGGTATAGTAGAGTGTCTGGGGTGCTTGCATCAGTAATTGAGGATACCGGTAGAACCGAATAATTTAGACTTAACCCGGACAAAGAGACATGCTCTGCTCTTATAAAGAAACTAACTTGTCCTTCGTGGATGCAATATTAAAGTGTTGACGAGTTGCTCTTGCTATATATGAGCGAAATCTATGTTCTCAGGAAAGGACTTCAGCAGTGCTTGGAATGGTGTATAGTCTGCAGTTGGAAATTAATTATAGATCTGCGGAACACTAAATATACATTGTAAGGGCTATGCAATCTATATAATAGACTTCACCGTACCGGAGTATCGGATTCAACACTGGTGAACGCTGCTAGAATACATATTCATTGATTGCAATCAAATATTTATTTTAATCCCCATATTTAGCAGAATAGATTTCTGCATCTAATAATCAATAATAGTAGCTACTTTTATGGATTTCGACACTCGTTGTGCATTTACAGATATCTGTCGATTAATGTATGGAATGATACAATTATAACCATTTTGAATGCACTGCAATGCTTTCTACATTCAAGTAACCCAGGATATCAAGGATTCAAATCAGCCCATTTGAAACGCATACGCTAGTTACCCATGCATTCACAAATCCTGCCTCGCAAAGGAATTCGTATCAACCCACTTCCATGGACATAATATAAAATGGCGTCAGTATCGGTTTCAAATCGTTTCAAAAGTAGTTGTCACTAAACACAAGGACATGTCATAATACCAGATACAGATCTATCTAACACAAAATTGCACATTGTGTTAAAACAAATATGATTTACACTAAAACAGCCAGACAACGAAATTTTTTTAATAGAAATTTTGGACGCAAATTGTGTGAGAACGATCATATAAACGACCAATCACACAATGTACAAATTACCTGTTTTCAAACATAAGAAAATAACTTGTATAGGCCTTCATATTAAAAAAGGAGCAATAATTTTTGTTATTCAAAAAGGCCAAATGGTGGAAAATTTCAATGGGATATTAAGGTTGCATGAGTATAATTATAGGCATGTAAATCTAATGATTTACTTCTTTTTATGAGAGCTAAAAGCAATTATTATATACGATTATGCATTTTTTCATGACATGATAATTTTTTCAATTGGCAAGGAGGCATTGTGTTGTAAACAAGCGAAAGCGTGATGATTATTAACGCCATGATTAGGACCATTATTGCGACCCATAGCACCCTACTCTCTCGGGGCTAAAATGCTAAACATGTTAGTGAGTAATAGAGGTGATATGGAACTGCAGGTATTACACTAAGTACATGTATGGATTTGCTTACTAACCATCCAAATCACAAACGAACTGCAAAAGATCAATTAAAACACCAAATCACTCAGTACTGCTTAAAATGCTCTCTATCATCGGCTCTTCTAAGAGAAGAAAGGGATTTGTTTAGTGGTTACACAATCAACACATTAAGAATAATGTGGATTTTCACAATCCTCTTGGAATATATGAAAGGAACTCTTAAAGCAGGTTACTTAATTCTCCTAGAAATTATCTGGTTTCTAATGCACTCACATTACTGTGTTACTCAATATAAATCAGGGTAGTAGAATCCCCTTGCTAATGTTGAATTTACATAAGCCACTCGATCGCAACACTAAGGCTCTGCCTAAATATTGAAAATGCTATTCTGTGAAGGGAAAGTTGGTTAATAGTGTCTACACTCTTTTTAAAGCATGACTACTTTATACTAGGTTTCTCCGGAGAGGATAGGGATATCCGTCACTAGCATAATATTTTATTTCTTACAGAACTTAATATCAAAAGCTTGCTGACACTTTATAAGATACGGTCGACTACGAAAGATCAAAACAGTTAAATTCCTAAGGAAGTAACTGAATAATGAACGTAAAATCTGTAATACAATATGTATGAATTTAAATACAATATATTTATTTAGAATGGTTTTATATTTCAAATTTAATTGAAGTACTGAAAGGATTCTGGTTATCATCTACGAAAAGTACAACTTTGGGCATGGGATAACTTGGGGACATTCTTCTAGCCCATACATAGCTCTAATCTTCCTGCTAAATTTTAAACCTTGTCTCTTAGGAGTGAAGGTCTGCTTGCTCATAATGTAAAACCTAAAAGTGATACGAGTGACAACATAAATGATATTAATCTTCCTTTACATCAGATTGTGTAACTGAAGTGAAATTTAAACAAATAATCAAAAGGAAATTCAACGTAGGACTTAGAAAATAAGATCATGACCAAGTAAGTAAACAACAGCGACGCAAAAATAGATACATACCTTCTGAAGGCGGCATGGTCTTGCCATCTCCATCCATTATGAGGTCACGCCGGTTTCTCTGATCATCTAATTGATCCTCGAGAAGAATGAACCTGGTGCCATTACCATTGGCCGGGTCTGTAGCATGCCCATTTGCAGGAAGTTTAGTGGTGCCCCCGATGGTAGCGTAGGACAGATCGCATCCTTCCATATCTGTTCTACCAATGGTAGCTTCCCGACAATCTGCCATAAGTAAGATAGACCCATGAAGACTCTGGCATTCACCAGCATGGTCGCCCAGGTTAATCCTGGTAAGATCCATGTTTTCAAGCACAGCTCCCCTCCATGTGTAATTGGAACCAAGTTGGCTCAATGGACGGTAGACCATTTGCTGTTGACGATTGTCTCCTACGTATGGAACCACGTGCTTGTAGAAGTCAGTTAAAGACACATTGGGCCTGTTTGGAAGTTCGGCCGAGATTATATGCTCAAGATATTCACGCATAATTTCAACATTTACAAGAACTTTATATGGGACAAAGTGCATGTGATAGCTGTTTCCGTCAAAGGATTTCTCATCTATATACAGCTTTTCTTCAGGGTACATACGATACACGTCATTCACAAAGTCCCACTCAAGCATTTGACTTCGATATCCATATATGAACGGGTCGCAATCATTTTCATATACAAAGAATCTCCAGGGGAATGGACTGTCCATTCCCAATGCAATACCGCTAGTGTCTTTGTAATAGATGTCTTTTCTTATTCCTGGCATCTTCAAGATGTCAAAGAGGTCCCACTTGAGTTCTCTTCTTCCAATAATGACTGAGAACATAGTGGCAGCATTTTCAGTGCGGTAAGGTTTAGCACTTACGACACCACGAAGGGCCGTATTCCTGTGCAGGAGTGCTCTCTTCCTTGTCACAAACTCTAGCACGCAGTCTGCAGCATGGGAAGCCAGCAGCTGAATGGAAACATCCTCCTGTAACATTACTATCTGGTATTCATAAATCCGGCTCAGTTCTCGACTCACCTCATCCCCAACTGCTGTAACAATATCACGCCCCAACGATCGCCACAATTGCTTGTCGTTAACACCATCTTGGCGAACGTTCTGTAGCAATTTGAACAAAGCATTGGGCACGAGAAGGACAAACTGGTCTGGGGGCAGGTCCATGGGAAGGCCCCTGCCTAAGAGGTATTGTCGGACAGACACTTCAGAATGTGACCCTAAGTCACGAGCCAATGCTAGAATGTCCAGAAGTTTGTTTTCATCCAGGGACAGGAACTTGAATGTCAGACTCTTCCGGAACCGGTCCTCAAACACCTTGAGTTTCCGCTTTGCCTCGGCAACCCCAGGGAACCGGTACTGAGAGGACAAATCTGCAAATAGTAGAAACAAAGCATATCAATAACTTGGTATAATATATGTATCTGGCTTAGATGGGTGTGGTCTGCTGTCATACAAATGATAATATAATTGTCAGTTTTAATTTGATCCGTGTGTTGACTAGCTTTGAATTTACAAAAGCCTTGTTGTTAGCGTCAAGGACCCAGTCCACTAAGCCAATTCTCGTGCGATTTTGATCCACAGAGGCCCATTTTTTCACTAATCGCATGAGAATCGGCTTAGTGGATAAGGGCCTTAAAGATGTAGTTATCTTTAAAAACTGCTTATATATACAGATTAGATGCATTTTCTGTAGCCATCCTCCAGTTTACTCGAAAGCATATCGATTTTCTACACGGCCTAAATCTCGGACAAACCGTCCATTTCCATTCTAATTTCCTTAGCAGTTTGGTGCTAATTTCGTGCAGTTTGAAGCCATTATGGGTTGACTCCAGTGTCAATATTACCGGAGATTAACAGCCGCATTGTTACCCTACGTTTATTACAATGGAACGTAAGAATAAAGGAATCAGATGGGGTTATCTTATCTCTATCTCCAGGGGATTATGACTCATATCTGCAACATGAAACACGTTGGCGAGACCTGGTGAGGATACCCGGGACAACAACAGAAGAAAGGGCATCGAGTGCAGAATGAATTCATCACATCGTCCGTACCCATTTATACAGTACAAAGGTCCCTTTATTCACATCATCTCATTCCTCCTGTATTTCATAATCTCAGCAGTATACCCCATATGAAATTGTTTTCTCGCACAGATCCCTCAATATTCTCTACCACGACTTTGTTATAACCTCCAAAGGCATTGAAATGCTTTATGTATCGACATTAAGGACATTTGCAGGCATGGCGTTAATCCAATATGCAATGTAGCATCCCATAAGCTCATCATAAGCTTATTTAGTTTATATATTACTCCCTTTGAATTGTAGGATAAGGGCTTTAGTGCATAACTGGTCGGGCTTTATGGATGCAAAACAATCAAAGGCCAGAGGCAAAACTGTTTATAGCGCCACGTATCTGTGTCATCTAATAGGGTCTGGGCTTTATTTAGGGGCAATGTGTGATGTGGCTATGCACAGATGGGAGCCAGGGGGCTTTGACTGGTGCTTAGTCACTGATCAATACAGCAAAACAAACTGGAGGGTACTGCCTTGCTAGTGTACCAAACTGATACAGCTAGAGGGGGTAACATTGCCAGGCCTTTGTTGGAGGCTCTAAACACCCATGAGGCATTTCTTTATCATTACGCCGTAACGTCTGATTCACATCCTTGTGTGAACACACTTTAAAACATCGTTCTTGTATAAGACAGTAAACCGATCCAATATATCTTATCATATTTCATATTCTACATTTCTGAATATATTAATGTATATGATTCAAGCAAATGGTCTAAATTTGCCTCCATGGATGCATGGTCGATCTATACAGAGAATTTGGTTTTTAAATCGCCAATACTTGTACAAAGGTCCCTGTTTACGTTCTGTAAAATGATGATGTTTCTAGAGCTATGAAGGTTTTTCTGTAAAGTGGCTGTAGAATGAAAGAAGCTGTTTACTGGCCTAAAGCAATGGCAGCCCAGATCTGGGAGGAACAAGGAGCATTCACATTTGGCGTTTTATCCGAAATCGACAGTGGTCTAGGAGGGGATGAAAAGACTATAGGCATTCCCTATGGAGACAACCAGAGAGCATTCAGCCGGCGGAGATCAAAGCAGCTCCTCGGCGAAACACTTTCATAAAGCGCGTGGCAATTCATGAACCTTCATTCGAGATGAAATCATATATTATATCCCCATTTGTTAAATTGATGTAATTGACAGTAATGTATGCAGAGCGGAGGCAAGGATATATAGCGCGAAGTCGTTCTGTAAAATGATGATGTTTCTAGATTCGCCATTATTTTGATAAAATTATGGTATTGAGTCCATGAAATGAAAGTTGGGGGAGAGTGGAGAACAAGGGTTGTTTATCGTCTCTTCATTCGCCCACGTATTATAGTGATTAATCCTTCGCAGCGTTCTGATGGTGATTTTCGCCCCCACACCATACGTTTGATTGACAATTATACATGTGCGTAATGGACGTTGTGTATTTATGCAAACATCCTACTATGGCTCTGGTATAACAAGAGTTTACCATTTATTTTGAAACAGCAGTAGTTATAGTTGTTTTGTTGACGAGAATGAAAAAGTTATATAAATGACATACAATAGACACAAAAGAGTCATCAAATAAGTTATGCGACGTATGGATGACGTAATATCCTATTCAAAACGTTTAATGTTACAATTTGGTTGGCCTGCACATGCATTACTTTTATTAGTACAGATCACATTGCCCATCGTCATTTTAATGGGCAGTTTATATTTTACCTGTAGTAGAAGCAGACGTGTTTCGTTTGTAAACGAAATAATGGTTCGCATAATGGTGGAACCACTCCCAGTGAAAAATAATGGTACAGAGGTAATTCTTGTCATCAGTAGCTCCAAGCTACACCTAAGGTCATTAGGTAATTAGCGCTTCATATTACCTGGGCCCAGCATTGTAATCAAAACCTCGTGAGCTCATGTACATTATGCAATGTATCAGGCTTGGTACAACAATTAATTGCCTCTCGACACACCTTATACCCAAAATCAAATACACGCACTGGTCCGAATGAAGTTACTTCATATATGGAACAGTTACATAAGACCAAGCCTATAGCATTAAGTGGACAGCTGGCTCCTGAGCGATTACTTTAATTCTTTAGTAAATGGAGGAAATTCCACTGATAGCCGATTACGAGAGATTATTGGCATTATTTAATGACATGGGTCGCGATAATTCTGTCATTAGCTGGACGATATCGAAGTTTTGTAAGGATGGGCTAATTTCGTAGGTGAAAGAGGGTTTCAGTGCTCTTCAAAATCCTCGAGAGTATCGGCTTTAGTACTAAACACAAAAAAGATAATATAGAATCGTCTGTAAAGCGGTAGTAATTCAGTAAAGGTTTTCACCAGTTCCTCAAGCGATAACGTGATGACAGCTACCACACATTTGAATGAGATAACGTTGGTGGCAGCTGTCATGATCTAAATTAGGCTATAATGTATCAATTTTACAAACGTTATACTCACTTTTGCGCACTGATATATTTGGTGCAGATTGGTGCTGCGGTGACAACTTCTGCTCATGGGACACTTTACCGTCAGGTGAATCCTCCACATCCGCACTGTCTCCGTGCGAGGGACTACTTCCAAGGTCGCCATTAAGCAGTTTCTTCTTCTGTTGTTTGGTCAGGTTCCTCCCGCCAAAATCCTTGGGCAGTGAAGCTGTACTGGACATGGCAGCTATACTACTGCTACTCCTCTTGTATACCCGGATGTCAGGATTTGACTGATCTTTGACAAGTTCTTGTCTGTAGCGATCAAGATCACCGTATGAGCGGTAAATCTTGATCTCCACTTTGACATGCTCGTCCTCTTCCTCAAGTTCATCCCGACCCGGCTCTTGTACAGAGGTAACACTATAGTTGGTCTCGTTATAGGGAATGGCTCCACCGAATTCCGGAC
The DNA here is from genome assembly GCA_942159475.1 of Sthenelais limicola. Classification (NCBI taxonomy): domain Eukaryota; kingdom Metazoa; phylum Annelida; class Polychaeta; order Phyllodocida; family Sigalionidae; genus Sthenelais; species Sthenelais limicola. Next base: position 65,367,845 of record OW804097.1, on the reverse strand, counting down.
AAGACTGATGCTTGTCCCGGTGAGCTTTGAATTCGCCATTTTTCTTGTTGTGCTTGTTCCTCAGGACGACTCCGTCTTTGTCATCCTTCGGAGGTTTGTTGTTCTTCAGAAGTTGGTTGCCCATTATGTCATGTTATTCTGAGCTTATTCTGAAAAATACAACAGTGTAAACATTGATTAGTTCAAGTGGTTATAACAAACTATATTATAGCTATATGGACATATGCAATACTCAATTTCATGAACATCTCCAAGTACCAATTTAACGCATATTAAATACATATATCATATGATATAATATTATATAATATTATTTAATAATATATGATATTATATAGTGTGTGATTTATATGCAAACCTATCAGGCGTAAGTTTCCAACTTTCATATAAAAAATACATTGCCACCAAATATTGCAACAAATACCCATTGTCATATACTACTGACACGTGCTATCAAATATTCTTCATTGGCACTATGCATAGCACCATGTAAACATCGCTTGAAAAGCCAACCTGGATTCCATACGGTTCTATTGTGGTCGGTGTTCATTCATACATGATCCCCATCATTGCCCGAACAAACCGAAAGAGAACTGTAAGGATCAATTTGTTGTGGCGTATCAGTAAGGTGTAAAATGCGTTTATGGGTTCAAACAGTCGGTGTTGTTCGATTGCGGACACCTGTCCTAGAGGTCGCTGGGTTATTGAGACAGATGTTTTGCTCAAAAGCTTTCGACATCTTCTCCAATTTCAAAAGGGTTATACATCTCCTATATTGAAATCTATTTGAGTGACCACTATCTTTACATCGCAATCCTATCAATCCTACAATCGCATTATAGATCCATGGGCACATTCTGTTTTATCAAATAATGGATCAGAATGTTATAAGTGTTGTTACGTAGTATGGGAGGCGACTGTAGTATTGTTATTCGAGTGCTTTCGATGACAAGGGATCATAATGATCGAGTACTCTTCATAAAAGCAGAGATAAAAATATTATGAGGCCCAGGTAATATCAGACGCATAAGCCACACAGTAAAGTACAGAGGGATGGGATAGATTGGGTAAGGGTGGATGAGGAGGTGGGTGGGTGGGATGGAGAGATGGGCAGCGTAAAGAGATTGGGGAGAGAAAATGAATCTACAGTTTGAACCATATGGGAAGTGAATTTATGGCAGGGCAATGATATCATTGTCCTCACGCACGGTAGACCTAAAATAACGTGTAAGGAAAGCCTACGCTTGTCATCACTAGAGATACCATGCATTAATTATGGCTCTAGGCCACTGTCGCGTGCTTGGCCAGTTAGGAGGACTCTCGCAGGTCCAATGCATTTGTATGCTTCATCATTTTGAACCGGGACTGGTCGGTCGGAACATGGCATGGGCTTTCGCCAGCATGAACAGGGGCTGTGACGGCAACCCTTCATTCACACATGTCCTGTTTCCTCTACTCATTCCACTGCTTTTCCCTACTTTCCTGACCAATCAAAACGAGACAGCTCACAAAGTAGCGATACACGCAATGAATGTCATCAGACATTATAGCTTTCACTATAGTATTCTATTATCCTAAGGGAGAGATGGGCAACTTGCTGTAGTTTAATAGCAAAAGGTCTATGCCCCGCTGATGATATTCCACTCGCCAGTATAGTAATATATAGAGTGTATGACATATATGAGTGTATGACATATATGATACAGGGTACAATAAACGTGTATCTAAATATTGATGATAATCTGCTACTAAATCAAGTTCATATCGAATGGTGCAGCTAATGTGGGCATCCATCATACTATTATCATAAAGGGTGGTCTCTACTGGCTGCGGTAAGCTCTGCGGTAAGCCTTGCAATGGTGCTGTGATGGTGAGAAGTGGCACGGTCCTGCCTATATGGCCAGTGATCCATGTAGGCAGGACCTCGTCATTCCTCTCCACCTACAGAACCAGCACAACACCATCGCAAGGCTTGCCGCAGAGCTTACCACAGCCAGTGGAGACCATCCTTAACTATCATAAGATATGTTTCAAGGGATCCAAAGAAGTTGATGACTAGTGCCTATAAGATGAAGCATTGCCCATGTATAATATACAAGAGCTAAGAGGTGTGTGACGCAGGCAAACTGTTGCATGGTATTTGTATTTTCGTGTCCACGGTAATGATCGACCGACAACATGGAACTAAAAAAACTAAAATGCAAATTGAGACTATCCTTTGACACTATCATGTACGTCAACACGCGAGGGCCCATTAAACTCCGATAGTGGCCAAAGCATATTTTAAACGAATTCTGAAGTATTGACCATGACTCAGTCTAGAACGTCTAGGATTGGTTGATTTTGCAAACACGCGTGTCTGGTCCTAGAAAACAAATACATAGACCAGCTGTGAAAACTTCAATCGATGCATAGAAATTCGCCATAAGAGAAGCGTCTGAATCAGCAATTGGATTGGTGAAATGTATTTCCCTTGAGGCCTGGTATCGATTATCAGCAAGACATGTCGTCAGAGGAAGAGGAAGGGTGCATTATTGGCACGCTAAAGGATGTCAAGTAATTAATCAGGCAGCTGATGGGCATTCATACCACATGCCCCAAGAATACTCACAATTATTAGCCCACAAAACTGTCATGGACTGTCTAAGCAATGCCTAATAGAGGATATCAATGTTTTGGTTGATATTGCTTGTAGGGAAAGCGGAACAGACCCCTGCAACTTTTGATCTTTCATTTCGCACCATCGATCACTCCGCCGGCGGTTGATCGATATTTGGCTATAGCGTGGCTTTGCTCGAAGGACAAACTACTGTGTCATGGCAACCCTTTCATTTCTCCATGACAACTACAAAAATAGCAGCATAATATTTCCACTTTCCATACCAATGTGTTCATAAAGTATAGACGCTGGTATCTAGAACTCATCAATGGAAGGAGGAGGATTCGGTATCGGAAGACCTAAAATAACCAAGTCCTCCGGGAATAAACTCATGAATTATTTCCGTGTTTGACAGAGATAGGACCGAAGTCAACCAACTTCCACTTGTCCCTGGTTTCTTAAATACAATAGATCCATTTCTTATCTGGAGCCTGCAGAATTCTCTTCTACTGAACCGTAAATATTGAATACCCTACGGACTATTAATAGACCATCGATATTGTTTGGTTTGCATAGCTCAGCACACTAATTGGGTGAGGTTTTCATAAAGGGGATAGCTTTATCAACCCAAGACTAATCAATAGGCAAAGCTGGGGCTCTCATTCTGGGGGAAATGTCAGTCAATATATTGAGAAGTGATAATTGCAGAATATGCCGGTAATATAAACACTGCAGTCATGAGTACTATGGTTTACAGTCACGTTATTGGCTATAGTAAAATGAATGCATCCTACATCCAATACTTCGTATTACTTGTCACCATTTGTTGTCCATATGCGATGCCTAAATATTTGAAATCGCTATCTTGGTAAATCAAATTTACCTCTGCATCGCAAGTATCAATGGTATTTCATGACAATGGCGAACAATTGTAGAATTCAAATAGAACTATAACATATACTATTCTTGTTGAATGATATATCATGTTTGCATCAAATTAAATCGTTCGTGCTAATATTTCAGAGAGTGGTATTTTGGCTTAGGTCGAGTCCTCACGTTTTGGGGACCAATTATTTCGTGAGTTCATGTGAATGAATCATTGTTGGGTTTACACTTCATTTCCTACGACCTCTCCCCGTGTAACTCCTCGTAATCATGCATCGATTGGAAATATGAACCGCATATTGGCATTTCGATTTTAACTGTGTTAGAACAACTTGGAATTGCCATTGACATGCTATGTTGTCATTACGATGCTTCTCCGCCCGCAAATCATCATTAAAGAGGATTCCATGTTTCCATGTTTCCCTGCTTTTCAGGACGAATGAATGTTTTCTCGAAAATCACCTCAATTCGGGATTAAAATTAAAATGTATCTGGATCCGACTTTCATGGTTTCATAGTTCATATATTGAACTGAAGATGTAATTTTAAAGTATTTTTAGTTTTGCTAGAGCTGGTCGTCCATTATAGTGGGGATGAGGTGAAATCTCGGTCCCACTAGGATTAGAAATGCAATGAGAAATGTCTAATGCCTAGATGCAAAGATATAAGTTAACTAATCACTCAATATCATTGTGTCAACGTCGTCTTATTAGTCCATTTTATGGTACCATTATACACCATCAGGTCATTCATAGTTTATATGCACGCTACATAACCTTCTGTTATGGTATTTGCTGGTCGAGTTCCATTCATTTGACCTGATAGAAGGCAAAGTGACCTTTCAATGTAAACAGGAGAAATGAGGCAAACGCTATTATTCAGTAATATCAATGAATTTCCTAACAATGATCCGGTACGTTCAAAGTGGTACACCGAATATGCAGCCAAATCCATATTGCACCTGTCGGCATTGCTACCTTTACTCGGCTTTGGACCAGAGGGTAAGGCATGGTGGCTTTCCCCTATATTTAACTCTAGAAACACAATATTGACTATAACTATTGCCCACATATAACCTGATATGACCTTATCCCCACCATTAAATGCTTTATGGCTAACAGAACAGAGCAGATATTTATAATCCCACTCAAGCCAAGTATGTGTGCTTTTTGCTCTAGGTTTTGGACCTTACCTTACGCCTTTCCTGTCGGTTTATCCTATGTCTTTACCCTAAATCACATAAGTATAATATGGATAAACCAAATCTGCGATGTCCTGAGACTAAGAAGCTTTAAAAGTCTAAATATAAGAACAGGTTGATAACCAAAGTATCCGGTACAGAGGTACAGAAAATAAAGGATTTGCAATAGAAAAAAAATAACCAACATAAATTATGTAGGATCACTAAATTTATAAGATGCTAAAACCAAATTAATAGGAGGAGTTTTCAGGTCAGTTGCCTTCAATTTCTATTATTAATATGTAGGCAACAAATAATTAATACAATATCACTAGTTTACACATAGATTTCGAGGACAAGTAAAAAGCATAAGCTTTCAAATGTATGTCATTTGAAAGTAACAGTTAAGGGTATAAGTAGAGTATTGAATGTAAGAAGCACGCAGGTTGGGAAGAATTGCCTTCGTTACGCCCCCGTTCAATCTCTATTATTGCATCGGCCTCTGGCCAGGCAAGGGCTTTTCAATTATGCCCTCTGGTATCGGACAACATCTTGATGAATCCTTGGTTTGCCTTGAGATGAGCGTTCGTTAACATGTGGCCTTCTACTGAAGGAGAAGGCGAAGAGGGCCAGGAGGGTAAGAAGTCAGCAAGTCATTACCTTGCCTTTTGAGAGAAGGGAGGCTGTAGTAATAAGTTATTGTTCTGGGGCTTCGGCACTGCTCTGTCTCAGGTGGACTCAACAGCCCCTTACTAAGACCTACCAAGACGCCTGCGTGTAGGCGGCTTGGTATGAGATCATTCAATGACATCACCGATATACCATTATGTTGATTCTGTGGAGGGACCTGTGGTGCTGATAAGCCTATAGTAAATTGAAACGATACCCATCCACATAAAATATTAAAGAATTAGAGGAAAGGGATTTGTAATATCTATCAAGGCTCTCTATGGTTTTGACGTTTGATATCAATTAGGGATCGTTACCACAAAGGAGATTATTGGACTCCATACGGATCATTTTGAGACTCATGGGATTATCAATATAATATCTTGTTTAAATCGAAAACAACCTTAGATAATTAACACCTCAAGATTCCATGAGAGAAATATTAATAATGTATATCTAATTTCAGTGGTCATAACGTAGTTAAATTAATCAGTTCGTTACGTAAAGAGATTGATTAAATCAAGAAAAATATTTCACAATTTCCTTTATAGAGGTCGCTCGAAAAGGAGGTAAAAAACAACTCTGTTAGGCATCGGGGCAGGATGATTAAACACAGAGCAAACGGCAAAGCAAGGAAAATTGCTCAAAATAATATCTAGAGGGTTTTTATAACTCGATGATTAATATTGCTTGTTCAGGTTGCAAAATTGCTGAGTCATGGTCCTTCATGTATTGGCCTTGCTGCCTACAATCTACTCTGTAATTTATTTCCCCATGAAATACCGATGTGCGCGCACTTTAATCCCCACTGATGGAGTCCAGACCTTCAGATGCTATAGATCATGCTGGTACTGAGCTATTTCATTGCCAGTCAGGCTTGTTAAACTATTTTGACAGTGCATCTTATTCCAATAACCAGTTGTTTGAGGAAAATAACATTCATAAAGAGAAGAAAACAGCTTCAGCTCATGAGTTATTACTCAAGATGCCGGCATTATGGTCCAGTCGTTTTGAAGGGTTAACTCAAAACCAGACGAGCACAGGGGGAAGGAAGGTCTAAACCAGGCCAACCTGTAATAAAAAGCCTCCGATCAGACTGCATGATGTTTGTGAACGAAGTTATTAATTTAAATCTAGTGATGTAATTATGACGGCAACTCCACCGGTCCATGGTGAAACAATACCTTAGCTGGCGCACCTTGAATTATTTCATCTTTTTCCCCTCACAACCAAACAATCACATCAGAGGCATGGACACACCTTTAATGATATTCAACAGGATGGCAAAGCTTAGGCCGCCATCAATTATGCAATATTGAATCAATTACTCACGCTTTAGCTTGGAGCAAGGACGCCCACAGTCCTATAGAGGGCACGTGGAGTTTTTATTTTTATTTTTTCGGCGCGCGTGTGGGGGAACTACAGTCAATCCGTCATACCTTGAGGCTTTTGGGAAAGCATAATTAGACTGCTTCTGGGGTGGTAATATTTCCTATGGCAGTTTTGTGAGGGGTCCACTTTAGCTTTCTCACAAACAGGTTCTTAACAAGGCTTGCCGATGGCTATAAAGCATACAGCGCACTGCTTCTCTAGTCTATTAAAAGTGTAGAATTGATATATTTCAGGGTCAATTTCCCCTGGCTGTACCATAAAAAGCCAGGTAAACCAGTTGTGCATGCCTGTTTCCATCGGAGTTGGCTATCAGGGTGTTTCAGTGCCTGGTTGTTCCATGTAATGTTAGTTGAAATGGGTGTAGATTGTGTAAGTCTTACCACTGATACTATAGCACAACCATATGGTGTATAAATAGAGATAGACATATCTTGATTTATACTGTGAACTCCTATCTGGATTTCCCTCGACTCCTTTAGAAAAAGAGTCTGTATTTGTATACTATATTATGTTGTACCATCGATAGAACAGAAGAACCAATAATTGAGACAGCAACATTGTTAAATATACCAGTGATGATTGCAGCTACTGCTGCCTATTGTTTTCTTTTTTTCTTTTTACAGAATATTGACCAATCAATCTATTTTAAGCTGTGCTCCTTTTCACATCACTGGTCGGATGATCAATTATTTAAACACTAACAAATATATCATGTCTGCTCTTCTCACATTATCAGCACTGCCTATACGTTGTGATGGATTCAGAACACAAAAACAAACTGAAAACAAGCTCCAACAGGAAAACTGTCAATATTACATGACATTGATTCGGCTATATAGTGAAGGGCCGTTTGCCAGCGCTTGTAACTGATATTGTTCCCAACCACCATCACATAAGTGCCATGTACCTGATTCACTACTGATCCTATTATCTTGATTGCCGAGTATTCAGATAACCCAGCCACCAAATATCGAGTATCTTGTACGTTCAGAAGATTAGCACGGTCTATGAAAGGGAGTTGATTCCTAGGGCAAACATACAGAATGGGTTAATAGCCCTGTTAAAGGTGTCCAGACCCCAGTTACCTCTCTATCTCCTGCCCCTCCATCCCCCTTTTAATTCAGTAGGTAATGGTTTGGGCACACAATGAGGGAGGTAATGAATGGGGGAGTGAAACGCTGGGGAGAGGTGTAAAGGCGAAGGATGAGCATTCGTGAAGAGAAAGGATGGCGGGTTGTTTGTAGGTGGAATGAATGGGCGAACGTGAAAGGTGTATCTAGATGGAGAGGGAGGAAGATGAGGCGTTCCTTGCCAAGGCGACTCCATTGAGAAGACTGCAGAACCACACCTGGACGCGCAAGGCACGTGCGAGACTATGTTTCTTAGAGCTTAGAGCCAGGTCGCCAGGTGTAAAAGGGGACAATGATTGATCTGTAACTTGAACTCCAAGACTTGCCAACTCTGATGCATGCTACATACATGTGTATTTTATACTTCCGATTCTCAAATAACAAGCCTTTATAATCGAAAATTGTATCAAAGCATTGATGAAGCCTTGGCCCGGGAGGGTCCAAACTCTTGGTTGATTACCTTTTCACGGATATATTATTTTAGTTTTAATATATTCTTTTAATTCCTATATCAGGACCTAATGATATTTTTTTCCGAATGACTTATGATCATCAGCGAATGAATATGATTGAGTAACAAAAGGCATCTGTTGATGTATCTCGATGAATACATAATAACCTCCGGACGGATACTATTATATATAAGAGAATCCCTTTGTCTTTTCATGTTGGACAGATTCATGTGGTCTCTTCACTTGCCAATGTTATGCCGCCATTGCCAAATATGTCCTCTGGTAAACATTCATCCATCCACATACAAAAACAAATAAAAATTCACAGCTATTAGGCGTATAAGTGGGGCAGGCAGCAGTAGCCTCCCGTATCCATCCACAGTCATCGTCAACCATGATCACCTGTGTTCATATGTGGGCAGTCTGGCACCAAGCCATTTTATGCTACGCAGCCCCAAATGAGATGTTGTGAGCTTTGTTTAGGCCCAGTTATCAGTAAAGGGTCAGTTCTATCAATCTGTTTCTTCCTTCCGTCTTGGTCAGCTTTTTTAAATATTTGTTTTAACTGCCGGGGAAAAAACGATGACAAAATCAAGGCGAAGGATGAAGGTATTACTTCCCGTCAGCCGCTCAATATGCTATCATTGTTTCCCTCGAAATGTCAAAAACCCGACCAGAGCGTAAGGTAAAAACGGATTGGTGGAAGAGTGCCTTAACAACTGAGGCCTGCGATCAGGTCGGCCAATGGAATTGACAATCATTTTGCCATTATGTTTCTGCTCCGAAATTACCTCTCGGGCTTCAAGTGCACACTTTTAATCGCCCGACACAGAAGCCAAATTAATTCGAGTTGTACAGAACTATAACGTAATGGAATATAGATATTCTCACGGTTTCATTTATTTTGTGTGATTGTTTATGGTTAGAAAATGATCTTGAGATTTTGCGATGGATAGTTGCTATCAGAAGAAAAGAAGTGTTTTTTTAAAAAAAATATAGGTAACGTCTGAATACATCCATGATGGATAGAGCGACTTTTTGTACGTGTTAAATATATAATTAGGCTTAAATGAATATATAGGGAAAAAAGTGCCTAGTGCTCTCTAGCTATCTTCTGGTGCGTTATAATTATGATTATGACAATCATACAATATATCCTGATTATGAAAAGGCGCCAGGAAAGCGAGGCTACTATAGCTCAGCCATCCTTCAGGTTAGAATTATACCAAAGAGGTTAAGTATTCATACCTTCAGGCATCAATCATCAATTTGCCAAGTGAATATTAGGTGACAAGCTCCTGGTAGTGCAAATCCTTATGAACATATTGCTTGCCAGGTAAAGTCAGGTTATTTTATATTCAAATTTATGACATAATTTATGTGTCAGAAAATCTTGACGACTTTTTTTTAAAGGAAATGAACTTGGTAACAAGAGGCTATATATATATATATATATATATATAATGAAAGTTAACAGCAAGGTAATTCACTGAGCTTTTGATTGCTGCTATCATATAACAACTCATTCGTGTATAGTTTACAGTGAATGCATCCTTTAGAAAATACTATCATGTGAGCAGAAAAGATAGCAGTCTAATATCACACTTCCTGGAGCCAGCTGAGTGCCAAGGTAAACAAGATTCTATTGATTGCAATAGCAACAGTACCCTCCTCTTGGGAAGATGCATCATGATCGGACACTGAATGGAACATATGGGACTATACAATGGCCCTCATGAATGACTTTGCACAACAGACAATATGGTTTTGCTACCGAATGTGGGCTACAGGCCAAAGTCACACAATAGTAGCTGGATCCTGGACTGCCGCCTGACATATAATATCTCATGTATCTTTAATGGCGATGTCCTAATGTCTCATCACATCGCTCGAAACAATTAACTCAAATATGGATCCAATAATGATTCAACAACATTTGTTGGTATTATTACTCTAAAGTTTCGAGTAAAATTCCAGTATGATTTGAGTTGATGCGAAAAGGGTATTGGGGAAATTGTGTGAAAAGTATTGGTGGTAGATTTATGCCCAAGAGGTAGAGCCGTTGGCACGATCACCCCATAGGTAATGTTTTCTACTAGGTTTCCCGCCATGATAGCAGGAATATATTTAGACCATGTACACTATGCTCCTTCATCTCATATAGACCTGAATGCATAACATCCCATTGTTCCAAGTATAGGGCCATTGGCAACCAAACCAACACAGTTCAATAACTAACCACTATGGTCACATAACCATTCTTGGAACCCAAACAAAACAACCCAACACCAATGCCTCTGTAGTACGAGCCAAGTTGTGCCGTGGCAAAAAAGCATGTGGCCACACCTAAATTAAAGGCTCCAAGAACTACTTGGCAGATCTAGACATAAGTGAATTCAATGCAGATGTTACAAGACCTCAACGTCTACCTGGTTAAAAGCACTCAAATATCAGACCCGCTGTCTTTCAAGCTCTTTCAGCTATCCGAAATATGTCTTCATGTTATCTCGTGGATAAGAGCAAGCATTTCATTTGGCGGGGCTTGCTCTTGGTTGTGAATGGGGCATGGAAATGAAAGGAGACATTTCAGCTCCCGCGCCACCATTCTCTGCAATGATATTCCCCTTTATGATAATGATAATAACCCCGGCGTTGGTATCCTCACCAATGGAAGAAAATAATTTCAATAGCCCTTACCTGAAATGATCTGGATCTCTGCAACCATGTGTCTTAAACACTACTAAGGAGAATAATGTATCCACATTACGTCATTTGGTCGGTATAAGAATTCTGGGATGGCAGTAGCTTCATTATCATATGACAACTAGGCTACAGTCGCTCGCTGTCGGCAATCCGGTGCGACAGCAAATGCCTTCGTACTTTTGCAGTATTTCAGAAAATACCCACAAGTCCTGGCTGTCCTCAATGCATTCACCTTAAAGCCCAGAAGGCCTGAGACTCCCAGCAAAATCGTTGATGAGGTGTCAGTGAGTTAGATCGTCTTGATGGAAATGTAAATACCGTGTCTTATGCTCCGATGTCTATTGATGTATTCGGGCTGCGTGGCTCTTGACCGTTTAAATAGCAAGAGAGGTTGCCCACGCAGATCTAGGTCTTGTCTCTGCCGCGGCAGTGAGCGCGATGGTTCAGACAGAACGAGCAGCTGGAAGAGGGGAAGAAGCAGGGGGAGGGGGTAGGCGGGTGCTGTTGTAGTGAAGGGAGCTGGTAGTGGTGGTGGTGGTGGTGGCTGCGGAGCGTTCCAATTCCTTGGCCTCAACCAGCAGAGTGCTGTACTGCAGCAATCCTACAAGAGACACCCTCGATGGAGAAGGCTGTGCCAACTATAGCCTTGCTTCCTTGCCTCCAGAGAGAGGAGGAGGAAGAGGAACGGGAGAAAGAGAGACTCAGAGAGGGTGTGAGAGCAGAAGCAGTTGCATTCAGTTCAAGCAGCAGCTGTCTCGTGAGCAATTGGTGAGCAATAGAAACCTGCAGAGGCTAGGACTAGCAAGCCCAGTCACTGAGCGTCTCTCCAATGCTTATTCCCTCCATGCATGGTTTCTGTAAGCACTATGATTTCACCATTGCCAGACTAAATGCAGCAGCGTTGCACCGTTGCAATTTAATCACATTGTCTCGCCATACCAGCTAGTATGCCACCTCAGTCATCGATGGTCCCTAAGGGTATGCTCACCTCATGAATCATGCTAATAATTTGAGTCGAGGTGACACTACTAGCTAACCCAAGCCCCACCCCTCAACCACCTCGGTTCAGGTCAGTGAATGGCCTACGGGTTGCGACTGAGCTTCTCCTTTCCAGGTACCTAGGCTAGACTTAGTGGAAAAGCCCACCTGTTCACCTCAGACTGTAATAGCTAGATCAAGACCGACCTAATTTTCTGAACTCGAATATTAGTATTCGCTAAAACATTCCCTTTGATGAAACCCAATTATTTCAGAGAGGAATATCTCTACCGAGGCAATATCTCTCTCATAACCACGTTTATTCAAAACCTTGATCTTCTAAATTAGAGTTAGAAATAGGTGTAATATTTTATGTATAGGAAATAATATAATTCCATTCCATTAATTCCAATATTTTTCCATTCAATTAAAATGTGGACAACCTATTTTCCTTTCATGGGATATCTTCTTCAAGCAAAACAAAATCATCTAGAAGATCGTATGCGTTATAAAACGAATTTAAATGTGGGAAATAAAGTCACACAGCCTTTTTCAAGTAATCGATATTTGCTTGCTAGAGGGATCCATTTTGGCTTTCCCAATAAAAACACTCTCAAAAGATCGATTGAAGTTTTATGCTGGTCATGAAAATTATACTGCATGACAGCACTTCAGCTGGCGGTTTACTCTGCTGGAAACAATTATACTGCAGTCAGAATAACAAATCTAGCCCAGCGTCAAAATAGGAAGGCAACTGCGATTATAGAATTTTGATCGTTTCATTGCCATCTGTTTTATCTTAACATTCATAAACAATTGCAAGGAATCTATAAATCTGCAATTATGACGAGGGCACTCGACCACAGACATGGAAGCTGGAATGGACAACAATCTAGAATAGCTCGAGTGCTCAGACGCACAAGTTGCAAATGGTGAAATGAACACTTGACCTAGTTTGGACCGATTTTAGATTGAAGCGTCTCGTGATCCAGATCCAATCATGCCCAATTATGTTGCCCACAGACTAGGGCATACTATACTTTAATAATCGAACGCGTGTCCATCAAAGGATGGGTCTTAGATTTGGGACTTTCTACATGAACGTGTCAGTTGCTAATATGTATTTTATAGGGGACAGGTTATTTGAGGAAGCAATCAATGGTCGGTATAATTGTACTTATATGTATATTGTATGTATACTATATGTATAATTGTACTAATATGTATAATATTAACGCCTTTGTGTGACGCTACACACATTTCATGAATCTAATTTTTTTTATTAATATAGGATGTAGGTAATGCATACTTCATTGCTCCCGAATATAATTGTTTAAAATTGATATATGTGTAACTCATATATTTTATAGATTTCACTCAATACCACTACAATATTTAATCAATTAATGATAAAGGGATATCTCTCAGGGATGTTTTAATAAAACTTCGTCACTATTATACCATAATTATTGTAGTAGTTGCTATCATTATGAGAGCTGCCATGTTGGTACTGATTTTGGCCTATATGTGTTGCTATTCCAGTGTAGGACAGTAGACCATCTTGTGCTGTTGGCAAAGAGTGAAACGAATCGATTATCATTATATATGGAGAGCTGGGTACCTCGACGTGCCGAAGGCTTTAAATGAATTTAACAACTTGAAGTCCCTATCATCCATCGACAGAAAGAGGAAGGTATCAATGAGCGATCAATCACCTCGACAGCCCTTACAAGTTCCAGATTTTCAAGTGTTGTTTTATCAATATAGATCTATGTCTGGGATGTTTCAACTATTGATTAAATGCAAGGTGTTTTTTTAGATTGATAGCTCTGCCGTTCACTAGACTGCATAAGATAAAGTTAGTATCTTATTCACTGGTGCTTGTTCATGCTTTTAGGAAGCAGGATGAACGAGTAGTGTTGTCTGAGCATTCACTTGATCTAGCCCTAGATTGTTGTTCGACTCTCGTCTCCAATAATCAACTGACTTAGCCTCGTCAGTAGGTTGTGAAACCAATTCGTCGATCCTATATTTATCTAGAGTGCTTTAATCTATAGGGATTTGACTATAGTACGGTTAATGTTTCATGGGTATTCCTCTGAACGTTATTTTCCTCTTTTCTTTGAATTGCCTGATGCATGAATTGATAGCAAAACCTTTTATATGTCCACATCATAAATATAGACCTTATATGATATTTCCCCTATAGCAAATGTTGTCAACAGAGAGAGGGTCAAGAGAGCATGTGTAGCCTTATTCTATCTAGTCACTCGATAGAGGTATAGCGATGCATATTGGAGACGGAAATATTTACAATGGCTGAATGGCAAAATCCCCAAGTAAAAGACTCGTTTAAAAATCATAAAAGAGTGGTGATGAGGACAACCTTTCCAGGGCTCCATATACTGGTTTGAAATGACAAATTCAGAACCGAATTCTGCGTGCAGTCATGTTTAGGCTAGAGGCTTGTGCATTCAGATAAGGCTCTGTTCTGACACGCAATCTCACGTGATTATATAAGCAAGAAAACTGAAATTAACTTTGCTACACAGTTAAAGGATAAACTAGGGAGCTCATTCCCAGAGAATTCTGCCATCGGTTGGGGTCACAAGGGCATCCAGGGGATCTATGAGGTGTGGTAAATTCAGAATAGTCAGATATTCATCTGAATGCTCTCAAATTAGCTGTAGACATAACTTAGACTGATTTGTACCTGTCATTTAACGTCAAACACTATTGACGATGGAATTTGAATAATACATCATCCCAAGCTGTATTTATGATGCGAAATTCGAGACAGGCATCGAGTCAGGCAGCTCTACCAGCCGAGATTATATGAATTTCCAAGTAGGAAATGGCGCTTTGGAACAAGGCATGGCCCAACATCCCTCAACCGAAGTATATTTCCATGTCCACACAATTTTAGTGAACATCTAACAGTGGAGATTATTTCATGTCGGCAGCGGCGGGTTTTCATAACACACACCGGGGGCGATCAAAGGACATTGTGGGTACGGGTACCAATTCCCTTTATCGAACCCCGCAGTACATGTCGTTTCCATGGCTATTCGGGCCATGTAGAGTGATATGAGTGGTATATGGATGCTTTCTATGCATTAGCCTCTTATTCTGAGATTGCCTCTTTCGTCTGGACGTTGCGATATCGCCGGGGGAGCGATCCGAATCGAGGTCAGCCATCCTTCATCCGCTTTGCACTGGCAGCTCAATGGAGCCTCCATAATCTGTCATTTGATTACGTGTCCGATTTCGCTGTGCGATTTTCTCATCTCTCCCAGCGTCTGTTTTTAGACATCCACCAGTTCCAGTTCAGTTTATTTTTTCTGTGATTTAGCTTATCACAGCTATCAGGAACTGTTTTGATCTTGAATATTAATGGGTTGTTATAGGAGGGAAAGCCCCACAAAACAGAGCTCAATTGGTCCATTATCACCCCCAGTAGGAAAATCTATTGTCAGGTCGGTTTTCAGGATAATACGACTGATTTATGTGGACACAACTCTTATTGCGATTTGATATTAATGGGTTCCTTGGCTCCCATGCTGTGCTTATGGTCCATTATTTCTTCCCCATCCTGTTCCATCATGACTTTCGGTGACAAAGGAGAAAATGGAACCTATCACACTTATTAAAGTGACACATGCCACTGAGCTCCCGATTTGGGGAAAGTGTGCCTGAATTTCAAGTATGTTCTAGATTAGTATATTTGTAATGTATACTCGGGAGCATTAATGTAGGAATTACATATATTGTGTGTATTTAAGAGTTTAAAACTCCAATTTCGTAGGGTGCTGGAGTCACCCTACCCAACTGCCAGACACAATTCGGTTGGTGAGGGGAAGGTCCCCGACGCCTCTTATCTTAATGAGTTAAGTGATACCAGCTGATTATAGTCACTATGTAACTCCTGCCTCGCTCCTACTTCACCATGCACTGAGGGCAGCACCTTATGGGCAATTTACTTCTCTCTCAGATTTGAATTCCTCAATGGAATCTCTGCCACATTCTTCGTTAACAAATATCAATTAATCAAAGGAATATATAGAGTTGGTATTCCACACAAATGTTCTTACTTGTGCAGGTAATCGAAAGCTACAAACATATTTCTAAATGATATATAGTCAAACAGTGACCTTAGCCACTTTAAAAAGAAAATTGGCAATGACTAGTAAATAAGGTAAAATACTAGAGCAATATTGCTCTAAGGTGTAACTGTAATTATATTGGAATCATACGAGTTGGTACGAAAGCCATAAAAAAACAAAACCAACAAAAACATTAGATTTCTTAGAATAGAAAAAAGATGATGCATGACTGTCGTAAATGTCGAATTTTAAGCATATGAAATCGTCATAAACCTGCAAAATATATCACCTATTATATACACAATGTATATGTATATATTTTTAAAGATTTTATACGTCCCATTATGATAATTAAGTACCCCACATTATGTGACATCTTATGAAAAGTAAGCACCAATCAAACCATTCACATCTTTTACAGAAACAAATCATAAACTATCATAACGTATGCACTCGAAATGAATTTTAACATTAACGTAATCACGCTCGTGATATTTTCTCTGAAAGTTCGAACGCTTACATCACTAATCACATCTCAAGTAACTTCACGGAGGCTCAAGAAGACCGGGAACTGTACCAGAAAATGCATTTACTCACAATTGATTCAAATTTTATACATCATTTTCGTTTGTGTACATGGTATTAATACGGGTCTGGTTCACAGTAAACGTAGTGGGTGAGCTGGATAAACCAGGAAGCAACCTGGATGAATGAATGAACTGGATAGTAGACAGCTAGGGAAAGGACTGAAAGTGCTGCCTGAATGGAATATTATTAAAACAATTAGCACTGGTTATTTTATGTGGATGGCATAAAGTTTTCCTTCAAGCTTATCAACAATCGAGAAATAATGGAATCAGTTTCTCAGGCCTAGTGATTCTAGATGGTCATTTGGTTTCAAGTTTCATGCTAATGATATCCAAGCTGAGATGTAATTGGTGATCAATCAAGGAGCTCGTCGGGAATACGCCCATGGACCTTATTAGAGATAGAGTACTGTCGTAGCATGGGGATCGAACGTTTTTATAGCTTGATGTTTTCATCATGCGTCTGACCAAGCTTACAGATATAAACATACTCCTCATTCAATTACCTCCGATATCATGTCTCGGGGTATGATAATATAGATCCTGTGCTTGCAGACTTGTATATAGGATCTAAACATGCATGGGAGTTAATTATAGGCATGGGATATATCAATGCATCAAGGGGGTTTGGACTTTATATAATCAATATAATTAAATAGTTTCATCTTATCCAGCTAGACTTGTCTACTATGTAGTAAAAATATACCAATATCAATATTCAAAGGGAATAGAGGAAAGTTGCCCCCCTCTCTCCCCCTCTGATACCCCTTATAGAACCTTGTATGAATTGATTATTGGACGGTTGAAAGTTCACATTCTTTTGCACCCCGGGTATAGTGTAGGGTACATGCCAATCTATTAATGACCCTAGGCTAATTCCTTGATTTGATACACATTCCCCGCTGGCAATAAGCATAACCAAACTACATATTGATTGATGACTTACGGAGCGGCAAGTTGATGAAATTGGCCGGTCCAAATGGATATTGAGTGGGCACAGGCAATTACTTTGACTTTGCCTCTAATTTTACAACACCACGAGCGTAAAGCATAAAACACAGAAATGGGTTGATTTGCTGAAAGTGCCCTATGATTTCCCACACTAAATCAATCCTCTGTACTATAGTTATTACACTTCTGTGACCATTTTGTCCCTCCATGTCCCTTTGCCAATAGTTACAATAGGTTGGGGGTACAGTCCTACATACCATTATGATTATCACAAAGCTATTTCAATGATATGGTTTACTTGCCGCCTAAATATTCACCCCAACTAAGATAAATTATGACAGGAAGGTAAAGGCATGCCCAGCCTTTCAATATATCAGGTCATGTACAAATAGTCTTGCTAATAAATTACATTCTGATCACTCAGAGCAATGAGATTAAAATTAAGTAACTTTAATTTTACTCTCGCTGCTCGGAGTATGAAGAGTTGGATAAAGGCTAGATTCCACTGACGCTTTTCCCCTGCGGTCGTTGAGGTTGCATTCTGCCGTGTATTCTAAATCCAAATACAATAACAAATGGAGCTGGTAAGAGGAGAGTCTTGATAGGTTGTGAAATATAGGTTCTTTGTGATAATTAACAAATATAAAACCGCATATTAGCCGCAATAAGCATGCGGTCTGGTGAAGCCCTGCCTGCTGCTTATACTGACTGCTATACCAAGGCCGCAGTAAAGGCTAGTTGCTGAGATGATGGCCTGGGGTAAATCCCTCACCTTCCAAGTTGTCTGCCAACAGGGTCAAGGATACAGCCTTGCCTCTTTGTTATTGCAATACAGAGACCATTTCCAAGAGCTCGCTCTATATGGTCTGTACTTAACAACCGGTTATATTTGTCTAGATACTGTTTTTTCATGTAAGAAGCCAATAGTCACTATTCATATAGTCACATATGTTTGTGCCTTGCGCATGGTGCTATTGGATATCCATATTATATAGATGCATTCTGGTAAAATTCTTTTCAGTCACGATCCGTTTCATGACATTGCATAGATCTATTTTGGGAATGCAACCGCTCGAGTGAATTACCGGCAAGAAATGGCATCGAGAAAGGAGCTCCTCGCCGTACAAATTTGTCCAGTGCTTCTCTCACTGATTGGCATCTGTGGGAGAAAACCGCCTGTGATTATAGCGCTCGTGTGGTACAACTGTGCCAATCATATTTGGGAACGGAGGGTGGAGATGAGGAGCTTAAATCCCCTGCATTATCATAATATTAGGCTTCTCAGTTAGCTTCTGCCTCACTGCCTAGCAACCTATGGCTCGGTAAAACCCTGCCCACACACATACGATTTGCCCCCCGATTGCCCCCCGATTTTGGTCTCCCAGTGAATCCTACGACTTCATTTCAAATCCTGGTTTATGTTTTTGAAATAACATAAACTAGGATTGGAAATGAAATCATGGGATTCATCGGGAGACCCAAACCCAAATTCGGGAGGGGGGGGGGGGGGCAATCGGGGGCCAAATCGGCTGTGTGTGGGCAGGGTTTAAGAGTGATGGAGTGCACACGTGGAAAAGAAACACTTTCTAAAACCACCGGGTTGTATTTCATCTCTTGACAGAAAACATAGGCCACCAAACTAGGAGGGAAGGCAACGCGACTGAGATGACTGAGAAGTAGGGAGACAGAGATCAAGAGGTTCCAGTTGTAAGTAAGAAGGAAAATCAGAGAAAGAGTAATATAATCGACGGGTCGATGCCCATATTTGGGACCAAGGGCGGTTACTTTCCTTCTGGGCCACGCCCACAATTATTCAACCAATCACAGGCCATCATCCAGTTTGTTATGATGCGCCCATTGTTCTCTTAATCAATCAGAACCGTTGCTGCGTCTCGGTTCACCTGAAACGTTCTTGTTCACTCACTTTCAATTGCAGCATCGCCACGCACAGACGTGCAGGAACAGATAATTTTTTGCTAACCTGCTTTAGTTGGATTCAGAATGGCTGGTCCTAAGTATTGTTCCAAGTGCGAGGAGGACCATGTTCCTCCGGTTGGGAAGAACTGCAAGAAAGACACTGATGCTGAAAATCCGAGTTTGAATGCGCGGATGGGCTCGTTGGAAGGTATGATGAAGAATATCCTTGCGAAGCTTGAACCCAACACTGAGGCCAAGGCTGAGACGTCTACAAGTGGATCATCAGTTGGGAGTGAGCCTGAGATCTCCTTTGTTTACAAGAACAGGAGTCGTAGCCCTTCGAATGACGGTTCCATCTATAATGTGGGCGGGGCAGGCAGCTCCAGGGCCCGTGGCCGTGATCGTTCTCGCTCGAGATCCAGATGTCGTCCTTTCGACCAGAAGAAAGACCTGGAGAAAGGTGAAAGTATTGAATCTATTGAACAGTTGCTATTGCTAAATCTAGAACTTGTAGACAAGTTGGTAACGGATGCTAGACCTTTAACTGAAATCCAGGGAGTCGTCAGCCATTGTATTACCATTTGCCAGAAAGCAGGGTCGCAAGTCTATTCCCTAAAAGCTAGTTTGGCTTACGATAACGCTGTTAGGGCCCGTGCCAATAAAACTGGTCTTGCCGCATTCCAGGAAGTTAAACAGGAGGAAGTACTTAGGTGTTACTCTTTTGAAAACTCCCGTAAAATCCCTTCTAAATCTACTAAGTCTACCAAGAAGGAAAGGATCTGTTTCAAGTTTAATAACCAGGGTGGTTGCACTGTCAAGAACTGCGAGTACCCACACAAGTGTTCGGCATGCGGAGCTTCGGAACATGGAGCGAGGGCATGCACGAGTGTGAAGCACACTAAATAGGATGAGGCCGTTCGAGAGAAAGTTCAGGTTAATGATATTGAATCTAATTGTATAAATAGTGCTTTTATACCATGTAATGATGTTATTGTTGACCATGCGGAGAGTGTATTGTGTAACCAAGGTGTGTTGTTGTGCGATGATTCCATTCGTGACTATGACCCGGAAGTGGTTACCAAGGTTCCGGCTGACCCGTCCTTGACATTGAGTGACACTGTCATGGCCGATGAATTGGAACAATGCCAAGTTTCTTCGAACTTCGCAAGTGGATTGTTTCCATTATTTCTCTCGACGGACCTCGAACAATCTTCAAATCCTGAACAAGGTATTTATGGTGATATTAGATTGAGTATTACCGAGTTTGGTAGTGCTGGCGCCGATGTATGTAATGATGTATTACTATTTAGAAGTCCAGTTTCACCGCGAGGCCGTATTGTTGATGTTTTTGCTGCTTGCGCCCGTGGATGTTGTTCTTGTATACATATTTTAGGTGGTACTCGTGCACAATTAAAACCATGTAGGTTCGCTTACCTTTTATTCTGCTTACCATATGCCTGTATTGATGTCTATATTGATGTTTTTCACGGAGTATTGGACGGTTTTGATGTGATAGATTCAGATATTGAACCGTATGACTGTGCTAACTACAAATCGATCTTAGAACCTGATGTTAAGTGCAAAATGGACACTATCGTTGAAAATGAACTGGGTGAAGGCTTTATTTCGGTAGCTGATTCTACGCCGGAATGTATTCACGCCTTAGGTGCCGTAGCAAAGCCGGACGGTGGTATCCGTCCAATAACTGACTGCAGTAGACCCATCGGCAAGTCGGTGAACGAACATTGTAGTAGTTTAGTTAATGAATTCTCCTACAAATCTATTGATGATGCAGTTCGAATGGTATCAAGTGACTCTCACATGGCAGTCGTGGACATAAAATCGGCATACAGAGCGGTACCGATCAATCCTGACCATCGTAAATTCTGTGGTTTTAGGTGGGGTGAAGAAGGTGATGAAACCCTATACGTCGACAACAGACTTTGTTTTGGTCTCAAGACAGGCCCATGCATTTTTAACCACATTTCTAACTTCTTTGTCACATGTATTGTAGAACTTTTTAAATTTCCTGTGGTAAATTTTCTAGACGACTTTTTTGTCGCTGGTGATTGTTATGATGACTGTACCTATTACCGTGATATTGTCTTGAATTGTCTCCGCTTCCTGGGTTTTCATGTGGCCTGGAAGAAAGTAACCGCCCCCTCCACTTCATGTGTCTACCTGGGATTCACAATCAACACTTCTGATATGACTCTTTCTCTCCCCCTTGAGAAAGTAAAAAAGCTCATCAAACTTGTGGACCTCACCAAGAGTGCGAAATACATGACCAAGAAGGACTTGGAACGGTTCTGTGGATACATTTCGCACTGTGCGGCTGTGTTTAAAGGTGGTCGAACCTTTTGCCGTAGATTTTTTGACATGTATAAAGTGATTATAATGAAGAAACTGACCAGGATCACCATTAGTGATGAAGCCAGACTAGACCTACAATGGTGGGGCAGTTTTGCTAAAGCTTTCAACGGTGTGGGTGTCTTGGTAAAGGAAGATTACCATTTACCTATTGTGAGTGATTCTTCATCTAGAGGCTTTGCAGCCTTTCTAGGTCCTGATTGGATAGCCGGGACTTGGAAAAACTATGATATGCCAGCTTGTTTTAAATTTGAAAACCATTTGTGCCCTACCCCGATGGAAGATAACCTGGCGACAAACATTAACATTCAAGAATTGTATCCGATAGTGGCTGGTGTTCGTAGATGGGCCCCTATCTTGAAAGACAAAAATGTCCTGTGCTTTATAGATAACACACAGGTCATTGCCATGTTGAGGAACGGTACTAGCTCTAGTAGGCAATGTATGCAGTGGCTGTACGAGCTGTATTGGATGTGTTTTATCTTTAATATCTCCCTTTCGCCAAGATACATTAAGACTGATCATAATGTAATAGCCGATGGTTTGTCTCGCCTACCATACCTATCTGACAATGACTCTATTCCTAAAGATTTGTTAGCTGCTGATCTATGCTGTGTCAATAACGACATTTGTCTCCTACAGGACTTGACAAGTGGATGGGCAGGGTTGCTCAACTTAGGAACCTGTCTCTAGCCCCAGCTACCAGACTTCAGAGGGAGAGACAATGGAAGCTGTTCAACAATTTTCTTCGGGACAGCTCTTCTCCCTTAATTCCATTGACTGTGCCTAAATTGTCAGCTTTTGCTGCCTTTTTAGCTTCTTCCATGAAGTATGCTTCGGTTACCACCTATTTGGCAGGTGTAATCTCATATGCCAGGATGTTGGACTTAGATTGCCCTACACTATCGCACCCTGGACTTAAATCTGTGCTTAGGGGTATCAAGAAGTTGCCAGGATCGGCCCCTTCCCCTGCTCCTCCTATCACCCCTGAAATTTTACTGCAACTTTACACCCATCTTGATTTACATGATGAACTTGACATTTTGTGCTGGAGCGCATTTGTCTTCATGTTTCGCTCTCTACTGAGGGTTAGTCATGTGGTGATCTCACCCCACATGATGCGTCGCCAGGATGTGTCTTTCTCAGATGATGGTGTGTCTGTCAAGATTGGCACGTCAAAGACTTCATCTTCGCCCTATTATATCCACCTGAAGAAGACAACTACTAAGCAACTGTGTGCTGTGTTCTGGGCCAAAAAATTGTTCGCCCAAGCTCTCCCCCCTAGAGCCCAGTTCTTCTCGTCGGTGGACCATGGATGTTTGACTTATGATCAGCTATCTCACAGGCTATCGGATCTGTTATCGTCAGCTGGTATTGACACTGGTTTCACTACCCATTCCTTCCGCCGCGGAGGCGCGTCATTCATGTCATCTCTCGGCATCCCCTTATCTGAAATCAAGCTTCGGGGAAATTGGAAATCCTCGATTGTGGAATCATACATCGTAGCCTCTACCAGTGACTTACAGAAGAGTGAGGCCAAAGTGGTCTCGGGCCTGGAAAATATTTAACTGTTCTCCTAGTTGTTTGGCTGTTTGGCATATTAAAACCCAGCTTTGCTTGGTTTCGACCAAACTCCTTGTCGAACTTCTTCTATTACTCCTCGTCAACCCCCGTCCCAACATATATATAATCGACGGGTCGATGCCCATATTTGGGACCAAGGGCGGTTACTTTCCTTCTGGGCCACGCCCACAATTATTCAACCAATCACAGGCCATCATCCAGTTTGTTATGATGCGCCCATTGTTCTCTTAACCAATCAGAACCGTTGCTGCGTCTCGGTTCACCTGAAACGTTCTTGTTCACTCACTTTCAATTGCAGCATCGCCACGCACAGACGTGCAGGAACAGATAATTTTTTGCTTTACTGTATCTGTTTATGGCATATTAAAACCCAGCTTTGCTTGGTTTCGACCAAACTCCTTGTCGAACTTCTTCTATTACTCCTCGTCAACCCCCGTCCCAACATATCTAGAATAGATCTGACAATTGGGACAATAGGCTTCGTGACAGTCAGAGGTACATGTCAAAAGTAGTGGGGTCTAGTGCTATAAATAGCCTGTCCCATGCAAATAAGTCATGTCATTCATCAGGCACGGATCTATCGCTGGACGTACAAAGGGGGTTGGATCATTAATGCTATGGAAGGCTAATGGTGCCTGCTTCCTTTTACAAAAGTGATTCATGTCAAATCCTGGAAAAAAATTATTATCCTCTCCCTCACACTCCATCACTTACAAGAGTGCTGTCAAAATCGCGATGCAGGGATATTCTATCAAATGATACAATGCTGTGGAAACTATGCATGAAAGCCCAATAATATACAATCGCTTTTGAGCGACCTTCTATTTTTATGAATAATGAATGAATTTCTTCGGTGAGGTGTTGTACGTGATCATCAAAGGATTGATTGATCAGTCTGCCTGTAAATTGTGTCATATCAATTTTGTTTTAGATAATGATCGAGACATTAGATAATTGGTAATGTAAATAGGGGCAAGCATATTAAATGACTACAAAATACCGGGCCACCTATAATAATATCTTCCTTTATAAAGGTGAATCCAACGTATAATCTGGTCTTCCAATCTCCGATGGATAATATTTATTTTATAGCCAACATCTATAGCAAGAGATCTAGGCTAGATGCACCAGTGCATTTAATCCAGAAGCTCTATAGAAATAGAGGGAGGCGGCGACGAGTAATCTGGGGATTTTCGCAAGTCGCCGAACTCAAGCTTCCCAAGTAAATCCCTGTGGGTTCATTCAATCACATAAAAAGCTTTGTTTCCCGGCCAGTAAGGGGAGTCTGGATCATGACCTCAGCCCCGGGGTGTTCCGGTTAGATTCATCGATATTTCTAGGGTCTTGTGCCATCGAACATGACTAGTTCATCACAAATCACCAGCTTTTGCCATCCAGCAAGAGCGAACACAGGAGTAGGCTTCTGGGATAAGGGTGGATATCCGTAAGCGAAATAACTTAGATTCGTATATTTTATATTTGGCGTGATTCGTATATTTTATCATGTAGGCCTATGCATATATAATAGCCTACGCTTGATATTTCGATGAATTCAGATTCTTGTGTTATGGTCATCATTGAGGCGTTTTGAGTGAGTGTTCTACAGTCCCCGGGCTCAAGCTAATGGACCTTCTCAGTTATGAGCATCATGTATGAAAGAAAGGTGTACAAACGATGTAAATTATTCCAAAAGCGATGAGGAATTGAGTGCTCTGCAGCTAGGCTGTAAACTGATAAACTTCATCATCATTTTGAAAAATATTTAAACGGACGAACTATGTGTTGTGGATGAAGTTACAGGACAAGTTAACTTTGTAAATTATCAGCTTGACAACTAAATGTAGATCTATGTTTTTTTATTGAGACCGAGCTGCCCGTTGTTCATCTGATTTGGACAGGCTGAAAACAATATGGTCTGACAGTTCATACAAGAAATGTCGCACTCAGCCGCAAAGCTAGACACGTGTCGACACCTCTGATCAGCATCTGTCTATTAAGGGTCCGTTGACACAACCCTTTCCCACCCGAAAATAATTTACACAAACCTTTAGTCGATACCTAACGTGACACAGCATCCCTCTAGCTGTTCCACTATTGAAGCAGAGACTACCCACAAAGTAGGAACTTTACTTTTAAATTAATTGATACCATTTCATGTACGATAATGGCCCAGCACTCGTTAATTTATAGACAAAGAAGATACCCCTGAGCTTGAAACCACCAAGGTGCCCGATGGTACTTAAGGTGATGGCAAATGAGAGGTCCACACGCGAGCGGGATCTGTCTGATTCCTCTCGCATTTCCAGTTCCTTTGATTAAAGTTAGAGAACCTGAAGGAAGGTCATGCTACCGCGAAATCGTGCTGAGTCATACCATTAGCCATAGAGAAAATTAAGACCCCTTATCCTCAGTCTGAACTTCTTTGAGATTTTAGCAGGCGGATCTAATTTCACATTCATAATCGTTACTTGGGAGATGTTTTATTCAAAACCAAGTCTTGACATTGGATATAAATTTAAGGCCAATATCATCACTCATGGAGCAAGAGATCCAGACTGTTGATTTTGCATCAATACAAAGAACGATAAACCATCGCCATTAACGGATATTCCCAAAGGAAAACAGGTTCCACCCAAAGATCTTTACTTGACCTCGGTGTCATTAAATCATGGGAACTGTCAGTTCGGTCAAGGCCAGGGTTAGAGAGGAACTAAGATAAATAGCAGCGATCTGGTGATCGTTTGTTTCAAACAGACACGAAGGCCTCTCTGTGATTACGTCCATCTCGTCCGTGGTTAGTGAGAGTGGAAATATTGATGGCTATCTCTATAAACTAGCTTATAGGGGCCTCGCCCGCCACTGGCGTGTTTTCAATAGCCTAGGTGGCACCGGAATAATAAATCACGTGGTCCTTCTCAACGTCACGCGTGGGTCAACTCCTCTAATGCACGTCCCGACCACTTGATGGAGCTGCCCAATAATTAACCCAATTTCTGAAGAACTTGTCCCAACGGCTCGAACCTTAAACCCAGGGATCCGTTGCCTATGTGCTACCCCCTGCCCTGAAATTATTCACTTAAACTACATGGTTTACTCTCGCACGAGATACCTACGAAGGTCGACGGCAGTCGGCTTTGGGTATGGACAATACAATTTTGGTTTGACATTTGCCACACACGCCGCTCGTTGATGGGTCCTGTGACCACTGCTTTAGCCAGAAGGCCCTCGCGGTGGGCTATCGAGAAGAATAGGTCACCAGGGTTCCAACTAACCCTAACGACCTCTCGTGAAATGGCTGGAGACCCCCGTTGGCGGTGGGGCAGAATTCAGTGGCCTTCTGTTGTAGGCTCGATAGAAGGCCTGTAAAAGGAATGCATTGTCCTGAACGATCCCTCCATAGAACTAGCAATTGTTTATTTTATGGTCACATCTAAATGTTCTATACATTAGGCTTCATTAATTCAGCGTGATAACACATTGACAATCTGGGTACCAACTGGCCCATATTAGATTTAACATTGCTGGGGGTGAGGCATCTTATCTACGGCAATATCACTAATATCTCTCGCCAGACAAAGGAAATTGACACTGTTGATTTATGGTTAAACTCATTCTCTGAATTTAACTGACCATTCATTGCGGGGATAGTGTCACAAACCGACAAGAAGGGATGATAATATACAGCTTCTAACGCGTATCTCTCTCTCTATCTCTCGAGTCAGGTAAACTCGTTATAATAGTTGAGAATATCAATGCAAATTATTAATTCAGTTGGGAAGCATCGCGAAATTAATATAAAAGTCAAAAGAGACACAATGACACAGCAGGAGGCGATGTCTGGAGTGCCTGGGACAACGACCACATTTTATATACTACTGGGGAGAGGACCTTGGTGAGTCGCTTGCAACAAGCCCCGTATTTCATTCTCACGCGGCTTTTAGTGCTCTTTCTTGCAATCTAGCTACATGAAGAGCCCCAGAGAGAAATTCTTACAAAGGACACAAGGAAACGGGTTGATGATTGTAGAAGGTACTTATCCCCAAAACCTGATAATTATAACAAGGATTTCACTGTAAATGGTTGATTTTGTTCAATATGTATTAAAGAACATGTTAATTTTGATAAATATGTATTAAAGAAACACGTTTTCCTTGCATAGCACAGGTAAACGATTGAATATACAAGCATCAATTAGTGAAATACTTCCAAGCCAGTCCATTTTAAAGCTTGTCAATTCCAAGTCACTTGGAATTGATGAGACTTAAATAGTGCGGGCTTCCAAGAATGCCACTTGAAGTAGATGCCTCATTAGTGGCATTCCATCCTGACCAGAATACATTTGAAAATATAATTACTTTAGAAATATACTATTAGCAAATCGTTTGGCGTAATGATTGTGTCTGTATAGGTATATAGTTATATTATATATATAGGTATATTACGTAGAAGCTTGCACTAGAATTATTATTTTCCATTTATATATAAAAATCCACTGTTAAAATCCATTTCTTCGGATAATTTAGTATTGAGAACAAGTACAGTAATGTAAGAAAAGCATTTGGTCTGGAAACGCCGGCCCAACTGGTTTCATATTACACGTTCGTTTGGGAAATAGAATTTGACACATAGGCACTTATTGTCATTCGCCGAGGTTGCCTTCGAAGCCTTGTGATTCGGGATAGCATTTTAACGCTAATGAAGATCAATGAGAGAGTGACTTGCATGGGAAACAAAGCTTACTTAAAATGATAATAAATCGAACACGGCATTGAAAGCTATCATTATTTCATTAACCGCCATTGAATTATGCATTCACGTTCCTGAATTCCATTATTCAGAATCAGTTCCCTTAAAACGATTGAGACCCTCCACAGAGGTATGGTCCAATCAAGTCTCTCGAATGAAATCAGGATAGTCCACTGATTGACAAGCTGAATTGGGACAACTAGTCGCAAACTGTATAGATCAATCTGTTTTATATTTCTATCTTGATTGTTTTCGATAACTCAAAACAAGATATTTTATATCACGTTGTTTGTCATATATTTAATTAAGTAATTGATGAAAAGAATCATGCTGGTGAGGCCAAATTCTTTGCCTCGCATCGATCAGTTTTTAAAAAATAGGCAATCAAACTTAAAATTAAAATGTTAACTCTGATACTGTAATGAAATCAAACCAATACAGCACCGCACCGAAATATCATTTGATACTGATCTTTACTCCTAATTCTGTATCAGGCACGTCTAGACTGCCAGACTATATTTTATTTTCACTAACCTTACATTCGAGAAACGCTATTCTGAGCTTAAGGTTGTAAAGAGAATCATTCATCAGCAACTCTAGAGCGACTGACTACGGAAGGTACAAGCAAATTGTGCATTTTTAATTAGGGTCACACAGTATACGGATATATCATGCTATAAACCATCTTATTACAATATTTGAATGTATATATACTCGTGACAATTACTACCTATTCTTGGAGTAAAACTTCCACTTCTAAGTGTGGGTTATGAAACTATTTTTCAAATATAGTAAGATCATTCTTGACAACTAATTACTTCTTATAGAAAGTTGGTGAATCCATATTATATTACAGTCTCAGATGTGGGATGGAGGGGACGGCTGGTGGGGGTTGGGAGGTGAGTGGGCTAATCGTATTCCGATCATTCTGCTGATGGAGCTGTGTTTTTCAGTGGGTGTTGAAATGCTGAAGAGCCATGAATTTATTCCCTCTGTGTAGGAGTGTGTGTGGGCGAGTCCCTTCAAGTAAATACCTTGACATGTCTTGCTTGAAATGTCGGCAGTACTCCTATTTACCATTTAATTATTTTATGGTGGTAATCCCAGCATATCCTATTAACGCTAGAGCAGCATTAATTTTATGCGCCACTTTCCTTTTTATCCTCAAGACATTTTATCTTCAGACATCGAAAGTGTTCAAAACCCATCTCACAATATAGTTTTTCTTGGGTATTCATTGCCCACCGACATGCGATCAGTGTAAAGGCCCTTGTCCACTAAGCCGATTCTCATGCGATTCCCACGGAATTTTGTGCAAGAAGGTCCTCTGCGGCGCAAAATCGCATGCGAATCGGCTTAGTAGACTAGGCCCTTTAGGTCACTTTAACGTATTTTCACCGGAGGTTCATTTATAAATACATATTCATAATATCTGAAAAGGCCTCTAGTGTGTTATGAATTCGGAACGCAAGGCCCTACGGACAATCGATCGCAAGAAAGTTTCTGAACCACTGTATTGTCCAAACGCAAATTATGAATCCCATTTCAGAGAAGGCTACATACATTTCTATGCGATCGATGTGATAAAATATAAGAGATTATTCTAGGATATCTGCAGAAATGCACCACTTAATTCACCCATCAAAAGGCACTCGCTTCAAAATATATGAAAATATTACGATACTTATAACCACCTGAGCCATTATAATTATATCTATTTTGCTTCCAAAGGATCTGAAATTGCATGATTAGTTTGATACAATCGACTACTTGAAATATTGCATCCGTAATATAAACAAAATATATATGTATGAAATTATTGAATGCATACATGCATGATATTTTCCTAAATCCCTAGCTTGAATACTCCACATATGCCAATATTGATACTGAGGGCTGCGAAGGCAATCTATAATCACATATTAAAGGCTGTTCCTACTAGTTAAGAGGGCATGATCGAAACTCCGAGATGTCCCAAAGCATGTATAGTAATCTTATTTGAATTCATGACTGGAATGGTATGGCTTTTGCACAACAGTGCAGCGTAAATCAGGTGAGAGAAAAGCCACTTAATTCGCGGTTAACCACAACAGTTCTAACAGCTCTCACCTTAACACGTAGGACAAATACGTACACTGGGTCAAATGGATCAGAGGGACACTTGTCCCACTACTGAAAGGCTGCCTTAAGAGTGATCTGAGCACTCTCATTCAAAGGGATTGCCTTGTGAGCTATTTGCAACCTATTGGGAACCCAGAGTGTCTTGAAAAGGAGTTTGTGACAAGGACACACATTCAAGCAATAAATCCGTTACAAACTAACTGCACATTGATCTATTCGAACAATCGAAAATTGTTAACAAAATAAAATAAGCCTTTCTCTTAAACTAATATGACAAAATATACCCAGTGGGAGAGAGAAGGGGTGGGAGAGGTGTTCCCAGCGCTAAGAAATGTTTGCAGGATACACATGTTTAACTATTTACCAACAGATGGCTATTTGTATTTACAATAGGTATGTACCAACACTTGATACAATCACTTATTCCTGAGTGAACCAGAGCCATTAAAGAATGTGGAGAGGTCCCAGGAATTGAAACATTGTATTGGCTTAGAGAGCTTGCCTATTGTAACTTGTGCTCCCAAGGGGCTTCGTAGCCATAATGGAGGAGGAGACTTGCGAATAAAGTTTCTTTTTATCAAAGCCTGTGAAGAGGGGGACCTCGGGGAACAACAATCTCACTCAATGTTCTTCTTACCCATATCGGAGGCCCATGGGAAATCCGACGTTTGGCCTTGAAGGTGCGGCCTGATGTAAAACTATAAAGGACTTACAATGTGGCATAAAAATATCAAAACGGCAAGCCCTTTTCACCTGGGAGAAACACGAAGTCGGATTCGCCTTTTTGTAATATTTGGCTAATTGAATAAAATCAAGACAGTCTAGGCCCAAAGTTGAAAGAGTCCCTTCAAACGGAGGGAAAGCCCAGCTCTCGCCTCAAACCGCGAAGTGCCATTATTATTCCATTATAATTGCCTGAATAAACTAATTTGTACAAAAAAAGACCGCAAAATGTCATTATATTCCCATTAGAACGCCGAGTCCTAGGCCAGGTAACCGATTAGCGAAGTAGGCTCTAATCACTGACATACCATTTTTATCTGATCTAAGGGTTTGGACCTAGACTGAAGATTCTGTTCTCGTGAAAGGGACAATTTATTTACTTAGCTTTAGAAATCACCATCTATGTGCGGATCGTGATATATAGCATCCTCCTTGTGGTATTGATATTTAGCGTTTCTAAGCTGCAATTATACCAATATAGGAAAGGTATAATCATTTGAAATAAATGGGAGGGTAAAAATAGCCTATTCAACATAGGAAGTCAGTGGACAACACACAATAAAAATAACTTCAAAATGAATATGTTTTTCAACGCCCCTTTCTGGTAATGTTCAATCACGAAAGCTTGCCTCTGGTCATGAACAAATTAAACCTGTTGTTCAGTATTTTGTATAAGCTCGGTAAACCTATTATATTCTCACTTCATTCCAGCTCACTTTTCACACGCAAGTAATGTGGTTTGTGGGAAATAGCAATCAGGTTTTGAAAGCCCACGTCAGCTATAGCGCGGAAGCACGAATAATCACAACAGAAAATCTTGTTCATATGAATCCAAGCAAACACTGAAACGATCATCCTTAAACTTGTGCTTCAGAAAAGCAACCATCCCCACCCATGATAAAAATCAAAACTATTCAGACGATCGTAATGGAACTAATAATTACACTGCGATTTTCATAGCGTTGTAAGCAATTGACAAAAAACCAAATTGATGCGTTCGAACTTGGAATGAAATGATCCTTTTAATCTAGATTGATGACATATGCCACCGGTGGGTGACAAGTACTTGCACAAATATCATCTAAATTATGTTTATTTTCCCTAACTTGTACAGTGGCCCTATGTCCAGACTTAAATTGCATGTAACTGTATGGCTTTCGGCACTACGATTGCTGCACACGTTATTCAGATTGCTCATCGGATCGGCAATGTTACAAGAATGACCCTCGCACTATGTATTCTACTCCCTATGTACATACACGACATGTGCGAATGTAAAGCTGTTTTAATACATACCTCTTGTATATGTTTGTACTCTAATGTGTGTAGCGGTGCTTATACCGTATAACGCTTTCATATCACCCATAGGTTGGAAGGGGAGTTATTTGTGATGTTCCCAATATATTTCACTGCCATTTATATCAAATCATATCATTATCGTAATTGAAAAAAATGGAGGTAACCTATTCAATTTGGAATGACACATTATAGAAGATAAATATGGTTATTAATCGCATAAATATATAGTGATTCCTGCTTTACAAAGGAGACCAGAAAGAAAAAGAACACGTCTATTCATCTTAAAGGAAGCGAATATTACAAATCTTTAGTCCGCATTCATGAGTACAAGTTCACGATTTACGTAACCGGATTTATCCTGAATCAGATTTAAGTCAGCAGATAAAAACATCTTGGAAAAGAAAAACTGTAAAAGGCGATGCTGATAAAAAAAAATGTACAAAGCTGTATTGGTTCAACATTTAAGTAACCCGCAGGGTCACATAACGCCGTCTCAATATACATGTCAATCACTGAGGTATATCAGATACTCCTCCTGTCTATGCTTCACCTGACAGCCCATCTCTATACTTCTCACCCAGCGCACTTAAAGGTGTGCACTTGAATAAAGGACCAGTTCTAGTACCTCAAAGCCACAGGGTAAATGAAACACTTTACTGGGAGATAGAGCGCTCCTGCGGTTCATATAAAATGTTTCACTGGTTCAGTTCTCTCTTTTATAATGTCCATTTAACCGGCGCCCAGAGACAAGCACTGTGGTATTCAACACTGTCTGAAACGAACTCTGCACCTTATAATGTAATGCATCGGATAAGTGTTCTGTGAATCCTGGATCTTGTATACATACAGACTGACATCAGGTTACAATGAAAGTTTATCTTGAAATGTGAGGCATTCAGAATTGTTGCAGAATAGACATAACATAGGTAGGTTGGGTTGCACTTAATAATTGACATTGATGTTTTGATAAAACTCGACAGCTTGTTATGATTTTCGAATTGTAATTTTGGCAGTTCCTGAGTTTTCCGGTTATGTTGACATAAACAAGAGTTCACGTCAGGTTTATAGTCAAAATATCAACTAGTTCAATACGCCTTAGTCTAACGAATGTATGCTAACTACTGATATTTTTTATATATAACACACGTCAAAGAAACCAAATGTTAATATAATGCATACCACGTCATTATCCCGAATGAACGTCACCATATCCTAATTAATTTAGCACCACGAATAATTAACAAAACAATGGTCAAATACAGCAAACCTATAGCTAGGTAGTTTGAGGCAAAACTCTTCAAGCCAGTCTTCTGTGGCATATGGTTTTGCGATTCTAGACACGCCATCGGAACTCTAGTTTATATACCTAGGTAATGAGGAGAGGCCAGATGCCAGTCAATATGTATGATAACACCAGAACGCTATAGGCACTGGCATTGTACAGGCAACCAACCCCCTTTCCTTTACCAATAGCACAGTGGACAACCACGTGAAGGCACTTCTTGAAATGTGACCCCACCTATCTCGAGATGAATAGAGAAAATTGCCATTGCCAGATGATTCTGAAGAGACATAGAGTTATAACATACTGAATATCTACTCACATTAGATGTACTCTCTCCTTTTTAGTTTTAAAGGGACTGATGTGTCAGTACCATCTTCCACACTCGACTGCTCTCTCCTGATGCCAGAGATAGAATAATTTCTGTTTTGTAGTAATGGGGGAATCCACCAGGTGGCGAAAGGGTAGTTTGTTATGGGCTGGGTATAATATAAGTGCTGTTTTTAACCATGAAAAACATTGGGATATAAAGTAAGTATGTACGCCTGCCTTCCCCAATTGTAAATCTAGGAGATAAGAAAGGCTTCCCTTTCAGGAGTTAGTTGTGTTCCCAATGAAAATCAAGCCTCTTGGGGCAAGAGAAAAGGCAGGGATGGGTGGGGCAATTAAACTCACCAGACACGATGTAGCCTACATACATGTATGTAAACGAATATACCTACCACGAATATAACATCATAATTTCTTCTTAGAAAAACCAATAAATGCATGGAAGCGTGTAGTAAGATTCATAACCCCACATGTGACTTAAAGAAGTGATATAATATAACCACAACATATATAATGTCATTTATGATATCAGCAATTTAAAGATCAACAAATTTCAACGTTGTCATATTCTTCACCTGGGTTGATTATGCATGTGACTTGCGTCGTTTATAGAGATGCCATAAATGGGATGCCATACATTGGATGCCATAAATGGGATGCCACAAATGGGATGCCATAAGTGAGAAATAATGAATTTCTTTAGTCGTAGTGATGAAAGTGTGGTCCCTTTGGTGCTACAAAGTACAAGAATCGCCCCCAAACCAGTCAAAATCAAAGAAAGAAAAATAATATTGAAAGAAACGCAGTGAACCTTTTTCCAAAAAAGAATCCATTTTTAGAATTCAGGAATGCTGTGGAAATAAGAGTAGGTCTATGCTTATGAAAACACATTTATATTTACATTTCATGGTCCTTTGTGACGATGGTTTCATAATTATTTGCAGCCACTTATAAATAACGAGGCTCTTTTTTCCCACGTGGATGTTTCCAAAACATCTGACGATAGCTTTTAATTATTAGCTCGCTCTTCACTCCGTGTCCCAGCCCTAATAATATAGAGTAGTTCAACTTATACAGTACATCGCCCGGAAAACATGAATCAGTATTACCACATGATTTATTGGCTATAATATATAAGTCATCCTATCTTGGAGGCGTTAGACTTTTCTGTTGATAGCTTATTATAGTGCAATAAGTTTAAATACGTTTAAATTTAGAATAAACTATATGTTCTATGTGAGAAGATTGGACGTGACGTAGGGAATATTGGTTTGTCATATTGGGAAACACTTTAGGGGCACTATTAAATCACAGGTTTACGTCTATCATAAACATTGAATATGTACATAGACCTTCTCTATCAGATAATGTATAATCTGAAGCAAGAATTATTCGGTAAGCTATAGACGGGTAAAAAGTGTATGACTGAAGTAAACGTTCACGTATAAAGAGAGCACCCACTCATGTTTTTATAACATCCTTCCAGCTGACGCCACAGGGAGGAAACCAAATTATTAAATCATTAACTAGTATATCACGTTTCAGGCAAATGGCGGAGTATTATCACTCCAATTATGAAAATTGAATTAATTAGCTTGAACCAAAAATAGACTTTTTTACATTTGAAAGGGCCTCCATTCTCATGAAATGCCACAGCTATTTTTAAGTGAGAGTTTCTTACCACCAATTGTATATTATACGGATATCAATCCTTTATTTTTGGACCCTATGATACAAGGCCTGATCGAGTGTCTAAATAAATATAGACCGGAGAAGAGCTTTGTCAATATTGTTGTCAGGACTGGATTCAGCGCAAGCCCAACGTTAAGAAACATCATGAATAAATAGAGGTTGTGTCTAATGAATACTTATATGAGATACAGATCATGGAAAATGAAATTCATAGAGTTGACAATTACACTCAAACATCGTAAAATGTGGTAAAACCAATTCTTCTATTATTATAGAGTCAGAACTAAACAAAACACATATATCATAAATACAAAAATACATGTTTGACATGTGACATGTGTACAGATCAATAGAGATGGGGCACACGTCCTAGAACTGATAAACATAAATCCCAAATGATCGCGCAATAAAGGAATTTAAACTCTTCCCTTGGAAACACATGTAGACAAAATAAAACAAGAGTTATCTCTCATGGGGTACCCTTACACTCGTATATCAAGATTCTAATATAATTGAAGCCGGGAGAATGTGAAATATTCACACACACAACCAGACTTATATACAATATTCAACATGAACCACCGAGTGGTCCGAAGAATCCATAACACGGCCGTCCTAAGCCTAACCAAATGAAGCGCGATCATACGTAACGTCAACAAGCGTCGGGATTGGCATTGGGGCGAATTTATGTTGGCCTTCGCTCGTCAATCTCAGATTCCTATGCTTGAGGGAAGGTGCTTTTATAGAATGAGGAATGGCACCCTATTCCTAAAGCTAAAACATATAGCTTCCCTGAATAAATAGCGATTCATATATGGCTATAGATCTATGTAGTTAAATGTGCTAGGGTTATCCTCCATTCTAAGAACGAGGCACAATCAGCTAAAATTAAATTCTTTGCATACTTTGGCGTTACAGCTCTTTATTAGCAAGTTTGGTGTATTGATTGATTCGTTGGCGATATTTTTCTATTTCATAGATATTTTCTATTTTACAGTATTCCATTAGGATGTCCGATAATCAATTATGAAATGTACAGGTCTGCATGTTTTTTTCATTGGGGGCGGAAGAATGGGATTAATTTTCTCAAGAGAAATGGTTTGTCGATGAATGAGAAAAAGAGGAACTAAAGAGATTTCAACAGCTTCTTTCAACAAGGACATTGGACCTAATGTAGCTAGAATATATTTTAACGCTCGAAATTGATAGGACGTCTTAGCCGATTCTTGTATAATAATAGAAATCCTGCTTTTTTGTATGCCTTTGCCTGAGACAAGTTTTTGCTTGTCGTTTTACCTCAACTGATACAATCCAATTGCAACGCTGTGTCGCTTTCGACAGCTCAATATCCTTTTGAACCGTTTCAGGTTTCATTTTTTCCGAGGTAGGCGTCATTCTTAGTACAATGGATCTCCTGTGCAGATAGATTTGTCATTCCCGGAAGGTAGTTTCAGTTTCCGAAAGAAATAACCAAGATCTTGATTCACATACTCAGGTATTGCAAAGGAAACGACACCAATGCAGATTGCTAAATTTCCTATCCTATGTCATAGAATGCTGGGAGAATTTGGTCACGAATGTTCTTTTATCATGGAGTAAATTCAATGCAAATACCAGCCGAACCTAATGACAATATTGTTTCAATGCACACTCGTTCCCATCCTCCATCGGGATATGTATTTTCTCAGTAAATCCTCCTTGACTTGATTTATTGATAAAGTATACAGAAGGAGGCTACACTGCTTCTGGCTCCGTTAATTAGAAGTAAAAGGTCACTTCTGCTAAATCCATTCAGCAAACAACAGCATGAGCACAAGTGCGACTACCGCTACTCAAGAGAAGGCCCTCCATTCATTGGAGGGAAACACCAACATTTTCGAGGTTTTTATTTGAATAAGTCATCATACTTAGCTCTATTAACTTCCAGAACATTTCACGCTCAGGGCGAGTGTGTGTGTTTATGTGTGTGCATTTACTTGCTAGTGGAAACTTACAGCGTTTGTTTAATCTTTCCTTATTTTATTATTCAATTTTTATGTGCGCCGGCTGCAACAATATCATTTTCTACCGAAAATAGAAATTTTGTGAGTTTGAACGTATATGTATATCCATTGGGGCATATAAAATTGGACATACAACCTTCACAGGAAACATTGTCATGGCCTTTGATCGTCATCTATAGTTGGGAATGTTACCCCTCAAAATATATGATAGAGCTTTGGTAACATGCAGTAGTGGACTCAATACACACTAGATGGCATGACGCTGCACATACACGTAAAGTGAAGGCACCAGCGCTGCAAGGAGTGGGCCTACTCGATACGGCGGGATTAGCCTACTGCCATACAGGCAGAACTAAACCAACGATGAGCAACATCCAGAATGCCAACTCCTAAGTTTCGAGGTCCGTACGGGGTCCGTATGATGTCTCGATGGAAATGGTGAAGGCAATTATGAGTTCCTCAAATGCTACTCCAATGTATTACCTGGGAGGTAGTTATATTATTGCCTTGAAAGTCTTGGGGTTATAAGGCAGTGATTAAACGGATTAATAACCTCCATCCCGGGACTGCTGGTGCACTGTTCGTGTATATACTATAATCCATCGACTTCGCCTAGGGATTATATAGACCAAACAGTGCACCAGCAGCCCCTCAATGTCGGTCATCAATCCCATAATGATATACCTCCCTGGCGAAACATGAGAATTATTCTGAGACGGATAGTCCGTACAGTGAGGTCAGAATATTTAGGCCTACTAATATTCTGGATAATTCTTTAGAGGGGTATATTTGAAATCAGGTATAGTTGAGAACAACGAGACTCTCTCTAGTATCGTTGTTGAGAAGAACAACAATCAAGATTATAAAATATCTAATTATCAGATAAAATGGGTTTGACCAGAACACATAACCTGTTTCTTTTCGGGTCAGACCACAAAATAATTCTGTTTTTAAATTGTCACTATTTTCATCTAACTATAAGTCTAATTCGATGTATACATTGTTACATATGGATCATTGAAATTATTGCACCTCTAACCCACTTAAAATCTAACGTAAAAATAGGCAAAGGCAAACAGGGTATCTCGATCCAGATTGGCAGCATTATATAGGAACCAGGTGAAGTAACTATCACCTCCTGTGGTAGCAGAGGTCTCCACCCATCTACACGCATTGCCAACCTGAAACACATTCCCCAAACCCAATGTCAGCTGATTATTGAAACTTTTGCTTACCTTGAAAATAATTTGAAATGGCTATGAATAAAACAGGGATATGGTTTATTTCCGAAAGTATTTTCGAAATAGAACCCCGAATTGAATCGTTTTAATTGGTCGTTTACTGAAATATAACATTGGGGAAGTTTGAGATCTGAAGAGTTGTTCGGATAATTTGTGAGAGGGTGAGTGGCAGGGGGTGCTCAGTTGGGGTGTGAGGTATATTGTATCAGGGAGGCAAACTGTTTGAGCGTGCAGCACGTGGAAGTATATTGCTAGAGAGTGTTGTTACATACCCCCTGAACTGACGTAATTGTGTATGTTAAATGTTAAGAGAACTCTGCACAAACTTTCTAATTTACAAATTATTTTCAAGGGAAGAATTAATATTTCTGTTATAAAGATGAACAAACAGATATTTCTGTCCTGTAATCAGTACTTAAGTAAGTCAGCTTATCCTTATTATTATCTTGATAGTTTCTTCCTCTCTTCCCCAATGGAAAGACGATTCTTTTATATAAAAAAACAAGACCTTTCCTAGGATCTTCATTTAGGACTACTTGGATGATTCAAATTTCAAGTTTGAATGCCAATTCAAAGCAGTATATAATCCCAACCATCAGCTCGTCCGCTATTTTTATGTTCTCAATATGTTACACGCATGGACATATCAGGAAACCTTTGCACGCGCTAATTGTTCCAACACTGGCAAAAACAAACGTTTGAACCTTGATATAAAGCGAGTCCTGACTGACCTTTCTTGGCTTATCAAAGTGTAACAGTTGAGAAGTTTAGCCAACAGTTTCCATAGGTCCTTGATCACAAACCCAGTATGGGTCCCTCCAGATGGTCTGCACCGTGGCTTTGATAAAAAGTTTTATCGAGGTAAGAAAATGGGAAAGGTAGTAGTATACCTTCCACAAGTTTCTGCCATATGGCGCGAACTCGGCATGCAGACTGGAGCTGGGGTCATAAACAAGTCAGTACAAGGCTTATATTTAATACAATATACTTTACAATTGAATGTGGCAGAGGAATTACATTCAAGCAAAAGCTTACAAATCATTGTCTTAGTTGCCTTTTGTCGGACAAGTTTAAAAGTGAAAGGAATTCTTCATCGTTTCTTTTAGTTCTAACGCGCGTGGGAAGGCAATTTTTTTTCAAGGGGGTGAATAAAGATATTTCTGTTAAAAAAGTATTTCTGTTTTGGAATCTTTAGTTATGTAAGCCAGATTATAATATTCTTATTATCTTTTTATTGTCCCTCCCTTTCTTCCCCAAAACAAATAAATGCGCATAACCCGAATAATGAACACAGTCCTGGACATTCTTAGGTTAAATGCTGGAAATTAGAAAAAAACAAACAAAGTGCATGAACATTAAGATATTTTGTCCTCAGCTTAGAGTAAAAGTCCCCAGGTAGTTTTCGCTGACCGACTGACTGCATTTCTGCAGATTGAACATTAGGGAAAGATAAACATTGACTAGAGGAGATCTGGGCTATTCCCTCCAGGACGGACACCTCCTCCCAGAGGCCACACCTGTATCTCAGATAACTGTGTGTGGTTTAGAGCTGCCCTGTCGGAAGGTAAAAGGTTCGAGGGTTAGCAGATTATGGAGCTAACGGGGGGTTAGACAGTGGCATGCTTCCACTGGTAATGAGGGTGGTATTTGTGGTCGAGTCAAGGCAGGGGGCAAGGCGATAATTATATGCTAGATATCCTTTACACCCCTTATTCCTATTGGCTGGACGGCCCCTGCCAGAAGATAGTGATATCCCAGGCTTCCCATATGCATCTGGGCAAGCATAGAACGATTTTTTGTTCAAATTTTTAAAAAATGGTTTTATTGTATGTTTTCGGTGGTACAAAAGATACTTCATGGAAACTACCTATGTTATTTCCCCGGTAATGTATACATCTATTTGCCAAAGCAGGTGTGAATGATCAAG
The DNA here is from genome assembly GCA_942159475.1 of Sthenelais limicola. NCBI lineage: Eukaryota > Metazoa > Annelida > Polychaeta > Phyllodocida > Sigalionidae > Sthenelais > Sthenelais limicola. The sequence continues at coordinate 65,326,981 of OW804097.1, read as the reverse complement.
AATGCAAAATATGAACAGGAAAAATTCCTGGTGCTTGACACATATCTCGGATATTTCAGACGAATCGTAAAAATGATGTACTACGGCCGGAAGTGGATTGGTCTAGAGATAAGAACGATAAGCTTTCAGGTACACGCTTACATGTCTGACTTGAGAAGTTCTCGAATGAAATAAAATTTCTAAGTTTAGCTGGGATCACATTTTATGATCGGATCTTTGTCTCGAACACGATAGGACGCTGTCAGCAAATGCTTCGGATTCAATCATGATCGATGAGGGGACATTTTTTCCCAAAGTAATGCTCGAATCAAAAGTGTTTCCTTTTCAGGATATGTCTAGTTAAAACTGATGTCCCGTGGGGACATTTTTACCAAGTATTATTTTTAGATACTCTATCATGATTATACTAATTAATGCGAATGTGACAACAGTAATGAGGCCCTATTTGTCAGCCTATTGATTGCTGATTGCTTATTTATCGCTCAATCTTCATTAGATATGATACGTTCATTATAAATAATCAAACCACCCAATACGAATAGACCTGAGGTTGCCGAATGTGACCCTAATGTGATCTCATGTGGCAGGTTTAGGTGGTGAAATGTCATTGTTTTCTTTTTTCTGCATCTGCCTACCATAATTTCAGTCCTCCTCTAACTATCCACCCCCCACTAGGATTGTCCAAGCGTGACATTACTCTCATCATATCCGTTTCCTTGACAACGCGTGCTCTCCCTAGGAACTTCTCTTTATTGTGGTGGCGTCAAGTGGAAATCTAGTCGTCACGCCCCCTCTCGGCGTGTCAGCTGCACCATTCAGCCCCGAGAGATAAGGTGTCGTCTGCCAGCGTCGAAAGATGACAATAGTTGGCACCCACGAGGAGAAGCAATAACAAAACCCGATTTCTTATTCCAGGTGTTTATTTGTGCTTTACTCTAAGTTTGCGCCAAACAGAATGTACGTTGTGAGGAAGAAGAGTGCGTAGGAGTGAGATTTGCTTTAACTTACTCAACGAGTACTGTGCATGATATTGCATATGGGCCTTCGCGAAATCGTTTTCTGAGATCTTTTCAAACAATAAAAGTCTAAGCCACCACTGGAAACAATCTCTTTTCGTCCCAGCTGGGCTCCCAGTTACAACCGACTAACTTATATATACCATAATCGTATAAGAAGCATGAGTACAGTGGCAGATTGCAATCATGAGAAATTGTATAATATTTCCTCATAAATGACGAGTGAACAATTGTAGAAAATGATGGGGCTTAAAGAAAAGCTCCAACACCTGGCACTTATGAAATTAAGTCCTCAACTAAATGACACATGACCGCCCATAATCCTTTGCTGGTGTCACGTGCAGACTGGTATACCAGCTTCCTGTCCGTTGACCAAGCCTGGGGCTATTGTCACTCTCTGTCAATACTGAAGTGGGGTTTTCCAAGAAGTAGATGACCAACAATAAAGCCCCAATCACATTAAAGTAATCTATCGAGAATGATGCTCATTAGCTTTGGCGAAGTGTGAGGACCACTTAAGAATAGGTTGTCATTGATGCTAACAATAATGGCAATGGCCAATGCACCGATTACCAGTCAAGGAGATATGTCGAGGGTGATCCAAATGGCAGCATAAATCTTAAAACAACTGGTATACCTTTGCCCGACGGGCATAGGAAAGTTTTTCAAATGAAATGAATGAGCATTGTACCGTGTGGTTGTAAGATCGCACTGAGGACCATAACTGCTATGTTGTTTGAAATAACATCTCTTGTGAACCTGTGACTGACATCAACTTGACTAAAGGAAGATTGATGGACCAATGTCATAAATGCTCCAATAAGTTCCAATGGCGTATGATACACTATTGTTAAATTTCAATTAACCCCCATCTGTTAAGAAATTCCATTGAAATCAAGGGACTTGAGATGGTTGCCACACTTTTCCATCAATCTCTCAGATTTCCATGTCGATATAGATCGGTGCAACCTCACTTTAGATCCAGAGATCCATTTAAATTCCTTTGTTGGAAATAAAATGGAGACTTGTGCAATAAAGAGGGCACCTGGGTTGAATCTCAAAGGCAAGATGTTGGTGTATGGCAAAGGGCTTGTGCAGGTCTGTACAATTCGACCTGGTTCCATACCTTGCCTGGTTAAATCAATGACTGCAGACAGACTACTAAACAATGGGGCACCGTGAGAACCTTTCGCAGTTCATGTCAAATATACCACAAATATACACCAGACAAACTCCACTGTGGATATTGCGCAAAAAGTCTGGGAGTACAAGAGGAAATTGATTTGTTTCTTAGATAGCCCGAAGATAAGCCAGAGGAAAAAGGCGTCCAGTCCTTGAGGATGTGAAAGGAATATTCCATTAGGAATCGGCAAGGGTTCAAAGAGATCGTACTATGTCAGGGGAAATGAATACTAAGTGCATGGATGCCCGGAGAAGGAAATATATTGTCTGGGAAAAGCTGGACATGAGATAGTCTGATCACGTATACCGTCTGGGTCCATTTTATAATACAAGTTCATTCCCATTAGTGGATATAAAATCACTCATATAATACAATAGATAATGTTATGGCTTTAGAGCATATTCATATGAAATTTAAATCCTGAAACTTATCGAAGAAAATGATGTCAGTCATTAAGGACAGGTACACTGCAGCATGACTCATTTACATGTGCACTTCTATATAGAACCATAGATTTTCAAAAGTCGAGGTCGCAGAATTCTCCAAAAGAATATATGCATGGCTATCATTGTGTGTGTGTGTGGGGGGGGGGGGGGGCTGGTTTAAATAAGTATGGATTCATGAAAGATTACCCCTCCCTTTAAAATATAAGTGGCCTTGACTTCTACACACATTCCCATTGATTCCCAATCTGATTGATAAAAGGATGTTCAACCTCTGAAATTTATGTTGAATATAAAATCCCCCAGCGCTATATTATATACAGGGGTTCTGAACAGCACGTTCTCACAACTGAGATACTATATACTATTGGTATGCATTCTACCATTTTCCTTTATTAGAGGTTGACTTTTCTCACATGGATGAACAGCACTTTGGTGGTCAGTCACCGTGTAAATCAAATCATCAGGATTATCTATCACTGCTCCCCTAGGATGACTTCCCTTTCATCAGAGCTAATCCGAACCAATTGTCACTAGTAACCCTGGCAAACCAGATGACACGGCCAAAGTATAGATCAGAGTAGGGCCTTTGATGAATTCTTATACGTTTGTTTGCAATGGGAACGGCCAAAATACATCGAGTATGCTCTGCCGGTTCCTCCATGTTTACAGTGGTACATATTCGTATTTCTAGATATATTATGTCCAGAAAAAATACCTTTCCCAAGACCAGGCCATGAAGAGGGGACGGAGGAATCTAATGGCTGACAGGATATATTATCTATGGCAGATGGTCGTGTAACATGAGTTCTCAAATTAAAAAAATGAATCCGTGAGATAGAGAGAATTATCAAGTTATTTCACTGACACACATGCCCCTTTTACACTGAATTCTGTGAGAACCGCATGAAAATCGGCTTAGTGGACTAGGGCCTGTAGAAAAACTGTATCAATCCAATTGCAAGCCGTAGGTCCCATCTGCTTGAGCCAATTTTCCCACCAAGGAGACGCAGAATTGATTGACGAAAAAGTAGGGTATCTAGGGAAAGTGTCATTTCTTTTAGTATCCGACGGACCATAATGGGGTTTCAATCCAGAGTGTATAATGGAAGATGATCTCCAACCAATTCATGACAGATGAATCATCCAAACCAAACTATTCATCCTTTCAGAATGATCCTTCATATATGACCCCATAGTCGAGAAAAGAATAGCCATGTATGCAATGTTAAGGGGACTCCCATACAATGCGGCTTGTTCCAATCTGGGAGCGAGGCCCCATGAAAATGCTTAGAAGACCAACGTCATTGAAAAAGGCCTTTAGTCGGGCCTATATCATCACTCATATATAATTATAAGGAATTGGAATTATTGAAGCAATTCAAACCAGATGCCCCAAAACACAGGTCTGTGAAAAACTGAAGCAACCCAATTAGATTTCCGATGTGTTTTTCTCCATTTCCTATACTTCAGCCTTTCTTATGAAATATATTGCTCTATTTTTTGTATAAAATGTAATGATTGTCCATTAAAGTTACTAAATAAACATATTTTGAATGAAATGCAATTTACATTTGACACTCTGATATATGATCTCGGAGTAAATTGTCGAGGTATGATATACCTTCTTTCAACGTGGCAATAATAAAGATACATTATAGTGGAAGTGTAAATGTTACCTTTACTTATAGCCTATCACAACCACAGGGGAAGAGGAATATACGAGGTGATGTGCCTAATGGCCCAAACCTGCCCTCATCAAGTAAATAATCTTTACGAAAGTGAATACCTGGCCAAGTCATTAACTTCGGCAGGGGTATATATAATAAGTTATTTATTCAAGAAAATGTTCTTTCATTGTTTGCCAAAGAAAACATTTTCTACCCTCAGGTGTAACGCGAGAAAGTCCTTAACATTTGAACTTGAACTCCCACAGGTGCTGTGTCATGACCAATGAGCTGCCATTTCTGGTTCTATATTCTAACTTTTGGCCAACTGACTAACTAACTGAAGATAGCTTAAAGCTTAAACGAATATAATTCATTTGCTACTCATACTATTATCCTTAATTAGATACCACCAATAATTTCATTTCTCAAGTACCCAAAATAATGATGGTACAATTATTTGCTTTCACACATTATATCCAATATCCCCTTTCTACCTTTATCCTTTAGAATGCCACACCAGACTTAGCCCTCATCATTCTACTGTTTATACTGTCATGGTTCGGTTGGTTCTCCGGCTGAGCAGTTTCCAATTGTGATAAGAAAAGCTATGTGAGGAAATGGAACTGAAGGACCATGAGATGATGAAGGGTGTAGTATGTTCCCCCATAGTTGAAAGGTGGTACTCCAGGTAAGTGAGGAGCCATGGGTCAAATGACCCCTGGTCGAGAACCCTTATGTCAAGAATCCTTTTATTTGTATCACGATCTCTAAGCACAGGTCATCCATGGGTTAGGACTAAGGTTAGGGTCACTCCTTCGTGCAATATGCCTCTTATATATGTGGCTCTGGCAAACCACTCTGCCTCTGAATCTAGCAGTGGGATTTTCTTTTACACACAAGCTCTTGTGAATATGCAGCGATATAATGACGACCAATTATTGGTTTTAATTATTAATACCAAATATATCACTATTGCATAACTTATCCCAGAGTCCAAGATCAACAAGCGAGTGGAGCCAGGAATCACACCTTTCGTGTCATATGAAGGTCATACTATTACTCCCACATTACCATAGGTTAAAGATAAGCCTATATAGACACAATAGAATGCTGCCCTGATATGCACCCAAGTCAGTCAATGCCTATTATATATATAGGATCAGCACAATATAGCCATATTAAACCAGTTAGCACTGGCCATGGAGCCAAAGTCATTTGTTATACATTAAATGCTTTGAAGAGCAATTTCAACTCTGAGGAAAGCCATAGAAACCTGCATTATTTTTAGAGCACTGTGTTGGTCCATCGTTGGTTGGTCAAAGGACATAACTCCAAAGTTTAAAAAGTGGGAATACACTTTCATTTAACGAGTTTGTTTCTAGATCGGTCCCTAGCAATCGTAGGACTGGTTTTCTTTTAGGTAGGTTTATTCCTGAGGGCTTACAAAAGGAAGTGCAGTTGGAAGGTGTTCTGTAATTGATTTAGTGGGCCATAAAGGTGCAAAGAACACGCAAATAGCCAACACATGCATTGTTGATGCATTTCTGCTGGATGGAGGTGTGGGTACTGTAAATTTAACGAAGTCCTTATGCTTTTGGCAAGTCAGACCCAACTACACATAACATGGTTTCTTTCTCATTGCAGTGCCTAACCCCTATGGGCAATAGGCCATTCATGGGCTCCGTTCACAACAGTAATTCTTGACAAGAGAGACCCGAGGCGGCTGTGGGGTAAAAGCAGGAGCTGTTGGCATTATTGCCTTCTTTGCCTCAGTGATAAATAAAGAAATACACTCTATCCAACATTACCACACACATACCCATGACCTCCCTTACCCCACAGGCTTCATTCAATGTAAAGAGGAGTAGACAACAGTCCCCTGACTCAAAAGAAGTTCTGGCCCGAAGAAAAAAGTTGTTATATCTACGAGCCATCAACTCTTAGTTGCTTATCTATGATTAATATCACAGGAACAACAAAAAGTATCACAGGAACTGATAAGGTTGCTTCAGGTTGATACAGCTAGGTTTTGTGGTTCTGTATCTAGATATGATGCCAACATTATTTTCAATATTGCTGCCTGTCATCCCATCCCAACATTGCTGTCCAGACAGAATTACGGAGGCATTTGGTTTTGATTTTCTTGAGATGAATTGCCCAGACGAGTATGGGCTGGTCTCGAGGCATCTCAAACGTCTGCAGTGAAGAAGGGCAGGAACAGAAGCCGCAATAAGAGTAGGCTCCCATCCTAAGGGAACCATTACCAGTAAGAGGGGAGCGAAACCCTATCCCACTCCATCGTTCCGATTATGATCCCCATGTAGGCGAGATGAGGGTTTGGGTGTACTTGACAGTGGGTAATATCAACAAATACAGGCTTGCTGATAACACAGCCAGGGCCAGACCTCCCAGACGGGGGGTGAAACCAGGCATTTAGCAGGAGAAAAATTATACTGGCAGTTGCCTATCAGCTACCGGACCTAAAGGGTTGGACAGGTGATTGTTTTTCCTGCACTGGCTTATGCTTTCTATTGAGAAACAACTGAGAGTATAGTAGAATGGCGTGACTTATGGTTCAGGGCTGAGTGGCAGTAATGGAGGTGCACTACTTATAAATACCGAGGTGAAAAAAAGAGCAGCGAACAGGTGAATATCTTGAGGGTGTCCCATTTTTTTCTGCAATAGCCTAGAGCAAGAGGATTTATATAGCAAACCGGGCATAAAAAGTGTTTAAAAACGTGTCAGGAATTGTGGACAAGAACCGTGAATAATGTGCACTCCACAGGTTCTCTGTAAAGAACAAGACAGGGTGATTAAGTCTTCTAATCTAGTTAGAGATGCATAACAATGTTGTTGACAGGGAATGTTAAAATCTATCATAGAAAAGATACATCAATCAGGCAAAGAAAGATTGGAAGATAACAAGTTGTTGACAAGAGGCAACATTCATTTCAAAGAATTAATTAGAAAAGACGAACTAACAGGATATCTGCCACCAAAGATATGATATAAGCGTTGACATCAGCTGCATGTAAATTCATCATAAATGTCATCTTCTTTTAGAATGATAATACGTAAACTTATGTATACCGATTTGTCTTATATAATATTTGCCTCATGAGTGGACGAAGATAACGTAACCTTTTATTAAGAACCTCCATCCCAATATAACATAATACATCAATATATTATGTGAAAGGTGCCCAAAGATGGATAGAATCAAGAAGGTTTGTTCATCGGATCACAAGAGTCAGAGCAAAAGACACATGGTATGCAAGTTTACATAATCTGCCTTCCGACATGATTAACCTCAGAGAACTGGTTCCGGATGTTTATATGAAGCTTGAGTCAACATAATGAAGACTTAATGACAGACCATTGGTGATTAGCGAGTGATTGGACGATGGAGATGGCCCACACTGGCATCCTTGATTAACATACCAAACGTTAGGCCAAGGCTTTTCTATACCAGAATGTCATTCAGTCCTAGAATCCCATAGCTCTCCATTAAACATTCCAATCAACTTCAGTGCTCCTCAGCTTGAGTGCCCTCGGGGAGGAATTCTAGGAAGATTTCCAAGATTCCGCAGCTGTATTCGATGCTATGCAATGTCAATATTATTGATTGAGCACGCTAATTGCAAAGTACCTAACATTATTAGATTATTGTTGATCAATATTGCATGATCAATTGACCTGATTCTGACGTGGTTTCATCAATGATTACATATAAACAAAACAGTTGTGGAGATGCACATCGCATGGTGCAGTTACCAATACCAGAGGTCATTGCCAACACAGTCAGCTCAGTTTAAAAGACAAATATTTCGTTGACTAATAACATATGCTGGTGGTTCGGTACATTAACCCTTATAACACATGGCACCAACATGCCCCCTCCCTGAAGGAAGAAGAAGAAAGGTTCACATGAGGAAGAATGCATCACTGCTCCATGTGAGGATACCCAACCATGAAACCAGGTAAAAAGTTATCCAGTACATCATAAGTACTTGGGACAGAGACGCACCCAAAAAAAATGAGCGCCCATCCCAAAGACGAAAGTATGAAAATCATTTTTGAAAGACCGTGGCATGACGAACGAGTTTTAAAAGTATGAAGCATTCTTCCTTAAGAGCAGATTGACTGATTTAAACAGCTGCCCTTGGCCGAAGATCTGTTAGGATTTAAGGCACGAATGGATTACTGATTTGAGAAGAGTTTTGGATCAGTAGTTTAGGTTTACTTTAGGCTACCTGTCAGGATCCTGACAGAGTGATAGTGCAAGAAGACGTAGGCGTCTTGATTTGATGTATTGATGAGAGGACCAAAATCAAAACACCCAACTATCAAGGTACGTGCGGTATCTGAGGCTTAGCCTGGCAGTAGATCACCATACACCCAAGAAATTCCATCCCTAAGGAAAACAAATGATCATGACACCATGCGTAGTCAATTCGAAACATCTGGAATGTTAGCAAATAGATCATCCTCCTTGTGGGACTTTTACTGCTAATCAATACAAATAATAAAAGCTGTGATATAATTTTAAGACTATATAGATCTCCATATAAAAAGAATAGAATATATGGTTTGAAAGAGGAAGTGTGGAGCGAAGTGCCGGAAACGCCAATGGTGAGGTATTTATCAAAAGGAAGCCCTGCAGCTGATAAATTTTAAGAGTGAAGTCTCTCAAGGCTAAAGATGTTGTTGGTCCACACGTGGTCCGTGTAGGGCCGGGTTTCTGTGACACCTGAATGAGTTATTGGCGAGGGAGGGGCTCGGCACTCTCACAGGGCAAGCAAACGCACCAGTGCATTGGCCATGAACTCATTTAGACCTAACAACATTCAACAGTGCCATCTACAAATGCATCAGCGGATGGACACCGACTTTTAATGGCAACATAATCATTCTTTTAATCGTGAAATAATTTATTGTTGTCCACAGAATGTTCAAGTATGATGATGCAACACGAGAAGGAAATAATACTCATAATTTCGATCTCCTGATTTGTGTTGGAAATTTAGAACATGGAGGATAACTAATTTTAGTCAATCAATACTTTAAAATGGCATTGGTACTGATGTTATAACCGATAAAACTATCAGAATGCACTTTACAACCCCCACCGAATGTATACAACTATCCAATCTACATGAATCTATACCTCAAAATTGTTCATGAACACCACATAAAAGCTTTATAGATCCCAGGCATGTCAAATACCCATGTTATGCACTTCCCGTTAATGCTGTGCATAACTCAAAGGTATATGGGGAATCTTGTGATATACGGTTTTCTAATTGGTTCTGATTTTGTGGGTCACAGTTCACATTTTGATGTTCTATTAAAAATAGCGAACTCGATGAAGTCCAGGAAGTTGGTAACTGTAGGTTTTACTCACACGTACGCTCGTTCAGTAGGCGAGTAAACCACAGGTTTCTATTTTTAAATTCCAACTGAGTAGAATACTAAAAATGCATTAAAAAAGCTAAGCAGGAGTAGGAGAGTAAGTGTGGATTATTCCCATGCATCTATCATCAAAACCACAAGTTGTAGGCTATATATTGCAGAAGACTGACAGGAGCATGGAATTTTGTAAAGGAGGCTGAGAGGCGGTTCTAGTTTTAGTGTTCTTCGCCTTGAACATAGTAAATGATGTACCTGGCGTTATAGTATACCAGTTAGTATAGTCGAGGCACCTGTGTTTCAGGAAACCCAGACTAATGGGGGAACATTTGTATTCATTTAAGACACTCAGTCATTTTGTCTACGACTCTACGCAATAAACCGTCTATTTTACAGATTGGCCATTATGCCCAGGTGGGGAGTTATGTGAGTGAGAATCTGTCATAGATTTGATGGATGCTTCTGTTCGTATTCTTCGAAAAGCCAAGTCCACTCATATCGATCATGGGCTGGAATGATTTGGGTCCAGACACTCATTAAACTCTGGTTCCGAAATTCAACATTTTAAACACCGCACACAAAATATACCTTATTTCAAACTATTGCCATATGGCACAATTGATCGTTATACATGTATACCATGGGATATGCGCAAGCCACTGAATCCTGTATTGAGTCAAACAGTATACATGTACATCTACGATGCATTGCAACATGGCGCATTTATGGTACTATTGTTTAAACATTCACACAATGGCAAAAAAGCTTTGGGATGATACTGATACTCCAAAAATGGCAGAACGGAGGGACATGTAATCCATGTCTCTTTTTCTGGTGACTGAATTCATGCCATATGACAACTCAGAGTAGAATATGATATTATGTAATTATACAGCATGGAGGTCAACAACATGCTACGTACACACAAACGGTAACATGTTTCTATGTAAGTGATGTCAGTTTGGCATGCATGGCCCTATTCCCCATGTCTGATGACATCCATTGGAGCCAGGTAATGTGGTTAATGATAAAATGCACCCGGACATGTAAATAAATGTCAAATAATATATAGATCCGCCGATCACGAATTGAGTATTATACTGAATATTATCATGAAAGCCAATCAACCTTTATTGTAAAATGCATGGAATTTGACCGTTCCTATGGTAACTGTGACCCATATATGTCCTCTATATATAATATACAAATGAAGTGTTCAGATCTTAATTGTTTTAGATGTTTTAATTTTATGGAAACACCAAATTATGAATTGACAGGGGCTTTTGACTATTATTGTATTTCTTTGCTAACATATGGAGTAGTTAACTGTGATATGACCTTACAGAAGTTTCCTTCGTGGAACACAAATTGACGTGAAAGCGAAGAGTATGTATATGTATTGTATATATTTATTTTCCCATGAGGTCCTCTTGGCGAGCTAGCGAAGTGTAAGGATTCTTTTTGCGCAATTACCTCATCCCACCGGATGAAAGGAACTATCTTCCTATATGAAACCGCATACAACTTTCTCATCATAATGCACAACGACATACAATAACTATCCATGTCACTTATAAATAAGCTAGTCTATAGGTACCAGCATAATCTCTGAATTGTATATTACATTGACTATCTAGTCAGTCAACCATATATTTCCCACGTTGAAAGAAAACAGACAATGCACCTCGTGTATTTTATTTTATGTGTCTATGAAATAACAGAGTGAGTGTCGTTTACATTGCTGATAAAACATAACCAACTTTAAAGCTGTAGTGGAACTACAAAAGCTATGCTTCCAGCTAAAGTACCACAATGTATAACTCTAAAAGTAAAGGTTGGAAGAGCATACCTTTGCGTTTTTATCAAACAACTGGCGATGCCTACTGTGCCCAGGGCACCTGAGTGGTCACAGTGCATATTTCAATGTCAGTTTCTATCAAATATATTACTATATTCGTGGAAATTCGCCTCATCACAACAATTTGCTACGAGAGAAGGATGACATTGTAGAAATATGATTTATTACTAATGAGGGGTGAGAAGGTGCGTTGTTTTATTCTAAACATCAAAAAAGAAGATGTGACTAATGCACCATGCATTGATCCAAATAAGGTCAGCCAGCGAATAAATATCAATCACATGTAGGGAGGGTGTCAATTACACAACATTACCAGCTGTCTATCTAATCTAGTCATTTTCAGCATTGATTCGTTATGCCTTGGCATTCAATTCAATTTAGTAACATAATTGGCGATGTTGCAATTATCTTAAATTAATAATGCGGTTCCTACATTTCCCACATATTAGTCTTTTAAATACAGAAATTGTTTCTCTAAATCACCTCTAGAGTGGTGGGAACCAAGCTACAGCTTACTCTCAGCCCTTGAGAACTAAATGTGAGTAAGGATTTCACTTTATTCGACATGATACTTTAAGACAGGAATGCTTTTCAAATATTAATGCACTCAGTGATACTATACCCACCACAAAGGGATACCTAGATCAGCATACATGTATTGTTTTAGCACGAGCGACAGATGGGCCACACCAGACATATTACCTTATCATCATGCAATGTTACAATGCATTATATTTGCGATCCAGAAAACATGTTCATCTTTGCTGAAATCATGTATTTGTACCTATTTCAGAATATTATATTACAACGGCAATGGGAATACAAAGATGTTACTATTAGTTTCGTCAATGCGATCTATTAGTTTCGTCAATGCGATCCGGAAAACATGTTCATTTTTGCTAAAATCATGTATTTGTACCTATTTCAGAATATTATATTACAACGTCACTGGGGATAAAAAGATGTTACTATTAGTTTCGTCAAGTGTGCTACAGGAAGCGTATGATTTTATCACCAAGTAGAATGATAAATAATGCTTCGGTAACATGCTTCTTCGTAGGTGGTGTAAATATTTTAGACTCTGATACATAATGTTGGTGTCATCTCAAAGCAATTACCACCAACATACGATATGTAAAATAGGACTAAGTTAATTAATCTATCTAGATCAAATTAACTTCGATGATATCTATTTCCATGGTCCTTGTCATCAAATGTTACGTTTGATATATACCATGAAATGGGTTTACGACATGCACTATATCTATTTTTTTATCATACTTGAATTACGTGATGGAAGGAGGAGGGATCCTCAGAGATACAGTACATGGACAGTAAGATGTCAAGAGCAGAAATGTATAGATTCGTAAGATCACTCAGGGCTCTGAAATGCGTTGCCAAATAATCTGACTAATCATATCACCTTTGACACAAACAGGAGCCTCTGGTAATTTGCAATCCAGAGACCCATGTCCGGAGTTGGGTGGATGTGGGTATCGGTATATCTCTATGGCAATTAGATGCAGTAACACACCAAGCGGTATACACCGGAATATGATTTATTTTCAGAGGTTTACCCAAGGCGCGAATGATGATACAGATGTCATAAGTGTGTATACCCCTTGCTGCATCTATGAATGATATATGCCTCAGATCTGGATACATCATAGGATTGTGAATACAGAACTTACTTGGTGGCTTATACACTTAAGTTTTGGTATACGTAGATATTATACCATTACCGGTGGATTAGGAAATTGGTGAGATTCCAGTTGCAAACTATAATGATGTGAATCTAGTCTTGGCCATACGAACCATAATTTAATGCAATTCATAATTTATGTAAATGAGGACACTATAAAATGGAAGAAATTTTCGATTATGTGTTTTCGCGCTTTGACATGAAAACATAATATTAAAAGTATTGTCCCAGTCGAATTTAAAAGGACAATATTCATGGCATACATGGCATTTTTAGCATACACGGTTTAACAAATGAGAAGCCTACCATATTGAAATATATCACCTTGTCACCCTCAATATCTATCTTGCAGTCTATACAACCAGTTGGATCATTTTTAGATGAGTCGACGAAGGGAGATTGTGATTGGGGATTAGAGGCCACTTTGCGTATCTATATTAGTTCAAGTGCTGTACTTGACAGGCCAAATCCCTACTAAAACCGCAAACGAAGGCCGAACCGATTATCAATAAATGTGTCTGCTATGGAAATAGGCAGTCCGCGTCTTCAAGTTTTCCAATATTCAACAGCCTCCGAATTCAATGGCCTTTTCAAACCGTATAAGTTACACACCCAATATTGTACTTATGCACGGACATTTAGTTCTCCATGTGTAACAAATATCCCGCACATGGGTCCCTAGTATTAATACTTGAGGCTTTATGCATAATATTTGTCTTACAGATGAATACCCATGCCAAATGTAATGAGTTCGGCGTGTGTTAAGTACCTTGCCCAAGAGCCATCATTCCAAGACCACGTGTATTTTATTCTCTGTAATAAACAAACGCGTGCCTGTCCGCTGTCTTTGCATGACTGACCATTAAATATGAATGGAACGTTTTTATCTTATCTATGACAAACCATATGTGGCCAGCACCTAGATCACTGATAAGAAAGGTGATCAAGAGTTGGCCGATGAGAGCCTGTATTGGATATTTCTCGATGAGTGATTCCATTCCCTGATAAGCTCAAGTTTGCTGAGGCGAAACGTCCTGATCGGCAATCGTTTATTCACACTATTCGCGTACAACTCAAATTTAAGCCAATGCAAATAATCCAGACGTATTAAAATCTATGAGGCCTGCCTCAAGTGAATGACATTGTTTATATTAAAAAATAATTGAAAGGACATTGAAAGATCACATGAAATAGTCCTGTTCTTTATGACAAACCACACTAAATATGTTATGTTCCCAACACCATAATATTCTCTGTATTCAGACTTCAAAGGACCTGATATAGATTTAAATGCCTTGTGTGTCATCTTGTCCCCGGTGACACCTGTGCTATAACAATGGGAGCCCTCTGAAATGGAGTAGGTCTATTGTCTTACATTAAGTTCGCTGAGACAACACACCCACATTACCCCATTTATGACATGTTAGAGGGATCACCTTCAGTTTCTTATATGGACGGGGATTCTCAATCCATTCAAAGGGAGGAATGAAGCCGATCTTATTCTGTTAATGGTTGTGAAAACACAAGAATACAACCAATTAAATGAATCGGCGTTGCAACCTCTAGTCCCAAATTGGCAATAATCCTTAGCCAGGGATAATTATGTTTGTTTGGGTTGCTGAGTTCTTATGGCTCATTAAACACTGGGATCTACTATAGGTATACTGTAGGTCGTACAATGGCCATCAGCGAAATCTCCCCCATGAGAAACTGCCTTTTTAATGAGAGATGTTCCTTCGACGGCCCCTTACCGAGATACTTTCCCATGCTCTGGACGGCTCTTGGCACGGCGGGGGATATCATATGTACGTTAGCCTATAGGTGTGTATGAAAAAGGTCCAGACAGGTAATATGGGTGGGTCATCATTGGAGAGTTCAACCCGCCCCCAGGACGTATGTAGCCTGTCATCACGGGGTCAACGTTGTAATTACAAAGGTGCTTTTCTTTAATGTCCGACCTCCTGATGCTGACAGGAAAGCTAGCATAATAGAAAGTCATATATGGATCCGAGATGCACATCGAACAGAGAATATTTAACATCTCTTGGTTACACAAAACAACCAAGAGCCTGTTAGCTATACAAACACATTTTATAATATACTATTATACTATTGATTGAACTGATTCTATACCGGGATGAGACCCGTACAGCAGATTTGAATATTTGTAGCGATCAAAACCTGGTTAAACTGTCAGTGAAGGTCATGAATTTCCATAGATAATGCACTGTGTAAAGAATTTCTTTAAATGCTAAAGGGTAATCATTTGCAATGACTGGGGCAAGTCGAACATAAAATCACTTAACCATTATTGCATCCGACATGTTAATGCCAACTTAAATACTAACACTCGCCTCTGAAATATAATTGGGTTTTAATCGTCCCGATGTACACCTTTACTACGAGACTTGGCCCTGGCTTGAATCGCATATCCACACACTTCAATTAAGCATGTATGTACACTGCCATGCGGGTGGCGAATTACATTTAATTATCACTGACCCCTAAACAAAATAATCTAATACGTGCATGTAGTTTATCAAAGTACATTAATTACTTAGAAAAGATTATTTTCCAACTGGTGTAAGTGTAAGCTTGGCAATGTCCAGTTGTCCTTCGGAAAGGAATCGCAAGTGCTTGACTCAAAGCTCAAGGTGATAACTGAACAGATTTTAAAGACAAACCCTTTGAACAATCTGCTGGAAGTACGTAATTGGGAATAAGACGTATGGGACTTGAATGGGGGTCCAGGTGAATGATCCCCTGTTTATCCCGCATTATTTGTATCCCGATCTCGAATACAACATTACATAACGTAGGGATAATATTGGGATTTGACATAGCCCCTGTATGTTTAATCATAATATATGCAATGTTTATTTTACGTAAGACCCTTGCAATATATAAAGGACTACATTAAGCTATTGATGGCAAATGCTATATTTAAAGTTGTTCTGTACACACTTAATAATACCCCAGTAGCACACAACATTTGGGGAACATTGGGATCGTGTTCCTCCTGTGTTTGTTTGTAAGAAACACATAGAAAACATAGAGCAAATGTTTTTTACCAAACGTCCTAGGAATGTTCGAATTTTACGTTCCTGGAATGTTATTAGCTAACATTCAGCTAATGTTCTGAAAGAAATGTTTAAGGAACAATAATTTCCATACATTAAAGGAACGTTTTAAAAAATAATGTTCCCCAAACATTTATCCGTGAACATTAACATAACATTGGGTATTTATGTTCCTGGAGCACATATTTGCTAACTTTCTGCTAACGTTGTCAGTCATATGTTCTGCAAACAATCATACCAAAACATTCAAGAAACATTATTAAATTTACGTTCTCAAACTGTTATCGGGCATAATTTTTCGCACATTTTCCATCTAATAATTTCATAGGGGGAAGGAAAAACAATTTTCGAATTTTCTGAGGGAATTAGCTGAGGGAAGCGACTCAAACTGTAACCAAGGATTAATACCCAACCACACATAGAATAGTATTTACCTATTTGTATTCTCTTACCATTTATACATGTTTGGACAGGAATAGCTATTATTTTGACATTATTTATACCATACACTAAAGGCCTCTCGTAGGAATCATTTGCAACAGCAAAGATCATGTTTATATTTGTATTGTTTCCTTATTTATCTATTTTATGGAAAATGTTCTTATGTTGACCCAACGATATGGTTCTCATGGATTTATAAGCTAAATCCCACCGAAACAACCTTGTTTCGTAACTACTGCTAAACAGCTGCATTGTATCAGGTTAACTTCCTTAAAGTGCCTACCCCCCCCCCCCCTCACGCCCCAACCGCACAGGAGTCCGCCTGGCCGCCGTTGGGCGTTGACGGGGCTTGGTGCCCCACGTGCCGATGGGCTTAAATCTCCACGGCAACTATACCCTAAACGTTTCAGGCCACTCACTCAGATTTCGGCACTCTGTGCTTATCTATAGCTTGATTTTGGTGATAATTCATTGCCCAGGAGAGAGTGTGGGCTTTGTTATCTCCCTTGTTAGATCGGTGAATTACCATATCTATCATTAGTATGATATTTTTTACGCTGTCTAGAGAACAAGAAGCTTGAAATCTTTTAAATTTCATTTTTCTCAGTTCAGAGAAAAAAATGCCTTTCTGGGCACTTTTGGGTTATCATCTTTTTATTTATTTATTTTCTGGGAAACATCATAGCTGCCAACAGCTGCTATGCCTTTGCACTTGGTTGTTTGGCTGTTCCCCGGGCCATTTCCTACTGCAAATAGTTTAGCAACTTGGCACACTAGCTATTCGAAATTATTTAATTCATACTATTCCATGTAATGTTATTTTGAGAGCTCTTTGGTCTCGGAGGGGGTATTCATACCCTAGAATGCATGTTATGATGCTGAATATTTGTAGTAAATGAATATCATATTTATACATATTAGTGGTCAGTACAATGTAAAAATGTGTAAATCCAAGGCCACTGCTTGTAGCGCCACCTAGTGAAAAAGAGCGGCAGTATGAACCAGTGCGGATCCTGGTGCAAAGTGCATCAATTCATGCGCTTCAAAATTCGTTTCAGAATTACATTTTCATTCTCCATATCATTTGATGCCCCATGTTAACATAATAATCGAATTAATTAACATGGTACATAGAAATACAGATTACAATGAGGCTAACTCATATACAGGGAAAACAAATTCGTAACTTGTATACTCAGTTTCAATTCCGCCCCAATCAAACGATAAGATCCCCATCCATTAGAAACAGGAAATTATTTAGTGTGTGTTGTTTGTAAAATTCTTGTCTCAGATTCGGGTAATGTGGCATTTGCCATTACTAACTCTTTAACTGACATAGGTAGCTCATGTAGACATTACATTTAGTATAGCATCAACATGGAACAGGGCTTCATACACAAATGCAACGCACACAGAACTGCTCGCAGGTTGATTGATTGTGTCAGTGTAGACGTTACTCTTACTAGAATTCGCACCTTCAGTTAGGATTGTTTAGCAGTGCAAAATCATACCGGCGTGAACATGTGTCAAGGAGGCCCGTGCACGAAAATTTATCTGCACGAAAATAATTACTTTATGCTTCACTTTCCCCATGTTAATTGTCGGGGGTCACCGCCCTCCATGGGCAGTGTTTATGCTATGTTGCCGTGTTAGGTACTTAGTACTGGGTGTGCAATAGTGGCCCTGCCTATAGGAAGATCAATGGGCGTTCCAGACACTGACCGTTAGCATTTGGGGCTACTTATAAGCATGCGTGGACATCATTTTGGACATCCGCCCGGCTTTCAAACAGAGGAATACAACAACAGAGAAGACAAGCTAAGACACAACAAGGTACCACGTACATCTCCACACAACATCCAGTACACAAAACGTTACGGTAAGACTATTCTATATATATATATGTGGTTGATGTTTAATGTTGAATGCATCTTGAAGAAGTTCTGTGAATCTGATGGAAATTTAAGTTTCTATACTGTATATTCTATACTGTACTCGGGCCATTGCTTGGCATAAGAGGCATGTGTGAGCCACTCAGGCCGATAGGAATAAATACTTATATACCAGGGAGTAATACTCAAGGTACATGTCACTATCACACAACGAATAGTGTGTGGTAAACCCTCATTGTTGTGTGTCCATGCTAGTCATGCTGTAATACATCTAACGCTGTAATAAGCCTGATCACTAGAAAACCAAGAAACGGGAGAATTATCCATGGCTGGACCAATGAGATACAACATGGCCGGCTGCCTCTATCATTGATAGACTTGCACAGTCCCAAGGCCAAATTGATTTGAAATAGAAGAGAATAATCTGATTTATTTGTCTCATATATCTGCATGTGATTGGTATTTAAGAATTTGTTTTCACAAAATGCTAGTAGGGACTAAGAACTTGTAACATATCACCCAGAGCATCATTTATTTTCGCAGGAAACTGTTAATTAAGTGCATGGGCCTGAAGCATTGGTGCAAGTTTATTCTATGTCTTCCACTTCTGATTGCAAGGATTTACGTTTTCAAGAATTGCACATTCCATAAATCATCAAATCTAGTTTTGTCATATAATAATATTTCTCACCCTCTCCCTCTATATTCAAGCATGGTTATTAACTGTTTGATAGATATTCATGACTGCTGATAAATGTGATGTGTCCCAAGAAAATCAGTCACAAGTCGCAAAAATGATATTTTTCAAAGTGTTTATTTTACAAGATAACTTTATTGGAATATTCTGATTTTTGGAGAGCTTATCACTTATATATATATCGATCGATGTATCAATTTTCAGGACAATGCATGTAATATATTCTTTCGTTTTAAAGGTCCTTATATGGGCTATATTTAGTTACTTTACTGTTTACTACCCCAAGAAATATTGCAAACTTTTTTTCAAAATAAATATATCAAACTTAAAATCTAGAAATACTTATTGGATTATTAGACTGTTTACTATCATTGGAATCGGCTTGATCTCATCTTTTCAAATATAATGGAATCTCAAAATCCATATTTTGCGACTTATGACTCATTTACCTAAAACGGAACACAAATATGATATTATAATTAGAGAACGATCAAGAGACATTTGCCCATAGTGGTGTTATCCCAGAATGTTTCATTTCAAACCATTGACATATTTCATGATCAAATTGCACTCTTGGACATATGTGATGTATTACAGTAAAATGAGTCGGACATTGCAAAATAGATAATTTTCAAAGTGTTTTAATCGTAGGATATCTTTGTAGAAATGTTCTCATCATTTGGGTTTATAGTGCGTTAAGTTGCATGAATACATGTCCCAATTTGAAGACAGTGTATTAAAGATATATCCTTGCCTTTCTAAACTCAATGTATCAATTATAAATTTTAATATTCAAAGATATTTTTCTCATTGATGTTATTAAAGATACTTAGTTGGCTAGGACCTGTATTTATTTACCAGATTATACACGTTTTCTTAGTTTTCACGATTAATATAGAAATATAGGCATTTCATTTGCAGCTAACATAGTCAGAGATGTATGGGGCTGCATATCAGCGAAAAAGGAGGAAAATTATTAAAGACGCAAATGAGGAAATTGATATTGAGTTTGACATACTGCCAGATTTGAGTGATTCACCCGAGGCCTACGCTATCAATTATTACTCAGAAGAGTCTATAGGTGGTTCAGAGCAAGGTTATAAGCACAAAGAGCTTCTCGATATAGAAGAAAAGTCACAAGGCTATGACCAGGATTATAGTGAGTCTGTATCAGACAAACCTCTAACACCAACTGATCATGAGAGTCTACTGAAAATAAGTTTAAGAGATTGGGCTTTAGACAGTGGTGTCGCGCATAAACGTATAGATCAACTTCTTGTGATACTAAAGGAGTGTCACCCAGGACTTCCCTCTAGTACTAGAGCATTGCTTAGGACCCCCAGATTAACCAACTGTGTCAGAAAGTGTGGGGGCGAATACATTTATCTAGGCTTAAAGCATGGTCTAAACATTTGCTTATCTGCTTTTGATCTCAGGAATGAGAGCAAAATACATGTGAATATCAACATAGATGGAACACCTCTGTTTGAGAGTACCCATGGACAGTTGTGGCCCATCTTATGTTCTGTGACAGACAAGAAGCCCTTTCCTGTTGCTCTGTTTTTTGGGCTAGGAAAACCTACCGGCATTAACGAATATCTGGAAGATTTTGTGTCTGAGGTCAAGGAATTAGAAAAAGATGGTATCACCCTGGATGGGAAAACATTTGAATTTTCAATTAAGGCCTTTATCTGTGATGCCCCTGCCAGAGCATTCATAAAATGTGTAAAAGGGCACACAGCATATCATGGCTGTGAAAGGTGCACAATTGTAGCAAGTCGTATAGATAGACGCATTGTTTACTTGGAGCATGAGGCCCCTAAAAGAACAGACAGAGATTTTAGAGACCTTAAGTACAAAGACCACCAACATACATTCTCACCTTTGACTGAACTCCAGGTAAACCTCATCGATGGTTTCCCATTAGATTATATGCATTTGGTTCTTCTGGGGGTAGTTAAACGACTCATCAAGGCTTGGAAGGGAGACGTTCTGTCAAAGGGTAGACTTAGCCACAAGCAGTGTACTTTCATAAGCGATAATCTGTTAAAACTAGAAAAGCAGATACCTTCTGACTTTGCAAGGAAGCCCAGAAGTCTGTCAGATGCTGGCCTATGGAAGGCTACAGAATGTCGACAGTTCCTTTTGTATACGGGGCCCTTAGCTCTCCATGCTGTATTGGATACCAGTAGGTATGAACATTTTCTCACACTAAGTGTGGCACTGCATCTCTTACTTCATCCCAAGAAATGTGTAGTCCTGGTAGATTATGCTAGGGCATTACTCAAGAACTTTGTATCTAATGCCAAACCTTTGTATGGAAGTAGCTTCATGGTGTATAATGTTCATAATCTGGTTCATTTAGCAGATGACTGTGAGAATTTCCAACTCCCTCTTGACAAACTGAGTGCCTTTCCCTTCGAAAATTACATGAGCACATTAAAAGGTTTTGTCCGCTCCCCATATAAACCACTGCAACAAATTGTCAAAAGACTTCAGGAATTGGAGCAAGTGCACCATGATGTAGTCCCCCCAATCTATCCGGAGATAATCAAGGCTACAGCGAGGGACGGCTGTTTTCAAATGAAGAGTGGACAATTCATAATCATCCGTGAAATTAATCACGAAGTAGGTGATTTGTTGTGTGACGTTTCACTAAAGCAGTTAGGGCCTATGTACACTACTCCTTGTGACTCAACGCTAGTTGGCATATACTTTCAACAGAAGAATATACAATTTGAGAGAAGGAGGATTAAAAAGGAAGACCTTCATTGTAAGGCACTGTATTTTCCACAGTCAAAAGGGGTCGTCTTCATGCAACTCATTCATGACTCCTAGGTAATATTTGAATGTTCAAAGAAGACGAAAAATTGCTTTTAGATATCATAGATATATAGATGAATTAGAAGCTTAGCTATTGCTAAGTGAGTGAGTACATTTATTCTTTAAATTTTCTATTTAATTGCTGGTGATAACTATAAGAAATAATGAATAATAATA
Source organism: Sthenelais limicola (assembly GCA_942159475.1). Lineage (NCBI taxonomy): Eukaryota > Metazoa > Annelida > Polychaeta > Phyllodocida > Sigalionidae > Sthenelais > Sthenelais limicola. Next base: position 65,304,590 of record OW804097.1, on the reverse strand, counting down.
GAGATCATTTACTCATAATCACAAATAATGTAATAGCTATAATCCTTGACTTAATCTGTAATTTCTGTGCTTTGAATTCTCAATCTTCTGTATTGTAAAGACTGTGATGACTTACATGTATCATATTTTATTCTCCAGGTCATGGCTAAAAAGTTCAGTCTGGCAGTGTGGAACGAACCTGGGAAAGAGGTGGAGGGAACAGTTGCATCAGTTTGGATTCAGGATAAAATTGTCTATTGGCCTCCTAAGGCTATGAACGCCCTAAAACTTATGAGGGAACTCAGGAAGCCGGAAGAAGGATGGCTGGAGTTTGAACTGGTCAAAATAAAGATGAGAAGCGGTAAGGCTGGAATGCATTTTTTCTTAACATTCTCACTGAGTATTTGGGAGCAAATCTTTCTCAAGGTATTCTACTCTTTGATGGGTTGTCACTGATGCATTTCTGGATACAGGCTGCCACAGTCATCAACCATTTGTAAAATAGCAGTTCACGATTAATGTTTATTATATGACACATTTCTCAAAGGAACTTCCTCTCATAAACTCATGGCAACATCTGTAGTGGAACAATTGTACTATTTTGTTCATATTTATGTATCAACTGATGGATTCCTTGAATAGTTTGTATCAATCAACATTTCATGTTATACAGATGACTTAGATGAGTGCAATCAGTACTCTGATACCTCTACTGCTGAAACCGAAGATGAGAAAGAAGCAACCCCACTAGGTCCGAGGAGGAAGAAAAAAGCTCCACAATATAAACCAGACAACGAGAGTGAGGAAGGCAAGTGCAAATGAAAATTCTTAAACCAGGTCAAATGATAGCAAAGTATTTTAGGGGATATTGGACATTCTGCAGATACATAAATTATTTCTTTCTGATCAAAACCTGTCCGAAACTTTAAAAAGCCTCATTTAAGTGCCTAGAAATATAATCAAGATGATCCAGGTTGACTATTTGGTCGATTCTAAAAACGTTCTATTATTTTCAGATGATCCAGAAGGGAATGATGTCATGAAAGGTGAATATAAATTATCTTGAATCATACCATGTAGTAAATTACTATTGCTATATACATTTCTAGTTAGGAATATTCCTATAATTACAAAGGAATTCTTTAAGAAAATCAGGGAATGTCTAATCAGAGTAAAGGGCACACAGGTTCATTCAGTGATAAATATTCTAAAGACAATTCAGGATTCAGGATGTCAGGATTTTGAGTTGATATATGATATTTATATGATAATTTTTATTCTCTAGCAGGTCAACTAGAGCCACCCCCACCTCAACCCACTGGACATGAGATCTACAGAACACCAGTCTCTTCTAAGAGGCGCCGAGAGGACACTTGTCCAGAGTCCGCCAATCCAGTCAAAAAACAGCACAGATCTGAGGTTGATGAAGGGGAGGGATCTGGCCCTATCATCCCTTCCTTGTCTGTAGACCACACCAGTCCCAGGCAGTGCTCTTCGCCCAGGTATCACTCTTCTCCCAGGCATCGATCCTCTCCAAGCAGTCACTCCTCTTCTAGCCATTGGTCTGCTTCCAGGCAACGCTCCTCTTCAAGGCAGCCCACTTCTCCAGGGCGTCAATCATCTCTGAGACAGTCCTCTTCTCCAGGACGTCATTCATCTCCAGGGCGTCAATCATTACTGAGAGAGTCCTCTTCTCCAGGACGTCATTCATCTCCAGGGCGTCAATCATCTCTGAGACAGTCCTCTTCTCCAGGACGTCATTCATCTCCAGGGCGTCAATCATTACTGAGAGAGTCCTCTTCTCCAGGACGTCATTCATCTCCAGGGCGTCACTCATTTCTGAGAGAGTCCTCTTCTCCAGGACGTCATTCATCTCCAGGGCGTCACTCATTTCTGAGACAGTCCTCTTCTCCAGGACGTCATTCATCTCCAGGGCGTCAATCATCTCTGAGACAGTCCTCTTCTCCAGGACGTCATTCATCTCCAGGGCATCACTCATCTCCAAGACAGTCGTCTTCTCCAAGACGTTATTCATCTACGAGACAGTCGTCTTCTCCAAGACGTTATTCATCTCCAAGACAGTCGTCTTCTCCAAGACGTTATTCATCTACGAGACAGTTGTCTTCTCCAAGACGTTATTCATCTCCAAGACAGTCCTCTTCTCCAGGACGTTATTCGAGAGAGCCTGTGATGACTTACATGTCTCCAGGGCGGTACTCAGCTAGACCAATTCACAGCTCTAATGCTGAGACAGCCCCTGGTAGTGCAACACCCAGCAACAGAACACTAGATAATGTATGTATTTTTAGTGTCAAATGTATTAGTAAAATATTTCCTCTATTTGATTTTCTGAGTACTTAAGAGTAGAAATATCACACACTCTTAAAGGGCTGATGAAAAAATGATATAATTTGATCTATTGATAAAACAGAAAAAGAATATTAAAAGGATTGCAAAATATCTAATACTTAAAATGTATTTCTATGCTCCTGTAGGAATGTCCGAAGGATCAGGTGCAGGGACTCCCTAGGCATATCGCAGATGTGCATAGTAAGTAGTACACCATTATTTGTAAACAAAATTTCACAATACTCCAGATCTTATGGTGAAAGAATGATGTTAGTTGTTTGGTATGCTTTCAAATACATTTTTCTGTTTTGATACTTCGAACTATAATACAACAAACACCCAGATGCAATCATTAACATGTGATCTGTTCATGTTTTAATTTTCTAGAATGAAGCTAAAATTAATAGGTGAAGAAAACTTACTATATCATTTTATATCGCCATCTATTTAAACAATTGTGGTGAAAACCTGACAGCAAATCTATAAAAAATATCTCAACATTAATATGCTCAAGTATATATATATTTGTTTCAGAGTTTAGACAGCGGATCATCTACATCTTGGAGGAAATCAGAGGTGTGGTTCGCCAAAATAACCAACGACTCCAGGAGAGGGCTCCTGATCTAGGCTATGAACCAACCTTACTCGATCATCCCCTGTCCTCAATGGCGGACCTGGACGAGTTGGAGACAAAAATAACTGATTCACCAGCCCAGTTTAATTCATTGGTTAGTATTGATTCGTTCTCATACCTATGCTCTTGGGGCCTTTTGAAACAGTATTATTGTAATTTATTTTACGTATAACAAGTCCTAGTTCTGGAAAATACAAAGATTAGTTATTGATTAATGACTATCAATAATTATTGCATCCTTTGCTCTCTGCGAGACCCTTGAATTGATTCATTTCAAGAGTATGTTGATGCTTCCTACAGGTTTCATGAGCTGATATCTTTTTTGCCTTTTTCAGGTACAGAGGCTCAGCAAGGTAGGGGGGAAGGACGCAAGTCAAGTTGTACTAAATACAATCCAGACCCTCATGACCAACAGTCTTGGTTCACAATTCAACCGCACCAGTTCACATGCAAAGCGGGACAAGAGAGCCTTTGACACTTTACAACTGTATAAGGCAGTTAAACGTAGGTGGTCTTTTCATGTTTTTTAATATCTTCATCCACAGGGACTATCAATGGTGTATGCCTTAAATATCTCAGTCTTCTCCATGTCCCTGTATGGGATTTCAAATGTAACATGTCAATAGATATCTGTGGTAACGATACTACCCATTTTTCTTGTTTTTATTATTATTATTTTCATTAATAGTTTTATTTCTCTATAAGCGTTTGAATAACAGGTTTCAATGTTGATCAGATGTATTCATTTAATCTATTACAATTTAAACTTTAAAACAATGGTATTACATACTGTAATACCATCCATACCATATTCCTTATTGAGGAATACACTATTTACTTAAATATAACTAGCTGTTTCTTCTCCATTGGAGAGCAACTGATAAATTGATTGATTCGTTTATTAAAAATATTGTTTTCATGTGCTTTTCAGAGGCGGTGCTCATGGCTAGACCGGAAATGACCGAGGTCCAGTTTCACCAAGCGTTTGGATACCACCTTCGTTTCTGCCCCTATCGCAAAGGGGGGCCAAAGCATACAGCCAAATGATAACTTAAGAATTTAGCTGAATGAAGAACTTACAAAATACTTGGTATCAAAACAGATACTGTTTGCTCTAAAAACATTACGTTAGACATATTGAAATTATCAAATCAATTATGAAGAGATGAACGACTGATTAATGTATGATTTATGTATTTATGAGTTAATGATAACTAAGTGGAATAGTGTAATATAACATGTATATTGATGGTTGATGTTTTGTTAACGGGTTTTTATTGATAGCATTTCATCATATATAAGGATGTTGAAACGTTAAATGAAGAATGTGACAGTAATAAATCTTTTTTAAAATGAAGCTGTGTGTTTGTTATATTCTTATATTTGTATCTTGTCCCATTCAATACAATACCTTATGAGAATATAGTCATCTGGCAAAGATAAACGAATTTATCAGACTTGAATATACGTTCTGATTATGTTTCAACAAGCCTGTAACCGATGCTTGGGAACTAATATTACTAGTACAGGTAATCTTATGTTAGTGGGATGTTCCAAATGGTATGCCATATAACTTTGGAAGAACGTTTTAAATGAACGTTTTTCAAACGTTTAGAATAAACAGTAGACAAACATTGAGAGAATTGAAGATAAGAACATTGATTCTATGTTAGATGGAAATGTTCTCCTAACATCCTTTGCAACTGTTAGGATAATGTTACAGATGAATGTTCCGGTAGTGTTATGAAAAAACACTGGAAGAACGTTTGCTAAACAACATAAGCGAAACATAAATGACAAACATTTTCTTAATGTTTGCTGGGAACGTTTCCCTAACACATGTTCCAGGAACATCCAATAAATTTTCACTTTCAAACATTAAGCTAACAAACAACCAAACATTGAGGGAACATTCTAGGAATAAAAGTGTGCTACTGGGGTATGCATTGTAAGCGTTGGAGTCTTTTGGAGCTTTGTCACTAAAATGTATGCAACCAACGTAATTGATAACGCAACGAATGGTAATAATCTTTCTGATACAATGCATGTCAAGCCATATATGAGTATTGCGTTTGGAATGCTTTAGATAAGAAAAAATCGCTCACCTTGAAGAACAGCTGTTGGAGTTGGCCCAAACTTCTAAAATGATCCCTGTGTTGAAATTGTGTCGAAATTACAGTCTCATAAGAAATGAGAACGAGATTTGAAACTGTTCACGCATCTGTTAGTATTTCCACTGGGCATCTTTGAAATTGGATTCCAAGCGTTCCGAAAATTATGAAATTTGCACAGTCAATGACGAATTATACAGGGATTCAAAGGCTGTGGGGCTTTAATGCACAATTAACCTAAATCTCCTCCAGAAAGCTAAGCAAGCGAAATATAATCGAGAAACTATCAATTCAATATCTCTTGAAGCAGCGAAAGATACTTTTACTCTTCTCAGAAGTCTCTCTAATGAAAGTGAAGTCTTCGGCGAATATCCTTGCGTTTATCGCTTTAAGAGCGAAGCATCCAACAACCAATAAAGGCGAAAGTTCAGTAGAGGAGCTAATCAGTATGGGTTATACAAACTTGCTACTGCTGATGACAAAAAAAGAGCTCTTTATGTTACAAAAAAGCCGCGAGGTGAGTATGATGATGGTAATGATGATGCTGATTGCTTTATCCGATTGAAGATGCGTTGCTTATAGTAATATGAAAAGTCGGAGGAGATTCTCTATAGCTTAGGTATATATGTGCACCGCCACTTATGTATCCACCACACTACTGCCACAGCACACTCGAGTTATATGGATCTTGAGCTGGAATCACTGGTGTGTGCGTGAATGTATGTGTGATCTCATTGGCAAGCCTCTGGATCCCAGGTCCCTGTTGGTGATATTAGTATTACAGTAGTAGTCCTATAGCTGATGCGAGTCCTTACAGAAACAACTACAAGAGGGCGCTGATATCGGTGTCACAGAAACTCGTGGTCTCGCCGTAAAAAATAGTAATTATCTCGCCGTTTACGAGTCCTTGATTCTTGTTGGCAGAAGTCCGGAGATGGGGGGTCCTATAATTTGACCTATCTGTATACTATATTTTTATCTCCTGGAATGTGATTGTGGCGTATTGCCGGGCAGCAGTATTTGCCCAGTTGGAGGATTCTTCAGTGCTATGTTAATCCAACAACTGGTTTTAAAAAGTCCTAGGTCTAAAGTGAGCGAACCTTCTTCGCTGATCACTTTAAGACCTTGCTACCTGGGCGCCAACCTGACTTCTACTGAGTCTTCTCGGCTCGTGTCTGTTCTCCTATACTCCTTCGGGATGAGCAGGGCCCCCTTCCTCACAACAGCAACGTGCTTGTGAAGAACCAACCCCTTCACCTCCTCCTCCTCCTCCTTCTTGCGTCTCTCCCCCACTTCTCCTATTCCTTGTTCTACACCTCTATACTGCCCTCGCACACTCACTTCTCACCTGAAAATGCTAGGGTTACTTCTCTCGGGTTTGCACGTGATACTAAAATGTGGGAGCCTCCCCTTTGCTCAGATTCTACCTCTGACACTACGTGTTAAAGCTTTAATTTATAGTGAGGGCGGCTCCGAATCGTCTGTATCTCAGTCCTAACAGACCTACCAGAAGCGATCCAAACCAAATTACCCTCACACAAAAAAAGTTGGATCTCTACAGAGAGAGATAAAATGTCTGAATATCTCTCTAACTAGCACAGGGGCGTCTCTAGAGTTTTTTCCACACTGATAATGGAGTGTTCAGTCTATCAATAGTTTTTTTCACAGTAAAGTATAATGTAAACAGTTCTGTCCCGATACCTCAGATATGCCAAGTATACTACGGGATTCCCAGCGTTTCGTATCCTATCTGCACCAGTAAATGGGCTGCAATTGAAGTGCTTATTTTTTGGCAACGGCTGAATGGAGTTGTAATATGTAATGCGGTAATACAGTAGCAATTCGCCAGACTTAAGACATAGTCCAGACTTGTAACCTTCTCTAAAGTAGGCTTTCTAGTTTTTGCACTCTAAAGGTCAATCGTTAACTGAGTGAAAGTCATTTGTTATGGTAATACCTCGACCTGTTCGTGCAACTGCAGGATACCTCAAGAAGCTAAACGAAGCACAGATTTCGTCCCAGCGTGATACGGCTCCTAAACAAACTTGGTAACACTGAAAGGTGACCACGAAAAGGCAAAGCACTGATTTAAGGTCAAATTTAGAACTTAAAGTATGCGCCCGAAAGTGTTAGGAGCCAGTGACTGGGAGAAAGCGGGTTTCTTGACTTGTTTCGGCTTTGGTAATTACTTCTTTTCTTCTTTCTTTGCTTTCGTTTCTGAGGTGGGTGCAGTAAAAATGGACAGTCTAGCACGTGCGCTTCTTGTTGACTGTAACGGTAGATCACTCACGTGGCAAATATGACCAAGGAGAGTAACTCAAACACACTCTGAGAACTTCTATCGCTTGCTATAACTATATTTACCACAACGTTTACATACTTCAGCAAAACACTACCGCTGCCGATGTTACACTATGAATATTTTCCAGTTTTCCACTTATTTTCGTCTGAATGCTCACAGCAATACGTCAGAGAACATGCGGATGAAAACTATTAGTCCTTGTAAATGCAGAAGGCATTTCGCTTCCTTCTTGTTTCAGCTCAAATTGCCAACCATGCCCTCGACGAGGTATTTGTCGGGTAAGTGCGATAAAATGACAGTGAGGTCTTCGGGGTCCAATGGTAATGGTATTAGCATGTAGCACATTGGTTGAAGTAGAGAAGTTGATACCCGAAGGACATTCTAATGCCAATTGCCTTGGCGCACTAACAAAATTAGGTCCTCCGGAGATGGCGGGTCGATGTCGTGAACTAGCAAATCCTGATGCGCATGTCCGCCAAATGTCGTCTGCTTTTCGCGCGTCTTCCGCTAATGAAGAAACACGTGGGACGACGGCCGTAATGATGAGCACTAAGAACACTACACCAGCAGGTGCCTTGTCTTTGTACATGGAGGTGTAGTGGTTGATACCTCTCAAATTCAAAACGTAAATATCATACGATAATAATCTATCGCAAAATGTTGGTGCAGCTGTTGAAAAACAAATACATAATACAGTTCGTTGATGCCGGCTTTCCTCTATACTGATCAGAAACTGCGCAGATCCAGACTACTTTTAGCAATAATCAGGTCGTCTATCTGTACTCCTACAGAGGTCGTGGTCAGAAGCCAGATCTCCAGTTTCCAAGTTGTGTGTGTTGTTTTTCAGCATGTATGATCCGTAATATTAACTAGTGCCAATTTGCCCGTAAGCGCTTCACCTCGGAGCAAACCGTAGGGAACTATGATTCATATCCAGAACAACCTGAGGTTAGTTTGTAGACTAATTTCATATCCAGCTGTACGATGTAATTCTTCAGGTAAGATCTGAAACGATAGATACATCTTTTTATACAACCTGATCAAAATAACCATGACAATTAATTAGACAATAGTATTTATTTTATGTGAAAATCTCTATTAAATATTGAACTGATAATTATAAATGATGAATTGTACTTGACGTAATCACGCATAGTATCTCTATCCTAGGCATTCTATAATGTTCTCATTTTTAATTCGAAAACATAGCATCATGGCCAACGAGCATCATGGCCAACCAGAGAGTTCATGAGTTGGCTCTAAAATCACTGAAGACATTTATTATTCAATCATCGAAAATGAATTATGATCTGACCAAACACAATTGATTTGAACTCGTGGATTCGAATTAATAATGCATACAATGATTAACCTCGCTGATATCAAACATAAACATGTACAAATAGTATAGTATTTTCACGATTTGTATTCGTATTTGTTGTTAAATGTCTGGAAACATCATACATAACTACTTGTATCCAAAGAAGGAATAAATTCATCTCTTTGATAGTCTTTAAATTCAATCGCCTAAATTTGATATTGACTGACAGCCCTGTATACATTTCTACTACTATTTGATCACATTTATTTAACTCTGCACCATGTATTTCCAAGGCACATTAAACTCAAACTAAATCCCCACACCTATAGATGTCGTATCTATCGTCCCATCCCTTGTTGGACTCAAGAGAAAACTAATATCGGCAGTTAGCAATCTTGTCCCAATGGAATGAAGGAGCAGCGAAAATCATTTCCTTGCTCTAGGTTTCTGAAATAACACGAATACACATGGCTAGGATAACCATGGAGATAAGCGGTCAGTCCGGAATCCTTTAAGGGCTAAGATCCCATGTCTTTCATCTCCTGGGTCAGTAGAAACAGGTGCAACTGGAGCCGGCGTCTTCTCCCCCACACCTTGCTATCGGTCAAGGTACATATTGATTCAGTGCGACTACTTGAATGGTTAACAAGTTTGCCCAGGTTGTATGGATCGGCATTGTGAAGGTTGTGGTCAGTGCACCCAGTTGTGAAATGAAGCTTGAGCAGCATGTAAATATATACAGTACAGGCAGTCTTGGGATGGGAGGCAGTTATTAGGGAAATGGGAAATGGTTTTCACCATGTCGATAATAGTGAGTGTTCAATATTGGCAAGCATTTCTTGGGTACGTTTCCCCATAATGTGTCCTGAATTAAGGCACCTATTCTGATTTTGCTACATTTGTCAAAATATTTTTCAAATGCTGTATGTCAGACTTGGGGTGAATGAAAGTTAAGGAATTATCGACAGTCGTGCGAACAGAATATTGATGAGGGAAACGACCCTTTATAATCTTGTTAAAGACCTGTCCATGACATGTACATTATCATTGTGTCTCAAGGCCTAGACTTAATCAAGTAGAACTAGTTTGACTGAGCGCACAACCGCAGAATGAACCATGCAGCTATGTGACAAGCGTCCTGGGCCCAATTGTATGCATGCGTACACACAGCTACTAAATAATACCTGTGTGTCCATACACAAAAGGGAATGTGAAGAACCCCTTAAGAAACTCAATATACATAGACCACATATATATATACTTAATATATCGGATAAACGTCATGTGGGGACACGCTTGTGGTTAAATTAAATATCACTGTACGTGTATGAGCTTCACCAAAAGAAAATATTTATGCTTCCATGGAAACGATCGATAAAGATATAAATGCGCACATAACCCAAGAACGAACCATGGTAATACAATGACATTCAAAAAGTGGGGTGGAAGGAGACGACATGACAAAAAAAGTTTTTTTTTCTTCACATCGCATGAAAACTTTGGTTAGGGGAGGACCGCGGTTACTCGAGTTACCTGTTACGCCTGCCTTTGTTTCTGCAGCAGGACTCCTTTTTCACCTGCCTTCCCATCCTCCCAGGTTATTCAACGGGATATCCAGGGTCTGTGCCAAGTATCTCTCCTCTTTCCTGGTCATTTTAGGTAAATAAGGCAAGTCGCTCCTCTTTATAGAAGTGCCAGTTCCCAGGCCTTGGCGTAGTGAACATCTTACCGTATATGGTCCGATGTTGTAGTTGTCCAACTTCTTGCTTGTGCAAGTACTGCTGAGACTGCTTTTACGTCCCTAGTATTAAAAGCAAGTCTCTGCAGTTACTCCCATCCCATTCAGTGAGATGGTGGTCACAACCATCTACACCTATAGTAGATACTCCTTCTTTTCTCAGTGCACAACTCCTACCTGCGACTACTATGTTATAGGTATTGCCAGAAATGTGCATGGACGCATACATACAAAGCTATACAGGCAGTACATATAGAGCCAGCTGTTCTATACAAAAAATATGTCAGCTACGGACGGTATTTTACCATAAAAGCCTAATGCTAGACAATGGTGAGATAGGTGCCTCATATTATGCAGCAAGCCACTCAAGGGCATCACAGAGCCCCAATTCTTCACCTCGTCCGACAACACATCTGTCCGACTTCAATGCAGGTGTGAGCGTTCTCTAGGGCTTGAAAACTTACCAGCAGTCCAAGAGCTATCTATGATGTATTGCCCATTAAAATGGGCGATGTGTGGGAGAAATGCCACTGCAAGAACCGTTACCTAGGATTGTATGTCTGCCTCTCTCTTCATTAATCCCACATTGTATCTATCCCCTTAGTTATCCACCCTCCTTAGTTGTGAGAATGGCAACAACTGTCGTTGCGTTGCAACACATTTATATATCCAATGGCCCTGGCTTGATACACTGACCGACTACACCCTCAAGGCAAGGGTTGTATCCCATCGATTGATACCAATAAAGGCTATCGGTTGATGTATCAATATTCATGCTTCCCTGTCCACACTTCATGCTCCCCATTGGCAAGGCCAGCTTGTTATTTGATTCATTATTTACACACTTATTGGGCACGGTGTAATTAGCTAAGCCCAAACCCTTATGATAATGCCTGTGTTGGCTTTTTAGAGCCCATAAACAGAATAATTGTTATCGTCCAGGTTTGGGCGTTGTCTCGGTGAACCCTTAGAGGAAGGTGAACCTCAGAGTTCATAGGCGGGATGAAGAGGAAAAGGTATGCATGCCTGATTTGGTATTTGAGAAATGAATCAATGATAATATTACAACCTTTGGTGGGGTTATACCTGTATGTACATGTATGCAATATAGAATAACAATAATTAACTTAATGACTGCCATCGCAATATCATTTACGTTTTCATAATATCTTGTATAAGCAGGTGTTCCTGTTTATGTAAGTCTCAACCGGTAATTATGTGATTTCGGTATTTCTCCTGTCAACATACTGCTCCAGCACTTTAGATACCAATGATAAACCCTGTGTGCCTCACCTACAGCCATACTAACAGGAAATACTTCATGATATCCTCGCATTTTGTATTACATCCACGATTCAGGTGATAAACCACATATAAATAGTCATAACTGAATGCATTAGTGTACTTTGTTCCCTCTCATACAGCATTGTTTATGCCAGCACAGGCTATGGATCGCGAGTCAATAGGAGATGAGTGTTAACAACTGTGAGCAAAATTTAAATGATTTACTATAATGACAATGACAATGGGAAAACAACATACCTCAGAAGTGCAGCTGGGTGTACGATCTCTGCATGTGGAAGTCCAAGCAGATATAGGAAGTGACTGCATGTAGACGTTTGCTTTATCCGAAAGCAAGGCCACTCACTCTATTAATGTAGGTATCCCTAGCAAAAAATACTAATTCATTACTATCCGTGCAATAGAGCAATATCATGTCAAAGACTAATGACACGTTGGCATGGTATCCACAGTATCCCTTGAAGTCATTGCACGCAGTCTGGACAAATCAGTTCACAAGACTATTAGATTGATCTGTCTATTTTTATCATATACATATCTGTGTATTGTATGTATGTAAATGGTCCCGCCTAACTAAATAGTCCACGACAAATATATATGGATACTAGTTTATAGTAGATGGCTATAGCTTGCTATCCTCAAATGGTATGGACGTGTGGGTGGACTAATTGACAGGCGACTGGCATATCATCATAGATACATGTAATCCAAATTCCCCTTCAGGACGTGGGCCCAGCTGGCCCTTTTTTCCAATCCAAGTGATGATCAGATGCACGGTTCCTAAGCTTTGATTATTTATGAGATATTCCCTCGTGGTTTTGATCTGAAGGCGGGAAGGGATCCGGGGATTTGCTTGGTTTTTAAAAAGCCATGAATGATGGTATTCCTGGAGGGGTGGCTCCAACCCTGTGGCCCATCCATGAAAACTGCTTCTTGTGGCTGTACAGATGTACTTCACAACTGCATGTGCAGTAGTCAGTTACTTGTTTTGGGCGCGCAACACGTGCTAGTCATGCTCTAACGAACACGCCCATTGTTGTGTTCGAATACAGACGCCCGTTGAGATTGAATAGTTGTACAATTATTCATGGATCCTAAAATGCAAGTTGTGTACTGCGATTGACTGATTTCATTGATGTGGCTTCCAGGAGTCGTTTACATATCCTCCCATGGCTATATATTTTATTAATGGTTGTAAATTCAAAAGTTTTCGAATGGTTCATCGACCAGATCATCCTCACTCGATATACTAACAATTACCTTGAAATTCACGAACACGTCCACCCATCTCCCCTGCAGGACAGGGGCGAGTCAGGGTCTATCATCAACCAATCAAATTGAAGGGTTCCGGCCCCTTCCTTTGTCTGAGATATGGTACTGCATACATATCCAGGCTGAGACCAGACCAAGTCAAAAGACTTAAATACATACTGCACCAGTAAACCCCCCTGAATGAGAGCATGTCTGATATTTCCTAAGGGCATAAACTACACCTTGAACTGCTGAACGAACCCTTTTGCCCGGGGGGATAAACAGGTATAAGAAGAATGCAAACATCAAATTCTCAGTTCAAAAATATGTGTTTATCTATGCATATTAGTAGTCCTACCCACTGTAACGTGGAACTTGTTTTAAATGTTACAATTACATGGCGAGCTTAAAAATAAGCGACTACCAAAGCGTATCTCCTAGAAGTGCCAAGAAATAGCTAAGACATACCAAGAAATACACGAGCAACTATTCCTGTTACATCCGACCATTCTCGATAACAAGCACCTATATAATATAGAACCACCTTGTGTTGATGGAATACACATACGAGTGTTAGCTCTCCCCCGCCGAGCTGATATTAACCAGGAAAAAATTAATGCTATGGAAATGAGGTGCCATACTTTCTGTACGTGATAAATGCATTGGTCTAAATTATACCAGACGCAACTTATCATCCTAGTTTCTTGGTAATCTCCCTTGCCTAGACACACTGGTGAAAAATGGTGGCAGAATGTCGATTCTTTTTCCTTCTCAGCTTTAATAATATATAGGAATACATATCATGTAATTGAGTGTATCTATGCGAATAAGGGACACATTCCAAAAAATTTGGTATAGGCCTACACTGGAAGACCTGCATGACACCTAACCTATTAAGCAAGTATATATTGAAAGGTTCATACAATATTAATCTTAAAGTATTCCATAATAATTATAAAAAAATGGTCATCATTCTCTGGTCTCAATCCTTAATAGAGCTCTGTCCTCTGATCTTCAAGCTTGGGTAAAACATATTTCCCCATTCACCATCTATGTATGTACTGTGAAAAGAAAATGGAATAAATCATTAATGAATGCATAATGAGTGGCATAATTTTATGGAAGTGTTGCATGGATAATGGAGGAAGTATATAAAACACTGGCCTTTTCATGAACACTATTCTCATTGCGTTTACTTTTTTTACAAACCAAATGCTCAAACCAGAACCTCTCTTCTCCCAAAGGACTTAGCACATGAGAATGAATATGAATGGGCAAGAAACACCTATTCTGCTGGCTCTATCTAGGTATTGTGTATACTGCACAGGTCAAGGTGTGTCCCAGCGCCCATACCACTTGAGAATTTGTGAGACAAGGCATGCCTGTGTGTCAACTAGTACCCTGCTCCCACGCCTCAAGGGGTTGTTATGCAGTCCGTTATTCAGAAACCTGTAAAAACCCTTCAAAGTATCGGTCCAACGGCTAACTAGGGGGTCATCCATCAACCAATGGTCATGTAAAGGAGCAACCCTGTCTTCAAAACAAAACCATCTCTGTTGCTTTATTTATTTTCTTTACCAAAATATCTTGGGAAATTATGTTACCTTCCAGTCAAGAGGTTGCCCTCCATGTGGCATGCACAGTTAGAATAGGAATCATAGATACACAGTGCAGTTGTATGCAAAGCACATACAATGGTGTTATTTTGAAATCAGGGAAAAGTTTGGCTTATAGTTATACCTTAGCTTACTCTAAGGGTAATATCATACAATTAGGTAAAGTGGATGCATTTCCTCTAAGGTAAAATGGCAGTGGTTTAATATCGACATCCTGCTAAAACACTGCAGTGCCAAGGGGATATAGTTGCAAAATACACCCTCTTTGGAGTCTTATCAAATAGACCCAGTCAACTAGAACCCCGTGTCTATAGGGTAATTGTATATGTATTTGTCTTAAGGTTGGCAGAAATACTTAGGCCGATTTCCCCACACTGGGACACAGGAGACGTATTCTGTTTGAAGGTTTATCTAGAGATTAGCCAAGAAAATGCGTCTGAAATTTGATATTTCCTCAGCAAATTCCTCTATCCTACCTGAGAGGTGTGGAGATTTTCTTTTGGAAGATGGATGCCCTAATGTTATGTTCGCCCCTCTAGAAGTATACTTCTAGAGGTGCGAACATAACATTAGTATTGTAAGCATTAATAGAACTTAATTTGAATTAGTTGGAAAAAGGCGGGTAGCACCAGTTGTAGGTGGGAAATGCCGGAGTAAGAATTGAAGAAATCAATAATACAAACTAAACACTGGTTATCATATAGAAGAATAGAAGAATATAGAGAACTATCACTTTGTGAAACTTTGTCAATAAAATTTATTAAACAAAAATATATATGTTGAATAAGGGGAGCAAAACAGAATCGTTATCGTACACATCGATTTTTTCTTTAAAATTTAAGATACTTTATGGTGATTCAGAACCCAAAACAAAGTTGTATGTGTCAATATGCTTCTTTGCTTAGGGCAAAATAAATTTAGTCCTATTTATTCCCTGTATTCATCCTATTATCACTGAATTGTACCTCTTCCTGCCGTGGGTTCAAACCTGCCATTATTGCTGGCCAATGTCAAGGTAATGTGTCAGTCAAATTATGACAAAGTAACATTCCCTGAAATCCGAGCTTCAAGGGTTTTTACTTCAAAGTGGGCCATTCATTCAGCAGCCATGGTAACCTTTCAAACCTTACTACTCAAGTTGGTTGAATCAATCAATATTAGAAACATGGGCACATTTAAAACCACGAAAGTCCTTAAACACACGACACATATCAGGGGAGGACGCAGATTTCCAGTTAATTTAACTGAAATCAATTGTATAGCTGATTCTGTGTTTTTCCAGCAGATTTCCTCTTCCACTCCATGGGCTTCACTTATATGCACAAGGTAATTTCTTCACGCTCAATACTGACCTCAAATTGGCCATTGTTTGCTGATCAAAGCATAGCCAGTTATGGGAGATGAAAGTTACACATACAAATGATATGCCATCACTGTTAATTGGTATTTAATGAGTTCACACGCGAAAACAGGATACCTGTGTAGACTCGTGTCACACCTGTTGAGCGCCACCTGCCTGCTGTCAGACGCAGCGCTCCCTGGTGACCAGAACCTGCCTGCCCCTGTCCTGCCACCTACTGGGTGACCCGCCCACTATATCCCAAACCTGGCTTTACCATAGCTTGTATATATTAGATATGGGAATGACTCAAAGTTTTAATACTGCTCCTGGTATGGGGCAAAATTCGATGGTCATTGCAGGAAGTTTTACTTTGATTGAAAGCGATGACTGAAAGCCAAAAGGGGGGAAGAACTTGAGGCAAAGGGAGGTGTAACATACACTAAGAGTAGAATCAACTTAAATTTAAGTCTTTCGTCCTTGGTATCGAAATACAATGTATTATGGTTATTCGTTTTTTCATTGCCACAGTAATTGTTTTGATTGGAAACAAGTTTGTGTGAATTATCTTGACCAAGAGTTAAATGTTATAATTACCTTTTAGAGTGACTCCGAGTACTCCGAGCTACGTCCAAGAACCGATGCACCACACAATTGAAGCTTCTAACCCTTTTAGAATATTTTTGACAGTCAAACTTAAAGATGAAAGTAGTGTTACTTTTATTTTATGTGTGAGGTAGTTAAAAGGGTCCTTCAAAATTCGAATCGATGGAAATCCCCCCCATTTAGGACTCCTAGTTTTGCTCACTAACATGTGGGATATTTATTGTATACACTTACATATATATATATCCATAAGCAGCCAATTGACTTTGTAATTGGTTGAAACATACACATATTGTTCGCTCTATTTCCAGACTTGATTGCCATGAGAAAAGCACACCTCAAGAACGTTTCTGATTGGCTGCTGTCCAATTGGCACAAACAGTATCGACAAAAAACTGTTCTTATATGTGCATTCTACTTTATTCCTTTAGCATGAATGAAGTGGTCCTGTCGCAATTCCATTGATACAATCCTTAGTTCACCTGCTTCAGTTATTATTGCTTAGCTCTGCTTAATCTTAGTCACCTCCAACCAATCAACAACCTCGAGTAAACTCTTAACGACCAGGCTACGGGGTCAATAAAGGCCCAAACATATTCTAATTTGAAGACACCAAATCTTAGAAAATATATATATATCATGTATACAAATGGAATAAGTGAAGGGACTCGTGGACCTGTCAGCGCTGTATGTACATGTACTCCCATTTTGGTATGCAGGCCAACCTGGGTAAAAACAAAAGAAAAACGTTCACTGTGAACTACTAGCTTCTAAACTATTAACATAAATACCGTATTTATCAAACATGTATTTTGCTGGTATACCACCCCAATACAACGTACGTGATGGTGGTTATATATTGTCAATTGCCAATTTAAAATGAGGGGATTCCACAAGTTATGGCAAATACTGGTTCCCTATATAATGGCTGATAGAATGTATGTGGATTATTTTTCAGGAATATTCACCCGTCCCATCTGGCAGATTCGGACATTTAGTTTATACACACATATGAGGTCAGGTTTATATATAGAGAAATGACTCTCTTGCATGGTCAGAAATTATGAATAAACTCATCCATCGAAGCTGCAGTACCCAACCAGCCACAGAACCGATGAATGGCCAGGAGGCAGCGTGAAAGCGAAAATGCAAGGTTGACTAGGGGCGTGGTATGATGTCGAGAGTTCAAACTCACCCAGGGGTACCCTGGAAACCCCAGCGAGGAATGACATCGGGTGCAGCAGTGCCATCAATTGTAGTACTTGTACAATTGAATCTGCGGCGTGAAAGGAATGGAAAACCAGAGCGTTGATGATACGATGAACAAAAATCTTGCCAAAACTTGTGTCACCTGTCAACCCCATGCCCATCTGTCAACGTCAGAGAGGGAGACGGGGAGAGAAGGGGTTCTTAGGGTGCAGTACATTGCATAATGAAAGCACAATACTGGAAAATAGACCACTCATAACAATAGGCAAATATTCGCAGACAAAAAGGGTCAAGTTACCTCGCCGCCGTCAAGCTGTTGATCTAAAGGACGTGTCAAGCGATATCATTATCATTGTTATTTCTAAAATTTGTTCTTTTGGGAGAATTCGGCGGAGCTTCGATGATTCAGCCAGGAGATAACGTTTGATAAATTGTCACAATGTCGCAATATCGGCGCTTTCGGCTTTGTTGCATGCAGCAAGTATTTGGAGAACAAATTGACCACGACACTGGGCTACTAAGTCAATTCTGCCGATTTTTTCTACGAAAACACAACCGCTGTTTGATGTTAAAAAATACAAATGGAGTCCATATGGTTTTGATGGGGTAAATCCTAATGCTATCCCTCATTGGTGAGGATCTGTCAGAAATATCTGCACCAGAGCTGGCGTATTACCTTTATCCTTCCATTAATTAGGTGTGAGCATCTAATTACTCATCCATATGTTACCTCACGTTGCTTTGACCTTAATAACTTGAGAATAGCAACACCGAGGGACACATTGTGTTTTGTTTAATGCAGTGTGCGCAATTAGACGGATCTAGTATGCAGTCTGCCTTGGCTTCCCACCTGGTCGTACTTGGAAGGAATTAAACAATGATAATTATGCACAGGAGCACCTATAGGTGTAACTTCACTAAGCATAAAGGCATTATTATGCTTGCTTTAGTCAATAGGCTTTTAAATATAAGTAATACTATTGAAAGATAACATTAACAATTGAGTTGTTCCTTCACCCCTCCCCCCAACCCCCTCCCAATTCATCTGGATACCAGATACATATCAAAATTCCATTTAGGTTATAATTCGTAAATAAGCTTATAAAATTCCATTCATTGCCGGATCCTATGATACATGGAATTCATGGATTTTAGACAAATCTAACAATAAGAGTAGTGGTAGGTATGTTGTTTATCGCTACTCTTGCCGCGCCTTTGATCATATGAGAGACCTAGAGATTAGAAGGGGTTTAGAAGGGATTAAGTCCTTTGATCTTGCCTCATGACAGCGGGAATTAATCCCTAGCTCTCTCATACGGCTTATAATTAATACTGGATCATCCTTTTAGAGTTGGATCATGGTAGGCCCCTACCCCCTGTGATCAAGATCTAACATAATGGATCATTTTGATTAGTGGGAGGTGGGTCTTAATGACATACATTATGATAAGTACTAATCTCCAACCTTTGTTCTGGTGGAGGGTGTGGGTTTTATAGAAGGGTGATCAAATAGGAGCTCTAGAGATTAGTAAGGACTATGCATGATAAGCTTAACGCCCCACGAACATTTTGATCATGTATTAGGTGAGATTTATGACTACTTTGAGTATTTAAGAGAGAGGACTGACTTTAGATTTTGCACATGAAGACTTGGAGCAGGAACTAGTCAATATGGAAGGGACATATAGGAAATGAAGCTTGCTGGACTGGAATGGATATAAGGAGCAAAATCTGAATAAGAAACAGTACTAGTGATTTGATACTTTGGATTTTATTAAGTAAGTATAGTTTATAACATATACGCATACATACAGGCGCAACATATTTACATTGACTAGAGTACAGAATATATAAAACTGTCCAATGCTAGAGATTAAATATAAGATATGAATGAAGCATGTTGGTATAGGCGAGACATTTACGAGATTAGATATAACATATACGCATACATACAGGCGTAACATATGTACATTGAGTAGAGTAGGGAATATATAAAACTATTTAATGCTAGAGATTAAATATAAGACATGAATGAAGCAGGTTGGTATAAGCGAGACATTTATACAGTCTATACAACTGATATATTATTTATGAATATCAGTATAGCAATATTTACATGGAATACACCGGTCATAAAGCAGCACCTTTAGAAGTAGCACCTTGTTTAAACGCATGTGTTTAAATGCATGATTTTTGCTTTTTACTTTTACACCAACGGTGTTTTAATATTTACGTGACATGGTTTGTTCGATATTGATCACCGACTGTAGACACCCAGTAACTTCTTTTTCTTTTTTTGATGACGGAGCGAGTCCACACCAGCGTGCGTTTTTTTTTCCTGAAATAAAATTAAAATAATTACTAATTTACTATTTTCAGGAACATATGATGGAAGGGGATGATGAGCAGAATAGGCGATTTGCATGCTATCACTGTCCTGCCCGCTTTTATTTAAAGACTGATTTAAATGATCACAAACACCACTGCTTAAATTATAGAAAGGAGCGAACATGTGGAAAATGTAATGGATATTATAAAACCCCTTTTAATAAAAGGAGGCATGAAATGAAGTGTAATCAGACCCCACCCCAACATTCATTACGCGCAAATGACGATTTGCAACATCAGGAGCTTCAACAACACACAGATCAATATACAAGTGACACAGATCAATATACAAGTGAGGCGCATTTACAAAAAAAATCCACTTTACATGATACTTTGCAAAATGAGCATGAGAGTGATAAGATGCGTTCTCTCCCGCTTCCATTACATAACAAACAAAATCCAACTTCCCCTTCAAACATGAAACTACAATGTCATGATTGTGGTGAGTTATATGATAGTTGGAATAAGCTGTTCATTCACAGAAGGGAAGAACATACATCTACGCCGGATTATATAGATATGGATGAGAATGAGTTTGATAATCCAAGCGAGCATGAAAATCTTTTTCCATTTCCATTCTCCCCTCATTCCGCACCATGGATGAATGATCAAGGAGACATTGTTGATCCTGAACTGCAGAAGTTATATCTAGATAATCAAAGAATAATTTTAGCAGGGCATGAGAGAGGTAGGGTGCGAGGGGTATATAATTTTCCTGTAAATGATGTTATAGATCCGAGTTCTGTTTCCATTTGTCTCAAAAAAGTATACAAGCGAGAATTAGAATCATTTAGATTTAATATATCATTGGGGCTTGTTTTGAAGCATAAGGAAAGCGGGGACTTGAGGTATTTCACGCCATACTTGAATAATACAATATTTCAATTTCCTAAGTCTGTTTCGAATGCAAAACAGTTGGGGGGAGTTCTTGCTTCTTTAAACAAAATGGATTATTACACTTGGGCTAAACAATCCAGACCAAGCACGAAATGGGATGTGATATACGTCGCAAATGTTAATGTGTTTGTGTACAGATCTGCATACCGCATAGGAGCTCCCACATCACTACCCTTATATTTAGTTAATAAACGATCTGTTAGATTGTTACAGAAGAATACAAAAGGCGTGCTTTATAAAGATAATTTATGTGTGTTTAGATGTTTGTATCTTCATTTGGCAAAAAATCCGATTTCAGTTCGTGAAAATGCTATAAATGAATATTATTCCACATACCGCAAATTTGTGAATAAAAACATTCCATATTCATCAAAACTTTTTAAAGGAATCGATATAGCTGATCTTGAAAGTTTTGAACGATGCTTTTCTGTGGGAGTTTATGTACTTTCACTGAAACAGGATAACACAACTGTTCTTATTAGAAAACCTTCACTCGATTTTTTATCAGTCATGTATGTAAATTTACATGACGGACATTTTAGCTATATATCAGACATGGCGGCATTTTGTCAGAAATATGTTTGCGAATTGTGTGGGAGACATTTTTCTATTCATAACAAGCTAGTTCTACACTCCGCAAACTGTTACAATAAAACTCGCTTTAAATATCCTGGGAATGTATACTCCCCTCCTTCCACAATATTTGAGCGGTTGGAAGAGGTTGGAATATGCACAGATGCGCAAATTAGACACTTTCCATATTTTGCAGTGTTTGATTTTGAGGCTATTCTAAGCAGTGTTACAAATTCTCAGTCTACCGAAAATTTAAAGTGGAGTGCGGAACACATCCCTGTATCTGTTAGTATTTGTAGCAATATAGAAGGATACACTTCGCCCACTTGCTTTGTGAACAAATTTCCAAGAATATTAGTGAAAGATCTTGTAGCACACCTAAAAGATATTTCTAGCAGATCAGAAGCACTGGCGCGAGAAAGGTGGGCTTTTCAACTAAATAGATTGGATGAGGAGATAAATATTTGGGAGAATAAGCTGAATGAATCGAAAAGTAAAGATGAAGGACAGTTTAATTTTGGAGGAGAAAAGAAATTTGTTTTATTTCTATCAAATTTGAAATCTGCGTTTGAGTTGTACTGTTCTTCATTACCAATACTAGGTTTTAATTCTTCGAAGTATGATTTAAATCTTGTTAAGAGATATATCATACGAGAATTGGATTTGGGTGTTGAAGATAAACGTTATGGTAAGCGAAAACGCAACCAAACAGCATCTTTACGAAAAAAACGTAAAACAGGAACAGCGTCGTTTATAAATGATATGGCTTGTTGTTCAGACAATGACAGTGATGAAGAAGAAGAAGAAGAAGAAGAAGAAGACGAAGAACAGGGGGATGAAGAGGAATGTACGGATAGGGAAGATGGGGATGTTGATGAGACTGAGATGAATAGAGTGTTGGGGAATGATATAGAAACGACTAATACTTTGAATAAACACGCAGGCAAGTCTTCATTTACAATTAAAAAAGGAAATAGCTATTCATGCATTTCAACCGAAAATTTACGGTTTTTAGATATATCAAACTTCTTAGCCCCAGGTGCATCATATTCCAGCTTTTTGAAAGGATATAATGTCGATGAACAGAAATCATATTTTCCATATGAATATTTGACACATTTTGATAGGTTGGAAGATTCTACACTCCCACCATATGAAGCGTTTTTTTCCACATTAAAAAACGCAAATGTGCTTGATATCGAATATGAAAAGTGGGAGCAAGGAACAAGACAGAATCCACCCCCAAACACAGGTCGTCAGAATTATGAAGAACTCGTTATCATTTGGGAAAAGCGATCAATGAATACATTAAAAGACTTTTTAATATATTATAATAATTTGGATGTTACCCCATTTGTGCAAGCTGTGAAAAAACTTCAAAAGTTTTATTTTGAAAAAAATATCGATGTTTTTAAAACATCTATTAGTGTGCCTGGTGTAGCACGACAAATGCTGTTTAGATCGTGCCAGAAAAATAATATCTATTTTTCAAACTTTAGCTCGTCTGATGCTGATCTCTATCACACAATACAGCAGAATATTGTTGGAGGCCCATCAATAGTTTTCAACAGACATCATAAAAAGGGATCAACATTTATAAGGAACGATTTATCCAAAGTGTGTGAATCAATACATGGACTTGATGCAAATGCGTTATATTTACATGCATTATCTGAAGAACTTCCATGCTTTAACTACATAAGAAGAGATAAATCAAGCTGCTTTGCTCCTCAAGCTAGTTGGAAAGCGCTAGCTATGTATTACTGGATGGATTGGATCTCTAGTGATAAAGGGATTAAAATTTTACATAAGTTAAACACTGGGAAAGAGTGTCGGATAGGTCCCTTCTTAGTCGACGGACTGGACCCTGCATCTAAAACAATATATGAAGTGAGTATGATCATTTTTTTATAATATAAACCATTGGTAGATAATGTAAAAAAACAAAACGAAACCCATTATTTTATTTGATATTTAGCAAAATATGTAACATGTGAAGACATTATACGATATTTAGTAAAATATGTAACATGTAAAGACGTTATACGTAATCATGTTTTTTTTTTCTTTCGCTGATCACACTTTTTGTCGATAGTTTCAGGGATGCTGGTGGCACTACCATATAGAATGCATGCCGCCTACAACAAATGAGAGCTTGCTAGCGAGACGGAAAAGAACGAAAGGAAGAACAGAGTTCATCCGCAGTCTAGGATACAATGTTGAGGAAGTGTATGAATGTGAGTTTTACAGGATTGTCAGTCAGAATGAACATTTGCGTAGTATTATCGACAGCAATCAACCACATTTCTACCAACAACATAAGCGGAGTGTGACAAAGGAGCAAATATTAGAAGGCGTGACATCTGGTCTTTTATTCGGGTTAATCGAATTAGACATAAGTGTTCCTTTAGTGTGGCCGCCAGGGATGGAAAGAAAATTAACCCCGCATGAGTATTTTAGTGAATTTTCTCCAATATTTTGCACAACAGACGTACCACTAGACTGCATAGGAGATCATATGAAAAAATTTGTCTTTTCAACTCTATCTCAAGTGGCTCCTGACACAAAACGACTGCTTGTAGGCGGGATGGCAGGGGAGAGAATCCTATTATCAACAGAGCTTTTAAAGTGGTATATAGAACACGGTCTGACAGTGACTGAAATATATCAAGTAATTGAATTCAAACCTTTAAAATGTTTTAAGGACTTTGAACAAAGTGTGAGCACAGCTCGAAGAGAGGGTGATTTAAATCCAGATTCAACTGTTGTGGGTGATACGTCTAAACTTATTGGTAATTCTGCTTTTGGGTCGCTTATAATGGATAAAACAAAACATGAAAATGTCGTGTATACATCAAGCGAGCGTGCAGCTCGAGGAAGAGTAACAGATCCTCAATTCAAAGCATTAACTGAAATAAGTTCTGACTGCTACGAAATACAACTTGCTAAGAAAACAATATCTCTTGATCTACCAATCCATTTAGCTTTCACACTGCTACAGACAGCGAAAAAAAGAATGCTTTCATTTTACTATGATTTTTTAGACGTTTATATAGATAGATCAATGTTTGAACTTTGCCAGATGGATACAGATTCTCTATATGTAGCGTTTTCAAAAAACACAATGGAAGAGTGTGTAAAGAAAGAATTATTTGCATCTTTTCATGAATCTATATTCAACAAGTGTGGACAGATCCATCACGCAGATGAAAAAACTTGGTTCCCAAGAAAGTGTTGTATTAAAGATGCTAACTTTGATAAGCGGACAGTAGGGTTGTTTAAAAAAGAAGCGTCAGGTACGGAAATGATATCTCTGTGCTCCAAATCATACTTTTTAAAAGGAAATGGAGAATGTGATAAAATGAGTGCAAAGGGGGTGAACAAGTCTAAAGTTTTAAACCCTCAGTTAATATTTAAATCATGTTTGGAGTCAAAAAGATTTCAAAAGGTTGTGAATACGGGTTTTAGGGCTAGGGAAGGATCTATATTTTCATATGAACAAAAAAAAATAGGTTTTTCTTATTTTTACTGCAAGAGAGAGGTGGCGTCTGATGGGGTTAGTACGTCGCCGTTAAATCTTATTCTGACACCGTATGATCGAAATGTATTCATTATTGAAAATGCTACATGCCCTCTTTCAATTGAGCAGTTGTGCATTATTGAAAAAAATGGAATCAAGTTTATGTCAGTAGAACATCTATATCAGTATGAAAAAGCATTATTCCATAAACAGACGCAAAAGATTGACAGATTGAAAACAACGTTTATGTTTTCAGATTCGCTTCGGAGTAAGCAAAAAATGTGTAAAGAAACATACGAGTGGGTTAAAAAAAGAGACGACATAATGAAACATTGTCTTCTTTTAAAGATGAAATCTTTTAATTCATCTATTGAACATTTTCTTGCATTACTAAAGAATAAAGTTATAATATTTCCTGGAAATGAATCAAATAAATACTGGAGCTCTGGTGTTTCATTTTGCATTTCTAGGTCGATGAAGGTGTCTTTCCACCCTGGCGGTAATGTTGTTGGGCGATTGTGGGAGGAGTTGAGAGATGATGTTCTTACAAATATGGGTGTATAGATTGTCGCATGTGCGCATGTATGGTTTGTTTGTCCACCGATATTACGATTGGATGGTTTTAATGGGAAGACATTATGTAAATAAATGAATTTGCAATATATTCTCAGTCTTTGTCATATGTTCTAAAGTGCAACACGTGTAAATTTGAAATGGAAGTTGAAATAGGATCTTTATTTATCGCTCCAACAACGATTGGAATCGCAGGAGTTTCCGGTTCAGGGAAAACAACCCAACTCTTTAAAATATTGAGTAAAAGAGATGAACTATTTTCTAAAACAACTAAGAATATTTTATATTGTTATGGAGTTTGGCAAAAGGCATATGAAGAACAAAGAGACAACGCAAGCATTACGTTTCATGAGGGACTTCCAAGCGAGCAGGATGTAAGAGAATTTGCAAGCGAGCAAGATCATGTAATCATTGTCATTGATGATTTGATGGAAGAACTTGTTAACGACTCAAGCGCAGAAAAACTATTTACAAGAACATCACACCATTTTAATGCTACGATCATATACTTGGTGCAGAATGTTTTTGAGCAGGGTAAAAAATCAAGATCAATTAGTATAAATACCCACTATTTTATTTTGACGAAAAATACGCGAGATATTAATCAGGTTAATGTGCTTGCTCGGCAAACAGGGATGGGAGAGCGACTTAAAGAAGCATACAAACAGTCAGTTGTAAATGCAAATTACGGACACCTTCTAATCGACTTAAGCCCCCACCAACCAATCACACCAGTTGATCTAAGATTAAAGTCAAATATTGTAAGCGATGACGTCACAGCTTTCATTCCTCTTCACAGCTAGAAAAGGATGTGCTCGAACAACTAGAACACCATTTGGCATTTAGCTTTTCAAGAGAGATGTCTGCCAATATTGAAAGAGAAAAGTGCTACTTAAGACTCCTTCTCACAACCGAAAGCAGATTGCAAGCAAAGGGGTTGATATACACTGCTACTAAATCCCAAGTTCAAGTATTGTGTGAAATTGCGGCCAATATCGTGTCTCTACCAGTATCCCCAGACATCGAAAAGAAGATTAAGAAATATAGAACTTTTCTTTTAAAGTTGGGGAAGCCACGCCAGTGTAAGAAAAAGCAGCTTGTCATAATACAAGACAACTGCAATTCATTTTTATTTATAATTAACCTTATTCGAAAGGATCTTGAAAACATTTTACTATGAAGTATGTTAGGAAAGTTGTTATAATACCCTATGACAAATATCAGCGATTAATTGAAAGCTCAAAACGTCCACAACATAGTGAAAAAGAGGACACAAAAAATGCAAATGATGATGACAAAGAATACATACCAGAACAACCGACTGAAGCAGAAACACGTCAACATCCTTATCCTACTCCTTCTTTTGAAGAAGACTCGATCTCTGGAAATAAAGCGCATACAGAAGATCAAAAATTAGGCGACGAATTTGTGGACAATGATTCGCACCCAAACGAGGGTGGTGAACAGGATGAGCGCGATGCATCCCACTTACATCCACCTCCTCCTCCAGGGAAGCCAGATAAAAGCGCTGTAAAGATTGAACGAGTATTGCCGTCTTTTTTACAACCTAAGGTCAGAAAAGTTGCAAAAACAAAAGAGGAAAGTGATAATAAGCACAAAACATGGAAAACACTCTGGAAGCCGTTGAAATAACACCATCACGGAGTCAAGAAAATGAAAAAACAATGTCAGATTTGGATACAGATTTATACACAAAAGAAAAACTAAAATCTGAAAAACAAACACAGTCTATTAGTGATGAGGATCTACATCATATTTTTTATTCTGACGACTCACCTGCTGCATTTTCAAGTCTTAATAATGTTTATAAAGAAGTTAAAAGACGTATGAATAAAAATGTAACAAAAGATGAAATAAAAAATTGGTTACTCAAACAAGATGCTTACACGTTATTTACTCGTAGGGTAAAAAACTTTAAAAGACCGAGAGTTGTTGTATCAGACATTGATCAACAGTGGGACATTGATACGCTGAATTTGAGTTTTTTTCAAAAGAAAAATGACAAAAAAGGTTATGTTCTTATAGCTGTGGATATTTTATCACATTTTATTTGGACACGACCTCTTTCAAATCTTACCGGAGTAGAAACAGCAAAGGCGCTCGAGTCTATATTTAAACATGCTCACCCAAAAGTGTTGAGATCGGATAAGGGAACTGAATTTAATAACTCTATCATGCAAAAAGTGTATAGATTAAATAACGTACACCACTTCTCAACAACCAATGATCCAAAAGCAAACTATGCAGAAAGGGCTATAAAAGAATTAAGAAAAAGATTGCAAAGGTACTTAACTTTTTCTCACTCATTCCGCTGGATTGATCAGTTAGAGAAAACGACTAGCTCGATTAATAATTCTTACCATAGAACTATTGGAATGTCCCCGTCGCTGGCGCGTGTAACAGATAAGGGGATCCTATGGAAGAAGCAATACATTCAAAATGAAAGACCTTATTTATGGACAAGAAAAGGCTTTGCATTTAACATTGAAGATAAGGTGAGGTTGAGTTATAAACCAGCAACATTTGATCGGAGTTATGATGAATCATACACAAAGGAAATTTTTATAATCACGGATAGGAAAGTTCAGCAGCAAATTCCTGTATATGAAGTTAAGTCATGGACCAATGAACCAATATTGGGCACGTTTTATGAAGAACAGCTTCAACTAGTTCTTATAAATGATGATACGCTATACAAAGTGGAATACATCGAAGGAGAGAGGATTAATGCAGATGGGGATATCGAAGTGTTGGTAAAATGGCTGGGATATCCAAAATCTGAAAAAACATGGACATTAAAGTCAGACGTAGTCGATTTAAATAATGAAGATCAAATAATGGATTCTGGAAATGAGGAAGACGGTGATGAAAGAAAAACAACAAAGCGACGATTAGAACAAAGAAATGCAAACGAAAATGTGAAAAATAAAAAAACAAAAACAGTTTCAAAAAAACAAAACAAAACAAAAACCACCCAAAGACGTGTTGAAACAAGACGAGAAGGATTAAGACCGAGGGTGGTGAAATAAAATGATGTGTTTCCTTTGATAACACACCCATTTCACATCCACCATCGAAGAGCGTAAGTCGGGTAATAGTAATATTAAGATGTATATTTTTGCTTCTTCGCAAGATTCTACAGAACAATTCCCAAACAACTCTTCTGCAGATTTTACATTTGCTTTGGATAAAACGCTATACTTAGAAGGAAGGTGGGAATGCGCTCTTGTGCACTTTAGTTTGGAAGACAATCGATCTAATCTTTTTTCAAACAACAAGTATACTGACATTGATTGGAAGGAGGAGACAAGTGAATCAAAAAGAGAAGTGAGAGAAGAGGTGGAAGTCGATGGCAAGGAAAGTTTTAGCATCAGCAGGCATGTAAAAAGACGTGTTATGGAGTCTACACTTTATAAAAACAGCTCATTCCATATATTATCTGACATCGTGCAGCAGTCTTATGTTTATGGGAAATATGCACCTGTTTTGAATGTTGTTAACACCCCATTCGCTCATAGCATTCCTCCATTGTACATGCCTGTTTCAAGGAAAGTTGTGCAGAATATTAGAATATATATAAAAGCTGATGCTGGAGGAAAGGAGTCATTAGTTGGAGCTTCAAAGACGACGTGCACACTTCACCTGCAACCACAGAAGTAGACGTACAAGCACACGCAATATAAGCATCTGTTATAACATGGCTCTTATTCCATACAGAAGTTCTCCTGAAAAATGGAAACAACATTATGAAAATGTCATCAAGCAAAAAACAAAACCTCAAGACGGAGTATTTACACTTAAAGAAACAAATCCAGGAAGTGTGAAAAAACCAGAGACGGTTACAATAATATCCAACGTAGCTCAGACGTTAAATCAAACAAAAGCATTAGCGAAGGAAGATGCTCAAAATGAGGAGGGAGCAAAAAGGTTGGAAAAGATAATCCACCCCAGAATGCGTCAGAACGGGAAATCAACTCAGTCCGGTGTTATAAGTTTCTTGAATTCTGTAAGAAGTCGCCATTCTGCAAAAGGAGCTTCTAAAGATAGCACGCAAAAAAGAAAAGCTCAGACAAAGTCAGAAGAACCTGAAAAGAAGAAAAGGAAAAAACCAACCAAAAAACAAAAACAGAAATAAGCAGTGATGGAGTACATGCGAGAGAATTTTGTTGAATCACATTCAGAAGAGTTAGATCTATTTTCTGCTGTTAATGTAGATGCTGCTGTTAAGCAGCGGGAAATACGATCATACAGGCCGCAAGCTACTTTGAGTCCAGCAGCTTCAATTCAGTTTTATGTCAGCGGATCGTCTGGAGAATACCTTTCTTTAAAAGAAAGCAGAATTTGGGTTAGATTAGGTATTGAAAATGCAGACACAAACTCTCCAATCAATGACCAAGATGTTAATGTAGCATTAGCAAACTTAAGCTTGTCGTCACTTTTCCGACAAATTGAGGTGTTGGTTAATGATCAGCCAACAAGCGCTGGAGTGGGGATTAACTATGCTCAGAAAGCTTTCATGCAATCTGTTCTTGATACAAGTTCTGAGTATAGAGAAACAACTATGTATACCGAAGGATATTGCGCAGATACTGGAAATTTGGATTCGTTCAATGTCGGCCCACGAGGTGTAAATATTGGGTTTAAAAAAAGACAGGAATGGACGGCAGGAGGGAAGGATGTGGAATTTGAGGGGCCAATTCATCTAGGTATATGTGAACAACAAAAGCCTATAATCAACGGTGTTCCTATAAAAATCATTCTCCATCAAAGCGACGACCAGTTCAGACTTCTTGTAGGTCCTGAGGAAAAGAAGAAAAAAAAAAGCTCAGCTGGAAAAGCAAACAAAGATGACAACTCTGGTGACGAGGGTGATAAAGACGAGGATGAATTAGACGATGAAGAAATGGTTGTTTCACAGCTAAATAGAACAAGATATAGAGTTGTTATTAAAGATGCAATATTTAAAGCATGCCACATCCAACTTCATCATGATGTCATGCTCGCCCATAATGAAATATTAAAAGAAAATAAGGCAATATATCCATACACGCGCGAGGATGTAAGAACTTATACAATACCGACAGGTTCTAATGAATGGGTTCAAAATAGTATTTTAATGGATTCTGTACCGGAATCTGTTTTCATTTGTTTTGTCGAGTCTGATCGCGTTACTGGAAACTTTCACAAAAATCCATACAAATTTGATCACTTTTTTATCTCAGAAATTGGATTTTACGTCAATGGGAAAAGCGTGCCTGGTGATAGTATTAAATGTGATTTTGATAATGACAACTATGTGCAGGGTTATTTATCTATAAAAAACAAAAATAACAATACATTCTGCTCATACTATGCATACAAGCGGGGTCACACTTTTTTCAACTTTCAAATAGCAAAACCAGGACCAAACTCAACATCTCTTATTAGAAAGGGGCAGACTCAGATAATTGTAAGGTTTAAAAAGGCTACAACGCAATCAGTCACAGCATTTGTATACTGCAAGACTTACTCGCAAATGGAAATAGATTCTGTTCGTAATGTTAGAATTGTGTAAACAATGTCACCCTGTCTATAACGAAAATACATACTTCTTTTCCTCCATGAACGGATGATGTATGTTCGTTCATACAAAAGATGGAAATATCCTCGACATCATCCTGTTCCATTTTTCTGAATTCTCCGCGTCTTTGATCTTCCTTTGTTGCTTCTCTGGTGTTGCGCTATTATAAAAGACAATGTTAATTTTAAATAGTGGGGATAATATTATTCAGTATTTTAAAGCATAAGTATTGTACTATTTAATGTAATGTATAAATAATTCTGATGGTATTATACATTGTAGTTATTGTTTTTTTTCTATAATACTTTATATGTTATACGCATATGCGGGTGTATATTTGTATGCTTATACATGGAGTTTGAATAAAGAAATGAATACCAAAAAAAAAAACTGTCTTACTGCATTTTGTGTGGAATGGCAAAGATGGGTGTATAGACAATAACCAAACAAAGTAATGGCTAGAACGATTGTGAGGGTCATTGTTGTGACAAATCCAATTTTAAGATGCGTTGTATCTAAGTCCATGTTCCATTCATCATTATTTCCCCCAACTCCTGATAATGTAGTCACATCACTCCAACCATCTTCAATGTGAAAGTTGAAGAACGATGCCGTGCCGTCTGAACTTGCAGTAGATACGCTATCACTAACTTGCTCTTCTAGCCCAAAATTATCATCGTCCCCATCATCCCCACCATCATCGTTATCGTCATCTCCATAATCGTCTGACCCACCATCATCATTATCAGGAAATTCTCGATTATCGTTATCACGATCTGCAGTAAACAATAATAATAATTATGATAATAATCGTAATAACAACAAAACAATAATTATGATCAATATTATATCAAGGTATCAATCATGCATATGACTTGTGCTATTAAATTTCTAGCCTCAATAAAGCATAAAATTCATGCAACATTGCATGGTGATGCAGAGTATTTTCGTGGAATGTGGGGACAGAAATATTCTTTATTTCCGATAGAAAATCCAATCGCGCGACATCATTTATGTAACATAAATGAATACTGGCTTCACCAGATTAAACCCCTTTGTTTCATGAAATAGAGAATTTCACAGAATAAAATAATAAAACCACAGTATATATGCTAACTTGTGATTACTATTAGCGAGAGTAAAACTAACAAAATCAGACAAAATGCGAAACAAATGACGCACGTGTCCAGCGACTGAAACAGGATAACAAAGTCAGCACGTGGTATGGGACTACTGCTGCTACCATAAGCGAAAAGCATATCCCCAATCTCAGGGAAATGTATAGTCTTAATAAAGCAATCATGAGACATTTTCTATAAAGCAACTGTTTTAGAAAATGATAAAATATACAACAGCGTTATGTTACCAGCGACTGAAACAGGATAACAAAGTCAGCACGTGGTATGGCACTACTGCTGCTACAATAAGCGAAAAGCATATCCCCAATCTCAGGAAAATTTATAGACTTAATAAACCAATCATGACACATTTGCTATAAAGCAACTGTTTTAGAAAATGATAAAATATACAACAGTGTTATGTTACCTGGCTCTGTTATTGTTCCAAAGATCGGAACAAGAACGGTGACTAGTCTGGACCACGTTGTCTGAATCCCAACCCTCGGCGGCGTGGTTGAAGTATAGCGTTGTTTTGGATGAGTCCTGACTATTCGCCCCATCTTGCAGTCGGAATATATGTCATACGCAGAATGAGAGGGTAACGACTTGCAATCAAATGCAAGCCTTTGGTATCTTAAATCAAGTGACCGGAGTTTCTTAAACTGCAAGAAGTATTTTGGATGGAATTCCGTCACATATGAGTTCGTTAGGATGATGTTTCTGACTCGACTCTTCCGTATGAGAACCTTGATCGGTAGCCCAACTCCCTCGCATGTGACCGTTCCTCCTTGGCAAAAACACTCCCCTTCATTTTGCCCACATTCGTATCTTTCTGTACCCGTAGCTGTGATGTTGCCATAAAGATGAAATATTCCAATGCAAAGCATGCAAAAAGAAGCCAGAGCACCCATCTTCGTGCGTGCTGTCCCGCGTGCTGTCCCGCGTGTGCTGTCCCGCGTGTTTGGTGTATGTATCGTTAAATATTGGTCCCATAAAAACCACAAAACTGTTTAAATTAAATATCCGCAGTACTATAGAAACATATTATTAATGAAATACGGATTATTGAAAATGATACAAATTAAAAATACAATCTACACCAAGCTACAAAGCAAAATATGTGTCGGGTATTTTTCCCTGCAACATTATTCAAAATGGCTACCACAGACTCCATACAAATCAGGTAAACAACGTTCGTAAAACTACCGAATCAAGCATATAAATTTACCCATCGGTCTACTACACGCTACACGTTTGTGAATTATTATATCATCACAACTCTCCCATATCTGTAGTTTTAATTAAATCAGATCATATTGCAGGAGATGGGGTTAATCACGCATAAGATTCGAGTCGCATCTATAAACAACCTTTGAAAATGACGTCACCGCATGCAGGGGATTGCGAACGGGATTCCCCAACTATGTCCCAGCCACGCGTGCAATGGATCGCGGTCATGAACACGTAAGTGACGTCATGATATATCGCATGCTGTTTAGGGGTTCCCCATTCACGCAGTAGGTGTGTCAAGGCGTGCTGGTAATAACAAATTCACGCTAGTTTTGCATCAAACAAAGCTCCGATAAGTATGTGGTGGTTGACCAGATGTAACTGTCTGATGGCGGGTTAGTCAAGACCCCCTAATGTTGTGAAGTTTGATTTTTCATTCAATCATGATTACGGTTAATATATTGAAGCGTGCTCCCTGCTTTGATTTAATACAATACACCGTTGTTTTGTGTAACCCCCTACTGTAAAAGCTACATTCATAGCGCGGGCACACGCTAATCCAGACAAGGCGATAGATGTCCGCAAACAGGATTATGAAATATATCAACTCATGCGACATATGGGTCTGATTTATTATTCAAAACTAATATGCAAACTTGTATCAAATATAGCGTTAATGAAATATGTTTTAACCAATCTGGTTATATGAATAATTAAAAATGATCTACCTAATAAAACATAAAATGATTTAATAATATATATGTGGGGTCTTATTTCTCAAATAAAGTAGCCCTAAGTTAATCCCTCTGTCATTTCCAGCTGGATAAATAAGTCGTCGATGACATATCCAGACATACTAAACACTAGTTAGACACATGCAGCATAAAAACGGATTAATGGTTTGGAGGGTTTATAACGAGGGTAGAGCAAACCACAGCACACTTTGCTCACCACACCCGACATCGCACATACACCCCAACAGTGTTATCACAAACGATTCACCAGCAATTATAACACATACACGTTAATTACTCCAACTCGTTATGGACAACATGTATTTCACACAACAGTTGTGTCTTAGGAGCCTCCGCATTGCTGACACATTGGAGCGAATAAGGTATGTAACAAATATTTCTGCAACCATGGCATTTACTGTTTCACAAGTTTCATTATTATTTCATTATTATTATGCAAGTATTTACAAAATCTGTGTTCCTTTTATGTCAATAGTATTGTTTTAATTATAAAGGTTATGACACTGCTTAAAAGCAAACACTGTATTGTAAATATAATATATATATATATATATATATATATATATATATATACATATATACTATATGATAATGTATTATTATAAATAACATTTCATCTAAAAAATAATAATGCAGTTGCAAAGTTTGAGTAAATATAATACCAACATATGTGTACAGCTTTATTACATATTTTATAAACTCATCATTAGCACACATTCGCATGTTTTGCTGTCTAATATTTATGATTGTATATGCATCATAACAAGCAATTTCATGTATTTATGTTTTTTTTTTTTTTTTATTTTTTTAAATTCTAACAGGTCGGATATTCGTAATACCTTCCGCATGATAAATATCCAACAGGATAACAACTTTAACCAGCTTATCCAAACAATCCAAATGCTGCAACATGACAGCTCTGTGTCACTGGGGCAAATGGAAGGTTTGCTTGACTGGTCGGCCGGCTCAGCCATTGCTCAGATCATGGATGACATGAACTTTTACACAACTATGGTGAGCGGGCAAAGGGAAGCTGCTATGCATGCTCGGCAGCAGGGTAATGCCCATCAGCAACACCAACAACAACCCCAACCTTATATCCCATACATATTTCCTACACACCAAAACATCCGCCCCCCATCTCCACCCCCACCAAGCCCGTCCTATTTTTCATCATGCTTTTCTCCAGACCCTTCTGAGATAAACACCTCATCCCCTTCAACAGTCTATGTATCAAGCTCGCATACATATTCTGATTCATACCCTTCCCCTCCCCCACCTTCCCTGTCTCCTTCATATAACTTAACTGATTCTGATTTGAGTGAAGGGGAAATGCCCTTGCTATCACCTGCGATACAACCACTTCCGATACTTCAGGCTTGTGATGTGCAGCAACAAATGGACGCTGAAAATGCAGAAAGTGATGTGTACTCAGAATCAGATGCGGAGACGGTAGATAGCGAGGCTACAATTATCCTACCCTCATTTGAGTCCGTTTGGAGGGCTGGAGACTTCTCGGATGAAGAAATTGACATAATGAATAACGTGTTAAGCGAAAGCAGTGAAAAGTCGCTATAAGGTAAGCATACAATTCGCATATAAACTGAGCATAAATATAATTGTTTAATAATGGTAGTAATGTATCCAAAATAGACACTGTATCTTCAATCATATCATTATTGATTATTTACATTAATTTGACATACTACATATTAAATATTTGACTTGTGTTTCAATATGTTCTGATCATTATTATTAATGTATATTTTCAGATTGTGGATGTTCAACTGCTATGGCCATATTCATTG
This sequence comes from Sthenelais limicola, assembly GCA_942159475.1. NCBI lineage: Eukaryota > Metazoa > Annelida > Polychaeta > Phyllodocida > Sigalionidae > Sthenelais > Sthenelais limicola. Next base: position 65,268,390 of record OW804097.1, on the reverse strand, counting down.
GTGGATCGTATTATTTGCGTGCTGGTTTGATAACCTTCATCTCAAAATCCATCGTAACTCTTCAATCATGTGATTAGTGATTATTTATTTGCGCTGTTGTACATAAATTTGGCATATTTGATACTAGATGTTAGATTTCTGGTTTGCGATTGTATGATTAGTGATTATTTATTTGCGCTGTTGTACATAAATTTGGCATATTTGATAGTAGATGTTAGATTTCTTGTTTGCGATTGTATTATAAAAATGATCATTAACATGTATGTGAATAGAATAATATCCAACAATAAATAAATAACTGTCAAGACATGAATTCATTTCAATGCTTTTATTCCACCATATTGTTAATCAAAGAACGAGTTAATGACACGCTTTATCCAATAATTCATATTCATTCTCATTTGAATAGTCCTCCGCTTATCACTTTCCATGACATTATTTTGTCTTATGCGATACATGAATAACTTGCTTTGTTGCATGACAGTTGCATTTACATATACATATATAGACTGTCGCCAGTTTTGACTTACACACTTTTAATATAGCATTTATAACAAGCTTCAACTTCTCCCAACACATGACTTTAAATTAGTATGTCTGTCTGGCTAAAACAATACTCGAGCAGCAGAAAAAAGTATGACCTATCGCTTCAATAGCCGACAGTACACTAGTTGATGTGCGTTCGATCGCGTTATTTTAAACATTTTCGTGAAACGAGACCCATACCTAAAAGTTCTTATTCACTGTTGGGAATGGGTTACATTCCAAACAGCCTTGGTCTTTTTTATGGTTGCATTCGGCTGCTTTTAATTGAGCTTTATAAAGCCCGCTAATCTCGCGCAAAGCTGTAAAAAGGGCTGCGCATTCATATCGGTTCAAATGCACACCTCTCCTTGTCGGCCTCATTTGCATGTCGTCTGATTGGAAGTGGTGTCTAATATCCACCCCTTGCCAGCCTGATTGAGCTCTTGCCATCAAACCTCCGCCCAACTCAAACGATAGTGATTGCCCTTCTGGATCGTTGGCATGCGCTGTTGCATACATGAGCAAATCCTCAAACACTTTGACCAGCTTTGACATCCTGTAGTATGTAATGGAAACACCTTTTTTGGTCCTAAATCTAGACCCATGCATTCCAATCGACCATCTTCTTAAATCAAAGCGGGGCTTTCCCATCCACATTGAATGTTCTAATCGAAGTTCATGTGATAAGTCCCGTCCAACGAATGCTGAGGGGGTGGGTAAGGGAGAGCTGGTGTTACTGCTGCTAATAGGTTGGGGTGGGGGTGGGGGAGGAGGGCCGTTGTTGCTAGCGTAAATGGGTTGAGGAAGGGGTGGGGAAGGGAAACTGTTATTGTCTGCACGTATGCTGGGCAGGGCAGGGGAATGTGGGAGTGCACGTGAGTCTGAAACGTCTCCTAGTTTTGATTTTATCCTCTTTAGTTGTTCTTCCAAGTTAGCTTTCTGAAGGTGTAATGTTTCAAGCGATGTATTAGGGCTGTGTGGTCTTTGTAAATTCCTATCTATGCTTGCCGCGTATGTGGGAGGGGCCTGGTAGTATGGGTAGGAGCTGGGGTGTGGTATGTTGGGTGGGGGTGAGTATGGAGTCAGAGTGGTGTAAGTAGGGTATGTAAATGAGGATGGGAAAAGTGATGGAATTTTGAAAACCGGGGTTGTAACCTTGTTTGAGCTCTCCATCTCAACATAATCGTCAGAACCAGAGTCGTTCGTTTTGATCTTCTTGTCTCCAACCACATCAAAATCCAGCCTCAGTCTCTTCCGTGCTGGAGGGGGAGACGTTGTTGGAGTTGGAGGAAAAGTTGTTGTAGAATCTGATCTGGGTGTCATGTCTGTTACGATATCAAACCCTTGTGATCCACTTATGTCAACTTCAATATCTTCTTCTGACTCGCTTCCACTCGCAATAACCAACTTAGAGGCAAGCCCTGCTGGTTTAAAGACTTCGTCAGATTCCTCCGTGTCCTCAGATTCTGATCGAGCTTGCTGATCATTTGATATGTTCGCCATCTCATCCAATACCAGCTTCAAGCCAGAACTGATCGTCTTAATATCCTTCCCATCTTTGACCCCGCTTCCATCAATATGATTCTGATTAAAGCAAAACATAAGCAGACTTAATAAATTGCATAAATACGTCGGCAAATCACAAATACAATCACACACACACACGTATACACTAGCGAGAAAAAAAAATTGTTTTAAAGCATATAGCGCTCACTATGTTATATTATATATCAAACAGCATTTACCTCAACAGTTTGTGAATCGTCCATTTTCTTCTCTAAAGATGCAGTCAATAAAGAAGAAGAGCCAGATTGTGTAGACATAATGCTCCGTTATGTGTCACAATAGAATAGAGTCCTAAGTCTCTCCCTAACTTTACTCCCTCAAACAGAGTATAACAATGTATGAAGATAAGTGTGTAGAGTTTGGATGTAGGAGTGTAGTCGGGTGTAGAGTTCTTGGTGAAGTGCTGAATTAAAAAATCGCTCCCCATTTATACCCAACCATCAAGTACCCCCATGCTGGTCTTGCTAAGACAAAATTCTATAAGATCTAAAATCTATAATCCTTTTATAGATCAAGTTAAAAGTCATAATGGTTACAATAATCATCATGCTGTTTATGTCATGTGTGATAAAAGAAAAACTTTTCAACTTAAAAGAAAAAAGAATTAAAGAAGCAAACCCCTGCCGCTAGTGTTAGTATTCTTGATTGACTTCTAATAATAATCTGATCACTTATCTAATCCTATTTCACCATAAAATGATCCCATCTTATTCATAAAACCTCTGAAAATAAGCATGATCTGCTCCTCCTGCTGTTATGAATCAAATCTAAACAATGCATATAATGATGAGCTAATCTCTAAAAGAAACACCTGTCGCAATAAAAAGGATCCAACTCCATTCCAGATATTGATCCCTGCTGTTATCTAAAGGATCTAAAGGATCTAAATTAATCCTAAAAGATCTAAGGCGATTAGGGATTATAGTGAGAGGGCTACGGATCAACCCCCTACTTGTATATCCCCAAGATCAAAGGAGTTAATCCTCTCTAATCCCTAGGTCTCTCATATGATCAAAGGCGCGGCAAGAGTAGCGATAAACAACATACCTACCACTACTAATAAGTTGCAGTGCTTCACCAACGCAACGCATATCACTAAATTCAAAAGACGTCCATTCACCGTCCAGCTGTTGTGCCGTTCTATTCATCTGCTATTCTTCTTAATCGAACAATATTGATCTACTCCCTTGAGATAATCTACATACAAAAGCAAAATAAACACAAAAAATCCTGCCATCTATCCTGGTAAGGCTACATTATTCATAGTTTACTAAGCTACACATCGCGGCGCATTATAAAGGCCATTCACGCGCGCCTGAATCACAAACTGAATCATATTTTTTCAACAAAAATAAAAAAGTAGGTTAATCAATTGTGAGCGATGTTTATTTTGCATTTTCCCCCCTTTTCAGTCATTATACCAGGCGACCTGTTACAAAGAAAGCGTTTGTGACATTGATAGGGCCGAGTTTCCCCAAACAACTTTAAATTCATCAGGCGCACAAATGGCTTCATCGTATTAAAGCGGATTATTCTGCTGAGTCATACTTTCCCTCGGTGACTCGGCCACTGAATTCACTTACACTATTCGCGGAATCATCATTAATTTCGGTGAATTATCTTGACTTCGTCTTTAATAAGACCCCAGTGAAAAAACAACAACATTGTTTTTGCTCAGTAGAAAATTGTATGGTATCGGTATTAATTTAGAAAGGCAAGGATATGTGATGACCTTTGCTATTTGAGTATAATATATATGTATACATGTATACATCCAAATATTGCTTTTCCTAGAGTGAAGCTCTGAACAACTAAGAGAAAACAAATATTGATATAATCAACGTTATTCACAATTTGTGAATCTGCTGGTCTGAAAAAAGGAATCCAGATCCTAGTACCATCAGAATGCTGTTCCAAATAATAATTTACTAACTGTATATATAATCGTCATAAAAATATTAATAACGGCGTTTTTCATGATTAAGTGGATTAATATGATATTAATTAGGAGGGGATGAATCGTTGTTAGGTTGGGTTCAATCCAAAGGTAGATTTATCAAGAATAAAATAGGATTTTATTGTTTAATTACGCTTCAAACACAGAACTACTTTCTTGCCGAACAACGCTCGCGTATGGATATGTGCACTACTTTCGGATTCTTGGTTTCCCGCCCCATCCTTGACCTGGGCCTATGCATATGTATAGGCATATTATAGGCCTATAACGTTGGCCTATGTGATCCCAATCCTTAGGTTGCATTTTTATATATCTACTGAATGAAGGGTTCAAATCGAATTAAGACCTTATACAATACAGATTTGATGCACAAATATATCAGAACTAGGACTACATGGTCTACATCCGTCGCCATAATGGTGGCTATTCCAGTAGCTGGCTTCCTCCCATGCAGATTTCACGGCGCGCGTATCGGCCGTTTTCCAATCATTTTCATACAACTGATCGTTAAACAGCACATATTATCGGACAGGAAATCTTTCAAGCTTTAATTTGATATAAAGTATGTTCCTTAATTCGTGTTATTAGCCCTTCTGGCCTATAACTTCTGCCCAGACATTTTTGTCAACAACTATGCCGATCAGGGCGCAATATTTTAGGACGTAACGTCCACTAATTTATACAACGTTAGTAACGCGTCCTTAACAACACTTTCCCGCGTAGGGAGTGGGGCCATGAAGCCAACATAAACTTATTTTCACATATTTATTTGAGAATGCAATAATAAATAGAAACATGATTTATCACATCGGTAGGAACTAGTCAGGAACCCATTGGAAGACCTGGAAATCACCTTTCAGATACGGGGCTCCTTTTTTACATCTTTCTCGTATAAATAAAAAATGCTTTGAATTGAATTGAAACTATTCAAAGAACTTAATAACTGAATGGTTATTTAGCTGTAACTTTTTTTCTTGTAGAGATATTGACCGTTATGTCAAGGTGCACAAATATATATTAATTTCATTTCTAAACAAAATTCACATTTATAATGAAGTATAATTCCGCCCTCCAACCTTTGTCTTTGATATCAGAATTCAGGTTAAATTAACTGGGAAGCTCCCCTGACCACAATATCTACCATTATCATATACAGTTAGTGCGGTTCAACTTGTAATAATAATAATAATAATAATAATAATAATAATAAAAATATCATATATATAGATTATACATGTAGTTTCTGATATAACTTAACATTAGGCCAACAGGTAGACCTATATGATATGATGCCCAGGATTAGGTCTAGCCTACCTCTCCGAGGAATCTATTCAAATTATAGTTTATGTTCTCAGACAAATATATAAAAGAAAAGCATAGTTCTTGATATGTTCCCCGTATCTCGTCTAAAGCCTTGAGTAACTTTAGGTCAAGACAAATTCCATGCAGGCAGCAAACAAGCCATTTCATTCAGGTGCCAGACTCCAAGTGATCTGTGCCCCGCTGTTTCTCTCCCCTATGGCGCCACAGAGTGTATTCTATGTGAACCACAATGTTCACCAGGGGAAGAAGTCGGGACACAAGACTGGAGTGAGTCCAAGGGAATCCAAGTCGGAGGTAATGACAGGTTTAGATAAATAAAAGCCGGAGCTTGAATACAAGGCTGGTAATCATACTCCTCCATAAAATGCGAAGCTATGTGATACGCTGAACGTAATTCAAAAGAGGTGGCATCCAGAAATCATGCAGTGGATCCTAAATAATGTAAAAGGATTCTGCTAAATCACAGAAAAGTTTCCGGATGAATCTAAGCTTAACTTAGCTTGTTACGAAGAATCTCCCCTAAATGAATTCACAGAAAATGATGAAGAGATCGAGGGATAAAAATTAAACGCTTTATCGTTCGAGGATGTGTTCAGACGTCGCCTCTTTTTTCTTTAAAAAACAACCCAACAATAGGCCTACTCTACGTTAATAATGCAATTAAAAATCATTAATAATTGAATTGAATTATAACTAGGGGTATAGCGCCACGTAACGTTAAGTAATACATGTAGTTACGAAATCAAATTTATGATGATTGAGAATTTGAATTAACAGATGCCAGTGGCCATATTGCCACATAATATTACATAAGAGTTACATGATACAATTTTGAAATTAAAATTAACAAATGGAGAAGAGGAAGACCACCATTGCGGTGATCTAGTCCTGTTAAAACAAAACAAAAAAAATAAAAACACACACTATAAAAGGCGTCACTTATTGTGTGTCAGGAATAAAATAGAATAGGTTAAGCACCATTCCTTAAAGCAGAAGGATGCGAGCGGTGAACACGCCCAGTGCTGTGAAGAAGTAGCAACGCTCCACGGTTAGCGCGGTGAAATTGACGCGCCACTCAGACTCCCGCGGGGCAGACTCCCGCGCGGCAAAAGTAAGATGGCTGCCGAGGTGAGTGCAGTTGACCGCTCACCCTCGGAGTTCTTCTTCAGCTTTAATGCTCGCGCGTGGGCCCTTCTGCTTATAAGTTAATAAGAAATAAACATGTCCCCTGTAATACGTGGGTCATATAAAATGAGACAATAAAATGTGTTAAGGGAATGAATGAGACCCGGCCTATAAGAGTTAAATTTGTTTTTACAGATTAGAAAATATCTCTGATCTAACTTCCTATGGAAAACCTGACGGAAATGTGTATCAAACAATGATTATATAGTTTAGCGCTCCATTCCTTTAAGGGAAGGGGAAGGGGGAAGATGGAATGTGTGTGTGTGTGTGGGGGGGGGGGGGAGATGCTTTGGTCATTTAAGTGTGCTTAAACGTCAGCTACCTGATCTCTTAATGGTATGTGGTAAAAGAAATACAGAGGATTAAATCTAAGACAGGAGGAACTCCGCCCCCCCCCCCCCCACCCAATTGGATCGAGGGAGGCGAGCCGAGGCCACAGCCCAGCTGTTCTTTATTAGGATGTAAACTCATTAACAGGGACTAATGGAATGCCTTCTTCCAAACCTCGACATCAGAGTGAAATCCCCGCACTATAATTACCCTGCCATAACATATACCGTATTTAAAGACCATTAGCCACAATACTACATGGGCTAGACTGGTCCCTCTTCTACTGGCAACAGCAGACGAGTATACCTTGCTTGTAAAATATATAGGCCTAGCGTTATGGCGGCGTTATGGCCATTTAGCGTGGGAGTTTCAAGCAATCGGTGAGAGCGCACAGCGAGTAATGTCCCACCTGGCCGCACGGTGGCACCACTAGAGGCAAATGTAAAACGGTGCAAATGACACCCTAGCATATGAGTGGATAATATACAGAATCCATAAAACAATATTTTTTTTACCTCAAATAACTTTCATAGGTTATTTTATGCTTCACAATACTGTTAGGCATATGGTCTGACACTGTGAATTTGTTTTCTTTGCTAGATACTTTGAGTGACAGTCTGCGGGACAGTTGCAACTTGCAGGAAGTAAACAGAGGCATGTGATGCACAGGTAAACAATGTAAGTAGACCATATTTGATTAATTCCTAACTTTAAAGCGAAAGCGCCTAGTTTTTCTAGGGTGGGATATGGCATAATGTTTAATCATATATTAAGCACCACTATGATAGTATGATGACTATAATAACACCTCTTAATTTGTAGGCCTGCAGCAACATAAGAAATGTATTTACAGTTTTAGTCTTAAAGTTAGCCTGCTAGAATCGAATCCCTAGAATCTAGTAGGCCTAGGCTACGTAGGCCTACTAGATTCGTAGAAGGCAATTTTTTCTTAGCCCTAGCTGACCTTGATTCTCAACCCCGATTCCTAATGCTCTGCCTCTGGGGGCAAGGGGATGGATACTTTTTCTAAGTTTTACTATAATACTTACTTTATTCTTTAACAGTAAAAGTTCATATCAAAAACATTATTTTTGCTATGAACTGTAAAAACAGATTTGAAAAAAATATAGACCTAAATCTATTTTGGGTTTGAGAACCGCCATAAAATATCTAAAGAACAGCATCTATTATATACTAGGTAATAGCTGAGTTTTTTTTATAATAAAGTCGTTATCATAGTACGATGCCTGAAGAGCCATTATTAGTCCCGTGAATGTGTCTATAGGCTTTCTTTGTTGTAGCAGTTCTTATTCATGAGGGCATATAACTGTTGAACCCACTCCTCAGAGCATGTATCAAGATCGACAGCGTAGATCATTGATCCATATATTATATCTTGATAAAATATGTCAGTTATCCACTGCGGATACGCCTCTTAATTGTTAATGGTGAAAAGCTGCATGTTCTATAAATCACATGCACTGTCACGAGTGTGTTATACCAATACAACAACACATCGTTCAGTGTAGAGGATTCAAAGGTGAGTGCATGTATATATATATATGAGATTCCTGTTGTCTCTTGAGGTAAATTGGAACTCAGCAATTAAACGTTTATTTTCAATCAATAAGCGCTTACGAGTGGTACTTTCTCTAATTCTGGTTATATTGTTCTTGCAGAAACATGGAAGGTAAAACAAAACTGAAGCTTCTCATACTAGGACTTATGATAGCTGCATCGTCTGGAACCATTTATGAAACTCATATACAACCAGAACAGCTTCATCTATCCTATGGAGGTAGGAGACATCATATAGCTCTACTATAGAATAAATAGTGTAGTTCCAATCAAATATATTAGATCTCAAAACTTGATTATTATAAATATACCAAAGTGAAAGATAGAAAGCTACTTTCTATTGTTATAGGAGTTGTTTGTTATCTATTGTCAGTATTGAAAATGGGACTTTTCCCCATTTATGAAACAAACTCATGAATATTAATGAAGTACTAATTCAGTGTTGAAGATAATAAATTAAGCCTACAAGTAAGCCACGACTATATTTTCTCTTGGTTTAATTTGTTCTTAGAAACTGAAAACCTACCACTTATCATCCTTGTTTTCTTCCTTCCCTTAGATGGACCGACAGAAATGGTTATGACTTGGCTCACTCGAGACACGACGAATGGATCATATGTTGAGTACGGATTGGGATCTTTAGATAAAGTAGTTAAAGGCGTTGAAGATGTTTTCATCGACGGAGGCTCCGAACACAGGCACCTACATATACATAGAGTTAAACTCACTGATCTGACGCCAGGAACAGCTTATGGTATAATACATTAATTACATCTTTTACACCCCAATATTTCTTAGCTTGATTAATGTTATCAAATGCAGGGATATACCATTATATGTTTGATATAAAAGTTACATTATCTTTGCAATATTGCAGTATTGTTGTTGTCAATGATTATGTACTTGTCTATCTAAGATCTATACCCAAGGATTTAAGTGGGTATTATTATTTGAATCGTACTTCTTTTTTTTTTAGAAAACATTTGAACTTTTGTCGCTACATTTGTGTTTCTCGAGAATTTCCTTCTGGTGGTTGGTAAAACAGATTATTAATTAGCAGCAGATGCTTATATTTGTAGCAGTGCATACAAATTCCTTCGATTTAAAGTTTTCTTGACAACAGTAGTTCCACCCTCCCTAAACACACCATCTAACGACGGAGTTTCCCTTTCAAAGTGTATCACGTTGGATCGCCTGTGGGATGGAGCCCTATCTACACTTTCACGGCCATGAAAGCTGGTGTTGATTGGAGTCCTAGGTTTGCAGTGTATGGCGATATGGGTAACTATGGCGCCAAGGCAATGGGGTCCCTCCAGGAGGAGACTCAACATGGACATTTTGATGCCATTCTACACGTGGGAGATTTCGCTTACAACATGGACACTGTAAGTTCTAAGTGTTTAAAATTTAATTTTACCAAATATTTTTGTTCCAGAAATTTTGAATATTTGACCATTCATAATCCATGTACATTAAGATTGAAATTGAAATCAATTGATAATTATTCTTCGTCAGGATCGCTGAGTACCTATTATCATTATGTATAGTGTGACCTGAATATAACTTTATTTTCTATACTTGAAACATACATACGACCATGAAAGAGATAAGAATTTAAAACCCGTATATTTTGTTGGTAATTTCTCTTTTTCTACACAAAAGCAAGCGTGAAAATTTCCTATGACGATATTATTAGACTTTTTTTTGTAAGAGTCCGGAAAATAAATTCGCCCTAATTAAAATGTTTGCGTGTTGAATTCTTTCACTAGGATAATGGGCGTGTCGGTGATGCATTCTTGAATCAGATTGAGTCCATTGCAGCTTATGTACCATACATGACAGCCCCAGGAAACCATGAATATTCATAGTAAGTATTTCTCTCATTTTCTTACATTTAAGCCTTTTCCTTTTGAAGACGTTTATCACATGAAGGACTCTTTTTCTAGATGTTACAGCTCCTAGTTAAAATGCTATTTATTTTCATTTTAGGGCTAAACACTTTGCACAGGGTAGGCCTATTTGAGTATAGAAAGTTATTTCTGTTTCAGAGACAGTATTCTGTTGAAAATTTGCATACGTAATTCTCTAAATTTACTCTGATTGCATTTCAGTAACTTCTCAAACTACAAGAACCGCTTCACAATGCCGGGTGATTCCATGGGCATGTACTACAGGTAAGCCATGCATTCATATAAATGTATCCTGGGTGATGGTAGAACCCATGAGAGTAAATTGTATCTTGAGTAATATCGCTATTGTAAATCTTTATAATTAAATTTATAGGGAAGGAACCTTCAGCTTACACAATCTTTAGAAGAATAACCGATATGGGAGTTATCCATAGGACTCCACCATTTAGATCGTAAAGAACAAGCGATTTTGCTTGCGTGCAGTGATTCAATCCCAGGAACATCTAACTACTGTATATTTTGATATTCTTGCGATCAACCCAATTTATCTACAAAAATGTACTTCTTTTAAAAAAAGAGAAATAAAAATACTTATAAGTATATCAAATCGCTGCTTGCAAGCTTGGTGTTAATTGCGACCTAGTGGAGAACCCTATGGCTCCCCATTCAGATCGCAAGGAGTTGCATGATCACAAGCGATTGCTGGAGTCTTGCGACCAAGTGGACGGCCGATGTGATTATATTATTTGGATCAAAATAATTCTTCTACATGGGGGAGACAGTATAATGTACTACCTTATGTCCCTCCTGTTATTTTGGGGCAAACAAATATATAAATATCATTTACGAAAACGTTCGCGAGACTTTTAAACACAATAACAAATGGTTAATTGCTCATATCTTCTAGCTTTGACGTAGGACCGGTGCATTTCGTCTCATTCACCGCTGAATTCTTCTACTATCAGTATTATGGATGGGAACAGATAGCAAACCAGTACGTCTGGCTAGAGCAGGATCTGAAGGTATACCTGTAGAAAAATGGTTTCTATTTGGGATACCAATGTTTCTCATTTCATGAATATTTATCAAATATAGAGCTGCCGCTTGTACATTTTCTGACGATCTGACCTTTATACCAATATCTATTAGGAAGCAGCCAAGCCAGAGAACCGGGCTGAACGACCCTGGATTATCACCCTGTGTCATCGTCCCATGTACTGCTCCAATAACGACGATGTCAATGCTTGCCTGAACATAGAAAATAACATGGTCAGTCTTTAGTATTCTGAGGTCTCAGGCAACATCTAGTGTAGTGTACAGAATATTGACATTAAACACATTGGGACAGTGCTTAATCTTGCTGTAGTATTTTCTATGCAGCACTTAAAATTAGTGTTCAATACCATTAAGGAAAATGCTGATTAAATAGCTGGTAAAAGATACAGAAGAGTAATGTGTTCCCACTTGTTGTTAATTAGTTTATTATTGCATATTAGGCCCGTGTTGGATTGCCAGGGATTCGTGCATATGGAACAGAAGACCTTCTCTACAAGTATGGGGTAGACTTGCATATAGCCGCCCATGAACATTCCTATGAGAGGATGTGGCCAGTCTACAACATGACGGTGGGTTATAATTACTTAATTCATGTGTGGATTTCACATGGTTATTCTCCAATTATATCTTCTATGTACACTTTAATTAAGGGCCGATGTCTAGGGCTATTTTGACTTATTTTGGAGCTACGAAAAAAAGTATGGGTTTGTTATTACTACAATTGTCCTTTATAATAACAAGAAGAAGCTTTAGATGATATTTAATATATAGAGGTGCTATAGTCTCTGATGAAGGTCCTGCATAGGACCGAAATGTCGGATGATCAGGTACCACTAGTATAGATGCAATGCAATCTTAAAATACAACTTTCATTCATATGTGATAAATATTGTATAAAAGTCTGGAATGGCACCATTGACGTATGATCATTATATTGTATATAGTACGACGATCAGGACACGACGAAATAAGACTAAAAAGTGAGCGTGTATCTGTGTGTGACACACCTGGATACAAATCCGTTTTAAAAAATCAACAAAAGTTGCACCAAGTCTCCTTTTCACCTGCTTTTATTGAAAATCAACGAAGAATCAACCGGTTGACAGTATACTATAATTATATACTCCCAACACTCCTAAAGTAAACAATACTCATACCTAATAAGTTGAAGGAATAATGTTTATCTCATCATTACAGGTATGTAATGGCACCGAAAGTCCATACGTCGATCCTCCTGCACCAGTTCACATCGTCACGGGATCAGCGGTCAGTGCTATCTAGTTTCTGGTTGTAATCTATTCCCATTGTTATGATTCAGTACAATCGATTGAGAGTACATTAGATTATTCGTATTGTACCATACAACAATACTAGAAATCCCTTTCTGATGTATGGCTCCTATTTGTACATCACGTTTAGGTACAAATAAAGAATATTTTGAATTGAATTGTATGCAGTCGTATGATAGTATTACCCGTCCTTTCATTATTTGAAAAAAGAGATAAGAAAATCCCTATAAGTTTTGGCTGGGAACCCCCTGCGGCGCTGGCCAATGATAGGCAAACTCCATTATTGTGAAAATTGCGCTTCAGAAAGAATAAGAAAAGATGAAAAATTATTTTGATACTTATACATAACCATCCATCGCAACTATGAATTGGAAGTAATAAGTGCATTTTATATGAATTAATTGAACATGAAAAAAACATTTTTAGACCACCGATATAATAGAAATATGTAATGATACAGTATTTATAGCTAAATGTTTAATACAAATAATAAGGGTTACAAACGAAAAGAAATAGTTCACAGATTTACCACCCACATTATGATCAGTGAACGTTTTAAAATCAAGTGAGTAGTACTGGGTATGAAACTTTAAGTCACCTTTTCCTTTATCTGTTTCCGTACCCTCCTGTAAATAATCTCGGCTTGTTATACTTTCAGGGTAATGCCGGGGGACAGGATCCTTTTGTGAAGTTCGACAACCCCTGGAGCGCTATTCACACCGACGACTTTGGGTATACTAGAATGACAGTACATAATGCTTCACATTTGAGTATTCAACAAATATCTGTGGACACAGTGAGTACACATACTTTGAGCAAAATTAAGCTATACGTTAAAATAAAATATAATCAAGTATATGGGGTAACGGAACGGTCTAAAAGCATGCCTGAGACTGAAACAGAACTTCAGTTGTTGGCTTGTGGTTCTAGAAGTTATGTATGGTTTTGAAATAACTTAATTACATATTCTATTATTTTAGTGTAAAAATTAGACTCGATTTATGTAAACTTATGATTTCTTTAGTGTAACTAGTATGTCCATGATATCATCGTATAAATAGTTACAGTATTTATCAATGCTTAAAGCACTCGTTCCTTATTTTTCACTCCAGTCCTTTCTATACAGGTTCTATCGTTTTCATTTGAAATGTCTCACTCTTCTATCGTCTTATCATTATGCCCTGACAGATTATGAATAGAAAAACAAAAATAATTCCGCATTGAACAATTATATTAACACATGACATATTTAAAAAGGAAAAATATAATCTTGTCATTTCAGCCTGAAGATACCGTATTTGATGAGATGGTACTTGTGAAGAACGCACGCGGTCCTTACACATGTCACAAACAGGTGGAAAAACATCAGTTTAAAATGCCCAAGAAGTTGGAGGAAAAGTATGATGCGACTTGGAACGAGTATCGGAAGATGAAAGGTGAAAAGCATAACCGTGACCTATGACCGGTTGGCCGAGAGAAACAAAGATAAACCAGAGAGCTTGGTCACATTTACAACATTTAGGCTTTCTCTGTAGGATTACGGGAGGATAACTATTACTAAGAATCTAGTTGACATGGGACGTTTGCACAAAAGAGGCCTTTTACACACATTGCGTTTGGTAAGGTGAGGGGAGAAAGAAGAAACAACCAAAACTTACATTATTTGTAAATAGTGCTTCAGTATGTCCTTTATTATGTCAGTCCATGATATTGTCAAAGACATTTTGTCTGCATTTATGAATTCAATATCATATAATTATTTTATTTGATACCAAAGCGATAATACATCAAGTTGAAGCTATTTAATGAATAGAAGGCAATTGTGATAAACCTGCTGCATAATGTGCCTTTACGAACCCGCATTTGTAGAAGCAATAAAGAAAGTTTTGATCTTTACAAATGTTAAATTAAGAAAAATAATTGATGTCTGTAGAACTAGTATACTGGCATAATGGTACCAAACTTATTGCTTTCATATCAATTTTAACAATTGTAGTCGATATCTACTCCAATCCACCCGACTAGGATACACTACTCTACCTGTGTAACTAAACAACTGAAAACATATACCGACAAAACAACCGAAAACATGTACCTATTACATTTATAAATGCATTATTATGAATGTTGTATACATATTGACATACATGTAACTTACTGCTGTGATTATTTGGATCAGTATTAGTCTATTCATCATATATACAGTGAATACAAATGTTGATAAGTATGCATCGTAAAAATATATTTCGTGTGGAATAATGTATGTTTTACAAGCACATGTTTGCAGACATGGTTTCAAGACGGGGCTTCCTCTCTGACGTGATAACTCTTGTTCGCTATACCAAGTTAATTAAACTCTTATTTAGCCAGGAGATGATCCACATTTATCGAAAACAGGGTGGTATTACTTTTAAGAACGACCGTAAACTTTATTTTCATACATGCAATGTATGGCGTAAAGATGACGTAATGAAATATTTAGAAATTGGCACTATAAAGGAAGTGTTTTTATAAAAAGCATAGAATAATATATTTCTTTACGGTTGCTTGTTTACTTTGATACTTATGCTTGGGGAGGGGGCCGGGGCATTGTGTAAATACCTGTGCCGTTAGGGGATACAATTAATGTCTCTGGCATTATTCCTAAGGGACACGTTCAAACCAGTTCTAGGACAAGTGCATTGCTTTATTTTCCATCGCTTTGGCGGCAAATTTAGCACATTGCTGAAACCCAAAGAAATAAATATTCGACACAATTGGAGGATTAATTAAGTATATATGTTTATGCATTATTATGAATGCTGTATCTTTTTCTGATATTGTGATGTATGTACCTACCTGAATGAGCAATAAAATAGCTACTACAAAGGATAATAAGTGACTCAATTTTTAGACGACCCAAACCAATCCATTATAGTTCTGTAGCAATAGTATTGAAAACGCAAAAGAACACAAGACAACTATGGCCCTGGCTTTAACAATAGCGTCCGCTCGTCTTCGTCGATTTAAGATTTTAATTTTGTTGGTAAGAATAAAAACTAGACCATTTTCTAATTCACAAGGAGACCAAGCTAAAATATTAGTACCACGTACACTGTTAGTAATCTGGAAACTGGAGATTATAATACGTTATATATACTCGCTGGTGCTATACTATCTAAAACAGGAGGGCTAAGCTGGGGATTTTCCATGCTGATGGTAAGGGTTAAATGATATATTGGTAAATATGATTACCTAATAATATCCGTGTAGAATTATGAATATGGCAGTGTCTATGTAGAGGCAATATTATAAAGAAGGTGGTAAAGTCAAAGCACTCACAAAAGTCTATCGATAATTAATGTCAACCCTCGCTATCACACCTACCTCAGGTGGACATATTTTAGACCCACCTTATGTGAAACCATATTATTTTACAATTTATTATTTTAACAATTACAATAAGAGTACGTGGCTATTGGCGTTGTGGACGTTCTCCCAAGTTACATGTAGTTTTTTTTTATTAAATGTCAAAAAACAAATTACACTTTGTGATATTGTACATTTGATACATAGCCAGGATGTGTTCAATCCTGTAAATTTACCTGGATTCACCGGCAGGGCGGATTAACGCTTAATTTATAATTGGAATGACCATTCGGGTAAATTAATAAATGCTTCTGGCTGAAAAATGATGTTCCCCAGTTAAATAATGTAACATATTTCGATCTCTGACCTGGGTCACGTATTCAATTTCAAGTTCAATATCCAGGATACTAGTAGTTCATGCATATTCATACTATTGAAGCATTTAGTGGAACGACTACATTTTTATAAACATTGGAATAGAAACTGGATTATTGATTATGTCCCATTTACGAAGGGTTCAAAATGTTAACATGAATTTTACAATATTTCATAGTTTTCATATTTAATATCATGCTATGCTTTGACTTTTTTAATATCTTTCTGAGGTCTTTCTGAGGAACTTACATCTGATACATAATAATATTATATCTAGTTGGTTCCAACTGTTTTTCATGCGTTGCCTATTACAGTTTCTTTCTAAATCAGTAGGCTAAACTTATAATTGACTATCATTTTGAATATTTAAGTTCACGTTAGATTATCAAAGTAATATATCTAACACTAATCAGTGAACTTTTTATACATATATAAAACAAAAATCATGTCATATTATTAGTAGTACTACTAGTACTTATTTGCAACGACAAAACTGTGTGACTGGTATCGAGTTTTTATATAAATAAGAAGATCATATGCAATGGCGAATATTTTTAATCATATCCCTGTTCTAGGCTCTAGTTTCCCTTCTCTGTGCTACAATAAGTTTAATTAGTCAAATGTCACAGTTATGTGGGTGGCTTTCACAGCTAATTCTTGTTTTTCGTCGTTCCTATATTTTGTCTAACTGTTGATTCAAGCTTGCACAGCTATGGTGCAATACGTCTGTACAAATCTAGGCCTGTGTTTGCTGTTGCTACAGCTATACGTACAGCTATTGGTTGGGTGGGAGGGGTTGCAACATAGACGGACCAATCAGGTACCAGAATTGGCCCACCACACTGGGATCCCAGCCCTGATGTGCAGAGTATAAAGGATCCACCGGTTGCCTTCAACTTTACAGCACCACCGGCCTCCACACCGGCTGTCACCCACCTGAGACCACTCTCTACGCCAGGGCAGATGCCTGGGAGGGCGAGTGCACCACACTTGTCCCAACCATGGCTAAACCTTGCTGGAAGTGGGTGTTGTCACACACTGAGAAAGACCCAAGTTCATGCTTACTTCGTAGATTTCTGAGTTGATCGTGGCTCGGAAAACCACCATATCCTCCCAAGGCAGGTCGACATTCTCCAAATAGACGATTCATTTTGAGAAAGAAAAGTCGAATGGAGAAACGGCCGACTGAAAGGAGGATTGGCTGAAAGGGAAACACACCGCAGCGGCCCCGCAATCACTTCGTATAGTGCGAGGGGTTGGTGTGTCTCTCTGGAGGCCTCCTGGGGCAAAATATGGTTTGATCTCGACAGGATCAATATGATATCATATATATGATCTGTGACCTGAGAGTTAGATATTAAAATTCTCCAGGCACTGGTCTGCTCGAGGAGGACTTCAGGGAAATACTTCAGAACGTGGAACAGTGGTTTTAAAGGTTAGTTTGCACGAGGGTGATATATTTGTGGCAAGGAACTGTTAACCTACTTTACTGTACAACTTAGGATAAAAATAGGTCGATCTCATTTCAACGTTTAAAAATAATAATTGTTTATGGGTACGGATAGAATTCACCACCGTAAATTATGTTGTTATTTTGTTATTTCAATCCTCTGATAAATTGATCTTGTACATTTCTATTAGACTGTTTCCAATCTGACTATTTGTCGCTATTCGTTCTAGATGAAATACATGTATTAATTAGAGATCATCATATTATATTACAATATCAATTATAGACTTTAATATGTTCATTGGGGAAACGGTAATATTATCAAATAACCTTGCTACATGATATATGATCCATTTGGATACGTAACGAAAACCACTTCCACGCTTGCTCAGCCGACAACGACATGCCACATATATGATCATAACGCCAACTGAGACTCAGAAATCTACGAAGTAAATGTTTATTGAATGCACGGACCTTATCTCGTTGTGTGACAGCACCTGCTGAGGCAAACTCTGCATGATATGGAGAATGGTCCCAGATGGATATGTTGGTAGCCTTTCTGCCCTGCTACACTCGACCAGAACATATGCTATTATACGGATATATGAATAGGCTACTGTACATGCAATGGGAGTAGACCATCGACACGTTAGGACAGGCTTATAACATAGATAATCTGTATAGTATACCGGCGTGTATATATGTACCCATGCCAACGTACGGATGTGTTATTGCAGAGTTATGGTGCAATACTATAGTCTGTCCAAAATGTAGTTGACACGGGATTCCTTAATTATTTTAACGATCATTCTTATATATACCATAGATTCCTTAATTCCTTTAAGAAGAGGGAAAAGTCGGGGATTTTTTTCTATTTATGACAAGGACCTGTGTATTTGGCCTTGGTCGGTCGACTCAGGGTTGAAAGGTTTGAAGCCAAAAGTCCCCTTTTCTCTCTTCTGAAAGGCCCTATAAGGAATCCCGTGTCAAGTGTTTTTCGGACAGACTATAGCTAATACTCTCAAGCCAAGGTCCACGGGTCATATTCCATAAAATTTATCAGATTATTCATGCGATACTAAATATCTCGCACTGTAGATCCTAATCCTATTGTAGAATCCTAATACATAATATTCCGTTAGAAGACTATCAGAAAATACTTGAGTCCGGAAAAGCGTTCAATAATATAGATCACACATTGTCTAATATGGACATAATTGCTTTAAACGATATTCTTTTATATGCCATGGGGTTGTATGATTGTTATTATAGTTCCTTCATATATATTTCCTTTATATCATACATATTAGAAAATATATAAAGGGGGGCCTTTAGTTTTAATACACACTTGCTTTATATTTATACTTATATATTAGAAAGTATATTTTAGGGATCTGATTTCTATTAAACGATGGCATAATTTTGATTAGTCGTTTTAATGTATGTGTATTCTGTTTACCATCACAGCCGTTCTCCCACTATAGGCCTACTATAGTGTCTGGGAGAGTGGGGGCGTGGGGTGGGGGGTCGCAGACGACGCGCAATACTCTATAAATGCCACTGTGTCGACCCAGACCGCTGTTTTTTTATATACCACAAGCTCAGATCGATAACATTGAAATTTCATTTTTAACGATCATTCTTATATATACCATAGATTTGTATAGACTGTCCCCAGCATGCAGATTGCGATTCATACAATATTTTTTAGTTTTTGACATAATACGACCGATGATGACATATGATCGAGATCTTTGGTGAGAATGAAGATAACTGACGTGCATCAATTCATTAGGTACCGAGAAAGCTCATACTTAAGTCAACTAATTATCCCAAATTCCAACTAGTCACTGCCAAAGTGATGTGAATAAAGGAGTAAATCAACACTAATTAGTGGCTTTCATAATCCTCCTCGCACACACTCCATCCTTTTAGGAAATTCAATCATACAACTGGTACGAGATTAAACCTGGTAAATTAGCTGCATTCCCGCCCCCTATAATCTTGTCCTTATCCCCCTTCTCTTCCTTCTCTATCATATCCACATTTAAAAAAAACAAAAAAACCCAACAAAATAAACAAACCTGTTCTTATCTTATATTTAATATAATATATACACAAAACCGGAGTATTCATGAGAAATCCTTCTAACAAAGAGAAGAAGAATCAAGAAAGGCATGGCCGGGAAGAACTATTTTTTTAGATGCCCACAACCTTTTTGTTCGGTATGACACTACCATCCTTTGACAAATAAAGAGTTATCTTATCTTATCTTATCTTATGAGAGAATGAGTCCACTCGTAATATGAGCCTAGATACCATTATCTGGAATAAATAGTCTGCTGGTATGTATGGATGTTTCTTTTTCTATGCTTTATTTTTGCTATATGATATTGCATTTTGGATGAATAAACGACAGCCAGAAGGCTCCAAGAAATGAAATGAAATGAATGAATGAATAATTATACCCCCGCCCCCCCCCCAGTAATTGCACAATAATAAAAACGCTACAGTAAACTTGTACACGTGTATGAAGTAATGAAGTAATTCAATCGCCTAAATAATCAGATGTGTGATAGCAAATAGATAAGAATCGACGCTTTCCCCTATGCTATTGTTTTATTTTCATCATCCCTCAATTACAAGAATTAACTGAAGAAATGTTTAGAAATACCACATTTTCCACTTTCAATCTTGCATGTATAAATGCTGGGTTACACACAAATATTAAATAAAACTCATTATTACATTTATCCTGTCACTCAAGGTGAGGTCAATTCTATGGGAAATAAGTAATTGGGATTTAACTCGACGAGATGTGACCAACCCGCCCTCTGTGGGCGGATAAGCCCCTCTCTAAAATTAGTGACGTCACCCAACCCATCAGCGTCCACTCCCCATATAGACACGACCCATACTTATGGCCTTCTTTTTAACGTTTTCCCTGTAAGTGGCGACCTCTAATTCGTCTGAGAGAAACTTGACTTAGTTAGCTACCCTTTTGTCTGGAAAAAGTACTGTGTTCATGGTCCAGAAATGCTGTTTTCAAAACATTCATGCACCCTCTATCTGTTGTCACTCACTCCTGCCATGTTTACATAGCTTCAACCACCCAACAGCTATACCCTTACTATAGCCACTGCCACCCTTACATAACACCCACATAACACCCAGCTAGCTTGTTGACATGTAGGCTATTTATAGGGTGGGTGTTGTAGCCTACCCAACACGTTGGTGTTGTGTAGGCTACATTATTTGATACTAAATCAAATGGATATTGTAGGTAGGAGGGGTAGAGACAGGGTGGGTGGGTGGGACGATCTTTTATTTTTAAATATAAAAACAATCTAAAAGTGTTCAGATCTGGTGAAATATAACCAATTTACTTCCCACAAATAAATGTCTTGCTGCGGTAATTTTCTGGACATCACTTGGCCTGTCACAGGACGGTAGAGGAAGTGGGGTGGGATAAAGGTGCATGAGGTGGCACCCCCTGGTGGAGATTTTTTATGTCTACATGTTGTGAGCATTCTCCACGGGCGGCGCTGCGAGCGTCCTAAGCTCGAAGCCTTTATAGTTGAGAATAATAAAGAGAACCAGTGCCATCATATCTAGTTCTGCATTAACACTCATTTCTTACGAGCTCCGCCATTTATCCAATATCTCCGAAATTCGACTATATACTAGTTAAGTAATTAATACACATTCTTCCACATATATACAAGTAAAAGATCAGGTTTGAGGTGCCGCCTTATGCAGAGCCGATTTCCCTTACCATATAGCTTCCTTGGTTGGCCATACAATATAAGAAACACATTCGTAGGCGCACGTGGATACTTAGGTATGGGGTGGTAAGGAACAGTCTATGGTCCTGAATTATAATTTTTTGATGTTTTCATAATAATTTAATTCACTAACCATTGATTGAATGAAAATAAAAGACACCTTAAAATTAGAAGATTTTGCAAATTATATAATTACTTTAGGATTACTTATATTATATATTGATTTATTTACTTGTACAAATATTCAAATGAATTGCTTGAATTACCATGCAGTCATCCATACTCAATTCGTACTACACTCAGGAAATATCATTGGAACAGTTTGCAACATAGAAAATACCCAACCGGCAATGCTTTTCTCTGAGTGCATGAGATATGACTCCACCAGACAACGAAGAAAGAAAATGGTTGATAAAAAGAAACATTATCTAGTGATCTTCTCCTTCCCAAGATAAGCACTTGTTTCAATATGTGGTCCCAATGCCCACAATAAAAAATGTAGCAAGAGCGGTCTCAAGCAGTCATACACTGCTTTAATTATCGCATCCCGATAATATAATGAACAGTTACAGGATGAAAAACAACAATCACAGGTTTTGCCGTACATGCAGGGGATATTTGAATGGGCAATGGAAGGAACTGTTATGATAAGGGTGGGCGTGGATGATAGACCTGTCTTCTGATTGGTGGATGGTTGGATACTTACCGGCGTCCTTGGTTACGTGCACGTTCGTAACTGGCCCAAATATTAATATTCTGAAAGCTCACTCCAGCAACATAAACAATATCCATGACGTATGAATGTGGTTGTATTCCAAGTGGGAATAGAAGCTTCCTTTTATTTTCATATTGGTAGTCCAAATCATTCTGGTCCTGGGTATGATCATAAAGTGCCTTTCTGTCTCTTTTTCTCTGTCTCCCTCTCCATTCTTCTCTATCTCTATTTCCTTGGTATAATCATAAACTGCCTCCCTATCAGCTCTCCCGCCCTTGATATGACCATATTAAATGTGTTAATAAGGGCGTAAAGCATTCAATCTCACTCACTCACTCACTCCAAATTATTCAGCCACATTCCTTGGTTGTGCAAATTGTCGGGGCAAGTTACAGTGTAGGCCTATCCGTCTCTACTGTGCCTGTATGGAAGCTGAAATTTGAAAAAGGTAAATATTGCTAATAAATATTCTCGTCGCTGAAAGTTGAAAAACTGCAACACTAAAGACGGACTGATGCTGTCATGTTAAGTATATATAATAACCGTGTTAGAAATCGAAATTTAAGTTAGGTCTTGGCGATTGGCAATTGCCAAAAACTAGTACAAATTTGAACTGATAAACCGCCAGATTTACTCATCGTTTTCGGCATTTTTTCTTCATTTGAGGCCTATGATATAATTGCTAATGCTATTAACTGTTACCTCCATATAATATGGAAATAACATAAAAGTAGCCTATGTGAATGAATAACCTGAAACTTGATACCTCATATAGTACAAGTTGAAATGCGCTGAATAAAAGAGCTCCATTGAATTGATAACATGCTTAATTAATAAGTTCTTCAGATAATGTATCTTTTCTACAGCGCTCTATTTATATAAGCTACCCCCTGCCCAATATCCCCTAATTTTGTACTGTAATTGCTATAATGAATGAATGATACGTCAGGGAAAGGGGAAGACAGGGAGAAAATCCCTTGAATAAAGGTATAAAAATAATACCAAGAAAAGCACATCCTGAGGCTTGACACTCTATTGCTTGGTTTGGGGTAATGTAACTAAAATAGCAATTTTAACAACAAGGATGCCACTTTAGGGGCAGGGTAATTTTAAATGAAGCCACCAAAGTTTGCACTTATGCTGATGCCACTTTTCGCGCGACGCCTCAGTGACAGATGCCACTTAACATTTGAACATTTGTCAACGCGCGAAGACCTATGTGGAACTGGTATCATTAGTTAATTGGTTTAATATTAAATTTGAATTAATTTGCAGTTGTTTTATCAAAAAAATGCCCCCCCCCCCCCCCCAACAACACTTGCAGACAAATTTAGCTATGCTGTTGATTCCAAACGAACATACCCAGTTTCACTTCAATTTCAGAATTTAAAAGTATCAAAGACGAATAGATCTATATGAAGAGAATACGTAGCTAAAATGCTTAAAGTATGGACTTTCCTGACAACGACCATGTTCAATAGAAGTACTTTTATTAAATTCCTCCCTTTGCTTATAAATACCAGAGCCATATTGGTATAATAGCTTTGTAGACTATACTCATGATATATTAATAATAAATGACCGTCTGATGTAACCACTACACTAGGGTCGCCAAATAAAAATGCTAACAGAATCCAATGTGAGGTGTTTTCAACTGTGTTGCTTCTAATTCCTCCAAATAAATAACTAAATTAACGCATGGAAAGTGATAAGTGATAGCAACACAATTTGACTGCTCCAACAATGCTCACAACTTACTACCGATGGTCACTCTATTGTTTTGTCGCTCAAAATGAGTTGTGAAAACTTATACTCGCCTACTCAGTTAGCGAACTCGATCGTCTGCGGGCTGTCCCACCTATATAGTACCAATAGCTTGGCGACGAAGGAAAGCTACTCAGACTGGTTTTGAAAGCCAAGCTGCATACCAAACTTGAAAACATTGCTCTTTTTCCGAGGAATATTTAATCCGGAATACAAACGACGAGAAGGATTTTCTCCCTAGATTCACCCAGCGCTGCTGCGGAGTCTTTGGTGTACTTCCTCCCAGGTAAATTTTTAAGTGTACCATTTTAGTTGGGATGAGAAGAGCAAAGTTTATGTATCTCCCTAATTGCTGAGTTGATTTCGAGGGCATAAGGTGCAGTGTTGTTCTACTTATATTGTTATTTCCATTCCCAGACTCATCTGTTCAACCAGATATTAACAAATGTATGATCAATAATCAGTGTAACCGTTCTGTAATATTCATATTTATTGACATGCAATCGATTGAACTGATTTGAAGGGTGACAGTATGAAATTAAAAAGTTGTGATTCGATTTATTTATATTCGCCATGAACGAACCATACATTGTCATAATAAGAGTGCCCTCAGCAACACGGGTATAAACACATCGAGATAAAACACTTACTGTCCCTAATTGGTCGTGTTGACGAGGTTGGATCAAGAGAGGCAGATTATATTGCCTATACCGATTCCGTCCTGCCAACCCCTTTTTTGACGCGGCTGGCCCCTGGACAAGCCGCGGTAGATGTCCATTTCAAGTTCAAGGTCCCTATAATTGTTTGTGGACAAAGACAATCAGAAGTAAAAAAAGCTAGAGGAGTGCAGACGTTTGAAACGACTCGAGCATGGAAGAAGAGAAAAATAGGCAATAGTCCTTGACGCATAGGAGTTCCATTATTACACCGTACGTAACTTTTGCATCTTATATTCCCATGTTTTCATTTTCATTTTTTGCTTTAATTTCACCAACTACCCAGGAGGTAATTTGCGGTTCATATCGTGGGGACCCAGAAGGACGCAACGGAAGATTGCCACATCTCATAGATGGATCAAACAAATCTTCAATGCCGATTGAGAAAACCTTTCCACCGAAAAACAGTTTGATACTACACATTCTTTTTTACGATTGTCTCGTATTCAAAATATCTGGCATACCCAGGGAATAGCGTCTCCTTAGTAATATCCACTCCAGCATTTCAACAACTTCTCAGTACTTTTTCAAATATGGCACTAAGAGAAATTCCCTCATGATTGAACTTAGTCATAGTTACTTTTTTCTTTTTCAGCTTTGTGTCAACGATATTGCAGAAGGAATAGAGAAGAAGTATAGTAATCGAATAAGAATACAGAAACATAAGTCATGACGATTTTTAGCTTGCAAGTAGAAGAGGTCGTAAGAGTGGAAAGCAATGAAGGGAGACGGGCAAACAAGGTTTCTTTACATAATCGAGGCCCAGTGGATGTGGAAGATATTGAGCGAACACTGACTCGTAACAGCATCCCTGACATAAAGATTCTACATTTAATTGGTATGAATTTTCAGAGACAATTTTAGTTTAGGAAAACTGAATCGAAGTATTATATTTACATTGCTGGATTTATTTTATCGAAGAAAATCTGAGAGGTTCATGATTGCAATAAAACGAGTTTGTGGGATTGGCTATAATGTTACTTATCTTGATTAATTAAATGGCGGGTATGAGAGGGAAAACGGGTCAACAACTATATTTGTAGAAGAATAAGCGAAGCAAGGGTTATTTAATATTTTAATTAGAAACAATATCCCATCAATATGCTGTGGATATATTGTTATAATCAACGTGTCCATTGCATTGTGCTGTAGAATGAATCCGAATAGTAAAGGAACTTGACCTACTGGATTGCTTTGTTCAGAGATGTTAAATTTTAGTTTCATCTCATCAAATTCACCCAAGGTAATGATCGCGGAGTTGAAAAGTACGCGACTTATAATCAGCCTAAAGTTAAATGTGAGTGAAAATGTTCCAAATCTCAAGAACTGTTTTATTTATTTAAGTGTTTTACGATACTTGTAATAATTCTGTACCTGCAATTTCCCGTTGAAAGGATGCATACCCTTCTGTTTGCGTGGGTTGAATAACTCACCTAAAATGATCGTGTTATCAGATCCAGCGAAGTCATTTATTAAATCAGTTTTTCTAACTGATGCTCCAAACGATATACAGTAAACACTATTCTAGTTTTAATAAAGAGGTAATGTCTACTGACCAGCGGTGGGGGTACCGAAATTCGGAAACACACCTATTTCTTGTTCGCCTAAGCCCATCATTTCAGACTACGCACCACTTTTCTTTTTCTTTAGTATGTTTATACATTTGATCATCAATAAATGATAAAGGTATGAAATAAGGCATGTGCGGGACACAATGTCGGTTAAAATACAGTTGTAGTCATCGAGATATGGACTCCGGTTAACAAAATACGTAATATATGGTATGACACTAAAGGTTCTTACAACTATCTACGCAGGCTTTGCCCCCTCCCCCTTCCCCACGACCGCCTGACACGCATGCCAGGTATTGTGAAGGGTATACACTTAATAATTCCGTTTTTTTCTGTTTTACAGGCAGCGGAGGTTTCGGGTCCGTGTACAAGGGTATCATGGGTGGGGTTACGGTGGCAGTCAAACGCCTGCATACAACTACAAAAAACGAGGACGCGAAAAGGGAAAGTTTTCTGGCCGAACTCAATGTACTCAGACTTGATCACCCTCACGTGGTGGCTGGTTTGGCCGTATCGACACCAGAGGGAGACTCTGATGACGGCGTGCTCGTGATGGAACATGTGGGCGACAGGTGAGTTTCCCAGTTTTTGTTATCAGATTTTTAAGGTTTTATTTTTTCTGGATCTTTACGAGCTCAGCCTGTTAAAGCAGGCTGCATCGAAGTCAATTATTCTTTGATTTAATTCACTTGTAAATAGAATGGCAGGAAGTGGTTATTTTGTTAATGTACCCGCAGCTATTTTAATACGCTTATCTACCCACATAAATTCAATTCAAGCAAAAAAAGAGGCATATATATATCTGATAAGTAAATTCCAGGTCTTCCAGTATGATCCTGGTCTATGGAAAAAATAAAATAAAGTTTAAGTAAAGAGACCGAACCCTCTACATTCCCAGCGATGCAGAGATATGATTACATTTCTGACTGTATAACCAGTTAACATTGTTTTGCTAAGCGTCTACCCAAAACATCAAAGCAAAGATTAAACCGAGTTGTAAATAATAGGTATTTAATTTAATGGATGATAGAACGTTGAAATGAGAAGTAGAATATAATTTAAAAAACGGCAATCTCACGATCTCTCAATAATTAATGGTGCAACTACACATACGATCCTCGTACAATAATGTGAAAAAAGATACATAAGGGGTTGACTTGTATCTTTTTTTACTTGAATAATTCAGATGTAATCACAGTGCTAGAATATAGTCATACAGTTTAGGGGCAGAGCCACCCAGTGCACCCCTTTTATACAGATTGAGTGGGTGTTCCATCATTGATTTAGTATTCATAAAGTTTTTTTTTATGTCTATAGTATAAATTGTTTTTTTTCTATACAAGAGAATCTTACGAGACCGACTTTTTTTTATATCGATAAGAAATGCGACAGACGTGTCAATAAAACGCCCATGAAATTTATCTACTTGAAATCTAAACTTATAAAAAGTCATTAAATGATCGCTTACCACATTGACGCGTTTTCTTTCCGCTTAACGTCAAACATCAAAGTTCACGAAAAGGGCGCGTCTATGTTATGGAGAATTAACATTAAGTTCTATAATCACTAGGTGGAGTATTGCTTCCTTTAAATGACGCAATATTATACGCTGCACATTAATTCCGTCCGATCACGATCTAATCGTGTGTAAATACCCAACACGAACATTAAGAAACTGCCGGTTCTTATCATTATTTTAATTACATAATACCTTTACATAATGGGAAGCTTCTTTTGGGGGATGCCATACATTAGAGGACTTTTTTATTTGATGAAATTGCAAAATCCTTCAAAAAGTTTGCACCCAAGAACATTATATATTCATTCAGAAAGGTTAAGCTAAAATGTCTTTCGGTTCCATTGTTTAAAAATAATTATTAGTGAACAAGTACTCCGACATTATAATGTACTAACACGTATAGCTTAAATGTTATTGAACTAAAGGGCCTAGACCACTAAGCCGATGCTCATGCGATTCTCACAGAATTTAGTGCAAAAGAGCCCTTTGCGGCGCAAAAATACATGAGAATGGGCTTAGTGGACGAGGCCATTAAAGGAAGAATTGACCCCAGGTTGTAGTTTCATGAGATATTTTTCTTTCAAAGAAATCTGCAGCAAATAATCAATGACCCAATGGAAGTTATACCAGCTTCTAGACGGATGAAGTACAGCTACCAACTGATACAAGCCCTCCAGTATGTGCACTCCCAGTAAGTCCACTCAACATGTTTCTCCAAACATTATTGGTATTATTTAAGCGATCCTTGTATTCTTTTGGGCAGAAGCCCCCCCCCCCCCCCCGCACATACCACCCCTTTCTAAAAACCTATACAAACCAAATCGTATACAGGAATTCACATGGGGAATTTGACTTGACCTGAAACATACTTTTTTTAACCAGAATATACTTAATGCATCTATAGTGCATACGTTGAAACTTATTCCTTGAATACTAGTAAAATGTGCTTCTCTCCTACATTAACTTTTAATTAACACTATATTATTGATACATTTATATAAAATGAGTAAAATGTAGAAATGACTAGATGAATATTACTGCACCATAGTACATAAAAGGTAAGCCTGAGGGCAACAGGCGAAAGTAAGAAAAATAATGTTCATAGATGCACCCCTCATTTGATCTTAAATAAACATCTCTCGATTGGTTTCGAATCATGAAAAGGTATCTATGAATAGTCACTGACGTTTGTATTCATATGATATACGGACGGTAGATTTTGATAGATTTTATTCTCTTTAGATATATCATAATAGTTCATACCGAACCTACGACCACTGCTGTAGAACTTTCATATTACTTCCCCATTGTTAAGAATAGATATCACCAGCGTAACTCCCCCGATTTCATATACTACTAGGTATATGGTACTGCTTGCTGCCTTCTCAGATTACACATACGGTATACCGTTCTGGTAATTGCACGAACATATTTCCACGAAAGTCAACCACATCATATGAACACTATATATATTGGAGACGCATTATATAACGTATGTTATGTCCTAGTCGTTTCGAATACAATATATAGGCCCTATATGTTTACACCTATTTTCTCATTGCCAGGTTCATCGTCCATCTTGACGTTAAGCCTGCTAACATTCTCATCACCGCCGAAGATACCATCAAGCTAGGAGACTTCGGGTGTTGCCAGGTACTGGAGGAAGACACGGGCGTTGTGACCCCACACTCCAGGTCACAGCTAACCGGAACTTTCGCCTACCGCTCGCCTGAGCTTCTCCGAGGTGAACCGCCCACACCTAAGGCTGATATCTATGCCCTTGGTAAGTCATCTAATTGATAATATATTACATTTTTGGTATCCTTATTGTGACATGTATAACGATGTATCATAGATCCATGATAGAATCAAGATAAATCAACCTGCTAAGTAGAATACCCTGATCATAAAAAAAAGTCTTTTATGGTCATGATGGACTGTCTCGTTTTAATGGGGATATGTATCATAAAGGTAAAATAGGGATCACTCTTTAGTTCATAAGCAATTCTTTATTTGCCCGACCTCGGTCCATGACAATGACCCCATTGAATTATTTATGCAGTTATTGATGTTCAAACGATGTCCCTTTTTCTAGGAGTCACTTTCTGGCAGTTATTGACCCGAGCGCTGCCCTATGAGAATGAAAACCCTCATGTTGTGGTATATGCGGTCGTGGCCTTCAAAAGACGACCGGCTGTTCAACCCATAGAGGAAGTAGCCTGTCCTTTGGAGAAACACTACCAAGAAACCTTTGTCAAATGTTGGCATCACGACCCGAAAGCAAGACCCAAGGCAGCCGCCTTAAAGGAAGTGTTCGAAAACTTCATTGTGGGTCACTTGTGATGACAACAAACAGGTCAGGATATTGGTAGCAGCAGTGCGAGTGTTTACATAAACACTACCGAGCATTGCCAGGACCAGTAAATTGGTGCTTATTCCAGGGCCTTAAGTTGTAGGTATATTGTGGCCCAAGAAAATCTCTGTGATATAAACTCAGTATTGTGTATCATCATGTAAATAATTCGCAGTATCATCAAAAGGCAATCATTAAAAACATACCCTTGAATATGTGTGACCATCATAAAAAATATGAATTGTGTGAAATTAATGCGTGTTTGTAATTTCTCGAAGGTTCTTTTTATGAAATAAAACAAATTGTCTAGATCCTTCGGGTAACTCATCCAGGGATAATGATAATAGGTGATCGCTTTTACAAATAATGTAATTAGAAAAGTGCTGGATAATCATTCAACAATTTACATAACGCAACTTATTTTCGACCAGGAAACGGGATAGTAACACAAATAATGATCTAGAGTATGAACTTGCAGTTTATAGCTGATGTGTGATGATGTAAACAAATTAGGGTGACAGGTACCTTCGAAATTTCGTTTTGAAATTGGGACCCATAAAAATAATGAAACACAATACAAAAAATGACTTCAATATTCGCAAATGGCTAAGGAATGACGTGCAAGATAACAATTATGTATAACATATCATTAGGAAGATAAGAAAGAAATTGAAATGTATTTTAGTTGACAAGTTCATGTTACAATCAATTTTAACCCGAGTATTTTGCTTGGTGTCCATAAAAATTAAATCTGTGGGTGTATGAATGTAAATATCTCCTATGTAGATGTTTTATCTCATCGACATCTTCATCAACGCGATCATAATACCATCAACATGTTTCACGTTTCCATTGGAACTTCCTCATTTGTGTTGATATTTTCATCGACCCATCCCCCATCATTTCAATTGTACATAGAATGATCTGGGTGGAAATGTAACATATTGAATTATAACATCCTAGCTCTTAAGAAAGTTATATATAAAAAAAACAAGTCTGGACATCTAGGTAATTTCAATAGGATGGAATCTCCTTTTACGTATACAATTAAAAAAAACAAATACAAAAAAAGATTGATCTTAAAAGGATTTCACATTTCATAAATGTGCCATGTTGTATTCTAAAAATTGTAATTATGTAATGGTAAGGCCTATTACGACACTTTCCAAATCGAACCGGTGACTCGCATTTCGGATTTTATATTTTTACCATCCAAAAGTTCTTATGTCAGGAGAGAAAATGTTTCTGACTTTTAATTTACAATGGAATTTGTGTCCGGAATGTTCAGGTTAATTATTACCAATAATAAAGAATATACTTTAGCTATTCCCAAAACTGCATGTCGGAGAAAATGCTGTACAAACAAATTATTCGCTTGAATTCTGAGTTGTGTACATATATACACGGATTATACTTGAATATAAAACGTAAAACAATTTTACAACGTTTACAACATCAATACAATGGAAAAACTAATTAGTGTAAATGGTGATAGAATGCTTGCTTGTGATATCTAGTATGAAGTATGTATACTTGGATAGGCATCAACATAAATTTGCTGAATAAGGCATAGACATAATGGCAAAAATGTCCATTCATATCGTGTGGCTGAACATGGGAAAGGATCCTTGCGAGATGTAGTGTCTGTTGTTTAAAAACACAAATTGTATCGTATCGTGAAAAATTGTGATTACTAAAGGAAAATTCGTCTACAGATGTCAAAATGCATGTACATAGACTAAAGGTGATATGTAAATAGTAAAAAATAAAATATAACAAAAATAACATCTGCCTCTGACTCATTTTGTAGCGCAGATTGTGAATACTCTCCAGGGTATAACAATTGTCAATAATTTAGAATCGAATGTGACCATTTTATTTCTCACTAGATTCGAAATAAATAGTGGATGAAAGCCAGAAATAAATCCTTCACGTATACAATATTTGAAGCTGAAATCCATGTCTTCCACATATCACTGGTCAACGTATCTCCCCGCATTCCTATTCTGGCATAGTCTTATGGGACCAACACTGCAACTGAGCTCGATCCAATTTAAGTATTTTGATACCGCCATTCAGGCTGAAGCCATTATTTGGAATTGTGCATCACCAGATGGACATAAGGTCACATTGATAAGAATATTCATAAGGTGCGTCGCGTCCTGTATTCTGTCATGTCCCAACATCGCTCAGAATGGGATATTTATGGAAATAACGTCTTTGGTACAGAAACATTATTGCTCCCTGCCACAAATCGAGAAAGATACCAGCAATAAATTCTACAGAAATCTGCGGTCAACTAGATCTTTGATGTGAACTTGGATAGCAAACAATGGTAAAGTATCCACCACCAAATTGCCAAGGGAAAGCATAACCCAAACCAATTTTACACAATATATATATGGACGAGCTGAAGGCACACACTCCACTGCAATCTCAAGATATAGAATATTGCTCTGGGTATAAAGTGTCGCTTCTATCGCATCGAAGAAGAAAATCTCACATGTTGAGCGTCTGCCTTCGTGATTACCATAACTATAACACTGTTAGGACTGATCAGAGTGGAACATGATGGAAGTTCTGACCGCTGAAAACTCCCTCACCGCATGCGATATCACACTTTCTTTATTTGATGGCCAATAAATGGCATCATTTCTCCAGCCCATGATCAATCTGTCTGCACATGCGTGATTTACATGTTTTTGGTGGCATTCAGTCCCCCGGATGTCAGGCCTGATTACGAATGAAGGATTAGAGACATTTTCTTATTCCCCCCACCGGGAAATAATGGAGGTCCGGCCAGGTTTTAGAGCCAGGAGAAACATGGTGAATGCTGTTTCTTTGACAATAATTTCCCGGTTGTCACGTGCATGTTTAGCTGCCTCATCTGTGTCTCTCTGTGTTGGGTTACATGTACGGGGTATTTTGTCACGTGTATCTTCAGCGTGCGAAACCTTTGCTCAGTTTTGTCATCTTCTCAAATCAAATTTGATGAATTACTAATGGAAATTGGTGGTTCGTGTTATGTTGACTTAAATGTAATATGTCTCCGTTTAAGGTGGCTCAGTACTGATGCTTGAAACCGTAAAATATTTTTCCAGGGGGCTAACTCAGGATGTGGGCAAACAAATTCTGATGGCTATGTTGAATGTCTGGGTGAAATTTGATGTCTGAATTCATGTCAAAACCATTTCAAAAGAATTATCTTAATAAATTACTAATGTGGTAAAATTACTCAAATCTGATTGATTGTTTCTATGTCCATACCACCATAGCATGAAAAATAGCCTGTTGATCTATTTTTTGTTCTCTCAATAATCATTATATCATGTCAAGTTTTATTGGTTAAAACTTTAGAGAAATCTATCAGTTTTGAAAATCAGTACTGAGTCACCTTAAGTTGCTGTACGTGTGTACCGACTATGGATACTTAAGCGGAAGATAAAATTTGGAATATATATTATACACAATTATAAAAGAGACATAGCTGCATTAGACATAATTTTAAGAAAATATGTGTTACAATCGTTTTACTTAGTTTACTTACCACCACAGTAAATGTAAATCAAGGTAAATAGATACCTACACCCCCAAGTAAAGTGGGTGTGCAGAAATAATGATTTTTTCCCCCTCTCCAGTCTCCCATGAGTGCGAGTAATGGGCTTACCCTTACGTAAAGCAGTTTTATAGAATCATCCGTAACTTGTCATAAATTTCTAGCTCTTAACTACAAGTTATGTGACCCTTGCTGGGTGCTGTCACTTACGCCATGTCGTGGGAATATCCCTATTTACCATTTAGCAAAGAGGGGAAGTTTAATAGCAAGCATGGGTCTCCAGCTAAGAAAATCCCTGGTTTATTTGAAGCTCAGTTGCCTTGTAGAAAAACTGAGAAGATCTACTATCAAATATCCATGTTAAAGGAACAGACATGTAATTGACTGTAGTGTATTGTCTAAGAATCTTAGAAAAGGAGTAGTCGACGTGATTCCTTTCAACTCTCAGAGCAAAATTTAAAATAAATGAAAAGCTATGCGAAGAGACCCAAGGTATATAGGAATGTTGATTGATTATTGACTCAAGAACGTAGACCGCTTATCTATCCTTTGAGAATTGTCTCCAAGTTATAAATGATAGTATTATCCATGGACTCATCGTTAGTAGCAGCAAGGATGATGAGTAAAACATCTATACAAAATAAAACATGAACAACAAGACCACTTGGAGTCAAATGTTGTATATAAACACTAAACATGTCATATCAATTGATAGTATTTTTGCATTTCTTTGCATTCCACCCCTCCAATGGCTCAATGCAGTTTCAGTTGGGGAGGATATTGTAAGTGTTCACAGATAATAAATCGTTCTCTGACACAGACCCAGATGAAACCATCTTCACCCCAATGAACAAAAAGATTAGTGCAGTAGACGAGAGTTTAAATTAAAGATATTTTATAATATTCATTATCAAAATGAGTTTTGTATTTTCTGGAACAGAATGAAATCCGACCATCGTATAGCATTGCAGATATACCACGTGTGAAGTTAGGCGTATTTTTTTAGAAGCTTCCTATTGTTCGATGCCCGATGCACTGTACTAGCTAGGGGGGAATCAGGCTAAATTTGATCTAGTGCAACAGTAAATCTTGTTAATGTTCTATGTGCCAATAATACTTACATGATTTTGATTTATTCATTGAACATATCTCATCTCTAAACACCTCCTGTGCACAATGTGAATTGCATAATATGCAATTCAACTGTTGAGCAGTTTTTCCCCATGACTCCTCCTAGCCAAAAATGAACCACTGACGTTACCCTGGCACATGATGTCCCGTCCATTCGTGACATCATATACGTTTTGGGTTAGACAGTCAATATGGACATTGTAGCGAGCAAAGTAAATAAAGAGATCGTTTTGGACTTTTTTCTAAATATGACATCATGATATCAAAATAGAATGTAACTCGAGTAGTGTCTTGGAGAGTGTATACGATGCCCACAAGTTTTTAGCGACCAGAGGATCTCTCTCTCCCTCCCTCTCGAGGCCAGTAGAGAGATCCTCAGGTCCCTCAAAACTTGCGGGCAACGTATAGGCTACAGTCTCCGAGACACTAATCTCAGTGCATTCTATCTTAATAGTGCATGATAGGTAGAGACCGTTGTAAAGTTGTACTGGGTCTGAATTAGATAAAGAAAGATGAGCCGTTTACCAATGTTGTTTGTTAACTTAAGGTTTTATAACTCTCACAAAAGATGCCCAATATCGATTGCTCCTTCAGTTTTTATTATTCGATAAACTTGTCCTTCTTTCCTTAAATTCAGTAGAGTCTCCCAGGTCCTTTTATGGAACAAATGTAATATCAACAATGAATCATGTATTAGATATAAGACGATGTGTATAACTATAACAAGTCTAAGCTTTATCCATCAAATCCGATGTAAGATTGCAAGCTATATGAAGTTCTTTTTACTGTTGTTAATTGTGGCATAAGATGATTAGTGGCATAATGGCAAGATTGGTTGATTTAATTCACAGTTGACTTATAAGTCATATTGAGCAGAGAAGCTGATTGGGGTAATATGCCATTTGACATCAACACCTCTTTCACTGGCATGGATATCTCAAGTATATTATAAACATGGTACAGGGATTCGTAGACAATTCACTCAGCCCAATTTGTGTCATTTACTGACACCAGACAGCGTCGGTCGTCCCATCTGGTCGGTAAACATTATAAATGAATGCCATCTATTTAAATCAGCTTAATCATTAAGCACACAACACATGAATTTTATGTAGAGTAGATTTTATTTAACGAGTATGGGGAAATTTTAAGAGTAGGATGACCTGGGCCCTAGTGAGGGGCATAGGCTAGATATTGTCAGTTTATTGTTCAATTGAGATTTGACTTCTGTGACCGCTGGGGATAGAGAGAAATCAGCTGTGTATTGGAGGGGGCGTGGCCACCACCACCCCCCTGGCGAACGAGAGTTCTTGATGTTGTTTTGGTTTGAGAGTTGTTTTAAGGGAGGTGGGTGGGTTTTTAAGGACTATGGCTGGACATCTGTCCTCCTTCAGAGCTCGATTCGAAGTGGCCTAGGGACTGGAGGAGGGCTCTGATTGGAGGATATGATTTCCGGTCAGTGACTGGTCACTTCCTGTGGTCAGGAGATATTCATTCCCCCTCAATGAGAGGACATTAATATATTAAATATTAATCTCTCCCCCATTAAGCACACAACACATGAATTTTATGTAGAGTAGATTTTATTTAACGAGTATGGGGAAATTTTAAGAGTAGGATGACCTGGGCCCTAGTGAGGGGCGTAGGCTAGATATTGTCAGTTTATTGTTCAATTGAGATTTGACTTCTGTGACCGCTGGGGATAGAGAGAAATCAGCTGTGTATTGGAGGGGGCGTGGCCACCACCACCCCAAGCACTAGTATCTCACAGGGCCTTCAGTGCGCTGTGTACCGAGGTGGTGGCAGACCTGTTGGGACGGATATATGATCTCACGGCGTCGAAGGACCAAGTGCCATGGGCCCTAATATCGTTAAGGGATGCCCCCCCCCTTGTAGTAGGCGAAGGAGGCACCCCCCCCCCCAGCCTCAGGCTATGTATGGAGTGTACCTCAGGGGAGTAACCTGCCCTCACCACAATCGCAGCCCATTCCCTTCTCATGTAGGCGACGGTCACAGGGTTGCTATCCTTGAAGGCCATGAGAGGGGCCTTTGCATTACTACCAGGGTGATCGAGCAGGAGCTCGGCCACAGCCCTCCTGGGGCATAGAGGACTCTTAGGTTTCCTAGGGAGGAAGATTTCTACCGGGGTTCGTGATGACTGCATCGTCTTCGTCCACTTGAGCCTCAGTCTCACTCCCCCCGGTAGCAGGTCGACGTCGCCAACACACATCTGCCTTGTGGGGTCAAACCCCTTCACGGTTTGAGGAAATAGATTAGATTGGCGGAGGAAGCCCATGTACATGGTGATAATTGCAGCCTTGGCCACTGACAGGATCTGGGAGTGTCTGGTGGCCTTGACACATGCCAGTAGCATGCCCTCAGTGACGAGATGTTTGGGAGATGGAACATGCCTGATGGATAGTTGGATCCCTTTTATAGCCATATTTACTTCATAGGCTTCGAGTGGCTTCCCCTTCAAGCCAGACATTCTGAAGAAGGTTCGTAGTGAGGAAAGATGGTTGACTATGGTAGCTGGGGCCAGGTCATTCATAGCCAGGTACTCCAGGTACCCACACCTGGGAGGGCTGCGGCCTCTTGTAGTTGATGCCCAGGGCAGTGCAGAAGGCTATGTACAACCTGGCCGCCGAAGCTCTGTTGGCATTGGTGCCGGGTCTGTGTGCCTCACGCTTCCTCTTCTTGGCTAGTCTGGACAGGGAACGTTGAATCTGGCCTAGAAGAAATGCGAAATATCATAATGACTGTCATTACACTCAGATGGTATGAGAGAGAGTTCAGAGATGATTATATCAGCTTTATGTTTAAATATAGGGGAGCTGTGTTGGCGGGACAGAGCATCAGGCAGGTCCATACACCTACCCGGGATGTGGACGAACTGCAGGGTGATCTGTCTGTCCACGGAGACATACCACAGCGCCCTTGCACAAGCGGCCAAGATGGGGTCCTTGGGGCAACCGCCTTTAAAGGCCTCGACACT
The DNA here is from genome assembly GCA_942159475.1 of Sthenelais limicola. Lineage (NCBI taxonomy): Eukaryota > Metazoa > Annelida > Polychaeta > Phyllodocida > Sigalionidae > Sthenelais > Sthenelais limicola. The sequence goes on along the minus strand of OW804097.1, from coordinate 65,230,390 downwards.
GGCCTGGTTGTCGCAGCATATTCTTACAGTTTTGGCTCGGTCTTGGGGGCCTGTAAGAACTCTCATTGCCGCCACGCAGTTCAGTGCCTCAAGATGGTTTATGTGCTTTTCAGATGTAATGGACGGGCTGAAGACATGAGCGTAGTAGGAGGAGCCATCTGTAGCCCCACCCCCTGTCAGGCAGGCATCGGCCCAAATGGTTTTCGACACAACATCCTCAGGGATTATTGATGTTCTGTTGTACTGGTCCATGAAGGTATTGAACCATCTTAGGTCTGCCTTGACAGTGGGGGAGACGGGGACTGGCCCCCCCCCTTGGCAAGCCTGAGAGCGGCCAGCATGCGCTGCATGAAGAGGGTCGCCGGCTTCACTGTTTTGGCGAGATGTGCAATTTTCCCTACTACACTCTGCATGGTTTTGGTAGAGATGATCTTTTTGGTGGCCGTGAGAGCCAAGCATGATTTAATTTCGGCCAGCTTAGAAGGTGGTATCGATAGGGTGTTTGACTCGGTGTTTATGATGATGCCCAGCCACTGGACGGTGGTGCTGGGTGTTTGAGTCTTCTCTGCTGCTATCTGTAGGCCCAGTTTGGCCAGCAGGGATTTTATATATGCAAAGCTGTGGTCCATGGCGTTGGTGTTTTTGGCCAGAAGTATAATATCATCCAGATACATTAGAGAGATAATGCCGTTTGAGGCCAGGGCTCTCACTATGTATGAAGCGGCCATTTGCATGACGAAGGAAGACATCCTTGCCCCAAATGGGAGGGCAAGGTCGACATAAATTCCTCCGTCATGCGTCACAGTCATCAGCGGCCAGTCGAGGGGGCACAGGCGAAAGTGCCTGTAGGCCCTAGACAGGTCCAGGATGGCCATTATCACTCCCCGCCGGCCCAAGTTATTCACTAGCATGCTTGCCATCTCGACAGTTGGCAGGTTGTGGGCTGCTGGGGCTCCATTAAAGCAGTTCTTTGCCACCCACTTGTTGACTCCTCCATCAGGAAATGAAAGGTCTACAATTATTCTCCTTTTTCCGGGCTCGCTCTTGGGTCTGGTCATCATAGGGCTGCTATGGAACCAAGGAACAAATGGTGGGGCTTTGAACGGGCCCTCCATGGCGCCCAGCCTACATTCTTTCTGTAGGTAGGCTTCTATATGTGTCGGGTATGCCACGGTCGACGGGTGGTTGTTGGCATGGGACTCCGATATTATTGGTCCCCCTGTATATTGGAGTGGGAAACCGAATTTAATGCCATTGATTATTGCATCGTCGTCTGGGTGGCCTGTTGAGTACTTCACCCACTGGTCGACATTAAGGGTAGATGGTACGGGGATCTGTGCTCTCTTCCAGTTTGGGAGCCCCTTCGATCGCACTGCCTCATACATGGTAGCCATTGTAGAGGGGAGGCAGAGAGCTGGATATGGCCATTTGTTATAGTTATCAAAATTCAGATTAGGTGGTGGGTTGTCCTCTGGTACAGATGTGTTCAATTGTGAGAGGTTCTGAATTACTGAGAAAATATCATGGGGTTCATCGGGGAGAGATGGTTCGCCGTTCCCCTCACCGCTAGTATGCACACGATTCACATTCAGTCCTATATGATTTTTTCCTGGGACTGGTTCACACACTTCACTTACCAGGCCACTGTCACTACCCTTCTCATTAGGCGAGTTACTTTCGGAATTGGGTTTCAATACACAAGTTAGTGGTCCTGGTTTACTCACTTTGTTATGGTGTGCGATGGCTTTCACCCCTTTTCTTTTTGGTTGAGCTGTCTGGTTGTTGTTGTTGTCAGATTTGCCCACTGCTCCGGGCCGAGTAGCCATCGGGGCAGGTGTGGCAGTGCTGGCGTAAGTTTCCCTTGGGGAGATGGCGGTTGCGTTGCTCACATGCGGCGTAGGCCGGGTCATGCTCACTGATTTGATGTATTTGGTTATTTTACTGTTATTTGTTGAACTCCAGTGGTATCTATCAATCACAGGCAGAGTACGGGTGTCTTTCTTGCTTGCATGTGTGGTCCTCAGACTGTCGCCGGAAGTGGGGCGGCCATGTTGGTTGTTTACTTCCGGGATGTGTCTTCCGGTGTCATGGCTACCCAATGTTTTATTCTCCGGGGAACATGGGTTGGTAAAGTTTTCATTCACAGAAACTGGGGAACGTAGTAAAGTTGTAGAATTAGATATTGACTCACTGTGTTTATCGTCCCGCTGGGTAGAGTTGGGACGAACTGTTAGTTTTTTTGGGCCCTGTCTGAGGTGCCACTGGCCGAGTGGGGCTTAGTGGTAGCATTGTAGTTTTGCTTCTGCTTATAGCCCTGGCTGCTTTGGTTCTGGCCGTTGTTGTTGTTTCCATTCGCTGCCTTACAGTTATTGCAGGCCTTGGATGTGTGTACGAACTGCTTTTTCTGTGTTTTGAACCAGCAGTAGCCACAGCAATGCAAGAGACTCACAGGACCTTCTACGTGGGACTCGAGGGACGCACACTCCTCCCAGTTGTACATTGGGCATTGGACTATGACTGATGTTGTTGTGGCTTTTTTCCTGGCTATTCCTGATGGCTTATGGTTCCAACTGAGCCGTGCACGCTGTTGCTGGAGGTAATTGGAATCTTTCCACGTAATAGAACCTGCCACTATGTGATCGATAACCGTTTGGGACCAGAGCGTTGGTCCCTGCCACTTGTGGATGGCTGCGTCCTCGCCTACCTCGCCTACCTCGCCTACCTCGCCAAGGTGTTGTAACATATGGTAGAGGGTCAACCCTTGCTCGGCTCTGCAAGCACACATAATAGCAAATCCGCAGAAGTATTCTGCCATTGTTAAGTCTCTCCTCTCATCTTTAATCTGGGAGGCAAGGTCAGGGGGAAGGTAGGTTTCAGGAGAAATCTTTAGCAAATTACCTTTTGGTGTTGATCTCCCTCTGTATTGCTTGTCTAGGGCTTTTGTGGCTATGCGCTGATGGGCGTAGACACGCTTCAGATGGCTTGGCTGCGGTAGTCTGTGTTTGCGGTCGTCCTCGCTAGATGAAGTGCTGGAGGACCTATCTCTGAAAGGGTGGGCGCGTTGTTCCTGGTATTTTCTGGTGTTCTTCTTACGTTTCCTACCCTTTCTTTTCCTCCTCTTTGGTGAGCTGTCTGAGCTGGAGGAGCTAGTTGAGGAAGAGCTGGTTGACTCGTCCTCGCTCGTTGACCACGTGGGGCTTTCGCCTGTCTGCTCATGGTTTTTTCTCGACCATGTGTCCGGTGCGAGATTTGGACACTTTGACCAGAGTACGGCACAGCTTGTCCACCACTGAGCTCTTCTTCTGTTTTGAGTTCTTGGGGGGTTTTAGGCTCCTTCTTACTACTTTGGTCAGGCTTGGAACCGTCAGCGATGATGTCCCCTTCCTGACTGTTGTCCGAGTAGTGGTCCTCAATGGTCACTTTGGTGGTTTCGCTGGGGGAGGGGAGGAGTTCTTGGACTTCTTCTTATTTACTGGAGTTTTGCCTTCTGCTAGGGCATTGTAGTCTATTCTTGGTATGTCTCTGGTGGTTCTACTGGCCATGCCTTGCACGTGGGAGATGTTCCTCTTTTTAAGGACTATGGCTGGACATCTGTCCTCCTCCAGAGCTCGATTCGAAGTGGCCTAGGGATTGGAGGAGGGCTCTGATTGGAGGAGATGATTTCCGGTCAGTGACTGGTCACTTCCTGTGGTCAGGAGATATTCATTCCCCGTTCAATGAGAGGACATTAATATATTAAATATTAATGTCTCCCCCATTGAGACAAACATTCACATTAACGTACTAGGGAGACAAAATGATTCCCAAGATGGAATTTTCATATATTAAGCCCCTCAACTGCTCAACGTTTTCGCCCGCCTCCATTGAATTGGCCTGCAACCAAAGTGGCCTGGGGGCCGTGTGTCAAACAAAATGGCAAAAGTACCCAAGATACCCGTTGATTCACCTTATACCAGGCGGCTCCCTAGTAATGTTATATAATGTGATATTGGCATTTATCGTTCGTGACAGCATTATGGGCTGAGCGAATTTATGCTGCACAGTGCTTTCCACTTGAATGGTTGCAGTCCTCAGATAGTGATCGATTAGAAATATTCATTCTTCAATAAAACACATTTTTAATATGTTACATCTTATAGACGCTATTCGCAGTGAATTCAGATATTGATGGTATTAATGATCATAATTATATTATTTAGTACTAAGCACCAATTTATAAGTGGGAAACAGGGTGTTATAGGCCTCAACTTGCTGATTCAGGGACAACCCAGACAAAAGGTTGCTAACTGTAATTTATATGGAAGGGGGGCAGGTGAGGGACTCCAGTGCTTGAGTGGGCTCATATATATAGTATACAGAAATGCACCGTACTGGTACTGTACAGGATATGCTGTACAGATTCACGGTGCATCATCGATATTTTCGACTTGAGTGTGGTTTCTTCCTCTGCAAGGGGCCAGTGTTGACACATTGGTATTGGACCATATCAGCAATTACCTTTTTATGTGCTGGCGGCTGAACTTCTTCCATGGCCTTTAATGATTTAATTACAGAACAGAGTAAACATCTCTTAAAGCTATCATAAAAACTCCAATGGCGCTTGGAAGCCAATAATTATCAAATAAATGATACCCGATGTAAAAATATTTATAAAAAGAGAATGATAAATTGCCTGTGTTCTGATCTTGTACAATAAAGAAGCCTGCTCTGAAACTCCCAGAACCCAGTCTGTCTTCTAGTATTTACATCCCTAAATTAGCGGTGGCCTTTTCCAAGCTGGAAATACCTTGTGTGGCATATAGGGGCGGCCGGTACGATAGGACAGTTATTACTATCAGTTGGTCATTAACAGATACTTGATATTTAGAGTCGCCATACCATTAAGCACTAATTATTCGAGATTCCACGGGACTTCTGTTTCCGTAAACGATGACCTCTACTTCTTCAGAAAATCATCGCCATTGAAACCACAGTGTTGACACACTGTTTATCAACGTAGATTTACGGTGTTTATCACGTTAAAAAGGCCTCATCTAACTTACGCTTTCATCATTAGATTCATTTTTATTTGATCTCTTATTTCCTCCTCAGCTGTCTATATGTTGGTAGGGAAAGGATTCTAAATGTTAAATCTTAGAACCTTTCATACTTTAAGGTTAAGGTCAGAATCATAGAACTGACATTCATATCGTGATGCCAGTTGCCAATGCATAATTAATTTGGTTTTCTTTTTACTCATGTTCCTTCATCATCTACTTCTTCTTCCAACACGTACTGAAGCGGCAACATAAATAATAATTGTCTTTCTGCTTATCTGATCATGTAAACATCAATATAGTTTCTGATGTACAAACAACATTATTTTCATCACTATTAAAATTGCACTCGTTGATTATCTTTGCATAAAGATATATATGCTAATGTATGAACTATTTAATAATATAACGTAATTCACAAGACAAGGTCTGAATTGTTTCGTATAAAAGTCACGTTTTATTTCAATTTGTCATGATGACGTATCTTACATTTAAAACAACTTAACAGTAGGCCGATCAGGGATGAGGTCAAATTGACCCGGAAGTGAACTAGTAGTTTGGTCTAATGAAAAGGCAGGGGGATGATGAGACACTGTCATGTTTTGGTCAGGGTGCTAGGCAAACCTTGGCAAAAAACCAGAAGAGATATAACCCTATGGTCAACCAAAATCAGGACAAGGGTTTTAAGTTGGTCACTAAGACTACTTGCCCAGGTTAAATGGCGTAGGTCTATGCCCAATGACAGGGTCCTTTAGGTTGCCTATACACTACTATATACAAGAAATATAGTGGAATGGATTCAAACATACATTATCAATGGATTCGTCATTAACGAGAAAATGGTCGTGACTGGTGACGTCATTCACCGATCACGTGATCAATACAGCAGTTTGAGGTTGTCGATTCCTTATTTGTTAGCTCTTCTCATGTTCACATGAATGATTATTCTTTCTTTGGCCTTTCAAAGCGAGTTCACAGAAGAAACTGGACATGTATGTGACCGATAGATTCAACCGATATGTATTGTGTGACCGGCGTGAGCAAAACCCTCGATAAGATAGGTACAAGAACAGCAACTAGAAGAAGAAGAAGGGTTGATCTTTCCCTTCTTCCTCTATCAACAATTTTACCCATGAAAATCAAAATTAATAATGGTGAATATTAAGCATTCATTCTGTGAATATATTCCCATCACTTTTGAGGTTGAATCGATCGGTCGTCCGGTTTTGAATGTGAACAGCGCTTCAATGTAGGAAACTCATCCAGGGACACGAACACATATTAACTTTAACATAGTAACATTAAGAGGCTACCCCGGTCTTTTTTCCACCACCACCTTAAACTCCTCATTTAATATGAATTTGATCTAGCACATATATCACGTGTTGTGGATTCAGATCTACAATTATTATGGAACCTCCAGCTGTTTTAATAGCATGATATAAAGGAAACAGAAACCACATGGCTCAATCACACAAGTCCCTTACACTCTCACATTCCGATGCACATACTTTTACTCTGAGGATGTTTAATTATTGTTTCTGTACAAGTTGATCACATGGTACTGTATTATATATATATATATATAAACATAAGTATACAAGTAATCATCAAGCATAAGCCTTTGCCATGTTAGATTTTTTATCCAATCTAGTAATGGGCATATTGCAGACAAAACATATTTCAATTGTCCTAAGATTATTTATCTCAGTGAAATGGTGATTGTTAAAGTCGGGGCTTAAAATAAACAACGTAAGATGTTTAGTGTTCTTCTGACATAACTGACAATACTCCTCGAGCGACAGGTTGCATATCAACCCGGTACATTTTCCCTGAAATTTTTTTTTTATCGTAGTGAGGAACTATAAGTTCATAATAGTTGGTTGCCACCCAAGATAGTGGAATAATGTTGTCGTAGATGTTTGATAATTGTTTCATTTACACGCTACACACTGAATTCTTCAGGATGAAAAATGACATATTATGCTTCTTCAAGTTTTGTTATCGTCTAACATAGTAGGTTTCTATACCAACGCTCTTTTTGCGCATGCATAGCACACACACTGATTCTAATGATACACATGGCAGTGAAGCAAACGATAGTTATCTTAATGATCTACCTTCGAGGCTTTCAATGTGAAAAGCTCGGGAAGCGTCGATTGAAGTGAATAATGGATTCGTGTTTGGCATGGATGACAACGCTAATAGGTCAAAATTATAATAATATTTTGGCATTTGATATGCGATGCTTACCAGTATATGAAACGATACACTTTATTTTGGTGCTGACATAGACCCTGGTAATGGAAATACCCTGAAATTAAATAGGCATGAGAATACCAGGAGACAGTAAAATGTATTGTTTCCACTCAAAAGTCAACACGCCTTCATATAGTAGGAGTTGCTTCATATTGGATTATATAATTGGCCAAAATATGTTACATAACGCAACAGAATCTTCCAAAATGTTTGCTTATTCCCTTTCACCAATCATATGACAGGGTAAATTTTATTGACTCCTAATTTTTGTCACAACCTAAAGTTGATCAAATTAAAGCGGCACTCTCAGTTAACAACGATCAAAAACTAAATTATTTTTACATTTTGTTATTTTCCTACCCATCTGAAAGTGATTTTACCAATATTCTGAAGGAATTTATCCGGTTGTTAAATACTGACAACTTCAGTCATATAGGTCAAAGAATGAGTCAATTTGGTAAGATTATTTTGTTCGTAATAGCTGAGAATGCAGCTTTAAGAATTTATGTTTCCCTGTTATTATCTCATTTTAGAATGAACTAAAATATTTGAAAAGCAATTTCAAAACATTATTCTAATATTAAGAGGATATACCCGCGAACAATAGAATATAATGATGTAGGTTTTCGCTGATAACACAAACAACCAGAATAGTAATTGCTCCTGATTTACCAATAACATAAAATGCAACAGCAAGTTTTATTTACATCAAATCAAACCATTTCATGCATTTGATACATCAGGATGGTGGCGGAGCCTCGGCAATCTATGTTTGTAAAGAAGAAGGCTTATGATGTCATAATTTGTTTTGGTGCCCCTTTTGTGCTAAATAAATGTCTCCTTTTTATTCAAACCATCTTCCGCTCTCAAGCAAACGGTCAACATGCTTTTTTCCAATCACGCAAGATGCACAACTGTACAAAAAATACACCAACAACTGTTCAGAAATGCAGAATCTCTTAATCATATACATGTTTAATTACTTACGTTTTCATATTCATGTAATCAATATTCATGTAATCAATAGAGAAAGGATTAGCATGATTGTGTAACATTGAAACGCGTTGGAAAAGTTCCCCTGTGGGTGAAATCATCCCACTAATGATAGCTATGTTATCACCATCATTACTTTTTAAAATCCCCATTATCATTACCTTAACAAATGCCAACAGAAGACCTCTAAAGGATTGCCACACTTTGTAAATGAAAATGCATTTGATTTCAGCACACTGATGCCCAAAGAATGACTTGATCGATAATACATTGAGGAGTCCTCAATAATGGTACCTAGAACATGGAGTGATTAATTTAATAGCAAAATATGTTAATTAATCCTTAAAGATGACCAGCGGAGCAAAATTTATTCTCTATAACATGTAAGAAATTGTAAAGCATACAGTTACTCTCTTCAATGCCAGCCTGTAGGGTTCAGCTCTCATGTCTCAGTCTACCTGAAGACATGAAAACAGAAAAATGCCTAGAGTGAAGTTGAGAAACGAATTGCAGGGCTACAGAGAACTAGTGGAAAACCCCAATTGCCCATTAATATGAAGTCCCCAATGTTTATGTACAACTTAGATGAATAAACAATATCATAACTACGGACGTACATTTTAGAAGATAAATGTACATTGTTATCATAGGTGGTTCCACCATTTGGGGTTACAAGGGCAATGGTGCCACCTGTTTTTCAGGGAGAGAATTATAAATGACCTTGTCACACATAAATAGGGCAGGGGTTTTGCTACCCCTACTCATATGCAATGCAAGGGCAACTTTTTTTCTGCTACAAATCATTCATGCCTAATCCAAAAGATGCATGGCTTCCTTTCTCTCTCAGCTTCCATGTCTACACAGGCATTTATTTCAATCACTCCATCGGAGAATATCGCTTGCGAAACACACCTTTCCTTATTTATTAATATTATACACAGCTCTCTCTGAAAGTATAAAAATATATAACTACAGTTTTGAAAATCTAATTTACACACACCGAACTGGAATATTGAAAGTCGGTTACATGTACATTGGAGAGAGAAAGAAATGAGTATTTTTCGTTACTTGGGTGGCATGAGTGTTAATATCACCGGCCATACAAGGTGGGTTGCCATAGTTACACGGGTGGGTATAACATGTTTATCTTTTACATATCATACAGATACCTCCAGTGTCTCTCCAGGTAACCCAGACTCTCTTCCTCCAGTGAGAACACTCTTGACGTAACATCTTTGATTAATGTCACAAGGATAGAAACTTTCTCCTTTTGTTTCTGAGTTCCTTCCTCCTCCACTTGAATATAATTCTTCTCCTTCAGTGTTCTTCTAGTCATGTAGCGCGTTTTGTCTTCTTGTTTTCCCTGCCTTGCTTGTCCATTCATCCCAACTGGGTAGAAAAAGTTCACCATAATATAACACGGGAGCCAGGATGAGCAAGGGTTTCACGCGTCCCACTCCCTCATCTTCTCATCTACTAGTATAAGAATCAATCCCGTCTCTACAATTGGTTTTTCCTAAATTCCCCCCAAACGGGATGTTAGGACGATAGCTGTAGGCATACTATTAGGGGCAGGATGAGCGTTGCCATGGCAATGGTGTGCTTGATGGCAGATCCATGTTTGATCCTTGTTGTTTGAAAGGGATCTGAAACGAGAGACAGAAAAAAGTCACAGATTTTATTATGTTTGTTTTAGTGTCTTTAAAATAAATTGTGTTCAAGAGATAGGCGTGACATCGGTGGAATCCACCACATTTAGTTAAAATAAACAAGAATTAGCGATGGTAAAATTTCAATGCATTTGGTGGGCTGATGATCGAATGTTTGAAGGTCAATCTGGGAATTCCTGACCTGATAACAGCCGATACTAGCAGATAGCGGTCACTTAGGGAAAGTTAACGGAGGATTGATTGTTCTATTGACCAGGTTTATTAAATTTGAAGGTGTGCATATAAATAGCTCGCAAAAAGGTTTCAAGGGTATCTATTGTCTAAAAATATTTCACAGAGGGTTTATGGCGACGCATGTTGCCTTCTCTTTAGCTGGTACTACATTTTCATCCATTTTACCATCCTCTTAGACAGCCACAATAACGTGAGGTGGCGGTGGTGGGGTTGCCAGCAATCACACTCTATTCCGACCTTGAGAAGGGTTCATTGCAATTGTTTGGTAGGCCTGGGTCACCCAGTCTACTTCAGATAAGTACTGCTGTTTGTCATGAGGGGTGTTTTGATTGCAACATTTTTCAACATCAAACACGTAAATTACACAAATAAATCATTTATAACATTCCTAAGTACATGATGGTGAATTCCTATTGTGTACATTATGGAAAGCGCATTTGGTAGATATACTGCGGAGGGCCGAACCCTTGGTCTTTGCCTATTAAACTTATACAAAATGCTGATGGCCCTATAGCGGTGAAATTCAGTGGCCGATTGGAATCTTCGGAGCTTTTCTGTTTAATTTCTATTGGTAGAGAGTGCTGACGAGTTTGTGGTATACAGGGTTAGTGGCAGTCAAGTAGGTAGTTTGAAGGTCTGGGTCGGCGCTCAAAAGGTTCGGGTCGGCGCCCAAAAGGTTCGAAATTTAGTATAAATAATAGCTATATATATATATAACCATGCAATTTTAGGACACTCGACTATACATATTGGGATATGTAGTGCATGTTAATCTTGTGAAAATATCAAATATTTGTTTAGTTATCAACACAATTATTAAGACTAAATATTTCCTGAATCCTTTTTAATTTCTTTAATTAATATGTCAATCAATTTTATCAATCGTTGCTATTATGCTTTTGTAAGATATTTTGATGAAATAATGTCTGAATACTTATGCTCGTTACTCAATAACTATTTAAGATTTAAAATTCAAAATGTAGTAAGTACCGTAACATGTCTGTTTGACTGTCCTAAAATCTGACGATTATACAGCGATTTTTTTCTACACTCTACCTTTACACTCCTCTTAATACAGTATATACCCCATTGAAGCCTTACTGATACAAATGTGATTAAACTATCAATAGAGAGATTTAACATGATTGTCTCCAGCAAATCAGCTAAATATATCTGACTTTGTGTCATGATTTTCGACCATTTAATGACTCATGATAATCATAAGTTTATATTTGGTAGTATCTTTACATATTGATCTCAAATTGAAGAAGACTGTCATACACAATGGACACTTTGTTCTTCTCTCTTCCTTCTCTTCCTCCTACCCCACCCCCGCTAGTCCCCCTCCTCTGCCTGCCTCATTTTCCCTTCTTTATTTAGATAATCGATGGTTAAATATTAGAGAATTGATATATATTACATTGGATTATTTCCCTTTGAGTATTTGCCATTCAAATTGTGTACCGCAATATCACCCCTAAGATATCCAATATGATACAATTCACATATCTATAAACAGATCTAATCCTCCAATATTCAACATGGATAAATAGATTCACCCCCCTCCCCCGATATGGCACACCTCATCTAATTTCCTCATCCAAAGACTATACATTAATTTTACCAAACACCAATTCATCTGTTTTCATAGTTTTGTGTAGAAATATCGAATTTGTTTCATTATTTGTTTTGAATAATAGATAGTTTTAAGAGCTCAGATAACTGACATAACCTTTGGTTATCATCCCTTACAATTTAAATTATGACTGAAGTAAAATGAAATGGTGAATATTCTCTTTCCCCATGGGCTTAAATATCTATACCTCTGTTAACCCTGATAAGATCATTTACATGATTCAAAGATATATAATTCCAGGCTTCATTATGTATCTGTAGGCAAAATTAATTATATGATAATCCCGGTGTCAGAACATCAATCCTTATCACATCAAATCTAATATTACGTCAGGGGTGATGTCAATGTCGGTCAAAATGGCCGACGTGATGGAAGAACACGTTGGTCATAGAAATGTTACGTCGGTTGTTGCTGACGTGCCTACGTGTTTTCTGGAAAACTGCAATGGGACATTTCAGCCGAACGTTACATTTAACACAGAAGCTGTAATACATACATTCATCGCTGATGTAGGTTTTCAATTTGGGATTTAAATTATTGTACCATGGGATGGGGTGCTTTTTTCCTGCTAAATTTTCGATTCTAATTTATTATCATTGACCCCACCTCTTAACTTACTTAAGATTGCTCAAACATAGTAAAACACTAAATACACCGAAATGGGGCTTTAGTGAAAAAGTTTCGGCATATAAACACAGCCGTTTAAATGTGCATAGTGGAGATTTAGCAGGGTGATATCGTAGGCATGAACATTCCTCGTTATGTCTTAAAGGTTAATGGAGCTTAGGTTCTTTTTTCTAACTTTCATGAACTTGTACACCTCCCGACATGCTACCTATCTGTATCCCTATTACTCATGCCGAATTACATGCAAACCAGCTATCAAACTTCTGACCATCATCTCCCATGTTTTGACACAATAATGGTGGTTAGGGCGGGACATAGTACACCCTCTATTTTATAGCAGCCTTTCCTTGTCCTCCGCGAAAAATTATCCATGGAAATTCTATGGGGAAGATTATAATTATATTTGATTAAACGCTTACCGTCATATTTCCTAAACTGATAATAAGCCTCGAAGCCAGTGGCGTCGTAGACATCATTAGATTTGAATGTGACGCGGAAGAAGTTCCCGTCTGAGTTGACCGCTTTTTTCTGGTGCTCTTCTTTAGTCCCACAGAACCGGTTCATTTTCCTATCCGGCAGTTTGATGTTGAAGTTAGAAAACTCCACGTAGTCGCTTTGTGTATCATCCACACACCTGTGATAATAAAAGTAATGATATTAATACTGTTGTTAAAGTTTTGCATCTAGAGTACATTCAACATTGGTCGTGCATGCCTGATTTAAGATCAGTTCTTCTAGTGTGTGTCATCCGCATTGTAAAGCCTAATAGGAACTATACAATAATGGTATAATACAATATAAAATAGTTCAGAAAGAAAACTTCTCGGGGAGCATACCGGAAAATTGTATTGAATTTAAAAGAAGGTATTTATTACCAACTGTGGAACTTTCTTATGGAGAATTAAACCACTTGGGCCCAGGATAAAACCAGAATATGTGCATTCATGAAGTGTATAAATTTATAAATGGACATAGTTTGTTGCCGCATAATACTCTTGATGTCATGTAGTTTATTATAATTTCATTGGAATAGTTTGAGAGAAAACAAAAATTCCTCTCGAGTTGGACAGAAGAATGAAGTCAAAGCACAATAATATTATTGCAAATCAAGCTTTTCGAAAGATATATTGTAACGAAGAGGGACTACATGTTTGTATTGTCTCCTGGAATTACCGTACTGGTGTGGAACAACTTGACACATCCCTTTGTTCTTATTTTACGACATGTGGCCTGGAGGAATTTTATTCCAACTCACCAGAGCCTAGGAAAGGGAGTTTCTTTTACGAAAAAAAGCCTCTTCAGAAAAAGTCTAAGGTCAAGTTACTCATCGAATAATTAATCAACTTTTTGAAAGAAAATTGACAGGATTCCCCTAAAGACAGAAACTCCATTCCATTATTGACTTCTAAGAAGAGAATAAAATAGTTGAGGCTTTTGGTTTTCCAAGATTTCCTCGGATAACAGCGGTTCCTTTATTATTGCACAAGAGCTCTGAGATTTGCATTAATAAAAAGCTGCCAGCAAAGTGCAAAGAACATAGTCTCATGGATCTGAAACCACATACGATCATCAAGGAAGTTTTGGCCTCTTTGATGAGAGAACTTTACACACAGTGTGTCCTATTTCCATCTATAATTAAGTATTTCTCATGAGATGGATTGTACCATGGGAATCCAGCGAATTAAATATTACATCTGCCTCGCTTGAATTTATCTAAAACTGCTGGTCTGATGCATGAGTTGCATTTGACTTTTTCCCTCTGGTTATGGTAATTTGTCACCTCTTTTGAATATATAGCTTTCAATAAATGTCGTCATAGGATGATAACATCAATTAAGCACACAATAAAATTGACTGTACATTCTGACGTGCATAGCGTTCGAGGTCTACAATATCAATACTATTCAGGGGCCTGCTGCAGAAGGAAAGCAAGGGGATGTAACTGTAGTAAGACCGCGAGTAATATCTCTTGATGTTTCTGTACATGGGTATTTGTTCTCTATTAAAGCCATATCACTTCCTTGTCTCTCGCTATCATTCCAGACAATTTCTCAATAGCTGATTCTGCATTATCTATAGCATTCTCTGTCTGTCTGTCAGTTGCCATGGGTGTACTCGTGAAATGAACCGAGGATATGGGGATCATATCGTCTATGACAGATTGGTGGTTGTCTATGTGCTGCTCTGTGTGACCCACGGTTCGGTACCAACCAGGTAAATTGATGGCCGGAAGAGAAACTAGTATTTATTTTGTTGTTGTGTGGACTTGACATTTATAGTACAGACAAAGACAAACTTTTCTACCAGATGTACTATGTAGGTTTTAGGATTTAAGCGTTGTATTCAAAGGGCCCATACAAACCTCCATAATGGTAAAAGTCTCATACTAATATGGCTTAAGACTAGGAATTAGATCTGGAATCTTTCATTAAATGACAGACCAATACAACTACCAATAATCGGAAACCTATGTGACTTTACTAAAGAAGCGTTGGAAACACATTTCCTAAGTAATAAATAACCTTCTCTTCTTGATAGGGATTTCATGTTTCACTTCATTTTAGGGAAACTTAAATGCCCCAGCATAAGCACACAAGCTTAGCAAAATACGATTAAAGGTAAACAGTCGAAGGACTAATGAAGAATTCAGATAGGCTTTGGAAAAGAAGTTGGTCGTTTTGTCAGTGCACAAATACTTTCTAAACGGAAGTGCTCAGTGCCACCTGATGTATCTGTTTGATGTATTGTTGTCCTTTTCACAACCCTGGCATTCATTGGACCGATGGCAGTCATGGACTTCCGTTTCCGCCTAATACCTCACCTCAGTTACAAATGAAGACAGTAATGGGAACGCGAACCGTCAGACATATCTCAGACAAAAACAATTGGTGAATAGCTTTACGAGAGTACGATACATTTTCTTCCGGTAAGAAGAACAAGATACTGCGTACACATACATATGGTAGCATCCCATACATTTCTCAACATTTTCCCCTCGTATTCATGGGCTTCAAATATCAGATTCATTTGGATGAAGTCGCTTGGAAAAAGACAACTACGCTCAGCTCATGGTGTTATAACTTGGTTTATAACTTGAATATATATTTTGGATATTGGAGAACTATTGTGAAAGGAGAGACCGGAGGCGTTAGATCCCGGGATCCGACTGACATATTTTATTATCCAAATGATACACATGTATGGGTTGTAAAATGGTCATGGTTGTTGGTGATTGGCCAGTACATTTCTATATCAACTCTGCTGTTACCTGATCCTCTTACTAGACTTGTTAATGATAATTTGGAATATTAATAACAATGTGGTTAATCATTGTTACGCAATCATTGCCCCATGTGATATAACAATGGTTCGAACTGAGATTTGACCTCTCGATAATACTTTCCTGTCGCCTCAACCGATCATTGAAAACGAATTATGTGATTTATTCATACCATTGTCACATTCATGGCTATTCAACTTCATGATTGGATTAAACCTCCAAGGATGTATCTGTCAATTGTTCGGTTGATCATTGGAATTTCAATTGTTAAATCCTACATTATATACGATGTGATTCGAAATGGCCTCTTTTGGTTGAATAGAAAAGCGGGGTGCCCATGTTATGCTTGTGGTTAGGATCAATATGAGGACAGATTAAATTCAAATTTATCCCGGTGAAGGGTACGTCTTTTTTGTACCGAGAAGATCAGGAACACATATCTATAATGTCAATCACAACACTACATTTAAAAGCAATATAATTGCCAATGGCATACCGTAGAATGTATAATACTTCCCTGAGTAGCAAGACAAAGACGGTGGTGTGCTTCATATATATATATATACATTATTCACTGTATACAGTAAATAATGATGGATGCCATAAATGCATAGAAGGTAGATGGAAAACTTGTGAACTGGATTTTATTATAGATCCTTGGCCTAGGAATAATGGACCTATATATAACACTTCGAGCAAATGGGAATACATGACGGATAGGTGAACCGATACCCCACACTGTTCCTCATCCGCCTTGTTTTCATCATATTCACTATGGGTACATACTGGATAGAAATGGAGTGAACTATGGGAAAGACATTGAATACATTTACGTCCCGGAGGCTGAACTTATTGTATAACCACAGGAAGATTGTTTTCCCCGATTTCTAGAGCTTCTGGAGTTTGGTTCATATGCATGCAATGGGAAAGTTCAACAATAGGTATGGACATAAGTATAAATAGCATAAAGTAGCATCAGCATCATCATCAGCATCAGCAGGATAATGTATTATTTCTGACTAATTGAAAATGATATGATTATTCCAATTAATCAATATACAACCTGTATCGTTTCAGGTGGAGACTATAATATTATTTTCTCGCTTTCTAAAGCTTTGATCAGGCATCACTGTGGAGGCAGTTTGAGTTTATATAAAGCAGAATATTTGTTGAACAAAAATGATGACAGATGATTAAGATGTAATTGTGCTCAATCTGCAGGACTCCTTTGATCTGATACGACGATTATTATCGTGGTATTCGCTAATTTATTATTTCTCTAGTGACTTTCATTAGGGCAGGGACAGACATAACCCAATAATAATACAATTCAATGGTATATACGTTTTATAACATGATAAATCACTTTAATTAGATTCCTTCGTCTGCTGTCATGTGTATTTAGGCGACTATAATTACCACTGCGTACCATATATTTCAATACTTAGTGACTTTTTCCTACTGGTCTTTGAAATATTCAAAAGCAGTGGTAATTTGTTACAGGTATCGGGACGAGGGAGGAGAAGCATATGCATGTAGGTTCATATATATCTGGGAGGATATATTGAGATTAAGAAACCTTTCTATCAAATATGGAGGGGCTTCCAAGAAGGGAACGTAGGTAGGTTTAATTAATTCATTGAAAATCCTCCCATATATCATGTTGCTTCAGCCATCCCATCGGTCAAATTCAGGACGGTCTCCTCCCTCTGACTCGTGCAACAGAATATCCCTGCGCATCATATTGATAGCAGTAATTCCCTTTTCTTGAAGATCTTAAATAGATGTAGGGATTTCATTTATTTCTCAACACTATACATGTAGCGAATAATCATGATTCATCCCGTAAGTTAATCTATCTATATATTCCATTTTACTGTTTTGTTTGAAGGTATATCTTTGGTGAAAAATACAATTATATGACTTTTCTTTTCGGACGCTAAGCAACTTTACCACAAAATTTAAAGAAGTAAATGCTCTATCATATACCTCCAAAAGACCCCCATAGTATATGGAACTGAATATCATGTAAGTACCAAGGGAAGCATTTTGATAAAGGCCCTTCGCAAGATTTAGCACCACAAATATATCACATTGGGTAAATTAATTTGTTTCTTCAGGGGAGATCATCCCAGGCTGCAGGTTCCATAAGCAATTGGGTTTGGACGAGAAGAATAAACCTTTCCGATGGGTTGGTCGATTAGATATCCTCCTGATATTTATATAATAATAACGCTGCTTTCCACTGAAACAACTGAGTTCCACCAGGAGGCTGGTTTATCGTTCTCTACGCTGTTGTAAACCACCTTAAACAGTTACCCACGTGCATCTAATCTATATCTATAAGGAGGTAGGATGAGGCAGGGGCCCAAATAAAGGACTCCTCTTCGAAATATGAATTAGGAAATATCCAGAATAGGATTTTCCCCAAAACGCGGAGCGCGCACTGCACACAGTTAGACCCAAACTGCATGGTGTAAGGTCACGAATGAATGTAGATTGTCGAATCAAACTGTCGTTCTCCAAATCTATTTCCATTCAATGACTGGAACAAAGATGCCTTACCAAATATGTATACACACAATATATGATTGATGAAATTATTTGTTCTTAAGCATCTACAGGCGTCTTTGTAATTTATTTTATGTATATCAGCATCTAGTTTGCTGTCTACAAATATAATAATAACTTTCGGATATAAAATGTTATGATACATGTACATAACCACAAAGTATATAAGAAATACTTACGCGGGAGCAATTCCTTCTACGTCAAAGTAAGGGAAGGTTATGTGTATCCTTTCATCAGGGCCACCGTAGAAAAGGTAGTGGCATTCCGTGTTGCGCGGGTACAAACCCGGGAAATTGGGTGATCTAAATGTACCATTTGGCGCCGCCACACTCCGGAATACAAAACCACAAACTGGAAATAAATAAAAGTTTACTTATCACAACATTCGATCCTCCACATGGCGATTAATTAATGTACGATTCGTTTAATAAGCGAAGAGGTAAAGCTGCGCTGTCAGTTAACATCGGTCAAATACTTAAGTTTTTCTCCCTTTTGTTCCATTTTGTTCACCAACCCATCTAAAAGGCATTTACACAACTTTTAGAGGATTTTGTCCGTTTTACTTTGCTACAGGGCTTCATTAAAGTCAACATTTATATTTCGGAGACTCGCCGAACTCCTTTCTTCTGGTGGTTTCTCTTAATATCATCCACCGGCGGCCGTTTTTTCTGGACCTATTATTGTATACTTACAGGACTTATAACAACAGCTGGATATTGAGCAATATAGTCTATCAGTCATATAATGTGAGTAAATCTGGTACGATTCTTGTCATAATAACTGTGAACGCTGTTTTAACTATTGTATGATTTGTTTCAAAGGCGAAGAATTAATTCTCTTAACGGCATGAGCTTTTAATTTGGGGGCTATGATGTTTTCCCACAGTTCTCACCACATTTTTTATGACTGACAATTATGCATGCCCCTGAATACTATGTTTCAGATTTTGAACGAACATGAAAAAAACTAGCTGGTATGTTCTGATTCAACTTTCGTCCTATCATTTGAACTTCGCCATGGATCGGACATTGACCTCAAGGCTTTTGCCGACTTTACGGAATATAAACTTTATAGGGACCTGGGAGTAACATAAACGGGGATCGATCGATCTTGCAATAAACGTAAAGGCCTATTAATGCCCATGGCTTCCAGCATCCTTGGAGATATGGCCACAGTCAATATCTCTTTCGTATTCGCCAAAGGAAGAACTCTGAAGTCATGGATATCTTAACGTCTCCATATAGTATTGGCGTAGTCCATGGAAATCGATTCAAGAACGCTAGATGTAATTGATAGAGGTTGTTCTAATGACAAGACATGTTTCATATTTACAGGAGCATGGTCTAGATGTAATCTAAGATCTAGGATGGTAATTACTTGTGGGCACTTTAATTTATTTTATTACCAACTTTCCTCATAATGTCATGTCTTGGTAATTCTGACATGAACTTATAATTCAGTTTTTGATTAAGAGCGGCGATGCTGAGCCTCCTCTAGGCTGCAACGGTCGCTTTGCCTTTTTACCATAAAACAACCTATGATTCCGGAAGGGAATTAAATATTTCAATCATTGCACTACGTCCACATAGATCACTCCCAGCAGTATCGACTAAACACTGAAGAGGTTCTACTAGTCTCGCACCATAAGTTTGTGCCAGTTGTTTTTTTAACTTCTGTTTGATAAGAACTAAGTTTCGATCCTTCTCTCGAGGGGTGTCCCTATAAAGGCAAATCCCGCCGTCCTCAGATCGCTCGTCCCCCAAATGATACTCCTCTCTACCCGCCGGCCTTATAGCCAACCCCTCAGCGCCAGTGCTGTGCCAATCAATGACCCGGCAATTGCCATAGCAACAGCATGTTGTTGGCTGCACGAGAGGGCTCCTTCCATATCTACTCAAGTATATAGTGGACTTTGGGTGAGATTTGAACCAGGCGTATCCGTTACAAAATAAGCTTCTGGGGCGTCAGCAATAGTGTGACTATTGGATGTCCAGTGTTCAATTCCGAAGTGTTAACTCTTCATTTCTATTGAAACAAGACTTCTTGAAACCATGCCGTTTGAGATTAGAATTTCGGTTATCCTACGATGGATAAATAATTTCAATATTTCTAAAAATAAAGCGAAACAGAATTCAACTTGATTTAAGACTTCAACATTGGTTTTGTAAACTTGTTCTTATTCTTGTGCTCTGTAAATACCACTCAGATTCAACCCAGCAATAAAGCAACATGAATCATTTCAAACTACAAAATGTTGTAGTCAAGTCGTAATTAAATTTAAAGAATATTATGATACAGGGCTCGTGCATAACTACTTGTTATAATCAATGTAACTGTGGAGATGTATTGTTAGTAATTAATATCTGCCATTATGCTCTGCAAGCAGACACATATGAAAATGTACCGGTCATATACACTTACCTAGCTCTTTATCTTGCTCTCCACTGCTGATACCGAAGTCTGAAATAAATCGAAAGAACGTTATTTTATAAAACTGATACTGTTCTACGGGAATCGATTCTCATTCAGCAGTAAGAACACGCAGCACAACCATATGGGAAATCTTGCATAGAAATCCATAACGTTTATTTGGGAATGTTTGTTTAGCTACAACAGGAAAGGCGCCATCTGTAGCCAGGAAGCTTTGGAAAGCACCACCCCAAAAACAATATTGTTTTGAGATGATCATAAAAATTCATGTATTCTAATTTGAATTCCTCAGAGCTGCTGTGGAATAGATCCCTTGGGGTATTATGAAATGAAACTTTTACCACGAATGTTGAGGCTATGTGGATACTCGTTTGCATATATAGCCTCAAACCCATATGGTAGTTCAGAATGATATATATATATACTGGGCATCATTTATGCTGAAATATCAGAAGATAAGCAAAACAAGGCGCAGAAGTATGTAGTCCATGCATGGAGTCTCCACATCTCGGACATTTGTGATGCGTTTCAGGAAAATGAGTCACAAGTCGCAAAAATCATATTTTTCAAAGTGATTTATTCACCAGATATCTCTTCATTGACATGTTAGAAAACAGGGCGAAAATTAAAGCTATGAAGCTGATTTTTGACAGATAGGAGATGTATGAGAGTCTAGAGAATAAAGGCAGACCCCTCAGAAATAGACAAGCGAGGATGTTAAAAATTAGGAGAGTTAGGAGTGAAAAAACCAGGATGAGTGTATTTTATAAAGGAAAGCAGATATGGAATAAACTGTCAGAATTACTGCGAATGGAGGGGGATAGGGAACAATTTGTGAAAAATATCAAAAACAGAGCATGGGCCCAATACCTGGACCAAAATCCGGATCCCCCTCCCTAGATATGAATTATGAAGGTAATTATTTGCATGTCTCAGACAAAAATGTGCCCTGAGATGTGCCCTGAGTTCTTTTTTTTTTGTTTTTTTGTTTTTTTTTGTTTTTTCTCATGTATTTTGTTTTATTTAAATGTGATAGGCCTTAAATGAAATAAAAAAAATGTTTTGATTTTGGGTGGGTTTAGCACTTTGAAGGTAATCTTATGGAGTATATTTAGTTTCTTTACTGGTAATGGATCACCCAGAAATATTGCAAACTCTTTTTCAAACAAAATATCAAACATAAAATATTCAGCAACCGGCCAAGCCCTGCCCGTTAGTCTATACACTTTAATAATGACTCTTAACAATAAGAAAAATGGCCTTTTCTTTTATTATCTGAACTGTCAGAGTATCAATAACAAAATTGACCTTATCAAACAAAACCTAATATCAATTAAACCTGATTTTATCTCTCTTTCGGAGACATGGCTCACTGAATCAACACCTGACCAGCTAATTGCTCTATCAGGCCACAATCTAGTTAGGCAAGGTAGAAATTATTGCCTTCCCAACTCGACTACAGTAAAAAAGGGTGGCGGATTACTATGTTATATCAAACAAGGTCTACACTCTGAAATTATTCCTGAACTGAGCACTTCTTCACCTCATCTTGAATCGGTTACAATTAAGATTAAGCCTATAAACATCAAACCTTTCTTCATAACCTCTGTTTACAGACCCCCATCAGGCTCTATTGACTCATGCCTGGAATCCCTCACAAATATACTCTCCCAGTGCTGCCTAGGTAATACTGTCCCAGCAGAAAGGATAATCCTTGGTGACTTCAATATTAATATGCTAAAAAATAACTGTCCTGATAGAAATAAACTCAAACTTTTCAACCAGCAAAATGGGCTAGCTCAACTTATAATTGAACCAACAAGATATGCCATAAGAGGAGACGCCTCCACATCCAGTCTTATCGATCTAATTTTAACTAACTCAATCAATATCTCTGATAGTGGAACTCTTAATCACAACTTAAGCGACCACAAGGCTATATTCTTTATCAAGAAAAAAGCCAAAATCTCTAGAGTTTACAATATGAAACGCAGCAGGAGCTATAGAAATTTTAATTCTAACCTCTTCCAAATGAACCTTCGTCAAAACTTTGACTGGCTCAATTTCAGATCAATTACTAATCCTGAAGAGTCATGGGAATTTATCACAAATGCTATATCAACTACACTTGACAACATGCCCAATTAAAAATATACTAATCAGAGAGAATAATGACCCCTGGATCTCCAGAGAAATACTTGATGCTATTAAATATAAAAACCTAGCAAGGAAGAAAGCCAAGCATACTGGCTCCTCTGATGATTTGAATGAAGCAAAAAGACTCAGAAAAAGTGTGAACAAGATACTTCTAAATGCCAAAAAAAATTACATGCACCAGACCCTCTCAAATGTTAATGACCCTAAGAAATATTGGAAAACAATAAATATGCTTCTTCCCTCTAAAACCGCTAGCTCAGAAATAAATCTGAATGATGAGAATGGCTCCCCCATACCAAAGAATAACCTCCCTAACTATATTAATAATTACTTTGCGCATATTACTTGTAATTTACTTAAAGACATAGCTGATATACCCTGGACCACAACTATACCTAATAGGATTACTGAGATCCACACTATTTCAACCAATGAAATTGAAATGCTTGGCTTAATCTCTAAAATCGATACTTCAAAGTCATCTGCAATTGACAATGTTCGAAATTCAATAGTCAAAGAAGCCTTTGCTTTATTATTACCTGAAATGACTCACTGCATCAACATGTCCTTCTCTAGCTGTATCTTTCCAAAAACATGGAAAACAGCTACTGTTGTACCCTTATTTAAAGGAGGCATATCCACACAAGTTAACAACTTTTGTCCTATCTCTCTACTCCCAACCCCCAGTAAACTTATAGAGAAAATTGTTCATACCAGAGTTCTTACTTACCTTAACAATAATAATATTCTAGACAGTAACCAAGCAGGTTTTCTTCCAGGTAAATCCACAATAAATACAATAAGTCGTCTTACTGATGACATGGCCATTTCAGTAGAAAAGAAAACCCCTACCCTCCTTACTTTTATTGATTTTAGGAAAGCCTTTGATATGGTTGATCACCAAATATTACTTCAGAAATTACTTAACATTGGGAAACGAGGCAACCTCCATTCCTGGATGAAATCTTACCTTTCTAACCGCTTCCAAAAAACAATTGTTAACAACCTACTGTCAGAAAAAGCTCAAATAAAATCAGGAGTACCCTAAGGATCAATCCTTGGACCTCTCCTATTCCTTATATTTATTAATGACATTGGACACCACCTCCACCATACTAACTATCTTTTATACGCTGATGACACAGTTCTATATCAATCTGATCTATCCATTACTAAACTTTATCAAAATATGCAAACAGACCTTGAATCCTTAGCAAACTGGTGTAAAATAAATAAATTCCTAATAAATGCCTCCAAAACCAAACTCATGATAGTCAACAAATCAGCAAATAAAAATCTCCCCCCACCAAAAATTATTACTCTCAACTCTAAACCCCTTGAGACTGTCCACACCTATAAATACCTGGGTGTTCTTTTGGATGACAAACTAACATTCCAGCCTCACATAAAAAAATATAATTAAAGTAATATCACACAAAATATTTCTTTTCTTACGCATCAGACACTTACTAACTGACAAATCTGCTCTCCTAGTCTTTAAAAGTAAAATATTACCATTTTTTGATTATGGGGATATACTCTATCATGACACGCACCAAGGTAATCTATTAAAGCTGCAAAGGCTACAAAACAAAGCTCTTAGAGCCATTCATAAGGTAGATGCTCTGCATCCCACACATGATCTGCATAGGGACTTGAAAGTACCATTTCTTCATGATAGAAGAGAATTACATCTAAGATTATGTGGACATTCTAGAACTAAATCTAAATATTATACCTCCCAAAATGACAACAAAAATACTAGAGCTAATGATGCCCCAATTCTTAAAACCTTTTTCTACAAATCTCAATCTGGTAAAAACTCAGTATTTAATAAAGTAGCCAAATCCTGGAACCAACTCCCCCCACGATCAAGAAATATAGGAAACATTGAAACCTTCAAGTCCCTTCAGAAAAAATGGCTGCTTGACACTATTACTTGATATTAACCTCAACTTGAAAATGTGTCCGGTCCAAACAGAAAATCAAAGTTGTGATACTACCTAACATGATTGAACCGTACACCTCCCTCTTGTCTAGTCGACTATTTAAGGAAATCATTTCTGTGAAAAATCAGATGACCAGATATACTCCTAATCTATGGTTGAGGAGCATCAAATCCTAATGAAACATTATTAAGAAAGGCTTGCAAAATATATGTGGATCACTCTCATAAGATAGAGGTTAATCCCTTTGCAAATCTATTACTTGTATATACACTTCTTATGAATCTAACGATCCTAACCTAATGCTAAAATATCATTTATGGGTCACACTTTACATAAGTGGTTATCCCATCATTAGCATTAATATTATTATTATTAATATAATTAAACATTCTCACTAAAATTTCCTTCGATTCACTTGACGACTATGTACAAATGTATTTATGTTCTTCAAAAGCTGGGTTACACCAGAACATCCTACCACCATGGGAGGTGCTGGACCCAGTGGAAATAAAATCTTTAAAAAAAAAAAAAAAAAAAAAGAAACACTTCTCAGATGTCCTTAATGTTTCCCACCATTAGAATCCTCTTGATTTCATCTTGTCATATAATGGTAGCTCAAAATCCCTACCGACGAATAATTTCGGGTCGGATCACTTTGAGTTTTAGTTGTCTATTGTGAATGTACTAGACTTGTCACTTTATTCCTTCCAATAATGGTATCACTTAATTCTGGATAATGTAAATTTCCGTTTGGAAATTGGACCCCTAACTGATTACAGCACAGTCTCCATCATTCCTATACATGTAGACGACCTTGAAGCTACACTGAATAGAAGAGAGGTTCATCGTGCGGAACAAAGATGCGAATGAATACGAAATGGTTCCTCATAATTGCCACCTAAGAACAACTTCTAGGTCAGCATTGGCCGTTCCAAGAGCGTCAAATGACTTCGTAATGGTTGGATTAGGGCTCCTCCAACTCGGTTCCATAGGGAATAAATCCCATTTCCGCCCTAGCAGATTCCAATGTCTATCTCAAGAGGGTAATGTATTGGACAATTAGAAGTGGAATGCAATTGCTGTTAATAAATAAAGAATGGAGCCTCTATGTATAATCTATGGTAGTCCATGAACAAACTGTCGTGTTTCGCCATCCACTTTCGACATGACCTTTTGAGGATCGACTAAGTGAGGATGACAAGAGGCTTTCAAATTTGTAAGGTAAAAAATCTGTTGCCATGTTCAATATCCATACAGAAATTAAATTCATAAATAACTCTGCTGTGTTACATTAGAATAGAGATATTTCCCAAGTCCCATCATTGGAAAATGTGTATTACCTTTCTGAACTACCTCATAAGGCTCATGAGGCTTATACCTATTCAACGTGATTCCTTTTGGGTATAATTATACACAACTTTGGAGTTCTGTCCAGAAAAGACCTCTGACATTAAGAATTTTAATGGAAACATAGTATGGATACTTCAGGACCTATAGCAATATCTTGTGGTGTTCATAATTTCATGACATCTTTTTACTTTAATATTGATAAAATAATTTATAATCTCATGCCAGAGATTTAGTATAAATTACTTAATCCTGCATGAATCATATCAATATAGTCTTCTCAACAAGTCAATGGACATTTCTCTAAATTTATGTGAAGAGATCTATTTTTTACCATTCCATTAGCAGTGCCCCATGATGTAAAATATTTTTTAAAATAATGTGTACAGAGAAATCTTAGCGGCAATTACAAAAAACACGAAGATGTTTAGATTCGTACCAGTGAGTCACCCCAGCTCTATAGACCACTTGGTCATCCCACAACCCATATCCCACAGGCCTTAATTAGATTAAGAATTAATAGCCTTACCTGTAACAAACTTATATATGGCCTTGAACCCTTTAGCTTCCGAAGGTGATCTGCTTCGAAAAACTATTTCCATCTGATTGTCATTCGACATCAGCATGGGTGGTCTTTTGCTCCCGCAGTAAACCCCAATATCTCGTGGTTGTCCACCGATGTTCACACTGGCGGTTACTGAATCAACGTCCTCACAACTACAAAATCACAAAAAAAAAGAAGATAAGTCATATTAGAGACGAAGCTTCATTATGTTTTGTAAGCTGATTGCTCGGAATCAATCAAATCAAGGCAATAGTCCTTCTGGCGCGTCAACTGGGTCCCACTGAAACTTGAAAAACATTGATTAATATTACCCACAAAAGAAAGGGATGTGCAGATAACTCTTTCACTGAAAGCAACTTTTGAAGACTCCAGATGGATGTGGTTAGAATTCATTCTACGTTATATCTAGGACCTTTCTAGGAAGGACGAAGCTTGTGACACTATAACTACTCTACTGTGACTAGAGGTGGCAGAAGTTTACCTATATCTCATCATCAGATTTCTCTTGTGAAACTAGAACCATAATTCTAATAAAAGGCAAAAAGAATAACTAATTTAGCCAGTGAATAAAATTACATCATCTACTACGTCATAGAGCAAACAATTGTTATTATCAAGATCTAAAAAGCATTTGTTGTAGCTCTTTCTGCCGTAATTAATCGTGATTCAAAACAGAATGAGAGTGTTTGGATAACATAAAAATACCTTTACATTATTACACCATCCAAATGAAGCATTTCTTTTCAGAAAATGTTTCTATAACCACATAGTATATCATTAACAAGAAGCTCCATATCAGGACCAGACAATTACTTGTATGAATGGGACACAACAAAAAAGAACCACGCTTTTGAAAACGTGAGAATATAGACACCTTACAATGACAAGATCTTAAGATAAATATTGTAGGAGAGGGATATATACCTCTATATATCTTAATCATCATAGAGGTTCTTGATTAATTCTCCATGCATTCTCGGCCTGTAGCTCTGACTTTCAACAAAACAAGGATTTTAGAAGCCCTCAAGCTCTTTGACAGTGAAATTTCCTTCTCTAAGTCTAAAATATCATCAAGGATATTCGTTTACGTGTTACATTATATTTGCCAGGCCGTCAATGCATATAAATACAGAAAGGAGAATAGAATGGGACAGTCGTCTAGAACAAAATGTTAGACAGAATCTAAGATCTACAGAATGACCTTGGAGAAATGAGAGACATATATGCGAAAACAGTGTTATTCTCCCTGATTTAATTACAAAGATCTAGACTTAATGAATGAATCAATCAACAAATGAATAAATGAAAAGAAGGAATACTTCGTGAGCATCCATTTTAATTCGACTCAATCAATTGTAATTCCTTTTTGTTACTTTAATCATTTCACAGAGGTTGCTAGCCAGTCTAGATCTCTGTATATCATGTTTAATGTGGAATAAAATAAACATTAGATATTTAGATAGAACATTTTAACCAAGCTGCTTAAACCCAGAGGAATATTTAGAAACCGTGAGTTATGACTAGACGCAATGAACCCAAATTAAGGCTGTATTTTTCCATAAAGAAATGCTGAGTTTAATCCTATATGATAACTGCCATTCATGACCCATTGTAATTTTTTTTCTCATGAAACAGACCGGTAATAGATGATCTACAACTAAATGAATGAGAGACAAGGGCCAGGCCTTGAAACAAATGGCGATCTTGGTGCATCTAGGCATTTCCCTCTAGTGGGAAATGTGATATATTTCAGGTGCAGAGCAGTCCTGTTTTTAAGCTTATTTTGCCCCTATTAGGCGTAAACCCACTGGCTATCTCACGTGTCCTATTCCTAGCATTGTGTTGTTCGTGGGTGGTATACTCTTTACTTCCAGAAGTATACCTTCCAAATATTCTTTAAGATTAACTTTAGTTGATCAAAATCAGTATAATTTTATGTCTCAAGGGCACATTCAACTTGATTTATGACATTAGTATTCTGGTATAATATATCAGACAGTTGATACAGGTTTTTTAAAACACTACTGTCGCCCGTCCAGAAGGGTTCAATACATTTATCAATATATCTGGATCCACTGTTATTCAATAGTATTAGACATTGTCTGACTAATATGTGGATTGATAATACTACAATACTTCTCCTCTTACTAAATAGGTATAAGTATGAATAGCGAAGCCCAAGATAACCTGTGGGTTTACCTTACATGTGAATGTATACTTGAGGTTAAATCCCTGGATATGGATCTTATACCTAATGACCATGCATTAATATTTCGTCATTGTGAACCGCTAGTAATCGCGATCGTGATTTCTACTTCTACGTGTTAGGTGCCCGTATGTGTATAATACTGGCAGTATCAAAACGCATGTTATTAATTCCATTTAAGATAGAATACCTCAGATCGTTTAGCATTCATCATCGCCTAATGTATTTATAAATGTTACAGCCCCTCTAGAAATAAGCTGATATGTGTGTGCGTATTATCTTGTATATTGGCACTTGGGGGTGGTATGAATTAACATGCAGAAGGCAAATATTACTGGTATTATCCCCAGGGACAGATCAGACATATATATGAACCACAGTAAACAGCGCCCCAGGCCAGGTAAATATGATTCATTTTTATAGCAAATATGTATTCTTGTTGAAGTTATCTATAAATGTTTCAACCCTAGTGCAGAACTTTAAATCCTTGGACATGGGAAGGAGGGCAACCTATTTGTTAATTATTCCCAGTATGAAATCGAAATCTAGTCGTGTTTTATATCCTAATGCTGTACTCGGCCATGGAAACTATTTTCAAAGCAACACAAGCAATTCTCTATTTTATGTTTCATGGGCCGATCCTTGAAATCGGCCCATCTCAAGCGCAGGCAAGTTTTATGTTTTCGTTTGATGGTCAAACCCATACCTATCATGCAATAGAATGTCTATATACTGGTAGAGAAAGAAGGATTATGGTCTTCCTGCATCATCATGCTTAAGAAGTAGGAGGACATTTTCAGGCTTGGAAATGTGTGCGAACAATTATTAAAGTTTATTCAAAAGTCAAATGTAACCAATGTAAAATATTGGAAAAAAGCAGCGGAAACTGTGCAAAGAATTAAACATAGGCAGTTTACTTACAGGGCAGGAGGTCTTAAAAAATCGTAGGATGATAAATATAAATTGTGATAATCTGGATCAGCTATAAAAGCTGGCAAAACCAGTGGATTATGATTTCTCGGTAAAAATTTAAAAACTCATTTGGAAACATTTTCCTTCCAATCCAAAAGGAGAAAATCGTGTATTATTTAGCATCCATTTCGTGTAGCCTGAATTTGAATGCATCTGTATTTGAAATAAATTAAATCCTTGCATCTTAGCGATAATTTCAACGATTTCTTAATTAGAATGAGAACATCCTTTCGAGTAAACATAAATAATAATTTCTCCAAAATTTTAAAGATGCAGTTCTGATAACATATTTACTCCCAAGGATAAAAGACACATAACACATGTAAAGAGGGTTCCTTCAGAAGTGGGCATACAGATTACAATGGAAGGATTTTACCATAGAAAGGTTGTAATGCAAAAGTTAAACGAAACTATTTTCCAGCGATTAATGGGAACATCCAATCTACCTACCATTCGCATTACTATATATTTCTCCCTAGCATACCTATTGTAGGCTACTGATCATACTGATACACAGGAATTGGCATAAACAAGACTCATTCTGCCATAAACCCATATACATAACATTCATCGTATGGCTAAAAGTACAACATAAACACCATTCTCGGCCATGATACACGATGCATGTCACCTTAAACAAAATAAGTCACATCAATTCATGGATGATTGAATTGAAGGCAAGCAAAATAAACAAGTCTAACTCAAGCTCAGTTTTCTTCAACCAGTTTTATTCTGCATACATGAATTATGTTTCCCACCCAACAAAACCAATTAAACAGTTACATAATTTAGCCATACATGTGTAGACACACGTGTGGTCGTGCAAAGCCATAACATCATTTTCCTAGAATCCAGGAATTGAACAGGAGATGGTTAGATAAACCGTCATTACAAATTGTTCATCTTGGTCTTTTCAAAGTGGTTACATCATTATCAGGACGAGTATCCTACCAAGTGTTTCACTAATATTATAAATGACTTTACTCATGCCCGAAGGCTTAAAACACCTTGACAAAGGATGATCTTTTTGTTTTTAAACGTCGGACCATAGAGAGAGAACAACGGATATCACAAGCTTGTTACTATCACCTTTAATTACGAAGGAATAACTATGTTGATTGCAATTTTTCTTTGCTTAATCTCCATCTGCAGTAGCCTCTCTGAATACACAATTTTTAATGATACATTTTGCAAAGTTTATCTCCTCACTATACTGCATGCAAAATATGGGCGAAAATATAATGTCCTCTTGGTCACACCAAAGAAGATGCCTGCCGCGGCTACCAATGGCAACTATCATTATGTTCATAAGTGATTATATATAATTGCGGCACTTTCTTCCTGATCACTAAGCATCTTACAACCATACTAAATAGATTGTAAGAAACATGTTAAACAACCTTTTTTCGGTTCCGAATACGTTTGTGTTAAAGCGGAAGTTTAGTTCTTATGCCTCCAAGCTAAGGGGCTATTTGGTCCAACTAAGAAGCTATTTCTATACACAGGATTTCCCATACAGGAAAGAGGGAATGGTCTTTCAATAATACAGATCTCCCACTCGATATAGATTAATGCAATTACTTCAATTCTCTATGGGTAGGCGAATTCACATGATAACAGGACACACATATCTGGTTGATACCAATATCTTAATAACTGCATGTATGTGCGCCCCCGAATGTAGTTTAAAAATGGGCAATTGATGGAAACGGCTGATTCTTATGCTGCAGGTTTGCGTAGATTGAAAACAGGCATATTATAATGGAGGTAGTCGTGGAGAAAACAGCAACCTAATGAGGGCTGGTGTTTCTTTAGGGAGTTTTTCAATGCCTCTCTGAGACAAATAAACTAAGTATTCGGGCGTAGTGCGACAGTGATTATTCTTTTCTTCTATATCTTAATTATGAACTTTAATAGCTTCTCCATACCAGACCCGTACATGTGTTACGTATCTGATCCATCTTGAAGTAAAGGTGTGGCTGTTTTATGGATATAAGAGTAAAAGAGTTTGTATCACAGGCGCTGATCTGACGGCAGCTTTTTTTTCTGCTATTAGCAGGTTTAGTCTTACAATACCGGTCGATGACTTCAAAATTAATTGGCAATTTAACTATTAAAAAGTGTAATACCCGAATATATTGCCTGTGGCGCCAAAGGAGCTAGATATTACATTATTACAATATCTAAATTTGCTCACAACTATATAGGGCTTCAATCTGTAGAAAGAAACTATACACTATGAAATAATCTTTCGTAAGCAGAAATCCATTTATTTATAGCCTAATATTAGGGTCAATGATCCGCTGACAATTCCCGAATCTAGGTCTACCAATCTGAATAGCCCAAAAAGCCTTACACTTTCAATGCTAATCCGACTACATATAGAGGCAGGAAATGTTATGTTCATTCCGCAAATTGCCAGTCCTCTGCAGTAACTACTGGGCCCATGTTATGTGAGCCGTTAGGAACCACAGTTTAAAAATGCTAAGTTGCAATTAGTCTCATTTGTGTTAGTTGTCACCCGATTTCTAACTCATGTTGCCTCTTGGGAATAGAGGCAAAGAGAATTATCGGCCAGAGGAATAAATAATTTCCATTTCAAAGTTGGTCCTTTATCATGTCCCCAGGCTCCTAGAAATTCTTGATTGAGTCGCTGATTAGCATTTAATGAAATGGTTATTTTCGCTTCTTCATCTCCCTCGTTCATTAAGCAGAGGCCCTGCTCAGTTACAATATCTTGCAAGGCGTAGAGAGATAAGATGATGAGCGGTTGACTTCCATAGATAAGTACATGCTACCGCGTATCAAACGGTCAGTCTACTTTAATATCTAATCGTATCGATGCTTGCTTAGTATGAGTATGATCTTGCTTCGTCATTGCTTTGCGATGGGCATTCTCATTGCATGCTACTGTCCAGATATAAGATATTTTACCATATTTAATCCCTTTCACGATTTTCAATTAGAATCGTAAGAAGGGTAAAACCTCCATGATATTCACAACATATAATACGTTGAGAGGTGTATACAGAACAGTATGATAAAATCAAAGGCTTTTCCTTACCGCGGATAGAAATAGGGAACGATGTGTGTCGTGAAATAGCCGTTGGCTTATACTCCATCCGTCTAAGAAGATAAATAACTCCCACATAAAAATGTTTTCCATCGTCCGTTGTATAACAATGATTTACAGACGACGGAACATTAGATGGGTGCTCGGCTTACCGCTTCTGGATGTTTCTTCCACATAAAAAGAGATTACAGTGATCAAGGTGTAAGCAAATGTCGACTCCCTGTAGGGCGCAAGATGAACAGCGAATGTCATTGGATGTTGTGTGCGCTCCGTCTGCTCTTGTCTCTATGAATTGTATCACCTGATGTACTAGGGTAATTGTTCCATATAACTTCACACCATAGAGTACCCCATCTGCATGGAACCACGCTCACGTAAGGAGGCACTTACCTTTATAGGACACACTAACCCGTAAGGTATTGTTGATGGGGGTATGTCAGATGTACTTTGTGTGGGTATATATGAAGAAATGAACGAAAAAACACTGGATATAGGAGAACCCTTGGGGGCATTCTTAACAACTGAAGTTTCAGTGGTTAATACTCTGTGTCAAATGTAACAACATTTAAAGAATACTTACTCATATGGATTCTGGGGATTACCCGATGGGTAATTAAGATCGAGGTCAGTAAAGATGATTTGCACTCGTTCCCTTCCTGATCCAAGGAACGTGTATCGGCACGTTAGGTCGTTGGGGTATGCATTTGGGTAATGGGGACTTTCAAAAGTCCCATTCCGCGCATCCTGTGAACTGACGAACTGACGAGAGCATTCTGTCACTGAAAAGAAAAGGAATAAGAAGTCCGTGATAACATCGTTATTGTCAAGTAGTGAATGTTTGTGGAATGGGAATGAAAATTCTGACTGTATACACTACACACTGATGCTGACATTTGTTACTATAGAAGGACTTGTCACTTTAGGAAGTGAATTGTGTATCATATTGTTATCCCAGGTTTCAAAAAGACATTGTGTATGGAATAAATTCATGTAAACCCTACCTATTAGACCTGTATTTGTGAACCCATATCAATTACATTCCTCAATGTATCAAATGTCAGTTCAGTGAGCCATCAAATAAAACATCAAATCGCAAATGAAAAAATCCAAGGCAGCATTATACATCAAAAGGGAAGAACAACAGTTAGTATTCATCCATGAAAGCACCTAGAGAAGCCAAATAAAGTAAAGGTTAATAAATAGGTATGACTCCTTGGACAGCTTAAAGGTAGAAAGAAGCAAAGCGAGCATTAACATTGTACAACAGATATCGGCAAAATAGCGATACACAGAACAGGTCTTGGCTTGGTTGATGTGCAAATTGGCAAATCGATATAATTTGGTATTAAATGTATGATCATGAGAGTTTTCCCACATACAAAACTCTGTATAAGTATATTCTGTCGTGGAAAATGTCACAAATATATCCAAATAAATGTTGTTAAAAAATATAAGAAGGATTGACAGAAATGAAACGTGAATACCAACATCACTGACATCCATGGTACCATTATAGCTATCGACTAGTACAGGCTATGCCATTTTTCAACTAAGTTTGCAAATAGTCTGTAAATATTCTTGTATGCATACATACAATGACAATATTTCAATTATTCATGTTTCATCTTAATGAATATTACTGTATCCCGGCGATATCATATACGGCAGTTGCGCTTCTATATATATGCACCTTGAATCGGAGATCGGAGCGTTCGATCGATCGATTTCAAAGGGATAGAATTCCATCTAAAGGAACAATTAATTTGCTTTATCGAGCGAAATAAACTGGCCAACAGGTTTATCGTTAGGCAGCCGAAAACCAAGCTATGCATGTTTGAGCTGGAAATAGACTGGATCATCTATAGAGAGAGAGAGTTCCTTTATGGTCAGCAATTTTTAACGGCTCTTTTAATATTCCCTATGATAACGTGTCTCTTAAAGCGATATAAGCTGAAAACAGTCGAAATAAGGCATGAACGCAGCAAGTACCCCACGAGAGAAAATTGATTGAAAAATATTCCAGACATGGCCCTTTCGACGAGAATTAATCACTAAGTTCCTTTGATAAAACCTTCGTCTGCAAATGGGATTAGATAATTGTTTCAGCTGGATAAAATAATTCCCAATTATCCCTTTAACTCGCGATGGGGAAGCAAGGCAAGAGTTACTGGGGGATCTGAAAGGTCGGGTGGTATGATCTATTACCTTTTTGGACTAATGCTCTGTTCAATAACCGCAGGACGAATTCAACTGCGTATTTTTGGTGGTGCCTCTATATACTTCCCTATAGACAATTCTGTTGAAGGGAAAATAAGAGTTGAAAAACCAGCGGAAAGTGTTGTCTTTATCACAAGAAGTTTGGTGAAGCAGTTTATTAAGTCAGGGAAAGACGAGGCCAGTGGAGTTGGCTAAGACGGATGAGGTACAATCGCCATCGGTACTTGTAGCGCTTGATCCATCGGATCACCAATTCCTCAAGACATTCAAAATGGTGTCTAAATGTTCATACCTCCTGAGTCCGTAGTCAAAAGTTTCCTCCAATCCCTTAAGGTTTATTGCAAGAGGGTGAGATTACGGGATAGAATGGATAGCTAGACAGCATATTCATTGAATAAAACTTGTGAAAAAGGAGTCGTTTTCAAACTACCCTTGGCACCACCTGTGAATGTTTTGGCAGTCCGTATCTTTCCTTTCCAAACATCAGTAGGATCATTTAGAAATAAGCAACTCAGGAAGAGATAAAAGGCTGTGAGTTATCACTCAGGAAAATGGGTGAAGCAGTAGGCCCACTAGTCAATGAGGCGGATGGTAAATCCCCACTGGCAGGGGACATAAATGTGGTTCCTTCTCCAGATGGTACTTGACATAGTGACAAGTTAGGCCTGAGTAAAGGCCGGGCAAGAAAAGGGCAACGAAGAGGATTTGGATAAGCCCACCTCGCATATTTATTTATTTATTTATTGACTTGTTAATCTCTCGCTATTGCTTATCCCACTTTCATTATGATTGAACATGGTATATTAAATGACATATAAAATCCTTTGCCTATAGAGACCTACCATAGTGTTATTTTTACCCACATGCTTAAACCGTTCTATTATACTGGAGAATCGCTAAACAACCTGACTACTTAGCCTGATCAACTCATCGCTAATTGTATGTAATTGTATTGCATTTTAATCCATCGTCACAGGAAGAGGCGCCATTTAATGTAATAGATGTTGTCAGGGATAAATTGGAACATTGCATGGCTTTGTGATATTACATCCACCCCTTTATCACCATTAGATATCCCCCTATGTTATGTGCATGTTTAGTGATTCGAATCTAAAGAATAAAAGGAGAAGAAATTAATAAAACAAAAAGCTTTAGACGAGACCCCCGATTTGCCATGCTCGTGAACGTGTATTGTGTCTGTCTGGGCATCAAAGAATGGCTCCGAGCCTTGCTCAAAGCAATTAGCGGGGATTACCTTAAGACATAATAGTTTCGGTGAGATCAAAGGCGAGGTACATGCCTGCTTCGGTAGTAGCCTTATTTGATCATCTGAACTATGCACATCCCCCATCGTCCGCCTTTGAGAACAAAAAGATTGGCAACCACGGGCCATATATAATACTTTGCCCCATCGGAAAGTTTATACATTAAAAACATTAACCAATTCTCTGATTAACCTAAAAGCCATGCGGGATAATCAGATCTACTAATGACGTGGGTCAAGGGAAACAATGGAAGTGGGCGAGGCCTGACTTTGTTAAAACAGTAGGGTGCAGTTAATAGCGAAATAGGGAAATTCCTGCTCCCAAGTCCAAACTCTGTATACTACTCATAGTATCGGGCGCGACTGGGAGCCTAGTGGCAGGTCGGACCAAATAGACCGCAATGCCCGGGGGACCTGCTTTCGCAATTTCAGGCATCATGCAAGATGGGTTTGTAGTTTTTTTAACTTGTTTTGAATGATTACTCTGTCTGTTGATTTGATTGGTCTGTTGGGGTCGAACATTAATCATCGAGTAAACAGCTACATGATGTTTTGCTGATGAAATTATGAACTGTCATACTATAATGAAATCATTTTGTGCAATTAATCCTTTCCAACTGGAAGAACATGTATACAGTTCCTGCTCCGGAGTGGAAATCCCATTACGTTTATCCTCAGAATCCTGATAAAAACATTGTGGAATGAGAGCCAATGTGAGTTATAGCTTTCCTCGTTTAAACTGGAAATTCCATAATGCATTTCGCTTGAGGAATGATGCCTTACGACAGGAACAATAAACCGGAAGTAGGTGTCCGGAAATACCTAAGGCGACCTCTATTGAGGAAAGATAGCGTCAGCACTGTCTGTATTTGTCCTAGGAACTCTCAGAGGAGCTGGGGACAGTAACCTTTCTGGAGCAATAAGCTTTGTGATTTTCCAGCGACTTGACACGGGAGGGGCCGGGCATTATACTATAGTATTATATAGTGCATCTCAATAAATATACGCTGCCCCATTGCAGAGAGTCATTCCCTCCTTGGGATGTCTACTTGGAGAGGATAAACAGCCTATATCCGTGCTATACGAGCGGACACTTCTCATATTTATCACGAAGGTCGGCAACATGCAGGAGAATACACTGGACCTAATCATAAGCAGGAGTGGACAATTATTTATATCTAAGTGGAAAGATTATATATAACTGTCCTCAATTAATTTCGTGCTGGAAGGTCTGTTGTATAACATAAGGACTGTGCCCTTTCCCATGGAAAATGTATTCAATGTTTCTATGGAACTAAAATGACAATATGGTATAGCTCTAATAAAAAAACCCGTACTTTGTTCAAGAAAAACAGTGAAATTAAATCACTATTTGATTTCATACCGTTAGCAGCTTTTGTAATAACACGCAACATGTATTTTCCGCAGTCTTCTGATGGGCTAATATGAGATGTCAGTGAATGCGATCCAGGACTTTAGAGATTTGAGGACGGTATGTAGTATATGGACATACAACCAGTAGCCGAAGTAACTAGATGTTTAAGATCGGACACACGGCAATATAATATACCCCTCAGAAGTACTTCTACTCATCTACTGATATTGACGAGCCAGCAAAGAGGGTCCCATTAGCACCCCCATGGGTAATCCCCCCCCCCCCCCCCCCCCGCCCCCCCCCCCCCCCCACCCTATGTGGATTTCGCGAGTTCATCACAATAGATCATATTCCTATCTCAGGACCTTTAGGTCTCTGCGCTTAGCACGCTAGTTGCATCCTATCTTGGTAGCATTACATTGAATCTGAAGAAGGAATGACTCAGGCGTCTATCTGTACAGGCTAGACACTTTTATTTCTCATCTTATCAAAAGGAATATGACCACATTTTCAACGAATACCCTGGACAAAACTGAATATATATATATATATACAGCAATGATTCTATAACAATTGCTTTGTATTATATTGAAAATTATTCTTAATCATGATGATCTGGACCATCAGTAAAGCAATGAAAATAGTTTCTTGACCACTGTAACTGCATAATTAATTCACGTTGGGAATATGTCTATTTGACATAATATTAAGAAACTATTATGCACAAATTCTTTAATACATCCCTACTCTCGAATAGGTGGAGTTGATCCCCGATTTCCTTCATTTGAACTTAGTTTACCACTCATAGCACAACTGCTATGTACATTGTTTCCATGCGAAATGAAAGGGAAAAACTTAAGTAAGGCTAGGAAAAGTGCCAACACCCCTAGGAATACCGTTGAGTACGCCTATCTCAATTACTACCCTCTGCAGATTGAAATGAGAGGGAAGAATGAGTGGGGATCGATTCCTATTGATTTTGAGTGGAATACGAATCAGTAATGCCTCCCGGGAATACGGGAGGTAATTTGGGAAAAGGGTCCTGTTAGGTTAGATCATAGGGAGGCGATTTCACAAGTGTACTCTCCAGCAAGAGAACAGTATCCAGACGGCGGGTCAAACAGTGCCAAGGTTTCAAAATGAAGCCAAAGAAAAAGGGTGACAATGACGAAGGGTAGGGAAAAGCGCTCAGCTACCAGTGAACGGAAAGCAGATTGGTTATGGGAAAAGGGGGGATAAAAATAGGATCAACTGATCTCGCTTACGGCTCAAGATATTTGGCCCAGAGCTTGACTCCATGATTACATTTATTACTTCAGATCCGGGAAGGTAAAACTGAGACGAGGAAATCCATGTCTTTCTCCCCAGCACTTAGCATTTCCTTCCCAGCGATACAGACACACGTCGATGGCCTTGACATGAAAATTAAACCCCTCTCATCCAGTGTACGACCTCCCTCTGCAATCAATCGACATACAATCGTCAGTTTCATTCATCTAAATTGGTCCATCCTTGGCTTGTCCCATCGACTTTGTGCTACGGCACAAGGTTTTAAACATCTCTGAACTCGACTTTTATTTGCTTTGATCTTGCTTGTTCAGAGTGGGTGGAGAGAGAAGATTGTTGTATATCTTCTGAATGTATGCGGCTTTTAGGGCCTGTGGTGGCCCTTCTATACTGATAACGAAATCTCAGATGCTAGTAAATGTGCTATTACCGCTATTAAACTGTATATATAGCAGAACTTTAGATATTGAGTTCTTATAGTATCAGCCGCCAACGCTATACATCTTCGATGTATGCTCGATATAAGCATGTGGGAGGAGGATAGAAGAGATGAAGATAAAACTTATAAATGAAAAGGAGTGTCAGACTTGTAGCAGAGATCCTGTTCTTCATATAAAAGGTAATGCCATTCTTTACTCCCTGTGCATATATATGTACGAGAACAGTAACTGTTTATTGACATTCCATCACGCAAGTAGAAAAGTAATGATGTCGAAGCTAGCAAAACTCTTCCCCTTTGAAAACAAAGATGAAGTTCTCAATGGAATGGATATCTGTGCACAGATATATTTAGATCGCTGATGATAAGCTTCTGTCACACGCAAGTCTGCATGTTTATATATCAAAAGAACTGAACAAATAAAATGTCTATTCCTTTGTCCCAAAACATGGGAAAACTACTATGTTCGTGGGGCAATTTGAATACCGCATAGCATGTTTAACTTGGCGTGCTAAACCACTGTCTTTTAGCAACCAATTCTGCCATTTGATATACGTAGCAGATGGCCACTTTCCAAACCAAATCGAGCAAATGGCGACCAAAATAATCTTTAAACGATCTCCCCTGTTAGTGATTTAGAAAACAGCCCGCAAGGCTTTCCAAAGTCCGTTTTTGAAGGAAGTTTAATTACTAAATTTTCCACAGCAATCTCTGGAACTCACATTGGCATTCAACCCCGATATCACCATTAGCCAAAATGTAACCAGATATGAATTTACCCTTTTTCTTATGGCACTCCATTGGCAGTCGGCAGTTTTAGCGTTCCTTTTTTGCAATGAGAGTAGGATCGCTTCAGTTATAAATCCCGACTGTCTGACGCGTATAATGATAAATATGTGGTTTCCCCTGAGGTGAAACTCTTTGCATTTTGTGCTTCTGTCTGTGATAGATTTGTATGCACGCTAAATACGCTCAGCCGTTGCATGTTTTAAGAGAGGGTATTGTCAGAGACATCCTTTATATTGGTTCAGTCCTTTGCCCCATTGTATCCGTAGGTACCTTTGGCTCGTATACACACTCGCTTCCCTACATATACCCTCATTCCACTCGGCGTAAAAAAAGGCATGATTAGATTTTTACCGACAAGCCCATTATTTGTGCACACACAGGGACTACTACTTGGGTAGACAGAACATGTTAACGGGTGACAATAGATGTTTTACATTATGATTGATGCAAGAGAGTGGGTACTGTACGGCGCCTACACGTATGCTTTCGCCCACAGCAGTTAGATAATACGCGAAAGAAAGAAGGGGGTCCCAATTAATGATAGGCTTCAGGATAGCCTTATACATGTTTATGTCAGTCTGCTGCGATATATATATATATATATATATATATATATATATATAAATCTAGGGCTTAAATCCATTCAAGAGCAAGACTTAAATCAATACACCAAGACCCTCCACATTCACAAGCTAAGTATATTAGTTGAGCCCATGTTCAGAAACATATATATCATGATGCGGTCCAGACCTATTGCACCATGTTGTTCTATAGCACGCCTCCTCCTATTGTTTGACACCTGAAACAACTTGTCTGGCACGAGACAATAGTGGCAATATACACCATTCCCCAGTTCACAGCTTCAATAGAAAGAAGAGTCGAAGCCCCCATACTCCTGTCTACTCGGTGAAGCTGTAAAGAGGGGCTTAGTAAAACGTACAGGCCAGACATTGAGTGGCCCACAACCAGCCGAGCTTCTCTCCTCTTCTCGGCGACAAACTTGGATTGGCAGCATGCGATGGTCGAGCTGCTATAGAGCAAATAGATGGGTGTTATAGAGTGTTAACCTACACTTGGTGCTCTGTTAAGTAGAAACACATGCCAATGATAATATTTGAAGCCTACACAACCCAGGCCATTAAAGGTTTGATTAGTTGGATCACTTTAAAGATATTCATTCATTAAATGACTGTTATCATAGTAGTTGTGTGATCTGGATTATGTATACTCGGCTCGAATGTGTAACATGTGATGCATTATAATGTCAACGGTACATTTTATCTGTTGTTATACTTATTCACTCCAAGCTGCACAGACTATATAATTTAGAATGGCCGCTGGTTGGAGCGCGGGCACTTTTATCTATATAAGCTATGGATTAAACTTCTAAGAGAGACGGGCAGATTTTCCCAGGAGATGGGAGTTCCAGAAGCTTCCTCCTGCTACACTCATAAAGTTCTAATGAGCACTTGTTGAACAAGTTCTATATACTTATTTTATTAACAGTAAACTCTATGATATGCGGGAACATCATTATTTCCATTTTAATAGCAAGGATGGTTATTTTAACAACATAGTATTATAGTTGTATGCTTTTCTTCTTTATGGCTTCTCATGCAAGGAGTCCCAATTTTAAATGACATATTTACTCAGTTCCCCTCTCTCATATGTTGCTGTAAACCTTCTCTCTCATAGCTATTGTCATAAGCTACTTGCACCTCTTCCCTTTGCGCGTTTCCTTTCTCTAATAAGGAACGCCGGCATAATTGGTCATCAACACTGCGCTGTAGAAAATATATGAGGAAACAAGAAGAGTATGTACGACCACATTACCTCTTATACAGAGACCCGGCTTACAGACCCATGTCACCTGTTTCTTCCTCAGGCACGCCAGCAACGAATTATAGGAAATATAGACCACCTGCTGCCTTCATCGAATATGGGTCTCGAAGGACGTCTGATTATGAATAATATCTGCACATTAGCGTAGTATTTAATCATATCCCAGTGGTGTCCTTTTCGACAGTGTAACATCATTTTTCTCACCTCATACTTGTAGTATAAAATGAAATGATTCATATTATTTAATTACATGTCATAATATTGTTAACATCATCAAACACCTCTGAATAAGAACAATCAGTTTTGCTTATAGTTTAGTCTGGCAGGATCCTCTCCTTTTGTCCTCGGCATGATAACGTGCATCTATATGGACATTCATATCTCTTATTTGTGCAAACGCCGTCGGTTGGCTCTGTTGCACAGGCCGTTCTCGTTGCCGGCATACATACGCTAGCATTATATACCAAGGTGAATGTCAATAGTGGCAATATGCATGCTGTCTGTTTATTGTTGCCCCAATGTGTACCAGATGCTCCTGATAGCACTGACGGTAGCCAATGCAAGAGATCAAGGATTGCCTCCGTGAACCAACCAACCAGACCCTTTCAATGTATCCAATATGTGTGGCAGATTCAACAAGGGGCATAGGACTAAAGACTGGGACGAGAGTTGGCATGGGAATCCCCTATAATAGGAATGCCTTTGAAGGCTAACTGGCCAAGTAGGGAAGAATAATATCTAACCAATAGTATCGCGGCAATGGGAACGGGCGAACATCAGCAGGGGAAGAGGAAAGGAAAGTGGATACATGTGGTTCTAAATCAGACCGGAAGTAATGAGAGGAGATGGATAGGTTGCAGAGGGCATGAGAGGAAGAGAGGGAAAGAGAGAGAGAGAGAGAGAGAGAGCAGGGGGAGCACAGAGGACAAATCGATATCCTCATTTCACCGATTTCTGCGACAGCTGTGCCCCCGGCTATGTGGCTGGTGGACAGTGGGTTGTGCCAAATATATAAAACCCTTCCAAATGGGATAGCGCTTCAATGACGAGCTACCCCCGAGTTATCCATGGCGAGCTAGACACGTGTTCAATCTAGTCACAATGCGACCGTCATTGAATCATGATACATCATGCTTACTATCCACCAATTTAATTACACATATTCCACATGTATACGAACGTGTCCTCTTGAACTATAGAAATATGAGCTAGGCAGTCGATAGGGGTGGATACATAATTGAATTGGGCCAAGGGCTATTCATGCATGCACACACTGTAAAGGGTTCGGACTGGTGTAAGAGTTGGCTTATGCTTCTCTCTCAAGAGGGGATCCGCCACCGGCCTTTCTTCATCTGCCAGACCTTCTGTATAGAGAACCTGACTGATTACAGACGTAGGCATTCAATATCTATATCCAGCTTAGATCTTGTTGTAGTCATCGCACCCCAGTAACTTTTCTCTGCTGCTGAACGTCTATCTGGATATTGGAGCTTGATATAAAACATAATGTTTGCAGCTGTCCTAGATTCCGTCCAGTGCTGGTATCATCCCCATACTTCACGAGCTTATTGTAATATCAATAAAGGTTTTGATGTAAGGTTCATACTCACACATGTAGTAAAGGAGATGAATGCATTACCGAAGAAAAGATAGCTATAGGTCCAATAGACCCGACCAAATAAGTACCTCTCGTTTCAAGACTTTGGACACAGTAGAAA
Source organism: Sthenelais limicola (assembly GCA_942159475.1). Taxonomy (NCBI): domain Eukaryota; kingdom Metazoa; phylum Annelida; class Polychaeta; order Phyllodocida; family Sigalionidae; genus Sthenelais; species Sthenelais limicola. Next base: position 65,186,454 of record OW804097.1, on the reverse strand, counting down.
CGGATTATTTTGAAGGGCCAAGCAAATACGTCAAGAATACATGGTATGCCTGGATGAAATGAGAGGTGAACTTAATAATTATATATTCGATAGTACCAGTTTTAAAGGTGATAGGGTTAATCGATTCCGAAAGAGGAGGCAAAGGAATTTTATGTTTAGCGAGAAATTCACTATATCGCCCTCTGCATTAAAATCTGAAAAGCAATTGCTTGGGGCATTTATAGCAAACGGAGAGAAGACAGGGTAGTATATAAATAAATCTATATATAAAGTAGACTTTAGACTCCGCTACTCTAGATTAGGTGAATTGATTATTTTTTTAAGGAGGACAGCTACATCCGGATTGCTGTGAAAGTCCTTGTACCAGAGAACCTGTCATTGTCGCCAATCTTAATTTCAAAAACGTCTATAAAGTCAAACATCCCAATGGAATTGTTTCATCTGTATGTTCATGGCATAGCAGGGGCTGCTGGATCACCAAGCGTCCGTGGCAGAATCGCATTAACTGTGAGATGAGGACATCAAATGCTCCACTGAGTGTGAATTTAAAAGGATCTCTGGAGCCGGCAATAAAATAAACATGATGTAATTGCGATATCATTACGCATTTCATGGAGACTGGAAGAAATACTATTGAAACACCGCGCAACAAATGGCTCCGAGCACAATGTAACCTACATTATTTTGTGGTCGAGTTCTGGCAAGAAGTGAACACGTACGCCCCCTCCTAATGAGTAATTTCCTCAGTCAAGAAAGGTGGATTTTATCGCTTGAGGGAGCGATATATGTGAAGATTTGGGAATAGTATAGCATTCTTCATTTTCAGACTGCGCTCGAATTACCCAAAGCAATGGTATTCTGCATTGGTCTGTCTATAGTATATGTATCTGCCCCTAGTAGTCATTAGGTTATCTCTATCTCAGCAACTTTATCTGCTCCCCCGACTAAACCAGAGTTCTGTATCCGATCCATGTGGATAATAACATTCCCTCACAGATCCCATTAGCAAAGACTCGCTTACCTATGCAAATATGCCTAATTGCTCAGTCAAAATCTAAAGCCATCAGTATCCTATACGCCCCAATTCCTCGTACTATGCCTCCTTTATCACTATCCTGTGGGTGGTAAGATGTACATGAAATAGAACTATAAACCATATCACAGAGAAATAGCTTCTTTTGCCCCTATATCACCCACTTAATTTAATTAATAGAAAAGCATTTGCATAAATGGTGCGGAAAATTAGATTAACGGATTCTAAACTGTCACATAAATATAGGATTCATGAATAGACTATATTTCCTCACAGGCAAGCAGACAAGAAAATCTTATACGATAGTATTAACGAGTATGCTCTTATTTTTTCAAAGAAGCTTCACAGTACTTCGAGTCGTGCTGTAAGGACCGATGCTCCAATTAAGTTGTGAAAGAAACAAGAGGAAAGTGCTGACGACGGATCATCTCCATTAGGATATGCCTTAGGTGGAATGGAGTCGCACCCCAGATGGTGACAGTAGCTGAGTAAGAACAGTCCAATATATCCTTTCAAGTGGGAGAGAATGCTGAGAGAGACACATCCGAAACGATCCTAGTAAAAGCAGGGTCTGGCTTCCTTTGTAATATTGTACCAGATTTGACCTTCCGTTCACAGGTGCTATGGGCCCTTTGTCGATATAAATGGCTCCCCGGTATAATGTGTGTTGGTGGAGGCACTTCGATGGTAACTAGTAGACCGAATCACATTACCTTGGATCTATGATAGTCATTGGCATTTGGATATTTGAACCACAATTAGGCCTAGAATATAGGGAATTATCATTTTAAACATACACAAATAAAGGCCCCTTATTCTATATACATGTTGCCAACGTATCAGAATGAAACAAATATAATTATATTTATATACTGTATTTCACATATACATTGTATTGCACATTATGTTACAGACTTCTTCATGTTACGGACATGAAAAGAATTTGTCCATGTCGACAAACAGATTGAAGGAAACACAGCTACAATTTCTAGCTGGATTTCCTTCAATCTGTTTGTTGTGATTAAAACCTTGAGCTTCAGCGGTCATTGAACCATAATTTGCCAATAACCAAGTCGTCGTAAAATGTATTATCTCCTCGAAAGTAACACATTTCTTTGTTGTGAACGCGTTTATCTACTCACAGAATAATTTTTAAGTGGATGTCTTTCCAGACTTTAAAAATTCTCCTGAATTCTTGGCATTGTGTAGTTGTAAAGCCTTTGGGAAAAATCAAGCGAAAGGCTGGAGTCATTTACATTTCTGGCAAACACTTTTAAATGCCACGGGATGTGTGCTTTCCTTTTTATTTAAGTTCTGTCTGATGGTCGCGACATTTGTGTCTACCTGATCTTTCTATTGGAGATTCTAAAACGATCAGTGGCCACAGAATCTATTCAGAAATAGACAAAAAATGAAAGGGTAAAGCCTGATTGATTGATAAGGTCTATAGAGATTGAAATTAATTCATCTTTTGCAATAAATGTATCAGAAATAAAGGGTATTTTTAGTCGCTGGAACAGAGGGTGAAACGTTCGACAACAACCAGAGCATCAAACCTGTTGGCACTATCCTGTCAACATTCATGTCGGTTGTATTCGTAGGACGAATGTGTTAGTTAAGGTATTATCGTAAGAATACAATATGGTTTGATATTGGGTTCAAAGGTGAAATTCGGATCAATGCATTCAACCGCGCGATTGAAAATTATGGCAGAAGAATCAAGATTATATTTGGGGTCAATACAATGGAGGACAATGCCAAGATAATCGGTCCTAAACTAACTAAATTACTTTAACCCATCAGTCAATCTCTGGAAAACCCTTTGTGGAAAAGAAAAATAACTTTCTGAGCAGAACACTCTCGCCGCCCACACGAAGCGAAGAAAAAGTAACGATTTTTGTTCAAGGGACAGTTTGCCGCTGCGAGTGATGTGGACTGTTTCAAATATTCATATGTTGGAGACGGACAGCTTATGTTGAGAACGAACAACAAGAAGTTACCGAGCAAGGGCCTCGAATAGTAAGGCAAGTCTACCTCTAAATAAGCTGGTACACCGTCCCCTATGCTTTAATTAATTACTTTACGTTTCTTTATACATTGTATTATTGATACTGACACCATAGACGCGGCTGTTGTATGTATACATGCTGGGATGGATTCAGTTCAAATCTGACATACGCATATTTAGCAACATTTTATCGAAAATTGCAAGGAGTTTGTCACCAATATCATAGCTTGTGTAAGTGATTCATAAAAAAAACCCTGCATGATGGGAAAGAGGACGTCTTGTGTTATGGAAACATGTAAACATGTAAACACATGGCTATTCACGTGAGATTACTGTTGAATATTCCATGCTGAACATAACATGTTTTCTTTGGTTTTTACACTGATATACAACTTCCATAATTCCATGAGAATCGAGATTCAAGATGGCTGACAGGCAAATCCCTATTCGCCCATCATGATAATGGGATATATACACACCTGTTAATGTTATATATACGGAAGACAAAAAAAGGTTCAGACACCACTATTTTCCAAACCCTAGTTGACTATAGAGTGTTCTTCTAGGTCATAAGGTCCATCTCACACAATGATTAAATTATGCAGGTATGGCTAATTCACCATAGGATTATTCTAAAACAGTTATTACACCTTACTGTGTAGCACCTGAAAAGCATTTTCATTTTGTCTGTGCTGGTGTTGCGATCATCATAATAATATGATTGTGTGAAAAGCCAATGTTCTTTTTGAGGTAGGTGTTATATTACAGATGAACACCCAATGAAACAGACCACGGAATAAGATCTTGTAATTAGCATTCTTCTTTAATGAGATAATACTATTCATTGGAAAGAAAACCGCCGCCAAACCCTGGAATTGAAGAGCAGCTTTACCACATGCACGATAGCTAGTTAGTGAGGTCATCTCTCATAATACTAGCTTCCAAGTTACGTAACCATCCCATAGCAACGCCCAATACCAGCCTATCTGACAGCGTTATAATTGGCAAAACGGCTGTAGGAGTAAAATAGAGGAGAGAAAGGCTGAGAGAGCGTAGAGTGGGAGAGTTACAGAGAAAGAGAGAGAGAGAGGAGGGAGAGCACCAGGATGATCGATGGATTTTCATAATGCATCGATCATTTTCAGGTCTGTTCCTCTTTTGTATGAATGAAGGCACGTGAAGACATTCTTTGTCAACGTCGATTAAATCTGCTTGGATTCGAATGGGAGGAGCTTTGTGGAGACTTTCTGTCTGTACTCCTGGCAGTTCGGCATAATCTAGACCAGCCAACCCATCCGATCAAATCCAATAATGAATTTTGGTAATATCCTAACTTTTAACCGTGCCATTCTATTCCACCGCCAAAATAGGCGAGCCATTGTCGTGCCCATCAAAAGGACATTATTGCCACTGGTAGCTTTAAAAGTGCTTCTGTATTACTTAAGAACTATAAACAAACTAGCAATTCCATAGCCATGGATATGGGGTGAATTAATCATTGTATTAAAACATGGCATTTAATCGCCAATCCAATCAGGGCAAATCACCATCACCATCTCCAAAAATACCCGACCCAATATTGAATACCCATATGGGCTATAGTATTTGCATTCGTTCTAACACAGACATTACTCGGGAGATGTTATTTTTGAAAGAAACATATCCACGCTACACAACAGAGGTTCTTGAAGGGTGGGACAATCTAATATGGCGGCAGTGGCAAACATATTTTTCTACCGTTCATAGTGTCAAACCGGTTCCCTGATGGGAAACTTATGTTGGAGGCTGCAGACTTCCAATGTGCACCCGGCTCATTGGCACACATAGACGCAAGTAATCAATAGATAAATTGATGATGATGGTCGTCCTCCTAGGTCCGAAGCCTATATCCCCCTAATGCAGAAGGGCTTAGACTAGTATGAGAACTGTGGAGGGGACGCATCGAGCTGGCCTATTGGTGTAAGATTACATGTTGGCACCATTCTAATGAAATTCCAGAACATCGAGGGGACATCAAAGCATGCACGTGGCAGTTGGTGTCTTGCTATAAGGTAACAGGGCAGGAGCAGGGCAGCGTTTCCGATTGCTAGGTCACCCACAGACCCCCACCCCCTCCCCCATGTATGTCGATACATGGCAAGTAGCAACTGCCGCTCCATATAGGAAAAATATGATATTCTGCCTGATGTTGCCTGCGGGTTGCTCAATGGATCTGTATGAATATTATCATGGTGCTCATCATTAAACTGTGTATAATTGCTGTATAGTAATGTAACAGCTTGACTTTTGAAAAGGACTATTACAGTGAAAAAGATATTCATGTCAAGTAAAGATATTTAAAGGCAATGTCAAGCTTCAAGAAATTATTATTTTCCGAACATGTATCACTCTTATTTCCCTAACGTTAATTGTTCATTCATTCATTCATTCATTCATTATTGTAATATACAACATGACTGATATGATATTAATGATCATCTACATGGTGAATATTATTAAGGGGATGAATATTCTACCATCGCATCCACATGGATGCAGTGATATATTACCAAAGGGAATATTTCCACCATATAGGGCAAGTAATACTTGAACTGGAACTGGCAATAATATCATGGAGATATGTATATGGCAATCTAATGCCATAATAGTGGAGGGGGAGGGGGGTCGTTATTGACGAATACACTTCCATGGCACTCTAGACTGGGGTAGGAGTATAGCGAGTTTATCTCGAGTTCGCCCACAACGTGAAACTTTATCAAATACGATAAACACCCAATTTCCAAGAGATCAACGCACATGTGACGTCAAGGCAACAAGTAAGTCCTTTTTTCATATGTCTGAAGCCCCTACCCATCCAGCATATATTGTGTCCGTTATCGGACGCCAATCTTATCAGCCACACCTATCACCATACGGATGAGAGACTGAAGAGGAAACCAATGGAACTCGTGATCCCACTTGCCGTTCTTGTCTTCTCAATCTCTCCCCAGGTTGGCTTTAGCAAACTTGCATTTTATTCCTATTTGGTACCGAATCCCCGTCGAATGAAACCGAGAGAGATGTGTTGTGTTTTTTCAATTTGAATTTCAAGTTCAATGGAGTTCTATCAAATTCCGTTTATTCGCATACAGAAAAATCCTAAATTCTGTCGTTCCATTTGTATAGCAGTTATAGGTAGAAAAGTCGATAATCTATAGTTATATCCTATTACACTGGACGTTGTTGGTTGCCATTTCAATCATTCTGAATTATTTTGTTATCCAGGGAAATACCCAATTAGTATCTTAAAAACTTCATACGTCTGTTCAATAAGTAGTGTTCTTAGTTCCCAAATAGTGAAATTGCCAAAGAAATAACAATCAATGGAATACATTGATGATGTCTCCTCTCGTACAGTAGGGGAGTTTCTAAGTCTTTGAAATTGAAAATAAATCACTAAAATCTATTTGAATCTTTAAAAAACCCGTCGAGCTTAGGAGCGTATCTTTCGTTGTTTGATAAATGAAAAGATAAACACTTAATATAATGATCAAAAGGGTTTGGGATAGCAGGGTTTCCCTTGATTACCACAAAGAATGGCCTGACATTTATTTTCTTTCAGAGCTCGCGCCTGCACTGCAAGACACTATTATGAATATTGCACCGGACGCGATTCGCTGCTCGTCAGAAATCATTGCCAATTTCTGGGTAGGCAAGACAGCCCAGTGGCAGCACAAAGAATTCATCAGTGGTTATACTGGCAAGCAATGGCCTTCTGTCAGTTCGAAAGACTGTATATTGATGAGCTTCCAAGCTTATATTGATGAACCTCCCGACCAATTCTAATTTATTACTGGGCGGCACTCGTCATGGAAAACAGAATAAAATCAAAACAATGCAAGTAAAAGATAAGGCACAGTAAATCACGACTCTACCAGTATGGACCGAGGAGATAACAATGGGGCTATTTACTTTTTGGTAGAATATAAATGGATAGCATTAGTCTTAATTTACGATCTCAGGCTACGTGTTATTTAATGGGCACCTTCCATCGTCTTCCTTGGTTAGGGAAAGCCATTGCCGGATTGATCTTCAAGTTCATTTACCAGCAACGGGAGAGTTATCTATGAAGTAGATTCGCCTTTGTGACAGCATTTGCTGCATAAATAATACTAAAGTATAAATGAGTATTGTGATTATTTGGAAAATTATTGATACTGGGAGGCGATCAAATTTTGGAAAACGCCCCTATGATTAATGGCCAGAGTCGGGCGCTGAAATTGAACGCCTGTCTAAAAATAATCCGTAATCAATTAATTATGACCGAAGTTATTGTGTTTCCCCCTTCTAAAATTCTATCTGAAATGCAAGGTATTTTAGAGTCACTTAGAAATGAGCCGGTGAGGCTTCTCATAGAAATGACAGAAGTGGTTTCGAGTGGATTCAATCTTTCATGCGATATCAGCTCATTGCTCTAAAATAAATGGTTCATTCCCCGATAGCTCGAGATCCTATGGGGATCCGATAGTAGTCTTTCCTCTGAAAGGAAAACTTTAACAGCGACATCCAGACATGGTTTATAAATGAGATAAACCTTCTCACAAAGTACTATCTCAATACAATACGCCCTACTAGGTTTATTCCATTTGCAATAATATCAATAGTATTGGGAGGCCTTTTAGTAAAACTGGTTTGATTAGAATATTGGAACAATATTGCGCAATACACCTACCCTGATTTTGGTTATTTGATTTTTCCTTAGCATCCAAAGTGACTTGAAATATGAAAACCATGTAGGCCAAGAGAGCATAGCGACCTGACGAACCCCTTCGCGAATTTGTGGTTGGAGTGTTTGTAGCCTTTGCCATGTTGCGCGATGATTCCATAGCCTTAAGCTGACACTCGCCACAGGCACTCTTTGAACAGTCGATAGTAACTGTTCAGTTGTTGTGTTTTTTCTTTCATAAGGCAACAACAATAAGGAGCTTTGCTGTTTGAACATCACTCCTTTTAGGATTTGGAGTCCTCAGAAGCGACATTAGTGTTTAGATACTATCTGTTTTAAATCCTCCCAGACCACAGGGCTTCCTCCTGAGTTCTGTCTTTATGAAGACTGAAGAGAGCTCGCCTTAACAACGTGCCTTTAAACTGTAGCAACTTTATCTTTTTTGCAGGCGACCTTTGCTTTCTCGAATCCCCTTGTTCCTTTTAATGGTCATGTGATTCAGAGGAGACAACTGCTGTGCACCACCTCCACACAATAGTACTTCCAACAGATGAGGCAATTTTTTCCAGTTAGCTTCGGAGGTCGCGATCGGTCAATGGGTCTCGTTTTGGGGCAATATCCCAGAGAAATGGGTCACATCAGCAATGCCATGGGGGCCAGTCTGTGGCCCTGTTTTGCAAGCTGTTTCAGTTCTAAATGGGACAGTTGGTGGTGGTTGTTAAACGGCTGGGTAAATAACAGGAGCTGCTCCGTCTGCGAACTGCATTCACTATCACACGCGAATGAAATACAATGCAAACATTGATCTAACCGTGTTAAATGTATTGTCCTTGTGCAGCAGTCAGTAGAGGATCCCCTCTCTTATATTCTCTCTCTTCCTCTCACTCTCTCAAACTCTGTGTTCTCTTGCTCGCAAACTCCTACAGGAGGAACCTTGTGTGCACGATATGTGTTCGTATGTCCCACAGTATTCATGAATACCCCTTCGCTGTTGCTGCTGCCTTCTTGACTCCAATGGAAACAAAAATAACTTATGAGGGCGACAGTTTACGTGAACGTGGCCTAGCGGAATTCTCTAGTGTGTTACTGCCAAAGGGATTTTACACAGCCACAAGCCCTCTTGTTTCCAAGCGCTATCTGATGCAACATCTATGCATGCACGGTTTAGCCTTGATTTACGTATAGAGTCTACCCCTGCACAACAGGTAGTCCAGCGAGAATTACTATTTCCAAGGGTCAGGCACCCCGGTGCCTATCAATCTGAAGCCGGTAACTAGGAGCTTAGGCTCCTTTATAGTATCATGCGAATGTTCAAGGATTCAATCAGCACAAATAGGATCTCCGTAGATTGATCTACTATTTCTCAACATCAGAGCCAATTGGTTAATCCGAATGACGGAGGCGGTTTATTTTCCCTTCTGTCTAGCCTATGCGACCGAATGAACCATCCAAGACTCTAAAAGGTCAAGACATCGATCAGGATTTCCACTGGTTATTTGCCACACAAACTATCTTTTGATCAAATCTAATAGTCTCTTCAAGCAGATGTGGAAGTCGTGTCTTTCATGGTGAAGTATTTGTTTTCAGAGCGGATCAAATGAGAAGTGCTTTGCCTTTCAGAGAATGTAGCCGGCTAGTTGACAAAGTGGTGAACTGGAAGTTTCAACCAGCTTTTATTTGCCATCCAATGCCTGGGAGAGAACCCTCTTTGAAGGGCGGTTATGCATGGAAGATTGGAAGAGAATCGGGCTGTCCAATCCTCCGTGATACTGCCGGATCTGTTTGAAAATGATCTAAATGCCACCACCTGGGAACGTACTAACCAAATAAAAAATGGATCGCAGTTAAAACATCCAAGCTAGCGCCGCGTTGAACAAACTCCGGGTCCTACTGACGGATTACCTTCTGAGCCAGGTGTAAAGATGGCTCAATTCTCCCGAAAAACGCTCTCTAACTATCTATGAACAGAGTCTTTCTCCGGCCCTGGAATTAGCTGGGCCTGAGAATAATCCTCATGCTGTTGAAGGGATGTGTTGAATCCGCAGATAATGATAAGCCGGATTGGAAGCCACTGAGAGAGAGGGAGGCAGAGGGGGGGGGAGAGTGAGAGAGGCTGGCTGGCAATATGAGGTGGACTCTCTCTCCAAACCTAACCTGCGCAAACCGCCCACCTTCCTGCACTACCTACTTTTCCTTCCCTGCAGGCCGGGTGTACTTGTGCTGTGCCGGGCTGGCAGGATTTGCAGTAGTAGTGGCCGATGCACGCTCCCTCTATTGGTCGCATACACACATGAACAGTGCAAGAGATGTACACATGTATGTATGCTTGCCACTCACTTGCCTGTTCGTGCGCACTGAATTCCAAAATAATATTTATACAGACATTCACATTATCACTAAATCGCGCTATGCATATACTCCTATGTATATATGTTTAACCAACCGGCAGGTAAGTATATATCCTAGCTAGCAGCTGGTGCAAGACTTGATCGATGCCAATTCATAGCGTTCAATGAAATTATCATACTTTCACCTCACCAAGGCTGAAGTCTTGCATGTGTTGCATACGACCTTTTGCAGGCAGCCTTGTCTGTCCTATGCCATTGCCACTGCCTGAACAGCGAATAGCTTACCATTTCTATTTAAGAGATCGCTAGGCACTGCCACGCGTCCCGCTTGCACCGCAAATACTGGGTTAGAGTCAGCCAAAATGGCGAGAGGTGACTTTTAGACTGTTGAGCCTATTAGAGTCGCAACAAGAGTGACTGATCAGTGTTCACAAACTCTCCTCAATGGCAGGGAGTGAATTGGACTGAGCCTGCGTTCCCTTACCCATACGCCTACTTCTGCACCACCTCATTCACCAAATACAACTGCTCCTCCATCATTCTCCTCCTACTACCCCTCCTTGTTCCCCTTGTGATATTCGCGTCAAGATAATGTGAAAGAACACACCTCCATCTCCTGCTCCAGTGTCCTGCACTTTCCACGAGAATAACATTGGTCTTGACGGGATGAGCTTCTCCTTGCCAGTAGCACTAGCGAGAGGAACCTGACAGTTCCAAACAACCCGCGAGCTACATCAACTACTAGTGCATCACTGCCACAATCATCACCGAAACCTCGCCACTGATTCTACCATAGCCTTCTCCTCCTCATGCAATCCTCTCTCTCTCCTCCTCCTCCTCCTCCTCCTCCTTATACCCTACTCCTGCAACTTAGGCCTCTCTTCCTGGTACTCTAGAGTGGGTATATTGGATTTGGATATAGCCGTCGAGATGGATACATAATACCTAGATCCTACACATACTTCCTTGCCACGACCAAAACTACATTACTAACACGATCAATCACCTCTCTTATTTAGCGTAATATGATGGGAGTTGAATGTCACTCACTGGGTGTCATCTAGCCTAAACCCACCCGACTCACTTATCAGTTAGGGGAAGAGTCCCCTCCGCGGTAAAACTAAAGTTCTCCATATATATTCAGTCCTTTATATTTGGGAATTAGCGAATAAGATTATGGAAAAGGCAGATGATGGAGGAGGAAGAAATATATTTTAGGATATCAAAAAAGACAGATAAAAATGCCCACTATGCAGTGATTGGGGGTTAAAATCCAAGAGAAGCAACCAATTCCTTTTCAGACGCTTTTTATGACTGTATGAGCCCTACAGTACATGTATAGCCTTTTGTTGGCATGACGTCTTGAAAGTGAAACCCAACAGCACAGAAGTGACAGGGTGTCGAAGTAAGACCTGCTAGTTGTACATAAGTAGGAACAGGTGGCTAGAGCATAATAGTCATTATTTCTCCCCGATAGAGCAAAAATCCATTAACAGTTATCAATTTCCGAATGGCGTAAAATGCTTCCTGTCAGGCACGCCTAAGTCTTGATTTATGGATCTCTGCACGTCTCTATTTAATGCTGTTTAATGCTCATGATTACGCACGACCACTACTACCTGCAATTAGCAGGCTCTAATATATGGGATGGCGTCAGCGCCATGAGAGAAAGTAGTGGTTTTGAACATGATCTCGTAGACTTCAGGTTTTGGCTTTCGCAGCAAAGCGACCAAATTACCAATGTTGGGTTGGCAGCAATTCCCTTCTTATTTGGAGCGAACCATTTGCATGCATTCCTCCCATAACTTTTATTTCTCGTAACCTACATCAATTGAATTGCGAACCAATATAAATTGCGCAATATTAGTGTATTTCTATTTTTAAATGTTGTTTTATATAAAAGAAAATGTTGTAGGAACGTGTAGGAGGAAGAAACCCCCCAAAGTATACCGGCAGCTCAAATTGCACTCTCATAATGACACCTCCATCAAAAAACTTATTAATAATTCTATGAGAGCTGCCATGAAACCATGGTCATCCATATCATTTCCATGCTGTTATTAATCGGTGCGACTAGGCGAATAATATGTAACTAAAATAGAATACACTTTCAAGGTATCAGGAGAGGACGAGGCTAAAATAAAAATTAGTATTAGTCGTTTGTGAAAGACGCAGCAAACAATGCAAATCCTGAAAATTGAGAAATCATGTTTTAAATGGAAACTGGTTTTATTTTTTTAAGGATTCGTTTCAGTTATTGATCATAATTGAAAGATACATCAATTTCAATCCGTTGGCCTGCTAATCCTTTAAATCCGAAGTTCAGACTATCCGTCAAAATGAACGCACCTTGACTGAACATCATTTAAAAGCCCATAAATCGTTCACCGATCTGTCTTCCCTCAGGGAGTTAAAGGTGGAATCCAAGTCGAAATGAACGGATGGACCCCCTCCCAAGTCCCTTAGGTAAAAGACCGACAATGACCCTCAAACAGAAGAGAAACCTTATTTGTCTCAATCAACGTTGCTAGCTTGACAGTCTGATCTTCCTGGACGTCAGTCACTTTTCATTCGCTCTTCTCGTGGAGGAAAGTACGTTTTCCATAAAGCTAACTCCTTCCATCGACCATCGGACTGAAATCTGCCAGCATCGGATTGCTAGCAGTCTCCCATTTGCTAATCACCCCCAGGAAACAGTGGTGTGGGCCGAAGATAGACAGGGTATTATATCTTATGTATAGTGTGGTTATTTGTACATAGCATCATCATACATTAGTCAAGGGTGGCGATAGAACCTGCAGTATCGCATGGCAAGGAGACATCAAGAGACATATATGACCTTTGTGACAGTTGGAGGCAATTTGGGGAGAAGGAAAAGGGTTGTTACTGTCGCGCGGGTGTCTATGGCTGACAGCCTGAATGCATGGCATGTGTTACAAGCGAACCTTTACAAGTACCTGTTGCCATGACAACATGGTTTTAAAGTCTTAACCTCTTTGACACAAGCATCTCTCCACAGATAAGAGCGAAGGGATTTTTTTATTATGAGTTTGGTCGATATTCTTTTCAATTTAATTCTTATTTCGTTTTGATATCAAGCCCTCGCTAAAAGAGGTAAGTTGTCTATTACGTCCTATGTTGAGTTTGAATCGATTGGAACAAATAGATTCCGAAACTGCACACGACCATGGCCCTGTAAGAAGACCTATTGGAACTTATTTTACATCTATTCTACAGGCTCCAGCTAGTTCTCCACACTTCAACTCATAATATATACAAAGTGTCTGGTCCCCGTACCAGTCATCAATTGGAAGAGCCCCCTACAAGTGAATGCCCTTTTGCCACCGGTCTACATCAGGTAGTCGTACCTATTATCAGCTTTCAGATGTATAGGGTAATCAAGTCATAATCCTCTGAGGCAAATGCTTCTGAGAGGGGGAGGTTTCAGAGGATAAGAAGAAGCTTCCTGTGCCTGTGATTCAGCTAATATATGCATGGACCTAGTCAGCGTTTTCATCCTTTTAACCTTTGATTAGATTTATGTGTTAAGGGATATTCCTGATAACACCGGATTCATACATAGCGTAACTTAACGTATATAATGGAAAGGCGGAGGACCAACAGCAAGCTTCTAGCTACATATCATCTGGCATGGGCAGAATACCAACCGACAGATCGCATCAACGTGGAAGCAGCAATCTAAGGGTAGCCATCTTCCATCATCATAGTCAATGACCGAATCCTGCTGTGTTAAAAATTTGCTAGCACTGTGGTAGATTACTACCCGTGAGTGATAGTTTGATTCCACACTGTGGGTAATGACCATAATAACCTAAACGTGATTATCATCTATCAGAGAGTGCATCCTGAGGTGTTGCTGCCCACATCCGACATCCAGCCATTTCCCAGCACAGCTCACTAAATAGAGCTGCATTTAGGATGAGCTTCTCATTTGGGTTCCTTCTGAGACATTAGTCAAGCTGCTAAGTGTCAATGGCAGAGGCCATCTCTTGCCATGGCTAAGTGTCTCTCTGTACAATAATCTTTCTGCTAAGCTTTCACGGTGGCAAATCTATAAATTCATTGAAGAGCTGCATTTCTGTTCCCTGTATGATCAGGCATACAGATTGCGATAAATTCCATGAAAGGAGACATATGTAGCTGATTTTAGAAGAACTATTATAGTCATACGTCGTGAGAGATGTGCCAGCCCATCGCTGAAAATGATACTTTACACCATCCCTAGCCCTAGGATGATAGGTGTACTTAGTCACACCTGTCATTTCAGAAGGCCCATGGTATTTTTTCATCTGGGAGACATATTTCCTCTGTCACATAAAATACATTAGGTTATATTGGGGCGATGGCGATGGGCACGATCTTTATTGATACTGGGTGGAATATGTCATTTTCCATGAGGCAGGGTGACACCACAATCTGATGGCACTATTTGCAGGGTTATAACATGGGTATACATGTCATCTCCGCTGGGAAAAGCACCAATTTGATTCGTTGTAACACATGAGATGAGACTGGCAGTGCAAAGGTCAAGGGCGAATAGGGCGGTAATAAGCGGATATACCTAGGGCTTCATTCACCAAAAAATAGACAATCCATAGCCAAAGTTCGGAGACTACCTTTAAGACCTAGAGTGTAGGACGTATATTCCATCATATTATATATAGTATTCGTGATAAGGCTGTAGTAATATTTTTTCAAGGTTAACTTACACCATGCACAACTATTGCTTTATTATTAAGTGTAATATAAAATACAACAATACGCATTGACGTTGAAACGATAAAGGGGTAGAATTGTATGGGTCTCATTGAAAGATCCTATCCGTTGATCCTATGCACATTTACCAACGATCCTATCATATTGTGTCCATTGGATAATGTTCATTGGCCAAACACTGTCCCCCACATGCTGGCCCAAGACAAAGCCAGACGGATGGCATCTGTAGATATAGGCAAACGTAAAATATATAGGGGGCAGTAGGAAGACCAACATAGATCTAATCATATATATATTCCCTAATTAAACAGCGCGCTGCATACATAGGGAGAGATAAAATACGTACTGCAATGTATGTCAACAGGAACAAGGGTAACACCACATAGGACCCTCCTGTCACCAATCACTCATCGCCATGGGATCAAAAGCTTTGCTGTCGGCGACAGAGCTGCTTGCCCAAGTTAATGGAAAGTCTCTCATCTGAAGCAGCCAAGCGATTCGCCCTGGCTCTTGCATACAGCCCTGTTCAATGGACAGGTACAGCCATAATTATATGACAGATATGCCTCCTTGTTTCTAGCCATTACTTACATATAATTTTGATTTATATATTAAAGTCTCCCTGCTGGGCAAATAACCAACTGGTTAAAACATTATACTTTATGTATATGATGCATATAAATCTAATTGGATCGTTGCATAAGAAAGGCTACGAGGAAATTTATGCAACGGGTCCATTGGCGCAGAGTAAACATATACATTGCAATTAGTAGTAATTAGTGCAGTGGGGTCGAAGTTATATATGTATTCATTGTTAAAGCATTCTATCGGGTTTTATGCGTGGCTTCTTTTGACATGACATAACGAAGTGCGTTTCAATAAGACTGATCCTCATTAATTTCAAAACATCTTCTGAATCTTTCCATAAGCCTGGACTATTGCACCACGTGCTTGTCGTCATCTCCCGCCATTGCTGATTTCACTTCCAACACCAGGGCTCAATCCATGTTCTATATATCGTCATGCGTGTGTGCATATAATCGATGTGGATTTGTCAGATTTCTTCCACCTAGGTGATGATGATTGATGATTTCCGCATGGCAAATCTGCAGAAGCCACTTCAGCCAAGTATGGCTTCTACCCATCTCAGCTATTCCCCGGGGCCATTATTATTGTTCCCTCTCAGGTATAGCGACGGCTAGAGGAAGGCCACTGGATGCAGGTTTCCATTCCCAGAGTAGGAGAAAAGACCACTGGAGTCTAATGACCCCGTCAAACTGTATCCTAGGCAACCGGATTGCTTGGTCACGGTTGTGTTTGATACCATTGTGATGGTACGTCAAGTGATATGCATGCCAGCCAAGGGAAGGAGTGTTTACCCAAGGAACAAGATTTTCTTGTTTACAACTGAGAAATAGGCAATGATTCCATTTTCTTGTCCGTCGTCATAATATAACTTTCCGACTCTGACCAAGCGGAAAAAGTAATCATCCGATACCAGGCAGCCTCCCAAAGGATCATCCAAAGGATGAAATATTCCGCACACAGTGACATTAATAGATGAAAAATGCGAATATCGACTGATACAGATTTGGATGATACATTCTAAACAATTCCATTCAACATACTATTTGGAATACTGAACACAAAGAAAGAACAGGCCTATATAACATGTAAACCTGCATGAATATTGTAAAAGAATTCTGAGGGGAGACATACATTTCCTGGGCAAATGGCAAATGGCAAATGGCAAAGGACAATTGCTTTTGCTTGCGTTTGTGGGCGACTGTACTGTTATATGACGAGCTTCTGCTACATTAATTGCTCATGCAATTACATACTGTACACAATGTGAGGTATTGTATAATCATCCCATCAAGGTACACGGCATATGTCCCTTTCTTCATGTAATGAGTCTGACGGTCGGTCGCACTCTCTGTAAATACTTATCAATCATATATGTGCTGACATATGGACATTGTGGGAATAATTAGGACCAATTATTGTGTTTCTCAATCAAACACATATATATGTAATGCAGACTATCTATGATTCATAAAATAAGCAGCTAACCCAATGTTATTCATTCAAAATGTTGCAAACAACAATGTTGAATGATTATAACTATATGTATGACTGCCAATATCAATTATAGCGACAATTTTAAACCTCGTATTAATCAATGGTTTTGGATATAAGAATGTTCAATTCATTAACGAGAATTAGGGGTTTATATAAACGTAAATGTTTCCGTTTATTTCGTCCGTTCATGAAACAAACGAATAAAAATACACGATTGTTCATCAATTAACCTTAATGGTGGTCATTCAAATAATATACCAACACTTTTCTTCGTCGTTCATAACAAGAAATAACTGTTAAATGTGAGGCCAATAAAATGTTAAAAAGAATGTGTGGGTAATAATGCCCATTGTTTAAGGGAACACATGTTAATCTACCAGAGGCTATCATATAACATAGATTTAATGAAATATACGAAACTAAATCATGGGTTGGGCCTTGCGGTTTTGTTTGTGTATCCAATATTCTCGGAGAAACTGACGCGAGGAAATCATTATGTAGACACAATATGTATACATGTACAAGCAAGCCTCAGCTACTGGCCCCGAAGCAAGTCCTCTTATCTGCAGTTGATTTATATTCACCAACATGGACAAACATAGTCTGGGGATGTCTTGGTAAGCCTGGACATCACTTCCAAGACCTCAGACATCATAATAGTACTGAGGGGCACGCACATCATTCCCTGATATACTTAGATATCCAGCTCGCTAGTTTACCACTGTTTCTCAGGTATTCAGGCCTGCTGATTTGGATTCACAGCTGGCATTATAGAGATAATGTTCTGAAGCGAGCCTCTGATTATGTTTGTTATGCCAATATATTCTTTTCGCTATAAAGTGGGAATAGTCTTGGATGGGATCGGCGACGGCTATATATTGCTTACAGACCACATATAATATATTCGCATTTGGGGAGAACACTTCCTCTGATTATCAGAAGTGCAGAGGGTGTAATTATCTAGAGGGAGTTCTGGTTGCAAAGGCCAAATACCATGGTGTGTGTGTGTGTGTGGGGGGGGGGGGGGGTAGACCTCGCATCTTTTTCCCCCACTGCAACACCTATGGAGTATAGTGTTTCGTTTTATCTATAATTGCCATGAAAATATAGTATTTCTGAACTCAAGTTGGTAATATAACGGATTGACTTGTAGGTGAGCAGGGTTTATCTATACATGTTACATATAGTATATAATAGCAATCTCTCTAAAGCAGTGATTACAATTCAAAGTAATCTTTAGTTGCTCGAGTCATATATATATATATGACTCGAGCAACTAAAGATTACTTTGAATTGTATAATATGATCTTTTTGAAATAACATCGGGAGTAGCTCATTCCTTGCAGTGGGAATCATATCACTCTGATGGACAAAGTGATGAAAGCGTCATCTTGATGTCTCCCGTCTAGATTCAACTTACAGCCAGACTTTCGCCATCTATAGATCCTTGTCTTCGCAGCATTGACGCACGTTAAAAAGCCCTACAAGAGCAAATCTATACAAAGACTACTTCAGTGCCTCTAAGGTATTGATTGTCAATCGACTGCTATTCTATTGCCTGCTTAAGACCACTTGATGATCGCTCAGGCAGCAGTGGAGAACAAAAGCAATACTTCGTGGAATTCTAATGCAGGAAACTGTCTTGAATCAGAACTATGAGTCCCCTTCAATCTCACATTGCCATCACATGTACGCTCTCCCGCTTGGAATGGACTTTGTTATAGTTGAAGCCAGATATGGAATCGACAGAGAAAGGAAATTACGTATGCTTCGGATTCTAATGAAAGACCGAGGTTGATTGTTCTGCTCATACCGATTGTGGCTGTAAAATTGGTCTTCCTGAATCTGCCAGCCGTGAAATCCGCTCCAGATGTCCAGACCGTCCAGATCAATAGATTTGCACACTTCGTGAACAAATGTAAAAGTTACCCACAGAAAATAACTCAATGGGAAAAGATAGATATGCTTTACAAGACTCTAAACGATGCCCGTTTCATTGATATATCCCAATGGTGACAATATCAAAAGGGGAAGTATCTGATTTTTATTTTTTTACCCAGTGATCCATCCATCTATATGTTTCTTTAGCAACATAGGAACAATTCCAGGTATTATGAAGAAACCTCCCTCAAAGTCAGGATTCTGTAATTTCCTCATACAAAAGAAAAGGCATTTTAAATCATTTTATTATTATTTTATCTTATTCTGACTGGTTTTTAACTATTGTTTCCCCCGTTTCCCACAACAGCATCACAACAAACAGGTGAAGATAAAAAAAGTATCACATGCTGTAGTAATTTTCACATTACTATTTATATGTTGACTAAAATAACATGTGTTACAATTGGCATCTCATTATCTTATCACCGTAGAAAGTATGATATCGATTTTTAGTGAAATGCGCTTTCGCAAGCCAATAATAATTGCAGTTCCGGGGACAGTCATCTGACTAGTCATGAGGGATATCCTATGATTACATGTACAGACTTTACAAAGGAACCCAATAGCCTTGGCTCAATGACACAAACTACTAACTAAGGTCGTGCGGCAAATATATAATCGCTATTTTAAACCATTCCCATAATTATAATCCAACATAATCGTGTAGTATAGCAGTAAATCCAACTAATGGGAAGGTCTTTGGAGTACTAATATTTGCATCAGCGGATACAATCTCCAAAAACAGGTGGTTAGAGAGGAGAAAAAATGGACATAATTCTACCGGCGTGTTAGTTCTTGGAGAGCGATGCTGGCAGGTTTGTGTGTATGTCCAGTCAAGCAGCGACAATGGATAGGGCTGGGTAGTGGTCAGGCTGGTAACGAATGCCACATAACTTCTCCTTATAGGTCTTCGGGGTACTATGGTCCCAGGCAAACCGTGCATCTTGATTAAATCCACTCTCAGGCCTTCAGGGTGTAAGTTTGCCAGTTAAGGATTAAGTGAAATGGATAAGGGCGTTTGGTGGCCACAATAAAGATATATACCCTGGGGTCTGTATGTGGGATCAGTTCATTGATTAAATAACAGAATGATGTATGATTCTTAACACTCGGTAAATGAGCTTTCGATAGGCTTCTCTAGAACATTCCATTGTTTGGGGAGCCTGTTTAATGCCATATAAACAAAGGTTCTTCCCCAAATACTTGGAAGCCTTGCAAACACCAGAAACTGTTTCAGCCCTTGCAGATAGGGAGACAAATGTTTAATAACGCCACTGCCATTCCATTAATGCAAGCTGGTCATGCGATGAATTGTTTTAAGATAGCACCGTTAGGCCCGTCCATCAAATAGGTTTACTGCGCATCACAGTTTCCCTTCCTTTGACCTGGCATCTTAAAGGAGGTAGAGAGTTTTAAAAAACTACAGTGTTCCAGCATGATAAAGACGCTACTCCCCATTCGCATTGAAGGTTTTTCTTCTAAATGACTCTGCAATACTTTATAATGAGAATCGGAATCTTTGATTGCAGAGCGAAAATCCTCAGACACCTAAGGAGACTTTCAAGACCCTGTCTTCACCGAAGTGTTGGCATCCAAAGTCGCTGATGGTAAACAATATTATTTTCATATTCAGGGTGTATAGAATCTCAGGGAATGAACAACAAAGATAGCTATGGCATAGGGTTTTATCCCATTGATTAGTTCATAAATACGGATAATATTTAGTCATTATGGATATACATACACATAATGCCATAAACCTGTGCAAATTATAGGAAATCTATAGATTGCAGTACGCCCTTTTATGTATCCATACATATCCATGTTGATCCTCTCTATTCATTTCACCTGACTTTGTCCTTCTCTTGCAATACCCGTTTATGTTAACTAACCCCCGCCCCCCCCCCCCCCACCCGCCCCAAGAATTAAGGTAGAGATGGTTGATTTAATTCATTAGCGGCAGAGAGGCATGTCTGAACGATGGAACAATGCATTTTAGGATATCGTTCGTGACTGATGGACCTTGCTGATCTGCTTGCCCCATTTATGTCGCAGATAACGATTCAAGAATGTATCTCATGAAAATCATAACTATAAAATGGGAAACAGCTGTAATCTTTTAATGCAATTTGAGGAGATGATAAGTTTTCAATGGAACACGCTAATAACCGGTACCAAAGATTGACTTAATGCAACGACTTCATTTGGAAAAAGGCGTTAGACAATAGATCCAATTCAAACAGGCGACATTCATTTGTTCCAGCGGGCCCCTTTTGTTCATACTCAATAAATCAAATGGGATTGTGCGGTCCTTATCGCAATGGCTATGGGTGGGATTGATTTAATACCTCTAGACAAGGCAGAAAATCAGTATTGTTTCACGTTGACTTTCTTCTGAATTCAATTCCAATAGTTTGGAAACTGCTTTTAGGGCGAACAAAGATTTAACGGAAAATAGAGCCCTTCGTCTGGCGAAACACTGCACCCTGTGGTGTATTCTTATTTCAATAGATGAGTGCGTAAGCATTAAAGAGGGTGTTGATGAACATAAGGCACACGTTTACATCAAGAACTCATTGCACTGTCCAATGTTACTCTCTTTCCAACCAAAGAACCACTCTATTGGGTTCAGTGTTGTTTCACAGCTACCTGATTGCACGCCACAATAAATATTTGGCAAACAATTACCAATAGGTGATCACATTGACAATATTATTTCAAATTGTCAATCACGGCGCAACATTAGGAAGCTATTGCTAAACTCCAGCCCCTCCATCACCCGAGTTGTTACTGGTGCTGCCACCTACAGTTCAAATATTGACTAACACAGTAGCTATAGGTTCACAAATTCGTACCGTATTAAAGATCTACTCCTCAATATTAATATTATTGGATTTCCTGTAATCGTCTTGAATGAGAGAGTTCTACCTTCTAATTGCATTACATTAAGAAATAGAGGATGAATCTACAATACTTGTCCAGTCATTTACTGGTAGGTAACTGTCTAAGCGTATGCTCACTTCTAACTTACAAGATCTGTATTCTACAAAACCTAGCTGTAGATATTTCGAAATAGTCCTTAATGTTCAACATCTGTATCAATTGATGTTTCACGCGCATTTGCAGGTAGCTAAATGACTCTTTGATTGGTCATGGAATGTTTGAAAGACTGCTTGAAAGAGTGGGCGTCTTCGGTTAATGTGACTTGCAAGTGCTTTCTAGGTGGCATATGTGTTGCAGGCACTACTAGTACACAGAAGCGCCATCTGGTTTTAACAGAGGCAACAAAACAACTTCAGTTCAGTGTATTCTATAAACTGCACAAACATCCAACGTTAGGACTAATGTGCAAGAGGCCTAACTTAAATGGACAACACACTCCAGGAGAAGAAGCCACCCTACAGCGTGAAGTATAACTTAAAATTCACCATCAGAAAGACAGCAAAGCCACCAAAAATACATGCATACTATCCACATAGTTGAGAATTAATAAATACTATTAAAAAGAACAGCAATCTGGGGCAACTCAAGGAGATACATTGAATGAATAGAAAAAAAGTCACCCACGCAATCTCATTGTACGTACAGCGAGCAATGACTTGGTCATTGATGTTTCCCGTGGGAACACATTCCACCCACGCCCTTATTGTCACACTCTAGTGTTACGTTTGCGCTGCATTGATCCACATGGGAAAAACATTTAGGGAAATGTCACGATTTCATCTGTGCAAGGAGAGGGCCTCTATTATTCAGTGCTGATACTGAACAGACAATTGCTACTTAAACTGAGGCGTATTCTATATTGTTTGGGGACGGACAAATAATCCCTTCGCTGAGTAAAGAATGAAGTTTGCATGTATCAATATTTGTGCTCGTCAACGTTTTGTGTACGTAATGGGATTAACCACAATGGATGTCTTGATTTCGGTTATTAATGAACTTGCCTATCATGGGGAATTTATTGGTTATGTTTCTAGTCATTCGCCAATAGGAAAATGATCTTTGCTGGACATAGACATACAATTTAATGATTGCAAAAATATGTTGTATATGAAATAAGGTATTATTTCTATTATAAAATGCGTAGGCACTAATATATGTGTGAATGACTTGCTTACAATAAATGACCATATATATGAATGTCAACTTTTCAATGCTCAGCATTTCCATTTCGTAACAACCGACAGTTTTAACAGATAGAACCAAGAACAGCACTGCCTTGTGCCTTCGTCATTTTCAGCTTGAATCTTTGTTCCTTGCTGGTTGTGCAGGTGGCGCCACAATCCGATAGAGCACTTACCTGACATCTAGTGCGCAGGCAAAGAACTAACGTTCAAACTTAGCCGACTAGATACTAGGTGCCAGCAGTCACCTGCACTGACTTAGGACCACCAATTTAGGTTTAGGGTTAGGGTTAGGGTTAGGGTTATTGGTATGTATCAATCCATGCAATCTATTCCACCTCATAGGACGCTGGAATAAACAAGGCATAATGGTAACATACATAGCTGTGTTAGTAGCCTGACGCCTAATATCTAGTAGATCTGGAATGTTGCCTGACTTGGTATTGCCTGTCAAGTTTCCTATCCAAGTAAAACAAGTAATTGTACAAGGTATCTCCGTGTGTCATAGTAACATATACTTTTTAATCAGAATATAAACGAATAAATATCTACTTTATTACAAAAACATCCATATGCCTGGGAATCAGATCAATACATGGCATGTATCTGAGTATAAGATGACATTTAAAAATAAGATAATATAACATTTATTCCGAGACACTATGTATATTGTTACGGTCTGCATTGCGACAATACTGTGATTAGTAGGAATGAGGGATGTATTTCGAAACGAGCAAGTGCTAAAAGTAATTGTGTCAGCGGAAATTGTGCATTGTTTAAGTGGAACCTAATGCTTCATATAACACGCCCGTGCTGAATGGCACACACTGAGCTAATTGCTTCATATTATTCATTTGTTCGGTGCTTATTTACACCTTCGTACCCGAAGTGGAATGGCAAAAACTGACAGTAGCTTCTATATAAATGCACTAGAGTTCCTATTCCCAATTGACACAGTTAGGTTCCATTAGGGGGAACTTGCTTCTCCAATAACCTAGGTATTATGGTCAATCATTGCCATTGCGCCCAATAAAATTCTCAGGGTATGGGTGAATTAACAACAGCTCCGATAGCTGCTCTGTATTCACTCCAATAACCAGCTAACTGATAACTCAATGGTCATTGGCTTCATATTGAGTCCGTGTGCAGAATCAAAGAATTTGATATACATCGAAGGTATACTGTCTGGAATTACACAGGAGCAAACTACACTTTCGTCTTAAATTTTGATCTCCATCTATCCAAATAAAATTGTCTTCATCATCTGTCCAAATGTTGGTGTGGTATAAATAAATTATGTCTTAGTGGGTTGTGCAAAATGTTTTGAGACATAAAGCTATGACATGATCTTAAATAACATTTTGATTTGTTTTTGCTCTATCCCCAATGAATTCTCTGAACAGTAATATTTTATATCTGTAATTCATTCACGGTATTTATAAACATGTATTGTGATGAAATTAGGAGCACCGGCCAGGAGGCTCATGTTTTATTATTTATCCAAGAATTAAACACTTGAGATGATCCTCACCCCGATGTAATTGGATAAATACAGTACCTCTAAATGCATGAATGAATCTACATAAAACCCTACACGCCCAACCTTTAAAGTGATGAAAGGGTTTTCATATGAAAATCAAATTACCGAGTGATGATTCTGATTGGTGGCACGGACAGGCATGTTTGCTTAAAAGCAAATGAGATTTTGAAGGTATAAAATTGAATTAGATCCTTCAAATCATTCCTTAATCAGAATTCATCACACGGAGTGGCCTTTTTCCATTAGTCAAACGCTTTCTTTCGCAGAGCTTAGCGTTCGACGCGGTGCACAATTCCTCCTGGTCCCTTCGAGGTTACAAAGTGCATGAGCGAAAAATCCCCTTTGATTGGATGATAGCAGGCACTGTTTTATCACTGTGAAAGAAAGCATGGGCCCTTCTGTGACGGGGTGGATCACCCACCAAGTTTCCTTCAATGGAGTTGTAATATTAA
Organism: Sthenelais limicola; assembly: GCA_942159475.1. Lineage (NCBI taxonomy): Eukaryota > Metazoa > Annelida > Polychaeta > Phyllodocida > Sigalionidae > Sthenelais > Sthenelais limicola. Next base: position 65,161,484 of record OW804097.1, on the reverse strand, counting down.
GGCTATGTGACAGGTAGTTATCAGTGACCGTGATGTATATATACATGGGGGAGGCCCGTATACTATTGAATGTGTGAGATGTGGTGGCCGAAACGCGATCACTTGATGGTGTAACACTTTTTCGTCGATCATAGGGCTTCTCGTAGTTTGATTTCCACCGATAAAGATGGGAACACATTTTCAATTTCGGCTGAGCCTCACTGGTAACACAATACACACTGCGTGCCGGCCATACTTTGTGCAGTATGGATGGCCCTATTATACTATAGCACCACTCCCTTTACTTAGAAGGCAAACTCACAAATTCAATTCGGCAATTCATATCAGCAAAAATAAATACAATTCATGCCAGCAGTTTTTTTATAAAAAATAATCCCTTTTAGTCCAAACATCAATATTTTTTAAACCGTGTAACTACGTACGGATTGTATTGTCGCGTCGCCTGTAGTATAGAATGTTATAAAAAGACTATTGTATATTATTGCATACAAAAATAGAAACAACAGTATCTGTCCTAACAGTTAGTGACCTTAGTGTTACAATTATTTCTAGCTCGAATAACCTTCCTATATAGGCTCCATTTTGGTATTTTGATATAGGTGGAAACCATGGGATGTGCTAATCAATTATTGTCATAAGCCATCTTAATTGATTTAATATTAAATTATATTAACCTTGGAATATATAGGTTTAACGGATTTACAAGTGATTGGAGGATTCAAATACGATGAATATTGTGTCTCACAAAAGACATCATGGGGGAAATCTCCAGCTAACACAAAACTTCAGCAATATTAGCGACGGCTTCAACCTAGATAAGCCAGCTTAGCCATTTCCTTCATGGTATTTTGAAGATGATATAAAGATAATTAAATTGCTGCAAGCATCTTCGGAAATATCATACATCTTATAAAATACACTTCCTTTTCTTCCAGCATTGTTCGGCGTTGCAACGTCGGTGCTGGGAGGAAGGGCGGATTAGCATTGATTCTTGGAATCACTAACCGAATCACAGATCCGTACTACCACTAGAAATGCACATATTGAACGAGCTGCCTCCCCGAAGGCGATCTTATTGCCTGCTCATCGACCTAGCCCCAGACAGACAATGTATACGCCAGAGAAACAAGTCTGAGGAACGATGAGAATGTGCAGGTATGTGCCATTCCTCGTTTTGTCTAAAAATGTCCAGAGCAAATATTTAAGCTATATTATCCTCACACCCAGCTCACCCCCCGTAACGAGTGTGATAATGACTGTGGAAATAATTGAATAAGCAACGCCCTGGGTAGTGAATGGTATAATCCAGGAATATCGTTCCTGGCACCAATGCTTTGGTTAAAACCTGGGCTGTAAAACCTAATCTTCAATCGTTACTCATCAAAGTAGCTGATTTTGAAATTCAAATGCAACACGCGGGGTGCATTGACTTCCAAAGCTGACTGTCTCTGTTTATTAGCTGTCTTGGGAGTGGATTATGGATTGCTGATAGGAAATGTGTTTCCCTTCTAGAAGATCATGCTTTGATCTTGGGCCAGGGATGCGCACTGCGCGTGCTGATTTTCCTGGGATCGTTGGCCAGTTCAAAAGACGTGTAGCTAGTTAATTGCATACAAGCCATTTACCAAAGAGATTAGACAGTATATGACTTTTGATCTCGATATGGCAAATGGGGGAAATTCACATAGCGGTGAACCAATTTGAAATTGCTTCTCTGAATTCGTAGCTATTGAGTGTCTTTTTGTCTATTGACCTGATTAAAAATCTCTATGATCATTCTTCAGAGGCCCAATGCATAATAACTCCTCCCTTAAGATTGTCCTTCCTTTCCTACCTTATTAAGGGAAATAGCTTAAACAACGGACATTTTAAACAAGAAACTGTTCAATCTATGCAACAGGTTCCAGGTATTTTTGCCTTGATGACTATCATGGGATGGACAAAGCTGTATGTTGACAACTCGCAGTCATGTTATATGCTTATAAAATAAACAAGGAAATTTAAATCTAAATTAATTAGGAAGTTGCAAAGTTGAATCAATTGAATCGAAATCAATCCTTTGTAGGCTATACACATCTCTGTCTTTGAATATAATAAGAACCTAGATCTATATATTTTGACGCAGTCATTGTAATCAATGAGGTATGCGCCTTAATTGATCTATACAGCAGTGAAAGAATATTGTGTTTAAATGGTTGGGAGGAAAAATGCGATAACTGATTGTAACCTGATGGGAATCATTCCAAATAAAAGATCTATTATAAATGAAACCAATTATTGCTAAATACATCACGATATAAAAATTCGGTATATGGACAATCAAACAGATGTGGCAAGGAAAGATGTATAATTTATTCTCACCATGAAAACACTCGGAGGGTGAACAAAGTGAAACTATGAAAATAGGTCGTAGGCAAAATGATTAGAACGAATAGTTGCTTGACAAAAACCTTAGCTTAACGCGGCTGATCACTCGACGTTAACTTAGGTGTCTCATTGTATTGATGTATATGGCGAATGTGTGAGTGAGAATCATAAATAAAGGGACCAGATCCCCACTCACATCATTGTATGAGATCCAAATGATGGATAGTCATTAATCAAGGGAAGAATATTGGAGAGAGAGAGCGAAATAAATGTCTCCCCGGACCACAAAGGCCCTATAATACGTTTGATGGTCGTTCCATTATGTCAGGGAGGTGTGACTAGGGACCAGCGAGCCTGCCACAAACTAGCGAGGCATGCCTCCATCTCCACACAGGACGGCCGACCCCTAGGCCTGACCTTTTGACCTTGGTAAGGGTGCGTCTCCAGCTCCCCGAGCTGTTTCTGATAATGGGAGATACGCTGCGGGACGTGACAAATGTTAGATTGGCTCCGGCGAGATTTAAGGCTGCTAATCCATTTTGGGATCAATGGATTTGTGTAATCTAACGTCAGCAGTCTCCAAATGATGGATGATACGAGGTGAATTTGACCGCGATCCCAAATCGAAGAGATTAAAACCTCCATGGACCGGCTATGCCACACCGGCTCCTGTTGCCATTCACGTCTTGCCTTCCCCTTTTCTCTCCAAGTCGCCTGTGTAGTTTTCTCCCAAGGGAATCTATGCCCACCCTACATATAAATCCCAGCTCCTGGCTATTATATCTGTAACCCTAGGTAAAAACTCTGCAGCTGATATATCGTTTAGAAGGAACACTAGACCTTTGGTGCCACTGGTGATTGATCATATATTAAAGACCTTTTTAAGTAAGAAAGAAGTTAGGAATAAATATCCAACCAACGAAGACGACGCCCTGCACGGCCTTTCATCGTGGGAGCAACAGAGCTCGACCGCAGAGTCAGGGTGAATATCAAATTAGGACCTTTTTCTACCCCGAATTCTCACTTGTATATCCAAATGAGGAGGTTATACCGATATAGGATCAGGTGGCAAGAGCTCTGCTTTTTTGGGGGGTGGTGTAAGCATCACATTCAGTAATGGCATGTCTGGTGATTTCAGGCCTGGAATTCATCAAAGTGTAAAAATTACCTCAGGGCTTTGGGGAGCGCAGGCAGAGATGGTTGTGGAGGAGAGGGGAGGCAGTGGTTCTCAGTGTGGAGGAGCGGGGAGTAGAGACCATTGCCAACACTTTGTCACATCCTGGGCCTGTGATATATTGACCCCTGTGTAGGGGACCCTGGAGGGATAGTTGGTGATGAGAGCAGGGAAGGGACTGGGATGAAATAACTCATTTGGGGCTGATATGCCTAGTTGGCACGCTCCAATGGATAGTGATGGCCTCTGCTACTATGCGCATTTCCTCCTTGTTCTTCCACTACCAAGTCGCACAAGTAGCAATAAACCTCTTGGAATATTTTCCCTCGATATATATCCCAAACTAGAAAGGGTCCCTCCAGGCTGCAAATCGCTTATAAATATCCATTAAAGGGGGAATTTATCGCCTGGTGTAAACAATCCTGCATATTACAGAGCGCCGCTTGATTAACATAAAGGAATCGAATTAGTGTTGGTACAGGGGCATCTATCAAATTGAGCAGTCCCAATGAAGGGCCATCAGTGGAAAAAAAATAAATGACTCTCCAAGGCGTACGGATTCACCAGATAAGTCAAATGAAATCAATCTTTACATAATTTCCTCCAGATTTAACTCTTAAGCCTATTGAATAACATCAGGGTTACTGTCATTGCTGGGATTGAGCAAAGGTCACAGACATGAAATACCGTTCCACCCAATTGAAGTATGAATACATTCCTGCAATGGGACTGGCCCGTTTCTGAAATCTTTTCACTAGGGTGGAAAGAAGAATAGTTAATGTTGAAGAATGCATGCTCTTCAGAAAAAGACTGGTATAGGATTCCTGAATGCTGACGAGGAAATTGGATCATTACCATCAATTGCTCTCCGGGAGTGTGAGTTCAATTGCTCTCAGCAGGGACAATAGTTTTGGGAGATATACTGCAACTGTTTCTGTAAGATAACTTTCATTGCCATCTTACTCAGAATTTTACTTTGACTGATGCACTTACTTCCAGCATTCAATCAAAGCAGCAGACCTAAATCATTTGAAATTGTTTAATGTTACTTCTCTGATGCGCATACACTTTGGCCTAGAACGTTGCTCTAAAATGTTCCTCTGTTTTTTTTTGGGAACCAATTTCAAAGATTATTATTCTTTTTGGAGCCAATTGGTGGATTGCCTGAAGCTCATTGCTTGTTAAGGACGTCATGTTCACAAGAACAGATGATTTGTGTTATGGTCTGATGGTCATAGGTCCTGGTCAGGCATATATATCCTGGTGTATTTCATGTCATTTGTGTAAAGGTATATCCTCTGATAATCGACATGGAATACACCATCAGGATGTTGCTATGTTGTAAATTGCTCAATCAGGAAGGAGGTGTGTTGTTGAACTCGACCAGATGAGGCTGACAGTGATCTGGGATGGACGAAAACATCGAATCATCCTTATTACCTCGTCGATCATGGCCAATGCTCACATTGCCATTGGAGGAATAAAAATGTATGGAGATGTGTATACAAAAGAATAAGAATCATACATGTCTGTTTAATTATATCTATCTTCTTTTCTTTATGGAAAAACATAACTACATCTTTTCCATCTGTACAGCACAAAGGTGGAGATCAAAACCAAGCGATTCCTGCGTTCAATTGTTATTATGATGGATCTTTTGCCAAATAGATGGTATTTTATAAAGGGGCGATGTTGACCAATGAGAATGATAATTATAGGAATGTAAAGGTTTGTAAATATTTATAATTCATGCCATATTAATGTTAGCTGTCTTGAATAATGAGCAGAAGCCTTCTCTTCCCGGAATGAGGTATCTTTTTCTCAGAGGCAGGCCAGCTATCAAAATTCGTTAACGGAGGATTCTGAAAGGGGAAATGAGCCTCGTAGTAATTCCAGCGATAATGCAGCTTCTAAGTTGTACTGATATCTGGCCGGAAATGCATAGTTATGAGAGGAAAGAAGGTCTGTGGATAATCGTTGCCTGAATGTCATTTACAGGGACAAACATCAGAGAGGCACTGAACATGTGGAACTCGAATCGACTGTTAGCAGTTGATTTGCAGCGTTGTGTATATTATTCGAGCACATGATGTGTACTTCAATTATACTTGATGGGTGATTATACCATATATCTTTCACATTTACTGGATAATGAGCCAAAACCTATATTATACCAATTGGACATAATCATTGGATCTTAGAAATGTATATTCCGTTTCATGCATAGTTATCCCGTAGATAATCTATTGTGAAACACCCTCCTTTGATTACAGTCATAACTACATATAAAGCAATGTTGTTATGTAGATTGAAATATTGCCAAAACCTTCCTTCCTATGTAGTAGATGTCAATAGAGTTTGTCTAGATATTGCTCAAAAATACATACATACATGTAAATATATAATATTGTCACGCAGAGGCCTCCTTGTGTACTATCCCAGGGACAAACAAAGCCACTTTCTGAAACATATCACAAAGCGTAGGAGGCAGATGAGGATAACAAGTGGGAGACATTACTTGTATAATGCGAAGAGAGTGACAGCACTGCCTCACCCGCATCGCTAATTCGCCGGATTAAAACCAGGCTTCTAATATATATGTAGACACCGCGAGATTGCCATTAAATCCTGTCAGATGTGTTTAGTTATTGTTAGTCTCACACTCTGCTTCATTGCACCATTTCAGCCAATACTTGAGCAGAATTGGATAGCGGATGTCAATTAGTATATTATTAAAGCATTTGATGTAATGCTTAAAGAAGCTTTGCCCCGGCCATTTGCTTCGCTTCCGAAGCTTCCGAAGGAGTATATAAGGTCACGATCAGCATGTATACAGGCTTGTTCGCATCCAAAGCCGATTCTATGTATAAATGACAATCAACTTTTCCCGCTTAATACATAAGTACGGTTGAGGATGCTCCCAGGGGGAATTGGAGATAAACAAGCGCCACACCCACTGTACCACCAAAGCATTAGCAATTTGCCTTTTTGCCTATTCTGAGGCTTCCTCCCAACTCTGGCTCGCGGCTGAGAGGAAACAAGCTGATTGTATTTGCAGCGGCACGAGGGGAAGGAGGAGAAGGCAGATGTGTAAAGAGGGTGACAGTAGGAGGAGGAGGAGGAGGTGGAGGTGAGCGAAGAGAAGGATGAAGAAGTGGAACAATTGAGAGGGAAGAGAGCGGATTGTGCAGTGCAGGAGCATGTAGGTCTAGGTGAAAGAGCGCTGTGAGGACGCTATATGGAAGAAGAACAATGCGTGGCCAAATGAAAAACTGGCAAATGGGAATTTGATTTGACTCAAAATGATGAATGTAAGGGGAACCCATTTCCGGGGAACGCTAACGAACGCATGTGTTGCCAAGGGACTGCATGGTGGGGGAGCCTCAGAGCTGGAACTTTAAAATAGCTCCACTGAATCAGGCTTAATATTTGCGAGATTGCGAATCAATATTCCTATATCAGTTAACCGTACCAATATTATCATAGGAAAATGCCCATGACTGTTCATTATGTGATTTTAACATGACATATATATATGTGTTGATTTTGAGAATGCTTTCACCCAGAGGCATTTGGTAAAAAAGTCTACAGTAAAATGTTTACTATTCATTCTATATGGGTGCTTCGCAGACTCTCGAATTTCAGAAATGTATGAGGCGACCACGTATTGAAGTCAATTCCCTGTTGACCTTAGGCTTGGGTGGTAAGTGGCTATTGTGACTTCCTGGCACATTTAAAGCTACGAGAGAATTTCTAGTCTGACAGAGGTCGACTTGCATGAAATGCCCCTTTTCCGTAGGCAGTGTCCGGAATTGTATTGAACACAATCATAGGAAAGTGACAGTAACACGGGGAATGCGTGGGTAAGGGGACGGGCGAGGGACATACATATCTATATGGTTGAATAGCTTTGAGAGAAGTATTTATGATAGCGAAACGGAGTGTAAACTATTACTTATATCTTGCTTAAAGAAATTCTAGAAGGGCAATGCAGTTGAGTGAGGGGTGACCTTCATGGATGATGAAAAATAAATATTTAAGGCAAGAAACAAGGCAGATTCTTCATCGACACGATTAAGATATAAAACATCATGGTAACATATTGAACCACATTTTAATCGAAATATTTAACCGGTCTTCCGAACTATTTCAACTGTGTAACATTGTTTAATATTTATACTCTATAGGTTAACGAATCTGTCTACACTTTTCTTTGCACGTGCGTCGATGTTAATGTTCTTCCAGCATTTATTTTACTACACTATCTCTTACCATAAGATGAAGAAACATTCTCACTATATATTTAAAAAAATTCATGAGAATTTTAATCGATGAAATTTGCTGCGTCATGCATATTCTATGTTCGGTTGGGCAAAAGGTCATTTCTTCTAATATTCCTGTATTATATATATATATTTGTCATCAAAATGTCAATGTTTATAACAGATTTATAATATTTGTATCAGGATGAGGCGAGAGTAGCATCTACTTGATGTAATGCTTGACTGAATAAACATAACTTAAACTAAATAAAAACCAGAATCCCTGAGATAGAAACTCTAGTTTACTAAAAAAAAAAATAATACTCTAGTCTGGTCGCAATAAACTAGTCATACTGTACTATATACACTGGCAGACTACCACAGACTCAAGCCACAAACTCTGAGATCGCCTAAGGAATTATATTTACCAATGTTGGCTGTGATTGATTTGATAGCTAAATATTCTAGACGTGGCAGAGAGGAATATCATCCTGAAGGTACTACCCAGCCTACTTGAGATTTTATGAAGAAGAAAATGGCGTTAGTGTTTTAGCTTTAGACATGACAGATCAACACCAAAGACTCACTCCCTTGAGGCTAGCACTCCTTATTGTTGACTCAGCTTTATTTGAAGCTCAGACCAAACTCAAATAAAATGCTCTTGCATTATCCGAGAAAATGATAAACACTTCTTGAAATTGAGAATTTAAAAGCAACCAATGGATCCTCGCCTACTGATCAAACAACGTCTTTCTTTGCATGGGAAGATTAAAGTAGCGGATTCAACAGATTACTAGCCATTTCTTGAAGCTAAAACAAACGGTCGCACACCCCCTTTAATCTGGTAGAAGATGTAAAGATCCGTGATGGACATGCAACGATATAAGCCCGATAGTCTCCACCAGTAACTCCACCAGAAAATTCACCTTAAGTATGGTTACATACTTTCTATATTGAAGAGCACTATCATCACTTCTTGAACGATTTTAAGACATCCCTCAACACTCACCGAAAGGTTAAGAACAAAATTAAGATAGGGCAGTCTTGTAACACTTCCCATATCGTTCAGAACCCATACTACTGGAACCTTTAAAGGATAATGTTTTCACAGCTTCACTGCCTTTTATCCCCGAAACGAAGATATATACACAGATTACTTATGATAGGGATTATTCCAATATGCTCCTTTGATCAACCTATATAGGCAAGGGTAGATTTTTCCATTCCGATTTAAAGATATCCCTCAACCCCGAAAGGTTAAGAACAAAATTAAAATAGGAGAGTCTTGTAACGCTTCCCATAGCATCCATAAGACTGGAACCTTTAAAGGAAAATGTTTTCACAGCTTCCCTGCCCTTTATCCCCGAAACGACCTTCGAAGATACATACATAGAGTAATTATGATCGAGCTAATTCCAATATGCTCCTTTGAACAACCTATACATAGGTATGGGTAGAGTTTTCCATTATGGAATAACTTGCATCACTAACTAAAATATAGAATCGTGCCGTAATTTACTTTGCTGATCTGTGAAAGCAGCTAAGTCAATCCATCCCTACATCGACCGGACTGATACAGTGCAGGCAAGCGGCGCCAATGGAAATCAAATTTGCTCCATCGGGAGGATGAAGGGCTTGACACTGTATAAAATCCCACTTGAGGGAATACTGTCAAACGCCGGTCCCTCCGTCGATGTGAACTGATTCATTTATAGACAGAGGAACCCTTGGGTTCAGAGATGCTGGGCCATTTCAATAACAACATTCCTCTCTTGCGTGCATGAGAATGAAGCTATTGTGGAATATATGTGTGTTCTATGTAGGACAGAGCTTATTGTAACCATATCTGTAGGTGTAGATACGGAACTGAGTCAAATATACACAAACAGGCCACCCATCAACATGTTTCAGAAAGCTGAATGTGTGGGCGGATCGATATAATCCATCAAATTTAATTCGGACAAAATACATTTCCTCTGATACCGAACGTAATAAACAGCTTTGATAGAGGGGGAAGGATAGAGAGAATATAATAAACAAGGCATAGTCTGAAGTGGCTTTTCACTCGTTTGCAAGACACTGAAACAGCTTATCCACTGGGAACGCCACTCTATTATAAATACAAAAGCCTAATAATTATAAGCTCCATGAGGACAGTAATTAACGATATCCAGATTATTGCTCTCATGGTTCGGAGTCCGTGTTATCTCTTCCGTCACAATCTCCTGGCCCATATCCAAAAGCAGGCAAAAAGTCAAGGCAATTGAAGTATGAGAGAGCTGTTCTGATACAGCTGCAGATCTGTTCGGAGCGTGAGTTTGATAAAAAGGCGGGCAGCAGCTCTCGATAAAGGCGAGGGCCATGTTGGGAGAAGTAAAGCTCGGTATTATTCAGAAAAGCCTTACACTTCAATCCCGCCTGAATGCTCCTTAAGTTTGTCTCTATCAATTCAAATCATCCAGACAGAGGTGGGTTAAATGCCCTGGGTATTAGCTTGGTAAGCTGTTTGGACTTCGAGGTTCAACAGGAAAGTCCTAGAAATAGACTCGTGTAGTTTACAAGGAAGGTCTTGTGGCAAAATGAAATTCAACATCGTTTAGAATGTTAAGCTTGAAATATTCAAGTAATAGACGTTCGCATAAAGGAATGGACATTTGGATGTGGTGTTATAAGTTGGTATATGATATAACAATGGGTAAGACACATAATCAATAGTCTTATGATTCTCCAAAAATGATTGAACTCTAGGTCTTTTCTGTGGCGTTGTACACTCATACACCCACAGAAAATCCCTATCCATCTTCGGGGATTCTATAGGACCATAGAAACGCCAATACACTGTCTGCATTGTAGGTCATAAGATAAGCCGAAATTCCTGCAGGCAGTACTGATGAGATTATTCTGATAGCTAGGTTTGTCTTAGGAGCTATAAACAGCATCCAATGAATCATTTCTTTGGCCAAATCATGAGCCACTGTTTATCTATATAATGGAGATTGGAGAAGCACCATTATTTAAAGTGGTTGGCAAAAGGGCAATAACTGTGGAAGTGTTGTCTATGGACACTCATATCATTATATTTATATCGCATGGTCATTATCTTATGGATTATTATTGGGAAAGAACAGCCTGTGTTAAAGAAATGCGAGTGGGAGAGTAAGTGCCAGATGCAACCGAGCTTGTGTTTCTCACAATGGGTTTAGTTGTTTGGGGTGCGAGGGAACTAGGACACAAACAATACCCTTATCTCTGTCCTATTGCAACAGAGGTTTTCCTCAAGGATATCCTTGTCCTCTTAAGGAACAGTGGCACAATATTGATAGTCAAGTTACTGTCAGAGGGGACAAAGCTTACAAATAACATGGATTCTTCTAAATCGATTCGATTTATGACCCTTTGGGGTATCTGCTTAATATGTTACGGGCAGGATTCTGAAGAGGGTCTGTATTCAGAAGATACACAAATTTGACGCTGGGCTTAAAAGCTCTCATAGGACGAAAGGGCACAGGTGGAAGTCTGGGATATCAGCAGTCAGAGAACGAATACCGCCATCTCCATTTGCACTAATCTAACATCACTCGGATGCAATACACTTATGGGGAGATCAATACAAATGGAGGAAATACCAGGACAACTGAGACCTGTAATAAAATAGCCTAACTGTCCCAATCTGGCCAGGGCCATTTTGGGTTATTTGTTAAGACCAAAGCAAGCGGTTTATCAGAAGCCGCCGGAGCAATAGCAAAGTCTCACAGGCATTCATTATAAACATCTGGGACGAGCGGGCCATCCCATTGGTGGCATTAATAATTAGTGAGTGTTTCTGAGGTCACTGATACAGGGTGGATCTCACTTAGTGAATCAGATAGAGCATTCCCACGCGATGGCCCTAAGTGTTATCCTATGCTGACCTTTCTCGAAATCTGCTGCAATGCAGCTGGGCCCTTGGCATATATGGGTCTGTTATTCCCACACTGGACATTGGCCTTCAACAAAGTGATGAAATATTATGATATTTACAACATGGCATGGAACGTTTCACACAGTCACTAATATAATTAGGGTCGGTTCGGAGTCCCAACTCTTATAATATTTAATCAAGTAACAGCACTTTATTGAATTAACTGCATGAACACCTCCCAGCCGTTGTTGTTGTCCAAAGCATCACCAGATTACGGTCCACGCCTGCATAAAGGAAAAAAGACCATGTACTACACCATAGCTTCTCATCCATTTTGTAAACGTTTTTTTCCCCTAATAAAATCGAAAGGTAAATTACGTGGCACATTAAATTCTAGGGAAAAGGCTTCGGGTTTCAGGCAAGGCGCTAAAGTGTCTGCTGCAGCCAAATTACTTAGCCTAGCCCCGTGAAGTGGTAATGTTTCATATCTTGATTCACAGCATTAAGGGTATGGGAAGGTCTCCCATTTTCTCCTCGTGATATAAGGTTTCCGTGAGGAATGGGTGTTATATATTACGCTGGCCCGACATAAATTCCCCCTCCTGCGTATTTCACGCTGCTCACATGGACGCGGGCGATAATAGGCGAGAAAAGCCAGCGCGAGGTGTGTGGGAGAAAGCAGAATGAGCGATATTATAAGTTGATGGCAGCTCGGCGCGTGCTGCTGCCAAAAGATCGTTTTCATGTTAGAGGCGTGTATCATGGGCCAACTTTAGATTGTTGGCTTAGCAGCAATGTGACTTTGGTGAGTGTCATTTGTTATGCCTATATGGAGCATGTTTAGACCAGGGTTGATGCTTGCCAATACATCACCATCTCTAACCGATTATCGGAAGTGACCAACCCAATGACTTGACAGGCTGGGATCAGGTAGAGTCGGTGGCTGACATTGATACCACTCTAACCAACGATAAGCCTCTGTGGCAATGGCTTAAATTTTCCACAGTCATATATCTGAATCAAAACTTTAAATATCAATTCCCTCATGGCACCAACTCTGGAATATTTTCCTAGCGAGTGTGATATTTCACGATAACAGTTCCGTTGCTCACATCTCATAATCTTGTGGAAATTTTGAAATGGCCCTCCCGAGGGCGGGAAATATTATCAAATAATATTTATTGCTACCAATGGGCTAGATGTAAATGCCCCGAGGGCAACAAAGATATCATGATGGATATCCACTGGTACACATTCACGTCTCATTCACTGGGGAATAAATTCTGAGGCCTGAGTCCCCTTTCGACATGCTAGTGTTGCCTAATGTTTAGACTGTATCTATATATTTAATTCGTTCCCTCTCAAAGACACCCAGACCGTGCTATTGTTTGAGGAAATGGTGATGTATCATTGTTTTATCATCCGACCATCATAGGCATTGATTCTGGAATGTAAAAATGTGGGGACAAAATGGAGGACACTCATTTGATACTTTCCCAGGCTCAGATCAAATACCCAGCGCAGTATTATGCCAAATTTAATACTAAAAGGTAATATCTTGGGGGAACATTTGAAAATACAGAATACGCGACCCCACTGATTTCGGTTGATAAAAGCTTCGTTGCACAACATATGTCATTTGAAACGATCCCTCATTCTAATATTATTATTATCCCTCCATTATTAAGGCGTCCTTCGTAGAACATCATTCGCCCAGAGGCGGTGTTGGAGCATAAATGTGTTGAGAAAGAAAATGTTTGCGCCATTTGCCGAAACATCTCCCTTAGCCCTGAGCGCCAACCCTTAGAATATCATCGTGTAAAGCTGCAAAATATCAGAGGTTATACCCATGGCGAGTCTTCCCTATAATTACTTTAAGCAAAGCTATAGCACACCACCGCAGCTATATAACCTTACAAGTATAAGGAACCCGGCGTGACATAATTCATAGGACCTCCCCTGCCAGGAATCCCATAGGAAATCTGAAATTCAAATATCATATGATTGATGATCTATTCAGAAGCTGGGAGGAAAGAAGTATGAGTCTGAGAGGACAAAATGACTGCATCCCCTCTAGTGTCGTCTTGGGCAATTTTAGATAGGTACTACATTTCCAGCCTCCTTTAAGGCCCTGGTTATCGCCCCAGTATTAGCAAAAACAACCATCGAAAGCTCATCTTTAAAAACATTGATGTAGGGGATGAGAAATAGCGGAATTGCGACCAATCACTTTGGCTAAGAGCACATCTAATCTAATTGTTTTCTTCTTAGCGCAGTGTATAGCATCTGAAAGACATGAGCTGTTTTATGTGAAAGAGTACCGTTGGGAGACTTGATAGCTTTTGCCACATGTATTTTTACCTATCCATTTTCCTGCCTACTTGGTGACGATGGATCTTTGACTGTGAGTACCACCAGCCTCCCAAGAAAAAAGATTAATGTGTTGCAGTGTAGTGCAATTGTTGCTTTTCCAGTCATCTTAATTCAAACAAGATTTGGATGTCTTTCCAGCGAGATCTGTAATTCCATATGACATTAATTTCAGGGTTGTACCAAGCCATGGTAAATCATACGAAGGAAAATAATATTGATTTTAGTTAATGCGCTTGTAATGTGACCTTTGACAATCTGGCAGTCTCTGATTTTCTCTGCAGGTGCTCGACCTGCTGTATGGGCTACTTTGGCTGGGTGATTTGTATTTTCGAGGTGCCTCAATACGCCACCCAATCAGGCTTTGTGTGTCAATTTTCCTTCGCGATTTATGTGTATCATTATAAATAATACTCGCCATACATTTTCATCAAATGACTCATATACATTTCCAGCATACCATGCAATAGAAAAGAAATCTCTTCTCTCTGATCGTTTCATTTTTGGCATATAAGCGACCGCAGGGGAAATGGCAAGATAAATGTCAACAAGGGTCTCGATTATGCATTAGTATGAAATTCGAGTAGGTCTAGTCAAGCAATCTCATGGCACATTAAAATGCAGCTGTCCCGGAGATTGTTTCCTCCTTTTTATCTCCAGGCGCATAACCTCGCGAGAGCAAATTAAGGCTGCTCGAAGTGGGAGGGCTGGCATGTGATTGGTTAGCCATTCAATGAAGCAGTAATGTGCCCATACCCATCGGACGTTGACACAGATCACCTAGAAGATTGTCTCCCTTCCAAGTTCCTGCCTTGCTTACTAAAGCAGTGCACACGCCTGGGCTGGCCACTACGGTCGATTACCACGTAACAAAATGCCCTTGCATCGTTGGGTAACAGCCCGGACACTTTGTGCAGGACTACACCCCCTGAGTGTACCAAATACCATAAGTCATACCGTACAGCTGGCTAAGAGCACTGCAGCAGAAGGTCCCTGAGTTGAAGGCCCATAGTAGTATACAATTTCTACTCGCATAGAACGAACTTACTTCACTTACGCCTGCCATATAATCCTGATTATTTTAATTACAAACTCTAGCTAATAGCCCCTGATTATCTTTCTAAGCCGCTGACTATGTACTGGCCATTTTCAGCGTCATTTCATACCTCCAATTATGCAGTCATTGGACTGAAGTCTCCACTGGAGCAGATGCTTGATTTTTAAGAGCCTGTAATTACCAACGCTTTGGTTGCCATGTTATAGTAAGAACCGAGTTTTAATCACAAAGTGCAGGGGTTGATATAATGTAGAAGCAATTAAAGCCAATATTGAAATAAAAAAACAAATTCATCAATTATTGAACACAGTCATTGATCTGAATGCACAATATACCAGGGAGGTGTTGCTTGAGGCAATGTCAATTTTCGTATATAAGTAATAGCTTGATCCTGGCCATCTTTTAATCAGTACGATACAAGATCCAGCATATGAACATCACGGCAAACAAGCTATGAATACCCCCGGGGATACCACATACCATTGAAAAAGAATTGTGGCCAGGACGGAGCCTTTTCCTCTTAAAGTATTAACCCGCCGGTTGTACCCTTGACCTGTTCTTTCAGAGCTCAGCTTAACAATACCAGGTGGCGCTAGGAATGTTTGTGACTTTCACCACTGGGCGTCGGTGTGTGTCACCTCATTGGTCAGTGCATGAAACCCTTTACTCTTTCCTGCCACTTCACTCACATTATCCACCAAGGTTGATGGTGGCTCTGTTGTAGTGAGGTGTATCCCAGTCACGTACTCTGACCGGCCAGGCCGGCTTAGACAAGGTCTATGTTAGGCTTGTAATGCAAAAAGTCCTTGTGTAATGAGTGCTGTTGTCACGAACCACTCTAAGTAACGTCCAAGCTCTGTCTCTTATCTGAGGAATAGATAGAGGGTGCACGGTCCTCCGCTGGAAGAATTACCCCAGGACTACCTCGCCATGCATTATATACACCTACAAAGCATAAATGTCCGAACGAAAGAGAATGTTCACAGACAGTGAAAGAGTTGTTCCTGACCTAAGCATCCCCTGCCCTCTCCACCGCCACTACGATATGGTTGTTTCTATAGAAAGAAGGCAAAAGCCATCTTTGCCTACAATGACCTTGAGGGCCAATGGCAAAGACTTGCTTGCAGTGAATGTTTCAATATGTCTTTCTCCCTCTCTCGTTCTCTCTTGCTTATGCCCAATGGTGAGGGACGGTTTCTGTTTGAAGACAGCTGCCTGACCCCCACTCAAAGCTTGACCTCAAGTAGGCATGGCTTAGTGCACTGCCATTAATTTTCAAGGGACGAAAGGCAAAATAATGCCTCATGACTCGGAGCCCCATTTTGGCTTGAACTCTTGTCTCAGCCGGACTAAAGAAAAATGGTTATACATCGAATACACAAAGGCCAGCATATTAATTAATCATTGATGAAACCCATTTTGACCTTCCTGTATTCATCTAAATATATCTGAGAACGAATGCACATAATATTATTTAGTATAAGCTCTCGCCATTTAAAACACAGAAATAGCGGTATGAGTCATTTGATAGCATCAATATTAAACCTGATTCCATGCCACGATACATCGATATTTAAATCCCCTTTTTAACCTCACCGAAGTAAGAACGTTAGTAACAACGAACCTTTTAACTTAAATGAATGCCTCAGCGACTGGCACATTGAAGGAGGGGGTCTATTGAGCTTAAGCAAGTCAAGATCAAATTTTTAAAAGGCCATCAGACAAGGGACTTTGATGGATTAAGGTTTCACAACATCCGGGGGTTCTCTTGTCAATGCTTGTATGGACTTGATATCAATTGTAGCAAACTGACACTTGAGAAGAAAAATAAAGAGAGAAAAACCTTTTCAAAAAGACTCCTCCAAGGCACTGACTTGAAACAAGTAACAAAAATGTGTCCTTAGTAGTAGTCTGAGACTTTAGGATTTAATCCTGCCTAGTCTGATTAATGGGAAGCGCCAGAGAGAGAGGAGGGGGTGTCGGTTTACTGATGAGGATAAAATCGAACCCAGCTCTACTTTACTAGCAAGGAGTGGGGAAACTGTATTCATTATTGATCTGAGGTTTCTAGCGCATCTTTGACATCTTGAGATTGAGAAAGCAGAGATAGTCTTCTTTCAATAGAATATATAACCTATTCAAAATTAAAAGAGTGAAATTATATAGATGCACTAGTAGCAGAATCAAATGATAAAACGATAAACGATAATATTATACATTAGACATGAGGAATATATTTGGAAAGATGCCATATAAGTGTTCCATGTAACGGTTGTCATTATTGATAAGTCTTGACTATGTCACCACACCTCGTGGTTTACCATCTGTCCGCCGGGGGGGCCGAGGCATTGAATAACATTACGTAACATTATCCATCACTGAAAGTAATTTACATTATTGGAACCTAAGATCACGATTACCATTCATTTGAGTGATTGATATGTGCATGAAACTGAAGAGTCATACAAAAATTGCCAATTATTCTGAGTTTTTGCCGCATTACTTGATATACAATGACTTTCTGATGTGAGTGAAACTCTGCTTCAATACCATAATTATAAAAACTAAATCATAGATGTGTCATCCCCCAAATGAACCGATAACTAAACGAACCATACGACCAACAAGTGGAACATGCAAATATGGACTGCTTGGTAAATACAGCACCACAAGCGCCCATTGTCTTGCAGAATAATCCATAAACCGCACATTGCCTAGTCTTGGAAGGTCTTATCTCTGACAAGCCTCTCAAATTTGGCATCATCACCACTACAGAATGAAATGGCAAAGCAGGTGCCATAGGTTATCTAACCAATGCTTTCATCTAGATGCTAATCATCATAGAACACCTTCTATTCACAAGTCAAAGGCAATGGGGGCCAATGCATTACAAGTAAGAAAGCTATATGTATAGATGAGGACAATGCTGTACCATAGAAGCGCAGGGCCTTAGGAATAGAAGCCATTCATGGTACAGGTATGGACCTCATCATTATTAAACTTAACTCGGATATATCTCTGTGGTGGAGACATATTTTCGATTTTATTAGTAAGAATGCCAGCAGGAATCACCAGGGAATTGCATGCCCCAGGGCAATGCAGCCGATTCAAGAGGCAGAACACAGAGAATACGTCGCACTGTACTTGATATATCCACAGATAGTAAAAGAGTTATGCCTTTATGCCCAATAGCTGGACACTGGACAATATAAAGACACATTATGGCCCATGTTATGCTGTAAACGATGCTGTAGGTCTGTATTTCTATGACTTCTGCTGGATACAATGGGCATAAAACGCCCACGGCTGCATAGCTTCACAAATGATGCTATAGTAAAGTCACCTAGGGCCACCAATAAAGCCCCCAAAATGCAACCACATCTTTTCTAGATATATTAGTCTCCCGTCACGTTAATATAATGACAGTAATACCGGATGGTATAATACTTATTTGGTTTCTGCCAATTTTGGCCACTTCGAATTTAATGAGTATTCCAGAGGCAGGAGAGAGTCTGGACCATTGGTAATTGGCCTGTTACCGGAGAGGCAAGGAAACCGAATAATATCGTCCTTGCAAATCTCATTTCTGTCTTCTCCAAATACAGATTCTAGGATATTGGAGCTTAGTCAAGGTTATACAAGAATGGGAGATGATATGGATAATAGTACTACACAGTATCCACTCGATCCACAGTGCATCTATAGGCTACTTGGCACGCCTGCTCTGCCAAATTGATCTAATGAGGTACCGATGAATAAAGATTACAAAGGGGTCTTTCCCGGGTGCGTTTTTTATGATGATAGTATGGAGAGAATCTATGTCAGCAACTCTGACACTTTCTGTTTGTTTTTACTGACGGCCCTGAACAAACTATCAATTCTGCTATCAGTTCGGCATATTTACCAGTTGGTTTATCCATGATGTGGATGTGGTTGGGACCCAGGGAATATTTCATCAGTAATTGTTAATGGAAGCCATATGTAAGGGAAATGCAACTGTTGTAACAGGCGTAAGGTAAGGGACGATGTGACATTAGGGTATAGTTATTCAGTAAAGGACAATAGCCTCCTATATCTCCCTAAATGTCATGGCGAAGGAGAGTGATATGTGTTGTAACAGTAGATGTCAGGCTTGGGTTGTTAACTATTCGTGTTTTGGAAAATCTGTGTTTTGAAATAATGTGATCCGCACACATCCTTAATCATAGAATGCACGTATTGACCTTTTCTTAGCGATGCTGATTCATGATATATAGTTCCAGCTAATGGTTCAATGGCGCAGTTGTTAGATTTCGCTGGAATAATCTGCAAAGATATTTCCAAAATTTGGGGAGCTTAGCATAGCAATCACTCATGAACATTGAATCTCAAGCCTATGGTTGTCCTTCCTAGCTGTACTGGTTCCAAGGTGGTTTATACCAAAGACACATATAATATTTAGAGAAGCTGCTTTGGCGGATCAACTATACCTTGAGTTATTTTCCTGACAAAGCCTTAATAAAGCACAACGTGGTAAATGCTTCCTTTGTGCATGTATAACATATTCATCTATGAATCATGAGGTGTCACACCTATTCTCAGAAACACACTAGAAACACTTTAGAATGTTGCTTTAAGCTTACATATAAGAAACCATTTTGTATGTATACACTTGGGCGAAAAAAATTCTCAACGCTCGTGTCTACTATACATATATGTGTAGGGCCTGCAGGCTGGACAAAGCCGGCGAAATCTACATCATGTGAAGCCGGGCGGGAAATGCTCCATCCACAACTTCCTCTGACCCCTTCCTGTAAACGACAAGCAGCCTTAGCACAAGGACGAACACCCTAAATGATCCAGGCTTTAGGCATGGTCAGGGGACGTTGCCCTTGGCAGGGGCTTTTGGACTACCAAATACATACTTAGAAACAAATCTCTTAGTTGGCTGGGTACTATTCACAATTAAGAAGTCATTTGCTATAAGGAAAACCGGTATTGATAAAAGGAAACACATTTCTATAAGAAGAGCAATGGTATCCTGAGGTAAATGACCAGTGATGTACATGCATAACCCCAATAATTATATGGCTACTAGCTACACATGTACTAAACACTTTGTACACACGCACAATAGCTTATTAACTACATTACATTTACATTTAACTATTTTCACATCTTAGTTTACCATAGAATTGCTTTTTTAACTGAACAGATCAAGTCTAGCATTGACAATCCAATTTTTGATCTTGGTATGCGAACTTGCAACTATGCAAATAGGTAGTAATACAGAAAGTATGCAACTGCTCTTTAACTCTTACTAACATGACTCAACATTAGCAAAGGCGGTGGCCCCGTACACGCATGGTGTGAGAAAGGAATAAATTATTCAGCAGCGGCATCTCCACGTATACGAATGATACCCTTGATGATTTAGGATTATGCTAATCCAACGAAGCCATGACTGGTGAGTGAGTTTAATGAAAGGATGATGCATAGGATGAAGGGTTCTCTCTACAGCAAATTATACGTTTTCAGACCAGACATTTAGGTGGGTGGACTGGATTTAATATGTGGCTCAGGTGGTTACATTAACAAATATCTGACCTTCTCAATAACGAAAACTTGATCCAAGGTTTATACGCTCATTGGTGTTATATAAAGATAGTGTTAAATCATGTTCATAGTTTTTGTAATATGAAATTAGTGAGGTAACACCATCACTGGAGGAATGACAATTTGATGAGTTTTATCCATTTATTTCCAACGCTTCGAATTTTCATTAGCTCTTCACTGGGTAAATTTTATAATATTAAAAAGTCGTTGTTTATGGTTAGGATAAACAAGTTCCAACAATTCTTAGAAAGAAATAAGGCTTGTTTTTATCATTACTCTGGCAAAACCTTATTGCTGCCCGCCTTAGCTCTTATTCTTCCTGTGCTTCTGATGGAATGGAAACTCCCGAAATCACTGGCTATGAATGATTTCATCAATCTGACTAGCGCAAGGATCATAACCGGATTGAAATGGGCCATGGCAAGGCACATTACAATCCACATTAATCTCCTTGCTCTGCCCGTCAAAAGAGTTATCATTCCATTAGAACAGACAAGACATGTTCATTGCAGTTCAAATAAATATTGAACCCATAGCAACGGCTTATCAAAGAAGACGTTCATCATTGGGAACAGTCGAACGGAGTGGCCCGGCCGTCCTGGCCTAGCTGGCTCGGCTGGGGCGCCCCATGGTATCCTGATTTACGAAGTAAGCCTGGGCGATCACAGTCTGAAATTCATTTATCAAGCAGATGCGACCCTTTCTAGGCAGGGCACGAGCTTGTGTCTTGGATGCCATCGACAAATTATTCCTTCTAGATATTCCCCTTCGTTGCAATTCAATTCCTTATCTCACGAAGATGCAAGGTCAATATATATCACTCGGTTGCACACACCAATGGATTTGCTATGCTCTACCGTAGCTCAAATATATAATATATTATATTAATTCTTTTTGGGGGTCTCCCTCTTGGGGGATATTGTCGTGGTCTCTAAGATATGTATCACACACGAGTTTACAATCAATTTCTTTTCTAACAACAACAATCGCAGTACTCTGATGATCGATCAAGATAAGATCAACTATAGTTCCAAAGCATGACTGCTGGTTGTGGAGTGGAAATGCTGTATAGTGCCCCTAATCAAGAAAGTATGGATTTGTTGGACAAAGACATTTTTTATTTTTATCTTTAGATTAATCGTTTTTATATAGGCAAACACATACGTTTTCTTTTAAATTATTGTTATTAGAAAAGCGCAATGCGTAATGTAGTTGCTGTAAGTAACCTGCAAAACATTATGCCAATATCTCTCCAGATTGCCAAACTTCTTAATTGTCTCGCCCGTATCCATAAAAAAGTAAGTTGAAGCAAAGCTAAATGGATAAATGCTGTAAGCTTGAAGGGTAGCGGTAAATATGTCTCTAACAGCAATGGTCTTGATGTTCAAAAAGATAGATGACTGGTTTCAAATAGAGCCTATTCAAGCAAGGAGGAAAGTGGGGAAACTTGTCCCAAAAGGACTGGGCGGGTGCACTTATTCATTCAGGTTTAAAAGCCCCGAAAGCCATATACGCATCTCCTCAGTACCTAAGAAGGATCATCTGCGGACCCATCAGTTATTCCTTTCCCCACTGTTGAACAAACCAGGAAAAATAGTGGCCTTTCTCGGGGGATAAGCAGAGGGTGGAATAGCTTTGAAAGGGTGAGTGAGTGTGTGTGTAAGGATGGTGGGGGCGGTCAGCTTGCCGGATCCTCCCAGTCTCTATCCCAACAATTAGACTACCACTAGGGGTCCATTTATTTGAGAAGGAGTTGTATTACTGTCATCCTATAAGCTCATCTCATCTCAGATATAGGAATGTATTTGGATTTGACAGAGAAAGAAGATTCCAATCAAAGCTCTCTTGAGGACTGGCTCTCAGACGCACCAATACATATAGTCTTGTTCTCACCTTGCTCTAGGAAACTAGAATCTTATAAATAACATCCCAGTGAAGATACTATTTCGAATGTGTTAAAAACGAAGGACATCAGGTTGGGCGAACTGAAAGGCAATCATTATGAAGCAAACTATTCCCAGCAGTTGAATAAAGATAATTATAATGACTGCTGTGGCAAGATGAAAATAGATTGGGCCGTCAAATTGTGCAATCTTACCACATCTGTATTTCGTAAATGACAAAATCTACACCAACAATATAACATCCGACCATGAATTCTGAAATCACTTGATATATTTCAGTATTCAGGAAGGCACAGAATGGTATGGTGATTACAATGTCATGTTTAACATCGAGAGCTCAAAAAGGTACTTCCGAAGCCAATTCTTCCGGAATCATGACAGTCTGTGAATTCTAAAAACAGTCGTTGACTTCGATGAAAATTTACAAATCCATTTTGCCCCGTTGAGATGTTATTTACTGATCTGTCCTTTTCTTGGCATCCCATTAGCATCGATTGTTTTCACAATCACTGGTGCCTAAACCATCCAACGAATGTAGGAGCCGCAATAATTTGGCTAGCCTAGGGACTTGATACGTATTCCATCAGAAAAATGACATAGCTGCAAATTAATTCCATCATAGAAGCCATAATACTAATAGGAAAAAGAGTTCTTTCGCCTCTCCAGTTGGCTTGTGTTTTCCCATGGACACGTCCTTAAATAAGAACGGGTTGGAATCAATTTCATCCCATGGCTCAGTCCCAGTTAGAAATAGCTGCCATATTTATAGCAAAAACTACATCAAGATACTCTATTCGGGATAATTAGCTTATCTCCTGAGCCTTGGGATTCTTTATCTAACAATTTTCTTTTGCTGGATACATAAATATACTTGAAATCAGAGGGGCTTATAGTTAGAAGCTGATCATCATTAATGGAAGCAAGAGAGACTTAATAGGACTTAGCAAGTTGGTATGAACTCAATCAGCCATATACATCTCCTTTAAACAAAGCAGCTTATACGAAATCACGTCCCTAAAATTGCTTGGTCTCAAGAGGCAGATCGAGGTCAATTGACTTGAAGGGTTACTTTGGCTAATACAGTAGTTTTCAACAACAGCATTGATAATAAAGTACTCAATGGTTTTGCCTTGACCTGCCTGCAATATAAAGACCTCCAGGATAACCTATTTTCCTACGAATTGACTCGTAAGGAATGCAATATGTGACCAACAATACATTGGAGTAGCAAGGAACATGACACTAAATACAAAGACGTAAGGTATTTCGTTAAAGATAATGATGTTTTATTACTTACATCAGCATACATCTTGATATGTTAATATTATCTGACCTTCAGCGTAAATACTGAAGATTTATAATTATAATACCAAGCAGCACCCTCCGAAAGGCGTTCCTTGAATTAATCGAAAATAAATTATGTGTTTGAGTTTGAATCTCTCGTGGATGTCCTTAGCATAGTGTCTCATTGGCACGCATGCTCGGTCTCCAAGACAGTGAAGGAATTCTAGCGGGTTGCATTTGAGTGAGGCAATGTTCAGGGTTAGCAAAGTTAGCCTCAAGGCTTGTGTTAGAGGCACTCATTCAGCACCAAGTCGGGTAGCTCGAGTGCAGGAGTATCTAATCGTATTTTCACGATTTCTGCAATCCGATCAAAGGCTACTGGGTGAGAGCTCTTTTCACCATCCCTACCCTACGCTGGGCTTACAAAACTAGCACTTCATATGCTTCGGCAGAGAATCGAATCATTTAGCCATGCCGGGGATGTAGGAGCGGAAAATTAGGAGAACATGCTTGACATAAACTAGGGGAATGAATCAGTCAACACCTCCTACTAACGTCGTTGAAGGTGATAGGGCCAATTGGCAATAGTTTTGTATTTAATTGCCATGGAAACTTTTCATGAGCATCTTGCTCTTAAGTGTAAAATACAGAAAGTGTGCCTTGCTACTGAATTAATATTTCTCTACGCCATGAATAATACGATTCCCATTAACCTGTCAGTCATTCGTCCATGGCTCTCATTCAGATTGCATTATTCAAGTCGCCCTTGTGGGGCTTATCAAGAGAAGCCAGAATAGAGAAGACAATGGTCTTGGTCTGTTTTTACTCGCACAGCCGGTTCGGGCTGGACTTTTTAGTCTTGAAATATTTTCTTTGTCGCGACGCTTTTTCATATTCACCCAGGATTTAACTATCAATAAAGATACCAGGTAGGGGCTCTCTGATGCGAATGAATTACGCTGAGGGAAACAGGAATTCAACAAGGCTTTTCCTTAATTTTGATAAACCACTTAATGATTTCCTCATAATCACATTAAGACCGCATCTTTATTGTCAGGAAAAGGCCACTGAAAAGGTTGGAAAACCTGCTGAAAACAACAATAATCTTATGCTTAAAAGAATTAAGTAGAGGGACACGTTTCCTTCGTTGCTAAATTCAGAGGAATAACAAGCACAGACTGCTGGATAATGGTGAAACATGGCGCATTGCTTGGGGCAAACTTGCTGACCAGGCATATTGTTGGCACTTGTGCCTTGTCCCATGGGACCGTGTTTCACAAGTAATTATTCCTAAGTAGAATAATATGGCGGTTCAGGTGATATTGCATGAGGTATGTTAATCGAAGGATAAAACCCATCCAGGCAGATCTTTAGAGACAGAACTATTTCAATAAAAACAAGAATGTCCAGAGCATTTGAATCAAAGTTAATAACCCATATCAAACTAACCTGAATGAAGCGTAATCACAATAGGCTACATATAGAATTATTCTAATAATCATACCATTGGGATCGCTGACTGAACATAAATAGATATATATATATACATTCAAGGAACTAAGTGAATAGCGTTATTTTTAGTACACCTTATCAAGGTTATAGAGCGAGATAATTGTCCGATACCGCCCACGAATTAAGATTCCTGAATTAGGTACTATAGTGGCTAGGTAAAAATGCCTGGAGATTATCGGTGTACAGAGGCATTTAGTGAATATCAGCGAGGGGGTGCTGCCGTATTTTCTCAAATAGAAACGACACCGAGGCGACTGAAGGCTATTGAGTGGGTCTTCAGCTATCTACTTGTTGTCTAGCTAGCAGCCTGTCTGCTCCGTGAACAAAAACTGCCTTGTATGATGCAGCAAAAGAAGGCAATGTATATGAGAAGGATAATTGGGACGGAAATCCCAGTAGCTCCCCTGTCCTTGAACTCCTCTAGACATTATTCCTTACGAATATATATGACAATGTTTATTATATGAAGCCAAAGCAAACGTACACTAAGTGTGCTTATAAATAAAAGTACTCCAGGCATGTATAAATATCATTTTGTACATGACTGCTGGTCTGTTTAGGAATATTCCGGAATTCTGTATGGTTTTTGAAAAGAAAGGACATAGATTTACTAGAAGCGACTTAAGTAATATAAACTCTTGATTCTGTACACTAACTACATTATCACCATGGTGTTTAGCTATAACTGCTTAATGTATACAATTATAGCTCGTTTCCTTTGTCTCATGGCCTTGGGTAAATAACAATACTACAGCGTCACTTCATTGTTTAATACGAGGCGATGCCTTGACTGCACTTTGAAGGCAACAAGGGACATCCCAAGCACGTTTCTTGGCCATGGTAAGGAAATCCCGAAGTGCAATATGTCAGAGGCGATAGCTACGAAGATCGATGGCGAGTCTCCCGTAGTGTTATTGATGCGCGAAAGCAAACATGTGACGTGGGTAACCCGAGAAATAGGGATTTCTCTCAAGAAAATAACCTGAGACCGGCTCTCTGGCATGGAGGATGTGTGGCGTCTCTTCCTGGTTTGGCTTTCTCACGCAGGCCACAGCCTCTGGAAACATTACCGAGCTTGTCTCTAGGTCATGATGGACAGACTGATATTGCATTCCAAGAATGCAATATATATTAACTTACTTTGTCGTTAGGAAACGTCGAGTAATGAAAGGCAAGGTAAGTGAAGAGTAAAAATGAGCAAAAAGAGGAGGATGGAAATGCGGAGTTAAGAGAAGATGAAATGGAGAGGGGGTGTTTCATATCACAGCCGGAATAGGTAAAATGAAATTAAAGTTCTATTCCTAATTGAAAGGCAAGAAAGGTCATAGCGAATCACTCCGCTCTTCAAGTCATTAAAATGCCCTATCGAGTTACATTTTACAAGTTCTTAAAAGAAGGGCACTTCTAGTTCCAATTTTAATCAATTTTTGAGAAGCATCAACCGAACTGCAGTCTGCCTGATATTTTCTTTCCGGAAATTCTATGCATTTTATCTCCTGCTTGAGTTTCAAATACTTAAATATATAATGTGTCGAATGTTTCAGGTTGGAATTTAAAACCTGATTACGGGCGCAACGTAATCGTAAGATGAGAGGATATGAAAAGCCATTAAGTATGAAACATGCATTTCTTTGTAACTATTCATTTCTTTATAATCAATCAGATGCCATTGAGGAATTGTGAAGCATTTCATAAACAAAACCCTTGTTACATCACGTAGAAACCTCTTCGTGTACGATCCATTTATTATTCATATATGGGATTAATCTCCAGAGTCTTAAGACCTTGTCGCTCCTCCATCCATTTATTGAAGCCCAGCCCATTCATTGCTCATGCCCTGGATTTGTTCTCGGTTGATGATATATAATATCTCAATGTGCATCACTTTCACGAGGGATAAAGGCTGGGATAGGACTGCAGTTACTATCTTCCCTAGCGGGGTGATGAAAGGCAAAGAACGGTTAGTCAGTGCCATAAACCACGCCGACATATATACTCAATGGCATGTTAGTGATTCCCTGTTTGCCTATTGTCTGCAAACAAAACCATATATAGCCCTACCTACCTCATTCTATTGACTCATACGCTTTGCAGAAAAGGGATGCATTATGAGGATCAGCCGCCAACTGTTTCCTCGGTTCTAAAGCACCCAAAAGTGTGTTCAAAGGATATGTAATTTACTTATTGAATGAAGATAATCTCCCAGTCTATCCCGCGATGCAGGTTTTAGTGTTATTCGAGGTATGTGGTGATAGGAGACGTTCATATAAAATTATCATATTATCATAGAGGTTTTACTATTTTCACCTCTTAGAACAATGTGAAACCAAATATACACATCTGTATGTATGTAATATTAGCAGAAGATCATTATATTCTCTTCAACACCCGATCCCATTCTTTCATGCCTATGATTAACTATCCTTGATACAAGATGTCTCCTTTAACATCGCATATTATATGTCCTCTCCTGCTCATGACATGGCAATAAAATCGATTATTATATAACAGTATTGCATGTCATACTGCATACTAAAACTCGTCCTTGAATAAGAGAAACCTGGAAATTATACTCATGCACTCGGTGAAGTAACGTTTGGGACTTTTTAATAGTTTTTGTTCCCATTCTTGGCTCTCTATCCTTTCTAGCTGGGCCTAAGGACATGTCAGATTTGTGTTCGCAGCAAAGACCGACTCTCATTCTCTCCCTCTCTGAGCGGTAGCTATGAATATTTCACACAGCCCTGCCGGATCCATATTGTGTACTACTAAGTCTAAGTGAATTACACCCTCCTTACGATGCATGTTACCAAGACTAGTCTGACCCAGATAGAATAATATTACATCGATGACCTCTGATAGTAATGAACTTCGATGGGTACAACAGTGCAATGTGTTATTTTATGCAAAAAGCATAATAGATGCTTCTCCATTAAAGAGTAAAAGCACTACTCAAGGAAATAAAGAGGTATCGCATGGTCCTATTACATAATATTCATATGCATCAACATGGATATATATTCGCTAATGCGTGACACCAAGATAGTGTATGTAATTATCCCAGCAAAATCATGCACATAATTACACTGCTTGATCATTGTCTATTTGTATACAGTCCAATACTCCGACAAGTTTCAAAACATTCTGTATGTGTATACATAGTGGCTTGAAACGACAATTGCCCTGAGAACTGGTAAAGCGAAAAAACCCTAATGTTCACGCATGCATATCACGTAGGCGAAAGTGTATTAACTTGCTTATCACTGACCATGTCCCTGGAGATATACAAAAATGTACGTGCGCGAGCAAGTCAATGCACTGACCTCTTGTTTTTGAGGCTTGCCACTTTGGATGTTGGGAGAGGCTAAATTCCAGCAGAGCTCCTACAGAATGCTTGCTGTGGCAATGTAAAATAAGAAAGGCTACCAGAGAAGAAATGCATTTTGACCAATATGGATTGCCCTGCAACAAAGGCAGAGACCTGCATCCATTTCCTTTTTTTAAACCTAGAATCGTCTTTTTTACAAGGCAGTTCGGTTTTTGTCTTCATGGCTTGTCTGGTCGCGCAGGCGCTAAGGCGAAATGACAGGGCGATTCTATCCCCGGTTATTAAAGAGATGTTAAACAATCATTGCTGTCCCCTCCCTCGAAAGCATGAAGCTTAGCAATCATCAGCCTTATTACCGAAAGGGGAGTAGTCACTAGTAGGATGAACTTGAGAGGCAGAAGTGCTGATGGGAAGGGGGTGTGGTTTTCCCTGGAAATCAACTCCTATTATCGTCCATGTCAATCGAGAATTGCAAAAACCTGAAAGACCTAGTACCAGAGACCCCCGGTCAAGACATTGTTTTTGGTGTGCAGGAAACCAACGCAATAGATGTGCCGACCTAATTTTTAACGATATTCTACTGGCTGAAGGATTTCACCTATTGCTTTTTCAGATAGAAGGGTTGGAGGAAAGGGGGAGGGCAGATATCCGGTGTGTTGGAAAGTACCTTGTTATCTCTTCGCCATTGATCAGTGGTGTGTACACGGGTTTGGTCATTTTTATGAGCAGTTATCCAAGGGGCGGGGTGCCATGAATATGGGACCATCCATCATTCTCATAGTGAGGAATTCGGTAATATTGTTTTCTCCCTGGCACATAACCAGGAATTTTTTCTATGCCTAATTCACCCTGAGCCGCTGGCCGACTCATAAGGGTGGTTGAACCGTATCTCAGTAAAGACATCAGAAAAGGCAATGATTCACCCGGATGTCTGGCACACTGGTCTTTTAGGTCTGACCATATGGAAAGATTAATTGAAATGATGCCCAAAACATTAAAGGGACCCACACTAAAAGGAATCATCATATCATTTATTCCAGACGAATTGCTGGCTGATGAATCGGATCGGATAGATGAACGCTGAAGCACAGTTTATTGCACGTTTTCGTCATTTATTTTCAATTTAACGACCTTTAATTATCAGAACTGAAGATGTGAAGCCCAGTATCGAATTTCATCTGCTTTGTAAATGACGCATGCATAACACAAAATGATGGGTCGTTTGACTAGGCAATGGTTATCCTTTATCAAAAGACCTTAAAATGTAATCCTCCTGGAACAAATATATAACATACAGATACAAATATATACGTATGTACATACGTATTTGTATATTATGTATAATATATACATGTAATCTAAAGTTTCAGTGAATAGCCAGTACCGGGGAAGCGTCTGGACCTTTCACATTCAGGAACTGTCCTTGTGACCCATGCCCGAGACATAAAAGAAGATCTTAAAAAATCAAGCACTATCAGGCCTCTGCAGTATAGGGAAGTCTTCAGAGAGAACCTACTTTGGTTGGTCATAACAAAGGCTTCAGTTCTTTAGCCTCGCGGAAGCTTTGGCTAGAAATGCCTCAGATGTTCTTCGTTCTGACTCGGTTCAAGGTGCCCGAGAAGAAAGAGAATCCCGCCCCTATAGCATCCTGAAGAATGCAACTCGACTGTCTCTCCTTTCTCTCAGCCTTATCAAATGAACTTGACCCGGACATATAACGCGATTAGCCAGGCGTTTACTTTTACATTTGTATGCATTTACCAGACTCAAATCCAATTCGGAAGAAGCCAAATAAGCTTCTAGCACTGGTAAGGGATTTCCCCCGCGGGAGAGAAAGGCAGATGCAAAGAAGGCATTCGAGATTTAGGTCTGTAGAAATTGGCTTGGAGGACATTGGAACTTTTCCCTATCATTTCGAATTGAATTGGTTTGTATTGTTGTCAACTCCTTATCTTTGCCTCTTATAAAAGAGCAAGCCTAAAGAGAGAATACCTGTACATGTATATAAAGGGTACACTGTTTATAGGGCTATACTGGCATTAACTAGGTATGCTGTGCTCCTTATCTGAAGGCTTGATATGTGAACTTGGCTTTATAGTATCGCCCGAGGGAGTTCGGGGCTACTTTGAAATATGC
Organism: Sthenelais limicola; assembly: GCA_942159475.1. Classification (NCBI taxonomy): domain Eukaryota; kingdom Metazoa; phylum Annelida; class Polychaeta; order Phyllodocida; family Sigalionidae; genus Sthenelais; species Sthenelais limicola. The sequence continues at coordinate 65,130,594 of OW804097.1, read as the reverse complement.
GGGTAGAATCTCCCCTCACACCACGAGCTTATACAACGATAAAAATTGATATAGGATTGATCACCGTTTGGTTGATACATAGGAGTCAATTAAACCTTTGGGAGTTGTATATACAGGATGGATGTACCAATGCCTTTCAGTGCAGTGGCACTGTTACTCAATTGAAATCGAGTAAAGCTTTAGGTCAAGGACCTTTAGTAGGGTACTGTGACACAAGCACCCTTGTACTCAATTGGAATTGAGTAATGCACGATCCAAAGTTCATTGGATGGGGAAGAAATATTCCATTCTAATTCTATAGAACTGGCGAATTCCATTACTATTCCTATATCATAGAAATGGCAATGGAATCGATTAATGATATCATCATCAGCTTCATGACTATGTCAAAGACATTTAGTAATAAATGTGCGCACCCTTGTACTCAATTGGAATTGAGTAACACAGTCTAATATTCATTGGATGCGTCTGAACTGTTGGTAACTTTGCTTATACTGTATAACTAATTTATGCTAATTCTAAAGAGCGGTAAATACAATTATTATTGCCTACTCTAATCTACTCTACTCTAGAAATGGTAATGACATAAATTGTCAATCATATTATGATCAGCTCTATCACTCGGTCAGAGTCTTTTGCCACCCTTCTGCGGACCAGTTCCAACAAATTGGGCGGACTATCTGGGTCATCCTGTTACATTAAGGGAGGCTAGAATAGACGAGAGACTAGTAACGTGCCTTCAACCCCTTAATACCCTTTCCCCGGATATAGCCTACCCGTATGCCACATATTTTAATGATAACCTCCATCATGGATTTATATCACCACGCTATATAGTAGCCCGCCTGTATAAGAAACAATTGAGTACAGCTGATAAAGGAGGACAAAAATTCCAGATTCGCTCATCTCATTCCATGGTTAGATTCTGTCGCCCGTAAATGTACTTTATCGCTGGGAAGGCAAACAACATGTTGTGTGTCGGTGAGCTGAGTATGCCTAATGCTTTTTTATCTGTAGGTAAAAAAAAGGAGGAAATCTTGTAAAGTGTTCCCTCTAGTGCATGGGGAAAAGTAGCGTGAAGATAGCGTGCTTTTGCTCATACATAGACTCAATCAAGGAACAGTCATGTTAAGTATAATACTGCAGTAAACGATTGATGGGTACATAAAAGGTTTGTCTGCCATTCATATCATACACTTAAGGCATTTTAGATCTCATGGGGAAATCAGGAACGAGCTGGCCTACAGAGGCCCTTTGTGTCAATAGCAGCATTTTCCTTTAATATGGGCACATATATAAAACATGTACACCCCATTACAGGGAGACGGGCAAATGCATTTGGGAATTATGTATATGCTTATGTGGTCCTTTTAGATGATATCATTATGCCAACAGCCGAGTGAGTCCACGTCACTTTCCCAAATGCTATGCTGATTAAGAAATCTATATAGAAGCATTAATGCATTGGCATCTTAATGTGTTATTGGATTAATTCTAAAACATCTGCAATCGCTGACCCCTCTAAAATCTGAAAATGTGCTTATGTCAAGCGAGACTATTTACACAAGCATGTTTGACTACGAACGTACCCCATCGGATGGAAAATGACTTATTCAGTACCGACTTAATGTTTAAATTCTCGCATAAAATGATACGTTGTATCACGTGTAAACATTGTCTCTGTTGTGTGAAAAATACATTTGAAATTGTCCGTATAAAGATATCGCAGAATAAAATTAAAAGTTAGGCGAATTCAACTAAGCATGGAGTATTCAGGATTGTGAGTGAGAGTGCATAATATGCATATATCATATTATATTATAATATATACGTATATATCTATATGGACCTTCATAACTCAGTATACGGCTATGCTACTGGCCTACCTATAGCCTGGAAGCCCTTGTCAAGGGATCCGGACAGTATAGTATCTCATGTTTGCACGTCTGGCCCATAGCCTTTATGCCCATGGAGCTATTGGCTAATCGTATGTTGTACATTTTAATGCTCCCTACATACGCCCTTCACACTCTGTGGGACTACCTGCAGTTGTTCTGACAATATCATGAATAACAGCCCACGAGTGAGCCTTAAAGGTCTGCCATAAAACTGCTGTGCCTCATGTCCTTGCGGTCTAAATAATTTCCTCTCATTCTTTCCTCCTCCTACCCCCTCCTCCTTCTCCTCGGGTATTACCATGGCGTAAGCCCTGAAGCCACATTGGAAAGCATTGCCTGGTAGCCTGGATGGAGAAGGAAATTATTGTTCCCAGTCAGTCAGACAGTCAGTCAGACAGGTTGTGAGTCTCCTCCTTTTTGTCATGGATTGCTCCCTACCTACCCAAGAGTGATTATTAGAAAAACCCAGAACAGGTCTTCTTTTCATTCCATGAGGAGTTCAGGATAATTGCTGTGGCTTCTTAGGACGTGAGCTTCAGGCAAAGTGCACTCCCCTACAAGACTGAAGCTCCTCGGGCCCGGACGATAACTGCCCTTGACAGTGACAAATATGGGATTCGTTGGGGCCAGAAATTGGCTTCATACAGCTTTTTACATTCAGGTTAGACGTTACAAGTCAAAAACATATAAGCCATCCTTTAAGATGTCAGCCTAAGAGTGATATGTTATCGGATGCTCGCAGCATTTCCAACTAGCAGTCATGGATTCTCAGAAGCCAGGAGCTATCAGATGAGCAGTTCGGTGTAAGGCAGGCATTGGAGGATCCCGTGCTGTCGAGCAGCTCTGTAATACAGGAGAGCTTCTCAAGCTTTAGATAAGGCAAGGGCCAAAAGATGGTCTATACAATGCAGCCATATCAGATAGGGCTGGACCAATGATCCCCTGTTTATTAGCTGATCAGGCTGATCCTAAACGGACGGTAATGGATGGTAGAGACCTAGGTACTGGCATGCCCCATCCTAAACAATCTATTGCCAGACAGAACGTTTTCCCACTAACAAAAACGAATATAGAGCTGTATGGAGTGATGGCTCCTTCCCTCCCTCCCCGACCCCTGTAGAGGATAACTTGATCAGTTCTCCGTTAGGAGAGCCTGCGGTACAATATTTACCTACGGAATACGCAGAGGCTGGAAAGGAAAAGGGATGATATGGTGACTAACAGTCGGTCTTGGACCGTCTTTCTTTATTGGGCATAGATGGGTGAGTTTTCAAATTTTTTATCAGTTTTGATTTGATAGTAGATGTGTGTGCTGTCGTGTAGTAAGCAATTGTAGGTTTTCTGAATTTAATCAAGTGAACAGAACATAGCAATGAGACGAAATCATTCGAATTTATAACGATATGGCTTCTTGAAAAATAGTGATCATTAGTAATGACCGATAAAAATGATAGTAAAAAAGATATCCAAGATGTTCCAAGCAGCTGTGAATAAATGTACAATTAATAATGAAACTCCTGGTTCGAAATGAAAAAAGGTTGGAAAAGAAAACCATGTTGAATCCCGAGGAAAGCTAAAAGACAATAAAAAGTGTTAGCACACGTATAAAACACATGATGGCGATGTTTTTGTAGGTAGGCTGGTAGTGTACATACAGGCAGATAATTAATTATAAGTGAAAGGAGTTGAACGCATATTTCCACACATTTAAGCATACAATTTAAACGTAGGCATACTGCGATCGCTCCCATCGAAAGATCTAGCGGAAACTGACAGACTTACACTTATTGGCATTGTCTCCTCTACTCCATGATTGGATTTAGGACTTCATTATCATGTTAACTCAGTTAGGTTGACATCGAATTTGTCAATGCCGGTCGGCTTACACAGGCTACTGAACTGGGTGCTTACTGGCAGACATAGATCGCAGGATGGAGGCCATGGACTAGATGCAAACGCTTATCGATGAATATTTAGATACAAAACATGAATGGCCTTTGTTTTACTACTGAACCATCTCGGCTGCAGGGCCCCCACCCATTCCCTGCGGTATTCAATGTAGTGATTGTTATCCTGGCCCATGCTGCTTGGAGCAGCAACCCATCCTCCACCCCTTATACAGCGGTTAAAAAGTCTGCCAATACTCCTTCTCATATACCACAAGCAACCCAATCCAGCGAAGCCAGTCAGTCATATACCCAATTCCACCTAACCTTTTGGCATTGTTATGTTCTCTCGTAGAAGACTCTAGTGTTGCATTGCACAGACACTGTGCATGAGGAAAAACTATTGGTTATAATGACCAATATTCTTCCTTTGCCAAGCTGCAAGTGAAAAAGATCTGAAGGAATTCATATGTCAAATAGTTTCTGACTAGGAGAGTATGTGGAATGGTATTGAAGGAGAGAGTAGGAACTATGTATGCCAATGAAGGGGGGGGGGGGGGAGATATATAATTATGTATGAAAGTAAGATGAAATAAAAGGGAATCTTGAATAAGAAGGAATTAATTTCTTTTGTTCTCCAGGAGTGGAGGATGAGGTGAAGGAAGGACAAGGGTTTTAATGTCTGTAGCATTTGTCATGCATTTCTTCACTTACCTTCGTCCTTATCGGCGAATTGGGCGAATGTTGATGTGGTGGTCATGTAGAAGAACAAACATGTAAGCAGTGGAAGGAAATGTAGACAAGCCATTTTGTCTTGAGTATTTTGACAGAAAGGTTTTGTTTGGGAGGTAGGACTTCTCCAAAAATCAAAGACAATAAGAGCAACGGGTTTCAGTGGGTTGCAAAAGACCTAAGTGTGTAGAATCTTTTTGCCAGCAGATTTATATAAATGAAAATGTGGTAGTATTTTAAAAATTGTATTCGTGTGTTGTTGGTTGAAGGGGTATGGAATTGCAGTTTTCTGTTTTGTATTATATCAATACAGACGGATCCAGCAGATTGGGAAGATTGAAACGGTGGAAGGCGACTCGGGAGATCTATCAGCAGTTATGGTAACAGTTGTGTTGGTACAAGTACGAGAGTCGTTGCAGAAATGGTAGTTCTAGCAGTAGTCGTAGTAGTCGATGAAGAAGTGGAAGTAGAGTTATTCGTCATGAAGTTGCGAAAAGGCCTGGTAACGCTTAAAGTATCCTTGCTTTTACCAAAACATTCGAGAGACGTCTTTCACAGAATAAATCAGCAACAGATGACAGCAGGGTGATGTACAAAATTTCTGTTAAACAGATTAAAATATCAGCCACTGAAGTAGATGAATTCTCCGGTTAAAAGTTTCTGCTAACTGGAGAGTTGAACAAAGGTGATATATAATACTTCACCACTCAGCACAGTCAACAATGGACGGTTTTTCTATCAGAAGAAAATATTATATTGATAATAATATTAGTAGTATTTTCTGAAGACACTAAAGTTCTCTTGAAGTCTTGGTTAGTTATAAGTATTAAATCTTTAAACTGAATATCTTCGAATGCCAGAAGATAGATTTAGACGTTTTTATGAGTCAGAATCTATCCCGTATCTCCTAATCCTATATTATTGCAAGGGTCCGATATGCTTGCTTGGAGAGTGGTTGTGTGTATGAAGATGGAGTGAGTGTGTGTCCAGTGTATAAGGGACGGGCACTCGAGTAGTATCGTATAGTGGTGGTTGTTGGTTGGTTGGTTGGCTGTCGGGTGAGTTGAGGAGCAGAGCTGTATTAAGTCTCAGCCGCGAGTAGTAGTGTATGGGAAAGAGAGAGAGAGAGAGAGAGAGTGGTGGCAGTGGGGGTTGGGGATGGGAGGAGAGAATGTGTGTCTTGTGACTCTTTCCTTGCAAACAGCCTTCCTCGGTCTAAAGAAGTAGTATAGGAAGATGGGAGGAGTGATTAATGCCTTGATGGAAGACTGGTGGGTGAATGAAATTGGACATATAAGCTATGGCCTATACTGCCTGGGTACAGTGCCGATTCCCAGGCGGGCTCCTCGGTTGCTCGGGAGAAGAACCGGATCCTTTGCTTTTGCAAGCTGTATATAGCAGTGGCTATATTAGAGTCGTATCCACTCAGGGCTTCCTTTGCAGTATTCCTAGAGCTCCTAGTACCGTCAATACTGAGAGATCTTAAGATTATCTGGATACAAAAAGACACACAAGCTTCTCGGCGCTTCAGGAGAGACTTGCTGACATGTGCTCACTCAGCTTGTACTTCGAGAGTAGTTGAAATAGACAATCAGTGTCGGACACTTTTCCGATCACGATGATATATTGTTATCAGTAAGAGAAGATGACTATGGTCTGGTGATGATTGAAATGTTAATGTTCAAGTCCTTTCACAGTGATCAAATGGAGGGAGATTAATAAGGCAAATAGCACGGTTGCTTAGCTTGGTTCTTGTTGCTCTGCTCTTCCTTTTTCTTCTTCTTCTTCTTCTTCTTCTTCTTCTTCTTCTTATAGCATTCGCTCAGTCAGAAGGTGATGATGAAAATGTTGGGAATGGTCATGAATAATTATAATCACTCGGTAGTTGTGAATGGTGGTTGGTTGATATCACAAAAAATACACACATTCAGAGTATGTGTGTATGAATACATATATGTATTACGGGTACAAAATAGTGAAGGTGCAGCAGCAGTTGCAGTGAGAGGAGGGTGATATCCTATTCTATGTGTGAAGACGTACAACGGGACACCAGGAGGAGGACGTAGTGTGCAGGACTGCTGATGTTGTAGTGATGGCAGCAATACGTTGCAGGGGGATTATAGTTGCTGGTGGTGCAGAAGGGAACGGGAGGAGAGGAGGAGGAGGTGGAGGTGGAGGTGGAGGTAGGGAGGTGCTGGGGTAGGATGCGGTTAAGGAGGAAAGGAGGAGGAGGAGGTGGTGATGGTAGTGGTGGTGGTAGTAGTAACGATGGTGGTGGTTGTAGAGGAGGGGGAGGATGTGAAGGAGGAGGAGGGGAGGAGGAGGAGTGTATGGCTGTGGCCCGTGACAGTGGTCTGTCCCTATGTACAATCCTCTTCTCCTGTCTGAACTGCAGCCGGCAGGCTGTTCTTGTAACTTGCAGGCAAGACTCTAGAAATCCGTCTTAGTTGCAAGCCTTGTCATTTTTTTCTTATCCAGGCCATCGTCCTTCCCTGTCCCTAGTACTGCCTTGCTCGCTCCTCGTCCCTACAGGATTCAATGACCACCCTAATTCCCAAGGACTATATGTATGACAAATCAAGCAGTTGCATTCAACAGCACTTCCCCAGGAGATATCTATTCCGCCTTGTATGGCAGCCGGTCCCGTGCTCTTAGTTACACTTCACCACTGACCTCTGCAGTCATACACATAACCTGTATGATTTCCTTACAATGGTAAGGTTGTTATGGGAGCAATGTGTGCAGTGCGCCAAGGAATAGGGTGTTAATCTTTCTTAACAAATTATTGCTGCTGCTAGGAAGATTGTTCCTTATGATGGAGCTTTTTTAACCAGTGTATCTGATATGAATTACACGAGAAGGAGGATCAGGCACTAGTAGCTCTGCCACGTACCTTCACAGCAGAGATGCATTGACACATACGGGATATGGTGCGGCAATAAAATGTATTGTATTGTTCTATGCTAAGCGGCAACGCTTCATCTATATAGGAGAATTAATGGTGCCTCTAAACACTAATATGTCCTAGTCTACAGCCTTCTTACGATGATAATGACGATGACTGGGATAAATGAAGAAACCCCTTAGAATGTGTTGTCGGCAACACAGATAGTGTATATTCTAGAATGTCATCACACTTTACCGATGCAGTGATTAGTGCAGCTAGACTATGGGATCGGTGAAAAAGAATGGGAGGCCTTCCTGGTGAAGAAGAGAAGTGCAGTGATGATGCTTTTGGTCTCGCAGCTGCTGTCCAATGGATAGCTGAACCATTCATGTCCTTATCCCCTGTGCCACTGTGCCTCCTCGCTAGAACTCCTGGCGTCACCAACAGATCTCGGCCCGACGTCATCTGCGACTCCTGGCCTGGCTGGGTAAAATCTACTCGCCCAAGGAATATAGGACACAGGCAAAATCCAATGTCTAGATCTCCACCACCAGTTAAGCGAAGATCCTAGTCCCCTTTGGTAACTGCTAAGCCTGGGAATGTAAATCCCCCTATGATGTTGAAATATATAGGATGGCTTCTAGAGGAGGTCCGTTGTCAAGCCGGTTGAAACCAGCTTGTGCTTCACTTCCACGGCTCGGCGGGCCGTCAGCAAGACAGCTAGCAAATGTGCAGAAAACAGATGGGGGCGTTGGCTGGCTCTCTTCTACTTCTCATGAATGGGGCACACCGCAGCTACTGGCTCAGTACCTCCGCCTACCTTCATATGGCCGTACTATGCCCTTACAGCCAACAGGGCCAGCGCAGCCACAACAGCAGCCAGCAGCCAATGCCAACACACAGCCAGGGCCACCACTTGGTCCTCTACCATCACCACCACACCACCACTGCACCACCACAACCATAGCCACCACCACCATCAACTGCTAGCTCTGTTAGTATCGGGCCTTGTCGCAACCAACACCAAAGCAAGATGAGAGGAAGAGTTCCCAAGGACCTTCTCTCTCATCTCAGAGCCTGTCTAGCCCTTATCGATAGCAAATTAGTCCTCGTATAAAATATTAGCAGGAAATTCTATAGAGAAGACTGTGCTCCCCGGAGACATCTGAACAGACTGTAAAATACAGCGTCAGATCTCTACTTGTTGTTCACTGTCAGGCCAATTACTGACCCTCATCCTCCAATTGTAGGCCTTAATATCTACCTCACAGTGCTGACCCCAACAGTATTAGAAAGACCAATACAAAGGTGATATACAGAAAAGGGGCAGTGTAGTAATTCATCTGTATTATGTAGCCAATATTCAAATGAAAAATGAGTACAAGATTTATACTCTACATAGCGCTACGATAGCATAAAAGGCTGTGTTGAATGAAAGTAGTATATGGAAAAGGGCATTTTAGACAGTTGTGGTTTGTTACAAACTTAAGAAAAACAAACTTTACACATCCAAAGCTGATATTTGTTTATATACCCGACGCATTCGTATTTCATATTGAAAATATATAGTACAGGGATGATTAGAATACTGGTTTACGATAGCACAAGAGGCTGTGTTAAATGATAGTAGTATGTGGAAAAGGTCATTTTACACACACAATTTTGTGGTTTGTTGCGAAATAAAGAAAAAGCAATTAAACTTCACATAGGTAAAGCTGCTATCTATCTATATATACCCGACGTATTGAAAATAGATAGTAGATGAATTGCAATACTGGTTTATTCTATGCTTTAAATCTCCCAATATTTTTCCAAGTCCCTATTTTACCCGGATCGGGACATATTTTGGCCATATTTGCTATATACATCTCGGAATTGACTTTCAAACAAAGGCTGAGGTCAGGAAGCCCTCGAGACAGTTAGAATGAAGTCATCGTGGGTCTGGGCGAAACATGACCAGCATGCCAATATAGACCCTGCGCTTGTTCCAGGGTTGGGGTTGCAGTCAGAGTTGCCCAAATGAATAAATCATGACCATCTGATTACCAAGTGGCGACCCAGCTGGTTTGTGCGCATAGGCATGGTCCCCGTCAGTTTAAGGAACATCATATATATATAAATATAACGCAGGTTTAATCAGAGGCCTTCTTTTCTATCAATCTCCAAGGGCCGATTCCCTAGCGTGAGGATATTGGTAAAGCGATGGAACAAACTAAGTGGGAAACTAAAACGACATTTTAAGTCAGTATTTCATGGAAGGCAAAATGCCTGCGGGACCAGGAATTGAAGTTCTTATAAATAAAAGATTTTAAGGTCATGACCCGGACTAACAATATTGGAATACCTGATGTTCTAGAGCATAGGATGGTATCCCTGTTGTCACAAGTATATCGCTTTAGGTCTATGTATATGTTAGGACAACTGCCGACTACACTACACAACCTTTTCCATCCATATAGGATTTGTGATATAGAAACATAATAATCGTCAAACAATATAATTTTCGCTGAAGGAGTTTGAGTTCTTGTTTTAATTATATTTCAAATTACCAGCTCATGTATGTTTGAGTTAAGGAATTATACTCCCATTGATATGGATGCGCTCACAAATAGCAAACTGCAATTACTGGGGAGGATTATTTTCCCCCATTTCCAATGACAGTGATATGTGTTTTTTCTGCTGAACTGCTTTTAAAAGGCAAAGCTTCGATACTGTCAAATGTAAAACACGTGTTATCATTCCTCCATTTTTGCCTGTGTTCATGCAACGCGTGATTTTGAATACTGTTTATTTCCTCCTTAATTGAATCTTTTTTGCCCTCTTTTTTTGTCATTGTCTTTTTTCAACATCCTCTCCCTTACGTTTTGAAACTAATTTTCCAGCCATTGCATGGGGTATCCTCTGCAGCTAGTGATTCCTATCTCTTCTTCCTTTCAACATTCAATATGCTCTCACGCACATGCATGGACTCTGTGCTCTGTGCAGCATCTCTATCTATCTCTTCTACTCTCTTCTCCCTCTACTATAACAATGTTCTCCTCATCCCTCATAATATGTAATAAATGCACAGGTCATCCATCCCTACCTGTCATTGCCAATATGAAGTGATAAATCAGAGCCAAACAGTGCACACCTCAGGTATCGATTTAATATGGGCGTGCTGGGACGGGCTCATGCCTTCACCTGGCCTGACATAGCGGCCTGCCATGGATGACAGGACTCACCTGATGGACGAAGCCTAATACCCAATGGTTCCATCGGCTTACGCCGAGGTTGTAGCCTTTCCCTGCCAGTTAGTGTGACCTGTCCCCACTGGGAGGCTTGTGAAGAGGCAGCATTACAGGCCAACATTGTTAGACAACGTGGGGGAGTTGATATCAGACTGCAGACGTCAGCAGAGCGAAAAGGAAGACGGCTCGTACGCCATTTTATTTTTTTAGTGATGAATGTAAAGAAAAGACAGACAGAATTTCACTGAAAACAAGCTGTGTGCATGAACAGTTAAAAAAAAGGCAATTCGTGCATGTGCCATGGGGAGGGAACTTTGGTATTTGTTGTTCCTAGAAATATATCTATGCTTACTTGAAATATGTCGAGGGATTACACTGATTTGATATAAGGCTACATAATGTATGCGATGATGTAATATCGCATCTAGTGTAATAGATACCGTGCAAGACATAGATCATATTATTGCGTGTTCGGTAAGTTATTCAAAATCCAATAATCTATATTCATTTCATTCTGTCATTGCAGTGTTCGGAATTGCATACGACCACATAAACAAACGAGCGGCGGTATGTATACATACATGCGGCAAGTTCGGAAAAGAAGAAAGAACTATTCAACTTCATTACCCTCGACACCACCTCACTTTCTCATTAATGTTCAACACATGTACGGAAGGCGCAGACTCTTCCGATGGTCCCTGTCCCTGCCCTATGTTGACTTCCGGTGAAGAACAGCCTCTAGGCATGCGCGTGATTGTGCTTCCAACTTGAGAACGAGGGAACATATCTCCAGTGGGGGGATGGGTGCCGTGACAAGCCCAGAGGAGTACAGGAGAAAGGGAAGCTGCTCATGCATACTGCATAGGAAGGATGACCGGAGCAATGACATGACAATGCTACATGTTTGAAGATTGCTCTGACAAGATGTCTTCTCGGACGGTATACATGCACAAATCAAAATGACCGTTGTTCCCTTCAACGGTGGCAGGTACAAAGGGAGGTGTCAATCCACGTGCTGTTTCAAGTTTGTCTCCTAATCTGTTCTGTTCTTTGCTATGTAATTATATGACACAAACAAATTACAACTGTCAAACCAAACCGTTGTGTCCCTTCTCCTTTATCTGGAATTCCGACGGTTATCGATATTTAAATAATTGTCAGGGACGAGAGTGCATTCGGTGGGTATAGAGGAATCCCCATATGAACGCAATAGTACTATTGATATAAACTAAAAATACAAATTCCAATGCATTTCATACCTTCCATTCAACTGATGAGACACGAATTAAAGCCGATATTCAGAAAAGCAAGAAACTTCCCATTAATTTGCCAGTATATAAATTATATATGAATTTAGGAACACGTTTCCCAGATTCATGTTTTCGTTTTGCGAGGACGAGAAACCAAGTGTCGTTATATTCCCCTGCTTCTGGAGAAGTTTGGTAATCAGAGGAGGACTGTCTAATAAGGCGTAAATATAGCCCCGGTTCTAGTGGCAAGTAATCGTCGAATTTTACGCTCCCTATCGACTATCTATATAAATGGGTTACTATCGACCAGAGACACCACTATGGCAAACATTGAGAAAAAGTTCAAGGTCAAGATGGCCAACGCGAGGATGAGGAAGGAGAACAACCTTATACTGGTAGGGGACCATCTAGCATGGTAGACCGTATCATATAACTTTTATAACGAAATGACTAAATATAGTGGACCACATGTAATGTGATTTCACAATAGCCCCTCAGTTAGTTAGTGTTGAGTTGCACCCTGTAAGGGTCAGTCAACCCTGAAATATGGCAAAATCAAATTTCAAGGCATTATTCAATTACACAGAGACCAGAGACCATACACAAGCTAATATTCAAGGGTTCTGGGTATTTAGAAAGTTAGAAATAGTTCCAAGGTTTAACACCTAGCTTGATCAGGGTGCCGCAGTAAGCTCCAATCAATACTATGTCGACTTTCTGCAATATTTGAGCAATCGTACTATAAACATCAATCAAATCTTCAAATGTACAAAATTAACAACACCACAAACTTTCCCTGCCACTACTCACCGGTTATACAGGGGACGGGTGGGAGGCCGTTTGTTTCGGAAAGGAGGTCGACACTGAGAATAGTGCCCATTTTGTACAATGTCTTTGGCCAATAAAAACCTTTAAACAAACAAACTTAACATAAAAATTTGTCCAGTTTCCACCTTAGAATCTATATAACTCAGCTTATGAATGAACTCAGAAAGCAAGAACTTTAGGTTTGCATGATTACTTAAAGATTAATATAATGACCAACATGTGATTAATAATCCAATTGCCTAGACCTAACTGAAACAATAGAGAAATGTCAGTATAATAAATAGTATGTTGGTGTATAACCAAAGCAATAGTCTTAATTGATGTTAGAGTAAGTATTTTTAAAACATAGATATATATGGTATATCTCGACAATGCAAAATAGTTAGCAATTACTTCCAAAATGTACTACAGGCACTGAACAGGTCCATTCGGGGATGACGCAGCTGTCTTGGTATTAAGAATGTAATTGGCAGGCTGCATGTTCCAATGGAGGTTGGGTGAATGGGATACTGATGCCATATTCCTAATATCCCTATAGAATAAAACCTTTTTGTCCTCGTCTAATGCCCTGATCAAAATTAATAGCCAAAATTTTAAAAGGTTGGAAATTCAAACTCAGTATCTTGAATACAAAGGCAATTAAGCGTAATAAACCTGAGGAATTCCAGACAAATGCTCTACCACTAATGTATCAGAAGGAAAAAACACATTAACGATACGATGGGAAAGCACTCAACTCGTCCACTAATTCAATAGATACACTTATAATCAAATTTGGATACTTCTGTTCTACCAAACTTGGGGAAAATAAGTTTGCTTGGTAAGAGATGTCAAGGGTCGCACAGCACCATTTCCTAGAAAGCTTGAATTATAAATAACCTATATATATGTGTGTGTGTATGTCTGTGAGATCCATCTAAATTGCCACCGGGTGTAATGCGTAATGTTACCATTAATCATTTAGCCTATTTGAATAGATGCATCTTGACTTTGGTGGTAACACACTATATATTTTTATCAACACGCCATTTCATCCAATGAAGTGTCTTGCTTATGCATACTGATTTATTTTCAGGTATCTTTCGGGTTAAAGAACACTAGTGAGCCTTGCTAGGAAAGCCTGCTACACGGAATGATAAGATATTTCAATCAGCAATATGCTTCCAGCGATTACAAATAAGACTTTCATAACTTTTTCGCCAAGGGACTGTTTCTGGTGTCGATTTTGGTCGCAGGCCATAACATCTAATATTCCCCTGAGCCTCAATTGCGCACCACCTCAAGTACAGGGCGGGACCCTACTTGCGCAAGTCGGCAGAAAACTCATTCGCCTGCTGTCACAGCGATGTGGCCCTTAATAGCATCATGGAAAGACTGGGGTAAAAGCAGGCCCCGAGAAAATTTGACCCTCAGACAGAACGATTCCTATGTGTCAATGTTAACATTGGTCTGCAATAGCAATGTAAAGTAAATACCACATATAATGGCTTCTCCCTCCTGTTGCCATTAGAAACTCCTGCAGACAATTGCTATAGTATATACTAGTAATATACTTAGTGAATGATTTTGATTCGTTACATAATTCTTATGCTTGAACAGTTTATATTGGTTTTATTGGTCACAGGAGACGAAGATACGAAGGCAGAGACTGTGATTGTAGATACATACGAATATGGGCATAGTTATATATTTCGGAGGATATCAAGATACCAAGCTTTTCGTCAAGATACCAAGCTTTCCATTAACCCGGGTGAGAAGGTGTTTGTTTTAATACTTTCTTATCTGCAATTTAATCTCAGTATGGTCATATTCCTTCGTGAACTGAGGGGAAATGGTTATATGAAACACGCCCTGGTTCCTCGATAGGTCTATACCCTTGTTTTAAAATCGAGTTACGAAGGAAGGCATGTCGTCAATCTTGGCGACTTTGAGATACTGATTCACATTCCATAAAATCAACCAGGCACGAAAAAACGAAACAGCAATCGTGCAGCTGTCCGCTCTCTGGCCTGGCCACTTGATTGCTTCCTTTCACAGGTCAAGGCATTTGTAAAGAAGAGCCTAGACATGGACAAGTTTGTGGAAACTAGCTGACAAAATATGTCCTCTCTGTGCCGGCAAGCAGGAAAAGAAGATTAAAAAACTTATAGCTCCTGCCTAGCCTCTTCCACGCAGATGTTAAGTCTGAGTATTGAGGAATGTCACAGAATATATTTGCTCTCCCTGCAATGACGGCGCCTGATGATTCCTTCAGATCTCCAGATATGTAGAAATTGCCTCTCCCTGAGCAACTTTTCTAGGGTTATTCCCCAGCATATTCCCTCGGTATTGATTGTCAGAAAGGTTCAAGTAATAGCAGAAAATGTGATTAACCCCACAAGGTTGACAGATATTGGACAATTACTAATATACTACCAGGGGATTGGTAATGTTCACCGCCACTTCCAATAAAAAGGGACCTGCCATAATGTTGCTGGAAATCAGTTGCTGCAAATAGGCTATTTTTGGCCGAAACTGTCAAAAGCAATGGACAATGACATGTGTTGAAATATCATTCCTGAAAGTGAACATGGGGGTAAGCTTGTTAAAATAGAATAAAATAAATGGCAATTCATTTCGTTCAATTCTGGTTGATAGAGGTATCAACCATCTTAGTGAGTGTTCCTGATGAATGATCGATGAACGACATGTATGTACATTAAATCGCATTAGGCCTCTTCAAGGTATATCAGTTGGAAGAAAAATATCCAAGACATAACAGACCACTAAGATTAGTTCGGTGTGACCGCTGCATCATTACGACTCCTGCTGTATGGAAATTGTCCTACTTGCAGTCGAATTACAGGGTGCTCTAAGTCCCAACACCCTGGGGCCTTTCAGATTTGTTTTATCTCTAAACTTTTTGCATCATTGATGAATGTGGGAGAACATCGACTCCGAGAGGCCCAAGGCCTGATTCACAACTTGAATCTTCTGAGGTCAAGTCAGAACCATCCATCAAGAACTTGTTGCCTTTCGATTTCTGCCCTAAGTCCACAATCAATCTTGACGGTGCCCAATAGCATCACGACCTGTGGCCAGTATCCTACACTTAATTTAATGGATTCCTACCAAACAACCCTTTCCGTCTATGTCTTCAATCTGCCGCAATGTGTTTGCAGTATACTAAATTATCCTTTTAAAATCGTTCGATGGATTGCTATATATATATGGGTATATCAACGAGCGCTCAACTTAAGCAAGACCTGCGGATATTATCTCGGTGGGGGAGGGATTATAGGCGGAAAAAAGGCAGATTTGTTGTTGTCCGCTGCGAATATTTTTGCAATATATATTTAAATTACTCGCGAGAGGAAGACAGTGACTTTATGCCAGGTAGAGACGCATAAAGAAGGGGCTTATATGTTGCGGTGGCGAGTAATATGTTGGCCTTGCTATCAGCGAAGAGAGGGCAGGCCAGATTGGCAGTATCACGGCTGGAGAAGGCCTATGAAAATCCTCTAGCCTCGTGTACACTGCCATCGTTCGATCACTCTAGCTCGATGGTCGTCGAGTTTCAGTCATTACGGAGCAAGATTAGACGCCGGCCGAGCAACTCACCCTTCTGAGCTTCTGATACTGGGACGTCGGGCATTGATATACTCTACCCACTTAAAACAGACAAATCTAGAGGGGCTATAGCCACTGCACAGCAATTGCCTTTGCTGCTTCGATGGAAATGCTAAGAAAACGTTGCACTGGGTTGTTTACTATCATAACGTCATTAGTCTTGCTGTACTGACGGGTTTTCTTGGTATCGACTTCTTCTGGTATCTAGGAGATCAATAACTTGTTTGATTGGAAAATGATTTATTCTGTTTAATTTTAATTAGCACACATACATGTATATGTTTACTTTCTGATCATTGTTACTTTTGATAATCCCTGAGATTTGGGGATTATAAGTTAAATCATGCGTTGATTATGTGGAACTAACTGAAGTGAGATCCCTTGTAAACAATGGTTCCCGATCAATAAAAAAGAGTAAAAGAGAGTGTCGATTAAAAGATAATCCTCACCGATTTGTTCTTCACTCATTGGACGAGATGGGGATGATGGAAGGGTTTGGCATAATCAAATCACGAGAGACAGGAACTATTCTTTCCAAGAACATAATTGAGAAAAATGTCGTCTTTGCTATTTAAAATTAAACTCCCTATCGGCGTTTAAAACAAGACCAATTCAACCAAATGCCAATTTCGATGGCTAGGCCTGTGTTTCATCATTGTTAACCAAAAGAAACTGTGAAGGTATAGAGCGAGTTTCTCTAAAACAATTTGCTCATGCAAAATGGAGACAAAATAATATTCCACCGGTTGTTGTAAACATCTTCCATACAATTGCCGCGGTTTGACGTCTCCCAAACAAAATAAAGTTGGCATTTTGAATACCCGCAACGAGTTTTA
Source organism: Sthenelais limicola (assembly GCA_942159475.1). Lineage (NCBI taxonomy): Eukaryota > Metazoa > Annelida > Polychaeta > Phyllodocida > Sigalionidae > Sthenelais > Sthenelais limicola. The sequence goes on along the minus strand of OW804097.1, from coordinate 65,113,438 downwards.
GTGATGGACCGAGCATAAGAATAGGGCGCAAAGACACTCAAGAAAATGATTCAGGGCGGTTCTTTCTTTGAATTTGAAACAACTGCAGGGATGGTTTGCGACTATCTTCAGCTGACAGCTTTCTCGGTTACATTTCATTTCTTTTTTTTCTAAATGGTTGTCATTGAAGAAAGATTCTTTTAATTGTATCATTAGTTGGGAAAGTGGTTGTGTCATTGTTGTGGGCCGGGGACACACTTGGGGCGGTTAGGCGAGGCAATATCTACTTTCCATTCCATTATGACCAGAGAGGCTCGCGCTTTCTTGCTTTCTGCCGTTAACTCCTCAGTTTGCCTTCCTCATGGCACCGATGGATCCTAATGGGCCAATCCTAACATCAATAGAATACTCCTGACTCATTTTGACTTCTCTCATATCGTACACTTCCTATGAATTCATTATTGTCGAAATTCTGAGAAGATTAATAACTAATTAATTAGGTTTATAGTTTAATTTATGTTTATTCAGCCATTTATTACCTTTTGATTACACATGATGCAGGAAAAATATTGTTTTGCATTCAAACACATAATTACTCCGGAAAAACTCTTCCGTTACATCTAAAAATATTAAGTTACGATATTTTTTTCGGCAGACGATTTTTCGCGTGATTATTAATCTGCCTAACATAAGATACCTATGATGTCATATTTATCATCTTTCTTTTAATACATTTTACCAGGACTCTTTCAGCTCATGCAGTTGTTTGGAAGGCTGCAGCTTGTTATTGATACTGTCCAGTACTTGAATTCTAATTTTCGCCGAATTATTCGGGTAGTAAAGCTCCTGACTTCTAATCTGATACCGATTGCAATGCCAAAATTGCTATTTCTGTTCAAATAGAGCACTACGGTTACATTTCAGTTCACAAAAACTGTTTTCGCATCGTTGGAGTGCCAATTTGTCAGTGAAAAGGCAACCGAAATTGAAAGCTAGCTTCCAGAACATAATCAAGCGATGATGTGATATATTCAATATATTGAACATAGTCAGCCTTGTTACCTGACAGACTTTCTCTAGTCTAGAAACATTATTCTGATGAATGAAACCTTTTGAGCAATATTAATTTTGTTTACGATTATTGTCTGAATGTGTATTTCCTAAAGGCTTTCAGGAATAGGGACTGGGAATTTCAAATAGAATAGCTATGGCCACTGAATGTAATGTATACATTAGATTCAGTGGCCACAGCATTGTTGGGTTTCTATTTCTGTTCATGAGTGGTTAGTGGCAGACAGGGACATACACGGTCTCCCTGCCTCCATAGTATATTTTCCCAATCCGTGTTTTTGATTTGATTAACGAATTAGAATCCAAGGAATTATTAAAAAAAAGCTTTACACTCTGAAATTGATGAATCACCACTTCGGCTTTGGCCTGAATGATTTATGTCAACCTGTAAATGACATCCTTCTATCAGGTCAATCTATATCACCCTGAACCAAGATAACCCCCATCTGAGGGTAATATAATAACAAGAAAGGTGATTCCAAATCCAATATTTTAGCTTGATATCCCCATTTTGATGAAATAAAATATGTCCTTGGAACTGTATTGAGATGGTGTGTACTTATTTATCGCCAAGAGGTGTAGTGAGTAGGACTCCTGCCAAGAGCCAATTTAATACCCCTGGTAGATGAAACTCTAGTGCACACCGTTATAATTTCACACCATAATCTGCTCGGGCCCACAACCTCTCCTGCCTCCCTCTCTGCCTCCCAATCTCTTTCTGTGCCCAGTGGATTGTCACTTGCGGGCTCAGACAATATAACCACATCTTGAATAATGCATGTTTTAATCTTGCTATTGTTTTCAAGAAGGGCATGTACACGACGATTAGCCTAGAATGGATGACATTTTGTATCAGCATATTTATTGGCTTAATAACTGCATGCGAAGATCCTCTAAAATGCAGATGATGTATCCGTCATAGCAATAGATATAAATCATATTCCAAGCAGGATAGTGTCAGTGCTGCGAAATATAAGAAGCCAACATGATAGAAACGTTGCCATAATGAGAAGTGGCATATCCTTTCAGTTTCTTAATCACAGTACCGACTTTGATTGTCATTTTAGATTAAAAAATATTCTGAGCAGCGAGTAGCCTAGTTAGGTTGAGGACAGCGAAGGAAAGTCTCTAGCAATAAACACAAACGCAAGAGTCCTGGGGTAAATGACGCAGTTGAATTGATGGGTGATTTCATCGGAGGTGAACGTTCTGCCTCAGTAAAAAGTGGCCTTGAACATCTTAAAGTTAAACATACTCATAAGTGGTTACCATAAAAGTGGGATACAGCTTCAGCGTGGCCTTGGCACTTTCCCCGTGATAAGATAGTTATAGAATTAGTTTCAGCTGTAAATTTAATTGTGCAATTGTAAGAATAAATACTATTTTCACGGTAACCTTCTCCCCGAAAATGCTCGTGCCCAAGCTCTGCATGAGATGGCTCACGCAGATTCTCGCCCTCTACGAGACTTGAATCATTTGAAGGACATCCTGTTCATTAGGATTACAAGAACAAATTCTTCTTTAAGGAAGAGATTTAATTAGTGGGGAGGGAAGGTTACACCCGTTCCTCAGGTTTCCACCACCCTCCTGGTTTTTTCCTGCTCATTGGATAGAAAAACACAGACGATGCCAATGTGTAGGTGTTCCCTGAAATTCTGATGAATGGAACGGGTACTTTTAAAACTAACAATTTATCGGGAGATGCGCTACCTTGACTTGTTAATTTAAATTACTTAACAGTAACTATTGGACACTTTTGAATTTGACTATAACTTCCATACTGTTTACAACAACGTTTCCTTATTGACTTTGTACCGTGATTGATTAATGAGACCATAGGGGAGAAATGCCCATTATACCGGCAATGCTTTAATTACATGTGAAAGTAAGAATACTTTTAAATCTCAGAGATGATTATATTAGTGGTTGTGGGGTTGGCGTTTGCATGGAATGCCAAGGTTCTGATGTCCAGGAAATACATCGAACATAATGGTAATTTATGTGGATAGAAAACATCCAGTCCTCTATCTTCTGAATATATTTGCGCCATTTGCTTGCCTAATCCAGTTGTCAAAGAACAAATACCACTTGATGGAGGAGCAGGTACGATTTATTCTCCTGAATGCTCTCACGGTTCATCAATCAACATTAACTCAAGATAAGGGCATTGGAGTTTTGACTAGCATCCAGAACATCTATGCAATTATATTTCCAATCAAATCTTCGCGATTAATAATATAAATGCAGTGAATGGAAAGCGCACTGTCTTGTCAATTCCCTCCAAATAGAAATCCACAGAAAATTATGTTAAAAGCGCCGACGTATGCATGTATAAGCTTGTCCGCGGAAGAGTTTCCGGGGTCGGGGTTCTGAGCATTACGGATGAATAGCCTCATAGGAACCTTGCCTCTGATAACATCTGGGGGTAGGTCAATCAGTCTGAACGATAATGCCATTATCAAACATAGAATGGGCTTCGACCAACGTCCCCGACTACCGGTATAATTTTATTGGCGACTCCACTAGCAACAGTTCAGTGTGGCTTGACCCTCAAACGCAACTTCTGTCCCAGTTCCGAATAACTCCCCTCCCTCTGATATATTTCCCATGGGGCTTGACAAATCCATCGAATTATGCTGATTCGTGGTGCCAATTATGTATCTCTGTGACAGGCTTGGTTTTAGATAAATGCCCGAATCCCCAATGCTTCTCTCAACCATACCTCGCCTAATCCACTCCGCAACGCGCTTACTTAAGAACTAATGACAAATAATGTGGATGACCACCAATTTGCTTGCCTGTTCCTGCCGTTAATACATCACTCCGCATCCACCGTGCCCAATTGATTTAATCAGGAGAACAGAAACGTAATGAAAATTCTAATTGATATTATTGCGAAGGCTTGGGATCAAATGAAAAGGGATAAGATCTTCATTTCCAACTTCCACTCACCTTCCCTTCCGAAAGTACAAAGTCTCCACAATGATTTAACCCAGAGCAGGATCAATACAGAATTTTATCAATTTTACATAACGATATGACAACTCTATCATGGCAATCATGAGGCCTAATCGATATTATGCAATCACAATTTCCCTGTTATATGGGATTACTTGTTACTCTTCCTGGGATAAATCTAGCCAGATACTACAGTTTCCCCCCATACTATTCAGCGCAGAGTATTGGCAGTAATAAAGCTATAGGTAACATCTCAAATCTTCAGTCGTGCATGATTTATACATGCATAAGCTGTCTAGAGCATAGCGATTCCGACCGTGCTGACTCCGATGGCGGAGAGGTAATTGGATGATCGGATCCCTGTGTTTTATATGACGAGTTATAGGACCTAGGCACGACTCTGGTAAGGAATACGTGAGTATGGAATTCTATGGCGACTGGTGCGTTGCCATTACACAAGTTGCCGGCAGTTAGGTAGACTGTAGGCACTAACATGACTGGTAATTTGCTCTGACAAATGATACTATATGATTACTGGATCCTTGTTGCAGCACCTCATAGCTAATCACTGACGTTGCTGATTTGCTGCATCCCCCCCTCATGCTACTTTTCTAAGTGGGTGTAGTAAGCACTTAAGGTGAAGTTTCTCTGACTTGTGACTATAACGGTATGATGGCTTTTCCTCGAAGGAATGGTAATGTATCTATATATTATATGAAGATCATATATCCCATTTCAAAGGCTCATTGTGTATTACCTCACAGCCATATTGGTTTCAGAAATAACTGTGATAGTTTTAGGAGAGGCTGCTTATATGCAGATATAAAGGAAGGACATAATTCTCCATAATGACGTTAGCTTTGTAGTAATGTTCTCTGATCATATAATATGGGTCAGATTTTCATAAAATGCACATTTGGTAGCCCTACACATTCAGTAAATTTGGCAAAATTAAACTGATATTTGGTCAATGCTAGGTATATCTGAGTATATTTGATATTGGTATGCTTTAAACCATCTGTTTGGTTATGTTGAACTGAATTTTGAACCTGATTTATGTCGTAAATTTGGGTTACTTGAGAGGATTGGTAAAGGCAAATTGTAAATTTTCTGGCGATTTCACCCATATATCCTATGCATAGATCTTAGTAACAAACACCTGGCAAAACATGTTTGACCAATTGATGCATAAGATGATAACGTTTGCTTGCTCCGATTAAGGATTTTGCACAGATTTGTTTGATGGCTATCATTTGGAGACAGGAGATTTGTAGGGAATGTAACTATGGGCTGTCTCCTATGGGGACGAGATTAACTAACATGACATGTGGATATGATTAGGTTGACGCCATCGTCAGAGAACCATATAATATTATGATAACATGAGATATTCATTCCATGTTATTCTGACAGCAAGAAATTATACATTTCTGGGAGAGAAAAACTGCTCATGTGAACCAGATTAATGGCAATTATAAGCATGAGATATAAAGATATTAGTAATCCTACCCGAAGCCTTATACTCTTTTGAAGTATACCCTAAATTCACCCACTCATAAAGTCATCTCCACCACTATAACATATAAACTGAACTTGTATCACCCATCATCACATAACTTATCCTTAATCTAATCATTTCTTTTCTAACCGCTGTATACTCTTACTTTCACATAATTATTAAATCCATTGATCCATCGTACTGTTGGTAAAATAAATCTCAGGATCAGGACACGACGAAAACCATTCCTCGGAATGAGAGTGGTTTTTTTATTTGTACATATTACGGAAATAAAAAACCTGTTAAAAATGAGGCGTATACCCAACTTGACACATTTTACCTGAGCGAGAAATGCTCAAGTTTCTTATTACCTTCCAACTCTCGACCATAGGAAAAACTACACAATGTTCTCAGATTAATAGCCACTGTAAGATAGAATTCACGCCAACTTAATTATATGCGAGTTTTCATTAATTCAGGTTGATTAATTTACATGTCAAAGCCTGAAAATAAGGACATCGGAAAAATTCCGAAACCTATGTTCTATTGAAGCACAATAGAATCTAAAAATATGGAACATACGCTACATGACTGATTTTTTAAAAAAAAGTAACATACTTAGCCCTGAAGCAAAAAGCACTACAGGAGCGGAGATGATCTTGGCACACAAACCTAAACTTTAGGCATAGCCTAGTATACGATTAGACAAAATGAGGCTGAAGTAATGAATGGCATTTTATCGCTTCTGCTATGCTAAGCAGGAGGAGTCCCGGCCGTTCTTAGTGCAATCCCTGGCTCATTTTACACTCAATTAAATTGATCAAGGACGGAAATAATTCGCATCGAACCACCAAGTGCCTCTCATGAATTGTATCAAGTTGAAACGAGAGGCCAAGGGAGAGACCATCTTCATGCATCTCTCATCTGTTGCGAAATAGAAATGACTCATTAGCACCATTGGAATCAGGTTATAGTGGTTGATTCAGATCTGCTCCCTCGTCCTGCAGCTCCCCCGAGAGTAGTTCTGCAATGCAGCAAAGTGAATAAGCAAAGAGGAGTCCTGCATGCGACGAGAGCCACTCGGCTCCAGCTCAGGTGTGCTCTCTGCCAGAAGGACTCATTCACAACCTTTATCTATCGCCGAGGCCGCATTGGCCGGCGGTATAACAGCCCCAATGAGACTGTAAAATATCTCCACTATTTCCCATAGCATGACCCCCAGATAGGGGCCAGCTTATTGTAACAGATGGATAGTGAGTGGTCTGTGCAAGCTGAGGAAGATCTTACCATCCACCTTTCTAACCCTCATATACATAGTGAGCACCCTAGCTACCCCCACCCCACCCCACCCCACACACCCCATCTCCAACTTTAACCTAACCACCTTTTTCATCATAACATAGCATTGACTTGGCCAAAATATAGAGCAGTTGCTTCTTCTTCCTTTAGCCGGTCTAAGTCACCAAAGAGGAGTGCTCTCTGGACGAGCAAGTTTTATGCCCCCACTCACGTCGGTCTGTGTCGGCTGATTTCCGGAAAACCATTTTGTCGATAGTAGGCCTATGGTCTATCTACAAGGAGCGCTTCGTTTGATGGATACCCTTGAGGTCACAGTCAGACCATCAGTCAAAACTAAATTTGAGGTATATTTTCTGGACTAGATGTTGCAATCCATATATATATCGCTATTCCCAAGGCCTGGGCAAATGCCCGGAATCCCTAATTGATATAAAACCGGGCCGGACAGACACTAATTAGGCCAAGGGCAAAAGAGAAAATGGAAACCAAAATGTTGTTTACGTGGCAAAAATAATGAGCAAACCTTAAATACTAATTTTCTATTAATTTCCAGCGAATTTGCATTGTCTCCGATCAATTAAATCTCATTGAGGAGGATACTTAATCATCGTTTTTTCACGGCGTTGGAAAACTTTTGGATCTTATCTCATGGATGCAAACAAAGAAGTCTCCAATGGGAAAAGGCAAAGCCAGACAGCAGCGTGGATTGCAAATACAAGAAACGGCAATGGCCATTGAAACTAATGACATGCTATTATAAGTTAGGGTTTTCTAGGCTCCGAGGTATTGCATCTGAGGTAGGACAGATATTAGACACGGGTCGGCCTGTCCGAGATGGTCTAGGGCAATATTTTAGATGCTATCTTTGTCAGGGCCAAGTGCCATCCTTCATGTTCACTTCAGATTGCACAGAAGCCAACTGGGGGCCTCTGTATAGGTATTACCAGATTTATTGCGCCCTTGGGAAAGAGCTTGGCTACAAGTCGCCGGCCTATATGCAACACTGTAACTGATATATCCTATACCAATTTGTGACCAGGGCACGTGAAGCAGCAAGTGCTTCGATCGGGCAATGGCATTTACCGTGTCATTTAACTCGTCCCTCAAAAGCACCTCCTCAATGGGCTCAGATTTTTAGTAGCATGCAGAGAGAAATGGGGCTGAAAGTTTGCCACCATTCGTTCCATGCATGAAGCAGTTATTCTGTAGTTAACATTGCAGTAAATTACATTTTGGGACCTAAAGGTGGTGAGATCATATTGAATAATCGCCTCTTGGGGAGGGAGAAATCATACTAGGAGTTGTTGTATCTCCGAGTTTCGTACTCGAACTCCATTTGCATGTCCACCATAGCCTATTTGCGTTAAAGGCAATGCCTTAATGCGTCCAATATGGCTGGTTTTTAGGGGGTAAAACATTGCTCTCAGACAGAAACACTGTTCTGCATCCCACAGTACATTTCTGAGAAGAACTTTCGGAATAGGATTAGAGATAATTCATTTATCAGGTTAATCAGGCTTAAGGGTTCTTTTATAAGAATGTTGCAGAGATTGAGAATGAAGAAACCTGGTTTTCCTCGAGAATCCATCAATTTATGTGAAGGAATAGGATCTTTGTCGGTTCTGATCCGTTCCTGAGGAGCCGAGCTTCAAATGCCGTCGATTGAACACAAAATGAACACAATTACGTATATTAGATTATGTTCTTCTCCGCGGCGAAGTGAGCAGGCACAGGTTGAAAAGGAATTGTATGATAATAATTGGGAGCTTGGCTTTCCTTGGATGTCTCTTGCGGTCCCAAGAACTGGAAAAATACTGAAGCTGCACTGCCAGTTCTACTACCACTGGCGCCTTCCAACGCCACTCTCTGCTTATTCTTATTCTCTACTCCTGTAACATTTCCATTCATTAAGCGTTCATAATGTCTGCGAAGCGGGGATACTGATAAAAAGTTATGGTTGCTAAATTACCGTGATCGAACGCGACAGTTTGTGAATACTTCATTTCTTCATTCGGAAGAGGCATAGCAATAAATCATCATTGTTGGGTAAACTGCCCTAATACGCATCAATAATCTAATCATTCATATTTCTATCTGCATTTGTGACTATCCTCAAATATTGTTGATATTGGAGGCTCTATTCTAAACTTATGCCTGGAATATAGTCAGGAATTAAAGGATCTATAGTTTGACTTTAAAAGAAGAGATGTACCTTTTGTTGCAAAGAGTGTGTAATTAGTTTGACATTCGAGGTAAGCTGCAACAAATATAATTTGAAAGAGTCTAAATAGAACATCGATGGATTTCGCCAACAAAGTTAAAATGAAGTGTTCTATAAGGATCGAGATTTCATATCTCCATTTGGATTCGTTTTCATCTGAAATTGAGTTATCAATTCGAATGAATGGCAGTCATATTTCTTGCTCCTCCTTTTAACTTCTGAGCTCAGTAGAGGCGGGGGATGCCTCCAGCGAGATAAACAAGCCAAATTACCGTGAGACACGAACAGATAGATACCAGCGATGAGGAATTCATTGACATGTCTCTGTCTCACACACCATCTCAGGAGTCATCTCTATCTTTGTGGCGAGAGCTTCAGAAAGGTGGAAAATATCTGAGGTGAGGCGCTCGCATGCTAGCATGTCAGGTGGCAATCACAAGGCCCGGCATATTCTCGCCCGATCCCATACTATCAAGTGTTGCATTGAATCACTGTGACTTTCCTTCGCACAATCGAGAAATCTATTATGGATGGTGCTTTATCATCGATGGCGCATCCCCCTTAACTGAGTTTCAATCATTTTGTTATATGCTAGATGGAACATTGGATAGATTTTCCAGCGGGTGCCTCCAGATCACTATGGATCAGATGTATTGAGGTGTTTTGTAAAATATACCCTTATTATCCAGAAGAGTTGGCAGAGCAGAGGAATTGAAAAAAAGACCACAGCTGGGCGTAGTGTTGATGTATTATCTTTCATATTCACATTTTTGCAAATCTTAGTAGCTAGTCGCAGCTCTCTTAAAAATTAAAACTCGTCTTAAAACAAAGGGAGTCTCCGGCTTGAAAATGCCTGAAAGGAAATACCGAGGAACACTCAGTCTTGTTCGTAAAACAATGAATCGTACAGTGTCTGTCAACGCTTCAGACAGGGATACAAATCCCCGACAATGGAATTATGACCGCTTGCTCTTCTAAATCTCCCACTAGCCAAAGATAAGTGCCTGCCCCTTAAACAATGCACCCGAGGTAACGAAGCACAGTTCACCATGTGAACCACGGTTGCCAATGATAAAACATCCACGACAAGCCTCCCCCTTCCCTCAGGGGAACCTTAGACATGAATTTATGCGCATATAAATCTACACATAAAACATGAATTAGTATAATATGGGCATTTGAGGGTTTGATGAATACCATAGCCTGATTCCTCCCTCAACGTCTCATTGCCATAGACACCTTACTAACCCTAAAATGGCCATTTAACATCGAAAAGGGATCATGTTCTTATGCCTTCTTTTATGCCTCGGTTTTCCATCTCGCTAGTAATACAAATATGCATATCTAAAGTCCTACCATTTACATTTTATGACACTCTCTATATCTAGCACGAAATCCTATTGCTGGGCTGGAGTTTTATGGCGGGTGTTATCATTTTAAAGAGTACTCAAGCTCTTGAAGTGATGATATGGTTTTCCATTCTTTGCGAATGCTTCCTATAATAATCACATACGAATATGACAATCCAGATAACCCTACTACTACTACTACTACTAAAATAGATGGACATTGGAATGTACTGGAAGCCAGGGTCGAAAGAATTCCAACATCCCATGGCATAACATAAACTGTTAATTATGATATCTTCTCATAATACCAAGAGATGAAGTATGTAGATATTCTTTGAGAAGTGTGAGCATTTGGCCCTATTCGTGATAAACAAGCATTCACCTTCTCACCATGTGTGGAAATATAAAAGTATGACATCATTGACATCATTCCCATAGATACATTTCACAGATGGCTTTATTATATCATAGCCTTGCAACTGGCAATATGGATTAACTGAATTATTGAGAATAAAACTTTCCCTTACTTTCTTAATCCATAGAAGAGAACACAGTTGTATGCTTTTCACATTCACATAAAAACACCCCCATTAGCCAAGAAATATCACCTTTCTCGAAACAACTGATTCAGACCTAGAACATATCTATACAATATCTGGTGGGGTTTTTCTGACATTATAGAAATGACTCTCATTCTAATTCCCTATCTGCGCCGAGGATCAACACTGAGCCCAGCAGGCAAATTATGTTTCAGGCAAATTGGCAGCCTTGCGAGGACGCTACTGGAGGATGACACTGGCAGACTGATAATGGGATTACAATGTGACACCTACAACTAGTAACCAAAACATGTACTTTTCACCCCGATGATTATTCGCCTTCACTGAATCACCCACACAAGGCGCCAACGTGGCCGTCCTTCGTTGGCTCTTGCTAATGCCTACAGGTTTCGGCCCAAGGAATAGCCCCCACACGATATAGTGGCAAAGTCTTGATTAGAAATCTGACTCGCATAATTCAGCTACATCCATGTGTCCCCTTGCCGGATTCACTCATCTGGTGATCTCCTACTCGGAAGCGTGTAACTGGGGATGTCTGCTGCCACCGTATTGCTAATAGGCTTTGGTGGCAAGCGATAGCATTGGACATATGTCCTTTGGGATGTATCTTGTCAAGTAAGCACTTCCATCCTAGACCAGGCGGCAACCACGATAAGCTAGCATATCGGCGAACTACTTGCTGCATACTGATAAGAATCTGTAATGAACTATTGCAAGACAGAATACGGCCGAATACTTTTTTACATATCCAATTACAGATATGGCATTTCTTTATAGACACTGGCGTTGTCTTATGGCACAAGAGATGGCAAGTATTTATGCAACGCTTCCAGTGCTAGGATAAGAGAAAACTAAAAAATAATCGTTCGATGATTTAGGTCTTCAGGACCCATTAAATTGCTTTGGCTGATCAGTATTACTTGTGCGTGTGCTAGCTTCAATATTTCCCATCCCCCGCATAGAAGTTCTTTTAAAGTTCCGCCATTCGAATAAATATTTATTGTTCCATCACATCGAAATAGATACAGTCTTTCCAATCTGTTTCACTCATAATATGAAAGTACACACATGGGACCACCGTTGCGTATGCTATTGCTTTCGCTGATATCTTATTACCTACTTCACAGTTTCCTATATGAATGCTCATAACATAACAGTCTGCATGTTTGTTTGTTGTGCTCTTCGCAGGAACCTTGCAGATGTATGAGTGATGTAGCTTCGTTTTTATTCCACATGTTACCGAAGAATTATCCCACCCCCCGCTATAAATATCCTTGATCTAATATTCTTCAAGGTACGCTCATTTTAAAAACACCTTGATCTTTATCCTCCACCCTAGAGAAAGCTCAACACATCTGACAGTATATAGTTCACTCAATATTGATGGTTTCTCTTATCAATCCAGACAACTATCTTATAAGGCTTTCAAACAAGTGATTCCCTTACTCCCCCCCCCCGCCATCCCCCACTCACCACCCCCCACCCCCGCACACTCACCCCACCTTGTGATGGTGTATTAGATTTCCGCGAATTTGCTATTTCCTTCCATACCATAAACAGAACGTTGCCGGCACAGGAATAGCTTCAAGATGGAGAAAAGTGGCTTCCTGATGCTAAATGTCTGTATGAACTATTCAGTGGGTGCCATCGAAGCCAAGCAACTCGCTCTTCATAAGCGGCTTGAGCTGCTCGCATTGCCCTCTCCCCAACATATCAAAGTGTTCAAGAGTCATTTTGGAAAGTAGGTTTGTACGTGGCCCATTAAAAGCATAACCAGGCGTAGGTTGAGAGGTCGAGACTGAGAAGCCAGTGCAAGTGGTGGCCAAGCCCCTCATCTCCTCCTGAAGCCATCTCCGGAGGGAGGAGATGGGTCCACTACACTTGCCAGGACGAGAGGGCTTGAGCCATAAAGTTTGAATTGTTGGAGAGGCCCAAGCAAAGTGGCCGAGCCTAATGGTCCGTTTTAAGTGGGGAGATGGGGTGTCGAAGGGCCACACTATGGGCTGAATGTTAATTTCTGAAAGCACCTCCTAGACCGACTTTATACCACGCAATGTCCTGAGTTCAGAGGCAGGTATGTAGTGGTTCTATCCTGCTCGGACCTTTGAATAGCCTAGAGTAGACTAAGTTCACTCAAATACAGTACAAGCACAGAATAACTTACATAGATTTGTGTGTGTATGAAAAGAACATAGTGTTAGATATGAGAGGTTATTGGGTTGTTTTCTATAAATCTTTTTGCGAAAGAGGAGAGGCAGTACATTGATTGTGGGAGCAGAGTTTCTCTCACAGTGCCCAGATGTATTAGATTTCCACTTAAGTTTACTTTTTTTCCCACTGAGGTAATTCCCATCAGGTCCCCATGCGGATAACCTCGGACAACCTGCATGCATATCGAACTGTAGCGTTCTATATTCCAATTATGGATGCCGAGCGCCTGTTTGGGTACACGCTTCGCATGAAGCGAATCTGACATTTGCTGTTTCCTCTTTAATATCGAAAAACATTATTGGCAAAAAAATCAATGTAGCCACAACTTTCCTCAGGCATGTCACACGCGCTAGGTTGTTGTGTCTTTCTTCTGAGACATGCAACATCCATATTGATTTCCCCAGAGACCCGTCCTGTGAGAAAACCAATAATAAAGAGCCAACGCTTAACACCTTTTGTTCTCAGCTTACTAAGAATATTCATAGACAATCAGATACACAGACACTAGGACGAAACGAACCATAGATGAGTGGTACACTCAAATAGAATCAAGAGACCGCAAGCACTCATTGAGACATCCATATATCAATCCGAGTGGACTCACTCATTCACATTTAACCTAATGTTAATCAAAGTTAAGTGTCTATAATCGAATCAATTGATCGCTTAGTAAATACAATGACGTAAGGCTGATTGGGCCTGGTATCTGGGAAGTAACGTAGTTATTAGGTTGACCATACTTAGATGATGATCAGCTTATTATGCTTCCTCGGGGAATAGAAGGGATTCTCCAGGCTAATAGATGATCACCAGCTTTCCTTGTTATCGCCTGCAAAGACAATGGCTTACAGGCCACGAGGGACATAACGGAATTACAAAATGCCTTTTCCTGGTGCTCGGCCTTCTTTAATGACAACAAAAAGTCAAAGGCCATCATCATCGCCTGGAATCGCTTCGGATGTAACGAAATTTCCTTCCATCAGCTCCTACTATTCTGCAGGAGCTTTCTCTGTCAGGAAAGTTTTCTACTCGATTTTTGCTGATGTTGACGTGAGTAAATTTGGGAGTCGCTTTTGTGAATATGCGAATATTAAGCAATGAAATAATAGGTCTCTATCTTATGCTACCAGTCTTAGGACCTTCATTTTATCAGTACACAGGCCGTATCATATTTGATGACAACCCATGAAGAATGTGGAAAATGCTAAATGTTGATAGGTGCTGGTTGTATTTCACAACAACTGAAATACATGACCGCCATCAAATTGCAAATCGGTACCCTGTCCCTGATATCTGACATTAAGGAGATATTTTAGAACAGTACGATAAGTTGCTAAGAAACCTGGCGTTCTAAATCTACAATATCTTGAGAGAAAAAAACCCAGTAAAAATTGAAGACAAATAGATTATTGATATATCAAATAGATTATCGATCTCGAATCAAGTACATCCGACCTAATATAACGATTATTATGGTTTCTACTCATTCTGAGAAACTACTTAGCCCTCAACAAAAAGACCTTGGGTAAATAACTCCCAGAATTGCTATCAAGGATTCCGAAGCAGTCGCCTGGGGCGTTATATATTTATACCCGAGGGCCTGGTAAGATAACATTTGCATTTAGGCTTTTAGTCTTTTATGTCCCAATGCCACTTAACGTCTAATATCACTACTCGGGCTTCCCCAAGTATTTAACAAGTCATACCAGGCATCTGACCAACGTGCACAGGTTTGGCAACCTTCGATTGGGCGACCTTCGGGATTAGGTCTCAGGAACCGGAAATCAGCTCAACTTCCTGTTGAAAATCTCCTCAATTCCCATACGAGTAGGGTTTAAATAGAAGTAGGGAGGATAGAGGCTCACTAAAGAGGCTATTGGGTGACGGGATACAAGGCAAATATCTGCCACAGCATGTCATCCAACTCAAAACTCTTTGGCGATATTCACCAAAGTTTAGTGACAGGGAACGGGCTACGATCAACAAAGTGATGAAATCGTCGTAAACATGTTCAGGTTTATCCACAATGTACATATTATAATTCTATTATATTGGTAGAGGGTGGGGTAGTGAGCGCTATATATCGGGTGGGGCCGGTTGTTTCCATGAGGTAGACAAATAAAAGTTGTTGATATTGATATCTATTTAAATCACAACCCTATCGGGCGACTTGCCCATTTCTTCTTCCAAATAACGGACGGAATAAAGGTATCGTAAAGTAAAAACACGTAAAAAGACAGAAATTCGTTCTGCCGGTCAGCATATTTTATCTGTCCAAAAGACGGCCAAGAGTTTTCAAAGATTCCCTTTTTATTTTCTCTTCTTCCTTTTTAGGATAGATTGTAGCTTGACCCTCGAACATCCCATCGCAAATTTCCTCGTACAATGTTTCTAATTAACCTATTACCCTAAGTAGGATAAGTAACCATGGTCACAACATAGTATGTGTGAATCTTTTGGAGTAGGGAAAGGGGCATCGGGTCACACCATTCCCTCTAACAAAGATGCACCTTTGGTACATTTGATATGTCTACGTGTGGGCCCATTAACACACTTCTCAGAGGGGTCTTCAAAGCTTGTAAACAGTTCAATTTACCAGGTATTATGCTTTTTATCTTGGGGTTACACCGCAGGCAAGGCAATGATGTGCCTTCCGCTAGGTGGCATTTGAAAACCCGAGGTGCAAGATGTACGGGGCCTATTGCTAGAAGTCTGTAATCCTAAATATACAGAGAGCAAGGAGTAGATCTATGTAAATAGCCATAAGGCCTCTACGGATACAGAATACCCTGCCCTGACTTAAAGGCTCACCTAGTATAAATTCCTGTTTGGACAGTAATGTCTTGGCGATATTTAGACATCAGTTATTCCATATAAAGGAATATAGATGAATCCCATATCCTTATCTCTCTTTTTCGTCCCTTTGAGATAGTGTAAGAGGAAAGATAAGAATTATTCCAATCAATACTGTGGTTCTGATCAATATTCAGCTTATCTAACTTCTAACCTTTTCACGACTGATCTTAATGTTCTCCGAAAAAGCACCAAACTTTTCCCATCAATTTTGCAAATAGCTACCGATACATGACATCGCTTTGTTTAAAGGTGCAATAAACTAAGCCATCTTTTCCGAAATATAACTAGAATATAGCATACAATGACAGGATCTCTACCAGTTGCTGTCGGAGGAGATGCTGTAGAGAAGAGGACAGTGGTCCCTATGGCTATCCCTCTAGCATATATCATTTGCTCTTACTTCTCTTTCGGCTGGGTGCAAGGCCAATTATTCACAAGTGCTACAGTGGCCCTACTCATGTTTGACGAGACAGCAAACACTGTACACTAGTTTTGAACTGGACTATTGCTGATCCAATGCCTGGCTGACTTGCTTTTCAAATCTAGATTGATTGGACCATGATCCTTCGCTGGCGTGCAAAGATAGAAGAAGAGATTGGCCAAAGATGGCTGCCGACTTGGATCTGGTCAATGTCAGTTATTTGTTAGGAATGAATTTGACAGCAAAATTTGATGGGTAGAAGATTCCATTCCTCCTCACTGCCCAGAGGAATAAATCCCCTGAAGCTTTATACTTGCTGCTGCTGTTCAATGAATGGGAGAAGGCAACAGGGTCCCTGTTGGCTTGGTTAAGCTCATATTCTACTTTGCCCTAGGGATGAGATAGACACAATAACGGGAAGTGTACAGATGTTTAGGCTCTGCCCTTCTTGGCCATAAGTACATGCGTTTTTCTCATAGAGAGATAACAAGGGATTGTACTTGGGCATTGAATTGCTACACAAGAGATGATATAGATGCATTGCCGTTCACAAACAATGCACCTAGTGCTCTGGGAGAATGGGCAGGGTAATAACTCGCTTGTAACCATTTCCAGCATGCGTTTTGTCTGATTGCACCAGAGGCTGTACTTTAACATTCTTAATTAAGGTGCCACTGCATAAAAATAACCTCATTATAGCCCATCGCGGTTACTTACAATTATACCCAGCCTGGACCTAACAAATTTAGAGCACTTCCATTACGCTTCCCATGCGAATTAACCCTAAAACATGAACACCTATAGTCGTATTGTGTGTCAGCTTAGACGAGCAGGACCCTTGCCAATGGCCCTATCTTCTCCATCCACTTCGCTTGAGACGAGGCAGATGACAATAAGAAAGGGAATGATGTTCATTGGTTGCCATGGCATTATGGCTGCAAGGCCCTTAAATCAGCCTTTCCGTCGCTATCGGAATGACCCTTGTAGGCTCAGCCTATTCCGAAGCAATCAGTACCTTCTATGCCATTCCAGCCACAGTGCCTCTCGTGATCCGATTTGGCCCCATCCAAATGCTCACTTTCACATTTCAGCCTCTGCTTTGGGCCTGTAAAATCGTGTCACAAATCAGACAGCGGGGGAAAGCGCAGCAAAGACCCATGCAGCGTTTTTAGCGTTTTCTCATATTTGATTTGGCTGGTGTATACCCCCAACCGCTCCTCCAAAATGAAAAGAATAAAAAAGGTTGAATATTCTCCAATGCTCCCCTGCTCCTGAGATTGTGTGGCTGTCTGGGGTTTGTTCCTAAATGCAAGTTTACCATGTTAGATTGCAATGATAGAACGCAGGAGGATTGGCTGTTATAACTGTTATACTTTAATGTCAGTTCAGCCAAATTATGAGAAGCTTGCATAATTTGGCCATGCTGGTGCTAATGAGCATTATTATATCAAACAGATGTCTAGGTGAATGGTTATTGGAGAAAAGCCTTTGTGTAGCTGTAGAAAATTTGACATGTTTTCATCTAATATCTTTAAGTTGACTCTCATCCTCGCTCGGCAATCCAACCAAAAGAGCCCAACATCTTTCAAATCCAAAGGAAATTCTATTTAACCGAGGAAAGAAAGCCTTTAAAAATTAAACCATTCATTTGCGTCAAATTGCCATTTTTCTCATTTGAACAATTTCTTCACATTTGACGCGCCGTTGACTTGGAGTGGAAGCCTACAGCATTACATGCTGATCATTAGGACTAAGTTGTAAGCCCCTGCTGGTATAATATGTGGTATATTGCTATATTCGTACCATGGTGACAGGCTAGATTCTTTATCCACCTTAATCTCAAGACCCATGATTTTCCTTATGATCAGCTCTGCTAATCCGATGTAAAGGCGCATGGGAGTTGGGAATCAGATGACACAGATATATAGCATATCAGAGAGGTCTTATCTGAAAAACTCCAGCTGTAAACTCGAGCGATTGTAGCCTGCTAAGGACGCTTTGAAGAACGCTAGCGTGCATCGATCACTGTATAGCTAGACTATCACCTCCCTTTTGCTCTGGTCCCCTCCACACCCACAGTTACTTCAAACAACTTTTCACCCCCACTTGTTTATTCACCTCATTCATTATTCTTCCCAATATATCCCAGGCTTTGCATGAGTGGCTGGCAAAGAATGTAAATTATACAGAAACACTTTAGACCGTTCGGTCTCCTCTGCGATTTCACAATGATCTTGATATGATTATTCAAGAGCTTTGTGTGGATGATTTTTAACTCTCTTATGGAAATGAATGAGACCAGAAAGGGGACGGATTTTCGGTATGGACTTCGGCGAACTATTTTCATCTGATTGCTGTATGAAAACGAAACTACTAAAAGGGCATCTATTCTTTTTCTTCTTTTTGAAACAATCTTTATTCAGGACAGAAAATATAATGACATATGCCAATACATTGACGGTTCGGACATGTCAGATCTTCCATTCTCTTACTCTAATATCTAAATCTAAATCACTCAGGACTAGTGACACACGACCATTGACCAATAGCTTTGGAAAGAACAACCCGAAACCGGACGTTTCTGAAAGTAACTGTTTGACAATGTCATTCTTTGAGACAGGTAACTACAATCTTGAATTGGTAAGCGCTTGCAGCCAGGCCACGTATAGCTGTGCTATATTTCTAAAATATGGCGCTCATACCATGATGCAATAACACATAGAAGCGATTACTATACAAAGATTCAGATCTAGTGCAAATTAGCAAACATCGGGATATTCTTGCAACTGCAATCCATGGCATCTGGGGAAAGATTACTTGCCCAATGCAAAAGCAATTCCAAAGCCAGAAGACATTTCTAATCAAACAAAATCTTATTAATATCATGCATTCTGGCCGTAAAAGACAACAACCTTGTCCTCTTGGTAAATTACCAAATGGCTCGGGAAATAATTGGATTTGGGGCGGCAATCAGCCTGCCCGTTCATCAAGGATGGTGATAATTGGCCATGTTTCTCGTCCACTTTATCTTTAAAAGGCTGGGAATTTAACCTTTCGGGAAATCAGGGTTGGAAATCGAACCACTGGCTTGAGGCTTCCATCTATCAATAAACACCAGTTCCCATCGATTGCCCTCTGGAATTATCCCCATGGTAACATCGGCAATCTACACTGACCTTCTTGGGATGACCGCATCCTTGACCATGAGCTCTAAAAGATCAACGTGGTTTCAGACATATTCCCGATCCTGTGATCCAAGAATTTGCCATTCGCTATTGTTTTACCACTTGATATTACGCTCAAGAATACATTTCGTGCCTGCATATTTCATCGTTGATCTTTTCATGAAAGTGTTGTCAATGATCACGTATCATTGCATTTCAAACATATTCTAATGCACGTTCAATGACTACATTATTACTCTATATGGTAAATTGTAGTTACCATATATTAGACTTTACTTTCACCATCGGCTTTATTTTTATCTATAAAAGGCACAGATGGCTCCGCTAAAATTCGAATCTTTGGCCTGAGAAGGATATAAAAATTCAGCTCAGTCATAGTATTGCTCAGGGTTGAATTTGGAGGCCCCTTACCCGTGCTATTCTCAAAACAGTCACGTCGAGCCACCTAAATCTGGTGCCTATTTTGCCAAACAAGTTTTCCAATCCATTCCACCCGCTTTTCGCTCTCACACAATTCTTTCCCCGTATTCAAGGTTCACAGTGCACGCTACCCTAACAGCGGCGTTTTGAATAAAACATTGTACAAAATGATCCTGTTATGGGTGCAAGCCGAACAAAAGGAGCTTATTCTGCTTTGGGTGTTCTTCGAGCCAGATTTTTTTCTGCTTAAAACATCCATCTTGATTTGCCTTAGATCCAGTATCAGTGAGGGGAGCTGGGTGGAGAAAAACCTAGTCGAGTGAGGCCTGTTATTTGATAATCTTATTTAGTTTTAATTTTTGTATTCTTTTTCTACCCCTTACTGGCACTTGGCAATAATTCCAATCCTCTATGGACCATTCGATCACCTGATGAGCAAATCCCTACTGTCCGTATTCAACGATCTCTGAACTTCTACCGTTTTCGGGAACTGGTGTTCTTTCTCAATTCAACAAGCATCGACAAAAAGTTGCAAAGTGTAAAGTGCATAGTCTAGAGAAGTGCCATGCGCGTCCCAGGCCGAAAAAAAGATTAAAAGCTGCCTATTAACTCTATAAAATAGGTGTTCGTTAACAAGCATTCCCTTTTAGTCTAGAGTATTCTCATGAATACCTACTATGGATTAAGTCTCATAAGTGATCGTTTCAATACACAGTCATATGAATATGCATAGTTGAAAGAGTGAATATTTGAGTTTCTTTTTATTTAGAATTAAAAGAGCAACACATGCATTCGACCATGTGGTGTATTATTAGCTACAAAATATTTTATTTTCATACTCTTGGGGAGAGGCATAAGCATGCGGGCGGTGATAGAGAATCTATTAAACACGCTGTTATGATGGGTTAAGAGTGGCGTGCAAAAAATAGTGCCGAACATAAACAAGTAGTCATGACGTTAGTGTCCTTTTATTTAAACCCATAGCAACTGTCCCGTTGTGTGTTTTGAGTTGCAGTAGTGTCTAATCCGAGAGGTGAGAAAAATAGATCAAAGCCCAATGGGAAACTCAAATATGACTAGATATTGCACCCAATGGTAGTTGTCAGGGAAGTAAAAGTCTGATTTACTCATGTGATTCTGTGTGACTATGATAAAGGACTATGAGTCATGACGCCACCGTATCATAACGGTGACTCGACGTGACATTACGCTCGTTAAGCAGTGGGACGTTTAACAGTGGTGTACTATTTTCTTGTCCCGCGAGACCTACCTATTTCTATAGTTCTGCCACAACGCTGTGGCGTGGAACTTGGTTGCCCTTCATGAATAGGAAACTAGGGTTTATTCAGTAATTGAAACATCAGCCAGTAGGCCTGCATCAATGGGAGTGGATGGGAAATTTTGTGCTAGCGTGTTGCATGGCAATTGCTAGGGTGTAAGGATGCCGTGACAAATGGCGGGGGAACGTGTGGGCCTATTTCCATGCCTACCGTTGAATCAGGGCCCTAGTCCACCCTAACGAAACTAAAAGTAAGACAAATAGGTGCTGAGATGAGAGCAGAGGCCAGAGTTGACCACAGATTGACCCTCATATTGGAAACAAACTCGAAACCCCGCTATTGGTTTTCGCATTTCGATTGATGTAGGAGGCAGCGGTGGTAATTGTATGATAGAACTGGGGCAGGAATTTGCAGGGACTGGAGGAGAGACAGGAAGGATGAGAGAGAGGGTGGAGGTGGTAATAATGGTAATAAAATGCCCCTTGACCACCTCGCTATCGCCACATATGAAGGATCCTTTACTAACACCCAGAACCCCATGGAAAGATATAATTTCCATGCGGCCAATGGGTGCCGGCGGTCATGGCTCTAGGACGGCTCCCCCTTTTGACACCTGAACGGCGTAGATAGGGCTGAAGGATGGAAGTTTCACCTGCTCAGACTACCGCCCATGTCACCCCTATACGTCCCCATTTCCAGTCCCTCTCCGGTCTGTCTCACAGAAATATCGCCTCCATTACCATCCTTAAAGGCGAAGCGTTCCAATCGGAAATAGCTCTATTGAATAGCTATATTTCACTCGACCCAACGTTCGTGTAAATGGCCATTCCACTGTCCCAATCGTTTCGGGAATTGGAAATAAAACAGCTACATTGAAAAGTAGATGGGAAAAAGTAATAGGCAATTATCTCTTAAGGTAATTTCCTACAAGACAAGAAGTGCAAAACGAAAAATAACTGTAGATGAGCAACCGTCTGAGAGATCTGATGTAATCCATAGGCAGAACCTTTTTGTACTGAGATCCCAATGGTAGAGTGTGAATCTAACCATGCCATCGATCCATAGACTTTGCAAGTAGATTTCTTTACTTTGCCTTTGCTTTTTTTCTTAGTCTTATCCATTAGGGAAATAAATCTCTGATAATACCTAAGGTCCTTCTGGTATTTTTTGTATTGTGTCTTTAACATAGAAGTATCTTCAATTGGTATTATTCAATAAACATACATATAACATAGTTATTTGTATGTATGCAGCACCTAAAATATCGAATTCCCACAGTGGTCATTCTTTGGAGAGGACGCTATATAGCCATGGGCTACAGACACTGAAGTCTCGTAGCCATTCCTCCACATAGTACGTTCCAACTTTCGCTCCATTGCCCACGCCCAACTGTAAAGCCAAGTGTTGCTTTGGACTGTACTGAAGTTTCCCAGGAGATGTGTCCCAGGATTTCGCCTCAAAGAAATAGTCGGGCCGACCCTCCCCCTCTAGGCAACACATGGCTAGCCAAGGCCCATTGATCACTGCCCCAGCCTACATCCTATATTTAGGAACGAAAAAGCCAACATTAATTCTTATTAATTGCCAATAATAATTCGCATGTATAATTTTACATACCGGACCGAGCACATTCGTTTCCCAATTGTGTACAGGGAGCAAGCCTGTTTCGACAAGTATCAAGACTTAGGAACGGTGGCAACAATGAGAAGGGCAAATGCCGGCCTTCTCCAGTATGTATACACCAAGGAAATACTCTTTCCTGTTCCTATATTGCTCTCCTGTGCCCAAAGGCAATAAAACTCCATTGTCCCGAAAGGGACAAGATCAAAGAGGCCAGATGTGCCCAAGAACTAACACAATGCATTACAGCGTGTATGGACATAATGGCCCTCGCTCCAACGCCGCCTATTATTATCTATGTGATGAGCGACCGGCGACTGTGCTGCCCTCTCATAGCACTAGTCAATCATTCGCATGAAAAGCCTTAAAACGCTCGAGCGTGCAATTAGCGTAATGTGGTAAAAGACTTGTCACTCAACAAGTAAATATTCGCATGGAGTATCTCCAATATGCATACACAGAGCTCGTTGACAAAACTGTAGTTTAGTTACAAAAGTTCTCGTGGGCAAATGCGCATTGAAACATTTAAACAAGTATATATAATTCACATCAATTTAATGTCTGGAAGAATACCAATGAGCAATTTGGTGGACTTTTAGATTCTTATATCTCTGTAGGTTCTGTATTCTAACAAAGCTAGAGAGGAGCTGTTCTGGGATGTGTCATCCTGTCAATTCAATAGCATTGATTCTCCCCAAGAATGACTGAGGTTTGCAAGGGCAATCTAAGTGACAAATGCGTATACTTCTCTATTTGCATATGATATGATATTTTTCTGTATATATATGAAGACGGAAAGGTGGAATGTAGAGTGGCGTGGCGTTTCCTATCAAATTAGTTATGCCTGAGGCCTAGGGGGAAAGATTACATTCCATGTCCAATAATTAGGTTTAGGTTTATCTTGTCTCCCGGGTCTGAAATATAGGATTCTAACTTCCCCGAGTAAATGAAATTGACTTCATATCTACATTTTAATATTTCCTCCAGGGAGTTCGGTCGCCTGAAGAGACCGCGGAATTAATTGTTATATTTAATGGTGTAATTTATTAATGGTATGAATGCCATCGGCAGTCAATTATCCAGCAGTGGAATATAGAAGGATTAGTCTCGGCCTTAGCCGCCAAATATGAACTAATGGCTCCTTCTGCCAATGTATACGAGAGAAGTCAAATTATAAGTTCTTATTAGTTCTGACTATTCATGACGTTTCGAGAAAATTTGCCCTAGTCAGATTGCAGGCAGAACGCTCTCCGTGCGAAGCAAGTGATATTTTTCGCAGATCTACCCTTTCTAGAATGAATAAATAATAAAACATAAATCCATGACTTAATATGAATATAAGTTCATACAATATTACTACCTGTATCACACTTGTAAACGTGCTTCTATCCTCATAAAGAGAGGAGGTTCAGATTAAACACGAGAAGGACGTTTTGGACAGTAAACAAAATTTTAATATAAGCTTGGTGAAATATGTTATATGTATGCACATTTACATACATAGAACCTCCGACCTACACAAAAACGCAGGAGAAAATTATCATGACGCATATCTGAGGGAGGCAGTCTCTGGAGACAAGAAGCGACGTGAGTTGCGCACAAGAGCACATTGGACTCACTGGAGGCGAGATAACACTGGGCTGCCTCATGGGGACTACCTAGTTTGACGCTCCTCATATATATGTGTATTCCAATTTGTAATGAATGGAGTAGGCAGCAGTGGAACTAAATTCTTTTTCTACCACATCTCGTCATACTAAGGCTTATGTATGTTATGAATTTTGTTTCTTTTAATCTTCCATCACTTTCGTCAGGACATATATATTTGTAGCTGTTATTGCTATTACTGTTTAACTGTTTAACCATCTCTTTCGTATCTGCTGAGTGTAAAATGTCTAGATATGTCCCCAATGATGCGTTGTGTTTTATATACGCTACATGTATGAGAATACTTTGATGTTGAATATAATGATTTAAATACCTTCCAGCTAGTTAATCCCACAATGGGGGTGCCTGGCAGGTTGAACTCGACCATTATCGCACCTTAACGGACGAGAAATATATAAAGGCAAATAATACTTACCCCTCTTCTTAGAAAATGGAATTGTCTTCATGTTTCAACCCGAGGCTCCATCTCATCAATTCAATCTTGTAATTTGCTTTAGAAGAAGACTTAAACTTGCTGATCTGATTCGCATATTTACAAATATTAACCATCACCAAGCCAAGACCTGTATGGTTTCATACATTTTACAACTTACACAACTTACAATATACACATATAAGACAGAGATATGATGATTCATGGAGCAGATGTGTCTTGTTCCCTGCAGGTGGCGCCAAACATCAGCCAGGCACCCTGGTACAATTTATAAGAAGCTGCAAGTGAAACTACCCACGCGTCCATATCAATGAACAAGAGAGATGCGAAGACATTGCCTCGGGAATACCGTTCGATTCTTTCCCCATTGCATACCTCAAGTCTATGTTGATACTTACTAAAGTCTACCCTCCAGGGCTTTCGCAATCCAGGCTGTTCACCTGATTAAATCAAGCATTTTACTATACTACTGGGGAGGCCGAAAGTTGAAGTACGATGGATTTAAATCGACAGTGTTCCGAAGCAATCTTTTCCTGCCTCTCTTGTTCTGTTTCAAACGATATCGATCATTTATAATTATGCTTGCAAAGTAAGTTGAACAGCACTTAGAGTAATATGATAACAATGATATACCTAGGTTCCATGTATATCCCAAACCGACATTTTAATCATATTTGTTACGATAATATAAATTAAAAACTACGAAAAGATATATAAAATATCAAAGAGTGCAGTAAGTTAGAAAGGCAAACTTAATGAGTAAATCTTTGATATGATCACAGTTTCGATCAAATAGCTGACAACATAGTTTATTATCTCTAAAGTGGGATGATTATGAAGATCTACTTTAATGGCTTCAGCTCTTCAGTCGAGAGATTGGTAGGTTCTAGCAATTGCATTCTGTACGAAATTTAGTAACCACTCCTGTCAATACTTCTCAAAACCCAACAGTAAAACGTTGCTCAATGTCACGTCAATGTCAGAAAATATGTGATTATATTATTGAGTAAAACTAAGATAATCAAAATAAAACCTGTTTTAGCATAAAGAAGTTTTGTTTTGACATGTCTTGATATTCTAATAAATTATTCTCTTAAGTTCTACGTCATGCTCATTGTGCTCATAAAGAGAAGATTCAAGAGGTGCAGAGCGTTCTGAAATAAGCAAGACAGATTACATCGTATTATCGAGAGGAGGGGACTAATGATACCCTTAAAATACTGTGTGGAGCTTAGGTGAAGGAAAAAGAGAGCCTAATTTGCTAGTTTCCATGGGACTCCCGGCCTTTACTTAGTGAAAGTTGGTTGGCATTTTTGCTCTATGGCCTGAAAGCTTTTACATTAGTGCTTAAATACATCAGCTGGCGATGCCATGGGGCCTATAATCTTATATAGTCATAATCAAAGGTATTTAGAGGGACAGCTTATTGAATAAGGGAATTTACCGATCTGTAACCTTGATTGATTGGATGAGGAAGAAGGGGTGGTATTGGTGGTGTTGAGGAAGACCGTCGGTGAGGGTGAGAATTGTGGGCTGCCTCTGGACTTGCGATAGGGCCACATCGGGGGACGCCCATATTGATAAGGGATCGCCCTAATGCGACAGTTGAACACATTAGCGCGGAAAAACCACAGGGCTACGCTGAAATATAGAGGAACCCCTGGGGATAACTCTTAAAAGCCTCTTTTCTCTCAGTGAAGAGGTTAATTGGAAATTTTGGGGGAATTATGTCCTGTCCTGCACACCCTGCATGGGTTATACTTCCAATTCATATTCATAAACACTTCCATTAATTAAGTAAATTAAGTTTTATATGACGAATGATATTAGCTTTAAGGAAAAAGATATTTAGTAGGAAAATGGCATTAAAGTGTACGCATTTATATTGTGCATGTCTTTGCCAATTATGAGCTGAAGGGACGCCATTACTCAACAGTTTAAAAGGGCCTCCGCAATGGACACGTTTTGATTAGTTTTTAGCTCATGATTTGATCATATCAAAGACCACAATAATAAAATTGAGTGTAGAGAATGAGTGTAGGCAAGACTTACTGATTCGTTTTGTTGTTGGGGCGGTAACAGGCCCCAAGCCATTTGGGCTATCACCAGGACTATGAGTGTTGGGACCTAGAACATAACAGTGCAGGCACAACTCACGAAACATGCCGAGTGAACAAGTCAAAATGCAGTAATACATAGACCTTCAAGGGAAAGGCAGCCATCCATGTATCATCGATTGATTATCAATATGTTGGACTTTTAAAAAACATTTATATAAGCTTACATTTAGATGTTTTAATGTCTAATACATACAGAGTCCATGTACACTGTATCAACGATCGATAGCGATACAGTGCCATTGTTCAATTCTTGTAGAACTCTGACCACACCGAGGAAGGAATAAGAGCATCATTTGAAATTTACACTACTAGATAAACGCAGAATTGATTAAACATGGAAATCGGGTAGTGACAATGTCTGGCTGCATCCCTAGTTTTAGGTCCACAGACATGAAAGTCTTTGTGTTCCATTTTGAATTGTCTTACATTTTTTCAGACTTTGAAAGCTTACATTTGATAGCACGATGAAATACCTTTCAGAGATAATATCGAGAGTTTTGAGAGTTATAGAAATAAATATTTCATCCGATAGAACAGAGTACCGATTACACAATCTAAGATAATACTAAATAAGGCTAGAATATATATGCACAATTACCTATTCCCTTCATTGAAAAATACAATTCATTGACAAAATTGATATTTTGGTTTTAAAAGTTTCCTCACTATTAGAGGCAAAAATATCACCACAATAAAACATGATAACATTATCAGTTTTAATACTAGCTTATATATATATTGACTGGAGAAATCATCTGGGTGCAGCAAAGAATTCCGTGAAACTCTCAATTCAGGAGTGAAATGGTTCGGTTTTCAAATAATGCATGCAAGGGTAAAGGGTAGTTAAGGGGAAGGGACTCGACAAAATAAAGATGATTCATACAGAGCAATTTCTATGCTTAAAATAGAATCATCAAAGCATGAATGACCAAAATCAAAATCGGGAAAATTAATTTAGACTCTCCTTAATTTAGAGGCAAAAAGAAGCTTTCTGTAGATCTTTATGCATATTCTTTTTCGCTTACTGAAGAATACAAAGCCTAGTTTAACTTTGAGTGTTCGTGGTAACAGACAGGCAAACAAATTCTGGGAATAAGTGAATTCTTCATAATAAGACAAAGAGAGAAACGTGCATGATTCTTATCTTAGGCTCAGGCGCATAATGATGACATGGATTAATTGATTCTTATAATTAAATCCAGCCAATGCTACCATTTTAAAATTAAATGATAGCATGATTAGTCAGTATAATGGTTAGTCACTCATTCTTCGGTAGAATTTCATTAGCACTAGGCAAGGGTAGTGTATTATCTTTGGGAGTAAGAATATATAGGATGGGGTATACACTTGAAAATACGGGAATTTATATGCATACACACCACAGGACGGTGGGTGTCCACGTTTTTCTGTGAACATATAACGGAAAAATGTGATAATTCCCGTTAATCTTCACTAACAACCTGATACAAAACACAGAGACATCCATGTAGGCATAATCTTCAGCTGTGAAAATATGTTTATATGTAAATCGCTGCAGGCTCTCTCTTTGACAATACATTAAATGTTAATGTATTGTGTACAGACGTGCTTTGGCAAATGTGTACTTAATGTGCAACCTAGGTTTCAATAAAGAGTCAATGCATTGCAAGTGATGGTGCACTCTAAGATCTAGGTTCTACGTACAATTCTATTTCTTTAGCATACATTTGCAAGCAAATGCGTGTAACGAGTGGGTGGATGGTGATGTTGACCAACATTGTCGTTCAGAAACAGATAGAAAGTGGTTTCGGAAAGGAAGAAATGAAATTTAAAAAAAACAAAGACTGACTGAAAATGTCATTGTTGTTTGTCTTTTCACTTCGTGCATGAACGTGGTACTTTAACAAGGCATCATTAAGTTACCCTCTTATCAAAGGATAAATAGGTGTGGAACGATAAAAGATCTGTCTTCTCTATATGAGCCGATTCATATAATCATGTACCGCATGTGGACTACATGTGTGAACTAAATTTACCAGCAGTTATATGACATGGATCGACTTTCTGAATCCACTATACTAAGAACTAGGTGTTTATATATCCACGGCACACTGTGATGTGGGCTTCAGGTCATTCTGCATGTGTAAAAGGTTATTCTAATGTCTGATAATTCTAGATAGAATTGTGGAGAAAAAATCCTAATCGCAAGCTGCGATTCTCGTTACTATAAATCTCACTTCCGAAACTGTAAAAGCTATCATTTCACTAAGAGGAACCTATTTATAAATAAACTAGTTGATATGATGATCCACACAAGCGCTCATAAAAAAAACTCTGGTGCTGTTTAACCTATCATTTGCTTCAGATGCCAATTAATTTGTCAAGCTGGGAAGTCTAACAACATATAAAGGGAAGCATGGCAACAATACAAATGTGGTATGTTTAAATATTGAACAAGGGGTATAACAAATGGAAGTGAATGAATACATATTGCTTGAGGAGTAGGTGAATGGATTGAAAAATATTACTGCACCCAAGTAATTTCGCACAATGCGCTTTGTTGAAATAAAAGACATATTGTTCAAGACCATTTTCTAACTTACCAAAAATGGTCTCACTTTTGCGTTTGATTCCTAGCGGCTCTTTAAATAAGTTACTTACCGGTTGAAAACCCGCAGTGCTGTGTCATCCATTTCCTTCAACTTATGCTGGGCCAATTGAAAAACCCAACCCGGAGAATTGTCAACCCAACATAAATAAAATCGTTAAAAAACACAGAATTTGTACTTGCTCGATAGTAGGCAAACGGCCATGATAGCAGATAGCATTTAATTACCAATTAGATTATTCATATAAGTTATTAGTTTAATTTGAATGACTAAATTTAAGTATATAATTTCAGTAACAAAGACCTAAAACTGTGCTACAATTAATGGAAAATGCAAGTAGAAGTTTTCATAAGTGAAGATCTTTTTAGAAACCAATTTGCCTTCTATAAACAAGATATTTTAATAAGGTTGAGGGAAAAATGTACTCGGGAATGGGCTCTAAATTCCGAGGAACCTGCCTTGGAAGTTTTTATCGTCAGTTTCCTTTAAAAAGCTGAGCAGTGGAAAACAGATCATTAAATGTTGGCTCACCAACTTGAAGGCTTCGTAAAGAGGTTGGGTGTTGCGAAATTTCCTTGCTGTTGTCATATAAGAATATAACCTTTTGATTTAGATCGTCCGATAGATTAAAAGCCCTCAGGCATACGTGACGTGTCTCTTTTCTCCAGCAAAAGGAAGCATCTTACAAAGGGCAATGCATGTAGAAGCTAAGGGCGGTCCCGGAACCGGAAGAGGACAGTTGACAACTTCCGGTTCCGCCTGATGGCACTCATTTGTCGATATGCTGACAGCCTGGCTGTGACAAATGAGATGGCGTCGTCTACTCGCCCTCCAACGGAGCATACGCGATTTCATGACACGTTTCACCTTGTTAAATTGACTCTCTAATTCAGGAGAAGGTTTCCAAGAAAACAGAATAAGTTTCTAGGCACGAGCTTCATCCTTAAATGAACTACGAAGCTCACAGTTTTCTCCATAAACCTGTACGATATTTGTGCTCTAAATAGCTGTATTCACTTCCTTATGGTATATGGAAACTGCCATTAGTTTCTGTAGTGCAAGAGTCTAATTTAGACATGCTTATCATACAGCTTCTAACAGGAAATTGTGTATTCACTACCGGGACCCCGTGTGGTTGAAGCGGCAAACATAATATATGGGTCCCTTGGGCCGGCGACCATACAAAATGTATATGATTCTTAGCCCGCAGAAGGGATTTTGTCAAGTATGCACATATGTGGGCGTACCAAGACTGGGCTATTTCTTAGGGAGACCCAGAGGAGGGCCTGGCAACGAGATTACTTTATCATGAAGCCTCATATGCGCAGCGTACAACTCCCTTGTTTCTTGCGAAGTACATTGTTTTAACTATCTCTCTTCAAACATCGTGTACTATCATCTTTATCTCTAAGGGCTAGACTCACTTTTCAAATCCTTGATGTACTATGTAGCGTTCTGGTGCGAGACGGTTAGTAAGTAGTACGGAAAATGGGCATTTCCTCAGGCTTCGTATGCGTAGTTAGTATACGGTGATGCATAGTAGTATAGTAAAATGAATATTTGTAGCGGGAGAGTGCATACATGTGCTCCGAATTGAATTCTTTATATTCCTGTTACTTTTTCGAAACTTGTAATGCCATTTTTGTCACATCGGAATAGAAATAGGTGTCAAATATGCCAGAAAAAGTATTTGATAGCCTCTTCTCTGGGAACGATTGCTCTTCATCAATAAGAGGCCTGTCCCTTGCGAACGCACTCTATAAACATAGGTAAAACGGCCCTTTATCGGGTCTTTGTCTTGTAGAACCCATTATATGATAATAATATTCATCCATCTGTCTGCATTGCCCCTGGCAATCTTGAAAAAACATTCGGGCGTATACATACGTTTGTCCCCACACTTCTCTGTCCTACCCTCCCGTCCATACATTCACTAACACAGAGTCAAACAAAAACCACTTAGTAGAGTTTGCTTGCTTCTACAGTTGAGGCAGTACTGGTCATAAGAATGGGGGAGTCTGGTCCTGGAGTCAAATATAGGGAGAAGTCTATGTCAGAGCAGGGCAATGCCTTATAGGAGGTTGAATAATTCAGTCAAGGGAGAAGAAGGAAATATTAGTATATATATATAGAGAGAGAGCGTCTGTAACATTCAATATCAGGAAAAAGAGGCGATCGAGGATTAGAAGAAATGTATGGTTCCTTCATCTACAACAGGAAAAATGAAATAGGTATAGGCGAATTGAATAGCAGAAAGAAGGAAACATATAAGAACTACCAAGGGTATCATATGTATGTACATATGTTGAAATTGGAAACGGTGAATGATTTTATCCATTACGTTTATCATTCAAACATTTTGAAAGAAAGAGCTTTTGTTAACAAGAACAAAACAATTGCACACATAAGTGAGTTTTCGCTACTTTGTTTCCAGATACATATTATATTTTCGCAAACCCAGTTTTGAGATTATTTATAAAAATGCTGTTGCATGCTAAATTGGCCCAGCAAGGGGAGAAAGAACTTAAGTGTAAATATTGGTGGAAGAACATATGCGCTCAAAAGTGGGCTAATAACGTAAAATAAGCCTCAACAAGACCATTGTCCATGTAAGTGTCAGAAGGTTAGCAAAAAGATCTTAATTGGTGTCGACGGTTGTCCGATCTTGTTATGGGTTAGCGCTGTCTGGTCTCTAACCCGATACCCTAAAGGTTGCCATGCCCACTTTACATTAGCCTTTGCAATAACGGTCGCCGTGCTCCGACCTTTCTGGCCACATGGCAGAATGACCCAGCAAAGTAAACAGAATATGAGGCTATTACTTTTTAAGGCAAAATGTTTCCCATTTTCTAAATTACACATCATGACATTGCATTCATGAATTCACATCAAAGTTGATGTATACTATGATGTGCTTAGTAAAAGAAATGTGAGATGTTATCACAGCAGAGATGATGAAGAAAAGACCCACATCACGTTCAGACGTGTGATACTAGATACATGTCAATGTATTGCCACTGGGTGCCCAGGCGATAGTGGTGCCACCTACTGTGCTGCTTGCGAAACAGCGCTCAATCATCGCCACCTGGCTTCAGCATTACAAAATATTTTAAACAAATATGGCCCGAGAAGCATTGCATGAAGATAGCGAACAAAACTATGTTCCTCTTGCACAATTAACTAGCGTGTTAGTGAATGCTTTAATTGTTATATTTTGTAACTATATAATATTACTGTACAGGGTGAAGTATCTACCAATACGATTTAAATTATCATGGCGCCAAGGACATCTCCTATCTCAATGTCTACAGAGAGGTGGCAGCACAGGTACTGCCAGATTGTGTATAGGGGATTGATTACTTGTCAAATTCGGGCAAGAATTAGATTGAAACTTCCATTTGAAATGTCCATATGGCCAGCAAGATCATAGATCCCCCTATTCGTGTATGGCTATTTCTGTATCGCTGTTCAATATAATTAATGAATTCGAATTCGTAGCGATGATTTATAGCCACAATCTATATTAAGATTCCTTGGTATTAAGATGTCCAAGCAACTGCCCACTAATCATGGCTAAAGCTTCCAGGTGTTCACACACACCCTATATGCCTTCGTTTCACATCAATTTGCAAGATTAATTCCTTTGAGTAGGCGTGGAAAGTCCCACCGCTAATGATGGGTTTAACACCGGTGTGCCTTGTTATCGTTTTTCATTACCTTCCAGCCCATTACCCACCTTCTTAGTCTTACCACTAGAACATCGGCAAATGCTCCCTACATGTATAATACGTCCTCCTGCACTATCTTCCTATCGAGCTATACGACTTTAAAAAATGGTATACTTACTTCGATGTGCCACCCTCTACTACTTGGGTATCACATGTCAACTATTCATCTATTTAACACAAACATGAGTCATATATATATGGTGATATTTCAGTTTAACATTTAAAAAGAGAGAAAAGATAATTCATCAACAAGACTTGATAACCCACCTGGAGGATATGGAAATGAATCGGGGCTGGGACTACTTTTATCAGACTTTATTTGGTCTTCTTTTACAAACGTGAAATCTGCGGCGAACCCCTGCCGCTGTTTTCGCTCATCCACGCGGAACTCTATGTACAAGTTCTCCCCCGAAGAACGCACCACCACTGCGTTTAGTGTATTACAATATTGCCCTATGACACCCGCCTTGGAGTCCATTCCGTCCCGAACGGTTATAAAGTCCGGAGAATCGGAACAGCTGGAATAGAAAGAGGGAACAAGTTTCAACAAAGAGGAATGTCGAATATTGTTTCTCTGGGAAGGACTTTAAAGAAGTTTTAAAGATGCCAGTCAGAAACATTCACCTGAAAAAGATAATGGTACAATACACGCAAGGAGGGGAGGGGGTGAATTAGACCTGAATATTTCACATTCGACCAACACATGAGATGTATGCATTAATAATTAATGCATTAAAAGACAGGTGAATTTGCGATTTTAAGATTGTACAATGATCAATACAATTTATTACTTTTTGACTCATACGATGTGACATATTCCAAATGTTGACCATGCAGTGAACTTAACATAATCCTTATATACCTTCTTAGTTGTATTAGTCTTTAGTCTGTGTTTAAGGATTCGAGAATTTGGGATGGTGATGAGGTTTTGCGCTCGGATCCATCTATTATATACATATGTAATACAACTGCTGTTGTGTACAAGGGACTAAGTAATGGCCATCCCGTACAAATACAACAAGAATGACGCGAGATAATCCAAGTTGGAAATCCAATACCTTAGCTCATTTTCCCATTTGCATCAGTATATGGCCTTGTAATTGGTAATATGTGATCACAAGAAACTAGCTAGCCTGTCTTCATTAAGCATAATGTACCAAACATAGATCAAATCTCAGCTATACATCGTTTAATTAAACTTTCTTTAATATTCTTTTTAGTATTTATTGATTTGTAAAAAAGGGAATTTTCTCTAGATTTATCTTTGGTACAATACACTTAGGACTGTAGCCTATTTGCTCCTTATGATTTAGCTTTGTGGTAGTCTTGAAGGTGAGTGACACTATATTATGGTTCATGAAGGTATGCTTTTATTTCATAACACCCTGATCCTATTTAAATATATATGCATTCACCTACCGATATGCCTTAATCAAGTTGCTCCAAAATAGCTATACAAGTGTATGACCTAACCAAATAGTTATAGCTTTCACACATACAGCATATAGAGCCAGCAAAATTACATTTTGCAGTATCTTACTGCATACATATAAAATGAACTACAGTAATTTGAAAAGCAATTAATTGGAGGATGCTCGCGAACCTAACGCATATGTCCCTTCAAGTAGTTAACTAGCAGTTCGCTTTATTCTGACAACCATAGCATCATATCAGTGTCTTGAATCCCTTTGAGGATTTTGGTCCAGAAGAGCTCCTCGTGCGACGGATATCACATCCTCGGCGGACTTGGGTAGCAGGGTGCCTTGATGAGCCAATGTTCTTCTTCGCAGAGGGCAGCACCGTCATGTTGTCCTTTACTGTTCTTATCAGCGATCCGTCGGTTGGACACAAAACGGTCCGCAGACGAGATAACCAAAGAATAATACTGTCACACTTTGGGATCTTCCAAAGTGTGTCTGCCTGTCTGCAACGGTCTCGTTTAAAAAAACTTTATAAACGTCCCGACAGTTTGCCACTTTGTAGACATCCTACTGGCTCCCTCTGTCTCCCCGATAAGACCTAACTTAATCTACGTTCTCTGCGGTTTCCAATTCTGTATAGAGGAATTCAATACAAATCCCTTTTCTATACAAGCAGTCTGTACGTATCTCTAAATAAGATTAGAAAGCTTTCCCCTTCAATTTCCCTTTTATAGGACAAACGTGGAAGATTGCGCGCGCGAACATATATATCTGTGAACAGTGTAAAGCATCGGTTTTACTTTGTGTGCAGCAAGAATCACAGACTCAGCAGTATTTCCACTGTGCAGGTCGCCAGCTTCGGAGAGAGAAGCCAGCGTGTGATATATTGCATGTTACACTCGGCTGCTCGCTGGCAGAGGGAGCTACTGATGATAAGGGGTGGAAGGCTAGCGGGAAGAGCTGGCTAATTTCACCATCTGGTCGACAATGCGGTAATCTAATCAGACCACAGGCAGGGGGAGATCCTACGAGCATCTTGCCTTTTAGGCATGTCGAGAAAAGCGAGCTCGTCTAACGAGCTGGTTGGAGATAGATTTAACGGAGGCAATCCAGACGAACGGATTGGCGTTCATCATCAAAGGCGTTAAACCTTCTGTATCCACACACCCTATATATATATATATACCAGTACACATCTTACACATGTGTAACTGACACAATATTTAACGCCATCTTTTATAACATGTGTAGCATATATTGTAAGACTTCCAGGCTTCTATAATATTCTGATGCAAATATATACCAGCCAACATAAGAAATTCTTTAGAACATAGATTATAATGATCCTGATTACTTATAGAGTCCTTCGTGTGTTATAATGCTGAATAGCAGCCTGTTGTACGCCATGGCTTCTCTTCTCTGAGGCGTTCACTTTACAATTCCTTAGAATTACAACAAAACTCTTTTCACTTGGTAATTATACTAAAATATTCTTCAAAAGCTTCGTGTTGGCTTTGTAAAATGCCAGACGTATTTCAATCATAGTAATGTGATAGGATAAACATCATTATCTCTCCAACCTTTTATTCACGCTTTTGATTCATTATGAAAACTTCATTGGTCTAACATTCCCAACTGAATAGGCGCGCAAATTGCTGTCTTCAGCAGGGCTGATTAAAGGTAAACAATTGAGAAACTCATTAGTTAGGGAAAAGGCTATACTAGAGGCACGGGTGCGAATTGTTCCAGGGACACTGCTGAATCCCTTCCTGACAATGGAGCAGCAACAATTAACTTAGGAAGCGTAATTAATCAAAAGTAGGGTTGTTGAAAGGGCCCTGGTGCCTTGACAGTTAGAGTCATTTCCCTGGACTCCCCGACACCTTCTAAATCCCTTTATTGTGCATGAATTCTTCCTTGTCGCTGTTGACTACGTGGCATAGTAAGCTCTGCTTGTTTCTACTCTCTTCTGCCGATCTCTGTCTTGCTATAACAACGACTGGTTGTTGCTTTCAATGACTACAGATGTACATTTATTCGCACGGCACAATACCAATCATACATCTAGCAGGGACAAGAAGACAACATTTCCTTGAATACCTCTTAAAATGAGAACGACTTGCTCTGATTCGCTGTCGTGTAATATAGCAAGTCCTATCGGACCTACCTGCTTTTTTATTCATCACGATTTATGAAGCTACTGATGGAAAAGCACCACCTTTACCCCAAAACTTTCAATCAGATGATTGAATACATTCTTGTATTACGGATGGTTACAGGACAGAATTGCTATACTTCTACTGAAGGTCAACTTAAATATAATGATGATTGGCCTTTGTATATTCACAAACTGCTTATAAAGACATTTCGTTTGTCGTTTAGTGGATAGAGGATAGGGATAGTGGATAGAGGATAGCTACCTTGACAGATGTAACGGTACAAAATATTTAAACACAATTGGATGCATATATCCAACATCTCGTCAAAAAGAACGCTATAGACTTCCCCTCCATGCACAGATATCCTAATAAATTTAAGAGAAGATGCACAGCGGCTAGACATGATAATCGTGATTCCATTTTGTAATAATTATCCTTAAAAGGCCTAGTCCACCAAGCCGATTCTCATGCGATGTTGCGCCGCGGAGGACCCTTTTGCACTAAATTCTGTGAGAATCGGCTTAGACCTTTCAAGCTTATTGATACAGAATGTTCTTGGTTATAGATTAAATATTGATGTACTTACCTGCCATCTATTGTTTCCAGCTGTATGTTTTGGAAGTTAATTTCTACCCGTTCACCCTTCATCCCAGAAAACGCATATATACAGCTCGCCCCTGGGGGGTAATTTTGTGGATATTTTGGGGAGAAAAATTTCCCCGATTTATTGTCTTTATTGCTGTAAAAATCGTATGTACATTGGGTGCCCCATCGCTTATTTCCTCCCTGGATTTCGAATTGACCTGCAAAGATAGAAAAAGAAAACCGATAAGCATTTAAATCATTGAATGTCAAGAAACATATCAAAAGGCGATACGTTATCTCTTGATGATATTTGGTTGTAATATCAAACAAGTTCAAGAAGCTGTATCCAGCTATTGAACGAAAGCCTAGAGATACCATGTCATAAAACTTCGTGTATAACTGTTACCTGAGTTTTCTGGAAGTGTAGTTGTGTCTTCTAGAATATTCCGACAGGCTTTGTAAACCCGATGTCAATGTCTAGAACAAGTGCATTGTTGTCCATTAACCTGATTAAATATTTCGTATTACTATTTAGATACACTTTTATAAGTCTTTTCGCACTTTGATATATTTAAAAAAAAATATGCGTATGTGTCATTGATTCCTTATTCAACCTATTGGGTAATTTCCAGAAAGAAGGGGATTTGCTCTCCGGCTTCCAATTTTTCGGGGGCTGCTTTTGAATGCAGATTTTGGTCAGAAATCAATAAAAGGACTGTAGCCTGTAATCTAGCCATCCATTCTGATTTCGTCCCCATTGTCATACATATATGTGAACCTTTGAATAAGGCCATGTCCGTGGTACGTGATCGTGAAATAGGAAGGGTTGTGAACTATTCCGCAAAAGATCCTCAATGAAGACGGTCTTGGTTTCAGTTACATAATGCTCATAAGTTTCAGCTTAAGAAAGGCCTTTCATGTGAGCTTACTTCCACGAGTGACAGACCGAAATTAAACTTATTTACACCATGGAAGACGATCCTCCCTAATTAAAATTCCCGGGATATCAATCTGAAGGCGGTAATGAATGTAATTTTGAAATGTACACTGGCATGTAGTGAAGTTGATTGGAATCTATCATAGAGATATGACACCCGAGGATAATGATAAATATGGTCATTAATGTATACGGGCCCTTCGTTTTTCTAGCAAAAGCAATAAATGCAATTTATCAGCGTTAAATATACATGCGAACAAGAGAATACATGGCGAACATTGCTGCATTGCCTAAGGCGTGAGAAGCCATTTTCCAGGACGCCAAATGCCTTCCTTCAATGGCCCATCAAAGGGCATTGTTTGTTTCTGATATGAGGCTGTTATTCTTAGCTGCGAGTAACACATCTTTAATAGTTCTAGTTCTCGTAACTGCTCAGAAGCCTGTACAGCGTTGTGTCCCCGTTTGTAAGGTGCAATTGCATACTACCTTTTTGTACACATATACTCCCTATAGTCCTCTGGGGTGCTGCCATTATTAATGATTGGTTTCAGGTCTGGCGTCGTTGGGCCAAACCCACGCCCCTCCCCAAAACTGCCCCAAGCGAGGCTATATCCAAAGTGCCAGAGGTACATGCATCGAGAAAGGACTGAATGAACAAATAGTATTGTGTCCTTTACTGGGCCCTTGGCTAATAATAGCCAGAGTACCGGAATGGATAGGGAGGACAGACGCGGCGTATAGTAAGAATATGTTGGTTGATCGGATACATTCAAATCGTAATGGCACATGGTCAGTAAGAACTATTATAGGATCGAATTGGTATAATACTTAGATGTTATATGAGTAGATAGACTCCGGGAGCCTTGGGTGAGCAACTCAGGAGAGCTTAGCAGTGAGAACATGGAGGCACGACTTTCCATACAAGACTGGCTTTATTGGGCTATAACAGGTACAGAGGTAAAGGATAATAGAATGTAAAGAAGGAGGAGCACTATCCTGGGATAGGCTCAGTAACTGCTCATCAGAGAATGGTGTAGCCAATGGGGTGTTTCTCACTGTATATCAGAACGAGTCAGATGGAAAGATCAGGATGCAATCCTGCAAGCGGAAACGTCTAACGTTCCAGGAACAATGAATTCCTTCAGGTTCAACACAGATTACACGGAAGTATCATTATAGTTTTTAGTTTTAAAGCTCAATTTGTGCCAAGTTGTGCCATGATTGATTGGCGTAAATACTCGTAATTGTATTATCAAATATGCAGGATGTATCCTTTAAAAAGGAAAATCCATTGAACATTGAAATAATGGCATACAGACACACGAGTCCACTCTTTAAAGTAAGCATTTAAACCGCAAAGAACCAATGTGAATTGGCCACTGTAATCCTTATGGGAGACGAGAACAATGGGTCTTCTGCAGGAAAATATTTGCTGCATAGAGCAACGGCCATTTGGGAAAGAAATAGAAATGTTACCACATACCACAAAAACCTGTTCATAGAATATATGCTAGATAATTGAAGCTGGTAAGTTGTTTTGTTTTGAGCAAAATGAGCTCTGTATTCACACAACTAAGCTGCCATATAAAACGACAACTGATGCAAAAGATACTTCTCTATGGGCTGTTTACAAAAACAGGTTAATCGAAAATACATTCAATACATCAACTGCAATGCTTTCTCAAGGCATCCATATCTACTGGGATGGGTAACTCAAGGTATCCATATTTCAAGTAAACAAAAACATTTCCAAGTAAAAAAAACTGTCCAAAGATACAATTAAGATGGTGTATGGACAGAATCCCGCCAGTGAAAACCCCCCTAGGCAAAACCCCGCCGTCAGAACCCCCCCCCCCCAGCCAAAACCCCGCTAGCCAATATCCCCCCATCCCAATAACCCGCCTGTCAGAACCCCGCCAGTCAGAACCCCTCCCTGCCTTTACCCCACCATTCCAGAACCCCGCCAGACGATGTTATTTAATGACAAAAAATACATTGAATGGCAGCATATATATAGTGAGTTGTTTTAGACAAATATAATATTGCGAGATTCCTCTACTATCGAATCTTGTAAGAGATATGATGTCTTGTTGATTTGGGTATGTGTATTTTAATCTTGTTGGATACACAGTCATACTCATATCAATTGGCTAAATATTGGAATTCCCTTTCATAATGAAGGAGACATAGACAGACTTATTTGGAAGATTTGCAAATGGTGTTCAAATGTTACAAAGAATGTCCCAGCCTGGCGTTTCATAATGTGAGACATGTTTATATTCACATGACCATATTCGCAGCATATTCGCAGCAATTCGCAGCACAACAGTGTGTGTGCAACCATGACCGGGCGAGGGTGGACAATGGGACTGGCTTTGAGTGTTTGTCTTATTTCGTAATACCTATAATTGCAGACAGGGAGGTGACATGGGCTGCGAATATCCTCTAAGTTGCTTGTGAATGTGTGTATGTCACAACTTTGATTATGAAATGGAATTTGTTCCAAATAGGATGTTTTTCTACTTAATTCCTATGTCCCTGATTTTGCTCCTTTAAGGACTATATTCAAGTGTAATACCAGTTAGTTCATGTTTTCAGGTCTGAGGAATAAATTTCTGACCTTATATTTCAGTTTCAATGTCATTTTCAAGGTCAAAATCCAATATGGCCACTACAAGGATAAAGAATTCCATCTCAGCTCCTGTTAGCACTGTATCTATGTTTAACACCTTTTTGTCTATGTTTAAAGGTGTGGGGAATCCATTTCAGAAGTTACCTCTCTGCTTCAGTGTCATTCAAGGCCACTTTCAAGGTCAAAATTCAATATAGCTGCCACCAGATCACAACAATGTCATGTATCTCAGCTCCTGTTAGCATTTCACCCAAGTGTAATAACAATTTGTCTAAGTTTTAAGGCATGAGGAATCCATGTCTGAAGTAGTTTCCCTATTTCAAGGTCAGAATTCAATAAGAATGTCATATCTTGGCTCCCATTGGCAATAAATCCCCTTTATCTATGTTTTAAGGTTTCAGTAATTTGTTTCTGGGATCATTTTCCTGTTTTAAGAGCATTATCAATGTCAATGGCCTATCTCTTTATCCTTCTGGACCCATTAAGACAACCATCATCTTTATTTCAATTCTCCTTAATAACTTTCTATCACTTATTAAATGTGAAATGTTGAGTTGCAAAGTGAAAAGTTACAATATAACAATGCATCACTCTAAATGACGTATCTGTTTTATTATTAAAGGCACTTGCCGATCGCAGAAATCATTTATGAGGGTTTGGTCAAAATTACAGAAATTGAGTAAAATAGAAACCCCTTTACCCATGGGTTTCCTGATTTGATCATATAAAAGGATATTTCTTAAGTGTTTTCCGAATCTTCCTGTTGAAAATTATATTGGTCTGGCAGACCAAAATAACTTGGGTACAACCTGGCCATTACGCAAGTACCAATGACACACGCACATTCTGTGATGGCCGTCATTGACGCATCGTTGGAGGGAACGTCATAATGTAAACAAAGCAAATATACCATAACTACTCTCTCTCACTGGATGTATAATGTGTATTCGATCTGCCAAAGTATGAGGAATGCATACCTTGCCAAGAATAGGCATATTGAAAGTGTTTTATAGAAGTTTATATAGGTTTAAACATAAACAACAAATTGATACAAGGAAGGTTTCACCCACGGAGGCCTGCGTCAATGTTTGTGACGTCCTGTGTCAGTGCGTCATTCTGACCCAGTTCAAAATGAAACCATGTCAGGTCTTTGCCGCGGTCATGTCGCATTGACTAATCATAATGAAAAGCAATCCAGGATAGATAGAAACATTTAGAAATAGGTTTGAGAATACCTGACATAGCTTGAATCAAAGTCTTGTTACATACTTTACACAAATCCCGATCTTCATTCTCAGCGATCTTAGCCACTTTAAAATGAACAACAGTCATTGGAACATGTAAAAGATTTAGGTGGCATTTGCCTGATCT
This sequence comes from Sthenelais limicola, assembly GCA_942159475.1. NCBI lineage: Eukaryota > Metazoa > Annelida > Polychaeta > Phyllodocida > Sigalionidae > Sthenelais > Sthenelais limicola. The sequence continues at coordinate 65,070,868 of OW804097.1, read as the reverse complement.
ATCCAATATGGTACCCACTCTTTGGTTCTGGCATTCCATTCCCAGTCCAATTTCCTGAGGTCTGCAGTGAGCAAGGCATGCTTAGCATGCTGGAATGCCTGTTGTATGGCATGAGCATGGCATGAGCTCAATGGCCCTCATTATTACTTCCTTTCCATGAAAACATCATTGTTGACTGCCAAGATCAGTGAAGTGCTCAATGGCCAGCACTACACCATCTAATGGTCTATGATCTTGCCACCATCCAATGTGAGGAGTTTGACAAGGTTGTACAGAGCTTGAGGTATCAAGGAATTCATTCTGTTCAGCAGATTGGCTGATCTGAACGTTTCATTTTTTTGAGGAATAAAAAAACACTTATCAATGACCCTCAGCAATTCAGTTTTAGAAAAAATGCCCTGCTCCTCCTTTTGTTTATGAAACAACTGATTTAATATCTAAGGTAGAACCTGTACTGCTTCAAGGTCAGATAATAGAGACAGAAAATTACCGTCAAATCTGTGTTTTCTAATTACCCCTATTTGATACCATTTAGTCAAAAATTGCTATAAATGTTATATCTTCTTGATGCTTTAGTTGTGGATAAGAAAATACTCATATTGTGACTCATAGGACTGAATTTATCAATCTCCTTTTGCTGTTAATATGTTTATACCCGAATTTGAAGTCGAATCGTCAGGCAGAAAACGACCGCTGGTGAACATGAATAATAAGTGAAACCTTCGACAGATCTCCAAAATATGAATGTGAATGTTTATAGAGCTCTGTTTCAAAATCCCCCGGAAAAAATCCTCCAATCTTTGTTAGATGGATAGAGAAGGAAACAAAAATAAACGTAGGGTTTTTTTTGATTGATGTTAACTGAGAGGGCAGCTTTAACCCTAAGGATTAATAATGGCCGATAAATCGAGAAGTGGGTCACAAAATCTGATCAGTGCTTATTCTCAGGACAAGGAGTGGCCGTATCTTAGAATTGTGACGAATATTAAGTCCAATACGGTTGGGAGTAAGGGAGAGAGATGGAGGTCAATTATCAAGTGACAGGTTCATCATTCTAGCCATTGTTGTAGCAAGAAACTGCCAATAATTGTTGCTATATTTTGGTTAGCAATATTAGTAATATTCTATTTTCGTACACGATTTCCTTTAAAATACCATTTCTGAACTTTTTACCCTTTGGTGTAGGGGATCGTCTTCAATATATTTGCACAAACTTATATTACGAATAGTGCATTAGAAGTAATCACAAATTTGATATTTCCCTTTGAAAATTGATATCATGGAGGTCAAAGCTGGGCCTTGTAAATTGCTGGACCCAACATTCCCCCATTTACTATCGTACCATTGTGACGCCAAAGCTGGCGTTGACATAGGTTTCCCTAGATATGTGTAGGCATTTATGTATATTCTAAAGATGTATTTTCACTCGCGCTAGGAGATGACGAAGGATCAAGCAGTTTCCCGATATCATTTTTCCATAAGATCCTTTCGGACAGGACATGGAAGCCGCTATTTGTATGCACTAAAAGCGGGGGCAAGCTCACGGGTTTAGGGAATAAAGGCCAGAGGATCACAATGGACCCGTGTTAAGTAACTCAATGAACCTTGCTATTCGAGCTAGTGAATTGAATCTACTTGGAGTACCCCACCTACCACTTTCACAATGCTTTTAACTGATCTGGGCTTGGAATTAGATGGCAATCCGGGACCCAGGGCAGGATGTGCGGGTCAGATGCAGTGCCCGCATTGAACAATTGCATTTTGGTGCTGGACGAAAGGGAATAACCCTTTGAATATTATTCAAGAATATGATTTGATAAATACATCCAAGTACGACTATTTCTAGATAACATGTCACATTATAGGGGGTAGCATTAAAACAACAAACATACATTATTCCTGGTGATAGTACATATTGTGAAAGCTGTTTTTCTCATTCTCCCAAATACTATGCAATGTATTTCATGTTGCTTTTATATATACTTAGTAAGCAAGAAATCATCGATGCATAACTGATATATATATATAATATCTTTAAAGTAAGCTTGTATTTGGCTTAATCCTTATATTCTTTTCTGATCTTAAAATGTTAACAAAGGCAACTTGGGGCTGGTGTGGATGGTGGTAGAAACATTAACCTTATTATAAGACATTGTACTATAGAATGTGCTTACAAACTGCTAAACACTTCCTTCGTTCCCGAAATTGTAATCTAACGTTGAAACTGTGTGTTTTCGGGAGACCACTGGGAAGGGATCTGGCTTTAAAGAGGTTCCTCCCACGATCACCGGGCTTCTCACAAAAGGAGATCCCCGAAGGGGAGTTAAAAGATGATTGAATGGAATTTCCCATCGGTTTCATTGAGAGCTGTGGGAGTCTCTCGAGCGCCATCAGAAAATTAATAGTAGATGGTAAAATAGCCATTACTTGACCGTGTGAAGGAACTAATTGGTTCTCTGCCCGGCAAGTTCAGGGTGAAAGGCTATCTAGTGTTTTCCTCTGGGAACGAAGCCACCTGACCAATTTTCAGAATGTCTTTTAAGACTACCGAAAGGAAGACTACCGAAAGGAATGCACTTGGTTTCATATTGTGGCCTATTATTCGTGACCGATGTTTTATTTTGCAATTCAGGGAATACATATAATGTATAAATTTATATGCCGAATAGCTTCTTTTCATTTTTTCCCCTGCATCCTTGCATTCCCTTAAACCTGACAAAGAGAGAGTGGTAATTTGATCTATGTTTGTATAGGGGGCATTGCTGCTAGACCTTTGGTTGTTCTTGTGATTGAAAGAACGAATGCATATATATATGGAAAGGTAGAAGCCTCTATACAAGTAGACACTATAATGCTTGGATGTTTATGTAGTCTGAGTATGAGAGACTATAACTTCAATTTGCTCGCTAATATCTATCCGTGGAACTCAATAGGAGGGGAGTCTCTTTCATAAAATTGAAGTTAAATTGGTCTATAGCATATTTAACTCCTACTGCATGAAACAATGCCGAACTGTCAGCTGATTGTGCTGTTTTGCGAAATAAAACACCTCAGAATCGGTACTCCAATAGAATAAAAAAGTATTATATTTCAAATAAATAATGAGTTGCCACATGTTGCCAGTGCAAACATATATACTAATAAATCAAACAGTAATTGGTGTTAATGAAAATGGAGGAAAATAAGATGAAAACCTAGAAGAAGGGTTTGGAAGAAGACTTTTCGATTTTACAGAATAATTCATATGAAATCCCAATCGACCATATCAAAATGTTTGAATTAGCCTATTTCAGATCTCCAGCTATGGCAGACATGTGCGCGGGAAGAAAGGGTCCAGTGGACGCTGGGGTAGAAACTGAGGCAATGCTGATGTGAAAATGTATTTTCTGTCCATTTTGGGTCCGCGAGGGAAAGATCGAGAGTCACAAAATCCAAGATGCTATCACACATGGCCAATCACGTAGTGTGATAGGAAGGTGTCTCGGGATGAGCCAAACGGGACAGCTGCTTGTGTACTCGTTAAGGAGGCTGATTGAGCAAAGGTCAATCCGGCGTTGCCTTGACAACGTCCCCCATTTGTCAGGAGAAGCCATCAGGCAGCTATCACAAGTACAGCGGGTCACCGCACCGTGGCGCCTGGGGCGATGTCTTCCATGTGCCAGCAGGTCAAAGAGGATGTAGTATGAGGCCCTTTCTCTAGGTGGCCCTCACATAGTTTTGTCCTCACCCATATAGGACACGATCTATGATTGGGAATACTATACATCATAGTATCATTCTTAGGTTGTCATGGGTTTGTTATATATGTTCGGATGAACCTGAAAGTATTGGGTTTGTTTGCAAGTGGTAGACGTTATAAAGCATATTTGAAGAAAGACCAACGTAGGACACATCGTTTTATTTCCCTGAATAAATGTTTTATAATCAAAATTTTCACTAATTATATATATATACTGATATGTTGTATACCGCATATATAATGGCGCATACACCGCATCCCAGACATTGATTGATTTTTCAATCTAACGATATTTAGCATTCTCCCACTTGCTGCAAAGATAAATAGCTACGGCTTTTTTCCCACAAATATTTCAACGCAACTCCCCCAGGGGTAAATCACACTAAGTAGTCCCTTCTGAAGTCTCCTTCAACGATAGTGAAGCGAGATGACATAAAAACCCTGACGTTCTACTGAACCATCGCACCGTAGATTGATCACTAATGAAATATTTAATCGGAAAATGGTAATTACAAGAGCTGATCGTATCGCAAGCAGAATTAAAAACACTTTTTGGTCATTAGGAGAAGACTAGGATGGCGTCCATGTATTTTCCTGATAAGCTGCATTGCACTCTAGTCTTCTATTCTGTGGCCCTAGAGGGTCATCTCCCTTAGATCAAGAGATTAGGAAATAAAATGTTTTCCCACGGATATTTTATCATCAAAAAAATAAGCGCAAATTGAATATTGTGCATCTTATCTGACATCTGTAAATAGCTGTTGGTATAAATAATTCTGTTTTTATTCACGTCTATGTTATTGCTCTGTCAAATATTATATAATAATTATAATAATTCATAATTTATAAAGATTCTTGTGTCGTATATTTCTATAGTGGGACTACGCATATCCATGACACCATTCATAATCCAATCATTTATCATGAATCTGATAAAAATCATTAATAAAGGATGATCTCCTCTTTCATAAAAATTATCCTGGAAGAAAATTTTAATAATGAAGATGATAATAATAGGGATAATAATATGTCACATCCTCAAACATATGCTACAAACAATATAATACTAGCACAAGAATATATTGAAACTTAGAGAGAACAAGTCGGAGACTCCAGTACAGACATTGTACTTGCGAGTGAGGTTGAAATATCAAGAAACCTTAAGCATTTTAATCAAAATGAAAATGGTGACAATGCTAAGATTCTTGTCTGAGAGAAAAGGAGTCAGTGATATCGACCTCATTGTGTCAGATTGAGCAGCAGTGAAATTTCAGAACAATGAGGCCGTTCTACTGCTTGCTAAATGTTCCTCAAATAATGAAATCTTACCGAGGAGACATTGCTAGGATCAGACATGGAGATCTGTTCTAGCTTCCACGTCAGTGTGATTTGAACAGTGGTCTACACAGTGTCATCCAAGATAATTTATATTTAATTTATACTTAACTGCCGAGGTGTCATCTGAAATATCCCAAGACAATACATTTGCGATGAAATTGTAAGTACATCAACAAAAGAATATATATCTTCACGCTTATGGTTAATTATGAATCTTTCGTTACTGCCATGTACCGAATAATGAAGAGACTTTCAGATAATATTCCTAAGGCCTTACAACATAAAATCTGTCGAATTCAATTAATGCAATATGAATACGGCCATTGTGATTTCGGAATTTCATGGGGATCAATTTAAGCTTTCTCAAACTCTAATAATTGCTGTGCCGTAATGGTCCTTAACGATATCAAATAGGGCATATTGTAGTGTGGGGGCCAACTAAGAGTTTCGCTTCGGTCCCAGAATTGTTCCATTATAGTCTTTGGGCAACTTGGTATCTAGGAGACAATTTCAAGTTGGACATTGACTCTTACCCCTTTTCGATGTATGACAATCAATTTAATTTTAATGCAATTTCATCCGTAACTGTATTAAACCGAAGACCATTTTTGTTTGTGCCAAAGTGCATCGAACGATATTGTTATTCATATTACAAATCTCCTGTTTTTGTTTCAATCAATATTCTGCCTTTTGTCACAAGGCTTGCCAACAATCTCTTTAGATGTCAAGGAGGACTGAAGTGCGTGAAATCGGATTAGCAAAAGCAGTGGAACAAGGAAGAATTACCCAAACAAATATTTAAATCTGTAGTAAGAGTATCAAAGTCAGTATACCAAAATCTATCATAAATTACATAAAGATAAGATAACTCTTGAAACACTCATATCTTGGTAGTTCCCATTCCTCCCTCTCAAATATTGCTATACTAATCACAGGAGATCAGTTGTATTATATTTTACATTTTTGTATATTTTTTTCAGTTGTTCTTTCCGAGTTACTCCTGAATATATACTTCCATCTGGTGCTGAAAGGAAACACGCTAACGGGTGCCATAATACCCTGCTCTTTGAATAGTATCAATTGTGTCAATGTATCAACGGTGTCTTTGGTAAGTTATTAACAGGGAAAATCCATTCCCTCCATTAAAATAGTTGCCAAGGGTTTTTAATCGACGGGCTTACGGATCTGCATACTGTCTTTAGAGCTGAGGACGACATACATACATCTTCCTCGGTATAATATGACATATCATCCTCGACATGATTATATATATGCGATAAAAAACATAATTTTGTCTTAGTGTCTTGTACTACGAAATTGAGAATGCATGATTTACCAATATATGCATAAGCAATGATTAAATAACCACCATAACATAACCCTACCCTATCCTACTTGGAGGCAAATATACTCCGAAAAGCTTTCTACCGCTTATAATTTAGATTCAAATTAATGCAAATCACCAATATGTCTGTTTTCATTCCTCCCCGGAGCCTCTGCCCTATATTCGTGTTCCATTGTGCACACAAACATATACCTCCCCCACAAAGAACCTGAGCCAAATTCAAAAGATTTTCTTCCCCATTTCGGTGGATGGATGGGAAACCTGCAGGTGGACCGATACAAAAAGGAGAATCTAAATAGACATAAAGATTACACGCAGGAGTATTTACATAAGGGTTACCGCAATCACACCCCACGTAGGCCGGCTTACACACTCCATTCACCGGGAGGACAATTGCCTCAGCTCGTTCATCATACTTGATGTATCGCCTGTGAAGACTCTGTCAAGGAGGGAGACTATGTAAATACCACATAATATATTACCCGGGGAATCTGTGCTACTAAGCAAAAGGCCGCTAGAACATCTCCATAGTCACTCGTACATATAAGACCCAATGTCTCCTGCCACATTTCCAGACTAGTAAATAATAAGCTGAAACAAGGATAGATGGCATATGTATAATGCCTCAAACCTGTTTCCAGTAAAGCGATCCAAGGATTGCGAGCGGAGCTATAATATGGATCATGCGGGCATATATATGTATACATGTAGTCTAAAGATACAAGGAGAGCTTCCCATTCATTTTGGGAGACAACCTTGACGTGTGGCTCTGCGCAAAAAGTAATTGCAATATGATAAGCTGGCTTTAATGACAGATGGACCGGTGGGCAACACATCTATGAGATAGTATGCCTTCACTCTGCATTAGGGTGGTCTGAATGAAAAAATACTAATGTTTATTATGAACAGTGTGTGCTCTCTTGTTTCTGTTGGAGTCTCAACTGTCCAGTCGGAAATAAGAAATCATTTATTTTGTGGTGATGTTCTCATCGGAGAAACGTTAGCGAACCTATCCCACACTGAACCAAGGCTTACCTTCCGTTTAAGTAAAGTATTTTGTTATACAAACCAGGATTAATAATATTCAGTAGAATTCAGTGTTTCTTTGGTTTTTATGTTCTATGCAAAACCTTATAGATATGCAAACCTATACATAGGGCATGTTTGTATACCTCTCTTCCCTTAACAGGATATCGTAAATAAAAATTAGATTTAAAGTGCAAGCATGCACATATAATCCTGTGCAATACATATTGACTGGTTGGGTCGTAGTTCTAAATAATTAACAGACCCTAGTCCACTAAGCCGATTCCCATGTGATTTTGCGCCTCAGAAGACCCTTTTTCACTTAATTCCCTGAGAATCGCATAAGAATCGGCTTGGTGGATAAGGACCTTATCTGAGCAAATAATCAATAATCGCAAGCATGAATAAATATGCGCTTGGTATGAGATCTATATTAAACGCAGTAAAATATGTCCGGGCGATCATTGAGTCGAAATACCTTCGCTTAAAGGCCCTCTGAAACCAAAGTCATTATAAATGACCGGGTTGCCTTTCTGGGAGTCGTGACAGGATTATAGTTATTCAGTTTGCCAGGGAAGGATGGGTAGGGCCTCGCGCCTGGATGGTGATAAATGTTTGAGGTTTGGTACATGATGAACTCTTTTCAAATGTTCGGGTCGATATGTAGAACATGCGTTGCATCATTGCAATATGTTGACAGCATCGTCTCTCTCCCAATCTGTGACGTCTCAAGTATGCTCCAAAGCCTTAGAAAATCTAACTGACTTCGGAAACGTAGAACAGAAGTATCTAGTAACTGTAACTAGTAATTGTATCTAGTACCTAGTCACTTTTCTCGTTGTAGTCCATGTATTTCGCAGCAGAGGTACTAGTCATTGTTCCCTACAAATTAATAGTACTTCGAAATCCATCTCTGTCTGAATATAATTATGCATGAGTGACAGTTCTCAGCTGAGAGTGTATTGTGAGTTCTACAGTGAGACTGGGGCTTATCGCAAGTCAACACTGAATTGATTTCCCTCGTGTTTCTCCTTAAGCTTCACCTTAGACAGGAGGTGTCCGACGAGAACCCTCCGACTAGACACTATCCTAAAAAATAGTGTGGTCAAACAAGGACTTTGAGGAGCCTTTCCTCTATAAATAAAAACATAACTTTCATCTCAATCCACTCATTTCCCTAGCCGCTAACTTGGTCCCAACCCTTGTGACTCTGCCTTGAGCAGCTCAAAGGACCTGCTAGTTGGTTGTCATGGTTACAACCTGGCCTCAAAGGGGGAGTCTATGGGCATTATGATGGTTCTGTGCCTGCGTTATGATCTTGGCTGATTCGTTCGGTCTAATGTGTGCCCACATGTGTGCCCGAGGTACCGCGACCATGCCCCAGTCCCTCCTATTGGCAGAGTCATCTCTCCAACAATTGCTGCAATCCAAGAGAGACAAAAGTCTCAAGGAGATGGTGGAGCCAGCGATGAGGAGATTCAGGGGGAAGCTTGTGTGAGAAATTGGAGGAAAGCTCAGCCAGGAAGAGACAAGCAGTTGTCTCAGCATTAATGTCCATACACACAGATATATGTCGCGCTGTTTTATTGCTGTCTCGGGATTTCACATGTCATTCTGCTGATCGCCAAAGATGCGTGCTCCGTCAAGGACATGTTCACTTAAAGGCTTGTGTGACGGCAATTCTGACATACAGAGTCGGTGCCCAACAACTGCCCCTATAGCATTGATAAACATTCCAGCCCCTTATCGGGTTACCAAGATAGGCATGTAAATATTCCAGAGCTGTACCACTGGCATTCATGTATGGGTAGGCATGACATGAGGGAGTGAGTGGAGGGCCTGAATTAGAGTGTACTACAATGCAAGTATACTTCGTACACACAAACCCGAGGCACTCATCCCTTCCAAAGACTGAAGGATATTGACCTAAGAGGTGAACTGTTCGTATTGGATTGTGTTTTCATATTGTCGATCAAAGCAATCTGGACAAATTGAAACTACATCAATAGGATGGGTTTTTTAAAAATACGATTTGACTTTATCATCATTATTATTATTGGAGGGAATTTCAATAATATTCATAAAATAGTTTCACATGTTCGCTAGGTCATGCGATGTTGAAGATGACGTCCAATTATCGGTGATTAGGCATGCACTCACCAATAGAAATACTCAATTTAATCATTATCAACGAAAGCGAAGACGCTTCCTGGAACAATTGATTGCCCTCCAAAGCGATGGCATGACATGCATGTGCACTCCCAGGACATGCTTAATGTTTCTTTGTTTCCTTGATATGCAAATTTTTATACGGCGAGTTACACTTGTTGACCTTTTGTATCACAACGAGATGAGCTCGACTACTGATCCGAGAACGGATTACGTGAGGGGACTTAATGCTATGAACAGAGATGAGAAATTATAACTGACCATGGTACCATCTGATTAATACAAGTGTGTATGATACTTGTGAAACTGAACCAAATCATTTATGAATAGCTTTAAGTACACATATTTCAATTTTGCACCAATGCATAATCTATCATTAATATATTTCGTTTGTCATAGATATCATCATTTTATCGATATACTAAGCCTATGGATGAAATCGTTTACTTAGACCTGAAACTAAAGCCCTAGATGCAGTTTTAGTTATGCCATGTGGCTGTTTTGGGCTGCCCCTACCGCAACATCCCCCATGTCATCACATCGATATGGGCACCGATATATGAATTGACAAGTGTTCAAAAGTAGCCACAATTCCCCTGATATCTAGAATTCCAAACGGATGTTAGAGCTTCAAGTAGGGTTCCATCTGTTGGTCGAAGCCCTGACAGGTCTGCAATCAAGGAAAGAATACAAAATGATGAATCACACGGCTCCGTTTATCACGTTATTGTCAGAAACCATTAAGCTAGCGACGGCCCCGGGGATACCATCTTTTACTGGTATCCCGCTTAAATGCTTATTCCCTGGCTCTTTGACCTCGGCAGATTATGCAGGGGATATTTCTCCGGGGAAGGGGAACTGGCTACAGCACTTGTCACAACTGTCACTACCTCTCACATTTTAAGGAAAGAAGAACCAGTGAAAATCAAATTGCTCCCCCATTTGTTGGCTCTGCGAGTTCTGCAGCGGTAATATTGGACCCAAATGACATAATGTCTATTAATAGTGACATTTCATGTTGGGCATCTAATGAAGTCTTATCGCTGTCTGACATCACATATATATAATATATAATATATATGGATGGATGCATTTGCCGACTTATATCCTACTAGGTATAGTACATACAATATAATTCCTCCCTTATTGATGGTAAATCCTAACGTCAGATGAAATCACGAGTCTGCTTCGCTTGGTCGTTAGGACCCAGAGCCACAGATTCCATACACCATCTTCGTTCCCCACGCCAGCCCTTCAGTCCAATGACATCCCAGCATGAACTTACTGTGCATAATTATAGTGATATATTACAGACGAGTGCTGGTGGGATTTTTATTTTTCACCAGGGAGCCAACTGCCTAGAGGGCTTAAAACACAACTATACCAGTATGCTAGATCCAAGACAGCCGGCAGGTGGCTGCATCGAGGAAGGAAATGATATGTATACCATTCAGGACTGGAACTTTATTCTGCTTGATCTATGGACAGGATTTCCTTGAACTAAAAACACCTAGTTTTAAAAACAGGTGTTTCAGTAATATGACCAGTAATACGGGCTGCCTTTGAGAAAAGGGATGTCAAGACACCAACACCAATGTTTGGTTCTTATTACTTGCCTCATAGTACATTTCTTGTATGTATGAATCACTAATGTGGTGCATTTTCCCCTTAAAACTGCACTCTCAGTTAACATCGGTCAAACATTAAAAAATGGCTACATTTCTTTCCGTTCATTTTGCAACAAGGCTTCATTAAGTCCAAATAAATATTTTGGAGATCTGCTGATATCTCTTCCTATGGCGGCTTCACTTATCATCGCTCACGGGCGACCGTTTTCTCTCGACTGCTTCGACTCTGATTCTTGTATAAACATTATAGCAGCAACACAATATTGGTAAATTAAACCCTATACGTTACAATATGAGAAAATCCGGTAAGGTTCCTCTGTCGGAATAGCTGAAAATACAGCTTTAATTCATGTATTATGTCTTGTCATATCACATCAATATCTAGCATAATAAGGGCAATAAGCAATTGTATTTGGCTATGACACTCAGATGACATTCTAATTAAAGGATTTTCTCATCCCATAGTGAGGCGAAACCTTCTAGCACCACAGCCCAGGGTAAAACGGACTACCAGCAAAGGCTGCCACACCTAAAAACAAGGCAACGCTCATTCACTTGATGCATTGGGGAATAAGGTACAGATTTAATGCTTTCCACTTTAAAACCAGCCCCTTGCAATTACATGTCATAGCTATTCCAAGTTTTAAACTTCCCTATTGTATTTTAACATCACTTAGTGCTCTTTGAGGGATGTGCCACCCTTGAACGTTGGCTTCCTCTTGTAGGGAGCTGAGGCTGGAGCGCTGCAAAATATTGTCCTCTCAAAACACAGAGAGCAGCTCATCCGAGCAGATACCTATAGCTCAGGCTATGCCGCATGGACTGAAGTGCATCCCTTCTCGTAGATATTTATCGGTTCTATTCCCTGCAGATGCTTTGCTAAGCAGACCCAACTCATTTCTCACAAATTTGCTAAAAGTCTCTGCGACTGCCATTCGTTAATAATGCATAGAAATGGGGCTATGAAAATGTTCCACTAAAAGGTTCACACCTCTCGACTCACTTGGGCGGAGAGCCACTTGACGCCTTTTTGATACCCCTCTTCATAGGGTATCAGCAGCCTTGGGTCTAGGGTGGAAGGGGGGAAGAAGAGGAGATCAAGAGCATTTATACATGTATGGTGGGTGCATTGGGCCAGCAGAGATCAAGGGTGATCCCGAAGAACAGAGGGATAGTATAGAGGGGAGAAAGAGAGGAGGCATCTAAGGTTGCCCATCAAGGTCTGGAATACATAAGATCTGAGTTAAATATAAAGCTAGGGGACACTAGAGGGTATTGATCCATGATGCCCTACTCTCTCATATCAATGGTGGGAAGTGTTTTTATGGCGTTATACCAACTAGAGAATATCAAGATCGCCATGAACGTCCCAGCCGCAGGGGAACTGTATACCTCAATGAAGTATTTTTCGCACAAGCTATATATTGCAATAGCACTTTCTTAATAGACCAAATTCCATCCGTTAGAAGCATACTATTCCTAGACAAAATAATTTCTGATAAGAATGGTACCTACAGGCTTTCCGATATGCTGCATTTATCTCTGTTCCATAACATGGGACAGCAAATCCCCGCCAATGGCTTTATACAGTTATTTTTGTATACACCACAGGGGTGTTTACGAGTGCATATTGGTCAGGGCTCTCATAAACACATTGCCTATTCATTGCGTCGACTGGGTATGTGTATATATAATATTCACCAATATGGGGTTTTTATAGCTACAACCGCAATCAGTGTGGGCATACATGCACCTCAACACTCATCATAACATGGATATAATTGCTATAAAACCCCTCAATATATGGATATGTGTTCGCCGATATTGACAACAAGTGCACTAACTCGAAGTTTACCTACAGTAAACTCGAAGACTTCAGAAGAGCAATTTTGGCAGAAATCCAATTAATGGCCGCTTATATATATATGGGAGATATTAATTTAATATGAATATAAATTATATTGGTCATATTGATCTGCAGCAAATGTGACGTCACCTAGGATATATATAGAGGCTCACAGGCCACGACCGGCAGTGAGTACGAGACCTTTGAACGAATCGGACCAGTGGAAAACCTTTGACTTGGATTTTTCTTTTTTTTTCTTTGGAATTTTCTTGAAATAAAATTCAGGGGCTGAAATCAAATAGGCTCCCACGAAGTTGTGCTGCACTCTCTCTCATCGTTGTTCATTCACCTGACTTGTCGATCAACTCATATAAAAGGCCTGAAGTAATTTATGCTGGGGATAAAATCTGACATCTACATGCAGCAGAATTCCGTGTTTAATTTGCATCTTTTCAACACTGACCAAGGTAGATCGTGACAATATTACATAACAGATACATACCCTCAACTCAAGCAAATTGAAAGACATAGCCTCACCAGGGCTTGCTACGGATTGCCCAGTCTCACTGGGAAAGAGGGTGAGGGCTTTCTGCAAAAGCGTTCTGTCTGGCCGCATCTGAATCACTGTAGCCTAGGAAGAGCCCAAGGCTTTACTCAATAGATCTATACCACTTCTTTCTATCGTTTACCAAGAACCGTCTGTATAAGGACACCCAGATATACAGCTAGATCTATTTTTATACAGCTCCCTAGCAGCTATCCCCATTTAGGAATGAGAGCAAATATTCTTTGATATTATTGAAATATGGGAACGGTTGGATTAAATCATGTATCTATATCAACAGTGGAACAATCAGCAGAGTTCTGGACGAAATGGATATTTCGGTCACAAAATAAGGCTTGAGCAGCTGACAACTTTTATACTAGTGTTTGTGAAAAGATTCTCATTTTGTCCACAACATTGAACTTCATGAAAACGGTGTCTGCGTTTGATAGCTTTGTCGATAGTAGATAGCTTTGTCGACTAAATTTTGTTAAAAAAAGCTTGTTTTATGTGACAAAATGCATGTTTGTGAACATAATATAGTACAAGTTACAAACGGCACCTCATATAGTTTTCCGGTCTGAACAATTGTATTTCTTTTTCGGAAGCTTCATATAATTCATGTTTTTTCATATGCGTAGATATTCGATGTCGTGTGATGACAATATTGAATTGGAATCTTGAGATATATGTATAGACATCAGATTTTACAAACATCAGTTGAAATGTAGGATTTCTTTCCTACATTTCAACTGATGTTTGTAACTAATCTCGTTTTTTAGTCTGCTCAACATCAATGTAAATGATCAGAATTATATCTGCAGTTATATCAAAGGAAAGATGATCGGCAATGCTTGTGCATTTTGCATTTACTACAAGAAGCCTCTGGGCACACACAGCACAGGAGATTTTACAGTAAACTGTGCATATCTCAAATTAGTTTACGCTTTAGAACTCCAACAGTTCCATCAACCTAGCTAGCCAACTGAAAGGATTCGCTGTGCCAATTATCCAACTTAGGTTCCTGCCCTAACCCCGAAAACATCTCTTTTCAAATCCATAAAGTATGGGGAATTGACAGACGTCTCAATACGGTCCCTTCTGGGATTGGCTAAATGCCTACTGCAGTGGCTTCGCTTGTAATGGGGTAACCGTGTTCAAATGTAGTGCCATTATTTACCAAGGAACCTTAGGTAACGGTAGTTGCAGAAGTGACGTTTTGATTTTTTTCTTTCTTCTCTTGATTGCCCTTTTTGTATACAATGATATGTGTTAGTCCGGTAGGACAGTTCTTTTGAAATGCCCTGGATCTCGAGAGAGTTGTCTAAACTATAGTGCCCCTCCTGAAAAGCAAAAACGTAGACTGCAAAAACCTTCTTATTTCTAATGTTGCTTATCTTTGATGTTCCTGTCACGGCTTTCGTGTCAATCCACCCTTTTGATTGGCAAAATGCAACGTAGCTTTCTCTAGAAAGCGATCTTAGCTTACTAGATACCAGAAATATCCATATATTTCAATTTTGATAACTCTAATTCCACATAATTTACACGAACAGAGGTGATAGGAATATAATAATCCTTGAAGGCTATGTATGAATAAGGGGCCCTTACACGTACATATGAATACTACACCTTGTTCTTTAAAGGCGTAAACATCCCCGATGGGATGCTTTTAATGTCGTGTAAGATTATACAATATGGAATTGGGCCTTGGCCATAAACTGTACTTCCTCCTTGATATATTATCAGTGGAGAGGAGAAAAAAGTATTTATGTGAAGCCTCAACATTTTAAATGACTCCTCCGAGTCAACCCGCCAGCCCGAAAAGGGCAGATACCAATGACTCTTATTTATGGAAGAATAAAATCTTCTTTATTGTGGCGAGGTTAATTAATCTATTTAATGGCGTTTTACTAGTTCGGTCCTTCTCCTAGAACACCCAATCTCTTCCTTGGCTAATCACGATCTCAACCTTTATTCGTCAATGAATTTCAATTAGAGAGAATTAGACTACATCACTGGAGTTGATTCCTTTCCAGATAATATACATGATAGTTAGTTCTTCCTGAGGCCTGCCAACATAAAAGAATCACCTCAGATACAAGGACTACCAATGTCTTGGGAAGGAAGAAGGAAAGAACTTACAGATAAAGGAAAGATTCTTAATAAAGGATAAGTTCGAATTAGTCGAGTGCGGCTCATTATATTTGCATATATATATATGGGGTTATATAACTTATCATCAATCACATAATATAACTGTGCTCGTTTCCTTACTTTTGCTACATATTCCACATTAACGAAATACGAACAGATAATCCCATATTCATCAGTCACAGTATAGGACCATGAAGCATATGTGGTTAAAATGAAGCTAGATTAGGGGAAAGCCATAATAGGAGTACAGTGTAACAAATCTGAGAGAAACAGACCTCAAATGATTTAGGCAAAGACTATAACTCTTCAGAAAATGGCACTCTGAACCATGAAATTACAGGTTTATGCTTTGGAAACCCAAGTAAAGCTGTAGTAAGTGTTTTAGCGAACCATATGTACTCCAGCGCACGTACCCACTGTCATCCTAGGGAACATAAAAGAACGAGAGGTGGAAAAGCAAAACCTATTCTTTCCAACCTAGTACACAGAATCAATGTGAAACGTCTGGCTCTGGCTTATAAATATTTGCAGAAGCCCCTCTGACCAGATAGTGCAATGCTATAGAGGCTTTATACGCCATTGAAAAAATTGACCGGGCCCACTGCTCTTTTACCATTTTACACCACCTATGGCATGGACAATGCCGAGTTCGATGCTGAGAGCGTATACATATCACATTAGACGCACAGCAGTGATCAAAATGCCATATTCAGGACAGTACTATAGGCAGTCATTCGACGCCTCCGATAATCCGCTCTGAATACCACAAACCTCATACTCTAAATATATTCCACTGGCAATTTTGTTCAATTTTGATGTCTGTGTGTGCAGTCCCCTTGGCCAGCGGCATATTATGAAGCAGTCATCGGAAGCGTGATAAATTCCAATCGCATGAGAACACATACTTTATACATTTGTTCCATCAAAACAGCCCTCCGAGCTATTCAACAGAGAATTTGTCCGGTTCTAGACTGCTTTCCTGTTAGAGGGATCCATCATTCTTCCTTTCCACATGAAGGCCGCGATTTCTTCGCTCTCGATCGTCCATCACCCTGAGTTCTGGCAGGGCCATTGGCCATTCCACTATCTAAATTCGATAAAAGTCGAAACAAACCAAAGCATCCCAAGTGGCCAATGCGGTGGTCTTTTGTCTTTATTCAAGCCACACTAGATTACTGTATGTACAGCGTGATTCAAGTCTATGAGGGGTGCGACTCGATGCAGAGGAAATGGACAATTGTGAAGCTGGACCCTTTGTAAATTTGAGGTTGAAGAGTATAGTAGTCTACTATAATATGGCAAGCAAAGAGAGCCAAAGAAGCACGACATCTGTATTTATGGCAATAGTTGTTTCGAAATTGGAAAAAGGCCAAGCTAGTCCAAGAGAAAGAAACTTTGTAATAGGAACACAATTTAAAGTAAATAAACAGCCACACTAGTTAGACCCGGAGCTATATTAGACGGAGTCGCATCCGGCTTCTATAGAGATAAAGTGAAGGGATTTACAGACTCGTCCATTGGCAGACAAAAAGGTTTGGCCACAACTAGCTGAATACAAGCACAAGGATCCCACCCTAATAAATTATACGCGCCCAACATATAAGGACCTGGAGGAGCAGAGACAAAGACCATCTAAGCTATTTGGAAATCTTGTTGTCACATTTTGTTATGAGCCTCTACAATGCTGCAGGAGATCACAAGAATGTTTGGGTCCTTACGCACCTTTAAAAGGTCATCATAGGCTGTTGGGATATAAACATTTATACCAGACAGCAAGTGGATGTCCTCCTATATGTGACCTTATGGTGATGTTCAAAGTCTCGAAGGATAAGAGAGATGCCTTAATTTTATCGTCTTATTTTGTTGGATGACGTTCAGAGTGATGTACAATATCATCCAGGCTTCCTATAATTCAATCCATCTATTGTCTCAGAAGCAAAAATGTGTCTGGCTGTAAGTAGTGAGCTCCACCACAGCTCCACCTTGCTATTCATATATCTATGCTCTGAAGGGAATATTGTACATGGCAGTGGCATGAATGCTGAAGAATATTTTTCTACAGGATCCTGGCTTATAATGCAATGCTAGAGGGGAACCCCAGCTCAACTATTGTCGTGAAAGGATACAATGCTGAAGGAAAAGCCACAGAGAGATCCTGGCTGATACAAAGAGAGGCAGAAAGATTTTATTGGCTGTGGGAAGGGAAGGATATAAGGGACAAAACGAAGGGATCTAAAGCATGCACACCTCAGGGGACGATGTCCAGCGAAAGCCACTGCCAATACATATCTAGGAGAATTGGGCAGAGTGGCCGGGCAAACAGTGATACACTTGGGACATCATCAAAGACTGAGTACAATCCTATTCTGAGAGGACGGAGTAGAATTTGATTTAATGGATGCAGCATTCATTTCCCACAACAAGGGCATCGACCATAGTCTTGCTTTTCGTTCATGTAAACAACGGCTTAAATACTATTGAAAAGAAAATAGGTAGATCCCGTTCATCATTCCAATCTTTCCTCATAAAAACCTGTAATTTCAGATGATCACTCAGCAATGTCAAAACGGTAACATTAACAAATGCAGAGATAATATATTTATATTGTCCAATACCAATAATGGAATGTGGTATTTGGGTATAAGAAGCAGTTATAGGTTTGGGGTTAATTGAATGGGAAACAATTTCCTATTCCATATACCTACATGTATTACTATTAAACGGAAAAAAATATGTATGCATCAAAGAGGGCATTGTGACACTTACGTTTTCAGCATCTCGAATGCATCATATTTCCAAGGGATGTGAAACACAACAAACTTTGCATTACATTCTGTATGAGCCCGGGAGGAGAAAATCAATTAATTCACATGCTCCCCGGGGGATTCTGCAGTACACAACGTCTGCCCTTGACACGAATGACAAATCAAAGGTTCCTGATAAAACCCCTTGGGCTTGTCGCATGAGCACATAAACTGTCACGGTGTGATAACAGAACATGAATCGCACCCAAAAAATACTCAGCTTTTTGTTGTACATATAGGATACATTCCCTTCGCCGGGATCTATATAAGAATTAACAAAACATATCAGAAAGAGCTCTTGAGTCTTGTTTGCTGGCAGAAAATCCTGCCAAATATATATGGCGATAAAACATGTGCATGACACGAGAAATCCGAGGCATTAGACCCTACTTAAAGTCATACACCTATGGATCGTTTTGTTATATGATTTGGAAGGTTGCCAATGTCTGAATTATTGGGTACCTGGGAATATTCCCCGCTGTCACTGACAGATCATCAATGGCTTCTATCCATTCCTACCATACAACATGCACAGCCTCAGAAACGAGTCCAGTTTTGAGGTCAAATCCTATACTAACAGTATTTGTCAGATACCGCAGCACAATTAATATAACAAGACATCATCAAATCAGCAATCATAAAGATTCGCAAATTGTGGGCTAATGCACTGAGTCCGATTGACCCGTGATTAATAGTGGCCCAGGGCATAAAATTCATCAAAGATCGGAGAATCACGCGCCAAATTATTTGCTTGACATTAATTACTCTGAATCCAATGTTGGAAATGAGAGGGATATTTGCAGTGTAATTTTATCCCACATCTCCAAGATAAATACGTCTGTAACAAAATATAGGCTTTATTGGTTAAAATTATGTGGTGAATTTATAAAAACTGATGCAATTTATAGCAAAAGATCCAATTAATAGTCTAAAGCTGAATGAAATATATGCAGATATTTAGATTAATTATTATCATAATTTTAAAACTACAGTGTCTGTTTGTAGGAATCCCTTGAATTTTCCGTACTTTATTCCTAAGGATTTAAATTGAGTAAAAATATTTTTCCACAACGAATGCGACATATCGCATAACCTGTGAAAATTCAGTCAATAACATTTGTTTTTAAAAAAAATCATGCACAATTTAAATAGTACTTGGTGCCATTCATACTCTGATATCTCTCCATTAAAATATGCGATCTCGAGTCTTGTTTGTATTTTGTTAGATCGATAGTGGAGGCATTACGTCCTGCTATAGTTTTAAGGTATAACGCTTCTGTCATTGTGTCTTGGTCCTATCTCCCTTCGACTCGTCCGTGTACTGATAAGGTTCATAAAGCAGCTACATTTCTATAAATTACGGTACACAGGGGAGCACCGATGGAAACAATATTTCATCCATTATATTACAACATTTATGTCAATGTTCAATACGGGAACAAAAGGTTCTTGGGTTCTACAGACCGTGTAGGTTAGACAGAAAAGTGTATCCCGTAACATAATTGGATTTTCTCCATGCCATTCAATAATAAATGTTCGCCCCGTACTCCTTTTCTCCATGGAGTGTATCTAGGACTCCATGCTCTTAAATATGCCATGTAGTGGCTATATCGGAGATGCAGGACACATTACGAGCCACCAATATACCTCGATTGCCTCTGTCGATGTTTTTCGTATCTGTAGGTCATGTAGATGTCACATAAACCCTGAACGGATGCATGGATAACAACACACATGTCAAGATCCATATATATATTCTAATGATTAATCTATTCTCCAATTTCTAGCTACTTTATATTAAAGCTGCAGACAAATTCATTGATTTAATGGTAATTTCGGCGTTCAAATTACTCGCACTGATTTCCAGTTAAGAGAGAAGAAAAGAGGGGAGTTATACTAAGCTTTGTTCTGGGAAATTAATAGGGTAAAGGGAGGCTTAAAACAACACACGATCCTGATTATTATAGCTTCTGTTACATGAACGAGAATCAATTTCACTGGGCAATATTCTGTGTCGGACAGCAATCATCACGGCATGCAATAAACAGTAAGATCAGCATTTCACATCAGTTTGTTCATCTATGATATACCTTGCGTCATATGGATCGTTTGAGTTTTTTATTGGAGGACTAAAAAGGTTTGCTTGCATGTGCACGCAAAGACGATGGCCCTTTGCATTTGTTGATATGCCACTTAATGAGATGAGTCTAAGAGGAAGTATGAGAAAATCAACGAAGGGGGCAGACTTGAAGGTTGTTTGTTGGTAATGGGAAAGGCTAGGATCGTGTCCATCGAATATCCTGCCGACTCAGCAATTTCCAGAATGTTAGCTAACGCTCAAGAACAAGAACTCACTCGGAGTTCTCCAATTATTCTTATAATTTCCCTCAATTTCTCGGATGACATTATCTCTTTTTACAGAAGATGGGCCAGTTGGCTTAAGTTGCGATCGGGAGGGAGGGGAGGAGTGGGGTATAAGGGAAGGAGAGGAGGGGAGCAGGGGCCTGGGCAATGGACTGGGCATACTTAGCGGACTGACAAATACCTGGCTGTTGATACGGCCTTGAATGATTGCACTTCCCTCACTCATGGGCTCCTTTGAGCGACTTGTTCGTTGCCAGTGCGTGTAGGGGCGCCACAGGCATCTTCCTTTATTGGCCTCAGACAGATCTGGTGACGCCCTAGGGCCTAGAAATAGGCAAATTATACCGAGTGATCTGAGGCCTTACATGGGACAATCAGTGTTGATTTAAGTCCCAAACGTCCTGCAGGAAGACATAATGCCTCAATCCCCTTGAACCTGGTAAGTGGGAGCAAGCATTTCTCTCATCTACATGTATGTATGTAGGTGAGGTATATCATTGGTTTGATTGAGGAGAATCCATGTTTGATGAGGATAAAAGGCAATGAAAAGTATCATTTTGATGTTCTTAAGTGTTGGGTTTACGCCTCGCTACCACAAGAACTGTTCCGAAGTTAGAACGTGTCAGTTCTTTTTAGACCCCCAATAAGACAACCGAAATTCCCTTTTCTGTCCTCATTGGTTTTTTTGGGTTTTTTTTTACAACATCGGTAACTATTATTTTAGAAAGATCTAAATTCTGTCCGTTGCAAACTCCTTCTCCGTTAGGAAAAGGAAAAATGTGATGTTCGTTAAACATAAAACTCTTCCCCAAAATGATGTTTTACATTGATATCCATCAAGAACATCATGTATATATGATATAATTCCAAATTCAAGCGACTTCGTACTAAAGCATCCTCTATATATGCAGGCTGAGTTACCACTGTGCCATGGCAGCAAGTAGCTCCACCTAAGCGGGACGTATTAAAGAGGCACTGCTCTGCCTGGGTCGCTCAATAATATCACGAGGAACTAAACGGTTCCTAGCAGTATAATTTTTATTAATACGACCGATTTATGATCAATTGACTCTATAATATCTCGTCATAACTCCATGAATAAGTACTCATGCTGGTCCATTCCTGTGGCTTTTCCCCCATCAAAACTCTCTTACCAAACGCTACCAGTTGTGGCCGGTAGGGTTTTTAGAGTAGGTGGTAAGTGCGCGAGCATTCACCTTTATGCAAGAACAATAATAAAATAGGATCACTTGAGAAAGCATGTTATCATGTAGCAGCTGAGGGAAAAGAATCTCTGAGACAAAACTTGATCAATGGTAGATTTTAGATATATTTGACTTTACAATGGCTGCTGGCTGCATGTTGTTATCTAAATATTTATGAACATGTAATTATTGTATATAATACATGCGTTTATATAATTATTGTGTTGCTGTGGGACCCCCTCCTTTTAAAATCCTGGATACACCCATGATAGCTATATAACCATTGTGGGGATCAGAATAGGACTGGCTGACAGTAGGGAGACTCCATTTATAGGTCGCAACGTCCCTTTTGTGCTGTGAAGTGGTCTTCAATCATTTCCTACATTAGATAAAACAATCGATATAATTCCCATTATCTACGTATATTATGATTTATGTTTATTTTCAATAAGGGTATAAGGGACAGAATTAGATCGAATATTTCGGGTACGATGATACTTGGTCATGCTACCTTTACGTTTCAGACCCAATTTAAGACAAATAGTCAAACATAAAGGGATCAAGAACTAATATAGTTAGATATAACATCCATATGGCGTGGTTGTGGTACATCAAGTTCGTAAAGGTTCTACCAGATTGCTATTGGAGTTCAATCGTTATGCAATTAAAGATGAACTCAACAAAACCTTTGATGTTTATTCATGGGAAGCAGTGATATGTACCCACAGCAGTCATTGTGTACCTCTTACATGCATGGGAACATTATACTGAGGAAAGGGTAGACTTTAATTCGTAGAAGAAAGAAAAGAAGATTTGAGGACAATGCCCTGACAAAGCTAAAACCGCAGTGCGGCAAGCTGCACAGGTCGCTCATGATGGTCCCATGTTATGATCCATCGATTATTATTTTTAGTGCACTATCTGACAAGTCAAAGTCTGTTTCTATTAACCATCCATTCATCAACTTTTCGGGGCCAGACACCTTGTTGATTCCGACCACACTCGTCCAGAATGAGAGAGAGAGAAAGAGAGAAGTCCAGGAAGATTAACGTGATGATAGATTAGGGAAAGGCCTCCGTATTCATTAAAACCAAGAACACCGGCTTTAGCCTGCCTCCGTTTTCCTATGTTGGATTCGGAGGCGCGGTGGAAGAAGAAAGGATCTGTTTTGTATTGTCTTTGACAAAAGTAGCAATAATACAGATTACAGTTAGGCCAATGGAGGGAGGACTCGGTTGATGGATCCAGTAAAAGGCAGAGGTCAATAATGGGAATATCTGACTCCGAGTGAGACACCCAATGCTTGAATTGCAACTCAATTGTGTATTTAGCGGTAGGCTTAAAGCAAGAATTACCTCAATTTTAATTATTTTTCTTTAGGGAAGTTAAATATTTCGGTTGCAAGAGCGAAATTGAAATCGGTAATGATATACATGGTATATAGCTATAGCAATGCAAACCGATTGTTACAGATATATATAGATCCATATAAAAAAAAACTGTACGAAACAAGTATGCTCTAGAGAATAATTTTGTTTCTTTTCTCTATTCTAGGATATCACTTGGATGATCAAAACTCAGCGTTACATACTGGAAAAGCGCATCAATATTCTCTCCTTCCCGACTATCTAGCTACGGTAGACGATGGCCTTTAATTATTTTCGTTTGATATATAAGAGTTCTGATAACATCAGATTCTTTAGAAAGATCCTTTACCGAAGAAAGAAGTTAGATTGTTACAAATGACAACTCTCCTAGTGACATTTAAACATTAATATTTACAGTAATACAAGACAACCATCTTACAATTCCTATCTGATGTAACTATAGGATATCGGTTTATGCTTTGAAGGGGACGATGGTTTTTAATATCGTCCAACCTTCCAATAATCAACCTTTTTATAGTTTTATTTGTAACATACCGTTACAGTGTTAGATAAATCGTATATAGAAAAGACAGTATGCAACAAATACTCATGTAACAGCACCCCACGTCTCCATTCTCCATTCATGGGTCTAGTGATCTGCGGTGAGATGGTGTCCGTGCTGGTCATATGATCTCTCACAGACAATGAAAACCAATACCATTAGAGGACGACCCTTTGTTATCCGGTCAATGTCCCCACTGAGAAACCGATGAATGCATAGTCATCCTGAGCGCAGGAAAGAAGCTTGGCGGGATTTTTCACGTACCCAGTCGCAAGTGACTTTCTAGAAAGCAATGAAAAACCACCACAGCACCAACTTGGCGCTTGCCAGGAGATAGTTGCAATAGTTTGATATCGCTTTGAGAGATAGATACCAGTGGGAACAGTTTGAATTGGCATCTAGTTTTAATGGCCCAAGTTTTATCACTTAATAGTGTCTAGAATTGATAGTATGAATGGAATTCTCGATGAGGGGAACTCATGTCAATATTGCAGGATGTGGTCTGAAATGTTTGAATTCTGTTGTAGTTTCAAGTCATCTAGTATTGTAATTTCAAAATCGCGTTAGTATCCACCCAAAAACAATTCTGGAATGTCGTGCGGTCAAAATAAAGGTTACATATATAAATGGTAATGCAAGTTGAATTCCAAATAGTTAATATCTTTGAAAATGTGTTCTCATCGCAAATAATCAGATGGCCAGGTAAAACTGTTAACGGATACGATGATTTATGTAATAGCTGCTTACGATATATATGAGAAGGTTTTTCCCCTCTGATCGATCATGACGTATAATGACCCGAATCTATCTTGGTTGATCAATCAATTCTTTTTAATCTTCCGGTAAGAATACTCATAAAATCAACATTAGAGATTATCTGAACAAAAATTGAGAGGAAAATAACTGATTCCATTTGATCTTATTTCAGCCATTTGGGAATAATCAGACGTTGCTTCAACTGGGCACCCCCTGATGGGAAGCTGTTTTGTTCCATTTCAGCCAATTTCTTGTCCAATTCTCAGATCATAGAGTTTTCCGTGATCCCAAGTTGATCCCGACGTCTTGGGCTTCAGGGTAAAAAAAATCATTTCCCATCAGCCTAAGTTGATTGAGTAAGACAGATAAGGGCGAATATCTAGGTTCTTGTGCAGAGCCCTCTCAATTCAGGCATGGTTTGTCTTTGCAAATTTACACAATCAATAGTATTTCCCTCGCTCGTTTGCGCACGGTATGAAGTAAACATTTCTGAAGTTGGCCTCTTCTAAGAGAGAATTACATCACCATCCGTCAATATGTATCTTAAATTGTCATTTCACAAGAATGCCCAGGAATCAATATGCTTTGTTTTGCTTTTGCTTTTGATTACTGATAGTACATAGTTTTCTGTCAGATGCTTTACTGGATAAATCGTTTATACATTTCTGTCACTGTTTTGAATTGTAGTGTATTATTTTATGTTATCGTACACGGATTGCTCTAAAAACAACGCATCTATAGTGATTTACGCATGGTGCGTATTTCACTAGTGATTTACGTGAGGTTGTCATTGGAATGAATCTGGGGTTTTTAAAACTAAGATTACCTGTAAAATTCAAATTTATGACTTGATTTGTTTCTATTTTCATGATTGAAAGCATGTAGTATAATAAAATTAATATGTTAACTAACTCGTTGGTTTCAGTCGCATAGAATATTGCACTCGTTGCTACGCAGCTCGTGCAATATTCACGCTCCTTCAACCAACGTGCTAGTTAACCTATATTTATATTATGGCACACTTATCTTCATTCAAGATGAAAGCAATTATTCAAGACAATATGAAACATTTGGACTAAAAGCCTTCTGCCTCAGGGTGTTGTACGATTGCTACGATAACGCTCCTTCGGTCATTGTTCGGTTTATGACATTAGCGTACACAGATGCTTGTCAGCGTATTTAGGAAGCAAAGAGGTGTGCTACTGCTACTGCTACACCTTTTTCAACAAACATCTTGTGCTTTGAGAATCAAGTGTACTGGAAATGTATTGATAGATAGCGCACACACAAATACGCTCACCTTAGACTTACCTCAGGCTACATACGGCTTCATTTCCCTTTTTGGTTGATCCCTAGTGGGGCAGTTTAGTGCACCAGTGAAACGTTACACCCAGAGGGAAACACACAAACAGTATGTGTCTACCCTCTGTATAAAAAGCTAGTAATACAAAATCTTCAAATTGTCGACTCTACATGTTCCTACCTTTTTGCACCACCAAGGAAATATAATGCCCATTCTATTACTCGGGTTAATGGGTTAATAATGGTGAATTAAAGCACACTATTGTATGGGTATCTATAAGGTCGCGATCAAATTGATATACTTAGCAAGAATAAGTCTGCAATATTCCATGTACTGATGATTTTATTCGCAATG
This sequence comes from Sthenelais limicola, assembly GCA_942159475.1. Taxonomy (NCBI): domain Eukaryota; kingdom Metazoa; phylum Annelida; class Polychaeta; order Phyllodocida; family Sigalionidae; genus Sthenelais; species Sthenelais limicola. The sequence continues at coordinate 65,044,361 of OW804097.1, read as the reverse complement.
ACATTGTCTTTGTTTTGAGAACGCCCTTCAGTTTCACAGAAAACCGTCTCTGCAAATACTTTCTTTGGATACTTAACTATTCCTCTGCTCGATTTCCACGTGCCTGCGCAAGAAAATCTACCTCTCTGACCGGTTTGGCTGAAAGCCCTGGGAGTTACCCATGCTGGTCACAAATACCTTGCCTTCATGACATTCCAGAGCAGGGTATCCCTACTGATGAAGACTATTGAGAGAAAGGCTGGCACGCTTAGAAGGTCCACAGGTACAATTGACATTGACAAAGTGGGTAAAACCATGGTTGTGTATTCATGAAATTCCCCTTTCTCACAATAGAGCGAATACCGAGTAGACTTTCTTTCTCGATTGAATTAATAAGACATTTATAATAGCAATCGATTTTTTTATCTGGAGAAGAATGGTTCCAGTATTTCTTTTTGTGTGTGTGTGCAAAAACACATATATTGCCTAAATGATAAAATTAGGGTTTCAATGATAATTCAAAAATCATCAAAACGAAAGGGATTAGGGAAGACGTACAGTAACGAAGGTTTAATTAGGAATTGTATATAGCGTTCTTGTGTTAATCAATCAGCAGGATATTATTGACCGAGACATATTGAGTCAAGTTGACAGTGGGTCGTATGAACCATTAAAAGACTAATGTTCCATCATGTTTATATTGACGTTATAGGGAGGCAAACATCCGAGTACGACAAATGTGTACAGAATAATTGATCTGATTCGGAATCTGTCATTTGGAGAATGCACGTCCTGACAGCTATAGAGGCTTACGAAAGGGGCAAACAAGTAAGGTAGGCGAGCCTTTAAGCAAGGATTGTCATTGACGGTTTGGAGGAAGTAACCCATTCCCTTTTATACAGGTTCTCTCAAGGGATTGTTATGAGCATACATTTCCTTACACTGCCTCATTGAGAAGCGTCACCACACAATGCTCTCAGCACATGTTCTTTGCTACCTCAAAGCCATTGAAATAGGCACCCTAGCCCCCCGGTGCCTCATGTGCTCCCACCTATCCACCCAATCCCTTGCCTCATGTTCCTCCCTCCTCGTCCTCTTGCCAAAGCCCTGAGGGAATGACAGCAACTGCTAGCACTCATAGTCTCCGGATTCCCCTCACCACGTCATGTCAGGCCAAACAGACCCTTCCATTACATTCTCACATAAATTCTGAGACCTCCACCAACATACATCAGGCAATCTGGTAAATGGTTGGGGCCGGTGCAAACTATCTGACAGTCGGGTCTGCCTGCATGAAGACACGGTGGGCCAGGACACTAGGTCAAAAGGAAGGGCGTACTGAACGCATAAATATGGTCCGTGTATTGGAAAGTCGACTGCAAGCAATATGTTAGCAAGGATAATGTCAGACCTGGAGATATTAAGAGCGTTCTTCTTACGGAAAAGCAGTAAACCATCTCTGGTTCAACGCAAGCTCTGTTCAATCAATCGTTGGGGAAAAAAGAAATTAGGGTAGCCTAGGGGTAGACAAATGTAGCCACCAGCAAGAGATAGGCCATTTCAATGAAGTGTGTTTCAAGGGTTGCTCTTGAGTCGATTCCTTTCTAGACCGTCTATAATAGATTTGTTTAACTTGAAATGTCTAGAATTTAGAAAGATTTTCCGTTGGCATCAGATCAAAGAATAGAGATGAGTAGCGAGGAGTGTAGGGAGATAATCTCGGGAATGTATCTGAAATAGGAAACGACCAGCAGAGGAAGATTAATTGATTTCAAATGCTAATCTCTTTCTCTACCATTCTGTTGGAATGGGCAGACCTTTTTTAAGGAGAAACTGAAAGCCTGAGATGCATCTTCTGTGGATTATCTTTAATATCTTAGTATTGCCCAGACAGAATACATCTTCCCAAAGGTACATGTATCCCAGCCTCAAATGACCATAACACCGAACAACCCGCATACAGCACATCTAATGATCTAAAGATGTATGCATAAACCACCAGAAACTATTCACTGAGGAGAAATAAGTAACCAAATTCATTCCATAGTGATAGTTTCCAGTTCTTTTGATATATTGCTATGAATTTCATTTGATCGAATTGGGACGTTACCTTATCACAATACCCTAATCTTTGAAATGAAGTCCTTTTCGTTGTTTATGAGTAGACGAGGCAACTGCACTTCACCCTGGAGCATCAATTAGGTCAAAAAAGCTGCTGGAAGAGATTAGAATCCCTCGGTTGCAAAGAAGTTGGGTTGTGGTTGAACCAAATATAGTACTATAATGTAGGCCATGTATTGTTTCCCATGGATTATATGATCATTTTTTCATCAGCTTTTTCATGAAAGTCACCGTTTGGAAACATAAATGCTGATGGATAACAATTACCAATTACCCGATTACTAGGAATAAAAAAGCCTCTCTATTGATGGTTCGATCAGACCATGGTGCAGAGACTCTCTCTTAAGAGCAGCAGCACTGGTTGGCAGGACTGGGTGCTATGATGCTGGTCAGCGCCCTTGAGACAATCCATCATTGCTTGTCAAGGGTGAAGCTCCTGTCTCTGTGAGCAGCTTCTTGCCAAGTATCTCACCACCTGACACCGGTAAGTACACACACAGACTGCTTCTGAGCAATTCTCACACCCCGGCAAAAACTCACCCATAGATCTCAGGTTTACCTACTACCATAAACATTTGGAATTAGTGCCCTCCCCCACAATGATGCGTCCAAATATTTGTGCAGACGATATTCTACATGACAAAACATAATATCTGTAAGAGGCAGACAATAGAAGTCATCGGATATTATATATAAATTACGATTATTTGGAAATGCTATAAATGATTATTTATAACGTCCAATTGGAACATATGTAACGTATTTCTTACCAAAGTCCATTCCTAAGCAACGTTGACTGAAGCAAGCCATTCTAGTTGAGTTAAAATCTACAATTTTAAAGTATCCTGGTAAAAGGACTAACCCTCCTAAAGCTGAATTCTCAGCTCTTATGACAAGAACACGCTTGCCAAATTATGTATTACTCATATTAGGACGTAAATAATTATGCTGCTGTTATATGTTTATAAAGACTTTGAAGTCGAATCAACCGAGACAAAATGGACATCGGTGAGCGATAATAAGCCACCACAGGAAAGGATTTAGGCGGGTCTCCCAAATATAATGGACTTTTATGAAACACTGCAGAAAAAACAACCGGACAAAATCCATCCAAATTGAGTCAATTGACGTTTTACAAACAATAGAAAATCTTGATTTTGACAGAAGTCAACTGAGAATGCAGCTAATCTGCTTAATACTAGAGTTCCAGATTATCTGGTCCCAATATATTTCAGCTACGGTGTTTGTGACAAAGATATTCTTTAATGCGGCATGGTCGTCAATTGGGCCTATTCGCCAATCTGAATGAATCCGAATTCACTCTATAACATGACACCTGCTGGTATTATAGCCATGTTTAAGAAAGTCATGATAGTGATATCAAAGCGGGACAGTACATAAATCGCCAGGAGGCAGATGATCTACGTCTGGTGCATTCACAGGGAGTGCATCCAAAGCGCCAGAATACTCTGTAGTTGACTGAAGGTCTCATGGGAATAACCATAATGGTTGTTTATCCTCCAGACTCACAAACACCTAAACCCATGTGACAGCGTTCTAATGTACAATGCTTTTCAAAACGAAAAGTGTGACTAAAGGGTAAGCTGGTCCACGTATGGATCTATTACAGATTGTGGATGTTATCCTCCTTTTAAGACACCAGCTTGCTGCGTATTCATAATAATCACCCTCATTCATGACTATTCCATCTTCGGGAACGATTTAATGTTCTGAGTTTTGAGTCTGAATATGTATTTGGTGTGGATATGATAAAAATGGATAAGTGTGTTATTGTTGAAATGCTAAAAACACAAAATAACAGGCGCGAACGACTTGGCAGGTGGTTGTTTGGAGTGAAACAAAGACACTTTTTCCTGTCCTTTCCCTCAAAGCTGTCCCGGTCTTTCCATCAGAACCAGACTTCTATCGGGAGGGGGTTTGGAGAGAATCCAAAGTGCCTAATAATTCAAACTATTTAATGCAGATTCTGAATCTTAAGTTCCCCTTGATGTACTCTCCAGATTCAGGATTTGCGATACACTAGATCTGCGAGTCTGGGGGTGCTATTCAGAAAGCTTAAATCCAAATCTCATCCTCTGTTTCTAAGTATGGTGGATATTGTTTTAGTACCGGGGCCTACATCAAATAAATCATTCAGCTTGTCCTGCAATATGTATGATATCTTGTTTAAATAAACATGTTAATGGCATTCCCAATAGACATAGTAAACCCCTTGTAATAATCTAATGTACTCGCGATTCTATTTGATGACTTACAATACTAAACCCAAACACATTCTGCTCCTAAATTAAATTTCTTCCTCACATTGCTACGGGCGGGGAATGAATTAATTTGCGCACTGTGACAGCCTCAATTCAGATGGCACCAAAAAGGATTGATTGATGCAGAGGGAATTTTCTTTGGCAGCGAGAGCTATGTATTTTTATCCCCCGAGTAATAGCAGAGCGCATCCGTCTAGCTGCTATGGAACAGTCGCTCGGCGTTTATGGTGTTCCCTTCGGAGCCACACACAAAAAAGGTGTGGAACCCTGTTTTTGAGGCTTACCCATATCTAGCATGACAGTGGTAATATAATTTATCATGCACTCTATTTCACAAGCATTGGCCTCTCTCTTAAGGGGGAACATCACTACAGACCCAACACCTGCACTACAATACCACCACACCAGCTTCCCCAGCTGCCCCCTTAAAACTGCATGAAATTGGTACCACACAGCTAAGATAATTGTTTTGCCGAATCACTCCAGATGATCGATTGTCTGAAAACCTAACCATCAATCTTATCTTCGGTCCGTCTCATGTCAAATTTTGATGTTCTTCTACTTTATAACTGGCATCTATCTAATTCAAAATATAAGCAGCCTTTCATGCTCAGTGTTACTATTTATGTTCTTCCTCTCTGTAATTGACAAGAGGAGTATCTTCCGATATTCATTCATCTTATGAAGTCTTTCTTGCCCTTTTCCCCCTTTCCGTCACCCGATTCTGTGATTCTCGTCTATCAGCAATGGTTACTAACTCTTGCCATACGCTGCCATTGCTTCTTCATTGCGAGAATCAACACTAAATATCATATATCGTCTAAAACGTTAGCAATTCTTTGGCGGGAAAAAATCCCGTAGCAGAATGGTGTTGGTTGGGTTATAACTGTAGCTGAAATGCCTTTTTCTTGTGTCATGCTGTTATCTTTCGCCTACTCCACTCACAAATTCCAACCTTTCCCCTACCCCTAAATAGTTTATTTCAATCCACCTATCACAGCTTATCTCCCGACCTGCCAAACAAAAGAAAAAACATGAGCATCCATATCAATTTCCCCCGAAATACAATAGGTCCATTGAAAAACAAATCAACCAAGCATCGTAATATCAAACGAGATTTTTCTGTCATTTTATTTTCATTCGTTTTCCTCCCTCTTCCAAGTTCCATGTCATCTGTATGCGTAACTATCTGAGAGCAAGATTGAGAATATCATTGACAGGCACTGTATGTGAGACGGACCTCTCCTCCCCCTTTTGTCACGTGTGAGGCAATATCAGAACTCGTCATTCAACCGTCCCTGGGTTAGGATTCAGAGGTACACGACTCATCCACAGTCACCATCACCCATTCCTCCACCTCCAGCGGCATCCTTCACTCCACCCGGCCAGCACTCCATTGCCGGAGAGGCAATCTCTCTCGGGTACTGCCTTGATGTCTGCTATTCATTTCCACATGGCAGAATGTCAGCATAGGCATCCGAGCGCGAATCCTGTCTCGGAATGATATCTGAAGTTACACACAAGCACAACCATCTTGCCTCTGTCTTAGCCTCGAGGAGGACATGACCCGAATGACAACACAGTACTTTATATTCATGAATGGCGCCCATGGTATTCTGATATGAACTAGAGAATTTGTGTTCATTCTATCATGCAAGAGACACCGCCCTCTTTCTCTTCAATATTTATACCCTTGTTGGACTCGTTTGCCTGTCTTTGCCTGCTATTAATATCAAAGGGCTTATTTTTCAACCACCATAGAGGACAACCTGTCAGATTTGAATCGTGAAAAAAGCCATTCCACTCGATGATATACAAGTACTCGCTGAATTTCCATACCGCTCTGACCGACTCTGACAGGATATACTAAGATGAACAAATATATGACATATCAAGAATGTACTAAAAATACCTCATTATATTAAAGCTGCATTCTCAGCTGTAACGACAAAAAAAAAGAATCTAAGCAGCCAGATCAAAACAGTTTAAAAATCCCTCGTGCAAATTGTCTTAGTTTGCACAGCAAACAATGTTTTAAAGCTGCATTCCTAGCTCATTCTCAGCTAATCTTACTAAATTTACTCACATTATGACTGAATTCATCAATATCATGCTGCTATTATGTTTATAGATACAAGGATTTGAAGTCGAATCGGCCGAGAGAAGATGGCTGTTGGTGAAACCGAAGCCACCATAGAAAAGGATTACTGACACAATCCTCCTAAATTTTGGTCAAATGGAAAAGAACGGAACACAAAGTAGAAAATCTTTAGTATTTCACCGATGTTTACTGAAAATGCTGCTTTAATTAATTCTGATGTTCCACCCTCACATAATATAGTCCGCATAAGTAACATGCATATATAGTGTGCACATTACTTGCACTTAAGTGTGTTCGGACTCCCTTCCGCAGTATGACATCAAGATAAGGTGGATATATCTTGAGGGACTTTACGATACCTTATCTACTTAGACAAGCAAGTGATTGATATGTTTGCCAATATTCCTGCCGCCTTTACCTATGGGAAGTTGACTTTGCATATCAGAGATGATAATACCATTTAGTTGTATACCATCTTGGCATCTACCTCTCAAAAGGGAGCCAAGCTTGCTCACATAATTACATCCGGTTCTCATATGGGAAACCATTCTCTTTCGTATACATGAGTATAGATAGTCTTAAGAGGATACGGTCAAGTCACGAATTTGTAGCATCGATGGATCTTTTGTTCATTAAAAACCTTATTTATTCATGCAGAATTCCCCCTTGATTGGAGTAAAAGATTTTGCTGACAGATTACATTATATATAGGGTATGGGTAAAGCATCATACAATGTCATCTCTCTGTACACTATCAAGTCATGATATTAGATGTCTGTCTGCTATTAGGAGCATTTGGTAGGCTCGGCAGCAGACCAGTCACTTTATGTGATTATTGGATTCATTTGCCTGAACTTCAACTCCCAACTTTTAAACATCAATTATGCAGTTGGACATCCTGAATGAAATTCTCTTGCTATATAGTAGGGGCTATATAGAAGAGTTTAACCACATGCAGGACTCTCAAAGTTTAATTGGGAATTAAAGTGATAATCAGCCATCTAGATCACCAAGCCGCCTCAGGGTGAGATCTACGTGCTTTGGAGATTGCCTGCGACTAGACATCACTACAAAATGCCTTATTCTGTCTTCCCTAACGATCCTTAAGCCTTAATGAAAGAGCGCCTTTGACATAAGTCTTTATCAAAGGATTCAAAGGCAGTTTTATGCTAGTGATTAGTTCATGTTATGAAAAGCTATAAGAAGCTATTCCAGACCATTAGTCCGTGGGTATTTTCCTAGTCGAGTCCAATTTTGGTCTTCGACGACCGTGAATCGGTCTTATTTACTGCCCAAGAACTTATCAGAGGGAATGGGATTCATGAAAATGATTTAAATGCCTGGTAACTTAGCTTGTCAAATAAACCATGAAAATTGCCCCAAACCCAATTTAAACCAGCGTCTTTGGAAGTATGCGCTGCGTCTTAGGGACCTATTGCTGAAACTTATCGTTTACATTGTATGGGGCTGTGTAGGGATTTGAAGACGTGCACAAGAGGCCGGGGCTAGTTAAGGCCCAACGTCGTCTCGGGTCCACATCTAGTTACCAAGGGTTTAAAAACAAGCTTTAGTTCCATGGTTTGACCTCTATCAGCTTTCTATGCCTGACTATGACCACGCCTCCGACCTTAATCGCATGGTCAGGGTCAAGTCCAAACCTTCGGTCTGCATTCCCTTGATGCCGTGTGCCACCGCGTGGGGGCGCGGGCATCATGATCTCTCCTATTCGTGACAGCCTGGGCGCCCAGGATTGTAAAACCAATAGGACGTGGGGGTGATGGTCCGAGGAAGAACTGGTGTGAGTGTGTGTCTATGGGAGAGAGTGGTTGCGGTGAGGGAAGGTAAGAAGGTAGGTGGGAGGAATGGACGCTTTGCGTGCTGTAAGGTGAAAAGCACTTTCATGGGGTGAAGAAAAATCACCCGCCCAGTTAGACACTTCCCTTTGGTGGGAGCGGATAAATCTATATAAGTGACAGTGGTCTAGCCTCTTGAAGTAATCATCTCATGGGGGCAAGGGGTATTTTTAGGTCATGGTGCCACGGAATGGAAATCGGACGGGAGATGGAATTGAGAGTAATTGATGCTTTGAATTTAGTGGGAGACCTGGTCTGATGGGATTGTCAATATGACAAGCAGACCTTGCTGCTTGTAGCGAATGTGTCAGAATTCAATATCGACTGAATTGGATATGGAATTCGCTGTTTGCCAATCGCAGACCTTTGGTACAAGCCCGACCCTAGATTGTTTCGATTAATTTCTAATTAGGTGGTTCAAATATCAATCTAAACGTAAATGTCCAAATGCCCATTGATACATCGGCACTGTTGTATTTCCTTGATCCCTGTATAATTAAATCTACCCAAGCGATGAAATGAAATATATTCCAAAAAATAAGGCCTTTCAGCCGTCTCAAGAAAATAGTGTTAATGTTAGATGTACTGTAATAGTCATGATGACGTACCCTGCATAAATAAATCATATTGAGCGAGAGGCGTACAATCTGTACGTTGCCATTATTCAATATGAAGTGTAAACGCTGCCCTAATGCCTCACGAGGGTTGTATTCATGCCTCCACAGATGGCGCCACATTTATCAGAACCGAGTGAATGCTTAAATGTCAAGAAGGGTTTATTTGTAACCATCCATGTGTGCATCTATCCAAAATCCATTCAATAATCTTTGCACTCGCGTCTTGATACGAATCGAAACCTGGTCATGTCAACAGATTTGGCGATCTCCAACGACGTGAATTGGACAATTGGGAGGCAAAAATGAATTTATAAAGTGGACGAGACGGGCCACTCTTACAAATGACCAGTAAATGAATAGCGCGAGGAAAAACATTGGACGGAATATGCTTGTCTATTTAACAGCGGCGGTCCTTAACTGGCATATGATTTGTTCGGGAACAAAAGCAAATTGTGATTTAGCATGTTTCTATTGGGAAGTCAGGCGTGCAGAACACACAACCACATGTTTCACATAGCTAAAACCCAGTGAGCTTGCTGGCACACGATCCGGCCACATGTAATATTAATCCCAACAAAGTGTACTCCAAACAGTATTTTCCCTTATGCACACACACACATTTGCTTATTGCTCCTCCGTCGACCAGCTCGGCTTTAAGATTGTTCTGACGCTGATTACAACGAATGAATTCTGTTCCGATCCAATTCCTTAATGTGATCCGAAGCACGCAATTCCTTGGGCACTTCTTATGCCCAAGATGCTCTATACGCATCTCCCGGAGTTGCGATTAATGAACTTTTTACTTCTTATGGTGTAGGCACGTAAAGCATCAGAGAAAATGATAACCATATAAATTATGTACAGTGAGCTAAATTCCATAGCATCTTCCTACCTCTCCCACCCCTGGGGAAGCTAGCGGCATGGGCGTTACATCCCAGCCTACTTGATAGGTACATGTCTCTTGAAAGAAAAACACAATGACACATAGAGCAGCTCCATGTGTTTGAGAAGAAGTAAATTTGGGACCCGGCCCTGCACAACTAGTGGTTAATCGCTTATCATTCATTCGCCACAATATGTCCCAAGTTAATGAATACATGATGAGCATTTTAATTAGCATCTTAATGAAAAGCTGAGCGATCGATGGCACATTATTCGATGTTCTGGGTGTTTTAACAGGCTGTCGATGGTGGGCTTATCAACGCTTGGAAAGGTAATGGAAACATCAATCCCAAATAAGACTAGCGAGGGAGCGCGCCTCACCGATTAGAGTAATCAATAGTGATTATTTACCGCAGCCAGGATATTGATATATCTTGAGCTTCTCATGTGAGCGAAGAAAGAAGGAGAAAGAAACTAGATCTTTCCCCCATCTACGTTTACATGTACTGCACACGGTGGAACGTCCTCATACTTTGAATAGTGAGGAATACGAGGAAGGTATAGTGGGTCAAGTTGCCTTTAAAATTATGTTGATTAATTCTAAAGCGTTGGTGTTGAATACGAATATCCTGTTGTGTTTCACATCAGTATGTACAATTATAAAGACATACTGACAGGACTTTATATTGTGCATGCATTTGGGCGAGGTGATTCATCGGCGCCCTAGCTATATAGGACGTAATGCCCAACCTCAACATTCTTTTCTGGCTTTTCACAACAATTCTGAACCAAATTCTGTAACACAAATTATCATTGTAATGGCGGTACTTACTTTTATCGAGAAACTTGAAAATACCCCTGAAGCCCGTGTGGTTTCCTTGTATAGGATCTGTGTGGAGCTCTAAGATCATACTTCTGCCTGAGGAGTAGTGTTTTTTCTGGATCATCGAGATGTTACCACATAATTCATAATTCCACCTATGTCTCTCGTTAACCTCCGGCCGCGGCTGATCCAGGAAGAATTTGAGGAAGTCTGTACATCTGTAAAAGACAAAATGCAAAAACATTTTTGTAGTGGAGTACTCGAAGATGGTTAACTCATGAGTCCACATTATGTTCAGCGAAAATTGCATCAAGGCCTCCGATGTTGAAGTCAGTCATTTTCTAAATATATATTGGAGTTGTATTAAAATATTGGTTTTTTGGGGCAAATTTTGCACAAGATAACTACATGTTTCTTAACGAGTCAGCTACTTCATGTACATGATCGCTGTGCAAGAATATAAGATCTAAAATGGACAAAGAGGAGAAATAGTGGGGGGAAATGTCGCAGACGTCTTTATGCAATTTGTTTGAATTTGGCATTTTGTACAGGAGTTGACTCCCAATTTTGGAATTATACCAATGTGTCAATTACGTAACGTTCACCTTGGTTAAGCAATTAATTTTCCTGAATTATTTTGCCACAATTGAACCATTCGCCATCGGAAATGAAGGACTTAATAATGAAACAGAGGTTGTCATCGCGTGTTGTACCACCTTATAAATACACCGAGGAAAGTTGTTAGAACATTCAATCGCTCCAGGCACTCTCAACTCATCCACAAGTCTTCCATGTTGACACCATGCCATCTTATTAACATTGGGAATGATCCTACTATCTCCCAGAACACGCAATGCCGATACATGGGGCAGAAATTTAACTTTGTTGAAATATGAGTAGACATGTCAAGGGTTAGATAGGAAGACAATCGGCAAGGCCAAATCGTTTGATATGGGCAGGGATTGCTGTCAATTGAACCAGCCAATACTTTCTAGCAGTATTGCAGATTCTGGTCGTTAAATACATTTTGGTATATGATAATTGACTATGTCTGATGAGTGCAACTGAATTGGAAAGTATTCCATCCATTGGAAAGTATTCCGTCCATTGGAAAGTATTACGTTCAATTGTGCCTTTGCCATGTTTAGAAAGCAACGATTATTAAAATGTTGACTTACGTTTTGATATGCCTGTTCATGAGTTGGGTTTGAAAGGACAATCAGATATTCTAACTGATGTACACTTGTAACTAATTCTAGATCCATATATCACCTATCATCTTAAACGTACGTTTCCTATATAGTCTTAATCCTGAGTTGGTGAGGACTAAAGGGTGGTCTCCACTGGCTGCGGTAAAGTCTGTGGTAAGCCTTGCGATGATGATGTGTTGTTGAGGAGTGGCGAGGCCCTACCTACATCGTTCACTGACCATGTAGGCAAGGACCTCGTCATTCCACCTAAAGAACCAGCACAAACCGTCGCAAGGCTGACCGCAGAGCTTACTGCAGCCAGTGGAGACCACCCTTTATGCTTGTAAATAAATCATTTTTCCAACCCAGTGGCATGAGTTTTAAAAGGTAAATAAGGAGGAGAAGAACTAACATAACTTCGGAACGAGTGTTCGTTTTCAAAGGTTTGCTAAAATCGCCAGGCAAAGGCAACCTGCATCGGGGGGAATCACTTCTCATTATAAGACGGAAACACAGATTTTAATTAAGTTGTTTTATTTTCGTAGTGGGGAAAGGATTGATTTTATAATATATTTGATCACTTTCATGAATAGTCAGTGTCTGTTGAGGGTGTCGTACACGCCTAAACAATGTTCCTTCATCTTAGATAGTTTTTTAGGGAGGTGGGCGGGAACAAAATTTTTTCCCTGTTGGTGCTGGGAATATGGAGGCGTGAGAGGACGTCAGGATGAACGTGACAGTCTGTGTGTGACGTAGGAGTGACGTGAGGTCGAGTGAAAATCGTTCTCCCGCCATAATGACTGAGAATTATTCAAGAGAACAATTCCCTAATCATTATAAGACGGAAACACAGATTTTAATTAAGTTGTTTTATTTTCGTAGTGGGGAAAGGATTGATTTTATAATATATTTGATCACTTTCATGAATAGTCAGTGTCTGTTGAGGGTGTCGTACACGCCTAAACAAGTCCCAAACCTGCGTCATAGTTGTAGAAAGGCTCTATGAACGGAGGTAGTTTGTGATGGCGTGGGCGTCAGATAAGACGAGACTGCGTCAGTACGCCAGGTTCCATGGGATTTGACGTCTTGTAGGGAGGCCCCTTTTGTGTGAAAAGCAAAATAGGCCCCACCTCGACGGAGAGAATGTAATGAATTTGCTGACGGGTCAGCACCCACGATGGTGAGGAGTTGACGCCACTGTCTAGCAAGGAAGGTAGTGGTCATCGTATTTCCATCTGAGAAGGTAAAGAGGGGATCCTCCATCCTCGTCCTTCTTGATGCTAAACGGTGGGCGTCAAATGCCTGAACTGGGCAGAATATGTTGTTGAGTCTGAGCAGTGAGATGACTGTGGGAGCTGCTGAGACTTGGATGGTTTTGGACCACTTGAGGTCGATGAGAAGCCTATCATGAGTGACTCTTAGGTCACCAAATGTGAGGTGTCTTGATGAATCAAACTGGCTGACGGATCTAGGAGCCAGGTTCGACTGACGCAAGAATGCCTCAAACATCAGGATTATAGCTAGAGAGATGTGAGTTGGATAGGGACGAGAGGCCGCGGCCGATAAGCACGCCGCAACGATGTCTGGCGTCACTGGCAGCTTAGGAGAAGGAATATGACGTACAGTGAGCTGTATCCCTCTGATGGCGTTGGCAACTCTGTTATCGTTGAATGGTTTGACGTCGAGGTTGGATGCTTTATAGAAGGAGCGGAGGAGGCTGAGCGAGTTGGCAATCGTGGGAGGAGCAGAGCCGTTAAGTCGCAGGTATTCAGCAAACCAGCAAATGTGGCGTGGTGACGGTCTTTTGTAGTTGATATGAAGGTGAGAACAGAACGCCAGGAATAGTGTGGCCGCAGAGTCCCTGTTCTTGACCGTGCCTGGACGAAGAGCAGAACGCTGCCTCAGTTGAGCTGCTCTCGCTAGCCTGGCCGCCATTGAATTACCTAGTAAAAATTATACAAAGAGAAATATTCAGGATTAATGTCGACACTTGTGAGGTGATTTCTGACGACAATGTTATGGGCCTGAACTTTATGCTTCTCTGACAGGGCAGCACGAGAGAGGGCGTCTGGGATCTCCATATACACGCCCGGGACGTGTATATATCTGATTGTTATTTGGGCATGTGCTGCAGCGTACCATAATGCACGGGCACACGCCGCCAGTGTAGGATCTCTGGCTCTCCCACCTTTGAATGTATCGATTGTGGCCGTGTTATCGCAGTGGACAACAACTATTTTTCCTGCGTCAGATTTCTTTACGAATCTCCTGACCGCAGCAACACAGTTAATGGCCTCAAGGTGATTTATGCTCCTGGATTGTTTATCCTCGTCAGTGAAGATATAAGCATAGCAGTACTCGCCGTCAGTTGCACCTGAGCCGACCATGCATGCGTCAGCCCAGATCTGACGACCCACCTCTGCTCTAGGTATGATGGTCTTGCCGTTATATTCCGGAAGGAAGTCGGTGAACCAGGAGAGGTCCAGCCTGACGGATTCGTTTATATAGATCCTCCCTCCTTTAGCTGCTCGTAAAGCAGCCAGAAGCCTGTGCATAAATAATCTGGCCGGGTGGACAACCTTGCCAAGATGTGCCACACGCCCGACTACCTGCTGCATTTGCTTCGTTGAGAGGAAAGATTTTTGCTTGGCGTCAGCCAAACACTTGTATATCTCGTCAAGCTTAATCTTTGTGATGGAGATGATATTTTGGTTTGTGTCGAAATCCACGCCCAACCATGTAATTCTTTGTGAGGGGGGCTGTAGTTTCTTGTCAGCCACCGTCAGGCCGAGAGAGGTAATAATATCCACAGCTAGATCATAATGCTGACGGACAGTATCCTTGTCTTTGGCAATGAGGAGGAGGTCATCCAAATACATTAGTGGAGAGGCTCCTTTCTGACGGAGGGCTCTGACTATAAACATGGCTGCTCTTTGCATAATAAGGGAAGATATCCTGGCTCCAAATGGCATAGCTTTGTCGAAATAGAATAAACCTTCATGTTGTACGCCCTGCAGGGGCCAGTCAAGTGGACAAACCATGAAGTGTCTATAGGCCCTCTTGAGGTCGATGACGGCCATTGAGCACTGTGGTGAATTAATTCCCTGTATAATGTCAAGAGCCATTGTTATCGTTGGTAGGTTGTGATGAGTTGTGACACCATTGTATGAGTTCTTTCGAATATATCTATTCACGCCCCCGTCAGGGTAGGACAAATCGACAATAATTCTACGAGAACCATCTGATTTAGGTCTGGTCATGAGCGGGCTCACCTTCGTCCATGGTACGAAAGGTGGCGTGTAATATGGGCCAGCGAGAGCCCCCAGGCTTGCTTCTACCTGAATATAAGAGTTAACACTATCCTTATAAGCATTTCCTGACGGATGGTTTGTTTGGGTCTCAGTTCCGCGCATGGGTCCCCCGGTATATTGCATAGGGAACCCGAACACTACGCCACTGAGGACCATGTCATCGTCAGGATGACCTGTCGCAAGGCTTGTCCACGCCTCAATATTCAAGTTAGATGGGAGGGGGATCCTGGCCCCTCTCCAGTTAGGTACACCACAGTCTTTAACTTTATTAAAAATATCGGATAAATTGCTAGAGACACTAGGGATAGGAGCAGGCCATTGTTCATATCGGTCAAAATTGGCATTGACGCCCACCTCACTATGACCGATAGACTCGATAACACAACATTCACTATCACTAGCTGGATCACAACAAATATCATACATCTGGTTGGCGTGGCCATCACCAGGGACACTTTCAATAATATTATCGTGTGGGTTAGAATTGTTAGTCACATTGCCGACATTGGGACGGCTGTCATGATTTGTAAATACCTGAGGGGGGCGTGTCGACTGAAGCTCCAAGTCTTGTGACGGTGGCTGTGCATCGAGAACCGATGCGTCGATGGCCTTCTCTGGCTGTTTACATGGATTGTCATTAGAATGGAGGCTTCCATTCGAGCTGTAATGGCGAGGGACGACATGTTTTCCTTCGCAGTATGTCTGATTAGACTTATTCCGATCTGAATCGTTGAATATATGATGAACTTGACTTGTCAAAGTGGGGAAATCTGTTCGATGACCACCATCTTGGATTCTAGGCGGATGCGAATTGTGCGCATGCGCAACCAGTTTGTTTACTTCCTGAGAACGAGGAAAGATAAATGGATATGCACGAGCAAGGTGGGTAGAAGAAATATCCGGGAATATAGGTAGAACAGAACATGAAACCGATTCAAATACTTTCGGAGAAACACTAACAGTGGAGAGGCAAGGGTTAAGTGTATCGTCCTGCCCCTTCAAACCGAGTTTTTTGACTTGGAATCGGCTGCATTATCGGTGCCAACGTGTTCGTTGGTTGACCTACTTTTCCCCCATTGGTTCTTCTTGAACCCGGACCTGTCGTTGTTATTGTGGGGGCCCTCTTTTGGCGTGTTGTTCTTGCGATTATTACACGCCCTAGCTGTGTGACTTAACTCTCTGTTCTTCGTTGCAAAAAAGCAGTATCCGCAACAATGAACGAGGGTTACAGCACCCTCGGTGTGTGAAAACTGGTTATAACACTCGTCGGAATTAAATTTCACACACGGTATATGTACACCTGATTTCTTTGCAGTGGGCTTGCGTGGCAACCAGCTGAGGCGTGTGCGGTGTTGCTGAATCTCGTTGGCGTCAGACCAGCTGAGTGATCCGTCGAGGATATAGTCAACAACGGTTTGCGACCACACCTTGGGACCATCCCAGCCATGTGAGGCAGTATCTTGAGCTAGCTGGGACAAGTGAAGTGCCATGGCCTTTGATTTAGATCCGTCAGGTATAGATGCACACAACATAAGCGCCAGGCCACAGGCGTATTCGGCGAAAGAAAGGTCCCTCTTCTCCTCCTTTACCCTGGCCGCCATGTCAGGGGGAAGCATGAGTTCGGGCGTAAGTAGTTTTTGCTTCTTACCTTTTTTCTTTCCCATAGTGGCGTGCTGTCTTGATAATGCCTTGGTGACACTATCTGTATGCTTGTAAAGCCTCTTTAGGTGTGTAGGCGTCGGCATCTCGTCCTCGGAGGACGAGGATGAGACTGCTGCCTCCTCCCTGAATGGGTGACGAGCCTCGGCCGAAGTCTTGAACTTTCGTTTCTTCCCTCTTTTTCTAGACGACCTAAAGATCACCTCTTCCTCAGTAGAAGATGCAGAGGAGGGTGATGAAGTCGACGAGGATGCTGACGACGAGGAGGACGAGGACCCGGACGGGGATGAAGGCGTGCGATGACCATGTTTACGTCCGCCCAACTTGCGGCGCTTCTTGGCGGGAACCTTCGTGGACTCGTGGCTTGCAGAAGCTTTGACTGACGCCTTGCCGGGGAGGCTCTGGGTGCTACCCATTGCCTGCGGCTGGCCCCGACCAAACTCAGCGATAGTCGCAGTTCTTGCTTCAGCCCTGACGGAGTCACACATTTTCTTCAGGTAGCCATCAAAGAAACCCTTGTTAATGTATCCTTCCAAGAAACTGAGGTTGCTGGGAAGTTCAGGCGCAGCCGGCGGAGGAAGCGTATCCTTCTTCTTCTTGGCAGGCGCCTTTGGCGGAGGAATGTCAGCCATTATCTCGTGAGTGGGATCTGAGCCTTCGGGCGTGTTGTCTTTCGCCTTCCTAGCTGAAGCCTTCCTAGTAGGAGTAGTGACTGGCTTCTTTGCAGACCTTCGACGAGGCATGTTGTACGCCTATTTAAAACCTTGAACCGGGAGTGAGTTACCTTCTGCCACCCACGGAATCCGGAACAAAATTTTTTCCCTGTTGGTGCTGGGAATATGGAGGCGTGAGAGGACGTCAGGATGAACGTGACAGTCTGTGTGTGACGTAGGAGTGACGTGAGGTCGAGTGAAAATCGTTCTCCCGCCATAAT
Source organism: Sthenelais limicola (assembly GCA_942159475.1). NCBI lineage: Eukaryota > Metazoa > Annelida > Polychaeta > Phyllodocida > Sigalionidae > Sthenelais > Sthenelais limicola. Next base: position 65,026,609 of record OW804097.1, on the reverse strand, counting down.
GACTGAGAATTATTCAAGAGAACAATTCCCTAATAATGAACTTCTAATTTTGTATGCTGTTAGAGGCCTTTTGGAAAGCATTGCCTTACCTAAAGTATGCCTCAGCTACGAGAACCCTAGAGGCACATGAGAAGATCTTGGATATTTTAAAGCAATTGACGACGGCCAAAATCCGCATATCTTTGCAATAATTGAACCAAACCCATCAAAAGAAATTCATACGATGGGGTGTAAGAAATCACCGGGATATTTCACCTAAGTAATTATTCTATTGTTCATTATATTTCTTGCTGCATAGCATTGAAATGAACCCATTCCTTCTTTGAATGAAATAAATAATTCTGTAATATAATACAATTGTGATGAAGTGATAGGAACATGTATTATGTTATTATTTATATTTTTTGGACTATTGATATACTATGACTTTAGAATGTGGAACGCGCTTATCATCAGTACATTCACAATGAACTTAAGTCAATTTCCAGACATCTTAAAATGACTGCTAAATATTTACATTTTTAATCTAATTCTGCGGGGCCTAATGGCTGTGTTTCCTTCGAGCACTGGATCTGCACTCACTTAATTTAAATATTAGTTACGAACATGTCTGGGGCAATAAAAATAATGACACAAGGCGACAAATAAGCACGCACTGTTTTAGAAAGACAACTCCTCTGGCCACCTTCGGGAAACATTGTTTTATTTTCTAAAAAAAAAATACGATGTCGACGTCTTAGCAAAGTGCAACTGTGACTTTGAATAAAACGAATGATAACCTTCATTTTACAAGTTCTAAGGGAAAATCCGCGCGAAATGTAAATCTATAAATAAACACCAGCTGCACCGGTTCGCCCATCTGTTTTGGCAAAAACCTTCGGTCAATGCATTATGAACCTGCGACCTGCAATTCAAAAATGTCTATTGGCTTCCTTGTTTGGAGGAAATACAGATCAAATATCCTACGATGGATCATGTTCGTACTTGTATTTAATTCAGTGCTTTGTTAAGAGCTAACTGTCAACGCAATCCGTCCACCTTCCCACATGAAAGAAGAATCAATGGATCGAAATGATACTGAAACCTGCTTTAAAAAACTTGGACATCGGCATATAGGGCCTATTCCACTAAACCCATTATCATGCGATTCTCACAGAATTTAGTGCAAAAGAGTCCTCTGCGGCGCAAAATCGCATGAGAATCGGCTTAGTGGCCATTTACTCCTTTAGATGCAAACACAAAGGGATCAAAGCGTTTGCTCGGATGTGTTGTACCTCGTATATTAGAATAACATAATGCATTTCTTAATAATGTACATTGAGTACACCGTGCAAGAGGTGGTGCAAACTATAACACTTTTGCTTGATTAGGTTATTTGGGGTTTGGGAATCATTGGGATTGAAAAACAAATCAATTCTGATTAATTGTATTCAAATCCTCTTCAACTTCAACGCAGCTAGATTATTTGGCAGTAGCATAGCTTACCTCACTCGTACTCGACGGGCTTTCCTGAGGGAAAATTTGATTTGTTCTGTTGTTAAAAGGCAATTCATTATGTGAAAGCAGTTTAGCAATAATCTGATCGGCCTGTCTCAATTAAATCTAAACACCCACACCCATGCCCATGGTCTTTATGAAAAAGGAGCATTTAATACCAAATGCTAAAAGATGTTCTAATTCTCTCTCTAGATAATTTTAAGTAATGCCTTCAAGTGATTGTGGAATAATTTTAGATCCATTACGAATTACTCTAGCTCCGGGCCCTTCCCATAGCACACAAGTTGGGCCAACATTCATTCATTTAATATTCACACCCTGAACGAAATAAATGTCGCGAGATTAAGATAAAAATTCTTCATCAATCGTTACACAATATTCCTTTGTAAAATAAATCTTCCTTCATGAACACTAAAAAACCCAAACACGCTGAATGAATTTTAATCTGAGACCAATTTGCTAGAACAAATTCCGAGAGGAACACACGGTATTGATAGGTGTATTGGGAGAAAGAAAGAAAATCCTGCCATTACAAAGACTATTCCTCTCCCAGGCAGAGGAATCTTTGCATGCTATCAAAGGGGCATGAAACTGTCAGACGGGGAAACGGGGGGCTGATAATTAATTATTAGAGGACGAGGACTACCGTTAAGGCATATATATATATATCTAAACAATTCTACCAGTCTAAAAAGCAACGCTTTATCTCACTGTCGCATTTGCTACAGCTAGCAGGCTAATTATATATTTCGGTCCTTTTGAGAAACATTGCTTTCCTGGTAGCCTGTAGATAGTACAACTGTACGCCTGAACTGTAATTTCTCTACGTTATTTCATATGCGCCCCTACTGTGAGTTATCCTTGCCGTTCGTCGAATTTAATACTAATTCAAAGACTCGGATGTCGGAACCTATTATCTACCGGATATGTTAATGTACTCAATAAAATACAAATGAATTAGATCAATTAAATTGGTTGAAATGATCGAAACACTATTCAATTACTTCCTTGATTTCGGACTGCATCTTAAATATAATAATACGTTATTATAGGGGTGTCTCATTAACATTAACATTAATATAGTAGAACTAAGAATAAAATACACCACTGCTATATAACAAGAAAATAATCCAATCCTTGGAATTGGAAGTCAAGAGTGAAAAAAGCAAAATGGTAAAAAATCGAAGTGGAATAAAACAAACATGCGGCAAGATATCCAATTGGCATAATTAGGAAGCTGTGGGGAACGCTAGATCTATGTCGATCTAGAGGAAACGATTAGTAACTTTGTTTAGGGGCATCCGAGTGGTTCTGATGGAATTGGCCCAACTTCCCTCATTCTCATGAGATAAATAGATTGTGGGTAGAGGACACGCCTTTGTAAGGCAGTATGATACTGCCAGAAAGGAAAAGATAAGGAAATCTGCTCAAGATCAAGGCCCAACCTCTCACAGACCCACTTTTGATCAAGAGTCAGTCTTAAATAGCATTTGAGACATTGCTCCGAGCCTATTTCGAGTTAATGCTCTAGCTTTCCGACCAATGTGCTAGGATCGTGAATAAATGGAGGGAACAGGAAATTATAGAACCAAAATAGCACCTCCAAACCACCGTGTACTAATTCACACACATATTATTTAGGTTCGAAAGCCGGCAGACAGTAAAATCAACACAATTGAAACTAAATTACATTAAATTTTACTGAAATGAACTTATTAGTTTCTGATTTCTGTTCTAGGTACTCTGTTCTCAGTAGGCGTCCAATTTACCTACGTTTCCTATGTACAGACTTTATAAATCGCGAATGTGTGGGCGGGCCTTTAGGAAATAATGAGTTGATCATGTCTCCTGAAAGTTACCTAAAATTCTAAATATGGAATGTTAAGATACGTCCTGTTATCTTTAGTTCTGGGATTACTCTTCTCGCGTATGAGAGGAGTAGAATTGGGTTTATAATTAAATGGTTTGTAATGATTATTTTGTCAAGCACATTTTCTTAACAATCTTTTAGATTCATTCACCATTAGGAATGCTTTATATTCAATTCAGCAAACAAATGGATTGATTCATTAATAAAAAGGTTGGTTTTTTCAAAAGAACTCACATGAAGTTGATAAGTGGTAGAACCTTAATCAATGATAATATAAAAAATAATTGACATAAAAATGAATAATTGATGATTGTAAAAAGCGTTCATTTTCTTCACCGGGTAAATAAGGGTACCTTAATCCGTTCAGATAAACTTATTTTATATAATTCTCCGGAAACCACACGAAAATGGCGAAAGGAAAATCACCGACACTGATAACATTGCAAACGAGACCCGATTCAATGCTGTCAAAATACATATAATATCCCTTAAGTGTGAGGGTATCTCAGATTAGAATTAAGGTTATGGTTTCAGAGGGGACTCAATTTCACTATGTAGATTGAAACGTCCGCTATCTAACCTGAGGGATATGGTTGCATGGTTTAAAACAATCTGTGCTGTGTCAAACAAACTTGTTATTTTAAACTATTTGCACAAGTGATTTTTACATTTTGTTTTAGTATCACATTTCCAGGCTAGGACGAAATTGGGTCCAGCAGGCATTTATTCAATATTCATTTAAGGGTCGTATAAAGGGTCGTATTTCTTGATAGAATTCATCCGTGAAATTTTAATTCACTACAAGTTATTTCCTGTCATCATTTTATGAGTCGAACCGCGATGATTAACGGTCTTGGAATTTTAACACTGTCAATAGTAAAACGATTAGTCATTCATTTTTCAAAAATAATAAGGCAGATTTTGTGAAAATGGAGAGCATCTTCAGATGATAGAAAAGGCCTCTTCCCATTAGAGTGTTATGGCTACCGTTTCAAGGTAAATCAGATTATGGGACCTTTGATTCCTGAAAGATCTTAGTCAAAGCATCCCTTTTAATTCTTTTGTGCGACTTCTGACATAAACGCCGAGGCAGCAAGGCGTTGGTAATGCTCATCTCCCCAAAAGATTCAAAGTAAATCCCCTTTCATCAGATTCCAGTAAATAAATCACGACATTACATTTTCTGAAAGTGGGCGCATTAACATGAAAAAGCTCACGGTGATGAACAGGGAGGAGGTCTTAAATTTAATGGTTTAAAGTAATACCTCAATATCTTGTAATTAACAATAACCCGCGGAGAAAGAACAGCGATTCCCCAAATGAAATATCGCGCCTGACTTCAAACTAAAAGCTATAAATGTTGAGGTTTACGACTAAATCTTTTGTCGCTGGTGTAATTAAAATCAATAGCTTTTACTAACGCATTGATCTGTTTCTTTGTGGTTGATTTCAAATCACTGGCGCTTATGACAGAAATTTTGAAGAAGAAGAAGAAGAAGAAGAAGAAGAAGAACATTTAAAAACGTTCGATGCACGTTCAGGTACTTTTTACTTGTTTCCTAAGATTGTGATTGCATACATTTATATAGGCGTGAAAAGTGCTCAGTATTTTCCACTTTGAGTGGAAAGACGGACCTTCATGACCATACAAATTGCTTCTTTCGCCGTTCTCAGTCTTTTAGGCAGAACATGGAAAGAAATAACAAATTCTGTCATGGGACTTGTATGGTTCTGAGGTGGTTTTTTTTTTACAGAGATCTACTCTGGACTATTGGCATCAGAGCTCGTCCTTCCTCTGACAAAGGACCTCAGGCATTGTGGCAATTGCCTTTCTCTTTGAATACATATCCCTTCCAGGGAACATAAAGATTGTGAAATTAAGACCCAATGTTCCAACGGGTCTCTACTCCTGCATAAAACACTCTCTAGACTAGACCCTTGGGTGCTATAGTATCATTATCAGACCTGCAAAGCACACCATTCTTTTTGAAAAATCGAAATAGTGTTAAAGTGATGTGACAGATGTATGCTTTCCTTGTCCTACTGTTTGCTATTTGCTTTTTGGTTATGTTACTGAAAAGAAGTTAATCACCTTTGGAGTTGTATACTATACCACTTTCATTTTAGCCAGCAGCCTTTTTTATTGCTTCACAAAGTTAAAACTAATGTCCAATAGTAAGAAAATATATTAGTACATGTATATGATTCTGTTTGATATCCCCCCCACTGGAGATTCTGGAGTGTTCAATTAGGAACCTTGTCAAAGTTTATTTCCAAGAAATAAGGGTGGATCATCCTTTCCTTTTTCATTCGTAATGATTAAGATATAATAACATATGTTACGGGGAAGCGGGGGCAACTACTCATTTGAATACATTTGTATGGCTCGGATGGGATGAAGAAGTATTAACACAATAACCAGTTGCAGGAGACGAAGCTCAGCATGTGTATCATGTCTAAGACATAATAAGAACAAGTGCATCAGTTAATTGAAAAAAGTAACAATTTATAACAAAACATTATCAAAAACCGTCGTAATTTTTTGCCAAACTTAAGATATCAGTCCTGAGTTGTTGACTGGACGGCTTTGAGTGACTGGCTGTTACTGTTAAGAAATGGAACATATCATAAAGACCCACCGGCCGACCCCCATCCCCCCCAACCCCCACCCGCCGCCACACACACATTTGTTTTTCAATCATGCATAACTCACTATGAAATGTGCAATTCATGCATTGGTTTTTAATACATGATTTATTAAACGATGTCTAGTTTTCTGCCGGAGGACAGTGGTTTGGTATTTTGTAAACATTGACCATTGGGTCGAGGAATGTCAAGAATGTCGAGAATTAAATAAAATCACTTTAGCCACAATTCCTTTTTTCGGACATGAAAGATAGTCCCAGATAGTGAGCTTTGAATAATATAATGAATTTCCAGTCAAATAGACGCCTATTTGCGTAAAGGTGTAAAATTGCCCAGACGATAAATGTTGTTGAACAATCTGGGAACATTTGCCAACCAACAATGCCATTAGCTACTCACGATCGTCTCGACTGAGCAATGTAAAACATCGCTGGCATGTGTTCTTACCATCGCTCTTATGTCTGGCCTTCCTTTCCCATTCACTACACTGCGGAGATAAGTGGTTCTTACGGAGGTTATTCTTAAATACCAGAAAAATGTGGTGGCTGACTGTGCAGACACAACACAAGACATTACATCGGAACGCCTGGAGTAAAAGGGACAGACATCCAGGGAACGGGAGATCGAGAGATCAAGATGGAAGTAAAGAAATAGAGACGTCATCCCAGTGGTGAGGCAATATAAATGAATGGGCTTTCTCCTGGCAGGATTTTCAGACTTTGATCTGATCTTCTTCAAGGATCATCAATGTGGATGATTAAATCTTTGCTGAGCCTTCCAGAATTAGATAAGATCTGCTGATGTGTATGAAACTCGCGTGAAGTTTTCGTCTGGCGTTAAAGCCTTGGGCGAGTGACTACTATCGCGATGGAAGTTCGTTCAGAGTTTATACCAACACAGGAAAGATGCCCAGCGTTTCAAAATCCGGGAGTCCTTTACATCTTTCTCAAATGTAAACTTTAATCATAGCTTTTTCATTTCAACCAAAGGAAAACACTGGGTAGATAGTGGTTAGCTTTCATCTCTGCGATGAATATACTATTTTTGCAAAGAAACTGTCTGAAAACTTCAAATTACAATTGAAGGGATCTCGCGGGAGTACAGAGTTCAATATAATTACAAATGTTATTAGTAATGCAGACAAGGTAAAGTTATGTTTAAAGAGGATTTTAAAAAGAGTATAACTTTATAGTAAGCTTTGATTTCATTTATTCTTCTGTTCCCACTATCCAAATTGTTGATGTAGTATACTCCACAGGCATCCAGCAGTCGTATCGAAATATTCTAAACATTTTACCATTCGGCTCAGGAAATATGTTGTGACCGAATGTTAAGAATCGATTCTATAGGGAACCGTATTTGGGGAATTCCCTACCTGTGAATATAAGAATGAGCATAGATAGTGAATATTTTGTATAATGTATTATAACAGATAGGATGTGTGTCCTGAATTGTGTTTGACAGTTTGAATGGACTAGTTTTGACGATTATTATAAATCTGTACTTTATGTAAGTCTGTGGGGAGGAGAGTTATTGTAATTTGAAACTTGATGCTTAATTGGATATTTTTGGAGATGTTCTATTGAAGTTTCCCAACTGTCGTATGTTGGTTGAATCATAAGTAAGAATAACTATTGCTGTTTAAGTTAGTATATTTCTTCTTGTATAATGCTAGGCAACGCACGAAAACATTTACCACGTCGACATGCGTCTTTATTATTATGATTAAATGTATGGCCTTTGTTTTTAATAAAAAAAAATTGATAACACAACATCTTATAATCTTATATAACATCTTATAATGCACACGGAGAATTTCTAAGTAGGGCAACGATCAATTTGAAGCCAATACTTCATTGATAACTATTATAGGATTCCTTTGGTAATTGTTATCAAAGACTTCCATAGTATTTCCGTTCCTTGTCTCCCCACAAATTCACAAATAATCAAGTGACAAATGGTCCTTCACGTATTGTCCTTTCAGAAATCCAAATTTGTAACACTTCAACTGTAGAGCTCTGCCTATGGACAATGCCAGGGAACCCACCATTGTCTTGAAACGAAAGGAAAATACTTTTTGAAGACAAAAAGCGATTATTCGGCTAATTGTTTGCAATTGGTTCTCTCACCAAATGTCACAATATGGACAGCCTCTTCACTAAAAGCATTGCCGATCCTGCATGGCCAACAAGTTTAAATGCATTCAAGACCTGGATTCTTGTAGATTGCTGGTGAATTTCTGTAGCTCCATGTTTGGCCAAAGCAGAAATGTTTAAATTCAGAATTGCACAAGCAAAGCAAGTCAACTGGTTATTCTGTGGTGTAAAAGTCAGGGCCTAAAAGTGATATCACATTAGTTCGCATATCATATAATGTCTGGTCGTTCGCATATTTTTTAAAGATCTCAGACTACAGAATACGGTTCATGTTCCTTTAATTAAATGTGACTGGGCAAAAATGAAATCAATTCTGCTCATCACGTTCCCGGAAGGATCTACAAAAAGACACAACTGAATTTTGTACCAGGGCCAAATGTTCTTCGGAAATGTTAATGTGGCACTTCCAAATTTCACAGAATACTGGGAATCCACTGCAATCTGTGAACTTACATTGATTCTCATCTATTAGTATTATGTTAAAATGTCTTACCAGACTTACTCATTGTTTCATTTATAGGACGTAATATCAATATTTTGCGGATGTGATATGTTTATACACGAATTTAAAATCGAATTAGTCGACTGAAAACGAGCGCTGGTGTGTTATAAGAAGAGAACGGATTTCAGCGGGTCACCAAAATATAAACCTGTACATTTCTGAATTCCTGTGCAAAAATAGAATCCTTCCAAATGTAGGTCAAATGAATTTGACGGGGTATAAGAGAACGGAACAAAAAGTAGAAAAACTAGTTTTCGATCTTATGGATATTAACTGAGAATGCAAATTTAAGATGACGATCGTAGGCTAAAATGTGTTGAAACAGTTTAGGTATATATCTTTCCTTTCCACAAATCTTTGGCTGAGACACCACCTGCACCTCTTTTCCCGGTACTTACACCAAGACCACACACACCACCACCACTATCCCGGATCATGCCAGCAGTAATCACACAAGCGACCTAAGCAACTTTCTTCTTAAGCATCTGCTTATTTCTTATTTTCATTAAAGCCGTAATTTCCTCGTGGATTTTTCAAGGTAATTCTACCCTCATTGCTCAACGGTCTCAAGGGTGTTTAGTTTTTTTACGTTTTGCCATCTTGAAAAACCTAGGAGGTAATGCTTCATTTTCAGGACTGAAGTTCCGAAGGAGGTAACCTTGAAAAGTAAATTAAAGTGCAAAAATACGGGAGTTCCTTTGGGGTTTGTGAGGTATAAAAGTAATTTTGCCAGGGTGAATCGGAACTCACTGACCAGACAGCATAATGGTGAAAACAATTATATCGCGGTGGAATTTCCATTGCGTAAAGGGAGGAGACCCAGTGGTTGTTGATTTCCGCCAATTTCCCTAGAACAATGACGCAACGTGGACTGTTGGCTGGGAAAGAAATGCGGCAATTTATCTTTGATGTTCATTCAACCTATTACGATCCAATCCTTTTACGATCCAAACAACATAAGAATAAGTTAGCTTGAATCACTAAAGAAACATATTCAGGGTGACAGGGTGAGAGGATACCAAATTAATATATCCAATGGTCCATCGCACATTGCAAACTTCAAAATGAAATTCATCAGCAACTACGGTATCATTTTAGTGAAGAGCAGAGATCGTGCTCTCATGCAAAAATGTTCATTCAACCGGTTGGTTCGGTTGTCATAGCAACCTCACAAAATGTCACGAGCCATATGTGCAGGATCAACGATGGAGTTTCTGGTTTGTCAAGCTAGTCAATACTTGGACTCTGTCATGTTTTGCTCATCTCTCGCCCGTATACGCCCAAGGGTGACACTTTCGTAATGGAGTTTCAAGTCCCCTTGCATCCCCCGCGTCGCCATCGAAGGCGCGCGCATCTCCACCGCCATGCACGTTTGTGACACCCTCGTTAATTGGCTAGATCCTGGCCAGCCGATCCAGCCGATCCAGCCGATCCTAGCGCCACCTTCATCAGTATCCAGCTATGACAGATGGAAGGACCTAAAGCATCTGAAGCAAACCATGAGCGTTCGGGGATATTCCCCATACGTCAATGGGGCAAAGGTTTAGTCTGATATTAACAGAGGCTCGGCGAACATGATTATATAATGTCTTGACGAAGAAAGAGTTCAGCAACAAGGCCGAACGAACTATTATGGTAAAAATTAATGTGCCACAAATAATTCCAACAAGCGATTTTTGTCACGTTTCATTTTTTGCGCCCTACCTGATCTCTCAGGCCCTCCTTTCCTTCAACCTTGTCATAAGTCATCCATTATCAAATACACGGCAGAAAAATAAACAGCCTTTCTGATGATGACATGTCTTTTGAACACCATTTTTTGGGTAAGTGTGCCTGTCACAGAAATCATAATGTTCAATTCCTCAGTCATCCACTTATTAGTTTAATGCTACTTCTCATATATGTATTAGTTAGATTTTGCTTTAGTTTTTCCCAAACGCCTGCAACTCTCATTTCTCTTCTTTTACCTGGCTATTGCCGTTTAATAGTCGTTCTTTCCTTCACATATTTGATATCGCAGTCGTTCACGGGAGAGGGCATTATTTTTTCATAGGATTCTGCCCAAGACCCTGAGAGAAATAGAGTAAAATGGTAGTCTTGAGTGTCTATTGTATTATGTAATAGTAACTAAATTTATATGGTTTTGCCGTCCCGATATCTTTAAGAGAATCTACCTTTACAGATTTTATAATTAATCTCCGATGATTATTGTCTTGAATTTAGGTTTTGGGTTATCCAGCATGACCAGGATGGTTTCCTTCTTACTTGCCTAAATTATATACCTTGCCTATAATATCATAGTAACATGGAATTGTTCCATAAAAGCAACTCAAATTCTTGTCTAAAACGTTGTAAATGGTCACAGACTACAACAACAGCATGTCATGTCGCTTATGTCATTTCGTGTTGTAAGAAAGAGCTTATTCTTGAGACCAATATAGCCCCTGACTCGCTAGAAAGAGGCGAATGTAATAAATTATTCATATGTATGTAGCAGACTATACTTGGTCGTACTACCACGGTAATAAGGTATCCATATCATGCATCAATTTCCCCCCTTTGTGAGTCATTTCTTTGACACAACACAGTACTGAGATCTATATGTAAGACCCAGTAACGATGGCAGCTCGCTCTAATTGGATGAATATACATTGTGGCTTAGCACCAACATCATATAATATATATGTACGGTATTGCAGGCCCAGGAAGGCTGTTTTACTGGGGATTATTTATAAGTTCTACAGTGGATTTGCCAAAGCCAATGCATGCAAGCGTACATTGACACTCACAGTGACAGTATTTTCCGTTACAACATACTTAAAGGTACATATTTTAAAGGTGGAATAAATTAAACATGAATTTTATTTAAACTCACTTGTTGGTAATGGGGACCTTGAGATCAAATTCCAGAAATGTAAGTTCAACGATCTCATCCAAATCCCCGATGAAGGTGTAGAGTATACAGTTGATATTGGGCGGGTAGACCTCGGGGAAGTTGGGTGAAGTGAAGGTACCTTTTGACCGACCATAGCTTTGGTACACGACACATTCACATGCTGCAAGGAGAGAAAGTGAGAATATGCATGAGCGGCTTGTCAGAGATAACAAGATTTTACAGACTTTCATTCCACAGTACCTACCTCATCCCGGAGCTGAAATGTTTCCAACAGGCCTGACTATGCAACATGGGTAGCACAAAGAGTCTCATCTATCGCAAGATTACTTATAGTGAGAGTGTATAAAATTCTCAGTTTCTAGTATTCAATTATTATCCGTTGTACTTTGAACAGAATATAAAGCAAAGAATCCATTTCTTTCATTATCCATGGTATAAATTATCCTTAGCCTTAGGTTAGTAGAATGTAGTGATTAATGTGTCTCATTTGCAAATATCATGTTAAATACAATGGTTAGTATGTCAGAAGTGCAATATTCATGTTATATTCCACGAAGGGGTTAGTTCGAATCACTGTTCAGGAAAGTTATTGTATCTGTTGGTTCTATTGACAGCACAGTATGTCATAAGATATCTCCCCAGATATACGCTAATGAGCAAGTATGAAATTACTACGACACTATATCAAGACATTTGTCATTCTATAATTGCTTGCAAGATTCATCTCGGGTAATTAGTGAGGACCTATGTAGGCTAAAATGGAAACATAAATTAAAGCCACTGTATCTAAATAATTAATTTGGGATCTGCTTCTTTTGCATCAGAGAAAATTATGTTATGTTGGTCACTGTCATTATATTATTGCTCCCTCTTTTAAACATGAACATGGGTTTATGTTCGCATACCTTTATTTTTTCTTTTCTTAGTGTAGGATGATATATCTTCGTGCCATAAATTCAACACATGTGTATGTTTAATATGCAATGCATTATCATAACATCTCCATAACTCCTGCTAAACGGTTTCCTATGCGGTAGTATGGGTTCCATTTCAATGCTCAACACCTCAAATTACTTTTGATATTATGTTCCTTTCACTATGCAAACCGAAATTATACATTTTGTACATCCTAAATGACTCTCGCAATTCGAAATTATGAACTGTGATTTTATTTGTAATGGGACACTATATGTAAAACGAAGGATATAATCCAGAGTTATCGAGAGATACTGTTCAGTTATTGACGGATCAGCATTGATTGACCTATCATTCCATTGGTTCCCCTGGTACCAGTTTTCTCCCCATGGGATCGCTACAGAAATAACTCGTTTAAAATACTGACGTAAGGAATGATGGTTATGCACGAGCAATCGCGAATAGGTCCACAATAATATTATCTTAAATCATATCAACTTTGTCATTTCGCGTATAGAATAATCCCTAGGTTGGAATACCACTTCAACTCCCAAATATATTCTTCATTCTCTGGTACAAGTCAATCTAATTCTTCCAGCTGATTGCCTGCCCTCTAATCCTCTCCCATTAATTGAGTAAAGTCATTAAAGGAGGTAATTCATGGTTCGACTAGAATAGAACCACAACCGCTGGCACTGACATACATACACTGTGTACTAGGGCAGAGAGGAGGCAGTGCTTCGTTATGTGAACCCCTGGAATCCATCAATGTTGTCATTTGTAGCACTACCCTCGTACCCTGACCCACATTTTACCTCCTGTGTGCCTCATCAGTGTTGTCCTATTTGCTGGTGGGCCGCAGAGGATAAGGCACAAAGCCTCGGAGGATGGCAGCTGATAAGTCCACCATCAACAATGGACGTACCGAGCCCTGATATGGGTATATTCCAATCAGGTGTAACGGATGGCCTCGCATTGCATAAATAGTTCCAGTCCCAGTATAAGTACCCCCCGGGAAGACACTGAATGATATCTGATATGAGGCATGCGGCGCAACTTTGCTTGCTTTTCTTTTAGATTCGCCCCAGTGAGTTTTTATTTTAAGATGTGACTCTTTGGTCTATTGTCTACACTTACAACGGGGACTCGAACACTTGGCATCCCACTAAACATAGATTGTCAACACAATTCATATTGAATTCATGTTAGTATAATAGAATATGAAATATAAAAATAAATTTATCTTAATTAATGAGTTAATGCGATGAGATGGTGGTTGAGATTTAAAGGATATATGAATAGTGATGATAACAGTGGGAAATGGAGTACAGTTTACTGGTTAGTAATACTTGGTTCTATCGATTCAGATGAGATAATCAGTCTGAGCAACAGGTGTAAATATAAATATAACATAACATTAAAGGTAAATTCCAGAGTCATATGCATTGCTTCAGGCGGGAGGTCAAGGAACTTATGCATGGAAAAAGAAGGGGTCACAATTTATTTTTCAAACTTTGCCAAAACAAACAGGATGTCACTGAACTTTATTGTTTTTTTAATATATATTTTAGGGACGACTGAAGCTTACTAGTTACCACTCACTAAGAAAATCCAGGTGTGTGTGGAGGGGGGGGGGGCGGTATTTTCCCCCGTTTTTACAAGATTTCAGACAAATGAATCCGATTTGTGTCTTGTAAATCTCTCCAACCATATAGTTGACATACAGTTTCGTCCTCACAAATTAAAAAAAACGGGGTGTCAACATACTTTGAATAAAATTAATCAGTTTTGAAGATGACTAATGATCACGTTTTTGAACTCATCAGAATACAAATTCGACTGAATAACCTTTTTCGGGGTCTGGTAACCCCCTGTTTGTATTACTTCTACTAGCAATATATTAAGTCAGCTATGCATATATACCAATTCTAATGGGAAATGTAGGATTCAATCGTCTGATATGCTGGACAATGGAGAAAATATCTCTTTTCCCTGTATGATCCTTTAGCAAATTCAGTGGTCCCTAAAATAAATACTAATCCGGAAACATATATAGTGTTTATCGGCTTTTTGGTTTCAACCAAATATGCTCTTTCACAAGTGAAAGTTTTAAAACTAATGCCATTGTTCCTTCTGCTTTTATTAAACGCTGGTATGTACATTTTAAACAAACCTCTAAGGCTTACTATCAAGTTGAATGTCTTAATTTTGCTAGCAACAGAACAGAACAACGAAAATGAAGTTAACTTACACCACATTTCTGACTAATTTTAGAAGTTAATTACCAGTAACAGAAAAAGAAACTTAAAACTGGTACCCTGAAAATTGTGTTTTTACCGCATCACTACCTTTGTTTTAAGCAATTCCATTACGGGTAATTCAAAGCAATTCAATCCTATCAGTTTGATGCGCACTTATTTGATTAATCTCCCACAGATTTTAACTAGGAGCGTGGGAAATTTACGCCTAATTTAAAGCATCTTGACCCATTTGGCTATGATGATCACATAAAACATCATGCATCTAATTGAAATCCAATACAGGTTTCTCCCTAGGCGGGTTTACTTGTTTACCGAGTTTGAGAAATGCCTGAGACTGAGTTCTGATTCTATATACTACTTACATGGTGGTTCCTGATACTAAAGCCAAAGGCCCTATACTACTCATTCGTTTCTCGCGCAATGGTCCTCCTAAGAGCGATGCATTTGTACTACCGCTCTCCATAACCGTTTGACATGAACCACGTGCATGCACATTCACAATTATTTTTCAGTTTTTATTGGGTTTTAATCTTGTTTTTGTTTTTGTGTTTTAGGACTTTTATTTAGGCTTCAAACTCTGACATTTAAGTTCATAGTCGATATTACTGAAATACCCAGTTATCGTACAAATGGCTATTTACATGCATTGCCTAAATCCATTAGCCATACATGCACTTTAATGATTAAATAGTGACATAATCAAACACTGGTTAAAAATAACACTATTCAACAGTATTATTCATGAAATATAATATATTAAATTTTCGTTACTCGCCGTTAAAAGGACCGACATACTTAAGGAATGATAATAAAGTTATTTATGGAAAGTCTGTCAGATAAAGGGACTAAAGAGTTAAAGAGGGACAAACTGATAGCTGAATATTGATAGTTTTAATGTCACACAGGACCTTGGGAATGTAAAACATGATACTTTCATGTGCGGGGTAGCCTCTCAAGGGTGATAAAGCGATGTTCCAAGAATGACATCTTAATAGCCTGTCTTAAATCATGGTCCCTACGATCCATAGTATTCACCAAGTATGCATGGTTTGAGACCATGTCGTATTACTCAAATGGTTCAACAAAAAGCTGGGAGTATGCGAGAGGAGTGGGATGGGCACAGAGGTACAAGGAAAGGGAGATGCGTTGGGGAGAGTGATAATGAGAAGAAACATAGGGATTTATGTTCATGTTTACCAGTGCCATTCATTGCCAGCCGACAGAATTGCTGGTTGGCTTAAGCCTACTTGGACAAGCATGGAAATTGTCCATTACATGAAGAATAGAATCTACTGACACTCGTTTGCCATTCAATAAACATTGGCTTTTTGCATACGAATAACGATCATGACTATACATAATTATATCTTCAATGCATAGTGACTGTGGCAATTAATAATATCTTGGACTATAAAAGGAAATCATTCGCCCTAAGATCGTAGTGATACTGCTGTGGGAGCTGTTAAATGTAACTGACGAAGAATGTTGGTATCTTTAGGTACAATCTAGTCAAGGTCAAGAAATTTAATCCATTTTCTAATCCATCAATTTTGCTGCGATTCATGACAGTATACATAGACTTTCCACCGCACCATTTCCCTTCGTGGGGAAAAAGGATCTGACATTTATCAAGCTCGACAATATGATCTGGGGGTCTTATATATAGGCATATATAAAGAAACCTCAGATACTAAGCCGTGGTAGAGATACATATCCTATTGGCCTCCTAGACCTGACACATTATCTTCTTTTCATACCCATGGGCCACACACTATAATACCAGTACAGGGTTTCGAGTGCTTTGGACCAGTTAAGAATATGTTTTAAAGCACGAAATGCTATCGGACACGCAGTTGGATGTAAGGGAGCAGTTGTGGATGCACCGATACTCAGATGATGCCTGGGATGATGGAGAAAATAACCTGGAATAAAGACCTCGCCAAATGTATCCCATGAGGACCGGGCCCCTATGGCCTCAATATCTCACGAACGGTCTCTTTGAAAGCAATATCAACGGACACCCGGGCCGCGGAGGCTGATGCCAGAGAACCCCTTTGTGGTGCGAGGGAATTAAGGTAAGGGTCGCAGGAGAGCCATCAAATTCAGGTGCTTGGGGCTGGAGGTGAGAAGCCTGGCTGGCAAGTGAGGTAATGAATTACATACTTCAATTCTATAATGTTGTGGCCATAGGGAACGCACAGCATAATAATATAGGTTGTGTGGTTACAGCACTTGGTCTTGCCTCACAAGTACTCTGTCTTATAAATGCTTTTGAAACAATGACTTGTATGATGTGGGAGGACTTATTTGACATATCGAGTACTACCTTTCATTAATATTACATTACTTGTGTACGCTCGATGACATTGTATATTATTTAGCCAAAAGAACATCTCAAAACCACTGAAATGTATGGCAACATATCGATGCAAATATCTGAGGTGTACACATGTATGCAGGTCAAATACAACAAGTCAATATGTTATAATTGATAATTGCAAATTCAACCCATTTTTTTAATGTAAAAACCACTGATTTATTAAAGGGTTTCGGACCCAATATTCAATTATGTATACCTAGTCAGTCAGACTCGAATAAAAGATAAAACCATAAACACGTATGTCACGAAGCTCGGTGCAAGACTACTCTCAGTAAATTAGATAGAGGTGGCAATAAGGGCTGGGTGTGGGCGAATGACGTGCTGGGCAAGAGTTGGGCTAGGAGGACCAAGGGTAAAGCGGTTATACGGAGAAACCGTCAGTGTAATGTGTCAGGTACGGCCAAGAGTGAGTGCCAGGATGAGTACTGAGGATAATGTAAGTGTTGCCACGATGTCATCAGCTGCCATATGTGATATAATTGCAATATATTATATATATATATATATATATATACACTGCCTGATATGGTCATCTATTTGAGAGTAGAAGTACTAGGTGTGTATATACGTATACGTACGTTACTATGTGTACAATGTTTTGAAAATAACATGGTAGGATGTATTAAAGTTTTTTCTAACTAAAAATACCTTAAATCTAAAAATCTAATAACAATTACAATGTATTCTATTTGGGAAGTTCTTCATGCAATGTCAATGTCAAAACCATCTCTCTCCCTATTGCTGGAAGACCTGGAATTATTTTCTGAATTGTGGCTCCCATGTGTACACCACACACTTAGGTACAAATAAATAATATCTTGAATTGAATTGAATCTTCTATTCAACAATGTAATATTAGGATCTTTAAAACGACAACACGATTTGGGTAGATCGATGGGAGGAGGTGTGTTGAGAGCAACAGAGTGGTATTCTCCTAGGCATGAAGTAGGTTTGAACACGTCAAACATAACCTTAGAACCTCTCTTGGTTGGGATCGATATGACCAGGGCCTCTACACACAGGAGTGTTTCTAACGGTACCATATGGCCACACGAAGGTTCCCGTGTGTTGTGCCCTAATGGGACATAGATGGCCATAAAGTTTGCATATGGGAGATTGATCAAGTTTTTATATTCAACCTGTCACAGCTGATCACACGCTAGCATCGTGAGGGGTTAAACCACGGTGGCTATTTGTACTGATTTTATTCATCAACTTAACCCTTCCGAAGCGTTATGAATGACGTTCAGGGCATATCGTGAACAGTTTCTGCAGGAGTTTAGTGCCTTATAATACCTAGTTCTACGAAATAAAAACCTCTGTCTTTGATCTAGCTCTCAGATGTGACGTTGTGGCACATGTAAAAAGACCTAATACTAGCATTTCTGATGTGTACGGTATTTTCCTTTGTGTCAATTTAAATCATACAATAAGCAATGTATTAATCAACAATCATCAGATTATGTGTATTATAGAAAATCAGCAGCCCATTTTAGCGAGGAATTACCATAGGATAAGCAAGTTTCCTACAATTACACAGCCTCTTGGGTAAAAAGGAATAAGATAATAAGATCAGAATAAAGGATGTCAATAAAGGAAAGAAACCCAATCTGGAGATTGAGGCTAATATTTCGATGGTAAGAAATGGAACCTGTTCGGCAAAACCATTTGACCCATTTTCCTTTGTGTTTGACATTCAAAACAAATGTCTCAGGAAGAAAAACCCAAGTTTTCGTCCCCATAAGCCACTAATTAGGCCATCTCCTTAATTTTAGTTTCCAGGAGGTCAGGGAACAGATGAATGTGGGACGTTTATTAAGGTGTTTCTATCATTTGATTAAGGTGTAACCAGTAATTGTAATTGCAATCAATCAACATTTTAAATTATATCTAGGCATTTTATTTTCCCGTCAGTAAAAAAGTAATTTGACAACACTAAACAACACTAAATTGATTAGTGTGTCACAGTTTCGATCAGGCGTGCTAAAGATTTTAATAATATGAAGAGCAAAAAAAATAAAAATGCCAAGAGCGCAGGGGAAAAAGTATAAGCTGTCAAGGATCTAAAGAAAAAGTCCCCTACTGTCAACACCATTCCTCTCTTGGGTATGAT
This sequence comes from Sthenelais limicola, assembly GCA_942159475.1. Taxonomy (NCBI): domain Eukaryota; kingdom Metazoa; phylum Annelida; class Polychaeta; order Phyllodocida; family Sigalionidae; genus Sthenelais; species Sthenelais limicola. The sequence goes on along the minus strand of OW804097.1, from coordinate 65,007,373 downwards.
AAAACATTACGATGACTCGAGAAAGGGAACATTGATCAACATATCCTAATAAAATCAATTTGCAATCGTCCCCCAGGTTCCATCGTCAGAAGTGTCAGGGGTGGCTGGGGGTTGAAGTACATAGACCATAGTAAAGGGAAAGGGTGTTGTAAGGCTCTTAGACGGAGGACTTGAGGCATACAAACGGATCATCTGCAGATGCCCATCATCCTAGCCGCATTTACCACAGAGCCTCAGATAGAAGTGTTGGCAATTGATGATCCAGGGAAGAGTGGGCTGGTTGGATTATCCCGATAATCCATCATGACAAGATGGATTAGGAAAGCAACAGGATTTATGCAGGCCCGGATTAATGGAAGTAAGAGGGAGTATGTTTGGTCCACGGGGATAGGTGGACAGCCCTCTTGCAGGCTCATGCCTTACACAACGCCGCCAGTCCCAATAGTCTAAGTAGAATACTGAGAATGCATTTCTTCTAAGGGGGGAAACTAGCGGTCTTCACGTAAAAACATTTATCGTACTCAACGCTCAAATTAACTCCATTAGCCCTTCCTCCATTAACAGGACGAACATGAGATAATATTTGTATCATGTCACCATAAACGAAAACTCATAAAGACTTACATGTCTACATCAAAATTACCTGCGTGATCAGTAATACCCATGTTTAGTGGGGCTAAAATAAGCACGAAAAGAGATTGGGGTCATATCCTCATCCAATTGGCTTTTATTCACTATCTGTGGCACATATATAAGTACGTCGTCTATGCATACTATATCATTATAGCGAAACTCCACTAATTCGATATACTATGATTTGGTATATATTAAGCGTACTTATGATCACTTACATGTTGCGGATCATTAGTATCGGAGCTCGGCTAAGGTAAAGTGTCAGGTCTCATTTGCAAAACTGAGTCTGAGTGCGGGGTCGGTCGTTCAACCCCTCGGTGGTTTATACCTGCAGTGTCGAGATAACTTGTATGGATGGGCTTTCCTGTGAATGCTTACATCCCAGCTACTTTACACTAGTTACTCAATCTTACTCTGCCCTTTTCGCGAATGCCCTATTCTTGTATTGAATGACCATTTCCGAAACCCACCTCCATGGAGAGGAGGCACTATTAATGTTCATATCAGAATCTGTTGATATGGTTAAAATAGTGTACATAACTGCTCATCCAAAGCTGCCCATTTAATGCGATGAACAATGATTGGTAATCATACATTATTAGCATGTTGATCGCATTGTCATCAAATACTGTAAGCTTTGCAATCATATACATGATAAAGAAATGAGTGGGTAAGAGGTATCCGATCATTCTTTTTACTTAGGAGATTGGCACCAGCTGTGCGTGGAACAAGAGAAACCGACCTGCCCCAGGTAAGCGATGTCGTACAGTGAATATATATTTATCCTAGAATTCAAAGTCTTTGATGGATTCTGAAATGAAAACTTTCATCCATCACTTGCGAGGCATTGCAAGACTGAAAAGTGTTGTATGGAGAACTGCAACGTTCTTCTCTATGAATGCAGAAAGGACCTCGCACAACGGAATCATGGCCAATATGAACAGAGATATAAATATTTAATGTGTCCATTACTTCATTAGGGAAGCATGTCGGCCAGTGAGTTAGCTCATAAATACAAACCGAATTAGCCTCTCACTGTCATGAAGGGATTGATAGGAAGTCCCAGGGATGTATTGTGCAGTCGTGAATGCCAGCTGTACCTATATAAGACTTCATAGAAAGTAAAACACCACCCTCTACCCTGTCTATAACCATCTGGCCTAATAAACATGCACAGATTCTCTCCCATGCCGTTTTCTCGCAGAAAGGAAACCATTGCAGCCCAGAATGTAAAGTAATGCTATCACAACTAGAATAATTCTGTAGGAAAAAGCGTTCCGTCAGATTTTTATCTATTTACAAATGAGAACCAGTTTAACTATTTCCTCGCATACAAATTCGATTTTCGTCTGTTAAAAAGTAACATAATATATGTTTTGCATACAATCACAGAAATAGTGTGCGCCCTAAAGTATCCGAATAAGGGAAAGGAGATATTTTGGGTAAAGATATACAGATTGCAAAGCATGGTATTCATGGTGTTTTATCGGCTCTCAAACCTCAACCACAACCACTCCCACCACTATTTCAGCCTCCACTTTACAGCCATACACAATCATGCGGCTGCAAACCAAATCCCCTGGAGCCCTTATTTATTGCATACTCTTCTCGATAACACAAAACGAGCTCCATTTTCCCCCGGCGAATTGGTCACCGGAGTTCTCCCGTTCCTTGGCAGGTGGATTGAAGATAGATCGCGGTCTTAGGTCTCTAGAGCGGTCACACGACCGTCTTGGATCCTCACCAAACCTGATCAAAGCTGGATCGATCTTATACCACGGTGCACATTTTCTCCCCAGCTCTGACACCTTGGCCAACATCTCTGAAGAAGCGATTTGGCCGCCACCTGCACGGTAGTGGCCAAAGGTCGTACTATTTTCCTGGCGGTTCAAGAGGCCGGGTGACCCCGGGACGTGGGGATAAACGTGGACAGTCGAGCCGATCGATCATGTCATCATCGATCGACCAAAGTAAAGGGTCTTATTCTGTGGATACAGTTTTTATTTCATATGAAGCTGTCCGAAGCTTTTCATCGACTGCGACAGTTATCTACTGGGGAGAGGTTACCTAATAGATGGAATGCATCGGAATGGAGGTTAAGTGCTATATGGGATCTTGCCAAATTCGTGTATCCCCGAAGTACATGCACTAGCATTTTAATCGCAAAAAGCGCGGACTTTCTTTTACACTCAAATGCAGTATAGTGCAATATAGTATTTACTATTGTTTGTCTGTTCAGCATTTGAATAATCTGCGAAAACCCAAGCCTATGCCACAGATTAGCTTTGGGGTTAATATCATCCCGTTTTGTGTTTAAAGCATTATTCATCCATGTTTACAATCCTATCGGTTTGTTGTCGTGCCAATCTAAATCTTCTAAATGGACCTATATAGTTTCAAAGAACAATACCATATTAAAATAGGTGTCTAACATGCAAACATGTCCTGGTATCGGGACCTGCAAGGAATGCTTTTACCTCGACACGAATTCCGACTCCATGTCTGTCTTTTTTCCAGGCTTGAAAGATAGGTAATCAACAGCATCTTGGCAAGGTCGTGCAAACTTCAATAACTATGTGATAAAGGCTTGATGTTTTGTAGTTTATGGGGAGTTGTAGGCGGAACAATAGAACGTACGCGTAGATCTATATCTAGCAAGTGCACTTGAACAAAATGTGTACATTGGGATGGTGTTTTTAATGTGTATTATATCAAAACAGATCTATAAGTGACTACTACTCTACTCTCATGTAGAATCACTTGAACTTTGTTACGGAAGATTCATTTTACAAAAATGGAATAGATGTATAACGAGTATTGGAAACCTATTTTTATTTAAACCGGTCCATCAATTCTGCATTATTTATCAAGTTAACGGCCTATATAGCACCCCTTCTATTGCAGTTTGTTGAATCAGCATTAGCTATGGCTGGAAGAGACCAATTATGACACTATTTATGTTTATGAATTAATCTTCTCCCCAATCCGTGTCTCAACAGAAGGACACATAGCTATACATTTTACTTATTTTGTCATTTCGTATTGTATTTAATCAATGTGTCTCTCCACTAAATTTTCACGAAATGTTTATTGACGAATTTGTCCGCAGCTATATGTAGCCCCCAATGCCCTCCTATAGGATTATTGATCATGAATAACATGGAGGCCTCGTTTGTTCTGACCAATAACATTAGCGAGTCCTCGTTTAACGTATTACGATTGCCTTCATTTTGTCGCCGTTCCTTGGTGCAAGCACTTTTCCATTGTACCAGTGGGCCCAGGAGACAACCTCAATAAACCATGCCCCTGACTGGCACAATTCCTTTTTGATTGATTTACAAGGAGGTCTGGGCGTTCCACCTTGAAGAATTGGAGTCCAATCCAAAATGCCACTTGTCCATCACACAGAAATTGCTGCCCGCCTTCAGGTGCATATTTTCATTTTTTTTATGATGTCTATATTGCCAATCGTTTTTCTTCTTCAATATATAGTGTGAACAATGCAATGCGTTCTGATCATCATATGTTGTACTGCGTAATATAAATTTTACTCCTTTAATACATATAATGCTGATGCCCATCATACATGATCCAGTACAATAAAACATTTCACGTATCCCGAGATACGAGTCCCTAAAGAGCATTGCATTTGTGCATTTATATTCATTGTTCAAGTCAATGTAGATTCTAGCATGCATTAGTTTTTCTTCGGATTCGGCTCTAAATCAGGCCTCCTGGTAGACAATCAGTTCTAAGTACCACTAAGCAAAGATAGTAGCAAAGATGCATATATATTGTATATATAGGCGAATGCCTTGGTATACATTATAGAAGGAGAAACCTTTACTTTTCGCTACAACCGTGCTTATGTCAGCCCAGAGCTCGCTTCGTGTTCTGGCCTATCCCTAGGGCTTCAGGAACTCCATCAGATTTGAGGGAGGAGGAAGCTACTCGCTCCAATGCAAATTCAAATCAATACACATTGTTCCAGCCAGTCTTGCGAAGGCAAATCCATCCTCCCTTATTATACGCCATGACCCTCCTCACAATAATTTATCAATACATTACACGTTTCAATTCGCATGAAGCTGACGCTTTTTCCCGGAACGAATCAAAATAATTATGAAAAAGTGGTGATGCATTCTCTAGTATTGCTCAAGCTTCTTTCAAGGGGAATTCGGAAAGAAGAATACGATTTGGTTCTAATTTAAAAAAGGAATCTACTCGGAATGAAGCGGATGAAGTATCTCTCAGCCTTGAGTAACCTGAATCCTCCGGAACCATTGATTTATTCGTTATATTTTTGACAAACATTAATGAAGGAAAAAGTGGAAGAAACCCATCGGCTGAATTATGGCCGTATAATATGACATGACAAGGTTGTAATAAAAGGAGAATTTATTGACTGGGAACAATATCCTCGACGTAATAAAATGAGGATTTTGGAAGGCCATCACGTTTTTGCATTCAGGCTAGCTGTTTAACGGAACAAGGCTTGGAGGGGATATTATTTTACCACTTTATAAATCACTGATAGACGATGACAAGAATAGCAGAAGGGAATTTGATTGGATATCTCAGAATTATTCCGGTGATTTCACTAATGGTATCGAGGCCTGACTTTGGAGGAGGGGCCTGCTAGTGTGAATCAAAATGTTGCATACTATAAACTGATGGCACAGCGTTAGCATTGGGCCTGGTTTAGGTATGAACTTTTACTATTTGACTTTTTCACCCAGCCAAGGTAACGAGATATTCAAATTGTGGATGTTTTAAAAGAAGGGGATTGAAATGCTGGACTGATAATAGTTACTGAAATTTTAGAATCAAGATTTCATCATACATTCTATCATTGTTTAATTATGTCCCTTTGAATGCTATTGTATGACACTTGACCTTATATAATTATATATGGTGTTAAACGTCATGGGATGTATGGAGGATTCTTGATGGAAACTTAGAGTTATGAATGGGAGAGAAGTCAAGCTAGTGGGAGTAATCTAGTCACGAAATTGACCTTTGGAGTATGATCTTCGGACAATGTCCCCCTGAGAAAGGACCTGGCTTCTAGCTTTTGCTAATTACTCACGCTAAACCCTAGATCGGATGTTGTCCGAAACTTCCGGGTTTCATTAAGCACCGAAAACTGGGATAGATGGGTTCAGTCCTGGCCTGGAAGAGGAAGCCACTCTACTCTAGTTTCAAGTCCGAAGAAGAAAGTGATGAGAAGAATGGAATCCAGTGAGCGTACTGAGCTAGAGACTCATGCATTATAGCATATTATAGAAATAGATGCAAGATAATAATTTTATGATTAATTTGATTCATTATATCGGCTGTGGCTAACACAGGGGCCTTCATAAATGATTTATTTTCCCCATTCCTCTCAATCACTATGAGGAGAATGGGGGATTAAAGCAAACCTGAATTGCGATGAATCAAAGGGTATAGGTAGTGTTTATATGCATGTCCCTTTAGTCCCCTGGTCCCTATAGTCAAGCGATTAGAGTGTAGACTTCCAAATAGAACATTGTGAGATCGAGACCCAGAGCAGACAGCCTTTTTACATTTGTCTCATTTTAAAAAATATCCCTAATAATATCTTGGCATCCGGGGCTTGGTTTTCTTTTAAACTCACACGTAAGTTTAGTTGTTGATGTCATTCCCTTTCAATTGGTGAAAAAATAGAGGCTAAGATCGAATTAAGCGAGAAAAGTGAGTTAAATAGGGTTCTGGGAGATATAGATTCTCCGGAACAGAGTTTTGGGTGGCAGTACTAAGCTTGTGTTTATTTTCGGTGAAAATAGTTTTCACACGGGGTCACGACTCGTCTAGCTCTGGGAGCTACAACTGATACATTGCCTGCTGTATCCTCCCAGGACTAATGTTAACTGTTTGAAATTGCGCTGTTCTCACTTCTTATGCCCTAACTAATGTCCAGCCTGTAATCATAAATCATTTCAGCAAAACTCAAAGCATTCTATACGATCCAAGATGATTGTTCATCTTCTGTTCAGGGTTAATGGCAAACAAGACAAATGTTTTCACGCTTCAATTCTGACCGAAAATGGTAGTGATGGTGGGGACAGTACAAAAAAAAGTCAGGGCAATGAATTGGTTACGATCATGAGATTCAGCGTCCATCTAATCTAAAGGATCATAAATATTGATAACTTTGCTAGAAGCAGAAATCCAGACCAATGGTTGCTTTCCTGACATTCGTACCTCAATAGTGAATGTGACACCCACCTTAGAACCCTATCAGTCAATTATCCTTCAGTTGCTATTACACCCCTCACAGGATTGGCTGTCCTCTTGTGAACTCGGAGGCCACATCCCGGGAACATCATGGCCCCTAGGTTTGCATGATTTCTCCCATAAGAAAGTGGGCGTCCAGATACTTGTTCCCTAGGGAAACCTCATGTCTTACTATTAAGACAAGAATCCCGTCCCCCGTTGATGATGGAAATCCTCCTCCTCACACACATATATTTAGCTCAAATGCGGTTATTTCAATGCAAAAAACGTTGAAGAATAATTTGTGAAAATGATTGTGAAGTTATTGCAAAAACCGGTGATATCAGGTAAAAGTGATTCTGTCAAAGAGATTCTCACTGAATAAAGAATTGATACTGTAGTACTGATAATATTTCCCAAAACATATTAAGAAAAGCCACATACTTCATGTGAGAGTGGCCGGGCCTTACAATACAGCCAGTGCTTTTTGTGCTCATTATGTTAACATAAGACTTCGGAGAACGCTCAAGAAAAGAGTGAGATTTGTTTCTCTCCATTAGTACAGCAATAGGTTTTTACGATGTGATGAAACAGTACATCTTGGATGTCGAATACAATGTACAGAAACTTCATGTTGATGATCATCGACAATTTTATGAGATCACAACTAGAGACAACTATTAACCTGGCTTTAAGCAGCTAGGTGATTGCATTTCCTCACAATGTAACCTTTCGTGACGGTTAGCCATTGGTTCCTTCAGGCGAGATTAGTTTTATGAGAAAACTTAGGACAATTTCCCATGTTAGAAGCAACAGTAGAACCTCGCATCTAATACAGACAGCCGAGCTTGTGTCCGATTGCAAACAAAAACCATTTAACCAGATCTAATTGCCCCGCATGCCATGAATCAATCAATTAGCAGCACTCACGTTGCCATGACAGGCATTATGCTTTTTCTGTAAGGGTGTTTGTCTGGACAAGTTCATTCTCTAGCTCCGAGTTGGAGTGATTTTCAAGTAGCTCTCCAACAAGCAGCTGGGATGTTGCATTAGAACCTTCTATTTGTTACTCATGAATGGATAGCGATCCTTATTTAGAATCCAGCAACTGTAGTGGGTTAATGGTTGAGTGTAGGGATGAGATGGGAACTGGAAGGAGGGATGGGGGGGGGGGGGGGTGGAGGAGGAGGATTGTGACGGAGGGATGGGTGGAGGATGAGGGGTATGGATGGTTGTAGCAGAGCCGTGCTTGGTTCTACGCGACCCGGATTTGTCGAGTGCCACTATTGGCATGCAACGCGCATGCGCCAGCGGATGTTAGCTCCTCTTCAAGCCGCGACTGCGCGGTGTGGTTAGCGTTGGAGCGCGAAGCTGTCATGTTGTGTTGACGGGGGATGAAATCTGTCAGAGAAGCGATATCTGCAGGGGCTCCTGCAGTGACTTAATCTCCGAGCTTAGGTTCATTAAGTCAACCTATCAATGAGAGGGACGTTGACATACGAGTCGCGTCCTACCAAGACTAAAGATGACATAATGTAGACGACGTGTAATATAAAACCTGCATGGCCGTTGCTTGTGAAAGGCTCGGACGGAAGCTATCTTAGATCATGGAGGGTCATATAATGGCCAATCGCGTTACATTGGTCCATGCCCAGATAAAGGCAAGATAACAGGGCAAAAACAACTATCAAACACCTCTGTAGAAACATCAACCTGCAAACTAGGTGGCAAATTATAATTAGGGCGAGCATCAAAATAATCGAACAATTCTTCATAAAAACAGAGATGTATTATGGAAGTGACGTATGTATAACGCTTCGTCAGATTTACTTAAAACCCATTCGGTGTAGGATAGGATAAAGTGACAGTCCATGCTTTTGATCTTATTTATAGTCTATCTTCAATCAAGTTCAGTATATATATAGAGAGAGCAACATCATTCAGTCAGCGGTTGGAAGAAAATGGCGAGCTACTATTGTGTCATAAATATTGGATGTTAACAAGTAACACGGAGAGTTTGCACGATCAATGTGAAAGAAGCATTACATTCATTTGGTATTAATCCCACTCCTTCTACATCTCCATCCATCACGCAAATATTAATAGTCCTGAAACAATAGAATAATTAGGTGGTCACATTGGCCAAATATGAATTTTTTTAATATATATTCCAATGAGATATGAACATGATTTTTGATTTTCTGCTTTGGAATTCATTCACTTGATAAATCAATTATGCCTATCTTAAGACATTAAATGTCTTTTTCAAATAATATGTTGACTCTTACAAATAGAGGTTTAGATTGGCCTAGTAATTCATCTTGTCGCATAATTCATTTCATATAAAAATCTACCTGTATTTTCTGACAAAAGTTGCCTTCGCATTGCTCTATCTGAACTGATGTGACAGGCTGATATCAGACTTGATGAACCAACAATCTTATGCAGATAGCTTTTAGTGGGGAAGGAGAAAGATATGAATTGATAAATTGGTTGTTTGCGTTTTCAAGCTAATATCAATTACTCAAGTAGCACATACTTGTTACTCCTACACATACTGAACAGTGATACATAGTCACTGCATGGTAACCCTGAGGTAAAACCGGAAACGAAACCAAATTAGATGGCTCATTTTTGTAGAGCATTCTTCTTTTTATTTAAGCTGAAAATGTATTTCTTTTGCAAGGAAAATTCCTTGTCCATAGCAAAGTTCATGTATAGTAGAACATGTATATGTACAACACATAAAGAGGAAATGACTTTTCTGTTTAGAACCGAGGCAGGTTATAATTAATAGGTTTCTTCTGTCTAGTATATTTTCATCTTATATTTGTGCTTTATCTATACTTTATGGAAGTTCTCCTCTTTGTTGTGTATTGTCAGATAACGCTTATCGTGAACTTCTATGTTGCAGAGGAGGTTTCTTTCGTAATCATTATTCAATGGATAACTCTCCACCTCACTTAAGGAAAATACGAGTATTTATCTAATTGTTAATGACATTCCTTCATTTCACGAACATTGCACCTCACTCAGTATCTTTCCATTAGGGTGTCAGTACCCTCGCCTTAGGCAGCGATAATCAGCGCACGCTGGTAAATTACCGCAACAAGAGGATAAAAAGATTCGCCCATCATGCAAGCAAGTAAAAGCATCACCATTGCACTTCTAATTCTGTTCCCTGCTCCAAATCGTCTCCACACTAATTTCCGTCCGGTTGTCAAAACAGTTGAATCATTTATGCGATTGGCTTATTTGTTACTTGCACAAATGGCTTTCCCATCAGGTCTTTTAAGTGATCTACTCGTTAGTACCACTAATGCCCGTTCGCACCTGAGGGAGACTCTGTCGCTTGCCTATGATTAAAGCCCTTTCTCATTATGCCGTTGCTTATTTGACAAGGCGAGAATGAACTTTGCCGCCCTATTTTCCGGTTTGATGTAGGCTAAAAGCAGTAGTACGGCATATGTGGAATATTTGACATCTCTCTGGCAAGGAAGAGCATTCCATCAGGTAATTGGGAAACTCAATCACCATGACAACAGTTCGTTCCAGATTACCTGATATGTCAAAAGGGTGTATGTTTGACAAAAAGTACTCATCTATAAAAGCATAATTTCTTCTTTTTTTTTAAATATAAAATATCTGAGATTTTTTTTTTGCCTTCAGCATAGTTCCTTTTTTGTTTTAATAAACCCAGACTGGCATTTTAATGATCGCGGTCGTCTTGCAATTGGGAGGCTATTGTTTTTATCTATTTCTAGTAATAATACTAAATTAAGGAGTCATCTCTCCTCTTTTGTATATATGATACAACTGTGTATTTCACCTTTTTGTACATACCATTTTTAATGCATTTTTCTAGTAATTATACTTACTTAAGGAGTCATCTCTCCTCTTTTGTATATATGATACAACTGTGTATTTCACCTTTTTGTACATATGATTTTTAATGCATTGTTTCTATCGTCATATCCCTGAGAGAGGAACATGATAGGCCCCTTCTCCCCACAACCCCTACTGTTCACGTCATTTAATAATTATAATAATAACATTCTTTTATTTCATGGCTAACAGGTTATAAAATATAGGTAGTACACGTCTGGTCTGGACCTGGTCTTCCCGTGTATTTTAATGGTAATGAAATTTACTTCGCCTCCAGTTCTACACTGGCATTTCGGGGATGACAAAATCTGTTAATTAATTGGTATGGACAGGTATTTCATTCGGATAGTAAACCGTCCATTACGACTCTCAAGGACTGTTTCTATATAATATATATACTTATAAGCAGGATAAAGCTTACAAACCTTCCTACATTATGATGTGTCTATTTTGGGGGCAGAATTGGAGGGATAACTCCGATATGAGATTTCTATGTTGCCTATTTTGGTCGCTAACCGTGCAGACCTTGTCCCGATTCTGCTTCCGTGACTACTAAAACAGACAGTAATTGGTTGGGAGCGGTGGCCATGTCGTGATAATTTTGGAAGTTATGACACGGAATGACCTCCATAGTCCTAGCGCAATCACTTTTCTATAAGACGTCCGACTTCCTCAGTATTTAATTAGAGAAAAGTAGATGAGTGTCCCGCTTGTTTGCTAGAGGATAAGTATGATAACCGTGACAGTGTGGGGATTTTAGAGACACTGGGAAATGAATATTAGATGACTAGATACGCTATATATCCCTTCCATTCTAAGTGTTCAGTGCACTTGGAATAGTTCTTAGTATGCTATTAATTCTATGCTATTAATTCTGCTATGAAAACATATTTTCTCTGTATTCCTCAGCATCTGATACCAGGATACATGACAATATTATTTGATTTTTGACGACCAACTCATTGGGTACAAAGGATCTTTCAGTGTGTTATCAAGACAACACATGCTACAACATCTAACGTTCTCAAGACACTACATAGTCATTCGATTTGAAAGGAGAAATCCAAGCATAAACATGCCCCTCGACAAAGAAACATTGTTTTCGCTAAATATTATGTTTAAGTAGGGGGCAACTGTACCATCGCTCTGCCCCTGTGCTGGGATCATAACATTTGATTACCAAACAACAACGTTGAAATGAATTTCACTAGGTTGTTTAGCCCCCTGCATTTAATCCTCAGAGCGAAGTGGGAGTTTAATCCCTGAGGTAGTCCAAGCAATATCTTTCAAATCCTTCAGGACATCAATAACGTCTTGCTAAGGAAAACGCCGACATGTCGCAGTCTGTCACTTTTTGTAGGCCCTAGGAAGGAATCGATCATTATGCTTTCTCTTGGCGGCAATGCTGTCAACAGATCTCTATGGTGCTATCAATAATCTCTTTGTGGGAACTAATCGTAAGCTAACCTCGCATTCGGTGCCTATCGTGACTCTATCGTGACTCTAGTCCTGCCCCCACCCCCCATCCCCAAAGAAGTAATTTGTTTTCATCGCATAGAGGAAGCGTTCATTTACATTTTGAAATAAAACCTAAGTTCTTTCGACGGATACATGTATCTGATGTTCAGACATTGTAGCTTTATAAATATGACATGACTCGTATATGTTTTGTATATTATGCATCATAAATACATTGCATACCTTCAATGCGTGAATTGTATTCGGGAGAGAACTTTTTGTAGGGCCTGGCAAAGAACCAACAGATGTTTCTCTTAGCAGAATTACAATTCGAATCCCATGTCGAACTGATTATATTTTATAGTATATGAAAAGTAAAGGACAATCCACCCTTGTGTATCAAACAGATTATAAACATATGAATTTAGACTATTATATTAGTACAAGTGTTAATTCAATGTTGAAACACTTCGAATTGTTATTTTAAATATTTCCTTTCTATTACCTTTGTCAATGTGATATGTACTTTCGAAAGCTATGCATAGTTCAGGCGCTGTTAGATACAATGAAAAGAGTAAAAGAAAAAGAGAAAAGGAAAAGGCATATTAATACAAATCAGTCGGTCCTTAGCTTTGGCTGCAACAAATGAGTGATTAAAATCGATTACAAAATGTTGCAATGGCTTACATTACATATCATGTTACACATATTACACAAAGATCACGCAACAATGATTAACCACATCAGTTTTTATATTACAAATTAACACTAATAATTACTCATTAACACTAATAATTACTCATTAAATTAATTAATCTTTCTTATTAGCTTTAAATTTAACATTCATGAAGTGTCAACAAAAATAAGAAAATGGCAGTTTCGCTCACAAATCATGGTTGAATTATTACGGCTGTAAAGGGGAGAAAACCCTAAATTATAGTTTGGTTGATCTATTTTTTTTTCAGTGAACATGTCTGCTATGCTACAATCTTCTTTTAAAAGAAATGTTGGGAAAAAGAAGGTACCGGTCGCCAGTCAAATTGACACTGTCTAACCCGCCAGTGGCTTCACCAATTTATCCATTAATTTTCATGCAATTATATCGGAAGTTGACTACGAACCTCTTCTAGTGTCAAAGGACTTGAGTTCACCTTGATTAAATATCAGGGGCAAGGTCCGTCCCTAAGGCTCGCGGGAACAGCATAACGGCTCTTCACCTAAGCCATTGTGGTTAAATATTCAAGCCATTATGAAGTTAGGGGAGCCTCATGCGGCCTCTCATTTGCTCCTGAACATTAATCGCTATGTAAAGCACCTTTGGGGATGTTCTTTATATACCTTCCGTCAGATAGTAAAATGGCAGGAGTCTTCTTTGTCTATTGCAATGTCCTTGGCCGAAACGTCCGTAATAACCTTGGTTTTTGTTTTATATTTCTGATGAAGCAGTTGTAAATGGTAACTGTTTCTCTACTCAATGCCCAAGGACGAGAATATAAGCTTAGAATATCTCGTCTTCTCCTCAGTAATTCAAATAGCATGCTTCCAAAGGCTCACATCATTTCGACCTTATCCTTTCTTTCTCACTGAGGGGCTTCTATTTTAAAATGCCCTTATACAAACTGGGCCAGCTATTTTGTGTTGATTTTTGTGTATCCATGTTCTGCCTGGATGGACTCTGAGTAGAAGCTGCTTCCGCCTGGCATGTCTGCCTTTTTGTTGCCCGTCAGAGGGAGCAAGTAATGGGACCGCTTGCTTTCATTATAAATTGCTTTCATGTTGGCATGGGGAGGGGCACTGACTGCCCTCATGGCCAGTAGTTCGTCTAAGATGACAATTAACAGATTTCCCTTCAGAAGCCATTTTCTTTGAGGTCCTTTTAGAGGAGCACCAAAAGGTATTTTTAGGACCCTTCACAGAGGGTTTACACACAAACCTAACTCCATCAAACCATTTCTTTGGGAACAAGTCCCAATTAATGGTTTAAAGATGGTTTCAAGCATGGATTGATATTCTAGTCGCTACGTTAATACCTACTTGCACTAAGAGGTCCGAAATGGAAACGAGAGAACATGTCATAAGCAAACATTTTAAGTGCTTGATATAGATGCTATCCATAATGTCCAGCCACACGAACGTCAGAAAATGGCCCATAAGAATTTAACGTTGGTAGTTACTGATGATATATGCAGTTGCAATTCAACAAAAGGCATGCAGTCACCACATAGATGGACAGTATCAGAATCAATCACGATCCTCACAAAAAATGCTAACCGTAGGATTTCTGTGGTGGTGCGATCCTCACCACAATAAACGAGAAGAAAATATATGGCGGTGCATACATGATAGGTTGCTTGACCCTTCGAAGAAGTCGCTTTAGTGTCAGGCATATATATGCAAACAGCGTTTTTCCTAAGCCATCCCTCAATGCTATGCGGAGGGTCCGATTCCTGCCCTGAATATGAAAGAAGAATCTACATACACAAGATAAAGGTGCCAGTGGCTTCAGCCCGAACCTTAATTGCTGGCATCCTCCGAGGTCATAGATGCTCTATTTCTGGGCAAGCTCGAGTTGACTGTTATTGGCCAGCAACATGCCCTTATTACTGGAACAATGTTCGTGCTGAAAATATGAAACACATTGGCCCTATCCTGCTGTTTTCTTCAACTTCACTCCAGCTGAGCTTGTGTTTGATACAGATTGCATTCGTAGAGATCTTCCCCACGACAAAGAATTAGTAAAACTTATTCATATGTTCGGTATGTATATGGATACATGTACACGTATAGACGTGTATTGATACATGCATTGCTTTATAATTAAGCTTAAACTTAAGTTTTTCTATTTGTGTTCCATTCTTTTCCAACCAAACTTAAAGTCATTTTACCAAAGTCCTTGGCTACTTAACCCTGCTGTTCTTTCTGTAAGGCTTCATAAAAGTCCACATTCGTTTTACGGTGACCCACCGAAATTATTGGCAATAATGGGTTTCCATAGTATTCGTATATTATCACTCACCGGCAAGTTTTCTTTCTGCCGATTCAAATTCCCTGTATAAATATAATATCAGCAGCAAAGGGTTGATAATTTTAGTCCAAACATTTGGTAAGATATTGTTTTCTAGTTAATCCATCGAATCATTTTGCGAGGATAAGGAATGTGGGACCCTTTGTTTCTCTGAATGCATACCCCGGTGCACGACGGAACTACTGATTCATGTTGTAGAATGCACGGTTTCAGAAGAAAAATGTATTATGTATGTTTGTAAATAAATTGGTAAGGTTGCATGTATCTCAGAGTTCTACCCAAATCCGTAACCACAAAGGGTAAGTGTAATATATGGTGCAAATTTATTTCACTTAGGTGCTACAAATGGCGCCTTCTTTCTTCCAATATACCCGCGTATGACAGCCCGCCAGTCATTCTACAGATGAAAGGATTTCCGATCTGCAGAAATCGTCCGAATTGCATCCAAAATTTTACAATCTCTAGTAGAGACAGAGATTGACTGCCTTCAAATTGACTGCATATCAACTCCCTCTTAATAGAACATGGGATTCTCTCACATTTGATTCCTATCTGTTAAATTGAATGGAAACACATCTTGCAATCTGACATGTAAGAGGAGAAAAAATGACGTCCTTGAAGGCGGTGCACATGAACTACTGATACTTCAAATCAATCCATGTGCTGTTGATATCCAAATAAGTGATCGCTCTCCGAGGTCTCAAGGATATCAAACCTTTAGAATAGCAATGCCTAAGGTATAACACTGCACACAAAATTCTTCCGTTGTTCTAATTTATTACATCAGTTGTCGATGTCGAGTATGAATAGATCTGGGCTTCAGGTTTCAGAGAATGTGCTCCTAACCTATATATAGCGTTCAATGGCGGAATCGGAACCAATTGGAAAAGAGTAAGTTGTCTCAGTATCTCCTATAATCTAAATATACATTTTCGCCTCTTGGAATAATAGGTATAAAAACAAGAGTGTAGGCGCTTCCAGGCAATCAAACTTGAGACAAGTTGAATTCGTAGAGAAGGGGTTCTACACCTGCATTGCATTCATTTGCATCCCATTAGAGCCGTAAGCGGTATAACATTCACCCTTTTTTTTATACGTACTGCAGCCATCTACTTCCAAACACACACTTTCTTGTGAAAGTCGTTCCTTGAACGAATGTCATTAAAGACTCCTATAAGGTTTATAAGTGACATTAATGGTGGAAGCGAAGGATTTGTCTTCTCGAGAACTCCCTAGAAGGGAAGTCTCGCAGGAGATGGAAACTAGGCTCTATTGGCTGTCTTCCGATACCTGGCCATGACAGATTCTTACAATGAGACTTCCAGATGCACCAGCCCTTTTGTGCTCCTATGTGAAAATGAGATTTATTTTCAAAGAGATGCAGGAAGGAAGTGGTACTGAATGCGACCATATCGCTCTGCCGGAAATAACACAAGGGGATGGAGCAAGACCAGCAATGACATTGAGACTGCATGGGGGACGAGGGAAATGGCGATGGTGGAAGCGACTGATGAGAGGACGGAGAACAAGAAGCAAGAATTGGGCAGCGGGGGTATGATGAGAGGAACACAGGGAGGACATTTTTGCCACAGCAACAACATCCGGAAGAGGAAGTGCTCCTCGGCGAACTAAACCAAAACGGCGCCTGGCGGCTGAGAGTGGAACGAAGGGCGAGGTAGAGGCAGTTGCTGGTAGGTAGGAGAGAAGGAGTCTTGCAATACTGCCACCTCTTCTCCCTCCCACTACAACTACTCCTGCTACTGCTGCTCCTCCTCCTGTTGTTCCTATGGGGACAATCTGCATGTCTGATGTTGGCTGGTGGATCGTAGCAAATGTCAACAGGCAGCTTTCACGTCTCTCTTGGTGCCCAGGCGTATGTACATATTACATACAACCAGGGACCGCACACTGTCATTTCTTAAGCAACCACCTCCTCCTCTCTCCTTCTCCCTCCCGCTCTCCCATTCTAATGAGCAGCGGGCATTAATGTCGAGAGTGAAAAATGATCATAAATAAAGATCCCAAGAACTTGCTGTTGCTATGGATTTTTTAATCTTTCAGGCCCTTTCCCTCCTCCCACTCCTTCTTTCCCTTTAGCTCACTTTAGCCCCGGCACCATTGTAGAGACATAGATAGCAGCGTCGGTTCGCCCAGGACATCCATCTTGCTGCGTTGAAGTCTCATTCATAGTAGGTTTTTCTCCTCCTCCCTCTTCGAGCGACGCAATGATTCGTGCTTCGTTGGAGCGGTTCTATATTTATTAATTATAACCTCTGTGGCCGGGCCTGCGAAGGGAGCACAAATTGATGCTACTCAAAGCCGGTCCTGGGGTCAAGCAAACGCCCAAGAGACCGGATACGCACACTGCTGTTACCGGAGTAAGCTCAAACCTCAATCACTCAGTATTGCCTGTAACACACCAGCAGAACCTGCTAGGGATTCCCATAAAATCCCTTTTTTTCATTCCCATACTTAGCAGGGCCAAGGTCGGCGTCCTATATGTATACATGGACTGCTTTTGTCCCGCAATCGCTGCAGGGAGCACAGTGCGTCCAAGACAGTCCTGCAGAGCAGGGACCACGTGCCACTGCTTCTTGACCATTCGTTTTGGCCTCACAGTTTGGAAAAAAACATTTCTCCCCCTGCATCAATGGAAAGAGGTTGTCGACAAAAAATATCAAAATTACATTGCTTTTATTTATGAGCCTTACTGGGGTCTTCACTGAAGCTTTGAGCAGCAAATATCGCGATAAGGACCGAAAAGGATACATTGGCTTTTCAAGTTGGCCGTTTGGCTCGGTGGAGCATGAATATATGTCCATAGTATTGGTGACCTCTATAACCTTGATATATTCACACTCAGATAAGTTTACCTCGCTAGACCCGTGGGCTAGAGATTTAATCAGGGGCAGACTCTCCCTAGAGGGAGCCCTCCGCATGGGCACGTGATATTGGCGAAGGATGGAGAAAGGTCAGGCTCATGAAAGGTGGGAGAATTTCAAGAGCAGCTCAGAAGGGAAATCATATACATAGAGATGGCTTCTATCGTGACATAGAACGGCCCTGGGTGGGCTTTATATCAATAAATATGACAAGCTTGTTATATCTAATTGCCTTGCACTTTTAATTACGTATAATGGATGGGTATATAGGAATATAACAAGGCCACATCTGCGCTGTGATGATGCCAGGACCTTTCATAGATCACCGCTAAGGGAACGAAAGCGAATGATTCTGAACGAACAATTCTTAACTGTGTAGTGCCATTGCCATATATTATGTGTATACGCTATATTCTATATTTAGAAGGGAAAATTGTAGCAGACTTGTTCACTGAAATAATTGGATCGATATAGAGATACATTGAAGAGTTGGTCTACTTTAGATACCAATATTTGCTTATCAAAGTTGCATATATGAATAAAGATGAACATCCCTGCAATAAAGACATTCAATAATGTGTCAGCTTCAATATACAATCATACAATTAAAAATCAACTTCGATGTACAATCATAAAACTAAAAGTCAACTTCAAATTACAACCATAAGATTAAAAATCAACTTCAGTATACAATCATAAGTTTAAAAATCAGTATAACTTTGTTTTAACAGGACAGGCGTTTCGATTTTTGATTGTATTTAGTGATAGGAATCCATACCTCCCTAAGCAAAATATCACCTGTAATCATTGGTAGCCATTATCCCAATTGAAACAGCCATAATGCTAACTTTGTCAGGGGAAAATATTGCATTTACACTAAAAATAAAATTTCTATTTCATCCCAAATATATTCCACTCGCCTTATTTTTATTTCTTGCAATTTATTTTCGAGCTTGTGGTTAGACGTCTTGGCATCTCATGATTACAATCACCGCTCGTTCTTAGTGTCGGTATTCATACTAACGAATAGGCAATAATGGCAACAGTAGCTTGGCCAGTTTGTCATCTTTTCTTGCCTAATGCAATTACCCCTGGAGCATAGAAAGCAGGCTGATATTGAATAGGAGGACGTCAAATGTTTGTCCCAGTATGAGATAATGTCGGGGTAGTTTCCCCCGATCGCCAAACAAACCCGCCTTGTGCAGATACAAGCCCAAGTAGATCTGCTCCGAATGCCATCTTCAAGCTATTTTTGAGCAGCTCGACTAGCATTTCATCGGCTCTCAGCTTGAACAAACAAGTTTTATCTGGCGGTATTTGCTCGAGGCATTGTTGGGGGTTTCGGTATTCTTTAGGCAATAATAAAGGGCTTGTGACCGTTATTGACTCAAGTAATAAGCCCTGCGGAGGTTTTGTGTATAGCACTCAATGTCAGCCACTTTGCAGTGGAGTGCTGGGAAAACACCCAATAGGTCACTCTCTCCTTGTTCTTACCCACTGCTCTCTAAACATCAATCGATTAGTAAGAGAAGTGTTTGCCATGACTAAGCCCAAGGACAAGGACCATTGTTGACCGAACATATAGGATGGCATTGGCCAAGCGTAAGGAAAACATTTATCAATATCAACGGACATTTCATAATCTGAACATAATTATACCAGGATATAACATTCTAGAAATTTTGTCTGTTTTCATGGGGTCCGCGTATGTAAAGTATGCATTAAACTATATTCCCCTGAACGTTAAAATTGTCATTGATGCCTAGAAAATATATATTAAGAAGAATCATGTCATTCTTTGAATCTCTAATTGCTTTAAAATCTTAAATAACTATAAAAGGAAGGAGGTTGTTTAATAAGAAACTTTATGGAAAGGACTAGTAAATAGATTGTAGGCAGAAAATAAGCATGTAATGTATAGGGAAAGGGGGGGGTGAAGAATGAGAAATGCTGCATGTTTAGTATAGTTATTTTTCTTGTGAAAATAACATTAAGTGTTTTATGTGGGATGGGTTTATATATTAGATTGTACGGCCTTTCGTATTAATAAAAAATTGTTTCCATGTTAAGAAATGAAATTTAATTAAGATAATGTAAGATTTGAAACGGACCAAATACACATGCAGCGATTTGTTAGATTTTACAAACGTTATATATACAGTTTTTTTGAAATATAAAAAGCATTGATTTCTAGATAATAAAATTCAAAAGAGAAAATGCATGACCATGAATGCGATATCTAGAGTCTCATAGCACCGGTCTTACTCAAAAGACATTGGCAAATCTATGTACATATATGACATGTACTTATACAATATATCCGTGAATATACCGAGCCGAGCATGTGGAATTTAAGAAATATCCTTCTTATCTTAAGAATGCCTTTGGGCACATTTTAAGCCTTTAAAAGGTGAGAGGTGTCAGAATCAGGCAGGATGCAAAAGGCACTTAGAAAGTATTTTACAAAAACTGAGTAACACCTCAGATGTATCTGACGTAAACATGGTCCATTGTGTTCCCGATTTCCGGAAATATCAAAGGTATTTTAGGGACACGGAATGTGTGACAAATCTTTCGGTCGGTTGTGAAGCAGGAACAAAGACAAACATTTCAGGAACCTATGATTTCTTTACTCACAAATTGCTAGACCTTTTCAGACAGGAGGTCGTGTTTAGTCAGGAAAAAGGTAGCCAGGAGTTATATATTTGAAGGGCATTTCCCTTCGTTAGTAGTTGAACACAGCATTGTAAATTGCTTATATTTCCTGAGCCGGCCGATACATGGTATTCAAACCAGTCCTCGTAGCTCTTGATCTTTGTCCTGATCGGTCACTTGGAGTGATTTACTACCTTGATCTTGAAACATCAGTGCGGACAGGAAGGGAAGGCATGGGTGGATTATGGACATGGCATAACCATTCGTTCTCCTCTGGATATTTATGTGCACGGTATATATACACTTATCCCTTCAAGACCTTTATTGAGCAATCATGTTTATCTAGGAGGCACTGAGTGCAAGGCACGTTCACAGTGCTCTATATTTAGGGTCAGTATTTATACTGTAAACTTCTATAAATAATTAAGCAAGATCCGTACATGAAATAGAAACATATCTACAAATAGAATGGAAGGACGTTTGCAAAGTCTTTTGATAAAGAAACATTGCAGGTTCTGGTATTAAAGATGGTCAAGTTATCAAATATGTCGATGCTGCTTTACTAGAAATAGATTGTCACACGATTGTAATACTAGATTTACATCCGGCTTACATTTTAAGTGTGTGTCATGCTGTTTATATCCACAGCCATCGTATAAAACAGATGGTTGATTTGTTTAGAGTAAAGGACATGTTTGTCGAGCCAATCGGCCATGCTAAGCGAATGGAATTACTGCGAATATTAACTCAACCCAAGAGGATTTCCCCCATCTTACCACTCAAAGGTCAAGAGCAAGTACATTCCCATTTGTGCTAATGCGTTGGGGTCATGCATTTACTGCTAGATGCAGCTATCACTCTAGTATATGATGCTTATAAAATCACGTAATGCAGTCCATGAATTGTGCTATCTTTCCTGACTTCCAAAGATGCCCTAATGCCTTGATATTACTTAGTCACAGCCTCATTCCCTTATAGAGAATTTTGATAGTGCATCGCCATCAGGCAATCTTTACATTAGCGGGCCAGCCATGGAAATGGAAGGTCAGCAGGAGGCTTGACCGCATGGCAAGGCCTTTAGAACAAGGCATCATGTTTAAATCACAAGTAAAAGGAAACCTCTATGGGTTTGGGTCAATGGAAGGCCTTCCCAAGCAACAAACCATAAAGACAGCATGTCTGTCATGCCATGCAATCACTCAATGCTAGGTTGGCTACTGCATCCACGTTTGCTTGTAATGCTTTAGCATTGCCAGCACTCACTCCGAGGACGTTTTTCCAGTTGGAGTCGGGCGGAAGCAATCATCCAATGTCATGCTCACTCCACACTTCCGGCTCGCATTCATTCTCCCACATTCGTCGCTCAGAGTCTGCACTGACGTCGTTCCCTTGAAAATCCCGGGAATAAGTATTCGGGGCCAATTTTCCATGAACATCATCAATGCTTCGTTGAAGGCCCCATTCATACCCCCGTCTGATGCCTCAAGATCGATCGGCCAATGTCTGTGGAGGCATGAAAAGAGGTGAAAATTGGGCTCTTTGTCCCCTCAGCTCATTGCCAACGACAGTACTTAAGTCCTTGTCCTGTTCAAAGATACAAAAATGACCCAGCAGATAAAAAAAAGCTCTTATTTTTGGAATGCATTGTATTTATAATAGAAAAGGATTATAGTATTGCCCGTCTTTGGGACGCGCAATTTCTGCCATGGAAAACCGGGAGAACTTTCAAGAGGATCTGGCATCTGGATTCTATTTGGCCTTCGACATTTCACTCCATGTATTTCAATGTAAAGAGTCCAATAATCCGCCTGACCAACCATAGATAAACTACAATGAATGACTCTCCCGTTCGCAGGCTTTGATTACTGTATCTGGTTGAATGTTACACTTGGGTGTTATCAAATCACTTGAAGAGATTCAAGGATACGTTGAATATTATTGTCCACATTTGTAGACCTTGGCCAAACAAAATACATAATAAACGTATCAAATCCCAAGGCTGTGCCCTCAATATCTTGATGCATTTCTATGAACAACCTAAGAAATTATTTATAAATTTAATCTTAATATAGCTAATAATCTTTTCAAACAACGAAATAGAAATTGCTATCAGATTGTTCACATGTCAACAAGATTAGCAAAACTCGACTCATTCATTATTCCGTGTATTATATGGCTATTACTTTCGAGACAGTACATTCCCTAGAAACAATACTATTAAACATCGAGTGCTGGTTTTGCAGCATGCAAATCTTTGTGCCCTAGTTCTGAACCTCCTCAAGGATACAAGGGGAAATATAATTGCATGCTGCATTTGGTACCGTGTTCCGGAGATAGACACACGTGTTTGTGGCACTGTTTAATGGTCGTCGACAGGACCCTTAAGGGACTGGAAAGCACCTAATGTGCTCTTCAGACAAGATATTGCGTGAACCATGCTTTTGGATTTTGATACAAGGCACCAAGTTAACCACACGGGGCAACCAATATTCTGGATCATCACACTTCATAACCCATGTTCCTGATATTATTTCAGGTTATGATCAGGCGTAATAGAATGGCCTTCGAAGTAATTTTGCACTTGAAGTTTGACAGAATGTCCCTGTCAGCCATATTTCAAAGGCCCAGACTAACGCCTCTGTTTGTGATTAGGAATATTTAGCCTCGTAGGATGTCTACTGTACTACAAGGGTAATGCCTTAGAAGCCATTTTGTTTCTATCTTCAGAAATGACCTCGCTAATCCCCTTCACCTTAATGATAAGTGAGATAAAAGGTTCGTTGTCCTCCGTGTGTGCAAGATATTATATTTGCAAAAAGAATTCCTGATAACAGTGATTGGGTGAACTCCTAAGTCCTAGAGCGAATATTTATTTATTTAGGAATACATCGCGCATTTAGAAGAAACCCATTTATCTAAAATATTGTAACTCAACTCCCTAAATCATATGGGTATTGGTTTTGTTTTTTTGACATGAGATTCTACAAAGTGGCCAAAATGTTCGGGAAACTAAATGAGGCCATGGGCATGGTATTTCCTTGTTTCATGATGAATATAATCCTTTGCCCTTGAACACAGGGTATCGGCTGGCCCTTAGCCCATTGAATGAGGGGAAACGGGCATGCTGTCTACCCTGTCATAGCTGCAAACTCTATGTCCCATATTTTCATGAATATCGACCATTCTCCCCTCTTTCTCCACCCTCACAACACCCCCCACTACCAACACAAGATCTCCTTCCCTCCTCAGGCACCCTCCTTCCCTCCATCCCTCCACTTTTATCAATAAAATGGCCATGCCTTCGCGTCAAGCTAGATGGTGGAGAGTTTTGATGACATGGTACTGACAGGGTGGTGATCGACCGTAATGAAACATGCTCAAGCATGGCCAATGTTATAATTAGGTCAGACTAAAACATACCAGGACTCTTTAATTAGGACTTGCCCCCCTTGTGGCACACCGTGCGTATTCAGTAATTGTGTCGCGTCTCAACATAATCATTACATGCCTGAGATGTTCCACAAGACATCAGCATTCCCTTGCAACCAATTTCTGCCTTGCAGTCCCTGGCTTTTGTGGGTAGTTTAGAATTTCTGTGGCAAATATCTCCCCTGGTGCCTATCGCCAATGAAAAATGCCTCAAAGAATAACCATGTAATGATAAGCAGAACGACCAAGAAAAGTTAGCAATGAAAACTGTTACTGCCGCGTAGTAAACATTTCAAAGTCAATGAGGAAAGAACGCTCTTTGCCATGATACCGACTGCCACAATAGGCACCCATTCAATGTCAACAAGAGAATTGCTTTTACAAGTATGGATGCTGTCGGATATTTCACCCAAAGGCATTCATTTCTTTATGTGTTCACTATTCTTACGGTGAATGCAACTAATGAATGCTATTCATTTCTGTCCTTTTTAGCATCTATCTCAAACACAGTGAACCATACATTTAGACGCTGTAGAAAGATTCTCGCAGACCTCAAACAATGCACATCATAAGACGCCATTATAATTATTATCATCGCTAGGACCTATCATCATCAAAGCATATATATCGCAGGCAAATACATTCGAAATAATTAGTATCAAAAGTGCTGATTGCAGTCTCATTTCCTATTTATAAATATAAAACAAATCGACTTTTAAGCTTGATTTCATGGAACCCAAGTTAAATATCAGGAGTATTATCGAGGCGGGTTTGAAATTCCATTTACACACGTTTGAAGATCTATCCTGCCAGATCTTACATTTGTGCTATACATCTTATCTTCGTTGAATTACCTCCTTTACAGGCTAGGTAATGTAAGTGCCTATTGGGAAAAGGAGGCTGAGTCCTAGTAATCAAAGGCCTGATCTTCCCATTGCCCGATTTTCTAAACCAATAGCTCTCATGTCCAGGTCATGCTGATCTATGAGACAGGACATTGACCGGTTTCTTTGAATAATGGCTTTTACCTTGTATGAAAAGATCATTTGTTTCCCAGGCATCCATGGCGGATTGTCATTCCCTTCTACTAATGTTGCTATCCTCGTGGTAATGTTCGATATGACGCGTCACAAAGAAGATTGATTCAGCTTGAATATCGTACATTGTTACCGTTATAGAATATGTGGTTGTTCTATGGTGTATGCTGTTATGATATTATTGCTGGGTTTTATACTTTTGTTTGGTATTTCATGTATGTCAGAACAGCAGATAAAAATCTACATTAAAATTAACTGATACTGTCAGCAAAATCGTGGCATTTGTGCCTGTTGTCCCAAATGCATCAGTATATTATGTAAGGTTTCAAATGGAATCGAGAACATTTGAAAATTGAATTTTAAAAACGCTGCTATAATCTTAGATTATTTTTCAAATTTCACTTGACCTTGGTTTGCCTTTGTACTAATATGTATACACACCTTTCTTTACTAGAGCTGCTCGTTGTAAGTCATCTAGGATAATCAATGGCATCCAGGGTTGAACCTGACTTGCTTAAATAAGGAGGATTACTGATGAGCAGCAGCACCTCTGCGCGATTTGTGGGTTGGGAAGAGTTGAGTGGATTTTAGCCGAGCACCGGATCATTGTGTGAGACAAAATTGGACCCAAGATTGTAAACGTCTACATTTATGGAGGGGCTAGTTGTAGGGGGCGTTTTTCGTTGAAGCAGCAAGCACCGAACTATTGGTCTTTTCTCCCAGAGCCTGTATTGTTCCCTCGGGTGAGTGCCACGAACAGTGGCCATCTTAGCCCCAGGGGACAGAGTGGGTGGAAGAGGCCAAGGTACATCCACCCCCTCCCTCTGTCACTCCCTCCCTTTTCTCTCTCGTTTTCCCTCTACTCCCACTCTTCTCCCTCCCAGGCTCCTTTCCCCCAAACCGTAAGCAAGTCAAGGTTGTCAATGGTGGGCAACTCAAGCTCGCACAGTGCCAGGGTGTGAGCACATTCTGTGGTCACAGGGCTACCATTAGTACCCTCCCCAATCCAATTCCTCTTGCCACCGGCGCCAAGCAAGAGATTAGCACAGTGGCGAGCAGGCACCATTGACGCCTCGGGGGTTGTGGCCGCTGCTGCCAAAAGGGTATTGTAGAAAATCCTATCTGAGCATCTCTGCACCTGGTGCAAGGACTCACAAAACACGAGCCGGGGCCTTTTCATTGCTTATAGACCGTCTCCTTAGTGGTGGTAACAAGCCAAGGCTGGCAGATCACATCCCACACTGACAACCTTTCACCCTTGCAGTGGAACGGGCCAAGTCATCCCTCCTTCCACGCCTCCTCATCCACATCCACATCCAATGTAAACAACACCAATGGTAAGAGGCTGCTGCCCAGTCGAAAAAATAATTTGGAATGTAAAATGGGATGTGTTGCCAGGCTTAAGATTGGAACTTAACATTCGAGTACACCAGCATATTTTAGGGCAAACAGCTACTATGTATTACATTATGTACAATATATGATGCATTATACATTTTATAATGCATACATACATGTGACTTACTGCATAATCAGGATATGGTTAAAATAAATGCATGGCTTTCTCAATGTCAATATTTGAATAATCATGCATTTAAATTCATCATTTCAGTTGAAAGGTCTATAGTTCTATTATACTACCAGTTTATATTATGAGATAAATTAGGAACTGATAAAAGTTGAATAATCATTCATTTCGATTCGTCATTTCAGTTGAGAGGCTTAGAGTTCTATACACTACTAGTTTGTATTATGAGATAAGTTAGCCAGGGATACAATAGCAGCGATGCATCAGCAGTTGAAGGATCCGTGAAGTTAGCTGCTGAGAATAAAATGAAAAACCAATTTTAATATTCGATATTCACAGGCAATTGCCTTTTCATGGATTTAAAAGCCCTGCATTCACTATCCCAACGAAATAGGCGCAAAACACTACTCATGGAAAGCTATTATGACTTCTGATTCAGGACCTATTCCTGGGTAATCTACTAATTGGGGATCACAAATCCTCCTGCTGTTTAATTCAAATTGCTGCTACAACAGCCCAGTCAGCAAACTAGCCTTTTTCCAAAGGACGCAATGCTGAGCGACAGCATCGCCGATTCGGCAGAAGGGGGAATTAGGCCTCTTTGGCAGCTTCATTCATCGGAAATATTTACTTTTTCATACCACTCCACACGCGCAATTTGAAATTGGAACTTATCTCTTCGGAACAGGGGCCTGCTTTTTACCCAGAAATCCACATGGCGTCAAAACCTTTCACAAGGGAGAAGACCATCGCAACAAGGAAGGGCATAGAGAAGATAAGAGAGCAGATGATGTTGCTAAACGAATGTAATCATTCCTATGTGCGCTAGTAGATTCGAAGCAGCCTCGCGAATCGAAAACGCATTATTATGGGGTATAATCTGTACAATTGATCGTGACGTTCTGCTAGTTGATGCCAGCGAGAGGTTATCTCTTAAGTCATGACTGTTGCCATAGAAACAGGCTTAGATATGCCAATCCTGCTAGCTTCTCGGCTTCTACCTCCCTCTGAATCCTCTTCCTTTTAGTGATGTTTTCTGTGGGTACAGAAGTGGGAGAGAGGAGACGTCCCAGAACGTAGAGAGGAAGAGGTAAAAGGATATAATGGTTCGATGGGAATAATATTACCCAACCAGCGCCTGCCCAAGTATTTAGTGCGAAGCTGCCTTTCCTTGGCATGATCCGCAGCAGGTGGAACTTAAAGACAAGAAATACTACTCTCAAATAGTACGCCCCGAGACTTATTTTTAATGGAGCTGTTAGGGTAGCAAGGAAAAGGTCTTTCCTTAGACTCAGCAGTGTTTTTAGCGCAGGAAATGTGAATGCCCAGCAGTACTTGCATAATAAAACCTACAGTGTTCTATGCTATGACCTTAATCAGTGTAAGAATCAGTCCCTCAGAGACGATATTATATTGCTTTAGTTCCCTTCTCCTCTTCCCATACCCTCTCAATCCTCCAAGAACACTCCACATATTTTTGCTTTATCGCGCATTGAGTAGATCATGAGACATATTTCTTCATTTCCTTTACATGCATGATCGTCCTGATGGGGGTCATAGAGCGGTAAAATGTCACGTTTATTACTGGTGTGGTAATACTAGTGACTTTTACATGGGGGAAGTCGTTTTTACAGTTATACTAGAGATTTTCTGTGGCTGGGAATAACGAGAGCTCATGAACATGGTTTGCATAGTGGCATGGTGCACGCAAGCTGAGGAAACATTTTTGCATTGGACGTCATCGGGAGTTTACTTAGAGTACACGCTAGAACAAGCACGCACATTGGCCCAACTGACGAACAGAAAGTGGTGCATTAAAAGTCACGATTTTCAGGAATTATAAGAGCCATGGCTGCTTAATAAACTGTGCGCTATAAAAACACCTTTTTCAATTTGCTTTTTCATACTGAATCATTGCAAAGGAGCGGCTTAAATCTTGAACTCTAAGTCCAGTCCGAGCTACACCACCCTCCCATTAATATTTGGATTTGTTTTAGTGTCCAATACGTCATGCTTTGAAAGCTTTATCATCCTGCTTCAGCCTTTCAGCTTTTTTGTCCTCTTTGTATATGAGGAACATATATTGGGGCCAAATGTTTAGTGAGGCCCTAGAGTAGCCCGCATGGTATAGGAGCATATCAGCGAGCATCTGAATGAGCAAGTTCAGCATTGATTCATACACCCATGGGGCCAGGGTAGAGGGTCACTTGGCCTAATTTAGATGTGTAGCTAGCAAAGCAGAACTTTTGCCGGCTTCTAGGTCAGGATTCTATAGGGTGTATGGAAGAAAAATATACCCAGGACTTTCTTTTGCTTTGCATATTATTCTATACCAGGTACACTATGTGACACCAATACCGTATTGTGTTTCTCGATATCCAATTATAATACCTCCAACTCCGAGGCAATCCCGCCAGAATTGCCTCCAGAAATATTCCATCCACCCGGCCATCCACAAAGAAAACGTTAAAAAAAAGCAATAAAAAAGTAAACTGAGAGAATAAATTGATTTTCTATAGATTTCATCCCACCTCATCCAATAACTCACAGTACTTTCTTCTTCAAACAAACAACAGAACTGGACGATTCTGTTTTTCAAACAAGAATCGCACAAAGACATGGATGGACTGAACTTATTAGGTGGGACATGATATACTGGTTTAATACTCTCTGCTTTGCAAGAGCTCCACGGGGCAATAAATTATTCCAAGCCTTGGCCTCTTCCTAGCGGAAGATTCCGCCACTATACATCCAATTTTCGTAAGCGCGGTAGGTAGAGGATGTAGATAGCTTTTACGTATACCTTTACCGTTGTTTCCTTACTGAATAAGGCCATTCATGTGCGGGACCCAGTCCCAGGTAATCTTCCTCATGCTCCGCGCTCGTTGTATGGCACTATCTGTTAGTAAATTTCCGGGGTTGAATCTAAAGGATTCTCGACCAAGCCCCGAGAGGACTTCACAAGGAAACTATGTTACCTTGTGCATGCAACGTCGTTTTCGAACACTAGTCTCTTTCACGTTAGAATATGTTCATAGGAAGGGTATTTTATCTCCCGTAATGTGTGTACTCTCGATAATGCCAATCTATTGATGTTTGCTATTGAAAGTGTGGCGATCGGTTTATAATTATATAACTGTAAACAGTGGGTAAAAGCGAAACTACATGTACCTTAAATCCAATCTAAACTCGGAGAGATTCAGTTATGCCGTAGATACGATGGATGGGGATGTGAATAGAATCTTCTACATTGGAATCAGCGTTGTCAAATGGCCCGACACATATGAATAAATCAGGCTTTCTGAGCCTCGGCAGAGTGCAACGTCCATGAACGAAATAATGGATACAGTTAGTAATTAACATCGCTCCACCAAGATTATTACATGGACCTTCCATCCAGTCGAACGCTAAGACTTCTTGAGTATTGCCATAGACTCATCAAAGTGGGTCTTAAAGATGGAAATCTCCAGCTAGGTAAACTGGGTACTTCTGCTTAGTGGAGATTTTCCCCATTATTATCCCTATTAATAGGGTCAACGCTGTAAGAGATGTAAATCGCGATCGATACATCCATAGCATTTCAGGCCCTGATTTAGCACCAGCCAGGGAGAGGGCTCTACCCACTTAATTATATGAATCATAAATGGGGTCTCTCTTGTAATATTGGCTTGATAGGATGATGCGCCTGGTGATGGGGCAGTACCTTTCTGTACTGACGTCGAATTTGTTAGATATGACTTGTATGATAGAGTGACATATATGATATATATACATCAATCAAAGGGACTGTACTGGAAATTCCAATATTGCTTTTTAAATTGGGTTCATTTGAAAGTAATGTATCAGTAACAGATCCTTTAGTGAAATGTGTTTTAAAACCGTCCATGAATATATGTCTGTGGTGAGCACTGTTTAGGACACCTGTCCTTATCACAGGGGAATCATGTTAGCTGGTCTTAATATAGGAAGAGACATTCAAAAATAGTCACACGACTATCATATATAGATTAGCCTTCTAATGCGCTTTAGTTCTCTAATAAATGTCTCAGAATAAGGACATGTGTTCATCGGCCAAAGGAGGACGGGTTAAAAGTGAAGTGGACAACCTTTGTGTCCGCTGGCTACTTTAGATGGTATAGGTTCAATGCAAGATCTCCATCGCTATGGACACCGCCACATCTACTCTAACTATCTCTATTACTTGATTGAGGCCTTCCTAAAGGTCTTTCCTCGTTTGTATTGCTGGGAGGACAGGACTCGGCCTGATTGACAGGCTAAAGGGCCAGATGCGTGCTACTTCACTTGCCACACTATAAAAAAAACTCCTAGTAGCTGTAGAGGAAAAATCACATCAGTCACATCTACCTCAATTTGCCAAGCCCAGACGGTGATAGACACCCTGCATATCAATCAAGGTTCCTGTGCATTCAAATGGCTACACTATCATATCAATCTCGAATAGACCAAGGTCTCCCGGGCACTCACACATAATCTTTCATCGCTTTTAATGTCCATTGCCTACTGAGCTGTGATGCATTTACACCAGACTAAATATCCACATCGCCAGTATGACTGATGGAAGCCACTTCTGTCTGGAACTAGACGGAGATGTGAGGCAAAAAGGAATAGGAAACGAGGCACATGTAGAGGGTCAGGGACATTTGAGATGGAAATCAAACCATGGCTATAGAGGAAATTGGGGTGATGTGAAATGGAATTACACTGGAAATGAAAAATTCAGGGATGGATGAATATTCGACGTTCCGATGAAAATATTCATATTAGGGGCAAAGCCTGCAACGTGAACTTTAAACGAGTTCCAGTAGAAACCATAAATCGTATTCTTAAACCGCTCAAGCATGGAATTGAGGGTGAGTTTCGCACAAATTGTATGCCTACTTAATCAGCATTAGTAACGTTTTATCGTTGCAAATATTTATCACAACCAAATAGTTGTATTTAATACATCCAGAATGAAGGAAGGAAGTAAAGCATCATACCAAATTGGAACTTTATATATAGATATGCTAAGTGCGTGAGTATTGCACAGACTTGTATTGCCTGGACAAATATAAAGGTGGCGATCCCAGTAAAGTAAAGACCATGCGCATAGAAAATGTCCTTGAGATTGGTAGGTGCAGGATGGACGTGATAGAAGGGCCTCTGATAGATTGCACCGAGTCCGCCCTGTAAAAGGGAGCCAATGTTGTGTTGTGTGACCACCAGGAGGTCAGGGGTTAATACAAAAAGACTCTTCGTCACCAGAGGGCTGCCTGACACAGGAGGTGGGTTAATGCGTTGGACGCCTTTATCATCGCCCAACGTGACGCAGCACTTTTTTCTCGTCGTACTAGCAAGGACCCTTCTGGTTTACATCCGGGACGTGCGAAGGTCGTGACCTTGACCCTGAACTGCATTGAAACCGTCGATTTTCAACAGTCGCTGAGGTTCCCCAACGTAAAACAGATATGTTGTCCTCGTACATTGGGATAACTGACTGAATGATTCTACGCGGCTTTCAAAGGGCACCACACACCCAAAGGCGATTGCCAGCCGAACATACATAGTACAATAACTGAGTTATATCATCTGAATAACCTGAAATTATGTTTGGACAGGTGTCCTCTGCAAACACATTAAAATTCTAGTACTCCTCAGCCTGTTTGCTGTATACATATATAATACATTCCTGATTCAGGATTATATCAGTTGGCCGACTCTAAACATGATCCAACCCAAACATCTCACATGCAAAGTAGACAATAATGGCGATGATATAGGTGAGGAGAGGGGCATATGAAAATGGCCATTCTATGAGCCGCTTTGTATCAAATTCCCATATATATAAACGCTCTTCTCTCGTGTCACTCTTGATTGATGAGATGCTATTTGCGCCTGCAAGGCCTATATCTTCTGAATATCGATAAAAAAAGGGTCAGCCCCTGCAAATACAGATAAAAGCGTTATCTTTACATTGGAAAGTGCCTTCTAACAATAGGGCTTTCCATTCATCACTGATGGAACTGACGGATTCTTGGGCCTGTAATCAAAAGCTCTTGATTACAGTTGTTTCAAGGATTTACTGACAAAGTATAGTGCCTCTAATCGAAGTTGGCATTTCTTGTTTAGTCTAACAGCACGGTATGCTGCACATACCCCTCT
The DNA here is from genome assembly GCA_942159475.1 of Sthenelais limicola. Classification (NCBI taxonomy): domain Eukaryota; kingdom Metazoa; phylum Annelida; class Polychaeta; order Phyllodocida; family Sigalionidae; genus Sthenelais; species Sthenelais limicola. The sequence goes on along the minus strand of OW804097.1, from coordinate 64,974,442 downwards.
ATGTAGCAGATATGAACACATGACACGTGTAAGCTCTTTAGTGGAAATGTAAAAGGTAATTTGAAAAAAACAACACAGTAAATAGTTTCCACACGCAAACGTCTCATCACGGCATTTTAGATAAGCCCTAAGCTATAGTTGCACACCACACAGAGAAGGATAGCAAAATTCACACAGAAACTCCTCTCGTAAATATATTTCCACCAAAGCCACGTGGAATGGTATATTTTTAGGACCGATGAACGGGCTTATATATTTCCCTTAGAAAGAGAGGCAGAGTTCATCTTAGCAACGCAAAGCCTGAGCTTAAGGCAAAACTCCATATACTACTCACGATTTATCATATCCTTAAATTAAGGACGGTAACTGGATAAACTCTACGTCATTCACTTAATGTGTTTCTGAAATTGTATGCCTTATGATCCCATAGGTTGCAGGCCATAAAGGTTGTACTTAAGGGAGCAGATACTAAATACTGCAAGCTAAAACATAATTTTAGACCTTTTCCAGTATCACTACAGTAGAAGATACGGAGCATTTCCTGTAAGAAATTGTATTTGAAGCTTCGCATATACATAGTTTATGAGTTTCATTAATATCAGATTGAAATTTCATTAGAAATCTAAACAAAAAGTTTCTATCTTCTCTGTGTGCCTTCTATTTCCATTTCCGAGGGCGAAGCTTTTGAAATGTCTCAAGGTCAGCTGAGCCACCACAGGACAGCATCCGAGAGTATGTCCTTTTGAAGGCCAGCCTTGAGGGCAGAGTCTGACAGGTTGTGTACCACCTTGTCTGACCACCCTTCCACTAGCGTCTATATGAGCCCCGAGGGCGGTTCATAGTACACCACTTTCAGTACTGCATGCCTTTGCCCGGGAGAATTCTTAGCCGCTCCCATTTTCCCCAGTGACAGTACCCTGCGGTATGTAGGGTTGATATCGGTTTTGACATGGCCGGCCTTGTTGGCTGTGTGCATAAAGACAGATATATTTGTCTTTGCATCGGTAAGAATCTACAGTTACTTCAGGTACATATATGAACCACTTTCTGACCCAAGGGGTGTTCACGAAGTCAGGTTTCATATCCTTAACTACACCATAAGCCCCCTTCCCCATGCAGAATATTAATTAATGACCATTGGTTAGGGAATATTGCAGCCTATGGCACATTAATGTATTGCATTTTGGGTGTCTACGCGGGGGAGGGTCAGAATGTTTGCATTTCTTGCGCATCCTCTATTCTTCAGGATTTGAGCTACACTATTAGGAACCTTTAGTTCGATTCCAAATATGAGTATGCAAATATCCGCTATTGGAAATTAAATAGTTTATAGGTAAATTACTTAATTTGAAAGAAGAGCCATTGTCTCTTCTACTATTCCGGTAGCATTTGATCCCCATCTAAGGTACGAGATAGATCTATATGACAGTCTTGCCAATAAAACAGGATAATAGCCATACATGTACATTCCTCATCATATGGTTCAGATGACTATTATAAGCAATAACCATGTTGCAAGCTGCTAGCTTTATGGTTCAGGAATATATAGGCAGCCTCTCATGTAATGGCGACTACTGCATAGAATCCCGTATAGGAGGTGCAAACCTCGTCTCTAATGTCAATATGAGGATGCATCCTAACGCACGCGCCGAAGGCGTCTATGTTTGTAATGCAAAAAGCAATGTGTTTACCCGTATGTTTTTCCTAAAAAATCTGTCATCTCAACATGCAATAAAGGAGTAGAGTCGGTGATAACACAATGCTGAGAACATTGATCGAAAGACATATGCCCTTGATTAAAAGACGAGAGTACACCCACAAGCCACACAGGTCTTTCTTGTATAGGTCCACGCACTCTTTAAGGCTCGGTATAAATGTTAGGTATATTCTCGTTTATTTATTCGTCTAAACAATGTTCCAATCTTAATTTGTATATGAAAGGATTGGAAAATGACAACATCCTTTCCTTAAATCTGCTGAATTGTTGTTGATGTGAATAGGCCGCATTCATACTTTGGAATTAATATATACTAGAAATATGACCTGCAATAAATTATGTAAAATTACCTTGACAATTATGTAGTGGTGATATCCCAAGATCAGATAATTATTGCATGTTACCTGTCACCTATTTTGCCATAAATGAAATTCAGTTACAGAGGTTGCGAAAGACCTTCATATCAAATCTATGTTTACACGGAAATTATAGCCAACACACATTCAAATTTTGAATTATAAAAATAATTGAAATGACCAAAGCTAAGCCCAGTTTGCACTTGTATAAGTCCTACGGTCAAGAACAATCATGTAGCTTCTGAAATAGAGTGGCAGGGGCGAGTTCACTTCGCGGAACGAACCAGCAAGTCAAGAATGTGGGCCCAGACACCTGCTAATCGTTTGTCACGTATTTGAAAAGGCAAATTAGCGATGAGAAAGCGGTGAGCATTGGTTACAAATATATACATCCTGTCCCCTCCGACGTTTCTAGCAATGGCACCTGCTGTCCAATGGGCTTGGCCTTTTTTGTGTTGGCATCGACTGCAGACACATGTAGCCACTTCGTATTGCAGTTTATGAAGCTTCTCCAGTCATCGATAATCCATTTCAATGGGAAGCCTTTCAATGTCAAGCACCTGGTCCTAGTCGAATAGGTGCGGCTTCAGTATTTAAATTGATTCTCTGAGTAAATCAGAATAAGGACTACACACATTAATATGATTTTATCGGTGTGTGACCTTTTTTGAATTCGAGGACATCTTTCTGATTTTTATTAAGCCCTTAAAATTATGTTTAGCTGGAGAGGAACTGTTGTACAATGAAGGGACTGGAGTATTATCCTTGGCCCTCCTTGTCCATACAAGAAATCGAACCGTTTCGCCCATTTTGACATCAATGCCAATACAAAGCTAAATTAAATTTATTGACATCGTTTAATTGCAATTGAAATCGAAGCTGACACATTCATGAATGTAGGCGATAGTCCTTAGGGTAATGACCTGCTTTCAAACAGTTACATTAATTTGTTTCATTCAATTTCTGATTAAACCAACCTTTTCTCAAATATTCAATGTATTGGATTCAGAGTTCAAGTCATTACCCATCGGGAATATGCCTTATATTGTAAGATAACCACCGACGCTGATTGTTGGAGACAATAAAAGTGCACGTACCTGGATTCACTGCATAACTTACAGTATAAATGAGGCAGTGTATACCAAATGCTATCAGTAACGGTCTAGGCTTCATCTGAAAAGATAAGAAAGAAGGAATTTTACTCTTTGCTGTCTTCATTGATGTCTATCGAAGACAAGTACATGTATGCTAAACAATGGCAATAAGGATAGATATATGTATACAGCCAGAGACTAAAGGGCACCATGGTTCCAAAGCAGGACATTTTTATGTATAGACAAAACACAAGCAACAAGCGGGGAAATGTAAGCACAGAGTTTAACTCTCTCTGCTTTATCATTTAAGGATTAGGTGGTGTCATGAATACTTAATAGAAGAGAAAACGAACACATGTACTGGCTGCAGACGCCAAATCCAAGAAGAAGATATATTGACAGAAGTTCTCAAGCTGCTCTCTCTCTCTCTGTCCCTCTCCCTCTTTCTCTCTCTACAATCTGATTCGTCTTACTCCTCACTAAATTACCTAGCCGCTCCCTAACTCACTTTTCACAATACAAGAGTTTCTCCTCTTATAGATTTTCTCCGAAATACCAAACGAGGCGTGGGAAGTGTCCGGGTGTCATGTAAACGTGGTCATTTCTCTGTAAAGGAGACATAGTCAAAGGTGCAGATCTCCAATCGTATTGATCCACTGGGAGTAGTAGGGTGTTGTAAGAGCAAAAAGCAAAATAGTTGGCACTGTTTATCAGGCGACGGGGTCTATAGATCCAAAGGCAGAGACTAAAGCCTTGTATGGATCTCTGTTGTAGTGTAGCCATGCACAAGCAAGGCCTTGGGACTGAGATAGAAGAGAAAGTTGACCTTAGAAAAAAACTATTGTTCAAACATGAAATATTTCCGACTTGCCCCTCTTACGTTTGCAATTTTGCAATGCTTTACGGAGGCTTATAATAGGAATGGGAAATAAACCTGCCAAAAGGAAAAGGTAGGGTGCCCAATAATCAACAGGGGCAGCTTTTTATGAGCATGAATTCCGGGTTAAATGACATAATAATCGATTTCACTTCCATTTTTATGTTTTCTGCCCCAAAGTGACATCAATCAAAAGAAGGCGCAAGGACGATCGGGCTAATCAGGATGTGCGAAAAGCAAAAGATGTCTGTCTTTTTCTCAGGCTTCCCTCGTTCATGGGGGCAAAGAAGTAAAAGACACATTTCCCCTCTCTTTAAACTTCTCTCCCATACCGGTCCTCTTTTCAACCAATCTCGACAGAAAAGAACGCGAGAGCGGTAGTGTTGAAGATGAGTATTTTAGACGTCTCTTGGAAGTGGTCACCAGCCTCATCGGCACATCAGCCACTTGTGTAAAATGTAGAGGAACCTCTGGGGTGTTGGCGCTCATGTTCACTCCACAACTTCCCCATTATCGCCCACCCGCGCGTTTTTATCGCGCGCGGCCTTGGAGCGCTTGATTTTCACTCGGGTCAGCGCGGTAATTGCCTCCAGCGTTCGCCACCTCCCGTTTAGCCATGTTCGGGGTCTGTTTTTGTCAGTGCTTCTATTGGCTCTTTTGCTGGGGTGTTTATTCCTGGAATGAGCAGCTCTTCCCGACTTGATGAGCCCATCAACACCACTGAGATGTATATGCAAGACCTATACACAGAAACCTCGGCGGTGGCAAATTAGTCATTGAATTGTTTTCGCGGGTTTGTTTCACAGCGATTTAGGGCCTTGCGCTGGCAGCATGGTCCGGCTGAATGAGTGACCCCCTGAGTACTTGCCAACATGCTAAACGTTTTATGCAAATGCAGGCTTTCCCTGGTATAATACCAGAGAGCTGTGTTAATTGAATATGATGAATACCAATGACTCCATTATGCATTGTTCTAGAGCATTAGCATTTTCTGTTAGCACACAGGTTAATCTGAGACTTCTAGGTTGTATAATATTCTACTTGTTTCAACAAATCACTCTGCCTCAATCATATATCATATTATACGTGTATATATATATATATATATATATATATATATATATATATATATATATAATTCTATGTTATAGGAAAATGTGTGAAAGATATGGATAGCAAATGACATAGGTGTGAAATATTCGGATGGGAAGAATACCTCCTTTCAAGCTCAGACCCATTTAAATATACTTTACTACATAGATGATCAAACTTAGATTTTAAAAGTAATTGGAATGTCCTTCTTTATAAATGTACCATGCGAACGGTTCTCATGCAACCTATGCCATTGTATTGTTCTCACAAGTGTTTCCGTGTCCGTTAATGGCATTATTATGTACTGCATCCTTTCGACGGAATGGGTATTGTGTTGATATGTGAAAATGACTCTGTCAAGCTACATCATTGCATTAAGACCATCATCAGTTCAGCGACGGATAGACTTGGAAATTGGCAGTTGGATCGTTCGTACCATGGCGGCTCTAATGGAGCTGATTTGTCCCCGTGATTCCCCGATGCTGTCATGGGACTCATGCCATATTAAGAAACAACTATCACATTCCTACACGTTTCCTTCCCAGTTTCTATATTAAAACAAATGCATTTCTTAGCTGAAAGGCTTAGCTTTACATATATATATATATGCCACTTCCTTGAAGTGCCAATGATGTCATAGAGGAAATTGTAAACAAACAATTTGTTTGGTCAAATTTAATGTTCACTCTGAGACATGTTGATATGGTGTACTGTTACAAGACAGACGACATGGCAATCCCTTAAATAGTTATAAAATACTTCAATAAATGAAATCCAGTCCCATAAATGCAGCCGTGTGTAACATATATCTATGAACTGGGAGCAATGCCTAGCAAAATAAGATAATGTTATGGATGTACAACTTATTGTCGTTTGTATGAGGTTTTGAAGTGGATCATATCATGGAAAATGATAGTAACATTACATAATTACCTAAAAAATGTTCTTTCCTCTTCTCTTGATATACCCATACTGTAGCGAAGTGAGCAACATACGGGATGAAGCCCGCATACATACATGTACCCATATCATGTCCTCTAACTCTACTCCCAATTGGTAAATTAGAGGCGGTGGCATACATTTATATACGTTCACTACTAAAACAATACTTTCTTGGTAAACAAGCAGCTGCTCATGTTCCAGATCACGTCCGTTTCACCGAAAATAGCATTTAGCTTATTACTTGGTGGATAGAATTCAATTTCAGTCTAATCTCGTTACGGCCCTGATGGTCGTTTTGTCAACAGCGTTACTGGGACAGGATATTGGTAGTAATTTAGAAGGAAAAACAATCAACACATTGCAGAAGTGGGTCATCTGTTTGTGGACAGTGGTAGTGTTCTCCTAGCTTACATAGGAAGCTGTTTTTTAAACAGTTAAACAATCCCTGTCTAGTCATGTTTGGCCTCAAAGATATTCCCTGACTGCATTTATCTACCCGAAACAGAATATCATTTATTTCCCTATGGGTGGATAAGATAGTCCAGGCTTAACTAAGTAGACTGTAGGGCAATGACCTTTTGCGGGTATCATCTTCTTACATGCGATCTATCAATGCAATATGAATGCAATGTATATTCTTTAAAAAGCTCGTATTGGGGGGCATTTACCATCTATACAGGTATAAGTAAAATGAATGTGCTTAATACAAATGACGAAAAAACATGTCTGGATATAATGGACAAGTATTTGTCCATAGATCAAGAACACAATATGCGAAAATGTATTTATTCTTAGGTTATTTATTACAAGCCCAGTACACACTGATCATGGGAAATAATCTGTCCTTGTGAGTAGCAAAAAGAATATGCTTTCAAGGAAATCCAGCTTCAGCCATCAGCAGCTGCCAACTCATCGAGATGATATTAAATACAGACTGCGATGTGTTTATCATGAGCCAAAGATTGGCAATATCCCTCAGTATAGGAATCTTCAGAATATCACATTGGAATATTGCTGCATCTTTAGAACCTCCCATATGAGGAAGATTAGACCTCCAGATTGTGTCAATTACAAATGACAAATACAGGTTTTAACAACAGCAACATTGACCAGAGATATCCAGCCATTTTCTGCGTCAGCTACTGAGACATTTGCGCTATGATGTTTGGTATCCTGTTCCTGGGCCTTTGACATCGTTGTAAATGAGGCTCTAACTTTGCCAGTTTGTAACCAAAGTATATTGCAATTTCAGGATGAGACATCATGAATTAAGTTGGGGTCATTTGTCTGGAGAAGAGTAGAATGTTCTCTCTCCTAGTTTTTGCTGCAACTACATGACCGCTAGTACCATAAAGCCGGCCAATATCGGGAGGTACGGTCCCCAACCTTGCAAAATAAACCAGGACCAACCAGAGTAGAAGCTATAAATTTGCCACTGTGTGGAAGTTGGCTTGATCCTTGCGCTGGTGCCGAGACTGTTTTATAGATACCAACGAGCACCCGGCATCAATTCACCGACCAATGGACCTGGTCTCAAGACAAGAAGCCTGGATTTGTGAGTCAGGGACATTAAACCGATCCTTTCTAGTAACATAAGCCCAGTGCACGCGTCAACACTAGCACCGTTCAGAATAGAGCTATTTCCTAGGGACATTTTGCCTGTCGCTTCCACTAGCGAGAGAAACAAATGGCTTGGAATCAGGGAAGCATCCAAAATACAAGAGTCGCGCCTTGCTTTTATAACGCAAGCTGCGATATCAAATGGAACGCAGATGCCATGTAATAGATGCTGCCTATGGATAGCGAGCATCTCCCTCCCTTCCCCCTTTCATCCGTGTCCCGCTCGGTCCTGAGGCACAGCCATGGAATTTAATACTCCTTATTTAATTACCCAAAGCAATAGTGCACTAATTACACAAGTAAAAAACATAGAGTCATCATATTCACTGGGGTTGCTCGCCGCATGCGTAATTACTTACGAACATCACGTGACCCTCATTTCCTAGGCTTAAACCTTCTAATGACTGTAATGGTTGCAGAGATATTTCCAATGATGTATTTGATAGTTTTAGTATGCCCCAAGTAGACCTTGTTGTTTGTATACAAAAGGGCATTCGCATGATTAATTATATGTATGTTCACATGTATTTTTATAAGCATCTCATCTAATTTTCTTTTAAATGTTTTTATTGGCCACATCATTTAAGAAATTTACAAAATACGCATAACCATTTATGTGATATATCTTTCATGCGTTGCCCACCCCTCTCCAGAATTTGTACATGATATCATGTATGGATCCCTCAGAGTAAGAGGAACCCTTTTACTCTAAGAGATCCACCGTTGGGGAGAATTTTCCAAAATTTAGGAAGATATTCAAACCCAGTTGCAGCATAATTTATATAAAAAAAGATCTATTTTTACATATGTAAGCATCTCATATAATCTGTACACCATGACATGTTCGGATACCCTTATAGAGTAGGAAGAACCCATGTACTCTAAGGGGTACCATAACGTGTGGTTTGAGTATGTATACTCTTCTTACCTAATAATTCCTGGAATGATATTTGATGCTTGGTGGATAAGGGCTTCCCCTGATTACTCAAGAGCATTACTAGGCATCAATTGCTCGTTAAATACGCGCTCAAGCAAGGGTAGATGTGTGAAAGGCTGGAAGATGTAGGGGAGTTAGCCAAGTAGGAGGGGGAGGAGTTGGACACATAGAAGGAAAGGGCCATTGATGGTATGAACAGCCTTGCATCAAGCTACATTAGGCAAACTGATTAAGATGATGCTGTTGATCTGTTGGGCCACATCCTCCCACTGGTACCAATGCCAAGGAATTCCTCAGTGTTCGCCCATCCATGGATTAGATGAAGAGACGAAAACTCGCCCTTGGTATAACATGCTAAGTATATTAAAGCCTCCCCAACCGCAAAGGCCCAATCAAGCTTATATTGGCAAACACGATTTTCCTTTATTACTGGCTTTGTGCTAATTTGATGGACTGCTAAATTCGTTGCCTCCCTGTGGGGCCCTAATACATTACTCACAGTATTGGATTAACTTTATGATAACGCGGGAATCGATCAGAAATCCATACTAATGTCAAACCTTGTTTTCGGCATTGGTGGTTCCTCAAACAAATTCGGAAATGCAATGTGTGCACCTAGATCTTTTTTCAAGCAATGATATCTCATTATTTTCTTTAATAATTATTTTTAGCTGATATATGTCATTGAAATATTAACTAATAGCCACATTTGTAGGTAATTCAGTAACACATCATAAAAGTTCATTATAATTTACTGTTGTTCAATGGGTCAATCGGTAAAAATTCTGTAAGACCCGTTTTAAAATACTTCAAATATGACTGCCCAGTATTCTAGAAATTTGCAAAAATATAGTCAAACCATTTTCAATTCCAATGCTTTAGGCAGAGATAATTATTCCAGTAAAGAATGTCCGGTAAATGTCTAGATCAAATTAATAGACAAGATAGTACGGACATATATTGATCCTGGGCTGTGTTTGTTTTTTGTTTGGTTAATCTTTATTATTGAAGCCACATAGAAGATTACAACTCTGTTCTCAAACCATAGTTTTTCTATTTGCAGCCCTCAGCCTATATAGGAGCGTCTTAAATAATAATAATTCATATGGACAGATCCTGTGACTGTAGGTGCTTTTATCTCTAGTGATAAGATAATTATACTGAAGGCACACAGTGACATCCATGAAGTAACAGAAAAGTGTTCCTACAAATAGTTTTTGCTAGCAGGCAAAGGCTAAAACCACAATTACGGTTCCATACTTACTCATAGAAATGACTTTAAAATGTAGGAATTGGATAAACCAGGTAATCAAATTATATGTTTGACAAATAAAGTATCCTTACATTGATAAACTGAATCATTTCGATATAAGTTGTCCTTCCATTACATAATAAATTCCCCATAATCAAAGCAATGAGTATAGATTTATACTGCTGATTTCGGTGCACCTATGAGAATGGTTAAACAGAGTTTCCTTTTAAAACAATTTTGAAATTCGACCACTGCACATGACGACGACTGTTTGAGAAAAAGTGTAATCAATTTTAGCCTGAAAACAACCCTTTGTGCATGCAATCGATGAACATAAAACTGACTTTCACTCTTGCAGTACTATGATAGTTATTCCGATGTGAACGAGAGAAGGGACAGAGACTTACTCTGACGGATAACTGTTTTGTGGGCTCACTTTAAAGGATGGTATCTGGTCGTGTATTTCTGTCTTGTCACAACACAGTTGCCAATCTTGTTCAAACAGAGTAAGTTGATAATCCAAAGATAAAACAAGACCACAAAGGTGCTAAATGGCATTTATAGAGAATCAGACACGCTTGTGTTTATTAGATGAACGGATACGTCCTTGATAGCGTTTGCTTTGTTGGTTCTGTTTGCCATGGTCAAACATAGGCGCCGCAGGCAAGGCATTCGACCCTGTGTGGTTCAATTATTAAAACACATCCAGCCTTCGGTAGCCTATCTTCTGAGCAACTCGCGTTAGCTATTTGTCGCTACAATCCATCTTACACTACTACTGCAGTTCATCTTTCCGAGCTCCGAGCTCCAGGCATCATGCGAAAAGCAAAGGCAAGATATGAATATCATATTTGAGCCGCTTATTTTTTCTACGCTGTGTTTGTAGTATACATTAGTGTGACTAGAAATGCATGCTCATATGAATACCCTTGGCATTTTGACAAAAATGTGTGGCACTGGCTCAATTTTACCCATGCTCGCATCTCTAGTTCAGGGTTAGCGTTCATGAAAACTGGTGCCAGGGCACAGATGCCAGGGCACCAGTGTCATTGACTAACCCGGTCTTAGCCGAGTATTAATTGATTATGTATGTACGAATTAATTATTAATGTGTGTACGAATTACACATATTGACTAACCCGGTCTTAGCGGTTGTACCGAGGGTGTAATTATTAATTGATTATGTATGTACGAATATTTGATGTTCAGTTGCTCACCTATCATCAATCAACAATAAATTAAGACAAGGAGAATCAATGTCATGGAAATTGCAAAAGGAAATTTAGGAACTGATGACGCAAACAATGCAGTGGTATACATTTCTATCACTTGACATTCAAGTGATCGCGTGAAGCGCAACATGATTTATAGCTTGATGTTCAATGTTGCATATTTCATCACTGTAGACATTAATTTACGTGGATAAGGGCCTACCGTGTCTGAATTCAATGGTGGTTTGATAGATGCAATGCTGAGGTTGTATTCATTAAAAGCGATCACATAATTCACGAGGTACAGCTTGTCTCGCGACTGTCTAAATAACAATTGACGCAAATTAACAAGAAAAATGTCATACTAAAGAATTCACTTCTCCACACAGATAAGGTTTTATCTTTTATTACATAAAGCCTTATGGCTACTTTGATTATTTTATAATACTCATGATAAGCAATTGAACGTAGTTCTAAACCAATCAGGAGGCACATTCCGGATTAAAAAATAGTTTTGCAAATACAAATAAGTGAAACTCTATCCAAACACCAGCTGATTGATTGGTCTGATGTGTATTCATCACACTTCTTTCAAATCGAAATTTTACTTCTGTTTATTTTTTCGACCTACATTGTGAACCTAAGTATGCTCTGGGGGTCGCTATGTTATAATAAAATTGCGAACTCCCTGTAATATTATCTCAACAAAAGCAGACCATGTCTGCTATTTTATAGGCATAATGGAAAACCTTTCCAATCAAATTAACATTAGGGCCTCTTATCTATGGTCATGGCAAGGATTTATTATCATGTATCGCTCGGCTATTGTGTCTCCGATGTATTAATCGGAAATGCCATGGCCCAGTGGATGTGTAAAACATCAAGATATGACCAGCCATTTATGTTATCTATAGGTTGGATTCTGTTATAATCAAAACCTATCACTTGGACCAGCTTCATGGAAAGATTGACTACCAAGTATGTCACCTCGAGCTATGAATACTTTTTGCATCCCATTGTGTCACGACAGAATTAGAACGCAAAGAACGAACACTCGGCAAGCAACCCCAAGACAAACCCACACACATTAAATGATCGAAGCATTATCGAGCAACCCATGGAAGGGAGAAACGAAAATGAAAGAAATGAGGGTCGATGCAGCAACTTTAACAATCAATTGCAGATCTTCCCTAACGATCGTGCATCTTCTTAGCAATCAAGCACGATTGCTAGTTTGTGGGAGAAAAAATCAATATGGGGAACTTTTATAATGACTTCCAGTACTGTCTTAAACTACATTCTACCGTCGCCTGCATCTAATGCGATTGAATCGTGCGATGTAGACAATAAATAACAATTGCCTCTGGCAAATGCAAAACAAATAGCGAAGTGTATTGCTTCTGCCACTTGGGGAATACCTTGTGGTCATTCGTTGCATGATTGTTATAAGATAAAGGACACTGATGGGTTCCTATAAAACACTGGAACTATGATGTATATTGAATCATTCTTCTATGACTAGCCCCTAGACAAATACGTACAATTATCTCGAGAGGATTGAATTTGTATCTGTGTATTCATTTTTCCATTTCTTAATGCACTGAAGCATATTATATAAGCGTAACTGGAAGTAATGCAGGGTTGCTGTATGGAGAATTTAAGTGTCGGTGTTATATGGTTGACTCATTTTGCAATTTACTTTCAATGTCAGTTTAACAGGCTCGAGTTGGTCGATAGGCTTAACTCAATTATGACGTGGGCCAAGAGGTCGAATTATCCAGCGGAATAGTAATTGTATCCATAATTAGACATCACCAGCCGTTTCCAGGCTGATATTCATGGTGGAAGTAGATGCATTAGGATTTAACTTAAACAGTAAACAGTGATTCCTTTGCCTTATCCCAACTTAGACGTATCTAATTGGGACCTTTGACATGAAATATGAATCAGAATATTAGCACGATTGAAGAAATGCAATAAGGGCCTAATCCCTGTAAATTGCTAGATAACACAGTCGTCCGTCGCTGACGTATCTGGTGTTTAATCAATGTAATTGATTTGAATAATTTCTTAATCAATCATCCAGGCCTAATATGAGACACCAGCAATCGATTACGTGTGTTGGGGTTGGCGCAGGTTATTTCTTAGTTTCTCCTTTATATAATCCCTTCTTCCCAGTCATCCATGGCTATAAGCTGTGATCACTGCACCGACATTCTTATTCTAGGGATAATCATCTCGGAAATCCCATGTGCTATGATACTATCTCTAAAGTGATGATACGTAATAGCTAGTGATTATCATCAACCTCCCTATTCACCTAAGTCTTGATATGGCTTAATCCAGTTTAAATGTCTTGTTGGAAGAGACTGAAACCCCAATTTACATATAGGAGCCTCTTCTGGCAAGATCTGTAAATTTAGATCAAAATTTTAAAAATGAATCCAACGAGAACCCAACTATTCACTCATTGTCCAACTGGGGTCCTTCCCCCAGCACTTCTCATAGTGATGTAGAACCAAACCTTTGCATTTCTATGATATATTCATAACAAGAATAGTTTGATAGCTACAACCTTCCCAAACAGGAATGAATAGTTCGATAGCTCGATGGTTATAATAGGATATTTTTATGTGATGAATGAGTGAGCCTTAGCCAACAGTACTTAATATCACTAAAAGTGAAAAATAATGAAATTAAGCATTGTGTATATGGTTCTTACATAATAATCCTTAATAACAATTATGTTCCTATAGTGTACACTATTGGAATAAAACTATTGTCATCAGCACTCCCCTCAACCAACTTGTATCCAAAGCCCGTGTGTTACACATTTTAGATATTCATTTTAGATTTTATATATTTTTATATCACGTTTTACCCTTGCAGATATAAAGAACTTAACTCATCCATCTGTACGAAACAAAGGTTATCCGAGTGATCCATTAATGAGATGTTGGATAGTCCCAAAAGTTAACAGAGTAGGATCTGATACAATGTCGATTACAAGTTAAAAAGCGCCTTTGGCGAGAAGTTAAGTTGAGAGCAGCGAATGCATTTAGTAAGAACAGTAGAGACATAGCCCAGAGTTTTCTTTGACTAAACCGCCAACAGTCTGCATCTACCTCGAGGATTTTCATTATCACGTATCCCAATCCCCTATACATCAGAACTGCATTAAACACCGCGAAGCATTTCCCTCTACTACTGCTTTTATTTTCTGGTTTATGCCTCGCGGCTAGAATTACACAATCCCGAGGGGACGCACATCAGCCGCAAAAGCTCCGCTGGTTTGTTTCATTTTAGTGCATGTTGGAGATATTTAATTCATCCTTAAGAGGCATAGAGAATGAGGAAAAAGCAGAGAGATTCGGCTGTGCCAACTGTCTAGAGTGACAGAATGTAAAGGACCATGCATAAAAACTCCTGTTGTGAAAGTCAGCTCTCACCTGCTTTTTTGTAATCACACATTAGTCTATCAGAATATTATCGATACACACAAAATGACAAATAAAGTAAATGCCCATCAAGTGGTACAGTTTCCCAAGTGCACAAATACACGTATATATAATATTATATAAAATATGATACATGCGCGTGGGTGTTTAATTGATTTCATTATACTCTATACCATTATGTCATTGGTCATTCATTCACAACTTCATCCATATACATACACATTACCAAATGCATGAGCGGTCCTGGGTATGACCATAAAGTGCCTTTCTGTCTCTTTTTCTCTGTCTCTCTCTCCCTTCTTCTCTATCTCTATTACCTGGGTATGAACATAAACTGCCTCCCTCTCAGTTCTCCCGCCCTTGATATAACCATATTAAATGTGTTGATAAGGGCGTAAAGCAAGCAATCTCCCTCATTCACAGCTTATCAAAGCTATTCTTACAATTCCGGCAATTGTTACGGCAGGCCACTGCCTGAAAGGGTTATCCCAATCACCTTAGGTAGTAAGGGACCAGTATAACTCTAGCGTGTCTAATCTCATACACCTTCTTTGACAGGTGCCCACTGACCAATGGGCAGTCGACACTGATTCATTTTAAAGGCGACTGGGGTAATAATGCACGGTCCACATACATTTAGATGATACATAATTATGAAATAATATTAAAAGTTAGTATATAGTATAATATTCTACTGAGAACATCGTCTCTGATCATCCTGAAAAAAATCGTAAATCTCAAGACTGCATTTCAAACAGATTGCCTTAAACTTAGTCGCTATACCTTAATCCAAGCCTAAGCTACATATTATTCAATTATTCAAAGACGTCAATAATGTTGTGGACCTGAATCCCATTCAGGAATAGAGTTAATCGTAAGGGGGCCTGGCTTCGCTCCCTTCATCAATCAAGTGACCATAGCGACTTATGCTATCGACCAATCAGATTCAAGCCTTTAATCTCAAGGATTGAACATGGGAACAACGGTCATATTTTTGATAGCTGCTGAACAGAGAACGTTACTTTGTTATTTCCGTTATTAACGATATACTTTGAATTGTATGTTATGGTGAAACTTTATGTCGCCCATATTATCTATTATCTATAGTAATTTTTCTGGACTGGTCGGAAGACCTATTTGTAGGGACTGGAGTCCATTTCTGTATTGTTTCACGGAATACAAATTCTATATCTCAGTTACTCTCTTATCATTTTTTTATGCCTATGTATCGGTCTTGTTATTCATTCAAGCCACCCCCACCCCCCTCACCACACACTCATCCATCAGTCTATTCGATCTAGAAACGGGAAATTCATTCCATAACCTACAACCCCAGTAGAATACATCCTTCTGATGTATCTTGCTCTTTGTTATTATAGAATTTAATGCGAGACGCTGAACGATCTTGGTCCATGCCACGATGAATGTATCTTTACCTCTTTTCATGTCAGTTAGGAATCGCTTTATCTAAAATTCTATCTATGCGATGTAGCTCTTTCTATGTATCTCCATTAACACATATTATTCTCAACGCTTTATATGTCAATTCCTCTGCCTTGTTCCTCATTCCCTTTGTTCGCTCCTAGTAGTGTCGGATCTGCTGCCTTGATTATCGGTCAGAAATACGCTTTGTGCAATAAGAAACATATATATCTACGTCCGCTGTCTGTCACATACTTTCTTTATGTTCACTAATATCCATGTGGCATTTCTATACATTAAGTTGCTGATATAGAATAACAAGTACGACAATACGAATGAAAATATGTCAACATTGAGTCTCTGAAGTGTATTTAAAAAGCAAATGGTAATTAAATAGCTTTGATGTACTTAACTTGCTGTGTATATTTACATAAAATTTTGTATCTAATTCTATTGCTCCTGGCAAGTCACTGAATAGAATAGGTGGCCTTTTTGAGGCCGAATGAGAGCTGCCTGATCTTCATCCTATTAATTCGAAAATAAAGGTGTTCACCATGAATATGTAAATTATGCACGAATTCATAATATATACATGATGCAGAAGTGTGCTATTAGAGAATTATGTTTTTCTTACATCCATCTTCGATACTTCTAGGGAAACTTGAAACCTGGTACCGCCATCTTGCTTCATATCAATGGGCGTTTCAATGTGAAACCCCAAACCAGTGTTTATGCTTTGTTATTCATTGAGCCGGATACTTTGCTCAAAGAAATCAAAGCTTAGTCTCGGCGTTGAGCGCTTGATAAAGGCTGAGTCAAAACATTAAAGCTCTTGTGCTTTGTTTTTGATTGATGATAGATAAAAGTAGATATGGTTCAAGGCAGTACGAAAACCTCCATCCCTACGCATTTCGCCCTGTGAAACCTTGCGCAATAGTTAAATAAGACGAGCTTGCTTCGTGATATTTCACAAACCTTCACATCGACATGACGAGTTCAGCTTTGGCAAGGCAATGGGAAATGCCAGGAGGAAATATTTTCCTCGCATAAATTGAAAACGACAATAGAAGCCATCACAATCTTCTACCAAGGAAGCCAACGTCTGCACAGCCAATTTTCCTTGCGCCCTATTTTGAAAGTCAACAGGCATAGTGTAAGACCAAGCAATCGGTCAATATATGTGGTGGGGAGATGAGGAGGGGCAGTGGGGTTTTAACCTGTATCCCCCCTGGCAGATGACTACCGGTACACAAGAGCGTGCTGCCTATGCAATAGAACCAATTGCTCGCACGGTGAAAATTGACGAGTGCCTCGTGAGCACCTGACGTGGACCTCCACAGATTAACCTACTGGAGGAAGCTGCTACTGAGGTTGGTATCAACGGTAGTCACAGGAGGAGATTCTTCATCCCTGTGGTGCCCCCACTCCCCCCTGGTTCACCAAACCCAACCCTACACCCTACTCCCTACACGCCGTAGAAACACCCCTAAATTACCACCCACAGGACAGATCCATGTAGGCCTATGTATGGGGGTTGGGGGTGGGATGGGGTAGCTTAGGGAGTTCCTATTAACTGGGCAAAACAATCTGGTGTCCAGCAATTACCAGCCCAATCTTATAATCCATAAAATTCACTTTCACATTCATGTGACACAAATATTAGCAAATCATAGCAATGCGTTAGATACCCCATACAAACATAGTTAGGATTAATTATGTCTTTAAGAATGAGGGGTGGCTGAATCCTCTCAGACCTCTTCTGGGTGCGCCAGTTGAATTCCAAATTAGTTTTCCGTAGTAAGCTTCCTACCAATATCCTAACCAACACTCACCCCCCCCCCCCTAGGAACCACCCACACACCCACCTTCCTCCATCCAACCTACCCCGATGGACTGCTCCACCTAAGCCCGGAGGACAAGAGACGAATGAGCTGTTCTCATACTGAGGGGGCTCGTGCTAAATTTCCCAGAGTCAAAGTGACCAAAGTCCGGGGATAACCGAGCCTGGGGAAAGGCAGGATGAAAGGAGTTCGCAGCGGCTGAGATTGAGCAATCCCCGCCTCAAAATTGACCAGTCTGCACTTGGTAATGCCAAATGAAAATATATGGCCTTTGGTATGGTCAGTGTGGGGAAGGCAACGGGCGATGATATTGTGATATATTGGGATTCAGCTATTAGAGAGGAAAAGGCGCAACACCTTATGCTGGTTATTATGTTCAGACGAACGGCAGTCCTGCATCATGTGATTTGAGAGACCGAAGGGTAAAAATAGATTCTACAATTGTTGCTCTGGTGGAACACGACTGCTGACTGCAGTATTCCCCACTGGGAAGGACGCTTTTCACTTTTAAAGAGGTAAAGAAGCCTTCCATATTTGTGAGGGGTTTGATTTTTCTTATAAGGGATCTTATTCATCCCCAAAACCTTAAGTTGAAAATGCAGGACGTGGTTGTTTTGTTTTATTTTAGAGAGAGTTTATAACGTAGCACACAACGTTCTTATTCCAGCTCTTAAAGGAACATACAAAAACATGATTATAAAGCAATTTTCCTCCTTCAAAGACCAATCTACAACATAATTTATTGCGTTTATATCACAAGCATGATACTGGACTCAAACAGCATTAAATTTGCAATCAAATCAATTTATCCTAAGTACTCTAAAATCATCCATGTGTCTTATAAACAAGTCGTACGTTTCCTTCTTTACTCTTCCGTTGCCTGTAATGTTTCCAACATTTTTATTCCAATGTTACCATTAATATCCACTAAGGTCTGAAATGGGAGATTGTTCGTCGATGCTAATTTACGTTCAGCTTTTAATACTACCACAAATTGGAAATTATGCCCGGAGCAAATGAAATATATACATCATCAGAGCCTTAATAAAAATCAGGCCTTCTCTGGTGAGGCTCATTTCGCCAGCGCACTGGGTAAATTTAATCATCTGGTTGAATACTTTAATCAACCAGCGTTGGATTCCACCTTATTAATACAAAGAGATTCGGAAGCCGAATATTCCACTTCTAGGACAGAAACATGAAAGTGGGCTGATATAGAGAGATGTATTACTTGACCTCACACTTAAAAGAATAGAACAATATTTCATAGTTTAGATATATCCTCTCCCCAAGATGGAGAGGCTTATCATTTGTCAGTGGTACTAAAACTAGCGGTTTAAGGCAAAGGGCCTTTGTGGTATGTAGACATACTATCGGAGACAAGAAGAGCAGAGATAAGCTTTGATCTGGCGGTGGGCACACACTATTCCGTAGGACCAAAACCGAGAAAGACATCGACGGATTCGACCCCTTGTCTATACGGGCCTGTGATGTCTGCTGGAGATGGGACGCCATGCGCTGTAATTGTCCAGGTGGATGCTA
The DNA here is from genome assembly GCA_942159475.1 of Sthenelais limicola. Taxonomy (NCBI): domain Eukaryota; kingdom Metazoa; phylum Annelida; class Polychaeta; order Phyllodocida; family Sigalionidae; genus Sthenelais; species Sthenelais limicola. The sequence goes on along the minus strand of OW804097.1, from coordinate 64,955,081 downwards.
TGATAAGAGTTGTCAAAAGCATCTTGGCAGGTCCACTTACCTTGAACCAAATACTCCTGTCAGACAGCTAGTATGTCTACATTTGTAGCCAGTGTTCAAAGTGGTCTACACTCGTGCTGGCTTCGGAGGGACAACTCTCTCTATACTACTCACTATCTGATTTATAAATTGGTGTCAATGCAGTGACATATTCCAATCGGCCTATTCCAATCGAGATATCATGCATTGCAGTTCATCCAGCAACTAAATGTAACTGGATCTATCTTTTCTCTATATTGTTTTCATTGCTAAATTTATCATGAATTGACAAAAAGAATACAATATTGTATACTCCATCCATACGTATTTTCAGTGAAAATTATAAACTGTATTTCTGTATTAATGCATTAACCAACGTGCATAGTCTAGGACACCACAACCCAATTTCCTGGAAAAGCAGAGTATTTCTGTTGGCCTGCCGATCCTCTTAAATACTGTGTTTGTGTGATGTTGGGTGGAGGATCGGATGTAGCACGTCAAGATAAGATACATCATGATAAATGTGGTATGTTAGAAAACCCAAGTGACACATCCTCTGTCTGTTATTTCCAACGTTTGCAAGGTTTTTTGTCAAAGGGAGTCCAGTTACAACGGTATCATAGCAAATGTCAGCAGTCGCCACGAAAGGACTGAAATAAGCGGGGTAAAAATCCGAAACGAGACAACAGGAACGGTGCAATGCTCTAACATTGATTTCTGTCCTGCTACTCTCTCCTTAAATGCGGACCAAGGAAGCCATAGATCAACTGAGGTATTGGACTAACATGCAGCTGGAATAGTAGAAAGTAGTAGTAGCTGGGGAGACCATCAGACACCAACCAAGGTCTCTTCCTCAGTAAGAGAATATATTTACAGTATTCCTCGCTCCCCAGGAATTGCTTTTACACCCGCACTGAGTACACAATGTATTTGCCAAGATGGAGACAAAATCCAATTTACTCGCGACCAACGACTGCGTTTACATTGGATACAAATTGAAAATAGAGTAGACAAGATTCACGTAAAGAACTTAAAAAACAACCAAAATCGCCTAATTAATGTATAAAAAGGGGCCAAGGTCTTTCAATGCAATTTGCTGTCATTGATATAAGGCATTCCCTAACGAGATATGCATCAAGGGACCTTGATGGTTATGGCAGATGTATAATTCAACGAGGGAATCTTACCCATAGTAATCATTGTACAGAAATCCATACCTAATTGGTTTGGTGCGTTCATATATTCATTGAAAATTGCTTCGCAGTTGCACAAGACTTTGATTTTTGCTTCTCTCCTTCCTTTCAAAGAAAGGAACCCTATTCTCGGAAACAAACAATAGTTTTATTTATGAATAACGGTGTTTGTCTCATGCACCAGGGGAGGAAAGGTCTAGCACAGGCATTGCTTTGTTCCATGCATTGAAGCTGTTTGCTCTTTGTTGATGGGGAAACAATCTCATTGTATAAAACAAGCTTTGCTTCCCAGTTATTAGTCTTTCCTCCTGCTGTCCGCTGTTGTCTATGGGAGTGAAAAGGGTATGTGTACGAAGGCACAAGCCTAGCTGCACCATATCCATATAGAGAGGTAATTGGGTGGAACATATTGGTGCCAGTGCCAAAGGCCATGGGTACTGTAGGGGCTATATGCAGTGTGCTTGTGTCGTATGATGGAGGGACACCTAAAATAACCCTCCTGGGTTGCCTTGGGCGATGTAATAATTCATCAGTGACCTACCTTCCCCAGTGCATTTTCCGAATAGGGCGCCCGGGTCCAGTGCCTAATTAGTATGGGTACATATACATAGGCATTATTGATAAGGAACGTATGGATAGTAGAAAAAACAAAGCCATCGGCTGGAGGCAGCTGAAGGTGAATAAAAGCATGGCATTTCGCGGATGAACTTTTAGGTGGAGATGGATGAAGATGAAGTTAAATTGTATCCGTTTATCAGATCTGAGCATTTCCATCTGCGCCAGCCATTTGGGTTCATTATGTCCTTTAGGGTATCAACCTCCAACTTGTGATGCGTTGCAAAACAGTCTGTTCTCTCTATACAAAGACAAGTGAGGTTTCAGATATTTACTTGTGCTAGCTTGTATTATACGTTACAACTGGGGTTTCCTATGAATAATGAATGAAGTGATATTAAAGGATCAATGAACTACATTGAGCTGTTTGTGCCCTCTTTGGTGTATAATTCCAAGGGGAAGTCAAGGGATTATGCATGAACAGTTCACCAGCAGGCCCGAAATGGAAGTTATTAATCCTTTTAGTCTCTGCCTAAGGTGGTTATATGCAGTTTTAGGCTGTAACTTAGTGTTTTATAATGTCATTATATTGACAAGACATTTTAACTTCGTGTAAGTTCGGGTAGTTAAAAAATAAACGATTACATATTCAAGTACAGACAGAAATGCGACTTGCATTTTCTCTTTTTCCATGTCTATAAAAATGGTATTTAAGTTTTTCTTCTAAAAGGTTCGTCAGATTTGATCTGTGTCAGGAACTGTCTATATAAGAAGAATCCCTGCGCGCTAGTGCCTATACGAATCCTGATGTCTACATATGTGATGTGTTACAGGGAAATGTGTCATATGTCGCAAAAAGGGATTTTGAAATATCATCATTTGAATAGATGAGATCAAAGGGATTCTAATGGTAGTACACATTAGAACATCTAATGATTATTTCTATATTTTAAGTGTGAAATTTTGATTTTTCAAAAAAAATGTTTTTGGGAGGATGATTACTAGTAAAGTAGCTAAATATACTCTATATGATAACCTTAGAAATAGATATATCTTACTGTCCTGAAATTTGGTACATGCATGTATACGACTTAAAGCGCTAGATAGGCTTAACCAAGAATGAGAAGATTCCAAGAAAAAGATCTCGTGGATAAAGCACTTTAAAAAATATCAATTTTGCGACTAGTAACTCATTTTCCCGAAACGCATCACACATATGTACTCACTATAGAGGCTGTCTACAGAGCGGTTCAGTCTGGCCAATGGTTATGGTTCTGGGCACCTCCGAGTCTAAACATAGACATGAGCCGCTCATAAAGACAGACTACGCCAGTGACACATGGCCCCAGTTGGAAGCTAGGATCTGCCTTGACCTTCAAGCCTAGCAGTGCTTTGATCGATGATGACTTTATTGTAAGGTGCCCTTACGACCACCCACGAGCGGGTAGCGCTAGTGAGCTGGCCTCTCTCTCCCTCTTTCCCTCTTCAGAGTCAGTATTGCTTCACTGAGCAGTTGGTACAACCCTTCACCACCCTTTTTTGGGTGTGGAGGGGCTCGTTGTGCATGTGTGGACCGTTGTGTCCTATGCGCTAGGAAGTGGCTTTGAAAATTCGAGGTAATGTATACCATCGCGACACTTTGCAGGACCGTCCTAGTAGTCTGAGTACTCTCACAAGCACCATTTGTGACCCAACACCCCAAAAACAGGCTCTTCTCGCTCAAGTCCATGTTGAGCTACAGCCATGCAAAGGCAGAAAATCACTATTTCATCAATATTTAGTTAAGAGTTTTGCCATCAAGTTTCATATCTAAATTACCATCTCCCAAAGTTTCAACTTTAAAATAGTTCTAGAAATGTTATAAATGTTCATTTCAAAATTAGTTAACTAATTATCATCATGCACAAGTGGATTCAATTAAGGGAAAATCAACCAAACATATTATAGATGTAACATTGCCATTATGAAGGACCATCTTTGTAGTCATTTTTCTCAGTTTTGATACCGGTGACAGCTTCTGACATTTCTGGTCATAACTTTTGAACTAATAAACATAGGCTCAAAATCCAAACGACATTGTACAGCTAAAGCTGACCTCTTCTTGAATATTAATATATCTAGGAATCTTCAAAAATCGAGAAGAGCCTGGTTTTGGGGTGTTGGGTCACATTTATAAGCGTCTGGTTAGGCTATCATCCGCACCATTCATCTGCAGTAAAGCGGAATCATCCCAAATAAGTGGCTTTGGAAGAAGTGTGTCCTTGGTAACAATTATTTTCTTCCCCTCCTACTTTGACACTCCCTCTCCCTCTCTAATAGACCATGGTTTGGGGTGTCCCGGATAATGCCTTTGCAAACAGTACCCAATTCTCAGGATTCATTAACTTCTAGAATTTCACTGGAATCCCTAGAACTGGGGCGGTAAGGGGATATGCATTGCACTATTTTTTTTTATTTACAACCATGGAATAGATGAAGGCAGTTGGTAGTGTGTGAACCAGCTCACCATACAGCTCATTAGAAACGTACAGCTAGAATCGTGGTTGGCTGACTTTATCTGATATTTAAATAATGCAGCAGGAATACATACACAGCCTGATCCTTGTGGAAAAGATTAATTACCTCCACAGAGCCTATTCCTGTTATTAACTAGCTAGCTGCCTCACTCAACTCACTCTGATGGATGTCAAGAAGATGGGCGCGAGCTGTATATCAATTACGCTGTCTGATTTAGAGGGCGTCCCTAGAAGCGTCTCTCCCTCTCCTCTCAGTGGTAAAAAGAAACATTTCCGAGAGCTTCCACTGAGGCTTTAGAGTCGCTGATATGGAAGAGCCCACTAATGGCTTGCCTAAATCCTTGATTTACACTTTTGCAAGCGCGTCAAAAGCTATGCTCCGCCAGAGTGGTGAGAGCGACGTAAAGATGGATGTTTTCCTGTCCGCGCAGAACGAGTTGTTGGATTAGGTGACCATTTGCTAGTGGGTCAATTTTGGCGTTAGTTGTTCTTGATAGCCACATGTCCGAATGTCATAAAGATTGGCCTGTGGCAATTTTCCCTGATAGGTCCTGGTTGCGTGGATGGCTTCGATTAGAAAAGAGTTGACCTTACAGGTGAGTGATATGTTTTGGGGAGAATGTAGTGCTTATCATGAAATGATGTAGTATTCATAACTTGCGGAATGTTTTAAGTGAAAAATGACTAAAACACTAATTTTGAGAGACGTAATCTATTATGGAGCAGTCTAATTGTTCCAATTTAGAGATTTTGGGGAAAAATATCGATAGATCTGTAGTTTGCTTTATAATACTTGTTTATATAACTTTTCATTTTTCTGGAATGTATTCCATGAGAAGAGACATCGATAGAATCTCGACTATGAATAGCATAATTATGTTTATCTATACAGCTGTATAATGTAGCGTTACAACACTGCATCCCACACCCTGAATGTGTGGTATCTCATAATTATTACCTATAACAGTCAAACCACATTGTATAAGACAAAGATAAACACAGACTGCTGCTCTTCGAAATGAGCCAGTGGATAATCAAAATGCGAGAAAAAAACCTTTTGTTGATTCTTTTTTTCAAGAGGATCTTAATTATCCCTTCAAAGCCTCTCAACAAACAAAAAGTAATTATTGCAACTTTTGAACACACGATTAATACTAAATCATAATGTGTTCAAGAGATTACGAAGGAATTATGAATTCAAGCAATATTTGCCCAGTGTACTCAACACTCCAAAGGAAATTTAATTCAATCGATCCATCCTTTTGGTTTCTTTCCGTTGTTTCCATGTCAATATGTCTACCATATATGCATTAGCTAAAAATTGAGGAATCATCACAAAATATTTGGATTTGTTTTACGTTTGATCTTTCATGCATTAAACTAGTTATTTGCAGAGTTCCCAATCAGACAATGTGACTTTTGTCCTTGGAACAACACCCAAGCAATCGGATGAACAACTGTGTCCTCGATCGATCAAACAGTAGGAGATGTTTTGTCGCTCGAGACCAGCTTATCAACTTGAAAAATCTTTATTAGAAATCTCTCAGTGGCTATCAGCTGCATGGAAAGGAGGCTGGAGTCCCACTGTTGACGCAATGGAAAGTCCGCAATCTGGACTATTTTCGGAGAAGAAAATCTGTCTCCATTTTATGAGGCCCTTGGAAAGGAGAAATAAAATGTCCCACTCGCTCTTGTTTGCATATGTTTAGCTTGATCGGGAACTGGGAGGCGGAATGCAGAGGACATTGGTACTATCGTGACAGAGCATAGAACAAATAACAGGCTCCCCTTCGGGCTTCCCCTGTGGCTTCTGTCATCACTTTGATAATTTTTGATTAAATATGGAAAAAAGTGTTCATGTCTTTCAAAAAGCCTTTGGTAAGGAGATTTTTGTCGCAGCTTCTGAGGCGAGTCCTTTGGATCAACCAGTAATTATTTATGTTGCAATTTGAGATGTTTTCTCGAGGTCGAAAAACTAATTTGAAAGAAAAGAACGCTGCGCCCTGACGACTTAAGTCCCCGTCTTACGAACGTCTACTGAGTTTTGTTTCATGGGTTGGGACATGAATTATTTAACCTCTTGGGATAGCAGTGGTAACCGTAAAGAAATTCGCCGCAGGATATCAAATTTGTATGTGATGTCGTCCCCAAAGCACCCTTAGCGTGAATATAGTAATAACCTATGGTAAAATAAGGCTCATTGATATTCTTAATAGAGACCTAATAAATGAGTGCTATGCTCACGACGTGTATGCTCCACCTGGGGGTTAGGGATAATAGTAGTTAGGGTTAACATCGTAAGTTAGAAATATACCTACTCCGACTAAATAGAGGCTAAGAAGAGAAGAATTGATAGGACCCGTGTGATAATAGAACCCCATCTCCGATCGATCCATTAGTGCACTAGCCTGCTACCAGTGACCGTGTCTCTCCTTGCCTTTCACATGAAAGGTTCGAGCCAGTCTAGGCAAATAACAAAGATTTCCTTTATAAACTTTGCTAGCCATCTTTTCTATGTTGAAGATGGGGTCTCCCTACTCTAAAACATGTACCACATGAAACACTATACATACGTATGTATACCAAGTATAACATAATGTATAACAAGGATAGGTGCTCCAGAGAAATATTTCTTGAACATTGAAGAATAATCTAGTTATGTAGATAAATGATTAAATACTTTGTTATGACTGAAAGGTTACATAAGGTAAATTATTGAGAAATAGTTAGTTTAGGTAGCATTTGGAAGCTAAAGTTATAACGAAATAATATTTATATTGTTGAAACTCGGGTTGACTTTATTGATTGAAAAAATCTAGTTCATGACAATAACTATTTTAGGCAACAGAAATGTACGCTACAACTGTATTTCTTTTGTCAGAAAGTAAAAAAAAAGAATTATCATTTTTTTAAAGTTGGGGGAGCTAAACCTAAAACACACCTTGTTTTTTCTCACACTTAGCACTTGTAGAGACAGTATAGCAATAACATATCTCGGGATTTTCGATTGAAATATTTATGACATTGCTTTATGAAAGGAGTAAGAAAAGGCTTGAACTAATTACATCCGTTCCATCAAGCAATAGGCATGCCTCGGTTTATATATATCTTGAAATCTGACTTGCTGGTCAAATGTGATGTAGCGTTAATGCTCTTACCACAGAAGTAATAACTGACACGCTTGACACATTCTTGAATATGGAGACCTCATCGAGATAGGGTCCACTTCCGGGCCCGCCCATACAGTCCTGCCGGAAGTGCAAGGAAGAGAGTTGGATTACGTCCGCTTGCGGTCTCAGCAGACCTCGCAGGTACGACGCTCAGGGAGGGATTGCTTAGTTAATACCCAGGGAAGGCAACGCCACATGTGGCGAGCAAATAACCTCATTAGATGTGAATGCTTTGTTTTCAAATAATTTTATATAATACTATAGGGAACCTGGTGTCAAACTTGGCCACTGGCCAATCCAGGGGATGGCCTTTCTATCATAGAGTTGGACGATTGAGTCATAGGGGCATCAACTTGAATATTTAATGTGTGTCTGGAACGAACAAGGAAAGACCCCCCGCTTGGTTACCCTAGATGTAGAATAACTTCAACATGTTGAGTTCCATGCCACTAGCTAGCTTCTAAATGCATTAAACGTCATTTGTGAGGTCATTGCTTTTAGAACATGTTTTACCTCAAGACGAGTCTATATGTAACATAGTTGAACGTCATTGTATTTACAGGTATGTGCTAAATCTATACCCTATTCCTATTTACTCTATCCATCGCTATTAGATCTCCTTGTGGCGGTTCTAGCATTGACTGTTTTGTTTAAAATCAAATTAATGCATTGCTTTTCCCAAAGGATATCCTTAAACGCCTCGACCTTACCGTCGGAAGGCAATCTATTTCATGGGAACAAGAGTTAAGTGCAGGACATGTCTCTTCCTCTATCCAATATGGGCGCCTGAAATCTGTTGCCATTCACTCCGACGCAAGGAGCCTGTTCCTTCGGTACCCAAGATAAAACCTTTGTATCTCCAGAGTTCACTTGCTGGATCCTGTCCACCTCACCATTAATTCTTATAGAAAGCAATCGTATTAATTGATCCCTGGCCATCGGTATATATCTGCAGGCGTCCATTTCGCCCGAGCTTGGAAGGGATGGAGGAATGAATTATAGAGCACTTCCTCCATCCGCACAGCTGTAGCCAAAGATAGGCATTTCAAGCCTTAAAGACTCCTATTGCCCGAGAAGCAGGGATAGCTACAATACCCAGCTATCAAATATGGGGCTTTCCGACCAGGCCAGCTTCAATTCTCTAATATGTTACCCTTAATCCACTCAACTCATTAATAAATCCGGGGAGGCTGATTCGTCATGATACTGTTAAGAAGAAGAAGTAGCATTTGCGATTCAATTCAGTTGCGCGTGTATTATGCAATCTGTAATGTGCTAATGAAACATAATGGCACTCTAACTAAATTTGCCTCCCAGTCCATGGCCCTAGGTCAATCGATTGGGTTCCCTCAATGTGCGTGGCTTTTGTTCGCGATTTTCCATTTGACATAAGAACTTGCTGCAGTAAATCTGTATGCATGCCCACCATCACAGTTCAATGGTCCAGAAAAGTTGGAAGACATGTATCCGGAGATGAACTGCGCTGGAAATTTTTTTTTTCGAATAGAATGAATGAATTAACGAGCGAAAATTCTTTCCATAGTTCAAAGCGAATTCTAAAAAACGCAAAATTAATACTAGAATCTGGATTCAATTTAATTTAATTGCAATTTAATCTCTTTGCAGGTTCTGTAGTAAACGGCGTACCCTGACTGCTAGCTTGGTCATAATGTAAAATAGAGTCGCTATGCTTTGATTGTATGCGTATATATATAGTTGGTTGTACCCATTTTTCACTCCAGTAATATGTAATATGTATCACAATTCTGTGATACATATGACGCTATTATGTTAGATTTCGTTTTTCTATTACTATCAATTGCTATATTGATAGTAATATGCTATAATTATTGGTCTTTCTTTAATCCGTTAATCATTATCTTTATGACTGTTCTTTGATCATTATATCAATGCTATGGGCCATGCTACACGAAAGATCTAATGGGTTTCAAGAACATGTCATGTTGCCTCCAGGTAAGAAAGGATTATGATTATGGACATTAGGCTGCTAATTTTTAAAGCTGCATTCTCAGCTATTACGACGACAAATATCTTATCAAATTGACTCATTGTTTTACCTATAGGACTAAAGTAGAATCAGCCGAAAGAAACCGATCGCCGATAAGCGATAATAGGAAAAACAACCATAGTATTTCGGCTGGACATATAAATGTGGACTTTTAAGAAGCCCTGCAGCAAAAACAATTATGAGAACAAAAACATAAAATCTTTCTGGTTGTTTCCCGATGTTAGCTGAGAACTTGATTTGAGATACGTTTCCAACTAATAGTCCTAATGAGATGCTTAACTTGGCATCTCGCAGTATGTGTTACATGAGCAAAGTGAAATTCCTACCTATTGAATGCTGCCATGGAAATTCCTCGCACGCGAGAGCAATTAAGAATAGTCTCACAGCTTGGAACTTCTTTTCTGTCCTTACTGCTTTCCCCACAGTAAATACTTGACTCAGATGATTGTGATTCCCGTAGGCTTTTAGAGAACCAGTCTCATCTGGCAAAACGTCCCCACCTGTCAAAGGCCATTGACCGTAAATAATTGTCAGAATGACCGGCAAGGTCCACCAGTTGGCAGGGGTACGAGAGGTACTGGAGTGAGCCAACTGATCCCCCTTGCCTGGTAATATACCGTAGCGATTAGCTAGTTCTTGGATAAAAAGAAATACTGGTCGGAGAAGGACGTTATTGGGCTGGTTCTAATATCTGGTTTCCATACAGGATACTATCTATAACTCTAACTAAAAGGCAAATGGGCGATCGTAGGGATAAATGTATATCTGAGATATCCAGAACCCAAACTCGATTCCATCGAAGTTTCGTACTCATAATAATACGTCATATGAATTGTAAACTGTCATGTTTTCATGAAATGATGAAGGAGAATGATGGAGTAACACATCATATAGCTCATCACTCTAACATTTCACACATTAGGCGATCTATTGTAGTCATACATATTTAAAATGGAATATTCTATGGTCGTATTGAATTGTGTTAGGGTTTTTATTACAAAAAACGTATGGCACTCTCGTTTGTGTTAAACTTAAATGCAGGGCTCCACCTGACCACATGATTATTGCGATTGATATGCGGTTTGATATCTATTGTAATTTATCGATTATTATAAAGAATCTTAACTGAACAATATATCAAGACTCTCCTCAGTTACGCTCCATTTGTTTTTGTAGCCTGAGTTAATAACATAAGAAGGAGTGTAGGGCATATAGAGTATATGATACTTACTTAAGGTAAATGTAAATTAATACATACATGTGTTTTTAGATTGAATTTCAAATATTTAAGCTAGAACAAATAGAATAAAGATAAGGTTTTATGTTATACTCTTATGATTAATCTTGCGACTATGCCTCTACATACATAGTATCAGCTTTTAGTTTTAGACAGTTGCATTTTTACACTAGCTGACCCCGCCCAGTGTTATATATTAAATTCCACGGGGAGGGCGGGATCAAAGAGTCAAATTGCCGTGGCCCTCCACTTGTACCAGAGCGGGAGTCTGAATAAATATACCCACTAAACAGAAAAAGTGAGAAAGAAAATAATGAAGATAAGTGAAGGATATGGCACGTTTGGCAGCATGGTATGTAACCGCCACCACACCGGTATATAAAATCGAATATATGATTTTTTTTAATTGTTTTTGGTGGAAGTTTTAGTACCAATAAAACAATAAGGCCAATCCTCAGGGCCCTTTAGCCTTCTCCCAATAGAAGGGCAGGTGTTGGCAGCGACGCTCACTTACCCGACACCAAGGCGACGCTTTTAACAGTCGCCATAGCAACTGCTTGACCACGTGAACATAATATGATGTGTAAGTGATGAAGTTGGGAACTGGTAGTGACAGGGAAAGGCGAGTTATGGAAACTCTCCCAGGATGTGAGCATCTGGAATGATCTTGCACATTTTCCCTAGCAAATAGCGACTGGCTCGAGCATGTGGGAATTGCTCTGTATGGCTCGCGCGCGAGCAGGCAGCTGTACACAATACTGACCCACTTATTAATATGCTTTACCACTTGCTTGTTTCCTCCCACAGCCTCCAACCAGCATATTCCCACAAGAGTAAATGATTTATAAATTCACAAACCAAAGCCTCCTCTCGTTTTTCGGTACACAAATTCCTCCGACTGCTGTCTTCGTAGCCATAAATGCCTTCATTGCTAATGTAGCTGCCATTTTGTCCGGAGAAATGGGGGCTTTATACTGGTGCATATGCGATGGCAACTGTTCCAATATCGGTTGATAATAAAGAATGCTTTATTGCATGGGCTCTGTGCTGTCCCCGTCCGGAATATTAATATCTGTGACTGTTTTTCCTCTATGGATTACATACATGCATATATGTTTGGCATACGGACCGAGAAAAACCCCCCACCAATTTCAATGTAAGAGAAATTTAATGACTTCATTGCGTGGACCCATTCAAAATGAAAGTGCCGCTGTTGGAGAACAACAAGGCTGTTGCTAGCAATGTTTTCTCACATTAAATGCAAAAAACTAGCATGGCGATAAGTCATGCAAGAACGCTGTGTGCTTGATCATGACTTGTCATTCGCTCCTTTCCTTGATACTGGTACGATATATGCACGGTGATGATAATTTGTGTGAAAATATTTCATTGTTGATGACTTGCGATCATTATCTATTCATTTCATTCAAACAAATCCCATTCTATTTAGAAACCAATGTAGTGGGTGGCAGGATTGTGACCGGAAAGTGATCTTTCATATGAATAAGGGGGACATTTCTGCACACATTCATACGTCCAAGGTGACAAGGGTATTGTCCATATTTACCTCTCCTCTTGGCCACACCAAAGGTCATATAGCTCTACTCGCACAAGGTCCTTCTGGCCTCAGGTCTCTTAGCAGTCCGGCACACGTAGGTCAAGTACTGTGAACCAGGCCCTTAAATGTCAGTGTTGATCTTGTGCTTCGGCCACACTGATGGTGCCTTCAGGGTATTATCCTTTGGTCCCTGGCGGGCGAAACTGCAATAACAGTGGACCCAACATGGCGGAAAATGCCCCGAAGCGCCCCTCTCTGACACTGACGTGTACGAAGCCTTTAGCAGTTCAACTTCTCCACGTCTGCAGTTTCTCGCTAGCCTCCTCCACGGCGACCATTGCGGTAAAATTCATAGGCTTTGACATGAAGGCCTAAGGAGTGCCTCTTAGCCAAGCACTCTGCCGTAGCATTTCTTAAAACCTATTGAAAAGTCAGGCCAGACTGAAGATAAAAGCCACGGTCAAGTGATGTTTGTCAGTTTAGTCGCTTAAAAGGTCTGAAATGAGATCCTCTTCTGGTGATAACAAGATTCCAACTGCTGCCGCCAGCATGCAGGCCAAAGATAACGTGCATGATAAGACTGCGTCCCTTTCTAGAAGGGCTTTATATCTACCACGTTGTTGATAACTGAAAATAGCTAATGGATGTTGATATAGGAAGCTGTCAAATAGCAAGAGGCCTATATACGATGTAATAAACACTAATCTATAAGCACAGATTATATCGCTTCTGAGTATAGGTAGTGCTGATGGTATCAGCTAAAAGTTATTTACCCCAAAACGATACCAGCTATACTATATATATACATGTACTCATCCTCTCAATCCTTATGCCCAATATAAACAAGACTGGTACTCTCTTGGAGAGCATTCTTATAGTTCCGTGCGCGGTGTCCTGCCAAGTTTTGAAACCATTTATTTACATACTTTTATTAGTTAACGTGTTTGAGCGATATATAGCCGTCTACAATATACTGCTGTAGCATAAGATGTGTGATGCCTGATGCTAGAATGAAAGATAACAAAAAATCATTTGTCTATGAAATAGTTTTGTACTGTAGACCAATTTACTACATTACCACTGTCATGTATTAGTAGTAGCGGAATGAACAAACACAGTCATCCGGATCATTTGATCACGAAATTATTAAGGTCTTAGTTATATTGCTGTCTTTATTTACTATGGCATCACAAGCATCACTGAAGATGTAACTAGAATCCTAATTAATAATGCGGACGACATATTACGAGAAAGTATTCTCTGTCTGCTTCAGGCAGAAATGTGCACAATTCTGGAATTCACCTCTTGGATATTCGTGCCGGAATAATTAGGAGGGAGTAGATCTAAATACCTGTTCTAAGTACCTATTCCAAGAAGTGCTCTTATTCGAGGTGCTTCCCCACTGGGGAGGTAATGAAGGCTTATCCGATATCAGTTGCTCGTGAAGTTGTGTACTATTGGCTGGAAATACAAGGTTAGTTCAGAAAGGCCTTTAGAATTTGTATACAAATATACATAATATGTTAAATCCAAATCAGGATGTACAGTAGAATGCAAGCAAACTGTTTTTTCATGGTAGATAATCTTGTAATTGTGCCCCATGGTTGATACAGCGCAGAGTTTATTTATAGTTGGTCTAGATGAGCAATTATGTGGGAATAAGCTGCCACATATTCCCACGCAATCATACATGTGCAGGAGCACTTTGAGCAATCCCAACCTTTTGCCCATGCATCAACACACTCGTTCGTCGACGGGGGACCCATAACAGTCCATACATACAGGCGTGTGGTTGATCTGGATAGTATCTCAGACAACATTACTTAGTGTATTATCTAAGCAATTCCAACACCGCACAACCATAATCTAAGCTCAAGTCCCGGCTGCCGGTGGTCGCCGTCCGGTCGCATTGTCAACTCCCAGACAGACACTTGCTAATATCATGTACATACAACTGGCAAGTATCAATCTATGGAAGCCAAGAATGAGAGAGACAATTCGACTCCAAGCTAGAGTGCTCTGATAGTAGAACGAGCCGCTTTTACACCCGCCCATTGTTAATAGGAGATTCTGCTAATCTACATTTCTTGCGAAACGAAACGAGACTGTATACAGCTGAAAGCACAAGGCTCTCGGATCGAGAAATGTCCTCCAGTGTTGTAGAATTTATGCTGGTGACTGGTCGACAATGTAGCTATATATACCTGAAGTGGTGCGTTCGGTTTAAATGGGTTAAATCTCCTCGGGGTTTAATCTGCAATGATTAGCAGATTGGTTGTGCCACGGTAGCCGTCTGAATGAAGCACTGACCACTCTAATTAATGTCCTTATGTTTTCGAATTCCACTCCACTGGTGAGCGCAAGTTCTGCCTACCGGTTTCAGCCATTTGTTCATGAGTTTTTTAAGTATGCTAGTGCTTCTAATGTATTGACCTTTCGCAGTCTTAGTAAGCTTTTGCCATTAACCCTTAACGTTCTAGTCTATTTTCAACACGCACCAACTTCATCTCCTCCTTTAAATAGGTGAGTTTCAAGGGGAGACTCTTGAAACCGTCAAAGTATGTATTGGCGCTGGGTCAGCAGTATATATCTCAAATGTATAGCACGGTTTGATCATTGTATGTATGATTGGAATTAGTTTAGGAGTTCATGAAAGGGGTCTGCAGAATGTAAACACACTACTTGCTGACTGCCTATATTTCTTGCAGTAGTGTTACTGAAAGAGGCGAACAGAAGAACCAAATTACCAGCTGATTAAAGGATTAACTTGCATGCCCACGCCCTATGTGAGGTTGGTCATTTATCTTGCCTCTGCCATATAGTGTATAGAAGATCAATCGCTTATACATTGACATAGAAAAGCTTGATGCAATATCATGGGTTATTGCCATTTAGCCAGTGAGGATATGTGAATGTCAGGCAGAAATCATTTGTATCGGATTCCATGCGTTTTGCCTTTATTATTTAGTCGCTATTGAAGGTGCAGTCCGTTGGTTTGGCATTATGCAGATATTCTGGTCGCCCGATTGCAAATAAATCTGCCCTTGATGCGGAAATCCATCAGGCTAAACAGAGCGGTGGATTGGTACCCCAGAAAGGAGTCCAAGAGATTAATTCATATTCATGAAATAAAGCTCCTGGATACAGGAAGGATAAAAAAAACGTCCCCGTTTTTCCTCATGCTTTGCTTATATCGGAGAAAATATGAACGTATAGGGGTCTACAGTAATTGGTGTCTATAGAAGCCTTTCAAATATGCATTTGTTATTTTAAAGTCTATTATTCACCTAGATTGTGTATATATATGTATCTGTTTTATATACAATAGTACTCTGTGACTTTCTGTTTTCGGAATAAGTGTTGTTTTGTTGACTTAAACCTGCGATATCAGCTAATTTCTGTCAAAAATAAATTTTCTATTTTGTGGTCTATTCATTCCCGACCGATCCAAAGGTCACAACATAGAATATTAAAGGATTTAGGCCTGATCTTCCTGGTGTAAAATCTCATGATCTCAAGTTATTCATTTCGCTGACCCGCCGAAATCCCGAATCTTTCAATCTGACTCTGTCATTTTCTTAAACTTTGGAAATCCTTAATGAAATTGAAACTGTGAGCTGAATAGCACGGGCTAAGACACCAACAAATTGCACTATTGGTCCTATTTTACCGCAAAATGTTACTGTAGATCAGCAAAAGTCAAAATCATGAAAAGATTCGAGGAAAGATTCGAGGAATTCAAGGAAATAGCAATTATTCTTTACACGAATTTTAATGCAACTTTAACTTTAGATAAATTTTAACATTGCGTTAAGTCCGTGTAAATTTCAACAGTGATTGCTTTTGGCAATATAGGACCTCCACCTGCAGTATATGACAGTCTTGTTTAGTCCGTGACAGTATCATCTAATAAGGATTAACATCCATATCAAATGGGTTCAATCTGTACGTCAGAGCTAGGCGTATGTCTCATCCATATAATATACGGGTAGAGCGATTTCTCCGAAAAGAGGTAAAAATCCATATAAGGAAAAAAAGGGTTTCTTTGTCCCGCATGTTCTCGAAATTTGTCGTTTTACAAACCATCTTATTCATCTGTAGAGTTCTGTCCACCATCTCCGGAGGTTTATATTTGGTTTGTGAAGGTATCTGGGGTGAAAATGTGATTTTGAAGCCTTTTTTAAATTGCGATCTCTACACTCTATTTATAGTATGGGAAAGCCCCTGTGAGATACTACATCATTGCCGACAACCTATGTCCAGGGGGATCTAACTACCTGAAGAGGAGTGGGAGAGTGAAGAAGAGGGTGTAGGAATAGGAGAGGGGGAGGGGGAGGGAAAGTAGATGGGAGGAAAGAGATGAGGGAGTGGATGTAGGGGAAGAGAGAGAGGGGAGGGAGAGAAAGAGGGGAGGGAGAGCATGAGGAAGATGGGAGGGAGAGGGGGGGTAAATCGGAGATGGGGTTGGGAGAGAAAAACAGGTATGAGATGGAGGGGGAGCATGAGGAAGAGGGTAGGGAGAGGGGGGAATCAGAGATGGGGTTGGGGGAGAAAAACAGGTATGAGAGACAGAGAATCGGAGATGGGGTTGGGAGAGAAAAACAGGTATGAGAGACAGAGAAGAGGGAGAGGGGGAAGTGTGTGGAGAGAAGGGGACCGTCCAGAGGACGGGTACTTTGCTAGTTTATTTGTATAATGTTATTCCCTGTCAGTACATTTAGTTGATGCTGTATCCATTCCAATCCCCCTGCGTAATCAATGTTGCGATGAAGATAAGGAATTATTATTCTCCAGAAAGTTTCGTGTTTCAGCAGCTGACCTGCCAACACATGTGTTACCATGAGTATCATCTAGGTCTCACAACCATCTTTTATATCAAGGCCTACTTTTAAAATTCCTTTTCAGAACAATTTGGTGTTGCGCTTGATATCAAATATTCAGTATACAATAATATACAATTTTGGAGTATTCATATTTCTCCGTTATTACTAAGAAGAGAAATATGGCATGAATCTGTGCAAACCTCTATTCAGATAAATTCACTGACTGCATGTCCTGGCAATTTCGCCCTGGTTGGAGTTCCCTGATGAACACCCAATGAGCTTGTGATAAAGCTCTCCTCTAACCAAGGGTATGTATCATGTGGCCAACCTGAATTATGACCTCTTTTGTAAGCAGCATCGATATTGCCGGGTTCTATGTCCGGCGAAGAGTTACAATTTACTGCTATTTTTTGTCCTATCCTCGCTGTTTTATTGGTAGATGGAGAGACATAAGGAAATTGTAGAGGCTAATAGGCTGGTCAAAGGACGGTAGCCTCAACTAAATCTCTACACTGATGAAGTGGCGAGGGAGGTTTGAGTTTATGGTGTTGAACAAAAGGTATTTGGTGAGTGTGGTCGATATTCGGGTTCTTTATAGTATGTTCCAACATCAAATTGATAATATTTATCTGTAGGGTGTTTCAATCCAGGCTTTTGGGTTTGAAGGAACGAGATTGCCCTTCACCAGAATCTCTGTGCTATCTTATTGGAATCCCATTGAACCTCGTTGCAAGGGTTGATATGAGGGAGATAGGATATCTCTTGTTCTTATTCAAAGGCAAGTCCGATTCTAAAACCTATGCAACGCTAGCCCCATACAGCATGTGCAATGGTATTATGGCAAATGAAATTTTTAGGCTGTACTTATTGGTACAATTGTCCGAAGACCCCTTAACAATACACCATATACATTGATAGCAATAGAGAGACAGGACTAAATCTAAAATTATAAATGTCAAACCTAAATTCATAAAGAAGTTCGATCAATATCTACCCGAAATCAGTCTCAAATATTCTCCACGATTCTGTTTTAATATCACCTGCTAACAATGCCATTTTTCCCTTGGTGTCTTCATTAATATCCCCGCAAGATTAAAATATGCCCGATAAGTGGCAAACCGACCTCAGAATTATTAACAAAAAAAGGAGAATCTTAAATTTTCTGGTATCTACGCCATTTTATGTTGCATAACAACACAGAGAAATGAACAGCTTTAGGACGTAATCCCTGAGGGCTTTCATATTCTCTTTCTTTCGAATCCACCCACAATCTGGCATGTATTATTCATTAACATAAGTGGCAGACATCCAGCTGGCATTGCAATATTTTATTTAGAGAATTCCATGAATAATGGCTAGGATCCATTATTCTTTGAAGGCCGAGGGATGCCATGGCAACAGTAACTGTTTATCTGTGGAATGTCTTCGGAAAAAAGTCATTTTACAGATAATTCAGGCCAGATTCAACATGCTTTGTGAGATGAAGCTTTATTTTGCCATCACTATGTTTTATTCCGCATCTCTGAAGCAATAAAAACAGCATGCTCCAAAATAATTGTTTCTTTTCTAATTTTATAATCAGCTCCAACATCCAAAGGAATGGAATCACTGATTATCCTATCCGTCATTTATTTTGCTCTTTTCAGAGTGCTACTTTTTCAAACAAGGGAACTTTGTCATTCGCAGTCCGAATGATTCAAGACTTCAATCAGGGAATTCCATCATGAGTAGTTCGCATGTTTTCTGTTGATGGCGCGTGCACTGTTGGTGGTTCTCCTGATGATTGTCTTAACTGAGTAAAGAATAGAACTTTTCTGCGAACAAGATAAGAGCTGCCTGACCCAGTCGTGAGAGATAAGCTGTGATAATCAACACATTGGACACTGGAGGGGGATTATTGATAAATCCATGAGATTATCGCGTGTCGCGGTTGGTGTTCCACATCGCGTCTAATCCGGCTGTATGAACAGCAATCGCGAACCTACTACACGCCTGATTTGCAACGCAGTCTTGCGTCCTAGCCTTATCCTTTGATATGTCTCCTGTCTTTGTCCACATTGATTGCATGTTAACATGTTAAGGCAGATATCCAGGAAAGGATCGATCCATCGCTAACACCAGCTCATTTGGGTTCTTGATTACTGCAGGCAAGACAAAAAAATACAAGCGATTCATCTAACCTGAAGGTAACTATGGATACCATGCTGACTGCTCAGGCTGGAAGGGCTTGATGTTCAATGAATGAAACGGACCATCATTCAGTCAGACATGCTCCAAATAAGGGCTTGTGGACACTGATGGCTCATTGAGACCATTAGTGTCAGATGATCTCTGACTTACTGGAATTACTCTCTTTAACGTGGCTGGATGCCCTACAATACAACAGTACAATGGCTTCTGTACAAATGACATTTTCTCCCTTCTTCGTTTAGTCGACAAGCCATAGAGTGTTTTGTTTCTGTATTTCCTCCATTCACTTATCTTAGACCCATCATTAAAATTCACCTATAGTTTCTTTTCATATTTAGAACGCACAACCCACGCTTGATCAGCATCATAAGCTTAGTGTTGATACATCAAAAGAACTTTAAAATGTTCGATTATATGTGCATTTATGCATTTAGTGTTATCGCAAACGTACGTGTCCTCCGAATATGAATTACCACTATCTGATCCTATGGGAAAGGAAGGCCTTAGGACAGAGGTTTACACACAGTACTTGTGAATGAATAATTTAAAGGTATATTAACTTCAATAGACTCAATACGTGTTGTTCGAGGACAGAAATGGCATCCTATATGTTGATATAATGTCTCGATATCTAATGTATTAATTAATTTTATAATGTAGGCAACCTAAATAACTGGTACAGTCTCCGTATTGGGAGAATTGGCCTCCCTATCTTTCTGGGTCCAGATTCCATTGTAAGCAAAGCTCCCGTCCATAAATGAGATTATGTATTTTATTTCTGGTAGAAATAACTCAATTATCGGGTTAACATTATTTCTGCTCTTCCCTTTTGGTAAATTGCCATGGAAGTGATTAACTATTTTTCAAAACTCATTATGTTTTAATATTAATGCAAAAAAACACAGCCGCTGCCTTGAAACTATGGAGAAAATCGAGCGGCATCCAAACGATCTTCAATCATTATTGCAAATACAATGCCCATAACCGATAGTGGGGCCGTTTGGCCGGGCTAGGTGACAGGGGAAATCATTCAAAATGACCTATGACTCAAATGGTGACACCATTCTATAGAAAGGTGTCACATATTGTTGAGTAGGTATAAAAGGCCCATTGTTTTTAAGGAATCATAAACTTCCTCAGAATAAAAAACACTCTACCGATTAAGCCCTTGGTGTGGAGTGCTAGTGCCTATGTCTGTGCAGTAAAAACTATGTTAATGAGTAGAGCCATGCTTGTAAATCAGAGCCGGATTATGAGTAGTTTACGGAAATGGTGATTTGTCCCAGGCTGTTAATTAGTGGCAGGCGTGTTCAAACAATCGCGGTCCGGCATAAGTCAATTGAAAATGCGATTATTCTCCCAAGTGCAATCACTCCTCCGTGATCCTCCCTAGCTCGCGAAGTTGTGCCGAATAAAAAGCATACTAATGATGTCTACCAAACCATCAAGGTAATTGGTGTAGGGGGGTGGGGTGGCTCTACTAGAAGCATGGCACTACTGGTTCATCAGACTACGTGTGGGTGTACCTTATTGTAAGTTTGTACCGGACGCGGGTCCTATCACTTGATTGGTTTGCAGAAGGCCTTACTCGAAGAAAGTAGGAAAAGTACAGAAAGGGGAGCAGGAGGAGCAGGAGGAAGAGGAAGAGGAGGAAGAGGAGGAAGAGGAGGCAGTGGTCGAGTCTCCCAATATCCATTAGAAGCTGTTGCTTGGGGTCATTCGCATTCAGTCCATGGCTCAATTACACACAGTGCTCGGGGAAAAGGAATTGAAGCGAACGTGCGCAGAAGTGGATCGCACTTATCAATCGCAGACTGGAACTGGCCCCCGCCTTTGAAACCTGTGCCGTTCCCGGGTTACCAAGCCGGGGTCAGGTGTATCAAAGACCCTACATATCCGGTCGAGGTTCGGTGTTGATTTAACGAGAGCGGGTCAGTGACACAAAGAGCAAGCTGTCTCCGACTGATACTCGGTGGAAAAAGTTCCAGCCCATTCCTCATCATGCCCTCTGTCAAACATGACTGCCTCAGATTCAAACCAACATCTGAGTCTTTATCGAGGTGGTGCTACACATAGGCAGGGGCGGGGAAGCGGTGGGGTCTGATAAGCAATGGGGGAACAATGACAAAAGATGTGTACGCATGCATGTAATCAATCTTTGATTTATATCCGACCCTGTCAGCTGTGACTATTTCCTTACTGAACCTTTATAATTATATATATCTAGATCATTACCACCAAACTCCGTTAACAAAGACTGATTTTTATTCGAACCTGGTACCATTGCCCTAATAACACCCTGTCGCCCGGAAATACCAAAAACGAATAGAGACCTAAAGGGTACTTGATGTATGTTAGCGTAATTCCTGGGGCAGCCACTGGGTACGCCCAACCGACTCTCAGCAATTTACACAGGGTGATATTGGGTAAATGTGAGCTGGTTTCGTGGCAATAGTGGTCGGAGAATGGGTGGGTGGAAAGTTGTGTAAGGGGAGGGTGGGGGAGGTCACCTTCCCACTCCCGTCTCGTCGACGTGGAATGAACGCCAATGAGGGGTGGGCTTACATATTACCAGCATCCAATGAGGTCAGAGCTTACAAATGGGATCGGGACAGATAGGATCACATACAAATGGGGGAACATGGGGCACGGATCGTTTGGAATGTGTAACAGGATAGTATCGTAGTAAAGGGGGTGGATTCGTACTAGTGCAGTTTGTAATGACGTAGAGTCAGTATACCTTTATACCATAGCTTATTTCAATCTACTAAATACACATGCGACACCAGGAACCAGTTATATAAATTAAATAATTTTAATTCCTAGCTATAAAACTAGTCACAATCTTCACATAATAGTTTTATATGAAATGATATCACCGATCTTATATACGGGCATTACATTGAATATGAAAGTTGATATATATGTACCAAGATCTTTAGTATGTTCTGCGTTATCTGCAAAATACCTACGAAGTATATAGTTAAAATATTTGATTCGACATGCAATTGAACCTTGATGGGCTATGGCAGAGTTATGATTGAAATAGCAAAGGGGATCAGGGACATGAGATAGACATCAATCGTTTACTTGTATCCGACATGTTCATGTAGTCAATCATCGTCGGCACTTTGAATGCTATTCCTCTAATTAAATCTATTGAAGAGAAGTGAATGCATAACAAATATTCCTAGGGCTAATCTGGCAAGCTAGCGTGATGATAGTCATACAAAGGCATTCACTCAACCTAAAGAAAGCAACGCGGTGGACTTTGTTTGCAAACTGAGCTCTAAATGAAGGCAAAAACAAACTAATATCTGGATCATGAGACCAATTTAAGGTTTTGACATGCAATCTCCGATACCAGCAGGGAGTTCAGGCTTCATACTGTTGCCGTCAATGCAGATGGACATGTATTTGTTAAGATTAAATCAAGAATAATATCCAGTATTTGATTGCTCTAGACGTAGGCTGTCGATATCGATAAAAAAAAAACACTCATATTGAAGTAATAAAATATGATGATTCTATTGATTCGCTCTTTGTAACTGTATTTCAATGACAGCATGAAACGTACCACTCTTGTGAAATGTATGTCAATTAAATGTGTTAAAATATAATATATTGTTCTCATTTAAGAATCCATTGGTAATTCTTTTGATAGTGAACGAAGTATTCATAACTCCATTGCTCCATTGAATTAACATCAATTCAATCATATATGCTCAATTGATTCTTCATATATTTGTGATCGGTCATTATAAGAGTTGATAACCCCCTTGATGTGGAGAGATCGTTTTTGAAGAATACCTGAGAAGCAAGCCATTTCCATTGCAATATTGACAGGAAAATGCAATGACCTTTCGATCAGTAATTGCGCAAAAGCCTATTTATGCGCTTGTAATCATTGCGTAGCTAAAATCTTCCTGTAATAATCAATTTGGCTATGTGACGTTAAACTGAACGCCAATATAAAACCGACTGTTCTAACTTGAAAGCACAATTAGGAAGTAAAATCTGTGGAGCGCAGTTGTATTACATCAAACTGCTGACCCGTTGTGCATGAATACATTTCTGACCTAGTTTTGACCTGGAGATTTTGACCTGATTTTGACCTGGTGCTTTACTGGTGGAAATCGTAAACGGTTGTGAGGCTCATACTTGATTTTACAATGCTCTATGGACATGATTTATATATCCACTTCTAATGCTCTCAGAGATGCACAATTAACTAGGTTATAAAATGCACTTTTGAAGCACTCAACGATGCACTACTGACCAGGCTATAAAAATCAGTTATGTTGCACTCAGGGAGAGCAATTTCATTACTATTAATCTCAGCAGTATTAAAGCTGGTAAATTCTTCACAGAATTATTTCCCCAATATGATAAAAAAGAGTGTTTAGCAAGGTATGTTACTATGTCTTTGCATGATAACATTTCATCATTATTTCCATCATGTTACACAAGCCGCACTGCTGGGGAGTGGTATTCCAGTTGTATTGGTTCACTTAACCCAGGTGGCCCAGTCTACCCCACCTAATAAGGATGCAGTGATGGGGGGTGTTTTGATCAAAACATTTTTCCACATCAAACAATTAAATTACACAAATAAACTATAGACGTCTATCACTTATATCATTCCTATCCTCATGATGTGAAATATCTATATCGGTATAAATTCCATATAAGTGTATTAGCAGCACTTTCATTGAAAAAGAAATTATAAATGCACCCTATTTACCAGTGGCGCCACCTGGTGAAAACAGTACCCACCTGGCGCCACCTGGTGAGAACAAGTGGTATAATGGATACAAGATGAATGATAAGCAGCATTATGATCAATTCTTGATTAAGGGACCACATAGGATATTGTTTTAATACCTGTATGATAAGTCTGCTACATACAAATAAATTATAACCGGTCTGCTATATATAACTTTAGGCTCTGGTCAGTGCAAAGAGGAGGGCATTTTGAGAGTCTGCCTGATACATATGAATAATTATCCCAATAGGGCATTATTTGGTTTTCCCGCCAAGGGTATCTACAACCTGTATTTAGGATGACCAGACATAATTATAATCATTATATTTGGGTTCTTTGGCAAGAATAAGGCTGTGGGAACCCCACTTTCCAAGTTTGTATGCCAGAATCTTCGCCGTTATTGAAAAAATGGTTTCTACACATGTACACATGTTCATTATCATGAAAAAACACAATTTTTATGTACTCACTAATTTAAATTATTTTGGAATATTTGTGTTGCATTACGCCATAATGCTTCAGAATAATGAAATACACCAAGAGTAGCCAACAATATTATATTGCATTTAGTTTTATGGGGGGTGAAGATGCATATATATATGTATGTTTCAATAAAAATAATAGTTATTAGCCCATGACGTTTATGAACCCTTTTATTTCCTGAAATAAAATGCATTGCAACATTGCATCGCTGTTACGCCATAATTAATAGTAATATAGAGATCCTTCATTTTTAAACCAGTAATTGTATAGAAATAAAACGGATATTTTTACAAAAATGTATACATTCAAACTATGGTTACAACCAGGGCCTATTTTAGCGGCTAACATAGATTCCCTGGCTCTGACTTTGTCATTTAATATTGCTGGAATAATTACTAGTATTTCACCTCAAAGTTACACTATATTATTTGATGAATCTGGTTTTAATATGGCCGAAATAAGGCAAAAAATAGGCAAAATTGGACGTTTCTGAAGCTTAGGTGTAGGAATCGAAATATTTGCCCCAGCCTTCCCAAACTTCGTCTGTGTAATGCTGAAATTCCCTACTATATGTACACCAAAGATTGTAGAGATTGGACGGATTTTTTTTTTTTTCTAAAAAATTGACCCCTGAAATTAAATGCTGCCCGTTTGGGAGAATTACTCATATTCCAATACCTCTGATCATCAACAAGACAAGATTATTCCCATTATTTCGAACGGATCTAATAGAACTGTTTTTCTTTGTATACATTAGGCTCTGAGACCAAACAAAAAGAAATATCCCACACTACATGAAGTTACTTACCAATAATGTTTCAAATTTAAAAATTCTTTTAAAATAAACAAGGCACTTGGATGGGTGTAATTTATCCGTATTTCTCATATCTTAGTTTGTGTAGTAACCAACCAAAAGATGATTCCTTTTGATCATCTATTTATCCTATATATATCATTGAATAAGAATACACTACATAACAGTTTCAACTCTACCTGACTGTCCATTGTGATGGGCTTCTTAAAAGTGTCAAAGCTTTGCTAAGAGTGTGTGCCTGCATTATGTGTGCGCGTCAGGGTTACCCTGGGAGAGGATTCGCACTACATTGACACCCCCACCTCATAAAATACCATTTTTTAAAATCAAGTATGGCTTGTGCATTTTTATACGGTATATGTACATGGCATACATGCTAAACATGTATACTTACCGACGATATATGGGATGTTTAATATGAAAATGAGTCATACTGATCATCATATAAATTTGTAAACAAAAGATCAACCGGATTCAATGATGGTAAACATCAGCACATCTATAATAGGTATATATATGTATGTATGAAAAGGGTTAGCTATAGATCATGATGGTTAGTCACAATAATACAGTATAGTTAAATATATACTCCTTCGGAATTCTATACCCTAAAACTGAAATTCCAGAGATGAACAACACTAGGGTAAAATATTATAAAAGATTTCGACAAAGAGATCTTGTGAATCAACCACTTTGAAAAAAGATGTTGTTCTTTACTTGTAACTCATTTTCCTGTGACATATCACATATGAGTTATGCAGTAAAGTCCCAAATATTCTTCATCAGTACAAATGTTTACATGTTCATCACTTGATGAGATAATTCTGCATTCATCTATAGTGCATTTACACCCGACTTTGATACATAATTTTGATATGCATCTTGGAGTGCATCAAATGATGCACGTTTCACCAGGTGTATAATCAGGTGCAAAACTGCTTTTTTGAGAGGATTGCAGTTTTGTGACTGGTCAGATGCACTTTTGCATGCACTGGCACATTTTCCAATGCACATCGGGGAAATGGCAACCTCTTTGTACAACATATGAGCTCAAATGGCATATCAACTATAATTTCCCTCAATTTTAACTCGATATAATAAATATATAACCAGTATATTTCCCATGCAAATCATCCCCGTCTGATGTTATATTTACGTGTCAACGTGTTAACTTTTAAGTAGTATATCAATATTAATGTCTCTTGATTATTCTATGAAACTCTTATGCGAGGAATTTCCCATATAGTATATATTTCACCTGGTCATAAGTATCGGCTATCTATGCACGCAGCAGAGAGGTGATATCTCATAGAAATGCTTAATGCGTGATGAGAATCGATTGCGACCGGGGCATGAAAAGTGATCCTGTGTTTGTTTTAACTCTGTCTGTCATAACCTAACTAATTCGGTTTTAGGGAAATTAATGTTTCCCATCAATTATCTTTTATCTACTCGAATTTCCCACTAAACATGCTCTATGATATTCCGTTCTAGATCAAAAGATCTTTGCGCCTATCACCCAAAGTTCAATATAATGATGAATTTTATAGATCATCTTAGTTATCATTTTCTCCCCCTTAGGTCATTTAACTCTGACATAATATGAATTCTGGGAATTCGATTTGATTACTTCTCTATAGTGAATGAGGGCACCAAAATGGACCATAAATTATCCTGGGTGATCTATTTCAGTGATAATCTCAGTCCATCTCCTTCGGTAAAGAGTTTCTTGCTGACTATGCTCTTATGATAGTTGAAGTACTAATTAACCATCGGGTTAACGAGTCTATGCCCTTTCCTGACAAAATGTAATGCAGTGAGAGCCTGGTTGTGCCCATTTACCTCAGCTAGCTTCCCCTGACCGCACGGAGCTGAAGGAAGAAAACTATCATGAGTCAGCGTATCCGGTTACCGGGTTTCTGATACAAGGCACATCCCTCAACTTCCGGAAAGTTAGGACATGCGCAAAGCCTTCCCGGGGGTCCAATAACTGGCTTGATTCTCCCGATGGCCCACGAACCCATTAGCGCGGGTTATCCCGGGACGGACCTTGGGGTGTAAACACGCAAGAAACTGAATTCAGTCTCATTCTTTTTTCAAATGCCCAACAGGCATAGGTTTGAGAGCTGGTAAAAGGTCGCAGAGAAAAAGCTCCAAACCTTGAATACACATGCAGAATCTGTTTTTGATGCGAAATTTATGGATCTTTCAGCGAAAGAATGATGGGGACGTGTGTTGAATGGGAAGAATTTGCAATTTGTGATTGCGCATAGTAACAGCTGGTGTAAATAATGGTTTGCAGACGTTCCTCTGCATGATTCCCAAGGAGGATGTAATATTAAAAGGTAAACAGATGATGTGTATCGGAATTCGTTCAGTGGGCTGATTCTGGGCTCGACGTTTGAATGTTTGAGGTAGACGACGTTCCAGACTGATTTCCCAGGACGTCATCATCATCTGTCATCATCACGGAATTCAATATGGTTTGCAACAACGAATGCAACTTGATACTAAGTGATAAGAAAAATAAAAATCACAATATATCACACACTTTATAGATCCCCCAAAGACACTAACGTTTAATAAGTAATGAAGTTCCTGTTATAAATGCCCCATCAGTTTTAATGGATAGTTCGCGTACATTGTATACTTAATTTATGATGTCTTTCTAGAGTATACAACGTTTGTTTTAAAATAAACAATTTTGCAGAACTGTGCGATGAGGGTGTGCCGACTTCTCTACTACCTTAGTCTAGCCTTGCCACCAATCTGGCCCAGTGCATTTAGCCTACTCATGCCTTTTCATCACTCGACCTGTGGTCACTAATTTATTGAATAGTTAATGACCGGATCTAAATCTGACTACCACAGCCTGAGACATAGACATGCCTTGTACCGACAACTTCAATCGACCAAGAAGCTGAGGAGAGTGGAGAGGAAGGCAGACCAATCACTTGTTGTCAGAGGGGAAGAACGCGGTCAGTTTATGTAGCCACAAGGTAAAATCAACTACAAGGACCATTTGTCCAATTTGATTTAAGCTGATAGTATTTCTTCGTAGATGACCATGCTATTATCCATACTATTCCATCTTTGAAAGGCATATAGAACTTCTCAATTATATGTATCTAACCTGGTAGCATTAATGCTCTTGTATTTAACCATATTCAATTTCAGACATGAACTCATCCTTGTATTTAAATGCACTTTCGCCAACAAATCATTAGCATCTTCTCATATTTTATTGTAGCAGTGTCGACATGACTGTCACCATGGTCACGAATAGAAGTGACATGTTGAAAAGGCGTTTATTTCAGAACGAGCATCGTTTTAAAGATATCCCCACAACCACACGTATTATATATATCAGATGGCTAATGAATACGGCTTGTATCTAAGAGACCAACTAAGAAGCACTGTAATGTTGATGGACTGAAAAAGAACCCATCCGGACGCCTAGATTGTGGAATTCTAATCAACAAAATTATACTCAGTTGATTTGTATAAAAGCAGCAGTTTACGAAGAATCCAATCCCCCGAAATCTAAAATAAAAACGTAAAATGAAAGATGTAAAATAAAATACAATAAGAATTCCAACATGCCTGAGCAAAAACAGTGTCCATCTAGTAATACATGGGACTAATTTGTAAACATTGACCAGCCGGTAGAAATGGTGTGTTGTTCTGGAGCCTCTCTCTCTCTGTGGTTGCTATTGAACCTGGAATAATGAATATGTGCAGTCGGGAGAGCTGCTCGTCGCATCTACACAATCTATGTATGGCCTGGACTGAGCCCTGGCCTCCCTCCATTATTCACTGCTGGGCTTCTCAATTAGATCAGGTATCAATCATTTTGGTCTGTAGTATATATATAGATAGATAGATATACCCTCTTGCCCGCTTTGCTTTTCATATGTGTTGGGGGAATACCTTCAGTACAAACCATGGTGTGCTCTTTGGTAAAAGGTCAGCCATCCAGGCAATGATTAGAATTGCCTCAGGACGTTTGCCTGATAGTGAATGCCAAGGATTCCATTTCGCACATGTTGCTCAGTAGTGCTCCCAGTCTGAAGGCGTAGTATACTATAATTAAGCATATATCAGTATGTAGGGATGTTAAAGGTGCACTTTCAGCCAACATCGGTCAAAAACTGAAGATTTTCTACTTGTTGGTGCGGTTTTTTCCAGCCCTTCTAAAATTCATTTAACCCACATTTTTTTTAGGTTTGTGCTTTTGTTTCAGAGCTTCAAAAACGTCCATATGTATATTTTGGAGCCCAGCCGAAATTCTTTCTTCGCTTATTTTCGCTCGATGGCGGCCGTTCTC
Source organism: Sthenelais limicola (assembly GCA_942159475.1). Lineage (NCBI taxonomy): Eukaryota > Metazoa > Annelida > Polychaeta > Phyllodocida > Sigalionidae > Sthenelais > Sthenelais limicola. Next base: position 64,925,403 of record OW804097.1, on the reverse strand, counting down.
TCTCGCCCACCTTAAAGTATTGTATAAATATGTGATGTGTTATAGAAAAAGAGGCACAAGTCGCGAAAAAAATGGATTTTGAGATATCATCATATTTGAAAAGATGAGATCAAGCCGATTCTAATGAAAGTAAACATTGGGACATCAAATAAGTTTTCTAGGTCGATTGATGGTTACTTGAAGAGACTAAACTTATTTATCTTGATCAATTTGATATGTAACTGAGAGATAAGCACCATAATAGGGTTGCTTCCCTCATTACATTATCATCACATCAACCCATATAGAATAATATCACGCAGTATAATGCACGAGCACTGATCTGATTGCTTTTCCTGCGGAATCTAAGGGGAAACCAATATCAAATTAATGCCATTTAATACCGTTCACATCTGCATAATATATTAATCCCACAGTGGCGGCTAATGAGTCCCTTCCGTTGGTGAGAGACTCAACGGGAGTGTTCTATTATGTGGTATACAACTTCAATCGCTTACGAAACAATGTCTAATTATAATTTAATTAGGTACCTTTCATTTTAGGAGCATGTATGGGTGATACAAATGGAATAATTATGTCCATTTGCTGATAATATATACTACCTATATATGTTATCACATTCAGGAATCCTAGGAGTTACAGATGCATTATAGCAGCATATTTAATTTATACAATTGGGGGCATACATTTCGATGGGGGTGGAATGATTAAAATTATAATCCATGACATAGATATTACTCATTCGACCTTGATGTAGGTAGTCTAGGTAGTGTTAGATACGAGTAACTCTACCTATAAGCTGTCTGATAATCTCACGTGTTGGTAGTACTAAAACCGATCCACTGGTTAGTGGCAGGGGAGGTGGTGGGTCAACGCTTGTGTAATGAACAGATCCAATAGATTAGATCCATTACACTACTGTCTGATCAGATATAAATCAACAAATAACACTATAAAACTTAATTGCAATCACAATTTCCGACAATGAAGGGAGAGGGCGACAAAAATGGGCGGATATCATGATCCAACTAACAATTTTCCTCTTTTAATAAGGAAACCTACCTTCTCATTATGATGACAAATATAAGAATCGCCACCATCTTGGTTTATTTTTAACTTTACATTCAGCTGTTTCAAAAATCATTCGGGACCGTAATTACCAGCTTCCTTTGTGCCCTGTATGGAGATGGGAGTTTTAAGGCTCGAGTGAGGAGCTTTGGCAAATTGGTCGAGACAGGATCATGCGAGGGTATTATTTTGAGTTGTATTGGGAATGTGTAAAAGACATGAATAACGAGCATTTGAGGACCAGCTGCGGGTCCCTTGTGCCTGTTCACCACTCTCACATCCTGACTAATACCAGAGCTATTTCTCTGCTGTCAAATTGCAGTGTTGCCCATAGGCAACTCTTGCATTCACATTTCTTTGCCAGAAGTTTAAGGCGCATGCAATTAGGAATTTTATCCGCAGATCATCGCTTGTCACCGGAATCACCCTATTAGTAATCTGTCATCATAACCGAAGCTGTGACTAATAAAGGGGCAAATCATTCTTACTTATGCGGCAGCAGATATCCCCCAATGATCACAGGCACCAGTTGAAAACGCACACGTTTGGGGGTGTGCGTTGTTAATGGATGGTGTGAGAGTAGCCCTTTTCCCGAGAGCTCTTAGCATATCTCAAACACAGCAGAGAGGCTGTTAAAGAAATCTTAGTCCAGAGACGAGCAGCAGGGGAGAAATTAAACCTCCACACCCACCACAGAGCACGAACCTAATACGTGTTGACTCGTTTAGAACATTTTGGCTTTGAAAAGAAGAGATCTTGTTGTTGAATTCCAAGAAGGCTTTTTATCTGTTTTATCCACGGGAGGGAGAGCTCGATAAGACAGGAATTGTAATCACAAGTACCCCATCATGTCGTTTTGGATTTGTACCCCGTTGGAGAAACTCTTCCTAAAGCACGGCAAGGGGTCCCTGGCTTGGCAGCAGGGTGGGAGAAAATAATGCAATTTGCCACAATCAAGACGGTTTATTGTCTGTATTGATTTCCCTGCTCAATCAGAAATTACCATGGGGACATTACAGACTAGGCCTTGCTAACTGTGCCCTTCCGGTTGGAATGTGTGCGCATATTAACTCATTGATGATTGGCTAGGGGCATGGAGTTGGTTTTATACCTAGGGAACGGGAGATATTTGAGAAACCAGATCTGCTAACTTTATTCCTGATAGGCTAGCGATAATATGCTTTATGCGCTCGCAGATAAGACAGACGTCTCTTTCGATAAAGAAATTTGGTCCCAGCATGTGTCCCTTGATATAAAAAGCGGATGTTTTATGAGGCTGACTTGAATAGAGGAAAGTTTTTTCTCCACCTTCACCATACAGTGTAAGCCCATCCTTTCTCATGTATTAGAGGAGACCATGCACATGAACAGCCCGGTGCTTTCTTCCTATCTTATACATTCTACCATGTCTTACAGTTATATATCACCGTGTGAGGTTTTGAATTCGAACCTGCCTTTTTGCCTAGCACTAATAGATAAAACACCATCGAAGAGTCGAAATCACTTTACCTAAATATTACGAATCGGTATAGTTGATCCCACTGCCTTATATTCAAAGCAGTATTACTTGTATCGAACATAACTCAAAAACAGTCATTTCACGGTGCATAAGATCGTTCAAAAAAATCAGTTCTCAAATATAGATTGGGTTCCATCATTTGCCTTGAAATGGATCTATAGACAGATGTCTATAATATATATAGAGAGAGAAATGTCCAGGTGTTCCTTCCCCATGCACAAAAAGTGTCTGGTTTTCATGTCACTGGAGTTTACCTTTTGTCCCTATGAGATAAGATGAGATGATTCTTTATTTGCCATATTTGGCATGCAATGTTTGCCATATTGCCTATTATATATATATATATCCTCTCCGCACGTGATTAAGATTCAATGTTATTCGGCTCATGCCTACTGCTGTTATATCCTAAACCGATTACCGAGAAATGCCATCCATGGTGGGGGATAGTGACTAGAACTAACCGGACGCTAGAGTGACCCTGGAAAATACTTCCTGCATAGTCAGTCAGTCACCATAGTACCTTAATTGAGCCAGCTGACAGTGTGATCCCCATGCTTTTCACAGGCATAAGTGGGTGACATGTCGCACAGATAATATATATTATAAACACACATAAACATTAGTAATTATGTATGTACTGTCTAGATTCACAGCCTCTCCGATCAGAAGAATGGTACACGTCGGTGATTGGAAGCCTCCTGCGCTAATGGCTGGAGTATAGACGTCTGATGGCAGTTTGTGCGAGAGGCGTTCCCTCAGTTTGGAGGGATAATCTCAACTCTGGGCCTATACTGTACATATGTACTAACATACACATGTACATAAAGTTATTATATATGTGCATGGTGGCTGGTTGCTTTGTAGCACGTATTCGGTTATACCAAAGGCGAGAGACGAAATGAGCTAAACGTCGCTATATATGACCTACTCTTTTCCATCCTAAATCCAGGTTAATATATATGTATACATGTGTGAATGTATACATCATACATTTATGTAACCTTTCGTTCTTTTTCTAAAGCCTTACCCTTGTGACATCTGTATGTAGAAGTTATGTGTGAATAAGTAGATCGACATGGCCCATAACTTATCGACTTTCGTGTGTTTAAAGCAATACGATCTCAAGTGTTGAATGCTACAAGCAATATAATATGGTTTCCCTCAAGTGTTGAGTGAGGACATTTAAAACGTTGCATGGCTGAAAACTCTCTAGGGAAAATCGATATTTTGCCTAATGGAATCGGGGATGCGACTATGGATATATGTGTACCGATTAAAAGAATAATGAATTTGACATATACCATGTTCTATCGCTGAATAAGGAAGAACTTATTTCATGTATGTTATTGCCTTTTCTCGCTGAAATGTGTATTAATATAGGATATTGTACTTACAAAGGGAGGCTCAAGGGCAACCCTATGCATCACTTGGCACCACCTACAGGTACTAAATATACATTTGCATCCCAAACCCAATTTCCATAGCCGTACCATGTCATTTTACCAGCTCGTTAAATCGATTAAGCCTCCCAATGTGAAGTGATAGATAACCATAATAATTAGGCTCCGGTACAACAAAAGATTCCCCTTTTATATGCTGTAATATTTTGTATATATTCTAGAACAGGAACAATGATGGATAATTGTAATAGATGTTACCATCAAGATGGTATTGATTTCTCTTCACATTCCCCTCTGGAGAAGATGACAAATGCCTGTGAATAAAGCACAGTCTTTTTTTAAAAGCTACAACTTTCCATCTATATCTTTTCCAGATCACATAACTTTAAATCCTACGCTCCTGGATGTGTGTGTGTCACGATAAGCCTTAAATTATTTGCTCTCGTTGGGCTTCATGTATACATATTTATTCGAGGCAGGTCTCGAATTCGGACATCAATCTATCTCAATTGAGTCGTAATGTAGCTATAGTAGTAGGGAGATGCATCCATGAGTCGATCCACCCAGGGGAAATAGGCAATCATGGCGAATATGCAACCTGAAATCACTGGCAAATGTTGCCACGATATAAGTTTGGTTGTGTATGAATCCCTGTGAATACATCCATTCTTTCGTTTGGGGAAATGAATATATGTACTATGAATTATTCAATAGAATGATGTCTTTTAGGAAGGCTGGCCTGTATGGCTTTACTTCTACTTTAGTAATTACAACATTATGCATATTATATAGTAAAGAATATAAGTATGAAGCATGGGCAGATACTGCGAGTCAATAGGCGATTAGGAGGACAGTTTCTAGTATATAACCCTGGTTTGAAACCTCACATACACATTTCCCATGCCGGCAATTATGCAGGTGAATCCAATTTGGGGACGGTTTGGCTGTAGGCTCTGTATTGTGTCGTTGATGTCCCGAGAGAGCACGTCCTATTCAAACAGCGAAATAATTGTTACTGCACCATGAAGCAGTTCTGGGAAGGAGTCAGGCTAAAAGCTGAACGTTGTATTCTCCCAGCATACTTAAAGCAAGGGGGGAGAAGCATGTATCGATCTCTAGAAAAAGCTTCTACTCCCTCTTCCTTCTTTGACGCTCGTATATGCCCTGCAATACCTTTCCAACAACACGGAGGTCTCTTCTGGATGACTAGGCGCCTCATCTATCCTGGCGTTTCAAAGCGGAGGCTGAATAAAAGGAACAAACCAGGTTTGTCCCCCAACGGAAGAATTGCCATTTTATGGCAAAAGTGGATGGGGGGCCGTTCTTGCACACTTGGCGTGGGGGATGTAGATTTCTGGCGCAGGCATGGGTTGTAGGGAGTTTAAGACTCTCTTTCTTCGACCTCCTCTTCCATCCGTGGCCACTCGTTGTTCTTCTTCTTGTGTGCAAAGTATCTAAACGACTCAAGCGGGCTGGCTGTGCTTCATAAAGTATATATGACACAGCTCGACACAAATGAATGCCCCGATAAGTAGAAAGGAAATGTCAAGTATCTGTTCCCAGGACGAATCCGACTTGGGTTGGCAGGCATCGTAGACGGTCACCAAATGTTTGATCACCGGCAAAATAAATTGGCTACCTCTCAGTAGAGGATGCTTCAGTGAGCTTCTCTTCCGAGCTTCGACCCCGAGCTCTTGCTTCTTATCATCCGGTAAGAAATTACTCCTGAGGGCTAACGTCCAGCGATAGAATGTCATTATCAATTTCATTTTGGTCACTCATGGAATAAGCAAACACACAGACACAATATAGGGGATAAATTGCGATCCAAGACATTAGTCTGTATTATTCTGTTAAAAAAGTGTTGACTGGCTCGTGTTGAGGAGAATGTTTTGTACGTAAGTGAAGATTAGCAAATTCCCGCTATATAATGCCTTCTGAATACTGCATTTGTAATTAAGCGTGTTAAAATCATTAATGCAATCCCTAGAAGCATATTAAAATTGCACTGTTTTCATGTTTTTTTTTATTGTTTTATGGAGAGACATAAGTACCCGAACAATAAGACAAAACTACTGAGGAGGGACAGACATTCACTCCCATTGTTTTATCTGTGCCCGAGTGATAGTCCTCGTAATGCACATGTATAATTACATACATGTAGGCAGTAGGGACATGTATATCACTCATCATAAAAGCACAAAACATTTTACCACCTACTAGTGACCACATTTTGAATTGTTTTTCGGTATCACCCGATAGCATATATATGTATCAATTCCCTAGAAAGCCCACACGTACTAACGGAGAGCGATGCTATATATTGCCTTTCTTCCCTTTTCCTCGAGGTAGTACTGAATTCTTGCTTGGAAATGGCTAATCCTGGACCAGTATACGAGAAATAATAACCAGTCTTGTGGTTGGGATGAGGAGGTACCGCCTGCGACTACTTACTGAGTCCAGGCTTGAATTCAGCTAGGACAACCAATCACCCACTTTATAGCTAGGTTCGTAGCTTGGCGCCTATTAATGCAGGTCGGGTTTTGCCGGGGATTGATAGTGATAGGGCTTCATACAATACGGCCAGATCAGCCTTCTATGAAAAACAAATCATGTTGTCATGTTGTCGTGTTATCAGTAAAGGGGGCCTAGGCTGAGCAGGGTGACGGATCGGTTTAACCACATTCAGATCAGAGAAAAAGCCAGGCGTAAGGGTGTTTTATGGTGTTGTATAACGATCCTACCCACAATTTATCTTGCCTATATATCCAAAGAAAAGGTGAAAGGGAAGGTACTTCATGAGAACTTGAGTGTGGTGGTCGTTTGTATAGGGAAACATGTATGGTGTTATGCATGGAGGTAAACTCGTGTACCACATGTTGGGGGCACCATCCATGTGTACACACAAACTAATATGATTGTATCCAAGTGTATGGATCTCCATGGACTTATGCATAATATACCCTGCAAATGTACATATCTATGATAGAAGGTATATAAATCAATGGCAATGATGCACATTAACAGGTCTTCAAACCATTCTTTCAGGGATTAATAATAATATTACTCTTTGTTACATTTTCCCTCAGCCATGCTTACTTATCATAACATTGATCTAGAGACCTACTATGGTAAATATAATGCCATCTGTTTGCAAACTCTCGACGTTTGGGGACGGATTAAAATCCACGACAGATATTTGAAATGAATACCCTTTGCGAGGTATGAACAGCACTGGGAGAGGACGTCGGATTCAAAGGGATTTTGCGATCAAAGGAAAACCATCTTCGTAAGATGTGTGCACAATGGAGTGTGGTTTCGCCCATCTGGCCTCTTTTTCTGGGACTGTTTTCAAGAAATTTCAGACCGACTTAGCATTCCAATTCTATTTATGCTGCAAAATTCATAACACTTGGGTGCATAAGGAATATAGTATTTAGTTGTTTTATCGTGCATGCAGTCACGATTGTGTGTATAGCTTTCAGAGGTTTGTAGATTATTGTACTATTATTTGTACTACAATGCCTTTTTTTGTAACAAAGGTTTCCCGATACAAGGACCCGATGGAAAATACCAAATCATGTTCTTTCTAAACCCTAGGTTTAATTTAAAACAACAACACCTAATCCAACTTGATATCCAATTTGATATAAAACCTAGAGCTCTGTATATTTAATCTATTCTTACCGTACGTTTATGATCCACCCAGTAACATTATCCTCCATGATTTCAATCCAGCATTACAGGTGGATCAGTGGCAGTGCAAATACAGGTAGCATGATCATATGGAAGTAGGGTTGGAAGGGAGACATAGGGAGAGGAATCGATGTACCAAAGGACCACCTTAAACCCATCTCCCTGGCACCCTAAAATGATGCTGCAGCACAGAGCTGCGCATTAAAGTGTCGAGGCTGATAATCAAAACCTGTCAACCCATTTGTATCGTCGCTAACAGGGTGTGTGAACCTCTGATCCTATGCGCACAACTTCATAGGACGACTTCCATATAGGAGCCATAATGTAATATCCCCCGAGATTCATGTTACTCAAGCTTTGAAGTGCATATATATTCAACAGAGACATAAAACCCCGCATGCTTGAACGTCAACTGCGATGTTTCAGGCATTTGAGGTTACATCAAATTAAAAATGATATTCAGCACCAAAAGCAAGCTGAAGTGAAAGCTATGTGTGTATATACACCTTGTTGGATAGGTCTTGCAATGGGGACGGCTATATAATCCCACATCACATCATATATCCCAGTGTCATTCGTTACATTTGGTGAACTGCCTTAAATAAAATGTATTCTGGGCACTCCTATGGAGCTTCATGATATCATATAATATGTTGGGCTTTAATATGCTCCAATTATAAGGGCACCCTTCTAAATGTAAAATATTTTGTATTTGGTCACCTCATTCTAAGGAATCCAACTAAGTTATTTTGAAGCTCTATCGCAAATTATCCCGAGTGACTATAACAAAGTGGTTTACACCATTATTGCGCTATAGATCGAATGTACAAACCTAAAACGAACTGCTTGTTTAAATACCTAGAAAGATAATAATTGACCCTCCATTGCCATCTAGCAATTTAAAACGGGATAAAACAGCTACTCGTGTCTTGATGTCTCATACGATTTCAACGCTTAGAAGTCTTCATTTGTTTTTGGTCAAACCAAGACGTATCCATTCTCCGTATTAAAGTAACAGAACACAACTTCAGAGTTGGCAGTTCGCGTACACATCCCTTCCTAATCATTACAGTGTATGTTCAATAGCCATCTTCAATGTGACATCTTCATATACTACTTACTACCATGTATATCTACGAATGCGGCGTTTCTCTTTCGTACTTGCTGTTTGGGGGAGATTGGAAATGTTTTAACCCCTCCTGGGACATTCATCAAGATAAGAGGCGTGGGTGGACATTAGGGTTTAATTGTTGTTTCTCGTCTTGGTTGGTACCTTTGATTAGGACCACCTGACTGGAATCATTAAGGCGGGCTTTTGGGTGCTCCTATAGAGCTTAGGGTTTGAGTAGTACACAAAAATGGGCGTCTTTGGCTGGAGAGACCGTGCACTGAGAACTATGCTAATTGGTAGGAGGAGATATCCACATTTCTCTGCCATCCAAATCCTTCTCATCTTCAGAGATTTAAAAGATCTGCATCTTCTTTTACATGGTATCCAATTACTCATTTTCCACACTAAATTCACTCAAATTTAGCCCTTAAAGCCAGGGAAGCGAATAATGCAGCCACCACCATAATCGCACGTGCCCTAAATCCCACTTCACTACTCACAGGCACACTTGCACACTCAATCGCGGCACAACACCCTCTCTTCCGCCCAATCACCGATATCAGTTATCACTCCTCCGCCGAGTCGGTATCCCTACGCGCGCTGGTCTCTTTCCCATCATTTACTCCAATGATAACAGATCACTCGATACGTGCTGGCTGTACCACGTGGTCACGCTAGATCCCCGGATGCTTGTATCGGGTGGTAATAGGGGATATATGACAATACTGGAAGGTCGACGCGACCTCGACACGCAGAGGGGTGGTTGCCTTGCGATTCTGCGGGTGGCTACTCACTTCGTTGCTGCCTGTTTCTATATATGTACGGCCCTTAGCCCACAAATATGCCTACTTAAAAGCACATTCAACTGGTGGTCTAGTGTTTGTATCAGGATGGAGGTTCCTTTTATTCTTCCTCTGGCAATCGGTTTTTCTCCATTACATTGCCACGTCACGTACGAGAAAACTGTTTGTTCATTCTTTTGTTCCATATAGAAAAATACGTCCCCTTACTTTACTTGAATTTGAAAAAGAATTATTCTTAGGAATACATCTATTGCCAACAGATTGTATACATGTGGTCTTCCATACATCCGGTACCAATTTACTAACGGTGCAGTTCAAGACAATAGAATATAAGATATTTCTTTTAAAAGCTATAGAAGTAGAGGCTATGTTTGATGGATAGATACATATTGATAGTGAGGCAACACTAATTGGTTTCAATTTGGAGCAGTTTGGCAGCTGGGTTCTCTGAATTTCCAAAAGTATGAACCATTAAAAAAAGGTCACTCCTCAGATTGTGATATATTGGGCACATCGGAACAAATCCATATAGCATAATACTTTAATGAATGGCCCAGTATCATTCAGAAAAAATGCTTACAAATGAACAATTTGTATGCAAAAGACCATTGTTTTTCGCATAAAAGCATTTCCTTCTATGTCGCTTCTGTCAAGATATACAAAAAGTGCCTACTCATAAAAGTCTCTAAAGGGGACATTTTAACTGCCTATCATTTCCTTACTCTTTGTAGAATAGATATAATGGTTCTCAGGAATATCAGGCCTCTAGATATCTGTTTCAGTTTATAGAGGGGGTTAACTGATGACTTTAAATCCAGCGAGGAGATTCTTGTTGTCGCTCGAGGCGAAAGATTCTAATGGCCAGTGATGTATTTTAGGGCATTAAAATGCATCGTAAAAGACCTAAAATTCCATGCACCGTGATGATGCACATCCGTCACAGACAATGGGTCTAATTGTCTCATTAGGGACGTAAAAACAATGCTTTGATCCATATGAATTCATTAGAGTCAGCTCGTTTGCATATCGCATCACATTTCCATATCATTTTAACTAGAATATGACTAAAACCACCTTGACTTGAAACTGCACTTGGTTGCATAGCGGAATTAACGGTCAGTATAATTTGTCATGGAGATATGTTACTGAAGAGGGTTCCTGTGTGTTGTATAGGAGATAAACAAAACAGGCAAAGAGTGCTTATCAAATCAGGTATACGAGCGTGTGCCCACTTTCCCTGGATCCCAGCCATGCTGGAATCTGAAATGGAATGTAACTCTCCACGGGAATTAGTCAAATACATCCTTGGCAAATGAAGTACACCTAGGATCCTAAGTATGGAGGGATGTGGGTTATCGAGAATCAACTTGGCATGTATTCTGTTCCCTGGGGATGAAAATGGGGGATGAGGGGGAGGTATGGCTTTTATTATGAGTCAAAGAAGCGGAAAGCATGAGTGATAATGGGGTGATTAGGCAATGGTTAATGTGTGAGAAAGGAAACGTGACGTAGAAAATGGGACTGGCTTCGAGCTATCGGATTCATTTACGTCTGCAAGCATGTGTCCTATCGCATGCTTACCAAGTCACAATACCTTTTTCAAATGCATGTCCACTAATGGCCTGTGCTATGTTATTATGTAGCCTATTGTTTACTTCCAGCACCCGGATAAGGCCATATTGGTGGTGCTATAATCCCACATATTACAATTCATCATCCCCTCGAGAGCGCAGACTTTTGTGTATGGCAGAGGTTTCATTCAATTATTATTTCTATCAATAAGCCGATACTAAAAGCTGAGGCTACTTATTCAACAGAACTAATGTGGCTATTTGACCGTAATGGTTGTGGTGTCCGTAACTATTTAGTGGAGAAGGTTAATTATCTTAGGTAATATTTAGATGCTCTTGCCACGAACATGCAGAATTGCTTTAATGATATATATAAAACATATCCATCGTGATATACAACTGATAAACGGTATGTAAATAACACAACCATTATTATGCAAATAAGTATAATGTATACAATTACACGCCCTAATTAGTTCATTCTGATGAAAAACTATTGAAGTAGGTTTTTTATATATAAATAAGAAATAAACATTCAAATCATCGATATACAATGATAGTATCTTCGTACTGTCTTACAATAAGGATATTTGCTGCAATAAAAGAAAATAGCTTTAGAATAACATATAGAACAATACAACATTTGCTACACAAATCTATATATAATACACATAAGTAGATAACAGCTATGGCAGTCACTGTTAACAACAACTGCTACCCTCCCTTGTAAAAGCAGCATCAGCCCAGGCGGCTTTGTTAATTATAGAGAACGCTCACCTCAAAGTATGTCCGGCCTACATGCCCCGGGCTGCGGCAGTACATCCCTGGTAAAATCACGCACGAATTACTCCAAGAAATGTGAGCAGCTACAACAATACTCCATAGCTGTTTCCGTCGAGAGAAAGACTACTACTTCTAGTACTATCCACGCCACACCACTGACGACGGGGAAGAAGTCCACCCTCCAGATAATGGGCGCCTTAGCATCACAACCATAGCACACAGTAAACTAGATCAGCAGAGAGCATTCATAATACGTAGATATAGGCATAAACGTTGAGTACAGGTTGTATGTATTAACGTAGTTCTCCTTTGTGACTGTTATCCAGTATCCGAAAAACCCAATGTCTTGGGTTGGCAGTTGACAAAGCTTATTATTATTTGTATTATAAGATAGGCTTTCAATTAATTCACTGGCGGGCATAACACGAAAGAACACCACTTTCTTTTAGCAATCACTCAACCACCAGGAATAAAGGCCATCCACTTGTACATATACAAATATAAGAAGGTAGGTAGATATAAATACCAGGCTTATTTATTTGTTATGCAGAATATATTTTAGCATAGTTCCTGTTTACATTCAGGCAGATGGTGAGAAGCGTTGTCAGTAGCAGCACGGTAACATATAAGCAGTGGTTGTACTAGAAGTAGTGGTAGATTCGAATAGGTCTATATCTATCCAGGTTGGAACATTTGGGAAGCGCTGAACACCACCACAGTGTGTTTTGTTTTCTTTAAGCCAGCCTTGCCTTTTGTTATACTTATTTTCACTTCTTCTGTTCAAAAAGGTGCACACCTGTTTGGCTCACATTTCCATGGGGCGGTTGCAAGAAAATTTCTGGGAAAGCTGACTTGGAAGAAGGGTACAATTTTGGGTACCCTTAAATCTGCTGCGAAAGTGGGGTGGGGGTTGGTAGTTGCAGTACTCGCAGTTACTATTATGGGATGTCATATATAGGAAAATGTGGAAAAGAGGTGCTGGAGGAAAGGGGCTGGAGTGAGGAGACAGGAGCGGGCGTGGGAGGAAGAGGGCTGTGAGAAGGATAGGGTGGTGGGTGAGGAGGAGGAAGAGATATTGCCTGGGATTTCTTTGAGACACTGATATAATAGGGATCCTCCAGGGCGTCAACGACGAACGTGCCCGCGTACTCCAGCATCTATATATGAGAGAAACCTGCTTGAACACTTCTTAGTGGAACGTTGTGAATAGGTGTGTCGTAGAGAAGGTAGTGTGTTCCAATGCTCTCAGTCTTTGCCGCAGTGGAGGAGGAGGAGGAGAAGGAGGGTAGGACCTTTTCCCACCACCACATCCAATACTGACAACAAGGATTGGCTGTTGAGAAATAAGAACAAGAAGAAGAAGGGCCCAGTGTTGAAATATCATAGGCAGGACCGAGTCCAGGGAGCCGACACTAAGGTTGTCGTTTCCACCACCATCGCCACCACCATCGCCACCACTATCCAATACTACCAACAAGATAGAAAATAGGCTCGCATCCAGTGGAAGCTTGGGTCGTGGTAAGGTCCTTGAAAATACAGAGCAAGGTACATGTGTGGACTCTTCTACAACACCAAAACGCCCCCAAGTCGCAATAGTACAGCACCCGTCGTGAGCACAACAACGAGGATGGGAGGAGGGCTCTCCCTAGTTGTGTAGCGGGTGGGCGGGGTAGGAGACACAGGGACTAGGAGATCCCAGGGTTTTCCTATATGTAATATTTAACCTCCTCCAAAACAGGCTTCCCTCTTTCGTTCCTCTCTGTTTCTTTCCACTTTAGTCCTCTCTTGCTCTTTCTCTAGCTGTCGTAGAGTGACGTCACAAACTGCTACACAATCAATTGACGCCCAGGTCGAGGGGTAGTACCTCCAGTTGCGCCGTTCTCGCCCCGTCTCGTCTTATCCCGTTCCGAATGAGGATAAATCTGCACGCTAGGCCGGCGCATTAGCATACCCTGCCCGTGTGCCCATCGAGGGAGGAGGAGGAGGCACCAGTGAGTACGAGTAGGACAGGACTGGCTGGCTTCAACCAACACCACCACCACTACCACCACTGCCTCCACCGCCACTACCACCGCCACCGCCGCTGCGCCAGCACCACAAGCACCACCAGCATAGCCACCAGCAGCAGTGAAAAGCGTGCGAGTTGCTCACTGACTTGCAAGAAGAAACCTTGAGGAGGAGGAGGTGGCGGAGGAGCAGCACTGAGCACTTAAAGCATTCACTCCTTCTTCTTTCCTATGTACATCTCCCCATATCCTTTCTTCACCTCATCCCTACACTGTCTCATGATAATGATATAACCCCTATTCACATCTTTACTCATTTGCCTTTGTACGCACCTTTTTTCTCTCACCAGCCTTCTTTTCCTCCACACCATATCCTCCCGTCCATACCTGGAAAATTGATCCCTCTGTTATTCAACTTAGTATCAGATCACAACGCTTCTAGGACCCATATAGCAGGTGGCATTAATGAAGAAGCATAGTTACCTGAGAGAATTGATAAGAGATGATCTAGAGTGTCTCTGATTATTACTGACATCAGTGCTCCACTGCAGATTCAAAGGATGGTGACCCCCCGTCATTAATGCATGAATAATTGCTAATACAGTGTTGTAATAGAGCCAGATTCCATTATCTCCATCAACATTAACTTAGAAAAAGATGCAAAGTGGAGAGGACGGTAAGTCGGTCTAAGAATATTAAGGCTTATGAACACTTAAATGGTGACAGTTAAAATAAAACTTAAAAATAAAAGCCTACGTACACTATTACATGTATACATGCAAATCGTTTCCTAAGATTATATTTGATGTGATTTGACTGCCCAATAAATACCAAAAAAAATGATTATATATATGTACTACTAACAATTGCTTAAAAGCTAATAAAAGACGGGTTAAACAAAATATAAGCCCTATAAATATCTTAGGCAGAACCCTGGTTTATGGATGGCATCCAAGCTTGGATTGGGAGACCTGTATAGAACAGAAGGGTCTTATCACAATGCCTGGCCTTTTATCAGATTATACGTATTAATGATAAGGAATAAGCCATACTATAAGAATATATGGGTAGTATGACCCTGCCTAAAAATACCCATGCATGATATTAAACAGTTTGTTTCCTTACACACATGGTTGACTACATGATACTTATTCGGACATACAGACGAGTGACAACCAGATACGGCGTTGAATGCAAAATACCGGGCTCGGCCACATGAATAAAGCTTTTTGGATGTGATTGTTCTTATGTGATATGACAACGTGTTGAGATGAAAAACCCAGCGACTCGTTTGGCTTTTGTTGTAAAATACCCCAGGGAGTTCTGGGGAGGAGGAAGTAGAGGTACGAGAGGGAGGGTAATGCTCTTAGTTATGACATGGCAGGGAATGGGTAGTGAATGGATTAGGCCCTCTCTGGCATAACTGAAGGAAATCTGGGAGGACATCGGATAGGGTAAGTCAGTTTCAGCCAACAACTTCAATGTATATCATGGAGAGGGTGTAAATATGAGATCATACCAGGATAATAATATCAGTCTCATATGAGAAGCGCTATATATTCTAGCTTCCCCTAGTTTCTCTTTTCGTTGCAAATATAATCTTCCGGAAGGCAATGAAAGTGATAGAGAATCGGAGCTTCTAGATTTTAGCGATTTAGCTAGAGAAGTGGTGGTACAGGATATAGACCACTGGGGATAGATATATCCCTATATATAGGTGGAAGGCATATAGGAGAGGCGCTGAAGTTGAATCCGTATCATCCGATACTGTAATCCACAGTGCTTAACATTTTTACATGCGGGTAGGTGCACCTGCTACCCTCGGAAAGGCCTCGGTACCATACGTTCATCATGCTGGACATTCGAAAAGATTACAATGCAGGATAATTATTGGTTGGGTTATTTACCTTATGTATAACCCCATAATGGTACTTAGCACAAATGGCACAACTTTAAATAGCACTATTGGATATTCTAACAAAGCGAAATGGGAGTTCAGTTGTTGGCAATTTGCTTTTGCAGTTGAAATTCCAGATAATTAAGGATATTTCTATCGAGATATTATATATCATGATGTGCCATGGATAGGTTGACTTAGGATAATGATAATGAAATTTCATCAAATGGTTGTAATTACCCATGTGTAAGGCAGTGTTTAAAACGAGCATGCTATTAGTTGTATTGTATAAGTAGGATTTTCTGTTCGGGTTCACCTGTCGGTCGTGTGTAGATTTAATGTATGGCCATGGCAGTGCAGTGATTCGAAAATGACAAGAGATTCATTTGTAAATGGACATAGAAAAGACCTTGTCGAAGCATACATAATATAACACTCGGAACAGCTTTCCACAGATCCTCAAATAAACCCTAGTTCTATCACGATTCTTTGTATGTTGGAAGGGAGTGAAAGCCTATAGCAACCGGTAGTCGTTGTCCCTCTTCTGAAAAGCGAAGGCTTTGAGTATTTTGCCATATTGGTGCCAATCGATGGCAGCGCTGGGTCATGGGTTTTTTCATCTGTTGACCGGTGACGGGAGGTCAGGCGTGAAAACTGTCAAGACGATTCGAGCCCTGCGAAGTCTAAACCCTAAAACCGATCTGGGTCTATGGCGCCTATTGGTAGCTCTGGCCTTTCAATCGATTCCTACATTTAGGAACGGGTCTCACTGACTCTCCTTGTGTCCCAATCGGCTGCTAGCACACTATCTCTTTCTAGGAGATTGCCTGAGATGTCTTATCGATTTTAATGGATTGCATATAACTAATCTGGGTTTGTGTGCCTACATGCATAGGGGACGGGAAAAGAAAGAAGAGTGTCGTGTTTTAAAGGACAACATGACTGTACCTCAACGTTGATGTTCATTGCTTAGTCGATAATTGAGCATAGTTCTAAACTGGGCCACAGGTGTCATGTGTTGGATAAACATGACATTTATCATGTCCTGACGGGTTTTTCCCATTTGAAACCACATGTCACACCTGATAAATCAATAGTTCCTTCCGCGCATAATGGTTTTATAATCTATCTATACATTTATCAACAGCGATGATCCAATCAATGCAGTGTGACAATAACATTGTTTATAATATGAACATCAGTAGTATGTTGTTATGAACAGGCCAATATTGTCGCTGTTTATTTAATCTTGACAAGACATCGATAATATATCTCTTCGGTTCACCGCAATATTTTTTAGAAAGAGTTCTTTTATCATTCATGCACTTGCCGGACAATGTATAATAGGTAGACAAAGCTATGCTATTAACACCTAACCTGTACCTAAAGTGTTTTTTTCTATTTGGTGTAAAACTAAAAAAACTTCATTTTGAATAATGTATAAATTATATTATACAGAAATTTACATCATTAACTACTATATATAATTTACCATTTTCACGTGGGGAAATTAAGTTTAAGAGGGGTCTCAGGATGGAAGAGGGACACAGACAAGGTTCTCCTTTTCACATAGAGCGGAGTATATTTTCGAATGCGAGGCTCTGCTATTGTAAACACTTAAACCAACGTGTAATGAGCGGAAGTGACGTTAATGTACCCAACGTCCTTGACCTCTACGCCCCAGGCCTGGCCACCTGCACATCAGCAGACGGCTTTTCACCCGTAGTTTCGCATTTGACATGAGTGTGAAGTCAGCGCCGGACATGGTCCTCCAAATCACATCACTCTCCCCATGTATCCACATCCGCAAACACACTCAAAATTACCAACGCCCTGTACAGGGCTATCAGAAGAGGTGCCAGAGTAAAGCCTGTTCCCAATAAACAAGCACAAGGGCTAGAAGTCGCCTACTTGCGCTTGCCAATGTTTTGTGATGAGTATTTATAGATATAATGTGTGTTCCATGGAAACAGAGACTAGGTAACAAAAGTCAATCTTACCCCTCGACATATATCAGTATAAAAAGCTTAGAAGAACTGAATGCAATCAGTGACTTGAAATACTCTTTATTAAAAGAATCTTGGGTAGTAGATGGACATAATTCATATTATGGTCAACTGTTTTTCTGGTATACCTACTATATATACTATATTGGTCCACATAGTGACCCGATGCATTATGTATCTCTAGCTCAACTTCGTCAATGCATTTTGAAGAAGAATCACCTGAATATCCTCCGAGGAGACCGATCATTATCCTAAAGTAACGTCATTGTTGTAATTCAATAGTCAGGGAAGCGATATGACACACAAAAACTCTTAGTATATTAATTCCCATCCCATGGACAATGACATTTAATCCAATTTTAGTAGTCACGCTAATGGATGGACACCTCATAGTTGTTACACGCTACACGTACCTGAAAGGCTGGCACTGGAATGGTTAACGTGAACTCTTAACGATCGATGTCAGTGCTCATCTTTAAAAAACCCATACAACCTGTTCTTTTAACTTGAGAAGACACAGAGCGAGTAAAAAAAATGTTAGCCGAACATTACCTGTTTTGGCACACTCTAGGTGTTTAAAGGCATCTTTCAGTGCATCCTGATCTTGATGAAATATAACGATAAATACAGGCATGCTTTTCTGGTTAGTTCATGGTCGCCAAAGCCACAATTGCTCTCTGGAATGATGTAGTTCTTATACACTGTCATGAATATAGGAAGCGAAGTAGTGCTTGAAGACACTATCGTTATAGTATTATATAAGTCAATATGTCTCGTTTGTGGTATGTATATACATATATTACATCGTTTTCATGGTTGACAACCATCTACGTTTTTTAAAAGAGAAGGACACTGTGTTAATTCGAGATTTCTAACATACACTGATATAGTCGCTGAGGTCTGATAAAACTACCTTCCATGTAATATTTTAAAGGTCACTATATGTCTTTCATGATAAAGGCGTCATGGGGAGATTCAATTAAGGCTCTGCAATGAAACGTCACGCACACGCTAGAAAGAAATCCCAAACAGAACATTCGTAGAACCGCAAAATAATGACATGTACTTCTATATAGCCCCTCATTCGTATAAGGAAGCATCCCTAACATTGTCAATAATAATTAGCATGCGACATTTTATAAGATAACAGATGTGGGTGGGCATCTTTTCTTGCCTTATGCATCAGCGTATAAAAGAGACACACCGATCTTGAGATCGAGCTGTTAAGATCCTCTAGCATTGCCTGACAGATAAGTCATCTCTATTAGGAGAATTATGTCTCAATCTGTTAAAGCCAGAAGAAAATCCGATACGCAGTAGACAAGCGATGAAAGATGATGATGTCTTGGGTCTCAGACACATGACTCTCTCATGCTATTAAATATTCCCATTGCTGAAAGGAAAGAATGACTGTAGCCTGCCAGAATAGAAGAAGGACTCTACAGATATAACAGATCTATGTCTTGATACATCATGGAGCTCATTACACTTCCAGGGAATCTTAGATTAAATCTATTTTCGTAGATACTGCAATTATCACTTCATGTAAAACATACTAAAGGGTGTATGACACTAAAGAACATATTTGTATACGCATGTGATGCATAGAATATAGATCTATACTTGATTGTATATGCTATCTGAAGGTTTCTATTTCTATTTATCATCTTAATGAAGCTTTCTAGGAGGATTAGGCTCCATTATTGTAATTAACATTCTTCGGTAGCCATTCCCGTCTCCGTAGGAATCTGCAGCGCCTTGGTTATGATATTACCCAAGTAGCTAACAATAATAATAAGATATTATCCCAGTCTGGTGGGGGAAGAAAAAGGTAAAGACGTGTACCATCTGTGCCTGACTTGAATCCATAAATCTAAACCCAACAAACGTATTAATAAACAAAATGGAAATCTGTTCCCGTTAGTTGTAACTGTTTTAGCCGTTCACGAGCAATAGTACAAGATCGCATTTATCGCGTGCTGCAGAACGAAGGCAGGAAGGGAGAGAAGGAAGGAAATGGTGAATATCTGAATTGATTAGTGCGAGAAGCATTGATTTTTAATTCTTTTAAGTCGTTGGTGCTCGCCTATATTTTATTTGATTTATTCAGTAATTACACTTTCAATCACTCTGCGAGTATGGCCAATACTTCTTCTATGCAGTCAACGGAAATAATCAGCCAAATTGGAGGCGGGGGCGCAGCTATCCGTGCCTATAATCTACCAGGAAAGCATCTTTGATCCTGCCCATGGATTAATAACAAGATTTAGCAAAGAACCTGAAAAATAGCTATGGATCAAAAGAATTGCAATGTTCCATGCAAAATCGGTGCGCGTCGATTAGTAGTACCACTTGATTCAAAGCCAAATTTATGTTGTATTGCTATCAGATTTAGGGCACCATGCATGCAATAGTTGCATGACAAGAGAATGTTGTTACTGCCGACTGGAGAAAAATAAAAGCACCCATATGCATGCAGTAAAATGAATACGCAGCTCATTTTAAACTTTCAGCATTTGCAAAATGCCTGGCATTGTTGCAGTTCTCAAGTTGTGTTAAGGCACAGGTAGAAGTAATTGATATTAAGAAGAAACAGTTGGGATATTTTTCGCGTTTTTCGCACCCTGAATGCGATATTAATTTAATTTCATCGATGTTTTAGAATACAATTTCATTTTTTAAATATGCTGAACACAATCTCGCACGGACAGTTTCATCAATTTACCACTGAAAGTTTATTCTCAATTTGTTAGTGCCGCGTTATCATTAAGGGATAGAATCCCATCCTTAGGATCAGGCTTCTGTTAGTGCAGATGTGACACACTAGGATAGCGAAGCATTTTTTAACAGAGGATTTCTCACACGAGCCATAAATGCAGACAAATGTTAGTCAAACTATGAGGAACACACAATGGAGAGACGCATATATATAGCAATAGAAATAGGTAGACGGAGGGAAAACTCTAGCCAAATTTTAATTGTTCAGTAGATTTTCAGTTGAATTGGGGTGTAAATCATTTTTGAGATATAATAAGCAGCATCTGGCGAGTGCTGAGAATTTGATGGGTTGAAATTAATTAATTCTCGGAGAGGGTTGATGCATGGAGGTTGAAGGCAAAGAAATAGAAAATAATAATGACACGAAATGGACAAAAGCTAATATAGGGATAATTCGGTCAAGTGGGCTGTCACCTTTCTGTATATTACCAAAGCGTTAAATAGCTAAAATATAGTGATGTAATGTTCTTCCTGAATTAACATGAACTTAAACTAAACTAATGTATACGTTAGAGTGAGTGTGAGGTGTTCATTTATGAACAAGTGCTAAGCTAAGAGGGCATGTATGGGGAAAAGTAGGGACACTATTTCCTTTTCGTTACAATGCTTACGCCTTGCCAAAAGTAAACCAAGGTATTATTTAATGGAAGGAATATTCCACATGGGTTAATATCTAGCGTTTCCAAAGACTTAATAAATGTAAAGGAGGGTGAATACTCGCTTCATGGACGGAAGGTCGCAAAGAAGAACGGAAGATCACAAAGATATGATGCAACGAACATCTACTTCACTTGTGGATCAATTTGTTAGATACGCTTTCATTAATTATGCACTTTGAGGATTGAAAGCAACTCCAGAATAATGATTTTGGATACCCTACGTCTTGTTCCGCAAATGGAGGACAATGGAAACGGACGTGTATCCATTATCTAGCTGAATGTTTTATCCATGAGGTGTTTTTACCTTTGTGACAAAACAATGACATCTAGTTCAAATTCAAACAATACCTTTTATATCTATCATTGAAAAAAAGTTGAAAATTTAAAACAAACTAGAAAAAGATAGCTTTTACAAACAATGTTATTTTTTTGTTTTAAATGTTCCTCAGGTGAAACACTTTCCCCTTCTGAGTGCCCATGAAATAATGTCCCCGTATCTTTGAAAAGAACGATTTAGAGAAAATACTCGGTTTGAGCATCTGCAGAAGGTTACACACAAAAAGTCATGTAGCGCAACACGAATCTTTATGGGTGCACAAGCTTCCTTCTTTTAGAAATTATGTTATATAAAATAACATTAAGGAAATATTTTGTAATAACCTTGTCAGTCTTTTATTCCAATTTCTAATATTGAGGGGATATTGTCATATCATATTACGCAATAGTATGCAATGAATACGTAACAATGATTAATTACATTATTATTGACAGTCCCAATCATCATTAATTAACACTAATTATGATGAATAAGGTGGAGACAACTCAACTGATTAACATTAATTATTACTTATTAGATTAGTTATTTGCAGTATTATGCAAGTCTGTTTAGAGGATCAGGTCACATCAGAGTTCATAGAGCCAATCACCAACAACCATGACCATTCTACAAATCATGTGTATCATTTGGGTCATAAAATATGTCAGTCGGATCCCGGGATTCAAAGTCTCTGGTCTCTATTTGTTTCTCCTTCTACAATAGCTCTACAATATTGACCAATCAGTAGATCACAAGAACTTTGCCAGAGAATTCACACAAATTATCTGCAGAACCAAGTAGTTATAGGAAACGTCAACAAACGTATATCACAGTAAAATCTCCTTATACGTTGAGAACTCTGGCAATATTCATATAAAGAGTTGAATTACTTCTGGTCTGAAACGAAGACTGCAACCTATCAAGATGCTGTGTGACAGAAGAGAGGAATGAGAAGAACAGACTACGATGGAGGGTGTCTATTATAAATGTTATTAGTATTACTATTATTTTCGGGCTCGTCGGAAGATCTATTTTTAGAGGCTTTTGTCCTGTTCTGTATATACTTATGGAATAAAAATTCAATATATGATATATATTTGGGTAACATTATCCGGATTCTGCAGAGTTTGTAGTATACCTGAGTTAGGACATAGATATCCTACACACTAGATGGACTATATTTGAGGTCGTATATATACGACCTCAAATGTCTTCAGGAAGTTTAAGTCATTTAACTATAATCAACTTCCAACAGTTTCATTCCCATGTTGACCCTTTTGATTTGATTGTCCCATTCAAACATTGGCATTTTGGTATTCATGTTTGATTTTGTTTGCGACTTAAGCAGTGTCAAGCTATCCAAAGCTGCCACTATGTCGGCCAATGACTGAAATAGCAATGTCTTAGTTTGTCAAAACCGAGATGACCAATCGTCCCTCATGGTGTCACTTAAAGAGTGATTTCTATATGTTGATTTTAATGATCCAAACGAAATGAATAGATGAACTGTAAACCACAAAATAGTTTATCTTTAAGTTACAGATTCTGTCAGGTTTCTGTCAGCTCATATCAGCTCATTCTGTCAGCTCATATTCAACACATAAATTCCTCGTTGTCACGTGTTCCAATCACTCAAATTCAACAATGTGTTTTCACAGCTTCATGTCAGTGTTTCAGCCGTATCTAATAAGTAGACATTAGCCTTTTATAAGAACTACTTAGGCTTCCGCCAAGTCCCCCATCGCCATTGACAATCTCAGCTCCTCACTTGCTATGAAAACCGAACCGATGAGCCAGGAATCCATCTAACTTATCAGGGTCGGACGGTGCAAAACCAAATCCAAGCATCAACGCTTTCTGCACCCTTTGTATTTGATTATCCGCGTCCCATGTATGGCAATTGCAAGAAGATCATTTCAATGAAGGGGTTAGCACACCAGTAGAAGGCATTGCTGTTAATGAGTGCATTGTGGCCAGTTATCATGTCACTGGAGCCAGTCTAGTCTTTTCTGGGCATGCTCAAAGAGCTTTCATACAAGGTTTTATATGGACACGGACATGCTCCACTGTCAACATGATCCACACACGTGATTGACTAGTTATCTCCATATTTATAGTACAGTATCACTACCAAATAGGATAGATGTCACAAGGACATGGCAGCTGTGGGGAGCTAATGCCCGACTGCCGAGGGATCATTATGACATCCAATCTTACTTTATTACTTCTGAGATAAATTTATGCGAACCGCCAGAGAGAGAGAGAGATTCAGGACTACGATCTACATTAGCCTACATTGCCCATACTGATATTTTAGAAAGTAATCGTCCTCAGTGAGAGTGTTTTCTTACATGTAGAATATCTATCGTTTTGTAATAAACGACCCAGTTGAGATATGGCAGATATGTTCTTTGAAATATTCAAACAGCAGGATAGCATGCAGAAGTCAAAGAGATCAAAATATCTCTTGAAACTTCATTCCGAATCCATTTAGGAAGAAACACTATGAATATAGAACAAAGCAATCAACTTCAATGGAAAGCTTAGGCAGGTGATGTGGATCAGTTGTGCTGTTTATTTGTAATACCTTTTTATTATCTACATACGTCGATCCTCGGATAAGTTCATAACCTGTTTTTCCATGTACACCCTTTTGGAAATAAAGAATTTATTATTATTATTATTATTATTATTACGTAGAGAGTTTTGTATGTCATTGTTTATTGTGCTGGGTACAAGGCTGTCTAGAATTTAAAGACTTGTGCATATCATGCGAACACTAGACCTTCTTGTCCCCTGTAACAACTGTTTGACGATTCCCTCGGCCTCACGTACATGATGTAAAGCTCAAATTGATTATTTCCGTCCGAACTAGTGTTATTTTTCAGGCAATTGTTCTGAAGGGAGAAAAGCGAACATAAAAGTGTCCACAATGTCAATCGCAGTACAATGGAATTCGCCTATCGACGGGCACCATGAATTAGTAGAACACACAAAGGCAGTCAGGCTAGTCGCACAGAGCCCAATTGATAACAGTGGGAAGAGCAACAATGTGTTCGTCTGTAAAGCTTCTTCGTTTATATTTTAAGTTTTTGTCAATGCCTGATACTATATAGGCAAATACTTCTATATGCTAGATTGAAATTGTAAGTATTGTATAGGAACATGCCTAGTAAATGTGCCTTGAAACGGTTACCTTTAAAAAGGATGGCAGTAAAATATAAGTAGTTTGCTATTATATTTACTGATTTACAAATTTCCTGTTAATTTGGCGTAATTGTCAATTTAGTCTAAGACTCCTTTCACAACGAATTTAACTACTTTAACATTGTCAACATTTAGATGAAGCAAGCGCCTGTCATTTCTGAAAGACTACCTAAAGATTAACAAATCTAAAATATAGTTTAGGGGGCCGTTTCACTAGGCCGTGGAAAAAGGTACGTTGTTTGTTTCATTATGTCACCAAGAGCCCCTGATGTTAGTGTGCATTTGTTTCTGTTAAATGTTTTCTATTAAATAATAATCAACGAAACTGTCTAGGGGTTCAATAAAATAACCAATATAGATCTGTGTTTTATTATATGCCCATATTGATCTTAAGTCATTAGAAAATGTACAATTCGGCTACACCAATCTCCTGAGAAAAAGTTTGAATAAGAATTTAATGAGATTCAACATAACTGAAACAATTTTTTAATCAACACGATACCAAATTGAGACAGATTTACCATAATCTCAGACTGATATCGCAGGATTTACTGAATTTGTAGCCTTAACAACTTTACATTTCCTGACGATCTGACCAATAGATATCTTTCTTAAAATTCAAGAATTAATGTTGATGCCAACTCAGTTTCAATTTCTCTTCTGGCACAATGAAAATACGCATGTATTGAATGTTGGTAAAGTATAGCATCTTATCCTTAAATTTAAATGTCTTAGTTATGGAACATGCCATATTGGATTCCACGTACAACCGGCCCTCTAAATTTTGTCAATGTAACTCACTTAAATGGGTCTCGCCTACCACCTTCAAGGACTTCTAGAAGTCTGAGTGGCACTTGAAAATCATCATTTCTCGGATGAGAGGTCATTTAAAATGCAAATATTGCAATCATAAACAGCTAGGCAAGCGAAAGTGACTCGAAAATCAGAATTATTTGACTTGGAGATTCTCAATCATGTCCGGAATTGGTTCTGGTTTGACTAGGATAGGACACACCGACACCACTATTGCAGGACAGCGATAAACACCCTGAAATTTGGGACATGTTATTTTCAAAATAAGGAGAGAAAGGTTATGAAATATCGACCGGCTCATGCAGTTGAATTAGTAATTATATCATAAGCTCATGAGTTTAACTTTGCCCCAAAAGAATTCGTTTACACACTCAAATTTACCTTTAAGTGTTGCTATGATACTCACGATTTCGAATATTTAAATGTCAACTGCATTACACCGAGTACTGGCAGGAAGCCTAATAAATGCCAATTCAATTTTCTGAGTTAATCATTTCAATTAATTACACAATATTAATTATTCCAAAGGACATTGTATGCCCCAAAGGAAATACAAATACACATACAGTTGTTGTAAGATGTAGTTCTTATTAATTCTACGAGTGATTTCTTTTTAATCCTTGTAACATCTGAGTGCCTGGAACTAAATATCCAGGTACTTATCTAGAAGTTTTTTGCAAATGACTGTTCTTACGGCTGGATAAAGCACGTTGTTCTATGTATTCCCAAAGGCATTGTTTTTACATTTAGGGGGGGGGGTGCATTGACCTCTAAATTATGCATTACATATCACTATCAGCCAAAATAATTCCCAGTGATACTCAAACTACATTGTAGCGGGCAACTTCTGCCAAATTTGCGATAAAAATGTGTTCCACAGTGTGGAGTTTGTCCACACTTATGTAGAATTCTTGATAAAATCGATACACAATCAGGCATGACGAAGGAAGCCTTTACAGTTCCAGCGAGTACAGAATTGAATTAAAAACGACCAAAGCTCCGGCGAAGCAGTTTGATACCGGTCTTTTATAATGAATAAATGAATGGCTAATTACTCCATAAAACAAAAGCCAGTGTAAAATGGTTCTGCACAGAAGGCTTTAGCTAGCGTCCACACATGGAACTCCATGTCTTCTATATTCAATTATGGATTTAGCATTCACGTGCTAGGATAGGAATCATGTCGATTCTCACGTACATCTGCATATCATCATTTTTATTTATTGACTCTGGTCCCCAGAGTATAACCACCCACCTGTTGTTGAAGTCCTAATTTGATTTCTTCCTCTTAATTCCACCTATGGGATGCAGCTCATGAAACCCCCGAAGGGTCAGTACCAGAGATATGCTGTCTGCGGGTCCATCCCTTCGTCATATGTGCTGAATACAGAGGTCAAAGTTCCTCGATTTCATAAGTCCCCTGTGTGGCACCCTGGAGGTTCCTCCAGGCGATGGGTTTCCACACTGGCCCCCATGTGGTCACCCCCAGAGAGGATCAGTATTACCGTGGCAATCTGTCAATGTTAACCCCTAAACGGATTCCTCAGAACTAGTCATTATGAATGGAAACGGATGGTAAACATATCGCCGATTACAAAGATTAATAACTAGCCTGGTATCCTATAGGATCTCCAGAAGGACATTTTATTTTTACATTACTCTTACTTTGAGTAGAAATATTTTGATGTTGTTTGTTGAACTGCAGTTCCGTAATAAAGAAAAGTGTTAAGACTACTTACTATTTATTAGATGTAGAAGGTCCCGTCTGAGAGTCCTATTTTCATATAGACCTTATGTATATCAAAGTGAAAATAGAGTTTCAATATACATTATGTATAAAATATAATTGAATTGCTCATACATGTATGAATACCAACCCGGTGTCTTGAGTTGTTCTATATATATATATATATATATATATATATATATATATATATATATATATATATATATATTGAATTGCTATCCAAGTAGGTTTCGACTCTTGCTGATTAAAATTCGAATAATACTTTAGTGACTATGTTCGGATAACTCATGATGCAATCACAAGCTACATCATTCCACTAAATTGGATGTGGTCTTAATCCTTTGGTATTTTATAAGTCAGATCAAAATTAGAAAATGATATTTTTTTTGGCGTTTAGTAGAGGTGGAAATCGTGATTTTCCTTGGCAACTGTTTCCTTATTTTCGGGTGAAAGCAAGGGTCTGTTTTCAGTATAATGCCACAGTTGCACACCTCTCCCTTTTCAGTGTCTGTGAAGGTAATATTTCAAATTAGTAAACAGTTGGCTAATTTTGCGCATATATATACATAAGTTAACATAGACCCGCAAAATATATTATGTCCTTATTTCATCAGTTGACTAATCGAAATAAATCCCTCACTCCTCGGACTCCCAGTACATAGTAAATGAATATATAACTCAATGTTCTCAGGGTTCCAGTCACAAGGGCTCTATTGCCGTAAACATATATTATATGAATAAATGCAACATACCAGAAATCAATACTGGTTATTTAAAACTGCAGTGTGACAGTCTCGACATTAAAGCATGTCTTTGCCAATAACGAAGGAAATTATGTCCACCAGAAGTTACATCGAGTGATAGTCTACTCTTAGCAATTATGTCGTTCTTATCTTACGAGACCTATTGGTTATTCGGTATAAACATTACTTCTACAATCCCTCTATGATCGACCAAATGGAACGACAAACATTCTTTACATATATAGATGGACATTTATGGACACATCAATTTTCTGTTATAACCTTGTAAGCTAAGATTGTCTGATCGGCTCGGATGTCTCGGATGCTGAGGCTCTACGAGGACCAGAGACTGTGCATATATTTTATGACCTGGAAGCGAACGTGTTAGAATCCCTTCTGCGAATAATCTATGCATCAGTTTGAGACAGTATTTACTTTCTCCTCTCCAAGTATGGCTTATTATAGGCGGTAAGTGTAATTAGGTACAGTCGCCAATAATTACATTAGCGTATAGGTAATTCAATCTTTGATGAATAAAAAGAAACCCATGGCTCTAAGAAGTAGCATTTTGTAATTGATTTTCAATGATTAACGACTCAGCCGTTCGATTTTAAAGTCAATATTACTCAAATTCCAAATTTGCTTAAGCTTCTTATATTTTTAAAGAGGATATTTCTATCTTAGGCATAGGACATTGACTTATCCGCCGAAAAAGGACATACTACACCCATATACACATATTATATATACTCGCCTCTCATTAATAATTCATTTCCTTCTCGACTTTCCACTTGACCTTCAAATCCTTGAAGACCATTTACAGATGTAGGTGGACGTAAATCCTCCCTTCTCCTATTTAGATATCAATATCTTACACTACATCATTCTCATTTTCGCGTCACAGCTTCCGAGTGAAGGTTTAAGCCTGTTTCAGTGTTATCCATCGACATAATGTACTCTTGTAATATAAATGGACCTCAATGTTTTCTTTCATTCGGTATTTAATACTATGTCGTGCCTAGCTCAAAAACAGCACATTTACTGAATTATCCAAAGTATGAGCAGTAAGAAGTAAAGCCTCTGTAACGTCCTGCTCGACTTCCAGGCAATATAAATCAATCAACATCACTCATTCAGAGGGCAGAACTAAATCTATCGCCCCATTAAGAAAATAAATAGATGTATAACTGACAGGCAACAACGTTACTCATAGCGCAACAATGGTGACAACATTGTATTTATAAACTGAGGGTGCTACAGAACTTGTATATATATAAACCAAACCACCAACTGAAAAGCCCTGTAACA
Organism: Sthenelais limicola; assembly: GCA_942159475.1. Lineage (NCBI taxonomy): Eukaryota > Metazoa > Annelida > Polychaeta > Phyllodocida > Sigalionidae > Sthenelais > Sthenelais limicola. The sequence continues at coordinate 64,895,972 of OW804097.1, read as the reverse complement.
GGGGCTTGATCTACCCAGTATAAATAAAAGCTTTAAAAAAACTATATCTTTCGCTGCTTTCTAGATGTAAAATAGCAAAATAACAAATAAATTAAAATAAGAAATAAAGAAAGAAAATTGCATCATGAATATATGCGAAACAGGAAAGCACACCTATATGCTACTACCTGTAAATGCCTCATCGGTTTAGTGGTACCAGTCAATGTTTAGCTTACTGCACTGTACCATTATATAATATATGTAAAGGTTAGGTTTAGTAGGGACCCCTGGAAGAACAATGTGTAGGGGACCACCTACTTCCAGAGTAGATAATTACTATTACTATTTTGTTGAACATTGTATCATTACTGGAAAAAAAATAGACATACACACATATAAATACATTTTTTTTAGTTTTTTTTTATTACAAATAAGGCCAAACAATCATTTACAATACATCCTTAGAAAAGATGCGTACCCACCCTGTGGATATATTCCTGCGTTGCCTTCTATTCTCTCTATATTTCAATAATACTCGAAACACCAAAACAAACATACATGAAATTCACTAATACTATCAAGTGTTTTGCTATACAATATATCCAATTTCCATATACTACTTACTTCTGCTTGTTTCACCTCTATCCATATATATATAATATACTTTATGCGCACTCTTTGTGAACTATGTAATGTGTGCGCACGCTGCGCACACCAGACTAATGCTACATTAAGTTGTCACCAAATACGCGCAATCTGGTAAAGCTTATAACATTTTATTCCACTAGGTGGAGCTACTTTTTACGGCATGTTCTATATACTTGAATACACCTTCTTTTTCTTAATAACTATTATACTTTGTGTTCCAGTGGTCAGATCTGTTAAACACCGCCGCAGGACACGCCCAAAACTGCACCATGGGATTGGCCTAACGTAAATGCATATATCAAAGGACCGAAATCAAAATAGGCATCCCCTCGGAGTATTGGGATATTGGCAGCCCAGGCTGACCCGACGATATTTTGTACTGCTACTAACACTACTACTCTATTAAGCAGAGTAAAAATATCAAACTTGTTTGCTTCTGATGATTATTCTCCTATTGTCCTCCTCAACGCTACCTGAGATAATTACGCGTACACATATAAACGCTGGAGTCCGAGTAGACTTGCGCAAGTCTTTGAATTTTTTTGTTTAAAAAACGAAAACTATCATGTTATGGTCACTACCATGTTATGGTCACTCCCCCCTTGACTGAGGAATTCAAACCTAAGACAGTCCATGAATGGGGAGTCCCAGACCTGCAGTATAGGGCCCTACAAACAATACCAGTCTTAGGGACGAGGGCTAGTCTAGAGTCCGAGAGTCTTGTTTAATTCAAAATAAGAAGAAAAGAGCTGAAAATATTTCAGTATTCAAATCTTCCATTCTGCGGGATGAGAGAAAGACATAATTGAGAAAAGTAGTTTTGGGTCGAGTTATCTGCAATTGCAGCATTAAAAAGGATTTATGAATACATCTCATGTTTCATTTGAATTAATAGGAGTTTTTCATTGATCCATTCGTCTTTCATCGAAAGATGTACTTTATCACTACAGAGACGCATGGAGAAGGCTAGATATTCTCCGGAAACTTGGAGGCATTTGGGGGAAAAGACAGTTTCAGCCGTTGCTAATCGTTTGTTTGTGTTGCCATAGCGATGACGTTTTCTCAGACATTAACCACCTCGGTTTCCATTCAGAGGCGCCGATGTGTAAACTAGCAAATCTAGCAGGAATTCTGAAAGGCTTTTTCAGTCCTGACAACGCCTTTACATCCGTGCTATAATAGATTCCCTATTCTCCGGTCTATCTCGGCGTTTCCTCCTATTCCTCCACCTTCCTTCTGACTTCTCACTCTACATGACCTTTAAGTACTTTTCTATAATTCAATCTCTGACACTCGCATTCAGAACACAGGGGATAATAACTACAGTTGGATGGCGGTAAGCTGAGGCAGATTCGGATTACTCTGTGAAATAATCGTGATTATTCAATTAGGACTGCCCTTTTCCAAAGATATCGAGGTGGCGTTTAAAGATGCCTACTCAGCTAACATCATGCAACAAAAGGCTTTCTGCATTTTTATCATAAAACTCCAAAATCCTTTTTCGACGTAAGTCAAACTCTTTGAAGCAGTAGCTGCATTTTGAGCTATTACGACAAAACAAATCTTACCAAATGTACACATACTATAACTTATAAGACTGAATTTGTCAATATTATGCTGCTGTTATGTTTATGCACTATGAATACATGAATTTGCAGCCGAATTAGCTGAGCAAACAAAGGCCGGGGGTGAGCGATAATAAGTGAAGACTTCGCTGGGAGGATTTGGGCGGGTCCTCCAAATACGAATGGGGATGTTTTAGAAGTCCCGTCGCAAACACAACATAAGAAAACCCTCCAAAATGTTATTTAAATGACATTTAGATGGTTGGGGGGGGGGAATGGAACAAAAGTAGAAAATGTTCAGTTTTTGACCGATGTTAACTGACAGTACAGTATTACCACTCATCCTCTCGCCTTTTCTCCGTCAAATTGCTGCTTGAAATTTGTGTAAAAAATACTTAATTGTAGTAACATAACGAGAATTTCAGCCCTGTGGCTCAAACAATGTATGAGAACTTTTCGGTCTTTATAGCTGGGATAGTAGTTTTAAAAAGTCCCCTCTAGTTACGAATGAATTTCATATTTCTTGTTTTTTTAGTTCTGCTCCATTATTTTTGGGATTGCAAATCTATTCTATTTTTTCCTCCATTGATCAGATAATGAGTACACCTTCCGAAGTACATGTCCCAGGCGATATGATAGCTAATAAAAAGTGATTGAGACTCCCCTTGACCCTCTTCTTATCGTTTTTTTACGCCCGTAGCAAAGGAGGGATCAAGAACTCCTTCATATATCGGAGGGTGGGGATAAATATAAAACCTATATTAAACCAGGCACGTAAAATGAGAACAAGGAGATGTGCACGATGAGCCGATGGAACACTACGGTCGTAAACTGACTTGATGCCCCTCACATGAAAAGGCAAATTAGACGACCCACTTTGCAAATATATTTGAAGGGCACTCTCATACCATCTAAGCTTCCCTTGGTATTTGCACCTACGAGGATGCTATGACCTTCAAAATCCGATGGACATGTTTATATTCCATTTATAATGAAAGATCCAGGGAATTGGGTCTAGAAGTGAATCTGTATCACAAATTTATGGGTGATTAAATGTGCCTTGGTCACTGATCAAATCAAAATTTATTGACCTAAAGGGCTTTTCGCCATAGCAGAATGTAAGTCTTTGGGATGCCATCGGGTTTCGTGTGTGTTATTACGGCCCATAAACCTAAAGGTAAGTATTTTTTTAATGTCTAAGATTTCATGTACATTTCAGAGTTCTTGCTGGGCTAGCTAAGGCACCCCGTGCCATGTGGTTTCAATTTTTCTATAGCCATCAGGGTTCGCGAGAGTAGCCATTTTAAAAATGCTTGAAAGGTGGTCAGATTTCCCAACAGTATCAATGCATGTGAGGTGTTCGTTAAATTTTGCATTATCCAGAAAGTCGGGTGCTGCCTCGAAATTTCATATGCACACATGACCGCCGGATGCGCATAAAGAATGGATGGCATAAGTTATTAACTTATTATATGCTATACATTTCCCCAAATATGAACCCGCTTTGTGCAGGATATGCTTTTACACAAGCAAAGAGGAGGGATATAGGGGTTGCTTCGCCCTGGTCGCATACCCATTCACCTTTTCACTATTCGTCTGTGTGCTATCCATCAACCGCTCCCACCAGTTCCTCTTTCAGGCTCCAGTTCTATTGGCAACACTTAGGAACTCCGATAACATCCGTGTCCCCTCGTCCCAAAGCCCCAGAAGGCCTTGAGCCAACGAAATGCAAGCCATACGCTCTTCGCCAGTACTAAATTCAGCTAGAGATGGTCTTGATAAGTTGCGATAAGTATAAAATAGTGTATTAGGTAAAGTGCAAAAGACTGTTCTTCCTGAGAACCATAAAGGATACCCGACATAGCAGCTTCATATAGGAGTCCTATTGATTCTGTGAATTTGTTCCTGTTTGTAGGAAATGTCATACCCTTGGGGTGCGCTGGATTTATGTTGTAATGCTCGGAGTCCTAGGAAAACAAGAAGATTTGGGGTCTTCTTCTAATAGAAACTTGCTCAAACAATATCAAATTGCGAGGTTAAACCTTGCCCATTGGCTACAATGGCTCAGACTAGTCGATAGATAAACATCTACAGTGAGGTATATTCAAGGAATGTCAATGCTTTAGTACTACAGTTATTTGTGCACAAGATATATATAGTGCCTATGGTGTGTGAAGCTATGAAAATGTTAATTTAATGCTCGTGTGAGATCTATCACATGTAGTTTTTGTAGTTCTGATATTAGTGAGTGTGAAAAAACGGTGTAGATATCATATCCGCAAAAAATAAATTTCGTGCTTTAATTTCTATATACTCGCGCATTGAGTAGACCTAACGACTTGGCCTTTGAAAGGATGTCAAATATACCGATGATTCCAACAAAATTGATTGCTTCTCAGGCACTGGGACAGCCTTCTGTAGGAGATATTATCTCCCGTATACCGTAATATTTCTAGATAAAGATACGTGGTGCCATCTTCCTTTACACCTAGGGGCAAATCGATTTGGGAGCCTACTCCCCTCTTCCTCCTCCGAATACCTACTGTATATGAAGAGTGTATACTTCGTGGATCCACTAGATAATACCCCACTTTCCAATACCGGACACTCAACATATATATGCGGTCTATAAAATAGTTTTTCAGAGCTCGAGGAATTTAATGAGAAACCTCCGCGAATTGAGTCCGTATTAAGTTCTCGAATAATAGAGAGTATCGCCTGTCTAATCGATAGATTAGGGTCCCAAATCATTTTGATAAAAACCTATCGGTCAAAGTTCTATTTTTAGACATTTATACGCGGAATTAAGTTGGAAATTTGATCGGTTTCCTGAGAGGAACGGTACCAGTCCGTGCAGCGGGTGGAAAGGAGCGATAACGGTTTAGATTTCTTCATTAATTTTTCATGCTTCCTGGATAGGGGAATCATATACGAACCTGCAATATGAGTATCATAAATGGTCTTCAGAATGAAATTATTTACAGGGTCGAGCGCTTCTATAAATAACCAAGGCTGTAAGTTCTCAGTGGTGGAGGAAGAATCTGCTAGTAAGACTCAGGAGAATGGACAACACATTATTCTATATATTGCCACAACAAAGAAAAGCCCTCCCTTTTAGTAGACAGGGCAATTTATTCTCTGTTAATTCAGAGGGGCTTTCTGATTGTATGATTAGATCAGAAACTAATTATCGCTTTTAAGCAACTAAGTGGCTTGGGTTTGGGGAATTGAGGTGATCTAAGCCTCTCGCCCTCCACCCACTTTTGGATCCCCAACCCCTCGGTTATAATAAGATGGGAAGCCCTACGTGCAGTGTTTCTTAAAGAATATAAATCTTCGTGTGCACAAATAACGTCCCTCAATGACGGCTCTGCTCAGAGGTTCTTCCTCACATACTAATATGATTACCTTTCATGAACAGGTTTACCACATTCATGTCCGAATCGGCCTTGGCGGCGAACATTTCCTTGAGGCTGCCTTTCCTCAATATGTATACACATTCAAATCTACGCTCAGCAAATTTAAAGAACAATGGTAGAGAGTCCTATCGGACAGGGCCATCTCCAGGGAAAAGCCATTAAATGTGACGCCTGAGAAAAAAGAAACCTGGTAAAACCAGGCTTAGGGATAATGTAAGTACACGAAGAGCAGCTACAGCATTCTATAACCTCCGAAAGCATTAATTTTTGATAGCCCTCGGTTCAAATACGGGTTTACTAACTCTTTGGTTTCAGACGCTTAGAATACCGCACTCCCCTTCCACCCCACCCCCAGTTAGTTAACTGTTTTATTATATAATTTCGCCTTTAATATTGTGGAAATGAACATCTTAAAGGCGATGAACCTGAAACGTTGGCGATAAACCTTGCTAATGACGCATCGGTCACTGAACTACCTCTCTTTAAACCACAAGTGGGTTAACACTTACAATTAAACCATATTCGATATCCCCACGTCTTATCGAATGCATATACAATAAATATCTACAGTAGACTCATACATGTATGATTTGATTTATTGATAATCATCTGCTCGACGCCTCCTCCTCCACATCCATCCATCCAGTACACACCTTGGCTCTATGGAGGGTACTATGAAACTTGAGGCACACACAATCTATCAGCTCACCAATTACAATAGCTTCTTTAGCTGTCAATTAAGCGCTAAACATAATGAGTCCATTATACCTAGCAGCTATAGTCATATATATTACAGAATGTAATTAGCATTGTACTCTAGTCCGTGTTCATACTCCTTGTATCTACCGGCCTGAGCGATAAATCCAAAGATATCCTGCCTGGCACAATCATGACTCAAGAAAATACCATCTTGCTGCGATAGATGATTTCGTTTTTAGAACGGAGATGAATAGCAGCTTCTGCCTTTATCAAAGTAAGTTCTATACTTAGAATGAATTATTAATCAATTTTTCCAACCTGCTTAGCATCTAGTATGATGGCATGCCCTTGAGGAGTACGAGATTCTATATTATTCTGTAGTTTATGGCTGATAGAATTTGATGCTATTTGTTCTAACATATCCAGGTGCCTCTAGTGATGAAGACGATTCCAATTAAATAAGTATTGGAAATTCCTCGTGCACTTAACGTCTCAGGGAAATTAGTTCTACCATAGAACTATGATTTTACATCCATTCTATAATAATTCCGAAACTTTGCTAAGAGGGACTTATAGTAAGGCTGATACATTTGCATGGTAACTGGGAATGCTATCCATTAAAGGAATACACGGGTGTCAACACACATGACACCTAGTGCCTTCTGTTTTTACTCTTTAAATGTTGTTTTCGTCTGTGCAGATCTATGTCTTGGTGTATGATTTCAATATCTTTAGGTGCTTTTCTTTTACACCTGTGTTGAGTTCTACATTATATACATTATGTATATATAATGTATATATGAGGATATGTATTACCATCAATCCATGTGTAACTACTCATTCTCCATCTCATCTCATCTTATCTCATCTGAACCAATGCCTGTTTTATAAAAAAACAAAACAAAAACAAACAACATATTTTTTAAACATTTCCTGTTAATTATAAGACTCAACTCAAAAACGACCCTAAAACAGCACTCTTTGGGAGAACTAGTTACTAGACATAAGCGACCGAATTGTAATGTCATCAGCATTAATGGATTTTTTAATTGAATTGAATTGAATATTTTATTAGTAAAACCGGAGTTATACGTTTGGATAGCTCCGGTAAACATACCTCATTCCCCATACTCCCATAAAAACCTACTAGGGGGAGGTGGCGGGGGGTTAGTGTCACAGTATATATGTAGAAAAAACTAAGTAGGTAACCGATCTTTTCCCCATTATATTTTTTGTCATGTTGACTAATCCCTGAAAGCTTTATGAAAACCTAGGGCCCGGTTTTGTCATTGCACACCCACACGTGTATCCCTTTAAATGTAAACTTGCTTCCTACTTCTTGCATGTTTCCACTGACATGGAGGAGGGGCTTTGGCCAAAATATACACCTGGGTGTCTGTCAATCCATCAGAAGCCACTACGAGATGGCCATGACTATTTATCCGAATAATGTTTAAACATACAGCAACTATATCCGAGTAAAATCTGAGTTTGATAGCAATTAATGCAATTGCCATGCTTATTTGTAAGATTTGTAAGAACTGTATCTATATAATATATAACTGAAAGCAGAGAGATAAATAATGAGTTCCAATGAATGGAGTGCAGTTAGACTCCATCGCCGCAGTGAAAGGGTTTATAGATTAGAAAGATTTAATGAACCTATTTATCAGAATCTAAAGTAATTATCTGAGTAACAGCAATGCCTCATTCATATTGGTCTCCATTAATTTCCTGTTAGTGCTCAATATTGTGCGTGGTCGATGAAAAAGGCTGCAAAGAACCGTGATTGTTCGATGTCCTTCCTGGCATCTTACTTAAAATAGATGCTTTGTGGAATGTTGACCTTTGTCCACCTGAATTATATACGACCATATCGAGGGGGGTTGTCAGATCTACCCAATACACAGACTTCCTGCCTGTATTGCATTATAGATAGCCATAACTCACAATGCAGAGCTGCTGTGCACCATACAAAAGGTTTTACAGGATGGTTTTTGAAGAGTATTGAATCTGCACCTGGAAACGCCTCCACAAAGGACATTGCCTTAAGACGAGGGAGAGGACGCTGAGCGATAATAAGGCAAGTTATTTTTTGTGCCTCTCTATTATCGCCCGGACGTGTGATAAGGGACTAAATGATATCTAGCGTGTATCATTTCATCTCGGTCTCAACCACTTATTACATATTTGATGGCCCAGAGCTTTACCCTTAAGGACCTGGATTCATTTATGTTAGCCGATAGAATATGCACTCAGATACTCTTCACCGAAGCGTAAGGGTTTTGATGTGTGTATGGATAAGAGAGTGAGGAGTAAGAAAGGGGATTACAAGCAGGGGAAAGCCGACGTCTGATAAAAAAGAGTAAAGGGAAAGTTTGGCTGAGATAAGAAGGAATGTTCTTAAGAACATGAAGCTAGATAGAATGTTTGAGCAGAATAATAGGAATATAAAGAGCCAAGATGATAAACAGAGAAAGAGATTTCTAGAGTGAACGATATGAAGTATTCAAACAATGGATGATGAAATAGAGGTTGTTCTTGTGCCATAACGCCAAAGTTATGTATACTGAAACAAGCCTGTCTGTTTTTGCCCCCAATATCAACTTTGACAAAGTCAATGTTAAGGTATGGTGATTACATGCGTTACATGACAGTGCGATGGTTTGCATACATTTATTCAAGGTGATCAAACACATACCGAATTGTGTGTCACTCTGCGCTATCCATCTTTATCCATATTTATGGGGGGAGATTATGCTAAACTACATGTATGAGCAAAATGTATGTTGCAATACGATTTAGTGTCCCCACTACTAGTTCAAAGTGTCTCCGGCTGCAGTTTAGGAGGCCTTTGTATTCGTATTCGGACGGTTCATTTCCTAGGCCGAGTAGTGTAGAGGGTCACCGAAGGCATTGAATATGACACTTCTCAGAGATAGATCACTTTGACGGTATAATATTCAGTAATTGATTTCCCATTTTGAAATCCATCGCTCTCGCTGAGATTGTCCCTCGTCCCCTCGTCTATTATGCAAATCCTCGAAGTATGTTTCCCTTTAGGTTCGCCCCTTCAAGGACTTGATATTGCAGAAGCGATTCATCATAATTGGACGAAAGGGATACAAGTAGCATTGAATCTCTTTGTTACTGAAGTTAAGCTGAGGCTATCATAGGCATGCTAGAAAGTGAAATCTAGTTTTGATACAGTACTAAAATTTTCGCTTAAGATACCAACTTTTAACTAGAAATGATTCATCTACTTCGCTGATATATTGTTTATCATTGCAAGTCCAATAATATGTTCATTTATATACCTGTGTGAAGTACCTACAGCCTATGTAATATGCGTTCCTGAAGTCTGTCCTAGAATCTTCGAGTCATGGAAAAGTGCCATCCATTAGAATTGCAATACAGGATCTATGGGACATCTTAAGTGATCTTTAAATCTTGGCAACTCCTAAAAATAGCTAACATTTAAGAGACCACTTTGTTTTATTTGCCAATCTAAATGCCTTTTCCTAAGGCTTTGTACATGACATTTGCTGCCTTCCAAATGAAGTTGTTCCACATAGTAACTAACTACTGGATATATCTAGGCAGCATCTGTTCAACATCTGCAATTTGCCTTAATTAAAACAGCGACTTTGAGGAAATACAAACCCTACTGGAATGAGTAGCCGCAGATCTGCATTATTAGGCCTAATTTAGTCAGTATCCACCAATTGGTGACAATGAATCCAGCATAAAACATCGCCTTTGATGGTGGCCAGACTGAGAGTCAATGCCAAAAAGAAGAATAGGAGAATAGAAGAAAGCAAGGGGACATTTTGCGTGAGCCAAAGATCATGAAATAGACCTAGTTTGATAGGTGATGACAAATGGGTCAACAAATATCCCGGATGTCTATGAACTTCTGCAAAGAAGATATTCAAAGGGCAAAATGAGTTCCAAGAAGGGAAATTTCTTCATACTGAAGGAGTATTTTATTGGCAATCTATACTCTCCACGATAGGACAGTAAATTGTAAATCCCATTGTCTGGCTGCATTTTCAGATATCTTATTAATGAGTAAATAATTATGAAAGGAGCTGGAGGTTGTCTGTAGATATATCTTCAAATGTCCCTGAACTAGATCAGAGTTAATTGTCTTTGTTGTACCTAACTGATTGATGGTAGTTTTAAAGACAAATGACATAATATTGGTGGGTATACCATGTATCAAACATGGAATCAAGTAAGGGATGCATATATTAGACCGATAAGTCAACATATCAGACAATAATTGAGTGTGAACAATGTATTGATATCCTTCTGAAGACTCCATTCAATGTAATTACATTTCCAGAATACACTAATCATAACATATCCTAATCATCTTGTGATCTGATCTCATTCAACCAAACCATTTTATTTTTATTGTCATTATGTTATATGATCTAAATTGCAAAGGCAACAATACACGTTCGAGGAGAAAACCAGGCATTTTCCCCGATACTCGATAATACGTACAGGGATGGGAAAGGCCACACCCTTACGTAATCACCTGCATAAATAACAAATCAAAACATAACATCTAAGATATGTAACATAGTATTGATTAATCAAAAGATAGATAACTATCAAATAAAAGAAATTAGCAAAGTTGGAATGTTTGAGTGTACAAAATACGAATCTATATTTTATAAAGCAATGTCGCTACCGTTATCGGACTAGGGGTTTCACAGGTTTTACGGTAATCAAATTGAAAACAGACTGCCACTGCATAACACTATTTTGAGTCTAGCGAGCCTCAAAAAGTGATACTAAAGTGGCTTTTCGACTGATTAGAGCACGGCTGCCACCGCCCACCTCTAGAAAGCTTGCACCTTAAAATAACGAAGTAGGTATGCCTGGGCCGATAATACCTCTTAATATTAGCTCTGTTTTATCTGTGTGAAGAGGCTCTTGCATGTGCAAACTCTGCCTCGAACAGGATGAGTCTTAGCTCTACATACAACCCATTCAAGTGACTGCCTAGTATAGGGTTGATGGTTCGGCTAGATGAGTCTCAGATGACCATCGCCTCTCAGGTGTCACGAAGAAATACCCCTTATGTCAAACAGCAACAATGAACTAGTTTGATAGATCATTTCACCTGGTCATAGGCCGCTTCACTATCGTTTGGAATGAAGCAGAATCTAACTATAGAAAAAAAGATGCAGTTCATCTTCGTTATTTGAGAAAACTAAAGATTGGAGAGAGAAAATATTACCATAATGAGATAAATGACAGTTTCATTTTTGGCCCTGGACTCCTTTTTTGCTGTTTTAAAGAGCATAGTATAAAGGGAAACAGACTGTGACATCTAACATGTTGTATAAGAACTATCAAAGATACCTTATGACTTTAACTGTATTCATCGGCGTCTATGAGTGATAACCTGCATATCGTACATGAAAGTAAAAAGCACTAGTCTATAGAAGTTCATTCATGTAAGTATTAAGTTCATTTACCTAAGTCAGGAATGAAGCAAAGTAGAAAAGTATATGATATAGAATAGATAAGATGTGTAGAAACAAGTACACTGAGATAGTAAAATTAAACTTTTAAACGGAGTTTGAAGGACCTTAATGGCATCAACACTTTATATTTATAGTTACGTATCTTCATAATGCTTGGATTCCCCCAGACACCTGCTCAAATTTGGACGATGATTAGTGAAGCCAGATGAGAAAAACTGGGAACGCTTGGGGGAAGTGTCCAGAATGTCACCTGCAAGGCTCTATCTCGAGTTATTTTTGAAAACATGTTGCGTCTATCGGCCAAAAATACCCCAGAGTTCAGCAACCAGGTCGAGATCTGACCAATCAATTTAGCAACAATAACTTCATTTCATGCAACTAAAACAGACTGCCCAGCCAGATTTTCGTACATCCATCACACTTTCTTCTCGGTGACCGAATAGATTTTGAAATTTCATTGGAATCACAGGGCTTGATGTTAATTATGTTAACAATAATCAATAGGGTATAAACTAATGCTAAAAAGTCCGGTATTAAACACCTTTATGGTATTATGTTTCTAATCAGTTTAATGGAAACTACATGAGAAGCAATGTTCAGGATAGCTTTAAGCTTGTTTTTGTCCTTCTTTAATTAATCCCTTTTAGTTACATCCTTATATTATCAAATAGTTTGAAAGGAATCCATAAATAAATGGGGCACTCCCTTTAACTTAGTTTAAGGCGCTTTCAATTTCGATTGATTGTAAACATAAGAGAAAATATTCGGTATGGAAATTACATTCTTAAAATAACATTCATCTATCAATTATTTGTCCCTATTTCTTTTTCATCCCAGTTGCGATGTGTGAATAATACCATGCAATGTGATACACATTTAAAACATGGGTATCGAACATGAATACAGAGAAAAGAGGATAAAACCGATTACTTTGGCCCACTGATACATTGGATCATACCCAGACCACTACATTCCCCTCCTAACAATGACTATCATGCATGTGTTTGCCAAACGAATTGGTGAGAGTCATTGTTGTATCATAACAGGTATGCCTCATGTCCCATGCAGCTCTGGATGGTGGTACTCAGCCATTTTCCTCCTCCCGACAATCCTCTAAGCTTATTCACAGTTGGGCATAAGCCTTATACCTAGCAATGGCCATAGATCCCACTGGAGTGATATAACTCTATTCCATTTTCTACTCGCCTTACCGACGGTAATCCAGCCTATCTGATATTCTCCACATAAGCTCCATCTTCATTTCCATTTGTATCTCTTCGCCTGTTTCCATTAATCAAGACCCATTTTCTGGAGATGCGATGCGCTCGCGAGATAAACGCGCCCAGACAATATGAAATTATTTTTCAGACGCAAATTAACCATCCCCAAAGACATTGGGCCTTTTCATCATTTGAAATGGAGATGATTGTTTTGCCACCAACTCAGACATGTTACAAGGATCTGGGAGTCAAAGGCTTTTTAATTGACAATCGAGAACATGTTTATATCTCCCAAAATTTTGCAATTCCGCGTTATTAATTCAATTGAGAATCGATATTTAATACTTTGCCTCCACTAAGGACTCTTTAAAAAAAGGTGTCCGTTTCAAATGCCTTTTGAAATTAACTGCTTGCCGGAATCAACGACTGTGAACATCCAAGCAATTCTTTATGCCCTCTCTTCGCTGCTCAACAATTCAACCAGATCAAATAGGTCCGGAATTAATCAGAAAATATGAATTTAGTTGGCGGTGGGTCTGTATCAGCCATAAATTTTGATTTACCACTGGAATTTAAAATGAAAAAAGAATCCATTGGAAGCATACAATTCAACCCCGAATTTCGCTGTCTCTGAAGTTTAATGTGTGGTAGATAACATTATTTATCCCAATTCACAACGTTATTGAAAAAAACAATTCAAATGGCATGTCTAAATGACTGCGTGTGAACCATCTTCGTTTTATACCCCTCTCTCATCCAAGAGGGGTTTTAATTTCCAGGAACCTAGACAAGGTGTGCATGTTTCCTACACTTTTCCAACATTGTTTAAATGTGTGGAAAGTCTGGGACAATTTAAAGGTAATCTATTTTGCCCTGTTGATGAGGTTTTAGGTTAGAATGAAGGCAGACGTATCGAAATAATAAAATGAAGCAGGTGTTGTGGCTATACACACATGTTTCTCTATTCTATTGTCAGACCACTCTGTTATATAGTCTGATGGGAGTCACTGATTCCCTCAGTCTAGTCCATCCATTGCAGATAAGTATACAATATATTATCTAGATAGTAGCAACACATAGTTCTATCGGTTCAAAGCTATAGTTAGTGTATCACTTCATATACTGTTGATTCAGGTGACAAACACAATCGCCTCAGAACTGTTTGATCCTGTTCGAATTCAAATATCGATCTAGGCAAACCTTGATCTGGTTATTGACAACTCTTTTAAGTCAAAATATATGTAGGAATGAACCAAACCCTTTTTTCCCTGAATGTTGTATACATAATTGTTGTAGTGAAAATTAGATTTCTAAATTAAACCTTATTTAGATAAACTTTGTATATTGTTTGTATTTAATGTAGGAATAAACCACCAACACGCAATATCGGTCATTTAGATATAGTGGCATTAACTATCATAGTAAACTATACGTCCATTGTATTGTAGGTGTATAAATCTAGAGTAGACAGTTGCAAAGATACAAGTGCATACATTCCTTTACATACGTGTAATATTATGTTCCATACAAAATAACAACCCCGTCCACAAAACCAATTAATCCAGCATGATTTTGTTTGCAGGTTTTTGTGTTATATTTTGTAGCAGATATAATCTTGTTTCATGCATCAATATTGTCCCTACACAAGAGCTAGACCTTTAGGACACAGGGGAATAATATATATATGCATATCATCTATATCATTCGACCAGCTTATGAGCCAATGATTATGAACCCCGCAACAAATGCAATATCCACATTCATCAGTTACTCAATGGGGCGTAGTTCTTTAGGGTGAGGCAGACAGATGGGGTGTCGGGCGGTGGGGGCCTCATCCTGGCGAATCACTGTTAATTGTGCAAGCCGCCAGGAGGCTTAGAGAGTAGCTCATAAAATCCAGCCATCTGTGAGCTGGTCCCTTCTGCTTCAAGCCGTCAACACTGGCGGATGATAAGCTTCGCTCACAGTCCACAAGGTGGCATGGTGAAAGCGCCAACACTGCCTTATTATTAGCGATAAATGAAGCATGAAATACGCTGAGAAATGAAAGTGCATGTTGGAAAAGACAAAAAACAGGACCCCGTTCGATCACTATATCAATTTTCTTTAGAGCAGTCTAATCCTCGCGAGAGCAGTTGGACGTGTTCAACAAAATCTGAATAGGGGGAAACGTTGTCGTAAGCACACGTAGAATGATGTTGCTTTCTCATGAATGTGGACGCAACACTAGTCTAGGTACCATGCCATTATTAAATGCAAATATTATTCAGAGTTAGAAGACATAAGTTATAGTAAAATAAGAGGGTTTAAGTTTTGGTGCAACAACGTGTACTGCCTGGGGGACCGAATTGCTGTCCTGCGGCTATAGCAAGAAAACTGCAGTAGGAAAAGGCCACGAAGACGCCAACCTTATTCAACTAGCTACTTTGACATTTGTTGATATTTCAGTCACGCTTCTAATTTCACAACAGTGGATATATGTACACCAGTTCATTTTACAATCATCTACCTGGATTTCACGGTCTTTAATGTAACATTTAAACCGTAAATGACTGAATTCATGACTGAAGACAGGCACATACAATCTGCCAATGGAATACTCCATTATGCCGGGCACACACATTCACGAACTCAGAGCCGAATTGGGCCTTAAGACAAGTCGTACGCATTCAAAATCATTCTTAGGAAACTTATTTGAGTTTGGTAATGTGTGGACTTTCTTACGAAGAGAACTCCAATTCGTACGACAAATTGTGGGTCCTTAAGACAATTCGTAGGCAAAATATTGCCCAACACTGTACCGAATTCAGAGCCGAATTAATGCTACGAAAATTCTTAAGACCACTTTCCAATTCGTACGAATTAGAGTAATTTTTATGTTATAATATTATTAAGACGAATATATTTTTCGTAGAACACTAAGACAATTTTTAAGGCCCTTAAAAGAATTGAATATATCCGAAAGTTTTAAGAGATTCTACGATTTGACCAAAAATCTTAGTAATTTTAATTGAGAGGCAGGTAACTCCGGAAATCTGTAACATCACTGAATTCTGGAGTATCAACAACTTTTTTTCACTTTTATAATGGTCATTTTCCCTTCTGTACATCCCCGACATTTTTTCTACATGTGATGTGTCACAGGAAAATGAGTCCACGATATCGTAAATCCTTAAGAAAAGTGCTCAGACAATTCGGGAATGTGTGGGCCATGTGTGGGCCACGAAAAACGCACACAAATTCGTACGAATTGTGTTAAGAATTCGTCCACGAATTGTCGTGAGACCCCAATTTGTAGGAATTGTGAGTTCTTGAATGTGTGGGCCCGGCTTTACATGAAAACAAATCAGACCTTTATCCATTATTAGATATTTCAAAAATGCCTCTTAATTAGGCACCACATGAAATGAATCATTTATGTATGCAATTAACAGTGCTCATCTTAAAGGTCAAGTTGCATTTCTTACGAAAAATATGCCCCGTTTGGATATCTGTAATAGTGTTTGCCTTCTGTGTTCGTTTTCCATTTCTGATTGAACCTAGTTTTGCGGGCGGATACAACCATGTTTTCCCTTCGCAAACTGAATCATAAAACTCAACATATGAAATGTATTCAACTAGCCTAGAGAAGATTGGGAGACATTTGAGTAGCATTGTGTTTATGACAAAATTATATCAGATGATGTTGATAGATAGATTTCTGCAGCGGCAGGTTTTCTCGGACCACTTCAGTAATTGCTCGTCACCAAATGTAATAACTATGTTTCAAACAGAGTGGAGACTTATGTTGTGATATTGGGCACTGTGCAACTTTTAGCACTCGCGAATGGAATGCCGTCCCGGCGGTGAGATATTGCATTAGGACAGCAAGGGGAGAACACAATAAATAGAATAATGGTTGAAAGACACACACTCTGGAGCACTGACTCTACAAATTTCGTATTCAGCCTTTTTCCATATCGGATCTAATTTGATCGGAGAGCATTCGCTGCTCTGCCTTGGTTAAAACCCAGCGCTGGGGACTCTCGAAACAAAGCCTTCATTGATTACTCTATTATGAAAAGGCAGTAAAGCGTTAACGGTTTCTGCCCATTGAAAGAGAATCGAAGGGCACTCACTCACACTCTCATATTCGGCTGGATTGTTCCATGGTCATTCCTGTGGATCCGCTGTGAATGAATCATATATGTAATAGGAGACTAGATTCTAACGGGAAATGTAAAAACGCCAACGCAGTGGTCGATATGACAGTCTTCCATTGGCGGTCTAAGATTCGATTTCATTGAAAGACATTTAACATTCGATGCATTGCAACCGGAAGGTCGGTTCACCTCCTTTTTTGCATTTTCCGACAAGGTGAAATCCAAACAAAGCGCTTTACCAAGAATTGGTTCCAAGCAAGTAATTTGACATTGGCAGTCTGTAGGTAGTTCGTCGAACGACAGGGCGGTGGAGCTTGAAATTAAAATGAATGTATGGTTATCAAATCCTCCCTTCAAGCTTACACTTCCCAGACTGAAATATAGCATACTTATAGCAGCACTTAAATAGGACCTAAGCGGAATTTGCAAAGCACCAGGATCAAACAAGTACGCTATGATATGATACGCTGTGATATATGTATCCATCCGTACGTATTGAGATTACATGATATTATATCCAATAAATGGTCATATGTGTATCTAAATATGAATATAATATACAGATCATGTGACTGAATGATATAACTGAGTTCGAGGGACTGCACTTATTTGCAACCATTCATTTATGATTGGACTCTATACACCGATGCATTTGCAATGATGACTCTTGAATAATATTACGCAGAGCTCCCGACCAGAGATTTAATAATATGACAAATTGCACCGATGAATAATCACCGCCGAGTTCATATTCATATGATCAGGCAAGTTGAATAATGAGAAACCCAAGCTAGCAACACGAGCCCAAGAATAATCTTTCACTAAGATTTAAAGGAGGGCTCCTAGTAAATAGCTTTTTTATTATGAATATTTTATGGGATCCGTATGCTGCTTATAATACTTGCGCTTATTTCGATATGGCTGTAGAATGTTCCAAACAAAAATGCAGAACTTCGAGGAAAACACTATCGCAGCATTATGTCCCCTCGATGTTCTAACTTAAAAACAACATCAATGACATAACAAAAACTTTCATGAATTGGAAAGAGATGTGTCAGCATTATTTATCATTTCCCCATGTAGCTGCAAGATAGAGTCATCGTTAGGGTAGCTTGGTATTGCCCAGTGTCAATCAGGCAAGGTGCATGTATATGTATACATTTACCGGTCATGTTCCGCGACAAAATAGAAGCCGATCCCTGCTCGTTGATGTTACAGCAGACTCATTGGTAGTGGCAAATTGGCTATGCACTTATCTATATCGCCGGCTCGCACATGCCATTGACTAGAACTCCATTTAAGAGTGTTCCATTATATGGAATTCTATATAAATAGGCACAGGGCCTAGCTATAGACCAGCTATCTTTCCTCTTGCATATATGCATTGCATCGTCAACACCAACTCAAGCAGTGGCAATCCGTAGGCAAACCCCGCTCGCTGTAGCATTTTGTTTGTACTTTGATAGATGTTTTATAAATGACTGTTATAGAAGGGATGGGTGTGTGCAGCAACAGGGAGGCCTGCTATTATAGTCTCCCGCCAGACTGATCGTTCACGCTTATTCCTTAAGTATCTCTAACTAAACTGCTATAGCTAGCTTCAATATTAGGAGAATCCTGCCAAACCTTTAAAACTTTAAAACTGCATTTTTGATATTATGACAAACATGATTTGTGGTTATATAATATGTTTATACAAGGATTTAAAGTAGAATCGGCCGACAGAAAACGGCCGACAGAAAACGGCCGACAGAAAAAGGCCGACAGAAAAAGGCCGCCGGTGAGCAATAATGAGTGAAGCCATTAGAGGAACGGATTTTAGCTGGGCTCCGAATTATAAACCTGGATGTTTATAAACCTCTGCGGCAAAAACAACTGGAAAACATTGTCAAATTTTAGTAAAATCACTTTTAGATGGGTTGTAACAGAACAGAACAAAAAGTAGGAACTCTTTAGGTTTTGACCCATGATAACTGAGAGTACAGCTTTAATTGACCTTACTCATTCATTCTCTATTATATTTTGATCGCCTTTGTAAACGCACATTATAATGTGGTCATCTATTTGCATGCATTAATTACTAAACACACTGCAACCTCATTGCGACATGCTTGTTCATATTCTGCATGAATACTCCCTACCCTACGCAAACAGTAAATCCGTCAAGTGATAATATCTTATTTATAAACTGATCAAGTGTTGAAATCCAATAAAAGCATTTGCTGATACCACATTCATCTTCATAAATTGGCAAAACCTCATTATAGCGGTAACACGGCGCGGAGATATCAAGTAACAATTCATTCTACAGTGGCTACGAATCAACTTTCTTGGACATAAAGTCTCTGGTCATAAAATCATGCTTCAGATGACTATAAAATCCATTTTATCGTGACGGATGAATAGTATGAATTACCTTTTTGTCTCGCCCCCATCTCCGTTTTTATATTATACTCATATACGTACCTGCCTTGTGGGAGATGATTGCGAGTGCCTTTATGCAAAAGATTGGACAGAAGTATAGCAATGCATCTCATGTACTAGATTGCATGGAAACTTTATTGCAATAAGGCATTAAAATGTACCCATACACAACATGTATAGCGTAGCCTCTGCATAGTTCAGAAGGCAACTTATCAGTCAAATCTTCTAAGTTACGCCCATGCGAAAGTATTATTCTGGCGATAAAAGGACAATACACATTGCTTCGGGGGTCTACACTTTTTTTCAGTGGTGGAACCCATCCCCTCGGACCCTTGGGATCTACCGAAGATGATGACTATGCATTTCTGAGGAAAGAGTTTTAAGATTGTATGCACTTTTATGGTCTACCAGACCCCTTAGGAGAGAACTATTCTTCGTGCGTGTGGCTTCACGGTAAAGGCTACAAGTACCAGAATATTTTTCCACGTTTCCAGTATAGAGATTTTATATACTTCGAGATTAACCTGCCTTGGCTTTCCCTATAAATGTTAGCCCTTCTGACTAACGCCATTGCGATACATTATACTTCGGAATTCAACGAACTGTACTATGCATACATATGTTCCGACGACTTTGGGTTCAAAACTACATTACAAGTTCCAAGTTATATCCTAACATGTTGTAAATCGTTTGTGTGGTAATATTCCTCTTTACTGGAACTCCCCTGTTCACAACATTACACGCTACTAGATTTTGTTGTCGCACTTAATCTAAATAGTATCCATACCACCAATGTATTCTACATTGCACAAATACCTCCTTTATGGGAAGATGAAATTTGTGATTAGCAGATGCAATCCGTGTCTATTACCCTCATTAAATTGACATCCCTTAAACTGGATTTGCAGCATGTAAGTACCTCAGAATAAAGTATGACCTTTTTGAAATTTATTCATCACTTTGTAGATCAATAAACCACATTTACATGTGCTCTAATAAGAAAGCTTTTCGAGTTATGCCACGAACGCCCTGGAGACAAGCATTTTAGATGCCCAAGCCGAAGCAAGGGTAATTTCTAATCAAGTTAATGGTGAAGTCTGTCTGTGCCATGCCATGCCACGATAGATTAGAAAATCATTTTTTGCTCTTCAAACACCAGATTCAGGTGCAGATTTACATAACCGTATTAAATTAATACTGGGTATGGTAACATTCTAAATAAATGGTTTCATTATTAAATCTTTTCGTATTCAGTGCCATGGAATATTGTATCACGCTAGTATCTTCCCCTGACGAAAAGAAACTGTTCTTAGCTCTAGAAGCTTAGTGGGAATGGTGTCAACACTGTAGCGTCTGGATGGGTAATGTTTATTTATTGCAATAACCCGAATAGGTTCCGGACAAGATCCATTAAGTTCTAGCACTCGCAGACTTTAAATCCCTCCTAATCTCACTAGAGGCTAGACATGAAGGGTAGCAGGAAAACTCTTTGGGGAACGTCGGTTTATATTGGTTTAACCTCAACACTTTTAACGATTCAGCACATCCACTTTCCCCACTTTTAACGATCCACTTCCCTGGTGACAACTCCCTGGAGTGTACAAGGTCATAGAAAGATCGGGATAGGCAATAGAATGGGAACTATTATATATATATAACATGTGACAGATTATATAATCGGCTGTGTTCTATAGGTAATAGTTTGTGCAAATAGGTAATTGTTTATGCAAATAACAAAATAGCTACTGAATATAGCAAATAGCTATTGAATATAGCAAAGTAGCTACTGAGTACAATAAAATAGCTATTTATACACTTGTATTAGTGCATCACCCTAATCTGATCGTTCATCATGTTATTATACTAGTTAATCTAAATAGTTTGCAGTCACCAGAAAGTGGTACTGCCGCTCATTATCACAACGGTTAAATAGTTTACAGCCACCTTAGGCAATATCTGAAAATGTTTCCAACCTTTACTAACCATACATTCATGAATACGGTATGTTGTTTAGTCTGTACAAGCCCAGATGGCAAGATATGGCCATTAAAGAATTATGCAAAGCAAAACAAAAATGTTTCCAACCTCTGAAACGGATCGGTCAAAAAATACATCTACCCAACCTATCTACATGACGTGTGTACCATTCAAAAAAGAAGTATTTATAATATTATTATTGAAATATGGCCTCAGCGCAATATAATAAATGTTTTTCTTGTGATATATGATTCACTTCGTGAAATCCCATCGCCGCAAGTAAGGGTACAATTTACTAGACAATTCCCTCTCAATAATTCAGAGCTTATGTTTATACCTTTTGTACTGAAATTCTCTGGCTAGAATTTTGTTCTCGAAAGTGCTGTTTTACATATTTCTTTCAAAGATAATAAGGAATGAATAGTTAATACTGTTCTCTAAAGTGCTGTTGTACGTATTTCTTTCAAAGAAAAATAAGGAATGAATAGTTAATACTGAAGCCGAACCTTTCTAATTCCCATTTTGTTAGTGCAGTATTTATTACCTGTAAACTCAGGAGCAGCTGGTTGCCAAAGAACTGTTGCCATGAAGCAAACCTCTTGAAATATACTTCCTATCCCCGCCCAATGTATATTATATTATTTGCTCGAAGGATTGCTTACTTTGAGAAGAGGTCGAAATACACTAGAGACAAATATAAATCAAGTTTTAGGCATTGAAGGAGACAGTAGCTGCACTCAGATCTTTCTAAGCAATAATAAGAAACCCCCTTCTGCGACGGGACAATTTCCCTCGGGAGGTCAATGGGATGAAAAGTCAAACATTGTAAAAGATTATTCTAGTTGACAAGGTATACGTTGGCCTTGAGTCGAGCAAGGGAAATGTTTGCCTATCTAAGACTCCCACAAAGAACAAAAGTTAAATTTGGACAAATGAGCGATGGGCAAGTGGGAGCATAGAGCACGTGGAAATAAATGGGTTGGGCTGTAAATCTGAAACCATGGAGTGTATTGTATGAACGGATGTCTGGGTTTCCACTACATTACCACTTGAGTGAATCCTCTATATCACTTGTATAATGGAGCAGCGTGTATCTAGAAACACTTACTGATAAATATCCAATAAATAGACAGATAGGAAGCAACTCATGGATGAAATTTGATGATGTCCCTGCAGGATTTCTGCTCGAGAGATTTCATTTGTCATAAATACGTCCCTATACGGCCTGTCTACATTGTCCTGGTAGGTATATAGTCAGTGTTGGTGATTGATAGGTTTCCTGTCAATTTCATCAAAACATCCAATATCTACTAATATCCGAGTGTGAGGCATGGAAATAGTAACATTAGATACATTGTTTTTCAGCAGTTATTCAGGAGTAACTGTAACGTATAGTGTGCCATTGCTTTGTCACCGTTCTTTGTACCACTGTCCAATGTAAGGAGCATACATTTTATTCTTTATTTAGTTATTTTGAGGCTACTGGTTTAGAGAGAACTTTGTCTTAAATAATTTGGGAAATATGTAATTTTTACCGGATTACTATACAATACCCGATTTATACTTTACGAATAAAAAGTGTCAAGGAAATGAATGAACTGTTGTGCAATTATAAAGGTTTCCAGACGACGTTAATAGTGATGCATATCAGATATCAATATACGTAATATTGCATAACTTTATGCAATATTACGTATCACAAATTAGATGTGATGAAATGTTCGAGACCGCGCCATCAATTAACATTAAGGTTATTCAGTTATTACACTTTTTGCCACTAATGTTTCAATGAGGCTAATGGCGATGACATTATTTTGCCTTAAAATCAAGAGCTATAGATGGCAGCAATGATAGGAATGAAATAACTATCTATTCAAAACTTTGGATCCTAAAAAAGGAATAAATCGAACTAAGAATATTATTTCTCTCACTTGAGAACTGTTATCCTGAAGATATTTACTCGATGGCAACATAAGTTTGAACTATTTCAATCTACAATATGCCGAGATACATTAACATGAGTAATGGCGCATTCTATAAACCTACTATATCCGCAACTTAGCTTATTGGTGGTCGAACGTACGATATTTGCCCGTCCATAGACATGCCCCACACCGACTGGCCTTTATTTAATTAACCTAGCCTCCCCCGGTGCTATTAATACCAAACTATATATATATAGAAGAAAGCATTTTTTAGTCGTTATCAACAGGCCAGGATGACAAAGAATAACCCAAATGAGGACCTAATCTCGACAGGTTGTTTTCAACTGAGAAGTAGATCGACGAGCCAGTATCGCAGAACACGAGGCTGGGATAGCTTATCACAGCAAATCAGAGCCTGCCATGGCAGCTATCTGTGTCACAGCAGAATAGTCGCACGGATGGCGATATACGAGCGCGATCAAGGCCTCGTCGCCTGGCAAACCTTTGAAGCTGCTGTCATGAATGCTAATATGACCTGTCCAAGGCTTCAGTCTTGTGATTTATTCATACTAAATAAATACCTGGTGCCGGTACCCCGAGAAAAGCAACGCGGTCACCTCGGTTCCGGCAAGAGCAACATGTATTAGAAAACGTCCACACGTCTGTTTATGAATGGACTGGGCATTCATCACACGTACATTTACCCTCGCCTGTCAGGGTATAAAATCCAGGCTACCATCGGCCTAATTCCCACCTTCCAAATGCCCAAGCATAGATGTTCTCTATGTATGTCACGATTACCTCCTATAACAGTGGATTCTTCTCAAGATTGAAAATTACTCTACTATAGAGTCGAAATGAAATTATCGGCGGCTTGTCTATAGAGCTCCCTACGTTGAAGTGATTATGGTGTTGGTTACACTGATTAGACGAATCCGATACATTGAGATACTAGACGCTCGGATATATTTTCTTTATGGTATTTTCCCTTGGGTGAATATTTTCCAGGCTTCCCAGGAAGCCATATGGGCGCGCCATTTACAGAGTTCATTACTTATGCCAGGTCAGTAAGAGCAATGGCTAATGTACATTGATCAACAGACTCTGTCACTCTCATTGGCTGCACAACAGAAACGTGGGGTGTAAAATGTGGCAATGGTTTGGGGGGAGAAACGCTTATCGTGTCACTGATCAAAAGGGCAGACTGATTAGAAGCCTTGCAAGATCCATGTGCATGCATGACTGTACGTTACATAGATAACAGATTATCTCGGTTTGGGGAGGCCTCGGTTGGGAGGTGGGGGGAAATAGGCAAAGGGTTTATAATATAGACCTGTAGGCTTTTTGTGTGTGCCGTCACCCAGGCATATGATAATACATCACATCTGATTGTGTTTTTTTATATCCACACAAATGATTGCCTTCTTTGACCTTAATATGATATCAGGTGGAGAGGAAAATCTGAAGCTAGTTTCGCCCTTTCAAATAGAGCCACCACATGTGGCATCAAGGTAGAGTAAGCAATATTTCCAACCTTGGTTTCCACAGGCGTTTGATCACCACCCTTTGAAGTAGGTCACAAGCCTCTACTTCCATATTTTATTGGTTACTGTCGGCTGTAGTAATACTGACAAGAGAGATAAGGATCATTACATCCTGATACAGGAGATATGCGAGGACATGTTCTCTAATTTCAAAAATACGCCCACAGCCTAAAAAGAGTTTTATTTGGCTTCGCTGATTCGCCTAGATGTCATTCTACGCTATCTTTGTTGTCCATCCATGTTCGGCAGATGCACCAATTTTATGACATTTTATGGCCTTTGGATTTCCAAATCATTTCCATAGGATTGTTAAAAAAAACTTCCCAATTTTAATCTACCGACGACTTACTACTCGTCAGTAAATTCTAATTATGAAGGCTTTTGATAACTAATATTGACATTAAATTATCATGTTTCATGTTTTAGTTTTTAATCATCAACCTTAACTTGTGGCACATTATTTATGGGGTTTATTGTTCATCAATGAAATTATGATGCAGTACCAGAGAGCCGTCTCCGTTAAGTTAAGTCACATCCATTAATGTGTGTATTATGCGATTTTCGATATTGTGTCTGCGGAAGATAACAGAGAAGAGACTGTTTCCCAATTTGATACATTTATGTTTGGTTCCGACCATCATGAGAGGCTTAAATGACGTATTTATGAAACCTTCAGTAATTGATGAATGTATGTTCCTGTATGGCCCAAATCGGACAATTAAGACGGATGCATCTCATATGCAAAGTCCATCCTGGACGCATGGAAAGGAAGCACGGCTGGTCAAAAGTAGAAAACTTAGAAGATCCATCATTTTCATGTCTGCTAGCTCTCGTCACCTATAAAATATACAACCTCGCCGAATTCGCATCTATGACAAATCACCGCGCTGAATACGGGGCGCCTCGTTTCATGATAGATTTCTCCCCGCGACATTTTACCAAAAGACGTGTTACAGTATGAGTCGCCATAGAAGTCAAAACCATGAGGAGGACTTCTCGCGGATATATCACTCAGATTGTATGTATAAATTAGAATTGGGTGATGGCTCCAATATTGCATACATATTCCAATCTCAGTGGGCGGCATGGCAGGCGAAGCTGAGAGGCAATCTTACATTCTCAATTTTCATCAGCTGACCAATTCTAAAAATATTCTCCTCCTTTTATCTATAGTATATATTTTTGGTTTACACAAACGTGAATATTTATTTCTGGGAAATAAGTTCAGCTCGCACCATTGTATTATTCAAGTCATGGACGCTCAGGGAACTCTCAACCAGGATTTAATATTAACAGTGTTATCAACGATCATATAGGGTCGTTGGTGATATATTCGCGAGATGTTATTCAAGACCTTTATACCAGAAATAATCTTCAAATGGTACTGGAATGACAGCTAAACTAATGATTTCCAAAGTTAAAATGATTAGAACTCCTCTAACCGATTGTTTACTTAGCAATACAAGCCTTATACAAGCAATATGTATTTAAATACAGACAGTTAGATCTGCATTCTAGTTCAACAAGTACGCATGGTGCGAAATGAATGTTGTCCTAGCGCAATTCGCTCTAACCGATTACTAACTTTCATGCAGTTACGCCGTTGCATAGTAGTATACGGAAACATGCATTTCAGTCAGGCAATTGATGGGTACTGAGTGACATCTATTTGGATGTGCACATATCAGTATTCCGTATCCAAAGTGAATACACAACCACACTGATTTGAAAACGGTCATGTAAATCCATATATAGGTGCATAAGCTACGGATAAACCTAAAACCAGGACATAATATTATGCACCAAACAAAACCTAATAATGTAACTGGAAACAAACCCTTCTTCTCGTGAAGATAGGAACGTATTGATTGCTTTTCCATTTGCTCTGTCGGTGGATGACATTTCATGACACTTATTCTATTTCAAAATTGAATGAGTCATCCGAAGAGAAAGCATGGCCCTCATTCACCTTCCTTCTTCGTATAGACTAATAACAATTTGCCGCCTATTACTATGTAAAAACACTGTTTGGACCCTCGGAACCTCTAAGCGTGATTTATACAAGTAGAGTACAAGAAGGCAAGACAAAGCCAGCCAACAACAAGCTCCCACTAAGCCCTTATCATCCCTCAATAACCCTCGAGGGACAGATTGAAGCAGGCTTGTTGTCCCATAAAGGATATAAGATCTTAGTTTGAGTGAACAAAGGGTAACAAAGGTGTGATGTTGACATAGTTTCTAATGTTGCAGGCTTGTCCTATGTATTGCAATATTTGCTGGTGAGTTCTCTATTTTCTTACTGCCTCAACAGTCAATATACTGAGTT
Organism: Sthenelais limicola; assembly: GCA_942159475.1. Taxonomy (NCBI): domain Eukaryota; kingdom Metazoa; phylum Annelida; class Polychaeta; order Phyllodocida; family Sigalionidae; genus Sthenelais; species Sthenelais limicola. The sequence goes on along the minus strand of OW804097.1, from coordinate 64,868,600 downwards.
TACTGTATAGTAATCACCTGGATGGACTTTTATATTTGATACACATTGGGTATCATGTCAGTGCTACATTTCTGATATGTCAAATATTACTTATCACAAGCGTAAGAGCATACAACAAGTATGCGATGTCACTCCACAATGGCTAAATAACTATATTTTGACTCCCCTTTCCTTAATATAATTTCACTGATTGTAGCCCAGAACTTCCAGTAAGCGTCAGTCCGAGACTCAATTAAATATACTTTAGATGTAGATAAATGAAAGTCCCGTATTATTTGGTAAAAGACAATTGGAATAACTTGTAGAATGAATTGTTTACAGCAGAAGAACAGTCGACTGGATTTCACAAGGGAGTGGAAGTTCTGCTTTGAACTAAGACAGAGATACATTATTGTTGCTATATGTGTTTCCACAATCAAATCCAAATCTTTTGCATGTATATACGTATTCATACATGTATACATATGAGCGGAATAAAATGAACTATCTGAATAAGCATCCATCGTCCAAAAAAGCTCCCCCTATTGTAGGGAGTCGAACAGCATAAAGATAAGAGAAATGGACCTATCCACTCGAGAAGCGATATACCACCAAAGAACAATGGGAGGTTTATAACCCCGTATATATCCTCTCGCAATAATCAAAAGGTCCCCTGCCTGTATTTATGTATCCTTTTGGGCCGGTCTTGTTCACTAGCTGGTCGCTAAGCCCATCATATATTGTTCTTAATACATATAAAATGGCTGGCCTCTAGTGCATTTCACATGAGTGTGTGGAAATCAGGACCCCAGATCTTGTGCGAAAGGAATATTCTGGATAGTCTATTTGCAAGTTTGTGACCCATTGCTGTTCTAATGTGCATAGAGCAGTTTCCTTGTTCCTTTTATACGGATGATTCAGCCCGGGATTTGGTGGGTAAGCAGTTAGGCCAGCTAATTTAGATTGTTGATGTCTGAGAGACTCTGAGTCTACTCTAGTTCGAACTACATGACCTTGTATGTCATTTGTTCCAGTCAAGTGACGTTAGACATGTCTGGTGCTATTATCCAAGTACAGGTGGCTATTAGCAAAGCTCTGTAGCATCGTTATTTTATCAGTGGAACTTGTGTCTCTCAGACATTTGTGTGATACGGTAGTCCCGAGAGAACAGTGTAAGCTAGAGACAATATTTCCTCGCAGCAACAGCTAAAGATACCTCGCTATTTACTGCAAATTGTACATCCATTGTTCGAATTCAATTCACTGTAAGATACTCATTTTCGTTCATGAACAATGGCTGCAGTTTTCAAATGTCAAAGTAGTTTTTGAATGTCCTACAGTGAAGAGAAGTACTTGTGTTTGTGAATCTGTATTCGGATTCACAAAGGGATGCTTTTAAATTTAAATGGCCTTCGAAGTTTGAGCCAGATGGAGAGAAACCCGGCAGGAGGAAATGGAAGTGTTAGGCCTGGATGAAATATGACAGTAAAATAGGTGTGGGGCTTTTCTGCCAAACTAGAAGAGACATGATGGCTGGCGTACCGACCTTATACTATAATTCAGCCAAAAAGACAAATGGCTTTTGAAGGCTGTGGTCACGTGGGCCTCCTATTTCTTTGCTTTTCACTCGTCGTTTCCTATAACTATTCGATACCCCTGTCGCCTTAGATCTATACTTATACATTCTTGTCACACGTCCTTTGAATATTACCCTACATTCTTAAGATCACAGGTTCTCCTAATTTCTACCATCTCTCTCCATCTCTCACTCTCTCTCTCGCTCTCTCTCGCTCTCTCTTTCGCTCTCTCTCGCTCTCTCCCACACTCTCAGCTCTGCTGCATCTTCTGACCAGCCAATAATGGCAACACACAAGGCGTTTGTGGATGCGTTTTATCACGACGGTATGGCCTGTTCTGGTGGGGTCTACTCAGCATCATCATTTGGCCGACCGGAATGGCATCATTAGTGTCACCAGCTCTACAATCATGCTCACCTTGTATACGCAAGCAGCTCTCATCGCTGGGCAACACCACTGTGCCCCCTGTGACCCCACTGATGAACTATCAGAACCCTTCGGATCATGCCAATGAAGGACGGCGGCCGGCATTCATAGTTATCTTCTAATAGGATGTCCTCGGTAAATATACACTGGCTTTGCCTTGGCAGCCCCCTACCAAAGGTCAGCTGGGACACCACCAACAGAGAGGCAATCATAAATAACCCCTGCAGTGCTCACTGAAATACGAATCATTCTCAACTCACTAGAAAGGCAAAAGAAAGGGAATAAATATACCAAAGGGCTTTGCAAGGTGATTACCACTAAAGGAGCAACCCTTTCAAGCCTGCTCTGAAACAGTCCACTCTAAACAACACATAATTTGCAAATTAGCGCTGGCAATGCCATTGTAATTTTGATACCTTCTAATGACAGGGGATTTTCGATAAAAGGATTCTTTTGCTTATTTCATGTGATGTATTGAAGGAATTTCTACTTCAGACTGATCGAATAGCATGTAGAAATATCGGCGTCTTTAGAATTAAAGCCTTTGAGCTTCGAACTAAATTGATTTAGGGGAGAAAGAGTACATCCCCAGGAGTAAGCCTAATTATATTGCATTTCTCCTTTGAGGAATTTGGCCGAATGATTTCCTGAGGGCAGAAAGCTGAAATTTCCAGAGAGACATAGCTATATATGCTATTTTAAATTCAACATATTCAGCTTCCTTATTTAAACACAAGCATCGTAGCTTCTTTCATTGCGAGCACAGGTTGTAACAATACCCCAAGCGACATGTTTTAAACTAAATCAGAAGAGAAGAAAGTTTCCCAAAAACTACAACTTCTGGTGAATAGACACACTCATTTGGGAACAATAGCGAAGTTACTTTCTTGTCTTTATCGGCTTGCGAAGACATGGCCATGACCTACATTTATCTAATCCAAATCATGGATAGACGTACAAAATCGGATTTGGTTTGCACTCATACAATATTTACATAACCCAAAGTTGGAAAACTTCAATGGTAATATTATTTTTTTTTAGAATTAAATCTCAGATAATTTATATAGTCGGAGGTTTAATAGGGGAAAAATTCCCTTTCCCCAGAATATTGTATTTGTCAAAAAGGGAACACTTCCCGGACTAGCTTGCTAATCTTTGAAGCTCGAGACACAAGTTAAGCCGACTGACGTCGGATTTAGGATAGGAAATCCGTCTGCCCCTAACTAACATATCGACTTGTTAGGATGAGTGACACATTAAGCCGATTTCTGACCAATTTTCAAGCAAGTTCGAAATCCGTCAGTTGGTCCCGCTTATATTCTCTCGCTATTCAAATAGGCGGTTGGTCTGAAACTGAACCTCAGCTGGCAAAATAATCTTCGATAGTCGATAACTCGCAAATTTACTAAGTTAGGCGTCAAATACGAGCGCAATTTGTTGTTCGGGAAAGCACATCGTTCGTCCCATTTAATACTAATAGGCCGCACATCAATACTCATGATCTCTTTAATATGGACGAAGCATGCATCTTCCATAACAACTAAAGACCTATGGTTTTCGGTAGTATGACTGATTCGTTTTTAGATCGTCTGTGATATTGTTACATCAACGATGTGTTCAATCATTTAATTATATCGACTTTGTTGTATATAGTATCTGTCTATTGTAATTTAATGCACAATAATATGAAACTAGGAGAGTAGCTTTTTGTATTTAATTGAACAAATCTAAAACTCATACAGTATACATTTTCATGCAAGGCTAATATAATATATTAGTCTTGAAAAGGTATACTGTATGATATAATTATTATACCGGTAAATAATGTGTCTAGCTCTTCCAGCTATGTTCTGCAACATTTATATCACATTTCAAGCGTTTTATGAAGGTTATCATTACTTTTCCAATTTTCATCTCAACATATTCCACTCACAAAAAGATATAATTATAGGGGGCGTATAGGGATCCCTAGCTGCTGATAGAAGCTGATCGATCACAGAGCTATGCCTAGGTAGATTTCTGGGGCTCGTTCAAAAGATTAAACTTCAACACTCACCAGGAGGGGAGTAGCGCTCAGCGCCCGGCAAGGAGGCTTCTAGAAGAAGCAATGAATTCATTCTGGACGCAATCCCCAGAACATCTGGGTATGCTGTTTGGGAGAGAAGCTGAGTATCCCAGAAGCAATCAGAAAAAATAGCTGTTTTCTTATTTAAAATGCCCCTTCCCAGTAATGACCTTAGCAATACGATCCAGTAGTCGGACAATAGCCGGGGAGGAGAGTGGCAAATTAAAGAGCAGCAGAAGTAGAAGGACCTATGGGCCCACCATGGCTTTCAAATTGCTCCTGTGCCATAGAAGCTTTGGCTATAGAACTTTTATTGTCAGTAACAATAACATAACGCAGGTTGAAACTAAAGAGCATCAGTTATTCTATTTTCTAAACATTTCTCAATAGCTAATGACACAATTAAGAAAACAGCCAATTCGGCATATTTTTACACAATGTAAAGCGAGTGATTTTGCTTGAGATTTTGCTTGAGATTTTGCTTGAGATTTTGCTTGAGATTTTGCTTGAGATTGTATTCACAACACTCCTTTCTTTTGAAGCTTCTTTAACCAGGACCTTTCTCATCTTGATAATGATTTCTTATAGCACAAGGTATTGTCAGGCTGTTGTTATGTTTATGGTAGATGGTTTTATTATCATTAATGGATGGATATAGCTATAGACATTTATAAAAATAAAAGGATGGTGCTACATTAAATAATCCTAGGGACTAGACATTGTATACGTTGAATAGGGGGGCTATAGATTCCATAAAACATGCCTTCCATCCTATAGTTCTTTCACTTTTCCATTTGCGACGCTATTAAAGCGATTGATTCTCGCTTTGCATTAAATATTTTTGCTCCAGTTTCACCTCCAGTAATAAGCCCATAGTCAGCTTTAATTCCCACTCAGGATAAGGTGTATACAGTATAACATCTGAGAGCCCGATAGGAGGCAGCAAGGTAACGCTTTTAACGCAGAGGACGAGACTGGGAAATCTTCTCCATCTCCCATGGGGACCCCATACTAGATTACAGTGGGAAAAACGAGTGCCTCCAGTACAAAGTAAATTGATGTCCAATAGCGCATAAACCAAGAGCGATGGAAGGAATATTGACAGTGCATCTATTTTGGACCCTCACAGAGTATCAATTCTCCATGCAACAGGTCCATATACAATTGGATATCAAGCTTGATGAGACCAGAATATTTAGTAGCAACTGCCAATCCTCTTCTATACCATATATTATATTCCTGTGTACGTAGGCAGTTATGTGTACCCTAGAGAAATGCACTGGGGAAATGTATTCATAACAAAACCTATACGTTTAGTTGTATGTCTCATGATAATTGCCATAGATTTTTCAAACAATGTAAATTAGTTTTATTGTCAAGAAGCTTATATAAAAAATATATATTATATTATGTATAATATAGATTCGCTATATGTCTGTGGGGATGGCCAAATGCACATGGGTGTTGACTCTTCGACCGCTTTCTCTGTTCTAAGAACACACGTTCGAATATTAATTCATACAATATTTATGATGTCTGGTGTATTTTTTGAACGGCCACAAGTTTGGAATAATATCGCTACCTTTGTTTGAAGGGGGAAAGAGGGAAGGATCCGAATCCAAGAAGAAGAGAGATTACCCATCGCTGCCAAATGGAACAAACCCATTACAATTGGAGAGCCTCTTGGGAAAATTGGCCATTTGTTTCAGTTCAAAGCATCAATTTTAGGAAGGTCATTTTATTTATTCAGTACACGAGGGAAGGTATAAAGTGTAGCGGAAAGCTTCATTCAAGGCGCTTTCAAACTAATGATTTATTTGTTTAGGGCGGTATACAAGAGCTATGGGATTCACATATCCATTCAACAAAATTTAATTATTATAGAAGCGCATTTTAATCATACATTTAATCAAATATCCACCGTTTTCTATACGGAATTTAACATTCATTCATGTTCAATGGATGGATAATCTGCATCGGGATATTTATGACAGACGTGAAAGGTGTAGCGTGTTTGTGTCTAAAAGAACATCGTGATATTATCATGGGAAAAAACGAAGAAGAGTTATGGATGCATAGGCGGTAAGTTGGAAATGTAATCAGCAAAATGTTGTTGATTGAATGCAAAAGGCAAATAGGCCTTGCAATATGGAAACTTCCTGTCACATAATCACTTTTTCTCGAACTCACTTTGTTTAAGTCTTATTAGGATAATGCGAGAACTGGAGACACGATAAGCAAGCAGAAGGCCTTGAACTTGAAGAAAGATGGTTACAAACCTTTTGTTTCCATCCATCATAATAAATTTCAGGCTGTAAGTAAATATAATTTTTTTCTGAAGCTTCCCCTGACAACTACTTTCTCTTCCCTCCTATCAGCTTACAATTAATTATTTACGAAGTGAAAGGAAATATGTACTAACCCAGTAGGGTTCCTCAGCTAAAATGCTTAATTTCTGAAGCAATTATGTAATGATAAATAATTTATGAGAATTGTGCATACTCCTTAGCGAGGCTGACTGAAGCCAATAATCTAGTGTTAATAAACGAAGGTGCCGGGGGAGATTTAAGGGGAGAGGTATTGTTAATTCAGCCATTTATTAGATCGCTGTATCGTTGACACTCAAATGCTGGGAAATCTCGTGACAGAGCTCCTTCCCACCAAAACGTACGACGGTTGATTTATATTGGAAGTATTGCAATGGGGGGAGGCAAATGGGGAAAGAGAAATTTATGAGGGAAATGGACAGCTCGCCAGACAAGCCAATGGCAGTGCAGCAAGAGAATAATGATTACACATCTCAAGATCACTCCCACTTTTTATCGGAGCCCACACATTCATTAAGGCTAACCCGATAATGAACGGTATGGACTGATATACTGCGGGGTGCATTAATCACTCCTGCAGGGCCTGGCTTCGGCGCTAGCCACCTCCTGCACATATATTCACTACATCCATCCTACCTGTCCCTCCAATAGGCCTTCAGTGGGCTTGCCCCTTTCCTTTACCTCTCACCTCTCTCCCCCTCCTACCACAAACATTATTTTACTATTATTCTTTTTGTTATTTCAATCAAGGCCAATACATCTAATTTAATTTAAGTTCAAGTGCATACCTCTACATATTAATATTCGTAACAATACAACTACATAACCAACTCATTGATCAACATACAATTTTCGTACTTTATCCTACATATATTGCATTTTAACAACATGCGATCGGCCAGATAGTTACCTGTTCAGATTATAATGTATAACAACACTGTATCCCTTGGAGTATCATACAAGCCACTAGGGATTAGACTTTTAGAATCACTTGCAAGACATTTGTATGTATTTGATTGTTTGTATAGGAAATAATTATAGACCGTTCAAGGTAGTGACTAAGTTCAAACATTCTTGTACTTAAATGACAGCAAAAGTCTGTTCCCATCTTTAGAGTGACTTCATGCCCTTTACATCGGAAATGTGGAGAATAACAAATGCGTTTTTCCCATAATTCCTCTTTTGGGGGGACTTTCCTCTACTATCAGTAATCACAGTGCTAAAAGCCAAACTTGCAGAACAGCCTTTGCCTTGAGATCACGTATTTTTCCGAGCCAGAATTTCTACCCATGCAGTTCATAATGTTTATCGCTACTTAAATTTGTCAAGCCTTTCCGCCACTCTATGAAGTATTTGTATATCTATATATATTTCACCTTGAATTATTCGATACTTGCACTATTTTATCAGAGGATATCTTTCCGAGTTCCCTTCATATTAAAAAGTCTGAGCCTGTCTCAATCGCAATCATAGATCTATACCTAGCAAGCCCGTTCTATTTTTCGCTCAATCTGAACGATTACTATCACCTTAATCTGACTGTAGTTGCTTCTTATTGCCAGACCCCTCCCGCCCTGGGGCTTTCTATATCTCATTGCCTCTCTCCTATCCTCAGCACTGATATTCTTCTCTATATAACTATTGTTTTTCCTGCAAGGCTTATATATTGCTATCGCCGCTGCTCTGCATTACAGTCTTTGAGTAGTAACACCATCCGCCATATCAGCACCCTTCTTGCAGTGCATATGTCTCAGTATTTTTATCCTTGGCTCTGTCTCCGACCCCTCTAGTTGGATTAGATCTAAACCTATCCCCCGCCAGCCTATTATGACGGCACCTACCAATCAACACTTAACCAGAGGTGTGGCGCCACTCGCCCACTTCCCGCGGGTTTGGTGCCTTGGGACAGGTAATTTGCGTCGTCAAGGAAGTTGTGACTGGAAGTGGCGACAGTGTCCAGAGATTAATCATGTCCAGAACAACTTGTTAAGTGCATAAACTCCCCGAGTCCCTAATCCCTTACGTCAGCTCCTATTTCTCCCTTCATAACCTTTCCAAACTCTTCTTGTCGTGCGCTTGCTCCATCTCCCCAGCTTGCTAACAGCATAGCACACTATACGTTATACCCGATTTTTAACAAATGCAATTATAATCTCTGCAGTACCTAGCCCATAATTTCGCTCCTGAAGCGTTTCACATTTTAGCCAATGTATCCCAGGAGTTATTGTACGATATTATTGTACGAAGTACGGCCCAGTCTGTGACCGATGAAATGAAGAAACAAGTTGGTCCATTGAAACTAATTCTCTGGTTAAGGGGGAACATCCTACCGCCAATTTCAAAGTTTTCATTTCTGGAGGCTACTAAGATAACATGGCAGGCAATGACTCTTTTTGTTACCCAGCTTATTCTAAGTCCTGATTTCAATAATGTGCACCAAAAGAAAGAAACCGACTTAAATTGAAATAGGGATGGCCAAATACATTCACTGTACATACGCCTGTTTCCGTAATTCGAATTACCTGGGTACCAGGGGAGTTATTGAACAAAATCGGTTGTACCTCTGTAATTCAGTTTTGGTACCTCTGTAATTCTATTTTTTTGTTTTATTCAAGATATCCTGCCTTCTTGGCGTATAAAATGTTAAACCTGGTTGTTTGATTCATTTCTTAATGATATTTGTTTTAGTTTTTCATATGTGGCCATCAGTTAAAAAAAAACGTCAAAAATAGAATTTGTTATATACTGCTGATTTTTCTTGTACATATTACCACAATACCCAGCTGTAATTATCTGAAGTTCGACAGCTTAATATCTAATAATTAGCGTACAGTGGCTAAGCAAAAAACCGGCCTACGCTTTCAGATTTCTGTAGTAATTTCATACATTATGATAAAAATGTTTAATATAAAATGATCCCAAACTCGTGCGTTTTTTAACTTTAAATTTTCCACGTTTTTGACACTCTAGCTAATAGATGGTATTTCCTGCCATTTCTCCTTTGTATTATAAAGTTTGAAATAATATTATGGCATCAGTTATTATATGAACATTATTAGTTGATGCGTTGAAATATGCTCAATTTGATTAGTCATAAACAGTTTTTAGTAGCTTAACAACTGAGCGTGACGTACGATGATGCGTGATGTACAATGACGTTTTACTACCCGATGTGCAATGAAAAATCCACCAGTGTATGCAAAAGTGCCACTGACCAGTCACAAAACTGCAACCCTCTCGAAAAAGCAGTTTTGCACCTGGTTTTGCACCCGGTGAAATGTGCATCATCTGATGCACTTCAAAATGTGTATCAAAGTTATGTATCTAAATCGGGTGTAAATGCACAAGCTACAAGCAGTTGAATTATTTTATCAAGTGATGTACATGTAAATATTTGTACTGGTGAAGAATATTTGGACCTTTACTGCACATTCCATATGTGATGTGTCACAGGAAAATGAGTAGGAAAATTCATATTGTTCAAAGTGTTTGATTCACATGATCTCTTGGTTTGAATCTTTCATTTTCGGTGTGCATTGCGCTGCTAGTAGTATTAATACATATGCCAAATCTCATGACTGTATATTGAATATATCTATACTTTACCAAGGTTATCTGAAGGAGTATATTAAAATTTTAGTTTGGTTTATACATATTATTCTCATATCTTTTTATAATGGATTTTTATTCAGGAAGAACATTTACAGTTACACTCTTACTGTATAGTGTTTTTGTGTCCTGTTATCATAGGGAGTTTGAAAACATGCAGATTGATATAGAGGTAACAATTGCCCTACTGAGTGCATCATAACTGTGCCATTTGAACCTGGTTAGTAGTGCATCGTTGGGAGCATCAGAATTAGTGTATTTATAAATCGGTTCCATAGAGTATATTGTATTTATTTGAGAATCTTAGATATTAATCTCCATATCCTACATTTCTTAACACAAATCACAATCCACCTATCACAAATAAAAGTTCAAACCAAATCCACACCCACAACAACCATAAAATTATAAAACACAATGAAGCCACAACACGCCACAATACCTGGCACTGCACACTCACCTGGCATTCACACTCACTAGCTGTCGCCTATCTGACATCCATACTCACTCTCTGACACCAAGTCAAAGAAACCCCTATACATTTCGCTAAGCGATGCAAGCCTGCTTCCATATTACCCAAATATTACTTCTCACACTGAAATAATTCCTCTTTTAATAATTCCCACCCGTTCTTCATCTGAAATTAAATGAAATTTGCGCTCATCTAATAATTTAACCTTCAAAGGCAGTATATCCCAAAAAGATCGGATTTCACCAAACAAACTTAAGATATGTATAGGGTGATGTTATGCGTTGAATATATTATAGAACTCTAATCGAAGTTAGCATGTAAGGAAAGAATAAGAGAGCCAACCAGAGGGTGAATATTTGATCAATCTTTATTTTTATACTGCTTGCCAATAACAGAGCAATGATATTTAATCGCACAAGCGCTAGTCGTACATCGTATTCTGGTCAAAATCTTTTATGTGAATGAAAAGATTGTTATGTTTGTCTTGATGCTATGGATAGAATAGAAAAAAGCCATTAAATATTTAGTCAAATAAGATCAAGATATGCAGAAAGGAGAGAGGGCTAGATGTAAATATGATGTGTTATCTGCCCAGATGAAATTTTTATTGAGAGACTGAATAAAGACCCGGTGTTGGGAGAAAAAAAAAGATGTGTATGTGGCCGACTCCAGAAATTGAGATTTTGATGTTTTTCACGTTTTATTCAATAATGTTGACAATTTTGGTCGTATAAACTTACAAATGTTATGTATGGATTCCTTAGAATATACCGCATAACATTAGATACCGCTTCCATACGAATACATGTTTCCAACGAATACATGTTCAAAAACCGGCTGGAAAATACAAATTTCGTATTCTTATAGTCAACTATTTTCTCCAAATGAAAGGATTTACTATTTATTTCCTTTATATTTAGTTATTCAATCAGAAAGGATGTATCAACAATTCAGTAATTCTCCCAAACAGGCAGCATTTGATTTCAGAAGGCCTATTTTTTTTAGAAAAAATAAAATTCGTTGAATCTCTACAATCTTTGGTGTACAGCAGGGTATATCAGCATAATGCATGTAAAGTTTGGGAAGGCTGGGGCCAATATTTAGATTCCTACACCTATATTTTCCCTATTATTTTGCCTTATTGCGGCCTCATTATGGCCGATTTATTGAATGATTTAGTGTAAAAATGAGATATATTACTCACTAATTCGTCTAGCAAAATTAAATGAACAACTAAAGCTAGATAATGGATGTTTGCTGGCAAACGAGGGCCTGGTTCTAACCAGACGTTTGATTTGATTTTTTAAAAAAATATTCATTTTATTACTATTAAATCATTGTGTTGGAACAGGAGGGTCCTTTTATTTTTAATAATTATGGCATAACGGCGTCGGTATGGCATAACGGTGACATTGGTACACAAACTCTCCTGAATTGAGCAACATCAATGTTTAATCATATCTATACTTCTCACCATTTTTCAAGCTGTAAATTATTAGGAAGGTCGAAATTACATGAAAATGTTTTTTAGAAAAATATGGGAGATATATCACATGTTGTAACAAGACGAGTAAAATATTCCCATATCAGTTCAAGAAATTTCATGTGGCAAATTGACAGTCATATAGCCCCGATATACGTCCTTTCTTCCTTATAAGTATGAAAACAATCAAAGTAATTTTTTTATTTCTATCAAAAATCTCAAGATCGCACTAAAATTTCTGGAATCGACCATTATAGACATCTTCAATCCAGTCTTCAGACTTGATACATTCATTTATGTCACTTACAGCGCTAAGCTCACCAAAAATAAAAATCCTTGAGACCAATGTGCCACTTGATCTCACCAGGTGGCGGCACCATGTCATTTGGTTGTATTTACAATTTGTTTTACAATGGAAGCACAGCTATTACACTTTTGTGACATTTATACACTATGATATCCAGTGTTCTCCATTATGTAATTAGGAACATTATAAGTGATATCCTTCTTTAGATAATTTGTGTAATTTATCTGTTTGATATTGAAAAACGTTATCATCAAAACACCCTAATAATTGTACATATAGATTGTCCCTAGTGCCTTGGTCAAGGCATAGTGAACAAACAACTGGAGTACCACATGGATGCCCTTATGCCACACTCTAGGCAGTAAGGCTTACAAATAGGATGGTATAATTGATGAAAATTAAACAATGCATGCTATCCTCTAAACCTTCTTTGAAATCCTTTGGGAATATAGATATCCTTCAAACCTCCCTTTGAGCAAAAAAACACCTCTCCTAGAGCAATAAAAGTGCCTCACTGAGTGCATCATAACTGCGTTTTTTAACCTGGCCAATAGAGCATTATTGAGAGCATCAGAATCACATTAAATACACCTAGTCAGTAGTGCATCATTGAGAGCATCAGTAGTGCATTTATAAATCGAGCATTATAAAATCAAGTTTGGGCCTCACAACCGTTTACGATTTCCACTAGTAAAACACCAGGTCAGAATCAGGTCAAAAGTTCCAGGTCAAAACTAGGTCAGGAATGTAATCATGCACATCGGGTATATCAAACACAACCCATGATCAGAGAAATAGCAAAAACCATCTTCATATGCTCACAACTTAATTAACCTAACGCTTATTTATAATGAATATCTAGAATAAATTTCCTATTCTGTAGCCTCTAAATTGTGAGGATAGATAATAGGTGTGAACTTCCCCAATCATCATGCTGATCATAGAGCCACAAAACCAGGGTTCCCATGAGAAACGTTGACAAGTTACACCCCGCCAGTGTCATAGAATTTAGCTCCATCATGCCCAAATGCCTACTAGCCGTGAAAATCGGTCATATATCCAAAAATCAGCTTTACAATATTGTATTCCGGGTCTGGCCTAAAATCTACCTAAAATGCATGTACTATACAGTAGACAATTTATCATGAATGATATAATTATGAACAATATTTGAACAATATTTGACAATGGTTAAAATAATATATTACCCTAAAGGGTTGTCTAACTTCTCTTCTTGTCTAACTTTTCCTGCCTATATCCCTTAATTTCATAGAAGAATATTTTTCAAGATTCACACTATCGCCACCTCTCTTTTCCTATAGTAGACACTTGAATTAAAGTGGTATTAAAAGTGAATTACAGAGGTACCTCGAATCGGCAAGACCGGAATTACAGAGGTATACTATTGATTTTGTTCAAACACAAATCATGAAGCAACAATAGGTTTTTTGCCCTATTAATGCACACCAAACCATTGCTAAACAACATTTCAAGAGATCCGCTGATTCAGATTTTATATTAAACCATTCATTTAACTATAACTGAAAGAAAACACAGATGAGCAGAACTCCCATGGTACTGCGTATAGCTATGGATGTCCTTAGTGGATTTAAAAGAAGCCCGACAGGGAATATATGTATTGGTAGTGACCGATTGTTTTTCAAAATGGTCAGAAGCTTTTTGCTTACCCGATCACAAGGCAGAGACAGTCGCCTGGACTCTGTTTAAAGATTGGATATTGCGATTTGGAACGCCAAACTCAATACATACGGATGGAGCCCCAGAATTCGAAGGTGGGGTGATGAGAGAATTATGTATGGTAATGTAGTGCCATGTTTTAATCTTACTTTCATTAAACTACTTACGCTTTATATAATATAGGTTTATATGTACGCGCATGCTGCGCAGGTATTTCTCGCGCATTGCGCACATTATAAACCTATATTATATAAAGTGTAAGTAGTTTAATGAAAGTAAGATTAAAACATGGCACTACATATGTAATTCGAATTACGGAGACAGGCGTATGTACAGTGATATTGGTGATACTCATACAGCATAGTTTTTAAAGGTCTTCTTATCAAGATATAATGCATGATACTAGTCCAACGTTTGGTTGATATATGATATCTCTGTACAAGTATAAGATGTATGCCTTCTTTCAGCATACATGTACATTTCATACATGATTCAAAGAGAATGTGCAATTACAAAACCCTAGTTTGTTCTATACTCAGGGGATATTGCGACAGATATACTAAATGAAATTGACTATCAAATTACACCCATGTTTATTAGATAAAGAATTATTAACTTTCCATGCGGTCATAGAACTGCATATATAATGTATATATAGGACATGCATGTGGGCAAATGAATTATAATGTCTTCTAGGGCTCTTCAAGCTTTTGAAGCGTTTGACATTTTAATCAATGTATCCCAGCAATTATGTTGCGATAAAAGTAAGGCCCAGTTTGTGACCGATGAAATGAGGAAACAAGTTGGTCTATTGAAACTAATTCTCCGGTTTAGGGGGAGCATCCTACCACCAACCTACCACCAGGCCTACAGCAAGGTCCCCTGCGATCTCCATTAACTAGGGTGTAATGGATTAGCACGACTATAAGGCGTTATTTATGGAGCTTTTAGTGGGTTCATCGTAACGAGCACCTCCTTCCCGACTAGCTCAACCCCCCACCCCCCACCCCACCCTACGCCTAGACGACTGGTTGCGTCTAGGCAGAGAGAATGAAGAAGCAAGGGGTTGGTTGGGTGGGGGAGATCAGTCGTTGTATCGGGTTTCTGCGATATGACAAAGACAAGGCACTATGAAGGAAAGGCAACGCTTTAGATTGTAGATCACCCATCTGTGCTCTGGCATACCCGCTCCCCACACAGCCGAGCAGCTTATGCCGGGGCTGTCTTTGGGTGCTGACATGGCCAGATCGGCGGGAGCTACTCCTAAAGGATCGGCCAGCATGTGTGATGGATCGTATATGATAAGGTATCTGGATACCCATGGGAGGCCGACCCTGCATGACCCTTACAAGACTACGAAGTTGATGGATTGGCTCTTCTAGCTTTCTTCTACAAATTTTTTTCTCGGCACTGCCCCCGTAAGTTGAGTACGACCTCGCGAGAGGCCATAGTGCCGACCGATCTGACTGGCATATGCTGGTCTATTTCAATTTTCTGCCCAGGTCTTATTGGTGTGTTAAGCTGACCGAAAGAGACAGTGATGAAGCGGGAAATAATTATAAAGCCAAATACCTCATACATACGGATTATACAGAGCAATACTTGATGGAACAAATATGTTTGTTTCTTCTAGTACCTAAAGAAAGTTCGCAAACAACCGTAGGAAGAAGACTTCAATAAAGAGTACGATGTGATCATATCTTCATCTGGTATACCTACTGGGAATAACATGTCTGATTTTAATTCTGACCATAAATGATGCTAAGATCACTTAAAACGTATTTGTAAAGACAGCACGTACCCAGTGAACCTAGACCTGGAATGGAATGGAATGGAATCAGGGGTGAAAGCTATCAAGGGGAACCTTATGGATGATGAATTTCACAAATGCGAATACCCTTTCATGTTGTTTATCTATTTAGTTTTTCTGTCTGACAACGAATAGCTTTTATCTTCAAGGACTATGCTTCAATCTTGAGTCACGGATCAATCTCCGAAGACAAGGCATCCTAGAGGGAGAGCCCCTTAGTGATTGCTGCAAATCAACATGAAAAGATTCGATTCGTCCTTTGATGGATGTATTCCAACTTTAGCCCATTGGAACCAAAACAATCCAAGTCCTTTCCTAGGTGATTTGGGACTCGGTTTCCTGAAATCCTGCTTGGCTAAGTTCATGGGATCACTATTCAAACCATCATTCACAGGAGCCCAGGTGTTTTGATGCCCGAATGAACGAATGATGAAATATTCACCATGGATATTGCTGTTCCTCATTCAAGATTTTTTATAATGATCTTCTAAATCCAGGATAACTATATTATAACCCAGGCCTCAATCGATATTTGAAATCAATCTTGTTTTCTTTGGCCTAGATACTGAATACATGAACGTTGACCCTTCGCTGGACATGTGAGACAAAGGGAGAAATGCAAAACGATAATAATCAATCACACATTTCTTTTTAGTCGGAGGCGATCCTTTAGGTTCGGCTGGTGAACTGTTAACCAACATGGGGAAATCGATGTCTTTTGTATGAAACATAATTTTAGATCGGCTATAACTTCACACCTATTTGCTTTTATTCGTTTATGCTTCTTGGAAAACTAAATATTTGTGAAGAAGATACATAGATATTCCAGATATCAAATATATAATAGGAATATATATTTGGTATTGTTTATTAACACTGAAACAGTACATTGGTTTTAAGGATCCTGTTTTGGATCTATCCCCATCTTCCCCCAATGCGCTGTTCTCTTATTACGAAATACGTAAAATATGAAAGGAGCGGTGATGAAGAGTAAAAAGAGTAAATTAAAACACGAGGCTTGGTCTCGCGCGATCGGGATCGGAACGAGACCAAAGGCACGTCTTGACACAGGACGCCCAGTGACATGACACGACGTTCCCTGACGTGCTGTGGCATGGGAGACACGACAGCAATGACGTGTGTGGAATACGACCAGCTAGTGAGGATGTCATGGGCCTGTCTTGTTGAAGCTTTTGATCATTAATACAAAGCATCATTGAACCATACTCGATCGCCTGTGGACGGATGAACGCTAATCATTATATTACAGTTTTTAATTTAATATCGATTCATTTGTAACTTTTTGATATTCATATTCAGTGAGTGGTTGAAAAACTATCGATTCTATGCCCAAGGTTTTTTAAACAGGTTGATTTTTTGCTTACGAAGGCTAAATGATTTCTAGAGCTCTATTATAAGATTAATCTTGCTAATCTGTTGAGACTTAAGATATTTTTTTCTACTTGATAAAGTGAGAACTCATCATCTCTTGTTCGCTACATTTGAACAGTTAATGTTCAAAAATACTTTTGACACCAAACAGTAAATTTATATTGATTTAAACGCATATCCAAGTGTCTACGTATGCATGTACATGAAGGATACTTACAGGCATACACTTAAAAATATGTGTGCAAAACCAATGGCTGGAATAGTAACTTTTACAAGAAGTAATATTCTATATCTCCGTCATACCGCAATTTGACGAACAGGATGATTCATGTAGCGATAAGAATCCATACATCAAACGTCGGATCTTAAAGATTGCATAGTCTAGCTAGGGTCTACCCTTATTGTACGGTGTGACACCCTGTACCAGTGTGTATTACGATTAAATCAAAATGTCTAAAGTCTAATTTAATTACATTGACTTCAAGTCTATAAAAAGACATCCAAAGTGGAAGATTCCAGACCATGATTAAATCTAAAATCCTTTAGTGAATTTCGAGGATGTTGGAATAATCACTAATCTATGGCAAAGATTTGGATTGATGGACCAGGGACGACCTGCTGCCAATTAAAATGCTTCTCTCAGTGATTGATAGCTAATTAAAGATGTAAGTTAATCCATGTATTTACGTAGGTCGTAAGTAAAACATGCCATATTAGATCGGCACTCTCGGGTGTTAAGTTTGCATCAAGCCCTGTTATCCACTACGAAGGCAAATACACTGAGATCCACATAAATTATTCCCTTTTAAATACTATCCAGTCGTTGGCGATTTGTTTTCGTATACTTCTTCTATTGTATCCACAACTAAAGAGCTACAAGTCGATGCGAATTCATAAATAACACATTCTACGAACATCAAGATAACATTTTTAACCGAATCGTCATATTTCTTTAATGGTTATCATATTCACAGACCGGCATGCACATAGAAGAAGGAAACCTGAGGATTTAGCATCGTATTTTGCTACAATATCAAGCTACAGTCTTCTCAGATACTGTCAGGCCTCTTTGTCTTCCTGCCTTAAACTAGGTGCAGGGGTTAATACAACTAATTAGGACTTCAGGTTCGTTAGCCTAAACGTATAATCACCGGATATAATGTGATTGATGGGTAAAATACGTACACTAATATATGATGCTCGAGTAAAAACAAGAAACAATTTAAGATCAGCTTCGTTTAGTCAAATACTTTCTTTAAGATACTCAGTTTATTTTTCTAATTGATTGTCAAGGCTCTAAGCTTTGCTTTTGAGAGAAATATTCAGAGAACATCGG
This sequence comes from Sthenelais limicola, assembly GCA_942159475.1. Classification (NCBI taxonomy): domain Eukaryota; kingdom Metazoa; phylum Annelida; class Polychaeta; order Phyllodocida; family Sigalionidae; genus Sthenelais; species Sthenelais limicola. The sequence goes on along the minus strand of OW804097.1, from coordinate 64,850,119 downwards.
TCAAATGATTCTATATGTTGAAAAAAATCTATTAATTTGGTATTAAAAGCGCATTAATGTAAGGAAAAACCTGTCTGGTTTGATAAGCCATCGCATTTCGTTCGTCCTTCACGGGGCTTCCTCTTCTAATTACCTTTGTTATAGTAATCCTAGGAGTTCGATGCCCTAGAATTAACAGACAGCCAGACTAATTGATATTATTATGAACCGTAATACACGATTCAAACATTTGGTGGAGTCATGGACGTTAACTAGAATTAAGATTTCCGAAATCTTGAAAGAAGCGCATTAAGACAAAGACATTAAGCTCTTAAAACGTGGTAATTCTATTAGGCATTCCGTATAAAGAGAACATGCCATTAGGTCTGAAGCAAAAGTTGGAGCTAGTTCACATTTCTTCCGAGAGGGGGACGGGCTGGCTTATGATTGGTGTTCGAGTCAAATGCTAGGGGGCGACACTTTCGGGGGAACCAGTAAAGCCAAAGGTGCTTCCACCAACGTTTCCATCCATTATTGAAACAACGCATTCATTCCTATGCACATTCTGTCGCAAAAGCAAGCCAAAGCATTAAAGGTTATGGAAAATATATTGCGTATAAAACCTTAAACTTTTAATAGTCTTCATTAACCATAATTATCTAAAATCTGGTATGAGCTAGGTAGATATACAGGTTAATTAACGTGTTGGTTGCGTACAAACGAGTGCAATATTCTAAGCAACGGAAACCAACGAATTAGTTAACAGATTTATTAACTCACTAGTAACTCATAACTCACTAGTGAAATACGCACTATGTGTAACTCACTCCAGATACGTTGTTTTCAGAGCAATGCGTGTATAATATAATATTAATAGTGAGGAGCATACATTTGGTTACTTACTTAGCTTTTGATATCAGCGTTCGAAATTGTTTTTGTTACAAAGTACTTTAAAATAGTTGGCTCTGACAAAAGCCAATGACGACAATTCTACCTGTTTTAGAGGTTGAATGTCGAAAAGGATTTGAGACGAACATGAGAATTTGATATCATAATTAACTGATAACATAAGTAATTTAATGTGCTTCTATCTCATTGGCTATTCATTATTCAGAGTGATTAAAGAAGTTTTAAAAGCTGATAATTAAGATCTATGCAAATTGAAATATGCGAGGATTATATCAATATTCTTTTGTATATATCGTACGCAGTATTTAACTAAGAACCAGTCTTCCTCGACAGTTTGTATGCAGGAAAAATAGATGGCAATCCCTCGGTAATTGGTCTGTAGACGTAGCACGAGATAAATGAGTCAGTCTTGCCTCGCTCAATTATGACTTGACAAATGTGCGAGGTAGTTTGATGGATGGCTTCTGATTAGTTATAGATATAACTGCTTCAACCAATTGAACTTTGCTCATGATAACAGCTCGCGAGATAGTCCCTATAGGAAAGCCCAAGACAAATTGATTGTGTTATCGCTGGTCGCGTCTCTTGGTGACTGCTTGGTCGCGACGATCTCTCTGCGTCCCTCAGATTCTTCCCATCCGGTCTGATGAATCTGAAGTGCATTGGCTTTCTTCCCATGTGAAGAAAAATTGCGATTGAATAAACCGGTTTAAACGTGTATAGATGTTGCTCATGTGAGTAACCATGATTTGGAATGTTGGTAAACTATTTATTTCTGATAAATTATAAAATAAGTTCGTATACTTTAGGGCCTCATGGGTTTGATCGTTAGTTTATGAACGGAGTAAGATCTGAAAAGCTTAAGACAGTGGATAAAACAAACCATCGCTCCACTCCCAGCCTTCACGACTAGACTGCCCCCTGCTAGCCAAATACTGCACCCATTTTGACAGTGATAGCGACACCGTCTGGTGTAGAAAATGTACAACTCAAACATAAGGAATAGAGGTTCCCATGAAATAGCTCCACTTTCCATATACTACTCACAGGATAGACCTAATCAAATTTACAAGTATACGTGTAAATCATACGCAGATATAGGGCTGAAATATTGTGTTAGTTATTTTTCCTGGTTTGTGTTTGGAATATATCCTGTTAATTAATGTTGTTCCTAATATGGAAAGTAGATATTGTTCGCGCAGTTTGTTAAAAGTACATTATTTGAATTTTAACTATTTCGACCTCGCTCGCTACTGATATTTCAAATCGTTTTGAATAAGCTTTTAAATAAAAAACAATGCAAATGATATTGAATTCATCCTAGATTTCTCAGGTCATGTTGCACTTAACTCTAATTGCCGTCGGATTTGCTTACAGCATGGCAAGCCTTATCAACCCACGGACAAACAGGTGCAAAATGAAATGGAGCAAATCCTCCTAGGAAGTCTGCCCTTGGTGAAAGCATGCTTTTCTTGTGATGATGTTGATGGTCGATAGAGTAGATTGCTTGAGATGTCGATGTAACATCAGGCGAAAAACCTGCTTCAAAATTCAGCTGTTTCATTTGTAAGATGGAGGTGCGAAAACACTTTTGAAATAGATCGATCGAGGGGCGAATATGTTGTGTATTTGTTTCTAGTTTGCTATGTTTACCTGTCCTTTCCAATTTGTCTGCTCGTTCTAGTTGTATCCGCAAAGAACCATCGCATCGCAACGCGACATTAGAAGTATTACAATAGGCATACATCATGAATTCATGCGAAAACAGTATTCTACTCCTACACAAGTAACTGTAATACTATTATGCTTATCAGTATGATACAATACAATTATATTGTTGAATGTGACATGTTACAGGATAATGAGTCACAAGTCAATTAATTGCTATTTTTCAAAGTGATTTTTCCACAAGATATATTTGAGGAAATGTTTCATTTTTAAGGTGTTTAACCCTTTTTGTAGCATGAATACATACATGTACCAAATTGTAAGTCAGTGTATTAAATATGGCCGTGCATTTCTAAGTTCATCTTATACAGTATATTTAGCTACTTTACTAGTAAATGTCCACCCAGAATTATTGCAATTTTTTTTTCAAAACTAAAATATAAAACGTAAAATATAGGAATACTTATTAGATGGCCTTGATGTTTACCATCATTGGAATTGGCTTGGTCTAATCTTTTCAAACATGATATCTCAAAATCTATTTTTAGCGACTTGTGACTCATTTTTCTTTAACACATCACAAATGGCTACGCTCAATTAAGGAATAATTTTTACTGTGCAATATTGATATACTTCAATTTTGGTTGTGGATGTAGGTTTGATTTATGAAATCATCTTGAAGTTAAGTATCATTTGAATAAGCCTATACATGGAGAAGGAATGTCCAAGTTTATTTTGAAGTCATCTACTACCTAAACTGTTATTTAATAGGTACGAATTAAACAGTTGTTGGTTTGTACATATTGTACATAATGTTTTTCAAATTTAAAAAATTTCTTCTTTTTTTTCTCTTATCACTTCTTAATATTTCTTTTTCTCGTCGTAATGTACTTATATGCTTAAAATTTTTCTAACGACAGCCTCGAATGAGAATAGTGTGTAACTGCATAATTTCATCTTGCTGAATAAACATCTTTAAAAACAAAAAAAAACATATTGTCTGCATTTCCTCATAGCATGGTAACTGATAAACTTGTTCTCTTATATTTAGATGGCTTTCTTTTTCCTTCTTTTCTTTGGTAAACGCATAAGGAACGGGCAATACGATTACATTTGTAAATTTGATGAAATAAATTTCGAGTAAAAGTAATTAAAATCTTCCTAAACTTACATTCGAAATTTATTTCATCAAATTTACAAATGTAATCGTATTGCCCGTTCCTTATGCGTTTACCAAAGAAAAGAAGGAAAAAGAAAGGTAAGTTTAGGAAGATTTTAATTACTTTTACTTACGAACAATTTGTGGTGTACTCCATATTACTTTGACCTATTACGTTTATAGTTACAATGTACTCATCTGCACGAACATTGACTTCAGATTTATATAATTTTGACCGTAAACCTAATCTGGCGAGTCATATTTGATAGTTTAGTCAAACTTCCTTTAATAATACTTTGGTAACATAACACATATCACCGACAAGGGTATAGACCATGGACATAACCTTCTACATGCAGAGCACTTACTTTAAAAGAAAGTATTCATTTACTCACCTACAGCCCAGAGGACGCCATGAAAAGATAAAAACAAAGACAACTTTATCGTATGAAACATTGCAATGTAATCATGTATCGTGCATGGTATACACATTTATAAAGTAAATGAAACCATGGTTAATCTGAACGATACAACAACTCAAGTGTTTGAAGTACCGCAAGAAAACAGAAAATAAAACAGACGATGGATTAATGAGTTATTGGCATGTCTGACATAGGCTAATACGAATTCCGGGGAAATACAGCTTGATATAACCCTTCAAATGGTTCCTATATAAGCAGGTGGCCTTACCCGGTGCGGTAAATGAGATATTTCTCAGGTTAAAAGTGAATGGGTAGTTTGCGTGTGTTTAAAGGACCCTACTGTTATTCAACCCTCACTATTTGGCATGTGGTGTCTGGAAAGGTGCCTAGGAAGGAAACAATAGTTTTGGACTGTCGGATCGCCTTGTCAAATGAGTTGTACACTTTTTCCGTACACTCCATTACTTTAACTAGATGAAAATGGGGAATTTATTTTCGGTTAAATTCTTTTAATAATGAACCAAGATCTAACATTCAAGATGTTATATAACTCATCCGGAAAATATGTAACATTTTGCACTGCCAAATTCCCAAAATGATAAATAATATGTCCTTGAAACCAATGTGCAGACACAATGTACATTAATATCATCAGACCCTTGCCAATTAACATCAGTCCATGTATAGCCCCCGATTTCTGGATTGTCTGGCATATATCTAAGGTTACAGGCAGCAACACACTTCCACTTCTATTTTATTTAAGAACCTTGGATGCAGGTAATTACATTACGTAAACTACTCCAGATGCGGTCATTAAATTGAACACAGGTTTATTCCGCCGATTATTCCATTAAAGAATAGTATAATCCTGTTGGGAGAAGTGCATGACGTCATCAAACTATATATTTGATCTATCACGAGAATACATCATTCACACCCATCTCATCTTGGGCAAAGCAATAGCCAAAAGTACAAATTATACACCGGCAGACGAGATGATAAAGGATGGCGATTTATTACAAAATTAGCTCATCCATCTTATGATTACAGAAGGTCCTTCCCCTTGCCCGTGGGCCTGGTTAGGTATTGCTGATAAGTGTAATTTGATAAAGGGGTTCGCTAACTCTCAATATCATGTCATCCATCACTAGTGGTGTCGACACAAGTGGATATTTCTTATGGCTTTCCATTTCTAAAGCTCATTGGTAAAACTCTCAAGGTGGCACTCCGCGGAAAGCGCTTGTTCCTAAGGTTTATGAGCGATTCTGATACATCTGTCGATACCGAAAGGGGGTGTTTAACAATGCGATATCGCGTGACAACAGAGTTATCATAATTAATCTTTCCTTCTGTCTTTGCTAGGCGGTACATGCAAAAGAACGGTATCGCTCAATGATGGTTAGACGAGTTTATACTAGCGATAAAACTCTAACGCAACGCCGACGTGTTCTCATGAAATAGATCAAGGTTTGTTCATAACACAGACATTGACTTGTTTCAAAAATTATCCCCATGCCAATATCGTGTACCTTGACATTTATGTGCCACATTAATCATTTTAAGTTTCCAAGCTTTATTGTCGAACTTTAACTTACACCGTGCTTACCTCTTATGAAGGGCGAGTGTTTAGTTTAGTTTAGTACAAAAATTGTTTCCTTTTGTTACATTAATATTGAAACTGGCATGAGACTTCTGAGAGGCAATACAATTATGACCTCTACATTGGTAAAACATAGGATTCAACGTTAAGATCATTCAAATCGGCCATCTTGATAAAAAAAATGGCGTCCATCCTGAAATTTGTGAAGCTCTGCTTATTGCAAATTGATTTCATTAAATTACATTTCCTTCTCAACTAAGAGCATTGACCTTTCTGCTCAAACGGAAAAATAACAATAATACTGTTTGAATCAGGACTTTCCAGTCCATTGTGTAAAAGTCTGTATTGCGGAGGCACCATTACTGATAACAATGATAAACTATATAAGTGCATTAGCTCAAAGTTCTATTACTTATCTCGTCCCTAGAGGAGATGTCTGCAGTAACTGAATCGAAAACGGAAATCAACCATGACTTACAGGATAGTGTTCGCCTGAGGAAGAAGACCCAAAAGGAAGACGGGCTGAGAGGAAAACATGAAAAGCCCATATAAGGATCGGGTTCAGAACATAGAACCCCTCGTTCTATAAACAGTATGGGACCTGTTCAGTGGCAATGTGACTCCGGATACATTCTAAATCCCATGTCTTCATGATTGCTGAGCCAGGGATGAATTACGTCCAGTGGTCATATTACAAGAGCTCAAGTCTGATTCAATCCAGCAAGGGGAGGGGGGCATTTGAGGATGAGTTCTGTGGATGGGCAGCATAATAAGGGCCACAGATAGTATCCAGACCTAAGACTCACTTGACAAGATTGACAAATTCGCTGTCAGACCCTGGGAATTTATTTTTAGTCTCCTGTCACGGTCCGAAATGTTTGAAATGAAGAAGAGTGACAGTCGTTATTTTTGCCTAATAAATTTTACATTAACTCAAACACTAAAGTTTGTTGTCGCTAATTTAAAAGTGGTTTGCCTTTGCTGGAGACTCTCATTGAAATGTATCACATCATGTGAAATCTTGTCGAATAAACATTTTTTTTTAAAAAAAAAAGACCCAGATGTATTGGTTCAAGAGCTGGTATTGCTCCCCTGGTTTCCAATATCTTTATATTTATATATGATAGATGAGATGAAAGACAATATGAATCTAATTTACACTTGAGACTTGTTCCTGAACGAAGGTTATTTTTAAATACAGAATAATAAATCATGTATGATAATTCGATACTATATATAAATACTCCTACTTGCCTTACCCTCATTGGTAATATTGCCTATTTGATCAAATGTCTATAAACCATCACTCATTTTAATATATAAACCATTATTTTTTTCGGTCAAATGAAATCAGCGCGATGTATCTTAACAACAAGATCTTTTTACCCATGAGAGGAGACTCGGTACTGATAAAGCTACCATTGATCCGAACGTCTACATCTGACAATAATGAGACGATCTTTCAACTAATTGAGCCCGTGGGACTGCCAATTGAAGTCAATTAAGTCTTTCTACACTTAAGCAAATTGTTATAATTGACAGTCCAATAAAACATCTTTCTATTTACGACATCTGCATCGAACAACTAAACTTCAGATTTCTAATATTTAATGTATGAAAAATTTAAAAAAAAACTTGCTTTAATCTTGCCAACATCCAGTTCAAAGGAATGGATTTCTCTTCGTTCGTGCGCAATATGCACCACAACTTTGGCTGTTAAACAAGTTCACCCTTTCACATTTAATTACACTAAGAAATATCTCAAGAAGTAGCCGCCGAAATTCAAATTAATGAAAAAGGTTTTACACACATCCAGTTAACACGCAATTCTTTTTATTGCAATCCATTCATTAACACACAGGCAGATGCCCAATTTATTCGCCACCTGCCGGTGAACTAGTTGCCTTTCCTTCCGGATGATCAAGCCATCGAGCCGTGTTTCCAGAATCCCAGGACATAAAACAAAAGTGCCGTATATCTCGTCCCCTGGCTTCTTTAGTATTCCAAGCCATCCTTGAGGCTACTTTTGATTGTTACCTAAGCTTTCTCTTTTCAGCAGATCACACCTAGAGTCTCACTTTGTGTGGACATTTGTGGCACTGGGTGTTTGTCTGCAAGGAAAGCCTGTGCAGAGCGGGCACAGTTGTTGCTACGCAAGGGAGGAGGAGGCTCAATTGCCCTGGGCAAACCAAGGAATACCAACAAGGCTTTGCCTGCATAATCCATTCTGAACTTGATACTCAAACATCTGCTTGAACGAGCTCCAGGGGCACATGCAATCTTTGGTGGACAGGACTCAGAAGAAAACATCTTGAAGACAAGAATCTGCTTTGAATCAGTCTGGACAAATACTAACCCAGGGTTTTCAGTACCTTGTACACCCCCGCAAATGTATTTTCATCACTTAATTATATACTGTTTGTTGGAACAGGGCGTTGGTTGAATAGGTCCCGACAAATATCAATGGGAATTTATTGTCGATCCTTCCCAATATTCTGTCATGGAAAGCAGAGAATTAGAGCAAGATTTCTCCATTTTACAGACCCAGAATCAAAGCCAGAATGATTAAATGAAATCTCAGACTTTGTCTGAAATTTTAATTCACAGATTTTACCACACAAGTGGCATAACCTTTCCTAGAATTAGGTAGATAATAATATCTCAATCCACAACATCTTAATCCCGATTAATTAACTTTCTTCATCATGAGTTTGGGGGAAAGGAAAAAGACTGGTAAATATCACATGAAAGAGAAAGCATCGCATTTATTGCACTCCACAAGTTCATGCAGTAAACAATCTTTAGCTCACATGCGACATGTACTCGTCGAGGACTGTACCTCTAGATTGTCCCTTTGTCTATTTTTCATTTTTTTGTTGAATTGGCTTCTAAATCTCTCTGCCATGAATCGGACAGTCTCGGGTGATAGGTTTTATTTCAGTGTTTCTGTGGCACTCCTTTTCTATTTCTGTATGTTAAAATTCGAAATGTAGGATTAACTATAAATATTACTTCAATGATGTTAATTATACCTTTTTTATACTAAATGTATTAGATAATCGGCCAGAACTGAAAACAATGTACCTGATACATAATGTCTAGCTGAAATAAAATATTAAACAACAAACACACACCTTTAGAACTGCATTCTGATTTTTGTTCTAAAATTCTACGTGAGTTGTATTCTACAAAAGGGTGACCCCATAATACGTGTCCTCGAGTTGGAGACGATCATCTCAGCTCTCGTTTGTACTAAAAGCCTAACACATGGGCGCGAAAGATTCTTTTTACCGGTTACTTCATTCTACACGAATGGGATCGTGTGCAGTGGTTGCCGCCTAAAGTAGAGATCTTTGTTTGAATGTAATCTTTCATGGGATGTAATTTGTTCGAGTTGCATGTAGATAAATGCATCTAACAACTTTGGGGATCGGGAGGAGAGCGAGCGTAAATGGGGAACAGCTGCTCCCATTGGATTCCCATGCACACTAGTAAGATTAGAGTCATGTCTTCATAACGCTCCCATTCAGGCCTTTGCTCTGCCTTGTTGGGCTTCCTTATCCGCCTACTAGTTCTAACCTGGAATATTCAACAGTTTTGATCCCTCCATCCAGATTACGATGGTTAAGATAGACATTTTTCTCTCCTTTGCCACTCTACACTGTCTATGGATAAATAATGCCAGAATCTTCTATTGTCTAATATCCGAACTGGAGATGCATGAAAACCGTTAATTTCGTTCAGTTCAAACGCTCTGCGGGTTAACCCTTGCGAATGGAATGACCTGCTGGTTATTATGACCTGCTGTGTGGAATGGTGCAACATTCTGCCATACACAAACCAGTCGACCAAGGATATTGTAGATTAGTCCCTGTGTAAAGTGTAACCATCTCTGCGGATTTTAGGGTCATCAAAATGAGAAATGATTCTGCTGATGGGTTAAATAAATTTGGCGAATAGAAATAAAATATCCTCGGTTAGTTTTTTTCTTTATTCCCAACACTTTGCTTTAATAGGGGGAACTTGTTCAGGGTAATGAATAATAGAACAAATATGGATTTCAGGATAGCTTATATCTTAACAACATTTTCGTTGAATTTATCATAATGCGAATCCACTACAAATATCATGGAACTGCAGTACCTCTTTCAGGATTGTTGCAGTTGATTCGAGCAGACCCAAATGGAGCAACAGGTTTCCAATTGTAAAAACCGATAAAAACAAAATCGAAAACTGATCATCACCAATTGTTGTCATCAAATATTTATTCACGGCTATTTTCACTCAAGAAACTGATGATAACTGCATATTTTTGTGGCTTTCTTTTATATTTTACTTTTTACATTTTGTTAAGTGAAGTGTAACCTATCCATTTTAGGAGAATGTGTTATATAACTTTGTGTCTGTTCCATAACTTCTTTATAATAGGCAGTTGTATTTTCAAGATTGATTTGAAAATAACAATGTCCCATTATAGTATTATTCCGAAATGAAATAAATAAAATATCCGACAACGTTAAGTATGCATTCAATAGGACCACTGATGATGCGTTGAATAGCCAGTCGTTCAGTTGTTCCCACTCCATAAGCACCCTTACAGAAGTAAGGAGGGGAGGGATGGTGCACATCAAGGATAGCTGGCTAATGTTCAGGTCGTCAAGGAGTACCCCAAGTGCAGGCGTGGATGTATTATGTGCGTCTACTACCTCGTAAAGCTCCTCAAAATCCCCAGATTTGGGGGAATATATTTAGGTTTGTGACATGCACAGGCAATAAAGCATGCTACCCTAAGTGACATTGATAACTCCATGGGTAGTGCTGCAGATTTTATAATGAGGATGAGTGGGTGGGAGGATAAATGAAACTTAAAGTAACTCGTCGAATCTATACAATTTTTCTGAATTGGTGGTATTCTAACGGAGAGTCATATAAATACTAATACACTAAATAAACCCCCCACCCATGACTGAAATGTCAATGGGACACTTTTTTATATGAAAATAAATAAAATTAAAACATACTTTTGTTAGGTTATTCATCCAGGTATGCATAAGGCATGGCATTTGCCATCCTGAAAAATGGGCTTTTGACTTGATTTTCACCTCCCACCTGGCTTGTATAATTACAGTGATTTATGTTCTCATTATTAAAATGAAAGGGGTGGAATGAGATGAGATGACTGTTAATATGAATGTAATGAGGTTATACAATGTTACGTAATGTCTCATAACATGACCATGAGATGCAGACAAGATTTGTGAAGTAAGTCAAGCTCGCAAGACATTCTTGTATTTTCGCTATTTTTTCAATGATTTCTAACATAGCCTAATTAAGAAAGACATATCCACTGAGAACAAAAATTATTCTTAGTATAAAATGTGGTTCTCGGCAGAAGATTTGGACCCAGGTCGAGTTACTTCAGTGTGTTAAAAACAAAAAAAAATCTATAGAAAAACAAACAGTACTCTGGCCTGCAATCACTTAAAAAACGCATTAAACAAGGATACAAGACAATGTCAGGAAACAAGAGCTTCATAACGACAGTGCATAAAAGAACTAGTTTCCGTGGCTTGCTCAACGTTTGCAACCAGAGTAAGTCATGCGAATAGGCGGGATGAATGGTTAGGCTAGTGTCAAGTAAAAATGCAAGTCATGTTTCCCCAGGCCCCCAGATACATCGCACCGCGTTGCCTCCACACAAGCTCCTTTCATCCCATGATACTTTCATCTTGCGAACCTTTTGTCAACAGGTCCCTAGCCTAGACGAGCACCATAGAGTAACTCCGCACCTTTCAAGTATAGACCATTTTGTACACTTCTAACGACTCACACTCACCTCCATAGGTCTCTATGGAAGAGTATACCTCTATGAGGTATTCTCACTATAGGATACACATGTATGTATGTGTATGAATGAACATTCTTCATGCGAGTGCACTTTACTATAACTCTTAGTTATAGTCCTGTAAAGGTTAGGTCTTTGCTCTATTAAATATAATATGTATTCTAGCTAGGACTGTAGCGGTTGTACAGGTTAGGTGAAGTTGGTTAAAACCATTAGACTTCTCATGATTGGTCATTGACCCATGGTGATCAAAACCTGATATGGATCACGGAAATGGGAGCCGCTTCCTGCCGCTAGGGGACATTTTTATATCAACATCCACACGTTTCTTCTTATAACAGCAAAAGTATTGATCTGAGCTATTTGTAATTAAAACATAACTATTGGGTTATAATTAAAATTGTGTATTACATGGCATACAAATAAGAGCTAGTTATCTGATCTAAATAAGTATACAATGCTCATGTACTCACTAGAAAGAGTACGCTACATGACGACCCAGTTGAAATTTTACAATAAAATGGAATTGTCAGCAAAGCCTAAGTACAATGGCAACTGTCTAGCTGCGATTGAAAACGTTTTGTTAGAACTCCAGTACAGCTATGTGTGGGAGTTCAGTAGATCCTAAACAAAATATTACCAGTGCTTGATTGAGCACAATGGAATACATTAAGTCTAGATAGTGTTTCTTGCTATAGTATATAGATGTATAGGATATCCTATTATATGGGTTAATTCTTAGATTATATTCATGATATAATATTATGTGGTTGTAGCTACACTTTCTTGTTGTAATGCTTTGCTGAATAACCATATCTTAAACTAACAAGAACAGAGGCTCAGAGCCCTTACCAAAACCTTAAAAGTGGCTAGTCTATGACACACCATAAATGGTAAATTCCAATAATCATGTAACAAAGACATACACCACCATATATGAAACGTTATCATTTCTATAATATCATTTATATCCAAATATACGAAAATATATGAATATATCCTGATTGTTTCGACAAAAGATCACACTTTGGAGGACCTGAGCGGGTTTGGTGTAAATATAATGTGAGGAGAAGCTGTAGTCAGGGGTCTATTCTCGTCCCAGCCTCTTCTCTATCAGACCCTATCTGATCCAATAATAGATTGTAGGGAATACAGCAGGTGTCGCTCGTTCTACAAGCCGTTCCATCACGTGATGATAGTCTATTAGGGACAATAGGGGTCTATGGAATGCTCCCTACAGACTGGGTCCATCTAGGCCATGAAATATGCAAAACAATAAGACCCACAACAAGAGCAGACAGGGAGGGGGTACACCCCATAAAAGTAGTCCTGAGCACCTACCATGATTCATGGGGAGAGAGGTCTAGCTTAAAATAGACCTTTAGGAGAAGGAGGCGAATAAATCGTCAGCAGAGGAATAACCTGTAAATTTTGTATTTCCTATACCGAGAGGAATTGAACGACTTTCTTTTATTTTAGGTCATAGGGGAATCTAAGTTTACTTCAATTATTCGATACCTTCACTTGGACTTTATATTTTGTAGTCGATAGAAATAAATAATTTGTCATTTAAAAAAAAATTGTCGCTGGCCTATACGTTGTGTCCTTAAATCTTATACACCACAAGATTAAACGACAGCAACTGCATGTGATATGCATCGTGTTAGAGTATTAATATGAAAACGATGCTTAAAAACGCTACCGCAAATCTAAAAGATACTCACATTGTGGACAAGCGTTTTTTTGTATTCAATCATTGTAAATGTCTTGGCCTGAAGTCGTAATAAAAAAAAATATCATATCCGAAATTGAGGCACCTTTATGAAACAAAGACCTATCTATACTGAGATTACTCGATCACAGTAACAGATCTTGCATATTATTATTAGAGCCAGCATCTGCATATTCACGTTTGTTCTTGGGTGCGACATGCATTTCTCCTGCTACCTTCGCTTGAAAGTGATTCATTTCCTTTTCAAAGAGAGATTGATAGCGTATTTTCATATTTGCATATTATATCAGTTTTTGAATATCACATTTGGTGTATCATTTATATGTTTGGCCGTAATTGGATTTTACCTTGATGTCTGATCAAGTTAAAGCATATATAATAATTTAACTTCCTCTCCTTGTAAACCACAGGAGATCAGGTTGTAAAAAAGAATCTACGGCTCCTCGCATATATTCGATACAACATTGCATCAGTTTATCACTAATCTAATGCATTCATTTGAGATGCCTGATTTTTTTTCCTTTCGAACTCATATTCAAAGCTTTAAACCTGATAGATTGATAACAAATAAATACGGTGAGGAAAGGATGTTTTACTTCAAACCGTCAGACCTAACTAAAAGTTTTGATAACGTCACCAAAGCTAGTCATAGACAACATAATGTGATGTGTTACAGGAAAATTAGTCACAAGTCGCCAAATTGCTATTTTTCAAAGTGTTAAATTCACAGGATTTCTTTGTTGGAATTTTAAGTTTAATATTTTTATTTTTGAAAAAAAGAGTTTGCATTATTTTAGGTGGACAATTACATGTAAAATAGCGAAATTTACTCTATAGGGTAACCATAGAGATGCATAAATATATGCAATACACTGTCGTGAAATGTGGTCCAGGTATCCATGGTCCCTCAAGGACTAAGCACCGAAGAAATGAGAACATTCTAACAAAGAGATCTTGTGAATAAATCACTTTGAAAAATACAAATTTTGTTAACTTTGACTCATTTTCCTTTAACATATCACATATAAAAAGATTAAGCTACTTTGGTTATAGTAGTATGGTGAGATGTACATAAAGTTTCTGAGGAGAAGTTTCTGAGTACAATCAATTAATATCAGATCCCTGATGGCGGAAACACGCGTACATTGCCGAAACGCATATAGACTTAGCCCTATATTTAACATAATACATGTCAACTTAAAACAAACTTATTCATTCCAAGAATATAATATAGATCTATATTTGTAGATGATGATTCGGTATGAACAAAACAAGATGGCAAACAATAGACGGTTAAACATATTCTTTATAAAAGGATATTACAAAGGACAGTCAGACATTCGTCTCCTATCTTATTACAGTGAAGATATGTCCATATACATGTAGTCTCTCTTACACAAGTAGTGCATGGAAAGATGGAATAACACCTGGCATCATTGTGGCCAGCAAAACATTTCTAACGATTTCTCCCAATCTGCCATGTCCAATCCTGTCTTTGGAACACTTGGAAGAAGAAACCCCAGGGCAGCACTTCAAAATTATCAGTCAGTCACTTTACCTTGTTGACAAACAGCTTTCAGGCAACTCAACTCAAATTAGGAGTCGTGGCCTGGAAAATGTCCAATTCCACCAATCGTTGGCCAACTGGAGAGGTGGGGAAGATGACAGAGCAGGCCTCCGTTGTCATCGCCGAGCCATTGTACACTATGACTCCCTAATGTTTAGTCAATTCTCTCTGTCTGACCCTGGTAACCCTCACCTGACCCCGTTCTTCAATCCGGGATCCTCCTTGGATGCCAAGCCCTTTCTTTCGTCGCCGATCAAAGCCCTCAATGCCTATTCACATGCCAGTTACTGTCAAGCTCGTGTCACTTTTGTTACCTTTGTCCCTGTCCGAACCCCTGGGCATTGAATAAAGAGGTATCACTGCTGCATGAGAAAAACCAGTCAGCAGAACCACAGAAAGTCAGACTTCTTGAAAATGTGAAAGGTACTGATACCAATCTATATATTTAACGGGTTAAATTAATTGCCATGACTTCCCTATATATGGTCAATTGGGAAGAATTCGGCGAAATCAAGAATGTCTCTAAAATAAGCTTTGTATTTTTTTCCGCTTTCTCGAATTGCTTTTTTCCATTTACCTGTTGTTGTTTATCAGATTTCCTTTCGTGGTCGGGTGTAAATTCCCTTCGACTAAACAAACCAGTAGACATGGATAACAGTGTTAGAGACGATTTCTTACAAAACCGAAGAAGAGAGGAGTTGGAGGCATATGTTTGAATGGATTACGTTTAACCCCATGTCTCTTTTGCATATAGTTCTTTTGTCTACAAACATACATTTTACAAATCGTTATAGACGATATATTTTAATGTGTGCGCTATGTTACTTCTATAAGAACTTCGCATTGGTCAAATAAATCCGTTGCAGAATGACATGGGGAAGAAATGGCCTTTCACAATTAAATTGTTTTCATCAGAAATATCTACTTTTCATCAATTCATATGTGGCCTGAAACACTGACAAGTGTCAATTGGATTCTAGTACATTTACAGGCGAATATGACAATCGGCCAGGCCGATGATCGAATGATTTGGGTCGTGATGATGATTCTTCAAGATTTTGCTTTAAATATCTATGTCCATGACCATATCATCAATCATTCACAGCAAAACTGTGAGGAAGAACGTGCTGACAGCTGCCAACAGCCGGAATTCAGAGCTTCACCACTCCTGGGCACAAGAATTACAATCACTTCCATGACCAGAGGACAATGTTGTTGCAAAACTGTGAAGGCCTGCTTCTCATATCATTGATGATAAAATAGCCTCGTCTGTGGGCGATTCATCCACACCCTATTCCATATCAGCAATCTCTAGGAATTGTCGATCTCAGGGAAAATGCTTCATTTAATGGTTGTCCGACCGCAAAGTGACAATGCCAATCAAACCATGACAGAGCTAGTCATTCTGGGCGCGAGTAGGTGGCATGAGGAGGAAGCCCAGCCCAACCGGAAGGGAAGGAAGCTAATTTGTTAAACACAACAACATCTACCAGGCGTTGATCTCAATGCGACGCATGCGTGTTAGGAACCTTGTGCACGAACCCATTCATTGAGACAGTTGTCGCCGGCATCCGGCCCCGACGCGAGCATAATAAATCGCAACGTAGACGCAAAAGGACTCGAAATGTTCGCCAGGCCGCTTCAAGCGCAATCTGCTCATTCTCTGTACTTCCGGTTCATGTGCACTACCTGAGGGCAGGGGGAGAATCATGCCATTGCCTGGCTGCGATGACTGTCTCAGGATTGTTAGTCGTCGGCGATGTCGCCCACAGAGGCGTTATCACTACAGAAAGTGTATACATGTATAATAAAGGAGTGAGGCATCACTTTCTCGAGCATGAGTCATCTTTCTGGCTGGAATTGTTCACAGTAGGATCGTGGACTGATTGTCGATATCGCTCTAACACGATCGCCTAATTTTCCCTGCTACAAGCAGTCAACTATCTTTTTCATCAATCTCCTTTCGTTTTTCTCCCTCCATACCTTTTTCATTCTCTCCTCATTAGTGTTGCACCGCTAGAGCTCGTAGTTGCTGTTTGACTGTTTTTCTGTTCTTAAAATTCTCCACCACGACATATTTATGCAAAAGACATTTTGTCCTAACTAGATTCTCGTCAGGAGTCATTTTATGATGAACGTTTCTTGAGCATTGTCCCCTTGCCAATACATTTGTATTGTCATGTTTGAACACCATTTTCCCTGCCAGTTTACAATTATTACAGACTTCAATGAGGATCAATGTATAGCCGCGCAATAAATATTAGATATCAGATTTTGCCATATTTATAGCTTTTATCTTTGCTCGGTCCAATTTACACATTTCTATTTTTATTCACAATTGAATTGATTCTGTAATGCATCATCAAGATTAATACAAAAAACAATTCAAGATTGTACATGTAAATCTAAAAAATATTGCTCCGAATGTTATCCGTCTTTTTTTAATGAAATTCAATGGCACCAATCTACATTAGAGCATGCATGCTCTAATGTATAGGTAGTATGTCTATCTTGTAGATCAAAGAAGTAATCACTATATGTGAAGGGTCCTAGTGTCGTCAATTCATACACTTATACATACTGTATGTGTACTGTTAATCATTTTCACATACAAATCTATGCATCATTAGCATCATCGCATAGAACTCCAACATATTAACTACAGAAGTTATAAGTCAATAAACATTGAAAAGAATGGAAGTACAGTCGACAAAATCCTACCCTTCGAGTAAGGACTGAACTGTTTAAAAATGTATCTTGCAATGAAAACATATTCCACGGTCAGACAAGTAAGCAAAATCTGTCTTGCAATCACATGTTGAAATTCACCTATAGAGGGAGCTTTATTTTGTGGGGAGGTGTTTCTTTCCAGACAAACGTGTACATAATATACACACACCCTCGTGTATGCAATGCCCTCCGGGGATAATCACAACCTCTTCGCTCAGCCTTGTTTGGGGCAATATTTCAGGTTACCGCTAAAGGCGGCCGCACCCATTGCTCCTCCTCCTTTTTCTTGTACCTCCTCTGAGAAACAGTCCACGTTCTATAATGGATGGGGAGAAATTATGAACAATGCCCGAGCTTAGTGCTTAATGGATTGAAAGGCCGCCTTGTCAAAGACAATTACGGCTGCTCCCCAAATTTGCTAAGCGTCTAAGACGCCATCTCCTGGTGAGGTCTTTATTTAACGGTGACCTTTGAACCCGGAAGCGAAGGTCGGAAGTGAGGTGGGCAGGAAAAGGTAGTGTTGGAGACGACAGTCTGTGGTCGTTTGATATAGGTTAGGGTCATTTAAAATGCCAACCGAAATTGGACGTTCATGAGTACTGAAATTATAGAAATGTTTGATACTTGATTACCCAAAATGTGTTCTGTACATAATAACTATGATGTGGTGTTAGCTATATATATTCGCCATATCTTTTGGTATCTTATATTGTAGATATTCTACCTATCAATTAAAAGGGAAAGCAGTTATCGGCCTATGACCTTTATACCTTCAATATTACTAATTGCTCGCTGTTGCCCTTATTGGATAACTAATAATCGCATAGTGGCGACACTTAGTTATTTGAAATTTTGATGACGCCCGCATATTACAAAACTAATGTAAACTGTACCCATGCCTTTATAAAACAAATTGAAACAAAAAAAATATAAAATGGGTAGCTTCGATAAATGAGTTTTATTCACCTGTCTTTACTATAACCCAGTTTGAATGTCGAATAATTACCAAAATAATTTTGTATCATATTCCTACATTATCTCTATTGTTTGGGTCATATTCCAAGGTATATTTAATTGCAATTGTTGTCTATTCTCGCAATGTGCTGTTTTTGTTATCCATATTGCATATCCACATTGTTTCTCAAATGCTTATTGAATAAAATGTATATAGACAGATTCGGATAGGACAATACTAAAGGGAAGTATTTCTGAATAACGCGTTTTCAATTTCAATATTACTTCCGCTATGGGCCATTTCTGCATGATGTGCCTGGCTTCAATTAGCTCAGCGAGCCTCCTGAGATTGATACAAAAATATGTAATGACTATACCTACAAGGAGATATAGACTGTGTTTTGGCCAACGTTAAAGTTAATCCACTGGCAACCTATTCGTTGCTGTTAGGTTTTTGTTTGGAGGTGAAAGGTATTTCATGGGTAATTCAGCTTCGATTTAAGGCATAGTTATGACTATTCATTACATTGACCATCGGAGCTGTGCTGCCCACGTACGATAACTATGGACTAGTCTGCCCTTTCAGCGGACATCTATTTTCTGTGAAAAAAAATGAACATTGAAAATCCTGGGAAGGGAGCAAGATTTAAGGTTCCTGTATCCCACAATGGACTATCTGTTTTATAATTATTTATCATATAGTAAGATAGGATAGTTGTCATCCGGAGCAACTAGCAATTGAATCACATGAATTATTCATGAACTGTGATGTAATTCCATTGGACCGTTCGGGTGGCAGTTGATAACTAAATTACATCGCATGAAGAAATATTTCAAGACGACTTAGATCAGAATATTCGTCCTTTAGTTGATCTTATATGCATACTTGTACACACTCGTAAATTTCGGTCAAAGCAGATTCAATCATTGGCTAAGGCTGTCTTGAACAATTAACATTATTTTGAGATCTAATCGCGGTGATACATATTCAATCATAAGAGTCAGAATGAAGTTTTGAAATCATAACTGACTCTGCATGGTACAAATAATATTCTTCTGTTTCGCGTAAATTGTTACCCCGAAGCACATTCAATTCATACTGAAAGCTTTTGATATCATCGGACATGACTTCGATGAAAACTACAATCTACCTCCAGGAACATATTACAGACATTAAGGCCTTATCTCTATTTGCAACTGACTCAATGTATACCATGTATCTTGACCTGAGGAGGCCTATGATATTTCCGCAACAAATATTCACTAATAATCATTGTTATAATATGCATACTACTCACCTTCAGGTTATCTGCTTCCAAATTTTGAAACAAGATATCCTTTGTGTGGGTTCTGCTGCAGGTGTCAAATAAACATTCCTGCTGTTACAGAAATCACGATGTGTAATATAAGAGGTTCTTCTCGGCTTAGGTACTCCATAAGGACTAAAATGTCCTACCTATCCCCCTCTCCAGGGTAAAACACTAATAAACGTTGTCATTATCTTCATCCAGTGGAGAAAATCCCAATCGCCAGGACTGCTTTCGGAAACCAGCCAGCCATGGTCTAATGTCAACAAATATAATATTCATTGACTCTCCATAACACATGAATGGTCTAATTTGAGACCCATAGCTAGAATCGGAGCAGTTTGTAAAACGACCACTTATTATAAGCTCCGTTGCATTAGACAAAAGGTATATAGCGTACGTTTTCCACAAGCTGAATGGCCACTTTTCGGCAGTAACTTAAAACTGTATACGCTGGATCATTGGACCCTTTACCGCTTAGCCGACTCTTACGGCAAAGGCTTACAATCATGAGAAAGAGAATAATGTAAACACTCGTTGAAGGAGGTTCACGTCAATATTGCGTAGAAATATTGTTACATCGGGTTAGAATACAATATATCAAATACGCTAATGAGGGCAGGCAACATTAAATAATTATAAACATTGTGGCAAAGAATAGCTTTTAATTTGTATCTCTGTGAGGTCTGCACAATGTCATCTATATAGTATTCCCTAGCATCGGATGCATGTTCCCAATGTACTATTGAAACTATTAAAATTTAGTATTAACGAGAACTTTCTTTTAGTAATTCATTAGGACAATTTCTTTTATTCTTATTTTGAAACATGATTATTTGTCCGATGCAGGATTAATTACATCACAAGCTGTATGCGTTCACCTTTGCTCAATCGAACATCAGTTAATTCTGAGCAAACTAAAATAAACGCCTGATTACACTCACTTTAACGACAAAGGAAAACACGATTACGTCCAGGAATATAGACGGCATTGTTAGTCAAACGTCTCATGCTATAATTATAAATAATGCCTTGTTCTTAGAATGGTCGAACACCTTCACTCAGCTCTTGTAGATCGCATTCGCTCGGCCTGATCGTTTATAGTATTATTTCACCTTTCACTCCTTTAAGCTGCTTTTTCTCTACGATCGCAAAAAAGCTGGTAATGGGTGGGCAATAACCCTGACACCTTTATTTCATTAAAGCAGTCACACTCCTGCAGGCTACAGTGATAATCCATTTATTATGGTCGATTGGGCCGTCGGTGTTAACCATGCAATTTGTCCATCATGGCACCGATATACATCGATTAATACATATATGAACATGTACATGTACATGTAATTTAATGTATGTTCTTTCTTCAGTTCTGAATCACTTGCCCCTCGTGAATTAACCATAACGCACCTTTGCGATTTGGATATAAATGTGTACCAATTGGAAGTTGGAATCAACATTTTTTTACAAAAAATATGTAAAATATAGTGCCGACATTTCGGTCGGATTAACCTTCTTCCGGGTATAACATCAGTTACATCAACTCTTTGTTATTATTGTTAAGTCTGAGGATATAGTGTACACGCTCATCCTAAAGGATCATCCAAAACTGAAGTAGTTATCATTTTGAAATCACTGGACTAGTTCTAGTCCGGGCACAACGGATAAAGGCAAAATTAAATTATTTAAAGTTAAGAAAAGGAAATGTGTCTTCAGCGTTCTCGGAGAGATGCATGCACTATATTCCCAATTGATCACGTTTGAAAATAGAATGATCCTCACGCTCATTAACAGTTTGATGGGATTAAGATTCCCGATCATACACACATCCACCAATCACACACGTCACCTTAAATCCAATTAGTGTTTGCCGCTCAAATCCGAAGAAAACAAAGAATTCCTGCTTCTAATTTCTTGTTCACTTTACACGCTTCCAATTTCCACACTCCCTCTTGTGGGTTTCACTCCTCGATTGGTCGCAATGCAAACATGTGGGTTACAAGATCATGGGAGTAGATTATAGAGATGAATAGAAACCTCAGGGTAATACTTTGTGGTGAGATCGAACCAATACCTGCGTTATACAAGGAGGAGTTCATACTATTTGGGATCCAATTCTCGGGCCATCATCTCGCCAATATGGAGAGACAGGGCCTACTATGTAATACCAATCCTAGCTCATGGGATGGGATTATTGTAAATGGCTTGGGAATTAATTCTGACAAGCTGCCTATCAGAGGTTCCATTCTAGCAAGATACCGCCATAATTTGATATACTTCAAAGGTGTTCGCCTTTCCTTATTTGCCTATATGCTCTACTTAGACCAGTAGAATACTGATAGTCTAGGTAAAGAGAGAAGATCCTAAGAGTACTTCAGTTTTCTTGTACCTGTGTTCCACTGAATAAGCAATTATTATGTTATTATTAAAAGATATTCCGCTTTGTACCATCTTGCATATAATATGAGTCAGTGCGGATCTCCTTCAATTATGGGAGTACCAGGACCATTTTACCTTTCTCTCCCTTACCAGATCCCAAGCACTCAAACCCGGTGAGACTCCAGCATAAAAGCAGCACCAATCCTGTTATTCTGGTCTTTAGATGGTTAACAAAGCGATCAGACTCAAAAGATCCAGTGAAAATGGATAACAGAAAGACCTGGAGGCAATGTAGAAGAGGGATAGATTACTGTGGAATGCACCTATCGCATGAAAAAAGATAGAGCATTGGACTGGATATAATGCCCGTGAGAAGTGGCATGCCATCCTTCCAAATCCTCAGGCAAATTAACTATGCCACAATAAAAGGAGCCGATCCCCAATGCAAAGGAAACTTCAAATTCATCGTAATGAATGAATATTAGAATAAAATTGGGTCCTTCATTCGAGTGTCATTATTAATATCGAAAATGTGCACATGACAGTTGTATCATTCATACATGGATTAAATGATTCTGTTCTAATTGTTAGAAATATACCAAGACCAATTCATACAATGATAGATTTTAAATATTAGGGTAGAAGTCGAATGGCTTTCAGCAAATGTCGTAAACCGATGGTCTTTCCAAGAATTGTCCTTCTTGTCGGCCTTCCTTGGTGGTGCATTTTGCATCAGCGAATCCTGCTCTGTTCTTTATTTATAGATTGAACAGATATTCTATCCCTATTCCTATTAGGTTTGATATCCCATTCTGCCACCTTCTGGGGGTCGCTTTGTCCGATTGTACCTTCAGCCAACAAACCGTCAGTCATCGCTTTATCATCTTGTGTATATCAAAGCGGTTTGACAGCTGGCCATGTCCTTCTATAGTAACCCCAGGACAGAATTACATGGTAACCAAGCATTCCCCATCATTTGTACACCTCCAAGCAAGCCTTACAAAGAAAATGAACCCACTGACCCAGGGCGGACGGCGGAGAATATGATATGATAAGCCTAGAGGCGAACAAAGATTGGAAGATGGAGGCTTTTCGGTTGTGTATGATTACACCCCGTGTAATGTCATACATCAAACAAGGGGGTGGGCCGTTTTGGGTGAGGACGAGCATTTTCAGAGGAGGTTACCTTCCGAGGAAAATAATTGCACTATAAGGTGTTAAGAGCTGACTGCACCAGTATTTCTTCTTCATTTAAGAATTAATGAAAGGTAATACACATGAGTGTGAAGTTCTGAGGATGAAACAAAAGTGGTTGTGCTTGAATTTTAGCTCCTTGATCGTGGAGGTCTATGATAAATGAAAATATTTATAAATTGGGTGTGACTCAAGCTGAACCAAACATGCCTATTCACGGATGTATCTAGGCCCTCACACATCTTCTTCGATATTAGTCGGGGTCTATCTTTACTGTGCATCAACCCATGGAGTTTATTTATCGCAGATCAATATTATTACTGATCTTGGACTTGGGGTGGGATTGTGAGTTATGAATCCCACCACTGTGTCACACCCACTCGTAGATAGATGTAGAGTAACCGCATGAAATGGGATTGCACTAAATGATTTATATGCTCGTTTGGGGGTCATGGATCACAAGCATGGGCCGAGGGAACCCTAAGTAGGGGACACAAACAGGATCCACACCACCAGAAGGATTTTTCATTGCTTTTACAGCTACATTTTCAGGTAAAGCTATAGACATTCTACGTGTTATTCAGTTATATTTCTACCTATCTGTAAGTTAATTGACCAGATTTGTGGAAGGTCCTGTTGTTTTTGCTACAGAAATCCACATGTATATTTTGGTGGCCTACTGACATTTTATCCAATATCGCGCTCGTTTTCCTTCGCCTATTACGACGTTACATTCTTGCATTAACATAATATACCACAAGAGCAAAATATAGACTTTAGCCCAATAGGTCATACAATGAAGATATTTGTTATGATCTGTTTGTCGTAATACCTGAGAACGCTGCTTTAATTGCCACATGTGTAATTTCGTCAGTATCAAACATAGATCTATCCCACTTTAAAGAGACGTTTTGTCATTGCAAGACAAGATACACATGTATACTGTGCATTGCAAGTAATTTTTATTAAGACGACATTTCGTGAATAGGTTTGCATCCAAATACGAGCTAGGTGTTAACAATAAGAGGATAGTCGAGAATATCACCTCTTGAAAATAATAAGAAAGGTGCCTCACGTACAATTATCACATTTGGTTCAGGTTGGTCATGCCTTGCAATGAATGACATTTGAACCTTTATGCAACGTGAGCGTAACATTTCTTACCAGACCGGTAAGGCATAATCCTTGAGCAGATCCTGTAGCCAAGCATTTGGCAGCTGCGTATGCCAGCGTTTATTTACGCTCCAATGCGACACTATGTCTCCATTAAGGGTACCCATTCGTAAACGACAGAGAAGATGATCCATAAACCCCTCAATTATATGATTTACAGCGCCAGTCTCACTTCATCTTGCCAGCCGCGAGAAGCTTGTTATAATCGCTAATATATCAATGTTACACCTAGGCAATGAATTGCTGGTGTTTGTTATCGATCGTTGTTGAGACGTGATCTGAATACTAAATAGTTTCTACTATAAGCATTGCTTGTTTGTTCCTTTGTTTAAAGCACATATTGTATATTTAAATCACATATAGTAGGTACATCTTTGATGTTGCATAAAGTTACGAATCCATAATACCCAAAATAATTGTTGCCCACATTGTTTGTATGCGTTTTCTGGTCAAGTTATTACAAGTTTAGCTTCTTTGACATGAAAGACAATAACAAATAAAATAAAAATGTTCCATCGTTAAAAGAGGTTATCTATACAGAGATCTGAAAGATATATTGCATATACTATGAAGAAAAGGCAGTGCCTTAAAAGTCTCATACCTGATGGTTTTTAGTGACAACTGAGTCAAATGCAATATTGATATTTTAAAATGGCCACCGTTTTTAAAGATGTAGTAAGACAATCAGGGTTGATAAACAGTAGAAACTTTCTTGTTCCAAATGATTGTTGAGTAAATAAAAAATTTAACACTCTTGCTGTCTTATGAGCCGCCTATTCCTCTGTCCATCTCGTTGATTATTAATCCATCAATATCAGTCAGGTGAACTGAATCAAGAGGGAGAGGACAGGGATCAAAGATTTCAATCATACTTGAAAGATTTCAAACAAAATCAGGCAAGACAGAACCTTGCACCAAGAGCGTCAATACATTGGCAGAAATGCAAATAAGATGCCACGATCAGGGATTTCAAATGATAGATCGCTTCTGTTCTTAAGATCTTGAACGAGTTCTTTTTCCTTGTTTGCTTTCTATCGAAGGAGCTGTTGCCAAACTAAGATTATCCCACTCCACCGCTTACATCATCATAAGTTTGCCATTGAGCTTACTGTGAGTTGTCACTTTGGTATGGCTTTATAATAGAACACAGTGTATTTTGATATCAAGAGACTTGCCTTTCCATGTAGAACAAACTTCCTTTTGATCCTTTATGCGATCTATCCGTTTACCAGGTACAAAATGGCATTTTAGCAAACAACTTGGGTTCTGTCATATCAGGAAATTTATGTGAATAATCAAAGCTTTTCTAGTTGTTGAGCTTTGGCAATAAGTATTAAGGTGGAGTCTAATCTCAGAAAATACCTTTACCTTTATACAGTTCAGCTAAATCATTTGAACAGACCAGCAGTCTGAATTAGAAAACAGTTAAATGGAATAATTTTCAACGAATTATGACTCACTGGAATTAATATAAAAAGACAGGTTGGTATGCCAACCACAGCCAATTAACCACGACCAAAATTTAATTAATTAAGGAGTTCAAGTAACAGTATCTAAAAAGCTGTTCATATTTTTTATCTTGAGAAGGGATAAAACAAATTCTTATCGCACCGGTTGTGACCATGCAGGGTTGTAAGGCGATGCCCTGTCCCGGTTCTACTAAATTGCCTCTATGTACGAGAGCAATGACCCCTTTCCCATGACAAATAAATGGACATCCCTGTAACTCATTCAAAGATTTGCAATGTTGCTGATATAGGAGCAGCAGTGCGTTACACCCTATATTCCCACAGGGCCGGTCTTTCTGATGTCACAAAGGCCAATGACCGTAATTTCATAGCTAGCATCAATTCTTACCAATATATTTTTAACTCGGTGATACTTATTTTGTTTTCAGCAGAGCTCAGTCATTGTCCTCATTATTCCCAGTCTGTATCTTTCTTTTAAAAAATGTCCTTTTTATATTTCAGTCGTATTTACCTCTACTGGTGTTGCCTTTCGGACAAGGGAGGCGGGGAAACATATGGAAATGTGTTATCCAAGCTCCGCGAGGCTTACCACTGTGAGGACCTTTCGGGAAATAGAGGTTAAAGAATTGGCTTGAGAGAACGTGGGCATAATTTGCTGCCCACCATCATGATGCGACATAATCCCCTGAGGCTGATAAGGGGGATAACATAACCCTATGTCATAGTCCATGAGGATTTATCGTAGAGAGAAGCAGGGGTTGGATGATGTTCAGAGGGCGTGGAAGTCTCAGGGGTGACACCCAATACTTCCATCCACTAACCTCAAAATTCCTGCGGTCCAGGCGTTCCCAAGAGAGTAATATTAAAAAGGAAAATAATTATAATCCCTTAAGAGCTCTCAAATGACAAGCTTCTATATATATATGTTTACGTTCAATCTGGCCTTCATAAAGATTGCTTCCCTCACAAATTGATAACTACATCGACCTTGTTAATGCAGCACTGTCCGATTTATGGTAGAGTTCGATACAGAGAATGCACCTTGGACAATACTGTACATGATATAGTCAAATAAATTCACAAAGGGGTGGTCTGTCACCACAGAGACCCATAGAGAAGCATCAACGAGAGCCACATGCCATTGTCAAGCTTAATGTAGGGAACTGGTTCGCATTCATATAAACCAAGGCAGACTCCCAGCCAAGCCAGGGCCTTGATATTGATTCCTATTATAGGCAGTGCATGAAGTTAAAATAGAAGGATCCTCTTGGCTGAGGACCTGACCAAGGTAAAAGGATTGGATACAGTATCAAATGATGATAAGTTACCTACATTAGTTTTAGTTCGATTTATAAAACAAATATAGCTTGCAGAGAGGCGTTATCAGCCTCGACGGCCTTGGTACTATAGCCCCTTTTTCATTACATCGCTTAGTGTGGGTGGTGTTATCTAATATAGGTTCAACGTCCTGATCCCGGTTATGCTCATTATCTCAGCCTAAGAAAGTCATCTTATAGGATGTTTTACTGCACTCCTGATGCTGAAATAAAAAAGCAATGCTATTTTAAAGGATAGAAAATAGAAGAGCCCCGACTGGTGCTACGAGATGGTGTATTGCCTCTGTTTGAAAACTGATATCCATTTGAAAGATTAGTTTGCATTCCATTGGAGGGCCAAAGTGCAGCAATCTAAGGTGAAACTTGATTTGGTTTCCTATTATCATTTGTGGTTGAAAGATAATAGGGGATATACTCTTACATCTGATTAAAATTAAAATACACATAAAAGACATGTGATACTTATGTCGTGACGGCCTGTATCTGTTTCAAGAACCAAGTAGCCAGGATATTAGCTATGGCGGAGCTATTTAATTTACTGTATCCCTAGTACCAGTGACCAGAAAATGAGCTATCAAAATTTAAATTTGATTCATTATACTACTCACATGATATCTGTTATTTGGTTAGTGGTCGCAGCGGGGTGTAACACCCCTGATCATGGATGGAGCAAGTGTTAAAGATATTCCGAATCATCCGATATCAAATAGTTTGTACACACTTTTATGTATACACATCATTGGCTGATGACAAGAATAGTTTCACTAGCATCAAGTGAGAAATTAAGAGACTTGAATATTCCTGTTTTTATACTATTTTAAAAACCTACTGAATGTCTGCATAGTATTTATGTCTCAATTTATGACAAATCTAACTGTGTATTCAACGCCAGACTTCTAGGCCGACGGTTTGGTATGCCGTGTGCTTTGGTGGGGAAAAAATTGCCAAAAGTTAAGAGTAACGAAGCTAATTAGCCTATATTTGTTCGTAACTCCCGATCATAAAATACGCGGAAGGGCTTGGAGACACCACCTATTTGACTTCCGACAAGGCCCTATTATCGCTCATCGTGCAGCCACGCGAGATCTCTACGAGGACGACACCTAGGACCAAATCAGGATGTGCTGAGGTCATGTGACCTTTTTCCCTCGCCAAAGTCTCCTGAGTTTGTGGCACGCAACTGCAGACTTGGGCGTGCGATGGTCACGATAAATGAATCTTAGTTTGAAAGGCCCTCGGGGACTATCTACGAACTTGTACCCATATCACAAGTCAAGAAGTTTATCCAAGACAATGTCAGAGATGCGATCTTTCGTACTCTGACACATGCCACTGCTTCTGTAAGTGCAGGCCAATCCAAAGGTTGCTTTTATCTTGAAGTCCACAAACTAACGCATGTCATAGATATATATATATATGTGATGTGTTACAGGGAAATGAGTCACAAGTTGGTAAAAATGGATTTTGAGATATCATCTTATTTGAAAAAATGAAATCAAACCATTTCAAATGATAGTAAACAGTAGGATATCTGATAAGTATTTTTATATTTTAGGTTTGATATTTGTATTTTAGCAAAATATACTATAGGATGACCTTAAAAATGCATAGAAATATCAAATACACTGTCTTGACATTTGGTACATAATTATTATATTTATACATCGTCAAGCATTAGACACCGCAAAAATGAGAACATTTCTACGAAGGGATTTTTATACTTGGGAATAAGTCGCTTTGAAAAACATCAATTTTGCGACGTGTGACTCATTTTTTCCTGAAACCCGTCACATATGATAATTTACCGTCGCGCTCGCTCGGGTTATGATATTCGAATATTAGAACGTGAACCGAACATCAAAATACTCAAACCAGTTGTTATCTAGCAAGCATGACACACAGAATTCCATCATGAATGTTGAACCTAAACACACATAAGAATATCGCTGAATTCATAAACGACATCAAATATTGATATGTGGCGATTGCATTCGTCATTTCAATAATAAGTATTTTAATATAATTGGAAAATCTGCGAATAGCAGGCATTGCACTTCTTTATTGTTCTTAATAAAGAATAAAAGATCTCTATCATAAGCAATATCGTATTCTGTTACTACCTATGACTATTTTAGCTTATAGTTTCCACGTGCCTTTAAATTGGGACACTCTCAAAAAGTACGGTGTTCACATGTTGTGTATTCATAAAATATTAGAACGTTTTCATTGTTTATATTCAACAATAACCAGAACAAAATTATTACAGATTCTAGCCAGACAAAGCACAAAACAAAACTTGTATTTGAGAAGCACTCAACGCCCTGGAGAGGAGCTCTTCTTGCCACGAAGGATGAAAAGCGGATACTTTTGATGAAAGATTACATGGCCCAGTGCCTGTTCACTGAGAATCTTATTGACATTTTCGTGAGTAAGAATACAGGCCACCTTTGAGAAAAGGATCTACACTGTTCTTGTGTGCCCGTGGAGGCTTATTATGAATCTGTTTGATCCATATTGGATTCTTCACTGTGCTACTTTTTCCAACTTAATAAAAACAGGGTTTTCTGCTTGTCACGGAACGTTCTTGTACAAGGCGAACAATGTTTGTTCTTTAAGTATTGATGTTAGAATAGCCTGGAACAATTGAAAGATACTCAGGAACTTTCACCTTTAATTAAGCCTTGAAGCCAGAGGAATCCTGGGTAATATAGGTAGGTCTTCCTCGGCAACTAACCACAGACAGACAGATGAATGGGGATTGAAACAATACAAACCAACGTTCTCCTATGAACCGTTAGGATAGAGTTCTTGATAAAATAATCGTATTTCTATACGAAATAGAGCTATTTCTATGCATGGTCACATAGTTGTGATGAGTTTATTAGAAGATCTTCTCAAATTGCACTGAAGGTTCAATATCCGATAGACAACACCTCTTGATTGTATCATGGCCTTGCTTCTTAGGCCATAATAATACGTTTGCCGGTCGGACTCATATTAGTCATCAAAGAATACCTGCTGTCCCTTCATGTGTAGCAAAGGTATTTGCACCCCATCCTTTGACGATGGCAATGGGGTTGTGTGTGTGTGGGGGGGGGGGGGGGGGGGTTCGTTCTGTGGTCTTTTAGAGGAACCGGTGAAGAGCGAAATCAGTGTCTTTAACTATAGAAGAGACTTCCAGTGCAGCTAAACGCCATATAACTAACACTCCACCACTGAGCATCTACCTGTGTTACTTAAAGCTATAAGTAGGCCTAACATTGATAAAAAAGTAAAGA
This sequence comes from Sthenelais limicola, assembly GCA_942159475.1. NCBI lineage: Eukaryota > Metazoa > Annelida > Polychaeta > Phyllodocida > Sigalionidae > Sthenelais > Sthenelais limicola. The sequence continues at coordinate 64,819,420 of OW804097.1, read as the reverse complement.
TTTTCAACTTTTTCTTCCCTCCTTTTCTAATCATTCTGAATTCATGCACGCCTTTCCTTTCAGCTTCATAATTGGAATCGAAACATTCACATTATCATTAGCATTTAAATGAAGTGGCCCTATTCATGTCGCTGATAAGATTCACCTGTTTTGGCAAACTGGTCAATAAGTTGTTTCTCGCCTACAACCAATGGCAGGCAGGCCATCAGTAAATTATTAATCGACCTGACTACGTGGTCAATAAAGGCCAAAACATATTCTAAAGTTGTATAATCATTTTCTGACATTATACTGATACTTAATTAAGATTCATGACCTTACTTCTTTACTTTTCCAGCTGGAGTGAACTCTTTCGCAAGTAAATGGAGATATCTGTGTCTGTTGTTCTTAAATAGGATAGATTTCTGCGCCAGGTTGTACTAATTTTTAACTTAGGACGTTTGGGGAAAGATGGCAGAGTTGTAAAAGTGTGATAAATTGATGTTGGGAATGACACACACTTCCACCTTCCCCCTGGGTCAGCTGAGGGAAAGCTTCGACGCAAAACCCACCTTGACATTATGGTTAGTGCCTCAAGCAGCCGTTGGTGTCGCCCCTTGCAGCACAGGAAGTTGGTCTGGGTCACAGGGCATTGTGGGTACATGATGTATGACGTACCTAAACCACGTAACCAAGCTTATCATGACTGGTAGCTCAATTTGGTATTCCTCACTGACGCTACCCATATGTTAAGGTGGGCACGAAGGGTCAGTGACGGTCTTCCGGGTTTGAAATATGATTACCTGCGCTGAAATCTGCTCTGGATTTTAGGTCATGACAGGGGTCGGGAGAATATTGGCATAAAATAGATTTTAAATCGTTCATGCGACGGACCACACCATTATTGCCAATGCTTTATGGAGAAAGATGGTAAAAGCATCGTTCGCTTTTTGAATATCAATAGCTAAGGCCTGTTGAATTTAGGATGATGGTGCAATTCAATGTAAATGGGAATATGACAGATATAGGCAGTCATTTCAAAACGAAGGACATTTCCTCTTATATTCAAGAATCGCCATTCATGCCACATCCATGGCAACATGCTGCATCCAAAGTATTGCAAATGGTAGTATGGGAATTGGGGGTTGTATTGTTCTTATACGACTACAGAGTATTGAAATACAGAAAAGGCGCTACTACTAATGTATATATTTGGTCAATAAATGCAAGTACAATACAATTTTGAAAAATTGAGAATTGCAAACAAAATCAAATTTGGATGTATGCTATATTCAACGAAACACATTGTACAATTATCAATTTTATTATTTATTCCTTGCGGGAATACCTCCTTTCACAGGAACCAAAATCACTATTTACTATGATAGTTCTATGAACCTTATGTTAAGCATGACCATTTGATCAAGTCCATAAAAGACCCTTTCCAGGTATTTCCATCACATTAAAGTTGTTTTGCAATAAACAAGCAAAGATGATCTATTTGGACTTAAAAGTGTTTAGAGTAAGCCTTGAAAAGGTGCGAAGTATATATATCACATGGACCTGCGTCTATTAGGATTGAACCTCAAGACCGAATATGTTTTATATATCTGACCTCTGACCAGAGACTTCAAGAGTCAAATCAATTCCAGACCATCTGGTGTCAGAGGGGCACACTATCATGCTCTAGCTGCCGGTTACCAAAGCAACAAACGCGCATTGACCGATGGGAAAGGTCATGGTCTTGGCAGGTCATCAAGTTAGTACTGATCTTTGTCACTGTAGGGCAGGGCTTTTCCAATGGTGCTTGAATTCTGATACTGAGGAAGCCATTAAAACCATATCCATTTCCTCCGTCATGGAAAGGACCAAGGCAGATGAATATCAAACACCTTTTTGACATTAAATCTATGGCTTTCTTGCCTTTCACTCGCCTGGCACTTGTATTTCAAGAAGAACCTTGAAGGTTTTTAAAACAAAAAAATGTCTGTACCTAATGTGTTACATTAACAATCCTGACAGTGGGAAAAGCAGTTTTATCTTGTGCAATTACTTTCGATTGATTAATTACTGTTCACTTTAAAAATCTGGGTATGTTATACAATAAACGCTACACATTATCATAATATTAAATATACATATAATATACTTGATTCGTTCCCATGACTGTTTTTGTTGAGTTGCTTTCCCATCAATTTTTTAATTAAATATACAAGTCAAGTTAGATATATTGTAGATACATTATGGGCTTTATCCCCGTCAATCTTAGGCTTGGCAGGTCTAATGCGGCCACAGGCTGACTGATCCTGGCATTTCGTAGATGGGAAGATTTCTTTTTTTGGCCTCCGACCTTGAAAGACCCTTCTAGGAAACCATAGATCTAACATCAACCTTGGAAATCGTGTCAGAGGGGCGTCACTTCTCTTGAATCTTCCCTCAACGATGATTTTTCATTTCCCCTAATGTAACTGAAGTTGTGCAATTTGGAACCTAACCTATATAATCAGGAGGCTCATACTATTGGCAATCGCAAGATTTGTTCATTGGTGTATTAAGAGACTGGTATTTCTATTCTGATGTTTTCATTTGGCGGATATGTTCAGCGAACATTGCATCCGGTATGGAGGGTAGAAAACTGTTATATTTCTTCTTAATTGCAGAGTCCATATATGTATTCTTACTCCTATAAAAGAAGCTTTATACTTCCACGTAGTCTAAGAAATGATACTACAAAAATAGTAAACAGAAATACTTCTTCTAATCTAAATACGGGGAGATAGTAAATTACACTTGGTTTTTCAGTGTAATGTGAATGTCATATGTATCGGTTGTACCTAGTTGTATCAAATTTGATATCTTATTTCTCAATTTCTCATGGTTTTCTCATACATTTATACCATGTATATATTTTTGTTATCGGACCAAGGATCAAACAGCGACTATATATATACATGTACAGTTCAACTGCTTATCTGACTAAAATTAGACTTTAAAAGATCAAAACCCTCCGTACCCAAGAAGTCTCCCTCCGAACACCACCCTTAATTTCCGCTTGGTATACTAACTTATGATGGGAACATGTTGTGACATGATATATTATGTATACTATATTATACTGTAGTCCTAGACGGAACACCTACACACCCTGAATATAAATCACTTCATTGCGTTTAAGCTGTGCTAAGTTACTAACACAAAGATCTATCACACCGTGAACATTTTCATGGCTATTTAGATTATCTGTTGTAGCCCTCATCAATCTGGACTTTCCTCGCAGGCAGGATCCCCTGATTAGCTTCCCCCTGAAGCAAACTCACCTCCCTTAATGTACAACTTCCCTCCTTTGTTCTGTGCTTATTGAACCATAAAGTGTGCCAGGTGACTGGATCCTGCCCGTGGATAAGTGATCGATTGTGATAGCCCGATGACAGCACAAAGACAGATAGACTGGACCTTGGTTCAGAATTTTCCCATCGCCTGACCTATGCTTACTATACTGTTACGATTGACCAACCAAAGAATGTCCATATGCTTCTACTGCAATTACATGTAACTTACATCTGAGTGTCTTAGTGGAGAATATTCATGAATTCATATGGGACATATTTAGATGGAATGCACCGAGTGCCTAGAATCATTGCGACGTATCCTAATCTGAATTAGTGTATCAGATACACTGCAGGGTGAAAATGTATGTATCATCGTCAGTGGAAAAGCCCACGAGTCTGTGATCCATATCTATATCACAACTACCCTGTTTAAATGGTTAAATTACCTTGTTCTGATATCCCGTTCGTCATTGCTTACATGAATCTATGAAATTGGAAAGCGCCTTCGCGTCTCTGCAAAGTACATAACAAAAATGCAAAGTGCAGAAGTCAAATCCAAAATTCAGTGTGACACATACTGTTTTTACGATATTCAATGCGCTTGTAACAAATTCTTAGTATATCTTTATTTCACTGAAGTTGATATTAAGGTCTTACGGATACGGATCTACCAGCGGACCCCAATAAAGGATAAATCTAGGGTGGTTGGGTGGAGTGGGGCGGATATGGTCTTCTTCAGACTTATGAATTTCTGTGAGAAAGATTGTGTCCGACTGTCACGAGAATGTAAAATATTTTATGATACTCTTCTCATTCCCCTCTTACGTTACTGCACATTCATGAGTCATCAACTCCTTCGTTGCAATAAAAATGAGATTCGGGGCCTATTTTATTCCCTCAACAGGTAATTTCCATGAGGTAACACTTCAGTTCCGTGACCACCAAGCCGTTTTTCCAGGCATCGAACACTCAGTCGCTGATCATTAGAAAAAGCTCATCGTCGGGGACTGAGTGGAGAGACTGGATATATTCAATTCCATTCAATTGAATAGACCTTTATTTAAATACATCTCTGATATTTGTTAGCACATACATTTTCCAGACAGCAGGCCGGACAGGGGATTTAAGAGAAAAAGGTCTGGTATCAGTACTCGCGATTACACCACTTGGTTTTACCCACCCTTTATCTTAAACAGACATACAGGACCTTGAGACAAATCAAGAAGAATAACTACCCTTGTCGAAGGGGAGAAGTCTTCTATTAATGCGTAATAAAGTTGTAAGGAGGTGTGACACAAAATCCATAAAAGATGTCCTTGGCGTGATGGATGACCTGAAATCATTTAAATCTGACCGCCAGGATTGCTGCTGTCGGAGATGAATCCCAGGGGATCATGGAGGGTCGACTGGGAACGGGAAAAGGATGAGCAGCGTTACTCTCCTCCAAGGGCGCCATCATACGGAAGTCTTTAGACAGCAGATAGATCTGTTATTTTGTCATGACAGTATGGTTTGTTCTGAGAAAAAAACCCACCCCTTCAATAGGCTCTCTATTCATGGGGAGTATAAATGAATGGAAACCCATCTACGTTAAATTTACAATTCGCTCCTTTAATGCTTGGCCCCGGTGCTTTGCTTCCCCTTAGGCGAAGAAGCACACTTGAAAAATGATCAAAAAGGGAAGCTGAAGAACAATATGAATCGTTTTTCTTAAACCTCGTTAAAAATAGTTTCAATTACGGCACGTGCAAATTATGCAAAGGCCAAAAGCATTTCATGAATGTCCCCCTGGAAACGAACGCTTTTTGTTTGTTGTTGTGGTTATTAAATCTGCAAATAAATAGGACCATGAATAGGACAATTTCGTCGACTCTTTGCTCTTGCAAATGACCGTTTCAACCGAATCTACTAGCTTGCTTTTAGGTGCTAAAGGCATAAGGAAAAAGCTACTTCCTTCCTCAGATATAACACGCGCTTATGGTTCTTTAATTGCTTCAATGTATTCTCTTTGCGTTCCTTGCACAATACTGGCACCTAAGTGGTAGATTGCTTTTCTTAGATGATGCATTTTGATGCATGCGTCGGCGAAACTGTCGCCGTCTTTAAACAAAATCTTATGTTCCTGACACTTCTTTACCTGATGGCTGTACAGTTGGACGCAATCAACAATGATGGAGCATTTATTTTTCATCACCGCCTTTCTACGCAGCCTATGTATTTACATGGCCTCAGACAGCAAAATATGTACTGAATATGTATATTGTCTTCATGCAGCTTAGGTCACGGAAATTAGATATGCTAATGGTCTAAAGCCTTACAAACCGTAACGCGCATTACTTAGACTGGCATTTTTCCCATCACGAGTAGAAATAATACAATGGTCTGCTCACTGATTCAGTGCATGGTAATAAACACAAAGGTTTGCAAGGCTTTTCTTACATTTCAATTAATCTCTAGTCTCATCGGAATAACCTGAATCACTCAAAATATGTATTCAAACAAAAATGGCCTCGTCTGATAAAGAGAATGTATAAGTAGGAGTGCAACCTTGCACCTAATAGAGGTATGATTATAGCAAAAACTTAGATGTGGACATGAATTCAGTATGGGCCTTGAAAAATGAATAACAAGAATGTGGCATAGAGTGCTGGCAATGAGATGTTCGACCCATTAACTGTGGAAGACATGTACAGATTACAATTGTTGTAGTGTTTATACTATACACACAAAGGAAGGTCATGGTTTCCTAGGTTAAGGACATGCAAGTATTATATTGTTTATTTTTGAAAACAGTACATGATAAAAATATAAGATAATTTACATCGGAAATGGGTCAGTCCTCTTCTATGGCAGCCATAGCTCTTCCAGAGGGTCCCTTATACTAGACTTTAAGTTACAATTTACGGTATATAGAGGTATAAAGTGACTAGTTACCTACACTACTGCAATGGGATGCACTAGCTATATCTTTATCAAGGTGTGACCCATGGTATTGGGTTTCCTTGTGTATAATTTTGTGGATGTCGTCCTTTTGTTATATTTGGGTTAATTTAAGTTTGATGGATAAAATGAGGGAAAATGGGTTGTGTGCTTGTACAGCTAGCATATCCCATTTTCAAAACCAGCTAGGTCCTGGCATTCTTGCGAACACTGCGTTGACTGCTGTTTATATATTTTTACATTCTTTAAAATCTTATGATGACTAGAGGGTCTAGATGCATGTGGGGTAACATTCTGGCGAACACTGGCCCCAATTTGCATCCACATCCTTCACAATTGTATAAATATTTGTGACTAGTTTTGTGATATCTTAATGGCCTGCTCAATAGAGATCGATGTTGGGGTTTTCTTCAAGGTATATTTTAAATTCAACCAGTGTTGGGCAGTTTCTCCCAGCTGGTGGAATTTTATTGAAAAGGGGTGGGGCTGATCCTCTCTGTTTTTGTCATTGGTATTTTTAGGACTTTACTCTTTGCCAGACTTCGCAGATTGATTTTTCTGTTGTCAAGGTATCTTTTGTCACGACTCATCTCATATGCTAGGTGGAGAAGGTGTGAGTCTCTCCTTTCATTCAGATATTCCATATTTATCTCTGAGTGGATTTCCTTGACACTATCATTTTTTTCTTGTTGTATGCTAGTCTTAGAAATGAGTTTTGTATGGATTGTAGCCTGACTAGGTGTTTTTTCTGTGACGGGGCATAGAACATATTGTAAAAGTCAAATATAGGGTGAACCATGGTCTTATAGATTAGGATTGTGTTTTTACTAGAGAGGGCCTGATTGATTTTGGCAGTGGCTCTAAGTCTCTGTATTCCCTGTTTAAGTGTGATTTAAATAGGGATAGAAACCCCTCATCGCATTACATTTCGCCCAGAGTAGGACTTAAGTTTTCCATTAGGTGTTGAAAATGATCAGTAACCCATCATTTATCTTTATTCGTATGCATTTCCTCTTTAAAAAATGTTTTATATTCTCTTGTGAGATTGTTGCTTATAAATCTTCAGGACAGGCCATTGTCGGTTTTATTGCTTTAGGTAATTAAGGTTCTCCTTCCTGGAGAAGATAATTTTCCTAACATGAAAAATGACTGTAGTCAGACTCTTGCAAGAAATCCATAATTGTTTGGTCTTGGAACCAGTCTGCCCGCATTTTCCTTTCCCAATTAGCGTAATTACCTTTACTATTCCCGAGCTCAGGGGTAAAATATGAAAACTGTTAAATATGAATCTATTCAAAGTTTTCCTGATATGAAATAAATGTCTTTCTTTTTGCTCTCTTGGGCATTCCTGATATGATAATAATAATGTCTTCTTTTTTGCTCTCTGAGACTTGGACATCCGTTGAAAAATACTTTGAACATCATTCATAAACAGATACAGAAGTTAGGAGAGAATTGTGAATTAGACCTACTGTTACAGTACGTTATATAGGAGAAAATATGACCAAGGGGTGTTTAACAGTAGTCGGAGATGACGCAGTAATAATTCTAGCATCAAAATAGTAGTACTTATAATAGAGTTAAAGATTATACTTAAACAGAACAGCACAACACAGTGTTTTAATTAAATAACTAGTTCCTGCGATTGCTGTGTCCAAGGTTAGCACGCTGTTAACTGATACAGAAACAGCAGCTGGAATTCTAGAGATTTACATCCAATCCCGGTATAGTTTCAGTCCCTCGCCATCGTGGGGCGTTAAAATGGTTAGAATCTCGATCTGATCCTTTAACGTTTGTCATAAATTTCCCATGCAAGTGTATGGGGAAAACAGAGGGCTGGAAACTCAGTGCAAAGAAAGAGGTGGGAGGAGGAAAGACATATTATCCACTAAATCAAACCTCTTGCCTGTAATTCCAGTACCACGGTTGCCATTCTGCTCGCCTCCCACTGCTGCAAAATGGGGTTTAGATCGGCCGTATGACAGGAAGGTCATACCAGATATTGAGTTATGACCATAAATGTATCTTGGCTATGTGGTATATGTGTATGTTTTGATTGTTTGTTTATAACATGGCATGGCTTCGGGGCCCGCAAAAATAACTGCCCAAAACGTTGGCATTATGCTACAGAACTTCTTTTTTTCTTTTACGTACGTTTTCATACGTTTCACGAGGTCATAAGTTCTTGTATTCTACCGTCTTCAATGTTAGTTAAATTGTTATTTTCTATTCTCAGCGTTGTGCATTCGACAGAATGCATTTTAAATTAGTGTCGTAGAAGACATCAAGGCGATTATATTTAAGTTATTTAAGTCCCCTTGGCAATCGGTGCTTCTCGTGCATGCATGCATGGAAGCATCTTAATAAGCTACTGTGGTTCAAGAAGAGTACTCCATGAAATCAAATCTTAGAAATGATTATCCCATATTTCGCATGAAGATAACAAAAAAGTTTAGCTATATCAACGCGTATATGTATTAGTATGCACGCAATATCTAGATGTTGGCATGGATTCTACTATTTCGAGTAGGAAACTGCTCTTGAAATGCTCACTTGTGGCAGCCTTATTTGAGTTGCACTTAACCGAACAGCTGTCTGCCAATCACTCATATGTCCATGGTAATTGTGCGAAGGCTTGCAAAGTAAATCAATGGGGCCAGTGTTGGGAATAAGTAGCAGGATACCACGAGTGTGGCGGGGATTCAGTTGGTATACCTTATAGTGGCCATAATCCAAGCTGATGGTGGCTATGGACACTTTCACAATGAAATATGTTACTAGCCTGACTTACATATTATCCAGTGCTCATGTCATATGCTTCCCCTTGCAAGTATTAGGCGTACTGTATACAATGGCGGGTGAATATGCTGTTCAAATTGAACGAAGTGAATCGGGTTTTACACCATCTGATGTACAATACTATAATAGAGTTATCCGGTTAGATTGAATAGTGAAGTGAATTAAATCACTGGTGTGCTTTCTATGTAATTTATTCACCACCTCGGACTGGGAATTTGAATTTTCTGCATGGGGAGATGCTAGTTAAATCTAGGGCACCCAAGGGACCATTAGGAGTTCCATAAATTTGAGAACATTACATTTTCCATAATCAGTATACAGAGTAGATTTAGGGGATCAAGACGCTTTAGAGAATATCCGCAGTGTAATACTGTATTCTATAGTTTCATTTCCTTAATTGACTTCTGAGCTTATTACTGGACTCTCTTTGATCTCTGCTCCTAACAATCAAGCATATTAAGAGCAGATATTCTTTTTACTCGCGCATTATAAATCCAGATAAAAGTATGCCCTTAAATGCTTATATTTATCCCATTGATCTTTCTCATGGCAATTTCGTTTGGGTAGATTTTATAGCTCCGGGAACCAAATCAGAAAAAAAAATCCACCTCGCAATACCATTCACAATAAATTTCCCAGGCGTGTTCAATGGACCCTAAACGAATGACAGCATAATCTCGTATTTTTTATTTCACTTTTTGTGGACTTAATCCTATCGATAACGCCCAGTGCAGTGGGGGAAATATCAGTGCATAGCAACCGGCCATTTTCACACCTTTGAGAGTGAAATGACTGGGGCGGGCAGTTTTCCAAACATATGGTTAGGGAGGTTGCTCTATTGTTGGACGGGTGTGAAAATTGGAGCGATCTATGAAAGGAAACCAATAGTGAGGACTGGTAATGTAACAGCTTTCCACAACAAAAGCATCCAGAAGCCAATGGCTCCGGTATTAGGTCCCATTAACATGTTTAAAGAGCTATGACCGAAAGCGAAACCGAAAGAGCCAGCGTCTTTTTCTGGATGATTAAACCGCAATGGCACATCGTGCAAGCGCCTGTATTTCGCCCCAACACGAAGTGCAAACTGTGTTTTTCAATTTTCCAGTGTGATCTGCATTTTATTTTTAGCTTGAAGAGAGAGAGACGCAGAGAGAAAGAGTGGGAGAGAGAAAAGGCAGATAGAAGATGAGGACCACTACCCTGGTATTAGTTACTCAATATTTGAAGTATCATGCTGCGATATTGCGCAGGATATGGGCGAAAAATACTAGCTATTAGATGCGGATGACTCCATCTAAAAATTGTCAATTAAATTGCATCGGAGTAAATGGAATGAAAGCATTGATACCATGGTTAGGATGGACGGTCTGTCGAATGGAATCATAGGGGGTAATAGTACAGGCAGAATAAATTGGGGGAAATACCGAAATGCTTTAACACTCCATCTGCAAGATCATTTTCAATATTCAATATCAGAGGCTAAATTGAGTTTGTCTGTCGTTCATGTTTTGATTATAGGCTTTGAACTAACCATTAAACAGTAACATAGGAGCCTGTCTAGGGACGAGTTGACTTATATGAATCATTGTTTAATCAACTGGTTGAAGCTTAATCCAAGTCGTATCTGGTCGTTAAATGGGCTGACAATCTAATTCAGTGCCTGCTACTGTGGCCAGCTTCCATATACTACTTCTGCTAAAGTTGGTCTCTGTACAGAGCAGACATCAGTGAAATGAAAGGACGAATATTCGTTATATTTTGTATTCATAACCATAGAACCATTAATTAAGTGTAATTTTTTATGTGGTTTTAACAATAAATCTAATGAGAAGATTGTTGTCCGGGGCCAGCTGGTGGTGGTAAAAATATAAACTCGCTCTGCAAAAAGGGCATGATCGAACACCAAGTGTTCCTTATCAGCAGCAATGATTAGATACGCTCAATTACATTAAAACCTACTGTGGGAGGCTGGTCTGGCGTATATAAGACTATTCATTTATTATTGTCTCTCTCATCTTTTAGCCCCTCCTTATCCAACTAGTGTGTAATTAATTTAATTGGAATAAGCGATATAGGTTGTCTGAATACCAGAGCCAAGTATTGCAGCGTTTAGCCACAGGGGAGAAGGCCTATCCCTCTGGTTTCTCTATCTGCCCGAGTCAGCTGAGTAACTGAAGAGGGGCTCAGGATGCAAAGGTGGTCACAGCTGAGGCTGGATTCCGATGGAAAGCTCAGGCCAGACATCTGTATTCTGGTCAAGCGGGCATTATCGCAGTGAATGTCAGAAAGTGAGATAGAGAAAACCCTTCACGGGCCCCTACGGCATTGGTGTTTGTGGTAAAAGTAGAGGGGAATGGATGGATATGAGAATGAGAAGAGGTATTGGTACCAGGGATGGCCACACGTGGGCCTCTACTTGGGAAGGACAGAGAGCTTGATTGGGGTCCATTTGTATAAGAGAATACGATGCAAACACCCTGCTTAAAAATAGTTGCAAATAAGCTGGATGCTTACTATTGATATTGATTCCATTGTTAATGAGTATTGCCTAGTTACTTAATTACATTAGGTGAAGTATATTAACCACTTCTAATAGTTACTCTCACATTTATTTGTTTATCATCAAAAAATACCGTTCGCTTTAAATCTGCAACTTCATCTTCAGTGTAGAAGATAGAAAGGACCACTGTCTTGATGCACTCTTTTAAAAACCTACCTGTATTGATGTTTTTCTCTTTACATAGTGCTCTATTTGGTTTGTTTTTTTCCAACGAGGAACATGCACGTTGGAAGACTCACGATGTCAGATTCATGCCATCGTTTTTATCATTTCATGAAGGCTTATAAATAAAAGAATAACATTATCACAATATTGTTTTGATTTCTTTCAAAAACCAAATTCTAATCGATAGCTGAGCCCTAGGTAAAATAAAGCACTAGATTCTGATGCCCGACCTTATTTATTTATATTGAGATATTCCGTTTCTATACAACTCGCCTTTTTCTTTCATTTTCATTTTTTACAATTTGTCTTCACCAATCCTCTCAAGTAACCAAATTAACGGTTCAAAACAGTTCAACATAATCGAACGAAACATTCCTTCCATTCAAGCCATTACGAAATATACTCAGATATACCCAATATTTATCATTTTCAACCTCATTTAGCAGAATGACTGACGACTTGACCCATATTGTATACTATGATAGGATGTAACGAGGTTGGTTTCTGACTTACTGTATACGTTGCCCACAAGTTATTTTCAAGTTTATTATCGTATACAGTAAGTCAGAAACTAACTGAGTTACATCCTATTTTTATACCACGATCTCATGTTGTAAAATAAATGAATAAACAAACTATTTATTTACCTCGCTTCTCTCCAATGATCCGCCATATTGATTTGGTTTATGCCAAATCACTAAACAAGCGTATAACTGATTGGCTAATCAACGACGGCACAGTGGCATATGACGTCACGAATGGGCGTGACGTCATGAGCGAGCGATACCTCAACCAATGAGGATGCTTCTTACACCTAGGCTAAAAAAGGGTAATATTTTCACACGTGGATCCATTCAACAAAACACAATAGCAGGTATCCACTCATTTGCAGCGTGTACAACCCCCGATCGTGGTATAAAACATAGGACAACATCCAGGGATTTCGTGCAACAAATAAGTATTGCGTCCCAGAAATGCTGAGGGCCACTGTCCTAGAAGAGGATAGCAGAAATATTAATGTGAAGTGGAGGTTGTATATCTCAATATCCCCGGTGCATCCTCTTTAAACCTGGATGGGGATATTATAAGGTCCCCTCTCAACTTGCCCTTTGTGGCTCTTCCACAATTTATCCAAATTAAATAAACGGATACCACCCCCCTGAAGATCAAATTACCCGGTGCAACGAAATGCAAAGTGGCATTAAGTTGTATTACAAGTCTGCGCTAAATCACAGCTATCCAGAACATTTGATTAGGTTAGCATAGTAAATTCGCGGGAGTGTTTTATAATCATCCGAAATTGTTTCGGATATCTTGGGAGGACGGTTTAAGCCCAAGTCCATTTTCCAGCCTATAACTGCACTCTCTAGTTTCCCCCAAGCTCTAGAGCCTATGCCACATTTATGGAGGGTGTAAATACCATCCAGGCGACATTCCCCCTGTCCTTGTCCGACACATCTGTGGCACTGAAGGTCCATGAGAAGTGGGAAATATCATCCTGGGAAATTTGACAGGGCATATTAAACCGCAAGTAATAAACAATATAAAACGAAAAAGAAAACCAAGAAGAAAATAAAAAATAAAGATGAAACAAAAAGAAAACCCATAACAGTAGTACCTAATTGAGGGTATTATACATACAAGCTGGGATAAATCTGTCAGTCATTCATTGATATTGTTCCCTTGCTTTTGTATGGCTTTCTACAAGCCATTCTTCCCTGAAGTGGAGGCAAATGATAAATGTGTGCTGGTTTTAATAGAAGCTTCTTACAATATCAGAATTTTAATCAGAATTTTAAACAAATATACGTACATGTAAAACCAGCATGATTAGAATCGACAAGATGACAGGGTAATGAAATTGGGCTTCTTTCTTTTTATCTTACCTCTTATTGCGTCTAAATAAAACAAAAATGGAGGCAGGGAGATGGTTTATCCTGGAAACCTAAAGAAAATACAGATTAAAGGAAATGAAAAGGAATGTGTTGTGAACCTAAAAAATCAGTCACCTCAATTGAGAATCGAAACTCTGGTCTCCCACTAACAAGACAAGCGTCTTACCTTAAGACCACCATGATTGACTGCCTAACCAGGCCACCCATTACCACCCAGATTCCCAGGTTAACCCAGTTACCATCCCCCTCCCCCCTCACTTCCTTTTCTGTACGAGATTCATATGATTTCATGCGAAGGACAGCTAATTCTGCCTTCCTTCCTGAGATCCTGGTCACAGCACCAAGTCAAGTAAACCCCGAAAAACAGTCAACTCAACCAAGAATCGAACTCGGGTCCCCAACTAACAACGTGAGTGTCTTAACTCTAGATCACTGAGATTTGCTGCTTAATGAGGCCACTAGTACCAACCATATTCCCCACCCCAGGTTTACCACAAATGATAAATATTTTGGGAAATGGTATCTGTCTATAAAAAATGAATCATATTTATACCCTGTGTTCTTTATTCGTTGTACTTGCTTGCTGCCACAACCAATTACTTCATCAGTTTCCTTGACGCTACATATAGTGTACTTCTGGTCTCCAACGGAATCTACCATTCCCCTATAGCGGTAGGTAGGAGAAATCGAAACCTTGTCCTAATTGGGCATTAGTCATTCGAGGAGTAAACCGCATGAACCAGTGGATATGCTGCGTTTCACTTGGGTACTTAAGTTAATTTTCCTCCCAAGGACTGTCAGTCATGATTGCCTTAAGCTTCAAGATATGTGCTAGAACCAAGACTAATAAGGCCGAAAAGTGTAGATCGTCTTAACTTTCAAAGAATATTAGTAACATATGCATTGCTATCTCATTCTGACTGCTTACTTGTTCCCTCTTTAATTGTCTTTGTCTGTCTTATCTGTTCTTGTAAGTATATAGATAGACTGAGGCGGATGAAGGAAACCTAGTGTTCCAATCTTGCATTATTTTCACTTCGGTAATTTCACCCTGGAGAACAGCTCTAGATTATTTTTCCTACCAGATAGGATCTGCTGATATATCCTTTTTCTGGTGGATATTTTCTTATTTCGCAGCCAAGCGTAGGCACCGTTGCTGGGAGCATTAGCATGCAAAATGAGTTTCGCTTCATTTTATCATCCCATAAAAAGTGCTGAATTCTACGCGGAATAGATGAATAGAGACTGGGGAATAATGTGGAGCAAAATCTGTCTCAGAATTGTTGGAAATGGAGGGGAGCTGGTGCGTAGACAATGAATTCCGATCATCCATCCATCGTTCGAGACACTAGGCGTATAATCCTAGAATAAAAACAACATCAACTACCTTCAACTATCGAATTCGGAATGCAATGGGAGAAGAAACGAAAATATTATCTTTCATCCTAGTTTTCCTTGATATTAACTAGATCCTTTCATGTCCTTTGCGGTAAATGATTACTCAAATGATTGCATAGAAAGTGAATCATTATTGGACAATCCCTTCTTCGCAGGATTACGTCTTGCTACGCTTGGAGTAACAACGTAATATAACCCATTCAGTTCCCTATATTCTATCATGGCAAATGATTGGCTCCGTTTGCTTCTTTTGGTTTTGAAATGGAATACATTATTTGCCTGTCGTTATGGACTAGATAGCTTCTGATGACTGATCTGCGTTAGAAGTACTTCCTTCCAAAGATAGGCTAGCTTTCTCACTACCACATAAATGAATATCTGGGCACGGAATAGCATAGGATAATCGTTTTGCATGTCATCATGCATCGTAATCTCTTTATATTCTTTCCTGTATAGATAGGATTTTACTTTCTATATGGAAAAAGTACTTGATATTTTGCAAGCATGCATGCTTGGCATATTCCGCAGCTACAATAACCACCTCAACTGCGATGCCTTTTGCGAATAAACGAAAGTTATATTGTCGCATCCCTAGAAAAAGTTGTCAGTCCCTGGCTCAGCCATGTAAAATGTAAAGCACATCTCTTAACAAAAAGCTTCTGAGGAATTTAACTTGACACAAGGCTTTGATATTAAGAAATGGGGTGAGGATCTAAGCAAAAACCAGTATTGATCTCAAACAAAATAGTATGAACCATTATTTCCAGGTGGCTTTAATATATACATTCGATCAGTCTTTCAAGTATGTTTTAACATGTGTGAATGCAATCAGGCATTAAATGGAATGAAATGTCTGGCTGTCATTTTAGACTGGAAAACATTTGAATGGTATCAATTCTGACGATGGATGTCTGTTCACATTTGACATATGACAATATGTAAAGCTATATTTCCACCAGCCCATCAGCCAACACCAATATGTAATTATATATCATATATTATTTCCCATTTCTAGTTGTCCAGCACTTAATTACATCTAAACCACTTAAGAAAGCTAGTTTTATAACCCATCCGTGTGCAATATTTCGTAGATACGTCTATTATACTGCAAGTATATTGGAATTTCTATGATGGAAAATCTCTCTAAATTTGATCTGTAGATCATGTCTTTATATAGGGCAAACAAATGAGCTCACCACATTAATGTACACTATAATGATTACACTTAGCAGAATCCTAATCGATGTACTCAGCTTATCATGGGATCACGACCCTGAGTTATTACCTCTTTGGAGTTAATGATGGCTCAAGATGAGTGAGACATCGCTAAACAGTCGATGAAATGGAGTAGTCATGCCCTGGGCAAAGTCCATGCCTTTGTTAACTATTCTCCGATGCCTACCTGAACTTAAATCAATCATTGCTTGGCGTCCTGGGGGTTATTTGGGGTGAAGGTCACAGTTTCACTTAGAACAGACAGTCCAAGGTTTTCAATTCGTAATTTAAAGCCATGACATTATTTAGTTTTTCGGTACATTGGGCTCAGAGACTCAATACATACAACAAAAGCACAACAAGCACACTATCTGATAAAACTGTAACATTTCTCAGTAGTATAGCTTCTGTCATGTACTTATTCCTAAGTATCCCAAATAGCTAGTGATATTTGAAACAGCTGTTATATCAGGGATATATTCACGTCTGTGAATATATATAGCAAGAAATGTATAGCATATCCGTGTCGGAATAGTGTGAGATATGCATGTATGTATGCGCATTAGGTCGTCAGGAAATACACCCCTCTACCTATTCCTTTTGTCCTTAAAATAAGACAAATTTGAGACAAAAACTGAGGTTCAAAATGCAGTTCAACATAACCGAACAGCTTTATTTTGATTTAACACAATACCAAATATACTCTGATATATGCACCCGTACATGATTTACAATTCTTAATCCTAGTTAAGCAGAATGTACTAAATGTGTAGAGCACCCGATTGCGCATTTTCTTTCGACCTTACTCATATGACATAAGGATTAGTGAGTGAAATGAACACGCCTAATAATACGAAGCCCAACCATGTTGAAATTCGTGACAACCGTGGATAGTATTGTCAGCCTGCCCTGATTAGCGGCGAATCATGCAAAACCCAAACGAGAAATGAGCGATATAAGGTTCACAAAGTGTATTTCCATAAAAATAACATTTCCCTTCATTAAGAATCAAAGCTAAAATTAATGATACATGCTAGGTAACGAATTTACATCACACAATCTGTGTCAAGCCCGATACACATGGATTAGTGATCGGAATCATTATACTGCCGTATCTAGCCCAATTAATTCATTGCTATTCATTGTCTAATCTTAAAATGGATCTAGTATGTCAATTAAGTTCACTGTGAAAGGAACTTAAAATCTCCCAGCGGGCTTGGCAGCACGGCCAGTCAGTGAACTAATCAATCTCTGGGGTCTGTTAGGTAGATTCCTAAAGAAGTGCTGTATCTTGAGATAGTAATCTTTATGGATTGCTTTGCAGCGGATTAACACTGCGCTGAACATTATTCTTCAAATAAACTTCTCCTTTCCGCTATCTATCAAAGCTTTTCAATAAACCTAATCCAAAATCTCCTCCTTGATCTACGACACAAAGGCAATGTTTTGGGCAACTCTTTCTCATATTTTCTTGTTCCAAGGTGTAGAGGTAATATTTATACACCAGTAAACCTTCATTCCCTCATAGAACGCGTCCATTCGTTTTGATAATCTCGTTGTATCCGCGTCTGACTCATTTTAAATCCCCCTGGGGAAACGTAAAGAAATCTTCTAAATCTTAACGCAAATATAGAATTTCTACAAGGCAATATTATATATAAAGTCAGCAGATATGTCCAAGGGAATATCAGTAAAATGTTAAACTGGGCAGGGATGTTTTGAGGGAAAGTTGATTTGAAAGACAACTTAAAGTATAATCAGGAAAATTCAGAATGATAGCCATTAAACGCAATGCGTCTGCCTTGCACTAATCCTTTTTCACAGCGACCGCCCCGTCCTCGATGGCGTTGAAGACGTTTTCCCTGAAACAATGAAAAATCAACGACAACGATTCCTGGCACTTCTTAACCAGTGATTAGTCGTAGTATTCTGACTGCAGACGCAGGAAAAAAACATCGGAATTTCATCAAGAATTAGGGATTCTTTTTATTGGTATTAAAATAAGCTGACTTAAAATTCGATGTTCGTTAGTTTTGGCAGTAGGCTCGTTTGTGGAAGGGCTTAATATTCGTCTCTGAGACACATGGTGGAATTACTGGCAGGACAGACTTGAATGCTTAATATTAGCTGTATCTATGCTTCAAGCAAAACTATGTATGTTATTCTCGCATGATTTCTGTTATCATGTTGATTCGCATTCAATGCAATACTATCACGGGACAAAGGATATTGGTATTTATAAGTGTTCATATTTGTTTTCAATAGATTTTTATTCAGGATGGTTTTACATATAACCAAAACACTCTCGCATTGCTTGGACATCGTCAATTCCTCTTTTTATTTAGTATGTTTATAAATACATATACAGCAATTATCAAACAATACAAAGATATTACAATAAGGCATGGACTCTGTACCTTGTCAGTTACAATACAGTTAAGGTCATTGAGATATAGACCCATGGTAGTATACTCGGTTAATAATATCAATGGTCTTTCTTCCACTTCTGTGTATATCTAATACTAGGGAAAGAAATAGGCTACATGTATCACACTTCTACAAGAATCAATCAAATTGATTCATAAGCATGTCCTCCTTTGTCTGTTTATATCAGGGTCTTCTTCAACTCATATTGTCACTACACATTCATCAACATACAACTGAGTTCATGCAGCAATGTCTTCTTTTAAAGGTCATTTTATACTAAGACTGAATGGGTTATTCACTTTAAGCAGGAAGAATACGCCCATTTGATAGTTTGTTCATTTCTGTACGCATTGTATAAAGAGATAGAATTACCGCAATGTAAGCACGTCTGTGATTTGTCTATATCACGGTCATTTATGACGTCAGACCAATCAGAGATGAGCTTACTCAGCAGCGAGGCACATTAAGAAAAACATGGCTGTTGTGAACTGCTTCTGCCAGCCTATTACAAGCATAAGAATGACGATTTTCTATTATTTCCAAGTCATAGTATAAAGAAGGAACTGTACTCGAAGTTAGGAACTACTCCTGTGATTCAATGGCTCTTGTTTACACTTTATTTTGCATCCAACCCGCGAACTGCGGCCGCTTGTTGGATGCAAAATAAAGTGTAAACTTGAGCCATTGAATCACACTTGTAGTTCTAACTTCTCATTCATTTCCATCTAAATATGTATACATACTTCAGATAGTGAAAAGAGAAATCGCCCTCACCAACTCAAATTCAAGACAAAAATTATGTTTAAAGTACAATTTCAAATAACTGACCAGATCTCTCAAATCAAGGCAATATCAGTATTTATCAGCCTATTTAAGCGGAATTTGCTACAAGCCTAGAGCTGCCGATTGTACATTTTCTGATGACCCAACCAATATGCCGTATATATATAATATTCCTGTGTTCATATGTATTTGTACTACTCGGTAAAGGTCACTGCGCTGTTTATATTATTAAAGAAGTCATACAGTTCATCTGTATCCCCCATGAGGTCATTAGTTGAAAAAATAATAAAATATCCGATTGCCACATGAAGCTAAAACAACAAAACACTCTTTGCTCTAAGCCCTAAGGGTACCTTTGTTATGCAGTAACCAAGGTTATATCGACTCTGAATAGAGAAACGCCTTTTAGCGCAAGCAGTTTATATGGAAGGTCACACGGAAAAGGGTGCTTGCCTTATCTCCGGAACAAAGCTAGTAAACTCACTAGCATAAATTCAAAATACAGTAAAACTTGGTAACAAAGTTCGGTGTGCTGCTCAAATTTCATGATGACCTTTTCGACCATCGTTATGTACAGGCAATTACCGCCCGAACGTCTCCATTTAAACCCCCGTACCGAGTCGCCTTCAATAAAAATAACTTAAGTCCATCGGTCTCCGAGTAAAATGTCCCTTGCAGAAGTCGCTTGGTCTTAGGTCTCATATATTTCTCTAATGTATACGTTAGCAGTGACTTAAGCCCTAAGGCCAGGCACATACATGTTTGTCTTCCTACAAATCCCTGTGTAACAAAAAGAAACGACCTTAATGTCAACTGACACAGTAGGATATACCCTTACAAATGTATATTGAAAGAATTAGGTGAAATATCGAGAAAAAGGGTAAAATACAAAAAAAAAGTCGTCTGCTCAAAAGGTCATGGTCAACAAGCTGAATTGACTGCACAGACGTTAGAGATTCGAGGAATGTCGGGGCCTCACACATTTGATGAAACACTCAGTGGCAGTCTTGGCCAAGGCGCTAGAATACTGATTAAATACAAGAAAGTTCTTAATGTGTTCAATTCGTGGATTACAGCCAGGTTAGGGAGACTTGGGGTGTGGACAAGAGATGGGGTGATCTGATTAGGGATACGATCGATGGCATGGCCCTTCACAGCTTTTGGCTGCAGTATCAGTCATAAGATAGATACAAAGAAGACTTGCCTGCCAGTGGAAGGGGGTCGCTTGTAAGAGAAGAGTCTACGATCTCATTGATTGTCAACCGCATCCTCCTCGACCCTTTAACCTTGCCTATGATCGACGGCCATGACGTTGATATTCACCCAAAGGTTTCAAATGCCAAGCAACCTATTTGATGAAACCCCTTTTCTGACCCCCTGAATGCCTATCTCGCTTCGTTCTATGTCTCTGGATCATTCGTGGGTTACTTGAAACGATAGGAGGAAGACAAGGGGTTGTTTACCATATATATATAGTTGAATCCCAAAATATAATCAAGACTTCCATAACGGTCAATGTTACGACTTCTTACTGGTCGATATAAACCCACGAAGAGGGGCCATGGCTGTGGTGATGACCTACAGAGCTTTTGGTTTCCACTGCATGAAGACATGCCATGCCTTATAGACTATTGTGATAAATGTCAAATACACGGATTTGGTTTTCTTCCACTGCATGAAAACATGCCAGGCCTTTTGGACTATTGTGAAAAATACCAACTACCGTAAATGTATTAATGTTCGCACAGTATTTATTTCTGCTATTTTTAGCGCACCAACGTTTGTGCGTGAAGATAAATCCTGTACAAAAGGTTTGAGTATTGCATAAACAAGGTGTGAGGCTTCCTTGCTGGTGTCAAAGTACTTAGTGTGCAAACAATTATCCACGCAAAAATAAATACGTTTACATTAAACTGGTTTGGTTTCCACTGCATGAAAACATGCCAGGCCTTATGGACCAATTTAAAAAATATCAAATATACTGGCTTGGTTTTCACTGCATGAAAAGAGGCCATGTCTTATGGACTATTGTCGTTTTAAACCCACAAATTGTGTCCATGCCTGTGGTGATGCTATACATCCAGAGCGCTTGATGTCCAATGCACGAAAACATCCCAAGTGTTATGGACTATTGTGACAAATATCATATATATTTATGGATTTCTGCGACCTGAAATGATCATGAACAATTATAATTAAACCCCTGCTAAAGGTAAAAAATCCGAACTGTTGTGCCATCACTAAAACCTTTAAATATTCCTTTCATATTATCATTCAACTGCGGAATGTTATATAAGGTCAATACGAAGAGCGCTGTTCAGCAATTGAGCGTTAAATTGAGAAACATGATAGCCTGTCCTTGTCAATTAGGCTTCTGCACTGTTGATAATGATAACATCATCACAGTATAGCTTGGGTACAACCCCTGATACTCCTTGCCTAAGTGCTTACAGTGGAAACGCATCACCCAGCTAAAACCCCTCTTTCCATACAATTTCCTCACCATCCCCATTTAACTGAACATTCCAGCCTTTCCTTTGGACTCCTAACTCCCCGCACGCCTTGTCGATTAGTGTACAAAAGTCCTGCAGGAATGTACTATTGCGTTGTCACCCAACAGCCAGTTTGTGAGCAAATGACGCTAGCCTCAGATGGAGGTCAAGGTGTCAAGGTCGGTCAGCTGGCTTATTCCCGCCATGAGACCTGAGACCTGTTCATCTCAATTAGTTCTTGACCCGCTCGATAGGGGCAATCAGTCGTGGGACATGGGGTTATTGTGTACCCAGTTCCCAAACCTTAGGAGACTCGGGCTTCATGAGAGTATTGACGAAATAAAACATGAGCACCGAAACCATGTGCTATAGCTTGACAATAAATTCTCTATTTGGATCACATTCCTATAACGTTCGATTGAAGGTATCATGAATGATCTATCCACAAGCATGAGCCATTTCCATATCCAATTCATGAAATGAAATAACCTTCTTAGTAGCATTCCTCAAGACAATAAATCATATCAAGGACAAGGGAAATGTATCAGATCAGAGGCCAAGTGGTCAGCTGGAAAGAGATATTTGCTCACCCATGGCTGAGAAGAATCTGTCTGTGAATGAATACAAAATAGTATTTTTGAATTGATTATAAAATCTCTATATAGGTGTCAGACAGAGAGAGAGCGGAAAAGAGAGAGAGAGAGAGAGAGAGAGAAGAGGGTGAGAGAGAGGATAGTTAGAAAGAGAAAAGCGAGAGGAGAGACTGAGAAGAGATATAGGAGACAAAGTGGAGACAGAGAGGAGACAGTGGAGACAGAGAGAAGAATAGAGAGAGCTCCGAAAAAAGGAGATGGCAATAATTATATGAATAGAAATTCACCGTGATTACCCAATCATCATCATTATTTGTCCTGTAGGATATAAGTTCCGTATAATACAAACCGATTTGCTAGTTTATCTACTTATAAACATATATCTTTACTATTATATTAATCAATCATAAAATCTAATTCCTATGGTTAACGGAGAGCCTCATGAATGCATATATATATATTATATATATATATATATATATATATAACCTCATCTATGTGGCTACTACCATGTATATACTTATGTATAGATCCGTAATAGTGCAGTTGTCCTTTCGATCAAACTATTCAACTTCAAAGCGTTTCTCAATGTTTATTACAACGCTATTGTCAATTAGAAGGTTTATCACGAAGAACTGAGAAGAACTCCGGCATTTCAATCATCCATATCCATTTAACCAGAGATATGCCGTATTCGATAGCCTCTTCGAAAGGCTTACACTAAAAATTCACGAGACCCCATTTTCCTCATAAAAAAACAAGAAAAATATAGAGCAACGATTCATTGGAGTAGGGATAATAAGAAAATACATGTGTGCATGCAAACTCCATAGTTTTTAACAATTGGTACACCACTTGACACTCGATCCCATTGGTAAAGAAGCACAGAAGCAGTGCAAAAGTAAGATAATATTAATTTGTACGTGTACAGTTACTATTCATATATACTTGAGTATGCCATGATAATTACACGATAAGAACTAAGTGATAATAATAAATAAGATATTAAAATGATAAAATAATAATTGCTTTTTAAGATCGGAATATATTGTAACCTGCTTCACTACAATTAAGTTAGTTCACAAAATTAATAGATTGGATTCGTGGTAGGCTGTAGGGTATCGCGTTTGCTATCTTTATAGGTCTTAGGTAGTGGAGCTAAAACAGTGGCAAGATAAATTACACCCTTGCGTGTTGTCGAGTCAATAACAGCTTTCCAGGCGAAAACAGTATGTCTAATTGTATATTTACCGGTTGTATTCTCTCCCATGAAGTTGGTTAATAGACCACCTTTCACACCAATTACCTGATACCAATACTTTACATCAGGCCTACACGTTGAATATCGTGTGATACAATATGATTAATCATCTCTAGCTTAACTGCAGGTGTAGCCCATTCTTAGAAAGTTTAGGCCGAAGGAAGAAGAACTTGAAGTTGCATATTTACTATGGTCAATTTTCATGTATTAGTAGATACAAAACATCACCATATTAATATGGTGCCACAATTCTTCATCAGCTGACTATTATGGTAATTATTTATCAAATGTAAGCTTAATAAATGGCCTTTGATCTTTTCCATCGATATTTTTCACAATAGTCCATAAGGCATGGCCTCTTTTCATGCAGTGGAAACCAAACCAGTGTATTTGATATTTTTCACAATAGTCCATAAGGCCTGGCATGTTTTCATGCAGTGGAGACCAAACCAGTATATTTGATACTACAATATATATATATATATATATATATATATAATATTTTTATTCAAGATTCCAATACATTTACAGTATGATTCATATTCAATAGTATTCAAAAATCAGGAAGTGGGTTAGGACATCTGCATGGGTTCATGCAGGTCTTCCAACGACCTCCCGTAAACCATATAATAACCATTCTTCAAATAATATTACTGCTTAACCTTTCAGACACATAGCAGTTTTTTTCAAATTCAAAGATGGTATTTGCTTGTTACGTAAGTTAGGCTTCCTAACATCCATGCAGCAGCTGCACTATGCAAGACCGTGTTATATGAGAGCGTTCCCTGAACCAGAAAATAAAATTATACGAACGGAGCAATAACCCAGTATGCGAATCCGGGGAAACTTTGATAAGTATTATGTCAATAATCGGTCATGATTGCATATTTCAATGCTATATACATGGATCACAAGAGGCCAGACCAGGGTCTTTATATCTACCGACCTGTTGGAAATAAACTCGTCAACTATTTCCTGGTCAATGAAGAGTAACACGCTGATAACCCACTTCATTCCAAGCAATTACTTTTTCCATCGGTACCAAGAGTATTATTGGGCATATCATGTATAAATCATGCATATCAGAAATACTTTACTGCATAGTTCGGGCATTAGGAGCCATGTTGTGTATGTCCATTCTGCTCGGGTGGCCACTGGTGATCCTCTTTATAGAAATAATTGCTTGCCTCATAATTCTCTATTTGTTACACTCTATCGGATCCATGTGTAGTTGATATGAGTAATCTTTGTATAGTTGATATACATATAATATGAGTATTGATTCAAGCCTATATAGACTTACATAAAAGTTATATTTTAACGCTGGAGATGGGTTATTCGAGTCATTCTTTGTAGAACAAATTCCAATATACATAATTCCTACATAAAGGTCTAATACTTGCTTAACGTAGATCTATACTTCAGATAAGATATCAAGCCAGACATATCAGAAGCAAACCAGTAATAAAAAGATTCTTACATTCCTGTTTGAATTCGTTGCCTCAGATATCGGACTGAAGAAATCCAGTGAGGGATTTAATCAAATAAACATATTCATGTCAGCTTGACAGAAGAGTGATTTTTGCCTTTGTAAGAAAACACAACCATCGCAGTGATGAAACAAGTTTATCAATATTTCCTGATATTTGACTTGCAAATGTTCTTCAAGATTCGGCGCGGTACGCCAAGAAGCAGAATTAATGACTGACAAAGTGAAGGAGATTTGAAATATTGGCACTGGCAATATCCACACCTGTTTTAATTGACATGGCTTTTATCCTAAGCGATGTTCCGTGTTGTTTTCTTTGTGATGCATGGGACGTGTTATTGTTCAACAAAAGCTTTGAAATGACTTGATGGGCATGGCGTCGTATTTATGGATACCTTTGACATTAATTTATGATTGTCTTTTTATGGCATTGTAAAGTACAAAGGCCAGATAAGCTTCACAATTTTCAAATGCTTTCCTTATTGGGGAAAAAAGAAAGTGAGGATCTGCTAATAATAGTTGGACATTGATACTTGGTGCAAAGCAAGTTATACGTTTAGTAGGCCTATATAGAGCAAGTCACCGTCTGACACCAAAAAGCATGATGTTTATAAAATGACTATACTACCTCAGCTATACTACCTGACTTTGGAGATTACTTGATATGATTATATGATTATATGATTGTGAGTCGAAATGTCTATTGGGTAAGCTTCAATCATTACAAAACTCAGCGCTACACATTATTTTCAACAAGAACAAGAGATGTAATGTTAATCAAGAAGATTTCGACATGAATGTACTTTATTCAAATAAAAGAAGACAGAAACATATTCTAAATCTCAGCCATTGTTTAGCAACAAACAAAGATAATTTAGACAATAGAATTCTCTATACTAAAATCCATGTAAAGTAATAAAAAATTAATCCAACCAAAATTCCATAAGAATTCTTAACTCTTTTACATACAAATCAGTTAAATACTGGAATGTGCTTGAGATTGAAGCTCATCAAATAGAGGACCGGAAAACATTTAACAGGTTCATCACTGCTGGGCTTGATAATATTGAGTTATTATGATTATTATTCTGATGTTGTTTTGATTGTTCCAATGTTACATATTATTTAACCCTTGATATTCTCAGCCCATAGAGATAACATAGGCTCGATCTGTATAATGTTTAGCTGGTCAGTAACTGAAGCGATATTGCTCGCGGGCAATACACACCTGACCTAGCTTTTGGAACACTGTGTGCATGCATGCTTTCTGATCTTCTGTAGTTCCGGCTCTTCATTGGGGCTATGTTGTCGGAGCGAATCAAGCTAAAGAAATGATTATTTAACTATTTATTCCTCAGAATTGCTGTAGATCATGTTAATGTAACATAAGTTATGGGGGAGGGGTGAAATAAACACAGAACAACCCTTGGATTCTCGGCGTCGTGTATATATTCACTGATGTCAGTTGTGGACCTACTGGCCCTTGTCTGACATCGGTGAATATCCACTCCCGCCTCGAATCCCGGGTAGTTGTGTGTATACATGTATTGTATAAAA
Organism: Sthenelais limicola; assembly: GCA_942159475.1. Taxonomy (NCBI): domain Eukaryota; kingdom Metazoa; phylum Annelida; class Polychaeta; order Phyllodocida; family Sigalionidae; genus Sthenelais; species Sthenelais limicola. The sequence goes on along the minus strand of OW804097.1, from coordinate 64,792,538 downwards.
ATATGTCACAATCCATATTAGGGTCTGCCAGAGAGTTATGGTTTGATTTTGCGATTGAATGTCGCTTTTCTTAAATTTAGGTTCAGTAGTCTAGTCAAAGGAAGATACTGGAAGACCTGGAAGTCAACTTACAGATGTGTGTTTCCTTTTTTGTACACTTTCATGTGCTAATAAATGATATTAATAGTTGAATGATTGAAGGCAACTCAACTGAAACAAACCATGTTATTAATTTTGAAGTCTTTTATTTGGCGACCCTGACGCGTTTCGCCTTTCTTGGGCTTCTTCAGAGGGTGATATGATATGATTGATACACCGTATAATAATATAATGATATATATATATATTGAATTGACTGTAATTCACATCACAAAATATTTACAACCATTCTTCCGATTAAGGTAAGGAACGTACCGGTTGGTATATTTTAAAATGCCTGATACTTGAGCTTCCAAATATCATAGAGCTATATATGGAAAGGCTAGTGACCCTGGTCTTGAACTAAACTCTTCAAGAACCCACAATTCTAAAAAATAAGCCTTCCCTTTACAGGAATATTTAATGGCAAGTGCAGTTACATCTGCCTGGGTTATTGCTTTATGCAGTCCACTGGGTGCAACTATGTAACCACTTCGGATTAACGGAGGACTCGACCAGCGATTAACCATTTGATATGCATCCTACAAAATGCTTTATGCAACCCTAGCACATGTCAGTATAGGGAGAGTGTCTGCCCATCCGACTGTCATTTTCCGACCTGATTTAAGCACCCCCAAAACTCCCACTTTGCGCTTATCATCCTGCATGTGAGGAGAGAACGAGCTCCCTTCTGCATCATAAAGGTGTCCCCTTCAATTTTCGAGACGCATACACAATCTGCAACACTAACTAGTCGAGCTTTAGAGGTTGTTAAAGGTTAGGTTGGCTGGGTGATTTATTAGTGTTGACAGGAGATTGTGTATAGTTAATAAGTACTAATGTATTTGAGTGTCTGCGCAATTGTGGTGCTATGGCAAAGACACTCAAACTATGACAAAGACACTCAAATTTAAATTTATATCTTGAATGCGATCAACTATACTCGGTGTCTTTTAATCGATTTATTTCAGCTTTGTAGCTGCCAAAGTATTGCTTGTATACTAAAATGTCTAATTAATCTTTTCTAAGTTTTGGCAAATACCATTTTAATAGGATGATGCAGATGTGATCTGCCGATATTGTAGTCTGACTTGTGCGTATGGACGAGAACTGAATTTAAGTAACTGAATTTACTGCCAAACATTCGAGAGGAAAAAAGAAAACCCTTGCAAATGAAACTCAAAAAGGTTCTGACAGATTGGATTAAATATCATTTCCTATTTAACCCCTTATACTCTTGTGTTTATGTAATCTGGGAATGACAGTACTTTCACCTGGATAATGCCCGGAACGTACCGAGCATCCACCAACAGTATACACTATGCATATAAATGAATAGATTGCGACTGAGAGTCAAACTCAATAGACCTATATCAGCATGATATGGAATCATTAGAAGCGGCAGGAACCACCAGCATTTCCCTTTTATATCAGGCGACTGCCATTTCCCGCAAAAAAGGATGATGGATGAGGGAAAATCATGAGATGAAACTTGGCTCTGTATTCGAAATTGCCCTTAAGCAGGTCTATATTAAAGTTATATGAGATATCATTTTATAGGCAACAGTTCGTTGTTCCTCACTATCTCTATCTCTCACTCTCCAATTGAGTGTATTGAATTGAACTTGCCATTCACATTCGCTGTACCAGAAAAATACTTGATGCAGCTGAATTTCCTGTCTCCAAGGCTGGACTGCATCGATAATTCAGAGACTGCAGGGACTAATTTCATACAGACTATAGGAAGTTTTATATGGCTGAGTGGAGGATCTTCATTTATGTAAAAGTGACAAAAGGGCCATTTGTGAGTACCCTGGCCCAACTGTCTACCGCACGCCAGCATCTTGCATCGAGCTAGAGAGAGTGACTTCCTATGCCAATGCATAGCTTGCCCTGTGAATGCCTGTTTCTATGGCAACTGCAAACCCTCGAGGAGATGCCTGTACCGGCATGTCTCTCCAAGGTGGCTGACACTAGTCATCCTGAGGCCGGTGATACAATTTGTTCTCAAAATGGGCCCTGACTTGCTTGTGACTGGGATCAAAGGGAAAGGTTGGACTGATAATGTAGCATTCAATGAGGACTCGGTGTCAATGAGGGTGCATGATATCACAGCATGTATAATGTCCCCATGACACGCACCCTTTTGGGGAGGGCCTACGGAACCTTGAATGAGAGAAAAGTGGAGATTGATTTGGTGTGATTTCCCAGCGCCTTTGTTGACAATATTTTTTACGATCCCTGGAGGAGGAGCAGAGTCATTTAATATGAGCGGTTTCACTGTTGCTGAAAAAAAGGCAGGTCGGGACAGCATGTATACCCAAGGTGTCATACGATCGGTTTCCATTCAACCTTGCAAGTGGTATGTTCCCCTCATGCTCGCATGAATTCTACATGCCGAGTAAAGGTCCTGGGATATACAGTGGGAGCGTGCAGCTTTTGAAAATGGACTGTATGCACTGAACCCGTTTATCTCTCGTTTTAGTGCCTCATGTTTGATTCAAAGGGAAGTACAATTTGAACAGACACTTAAATTAATGCACCCTTGTTGTGTATTCCTATGTCTTTTGACTCCCAGATGGTTATAGGAGAACTGCATAACTAATTACTTAGCTCTCATACAGATGCTTGCAAACAGGTTTTGTGCTTGAGATATTATAAAATGCTATACAAGTTGTCTTCTGTTTTAGAAATCAATGTAGAACTATCAATGACGATCATTTCAGGGCGAAATCTGGGCTAGAAGGTTGATTAAGGCAAGCATCCGGTACAACCGGTCGATTGATTGCCATCGGGAGGCGATCCCATATTTCATTTATAAATGTGTGGTGCGGAGAGGCTGGGTTCAAATCTTGCCTTATATGAAGCAATACCAGGGGGTACATAAGGGTGGATGATGAACGAGCAAGGCTTGATATGGCTCAAATAAATAGCTGCGATGAGGGTGTAGAACAAGGTATGCCTGGGGGAAAGTACTGTCAGTGGACCTCTCATGAGACCATTATGGTAGCAGAACGGAGAGCTCATACATATAGCTACATAGAGATGACATGCTAATTAATATGTGCCATAAATGCCTCTAACTACATCGGAATTACCGCCGAGGAAGGAGATTAATAACACTTCTACCCCAATAAGGCATAATTGCATTATGCAGAATTGAATGATACAATTATTGGACGAAAATGCGCAAGGCTTTCCTCAGTTGCATTGAATTGTGGATACATGAATGGTATTGAAGTGTTTAATCTGTCATTCTGTCAAAAGATTTCACAGCCTGAGGCATATGTCATTGTGAATTTGTTCATTTCATAGCTCAATATGTGTAGCCAATCCCTTTTGCCAGTGTTTATCAATAGTTTTGACATAAGACATCAGTCAACCGCCTTAAGTCCTGAGGGAAAAAGCATTTTTAATGTAATATGAGTTGAAATCTGACCCAAATATAAAATGTAAAAGCTTGAATGAGGGAAAACTCACTACCATCTAATATGTTATAGTGTTATAACCAGTGAAGCTAGAATAATGTACAGGCAGAACATAGGCAATAATAGCACATTCGTTGTATACTGTCGTCCTGTACTTATAGCAAATGGCACTCTGTTCGGGTTCAAACTGATCTCGACCCATCAGAAAACGGGAACTCACCCCTTCGGGGTTCGTCCCAACAGCGTGCTATTTGCCATTTATTACACACTCTATTTGGATGTTAAAAAGTAAATTTAACTTGTATAGGCTATAGTTCAGCGCCAATGTGGTTGCGTCTTTGCTCGAACTGATCGTGTGTGCAGTTTGGGTCAACCAAACTGCACCCCAAACTGCACCTTTGTAACTGCTCATGTGTGTTATAATGATACTAATTATCTGTAATGACATTTTTAAGTCAACCAGAGTAACTCATATTATTGTGAATATTCTAGACCCACAAATGCGATGTGTTAAGAAAAATGAGTCACTAGTCGCAAAAGGTGGCTTTTGAGATATCATCATATTTAAAAAGATTAAGAGGGTTCCAATGATAATAAATATTAGGGCATCTAATAAGTACTTCTATATATATTGTGCATGCATGAAAAGAAGTTAGCCATATTATTTATGGTCAATCACTAGTAAAGTAATTCAATACGCTCCTTATTACCTCAAATATGCACAGAAAAATTAAATACACTTTCTTGAGATTTTTGCCACTAGTAGCAGTAAACACCTAAAGGATAAAAACATTCTAACCAAGGGTTTCTGTGGAAAAATACATTTGAAAGCTATAATTTTTTTCGACTTGTGACTCATATTCTTGACACACATCACAAAATGTTGTGGGTAGAGAGTCCCAAACGCCTAATTCATTTGGGGCCTAGGTTTTGTATAGCTATAGGTTTCTCAATAACAGTTCCCTGCCCTTAGCCTGATACATCCCATACGTGATTAGATTTAATATGACTCAGACGGGCACAAGGCACAGTAAATACATCGATGAATGGCTCATAGATTTGCCATTGTGGACAATGTTAGTCTGTCAGCATCAGATATGCTTCATTCCCGTTTAACACCTTTTGTTTCCAAAGCTCAACGGACCCCTGACCTTCAGTGATTGATTGGGGTAGACCGCAACTGAGCCAAATCCACTGCAGTATGGGCTTCCATCTTTTGGGCTCTATACTGCATTTGAAAGCTTTGCTTCTGTTGGAAACTTTCTGTCAGTCCTACTGTGAGGAGGAGGTGTATCTTGGTGATCGAGGGTATTTCCAAAAGAAATGGTATCTCCATGGTTTTTTTTCACATATTGTACTCATTGTCATGGAGATTTCAAATATGATATTTTTAAAGGAGTTTCCAAACTGGATTCTGTGCTATTTCAAATATAATCGGTGATGTCTCACCTGCACAAAATAAACACAATTTAATATCGGGGTCTAAGGGGGAAAACGTCGCTATTTTAACATTTTCTCAATTTTACGTCCTGTGTTGTAGTGGCAATTGGCTTATTTCCTAATATACTAGGCCTATAGTATAAGGGATATATTTTATGAAAATAACAAGAAAATTGGTGGTTTCGGAATTACTTCAGGAGTTGTAGGCTCCCGAGCTTGACAGTGCAGTGAGTGTAAGTAGATTCTCTGTCCCTGACAGATCACCTCTGCCTGGATTGACCATCCAAAACTGACATGTCAGCTTAGCACTTTCTATTATACTTTTGCTCCTGTATGTCAGAAGTATTTACCCAATTGTTAAACTTTTTTTCTTTTAAAAAATGCCATGAAAATGCTCAGTGGAATAGCTTAGAATCTCATGTAATATTGTAAACAAACTGGCAAGCTAGGCAGTTTCGGTATCGTAAAACAATAACAAACAGGAAAATAACTTATCTGTTCAATATTCGGAAGTGTTTCTTTATAACTACTATCCAAATAAATGGCAATATGAACATGGCCAATGTCGTAAAATCCTCCGCTGTTTTTGGCAATTGGGAAATACCCACGATCATCCTTAAAGGCATATAATATTATCTAGGTGAAAAATATTTGTTTTAAATACTTCTAATATTTGATGGCACTATTTGTATTCGTGACGACAACCAGCAATAATATTCCCGGCATTTGTTAGGGCCCAAGAGGAATTTATTCGGACAAATATGATCAAACATGATCAGAATTCTGCATCGATATCTGTGTCTTACAAAATACACTGAGGCTGAATTTCGAATTCACACCTATATCCACATTCACCATACTTAAGACTACGAACTTTGTTTGAAAAGAAGTCGTTTTCCCTGCATCAGCAGTCGTTAAGTAGTTCAAAGGGGTTATGATCATACGTCAAATATATAATATATATACTATATAAATTATATTATATGTATCATGGGGTGTAAATCATTCCTCGTTCAGGTGTCGATTATTCAGGAACATCTAGTAAATTCAAGCACATTATTGGTCAGTTTCACACCATTCTCTTTAGTCTCTACTTATAAGAATAAGTTTCCTTTTTAATAACTCCGCACGTTTGAATACTGACAAACCATGGACACATTCGTAGGCTTGGTATCCACTGGTCCGATTTATCCACACGAAGGGGTATGGAAAACCGCCTGCATGACCATAAGATTGATCCAGTATTTACAAGCAACTGCTCCAGTCGAAATAATTGGGTTATGTTAGTGGACATGGGCCTTAAGCTCACGAATCACAACCTTATTCTGTTCATGAGTGAGAGAGAAACGTCCTAGCGCATACTATATAGATAGATAGAAATAGCAATGGAGCTACTTCTAAATATGGTGTGGTCAAAGGGCACAAGCCAAAGATCTATAACCCAAGCTAATCATTTATTTGAATATGCTGATCCCGTTTAATCCTGAGCCTGAATGTATCATGTTTAATTCATACACTGCAACAATAGCTGATAAAAACAACCGTATAAATCACCAATTGATGTATTGGTACAGGGTCTTTTTTCTTCTGCACAGTTCTACCAGCGACCTTTTAGCATTAGCTTTGGAGGAAAAACCATTGCTAGCACTATGATTGGGCTGCTTGCTCCGTTCTTTTAGGAGAATGATTGATGAAAACAGATAGTCTTTCCTCCTTGGTTCTCATGTTGACACAAGGCGATCTTGTTCACTTGAACCGAACCAAATTTGTAAGGCAGGTCCAATCAGTCAAAAAATTGCTCCTCAGATAAGTGAGGTCTCCCATCTCAGTGGAATGAGAGAATCACTTTCAGTGGAAACCCTACACAACACCTTAGGCTGATCTTTTGCTCCCATCCAAATGTTAGAAGTAGGACTTGCTTTTGTCTTTAAATTGGACTAAAATCATCCTACCATTGCTTAACATGCGCCTTTTTGTGTATATTGATGTACAGTAGAGTCCCGCAAAACAACCATCTCAATAATGCGACCGACCCGTAATTGCGACCAAAAAGTAGGCCGAAATTGTTAAGATGTGATTCTGACACAATGATACATATTCTCGCATAACAAAATGCTATGCTTTAGGAAAATGAATACTTCCAGCATTCTCTGGCCAATTAGACATTACTTTAGACATACTATACATCATTATTAAACTATTATATATATTGCTGATGACAATCTCCACATTCAATTAAAGACCAAATATCGTTCCTTAGGCATGGATGAAACCCATATCTATCCAAATACCAAATCCCGCTTTAAACCAGATAACATCGGCATTAATTGAATACGATAACACCTAAAATACCAGATAGGCACACAAAAGGGTCAAGATCCAGTTAAGCTCATAATACCAGATCTCTAATACCACTGTTATCTACTAGGCTCGTGTTTGGTCATTCAATCAATTCTTTACATTTACTCAAAGATTTCTATGTACTTCTAACACTAAGTCTCCGGACTTGACACCACTCTTCCCATTAACAGGACTTGCCCATTAGGAGTTGAAGACATCTGGAGCTTCCCATTACCGTGGCAGCTTAGTGAGGCAACATTGTGAAGGTAAGCTTCCCTTGGCTCCAATTCCAACACCTTATTGCTCAGAACATACAAAATAAGAATAAGAAAGTCCTCCAAGGACAGCATCACCACTCAAAAGCTGCCTTTTAATCTTCTTAAAATAGAATAAAATCACATAAGAGCAATGCAATCTTCCATTTGTTATTCAATTATTCCTATCCCGGGAAAAAGTAATGATAAAATTGAGTGCTATAAGTTCTCTGTGCACATTTAATCACGTTCAAAGAAAAGATGGGAATATTTGTACAACTTTTTTTCAGTGAGAGTCTTGCTGTTATAATTGCTCATAAATTATATACTAGAAGGGTTTACTATACTTTTTATGTCTTTTAAGGTCTATGCAATATTTAGTAATCAAATAAAAAACGCATTATCCACCTTGGTTGTTTTCAAGGATCGCCTATAGTAAAAAAACATGAATCAAACACGAATGAAAACACATCTTCATGCTACATCCCCTGACCAACTACATTCAAATCCAAATTTTCTACAATCCTACATTCCAAATAATGAGAAGGGCATACTGGTACTCTATTAATCACAAAAAGTCTCAAGATACTATATATGATACATCAAATCAAAGAACCAATATCCATTTTCATGTAAGCTCTTATGTGAGCAAGCCACAAAGAAATATATTAACCGTATCATCCGTATAATATACGGAAAGAGGGTTTTTTTTTATCTCACATGTTCTCAGAATTTGTTATTTTACCAACTGTTTTACTGATCTGTAGAGTTCTGTCAACCCTCTCTGGAGGACGTTGTATGTGGTTTGTGAAGGTATCTGGGGTGGAAATGTGATTTTGAAGCCCTTTTTAGTTTTTTAGTTGTATTTTATACAACTATTTTTAGCCAGGAAAAGTTGGGGAAGCCTGTCGAGAGAGCCTTTTGTGTAGACAAAGGACTGATCACATAACTGCTTCTTAAAGTAAACGTAATGACATCATGCATTTGAAAGCTCATGGGAGAGGGAAACTGGAAGGTAGGGAGAAGAAGAGAGTTGGCAGAGGGAGAGGGAGAGGCAGAGGTGGGGGAGGGAGGAGAAAAAGAGGGGCGGAGTATGAGACACAGAGAAGAGGGAGAGGGAGAAAAGGGGAGGGAGAGAGTGTAGGAGAGTGAAAAAGAGGGGCAGAATGGAGGCCAGAGGGGGAGGGTGAAGAAGGAAAAGGAGGGAGGGACAGGGAGAGGTGCAGGGAGAGAGGGGGACTGTCCGAAGGACGGGTACTTTGCTAGTCTAAAATATAAAGCTCTAGAAGGGTTTTTTGTCACGCATGTTCTGTGAATCTGGGATGTCCCCATCTGTATTTTCGGTTTCTACAGGTCCATCAGCCCTGTGTGGAGGACATTACATGTAGTTTGTGAAGGTATCTGGGGTGAAAATGTGATTTTGACGCCTTTTTAAAATTGGGATCTCCACACTCTATTTATAGCCTGGGAATTCCTCTGTGAGATACTACGTCATTTCCCAAAAGCTACTATGTCACTTCCATGCAGAGGAGTGGGAGAGGGAAGAAGAGAGTTGGGAGAGGGTGGGGGTATTGAGGGGGGTGGGGAGGGAGAGGGTTTAGGAGGAGGAGAGGGAAGAAAAGGGAGAGGGAGGGGAAATAGGAGAGGGGGAGGGGGAGGGAATGAAGAGGGAGAGGGAAAAGAGGGGAGGGAGAGGATGTAGGGGAAGGGAAAGTGGGGAGGGAGAGAAAGCTAGGAGGGGGAGCATGAGGAAGAAGGGAGGGAGAGGGGGGAATCGGAGAAAGGCTTGGGAGAGAAAAACAGGTATGAGAGACAGAGAACAGGCGGAGGGAAAAGAGGGAGAGGGGGAAATGTGGGGAGAGAGGGGGACCGTCCAGAGGACGGTTACTTTGCTAGTATCATATCATATCAAGTTCAACTATTGGCAACATAGTATTATTCGTAGTAATAATATATGCAAATAGGCTATAATACATGTAACTCTAAACTGAACAAATCCTTTTTCTTTTACACTTGAAATATTTTAAATAAATTGCAGATGTGATTTGAATATGAATTAGTTAAATATGAAATGCTTAGACTCCGCTCATACACGATTGGTATGTTGTGTGACAATATGCAGCAGTCTTGTACCATTTTTATGCAGTGTTTTAGACTTGATCCTTGCTCTGCTTTGATTCCTGCTAGTGCTAGTGCCACTACTTCAAAATGCCCATCGCGAGTTATGGCCACGAATTATGCATTGGTTGATATCACATAGTGTCTGGTTTGCCATTCATAGACTTTGGAGAGGCTTGGGCCATTTGTCAGTGAATTTAATGCACAACACGGAGGCGGAGCCAGCCCCATACTTTATGCATGCGTTTCCCTTTTTGCACCACTGCTTCAGATGATGTTGTCTACACCTTATTACGCCTGTCTCAACTCTGTTTAGATGTGACAGATGAAAGTGAATCTCGTGAATATTTTATACGTTGATGCTCTAAGATCAATATAATTGATGACTTTCCTGAAGTTATATAATGCTTTAACATACCGTTCCTGAAAGAGCCGGTGTAAGGATAAAATATATTTGCCACTGCATGACTAGAAACTTCAAATTTCTGGTAGGTATTCGCAAATTAGATTAGAAGTAGCTTAGAAGTATAGGATAGCTAAGACGCATCTCACCTGTAGCAAAGACGACAAATCTCTGATAGATATAGTTTTAGTTTTTCCTTGGTAGAGAAGGAGCTAATTGACGCATGTATTGTGTGTAGAGCTGTTAGGAAGAGACCGTAAAGGGGAACACTGGAATGCGGATAAAGCGTTCTCAGACATTGAGAAAAACTATTTATATGATGTTCAGTGGGTTGTAATAGATAATTCAATCATTTAAAAATCATTGGACGGTCATTTCTGGTATCTAAACCTGCTATTATCCGGAATGTAGGGAGCTACCATGTTCCCAGAGTTCAATGCAGGAGTGACGTCAGACTAGCAGGGCAAACTGCTGTCACCCTGAAGGTGTTATTGTATAGGCTTCTGCAATCTAGACTACTATTTTCGTGCGCCCAAATCACTTCTTTCCAACAATGCCTGTCTGTGGGGCCCATGGATGTTACACCAGAACTAATGAGGAATTAAAAGACTCCATGGATCTCTTCTTTTATATTTTCATAAAAGGATATAGGAAGGTGCCAAGAATAAACTTCCTCCTCCTCATTCTCAATCACTACCAACTAGTCAGGTTGACAGGGGTGCATGCATTACTATGGAAAACCATTTATACACTTCAAATGAAAGAATGATAATGGAAAATTGGTTTTAGTCTCTCCTACCCTTAGTTATTATTACATGAACTAATTATGTGAAATTAATACTATGCTTGAAATCCGGTCAGTTCCGGTCAGAATTAGTCAGATGAAAACGGTGCTAGCCCACTCACCCACTCTCTATTGATAGTGGATTTTATTAATTGCCTAAATGTGTTTATCTGTGCTCGTTCTCTGGGGGTACTGACGAGAATCTGTTGCACAACTAATTCGTGGGTTCACGTTCGTACATATTCGTGGGGACATAGGCAAATATCTGGGTGAAAATAGTGTTGCACAAGTCAAAGTCAGGACGACTCCCAGGGTTGTCCTAACTCTGTTCGTTAGCATTATTGGCACATATATAAATCATTTATTCATGAATTTCCACACATTAATCAATATAAACTATATTGTACGTGTTTGCACAGTGATTCTTTTTGTAAAAGATTAAAATAGCTGTTCGTGGGTATGAGGCCTGCACGTTCATGCTCGTTCGTTCAGTATGTAAGTAGGTATATACCGTCAGTATGTGCATGGGGGGATGGCACAACTCAATGTCACCAAGCAAGGGTGCATGTACATTTGTCCATGTGTGTGGTGGGGGTGGGGGCAAAGCAGGGTGGCGGGGCAAAGACGTTCTATATCCTGTTTTTAAAAAAATGTACTTTACATGAAGAAATTTGAATAATGAGTTCCTGAATGTATGAAAACAAAACTAAATATACAAACATTTTAAGGCACCTCATAGCTACCAACCAAGCAAACTGTTTTTTTCCCCTAAGCATATGCAATATTCCTCAGGGGAGGGGCGGGAGTAGCAAGGACGGAATTGACAATGATTAATAATACAATACCAAATCCCACAATATACAACTTTACATACATGTACAATATCAGTCCAATCATGCACTGGCCCCTAGTTATAACATAAGACTAGGAAGGGTTTGACTGGAGAAATTGTGTCTGTATATATATACAAGTTAAGTTCATGTCGATGCAGTCACATATGACCAATGCTCTCATTTGAGTATTGTTATTACAGAAAGTCCAGAACTAGGCCAGGGTTGTGATGTCATGAGACGGAATTCCCTGGATTATACTGGTTACCCACTGTTACCGTATTGTGTATGAAGGTACAATGAAGTGCATGAGACTAAAAAATGTGTAGGAATATTGAAGAGTACGATCAGCTCGTGTGCAACAGAGCTTGCTCTTTTCTACTCTTAACTGTTCTTAACCAAAGATCAACAACGTTTTCAGTCCTTGGCTTCACGTTTGTGGACAAAACATGGTCTATTTCAACCTGTTCAATCTTCAATGTCTCTATTGGGTCATTGATCGCCCATTATTATTCTAATAATAGTGCTTGAACTGGCAATTCAAACCAACAGCACAATTATACCCACTCTGGTATGTTTACCTTCTCATGAGTTTTCATGAACATGAACCCACAAATATGCTGTGCAACGGAAGAATGAACACGATTTGGTAAGATTAAGGAACGAGCAAGACTTTTTAGAAACTGTACGAACGAACAGCAACAAATGGGCTACGACCAGAGTTGTGCAACAAAGCCCAGAGCGGATGGTAGTTAACCTGCCATATCATTCATGTACCAATATGGAAGCGCCCAATATAGACTTTGGGGAGAGCGGGAAAGAATTTACTTGAATCTGGCAATATCATTTCCCAAAACTAAGTATTATAATGTGGGTTCCCACTTATTAACCATAATTGAGCTGTATGACTGGCAATTGTTTCAGCCCAGTGTTTTACTTAAATATCAGTCTTCTTTTACCATGCCGGCTTTTCTGGGCGATTCAAAGCATTGGCAATTCGAAAATGAACAAATTATATTGGAGTGCATATATTCCACCTCACTGGAAAAACAGACGGTAGTTGAAATGACCCGTTCGGAAAGTCACCAATCCATCAAAGTGTAAATCCAAACCAAACCCTTATCCAGTCTATCATCTTCCAGTTCCATGGGTCTCACGCCATTACTTTATCCCTTTTAAAGTAAGCTGGAAAAGACACACTTTTAACGTTCAACTGGATATGCACCGACAGTGTTAAGACTAATCACTTATTGTTTTCAAATCAAATAACCTAAATAACTTGTAATAGAAAGTTATATTCCCCACTCGTCTGTCATTAATAGGATTGCTTCCGATATCTTAAATTCTTTAAGCGCCTATGGATCAAGATGATCTTTAAAAAGGCTTAACGTTCTTTTAACTTTATCCCATAGGGCACTTTGAATACCTTTTTATATAATATTTCTATTTGATTGAGTATGAAGAAGGATGACAGAAATCATTTCCTTGAAATTTGAAGACAATTTTTAAAGGACTCACAATTGCTCTTTGAGTAAATGGATCTTAAGACTAGAAGTCTGGTCACATACTTCATCATATTCTTTGTTCACGATGTGAGTTCTTCTGGGAAATATTCCAGAAAATATTCTTTTTATCCTTGTTTGCGCATCCTGCCATCTGAGAAACTCTGTCCCATACAGCCGTACAAGAAACCGATATAATTTTGCGGAATACATACATGCGCGTTTTATGTATCGCCTTTTAGTGTGGATTTCGGATAAGAATATGTTGTTATCTCTACGTGCACGGAATGCATTAGCACATATCCCTATGGACAAATATGCTTATCGACTCTGGCTTCATGAAGTGGCGTATTGATCGTTGTTTTGCCACTTACGGGACACACTGGTCACTGTGCTTAAATGATGGCCACATTGGTATGTATGGAGGTCCTACCAAGAAAATGGATGGTCAAGTTTTTTGTATAGAACGTACATAAAAATCGCGCATCCTAATAAATACCATGAAACCTATTACTCTGTCAACTATTGCATATATCATATGCCAGTGTCTCTTGGAATACTGTATTGGCTCATTTCTCTCAAGAGTTATTTTGGTATACAACGCATACTTACTTGAACATTCGATGGCATTGTCTGTTGTTTTGTCACAGAAATTCTAGGCATTAATGTTATATATATATATAGGAATAAGACTGCCGTGATATGGCCTCTCCCTGCTGCCGTTATGTTCTTTATGTCCCATTATAATCTTACCATCCTGCTTTAGAATTAGCCTAGTTTTTTTTCAATAGACCAGGAGGGTCCAGGGCTTCAGTAACAGCAATATTATAATTATATTGACAGGGCATGTACCTATATATCATAGGCACCGCGAATGTACAGGTATAACAATAGGCTATCTTCTTTGTTATGCATGCCACTTCTGAACTACTTCTCTTGTCACTGTATTAGCTTGCCTTTCTTTGGTCCAACAAGAAGATGAATTTACACCAACTCAAAGAGTAATAATATATAAGTTATAAAAACTTCAACGAAGACATTTTCATGCAGATTCTCAAGGACCATGACTGGACAGAGTTTTATTCATCCAGGAACCCAAACAAGTGTTGGGAACTTATGGAGAGCTTTATGTATGAAATCCTGGATAGGATGTGCCCTGTACGAGAGTTTAAAAATGTTCGCACTAGATGTGAGTGGATCGACGGCGAGTTATTCAACTTAATGAAACAACGCGATAAGTATTTTAGGCTGGCAAGAAAATACAACTCTACCACTCTCTTTGATCAAGCCAAAGCGTTAAGAAGACAGGTCAACAAACTTGCTAAATCATTAAAGAATGATTTCATTAAAAACTCAATATTAGAATGCTCTGACAACCCCCATAAGTTCTGGGACAAAATCAAGCCACTAATAAACCCAGAAAAATCTGGTTGCAACGACGAGATTAAGCTTATCATCGACAATATCGATGTTGATCCTCTTCAGGTTCCAAATAGTTTTAATAATTATTTTGCATCAATTGGATCTAAACTCGCCGATAATATTACTCCACTGAATCCAGTCGAGAATGTGGCATTTGCCTCAAATGAAACTATAATACCCAACCCACCCAGATTTCAATTTGGAGCAATCACTTGTAATGACCTGCTTCTAATAATCAACGCTTGTCCTCAATTCAAGTCATCAGGGCTCAAATACTTAAAGACCTCACTTCTAAAGTCTATACTTAGAACTCTAATTGAACAGTTTAAATACCTTATTGAACTCTCGCTCTCCTCGAGCATTGTTCCTAATAAGTGGAAAATGGGGAGGGTCTCACTGCTTTTTAAAGCGGATGACAAAACCAACCCAGGGAACTACCGCCCCATCACCAGTATTTGCTTGCCAGCCAAGATCCTTGAAAAAGTAGTACAAAAGCAATTAATGAATCACTTAAGCAACCATGATATTCTATATTCGAACCAATACGGCTTCAGACCTGATCATTCCACAAATGACGCGGTCGTCTCCTTCCTTAATATAGTCTACCAAGCAATTAATAGTAAACAACTTTGTAGAGCGGTCTACTTGGACTTCCGGAAGGCCTTCGACACGGTTGATCATACCATCCTCCTTCGTAAACTTACCAAAATTGGCCTTATGGGATCGGAGCTCGAGTGGTTTGCTGACTATTTAAAAGATAGGCAACAACAAGTGTCTGTCAACAATCTTCAATCCAACACAAACACAATTACCTGTGGCGTCCCCCAAGGGACAACACCCGATTTTATTTTCTATCTACATCAACGATCTGCCTTCCCATGCCAAGCATTCCCACTTACAGTTATTTGCAGATGACACGATCATCTGCAAAACTGGAAAGAATATCGATACTATCACAAATCACATTCAATCTGACCTCAATAATATAATGCTTTGGTGCAGAGCCAATAAAATATCGCTTAATGAAGGAAAGTCGAAGATTATGACCTTCTTGGATAGGCCCTCTCGGAGGTCCAAGTGGGGCTGCGGAGTCCTCTGCTTATCCACTTTACATAGGAGCCAAACAGCTTGATGAAGTTAACGAGTACAAGTACCTAGGGACTGTCGTCGACGGTGCCCTAAATTTCAATAAGCACCTCTCAAGCATCAAGCAGAAGGTTTCTCACAAACTTTGGCTCTTTAAACATCTACGGAGCAGGCTAAATGTTCAGCTCAGCGCCCAAATTTACAAAACTACAATTCTCCCCCTTATAGATCAGTCTGATATATTCTATGATTCGGCCTCTAAGACTAAACTAAACTTTCTTCAAGTCCTCCCAAACCGCTCCCTCAAAATAATCACTAGAACCAACCGATTTCAAAATGCTGATGAATTCCATGAACAATTTGGCCTGCTCCCATTGAAGCAGAGGAGAAGACTCCACTTACTCCAACAAGCATTTAGACTTAGACACAGCAATGACCTCCAAATAACGAGGCCTAGAGCTACTCGCCAACACAATCCTGATAGACACACTCTCAGATGTCCCATTCCCAGACTTGAATTGGTAAGGAAGTCAACATTCTATAAACTTCCCTATTATTGGAACTCGTTAGAGCCTAATGTCCAAAACTCAGACACTAGTAAAAAATTCACCAGCCTAATCAAACCAAACGCCATCTGGGCTGATGATAATTTCCTTTATTGATCTAATCCTTATTATTCTTCTATTTGACAAACTTCCTTTATAGATCTGATCCTCACTGATCATATCTCTTTCCTTTTCTACACCCCACCACATCCCCTCCTCGAAATTCCCTCCTCTCTGAAAATAATCTTGTTTGTACCTTTTAGTACTTAATTATACCTTCTATGTACTTATAACAGTTACAAATACCTTAGTTACATAACCCAAAGTGAAAATTTTTTCGTCTCACTTGTATATGTGTATATATTCTCTGCATTCCGATAAGCAATATCTTGTTTGTAATAATTTTGTTGTCTGAGACCACTACTAGTAAGGGCCACCTGCGTGTCGTCGACGCAAAGGTGCTTTGTTACCCTTACGTATCATAATTGTAATGTCCGGCAGGACTTGAAATCCTCCCTAAGCAGGGAGCTTAGATCCGCCGACATAGTCATCCTGACTAAATAAAAGTCTCAACAACAACAACAAATATCCTTGGCTAAAAGAAAAAATTCGGAAAAGTCGCTTCGGTAGAATACTGAGTTATTGGAATTGTCTTCCGAGAGAGATTAGGGTCAATAACGACCAGACCTGTTTTAAAAACCAGATCAAAAGAGTCTGTACAAATGCTTTCTCACGCAGCTTAAGTGTTTGGGAAATACCAGAACCCGAAAACCTTCTGTGAAGGAATATAATTGTTACCCTGACCTCTGTTATTCCGTTTTTTCGAGGGTGAGGTGCCCTTTCAGTCGAACTAAATGACTCTTCTTCTTTGAGAATTTTCTCCTTGGTATGTTTGTTTACTCTAGAAAAGAAACGATGCTCCTAGGACTGTAACAAATAGGATGATGCCCTAGGTGACGGTTTTATTGTGTGAATCTTCTTCGTATCTTGTATCTATATATATTAAATGTGTCTTGTAATTTTTCGTATTACTTGTTCTCACTTAATTTCGTGCAAACTGAGAACTCTTTTGTAAATTTTTTCTAACATATCAGCCTTGAATGAGAATAGTGTACATACTACATAATTTCACCTTTGCTGAATAAACATATTTAAAAACAAAAAAAATCTTGAATTGTTCCTGGAACTGGCAGCGATCGAAACAGATCTTTAAGATGCCTCCTGCATGTGGACGCATGGTTCAATCAAATCTATTTGCTTATGCTATATTAGTTGATCACTTGTAATTGATTCATGCCTGTGACAAGCGCAAAAGAATACTGTTTTTCAGAAAAGATCATGTTATGATCCTCGGGAGTCCGACTGACAAACATGTATGGCTTGTTTTCACCGAGAAGTCAGATGTGTAATCAATCATGGCTTCTATGGGGCCATTTGGAGAGGTGGGTAGAAAGAGAGACCTGAAACTTGGCTATTGCGCCCAACTGACAAGACGTGATACCTCCCAATGTCCACATCCATTGGAGAGAAAAGCTATAGGTTCCATGCTCCAACAAAACAACATTTCATCATCGATTATCGCCTGCTGACAAGAGGGATCAAGCACCTCTCACTCAAGCCGGACGTCCGGTATTAATCCTACTCTTGCTTTGTAAATATAGAGGATTGTCGGTTGAAAGAGAAACTGTCTGGACTGATGAAAAATACAGCTTTATTTATTATATACATATTGGTATCTGGACGTTACTGGATGGAGGAGATATTACATATAATCGCGACGATATGAAACAAGCACGATGACAAGTTTGGCCAAAACCAAGCGAAGCAACGTTTTTATTCAGCATAATAACAACAATAGTAAAAGTAAAAGAAATGATTACACATCTGCGCACTGCGGTGAAACGGTTGAGTGTCCAGTCGAACAGGTTTGTTTATGTCCGAAGAGATGTGCGTCATAATACACGCATGGAGGAATCTCATTGGTCCAGAGATTAGTGGGCGGGGCTCAGAAGGAGTGACCGCCCCCGATCCCAAATATGGGCATCGAGTTGTCGATTGTGTTGATTGCCTATTTACTGTCTTTTTATGCATGCTACTATTTTCGTTTCCACTATAGATAGTGTCCATAGGATTAGCATAGGCTTACCATATACTCAAATAGATTAAGAAATAGTTTCTATATCCATTCTCAGGGAGAACAGATGATGGGTGAACGTATAACTTCACAACCTTTTTATGTTTTCCTGCGTTCTAATTGGTTGCAAGGTGGGGGTTTAAACCAGCCAAACGGTGGCTTTGACAGTGTGCTTTGTGATTATTCTGAATTGTACGGCCGTTATAAGAACTCGGAATGAACTATGAAATTTATCTGAGCCCCACAACAATGATAGATCATTGTTGTGGGGGTCAGATAAATTTTAAAGCGACTATTGTGACGGCAGGCCTTGTTCCCGTCAGATGTGTCTCTTGTGCTATGCTGTGCTGGACTAAACCTGACTAGAACACGGCAACAAGAAATGCGCTCCCTCTCCCTCTTCTCACTGCAGTGACTTCTATATAATTTATGTCCATTGGGTCAAGGATACTCAGAGGGTACAAACGAAACACAGCTTCTAAAGGGGATGCACATCTGACCTAGAATGGCGATGTTTCCTTTATTGACATGTTAATTGCAAATTTATATGGATTTTGCGAGGCAAGGTTGGTAAGGGCCTACTGACCTTCCTTAGGCAGAATTTCACGTTTAGTCGTGAACATTTCTGATGGACATTCCTTGCACATGGGATTTAATAGTGAACACAGTTAGGAGAAGCTTGGCGATTACTAAAGCCATTGTAGAACTAGATTTCCAATTAAAATACCGACATGTTAGTCGAAGAAATTGGAAGAAAAACTATTTTCTACTTCAAATCTAATCTTTTGGCAAAATGTTACTTATAATGTATCAAATATTTGCTTCTTGTAATATTGTATTAATTGCCATTTTGGAGCAGCCAGTTGATTTGGGAAATCTGATTTTAAAACATTGATGAATCCACCATAGTCTAGCTTAAGACCGTCCTGAGTGTGTCATACCTGTCTGTTTTGATAAATCTCCCCTGACCTTTGAATCACATCTATCTATGACCCTTGCAAAGCCCCCAAGTATGATCTAACCACCAGCAGAGAAAATCAATCAGTTGAAAACGTCTTGCAAGGTCCCAATTTCTTACTAGTTCTGGCCAAGAGGTAGACTCCTTCTTCACATCCAATACAGTCTCTAGGCCTGTGCTTAACCTACAAATTATTATCGATGTGTATTGATTGGGGATTATTTATGTTTCGATCTTCTCGTGCTCTAATCAAGTTGGCAGGACGGCGCGTGAGGTCATAAATTTCCCTGATCTATTTCCAGAGGATTGCATTGCCACGCGTTCTCGTCTTTCACAACGATGATTTCAAGTCTTGAAAACTTCTTGACTTAATTTTATATCAATTCCAACTTTGAACTGGATTCGGATTTTACTCTGTATTTAATAGGGATCTGAAAGCCATGTTTCATAGACTTGTTGAGCCAGTAGTCGTCTGCTCCGTGAGTGACTCATACGTGCCCTCCGCGAGTAAAGGGCCTGCTCCACTAAGCCAATTTCCATGCGATTCTCAAAAGAGTCCTCTGCGGCGCAAAATCGCATGAGAATCGGCTTAGTGGACCAGACCCTTTAGACTATACACTCAGCCCAGCCAACCTTTGTTAGAATGCTGCTATCAACAAGAAAATATAACTAATTCATATTTTCTGTAGGTTTGTTGTAGCAAAGTCAATATAAAACGCATTTTGTCAAAACCATTATCACATCCAAATATATCAATGTAGGTGTTTCAACGAGTCAAATATATATATATAATATCTAATATATATCCATTCCGCGAAATCCTGGTATTCCCTTAAAGGTATGCTATAAATGCCAGATAGTTTAACTTGAAATGCATGGACCTTTCTATAAAATATAACCATCTAGGTTACATTGTCCCTAAGCAATGTGTACAAGAAGCTTTCTGGAGGTAAACCATCAGGTAGCAGCTGCAACAAATAATTTTTGTAGTTCACTAATTCCTACATTATTTATTTCAGATTTATATCAGAATCAGTGACGATAGATAACAAAGAAACAACACTCACCTATTGAAGTCAATTAGGGGCAGCATGAAAAAGATGAGAGAATGAAACATTTAGTTTGTAGTTCATTTAGAAAATAATGGCACAATACGTTGTAATAGAAAAAGCAAGTTACATCATTTCTGAGACATGATATATTCCAACATTATAAATGATATTGACCTACACTGTCAACTTCAGACTGAAAAACTGGAATCGTTAATGTTTTAATATACGACTTATCATACATACATAATTGGATACAATAACATAGATAAACAACTTTGACTTTGGCTCATCTGGAATGCAAACTATAAGAATCACATATATACACTTGCCTCGTTATTTTTTGTTATTGTTCTTTTTTCCAGATAAGACAATTTAATATAAAGTATGTTTACTGTGACTGTATTTTGAATTTGAAAGCATCTGGGTCCCATTTGTTTGCAATAGAATATTTCCATTTTGGCAAGGTACCTTTTACAGACCTTTAGCTTATAGTGATCAATACAATTTGTATTGTTTGGCAGTCTACCATTGTAGTAGATTTACGAGGATCGGAATATTATCATCTCTGCACTTATCATAGTCCATAATCTGTAAAATTGACATGGTCAGGTGCCCTACTAATTGTGTTCGAATATATTATGCAATAAGGAATTATACACAAACAATAATAATCGGATTTGGTAATTTACCAACTTGTCGAACTTGTACTTCTAAGATTGATAATTGATTGCTTGTATTATAACCTGCACTTGCACAGTAGCTATCGTGCATTTTCATCAAGAAAATATGAAAAACCCATGAGAGAATACAATCCGAACAATGATCGTGTCCTTCTGCTTGCCAGGTATGACAGCCTCATCATGTGCTTCGTTATATCAAGGGCAACAGGGAAATATGAGGCACAGTATCTACAAGCCAATGATTTATGAAGGCAATTCATTTTGGGTTTGATCCATGTATTGATCGATGGTTACCTTTTGACTTTGAGTAATGGGTTATTTTGCATAGATGCATGTTAATGCCTTCAGAACTTGGTTGGATACTTAATCATAGGGAATCTGATACCATCAACGAATGGCTTCTATTCAATGACCGTAGTCTACAGCCAAGTTGGTCCTTAGTTGGTCAATTAGGGCTCCATTTCCTTCCATTGATAAAGGTGAATTAGTCTGATATTCTGTTTACAAGAGACCTCTTTTTATTTTCAGCCTGCTTCACTGGAGTCACTTTTATGTAAAAATATATAATGTCTACGCCGTAAGGGAAATTAACTAAAAAAAGCATAACGTGGCATGTCAACCTGTCGTGCCAAATGCTTTGTAGTAAAGTTTTCGAATAAGAAAAGAGGTTTTATATGCACGTGTAGTTCAATGGTTGTTTTGTGACCTACTTCCCTATAGAGCTCTTGGAGTTCACCAGCGACTGTATTTGGTGGACATGTCCTCATTTCACTTGCTAAGGAGATTAGACTCGCTATATTCATTTCGTTTTCCATTCAAACCTGAAACGTCTGTCAACATCTCAGTTCTTGATTTATTCCTTTTATGTAAGTCTTCTACATTGTTTACGCATTCAGCCAATCTCGTACAGTAGGCCGTCGATCTTTCTCTTCTCTCTCTGGGACTCCAGATTTGGGGAATCTTGCCCAACTTTGAGAGGATGGCTTTCAGCCTGTTTACATAAACACGTGTGCGTTTGTGTGTTGTCACCAACATCATAGAAAAACAATTAATAAGTTTTGAATCCGCTGTGAACTATTATTCAAGAGTATTTACGAACAGATCATTGTAAACCTGAGTAGAAAAGTAGGCGACGCTTGAGAAAATCCAGCGTTTTTTCAGTGGAACTGCTTAGATATGTATTGGCCTTTAATGAAATTTTTAAAAAAAGAAAAAAAAAGAATGAGGGCCTACAACCTAGAGCAGTTACTTGTAATTAGAATAATTCCAAGAACCCAATAACCATCTTCTCTTCATCTTTCCTATTAGTCCAGCTGTTAAGCAACGCATTTTGGCTCAATTGTTCATTTTATGATAAAAGCATGAAATTTGGTACAATGGTAGTTAATTATGTATAGATTAATATCAGAGGTAGACCCAACTCATCTGGGCCCCAAATCCAAGATGGCCCCCATTTTTATGTTCTTTTTTTTCGCTTTCGTGGTCATAATTCAACACCACTTGGAGATACAAACTAGACGTCATTAGGCATTTGTAGAGCATAAAATTACCTTTCTAATGATATCAATATTGTACTTCTACTCTTATTATTTGATTTTTTATCAATTTCCAAAAATTGACTAAAAATTACACTTTGGGTCGGGTAGCAACTTTACCCTCCTAGATATCATATTTCCCCCCACACAAAACCTAAAATATTTCTGCAGCTAATAGCACCAACAATCAGCTTCAATTTGGTATATAATACATGCAGTTCCTACGATAATATCTATTTTTTCATAACTGTTGTAATAAAAATGCCTATGTAAGGTTTTCACATGTTAAAAGGCGTCACGGCATCATCTCTGAATCCTATCATACAGGTGTAAATGTTGGTCAGGGCCCATGATGACCATGTATTAACCTTCTCTAATAGCCTGCTGCTATTCTGAGTAGTATTTAACTTCTATGCTGTTCATTTAATAGGGCTTTTATATGAATAGTCATCAAAGGGGCAATTCATTGGGGGAAAATTGCCTATTTTTATGATTTGTTTGTGCCACTTTTCATTTTACATCCACCACAGGTCATTCATTGGGGGAAAATTGCCTATTTTTATGATTTGTTTGTGCCACTTTTCATTTTACATCCACCACAGGTCAGAAACATTTGAATACTTGTATATGGATGAATTAAGTAAAACATTCCTCATTTCATAGTTTAAGGTGTTTCCGATATATTGTATTGGCAAAGGCTGCACGCATTGTTCGTAAGAACATATTAACCAAAAAGCAACACTTCAATGGCTCGTTCAGCATAGATTGTCAAAAGACTTCTATTCCTACTGCTCTGCTGACATTGGTAAAGATGATTCTAGAGGGATCAAATATAACTGACAGCATTGGAAATGAAATATCTGAAGCAAATGCAGCAACTGCTGTTTCACAGCTACTAGTTTTCAACAGCAATAGGGGCAAAAGAACTGGTTCTAACACCCGTCATAATGCTGACAAAGAAACACGATTGCCAATCTATATAGGACTAGTTGTCCATTCCCATACACGAGAAAGAATACTGGTTGACACATTACACAAGTTGGGTATCTCAATTTCCTATGATAGGGTGATGCAGATATCATCAGATATTGGGAACAGTGTCTGTGCACGATATGAAGAAGAACAGTTAGTCTGTCCTCCTGCGCTGAAGAAAGGCCTTATTTACTACTGGATGTATGGACAACATTGACCACAATCACAGTTCTCGAACAGCAAAGGATTCATTCCATGGAACTGCTCAGCATCCATCTCAGCATCCATCAGCTGCAAATCTAGGAGAACCTCGGACATTTGCCAGGATTGATGCCAATGTCATAAAATCCAGGAGTGTTATAGAACTTCCCAAATCATATATACTGATATTCAGCCTGTGTCCACTGCAACATCTGATATGTCTGTACCAGTAAGGACCACACAAGCAATAGGACCCATTGTCCCAATTATTCATGGGAAGGAACTGGAGTGGGTTTTTTATATGTATATGAACAGTTAGAGAAAGGAAAAAGAAATGAGAACAAGTATCTAACATGGTCAGCATTCAATGCATCCAGAGTTCATGAGGAGAGTTGAGACCACCTGCACTCAGTGCTCTATTGCCTTTATTCAATCAAGAGGCTCACTCAGCTGGAATGGTGGCTCATGCTATGGATGAGGTGGAAAGGCTGTCCACCATTTGAATCCTGCATAGACTCCTGTTATAGCATGTGATCAACCACTGTTTGCCATTGCAAAGAAAATCCAATGGCCTCTCTCAAGCAGCTATGGAGAGGACCAGTATGTTGTTATGATGGGAGGATTGCATATAGAAATGGTAGCCTTAAGAATGCTGGGGAAATGGCTAGATGGAACAGGTTGGACATCAGCATTGGTATCAGCTAACATAGCAACATCAGGAAGGGCAGAAGCCATGCTGACAGCCTCACATGTTACAAGAACTCGCTATGCACATCAGGCGACAGCAGCCACACTTTATTCTTTGCAGAAAAAGGCATATAGTGCATTTTCTGAAAACAGTGATAACATAAATGAGTTTGATGATTGGAAAGCACAGTGTTTGGAATCATATCCGCAGTTCAAGTTCTGGGATAAAGTTTTTTTTCTGGAACTCCTTGTTTTCCAGTATGTCAGGTCACTGAGGGAAGCAAAGTTTAGCCTGTATATCCAAACACTAGGTCAACTTGTGCCTTGGTTCTTTGCAACCATTGCAACTATGCCAAGTGGACATCTGTTCACATACGGGACATGTTGGATCTTTCTTCACGTCATCCAAGGATCCATGAAGAGTTTGAAGCTGGTGGATTTGTGGTAAAAAAAATTGAACACTTGTTATCAATGATTGCCTTGGACCATAACCATGAACAGCTAAACGCCATGATTAAGGGTCAGAGTGGTGCCATTGGATTGACTGATGATCCAACTCCACTTGCGTCCAACATGGTAGCAGGGCCCCAAGTGGCTCAAACAATTGCTGAGTTTGAGCTCACTTTCCAACAGTCAAAGTCCATTGACAAAAGCCATCATGAACAAATCCCAAGCATCCAAAATGCTTTTAAAAGGGATGTTAAATCTCTCATAGAAACAATGGAGGGATGGGGGAACACCTTCATTGAAGACACCAAAGATCTATTTGTTCTTGACACCAAAGACATCATGCCAGACCATGCAGTCAAATCAGTTCAAAATGCAGAGAAAATAGGACAGGAACAATACGATAAATTTTCCCAATATGTTCTTAAAGACTGCTCCAAACCAATAACTGACACAAATCACCGAAACAATCTTGCACTTTTTAAGACCCCGTCCAAAAGATCCACTTCCAAGGACAAAGAAAAAGTCATTTCTCTGAGAAATGACTGTAACTTATTTTCAACATTGTATATCTCTTGTCAATCGAGGGATGGAAACTTAGGTGAATTCTTCAAATAAGAAAACCAGGCATTTCCACCATCTTTGTCAGTGGGAGGAAAAATTCGTCAAGGCAAAAAATCTGACCTCCTCACATGTCTTGAAGTAGGCTCCACAAGAAATGTCCCCAATGTGGAAATGAAGGTTTTGGATGGGGCAGTCATAGTAAATATGATAAGCCCAGGCAAATCAAGGACATTTAATGACTATGCTACAAATATTTTTCTTCCTTACATTATATCCCAGTTGAACACAGTGAAGCGTCTTGATGTTGTGTGGGATGTGTATCCACCAGGGAGTTTAAAGCAAGGTACCCAGGACAGTTGTGTGCAAGGATTGCGCAGAAAGGTTGCTGACAATGGAGTTGTGCCAAAAAACTGGCAAGGTTTTCTCAGGAGGAATGAAAACAAATCTGAGTTGTTCAAATACTTGGCGAAGCACCTAAAAGCATTGGCCTGTGATGTGAAAGAGGTCCCAAGCTCGTTTGGTGAGGAAGTATTATCTTCTAGTACCATCAACAATGATGGCATCAGTCTGTGCAATCATGAGGAGGCTGACACATGCATTATCCTACATTTGAAACATGCTTCATCTGATGTCCACAAACGAGCATTGGTAAGAACTGTAGATACAGATATTGTTATCCTCTGCATTGCCCACATGGCAAAGCTGCAGCTTGAAGAATCGTGGGTAGCATTTGGAACAGGGAAACATTTTAGATACATACCTAATCATCAGATCGCAAGTGGGTTGACTCCTGATGAGTGCAATGCATTGCCCTTTTTTCATGCCTTCACAGGTTGTGATACAGTTTCATCATTCAATGGCAGAGGTAAAAAGTATGCATATGACACCTGGAAAG
The DNA here is from genome assembly GCA_942159475.1 of Sthenelais limicola. Lineage (NCBI taxonomy): Eukaryota > Metazoa > Annelida > Polychaeta > Phyllodocida > Sigalionidae > Sthenelais > Sthenelais limicola. The sequence goes on along the minus strand of OW804097.1, from coordinate 64,766,123 downwards.
CGTTCTCTGCCATCACAAGTGAAGCCAATGAAGCACAACAGATGTTGTTTGCCACAAACAACCGCACCATTGACAATATTCCTCCCAGCAAAGCAGCTCTCAGTGAACATATTAAGAGGGCAACATACCAGGCAGGTTATATATGGGGACAGTGTCTCAGATGTAGCCAGCTAACACCGAGTCCTGCAGGATGGGGTCGGGCATGGGTAGACGAGAGATGGGTCCCTGTTTGGACCACTCTTCCTGAAGCAGCTAGATCTTGTCAAGACCTTATACACTGTAGCTACAAGAAGGCATCTAGGGGGCTATGCCGATGCCACAAAGCGAATCTCAGATGCACTGCACTGTGTTTCTGTGCTGGTAACTGCTTCCAACAATAGGTAAGTAATAAGGCATATAATGTGATCCAGTATGTTACATTTGTATCTAATATATGTGTATCAGTGAACCTAAAGTAAAATATCAATCAAAAGGGCAGCAGACCATTAGAGAATGTAAACACATGACTATCATGAGCCCTGATGAAAAGAACTTGTATGATGATATTCGGAGATGGTGACATGACGCGTTTTAACATGAAAACCATTTATAGACATTTTTATTACAACAATTATTAAGAAATAGATATTATCGTAGGAACTGCATGTATTATATACCAAATTGAAGCTGATTCTTGGTGCTATTAGTTGTGGAAATATTTTAGGTTTTGTCTTGGGGGAAATATGATATCCAGGAGGGTAAAGTTGCTACCCGATCCAAAGTGTAAGTTTTAGTCAATTTTTGGAAATTGATAAAAAATCAAATAATAAGAGTAGAAGAACAATATTGATATCATTAGAAAGGTGATTTTATGCTCTACAAATGCCTAATTGACATTTAGTTTGTATCTCTAAGTGGTGTTGAATTATGACAACAGAAGCGAAAAAAAGAACATAAAAATGGCGGCCATCTTGGATTTGGGGCCCAGATGAGTTGGGTCTACCTCTGATATTAATCTATACATAATTAACTACCATTGTACCAAATTTCATGCTTTTATCATAAAATGAACAATTGAGTGCTTAACAGCTGGACTATATGATGTCACAAAAACTATTCTTATTTGGAAAATAGTGCCAAATGCCTTAAAAACAATTCATCTGCCATTTCTTCATTATTCAATATTGTATTTGCTCAACCATGATTGATAGGGTTTTTACTGAAATGAATATATATTATATTTGACAGATGGCAGAGGAAGCACTGGAAGTTTTGGAACCAACCGAATGACGAATCATTGGCCATACTTTAGGATGCATTCCATCTCCTATCAGAGAGGGTAATTTGTTTTCCCAGAGCGTGCTAAAGAAAACAGGTCTCTGTCTGAAAGGCGATTTCTCGATCGCTTCTCAGAGACGGTCATTATTCCTAGTCGCCTGAAAGTGGAAAGGTCAATATGAGACGCGAAATGTCAGGGTGGGAGACAGTGGAAGTGTGGGATTATTTTGGTATACTCTCTTAGGACTAATTCTTTTTCTTCTAGTTGTCAATCAAGGTTGTATTGTAGGTTGAAGTGCTCTGGGCCAAATGGAAGGCACGGGACGAAGGGCTCATTTGGAGAACTACTCAATTGCAATGTATGGCTAAATGATGCACGAAAGAAGTTCATCTATGTTATAAGGTTAAATAAACGAGTTGTGTTATGCATTTTAAATGACTATAATATAGAGCGTTAGTTAATAAATGGCTTGCTCTCACTCAAACACCCAGAGAATGCTTTGTGTATCGCCTTAAGGGGTTTCCATTAGTGATGTAAAAACAATATTACATTCATAAGCAATGAAGAAATATTGCAGGAAATATAGTAGAAGTCATGCCATAAAATATTATCCTCTGATATTGTTCTTGCTCATTCATATGGGCGGGGCTCCCGAAAATGTCCACTTTCAAAAAAATAAAGTCAAAATTTTATTTTATTTTAATTTATCTGGGCCTTCTGCTGATCATAGCCAATGGTACAAGCTTAAACATACTAAAATTATAAATTTTTCTGAGCTTTTTCTGATTTCCTACAAAGTCTATCCAAAAAGTGTCCATTTTTGGCCACAGTGCCTGTTGTGTTCGGGGAAGAAATGAATAAACTTGAATAAAAAAGGAAAATAATATTATATTGTTATAATTACTCCTCATCCACTTAGACTTAGACGGGTTTTTTTGTATTCAGTGAAGAAATATATATTTTATATGCTATTTCGTGTATTTATTCATTTCTATTTCCTCTTCCTTCAACAACTATTGCTTCACTGTCAATTCTATTCCAAAGTTTTCCTTGCTAACCAGTGTAAAATTAAATATCCCATGTTTTCTGCTTTTTTAAGGGATAACTCAGAATTTGGAGGGGTTTTCTCCCTACTTCTGTCTAATTTTATCATTATCTCCTTAAAAAGCATGAATCTATTGGCCCAAGGAAGAAGACTATGCTATTCTAATCCCCGAACACAACACATGTCAATTTTTATGGAATTTAACTATTAGTTCTGCTTTCATACTACATATATCGATTTAACTTGATAAAACTCAGGCCTATATTTATATTTTTTTACTATTTTATAATAAATATTGTATTTTCTGGGTTGTCCCCGAACACAACAGACACACAAATATTGCAAAAATACCTGTAAATACCTATTATATTGCAATTATCTATGTCTGTATTCATCTGATACCCATAGGGGTGTCTTATTTCGGATTAATTTTGATTCTATTATTCATATTTTCACTTTAATTACCAATTTACTCATGCTGTTTAAAGGCCCCTGTCCCCGAACACAACACCCCATTTATAAGGTAAAAGCCAAGCAGTAAATGGGAATATAACCAAAGATTTATGTGCAGAATTATAGAGAGAAATGATTAGAATAGTTTACTCTTTCATTATCATTCAATTTTATCATTTTTTGGTCGTAGCATATTTGTACCCGAACACAACACCCCTGTCCCCGAACACAACACCCCACCCTGTCCCCGAACACAACACCCCCTTAATTTAAGGGAAAGAAAGTAGTCATTTGGAATATAACCAAATATTTATGTTCAGAATTATATACACAATCAAATCGAATACTTGAGTTTTCAATTTTATCATTTTTTCATCATAGCATATTTGTACCTAAACATAACACCCCTGTCCCCGAACACAACACCCCACGTACCCTGTCCCCGAACACAACACCCCACCCTGTCCCCGAACACAACACCCCCTTAATTTAAGGGAAAGAAAGTAGTCATTTGGAATATAACCAAATATTTATGTTGAGAATTGCATACACAATCAAATCGAATACTTTAGTTTTCAATTTTATCATTTTTTCATATTTGTACCCGAACACAACACCCCCGTCCCCGAACACAACACCCCACCCCTTCCCCGAACACAACAACCCCTTTTTCTAAGGAAAGATAAGAAGTCAATGGAAATATAACTAATGGGTTATATAGAAACTTGCATGCATAAATGAAGGGTTTTGTCGATTTTTGCATTACTTTTCAATTTCATTATATTTTGGTCATAATCTCTGTTTCCCCGAACACAACACCCCTCTCCCCGAACACAACGCATACTCAGAAGGTGGGTTTTCTGCTAATATATTCAAAGTCAACACATAAGATGGGTAAATATCAAAGAAATGTGCATAATCACAAATGTATTTTCATGAATATTTGAATAAAAATGCACTTTATCACTGTGAGAAGAAAAGGCTGTCAAACTCAGAATTTCTATGTCTCAACTTTATGGAACCATAAGCATGGTCAAAATTGGAAAAAATTCAAAATTCAAAGTTTAATATGATATGGGACTATATCAATAATAAGAGACCGAAAGCAACATATTTTCTAGGTAGAACCTTTATTGTGGATTTTATCATTTTATCAATAATCTTCATAAGCTATTGGGAGAGTTGTGAATGAAAAGACAGAAAATAATAAAATAAATGAAACAAAATTAAATTAAAAAATAAACTCAGAAGGAGGTTTTTACATATGCTTTATGAAGAATTAAAGACAAACAACAAAATAATAAGTTTTATATAACTTTTCATTGAAACAAAAAAGAATATATGCCAGGGGCATGCATTTAGGGACATTTTCTAACATAGAAATATGATTTTTTTGCATAAAAAGGAATTTTTAAAAATATTTCTCAATATGTCCTTATTATACACCTCGGAAGGTACAAAATACTGAAAAATTAGTAATGTGGGATGAAATCCGAATGAATTATGGAATTAAAATGGGTGATTTTTGCAAAATGGACATTTTCGGGAGCCCCACCCATATGCTTTCTTTAATGTCCGATGTGACATAGGGTTTGCACACATAGCTTTATAATATATATATATGCTATTGTACAACTGATTCCCTTTGTGCTGATAAAGAGATTATAACATCCGATTGTGCAAGAAATCTGGTTCCTTCATTCACCACCACCCAATACGCTGTCGTTGCCAGATGATGTATTTCAGAAACAGATTAAGGCACAGATCTATTCAGGCTACTCCTTTACATAAAATTATTTTGTTCTTGACGAATACATGTATCGCATCAGTTGTGATGCCCTTCAGCAATATATATTTTCCCTGGTGTATCAGAATAAATTATTACACGTAAACGTCATTATGGAACATGGTTGTGGAGGCATCAGCTGCTCGTTTGTCCTTCATTTACAAATGATTTAACGGGAGTGTATCTCGCTCTTCTTATTGCCAACGGTTTGTGTTTTTACTAGAAATGATGTATTAAGACCTCTTCCTCCTACTCTACTTTTTTCTATGAACGCTGTATACATATATATGATCATCGCAATATTTAATAATAAAAAAGGTGGATTCGATGAAGAAGTGATATATGAATCCAGTCTATTCCTGCAACAATCTCATTTCCAAGTCATATACAACCTTTACTGGATAGTTTTCTGTAATCTATCCAACTCACACATTTGATGTCTCAACAATTCATTACCACTACTGCCACAAAACGTATTCTTGTTTAACTATTCGATGATAAACGTTTCACTCACTAGATTGAAACTTTACGACTTCTAGTGAAAATGGAAATTCTTTTAATTTGAAAGTAATATGCATACATGTACATGTTTGAGAATGTTACTCTGTATATCGACTAGATCATAGACAAAATCACTATGCCATGGAAACCCACTCTTCTTTTGTTTTTAACATGATATAAGACCAGCAATGAATTAATACAGCCAAGAAATGAAGAAGTGACAGAATAGTCAACGCCCTCACACTAAAGAATCGGAAAAAGAATATTTTATAATGATCAAAAGTAAAATTCATTTACATCGAATAAACTCATTGATACCCACCTACATTAAAATACAAGCCAGCGTAAGTGATGACATATGAATGAATGTATTGAAGGCGGTAAATGGTCGAATAAAAAGATAATTATCGACGGAACAATAGTTAGGATAAGATCATTGTTCTTCCAGTGTACTTATGAGGGCTGGCACTTTGCGATAATTAAAGGAATGCCTTGGGAATGGGACTGGTGTTGGATGATTTAATTCCAGACAATTTCTTCAGGATGAGTTAATTTATTTGCGGTAGCTTCCTTCATAATTCATGGAGGACCTTTCGGGAAATGGAATCTTCCCAGGCCTACCATTGTTCTTATTCGACTAAAAAAACCTTCTTTTTTTCTTAAGGCCATCTGCTTTGCAGATATTGATTCAAAGTAGCCATGTAATGGTTGGAGTGGATATTATACGCTCAGCTATGCCCATTGTAGCTGGTTCCCCGTCCATGAAATTCAATAAATGGGACGAAACCATGCAGAAACTGGAAGAGGGTGGCACTGGTAAGAGAACATCTAACTTTCAACTTGAGTCACGCAAAACTGCACCTTCTTATTTGATGTAATTTTACACATGGCGTACACTTAAACATCCCAAGGGTTTCTATGGTTGTCCTCCCAAATCCCAAAGCGGTTCCGGTCTCCCTTTAAAGGAACATACAACAATACATCATTGGGTTTGGACTCGGAGTGACTCTTAATAAATTGTAAAAATCCTCATAATTGTAGTAATCTTTTCCATGTGTTACTGTCTGGCCAAAGGGCGAAGTCACCATGCAATAAAAATATCATGAGATAATTGGCGGTGAATGAATGTCATTGAAGACATCAGAGTACAAAGTGTACAATGTATCCATTAGGTTCCGTCAGGCAAGCCATGCTTGCAGCCATGCAAGGTAATTCCATCAGGTAGTTTATGCAAATTCTGGAACTTTTAAATCATTAATTTCGTAACAGGTGTTCTTCCTGCTTTAATTGTACTAAGCGATGTTATTATACCAGTCTATGCACTGAAAGATTTTTAAAAGGTCATACAGTCAGACACCTGCGTCAGACTGAATAGAAAATACGAAAAAATCACAAAAAGAAATAATAAAGGAGACAGCGAAGAAACAATTAGAACGTTATATGCCCAAATGGCAGGGATTTGAATAAAAACTTCTTGTTAAAAACAAAATCCTGCAGTCCCCCTAAAAAAGGACACCTTCAAACATAACTTAGATTCCGAACAATGTCAACTATCAGTCTATTCATAGCGATTAAAATAAGCGAATCATAGCGCAGCTAAAGTGGCAGAGTTGGATCTGTTCATATATCATAGTGTTCCCAATACTTCATACACTTTTTCCACATATTATCTGCTCAGTATTGACGTCAATATTATGTATATATATGGCTTGGACGCCCGCACTACGCTGGAAAGAAGACACAACGGAGGAATGGCCTTGAAACCTTCATCAGGAGGTTTTATTTTCACCATAAACAGATACATATATAAAGAAAAAATTATACGTGTGGCGTGGGCGGAGAAGCGGTTGAGAGTGGAAGGATAAGGTGGGCGTGGAAGGATTGGGACTGTGACGTCATAGGTAAACACCGGGTCGACGTCATAAGCGGGACCAAGGGGGGCGTGGTTACCTAGGCGGCGTAGTTAGGGGCGTGACTTCTCCAATATAATCGGAGACGTTTTCTCCTTCACATATATGGCTTGGACGCCCGCACTACGCTGGAAAGAAGACACAACGGAGGAATGGCCTTGAAACCTTCATCAGGAGGTTTTATTTTCACCAAAAGAGGCCAAACCGAAGTCACTTGTGAGAAGAAAGATGATCAGCAATGAACGAATCAACTTTAAGCTTGGTGTCCAACTCGGGCGTGATGTAAGAATCCACACATGAAGAACGCCAATTACCTCGCGCTTTAATGTCCGAAAGCTTAACGCCCATGGACGCCATATAAGTGGCGCCACCTCTCCTTAAAGATTGGGGGCTGAACACGCCTGATATGCCAGCACGTCGAAGAAGGGTTTGTAGAAACTTCTTAAAGTCATCGTAGGACGGAGATTCACGCCCAGAAGAAGAGAATAATAAAGCTGAAGGAGATAATTTTTCAGCAAAAACACATTTTTTCAGCCAATACACAGCGCATAAGGCGCAATCAGTGAGCATCACAACTGGGATAGTGAAGGGAGATGCTGAAGTTTTTGAAGATTTTACCGTGACAAGCACGCCCCAGGGAGTCACTGAGACGTCCTCACGGCGAAGAGTGTGGGGAGAAGGAACTATATGGCCCACTCTCAGCAAGGTCCTGAATAGGAAGATAATCATTGTCCACAACCTTGATTCTGACGCTGAAGTGTAGTTGACCTGACGGGACATCAGAAGAAGGTGGCGTGGCAATAGCGCTTCAGAGGGAACTGGCGACGCCCCTGGTAGGCGACTGACACCTTTTAACACTGACTTGATTGCTGGGTGAGACATGGGAGGGCAGTCGATGAAACGTAGTCGCGCGCCAAACACCACGCCACTAAGGTAGGTAGAAACAGAAGAGACTTTCATGAAGGTGGCGAGGAAAGCTGCGAACATACACACCACGTCGACTTGTATAGGAGACGACGGGAGGTTGTTATCACATATAAATTTACTAAATAGACGCCACTGGCGTTCTCTTTGTTCCAGCGTCGACGGCGCCACAGAAGATACTTGTAGTTGGTGGACCCTCTTCATCCACGCTGACATGCCTATCATAATGACAAGGAACATCAGTAAAACAACACAATCCAGCTTGCGATAATATAGTAAAGTCAAAGGGCATTTTCATATAAGGAAGGCGTGATAAAAAGTCTGCCACTACATTATTCTTGGTGTTAATGTATTGAGGAAGAAGTTCAATATCGTAGATGAAAGTGATCCAATAAAGTTCGTATAACCACTGCATGCAAGTCTTATTAGAACTCACGCCCGTAGTTAACATTGCCACGACTTGTGTGTTATCTATGAAGCAATGGACTCGGGAACCTCTCAACAAGTCCTTCCAGCGTTTGACGCCCACTAACACCGGATAAAGCTCCTGCACGTTAATATTGTCCACACGAACATTCTCAGTAGGGGCGTCAATTAAATGACTACAATCCGTATCTGACCAAGGTACTACACATGCTTCCCAGGCGCCTGCAAGCCAATCTGCGCCGAGAAAAGCGCCGAACCCCTTACTTGAAGCGTCAGACACTAGGGGAAGATGAAATTCAGGTTTATTTAATAACCTCACACCGTTGAACACTTTGCAGAAACCATTCCACCACATGATATCCTGGCGGAAGGCGTCTGATATGGGCGACCTGGTCAAGCGTTTGCACAGAAGAATCTTATATAAGTCGAATAGACGCCTACAGAACGTGCGGCCTCCCTTGAAAACTGACGCACAGTGGGCCAGATACCCACACAAACACTCCAAGTCCTTCTTAGAGATGAATTTGGCGTCTACAACAGTCGATAGCAGACGACGAAGCTTGGTTAATTTCCCATCGGGCAGACTCAGGGTCATCCCAACCGAGTCAATGCTGAAGCCCAAGTAAATGCATTCAGTACTGGGCGTAGTAACTTTCTTCCACGCCACGTGAAAGCCTAGATAACGCAGGAGGACAATGAGAGTGTCTCTGGACTGGGTACAGGAGGGCAAATCGGGAGAGCATAGGAAAAAATCATCTAGGTAATTAACCACACGTATATTACACAAATTGAACATGGTAAATGCAATGAGGTTAGAGATACTGTCGAATACACAAGGCCCAATTCTAAGACCAAAACATAAACGATTATCAGTTAGATATTCTTCCTTACCATTTATAACCCATCTGAAGCCACATAAATTACGATGACTAGGATTAATGGCGACGGCACGATAGGCCGACTTAATATCAACCACGCCCATAAATGAACCTTCTTCTACCATATCAGTTGCATCGTCAATACTATTATAAGTAAAATTACGTACAAGAGAGTCACAGTGAAAGTTCACTGAGTCAGAATCGGGCCGAGAACAATCTGTAATTGGTCTGAGACCACCGTCAGCTTTGGCAACTGCTCCCAGGGCGTGAATACACTTTGGCTTGTCTCTCACTACTGAAACACAGCCTTCTAAAATTTCATTTTCGACTATGATATCCATCTTGGAACGAGCTGGTTCCTCAAGAATCGAAGAGTAATTTACACAGTCGTACGCCTGAACTGGCGAATCTACGACGTCAAAGCCGTCAATAATACCGTAGAAAACTTCTATATAGCGATTAAAAACTGCACAGCCTTGAAGGCTTAAAATTGCCGCAAATCTACACGGCTTCAACTGCACGGGAATACACCCGAGCGTATGAATACAAGTGCACGTACCATCAAAACATTTACTAAAAACCTTCACCGAACGATCGTTCGGGGAAATTGGCGTGGAAAACACCACGCCATCACAAGAAATATTACATTCATCGCGATAAAATTCGGCAACAGCCTTGCAAATATAATGGAAAACACAATCACTATCACAAGAAGTCTCAATATCACCTGGATGGAATAAACCGGGGGGAAAATCCTCTTGCAGCGTAGTGGAAACACTAGCCACTAAGTCCTTGACGGCCATCTTACCTTCTAAACTCTCCTCCAACGCCGGAGAATCAACCACTGAGTTTAAAGCAATACCAGAGATGGCGCCACTACCCCGACTTACCCCTGCCGCATCCTATTTGGAAGCCTTGGTCGACGCACAGGTCTTCGCTCCGTGCTCAGCTGAGCCGCATGAAGAGCATCGGTGGCCGTAGTCGCATTGAGACCTGGTACATCCACCAGCGTTAAACTTGAAACACGTACGTTCCTTGGAAGGCTTGGATTTTACAGAAGATTTCGACGCAGCAGCTTTGCGTGAATTTTCATAGGAATAGTAGCGCAATACCTCCTCCTGGCGTGTATCGCCGAAAGCGACCAGACCTTTCTTGTTGGCTCTAGATCTGACTGCTTGATCATACGCCAACGACGCCTTGAGGGTGTACATGGATGAAGCATCTTTCTCGGTCATGGTGACACAATGAGACAACACACTAGACAATTCTTCTACAGGGCGTGAGTCGGCAATTAACCTTTCCATAAGCTTCAAGGACAGCAGCAAAAGTTCATTAAAGTTTTCAACTGTCTCACCCTTGTCGATGACCGATTCGCGGTCGAAAGGCCCGGACCTCTTCCTAGAAGAACTGCGCCGACGACGGTGAGATGACGAGCCCGCTGTATAAATGGAACTCTCTCTACTGTGAGATGACTCTTCCTCATCCAGATCCCGACGAGACTTCCTGCCTTTATCTTCATTGATTTGAATTTCACTATCAGAGGAGCCTACTGATGACTCGGGCTTCTTTTCTAGCGCCTGAACTGCCGTCAGGATTCGACTGACCATGTCTTCCAGCCCTTCTACACGCCCAGTAAGTTGACTTGTTTTCTCTCCTTCTAGCTTCGTCACCTCAGCTATCAATTTACGATTGCAATGCAATCCTGTCGGAGCATCGTGCTCAATTCCGCAGGGCGTGCAATATCTACCCATCTTAAAATCGGAACTTGACTCAAAATCACGCCAAAAAATTATACGTGTGGCGTGGGCGGAGAAGCGGTTGAGAGTGGAAGGATAAGGTGGGCGTGGAAGGATTGGGACTGTGACGTCATAGGTAAACACCGGGTCGACGTCATAAGCGGGACCAAGGGGGGCGTGGTTACCTAGGCGGCGTAGTTAGGGGCGTGACTTCTCCAATATAATCGGAGACGTTTTCTCCTTCACAAATTGTGACAGGCGTACATCATGGAAAACATCTGTGTCGTAATGCTCAAGATTACGGTTCCTTCGCTGAGCAAAGTTTAGATTCTGCGCCAGACGTCCAATTCCAGGATTTCCTCGTGTTGGCTTTCCGAAAAAAGAAGATAGATGAACTTTGTGTGGACACAGTTATATTTATTTAACAGAAAGAACTGTCATGAGATAACAGGAGGCGTCAAGAAGAAAGAGCTAGATGAAAATGTACCGGGCAGAGCGAAACCAGAGAAGATAAGAGAAGGCAACCTGATACTTTGGAGTAGGTACTATGTATGCTGTAGATCAAAGTATGTGTTGTATTCACATGATCAATCTTTTACATTGCTGGCTTGCTTTCCTCGCTTTAATTCATGGCTCGTGAGAGTGCATCGCTTCCACCGGATCCAGGTAATGAGAAAATCGCTAGCGGGTCGATACTTCACCCTACAACTAATCTGCCCTACGCGTATCACTGGCACTATGAAGGATATCAGTTTGGACAAATTACATTATCGAGGACAAATCATATTCTCCAAGAGTATAGTGGAATTTCTCTCACGCCTGCAAATATCATTGTTAACATATTTCAATGTCGGCTTACCATTTCTTATTGGCATATTTCATGTATTATAATTTTGAGGACAATACTTCACATCTTAGGTCGACATACAATACGATTTGCCGTCCTCGGCATATCAGCTCCACAAAAACAATTCTAGAATTTAATTATGTAGACAGAATTTTAATTACGAATGTTATGCATGTGGTTTATGGTTACATGCGAAGAGGTCAAGAAGTCAAGTTAACTTTTTTTGCCGACGTTCTCAGTCGAAATGATCCATCACACACTCACCAGCGTTACGAAGTGAATTCCTGCATACCAATCAGTTATATTCAAGTCTCAAAATAAAGATTGAATCCCTGTTGAGAGGTCCATTGCAGAAATCTAAAGAATGTTTACCTAAACCCAGGAGCCCTATTCCGAATATACTGCACAGTGCTGCATCAATATTCCAAGATTTAAACAAGCACTTAGAAAGTTGTCAGGTGGCACGAAGATTACCACCCTGAAATTTCCCATCCTGAGACCTATTAGGAGAGCTACAAAACATGGAGGAAAACTACCACCCGAAAAGTAACCATCCACCTTAAAATGATACCCCTCTGTGAAATCCACACTTGTAAAGTACCAACAAGGATAACTGCAGCAACTCCTTCTCATGACAAAGGTCTCCGAGGGAAGGTCAGGAGCTGTCAAGTGTGCGATGAATTTATCGACGGGAAGGAATATAGTTCAGCCAATCCGCTAATCCGTACACACATGTGTGCGTGTTAATCGCTTTAACATGGAACAGGTGTGAATCTATTGGGATCACGATATCAAAGTGGTGGGCAATCGATATCTCAATATGTACAGATTATTTATGCCAATGATTTGTAACAGGTGATTAAACTGTGATGTTCATGGCAAGCAGTACCTGCTATCTATCCCCTGCATTATTTATCAGAGGGGAGCAACATTCATTCTGCGGAATAAACGACCTGCGAAAGAGACCGCACATAAAGAGCAATGAAAGGCTCCCTAATATGCTTGATGTTATATATAAAGCAGGTTTTTCCATCTATTGTCTCTGTAGTCACATGTCTATACAGAGGAGAGTTTCTCTCTTTGTAGTTTCATATATATAGAATTCAAATTTAGAAGTGTGTGTATGATCGGAATATTATGTGAATTAACAAAAGGATTGCGTCATGAAATTCTGACAATCATTTGGGATATTTTTTTTGCTTTTCCTAAAGCTCTTATAATCAGGCGTCTGAAATGTATTCGTGAGTCCCAGTATGATATGGGTAAACGTTCCTTCACCGAACCCCTAGGGAATTTACCTATTCACTGTATAACGACTCCCTTGTACTTTGTAATGCTGAGTAGCGGGTTTGCACTTTGGCGTGCGAAGGTGATGGGGGGTAAATCTTTGATATGGGCCGGCCTCTAGGATTGCCAAGATGAAGGCATTCAAGGGTTTTGCCTTGGGGCAAGGCTTCTGGAATGCAAGAACGTGCCACGGCATCGGCCATAGCAGCGGATTTGTCACAAAGACTCCGCAAGGGTCAACTCCTGGGTCGCACTTATTGGGAGGAGGACATTTTGCATTATTAAGGGCTTATCGTTTTGTATGGGTGACGTATAGGCTCTGGAATACTTGGGGAGCCCACAACACTGTCATTCTTTTTGTCTCCTTGGAATCGACTGCGTATCCCGAGAATACATTTTTTCGGTGAATATCCGTGATTCTATGCAGCATCCACACTCTACATTCGTATGCCGTATCACATATATACATCCCTAACAAAAAGTATATATCATATAATGGTGGTATTAAAAAAAATGATATGCTAGTATCGCTGTATTCTACGATATGATACTTGGATAATAATCGGATATCCCAGTTGTCTTGGTGGGCCCAGGATGGATATTAATGTCGATGATTAATTGTTAAATGTTATAATGGTAATTGAAACGTGGGAAGTTACGAGGAGTCAAGGGAAAATGGGTGATTTTAACGAACAAATATGTACTGTTTATTTGACTAGCACTTTTCAACAGATCTCATTTTCATAGAACAAATAATTCCCTGTACTGCAAAAGCTTAATTATAAATGCCATTTTAATCCATTGAACTAGTCTTACTCAGATAAAATACTGGGCGGTCTATTTGAAATATCGTTAATTAACCTCACTTATACTAACAATTAACCATGGCGATACAAAAGGATTAATCACTGCCGCATTCTAGGGATTTTTAGAGCATAAACTTGGAGATATTGTCATTCTCCTGAAGGCGAGTTGGCTACACATTACTCTAGTAGCCGCATTACTCGTTTACAACCAGCGTGGAAATGAATTGGCCCTGAGGGAAAAACTTTTCATAGAACCATCAATTCACATTTGAAAAGCAAGATAATGAGCCAGCCTTTTTGTATAGGTATCGATGACTAGGCGTCCATGTTGTCGGCAAGATAATATCCCCAAGCCATAAGCCACATTGTCGAGGAAATCTTAAAAGTGTGCATTGTGTTACCATATTTTAAAAGCTGAATGTAAGCGTGTTGGGAGCATCAGTTTTACTTAGTGAAGATCATAAATAAGGAAAGGCACTAAACCCGATAGGGGGAAGCGTGAGTGCGGCAAGTATATCAACCCTGCCTGCTTTACTCAGTTCCGCCAAGTAAAAGCCACTCTTTTTTTGTGCCTGTTGGGTTAGTCACAGGATATTGCTATTATTTTATCTACTTTACGGGAAGGTCTAGGAAGATTACTCCATTATATGAATTCATGTGTACAAGCTTTTGCTATTCTAAGTGTTAATATAATCTACACTTTAATTGAGGTCGATGATTATAGTGAACTGATCTAATACATTGTAATTTTATTAAAGGATTAATGACTGATATTGAGGAGCGGCTGGTACACTGTTTGGTATATATTAGTTATTCAGCAACAGTGCACCGGCAGGCCCGAAATGGATCTTATTAATCATTTTATTCTCTGCCCAAGGTGGTCATAGCCCCACTGATATACTAATTTCAGAGATGAGTTAGTAGGATTCTATGATACATGAAGTATTACAGAGAATAGAAAGAGTTTTCACAGTGTATGTGCCACGGATTTGTGCCAATCAGTAATCAAAGGAGTTTCATTTTCTATTCTAAAATCATTTTGACATAATATGAGAAATGGCTAATGAAGACCAGTAAAGCTGTTATCTTTTATTTTTAAGCCAAGTAAAACTCTATTTTTAAACTGAACCAATCTTAACCAATACTGCTTTTTCCCAAACTTATCAAAGGTGAGTCTATTAAAGCCGGATTATTAACTGTTACGAAAAAAACAAATCTTTCCAGATTTACTCCTTTATCCTGAGTACTGTAGAATGAAAGATTCAAATAAGGAAAATAAAGACAAAATTATATATCCTCGAATTTCCTGAGTTTTTCATGAATTCATGGCTTCTTCTAGAATATTTATATGGGTTTTTGTTGCTGATCTACAATGGCAGTCCGGATAAAATGGGATTAATAGTGCGACTATTTGGCTTCTTCATATACCTATCTAGCCAGTGTTAGCCATACATTTTCGATTCCCAAAGGATTCCCAAAGGATTCCCAAAGTTTAAGAAGATGATAGAGAGTCAGATGAAAAAAAGTGAAATTTCCGAGGGTCATCTACATAATTATTTCGGAAGATGATGAAATTTTCTTTCCAAGAAGAACAGGTGAAAATCCTTTAATACCCTATCTGGGTGACCTTTGGATGGGTCTGGAATGAATAGACCACTAAATAGTCAATTTCATTTTTTGACGGAAATTAGCTGAGAATGCAGCTTTAAGCTGCGATGCCCTTGTGGCCTAGTTCCATGATGGGGGTCAGGGCACCCAGAGATTATAGGAAAAGTCAGACAGACGATAAAGATATCCACAGGGGCCGGATTGATAAATGTCAAGCCGATCTCAAACTTTTACATCGCCGGAAAAAAATCCCGTTATTCCCTCTAAGCTTCTCTTCTGGCATCTCCCTAGCTTGAGTGAGGCTTTGTGTCGAAGCACTACCTTCTCTTCCTTTTGTACCTCCCGCTACATTTCCAGTCCATTTCCACCCTTAACTGACGTGTGCTCCTAAAAGATATCATGCTTTTCTTGCGCATGCGCGCTTCGCAATGACACCTGGCGTCCCTAAGTGGACATATCGAGCATCAGCCGCGAGTCGGCTGATAAAAAATGGCGCAAAGTCGAGTTGACCGATTTCAGATGCCACCGTCAATTTGTGGAGGTATTGACGCAAAGGGCTGGGAGGGAAACCAGATAAAGGACTGGCTAGCCAGACTAGCCCGGTGCTGCTGTCATTAGACTGAATCCTATTCCATGATTCACACTTTTCATCCGGTGTGACAGAGTCCATCCCTGGCAGAGCTTCAGGGATGTCTCTCAATTTACTCGTACGTAGACCCACGTCAATAACATTGGATTAACGGATGCTTTTGACCCCATAACTACCACGCCGCATTTGCTAACTGTCACATTTGAGAGCCCATTGCTTATTTTTTTCACGACCCCGTCAATTACTTGAGAACAAATTTACAAGGGTCTGGAAAGGTAAAGCCCCCAAGATGTGACAGCTTGCTCATCGTCCATACCAAAATATACAACCTCTGGACAGAGTGTTCTCATGGCTTTCTCTCTCCCTGTACGCCACAAATAAAGTGGATCTACTCCTTATGATGCCATATATACCCTACCTCCTACTGATGATAGTGCCTATGATATGGGTGACAATACATCACTGCTGTACTATCATTCATAAAGAATCTTCTATCTGTAATCATCAGATGAATCATCCTCTAAGACACAATACACGCCTTTGGTAATTTGAATATAGCATGCATTTGGGCTGGTCGCATATATCATAATCATAGAAATGTATGAAAAATATCTGAAAAATATCTGAAAGATGTGCTTTATGTAAATCATTATTTCCGTGAATTCCATTGAAAATGTTTCTATTTTATATGGGGAAAAAAGCACGAGTCGGAATAAAAAGATATTTCAATAGAATACAATCATTCGCAACAAAATAAAACCGTACACGTACATGTCTATAGAGAGCTATTTATATACTTTCCAGACATGATTTGAATATCGCGGTTAAGGGCCATCAAAATCATTGACAATCCCACAATTGAGGTCCGATTTTATGGATATGAGTTCAAAAATAGTAATGTTACGACAGTGGTCATTAAATTACACTAATGGCGTGACTGCTGCAAAAATGTTGAAGGAAAATGCATTTCCGACTGTGTTAACTGTCCCCCAGATGTGTCATTTCCATTTATTATTTTCTTCATCGTTGGTGTTTGATGGCTATTACTTTACCCTTATTTGGCATTTCCCATCCTCCATTGATTGAATTGCTCTGATTATCTGAGATCACATGAGTGAGAATTAAACAATAACTCCCAATAATTACTATAATCTGTCAACGTGAAATCATTACACTTCTCAAAAATGTGGTACGAGGGAATTGATATTAATCATGTGTGGATCACCATAATTAAGCGTAACAGAAATAATTAAGCAATCATAATGTCAGAGTATGCCATTTAAGAGTATGTAAACCCGACGTTTAAATATTAGAGTTTACATTATTATATGTATCGATATGTACTTTTACTACTTCGTCTGTATAATTTGACGACAACCAAAAAAATATCTTATATGCCGGTCAAAATGACCCTGGACTGTTGTATAAGACCTTTCTGTAACCTATCTGAGGTATACGATTGTATAATATTTATAAATTAATCTCTTTAAATGATAACAATATGTTGTTAGGGCCTACAGTGTTCAACGTGATTGATTAAATGTCTTTTGAATTGTGTAACATGAGATTATCAGGTTCGCCTGAAAATGTTTCGCAATAAAATTTATTAAAAACAAATATATAATGCAATCTTGGATTAAAACATACTTTTATCAACATATCCCACCAACTTTAATGTGTTATCCCTAAATGTTATCATTATAGTATAATAAGTGCTAGCCCTATCCCGGTCCAGACAAAATAGTTCACTGTACTTTATGAATCAGGCCATTCTATACTTAGGCAATCTATAGTTTCAGAGTAGGCACGAAGAGAAATGAACCTTTTCTAGTTGAATGGCTGGTAGTTGCTGGAAGCCCATTGCATCGATGCAAGAACAAATGCTTCCGAAATCATAAAACCATATGATAAAGCATTTATGCCCGGCCTTTATTGGTTAAGCTAATGACTAAAAGTTAAATATCGATGGAAATGCGGATCTTTAATGTGTCACTCTGACGTTTCATGGCGCTGAAAAGGATCTTTAAGTCCTGATCCATGTTAATCTCGGTCATAAGCTTCGAGATTTTCCAAGTCGAAGGAACGCTAATGACATTTAATGCAAATCTTAGTGAAATAATGTGAATAATAAACACGATATGATTAGAATGATTATGGTATTTTGGTTGGCCTCAATGGATCTTTAATTGTGAGTAAAGAATAATGAGAGGCCATTTGTCAGAAATGGTGGCTAGCAGGAAGGATTTAGAATATCGTTATATCATCGCTGATACCAGATGCAAGATGACCTTGAACTTGTGGTTGCTTTGTATTTTGTTATACAAATCTATCTAAGCATTCCAAAGCCAAACTTGCCAAAAGTTTTGTGTAAAAGGCTGTGAGCCATCTCTTTTGTAATCATCGCTTTCACAAATGATTATTCATATGAAAGACAACGTTTGACTTATAAACACGAATTTGAATAGTTATTATCAAACGATAACTTGTCCACTTTTCGATTCGTTTGTTTTGCATAGAAGGCATCGCTGCAATTTTCGTATACTGATTTTATGTATTTCATGTCTATGTACTTTGTTGGAACTGTATTTGATACGAAAAACGATCAAGCATAGTAAATACCAGATTAGTATGGACCCTTTGATATCTAGGACCTATATACCAACCAACTGAATATAACCATATTTACAAAGGCCATGTTTTATACATCTTTTTAAAAACTTATATTCACAATATTCAAATATTAATTGAGTAAATTCTTTATAAACGATGAAGCTGAACCCAATAGTAGAAGTGTCTGAAACTACCCACTTACTGCAAGACACTATCTGGGAGCTATGGCAACAAAAGGGTCCAGTCCAACAATGACGTGACTAGGCCTGATTTAAAGCACAAGGCTTTCATTCATTTTAGTTTTTTTGTGGCGACACAAGGACACGCTGGTGGGAGAGGCAGATATCACGTGCTACTATCGTCTAAATACTGATTTATTCCCGCCGATATTTTGGCACCTTGCTTTTTTCTTCAATTTCCCCTTCCTAGCCCTTTTTCCTCTTCAGAGAGTATTTAAAGCTGCTATCTTGATTCCGGCCCAACACCTACATGTCATGATTATTCGCTTTTGAGTCCCGCCTTGGTTATCACCGCACCTCAGTTGGTACTAAAAATGCTACTCAATTCTTGTGTCTCAGTGCAGACCTATGCAAAACTTTGGATTCCATTAACCCCAGGCATTTCGGAGAACATCTTCTATTACACGTTCTGATGAGAAAAAAAGTCTCAAACATCATTAACATTCAAATTAATCTCATTAAGTGCCATTTTCTTTGCTTCATTTAGCTTCATATTCCTGTTAAAATGCATTTCATGAGGTTGTTTTGAGTTCGCATTTCTTGATAATGGATCCTGATTCAAGTACAGCAGACAAGGCTATATATATGCGATTTGTCACAGGAAAATGAATCACAAGTTGCAAAAAATGGATTTTGAGATATCAGCTTATTTGAAAAGATGAGATCAAGCGGATTCCAATGATAGTAAACATTATATAGGACACTTGATAAGTACTTCAATATATGCGTATGCATGAACAAAGTTAGCGATATTTCCTGCAACACATCACATATATCCTTCCCTTCTTTAACAATGAGATGGGATCGAGGCAGAGCAGTCATCAGAGGATCCTTGAGATGTCGCCTTTACTCAGCATTGATCTTAGCTCACTTAGTCCCGTCAAGTCAAGTAGAGCCTACTATGAAATGTCTGAAACAGAGACTGCCTTTTTACAGTATTCAAAGTGCAACTAAGACCTTTGAAATACAAGTATACTTGAATATCCTGAACCGGTGCATACTGCCAAAACTATCTTTAGAAATTCTATACCGAGTTGGGCAAAAGAAATGTCGTTAACCTCTAGTGCAATAACCTGCACATATATCAAAGTAGCACCTGCCTGAAGGGAAGATCTTGAATATGAATTGCCCCTTAGTCAAGAGAAAAAAATCTTTTAAGCAAATTATAAGGAAAAATGGTGTTATACTAATAGGGCTTGTAAGTCCCCTACGCCTGCATACATCAGGTTAAATTGTTTTAGTTCGTGTCTAGCTTAGATCTGAATAAAAACATATTCAATTTATTAAGTATTTTAGGTTGGTGATTTAGCATTGTCTGAATACATCCAAAATACTCGCTGGCTCAATTCATTTAGAGGTAAACATTTTAATATTTTTTCCTCTAGGCCAAATACTGGTCAACTGGGAGGGAAAAGTAAATTACTTGGCTCAAAACAACGTCTAGGGCTTAACATCAAATCCTCAGCTGCTGGCACTGCCTAAAATGGCTACTTCTCGCGAAGCATTAGGACCCAGACACCAAGGGATAAGGTCAGAAACTCGATTTCCCTCGAACCCCCTCTCCCCTCACCCTCCCTCCCTTTCTCCCTACCCCATCATATCTTTCGAGTTTTAAGAAAAATATACACCAAACGCTGCGCGATAGCATACTCTTCTGAGCAGAGTAGAGCACATTGAAAACAACAAGTTCCAAGGCAACAATCATTTGCTTTATTTTCCCCATTTATGACAGTGGATATCTTTTAAAAAGTTTTGCCTGTTTCAGAGCTAATCATACGAATGAGCAGTTTGGTGGGAAAAGGATGTAAAGCGCAATCATACATTTAGAAACATAAATGATGTGGCAGTCTTATCAGTATTTCCAAGCGGTACACTATCCTGTTTATAGTATAATTACCCATTGTGCTAACATTAGGAGACTTATGGCACCATTTGTTTGCTCTCAAATTACCTCATTATATCATTAAAATATAAGTATTTTCCGTACAAAAGGGGAGAACTGGTCTGGCTCGCTAGCGTTTTATGAGGGCTCTTACGTAGTCCTCACGAATTAGTAACATGCCTGCAATTAAACCAGTTCTTATGAGATCAGAGTGAGTAATTCTTGCCATAATACAACCAGTCGTAGATATCCCCCTAGTGATATTACCCAGCTCTCAGCAGCAGTATTACGAGATATAAAATTCTTGGCAGTCATAAAATTGATTAGGTACTCCATGCCTGATGGTCGTTACAGAACTGCGGGCAATCTGCATATTTCTCAGAGGCTGTGTTGAACAACATGTGTGTACTGGGCACGACCGACCAAGACCCATCCAATGCTATTCCTGGGTTTACCCGTAGTGATGTAAGCTGTCGCTTAACCAATACATCTTAACTGGCGATTTATTAGATCTCATGCTCGGTGGTTGACGTTGTCCATTGACATTTTCCCGACAGATGCCTACCATCACCGACGTTCCCCAACCAATATTGATACATGTGTTCCCTGTCTCACTCCCATATTTTTCACTGTTTATGTATACATACATAATGGGAAATAAGCATTTGTTACAATTATCGCGATGTCGCAACGGTATCTATCGCGATCGGTATGGATCGTTTATGGCGTTCATGCGATGTAGGCAATTGTTAAAGGAATACATTAAAGTCGCTGGGTCTTAAGAGTTATTTTCGTGTTGGGTATTTGATTCAATCAATGCTAACTGGCATTTATGTTGTTTATATTGCATTATCACTAGACTATCAACAACGCCTGATATAAATGTATTTTGTTAATATTATAAAGGGTATGACCACCATATTACACATAAAATTATTATAACATATAAGGCTGAATTAATCAATATTCTGCTGCGGTTATATGTTCATACATGAAGCATTACATACATACATTGAAGCCGAATCATCCTCCAAAATTTTGGTCAAATGACTTTCAGATTCTTTGGAAAAGAATGAAACAAAAAGTAGAGTGCAGCTTTAAAACTTAAGATATTTCTATTCAGAAAACGCGTTACATCTAAGATGTTATTTCCAGCCAATCCAGAGAGTTATCATCTGTAAATCATGTAACGTTATAAGATTGTGCTGCAACTAGCTTAAGCCTTATCTATCACATGTGTTGTACAAATGTAAGCCTTGGGAGAAAATATCTCCGTTTTGAGAACAGTTTAATCAAAATGTGACGCAAAAGTCATTTCAAAATAGAAAGGGCAACATTTGCCATTTAGTGACTAGTTTTTCTGATCACAAATTATCGTCCCAGATAGAATTGAAAATTAATTGATCAGCAATTAGTGATCTCTGAACCTGGGCTCCCATAAGATTACTGAAAGATTCAGATTTGATAAGAGCTTTATTTAAAGGTATTATTTTGGGGGATGGGCCCAACTACTGTAATCCTCCGAACTATATAACCATTGTTTGGTAATATAATATGATATGATATAATATTCTTAGAAGTCTTTAAATGTACTAGAAAGGCTAAATGAAAATGATTAAATAGAACTGAAATAATACTAAACTCATATTACAAAAGTCGTTCTCCAATGGTTGTTGTATTCGGACCCTGTGTATTTAATAAAGCAGTCAAGTTTTTCAGAAACAGAACCTATTTAATTTGGCCTTGACTCTCATACCGAACTTTTCCCTCGGCATGATAAATGATAAATTTAGCCATAGATCGAGCGTTAAACACAGTAGGAAGTTTTGCAAGATCCATCAAAAAGATGTAATGGGGTCTGTCCTTAATAGACAAAATAATCAATCATTTCTTTCCATCCCTGTAGAAGAAACCAAGTATGGTCTTATCGTGCGACAGCACTCATTAGGGCATTAACCATACTTGATCTATAATACATCAACACTCATCAAAGTTTGTGGGAACAAAAGATTCTGTTGCGGTCGAAATATGGTACAAATACTTCCTTGTTTTTGTTAGGAAACGCGACTCTTGCACCAAAATATTAAATACAGATGACAAGCATATACAATGGGAAGTGCATACGGTGATATTTCTTATTATCATACAACTAGTTTATCCATGTTTGGCAATAAGGAAAACCTACGAAACAGTCAACATTTAAGATGTCCTAAAATGCTACGTTTCTGTTGGATAAGCCCATAAGAAATATCACCGCCTGTACATCACCTGTAGCTCTGTTATATTGTCATGGAATTGTAGATAAAAAGATCAAATCATTGAGAGAACATCAGCGAATGTCTGAGTGCTGTGGAGCTTAAATATAAAAGATCGCTCTTACATTTCAAAATAGTCGAGGTTTTTTCTTTACAGCATCAGCTATTCAAACCTCGCATTTTCATCCAAGTAATTATGATTTACATTCCCCATCCGCCCATCTCCCCATTTCAATGATACTCTCCGAGAATTAGAACTGGAAAAGAGACCCTGCTGACTCAAAAACGTTGATGTCTTCAAGGCGTTAAACACTGCACACTTTTGATAATTCATGTCCTATGCGTGAACGACCCGGCCCCTGAGTCTAAAATGATGACAGTACCTTGGACGTTCTATATAATGCCCTGAAAAGACTCCATCAAGAAAGGTCAAGGGCGAGCATGAATGGCAATGCCCTGAAACACATTCTGATGGACTCTATAGGCGCTACCTGTAAGAACCCGTGAAGATAATTATCGGGACGCCCTCGGCCACCCATTTTCAGGTAGGGCCAGTGTACATAGCTTTGATCCTAATAGGACCTTGTCAACATGTGGGTGCCCCATAATAAAACCCCTTTCCCTTGGGCTACAAGGTCCTGACTGTGCTTAACAACTCGTGATTTATAAGAGCGCATGTTTTCCTGCTGTAAAGGTGCGAAGGATGCTGATGTGTATAGAAGTTTGACCTCGCTGGTATTTGTGAAGAACCAGGTTAATCGAGCAATATTGATTGGTACGGGTTTTTTGGTCGGAAAGTAATGGTTATATTGAAAAAAAATATTATTTCGATCATATAACTAGGTCTAGCGCAGTTGTAGATATAACACAATAAGCTAATAGCAAGTTGTTGTTTTTTCAGACAATTTTTTATTCAATGCGGCATGGTTAAACAGAGTATAAATATAATAGTAGTCGCGGAAGTCGAAATTTCTGGCAGACGTAGTAGTCATACAAAAGAATAATAATTTGAACCATTTAGATCTTCTCAGGGAAACATAGATCTACTGTTCTATGAAATATAGATCTGTCTTGCGATAGATGTATAGTTCCTGGAACTAGTGGATGGTTTCCTGAGAACATATATATCAAAATGACATATCTCAATTAGTCTTCAACAGTTCTTCTCACATATCATTAATACCTTCGCGCCAAAATAAATCCTAACATATGGAAGCCGCTCTAAATACTAGCTCAAAGGCATTAATTAATGATTAAATTCTCACATATAGTACAAAGATGTTTTGGTCCGCCTATCCTTGAGATGATCGAGCACCTAATCCATAGACGTACAGCGCGATGTTCATAATTGATCCTGGTGTTGAAATAGTAGGCAGGCATGCAAAGTCATGGAAGCTTTTCCTTGCTGAGGATTCTCTCCTCATTCACTACGAAAGAAGCCAATAAAGTCATATTCATGTCCGCGTACTGGCACTGACTTTGTGTTTGGGTCATCTCAGACACTTTTCTGTCCTTCTTACTATACCCTTCATTGTGGAACCAAGGTAGAATGTAAGGAATCAATATACTACTAGTGGGCAAGGAACGTTAACTCTGCATCTAGCCCAGGGGCATATTTTACACACCATTCACCTCATTCCCATGCCTTCCCCTCTACTTGAATTTCTAGTGCAGTGCCTGATATGTACAGGGTTTCATAGAGTCCAATTCACACCAGCCAACATTCAAATATCCTGATTCTTGTATATTTAAATATCAAAAGTACTCAGAGATTGAAGACGATGTGTACAATGGGCAAATAATAGAATCATCAATGAGTTTCCAAATTAAGGCTTTTGTCAGGAAATGTCATATGTTTAAAAATTGATTAAAATCATTAGCCCAAATAGATATGACGTTAGCAAATGCAGAAAGTATAACCTCAACGTAGGTATGATAGACTATTATTATGATGGTAAGATTTAAAAAAAGTAATAAACATAAAGGGTAGATAATTTAATCTCGTAAGACCAAATCTTGATATAAGATGATATGACTTTTCTAGTTGTTATTCTTTCTCTAACTTTATTTCAATGGCAAAATAAAACGTATCACTGTTGTGGACATTCATTTTGTCAATAGAATTGTATAAGAGAATGTCCTTAAGAATAAATGCCTCAGTTAAACTCTAAAATCACCTTTCTGGACTAATGCACTTTCAATGCAGCGCAGTATATATATGTTTCCCGACCTTGTATTGCTGTATTTCCTGTGCCTCGAACATACCCCCCCATTCCCTCCAGCTACAGAAATGTAGCTTCTATTCATAGTCCCTAAATGCAGGTGGTGGTGGGTGTTAGAAGGAATGGGGTCTCACGTAGGTTCCCTAATTTAACAGGTTCTAAAAAACCAAGTCAAAATCCGTTTTGAATATATATATCAGAGAGAGCGCACAAAGTTCCTCATAGCAAGCAGATGAATCCGCGCCATATAAAGACCTATATTAGTTATATCTGAATAACATCCCCATGATATAAGAGAAATGTCCAACACCTTTTAATTTTTTAACAAATTTTATTGATAACTTCACATTCGTGATACGTTTCATGTCAAGCAATGTTAAAGACACTGTATGCCTTAGAAAAGAAAGAAAAAAAGTAAGTAAGAAAATAAGAAAAACACTTCTGTCGCTTAAAATTTTACTCGAAATGTATCTTTTAATGATATTATTATGTGCACACACATAAGTACAATTATTGTTTAAACAAAAGTATGATGAACTTCCCCTGGCGCATTGGGGAAGCACAAAGCAGCAGCAGTTGCAAATAATGATAATGGCAAACCCTAAGCAGATAGGGTCTGGTAGTTTGTCCTTTTAGTAAGCACCGGAATAGTAACACACACGATCTGTCACACACGATTGGTTTAGCCCATGCTGAAATCTAAGCTTTCTTTTGAGCAACACTGGGAGGCACACGATGGGGACTCTAGAGGTGTAGTCCATGACAGTGGTGTGAGGTCGCCGGCTGACTCGCTGCAGCAAGCAGACGTATCAAAGTGACACTCGATTCCTTCAAACACTGACACTGCATGCAGAGCGCTTGCCTCTCGACATTAGGCAGAAACATATATATGGGTCATGCAGGTGTTTTCTTTCCTCCTTTCTACATACACATGATGCTACTTCACTGCACGTGAAGTTTAATTTGATGGATCTGGGGACCCCATTTATACGATGCAAATCATCTAATTATTTCTAGCGTAGAAGATGCTGCCTGAAAATTACCAGAACTACAGCATTTCGGACTAGCAGAATTGAACCCTCTTGAATTATTTTTGTCTATGTAACACATCATGTATACATAAATAATACAGAAACAGTCAATGAAAAGGAAAGGGGTGTAGATCAGAATAATAGTAGTAATAATAATACATTTCATGACATAGAAATGCATCAGCTATACTACATATAGTTGTGTTTTTTTCATGTACTGTACGTACCAAAGTAAGGCCATTTTTGGACCTGTGTAGCAATGCAATAAAAAGTCAATGTATACATTTTCAGCCCATCGAACAGAAAGGAATAGTGAAAGCATGTTCAATAACAGTAATATCAATACTCTGTGCGTTATTATACTTTAAACCTGCTTTTGTTTGGTGCAATTCCTAACTATATTGCATCATGAATTAGTTGTTAGCATGTAAGTTATGAGACTATTGCATGTTTTATTTGGTGATGATTGCCATTTAACTAGTTTAACTTATCATAAAATTCCTGTTCAAATGTAATAACCCGATCGTATCTCGTGCCCCTACAATCTGATATGTGTTACTACATGCTATCATCTCTCCTCATTTCAACATCCTATCATATTTAGAATCTTGGCCAACATGAACTTTTCACACTTTCCAGTTACCCTTTTAAGAACAGTAGTCAATTGCTTCTAGACAGGGCTCTCAGTTTTCAAACTTCGGGACAAGCGTGCATAGATTTATTTGTGTCTATCGGGCTAGCCTTTTAAGCAGTGGAATCTCGGAGATGAATTGCCAGTCCGTTTCCCATCCTTTCTCACAAATGTAATAACTCGGTGGTTCAAATTTGTGCCAATCACACATGCCATGACAAAATATGTGTGTTTCGTATTCAGACCTGATTGCCACTGTGTTTCCACTAAACACATTATGGATCACAATACCAACACCCTCCAGCATTCTTTATTGGCCTATTAGGTTGCTTATCGCTGATCCTATGACAGGCACTAACACGTGATACTTGGGCGAGTATGTGTGTTTTCCATTCGTGCCAGTCACAGCATATTATGGAAATTTTGCCTGGGTATTGTGAGCTCTTAGCTGACTAGAAATCAACGCAGATTCCATTGGAACATTACTGTTCTAGCAGACTACGATGACAAATCATCAAGTTGCCAATTAGTCTCGTTGGTTACATGGCCTTGTTCCCATAGTACTCAGTGCCAGGCACTGTGCTGAAGCAGCATAAGAGAGAAGGGAGGATGGGATATAGGGATAGTGTGTAGAACCAGTCGGAGGAATGGGAGGGGAGATTCATTATACCAGTCAACAAAGCCCTCCTATTAGATAGTCATACCCACATACCTCCTCTCTGCGACAATGCAATTTTGCGGCCGAATGAGTTCTGTCATGGAACATTTAGTGGTTCACAAGATGGAGAAGCCACGTTTATGGCCCGGGGAAACTAGGAGAAGCCATGTGGGAAGCCAGACGAGAAAGCATGAAGAAACCCAACGCCTGTGGGACTGAGAGCTAAAAGACATTCTTCAGTCACTATCCAGCGAACTATTGATTTCGATAACCACCTAATCAGGTGTACAATGGACCTTTCATCGACCATTCCAATCTATGCCATTGGAATATAGAAACTGTTTATCAACAAGATTGAATGGGATGTTCGGCCTTCTTCGCTGTGGAACCATTCACTGATTGAAGTAAGAAAAAAATAGAAAAGAACTTCCAACTCCCCATCTAGCCCCTTACTGATGAGAAGGAAGTGTCTGTTAACAAGCTTTTCCAACCACATAATTTCAATATTGAAACATCAATTATGGTATTAGCATGTTTTGTAAATATGTTATTCCTTTTATAAAGGCTGAATAATCGATCTATGAATTCATTTGTAGAACATGCCGACGGGAGCTTACATGGGGAGTAGATTACATTATATTTACTTTTATTGGGAGGAAATTACCCCCATCGAGAAGGGAATATAATCTCCGAGCTTTTTCCCGCTAATAAGGTAATTTAATAGTCCTTGGAATCAGAACACATTGATGGTGACTGAAGGTAAACCGATAATTAACATTTCTAGACCCCATTAGCATCAAGATATTAAGATTGCTTAAAGTTTATATGTTTAACAACTCATTATTCAATGTCAGATTTTAGTACCATTTTATAGCTTCCCCTCAGGAAGTGCATATATCGAGACTCATTGTAATATCTAAATACATTAAATATGCATACGTCGGGTGAACAATGCATTGGGTGTTATTTTATGTCGTAATATCCTGAAATGTATAGAGCATAATAACAAATAATTAATGACGTCACAGGTTGTAAACCTAGTACTCAGCCAAAGGACTCTTGACTGATCATAAAACGTTGATAAGAATGTGTTATTGTTGTTATTCATAGACTAGTTTTTGTCATAGGGATGTACAGATATTAATTTTATCATATTTAGTACTTCTACTCCTTAGCATTTAAAGGTTCATGAAGTATACATGTATCCTAGCTTGTATCCATGTCATACCTAGATCCCCCATAACGTATCATATGGCCATTAGTATGACACAGGAAGGTAATCACAAAAGTGGCTCTCCCCCACATGAAAATAATGCATACAACCATATTAGGAAAATTATTGGTATGTATCCGGTTTGGGCAGGACCTCTGACCTTCTCGGGTCATAATAAACATCTTTCCTGGGTGAACATAAAGACGTTAGTGTACCCTTAGTGACTGCAAACACCAATCTGCCCTACGAAGATAGATCCTGGTGTCTAACAAGGTGGGAAGGAGTTATCGCTCCTTTGGGATAAGCTAGGCCTGATAGCCTCTGAGAATGGGGAAAATGTAAGTGTGCACCCCAGGGGGGAAATATGGTGGGCGAGCATTCCATATTCCTCCCTCAGAAGTTTATGAGATTTGTCTCATTATACAGCTCCTCCTCTGAGATATCGATGTCAGTGTTTGTTTTCGACTTGGGCTGGACTGTGTCGATAATTAGGATTAATGTCTGGATCGCCAATATTTGGCTTTGAATTAAACATGATCCTTAGTCAGTTCTTCTGCTTGTTTGGCCGCTGAACGATTCAATTGTCTCGTTTAGGCAATGTTAAGGTGCCCGTAGATCAGGGCATTAAAGTAGTAATGGTGCCTGGTATTAGCGTAAATATGCCATATTCTCAAAAGTTCCCATTGTTGGCGAGAAGAGGTCATTATAATGTTGTCTTTACGAGCAATACTGAATCCCAGTTGTAATCGGATGGGATACTCCTACAGATGCCTATGAAATGACAAATCCCCATACTCACCATACAATGCATAATGGGTTCCTTTGTAATATTTATTCATGTGCCTGTGTGCCAGTCCCTAATGAATCTCCTGGGTTATACTTTTGAAGAGGTTGTATTTCAACGAAATAGAAGAGGACATTTTGACTTGCTCTATTTCTAAATCATTAGAACATAGGTTTAAGTTGGTATGAAGTGGTATGAAGCGTTATTACAAATATAGCAGACTGTTAATGTAAAGGGTATTTAAAAGTAAAACTAATGACAATTTAAACATTCGAAAGTAAAAAGAAATCGAGGAAAGAGTTACTGATAAAAACCAGAGGTGGTGACAAAATGGTCGGGGAGAAAAAAACCCAACGTACTACAGGAGATGGTCATTCGCGATAACCGAAGCATTACAACGATTATCTCCTTGGTAAATCATGATGAATTGACGGATGCCATGTCCGCTGTCCGCCCGCGCCTTTTGCTTGCTTATGACACCCATGCACCTTAACATAGACACCACCTCCGAGTCGAGCCGACCCTGTACACCTCACATATTTGAGGAGAAAGATAATTTCCAGGATTAATTATTGCATAACGCTCCCACTGCTGACCCCGGAATGTCGGAGGAAATAATGCACTTCTCACATGACTAATTACTTGCAGCCTTTACCCTTCAAGGACCATCACCTGAGAGGCGGGAGGCTGGCGCAGGACCAACGCATCTTAATCTTTCTAGTCATGCCCGTGGGCGATAATTGCAGCGCCAAGACATGAAGGCGCCGGAGCAAATCAGCGCACAGTTCAGGCCCCTAGATAGTGTGTGCTGGCCATGAATTTCGCCATAACAAGGTATCCCTCAACACGCTCGGTGTGCATGGTGTAGCCAGAATTCAAACTTGTCTCCCCTTTTATTATTATTTTTTTCATAAATGGACATTTTCAAATAATGAGATTTTAAAGTGAAAGTCATCGTGCAAGCAAGTCAGCGCGCTCAGAGAGCACTACAGCGAAGTCCAGCTTTGCCATCAAGAAATTAACATTTTCCTGCACTACTAAGGTTGTAGCTAGCTGGGAAGAAAGTTGAGTAGTACATGGAAATGCCTCCTTTTCTCAGGTAGCGTTAATTAATAAACACATGTGGACAAAGTGACGATATTTTAAATATAATTGTGTTCATTGACAATGATCGATGTAAATAGATCTTACGACAGTAAAATGTTCTGTCCTCTACAGATTATTAGAATATCATGGATAAAATATATCGGTTTTCCATTATTGACATTCAGATAAAACGTATCATAGAAGGTGAGCCTAATTACACATTTTGTAGTACATTTTGTAGTTCTTGAAACCCGCTATAGGATAGTGTTACATCATCCATATAGGTGAAAAAGGGTTGCTGACCTAATTAATTAATCACACAAAAATAACTAAAGCGGTGCCAACTCACGGGGCAGCGTGCAAGAAGAACTAAAAGAACGTTCAAGTGGAAAGCCATTCATGTGAAACCTCAGCCCGTTCAAGTTTTTGCAAGTACAAATTAATTGAGGGAGATTTCTAGGTCCCTATGAATCTAGTTTTCACGGACCTATGTTCCCTTCAAACTTAATGATCCGAAATTACTATTCGGATAATGAGTGTGTTGGGAAATATAGTCAAATCCCCATAAGCGTTCTTGGAGTTGAATGAAAAGGATTTCGGCGAGCCGCCGAAATATGATATAAATGTGGATTATTATGAAAGTCTACAGCAAGAGCAATAGGATGAAATGCTCTATAATTTGTATGAACTCTTTTTAGTGGGTAGAAAAAGGATAAAACGTTAGTTTTTCATCAAAGTTAAATGTGAAAGCAGAACAACGAAATAACACCCCCACCCTCCTCACAGACAACACACTTCTCTCTCCCTCTTTCACATTCTCTGCCTGGCCTTCAAGGCCAATAATGCAGTGCTAAGTTGAGTCAGTCATAATCACTGGCAACTTATACTCATTTAAACGGTTGTCGTCCACAGACCTGGTGTGAAAAGCCCTCGGTGGTAATGTATAAATAGGGGCAATGGAAGTGACGATAGTCAGATGGCGACAGAGAAAGATGGATGAAGTGTGGATGCACACATATCGCTATACGTCTTCCTCCGTCTTGCTATTCTAAAAGAACTATAACAACAACTGGTGTAACAAAATATGCAATCATATTCTGGTATAGTTTGTGTCTGGCCAGGGATTATATGCAACTCTGATACTATATCATGTATCTAGGCGTGTATGGAATACTTCATGAGCCGCAAAGAAAGGGATCTGTAGCAATTTACCTGGCATACTATGTGAGGAATTGACATGTCGTCCCAAGATATTACCCTATCATGCTATTGGATATCATGCTGTACTTCCACCCCGACAGACAAACATCACATAATACAAATGAATGATATATGCTGACACATGCATTTTTGTATTAGTGTTTAGTGGAGGTTTGTGCTGAATATTTCATGGTTAAGTGCCATTTCCCTCGGACAGGGATTTACTGGTCAAAAGGGTCTAACTTATGTCCCTTGATGATGTCAACATGTTTAGCTGAAAGTGTCACGCGGGAAATGGGCCCAGAGCACGAGTTATAAATGCCAAATGACATGGTTCTATGTACAATATTTAGTGTCATTAGAAGGATGAATTGGCACGATATTTCATGACTACCCTTGATGGCAGAGGACGAAATATAAAATACCAATTTCATTGAAATTTGACATTTTGTTTTGTTCCCTGGATGAAAGCGTTATCAGGACAATTGCCAATCAATTTGGTTAAAAATGAAAATCATTAAACTCTTCAGGTATCCAAACAGAAACAATGATAAAACATAATTCGTGAGTTTATTTTGATATTCTGCAACTCCCGCTATAGTTTAAAACCGTTTAGATGGTTGACTAATGTAAGCCAACAACAGCTGATTTTAAAAGTTCAACTTTTTTGTTTTAAAACCAGCTGTCATGATCCAGACGACGAGAAAGTACTCCGTGGTAAAGACTGGGGTATGAATATTATCTTTTAAAAAGAAATAATACCAATCTTCCTTGATATAAGACAGGAAATATGAATATCAGAACTTCCCTCTTTCATTATGGAAGCATTAGATTTATCTGAAGGGGAGATATATTAGTCTCAGTACATTCCCGCATCAAGGCCGACCATTGGCATGATGTATCGCCCCTTTGACGCGTAGAAATCCAATATATTGCCCAAATGCTCGGCGCTTCCAATATCAGATCTTTCTTTTCCAGACTTTTATTGCTCGCTTCAAGAACAGGCAATTCAAGAATAATCAATTATCATCTCCATCTGCTATCATTACTGAAGGCAGCATCTAGAACGATTGTTCTAACAATGTGATCATTGATGTAGATCTTGGCCATAAAAAGAAACACTATTAAGACTACCTGAGACAACACCATGGTAATAGAGGGATATTTGGGATTGTTTAAATCCTGAAAAATCTATTATTAACAATTGGCAATATCAGATCTTAGAAATTCAAAACAAATAATCCAAACAATCATGTCCACATTCACAAGCATGTTTTCAAATATATAATTAGGCGATCTTCAAAGCGACCTTAATTTTGTAAAAGCTTTATTTTCCTGCAATACACCTTGAGAACAGACGTACAAATCAATATCCCTCCCCAACACTCTATCTCTCAAAGGTTGTTAGTAACTGTTGCTACCTGCCAAAGCACGCTATTTTCCATACAATCTCATCTAGCTCCTGTGTACGGTCTGACAAATATATATGACTATTAGATGTGGTAGAAACATATGTAACGTTTGAGTGATCAAGTGTTTGAGCAAAGCCAGATTACATTCCCAACATAGTCGGTTCAAAATCTTGAACGCTTTCCTTCTCTCGCTGTAATCACCATATATATAAATTATATATGATTTTACTCCCTTCAGGATACATATGGTAAGTGTATATTACTCAGATATATTCAGTCGAATATAGGTAAAATAAATCGTTCAACCTGAAAGAGCCCTCAGAACAAATCCCTCGACGTATTGGTAGTGAACGAAAGTCAGTTTACCCTAGGACATCATTAAAATGCGTTGGATACAGCCCAGGAATTTCCCACGTTCATTCCTGTTTATAAAGAAGCAATACAACAAAATCCCAAGACTCGGAACCCCTTTCCAACGCCTTCCTTAAGCCCTTAGATGTGTGTTGATAGATCTGCCTCCGCGGAGGCCAGGTCCAGTCAGTCCAGAGATTGCCTCTCTGGACAGACACGCTGGAAGCGATGTAGATCGCTGGAGTTTCTCTCTGAGCCTTGAACAAATATAACTGGAACTTGTCTAAGGGCTCTATTGTGGCGACAGAAGGCAATGGTAAACATGTGGCAAGCAGCTGAGAACACTGGAAATCCTGGCAATGAGTGGGGATCCAACTTCAGTCATCCTTCTCAAGCCTTTCTCTTAACACCCTCACTCAAGCCCCCTACATCGGATAATTCCCAACAAAGGAGATTATTAAGACATTGCAATTCTACTCCAACCTACCCCAGAAGAATTAGGCCACGTATCTAGATACATGGGAATCACCCAGTTTTGATTGCTGTATGGGTAAGGCTTTTGAGTGAGGTATAAGTTGGTCTGAAGGAAGCATAAAAGCACACATTGAAAAGCCGAAGTATATTGTGATGCACACTAGGAATTGACGTTCAATTCAAGACCTACATGTAGTTACTGAAGTTAGTACTTGTGACAGACTTGGAGAAGTATAACACTTCCCTTGCATATTACTGCTAGGCTTCATAGGAAATTCACTATGACCACTGACAGAGACCCTTGGCAGACAGAAAAGAGATGTGTCACTGGTTGTATAGTTAGCTCAATCAACATTTCCTAGCCTCTCTTCTTTGCCCCTCTGTCAGCTATCTTCGTCCATATTTTACTGCAGTTTCTGTGTTATTCGAGGCAATACATCACGTTGATAGTTTCCTGCATTACTACCAATAAATCAATACCATCCGACCTTAACACATAAACAGTTAGAAAGCTGAATAACTCACTATTGGATACTTAACAGGGCACCACCAATGTATCTAGAATAATTTAGACACCTTATGAGTGTAGCTAAGATTACTAAGATACAATAAAAGTAGTCACAATATAAATTTCTACACAAAATATGAACTCAGATGTAGGCTGCAAAAGAGATCATTAAAAATAAATACCCCGTCGGATAGTTTGATATCAACAGGTATTGCTGATACTTGATACATACTGCCCCTAGGAGGCAAATGACAAGCAATTAATCATTTCCACAAAATGATGAAATATTAATACAATACATACTTTCGATAACACCTTAACACAATTTCGAAAAACTATTTACACGCCCATAATAAAACACGTTTGGAGCGATTTCAAGGAATGAATGAGGACGCAGATAAAAAAAAATGTGCACAAAAACTCCCTTGTGGAATCAAGTTCTAAGAATCAGGAAACCCCACGAGCATTTTAAATTTGCGAGCATTTCTTGCCAATTTTCAGTTTAACACTGAATCACCCATTCTGAAAATGTTGCCATGCTGGTAACGGGATTTCTGCCAAAGTAGGTTGTCAACTTGTAATCACTGTTTGTGAAGGCCAGGCCTCAGAATTCCTTCAACAACAACCTAGGTGATGACTTGGAGGCATCTATTGATACTGCAAGAAAAATGCCCTTTGGGACTTTGGAGAAAAAGTGTATGGACAGCTCGAGACCTCTCTTTGACAGGCTGTGTTTTGAAGCTTCAGGGGACGCATCGATCTCCAAGCAATCAGACTATTTGATAAATTGGCTGTTCGGTTAGAGTCAGATCAAAATGAACCACCTTTCCCGGTATTAAATGCTCTATTTGAATTCCCGTTATGCTCATCCTCCTCGAGGCTCTTTAAAAAAACACAATCCATGCAGTTAGATATCTGATATCCTGCCGATAATTTGGCTTGGAATTTCTGTTTTGAATTCCTTATTGCTGATGGGTAATGGAACCCTCTTTTTTCTAAGCTTCATGTTTTTCTGTATGATAAACGAGTAAACAAGGTCGTGGAATCAATTACGGAGGCTCTTCTTTTGAACACGATTGAGGTAAAAAGGTTGGGACCTTCAAAATGTCATTTGTAGATCTTTTTTATTTCTCAAAATATTTTCTAAATAAATCCATTCGAATTTGGGAATTTTCAATGGGCAACACCAAGAAGATTAACTCGCAAATTTTGGAGCAGGGATTGGTTCACACACGGATCCTTTCAATGAAGTTGCTTTGAAGTCATTGGACTCTTTAATAAGGCAATTTCTGGAGAAAGCACATGCATCAGTCATTTAGTTTCCACAAAAACGCGTGTTAAGGGGAGTGGAAAATTCCCTTAATTGCCATCAATGAAAATGTTTATTTGCTTTAATGCTGCGACAGGAAAAGACGTGTGCTTGGAATGTTGGCTTTAATTCTAGAAATCGATTTGAAACCGATTACATCTCATTCAAAACAAACATAATTCATTGCATTTCATGTAATACCTGAGGAAAAAAACAAAGCCTTGTGAATTACCAAACACGGGGAATGGTACGAGGCGCCCAGAATCGGCAATTTATGATACGTGATTCTGCAGAAATAGAGAAAATAGAGTCTAGGAACGAACTGATTTTGTCCACTTTTAAACTATTTTAATCACATATGATATTAATTTCATATCATAAAATATATTCATCATGGACGTCACCAACATTTCCGCAACATTTATTGCCTGAAAACTACATTAATCCTGAGATTTAACCCATTGTTTACGTTTGCTCCACTGGTAGGCCATGGGCCGGGCCGTGGGGGACAACTCCCCTTGACGACCATAGCAACCTAGCTTAAAATCTCCAACTTTCCCCCTTGATTTCTTAAATCATACACAATTGTTGGCAATACGGAACAAGTGACTGCAATCTATGGACAATACTTTATAATATATCCATGTAAGATCATAGCATTTTGATCCGTCTTTGTATGGTTTCAAAGGGTTTGAAAACACGCATTTTAGCATTGAAGTCTATGGAGCTAGGCTGTTGTATTCACCAACGCAGCTGAGGCGCGCTCGCAGCTGATCGTAGCGCCACCTGCAAATACCCAGATTCCCATCTCAAAGAATAATATATTATTTCATATGCATTTATTATGCACAAGTGATATGCATATACAATAATGACGGTTCTGATGCTGATAACAACGTAGACCATTATATCATTATTACCTGAACATTACGTAATGTCTAACTTGTAAAAGAATCAGAGAATATAGCTATACCTGTCTTTATTTACCTCTGACACTTTCTCTGCAGCAGGTCCATTTAATTCCCACTATATCTAAATGAACTAGTATTCAGGGATATATATTCTGCCGCTCCTCAGCGATCCATTAGTTCAGGACCCTGCAGCCTATAAAGATATCCATCAATGACTTTGTATTATCGGCCTAATGTTGATGTAACCAACGTGTTACATAATGGTCACCCTTGTTTAATGCTGGTCCAAGGTACGCATCTAGACATGTGTGGGACCCCAGTCCAATTGATAAAGAATGGTGGGGCATATGAGGTTAGGTCAGTTCCCCTCCCGCTCCCCTAATCAAAGAAATTTGAGATTCGCATCTGTGGTAGGGCGATGTAAGGTGAGCTCATGACCATATTTTTATTCAAGCTCAATAAGTTTTTATCGACTGTAAAAGCTATCAATGTGACTCATCCCTTAACCTCTCGGTTCCACCTCTGCTATATAAAACTTGTCATGGAACACTTGGCTTTGATCTAGAGGCCACAAGCGGGCGTTAGCATTCACGGCGCATGCTCCAACTTCCAAGTCCGACATCAATGGCTGGGCGATATTAGGACCCGGCGCTTGTGGATAATCGCGTTTTCTTGGCACTGTTCCCGTGTCTTCACCCGCTATTAACCTCAACTTCGCTGCAATTCGCAATGCGTCAGTCAGAACCATTAAGGAAGAGGAAAGGGGCGTATTTATATAGGGGAAGAGTAAGGTAAAGATATAAACGACCTTTGGTCAGGGTACTCGAGGCTCGAAAAGTCTTTACTCATGCGTAGCATCTGAAAAGGTTAGAACTACGTTTACGTCCGTCTAACAAGTCAGTGACTAAGCAACATATGAGGCCTAAAATGCTGAGTACCTTTTTACCGTCGTCTTATGCGCATGTGCTCAACTACAGAACAACCTTATCTGCAATTCCATCTCTAAGAAAATTACCTTTCTAAGAAAACAAGAAAAAGTGTCCTTTCGTTTGATAGGCTACATCCCGTACACAGGTAAAAAGAAATATGATTTGAATTTTTTGTGACGTGCGATTTCACTTACATAAGTTTAATGCTATAGGTATAACCTAACAGCGTGTGCACCAGTCTCTTCCATAGCCTATCATCTGTCCTGATTTTTTCCCTCTAGAATCTATATATATCATGATATTCTTGGAAGATATAAGACAATCAAAGAAGGATAGCTTTCCTTCGTTATACCCCTGAACATTGTTTCTATAGAATTTCTATCATAGAGGAACATTTGATATTTAAGTCTGATATTTTTAAACTTTACATATTGCATACGTCAAAAACGAAGGCAGCAAACGAACATGACCGATCACATTGGATATAACCTCCAATAAAGAACTTTACACGTGCATGTGTGCTGTTTACATTTATTTTCAAACTTTGCCGCGATTCGAAATTTGTGGCGAATATATAGCCTCTAGCTCTCTATAGACTGGTCTCTAGCAATCATGGCGGCGCCCTACTAATTCTGGCAGACACGTATGTTACTTGAACATCTATTAAAAGATTGTGTATGGTTCGTACACTGAATATATATACAGATAAGGTTGACTAACTAGAATGAGTTATCAATATCGCGTCAAACAAACTAAACAGGTTTGACATCTCTTAGATTAAATTGACATGAGATACCTTCATCTCAAATGAGTATTCGACGTAAACTTCATTAGTTACATTGTGTTTTTGAGAAATGCCATATTAGAATTGTCCTTTCTATCAAACGTCTGATTGAATCTCAGAGTATAGTTAATCAGAAACTCTGGTATATTCTGACAATTCTCACCAGAGTCAATCTGATACGTGTTTATGTGCAATGTTAAAGCTGACACAAAAGTGATACACCTCAGGAGAACAATATCAGAGTTACAACTCTTCAATCCAAAAAAAAATACGCTTCCTTGGCATGCATTCCACAATATGCCAACCATTGATCAGAGTTGATCAGTCGGTTATCAATCAAACCTTTCTAAACAAAAGTCAATCCCATGGAAAACTAGAGAGCTAGGGCTCCTTTGGTCTAACTACATGTAGTTGTGTAGATAGAACCATACAATGTCGTGTAGTAGGGACAATCGTGGATTTGTACCCTCTCCATTTTGATATAATAGCATCATATCCTTTACACGGCTTATCGTAAAAGCCCTGTCACGGCCGATGCTATCAAGCCCTTTGCTTTGGACGGATATTTTGACTAAGCATTGAAGCCATATTTCCATTCCATATTTCCTAAAGTGATTGCCCGAGACTCAGCAGAGATCTTGGTTGTGCCGCCGTGACTTTATTTACTAAAGTTCCATACGAATGAGGATGAATTAATCGTTTCTAGGGCTAACGCAGGTAAAACGTTTTCTGTATTGACACGGAAATGAAATGTTAAATGGGTGATGAATTATTCATTCATGATCAAGATCCCTTGATAACAAATGGTTTGAGCAGGTGAAAGGCATTGCAAGGACCAGTTCAAAACTTAGAATTCTCCCAGATTTATTTTCGGGAAGTTCCCAAATAAATATAACATGTAAATTCCGACCGGAAATTAATCTAGCCAGACTTTTCGATGCCTTTAATATTTATTTATAGAGTTGTTGTGCAAACTATAAATTTATAACCAGTTCTCTCTAACGAGTCGGCAAGAAAAACTTCCTAATACATTCACTACCGAGAGAGACGATCAAGCATAGGCTTTGATAAAGGCTGGGGAGGGAGCCAGGATGGGCCACACCTGTTTCCAAAGACCTCATTGAATTTACTTACAAGATTGGGTAATGCAAAAATGATAATGATTGAAGACACGAGGGGTTTAGGTTCGCAGACAGTTTGACCAGCTCTCGTTCATTTCTATTCCCTCAGACACACGTTATGGCAATGTTAAAATGAAAACAGGCTTTGCATCGACTGATCTTCATCCACATCATTCATTATTCAATGTGCAGCATGTGTGCCGGTTTATTGTCATTAATTAGGCCCTATCGACCTCTTGCATATTGCATAGGAATTAATAGCTTTTGCTTTTTCATCTGCTCAGGCTTCAGTTCAATCCCTTCCTTGCACTTTGAGAAGTTATTCATGGTTATCTCATTCATCCAGGTTTTGCATGCGTGATCTAAACACATTATCAATCTTAGTCACGTATTATGGCCTTAAGACGGAATCGCGAAAAACACTAGTTGTTTAAAATAGTCAAGGTGGTGTCTTTCTGTTGCATACAGAATATCAAATTTGATATATTAATGCTGGATAAATCATCCATACCTGAAAAGGAATTCCCTGCAGGTCTGGATGATTAATAGAACATTATGAATGTGAAATCTGAGATATTCATTCCATAACAGAGACACAGATCATTTTATTTATACTTCTGTCATCGCAAAGGAATTATTGCAACACCATAGCCCGTATTCCTAGTATGTGATCTACACATCTGACACCAATTTTCCCAATAATAGAGACGGAGGTTTCCCATCAATGGTCCTAGAAAAACGGGCAAAAATCTCTGATTTCACAGCTCGTGGGTACTGACAATGTATTCCCAATCGAACCCCTAACCTACCGGAAAGCCTATGAAAACGAGACGACAAAATATAGCCGTACAGAAGATTAAAGGCCCTCTGTACGGAGCAAAATTAACTGGTATTCCTATTTATCCAATAGAAGTGAATGTGTCTTTACTTCTCTATCAGAGCCAATAGATGTTGTTTATATAGTGTGGGCTTGATTGTATTATATTATATTATATTATATTATATTATATTATATTATATTATATTATATTATATTATATTATATTATATAGAGCTCTATGTATCTGATCTATAAATCAGGATTCGCTGAGAATAACATCGTATTATGATGTAATGCCCCTTGTTTGTACATGTATGTATGTATACATGTATGTACGCGTATGTATGTATTTATGTATTAATCTGTCTTTACATCATATATATTTTGCTAATTATTAGTGGGAATTGTCTCTGCTTTAGCAGTTCTTCCGACTACTCGTTTGTCCTATTTCTACGAAAATATGCATAGGCTAACAGGATAAACTTATTCAATTGTTAAATAATGAAGAAACTCACCAAGTTATATTTATAACAAAATAAACATGTTTCTTTTCTTTTCATTCTGTCATTCTGTCGGCTGTTGCCGTTTGATTTTGATATTACAAATACCTTAAACTTAAACTATATACCAAGTGGTATATCCAATGGCTTTCACTGTGAACGAAGCACCAGGGCTACAGGAGGGACAACAGTCAGCCGCAGGTCTAGCCGGTGCTGGACAGCGGTCATTTATATTCAGGGTTGGGAGGGCGATGAGACCTTAAAGCGAGAGCTTATAGTTATTTGCAGGCGTTCTCCCAGACAATCAAAGACTATTACCTGGATGGGTGGTCCACCAGGTTTATGGATGTTTGAGGATGGTAGTTTCTTGGTATAAGGTTGGTGTTTAGCTTAAAGCAACCGACCTGCATTGGAATGAAATGGCATTTTTTTGCTGGCTTTGCTTTCGAAAATCAGGAAGCAAACGACGATGTTTTGTGGTAAATGAGATCTACATAAGATGAGTTTTAATTTTCTCTTTTACCATGGGAATGGTCTTAGCTATTAAATTACACATCCTATTTGTTTAGTGGCACCTGATTTATTTTATTTAGATTTACCGTGTGTTAGCATCTGTTGTGTCTCCGAGACGGGATAACGAAGGAAAATTGGGTTTAAATAATGCCAATGGGGGAAATAAAATATGGATTTCTCCCAAGGGCCTGAATAACCACATGGCGATACCATAAAACGAGATCATTAGAACAAAAGTTGTAATCTGCTGTGGCACATCTCCATAACAATTACAATATCGGTGGTTCTGCAACCCAGTGAGCAAGAGGCAGAAACCACTAAACGAACTCCATGCGAATGGACCCCGCTACATCTGTTTTACTTGAGAATTCAATTAAAACTGTGAAAAGAAACGAGGATTTTATCAGTTCGGGTAGAGGGGAGGATTTTGTTCGCTGACTCTGATTGGCCATCACCCGGATGGACAATCAATCATGGTTTTTGACGTGAAAAGGACTGGAAGCATCCGGGATCTTGGGATCAAGGTGCCCCCTAGTGACACAAAACTGCGACAGGTGTAAAACGCAAAGGGGCGGCAAGGGTTAACTTAGTGTTGTGATTAATAAGCTTGCTCAGCAGGGTTTGAAGTAACACTTCTATTATCACTTTAAAAATGTTGTGAAGCTCGTTACCACTTTACATTCTGGCTAGTGTTTTAAGCCCTTATTTCATTCACACATTCCAAATTCATAGAGCATTCGTCAGGAAGTTCCATTGACATCCTTTATGTCTGGAATTTTCTCTCAAGGCCAGAGAATCACGAGATTCCTGTGTGCCCCATGAATTATCTCCACGTAGGAAAAACAGTAGCCCACTCGAGAAATGTCGAATATGGATTTCTCGATTTGGTTTTCTGTATAAATCAATGCCTTTAATGCCTACCGCTTGGAGTGGCGTCTGAATGTGGAGAAAGAAAAGGCTGTATTTTCCAGGCTTTGCTTCGATGGAATAAAGAACCTGGAGGTAGTAAAATACCACGAGCGGTGAGTGTATGTTTGGAATATACAGCTTGGGTTCTAAAGTATTAATTCCATACAGAAATGATCGATGACGGATTTGCATAGATCACATTCAGCTATTCAAAAGGGATATCTATCAGCGAATGGAAAAGCTTGGTAGGCAAGAAAAGTAAATCATTCCTCACGGGTTTGCAAGACCAGGTCAGGCCTTATGTCAGTTTGGGCGGAGCTGCTGTCACAATAATGAAACCAAGAGCGAAAAAGGCGTTTTTTTGTAGGCATATAGGCCATTTTTATATAATATATCAGTAGAGAAAAGAGCCTTACCTTGTAATGGATAGTAGATCATTGAACACAAATTTATGGTTAAAAGAATGAAACATTTTGACACCGGATACTATCATTATACTATGTTGTTTAAACGTATACATGCAAATTATGCATAACACAACAATATGATTATTCTATGCTACTTCAAATGAAGACAGAAATGAATAGGAGAAAACTTAATCACTTTTTAAACTGAATCTATATACATGTGTGTTTTATCTGTAGAAGTGTGTGAACCATTACAATGTGTACTGGTCAATATTTAATCATATTCGTCTAGATAATCTGTGAAAATAACCATTGTCTTTATAGCAGTCTAATAGCGATCAAATGTCATCAGGATATTCTCTTATACAGAATATATGTGTCCAAACAGGCAGAGAGCAACGCAATATTCCTACACACAATAAGTCCTTTGGCACGACCAGGGCAAATTAACCAATGTCAGCTGGGGATGAAACATGCATAACTTTTCATCCAAGCGTTACTGACAAAGAAGAATTGATGAATTTCCCTATGGAAGCTTATATCTGAAGCCGTATATATATAGGCAGTGTTGGAGAGGGGCATGTTAGGAACCGTGTGTGACAAGCATTATCAATCGAACTAATACATCATTCTCATACTAAACACGACCCTGGTGAATGCAAATGTTTGACCGCACAGTGATGACATGGGCAGACCGGTAGCCCCGAAAACCTTGCGGGTTGGCGCCAACTTGATACCTAGCCACGAACAAGCACATTTTTCCTCCTTCCCCTGCTCACCCACCTTTTTTTCTTTTATACAAAAATGGTCTTCTCATTCATCAAAAGGCCCTGGTTATTCGTGTGTGGAGTATATATCCCGATGGGACACGAGGGGTTCCGAGTGTGTGTGTCGGGGTTCTCAGGCCCACAATGGTCGCATGTCACCCCCTTGTCGCAGCCAGATTCGAAAGTTCAGGGTGAAGCTGCTGGCCGGGTTTGATTTATATATTTTAAAAAATTGGTTGAGTAAATAAGCCCTTACTTGCTATGCTAGGTTGTGTATTGTTATGTCTCCAGTGTTAATGCCTATTCTATTTTCGGAAAGAATTGGCAGAACGTTAAACAGGTAATGAAATACGTACTAAGATCAATTTTCCATTATCATGAATGGAGAAGGGGTGCTAAAAACCCCTTGCCATCCCCACCCGTGTGCTGCTTTATTTACCCTAAACAGCGGTAAAAACTTACAACCTCGCACCATCAACTGTAAGGTGCTATGGGCCCGGTACATGTACATGGGCACCTGACTCCTGATCACGGCTACACTGGCTATTTTTTTAACAGGTTGACGGCTGAGAAAGGACCAGTGGAGCAGCTAGTGCCTCTTGCTCCCACTCGTCAGATCGATCAAGATTGGAGACTGACCAAAGCCTCCAACAGTCTGAAATCGAGGAGCCTTCCTCCCCTCTTCCTACCCTAGCTGAGTTCCCTAGCTCACTCCATTTTTGTCCAAATTTACACATGTCTGTACCATACCTCTTCCCCCATTCTCAAATCGACGAGAAGTCACACCCATTTTTTTCTCTATACCTTTCTACTCCACCCCACCCCCACCCGATCCCTTCAATGCAAGTTTAACCAAACCCCACGACACGGGCATGGAAGTGTGGTAGAACTCTGGTTGGCGAGTGATACAGTCGGAAAGGATATGCTCCACTGATGCAAAGCCGTGGAGAGGGGAGATATGGAAAAGAGCTGTGAGTGGAGGGAATGTGTGGAATCCAATGATAAATGGTCTTAACATTGACGAATAATAAAATGTTCCCACCAATGTATGTATACAGGGTGTCCCACATGTTACAATTGTGGATTTTCTACACAGTGCAAATAATCAATTGTGTATACATATGTATGTACATGTATGTATACATGTCTGTACAATATATTACATACAGGACT
This sequence comes from Sthenelais limicola, assembly GCA_942159475.1. Classification (NCBI taxonomy): domain Eukaryota; kingdom Metazoa; phylum Annelida; class Polychaeta; order Phyllodocida; family Sigalionidae; genus Sthenelais; species Sthenelais limicola. The sequence goes on along the minus strand of OW804097.1, from coordinate 64,721,370 downwards.
TGCTCTTGAAAAAAGAGTGTTTCATGGGTTCCTGACGAAATTAAATATACTGCACAATCATCTTGCAGTTGTGCATTGTTTCATGCAGTAGGAATCGAAGATGCTATGCACTAAATGTATAGTACTTTGAATATCCTCAATTGAGTTTAGATGAAACTAACATATTGCTGATATTTGGGTTTTTCCTGTATCCAAAGACTAGTTCATTTCTAAATTGTCTAGAATATGAACTTTTTTTTAGGTTATTGTAGTATGTATGTGTGTGTATGTATACTTGTAAATACATACATGTATATGTGAAAGGGTCTCAACAGGACAGCAAATCCTACGAATTATAGTTTAATATAGACGATACTATTTCTACTTATCTCTATCAAAACTATTTCTTAGTAAATCCCCCCACGTGCTATAATTTAAACCCGACCCCGGAGAGTAAATGTCTATAATATATTCAATCTTGAGGTGTCCAATACTCTACAGAAGTCTCCAACAAGCCTTTTTCCACGTGTCTCTCTATCTCAGAGCAACACATCCGAAACATGCCTGGGGCTCGTAGATAGGTCCTATTTTTTCAATATTCCCCATAGATAGTGTTAAGCGACAGAACACCACTTTCCTTGCCACTCTACTTATCACCTTTGGCAAGGAATAAATTGATTCTCGAGGATAGGAATATAAGGTCTGGGAGAGTATAGAGGACCCAAAGTTTATACTCCACATTGCCATGTAGTCCTATATGTATTCAGGGGAAAGTTAGCATTGCACTTGTATGCAAAGGCAATGCTAACTGATGGAAACTTGTGAAAATTGAACCGGCCCTACTTGAGTAAAAGGGATTCTGACTCAACACAATATTGAGATTTATATCGTCATTAATCCGCCTGGTACGATGAATTTTTATACGGAGTGCATTAGATAGAACGGCCTTGGAAAATGAACGAGTTACATTTTAATTGAATATGGTACTTCATGAAAGATGGAGTGATGACTAGTATAACCTTATAAGAAATATATCTTCGACCTCACACCTTTCCAAAGACCTTAACCTTTAATACTGTGTCTTCCAACAGTTCACAGCATTAACGGCGTTGTAAAAGAAAAGAGAGAGAGAGAAGGAGAGGGGGGGGGAGTGAAAGAGAAAGGTTGGACTTCTGGAAGAAGTCAGAACAAAAATAAAGGTGTTTGACTTGTGACTCAGCATCTATCGACCAAAACTCTTTAAGACCCATTAGCATCTGCCAGGAATAACCCCAGTTGTTTGTTTGGTAGCGTTGTACCTTTTACTGACCAGCTTCTCTCCCAATACATACATGTCAGAAAAATGAAAGGTAGCCCAAGAAGCTTTCCCTCAATCCTTCCCTGGATAGATGGAACTTAAAGAGTAGAATCCAATCCCTCAATGATTCTTTTTATGAAACGATGGAGGGAGATAAGGAATAAGCCTCTGCTTATCCTTTGGATTTTTTTTATAGAAAGTTCCCTCTCTCATGACATATCAATGATAAAAAGATTTAATCATATTGATATTCATATCCGAATGGTAAGAAAGAGTAATAATGGAAATGTAGTTTTTGTGATCTGTGTTTGTTTTTGGAACAAAACCATAAAGCATATAAGGTTACATTGCATTATAGAAGGGACACATAATAATATATAATATCCGTTTGAATGAGCACAGTTCATCAAAGACCCTCGACATAGTTCATAGTCGTGAAGTAGAGTGAACATTGAGTTGTATCTAGCTGCTCGGCTTCTGTCAAATTCTCCTTATTTCTCGACTTTTTACTACACATGGAAAGTCTGCTTTTGGGCTATAAATAATTACGCTTGGGAGGCTTTGAAATCCTTACTTCTTCATATCAATTATACAAATCTGAGCTGGAAGTAATCAATTTCTCGTCATCTCTGTTAAGCAAGGTAATTCTTTCCCCTTTGATCTAGTATTCTATCTCATTACCTTTTTTCGCCGCCACCAATGTCTTCGTCAGTAGGCTAAGATATGTTATGCTCTTTCTCTAAATGGATAGTGATATCATACACACACGTATTTCTACTCAAATCTTCGTATGAATACATGCATATTACTGCTGCTTCAGTCTTTTGAACTTCTAAAGCGTGAGTTATGTTTCCTACAGTAAGCTTTTGTACATGCCTTCCTCTCTAGATGACTAGGATGTATAGGGACCAAGCCATGCAGTTTCCAATGGATTACATGGAATCGTTTCCAAGATTTGTTGGCTATATATAAGAATATTCGAATTTTTCGAAAGCTACATGTGTGCAATTAGATTTTAAAACGGTAAATTAATATTATGAGATCTACTTTTAATTTGCATGTCATATATTTGTTTTATTCTGCAGCGAAACAGCTCTTCTCATACAAATGACAGATGTCTATAGTCTTGTTCTTGCTCTTGTTAACAAGAGTAATCAATACATCTCAAGGTTGACCTCTTCAAAGGGGAATATCTAATTATGATTCCCGTGGATAGGTCATATAGCTCGTGCACTATACGCTTTCCAATAAGTGCAACTGCAGAGCTTTACTTCAAAAGTAAAGGGCCATGCATACTAATTCAAGGACTTACTTCCCATAGGTGAAGCTAGTGCAAGGACAAGTTGATTAAAGGAATCCTACTGCTTGAAACGCGAAGGTAATTAATTGTATTAACCATCTGCTATCACTTCAAAAGACCATATTTGTGTGATTATGTTTACCTCTATTTCTAAATTAAATGTAGGTTGAAAGGGGAACATAGTCCTTGTTTGAAGAAATAAAGAAAGCCTACCACTGATGGCATCTAATACCCCATATATATACGGGGACACAAACATGTCCGTGACATTAGAGTACTAATACAAAGATTAAACATTCTTAAACATTTGATGTGAATTTTTATGAATGTGCACTTGCTGAATACAATAGAACGCTGATTGAAGGTAATGCATCCATTTCCAGACTCAGACAGAAAACAAACCAAGTCATGAAGGTGATGTTTCAGAAAAGTACGAGAGGTCATTGGCCTGCACGAAGACCCCTGACCACCTTAAAGAAGTGCAAACTAAGATGGTATGATCATATTTTACGATCATCAAGACTTGAAAGACTATCCTGCAAAGTGTTGTATAGGGAGGACGAAGGAAGGGCAAACATAGCAAGACATGGGAAGACAGCATTCAAGACATACTACTGTGATGTCTATGTGAAATTACGAATGTAACCATTTAATCGAATCTTGAATTCGTGTAATAATTCAGTAACCTTTATAAAAAAAACACATACTAGACGACGGCGTTAAGACCATCATTCACCTCGATTTTATATTCTTCATTTTCGCTTAAATGTCATGTACTTTTGTCATATTATATATTACGGTAAATAACAAAAACATGTCACTATTCCTCTGCATATTATTACCGGTCAGATCGAACTCTTGAAAACAATAATAATTATAATTGTATTTCTTCAACTTATGCTGAGAATAACGATGTCAAATGTTATGCTTATCAAAAATATCAAACTCAAAATCAAATCAAAGTGATCAGAGCAGACCTTTCCTGCAACGCAAAGACTGCCCGAGGAGCAACAGAGCTGGAGGGACCAAGGTGCCAAGTCCTCAGTTGTGCACTAAAGGTCATTAAGACTAGAAGATTAATTGTGGTCCTGAAGAAAAACTTAAAACAAAAAGGTTTCCTAAGGCACCTGTAGTTGAGAGATTATTAGGATGTACTGAAGAAAGGGTTCACAAATTGGTACACGGCTGACAAGCTCCTCTATCTCCAAACGTCTCAAGAAAGATGAAAATTCCTAACGAGTATCGCCACCATTAGACGAGGCATTGGCTAAAGGTAGATTAGTGCTTCGGAACTGGCATTATACAATCCGTATCCTACCTTAATTGCTCACAATAGCCTGGTTATGGTGGCGAATCAATGGTCTACACATGGATTAATCATGAGTTTGGATAGTGGGGTGATTACGTCCTCTCTTTTGAATGGAACAGTAGGCCTGTGATATGATAATAATAAATGCTGATATGGTAATAATGGCTTCCTTTCTTCCCCTGTCAAGCTTAGTAATGGATGTGTCTGTGTCCTAATGTTCTTTTGAGAAAAGAACAAATGGGTTTAACGGTAAAGCTTGCGGAGGGGCTGGTTCTAAGGCAAGAAACTGAGGGAAGAGCAATCACCTCGAGAACAATGATGTTCCGATAAACGAATGCACTCGACCAAAGACCGTTTGGAAGCGGATGCTTTTTGTCTGTGCATTGAGCTTTTGTTCCCGGGCCTATTCCATGTGTATAGTGGCACACATGTAGTCCGAGACCAATGACCATTGTACACCATATAGAATAGCAATCCTCATGGACAGGCATTAAGTACCAACAGTCCAATACTCAGTGGTATTTGAACTGCGCCGTTACATGTTCGCCTTTAAAACCATCACATAACGTTTGATGATCCTTAAGAACATTTGTTTTATGTAATTCATTTGATTTCAGGACTGCTAAGAATATATGGGATAACTTCATTTTTATATGACACTATCTAGGTGATTTATCTTGTGGTGGTTTATTTCTGAACTCCCTCTACGATACAGGAACGAATGAATTTTTCCACTGAAGGTCATTTATACTTAGTGTCCCTTTAAAGAGTTTGCGTTCCCTTTGTATATATGTAGATAATTTTTCCCTGTGTAGTTAATAGGCCTGGAACCACAGAGGACTGCATCGTATTACAGCTAGTGTACCTGAGTGGATATGATTCATCCCCAGCTAGAAATGGAGGCGGAGCTCACTAAGAGACAGAGAGACATACACTTGGGACTGCTTACCCTTACTCAGCCTCCGCCCCTCACTTTATAAATGATCTCCAGGAATGTGCTTTATTACAGTGCTTAATTACTTCTCTCAGCGAAGTAGATTGTGATCATTGTTGTCTGGGTGGATTGTCTCAAAGTGCCGACCGGTATGTTTGCTTGAGAGAAGATACACAACATTGGACTACCAGCGTATAAATCCCTCTAACATAGGTTTTTCTTAATATATTCTGACACTGGAGCTAGCTATTAAGTGAGTCAATTAATCTGAGTCTCAACAAAGTGATCACAGTGAATTCCTATTGAATTTCCTTAATAAATAGTTCGTTTTTTTTCGTTTTGGAATAAGACAAATAGTGCTAATGATCTAGTCCTAAAGCTAGGAGAAACGAGGCTTTATTTCTGAATGGGAGAAAAGATTGACCAGCCTTCAATTAACAATGTTATAATTAAGCTGCATTCTCAAATACAAGGACAAAAACGGTCTAACAAATGTACCCATTGTTTGATCTATATGACTGACGTTATCAATATATTGCTGCTGTTATACGTTTATATAAGAACTTCAAGTAGAATCGGCCAAAAGATAGCAAACGCCGGTGAGCGATAATAAGTGTGACCACCGCAGCAAAGAAGTGGGACACTGAAATATAAGGTGGACTATAAGGTGGAGATCGTGGCAAAATCATGTGAACTCGAGCCTGCTGATTGTTTTAAAATAAATAATTGACGATCAACGGCCGTTGTAGTTGGAATTCTCGGATAACACCTAAATTGGGAATGACAATCATAATTTCTATTTATTTGTATTACTGTCCTCGCGATTGTTATCTAAATGTATCTCCAGTTTTGTAACATGTAGTCTTTGCAAAATGAAGAATTCATGTTATTATTAATGGTTTTTCGGTTTACCGAGGACCCACGGGTGATGAGTGAGATATGTTTTACACCCTTATCAACACATTGAAGGTTATATCAAGGGTGGGAGAGCTGCGAAGGAGGCAGTTTATGATCTTACCCAGGAAATAGAGATAGAGAATAAGGAAAGAAAGACAGAGAGAGACAGAAACAGACAGGTATTTTATGGTCTTACGACCCTCGGGTGTTTGGTATCTTTCTACCTATAAGCTATGCATTGGTCGAGCTTTGGAATTGTTCGGTCTTGTATGTTCTCCTCATGACAAATGAGCAGTTCCATTTAATCGGGGCAGAGCCAGACACCTACGAGACAATATAATTAATAGCAGCCAGTGTGTGTCACGCCCAAGAGTTTTTTGTCCTAGTATGTAAGCAGGAGAGTGTGGGAATACCTACAGATCTTTTTTATTTGAAAAAAAAGAAAGCTGATGGCTGATTTATTGCCTTAATTATGCCCTGGTGAGTTGCTTTTAGAGGAGATTGAGTGAAGACCGTAGTGAACAGGCCTTGAACGGGTTGCTCCTATCGCATCCCGCCAAGCACACTTGTGGACAGGCAAACAGTTTTGTCATGTTATGTAGCAAAGATGGCTGGTCCCTGCAGAGAGATGCAATCTGTCAGAACAGTCAATGCGTTTGAGTAATCAGTGTTCCGATTCTGAGTACTTCATGAGTGAAATCGACTCGGTAGTGACCCGTATAGTTAGTTGGGTATATATATATATATATACTTTGTTATGCTTCTATGGTCCGTTATTACATTAAAATCAGTAGAAAACAGCATGCCAACTTCATTAGAAGCAAATCCTTGAACACATCGGCCCGACTGGCCAACATTATTTGCAGTCGGTTGAAGATCGGTCATAAGTCTGTTGTGGACTGCAACAGATGAAATCTACCAATGAATGACATTGTGTCGATCAGTTGGCCAACCAATGGATTTCAATTCCCAATCCATTAGACTGTGCTCTCAGCATTTTCCGACCAACCTATTTTCAACAGAATATGAATTATGTCAATCTTTCAGGCTAATGTGTTCCCAACATACATATATGCTTCTTTTGGAGTTCATTTGGAAATTTTAGAAATACAGAAAATAAACTCAAAGTAAGATACATGAACTCTCATAAATATGTGAATCCTTGTGCGAAACATAAATAATGTGTCAAAGCTGCATTCTCAGTTATTACTACAAAATAAATCATACTAAATTCACTCTTATTCACTAAATTCAATCATGACTTATAGGACCAGAACTATCAATATTCTGCTGCTGGTGTGTGTCGATACAAGAATTTGAAGTCTAATCACCGAGAGAAGAAAACTGCCGCCGGTGAGCGACAATAAGGCAAGTCATCGCATGAAAGGATTCGGCCGTGTCTTCCAAATACAAATGAGGACAGTTTAGAAAAGTTTAGCAAAAACAGCTGCGTTAACTGAGAGTGCAGCTTTAAGTGAATCGACCTGTTGCATTTATAAGCTAAGGTAAGGAGAATTGTGTTGGGGAATTCCTTACTTGCTCTCCTTCATACACGGTTCCCATACGGTTCATATACGTTGGAATATTTTTCCTTTCTACAGGTGAAGGAATTCCTTTCCTTAGCTCAGAATTCAACAGGCTCTAGTAGTTCGACTCGGGTGCTTGAGATTGGGGACAGTGTTATGTGTGCCTCCCTCCGGATGCCCCAATTGCTGTAAATTGACTTCTTAAATATCTACCAACTATTCATTACATTGGCACTCGTTTTTGTCCTCCCTATCATTTCATTGTAAATCCGACCGTAAATCCAACCTCTATTTATCCCATTGCCCATCCCAATCCCTTTTGCTACCTTTGCGAAACCCCTATAGCTCCGATTCTGAACCTCAGTATTGGAATACATGATATTCAAGAGACCTGTTACAAAATGCATCAATACTCAGCGTTAATTAACACCGGGTATCACCTTGCAACAAACCCATTTGGCTATTGAAAATAATCAGTTCTTGGATGCTCAAATAACCCTGGATCTTTGCAGTCCATTGACTCATCCATGTGGAAAAAAATGTTGAGATAAATCTCTTCGCCTTGCCACCATGTCAGCCAATTTGCTGGGTAATTGGCGTAGAAAAGTAGTTTGTATTAAGAGAATTTTCACCGTCTAGTCCCTGCACTGATAATGTTGCATTGGTGTGGAGGAGCCAGGGCGCCTCTGTCCTCTGAATAAAGCCAGCGAATCAAGGCAATTTACCGGTGAATGGCCTCCCATCATTTAATCATTCAAATGACACCCTAAGAAAAGCCAATCTAGAAAGACAATAGAAGCAATGAGGTAGGTATTGGCTGCTACAATCGCTGCCATTCATTCAAGGCAAAGCAAATGCTTCACCATGATTAAGCCCTATCCAACTGTTTTCTTTCCGCAGTTTCAGACCGGCTTATGCAACAGCTATATTAAAATATTCATTACAGCGAACGTGTGTGGCTTCAAAGTTGGCTACACAAATGTGCTACCTGGTGTATTGATATCTCTGTCAAAATCATAATGAATATGAGTGAGTGTCTTAATGGATTTACCGAATATGAATAGGTTCTCTGGATTATGTACTAAAGGATTAAGCCTGGATACAGACTGGTATTCGAGCAATAGACTGGTATTATATACAAATCTGACTTTTAATTATGGATCCATCCAATGACTGTTCCATTGATATCAATATTACTTCCTTTAAATATTCTTCCCCTGGCCCGTTTTGCTTCAGTAAAGGATCGACTAGAATCAGAAAAGAAGAATGAAGACAGCAAATTGTCTGTTAAAATTTCATTGTCAATGAGCAAATGTGTTTTAGTTTAAAAAAAATGAAAATAAGAAAACAACGGCAATTCCTGAATTGCTGAATGAAAATGTCATTAATTCTCAGTCGAATTAGTCTTTGCCTGATCAGCATCTGTTCCAGTGAATCTTTCTCGGTGTGTTTGATGTCTTTAATCCTCTGCAAACAAACCTTTCATTGACACCCATGAACAATATCATGTTCATTGATTTACCATTTACTGCCCAGCGTTGGTCCAATATCAAATCCGAGCATAGGGGTTCCGATGTCCTGTGTTGATGTTTCATTGATCAATATTATTGATTTTGTCCTGCTGAGAGATCCCTGTATTGCAGGCTATTATACCTCTGAATGTATACTACTTGCTTGTGCGTTAAATGGCTTTTAATTAAACGTTATCCCCGTCGGTCAATTAATTAAAGCTACCCCCCCCCCACACCCACACACACGTTATGGTAACAAAAGCAAGATCATCAGAAAACATTAAGCGAACTCGAACAAAGAATATCTATGAATTATTCTAGGATTGTCTACCCGAATGTGGAAATAATATTATCATAAATGAATCAGGATGAAGGAAAAGGGAGAAAATTAATAAACTTAATAAATTTGTAAACCACTATTAATTATCATATCAATATGTGGTGAATTGTATATCAGATTGTTCGACTTTAATGGCGAATGTAAGTATATTCGACCTTTTCTGTATATTTGGTACAGACAAGACAAGGAAATCTAAAAACATTGAATGCAATTGAGACAAGACATCATACAAATGCGTTGTGATATAACCACCTACATTATAATGCATACATATGCCTAATGTCACATCTTCTCATCTAAAAAGAAGATAAACTTGTTAGATGCATCGTGGAATAGATGCATTTATATAAGCAATAATATATTGTCATTATTCGGATCTAAGTTTCCATGGTAGTATACTGCCTTGTACATTAGATGCATCAAACAATGACTGGATGAGCTGAGGAATCATCAGAACTGTGGAATGTAAATATCCTTCTAAATCGGAATATCAAAGTACTTCCGATGATCATTCATCCTGACCTGAAGACGCATCTTGAGAATTCAACCTCGGATGGTTTTGCAAATTTGCTTATCGGCCCCTTCAAAATGAATACAAACATTATCCGTCAAAATCAATCACAATACGAGCTTGGAAACAAGATTGCCTCTGTAAATACCAAATCAAAAACGTCCTCCTCTGGGACTCAGGCTTCCTGATTGGCGTCCATATATCATCTTATATATCACTCTTTCTTCCTCTTATGACCTCAACAATCGAAGCGTATGGAGGTTTAGAGCTTATGCCCAAGTGAATGTATGCATGTACATATAGTACCTGATAGGTAGCGTTTCGTAAAGTGCATCTTCAAAATGGTGTATTCGTATTTATCAATGGCAATTTATATAGCCCTCCCTCGTGGCCTTTATAGTGTCATTGTGTATGCATGAGGTCTTTTCATGTATGAATCAACGTGCAAAAAGTATCAGCCCGAGAGAAAGTATCAGATTCATCACAATACATGATTTATTTGCTTTCCCCATTCGCTGGAGGAAATAAGCAATTGAGTGGTTATGCGATGCCTGTGGAGGGAAAAAGTTCATTAAGATTCTACTGAATAGACTCGAGATAGCATTCCACGTTCAATCGGCCCATCTGAACAACCCTTAAACCTGAATATTAAAAGAACCTGCTAAATATGAATTATGCAAGTAATATAGGTCACACATAATGGGAGGGACGGATTTTCATGGGAAATTAATGTGGGATTAACCCCATAGGAATAGAAGCTGAGTACTCATCACTTTGCCTCTCGTTAAATTTCAGGGCTCATTACATGAATATATAGCAGCAGCCGGAGGTATCGTTTCATTCAGCCATATTTTCCATGTGAATCACAAGGACAATTAATAATTGAATGAGAAACAATAAATATAACTCGTCACAGAGCTTGCAGAACATGCCTGTAATTGCTAGGACTAATATACATGGTGTTTACATCAGCCCGTCCTTCCAGACTATCGTCTTGCCCAAGACTAGAAAACATACGACCTCTTTTATGCCTGCAATGGCGGGTTGTTTACAATGTGGGGAGACAAATAGGCAATATCTATAGATATTACCAATGTTCTGGCTCCTATTACAGCCCTTTTATTAGGCGTAATAGACTCATTCCGGTATCACGATCAGAAATGCCTTCTAGCCTATAGGAAGCTGTGTCCTATCTTGCTCGGAATCGTCCTTCAAAATGTATGTTCCTCCTGAAGTGCTGATGATATTGAAAGATTCATATATTTTCATGCCTATTAGTGTCACTCACTCATATATATATATATATATATATATATATACATATATATATATATATATATATGAATAAATCAGGACATCAGAGACTATTTCTATATGTATGTGTGTAATGTATGTAATACTTATATTTCCGTATCGTATCACAGTTACATAAGTCGGATAAAGGATGATTTTCTACATACTGTGGAAGTCACATGTCTTCCAGAGTACCCTCTCTAATTTGTATAGTTTGTTATGATTTTTATATGTTTATCTGCTGACCATGCTTCATGTTTCTTTAATAGATTGAAATGTATTATCTCATAGGAACATATGATAATTATTGTGTAATTTCCATAACAAGATTCAAATAACATATATTACAAACCATTTGTTTTATGGCTCATGATCAATCAATTACTCGTTCATAGTTTCTGTGAATAAATAAATATTATTTGAAATGTAGGAGAAATTGTATCCGAGAAGTTAGTTTAACATTTTGTATCAGTGGGATTTCATCCAAGGTCGAAACTAATTCAGGTTCACCAACAATCTAAAGCTTCATATATATATATATTATTAATGATGCGCAGTGCACTTCACTCAAAGACTGCCTAGAGCCATAGTTGTAGACATAAAATAGGACAGAATGTCATTAACTGGTATTTCTAATGCATCATCATTCTAATCCCAATCCTCTTACCTCTGGAGACAATACATTTAATACATATCAGACCTTTTCTCGAGGCACAATCCCCAGCGTATCCTTCTTAATCATTGTCATTGTTTTTTGGCTTGTCTTATCCGTTCCAGCTCTACTCCGCCAAGACGATAGGGCAGGGCTGGGGAAACTTTGCTTACATCCAATACCAATTACTGGGATGTTTTCCCAGGGAATTAACAAGGAGATGGGATAGCTTTATTGGATTGTCTTGTGTTGCGTTCGAGTTGTAATTTTCCCTTCACCGAGGGTTGGTGCGGATGGGCCGGGGCGTGATCCCAGAGGCCAGGGGAATGAGAGGTTTCACAGGGATGTAGCCAAAGCCTTGGTATGGAAGAAGGCCGTCTTGCTAAAAAGGTGTAGGTGTTGGGGGAGGAGAAGGAGGGAAGGGAACTGGTGCTGGCGTTTATGCATAGACCAGAAACCATGATAATCTCTGGAATGATTATGACGAGAGTAGAGGAATAAATTCCCCTATGACAGCCAAGGTTAAATAGACAACCTGAAATTAGCAATGCTACTAGTCTTATTGAGCATATATATATATATATAATATGTGACAGGGATAGTTTAGTTCATAAAATAGAAAAAGCAGTTTCGTAGATTCTTAATGATGTGAAATGACAAGAGAGTGAACGTAGACTGAGATGATACAGACGGAGGATGATTATGTGTATACATTGTTGGGATGGGAGCATTATTAGGTAGCCCTGGTTAGGAAAGGCGAATGTCCTATTCAGCGTTTGTGTTTGGGAGAAATGGTGGCTTCCTGCTGGACAATCGAGATATATGAGCGCAGTTTGCATTCATCATTCAGTAGGCACCATTAGGTTGATTTAACGACCATTCGTCATTCCAGGTTTCTTGCACTCGGCTTGCTTCTTCTGGGCGACCTACACTAAATCTTTGTGATACTGAGCCCTCTCATTGTCACGTATTGATTACCCGCGTATTTAAATAAGGTACATGGATTATTAACACTAATGGCAACTTCTTCGTTTCTGCCGCCCATGGGAACTCCCAAAGATATTGTCGACCTGTCTATCCCAAACGATAAATTAAGCCGGAATTGCGATCAGATGCCATCGATTGCCTTTGACCTTAAATAATCTACATGACACCACAAATAGTTTCTCTTTTGTATAAGATGATAAAACCGGGGGTAAATGGCTGCCGCCCACGAAGACGTTCACTCAAAAATGCACTTAGATTAATGGAAATCTCTCCCTTTATACTTCGCACTGTACATACATATACCCTTCTTTATACAGTCAATTTACAAAGTATACATTCTAAGGATTAAGATGTAGGAAAGTCTATAGCATAAGGTTGTGAGGACATGAGGAGAATATCAATAGAGTCAAATATGATACATGTATATATTTCCTACATAGATTAGGAAGCGTCTAAAGAGTGCTACTTGCTATGATGTTGGGGTACCTTGTAGCAGAGACAGCTTTGTAATATTCTTGCAGGTTGAAGATGTGGAATGTTGGAAATATATGGAGGCATAGATCTACTAATATGTCCTAACTCAACCAGGTCTATCTAGAACTAGCGATATTTTACGCTAAGAAAGGGGAACATGTTTATAGCAAACCGTTAAAATGTATACTCCTCTTTCATATCGCTATGGTACATTATATTGAGACATATCACAACTTTGAAAATCTGCCAATAAAATTGGTTTAAAAAAATGGAAAAAATGGTACGGATTTGTATTCAGCTTTTAATTGATGCTTAAATCACTTAATTCTTATGATAATTACACAAGGTCATCTTCCTAAAATATCGAAATATGAATATGGTTCATTTCTTTAAAATACATAACAAGATCAATAAACAGAATGGATAATCCTAATTTTCCAAAAGCCTGATTGACATCTCACGCTTTTTAATGATACCTAAAGTTATGCTGTTACAATTACGGGTGTTTAAATTTGTGTATATAGTGTATTGATGAAATTTAAAATATGAACATGTGCACTCAGATGACAGCCTAAATTTCCCACTTTGTGTACAGTTGATATGGAAACATGCAACAGTAACCAATATATATGGGCGAGCAACCTAACGCCAAACATGAGATGCCAGTGCACTGAAATGAACACCAATAAGCCTCACATTGCATGACTATAATTCCGAGACTGGGCGTATGCAACAGGAACTTTGGGTAGAAGATTCCGAATTAGGTCATGGCGCCCGAAACTAGCGGCTCGTACTTAAATATTACGTCCCTTCAAAGCATACATCTATCGGATATAGGGAGGCACCGAATTGCTCAGCATGATTATGAATAGGTACAGTATGTTTCTGTTGGTGTCCTTGCAAAGTATGAACTAATGCTTGCAATTGAATGTATGGTTAAGTATCAATGAAATGGATTCGCAAGAAGGTGCGCACCGATACATTATTTTACCATTTCTTTCTTAGCAAGGATCAGGAGAGGTTCTTATACCCTACACAGTAGTATCTTGGGGTTCTTTACTGCTTGGTGAAATTATATAGGATAGTCCATAAAATGCAGACCATGGAAGAGGGGCGTGCAGGTGACAACACTTCCATTAGCCTAATCAATCCACCTATTCGTGTGTGTAAAGGCATGACCATAAAGAACAGACATGAGGCAAGGACATCACACTATGCCTAATGACACAGTCTCTGCGAATATTCGCATACCACTAAACCTTGCACAAGCAAGCAGCTCTCTTGCGATGCCCTTAAGGAAGAATGGATGTCCACCTCGCTATGGATGGGGCAGATGGCTTTTTCCAGGACCGAGACAAACAAATACATTTCGTCATACAAATGACAGTTAAGTCATTAGAGTGTAGGGGGTTTAGGATGGATGTGCACGGAGACCGCAAGACTGTGTTGTCATAATCCATCTTCAGTTGCCGCCACTGGGGTGGGTGTAGACATTTAGGTAGGTTCCCCTTCATGTTCCGCCACAGAGTTGCTGGAACTAAGGAGGCAAACAAAGCCAAAAGGGACTCGCTCTTATTAAAGGGGCTATTTTGGTATCCTCCCTCGGGAATAAGTTCCAAAGACTAGCCGTGATATCAACCACAGAGGGATTAGAGCCGATCGATATCAACGAGATTACCTTCCATTCATATTAATCAAGACAAATTAAAATGGTGATACAAAACCTGATTTAATGATAATTAAAATTGACTATAATGAGATAATAAATGCTTAGAACTGAAAACTGATGAGTGCACTTGTAAAGTTACAGATTAGGTCCTATATTTCTAGGACCACATACAATCTCAGAAATGGCAATGTTAATTGATGGATCAATTATTTGTACTTCAGTCACTTTGGACAAAGAAATTATTTTTCTGTCATAGTTTTCAATTCATTCAGTCGATGTGTTCGTGATTCAAGGATTTACCTAGTCCGTCCCAAATGATCTCCGTTTGTCGGATTTTCGTTTTTCATCACTCATGGGAAGACCTGTATGCAACACTAAGGTCATATCCACTAAAAGAATCTTTGATTAGAATTGACCCTTTGTCATATGATCGATTCGTCTTTCGTTCTGAGTTCATGGGCAGGAAAACGAACTGGGCAGCAGCTATACCTTATTCCAGGGCCTGTCTGTCTGTCTGTCTGAACGTACCCTCACCCCACCCCAGCCCACTATTAAAATACTCATGGAGAAGTGTGAGGTCTCGAAAATGATCCCATGTTTTGGAATAATAATCGTGGGGAGTTTTCAGTAGCGTGCAAAACACTATGAGTAAAGACGGTAGGCTAGTGTTTCCAGACAGCAAAACACTTGGGGAATTTATTACACTGAATGGGGTCTCTTTCTGGGACGCTTCAATTTAACTCTTACAAGATATTGAGGGTGACAGGACTTTGAATTGGTCATTTCAGGTTAGATAGGACAGCCTTCGTACTGAGCATATTGTCAATTTTCAACATGACATGTTTCAACATTGCTCTGGCTCTCTGTTTGTGCAATAACTATCTCACTGATCAGCATGTACTGAACTGTCATTCTGGAGCTTTCTACTGAGTAGGGGTATATGGGGGGAGTCCTAGTGGAGGGGATGTCCTAGGGAGAAAGTCCAAGGTGGGAGAAGTCCTGACGAAAATGTCTAGGTTGAAAGGGGCGGGGGGGGGGGGGGGGGGGTCCAGGGGGAATAGGCCTAGAACCGACGTTGAGGTATTATATATAATTGAAAAGATGGACACACCTTGATGTCTGCCAGTAGTATCTGTTATACATTTTTCTTCCAATTGATTATTTTAAAACGAACATGACTTGTGCAAGTCTTTTATATGTATTGCTGAATAAACGAAAGTATCAAAGTTACATTGGAGTCAAAATCGCCTCTACTGGAGGGAATAAGACCCAGTCTGGTGTATCCATTGGGACACACCAGACATCACTGGGTCCGACATCACTCCAGAAAACCACCCCCGATCCATAGAGACCATAATAACATGTACATGTATAAATATGGTGCTTGAAACAATCTTATTTGTATACTATTACTGTATGAATAAACGAAATTAAGCTCTAAGATGCACTCGGATAACTATACCTCCCCAAATCCTGAGGGACATGGTTGGATTTGCAGCATTGAAACCAGCAAAGTACCGAGAAAAATTAGATGTGTGTCACACAGGCTCGTGCCCCGCCGACGAGCCTGAATACTAATGAAGGCGAGGTAAACAAACATCAGGTTTACCCTCTAATGCAATCCATTTCCTCCCACTTGTCCAATGGCCCTGAAGGCTGGGAACAGGCGGAAGGGGTGTTAAAGTGTTGTATGATCTTTAGATTGGCTCTTTGCGTGGCTAAGGGAACCCCTTGCAGGGTAATGTTTGAGAGTGGGCAAAGGTTTGTGTTGGTGCAGGCCATAAGTTTAAGTCTACATAATATATACCCTGATCTTATTCCCGCCCAACCCTTGAGCAATCTTTCCAATCACCCTTGTGCAGACCGTATCTATTTAATCCAGACTGCAACCCATACTAAGGGTTAAGGATCCAGAGGCAATTTAAAAACTTCTTTTAATCAAACAAGTAATGCACTTTGGTCACTGCATTATATTCTAAGACAAGCAATCAGCCTTGAGGTATACATTTTTACACCGTCTTGTGTATTAATTTATATATTATAAATATGCACTACGCAATATCAGTACATCATTTGCATTTAAACATTTTGAATCACTGTAGGGCAGTACAGTAAGGTTCCTTCCAGATAATTAGAGTCAATATGATCAGAATATTGAAACAAACAGAAACACGAAATTGCCACCGTCGCATCCTTTCACAGATTAAAACAAGAAAAGCACTTTCTGCAATACAGTACTGTAAGACGGGTGAAGACGTCCTAGGAGATCTGTACTGTCTGTAAGATCATACCTCAATCAAAGTTGATGTAATAATCTTTCACTATTAGTGAGATGATGGAAAAAGCCCCCTTTTGAAAGGTGTATTGGAAGGCATGCAGCATATTCAGTTGGGGAAGCATTGGGAAGAAAGTCTCGCTGGGAAAAAGGGGACTGGCTGATTACAATGTTTTACGCAGGGGAAATTTATTGTTTGTTTTTCATAATAAATCAGATCCCGGTTTTCGATTACAGCCGGGCAACCAAATACAAAGATTTAAAATGCAAAGAAGGGAGAATTGTGGATGCCCTTGATCGATTATCACTTTCAGTTTCAATTTAAGAACCCATTATCAAAGACCCATAAAGAAATAGGATGCTCGGGCCCGACATCGTCCAAAGATATTTCATTTTCTATTTGACATTCAAGACGTAACATGTTAAGTCATCATCAATAGACATTATGCAAACTTAAGCTTTAAAAAAACTTGATTTGCCCATGGCTATGCATACATGGTTGCCAGTATTGGATTGCACAGGTTGGCCAAAGCAATCAAGCTTTTTCGCATATAAATAACTTCCCTCTTGTCTGACCCGCATTGGAATGGATCGTTGCTGCTAAACCTCTTCAGTTGCAACTTAAATGAGCCATGCGCTGAAGTGTTTATTAAATAATTACACCATTAGAACCGTTATTCAAACCCATTCTTGGGGACTGGTTGTTACTTTTTGCAACTCTGCATTACAGCTGACAATCCAGCTCAGTATCGATTTGCATTATGGGCAATGTGAGACCATTTGAATTTAATTAGGTTTATCAATCTATCTCTTCGCCTAATCAAATTGGTTTGCCTATTCGCCAATATAAACCAGCGTTAAATGGTTCTACACAGGCTTGGTAATCATAGGGGGCAGGTGTTGGATGAAATGGTTGTTATAGGGAAGGGGCGTTGCATCTGAATTCATTACATCTTTCCATACTGCTCTCTATTTTCCCTAGGTGCAGAGGCATAGGGGGGTCGGTGGGTCGACGACTACTGTCAACCCACTGTGACAAATCGTGTAGATAAACATTTACAGCTACCTCCAAATCAATGGCCACAGTCATGGATCCTCCGAGGAAAAACCTCCGTCTCGGTCTCGCCTGACAGGCTTTTTATATGCAATTCAATGCTTTGGTGTTTGGGCCAAGTAATAGAAGTCAGTATAAACAACTCCTATGCTGCACCAGCTACAATAGTGTTCCATAGTTTCTCCCGGGTCCTGGCAACTTTGCCACAGCTCAATACAAAGATAAGCTTGAGATAGTGTGTATAAAGAGAGATGGTAAAGATTTTTAGCCTTTTCTGATAAGTTCTACTATGAAAGAGTCAATAAGTAATGCCTCCAGAGAGCTTTTATGAAACCAAGAGGGAGCAATGAGGAGGCAGCGAATGTATCAAATATTCGTATAACTGCATAAATTATATATAGAAAGCACCGCAAGTTCTGTGTTACTGAGAGAAAAGAATATGTTTCAGATACAATATGAGGCCATGCTGAGTGTCTGAGATATTGTATGGGAAAACCTTAAGACTATGCTTTTGATCTTATTTTGAATAAAAGTCCCATCCCTTCCCAACAATTTTGCTTTTGCGCCAATGCGATAGGGAGCTACAGAATAACTTCGAGGTCCTTGGTAAATATACACTCAGTTTACAGCCACATGTGCAACTACAAACACATTCACCTTGTTCTCAAATTTTGTTTTAGAAAGGTCTTGAATTTTAGCTACTCTATAAGAAAGTCCATTATGTCATTTAGGGTTAACAGAATCCCAAAGGAAATCATACCGATCGAAGTACATAGGCCTATGTGTACCCCTTAGCCCGGAAGGTCCTATGTTGCAAGTCCATGCTAAATCGATATCTTCTAACTAACTATAAATGGATGTATGAATATATATACATTTCTCTCAGGATTTGAATTTCAGAGGCGTCGAAGATTTTTAACATTAGATCAAACGACAGGCTTGAATAACGAGTGAAAATACTGTAAAAGGAAAGGTTGGTGGAATAACATCCTACGAAGCACCAGATATTTGTCATCCTATATGCTAAGGAGAAGTAAAACCTTTCCCAGACACCTGGCAACGGCAGGTAGGCACTATGACTGCTTTCCCTTGGTAAATAAGGTCTTTGTTAAGCGAAGCAGAATGGCCAGGCTACCACACACAGCCTGTGTGTGGTGCAAAATTGCAGAAAATTGCACATACGTATTAACCTCTTCGCTGGTTCTTTCAATATACTTTGCTCTTAATATCAGCAACATCACTGACATACAAGCACTGAAAAGGAAGGCAAAGAATGATGATGGTGCCTCAAATATTAAATTTAGGCTTCGGAGTATACCTGCTTTTCTTCTACACAGATTTGACATGATGTGGGGTAAGATGGATCGCGTGCCACATATCATATTTTCACCAGAGTGTAGATCTATGTAAAATGTGTTTTTTTAATATCATCATGCTCACGATTTCGTTTCTAGCTAAGAGATGTTGTTTGACTCCACTATGTACCTCTTATTACACACAAAGGCAAATCGAATGGAGTCCCCGTCATGCCTCATTTCCTTCGTAAAGGAATTGTTGTATGGGATAATTTCTCGATGTCCTTTTGCCTCTCATAGAAGTTTCGAAATAATTATATTGACTCTGATACTAATTTGAAATAATAATCTGACGCGGAAAGAACTATTTTTCATTAGGATGCACATGGCTCAAGATACATAGAATTTATTGAATGAATTCCCTTTCTGTATGGATGTACGGATGATCATTAGATGTCTTACTCTAAGCGCCATTCACCAATACTGCTAGATACAGATACATTAGAGCACATTTTTCTTTCAGATACAGCCACAGTCCTGGGCGTTACTTAAACCTAAGTCATAATTAAAGGAGGCTCCTGAAATGTATTGCAAAGCATGTATAGGCTTTAGGCCAAATATAATGTTGCAGCCTTTAATCATTCTAAAACTTAAAAGTCCATCGGTTCAACAAAGAAATGAGAATATATTGTTTTTTAAGAGTTTCAGCCATATGAGGCGGTAATTCCCATTATTTAGAACGCCTATCAGAACCTATAGCAGCGTTCTTCGGGTTACTGTGTCCACCCCCTCCATTTGGACAGCCAGGCATAGTAATTGTCCCATTGGAATCTAGTCATGTAAAATTGCATTTACATAACATAACATGGCCCTGCTTGCTTAGAGAGAGAAAAATGCTCGGCACGCTAGCTTTCATATATGTAATCTCCGAGTCATATTTAGTATCATATGAGCTCGTCGAATGTTGAGAGATGAATGTGTAAGTACACGAAGTCGATAAGTATTATTTCTCCCGGCACGCCAACTGACCTACAAGGGTAGCAGGAATACAGCGTGAACAGGAGACGTGGGGCGTGGGTGGAATAGTTCTTCACATAGCAGCACAATCTTATAGTGAGGACATCCCGACTGATCTTATTATATCAACACTCTATACCATGGAGACACCCATTCTTGTTGTTTTTATTCCCTGCACTTTTCATGCTTTTGATGACTCATTGGAGGCTGATATGAAGTTAAATCGCGTTGGTGCAGTCTGTATAGTCAATATTAACTCAACTCTAGTTGCACAATATGCATGTATGTATCTATTTGCTCGTATAAATCTAACTTACTACGTGGTCATCGTTTCAATGTTCTTTATTTGACTCAGTTTCATCAAACTTAATACCATAATGTTTGTTTAAGACACACTCTACAGAGGACGTTTCCCTATTTAAAAATGAGAGTAAGGTGGAAAGATTACAAATCACCGTAAAGCCACAGTCTCTTCAGCCTGTGGGTCATTTTGAAAACACCCAACGTAAGCAATGAGGTACAAACATATCGTTTACCCATACTAGACAGAATAAGCGAGGTGCTAGCTCATAAGTCCGTGAATGTCTACTAAAATCTCACACAGCAACTACATTTGAGACCAATATTAAAATTAATGACTGGCTCAAGACGCGCCGATTATGCAGTCATGTCATGACACAACTGTGAGGCATCTAATAAGAAACCCTTTCATTAACAGCATATTATGGTTTCACTAAAAATCAGCAAGAAAGGTTTTACCACGTGAGCAGTTACATTAACAATCACTGAATATCGTAGAATCACGGTAACGCTGCTGCTGCTGATAATGATAATGAATCATGAATATTACAATGTAAGATTATTGCAATAAAATAACAGTACATGTATGGCCTTTTTGTGCTAGATTTTGTACTGGGATTTTGTACTGGATAAAATACCGCATAAAATAAATTTTCTTCAGGATAATAATTTTATAGAGAGTCCTATAAAAAAAAAGTTGTTACTCATTAAGATCATGGACAGTGCATAATTGCCATTTACCATGAAACGGCCATCAACGTTCCCACATTCCAATCATTAATGCTTATATGTGACAACATTAAAGTCACTTTTACCTCCGTATAATCTGAGCTACCAAATGGCAAGCATTAAATGGAGTGTTTCTTATTGCTGGGATACAAGAGCTTGTGACATTCCAGATTCAACTGGAAATTATGAAGGCGTAAATACCCTTTATGATTGATATATATATATGCACACACCGTACGTACTCTGTTGTTAAGGTATCCCAGGTTAGCCCTGTTTTAATTTGCTTTGATATGCATTTATATCTGTATGGCTGAGAATAATGCCCCCGCGACGTAATGTTCATACAGAATAAAGCATATAAAACAAACAAACAATATGTATATTTTATTATATATGCGCATTCCATATGAGAGGTGCAATAAGTGGGGTGCTATAAAAATATTCATCTAGTATGTGTACTATATGAACTACTTTGGCACCAAGTCGGCTACTTTTTTCAGATTTACACATGATACATTTGTGATTACACATCAAGTTTGATGCCCATATAATAAATATAGAATGGAACTCGTCAGCAATAATCGAAAATCTATTGGACTTGATTCGTCTGTATAAGCACGATGCCGTAGGCAGAGTGCTTATGCAGACGAATCAAGTCCAATAAATTTTCGATTATTGCCGGCTTGTTCCATTCCCTCTATATATGTGCCTTCTTTTTGATATTCCTATAAAGTTGTTCATTAATTTATTTCTATGTTGTTTCCTTGTTTCATTAATCTGCAGTGTTGGCCTTTCCACCAATCAAATACCGGGACCTTGTATACATAATAAATAGCAATGCTAAACTGTAGTAGTATATATGATTAGGGCCATACCTTTCATTATTAGGTGCAGATGCTTTCTCATGCCTTTCTGTGAACACACTGATCATTGATAATTGATAGTCTAGAAATTTGAGATTCAACATTCAAAGAGCATCTAGCTTTCCTAAGCTATTTTTCAATTGTTATTGCCCACGCGAAAACTGTCGACCTATATTCCTTATTCAAAGGGCCTCATCATTAACTAATCCTCTTGCTTTGCAGTTTGTGGTCAGCAACTATTACTCAGTGATAAGGACTCTTTTACTGCATCAATTCGCCCTCAAGCAATATCAGCATGACATTGCTCGCTAGAATTGGATCCCATTTTAGCCAATGGTCCCCTGGATCAAAGGGTTACTGGTAATTAGGTACATGGTAAAGGCCCTGGTCTCATGAAAATTAGTAGAATAGAAGAAACAATCAAAGGGTCCATTTTGTATAAAAAGAGATCTGACAAAGAAGTAGCTGACTGTTTGTACTATGGCCTTTGTACATAGTGCACACTAAACCCACTAAAATTCTCCTTTTTCTAGATATTGAGAACAGGTAGGGCCTACTGACGTCATATATGCGAAGATTCAATCTATTCATAATGAAATTTCACTGTACAATCTGATATTTCATTTAAATCTATGGTGTTATAGCTCTTTCGAAAAAATGTATCCTTCATATCCAAATGAATCGTTCTATGTCCTCACGAACTGTACCATACCACAGTATCCCTACCGGTCGTTGATGATTGCGCCCTCATCGATCAAAGCACATGACAGAAGACATTGGCAGATGGATGTATTAGTACTGATATGTCTTTTAATATTCTTTAGGACAGAATAAGCAAGGTGCTAGACCATAGATCGTTCAGCACTGAAAAGTTAATGCCAGAGTCGTTTTTTATTGTTATGCCGCCTACGCTATCAACAAAAACGAAGGAGGAAATATCAAGCTGTAGATAATGCATCATTTATCACCGAAACATATCGTTGTTACTGTTATTTATTGTAGACACGTCGGTGTAATTATATAGCTGTTCAGCCACACAAACGTTAAGTAGTTAAAACTGTACCCTCAGTTAACATCGGCCAAACACTAAAGTTTTTTTATTCCCATCTAAAAGTCGTTTGAACAAAGTATTGAAGGGTTTTGCCACATTTATATTTCCGGGACCCGCCAAAATCCTTTCTTGCTATGGCTTCACTTATCATCGCTCATCCGCGGCCGTTTTCGTTTGGCCTTCAAATTCTTATAAGAGCAGCAGGATATTGAAATACAGTCCTATAAGTCATACTATGAGTGAATTTGGTAAGATTTATTTCGTCGTAATAGCTGATAATGCAGTTTTTATTTAACGTAGCCAGTCCGTTAAGAATCTTGGTGTGCGAAGGCTAATTTTGAAAGCTAATTCAGAACTGATACAACGATTTATATTCCACGAACTCGGGAGTTTCAAATCATTTCAACAGTTTTCTTATTATCTGGATATCGACACTGCTGATGATATTGCGTGATTTTTCCATCGCTTAACTAACTCACAGCATGGCTTCCCTACACAAAATTCCAATCACGGTGCCTTCATCAGAAATGGCTTCCCCAGTGAGTGATTGTCTTGGTTCAGAGGGAGATACACGTCAGATAGAATGACAAACTGTCATGTACAGAACTGCATTTAACTTAAGCTGATTATAGAAGACCCTGGAGAAGCGCTCTGAACAACATGAGAGCTAGTGGGTTGGGAGTTGCTCACCCACAAAACCAAGGAGCAGGCCAATAACACATATTTCTTTTACCCGTTAACCATTGCTACCTCCTCATTTACCCTAAATTCTGATAGTCCGTCTCTTAGCTAATGGGTTGTTGTACTCTTTTAACTAAAAGGAGGGCAGCCTCATATATATGTATAATTAATTGCTCGGTATGATTTATCTTGCCTCAGTTGGTGATGAAACAAAGTAGACATTGGTAGATGTTCAATCATATATGTATTGGAAGGGAGAATATAGTTCATATCTTAGTTTCCTCATCTCAGCCCTGCAAACAAGAGTTTTAATAACTCCCGATGGCTCTGCATGGGAATGGCTTCTAATTAATATTAGTCGATACTTGTCAGTGCATCATATTTACACAAAACTATATTATAGTTCTGTTCATAAAATTTCCACTGTGTGTGTTATGACAAATATATTCTTGTAAATATGATGAAGATGGTGTACGTATCAACTCATCTTTTTTCATCTTCCCAAAATTCCCTCTCATTTCACCTCATTCCACGCCATAATGGGTTAATCTATCTTTAGCTCGGTAAGATGATAAAGTGGAAATAACTCCCGACCTCCGTTGACAGAGTTGGCAAACATCAACTCACATTGTTCTATCCTGGTGAAATAAGATAATAATAATATCATTTACATGTTTGATTGCTTTTAACTGGAAACCATAGATATTATTTAAGCATTGTTCATTGTTCTTTGTGATTCTCAGATATGTTCCTTGTTAGGTTCAACAGCAAAAGCTACGCTTGAACGTGGCATATTTGTCGCCACGCAAGGTGCTTTAACAAACGTTTTCTCACCTTTTTATTTCAAACGATCGTTGACATGAATCGAGTATCCGGGACCTGGTTTTGAAGTTTTTAAATTTTAAATTTGATCACAAGCCTAACAAAAGAATGCATTTTTTAAATCCCAAGATCTTTGGGGTTTTTTTTACAAAAGCATTTGTTGTTTTAAGAAGTTTTTAGAGCCTCATCATGAACACTCAACCTAAAAGACTGATTCTTCAAATTGCAACAGATTACTGGGCTGTTACCATTGTTTACTTATTAAAGATAACAGCTCAATATTGACAGCTGAATAGTATCAAATATGATTGCCTAACAGCAATAATACTGAATTTGTGGATTGTAGTGTTTATCAATATATATCAAATGTTAGGCCTCTTCTTTGTCGTTCAGTCATTCAATATACCAACAGCACACTCGATATCCACAAGTGTCCTATTTTACCTGGTAATTTCTTTTTTTAAATTGCCCTACTCCATTTGCAACCATCTTCCTCTTTTTGTGTCGGATTACAAATACCATGCTTTGAGGTCTAAACGGTGCCTGGGCGGCCACTGCCCTTACATAATGAAAGGGTCAACTTACCCTTCGAGAAACAGTATTTTGTTGGTAGGGCTCCGATGTATATTTTCAAGGCAAAGTGCATGCTAGATACTTCTCATATCTAGCTTAAGGTGACTCAGTACTGATCTTGTGTATTCAACACATATAGCTCAGTACTGATATATGTGTATTCAATACATATAGCAGGGAATATCAGCATTATGCAGAAGAAGTATGTATGTTAAGTCTTGATATAAACATTTCAGATAGAAAATTTATGCTGATTTTTGGTGTGGGAGTTAGTATCTACGATCCCTATACATCCATATTAAATTTCATTAAAATTTATGGAGCCATATGTGTATAAATCAAATAATTATTAAGAATTTTCTCATTTTTAGCCAATTTTCTCATAATTAAGTTGTAACACAAAAAAATCGGCCTGGAAATTCATGCTGATTTTTGGTGTGCGAGTTAGTAACTATGATAGCTGTATCCATATAGAATTTCATCAAGATTTATGAAGCCATTTTTGTTCAAATCAAATATTAATCAGGAATTTAATTTTTTTCCCAATTTTTCTCATAAATAAGTCGTAATATAGAAAAGTTTGGCCTGGAAAGCCATCCTGATTTTTTGTGTATGAGTTGATAAATACGGTATCTACATTTATATTAAATTTAAAAAATATTCATCAAACAGTTTTTTTTTAAAACGCTGATTGTCATCAGCCAAAGTCAATTTTGCTAGTGCCCCGTACTGCCACTAGGGGCTTCCAGGGGGCTAACTCAGGATCTGAGGAAAAAAACATTATCTGATGATAAGTATATATATGTTGAATGTCTGGTGAAATTTGATGTCTGAATTCATGTCAGAACCATTTTAAACGAATTATGTTAATAAATCACTCAAATGTAGTAAAATTACTCAAATATGATTCATTATTTCTATCTCCATACTGCCATAGCATGAAAACTAGCCTGGTGACCTATGGTTTTTTTTCACTCGATAATGATTATTTCATGTCAACTATCATTGGTAAAAATTTTAGAAAAATTCATCAATAATCAAAATCACTACTGAGTCACCTTAATGCAGGTGACACCTTGAGAAATGAAACAGATGTTAAACAATACGCGACATCACTCTCTCTCTCTCTTTCTGTCCTCCTCCTCCTCCTCCCTCTCTCTCTCTCTTTCTCTCTCTCTCTCTCTTTCTCTACCTATCTATACATCTGTCAATAATTGGTGTCTCTATCTATCTATCTTTCTACCTATCTGCCAAATATATCATTAATACAACTGACAGTTCTATATCACTTTGCACTTGTCGTATTTGCACACATCCACAATAGCAATTCCCGCTTGTGAAACATTTCTATCACTGTCACATTGTCTTCCAATGAATATGTTTCAGTGTATAATATTATTATATCATGTACCAAGGAACCAGTTGTAATGGAAGTGCATGAGTGGGTTCTGGAACTCAATATCTGTAATGTTGCTCAAACTTCTCGTTTATTTAATATGTGACAATAGAATATCCTATTTTAGTTCTAGGAATGTAGAATCAAACATGTCCCGAGTTCCTCTGCTCCCCTTCGAAGCCATTAATTGAAATTATTGATAGGAATGAACCCCCAAAGGTAGCAACATACATAGAAGCGTATACTCTCATTGCCCCATTTGCGTGTGTGTGACCGTAAGCCCTATCATGCATAAGTATAGGATCCTTCTGTGATGACAATGTGCCTTTGGCTTATACAGAGAAGAGTGGATATAAAATAGGGTCGAGTGCAAGTACTTAGTAATTCCATTCAAAGCTGTCGACTTCTTGCTTGCTACAGGAGATTTGGAGAAACCAGGGGCCTGTTGTATAAGCTGAGGAAAGGAGATTTGTGTGTGGGAATGCGCACACTTGTTCCACATATGTCGGTGGGTAGGAATAAATGGGCATTGTGTGTACATATAATCACCTGGGAATTAAGACATAGACTACGTTATATTAAACTATCTATGGAAAATGCATCTCGATAATGATTATTTAATATAGCATGATATAAGATAATTGGATAAGTGATCTAATATGTGATGGGTAAATATTATTGGCAGGCTTCAAGGCACAAACTGGTGCAGAACCAGTGCCAAGAATATATATATCCTTCTTGTCAAATTTGTTTGGCAATTTGAATTATTATCTTCAGAGATCCTAAAATGCTTGCGGGAATGGTACATGTACATAGGCATTGGCAATTGTACTTTGTCTAAAGGTAGACTTATGTGCGTTCCTGCAATACAAACGCGAAAATCAATAGAACATATTGGTAAGATGTAATTTATAGTGTGATCTAGACCACACCGATTGGGTATTACATACTACCTTATAAACAAGATCCGTTAATCAGGCCCAGCTTCGTAGTGCTGATGGAGTCATAGATCTAGACCAGCTGAGTAGTCTACAGGGGGTGGGACTCTCTCACAGCCTGCTATGCTACTCCCACTGCGAATAATTATATTTTGAGTCATTTCAATTTCTTTCAAAGTGAATTCAACCCGGAGGCGAGAGATAAGGTGGTATGATTTGATGAAAAGACACCAAGCTCTCAATTCTTCCAATGTTTGAATCAAGGTTGCTCCTATATGATACCATTTAATCAGTTAGCTGAAACTTGTCTGCAGCATGAAGTATGAGACAATTCAGTGAAACGAAGAAGGAGCTGTTCTTCTTAGCGATAAGAACTCAGGTTGGTAGAAAAAACGCTCAAGAGCTGCAGTGGAACAGTTATCGTCGTTGCTCTATTCAAATTTTAATTGAAGTGTATGAGGCAGGGGACTTTTAAAGAAGGTGAACCGCCTTAGTGACTATTGAAAGGCACGGTTTAGATATGGAACACTCTTGGACTATTATAAATTACCAAAAGATATATTCGTTCCTGTTTCGTCAATAACATTAGTGAGACGCTGTTAGGAGAGTTTCTGGACCCATGAAAACATTATATGTCGACCTAGCTGATGAATTACATACAGTTTTGCCTTATCTGAAAGATATTTGAAGGTTGTAGTACATAGCTCTGTCCTAGGAATGTGTCATATGACGGGTTTTGAAATTGGAGAACTGTGGTACATCGTGTGGCACGATACTCTTTGCTTTTATTTGGCCTTTGAAACAACCACAGCTTTTGCGGGACATGGCCTTGTTGGCGCTTACTGAAACCTGATTTCATCAGAGCAATTCCTGAAGCTTACTAGAGCAGGTCCTTCAGTTAAGGGGAGACGAGAAGAGGGAGAGGGGAGGGTTGAGAGGCGACTAGAGAGTCTGACTTCAATGTCTATGCAGCCATTGACCGTTTCTCTTCATTATAGCTAGCGGGTTCGTGCATTCCTGCCAGTGCTTAAGTACCCCGGCTTGTTATCTATTCCCCAACGGCAGAAAAGCCTGCAGCTGTTTTAAATCTCCAAATGATATAAAAATAGAATAAAAAGCAACTAGAAAAAAACTGCTTTTATTGTTGTGCCTCAGCAATGGGGCTTCGAATGGATAACGAGGATGCGGAGCCTTTCCAGTGTACAAAAATGGTATTCGACCATATGAGGTAGATTGGTTTGGGATGTATATTATGACTCGAATAACTAAGCACTGATCGGATCTACTTGCTGACTGTAGCCCTGTGAAATAGCATCACCGGGGGAAAAATAATTCCATACAACTTGCTTTCTTCGCTTGAATATCTTATACTTATGCCTAGTTCTCATTTATATAGATAGGTAATTTAATACATTGATAGTGAGCAATTAAATATCTAACTTTGTCAGAAAACTAACGTTCACATTACACTCGTAGATGAAAAGATGTGATGTAGAGAGGATTGTAAACATTACAAGGAGCACCTAATCTTCAAAGACAGTCCCGACATTTCTCTAGAAAGAAATTGGAAAGACTATACATATAATCGTATTACAGCATACAACATTCACGCTTTGACGTCAATAGAAATATGAAGTCAACGAACCGTTGTTCCTTTAATGTATAAGAGGAAGACTTGATCTTTACACCTACACCTTACACCGTCTATCACAAGTTTCTAAGTTACATATCAAGAATTAACTCAGCTTAGGCCCTCATGATATGAGATACGGCAATGAAACGAGTTTTGTAACCTGTTTTTCAATATCATCTCAACGTTGAGATAGATCCCTTTAAATGGCTTAACATGTATTCAGACACTATCTATCTTCCTGAACATAATTTACACTGAGCAAGGTTTTTTTTAGGAATTATTGACAAAGTCTTCCAGGTTCATAAGTATGAGAAGCATGAAGGAGAATGAATGAGCTATATTTGAGCTGATAATGCTGCTACTACTATTCCCAAATGATCGATAGGCAAGGTATTTAGGATACTTAATCTTTTACTGCTAGTGGACGGTAATAGGTACTGTCAGTCCAATTGTCTCCTGCCTTGAATAATGTATGCATGGCTAAAGTGCAATTATGAGAGTTCTGTCTTGCATTATCTATATACCTGTAGAATTAGCATTTAAATTTTTAAACAACCGGAACTACTAAGTCCAAACCGTTACAAATCATATGGACAATAAAGATCTTACATAATGCATATAGTATACAGTTGATCCATTTCAAATGTCATCACAATTAACTATACATAACATTTGAACTCACAGTAGAGGCTTAGAACGAAGACGACAAAGACAATACATTTTTACAAAGCAATTTATCTCAGTCAGTCCTATCTAAACAAGCCCTTTGCGCCCAATTGTAGCAACCATGAACTTTGAGTGCCAGAGCACTAGGATGTATTGCAGTGGATACACGAAGGCGTCCTTGCCTGGCGAACAACTGGGAGAACATATGTAGTATAGATGTGTTTGTACCAGTAGAAATCTGATTAGCTAGCTGTCACCCGTGTATGGTTTCCATAAATGGGCTACTGTCACGCCATGCCGACAATGGTGTTACCAGCAGCGACATATTGTAAGACAACTACACACTGCTCATTCTAGTGTGATGAAGCTCGTAAGGGACTTTTTGCCAAGTGACAGTACTGTCAGCCTACTTAGCCTATTCTACGTCTAAGGTATTCTTCCAAGACCTGCCAAGCCTTTCTTATTGTCACTTTCAAGGGATCCTGAATTACCCCAGTGTGTAATATAGAAAAGTGTAATTCACAAAGTGGTTGTTGCTGAGATCCGAACCAGGAGAGGTTGGTGGAGTGGTTTATTTCGAAGCGTGTACCCCAGAGTCTTCGAATGGAGGAATGAATTCTTTCTCTAGTTGTAAAGAATTGTAAAGAAGTATTTAATGTTCTTCCTCTGGTGACAATATAATGCAGAGTAGGGCAAAGACATTGTGTAAAAGTGGGAGTTTTTTTAACGGTTGTGAAGAACAGTTGGGAGTAAAGAGAAAAGAGGCGTTTCAAATAGAAAGAGTGAGCATACTGTTTGAGCAAATATTGTAAACATGTTTCGTAAACGAAGTACACGCCGCAAATATTAAGCCAAATTTGATATATATGGCATACGTTGTCTGTTGTAAAGGGTGGGTTTGTGCTATTTTCTCACCCCTATTTTCTCACCCCTATTTTCTCACGCCCTATCGCTACATTCCCGATGGTACCTCCGTCGTAGACTTACAATTCTGACAGATGCCTTTGAACATTCAGGTGTGTATTCAGAAGTAATGAATGGAACATCTATCAATAATTGCTTATTTTTCAGTGCTATAGCAGAGGGACTACCAATTGCCTCTGACAATTTCTGTCATGAATATTGTGAAGCTGTTCAAGATTCGCCTCTGGTTCTAGGTTATGACAGAGTTTCTATTGGATGAGCGACCCTACCGTCTACAACATGGGAGTGGGAGTGTTCCAAATTCGGCCTGAGTCACTGCTTGCGTGAGGTGCTTCATGAGCACTGCATTAAATGACCACCAAGGACCCTTGCGCATTGTGACATAATGCTCGCTTTCAGGTGCCTATGAGGAGGCTCAATGCTCCTCTGAAATTGATGATATGGCTCACTTCTTGTTTAATTGTATCGACACGGCTAGAATGCGGAAGGCCTTGGACAACTGGTTGGAAAGAGAAATGGATATATTCCTTATTCAAAATACTATGAGTATAAGTTTGTTTGGGTTTGCCGGATCCAAACCTGAGGCAAATTTGATAAACTTTGTTTATTTGGAAGGAAAGTTTTATACAAGACTATTCAAAGTATTCACTATAAAGGACCCTTCTTTCTTGGGATTGTTGATATAGTTGAAATTATATTTTGACGTCAAATATTAACTTCAAAGATAAGAATAACAAAATTAGGAAAAGACTTGAAAACAGAGTACAATAAATAAGTTTGTCAAGTTTGAGATGTGTGCCGTTATTGATAATTAATTGTGCATAAATAGGTGGAACATAGTGAGGGAGAAGTGGGGCCACTTGTTAGTGACTGAGGGGCCTGTGGGAGGATAGAGATGCGTTAGCCCCAAGATCCTTCCATGGTCCCCAAAGTCACTATAATAAGTGGCCACACTTCACCCGAGCTTTGTTCCACATTTATTACACCCCGTTAATAAATAAAAGATATGATTAAATCAAAATAAAAGAACTATTTTCAGTTTTCCGCCATTTTGTATGCATTTTACAAAAGATGAAGAAAATAGTCCCTCTGGTGCAGAGCACTTGCTTTGATCAACTTAATATCAGTCAGAGCCTGTCGGGCCGTCGGGGCTAGTTAATGAAATGAATTATTATTGTCAGTATACTTTAGCAAAATAGCACTTTTAGATATGATTATTCCATCAAACTTTTCATTTGAGGCCCCTAGCTTTATTATTTCCAGAGAAAATTGGTAAAACGACTGACGGTTTACCGAGTGGACGATAATATAAGCTTTGCAAAATCAAAACCGAGCTGGGTACACCCACACCTTGGCACTGCCTAGGTTAACTTTAGAATCTGTGTTCATGGCGAGTCTACATGGATATACTTTAGCAAAATCAATTTTTTAAATATCATTATTCTATAGAACTTTTTATTTTGAAGCTTTATATTTAGTTTTTCCAGAGAAATTAGCTGAACGATCGCTGATTCCATTGTTGGAAGTGGCATCCCATGAATACACAATTTTTTACTTCCGGTAATCAGGCTTAGCTGCCGGACCTACTTGTTATATGCACCAAGGGTGGCATAACTCACATGTTATGCACTACTTTGAGCAAGTGTGGCACACAATGCTGAAGGTATAGGCAACCAAAGCACAGGGGTGTAATAGTATTACAATTCATGTAATATAGAGTTCTGGAGCTCCATTGAATTGACTATATTATTGAAATTCAAAGTGATCGACCCTTCACAACAAGATAACCTAAGTTTTGTTGATATTTAAAGTTTATTTGGGGTGGTAATACTTAGCAGATATATGATTTATTGTAGTTAATTAGGTAGATCTTATGTAATTTTGTTCACACCATTATGCACCCATCTTTCTATGAAACATATATCCCAAGCTTCTAATGCATCATAGACAAAAAGGGCAACTGCATTGTTCATGTTGGCGACCACTTTTATTCAGCAGTAGTCTCCAATGCCAATCACTGCACATTGGTTCTATTATAGCCCGAATAAGAGACGCGACTCTGCAACTTCTTGAAAATAGAAACGAACACAATCTATTGCGATGCTATTGAGTGCCATCATTACAGGCTTCACAGCCGTGTTAATATTTTTACTCCATACGCTGTGACTCAGGGAAAATTGATCCTAACTCGGTAAGCATACCAGTTACATGTTACCTAGTTCGCAGGATGTGTCTTGATAAATCTCTTCACATTTGCCTGGAAACCCCCCTTCTACGGCCGACCCTCATCATTTCAAGCACTTTAAGCCCTGCGATCAATACCAAGAGCAGCTGGTGAAGCACACTCGACTGGATCCGAGGGTCGTGGGGTGAATAGGGGAGGTAGGGCAGGCCACTCCCGAGGTACAATAAGCCAGGGTCACTAGCGGCCACTATCAAAGGAGGCCTCGGCATTAATTTCATATAAATCTGGGCAAACAGGTTGTGGTTATACCCGTCTCTGTGTGGTAGCTCTATCCCTTTTAGGGTCTCTTATTTAGGGTATTATCAACAGCCCTTTCTAATTGCTTGGTAATATAACGATTATACTGACTCCCTTTCCCGATTTTATGAAATACTCTTTGATTTATATACCCAAGTCAAGGCCAAATCAAAGTGTAATGACCAAGCAAAAGAATGTATATACCTTAAGTATTTATAAACAATGAACGGTTGTATCTTTATAGTGAAATGATGTAATAATGGTTAATATAAGTCTACAAGACTTATGTTATGTACTCAGGTTATGTTTAGAAAAAGTAATGCTTATTTTGTAATACAGAACTTTACCTGAATAAACATTTTCAAACAAACAGACATTTTACCTTGAATTCCAATTAGGATATCCAAAGGCCATGATGTAATAATGGTTAATATAAGCCTACAAGACTTATGTTATGTACTCAGGTTATGTTTAGAAAAAGTAATGCTAATTTTGTAATACAGAACTTTACCTGAATAAACATTTTCAAACAAACAGACATTTTACCTTGAATTCCAATTAGGATATCATGTTGTACTTCTAGACTAATCTTGTACCAAAGACTCCGCTGCGCAGTCATTAGTGTTTTACTTTTGATTCTTTTACTTTCACTACATAATTTATAAGTGTATGAGAGATATATGTATACTAGGATGCATGAAAACTGTAATGTACAGTAAAGATCCCAACAGCCTCTATCTTGAGTAGGCGGAGGAAAGTTGCCCGCCAATACAAAGCCACTGAGACACCACAGGGAAGCACATACACAATGCATTTTGTTAGTTCCTCCATGTAAAAACAACCGTCTGTCCCAGGCCGCATCAGAGCGGGTAATTCCTGAGATCTACTGTTAGCAACAGTCATCCATTGTTTCCCGCCTCGGGGCGTCCTTCTCCCAAGCCCTCTCTTCCTAACATATATGATGGTAGAGCCCTTCTACCAACAAGTCACTTTCATTAGCTGTGTGCACAAGAGAGGAGAAGAAGCCTCTAGGATCGTTATCCAGACACCGAATACTTGGCAAGGAACAAGTGGAACATGAGTCGGAGGAATAGATGTACAAGAGTTCTGGGGGTCCTCCATTTTCCATAAAGCCACGTGCTTACGCATATATCTTTGCGATTCATTTGCATTCCTTTCCCTGTGCCACAGTAGCCTCGATCCCTTTTCTATTTGTAACATT
Source organism: Sthenelais limicola (assembly GCA_942159475.1). Classification (NCBI taxonomy): domain Eukaryota; kingdom Metazoa; phylum Annelida; class Polychaeta; order Phyllodocida; family Sigalionidae; genus Sthenelais; species Sthenelais limicola. The sequence continues at coordinate 64,686,770 of OW804097.1, read as the reverse complement.
CCTTTAAATGAATATTCTTGATATTCTATCCATTTAATTGTATAGATTAATACTTGGAACAGCAAGCGCCTTCATATTTGTACGGTTGTTTGTGGCGTCCGACTGTGCATTTGCTGCTATACAATAGTCCATACTCATCTCCAGGCATATGTCTGCTGAGGACTCCCAGGGAGTTATAGAGACCTTACCCCAGAGGATGTTCTCCTTCCCTCAGAAGAGAAAGTCGAGGAAACCCAAGCCCTCAAGCATACATCAGTATAATTAATCAAACAAAACAGTGCAATAAAGGCAGGATTGCACAGGCTGCTCTCAGTGCCTTAATCAATATAAAATATCTATCGTTGGCGTTACAGGAGATAACACCTTTCACACAGAAATTGCTTTCAACTTCGATCAGAATTAATATATTTAGTATCCTTCAAGGACACGCTGAATTGCCTTTATTTCTCATATGTTGGGCTTAAGCAAAAGAAATAGTTCATATATAATGAATTTCGGATTGATAACTTAATAAGAACTATCTAAAATGATGTACACTTGATTGTGTAAGTGCAACCGATGTTGAAGTTGTAAAAAAAAGTTGTATTTATGTTATAGTGGTATTATTTGATATCTTAAGCATCATGTCCATTATCACGGCGGCCTGAAGGACCCTAGGTGTACTGGCGCAGTACGGCAAACACCGCCGTGTTGAAGCATTATAATCGTGGCAATGGACAGGGGTTTGGCTGAGGCCTCTGACGCACTGGCTTTGAGGCATGAGAATGTTATGGGTTTGAATCTGGTTCGGATACAATTGCACCGCCTCTTCCAGTCACTATAGGGGGAGGCTGGCTGTATGACTAACCTAGCCTTCATAAAACAACGCTTATAAAGCATTGACAGATCGATGCTGCAATGGCCTATTCAACCGACATGTCATATAAGCAGGACCAAGTTACTTTTGAGACAAGCTATTCTGCAAATGCATATCAAATAGTGCACCATTCTGGGCTGCACTCTCAGTTAAAATCGGTCTAATAGTAAGACTGATGATTTTCTGCAATTGATCGTTTTCTTTCCGGCCCATCTAAAAATCCTTTGGCCAAAGTTTTGGAGCATTTTGTGCAGTTGATTTTGCTGAAGTTTATCATAGAAGTCCACTTTATATTTCGGAGGCCCGCCGAAATCCTTTCCTACGGTGGTTTCACATTTTATCGCTCACGTTTTCTCTCGACCGATTCTATTCAGGTTCTTGTATAAACATAATAGCAGCACTACATTGATAAATTCAGCCCTATGCATTATAACATGAGTCAATTCGGCAAGATTCTTTTTTTGGTAACGGTTGAGAATGTAGCTTTAATGTAGACAGGATAGAAATCATTGGCAGTGAAATAGTTGGGGACGATTATTTCATTTTCCATTCATTCCTTTCATTATTATTATTTCATCATCGTGACTTATTTTATCATATATAGGCATGAGTATCAATAGTCTGTAACATCAACAACTTCTATACTATGTAGATCTTTTTGATTATATATAGACACGTAACAGGGCACAACAAAAAAATATGTTTTTAAAGTGAGAGTGTTACGGTTTATTGGATATCCTGAATAAAGAAAATACTGTAACCAAAAAATGCAGGATGACCACCCACTGAGATGATGTCACGGGATTATAGAAAAAACAACAACATGAGCTCGACTTTACACACGAATTTCCTGGTGTGAGTCGATCTGACACAAATAGTAAGACGGAAAATAACCAGGCTGAGGACATGTTATCCCGTGTTAAGTTCATAATTCTATTTATGTCGTATGTGATTCTTATGAAAGTGTAGCCAGTAATTAGAACTGGCTGATATATCGGTAATAAACTCAATTTGATTATTATTTAAATCGGAAAGTGTCATTAGTTTCTCACAGCTAATCACTTGTTTCACGACCTACTTCCTCTGCCAAATACCCGGTTGCCTGTGTGGTGAGGGCATCAATTTATCAAGGCATTTTTTCAGTGGATTTCAATTATGAAAGCATCGGCGTACATAGTATATCTCCGCTTCCCTTCCTCCCCCGGCTTCCATTGCCATGCCCCTTTCGTATGCATGGGCTTGAATACCACCTCTAGTTGATCGATAATGCGATTGCAGTTTTATGATAATTAAATTTGCCAAGGAAAGGGCTGCCTAGGAAGCATGATGGATATCTCAATGGTGGTCGGATCATGACAGTGGCTGCTTGGTTTCAGCTAGGCTGTCCCTCTATACAGAGAAGGACATTATGTAGGTCTTTTCATCCCTCAAATTATCATACTGTTAAATATATCGATACATTTGAAACCTGCCTCTGTCCCATATAGCTTTAATTAGGCTAAACAAAGCAGAATCTGAAAAGGTCTTCATTCTCTACTTTGGTAAATGGCAGTCTAGAACAAACTATGAGTGATGACAACGGCCAATTAAATGAAAAAGTTCTAATACCTAGACAATGATTCTTACGTTAATGGCTGAGCGAAATGTGACATTTTGAACAACATTTTAGTGACCTCTTTCAAACACTTAAGAATGACATTTGAAATAATGTTCTCCATATTCCCCTATGAAGGTATGTCTTCCACAACAAAATAAATAATTGATATGAGTTGTATAACAGCATACATGCAGCAAGCATGACTGCGGGTTTAATTACAGCCATAGAGGTGTTTGGTAATGTTCTTCGATAGGAGAGAACCTTATAGAAGGACTTATCGGGTCCTGTAGATACTAGTCACCTATGAATACATGAAACACCTTCTTTTGAGTTTTACTATGGATCGGGTAGGTGATATTTTATCGCTTGGTCTGATCTAATTAGTTTTCGAAAGGAAGGCCTCGGAGTACCATGTTTTCCCTCCCCTCCTTCCCGCTGGCAAGAGCCATGAGGTTGAAGGTGTAGGTGGAAGTTGTAACTGCTTCAGAGGTTGATGGGGTTGAGGCAAAAAGTGTCAACAAGACCCGGATCCCGACTGTTTTTGCGTGAATCATGGCCCTCCAGGGCAGCATGAACGACGATCCTAGATCCAGATATACTGTACATATCTCTGATAGGAATGGCTGTTTATGGGAGAAAACAAATGCACTTCATTTGATACATTATTCACCCGAATTATTAGCTTCGTGCTGAGCCGACCCACAAACGCCATTTTGTGTTATATTATTATATCTCAGAACAATATTGGAACGATTCATACAGCCTTTGTTGTTGGGAGCTTCTAAAATGTCAACCCATGATATGGTGCACTATATGATAAGAATAAACCTACAATACAATATTCAATACCGAGGCTTTATGTGCTTAATTCTTGGTGTATCGAGCATGATTATAAGCTAAAAATTGTTAAAATAATAGTACAAATCTGCTGGAACCATTACAGTCTAGCATTATTGTTGGGAAAGTCTTATTTCTAACATTTATGTCACTGTTTAGAGTTATTTAGTAACAAATCTATTTTGTAAGATACGTCATACTGTATTGTTAACCTCGAAGGGAAAATGCTGGGGTAAGACTACTATATATCAAAACCACCCTTGTTTTCAGAAACAGAAACAATCATTTCCGCCCATTTTCCGTTGCTTACATGGGCAGAACGTACGCATTTAAACAAGCGATTGAAGTCTGGAATGGCCCAAGGAAATGTCCGCTGACCTCCATCAACCTATCTGGAGATTGAACAGTAAATGCAGCCTTGTCATCCAGGATATTGTGCTATATAATTCAGGCATACGTCTGCGCATGGAAAATGTCAAGTGTGACTTGCATCAAGATACTTATCAGACAAGACAGGGGTTCGTGGCGTTATGAACCCATATTTATGAGGTGCCTACGATTCCGTCCTTCGTCTATAACCATGCATAGATTCTGGCCAAACATAATCACCCTTAAGCAAAGCGATTGACTAGCAGTAAATAATACAGGGTGTGCTGATTTCTGCGGCATATGGTGTTTTGTTGGGAAAAGATTGGGGCTTTTGTTTATTTCTCACCGGTGTTTTTAATCACAAACCTATAGCTAATACATAAGGCTCTGTAATAGGGTCAGTTAAAAGGTCACTCTGAACGAAATTGTATTTGATTTTCGGCCTTAAACTGAAATAACATGTCGGCCAGGAGGATGGCGTCTGGGAGAATGGTTGCGTGGGTGGGGAGGGACGCTGGACAATGATTGGCCCTACATTCTTCGGTTGCAATACGAGTTAATGATAACCCCTTATTGATTCTCCCATATGTGAAAATCGTTTGAATGTATCGTCTTATGTAATGGAATAAAGGGAATTTTAACTTTCTGAATAATATTAATTATTGTCTCTACCCGAACACATGTCATCCTATAGGCTGTGACATTACGAAAGAGAGTCAGCAGTCTTTGGATTTTATACAAATCTTTCCATACACACGAATTCCATTGCCTATCATAATATTATCATATCCGGCACATAAAGGGTCTTTCTGTTTTGTGAATCTATATATTTTGTACCTCTGTACAAATTGACATATTACTCTTTAGTTCTATGCATCAGAGTAATTTTTCCGAAATGGTTTAAACTCCCCTCCCAACAATGTGCCTCATCAATCAAAATCCAATTGTTATTTTTCAATATCTGCTCCGGTTTCATCGCCTTTCTACTCCAATTTGTATGATATAGCTGGTGATAATCCATGTAACCAAATATGCATATATCATATGTTATTCTCATATATATATGAAGGCCATGATGCCCATCTATCTATTATATTCTGATATCAGAACATCATTCCATCTGGCATGTATACACTGCACGCTAAACCTCATAATAAACGCTGAATTGGTTTTCATCGATTTAGAAATAATTTGACCATGTTGTATCGATTCCTGTTGTTAAGAATATAAATGACTCTTCCTCTGTATTGTTTGACCTCACGTTCTAAAGCTTTTGTGCAATTCATATTCAGAATACGATCAATACCATTGATCTCTATACATGCCATTTTGGCCTCCAGAGAAGGACGTCATGTTTCTAGGTCTGTGTATATTTCTGAATGAACAGGCCGAGGCTTTATTGCCTCATATAAATGCAAGTCCGGCAATATATATTGATAATAAAGAGGAAGTAGAAGCATACTGTCCAGCGACAGGGGATTCATTTCAGGGTTGTATGATGTATTATTGGCAAATGCATCTAGATAGTCTGTCCCCTTGGAATTTTCTTATCACCGAAGCAATATGCACCTGGTATGTCTGGCACCTCTTATCAGCACTATCACTGATCCAAACGAAGGGCCAGCTACCCTTTGGGGTTAAGGGCAGCCGCGAGAAGGTCATTTGGCTCCCCACCTACAACCAGAGCTCCCATCATTTCACGAATATCGTATCAATTCATAACGCTTTCACGGCATATCTAGAGTACCGATGCCCTTTCTTAAAATCTAGGTTACAATGCTGGCCTAGATTTATGTAGATCAAATCATATCTAGCCTTGCTGAGTTTTTCACAAGCAATAGTAGAATTGCAAGCGAATGCTTACATTCAAGTTGATTCATAGGAATTGTATTCATGTGTATGCAGAAGTAGTCCGATGTAGAAAACCCTCATAAGTGTATAAATAGAAATGTCAGGCATTGTAATAATAGAATTGTTTTGATCTTGCTGTTGTTGAGGCTAGGATCCGGTGGAAATGCCTCACAGCTTTTGTTCTAGCGATAATTAGAAATAGCAATGATAGATCAAGCTTAATTGAGCGAGATTGTCATCTCAGTACCTGCAATTTGGCAGGACAAATATTTTGTCAATGGTCGATTCTCATGAAACAGTTTCAAATGGAAAACTGGCCTTTGCAAATGTTTTCCTTAATAGATGTGTCCTATTATAGCAAATCATATTTACGTGTACATCTATTTATGTATTAAATAATTAGATTATAAAATATGGATGATGTTTTCGCGTGGGATATATAGTCCTGATGGTGTGCCTCATTATTCACATGTTCATAAACCGGATGATAAGATATGAGCATCAGCGAAATTGAGGAGTATTACATCACCAATTGTATTGCCTTCATATCATGTCTAGAATAAATAAGGTTGCTAAAGGAACAATTGTATTATGGAGATAAATCATATATATGTTACTGCACCAAATAAACATATTCATAAGCTGCAGGTGATACAAACTACTGCAGTTAGAGTTGCCAGGACTCTGTCAAAATGGGCTAATGCTGAACACAACAAAAATTACCAGATTCACCCCCATTGTACAAACATTGGCAAAACTATATCTTAGAATATGTATACCACCTTGACTGTGGATGAATGGTCTGTTAATTTAAGGTATTTGGCAGAAGGTACATCGTAGCAATAAAGTAGAAAATCAGTGATCTATTTAGCCCCAATGCTATGGAGTGGCTTCAGTGTGCCTTCACAGCAGTGTCAATCTTTAAGAGAATTCACATACGAGCTGAATTATATGTTATTAGAACATAATGACGGGTAACATAACAAGAACAATTAGATCGTTCATTAATTTACATTAGTATACACTAGACGTAAGCCTTTCTAAAGTAAGTCTACACCCAGAATAGAGATGTACAGATTAATTTTATCTATTATCTATTTCGTTGTGGATGCCTGACAGAATTATATGGGCCAATTATCATAACAATAAAGATGAAAGCTGTTTGGAAAGTTACCTGTAGTTCCTAGCAATAATGATGGTTTCAAGAATAGAAATAATATAGCTGCAATTGCAAAGGTACATTTCCTCTACATTATTGTGGAAATTATGTATTGTTTAATTTGTTTACTTCTGCAATTGTACAAGAGGATCGTACCCTTTTCCATCTTCCATTGTTAAATGCTTATATGGATATCAAAATTACCCAACAGAAATATAATATCATGAATTACATCTATATTCATTTATCTTCCCTGGTTAACACGTGGAAAAATCGAGGTATCCTCTAGTAGCAGTTGTGCAAGTAACGCCTGCTTGTAAAAGTAACTCTGACAATACTATTGTTTTGCGAAAGTTTCCTGCCATTTTCTTATGTACCTAGTTATCTCTATATTCTAAGACCTCTGCTATGTTCTATCTTCTATTTCCGTGCCTAATGACCTTGTACACTTTACTCACATATACGCTTCTTTACCGACTAAAGCACACAGGCCTCGTAACTCTCACCAGCCGTGGTGAACAGCTTTGCTAGCTTCGCCTTGGGACAATAGAAAAGTATTGCGTCCAGCACTTCAACCCCCGCTTCACAACACCCTCTCTCATTCCTCCCTCCACTGTGCCTCATTCCACCCTTAACAACCTGAAAACCCTTAGTCCCTTGGTACCCTTATTGCTTTCCCACAATGAAACCTTGTTACCGGCTGGTCAATGGACCAGAGAGGGAACTGGCCTAATCTATGATCTCCTGTAATCTATGTATGAACAGAGCGAGGAGACGGATGCTTGTTAGTCGAGGAAGCTTGAGAAGATTGAGCCGACAAATGAAAGTTATTACTCCAATCAGTTTCAAGCCAAAAGGGCCATTCCCTCGACTATTGATAGAATCCTAAAAGGAGCCTTCAGCCAATGCATACATACCAATGAAGACAACACATTACTGCTAGCTCCCCTCATACTCTCTGATGATTTCCGCCTTTGGATATAGACATATACTATCATGGATATAGGTTATTATTCTGTACAGTAAGGTCTATCCATCTTTCCTCCTAAGGACCTCCGGGCTCTAGCTTTTGTTGGTGTTTTTCTGCATTGTAGCCCCCTGGAGAACACATGCCTCTCTCGTGGCAAGGCCTTGAATGAAAGAATGTTCACGAATAGAAAACTATTCATTATGGGCACTTCATAAAACCAAATGAGACAGGTTTTTAGTTCCTCACCGTGACGCATCGGTGAGAAATTTCAGAAATTCCATACCAAACCCCTCCCAATGGAATAGGTATTAGATCTAAAAAAATATGAAACCAATTTTTTTTGTGGTAATAAGAGAAGGCCGTGTAAAAATAAAAGGACACTAGATGGAGTTTCGATCCCACAGTTATTTCCTTAGCCAAGCAATATAAAAGGGGCCCGGGGTCACAGTGTCAGTTTTTATTGCCTTGTAAACCAGGTGGAGGCGGCTTGCCACTGGCAACCAGTTGTATTTGCCGGGGATACTGCACTCTACGCTCGTGCCCTGCGTCTAACTCCCGATTTGTTAGGCTACTTACAAAACAGCCAGGCCCACCCTGAGCTCTTCAAGGCAGAGAGAGATTGGCACACTGCGGGACGAAAATGGAGGTGTTCTCTTACAGGATGGTCGTACATGTCATGTGCTTTAGCTCAAAAACAACTGCATTATGGTTGGTATTTCAAAGTGTGGAAAAAGGAGGTCTGTCATTTTCCCCTCTGTACATCTGCATGCTTTCTCTTCCCAGTATTTTAAAATTGACTGACACTGAGCAGGGAGAGGGCGTGGGGGGGGGGGGGGGGCGTTGGGAGTGATATAATACAGAACCAAGATCAAATAAGTATTCAGGAAATGTGTTGTAGAGAAAAGCTGATGAATCTGGAAAGGAACAAACCTCCCGAATAGAACTACTTTAGAAGCACGTCAAGGTTAAGCTCCAAAGCATTTTCTTTCAGAGAAATAGGTGATCATATAGAAATAACTTTTACCCCCATAACATAGTGCAGCTGATTTTCTCACTATGGATGTATAGTAAAATCTCTAAATCAAGTCAACAATTGTATACTTTCGACCTGATCATTTCCACCATATACCAGAATGGAACGAATCTCCTTCTGGTGTATGCCTTGATAGCTTCATGAACTTACTTCCTTAGATATCTTATCTGAAGGTTTTTATTTATGCTGAAACATAGAGCCTTTTAGATTCAATGTCCCACATCTTGCAGGGAGGCTTCGGCTAACTCGATTTCCATCCCATCTGGCCTTTTTCATTCTCAATATAAATATGTCTAACTCGATCTTCGTGCCAAACGTAGTTTCCATAAACCCGAATAGCCTATATGAAGCAAATAGAAAATAGATACCCTCATACTCTTCGCGCGGGAAGCCACCAGAATTGTTTTAACAATTTCCATCCATTTTCATAGAATAACTCGGAAGTAATTATTCAAAATTTGTTTGTCTGAGAATTTGTCCATTCCTTGGAAATCGAAGACAAGAACAATCAATAACCAAAGAAAACAGTGAGAAACACTGAGAGAACACTTCGGACCAACTGATAACTTGTTAAGTCAAACATCAACTGTACATTGTAAGTTGTCAATATAATTGTTGTCAGTAAACAATTTATAATAGAAACCGACCGGGCGATCTAAATGATAAATACTGCTTATTCATACACATTCTGTATGGAAATCAATAGTCACAAAAGGAAAATTACATTTGTATGTGACAGACAGGTGTCTTGGGAAGTTAACATCATCAAGAAAATAATTCTTCGTGGACTCGCACTTATCTGCCTGGACATTACAGTACGAAATATTCAAATCTCCATCTTCATTCATCAAGCCTCCCTGAAACGACTCTTGCAATACTTACGCTAAGGCAGGTGCACAATAGTAGAATATTCACTCAAAACAAATGTTCATGGCATTCCAGCTTCTCTATCAAAGTGTTCCTTGGAACATAGAAGCCAATATAGAAGCTTGATGTATAACTTCAATGCCATCGTCAATTGTATTTATGCGGTTGAATTAGGGACAAGCGGCCTTTGAAATGTCGGTAGCTTGATCCACGCAATTCCGCCCTAGTTTGAAAGAAATGATGTTAGTGATTTAGACGGTCAATCGTATTGAGCAAATGTGGTTATATTATGCCTACTCAGCCACTTACACAAGCTAGCAAAAATGTTCTCAAGGACTAGCATGTTAGGCAGCGAGTTGCGTGCTGGTCCTGTGAGAGGTATAACAGTTCTTTTTCCTTGACTTGGGAGCATTAAAACTAACAAGCAGTGTATTGGCCAACCTAGGAGTTATTGCATGGAATAAAGGAATGCTGGATTTGTGCATTGCTATTTCATTAGATTTTATTTGGACACTTTATTTCTCTGTTCCACGATCGATACTGGTATGGTTTCATTAACGAGTCACTCGTAAATTACCTGGGTGCAGAATCGTATATTTCACTGAGTGAAGAATCCTGAGCGGTCTCCGAGACATTTATGACAGAGAGATAAAATTCACTTCGGCTCTGATCACATGCATTTATCATAATTTGTCATCAAGACGAAGGTATCATGTAGCATCCCCTGACAAAGATGTGCAGTAAATGTCCTTTAAACAGATTTAAGAAATGTACTTAACATAACTTTTATGACATTTAATGATCAGTTTTATTTCCCATTTTTAATCGTTTCCTGTTTATGTTTCGCGGCAGGATGATATTTTCTCAGATCAATTCATAAATGTCATTTTACTTCAAAAAATGCCTTCCGTCACATGCTACGATTAAGACACATTTTGACAATCCTGCCAAAAAGAGATAGACCATATCTGAGGGGGACTGAGAGAGCTGAAGTATATTATGAATCGCAAACTGCCCACAAGGCCAAAACAATTTACTGTTAATATATGAAATTGACTTTGTCACATCCCTCAAATAAGGATATGACTTTGACTTTCGATATGCCGTAGTCATCAGCGGAGGAAATACTCATTTCAGCTTGATGCACCTGGACTCATGGCCAATAAATGACAAGGCTAGTGAACCTTTGACTGCTTGACCACAAACCCTCATCTGCATGAGATAGTCCATACATTCTTATTACCTCCTGGACCGCCTAAAGGATCGAACCGGGCGATAAGATATGGAAGCTTGTTACTTTCTTATCTCTTTTCCCATCCCAGCCAATACTTATCAAGAGGTCGAAGAAATGGAGAAGAAAATGGCCAGAAATAAGGCCCTTAGGTCAGCCACCCATGTACTTCATAACCTAATCTAATGGATGGGGTTGATATACTAGAACTATTCAGAAAGATGGAATCGCCAATATCTACCTTTTTCATGTCTGTCAGCTTCCCATCTCCGGCAATATTTTCTACTGAGGCATGTTGATTCCGATTTTAATTCCTATTCACCTCTCTGTCTCTATTTCTGGGCATTTCTCCCTCGTCTCTCTATAGTTTATCGCCCCCTTTCACCCTTGCTTTTTTGTATCTATGTTAGGATGTTTTTTTCTCTTGAATATTCAAAATGCTTATATGTATTCACATAATGTGTACATGATGACGAACAATTCTATGTCTAGTCCTATACATAAAGGGCAGAGGTGGATATTTTGAATCATCCAGTCAAAATGTAATATTATAATTGTAGAGGTATGACCACATGGTTTAAATACCAAGGCGATGATACTAAATTGCCCATACATTACCTGAACAGGCTCATCAGATCTAGAATATGGGTTACTCTTGATGCACATATTTGATGGATGACATACATCAGACAATGAAGAAAAGACGTCACATTAGCCATGCTTTGATATCCAGAATTCACGCCATATCTATAGGCATTCCCTTGAATGGATGAACTTCCCTTGAACTTGTCTAATAGTGCCCATGCACCAATCCATTTTAACCTAGTGAAATAGTCAGTGAATAGACTGTTTAAAATACTATTCTGTCAACTAAATTCCAATCAACAAAACGATCTATTTAGGTCTGCTCCCTAAAAGCGGCATTTTAGGTCCCTATCATACTCTTCACTCTCAATCCTCCTCGACCAATACCACATTACACTACACATGACACTATTTACTTTAACTAGTATACCTTCAACCCTCGTCGGTCCTCGACCACAGTATACGGACCCCCCCCCTGTGCACATCCCAATAGCACAACCCTCCTTTAATTAGCACTATTCCTTCTCTATTGGAGGCTTCCAAACATTAAAAGGACAAATTTAAGCTGACATTCCATTAATTAAGATCAAATAACAAAGAAGCGGCGTAGCTCAAGGCACCGGTTTCTAAAAGTTGGAAGACCCCTTTATAAGTAACCTTGGGTGGCTATGATTACATGATCACAGCGGAAAATAAAAGAAACCCTTTACAAGTAACATCTAGGACTGTATTCATGGATATCACGCACTGTACATTAGGTATATGGACTTCGTTATTCACTAGTGAATGTCAGATGCAGTTTTTACCCACTCAGGCACAGGTAGAGCTCACTAATCCTAGCAATATTTAGTAGATGTCCAAGCCTTCGAGGCATTGGCGGCTGCTGTTCAGTCAGCAACTTTTGTTGCCACATTTGGCCATAATCCCAGTGTAGAACAAGCCCTTATAAACATAATGGCTGACCATTTACCAAGGCGCTAGGCTTTACCCAGAGGGCATTTCCGTATCCGGTACAAAGCTGAGCGACAGAGGGACGAGGGACTACTGGCATGCTATAGAACATGCTTTTACCGAGATAAAAACTGAGGTTCAACCCACCCCCAACCCCCACCCACCGACCCAATCACATCGAACATTTTTATCACAAGCTGCCTGGGGGCGAAGGAAAATGATTTTGAGTTTAAAATAATACAGGCAGATAGTAGTATAGATCACAAAACCATTCAATATTATTTCGGAGTACGTCAGATATTCCCTGGTATTGTCCAAGAAGGGTAGTAACAAATCTCTAGAATTAATCAAACATCATCTATAACATGACATAAGATATCAAATTTAACATTAATTCTGTATCTAACTTGGGTGTCTTTTATAAGATGACAATCCTTGGAATTTTTCCCACCGAGCTCCAACTGACAGACTCCTTCGTTCTTGTCCAATGTTGGTATTTTTATTTGTATGTACGAGGTTGACAGTGATGGATCGCAAGGCCTGTTTTATGGCTAACTAATCTACACCCTTGCTTTGCTACTCAATTATTGATCAAATAGGTCTTTCACGTATTATTCATGACTTCCGAGCGAGTGTGCTGCCATTGATAAATGTTTGATATAATTAAATATTCTTCATGGGAATGGACCCTCGTGAATTATAATCAGTACAGAAAATGCCTATGACAATTTTAATTAACTGAATGATAGGGAATTGGTCCGATTCAGAAATAAGGAAAGCATCTCTTAATTAGCGAGTATATCTTCAACATTATAAAATATTTCAAAGATAATCAGCCAAAACCAGGCAGAAAGTATATACCCTTTTTGTAATTCAAGATCTAATGCGCTGGCCGTATATATCATGAAACAGTAGTCTGGGTCTCACTGCATGAATAATTTCCTTCATGGAAAGCAAATGCCAAAAAATGAACATCGCATTGCCTGAATCAAAAGCCAGGAAGGCACGCATTTTGATGTGACTTCGCAGGATTCACTTTTGGTAAGAGCGAAGTTGCTAGCGGAACATTCACTATCTGTGGAAGATAGCATTTCAATTATCCATCGGCACCCCTTAGTATAGGCTAGCTAGCATCGCAGCCCATGTGTGAGCAAATATTGGTGCAATGTAGTGCCACAGCAAGGCGCTCATCGACTAAAGCTTTGCGTTTCCGGTGTTTCGCGAGTGGCTCACGGACACTCCTCAAAATAATAGGGTTAGAGGTGCTAAGTCGGGCACCTGAGAGGAATTCGACTACTCATATTGATTAGTGTTCACCACTTAGGCCATGACATCTGCTTTGGCACTCTCATCCTCTAGGATACATAAGATATCCATGGGAATTCTATGCCTATCCCCTCGCCTAGAGTTTATAAGCCAACCTCGGGAACAGCTCGGAAAGTTGAGACTGCCAGGAATCGAACATGCAAAGTAGTGGCGTTGGTCGGCGAGGAAAATTGGGAGCAATCCCGACATCCCAAGGCTCTCACTTCTCTCCTCTTACTACCCTTGCCCTCTGGACAAGCCCTGCAGCCGTGATGGAAAAAGTACATCCTAACCCAATAAACAAAGTCACAAAGTTGGTGACCCTAAGATTAAGTTAATCGACCATGCAGGAGGAAAGCAAACGAAACATATCATTTTGCTTGATCCCCTGATACTTAGATTTAACAGATTGCATTTATGTTGTATTGTCTGTCAGTGGTATTGTCATGAATACTATGGATTCATGTATGGCACAAGTAAAAGAAGTATAAACCACTTATATAACATTTGGGACTTTTATATATTTACATATGTGTGTACAAATAACTACATAAAAACTTACCACTTTGATATGACGTCATATAGCAAAAATGGTCTGTTCAAATTTCCGGTGTACCATATAGGTAGTGTAATATAATACCGACCGCCTGTGATTCTCTATTATCATCGTAAGCGATTTTTTATTTATTGCACATCATAAAACGACCGCGTTGGTAAATGAATGACGTATTATTAGAACATAAGGTCGCCATATATATCCCCGCTTCATATAAATAGACACTCTTCGAGCATGCCACTGAGCTTGGGCCTTCCTTTCATGTGGCCTTGTTAGACTCTAACGAGCTTCTTACTCGCAAAAGATCCATTCATTCAGAGATTCCCATGTTGGAGAATATCCAGGGCCTAATTTTCAGTGCACATAGAGTGTTCCATCCTTGCGATATCAGGGTACAAAATATACCTTAGTGTACATAGTTAATCCCTAATATACACCAACTTGCATCCATAGTAATTCCAATAAAAACCATATTTGTTCCAGTATAAAAACAAGTATTAATTGGTTTGATTTATTATAGTGTCCCTTTTATATTGTGACTTATCATTTGCTATGTAATTGTAAATGATGCCCTGCATTTTTATGGTCTGTGTACATTACATCCTGATACCTTTAATCTGGATCGGTTTAAACGAATCCACTTCTTTATACTTCAATTCCATTTACTTTATACATATATGTTAAGTATATAGTCTATCAATGAATGGAACACTATGATGATGGTTACGATAGATGACTTGGTTATTTAGAAGCAAGGTATTATAGGAATAGAAGAAATACGAGTTGGAATAGCAATTGACATGTGCGGATTCCTGTTATTGGTTTTACCCCATCTAACGGAGACGCAATGCTCCTAGGGGACCGGAAGCATGATGATCCATATCCGGCCTTCCTTGCCCCTTCTTTTGGACATTTGGTCCTTGGGTGGCGCATACAGATTGGAATTCTAGTAGCATCACTGTCTTCTCTTTTTTTCATTTTCCAGAACATGACATGAATATAGAAGCACCCTAGCCTAAATATCAAATGGTCCTGTATCATGCTTACGATATAGCACAGCAGCAAAAAACGTAGCACGACACCGACACTAGTGTCAGCATATTATGAGCGCTAAGGAATCCATCAAGCAGCTGATATCCTTTTGATCGAAGGCTCTGCAATATTCATTTATTCCCAGTTCCTTCATTCCCAACCTGTTTCCACGAATGGATTGTTGTATACATGAACCTGTATTCCCACAAAAAGAATGGACTGTGTTGCTTCTCTCGCTAGTATTGGGGAGCCCCCCTGAGGGAGCCCCGGAACCCAAAGGGACATCCTAAGGGGCAAAGACAACGATTCAAGGTTTCCTGCCTTATTTAAAATCCTTTAGATCCCTATAATCTGGCAGATGATTTTTCGTCATAGTAAATAGCTCAATTTGTCTTGTATTCTCCCAGGAGGAAATAAACCTAATGGGCTGAAGGTTTGAAGTATAGGTCGGGAGCACCATTGCATGGTGGGGATCTTATTGGACTTAGAACCCAAAGGAATTATTTGTCAAAGGACGCAGTAGGTAAGCGGTCTCTCCGAAGATGGATTACCGGATTCATGTGTGGATTTAACATCGTGGCGCTACATAACTTTTACATCATTTATTCCACGTAATGCAGTATTCTAAAAGGGAATAGAGCTCTGCAAATAGCTGTTCGTCTTTATAGTAGTACATTTAGGTTCACCATGTAGCATTTGCCATGGATACATGCAAAATTGTGATTAGTGTGATAACATTGGACTTAAATCAACCATTAATACTAAGGTAATCATCTCCTCAGCGCCTTGGCTAAACCCATATGTCAGTTGTTATTCCAATAGTATGACTCTTATCCTCTGCGTGTCTGTAGATCAACAATTGGAGAACACAAGCAAAGCGCAATCAATCCCGAATTAAAGCTAAGATTTCTTTAATATGGTTGCTCACTGTAGAGGCAATCGTTATCCCAGTTACTTAAGGCTCTTGATAACCCAACGTCACAAAAATCATAAAGGGCCTTTCATACAAATGCAATTGATTTTCACGCAAGATACCATGTCAGAAAGAACAAGAATTGTGCTGCATTTGATAAGGGAAGATTGCTTGTCTATTATTTATATTGAAGTGCCAACACACCCCCTTCCGACCTACTATTCTCACAGTGGGTTTGCATCAACCTCCTATTAGAAGCAATGGGGAGGATTGTCTTTGGCAATGGTTGTGTCAGCAATGGGGACGTCCTTAATAGATAAACGAGAGAACCTCGGAAATAAAGCATTTGGGGAATGTGAAAGAGAGATCCTGAAGAAGAAGGTGTTTGACAAGTTGACAAGGCAGAATTGATCTTTCTTAAGAGGGGCTCATCGGTGATAGTCTTGTCCTGTAACACGATATGGAGTTAAAGGAACTTTACCAGCTAATTTCAGTCAAAAATGAAACTTTTCATTTGTGGTCTATCTATTCTCAACCAATCGGAAAGTCGCCAAGATTGAATGTATATTTTGAATATGGCCCTCTTTCCTATTCTTAAATTTAATTAGGGAATCATGGATGAAATAGAAAAATTAATGTTAAGCTAGTACTAGCTAGCTGATAGCCGAGATAGGTATACTAAGAGGCTACCACATTGTGCTATCAATCCTTTTCACCTCAAATCGCCAAATCAAAATTTTATGGGAAAAGTAGTGAATTTGTACAAGAAACAATACAGAGGAAATACTTGTTTTCATTTCCAATAATAACATGTCCATTCTACAACAATAAGGATCAAAGAAAGGTAGTAGAAAAATATATTTTGGGTCGATTTAAATTAGCTGGGAACGCAGCTTTAAAAAGAACCTTTCCGTACTTTGCACTGCCCGCCTAAATGACTGGATTAAACATTTAGAAGGCATGCCTATGCAACAACAGGGCCTATGCAGCAACCTTTATACATATTACCTACTTGCTGGCAAAAGACAGGTTCAGTTAGACCTTCCATCTGCCATTAGTGAGTATTTGCTCTAAATTCTTGAATCCTATCTTTGGCAGTACCTCCATGTCAGAAAACAGATACCTTGATGATAACCTCGGTATTGGACGTTTAAACGTTGTTACTCTCAGTTAACGTCTGTAAAACATTACATTCTTTTCCAACCCATCTAAAAGTCATTTAACCGAAATTTTGGAGGATTCTATCAGGTGGTTTTTGCTACAGGGCTTCTAAATGTCCTTTTTGTATTTGGAGGACCCACCTAAATCCCTTCCTATACATGATGACATCACGTATTATCGCACATCGCCGCCTATTTTCGCTCGACCGAATCTACTTCTAATTCTTGTATAAACATATAACAGTAGCCGAATATTGATAGATACAGTCCTATAAGTCATAACATAAGTATCTTTGGTAAGATTGTCTTTGTGGTCTTTAGTCGAAAAGGCATTGAAGACAGCAGAAAGGAACAACCAAGTGAAATTATCTTCTATAAATTGCAATGATAAACTAGCTAAATATTTTACTATAGCATTATTGATTTGGTCCCTTCAAAAGGGCAAGAGAATGGCCTTTAAAAACGCATGGCAGCCAAGAATGTATCAGAGATTATTTTTCAACTGTGATGACACTTAAACCTGATTCCATCTGAGCATTTTAATGAGTTGGAAAATACTAATAGATTATGTGTAGGCTATAGTCTTCTCAGATTTCTCAGTTGCTTTCCTCGCTTCAAAACATATTGCTTGAAGTATCGATTGCGATTTTTGGGTCATCCAATATATTTTCTATTATTCACCCATTTGAATTCCTTGGTTAGTTCCTCAACGATTTCTATTATCGAAATCCACTAAAATGGTCGTCACCTGACATTACCCAAGTCACAGATCTATAATGTATGGTTCACCGGAGAAATTTTCCTAGCCATTACAAAACGAAGGCGGTGAAATACTCTACTTCAAATTTATCGTTCTGGCGTGACTGTTGCTCGGGGAATATTGTGGGAAGTAGGAGATATATCAATTCATCATTGCTTTACACCTGCCATATAATGTCTCATATACTTGTGCTTTATACTACTGTTTTATTGCGATATCTGTATTCGCTGATGGAATCTAACATCTACTCATTCTGAAAGGGCATTGACCGCATTATTCTCCCTGCAGAAGCCACACGTTTGATGTATATGTGCGTTTCCGATTTTACGTCTGTGGATATTAGTCACAAAGTATACATTAGGATATCTTTGTCAAATTGATACCTTCCTCTGTATAAATGCAAACACTTTAGATTTACCCCTTCCGTCGGTGCGTATCAAGTTTTGGGTATCGCATGCTGTATTTGATCTTATTGTGTACACTGTGTGCTGGGAGAATTGTGTTATGTTTGTCCTGGGAAAGAAATGGTAAACGTATCATTATTGGATTATTTGTCATCTCTGATATCGCTAGGAGAAATGCAGTTAGGTTCATGAACTCCATTACATAAATTTATTTTGAGATGGTAATTTAATCACGGAATCAAAGGCCTTACCTATAACCTTTGAAACAGTATGGTGATGTTATTATTAATTAATGAATCCGGTATTGTTCATTAATTAATTACGTGATATCTGCACGTCCACAGGCCTCTCTCAACCATCCAGGACTCGTACATACATCAGACAACATTCTTCCCTCCGTCCACCTCCCTTTATAATATTAATTTTTCAAAATATTTAAGTTGGAGATGAGATCATTTAAAGAAGCTTCTGTCTTGCAGTTCATAATGAAGGTATACTGTTACGAGGAGCTTTATCCTTTATCTAAAAATCATGCTACCACAGTAATGCTTACTACGGCAAAATGCACTTCTTACAATTTGAAATAAACTAATGTAAGGTATATACTTTAACCCCCTTATTATACCAATGTTAGGAGAGCAGGGCGGCGCTTAGCACAGAGAGTTCTCATGTTTCTTTTTTGAGGCAAACTCATTAATAATTTATACGATAATTACGAATCAATGTAAACACATGGTATCAAGTGTGTATATGTGCCTCTAGCCATGTCATGACCTAAAAGGCCACTGACATGTATTTAGATGGTCCATTGTCTGTGTGCTCAAAATCGGTAAAGAAGAAGGAATATTACCCCATTTCGTAAAAATGTCTATAATCCAATACGAAACCTCATCTTCGGATCAGACATCACCTAAGGTCTCAGTAATACTAGGTCGTACCTTCAATTGCAATACTAAAACCTTCCCTGCACCCATACCCATTATACTGGATACGAACATGGTCGAATTGAGCCGCTTTGAACCCGCTTTAGTCTGTCATTGATATCCCAGGCCCCAAAAAAGGCAACCCAAACCAAAGGATGGGACCCACTTTCTCACTTGCAGCTGCCCTATCCAGATATCTCTATTTGTGGTACATACACGTTCAATGGACGGGGAGGCCTATCAAGACTCTATTGTGATAGATGTCCCGGATTGATCGGGGCTATTGATCACGAGTGGACCTATTTTTCCCTGCTTAAGACCGCATATCTAAAGCCCATACGACCGGGACCAATATCTATATGGTAGGACAAATCCTTGTCATGTCCTTTAGATGACTTCGAGGGACTGTGGGGGATATTGACCAAAGAGGGACATTGACTAAAGCCCAAGGGTATGCTAAAATAATTAGAAGATTGAATGTGAGCGAATAGCTCTATCATTTGAAATTACAAGCATTTAGTAGACATGGTCCATATATATGCATGTACAGTAAGAACATCAGGGGATTCCTTAATATTGACAGGGGGCATGTGACTACACATTCCAAAGCCCATGCAATGTTTGACTTCTTTTCTTCTTGAAATAATATTTAATGGTTTCACTCATGCATTTCTATTCCTACAGTACTAGATATGTAAGAGAACAGGTATGTGTATACTATATACAGGAACATTACATTATTGCCATAAATACATATACTGTCTGGATTTGATGAACTGTGATAATTATTTTCAGATACATCCACCTGATTCCAATATGAATCAACTGTGTCATTGGCACCAATGTGGTCATGAGTAAATATCTTTCTATATTGGCAGAGGCATCTAATTGGAAGTGAATATTCTCACAAACCATCCATCAATGTGAGAGTTATTTTGCTGTCCGCGTCTCTTATCATCAAATAGCAAATATTGAATGCTTTGTATGAGAGTATCACCCCTATCCATACACTACCACTACCTTATTATTTGCAATAATCGAAAGACTAACAGATCGCAGGATTATCACTTATTAATTCTGACAGGCGCATGAAAATAGTTGGCAACAGTCATAGTGTATTTTCATTAATTCCATTGAATTAATTGTAAATTAAGGGAAAAATATAAAATGGCTATGCATAATTAAGCAATCATTAATGTTTTGTCAAGAACAAAATGGTGCCACAAATAGAACAAGAGAGGATTATCTGTCATTCAATAGAGTAAGATGCATTGGTACTATGTACACGAGACAGTGTCATTAGTGATAGAACACCACTTATGCCCCATTACACAAAGTACTTCTACCCACAAACTTTACCACTTTCCTGACTACACCTATCTAAGGCCTGCTCCCTCATTCCCACACGCCCTCTTCCACCTTCTGACCACTCCCCTAAGCAGTTTCTACCCATCCACCCACACCGTTATTTCATCTTTCCTACTTTACCCCCATGTAGGGTGTTGTCCTTTATTACCAAATGTACATAGAACTACAGGCCCGCATGCAAATCTATTTCAATTCATGCATTATATTCATACATTATACGAAACCTTTAATTAATCTTTTATCAAAATCAAATGAAACAACTTAAAAAGTTCCCTGTGCTGTGATTCACTAATGCTGTTGTCTTTATGAACGCTGTTTTGAGTGGTCATCACCAGTAATTTACCCATTAGCAAGAGGTAAGAGGAGCATCCCTGCAAGTACGTTGGATTGCCTGAAGGCCTATCACTCGATACCATAGGTCGTCGGCCCTGGATAATGTATCAGAAGCGCAGGAAGAATCAAGAGTATGTGTCCTTAATGCGGGGACAACATCTTACCATCTGTCAATAGTGTATTAAGAGATGTCCCACCACTATTGATAATTGCTTTGCAGAGGACCGCCTTCACAGCAGAGTCCCAAGCAGTAGATCGGATGTCCGTATCATAGGGATGAACACAATGTCATAAAAGCGGAATTGAAACATGAAATGTGTTGGGCACCTAACAAGGCTTTTGTAGTAAGCAATATGGGGTGCATATTCATTTGCCATTTTTACTTATGAGTCGATGATAGAAGTTTGTAATCGAGATTATAACCTGATACCCCAATACTGTCATTTCGTATTGTAATGTTGAGAAATTTCTTGAAAAACTCCGATTAATAACCCATGATTACCTCGAGATAATTGGGATAGTAAAAGGCAAAATTCTGGTTCTTCGGATATAAATCCCCACTCTCAAGTAAGGAAACCTGTTTCGTGGAGTAATTGCTTTTGCCAGACTTAATTTCCCAGGGGGTATAGGAAGTTGGAAAAAGTCAATATCTTTTTATCAAAATCCTAAACTTGAGTCCTTTGAGGATTTAGATAAATCGTTAACGTTCGACAGTTTGCAAGATTGTTGGTCTTTAGTGAAACGAGCTAATATATCAAAGAGATGTGTAACTAACTAGTATTTGATAATTATAATCTTTTGTGCCCAAATAATTCATTTCCAAGTTGTAGTGTCTTTTATTCAGTCGGGTTATCTTGATGTACTTCAGAACTTCTTCCTGCATGGATTAGTTCAGTTCGAGTTGTCATTCCCTCACTATATAATGTGGTGAAAACTTCAAGTGGATATTATACTTAACTAGCGATGCTAGACGAGGGATGCTGAATCAATTCCAAATACGCTGAGCAGAACATAGTATGTCCTACTTACCAAACGAATTCCAAAGAGATTGGGAGTGGGAAAAATAGACAATCAGCCAATCATTCAAAAACTTCGTTTAATGGATGAGCGTTGATTATGGATAGAAATGAAGATAGACTAAGCTATGGAAATATGAAGCAAGGAGATATACTAATGAGAAAAGGTGATCGAGTGGGGACGAGGTGTTTGGAGGTGACTATTAGGTGTGGGTGATTTTAAACCACCTTTACATGTTGAAAACACTTATAATAGTCTGCTACCTTATTAAAACTGATAGAAGACAAGCAACTACCCTCAGTGTTTTACTATACGAAGTGCTGACCCAGCAAAGGAGGCGCTCAGGTAGTCACTCTATATTTCCCTACGTACATATATCTGGGAAAGTTAATTAAACATCCTACATACTCTATCGCAGATGCATGTTTTGAGGATATTCATAGCGAAGACTAATCAGGAAAATGGGGCCAACTTTCACACCGCTAGATCATTCCTTGCATTTTGAGGATATTTTCTCCAGCGCTGCTACGTTTCCCAAGCAACAGTCTACAACAAAGTCTGAACTTCATGAATGCAGTCTGCGCGATGTAATGCATGCCTATTTTCCTATATGTATCTCACCGGAAGACTATAGTAGTATATAAAGTGGGGCCTATATTCAGGAGAAAAGAACCCATCAATTCCATTCATATTTGAATGAGCAACTAGTTCAGCGCATTTGCATGAACCACGCCAAGTACACAATACAGAGTTAGAAAACAAAGATATTTGATAGAGTGCAGACTAAAAAACTAAAGGTAAAAAAAACTTTGAAAGGGATTTCACCCCAAAATAGCTTTCCTGTCCTATAAGAGCTGAATATAAATACGGGGCAAGATAGTTCAATCTGATAACCTTGATAGATGAAAAAGTCCAGAATCCAGACTCGAGTCTATCTCTAAGGCTACTAAGCAGCAGGGTTTAGATGGCCTTCCCTTCACCGCCTCGCCTGGTCCCACTTAGTTAGCCTAGTCCACAAAGCCAATGCCTATGATAACATAGCCAGAATCATGCTTGAACAAAATAACCATAACGTTCCACCATCCTCTGGGATCTATGCTACTCTTTCTCCTGGGATCCTCGTTGTGTGATCGCCTGCCATAGCGAGCTTGGAAACAATCCTTTAGTATTGACAATTCCCCCGGAGCAACCTCCTTTCTCCATCCAGAGAAGATCCTCCCTCTGCCCTATATATATGTATTCTCGGTACGTTCATTGACATATTTGACAGGACTTCCTTCTCTACTCCTCCTCTCCTCTCCCGTGACCAACACACCCTTCCCATGCTCTTATCCCCTCCTCCTTCTCTGTCTTATACTGGGGCACCATGCGAGGATATAGCTCGCCCAGCCTTGTTGAATCGGCACAAATTCAATTAGACAAAATCAATCATATGACCGGAACAAGATCCCGGCGTCTTTGTATCCGCGACCTATTTTCACTGCGTCTGTAGAGAGTTGGGGAGTAATTGGTCGCCTTGTTGATCCTTCACGTCAAAAGCTACGGACACTTCTGCATTCTCAATGATCATATCGTACAGGAGCGGGCATGGGGGCGATAACCTAAGGGGGCCGGG
This sequence comes from Sthenelais limicola, assembly GCA_942159475.1. Lineage (NCBI taxonomy): Eukaryota > Metazoa > Annelida > Polychaeta > Phyllodocida > Sigalionidae > Sthenelais > Sthenelais limicola. The sequence continues at coordinate 64,663,078 of OW804097.1, read as the reverse complement.
AATGAAAGACAGGGTGTCCCTTTCTCAAGCTACTAGAACGACCCTTCATATTGACACAGGCAACCCTACTTCTGCTATGTTTGAGCCATCTTTGATTTAAGCCTCTGGCTCTCTTTCTTTCCGGCACTTTTTCTTTGTTCTGCCCTCACCCCGCCATACACATTCTACTGCGCATACGATTAAGTTTCTTCAAGGAGAAACAGGGCTTGGGGTCCCTCGTAAAAACCCTTTCACTCTTTATCATATGGACCTCATCCGATGTACTAGAGAACTATTAAAGTTATGTCATTGTCAACTTACAGCTGTTAATCAAATGAGTGGACCAGTAATTTGCAACGGTTTCAAGACCTCCACCTCTTTATTGACAGAAGACCTCACTTACAGCTAGTTAGTTCGGCAATACTCCTTCTTGTTTCAGATGTATAATGATAGTGCATTGTTCTTTACTACAACAGTTGAACATAAAGTGGTGACTCTGCACTAGAAGGCATCACAGACAGAAGTGAGAATGGACGGGAAAGTGGTGCTGGAGTCATTTTTTATATTCTTCTTTTAGGGCCTCTTCGAGAAAGAGAAACAATAATTATGTTCTGGGGTCATAACGTATTGTTCACAGACGCTTCTGCAAAAAGTATAGCCAAGACCTCCCATTATAGCACCTTATAAAACTACATTTGTGGCAGTTTATGGCCTTACCGTTGCACTATCACTGGTGTTGAGAACCTGAATCAGCTGTGCCATGCAGAAAGACCACCCTAGCACCGATGAGCACCATAGCCGAACTTTTTCCTCCGCTTTGGAATAAATGAATAATCTCCCAAACCAAGTATGTACTTTTATTTATAGGCGTGCATATACTTAATTGAAAATACGATATTATCCCATAAATTATACTGTAGAATATATTATATATGTGGAGAGCTGTCTAGACTGGTTTGCATTGTAACCTCGAACCTTTTCAAGGAGGCTTGTTTACGTCTTGCATGAAGTGTCTCATCTCCAAAGTTATGTGTGTGACGCTCATGGTGATCTCCCATCAAAGTGATGCTTCTTTGTTTTCTCTAAGAAACGTAATGTACACCTCTTCGGGGACGTCGAGTCCCTTTGGATACCTTATAGACTCTGCTTTGTAGTGACTAGGACGGAAAGTAGAGTGTTTACTATGGAAAGTAAAATACCATCCTAATCAGGAGTTGCTATATATATATACGGTATACAGTTTTGTATGGTTTTCTTTCCATGGATTTTAGGAAACTAATTGACGGCTGAATTTGGGACAAATCTGTTAAATAATGACAGCAAGGTATGTAGGCATGTTATGTCGATATGTGTCAGTAATATAAAGCTTTAAACATGAACTGATGAAGAAATGTAATATTCATGAGATAAATGCAACAAATGACATTAACCCTAATGCAGCAAGTACTCTACAAAGCACCAATCCCTAGATATAATTGATAAAGATAAATCTGCAAACAGAGAAAACCTAATCAATGCCATCGGAAATAATGGCGGAGGCTTTAGATGAAGATATATGTAAGGAACACCCAGGGAGCTTATATCCAAGCTGAACATACAAGTGAAACACTTTCTATATAGATGGTCTGGCAGTGCCATTTCGACACCAACCATTAGTTCGGGGGTTATTTATTAATGCATTGTGTCCTTCTGCTAGATTCTCTCTCAAGAGCAAGTACTTATCATGCAGCTAAAATACGTGGCTGCGTCCTTCCCTTGGTCTCAGTAGTATGTCATCCGGCTTATACGGAATAGGGCAACAACAAGTAAGTCCCCGTTCTACCTATTATGAACTTTATTTGCCTTGGATGTATGATCTTGCACAAGAATTGATAACGAAACTGGAAGCAATTTTTCCCCACCAATATTAAAGTTCCACAGAGGTGCTTTCAGAAGACATTGGCGACCATATTGTTGTCACGGGGCAAGATTGGAGGGGAGTAGGCACGTTTCGATGGAGAGAGTGGAGAATATAGGGGGTGTTGGGGAGGAAGATTTATGTTATTTTGTAGGTCTAGCAAGGCCGAGACTCGATCTGGGCCGGCTTACTAGATAGACCACAATGATGCCTGTGCTTTTGGCGAGTGTGTACGACTATTGCAGTTGGAGGAGCGTGTCACTTGGGGATGGAAACGTCATTTGTCCTCCTTAGTTTCCCGGCGAGGCTCTATTATGAAAGTATTTGTCTTTATTTAGAACATGTGATGATATCCCAGTCTACTACTTTATGATGTATGAGTATTGCTGTGCAAGAAGGATATGAGAGCGTTCGTCGTATTTGCAAACTACCCATATATACCGATTACCTGGGATATGTATCTGAGATACCCCTCTTATCTCTGGTATATCAGTCAATGGGGCCCTGGGATCTTCGTGGCGTTTATACAAGGAGATTGATTTCCTTTGTTAACCAATCTTGCCATCGGCGACGAATGCAATGGTGAAGGGCTACAGCTAGTCTGATCCCTACAATTTCGTGACTCTGACAGATACATTCTTTCGCTCTCTCTCTCTCTCTATCTCTCTCTCTCTCTCTCTCTCTCTCTTTCTCTCTCTATCTCTACACATACATGATTGAGTGTGACAAATTAATGGTAACAGAGCTTGATAAGTCGCGGATCAGGGGATATCATGATATTCCGCGGGACCCTTAGCCACATTTTGACCTGTACGTACTACATAAGGCGTATCTTCGATACAGAGCATGTCTCGCCAACATGCAATCATGGACCTTCTGCTGAGCGATGCCTATCTGGTTTGCCAACTCTGTTGTTATCAATATTTTAGCTCCATTTTGCATGACAACATTGATGTAATGATAGAGCCTGAGTCGATCGGATCATGGCAATTTGCCACCGAACTGAGGCCACAGATATTCTCAGGACGACAGAAGAGACTGCCACTGCAGAGTTGATCTCCTTTGTGGTACTGCAACAATAACTTCCCCCTTAATTTGATCGGAAATGATGGACGAGAATTGTCTGTGCCATATTATTATATTTGCATGTTTTCATTTCAATTACGCCAAATTGATTTGAGATGAGTTGCGGATCGTGGAATTTATGTGGGTACTTTGCCTTCCAAAGGATTCCCGACTTGAGTATTGTCTTCGTGACCTTCGAAGGTGTTAGTGACCGGGGATAACGTCTCCCATGTAACTATGCAGGACTTTGCCTGCCATAGATATCAGTTTTATGGTCTCATGGGAGCCATGATTGTCCTATAACTCAAAACAGTCTGTAAGGTTCCCAACGGTTGGTCGATATGCTAACATGCTTTTCAAATTATCCTTCCTACATGTCCCTCTATCCCGTGCATTATTTATGACAATGGGATAAGTAAAATATCTATTTTCTAAGTCATTCAAGGGTTAGAAAATCGCATATTTTTAAATACAGGCAATTACTTCGAGCTAAGCTCTCCAGGGCGTGTTCGTGTGCTAATCCTTGAGTAGCGAAAGTGGGAAGGACTATATACCGAACATTCCCTTTTGCATGAGAGCCCAATATTTGGGAAGTAATAAATATTAACAGCAATCTTATGGTCGTAGATATTCCTGTCCATGAACAACGGCCTCTCTATAGCCAACCACTCTAATCTACATGCATTGCAGACAATGAAGTGTGATCTGACACACAAAAAAAACATAGGGCAAACCCTTATTCTTTCAGTCATCCTTTGATATCTATAACTCAAGTAAGGGAGGGCCATTGTCTGTGCCGAGGGAAATATCCATGGAAACAATGCTTAAAGTTCAACGCTATATCCCATAGGCATGAGCTTCGTAAATTTATTATTTAGCAGGCACCCTTCACAATGGGTGCAACGTTTCATCGAGAGAAGATGTCTAAACAGAGTTACTAATATGGGAACAAGCGCACTAGGACCCTTCATATCAAGGCATCAGGAACTGGTGGAACCCATTGTTTGATTCTAAATGGAAACCAACAAATAAAAAGAAATTTCACTATTGTTTCCCAAGATACCCGTCTCCGAAATGCAATAAAGCTCATGCAATAGAAAACCTGGTTTCTTTTGCAAGGTCAAGTAATGTCTGAATGAATGACATCAATTTGAAATTCCTAACTTTGGCTTTCTCCTTTTAGGTTGATATTATTGGGCGCTGGATTCTCATTATGTCCATTCTTGATCGGGATGGCTCACATTTCAAACCTAGTAGGCCTATATTCCCTTTGTTTTGAGTGTTGTTTTATAATTAAGATTACAATAATATTTTATACATTATTTGTCTTATGCCCAGCAAAATACTAAAAATGTTTGAATTTTGTTCTATTGCATTTACATCTTTCACAATTAATTGCCCTGTACTATATCCTTAAAATGAATATTAAATGTAATGGTGAAACTGTACGTATATCTATTTTAATATTAACCATATCAGGCTTGCTCTTTTTTTCATTTTGACAACTGAGAATATCACGAAAAATATGTAAAAGGCTGTTCAATAAAAGCCTATTTCATTCTATTTCCGCACACCCTTACAGCTAGTATCATCCATTTCTAGATATCCAGCCATCTCAAGACCAGCGAACAAGATAACCCCGCCCATCTAAGTGAAAGAGTAACAACGAAGGTCAGCTGACCATAATTTGACCTGTGTCTTCATCTCTATAACACTTCTCCCATGATGCGATGTATTGTATCTCTTCTCCTCATCTCATAGGAATGTCAGATGAGACATGATACCTTGGCATCGTTCCTTTCACATGATGCGTGTCACTATTTGGCTTTCGTCCATATCGGCTGATCTGGGGGAAGTAAAAAGCGACTAAAACTAAAAGGAGTGCCTGTCCATTTAGACTTCGTTTTGGCTTATTCCCCAAGAATAAGGTACATGAGAACGAAAACGTGTATCGTATGTACTTTCAGACGGTCCTCTAATCATGCTAATTTTCTTCCAACTCAAGTCAGTTCGTTATTATTTTTATTTATTCCCGAGTGTGCTATATAACTTTTCTGTCCTTTTTCCTCACTAGCATTTTCCACTTATTATTTACGTCATTATATTTAAGTTAAGTTATATTGAATGATCTCCTATTCAACATAAGGCTTTTTGTCTATCGGACAAATACTAATATCACCATTCACAGATACCTACGGAGGCATGAAGGAAAGCTCATTCAGATAAATATTTTGCTTTTCCAATTGAATAGGGACAACTGGCTTGTTCCGGCTGAAAAGATTCTGATTTAAAATGATCTCAGAAGATGCCACAGCAAGTTGTTTTTAAACATGTACAGTTGCAATACAGACATTAGGCGTTGATTAGAATAAGGGAAGTTTTAATGTGCCCCCATCAGTACAGTGAGATTGATTCCGAATTTATACAAAGTAGAGACTGGCTCGTTTGAATAAAACTAAGCAATGACCACCGACTCTGTCTGTAGCCTGAAATGATCCATTTCATCAAGGATTGTCAGAAATGATCTAACCATACGTTGAGATTGGTAGAGGGTTGGTAATTGCTTAGATTCTACCACTCTTTCTATTGTGCCTGAGTTGTAGGCAATCTGACATTTAAAATCGATGTGTTGCTTTGTTTTATGATTTTGATCGATGATTATAGCCGAGAACTCCTTAAGTATATTTCCTCTGTGCAAATCTGCTCCGAATCCAAGTGGATCATTGCTATGGCACCCATTAGACCAACGTCTAGGGCCTGTTTTGTAAGGTTAGTAAGGAAAACTCTATACATGTGTGAATTCCTACAGTTATATTCCCATGCTTCGTTAGGGAATTCCTACCATGTATACAAAATGCGTCGCGTATAATACATAACATACTCCTTCACTAAAACATCACTTACACAGCTGTTAAACAAGGGGAAAAACTAACTATAAGTAACCTCTCCCAAAAATGAATTCCTTACCTAGCTTATGAAACAGGGCCTATCTAACTAATCTACAGAATTCTGGAGTGGAGGGATTTAGTGGATGCGATTTTAAACATTATTCATGTACCGCCTTAAGTGAGATGTTGCTACATGTAGTGTTGCACTGCTAATGTCTGTAATAATAGATGACGGATGGAGTAGTTTTAAATACTAGAGGGAAGTGGAATTATATATAATTATATCAAGACTGACGCACACAAACGAGTTGGTTGGAGGAGCGTGTATATTGCTCAAGTTGGGCAGCAACGACTGCAATATGCATGCACTATTCTAAGCGACTAAAGCCAACGAGTTAGTTAACTGATGTATATTATAATATAATTATGATACCTTAAATAATTAAATCTATAAAGGGGCATTTTAAAACCATTTTGTGAACTTTTCCCGAAAGTAATTCAGGCAGTTCTCAGGTGGTGGGGTTGTGTACACCACTAGAGATATACGCATACAAGTAACCCCACTCTTGATACGTTGTTTCATATAAAATGCGTATATAATAAAGCTGGTTAAAACATTGCCAAGCATTCTCACAGTCATCCTATCCCGATGAAAATATGTCTGCTCAGTAGTTGACACCGTATGCGAGGCAATTCATAGTCCGGGGCTGCTTTTATGCAGGTTTTCCCTTCCTATTAAACAATCCATGACAATTTATTTTCTTCCCCTTGTTCTCAAATAGTCACTCATTCATTAGTAAGGTGCTCTTAAATGGCATGTTCACGCTGAGACATTTTACGGAGGCAAAACAAATGGAACTCGATGCAAATCTCTTTTTTTAAACTTATTAAAATGTTCGAAGTGACAGTAGTTGTGGGTTAATTATATGCGCCTTTCTTTATAATTCCTTACTTTTTATTTTCATTCATCCTACTGTTCTCATATACACGTGTCCAAATGGCACCGATTTTGTAAGTATGTATACACTGTAGTACAAGTAATAAGCACTGTATACAGATTGTCCACTATTATAACACTTTATACAGCACTCTGTTTATAATCAGCACCAATACTAGTTCTTATTTCAAGGGACCTGGTCAGACCGAGTGGCACGTGTCCCTGTTTATGATCTGTCCACAGGGCGAGGGGTAATTTTCTCTTTCAGCACAAGTCCATTAAAGCTCAGTAGGTGGTGGAGCTGGTTCTCGCCTTTAGAGCAACTCATTCAACTGTTAGGTGTGTAAGTGGAAGCCCGTAATGTAACCTACAGAATGAAATATCAGGAGGATATAGGTACTTAAAGATAATGGACTCGCGACAAGTGGCCTGGGTACTCAGTGGTAAATGGCCATCTCCCTTCATATACTACTCATCCCAACTGAGATTAGCACAATAAAGATCGTATAAATCCAAAATATAAATTCGGAATTTAATTGAATCCAAGGTGTTATGCAAAGGGATGGACTCCATCAGTAGATGGGGTCGAACAGAACTTGACATCCATATTCCCGATATTGACCACATATATAACCCGGGGGTTAACAAGTTAGAACCTACAGCGCATGCTTACCCTTAAAGGCCCTTGTCCACTACGCCGATTCTGATGCGATTTTCACAGAACTTAGTGGAAAAGAGTCCTCTGTGGCGCAAAATCGCTTGAGAATCGGCTTAGTGGACTAGGCCCTCAATGCAGTACAACACAACCAATCGCAGATATCACTAGTACAACGGATATGTGCTAGTACTATACACTCTAAGAAAAAAGGGTTCTTTTGGGTTCTAGATAGAACCCCATGGTTCTACCAAGAACCCTAGGGTTCTTTGACACCTAAAAGGGTTCTTCGGGACCACCGGGGGTTCCATCTAGAACCATAGGGGTTCTTCAGCGATTTAAGGGTTCTTCGTGCACTTGAAGGGTTCTTTAACTCAAAGCGGTTCTACATAGAACCCCCTTTTTCTCCTTAGGGCTCACAGGCACACATCTACATCTTAAAATCAAGGTTTATATAGGCAGGAGAGAGAGAATTAAAAGCATTTTCTAAATAATGTGAAACAAATGTTATCCCTTCAAACAGATTACTTTTATGTGATGTGTCACATGAAAACGAGTCATATGGAATTATTTCAATTATGTGGGTTTGTGACTTTTAATGAATTTCTGCACATGTCTCCTGGGTCGATTCATATACAAACTTTACATATTATTAAAGCTGCATGTCTCTAGATTACAGGGGGGTCTTTAGTTTGAATCAATTCGAGCAACTTGAAGGAAACCAGAGACCAAAATGTGATGCAACCTCCAGTGGGCTCAGATTTTCAAAAATGATTTTCAAAAATGGAACGGTTGATTTCACCAACTTTTAGGGCAGCTAGGACTTAGATCTTTGAGTATGAGATGCATAGGTCCCTGTTATACCCTCGTGCTAAAGGACGTTTCATTCTGAGCATTTTTTCATTTTCAAATCAAAGGATTCTTTGACATTGCAAAGTAGGTAAGAAGAATAACACTTTTTAGGTACATCTCTATGGCACAAATTCTGAAAAAGTTGACTTTTTTCTGGTGGCCCATAGAAATTTTGTGAGATATTGACCTAGTCCAGTTTTTTCCCCTCTTTTCAAATCTGGCCTCCAATTTTTTCTATTGGCATTATTGGCGACGTTATCGGCAATCCGACTGTTCTTACCAGGTGGCAGTACCATGGAACTTGGCTTTCACTAGGTGCCCTCACAGGTTACTACATGCTATTTACAATTTCTATTAGAACAAAAGTCTCACTAGTAATACTTATATGAGGCATTTATACCTTATAGATATTACACTTTATAAACTTGGGAATATTGAAAGCAATGAAATCAATACTTTATTTGTATAACTTACCTGCTTGATGTTAAAAAATGTTGTGAAGAAAGCACCCTTATAATTCTAATATTATTACTATGAGTACTACTGAAGTACCAAGATTGTCAAACACCAAGTTGCAATGGATACCTATGTCAGCTACAGGAGAGGATTGTATTAAGGGTAAGTTTAAGTGATGGAAATGGATGAGGAACTCTGAAAAAGTCAAGCAAAGGGACTGCCTTTAATATGCTGTCTCTCCTTGAATGCTCTTGGGCAAAATGCTTCTGTGGAGAAACATGCAGCATTAGCACTGAGCACAAATCTGCTCTTATAAGGACCAGTCTAGATTCAACAGGGAATAATGAAATCAATACTTTATTCAGAATTAACATTGTAAATTACAAGCAATTTTATGGATGCCAAATCAGGGTTCTATGTAGAACCCTACCTATTTTGGCCAGAGGGTTCTTCAAAGGGTTCTTCAAATCGAGGGTTCTATGTAGAACCTTGCCTATTCCCGAAACGGGGGTTCTACTTAGAACCCTCAAAAAAGGGTTCTAAGTAGAACCCTTAGGGGTTCTGCCATGTCGACAAGCTGAAGAACCCTTAAGGGTTCTTGTTAGAACCCTTTCTTCTTAGAGTGTATGTGTAATGTCCGATCGATAACCTTAAGCGACTATGAAACTTAATATAATCAAGATCAAGAACAACGACAATGAACAGGAACTCTTGGACCTCGCCAGCACACTCTGTTTAATATCACACCTCAACCACACCCGGAGTTAACGACGACTCGCGGTCATCTAGTCAACTGACTATCTCACATGTTAACCACAGTATACATGAAGTAACAACTCAGTGTTATATGGTTTGTACACAACAGTAATAGGAATAACCAAGTCAAAAATAAATAAAAGCTACGATACGGATATACACGACCTCTGTTGGTCAAGTCTACGAATCATACACCTGGCGACCAGCGCCCTCTCGTAATACATAATTATCTCAATGCAGAACCGGGACCGGTCAAGTGAGCCCGGCTCTGGTTCAGGAAACCTAATCCAGAGCCACGCATCACACTGCCCGCCCTCTCTTCTAAAAGGAGGGACAAACCGCTTTAGATCTTTAACATAAAGACTAACCCATAAGGTTTCAAAGACAGTATCACATAAGTAAGAGATGAAAGTGTACATTGATACACTGGTCACGACACCAAATTGTAATGTCCGATCGATAACCTTAAGCGACTATGAAACTTAATATAATCAAGATCAAGAACAACGACAACGAACAGGAACTCTTGGACCTCGCCAGCACACTCTGTTTAATATCACACCTCAACCACACCCGGAGTTAACGATGACTCGCGGTCATCTAGTCAACTGACTATCTCACATGTTAACCACAGTATACATGAAGTAACAACTCAGTGTTATATGGTTTGTACACAACAGTAATAGGAATAACCAAGTCAAAAATAAATAAAAGCTACGATACGGATATACACAACCTCTGTTGGTCAAGTCTACGAATCATACACCTGGCGACCAGCGCCCTCTCGTAATACATAATTATCTCAATGCAGAACCGGGACCGGTCAAGTGAGCCCGGCTCTGGTTCAGGAAACCTAATCCAGAGCCGCGCATCACATATGCAAGTACCATGCTAGTACATATCGCCCTTGAACTTTCCAATTCCATGTGATGGTCAAGTTTCCTTTCAACATCACAAGGTTATTATATCTGGCGGATACATTTTCTGATCCAACAGGAAGCTTCTTTAAAGAGATAAACCACTGTTATACGCACTGCTGCAGGCGGGAGTTAAAGGAACTAATGCATGAAAAATAAGGATTGACAGTAATTTTTTCAAACTTTGTCTTGAGAAAGTACATGGTTGGAGAATAACAAAAAGCAAAAAAAATGGATCTCAGCATTTTTTTTTTCTTTCTAGAGACCAGCAAAGTTTAGTATTGAAGTATGTGGGGAAAATGGATATTTTCTCAGTTTTTCCAAGATTTCAGACAGACAAGTAACATTTTTCAATTGAAATGTCTTCTAAACATAACCACTATAGATGTTTACCCTCATGTATGAAAGAACAGGGTATCAACATATTTTGAAATATATTATTTAGCATTGAAAATCTTCAATATTCCTGTTTTTAACTCACCGGGATGCAGATTCAGTTGAATAACTTTTTTAAAAGGTCGGTGACCCCCATTTTTTATTGCTTGAAAGGGTAAAGCAATATGTTAGCTATGTTTATAGAGATTTTTAGGAGAAAGTTATTTTCAATTTTTTTTTATACTGAAAAAAACGAAAAAATTGTCCTTTTCTCATAGACTTCTATAGTGAACAACCATAAATTTTGAGGCCCCCGAAAATGAAAACTAACCCGGTGACATATTGTTTTTATTGGCTTTTTGAGTTCACATAACCTTGTTCTTTCACGGGGCAAAGTTTAAACAAAATTTTATTTTCAGTTTTTTTCCCAGTTGAACTGTGGTTTATCTCTTTAAAGTCATTGGACTATTTCACTAATTGAATTACTTATCTCGCGAAGGAGCAACACTTAAGCCAATTCAAATATAGGGCCCGAACGGGAAGACCTGTGCTACAGTTGTTCTCTACCCTTTTGTGAAAACCAAGACCAGTAACGAATAAAGAATAACTCGAAGGCTCTGAAAACAACGTATCTAGAGTGATTTACGCATAGTGCGTATTTCACTAGTGATTTACTTGGGGTAGTTATGGCAACTAATCTGTTTTTTACTAAGATTTTTACTAAGATTACCGGTAAATTCATGACTCGATTTGTTTCTATTTTCATCATTGAAAGCATGTATAATAAATCTATTAACTAACTCGTTGGTTTCAGTCGCTTAGAATACATGCCGTATAACCCAAACCTCTCGACAAATCACCATAATCGAGCTTACTAAATGTTAAATTTATAGATGACATTCAGCAATTGGATTTGGACCACTCACTTCTAAACGAAAGCAGGACATACCATTGATCCCTTAAGCTCTGTTTAACCCGACCCGTTTACTATTACAGTTTGGAACATATACCACAAGCCCCACTACCTATAGCCATATTCCAGTCACACTGGATCTTGATACAAACCAATTTTCAGGTGATCCGGCCAACTTGCCTGATAATATTGACTCGATGGTCTCTTAAGAACGTTGCAAAGGTTGGATTGCATTTTGTCCGAGATTCATCAAGCGAGGCGAGGTAGAGCGACCTCTAACTCGCTAGGCTTCTAAAGATAAGGTTTTCCTCTCTCAAAACCTACTTCCTCAAAGCATCGTGAATAATAAGCCGAGACTCCTCAGGGCCGTGCTGAGAATGCCCCAGTATCCTTTCACTGCCTTTCTAGACCTTATTTTAAATTCTCAGGGTCATTTTCGATGAACCAACAAACGTACTTCTAAAAGCCTTGTAAATCTCACCTATACCTGCTGCCCTTTTAACGCGGAGTACCACACTTGGGACATGCGTACATCGAAGACCTTTATACATGTATGATGGTTAATGTGTGAGTGGTTTGGAAATATTAGACCATCCTGCCATGTATCACGAAACCCTTTAAGATAGAGTACACGAGCCTCTGTCTATTATGGAAGAGATAATTTGTACTGAGCAAGGCCAAAGCCATTTGTGCACCCTAAAAGCCTAAATCATCGGGGTTAATTTCAATAGACAAGTTCAAGGTTAGCCACTGGTCTGTATCACGAACACGGACAGAAGAATCGCAAGAAAACAAGTCTGGCCCTCCAAGATCAGATGAAATGGTCGGTAGATCATGCTTGTTTCTGTCCAATTCTCTGTATGCATTACTGAGCGCAATCTAGCCAGATGCCTTTGTGTGTTGTATGAGGCGCAGATAATCGGTTGAGGGTAATTTAGGTCCGCTTATATGAAATTACTAGGTTGGAATAATCAATACAATCAATATGTAACTGGTGGTAAGGGTAGAACTAAATAAAATCTGTGACTAATTGGCAATTAGAGCCTGCCAGCAAATAGTTAGCTAAAGCCTTATGAATTGCCTCCTCTACGATCTTCAGGTTTAAATCTCCGGACCTAAACAAATACACATATATATGCATATAATATGTATGTAAATATTCGGTCTATCGTGTTCAAGGGGTTGTCCAGGGAATAGTTCTGGGACAAAACTGCTTTAGTACCTTACAAATAACTTGGATATCAAAACAGGGAACACATTTAGCCCCTTCAACCCCAGCCTCCCCAGGGGAATTTGGGGGTAAATTTCCTACAATTTATATGCATATATCTGAATAAAAAATATAATTTAACACTTTCTTTCACCATAAGATATATATATCACCTTGAAGCACTTTCCATAGAGATCCCGTATTTGAAATGGTTATGTACTAAAAATCGGTTACCATGGCAACGCATGGTTTTGTTAAGATAATTAGTTTATTTTTAGTTTCATTCAAATATTCTTTAATATATGATTTAGATATTGTTGGGTCTAGATTGGTTATGTCACTAGGAACATTTTGATACCAAACACATCATGGGAATCCTAAAGGTTACCTTGGAAACATCATTCAATAATACCTACCTCTATAGGGTTTACCAGAATACCATTATAGAGAAGGTATGAAAATAGATACCCCTATATTCAATTTGACGATTTTCCTACTTAATGGGGATTTTTCGATTGTTTGTGTTGCTCAAGTCAATCTAAATGATTCCCCTATTAAATTAAGTTGGTTTTTACAACATTTTATGAGTCTGTTACCATAGCAACCAAATGAAAACACATGAATTAGAAAATTAAAGAAATTTTCTATTTTTGGTCGCCATGGTAACAGAACTACCCCAATTTAAAAATGAATTATATTTCTGAATTCTCCGTCTCGAGACCTTTCTTCTGATACCACACTTGCCAATATCAGGAGATTTCTGAAAAATCATTATTTTTCTGGGAGAAATTAGCCTAGGGTATATGTCCTAAGTCGTTTCCATGGTTACCATTGACAGACACAGAGAAAAATGGATTCGTACAACTAATTTTTATATGCCTGGCAAGAATTGAGAGTTTCAGCAAATTTGGCTGAATGTTTTAATGGAAATTATTCATTTCAATTTACAAATAATTTTGTGTGAAAATTGATGTATTTTATCAAAATCTGTTTCCATGGAAACGGTTTTTCTAGTAGAGCTATATTTTTTCTTTAGAAATATCAAGGCATCAAAGACCTTCAAATCTAATGTTTTTGTGAAGACAAATTCCTCAAAATAACTAAATACAAACAGGAAAAGTGACAAAAATAAGCCCTAAATTGTTACATTGTTTCCATGGTTACCATTCTATCCCCCTTGAGTTGCCATGGAAATAAATACTAGAGAATTAATTTCCATGATGTATGCGTTATAGTGATGCTAAATACTCCATAATACATAGTTACCCCAAATTTCTATGACCTTGTCAAATTTGGTCAAATTTGCCCAAATGGGCAAAAAGGGGCAACATTTGCCCACGTGGGGCTGGCAACAATTGTTGCCAGTGGGGGTGAAGGGGTTAGAGCAACCATGGCAATGAAAATATTTTGTCTACGAAGTCATCTACTACTGTTCCCTTTAGAATGCCGTTATCAATCTTTCATTATATTCAACTTGGATGTATTTATTACATCCACCGCCACAAGTAGGAGGTAAGTAGGATTGATCAACCAGTCTTTCCGTCGTATTCGCTGACGCTGACATCCCCCAGCAGCGATCGGAAGAGCAGTCATTTCGAATATTCCCGATGCCATGTCAAGGTCAAGGTGATTATACTTCTGGCTTAGGGCAAGCAGGTGATTGGCGTTTAAGGGGCGAGTAGGGACAGCTGCAAAGTAGAGATCAGCATTGGCCTACGTTATAGAAATTAACATGTCTATGGGTCCTTTACTCCCTTTCTTTTATGAGGGGGCTTCCGAGGCGACGCTAGTTTTGAATATAGTTAACAAGGGGATCGGTATCCATACGTGTAAGTGGTCGAGGGTAGAGCTTTCAAAGGCTTAGCTAGAGGATGAAGAGAGGATCTCCTGGGTGGGGGATGTATGTGCTGTTGGTCTGCAACAGTGTAGTGGACAGCGGTCACCAGTTCGTGGTTATTTTGCTTCGAGCCAGGTACACTTTGGTCATGTATGTGCGATTTGTTATCGTGAATAAAGCACGCAGAGGGCTGAGAGGGGAGAGATGGACGAGATGGAAGAGGGACGAAGACACATATATATATAGAAGAGGTCGCCTTGCTCAATATTACATGAAGTGACATATATATGGACAGTACAAGAAAAATAAATGATGGTTATGGCCGAAGCCAAGTGAGGTTCAGGGAAAGCGTGATATATTTATAATGCAGCGCTTACAAGAACCATACAGAAACAGTCCTGTTCCATCGTTTCCCCGACGAAGGTCCTTGACAAGAGAAATAGAGTGACGCTTCCAATGAAAGCATTCTTGTGTGATCCAAATAGGATTTAAGGATGGGCGATGTCAACGACTGCGTAAAGGGGATTGATTATGAGTAATTCAAGGCGAATTATCGGTAGGAACGTCACAAGAGATAGAATAAAGGAGGTAAACAGCTGGCATCAACAAGTATACAGAGATTCTTATTATTTGATCGGCAAAGCTCGACTATTTATTTAAATATAGCTATCCTTCTTTTCTGATCCATCACCATCTGTTTTATTATTTTGATAAAAGTATAAACTGCTTAAAACTAATCATAATCTAAACAGTACGAAGCAAATAAAGTAAAAGGTTTATTATAGGTACTGTAACTGCCTTCCAATGAATGATATGTACTGATCATATATACCCATATGAGTGCAAATAGTTTGCAGCTACTTTAATGGTGTAGCGCATGTATAACCTGGCCAAACGAACACTGCTTGTATCTCCTGGCCTGCCAGAGGCTCTGCCAGAGAGATGTGAATGCTCCCAGAGACTTTCCCTCTTCACCTTCTCCCAGGGCATTCCAGACTGAACAGTATGGATCGAGCAGTGAAGATGGGCGATCAAGCGTTAAGATCATCTGACAGTGGGAATCAAACGGCTCCAGTCCATGTAATGGTGTGAAAAGGACCGAGACACTCACCCATACACTCATTGCCACACGTTGTGACGGTTGCTTGTTGCTGGTCTTGCTGCCATTGCCTCAGCCGTCTAGAAAAAGACGGCACTGGAAGCTGCACAGGGGTGGTTGAGGGTGCGCAAGTCTAGATCAATGACCCAAATCTATAATCTCCCTAGCATTTCCTATCGTCGAACAGCTCAAGCAACAAGTGCTGAAAGTAGACTAGATTCGATACAAAATAAGCACCAGTGTGGATCAGGATCCTGTGGACTGAAATTAGGGGTTGTTTTTTTCTCGGCTAGTTGCTGTGGATAGTCATAGAACTTCCTAAGTATATCATTGGCATGGTACACTTCTCTAGGATAGAGACCACGATCTGAACCTTGTCGTGCAGCACATTGAATGTATATGAAAATTGTTAATAGGGCCTCCTCAAGGAATACCATAAAATTCCCAGTAATGTGACACTTCCATTTATATGTAAAGGATTGTTGTTTATACCAGCTAGACCCACATAAAGCTAGGAACAAGGTACTAAACAGCGTCCAATATGTAATCTGGACGTATGGATAACCTTATACAATGATATGGCAAATGGAAATAACTTTTGAGACGAATTAGACAATAGTTTTTGTCTCCATTATAATTTGATATTTTTTTGTGTACAAATTTATTTATTCAGATAATTTTTACATAAACTATAGCACGCTCATCCGTGGATAAATTTTCGTTGTGCCCTGATAGAACTAGATATATTTAAACATATATAGAGAGAGGGCATGATATTGCATTTGTGGCATTCAATAAATAGGGTAACAACAAACGCGAGTTATCGCATAGTAGACCTATTTCACTGCAATTGCACAACATTTTATGAAGGTATATATAAATCTCCCCTATACTATACCCCCAGTCCTCTCTTCCTATGCCAGGATCGAGGTCCAATACTCTGACCACTTTTATATGCTGGGTTATAGGCACTGTCCTCGTTGGTTCAGTTATTATTGCCAAAGCAAGTAGAAAGCAGGGTGCAATATGTTCATGCTGGACATCGAGCCCTTGGCTATTGGTTGACTAGTTGCTCGTGGGCACTCGAGTCGCTCTTTCTCCCTCCCTCTCCCTCTCTCTCTCTCTCTCTCTCTCTCTCTTGCTTTCTCCGTCTGTGTAATGATTATGCGTTGGTGGGGCTATGGAGATCATAGCCTCAGCCGCAACATGTGGTTCCATAGGCATAGCTTCTATTTCTCCGTCTGCCTGTTGTCTTTATTGCGCGCCCTCCCCAGGGAACAGCACCAGAATCGTGAATGGCCTCATTTCAATTTTGACGGCCGTTATACCGATGATTTTCGCCCGAGGAAAGGCCGTGAGCAAACAATAGAGAAATAGGAGATGAATGGTAACAGAGGAACGGGTGATATAATCACTTGCTACGACATTTTATGTGTTTCTTTTTCACACATGATGGATTATAGGGTTCATTATTGTATCTGTTTAATTCAGTCAGGATATTTCAGTGCTGTGTTGCCAATTGTTATTCCTATAATGGGTCTATGAACAAAATTGAGATTTTCTTTTCTTATAAAAAAATGTTCATGGGATGATGGCGTGCATGAAGCCAGGCAATAGATGAAATTGAATTTGTTTGTTTGTGTCCCATGGGAATATGACAGAAGTTGTTATACATGCGGTCACTCGCATATCATTATTGTATTTGTATTGATTCTGAACTCCTGGGCGATGGGAAAAACGCCCACACACCTTATTTCAGTATAAGTTAGTTTTGCACTTGTCAAGAACATTAATGACCATACAGCAGTTTTTATATTTAATCTTACACCTATATACATGTACTCATGGTTCAATTATTTGTGTGTGTCGATTCCCCATTTTAATCAATTGATTTAAAATCTCAACCTGAGATTAACAAGTTTATATATATGGCACCTGTATATAGTGCCAATAGACTTAGCATAGAGACGCAGTACTCGAGCAAGAGGGGCATCATTTTCCAGGTAAGCCTTTTTTGCCTTCAAATTGGAGTTTCAAACCATGCAGGACCTTTGACCTCTGCTATTTCATTGGCTGGCGACATGGAAGTAGCTTGCAATAAGTAGCTTGCAAAAACCAATAGCCCGGGTTTCAATGCACGCTTCGCAATTATTTTTCTTTCTCGGGACATTATAAGCACTCAGAATCAAATATGACGGTTCATATTTAAATTATCATTGTTGGAGGAGGCGAAATAAATCTAAAACCAATCTTGGTGACGGCGATTCGTTCTCACCTTGTTTCCGTCAAAGGTTACATCTGACTACAACATGGTAGAATACTTTTATCACATAACTCTGGGAGCTAGCATGGCTATTCCATGAATATACCGACTTGGCTAGCAACAACATCAACCGGCAACCATCAAATGTAAGGTCTGTGAGCTCCTGAGATGCCTTTTGAAAAGCAAGGTATCAAACGTCTCGGACTGTGCACCTTCCACGCTAACAGCAGATTCTCAGTGCTGGCCTCGGTTTTTAGCACCAGCTTCGAGTCCAGCTTTTGGCTTTTGTATTAGGCCCTTCTTTAAAGGATGCTGATAATAGGACAGCCACCATCTGATCAAACTGGTTTCGGTATAGCGTTCAATTACTCCCGGCCACAGGCACCTGCTTTGAAAAGACATTTCCGTTTACAAATGACGCGATTTCAGCGGCTCTTCTTTTGCAAAATCAACTTCAGCCAATGCTTTCTCCCAGCTAATACAACGCCGTGAAACCTCGAGGTGAAGGATTTCTTCAGGATATTTTCTTAAATGAAAACAGTTATCAGCCGTCATTGCGCGTGTCGAAGGGGGCAACAAGCTGTTGTTATTCACGTAGGAACGTTTCAAAACGCGAGGGAAATCGCTCCTCTAGCGAGATCCATCCCGGAAGTTGCTGCGAGCCGGGTAGCTCATTAATTACGTCATCAACATCGACCCTAGCGTTCGACCTACTCGGGTTTTCCGGACAGGTTCGATGTACGCCCTGGCTTGTAGCCGTTCGAGGCTGGTTATTGGTCCCCGAACAGGCTACCGGCATGCCAACCCTTGCTTTATGGTCATCCCTTCCCAGCCTTCATTTACCCTTCCACTCTGGGCGTACCTACTCAGCTGCCTACAGTGGTTGCGTCTTCAGACTAACTGAAAACAAGCCATCACTTTCAAAGAACTTTCCACCGTTCTAAAGGGTGGTCTCTACTGGCTGCGGTAAGCTCTGTGGTAAGTTCTGCGGTAAGCCTTGCGATGGTGCTGTGATGGTGAGGAGTGGCGACGTCCTGCCTGCCTACATGGCTAGGGAACCATGTAGGCAGGATCTCGTCATTCCTCTCCACCTACACAACCAGCACAACACAATCGCAAGGATTATCGCAGCCAGTGGAGACCCCCTTTACTCACGGAATACAATCCTTTTTGCAACATGTCACATTACAAACTCGAGATCACCGACCTTTTGAAAATGGATTATCATAACTAACCAACACAAACACTTGTGGGTTTTTTTTTGTGATTTTAATTTTCCTAAGCTGAAAGTAACCTTAGCCTTTCTCAAAGGTATCAATTTCAAAACAACATTTGGCTCCTCACATTCATCATAGCTTTTGTATTAAAACACGTGTTGGACCCTGATAGCTTATTGAATTGTGCACACATGTTGTGAAATGTTGAAATTTTTGTTATAAAACATCATGCTAGTCATGATGATTACTGAACAGTTAGGAATTTATTTCTCAAGTCAAGTTCTTTTGATAAGTAACAACTTATTACTCATTAAAAAGTAATGAGCACAGCCCAGGTTACTGTCATCACTAATTTCATTATGCAATTGTACCTAAATGTCAATGAACTCATCCACAAATACCAACTTATACCAGGCTAAAGACTCAAATTTCATGTCCTTTAATACTATCTATGTTTAATACTATCTATGTTTAATACTATCTATATCTATCGCATGTTTGTAAGGCAAGGAAATATCATTATATACTGAAACAAGGACATCCGGGAATGGCATCTGTGTTTAGGGGTTTGATCATGTTGTTCCGCGTGTCAATAGCGAAGAAAATCTTCTGTTAGAGGACATCGGAAAACTTCACAGGGATCAAAGATCCTTACTGTCAGAGAACTGGTAATAATCTTTTTCAGGCATGGATTTCGGGGATGGGTCTTGAATAGCACTCTCATATGCAGGTCTTATATTACACACACACGTACTGCGGAAGCCAAGAATGTTCACTTAAATTTTAAAAGAGATAAAGATATGAAAAATAGAATAAAGATATGAAAAAATATATTTCTAATAACAAATTAAATAAAAAATGTGTGATTAAGATGAAAGTTTAGGAACGAGATTTAAACGAGATCTCATGAAATCTCACGCCAATGGGCGCCGCCATCTTTGAATCTTCCCTAAATAGAGTTTTATGTTTTAGACGTGAAAAACATATTATGAAAAAATAAAGGTATGAATAGCGGATTTTCATAAATGATAGCCACTTTTTTTTAGCTATATATGCTGAATTATTTTCATTATAATATATTATATACATGTACATAAGGAGAAGTTGGGATATGAACGAAAACATTCCGACCACTTCTCACTGAGTCCTGACTTTTGTACTGACAGGAGGGCGAAGGAGACAGAGGAGGGGAGAGGTGGAGGAGGGGAGAGGTGGAGGAGGGGAGAGGTGGAGGAGGAAGAGGGAAGAGGAGAAGAAGGAAGGAGGAGGAGAAGGATGATAACAGTGAAGGATTGGGAGGAGAAGGTGGCGCAGGGAGAAGAAGGGCGGAGGGGGAAGCTGGAGGAGGTGTGGAAAGGAGAAGGAAGTCACCCCATTAAAAATACAAATTCCCTATTTCATCATAAAAGTATATTATGTGATGTCATCATAAAAAAATACCTCAAAGATTCGAAATGAGAACTAAGCACATCTGAATTGTGAAAACATTTCCGAGTAGCTAAAGAAAGTGGCTATCATTGCTGAAAACACCATGGATATTCATAGCATCATTATTGCATTATGTTTTTATGACTAAACCTTCACTTGAGGAAGGAATCCACCTTGTCAGTTCTCGAGAGATCGTGTCTCGTTTAACTCTCGTTTCTTCACTTTCTTGTTCATCCTTTTTTCCTTTATTAGAAAAATATTTCTTCCTATTTTTCTCTCTCATTTCTTTTAAAGATTAATTGAATATCCTGGGCGTCGGTAATACGGAGACAATACTAAATTTGTACTACTGTCAGAAATCTAGGGTGACGCCATGCAGGGTGCCTTCTGCGCACAGGCAATTTAGTACGTCACATTCCATTAGAATGGGAAGAATGTTGCACTTCAAGTATGCCCGACTGTTATACCTACATTCAATGTGAATAGAAAAGTTGATATAACTAATCACTATTGATCCTTTATCCTTATCTGTTTCACTTTGTCTTGTGCCACCTCCAAAACAAGGGACATTGAATAAGGATAATGACGCGTCATCACACTTTAATGAATTTTGTTCTGCAAATCCCGTTTCTTTCAATAAAAGTTACCAGTAAAACAGTAAAAAGAAGCAGTTACTACTTTAATGAATGGCCTCGCCTTTTTCCAAAGCCCCAAATGTATTTTGTAATTCCCAGTATGCATGGTAATAGAACCCAGGAAAGTTATGTTCACATGATCCCTAAATTACCATCCTAACTAGCTTCGTGTCAAATGTCAAGGCTTTAGTCAACGGCGTTGGGACCATTTGGACCAGATTCTGTATCTGCATCGTCAAAATGATGTATTCGGTTGGTCTTATAGCATATGCAAAGCTGATAAATTTTGTATGGCCGGAATTGACGCACTATAAGGGGCTAGACTGTTCTGCCTTGTAAGGCTTCTCTTCGGAACCGTTCACACCGAGTCAATGGCATTGTCACAAACAAAGGAACAACAGATTTATGATATCTTGCCTTCAGGCCTTGGCTCGAACACGACACTATATTTGTCAGGGGACTTATCGTGTACAAGACCAGGGCTAGCATTGCATCTCAGCACCATTAGAAGCATGAGGCAACCCCGGCACACACCTGCAAAGGGGTGTATTGGTGGTAAGTGTAAATCACAGCTTAATTTGATCGCTTCTCGAGGCTGGAGTCATGATACTTATTTATTCCGCAGGCCAACACCCCCCACCCTTTATTTGAATACGACTCCTTTACTTCTAAACACCCCATAGATGTGCTGGCTGCTTGCTATGTCTAGATCCCTACCTATCCCAAAATTCTCCCAAACATTTACTTCCTATATCTCGCATATAGTGCCTCCGGAAATCAGTCATTTTCAGTGAAGCTCCCACTAACTCCCTTTATTATAATTGATTCTGTTTTTGTTTTGCAATGTAACGTTCATTCCCAACATAACCGTTCATATCGTAATTATTCATCTTAAAGCCCAAACACCATTTAGGAAACTATATTTTTTTTCTGCAAATAGCAAAAACATGATAGTCTTCAGAGTATGTGTGAAGCATTATAATGATCGACATCATTATTTAACACCAGAAACATAAGAAAAGAAATTCAGTTTCTCTCTTACAAGGAGGCAGCCATATTGGTGACCAACAGCGCCACTGGTGGTAATTTATGTTTATTGATGACGTCACTGAACCACTAGGTGTGACTGGTCACTCTACTCGGCACATATATAAACAAACATTGGACTTACAACTGCTTAGTTTTAACACCTTTCCCTGCATTTGTCAATGGCAGATATTTCCCCCCCCCCTAACCTTTTCATATAGAGCATCATTCATTTACATATGAATATGGCTCAAATCAATTGAGGAAAGATAGGAGTGTGTCCATTCAGGCACTGCAGGCTATTGTTTATGTTATGGGTATGAGGGTATGTGACGTCACTCCCAGTCACACAATGGCGCTGACCATGCAAGGTGTCTGCTATGATTAAAGTCCATGTAAAATAGCTCTCTTCTTCCTTATCAGATGAGTATTGGATAAAATACATAGGCAGGAGTGTTACATATGATTTACCCGCTTAGAAAATGTATACATAGATACCCATGGTGTTTCGGCTTTAAATGCATTAATCATGCATGTCTATATACATGTATGACACCGAGTATTTAGAACTATGTACCGATACAGCAATCCCCTTACACAAATACACGAAACATTTTGTTTGCTGCACCTGTCCTGGCAAGGAATCCCAGAAACCGATGTATGAGAACCGGTTCCCCCAACTCCCAGTATATCCCAACTTGGCGTGTTGCGGCTACTCCTATTCGGTATCTGCCTTTCTCTCCTTAGGGAGTGTGAGGGCAAAGTACCCAATTTGCTTTATGACCTGCTGGTGATCCAATAAAACGGTAGTATTGCCAATAGCGTCATCACATCCTTGCTATCCCCATCCACACCTGAAATGATTCGCCATTTATAATTCTTCTAGCGAAGTATATATAAACACGAATGATCGAATGCCATTAAGATGGGACCGAAACATATATAATCTATAGAATTTAAGTGAACCTAAAATAAGATGTTCCCAGGAGCGTATTAGCCTGCAGTGATGGGGTGAATTTTTATTTGGATTGCCCTTCTACAAAGGTTGAGGCTGGGCGCACCTCCGGGAATACAGGATTACAGGATTTTTGATGATTTATTTTGCTTTGCATGTTTGATGGCAATCGTGCTGGACAAATACAAGTGCACAAAAACTTGCACAAACCGATTAAAACCCTTTGGAGCAAGTAGTCTGTATGAATCGTAATATTTACAAGCCGGATATGGCAGGGAATGAGGATAATAATTATTAAATGCCCCATTGATGAAATCAGTTATAGTGCATGTTTCCCTCACAGAATCCTCCATTGACAAGGAGATTATTCCTATAGGAAATTGGATTTCCTGGAAGAAAGTCTTTTGTACATTTAGGGAGGACCTCTCCACCCCTCTCCGGCTACAGAACCAGCACAACAACAACTGGTTAGCACATAACTATAAAGTCTATTAAGATTCATATAATTAATTTTGATTGATCCTTTAGATAATGAATGTGCATTAATTTGCAGAGGGTACGATGTAGACGTATTGTGATCGACCCCGAGATAGAGAATGGCTATTTGTTGACAGACTGAATAAAAGTTTTAAAAAGAAATGTGCATTAATTATTAACAATAACATTAAACTCTTGTTCGTCTATTAGAGGATTTCCGTAACAAACCGTTTGTTGCTATGACCAAGAAGTCATAGTTGCGAGTACGTTTATGACATGGGTGATTTTGAATCCTGTAAAGAAGGATAAGCTATCAGCATCATAACTGTTAATTAACATTGTTTTCAAGAAATAGCAATGTGTGCGTTAACCGGCATTTTCTAGCGCTTTACAAGCTCAGTTTTCAGCAATTTACTACTATTGCCTCCATTCGACTATTCCTAGTAATAAAATTCCTATTTACAGTACATTATGTATTATTTGGTGCCTGGGAAAGGAGACCAACTGTTGTATACATCAGAACAATGGACATTTTGGTGGTTTTGGTAAATACATAGGAAAGTATAAGTCCATAAAACAGCGTCCAATTAACAATCAGGTGTGATCCTCACCTGTGTACAACTCAAAGTATCACTCAAGACATATGGAATACAGCATACATATGTCCCATGACCTTATTAGAATGCATGATGTAAAATGGAGTGGGAGAATACCACCGAATCACTAGCCTAGATATGAGTGAATACTGCTGGATTTTGTTATATAATATCACGTAATGGTCACGTTACGTCAATGATCAACCATATTAATAATATTCCAAATTATCATTAACCCTAATTATTACTTATTAAATTAATTAATCGCAGAATTATGCAAGTCTAGTAAGAGGATCATGTAACACGAGAGTTCCCATACAAATGTAAATGTAATCACTAGCAACCACGACAATGCAACAACTCGTGTGTATCATTCCGATAATAAAGCATGTCAGTCTGGGTCCCAGGATCTATTGAGGCGGACTTGTTATTTCTTTTATCAATAATAGTTCCCCAATATCCAACATACTACATAACATTATAAGATTCAAGTTATAAACCAACTTATACCGAAATGAACTATATCTTAACTTGTTTGCCTAGTTATATCTTTTTACTTTCATATCAAGGCTATAGAAACATATATATGGGCCAGATCGTAAGAAAATGTACAATCGGCAGTTATATTTAATGAATTCTGCTAAATTAGTCTGAAGAACGGTCAAAACTAGGTATATCTGAATATATATATGTGGTATTGCCTGGATTCAAGCAATCTGTTCAGTTATGTTGAACTCTATTTTAGAAGTCAATTTTCTCTTAAACTTGGGTTATTTTAGAGGATTGATGCAGGTGAATTGTACATTTTCTGGCGACTTGACCCATATGACTGATTGCTGAGAATGTAACTTTAACTGAGGTTTATGCCTGATCCAATTTACAGTTTTTCATTAGAATTTCAAGGCCACAGTAAAAAGATCATCTGCCTGATAGTATTTCCCCTCTGGCCTTAATCTAGGCGAAGGAAGCTTTTTTTGCATCCAACAGACATAGCATGTATCACTCCAACGCGCATACCTCGGCATTCGGAAATTAGGATAGGATGTATCACCACACTGGTTTGATATAGCCAATCCAAGTGCCAATAACCGAATATGACATATCGTATTTTCTCCGCCCAATGTGCGACATCCGCAATCCACTTATATTAAGCATCTTCCTTGTGTACTTTAGACCAGAAGAATCAAAGGGAAGAACATATATATTTGCGTGTAATAAAAGTATGAATTATAGACTTGCAACTTGTACATCACAAACAGTCTGTCTTTGACGAGCATGTTAGATAGATACAGATATAGCAAGTGAAAACGAATGCATCTGCATTTGATCCGTTATTACTCCTCTCCATTTAGCCTTGGCTGATATGATGACTCCGTAAGAAAAACTACAAGAAGGAATGTCTTTTCGCTGAGTCTGTATCCATTAGCACAAGAGTGAGACATCCGATGTGGGGCTTCCATTACTTCGGAGGCAGAAGGTCCTAATTGGCTCGAGATAAGCATATAATAAAATGCTTATTTTCTTTTGTCTGTGCAATCTGTTATGCTGAACCAAAAGTTTCCGTCATATATAGCTTTCTTTTAAAAGACTGCAATGAAATAAGCCCGCATCAGAAGCCATGTTCACATTATTTCCAGACGCATGGCTTATTACAATCACAGGGGCAGTAATGTTCGTCTTGTAATTCAATTTTCTTTATAATAATTAATGAGAAGGAGGATAAAGCGCCATTATTTCACTTTTGTTTGGAGAGTGCTCGTGCCAGCATAAAGCGTGTGTCAATATATTTCACAAAGCGCCATGTTAATAATTCTAGTACTCCTTAATTGTATTTTTTTCGGGCTGAAGTACGACTGTTCTTGATTCCTGAGACTGTGTGCTGATGGAAATGTACTTGAGACAAAAGCAGGAGCACAGATAAGTTTAAGGGCAATATACATCTATAGATTGATATGATAGGTATGTTTTTAAAGTAGTTTTAAATCAGAAGGTTATATAGGCTATAATAGTCAGTTTGAGAATTCAATTCAATGTATTAAGTATCAGTGCTACTTGCGAATTGTACTGTTTCTTCACTCATGCACTATCGCTTCCTCTTTGTGACTTGTGTCCCTTCTGGTAATAGCACATGCAAGGAAAGGCCAATGATGCGCAATTTGCGAAAACCATTCCCTGCGACTCTACTACTCCTAATTTGGTTCTGCCCTGATATACAAGCCTTCCAAACGCATGGCGTATCATCAAATACAAATAAAACGCGATATATTCCCCACAAACTAAGGGCATCCCAATCCGTCATATTTGCAACTGTCGAGTGAAGGGGCTGTATTAGCAGGATGAATTATGTGAGGGATAACTTGTGGATCAAATATTAGCCTCTCAAGATCTGGGTTGAACATTATGCTCTATGCACAGGGTGCAAAGAAACTGCGGTCATTGACTCACAAACCTAGGATACATGCTGAAAAAGGTTACCATTTTATTGAAATGTCATACGAATGTATTAAGGATTGAAATTGATGCCCATAGGATAGGATTTTTATGTGTAGTGCCCAACTAATTGAAAACTAGAGGGTGCGTGTTTTTGACTCGCTTCAAAAAGCGTCGGCAACGAAAGCAATTTACAGTGTGAAAAGAGGACCAAATGTTGTCTGGTTTTTATTTTTCCTGTTGACACGGGTGGTAGATGATGAACGGATTCTCTTTATTCTCCTGACACCAACAATCAAAATTGTCGACACAAGAGACCGACCAGATGTAATATACATATATATATATAAATGTAGGGCCAGCAACAAAACACATCAGATTTCTGAAGCAACATTTGTTGATAGTGGCATGCCTCTCGGTAAGGAATAGAAACCATGTTAGGCAGCTAAGTACCGTATGCACGAGCTGCTAGTATTTTCCTTCCCACCCTTAACTTTCTAATTGAGTTTGCCTGATGACGTCGAGCCACTGCACGCCATCTTATGATGTAATTGTGCCCAGAATTACTACGCCACTGCGTATCATGTGATCACTAAAATATAGTGCCCGAGGATGGGTTTTGTGAATGTGTGCCTGAGGTAAGGTTTTATGCAAATTGCTAAGTATAGGTCTTGCAATTTCACCAATGCTTTGTTTTGGGACAATACAGCAAGACCACATATGGCAGCCATCAATACGTAATGTCTCGTCTTAAACCCGTGCTTAATATAATAAAGTTCTTTAAAGGAATTCTTAAGAAGACTTCTATGAAATAGCTTCAACTTGCCTGCAGTCATTTTTTTGTTTTAATGTGCATGTCCCAAATTACAAGTTATTTGTACCTCGCCTAGAAATGAACTCTGAATGAATTATTTGACATTTGTTATGCTGAACAAATGTTCGAAATGAAAATAGTTGGACGCGAATAAACACCATGAAGGAAGCGAGTAAGTTTCGTGGTTTGATTTATTTATTTATTAACGTTTCGATCTAGGCGATCTTCATCAGGAGATCAAAATCTCTGTCAATTTATTTGAGGGAGAAAAGCAAATGCCGTTGATTATTAGGTTAGAATGGAATCTCATGACATTACAGAAGGAGAATGTCATGGGCCTCTTACTTCGTACTCTGCCTCTGATTCGGAACCTGTTGGCAACATAAACATCCATAAAGCAAGCAAGGGATCTCTGCACAGATATCTTTATTGATGTTCGCACATCTTTCCTCAGGGAATATTCATAATATAGCCCTGTCATTTATCTATAGGATGGCATGGAATAAATTGTTGATCCTCTAGCATCACTGATGTTTAGCTCTTGCCCTAATGCTCCCCTGCCCTCATAAGTAGAAGATAATTTTCGTCTTATGCCTATTTTTCGGCTAACTGCATCTTTCTTTCACCGCATATAAAGCCGCTGACTCTTGTTCCTGCGACTAGAAGATGAACATTTTGTGTAGCATAGACCAAGTTGCCAGATATGATGATGAAAGATTGTGATGTGATTTCACGCTAATCTCAGCCACGATACTAAGGAAAGCGATGTGACCAAAGGCCCCCATGCGCACCACTGCCACTCATGCTTCCAGTATACCCATCCATCAAGTCAGCACTCTCTCAGGAAGACAGGACCCCAGGAAGCCTAGGCAGACAGGAGGGCCAGGCCCTCCCTCCAAAAGACAAATATTGATCACTTCTTGAAGTGTAATTTTTCTGCCTCGCGTTTGGAAACCAATAACGGATTAGGGGGAATAGAGCAGAGGGAAGTTATTCCGACTCTCTTGGACCATGCCCGCTGTTCCTATTCCCCCTACTCCTGACTC
Source organism: Sthenelais limicola (assembly GCA_942159475.1). Taxonomy (NCBI): domain Eukaryota; kingdom Metazoa; phylum Annelida; class Polychaeta; order Phyllodocida; family Sigalionidae; genus Sthenelais; species Sthenelais limicola. The sequence continues at coordinate 64,634,355 of OW804097.1, read as the reverse complement.
AATATCCAGCCCTACATCCCGATTATAACCTTTCGCCTTGATCTCTGCATTCATTGCACTAAATCTAGGTTAGCAGACCGACCAGCGTGGGTGATGTGTTCACAGAAGCTGTTCCTATATATCCTGAGACAAATAGTCTTTCCTGTATACTACTTACAACTCATTTAAATGAGGAATAACATTGTTAAATAGAATCTCTGTGATCTGTGCATGGATCTTTATGGTTTACGTTAATCCCATACCAGTGGTCCATTACTTTGCTTCAATGTGAAATGTTTTCATGTATCAAACATTCAACAGCAACGAAACCTGTCTCACCTAATATATACGTATGCGATTATAGGTTAATAAATCAACATAGATTTCCAGGGAAAAAGATAGTTGGGTGTTGTGGGAATAGCATTTAACCCACTAACATCAGCATCATGGCATACCTCTTATACCAACCAACGATCCATATATTATCCCAGAGGGTGGGATTTTCAGGGCCTACTCGGCAGATTCCTCTGATTAAGCATGGTTAGGAGGGGGAACATGGATTCCCTACTACACCAACGGGGCTCTTATATATGTACCAATGCTCGGGTGTTTGTATGGGTGTGACTAAGTTGATCAGGTCGTTTAGATATTGGTCCGTCTGTTGCCAGGGCAACCCAATGCCGAGTAAGATGAACAAGTTACCAAACACTTATTGGGTTTAGCTGTTCGCACTGCTTGATACTCATGGCAAACCTCCAGTGGTTGGAAGCGGCCTGGATGCTAAAACTTCATACCTGGCGGGTGCTTGGGATAGCATATGAATAGGGGGAGAAGTACCATAGGACCATTTGGTGGAATGGAAGTTTTTCAATGGCACTGCCAAAAGTTAGACAAACTACTGAAATGTCATCAACAGCAGCAGTAATAATTATGCATTATATATATATTGAAGTAAATGGCTAGTCGTAAGATTAATATAATCGTATAGCCTCAAGCTATCCGACAATTTGCATTATTTTAGATCTAAGAAAGATTTCAAATTATTACAAATATGTCTTCCTTCAAGATAAAATCAACCCTGTAATACTTGTAGTGTTGATAGATACATCGTTTAATTAAAGAAAAGCGTTTAATTAAAGAAAAGGTCACATCAATAACAAGCAAGATGTCATCACCTTTTACAACAGGACTGATTATTAGATGGTGGTTTAATCTGGTTACAAATATATATATAACCGATAGGACGGCCTCGCCCCAATGTGTGACACGTCAATTGATTCTCAGTACGATTGCCGTGACTGAGCAATCCGACACTAAAATGGTTTCGGAGCGTCACCTGATATGATAATTGTGTTTCTTTACACTATTTCACACCTTGACTTTGTTCGATTTTGTCTCTGGTCTTGAAAACCCAGCCACACTCAGGGTAACCTAATCGATCCTCGATTAAACATTATCCTGTCATTGAAAGCCTCTAACGCTTTGTTCCTTTGTCCTGCTCGAGTTACCACGCCTAAGGACGTGTCGATGGTCACTGAAAGTGAATCAGACCCAGGTGTTTGCCCCAAATAATGATGTGCCCACATAACACAAAACTATAGTGTAAATAGAAAATGGAAAATATATGTAATATTCATTATTCCAATGACATAATTATAGTTGGGCTAAGTGCATAAAAGAGGTTATTTACTTCAAGCAATGCTACAAATGTTTCCTTTGGTATTCAAGTACCTTAGGGTCATAGAAACCAATTTTTCATAATATGTGAGTATAAGCATTGTAAAAAATGGGAAAGCTTGAGCTCAAGAATATCCGTATACTCCCCATATTGTGCCTCTAAACGATGTACATTTGCAAGGGTGGGTCGGAAAGGGGGTGAAGGATATGGGTAGGGTGAAGTAATAGCATGTGGCCAGAGACTAGGAAAACCCTAGGTTTAAATTTCTCAATCAAAATCGAATTATGAGCGGATAGGGCCAATGAGCGACTGCTTACATTAACCGAGATCCTCGAAACTTAAGACTTAAAATCATCACGCTGAGGCAAAAATCCATCTCAGGCTTGCTGAATCCGGAAATCCGGAAATCATCCACACCAGCAAATGAGAGCAAATGAACAAATCAGTCGTACCCTTTCCAAACAAACCAGGAAGGGAATTGCACCCCCGCTACTGACCATCTCTCCCTATGCAAAGGGGGCCAATTTAATTAGAAAATTGTGGAGGTAAGATTACATCTAGTTAGAGCTAGAACCGGCATTACAATTAGTCTAGCTCCCTGCAATCCTGGCAATTTCGAGCCAGTTGTTGCTTGATCTGAGCAATCCGGACGGTATTAGGGCGAGCTCGGCGCAGGCAGTGTGCGTGTCTGGTCGGAATAAGGTATCGGTCACGAGTGGCTCAAATCTGAGCAATTGACAAAGCAGAGAGGGGAGCGACTCTCTAGGTTGGTAGGGAGCTGGAAACAGAAGGTTGCCCGCCCCTATAGCACTTACTGCCTGCGCACAGGCCCCGGGTGGAAAGCTAGAGCTACTAGTCGCGCCCGAGATTTACACCTCGTATGTTAGCTTTCGAGCAATCTTCTATGATTGGATACTGAGTGTTCAAGAATAGGCCAACTATCGATGTCAGTGAGGAGAGGGGTAACAGCAGGGGAGTGAAGCCTATAGTGGATGTAGAATCGCATGGAAATATTGATACTACAAATTACTGTTCCAATGACAACAACAGAGCGAATGTTAGACTTTACTTCTATATTGTTATAAACAAAAAGAATACCGTCTTTGTCTTGGGAGAAGTCTTATTGAACTAACGTCTTGCATATAACCACATTTTTTTCACTTATAAATACTTCGTCTCCTGCACTGTAGGTCTTGCCTTGTCTTCCAACACTCATATACTAAATGTTAATTCCCCGTGACCTTTCAAAGGCAAGAACTCTCCTCTTGTCTAGACAGAAAGGTTCACGGCAATGTTTAATCCATATGTTCTACAAGTGCTTAGAGCACTTGTTTTTTATTATATGGAAAATCATTCAAAATGTTTTATGTAGCTGTGGGGAATAATCCATGATTAAATTTCCTCCGTGACTGTATGCGTACATTCATAGATTGTAAATAAAAAGGTAGACAATTCAGTTGCGTTGATCTTTAGATATGTACATCTATAGATGTATGTAGTATGAGTTGTTTTGTCGTTAAAGGCCAATACAATATTTGATTTAACAGTTCGAATGAATGAAAAAAACGCTATATATCCACCATGGATTTTCTCAAGCGTCGCCTATGTACAAAAATAAAGTCTTCTAGTATCCCAAGTATAACACCTGACTTGCCATAAGCAGTTAGTTGTTAAAAATCTTACATGAAACCGCCAGGCTCTTCCTTTTGAACCAGTTAAATTTCAAAACATCACTATCATCACCATATATTATTTCTTACCAACTCAGTAGCCTCACATCAGCAAAATCGCAATATTATTGCTAATTATTACAGAGAATAACTTTAGTTGATCATACCTTCACGTCCTATTCTAGTATGAGTAAATACCACACCATATGGTCATTATAGTGCGGACCCTTTACACAGACAGATTTATGTCCTTCGTCATCTCTATGTGGAGTATTCTAATCACACGAAAATTGACAAAGTTATATTACTTCACTATCTACCTGTTTTAATATAAGTTTGCACTAGCAACAGGCTCTAGCTCACATCTTCCTTGTGGAAATTGAAATATTTGTTTTTCTTAATAAAAGTGTCGATTTTGAGTATTTTAAGTCGACCTGGCTCTTGAAATGAGCACTATTATGGGTTCCCAACACGAGTAAATATACTGACACAATCAGCTTGCAGTTCAGGATTATTTCATGCAGTAGGTATCGACAATTTTACGAAATGAAAGTATTGCCATACCAACCGTTTTTATTCATTAGTTTCTATTATTGTTATTTTTAGGAATGTTAAATTACTTTTTTTGTGCTCTAATAATGATAATTTAAGAGAACCTTTGGTGTGAGTGGGTGTGAGCATGCGCACAATGCGCATCCATCAATTGACTCAAGTAACTAACATAATGCTGATATTTAGGATTCTTCGGTAACCTAAAGACTAGTTTATCTAAAAATATTTCGGATATGGCTCTTTGTGTATAGATCTATTATCAACAATTTCTATGATCTTGGTAAAGCTTGTATTATATAATAGGCCTAATCTTAGAAGTAAATTGCTCGCATTGCTTATATCATTCAATTAGGTTCAACAGTATCTGAGCCTTGATCCAGGATTCGTTCTATTGGATAAACCACCATATCCTCCTCCATCCACAGTATGGTATACATATATCGTTGAAGTGTTCAGCAACGGTTTTTGTTCTCTGTTCCGTCCGAATGTCATTTATGTGGCAATGTAATCCCTGTCCTAATGAGTTTGAGGATTCCCCTAAGTAGTTCATCCCATGATATAATTGTATGTTTATGTGTAATAACCTCAGGTAGCGTTGAGGAGCTGAATGAGGGGATACAGAGAACAAGCACGCAAGTCTGATATTTCTACTCTGAAAAATAACTCCGACCACTGGACACAAGCTATAGCGATTCTGCACAAGAAGAAGGTGTATTCAACAAATATACCATACATGCTGTAAAACGTAGCTCCACCTAGTGAAATAAAATGTAATAAGCTTTACCATGAACGCGTAAATAATAGTGATAACATAATATAACATCAGTCTTGCGCGCGCGGCGTTCACACACAGCTAATGAGATCAAAAAGTGCACACACACACACACACACATATATATATATATGGATAGAGGTAAAGCCAGCAGAAGTTAGTAGTATATGGGAATTGGGCCCATTGCATGGCATCACACATTCATAGACTAAAACATAACCCAGAAAATTTAGTTGCTTTAGAGTTTTAGATTTATGTGGGTATATATGTATGTATGTACATGTATTTATGTATGTGGGTATTGTTGTAGCTAAGTATTCAAATTTACTTATACTCCTATTAACCTATAGTCTCTCCCGCTAGTAAATTGAATATAAACTGATGCTATGATAAGATACTTAATACCCATTAGTGGAAGTCACGGATATCGTTAAATACAGAAGGTCAAGCAGAGCATTTCCTCTGAGGAAGTAGTCAATCACAATCACATTTTTTTATTATTCAATTAAAGGTCAATATTTATTACAGTTACTTTTTAGTTTTTAACAATTCGATGATTAACTCTACGCAGGGGTCTGTCTTTATGAAAGCGTGAGAGAGAGAGATGTGTGTGTGGGAGGGCGGAGGGCGCAGTATTTATATGCACAAAAACATCGGAGTGTTTCATTTTCCATAGAAACCCATATCTAGTTAATTGTTTTGTCCTTCCATTGATCGACCCCCATCTCATATGCAATATTGATTATGATCACACATAAATAAAGGAGCAATTAAATGAGGATTAACAACATACGTAATAAGGTCAGGAGCAGAATTATCAGGTCATCCGTTACAAATAGATCGTCATAATCTACCCTATCTACAACAGAGCACTGTCAGTTCCAATTAATCGACCACAATTTGTTCACGCTCTTTCGGCAAAGATAAATAGTACTTGAAATCGCTTTCAGATAGATTGGGCCGGTTAACCATTGCCATCAAGCCATTCGACCATGGATCCGATTAGGGTCTAGAGAGAGAGGGGGAGGTGGATTAACCAGGCTAGTAAAGCTTTGCTGAACGTTAGGGTCTCTGGTTTACCAAGGATTGATTGCATAAAAATCCAATCGAATCAACGTCGAGGAAAATAATTCCCATTAGGGGTATAGTCTCTATAGTTTGGCTTTTGTGAAGTTGTTCCCAGCCATGGATTTCAGTGCAAGTTGTATGCTCGGAATTACGCACATTCTTAAATGCGACATTTGCAAAGTCTTTCAATCACTTGCAAACGCAAAGTACACACAGGTTATTACCTTTTCTTCATGGCCTGCAATTGACATCTTCTGGTTTACAATCTTTCCTATTGCCAATCTTTCTGATAGAAACACTTTTTATATTAAAAAAGTGGGGAGTGTACATATATATGGAGATAGAAAAGAAAAGTTCAAGGTACTAAGGAGGCCCAAGTGAATTCACAAAAGACAGGGCCGTATTGATATTTCCTGGAAGCAATATGTAATCTGGAAGCACAGCAGGATGATCTCACCCTATCTCCCGTCTAGTTGTCTAAAGTGACGTCTAATCTATGAAGGGTAGACGTCACATATAGATGCCCCTCCAGCGACAATCCTTAGAGAAGGTGCCACCCTGGAGGTATAAGCTAGGATTGGGAAGTGACATGGAGTGTGGATGTCCAGATCCTATCAAGCTATAGTCCGCACTCGGGCTGTCCCCGCTGTTTCAAAGGTCCCCAAAATATTGTTCTACATTTTAGATCGGCACCTTTCCTTGTGATAGAAGTGGTACGATACTTAAAATGATGAATTCATTCAATCAAAAATGGAAAGGTCCAACGTCTTTGAAAGCTGATATATTAGAATACTTAACTCGTTCACACTATGGAATGACATTTGGTTAGTGTTATCACTAATATTATCTGTATAATTACATCAGCATACCATAGACCTGTTCATAACCCTTGTCACTGGAGAGGAAGGTCTGACGTATTAGATATTGTATTAGATATTGTCATAAAGTTAGTACTCTATTTATTTGCAATCTTTTAGTATTCTGTTGCAACTGTTCTTTCATTCACAATCTCAGAAAGTCTACTCTGATGGTCTATATCTTGCCTTTTCCCTGTCATTCCCTCCAGTCGTCTTTGTTGATTTAGCTATGTTATGATTTATCTTCTACTTCTTTCTATCTAACCCTTTTATAGTACAATACAACTCACTGATACATTTATTCCTCCCATTTGTCGTTATTCGGACATCGATACTGGAGCCCCTTGCATCCATTTACTTACATTTTTTTTGTGGCATAATTGCCAAGACCAAACGTAATTCGAGGAATGGCTTCATCTTTGGTCAATATGTTTTAGCATAATCACGCGTGCAGGGAGGAATGGGATGTCCATGGGAGATCAATAATTGATATCATATTTGATTTCATTTCATTCCCCGGCAGGATTGATTCTTGACTCTCACGCTTTCACAGTAACACACATCACTGATATACCCATTCATTATTGATGGATGCAATCAGTAACTTCAATGTAACTGTATAATACTACTGTGATATATGTACTTGTTCATGTACTCCAATTGATTGTGTCATGCAATCATTTTCCTTGAACCCTAACTTCCAATCATATCTATCCATATTTCGCAGCAATCTGTTCGGGTGGAACGTGTTAGATTCTGGACAAAGATATTTCGTCGTCTGTTGGAGCAAGTACATTGTTTATTGGAAAGCTATGGGTCCATAGAGAAAAATCAAGAATCTTGTTTCCTGCGAGCATTCCTTCGTGACAAAGGATTAAGACACCCAACATTTCCATTGACCATCCGCCTCTCCCATCTATCACACATCAATGTCATTTTGCGTCAATCTAGTCATGATGTGCTTCATCTTCCTTGTTTTATTTAAGGTGAAGTCTGGGTTGATCGATCTCCTACACTCTGCATGACTTTGCTGGAGTGTTTGGGGGTATGGCAGTTGCGTTGCCTGCCTATGGGGCTTTAGCAGGGGCTCGTCTGGCTGCTTTGCATTGGACCTCGGTACAGAGAGAGAGAATAAGGAGGCAGAGGAGGCACTAGAAGGAGTAGAATCCCCCGGAGGGGGTCGAGGAAGGTCAACATTCAGTCATCCCCACATCGCCACAACCCTATTGGGATCCGAGCGCCAACATCGAACCCGAATCATCCGACATTGGATCACTGCCTCTGCAGCAGGCGACAAATGAAATGAATCCAGAGCCGAAGCCTTACTCAAAAATAATTCTCAGACAACACTTCCCCCGTGAGTACTATATCTGTGCACCAAGTACGCCTTGCAGTTCATACCGAGTTTATTTCCTTCCATATAACAAGATACAGTGAGGAGCTTAGCTTTGAAGATCCAGTCTTCTTCAATCTTCCTTCGAATGTATATCACTATGCCAGACAATTGGTTCCTTTCTTATGGACTGAGTGTATAAGATAAAATGGTTCTGTCTCTAAGCTTTGACACAGAAACAAGATTATAAGAAGATGGTGCCCAGAACAAAGATGCTCCAGGGGGTCATTTTACATGAATTATTTGCATGTCTAACATTATTTCTCGGTTCTGTCAACAGAGGAGGACTCGCTCTTCACTTCTTCTGTCGCTGTACCAACATAGGAGAGGGTTTGCTTGCATTTTTGCTCACAAATTATGAATGGCGTTCCTTTGTCGGTCAGGGAATAATCAAGATGATAATCGTGGAAGTCAGAACTAATCTCTACCGCAGTTTCTCTACGATTGCTTTTTTGTTAGAAAGAATTCTAATACAGACTTTGCAAAAGATTACTGTCAACACATCTGCGTCTAGCCACCCCTTTAATACGTGTCCTTATTCTTGAAATGAGCATACATTTAGAGGCCATAGCAAGATAAGACCAGCGTTCTGTTCTCCCTATGGATTCCACTTGGTCGCATTCGGAGAATCGCCTAATCACGGCGATGCATTAATACTTGCAAAAAACAAGACGTATATATGTGAATTGCCTTCAACCATTCTTTGCGAGTCCAATGTTTAGTAGCTCGTGATGCATTCCCTTGATAATATTTCCAGACGGTTGTTCTATTCCATCCAGCCTTTGTTTGATTGCAGTTCCTCCACATTGTTTCAATCCCATAGTTAAGCAAACATATATCCTTTATATATCAGACCATGTCCTTTATATATAAGAAAAGGACATATCCGGCAATATGAGAATGGGACTGGCTTCATGAGTAATATTAGCAAGGCATTATTGATTTTTATATTGATTTTGTCCCCATCCATAGTAAAGTAAAAACCCTTGAGATCTAATGACCTGCCCTAATTCATGCTACATAGTATTACAATTAGGTTGCAGTCAAATCGAGAAGCAAAGAAATCTTGCCCAACACAATAACCGAGGAAGAGAGAAAGAGGAAAGATAGGGAGAGAGAGGAGAGAGAGTGCAAGTGAGAGGAAATTTTCTCAAGAGGATTGTGAAGGGCTGGTGAGTAGAGCAATTTAAAATGTATGACAGAGAGGAATAAGAGCCAGAATGTGTTGCATGAAGAGATATAACCCAGAAAACCATGAGTGTAGCGGAAGGCGAGGGGAAAGAAAGTTACCCATCGTCATTTCACAGCAGGTAGCCCGAAGGGTAAGCCAGCAATAATAGGAAGGAAATCTGCAAAATTTCATGTCAGTTTGAAATCCAGATGTCAAATCCAGCCTGCCCGAACATCCCCGAGACTCTTGAAAAGGCTTCGCCCTGACTCATAATACTATAGCATCCTTAACTCTTGCAGTTGGCTGCCTAGCTGGCATGTAAAATATTTCCCCCATAGCCTCTCCTCATCTCCATTCGTAAATCCTCTTTTGGAGACCCTGGCAGGGGGTAGAGATGTTCTTAGACCCTGATACAAACAGGAGAGATAGATGGTGTACGTGAACATGGATGGATGTGATAAGGCCAAAACTTTATACCTAGTCGAAAAAAGAGCAATTTATTGATGTAATGTCCTTTTCCCTGACAGCCATGGCGAAATCGATTTGGGGTATTTTAATTTCTATATGAAGCAAACATGATCCTTCGTTTATTTATGTTCGTGTTATAACTCATGTTCATAGGTTACCTATTGTTCATAATCCTCTAGTGATTTGTTTTACAATAATATGATTGAAATCATATATCCGAAATTTGAGATGCTGGGGGAAATAGTTGGATCATTTTAATCATCTGTCATAACATTGAGGCGTTTACGTAAAGAAAGTATAGAAGCGGTCAAACGGTTTTGTTGTACAAGCATCAGAAAACATTGTTTGGATCATTAAATATCTCCTACGTCCTTCTGGAAGGGATCTTATCTGACACAAAACGGGATTTCGATATTGGAGAACTGTCATGTATTCAATCCACCAAGGGCTTCCGTTTTGACAGTAGCTTCAATTATACGTTCCGCCTGTCAATGAAATACCAGATTCCGAAACCCTCGGAATAAAGTTAAAGGCTGTTGAGAGAACTCCGTTGACAACGCTCTGTCATTCAAAAAGAAAATGACGAACTCACTTCCTCTCACAAATGACCTTTAATTTAAGTGAAAGTAAAAAAGACAAGTAAAATTCATGAATCACTACATATGACAGTAAAGGTGAAAATGCGTCAACACTGTTCATTTCGATGTAAGGGTTCAATAAATGGGTGTGGTATAAGATTTCTTTTTTTTTAAAAAATCAGTCATTGTTATGAAAAGGTTCAAGTTTATTTTAGAACCTTATCAGAAAGTATATTATTCATAAGAGGAATCCTATAACTTGTCCCTGTTAAATAATAGTAATCGATCGTAGGTTCTAATTATATCTTTACACAGAGAATATCCTAGAATAGAAATATGCCAAACTTACTCATTCTCTTTATACCACGAATACACGTTCTCCTCTTTCTACTCTTTGACACAAACGTGATAGTCACGAGAGAGTCTGAGGGAAAAAACAGAATAAAAATAAATTAAAAGACACTTTAAATACGAAAAGAAGAAATGTTGACAGATAGAAGCAAGAAGACATCTCTGATCTTCTAAGGACCAACAGCCTTGAGACGATCTCATAGCACGCTGCCGTGAGGTATTGACGTTTGTGTGAGGGCTTACTTTCAAAATCATGCGATGGTTAGTTTATGGTATATATATCTACAACCATATATATCACTTGGTTAATTCTTGATGTATTGATTTAAATCGAATACTTATCTTTGTTTCTTTTGTCATAGGACAAATATTATGACCTTACTTAGCAGATATTCGCATATAAATCTGGAAAAGGAGTTCCCTTTTAAGTGCTGCCCTTTGGGTATCATTGTCAATCCCCATTTTGCACCTTCAAATATATTGTCTGAGGTCGGGTCCTATGGGGAAAAAGCTCTATTGATCCAAGGCACCAATCTATTGAAGATGTCTGTTTGTGCCACGAGAAGCCTTCCTCCGTCCTCCCCATATAGATCACTGTCTAAAACAGGAGTTGAAGATGAGCTTCCCCAGTCTGGGCGTTATCAGATATTAGAGCACTTAAATCATTCTGCTAAGTCATCTCCAGATAGGTATTACCCAACCATCTCATGTAAAGGGGCCCAGTCTGGAGATCTTCATTGGCTTGATTGCTTTTCAAATGCTTATAAGTGGAATTCCATTATAAGTTTCTTTACATGTGAATGACTATACTAGAGACACGTCATTAATGGCGCTTAGATTACTGACCCATTTTCACAATCTCTCGCACCACCTTTTCCTAATCGATACTGAAATGATAATGATAAGATGTGGCAGCTGTGTGACTATCTGTATAATTGACCGATTAAATTGAATGAGATAAGAAGGAGCTTCGCTGTATTAACAACACATAAAGTATTAAAAATGTAGCAGTGCCTTTAAAGGAAATGCACAGAATAAAGGAGCAGAATGAAGGTGCAGAGTGAAAATTGTGGGAGGAAGGGGAAGAAATATTGGTGAGGTAGTAGTATAGGAAAACTAGAAATCAGGGTCCAGTTGCATAACAAATCCTTATTTTCCTTCTTTAGCTACTTTTCCTTGATAAGCAATTGCTAGGAAAGCTTTGGAGAAGGAATTCTCTAACACGAACAAAGTTAATTTTCATTCCTACCGTAGATATTTCCTACTTATAAGCAAGGATAAATAGCTTAGCAAGGAATATTTTATGTAAGGATTTCTAATGCAACACACCTAGTCCGAGATGGAAAAAGGAAAAGGGAATGGAAAGAGAAGAGGTAGGTGGTACCATTAACGAGATCATTGGCAGAAAGCATCAGACCATATACTTGGTTGTGACTAGGGTGCTTAATATCAGCAAGGCATTCAGGATGCCTTACTGAAGCCACAATAATTTGTTGCCAGGTCTTGATCCTTGGAAGTGGATCATAGATCTACTCTGATGTCGTGTCTTGTGCTTTTACCAGGTGTATAATGAGAGCTGCCATAATGCATAGGAACGATTTTTGTAATTTCTCCTTCTGAGAAGGATATCAACGGATCGGGGATACAACATTAATATGCTATTATTGCTCATCTCATCTGAATAAGACTTGCGTGTCCGATGTCTTTATACATTTAATTATCTTTTATACAGTGTATCTTGAATACCATATACATAACATATCACAAAGGCTGCACATCTTATTAACCTCTTACAACAAGTCGCTGGAGATATAATCCATTGTTTATCACATTTTCAGGCAAAGTCATTGGGAAAATGACAGACACATGTATACGTATGTTGCTGGTTCTGAAGGTGGAGTGGAGAGGCAAGGTCCTACCTACAAGGTTCACTGGCTAATGATAGTTTGCAAATGTCATTTGCTGTGGGATAACTTTCCTAGCTAGTTCTAGACGTCCTTGGATCTCAATACATAAATCATAACTTTAGTTTTCCTCAAGGTTAACCCAGGTGACAAAACGTTATGTCTCATGGTGTCTTGTCAGGAGATGGGCCGACTGACAAAAAGCAAACGGCCTTCGTAAACCATGAACGAGGTTGTTTATGGGGAAGGCCATCTTGGAATGTATTCCATTCAATTGTTAAATTATTCTTATGTTCTGATGAACAACGTTTGATTTTAGCCAGAATTATATAAGGAAAACACCCTCTTTGTGACGTCATTATGATTCCCGCGAGTTTCTCATATAATAAGAACAACAGGAGGCAAATGATGTTATTTGTGATAAAGAAAAATATCTTTCCCTTTTTAAGAAAGATATTAACACTCTGAAATGGTGTCATTGGCAAATGAGTGTCAATTTAGGATATCATCAGTATCTCAAGTATATAAGATGTAATCTAATTATAGTATTTAGCATAGGAGTTCTTCATAATAATATCATTTTAATCAATTATAATACTCCCAACAATAACTTATATATAATATACATGTTTTGCTTCCTTGGTCTTGAATAAAATGCAATATAAGACTGAAAGATAAGGCAGTTACTGATCGTCAGATTGGCTGTTCGCTCCATCCCTTTCTAACCCAAACACTATTGCAAGTTACCATGAATAAAACATTTCATCACGAGAGACTGTCGGTCGTTCACTACGACATCGCTTTCACAAGAGCAATTGTAGTTTTACCCCTCTACCTCCATTACCAGGAGTCTCCATTTCTTTCTCCCTCCCAGGATTCCAGACTGAACAAGAGCCCGAGTAAATAGATCGAAGTAGGCTTACTACAGGATATTGTCAACATCTCCGCATTCTGTTGAACGGCTTAACTGAGATCTACTGATAACTGTGTTTATATTGTCTGGACACAATAATTATACAGGATGGTACGTGCAAACAGTAGTCTTCTTTAAAGAATATAAAGGTGTATTGATGGAGGTAATGGAGGGAACTGGAATTACTGGATTTAACAGAGCCATGCGTCTGAATATTGAGTATGCTAATGCACGGTCATATTGAGCTTTCGTCCCAAATCAATTTGACTCCTCCGGATATTAAAATATCTCCATACATTCTAAAACAAACTGAATCATCTTTTCATCAAACCCATTTTCTTTTAGAAATGTTAGGCTGATACATACTACTATGGCTTACGATTGCATAATTGTTTTGAGTACAAACAATCCAGAATCATACAGGCCCTTCGTTATATTAGTGATGCATCATAATTAGGACCCCATAGGCTGTCCTCTGACAATTTGATACTAATATGATGGCCTACAATTGTGATTAAGTGCAAAGCAATTGATGATCAATACCTACCGCTTTTGCTTCGCGATTTGCTACTTAATATGGAGGTATTCAAAGTAATTCACTACACCCATGATGTGATTATTTTGAAACTTTTTAAATGAAGAAAAAACCTAGGTGTGATTTTGCTCGAGGATAAATTAAAATCGATTGAGGTATGCATGAGGCAACCTTTTGCAATATCTACATCTCTAAGACGGTATGAGCATGGTTAACGCAGGCTCCAATAGTATTTGTGTTACTATATTAAATGTCATAAACACACCGCTGTATTGATTCATGTTATTCCGTACGTGACAGGGAGGATACTGACATGCTTTAATAAACTGCTCCTGTGTATACTCATACATTATGTTAAAAACTGATTATTGTACTGCACAAGATCTCATTCAGCAGCTGCCTGAAGCCGCTAATTAATCTGGTCCATGTCTTGATTGCCGATAATAAATCAAAACAAGTACATACTACTCTGTCTACAACTCCCTACTAATCATTATCTAATTGAATCATCAATTATTAATACGCTAATGATCCTAATGATACAAGTGTGGGTGATGGTTACATAAATAAAAAGAACCAAGTGTTGGCATACTTTTTCGTTCTTTGGCAACTTCTCTTTCATATTTCCTCATTAGAGATAATTGATCCAGTGTTGTCTTTGTATGATTATCACCATTGAAAGCCTATAAATATATAATATGTTGCTTTAGCCTTTTTTCTTTTTTCAATTTTCAATACATATATATATATATATGATACTTCTTACAGCAGAAACTGCCTCGAATGTCATCAGACATATTAAAAATAAATCGTCTATCTATCTATTGTCTTGTGTCAATATAAAGTGTCTTGGGAAACGACTAATATCAATATATTCCCATTGGAGCCTTCTTATGAATCTTAAGAAGAGCTCTATACTTCTGAAACCTTCATCTCAAAGTGTAGGACAGACCTGATTACAGTCGTGTTGGCACTTATGGACGGGCGACCTAAGCTGTGATGATCTCGATTAGACCAAGTGTATTTCTCCAGGGAATCTTTAATACTAAACATAGTAATGAAGGACTTTCTCTTTCTATCTACTCGTACTGTGTTGTCGATGAATGAAGTCTTCAATCCCTCTCTGTTTTTATTCCCACCCATCGAGCTACAATCACCACAGACACTACCACCCTCGTGAACCATCTCTAGTCCTTTTTTCGCATTTGTAAAAACAATTTCACTCTGTCAATATGCCATACAGCAGAGGCTGTGGTTTATGCTTCCTGAACCGATAAGCGCCATATCCTGCCCGAGATGGTTGAAGGCTATGATATTTCCATTTATGCAGGGGAAATATATGTACTCTTTTCCACAGTGCAGTACAAAAGCCCCTTCCTTCTTTCAAGGGGAATGTACCCTTGCTTTTCGAAAGGCTTGATGGGTAACCAAACTGTAATTAGATAAATCTTAAAATCTGTAGGACGCCTTGTCAATATCTGAGTGTTTGAGTATCGATCAATATTCAACGAATGATTGACTAGCCTACACCTAAAATCCTCTTCAGTTGCCATCGGAAAGTGGGTATTGAAGTCGTGAACAAGAGATGCCTATTATAGCCTAACTGGTTATACGATAACAGAATTGGGGGAGGTACCGAAGTACCCGATTTTGGGCTCAGTGTAATGATTTTCACACATAATTAACTAGACGTGAATAAATGTAAATGAAATGATTATATTAGTCAGGGTTCTTATGTACATGAAGTTGCCCCTGTAGGGTATTGATGGAGAAAGTGAAAACTATACATTTTCGGAAACGTTAGGACCCATAGATTATGAAAACCAATGTTGCCCAAAACGTGTCGGCCATCTTGGCCGCCATATTGGACAATCCAAGATGGCCGCCAATCCAAACCTATTTATGCCCATAACTATCTTATTACTGGTCATAGAAACTTGATTTTGGTGTCTACACCAAGGTTTTCAAGGTCAAGGAATACAATGAAGATATCTATTTGAGCCTGGCATGTGTCGGCCATCTTGAAATCCAAGATGGCCACCATTCCAAACATTCTTTTGCTCATAACTTCATAATTTTTTATAATAGAAACTTGACTTTGGTGTCTACACATAGGTCTTCAGGGGCAAGGAATACAATGAAGATGGTTAATTGGGTCTGGCATGTGTCGGCCATCTTGAAATCCAAGATGGCGGCCATTTGGGAAATGACTGTTATTGTAAGGAATCTTAAATCCAGTCTAACTTCTTACTTTTTATAATAGAAACTTGATTTTGGAGTGAGTGAGTAATGGTTGCTTAATGCCATGACTTGATTTTGGTGTCTACACATAAGTTTTCAGGGGCAAGGAATACATTGAAGATGGCTGATTGGGTTTGGCATGTGTCGGCCATCTTGAAATCCAAGATGGCCACCATTCCAAACATTCTTTTGCTCATAACTTCGTAATTTGTTATCATAGAAACTTGATTTTGGTGTCCATACATAGGTTTTCAAGGTCAAGGAATACAATGAAGATGGCTGATTGGGTCTGGCATGTGTTGGCCATCTTGAAATCCAAGATGGCCACCCTTGAAAACATTCTTTTGCTTATAAGTTCCCTATTAGATCTCATAGAGACTTGCTTTTGGTGTCTACACATATGTTTTCAGGGTCCAGGAAGAGTGGCCATCGCTAGCACGGGCAGGGAGGCCTCTTTTCTCCTTTAGTCATATCGATAGCCCTGATGATCGATGGGTATTTATCTGTAAACTTTATATGTATATGTTGTTTCTCCTGCCTTTCCCATCGCCACCAACCACGCCAACCCACCCTCCGTCCCTGTCGCATAGAATAACAGCATCTACACGATCCTGAGATAAAAAAACAAGGCTGTGAGACCCTACCGAGGCTCGAACTCCCAAACCTTCACTCTAAATGCCAGTGCTCTATCCACTGGGCTATGGCCCTTGGGTGGAGTGGTTACTGAACTTTGCCAGTCATATGAGCAGGGCCAACACATGGCAGAGGAGGGAAGAATGTCCATTACTCCTTTATGCATGCTATGATGACTGTGTTACTTTAAAACATCAATCTAGAGGTATTGAGAGGGCAATCTGTGGCAACGGAAATGACTAGATATATCAGATCACTGTAAAAAGTGTTTGTGTGCCGTTTTGAGCATACATCCTTTCTCTGAAATAGAGAGACTGGGGTGACACCTACAGGAATTAATTGTTACCTAGCAGCACCCCTTGGGTGGCCAAAACTTAGTCATGTGATGTCAAGGAATTTTTTTTTTTTTATTACTATTACGGCCAAACATTTGCAATGAAGATAGCTGATTGGGTCTGACATGTGTCAGCCATCTTGAAATCCAAGATCGTGGCCGTTTTGAAAATGACTGTTATTGTAAGACCTCAAGATCTCAAATCCAGCCTGGGTTTTCTGTTTTTGAATACCCTATTCATGGTTTTACCATGGTATTATTTGAGTGCAAAGCTTTGTGCCAAGACTTTTTTAAGATGGCTTCCCCTAGCAACATCACAATACAATGGTTGTCATAGATACCCGAGGAAGGTCTATATTTTATTAAATATAACATGAGGGTATGCCTCAAACCTGGTCCTGGGTAAGACCTTAAAGTGCCTGGTCCTGGGTAAGACCTTAAAGGGCCTTTCTGTCTCTTTTCTCTGTCTCTCTCTCCCTTCTTCTCTATCTCTATTTCCTGGGTATGATCATAAACTGCCTCCCTCTCAGCTCTCCCAACCTTGATATAACACTTCAAAGTGTTGATAAGGGCGTAAAGCCACCAATCTCAATCACTCACTCACTATGCCTCAAAACATAAGACCAAGCATGAGAACAAGATTGGCATCTTTTTCACATTATATTGTTGCAACAAAGTTTAGGAATTGCTATGCTATAGACCACAACTATATCACATCCTGTTACCATGAAAACATGGAGTAAATACAGTCTTTATGAGATAAAAATGACTGATCCCACAAGATTAATTCTAGAAGAACCTACATTTCAATTTTTATGAATGTGCAACAATAACTGTAATAATAGGAACATTTGAAAGGAAACTGAGATTCAGATGATTTAATCATCTTCCACATGCTGATCCATGACCCTATTATATCCTGTATGTTGCCCCATGACCCTATTATATGCTGTATGTTACTCCATGACCCCATTATCCCCTCTATGCTGCTCCATGACCCTCCATTATACCCTGTATGTTGCTCCATAACCCTATTATACCCTGTATGTTGCCCCATAACCCTGTTATACCCTGTATGTTGCTCCATGGCCATCATTATACCTTCTATGCTGCTCTATGACCCCTTTATTGATCCTTATATATGTATACCCTCAGACAAATAAAAGGGCTCCATGACCATCATTATACCCTCTATATTGCTCCAGACCCATCATTATACCCTCCATGTTACTCCATGACCCCCATTATACCCTCTATATATATATTACTCCATGAACATCATTATACCCTCTATATTGCTCCAGACCCATCATTATACCCTTTATGTTGCTCCATGACCATCATTATACCGTCTCTGCTGCTTCATGACCCCCATTATACCCTCTATGAAACATCATGACCCCCATTATACCCTCTATGCTGCTATGTGATGCCCATTATATCCTCTATGTTGCTCCATGACCCCTCATTATACCCTTCATGTTGCTGCATGACCCCATTATACCCTCTATTTTACTCCATGACCCCATTAATCCCTCTATGTTACTGCATGACTATTATTATTAGACCAAGTGTCCACTAAGTAAATGACAAACTGGCAGCCTCTCAGAAAGACAGGTCGCCCTGTCATCGTTATACCCTCTATGTTATGGCATAACCACTATTATAACCTCTTATGATGCCCTATAACCACCACTTTACCCTCTATGCTGCTGTTGTTTAATGGTCCCCATATGATAACCTCCATATTGTTTAATGGCCCCTTTCCAATACCATTGATGTGATGTGTGATCCTCGTTTTGCCTGTATATTGCCCTGTACTCTCAGGGACCTTTCCCTTTAACCTTGAAATAAATGGAAGAAGGGCAACTTAGCCCGAAAGCTAGTGATGAAATAAACAAATTCTAACACAAAGGGGTTTAGTACCTACACCCTGTCCAGCCTATGAAGCACCAAAACCCCAATGCTAGCCTATACCAGTACTCATTGAAGTCTTGGTTCTACAGAGCCTGGACAGAGTGTACCTACCATCATCCCACAACCAACATACCGGGCTTAACAATATACGTTGCCTGCTCTGCAAAAACAGGTCTTATTTAGGGGGTATATAAGACCTTTGCAGGGCGGCTCACAACAGTGATATTCCCACTTACCTTGATACATCTTGAAATAAATTGTTCAAGATATAGACTGCAGTTTGTAATTTAGATTTACACAAAATTTAGTGTAGAATGAATAGTAAGGCTTAGTTATCATGACAGCAGACTTTCCCATGATACCAAAAATGGGTTATTTTTCTTTCCCCTAATGTCAGTTACCGTAGTGGCCCGTTCATAAGCCCGGGCTTGTATTTGTTTAGACCCCCCTCTTGCCCCGGCTTGCAATTGAGATAATTAAATTTCAGTGGATTTTACTTTTTCATGACCCCTACACCCCCGGTCTGTATTTGAGATAGGCTTATAAACAGGTCCCGGCTTATAAACGGGCCACTACGGTATTATTGTATGCATTAGGTTACCGTTTTCCTCTATTGCCATATTTTCATAAGAGAAAATAGGATGTCACATCCCAGAATTTTGCTATTTTTATATTTCAAGGTCATATTTGGTGACCTTGACCTTGATCAAGTTATTGTTTCGAAAAGAAATGATAACGGTTAGATACACCATCACTATTCCCAAATTTGGTCACAATGCTGACAAAAGTGTAGATATGGGACACAAAAACCTATTTCTTGCTAAAATACAAAAAAATCACTAGTTTCCATGGAAACAGGCCATTTAGAGGGTAGGGATAGGCTTTTGGCCCTTGGCCGCTGGCCTATTACAGGTAATGCATGTTATGTAAGGAAATCTGTAGTCTGAGAAAAGAGCATCCATATTGTGCTTAGGTTAATAAATTGCTTTCACTGGAGCAAACTATGAATAAAACCACATATTATATCAACTCAGACAAATACAAAACCTTTCATTGCATTAAGAGGTTGTTTAAGATTATTTCACAATTTAACCTAAAAGCCCCAGTACAACTTAAACTGCCCATATAACAAGGCTTAGCCAAGTATCAATTATCTGTGACATAACAATAATAATGCAAAAGGGTAAAAGAAGTTGCCATCATGAAATCCAATTTGGGAATTTCTAGATATTAGATTTCAGTATGGCTGACACATAGCAGACCCAATCAGACATCTTCATTGCATTCCTTGACCTTGAAAACCTAGGTGTAGAGACCAAAACCAAGTCTCTATGACATCTAATAAGGAACTTATGAGCAAAAGAATGTTTTCAATGGTGGCCATCTTGGATTTCAAGATGGCCGACACATGCCAGACCCAATCAGCCATCTTCATTGTATTCCTTGCCCCTTAAAACTTATGTGTAGACACCAAAATCAAGTTTCTATTATAAAAAAGTAAGAAGTTGGACTGGATTTAAGATTTCTTACAATAACAGTCATTTTCCAAATGGCCGCCATCTTGGATTTCAAGATGGCCGACACATGCCAGACCCAATTAACCATCTTCATTGTATTTCTTGCCCCTGAAAACCTATGTCTAGACACCAAAATCAAGTTTCTATTATAAAGAATTAAGAAGTTATGAGCAAAAGAATGTTTGGAATGGTGGCCATCTTGGATTTCAAGATGGCCGACACATGCCAGACTCAAATAAATATCTTCATTGTATTCCTTGACCTTGAAAACCTTGGTGTAGACACCAAAATCAAGTTTCTATGACCAGTAATAAGATAGTTATGGGCATAAATAGGTTTGGAATGGCGGCCATCTTGGATTGTCCAATATGGCGGCCAAGATGGCCGACAGGTTTTGGGCAACATTGGTTTTCATAATCTATGGGTCCTGACGTTTCCGAAAATGTATAGTTTTCACTTTCTCCCTACAGAATTACACAAGGAACCGGACTATATATATAAATAGCATTTCTATGAAATTTATGGCCCCACGTTTTATATATATGCACCATTTCTATATTCCCTTTTTGATTATAGAAATAACATTTTACTTGATGGCAAGACCTGTTATCAGCTGAGGAATACAATAAAAGTGATCTTCTTTATTTTTATGACATGGATTTGGGAATGTACCTCTGTCCGGTAAGAAAGAAAATAAAGCCAAAGTCAAGGGATATCTGTATCTTAAGATCATATGTGCACTATTAACAGAATACATCAATATTTTATAATTTAAACGTTGTGAGATTTCATCTCTATATATAATATATGATATTTACAGTTAATCATACATAAAATACGTATACATATATACTTCAGTTGGCATTTGTGTAATTGATCTTTATGACTGGGACTATGATAATAAAGGTAGCGAAATGAGTTTTGTGACTTATAATCAGTAGGAGAAATGTAAAACAGCCCGCAGCGCCGGATGATGGGACCTTTTTAAACACAAACTATAACACTTCACTCCCTCAGAGTATAGTTAGAGCAGTGCTAATTGATGGGACTTTAGATATTGAACAGCGAAAATCATTACGACGTCGTATCTCACTATGAATGAGGTAATGGAGTCAAACAATTTCGTACGGTTACTTGCTATGCTTTTGTAATTTCTGATAAAACAATGACAGCGCATTATAAGTATGACACTTGTAAAATCAATATATAATACCGTCAATATAACCTAATCATTATGGTTTTTGTCTTTGTATGGCTATGTTTGAAATTAAGTTATGTCGAGGAGAACAATATAATTAGGTTAAGATTATTTATTCAGGTCAAAGACGCATTTCGCAATAATACGATCTTTCCATTATTGCATGATTGAAGTTGAGACTAAATTTTACCTTTACAACAGAAAGACAAAAACTATACCGATACAGTAGGTAACCATATATATGTGATCCTCGTACGAAGACACTATGAGAACCATATAATACTTCTTGAATTTGGCCTAAGAAAAAGTCACCTTTTGTGGAACTCAAGTGCTGAAGAGTATTATTGAGCAGCTCCAAGTTATATAATACAGCTCATAAAATATTAAATTTTATCAAAACAATATAATAGTGAAAAAAGGTCCGATAAATCACAAAGGAATTCTGCAAGCAGTGCACATCAGTTTCCTATTATAGTAATAAGTCTCCACAATAAGACTTAATTTAAACTTAATCCCATTTTAATTCCTGCAATATACAATTCTGAGTGGCTCCTTATAGCTGTGTTCTCTCCATATAGCTGCACTCTCATCAGTCAAAAACAAAACATTTGACTAAAGTTTTGGAGGATTTGGTCCGGTTGTTTTGGCAACAGGACTTCATAAACGTCCACATTTGTGATGTGCTTCAGGAAAATGAGTTCACCAAGAGCTATTGCAAACATTTGTTTCAAAAATAAAAATATCAAACTTAAAATATAGAAACACGTATTAGCTATCCTACTGATTACTATGATTGGAATCATCTTGATCTCATCTTTTCAAATATGATGGTATCTCAAAAACCATTGTTGCGACTTGTGACTCATCTTCCTGTAGCACATCACATGTATGGTCGCTTTCCTGCGATGGCTTTGTTGTTGTTGAGACTTTTATTGCCATATTTGTGTGGTCAAGTCAGAGGGTCTAACTCCTTAATAAAGGAGGATTTCACGCTCATCCGGACAAGCAATTGATAACAAGAAAAAATAGGAGAACAGTCCAGCATTAAGTTAACGCCTTAATGGTGGGTGGCCCCTATTTAAAAGTCTATTTTTAGATGCATGGTGCTTGCTATCTAAGTTTAAATGACAATACAGCTATGACGTCACTCATATCGCTCAGGGCGGCCGTATTAAACATATAATAGCAGCAGAATATTGATACATTTAGCCCTATAAGTCATTATATGAGCACATCTGTATTGACTCAGAATACAGTTTTAAATATCATGACCTCACTGAGTTAACAGCCCTGGAAATGCACTCCTCTAAACTTTGCCAGCTCTAAACTGGTAGAACCATCTACAGAACATGAAGGATCGAGCACAATGTGCATAGACTATTAACTCTAGACTTTCTCGACGAGATCAAAGCGCGAAGAATGTTCTAATAAAGAAAGCATTTTTGTTCCAAGAATATCTATCCAGTTAAGGCAAGCTTGAAGAGACGCCAATGGGCAATCCATTTACAACGTTGTTCTAATTGGATGAAGATTCAAAGTGAAGGGTAAATAAAGGAAATTCGGTACCAATACCTTTTCACTTTTCCCAGACACTGCTGGTTTAATTATTTTACGGGCAATTCGACCTACCACTAGCGAAGAACTGAAATGTGCTCTTGTTATACAATAGACGTATCCCATTCTAATTTATACCAGAGTTTGTAATTCGAACTGGCGAAGGAGAAGAGGGCCCAATATTAACGAGTCTTTCGATTCTAAGACTCGAATGAAATAAAATGGGTGTATTAGAATCTGGTCTGAAAATTTGAACTAGACTATCGCATACGTCATTCCGATAATCACATTTTCAGCTTATCGGAGGGATTTTCGTGGGATCTTACTCAATGCTTCAAGACCGTTTTTGAGACAGACAATTGTTCCGGTCTACCAAGTCTGGCAGGCCCCTATATTTCTTCAACAGTGCCTGGAAAAGGCAGAGATAGCATCTAAGAAATAAATACCGTCCATAGCATCGCAACACCTCTGCAGTCTTCTCCTGCTTATACATAAAAACACTTTGAGCCACGTGAAGGTAATACAGTTACGCGCTGCATAAATACAAGCCTGAAATCTATAGGGCTTGAAAGCACCTTGAACTACTAGAAGTGGAAGGCCCCCAACAGTGAGTTTTTCAGATACAAATACTCTCAGGTCAAAATATCAAGGTTTTAGCGTCCATTAAAATTGTCGCTGCACACAAGGAAGACTTTTGCTTTGGTCGCAGTTCAATCAGATAACATGTTTTTAGTGAGCAATATGTATCTAGGAAATGTCCGTGTCGTGCCTCGGGCGATGCCAATGGGCAGCAGCTCTCAAGGGATTTCAGTTTCCAATTTAGATCTTTGCCACATTCCTGTCAACTGTTAAGTATACAATAAGGAAAAAGTGCAACTCAAGATGAGAGAGGAATGTTATTGATCTGTTTTTCTCAAAGGTTACGAACGCCTCCGCCATATGCATGTATTGGTGGAAAACGCCGCTGACTAATACAACTATTTCTGTGCCCATCTGCTTGTGGGAGGTCAACTCTTTTGACCTGCATGCCATTTGAAATTTGTGCCAGGCTCATCAATAATTGTCGCTCGCTGTGATTCCTTGAGCATGGGTGTCATGGGTGGTGGATATGCTTGCGCGGGGACTAATAAAATTGTCAATTTATTGAAGCCACCTCTTTATGTCCAAACTCTTGCGGTCAGGTTGTCTTAACCGACCACACTTCGGAAATAAAAGGGAAATTGCGTGCCACGCGTTTCTCTGGCAGGTGATAAAACTTCAAACAGGTTATTCTGACTCAGAGTGATCCTCTTATAATAGTCGCTGTCTCAGCATTGCAAGTCAAATGGACGCTAATTACCTTGCGGATTTTAATTAGTATGTTAAGCTTAATTGAGGGAGGGCATTATTTCATCGTACGTTAGGTCAGATGGCAGAGATGGGGACGTTCAAATAATGAACATTACTCTCAATGGGGGTGGATGGGTTTGTTGGTATCCCCCATCATAGTGGCATCATGTGGATTCTCAACCCGGACAAGTTCGTGCTAAAACGCTCGTTTGGGGTCTGTAATCACCTGGCACTATTTCCCTCCCGACCAGCATGAACCCCCTGCCCGAGCCCGAGTTCTCTCATTATCAGGCTATGCATAGAAATAGAATTCTGAATGGCAAGGGTTGTAAAGGGAAAATGCTTGAGTATTCTCAAACCAAATAAAAATCTGTGAAAAAAACCACACAGATCGAGTAAAAGAGTTACAGAGAAGTGATATAGCCACATTTCCAAAGTAGAAATATAGGAAGGTCTTCAGAGCTCTATGTGTTCACATTTAAAAGGTCATTTCCCGCTTTATTTTGATTTGCATCTCTCCGTCTGCCTATCATGAAATGTCTATGGGAATTCTATTTGAGTGACATCTTCTTTAATGGGTAATGATGGGGCAGTAGGAGTAAGGGGTTAACACTAATTTGCCTCTTTCACCAGTGCATTAGAGTCTAAAATCGTAAAGGTCACAAGTAACATCGCACTAAAGAACAGGATGATGGCTTTTTAGTATAGGACAGAAGCGGTCAAGAGGGGGGGGGGGGTTCTTTTCTTTCAAAAAGATTTATTTCAGCATTTTCATTGTACATACTCTCGGTGGACATTAGGAATTAGGACATGGGAGGATCTCTACAAAGAAATCACCACGTCGGACTAATGTTCAGAAGAATGCCTAGCCATTGGAAACCATAATCTCTAGAAAGTAATAGCAAAAAGAAGAGATCTACTATCATTGCCTCACCATACGTTGAGCTCCGCGCAATTGCTGTGAAGATATGAATGGTGCAATATCTCACAAGGCCACAGGTATTATTTGTTAAAGAAAAAGCATTTTCTTTTGTTTCAGTTAATCTATTCATAACCTTCGTAGACCTCTTTAGATAAGGTAAATAAACACCAGTAAATCCTAACGCTGAAATTAAAAAGTGAATAAAAAGAGACGACATAACACCGCATTAAACCTATTCTTAACTTCAGTAAAAACACATTTAACGATTGATGAGTAAGTACATGAACTATGTGTAGTGGGAATAGCCTGATGCCAAACCAATTTAAATAGGGTGATAGGGTTATTCTATAATTTAATAGTTACACGAACACTAATCGGATTATGGTCAGGGATGTAATGTCAGAAAATGATTTCGATTTGATATCAGGCGATCCTGAGTTATTGCTTAACTTAACATGGGTATCAGTGGTTGGTGTTTGTTGAGAAGCCAAGTGTAAAATCGCTTTTACCGAGATTTACTGCAATGGTGGGAGTAGAGTGATAAAGGCGATGCTTTTGCCTATCCCAGGAGTCTATAATTAGACCTAGCCTACCAGGCTTGCTACATTATATGGTCTGGCAGCATGTTTTTACTAGACTGTCCGGAAAAGGACATAAAGGAGGAATCCATCCAACGGGCCATATTGTGAAGCTCCGTGGTAATCTTATTGACTACTCACAGAGACACTAAGGTTTGCCTTGAGGGCCTCGTGACCCGGGCCTCCCTCCAAGAGTGAAAAGGGAAAAACATAAGATAGGCGAGTCATTATGCGTAGAAGAGGATCCCATTAGATCCCGAGACTTTTGTTTTTATATTCATTTCAAAGTGATAAAACTGCGGATAATATCCAACTAGGTGAACGATGGTGTGCCCATAAGTTGTAAAATAGGATAATGGATTTTATCTGCGAGTTTTTATAACTAAACTATCACTTGCTTTTGTTGGTTGATAGTTGACTAACTGCAGAGAGGCGTATGTACATGTTTGATTAAGAGTACAGTGCGAGTCTTTAAAATTAATGGTTATAATATAATTCTGTGGAATGTTAATGTCCCAAAACACAAGTTCATCAAGGCTTAGATGATTAGGGTGCAATCTCCGGTATCCAGTATTGTAAATCAGGTTATGTAGGCTATGAGACTAGCCAATTGGTACCGTTTAATCTCTACCCATGCGGACTAAAGAGGATAAAATATTTTGCCTTCATGACAAAGGCCACTGTTGCACTTCGACTATTGGTCAAGTAGCCCGCTGGAAACAAAGTCCTTTCGCAGGGAAGCAGCCCTGATTCCCCCAAGGAGAAGTCTTAAGTATTGATATACAAGGTACAGTCTGCGTGGGAAAAACTGCTAATGGCCCACTCGGCTCCCACACATTTCCGGAGAGCAGGGGTTTACAAACGCGAGAAAAAGCCACTTTTACTGAGGAATCCAGAAACAAGACTTTGTACCGGTCTCCGCGTACAGTATAATGTTCAAATCAAACCCGAGAGATCGTGTATGAAGCTGCACTTTCCCATCACATCCTCTAATGCATACACGAGTATGGGATTATTACAACCTTTGTAATAAATAACTGATACAATCGTCCTGTCATATAAGGGCCCTTTTATCAGTAATGCAAAGCTTCATCCGGTGTGTGTTTCTTTGACAATGAAACATGAATACATGGTTGGAAGGCGACCTACAGAAACTCTTTCTCTTATTGTGAATTCTGTCTCTACTTAGTTCGTGGAACACGTCATCTGTGTCATCATTTTTTCCCAAGAAACAAGGAACGTGCTCGTTCCTTAAAGTCCGATTATTTGGCTCTATCAACGGAGAAAGCTCTCGCGCAATTACTTTCCCACTGCTTCGTAATGATTAGCCCCCACCCCCACCCAACCCCCGCCTTGCGGAGGGTATCAGTACAGTCCAATATTGTTCACATAACAAGTCCCATGACACTAATTCAGGTTGGGACATGAGGTATGATATGACCAAAACTTTCATTAAACCGGTAATGTCAGCAACGTTGCGAATCATGACCAGGTTGAATACTATAAGGGAAGACCTACAATAACAATTTTATGCTATCTTGTAAATAATTAATACAGAATTTGACTATAGCCTCTCCATGGGAGGACGATGAACTTCTTCAGAAGAATGCGCATGCTTTACCTTGAAACAATCTTCAGTTATTTTATATGTATGTGTTTTTATATTCGTTCTATATGAGCGCTTGATTTTTAGTTTTCGGCAATGGGAGAATTCTTTACGTATTTTGATCATTATCATGCAGGATAAATGTGTTGTCTACCCCTGTTTAAATGGGTTGTTTATGTATATGAACTATACAATACAGGTTTGTAATTATATAGATCTATAAGCAAGATATAGTTTTACCGATTCAAGACAATTGATCTGGCACTAAATATGGCACAATTGGCCAGGTGGGACTCTATTTATACTTATGATTCATGCATTCCCACGTTTATTGATTTGTCTCTCGGTCAACATTGGAATTACTGCAATCGGATTGAAACTTAAGAGAGGATTACAAATTAAGATAATTATTCCCTTTCCGATCCGGTATAGATTTACTAAAGGGTTATGTAAATTTTCGAAATGTGCTTCGTGCCATAAAGGCAGTGGATTACGTAGAAATGCCTGAAACCAATTGATATCCAATGAGCCAAAGTCAAAGCCATAATCCTGAAACAGAGACACAGCAGGAAATCAGTGAGTAGTATAGGGAAATGGGGCACCTACCTTGGCTAGTCGTTCTGCAGTCTGCCTTTGTATCCTATAAAATTGAGATGAGATGAAATTCGGGCTGAAAGGCTAAAGTCTAGTTACATGAGCAAAAGCTATTTTAAAGCATGCCTAATTGATTAGCCACATAAACATAATGACGATACAATCGATAAACAAACGTTTTTGTAAGAGAACAGCAAGCCCTTTCAGACAAGGCCTATGTCTAAGGACACACAAAGAGGATTACACAATTTAAAATGATCAAACGATCTCACGTTAGCCTGCCTTAGTCCTAGATTAGAGATAGGTTGGCGATGTAGGACTGAGTGTATGGTCCATAATTTATTGTCCTGCCATAGTGAACAAAATGGGGCGATAGATGAAGCATGACGGGGAAGGGAGGATAACATATCATATATGAATGTTGTTTAGGAAGGAACTGACCAAAGTACTTATGGCACTCTAATTGCAAGAAACACATATATGAGAAAACAATATCACTATATACAATACTGAATACTTGTGTAAGGTGTAAATAAAATTTACTGTCGAGGGAAGTTTATGGACTGCTTCAGTTTATCTTACATATCAGAGATCATTTCATCAATTATGAAATTGTCTAAACAGAAATCGAACTATATATGGTAAATAAAATGGCATGGCATTACTTTCATATTACATGAGGTGGTATTAATAAGAAGGGTGTATTGATTAATGCAATTGAAAAGAAATGTGCCGGGAAGTACAACAGTAATTGAGAAGACAGGCATTCGCAACATGAAATTTCAATCTTTTTAATAAGCCAAACATTGCAATTTTTTTGCACTCCAATTAGGCGCCCTTAGAATTCCCATAGAGTACCTTCAGCTTAGAAGTAATATTCATGAAACAATGATAAAAATAATGGGATTTAAAAAATATCAATTTTAAGTCAATATGATGTTTTTCTCTGAGAAATAGGAACACAGGGGAAATGATTTATCCCTCCTGCATTGGCTTAGATGGAGACCGTTTGCAATTGTAAACGCAAGATAAGATTGCGAGAGTTAATGATAGGTTTGATGATAAGCTTCTTGGTGAGATTAGGATCATATGTTTGGTGTGTGTTCATAGCTCATAAGTAAGACAAGAAGGAAGTAAGAGAGAGAGAGAGAGAGTGTGTGGGTGGGGGGATAGAAGGTAAGAGGGAAAGGGATGGGTGAATCGGTACTCGGCCTGCTGAAAAATCTACAAGTACAAGGCCGGCATACGGCGATCAACATTGCACTGTGCTAGAACGGCCTGGGATGGATATTACCAGACTGGAATAGTTGACGTATAGGGTCACTGAATGTGCAGAGGCACGTGAATGGGTATGTATAAGGGATCGTGAATGGGTCAGTATTCTTATGAGAGGGAGTTAAAGAGAGCGAGAGAATGCTTACAAGGAGAGATGGAGAGGAACTGATTAATTCCTTCGCTGTTCCCACGTGAGTTCTCGGATCGCAGCAAGCGCGCGCTGCTTTGGCGAGACAGCAAGGGTTAAGGTCCCAAATGGACCATCTCTATCTGGTGTAAGGTTGTATTATATATAGATGTGGACCACTCAGAATGAAAGCTCTGCCTCTCTTTTTTCTAATCAGACCAGGCAGATAACTCCTGCTTCCAAACTTACCCTTTAACTGGGAAGGACTCATTTAGAGATAAAATGGTTACATTCAAGAAAGAAGGGTTATCATTCATGATTATGCTTAACTACAGTAGGATCCCAGTCACAATATTATATTGTTGTTCCTATTGAAATTGTTGTATTTATCTTCTGTCATATAGGGGATAGAAGATGTAGGATTAGTGTGCATCGGATGACTATGAGGAAGGGGAAGACGGAAAGATGGTTCAGAGGAAATGGAATTTAAGCCAGCCAGAAACAAATTGAGACCCTCTTCTTTATTACCCACTCGCCCTACCCTGTACGGCAAAGGTTACCGAAATGACAAATGCACATCGCCCTAGGAAAATAAAATAAAACAAAACAGGTTTTCCGCATTTATTAAGAAACACACAGCAAGGGAAATCTTACACTTGGCTTCGCCTTAAAGGAACTGGGTAATGTTTGCTTTCGTATTATTTACTTTCGTATCATTTATCTATATATCGGTTTTGCGTTGTACTTCCAGTCCTGACTTAGAATATGCGACAAATAGATGATACTCATAGAGGGCCATAATTCGAGGATGGAATCAATTTTGCCAACTTCCTCTTATCAGAATGGATATTCGTCATTGATTGATAGCGAACGTCTTGATGGTAGTCATAGAGGCAATAAGGAAAAAGGCATAGTCAAGAAAGGGAATTCTACTCTCAGGCGTTCGCATAGCTATCCGTAATCATCAAAGGCCGAGGCTGTATCGGGATCGACTATTATACAAAGTAAAAGACGAATATTCCATGCAGAGCAGTCGATTACCCCAATTATTCTTCGCCCAATCTTCATACACTTAGCAAAAGGTGGGGGAATAGAAGTAGTCGATGGAGAAGAGAGATTATGTGAGAACCGGGTGGGAATATATATCCGATAACATTTAAAAAGGCGCCAGTGAGAAGGGACCAGTTTTAAGAGCTGTTCAGAGGAGGTAGTGAGTGTTGCATACATGAGAATGGTCATGGCCTCCGGGAGGATGTGATGAGGAAGTCAATGGGTGGAAAAACACTCCAAGGAAGAAGGTGAAGCAAGAGTGAGGAGGGAAGTGTGGGGGAAGAGATGGGTGGAGGCACATTGGGTGGGAGGAGGAGACAGAGGGGCATGTAGGATCAGTTCTCAGGATTTTTGTTAATGGGCGGGCATGTCAACAAGACTAGCTTGGTTATAAGAGGACGGTAAAACGGCACATCCTAGGCCCAAGACCAGTGGTGTTCGACAGTCAAGCAGTCACACTGATAAAAAAAAAGAGAAAAAAGATGCCCAAAATAGGACTTTAGAGCTGTAGGAGGCACGTGAGGAATGTAGACACAAGGGCATGCGCATCAAGTCAACTAATGGGCACTAGCCTCCCAGTGACTGGCGACACAACTGTGAGTTCCCCGATTATCGTTCAGTCATGGGCCGGCTCAACGGAGAGTGCAGTGGAGTCAGGGAAATAGATCTATGAGGGCACAACCTCCCAACACCTGTTTTCCCAATGCGATAAAAAGCATGGCAGACTATCGGCTTGTATAAAGGTAATTAGATACGTGCAGAGTATTTTTAAATATAATGTAGAATATGCTGAATCTAGTTTGCAAATCAAAGTGTAAGTGTGGACGGTGCGCAGGGGTGCATGAGATGGAACAAATTAACAACAGCAAGTAAGAAAATTCTGATTCCATTGACGCTGGGTCAGGAATGTTACCTCTACTTGACCTCGTCACCATTCTGACGCAATTAACTGGGGTGAAGAGGCTGGTTATCTCGTTGTTCCGTCAGACTGTAGCCAATGTTGAAGTTTCACTTGTTGAACTGACACTTGAAAGTTCCTTCACAGTGGATCACTTGCCAACAAAATGTGAGCTTCCTTTTTACGATCAAGCACAGACAAACCATTCGATTTTCACAACAATGATGACTATTTGTATCCTTATTGGATTTCTCTGATTCCACAAATATTATTATATTTATTTCCTTTGGGAAGAGAATGCTCAGCAATCAAAATCTGATATCAATATCACTATCAGATTATTTTCCTTGCAACCATCAATTATTCATCCTTCGGGCAATATTTTAATATTTTGTTGATTCTCATACACAGATGAAGTATCATTCACTTATAATATATGCATCGGAGATTCACTGATTCAACTGTGATTCCGTAATTCCTCTTTGCTGTTAGACTAAACCAAATATTCACTAGGCCTTCAAATATATTTGATTTAATGTTGGGGCCCTAGATCTGGTATGTGAACAACAGCTCAGGACTGAGAGCATGTAGCAACTACATGTTATGAAAGCAATGTGCTGGCAATTCATGCATGAAATGCAGAGTAAAGGAATGCCCCTTTTTACTGCCAAATCTATATGTATTGGTAGGAAATCTCAACCAGGCAAATGCATTATTATCATACGTTCGGGTGATGTGTAGCAGCGTAACAATCTCTCAGAACTCATCCCATTGTAAGGAATTGAATCGGGGGGAATTTCATATATACCTAGAACAATGGGTGATTGCGCTATCATCTAGGTATGTGTACCATGGGAAGAGACAATTTGACGCTGCCGGTCTTTTGCCTTATTTCCTCTCTAAACTGATCATGTATATTATGAACGACGAGAGGTGATCGGGATAGGCAATAAATAGCTAATGACTTCCAACGAAAATGCTAGTTAGCACATGCACTTTCTGCTTTCATGGATAGATCGACAAGAAAGAGTTGAATGAAAGATATAGTGGTGTGACAAAGGGTGTTGTTGGGGTGAGATATCCCACACAACTACCTGCACTACCACCAGAGCGACCTCTCATTCACGAAGGGGAAATAAGAATGCATTTACAGGATAATTCTCACAGAATTGAGCCAGATTGATTTTTGGAAAAATCAAGCTTAACCATTTGCTGGCACCAAATGCTGCTGTAGAGAAAGGATCCGATAGTATCGATCCTATCAAGGGCGTTGAGGAATTTGTAGTATTAGGAAGTAGTACAGGGAGGTAGTAGGAGGTTACTTGAGAAACACGAGAGGTTTACACCTCTCCAAAATGGCATTTTTATTTATATTCATACACATTCAGATGCAAGTAGTAGAATATTTATATTCCTTCACACATGTATGGTACATAATATACGCACACACAGCTGTATAATCCACTATCCACCGCATGAGGCAGAAGCTAAAGAGATCCAGTAGATGTCGCATAGAAACAGCCAACGCCGAACTCACGGATGACGAGATCGATGATTGATCGATGGGCGTAAGCTACAACATCCTAGAAAAGTCGTCTGGGACGCGAAATCGTAAGTGTTTCCCTTCTTTCCAACGAGAGTCGCCGAGCTTTGGCGTGCACAGACGTTGGCCAGAACCTCGTGTCTTTGTGCCAGTCAATAGCAAGAATTAGATGTCTCTCTATGTAGAACTCTTGTCGAGCTAGTCAACAGACAACCGAATCTGTGTACATGTTCTTGTTCTTTAGAGAGCAGAGAACATGTGTAGCTTTCATGAAACTTACAACACGAGGTTCAACTCAGTTACACATAGAAACTGGTTATTGGCGGCCATGGTGAATAACAAGCACCTTGGCAATAACGACTTATTAGCTCTCAATTTACTTTTTGTAGCAAATAGTGTAGTATTTCAGGAACGAAGCGCGGATAATCATCGACTAATGCCCTGAGGGAACTGTACAGCTTCGGCAGTTTTGTAGGCTGTGTGGATCTCATTATGTCATCTCAGTGACTTGGCTACCATACCTGTTTTAATTCGACATGGACGGTGGTATATAAATCAACAGCACACAAAGGGAAGTACAGCATGTACACACAGGCAATTCAGCGACCTCGACAAAGCCTTTATCTATAGTGCTTCTAGATTATGTAAATTCCAAGGTTGAAGTTCACAGTGCCTTATAGGTAAGATATTGATAAGAAAATTCGGTAAGCCTATCTAGAGAATATGGATCCTGATATACGTAAGTAGGGCTATAGATTAATCACTCTCGGTGATGCCCTGGAAGCTGGGCCGAGCTGACTGGATTCACAGGACATGGAGATAACAGATTATATACCAGCGTGTGTTATCAGTGATAAGGCAGCAACTGATAACTACCTCCTGCCTGTAACCCAGATGTCCATTCACTTATTCAGGCAGCTGGTACCCAACCGTTACTCCATCTGAGCTAGCCCTCCACCCATTTTCCTACTCACTGTTGCCCAGGATACGTTCTCATTATATAATCACACATTATAGTTATCCACCGTGTCTCAGTGACCTAATGGATTATTTATATCCCGGGGTTATCACACATCGCACAACCTCTTTATAGTAATAGGCCACCGATGGGGAAAAGTGCTTATGACTTGCCAGTAAATATATCCATTAAGCAAGATCTCAGTTGGGAATCACATCAGTCGTTGTATTCCTCCTTGTTGTACACACAAACAAACATGGGGATATTTATATTCAGATCATGTATCCTCATTCAAACACAATGAACGGCCAAGATATATTTCCTACTACATATTCATAGCCTGGTAGACCTCAAACGCCTTTTCTTTAAGGAGCTTACACTTCACACATCATATCCAAGGGGAAATGTATTTAGAGCAAACACTCTCTGGAATGACCCACTCACACTCTCACAGAGAAAACCTCCCCCTAGGCATCGGGTATCTTTGGTGTTCCCGTTGTGACACCAATGCTTATCATTCTGAGAGCAGTGCCTCGAGCTTCTCCTGACATCACCGACAGTCCTGTTGACAGTATTGGAAAAGTTGAGTGGGTATTTCTGTATGGGAGCTGCTCAACTGTCCAAAGCTTCCCAAAGCAAGTCCAGAGCTATGTCTAATAATACCTCAGTGTTGTTATGCTCAATCACTGAGTTGGTACTACTTATCGGCAATCACAAAAGGTGCACTGTAAATCATGGGCTCATGCAGGATCCCTGTGTAAGTAGGAGTTTCAAATGGCCTTAAGCCTCAGGCAAATGACTATACACAACTTCTCCCATTCTCCAAGACAGGTGTTGGTCTAATTAACTATGGTATAACTCGCCTCGGGGCCATTCTCCGGCCTCAGGTAAGATGTAATTAGTAGTTCATTAGACGCCGGTCCTTAACGATAAGTTGTTAATCAGGGTCGTTGGGTTGGTGGCGACTTCCCAGCATTCATATATATGGGCTTGATGATGTCCTTATGTCCAATGTACACACTCCACGCCTGTGTAATTACATAGCAGTAAACCCCGATAAGTACAGTGACAACACCGCCGTTACTAGAAAGAAAGTAGTTTTAGATCCTTCCTCGGCTGTAAACAATGATACTCCCATGTGTAGGGTGTGTTGGTATTGTTGACAAGCATGTCCAGGGCGGGTGGTAGGTAGAAGGGTGAGTTACAACTAGGATACCTTCACAAAAAGAGCCACAATGACGGTAATCGAGGATATGTAATGATAAATGATATCCGAGCTTGCCACACCCTTTTGAAAACAGTTGTCTGGCGAGGAGCAATTGGTTCTTCTTGACGTTGCTTCTATTGTTGTTAATACTCCCCTGTGGAGGAACCACGCACGTGGTGTTCTTGCATACCGTCACTGGAGATTGCGGGTACCATTCGAGCGACAAGCGATGCCAGAAGTTGTACTAGCAAGCCTTGCTTCTTCAGCCACTTCTCCACCACCACCACCACCACCTCCTCCTCCTCCACTAGGTTGCACCATCCGGATAGGCCAAATCCACGTGGTCATAATGTAAAGGCTCTCTGGACTAGGAGGAGCAGGAGGAAGGGGATGGTTACTATAGATGCTGCTGGGTTTTCTCTCTCCTCCTCGGTCGTCGCCAGCGACCGTCAGAAGCTCCAAGCGGGTGGTGGGAGCAGTCTACGGATAGCTTCCAACTACTACGGCTTGTAGTCTTCTCGCTCTGCCAGTCAGAGTTACCTCCTCCTCTCCTCTCTCTCTCTCTCTCTCTCCCTCTCGCTTGCGTTCTCTCACTCTCCCTCCCTTACCGCTGTTGTCCTTCCCTCCTCCAACATTGCCTCCCTGGTGCTGGTCCTAGCGGGAGATTGTTTGGTGGAGGAACTAGAGAAGGTAGGTGGGTTTCACACGGAGAAGGATCGGGAGGAGAAGGTGTGTTTCTTGATTGCTTGGTCCCCAACTGCACCTACCTACCTTCAGTTATCCTCAGAGGTAGATTTTATGCTTTATATTCTGTAGCGTAGCAACATCGGAGCAATATAGAGCTCAGCCAATGGAAATCGCAACATCTTGGAGACTCATACAAGCCAAAATGGACTTTTCAAGAGTCGGCTATAACCGATAAACATTGTGATTTAGAATGCACTCTCGTTTGGGCCTTATGTAAAGGGAACTGATGGAGGGCTAAGGCGTTGTTTGTGAGATGTTAATGCCATGGGTTAGTAGCAATCAGCGGCTTTGAACGAAGGAGCAATTGTATTAAATTTCGCTTTCTTTTCTTCCTCAAGATGTGGTTGCTTTTGCAAGTCATTTCTTTGTGTCGAGCCGCCGGAGCGAATTGCCCATTCCTGTTAGTTGATGACAGGAATAGAAACCAATTTGTTTTCTTACCACCCTTTCTACACCCGCAATCTTTAGACTAAAGGTACCTGTCATTAGAAACTACTACTTAATGTGGAACCAACTTCAGGTGGCCGTATATTTCAAGGCTGCACTTTCAGTTAACATCAATTCAAAACTACCTTTCTACTTGAAAATCATCGGACCAGATTTTCGGAGGATTTCGCCATGTTTTTGCTGTCACATTTATGGGTTGCGGAAATCCTTTGCTGCGGTGGTTTCACCTATTATCGCTCGGCGCTCGTTTTCTTACCACCGATTCGACTTCAAATTCTTGGATAAACATAACGTTGTTGACAATTTCTGTCCTATTGTTCAGAAATTGAGTTAATGTGGTAAGAGGTTTTTTTCCTCGTAATAGCTGAGAATGCGGCTTTAACGATGCCTTGGGAAACGTAACTCAAAATCGATCAGTAAAACATGTCTGCAGGTTCCAAGGAAGTTTCGCTAACGTCGCGTTTTAAATAATAAATACTCCCCCTATAATTTATGATTAAAACATAGGGGCATTTTATTTGATTAGGATTCAGGCTTTGGTAGGGTAGGGTTATTTTATGCATGCAAATGACAAGTCTTGGAGAGGATTTTATTCCCAAAATGGTGTCAGACGCATACCAAAGAAAAGCTCCAGAACACTCCTCAGTATTTGAGTAATATACATTTATTGACAAAAGACTATCTATCGTTTCAATTTTTATATCATTTTCATTACATCTATTGAAAGCGTCCATCACTTAATATAGTCCTTGATTTGAATAAATTATGCTTCATTATTTGCATCTTATTATATGCCTTTACAATGCTAGCATCTTAAAGAGATCTTATTCCCAGTTATTAAGTATCTACTCTTGCATTACATTCAACAATGGCTCCTCATTAAGAATTATCATAGCAATCACGTAGCATTTACATATGAAGGAAATTAAGTTCATCACCTATGAGGGAGAATATTAGTAAAAGAAATATACACTCATTCTAGATAGCGAATCAGATTAACACAGTGCCACGAGAGGATCGTCAGATCATTGCAATCTAATAGTCAACAGAAAACAGTACGAAGGTAATACACCTCATCATTGCACATTCAGGCGGATTCACTTCTAGGCGGAATGTGCTTCATAATACATAATCAATAGTCCCTATGAAGACAATAACATAAACACTATTAATTAACTTTATAGAAAAGCCATTAAGTTTACCATGTTTAAATGTCCATACACAAAGAGTTAAGAGAGGCCACCTAGAAAAACAATACAAAGTAACCCAATATGGAGTGCTTACAGATTAATATAGACATGGAATAAATACATAAAAATGCAAGATGACAGCCCTTAGGGTTATAACCTTTCGATTCTGCTTTAACCAGACTGATTATGTTATCAAGGCATGCAATGGAATACGATCATAGGAGAATGGCCTTGGTATCTTATAATGTTTTATTACCATCATAGGTTAGTTTCCCATGCATCATCACATCCTAGTATTAACAAGTATTTTGTGGGACTATTGACAATTGTAAGACGAAAACACTAGTTGCATTACAATGGTATTCATGGTAAACATCTGCAAGAAAAATAAATCTT
Organism: Sthenelais limicola; assembly: GCA_942159475.1. Lineage (NCBI taxonomy): Eukaryota > Metazoa > Annelida > Polychaeta > Phyllodocida > Sigalionidae > Sthenelais > Sthenelais limicola. Next base: position 64,596,205 of record OW804097.1, on the reverse strand, counting down.
AGTTTATAGAATATATATTCTATATGTATGTCGGTAACTTTAACAGAGTGTCAATCGCCACCAGACTGCTTCTTTTAGGTTTGGATATCTCTACATCCATCTGTGATGACTTAAAAAACTATTCGATATAGATCCGCGGTTTTGCTATTGTTCCACGCAATATAAAACATAAAACAAATAAACAGTATGTACCAGCTGTGTAGATATCACGAGATGCAAATATCGATCTTGGAATTTGAGTTTTCAAAATCAGGCAAGCGCACAATATGCATATGAATTCACGTAAGGTAGAAGAAAGGAGGAAAAGAAGGCGGTCGCACTCTACTCCAACGCCTGTACCTTGGTTCTGTATGCATTACGGACAACACCAACAAAAAAGGGCATCGATTACTGATGTTACTTGTTTTGGATAACATATGCCGGTGTCGGGGCTTCGGGCAGCATTTCTATTGCAACTAAACTTTGAACCATACGTTCATTTTCATTTCATAGTTTGGAATCGGGGAAAAGAAACAGATCGACGTTCTTTCCACATCATTTGTACTACAAGCTCACGCGTATAAGAATCTGAGTCTAAACAGAGACATTTCAAGGGAACATTAACCTTCTTTTCATCGCTAGGATCAATCCCACGTGCATTTGTAAAGAATATAAGAACACTTAGGGGGACTACAGTACACCGATAATACTCACATTTCCTTGTGGAAAGATAAGGGCCGTTCAGAAATAAGCGATACTCCCACACTACTGGCAGGAAACAGGGAGAGCAGAGGTCATCTAATTCATACCTTACCAACATTCCTATTCCACACTCAGCACACAAACCAACGTGAAAGAACGGACCATTGATGATCATTTTTTCCCATCCCATACGAGTTTATCTCGTAAACCAGAGAACACCCTCTGACATCAGGGCACAGTACGGCATACAAAAATAAGAGCTAGAGCCCTTTTTCTGTGAGCGATACAGTTGGAAGGTGAACAAGACACTTACCTATTACATAGCCGAGTGACATTAACAGTATGTGACAGGTCAAATTTGGTGTCAGGTGACTCACACGCCAATGACCTAGCCAGGGTGTTACATGCCTGCGAAACATACAAATTGCCTGGGAATTGTTTTGTTGGTTTAAAATTACTCATCACAAAGGTAAATTATATCACTGAGAAATATCATATTGAAGGAGTCCAAGGATAAAAGGTCTGTTTTAGGATAAAACTAGATGTCAGTCACGTCCACTTATAGCATATACTTATATACAATAAACCATTTCATTATCTATAACTGCCACAGAACCTGCAGCATATGTGTGTATGAGGATTCAGCCTGGACGTCCATCTTGTTTTCCTGCCTTTTATGGAGCCTCGTACCAAATATTCATCGATTGCTTACATAGGCAGACAAAATATATATCAGTCATTCCCAACAGAAGGAACAATATGTGTGGTAGTACACGCCCATATACGCTTATATATCTATGTATGATATAAGTACACCTATAAACAATAAACGAGGCCAATTGTACATCATATCTATCTCAACAATAATCTACATCACTCCATATGTATGGATATATGTATTCGTGTAAACGCTATAAGAAGGGGAGTCAGGCTCGGTTGGAAAACAGGCATGGAGAACACAAAGTTGGCGACGGTTATGCTAAACACAATAAACAGGCATATCAGGTCTGCAAGGCAGGATCACAATGCCCCAGCTAACATGGCATGGCGAGGGGGGCTGCTCCTAGCCTGCTCCTCCTTCGTAGGGCCTGACTCCCATAGGCACATTAAAGACCACTCATGCTTGTAGGGTCGCTCAATCTGAATACACCGAACCTATGGATCTTCCGGATAGATTGGAGGCATTGAACAATACTCGCGGCGAAGGAAGGGTGTATCTAGATTAACAAGGGCCCTTACTGTGTTATAGGGCGTTTATCATTGTAACATCTTGACGCATATATACATGTACACTTTGGTAGTATCAGACTCTCTGACGAAATCAGTCTCCATACATCTAGACTTTTGGTATAAGGTAGAGAGGGTAATTTATCTATTGTCTCTGTAACAACTCAGAATGGTAGGCAATATATTTTCATTACTGGAAAAGCTGCCATGTCGTCTTCAGAGCCTCATGGCCAGCTGTGCAACAAGTATTCCATGACAGACTGGTGTCAGCTATAGGTTAACGAAGACAAATTAATCATTACACATGGAATTAGCGCTTTAAAATAAAATCGGATCGGACAGTATTTATAATCTATACAATATGGATTTGATAGAAGTTCATAGCAGAGCATCTAGATATGGTAATAATGGTTTTGCATTGATGACTAGCAGCAATTGTAGGAAGAGTGTGGGGTTGGCGGTGATGATACTTAAAAAATGTGTTCTTGCAGGCTGCGTTTAGTTCACTCGTCGTAGTCATTAGTAAGGAAGTGATAAACGAAGGCGGTCTTTCTCCTCTCGTCAACTTGATGCTGTGACTTGGAGGCTGCTTGGGGCTCAGGAGGCGTTCGCAAAAACAATCCCCCAAACACAGTGGCTGAAAAGAGAGGAAGGAACGACGTGAGATAACAGCGTTCACATTGGGGACAGGATGAAAACTTAAATATTTAAAGATGCAGCGAGGAAAGAAGAAATCATGTCAAATACAAAAGTACCCTGAGTAATTGAGCGAATGCTGGAAGGGAAGGGAAGGGAAGGGAAGGGAAGGGAAGGGAAGGGAAGGGAAGGGAGCGAACAATGAATTATCAATTCTTAGAACATACTAACAATCAACAATATACAATATATTATTCACTCTTAGGATATCCCCAAATGCTTTTTAAATAAGAATTATTTTAGAATTAAAATTACTAATCGCTATATAGACATCGCATGAATTTTAAGCGTTTTCCATTCGTCTAACCGCGTTGGGTTATACAACAATGTGGGAACTAAATATCCTTGAAAGATCTGATATTTTCCTTACAGTGGACGAAGCAACACCGGATGAAAGAAATGTTCAACTTTTCTTCTCAAGAGTTTTTGTTACCAAACCTACAGTTACATCTGTCTGAGTTCTGATGCACAAGATCGATCCCATGGAAATTGTGATTAAATCACAGATATATTTTATCTACCTTTAGATATCATATTACTGTCGTATGATGGAGAGGTTTAGTAAATGATGTAAAGCACGTAGTGTAACAACAAGTGCCTCTTTCAACATTGCTTCTAGAATGTATCACCGTAAAAAAGAATAGAATGCAACAGATGAGTTATCTTGATTAAGGCAGAAAATACACCTATATACAATAAGCCCTAACAATAAAACCAAGAAGTCAATCGAGACATTATGTTCACCCATTTTAAAAGGCTAATTTTGGGTGGCAATAATCTAAGTGTAACTGACATTCATATAGATGTTAGAAGGCGATTATTCACAAAGGATTGACAATCCAACACGCTGATTATAATATATATGGACAAGTCTACTACCTAAACCAATCGCTTTTTCCCCTCAGCCAAACCACGATTTCCCTTCAAAGGCGTGTCAGCGGAAAAGGCTTGCTATTCATACGCGAGTCAAGATGGACATTTAGTCACTAAGTTTTTTCGTCATTCCCTCGAGTATTAATGAAAAGGTCTCACAAGGAGTTGTGGTAATCCTTGATGGTATTGTCGGGTGTGGCCGGGTATGTTTCTGTCATGTACCCCTCGCAGTTCGTGACAATACTTGCTTTATGATGCGCGTGTCCTGCCTAAATTTACTCACACATCCCTATCGCAAAAGCATACACAATTTGTGAGGGGAAAAACTCAGAGTATTATATGAACGCATCAAAGAGAAGTTGTAATAGAATGTGTCCAAATGTCACTAATCAATTCGTTAGACAACTAATAAAACCAGACCCGGTAAGCGCTGTCACGTTCGCCCAATAAAAACCACTAATACTATGAAGCGTCTTTTTTTCTATTCCACCCTCAAATGGGATTCAAAAAGTCATTCAATTGATGGGATGTGTTTTACCGAATCACTAAGGCCATTGTAGTCTATCTCAACAAACAGACTGGCATTTCTATATTGTTCGGGCCTTAAGAATCGAATCGAATGTGCACTTTTGTACAAGGAATCAAGCGGCCCTCCTAGTAGTGGCATTGTTTTTATGCCTAGATGCTATTTTGTAGAAACTGAATGCGTATTAGGCCAATGCAAATAATGATGATATTAAAGACGATTATCGCTGAGTGATGGTTGGATCCAACTTAGACCTGCTTAATGCCACAACAATAATTATCGAGTAACACAGCATCAATTATAGCCAAAAACTAGACCTTTTCATCAGATCCTAACAGCCTTGCTAATGTTATTATTATGGGGAAGGAGAAGTTTTCTCACCCGTTCATTGACCATCCAAATGCATGGAGCAGCTTATCAAATATACATAAGGATGAGACAAGCATCTTTTAAGTATTGCCCTTTGTGAGATTCCTTAAAATAACAGATGTAGAATAAAGATCCATTTAATGTTAATTGATTTAAGGAAAGTTAATCAAAGGAAGAAGTCACATGTGTCAATTGAGATAGTGATCGATGCCATCTATATACGCAGGAATCAAGGCGGCTATCCCCAGAAAACATATAAAATAATAGGCAAAGAATCATCACCAATAACACAGTTTAGCAGCTGCAATCAGCTTGCTGAGCAGATTCTTCACTATCGACAACAGGTCTGCAATTAGAGACTCCACTCCAACTAAAGGCCCTAGTCCACTAAGCCGATTCTCATGCGATTTTGCACCGCAGAGGACCCTTTCCACTAAATAAGATTCCACTGGATAAGGCCCTTTAGAGATTCTGGTGTCGATGTAAACAGTAGGTAAAGCCAATGAAATTTCTTGCTCCCCGTCGTCTAACTTAAATTCTTGTCGCACTTCTTTAAAAGTCGGCGTCCCATGCCAAATCTTATCTTATCTGGTATTTGATACAAAAGCGTTAACGCATATCAATGACAGAGACGGTAAATTCATTTCTTTAGCAACGCGGGATCTTATGCTAGCTACGAGCTCGAAGTCTCTGCTTCGAATGGCGAGCAATTTGTACAATGTTTCCCATGAATTATAGCAACCATTTTGATGTTGAGCTCGCGATGGGAACCTCAGTACGCGCGACGATCGTTGTCGCTAATGTGTGGTTTTCTACTGGATGTTTCTATTCTCTAAAGATAAGTAAAAGTTCTAATCCAAATGTACTTCATCGGGCTTTAAAGATAAAAAAACGCAGACAAACACTGATGACAGAAACGTTTCTGAGAATTTTTCTCCGGTGTAGACACTTTTTAATAAAAAGCTTAAGCTGGCAATACATAAATACACATTTTAAAGGAAGGGAGTGCGCAAACTGAACTCCATGATTCAAGGATATATCCTTAATTGAGGGACCCTGAACAAAAATCAGAATGAATTAATACTTTGAAATAATCAACATTAAACAATATGAAACGCATATTCAATGTGAATAGCAATTTGATTCCTTTTTGCATTATTTACATCACATAGCTTAAATACGATTGGGAATACGGCATCAAACAATAGGTTCGAAGCGAAGAGAGGCACTCCACAGGTCTAATTTAAATCAACCACGAAGCAGATCATAATAAGTGTAAAAAAATAAATGTGGAGATGATCGTACTTAAATGATACTATATATGTTCATATAGCATAACACATGAAGTTGAAAGAGGCATACAGTAGAACCTCTCTATTGAGACCACCCTTGGGACTGAGAGAAACTGGTCTTAATAGCGAGGTGGGCTCATTAGAGCGGCTAATCTAATAAGAGAAAAGCAATTCGGGACTGAGAGAAACTGGCCTTAATAGAGGGGTGGTCTCTATAGAGAGGTGGTCTTTATGCGAGGTTCCACTGTACTCGTAATTCTGAAGATAATGGACACAAACGCTGTGTTCAGCGAGGGAACCAATACATTTCTGATTTAAATGAAAAATGAGTGTTTCTAAATGTCAAGATGTCATGATTGCTTTTATTAATTTGTAACTCTACACGTATCACAATCTAACCTGTCTTTGTGTACAGGTATACTGTAGGCGTATTTTAAATATAATGTAATTAAACACGACAACAGGATTAGCTTAGAATGTATGTGATGTGATGCTGACTCCGAATAAACACATTTAAAACTAAAACTAAAGTAAAGTTCAATTTTAAGCCATAAAAATCAGGGTTACAATACAAAGTTCACTGCAAGATGCCGCTATTCTGCGCCTCAAGGATTAAGTTTAGACCATAGTAAAAACGGGACGGTGCTCGTTGTCTAAAGCATAGGTAATTCCTAATAGGTCAGATTTTCAGAAAATGTACATTTGGCAGCTGTACACATTTAGTAGATTCTGCTAAATTAGGCTGAAAAATGGTCAATACTAGGTAAATTTGAGTATATTTTGCATTGCATTGATTCTAGGAATCTGTTTGGTTATGGTAAATTGTATTTTGAACCTCATTTTTGGCTTAAATTTGGGTTATTTGACAGGATTGGTGAAGGTGATTTGTACATTTTCTGACGAGTTCACCCATATGATATAGCTATTTTTTTGTCACATTACATGCAGATTAGGTAATACATACCTAACTAGAAATGCATAAAGCCAGGAGTTGGAAAATGAAATCTTTTGAAGCCATGTATAGATTCAAGAGGTAGCGAACAAGGGGCCAGGGCTAATAGAAATGGAGCCACAACTCATGTAAAACCAGATAAAGAATGTATGTGGACCATTTGCAGATATAACAGAAAAATCATTCTAATGAGCCCATGGCATAACAATACTATATGTGGACTCCTGCAGTTGATATGTTATGATTCTTCTATTATCATTAGCTATTGTTTGCATAGTTTAATACTCACATTGTAATTATATAATTATTGTAGAACACCAGGACTTCTGGATTATATTTGGCTTAAACAGGCGAGGCATGGGAATATTCTCTAATTTTGTTTATTTTTCGACAAACTATTAGTGAACACACAATTGCCCTATAGAAAGATATTCCAACAACTTACTTAATATTTAACAACGAACTAACGTCATAAGACCAAGAATATACAATCTAACTAGTACTTTCATTTGGTACCTTTATGTTCCTGGCAAAGAGAGCGACAACAGAACCAGTGGAGACATATGGACCCCGGATAGGCGATATGTGAGTGCGACAGGGCAAGCTGGCTATTCTAGGTTGTTTCCACCCCGCACCCATTGCTCCAGTTAATACTGGGCGGTAAGAGCAACGCTCCGACGCGCCTCCAAGTGACAGGCCGGGTAATAACATGCTGCCAGCTGTACCACGTGACCACGAAGCGGGACTTGACTGAACAGGGTAAGTTTAGAAAGGGAACGTTTCAAGAATGGGTGAGCTCATCTTTCAAACATAACTGTATATAAAGCCACGCTGATTAATTGCAGTAAGAATATCGACGAACATGATTATGAAATAGTGGGATGAAGTATATATTCCCTAATACCTTAGGGTTTATTTTCCCACCGGAAAAAAGATTTAAAATCGCATAAAAACTCCAACATACATGTTTGATATTCCTAAGTGTAAAGGGATTGTCCTTAGCTATGACAAGAACTTTGAAGTCTCCAGAGATATATCTACCGAGTTTATACATCACACAGAGGATCCCGATAGATATTCAGTAATATATTTTTTCCAGTAAATCCCACAGGACAAAGCAAACAGCAGAGTTAATGGGTGTCAGAATACCGACTAAAAGAACCGAGCATCAGTGTATTGGGGCAGACTATAAGAACTGGTATAGATCGTTAGAAATGAATGAAGGAATGAACGCTACTGCCACTGGCACTATCTTAAAGGCTCTAGCCGACTAAGCCGATTCTCATGCGATTCTGGGCCGCAGAGGACCCTTTTCATTAAATTCCGTGTGAATCGCATGAGGATCGGCTTAGTGGACAAGGGTCTTAAGATATTAAACCTGAATGTTACATAATCACATTGTTGAAATCGTCGGATGCCGAATACTCAAAGATGATCAGATGGAAAAATTAGTGAATTAAATTTACAAAAAGGCTACATTGAGAAAATCTATATCTTGGGGAACAAAGGTAATTTCCTGTCTTCATTTACCAATGGAGATCATATTTCTGTAAGACGTAATTGCAAATGGGTGCATTGCCCTTTTTAACCAACAAAGAAGAAATATAACGAAACTTTCTAGATATGGAAACATGAATTAGACCAGAAAGCATCCAGTTACCGGCCGACCTTGTTTTAAGACCTTAACCAAAACAAGAAATAACATAATAACATTTGTCACGATATAGCAAATGAAGACATCACTATTTGTATGTATCAGGCGAACAGCAAGATAAAGGAATAATTGGTCAACAGTCCCTACTCAGAGGAATGAATAAAATAACTTTACTTAAGTCAGTCTCCCAGCATCGATCACCTCATGGCATCTCGCCAGAATTCTAATGAACAATGTAAAACTTAAGAAAATCTATTCTACAGTTCATAATTCTTCCTCTTTCTCAGACGAAACAAAGCAGGGCAATGTAGAGGAAAGGAAATAGCACACCAGCAGTGTCGGTTGCTTTACTAAAAACCCTGTCCATATCTATTCAATTACAAACTACTGATTGAAATCGAGGGGTAATCAGTAACTCATCAGTTGGGCCAAGCAACTCATAAGCATCTCTGCTAGTCGGTTATCATGCATATGAATGGGCGAACCTAGAGTTTCCAGGGGAATATTTTTTCATTCATTTGCCCAACTTCTACCATGCAGGTCCCATGTTATGATGCAGCAGATGTGCATTTCACACCGTTATCCCCAGGCTATTCTGGCAAGGGAATGGAACTGAAATTCCTCCGTCTCTCTCTCCTACAAAGTGAAACTATCCACGGTTTGGTGGAATGGTACATTCGCGGCTAGATTACGATGAAATCCAAGAGTTAGCTGTGCAAATATAACGTACTCCAGTAGGCAATAACCAGCAATCCACTGCGAACGTTTTCATGTATCAAAGTCGGGTCTTTCTTTTATCAATTAAAACATTCCAACAATGAACACTGAGTATTCGGAAGCAGTAAGTGACTCTCCTTTATCGATTATTTCTTCCAAGGAAAAAAGAATAAAAACGTCAAGAATTCCCTTGCCATGATAAGAATGGTAAGGTCTGTTGGCGTCTATTTCAGATAAAGCACGATGAGTATATCACAATCGTGAGATAGTCAAGATATTTCAGTTTCTTAAACGCACGACAGGATACCGATTGCAGATAACCTACTAAAGCTTTTCTTTTATATTTAGTAAATCCATTTAGGCAGACGACTGAGATGCAATGTGCAGTGTTTTAAATCATTTTAAACTAGAGAATAAATATATTTCTGAAATATCTCCAAAACAGACAAGCAGACATGATTCAACCAATAAAACTAGAGAGACTCCCCTAAACCAGAACGTATATGATATGATAGGCAAGAAATAAATCGGTGGTTATACGAATGTCACTGAAGGGAACATCTCTTAGTACTGCTGAGAACATCGTGTTCCCCATTTTATCTCAAAGCAACTTAGTGTGAGACTATCACACCTCTACCCTAAGCTTAGAGAGAATGTGTTACTTTTATAATTTTTAGAGACTTACCGTGGGAAGTTGAATTAAAATTTAGATTTTTATGAGCAACACATAGGGTTGCGGGAGTACCTAAAGCGTTTCGATATCAAAACAGAGAGGCAAAATGAACCAATTAGGCCTCATTAAAGAAATCAGTGAGTATGCAATCATGCAGTGGCGATGGCATGAACCCAGTACACAGACCATAACTCAGCATTAACGAGTGATAAATAACATGCCTGATATACATGGCAGTCTCGTCTGCATCCTCCCTAATAGATGTGACTCCAATTCAGATTTCAAAGAAGATGTTCAGTAGCAGGTACTTTAAAAAGGCCCTCTCTCCTCGTATGGAACCAACGTGAACAAAGAGGAGGCAGAAGAGTTTCACCCCCAATATACATCGGGGCTAAAAGCTGAGTTTGTATATCCATACTAAGCTATATTAGTTACAGGGATCTGTCTGCACCTAGTCTAATTATAGTCCTTATCTAATTGTAGCAACCTCGACGTGGCTAATCTAATCGAAGGCTTTTCTCGCCTGCTATAATCGCACACGCCGCTTTCTAATCGCACGTGCACTAATTGTGCCTTAATCTTTCTCCCCAGCCACACTTACTTCCGGTAAAGACAACAAGGCAATGCATCCCTCTTAATACAAGTTGTTAACTTATTAAATGAACTTGACACAATTACATGTTAAAGTGGCATCTACGAGCATCACAAGTAGATAAAAGGCAGGGATATACTTTACAGACTCGTATATCAAATAACTGGTGTTTTATGTTCAGGTTTTGGCACGATGAATCCTGCCATGCTAAAGCAAGTTAATGACGCGGGAAATGAGGATGAAAAACGGTCTATGTGTCCGAGAAGATCCGGCTTGAAATTTCCCATCCCCTTTTTCTCAGATTATGAAACAGGTAAACAATATACTCTTATGAATTCAATCGCACTAAATCCAGGACATCACGAGTTAGCCGAACTTCCAGAAATGAAACTAAACTTGGTATACCTGCACATTCTTCTGGTTTGCAAAATAAATGTTTAAAAAAGAGTAGTAGAACATTGGAGAAGTGTTTACCGGGGGCCATTGTCAATATTTGACATGCGGGCGTGTACAATTCAAGCTTCACTTTTATTCACTTCACGTGATTTAAATGCCATACCATTTCTGGGAACACTTATACATTGCATGTAAAAACAGGGTCTAATCTGAATACATACACAGCATGAATGATTTACATTCAGAGAAGAGCAATTTGGTACATGGTGCATTATATTAAAGTGGTCGTGCAGATTAAGTGCACAAAACACGTTCAATGTAGACTGTGAATGTGATGTTCAATTATGGACACGGGACGTAGATTTATAATGGAACTGGATGGGATAATCTCAAGATGAACATTGTCAGTATTTTATCAAATTAAACAATTAACCGTTCTTTCATAGTAAGCTGACACAGAACGACCCATTATATTTTCATACTGGTGTTTATGTGAAGTTTGGCTAAGAGGTAGTAGTGCATGGAAATAAGGCATTGCGGCAGGGTGAGAGGGGAAAGTGGGGTGTGCCCTCCTACTATGCCCTCAAGGTCTCGATTGCGGGCGGGATCACTGGTATCATTCCCTATTGGGAGAATGATTGATTGGAAGATATTATAAACACAACAATGCTTACGAAGACAGCATTGTGAGTGGATGGAGCGTTCCCATTCCCCTCAGGCAGTACATCCAGCTAATATTTATCCCTCACATGTTTACTAGTTACCAGCCATGTAACAGACATGTTGCGAAGATCGCCAGAGCTTGACGGGGGCATGTCCTCTAGGAGAGTGCGCAACAAGGAAATGTACATGACATCAATACTGCCAGAGCTATTAATCAAGTTGGTATCTGAGTCAAAGCATGGGCGATGGTAACATTATTCATAGAGCAACACGTAGGTGTGACTGGTAATGTTCCCCATGCAGAATTGCCAACATTATAGTGGACATGCCTCCAGGGGGGAATAAACCACATGGAGGGTCCTGCTAGACTACCTGAATTAAATTACATCTCAATAAACGATTAAAAAGTCATGTAATAGTCATTCGGCGCATGACAAATTGTACATTATCAGATGAATTACTTTTGATTGAATTACACTTGTTGGATTGGTTTTAAAGACAGATGTGTTAATGGTCAATTTTAAAGGGCGGTTCTATTTTGGGGAAGGTCACCCCACCCGTCAAATGAACTAGCGTGGTCATCCCCGGAGGCCCCATGAAAGAAGTGACTTATCTGTAATTACCTCACACACTAGTCACCATAAAGGTTACATATGACTACTGGCAGTAATTTGTTTGGCGCCAAACAAATGCTGTCCTTTAAGAGGTCCGAGATTTACTAGGACCGCCCAAATTAGGTCGTGGCTTTAATAGAAATGTCAGCGGTGTCCCCCGAATGAATGCATTCAAAAGAGGTCTTCTCAGCTCATTGGGAAGGCTCGGCATGGGAATGGGTCACTTTAATTCTTAAGGCAATCGATCTATGAGGTGGGGATGATTATAGACGGGTAGAGACATTGATCAAATCCTAAGCACTGAGCACATGCCCAGGGCCCCTTATTACCTTTGTTATCCATCTGCCCTTTTAATTATCCCTCTCCTTCCACTTGTCATCAAATAGACCGCGCTAGTTTATAGATCATTATACCTAAATGCCTTAGACCATCAGGACAACAAAATCAATGTGGGAGTATGACATTCATTTTTTAATTAAAATTGTTGTGGTGACAAAAGAATTCCGAATTCTTCGGGAAAAATTCGATTTCTAATGAATAACTTTTCACACAAAAAAGGTTCAATACTTTAGAGTGGCATTGCAATCAGTATATGGCATATTAAAATAACAGTTTATATATGCAACGGGACCCCACTTTATGCAACCTTCTCATCATTATTCTGGATATAGCAAGTCACTCCTCTCCCTCTCAAAGCCTCCTTATCACCCCAATATCTTGGGAAGACTGAGCACGACCAGAATCAGTTTCTGGTTAGCCTTGATAAGGGAAACATTTTGCTGGTTTTATTTCGGTCAGCCGCTCAATGAGACGCTTTTCCTCTTTGCCACATATCTGCCAAGACCGTATTGGTAACGATCCTAAAAGGGTCCTAGTTAGCTTAGTGGCTATCAGCATTAAAGGATCGTTTTGTATAGAGAACATTTTATCAGGCAAGGATATAATTAAGATCGCTAACTCTGTCTATAAATTGGGCGTTCTTATCTCAACTCAGCTAAATGCTCGAGGCACTGATATAGGAGTCTTATAGCCATGTAAGTGATTGCCTGTATAGGCAATACCATATTATAAACCGTTAGTTTAATCGATAGATCGACAAACTGTTTATTTGGCTACAAATTGTGAATAGACCATGGTACAGGCAATCCTATGAAATGTCGGTTTCGTTACCAACCAACTCATAAAAAATCAGATTTTACAATGAGAATAATAAACATGTTATAGCAAACACTAAAGCCTGATATGCACTACCAGAGGGAAACCTCACATTCAACACTTTAAAGGGGGGGAAGAAGAGGCTTTTGCATTTGTATTTGAGCTCAGTTACGTATATTGTCTATTGAGATGAAAATATCCGTCAATGAAAATGAGCTTTAGTTCAATACAAGAGACACTTTCTGCCTCTTGGGAGGTTTGACGTGGTAACGTATCTTGCTTAAGTCTTAGTATTGTCTAGGGTGTTAAACATACTAAAGTTATTCTGAGGCTTCTTGGCTTGAGAGATTCTGAACTGCTAGCAAGGATAAGAGATATATGACACATTCCACTTACTATCTTCATATTGTGCTATATCTTTACTTAGATTCATTAATTTAATTGGATAAATGGACTCATATCTACTATACATGAAATCAACAGGTCCAATAAACCCCGTTAAGTGTTCCACCTCCATCTCTTCGTTCTGAGATGTAATAGTAAAAGACTACGCAATTGTAATAAATGAGGGATTACGCACTATACCCGTCTCCTTAGATACTTTTTAATACATGACAGAACATAGCCCTATTCTCATCCAAGAGAACCCATTTTAATTGCATTCGCCGACACGCGCTGAATGCTAATATGTTTCTCAGACGCTCTGGAATGCGAATCATACATGTTACATTAATGATACTTAATAGGGGACGATATAGTTACACATTAACTACGAATCACCTAATGGGAATATAGTATTTTTAATAAATGCAGATGTATAGCACCAAATTACCTACACATTTTCTAAGGGATAGGCATAATATAATTATCTCTATGTTCCTTAAATGGTTCGCGGAAATAAAAAGTGTTCACTTCAACACAAACCTAAGTAATAACCATGAGACCTACTTTAGTCAAAGCATTAGAGTTTTAGGTTTTAAGATTTTTCATTCAAAGTGGGTCAGATAAAGGGCTGCGACGAAATCAAGCCACTTCCCTTACCGATATTCCAAGTTCTATTTGATACAAGTGACATAATTTGCCAGTTACAAATACAAACGCAATCTTTTATTGGTGGGGCTAACCAATAATTCATGACTTTAATTTGCACCAATCGCACGTTGTTTTCTTGGCAATGAGCAAGGTTCCTTTCCCGAGTATGATTTGTGCCTGTGTGTACTCCAATCATCTCCAACCGCAATGATTTCCATATTAAGTGGGTGGGAAATAAAACTAAAGGCACGTTGCAATAATAAAGAAGGTTGTTTATAGAGAAGCAAACAATATTTTAGTCGTTCGAGATATAATTACACTGCAATAACCATTAAATCCCAAGGATACGTCGAAGAAAATCACTCAATGCCGCCCTGCTAGCGCCGAGGCCCTATATTCACAAGACAGGAACTAATCTGATAATTTGATATGCTCATATAATTATTGTAGGCATTCGGTCACCAGATGATGATCCATAAATCAACCGATCACGATGTATACCTTATGCATGGATTAACACAGGTACAAAAGAACTAGCATCCGCATTTTCTCTATACAATAGGTTTGCTTTGAAATAACCATCACTATTACAATCGGATATCAGAATACTTAGATCATCCTTCCCACATCAAACAGCGACGAGGATTATATAAAAGGTGCAAGCAAAGGTAACAAGTCAAAAGCACGAAAGCCTATAGGTAAGATGTATATATTAAATCAAAGGCCTTAAAGCAAAGGAGGTAAGAGCATATAGGGCCTGATTGCCAGGAAAGGCCTTGACCACAGCGTTCCATTTAAGCGGCAAGGATGCATATTGGGCCTCCTCATTTGTCTCAAGGGGATAAGCTTATGCGGACTGGAGGAGGGGACGTGACAGGGAGCGATGGGGGCAACTCCTCCGGGCGGGGGAGCCTGGAGGCGAGAGAGGGATAGAGGCGGGTATATTGGCTTTAGAGGTCCTCCACTCTAGTGTTGTCTGCCTTTAGACTAATTGTTTTCCCTAGGCAAGAGGGTTAAATACTGGTCATTCCAAACGTAGGGTCACGCATAGGTTTCGGGCTTTAATGTTTACTCAATGAGTTGAGTGTGTCTACTACAAAGGAATGGAGACGAAAAGGTGTTGATGGATAAATAATCTAATGAGGAAGCAATATATAATAAAGCAGCAGGGATGGCCGATATAAACAGGGCCTCCAATATATCAGGGTTAATTATTCTGCTGGTCGTGTATATTTTTGCCACATCGGTTCAACTGTAGTACTTAGAATAATAGGCTAATAAGACCAATTTGTTGAGATCCAACATATTGTATTCCCATTTATTTTAAATTTGATTTAATATATTTTGTATTCAGAAAGACTATAACATCATGACATGTGATGTTATTCTCAGCCGGTCCTGATACATACGGTACATTAGAGATATTCCCATGAGTTTCTTTGTAATTTGTAATTCAATGTTTGATTGACTATATTATATAGATTTAGAATATCTAGAGTAATAGAAAAGTAGGCGCAATACCTTGTGATACATGTCTATTTACGCAGATATAGCTGTAAAATATTAGGGATAAAATAGACACCTGGGATCTGGAGAATGCAAGGCTGGGATCTAAATATTGGGCCCTCCTAAACGTGTAGAGTAGCTCTTTTAGTGTAAAAGCAGGATATTGGTCTTGAGTGGTGGACATAGCCCTCCGACATCAAGGCCAAGCTGTCTATTTGGCCAAGTTCCCTCCGACGTAGCTGGGCAGCGAATAGATCTAACGTGGACATTTTATGTCCCTACCTATCATATGTGTGTCATGCCCTCTGTATCTAAAGTGAAACCGACAGTGTACGCTACAGCAGAATTAATTGCAAATGGCTTGCGATGGTGATGTCTAGAAGCGAACGATTCTTCACCTCCCCTTGTATCTGATCGACCCACCCACCCATAACACTGGGGCTCTAGGAGTAACCGATGCTCGACACTGAGGGAGTAGGCCCCTCCTCCTCCCCACCCCTTTCCCAAAAGCTCTGTGGAGCCAATAAGGGGCACATGTCTGCCAGAAGGCTTACATAATGCACGACTCTATGTTAAACAATAACACTAGCCCCAGGGCCGAGGGGGACGCGCTGCTTAGAAGCTACTTGCTCCGATGACAACGCAGAAAAGGGACACATTATCGGGAGAGACAGTTGCCATTAGCAGGGGAAAAACGACACCCCAGCCTGGATAATTGGCGTGTACACACATTATACTCTTACACTACCAGTCACCAGGCCTTGATCCTATTGTTTCATGTCCTTAGACTGTCTAATCACTGATCACAATAACTTACATATATTCTGTCGTCTCTTGACATTTTATTTATATAAATTGACATTATATAACACTCGAAATAGCGTATTGGGGTATTTAAATTTAAATTTAAATGGGGCAATTGCATCTCGAGGACAGCTATTGTGGTGGTTGGGTGTTTAATAGTGATGCAAGAATACAAGATGAATATTTCTGATCTAGGATGGTAACTCGTGACTGGGAACAAGGGGGCAGATGATGCGTTGAGCAGCCTTGGAAAGACTAATCCTCCAGTTATATTCCAGGTACTAAGCCGGTTTGAAGGCGGTATCCGTCATAACCATCTCATTAGGGTAGATAATGCTATGCTGTAAGTGGGCTGTTAAAAGTTCGCTAAAATACATGAACAAGGCAAAGGTCAGGAGTTTGCTAAGCAATTGGCGAGGCTTCCACAAGGGGAGGTCCTGCATGCCCAGCCTCCCCACTGAGGCGAAATGATTCCTCACGTTCCACATGTAAATGAACCACTTGGTGGTTTCCATTGAAATTTAAGCCATTAAGTTGTCATTGAAAAAGACACGCATCTTCCGAATTGTTGGGAATGTTTGAAAGCAGAATACAAATATCCATCGATAAGAACGGGTGGAACAATATTCATGAGGCTCGGTTATTTGATGGAAATAGCATAAGCGATTAGGGCAAAATCGCTTAAAATTATTTAAGATGGCCTTTATGCAACGATCGTAATTCACATAATAACAAAAGGATGTCAAATACAGTGTATGAGTCTAGTGACTCTAGGCTGAGATAAATTCCTCACTTCAATGATTTAGACAGCAATTGGACTTAACCTCACGTTCAACATATCTAATAGGGGAGAGGTATTTTCTGTTTCAATTCATTCATCCCTTGTGAATGAATATGAAACAGTCTGATGTCTGTTGTGGATATCCTTACGACAACGTTAAACTAATCATATATTAGGCCTAATGAAAAGGAAGCTAATATAATCCCCATCATATATACTGCGTCATGACTGAAAATAATCCAACTTTCCCTATACTACTTGTGAGTGCTCAGACCAATCAAGCCTGATGTCAATGTCACTTTCGATATACTTCTTCAACCTGCACAGGGTATTTATCTAGTTTAGAAGAGACAAATAATTCATTCTCATTTTCCCCTCATAAAAGGGTATTTCGGTTACAAAACAAAGTGTATGCATCACAGTTTAGATATTCATGACGCGAACACATGATGATATCCTAGATACTAGAATGAAGGCATCACTACAGATTTCCTTCCTCTAATATTTTGTAGAGAATTTAAGTAAATTCAATATGGAAGAGCCTTGTTCAATTGGTCTACCAAAATTGTTTTGTACAAAAAATGACAATAAAGGATGTTTGAATTGAATTGAATTGAATAAGAGGCTGGCTGGCTGCTGAGTGAGTGCGTGAGTGAGTGAGTAAACCGGTGAGTAAGAGAATAGGTGAGTGAGTGAGTGATTTTTTAGTATAGGTTTGCACTGGCAACAGGTTCTAACTCTTAATCATTATTTCTTTGGGGATGTTGAAATACAATACTTTTTTTTATCTAATCCGACGGAGAACCAATCTTAAGAAGTTTTTCAGTCGAAGATCAACTATGCTCTTGAAAATGAGTGTTATATGAATTCCTGACGAAACTAAATATACTACACAATCAAGTTGCAGTTCAGCATTGTTTCATGCAGTAGGAACCGAAGATGATATAAACTAAATGTTTTGTACCTTGCATATATCCCTCAAATGAATTACCATATCGCTGATAGTGAGTGAGCGAATAGGTGAGTCTGAGATTAAGAGTAGGGATAAGAGGCTAAGGTATTCATATTAATGGGAACGAGTGAGTAGCCTGGTCTTGAACGAGGAAAAGGGTTAGTACTTGGAGGGAGGGGTGCGTATATATATATTATATAGAGATGGGGAGTGAAGCAGAGAATATGGTCCTTAAGTGGTCTGGGTTTAGAGTGAATAATAGGCCATGTCACACACAGCTGTTGAGGGTCAGGAGAGCGTGGTAGAGACTGCTGTCTGTTGGGGTGACTGACAGGGCCCTGTCTGCCGCGTCATAGGCGAGCGCGCCCGCACCCGCAGGCAATGTGTGGAAGGCCCATAAATCTTCAACGTGTTACTCTTAGATTGCCGACCAAGGGAACTAACATCGACTCTCCAATTGACTCCTCAGCTCAGGCTGGCCAGAACGAGGAGGGTGACTTATTTAACAGTCCGTACATATTCTTCTTCCAGATAATCTATACTCACAGGCATATGGAACTTGGAAAGTGGAAAAGGAATTAAGGGATTGGTGAAGGGAATGTGTTGGGCGAGACAGGTATATATATGTGAAGATTGATAAACAAGACAACTGGTTATTCAAAGGCTTATGTGGGAAAAAAATCACTATAGTATCGTTAAACGAATTTCCACTTTTACACAAACATCGTATAATACATCACAAAGCAGTGCAATCCATTTTGCAGACTGAGAAAGCGGATACAAGATAATGTATGGATAAAAAATTCCCAATCCATAAATATAAAACCAAATCAATACAAAACCAGCAATGGTGCAAACGGCCGAGAGGGAAAATATATATAATCATCCTAAGGGAAATGAATAGTTGGTAGAGTGAGGGGGCGTGTCTAGCTTGCCTAGACAGTACAAATCAAACTGACCTATCATTCAACAGCCTTGCCACCTTTCCCTTCGCCATCACTCAACCCTCTCTCACACCTACTTCGTCTTGGACCAACTTGCCTATTTACCTTTACCTTTATTCATTGCAGTCTGCTCGGAAATTCATACTATTATGGCCTCATGACTAGAAGGAAAAGCCATCAAGAAAAAAAACATTACAGAAGAGAAAGAATGGAGAAGGAAACTAATTGTATCGCGATATTCAAATTTAAAACGCCGTTTTTAAGTTAGACCTTCTATCAGACACAATTTATTACACAGGATTAGGACAGATAAACATTGCACGGAACTCTAATTATGTAAATACTGTGTTCATCTTAACATGAAGCCAGGGTTTCATACATAATCAAAACTTTTCCAATGGATTATATTCTGGGTATTAGCAGAGGCTAAGACCCCCTGTTGCATGATATTGGTTGCCATGAATTTCAATGATGAGTTTTAGAGATATTGCGGGGAACAAGCCAACAGGATTTTAATTCCCGAATCAACATTACCATTGCCGTTGCCCCTAATGTTATTGGTTGCACAGCCATGTTAAGATTCAGCACGAGTCAGTTGCAATAATCAGGTTTTATGCAAATGATTATTAGACTGCCTGTACAGAATGAAAATGCTTAGCAAGTGAAGCATGTGAGTTTTCGGTACGGCCATAATTAAATGTCAAATTGTTACAGAGTGTAAAATTAACTGAATAAACATGGAAGCAATAGGTACAAATGTCAGGTTTCAACTTTGATGTTCTTAGTCGGCAGAAAGTTAAGATTTCAGGAGAGGCATGAGGATAATTAATAAGAGAATATCTGAGACTAAAGCTAATGGCGGTTTAAAAGCCTTTATAGAAGTAACACACACAAGCATCTTATGAGTATCTTACTTGATGAAACCCTATCAAGGTTTCTCTGGCTTAGTCATCGTTGGAAACAATTTGAATCAGTCGTGGCCCAGGTACGATATCGATTACATTACATAACCAACTGAACCGAGCACTACCGAAACGCTACTCAATAAACGTCGTCCTAAACCAATACGATCATATTTCACAATACAGGATCAATATATATTTTAAACACTGATATTTCTATGATGGATTATGAGTACTAAGCAGCAGCAAACGCCCTATTGTGCTACATATCCACGAAAGTATATTCAAAAGTGTATTATTACAATGGTGGAAACTGGCAAAGGCCCAATGCATGCGTACCAACATGCTATCCAATAAAGATTTATTCGTCTGAGACAACTGATTTATGGACGATTATCATATGTGTGTAATGTATACTTTGCCCCTATATTTGGCTCAGTAAAATGCTTGTTACAGAGTGTAAAATTAACTGAATAAACATGGAAGCAATAGGTACAAATGTCAGGTTTCAACTTTGATGTTCTTAGTCGGCAGAAAGTTAAGATTTCAGGAGAGGCATGAGGATAATTAATAAGAGAATATCTGAGACTAAAGCTAATGGCGGTTTAAAAGCCTTTATAGAAGTAACACACACAAGCATCTTATGAGTATCTTACTTGATGAAACCCTATCAAGGTTTCTCTGGCTTAGTCATCGTTGGAAACAATTTGAATCAGTCGTGGCCCAGGTACGATATCGATTACATTACATAACCAACTGAACCGAGCACTACCGAAACGCTACTCAATAAACGTCGTCCTAAACCAATACGATCATATTTCACAATACAGGATCAATATATATTTTAAACACTGATATTTCTATGATGGATTATGAGTACTAAGCAGCAGCAAACGCCCTATTGTGCTACATATCCACGAAAGTATATTCAAAAGTGTATTATTACAATGGTGGAAACTGGCAAAGGCCCAATGCATGCGTACCAACATGCTATCCAATAAAGATTTATTCGTCTGAGACAACTGATTTATGGACGATTATCATATGTGTGTAATGTATACTTTGCCCCTATATTTGGCTCAGTAAAATGCAGATGTAGAATACATAGAACAACCCTTCAGCAGAGAATATATTAAAGGGAATTAAATCTGACTGATTGAGATTCAAGAATAAATTGATACATTATTATGGAAATTAAATGCACGTCTGCGGAAATGGCTTATCTACTCCTCGGGAGTTAGCTAGACAAATAAACATTTCATGAGACAGGACACAATTGAATCACTCTTCTCTAAAGAGTAAACCAATCTGAAAACAAATAAGACAATGCATTACGCTATACTCCTGTATGCTATTTATACATATCCACATAATAAACGGGAAACGGTGATTTGTTGTCAGGCATGTACTTGGAATCTGTGATATTACCAGCCGTTATTTTGCTCTGTACAGTTCCCATGACCCTTTCTGGAGGACAATACATATGTGGTTTGTGAAGTTATCTGGGGTGAAAATGATATTTTGAAGCCCTTTTTAATCATGGATCTTCACACTTTTGGGAAAGCCCCTGTTGGGAACTAGAAGAGATTGAGGTCATGTCCCACCGTCAGCGGCAACAGGATTATTCCCTAACAACACTCCTGTGAGAGTCCCTAGCAACGTTTCCTGGGTCCTTGGCAAGCAGAAGGGGATACAAGGGAGAGATAAGAAGAGAGAAGAGGAGTAGAGAGTGAGGGAAGTAGGGGAGAGTGGTCAGAGGGGGAGGGGGAGAGTGAGGAAAAAGAGAGAGGGGGAGGTGAGGGGAGAGAAATCAGAGGGAGAGAGTGAAGAAGCGGAGGGAGAGGGTGGGAGGAATCAGATAGGGAGAGGGAGAAGATGATAGAGAGAAGAGGGAGAGAGAAAAAGATGGGAGGGAGAGGATGGGGGAGAGGAAAGGGGGAAGGAGATGAGGGAAGGCAGAGGGAGGGAGAGAATGAAAGAAGCGGAGATAGAGGGTGGGGGAAATCGGATAGGGAGAAGGAGATGAGGATACAGAGAGAAGAGGGGGAGAGAGAATAGGGAAGGCGAGATGTGAAAGGGGGGTAGGGACAGGGAGAGAGGGAGGGGGAGAGGCAGGGAGAGAAATGGAGGAAAGGCTGGGAGAGGGGAGGAGGGGAGAGACAGTGAGAGGAAGAGGGTGACTGTTCAGAGTGAGTGAGATTGGTTGCTTAACGCCCTTATCAACACATTTAAGAGTGTTTTATCAAGGGCGGGAGAGCTGAGAGGGAGGCAGTTTATGATCATACCCAGGAAAAAGAGATAGATAAGAAGGGAGAGAGAGACAGAGAAAAGAGACAGAAAGGCACTGTTCAGAGGACGGGTACTTTGCTAGTAATATATGAAATGCTAAGCTGGTGTAAATTATGATAAACAGAATTCCTATTTACCATCTATCTTCAGATTCTAGCCCAGACGGTAGGCGATAACCCTGATGTATTAGGACTATTGGAAGCTTTCCTAGCTTTCCTGGCGATCGAGACAGTTTTCTTTTTATCCATCCTTGATCCATCATTTTGAAGTTAGTTTCCTGTCTTACACTAGCGAACGATGGACCGATACATCAAGACAACCCCTTAGATTTTCCTCCTGGTGTTCTAGACGTGTTTTTATGATCGATTCTCCCCAGGCCATACCAAACTATCATCAGACTCAGTATCATTAATAAGTATATCTTGAACTTGGGCGTAATGTATCACAGATTGACCACTCCCAGTCAATAGGATCGCGGTGTTGAAATGTCTAGACCAGTAAGCTAAATTGTGATTAGAAAGAGATGAGGGCATAAGTGACATAGGGTATCGTATGAACACATTTTTGTTCAGAATAGGAGGAATCTTCCATCCAGGCAATTCATAGATTGGAATCGCAAGGCAGTTTTAATTAGTATAGAGAATATTAGGGACACCCCCAATTCATTTTGATTGTTTTTCCACTTTAGTAATATGCATGGACAGTTTTAAATGAATTTGGCTACTGTAATTTCAGCGCATTCTACCAATTTTTACACGATTACAAGCCCTTATAGATAATTGGTGCACGAGAGATAAAAGCAAAACCATTTAAAAACTAAACATGTCATCTGGTGTGAATTTCACCTTAAGTTGAGTTGTTAAAGCCGTACCGCCATTGGTCGTTGGCTGTTCTAGGAATGTAATGCAAGCTTTGGAAAGAAAACCTATCTTGTTGATTTGATTAAATTTACAACCGCAGGAGATGTACGTTTTTATACCACTTGGTGAAAATTTGGGTCTGGGCAGGAGAGGCAGGAGAGGGTCATTTTATCTTTTCTTGTCTAGAAATTCTAACCTCCTTTTAAAAGGAAAATGCACTTAAACAAACTATGTCTGGAGTTTCAAATCTGTTGTTTCATGGACGAAGAATTAATAACTAGATACCTAAGCTATACGGAAATAAAAGGGACATACGTGCTGATCATAGGGTCGTTGGGGTATTTATTCTAACAACCGCCTATGCAAAAGTATTACTAGAATCATCGTACATACGTTTTAATAAGTTCCTATTTCATAAAAATATATAGGTAAATTAAAGGACCTTTCATTAATACTTTCTTTATGTAGCCCATAGCGATTATGGCCCCAGAACGAGCAACTATACCCTGTTCATATGTATACATACGTATGTGCTTTAATCCTATGAAAACAGGTGGCACATCCCTTATTATCGCCCCACGTGAAAGCCAGTGTTATAGGGAATTATAATTGGGGACAAGGGAGAGTGTTTCACAAGGGACTATCATTGCTCCCACATAATATATATATATTTAGTCACTGCTCTGAAAGTCCAGGGGCTATAACCATCCTAGGCAGAGACTTTGAAATGCTGCTGGCTCACTGTTTGGTGCATTGAAGCCAACAGGGCACCAGCAGCCCGACAATGTCGGCCATTAACCCTTTAATAATTTTATTTCCGCTCAGAGAGGTATAGAGATATGGAGCAGGAAAAGGCACTGATGCTTCTGTCACATAGAACCCATCTCGCTCCTGATATAGAGATACAATAAATAGTGAATGAAACCATGTGTTCCTTCCCCGTCCGCCCTGCCTATCTATTCATTTCTCAAGATTAGGATTGAGAGAACATTGGCCTTTAGGAGCCATTAGGATTTAGGCGAGCGCAGAAATTTAATATACAGATAGTTATTGGATCTTAAAAAAGAACTCGGTGACATCTTTTAAAATATTAACAACTAGTTTTCAGATCGCAACGATTCGGAATAATTGGGCAAAAAGTGAAAATTTCGATTTTTGCATCGAAGTTACCTGAGAATACAGCTTTTACCTGACAAACTTGTATGAATGATTACAAGGAAGTAGAAATATTCTTTTATCAATTAGAGAATCTGTTTTCCTATTTTCCGCTGTTAATTGTATTCAATTCGTAATATTTATGCCTATGAAATAAAATAAAACATGAAATGGCCGACTGCAGATAAGGAAAGGCACACGTGTTGCATATGAGGAAGGAGAAGGTAAATGTGATAATAAAAGAGTCTCTCCGTAATAGGGTTTTTATTGGATGAAGTCTCTCGTCATACGCAACAAAAGAACCGTGGCACTGACAACACCCCAAGTGCTGACAACATTGATGATCTCATTTTCGCTTTCCACTATCTATGCATAAATTAACGCTTGCTGTGATAGCCCGCCTTTGGTGGATATTATGCTCTCAGCAACATAGCTGATAACAAAGGGCATAGGACGCGGCGTCCGATATAAAAGGTGCTATTTTGAACGAATATACACGTTTACCATAAATTGTGTCAAATATGACTCACATTAAAGTGAGCCAACACACTAGATTTACCACTGAAGAGCTAATATTTATGAAGGCAAGAAAGATCATTTCCAAAGGACAGGTTTATTTCTTAGTTTCTTGTGGGCAGGATGAAGATTATGCAGTCCAGGCCCAAACCCTCAGATCAGATAAGAATGGTATGTCAGTGATTGGACGCTTACTTCGCAAATCGGTTTTCTGGCCTAGGACAAGGCGTTCTAATGGGATTATAATGATATTTTGCGGTTTTTATGGAATTATAATGGCACTTTGCGGTTTGAGGCGAGAGGCTTTCCCTCCATTTGAAGGGACTCTCTCATCTTTGGGCCTAGACAGTATGACCAAATCAACGATACCTCAATATAGTTGACCTAATTTCAGATCATCCCAATGCTTTGATATTGATCTCTTGGACAGAAAAAACCCAAAGCCAAAGGTTCTAGCGTAAGAATTATACAAACCCATTTAATTTCGCTGGCCTGCTATCTTAATGACAGGCACTACGTGGAAAAAGTGAAAGGGAATGAACATCCCAAGCCCCTTGTTGAGTCCAACTGTGTTGTACACAGTAGTGATGGATAACATGAGTCAGCCAAGCGCAGGGAGCATTTTTCAACAATGATCAGGCCAACCGAGATTTTATTCTATCTACATCGAGATCATCAATATTGGGATTTCTGCAAAAGAGTATTTCTAAAAGATTTCTAATAATTTTTATCTGACGATAAAGCTAACTGCTAAAGTATGTAACGTGCTTACACCCACTGTGATATTGCTAGCTTAAAGGGTGGTCTCCACTGGCTGCGGTAAGCTCTGCGGTAAGCCTTGCGATGGTGCTGTGATAGTGAGAAGTGGCGAGGTCCTGCCTACTTGGCCAGTGAACCATGTAAGCAGGACCTTATCATTCCTCTCCACCTATAGAACCAGCACAAACCATCGCAAGGCTTACTGCAGAGCTTACCACAGCCAGTGGAGACCACCCTTAAACATCCGGAAGGGAATACTACTATTAGGGCTACTGACGAAAACATCGAGAAATCGAGAAGATATACCCAAGAATACGATTAATAAAATGCTTTCAAATCAAATCAAATGGTTCAGTAAGACAATAAGCATGACAAGAAAACTCAATGAAACATTTTTATAAGCTTATTACATTACTGAGAACGTGTCAAGCTTGAAGGACATTCATCTTAATCCAAGTGAACTGCGGGGCGTTAAATCTGGAATAAGATACCCCATTCTTTATATTGCTTTCTCCCGAACAAGAACTAATCTATAATAAAAAAAAGAAAGAAAGACTTATGATAAAGTCATTTAACACATTGCAAGTGACCTAGGGAGCAGGCTAATTAACGTTGATTTTATCGAGACGATTTTAAATCCCTAACGCCATTTCAAATCTCCAAGTATAAAAATAAAAATAGTGAGGGCTTTCATATGGGAATTTGTATCTCCTAAAGCATGGGACGAATGCTACTGCCAGTATATAAGGCGAGAAAGCAAAAAGTGAACAGATGTAGGCAATGTTCGCGTATGTACAGATATGAATTGTATGCAAGAAATTATCAGATGCAGTTTTCTTAAGGCATCGCCATTCCATAAAACATCTACCTGATAGGAGAAAAAAAAGAGATTACATCTAAATTCGGACACAAGTGACGTACTTGATCAGCCATCATTAGTATTTAAGATGTCTTCTTTTCTGCGAAACATCATGACAGATCGCACAATGTCTGATCAAGGATCAAATTCTTTCGGATCCACCCTGGCTCGAAGTAATTTTGGAGACGGTTATTTCTGCTTGGAGTGATGAATGGAAGCGCCAGTTAAACAAGTAGAACAAGAGGTATACGCTAGCCAGGTCATCCAATATGATGACCAGACTTGCCCTTTAGGTGGATTGGTAAAGCAGAGCCACTCTTTGCAGTACTAGCCCTACGCGTGAGCTGATTAGAGCAACTTGAGTGAATTCTGCACTGAGTTTGATGGACGAGCTGGTCATTCCCACTAACAACCGGCCACAGTAACATCTGGCCTCAGGTCCATATAGCACTGTTTGTTATGGTTAACAAGAGCAGTTATCCAGGGAAATGTATTGATAGTATATTGATACATGGCCATGCAAACAACCTGAGAAGGAAAACAAAACATATATGTCTTGCCTTAGATTGTTCGGCTCAATATTGGGGCGGTATAAGAATACGTGCTCCCAAGTCGTTACACTAAAGCAGTATTTATTGTTATAATAGAAAGTCAATATGTAAATCTTTCTGCTTCAACGACCGCATTTCCATAAGCCATTGCTATGTCACTTATCGATTCCAATTCAAACCAAAGTTCAAGAACTAGCAAAAGCGGGAGGCACCAGACAATCATCAGAGGGGACCTTTACAGAAAACATGAATAATTGATATCATTTGTGCAAGCAAAGGCTTTGTAAAGTGGCCACGTTTTTAAGATACTTCCCTAACTGATAAAAGTTCATTAAATCGTTTACAAACTTTAGAGAACACTGTAATGCCAATCAATTCGTTTTAGCTTCATTTATTACGAGATTTTATTGGGAGCATTTTGATTTTTGAAGGATTATTTTCCCTTTTCTACAATCATGTCTGGTTTTAAAATGGGAACCGGAGAAGAGAATGTTTCGAGGTATAAGTTTGTGTATTTGTCTTTCAATTCAGGTCTATCTGTGTATATGTCTGGTCGGTGTCTGGACCTATTTTTGTTTGCCAGTATGTAATTTCCACTACACAACACAGTTTTCCCCACCAATCATACCGCCAATTATAATCCTGACAATGGGTCCCCTATATATAAATATCAATTACGAGAGTGAGCAATGGCTGGGTGTCAAATATTCCCTGTCAAATGAGGTAACAATTAGTACAAGGTGCTTTATAGATCTGGCCACTCAATCTCTCAATCTTCTGGTGGTACTATCTTCAACTGCATGTATATGCATACTAGCAGATCAACAAATTATAGCATGAATATGCATACTAGCAGATCAACTAATTATAATAGTATACTAATACGTAAATGGTTTCTTTTCTATTACTTATATTCCCCCCGCCCCCGCATATTTATTTTTTACACCATTTCTTACTTTATACACACACATGGCTGGCCATATATACAAAAAAAGAATCCTTCTTACTAGAGCTGGTATTGGATTTTTATAAAACCGAAATGCCATTATAATGTTCAGAAATCTGGTGCTAACTTTTTCGGTGCTACTGTGTTTATTACAATGCTAGTCCTTTCTAAAACTTCGATGTCATATTGATTCACACTTCATGAATGTTTCTTCTTTCTTTGCTTTCTCTGTATGTGTTTTTCGGTCAATAAACGACAGCCTGTAGGCTGCATGGCACAAATCTTAAGAATACAAAGTAAAAGGAGTCGAGAATGCGAACATGCACCAACGTTGGTAAGTAATAATCGCTGTCTGTTTCTCAGCTCATAGGGCACGCTCCTATAATGTGGATAGGTAACAGGCCTGTTTTGAAAAAGAACATTGACAGGTATGTATGAGATAATCGTGAAACGTGGCTATAAAAGGATACTTAAATGGATCCGAATTTCGCCAGAGCTCCTTTAATCGGGGCCTTATCTGACCAGTCCATTGCCATCACCCCAGACGATGTATGCGTCTTAGATGGACCAGGCGCTTGGACCCCAGTAAACATTTGTCTTTCCAATGCTTTTATCGCTCAAATCCATTGCCTTAATCTTACAATGGGAGCCTCCCTCAACAAAGGCGGGCTAGGGCAAATATTTCGAATATGCAGCCAAGCGCTTTATATCGGTTATATGGGGATTTGGACCGCTCAAAAATCAGTGTCAATCGAGGATACAATCGCCCAGCTTTTGCACATATCTCTCCATCAAAGGAATGAAATAGTAATTGCCTCTTTTAGGGTCACCATGTGTATTATAAATCAAATCGATGCTGCATCGACCCCGTAGCTTGGTCGTTATTACTTAACCGAAGACCATGCCTGTGACTGGTCAGAGCTAAGAACCAATAATAACCATGAGTTGATGAAACAAGCTGACCCATAAGCATTTTATCAATGAAATTGATGCTAAATGTTCTTTGCAGCAACAAATTCCTTGCAGCAAACATGCTAGCTGCTCAAGCTGAGGGTGTAATGGTGACTGAAGCTTTCGAATTTCCCGCCGGGTGACGTACGTAGGGGATCACGGGATATCAAAATATTCCCATATGTTAGGGCAGATAGGTAACGATATAAATAAATGCTAATGTGGAAGTTTTAATTCCATTCACGAAGTAAAACGTGGTGAATGAAAATATCAGAAACATACTTATTGGCTTTGTACGTTTAAATTCATAACAATATACGCATAACCAACAATGGTGGTTATATCGCATAACCAACAATGGTGGTTATTTTCATGCGTTGCCAAGTTAGTCAGATATTACACTTTAATCAAATTCTACCAAATTCACGTTGATAAGACGAATATAGCCTAAACGAGTTAACTTAACTACCCCCGCCCCCATACTAGTTCATTGTAGTGTGGATGACATTTCAATAAGGGAATGCCGCGGCATTGTTGCCGGCTAATCACCACTACCCACTCATACAACCCTATCCCCCTCGAACACCACACTACTCAATCCCATCCTCAAACCCTCACTTCACCTTTCGCCACCGCTTCCACCGGCACCGCACCTCAAACCTTTTTACCCACCCACCCACACCATTTTCTCTCCATCTCTCTCTATCATCATTATTAAAATTTAATCATAAATCTGATCATCAATCAATTTAACTTATTCATAATCAATTCAATTTAACTGAACTTTACCAATTTGTACCAATTTAATCATCTTTTATATAAAATGTTTACCAACAATTTAAAAAAACAACTTTTAATTACCGAAGCTTGCCTTTCACTCGTCACATAATTTAATCGACCGTGCAACAATGTATCCGCACAACTATCTCATGAATGAGATACTTGAGGTGTTCTCTCGTGACCAGCGAGCTAGACGTAGAGCGATCAATCGTATTAAATTCCCACCAGAAATCAGAAAGTCAAATGGTAGCTAATTACCTTTAGGATGTTTGGGCCTTTATTGGGTCCAAAAGCAGTAGTTAATTGTTACTATACCGACCTAGCAGAGGGAGTGAAAAGTTAACAAACTCCTTAAGTATTAAAGCCGAAACACCATGGGTTTCTATGTATATATTTTCTAAGCGGGTGAATCATATCTAACAATCCTGCATATGTATTTTATGTAATACTCATCTGATAAGGAAGAAGAGAGCTATTTTACATGGACTTTAATCATAGCAGACACCTTGCATGGTCAGCGCCATTGCTATAAGTCACGTGACATGGAGTGACGTCACATAACCACAACTCACAAGGAGGCACAGGCATACTGCCATATATGTTCTCAATTGATTTAAGCCATTGTTCTATATAACCGAATGATGAGCATTGCACAACAGGTTGCCTTTGAGTCTGAATAACCCATAAACAAATGCTGGGGAAGGTGTTAAAGCTAGGGTGAGGTTGTGGACAGGAGAGAAAGTGTCAAAACATTGCCGCCGTCGCCGCTACATATGGTGTTTTGTTTTGGTGTAGGAGGGGAGAGTTGCATACTAAAATCGGGGTTCTCTTGGGTGAATAAGGTGTATGTATGATCTTTTTTATAAAAGTATGAATATCCAAATATTCTCACTGTTAATACATCATATAATTATGTATATACCAATGCTTTAAACTAAGCACTTGTAAGTTCAATGTTTGTTTACATGTATGTGCTGAGTAGAGTGACCAGTCACACCTAGTGGTTCAGTGACGTCACCAATAAACGTAAATTACCACCAGTGGCGCTGTTGCTCACCAATATGTCTGCCTCCTTGTAAGAGGGAAGGTGACCTCTTTTCTTATAGTTTTGTTGGTAAATAATGATACGATTACTATGATATGCTACATAACAAGACAACATACTACTGCCAATTGCTACAGTATCTTTCGATACTAGGAGGCTAGCCCAGCTGATTAGCGTAACTGTTATTTACTTTCTGCTTTCATTATTTAGTATAGAGTTCATTCCGTGTAATTCACTTTTTTATTGATTAATTAGTTGAACGGTCGATTGCTGAGTGTTACATTTGATTGCATAGTTGAAACAGTCGAGATAGCCCATCGTAAAGTCGAGATAGCCCATCGTAAAGTCGAGATAGCCCATCGTAAAGTCGAGATAGCCCATCGTAAAGTCGAGATAGCCCATCGTAAAGTCGAGATAGCCCATCGTAAAGTCGAGATAGCCCATCGTAAAGTCGAGATAGCCCATCGTAAAGTCGAGATAGCCCATCGTAAAGTCGAGATAGCCCATCGTAAAGTCGAGATAGCCCATCGTAAAGTCGTGCTCCTACCTCTATCCCATCAATACCCTACAATATGAAAGTATAAGAAGTAACATTTACAGCTAGACTGTAAACTAAATCACAAAACTAAATCACTTTGCTCAGCTCATCTCACTAACCTTCATTGCCATGAATATGACTCCACATGGATGTTGTCATGGCAACCATCACTCACTTCCAAACCTGGCCTCCTCCACTCTGGGCCACAATCAGCAGGAGGCATTTCACAGTGATGTTACACTTCAGTTACATAACTTATCTGATGATCTCCTCAGATATTTCCTCTCACTGGCCTAGTAGGAATGCCTAGTAGCCAACCCCCTGCCTAGTAGCCAACCCCCTGTCAATCACAGCCAACAGGACAGCCAACAGGCTTCACTCACTCAGTCTGTATACCTCCCTCCCTGTCACTCACAGCACTCACTCAGTCTGTATACCTCCCTCCCTGTCACTCACAGCAAACAGGCCAAGCCAATACACTCCTCCACTTAACAGCACCAGCTCACACAGTCAAAACAAACCCATGTGGCCACTGTTAAGCCACCCCTCCAATTTAGACTGCCCCAGGGGTGTGACAAAGTCTTAAGTAGAGTAGAGTATAGTATACCTTTCCTATAGTGATACTAAAAGGAGGCTGCGCCCATTCAATCGAAATACAACTTAAAACAAAAAAACACTCAGAGGCTAGCCTCCTAATTACTCCTAAGACTATAATGTTTCTGTTATTTGCAAAAAAAAAATCTTTGGATTTCTATATTGTGTTTCGGCTTTAATGACCGATGTTATTGAAAGAGCCAATCAGAACAGTCCTTTAAAAAGTGTGTAAGCAGACAACTCATTGCAGAAGTCCATGCTTCAAACTTTAATATCCCAACGGAATTACGTACTTTAAGGGTATGAAATGCCAGTAAGAATTCTTCAATTTCAGCTTGTGGTCGCCAAAACCTATTCTAAAAGGATTGGAAACCTCTCTAGCACATTAATTGTATTAAGCCATTTGCTCAAGGCAAATAATTTTATGTAGTAGCTCAATGAAAGTCAACCCTTAAACATTCAAAATCTTTGGTTTTTAATCCATAATATATGTACATATCCCGTTACTTTTCTCCAGCCCTGCTGAATTGCTTTCTGTCAACGACCCTGGGCGTAGCAAAGCAATACACCTGGGCCTTCGGAAACCTTGTCATCTAACCCTTACAGCGAGTTAGCTTCATCAGGCAAACTACACGGATAAAACAACACTGTTGTACAGTCATTTCTTCTGATAAGACCCTTCTACGGATCTGTATCAAACAATACTAACACATTCACCAACGATCCCCGATTGTCATTTATAGGCGGTGTATCATGTCGTGTTCACACAACCAGGCAGACCTCCTGCAGGCTTCATGTCGTAGCCACCCATGACCTCAGGCCAGATACTAACATAGCCTAATATACAAGAGAGACTCATCTTATAATTTGTTTCACAATCACTTTGATTCCTTACCATTCAGCTATCTCATTTAAATTTCCTAAATCAGTCTCTTAATTCATCAGCCCACACTTCATTCTAAATTCGCAGTTTCGCCATATTTTTTCTCTATCACAAACCAATAGAATTTCCCATCTATCTATTCCCATAGTTGAATCTGCTCGCAGCAATACCCTAGTGGGATGAGAGAAAAGATAAACTGACTCCAACTCCCTCTTCCCCAGAGGCACTAACCTAATGGACTTGTCCGAGACAACCAATATTCCACCCATCCAGTGAAAATTAATCCAACTTTGCGGGGGGAGATGTGTGGTTGGCCATTGCGCCGCGAGCGATACAAGCGTTGCCTGAGATTCTATCAACAACCTATTCATTGAAAGATTACTCACCGGGCAAGATAAATGTCTCACATAGGTCACAGTGGTGCCTGATATTGGGGAAGGTTAAAACTTTGACCCTTCGAAAATTCTTCTTAATTCAATTTGCAAAGCGAAAGGCAAATGGTGTAAGGATATATTACAAAACAAATGGACTGAAGAAGGTCGGGTTTCTCTTACCCCAGGGAGTCATTGTCACGATAATAAGTGTTATGTTTCCCTGATAAGTATGAACACGGGTCTCATATGGATACATGTATATACAAATCGTTAAACCGTACGAATTTATGGGTAGAATAATATTGGTTTTTAGAGAAACCATCAATCACATACATTAGATTAGATTAACCATAGCATTGGTACATTTCGTCAAACAAAGATAAACTGACCGCCGCAAGAGCTGTGGCTTTTAGGTAGCTATCCATCTTATCCCTTTGCTACAACACTCAGGATAAAAACTTTTCTAACAATGTAGTTAAAACAATAGTTTCGACTCGGACAGTAATCAATCAATGTTGTGTACCAAGACTGGTAACAATGTACATAGCCACCGAGAATTCAACTTCAATTACTTTATTTCAAAACTGTCTGATAAACAATACATCTAAAAGACATACACGTATATAGGGAGAATGAGATATTATATACAATTATTCCAGTAGCCACTTTTATCGGTACTAAATCAATTAAGGGGTCTGAATCTATCCCCATGGACGACCATATAATGACACTCAGGCAGGCAGCGTGTATATGATCAATTATCATCGGATCACATTATTCAGACACTTAAAAGTATGATAAGGCATTTGGGTGACAGACTGTAACCCTCTTCTTTCTTATCCAGAAACTAAATATTATATTCTTCCAACAGGATTTCTAAATATATTCATAAATGGAGCACATGCCATGCATTTTTAAGTCTTCAAAATAAATAACCAGATTCCCTCAAAGCCTTACATTGGATGTAGAGCAATCAAGGACATCTAGACATCAATTCATGTACAATGTTTAAGGGTCTAGAGAGATACATTATTTTCGAGGTCCTCGGCGGGAAGAGATCAATCATGACATACAAGACCGACGGTCAGTTCATAGCATTAATCAGTGCGTCCCCTTAACTTGGGATCATGGGCAACATTTAAGGTCACACCGGAAGTCACGTGAACGATACCACGTTCACTTGAGGAGAGGAATCGGGTGCATGGTAGCACTTCCGGTATAAGAAAGAGAAGTCGCACATGACGAGATTGGAAGGCGAGAAGTAGGTTCAGGGATATCAGGTAAGGTTGTTATTAAAGAAAAGTGGTTCGTACAAGGCTATCGATTTTACACATGTGTCAAATTAATGACAGGGTCGCGTCATGGTCTCTATTTAATAAGGGAGGGACCGCTTAGGCCATGGAATATAAACATATAAAAAGAATTTATGAATTGCAAAGTCCCAGGGGGTCCAAATCATATCCCAGAGCGTTAACTTGGCCAGCATTCACTTTCGGAGATTTATGAAAGGTCCAAATCGCCGGCATTCTTATTAAGGACTTCTATAAGCCATCAATTTCCCGGGTGTTAGGAAGGTTTGCCGGGGTGGTCAATACCAGTGGTCCGGGGCAAAAGCTGACCACTACTGGCCGGGCACTGGTCAGTGGAGGGGATGATATGATCAGGATGGGTGGGCCCCTGGACGCTGTCTGAAGTGGCCGGACCTGGAGGCAGGGAGACGGGCGAATTAACTCACTGACAACGTAGAGCGTTTTGTGTTTCCGCACGTCGGCGTAAAATGTACGCCTGATGGAACATGAAAGGGACAGTTCGAGACAAGCCAGGTCAGCAGGAGGACAGGAGGGGGACAGTAAACAGACAGAACGCCCCCACAACATCTTGGGGCTTTGTTGGCAAAAAGAAATCAAATGAGGTGTAGATAAAAATAGATATCGGTTTGGGATTGGTAGTCAGATCGCTGGTAGGATAGCACAGGGGATGGGTCAGGGATGACAAATGGTTGGAGGCTTTGCAGAACTAAGTCACTCAAAACTGTCCACAATGATTGCCCTGGTCGGAGACGGCAAGGGCCAGACAAAAGAAGACCCATCAGATGGGAACCCTGCTGTCTATAGCGCAAGATATCTACTCGCAAAACGATATACTATAGCATTCAAGATCAAATGCAGTTCATGGGTTTGTTTGCCATCCCATCTTCCAAGAATATATAAGTCCAGCAGGGCCTGCACACCAGTGTTCATTCAGTTTAACTTGTCCCAAGGTCCGAGCAAAAAAATGAGTGATGGCTCCTTTCATATGAGAAATTACACACCAGCACTTTTTATCTCATTTTTCTTTTGCTGAAAACCCTGATGAACTCTAAAGCCATCCACTCCGACCTCCCTATTACCGACTGTGGAGCAGTCAATCCATCTCGGACACCCCGAGCAACACCTCCAGGAGGAACGACAAGTTGGAAGTAACGTCCACAGTCACTGCGCACCCTCTGGTGGAAAAAATCTCAACTAGATCAGAGGTTCGCAATTCTTTCCCCTTGCTTCTGTCTTTATTTACGCGATAAATCCTAATGTCGTTAGGAGACGAGCCGTAGGTAGAAAGTGGAGCAATATCTAGGAGAAATATGGGGTGATTAAAAACGTCATGGCCATGTCCTCGATTTGGTTAAGCACTCATGGACAGCGGAGGTCGTAAGTATAAACAAAACCAGCGTTACACTAGTCAAACGATGATAATATCCAATGTCATTGCCTATGAAAGAATTGGGGAGAAACTGAAAACAAAGAGTTTTACACATTCCTTATCAGGGGTGAAGCAAAATATGGATTATTTCTCTTGGAAGGGCAGAGAAATGAGACATCCTAATGTTTGCGCCGATTGCAAATGTAATGCAAAGGACCTTGGCAAATAGAGTGAGAGAGCCTTATGCAGATCCTTCATTTTCCCCATCTGAGCATAACACATCAAAGGTAGGCAAGCTGTTCAGGCGTGACAGTAAAACTGATGGGACATATCGGTGTTCTGGGGGCGGGGTGATATTTCAGAGTGGGGAGGAGAGATGCGTTTCTGCTTGAATGCACAACAGCCCTCCAAGTGGGCGGGCACAGGCCTAGCCTCAGTGGGCAGCTTCAATCAAGGAAACAGGGTGAAAGATGCACGAGAACAATAGAAGGCGGGGATAGGGTGGGAGTTATAATTACCCCCGATCAATGTGTGTTGGGACTAACTTTCTCCCCGGTGTCACTTTGAATCATCTCTGCTTGGGAGGAGCTACTACTTCGCACCACTGGTTTTGCTGCACCTCTAGTATCACCATTCAAGCGATATCTCACTATTTGTCACCAACGGGAACATATATCGACCGGGAACATTATCCCACATCCGATCCGCCATCTGATGTTCCCCGATGAAATCCACAATAGTGGATGATTAAATATTGATATCAGCCACTGCTAGGATGTAAGTAGTAGGGGTTACCTTCCCCTTGTTTCATTTCCACCCCTCCTTCTTCCTAATCTCCCCCGAGGGCGAATCGGATGGGTCACACCCCAGGAGTCTTCGCCCCTTCCAGCACACTTTCACCCCTTTAGGAATTTGCCTGATATATATAGCAGGACAGAACAATTCTCTCAGAATTTTTCAGAACTATGGGGAGTAATTGACTGTTGTAGGGGACCATGTAAAATAGATGAGTATATTCCTCGGTGGAGCAGTTGGAGCTTCTCCAGAGTTTCTCCAGGGAAGGAGGGCCATGTTTTCACCACAAGTATGAATCTCCAGGAAACATAGTTATCTTCCAGTCGTTAGTGCCCGGGTCTTTCATAAATTAATGGGCAAGAGCCACTCTAGTTATATAGATAATAAGAACGTGTCCCGGGAAAAGCGTTCTCGATCGAGTAAACCCTTCCCAAGGGGATATTAAAACTTCCAGACCTGAATGGAAGGGTTAAATAAATATCATCCACATATGCTATAAAAAGTAACCCTGATATTTAATTATAATATATATATATATATATATGCAACTTATAAGAAATATACACTGATCGACCAGAGGCCCAATGCCATTGCCTGATATCAGCAACGGTCAAGGACCGTAGGAAGCGCGCGGGGGTGGGGTGGGGTGGGGTGGGGTGGGGGAGGGTATCTAACTGCATTTAGTCAACATTGGGGCAAGACTCTAAAAAAAAAGATCGCCAGTTTTAGATTATAGACCCATTTGAATTTTGTAAATGATCACCGCGATGGTGGCAATGTTGATCGATTCCAATAAGACACATATATGGCGCTGTCCAAGTGACAAAATATTGTACCAATATAAATGTGTTTAGCTAGATATCACCAAATATTTTTATTGTTACTATGAGAGTAAATAAGCCAATGAAACTCATTGGAAAAACTGACTTGTCAAAAAATAAGGAATCCAAGCAATCAATCTATCAATCAATCAAATTTGCACATTTTTTCCACGAACCCATCAAAATAAAATGGACCAGGAAGAGCTATGTTGTGTTGTGTTCAAGAAGCCTTCAAAACTATGTATGCTAGGTCACAAGTGGATCAAGCCCAGCTAGGAATCTGAAATATTGGACTGTTGTCACGGTAGTCATGGCATAACGACAGCTGATTGTGAACTGTCTATTGATATACATGTACATATATATGCTTTAACTACTTTAATTATTTATCACCAATTAAAACATATTTCTCACTTTTGTGTCTAACTGATACTGGTTGTAAACATGTCTTGTATCTAGTTCTGCCGACCATGTACTTTTTAATTAATATGGCAAAAATGGATGTCTGGCCTGCCTAGGTAAACGTACAGAGCACATTTGCATAGGAAAGGTCTATGCCACTTAATCAGTGGTAAACCAATTATTTCAACACGTTCAAAAAAGCAGCAGCTTTTGGAACAGCAAAACATTTATTCATGCTAGACATCTAGGGATTAACAGCCCACATTAACAGCGCCACACGAGGGAATATGCACATGAAGAACGAGATATCTTTTTAGAATTTCGAAGGGTTTGGCATAAACGGATAATCCATTTGGTCTATCGAACTAATACATACGACTACAGCCTTGAAATAGGAGCACGTCGTGAAAAATGTAAGGAACGCGTCTTAGAACTATGGTTACCTTAACATACGAGACACAGACTGTGCTACTCGAAGACAAATGTACCCAACATAGATGTATGAAATTCTGTCAGAGTCAGCCAGAGATGCAATTAAAGCCGTCGGACAGTTGCACAATATCCGATTCACAGTATCAGTTTAGAACATCATGAGCATGGCTCAAGGCAGTATCTAACAGTATAGTATGCCAACATCAACAGCATGAAATACCAGTTCTACCTTCCTTGTAGAGAACCTTTCTAAACCAATTGCTAGGTCTATTAAATTGAAAATATGAATAAGAGATATATATATTTTTTAAACAGATTTTATTTCATTTTTTTTTCATATATAATGATATATGATAAGGAAACGCATTAGATAATATAAAAAGTCAGGTGGCCTTGCTTTGAGGGCATAGTGAAACGTCGCAAGACCTGTAATGTACAGAATACTCGTACAATGTCATTATTTACAAGCGCTGAAAGTTCAATACTGGTAAGGGATGTGTAACTATACTGAATCAGCAGTTAAAGCATCGTGGTAGATTACAAGCCACAAATTTGTCAATATTCTGATGCCGCACTACACAATATAGACGGCTGGGCGAAGTGGAATCATTTGAACCGCATGTAGTTTATGTTCACCGTCAGAACAATAATACATACTTCATATATTGGTGAGAATTAAATCGGGGTCCCTACTTTCAGGTAAGTCCATTATATACCACATATCAGGGTGTGTAGTCTCGGCGATAGGGCCGGGAGGCCAGAAGAAGAGTTTGCACATTTCTATGATAGAAGACCTTGGGGGATATTCAAAGTGAGCGCTTATTATTTCCTTGCAAAGCTTCTTAGACACGGGTTAATTGCATTTATCGTTGGTCCCGCTTCCCCTAAATACAAACTACACCCTAATGCAGTGGGTCCATTAGCGGCAAGGTATGCAGTGATGAAGTGATGTGGACAGTCAGGTCCGGAGGGGAACCAATGGTCGAGGACCTACGGCTAGAGGGCTTTGGTACAGGTCAGTGCAGACCTTTCCCCATGCCTTGACAGGTGTCCAGGGCCATTGAAGCTGCATATTTGATATCCATTTTCGTCACTTAACCAGAGGTCGAGCTACCTGATATGACTTAACATGAATGGCCGGAAGCTTCTGGTATCACTCAAGGGCACAGAGGTAGCGGAGAGGAAACCTGCGGCTGCTTTCGGAAAGACACACAATATGCTGAGGGTCTAGGGAATGCTTTCGTGCAGGGATTTCCTAATACGAACATGTGTATAGCAGTGTAACCATATTAAGGTGCACAGGCAGAGTTCGCTCGTAGTTCACCGTTCATCTACTCTCACCGTTACTACGATATTTGTAAAATACTGAAGTAATGAGTGACAAGAAGATACAGAAGATTTGCCAATGCTTTCTTGCCCTCGGGGATTCTCGGCTAAGGATCTAGTGCCGATGAAAGGACCCATTCACGTCAGGTTATAGAGACAGAGAATACGTGTATAACAAAATATACCAATCCGTGGGGATTGCTAGATCCATGATATAAAGTAATTAGATACATTTCAGCACATGTATGTGTCCTCAAGGCAATATTTTAAAAGGACTATCAAATTGTGCACTATCTGGTAGTTGGCATACGGAAACCATGTTTGCGTTAGATTGCAGTGGGGCTATATATCACGAATCTACTCTCTATATATGGGTATATTCTATGGGGCTAAAGTATCTCACTTTTGGTTTGAATTCACTAGGATTACCATGCAGGTAGCTGAGTGATTAAATTTAGTAACATTATACTTTTGCCCAGGGGGGAATGAAACACTCACCCCGGGATAGAGGAAGAATGATACCTTTGCATGTATTTTCAGGGCAACAGAAGTAATTGTTTTATTCTAGAATGTTACCATGTCAATACAGCGGCAGAGTGAAAGTTACATCTCAAATGTACATTGAGGAGTCTCAGTTAGATAATTTGAATATTAGATTAAACTGTAATATAGGCCAAATATACATGTACACACCGAGATGGAAACTTCTGAAGGTTTATTTTTAAATGTACTAAATACGATGTTAATACATGTAGGGTCTTTGAGGGTATTAATCGTGTTTTTCTAGTTACTCCGTCAAAGCCAGCAGTAGAACGATCTTCTGTTCTAGTTTTTAAAAAAATATACATGGTTGCTACACGCAACTGAATTAGATACCTGAAAGGTATACATCTGCAGCAAGTAGGTAACATCTATGTGGAGTTACTGTATAGTAGAGGAGAATCGTTTACCAGATCGAAACGTTTGAACATTCATACATAACGAGTGTATATGACACGCTACCTCTTTGTGCACATGGATTATCCTGGCTAGTAGTGTACTTCGAGGTTTCCTCCATACTCTTAATCCCCACCTCCCTTGGCAATGGCTAGCCTTAAGTATTGCGATCTAAGTATTGCATAAGTAACAGAGGGAACGAATCGGCTAAAGTACTACAGAAGCCCTGTATAAAAAGTCAACATTATTTGAGGAAAATAGACATGGCAAAAGAATCCCCAATCATCAATTTATATTGCAGTTCAGAGGGAATTGATAATCGGACCATAATTAAAGGCAATGGAGAGGTAATCACTCATTTACACCCATATATCATACTACGATGAATAGACAAATGAGCCTTTGGTTGAAGGGGGAGGTAGCTTCAACGTGCTGGGAACCCTTGCAGGGAAACCTCATCGACGATTCAGAGAGTTTTTATGGAAAGATTTATTATCCAAGTGATTTACAGTAACTGGCCTCCGAAAAGTGATTTAGAAGATGGCAGCGAAGTATGCTGTCATGTTAGGACAGTAGGCTATGCCATCATTTAAGGACAGTAGGTTCACCAGTGCTGAACAGTAAACAAACGAAAAAAACTGCACAATCTTAACAGATGGTTATCTTTTGCTCAAAATAAGAAAGACATGTGAGATAAGCAAGACTGTCGAGATATCATTGACACAGGGAGCTGAAAATAGGGGTTGGAGAATGGAAGAATACCAGCAGCATAAACACAACAGCTGGAGACATAAATGGTTGGAATGCAAGAGAAAATACTTGCGTAGCTGTGCAACATAATTGTACTAAAGCGTTCCGTTGCAATGTTTTGTGAAATTGAGCGGTGCAATTTTGTCCATAAGTATGCACATCACTGAGACAAAATAATGTTATTCCCTCCACGATGGACAAATAGCTTGGTGTTTTCGAGTCACCCAAACCGATCAAGTGACCTCTGTTAGTTTCAATTTATGGAATGACCAATGCCACATACCCAGAAGGAAACCACGGCATTACATTAGATTACCTCGCACAAAACGGTCAATAAACCCCCTACATAAAGGGACAATAAGAGACCAGCAGATCCTTGAACGAGTTACACATCTCTAGAATATAAAGGCAAGTGGGAGGTCTAGGATGAATCCACTTTTACTGGCAATAATGCACATTGACACACACAAATGTTAACAATAGAGAAATCCAATGATGTTGGAAATCCATGGATTATCAGTAGAACCATTATCCCATTAGCACCGCAGTAACTTTGCCATTTACGACAATGATAACAGACCCTAGTAATAAACCACTATTATCTCACCTAAGGTGAATATCGCTCGCTTATTGTTTTAGTTATTGGCTTGACATTGCCTAAATTCTTGAATATGTGGATACAAAAACAGTTGATCGGAGAAAGGAAAGGCTTCCAGAATCTTAAACAGCCGCGTTCAGCTATTACACACTGTTCAACAACGTGCGATAAGAAATGCTTTGATGATTGACGAGCAATAAGAACATGTGACGTTGTATATAATAAGAACTACGCCAGCCATGTAGAAAGTCTTGGGCCAGGTAATATCCTACTCTTCGTGTGTGCCTTTACAGTTAAAAACTTAAAATTCAATAACTGACGTTCATTTGTAAAAGAGATGAAAAGAGATTTATACAAACGCAGGGGCATATTGTAACTTCCCGGTATATCCTCATTTATGACCTTCATATACTCATACAGTCTCACTCATATAGTGACATTTGAAAGAAATTTTGCGAGGGACACATTGAAAGGGATCTACAGACATTCACTGATCGATATCAATGTCACATAAAGTAATAGAATAGGCGATGCTTTATGAACATAACAGCCTGGAAATAAAAGGTGGAACATCGTCTTGGTAAAAGCAGTTCATTTCTTTTCAGATGAATTATTATTATGAAGTTTTTGACCTTTGAATTACACGCCTGCAGTATATGGCAAGACAGAAGCTCTATCCATACATGGTATGGCATGACTGTATAGTTGTATATGTATCATATATATATACGTCAAACGTACTATTAGATAGGATATAAGCTAAGCCTCTTACTCGTTTATTACTAGCATATTTAAAAGAGATTTCGATTTTTTGAAGCATAACAACTGTCTACACTTACTAATCTAATCTAGAAAATAATTACAAATTTCTGAGTCTAGACATATGATATGATCTGATTAATACTAAGGCAAATTGATCCACAATAGATCCGATGCAATGCATGATGTAGCTGCAATATTTTCGAAGCAAAGTGATTTATTTGTTTCTATATAGGCGTGGCGCCTTATATACAAGGTATTTAATACCTGGCACTACACTGATATCGCTTTTGCCTATAATAGATCAAGATTAATGCGATTCTAGCGATTCAATGCTCTCCCAGGAATAGCCTGGGCCTGATGGGATGGTGGTATAGAGTTATTGGTATTCTGTTAAAGCTTGCTAAGACAAAGGGATTGATCAGAAAAATCTCCAAGTCAGCCTATGCACACATTCCGGCAGATTCTTTTCTGGTTCCTTGAGGGAAGAGCAGGCTATTGGCAGATTCCAGTTGGAGCGGCGCAGAGATGTCGACATTTTGTATGACTGCATAATAAGATGGGAGACAGAATGACAGATATCTTGTGAGACCGAGACACATCAATGCGGTTCAGCAGATGTTTTTTTTATCTAAAGCCTTCTGATATTCTTCATAATACACACAGGTAATGCTTGTGGAACCAAAGGTGTGATTCACTTTCGATAGGTGCCGCCCAGGGACAAGGCACAGCAAGAGCAATTCCTCTCTCCATGAAAAGAAAGAGAATTAGCGGATCCCTATATCTCACATCTTTTTGCTGCTAGGCCACAAGGGGGGTAGAAGAATACGAGA
The DNA here is from genome assembly GCA_942159475.1 of Sthenelais limicola. Classification (NCBI taxonomy): domain Eukaryota; kingdom Metazoa; phylum Annelida; class Polychaeta; order Phyllodocida; family Sigalionidae; genus Sthenelais; species Sthenelais limicola. Next base: position 64,552,773 of record OW804097.1, on the reverse strand, counting down.
TATAAGATGCAAACCTTTATATAAGTCAGAAGCACTTTGTAGTGAATGCAAGAAGAGTTTGAAATAAGAGTTCAGCAAGTGTTGCGTCTTTCCGAGCAGGTTCATTTATCATTTAACGCAAGCTTTTCGTTTAAAGAACACAGAGGTGATTGGCGAAATGGAGAGAACATTCATGGACGGCAATATATAACAGTTATAGAGAATGAGATACAACGTATACAGCCTGGGTTAAAAATTGGTACTTTTATACTCGACCAACACCTTGAGTGAACAGGGTAGTAGATGGCTACTTATTGATGACCAAGGCTCAGGGTAGACATTTGATACTTTACTCATGCTGGTCACATACGTGGCAACTTGTGGGTGGAGTCAACTTCAATGTCCAACCCTGGCCAACATGGTGCCAATCGTCCTTGCGCAAGCTGGCCGCCACAACTGACCATGGGCCAGTCAAATGACCACAACAAGATGCGATTTCGACTGAATGCTGACTTGTGAGGGACAAGAGGAAGTGTGAGGGAGGTTCGATGGTTGGGGGGAAGATGGCAGGCCGAAAGAGACAGTCTGCTGAGGGATATTGCCCCATCGGGAAATGAAAAGGTCACAGTGAATTATTACTTCCTTCCCTTCGTCTTCCAATGGTCTTCAGTCTGTAGTGCAAATGACCCAAATTATCAAGTTTCTCCATCTCCTCATTGCCAGTGTTGGCATCAACTCTTTTCAGTTTCGCACTGCGGTGAGGAAACAACATGGAGTGTCAGCATTTACACGACAGGCGAGCTCCGTCTAAAATAATTAGCCTAAATTCTTAATAGTCCTGCATTTTAACAGGATTAATGGTTTCAGATCGCTCCATCCGAATGATAGCTGTCGGAGACAAAGTTGTGCCAGGCTTTCAACTAAAAGCAAACTCGCGATTTGAGTCAAGAGTCTACAATGCAATCACGTCTTGCTATTTCAAACCACAGTACGCAAGACGCAGAACCAGGAGGAATAAACACCAGTCTTAAATGCACTGCATTTAAAATGTGAGACAGCAATTTCTGGCAATTTACCGCTAATAATAATTGAGAGGATTAAAATAGATCGAGATAGAAGTTCAGACGCGTGAAAGTTCAGGGGATTCCTTTAGCAAGTAATGAGAAGCCAAATCTTGAGGGCGACGGTTGCACAGCTAAACGAGACACCAAACCAACATAAACACTGGCCAATGGCTGGATAAGGACCGGTCTGCGCCCGAGGTAAATCACAGGGAGATTTTCCAGGTGGACAAGTGGGCCCGAAACAAACTAGTCATATGTACAGTATGTAAAAGGGAAGTAACCAAAGCCCTAAGGTCAATTCTAGGAAACAAAGTAATAGCAAGAGGGATTTGTTCGGACGCTTACGCCAACAGAGTTGGAATGATACAAATGTTCTTGGACGCTGAGGATTGTGGTAAGCCTTACATCCGCTGATATGCACCTGGGGGAAGAAGGAAACACCAAGAGCAACTGACCGTGGGATGGGCTTAGATCCCAAGCGGGCTTTCATGTGACCCTGGGGTATAAAGTTTAACCTTTCTCATTGCCAGTATAACTTATCTGTGTAGGTGGTATGTGCGAGAACTTGACACATTACCTCTCTGTATCTTCTCTAAGTTTAGAGAGAAAAGCAATCAGTTAACGCCCTTTAATCTGTAGATTTACACTTAGGCTCTGCTGGTGTGGTGAATTATAAGAATCGATCGATATAGCAAAGGGTGTTAGGAATTACATAGGCCTAATTACATGTAGGAAACTAAAGCTGTACACCGCCCTTCCAACTAAAAATAAGGAAATAATTTCAGACATACAATAGGGAATCAAACGTACGGTGGGTCTCCAGGCATTGATTGCCATTAGATGTAAACTAATGAAGATAGATATTTATGAGAAGGTAATCAAATCAAGAATGCCGATTTTCATACTGGAGTGGATAAAAATATTAATCATATCATCTCCAAGAGAACTTATCTGGGATCAAGGATTTCACTGCAGAAGCTACCCCGTCGATTCAATCTGACAGAGAACAATTGAATTTTTTATCGCTCTTGTTTTAGAGAGGAACGCCTGAATAAGAGTCGGCCTAAGACGGATGGAATTATCGCTGACAATTACAGGAGAATTATTATGCATATGGAGAGGGGGTTATTAATCGGAAATTTGGGCCTGACGCTAGCAAAGACTGATGATATTGTCTACAGAATGACTCCATGAAGGGAAGCTGATTCTGAAATCCCCCTAGAAAACTGCCACAGGATCGAGACTGTGAAATTGAAAGAAAACGATACTGCATAAAGTTTTTTTTTTGTTTTAATTTAATTAGTGATACCGTAAGCTAAATAAAATAGAACAAATACATTAAATAAATGTAATGAAACTAAAACGGTAGTCTTTTTAGATGAAACTAATTTCAATGTCAAGGATGGAAAGGATCGAACACAAGGGTACACTGACTCGACCAGGTTCAATTATGCCCATTTATCCCTCTGGATCTCTAGCTGAAAATAAGATTTTGCGAGGGAGCCGAGCAGCGGCAAAAGCCTAGGTCTAACTTGACCTTGAGTGGGGCATCAAGGAATAGCAAGGTGAGGCTGTCTTGCGCATGTCCGACAATAGCGCTCATGTTCTCTTTGCAGATGTCCTGCACAAGCGAATTTAATGTGGACTCGGATTTGCTCTGGCAATGTACATCAATATCCATGGTCAGGCCTAATTACATGTAGAACAAACATCTCCCTTTGGTGTGCCACCATTCAGCGACCAATGATTGCTCGTTAGGGACCCCGGCCAACACCCTAGCCTGTCGGCATATCGCAGATTCCACCGGAAAGGTCTCGTCAATCCAGTCCAAACTTGCTGACATCCTGTTGTTGTGGGGTGGTAATCGATGATTGTGCATCGACAGGCTCACCTTGAGTCGGACCAACACTTAAATAACTACAGCGGAAAAGGGCCCACGAAGACTGAGCGGCTAGTATTTAGTGTCAATACATGGCATGCCCACTTTCCTCATCATCTTTGATCACAGCTGAAAGAGGCTGACAGTTGGAGCAATTAAGATATCAGCTGAAATGACTAGGGTAGAAGGAGCTCTGTAATAATAACTCTGGCTCAAAAGCGGTTCTATCAATATTTCTTGAAAGACAGCTCAACGTTTCAGTTCCTCCTTCTAACAGCTCTTCTCCTTTCCTCTATCCAACACCTTACGCCCCCTTTCTCCCTCAATCCCCGCTTTCACATCGCCTTTCCGCAGTAATAACAGCGCATCAGAACTTTTCCCTTTGTGATTCCCTTTTAGAAGTTTGAGTAAAGTAATGGTGGCGCGGTGCTCGCATATGGCCGGATGGTGCAGATGGGAAAATTGAACAAATATTGGACAGAGAATTGATGACTATTAATCACCCACGTTTGTGCTCGCATGCAATGGTCTCATGGTTCCTTTGAGACGGACTGCACACCTTACAACATGAGACACTCAGGCGACTCTTCACAATGGAGCAACTCGGTATGATTATGAGCGCCTCTTGCACGAGCGAATGTCTGAATTATGGCAATTATTGGAAGGGAACGCTCCAGTTTACACCTGAATGCCCCTCATTCTCATTACATAATACCTTCCCCCAGTGCATCGCTCCAGGGTGGACCTTCCACTCGCATCCCCAGACCAATGAAAGGTGACCCCCTACCGATTCAAGACACCGTCTGATAAGTGCATGATTGATCTTGATAACTTTTCTCCTTTCCACTTCCATCATCTCCAGTGCTACCAAATATACATCTGTACCGTAACCTGTCCCTCTCCTACTCCTTCTTATTTTCCTTCTCATCTCTTCCCACTCGCTCCTTCATTCAAATAGAGCCATCAGTTGGAAAGGTAAAAATTCACATTGCTTTCCCACCTCTAGGGTGGCTATATTGATCAGGTTGTCACTGCTGCCGACCTGTGTTTGATCACCGTATTTAAACAGGGAAATATGGAAGAATTGGCACGACAACACAACACGGGTGGTGAATTCTACAGAACTTGTTTAGCCAGAGTCTCTTGAATAATTTTCAGCACTGGAGGGAGGAAGTTTTCAGAATGACCGCCTCTCATATTTTCATCGGTTCCAATTCCAACAAAGAAAATGCACATTAATCACATTAATAGATGTAATTCGGGCGTGACATGTATGATGATTTTGTTTACAGGAAGGTTCTTGATAGGAAAGTTTATCAAGTTTTGGCATGTACTGGGAAAAGACAAACTCAATAGTGATTCTAAGCACAACATTTCAGTGGAATAAAAATAGAGGAAGAAGAAGCCATCCGGGGTTACAGTACTACAGCAATCGATCAGCTTGTCACTGTGCATTTAGAGTAATGGACAATACTCATCAATTCTGATTTCAGGTAATGTAAATGTAGGAACATATTTTGGTGATGGCAGTACATTCCAAGGAATGAAAACACTTGGTGTGATTGGGGAACTATTTTGCCAGTATCAAACTGATGGAAGTACGGTGTCCTCAAATTGTTCAGACAGGTACACAATGGCGATGAAAGCACTGTAACTTTAGGATGGTGTTATAAGCGCCTTTTTTTAAAAAACAACAACAACGTATCTTATTCAGGGAATATAAGCTAGCATATGCCATAGCTATTGTTGTATAAGGATCGGGCAAGCCCGGTATTCCTCCGTAGCCTGAATTTTCGCTATTACATTTCAATATCTATAATTGTAGTGTGTTAGAATATTGCTATTATAAAGTTCCCTCTATGGCGATACAATGGGCCTTGTTCCCTGTTAATTAATTCAAGCAGCAAGAGAAAGTCTGAAACAATTTAAAAGTTTGAAAGAGAATATTATTTAGTGTAACAAGACACATAAAATATTCCACTGATATATTATGATAGGATGTAACGAGGTTGGTTTCTGACTTACTGTACACGATGGTCATATTTTCACGCGTGGATCCTTTCAACAAAACACCATGGCATGTATTCACTCATTTGCAGTGTGTACAACCCCCGATCGTGGTATAAAAATATGTAAATTCTTTTATAAATACGTAAATACGGGTAAAAGTAATGAGAAAGTGCATTTAAATTGTATTTGATGGAGGAAACAGAGCTTCAGTAATATGTAGGATCTGTTTCATATCAGGAAACTCCACTTTGAAGTATTTTAGAAGGCCGTGATTAATTGAGTCAATGCAGCATAGTGCAGCAAAGCGAATTAAGATTCTAATGAATGGACATTCAGTTATAGACTTATCCATAAAGCTCCCAACACTTATCTTATAGCGAGTCAAGTATTTGGGACACACAAGTCTGGTAAACAAAGCATGCACTACACATGACAGCCTTATATTGAACCCCTTGGATAAGTTTCTAATACAAAAAGGCCCATTTTCGGCTGAGAGATTCGAAATGTCAAAACGCCCACGCAAAATATCGCATTATGGATTGAATTAAACAAAAGAGAGGTAAGACTAGGTTTGTATAGTCCTAGGAGAACGACCTTTATGACCTGCTAGCGTTCCCCCTTTGAGAGAAAAAGGGCGGTATCAAACGGCAATTGATTCTTTATTTGAGTAATAACTAAGTGCATGTTCACTAGAGGGAGGGTAAGGTGCAGGGGGAGGATTTACCAGATACATTCCCTATAAAAGAGGGTCCACTTCTCCCACAGATCGATGATGCTGAAGCATGCCTTTGTTAAGACTTCCTTCGCTCGCGACCACAAGGGGGCACCACTAATGCTCATCACCAGGTGGCGCGTTGAGGTGTAAGGAACACACGCAGGGCCTATTATCGCCCACTTAAGTCCAGCTTTTCCGCCTTAACGCCTCTCTTGGAAAGTCACTACGCACGATGACTTTCTCCATGTTGGAATTAATATGGTCATAACCACCGCGGCCCCGGACCATATACCGATAACAAGGGGGAGGCTTACCTTGTTGAGGATGGGTAGGGAAAGGGGGAGGGACACCCACTGGCCCGGTCAATGACTCATAACTAAAGACCTCATTAGCAAACCGAGTTGGCTAAACAGCAAATTAGTCTAACTGAAATGCGTGTCAGGCCCAACTACATTTGAGTGATTATTGAGATAGCCTTTAAAAGGTTGTCTGGGAAGAGAAGCAGAAATAGAGCATGGGTGTTAATAATTGACCAGGGAAACTGGCCCATAATTTACTGGGCAAATGATAAAGCTTTCCCGTTCTTTGTGAGAGAATTCACTGATAAAACTTCAAGCAGTGTTCGCACTCCTAATCATGCGGGGGAAAGGCTGTTGTCGTGAGAGGGATCCGTCCTCAAGAATTAAATCAATCAGTAGTTTCCACGTGTTTGAATAAACAACGGATCCCAATTTGGGACAAGAGGGTGGCAGGAAACAGAGTTGCGGTAGCAGGGGAGAAATGTTTAAATCATTAATTATTCACCATCCCAGTAGCGGGTTTCACAAACAAATATTATTTCTTATCGATATGAAAAATACTTTAACCACGAAGAAAAAAAAGACAAGACTGCCAAAAGACAGTGGAAGTCGTATACCCAAGGAGAGACCTATTTCAAATGGTCACCCTACACTTTCCCCATAAAAGATTATAATTAAGAAAATCATAGAACTTTAAATTTGTTTAGATATATTATAACTATAGTTTTTTTAGTTCTCAGTTCGAGGATGGTTTCTATCACATGGAAAACCATCGGACAAATCCTTAAAGATCAAAATATATCGTCCACTGGTCTAGAGATACCTCTTGAAATAATAAAACCTATAGGTGTATTTCGATACAGACAATCAATAACTTAGAGTATAATATTTGCTCCCCATGTTAATATTTGAAATTGAACATAAGCCAAACGTTCAGTTCTGTGGCGTGGATCTGCCATTGAGCACTATCAAACACTGTCTCACGTTCCTGAGCATTAAACCGCACATGGAATTGGATTTTAATCTATTACACAGATGGGGACTGATCACCACGTGTATTATCCAGGCAGGAGTACTTGGTTGGGAGATCACCATCGGCAAGAACAATCGCCTCGAGGCAACACAAACATTCTGCAAGTAGCGATTTCCCTGAGCAAACCACATCCTGAGAAAAGCGCTCGAACTATTTCCTCTTGTGACGGCCGCCGTATTAATAGGATATTTGTTGGCCAGCCTCCGAGGGCGGTTTGGATTACGACAAATAATACCAAGATGTTGAGCTAATGCAATTTCGGTGGATCAGTGTTCCTTTTTTTCTCCAAAGCAATCAGCTCACTCAGAAAATTCAAATCCCGGGAAGATTGAAATTGTGGAAGTGGACGTGGGGGCTGGTGGTGGTGGCCAATGGGTAATGTGAATAGGAGAAGCGTTGCTGGGAATGGAGTGTATGGATAATGATGACTGCGGGCTACACTTACCAGTCAGTCAATTTAATCGCCATTATTTCCCAGACATCTAAAATATATAAACTTTTTCGCTGCACGCCTAGTTTGATTTCAAGCAGAAAAAGGCAGACTCAAAGGCATCTCAAAGGTTTGATTCTGATGCGTTGGTGTGAATTCGCTATAGGCTGTGTTAAATAATATATATATTATGAACGATGTATGGAAAAAGTAGTATATGTGATGAAAAACTGAAGAAAATCAGTCATATACCCGAAGCAAACTAACCATGACTAGAAAGATTGGAAAGCCGTGTTGGGGATAAGGGAACTGTCTACTGACGTAACATTAAGTATTTATTATATACAAACACTTTTTTCTCTCTTATGACAGTAATCTTCCAATAAAAAAAATGAAATCCATGAGAGAAAAACACTTGATTCTTGATTCTCCATCGGACAGCATATACCTATTTTAGAAGTTTTGTTAAGAGTAAGAGATAATTAACGTATTAGTGTCAACAGAGTTGTTAAAACTATGTAAAACGTTATTCCTTATAGCTCGAACAAGGTTTTTCCATAACTTTTCATTATACACATAACCATCGGGTGCTTTTTAAAATCTATCAGACATTCGTAGAAATATAGACTTATCTTATGATAAATCCTTTTCTTATGTATGGAGAACTTCGCCATCAGAAATACAAGTGGAAAATCTCTATTTCCCCATTATTTACCCCACTAAAACCGAAAACAACTCATAAAAGAATGAATGACTTTCTCTATTTTTCACTGGAAAACTATTTCCTCGTATCCACAGTTAAAGTAACCTTCTTGACGAATACAATAAAGAAATCATTGATTCATATGTACACATCTGTATATATGGGTGAAGTCGTACAATTCGCCTTCACCAATCCTTTCAAATATCCCAAATTTAAGACAAAAATGAGGTTCAAAATACAGTTCAATATAACCAAACAGATTGTTTGTATCAGCACAATACCAAATATACTCATGTATACCTAGTTCTGACAATTTTGCAGAGTTTATTAAATGTGTAGAGGTGTCGATTGTATATTTTCTGACGATCTGACCCATATGGAACTAAGGTAGATGGAACAATAGAGGTTTCTGATAGTTTGATCGACTCACTGTTTGTATGGCAAGTAAAACAATAGTACAACATATATACTTCTAAGGTTAGGAATGTGTCTAGAGAACCTCCCCCCACACATATAACACAAATACAAACGTAAATCAAAGTACACAATCCCATAAATACGCAATGGATACAAAGAACACATCGGAGGAAGCAGCGAGGGTAGGATTTCATAGAGACGCATTGAATCATTCACCTGCATGGGAACACGTAAGGGGAGATAGAAATCTATCTACATTGTCTTTTTTGCTGTAACACGTTTCCTACATTATATAGGCCACATTCTTCTTATTTGCATCATGTACTTGATGAACACGCACGGAAGAGAATTGTGAAAACTAATTGAAAATACAGAAATTTATATGCAAGATGGTGTCAGATATATTCAACGCACCCAATATGGGTTGTGAATAAAATATTTCTTAAATGCTTCGTTGTAGTGTTGGCCTCGAATCATTCTAGTCATATTCAGAGGCAGATTCCATCTTTGGTAGTTTATCTATGTTGTAGTTCACGAGATCATTATTTTCAGGGCGATACTTTGCAGGATTGTAGTCACGCCCTGTTAGTGTTACCAGGTTAATTAAAGGGGAACACTGGACTGTGTATAATGCGTTTTCAGACGTAGGAAAAAACTATAATATGATGTTCTGTACATTGTATTATGCAATTCACCCATTTATAAGTCACTGGGGAGTAATTGTTTGTGTTATAACTGGCTATTATCCGGAATGCTGGCAGCTACCAAACTCCCAGAGTCCTATGTGAGAGTGACGTCAGCAAAGCACAGTATAACTTCCGTCACTCTGTAGGTAGTGTTATTGTATACAGGCTGCTGTACTGTAGGTTACTATTTTGGTGCACTCAAATCACTTCTTTTCAAGAATGCCTGACTGCGAGGCCCATGGATATTACACTAGAACTAATGAGGAATGAAAAGACCCTATGGATCTCTTCTATTACATTTTCAATGGAAGGTAAATGAAGGTGCAAAGAATAAACTTCCTCCTCCTCATTCCTGATCACTACCCACTTGTTGTTGACTAGTCAGGTTGACAGCTTGCATGCATTACTATGGAAAGCTATATATATACATAATACATAAGTTGGGTTCATTAACATATCCTATATTGAAAGATCTTTACTACCTTTAGAGCTGAGCTACCCCTATATTATATCATAAGGTCCTATCATTATTTATGTAATATTAGCTCACAGGTAGACCTGGGAGTATGTTTGTTTATTTGGGAATATCAGTCATATGTTAATAAATGGCTTTCCATACATACACTAGAGTGGGCACTGTTTACTGTAACAGTAATTAGACCGTGACCACAGACTGACCAGCAGATCGGTAGTTAGCCAGCCCATGTTAGTGTCATACATCTAACACCCTGAGCTAGCTTTGGGGAGAGCAGGACAGAATTTACTTGATTGATTCTGGCAATATCATTGCACAGAAATGAGTAATATAATGAAAGATACCAGTTATTAATGATACTTGAACTGTATGGCCAGCAATTGTTCCAACCCAGTGTTTTACTTTAAGGAAGGTGTTTTAAGCGTAGACCAGAAGCATAGGTACTTAACTTAAAATTAAACATGTTTGATATTAGCCGATTACTTTAGGCTTCCATCCAGCTAATTAGGCGTCCACTCAGCTAAATCGAATTTAGAAAATCGTTCCAAACCATTTATTAATCGATCTTTAGCCTAAGGTTAGCGTATTCAGAGGAAATAAACCTTAATAGTTAGAAGGGTTTTACCATGCTTTCCGTGTATAAACTAGGCAGTATTCGGAGGTTATAACAGACGAACCCCACATAAACATGTCATATGAATCTACTTTGATTTATTAATTAATCAATTCATTCATCCATTCAGGTGCATTTAGGTACGTCACCACTGCGCACTCAGCATGAGTTATAGATACATAAGACAATACTTCAGGATACCTTAAGATTCCAGAGGAGACCAAAGTATATTTGTTTTTTCAATGAATACATGTATACATTTTATATATATGTGTTCGAAGACAATCCAAACATTGTCCAAATAAGTCAAATGAATAATCGTTATTTCTGAGTTCCTTGGGGAAAATAGTAGCAAGGTAATGTGACTAGCTACACGTTAGTGAATCGAAATATATAAGAATTGAACGTTGAGCTAATAAGGCTCCACTGAACAACTGCAAACATCCAAACGGAAACAAAAGATCATTTTAATCTTACAGGCCCTAGTCCCGAGGCCCTCGTATGTATATCGTTGGAAAGTCGGTCACGTCTGCGATAATGCACAAGTCAAGCTGTGTCCAGCATCGTACAAGGGGAAATAGTGATATCAATGAGCCTCTGTGAGGACAAGTGGACAGGGTGGGACTTTTCTGAAAGCTCTGTGTGCTGAAGCCCTGCCAAGTCGGAGGCTATTCAAGTCAAGAACTGCAAAGGCGAGAGGATTTCGCCCGTCTGGGAATTAGATTGAGTAATTAGAGCAGAGGTATGCGGATCCAGGCTTGGTGCCACCCTTCTGCATATACCAACGAGGAAGAATCAATGGTAGGCCGCACACAAGACCTTGTCATATTTCCTCACCGTCCCTGTCCTCGGCTTCAGCCACTAGCGACAGCCCCCGGATTAACATATCTTGCAAATTCAACTTCTCGCCACAGGGCAAAGTTTAAGCAAGTGGCTCCATGTGGGAGGGGGAGGGGTATCAATAATGAAGCCAGTATAATACAGGGACAAATCCTTTTCTCCCATGCACCCTCCCTCCCTCCTCCTCCTTGTGATGACTTTGTAGTAGATTTCACAGATGAAACTGTTGAGAATGCATAGCACAGAGGGCGGGTGTGTTTGCAGTGAAGTGCGTTTGTTTTGGAATGAGGTTTCTTCCTAAGTTTCACAAGATACAATGAAGGATTGCGTCCCATCCCGCAATCATAACTTGTGAGAGATGGTTTGGATATTGAATATATTCAGTACACACCGGCGCATGTTTGCCTGGGTCCCACAAGTACACGCAATGCCATCTCGCCAATGATTGATGGCTGTTGGCTTTGGAAAACGAAGATAAAACAAAGCACTAGAAATTTCTCCCAGCCTGACTTTCCAACCTGGTATGTGAGTCCATTTTGTTAATCCACTGTTCTACAAAGGCAGACATAAATAACCCTTATGTCTAACGAGTTTGGGCACATTATACTGAACCGGCATATTGCGCCTAGAATAGTGCAAGTGAAGATTCTACATTGTATTTGGCTGCGGATTGATAAAACACATTCCTGCCAACTGAAGCAGGTGAAGTGAATGTTGAAATTATAATAGAACAGTTAGTGCTTCTTTTGATCCTTATGACCACTGAATTCCATTCTCTCGCATGGTGCCTCCCATTGCAATAAAATACCTTCTCTATGTTTACCAGATTTTAAAGTGGCCCTTCTCAGGTTGTTCACCTCTATTAGTGAAATTTCCCTTTCTCTTTCCACTTCTCACAAATAGAAGTATACTACCATCTTATTCTATCCGTGATTTTTAACATGTGAGTGCAAAGTAGACTGTAAAATAAATGTAAGGCAGTTGGATACCATCTGGCATTATTTAATCCTAGATTCATTTTGGAATGAGGTCACTTGAAGATTCAGGGTAGTGATAGGTCCATCAAGATGGAAATCAGTTACTTTGCTGTCAACTTGGATATGGGGACAGCGCCCTATCGTAGTTCAATTTGAAAGTGATAGCAATGTTGTAGCTTTATGGGGCTCTGTACTTCTAATACTGCTATTAGGCCGGAAGGTTTCAAGAGATTTCATGACTGCTGGATGAGAAGAACCACTTTCAAACAAAGTGACAAAAGATAGAAGGAGCAGTGACTGTCACATACAACAATTCATGCATCAGTAAACGTAACGTAACCACGTATCAGTACGTAAACCTATGATCGTCATTCTGCAGTTCACCAACTGGTCCTTTATAATGTCATTACACGTATATATATAACATTTTTATTTCAATACATTTCATACATATCTCCTTGTACATAGGTTGCATACATATTTTCATGGATCAAAAAGGGGTGAAACGTCTTCTACACATAGGTTTTCCTGACGACCCTAACTAAATAAAATAACTGTCTCATCTTATCAAGCGTTGTTTGTAGTTTCATTTTTCATTGTCCTCTTATATAACTATCTTATATTTGATATTTTTGAGTCTTTTGAGTCTATAAGTGTTCATGCACTCTCCTTATGTTTTGTAATTTTATAGCATGTCTTGCTGTGTCTTGTTGATGTCTTGGTTTTGGTTTTCATCTTTGACCATCTTCAAACATATTTTAATATGCTATTATATGAGATTGATCTTCCAGACATAAATTTTCTATTTACATGTAATTACATGTATCAGGATAGTTCCTCGGTATCAAGCTGTACTGCTTAAATTTTGTCCGTATTCCATTTGCATCCCTACGGAGTTAAATATTTATACAGTAAAATTGATAATTGACAATCTCAACTCTGCGTACTATTTAAAATATGCGATTTGAACATTGGATCGCCTTTATACAATTTTCTACTTATTACCAACTTTGTTTATTTTGGTATTCAATTTACCAATACCTCTGCAGAATTTTTCAGTTCTCTCTGTGAAAGCTTCACTTAGGTTTTCCATGGCCTCTTAGATTTGTTCTTTTCTCAAGGTTTTTAGACATAGTTTTTCAGATTTTCATGTATTTACATGTATCATGCATTCTCAAGTATCTATCCTTTGCTTCAAGCTATACTGCTTAAGCTTTATCAGCATCCTTCTAGTATCCATAAGGAGTGCAAGATTTATACAATAAAATTGAGAATTTATAATCACCATGTTGCGTACTATTAATAAATATACAATTTGAACATTGCATCTCATTAACAACAACTTTTGTTTCTATATACTACCAACTTATGTTACTGTTGGCATTTAGTTTACAGATACCTCTGCAGATGTATTACCTCTCTCTATGAAAGTTTCACTTAGGTTTTCAATGACGACAGTTAACATTGGGATATTTACTATGTAAATATCAAATAAACATACTTAGATAACACACGTACATGTACACGTGTCCCCCTTAAAGCTGGTTAACGTCGGTAAAAAAACCAAATATTTTCTACATTTTCTTCATTCTTTTCCAACCCATCTAAAAGTCATTAAACCGAAGTTTTGGAGGTTTCTGTCGAGTTGTTTTTTAATACAGGACTTCTAAAACGTCCTCATTTGTATTTGGAGGACCCGCCCGAATCCTTTCTCACGATCACTTCACTTATTATCGCTCAACGGCGGCTGTGTTGCTCGACTGTCTCTAATAGTCATACTAGCTGAGAATGTTACAGTTCAAGGAAGAGTAGCCCGAGTTAGTATAGTTCTATTAGAAGAAACCTTTGTAGCAATACAGAGAAAGGCAACCTACGATCAACTCACTATCAGCGACATATACAATGTATATAGTCCTATGTATATAGATATGCGGCAGTGCTAGTATAAGCACAATATGCTTCATGTACCTAGGCACATTTCGTGCAGTACTGCCGCAGCGAGAGGTAGCAACTTTAACGCGCTTGGCCAATTCTAATACGTTCATACAGATCTTGTGTGATCATTTAGAACTATTATGGGGATAATGAGGCAATGACACAATTATCATCGTTCTAATTATAACCCTTAGAAGATCCTACAACCAACATAGTTATCAAGGTTATTTTCACGTAAGCCATGTGCACCTGAGACTTCAATGTTGCTTCAAAATATGGAACAATTTTAACATAATACATTCTGCTTAACAATCCAATTACCTCTGAGGCTATTTTCATTAAGGGAAATTTGAAGGACAAATATTTGGCCAGAAGTTGAGTAATTACTGAGAAAAGGCCTCTTGCAACTTCTTATGAGGCGAGCCACTTGGATACAATATGCTGCTATTAATACAAGCATGAGGTGAACATGTGGAAAGAATCTGAAATGTGACTGAAGAAGATGCAGTACGGACAGTAAATAGAGGCGAGAAACGATACTTAATTAAATAATCACCGACACTGAATGAAACGCACCGATTTAACCTGGATGAAGCCTCAGGGTATCCAATCACCTTTTGGAGTTTAAGAACAAGCATTTATACCACGCGCCATGGCAACTCGGTCCAGGAGTCATGGCAATTCATACACAATGTTGGTCTAGTTAGTTGACATAAGCTGCAAACAGGAAATATGTCATTCTTTTATGCAGTTGACAGTTTGCTGAGGGCTTAACTCCCTTGACTGTCTCACCAAAGACTTTTAGCAGGGGCTTACAATATCACGACTCCAATCTGCGATAATTGCTGCGAATACGCCTGCATGGACTGAGCTTGTTAGGTCAGCTTAGATCAATTTCATGAGTGAGAAATAGCAACCCTGATCCTGGTCTATAGCCTATCTTCTTGGTATAGTCAAAATCAATTAGGGATTTCCAACGCAAATGGAAGAAACAGGGACCTACTATTTGGGTGAGCCTACACTTTTAGTTTTAGGTTTAAACGCTTAGGAACATAACAGAAATATGAGGACAGCAACCTTAGACCCTCTTTCCCTGTAAAGACGTGCAATCAGGATGAACAAAGCAGGTAAACTATCTCGGGACATCGTCTGAAACCGTTCCTAATGAGACTATTGGACAAAAAGCTCGCCCATATTTATCGTTGGCGCATGGTTATAAGCCGATTTTCTGTCACACGGGTCGGAGTAATTGGCTTTGTGCACGATCACAGGTATAGGTACATGCCTTTTGTGAATACTGCATATAAAGAATTCGTTTCGGAGTTCATACAAGAAAAGAGTTTCTCTTGCCAAAAATTCGAATTTTTTAATGAGCAATGTTCTGCCAAGTATCTTTTCCGACGAGTATAATCCTTTCCAAATTGCGCATGGAACCGTGCTGAGCCATCACTATTGCATGGAGAAGACCACCGCTTTCCATATCACCAATAGTTATGACATACAGGTGCTAATGGTGACCTATATCCAAATTTAGTATGAATATATATACGATAGGACACGATTTGTTGATGACAATAGGGTAAGTGAGATACATGTACATACTTGGTACACACCTTCTCGGGCAACGCCACTAATCCTTGCATTCTGATGACTATTCAGCAGAAATTGATTCCAGATAGATTATACAGTAGACACTAACCTTGCAGGAGAGACATATTGAAGGGTGTCTGTAACCCTAAGTATATACTGACAGCAAGCAAGTCCGGGACTGAAGTCTGTCACGACGTGAGCAACCACCGAAAGGTCTCATATCGACTTGTTGCCACGACAACGGTTTCCATTTCATGCTTACTTTGTTTCAAAGTGGCTTCGAGTATACGTACATGTGGAAGCATGGCCTTTCAAAGCATGGCGATGATCGATATAAGGTAATGGTGATCTATGAATACAGTTGCCTGAAGGGATAGCTAACATTTCAGAGATAAAATAGAGACAAAAGCCTCATGCGGATTCCTATCGAAATTGTTTCGAAGCAAATGATCACGACCTTATGAATTTCACATGCATTGGGTACCATGAATGTTATTGTTGAAAACCATCGCATGTTGAACTATGAACAAGAGTTTCAAAGAAGTTCAATATTTTCCATGCCTATGTTGTTTTTGTATTTCATAAAGCTTATTTTGATGTGGAGTGCATTAAAAGGAGGGGTGACATCATGATAGACTGTTACCTTGACCCTTAGCGCCCCCTCCACTCCAGGAAAAAAAGAGCAAGATCCGTATTAATCAGCTTGCTTACAAATACAATGGATTATCTGTCAGTTAGTGGGCTACAAACACGCGCAACACGTTTGACTCATGACTTTGATAACCTCATCTATCATAGGTATTGTCATAAAGAAACGCCCGAGTCACCTATAAATCTGCTTTCTCCAAATAAAAGCGCGCCACGAAAGCAGACGACAATTACGGGGTCGACTGTGACTGGATGAAAAGCGCGGGAATGGCACCTGAGGCGACAGGCTCAGTAATAATGATGGGCATTAACCGAGCCGCAGCAAGGATTCCGGATTAACACAGATGCGTTCCCGAGAAAAGCCTATGCTTACAGCTTTATACCGGGTTGGTTTCATACCCAGGCGACCAGGGCGGGCATCCCAGATAAATCAAGCAATCTGGGCAAAAGTAAGATAGATTGCCCCTTGTTCTGAAATCACCTGTTTTAGATGAGGACTTTTTATTGCACGTGGTTACTGCACTGTAAAGTCAAACGTCTTCATATGATACACAAAACAAGACGTTTTTCTTGTCCCCACTTTAAATACGTTGTTTTGGTGTGACGTTTAGCATCTTATGTCTTTTACTGTCTTCCAAAAACGCTAAACGTCACATGTGTGACGTTTACTGTGTGACGTTTAGCGTCCTAGAATGTACTACATTTAACATCATGAAAAAACGTCTCCCACAACCCAGATTCGAACTCCCAACCTCTCACATTTGAAGTGAATGCTCTACCAATTGCGCCACAGACCCAGTTGATGAATGATGTACAATTTATGAAACATATTCAATATGGACATCATGGACAATAGACACTAAGAACCCTAGATTTGATTTAAAAACCTTCAAAACGCATGACTACAGGTACTTAACCCAACAAAAAACAGAACCCGCCAATAAGGAGATCTTGTAAAGAAATCCCTTTGAAAAAAAAAGTACGACTTATGACTGATTTTCCTGTAACAAATCACATATAATTAAATAATGGATTAGTATCCTCCCAATTAATTTAAATATGAAGTGCTTACTATCAAAAGGAAGCTCAGATTCATACGAATGCAGCTATTTACTTTATATTCACCGCTCACTAATATTAGAAGCGTGATCACGGACGGCGCGTGATCGCGTGTGAACATAATTTAAGACATATGTCTAATATATCCTAATGTCTATATTCAATTCATATTCATACATAAGGGTAACGTCAACTAGAAATGTACAAGTCTCTGTGTGAAATGTGGAGCTTTTGTAAACCAATATAGAGCAGCATGTGTCGCACATACATAATATGACACTGCTCATTGTGTCATATTGTTGCTAGATGACAAATTCTCTAACTATTAGAGGTGGTTGGAATCCTTGTTTGGTTATATGAGCATTTTCTATCCTGTTGATGGTATCTATAACATATTATGCACAGAAAAATGGTAGTTCTAATGATAGTGATATGTGATGTGCCACAGGAAGATCAGCCACAAGTCGCAAACAAAAATAAATGTTGAGAAACCATCATATTTGAGAAGATGTCTTTATGTTGTTCATACAAAATATATCCAGAATTTTCTAAAAAGAACTTTGTGTTAGGAAATGAGACTATCTAGTTTATATCTATCTATATTGATATTAAGGGTGTAGTATAGGACAGCACATGATGTTATTCATGATAACCCAAATAGTTATTTGTTTCAGATAAAGAACAGGTTGGAATCATAAATGGGGGAATTAAATGAGAAGAGAAGTTGAAAAGTGATATAAGAATAGTATGGTGGGATATACATTATTTAGCTCCGAGTATAGGGGGTTCTATGACCATGAATGTAAGGAAGGGTGAGGTGTCTTATGTGCGACATCATATGTGTGACAGTGAGTGTGACACCCCAGGTGAGTGAGTAGTGTCAGGCCTTGTGGCATTTCGCTCACCCATAGCATTGGCAGTGTGGCATCATTTTATAGGAAATGGAAAACCCCACAAACCCCAAATAGACATTAGTAGGTTCAGAATGGACAAGGACTCTTACCAGGTAAGTTTAGTTTAGACAGAAGAGAAAATATTTAGTGGCTACAGGTGTGACGTTTAGCATCTACAGGTTTGACGTTTAGCATCTACTGGTGTGATGTTTAGCATCTCCAAATAATTCTGCAGCTTAGATTTATGTGCAGAACGTCTCAAAATGCGTCTAACGTCTTATGAGGACGTTATTGTGTCCTCTGTTGATACGATAGGAAGACGTTAGTGTCTAATTTTCTGTATCAACTGAAGACGCCGCCCTACCACAGTTTTTAGAGTGTGCATAAAGTGGGTTTGGGCGCTGTCCTAATAGTTTATACCCTAGCGGGATGGATGCCAGTGACTGGGATATTTGGTAAAATTGCCCAGTGGACGTGAAGCCAGGAGGAAGACAGAAAAAATGATTAAATACCCGAAAGAGCAGCTTTTTTCGGGAACGGACACACCACTTTGTGTGTCAAGAACCAACGAAATAGATCTAGACAATTGAAATATTTGTCAGAGACCCACAGTGGTGGCATCCATTACTAGAATGGGAGCGATGTTAGTGTTCTCTAATTAGAATAAAGCAATTAAATGAAAGTCAATCGGTGTTCGTCGAGTGTTGTTGGCGTCAGAAATGATTTGCCAGCTTCTCACTCAGGCCTGGCGGATAGCCAGAAGAAGTGGGCCGCTTGTGATTGGAGAGCATTGCTCCATTAGTGTCCCTGATGACGGTGGCACCTCGCAGGTGACAACAGATGGCGATGGGCTAGTGCGCCACTACTTTTGCCCACCCCGAAGCGGGTCAGACATCCCTCACAACTCTGTCACAGACGCTTTAACGAGGTGTTACTACCAATGCTCACCATTGTCATGTAACGCATGAAGCTGCTGGAAATATCTCCTGGGCTGAAGAGTCTCGGACCCCAGGAGTACTCAGGGGAAAAGCCCTCTTTACTTTCTCGCCATCAATCATGTGTTTAATATGAGGAGGAGGCGAATGGTAGATGGGTAGGCGGCGGAGAGTGGGTCAGAGAGGGCGGGGTGCTTGGAGGTTTGGAAGGGAGGTAACGGGTAGAGGAGGAGAGCAGGTGAAGGTATGAACCATCCGATGATATATGTGGGTGATATATATATATGTGATGTCATTATACGGTCTTTACTCGGTGTGATATAAATAAACCATGTATCTTTAGTACCAGTTAAAATAAGCATCCACCTTTTCGGATTGGATCTACGTTTGGTTTTGTATATATTCTGTTTAGTTGGTTTCATATAAAACCAATAATTCCTGGAAGCATATTTGTAGAGAAGGTAACCTGAAGTCTTTAAAGACGCTTTTAATTGAACTAAAATTTAAGGTATAAAGTTGACCCCAGAAGGCTTACAAAGGCATCCTCTCTGAAGATTAATTCACAAAACGTATTAACAGCATACAGACGCCTAGAAAAACATTGAAAGATAATTACAGAAGGATCAGGTTCTCATGAAAGGAAATTAGAAAACCAGGAAGGACAGGAATAGCAGAGGAAGAGAAACAACAGATGAGATGGAACAGAAGGTACTGCCTTAGACTATGACACATTTCCAGTGTGGTAACTCGCCTGAGAGCAACAGGGCGAACGTGATTGATACAAAGAAAATTTGGTTTTCTTTTTCACTCCATACCCTATATATTGCAATAAGAAAACGTCCACTCCCATTCCTCAGATGTGAATTGGGTGATGCCTGCGGACAGACGAGGGGTTTCGTCTACCACAGAGGCAATAATTCCTCATGTCAACAGGTCTCTCAGGGTTAATACTCTAGTTAAGCTTGTCAAATACCAGTTGACATTGCATGACAAAAACGCTGAGAGGTTAGGACAAAAACCAAGAGGGTCGCGACAGGAGGGGCCGGCCAGGTCGAGGCTTAGGGGTGTCATCTTTTCCTGATCCCACGTAGAACATCGTGCAGACACGATATTCTTTTTTAGGATTATCCAGGATCATCAAAATCCTCTACAAGTTCTTGAAAATATGCTACCAGTCGGAGCTGATCAATTGATTACCGGTAGGATTAAACCAAAGTGAATACTTTTTCTAAAATAGTATTATTTGTGCAATATAGTTGCTTCACAAAAGCAAAAAAAGCAATTGATTAAACCAGTTTTCGCTTGTATTCTCTATATAGTCTCCCCTGCCACCCCTGAGCAGTGAATACATACACTATCAGATGATTAATAATGTAACCAAGGGCATGTCCTTTCCTGGTCCCAATGTGGGTATAATTTGTCTTTCATAATCTTCTTTATGAACCTCTTATAACTTCTCTCTTCTTTCTACCAAGAAGTTAAGTAAATATATAGACCTGAGGCTAGGTTTTGTTATTGTTTGAGAAGAACATTCTACCCATTTATTAAACTTTACAATTAATGAGAAATCTTATTATTTTGATTGACCTTTCACAATTCCTCGACAAGACAATAGGGCTAAGTATTTTCCTTATTATCACGATGCTTTATTGTGTAGTTAATATCCAAAGAAAGCTATCTGTTTATTTACCTTCTTCCGCGAACATGATGGACAATAACCAATTAATAACCTCTTCAAATTGCATTCAACGAATTATAATACACAAATACAATTTCTAAGCAATTTTCTTTGTTTTAAACGAGTATTGTAGAATATCCATGGTCATACACGACATGCTTCCTTATTCTTTTGTGTTTTAATCAAAGTGCCAGCAGAAGCTAAATGCATAATAACGGAGATGCTTCAACTATTCACATAATACCGGACACGCCCACAAACCCATCTGCCTCTTTTGCCCCTATGTTCTGGGCTGTTTCCCTCTTTCAAGATATTTATATGATACATTTCTAGTCAAAAGCTCCTTGCAGCTGTTTATGGGAGGAAAGTAAACCATTATAAGATATTACCGTTGCATGAGCAAACCTTAGAGATTAAGCTTTACCTTTATAGAGAACAGAACCAAGAACAAATCATTTAGAATAGGTAAGATTTCTCTGATTGATATTTAATATCGCTGGAAATATACAGTGATTTTTAAAATATTATCCAAGAGCTACATGGGTAGGTAGCCTGCTTTTACACTTTCATATTGCTATATGACAGTGGCAATTCAGATAACTTTAGATTACTGTCACAGTTCGTTGTGTTGTGTTGAGTTCTAGTTACTGTGGTATTCACCATTATCTTTTAAATAGTTAGAATGGCTTTTAACCTCGAGCAAACCTCATTATTTTGATTGACCTATCACAATTTCTCGACAAGACAATAGGGCTAAGTATTTTCCTTATTATCACGATGCTTTATTGTGTAGTTAATATCCAAAGAAAGCTATCGATTTATTTACCTTCTTCTGCGAACATGATGGACTTGTTTTGCTTTTGGTTCTTGCAAGAAGTAAGCGACGTTTCGATTGGCCGATACTTTGCGGATGACTTTATATGATGGTAGCATTTCACTTTCAATGTTGTGGGCACCCATCGTGATATAAATTCTTTTAATCATAGCAAGGGATGTGGTATAACAAACACATATTTCTGGTACTCTCTGAAAGTTGAACATTGGAAAAGAGCTCTAGATAAGAAGACTACCAAAGGAAATAAACCTTAATGAAGAGAACGAATGAGGCTCTGACTGTTTTAAAAGGCAGAGCGGAGCGTCGGGACGTGAGCAAAGGAATAATTCATTTCTCAGAGTGGAATATACCCACATAAAAAAATCAAAGGACTGACTTAAACTAGATAGGGCCATAGAAGAGACGAGTCAGTAGATATTACGTCAATTCCTCGCTATAAATAGGGCCGATCATTTTCACAGGGCGTGCTGAGAGGTGACTGCCAAAGAGGGGAGGAATTTCCAATACAATTGAGAAGGTGCATATCGAATGCGACCTAATCCATCATCAAGTATGATACGTTTTTAAACACCAATTGTCTTGGGAGAGCAGCGAACTAAAAAGCAGCTGGGTAGGCAAATCCATCCATCATAAACTTATTCTTATAGAGCTTCGTTATGGGTAATTTTCCACGTTCATTTCTAAGCTCTGAACTCCTGTGATATATGCAGAGGCGAGGAAAGACAGAGAGCAAACCTCTATTCTCGGATGATGTATTCTACAGATTTCGAAATATAATGCAAATCAATGTATATACATAGTATTCCATACAAGCAACATACCCCGCCCCCCCCCCCCCCACACACACAAATAATTATTAATTATTATGGGTAAATATATATAATGCCATGCAACTATAAAAAGACATAGGCCTATAATTGCTTAACATACTATTGCTTTTCATTAGGTAATTAGAAATACTCAAATTGAAATAATTTCCTTGAGATGTTTAAACGGGTCAATATTGATATTTCCTCGGCCCGTTTCTTTCTATCTTTTCTACTGGGGAACCTCTTTAATCTTCTCTAGCAGAAATATCTAACATCTGGGAACAAGACACCCGAATCTTGTAACGTGGCTCAATGTTCGTAACAACAGGCACCATTATATGATGGCACCTCTTTCTCACAGGGGCAAAAACCAAGCTTTATTACCATTTCTGACATGGAAAGTTACCGCATACTTCAAAATGCGACATCAATGACAAGCAAGACTATTCGAGTCAAGAACCCGGACTATATATAACATATAGTGACGGGGACCCAACATTTCTAACAAGCCTATTAAATAAAGCGCTTTCAAATTTACCAAAGGGGGAGGAGCAGGTAGTAGCGAAGTTGGAGCAGTCGCTCCGAACGTGACAACACAACACAACTCCCATCCCAATTATGACATTTTGCTTCTACATACTTGTCTCGTTATTTTTCATGTTAGGTCTCAAGGATGGATGAAAATGCTGTCATCCCTACTATAAGGTTCCTTAACGTATGAGGAGTGTTCCATATTGTAGCACTTGGGAAGCTAGTGGGGCCATCGAGGACGTAGCGGAGGAGGCAAAAAGGAAATTTCTCATTTTAATTGCCTTTTAATGGCAGTGGGATGCTCCAATTTACTAATCGAGGGGCACGGACGGGCTGGAATTGTGAAGAAAGACCCTGTGGAGATACTTAGATTGGTTATGATTCAATGGTATAATTTTTATAGAGATGGAATGGGACGGATCACACCAAATTAAGCCTTATTTTCCTCCAGCTGAACTCGTACTGCAATATTGGCTGTCTTGCCTGTTTGTAAATTGCCCCAGCAAGTAATCCACAGTGGCCCTCACCACTAGCATGGTCATTAGGCCTTGCAATGTCCGGCGGGAGGTCGGCTGGATGAACGATGATTCACAGTTGGCTGCACAGACTTGCCCCAGTCCGATGCTTAAGCTGGGGCTAGTGGCAGGGGCATGGTCCCCCGTGGTGGGCCGTATCCCCAAGCCCGGGGTTGGCCACCTGCCCCATCCCCAACCCTAAGCCCCTGCCTCTTTTTCCGACCTCCCCGCTCCGCAGATTACACACATTCCTCCCACCCACCAAACGTCTGACTCCAACTCATCTGCAGGCGTTTGCATCAGGAGCCATTGCTAGAAAAAGGCAATTGGCGCGAGACGATGCCCGACGCCAATGGGCGTCAAGGGTACGCAAGTGTACCCCAGGTAGAATGGGTGGGATTACTAGTGTGAAGACTGATCTCTGCTTCTGATTCTCACGAGGAAGTGCATATACTATAGGGTGGAGGCCTAAGCTGCGTCTGAATTAATCGGGATAATGGGTAGATATTGAAGCAGTCCTCATGGACTTTGGAGCGTTTGGTATTAGCTTGTGAGGTTTGGTATTTATATACACAGGCATCAACTGGTATCTATCTAAAAGTCTTCACATCGCAAAAACTAACATCCTTAGGAAGAATTAAATGCATGAGCCATCTCTAATGGACTGAGAGGGAAATCAAATAATGCAGGGAGTAAAAACATAAAATGCGATGTTGTGGGGTAATAAAAAGAAAGTTAAGCTAAGATGAGGATTATTTTTCACACAGCAAACTTCCATATATTAAACTTAATCCAATTCTTTAATAAGGAATGTCAATGATCCCTGTGTAATTGCAAAGTTTGGCATATATATTCAAGATACTTTTTGAATAAAAGATTAGTAATTAAGTGCAAATCTTTCTCTCCAAAATAATAGACAACAATGCCAGTCACCTAAACCTTAGGAGGCAGCATTATACTCATATGGAAATGAATACTTCAGAGATATTCAATACAAGACAAGAGAGAAATCCATTGAGGGAATTAAGTCTCGCTTCAAGCAGGAAATTAAAATGAAAGTTCGATATCTCAACGAACTTCCACAGCCAGAGATTTAAATTTAATAAATCGATAATGCTATACGTTGCGTAAGAAATATATCTATCTTGGTAGCTATCATGTGGTATTGAAGCTGATGAGGCATTCAATTCGTTTTAGACACACATATATAACATTTTATAGTATCTGAATATAAAGCAATGGTTTTGGTGAATATGTTGAGTAGGCAATACCTGTAGGTCCAGGTGGACTGGAATAACATGCTGTAAATCCTGATTTTTTAATAGAACTTTTAATTGTAAAAATAAAAAGGCCCAGGGAATCTGATTCCGGGCTAAAATAATGTACAATATGCAAGAGGTATTTGAAGCAATGGTGGGAGGTGTTCTCATATTTACTAATTACAAAGGGACCATGAATCAGCTTCTGATTTGTGATACTAACTCTGATACCAATCGGAAATTGCTTTTTGACAAAAGATTAACAGGACGTAACATTAAACCCTTGATGCGGTTTCATCGCTCTGGGCTCATGGTGGTAAAATACTTCCTCCAAAAACAAGGATGTGTATAAGGATATTGTTAGAGCCGTCATTGAGAAAATGTTTCTCTTATTTCCTAGAAGAAAATTCCCTTAATACCATGTATACAAACTGGTGGAAAATAACATTTGAGCAAATGTCAGCGAAGGGCATTGGCACCAAGATTCAAGCAGAGGGCATAACCAGGACAAACCGGTATATATTACATTTACAATGAACAAAAAGTCTGGCTTTATAGTTTAGCAGCCTAGAAGGTCAATAATTTCTGGTCTGGTGGAAATGTATTTAACTTTCATCAAATTTGCGATTCATATGAATATCATACATCCACTTAGCAAAATATATCTGGAAAATTCATTTGGCCTATAGCAATGACTTAGGTTTGGAGAGCTAATCTTTTCCTATACCATTTTACAAATTACCGAATTGGGAAAAGCATCAACACACGATGAAATGACAACTTTTGAATGTATTGTTGCGATTGTTTTATTTTTCTGATTCAGGATAGCGAATATTTTTGTAAAGCACACTATAGATTAAACTTGAATACAGATGAAGGATGTCCCATAACAAAATTCCATATGGGTTTGCCAACCGAAAAACCGCCCTAGGAGTTATGTGATTTAAATAATTAAATACTTTTTCACACACAGAAAACCTGCAGAATCAATTTCATTTTGCTGCTTATCCATGGTATTTTCCATTTCACTGTTTTGAGCCATAAAAGAAACCCGTCTACGGGCTCACACTCAAAGATGCCATGATTTTCCATTACATTGATTTCCTCGAAGACACGATCGGAATTTTTATTCCTACAGGACAAGAGCTTTTTGTTTTAGGTATCGCTTCAGAATTGTCTGGCCAGTTCAATTTCCTTTCTCGTTTTAACCTGAGAACAATCAATGTGGATTAAAATAAAAAGGACAAAGGAAATCTGAGCGAGAGGATCCTAACCCCTTCGGTCATAATCCGAGACGATAAAGCATATAAGCCATATTGCTCCATCAGAATTCAGTTTAGTACAAATGGCCGTTCTATCAAACACTATGTATATCATGTCCTGTCTCCAGAATGTATAGAGACAAATCCTATGGGTAACCAAATAGCTCTAGACTAGTTAAATCATTGCATTTCATTTACGCATTAACCTATATCTTATTAAAATGTAACAAAGATCCAAGATGTCCTACAGTTGGGTATGTATGAATTGCATTTTCTTTTCAAGGGATATTAGAAGACATGTGAGCTAGAAAGGAAAAATTAGGTAAAAAAAAGTGTATAAAAAATAGGACGATGGTACTGGGAGAACGATGACGAATGAGAGAAACAAAGTGGCAATAAGATGTGGCTAAGGCAATGCCAGCATGGGATCCGCATAGCGAACGGTCAGATTTATTATGGACGGTCTGGAGAGGGCGACCGAAGACCTAGTGTCCGTCTCCAGGGCGTTAATAGCCATCACTCCGGGGGTGGCAGGAAATGCTAGGGGAAATCAGGCGACATAGTGACGGCTAAGGTGGGCAGGGAGAAAAGTCTGCGCTGGCCATCCGAGGCTTTCCTGGCCTTGATGAATATGAGTAGTAGGAGGCAGGGAGATCAACTTATAGGGTAACGGGAAAAGGCAGTAGTGGAAGCAGGGGTAGTGGGAGATGTTGGACCCAATCACTGGCCACAACTGCTGGGCGATAGTCCTGGTTAGCGAAAGGCGCGGCGTGGACAGTGAGGAGGAAAAGGAAAAGGAAAGGAATACAAAAGGAGTCGGAGAAAGGAGAAAGGTAAGGAGGAAACAGGGCGACCAAGAAGAGAACGAACGATGATGAGGGATGATGGGAAATGCTGAGGAGGAGGAGGAGGAGGAGGAGGAGGAGGAGGAGGAGGAGGAGGAGGAGGAGGAGATGAAGAACAAAACTATTGCTAGTACTACTACTTATTATTATTATAATTATTATTATTATATTATCATTATTATTATTACTAAGTAGACTACTAATTGTATCACTACTTACTACTACTCTTCTCCAATAATATTATATACTATTTGTATCAGGATTTGCATCACATGATGTAATGCGTTTTCTGAATAGAAACATCTTATATCCAATTTAAATCAATACTACTAATGTTACAAGAATTAGGAGTTTTATAGATTTCTCCTTTCAACTAAAATCCCTAAAAACGGCCACGTCTGCTTCCCAGTAGATTTAAGATGATTTATAGAGAGCCGCTGAGGTTTAAAATGAGGTAATAAATGGCAAGTGTTAGGCCAACATTCGAAAGGCATTCAAGGAAAATGAATTTGCTAGTCTCATTGAACGACATGGATCACTTAGCTTTGTGATACAAAATAAACAGACCACCTCAGGAAAAAAACACTTTGATGAGTCCTAACTACTTTAGGAGTTCCAATTTAGGGCCCGAAATGAAATAAATAACTTGCTACGTAGACTTGGTATGAATAACAAGCATTGTATTGGAGCTTGATTATCGCGGGCGATAACGGGGGCGATATAGTCCCGAGGGAGTAAAACTAACTGGCGATAGGATTACATTCATTGACTTTTTCTTTGTAGGGAGCAGTTGGCCCACAGCCTCTTGATAAATAGGTCCGTGTGGTTCAACTTGGATCAATAGCCGGTCACAGCAAAGGTCATTCACACATATACACAGGGGCAAATTGGGACACAAATGGAAAAGAATCATTGTGAATCTCAGGCGAATTGAGATGATTGGATACACTTTGGCCATTTATGGGGTTGCTTACATTATATATTATCTTATATATTTTAAATATACATGTAGTTCTGTAATACACGTAGCTTACTTTTACTGGGCAGAATTTGATTAAGCTGTCACTATAATCTAGTAGAAGGATTCCCATTTTATT
This sequence comes from Sthenelais limicola, assembly GCA_942159475.1. Taxonomy (NCBI): domain Eukaryota; kingdom Metazoa; phylum Annelida; class Polychaeta; order Phyllodocida; family Sigalionidae; genus Sthenelais; species Sthenelais limicola. The sequence continues at coordinate 64,524,762 of OW804097.1, read as the reverse complement.
TTATGACAGAAAATGGTAGGTTGTACATGCAGATCCGTTTGGAATAAAACAAATGTAAAAGGTCACAAAAGAAAAGAAACACCGTAATATGACCCACTCCTCTTTGAAGCACATCAACTTCCTTCGTGTTGAGATTTTCTGCAGTGCATTTTTTTCAGTGGAGCCCCGACAACTCATTCTATTAAACGTCCCTAACAATTAGTAGTAAACAAGAGCAATGTATTTTGGTACATTTTTATCTATGCAAGCAATATAGGGATGAAACAGGTAAAAATATCAAGTTGCAAACAAGAGCAATGTATTTTGGTCTCTTACAAAACCCAATGTTATCAGTCTAGAAGAACAATGGAAGAACGGTTGAACGCAAACTGATGAGAGGACCAAGGCTCATCATCATTGTAAGAAATTCGAATTTCCACAAGCCAGTATTGGCATTTTTCTGGCTCTAAACTGAGTATTTATCCCAAGCAAAGTGTCAAAATGGGAATAATATGGCATACCCACGAAATTCGAATCAAAAGGTGTGTGCGAGAAATATAGTATAGGGAAACAGACATGGGATATAACACCCGCCTGAAACTTTCGATTTGTGAAATTATCGACCCAGAAATAAATAATAATAACAATAAGAAGAAAAGGCTGCATTGCCTTTGACCAGGATATAAAATATTATCAGAAGTGGGGGGCATAGATCTATTCTCACCACTATTCATGGAAGTGATAAACTACTACAGGGAATTACCAGAAAAATAAAGAACGCTCTATCTAGATTATCATTCTTTATGGTAGCAACCCCATGAAGGTTTAATGAGGTATTAATTGGATTTTGTTCCGATCCATTAGATTTACAAATAAAAATGTGTTTGGTATCTATAAGCCTTGACTCGTAGCCTTGATATGGAATCGATTATATTCACTGTAAGACACTGAAAGTGAAACAACACATGACCAGGTCTTAAATATAGGGTCAACGTAGCCTGGGCAATATGTAGAGAGAACAGTTCAGCTATAAGCATTTTTATTTATCACATCTACCATTCAGCCCATATATATCATATGGTTGACAATGCCTTTAAGTACATTCACACATCGGCGATTTCACCAGCGTTTTGAAATTTGTTGGTGACAAGTCACTATTGTATCGACAGTGTAGCACAATTCGCCAGTGAAATCGCTAATGTCACTAGTAGTCAGAAGCCACTAAGCCCAGCGATTTTAGAAGGTGGACTGCCCTGTTCCTAACAAAAGACAAATAGATCTCCTTTTTTGGCACAAAGAGTCCAATGATAACTTGAATAGGAATCACTGCTGAAACTCGAGATAGGTGTACTTCAGCAGGCAGCAATACGCACAACATATATCCCTACATTTAGGTTACTATGGAACTAATATGAAAATGAAACAAGTTGCACCCTCACCGTCTACGACAGATGTAAACTTAATAATAATAGCTGTTCAGAAATGTAGAACTTCGTAAGGTATAACTATGTTTGCATGTATGTGTATGTGTCCAAAAAAGCAAGGTTTATAAAAATAGGCTTTACAGTTTCTAATAGGCAATTAAGTTGTTGATCCCAGTTCGAAACAATCAGACCCATCAGTTGGGTTTAATTATAGACATGTATAAATGACTCTGGTCTGACGATTGACACTTAAAATTCAATCAATATGTCCAATACTGAACTAAACACTAGGTGCCTGTTGTATAAGCTAAGGAAAGCCATATTCTTATGGCAATATCTTCTCCTGCAGGGAGGAAATAAATCCTTCCTGGTAAGAGTAGTCTATGTAAAATCAATGATGGGTAGGAATCTATATTCCAACCAATCAAAGGAAGGGAAGAAAGCATAGTCCGGAATTCACAATACCTTAAGCTTATTGCCTATGTGGTAATGACGAAACGATAACGAAAAACGAAAACGATACGATAACGAAAATGTACAACTCATATACTTTTCAAGTTTACCTCTAACTCAAAAAGTAAAAAGCAAGTGGGAGGACAGGTATCCCACAGAGATAATCTTTCAGTGTCTCAAAGAAAAACAGTTCACCACCATTATACAGTCACCACCACAGATTGTCGCAGCCAAACATCAAGTGGACACACAGGAAACGCGAGACATCTCTCAAGGGTTTGATTGATATAGCTTTTACCCTTACACCTAGATCGTTTCTGTATACTTAAACAAACTTATTTAAAACCGAAAAAGAAATAGGGCAGATGGATTTAGTGAACAGTCCCAACTGTCCAAATTCTACCATTCCCTCCCCCCTCCCCCCCCCCCCCCCACCGAAATATTAAAAGGGCGACCACAGCGATTATAGGAGAAACAGTTAGGTGGAAATTCCCCTTTACTCTCACAGTATCGTGACTCAAGGGCGAACCGTACACATCTTGTAGCATGTACTTAATCAGACTCCATTCTTGTAGGGCGTGCTTCTGATTAAGGCCTATTTTGTGCAGCCACAATAGTCGCATATCAGCTTGACTTCCAAGGTCATTTATCCAAGGTTACGGCCCGCTTGTAGAAAGGCAGGTTTCACTGCTCCCTCTGAACGAGTTGGCTAATTTGCACACCTATTCAAAGTGGACCCTGTCCATGGTCGCTATAGCCTTTTTTCTTGTGGTCACTAGATAGCTAAAGTCAATTGGGGTGGGAGGGGATCTGATTCATTCTTTGAGGCCGTCCTTTCTGTCTTCTGTATAGCTACGTTTTCTCTCTTGGGAGCGAAGTTAAATACACACCTAGTATAAGAGCGCCCTCAGAATACATGAAGGGTATTATTTGAGCACTGAATGCAGTTATTGTACTTTAGTTTCCATCATTTAATCAATTAAGATCCAATATTGCAAACACTATTATGGTAATATGGAACTGCTCTCTCCTCAACTCCGACAACTCTAGATCGATTTATTGCCACGGCACAAACACGATAAACTTGCACAAAGGGGTCGAATTCCCAACCTAGGTAATAATGAGATGTAGTTATATTGTAGACATTTTACATGGATGTCACGTATGTATCAATATGAAGTGTTATCCTTTGAAAATAGAGGGGATGGTGATGGAGTGAAAAAATGACGGAAAAGAATTATTCTTCCATAACCTTTGGACTTTGGATCTATTCGACTGATTAAATTTAAAACAATATTCAAGAGGATGCTTTGACATTACCTCTTTTAAGTCCCACTTTAAAAACGAGTCTAAGAGACTAACCGACTTATTCAACCGTTGGTTTCCGGTGGATAATGAGATGGCATACATTATTCAATTTTATGTAACATAATCAACTGGATAGAATTGTAGATTATCTAACAAAACCCGGTCCTTTTAGCACTAAAAGAGATTTAACCCTAGCAATGCGCAGATATCAAAGAGAAGAAAGTGACAGCTATCATCCCAAAAGCCCAGAGTATTTAACATGATATAAACGCTTATCCCATCCTGAAATTATTTAGAAACAATTACCAATAATATTTGAATAAAATGGTTACAAAAATTAGAAGAGTCGATGGCTTTTGTGTATCTAATGATCTTTATCTTTCCGTGCCATACTAGCATTAACAAATACAACTCCCATTTAATTAGGGAGTGACCAAACACACTTTGCAGGGATGTTTTATTAGTTGCTCTACAAATTTCATTCGGGCAGGATAGAAAGCATTCAATTGCTAGGAATAGCGCTTCATAAATCTCGAGTATGAAATTGCAGTACTCAGCTCTTTATTATCCGTTTTGAAAACAGCGATGATAGGTTTTGTGACATTGGATTACATGTCTCGAAGCTGTATTTCATCGAGCGTGAGTTGGATGTCATTTCAACATCGGTTTCGAATACAACGATTGCTTTTTTCCCGATGCTTTCAAAGTCCCGTTAGTTATTCTACCAAACATGAGCATCCGGATAGCGAGTGAACAATGGTGGTTGTCTATAAAAATATCCCCAGGATCATTGGTAATATGATTTGGAGGATAATTACATTTGTCTCTTCATTATATTTTGCTCCATCGCAGCAGATTGAAAGAAGCGAGAACGAATGTATTCATGAGACAGATAAATAGAATATCATAGGCACAGAAATACTTTGTCGTCCTCACAAGCCATGTTGAACAAGGGACCCATTGTACACCGACATAATGTTATACTTTCTGTCGGATAATGAGTTGTCCATAGGCTAGCTGCCGAAATCACTTGCAGGGTTATTTGTATTTAAGGACACGCAGGTTCTAAATAGCATATTAGCCAAATGATGTAACTCTCTACAGACTTAATTATGTCTCTTATACACCCATGCTGTATATGAGAGCTCGGTTGCAAAGGATTAAAAGAGTAATATACCTATTCTGTTCATCTCAGGACAAACTGCCTAACCCCTTTATACTCGTATTAATCTCCGCAAGTATGCATACTTTGGTCTCCATCCGCCTCAATCCAGAAGATATGAACTACCTCTCGACTACTTTTGATGGAAAAGTTTATAAGAACCTTCATGAGGCGCCGTTTGAAACTGACACTATTTTGTTCACAATCATATTTGTCAAAAAAAGAGATTCAACTTCAGAACTACTAACTTCTATATGAATTATGTGAACAGATTAAAATACAAAACAAGAACCTAACTTTAAGCTAAGATTAAAGTTCATAAACTTAAATAATAGTTCTGGGAAATGAGTTTAGAAATGTATTTAGAAGCAGAATTTATAGTTTTGGGATAAATATGGTGATAGGTTAAAACGGCGCCCCATAGAGGTGTATTCTAAAAACCTCTCCACGTTGAGTTCTTGATTAAGACATCTCGTTATCGGATTATTATCTCGTTATCAGATTATCAGGTATCCATGATCATGGTCGATCTAAAAATTACAATGACTCAGAGTACCCTTCCAGTGGTAGGGTTACCATTGCATTGCGGGCGAGGAGAGTTTCACTTTCATGTTGTCACTTGAATTTCGAAAACTCCAGGTTAATTATTTTGACGTATTTACAGTTATAGCAGTTAAGTGTTGTAGCAGTGATCAGTTGTTGCAGTGAATATGTGAAAGAGGGATTTCTACAATTGATACGCTGTTTGCACATGAGGCAAAATGTAACCGACTGACTATCTTCTCCTTTGGGCCAATCAAATTCCCTGACTTTTTTCTGATGTTAGCTATTTTTCTCAAATCCCCGAACTTTCCCCGGCTGGAAGAAGGGCAACTCACTTTCCATGTTTTCCCTGACCTTCAGGATGGCTGGGAACCCTGCTATTATTAAGACATTTTAGTCTCACATTGGCTTTCGGGTGCGGTCTGTTCAGGCAAAGTTTAAAAAAATTCCCACACATATACATACATACAAACATACATACATGTATGTTTAAATATTAACAATCAATGTCGCATAGTACTTAATTCAAATTAATCAGAATAAGTTCATGTTTCGATAGCATTTTCAGCGAAGTTTGTGATCTTCAAAAAACCGGCCCATAACATACAGGCTCGAATCAAACTAAAAGACCTAAAGAAACCCCCTCATTAATAACCAAATGCCATGTCAGGAAGATTTGGCAACTCTTGAAAGAGAAACCCTGATAGGTACGTGCTTCAATCAAACGAGAAACTTGTAAGAGAAGGTTACACAATGGGAGGAGAGATAATACGGGGAAGGCCCAGGTGTTGGCAGGTTGGTGCAATCAATTGGAGAACCCAGAATTAGCATCTCCTGGGGATAGTATGTTTGTGTCGGGCCACAGAACCCACTCCTCATGCTCCAGGCACCCCAGATAAAAGTGTCAGGTTATTTTAAGGTCACCAAAAACATCCAGCCGACTGGAAAGATAAGGTAGATTTCCAAAAACACTAAAAATAATTCGGCACGCCTTTGTTGCTCGCTATTACTCAACAACTGCAGGTCAACCACCGCCAGTTAAGGATGATGCGAAATCAATTAGAGACATTAGGTAGCATAAATATAATAGGGTAAAATTGATCTTTGTAATGGGAAAACAGCAGTAAATAAATGGTAGTAAATAGATATTTGATTTGATTTCAAATATCTTATTCAGTGGTGAAATTAATATCAGATCGAGATGCTTTTTTTCAGACCATACTGACATGAAATAATTTCTATTAGTTGGTTACGTTTCTCAAAAGAGATAACGAGGGTTGAACAGATTCAAGTAGGATTAACATATATATTAGCACACAGTCACAAACCACCACAAGAGACAAGTAGTTATCAATGAAGAATCATAAAAAAGAAAGGATTTAGAGTTGCCTGGCATAAAAGAATTCAGTAGGCCTAGGAGCAACATTCGGGGTCACATGAAAAGCTGAGCACCAGTCTTAGCTCATGCACAATGATCTAGGAGGCTCGGGCATGGTAAACAGTCTTGAAATTCCTTTTACTCCCGAGGGCATCAGCGTCAGTCTTTCATGGGGTACATCTGATCTTTTAGTACATATACTGGAAACGTGATCTTCGGTGACTCGAGGACAGGAGTGAGAGCAAACTGCCTATAAGCACTAGTTGCCTAAGATTGCGTTAGTAAATGCTCTACTCTCCTCTATAAATCTTCATTCAACTTATCAATCACAAAAGAAATGTCTTAATGGCAATACAAGCATGGGAGGTCATATTTTTCGTGTTTTTTCTTTGTCCAAGTAAGCAGATATATGAAAATAAGCTGATAGAAATACTATTGTATATATATGTAGTACACATCCACGTCATAACGAAGATGTTCAAGCATAGCTATGAAGACACTTTTTTTTCAAAAGCAGCTTTATTTCTCAAAGGTCCTAATGCGATGCCTCGTACACTTTAAATGTCTACATTTAACCTTATTAACTGAACTTGTAACAAATGTGTGTATGTCTCTCAAGACAGGCAAAGTATGTACAAATAATCAATTATTTATCCACTAAATATTTAATTGTATTGATGAGTGGAGTTATGAAACATGTTTTGATTATGCTTTTTTTCGGAAAGCTGGCAGGCACCGTGGGTATGGGCGCGGGTATAATTTCCTTTCCTATGTTCTTATAAGCACTTAAAATATTCCTGGATTCGATAAATTATTGATCTAAGAGAGATTTTCAGTGACAAGGCTTACTGAACATGAGACTGCTGGAGAAGGTACCTATGCCTACACAGTTCTAGACAGTCTGAGTCACAAACAATTGGGAGGTGTGACGCATCTCCTTGGCACTGGCGTCTAGCGACGGAGATGGAAAACATAATTGGACGGTACGTCCCCCTTCAGTGAGATATGAGAGAGCGTTTCTTATTTGTTGATATTGCTCTTTTTGTGTTGCGACGAAACAACATACAGCTGCCCACACAACTCCTCTATATATAGTACACTAAACATCTCTTAATGAAGGTGCCTACACAACTCCTCTATAGTACACTAAACATGTCTTGATAAAGGTGCCTAAACAAATTGTCTATAGTAGTATCTTGATAAAGCTGCCTAAAGAACTCCCAATAGTTCACTATACATATATATATATATCCAGTGTGGCACAATTTTCTTTGTCGATGGGAGCACCTCGTGCAGTGGCACCACATTGGGGAGTTGCTGCGCTTTCCCTATTATATCATCAGTGGACTGGCATCAGGTGAGCCTGTGTTGTCATAGTAAATGGTTTGTCTACCACTACTTGTTAGATTTACAGTCCTGTTATAATTCTTTTTAAACCTCTTCCCCTCCAGATCCTAATCTCCATATAACTTTACACCCTAATCAGTGGTAAATAGGTCTCATTTAGAGCGAACGCGATGGCGATACAGCATAACGGCAACAGGTGGTATATATGCATAAACATGTATTGAAAAGCGTTCCCAAGTTAAAAAGCCTGTCATAAATACTTCACATAACGGGAAACTTGCCCAATGAATTCCCTAGTAATTTTTCACTTTTTTAATCATCGTTCTACAACCACACTCATATCAATTAATCAGAAGAAAAACATCAATAAGACCGAACGCCCTCGCACAGCCAACTGCACCTCATCCTTTCTCACTTTCTCGAAGTCACCAATCTAATTGGGCAACTGTAAAATCAAGGTCGAGTAAATCCAGCTTAAGCAACAAAGCGTTCTACGAGAAGTTAAAGCCGGCTGAGCAGCTCTTAATAGCCAGTCTTGTGTGGTTCTGACCTTCTGAATACCACAGGGCGAAGGATGCAGCCAATACAGCGCCTGCCCAACATTTGTCAAAGTTTTGACGTCCCACAAAAGGTCAAGACTGCCGACAAGCTAGGGCTGCGGAAAAGTCAGACGTGTCATTTCCTAAACGAGATATGCTGGATTTTGGCCAATGTCTTGCTCGGGCAGTTAAGGCGGGAACGGAGGAAAAGGGCGGAACCAAAGGGTTGGCAGAACTCAAGAATATTAAATTGTTATCATATACGTTTCTGGCACGCGTCAAATGCATGTCAGGAGATTGACTGGTTGTCTTTAGAAATAGAAAGTTTCAGGGATATTGACTGCATGGATGACACATTTATTCACATATCCTAAAATATATACTTGGGGTGCCCTTGACGCGGCTCAAATGTGTGATAATATGGTTCAAGCCCTGGAAATCTACTTTCCTGACGTAAAGATACAGAGAGGTTAAAGTAATATGAAATCAGCAGCACATTACATGCGGCACTACGTATTTTTCCCCATTAAAACCTGTCAGCCAGTAGAGCAAAAACGTTCCCTCGCGTTCAATTAATTTCAGCTAACAGTGTTGATAGTTTCTAGGGAAGCCAAAAAGTATATATATATATATATGGAGCATATTGGGGAATGTATGGTTGAATATTTGCATGATATTATCAGGTCAGAATGACAGATTGAGGTTCGTAGCAGACTACATTCAGATCAGTCGTTTCATCCCGCCTATCTTTCTGTCTGTCTGCTCTCTCTCTCTCTCTCTCTCTCTCTCTCTCTCTCTCTCTCTCTCTCTCTATCTTTCTGTCTGTCTGCTCTCTCTCTCTCTCTCTCTCTCTCTCTCTCTCTCTCTCACACACACACACACACACACACACAGCGTTTTCTTCTCTTCTCCTGCATTTTCCTACACAACCAGAACGAGCAGGAATTACTGATTGGTGTCCGGCTGTCGAGTTATATAAATGTCCATTGGTGGCTTGTGCCAGGTGAGTTACTCATCCCAGTCTGATGTGACAGCATTCTGCTCCTCGAGGACTTGCTCGAATGGGGCACCACAATTGCTGACCCTGCATACGAATGTCCGCTCGGATATAAGAATCCGCTCCCATGAGTCCTGATCCTACACACCAACCATACAGGACTAGAGTCACTGCAATAACAGACATCAGCGGCAGGCCAACTCTTTCCATTTATTAGGCTATTCAGCACATCAAGGATTCAACTGAATTATACACCGAGGCTAAGGCGTCCCCGATGCATTATTCAATTAATTGATTCCGGCGGTATTTTCTATCACAGGGCGTTCAGAATAAAGAAGTGGGAACTAGGTGATAAAGCTAGTTTTATCGCTAGATCAGATAGCAGTTCAACTATCTTTAGGGTTCCAAGCATACTCTATACAACACGAGGTTGTCTAGCCTTTGAACGGATAAATATCAGGATAGATTAGATATCATGCACCACATAGTGAAGATCTAAGGTTTCATTCTATACAGGGACAGGCAGTGATGGGAGATTTATTATTTGGAGCTCTATGATTTTCTTTTGTAAAAAAAAAATGGTCGAAAAAAACAACATTCTTCCAATAGGACACTACTTCACTATTCATACCAAATACTAGATAAGTACCAATATCGAATCAAGGCAATCTAAAGCGTAATGGTGAGGTCTGTCTTAATCACATAAGCACCAACTAGTTATTCCTCTAGATATCATGATATCAGAGTCGCCATCTCGCGAGGATATCTAGCACTTAAAGGGGGATGAAATATCGGTTTCTTATGCATTACAGCCTAAAATAAAGGATTGCCACTGCATACATACATACATACATACATACATACATACATACATACATGTATACATACACGTATATACACATGCATTCATTTAATTCCTCTGTAGATTGAAGAACATATAAAACATAGCTCTGCATCTGAGTGAGTCAATGTATACTTAGTTACTTTAAAAATACCCAGTTCTCTACATAAATCATGGTCGGAGGAGGCAAGGGATCCCTGATGTACTATCTCCTGGCGAGGATATACAATGTGACAGCTTCGAGGGGAATATTCTATCAAAGTGAATCGGAATAACAGTGGAAAGGCATCTATGAATGCATAGAATGGATTGACCTATCAGCGATGTAGACATCCATGCATGTTATTCACCTAAAACATTCATAGAAAATGATATAAAAATATTTAATAATGTCCACGATTTTTAAAATAATACATGCATGACATGTATTCATGACCTTTTGCTAACATAATTTCAACAGAGACTTAATCTTAGGACTTTATTTTACTAAATGGCTTTGCAAGCAAATAACATAAGAGCCAATATGATTATATTGCAGTGGCATGTCTCTATATAAGAAATGGAAGGCTAATTAGCAGATACGTCGATGAACTTCAAACCATCGCAGTCTTGAACTGCAAACTGTACAATATCATGACAAAAATTGGCAACATAATGTCAGTGACATCAGAGTTAAAGCAATATTACCTGTGAAACGAGTAAAATGTCATTAAACAACTTCACTTGGTTGTGTTGAAGCACTTCCAAAGACGACAGTGAATGAATACGTACAGCCAGAAGCAATCTACGTATTTACGTCAAAGAAGTAGATATGTATCACAGCAAGATGGGATAAGATTCGAGATATTTTCTCGAATTGAGATAAAAATGACAGCTTCCGAAGTATCCCCACTGGATTTGCCAGCTATTCAGCCTCGTATCAAATCTTGCCTTATTGGCTTTGTTTCATCGGAGAGCTTTCGAATGGGAGTCCCAGAACCTCCTTCGACCAAGTCAACTGCGACAAGCGATCTGACACCCAGCTTTGGAGGTGGACAATTCTTCTCTAACACGTAGTGAGAAGTGTCTTTTGATGTTTTGTTCGGCGGGTGGTTTTCTTTCTCGTCAGTTACGTTCCTGCCATCATCCTCATCCTTTCTAGTGCCTCTCGAAAATAAGGGGAATTGGTGGTCAAATGTTTTTCACCGGGGGAGTATTCTGATTTTGTGGAACTTTGGAGAATGGAACCCATTTATATAAGGGAATGCGTTATCTATACTATAGTGATTGTTGATGACATGATCATGGTCGTTACTTCATTCTTAATAACTATAGATGAACATGTGTTCCATTTTACACATGTGTGCAAAATACATTATCAGTCTGTGATGCACCAGTCGAACAAAATCCATAGTGCTTTAGAAGCAGTAATTCAATGTGTCCCACCTCATTCACAGCCTTTACCAAAACATAATATTTCCGTTTTTACCCATAGATCTCTTCCTCAGTCTCTCTCTCTCTCTGTCTCCTTACCTTGCCATCACATATTTCTTTTATCTCTGCTTTCTTTTTCCATGTCAGTTCCAAGAACCAATTGTTCATCAGTCCCCTGTATAACAACATTTCACCAGTCTGTTTCAGTAAGTTATATACAGAGAGAAATGCAGTAAGCTGTTAGCAGAATAGCGATTCATTAGTGAACCATAAAAAACATCTTTACATAAAACGGTAGCTGGGTAGAGGATTTATTTATCGTAATAGGAGCTGCTTGGACTCATAGAACCTTAGATATAACCTTTTCCAACGAGTGATACCAGAATGTATACCTCGATAAAGCACGACAATTAACTCGAGATATGTCTATCTTTGCTTCACATGAAGCCATGTAGGTATAAGCCAACGTCCCCATTCCCTACCTTTCAAGTCTCCTCGTGAGGCAGTAAAGATAGTTCATCACCCGGGCGAAACAAGCTCTCTTTAATGAAGTGTTTCTTGCCACGGGTCATATAGTAAAGCGAGCCCCTGCGCTGACATTCATACAGAGCTGGGGCTTATCGTTAATGTATCATTGTTCGGGACAATACTAGTGTAGGACATACTAAACCAAGGGCGACCTTTATGCTGACACGTAAGGTCTGACAGCCACCCATACAAAGTAATAGGTTGCAAGTGCTACAAGACTCATCAGGCAATATTGGCTACTTCGGTCGGGTCATAAATAGGGGCTGGGCGTAGAATTTTATCATTTCTGTAACTGGCGGACTCTTTGTCCATAACCTGGGCCAACTGCCTCGTTATGGCGTGTCAGACTACTCTCCAAGCAATGATAGCGAGCAAACAGCCTCGTTACATGTTTGCTGTCATACTCACGAAACCGTGCACTGATAGCGAGTAGGGCGGCAAACACCTACAGGCTTTGATGGAAGGAGAAGGGTTTTTTAGATGGGAGAGAGAGGTGGAAGGGTGGTCTGTGGGGCTGGGTAAAGGGGACATAGTGAGTGGTCATCTCTTCTCAGCTGTGGTCAAATACCAATGACCAGCCCAGGAAATCAACTCCCCGAAGGCCTAGTCAATGACCACTGTCCGAAGACTGCCCAGCCAAGACAAGCCTAAAGCCCGATACTCGCGACCACATTAGATAGCTACGGACCCACTGCCCTTCCCACGGGGAGCTAAAAGCCATAAATCTTCGCCCTCTCACTTTCTCATTCCCTCTGTGACTGACGTATGTATACCCTGATATCTACCTCACACTCAAACAACACTATCTGGCCCAGTGGGGCACCACCCCTACTTTAACGCCAATTGAATTCCAACACTTGGGTCAATATACAAGAAAGAACTTATTCAGTGCATTTACTAAGTCAACCAGAAGACTTCTGTTGGAGTTAGGGAAATTGATCAAGCAATGCTTGGATCCGATTGCGCGAATATCTATCATTCCAAGACTCCTTTACTCAGACGGGCACAGTCTCAGCGCAAAAAATAAATGGAATGTCCCCAACTAGACGCCAGTACAATTAATCTGCAGAATATCAGGTATCCTGTTATTAATCTTGAGCAAATGCCTCTGAAATGGAATTGTTTTTACCTGTCTAAGGTAAACGGAGAAGTCCAGGAAGAGAATTTCCATTAAAGAGACCTCGAGGAGGTGGGTAGAGCACTAATCATGGATGACGGTATAGATGATATTGGATCCGTGGCCACAGGCCAGGTGGAGAAAAATGAGAGAAATAAAGTATTGAACTCACCTAAAGTTTTCACGTCGAGATTATTACTAGATTTAAACTCAAGAAGTTTCCTTAGGAACGCGCATAGGTATTTGAAGACATTCCGGTGACTGGCTGGTAGCATGGCGAGGACCTGAAAAAAGAAGAGAAAATAACATTTTATTTCTTTTGAAAGCTTTATAACAGTGGTTTCAAGAGAAACAATAGCTAATTTGATGTTTCAAACACAAGGCATCGGGACCCAAGTTAACACACCAATAAAATATATTTTCCATTGTCTTGCGCGTACATAATATCTTTTTGGTAACACCTCAGGAACGCCACTAGCAGAAAAAAGTCTAACATACACTTCACCGTGTATGGATAAGACAAGACGGGGTTATAAGACATGCAGTTTGGACGGAACAGGCCACCGACGTTAAACGTTACATACGAGCGTAGCAATTAGAATCTCATTGATACGCGATAACAAATACTGCTTTTTGATCTCCACTGGCAAAGCTGCACAAGCTTGTGTCAATACCAACAATCCCCGCGCAAGTCATAGATTAGTACCAACTATCATATACGGTGATTCTGAATCTAAATGAGTCCATAAACCAAGACATACAATCGATCAGAGCGCGGAGGGACACAATTTACAAGCACAATGCTTTGTTTTAAGGCGAACAATCTCAATGGCGGGCGAGCCTTTAATATCATTAACATCGCATCTAAAGCCCGATGATGCCACCACACCCTAGCTTTAAACAAGCGCTAGGCTCTCCCAGTTCCTTGGGAAAATGTAGCTTGTGGCTGATAAATTAGTCCACAACAACACAGCCGCCGTCCCCGATGAAAGTTAAACGTTGCTTCCATCACAGACTCATTAGAAAGCAATTGGAAATATAATTCAGACGATTCGCTGGGTTGAATAAAAGCTTTATTTTTGCCTCCGGTGATAATGCGATTTGATGCTATCAATCACCAGTGGCATTTTTGTGGCAAGCGATACCTGGAAAGTGGAATCACAATCTAATTTACAAGTTGTTTTCTCCCCCAATGTCCGCCATCTTAAAGCTGTCAGAAGCCAGATAAAAGAGAGGAGGGAAATTTGACAGGAAAAGGAAAAGGATGGCGTTGAAGAAATGGTGGATATTTGAGAAGAGGTATTGAAAATGCGTTTTTACCTGTTGAAACGTGATAGAGAAAAGCCCTGCAAGAGGAAGCAAGGGGACAGCAGTCCAGGGATGGACAGAATCGTGGTCATGTCTGTTGTTATATTAAGATTTGTGTAGTCTGTTTATGGGATATTCGTGAGCTATTGTAGAAATAAGAAACGGTAAAGAAAGAGTCTAGGGTGTAGGGTTTTCAGGACGTTAGATCATCTGATTCATCAAATAAATTCGCACGTTTCCTCATCCCATTCTATTGAATGAATCCAGGGCAGGAATGTACAAAAAGTTATTAAATATTTGCAAAATACAGATAAAATTTCATGACACTTGTGAAGAAGATCCTCCAGGTTACATGAAAAATGGTTCTAACGGAGAATCTTGCCATAAGTACCTTTTTCCGCGGACAGAAAACAATTCAAATGGCGTTCATACTTTTATAGTGAAAATCCGTGATATAAAGATTTAAGATTTTATAAAAACCTATAATATGAAAGATGATTCTCCCCTTGCTACCTACAAACACAAACAAGATGTCTGTGCATAGTTGCTATTGGAAAAAGTGTTTACTTGTATTTCTTACAAACCAAAACAATCAAGCCTTCGGCGGTTTTACTAGATTTTCTATCTGCATGTCACATCTGTCTATCTATACTATAAGTTTTATATCCCACACTTTCATGGACGAAAACGCGGGGTTCTCAGTATTGAAATGTTGCCAAATGCCGCGTATATGTAGGGCCCTATCAGAGACACAGCATGAATGAATACAGCCAACATCCTCATTGACCATTATAATGCCCATTGGGACCCAGTCCTGGCAATTCTGATTAGTAGGAACATCAGGAAGGCAGTCGAAGAATAAACATAATAGAACTAACTCCAACAATAGATTTCCCACAGAAATGCTAGTTTTTGGTTGTTTCATTAATTAACTCGAATAGACCCTTTCTTTGTGGGGTTCTACTATTTCTCTGGTGAAGAGATCAATTGCAATTGGGACAGATGATGCGATGTTGAACTGCATAGAAATATCTCGGGGGTGTTCACAGAGAAAGCCTAGTATATACACTATGATAGGAATTCAGAAATATCTGATCGTACAGTCCATGCACAATTCTAAGAGTTTCACATTATCTTTAAAATTTTCCAATCAAAACTAGACAAAATATGAATTGATGTGTCTGTGTGAAAAGAAACCATGTTAAAGCTGCATAAACATGGATCAACAAATTACGATTTTCAACTTTCTGTTCTATCATTTTTTTTTTACTCATCTGAGAATCATTTGACCCCAATTTTGGAGGCAATTACCGTGCTGGTTTTGCTACAGGTCTTCAAAAATGTCGATTTAAATTGCGGTGGCCCGCCCAAATCCTTTGCTGCAGTGGTTTTACTTATTATCGCACACCGACGCTCGTTTTCTTTCGGCCGATTCGACTTCAAATTCGTGTATAAACACATAACACTACACTATATTTATCATTCAATCCTAAAGGTCAAGCAAGTACACTTGGTAAGATCCATCTACCCAGGATATTATATCATTCATATCGGATGTTTCAACGCACGTCCACATCTTTGAGTTTCAAGGTTGATCCAAATGTTTTTGTGTCATTATATGAGATCGCTTCGTTCACTCGGCATCATTTCCTTCATGTTTGGAGAATAACATTATTTATATAAAGGGGTCAACGGAAAGGAAGGCAATATGGTGACAAGCTCTGTCTAAAAATAACAATGGAAATGAAGAGTACGGCCTTGACCATTGAGCTCCTTTTATTTCCTTTAAAGCTGCATTCTCAGCTATGACAAAGACAATCTTACCAAATTTACTTATATCATAACTCATAGGTCTAAATCGATCAATATTCTGCTGCTGTTATATGTTTATACACAATTTCGAAGTAGCGTTGGCCCGGGAGCGTTGGTCGAGCGAAAACAGCCGCTGCTGAGCGATAATAAGTGAAGTCATCATAGGAAAGGATTAGGGCGGGTCCTCCAAATACAAATAAGGACGTTTCAGAAGCCCTGTAGCAAAACCAGGCGGAATCCTCCAACACCGACGTTAACTGAGCGTACAGCTTTAATCTGTATTCATGAAAATCATTTCTTTAAGCAGGGATGTATTTATACTTAATATATATTCTCAATCTGAAACTTTATTTTGAGTAAAATGTGAGATAGTAGGTAAAACATTCCACGTGGTTTGTACTTTGTAGAGGGAAGAGTTTGTCAGCCTTTTGCTGATTTACAAAATAACTTTGAATGCTCTTTTTTTTCAGTTCGTGTCGCTTGATTTTGTTCAGAAATTTTAAGTGTCTGCCACAAATATGATTTGGGAAAAATATATTTGCTGAGTCAACCACCTACCGAAAAATGATTGAGTTTTTCTCTCTCCCAAGTTCGTGTCTCTTGGTTTTTAATTGTCTGCCACAAATATGATTTAGACAAAATATATTAGCCGATTTATGAGAAATGACTGGGGTTGTTTCTTCCATCTTCGTGACTCCTGGTTTTTAGGTGTCTGGCATCCGATTTTAGTTCATTTTGTGACAGGTGAAAGCAGCAAATCGAGTAGATTGAGAGACAAATATGATTTTGAACATGCATGAAACCCAATTCAACATCCAATTGTGGCTGAGCTTGTCCAATTAACTGAACACGACTTTAGACGGTTGTCAAGGACACGGGGATTAGCACCAAAACCCTATTATCGTATTTTCACAGAGAAATAGGAATCAGAATACAACTAGGGGAATTGTTCCTGACCATGAATATCACCATCCACAGAAAGAACCGCCTTGTCAACTTGTTTTCCTTTGAGACCACTCATGCTGTTACTAGGGCCAATGTAAATATTTAAGCCTGGGATGATAGAAAAAATAAAGAGGAGTGAGTAAAATAAAAACAAAGAATGTAGCCATGTAAAATAAGGGCTTGCAGAAATACAAAAGGTTCCATCGCAGGGGAAAAAAGTTTGGGTACATATATTCACTTTACATAGAATTTTTAAAAATCACACAATCATTGGCTACACATGTTTTAACACGACCCAACGACATAGTAAATCCATATACGATGCAACATTTCAACTGGAAACTTTCCCCCAAAAGAAATTGATTGATATACAGAGGTATCGGTATCAATTTATCTAAGGTAATTGTGTCATCCATGCCGTTCCTACATCACCCGGAAATACAGGCAGTGATCCGAACTAGGTCGAGGGCAATCCGGATATACTAAGTGGAAATATTTGCTCAGAAGCATTGTCATCAGTTTACAACATCTGCAATTCGCCAGCGGAATGCCTGCCTACGGGAGCCTATCTGACAGGCTGATACAATACCCAATACTCCCGGGTCAAACCGTGTTGGCTTGAGAATGCAGCAAATGGAGGACTTGATTGTCTCTTTGGATGCGCAGGTAATGACGGCAAGATATCCGAGGAATGACACCTCTAACCCATCCGCATATAATTGAAGCAGATGATCCTGAAGCCATCGGCTGACCTTTTCAACCAGGCAATAAGGGGCACATGGCCTTTTGCCAAAGACAATTATGGAGACAAGGAAGCGGATAATAATTTAAGGAGGAAAAGGGCTAGCTGCTTATACACATACATATTAATATGCATACATTCAGACATATCTACAGCATGTATGATTGCCAATTGCTAATGGAAATATGCAAATTTATGAGAGACAAAGTATATAAAGTATACAGAGGCCAGTCAATAACCAGCGAAAAATGGCCAATAAAAGTCATTTGGACAAGCTCCATGAAAAATATCAAGTAGACAAAAACGCCAATATCTTTCCTAGCCCCCTAACCCAGAACTACAAATCTGCATCTATAGGTATATACGATAAAACATAGTAAACGGGCCAAATGCGCCACTTTCCGACACTAAACTTTTGCTTCTCAACACCAGTGCGACAAGCAATCTGAACCATCAGTAGAAGAGGGATTTGCAAACGCTGAGCGTTTTTTCTTCTTCTGAAACTGATACCACAGCAAAGTGTTTGCTGCCTTTCCGTGTGTCAAATATCCTCCTCCTGACGTATAGTGACTTCGTGAACTTGTTTTTCTATGACTATATGTATACGCAGTTCAGGAGGGACTCCCTTAAATGTCACAACAGCTCTCCAAAACTAGGAGCGATAGTCAGTCAAGGCACTATCAATGACTGGAGTTATAGGGCCAACATGGGAAAGCTCGAACCACGGGACATAATACCCAAATGTGTGTGTTGGACGAACTCTGATGGGGACTTAATACGGAGCTCATTCAATCCCCCGTTCTTTTTCTATTTAGAAATTCGGCGTTATGAAAGCTTTTTATCAAATCTAGAGATGGACGTTTATAGCTGTGACGCCGTTAAGTACCGCCAGGAAAGACCTTTTGAGTGCAGTACAGCAAAGACAATATTGCAGTGTATGAAAAAGGAGCGAATCTAGTGCAATGGGACTTTTGTGAGTGCATTGGCTTTTCCTATCCCAAAAACTATTATGTTAAAACCTTAGAGAATTGCACGTTGATATCAATCGCATTGCATCAGTCAAATAGCGTTAATTTATATTGGAATCGACATAAATGTACAGGCGGAAAATAACGGACAATAAATATCAGATGTTGGGCGAAAAATGAGAGATGAAAGGGCTATTACCAATAGATTCAGTGCCAATGAAGAGATTGACCAGGGAGACTATCCTGTCCCAAATAACCTTTATTTGGGAAGGAAGGGGATGGGGGAGGAAACTAGGAGAGGATGGTATATAGGAAGAGTAACTGGGTTTGGGTAAGAGAAGGGAGGGCCCAGGGACCCCCCAAAGCCCGCGGGTGATTGCCAGTAATGTTGATACAGCCCAAGCAAGAAGCAAGATGAAAGTTAGCAATATATACAATTTCCTGCTCTGCCGGAAGTGACATGAGGGGCGATCCTGGTGCTAAGGCGAGTAACCAGCCTTTAAGATTGCTGCTAGTGGGTAATGCAAGGTAGGAAACTGGTGTTTTGTGTACAGAAAGAAATATAACGCCGCAGACGTTCTCGTTCAGAAGGCTCCCTATAATATAGGTATTATAAATTGGTACCTTCTTGTCTACAGTCTATATAAAGCGGCTAATTTGATATAAATTAATGTGTGTGAAGTGTCTGTAATCGTTTAACTGCTAATACATTGTTGGTTGGTTTACCAGAGAGGAATACTGACTAAATTATTAAGAAAGCCTTTTTATTTAAAGATTTATGGTTTCTTTATTTAAATTGATTTGGGGAGATACAAAAACATCATATTCTCATCAAAGTACATTTTCAAGCGTTTTAGCCAGTTTGAAATCATAAAAATTATCGTAGATCCAGTGGGAAGTCAAAGGATGTAGACTTTTAGCTTTTGAAAGTGTTTGAACCACCAAGGCCTGGCTTGTGGAAAAGTGATGGTCCTGTGGAGTTTTGACAAGTAATCCATCATTTTTATATTTAACGGTTGTCAAAAAGTTCTCGCATTGATTTGGTTTCCTTACTTGGAGATACCTACAATGATCTAGGAAAACCAGCATAGTTAGTCCCCGTCAGCACTAATATAAAGCCATCTTATAACTACACTAAGTTAAAGTTAGTTTAACTGTTTCAGGAGCCGAATACATACACCAATAGGTTTCCCAATTCAATTCAATTAAAAAATTCTTTATTGCGGATGATATTACAATTCGGTCGCTCATTTCTAATAACTAGGTCTCCCAAAGAGTGCCATTAATGAAAATGCCAATATTATTCAGCAAATCGAATTACCATTCTAGTGTCAGTAATAATATTTCATACGTTATAATTATTTGGAGGTTTGAGCAACAATTCATATTATCATTAAAACTATTGTGGGTGGTAGCTCATTCCCCAATTGTTAGACCTATTACGATCTCCTAGGTACACACACACCATCCATGAAGATGGTGTAATGAAACATTGGAAAATGTGTAATGTAAGCTGAACAGGTTGCAGTATGCAGTAATTTTTTAACGGAGATCTCAGGATCTTAGGGGTCTAGCGGAGGTAGTAGCCACAGTTTTACTATATTCATGAACATACACGACATTTGAGCATTAGAACGTTCACTAAATTGTTTCATGATGTACACGCACTTCATCAGCTTTGAACAAATTCAAATGCACTAAATATCCCTACATGTATTCAAATTTTCTAGATTCTTTTTGATTATATGGCTATTATTTCTACTGATTTGGCAATCGTTGCAAATACTGCCAATACTACCAAAAGTAAACTCGGTCAGGCGACCGTATCCTCACTCCCTCGCACACATAAGGTGAATTAGAATTAGGATTCGTTGGGGGTTTCAGAATCATTTAGAAGACTTTATCAAAAGTGTAGAGCTGCCGATTGTACATATTCTGGCGACCCTTGGAAACATGAGATATTATATGTGGAAGGTGATAGCACAACCGACAGCCTCTATTACTTCTCCCCAAGTGCCCTTTCCTCAATCACTCCAATCTTAATATCTGCACTTTACCTCATATCATGTGCCTCAAGGTTCTCGCTGAATATCCTTGGTCATAATTAGCCATGTGATAGGGCGACTTTGTTTTGGTTTCAGGACGGTCCGACCGACAATTCCCCCTTTTCTTGTCTACAATAAGGCAATATCCTACATAGCAATAAGTATTGACTTCTGATGACACACATATACATACAGATTCTTTATCATTAAAGAAGGAATCACTGGATATTCCAAGACAAGACTTCCATGAGAACAACATATATAGATATCTCAAGCTCTAGCCTAAGAATAGCTAATAGAAAACATTTGCCAGGACTGCAGAGCAATTCTCATCATAGATCAGTGTCATCTTGATAGCTGTGAAATATGTACAAGAGTTGAAAGTACGCCAAGTGTATTAAGACAAAAACACATACTTATCTCATACATAATTACGCTGACAGCAACTCAACGCCAATCATTTTTCCTGTACAATTAATAGTATAATGGTTGCCTCAGAATGTCCCCGGCGGCCAAACAGGCATATGGAGACATCAATATTGCAGAGTATCAGATTAATTCAAACTAACGAAGATGAAAGTAGCCCAGAGGAACACTAAGTCTCAGCCATTGTTTACCTTCACTAGCTCGCTGGGGATATGCGTATATGCATGGAGAGAGAGAGAGAGAGAGAGAGAGAGAGAGAGAGAGAGAGAGAGAGAGAGAGAGAGAGAGAGAGTGTGTGTGTGTGTGTGGGGGGGGGGGGCAGGGGAAAGGAAAGACATTCCGACATGGACTGAACATGGAAATCACCCAGACTCAAACTGAGAAAGTATGTTTTACATATATTATATAATATATTACATATATGATAGAAAAAACTCCTAAGGACATACGACATTCTAATATATGAAGGGAAACTCCAGTAGAAATTATTTTATTATATGTGAATACTATAAGCCACTTAATCCACAATGAAAGCGAATGTTGTGGGGGAAAAGGATGCAACGGATCGGAAACAGAAGAGTTAATATATATGGCTGTCACCTTATTGTCATAGAATCAATGTAGAAATATAACATTTAGCCATCAACATTTCCCTTAAGAATGATGCATCACATGGATTTATTATGCGCATTCCACCTGAGAGGTGCGATAAAGGTGTGCAATAAAAACTAGAATTGGGATTTCTTTTAGCTTTCAAAAGCCCAAACAAGTTTTTATATTTCAATATTCTTCGATGCACGGGGCATATAATAAATAGTGAATGGAACTCGGTACTAGTGATGAAATATTATAATCAATTACTAGCACCGAGTTCCATTTTCTGAACCGAAACAGGAGAATTGATATTTGTTTGTTATTTCAGACCATGAATGTAGCAATGGCATCAGGAACATCCGTCAGAAAAGAGATGAATCTGAAGCTTTATCTGACGTACGCATACAACAGATAACATATGTACTAATATTAGCACCACAACCATCAAACCTTTTAAATGTCTGAATGACTCCACCATTCTGATAGTATAATACCAAATAACTGTCCCCCATGGAGCGACTCCCTGATCGTAGGAATATCTCGTATTGACTCCCAAGAATAACATTCTACACGTGGATATTATATTGGAGCGCCTGTTGTGTGAGGTTGAATAAAAAAAGAACACAAATATACCAACAAGATGTAATAGTGATCATCGAAGTAGCAATAAGTTCATAGCTTATCAAGAAAAGAATATAGAAATAGCATGAAAACAATGATGAAATAAACAAAAACAAGCAGAAGCTTTATTAACAACAGTAACAATAATAATATTAATAACATAATAGAAATCTTACCTGTTTGCAGAGGGTATAGTTGGAGCAGCAATCCAGACAGCGAGAATACAGGGAATATGGAATGACTGGTTCTGGGACAGAGCGAAGGAAAAGGAGCAACGCTTCCGCCACAGCATGGATTGAACCCGCTAGAATTTCATGTAAGGATTATGTTATAAATATTTGAGAGAATTCGTTAGCATACTATCTCACTAACGGAACCGTAGGGTATACACTAACGGATTTAAATGAATATATTAACTTTGAAGTTAAACAACAAATAAGTTAACGTGGAGATGAGTTGTATTTGAAATGGATTTTTTCCACATTTTGTCAAGAATCAGGCAGAAAATGGATAAGAAGAATAAAAAGGAGTCAATTTTCTCGTCGTTTTTGTTAAGACACATTCTCCTCTTAGCAGAAAAGTCCGGAGTTTTTATCTGAGGGGTCACTTCTTACTTAATCAGTTAAAGTGGTGGAAACAAATTGAATTACATGATTCAAGGATCTATGATCTTATTCGAATTTCACAATCAGTATTAATCAGTCTTCCTAGAAATAAGAATCCTTCTTGTAATGAAAGCAGACAACTGTAATACAAATCAAAGCGCATTGATAAATCATAAGATTTTCTCGCGTATAATTGACACTCTGGATACAATCCCACTCCGACCAGAATTCAACTTTCATGACAAGATCAAAATTCGAGGAAATCTGAAGCTAAGAATGCAAAGGGGGAAGCGCCTCAAGTAATTATTCCCGTGAAGCAAAGACATCCCCACTCTCTCAACAACAACTATGCATGTGGATGAAATGAAACCACACACCAACTAGTGCACAGCATGTATACATGTTTTAATGAAAGTCATAAGTACATCTAGAATGCGTCAAACGGGAACGGATAATCCAGAGGGTCTAAAGTAAACATTAGGCTAATGAATTAGAACAGTTGTGAATCAAGACTATTTATAGATGTGACCCATTAACGTCCAAAAAGTTGCCAGAACCTAGATATAGAACTTTTGATCTGACAACTAATGGACGATGTTGAACTTTTATAAGGAGGACAAATTATTTTTTTTAAAAAAAGGGGTAAAGGCGAAACTTCAGGATCTTGCAAGTAGTTTTTGTCAAGAATGACGCGAAGTGTGCCATGATTGTTAGCACATTAATGATGTTTTTTTAGGCCGTGCAATTATCTAAAGTGCACATTTCAGGAGCTAAGGATTGCGGGGAAAAAGATTTAGCAACTGTTCTTGGAAAAGAAACCTTGCCAACATTAAAGCAGGATAAGTTCCCTACTCTTAGTGAGCTCAAATTCTTTCCTGAAAGGCGATCAGGCTATCATTATGAAATCCAAGACTCGGTCGACAGTCAATTTACTCAAATTATCCCTCGCAACCTTTGGACATAAAACAAATCATAGTCCTGGCAACTTTGATCACATCCTTCTTGTTTAACCACTGTTCATATTGACCTGTAATCCATCTGAAAGTAGGGGCTTCTTAGGAGAGTGCTTGACTCCGTCTAATTTGTAGCTTCAACCTCTACTCTTCGCCTCTAACCCAGGGTGTGGTAGCATTTTTTCCTCATCTCCCTCTTATGTGTACGCTAGGAGAAAGGAGAGCTTTCTTCGGTGAGGCTGGGAACACAAGAGGTGGAATTGCTCTTGTCCTGGTCATTTGAGTAACTCATGGGTAAAGGAATCGGACGCAACTTATCATAACATTAGCAACGTTTGGGTGGCTATCTCACAGGCAGGGTGTGGGAGAGGTCTTATCATGCCTTCTGACCTCGCCCCATTGCCTGCCTTAACTGCTTTGTACTGACTTCCAATCTAAGACCGACTTCTGTCCTCCCAGGAGGTGCCAAGAGAAGGTCGCAGGACAGCCATTTCCTCACACCCGAGCCACTTGCATCTTTTCCTCTGCTGAGCTGGAAAAGGGTAAACACCCTTGCAAGCCCCTGCCTTAGTCTCGAGATGGTTTCTAAATGGGTAAAAGCCAGTGCTCTACAAGATAGCAAGCCCTCAGACCATCCAATATCATTTCTTACAGATGATTTACTTGATTTCTAATGTGGCAAGAAAATAGCATCAGATTGAGTCGATATGTAAAAAAAAACTGTGATAGAGGAGAAGAAGGTTAGATAGTTCTAGGACAAAGCCCAACCAATTATAAGCTCCAGTACTTATATATTGTATATATATTTTTAACTGAAATGAGATACCGCCGTCGGTCTTTGATCAAGTCCTATTAGTGTCTTTCCCACCGGCCTATATCCTTTGCCTTGAGTAATGTCACACACATTACAGCATTGGCGAGGACAACATTTGCCAATTTCTCCACCATCAATGGAAAAGCCATCAGCCGAGAGAGTTACTATTAAAGAGCATTTGTCTCCATACTAATTACATCCCTCTACGATTCTATACTCAGTGGAGCCATTGTGGTCTTGCCAACGATCGCTGGCTATTGAAGCCACGAATGATATTAATGAGTGGGCCAGTGTTATTGCTCGGGCTAGCATTAATACAAGCTCTTAGTGTTCGGGCTTACTTTTTGTCTTTTGGCAAATGCCAGCCGAGGTAGAGGTGGAGGAGAGGCAGAGGAGAGGGTAGGACACGAAGTGATTAAGTGGTCGACAGTCAAATAGTAGAGCACTATATCACGTTAATTACTAGAGGCCAAGAGCACCGGGCATCGCGCCTTGAGTCCAATTGTCAACACCGAGCTTCCTACAGGCTAAAACCATGCCTGATGGAATTATTGCTGCTTCTTATGACCAGAGCGAATCAGGCATTAACCAACTCTTCTATATAACTGGGCTACATCCCTTAAACACTCTCCTGGATTTGGCTGGATCAGCTGATAATCGCGTGGATAATGGTTGTGTTCCTAATGGTAATATTTCTTATTTCAGGATCTTAGAACCCAAGGGAGGGATAATGGTCACATTGCCAGGGCAATGGTGGTTCAGCAAGCAATGTCGTTAGGGTTCTACTCTCAGAGGCAAATGGGGAAATCTATTTACATGGTATAACGGGTACAGTAGTGCCTCAATGGGATACATCAATTCATGGCAATTAATTATTTTAACGCTTTCTGACCACGACTAATACAGCTCATGCAGAAAATATGGCATGTATATTGCTAACATAACAATAAACAATAAAAAAGGACAGCTATTGGTGACATCTAACTTTAATTTTTAAGATTTAAGATTTAGATAGAAAGGATACATATTGTTTCAGGTCTTCCTGTGTCGATGGCATCTCTAATCTGGATGAGTTCTCGCTTGAGGGCGGATATCTGGAAGAGGTCCTCCTGTAAAAGAGAAAAAAAAGATATGCCATTAGCAATTTCAGTACCCAAATAAGAGAAACATCCTCACAACGAATACCATACCTCTCTATTAATTAAGACCAGCCATTGGACTGAATGATTTTTTGGTCTCATAGCGAGGGGTTACTTTAGAGGGCTCTAAATCTAATAAGAGGGAATAATTCGGGACTGGGAAAACGGGTCTTAATAGAGGGGTGGTTTCTATAATGAGGTGGTTGTCTATGTGAGGTTCCACTATATATATATATCATATGCGATGCAACACCAATCAGGACAAACGAGTAAAGCTCAAGATGTATTGAAAATGATTAAACAATTTGACAGTGAATATGAGACCGCGTAGCTTTGATGAATCATCTCATCTTATATAAAAGTGGCACAACGCCCATCCCCATTCTATACACCACCCACACCATTGATTGGAATAAGTACATGTACATACTAATTTAGAGGGAACTTTTTATGAAGTTGAGTATGTCAATATTAGCAAAGAGACCTAAGAGAGGTAAATATCCAACCCAGAGCCATCCTTTTCTTGCCCTTTGTCCCCGAGGTTCACTTTGATCCCGAGGGTTCCAAGCCTGGTGGACATGGATAGAGCACTGAGTCAACATCCGCCCTCATTTCCTAGGATTTGGGAAGGGGGCGCTACCTCAGATGACCGACAGCTCTGCGCCTATAGCCAATCCATATGAAGATAGGCGACAGGCCAGGTGGAATTGGCGCTTTTTGCCCCATCAGCCACCCATCCACCTAACACCCCCACCCCCTATACCCCAGCCCCCATCCCTCGGTCATCTATCTTGAATAAGGGAGGAGCGGGAGAAGGCGGATCACAAGGGGGGCTTCTGTTTCACAGTTTTTATGGAGGATCATGCGGGCCAAGCAATTGGCATTAGCAAAAAGCTCGCTCGACTTACACGCTCTTGTTTGAGAAGGCTGAGAGAGGCTGATTCTGGCTTTGTTTAACGAGCAGATAGCGAGTTGCTCCAATACATTGAACTGCTTCCTTTGAGCTCGTTTAAAGGACTGCATTTAGTGCAGAGTACAAACAGCGCTATATGTTAGTAGGTATGGCCCTAAGGTATAGATGTTAAAGTGGCCCAAGAAAACATTTCACTTTGAGGGAAGAACTAGAAATAATGGCTACCGTTTGTCACACAGAAATAGATCTATATATATAGAAAATATAATAGAAATGGAAGATTCCTATTCTTGAGTAACAGCCCTCTAGCAGAGTAACAGCCCTCTACAGTTAAATGGAAGCTGGTGGATGCAACCTTTTATGCAATGAGGGCACACCTTATAATGAGACAAAGAAAGATTTATCAAATTCTTTCCAAAGTCGGACTAGGCGGTTCATTATCTATAATCAGTAATACTGCATGAAATAATTTATGTTATATCATAAGTCTGAAAGAATGTTCAGGGTTCTTATTTCAGAGATTCGGAGAAGTTCTAAAATGCAGTATACCATATATTTACAAGCAGTATCATGAGTACATATTTCCGTCACATTTCAATTGCATCGTAGAGGAACATCAGTGTTTTGTATAGATGTCTATTTTATACTGTGATTCTTTCTCTTGTAAGAGTAGAAAAGACTTAAAGTATTTTTTCTTCGAGATTAAGTTGCTCTGGGAGGATCTAATAGCCCATTTGCAAGGAGCTCAATAGTGTAAAAAAAGAATAGACATGGCTCCACAGCAGAAATAAATGTCAGAATATTTTTTCTCCGTGGCAGTATTTTAATATGGCAATCAGAGTACAATATCAGTTAGAATAAAACATTATATCAAGATAGGGAAACAGTTGTGAAAATAATTTATAACAGAAAAATAAGGCCTTGATTAATATTTTGAGGCTTATTTGGATAATGATTTCATTTATCTCTATATCTAATATCCATAAAACGAGAAAGTAACAGAACCATCAAACCGTTAAAGCTGCATGCTCAGCTATTACGGCAAAATACATCTTACCAAAGTCAAACTAATTTTTTGACCTATGGAACTGAAGTTATTAATATTTTGTTGCTGTTATATTATATTTATACAAGAATTTGAAGTTAAGTTGGCCGAAAGAAAGAAGCGCCGGTGAGCGATGAAACCAGAGCAGCAAAGAATTTCGGCGGGCCACCGAAATATAAATGTGGACGTTAACAAAGAGGTTAGATATTAATATCTAACCTCTTTGACGTTAATGAAGCCCTGCAGCAGAAACTACGGGCGGAGGTGGGGGTGGAAGTCCTCCACAATTTGGGTCAAATGACTTTAGTACGGGTAGAGAAATAAAGGAACAGAAAGTAGAAAATCTTTATTTTTTGACCAATGGTCAATAGCTTGAAATGCAGCTTTCAAAACAAAAGTAAATAAATAAGAAATATCAGAAAATATTCATGTGTACATATAAGTGTCCTAAGAGGCGAAAGTAGTTATTGCCATAGCCCTTGTTTTACTCATAACATATATAAACAGTAACTACCCATGTACCTTTCCCTGTTTAAGACGTGATGAATATTCTTACGAAGGCTAGAAGTGTATGGGCGTTGCGCCAACTCATGATCGAAGTGATGGATAGGCGCAACCCTAACTCATGTCTAGGTAACGGAGTGTGAATGTCCCTTGACAAGGCAAAAGGAAAGACACTCAGGGCAGCTTTTTGATGTGAATTCCTCTGTCTGCTGGCATGACAAATTAAGAAATAAAGAGGAGATACAGTGGGAGATGGAGATGAAGCAAAAATGGTCTGAATAACAGCTGGGAATGAACAAAGTACTGGGCGGAGTAGTAGCAAAAAGCAGAGTTCAGATCGGGCTAAGACAATCACGGCCGAGATCAATGTTCCCGACTGTCATTCTCTCTCCACAAAAGGGCCGGTCTGTATTTGAGGGAATTTTCGTTTCTTTGCCTGTCGGAAGCACTCAGCCGCGCTTTGTCAGATGCAACCCAGCGTTCGACGGGGTCTTGAGATGATGGGTACTCGTTACAACCCCGTCAGGCCGACTGAGTTGATTTTAAGAACTGGGTTCCACACTCTCGTCTTCAGAATCTGTCCGGTTGTTATAACATTTGGGTGACAGCTAATGATTCCATTGTCGGGACCATTTTTGCCACCCGCTAGAGTAGGTGTGAAGAAATAGTAGGGAATCTTTGGATGTCTTTCTTCCTACGTCAGGGGTTGACGTGTGAAGAAATTGGTAGATTATTGATAGATTGGTAGATTATTGATAGTGATAAGAAAGAATAACCAGAACAGAGAATTAAGGACTAGAAAGGTAAAACTTGAATTAAATAGCCCTTTGATATATAATAACATATGAACCAACACATTGAGAAATGGTCTAAATTATTAAGTGGAAAATAAAATAGTTAACTGAACCAGATGTGTCGGTATTTTTTTTAAGTCCCTGACAATCTAGAAAACACACATATATTATAATAGGATAACACACAGGACTGCAGTCAACGTATGTGAAGGTTTGAACATGACTATTTAGGTATAAAAAAGTCAGCGACTTAGCAAACAGAAGTAAAAAACAAAGCCTTAAACAGGCCTGGTGCTATCTCGAAAGAACACAAACTTCTCAACAATTTTAACTCACTATTGGCTGATTTAGAGCAATTTTCAGAGGGAACAAGAATGCCTCGAGCCAGACGGCTAACACGAAGGCGCCAAATCAAGCAGATCCATTCTTGTTTAGGTGTGGAGAACTGCCATCACCCAGCACAGAGTCTGATGGAGGTGCTCCCCCAGGAGAGCTAGGCTCTAGGCCATAGGAGATATGATGGAGAAAGGGAGGGAGAGTAATTAGATCTGAGACTAGTCCCCACCATATCCCTCCAGGATACAAAAAATGACCAGCAACCTCACTATAGGGCTGTGACCAGGGCTGGAAGCGATGGAAGAGGTGGACCGGGGATAGATGGGCGGGGGTATAGGGAAGGTGAGTAACCTTTAATACCTCGAGTTATTCATTCGGGGAAAAGTGTTTGTCAAACCGATGGCTTTATCCATAAAAAAAAAGATGTAATAGCAAATACCATAATAGTTAATGAGTAGAATAATTGATAAAACAGCAACTCATACATACATACATACATACATACATACATACATACATACATACATACATACATACATACATACATACATACATACATACATTCCACATATTCGATTCCCACTGCATGAACCAATGCTGAACTGCAAGCTGATTGTGCTGTATCTTTAATTTTGTCATTATAACACTCATTTTCAAGATCAAGGTCAACCGAAAACAACCTTCTCAAAATCGGTTAGAACCAAGAAAAAAATATTCATCAGTTCACAAAGATAACATCGAATATATCTGTCATTTCAGTTGGTTTCCTACTACTACACCCACAGATGTGGCCCGGAACGAGGTGGTACTCAACACTATATAACTGGCCGAGACGTGACATTAAGTTGAAACGGCCACCAGACACCTGCCCCAGACACTTCTACTACTTTCCACAAGCACAAGACTCCGGATTACCCTCATTAGAAAGAAGAACCTAAAAGTTGAGTAAGTAAGAGATCCTTTCAACAGAAGAGAGGCCATTGCCTTCACAAGAGCAAATCTTCACTGGGAATACAAGCGCAGATCTGTATATAGAAATCGTACTGACTCGGCATTTTTTCCTCTGGGCGCGGGGTAATTAAGGGGAATTTAATGTCCAACAAATTGTAAAAGATTTCTTCACAAATCATTATCTCCAAACTCGCTAGACAGCCGGCTTGCAGTCTGCTAAGTGACCCGGCCAATCACCTTACAATGGAAGGCGCCTAAGCAAGTGAAAACCACTTCTTACTCTGACAACAAAAACACCGTAGTCCCAGCCAACGGACAGTCCTTAATGTCTTCCGCCATGGCCAGAGACATCGATAGATCTTTGAGTGCGCATGCCCTAGCTATCCAAGGCGCATGCGCGTGTCAATGGGGTCATGTTTGGGGAAGCCCTCGGGCAGTCCACTTGGCTATGCCAATTGAAAACTCAGTAAAGCTCCAAGATCTAATTTCACAGCACATCCGACCACGTGGACCACCTTCTCTCCCCAAAAGGCATTGGTTGTTAGTCAAGCGCTATCTTACACAAGACCAATAAATTCCCTTGATGAAAACTCTGGTCCTTTTTTGTCAGATCACAACAGCAATACAACTTTTGCGGTGGTAGGTCCAGAAAGTGTCTCGGTGGGTCGATGTCCCTCAGCTTCTTCCATCAGAATCCACAAATGTTATTCAGTTTTTAATTACTCATATTCCCAATTTATCAGTCATTGCTTATATAATTTGTAACGACAGCAAGAGATTATAGATTGAGCACTATCGCCTAATTTACACACTATTGCTGTAAGCTCTGCTGTAAGGCTTGCGATGGTATTGTGATGGTGAGGAGTGGTGAGGTCCTACCTACATTCTTTGAGACGGCAGGCGGGTTCCGGTAGCGGTAGCGGTGCAACGGGTACTGTTTTCATAGAATTAATTCTGGATTTTACAAACATTTATGCTGTCTATCAGGTCAAATTCTTTTACATATATCTTAATAAGAATATATCTTTCCAGAGAACCTTTAATTTCAACATAGTTTGTCCAGGAAAGATGAGATTTAAACTTTGAATGAAGTGCGTTGGAAAGGGTAACAGATACGGCAGGGATTGCATACAGGCATCGGCCCCCATAGACTCCCATATTAAAATCACAAAGTTCATACTCCTGTTTCTACATGATAACGATGAGAAATTGTTTTGATCTCAACATATGTGATACTTACAATATCAAACTTTGTGTCAATGAAAGCAATTAATTTTTTACGAATGTTTTCTATATTTTAGGGGGGCTTAAATCTCAAAATTTTACTATGGGACTCTATGGGACATGCACCCAATACCGCTCAAAAGTCAACCCCTGGTTCGCAGCGCCACCTGCAATCACATGACTTTCCGTCTCAAAGAATGGCCAGTGAACCATGTAGGCAGGACCTTGTCATTCCTCTCCACCTACATAACCAGCACAACAGCATCGCAAGGCTTACGTCAGAGCTTACCACAGCCAGTGGAGACCCCACATTACTTTCCATTATTCCGTCATTATTCTCATTTACAAAAATCCATATACACATTTACATATCAATTTCGGTAAAACGATAACCACATTGTTCAGCCATATCAGTTAATAGAGCGAATATTACTCCACCGAAATCTGGTATGAAAGACTCACAGCAGAAAAAAATAATATACATGTATGTGGATGCAAACGTAGCTGTGATAATGAAACTTTGTATAACAGCCCTCCTTATTCATCCTGACCATTACTATGTCATTACATATTCACGCGGCTAAGAGACCGTGTATTTGAAACTTAATACTCCCTCTTATCAAATTAATGCCTCGGTCTGTATTCTATAATTGAATTAAGAGAATCGCGTTATTTGGTACATTTAACGTATAAAGTTGTCAAAGGCGATAATATGCATCAAGCGTGTAAAACATATAGCTCTTTGCGCCTAGAGATCTATACGGAAATTTGCGAGGGATGAAAAAGGTGTTCTCTCATGTTCTGCGGCGGAGATTACTAGAGAAGGAATTAAATGAACTGTGCAAGAATCAAAAGATAATTGACGGGTGACTGTGCCGCCACGGATCAATTAAAATGTTCTTTTCGACACTTGATATAGATTTAATTCATCAGTCATAATTAATTGCTGTCGACCAAAAAATACTTTCCTGAAGGGATGCATGAAAGGATGTCAATTGTTATGTATTGAACCGCTTTGCCACCTGACTATCGAGCACGGTGATTGGTGGACAGAATCTTGAAAAATGATTGGCTAGTTAAGTCACGTGTTAATCACTAAATCTGCCATTGGTGAACACGAGTGGTACTCTTCAGAGATATTAATATTCATAGATTGGTGTCTCGTAGGAGGGATGGGATCTTGTCGCCGACGGATCGATGTGATATCACTATAGCAAGGCACAGGCAACAGAAATCACTTGGGCGATACAAGTATCCCTGACGACACTTTGAAGAGTTCCAAACTCGAAGGAGATAAATGGAAGGGTGTGCTAGAACGTGACAGATTTTAAACAAGTAGGATTGTCTAGCATCAGATGGTATCTCAACAATTCAAATATAATGAATATTGAAGAAGGTTCGAATAATTTCGATAACTGGGCATAACATACATTTTATTATATTTGTGTTACATTATGTTCTGGTCAGTCAATGCCAGCTAACGGACATAAGTGGTGGTCTTAGAAGTGCAGATAGTCTGATGAAAACTAATCATAAACCAGGGAAGTAGAGTGGTATAATCACTCAGTTCAAAGAATAGAATGTCTCATGAAGTCCCTAATCATTTCCGATTATATATACCTATCAGTATCTATAATAATTAGCAGATATGTTGAAGGACTAATTAATTCTAAGAATGCCAGCTTGTAGACTCTATTAGTCAGAAACTGCATGACGTTGATGAAAGTGCCTAAAGCCCTGGGTCCACTGGGCAGAATTAAGACTGGCCAATTCTCTTTGGCGCCCACGACGTGCCCATGAGACGACAGGACTTAGCATGAAAAAACTGGAAGAGACTGACCAGATGCAAGGCGGCAGCTTGTGAATGGCTGGACCACCAACAGAATAAACCCAGTGTCCATATAGCAGATTTTCCAGCCTTAACAGACAGCCGGTTGATACAGTCCGGCCAGTGGACACACACTGTCACTGCACCCCAGTCCGGCGGATAAGGTAGGGCAAATCCAAGAGTCTGTTGGCCTTGTCGATGACTGGGCCAGTCCTCCATCTCCCCGGTGGACACAGGTGTACATGGGCGGATCCAAGGGGGGGGGGGGGGGGTCGGCGACGTCCTGACCCCCCCCCCCCTCAAATGTTCACAAGTGCCCTTTTGAATAGCCCAAAGTGCCTTTTTTTTATTAGTTCCCCCTCTCATGTTTGCTTTACAATTATACATCATATGGACGGACAATCACTTGGGGGCAGTTGTGAGAAAATTAAAGTATGCTGCCTTTCATATTGTTGGCAGGCCTGCCTGCAGGAAGTACAGACAAACCCCCATTGATCTGTCAATGTGACATTGGATACATGTGATTTCATCATTTGAGGGAGATTTTGATTCAATGTCAAATTATTAAATTTGCCTTTGAGGTTTTCGCCCTAATTTTTTTTTGTATCTTTAAATACTAACGAAACTGCCTAATCATGATGCTCCCTACACCATTTCACTCCTTCACAGGTTTTACAATTTTGGGGGCAACACCCTACTTCGCCCCTACATCACTTGCAACAGTAGCCACAACTGATTTTTAAAAAAATAATTCCACATCTTACAATTTGTATACATGGTCAATTGCCAGTGCATGTGTGTTGTATGTTCTGTGTTTCTTAGGTCCTTGCAAACTGCATCCCTGGTTTTTGAAAGTCAAAATAAATAGAAATAAAATGATCACTTTTCATGGTGATTAAATACTGTATTTTGTGCTTCAAAAGCACCAAATGCCTCCAAATGGCACCTTAAATTTCAAAATTTCCCGGGGGAGCATGCCCCCGGACCCCCCTAGTGGGTCAGTTTTTCAGAACATTGGTAAATCAAAGTATCTTGGGCATTGTGTTGATAAAACGTTTCACCTTCATTGTCTTAAATTGTACTTTGTATTTTGTGCCCCTCTGGCTCATTTTGGGGGGATGGACTGATGTGCCCTATTCATCTTGGACCCCCCGTCATTTTAGACCCTAGATCCGCCCCTGGTGTAGCAGTTCTAATGTACCCCCCGATATAACTAACCTACGTCTAATGTACCAGGGGTACATTTGACCTAGGTCCACTGTACCCCCGGGGGTACTTTAGACCTAGATTGGATATACATACCCCCTCCAGTTTCAGTGTGCCTCCGGGGGTAAAATAGACCTAGGTCAAATGTACCCCCACCAGGTTCAAAGTACCCCAAAGGGAGAAACTAATCCTAGGTCTAATATACCCAAAATAGTTAATAATAACCAAGAACTGATCAAAACATTAATTCTTTAAATTATGACAATAAAAGTAACTAGCAAATACCCGTGCTTCGCACGGGATTTGCTAGTGGGACAGTGGGGCCCACATCTTCCCACTCTCCTTGTTCCCTCTCCAACCATCATTCTCTTTCAAGTTGTCTCTGTAAGTTAGTATCTGTATTAACATTCATACCTCAAATGGAACCCTGTTAAGATGTTTTTTTGTCACTGTTGTATTGTTGTTGCCTCCCATTCCCCCCCCCCCCCCTCCCCCCACCCCATATACCTCAAATGGAACCCTGTTAAGATGTTTTTTTGCCTCCCATTGCCTCTCCCCCTGCCCCCACAACGGACATTTCCTGAGTTCCTTTTGGTGGAAATATGGTGAAATAAATCAATTGTCGTCCTGTAGTGAAGCAATGACGTGCCGTGGTACCTGTCCATGATGCCATGCTTTGGGTGACCCAGAAACCTGGTGTAGGGGCACTGATAGGTTTGTTTTCAGGCAGCACTGGGGGCCCTGGATGGGGGTGCTCAATGTAAACCCATTTCTAACCCCTTTCCAACCCTAATTTGTTAATGAAACATAGTGGAATGGCTCGGCACCATTTTTGGCAATGTGTATGTGAAATATAATGGAGATCTGGCCAGCGGTTTCAGAGAAGATAGCAGTTTAAGCCTCAAAACCCTTATTTTATTAATATAGAGATAGTACATGCCTAATAGACAGAACTGAATAGATTTTAGTAATGAATTATTGTGATTTGAGAAAAGTTTTTAATTCAGGATATGAATTACACAGAGTGCTCTTCTCATCACATCCTGTAGCATTCTATCAGATATCAAATTATTGACATAATATTATAACGGTAACAATTCTACCTATAGGCATTACATAGAGCAAAAAACATCTGCAAAAAATCTTAAATTCAAATCTACAATAGCCCAATTCAATTTTAAATGTGGGGTTGTTGACTAATATTAATTTGAGGCAAGTAATGGAATCAATAGAATTTACAAACTTCAAGATTATCAAAGAAACAAAGGGACGTAATTTGAACCTAGAGGGGGTCATTTAAACCTAAGGTCTAAATTACTGGGGGGTACATTAGATGGGGGGGGGGGGGGTAATTTAAAACTGTTACACCGGGTTCAACAAGCAAGTCTCCGACCCTCTTAAGACTAGAAAAAAATGGCTTAATGGACACGGGGCTTCACTCACCATTAGTAACAAAGCTGGAGGGAGCATATCAGGGTTTCAGTGATATGAGTAGATATATCAATTGATACTTTACTAGGTTTCAGTTCATTCTCCAGTCAAGGACAAAAACGGAAATCATCTTCAGATGGGATGGAAGACCTACAGGCTTGTATGGCAGCTGCCAGTGTGCGTTGAAAGTACGCACAAGTGTACGCAGCGTGACGCGATATAAATACCATTCACTATGCTCTAGCTTGCTCTGGGAGCTCAGCTGTTTCGCGCTTCCGGCAGGCCCGCCTGTAGCGCCACCGCACGGAGCTTTTGCTACCAGAACCCCATATATAGTACCAAAAGGTGTTATAAATAACAGAATCACGTTGTCACATTCACAACAAATCATTATATAATATAAATTATACTATATTATGGCGAATCATCAAAGTATAGTGAGAATAGTCTACATACATCCAATGACCCAATCTAATAGTACTTTGCAATATAAAGAAGAGCTATTAATTAACAAGTGTTCACCCTAATCTAATGGCACTTTGAGATACAAAGAAAGGCTATCAATTAACAATTGTTTGACCTAATCTAATGGCACTTTGAGATACACAGAAAGGCTATCAATTTACAATTGTTTGACCTAATATAATGGCACTTTGAGATACAAAGAAGAGCTAGCAATTAACAATTATTTGACTTAATCTAATGGCACTTTGAGCTAGCAATTAAAAATTGTTGACCCAATATAAGGTAACGGCTGGAAGAGCTGGGACCTTCCCAGAGGCCTGTAGACCTCTTTGTCCATATCTCATGTACCACTTAGACAAATAAAAGATTATTCTATTCTATTCTATTCTATTTATATTACTCCATTACGTTCCTTCCTAGATATTCTTGTTTGCTGGATTAAATTATAGTACAATCTTCTGCAAAGCAATATTCCCTCTCTTTGCATTTGCTGCTCTGTTACCTTGTGCTGCACTGTGATGTTAGAGGGAGTGGGCTTGCAAATGGGAATGTCTGTTTCTTAAATGTACGAGTCCGGGGAATATTTGATCAGGAAACTAATCTTTATAGAATGACAAAACTTACAAGTGTTTTAGACTTAACTCTTCTCTTTTTAAAACTTATTTCATTCTCTAAATGTATGCGTTGGTTAGAAGCTGACAAATAAGTGAAAACTCTTCCGCGAAAAAAACTGGCAGCAAATTATCTGTCATGAAAGTTTCCCGCAACCACTGTTGATTTTGCGAGTAAATGTACGTTGCTTTTTAACCATTATTCAATTTTTTGGCACTTTGCGATACGAAGATGTTGAGAGACAAAGCATATCTATCAATTACCAATTGTTCAACCCATTCTAATGGCACTTGTGAGATACAAAAAAAGAAGAGCTATCATTTAAGCGGTGAATACACAGTCAAGATTTCGGGGCCGATTTGGCATCCACGATCCGTCATACGATTTGAAATTGTCCATTTGAGATCGTACATCAGATCGTAGGTCCCAAATCGTGCCAAAAGCCCTACACATGCACGATTTCAGCGCCGATTTAGCGCCGATTTGGATGTACGATTCATCGTAGGGGAAAAAAAGGGTCTTCTGCGATTTTAAATCAAATCGCCGCTGCTTCTAAGATTAATCGTTGATGTGTAGAGAGTGCTGCGATTTATCGTAGGCCTTTATAATAGGGTCTACGATAAATCGTAGATGCTTCTACAATTTTTGAATAAATCCGAAAATCGTAGGTCTATCTGCGATCTGGCAATATAAAAGAATTGAATTATTCATAATTTTACTTTGAAATGCTATAACTTCACTAATTCTTGGAGTATCAACATAACTTTTTCACTTTTATAATGCAGAGTTTCCCCTCTAGACATGTCGACATAAGGTCTCATTTTTCTCATATTTTATTTTATTTTATTCGACAATTAAAAAGAGAAAAAAACCCACCAGAAAATAGGTGATGTGTCACAGGAAAATGAGTAACGTTATATTATATTTTATTTTTACAGTTTTATAATTTCTTATAGGCTTCTAGGGTCGTTTTTTAATATTATTTTCTCAGATCTATATTCCAGAATCGCAGATCAAATCTAGACTGCCAACCCATCCACGATTTCACTTTTTACCCACGATTTCACTTTTTTCACCATATCGTGCATGTGTAGGTGCAAAAATAGGCACGATTTCAGGCAAATAAGCACCCACGATTAATCGTAGATCCTGAAATCGTGTCTGATTCCCAAATCGTGACTGTGTATTCACCGCTTTAGCAAGTGTGCGATACTCTGACCCTGCTTCACCTAGTTTTCCCAAGATAGAGCTGTCATCCATGCTTATAACCTTGTTTACTGATGTTATCTTTAAGTGCAGCTAGGTGAGCCTGAACAAACAAAGAAGGGGAATATAAAGAAAGAGGATAGAATTATGTCTAATGCCCCGTCTACACAGGGGCGAATTCAAAAACTGGTGCGAATCTGGCACTTGCGATCGTTTGCATGTGAAATCGTAGAAATCCTGTGCGAATCGGCGGGGAGCTTGTGCGATTTCAGAAATAATGCTCTGCGATTTGGCTTTTTAGTCTCTACACATGTGCGATTTCAGGTGCAAACTGATGTGAAATCGCAGGTCTGTATTCGCAGCAGATGTGCGATTTGCATCACTTAAAATTATAAGAAAAATGGGGGAGAGAAGACCGACAATATTTTTTGAGGTGTACTTGCGACTATTTGAAAAAAAGGGGGTAAAAATCAATTTATAATCTCAAATTTTTAATATGCTTGGGACAACATGTCTGTGCATGTTCTGTGAAAAAATCGTTATGATTCATCCATAATTCGTTAAGATACACCTGTTCAAACATACCTGCAATCACATGCGAATTTCGGATATTTCCGAAATTCGCATGACCTCCTGCGATTAGTCTTGGACAGTAACAGAGGTGTACGAATTGTCGTGGCTAGCCCTACACATATGCGAATGCTTGTAGAAGTATGTGCGATTCCATTTGAAATCGCATCAACTGAGATTGTTCACATGCGATTTGGGTTATTTCACCTGGGATCTGGCATATCTGAAATCGCACATGAATTTGCATGTGTGTGGGGCAATTTTTGCTCCTGCGATTAGTCGTAGGATTCTGCAAATGGTCGCAGCTGTCCCTACATAGAGGCGATTTAGTTTTAAAAATCAATGCGATTTCGTCTGAAGTCGCACGAATTGCCGCAAGGCCCAAATCGCATCCCAATTCGCCCCTATGTAGACGGGGCATTAGACTCTGGCTTCCGCAGACTGCGAAGAAGTGGTGTGTATATATATATATGACAAAGCATTCTGAAACTTAAAATCTCAGAATATATGAGACAAAAGAAACAAGGAAGTATTTCAGGTTTGGTTAATAGCCATATTAAGACATTATCATATAATACTTATCTACCGAGAATATCCCATGAATAAAATATGCTGCTAAAATAACGATATTAACTTAATTCGTACCCAGTAAATTGTTTTGTATAATTATTTTATTCTGGCAACACATTGCATCCTGATGAACGCTGCATGTTCTCAGTTCAACAGATAGCTCACACAAATGCATAAGAAGACATCTACATTGTATATCTGCGTGATGAAGTGAGATTTCATCAAATGATGCAAATGATTGCTTCAAGATACAAAACAAATTATAAATCGCATTAGCAAAGTCATTGGCGTCGATAAGGTTATAATCATTATTCAGGTGGTCAGCAACTACTATTTCACCATGCATTATAGATCAAAATAAAAAGACTAAACTTTCGAAAAGAAAAGCTGCCTCGATTCAGCCCATATTATTTAATACATACCAGACGCAAAACTGGGTCACGATGAACATGGATTGGGTGGAATGAGATTCAATACAGTTCATATGGAGTACTGAATGAGCTGAATATCCATAGACTATTTATAACTATTAAGCTTGGTCTTTTTTAATTAGTTGAAGGTTCTGGGTTTCATATGGTTCCCTATGGTTTTCCATGTGGGTGAATCGTACAACGGCATATGTTTACAAAACACTTTATTCCATACTCGTTGCTAAATAAATATCGAGCAATACCATTAGAACTTTTATGACAGACGATATTAAAAAATACGGACGCTTTCACAAAGAGGGGCAATAAAGAAAGCTGTGAAAAATACCCCGAACATATGCTTATAATTTATAATATTCCCTATAAAATTAGAAAGTGTCACACTAGGGTTGTAATTACATATGCCTCTAGAAGATGCACAAGTTTCACTATCAAGTTGGGAGCAGAATGTTTTCACATCCATGATTGCGTTTGTATGACAGTATAGTGAAGGAAGAGGGTGAGAGCCAGAACAAACACTCCTGTACCATCTTTGTGATGTAGCACCAAATGTCACGGCTAAATTGAAAACGAAAGCTTCCATATATTGTGGTCCGTCAATATGAAAACGTACGAAAGGAAGCGGTAGGGAGCGTGGGAGTATGAGAGAAAGAGAGAGAGAGAGGGAGGGGGAGAGGGAAAGAAAGAGAGGAAGTGTGTGGGTTTTTGTGACAAGTGGAGGGGAGGGGCAGAGAACGAGAGAGAGAGAGAGAGAGAGAGAGAGAGAGAGAGAGAGAGAGAGAGAGGGGGGGGGGAAGATAAATTAAATTTACAATGACATAAATGATGAAGTATCTACATACACATATAGTGGCGACTATACATTAATTACGAACATATCCCAAAATATTATGTGAAAATACCATATGTTCAGAAAAACAAATCACACCGCTCTACACAGGCTCAATTTTACAGGAAGACATAGATCTGCGTCATTTGCCTCAACTCTCTAAATTCAGATGAGCTCATAAATGACAAATTCACTTAGCAAGTTCTATGCATACTGGGTACATACTTTGTGGTTAGCGCTGGGAAGTTATACAATCGTATTATTCCTTTCATATGGAACAACTACATCTGAGGATCATACATGTATAGAGAAGGGGTGGTATAGAAGACCTGCGATCTGAATCGAATTTACCCCGCAGTATCACAGTTCACAATCACATTCTATAATTTAGTTTAAACAGGAGATCGTGATCGGCGAGTGACAGAGTAGGAAACGGCTCAGCGCTTCCCAATACAATCTATCTATTTATCGGGAGAAGACAATAATTCCATACAGCGAATCTATTTGAAAAAATTCCCCCTGCCATCGCATCAGAGTAACTGTGGCCTGAGAATCAAGGTAATATTCTCAATCATCTCCAGAGAATCCCACCTCCAATAAAGGATCCCATGCATATGCGAATGGATTTTGTATTGAGTTAATTTGTGACATATTGGGAGGATGGGAATCGGATTAAACCTTGGTCGCTACCTCCCTGGCTTAGTCTCACTACATGAAAGATATTCAGAATTCTGTAGACAGATTCATCGATAAGGGATCTCCAGTTAACAGCCTTAATACATCTATTGCCCAACTAACGGATATGTTCGGTCTCCAGTGCCTGTGCATAATGCCTGCAACAAAATATGATGTCATTCCCTTGGCACATATTCTGCCATCTATTAAATATACTACTCTGCTCTTACCAAACCTCAAGCCATTTATGGGTTTTATGACCATTCCTTCCACAAAAACAATTTCGTGGGAGTCCCAGAGTTAAACCATTACTTGGCTTTACAGATTTTTGATTGATTAATTGAAGGAAAACATATTTGATTGATTGTAAGACAAAACACAAAAATATCAAAATTCATTACCCAAGCAGTTCATAGCCCAAATGTGGGAAATGCTGTCATCTTTTCACGTATGAAGGGAAACAAATGAAATATACGAGACTTTAAATCCGGTTCAGTTTTTGTCCGAAAAACCTCGTACACAAGATACCAAATAGCGACTACCTTCCCTGGAGTTACATATCATCAAAATGTACCTTCAATGTACCGATAAAGCGTGCCCACAAATCCCCGAGTCTCTCATAACACCGTGGCATTCGTCATTCCTAATAGTCCGAGTCAAGTGCAAGAAAGACATAAAACGCTTGGACAAACAACAAATATTTTCAATGTTTCAAAAGGAGAGGAAAGATAGACTTAGAATTGCACTGAATAATACATTCTCATTTCCGATCATCTATAAAATGCAATCGAATCTTCCTAAGATTATATATTGTATAGGAAGAGAAGGGTGTATACAGGCAAACGTTTACAGCTTTTGGAGATGGGAATAGAACTTAATTTACACAGAAATCTTCCCACCAAACGCCCGAGAAAGTGGCTGGCACCGCAGAGCCCAAGCCTGGGCCCTCTCAGTGTAATCTCCAAAGGCCCATAACGGACATTATGCAGTGGGCCCTGGTTAAGCAACCGTATACCTTGGCAGAAAATTAACACAGGGGTATTAAACTCTTCTCCCCACCCCCATTTCATTCTTGACCTGTCATTTATTCGTGATTAATGCATTTACCCTGAAGGGTAGTCTTAGTTCCCCTAGTAGCTCTATACAGCTATTAAGTTTGTATACGGAAAGAAGATATAGGGAAAGATAGAACTCGGTGCTCATAAATGACAAATGACTCGAAATATGTATTGGAATCGATTGCTATGCAATCACGTCCAATAAAGCACCTCATTCTATTCACTATTTATTATATGCCTCTAGCATAGAATAATATTGAAGTATAAACCTATGTTTTGGGGTTTTGAATCATTATACATTATCTAAAAGCTTATAGTAAACCCAATTCGAATATTTAACATACGCACACGATAACAATATTGTTTGCATCTCAAGTAGAATTCGCATATAATAAATACACAAGAGCGCAACAATGCTGGTCCTCTGTTCTTTATCTACAAAATTAGCCGAATCGAAACGAATCTGGTGATAGTACTCTTTCTATAAGTTCATATCTAATGCTTCGAAAGAAATTTAATGTTTTAAAACAGCCTCAGGCCCTCTACTCAGTCATTGGAAGCCCAGCGTAACGCACGAGGCATTCTACTATCCAGTTTCTTATAAAGAATTTCTAACACAGGCCAACAGAAACAAGACGATAAGGAACTCGGGGAAAAATGTCTTAAATAGCTGATGTTATTAAATACAATTGGTGCGCAGCGAAAGTAAAAGAAAGCTTTTCTTAAAGTATCTTATCATTTGGCGCAGGGTCGGGCTGGCAATGTTGACAATAGACTTCATGATATATCAATAAGGTGGGCA
This sequence comes from Sthenelais limicola, assembly GCA_942159475.1. Taxonomy (NCBI): domain Eukaryota; kingdom Metazoa; phylum Annelida; class Polychaeta; order Phyllodocida; family Sigalionidae; genus Sthenelais; species Sthenelais limicola. The sequence continues at coordinate 64,481,314 of OW804097.1, read as the reverse complement.
CAGACCATCTAAAGAATATGGTAGGCCATCTTAAAGGCAATGCCTCGTGTATTTGATTGATTGCTACCAGTAGGGATGAGACGAAAAGAAGATTATTTTTTTCCAAACCTAAAAGAAGGCTGCAACAAGATGCCACACTGGTACTCAGCGGGCATAATACCCTAGGGTGAAATACGTTATTTGCAGATTGAATTTCAAATTATTCGAAACAAAAAAATAGATTACAACACCAGAGGGGGAACAAGAAGTAAATTTAGACCATTACGGGAAGCCATACGGAAATTGGAAGCGATGGTGCTGTAAAGGATGGATTTTTTTCTATTAACATTCTTGGCTTCCAACTGCAGTTCCTTGTTGTTTTATCGTCTTTTACCTCTCCCTATCCTTTCAATATTTTCAATACTAAACGAAACAGCTCGTGGTTACTTAACCTAATGGGGAATTTATATCGAAATGTTATCATTCAATCATCTATAGGACCTCAACCGTATTTCAGATCGTTGCCCAGAAGGGTGAAGGTACAAGAAAAGGAATGGAATTCTTATGAGTTATATAATTCGGACACAGCTATTAAAAAGGTGTAAAATAAGAACAAAAATGTCAAACATAACGAAATAAAAACTCCAAATCTGTTCATTATAGCAGGAACGGCATATCTTAATTTCGCCTTGCCGGAGGATGTGAAAACCATGCATATGACACTCCATAATAAAACTGTGACATAATTCGAATATATTATAAATTCAGATGGAGAGAAGAAACTTCTAACTACTATTATTTCCAATGTCCCCTTGTAAACGAAAGAAATACATCATATATGAATCTATTCCCAGGTGATATCATTGTAAAATCAAAAGAAATCAAAACATAGAAACACCACATGTTCCAAGTAGAAAACATACTTCATTTTAGACGGAAATAACAATACCCATGCTGCCCCCAAAATGCTTAAACAGTTTATCTATGGTAGAGCTTGGATATGCAGCATTGATTGTGAGTGAAGGTCTGCATTGGGAGAACATGACTGGGCACTTGTCTATTATAGGTTACAATAGATATGAAATGGGCTACGGTCGCCAGCTATCTCCAGCCAGCAATGCATAACAAGAGAGACTGGGCCAGGCTGTCCAAGGGGGTGGAGAACGGGCGGGGCCCTATCAGCTCTTGGCTTTATCACGTTGGCCAGCTAGACAAACTTGTTATAAAATACATGTGCCAACTGCTTCTATGGGGTGGTGTGGCTGGGCTGATGGGGCCTATCCTATTGCTGTAGGTATAGCTATTATCCCGCTAATATGGGGTTTGGCTGAAGTTATGATGAACAGGCTAAACGGAGATGAAACTGGTCGGTCAGCAATGGGATTGGAGTGAATCAAATCTTGCTGCTCTCGCTGGGGCAAGACGTTTGCCGAGCACATTGGGAATTAGTCGCACACTGATACAAGTTGCTCCTGTTAAGAAGGAAGTTATGAGAGGAAAATATGTCCAGCCGACTAGATGCACCGCAATCCTTTTAAGGCCTCTATGTGCCATGGCTAGGGTGCGCCGTCCGCTATGCACAAAAGGAGAAAAATGTATACGCGAATGAGGTAATCTAGTAAATTGCAAATTTACCTCCTAATCTTGTTATCTCTCCGAGACTTGCTTTATGCCTGAGTGTCACTTTGGCGGAAAAAAATATCTGCGGCCAGTTTCACTCGTTTTCTGAGTCTATAAACCTTGGAAAATTCCAAGTAAAGCAAGCGTGCGTATTAATGTTCATAGACCTAGAAGTAATGGGATATTCAGTGAAACGAGTCTCCTTAGAAGGAGCGACATGGATGGCATGAAAAGTGTCTCCCGCGGCAGAAGAAAATCATAATAGACAACTGGCAGAAGATGTAAATGTTTTACAAGATCAAAGATGTAAATGTGTTAATGCTCACTCAATGGTTGTTTTTAATGTGAACGTTTTCCAATTCAAACGTCGTATCGGCCCATTACTGTATGGTCATTTTCCCTGCCCCCCCCCCCCCCCCCCCCTTAGATAATATTAAGCATAAACACATTGTAGCATGCAGTTAAGACGAAATACGTGTAAATGGGAACGAATAATAGTTGTTGGACAAGAAGGTAGTCCTAGATGAATAAAAAGAAGTCAGGCTGTCAAAGTATTTCCTCAAAGTGAACGAGTTCTAAAAAGTTAAAACAACTTCAATCAATGTGAGTGAAGAGTAGAGATCACTGACACACGTAGGTCATGAATTGTATTAATTGAAACTGCAAACTGGTTGTACCAAATGTACTGACTACTACAAAATGACTATTATATCAGATACTCCCAATTCCAAATAAGTATAAACAATATTACAGGAAACATTTAATTGGAGTAAGCAAGTGTGAATAACTGCATTCTAATCATTGATGATATCCCGACGAGAAAACACAGATATTCGGTCATCATTCCATGGTGCAGATCCTTAATGTTGTACAGTCTCTCTAAATCGTGGCACAAAGTCAGGTTCTTGGGAACTGAAACATGCCATTTCTCACCATCCTCTCTTTTTCCCAACCGCTCCGTTTGCCCAGGTATAAAGCGCTTTTTTCATGTACTACTGATAAAGTAGGATAAGGAAATGGGAGATATACTCGGGCAGCTGGCTACAACATTGCATGATGCGCCAAAAGAACTAGACCCATGATTGTCAAATAAATTATAATCATAATTGCGCATATAACTTCAATCTTATATAATTCTTCTCTCGGAATGTGCTGGTAATTCCACTTATGACGATAAAGCTCGTGGGGTAATAATTAAATAATTACAACTGTTACAGTGTTCTGGTTGTTCACACATTCAGGTCCTTCAGGGATAATCTTCTAGCCTAGTGTTTCATTATTTCTTGAATTTGGATTGTATTACTTAATGCCAGGGAAGAAAATGGAATTTTCTGATAAAAGTGTCCATCTGCAGTCGCCATAATTATTTAATGAAAAGCTTGAATCTAAATGAGTACGTTTTTAGTTCCCCCCCCCCCCCCCCCCAAAAAAAAAAAAAAACTTGTGTAATTCATAGGAAAATAAATGGGGATAACCTAAATCTTTGATCTTTATTTCATTGTAGCCCCAGGTTTTTATAATGAAAAGTTCCATACCAATACAACAGTAGATCGACTGTGTCTTTATAGTGACTATACATAAGTACTGGTACAAATGATACCCTATGCAAGCCCAATGGTACCATTTAACACATATTAAGCTTCTATATCGCATGATAATGCCAGTGGCTTCGGACAATAAAATACAATGTATCTGTTGCATAGACTACATTCATGGTAATGAATTGTGTTCTATTCCTAATCCAGACCTTAACGATAACGGAACAAAAATATATAATACTATTTTAAATGAACACAGCATTCGAACGCTTACACATGAAAATTATAATAAAATTTGAATTAAATTAAAGCACCTCTTTAGCAATTATTTCACCAGGCGTGTCACGGCACAGTGGAATACTTGCAACAGAAATCTAATGTGCATGCCATTTTGTGGTAAAATCCATGAAACTAATGAAGCAGGAACGATGTCATAAAAGTGCTAATAGATTGTTGCCAGTTTCACAGAAGCCCTAAAGAAAAGATCAGCTTTGGATAAAACAACACCCGCCTCGGTGCATTACTGTGACAGAAAGACACATTTTGTGGTGACATTTCTCTCATTGCTTTTCCAGCATTTTGAGTTATCTCTTCCCATAGACTACCTCAATAATTAAGGCTCCATTAGGCCAAGGATAGCGAGACAATCAAATCAGAAAGTCAATCAGGAAATGGCTGCATGTACACAAAAACAAATGGGGAATGTTGGTTCCAGCAATTTTATGTATGGGGAGTGGCCATAGGCATTCTTCATTGTACACAGTTGTATTGAACTTGATACTGCAAGCTGATCGCGTGCCGGTGAGTCAATGCCTGCAACGAGGAACGTAATGGTTGAAATGAAATGAGTAAGGCGTTATGGATGAGTGAAAATGTGAGTGGGTCTGGGGGGGTGTTGGGGAGGACGGTGAGAGAGAGAGAGAGAGAGAGAGAGAGAGAGAGAGAGAGGGAGAGTTGGGGAGAGAGGATGGGGAAGGGAGGAGTAAGAGAGGGCACTCAGTGAGTATGGGGAAGGGGGAAGGAGTTAGTTAGGGGTTGACTGAATGTAAGGAGAGTTGGGTTGAATTGAGTGAATGAATGGAGAGAGAGGGAGAGAGAGAGAGAGAGAGAGAGAGAGAGAGAGAGAGAGAGAGAGAGAGAGAGAGAGTGAGGGGATAGTATGTGCGTGCGAGTGAGTGAGTGAGCAAGGAGAAAGTGAGATTTGGGTGAATGGAGAAACAAGGTAAAAGAAGCCATCACATATACCCATTTCGTTGCAATGTACATGATTAGTTTCGTGATGTCGATTACATGCAGGCTTATTACATGGTTTCATTCTGAGAAACTCTGGTTTGATATTGGCATTGCCTTCATTACTCACGTTCACGGGGCATAATATCATTTGTATCATTCGGCATATGGTGAGGGACGTCTTGCAATATACTACTATAGAGAGATGTGGTTCGAACCCACAACAAATGTTCATGCCACTGGGCCAAACCAGCACTATATACCACTCGGTCACCCCATATCCCCAATATATGGTTTAATTAACACGATTTTGAAATATTTTCATCTCTTAACTATGTTCCTACTTGATAAATAATGAGGAGAAAAGACAACGGCCACCTCCATGTTGTATAAAAAGGTATTTATTCGAGTGAAAAATCCTCGATACAGGACAAGGGCAGAGAAAATTAGTAATGGCACTGTAGCCCAGGGCACGACAGAAAAGCTGAACAAAATACCTTTCTCCCTATATATGATGATTAAAAAGCCTCCTCTGTCGGAGAACCAAGAATCAATGAAAGTATATTCTTTAAATGCTTAACTTAATCTAACAGCCTTGGTTGAAATTAATTCCCTCCCTCCCTAAAGCCCACATTAATTTGGTCAAAGAGATGAAAAAGAAGCGAAGAAGCAATGTCAAAGACAAAAGGCCATGAATTACTCTTCCGACTTTAGGTGAGCCCTAAATCCCTTTCAAGAGTATGTGAGAGGTAAAAGACGCGCAGTGAGATCATCAACCTTCTTTCCTCTCGTAAAGCCAGGGATTTTTCACTGCGGGACTATTTAAACTGACGTCAGGGATGAGGGACAAACGTGCCCTGAGTGTAACCTCAGTATGCCTGGGCGGCTAATCATAATGGACCCACGGAGCCCTGGGGTATCATCTTAATGCTCTCAACTGACATGATGACATATGCCATATGCCAGTTAAAAGGCTCGAGGGGGTGTAGCACGAACATGTGGTACTCCAATTTGTATAACACATCTTAAGGGAAAGGTTTTTGAACATGAATCGTAATGCAAATAGTCTGCCACATCCATTTTAACTATAGCTCGGGGTAGATTAGGGAGAGGGTGGGCAATCGTGTATACACTTTGAATAGTAAATTAGGGTGTGTGTTATTGAATGTGTAAAAGAACGTGATCGAAAAGACTTTTCATGCCAACCATTAACACATCCCAAGACAGTTACCACAAACAGAAATAAAAATTAGATAAATTGACATCGAAATATAGCCTTATCTGCATTTGTTCATGTTTCATTATTCCGACTTGGTGTCCTTTTCCCCTTAAGCCCCCTCCCTTTTCTCACAGAACTCCCTGACTTCATCAACAAGCTTGAACTTAAGGCCCACTGTAACAACCATTGACAGACAGTGTATGCAGATACAATTCATGGCCTTGAACCGGACCGGATCCCCTGATTGACCTCTGACCCTGACTGCATAGAAAAAAGTGGAACTTCGTCTGGCTTCTGACCTAAGTGGTTATGGAGCAGCCGGTAGGGGCGCGCCTGCTCGCTGACCCTTGTGATTCGGTTCAAAGATTGGCTGCGATTACATGGGTGCCAACTTCATTTAATGCGCATTTATATGCACATCAGCAATTTTACCTAATGTGCTCGCAATTTCTGTTTTAACAACTCCGGATGCCATACTAAGAAGGATGAAGATAAATCACCCCTCATTATACTCAGACAGAGCCAAGTATTTGTCATGCTTTAGTTTGCAGACGGCTGGTGGGAAATAACGATGTAAACTGCAATATTCATATGTTAACGAACGAATTGCAAAAGTGGCTTTCCAGCTTCTAAATGTTTCCCTTAGCGCCACGAGTACATTTTTAGAAATGTGAGTAAAGTGTCCTTCTGCTTCGTTGTCTGGGTAGACAATGGATCTGCTGAGTCTGTCCAATATTAGATCAACATTGTCTATGGGGACGTTTTTATAAGAACACTCCTTAATGGAAAACTAGCAAAGCTGCCATCAAAGGAGGACTTAATCCTTTTTATAAGTTTACAAACAATTCAGTCTGAGGGAATATACTTAGTAAGGAAAAAGACATAAGCCTGGTATAAGACACATTTTCAAGAGGAACCAATTAGGTTAAGATCAATTCCTCTTCGAGTAAACATTTCTAAAAAGGAAGCTACACGAAGAACCATTTTGCATACATCGTCTACTAAGAAAAGGGGCTATTTTAAGGAAGTGGGCCACTAGTATTACATCTTGCCTTACTCTGACTTACAATCATTAAACTCATCTGTGCAGGCCACTGACTCCAGAGCACTTCTAAAGCGTGGGTCAGTAGAAGGTACATAACTGTATCAAGAACGTGCCAAACATATGGCTCAGGGACGGCTCCCTGCTAGAGGCTGATGCTCGTTAGGAGAGCAAGTAAAATAGAATTAACTCACCGTCTGCATCCCTTTCCTAAAGAGATGATCCACGAGGTACCAGAACTCCTTGGGCACGTCCAGCGGCCGATCTGGGGAGGGCGATAGGGTGTCATTCGACACTTGTTTCTCCTGTGGCAGAAAAAAAAGCCAACAATGTTATAAATAGATGATGGATTAGTCGGAGGATACACTTCCTATCACTCGGGGGGGGGGGGGGGGAGAGAAATTAATCCTGACCAATTTTACTTCTGTAACAAATGGAAAGAAATTGAAGGTGACACCTGTCATGGAGACACCGATTCAGGATCGTAAAATTATGCACAAAAAGGATGTTATTGTAGAACATAGATCAAATAATTGATACGCAAAACACCAAGGACATTTCACCTAAATTGATAAACGCCTGACAAACTATCTGAAAACATCCTAATGAACAAAGTAAAAGCGGAAAATAACAACAGAAATAATAGTGAAAAAGAGATGGAATGAGTGGGTAGATGAACGGGGAAAGAGAGAGAGAGAGAGAGAGAGAGAGAGAGAGAGAGAGAGAGAGAGAGATTAACAAAACATGCAGCGGGGTGGTTGACTAGAAATTAAACCACATGGCAAAGGCTCAATTAGGATCTCATTTAGCCTTGCGACGAGTGTTGTAAAAAGATACAGAGATCACATTGTGAGCCATGAGCATTACAACATTAATTACCAGCATTGGCCAACAAATAGGTGTAGATTGTTTGTGCCATTAGACCTGGGCCTAAACCTCCTCGGAAAATAAATAACTACTCTACAACATCGGCTTATGCAAAATTGCAAATAAAATGTCTCAAACGTGGTCACTACGTGTTGGGTCAGGTACTACTGGATATTGATTATATCAAATGGTCTGTATACAATAATGTCTGTGGGTAGGGGGGGGGGGGACAAGGTACAATCGAATACGAGAACTAACGAAATAGTAAACACGTCCACCGAAGTCCAAACGTAGTCTTGTATACGAGAAGTCATAGACACTTGGTTTGGGGCTCATATTTATTGTCATGATTCTTCGTGTATGCAATTTCAGCCCAAGTAGAAAGTTTGTGTGTTTGTTAGGATCGCCAACCTTCGAAACGATACCTTTCGAGTAATCGCGCACCAATTAAGAACGCGACACTTTCAATAAATCACGTGCTAGAAGACTTGAATGAGGAAATCATATTCCCGGGGAATATCAACACTTGTATTAATAGTAATGCTACTACGGTATTGAAATAAAAGGTGCTACGTTCGTTGAGTAATCTATCAAGGACACACATACTGGGCGTGATATCCATTATGAATTATATTTATATATATATGGAAAATAATCGAATATAGAATCGAATAAGCCGAATGTATACCCCTGTACATTTCTTAAAACAAAGAAACAATATTGTTACAAGCGCTGGTTCATGCGGAGTTGGAATCCAAGCAAGTAAGACTAAGAGGTGTTGGCAAAGTCTGTAATGGCATTGCGTTTCCAGGAGGAAAACATGATCAGTCGCGTTCCGCAAACTTTGCAAAAGCAGTGGTGATGGTATCGCGTTTAAGTACTCTTCCAATACCGCTGAGGAAGGAAGTGAACTAAGCTGGTTATCTAAAAAGCAATCTCGTCTCTCTTGATGAAGATTCGTTCACAGAAATACCGTCTTGGTTTTTATAAGAAAACTGCCTCAAACTTGGTCGGTGAGTCGCAAATTTCAACAGCGAGTGCACTTGAGTGTTTGCAGTCGAGCTGCAAAATGACGGACGCGGGCGACGACAAGAAGGCGATGCTAGTTGGCGATGCTTTCCCTCCTTGCCGAATTGACGCAACTCTGTAGTGAGTCTTGAGAAACGATCAGAGGGGGAGGAGGAGGAGAAATAACAAATCACATAGCGTGGCCACGAAAAGATGACATTTCATATTAAAAGCCAACAAAATACAGTGATAGGGAAAGCCAGCGGTGGTAGTTTATCTTTTTAGCAACAGGCAGATAAAAGGATAGGCCGAATCGTAGGCAGGAAATTAAGGCATCAGCTACTGGGGGCAAACGTTTGCTTATTTCCCCAGGCATAATCAAAGGGTGTTGGCCTCGGATGGGTATGATTGTGAAGCGAAGGCGGTCTAACTTAGGGGGGCTGAAGATTGCTTTAATCCAAATCTATTGCCAATACACCCTCAGATTCCTTTATATGTGGGATGTCAATATTGAATCGGAGGGCATTCTCTGTTTTTCTGAGACACGAGAGGGCCCCACTTCTGAAAGAGGTTGCAAACATGAATTTGGATATCTGTCTTTTTGTTCATTGTCAATTCAGACTCGTTAAGCAGAAAAGAATAACGAAATGCATTACAGATGACCCAGATGAAAATTTCATTATGGATTTTTTAGTCTAGTTATATTTTAATTAGGCGAGGGAAATAAACAGTATAATAAGAACGCAATAGACTTTTATTTGTTTTCTTAGCGATAAAATCAGAAAAGGGAAGATCCAAAGACTTGGTAATACTAAACCACTTCGACTGACAAATTTATTCATACACGCAATAAATCCACAACCGAGTTCAATGGAAACATCAAAGTGTTGAATTTTAAATCGTAGTTCCCATTATTATATTCCCTCTTGTGTCATAGCAAATCGGATAACAATTAAATTGGAGGACATCATTGTGGGGCATTATATGGGCCGACGAATAATTTTTCTCCAGGATGTCCACACGACTGATGGTATCATGCTACCATCGATGATATCTTTCAAACATGCGATGAACATGCGATATCGCAGCATGATATTGACCGAAGCGATCGCGATGGAAATGTTTGTTGAGACCTTTCCTTCCAATGCAGCCTTATCCTTATATTTATCGCCAGAGTAAATGATGAGTTATGAAATGGTATTTTACAGTGATCCTTGCACATTCGCCATAGTTCTTTCGATCTGTCGGCATTTTGCCAGAAATGATCCAGTTTTTGACAGTTAAGATCCAATTTCGCGTTCTTAGTTTACAGTCTCTTCTTCTGAAGACAAACTACTAGACACGCTCTCGGTCACCTTCCGACTTTCAGACTAAATCTCTCACAAATATCTGGTCATTACTTCATGCTTGGCAATATTAGTCCACTCAATATAAGAGTGTTCGATAGGGTCAGTTTCTTAATCAAAGAACAACTGAGACACAATAAAAGATACTCACCAAAAAATAGGTGTTTCCGCTCCTCCCCCCGCACCCACCAACACACACAAAATATCAGCAATATGTTAGTTTCATCTAAACTCAATTGAGGGATATGCGATGTATCATGCATTTGGTTTATACCATCTTCGGTTCCTACTGCATGAAACAATGCTGAACTGCAAGCAGATTGTGCAGTATATTTAGTTTTGTCAGGAACCCATGTAACACTCTTTTTCAGGAGCAAGGTCGACCTCCGACCGAAAAACTTCTCATAATCGGATCTCCAATAAGATAAAAAAAAAAAAAAAAGAATTATATTTCTATTTCAACATCCCAAATAAATAATGAGTTAGAACCTATTGCCAATGCAAACCTACACTAAAAATCACACTACTTAAAAAATCTTACTCTACCTAAGTTCCCAAGGTACCTCCTCCCAGTCCCATCCCCCGACCCCACTCTCACTTATCTACTTTCCAGCTGGAAAATACACTATTTTTACTTTGCCTAACATTATGGTACACCATCTTTCAACACGTCGGAGAACACTACTTTATTGAACCTATCTATAACTCTATTAGCATAAACACACACATACAATGATGTCACTTTTTATAACGCTATATTTAAAATATAAACCACAGAATATACATGTACCACAAACCCAATTCCATATCCTTAAAATAAGCGGGCACCTATATGTCGATGGGAAATCTCCCATTACAAGTACTTCATAATAGCACATTACATAGATCAATGCGCAGAAGAATGGCAAGCCCTATTATATCAAACCGTAGCAGAAAAAAACAATGGAAAATCCAAATAGACAACTTTGCCCATACCTCAAGTTTCACCCACATAGAAACCACTCAGGTTTATAGACAAGTCACCTTGTCCTTGCTCATCTTGTTCTATATCCCAGGGTCAATGCAGCCCATGTCATTGTATCATATTTCTTGAAGGGCCATCTGAAAACCCATTGCCTTTGTTGCCTAGAGTGAGTACCAGGCTCCTCTCAGAAACCCCTATGCCCCGTCACTGTATATACTAAACGCGGGAGCGATGGGAGACAGACATCAATATGTATCGTCTACACAGCATACAGGATCAGAGAGCAATAGCCTGCAAGTGACATGTCATATTTCACCAGCTAGTCTACGCTTAGCCTTCTTTCATAATACGTCTAGAGGAACAGAGAAGCGAGTCGGGGGAGGGAGGGGGTAGGAGATGAGGAGGGTAATGTTTTTTTCAATATCATATTGGAGACACTCACTGTTTCAAGGACAAAACTACGAAGGATTGTCTCTTTACGTTATTTTCTGATCTGGAGGGTTTAGATGCATTTAGGGTAGATGTAAAGGAAGGATAGCGATAGATGAGGCGAGGGGAGATGGTAGTAGTGAGCACGAGGAGAAGAACGAGAGAAAGATGATGGAGACAAAGAGCATCTAGAGAAGGGGATACTAAGATAAAGCATGGTACGTTAGTACAAATTAGGTCGAATAAAGCACTAAAATAACGGGCAAATTTGGCAAAATGCGCTGAATTAAACCACGATTTAACGAGTGGAAAAGGGGCGAATCGTTCCCTTGAAGGATGGACGTGTGTGCGATGGAATTATCATGTAACCCCGAGAGTATGGATCGCACAAGCGATGAGGAGTCTCTCGCACACGCGCTGGGGAACATGAATAGAGACGGCCTTAATGAAAAGTGACATATTTCTGAGCTACTTTTCATCAAGCCATCACCGCTCCGACGCAAGTCAAATATTAGCAATGTTCAATTAAGCGAGAAATCAGGCGAATTCCAACGCGCCAGATTAGTAGGCAAGAGCAGCAACCAAGAGCGGAGAGGGGAGGGGATGAGGAGGGGAATAGGAGCGGGTGGGTGGTGAATGGGGTAGGGGGTAGGATCTGAAGATACAGGGGGTACATGAGGGGGGGGACTGGGGGAAGGAGAGGGAGGTAGGGAGGGATAGACGGTCAGAACGTGGAGTTGAGGGTACGGTATTCAGGTTGGCAATAAATTACAAGAAAATCGGGGTAGGAAATATTGGTCAACTATTTGAGCTTGTACGAGGCAAGGGCAATGGGTTCTAGGTTCTGGAAATTAGGGGTTGTAGAGGTGTAATTAATATTGATTGATTAAAGTGATGGAGGAGGGTTGAAAGAGCTCGGAAAGGGACAATCAAGATGGCAGTTTAAGATTGGGGATTGTTGTTAGGGGTTACAGTCTGAGAAACAAGGCGCTGCTGGTTCAGATCGAACAAATCCGGAACTAAAATGACAAGTGTTTTCTCATTGGCCTTCTCAGATTATCACGTGATCAGGCCAATCAAGTAAAGCCACCAATCGTCTCCTAAGCTGAGGACGCGTCTACCTTGTCATATTCATAATGCTTGTCTCTCCATATTAATAGCTCGCGGACATAAGGGCTAAAAAGAAGGTCGCAGAAGAGAGAGGAGGGACTCCAAATTGATACTCATTAGTAATTTTGATTCGCCATGTACTTATTTTAGTCCAATTAACCATGTTTTACTCTGGAACAATTTACAGAAAGAAGTGCCGATTCGGTAAAACGTATCCTTCGGTTGAAAAAGGAAATAAACGATCCAATAATCGAAATGGAACATTCACTAACAATAAAATATGACTGACAGTAAACGTTCTTGTCGAAAGTTCATTTTTAATAGCAGTCAATAATATTATTGATAAGCGATAACTTATACCTCACTGTAGAAAGAAAACATCTTTTGGGGGAAGGCAAAAATCATGTTATCATCATTAAGGAATACACCTATACTAAACAGTACAGTTTTTTTTAAAAAAATCAGATGACTATTCCTGAAAAAATATTTTTTTAATCAGAAGTAGGAACTCAGGAAGTGGTTGACGATTACACGGTAGATAAAAATGAAAAGGTTATATCAGTCATATCCGACACATATTAAGTAATACTTAAGGTCAAACACATAAAGCCATACTTACAAGTTCTTGCAGTTTGGATATTGGCACTTCACTGATAGGTCCGAAGATGCGTACTAGGGCCTCGATCGAGCAGCCAAACGAACTGGGGATATAGTTTCCATTGACGGAAACCTATGTAGTGTTAAGGAATTTGTTCATATAAAATAAAAAAGGTATTGCCACAGAAAAGAATTCTAACCGTAAATAAATATGATCGATTGATATGATACAATTGTAGATGAAAGCTGTAAGAAGTCACCATAATCCGAGGTAAGCACAATGCAAACGTATAAAACAAGAGGGTATATACATGTACAAATTTACAATATTGTCCTGATGAAACAAACTCATTAAATCTAATGTTCATACTGAAATTAATATGGGAAATGCTATCAATCTTTCTATAGAAATCACAAACTATAGAGACGTTTACTAGCTTGCATTGAAATGTCAACTCGAGACAGTGAGAGTCGCACAGATCGGGAGGTTATGTGTTCCACGAGACACCATTGAGAGTGGGGAAATTATTCATCGCATATGAGACACCATAGTGAACCGACAATTGTTACTATAACATATCCACTGATTGTAGAGTCCAGACAAGTCAGACAAGACTATCCGATTACCACAGAACATATCAGCAGATCCTCCGAACTGTTTCATCACAATAATCTTTTTTTATCACTTTTTTTTAAAGAGCACCTTTTACAGTTATTATAATTAGTTATCTCTATTTCCAAGTCATAACAGTTACGTCCGTTTTTAGTTTCCTACAGTTCTTCCGTCTATCCCTGTTTTTCTAGGTCTAGAGCTACTAAAACAAGTAATCTCAAAAGTTCATACACAGGTTACAAAACATCTTAACAGTAAAAGTGTATAGTCGCTCTTTTTCAATTAGTATCATTATTGATATGGCTATTGCCTTATTGAGAAATGAGTATATAAATTGATTTTGTTAGAAACATTGAGGTCTTACTATAGAAACTACAGTAATTGATAAGTGAGATTTATTTCAGTCGACACATTCTGAATGAACTTTACTGTACTACCAGTGAAATGGAGTCGCATTCCACATTATTAATTCCCTTACCACTAAAACATTGGCACTCCAACTATGACTCAATATTGCAGACATCAGATAAGAAATCGTCAATAAACTTCAACAAAGGCACTGGCTCCCGGATCGAAGAAAAAGTTTGGACTCAGGTAAACCTGAGAAGACTTTATCATCACTCGGATTGGGATCTACTAGATGCAATGCAGTTACTTTTTTCCCACGCAATTATCAGTTCCAGTCGGACCTGGCACTGACAAGCAGAATTCTTAATTGAGAGGCAAGGTTTTCTTCCCACGATAATCAGGCGGGAAAAGCTACAGTTGTCTGTGCTGATCATTCGCTTGACACCTCATCAGCGAATGTTCGATGCTAGTCCATGAGGCCATTCCACGAGGGCAATCATATAAGTCAACCGTTTTTTGTATTGAACCCCCAGTTGATTAGGAACCATATATACATCACTACAACCTGTGACATTAACTGAAACATTAATACCTGTTTCTGGGCTCAGGGAGATGAGTTGGAACAAGGACAGTATCGATTGTACCTACTAAGGAAAGTAAGATCTAAGGTAACACATGATCCTAACATTGTTTTATAGAAATTTCCAATGGGTACATCATAAATGTAATATTAAAGCAAGATGAAATTTCACAATAAATTAATAGACAGACAATAAACGCGGTTAGCATTTGGGATATCCTCAATACCTGCAACATTGAAGTCCTACCACCGACAGCTAACTTCGAATGCAATCTTGATAAAAAAAAGAAACTGTCAAGAGGTAGTGTTCACTTCGACGTACTTCAACACAGTCATGTTATGGCGAAGAATCAAATTCTCAGAAAGTGTCAACACTTTGTTGTAGAGACCCCTGGCAATCGATGGGAGTTGCACCAAAATTTGCTTCTCCAACAATTTGACAAGTTCTGTTAAAATCGTCTCTCCTCCTGATCTTCATCATCGTCATCACAAGATTAGGATCGCCTATTAATGAAGGGAACTTCATGAACTCACACAAAAGCTTAATTCAATAAAACTGCCAACTGGAATGGGAAAAGAGGGGCTATTTTCTTCTCTCTAGAATGTGCAAATTTTGAGGGAAGGATCAATCAGTTCAGAAACTCGCAGATTGCTCAGCGAATTTTGTCTTAGGGCGGTGCATCAGGAAACCCAACTAATCAGCACAGAGACCATGAATAAATTGTGGTTGAACCCAAAGAGAATTTCCAAAGATGTTTTTCTCTTCATTAGTCAGTATTTTTCAACTAGTTCCACCGGCAGAACTATTTAAAGAGCACGGATGCCTGTAGGAGAAACAAGGTTGCTACAGAATGTGAAATTTAATTTGAGCGTACAGGAAGTTATAAAAAAATTCTTTCATACTTGGAAACAACGATAGTACTGCGGTTAGTTTCTTCCATTTTTGGTATTCTAAAAAGTATTTAGGTATCAAATTTTCAATCTCCTTAAGTGTAGCAAAAATAATTTTGCCGATTCTCAAATTACATCTAGTTAAAGATTCATTGGATTAATTGAGATGTATGAGGAGTTGTTGAAAGCTTGGTTGAAATTCTAAAACCTAGGTTCATCAAGATTCACAACACACCGAATATTAAAAGAATGATCATTCCCTATATCACGGTGTCACCCAGGATAGAAATGACAGAATATAATTTAAAAGTTAAATGATACTTCCCTTCTACAGTTGATAATTGACCAGAAGTTTATATCTGCACTTCTAGTGGGATGACAGAATATAAAAAAAAGATCATTCTATATATGTCACCCAGGTTAGAAATGACAGAATGTAATTTAAAAGTTAAATGAGACTTCTCTTATAAAGTTGGTAGTATCCTTATGTTCCTTGCTAAGTAACTCCTTTATGTTCAATGGGAGCTTTGGAACATTAAGCTCTTCACAGTTACCAGGACAAGGAAATTCCTTCCGTATCTCGTCTACAGTTTGGTAGCCAAACTTTCCTGACACAAGCGGGGCTACTAGTATAGGTTTGAGGTCTGTGGATATGTCCGGTCCGGTTTCCCCCACCTTTACAACGGTCTTGAAGAAAGTGGTTACAAAGGCACTTGCCCCGGAAACAGCATGTTCTTCCTCCTGTATTTCCCCATCTCCTTCCTCCTCTTCTTAACATTGGGAGACAGCAGGCTGTTTTTGTAGCCTTACCCTTGCCGGAAGCAGCCTTTAGCTGTTGTTTGAAGGCTTTCTCCTGAGGCTTGGTCAGTTTTTTTTGTTTGTTTGTTTATTTATTTACTTTTATTTACTTTTATTTAGGATGTTTATACAGCAAGTCAAACAATACAGTGAAACATGATTGTGGTGTAGGCTCACGGGTTTAATTCATATACAAATTGCCATGGTTATTCTGCCCACTGCTGTGTCTAGCTATTTACTAATGCTACCGCTAGTATTTTTAATACTTATGCTTATGCTAATGAGTATAAGAGTGTGTACATAAATGTGATATATAACATTTTGTGAGGCAGGGATGTGGAAAGGGGGGGGGGGATGAAGGGTTGATAACGGTGACGCCATGACTTCTTTCATATGGTCGGTCACTTCACCAATCTTCCTCTGTGCTTCTGCCAGCTTTGGGATCGGGCGTCTTTAATAGGATTCTCAGTTTCCTTTTTAGCCGCAGCTTTGGCTTGTCTAGTATTAGACATGATGAGAAACACTTTCTCTTGGTTTCAATTGAATGAATGTTTGTGATATGTTATCCACACTGGAAAAGACCCTTCTTTTGGTCGCTACTGAGTCCACTACTCTTGCGAAGCCACTGAGGCGAGCGATCCACAGCTGGCATAAAGTGCATGCCCACTCTCAAGTAGGTCAGCTCTGACGGATTGACCCGAGCAAGGAGGCTTCAATAGCTGACTCGAGTCCACTAGGGAAACAATGCCTATCGTGTCCACCTTTCCACCTTTTTTTATTTATTTTAACAACAGACAATTTAAATTAAAGGATAATAGAAAAAATAAATAAAAATAAATTCTACGTTGCAGCAGCTACTGCTTTTTTATGCAAAGTCAAACGTAGACAGGTGGGCGTAAAAGAAGTGTGTGTAAATTGAATTTGAAACCCTAATTAAACCGTTATTTTTGTTTAGGAAATCGCTCATAAAACATAGTGGAACGTGTTCCCACTATGCCAAAGTATTTTTTTTTAGACATAGGGTGAACTGGTTTTCATCCATTTATGACATCCCCCCGCTGATATCCTGATCGATGCCAGTGGCCTGACGAGCTATTATTAGCGAAACCATGTAGTGTCAAACCAGTGAACTCTTTCACTGGGATGAAGGATTTTATTAATTTTCCAACTAAACATTATTATCTCTTGTAGGGAATTAATGGATTAATTGGAAAGAAAATTCCTTATTGACATCATTGGGTTTTTAAATAAACAGACAATGAGGTTGATATGACTTGGATGCGATATCCAGGTAACCAGAGCACCCCTTGTTGATGTCACTAGTCTTGACATCACCAAGGGTACGAACGAGGTATTGGTAACCCACGTCTGAAGAATGTGACGTTCTTCAGTTACATGGTAGCTTTCACGGGGGCAGGTTGTGTGTTTGAGTCGTCGATACACTATGCCAAAGTTTGTCCATTGCGAAAATGCCAATCCCTTCAGCAGTTAGTTTCTGAGGAGATGCAGAGAGTTACAGTTTTCTCTTACAGAATTAATATCATAGATTACAACAAGAAGACTTTGAATGTAAAGTACAATTTCGAGAAAGTCAGTTGATAATAAATAAGCTATTACATTTTTTGAAACTTTTCATATATTTCCTGTTATGTATCTTTAATACCAGAAATAAGGGAGTGAATTGTATATTAAAAGGTATATGGTGGATTAAAACTCATTTGAATGTTCAATGTTAAATGAAGATGGAGTATCACTAGTAGAACTAAAAGAGCCTTTTGAGGGTTGAAGATTGAGTGTTACTAAGTGATGGTCTGGTATTATTGAAGATTGATTATTATGTGGAGATTTAAACGTATAGAGTTTGACTTTTGATTGACGTCTTCCTCTCGCCAACCAGTTAAAGATTCATCATCAACTAGCAGGCACGTCACAACCTTATGAATCACATATTTAAAGTTGAAAAACTATCATTTTACATATACACAATTTGTATTGTTGTATAAAGAAAGTGAGGCCTTAAAAAACAGGAAAGCTATCAGTGGATCGAACTGGTCACCAATAGCTGGTCTAGCTATGGTTTTAACCAATGATAAATAACCAATCTTGGGTTATAGAGAAGTATTACATAAAGAATAACCACCCCCTGAGACCAAGCATGAATGGATATAGTTTTGAGGCTACTATAGTTGAACTGATATTCAAGGGCAACCAGATCAGCAGCCAAATTGTTTTCCTGATTGGAAGCCGAACCGTATCATTATGCATGTACATGAATAATTTTCATAGATGGATGGAGGAGAGGATAGGCAAGGTCTCTAGTAGGTAGAGCTTCATCGGAGGAGGAGGAGAGGTGTGCATGGGAAATAAAAGGAGGAGAATCTCACTCCGTCTAAGTTTATCACAACTTATACAAAGAATGAGAGAGTGAGTGAAAGGAGGGGAATTGGAAGAGGCTCTCCATCAGTAGCCAATCCCAGAGCTGGATTTGTCTGTATCAATATCTTCAAGAGAGTCTGAAGAAGCTGTAGTCTGGATCTAGGAGGTACCCAACTTTGATTAATTACAGCAAACACAAGTGGATACTTGACATCTTAGACCTCCTCTATTCCCAAGACACCTCTATTATAAATGGAATGACTCAGGTAATCTTGAGTTACTCTCATCCATCACCTACTTCGTTAGGAGCCACTATTCAATCTATTTCTCCGCCCGGGTCACCATGTCTTCTCCCCCATGGAGAGCGACGTACATCCTTCAGGACCAATCTGGACAGTCATCTCACACCATCACCCATACAACTTTCTTGCCATGCAATGCATCAGACACGCTCAAAAACAGGGTTTTTTGTTCTCCCCTTTTCTGCTCTTCTTTTCACTCCGGTCCCTGGTTCTTTACAATGGGCTTTTCTCCTCGGACAACACATTCTTTTTTCACGTGAAGTGACCCCCGTTTGTCCTTATAATGAAAAGCATTGCCTATATCGCCGTAAATCTGTCATTTTAAACGCTGTTTCAAAACAGTTTTTTTCCCTATCCATATTCTAGACTACGATGCCTTTCCTTGCTTTATCAAGACTATAATAAACCAGTCTTTCGCCCACGTAGTAATCCCCACTTTCCACAACTCTCGAACACATTTCTCTAAACTCTTAGCTCCCTCTCTCAAATCAGATCCTCTCCCATCTCAATTAAAAACCCTTAAGTTTGTGACAACCACCCACCCACTCACCTCCACCCTGAATGAAGATATTCTCAAGTGGACCTTTCTCTCCCTCCTCCCTCCTCTCCCCACTCCTGCCACTGGTACAAACACACAGGTGACATCTAGGGAGGATCAGATTAATTAATCCCGTCTACTAGTAACCTGCCACAGAAGACCTGATCTCTCTTCGATCCCAGCCTTAATGGAAGCATAGTCAGAGCAACAAACAGATCAGGCGACAATATGAGAGGCTCTCTCCTTCTGCCCATGCAGTAGACGGCGGAGAGTGGCTGGCTGGGCAAGTTGTGTCGCTTGCTCTACGGTAAACAGAGAAGGAGTAAAAAAGCGGCGCCTTTTCTCAGGAGTTTGCTCTAAAGCAGAGTACAAGGGAACTGGATTTACTCATACGTGACCTGTGCCATCTCCAGCAACTCCTTCCCTTTTTCAAGCCAAAAGCAGCTTCCCGATAGTGTGATCTCAGGATATGACCTTTTTTTATGCGATCTGAATGGAATTCAATTAGCAGAGCAAAGAAATAGCAAAGCTGCACCCACGAATTCTTCTGGGATTCAGCCAATAGTCACATTAGAGAATACTTAAATTTTTGAAAGGATAGCAATGATGGCAATTCATGTGGGAGCGGATTTTAAAATAAACCATTCTGAGCTGTTATCTATCAGATCGAAGATAATAACCAGTGTTAACCAACAGGTATGATGACATAGGTTATTGAGCCCCAATCCACATTCCACATTTTTTGTTAAATAAACGTGGGAGCTGTCCACAAACCCAGGGATAAACTGCTTTGAATCATAGTAGGTAGAGTGTCTTCATTCATTTTCCCATGATACTGTCATTTATACAAAGATGAGAAGAAACGACCAGATTCCTTTGTACATAACGGTATGAAGCATGACGAAAATACCAGCAATTTTGAAAGGGGAAGTATTTTGAAAAGGATGAAAAACCAACAAATATTGTACATAAATACCCATACAAAGGCAGGCCTGACTGGGATAATAACGAAACTCCTGTAGAGATTTACCCTTGCAGCAAAGAGGAAACCCCGCTCGGGTTGTTCATAAAAAAGAGGAGAATTAAGACCATGGGAAATTCTCGAAAGTACTCAAGATCCGAAAAGAAAATACAGATAGAGGAAAAACGTGATGCATCATGGGAGACCATATTGAAACCATTCAATAAAGCGGGATCATCCAGGAGCAGAAATAATTGACCCGGCCATTGTGAGGCTCTGAAGAAAGATGGAGCTTAATAAATGAGAAACTGAAAGTAACACAACTTAATTGAAGACTTCTGTTCATCCTCATTTTGAGTAATTGGTTCTTGGTCCATTGTGACAACACGCCGATCAAACTATCGCTTTTGGAATCCCCTGGACTGGCATCGGATCCGAGCAAACAGCTTAGCGATAACAAAGGCATGGAACAAACACAAGCCTCCCAGTCCCCCGGGTCCTGGGCGCAGTTAAAAACCACATCTTATTAGTGGCTCGTGTAGACCAACTACTGTCTTATTACTCAGCGCGATCCGACCATCATTAAATCTGACTTTATCTCACAGGACATTGTTACTCAGGGCTTTGATGAGGCAGGAATCTACTCATTCCAATCCCAGTTCCCATTTTTTTTCCCTTCCGCGTAGAGACAAACAGGAGAGAAAAAATATATATTTCATTCCCTCCGACCAAGGATTGAAGTCCGAGGGGCAGCGGCTCAGAAAAAGTCTTGTTTCCTTATAGGGAAACTGTCCAAGAGCAATTTTTTCTCCGATGCACCAGGGGATTAGTACAGAGAGGTGGAACGCGCGTACATATTTAGAAAAGAGTGGCAAGCAGTGATTTAGTTTCAGACTCAAGGCAGAACTTTTAGGTTTGTATTCCAAGGACATTAAGTCTTAAATTAAAAGCCTGGTGACTTATTGACGGAACCTTCTTCTGCTCGAGTTTCCCCCTTGATAAGAGTTACTACAGCAAATATGTTCTTACATTTCATTCTCGTCGAGAAGCAAGTGGCAAGAGCTTTCCTCCTTTGAAGAAAACCTGCAGTGGCGTCATGCAGGGAAGGATATTTTCCCCTTAGTTTGTCAATGAATACATAATGAAATCAAACTAGCAAAGGCATGTTTCTTTTCCATCATGAAATGGCTTTGATGAAAAACACCTTTTTTGTCACCATAGTCTCACTGGCAAAGGTTGGAGTGGTAAAGATAGCTGGTAGGGGTGGTTGGAGCGATAATAGATAGGATTCCAACTCCCTAGACCTGGTGTTTCTCAAGCCTGGGGCACTTCCATAGTCCCAAAGCAAGCTCTGTAGCTTTGCTCTCCTGGGTCGCTGATTGGCTGATAAAAATGTCTCCATCCCCCAAGGGCCATGTCATACTCGACTAAATTAAACAAAGTAAGAGATGCCTTAGAGGTGCCACCTTTCATCATTAGCGCCAAGGAAGACACAGGAGAGAGAGAGAAGGGAGAAACAAGGACAAGTGCATACTCTCACTCCATACCAACCCCAATACACTTAGCTATCTGAGTAGTATATGGAATAATACAAACAAGAAGGCTTCCAAGAGTGGCCCTGATCCTCTCCTATACTCACAATGGTGTTTACACAATGCTATCTCACTGACTGATCAGTATATTTAGCAGGTTTGAAAAAATTGGATATTTTCAAGTTTCTTTCTGCAAGGAAATGTGAATTATTTGGGGTCGTAAACGCACATTAAATATACATATCAATATAACACGTGGTATATTTCAATCTAATCTTGTATCATTTGATCATGCAAAAAGAAATAAAATGAGAATACCATGTTAGTGTACGACCCAGATTAAACCAAATAATCTCTTCTATGGACGCTTTCTCCTCAGCAACAAAACCCACACACCCCTTACTAGTCCATTTAACCCCAGCACTTAAGACATAAAACTTCCCAGTTGAGTCCGTATTAGTGGTGGAAGCTTTTGTGACCCTGTTGGGAGCAGTCGACCCAGTGGTAGGGCCTGGGTTAAGTTGATGGAGAAGACACATAGTGGGGTTTCTTGAAAGAAGGAGTATTATTTAATAAGGCCCCTCCCTCGGCGCCCTCGGCCCGCCTCCTTGTTATTACTTCTGCGTGACAGGCAATTTAGCTGAAAAATTTGCCGCCCGGACCAGGCTGGGAAAAGGAGGAGTGAGAGAGTTTGTTTGGTTCTGCTCGAGGATACAGTTGGTCATGGTGAAGAGCTACTCCAGCTGACGCGTCCATGTTTCCCAATACATGGAGGGCTCCCCATAGACCAGCCCCAACAGCTTTACAAAACGCTGACCAAAACAAGTCCTGACACACTAAAATATACTCCATGTATCTTCCAGGCATGATAATCACAGCATCCCGTTCCTCACTGCCCCAAACCCATAGTGCTCTTCAATGTTACCCTCCAGCCTTCTTACAAGATTAAAATTTTGATTTAAACCAGTGTAATTCTTATATGTTTGTTGCAAAGGAATTAAGACTAATTTGATAGATAGCACTGATTAGGAGTTTCCCTAATAGGGAGTTTATTTAAATGGGTGTTATTTTCTTACTCCCTAAGGCAGGAAGGACAGGAAGTGGAACGCTGGGAAAAAGAAAGACTGCTCGCGCCAACTGGCGGACATTTCGTCAACCAGGATGGAGCACGTGTCATGGCGAGGAGAGGATTGATATTAATCAGCGTCCTATCTCGTCATCTCCCAGGAATGGAGAGAGAAAAATTACAGCAATGCATATTGGAGGAAGGCGGGACTCCAGTTCCAGCGAGAGAGAGTGGGTGAGTGAGTGAACGATCGAGTGAGTGGGAGTGAGTGAGGGAGTGGGAGGGAGTGTGTGAGCGAGAGAGAAAGAGAGAGCGAGTGAGTGAGTGAGTGAATGAGTGAGAGAGAGAGAGAGAGAGAGAGAGAGAGAGAGAGAGAGAGAGTGAGATGAACCAGAAAGGAATGAAAGGAGAGGTAATGGAAGTTTGGGGGACGGGAAAGGAGAGAATGGATAGAAGAGGGAGTAAAAGAAAGAAAGAGACAACAAAAGGACAGGGGATAGAGATAGTGAGGCACTCAAATACAAAGAACCAGACAGTGAAAGGAGAGAGGGGAGATGTCGACGGGAGATGAGAGAGAGACAAAGCAGACAGAAGTGGAAACCAAACATATTTGAAGGGACGATAAGACCGCGACACCTACTGGTTTCTCGACCAAAACAGTAAGTCATTTTGACACTGCTTGGGTAGCTGCATATAAGGTGGCGATAGATTATTGTCAAGGATACAAATAGATCTTTCCCTCCGATCAGGTGGAGAACCAAGATGTCCTCTAGTCTGTCCGCTCCCGTATTGAGCTGTGGGGCAGTACGGTCATCCACTTCCACCGTCACCGTGATCTCACAGGAGGAATCTGAAATATATGGAGAAAAGCTGCAATGATACATTAATGCAACAAATATCGCCACAAATTAATAATTTGTACTTAACCATGGAATATAATAATATTTATGAGCATTAACCAAAAATGCATCGCTCTATTTACTCCCGCAACCCTATGTGTTCCTCATAAAAATCTAAATTTTAATTCAACTTCCATGGTAAGTCTCTAAAAAATAAAAAAAAACCCACCCAAATAATTAATAATGAATATTAGTCTGGCAGCCAGCCACATCAACCTTGCAAAAATAACTCCCGAAGAGGTTATGACTGATTTGGGTATAAGTCATGTACTTTTGGAATCTTGATGTAAAGCTGACATTGTTGAGCGTTTC
Source organism: Sthenelais limicola (assembly GCA_942159475.1). Classification (NCBI taxonomy): domain Eukaryota; kingdom Metazoa; phylum Annelida; class Polychaeta; order Phyllodocida; family Sigalionidae; genus Sthenelais; species Sthenelais limicola. Next base: position 64,457,149 of record OW804097.1, on the reverse strand, counting down.
GACAAATCCAAGATGGCAGCTAAGATGGCCACGAAAAAGATTTTAAATCATAATTCTGCCAGTTTTAATATGATTTGCTTGTGGGTCTTTATCGGGTATTAGGAAATAGTGATCTCCGTCACTTTTGGTGAAAAAATGATTAAAGTGAAAAGTCCTGGAATAATGAGGTATTGGTATTTATATTGCTTAATATTTGAATGGATAGAAAAGATAATATCTTCCCAATATTACTGTAAGTTTTTCTGTAATATAAATTTTAAGAGCAAATGTCAACGAAAAATGGCTGCCATTTTGACAACGACCAATCATGCATTCACTGAGAGTTGCTAAATCGATATTACAAATTTTTCTACAATGAAAAAAATGTGACATCAGTATGAAGTAATGTTATTGCTTTAATGTAACGATTTTTTTAATTAATTTGTTCTCATTTAAATATGAAATATTTACATTTGAAATTATGCGTTCGTAGATCTTCACTGTATCAAATAAGGGTCGCGCTTACAAGCTGACGATAGTGAAAACACCTTTCCATTTATGTTTACATCGGACAGACTTCCAGCCTTAAGCTTTCACTAATCCTTTGGAATGCTGGAAACTATTCTAGCATTCGTAGCAACTAATGGTCTAAAAAGAGATGCGTAGAATCCGTGGCAGAATCATAGCCTCTGACGTATCAAGTTATATGTTCCTCCTCTTACTGAATCAGACCCAGTCTGATTGACTTTTTTTTTTTTTTTTTTTTTTTTTAACGATTTTATTTCAACTGGGGTAGACATCTCCCAGTAAACTGGGTTATTCCAATGCGCCCAGCTTTTTGGGTAACAGTGATTAAGATTTTTACAAGATAAATAAATGATCCGTTAAGTTGGTCAGCTACAAACTTTAACCATCGTGATTCATAACATTAAACCAAAAGGCTTAAAGCTGGTTTTGTCTCTTCACGTGATTTAAACTGACTTTAGTTACAACATATTCGATATATTATGAAATTATACAGTATTCTCGTGCCGATATACTCCTGGAGTTCCAATCCTAAACCAGACCTTTAGATTTCCTTGGAAGAAAAGACTGTAATCCTTGGGAAGAATAGAGGGATTATCTTGCAATTGTTTGTACCCTTATTTTTCTTTAAGAAGTATGGCTGACGATTCTTTAGGCATAATCCTCGTGGGTGTAAACAACAGTGGGTAAGATTAGGAAGGGAAGAAATACAATCCAACATTGGGGATATATTGTAGTGTACCGTCTTTTAGGCCCGTTTTCTATTTCAAAGAAACAAGAACATTGTTCAGTGATACAAGCCCTTTGCTAACTTATTTTAGATTAACCTATTAGATTTATAAATTGAACATTTCTAAACTATAGACGGAATCGCTATATCATATTAGATAGAAAAACTTCTATTCATGTTCAAAAAACGATTCAACATTAAAATTAATTATACAGAATTATAATTTGATACGGAACACACTTCACGGAAAACAACATTTGGGGCCCTTATTATATTAGGGCAAAGGGGGTGATAGAATAAAGCAGTACAAATCATGAGAGGCAGGGACATTGCAGTCACCAAAATCCACACACAATTTTAAGCTCCTCCCTAAGCTTGTGAGATGGAGGATCTCCATCATTCCTCCACAGCCGCACGTGGCCTTGGTGTGAAAACTGTTTTTTCCCTGACGCCTGTGAAGGCTATTGAAGGTGTTATATGGCTCCCTTTTTACAATCACCAGCACTATAAACATGACACACTACCTGGCCCGGGTAAGGCCACTAACGTATCTTCACGCTTAGTCTGTTATATTGACAACACAAAAGGATCCACATGGACAGGTTCCATAGACTGGGCTCGTCATATGAGAGGTTTTACTGTCGGACGATCCGTTTGCCAGGTTCAGATTTAAAACAAATTCTCTATTGTAACAGGTTCTTTATTGTCTGAGGTAAAAGGATAAAATATCCAAAACCAGGTTCTTCATTGTCTGAGGTAAAAAGAAAAAATATCCAAAACCATATACTAGTATATATACTAAAAGATATAATTTCCTAGTTCAAAGATAGAGAAATTAGGTTTATAATTTCTGCTATTGGCAGGTCTTCGAATTGTCTCCATGGGAAGTTATTACTACATAAATACATGTAAAAAAACAATCGATACAATACAGAGAAAAACCAATTAGGCAATATGCGACTCACTGCAAATAGAGGTGAAGATCAAATTATAAATTAATTACAAACTTACCCTAAAACATATTTGAGGGGCACACATAATTCTAAGCACTTTCAATGCAAGTTACACAAGTTTGGAAATGTAATACGCAATTAAAATAACACAAATTAAATTTGAAATGAAAAACTTCACTAAATGTGAATGAATACAAATGATCATCAGATTGGATTTGCGTACAGAAAAAGATAAGATCATCTCCAACACTTTTTCACGATGCGATTCATATGGGTGAGATTTCCTTGGTTCAAACCGTCTGTTTAGTTATCTTTAACTGTGTAAAAAAATGAATCTCATTTTTGTCTGAAATTTCGGTAATTTAAAAGGATTGGTGTAGGCGAATTGTACATTTTATGGCGATTTCACCCATATTGAATATCGTGTTATATGGCTATGGAATAAACAGATAAATATTTAAGTTAACCCCATCTAACCCACTTCAATATTGCATTAGAATGATGCCAATATGGCCAATGTAACACTTCAGATATGCGATTTGGTGAATGCAACCCTTCTGTTAGGACTAGTATAGCATCTATACATGTATTCTTCGGGTTGACTCCCAGTAGAATTGGTGGCGAGTAATAGAAGTACCTGGGTCCGTTTTGTATAAAACATGCATTTGGTCGATTAGCAAGGGAGAATTAGAGTATTCCCAACGCAGGCATTCCAGAGTTATAATTCCTCAGAGATGAATAACTCCAAACCCGAAACAAACAGATCCGAGTTCTCTACGGTATGCCCAGTGATATTGTATATTTATAAGCAATTGCGTAAGCATCAGAGAATGTGAAGACACTATTATGTGTTTTGTACACAAGGCTTTGGATAGAGTTTGCTTAGTTTTGCCACGTAGGAAACATTTGATTACATCTGGGCGACGACGCTTTTAGCAAGAACATCGTTTGAAATGGAAATTATATGTTAGAAATTGGATGATTGAAATTATAATGGAAGATAAATACGGTTATTTTATTTCCAAAGTCCTTTTCAGATGTAAAGGGATATTTACATGGAAAAGGAAGGCTGGGGAAAGGACAAGTATATAGTTCTTTATCCATTTTTTAACAAAGCTCTTTTCTTGTTTTTTTGTGTATGTATGAAAGGGAGTTTATTGATAACCTTTGTCACTCGATCAAACCATCTATTGTTTCTTTTTGACACTTACATAGGAATCACAACAAAAACAAGACTGTTAACAGCAGCGTTCCTCTTATATATTGATATTTTCAAGCTAACCTTTCCTATATATCCAGTGGCAACGCCTACACACCCATGTAACGTTAACGAAAAAAACTTTTACAACCTCCTAAAATGGTATAGAGCCCCTTACCTAAAGAAAATTGAGGGCTTCTAAAAATAACCAGCAAGGTACGGCTGATCCCTATTCATTTTTGAACGGAGGGAATCTTCCATCACAAACAGAGGCTGGATATTCAATGTTTATTTTCATTGTGTTTCGATGATTTATAACGGACGGCGAAGAAATAAAAAGGCAGTGATGAATCGTGATTAATGAGAAATGATTTATGAATGAATTTCGGTGGTGAAATTACTGGTTCATCACTCATCCCAGTAAAAACCTATTTAAATGTTCATAGCGGTGACTGAATTAGGGATTTCCCATGCAATTAACCGGTAAAATATCGGATATACATCGTTAGGCAAGAGTCTAGCTATTGGCGTACATTTAAATATTGTCACACATGCAGCGATAGGATTGCAATGCCCCCTATCACTTATCTTATACTTTATAAATATTCTAGTAGAACAACATGCCCCCAAACCATATTATCACACGACCGATATAGCCTTTTAAACACTTTTTGAAAATTCATTTCAAATTGCATTCGTCTGATAGACAAGCTCTAAAAATCACAAGTATATATTATAGCATGATGTGGCTCTCGCTTGTCACCTATGCAATGTATCCGAGTGCGGTGAAAGGGGTGAATAACCTTTGCTGTAGAATAATACCGCGAGCAAGAGTTAAAATTTGCCTATGATTATGAATAGGTTCTAAGGTATTCATAAGGGCTATAGTCCCATAACGTAAAGGTCTTTATCATGAGAAATCCATTGTGAAGCCCCATCCTACGGATTACCACGGATCATATATCCACATATAATATTCAACGATACCGCGCGTCACTTTTGTTAACACCTACTGCGGCGTAGCAGGATGAAAGGGCCAGGTTTTAGCGAGGTTATGGATCATCATAATAAAACTCGCCTTTTAATGTCAAATATTTATTACATGTTTTATATATCTTTGTCCAGGGACCAGTAGGAAAGAATCTCTTCAGGGTGAGTATATGTGGACTCCAGGAATGAGGAATGTCAGGGTATATTTTATATTCATTAATTTATGGATGAATATAATGCTGCAACAGTGCATTAATTACCTTTTTAACCAGAAGGTAAAGAAGAATATCTGTTCAGGGATTAATCTTATTTTCCTTGGCCTACTTTCATCTTAGAGATATGAGCCAACGGATATCTATAGGAATGGTGGTTAGAAAGCAATTATAATGTGGTATCACCACGATGTATGGACAACGGTATTTTTGAGTTTATAATAAACCACAATGCCACATTGAGGTGGTTCTGAAGTTATTATCTAGAAAGATACAACAATTTAAATCGACAGATTACAATAAAATCTCTAAGAGGCAAACAAATAAGTAAGCTTCAAACTTTGCACGTGCATCCATCGTCGGTATGAGAAATGTGCTTACTGCTTAGTAACTAAATCATCGTGAAAGTCTCCGATGGAGGACAGAGAGGATATTTCCTTGTAAGCAGCCGACAATTTACTCTTTATGGCGCCATTTAGGAAATTCATCCTCCGAGATTCGGGGGTCATCTTGGGGCGAATATTTGCCTAGCATATTCAGTCATTTTCATGAGGAGGAGGGTAATAAACCAGACATGGGGCCTTTAGGCGGAGACAGGCCCTGCCATTTCCATTCCGCGCATGTGCGCCAAGCTCCCAGCACACCCAGGCAGCGTTCTTCTTGGTTAGCTGGCGCGCAGTGTAAATTCCGAGGGCGAGTAAGTTAAAGTAAGCCAGTGAAGCGTGGATAATGTGGGCTTAATCTCAGTGCTAACCCGGGCCCTAATGTGACATTAATGCACATGATGATAACCCAACGCTGGTTCCCCTCTGCCCAATCCGCCCACCGCGTTGCTGCTGCTGCAAGCTGCAATGGGCCGGGCCGGGGCTGGTGGGGGTTTTGCTGATCAGCTCAAGCCATATTAACGTCCAGAAAGCATCCCAGCATGGACCACCACCAACTGGACCCCAGTATCACACCGTTAGTATGCACGACACTGACCATTGGTCATCTGCCGGGATTTACAGTGTTGCGTTCAGCATCCAGGGTTAATCTCTCAGGTACTGGAGTGAGACACACCTAGAGTCGTCCCATGTTGAGGATCTGCGCAAAAACAGCTGATTTTGCGGCGATAACCATCAAGGGGCAGAGGATATAGTAGATATATGTGCCTGAAATAGATATCCTCCTATCTACCTACCTCTGCTCACCCCCATCCCTACTATAATTTATAGGCACACGAGTCTCAGACACCTGCAGGGATAAGCTTTTATAATGCTTAAACTAGAGATGCCATTTGAAACCTCCAGGCACCAAAAAGCTGAGCCAATCCATCAGCCGATAGCTTCAGGATAGATAGTACTAGCTGAATAGATAACTTTGTTTGCTTACACTGTCTGCAGTAACTTCTTTGTACATAATTATAAGATGTGACATGACCGATATACAAACGATAAATTTATGTTTTATTCATATAATCTGGGCAAAAAGATGAATACTAGCATAAATAATTTTCTTCTTTACAAAAGAAACATATCAACAGGGTAAGGCAGATGAGTTGTACATGCCCCGACATGATGGAAAATATGCAATTTGATTTATCTCATGGTAGGTCTAATTCGTCCTCCAAATAGGTAATATTTCATTTGATAATGGTACGAAGCTATCTACCCCCTTCCCCTTAAACGTATAAATAAATAAAATATAACTAATAATGATATTTCATTTGAGGTAATTATGTAAATTATCTAGATGGGTTAGATACGATGCAGTAGTAATCGTTATGCGTTTTAGTTGGGACAAACTACCAGTAACCATGGAAAGTATAGTTACCGTATTAATGCTTGAAGCGGGAAGAAAATGCAATCTTAATCAATAAAAATAATTTAATAAAGTGAGAACCAACTTGCATAACCATCTTCAGAGCTATTAACAGCACTGCCATCTTCAAATTTTGTTAACTTTGTGGCTACGTAATCAGTCCTATAAAAACTCTATAATTAGCTCTCCCTAATCATAGCCCACAAGATAAAAACTGAAAACCATCTTGACAATTACAGTTATATTCACAATTAAATTAATGTAGAGAAACACGAGTAAAATAATTAATTAATTAGTAGACGAGTAATTAACGGTTGCACCTCAATGTGTTTGGATTTTTTTTTCGCTGATCGGAAATGGTCGTTCCACATACTACCCTTGCTTCCCTACTTTAATCTTTCTTTGTGACTGTAAACATCCAGGAGGCACTCACATAGCATAATACCTTACTGGAAGAAAGCCCAACAATAAGGTGTTGAATCACCTTTTTTTTAAAGATACAGCTTACTAGGGACTAAAGCAAGGCTACTATAACAAAGAGACTGTGGTATTATTAATTTATACTCCAGCAATACAGAATTTATAGAGGAATGTGCAGTTTATATGGTGGTTATCCGTAGCGATCATAAAGTATTTGTTGTTCTACAGTTTGCCTCAAACGTTTTTTTAAATATATATATTAAATTATTTGTAGATGTATTTAATGTTAGTATAGCGATGTTGATAATATTTAGATATTAAATAATTGTCAAAAATAAAATCTTCACAACCGACCCAGATACAGAGCCAGTGCCAGCTCGACTGGCTAGCTAGCACAAGTGATAAAATACGATATATTCGCCGGCCATGTCATCTTCTAAGACTAAGGGTGGTGAGCTTTGGGTGTAATGGCCAGTAACTCTGAATGTTGACTTCCTAAGTGAAAACTTATGGAGTATAAAATGTCAGGAGGATTTACACAGCCGCCACAATATCTGATTGAAGGGGGAAGAAACACATTTTCTCCAGCGGAATGCAGGGATTTTATCATTATTTTGTATCAGAAGCAGGTCCAGAACTTGGGGGAGCGTAAAGGGGATCAAGGCCCACCTCAAAATAATGTACCACGCAGATAAAGATTTTCGCACTTTTTAAAATACTGCGAAATCTTTAGGAGCACCGCGATTATTTTGCCAGCGAAGGTTTTCCACCCCATTTGAAGTCAGTATATTTCCATTGTACAAGATACTGAGCGTCAAACTAATTTCACTCAACCCCAAGATTCTTCACTCCATGCATCTACATTTTTGTGACTACATGTATTCCATTCCAGAAATCTGTATAAATATCAATATAATTATGTTACCAATTTGTTACTATTATATATCATGGCATATGCATTTAAATGCAGCAAACAAGTTCTGGGGTCAGCTGGAAAACCTTAGAACGCGACAGTTAGTATCTTCACTGTGTATTTGTTGCTCTATATACATCACTAATATTTAAGAAACATGGTGGAAATAGCCTATAAGTACGAGATGTCGATTCATTCGACCACTAATTATAATAAAACGTTGAGCTAAGTCACAGGACATTAGACATTTCCTAGTAGGGCCTGCAGTCCCCCACCCCATTATGGCACAGACTGGATCCACTCTCTACCCATCCGGGAACTTGGCGCATGATCTCATTCTTGGCGTATAACGACACCAGGAGGCAGTGAATTTTACCCAGGGATCAACAGGAGGATCATCGAAGAGCCGAAAATAACGCAAGTCAAACGGAAATTCATTACACCGTGGTCGGTAAGCAGAGAGCTCCTACTTCAGTTGGACACTTTCGCAAACCATATTTTCTGGTCGAACCACGAGGAAACAATTTTTCGGGCAGTAGGTAGTGAAAGGAACGAACGCATCACTTCATGTTTGAATAAATGAGGAATGTTTTGTTAGGATTTGTTTTTAGGAACATTGGATTTCATTATCGAAAGTGAAACCATACTCTTAAACCACAAGTATTCTAAATGCGTTTGCATTGATTGATGTTTGTTTGTTTGTTTGTTTGTTTGTTTATCTTTTATTTCAGTAAGCTCACAATTTACATTGCTATTCTCAGCTTATGAGACTCAGCCATGTCACATGGTTTATACGGGCGCTCTTATAGTTATGATGCCAGTAAATAATGAGAAACCAGAGTCTGGGGGAGGCATATATATCAAATGGTTTTCTCCACAATTTTGTTTCCCACTACTTAACTGTGCCACTGGGGCAGGCTTGACGAGTCTAAGGAGACTCGGTAACAAGTGAGGTGTGTAAGATAATGTAAGGGAGCATTTGACTTCGACTTCCACCCGGGGTTGCCTAGTCGAAGTGCCGCCACAATTCATCCACTGCAATGGGTTAAACTTAAAGAGCCACAAGTCGGAATCAACGCTGAGTTTATTAGTAAAATTGGGACTTTTGTAATTTTCATGATCTTTTTTGGAATAAAAATGTGACGTAAGAAGATTTTTCCTCTTAGAAGAGAAATGATAGAAGCGTCATTTGTATGGGCCAATCCATCTTTGTTACAGATGAGTGAGGAAAAGAGAACCCATACTCTTAATAGAAGTCACAATGGTGTAGAAATATGTTAAGGGAATCCCAAGGTTGGAGCTCGGTAATTTGTATTACAAGAGAAAAGGGTCAATCTAGGATCAACCTGCTAATTAACATGCCCAAGGGAAAAAATGTCAATCCTTTTTCGAGGGCGATGCATAATTTATGCGAAACGTTGAATGAAATTGATAATTTTGCACTGACTAAAACGTCCTGGATACATACAACGAAAAGAATAATGTAGATATTCACCCAGTGGTACTATGCGTTTGTCCTTAAAACCATGAAAAAGATCATGAAACTATGAACTATATTTTTGTATTCTTAAAATGTGGATCCACAATTTCTTTTTTATACATGTATACATTAAACAAACTGCAATTTAAGAATACAGGGATGAACAGAATATGTTCTAGCCAAGGTACGAGTATTCAGATATGTTGGTCTGTCTATTAGCAAAACGAGACTTTCTATAATGTGATCAACAACATCATAATTTGCTCCCCGACAAACATGTTTACCCAAACATGTGAACCCTGACGAAAACCCATAGGGTCGAAACGCGTAGGGTTAAGTAATAAATAAAATGTTCGCACAAACTACTTACCTTTATGTATGATTTGTTTGTGTGGGTCGGCTTTGAGCCATAGTTTACAGTAGCTCGGCTCATTCAGCTTATTGATGAATTCAAACTCAACGGGAACCTGTAAACATTTACGTCACACTATTAATAAAGGCTCGATTTAGTTATATCTACTAACTTCAGTTATGCTTATTTTCTTTTATGATCGTGCACATTTGTATTGATATATGAACACAAATGTTGAAATAATTAATTCTTAAATTCCCATTACACCCCAAACATTTGTAAAGGATTGAAGAAATGTTTTAACTAAATGAAACGGTTTACAGCGAAAGAACATGGCCTTATGTATCGATGTCAGTGATAAATGTCAAATAATTAAGACTAACCTGTCCAATATTAGTAACAGTAATTTTTCCAGACTGCGGTTCAATGAACTTCACATCGTCAAACTGAATCTGTAAAATAAAAAAGTGAATAATTAAATATGGGGTGAATTTTCGTAAAAGCCGTTTGTATAGAATCTTGAAGGGGGTTTAGGTATCGCTGTATATCGGTAGAGAAATGATGTTTTCATGGAGAAATATAAAGTTGTTGTTACATAGTTTGTTTATTTGATCACACAAGCTTTCGCCCTACTTGGGCTTCATCAGGTTTGTATAGAAGCAGTAAAAGATGGTCATGACACTGTTCATGGGTTCATAAAAAGACTCAGCATAACAACTTGTAAATTTAGGACAAAACTAGAGGGAAATAACAACTAAAATGCTTTCACTACTCCTCAATTACAGAGGAAAAGTGGATTTCAAATGAATTGTCTGGCGCTGTTTTGTATTGCTATCCCAAGCGTCACTTCAAAAGGGGAATGACTTAAAATATCAATTTGCTCGTTGTGTCTGGCAAATGATTAAGACAGAAACATATTATCCATAAGCTGTTCGGAAGGGTGTCACTTTCAATCCCGTTTGAATTATAGCCAAACCGAAAATATACTCCGATAGAAGAGATTAAAGACTGTGAGACTTTGTTATATCCGAAGCAAAATAGGATTTTCTACAAAAGCAGATATTAGAACATTGATACCTACATGCGTATTTTCGGGGGTAAGGTTGAATTTAAACGACTTTTTCTTTTTAAGAAAATTCTCTACCTAATATTACATAAAGAACCGTTAATGCCCTAGTCCACTAAGCCGATTCTCAGGCGATTTTGCGCCGCAGAGGACCCTTTTCCACTAAATTCCCTGAGAATCGCAGGAAAATCGGCTTAGTGGACAAGGCCCTTTATTCTAGAGACGGATGGGTCTGTCAGATATATACTGGGGACGCGAGTAGAATGACTAATCCTATATGAATTCTGGAGTATATGAGGGCGATATTGGGGAACAGGTCAAGATAAATACGGCTACAGTTCCAATTCTCCTATGATGAAACATGCATTAACGTTTAGGGAAATTCGGTACAATGTTCCTCCAATGAATTGTAGAGGTGTACAGGCATCACATTGTCCTGTGCGTCGGACACTGAATTGACACGACGTCAACGCTCTCATGCGATTTTCGCCGCAGAGGACCCTTTTCCATTAAATTCCGTTAAAATCGCATGAAAATCGGCTTAGTGGACAAGGGCCTTAATTCACATTTTATTTCTCACAGTTATTTCCCCCGATAACATTTTTACCGGCTTCATCGAAACGCAAATGCGGCTATGGCCACATTTGCAAGAATCCGACCCTTCCTTTCGCAAAAAATAGCCTTCAGAATTCTTAAAACTACGATCCTCCCACACCTAGAATTCAATTCCTGCTTTCTGGACATGGCAAATGCCACATCTAAAGAAAAACTGGAAAGAACACTCAGGAGAGCAGTCCGCATTGCCTCTCTATCGAAGAGAACCAGCAATGTGGACAATATTATGTCCAAATACAATCTCCTCCCCCTACAATCTAGACGCACCCTCCAACTCCTCCTCCTTATGCACAGAAGGGCCCACAGCGGTCCCCCCCCCCCCCCCAACCCATCTACCTCTAACAAAACCAGAGACACTAGGGCCTCCTCCATCTATAACCTCCCGATCCCTCGCCCAAAAAGGGAGGCATGCAGACGCACGCCTGCCTACTCTGGAGGTACACTTTGGAACGAGCTACCAAAGGCAATAAAAAATGAACAAGATTCAAGATCATTTAAAAACAAAGCCCTAATCATGCTAAAATCAGATCAGTAACATAGCTCTCTCTTTTTAGGCAGACACCAACTTAGTATTGCTGTCTAATCACTCTCTGCTACAACAACACTCTATCTATATCATACATCTCTAATTTCTTTCATTGCACACTGTTGGAGGTACGAAGTTACCTCTCACTGCATTGTATGTACTGTAACAAATCTGTAAGTCATCATTACCATTATGTAAACCTTGTTTGTAACCACTGTTTTTTACCATGCTCTGTACTATATTATACCGTATCGACTAATTCACCGGAAACGTAGTATTATTTCTAACCAGATATGTTAATCTAAAGTAGACTGCAGCAGCAGGTGGAACGCCACAGAATCTGTATTGTGTTACCTGTTCTCGACTATATCATGTGTATTTGTTTTGAGAAGCTGGATAAATAAAATCAGTAAAAAAAAAAAAAAAAAAATCTTCCGGCAACCAATAACCATCTAAATGGACTCAAATAGGCTCTCTTGATTTTTCGGGACCGTAAAAGAATATGAACATAATAAAATTCCCTGGTTAGATGTATGAAGACCATCACTATAAGAGTAAAATGAGACATTCACAGAATGAGTACGGAAACACCTCTCTCCGAAGAAGAAAACATCAAGATATAACCGCGATGAAAATTAGTAAAGCGATACTCTTTGTTAGTCTTCAGAATGCTATGGTTGTTACCACGAATGGTTGACCATATCCTTTAAAACCTCGAACTAATGGGATGTTGTTTGTATCCATTGGTTCCTGGAATGGTAATGATGGCTATCAAAGTACTTCTAAGTATATCTAGAAAACTAATTTCGTCACCAAACATATTAGCCACTATTATAAAAGGTGCGAGCATACGAGAACGTTTAGATTAATCATTAAATATAAATAAATTAAACAGATCTAAATAAAGATCTCAACTTATGTTCCCAATCATCCAGGGCTAAGGATAACACACAAATCACATTGAATAGAGCAGACGGTGCCATTTCTAACCTCCTAGTTTAGAGAGCTCGCACATTTAAAGGTGTAGACGAAACTAGAGCAAAAGACTTCAAAATTGTGATTACGTTTGTCCGTTCTAATGTATTCCGCTACTGTGGAAGGATATCCCTGAGTTTATTATGGATGCTATTCTAGGGGTGAATCATTAATTTATTAGGCAGAAAAATTAACAGGAACCAGCATGAAATCTGAATTTTAAAAAAAGAGGTACAAAAAAACCATCATAGTCTGTCGCAGACCAGGGAAAACTTACGTCTGTGATGTCGAGCTGAACTTGTGGAAGTGTATCGTTTTCATGTCGATCAAGTTCCTTCATAGTGTCCTCATATATTCGACGATACTTGGCCCCGTCAGTTTTCTTAATCTTGATTTGAGAAAATGTTGTTTCTATCAGTAAGGCTATATGAGATATGAAGATGATTTTATTTCAAGCAATAGTCAAATAAAAGAAGTGCCCAGGATCTTTCTATAGATAATATTTGCACTTTAAGACATGTTATTAGTAATTATAGACATCTAGGTCAAATAAAGGTTAAACCATCATCTCGTGAGACCAATTCAGCAAGTAATTAATAGTTGTTTTTTTTATGTTGGGATTGGTTTGTGTTTTATCTAGATGTGCCAATTACATCGATCAAGTTTGTTGTTGGAATGTTTTGGCCTTCCTCAAAGATATTGATTGTTAGTTTGTGGGTTGATTGTTTGAGCTGGATTGATTACCTGGGAAAGGAATACGGCACTGACGGGTTTGTGGTCGCTCAGTTTGAGTTTGGGGTGACTGCGGTATTCCATCAACTGGATGTCCTGGTCATAACCGCGCCACAGAACGCGGTCACACCACGCGGGAGCTCGGCATTTCTCACTGTAAGAAAAAAAGCAACAACCTTTAATTTAGTTTATGTTTCTAAGAAGTTTTGTTTTTTTTATATGTCATCAATGTTGGATAATTGAAGCATTGGAGCGGTGGCTTTATTATTTCAAAGATGGTGAGTAGGAAAATTCGAAAATACCGAAAACATATATAAAATAGGGTAAATGTTTGTGCAATTAATCATGTATGTGCCCAGATGGCAGGAATGTTGAGTAAAGCCCTTTAAAAAATAGTTTGTGTTTCTAAGATTGGGGTTGGTATTAAATACAAAAATATCATACGTCCCCCACGAGAAAAAGACCTGAACAGTAACCCCGAGATGCCAAGTCAACTAAATCACAATCAAACATCTCCAGTTTTTTCTTCGGATTTTAAGTGATATTATTTACGGTCACAATAGCATTTCATATAATATCAAGCATAGCCAATAATTTTAGTCAAATTTAGGCGTCACTGATGTTTTCAGATTAATAATAATGAATTGTATGTGCTTTCCTCTTGAGAGGTGCAATAAGTGAGGTGCAATAAAAAATATTTTCATCGTATGCGTACACGTATCGTGCTTCCGTGGAAGAAACTCGTCCAATAAATTTTCGAATACTGGCGGATCGTTCCATTCTCTCTATATATCAATTCATATTTAAACAGAGAAGTAGTAGTAGCAGATAGAGGTAGTAATAGTAATGACATTGTGGTAGTAGTAAGTATAAAGTAGACATCGTTGTAGAAGTAGTATTTACATGATAAAGCATACATGTACATTAAAAAAAACACAAGTACCTTGTATCCCAATTGTCTGTCCCAGTGTCATATTTATAAGTGGGGATGAATGTGATGTTCCCTTCTTTATAGCCGTCAAACACTTTGCGTAGCTTCCTCTGACGATATAACTAAGAAAAACAAACAAAAAGTAATAAACACCGTAGATTTTAAGGCACACCTGAAAGTGCAATTATTTGTAGAGGGATTTAATCCTCTATATTTAAGCAAACTCTGATAACTTTCTACCGTATGTTCTCAGAATATACACTTATCTCAGAGTAATTCATAGGGGATTTCCTGCATGGTGTTGATGATGTCAACCATTGGGGGATATCCCGGAATGGAGACGTCATGTGGGATTGGGAAAGAGGAGGCGAGCTGAGTGGCGGGGGGGGGGGGGGTGAGGGTGAGGGGGGGGGGGTCATGGGAGAGGCAGGGGCAGGGGCAGGGGCAGGGGCAGGGGCAGGGGCAGGGGCAGGGGCAGTGGAGGGCGAGCAGAAAGGGAAGGAGAGAAGGTGGGTGGAGAGGGAGAGAAAGAAGGATGGGGCGGAAGAGGAAGAAGTGATAGAGGGGGAGGTGAAGGGGAGGGGGAGAAGAAAGGGGTGAGGGGAAGTGGGGGTGAGGGGAAGGGGGAGGCCAAGGGAGAGGTGGTGTGAGAGGGAGGGTGTGAGTACGAGAAGGTGGGAAGAGGAAGGGGCAGAAGGAAGGGAAGGAGAGAGAGAGGAGAGAGACAAAGCGAGGCACATGAGGCCTGTGAGGGAGAGGGGGGGGGGGGAACTCATACTCATACTCGTGATTGATAACCAAGTTTAATGTTAAACGGGTTCTGTTGATGCCTTTTAAAGCAGAAAGTTCGTATATCTTTCCGGCCAGTTTATTAACACGGAAGGTTTTCAAAGAAGTCACATAAGTATTAATCACTGAAAGCCATGGCAAGAAATCCAGGTGATATTCAATCGGGTCCATTGCTTCTATCTCTATTTATATATATAAAAAACAAATGGGGCAATCGGTAATGGAAACGACTCCTACAAAGGACATCGTTCAACAAAGAAGACGATAGAATATCCCAAGGGAGGGCGACCCAATCCTACAGGCTGAAATGTCTAGGCAGCTATTTAGTAGTGGAATTGTATATATTATCCCAGTCAAAGATTCAGACATTGACCAGACGAAGAAAAATTGTATTTCTTAAATAATACAGTTAGCTTAGTTAAGTTGGGTTCACTTGGGTTCCTGTCTAAGTAGGCACATTAGGTAACAACACTAATTATAAGTATCAAAGCAGAGATGTATACTCGATATTATACCAACACACGTTTACTAAACAGACAGATGGTATGAAAATAAAACGAACCTGATCGTAGTCCATGAGGAAATGAATGTTGCTTTCCCCAATTTTAGTTTTCACCATCTCGTTTTCTATATCACTTAGGCGATAATTCAAATCTCCTATCCAAAATACTTGGCTGGAAATAGACGGAAATAAGCCGATGCATAAAATATCGGATTGGATGAAGGCGACTTTCACAATTCGCAATAAATTGTGGCAAATCTTATCAAATACCAAAAACATGACTAAATCATATACATTCCGCACACAATCTAACAATTTATAACTAAAAACGACGAATAAGGATCTATACAGAATAGTAGGTATATTTATTTTTTTACATCGAAGTTGTTTCGGTGTAAGTTACCACGAGCTTTACGTCTTGAAGAATAAGCTTGTGAGTAAAGACATGTAAAGTTATACTATCATTCTTCAACACGGTTGTATAAAGAGAATTTGATGATTCAGAAGAACACGATTCATTTCAACACATGGTGTACCCTGAACTGTTATTCCCCTTTCCATGATCTACGATTAAATCGTCAATGAAACCAATTTTGATTGACAGTCAAAAACATCAGGCAGAAGACCAGTGACGATTAGCTTTGGGGAAACTTTTTTTATATGCGTTTAAATTTTTTAAATAATTATTTGAAAATTTGTTATTTTTCAGAGAAAATCAGAGAAAGACGGTTCTGGTGTCAAATGAAGCGGAATTCTGAGTAGAATAACATTTTCAAAATTCACAAAGATATGTTTTGGAGGAATGTTTTGTGCATTTGAATGTTTTTTTAATATTTGTTTCGCCACACCCCACTGAAGTAAGGCCAGCCAATGCCATACGCAATAAACAGATGGCAGCACACATGGGATCGTTCCAGTCTGGACACACCCCTTCACTAACCCGCCCTCTAGTGTGCACATACAGAACTAAACTTCAGTTACACGGTACCAACTAAATAATACTAGGGGCCAGGCTGCTAATGGGGTGTCCCTACTCACTTTACTGACTTAGGACCACCAATTTGGGGTTAGGGTTATAACTAGTATTGGTATCAATCCATGTATTCTATTCCACTTTACAGGACGCTAGAAAAAAACAGTGCATCATGTACTGATGTACTACTCGTGAAATGATTTTACAATTGTTCCAACAATATATTAGTTCCACAACACTATCTGCTCACACTGTCGTTACTTGTAGGAAAACCCAGATCCATCTTGGAAGCGACTAGATACTAGGAGCCAGGCAACTAACGCAGCTATATAGACATTTTTTTTTTAATTTAGAATGTTTATAAAGCAAGTCAATAAATCAAATAAGTAATCAAAGATATGAACAATAATAAATTGTAGATGAGAAACATTAATACATACTCGTGGTCAGAGATGGTTGAACTTTTGCATTCAAATGACATCCTGGAATTAATATTTCTAACATCCTGCAAAAAAACACAATGCGTTGTCTTTAAACAATAATATACTCATTGTGCGTTGAATAATTATCCTTAAAATAGATTTCATTAGAATAAAGGAAAGGATTGTGACATCACACTAAACAAATACTTGTATTTCAAGAAAATAAAGCATGATGCCAGAGTCATTATTGGTAGAGGCATCATGATGTATACTCTGAGTTAGTCTGCACTCAAGAACTTAGAGAATAAGAAATATAATGATCGTGAATGCAGGAATACATGGGATTATTCAAATATATAAAGACTGGACGTGACTTCTATAAGTCAGTCCTTTTTCGACACATTCGACGCTCGCTAAATATACACTTTTAGATAAAAATATCACTGATCTCTTTACCCAACGGTATCTATAGAGAAATAATTGTGTAAAGCAATACTATAGGCTAAGTTTACAAGTTGTATCAACTCCCTTTACGCCCACCTCCCTCTTCCAACAATATGACACATATGTGTGATAACTAACCTGGTTCCTGTGCTCATACTCCTCAACGTGGGCGGCCAGATGGGAATTGACAAAACACAACTTGGTGTTATGCAGATCAAGTCGTATACCTACTCCACCTTTATTACCCTAAAAGTAGAATTTAATTTTTTGTTTTAAATAATAGAATAAATATTTGTTAGGCTATTAATTTAGTTTTGTTGGGAAAGAAATCAAAGATTCCACACCTTCATTGAAGTCATGATAACTTCCATCTAAATGAACAGTGGTGAGTATTTTGTAGTTTTTTAAAGATTTATATATGTATAGTGAATCTTTCACAGTACCTACATATGTAGTCATTATTTAGGATACAAATTTAACAGTGACGTTGTCCTTGATTAAATGAGTGGTGTGGCCATACACACTTCTTCCTTATTTTTTGTGTCATAATCTATTCATTAAATGTTAGTACTGCTCAAGACATTTTACAGTATTGGACAGTGTGTGGAAGCAATATAAAATGCCTTTGTAATAACAATTAACATATACCGTGAGTGGTGTGGTATTTATAGAATTATTGAATGGAAAATGCACAACAAATGAATTATACTCGTTAACATGATTTTTTCCCGGTATCATTTTAGGTTGGGCATATAACACCATCAAACTTGGACGACTCACCATCATTCCTAAAATACCGGTACCCACAACGTCATTTCTCACTTCGTATATGTGGGGGGAGAGTTCCTTACGTATGAATACAATAAGCATCATCCCAACAAGTCGCACTAGGTCCACCTGTGAAGTTAAGTATACAAGGTCTAATAGTATAATTTGGGTAAGTCATTAACACTCATTTACAAACAGGGGCAACTGTATCTAACCTGAATAAAACTACGTGTACTCTATTATGTAGGGGAAACCTCAAATTCATTACGTCAGAGATTACAGGGCCACTTACATGACATTCGGTTAGAACAGAAAAAAACAGTTGCTGAACATTTCAATGATATATTCCATAGTGCAGAGGGAAAATATGGTGGTTTATCCAATAGAACAAATATTAGATCAAGGCTCAGATGGAACAAAAAACAATAACAAAAAAGACTATATTGACAATTTAGAGATGAGCTAGTCTTTGGATACAGAAGAAACCCAAATATCGTAATATTCTAGTTTCATCTAAACTCAGTTGAAGTATAATAGCCTATTTGTCTCCTACTGCACGACACAATGCAGAACTGCCAGCTGATTGTGCAGTTTTGGAGAACCCCCCATCCCCACCCCAACCAAAATCGGTTCTTCGATAAAATAAAAAAAGTATTATATTTGAACATCCCCGAAGAAATAATGAGTTAGAACCTGTTGCCAGTGTAAACATATACTAATATATCACCTATTTAATAATAAACTGGACTTCAAAAGGGTTCACAATGGCGAGGGGTCTGTATTGAAGAGGTTTTGTCCCTATTGAACTGATCATAATTTAATAACAACGAGGTGTCCCGAATGAAGAGATGTCTGTATGACTATGTACATACATATGTTTTACTATATTCTGTTTTACTCCACTTCTCACTGACCTTTCTGTAGTCGGCACCATGATGGAGTGCGTCGACAACCCGCTCATACCACTCGTCCTCTCTAGCCGAGTCAGTGAATATGTAGGCGTTTTTACTTAGATCTAGTTCTTGGAACCTGAAGATAAAACAATTAAATGTGTCTGTCACACCTGCGCCAAGGAGAGGGGCATATATAGAGATAATGAAATGATTTATTAGCTCTATTGTTGTCTTTTAACTGCGACCTTGTATTAACTGGCATTCCAAATTACCTTCTTTAGCAAGATAATGATCACGAGGGTATTTTATATACAGCAAAAATTATATTTTATAAATCTGGACTAACAATATTGTGAGTGAAATTAACCAATACTTCAAACAAAAATATACCACATATGGAAAGCAAATGTGGGGATATCAGGAAAAACCTGTTTATATATTTTTTCAGTTTCAGTGGAGCCCCAACAACTCCTTTTATATAATGTTCTTAACAATTACAGTATCCAGTTTCAAAATTACTAAACATTTTCATCTGGGATGCCTATTTTGGAAGCTACATCTAATATCAGAAAAAAACTTACCCTATAGCGTATATATCAGGAGGTTCAGTATCACATGCCAGCCAACTTTCTAATGATTCTGATGCCGGCTTACCATTTACATTCCATGTCCCACAAAATATCCTATAAGAAATAATTAACTTCTTTAGTATTAGGCTTCAAAACTAAGTAACTGAACTCTAGGTCTATACATATTCATAAACAAAGAGGAGAAATGAGGTAAATGATCATCGGATAGATTTATATAGGCCCAGTAAACTATGTAGGGAGGAGCTCGCCACTCCTCTCTACCTACAGAACCAGCACAACAACATTTATATGCAAACTGAAGGTTGACATCAACCCATAGCCTTACCTAATTGTTTTAAGTTCCGTGTATTCTGCTTCCCTGGACGCCATTCTGAGCCTGATTTGGTTATCTCGTCCGACCACCTTGCCATCTCCAGTGTCCAAGTCATCTAAACCTTTTTCATAGCTCCTAGAAAATTTAACAAGAATGATCTCCCACGTCAAAATTATTTGAGACACTTTCATGGAATAAATATTTAGTGTGGTTGGCACTGTTAAAAGAAGACATAATTTCTTCCACTACGACTTATATGTTGAGTTTTTCAGAGAAGAACCGATTAACATTGAGGAGCAAAATAATGTTACCTCATCATCGGTTTGTCAGCAACCCTATAGAACGTAGATTGCGATAGACCAGGATCCTCCTCATATTGTTGATGGGATCTTGACCCGGCCTCTTCAACACCTAAATGATTAATAAGTTATTTTAATTAAAAATGTAAATTGGTAAACAAAATATGAATGGGTCGAATATCGAAGACCTAGTAGTAAAACGTGGTATTGCATCAATATAATAGCGAAAAAGCTAACGAACCCAAGTCCAACACAGAAGAAACGGTGCCATAAAGGTGGGTAGATATGTAATAAACATCACAGAAAAAGAGGTCTATTTTTAAAAACTAAAAACCATAATCCTCCCCAAAATCTAGGTGTATTCTGTGATCAGTGTATGACTAAACTTAGCATGCATGTTACTGGCAGCATGCAAGTTATTGGACTACCAAACCATCTTAATTATTGTAATTTGTGCTTCATTTGTATGCATGAATGAATATTTAAATGTTTATTATGAATTACGGTCCTTTTCAACCGAGTCTAGTTTGAAAGGTTGTATTTGGAAATTCCTTATTTTCTTTAAAATATAACATTGAAACACATAGAGGGTAAAAGGGCAAGACTTCTCGGTATATGAAAGAATAAAGGCTCGAAATAAGATAGGTTAATTGAAATAAGCAGGCTTTATACTAAGTAAATAAGGTTACCGGTAAGATATAAAAATGAGAAACATATAAATATAATGGTTTTTAAATGGTTAGTTCAGTAATTAGCTGTTATTTTCAATCCAAAGCCTGCGAATCACCCGACGTTAATGAACACACGCCACGCATAAAAATTAAACAGGAACATAAAAAAAAACTACAATAACTGTTAATTGCATTAATGATATTATGAAGCACATCAATATAAGAACCACAAAACTATCTTTCTAATTCTTTATTAAGAACTATGAGTGATGAAAAGTTAGTGTTATTTATTACTGTTATGTGTGGGAAAATGTGCTTATGACTTCGTGCATTAAGATGATATATGGAAGAATACATCTCTAAATACTTAGTGGATGTTTATCTTTTGTGGAAAACACATACAAACAGGCAACATTCATGTCTGATGTTCGCATAGACCTAACATTTATTTTGCAGCTATTTCGCCAAAGGGATCAAAGGAAGACAGTTCAGCTATTTGTACAGAATAGAGACCTGCTCCTAAGTAAATTGCTCAAGCAGACGGTGTAAAAAGGAGTGCTTTAAAAAATGTCAAACCTGAAACTATTTACCATGAACATTTCTGGCGTAAACCCCCAAATTTGATTCACAAGGTTGGGACATCCATATTCCGCCGATTCTTAGCGATCTTCTGGCCATTGCAGACTATATGAATATCCCTGAGAAAGCCCGTTATGGCTTTATAGTTGTACTCCTAGGTAATTTAGGTCGAGTACCGTAAACTCTAGTAGATATTAACTCAGGTATATAGAACTCCTTTAGTATGTAAGCGCGAACAAATTGAGAGGTTTACGGGGTTTACTTACAGACCACTGGGCACTCGTCTCCAACATTTTTCTGTTGTAATAGTTCATCCCATGCCCAACCTATATTTTGCACGGTACAAATCAGGTGGAGAAATTAACCAAAAGAAGTAGCATGCGCTTTTATCACGAGGTTCCAGCGGTGCATTTGTCTGAGCTGGGAACATAATAGTGCGTTCAAAGTATGCTAAGCTGCTTAAATGTTTGTGTATATATAGTAGGTGCATTTGGATGAATGGAAATCCAATTAGGTAACATGGATCTTTTAGAACGGGCCCCAGGACATAAACAATGGCACACTGCCTTACATGAATAGTAGTTCCCCAAGCCATGATTTAGGTTAATCGATAAATATTCTCCAATGTTTCTTTTTCATGGAATTTGTTAGTGTTTGAATTGAACATAGGGTAATGCAATATTGATACGGGCAAGCCATGTAGTCACAACGGAATTGTTGCTTTGGTTGATATTATGTAAGGTTGGCCATATAACGGTTGTACATTATTGATTCAGCCAACGTATGGATGATCTAGGCAGATGTTCTTTTGTTTTTTGATCGGGAAAGAGGAAAATGATTATGAACAATACTCACTGTTTGCTTCCTGCTGTTTGGTGGGGTCGAATATGTCGTTAAGGAAGGGGTTAAGATATTTCTCCAACCAAGCAAATGATGGAGGTAGTCCTTTAACTGGACTTTGAGCTACGATGTAAAACAGATTGAGGTAAATACAAAACGCTACTACTGAAAAA
This sequence comes from Sthenelais limicola, assembly GCA_942159475.1. Lineage (NCBI taxonomy): Eukaryota > Metazoa > Annelida > Polychaeta > Phyllodocida > Sigalionidae > Sthenelais > Sthenelais limicola. The sequence goes on along the minus strand of OW804097.1, from coordinate 64,434,496 downwards.
ATACAGACTTCATACAATGTTGATGGAAATAATAAATGGGTGACTGGATAATCAATACAATGTCAAAGGTATTTATTGATGGCGAATCAAATCAAATAAGCTTACCTTCACAAGCTCTTTTCAAATTTGTTAAGAAATCTGCGGTTTCTCCACTTTGCGGGATTTCTAAAACAAAACTTCCAGTCTCCGAGACTATTCGAACAGGTATAGCATTTCCAGCTGAAACGTAACATAGGCAGACATTGTTTTTATTATAAGAGACAATCTGCCACACAGTAGTTTAGTTAATCACCGGCGGTTCATAAAATCCGAGAAAGATTGTCTCATTACAAACGTTGGCTATATAAAATAATTTCTTACCTCCTTGGACAGACATCGGTTGTTCTGTGAATATTAGATGTGAATATAGATGAAATATATGATATCAATACATGACAATGTTTCAGTGATAATAAGTTCCTCCAAAATATCCAATTTTTATTAACATGACTTCTATGACTAAAGATTATAATAGCATCTATTTAGCAAATATTTTTTTCTGGATACTTTATTATGAAATCAAATACGGGTTTGATATAGGTTTATATAGAATCAGATATTGATATCTTTTAAGGCGAGACAATGCAAACTAGTTAAGCTTCAAAATCCGGATACTCAAACAATGGCCAAAGCCAGCGATATCCCTACGATAATTAACAAATACTTTGCGAATATAGGTACAAAAATATCTAATTCGCTCCCTCAGGTTAATGCTAATTTACACAGATTCGTTAGACAAGGTAATGTTAATACCCCGTATGTACCACTCACTGAAGACCAGTTCTTAAAGTTACTTCATGAAGTCGACCAATCTAAGTCGTCAGGCTGTGATGAGATCCCGATGAAAATTTATATATGTCTGTTTAAAGCGCTTAGAGGCCAAATGGTTTATTTACTGAACAAATCGGTTGAAATAGGGTTAATCCCAAGTACATGGAAAAAAGCTACTGTAGTCCCCATCCCGAAGAAAGGCAACTCTACCCTTGTTAATAACCTTAGACCAATCTCACTCACCCATATTGCTATAAAATTACTCGAGAAACATATCAATTTACAGGTTCAGCTATTCTTAGATACCCACAATATATTAACTCCGGCTCAAGGCGGATTCAGGAAAAATTCCTCAACCATAGAAACTATTAATTTATTACTGTACAAACTATTACACAATATGAACCAAGGTAAAATTAGCGCATTAGTATTTTTTGACTACCAGAAAGCCTTTGATTCGATAGACCATTGTCTGCTACTTAAAAAGTTATCTGCATATTGCTTCCCAGAATGGCTCACGAAATGGATTGGAAATTATTTATCTTATCGTAAACAGAAAGTCAAGGTCAATAATATTTGCTCAAACTATTTACCAATAGAGCATGGAGTTCCGCAAGGCTCTATTTTGGGGCCAGTTCTATTTAACATTTTTGTTAATGATATTGCTGAGTTGAATCTGCAAGGTAATATGCTCTTATTTGCGGATGACATTGTCTTAGTAAATGACGCGCACATAGAAGGTCTGTTGATAACTAAATGTCAGAGCGACACTGAGCTGATTGCGAATTGGAGTTCTAATAACAAGCTAGCACTTAGCCTACCCAAAACAAAAACAATGTGTATTAGACCCAATATAAGAAGTACACTACCTCTACCTAACCTAAAAATTAAAATAGCAGGCACTGACTTAGATTGGGTGGATTCATTCACCTACCTAGGTGTTAAATTGGACTCTAAGTTGAATTTTCATGATATGGCAACCAACATAATTAATAAAGCCAATGTTCGTCTATACAATATATATATAAACCGAAATGCACTAGATGTCCAAACTAGATTACTTCTTATTAAGACCATGGTAGTCACTTAGACTACGGTAACATTTGCTATATGAATGCAGGTCAAAAATTCTTGATAAAATTACAAATATTCCAGAATAAAGCCTTACGCTTCGCCCTAAAAAAACCACGCTGGTATAATACCTATGCCTTACATGTGGACTCAAATACTATGTCAATTGGTTCGAGAATCTTTCTTAATATAATGAAATTCCTCCACAAACAGATGCACTTCTGTAGAATTCCATGGATAGAACTAAGACACTTGGACGAGAATTATGACTTCAGAGAAAACCGGCAACTAAACTTTGAAGTGGCTAGACCTGTGTCTTCCCTATACCAGAAATCCTTCTGTTATGATGGTATATTATGGTGGAACAGTTTACATCAACGATATAAAATATATCAATCCACCCTAGCTTTTAAGACTAGCTTAAAACAAGATCTTATGACCAATGTCATACGGCTACCTAACTCATTGAGACCCTTGCAAGGATAAGTTCTCATTTCCATATTTCCATATTTATTGTTTAATGATAATTATACAAAGACCATAGTCTGACCCATCCCCTCCCCCCCCCTCACCCGCCCCCCCCCCCCATCTCATCTCATTACCCATACCCCCATCACCCCATCCCCCTATACGTAAAATTTAAATGTATTTGACCTCACTCTCACTTAATTTAATGCTGAATGTATGTGCTGAGATTTCAGGGTGTGGTGGAATATCGGATCCGATCCGAACCACATTAAGTTCCATGGCCATAGCCAGATCATATAACCTGAATAAAATTCGTCTAAAAAAAAAAAAAAATATCTAATCGCGCAGCATCCCTATCAAGAAGAGTAGAAATTACTCAGGTCAACAATGATGCGATGAGGGTTTGACCCATACTGGTCCATTTGGCACCTACCTATGGTGAACTTAAAATTGGCATTGATGGGTATAGCAGAATTACTGGGCAGATGGAGGTCACCTGGATTTCTGGTGGGTATCTGTCCAAGTTGATACAGAAACAGTCTGGCAAAGAAAACAGGAGAAGGAAGTTATTACTAGGAAAGTTTGTTCTAAAATCGTTGGTAATATTTGTTTTTTAAACGTTTGTTTAATACCGAGATGTGCCCTGGGTTATACAGGGAGAAGATGTCTGCTCTCTAGGCCCATATATGAGAGAGTCCCTTCAAGCGGAGGGAAAGCCTCTCGCCTCAAACCGCAACGTGCCATTATAATTCCATTAAGACCGCAAAATGTCATTATAATTCCATTAGAACGCCTAGTCTGATTAGCGAAGTAGGCGTCCAATCACTGACATACCATTCTTTTCTGATCTGAGGGTTTGGGCATAGACTGTCTGGGGAAGGGATTAACTGTATTATATATATCAAGTAAATTCCTTGGAAAACAAGGGTTATGTATAAAGACAGCATAATATTACAGAATTCCAACCATTTATAGAACAAATAGAAAAATTAAGTTAATTGAATTAACAAATATCTAGGAACTATGAATAACCAACATATGAATGAACGACAAATTGTATTATAATATACCAGGAAATCAATGCAGACCTATGAGAATTACATAAAGGCTTGGCGCTCTACGTAATAACGTAACAATATATCAATAAAAGACATGATACTTACGCGTGTTCATTGGGGCCTCTTATGAGGGCAACGACCCTTGTACTGTTTCCATCTTCTAAAACAACACTTCCCAGAAACGAGTAAAATAATTAAGGGTTTAACTGAACTCTAATTAAATTCGTCCAGGGAAGAAGCTGGATTCGAAAACCGTTTGGCATGGTTTAGTCGTTTAGTATTTTATCTCAGTCTAAATATCGCCTTCTAAACGGAAACAAGAGGAACCATCTAACTTTTCCTGAATGCTTAGTTTTCAGAGTTGACGAGACGGAGAGCATGTTTATTTCAAGAGATCGGAAAGCCATTGTCTTTCATTAGAAACCAAGACATTAAAAATAGAGAATTCGATAAAAAAAAATGTGTACATGTAAAATATAACATTATTAAAACTATCATTACACATGATTTAGTACATCTTGGTGTAATAGTACTTTGAGTGACGAGCCCCTCTCCTACCATGCCATATTAGTTAACTGTTTTGGGTCATGAATAAGGCGTCGATTCTTGTAAGTACGTAGGATATAATATAAATCAGACTTCCTGGTTAATTCATATTATGCCATAAATTCAATAACCTGTTAAGACTGTGATTTACAGTAAGTGTACCACGAAGTAAATATATTGGGAAAGGATATACAAAGGCACCGGTCCTCCCCGATCATTTTCTGATCTACAAGATCCTTGACATCCATCGTGCTGAATTCTACAACATAAAAAAAAAAGAATTAAATAGTCAGATAATACATTTTGTTAACCAAGTGAAAACTTATCGAACCAGCAAAACAATAAAAATAACTTTTCTTAAAATTGGCTCCTACATTGTATGCAGTAGGGAATACAAGACGCTTTTGGTTCTAGATGTTGTGTTCATCAACGCATTTTGTTTAAATGCCACCAAATGGAGGGGTAAAACCCCACATCCAATGACCCCCTCCTAAAGCTGGTTAAATGACTGTCAAATGCACTAAGAAAGCATTTCCTCATAGTACATAGTACCACAATGCCACTGTTGGTGCCAATAATACAAACTAATGACTGGTACTACTCGGTAGTCTCTAAGAAACAGCAAACAGCTACAGCATGGCCAGACAAACAGCGTCGTATTAATCAATAGTTTTCTGGTATAGATGCCATAAACAACAATATGACAGCAAACTATGCCATTTTATTTCAAAACAACATGAGGAACTGATTGGCTACATTTACCATTCACCTCACCGCCCTCACGTAAAGACAACAAAAATACACTTGATCCAAAGAGAAATGCAGAGGTGAATGCTATATAAAGGCTAATCTGAAAACTGATATGAATACTAGGTCTGCTTATCAATCAATGGAGTGTATGAAATATTGTCCGGGAAAAGTAAAGCGCAAGCTAACCAAGTGCAAAGTAAACATAATCTTGTTCAAAGCCGCGCCATAATAGATAGGGTCTATCAGCGAAGTGATATGGCAGATAATTCCCATCGACCGTCTCACAGCATTATAGCTATAAGGCGAACAGGAAACGACTCCTTGTAATAAATCTGTTCCCATATTTCCAGTTATAACATTGCTTGACTCCTTCTGAAGTGGCCATTTAAATTAATCCACTTCCAAGTCTTCTATATTAAGGACTTTAAGTGAAATTTCCTATAATATTTATTGTTCTTTTGTTTTGGTTCCTTAATTGGTGTGTGTGTGGGGGGGGGGGGGGGGGGAGCTAGACATTATGTACTAGCATCAGGTACATTGTTCTCAGTAATGGCTGATTATCGATACATTTAATACAGTAGAAAAAAGTATTACCAGATAAGCATATATATGTAGTTGACCTTACATTTGCAATTTTAAGCATACAAAAATAACAAAAGTGGTCCCACAGAAGCACACAATTAAAACCTGTGTACGGGCAAATTAGGTTCTGGTTTGATGTGCATGTGGCTAAGTTAATAAGGGAACAAGGTAGAAATGGTTGTCACGTCTAGTTTACATTTATTTACGTCTAGTTAATAAGTTGATAAATTTATTTAGCTTGAGATCACAAGTACCCCTCCAAAAATATCATATCAGTTTTTTTTTATAATAACAGAAAAACATGATGTTGCTGAGTCACCTGATGTATGGTGAATAAACAGGCACCATTAAAAAATTCGTTGCTAAAATACAAAACATAAGTAAATTTGGTGTGTGTGTGTGTGGGGGGGGGGGGGGGGGGGGGGGTGGAGGGGGAGGGGACACAGTGCAAACTGATTTTCGCCCGGTTAGCTGGTTGATGTGAATTACGTACAGATAGAGAAGACATCAAATACGTGTTGGTTCTTTTATTCGGTCTGATGTTATAAAGTCCACAAACTATTTATATAGTAAGTACATAACTATCACCAATGTTCTAAGTGCACACCATTGACCAAGACTGAAGAGGTTCTATAATGACTTGTTGTTCTTATAATAATTAGGTATTAAGAAATGTTATCGTAGCTAAGTAGTAATTTGACTAAACTTAACAAACTGCTGTCAACATGGCTGGTTAATGAACATTGTTTTGAATATTTTAGTCAGAATATGGAGGGAAATCTTGAATACTATTTTTTATGCCCTCAAATTTAAGGAAATAAAAAATTAACGTATACAAATTTCTTACTTTAATCACTACACCTAGTTAGTGCCAATTTAAGGTATTTGGAAGCCATGAAAGATATTCGAAAAATACGTAGAAAATTCTGGCCAAATCGGGTCTTAAAGAAAGACCTTTCGAACTTCACAGGCTCCACCTTTATAAGATAATAGCTGTAACAGAGACGTTGAAGGTGGCTGGGACATGTTTAAGAATGTCAGGGTCTACCATCAACAGCCATTAGAAGGACAGTCCAACACCAAAAGGCAAAAGACACAGAGATAGAGCAAAAACAACATTGAGAAGAAAGGCAAATAAACAGAACAAAATCACAATACAGAAATTCCATCTTTTATATATTGTTATAGAGTTAAAAAAGTGGTATCTCTAGTTAGTTCGTCCTTTTGACGATTCGTTTTATTCACTTAATTATTAATTACAGACATGTCATATCAGGTGACGATTCGCCCTCTGGCGAATCGCCTTTTTATTCCTCTATAAACTGGACGAATGTACTTCTGAGACGATTGACGACTGTACTGGGGGACGATTTCCTCATATGTATTGTACTCTGTGAATTGGCCTGCTTGAGGTCCGCGTTTTTGTTATAAAAGCATGAGTTTGTGAAATGAGAGACAGAATAAACCTGGCTACGAAACTAGAAGGTTGTTACGTTGATTCTACTCGAATATAACCTGACCAAAGTATTGATCCTAGTCGATTAAGTTATTCATCTACTGGCGCTAAGAATAGAGCGATTGGCGAAGCAACAAGACTGAGCTGGCGAATAGGCAAATCACCTTTATTCAGACGAATAGTAGTAGTATACAATAACCTACAGTAATATGGCATACTCGACTTCTCCATCACTTGAGCATCTCTGGGACGATCAACCAATGGGGGAAGACCCCCATCAGCTCATGGGCCAGCGAATCGATGAAAGGCGAAACCGTATCAATATATATATATATTTTACTGCACATGAAATCATGTTGACGTATCATCAGCCGATAACCCCCCCCCCCCCCTCCCGCAACACACACACATCTACACCCTTTAAGTTGCAGTGTATCAATCAAGAATTTAAATAGGCATGAGAGTGATACTCTCCCAACTAAGAGATTCTAGTCACGCTTCAACACTTTATGTGTGATATGCGCTACACATATATATATATAATATGACAACTCTGTGTGTCAACTACTAGATTCAGGCTGCGAACATTCACGCCTACCATCCCTATAACTTGTCACTTTTAATTTATCTGAAGATTTTTGTTCAACCTCCTCAAATTTCTCTTCAGATCACAATACATCCATAAGTTTATTCCAGGCTACGAGTACACCATCTTACAGTAATATACTATATATATAGACTAGAGACATTGAATCCAATAGGTTGATAGCAGAACTATTTCTCCGTGCTTCCAAAAATTATCTGAGCCATCAATGTGTTGCAAGTAAATGGACTTTATATTGGGCGAAGAGGGAATACTCAAAAGCTAGGGTGATCTGAACCTTGGAATGACAAGTTAGAATATATGAGGATTTTTTCCAATGTCACATAATATTATATGTGTACACCCGAAATGCACTAGTAGGGGCCTTTTTCATAAGACATTTGATGCAACGGTAAGTCTGTAAACTCCCTGATTTAGGGGGTGTTATACTATAAGAGTATCCGCTCGGTCAGTTACACAGGCTTGTGTTATACCATACCATCAAGCTCTCCGCGAATCACCTTTATTCAGACGAATAGTAGTAGTATACAATAACCTACAGTAATATGGCATACTCGACTTCTCCATCACTTGAGCATCTCTGGGACGATCAACCAATGGGGGAAGACCCCCATCAGCTCATGGGCCAGCGAATCGATGAAAGGCGAAACCGTATCAATATATATATATATTTTACTGCACATGAAATCATGTTGACGTATCATCAGCCGATAACCCCCCCCCCCCTCCCGCAACACACACACATCTACACCCTTTAAGTTGCAGTGTATCAATCAAGAATTTAAATAGGCATGAGAGTGATACTCTCCCAACTAAGAGATTCTAGTCACGCTTCAACACTTTATGTGTGATATGCGCTACACATATATATATATAATATGACAACTCTGTGTGTCAACTACTAGATTCAGGCTGCGAACATTCACGCCTACCATCCCTATAACTTGTCACTTTTAATTTATCTGAAGATTTTTGTTCAACCTCCTCAAATTTCTCTTCAGATCACAATACATCCATAAGTTTATTCCAGGCTACGAGTACACCATCTTACAGTAATATACTATATATATAGACTAGAGACATTGAATCCAATAGGTTGATAGCAGAACTATTTCTCCGTGCTTCCAAAAATTATCTGAGCCATCAATGTGTTGCAAGTAAATGGACTTTATATTGGGCGAAGAGGGAATACTCAAAAGCTAGGGTGATCTGAACCTTGGAATGACAAGTTAGAATATATGAGGATTTTTTCCAATGTCACATAATATTATATGTGTACACCCGAAATGCACTAGTAGGGGCCTTTTTCATAAGACATTTGATGCAACGGTAAGTCTGTAAACTCCCTGATTTAGGGGGTGTTATACTATAAGAGTATCCGCTCGGTCAGTTACACAGGCTTGTGTTATACCATACCATCAAGCTCTCCGCGAATCACCTTTATTCAGACGAATAGTAGTAGTATACAATAACCTACAGTAATATGGCATACTCGACTTCTCCATCACTTGAGCATCTCTGGGACGATCAACCAATGGGGGAAGACCCCCATCAGCTCATGGGCCAGCGAATCGATGAAAGGCGAAACCGTATCAATATATATATATATTTTACTGCACATGAAATCATGTTGACGTATCATCAGCCGATAACCCCCCCCCCTCCCGCAACACACACACATCTACACCCTTTAAGTTGCAGTGTATCAATCAAGAATTTAAATAGGCATGAGAGTGATACTCTCCCAACTAAGAGATTCTAGTCACGCTTCAACACTTTATGTGTGATATGCGCTACACATATATATATATAATATGACAACTCTGTGTGTCAACTACTAGATTCAGGCTGCGAACATTCACGCCTACCATCCCTATAACTTGTCACTTTTAATTTATCTGAAGATTTTTGTTCAACCTCCTCAAATTTCTCTTCAGATCACAATACATCCATAAGTTTATTCCAGGCTACGAGTACACCATCTTACAGTAATATACTATATATATAGACTAGAGACATTGAATCCAATAGGTTGATAGCAGAACTATTTCTCCGTGCTTCCAAAAATTATCTGAGCCATCAATGTGTTGCAAGTAAATGGACTTTATATTGGGCGAAGAGGGAATACTCAAAAGCTAGGGTGATCTGAACCTTGGAATGACAAGTTAGAATATATGAGGATTTTTTCCAATGTCACATAATATTATATGTGTACACCCGAAATGCACTAGTAGGGGCCTTTTTCATAAGACATTTGATGCAACGGTAAGTCTGTAAACTCCCTGATTTAGGGGGTGTTATACTATAAGAGTATCCGCTCGGTCAGTTACACAGGCTTGTGTTATACCATACCATCAAGCTCTCCGCCTCAGAATCCATTTCTTTCCGAATTTGTCTATATATGTTTTATGAAAGATAACACTGGGGACAGAAATGGAGTCACGCTTCAACACTTTATGCATGCACTTCTAAGTGCACACCATTGTACTAGATACACTAGATGCATGCAGTGACCCCTACCAAAAATGTCATAGTGATTTCCAAACGAGCTGGTTTACTATATTTCCTGTGTGGAACGTGGAACTGGGGGATAGCATTGGATAGATATTAATGAGTCAAGTCATCCCATACCCATCCTTATAACAAAGACTGACGAAGTGACCAATACTGACAGAAAAGTAAAAAAAAAAATACCTACAATCATTATGGACACGCGAACAAGTGAATGTGATAATAAATGCACATGCATCTACATTACAATATACTATCTTATTTATATCTGGGTCAAATGGAGATCAATTGGTATGATATATATCCAGAAGTATCAAACTGGTAGGGATTGTCGCTTGCGATAATTCCTCCTCATTGAGTAGCAGACAGCAGGGGAGAACGCCATCACCCCCAACGGAAGTGCAGGAAGTTATGTCATCCCCACTTCCCTCCAGCTCGCTGGTCACTTCCTCTCCCTCTGTCCATTCAACTGACCCACGCACAGGAGAGAGGACTGGAGGAAAATTTGATCGTGCGGGAGCCCTGTTATGTCCGAAGCCGGACCCCTCTTCTCCCCTCGCAAGACCAGAAACCTGCCCAAAGTGAACTACGTAGCAATGGCTGACCCTAACAAGGACACCAAGAAGCCTAAGCCTAAAAGGAGGCCCAAGCCAAAGAAACCAGTCACCCAGGGCCAAATGGAGACTATCTTCGAGGAAAGTTCCGAGGAGGAGGAGGAGAGTGGTCAGGGCCCCAAGCACCCTCCCCAAGACTCTCCCAATCGTGAGTTCAAGACCCCAAAAGGGCCCAGGAAGACCCTCACTGCCAAGAAACAACTCTCAAACGTTGTTTCTAGTCTCTGTGATGCACTAGTCGAGACTTCTAAGGCCAATGCCACCCCCAACTCAAGACAACGTGGTGCACATGTGCACATGGTGCACATGGTCACTCCGGGGGCCGTCGCCACAAGCACCGCAAGCGTCCCCCTCCACCCTCTGACTCATCCAGCGAGCCAACCTCCTCAAGCTCATCTTCTGACTCCTCCTATCCTCCATCGCCTAAGAGGAACAAGAAAAGGAAAAGGGCTTCAAAGCATTCTAGGAGAGATAGAAGGACTCCTGCGGCGAAACGTCACCCATTCAGAGAAAGGCGCCACTCAAGCTCCTCCAGCTCTAGCGATGACAGCGATGTGCCAGACCCCACTCACCTCTAGAGGTCGTACAAACACCATAAGCTCGCCTCCAAAGCCCTGGCTCGCCAATACAGATCGAAAGGCTCCACAAAAGGTAAAAACAAAAACTTGTATCTTACCCCAGAAAACTGCCTTCCCCCTGACCTGGCCACTAGAGTTGATGCCGAAAAACAGGACCTAAGTGTTGTGGAATACCTATGTGGATTAAATCTCATGGCAGCCACTATGAACAAGGATGGATGTAGTGCTACCACCCTATACCACGTAAACATCCATATAGCAGAGGTGGCTGAGGACGCCGTCTCACGTTCTGGAGAAGCTACTGTCCTGTGGTCACAGACTATCATCGACCACATCTGCTCTTCAAAAATAAAATGGAAGGATAACTCATACATACAGCAGCAAAGGGCCCGGATAAGCTGGAATACCAGGCCAATAATACCAAAACATAAGAAATCGCGTGGAGTAGCCTCCCCCTGTACTCCATATAACTCAGAGGAATGCCAGCACAACGACTCCCACCACGAGGGTCCCTCCCTGATGTTACACTGCTGTGGGTTTTGTTATTTTAATACTAAGAACAAGGAGTTTCGTCACACCGCTAAGTCTTGCAACAACCGCAAGGCTACCCAAGGCCGGGACTCCAGTAACAACTCACAACAAAACAAAGGCAAGCGTGAATGGTCCCGCTCGTCTTCTTCCGACTCGGCCAGCAAGCCGACCGAGTCCAAGACAAAAAACTAATTCTATGTCCCACCAGCACCAGGGACAATAATACTGGTGCCCCCGACTTTGACTCTCCCACATTTATTAAGACTCTTACCGTGCAAATTCCATCGATTCACGAACTCGGCCATGACAGGCCCAACACAGGAACCGGAAGTGGGCCCAGGCTCCCACAAAGCCCCTCTCAAAACAACAAAGATGGCCGCCACACTTCCGTCGCCTCTGCAGCTCGAAAAACATCAGGTATGATTAATATAGCCAGATCTACTCCTTGTGAACAATATGAACTGTACAGTACTGACACAATGAAACATGCTGAGGGTTTGGAACGGCCTATGCCGCATACCCTAGCAGTGAACACCATATCTCGCGTCGGCCCAGCCGGGACGAGCACCAACCACGGGCAAACCGATGCTACTGACTCCACCGATACTGACTCCACCGATGCTATAGCAATCACGCCCGAAGGATTAATACACGAGGACTACCTGGATGTGGAACAGCCTACGCTGCACTCCAAAATACCTCACAAACACTCAACTATGCTAAAGGGAACTGAAGGTAATAACAAACTGTTTCCATCCACCGTCTCTACCCCTCCTAGTGTTGACCACTCCCAGGCCTCACTCTCCTTCCTGGAGGGCCTGGCCCTAGTGAACCCATCTATCACCGCCGCCGCCCCACCTCCAAACATCGCCTTCTCCAACTACAGTAAATGGCCATACCCTGCACTTGTCATCCCGCAAAGCCTGGCCAACATCTACGAGGCTGTGCGAGCGGCAGGTGCTCCTAACTGGAAGGGGGCTAGACACCGTCTCCGAACAACAATGGACATTCTAACATGGAGACAGAATGGCACTAACCATAGGGATGACGAGGTGATCTTTAATGGTATTCAATTTGGCTTCCCAATTCAGTATACGGGCGGCCCACTCTACTCAGACACACCAACAGTCAACCACCCTTCTGCATTAGCTTTCCCCGACCACATACAAGACTACCTCGACACAGAATGTACCCTCTTGGCAATGTCAGGCCCATTCACCTCACCACCGTTCGTCCCATGGTGCCACACCAGCCCCATGATGATACCAGCCCAAGTCTGATACAGCCAAGAGACGAATAATAGTTGATCTCTCCTTCCCTAATGGAGGTGTCAATGCTTGGGTGGCCAAGAACTTCTACAACACCCTCCCAGCCACCCACAACCTTCCTACTGTGTCAATGGCCTGCTAAATCATCAAGAGCATGGGAAAGAGAGATGTTGCAATGGCGGTCCTTGACTTATCAAGAGCATACCGTCACTTTCAAACCTGCCCTCTCGACTGGCCCCTCATGTGCGTCACCCACAACAACTTGACCTACATGGACCGGGCCCTCCAATTTGGGGCCAGAATGTCCTCCTATGTAATGCAGCTCGTGGCCTGCTTCATAGTGAGGGCCCTTACTAAGAAGAATATCACCGCCCTCATGTACTTAGATGACCTGCTACTAATAGCTCCATCCCTAGAACAACTTCAAGACCACTTCGCATCAGCAAAGCTGCTTATGTCTGACCTGGGCCTCAAGGTAGCCGAAGAAAAAACCCAGCTACCCTCAACTAAGGTCAAGTGGCTGGGCATAATTATTGACACTCACAACAACAACATCACCATACCTAAGTGTAAACTGGCTGAAATAAAATTATGTTTGGCGGCTACAGCCAGTAAACACATAGTATCCACAAGAGACATGCAAAGCATAATAGGAAAGGTGGCCCACCTCGCCAAGGCTGTCAGGCCTGCCACCCTGTTTATGCAACGCATGTTAGACAGCCTACGCCTGGCCAAAGGAGGACCAGTCATAATATCGAAGCTCGTGAAGGCCGACCTCCGCTGGTTCGACCACTTCATGATCGACTATAATGGCTCATCTATAATCCCTGAAGGGGCTGTATCAAAGACCATATGGGCTGACGCCTGCCTCACTGGTGGTGGCACGACCAATGGCTCTACATACTATGCCCACTAGCTTCACCCTAGTGACACAGAGGGGAGAAGCATCAATCATATAGAGGCACTGAACTGTGTGGCCGCGGTCAGACTCCTGACTGGCCCCGAGGATAAAGGAAAGATAATACGGGTCTGCTGCGACAACCAGGCAGCAGTGGAGTCCTTCAAAGGCGGCAAACCCAAGGACCTCACATTGGCTGCATGCGCCAGGGCCCTCTGGTACATCTCTGCTCAGAGGGAACTTGCACTGGAGTATGCCCATATCCCAGGCCGCCTGATGGACCTCCCCAACGCCCTATCTCGCTCCCACTTATCTGTAACCTTCCATGACAAAGCTAGAACTATTATTGAAGATCTCTGTCTATACGAGGCACCTCACGACTTCTGACGTGATCATCGAGGAGGAAGGGGTTACTATAAAGCTAAAATGGTCAAAGACCATGCAATCTTCGAGAACCCCCGTGAGTGTCTTCCTACCGGCCAAGCCAGGTGACCCTATATGCCCCAGGAGGGCTGTCTACAGCCTGGTCAAAAGGAACACACACCTTCCCCTTCATGCGCCCCTCTTCAGGTTCTCAGATGGGAACCCCTTCACGACTGGGTATATGAGGCGAACATGGGCATGGATCATCACCCAAGCTGGTTCCTCCCCGTCCTGTAACTCCATGCATAGCCTGCGTCAAGGGGGGGGGGGGCGTCCTACTCCTACCACGAAGCAGGGGCTTCACTCAACGACGTCATGACCCATGGCATGTGGGCCAGTGACGCCGTCAGGTCTTATCTAAGGCCGTCAGCCCAGACTTCCACTTCGGTCCACAAAGCCCTGAGTGCAATGTGAACTATTCCTCCTTGGGTTAAAGTGTGCATCTGGACTGACAGACAATTTTATTACTATGCAGAAAATACCATCTTCAATAATCTCTTCTGCTATACAGGTTTATATATGTATATCTCCTTTTATCAACCTGACATTGCTTTGTCTATTTCCATACTACTTCATATATACTCCAATACCATAAATGTCCCAATATCGATAATAAACATCTTCGAACCTTAAGAATGTCTGTGTTTACTTAATGCGCCCATAATATGTTTTTTCCTGTGATAAATGAGGTGCTTGTGACTGACGTTTACCTTACAGATTGTTGAATGATCCCCCCCCCCCCCCACTCTCCTGCCCCGTCCTCCCCGCACACATGGTGGTGTGTGCGGGGAGCACGCTCACGCTAGGCCTGGCCTGGGTGCCCTTAGGGCTCCAACGGGGTGGCGCAAATGGCGGTCGGCAGTCCCAACGCATCCCCATAGGATTAGTATAGAAATATCGAAAATCTATTTTACAGCCTAGATTGATTATTTCTTCGGACAAAACTTGCAGAGGACATCATATCGTTGCGATTTTTGGGTAAGGTTGTCGGCTATCAGTATGTTTAATAGGAAAACAACACGATCAGGTTGAGTTCTGTAACGTATTGGGCCTTGGCTGTAAAGGCCCGGGGCGACGGAAGGATTCGAAATATGCCAGCTGGGCCCGCCTTTCTCAAGGCGGTTTTTGGTCGCCTCTCGTCTAGGAGAGTATTGTGGCACCAGATAGGTCTATCGTCACAATTTGATGGGAATGAGGAGAAGTCTTGGGCTATTTACGTTCATAAATATAGATTGTTTTTGTTGATTAATACTATCAAGACCCTACCCGCTTCCCTCCCTCCTATGGCGTCTCCCGACGCCTTCCAAATCGTTTCGTTTTTTAGCTTTAATCAGCGCCGATCATGAATGTACATGATACGGCGCTGTGGATTCCCCGCTGCTATGACGTCATTACATGGGCCTCGTTCTGGAGAGGGTTCCTCTGAGGAATCCCCGTGACTATGACGTCATTACCCGGGCTGTCACGTGTCACGCCGAGCCTACGAGTACGAGCATGGTTTTCTTTTCATCAGTCAGAGAAATAGGCGTAAGCATGTAATGCTGGAACTCCGTAATTATACTAGTAAGACCTTAAACTTTTGGGTGAAATGTCTCTTAAAATCAATAAGCTTGAGACTGGGACAGGTTTGAAGTGTGTGTACATATGGGAACGTAGGGATTTTTGAAAATTATTTGCAGGTTTTCGTAATAGTGTTTCGCCAATGAGCTTGGGTCGAATTGCCGAGCTGAGGTATTTTATGCATGGCATTGCCACTTGGCGACTTCTCGTCAAGGAAGAATAGGAACTTCAACCCTTCACATTGTGAACGCGGGAGGTCCTTTCCATGACGACGTCATGTATGGAAAATTGTCAGTAAATTCGGACAAAATAATATAAAACAACCGAGACAATAACTTCCTTATTTAGCATCCGTTTCAGACAAAATATTCCCAATTATGTACATGTGGAAGTATGACCTTTGGTGAACTGACCTTATCTTGACATTTTTTGTTAGCGGTATTGTTAATTATAGGCGTACAGTAGCACAAGTTTGATTAAATATGCGCCGTACATTATGTTACATATTGTGACGCCAGATACTGAGATACCGGGTAGTAAAAAGTTAAAGAAACCAAATTTAATAGGGGCGACCATTAAGGCGTTGACTGAATGATGGATTAATTGTTCCCTTATAATTGAAACTGCATTGACAAATGTGAGGTGGTGTCAGTTCATTCAATACTAGTACTACTAGGCCCTGGGATAGATAAGTATGCATATTTGTATACAAACTAATTTAAATGCCCTGGCTGGAATGGACCGGAATGGATTGGAAGATTTGGATAAAATAATTAGTACGGTACTCAAAACTGATAGACACATGCAGGAGGGATACAGGTACCAAACTCTTGCATGGGTATAATAGGTATAGGGGCTATACCTGGCTTAAACTTGTGGAAGCCAGGTATTGACTATAAAGAGCAGAATTATTTTATGTCCTGCCAAGCTCTGCCACGACCACCAGCAACTCGCAGCCTCCGTGAAAAAGGCTGAGCACCGCCACCGAACTCTCCGTCCAGAGACAGAAGAGCCAACCCAAGGTAAGGGCAGTGGTTCTGGCAGCAATAACAAAACAATTATAACCACAAATAGATGCATGATCTTATCAATCAACTTGATGTCACTGAAATAGGCAGTCAGCTTAAGTCTACTCTTGTCTATCATACTTTCAGTAGAAATGGTCACTGGTGCTGGGCACTTCCGTTACGACATTTCTCATCAACTCTTGGGATTTGATCTGCATTTTTTAGGTAGACATAAACATTTGTGCTGATCAATTACTTACATGAGTATTTCCAACAAATCCTTTTATAAATAGCACAAATCGTACTCCTCTCTGATGAAAGACAGTCATGCGTTAACAAATTATACTTTTGACAGCAGGCTCGGCTGCTAGTCAAGTCAGACGGACGTAGCCATGTTGACTGGAGTGCAGTTGGTATTCAGTTATTAGTTTGGTTTCGCATTCGGAAGAAATTGATCAAATAATAATAATTAATGTAGATTCTTTTATACACGCATATAATTTATACGTGATTATTTGTATTGTGTAGTTCTCTGCGAGTGCAGTGAGTGGCTACGAAACGACAACACGTATTAGCGACGAGCACTGCTAGCTTTGCATGTGATGTAAACTACAGCCAGCAACCAGTCGTTTAGCCAAGTGAAAGGTGCGACCACTGGGTGTGTATTGGTGCCTAAGGACGAGTAAGGTAAATAGAATTATGTATTCGTATTGGGCTAATACTGTATCCATTTGATTTCAGTTGTGGCATATAGATAATCTTAAATTGTATTTATCATGTAGGGCCTATCTATGTACATGCATTAGGCCTACTATCTAGATCATACTGTACTTTAGCTTAGCTTTTAAGTTCCCCACCTTGTCCTCGATTCTGAATTCATTGGTTCGAATGTATAGGCGTATTTAAGACTTATACCTCTCCATGTTTTAGGCCATGTTCGGAGACGAGATTGCGATATAATTAATACGAATTGCCCCAGGTATAGACCTAGTATTGATTGAGATTAAATTGCTTAGTTAATGACAATGTGATTTTAGTCTTAGAAAATTTCAAAAAACAAACTGGATGATATTGATAACGATTAGATCTAGAGCAGGGTCTCCACGCCTTTGGACTAAAGAGTTTCTAGGCCTTTTCAGTGTTTTTCCAGGCCGATATATCAATGTCAATGATTTATTTGATACTGTCATCTCCAAGCGAAACTGTCACGGCAGTACGGTATTAAAATAACATGTTATGATTCCCTCGCATAGCCATAGCCTAGGCTACACCTGACTGGAATAATTTATTCAATTTTAGCAGTTTGTTTTCCAAATCCAAACCGTCAATTTATATTCTTACCTCATTCGTTACTACATGTTTTATGCTTTTTCAAAACAGACTAAGTTGTTTATTGCGAGACAAAAGACAGCTAACTCAGATAGAAAAACTAATTAATTAATGATTGTCAGCGAAGGTTATATCAGTTGTGATATTATGGACTGCAATCTTGCAATCTGCTTACACACATGGGGATCTAACTGATTGTAAATATTAACTTTCAATAAATAAACATTGATATTATTGGATGCGTGTGTTCATATTGGCTGTTTTCAACTTTTCGTCAACAAAATTAACTTAAGTCATCTTAAATTTTCTTTCTCCACAGGGCTTTCATTCTTCACCATGTCGACAGCTGCATCACAGAGAGGCCAACGCACTCGCCAAGAGTCTGGCCCAATCACGGAATATCTCACAGCAAGGCATTACCTGGACAATCACAACATTCCACAATTATTTGAGTCTCTTTTGTCGTCCCTTATGATAGAGAAACCTGGGGATTTACCAGCTCATCTGGACCAAAAACTAGAGGAGGTAAAAGCAAAGGGAATTGAAAATGTTAACTGGGAGACGTTCGTAAAGGAACTACACCCATTGAGAGATCCCAGAAGAAAGGATATTATTCATGAAGATCCTCCAGAAGTGGTGAAAAAGCCACCAACCGAAACAATCAACTTTGACGCGGACGTATTTAAACTGACACAACCTGCAGATACAGAAAACTGATGCATTATAATTGTGGGGAACATTTAATTGAACATTTAATGTGACTTGGTCGTCTAAAGATGCTGTGGAGTTAGTGCTGGAGGAAAACAAAGACTACAGAACAAGTTTCAGTGTCATGTGGGTTATATTTATGCAGAATTCTTGAGAGATCTCCTTTACCATCAGAGGCATCCAATCATGTGGGAATAGTAATACCACTCAACGACAATCAGTTTTCAAGAGTATACTACTCTATTTGAAACCTAGGTAGAAGTAATGTGAAATTATGAATACATCAAATAATAATGTTTAGCAGATATACTCATGTAGACAGAAGAACCCATTCACTATAGAGGATGGGGATTGAGCGCGAGCATCCAATTTACATTATTCATAGCACAAGTTGTGAGTAAAATGCTGCTTACAGTATTAAATCTTTTATACAATCAATGTTTTATATGTACATGGAGTTTTATACTTGATTTTTGTTTTAACTTAACAATGTATTATATTCATAAACTGAGAGTTGATAGTATCTAATTCCAATACCGTACTTTCAAAGTAAACGAGTAAAATATCGTCTAATACTGAGCCAAAATGTGAGAAATATGTACAAGTTAGAGCGTCTGTTTTTGACGGTTTGTTTAATACATCAAGAACATTACACGATTATCTTACACTTTTCCTATCACAATCATCACTGTTTTAGTGAAATAACCTAGTGTTATTCATCTAATACATGTCATGTATCTACTTTGTTGTATACACCTAAGCTGATAGAAGTATTGATACGTTTTAAGTTTAATTTTCATTGGGGTCCACCGGCGCCAGAGGTGCACGAGCAACACTTCTAACTGTAGGCCTATTTCTCTTCACTTGTTGACTAGGTGCGGGATTCTCCTATAAAATATCAAACCAAACATTATCAATGTCTTATTTTGACATGATTAAAAAAAGTGATTATCGAGCCGAAAAAATGCATTTTTTTTCTTACACATCTCGTTTGAACATGATTATTGGGGAAATATAGGGAGTCTTTAACCAATTCGTCAGACAGAAGGGGACAAGCTTGGTTAAAACACCAGAGTCTAGCTTTAGTTAGCTTTCTCTCCCGACTCAGGGTCGATAGCTCCCATTGGTCATGCCGCGCTTGATAAGGAGATTAAACTACTCACACAAGCTGAGAGAGCGCTGGTCAGAAAGAAGCTTTCCCATTATGGGGCCGGTCAAAAGTGCACTAGAAATTATTCAATGAAAACTTGTTTAGGGAACCCCTGCTAGGCATTGACCGAAAAAACAGCAGCAAGTTTAATAATAATAAAGCACCTATTATATATGGTTGAATATTCTATTGTTCAATTACCTGAGAAGCGGCAGCTCCCTGAATTTTAGCTAAAATCCCTTGTGCGTTCTGAAACCAGAAGGGAAGGAAATCATTAAGTGTACAGCGTAGTAATGTTTAACTAACAACGATCCTATCATTGAATATTTATGATGAGTTATTACAGTATGCAATTTAAAGAAGAGTTCAGACCACATAATCACTTGACACTACGAGGTAAAACACTAGACTCTAGACAGCGAAGTAAAACAGTCATCGAATCTAATTTAAAGCCTCCCTGCCATGGGAATGGTAAAATTGTTTTTAGCTTTTTTCAATATGTTATATCGGTATTCAATTGATCCCCTGGACATCCGACCACTGTAAATATCAGATTAAATATCAGGACATTAAGTGCCTGTGTTACGACCAAGCAACGTATATCGGACTAAACAGCAAGCGCTCATTACCTGTTGTACTAAGGAGAAACTACCAGGACTCGCTGACGCAAATTGCTTCATTAATCGCAGGATGTCGGCTTGAGCAGAAGGCGGTTGTGGTTGCGGAGATTCATCTAAAGAGAAAATCAAATATTTAAAATATCGCACGACTTTTGCAAAGCATAATTGGGACAAATGATAATTTTATTATTAAATTAATTATATTATATCGTTCTTTTCTTGAATTGAGGGACTATGTAAGAGTTTTGAAAAAAGAAAATACAGAGGAGTGAACAAACTTACTAGCAGGTTTGGTAAGATATCGATGCCTTAGCAGATCATCAATTGAGGGGCGTTGCAACGGATCTCGTATCAAACAAATCTAAAGAAAATAGAAAGTACTTCTTAGGTTTGCGTCTTTTAGTTTTTGCTTACGACTTAGACAGTAACATGGGATTTTTCTGTTAAATATTTATCATTAACATTCATTTTATTCTCCCAAAGATACTCGATCAAAACACCGCATTTTGTAGATTGGTTGCCCGAAGACATCCACACTACACGCAAATAAGTTGTTTTTACAGAATAAAAAGTTATATTTGACGGGCTTGGTTTTTCATCAATATAACAGAAGAGTTTGTATACACACTTCTGGGCAGAAATAGTGTTTTGTAGTTTAATGAAGGAATACAACGAAAGGATTTTCATGACACCGTTCACCGTGACGGAATATATTTTTTTTAATATTAATTCATTATGGTAGTAAGACGAACTGTTGTCATAAATAGATGCTATATACGTAAGGTAGGCATATTGGCATCATAATATATACGTACTGTGCATCCGTATTTCCCCGTGCATAAGCCCGGGCTTATATTAGTTTCAAATGGTGATAGACCCGGCTTAGATTCGGTGGGGGCTTACATTCAGGGTAAGGACTATAGTGCTTATGTTACCACAAGAATGTGTTTACCCCCCGGCTTATAAACGAGGAAATACGGTACATACAGATGCAGAGCGTATTGAATTGATGGTAACTTACCTGAAGAACGTGTCGAAGTTGTCTATCTAAGATCTCGGGGAATTTAATCTCTACTTTGGGGTTAGTGATTGCTGTCATTTTCTTCAAGGGCTGCCTAATGGACTGGAAGGGTGTGCAACCGTAAACCATGCGGTAAAGGATACAACCTAAGGACCAGACATCGCTCTTGTATCCTATCTGTAGGAAGGAAAAACAAGACACACTTACAGATAAAGTCGATCAACGTATTGAGGGATGAGAGACCGATGATCGATGATATGACTATGATAGGGTATTTTCTTTTCACCATAAATGCCCTTGTCCACTAAGCCAATTCTCATGCGATTCTCACAGAATTTAGTGGAAAAAGAGTCCTATGCGGCGCAAAATCGTATGAAAATCGGCTTAGTGGACTAGGGCCTTTAGATACGTAAAGATTAGATCCTAGAAGTCACGACATTTAAAGAAAAGACATGAAATACAAATATAACAAGTAAATGAATTAACATACATTATGTTCCGCTTAACCTGAACTCGGTTTACTTGAATTTTTAGTTAACCTGAACCTTTTGCAATTTACCCTTAGATAATGTATCTTTTCTCTTTAGCTGTATTTTCGGTTAACCTGCACTTTTTCTGATTTACCGTACCCTCGAGTTCAGGTTAAGTGGAACTTAGTGTATGTAATTGTATAATTTAAGTAAAATACTATTTCCATATTTTAGCATAACAATCACATGGAATAAGGGTTTGAATCTCAGTTTAAACTGTACCTCCAGGTTGTCCCATATCATACCAATATCTCTACTCTAGACTAAAAAATAAAGTGCTAAAATATACATATCAAAAGCCTTTACCTTAAGTTTTCGCTTTAGTTGACCATTTTCGTCTACTTCATCGTTATTGTAGTCGAGGGCTAAGGCTTCGGGGCTCATATAGTTCAGAGTACCGACTTGTTGGTCCGTTGTCACAGATGTCATATCTTGCTGAATAGCTTTGGCAATGCCAAAGTCTATTAACTTCAAGTGGCCAGCCACAAGAAGAAAATTAGCTGGTTTCAAGTCTGTGTGAATGATTCCTATAGAATAAGAATATAACGTTTGTTTCAACACCAAATTCGCTTATAAATGGATGAACGAATTTTAAATGAAGGGCAGACCAAAGAGCTGTAAATTTTGAGTTTAAAATTATTTTTGTCTTAGATATTTAAAGTAAGTTTCTGAATTAACACCATACCTTCAGTATGAAGAACCTTTACTGCTTCCAACATCTCTTGCCAGTAATATTTTATCTTAATTTCATTGAGCCTCTTGTTTCTTGCAAACAATGAAGACAGGTCAACATCGCCCCGTTCCATGACCACATACAGTTTACTGTTTCTGCTATCATACTCACTGTAAAAGGATAATAAATATTAACTTAAACACAAGGTGAAACAAAACATAAGAGAAGAGGAATTTCCACACACCCTCAACCCACCTCATTACAGATCATACATTAAATCATAACTAAGTTTTCTTCACGAACTACAAAGTAGTACTTACTGGTCAAACATAGATATGACTCTATCAGATTTCTGTAGGCGTCCCAGCAAAGAAATCTCATTTAAGTAACTTTCAATAGTGGCCTCGTCTGCTCCCCTCATGTCAACAATTTTCACTGCCCGCATGTTATTGTGATCATCGAGGACGTCATGGACCTTGATAATTAAAACGAGTTATTAGACATATTCTGTAGTACTTATTGGTCATCAATAAATCTTCATTGATTTAAAGTTGTAATCATTAAATGTTTAATTTACACTGCTCTTATTACTATCCTGAGAGGATCTGATTGGTATGAACCAGAATGAATCAAATTGCGTAAATTTATATATGCAGTTGAAATAATTTTGCAAATGGTGAAAAGATTGAACTAGAAAGATGATTTGTTCACATGAATGATAATCACTAATGGCTTGATTTTAATAAAGATTAGACTACACATGGTCGCAACTCTTATGGTGTAGAAAGTTACTCACGGCGCTTGTGCCTCCCCGTCCAATACAATTTAACAATGTATACATTTTCCCGTTTATCATAATTACTGGTTTCTGAAAAGAGAAATACCAGGGTTAGCAGAAACAAAGGTGGAGCATGGCCAGAATTAAGAAATCCTGCATAACCATAGGGTTACTCGTTTATAACTACCGGCACTACTGAATACTTAAAAAAAGTAAATATGATATGAAGAGAAATACGGATTACTCCACGGTGAAATGTGTATCACATAACATTTGTATGTAGAGGCGTGTGGTACATACCGTGTGGTACATTGTTTTGTACCACATGGGCGGAGCCTAAAATGATGTGCAAAATAAACTCATTTGATTGGTTCCCTTCCACGTGGGAAAATGCGTTGTCAATGACTCTTACTAGCTTTACTAACGTCATGACGTTAGGCCTACGATGTAGGCCTACACTATTGCGTCGTCGCCGGCATCAGTGAGAGAAGAATGGCTGTAACTTTGTAAGTAAATAAAGGACTTTGTGTTATAATTTATAATTAATCTAATAGCACCGTGGAGTAAAAATAGGACCACATCTCGTAGTTGGCCTGGCTCAAAGGATCACATTGACCCTCGATGATTCTTTTTGATATAACACACTCGCCTATCGGCTTGTGTGCCATGCAAAAAGAAATGTCTCGGGTCAATGTGATCCTTTGAGCCAGAACAACTACTCGTGCGGTCCTATCATAATATCGACTATCACTAAGCTACCAGGTTAACTCAGATTTTACTTGTAAGTATTCAATACTTACGGCGCTAGGAGTAAATTCGACGTTTGTAGGTACTTGTTGATGATGGCGAGGAGTCTGTGAATGGTTGGTAGGAGGTATGGGTGTTGGATGAGGGGTGGGACGAGGAGTTGCTTGCGGGGCTGGTGCGTGGGGGGCAACCTGTTGGACAGGTTTAGGGGCAGGGGTGGCCGGAGGAGCAGGGTCTGGAACGGGCAAGGGATGTAACTTGGGTTGGGGAGGGACAGATGGAGCTTGATGTGAAACTGGTTCTGGAGGATGCGGCGGACTCTTATCCTCTACGAGAACAGGTTGTTGTTTTACAGGCTCCACTTCTTTGTGTGATTTTGGTGGACTGCAGATATAGGTTAGAAAATAAATATACATATATTATTAATTAATAAATATAATCCACATAATTAAAGTGGTTAAGATCACTATGTTGACTTTCTGTCACTTTTAAATGTAATTGCGGATTTCCATTACTTACATAGGTATGATCATTTGGGTGGATTATCAAAGTTATGTATTCATTAGATTATTTGATATTTGCAAATATAGTTGGAGTGGAGTTGAGTTGCTCAGTCCATTCAAATCAGAAGGAAGCAGCTCGTAGCTGCCAACTCACTATGGTGGTGCCTTTGGAAACCAGATAGGAGTCAGTCAGCTACCCACTAACTTACTACAGTTCATCCCCGTTAGCGTGACCCAGAAACTATTTATAGTACACACTTAGGTCAGCAACTGTCTGCTCTCTTGGATGCCGGTGGCGACCCAAGAAACCGAATTTAAAATCCTTAAATCCTCCAAATCCACTTTTTCCTAGCATTAATCCTTCAGGGTATTGATTACTGACATCATCTAGCACATATTGGAAATTGAAGCAAACTTTCGAAAAATCGGGAGCTCAGTGATATTGGTAAGATATACAAAGCTTACCTTGTTCGCTGAAGTATATCTGTGATTCTTGGAGGAGCAGCCATTAGGTGGGGAGGACACAGGAGACGCGGCGCGCAGTTGTCAGTCTTTAACACCGGGTGTAGCAGCTTGAGCGTAAGTTTGACAAAGGAAGAAATGCATAAGTGAAACAAGAGGAGCAGCGGAGGACACCTGGGAGAGGTGGGAAGGGCCTGTGTCCTCCCCACCTAATGGCTGCTCCTCCAAGAATCACAGATATACTTCAGCGAACAAGGTAAGCTTTGTATATCTTACCATTCTTGTCCGTCGCCGCCAACCGGTGGCGCTAGGACACAGGAGACTTTAACGTCAAACAGCTCAAGGCAAACCCAACTACTTAATTTTCCTCACCTAGTCCTTATCCTTATTGCTTCTCTTCTTCTTAGTCTGAGAAGCTGCCCTTCTGGTATGATCAGACAGGAGAGCATCGGCAGTGGATTGAGTAACGTTGATAGGCTCCTGATAGTAATGTCGGAAAGTACTGTCACTTCTCCACATAGCAGTGTCCATAATCTTTTGAATAGGAACGTTAAGGGACGCCAACTTAGAAGTGGTAGCGCCACGAACAGAATGAGCCTTAAACTTAGTATCTATGCCACTGGCAACTAGAACACAACGTATATACTTTGCAATGGTTGAATTTCCAACTGGTTTATAGGGAGCAGTAAAACTGATGAAGAGAGGGCCAGTACTCCTGCCCTCATCATTGGTAGGTCTGAACTCTACCGTTCTGTTCAAATAATGTCGAAGACAACGTATAATACATAGTCGTTTATCTTGTTCGTAAGATTCTAAAACAATTGATCCAAGACACCTCCCCACTCTAGAGGTCTTGAGGACTTCCGAAAGGAGGATGGTAGCCTTAGTATGGCCTGAGAACACAATATCCTCGCAGCGAATAGTCCTAAGTGTCTGAACACGTTGACTGGTGACTAACATGAGTAAACAAGCCACCCTTTGGGTAAGTTGAACTAAAGATAAATCCGCTAGTGGAAATAAGGTAGTCAAGTAGGGTAACACAATGTTCGGATCCCATGTCTCCGAGTAACGGGTCTTAGGAGGGCGAGTCCTAAACATTCCTGTCACAACTCTTGAGACCAAATGATGAGAACCGAATGAATCTCCATCAAATTTTCCAAAAACATTGGAAAGGGCTGAGCGGGCACTTGAAACCGCTGCCCAAGAATATCCTTGATCGTAAAGGTCACAAAGAAACTCAATACCATGGTATAAGTCCTTTGTATCATCTGGAATGTCCTGTTCCATGCAATAAATTCTCCACTTGCGTAAATAGGTCTTATAAGAGCGCCTGGTATTTGGGGCCCAACTATTCCGGAAATGTTTCCTGGCCCTGGAGGATAGATCAGTGGAGACAATCATACGTTCGAGAAGAGAGCGGCGACGAGAGGAATGTTTCCTATCTTTGGATCCTGCCACAGACTCTTGTGGGGAATTAGATTCCCCGGACGACGACGAAACCTGAGAAGAGACTTGCAATTCCTGGTCAGCTGGGAATGCCACGGCTGACCTTGCCAGTCTGGGGCTACTAGAATGGCAGATAAGCCCAGCATCTCTATCCTCTGCAAGCAACGTGCCACCAATCTGAAAGGTGGGAACAAATAGGGAAGCTCAAAATCCAACCAATCCAGGGTGAAAGCATCCACATAGGAAGATAAGGGGTCCGGGAACCTGCTGGCGTAGATAGGTAATTGATAATTATGTCGAGAGGCGAAAAGATCGATGTCTGGGAGACCAAAGGACTCCACAATTTCCTAAAAAATTTCTACATTCAGTTGCCACTCAGTATCATCAGATAAATGCCTGCTGGCTAGGTCAGCTTCAGTGTTGTCCACTCCGGCCACATGGGAGGCAGAAAGCCAGTTATTCTGAGACTCAGCCCAGAGCCAGATCTCTCTAGCGATGATATCACAATTCCTAGATTTGGTGCCACCAAATTGATTAATGTAAGCAACCGTGGTGATGTTGTCACTGCGGACCAAGATGTGAGTGTTCCACACTGCTCTCATGAGGGAGAAGATACCAAGTTTGACCGCCAGAATCTCCTTAGTATTGATGTGATATTCCTCCTCTTCATCGTCCCAAAGGCCCTTGGCCACTTCGCCATCTGCTACCGCACCCCAGCAGTGTCACAAGCATCAGTGAAAATAGTCAAAGAAGGGGCTAGGGTACGGATACTTCTAACACGCCATGGTAAGTTCTCTGCCCACCAAAGAAGATCATCCAAGGCTCTTGGCGACAGGACCATGGATGGAGAGAAGTTGCCACGGGATCTGCGAAGAGCTGCTATCTTATCTCTCTCTACAAAACGGTAGTAGGAAAGACCATAATCGATTCCTTTGCACAAGTCTATAAGGGTACCTATCAGAGAGGCTACCGCACGAATAGAATAAATCCGTCTAGGATTTTCCAAGAAGGATGATACTAAGTCCAGAGCAGAAACCCTCTTCTCCTCCGGAGGGTAGACTTCCATTCTGGCAGAATCCAGAATGAATCCAAGGAACTTCATCTGTTTAGAAGGAAGGAGTGACGATGTTTCCGGATGTATGTAGAATCCTGTCTGATGAAGTAAAGATAGAACGATATTCAGAGATGTTAGGCACTCCTCGGGGTTAGGACCCCAAATGAAACTGTCGTCAATGTAAGAAAAGGCGTGAGCGCCCCTGCTGCGGGCCTCCGCAAAGATGGGGTGCATAATCTTGGTGAAAACATAGGGAGCTGAGGTAAGTCCAAACGGAACACAATTGAACTGGTAGAACGATTCACCCCAGGGGAACACAACAAAACCCCTATAATCCTGATGAAGGGGTAAAGAGAAGTAGGCCTCTTGTAAGTCTAAAGAACACATAAAAGAGTGTGGATGGATCATCTCAATTGCCGTCTGTAAACTATACATTTTGAAATGAACTTTCTCCTGACACTTGTTCAAATCAGTCAGATCAATGATTAAACGCCATTTGTTATTAGACTTAGGCACCACTAACACATTTGACTGGAAAGAGACTTGATCCTGAGTAATCTCCTGAACTACACCTTTGTCGATGAGCTTTTGTACCTCACACTGAACAGCTGCCTGTCGAATAGGCCCAAATTGATACTGAGAAGGCCGCCATTGCTGAATTGGGGGGGGCAATGAAGTGTAGTTGAACACCCGCCACTAAAGATAACACAGTGGGGTCAGAAGTGATATCACACCAGCTGGGTAGATGGTTCCTTCTATTCCCAGGGATGAAATTCTCCTGAACCCAGATCGCCAGATAGCATGCAAATGTAACACCAGTGGCGCTGTAGGCTGCAATATCTCCCAGTAGGCTAAGACGGAAGCTTCCGCCGCCCATGTTCGCGGCCGCCGCCACCCGCGAAAACGGTGATAACACCAGCAAAAAATGTAAAGATGGTCACAGGATTAATAAATATGAAAAGAGCATATTCTCAGCTATCCATAGGTATATAATTTTACGTATTTGAAAGAGTAGAGCCCGAGCAATGACTGTACATGGGTAACCATGTTTAGGCCTACTCTGTTTCGTAGGTTGCGGGAGCCATAACCGGAAGCTCCCGCCTTAGCAAAGCTAGAAAAGCTAGGTGGCGTGACGGTCGGATAATGTATTTTTGCGCTATCAAGGATAGGGAGAATTCAAAAGCACAACACCTGAAGGTGTAAGGGTATAAGTAGGAGAATTAGGAGGCAAGTTCTGTATGAAGTAGATTACCTCCTCTACCGCCTGTAATCCTGGCGACGATCGTCTCTCCTTCCGTCTCGACGATCGTGATAATAATCGCGGCTGCGGTAAGAATCTCTCAGATAATAATCCTCATTTCTCCGATTGGTCTGATAATCCGAGCGGGACCCCCGTCCTCGTTGAGCACCCCTCTGACCCCCCCTGCCCCTGGAAGGGGGGTTTGAGGAGTTTTTTGCCTTAGCAGAAGTGTTCTCTTGACCTTTGCCCTTCTGCTGACCGCCTTTCTGATTAGCAGCTGCTTGAACATCCACAACAACAGAAAGTTTCTTACTGGCATCTAAAGATTTGATGTTCTGTTCAAGGTCCTCTCCAAACAGATGAGCAGGAGTGGAGGGGAACCTCTTGGAGTTGCTCGCCATCTCTTTGTACTGGTCTTTGAAGACAGAGACCAACTCAGTACGTCTTTTAGTAAAGATGTGCAAATTG
Source organism: Sthenelais limicola (assembly GCA_942159475.1). NCBI lineage: Eukaryota > Metazoa > Annelida > Polychaeta > Phyllodocida > Sigalionidae > Sthenelais > Sthenelais limicola. Next base: position 64,405,032 of record OW804097.1, on the reverse strand, counting down.
AAGAAAGCCAACATACCAATCCCATCAGCGGTAGTAGAAATAGCGGCTTTGATGCTAGCAGAAATAAGGGCAAGAGCATCATTAATCTTGGAAGCGACATCACCAACCTTAGCCCTGTCAAGAGGAGCTGGTTTCCCCGACTCGGGAGGAGCAAGAAGAGACTGAAGTTGTTTCTGCATCTTTTCAGTTTTAATGACCATGGAACGAAGGGCCATGAGATCATCACTGGTCGAAGCTATAGCACTTATCGCAGCAAGGAAGGTCTTCTGTAGATTCTGTGAAGTGTTATCGTTGCGTTGTTTCTGAGGGGGAATATTACTCCAAACTTCCGAAGGAATAGAGGGGACCTTAAGCTCATCAATGTTACTAGGTCTCTTATACTCGGTCCTAGTCTCGTCTAAGACCTTTCCCACAGGAGGCTTTGTGAGGATTCCCCGTAGGAATTCACAAAACTCCTTATTCTGGAGATCCAATCCAACAGAATCATCAATACAGAGTTGTTTCAGCAGAGTGTCAAACAAACCTGATCTGGGTTCCTCCTCCCCCGGGCACTCACCTTCCTCCAACAGAAGAGAATCATCATCTATTGAAGGGATATGAAAGAGACCTGATCGTTGAGGAGAAGGGGAAGAAGATCTGCTACTCATAGGATGAAGCGGAGGAGGGCTCCTACGAGGCGAGCGCCGTCTAGGTGAGCGTGAGCGATAATAGGGAGATCTTGAACGGGACCTCCTCTCAGGGCTTCTCGACCTGCGGCAAGGAGGTCTAAAGGGATCATATCCATCGGCATCCTCATCAGCCATAGAAAACCCAAATCCAGGACGAGAAGAATCCCTGGCTGGGTGGTCCCTATGAAACAGATCAAAGCTTGAGCGGCCCCACGAGGCATCTCGGCCGCCATTGCCGAAGCCTAGCGGACCACGTGTATCAGAACCAGGTCGCGATTCCAAAATATCCAACCTAGAAGCCACATCATTGGACAGAGCCGTAGCTTTGGCAACTGCCTCGTTGGTAGACTTAACTGATGTATGAATAGATTTTAGCTGGTTCATAATATCCTGAAGAGGATAATCGGGAGTTTGGGTTTCCGGCGGATTCAACCCCTTCTTCCCGGTCTCCCCTGTCTTCTTCACGTTTTGTAAAGGTTCACCCATGATGAAACCACACACAAAAGTCACAAATGTCAGTTCAGAAGGTCTATTACTAAAACAATTCCGAAGACACAGTAAATATAAAGGTAAAGTCAAACTAGGTCAGGTCGGACGAGAAGCAGTCTAGAAGCAAGATGGCGGCTACACGTGGCCAGCGGGCAGATAAACGCCCAAACTGGGAAACGTTCAATCTGACCCTCAAACCAACAAGGAGGATGTAATCCACTCCCTGAAGGATCTCTAGGCACTTAAAGTTCGAAGAATGACGAAATTGAGGTTGAAAGTTGAGGTGAAATACAGAAATAATCCAAAACGACGGGAGGAAAAAACCCAGCGTAGACTGATACGTCTGCGCAACTCAGTGGACTGACAACTGCGCGCCGCGTCTCCTGTGTCCTAGCGCCACCGGTTGGCGGCGACGGACAAGAAGTGTCACTTTAATGTTCATAAACCAGCACTTGTGAAATTGTCAATTATTGACACAATTAAAATGCAAGAATATTGGTACGATCTATCTCCAGAATCTCTTGATTTCTTTGAGCAGAAACTAATAAAGATATCTTCGCACGTTCAGGAGAGTCACAACCTACATTTAGCAAATAAAATTGATGGTGTTACACTACGTACAACAAGTTAAATTGAATTTATTCAGAAATGTTTCCCAGATCCCTCCCACTTTTATTGACAGGCGAAATATTTCGCTAGCGTTGTTCATTAGATGGCTATAAACCAACCTGATTTCGTCTTTGTGTTGACCCTCTGTTAGTGTTCGTTGTGTCCCAGAATGGGTATCGGTGTGTTGCCTTGAATGAGCTTGTGAGGTTGAAAGGTTGCTCTTACTCATTTGGAAAGTATCAACGGGGGTTTCTGGGCAAAAACATACGAGGAACTATAATAGCATGTACAGTGAAAGAGAGAAAATAGCAGGTCTAGATCTACTGCAGTCTTCTGGATCTAGATCTGACATCTACTTCTGGCCATATTAACAGTTTGGGAATAATCCCAGGTGACTGACTAACTCAAAAACGTGATCGAAAATACGTATTCAGAAATAAATTTCAATTAAAGAAAAATTTCATTATGAAAATCGAATAATCGTATACCCTTCAATAAGGCAACATTTATTATCAATAAAACCAAGCAATAACTATTATCATTAATATTAGTAAAGAAAGAAATGACAAAACCGCATCTTGCCCTGTGTGACGGGTAGAATAGTTTTAAGAAGTTAAGTAGCATTACCTTGGGTCCGAGAAGAGTCTAAATCGGGCATGGGGAGAAGCATTTCTGCCTGAGTGTGATCGTCAGATTCTGAAGTTTGTGAATAGGTTTTTTGACTGCTCTCCCGAACTGTGTCCAAAGTTCTACGCGGTAAACCAACAAATCTGTGATATAAAAATAAGTTTATTAGGTATTAAACAAAACTGCAGTTACAGTAGAGTAGTGACACGCGTGTAAATCTAATTTGCGCTCAAAATGTTTAGAGGCGAAGGATGTGTGATTCTTCCTGTGTGTGCCCCTATATCAATGGTGGCGCTCCTCCCTCGTGGGTAACATGAGGACATAACAATGTAGACTATATGCCCAAGTTGGATTGTGCCACAGAGTGGGGCAACAATCGCAATAGGTGTTAAGTTCCATCTACACAGGAATTTGCAGAACGCAGTGTGAGAGTTCCCATTTCTGATAGGAAATATGCCAAAATATACGATTGTTTTAGAATATATAGAAGTATGCAGGGAAATATGAGGCCTAGCTGTGATGGCGGACACAGAATACACACAGTATTTTTTTAAAAAAACAATCATCTGTGGTCGGTGAGCAGAATATAGCGCCCCTTTTTCTGAAACACCATTTAGTTGAGTAAATTATGTGAGGTTTCTATGAAAACCTTTCGGGAATACTGAGTAAATGTGAAATAGTGTAGGCAGTTGTAAAAGGGTCCTCTGCATTCAACTGGAGCACGATATTAAAGTGAAATTGGGACCTTTCAAAACATAGCTTTTACATAAACCCAGCTTGCCTCCTTTTCCTGGTAGTGACCGAAATAACACTGGCGTTTTTGCAATCGGGTGTGCTGTGAGAAGAGCGGAGAGGCCGATCATAGTAACCACGATTGCTGTCGAATGCAAGAGGAACGGTGTCACAGTCGTCCGATAACCCTCCACTTCCTTGGCGTTTTCTAGAAATGTGCACACTTATACTTATTACGAATTCCCAAATATCGTAGGACACGAGGTTGACATATAGAACGTAAAATAAAGCTAGAGTTCGATCAAACCCGATTTGTATATCGATGGCCATCACATAATTTAATAATTAATTAAAATTGAAAATGTAATTGTTTAACCTGTCGTACCTGAATAAAGATTAGTAAAAATTAAAAATAAAAACATCTTAATAAAATATCTTTTTGGATTTCAATCCGATTCTAATCATTGGAATCATTATGGGGGTGTCATGTGTCATCGGATTGGGGCACGGTGTCCAAATCGGTGGATGAAATCATCGGATTTGCTGATTAAAGACAGAGCAAGCAATAACTTGTAAAATAACACCCTTGTTTGGGATACTCTCAAAAATACTTTCAAGATTCACTACAAACCTTTTCTCGGCGAAGTTGAAAGAAACTGTGGCCTCAGATGGGCTTTGGTTGGTGGACTTGATGGGCTTATCAACACTCTTAGACTCAGTGCCTTTTGGAGGAAGAGGAGTTTCCGTATCCGGATGATGCTCGCTTTTGTCAACGATTAATTCTCTCCTGTTGAAAAGAAATCAGAATAATCTCACTCTTCAGAAAAAAATGTAATTCGCATTATTAGACTTAGTATGGTAACTCGCCCGTTTCTTAAAAGCTTCTACCAATTTATTAGTAGAGTAACAATATATACTATTACTATTTCAAGTCAGAACTTCCAAGAGGAAGAAGTGGCCCAAAGCTCATTTCCAGTCTGACGAATAGTGTTATAATGACCGTATGAAAAAGCCTCTCTTCCCCTGGGAAGATTTGACATGAGGTTGGGAATAATCGTGAGGTTGACAAAGATGCCATGGTTCTGGTAGTTACTCAACGTCTGGCTAAAACAATTATAATGCATCGAAATACACAACTAGAAATTGGAAGTAACAAAGAAATGTTTATTCAAATCAAACTTGAAAGTGAAAACTACCTTGCGGGTGGGGGTTTGATAATAGAAGACTTGGTAAACATAGTAGAAGGTGGAGGGGCTTTGCTGACAGACGGTCGTGAGAAGGCATCGTCCAAGCCCACACTTAGCGGGGCAGTGTCTTCACTGCTGGTACTGTCACTCCTATAGGACGAACGGGCTGTTTGGGATACGTTACACTGAAATAGATATTCATATCGATGTTATCACTATAGCAGCTTAAATACGGAGCGGTCATGCCAAGAATGTTGACATGTTATCTAAGACTCTTAATCTAGATATAAATTTCACTGGTAGTGTCTTTCATCTATTTTTCGATGTATGAAACGTATCAAGAAATTGAAATTACACCGAAATAACATCTGTTTAAATCTAAGTATTACTTTTTAAATCGTTTACTTTGGATATTAATTATTGGCTCACCAGTTTCAACAATCGTGACATAAATGCTGTTACATTTAAAGATAAGGCAACGACAGGGCAATGTATATCTAAATATTATTAGAAAAGTTCTTCCTCAAAATAATACATTCGAATCTAGAACCAAAACTGTCACATTCGATTGTCACACAAGGAGACAATCTCCTACGGGAAAGCGTTAACGGTAATCACGTACCTTGGAAATAATATCGCCAGTATTTCCTGTGTGGTCATGTTTTCCCTGGGTCAAACCGAGGCTACAGTCTAGACTGATATCCATACCTCTCGACTCATTCAATTTCTGGACAATTTGTGCAGGGGGCCCTAAGATCAAATGGGGAAAAAATACCGTACAATCTTTGAGATGCAATAATTTAACGTTTCAAGCGGTGGGAATATTGTAATGCTGAAAGCAAGAAGAACATGCGAAAAATTAGTAAGAGAAAGCCTTCAAAGGACTGTGTTTTTCAAGTACTGTATAGTCCGAGATTTTGACTTCATTATTTGGCATGATCCGATTAAAACAAATGGTTTATCGACTATTTGAATTACTAATACTTTCTATCACCAAACTCCGAAATACCAGCGGAATTATCATAATTAAAATGGACTATGTGGTAAATCAAATAGTTTCTATTTTAAGAAAGAAAAGACGAAGACTACAGTCAACAAGACTTTAGTGTTGGCTATCTGATTTAATGACTTTCAAAAGAAGTAAATTGAATGATTTTAATAGCCTTAAAACATTCTTTTTAATGGCTTTTGAAGACGCGTGTACCCACCAGTGTAGTTTGTTAAATCATCATCGGTGATGAGTTGTTTATGTCCAAGGAGGAAATTTCTATGGCCAATGTCCAACAATTCACGGGGTTGAGTGTTTATTTCGAAGGCCTTTTCAAATATCTTCCGGCATTTGTCCTTGTGACCTATAATTTAAATATGACAGAAGAAAAAACTTTAAACTGACGCCAAGGCTTCAAATCTCGTTCATCAAATGCGCACAGGCGTTTTGAGTTGAATCTTTTTATGATCACACTTCTGGTACCTTTGAGATAATTGAACAGAAACTTTTTTCCTATCATATATTTTAGGTGCTCCTGTTGGAATATTGTTCCATGATTCTTGTAATTTAAAATTTAAAGATCGTTGAAATTGTTACAGTCAAGTATGAGGATTAAATAAAATGCACAGAATCAAAGTCATGTGGAAGAAGAAATAAAAGATATGAGCAAAAAACTTCGTAAGGATGTCAAAGTGAGCATTTGCTTCTCTCATATAATTAGGGGGATTTCGGCGTAAGCAGAGATTTGATTTTTTTTTTTTACTTTTTAATACAGAATCTTGTCCACAGATCTATTCCTCTGACATTTTATACAGTTCTGTTGGAGATAGCAGGTAGGAAAGGAATTAACAGTGAACCGAGAAATGTTCATCTTTTGTACAAAATTACTGCTATAAGCGAAATGTCTTAAATAGATATTGATCCTTTCGATCGATAAAGACCGCTTCCCGAACAAGACATTGAAGGAGTCCAAAAGTGCTGAGCAAACAAGGAAAAACGCCTTTCCTAGATACTTTATAATTTTATAGAAGTTTTACAGATGGGTGCCTAGTACCCCTACACGTATCAAGTGAATAACATTAGATGTACAGGAAGAAAGCACATACCATTTTGGAATTCAAATTGGGCAGCATAAATGTGCACGATAGCATGGCGTCTCAGGTTGTTACGACCCCAGTAAAACAATGATCTGGCATCGTCTTCATCCACTCGGCTGAATACGAGGGAGGGAAAAATCATTATTGAATAGTTCAAACTCAACTGTTAACGTTCCCAACTTCTAGGATGTATTAACTACTAGTTGTTTAAAAACCATGGATATGTCCTAGGTTCCTATATATAAATTGTTAATAGTGTGAATAAAATGGACTATGCCATGATAGGTGTGCGTATCCACAAAAAGCGAGGCAGATAAGTCCATGGCATGCGTGCCTTCGGTACTTGTGAAAGACATGTACCAGAGAACATGCGTTTTGTGAATATATTGTACGTCGTCGCATATGCAGCTCCCGTTTAGTTCTATCTTTAAAAATAGACACTTACCTAACAAAATTAGCGTAATTAACAAATAATCTGGCATATGATTCGCACTTAGGTCCGCCGTTTGATGCAGCAGCCTACAAACAAAATCAGAACACATCGAAGAAACAGACGAATGAAATATCTAATGACACACAGGCCTCTTATTAAAACACATATCCAGTCCATTTGGCAAACTGAATCAGAATGGGACCAATACATTGACCACAAACTGCATGAGATACAACCAATGCTTGCAGAGCCTATTTATAGTATTAAGGCGTCATTTAAGACCAGACGGGAACAGGTTGTGTTCTCTTGTTGTCTTGTTGGAAACACCAGATTGACCCACGTCCATCCGGTGAAGCGAAAACCACAACCTGAATGTATTGCTTGTCAAACTCCACTCACTGACAAGAATATTCAACAGGAATGTGCAGACTTTCATGATGCTCGTAACAAAAATATTCAATGTTCCTGACCTCAAAACACTATTTAATACGGTCAATGGTGACAATGTTATCAAATATCTAAGAACTGCTGGTCTGTTCTCATCACTTTACTTTAGTGTCTTCCATACAAAACCAAGAACTTTCTCTTATTGTTATTTTTATTTCAATTTTATTTTCATTGTTCATGTTATTTACAGCTGGACTAGGAAATAAATCATTTTACTCATCTCTGATTCTCCACTCATTTCACTAACCCTCACTGCCCCTGGATTATGCCAACCATCAGTGACCACTCACTCTAATGACACACTTTATAAATGCTTAGAGATAACACCCTCCACAAAAGTCAGATATTCCGGAGTATCTCGATCTGGTATCTCAGTAGCTTCGACGTCCGCCAAGGAGGCTAATTCCGCCTTCTCCATAACGGTTGCAGTTCTCACAGTTACAGGTGTATTCGAAGCTTCGGTTTTCACAGTTACCATAGGTTTAGACTTTGATTTCTTAGTCTTCCCTACTGGCTTAACCGGTACAGATTCCTTCTTCTTCTTACTCAAACAGCTTGGTCGAAAGTGCCGTTTGAAGCAGCCCCTACAGAAAATTTCTTGGGGCATCAGAGCGGCTAGTATACGATTTTTTTTGAATCTCTGGACGAGAAAAATTTTTCACACTCTTGTCTGTACACCGGTTGGTACTGCACTGTCGGTTTGTGTCTCTCAGTTGCTAGGTGACGCCAGGCACGTCAATTCAGGTGTGGCGCTAGTAAGTCTCTGCATTTATACATACATTCATAGACCATGAATATACACCATAAACTTTCTTTTTAGGTGGCCACGCATTGATGATTTGATCCATGCTAGGTTTTGATAACTATTGTGAACACTTGAACATGGGTTATCATCACACTTAGAGTTACAACGTTAAAGGTCTAATATTATCACTATGAATATTAATATTTTCAAATGGATAGGATAACGACAATAAATACATTAATTAATATAATATATAGTATCCGAGGACTGCTTGGGTGGTATTCCACAATCTCCTATTGATGGGAAATGTCTCTGAGTATAACCGATACAAATAAGTATTTATATTCAAGCAAAGATTACAGTAGGTAAAACGTACTATAATCTTTGATTCAAGCCTTATTTACCTGCATAGCCTTGCTATAGGTCTTAGTAATGAAATCCGTCCTTGCTTGCTCAGTATCGAATTGTACACAATGCAAGATATAGTTTGTGTAGCCCAGCCACTCATTGGCAGGGTTTCCCATCTGCTCGATCCTCTTCACCCAGGTTTGGTGATCTGGAGATAAGAAATTCGACATAGGATTAGACTTAGATTTTTGGTTTAGAATATTCACAAGAGGGAGTGTTATTGTTTAAACAACTAAGCATAATTGAAAAACGGAGTTATTATACCCGCTCTGTAACAGTTACACACAACTGACTTCAAATCATCAGTATGAAAAACTCTACTGCCAAGAAACTTAAAACTATATCAACAGGGTGCGACAAGATCCAAATTATCAACCTGCCCCCGGGCAGGTTAATTTAAAATCAACCTGCCCACCTCAAAATTCCACCTGCCCAGTAGTTTCAGACCACCTTTAGCCTAAACATTTACATAACATCTTTATGATATTTGAGACTCCCTATATATCATCAATATTGTTTAATAGTAAATCTGTTGAATAATAACTTTCTTTATTATTTTAATCTTGAAGTAAGTCCAAAATCGCACACATTTACCTATATATTCAAGTAATACATCAACATAATTATTAAACACATACTCGAAGATAAATGTAATCAAATGCATTAAATCCAAAGAAGGCATTAAGTTAACATAATGTTATTTATCTCTTCAATATTCGTAATGGAGAAATACGATTTCGAAATTGGAAAAATTTATTATGAAAAAAAGAAAGTTAAATTTCCTAGGGCTCATCAGTATCAATTTAAATTTTGACAATGAAACTAAGTTACATGCCTGGGACCTCAATGTTGGTAGGAGAGGGAAGAGAGAGAGAGGTCGGGAGGGAGAAGGGAAATTAGTTTCTTCTTTCATTGTAAGTAGACATCAGAACAGGGGTTTGAAATAGGCGCCGTAGAGATTTTCACTTGCCCAATCGTCTCTAAAATATAAATTATATTTTAGAGACATTTTTTACATAGGTTTTTTCGAGCCCTGCACTTGAGAAAAGGGTAAATAATGAACAATTGTTTACCTATTATGTCTGTGAGCTCTTCGGTATCTTCCTTTTCTCGAGCTCTTTGCATTTTTAGCCTCTTCAACTTTTCTTGAATACTTGCGAGACTCATGACTACAACGTGTGTTATTACCTATGCTGAAGGTAAAACAGACCTTTCTTTCAACTGCTCAACGAGTCTGGAATATGATGAAGGATACTTCCATTAAGACAGTGAGTGCATTAAAGACATAATTCGAGATAAATTGAAAGATTAATAGAAATTTATATTCAATGTCTGTCTGATGTTGAGGCTAACAAACATGTAGCTAGATTTAGACAGGTCTACTGTCCCAGGAGCTATCATTGGTGGCCACACAATGGTATCGGTCGGAAACGAATTGAAGACTGGGATGACAAATGAATATATACAATGTATTGTCATTGAAATTAAAAGATTCATCTAGAATAAAGATTAAGTGACAGGTGAGATCCCTTAAAAAGCATTCAATATTTGTCCACAATGACATACCACAGGGCGGGGAGGAAGAACCAGGTGGTATCCAGGTATGTTACTATGGTTGTGTGGGATTATGAAGGGGGGGGGGGGGGGATAATGGGGATTAATAATTGGAAAATTAAATGAGAGGAAAACCTTAATAAAGCGAAGAGGAAGCACGAACTGAAAAAGAGATAAAAAGAAAGTAGTCACTATTAAAGACAGTAGGCCTAATAGGCTAGGATTTTCTTAGCTAAAACAAATTAGGCTTAAATCAATATAAATGGTAATATGTATTGAATTAGTGCGGTAATAAAAAAATTAGTATTGCTGACAATTGGTTCATTTATTGATTTAGACGTCACATGTCAAAAAGGATCGGATCTCAAATTGAGTCAAAACCTGTGACCCACTCTCTCCAACTCTAAAGAGTCCAAGTCACTTGCCAATCTTTTTTCCGGATAGAGCCTGTACTCAAATAGATTATAGATTAAATGCAAGTTAGTATAATACATAAATTCAAACATTCCAGGCGAGGGACGATCCTTGTGAATTTACAGGAATTACAATGGAAAAGTAACAGGGAAAATCGGGGGACAGGCGTAGAGTCTAGAGATGGGAGATAGTAAGTTGTACTTGTACTTGTAGCATTGTCTTGGCACTCTAGCACTAGCAGTGCGAGTAGAGCAAGGCAGTTCCTTCGCCTGATATTGTTCATAGACGGCTAGAATTTAGAAAGGCATAAAACTAAAAACAAAACATTAATCTGAACCTACGAATTGCATGCTTACCACGAACAGATAACGAAGGTATCAGAGATTGTCCAAAATAAAAGATCCATGCGATCCATTGACTGGAGCTAACGTTTATGTTTTTCTCGTTCAAACTCGCGCTTGGACTCTGATTGGTCAGGAGTTAGAAACTTCTCAGAAATAGGTCACGGTGACCTATTATGCGCCCCGCCCTCCCGTGGCAGTTAAAAGATTTATTTTGGAAAGAGCAAAAGTACGAGATCGGAACTGAAAGTAGATTATTTGCAGAAATATGCTCATTATTTCAAGCTAAGTATAGAGAATTAGGGGAGACGTATTTGAAGTATCTCTGTTCTTCCGTCGTCCGTCTTCCCTCGTCATTTTTCTGTCTGATGTGTGTACAAAAACCAATCAGTTGTAGCTGATTGCTTAGACATTGCGGTTTTTACAGACAGAGTGCGCCACACTCGGGATCCGGAAAACTGGCCCACACATTTTGTGGTTATTTTATTTGTCGGGAGTTTTCCAGTTCACCCGTTAAGTGTGTCATATGATCGTCATCCTTTATGGGATTGGTAAGCTACACTTTACCTTCGTCTATTCGCTGTTATCTGAATATTTATCATTGATAATTATTTTTAATTAAACTTAAAGAAAAAGTAACATGATCATGACATGATCAAGTACCGGTATTGCACTGTATCTAAGTCTAAGCAGCTTCATCCTCGAACACAGCTTGAGCCTTGACCGACACAATTCCTCCTACCATTTGTTTCAATGCCAATGGCAACTTTATCATTCTGCTTCACTTTACTATGAGTATGATATGAATGTAACCTACGTCTGTCACAACAGTTGTTAGTACATTTTTTCCATCCCTTAATAACTTAATAGCTCTTAATTGACTGACCTGTACTCTACACGTACACACAGCCCAGGCTGACTACCGTTCTGTTCTTTGACTTCGTCTTCGTAAATTGTTGTTAATCAATACTAATTAGGAATATCGTACTCAATACTAGCTAGTTGATAGTAGACCTAGTTACTTAGTCGAGTCAATCACTACTTTGAATTGATGGTAAAATGCAGTGAGTCAGCGTCACCCAGCTGAGGTCGTGGGGATTATCGTAATTTTGGGGTATGTCAAGTTTAGCTTTAACTTAAGTCTTTAAACATACAATTTATGATTAAGTTAAGGAAAGTCAAGATAAACATTATAGATACGATACGTTACCCCCTTCCCCGAACCTCCATGTACCTAGTTAGAATTTCTCTCCCTGTTATTCCTGTCGTCCTACCTATACCGAAGTTGTGTGTTACCCTATGGGCGCCGCCATATTGTGCGCGGAAACGATGCGCAGTGACTCGGGGGACAGGATCACACCTTTAAACAATGCCTATGCATAGCTAAGGTGTCGGCGGTCTTGAATTATTATGCTCTTATTGTTTTCTACTGTTGCAGCCTATAGTTTCCATCCTTCTTAGAGGTTCGGCAAGTATATAAGAGCCTGCCCTGGCGATTTGGCATGTAAACATCGCAGAGGGCAACCTTTTTTAGCCGTGACACCCTCAGTCAAACTTGAAAGTAACACTCAAGCCATATATTCTAGTACCACGGAGGGTTGTGCGACCTGGTAGGCCTAGGTGTGAGAGCTTGTGAGGCTAACGTTATAACTTATATATGGTGTGCAGAATGCAAAATTAACTTTTTTTCTCCACCCGCCAACTTGGCGGGTAAATTGCAGATATTTACCTGCCCACACATAAATTTACCCGCCCACAAATAATACTTTAATGACAGAAGTCAGGTGTGATTTCAATCACACAAGTAAATAATAAAAGATCATTATTTCTTTGTACCAAAATAATAATATAGTAACATATTTTTGGAAGAAATTTAGCAACGACTTTAAGACATGTCCCTCCTTTTTTATGTGAAGAGTTGTCCAGATGTTTATGTGAAGATATCCAGTACAGTATAATTGTAACAATATAGAGTAGCCTACCTCGTGACCAGAATGGCCATTTTGCCTCGTGCACACAGTGTTGGAGACTTTTTAAAGGTTGAATCTATTTGTTTTTGTTTTAAATTTTACATACAATCGATAGCAAAGCTTCATATGTAGCTCATTTTCATTCACCCGCCATGGAGGGCGGGTAAGTTGACAGTTTTACCTGCCCGCCGAAATTTTTACCCACATTTGGCTCGACTGCCATTTTTCATAGACCTATGACCAGTACCTAGCTAGTACCTCACACAGGCCGGTCAGTATGAGTGTGTAGGACCCCACCCAGAAAAAACATTGCAAACCTGGTTAGCGAGGGAATTTCAGCGATTATATCGCAATGACAGCGATGTTTTTGGTGTGAGGTGCCCAGAAAAAACATCACTGTCACTTAAAGGCGTTGCAACGCCCTTCCTCGAAATATAAATTATAACTTTCCACGACTGATAAGATATAATAGGTGATTACAGCTCCTATACTTCTCAGGATTATTAAAAGTTACATACCCACGAAGATTGAACAGGTTAAAGGTACATTTAAGCCTATTTAAAATTGTGCGATGGGAATGATTCTGCTCGCAGTTTTGCGAGGAAAACTGCCTTGAAAAACCCTCGCAAACCTATTTCTGCAAGGTTTTTCCTGTGATGTTTTTTTCTCGGTGGGGTCCCTGGTCAGCCCATGAGTTTAGACAAATAGGTGACCAGGCTTCTTCCAGCCGCCACCTCATAATAGAAAGACATCTATACTCTTAGTCTCCCCTTAGTCTATAGGCCTACTCAGTCTGACTGGCTTAAAGACAAATATTAACAGGGTATAATGCAAGTTAAAGTTAATTATGATTAAGTTTATAGTTGTGTCTATATGCCTGAAAGATTTCGTTTATGTAAAACAAATATTTCATGTACTTTTGAGTCTTTTCTTAATAAGTAACTCTCAAAGCCACACTCCCGCAATGCTATAACACTCATGTGTGTATTGACTCATGTCCCCCAATGGCCGCAGCATGGCCGCGGACCGTAGTTCGCTCTCCGCCGATGGCGCCGCCACCAGTAACACAGGACTTCCCTATACGGTAGGGTGTATACTACGACTACCATGTACCGTATATGACCATGTGAATGTCACCCAATTTGAGTTCAAAATGTCTGTTCAAAATTAAACATTATTCTGGGAACAAAAAACAATGTGTTATTCGTATGTGTGAAATTATGAGAAAACAAATGCAACAATCCAAATTAAAATTGATTTATTGAATCAAAGGTTTTAAGCGGAAATGCACATATCAGACTTTTATATAATATACGTATTATCATATAATATCATATAAGTTGCCAACATATACTATTATTATCATATAGTACTTGTATACCGTACTTAAATAATAGCTATACTTAAGATTTTCCTGGCAAAAGTATTATTAAAGTTAAGGGCATGCAGGTATCAAAAGTCATTATAGATGTGTTGTGTATAAGCTTTTAAACGCCTATTTTAGTCTCCTTAAATAAATAGGCCTACTCGAGTATACATGTGTATTCCCATTTCAGCTAGGTTGATGGATTTAATAAGAGGGAGGTATGTAAATGCACCTCCCTCATTTAATGCATAAGTGTCAACGTTAATTGGAAAACAAATGTCTCATCGATAAAATTATTTCAGCATTGATCCTTGGGGATCTTGAAACTTTAAAATACGCATGAACAGCTTAGGGATATACTGTTGATTTAGTCAGGGAACCATAGCCTAGGCCTGTACTTATGCTACGGGCATACCTTAGGCTTAGATAAGTAGCATTGTCTCAGAACGGTGCAATAGTTCATGCATTTATTTATGTTCTTTTTTTAGAGTCCCTGTCGGCGTTGTGTTGCTGTAACCATGAGGAATTTCTGATGTTAGCCCATCATGGGGGACGTTTCTAGACGAGGGAAGCAACTGCGATTTAACTACAGTCATCAGACGTCTTCTGGCTTACACTCTGCACTCAGTGAGGCAGATGATTTCAATGATGATTTCAATGACATTGTACTCCATGCCTTGACAGAGTCTAACCGGCCAATATATAAACACAGTCCCTCAGCTCCCAATGGAGACCATGAACCTTTAACCAAGGACATTTACGATAGTCAGGTAGCATTCAAATCATCAAAGAGTCATGATCCTGGGGGATATTCTACTGCGGATGAGGGACTCGGTGCTAGTGTATCAACACAGATAAGCGACAGTGGGGAAATCAGAAGAAGGAGTTTCAAAGAAAGTGGATATGGTGACAGTTCTGGTCGTGGCAGTGGCGACACCTCTGCCTCCGACGATGTCTTCGAACCGGACCCAGAAACAAAATTACACAGGACTTTAAGCAAGCCGCCAAATTTGGATCCTTTACAAGAACAAGATTATTTCTCTTCTGAATCTACACCCCATGCTTCTCTTGAAGAAAGAAATCACAGGCTATATGCCCATGATAATAATCAACCTGGGCTTACTCCTGATCTGGACAGGCTACTCTCTCATAGTGAATCTAATTCAGACTGTTCCCCCGTGCCTGAATCAGGATCACCAAATTCAAATATTTCACCCTCCGCAGTCGTCCCTTCTTTCAGAAAATTAGGGGTGAACAGTGTAGTTTCTCCTTCGAATTCACCAGTTGAACCATTGTATAAGAAATTTGATTTCAGTCGGGAACACAAGGACCCGGGTATGGCCATTAAACCAGAGCCTACAGATGGTGATCCTTCTGCCATGGGTGCCATACATGGAGTGGATCTAGATTTTAGTAATCTATCCCCAGAGCAAGACCAAGTTTTAGAATCACCGACTGTACTCAAACAAACTCAGTGTGAGAGCATTGGTTTTCAAAACAGTGTCAGTGCCTTAGTTCGTGTCCCTTTGCTCAAAACAGAATCATGTGAAAAGTATGTGCCTGTACCTTTCATACGCATGCCAAGTTTGGATGTCGATGCCTCTTATAAAACTGAATTGCAAATGCAAAAACTCTATAAGGCCATGATGTCCAGGTGCATAAATCAGCAGGTGATGAAGGTGCTTACAACTGAAGAAAGTCCTGAGGTTATTTACTCGTATGTCCAAAGGATGCACTCAGAGACAGACTCCATATGCCCTAATAGCCTGCGCCAGTCTCTTGGTAACTACTTCTATTTGTATATCTATAAATACCTTTCTTGAGTGCAGAATAAATCCGAGGAAGAAATTTGCTATTAAAAGAAAACCATCTCCAATGTAAGCATAATTGGTCATTTTATTTATATTAGTTTTAATATTCTTTTACAAGTTTTTAATGTTTTTCATCCTTAGACTCCATCTCCAGCATTACAGCAGAAGGATCGCCTGAAGTCAGTCAACCACAGGTAGAATTCCTTATTATTTTGTGTTTGTTGAGAGAAACCATAATTTATAATAAGCGTCAGAAAATATTTTAAAATTTTTTAACAAAATTCAGAATTATGGAGAAACGGCTCGCAAAAATGTTTACAGTCTGTATTGTTAACCTCCATGCATTTCATTCTTTTTAATTATGATTATATCATTATCATCCCAATACCAAGGGAGTTTTTTCGATACAAAATATTACAAAAAGTTACATTAAATTGACACGTTTGTTTTCTTGTAGAGATATCCAGAAAATGAATATGATGGGTGGAAGAAACTTTATTCCGTCCAAGAAAGCACGTTAATTACCCAATTAAGGAAGCATTCATATTGCACCTACAGAGGATGCAAAGATTCGGATTGTCAAATGGTAACCTACTATATATATGCATCAATTTATGTTATAAGTAGAATCAAATTTAGCATATATGCATTTTCAAAGGGTATTTCCAAATATAACTCTGGTACGGTTTTTGGTCTTACTCATGTTTACGTCGGTACTCTAAAACATGGCTGATCGCCAAACTCTACCATGTATAGTGAGTAATCAGTTTTACATTTAGTGACTAAAGTTTCATGCTTCAACGACTTCCTCTTAATAATGAACTACTACCGTATTCATATATGTAATCACATTTTCATGGTTAATTCATTGCTCTCTTATTTTACCCAGGGCCGCGGACTCATACGTTATGCTGAGGAGTACCTGGATAGTAAAATAGACACCAATTGCAAGCGAAACTTTGTGTTGGAAGCCATCGCAAACCACGCGTGTTGCTGCGACGTTCTGAGATGCCAAATACCCTGGTGTAACTTCTTTATGGAGAATGAGTTAGTAGATGTTAATACAGCTTTGATGATTACCTGTTGATGTTTAAATAATTAATGTATTGATGTAAGTAACACTGTATTGTGGTTCGATAAGATATATAAAACTAGTATTAAAGTCACCTGGGGAGGAACAAATCGTAAAAAAAAACTTATATATTTAATGATTATTCCCAGTGATAAAAGAAAAATCCCACGTTAAAACTCTTAACATTATTTGTTGAAAGATACGCTTTCTCCCCTTAAGTTTGCATCGGATGAGTGTGTTTCTCGGTTAAATTCTAAAATGTCCGACTATGCATTAATCATATAGGAAATACCTAGTAAATATTCTGGGAATTCCATAAATCATTATTTCGTTTTAAAACATTCAGTGTCAAATGGGGGATGTCCCCTTCAAGTATCCTGAGTTGGGATATTTCATGAGCAATGTTTGTTTCGGAGGAAAATACCTTCGATTTTAAAAAGGTTATTTACAAAGTAAATCTTCGAATAGTTTTATCTAGTCACTTTTTAAAAGTTATTAATGAAAAATAAAGAACAATTCATTGCCTACAAAGTATATGTTAAAAGTTAAAACCTTAAGAGTGCATGTGTGTATATTATTCATGAGGTTATAATGTCTAATCAAAGAATTTTACCTAAATTTACCCAGCTACTCCTATGAAGAACAGGTGGCCCGATTACAAAAGTTCTATTTCTCTGGGCAAGTAATCACAACCTATGAGTCATCGGAGGACGAGACATTTACACAGGTAAGTTGGCTTTCTTCCAGTTATAATGCAATGGGGGTTTTTAACATTATTTTATTTACATTATCTTGCATGAATTGATACATAGATTTTGCTCATGTGGAGTTTAATTTTTTTACAGCTGAATTCGAAAGTTGATATAGGGTACAAGGAAGGCGTAGACTGGCATTGCTTGGCGCGATTAGGCTATTACAGTAATGCAGTGTTAGCCGTTGCTTGTGATTCAGAGAAACCCTCTTTCATCGTGGTTAAAAAGGTATGGTTATTTCTATATACCCGCTCAAATTAAAACTTTCCCTGATTATATGATATACCCATGGTTTTCATAGTGGTACGGTGCTGACACCTGATGACCATTATTTGTATCACTCTTACATGAAAGCTGCAGGTACTGGTTCGCACCCACACCTGTCCTAGGAATTGAAAAATATCCTGAAGTATCTGCACCAGATAGTTTAGTGTATGGTAACGCTTTTGCATGGTTAGTTCTCGGTGAAAGTAAATGAAGAAAAATGGATATCAAGCCTCCCTGAAGGTCGACTGCTCCTGTGTACCCCGCTTAAACCCAACCAATAATCTGGTCTTACGGAAACCAGTACAGGTTTACTATGCCCAACACTAGCAACCATTTCTTATGATCGCTTTTAACATCTTATTCTAATATCTTATTTCATCCTGAACAGGTATAAGTAGTATAATAATGACACAACAAATGTTATTACTAGATACTATTACACCGTTTGACCTATGACTTATTATACGTGTAAAGTTGATAGTTATTATCTCAAATTGATCAAACTAAGACTCAATCAAATATTTAATATTAAAGGGGAAATGAACACTTTATTTTTAATGTGGTTTAAAGGAACCAATTCGATCCTGGTTGATATTTTCCATATGGTAACGTCTGGGAGAACTGGATCTAATCTAGAGGACTGTATACCTATTTGAATCGTTATATGTGTTATTATCCTTATGTACTGTGAGTTCGATAAATAAAGTAGTATCTTATCTTATCTTATCTTATCTTAAATACATCCTGATACCCTCGCCGTTGACTAATGATTTCAGGAGAGATATGACAGTCTATGGCATCAGGAAGTCCTCACTCTGCTGAAACCCCATCCACGAATAACGCGACACCACTGGATATTAGAACAGGAACAAGATACATTTATCGCCTCAAACTTTGAAGGTAAAACATTGGTCATTGGTCTCAACTAATTTTGTTTTGTTATTAAGGATGCCAGACTCATACCACATATATATGTATAACTAATAATATATAGTGTAATAGACAAGAAAGATAGAATACCCCACTAACAAATATAATTCCCCATAGTTACATTTACTAACAAAGGATTTTTCGGATCTGGCGGGAAAACAAGAGTATTTAAACCCTCGATGCCATGACTATGACTCCACATGGATGTCGTCATGGCATTAAGCAACCATTACTCACTCACTCCCTCGATCCCAAGCCTGAAAGGTTTCCAAACGGTCGTATAGGAAAGTGAACAATGCCCCGTCTAACATAATTCCCCATACATTTTAGATTAATTGTCAGATTTATTTGTTTATTTCTATATTATTCTCAGGTGCCAGCCTTGCTGATCGTATGAAGGAGACTCCAGGCAAGCTGTCATTATCAACAGCCCTGAAATATATGGATCAACTTGCCTCAGCTGCCCTATTCTTGCACAAATCCAACATAGTCTATTTAAATTGGACAAGTAAGTTCCCCCACCCACCCCTATATATATTAAGCTATGGTAATTGTCTTTCACTGCATTAAAGCGTAGATTGAGTATTTAAAAAAGACGTTAATCTCTTTATTTCTTAAGTGCCAGTAAGAATATTTTAGATATATGCTTAAATTTATATTGATATTCATATCTTATCACTTACTTGCAATTTCAGTCAATAATGTGATACTGAACGAAGATTGTAAGCTAGTGAAGCTATGTAACTTCTCGTGTGCCGTGCCTCTTGAGTCGTATATGGAGGAAGAGGATAAAATTGAGGATCTTAAAATGATGCTACCTGCCAGGATAGTACCTCCGGAGGTAGATTATTATTCCTTTGACTATTGCTTCACATATTACAAATTCTTAATGTCCCTTTTCTCATGTATTGCTGTGATTCTGACTCCAACCGGTTGTCGGCCGCGGCATTTGACCACTATCACTCTCGCACTCATTCTAAGTATAGAGGTATAGAGGTGCTTAGGTATTTCAGGCATTAATAAAAGTTTCTTTTAACTTTGTTAGTATACCTTGTATCACTGATTATTTGCTCTCGTGGGGAACATAGTGTCTCATGGTATAGCATTGATTATAAAAGTCCGGCGGCACAAGAAAATATTTGTTGATATGAGTATTTTCTATATTGATTCACCTGACATGTAACCCTAATACATATTGATAAAGCCTGAGTAACAAATATTTCAAACAAACAAAATTGTAAATGACTGTTCATACTTATTTTTACCTTGCTGTCATAGTTGTATCAGAAAGATGCCTTGGAACTGAAGAGCGACGTATGGGGTTTGGGATGTATAGCCTATCAGATGCTGACAGGGGATATGGTCTACCCTGAATACCGCCATGAAGATCCTTCCATCATCAGAGATACGGTCAGTTGCTATATAATACCACTCAGAACCATTTAGTGCAATTCTTTTCTTGATATATAATTGAGTTTTAGTCAGTATGTTGATGCTACACCGGTACTAGTTATTTTTTGCCAATTCACACCTCTTGTAAATTTGAATGGGGGTTAAAGCACTTCTCACATTTCAGAATAATGATAAGATATTTGCATGTATTATTTGCAGTTTTCACAACTGGAATCATCGCTTGAGCCAGATGTGAAGGCATTATCTCGATTTAAGCATGTCAGAAATATTATTTGGAATTGCCTCAAGGTAAGTTGACAATAGCTAACTTACTTTTATAATTACTTATCTTATATTCTGTCTATTCGATTTCTATGAATTCCTATAGTGTTTTCAGGTGTTAGTTTTTCAACTTTTCCATCCTTATGTATTCTTGTGTGAATCTTTGTTTGGTAGTTATTTGTGTCATCAAATCTGATTTCCATAAATTGGTTGGAACCGTTAGGTTAGTAATTCATCATGCGTTAACAACTTTTTGTTTAATGTATTCTTCCATTCTTCCCTCTATCTTTAAGCTAAACCCCGAAGGCAGACCATCTCTCCAGGAGCTCCGGATGGAAATACTAGAGGCATCATCAAAGAATCAATAGCATATGTTGACATAATATGTTACTTGTTATGCATAGTACAAATGTTAGTTTTCATGGGGGAATCGGGAATTTATTTGCTTAGCTGATTGGATCTGAAAATAATCTTTTTGAACTGGTCATACGAGCTTTGTGTCACAAACAAATGCACATGGAGCATCATCGGTAATCTGTGTACTTATGTATGCAGTTCTTGGCCATCTTTTGTGTTGTCCTTTCATTCGCTCATCAGAAATCCATTGTGCATTAATTGGTTGTTGTATTGTTATTGAACAAGTTGATTTGGAGGGATTGTGACTATACAAATGGCATCATTACCCTATGAAAAACGTATTGCCTTACCAAATATTATGGAATCTATAACCGAGGAATATAGTGTACCGTTTTATACCGGCGTCGACTTCATTATCTCGTGCATCGATTAAGCTTCGTGGTTTGCTATCATGCTCTCTGTCTTTCACCGTAAAAAGTTGACGAAGTGGTTGTTGAAAAACAACTTCTACGTTTTTTTTGTCGTGCATTTTCTGTGATAAGTAGATCCCAATTTTTAGGGAGATATTTAATTTACTGTTTAAAAAAGTAATTGCCTTCGCAGCATAGTTCTCGTTAAGATGTAGATGTGGGGAGGACTAAACCTTCTGTTAACATATAACTGTCTTTGTTCTAATTTGCTGTACTGTACATATATGCCGTATTGTAGCTAATGAGTGGTGCTTTGTCCAAGTTTTTTTATATCATCAATCAGAGAGAGGTGTATACTAAGTCTATACCTCCCTCATATCATTCAGCCGAAATCCATAATTTCCCTACTTGTCTTAGAATTTACTGTGGTCCTGTAATGCCCAGGTGACCTATCGTTCTAAAGCGTTGGGTCGGCTCAATGGCATGAGAATATTTTGGGTTTTAACACTAATACGGCTGAAATTTCACCTCCACCCCACAGCCCTACCTCAGGGCACTAGTGAAAGAACTGTATGAATTAAACTACTGACAATTAATGAATGGCTGGTTACAAGTGACCCTTGGTCAGTGGTGGAAAGGTGCCCTACCACCTGATCTACCAGGACTATCCTGTCCAGCTATCCATGTGACGTCATCCCAAAATTGCTCGGGATTACTGCTGATATTTGATCTTTTTCCAGATTTGAACAGGGGTTTTTCTTGTAATAAAAGCTTTAGAGCTTGGCTTATTGTTATAGGAAAGTGTCATTTGTGGTCGCACCGGTTATTTTAGCTCAATAGCTGTCATAACTACTCGTGTGTAATTTGTATTGTTTCATTTAACGTCATTTATACGACCGTATTAATTATCACCTGGAAGATCTACCCATCATTGGTTAGTTTAGTGAGTGAAAGGGAGCCTAACTATATATTGGTACATAGCAACAATCCAAAGATTTGAGATTAAGTGTAAAACATAGATTCATATTCATACACAATGTGTCATAGTGTAACACGTACGTGCCAGTGACAATTTTCGCTTATACCTTTGGAGTATTTTAGCAAAATGGTACTTAGGTTTAATAAGTAAGACCCTCCATACCACTCCCTCTTCTCCTGTTTCCCTGTTCGTATACACCTTAGTGCAATATAGAATTGCAATGCCACTGTATATTGCTGTTTGTTCGCATACATGTATCTGTTTTTCGGCTTGTTAACCTTTAAAGAATGAGATTTGTTTAAAAATGAGAAGTGGAAAGTGGTTGTTGTATTACATACATCTGATACTTTATTAAATGTAAAACATTTATTGTGTGTTTATTGTCATTCAATATTTACAAATCAATTTACTAGTATATGATGCCCATAGGCCACTTGGTTAGCATTTCTGACGCTGAACCCTGCTTCAAAGGTAGGTGTGCTACCAGAAAAGATAATATTGGGACAAATCTTTTGATTGATTTTATTATTTGTGTCTAACCAATAATTATAAAAGTATACGTCGTGCTCTCCTTCAACCATATCTTATATTTCATTCTAGGATTGCATGACGTTTCAATACAATATTTCCAACATTTTCTTGAAAAACTTCAGATGAGTACTTATAGTTATAGTACGTATGGACATGTTCACTTACACATACACACATTGTATTGTCTCGCCATTCAACCGTAATATAACAAGGTATGTTAACTGCAATATTTACAAAATCACACTAGGAGGATCCACAAACTCGGAACTACATCTCAAACCAAAATATTGGATCATTAGAAGCATTCAAGTCTCGCAAAAAATGCTTTCCCTTCATATAACTTATTAAACCACTCTATACATTAAATTCCACTACACATGTATTTACACTTCTATAGAGTGGATTGCTACTATTATCCGTATTGTTTTGTATCATACTCATCACATCAAATATTTCTTCATGTATAAACACAGTTACACACGACCGTGCTAACTGATATGTCTATACTACTAGCAGCAGCAGTGGCTAGCCTTTCTTATATCATATTTCAACGAATTGATATATGATAGCCATGTATCTTGGGAAAAACTCACCCGGGAAGAAAAGTTGATAACTTATTTCAAGCGAATCTAAGCTGCCCAATACTTGTAAAGTTGATAGTTATTATCTCAAATTGATCAAACTAAGACTCAATCAAATATTTAATATTAACGGGAAATTAACACTTTATTTTTTAACGTGGTTTAAAGGAACCAATTCGATCCTGGTTGATATTTTCCAAATGCAGTTAATCAGTTACTTTGTGTTATTACACACCGAGTGGATGATCTTATATAGTTGGTAATGGTGGAAATGATTCTCACCTTACATGTCACTTCAGCAATTTATTAGTTAATAAAATTTATTTAATGAGTAGATAGTCCCCCCCCCCCCCTCCATACTCATTGTTTTTGTTCAAGGGAATAAATGGGAGTATAGCACCCGGGCATCATTTTGTTTTCAAAGTAAGTTAATACGGATTCTATCAATGTATTTATTTCACGTGGCGTGGGAGATTGCAATATCAGTTTACGAAAACCGATTTGTGCCAAGTACAGTCCAGGACCTAATTTGAAAGGTTTAGATTTACCACTGTTCAACAAAAAGACAAACGAAACAATATGTTGTTATACTTTGCCATGTAAAAGAACATGGTTACGTGCATTCAAAAAGCCAATAGAAATAATGTCATCAGGTTAGTTCTCATTTCAGGGAGTGGCGAGCCCCAAAATATATTACTATTCACTATAGAATTTTTCCCAGTATAACAACAAACCGTAATCTTTTTTTTAAATCTCCATATACATATATATATACATAACTGACATAGATTTACACTCACAAGCAAGAAAAGTATAGGGTCACCTGTTTTTTCAAAACGATATTCACCGAAATGTGCACCCTGATCAGTTAAAAACGGGTACATTGAACATATTCAAATCTAAATAATATTTTTTTTTCAAATTAAGTCCATACCCTCTTCTTTCATTTATGAAGGTATATACATGCCAGCTATGTTTAAAGAAACTTTTTAAAAAAATCAGTTATCTGAAAAACTGAGAAAATATCCTTTTCCCCCATATATAGTCAACTTCAGTGGTCGCTAAAGTGAAAAGATATTATGGTGAGATTCGTTTTGGGGGGCTTTTTATTTTCACCTAACCCTGCTCTTTTTCAAGACTAAGTTTGAAAATCATATTGTGACTTTTTTTTCATGCATTAGTTCCTTGAACTCCCGCCTACAGCAGTGTGTATGACGGTGGTTTATCTCTCTAATTTGCCCGGCCGCCTTGTAGATTTTGTTCTTATTCTTTTTAAAGGGGTGGTGGCGTGTCTCTTAGCATAGTTGCAGTAATCGAAGGGTACACAACGCCCCATACGCCCCCAGCCTCACAACAATGTGAATCAGTGAATAATTATATAAAGGGTAAGGACATCTCCGTCCAGATATCAACAGACTTTGATCTTTTCAGTGTTGTTCCTGGATTTGAAACAATCAGCTTAATCTGGAATATCCTATTTTCCAATTGTCTCATAGCATTCCTTTTTACTGGACGTAAATGGTACAACTATGCAAATAGGCTAATCATTAGCTAAGTATTCTGATGACGCGCGGCAACATTCCATGTCCCCTTATCTATTTATATCTTATGCTCATGGTGTTTCATCTGAACTTAATCGGCTGGCCCCGACATACGTATATTTATCAAGGTTTCTGTTATTTATGATATAGATACGTTCAGGACATATATAGTCGATATATAGTTGATGACGTTGCTCTATTCTCTAATCCTCTGATGTACATGTATTTCAATAGCTATAGAACGTATTGTCAATAGCATTTTTGTGACACTTATTCGAATTGGACTAAGTTAATTTTGCAGCTAATAATATATATAGTTGGGGTCCAGTGGAGTGAGTAATACATTTCGGGAAACAGTTAGTAGACCTGCCTCTTGGCAGAGACCTCACATCTTTATTTCATTATGATTTTTTTTAAATGAATGATAATAATAAATAATTATTTGTATTATGAAAATACCATTATAAACAAAAATAAAATAATATTATGAATGATAACAATATCACACATTTTGCTCTATTAATATGTGCCGTCTGGCCCCCTGAGTTGAGACACATTGTGACAAGTTATTGATAAATGGAAACTCATGTTTGGATGCTGTAGTTACCAAGAAACACCTATAGATACGAACCCTTCCGCGCTTATTTAGTACATAGAGGTTCATGTCCTACGGGGTGAAATTGAGTCGTGTTTATTTCACCAATCAACAGGGCAGTGGCAAGGGCAGATAAACATTCCCCGTGAATGTGTTTCATTAAGGAGAAAAACTAGCCATCAATTTGTTAAAACATACAGTTCATGAAAATCTATCTACAACAGAGAGCGTTTGGCGGCCAAATAAGTATAACCACGCTGAAGAACAGTGACGGAACAAAATATATCAACAATAATAAGGAATATTTCTTCCTAAACATGTAGCAATATTTATTAAATAAAATGCCTCATCACTTTAATTCTGACCGTTCATATAATATATAGAATTCTTTCACGAACGTAGGCAACCACAACTTCCCACACGATAACAAAACATGTGCTAGTTCCCATAGGTTTCATGTGTGCCATATGTGTTTCGATATTTTTTTTCATATTTTTATTTTTTCCCACTGAAATGTGTATCCGATTGCAGTTCCACATCTTTTTATCCTAGAAGTGATGTTATAATCCTAGACAAGCTCCTGTGTGCGCTATAACCATTCGGATATCAGAGGTGATTAACGTACGTTTACATAAAGTTGCAAGATGATAAATTGCTCTTCAGTTATAATTTTCCCAAGTACCAACTTAAGTATCCATCAGAAGAAAATTATGTGCTGGAAGAGCAATATATTGACATATTTGATGCGTATGAACCGGTAATTGCATAGATAATAGGAGAACCGGACGAGTGTTGCACTTGGGATGGACCCGGGATGGACCTTGACTTGAGATAAAATAGTGTCAAAGGCTTGGTTGAGGTGATTTTATGAGGACTCACCTCTTATCCACTGGTACTGGCTATACACACCAAATCCTTACCAGTTTAATGTACACAGGGTGCCATCTCACATATATACAAACTCAGACTCAACACCAAAGTCTGTTTATGGAAAGGCCCCTCCCAATGCCTTGATTTTACTTGGAACAATTACGATACCAACTCGGACGTATACAGGAGCAAGGGGGATGTTATTCACAGGATTTTACCAGTCGAAACCAATGAGATGGTGCCGGAAATCTTTATAACAGGTCAGTATACTGGTTTATGTTTGCGTGTATTGGTAAAAATATGATTGCGTATGTCTGGGGACAAGTTCTTTTTATGAAAAATGTATTGAGCTTATGTTATAAGTGATCACCAATACCATTGAAATAATTACGAACGTTGTCAGTGTTTAATTATATTACTCCCTATGCCGATGAAAGGATCCAAGAAATCTAGATGTCCTAATTGAGAACTTTATATTTAGTGTGGAAATTATATTAATGAATGTATCTTTCTAAACGCCTTACGACTAAGATCGAATGCCTGGAGAGCGAGCAATTTCACACTGTATCCAATTATGTTCCTTATTTTTCTCCATTGGAGTAATATTTAGAATGAACAAATATTAACTATAAGGTCACCCCAAATTATATAATTTTCACCCTAGTTATGTTTGAATAGAATTGAAGGAGTGATACCAAATTCATGGAACTGGAAAGGGGCTACCTATACTTTTAAAATAACTGTTGCTCTGTCTGTTCAATGGCAGCAATATTGATGCTATCGGTGGGAGGATTATGCGCCATAGAAAACTCACGAAATGACGCATGTGTTCGGGCTGAGCCATGCGAACCCGATACACTCGTTTCCAATGTGGATGACTGCAAAAAGTATTGGCAGGTTCGTAAGAATCCACATGTTAAAATAAGGTTAAAACATTAAGATTTTGTTTCGCTACTAAATTAATACGTTTTTTATTCAAATCCAATTATATGTGAAAATACAAACACGTGATTATGATAAGTTTGATAAGTGGCACTTATAAGGACCAGAGCACATATCGGGTGCCTTGGATGTGTTATGGGAGTTTCCTGGGCGGAACACAGACCCTACACAATATCCAAGTCAGATCTAGCATTATTAATATTAAAATATTAAAACAATCATTAATAGTTAATTTAAACTGGGATATTTGCCTTCTTTATCTGGGAGATGGGCTTATGTCCCTTTTGAGCGATACGAGAAATTCTTTTAAAATAATTATTGATGAACTAGTTGGCTGCTTCTATCGGTATGTTATGACACTTCATATATACATGCATCCCCTATCATATATCCCCATGTCCCACTCCACCCCACCCCCATTTATCTTCGCAATATTGTCAAAATATGGATCCAATTGCCTACATATTTACTATAAAAGTAATGTTCCATACCACAGTGCCTTGAGAGAGGGGAATGGGTGGAGAGAGAATGTCAAGACAACGGAATGTTCGACTATTTATTGAATCGCTGTGTCCACGCTGATAATGTTACTTGCCACCCTGCATGTCACCTTGTGCCATGTGAACTTCCAATACCCTGTGTTGCTAGCTCAGTTATTCCTGATCCAAATGACTGCCACTTATTTTATCAGGTAAGACACTAATTTGTTGTAACATCTGTTAGAAGATCATCGGGTAAATTAATTTATAAATGATGAATTACATGAGTTCGTCGAATGATAATAATTAAGATTCAATAAGAACCTTCAAATATAGTTTGAATTTCAACGTGTTTTGGGGACTTTATCGAAATGTGCCTGATCCTTAATTCATCAAACATAATATTCTGTTGATTCATCTTATTTTTAATTATATGTGTATAGAGAGATTTAAAGGATGCTGTCTCAACCAACACATTACTCTATACATACATGTACTGATTGTCATTTCATTATTCGACACCACATTACTGTATACTCCCCAAACCAAAACAACTGAATTCAAAATAGGGCATATTTTGACTTCTAATGATAAGCTTCATAATAATACATAGTAACTGAATGTCCCAATAAGGAAACATTTCTGAAACAGTATTGCTTATATTAAGTGAGCTATGCTTACATCTGAATCCCAACGATGGGTAAGGCATGTAACAAATTAGTTCAGATTATTTGCACGGTTATATGTGTTATTGTAATCTCATCACAAAGGTAGGTAACCTCGTCAATAAGATCTTAAACGATATGGATATTAAATGGGCAAGTGATAGAGATATTCGGAAAGAGTACACAAACACATGGTCACGCTGATGAAATTGCCCTGTCAATCATTGCATTGATTGGGTTGTGGTCTGATATCTGATAACATTATTATAACTCTCTGACACAGTTGATACGAAGGTAACAAGACAACGCACTTAGCGAAGAGTTTTACGACACGTTGTTTATCCAATTATGTTTAGCTAAGGTATACCTGAATTAAACCCCCAATCCCTGCTAACAGAAAACATGTAGAATAGAATATGTTAGCTAATTAAGTAGAATATCATTCTATTTTATTGGCATCTTAAAGTGTTCAGTGACAGGAGTAGCATGGCAAGGAATGACATGTATAAATGGTACAAGTTACGATTACATGAGGTCCGAATGTACTATGCGTGGTAACTGCGTCTCAAACTGCTTAAGGACCATACCGCCATTTACCAATGCTCACTCATCGACGTCTTTAAATAGTTCTAATGTGAGCACATCATTAGGTAAGGATTTCTTTTTTTATGATTGTTCTTTTTTAACAATTGCCAAATGGGTATAAGTTTTTAAAAACATATTTGTATTGGCCTTATACATTTAAATTCTTCACAATATACGCATAACCATGCACAATGTGGTTATTTTCATGCATTGCCAAGTTAGTCAGATATTACACCTTAACCAAGTTCTACTTAATTCAATGTGACGAATATAGTCTAGACGAATGAAATTAACTACCCTCCACGCAACGATCTCATAAATGAAATATACATCAATCTAGACTTTATATTTTGTGTAACAATACACCTACTTGCAATCCACAATCATACAATTATACAAACGGAAACAAACGAGTACCATTTAGTACAGAGATTTTAGGTAGATTTTAGGCCAAACCCGGAATAGAATATTGTGAAGCTGATTTTTGAATATATGATGCGGGACACATGGGGGAACATTCCCTGAATAGTCTCCACCTGGGGACTGTGTGCTTTCTGAGATTTTGACATTTTTGCGTCATTTTCAAAAAAAAAAAAAGCATTGGTCTCTATGGAAAAAAGCACCTGGCTCAGGCCATTATTTCCACCACTGAATAACAAGAATGTTATCTCAGCACTCGTTGTATATGCATGTACAATAGGTGTACATTTGTGCTGGGGATGTTAGAATCAACCCGGAGATTTTAGGGAAATGATCACCCAGCCTAAATAAAATCTCTAAAAAAACAGATGATGAATAAGAACAATTTTTCTTGGATCAAAGGTGTGAGGAATCCATTTTTATGTCACTTTTTATTTGTTGTTGTTGAGTGCTGAGATGATATTTTAGTTATTCAGTGGCAGCCATATTGGATTTTGATCTTGTAAATGACCTTGGAACAAAAAATGACCTTGAGAAATGAATTCCTCATACTTAAAAACATAAATAAAATGGTATTATAGTTGAAGATCCACCAAATGGAAGCCAAGATATGCCATATTTACTGTTTGATGGTGGCCATCTTGAATTTTGCAGCTACTGGCCACCAGGGGTATCTATCAGTTTGTAGCTGGTGCTTTTTGAAAATTTCAGGCCTGATCTAACACCATGTCAAATTTTAAAAAGGTGTCACAACATTCCCAATGCAGACAATTAGGTCCCCAAATATTATGACCTGATCTAAAAAAATGTTTTTTCACCAAAATCTGACCGTTGCCGTGGCAACAAAATTAAAAAATTAAGATTTTTGGTTGAAACATATTTTTGGAATCTCCATACGTACTAGAATACTATAGTAACCCAACCTGTGCAGTATATTTTGTATATTTTACAACAATGCTAAACATTCTTCATGTTGGCAATAATGGCCGGAGCCAGGTGCTTTTTCCTATAGAGACCGATGCCATTTTGTGGAAAATGTCACAAAAACATCAAAATCACAAAAAGCACACAGTTCCTAGGTGGGGACTTTTTTCAGGGAATGATCTCCCATGTGTCCTGCACCATATGTGACATATATCCCAAAATCAGCTTTACATTATTTTTCTGGGTTCCATGCTAAAATGCCTGTACTAATTCTCTTCATATCAATCACTGTGAACCAATTCATTCATATTCATTTCCTTCTCCCACTTTACATGTTCAGTTCATCATAATACTACTTCCAAAAACTATTCCCAGCTTTTCAATTCTGAATTCCTTTTACATTTTTATAATGTATATATATTATATTAAATTTGATGGTTTAATAGGTCTGATTTGCGATGTGCCTCGTTTGAAAAGGGCATTTAAGAATTTCTATTTCCGAATTGGCTGAAATTACTTATGACCTTTCCTAAACCAAGGCACTGTTGCAGACGAAGGATATACATGTATATATGTGAATTTTGGTGGGTTGACAGAACGACATTACTGATGTAGACATGTTATTTGCAGTTATAGTTGATCCTTGTAGGAGACCAACACCTTGTACCGAAGGGTCAATCACTGCAGATACTCATATTTGTAAACGATACTTACAGGTATTTACTAGTCTTTTTTTAAAGCAAAATATGAAAGGATGTCTGGTATTCTCTACAATATTTTGATGTGAATTCATAGTTAATATATTCCATTGCTTGCTTGGCACCGCCATAACCACATTATGCTTCGCCTCGGGATTATGTACCACACAGAGCACCAACATGCAGCCCCTCAACGTCGGCCATTAATCTATTAACATTATAGACCCCCAAAGACCCTCAATTGTCATGCATTTTCTTAGATCTCCAGTGTCCCAATACATTCCTTATATAATCCTCCCCTTACACAGAAGCCTTCAAAGCTGCTGTAACGTCATAATATTTGTTTTTAAAAGTGCAAACACATACATCTTTCAATACACTATCCCAAAACATGCATTGCTCATATATTCGGGTTATTTTAATACACCTTTCAATGATATATTCAGCTTCCATAACATGTAACTAGCCTATAAATAGATCCTTGAACTGACCATAAGTTATAGTTGTCGCCCTTGGCACTTTATTTATTGATATCCTTAGCCAGTGTCCCTTCCATTCCAGTGCTTGCCGGACGGGAACTGGACGGTGAGGCTCTGTCCGACTGGAGGAGAATTTGACTATAAAAAAGGCTATTGTGTGAAAGCAGGCAATGCCACTTGTCATCCTGTCTGCCCCACAGATCTAAACTGTGAGAGGAAAGAACCTTGTTCTCTCAATAAAATCGTCCCTGACCCCTTTAACTGTGACTCTTTTTATCAGGTTCGTGATTTTATTACACTCTCCAACATGAGGCAAACTGCTGATTGTAGCTGGTTCTAGTTTTCAGAATAAAAGAAATCATTAAAGAAAAATTATATGAAGTGGCAGACTAGATATTCAATATTCATTTCTGCATATTTACAAACCGTTCGTGCCTATTTATACACTTCCTGCATGTTAAACTGACACAAGTATTGTGATTCAAATGTACAGGCGCTTCAGAAAAAAACTTCTCATTTTTGTTAACCATGGATGATTTCGTTGTGACCTTTTCCAGTGTGATGCATCTCTCGAATGGGTGCGACGCCCTTGTCCTAATAACCTCTTCTTTGATATGAGGATCAAAGTGTGCGTTGACAGCTCGGTTGTTGTCTGTCACCCTGAATGTCAAATCGATCCCTGCGAACCATTGCCTCCTAAATGCCCCAAGGCAGGCGTGAGGGTGCCTGCAGTGGACGATTGTATAGCTTATTATGAGGTAAGCTTTAGTTTATTTCATTTTTAATGCTGTAATTTTATCACCTATAAGTCGATACAAATCATAACCGAGTGAACGAGTAATTAGCTATCGGGGATACGAAGAAAAATAAAAATGAAGTTATCGTTTATTTCATAATATAAATTATTGATATAAAAATGAAGTTATCGTTTATTTCATAATATACATGGTTCTGATTTGTATTTATTTTTCTGTAAGTGCCCCGATCGTGATGGTGATTGGGTTCGCATGAGATGTAGTCCCAGCACTAAATTTGATTACATAACGAAGGAATGTAAACAATATGCGTTGTGCCACCCAGGATGTACAGGTATGACCACCGAGAGGCCGACTACAGGTACATGAAAAATCCTTCATAACAGATATCATTCAAACCATTCTCTGCCGTGCACCATGTTGAATCTAAATAACTTATCAGTTATTATAGCTATGTCTTATGATTCCATGAATCCCAGCGAACCTTATTGTGATAAAGCTAAGCCTAATTCTTCACTAGAGGATATTGATGAAAATAATTGCTCTTTTAAAAACACTGCTCTCATTTACGGCCGTTACTACAACCATCTACAGGACTTGCACCATTTGCTAAGTGGAGACACACTACCGTAATTAATGGTCTTAGAGAATGAGGTCTTTAATTTGAATATTGGAAATTTGAGGAGTCCAACAATTATTGAACTTAACCATCTGGTCCATAGGGAAAATGCGATGTCCTTTTTTAACGGAAAATGAACGTATCAGTCCCCCTGCACGAAGTTGGGTCTGTTGAAGAAGGGTATTGTGCTTGAAAACAATCAAAATATTCCATTGGTTATACATTGGGCTTACGTGATGGTTAGTATTAGTGAGCAAAATGTTTTGTCAACAGTTAATATTAATATCTTAATGTGAATATGTTAAGGGTGGTCTCCACTGGCTGTGGTAAGCTCTGCGGTAAGCCTTGCGATGGTGCTGTGATGGTGAGAAGTGGCGAGGTCATGCCTATACATGGCCAGTGGACCATGGAGGCATGACCTCATCATTCCTCTCCACCTATAGAACCAGCACAAACCATCGCAAGGCTTACCGCAGAGCTTACCACAACCAGTGCTGACCACCCTTATGATTCGATGGGGCAAAGTTAATTTCTCTGACAGCTATTCTGGCTATTTGACTGCACAGGCACATGAGCAAAATGTGACTGACTTTGAGACTCCTGTTTATGTGTGCCCTTATATCTGCCTTGAGGGTGGACACAGGAATCATGCAGAATTGTGTGTAGTTATTTCATACGGACACACAACATGCTTTGCTCGATGTATAGTAGTACACTTGATATGTTACAGAAACATATTTTCCCAAGATTTCTTTGTATGAATGTTTTAATTCCTGGGGTATGCATATCACTTTAAGTCGCATGATTACATTAACACCCTTCAAGACAGTCTATTAGATATTTCCTTGCGTTTCTAATGTCATAATAATGGAGTATGTTTAGCCCAAGAATATTGCAAAATTTTCAAACATAAAATATAGAAATACTTTTTAGATTCCTACAATTTTAACATCGTTGGAATCCACTTAATCTCATCTTTTCAAATATGATGGTGTCCATGCATTTCTCTCGACTTTAGATCCATTTTTCTGTGACACATCACAATTTGCACACATCTCTATCCCCGACATCCCCCCTATTGAGTCTAATACACTGATATTGTTTTATAAATACTTTATTGTATTTCCCCTTTGGTACAAAGGGTTAAACACATCTGAAATTACTATCAGATCTTCTTATGTGTGCCAGGCAATATTAGCATAAACAAAGATGGGCAGGGAAATAATGTTTATTTTTGTTTGTTACTTATTACAGAAATATTCATGTAATATATATTAAGATTTATCTATAAATTGTGTAGTGGGTCTGGTTATAATACCAATATTCTATTCTATTGTGTGGTGGTGCTGTCCGCTGTGGGTTAGTACACCTGAACTACCCCAGTGGGCAGTACCAGTGAACATGTCCACTCATCAGTATATGTGTGGGGACTTTTACCATTATATTGGTTGTTATGCTCTTTTAAGCTAATCTTCTGTTCTTAACCTTTCTATCAATGTACTGCTATGAGATATTTATATCCACGGACGTCAGTCCGAGAGTCTTTAGTAACATAATGCCTGAGTGCATCTTATCTTTATCTTCTATACTCAATGTCTACTCACACCAGTTTTGTACGAGTCAAGAATAGGGGTGAACCCCAGCTCGAGTTGAGTGAGTTAGGACTAGTGTGTCCCATGTGACTAAATAAAGTCTGTAGAGAGGTTAAGCCTTGTTCTGTCTTTATTTAGCGTGCAAGCGGATCGGATCCGAAGATCACTACAATTGGTGCCGTGACCAAAGCTTGCCTTGGGATATACTTTATGATAGAGAACTAGATTTATCTAGGTTCCAAGTGGTTTCTAGTAATTGGAAAATAAAAGAAACAAAACGATGGGTGATAATCGACCCGTGGTGGACGTTGCAACTCAGATTTCGGACAATCTGCAACGGACCAAAGCCGTGACACCTCCGAAAGGTGGTGACATGGTTGGCATTGGTGCGAGAGCGAAGTTGACTTTACCAAATCCTGCTCCTGTTGTTGGAACTACAAATGTGGTTCCTTTGACTTTGGACCAACCTTTGGCACCGCTTGGCGGTCTAAGTTTGGACAATCCAACAGGGGGCCTTGGTTTAGAGAATCCGGAAGGGGGTCTGGCTGGTACGGACGTCTGGATGGACTATAGACAACCTCTCCGTCATACGGAATCCGAGGATGACATAGAGTTAACAACTCTTAGAGAGCAGGCGAAGAGTTGGCGGAAGGCTTACGCCAGCTCTCACCAGCAAATCATCGATCAGCGGAATACGATGGAGCAACTTGCTCAGGAAAACGCGGATTTGCAGGCGACATTGCATGATGTGTCCAAAGATGCGCGAGCCACCACGAAGAGACTCATGATTGAGAATGATAAGTTGAGGACGGAGGCCTCTAGAGTGGATGACCTTTCTAGGCTCCACAATGAGTTATTGGAAGAGACTAATGCTGCAGAAAGGATTGCTCGGACTCCTCTTAGGCTTAGGCAACCTGTAACGTCCACGTTTGCGGACACACAGGGAGCTGTAGCTTATCAAGAGGGAGACTCGTTCAAGCTTATGACTCCAAGACATTTTGGAGGTCTTAGGCATGTAACGATCCGGGAGCCCTCTGCTGTTGCTGTTTCCTCTCCAAAGGAAGTTCAGGAAGTTGAGAAGAAGGTAGAACTAGCCACCATGTCTAGTATTAAGAAGCCTGCCATTACTGGAAATGATTCTTACATACGCGGACAGGTGGTGAATGAGACATATGTCCGAAAGGATAGTGGTAGGACTACTACCATCACTGGGATACCCACACCAACTGTTAATCCGGTTGTGGATACTGCTGGTGCTGGTACTACCACTGTGAGTTTGTCTCAGGATGTTCTGTCCTCCACGATCAACTTACCTCGACCGGATCCGGGCATTGCTTATGCCAATAAGTCCCTAGTTCAGGGATTGACATATGTTGGTCCGGACCCAACCCGTGCTCCGTTCAGTTACACATTCTACAATGATGAGGACCACGTTGAGCCACGATTAGGTACCATCAGACTATGGGATTCTACGAAGGATTCGTGGCAGCATCATCTGGCAGAGATGAAAGTATTGGCTGAAGCCCATAATTGGACGGATGCGATGTTTTTGAGGCAACTCAAGAGCAGTTGTAGACGTCAAATTGCGGCTTTGGGGGAATTGCCCCAGGGGACAAAATTGCCGGACTTGGTAGCTCATTTGGAGACCAACTATGGTGATTATTGTCAGGAAAAAAGAGAAGCTGAGTTCTATGCTTCCAGACAAACCCCTGGTCAAAATGCTAGGCATTTTGCCAATGATGTAGCAAAGGCTGCACGCTATGCTTTTGGTATCCATTTGGACAGCACGATGCGGACTTTGTGTATCCGGACATTTTTGAAAGGTTTGACTGACCTTAAAATGGCGGAATTTGTGAGGTTCAAGCAACCGTATGACTTGAACCAAGCTGCACATTGGGCTGTGGTGTTCGAAAGCTGTACTATGGATTTGGCCACGGTTCAGACAACATCAGTAGAACCAAAGAACTCCTCGAACCTTGCCATATCCGCACCTCCTGGTGGTGTGGCAAGTAGAAAAGCTCAGAAAGCCATTGCCCAGATGATGGAGTTGCTTGATAGACCGTCGGAAGTACAGCCTGAAGTATCAGCTTCGGACGATATTTCTGATTGTATTATTCAGGCAATGCAGGCATGGCAGATGAACAAAAAGTCCGCTCCTAAGCCTGGACCAGCTGCTCCCTCTACAGGTGGTGGGCAGAGAAGGTTCAGACGATGGAAGCCGAACAATGGATGCTGGTTTTGTGGTGAGGACGGACACATCGCTTCAGTGTGTCCAACGAAACAGATCATCCTTGGGCTAGCTCCCAAGTCCGGTGCATCAGCTAAGGACTCGGGAAACGCGGACAGACCCTCATAAGGAGCGTGATGGGGGTCGGGGAAAAGACGCTTCACAGTGCCACAGTCCGAAGTGAAGCTGAGAGTAGTATGGGAACTGGAGGACATGCCCAGGCACCAGCTAGTACGCCGGAGATTACACACCAAGGTGATCCCCGTCCGAAGACTGGAGATTCTAGATCGCTGCCGGAAGGAAAGCTCCTACCTCAAGGCTTGTTACCTTGTGGTGATTCGGACTCTGCCTCTGAAGTGAGGTGGGGACAGTCCGGATTCCAAGCTGAACGAGATCAGTTAGTGTTGGTCAAAAGTGGATCAACCGAACCTGCTCAAGTTCAGAAAGTTTCTGTACACAATCAGGGAACTTTGGAGATCCCTACTAAATTGCTAGTACGGGAGAGATGGTATGCCCCTGTGACAGTAGGTGGGGGAAGTGGACCTTTTTTAGTTGATCCGGGTGCTACTACTAGCTTGATCACTAAGAAGTTCTACGATTCCCTTCCAAATCCACCACCAATGACTTCGGTACGGATGATGTGTGTGATGGGTAATGGGACACCGATAGTCACATATGGGAGCGCGCTTTGTCCCTTGAAATTAGGCGACCGGACTTACATGATTACTTGTCTTGTAGTCAGTGGTCTACGTGGTCCTGAACGCGGGATACTTGGTGCGGATTTTTATTTTGTGCACCAATGTAATCTGGATTGGTCAGGGACTTTCTACTTGGAA
Source organism: Sthenelais limicola (assembly GCA_942159475.1). NCBI lineage: Eukaryota > Metazoa > Annelida > Polychaeta > Phyllodocida > Sigalionidae > Sthenelais > Sthenelais limicola. The sequence goes on along the minus strand of OW804097.1, from coordinate 64,367,366 downwards.
AATTTCGGGTATTCTGTACCGTGTACGTTATGGAAGAAACCTGTTAGCAGTATTGAAAGTCCCTCTGTGAAGGCAATGGAAGTGGAAGACGTAATTGTTGGGAGAGAGGTGAAACTTCTTAAGGCAGTTGTCCTCAAACCTAGATCAGTTACTATGGCCAGACTTGACCTTGGCAGTGGCTCAGTCACATCGGGTGGATTGATGTTCGAGCCAGACCAAAGATTGTTGAAAGACTTAGCCTTGGGCAGCCTGAATACTTATGTAGCAGGCAACGGTTCTCCGGCCGTGGTAGCTTTCTCCAATCCGACCGGTCGCACCTTGAAGATTAAACGACATAGGGTGGTTGGTAAAGTGTTTAGAGTTGATTTATTAGCTCAAGACTCTTTGTCAGATGTTGGGGAGAATGAGGAAGTGATCAGGGAAGCAATCATCAACTCTATACAGTTGCTGGAGTCTCCTATAGCGGATGATGATCTGATCGCTCCTACTCTTCCCATTCCGCCCGCTGCAGAGTGTCCGTTGGCTAAGATGATCAAAGAATCGGATTTGTCCGGAGTCCAAGATACTCGAAATGCTCTGAATCTCTTAGAGGAGTTCCGAGGCTGCTTTTCTCTCCCGGGAGATAAGGCTTTGGGATGTACTCATAAGGTCCGCCATGTTATCAATACAGGTGATGCTTGTCCGATCAAACAAGCATACAGGCGGATTCCAGTTGCTAAACGTGATAAGGCGGAAGCAGAGATCTGGAAGATGTATAGAGAAGGCCGGATTGAGCATAGCAATAGCCCTTGGGGAGCTCCTATTGTTATGGTGGCCAAGAAGGACGGGACACAGAGGTTCTGTGTAGATTATCGCCAGTTGAACTCTGTCACGATAAAAGATAGTTTTCCTCTGCCTAGGATTGACGAGTGTGTGGAAGCTCTTGGTGGAAACCAATGGTTTTGCACACTAGACCTCGAAAGTGGATATTGGCAGGTGGCTATGGATGAGGAGAGTAAAGAAAAAACTGCTTTTCTCTCTAGTGTGGCTTATTTCAGTTCAAAGTTATGGCTTTCGGACTGTGTAATGCCCCGGCTACCTTCCAACGTATGATGGACAATATGTTGGACGGACTCAAATGGAAGTCATGTTTGGTTTATCTAGACGACATTGTTGTTTTTGGAAAGACGCTGGATGAGTGTCTCCAAAACCTCAGGCTTGTTCTAGAACGAATCAAGGACTACGGATTAAGATTGAAGCCGAAGAAGTGTGAATTCTTCCGTCGGCAAGTTGAATACCTGGGCCGGATTGTTTCTGGTAAGGGAATTCAAGCTAATCCGAAACAGATTGAGAAAGTCCGAGATTGGCCAGTCCCTACGAATGCTAAGGAGATTAGACAGTTCATAGGGTTTGCTTCCTATTATAGGGAGTTTCAACCTAACTTTGGTGAAATTGTCTCTCCTTTGCAAGACATTGTGACGGCGGCATGCAAGGATAAACGCTATACCAGACCTATAGTGTGGACTCCTCAGTGTCAGGCTGCGTTTAGCAAGGTCAAGGAATTGCTGACCACATCGCCAGTACTGGGATACCCCCGGAAGGTGGGAGATTTCATCCTAGATACGGATGCAAGTGGTTTTGGAATGGCTGGAATCCTCTCACAGATTCAGGACGGACGGGAAGTAGTCTTGGGCTATGCTAGCAATAGTTTGTCTAAATCTCAGAAAAACTATTGTGCTACTAAGCGCGAGTTGCTTGCTGTTTTGACTTATCTGAAGAAGTTCAGACATTACCTTCTGGGTAACAGGAACTTCTATGTGAGGACGGACCATGCCTCTCTCCGTTGGTTGCTAAACTTCAAAGATCCAACTGATATGCTTGCTAGGTGGTTAACTACCATGCAGGAATACGGACTGGATCAGGGCATGATTCTGCACCGGGCTGGGCGCAGGCATGAAAATGCCGATGCGCTTTCTCGCTTGCCAACACGTAAGTGTGGGAGATTGGATTGTCATGATTGCGGACTACATGACGCTGTGTTAGCTGCTGTTACCACTGATGTCCCTTCGGACTCGGATGTCCCCACGGACTCCGGGAGTAACAAGCTACAAGATGCTCAGCAGTCTGATCCCATGATCAAGAGGTTGATTGATATGTTGGACGGCTCAGTAGAAATTCCTTCTAGGGAAGATCTTGCTGGTGAGTCCGATGAATTTCGGACTTATGTTCAACACCTAGGTGAAATGGAAATGAGGGACGGTGTGCTATGCCTCGGATGGGTCCGGCTAGCCACCGGTAGGAAGTACTGGAGGAAGGTGATCCCAGCTTCCATGAGGAAAGAAATTTTCAAGGGCATGCATGGGCCTAAGACTTCAGGACATTTTGGTGTTTTTAAGAACACTTGGTCGGCCAAGATGAGATATTATTGGCCGGGCCAGAGATATGACCTGAAGAGATGGATTAAGGCTTGCCCTGAATGTTGTACCAGAAAGACCCGTGGGGGAGGAGGAATTTCTCTCCTAAAGAAAGAGAAGCATGGTGACAGGTGGAACCGGATATCGTTGGATATTCTAGGTCCCTTTAGGGAGACACCTAGGAAGAACAATTATATCATGGTGGTTACGGACCATTTTTCTAAGTGGGGCGAAGCCTATCCCATGCGAGACCATACTGCAGAAAGCTGTGCAGAAGTCCTTTTCAAGGAATGGATTCTGAGGTTCGGATGTCCGGTGGCTTTACAGACCGATGGGGCCCCTGAATTCCGATCACAGCTATTGAGATGTCTTTTGGACATGTTAGGGATTGAGAAACTGATAACTCTTCCCTATAGGCCTCAGTCCAACGGACAAAGCGAGCGGCTTAACAGAGTACTTGTTGAGCAGCTCTCTTGTCTGACAGACTATCATAAAGATGACTGGGATATGCTTGCTCCGTGTATAGCTCACGCGTATCGAGCTACTGTGCATGCCAGCACTTTATGTACTCCAAATTCTGTAGTTTTTGGTACAGAACTCGTAGCTCCTATGGATATAGTCCATGGAGTGGGATCTGACGGGTTGGACTTTCCTTGTAAGGTTTCTTATGTGGAGAACCTGAAGCAATGGATGCGGAGAGGACATCAGTATGTGCGGGAAAATCTTGGAATCTCTGCTATAAATCAGAGACGAGATTATAACAAACGTACTAGGCCTCCAAAGTTTGCTGTGGGGGATGTTGTCTATCGATATTGCCCTCCTAAAGCAAACAAGAAATTGGGACAGAAATGGGATGGCCCATTTAAAATCCGCAGGTTCATAGGCGGTACCACCTGTGAACTTGAAACAGCTGAAGGCTTGTTGAGATACCACATTGATTATCTCAAGCCTGCTTTTGATGAAGATGGTCCTATCCAGGCTAGAAACCTTCATAGGGCTCCAGAATTTCAGAAACTGGAAAAGGCAGGTAGAGATATTCTCAGGCTGGAAGCTGGGAAAGTTGTAGCGGGAGTTGAATGTCCGGCTAAGTCCGTGAAGGAGAAGGTTACTATAGGCGTCAAGCCTAGAGGTAGGCCGAAAAAGAGGAAGTCCGTTTCGGCCACAGATCTTCCTCCACTGACTAAAGGAAAAAAGAAAAAGGGTCCTGTTAAAGTAGGAAACCAAGTGTTGCCTACTAAGAAACAGACTCTAGGGGAAATGAAACGAAGGCCTGGTAGACCAAAGAAAGGGGGGACGGGGTCAGGAACAGCAGTAGTTGTTCCTCCAGTTCCGCCTAGTATTTGTGTAAAAACCAAGAAGAAACGCGGTAGACCGAAGAAACAAACTACGGACTTGCCTGCTGTTCCTTTAGTGCCTGTGAAAAGAAAGGTTGGACGTCCGAGGAAAGAACCAGCTCCAGTGGTTTCCTCGCCAACCTCTCTTCCCCAGAAAAGGGCACAAAGAAATTTGTTGCCTAGAGTGAGGGACACCTCCCCAGCGCTGGTAAGGGCTCAACGCTTGCGTAAAGCCCCAGTTCGGTTTAATCAGTAAGAAAATTGGTATCCGGGGGGAGAATTTCTGAACTGGTTCTCTCCCACTTCAAAAAAAGTACACAACGAGAAGTCAGACTTGCAGTTTATTTGTACCGGATAATAATTGCTTGTCACCATTCGGCAATGTAGACTCAGTTCTATTTATGACTGGGAAACGAACATGACTGTGTCTTGGAAAGTATTTGGTTTGAACGATAGAGAAAAGCTAGGCCCAGGCTTGCCCTGCGAGCAATTGTGGCTTGGAACTTGCTGTAAGGCCGGAATCTATTTATAGTGAATAGGTGGTTGCTTGAATCTGTCCTGAGAATCAGAGAAATTTGAGGTAAAACACCCTGTGTAGTCTCAACAGGGGAGAACAGGTTAGCCGGACTGGTCAAACACGTCCGCGCTATGGCTCAGAAGGAGCGCGGGAAGTGATTGGCGCTGCCAACAGCGGTGGCGGTCTGAAGCACTACGCGTGACCACGGGTCTCGCCGGTGTGTTTCACTCCTTTCAGTTGACTTCCGGATTCTGAGTGTGCGACACGTTCTTCACTAAGGAAAAGTAAACTGTAAGTTTTCCAAAAAGATGAACTTATTGACTTACATCTGTATGTGTTGATATGTAGTTGCAAGAAGGCGACAAGAGTTTCTGGACCAATGTGTACTGTATTCGCTGAGAAATAGTAGTCAGAAATGACTCGGCGGACTGGCGCCGAACACGTTGTGGCCATTTTGGTATGTTTTGTATAGCGAATGAATGAACAAGGGGTGTCTCTATGCTAAACAGACCATTTCTTGTCAAGTCCCGGTGATATTAGCAGGTTACACTCTGAATGCATGTTGGTTGACGAATTAATGTGTTGTTTAGAACTTGGCTTGTTGTATATGTATACCGGTGGTAGATTTTTAGACCAAGCCACGCCCGTGCTACGTCCGTGGCTAGAAACCAGTTCTGCCTAGGTCTAAAAATATTGTCCCTGAACTGTGCTTTTTTTCTGCTGTTGCTACATGTCGTTATTTTTCTATCTGTCAGAACTAGGTTGATATTCTCAAGATGTCTGACCGAGGAAATGATTTGGACCTGTCGGCGTCTGAGGGCGAGTTGTTGACCGACGACCAGGCGGCCGAGGTCCTGGACTCGTTCATGACGGCAGCAGAGAGGGAGGAGACAGGGGACACCACGTATTGGGAACAGAAGGTCCCTACCCCTGCCGCGTTCGAGGTGGACTCGGAGGAGGAAATGGAGGTCGAGGTAAGCGTTGCTCCCTCCAAATCCTCGGACAAGTCGGACAGGTCCGGACGGACCACCCACCAGTCAGCAGACAAGTCCGGACCAGTCCGCGGACAAAGCCCGGACTTCCAGGTCTTCGGACAGGAAAGCCGGAACCTCAGGGACAAAGGGTCCCAAGCAAAGTCCTGCAGAGGACAAGTCTGAGAAGAGTCAGGTGCAGGTGACACCTAGAAGATCACCACGCAAGCAGACCGACCCGGGGAAGGTCTTGAGGGGCAAGGACGCGGACGCCATCCGGACCCGTTCCCATTCTAACTCTCCAGGCAAGAAGAGTTCAGATCGGGATCGGAGCGCTTCCTCAAACCCCAAGGCTAAGCCTGCAGCCGCCTCTCGGCCCAGGGGAGCTGAGTTGGCGAAGGCTCTGCTAAAACTGCCCCAGGCCACTGCTAGCACTAGCACTAGCAGCACGAAGACGCCCGTTTCCAAGCTTCCCAAGATCCGGAAGCTGAAAAGGGTGCATGTGTACCGATCCGAGGCTAGGCGGGTGCAACTGGCCAAATTTGGTTCTCTGACCAAGTTTAAGGCCGAGTTGGACTCAGCAGCTCTGGTTCCCCTGAATCCGAGCATGGATCAGCCCGGATCCGTCCCACCTCAAGCTCCGGAATCTGACGATGAGTCAAAGGAGTTTGATGACGACCAAATGACCCGGTACGAGCAGGTCATTTGGCCAGAAGTGGTCCGAGAGGACAGCCTAGACGCGGGTACTTTTGGAAAGCTCACAGGAGTACACAAACTGTGGCAGCCCGGGTTTAGGTGCCCTTTCATGGTGTGCAGGTACCTTCCTGTAAACGAGGGAGGTATCAAGAGGTACCAGACCAGAGAGCGCTTCTTTAGGCATCTCTGTGAGGTACATGCCCCCTATTCACAGGTGTGGGTGTGCTCCCACGACCAGTGTGCCCAGGTTCTAGACCGCCGTGTGGAGTTGGTGCAACACTTCATGAACGGCGAAGTCAAGCAGCACCACCTGAATAGGGAGATTGCCTTGGAGAAGACCAGAGCTGTGATGCCTGTCATCCGGAACAACTCTGCCTTCCTCCGCATGACTTACATGTCGGCCCAGCACTTGAGGGTCACCCGCAGGATGAGGTCGGTTGCGAAACCGTCCAAGTCCAGCGCTTCCTCCTCTACTGCTGGACAGTCCGGGTCAGCCAGCTCTTCCTCTAGCAGCCGAAAAGGGAAGTCTGGAGGCAAATCCGTGGCAAAGAATGCCTCTTCCAGCAAGGAGACCACTGGAGGCACTGAGGGTGCCCAGAAACGCGGCCGGACTAGCTCCGGAGGTGGATCAGGAATGATTTCACCATCCCTTCCTGCAGCCAAGAAGCAGAAGGGCCGCAAGGCGCAGGTGGAGACAGACACCTTGTCTGCCCAGCTGCCTGAGAAGGTAGAAACGGAGCAGCTGGTCCGGGCAGCTGAATCCGAGTTCCAACGCTGTTTGTTGACTCTCCGGGCTGCTGCTGACGCTGCTCAGCAACAAGTCTCTACCTCAATGGCGACACTGACTGTCCCATTGCAAAAACTGGAAGCCGTGCAGGGCCAAATTGGGGAGAACGCCGCGCAGAAGGAGACAATCCGGACGCAGGCGAAGATCATCCAAACCCTGCGCTTGGCTGTGGCCAAGAAAGATAGCGAGATCCTCAATCTGACGGAAGAAAACGCCAGTCTGCGTGGGGAACTCGCGGAATTCGGCCGCAGCTCCTCTCCTGAAAGTCAGGAGGTGTCCGAGGTGGAAGCGTCCACCCAGTCCGCTTCAGTGTCTACTGCCCGTGCCCCTCAGTCAACTGCTGTGGCTGGCCCGAGTACAGGCACTGTAGTGTCAGAGTCCGGAGACTCTGTCAATGTGAGTATGGACTTGGCTCAGTTTAACCTGCTGTCAAGTCTGATGGCCAAGTTCCAACCTGTGTTGGCCCCGCGGACTGCTCCCCCGCCAGTGCAGCGAACAGCTCAAGCGAGCCAAGGAGGCCAAGACCCTTTTGGCCTGATGAGAATGTTTGGCTCGCCCGGAAATGCCATTTCTCCTCTATCCGGGGGAGAAAACGCAACGGCTGTTGGTCCTGAAGTCGGGCGAAAGCCTGCGGACCAGCAGGACGGATCCACGGATCAGCAGGAAACTGGTGAAGGTGTCCCGGACACTGAGAACACTCCCATGGACTCCCAGTGATGCCCGGACCTACCTAGCCTCCGCCGGATGTGGCGTCGAGCATTTTCCAGTACAAGCCTCCGTCGGATGTGACGTGGAGCGTTTCCTTGCCTTACCTTGCCTTGTTGGCTCGTCCTCGGATCGTTTCTTTCGGATCCGGACCATGTTCTACCACCCCGCGGACTCCCTTTTCGGATTGATGACACATCAACTAAGACTTTTAATGTGAGATTACTCTTTTTTACTGTCGATTCACTCAGAAGGAGGAACTTCAGTCAGTTTTATAAAAAATTTCTACACTGGATTCTGTAAGTTAGTGAGGACACTATATGCTCCTGAATGTATTTGGTGTTTATTATTACTGCTTTCTTCAGATGTGTGTATTGAACTTTTTTACTTGGATTTTTAAATCCGTAATCTCTTTTTGCATGTGTGCTTGACATGTTTGTCACTAGAAATGTGATTTTTACTGCTTTTTACCGAGTTTGTAATGTGTTAAAACTCTTTTTCGAAGAAGGGGAGTATTGTAGTGGGTCTGGTTATAATACCAATATTCTATTCTATTGTGTGGTGGTGCTGTCCGCTGTGGGTTAGTACACCTGAACTACCCCAGTGGGCAGTACCAGTGAACATGTCCACTCATCAGTATATGTGTGGGGACTTTTACCATTATATTGGTTGTTATGCTCTTTTAAGCTAATCTTCTGTTCTTAACCTTTCTATCAATGTACTGCTATGAGATATTTATATCCACGGACGTCAGTCCGAGAGTCTTTAGTAACATAATGCCTGAGTGCATCTTATCTTTATCTTCTATACTCAATGTCTACTCACACCAGTTTTGTACGAGTCAAGAATAGGGGTGAACCCCAGCTCGAGTTGAGTGAGTTAGGACTAGTGTGTCCCATGTGACTAAATAAAGTCTGTAGAGAGGTTAAGCCTTGTTCTGTCTTTATTTAGCGTGCAAGCGGATCGGATCCGAAGATCACTACAAATTGTATATTATATCAATTATATTTCTAGGAAAGGTTTGTTTATCCCATGTAGTAACTGACGCAAGTGATTAATATTGCAGTGGCAATTTGAATAAACTTAAGTTTTTATTACGTTTAATAGTCGCCTTCTATTCACAGGTCCAGGCCACCCAGAATTAATAAGCCACTCACTAGAGCAGATTACTCCCGAGGCCATGGAGGGCCAAGCTGTGGAATTCCAATGTGCGGCATTGGCCACACAGGGCGTGTATAGCCATTACTTCACATGGTTTCTCCACGGGTTAAAGATACGTAATAATGGCCAGAAATTCAAAATGAACGAGACAAGGGGAGACTGGGATAATATGTATCGATGGGCGGCCACTCTTGTCATTGATCCCGTTGAAATATTCGATATAGGTATGTACAAATCAGAACACTCTTTTTGACACTCCTTGATATTGTTCCCAGCATTATATGGAAAGCCGAACTACACTGTTTATCATGTCCCATCAGCATAATTTTGTCACCAAAATTGATTTTTTTAAAGAAAAAAAGCAATGAAACTTTGCGCTTTTAAGAAGAACATGGAAAATAATATTACTTATAAAAATAAAATAGCACAAAATTAATTTCCCAGGGGTATAAATCAGATATTCATTACAACTTTGATACGACATATAGCCGCAGAATTGATTAAACAAAATGTTGTGATGTATCTCTATCTTCTTTCAGGATCAGTGAACTGCTCTTTTTTGACCGATACTGATATCTACAGCGAGGTTGGCCTATACCTGGATATTCTTACGAAGCCATTGATAGCAACATCGGAATTGAGCATTACGGTGCCATACAAGGGGAATTTGAATATCAGTTTTTATGTCCAGACACAGGGGGGAGACGCTGCATTAGAATGGTACAGAAATGATGACGTATTGACGAGCAGTAAGTAAAACCAGTTGATTATTTCTAACACTTATTAAATCTAATTGATTACATCTTTTTGTGAAGAGATTCAATTACAATGGAGAGGAAAATCACAAAAGAACCATTGGTGAAAATAAATTAAATAAAAGGTTGAAGTAATTGTATACATTAATTACATCCTGGAAGAGATAGATGTTTCCTACTCAATCATATAAAGACAAAAGGTATGGGTGGAGAAGAAATTTTCTTCTGAGGGTTTATCCGCACCATAAAGAAAGATACACGCCTTGTGAGCCTAGCTCAAGCTAATTGCCCTTTTTTCTAATTTGATTAAGTACCTCTAACATGAATATTTGGGCGCATTTCCTCTTAAATTAGTTTAATTTCTGAAGTGAAAAGATGGCATTTGTTCCCATTGTTACATTTCCATTAAAGTCAGATTTATATGGAACACAGTTCACAACATTATACAATATATTCCAATATTCTTTAGTTACAATTGATTCATGTGTGCGTACACACGTCTTGAGTAGTACAGTAACGACGATAATCATTTAGCGGGGAAAAAGTAAAGGACATATATGGTCATCGACTTCTTGAAAAAAATGAAAGTATATCTCTTAATAGCGATCTGATTATTTGCTTGAATATGATAGATTTTTCTTCATCAAGTATTTGTAGTTCGCATTTATAAAATAGCAGATAAATAATCCTTTTTTATTATCTATATAATATTGTAAAGTTATAATGATATTTGTTATCCTTTATGAGAACTGAATATTAATGGAAAGTTGGTTGAATAAAACGGTAATACTACTGATGAAAAGATGGATTAATTCCAGAAAATGTACCCGATTTATGAAATAAATGTTTCCAAATCAATCAATTCAAATCAATATGATTGATACGTGAGTAAGCCTGGTAGCATTTACTCATATTGATACCATCACTCTCACGTGGATTAATGACAATCCTTCTTTATGTATAGATGATAACGAACGGATAATCCAGAGATCGGAGAGGGAATATTCCCTCGAGGTGACGGATATCAAGAATGACGTAACATATGGATGTATCGCTAGAAACAGAGTGGGGGAGAGTAAAAAGGCTATATGCGAAGTCGCGGTTGCTCAGAAAGGCAGGTTTTTAACATTGCTTCCACCCATTGACAATTGTAATAGTTAGAGGCGTTTGCAAGTCTGGAAAATACACCCATTTAAGTACTGCCATTCAAACTACGCTGAAAAGTGTCCATAATCACATACTACTTATTTTTGTGTTGTCGGTTCTCAAGAAAATTAATACCGTACTTGCATAATAGTAAATTCTTCTATGAATCTTTACCAATGCATCAATAAAACAATGTATTTAATGTTAAGACAGCTTCATAATTAACTTAAATAGGCATCGCAAACTGTGTACACGATAATAAGAATGGTATTGAGTGGACAGTAACAGCTCCCGGGCATATTAGTAAGCAGGATTGTCCTGGAAACGCAACAGGTAGGAGGACTTTTACCTGTCAATCATCATTTGACCTACAACGGGTCAGAAAATGTACAATAGGGAGCTCTACACTTTTAGTAAATTATGCTAAACTGGACTGAGCAATACTAATTATCTTTAAAAAAAATTCTATTCGGTTATGTGGAACTATATTTTTCAACGTCATTCTTGCCTAAAATGTGTGTTGTCTGAGAATATTGGTTAAGGCGTATTGTGCATTTTCGGATGACCTCGGCCATATATAATTTCGGACCTCCTAAGCATTAATGGAAAACAACTATTGTTTGTTTAAGATAATTAATAATAGGAATTGAAGGCAACTTAACTAAAAACACCTCGCGTTAATTTGTCTTTAGCATGACATATTGTATTCAGCTACCCTTGTTTAAATGATATTTATCATATTGCAGATGCGTGGATTTTAGTTCACATGATTTCAAATTAAACTATTTCACTTTAAAAAATGATGAGCTTTATTTACGATCAATTTAAGGTATTGCCACAAGGAAGTGTAACAGTTCGGGTGGGGAGACACAATGGGATGCTCCCAATGTAAATGGTTGTGTTGATATAGAATACCGTGGAGTGATGGTGCAGGTTCGTAACCTACCTTTTCAATTTTCAATTAGACTCAGGCCTAACTATCGACTGTGAACTCACAAACGTATTTGATGTCCGGAGGATATTGTTTCAAGTGGGTAGAGGCGCAACGTACCTATTTTAAACTTTTATTTTGTCAGGGTATGCATTGGTAGCATGGTACTTTACATCCTATACAAATGGATGGACCTGACTAATAATAGGGAGGTTCCGCAAGCAAACTTATCTCAATTACGTAACCGTATCCGTATCTTATTTTGTGGATTACGTCGCATTTTTATGTATAATAATGTTTGATCTCACAATTATTGTGAGATCAAACATTACGTTACGTTACGTTCTTCTCGCCATGTTTTGCTTGAATCTCCCTAATAATGATATCGAATACCCATAATCATTACTTTATTTTTAGTTTGAGTGTAAAATCACCTGAGGATTAGGGTATACATATAGTGAATAAGATCAGATAAGAGGATTCTTTATTTGCCATGATAAGTTTAACGGTGACAAAAAGGTTATGAACTTTTCAAATTAGAGTTCTTCCAGTTCGTGTCCTGCTTGCTTAACTAAACATAGTTACAGTTATATGTATCTATAACTTTAATTTCTGTATTGAAACCCCAACATATATAATAATCTATGGAAATAAATGGTCGTGCGTATATATGACATTGAATGAGCAATGTCTATTATATATAGAAATATATCTTCATTCAAGATTTCGAACATGGAAACTGGTCTTGGTATCGAAACACCCGAAGTGGCAATGTCCGTGGCTCATGACCTTGAAGAAATAACAAATAGTAGCTTGAACAGTCGACAATATATCAAGGTGCGTCTGTTCGCATTCCTCATTTATATGCATGTGTTCAATTTCAGAAAACTAGAAAAAATATATTGTTTGAATCAATAGTTCTGCGTGGTAAGTGAGGCATAAGCGATGCAGATTTGTCGGTTTTGTTGTTAATTGTCGGTCTAGCTAAAACTATTATTATGAGTTCTTCTCATTTTTATATAAATTTGTTTCAGAATCAGTCTATTGTTGTACAATGAAAAGTATCACCCATGTGAAATTTGTATCGAAATAAAATCTGTTAAAAAATATGTATATATATATACCAATGGAGTCTGAAGATCTGAACTTTTTGCATGTTCTTAAAAGTGCTATCGTAAACAATAACTTGCTATGTTTCAGCCAGGAAATTTGAAAGCATCCGCTACATCAGTTCTAAAACTGGCCCAAATTCACGAAATAGAAGGAGCAGCTGCGGCGACAGGTCTTGAAATTGAGGTGTGGTCTGATAGTTAGAAGGGATTTTCATATTTATCCCTCCCATAATGCGATTCACATTTGAATTAATCTGCGATTCGTGTTTTTGATGCAGACAAAAGAGAACGCCGTTAACATGACAGTTGTTATTTTCACCATAAAATTAATGACTTTAAAAAAGTGTTGTATGACATGAACGTCTTTTCTTTTCCAGTCAATAACCCAAACAGCAAGCAATTTACTGGCGAAATATAACTTGGAGTCGTGGCGTTCAATATTAAAGGTAAAATCAGTATAGCATTATGTCGATGTGTTTTGAGGGTGGGGCTCCGAGGGGCTGGGGAGATGTATTTCAGGAGGTGCATATTCTACATAAATAGTTAAGCAAACTTCCTTTCTTTTTTTCTGCTATCCTACAAAAATTACGTTTCGCAACACACATATTACATATACGTATCATATTTCAGTTCGAAAGTATCTTACAAACTATTCTATAACTTATATTAAATTTGATATATTATTAGGGTATATATTAGATATGATTATTTTGCATCGAATAAGACAAGACAAACCTGAGTGACCTTTCATCAAGTCATTAAGTGTTTGAATATAACATTTCTGTTTAAGGAAGACCGATTTGGTGCGGTTGGTCTCATGGCAAGTATGGACAAATACTCCACTTATTTGGCACGAGACCTTGATGAGCGAATTGAAAACATGACCGTAGCAAAGTATGAAGATAATCAGAGAATAAAGATTGATTCAGATAATATAGGTTGGTTTAAGTCTCCATTCCATAATCATGCATTATATGTTATTGAACACGATATATATAAAATAGAGAATCGAACAATCCGACAGTAACGGACATATTATCGGACGAAATGCCGATCCGATTACCCGTGCTTCCATTCACTATTTCTTCTCCTTTTCAACGAAGAGTATTGACGTATAAATCGTTGATTTGAAGAGCACATTACGCATCGCCATAAAGTATAAAAAGTTAAATAAAAACCAATTGGAACTCATATTGTACGTGTCCAATATGATGCTGTTAATGGCACCCTCTTTATACTGTCACAATATGGGGGAATAATACAACAGATTATAGGCAATCTTGGATTAGTCAATCATCAGTTTTGTTTACCATTAATATATGACTTTACCAAATTGTCATTAATAATCTTGTTATACCTCTACAAACAGACTATCCATACGGCCTCTCTAAATATTTTCATATTTGTGACAGCATTATCATCCACTCGCTGGACCAAGGGAGATTTGTCATACCCCCCGAGTGATAAACCCAGGGTAAACGGTGCACCTGCCGACAGAGCTCTCATTCCAGAGATCACACTTACTTCAATTGCTAAAGGTACTCTTTCCAAATCTTTCCATTTAATTTGTATTGTATTTCAGTAACTGATTGGTTCTTATATAACTTTACATTCAGTAATGTTACCTTTGGGGTACTTTGCATTACTGGAGAGATGTGTTAATGATTATTATTTATTAACTATTGTAATTATCGTTTGTACTAACGGATGAATGTTTTCCCACATCAGCTCTTAAACGACCAGATCTTTTGGTGTCTAATATCTACTATAGGACTTTACATTTGGTTCTTCCAGTTGAAAGGTAAACTCAAAAGTATGCTTTAATAATCGATTCCTTAAATCCATAATTAGTTTTTTATTTAAGACTCTCTATATAGTAGGACAACTCAGTTATTGCTTATCATTATCTTATATCTTTTGGCATTTGAAATGCACTTATAAAGGCTTTTACAAATAAAATGGATTGAGAAAGTTGTTCATTTTTTTCACAGAACGGCTAGTATTCTACCGTCGCGAGTGATGACTATTAGCATTGATAACCTTCCTGAGAATATGCGATTCACAAACCCAATTCAACTACAGTTTTCAAACACAATGGTAAATTTCCCTTTATCTAAAATTGTTTTAATATGATATTTGATATTTCCTAGCATGAGTTTTGAAAACAGACTACTCGGTATACTTCAATGATAGATTTTGCGTATGTTAAGACCACTTATTAGGGGAGTTATAGTTTTATCACGTCTCTTGAAATGCTTAGAAGAACTTTGCTCTGAGAGACTTATCAAATGTAATCTCATTGCAAATTTAAGATAATTTCATTGGGGCTATTGCAGGTAGTTTACAGTAACGATACAAGAGCCTGTAGTTTTTGGAATTACACTTCAGAACCTAGGTACGTGTGTAAATTATATTATATGATTGACCGATTTATTTATTTTAAATGCGTCCTATACCTCTCTGAGCATCCATATTTTGAATTGGGTTGGATCTCTGTGTTTTAATATCTCCATTTTCAAAATACCAAACATTTTAATGCCAACAGTTAAAGCCGTCGGATCGATTGCCATTGTTTGAGTAAGCCATAATTAAGTGGGTTTTGTATTTCATTAATGTTTCAGTGGTAATTGGTCGAGTTCTGGTTGTACAAAAACCTTTTCTGATGGCAATATCACGAGATGCGAATGTGACCACTTGACTAATTTCGCCATACTTGTCTCGCGCTATCGTCCCGTAAGTGTTCATGTACTTTTGATGTGGGTATTTGTGTATAGCTATATTTTCCTTATACTCAGTGCAACGAAGTAAGGTCATTATTGAGTAAAAATACATTTTATACTTATACATGTATAAAGTAATATCATTCATAGTTTAGTGGGGTTTTGATAATAAAAAAAAGATCGAATGTAACTTTCCCTGAAAGGATAATTTGCAATGAGGTATAACATAAATAATGATAAAAATTCAAAATACTAATATATTTTTTTCTTGAACATTTCTTTGCTAGGATGGTGATCACCATTTCGTGTTATCGCTTCTGACCACCATCGGACTTGTCATTTCAATAGTGTGTATGGTGATTACATTAATCATTTACGGGCTTTTGTGGAAGTAAGTGTTGCTGAATAAACGCCAATGTTGACCATATATTCTGTGAATTTAATCTAATCTGGATTTGATGTACATCAATTAGTTCCAATTAAAATCTATATACTATCATTGTATCAATATCCTTTCCGTCTTTCAAATATCCAGGTCGATTAAATCTGACTACACCCTGATGTTGATGAACATTTGTGGAGCATTGATAGTTGCAAATCTCGTATTTCTCGTTGCAATTGACCAAACACAAATTCAGGTAAAGCAATTTATTGTGGTCTCCATTTATCTCCTATACATGTATCTTTACAATGTTTGAGCCCCAAACCCCATAATTGTAAAAGGCTGGCTGTGGGTTAACCAGACATTAATGTTTACAGCCATGTCTTCCATTTGTTCTATCCTAGAATCACAATTGAGTTCATTTCAAAAGAAATCTGATCTGTTCGTTAGCATCAGGATTAACTGAGAAGAGCACTAATGTAATGCTGATTTCTGAATAAACGTTCTTTAAAACTAAACTAACACTAATATTCTAGAGCCACGACATAGTATGTACTTTGAATTTTTCAACAACGTTTTCCAGGTGCTTTGCGCTATAATTGCAGCAGTGTTGCATTACCTATTTCTGGCAGCGTTTTTCCTCATGCTGGCTGAGGCGATTGAACTTCTTCTTTATGTTGTGTACGTGTTTCATGTGCACACAAGGAATGAAACCGTGGGTTTATTATTAAGTGCTTGGGGTAAGTGACAAATTAACCCTTTTCCAACATGCGAATTATGTGAATTCTATTATTTTGCAGTCTAAGCCCAAAGTTGAGAGAGTCCCTTCAAACGAAGGGAAAGCCTCTCACATTAAACTGCAAAGTGCCATTATAATTCCATTAAGACCGCAGAATGTCACTATATTCCCATAAAACGCCGAGTCCTAGGCAGGAAACTGATTAGCGAAGTAGGCTGACATACCATTCTTATCTGATCTGAGAGTTTGGACCTAGAGTGTTTGTGACTTTCCCTTAAGATAAAAGAGGATGCACACACACTTAATTAATATTTGTTCGACGGTCACACACAATTTATTTTATTTTAGGTGCTCCTCTTTTAATTGTGGTATTAACAATGGGGATTACTCGAGGACATGGCTATGGAAACGATCGATTGTACGTGTGAACCCTGACTTTTGCCATATATAAATTTAATCAACATTTCCTCAATATGACCGGATCTTCCTTGATATCTGTTCACATTTCTTTCATGGAAAATTTTAATAATGTTTCAGTAAAAAAAAGAAATTGTGTTTCAGTATTTCTATCGTGAAATGAGCCAATTCTGCTTATTTTAACAATGATATGAATGAATAATGGCCAATGAATACATGCATGTTATCTAATCTCTGTCTACAGTTGTTGGCTTACCGTGGAAAACGGTGTTTTATGGGCATTTCTTGGACCGGTGATAGCCATCGTTGTGGTAAGTATCATGTTATTATTACGATTTTATTTTTGCATCATTCAAATGAATGAGCTATTGGCCTTTGTGTCAACGATCAGTTGTCTATCATTTCAAGTATACATGTCCATGCTTCATTTCAGTGCAATATCTGTATCTTAGGGGTTGTTGTAAAGACTTTGATAGCTTCGGGGAAACTAAGGAATGAGAAGCAATCTGATAGACTAAGGTAATATTTTCACTTGCATTGTTTTACACCATTATATTAAAATAAATTATTGCAATCTGCATTATGTTGGTTATGGTATTATAATGATTATTATAGAAGTGTACATTAATACCGTACTCAGGTTTTGTCCTAGTGTAACACCAAGCTTCTTCATGTAAACATCAAAATTAGCACAAAAGTAATTATTTCAGGTCGGCAGCATGGAATGTCTTGGTGCTATCGCCTACGCTTGGGCTCAGCTGGGCGTTTGGATTATTCGCCATCAATGAAAACACCCTGGTTTTTCAATATATATTTACATCATTAAATGCATTTCAGGTAGACTTGATTAAACACAATACTCTTCATTAACCTATATCATTAATTGATTTAATTATATATAGGCCTTCGTTATTATTGTGGGGGTTTTGACCTTTTTCTTTTTTTAATCAGAGTTAGCTTGCCATGCTTTTAAATCGATATTATACTAAATTGACAGCATTGGATTATTTTTCATCAAGCTGACCCAAATTTTATTATTCTCATTTCCAGGGCCTATTCATATTTGTATTCCACTGTGTATTTAATAAGAGAGTAAGTACACATATTGCCATTTATATATCTGGCTTTTTAACTATGATAATTATGGTGATAACGTTGTAGCTTTATTTAGAAATTTGAAATTTCCTCTGCATCCCATTCGATTCATGTATGGATATTATCACCAGGTGAGAGACGCACTCCAGGAGAAATATCTCAAAGACGCATCATTCTCACTCGCCTCTTCATCTTCTGGAGGAGGAAAGGTATGAAGCCTACTGGAGGTGGTGGTGGGGGATGGGGGGCGGCTATCCAAGGAGACTACCGTATATGGATATGTAGCTTTTCTGGAATGTAAAAACTCCTACAGTATAAACTCTATGTGCGGACACCCCTCTAATCCGGACACGTTGCCATTAAGGGCCGTTATATGTGCCTATACTGTATTATTTCAATTATTACGTAGTGACCCTTCAGCAATCCGAACACCCGCCATTTGGCCACACAATCCCGGCGCCAAGGGTGTAATAGAGAGTTTTTATTGTGTTTCTTATAATTTAGCGACAAGCCCCTGTCAGATCTTTGCTCCTTTTATATAATTATTAATATAATAAAAGTCCAATGTCAACTATAGGAATATTTTATATAGTTTTTATAATAACGATTCACTATTTCACGGGGAAGGTTTTGTCACTTCAGAATAACCTGAGGAAAGGGTCCGTTGCCAGTCGGTTTGCCACAAGTGAATCAAATCTCGGTGTAACTGGGCAATTCCAAGGAAATAAATCACCTTACATGAGGACAGCAGCACACAAATCAAGAGGTTCACTCTGCAAACACAAGAATACCGATTGTGACCTGGGAAAGGAGAATAGTGCTGATAGTGATAAAACAGTGATCTGCGCTCAAATAAACTTTGGCAATATATCTGAAGAGTCTGGCAAACGCGGAGGAAATACGCAGAATTGTGATAAGTTAAATATTCCCACAAAATTAGACGAGCCTGTGGCAAAAAAACCTTATGATAATGTTACATTAAAACATGAGTACACTAGCATTAGAATTTAGATGTTTAAATTGCAATAAGATGCTGATGCCAAAAATATGTACACAGTCAGTAGTAGAAAGCCCTAATGACCCCCTGACTTTTAGGGGCCAGGTGATTCCCATTAACACTTTTAGCCTTAGCCTTAGCCTTGTGGTTAAGCTTATCGCTGTATGCGGTGAACTGCAACGCTCGAGGAATGTGGCTTTCTGGACAGGACTGTACAATAGCCTTGAATCGGTGGACGATTGTTCACGTTCGCCACTATTTCACTACTGCCAGATGTTGCAATCAAGGATGTCTGAGGATAGAACCTTCCGATTTCCCCCTAAGAAGGTGAATTAAGAGGGAATTATAGTGAAAGTCGAATTCAGCTGTTGAGTTCTTATTTTTATATTGATGATGTATATTTATAGTATGATGAATAAACCACGTCTAACGTTTTTCAAGATGTTTTCCTTTATTTCTTGCAAGGTAATCTTGACATTGTTTTCCCGATTATTTTTTAATTGATATTGTTTATTTCCAGTTCAACAGTTACGATGAAGAGAATAATACATGTCTGGAGATAGGTGCTCGCCTCTATGCTAATCATAGCTCTTCCAGAGAGTCCTGTTACACTAAATAATAATATTCATTATATAATATATGTTACATCAGAGACCATTAAGAGTTAAATTGATTGTAGTGCAGTGGGTAATCATAATTATACTAAGTTATACCAAGTATAAAATATTCGGAGGTTACATTAGTGTCTCGTAGGAGTGCACATTGCCTTTATATATCTCATTTTATTTACTATAGATTTGACTAGATTTTCTTACTTTCTGTATATTCCTTTAATTAGCCGAGATAGCACCTGGCTGCTCCAGGGGCTTGATATATACATAGTTTGTATGTTGTATGAATCGAGTATTACCAATCTAGTGTTTGGGGTGTAATAGGTAGTTGGCAATTTAGGTTGGCCAGTGAGCATATTGACAGTGGACCGACTTCCTAGTGTCGGTGATCCGGAGTGGAACTGAAAGTGAAAGATATACTAGATATCAATCAGATCGGCCCCTGAAGTTTTTTATCCGGCCTAATTTTGTTTGTTTTATTTTTCGATCAAAAAAGTTAAGTAACGCAGGAACACAAACCTCCTAACCAGAAACTATTAAAATGTACATTAAAGTACGTGGAAATCCATATTCAATACCTGTATGCGACTAGATAGGGCTAACATAAATAAGGCTAGTCGTAGGCTGTATGCAACTGAAGTCCTAGCTACATCTATTTACCACGAGAGGACAGCAGCTACGTTCTGCAGCGAGAGGAGCGTGACCAAATACTGGGAACCAATGCCATTCGGCAACAACGATGGCTTTGAACCCATCGAAGGAAATGTTACCATTCAAATACTAATTAGGATATAATTATGATGTTGCCGTTGTGGATAGCCTAGCCTATTATATACAATTAAGTCCTATGTTAAGTAAATAAAGGATGAACTATGTCCATTTCCTAAATTCAGCCTAAGCTCACGGTCTCTCGGATCAAATTAGAATGGTATGTCAGTGAGGGGACGCCTACTGCGCAAATAGCTTTCCTCACCCTGAAGTAGGCGTCTTAATAGGATTATAATGGTATGTTGCGGTTGGTAGTGAGAGGCCTTCCCCCAGTTTGGAGGACTCTATCAACTCTGAGCCTAGACTAAATAAACGCGTCATGATGTAAAGATTTTATCCCAGTTTTATTCCCTTCCTTAGCGACCATGTTCACACTAACCTGTTGTTTCTAGGAAATAAATGATCCCAATGATTTAAATATCTGTGTTTTTAATAATATGTATGTGGTTATAAAAGAAGCCAATTAACAGCCTTTTGGATAGGCTTGGCTAATCACAGGGCACATTACTGTTACTACATGTATGTATATTATCTCCATGTAGTAACATGTTCTATGTATTCTTTATTTTGTTTTACCAGGGCTAGCTCACCACATCTACTATAGCTTCTCATATAGTCATAGTTTTTTTTGGTTGTTTTTTAACCAAAAAAAACCACACTATCTTCTTGCCACTGGGCCGGCCCAATATAAGAAAAATACCTTCTCTGACTCTGAGTCGACATACAAACTTATATTTCTCATGCCCCTGCATGGGCGACGGCTAGGAATGGCGAAGATCCCGTATATCCTACGCAATATCTTGTTTATTATACTTTTGATACCTATCAACTATGTGTATCGGCAATAACCATGTTTAATTGGTAATTATACATCATTACGCAGTCTGGGCATGACTTAACCAGCTTGTTTGATAATTTGGCCATGAAGATGTAAAAGATATATATACTTTTATTTCCTGCTGGTATTAATTTCGTTGTTAATGAATTCCCTAATTCTCGCTGAGATAAGCCTCGATGTACCAAACTGGAAATATTAAAAATTGACAAGATATCTGTTTAGAGTAATAAGGCTAACTGCATGCTTTCAGCAGAGTGTATGGGAGTATAATATCATATATTTATACAAAGTTGGAAACCAGTTTGGCGGCGTCGGTTTATGTGCAATTTGAATGTATGCTTGCTTCCAGTTCCAGTAAGTGAACAATGTATCTGAGAGTGCTAAGCACCCTGGTGTCATTTCTCGACGCGAAAGGGAAAATCTGACAATAATACCCCTTGGACCAATTATTCATACGGTGATTTAATTAACAGGACCCCAATTGAATACGTGGTCCAGCTCAGATGTTCATTGTTATTGCTTTACGCCATGCTGGCTAAGCTTTCTCTGCAATATAACGCTGTGCCCTTTACATATGCTAATGTAGCGTTGGTATTGGTAGGCTTGTGATAGAACTGCCAACACGGGTCCAAATGATAAAACACTAGCGGCAAAGGTGGATCAATTTTCGGTTGGTGTACTGCCAATATGAATTATTTTTTCGGTCTCTCTCGGTCAGACTAAAGCAAGAAAGGAAATTAGTATTGACATTGGTTCGGATTTTCAGTGGAGGTGATCCCTTTTTGCTTAAATCATAATTTTGCCCATGTCATTGATCTGTTATTTCTGATAAGATGGGGTAATATTCGTGATGACAACTGTCGAAACCTTGCTTTCCCCCTATGAAACCGATAATTTTGTGTCATCAATGTTTCAGTTCATCTTTTCATATTGATAACCAATGGAAAGAAATTGACTGTGGATTAGGAAACATGGTTTTATCTGTAATTAATTTATTTGTGTGTTATCAAAAATATTCTCAATAATTCCCAAATAGATGATAGTTATTTTTTGTGTGGTTGATACTCACCAATGCAACAAAACGTGATTAGGAAATTCATGATGAATAAAGGATTAAAGCTACTTTCAGTTCATTTCTCATTATTTTATTCATAAAATGTAATGTCGTCCCCGGTGTCGTCCATAAGTATCTGCTTGTATCGATGACAGTGTGAATTTATTCATATTCGAATCACGTCGGGGGACAGGTGTTAATTATTACCCAGGAGTGGATACTAGTGGTAGCACTTGCTTCACGTCTTTTCTAATATAGATACTAGTTGAGTTTTACTCATATATTTCGACAGTAAATCGATCATCCCTACTTCTGATCTTGACCAGGGCAGGGAGACTACATGGATTACAAAAGTTGTATCTCCTGATTCCCCGCCGCTCGACCACGTAACATGTGCGTCATCGTTGAGGGATGTCTAGTAATTTTATATCAAGCCACAATATTGCGCCTTTTCTGGCAGATTCATAACTATAGAACCACCGAATATAGGATGAAAGGAAATTGTTGAACTCCCAAGAGATCAATGCCTATGTGCAGAGCTTTAGATTTGGAGTCTGATATCTACGTATGATAAATCTTGCTGCGACTCCTTCCTCTTAAATGAAGTCGGATATTCGGATAAAGTCCGATGTAATCTATGGAATACGAAGGACTATAAAGGATACCATTACTGTGTATCATGAAAATATAGAAATTCACTGTAGCAACTTTATTGATGAAGAGAATTAGCCCAAGAGTAGCTTACATTGCAATCACAGATAATGTATAGAGAGGGGCGAAACTGATTCACATTCAGACGGGTATTATATCAAGCTCCCCCATTCGAGGATTAAAGCCAATCCATCCTCCTGAGAATTGACTACAGTGATACGATCTTGCCGGAGCAGGAAGGTGGGATCTTCAAAGGGAGGGGAATCCTCCGGGAGATATATTACTAGTCTACTTAGTCAAGGGAATTACTGAGGTAATAAGTAGAATGTGTTAGGATGAAGAATCTTCTGACGTCTGACTGTACATTTTCTAAACATTCATAGAATCAGTCTGAGCCAGGTCTGCGTGTCTTAGGCCATGCTGAAGATAGCTTGAAGAGCAATAATGCATCATATGTGATGTGTTAAGGAAAAAGAGTCACAAGTCATATAAAATATTGCGAACAATATAGAAGTACTTATTAGATGACCCGATGTTTACTATGATTGGAATCCCCATAGATCTCATCTTTTCAAATAATGATGATATCTCAAAAT
This sequence comes from Sthenelais limicola, assembly GCA_942159475.1. Lineage (NCBI taxonomy): Eukaryota > Metazoa > Annelida > Polychaeta > Phyllodocida > Sigalionidae > Sthenelais > Sthenelais limicola. Next base: position 64,343,990 of record OW804097.1, on the reverse strand, counting down.
CCAATTTTTGCGACTTCTGACTCATTTTTCTGAAACACATCACATATTTGGTAATTTCACCTGCTTTGCATTCATTCATCCATTCATTCATTCGTTTATTCATTCTTTCATTTATTCATCTATTCATCGATTTGATAATATCCTTTGCATTCATTCATCTATTCATTGATTATATAATATCCTTTTCAGTGCCGAAGTGGTATGGGCTAGATCGATCGATTTTTTTAAAAAGAAGTTTAAGGCCATGGACATTTTTACATAACATGAAATACATAGAATTATATTTCATATGACCGTAAAAGAATTTCTGGGCACATACCTCTAATACTATTCTCTGTTCTATAATTATTATATAAAAAAATGAATGGTATCAACTGTGATAACATGATTAGAATTTATATAAATAGAAGTGGACAATGAGAGCAAGAAATCGCTGATAACCATTTAGCTGATAAACATGTTTTATTGCTGTACAGAAAATGTTGGCCCAGGTATCTGTGAAATGATAGTTGATGTACAGGGACGGAATAGCAGATAAACACGAGGATCGATCATTATAATTATTGTATATAATATTAGCAATAAGTGGATAAAGCCTAAGTATGTTTAACTGTCAATATGTTTATTTGAATCATCCAATCAACCGATTTAGCAAGAGGTTAAGCCATAGAAAATATTACATAGAAAGTACAAAATACTATGAATTTATAAACAATAAAGTCATATGGGTAAGATATTTTATAGAGGAATACATCCTCGGATTTCACTTTTGGTGGATATATACATATATATGGATACCAAATGCAATCGTACGTGTCAGTAAATAAAATTCATTGTATTCCGATTGTTTTCGAAATTTTAAACAGTTTGTAAGCTATATATTTTCTACTTCCCGCGTACATCCAATACAAAATTGTTTATTATCAACAAGCAGTGACTAGTGAACCACATACATATATGTGCAGGATTTAGAAACAGAACAGCATTTATTTTACAAACACGGAGTGTTCACAACACAACACAATATTCACATTTATCTATATTGATCAGGGCCCTGTATATCATCTAAAAGAGATACCCATAGCTTGGAGTATCTCTGGATCTGCCAGATAATTTTCGGGGGGGGGGGGGGGACATTCTAGAATTAAGAGTTATTGGTGATTTTTTTGCGAACACAATTATATGGAAATATTTGTTTTGGGTGGGATAGAATTGAGCCGAAGCAAAGCTGGCTTCAGAACAAGAACAAGAATATAAGCATTTGCAAGATACTAGTATCTGGGTTATTATATCTTTCCATTAATAATTACGTATTAAGGTCCTCCCGAGGAAAATGCTTAGCTAGATGCAATCGGGTAGAACTGTGTTTTTCTCCGTCTTATACGGGCCATAATTTCAGGCCATTTGTGACAATTATCCCACCGAGGAGAGTAATCAAATTCAATTAAGATCAAATCACATTCATCTCGGATCATCAAAGGAATCACAGGGCAAGATTCCACTAAATAGACATTCCAAGACGATAGAACCAATTCCTCCTGTAACAAGGATTGGCATTTAAAAGGAATACAATATATGGTAATAATCATTGTGACTAGGTCCGTTTGAATCTCTTCTCTTTCTATACATACCGCTCACGTGAATACTTTATGTACAAAACTATACAACCTTAAGCAACCTTGCATGTATACATATAAATTGTTGATGCAACAACATTATACTCAATATTGAGTGTCATCGATTTAATGATCGTATATCCATTTTCACTTAATCCATTCATCCGTAATGATATTATTCATTTTCCAACATAAATTTGATATATTGCAACTATGATCTGAGCAATACAAATGATATATTTAAAGATCTTATTTGGATAGCAACACAATTTCCAAAACTAGCTTGATGTCAATGACGTGCATGGTATCATATATCGTAGAAAGCTTTTAAGCATAAACACTATGGGGACTACTGGAAATAAAGGCCTTTAAACTTAGGTTTATATTTATGTATATATATATGTACACGGATTTGAAATACTTTGTTAACATCAAACAACTCAGATATTTCGAGCATGACAATCTTTTAATTAATGAAAATTAAATCCGGATAATTATGATACATCTCGAATATAAATTGCAGCAGCCTCCATCCGAGGTAAACCCATTGTAATCGTTCATCCATTTTAAATTAACAAACACCTACTGTGAAAGATGCGTGCAGTATGAAAAAAGTCAATGAAACCATCGGCTTGAATAATTATCGAACTTAAGAACACCATTTTAAGGAGTGACATCCAGCCCATCAGGTAGAAATTAGTTTAAAACCACTTATTTATTCATATAATACAATTTGTCATAGTTCATAAAAGAAATAATCTTGAGATAACCGACACTGAGGAAGCCAATTCATTGACTATGAATGTCCCCAGTGTGCTGTCTTTTTTTCGAGGAACACATGTCACGTAGTCGACAGTGTTGGGTATCCGCTGACGACAGTCCCATACTCCACTGTGGATTGGAGATGGAAAATCCCCACTGTTGTGAAAGAACTTCTCCAAAATATGGATGCTCCTGATTACGTCTCCGATTTACACATTTCCGACGAATGTGACGAATTAGGTGGGAGAAAATTGCACATTGTCTCATCCAAGATTGGCAATTTATTGAGGACCATGTCTCTCAGACTAAACCCCCTTCTTTCTCTGTCTCTGGATTATCAAACGCGGATGAAGGAAATCACTTCCCAAGATGAGGGATGGCTCAGGTTGAATATGTAATATATCAGAGTACCAGAATCTGGTCCTCCTGGGCTTATGCCTGAATATCATCATAATATCATACATCTGTTCCAGGAGGACCTTTTTCCGCCCTTATCCTGGCAGTGGAGTCATACAGATCAAAAGAGTCTCTTCTGCACCTTTTGTGCTTACTAGTGAGCATCCTACATATAACAAGGCTGAGGGTGACGATAAGGAGGAGAAGGGCGAGGCCACTGGCCACAGCCGCTATCAACACCCATGGCTGAAGACCCAGGCCAAGAAAGCCATCGGCCTCGTTCTCCCTGTGCTGACCTCCTTGGTCGATAGCTGACAAGTCAATATCAAGCAAGGTATTGTTCTCCAGGGCACACTCGCCGTCCGAAGGTAGTCTTGACAACACTGAAGTGAGAAGAGAAGAGCATTATGAAATTTGTAATTCAGGAGGGGAAGAAATGCCCCTTGCTTACAGTAGCGTTTGGTATATCTGCAATATGTAGACTCTTCTGAATCTTTTACTTCAGAAAGGACATATGTATTATATTCCCTTAAGGACTAGACTGACTGATTACTATTTCATTTCGATTATACCTAGATATAAATGTATTATTAGTGTCTCAATCAGGATTAGCTGAGATAGCGACTTGTTGTTTTAATGCTTTTGCTGAATAAATATATTTTGACCTTAAACCTAAAACCATATCTTGGTATCGATAAACAGGCACACACTAATGTTGATTAACGGGTGTTTTTTTTGTATTTATCAACATTCAATAGTATAGTACATATAGGATTGTTCTATCCAATAAGTTATTCTCTAAAATCATTCACAGGATATGGAAAGTACAGAGATTATAAAAAGTCCCTTCTACATGATAGTGGTAAAAACGATAACAGTGTTCTGACACAAAGCTATTTGCTATTTGAACAGAGTTGTGCACATATGATTGTTAATGACATGGAAAAGCCGGCAGCTCCAAACACACTTTGAAGTTTTGTTCATATGGCAGATATGCAAAAAACAAGGATATATTTTACCTTTGTTCTAGAGGGAAGCCTTTGGCAAAGACAATGACAAAGAGACACAACTCACCTGCGACCGCGGTTACACTTATTCCAGGATCCCAGCCTTTTTGCATTGCCAAAGCAATGAAAAGCGCTGCTTTTTCCGCCTTTTTGAAGCAATTCTGCTTGCACTGGGTATTGTCTAGCTTAAGATATAGAGCTTCACTTTCCATGTGTACCCTACTATGTTGTTCCCTTCCATTGACAATCGGTGTATTATGGGCAGCGGCCCATTCATGGGGCATAACCCTGACAATTGTTTGTAAAAGTGTTGTCAGTGCCCGGCCAACTTGTCTTAGATTTACTCCGGCATGCCTCCGAGCTAGGAAAAGCACTACTGTATCGTCAGCAAACTTGCGTTTAGTTTGGATGCAGTCCCCGCCATCCCACCCACAAGCTGCATCATCGCACTCTTTGTCGCAGAATCCATTGGCAAATCGTTGGCGACAGAAATCCTCGGACGCGCATCGTGCCAGCCTTGTAGTGCAATCTGACCCATCAAAGAGATGCTTTTCCGAGTCACACTCTAGTTGGCAAACTCCATCCCAAAACGATGAGGCACAGAAACTGTCGGCAAGACTTATTCCTTGTATGGCTGGAAAAGAAGCAGGTGCAAAAGAATGATTGATTGGGGTAGGTATTTATAGCGATCTCTGGCAACAGACATTATAATAGAATGCTGATTCATCATAGGATCGACTTGGTTGCATTTGTTCTATACCATACTGGACATCCACTCTTCCATTGAAGATGTGCTTTATATTTATGAAGCTATTCATTTATTCATATTATTTTGGGCAGAGATGCTAGTTTGACAACGACTCATTATTATACTCTCATGGAGGTATTCATAAGCGTTGCACTCAAGGTATGAGCTTATTTTCCTACAATTTGTTGAAATTTCATAACTTTGGAGCATCGAGACAAATGTATCTGAAATGTAACTAACTATTGCGTAAAAGGTTGGGATATTATGTTATATCTGAATAGAGGCGTTCTCAAATTACATCAAGGGCGTGGTACGAAATTATTGGTGAAAAGGAACAGTTTTGAGTTAGGCTTATACTCGCCATGTACGTAATTACTGTTTGGAAATTGACACTGTAAGTGCTACAGCGGCTTAATAGTTTATAGTTAATTATACACCTACATCGGACAATGTTACATGAAATACTTCTACCTCGATTCTTAGATTAGTGATTATCATGAATTAGAATTATTGAAGAGAGAACTAATATTGGTAAGTTCATCACTTTAACATGTTTATATCTTTCAGAGTGGCAGGTATTCTGTTATATGACTTTTCTAGACTGAAAGGGACCTTATAAATGTCTCTATGAATTTAGTCAGCATGGTAGAGTATTATGGATTACATTACCATGGAAGTTCATATGGATAGATCGTAACTGAAGATTTATGACGAGTTTATTCGCGAGAGAACATCATACTTACCATAATGTCTGTTGGGCTGGGCCAGAGCCAAATTAACTCTTCTGCTTAATGTCTGCTGCTGTCCATTTTTACTTAGTTCTGCACATATAATCTCGCACTCATAAACGCCCAAATCTTCGGGTCTGATGTCGCGAACCCTCAATAGACTGACATGAACTGTGGAGTCGGTACCCCAACCAGGGATGGTGTACCAAACTCCGAATTTTCTAGTTTTAGTGATGTTAAAGGTTTTGCCAACGCCCATGCGTCGCCAATGAATACCAGTCATCGTGCACACCGGTTCCTTATTGGTTGTGCGACCAGCAGTGACCGCCTGGGCCGGGTCGCGCGATTGACGATTGTTTACTTGGCCGTTCCTGTCGTGGTATATGCAGACCATATCCACCGATGATTTAAGCGTTGTAATTGATGTACATCCATTGCCCGGAGTCGCCAGGTGATAGAAACCAGAGCCTGAAACAATATCAAAGAAAAATATTAATCTTCAGTACAGAACTTTGATCGTGTTGGCAATCCTCCATTCGTAACGAATGCTATATAGAATCACACCATGTTCCATTGTTTTGGCATCAATAAACATTTCATACAAGTGGCTCGTGAATACAGTTATACATGTATCCAGCATGTTTAGTCTATCGAAACTGAACATCAACCTCAGTAGCGCAAAGAGCAACAATTACACTTCAATCAATTTATCCGGTTGGGAAGTCTAATTTTATATATCAAAACATCTAACATCAGGGACTGTCACATTTTCTTCATAGATATTGCATATGCATTGTCCGCCATCACGATCGATCGATCGAGGAATAGTTCATCCTATATAATGAGTTTAGTCTCATCTGAGCTATAATTACTTGCATTTCCCTGGATGTGTGTGTGTGCTAGTGGAACCGATACAAAGGAAACATGAATTCCTAGATATGATCCTCTGCAAATGGCCCCCAATTATGGACTAATTAGGCGTGTGAGTTTCAATACACGTACGCAAGTTAATAGTATGCCCCCTGGCTCTAGGGAAAGGAAACTATAGAATCGAGTTTAACTGTGATTCGTTAACGACTTCGCTTGGTGTTATAGTTTCTTCCCAGAGTAAAACTTTTTCTCCTGATAGGTATCACTAATTAATAGATCGTTGAGTATCATGCTATCAAAAATTTCGATATCAAAGGGAAGAATATTGGCCAAATACAACTTTTAACATCGAGTTAACATATGGTAAATATTGTTATGAAAGAGATACTGCATTCCATTCTGATTATTTGTGGTCGCATTTATGTAACCCAACATCGCAACTTATTTGGTATCAACGTTGGTGTCAATTATTTACCCGTTACTATGAACAACAAGTTGGTAAATCAAATGCCTTCCCGGGCGCTTTTGAAAGATTGTCAAATGAAATTATCCTCAAATCACCCACTAATGACAGGTCTGATAGAATATTAATGATACTTGAGATTAAGCCATTAGAGTTGATATCCAATAGAGTTACTAAACATAATACTATCCCCCACCGCAATTTTATGTTTCAGAGGCATGCATAATACACAAGATGTAATGTTGCTGTAATCAGCTTAATATCTCCGTGAACGTTTAGATCTTGTGCAATATTAATGGCTCATTAAATGCCTTTATTTACGGCAGCGATAGCGTTGTGCATGCCTATCAATCTCGACGTTACATGGACGAATAGTGCTGACGCAGAAATGGTTTACATGTTGGTGATTATGTCAATTATAACGCGTTGAGAACACAAACATGGCATGTATGACGTAACCAAAGACAGCCAATGAATCATAATAAAGAACCGTCGACAATCGGTTGTCATTATACCAGCGTTCACCTCATTGCTTCCTTTGCAATCGACTCCTAGTTTAGTGTTTATTAAATTAGTAGCAACAACGTAATGGCTGGGGAAAATACGATCCCTTTATGTAAGGGCGTGATTCAATATTGCATCTAAGGAGAAATGATTGAATGAATTTGTGAGTAATATTGACATTGATTAATCAAATGCGATTCATCATTGTTGCCATTTCGCTGAGAGAAAACTATTCCTACACTGTTACAGTAGATACATGCTGCCACATTGTTATGTTAGCTATTACAGGCCTGGGTAGGTTCCAAACCATCTATTGGACATTTTAAGCGGAAGAGTAACAGAGTTACGCCTTCCTCTCCCATGGGCCTCCAGTACCGTTAAGCATGGAAGTCTGGAGTAGATTTCAAACTCCACATGTGAATTTCGCTATATTTCGGACAGGAAACATTTCGGGAAATATGAGTCGGACGATTCGCTCCCGTGGGGCAGAAATCCACGGCGAAAGCTCAAAGCAGACGCGCGTCAGATCTTGTTACCCATGATGCAATCCCGGGTCACAACGCGCATGCGTGAAGGATCCAGAAACCCCTCCGCGGATGCGCCTGGCAATAGCAAGCAGCTGTCGACTGACAACTTCAATACTCTACGGCACTTCATATTGAACCATTAAAAATTGTGTAGCTTGGAATAGGGATCTCTGGAGATTGTTCCAGGAAGGATGGGGAGTGACAGTCAAGCTAATCTACAAGGATTTCTCCTTCTAGTTCTCTGCTCGCCGACTTTATAGTGCACCCCTCTTGGAACAATTATTCTCCCGTCATAGAAATTATTATTGACGTACAATGCTGGATACGTCAAAAAGTAGGGGATATGGAAACGTTTTTAGGTCATGTAATCAACTTGGCCCATTCTATTGAAACCATTGATTTTCCCATAGCTCCTCCGACCTTCCATTTGACTAGGGTTGAATAGACACCCGACTGAGCGTCTGTTTTTCCCCTTTGATATTGGGCGGCCTGAATGGACTATTAGTTCTGTCCTTTTTCTCAGAACCTTTTCTGTGAAAAGTCCATACTTCAATTCAATACCAGACGGCTATAGATGGACGGCTATGTTTTCTTCGGGTTTTCTCCTTTTATCGAAGCTACGTAGGTGATGAGTTAAATATGCAATGGGCCAACCAGTCTAATGGTAAGGACCAAGCAGTCTAAATTAGTCTTTCGGAGCTTGATGTAGACATGACATTTAAATGGAAGGCGATATTTGATACAGAAACCATGGAACAATCATCTACCTACCCATCGAGCCCTGCTGACAGGAAACAGTATCTCCTCAGAGTTACAATAGCAAAAGTACAATAAAAACAAAAACAAAATAAATAAAACAAAACGCTTTCAATACGTCACCCCGCTGCGAGATTGCGTATGAGTTGGCTGGGGCTTTTTATTTTCGAAAGGGGTAGCGGTAGAAATGAGGGTAAGGGGGTGGAATAACGAGCAACAATTACACACCAGCCCTGGGGGGTCTAGGTTTACCCCAGGTGCGAGCACGTGCCGAGAACACAGATGCCATCTGCGGTGGAAGGGAGAACTAAAGGAGTTGGACTCGCTAGAGGTGGTTTACACTGCGGCTGAGATGGGGGACAAATAGAAACTAATTAACACTGATATGAATGGACTCATGAGCACACACTTTAAGAGCTGCTTTGGGCTGGCTTAATCATGAGAACCCAATCTCAATACCGTCTAGAAGTCAACTCAAGGGGCTAACTCATTCCCAGTCATTTATTTTGGAAGCACACATTGTGCCAAAACAGTACAGGCAGTGCGGTGGAGGCGGTAACATGACAGGGTATGATGGTATTGGTGTAAAACCATAAGGAACTTGAGTGAGTCTTCTAGAGGCTGGGCTGAGTAATTTGTCGTCACTTGAATATCTTCCAATCAATCCATTACCCAAAGGCCCCACTGGCTTGCGACCACCATTAAATTGTGTGGTCGTAAGGACGTAACTGTATTTCATTAAGTAAAGTTCATATTTGGGAATTGTGGCTAAAGAGTATGAAAACTATTTGTATCACTGCACGGCATGGAGTATAATAAATTTGGAAACAATATGAGTGTGACCCTCATTTTGATATTTAGATTTCAATTTTGATGTAACAGTAGATGTTTGTGCCCTAAATGAATAATAATAAAAAGATACCAGCCTATAGGCTCAGAGCCTATATCAGATGCCTGCAAACTAAGGGGAACTAACCGCAACATCCCATTAGAATCCCATTTGGACTGTAGTGGTGCGCTTACTACAGGGCCGGGAAAGCAATTGGCATACAGATAGGCCATGAGACTAGACTGGACACGTATTTCCTTTTTGGTATTAGAAACTACTATAGGGGCCTAATGCATTATTATTATTATTATTATTATTATTATTATTATTATAGAATTTTTATTTCTCATCATCAATGGTACAGTTACATAAAGGAGAAAAAGGGAATGTATATAATATATAATATACAATATGTAATCTGTCATCACACGCTATTTGGTATGTTGATCTTCCCAGATTTCCTGATAATTTAGACTATGACATTGTTTTAGATTTATTGTTATACATTTGTGGAAAATTTAACGACTGTCTGATATATATATGCAGTTGTACAACTCATAAGTTTACAATATATTTTGACAATATTATATTTAGTGGAAAATTTAAATTGTTAATGTTTGACAGATATTTGATTCCGATGTGTTATGTTAATAATACTTATACAAGATTTGATGGAAATTCTACATCATATAACAATTAATAGTCGACATGCATGTATTTTTTGATTTACACAGTGTTTAGACATTGATGAATATACATATCATGTTATAACAACAACAATTTTCATTTATACAGTTTGGACGGATTCTAACCTATACTGGTTTTACAATTTTTGTGACTGGAGTACTGGAGTACTTTTCTTTTCTTTTCTTTAATAAGAACAAATATCTGCAACAACTTAATGTTGTCATTATACCGTTTCCTATATCACGTCATTGACGTTACAATTTATATTATCCTTTGTTGGATCCATTCCTTATATAGCTGATGCTTGGGGGCCAAGTTATTCCATAGTTCTGGAATTTGATATATGAATGACTTTTTTATTTTTTCAGTCTGAGGTCTTATTGTTTTCATTTTTTTTCCTTTTGCAAGTGACCTAAGATTTATTGGCCTCTTGTCTAGATTTATATTTATTTGGGCTGCTTTAAAACCCATTTCCAGGAGGTGAGCCTCACGTCTGTGCTCAAGTTTTTCTAGACCTAAGTCAATATGAGCTTGGTCAGTATTTGACCTCTTCTCCATATTATGTATGATTCTTATAGCTGAATTTTGCGCTACTTGCAACTTTTTTAGTTCAGATTTGTTTCCACCACTGTACAATAAATCCCCAAATTCCAATAATGGTCTAATGGCAACCTTATATACTGTCAATAGAGTGCTCTTTCCAGCTGCTTGTTAATGCCTGCTGCATTGGGTAAAGCCTGAATAATACTATTTTCAATCCATTTCAATCAATCAATGTAAAATTAGTATCGAAAATAGAAGATCAGCTCCACATCCAAATGTATATTATATTAGCTGTCCATTTATATTCATTAATCCCCATAATTATTCTCTCAAAAGCCACTGGAAACCAAATTGTTGAATATCACTCATACGCTGTACCTTGACTTTCACAAAAAGTGGACTGGGCGGCAAACCAATACTCTGGCTATGTCAGTAACTTGAGAACAAAATGAAGCCTTATTGTGTGCCTTTCCATCATGGGAACCATTTCCCAAAATGAGTCACCCCAGCCGTCCAACCAAGGCAATAATTTGTTGATCTTTTTGTCTCGGGACTTAATGGTTTTCAAGTATCTCTTTCTGATAATCAAAGAAATGGAATGACGGGTTTGCAGCAGAAACTGAAAGGACTTATTAATGTAATTTTAATTCCAGGAAGCATCAGGCTCCTAGAAATTTGAGAGCGGAGTTTCTCTACTTCTTCTGTTCCATTCAACTGACCCAAAGATCCTCCTAATTTAGGTGGAAACAACAGCTGTGTTTCAGAATCCGAGCATCCCAAAAAGTAGTAATCAAATAATGTCGATGTATTATGTATATTACGATTGTATTTCAATTAAAAGTTATAATTCATTACGGAGAAGAACAGCTCAATCCGCAATGCAGTGGTTACCGCTCATTTGGCCGATTAGCAACTAATCAGTCGTGGGAAGGAATTTAATTGAAATTGCCGGCTGTTCATTATTTCAAATCAACGCCATGGAATTCACCAAAACTTTCCTCGTCCATTAGTTAGTCCCCTTTGTTAGTTTTTCAAATTACTTGCGTGGCTTCTGATAATTCGGCATGCTTGTGTTCTTAAGTGTATTCGACATCTTGGAAATGTTATGTTGATGTTGTATCGAAATGAAAATTAACGGGGTAACCATTCGCAATCGTTTCTACATCATTTATGTAAATATTGTAGTATCAGATGCCTCGCGTATTGGGTATGCATGAACGCCAATCAGTGATAAAAGCATACAACTAGTTCTATGATAAAAGTCGGCATTATTCCACAGACATGTACTTTTATCAGGCCAAAGACTGCAAGATAAAATGTGCAATTATTTACCGTGAACTCTCTGCCATGAAACCTTATCCGTTGGTTTTATTATCAATGCGAGGAGATCCCACACAACGAGCATTCTCTCTCCGCTGACATTTTTACTATCTCAAGGTCTCGCCAGGTCTCCTATTGCCTCGCGTAACACGAGAGTTGTACTGAACAGAATCGTACTGTTAACATTACCAAAGTTGCGCTCTTTTATGGTAAGCACCGTGTGGGGATAATGGACAAAGTTTGGGTCGTTCACCCTGGTGATCAATAAGGGCTGAGTTATTGGTAGCCCAAACTGGATGAATGTCACTAGTATTCCCAATGCATCCTTATCCATTCGACTCCGTGTCTGAGTGCAACGTGTTCTTTAATTATTCCCTTCTCTTTAATTGCCCAGTTATAAACCAACATAATTTTATGTCCTTGTATAAACCATCACAATATTTTACCTTGGCCATGCCCTTCCATCTTCATTGTCTAAGAAACAGTGTTTATATATCTTCTAAATAGATAACCTTCAGGGAAATTTTAGGACAAACATCGCTGCTTCGTTAGCGCCTGGGTCAGGCGCGGCAAATTTAATGTTGGTCGTTGGGAGCTGGTGGCGGCTGAGGTGCTTCAATGAACTGACCATTTACCCCATTTACGTATACTACTCACGTCCAACCGAGGCCATCACATGGAGATGGTAGGCCTGATCATCCTCCGCAGAAATGAGCCCAAGGTCACATGAGTCACGCTTTAACCCAAGGAAAAGTATACAACATCGGTCAACATGTGGCATTAATAGGCAATGACTATCTCCATGCAAGCCTCTTGGTAAATATGGGGCCCTGAGCATATTTTATAAAGGCCACATTGGAACATCAATTGGGTTGGGCTCAAAGCAAGGCGTTTGTCAGTTACCCTTAGGACAATATCAAAATTACATCTGGCACTATACTATAAGGCTGCTAAATGTTTGTCTGTTACCCTTAGCACCATATTCAAATCACTTCTGGCACTATGTTATAAAGATGGTAAATTGTACAGCAGAAGAAAGGATTTAATCCATATTGAGTGAATGCGATATAAGGCTGAACACCCCAGGCGGAAAGGTGTCTAGAGTAATTGATTTCAGTTAAAAGCCTCGCATCATCTATCTAATTCAGTCACACTCTTGACTTGATTGCTTTAATTGCTGTGATAATGAATAGGCCATGAAAATAAGATGCTTACTAGCTTAAAAGTGCCGGAGGTATCCCTGACAGAGCTATTTTCCACAGTGTCAGAGGTTAGGTAAAGCGCTCGCAGCCCTGAAGTGCTCGCACTACTACCAAAATGTTGATTTGTGATTGAGCATGAATGGGGGACAGGGCGAAAGCAGCCTCCCACCAATTAACACAGCAGTGCTCCTTGACCTGTCTGCATGCTTCACATACATAAACCAACCTCAGCTCGTGTGGAACAGTTTCATGAATACCCAACCATAAATAAACACACCCCTGCCTTCTGTGGGTTGGCACTAAAACAACATATTCCACATCTAACATGGCCTTTAAAAAATCACACCATATGTTTGCTCCTCGCTCCATACAAGCTAGATGACAATTAACAGTGACATTAAAATTGTGTAAGGCATTCAATTGGGGACAGTTCCGCTAATGCTTGACTATCGAATCCAGAGACGGTGCATGGTTGGAGTTGAATAACTTGTCAAAACTCCAGCGGGCCATAAATGTCACTTAATATTTCAAAGAGTAGGGTACAGTGAAACGTGCTTTTTTAAAAGTTCGCGACCATGGCCTGTCATGGTAGTAGGCAGATGGCCTCTGAGCCGGCCTTTGTGATTCAACGGTCCAGCAGGGGTTCCAGGCAGCTGGCCGCCACCCTATACCCAAAGCCATTGTTTTGTTTAATGCCATATAATCGCATAATGTCGGTAATTTGCTACTTAGCAAACTGAGCGTGCTGGTCCGTAATTGTTTGAGGGAACCATGAGTATTTTCCCTTTTTATGGTGGGAAATTGTTGTTATCCATTGCACTCTATGGATGTCGGGAGATTTTTTTTCCCACGCAAACCCCTCGAAGCTCTTGACACGTAATCGGTCAACTAATCGGAAATATACACTAATAATCATAGGGATATTTTGCATAAATATGGCTGAGTAATTTCAATCGTATTTGGATGTCATGATTGTATCAGTGATAATGAGTAAATATATGCACCTTCGGTCGTAAAAAATCACTAATACACTCATAGATACGATCTTTGTTTATATATAAATGTTTATATGGCCTGTTGAAAGTAGTTATATTTTGAAGCAAAATGAGATATTAATGTCTATTTAAGATGCTATTTGAATAAATAACTTAAATAAATGGGTATATTCATTTGAATAATTGTGTTTATCAGTTGGGATCTGGGTACGTATTCATATGAAATTACTCTCACTGACTGATAGTATCGCACATAATATCAAATGGGAACCTAATAGTCTGCCCGTCTTCATCGTTAAAATTTATAGGGTAGATTGCGTCATTAAATGGACATCTTCATAGAAGAGTTTCATGGGAAATAGTTGCCAATAGTGGAAACTGGAATGTCAAACTTCCCACACCACTACCAAGACAATAGTCTTCCATCCCAACCAATCGGTATGATTCATGATGACGTTTCTAAAATATTCAAAGGAAACGGTGTGTCACAGAATACAATGAAAGCCAAACAATCCAATCAGCCATCGAGTGGCGCCGGATATATTTTAAACACAGGAAAAAATGTCGAGGACATTATCAGTGATATTGCTTTGAGAGGTGTTTCATCATTATTTGGTGAAACTGACTTCAACATGTGGCGCCAATGACTATTGATTGGAAAATATGGAATAACAACAGAGGAAAAACCAATCAACCAATGTCCAGCAACTATAGCTTATCGATGGCGGGTGGGCAGTAGACCGTGTCATAGCTTCCATCGTGACTGTTTCATGGCTTATAGAACTAACTGCCTGCACGGGACTGATTGTCCATGCTTGACATAACGGGGCCATGAGTTGAATATGATGCCAGGCTAACAACAGGGGAGAAAGGGTAAAAAAGGCTGGGGTGCATGGGGGGCTGGGGTGCAATGGAGTTATTGAGCACATGTATGATGGGTACATGTTTAATGGGTTTGGGTGAAGTGGGGGTGCAGGGACTTATCTGGATTTGATGGTATTGGATGCTTTTCAATGGTGGTGTTAGAAGTTAACTGCTTTGGGATAAGGGAGGGCTCGAAGCAGGCGCTGAATGGAATTACTCAGGTCCCAAAGCTTTGCCATCAACAATGATATCACCTGTGTGCACAGGCTCGTGTTACCATGGCCCAGCAGAGCCAACGGCCTTTAATACCCGATATTATCATCGTGACATCAAGGCGCATTGCCTAAAACAATCGGTGACGGTCCGAGGGCTCTGACTCAGGGCTTGGGCGTGGGAGTTGGCGCCAGAGAGATCGGTGCCAGTGACTGGGTCCGGACTCAGGGAGCCACCACCTCCACCTCAGCCCCAATACCACCAGCACCATCTCCCGCACCACAACAGGGGTACATCTAGCAACTTTCAATAGGGGATTCATAGATTGCACTTGGAGCTGACCCCCTAATATCACATTCCCAATAACTGCCAGGTTATATTACATAATTCACAATTTCATATCTAAATGAGTACAAAATAAAAAGATACATTCAGGCATTTACTGGGAACTAGATCCCCTTGACCTCTCCCCATTGGAGCTACCCTTGTAGCTCTAATCCTTCGTGCTGGTGGTGGCTCATGCAGTAGTTGTAATCCCTCCCCTATAGCCACGAGAGGCTTCATTAGATGAGATGTCTCTGTGTAATAAGGCGAGGTCAGGGTAAAGTGTGGCCCCAGGTCACAGTGGCGCCATGGGTCCAGTTGTCTACCCCGAGCAGATGATTCACAACAGTTTCCACAACCTACTCAGCCTCCTCGACTCACTTAACTCAACCAGTATTGAATGAACTGAACTTCACAGTGTACACAATGTAAAAAGTTTAAAAGGGTTCAAGTCAAAGGGCACTGTATGGTGCTCCAACATTTTAAAAATAGGCCTACATCATTATAACAATCAGGGCTGACAAATAACCATGCTATTGAACTTTATATTATTAGATAGTCCATTTTCTGAAGCCTGCAATTGCAGCCTTATCTAAATTAAATTATTAAATAATGAACATCTGCTTGTATATCATTTCTTACATTAAAATATTCCACAAGAGTTGGCGATGTCTTTCATATCGAGAATTTTGGTAAATTTTGAATTTTATTTTTAAACAGATCTTGAAATATGGCGTCCGGCATTTTGAACCGCCTATATCATACTTGTAATTACATTCTGTGCTATTTCTTCTTAACTTATCCTCAATATGACTAATGAACTTAATCAGCCTAGAAAATAGGAAAGCAGTGCCACTGACTTAAAATAAACCAGCGCTAGGATGGATGAATATAAAGAGTCTGAAAAGCTATTAAGACCTTCTTCTCCTAATTATCTTCGATCCTTCTTACCTTGGGAGCATTATCATGAGAGATGCTCCCGATAATTAGCCTTATCTAAATCAGTTAATGGTTTTTCTGGTCAGATGTATTCTCAATTTATCCCTATTTGCTATGACTTTCGTACTTCAATCCATCACAGACATAATTCAATTGCCAGCATTAATTCTTGGCATTCTTTAGTTACAAAGCGTATGTGAGTGGGTGGTAGTGGCGGGGAAAGGGGGCGGGGGTAGCAGCGGGCTACGAGTGCCTGGCTACATGCCTATATCACAGGTTAATGCCTATTGTAGGAACATAGACCTTCACACAAGCTATATTTGTTATGTTTCTGTGCTTACAATAAAACATATAATATTATGTACAATTTAATAAAGCTCTTCTGAAAGGAGGTTCGGTAAAGTGATGAATACCAACTACTAAGAGTATGAATAGTTTACTCGAAATACAAAAGAAAAAAAAACTCGATTATATATAAACACATAATTCCCAAAGCCTTTATATTTAACATTAACATTTAACTTAACATTTGTAAACATAGATCGATATTGATATTGAGAATGATCTGTTTGAATTCATTTTGTTTCCAAGTACAACGTTCCACTGATTGATGTGGGTGGATAAAGATAAAGAGATGGACAGCCACCTCAAGATTCGGACGAGCGAACAGACTCTGTTATCGCTATCGGGTCGAACATTTAGATAACTTTATTTTCCCTTGGTTACAGGCAATGTGATTAGGCGGAGGAAATCCCCCAGACATAGACAGAGACTTGGGGGTGTCTATTTTTCAAATATCACTAAATGTAGATTTCCCCTCTTGGCATCTCTCTTTGTTAGAACCTGCTGTGCTGAATTCTGGTGAAACGAGCTTTTGGAAGAGATCGGGACAGCGGGTCGCCTCCCGTCAGGATAGATCAGTGATCCTCCTGGGTCGGTACTCCACCCTCCTGTTGCCTCTCCAGTGACCTAAACACTCATAAACTAAGGTGCTTTATCAACACTTAAAGTTAAGGCTCTTTTTGCCTTGGAATATGACCAGGACGGGGTCTAAGAATGCCGAGGGTGCAAGGTTCGTGGGATATGTATTCAGCTTCCGATAAATTCTTAATAAGTTGGAGTGCTTTTATCTCATGTTTATCCACAAAGGGAAAACATTTGTAAACATAGATCAAAGCATGTATGGGTTATATCAATATGAGTGTTTATATTAGGTTTGATTTGCCCTTGGAAGCGCTGTGTATGTTATGGAATCGCATTAAAAATTCCCCACTTCATGGTACTGGTCTGTGTATAGGCTCTATCAAGGCTAACACTAACAACCCCGAAGAAGAATTGGTGCCAGGAAAGGGTATTCTATCTTCTGGTGAAATATTTCATTTTATCGGTGGCGGATCGTCCATGAGAACATCCCTCCTAATTGTTGTAAGGGACTTCCCTTGGCACATAAATCCAAAGATATCAGTCACAGGGAAGGGTAGATTTCAACACCTAATCCTCCTAAATACCTTTTGATATCTGATCGAAGATCAATTACCGATTTAATTGGCGATTAGTTCCCCCCAGTTGTCAGTGAATCATAGAGGAGTCAGATCGAATCCGAGGCGTTCATTTTGATAGGAGAGTCGTGTTTGATTAACCGAAATAAGAGGGTTCATATCCAACCTTAATCCCCGAGAGCTTTCACCTCTGAGAAAAACATCTGCTGGGGCATTGTGTTAAGATCGAAACTATGAATATTTAAAATTTCACTTCCAAAAATGTCTTGAAGACAATATATAATATTCCTTAATTGACACATTTATAAGATATTATATATAATGGAGAAAATAAAATGATAAGATATGATAATAAATAAATAATAGTTATAGCTAACTGTTATACCAGTAGGTCAAATTTGAGGATCCAATCCGGACAGCACTGAGCAGCTATGTTTAAGAGTGCAGCGCACTGCCATGCAAGCAGTAACACATCTTCAGGGCCTATTTACTAAACCAAGCGGGATAAATGCATGTGTTGGGGCTTGTGAACGATTAGGAAAACATTTGCTCTTTCCTTTCTCAGCATCCACCCTCAGAATCTGTTTTGTATGCCAGATCGTGGATATTAATTGATTTGACACAAAAGGTTTAAGGTATCCATTTTTATCAACATCCTTCCTATGGTATGGAAATTGTTTCTGGCATCTCCGAATCTCATCCCAAATTGAAATTTAAGGAACTGTTGCAATTCCATGCCGTGCAAGTCTGCTTTTTCACATACTTCATAATGCTTTCCTGTCTCGTCCTATTGCCGGGCGAGTTGGTTGAAGGGAAACATCTTCTCAACCTCTGGTTGGTTTTGACTTTTGTAAACCATTTATTTTAGCCCACACATGACAAACACAACACTCGTCGTTTATTATTATTTTGTGGAATCCTCAATGACCCCTAGACTGAGAGCATCCACCAGCCGCAACATGTTAACTCAAATGTTTCTCGATCCCAGCCGAGGGAACATGGAGACTTTCAGCCACTTTCAAGTAGTAACTTTTCAAAGATATTCAAATATTCCATCATCACGTGTCTATTTGAATTAAATCTGATTGCATGCTTCATGAATATCAAATTTTGAACACGCAATTTCAGGCTCTTATAGCCGTCCAAAATGTATAAATAAAAATAATTTCTGTAGTTCAGGAGGCAGAAGAGAGCTCCACCAATATATAATACACAGTTTATATGGTGTGGGGTATACTAATTAAAATCCCTCAAATAGCAAATTTGCGAGACTCGATCCATTAGCGTCCCAGCAGATGCTTAGTATAGAAGTAACCGAAGAAATCTGTGGCTGAAATTATTGATTCCTTTCCTGTCGGAAGGAAAAATTACCAGGGCCAAAGGGGCACAGTCGATTCCTTTATAGCGAGGGAAGGAGTAGAGGCGAAGAAGAGGGAGCTTTTCTTTTCGGAAGGCTGTCTTGTGGCTTTTTTCAGGCCCGCCATCAATTGTCTGAGATTCTGTGCAGACATTCTGCGCAAAAGCTTGCATGTGGATTCCTGGTCGAAGTCTCAAATTAACCAGCCTTGGTCACGATCTCCTGCCAGATGCACCGCAATGGCTCTGCTATTCAATCTGGCCAATATTGTCCCCTGTCCTCAACTTGTCAGGCAGGGTACAGAGTTTACTCGTGCTTGATATTTTCTCAGCACTTTCCTCGTGTTTTTTTTCTTTAAAAAAATAACACCTAATTGTTCACTTTCTTGTTTGTGGCGTGAGAGTTAATTTTCCGATGCCGTGGAGGAGGTACTGGGATTAGGGTCGAATTTAATAGAGGAAAACACCCATAAAAAGTCACATGCAGCTGCACGAAGCTATCTACAGCCCCTATATCAGGATAGGAATAGTTTATTCGGAGAACAAATTACCCCACTTGTAGTTCATGGAAGCGAGTGTCCATTCTCTTAAATTAGCTTTCATCCCCTGACCCAGGACTATTGTGATAATTTATATATCCCCATGGAGGAAGGCTTAAACAAGACCACGTTTCCTTTCCCAGAGATCATTTCCTCCATCTTTCCCCTAATGCACTTCTCTTCCATTGCTTCCTGTCGCCGCCGCCCGCCCCTGCGATAATGCCTGGGGTAATTTTTGACGTGGAGGGAGGATGTCAATCGGGGGCCTTTCAATCAGGTATTTTTTACCCTGCCATGGTAATTTTTGCGCATCCACGCTTGCGGCCAATGGTGGGATGGTACTTGATGGATACTACCCGGAGGAGAACACGGACGACTGGCCACCCTCAACCTCCGTAATAAATACTCGATATGCATGGGAGTTCAGTGACAGGGACACCCGAGCCCTGATCGGTCAGATCGCGTTGCTTAAATCAATGTCCGAGACTAGATTCTGCATGGCAATTGCACCAGAGGCAAAGATATCGAGAGAAAAGAGAGGCCCAATCCACCCGGATTTCAGGGTCTTGGGGATGACGTTGGACAAAGCTTTTAAGGTTGGTGTTAAAAACCCCACCACAAGTTACCCCTCCTCCCGCCTCTGCCCCTGCCTCCGATACCCCAGCCGTTAAACCCCTTTGCATTTTCTCAAGTGCAAATACACACACACATGCGCACACTCGCATCCTGTCATGGTAAACACTACGACCTTCTACAATCATGACCCAGGATGACCCACAATCTTTCATTTAATTATACAATTAGGTCCCCTTTGTTCTCTGGTCTTCTTCTATAAATGCCCTACCTCAAAGGTAGTTCCCAGGGACCAATGGACCTAAACACACATCGATACCTATCCGAAAACAAAAAGGACAAAGGATGTAACATCGATGCCTCTGCGACAGTTGGCATGCACGAAGCTTTTATGCACGATATGGATTTAATACTATGAACCAACCAATAAAATAAATGGTGGAAGAAAAACTTCAAAGTGAATTTGAATAATGATTTGATTTGATTTGAGAACATTTTTATTTTTTTCATTTTCCATCTGGATTGCTCCATATTTCATCAGAAGCCATAGTCTTAATATCATTTATTTTGACAATAGTGATAGTAATATTGATATCAAAGAAACAGTTTACATGCTCCACGTTACTCTAAGCTTCAGGGGACATATACTTGTTGCTTTTACAAGGTCATGGTCGGATGTAATGGAGTGCTTCTGGGAGTAATCATTTTCCCCCCTTTATTGTGAGAAAGTCTATGTGGGTACTTCTCATTTCGATCAGAGAGGATAACATCCTAAATGGGGAAACTCTTCCTTTATGGCCGGGACGCAGCCCTTGTCACTGATCGGGCGTCTCGCAGGAACGAGGCTCTCCTGATGTCATTGTCTCCCCCTGGCGACCATGGCCATTGTTACAATGGGAGGTCATGACATTGGGGGCAGCCATTTCATCAGTACCCAGTACGCAACATGGCGCTCTCAGGTGAATAAAAGATCCAGTGGGTGTCCTGGCCTTATCTAAATAGGAAAGACACTGGGCCACCTATCACGACCCTCCATCGTCTTGAGCTGGAGAAGATAGACATCGGAGGAGGAGTTCTCTGGTCGGCAGATCAAATAAACCAAGCAATAACCCAGTCCTTTATGGTCAGAAGGGCCTCTTCCATAAGTCATACGGGGAATAAGCCTTGAAATTATCCCAGACCACATGAAGGCAATCCCGCTGAGGGAAAAGGGAGTACAGGTCGAAAAAGGCGGAATAAGATTATGTATTTTTATTGCCTTCTTTAATATCCTCGAAGAGGTGTGCTGGTGGGTGATGAGGGTGACACAGGCACTTTTGCTGGTGAGATTGATTTCCTTCCTTGATGTCGAAATAGCAAAATGGCGGTTCTCCAGCATTGGCTTGAACCCTTGAATCCAGGGAAAGCGGTCCACAAGCCAGGAGACTCAAGACTGAAGGCAGCCTTGATCAAGTTGATGGCAAAAATCGGATTTAGGGCAATACCTATTAGGACCCTGAGATAAATCATTGGGGTAATGGATGAAATGCTTTGATCTCGTCACCGGAGCTGTTTTTATCTAGATCTTACAGCGGGCCACGATCTCCCCAAAGAATTTTTGCATACATTGTCCTCAAAATGACTGGGTGAAATACCTTGGTGAACCCCCTTTGTCAGTACGCTTCGACATACATCACTATATCGTTTTGATCTTTGTCAGATATTTCTTACACCTAGGGAGATCTAGGAGGAGATTGAAGGATAGAGAAAGCCAATCGACACCTGTGGCAGGATTCTTGATAAATCTATCCTCAAGATGCTCTCTCTTCGTGAAATATTTAAAGCAATCTATGGACAGGCCCCATTTAGGAAACGAAAGATGGGTGGAGATACTGGCATGGATAAATGGTAGAATAATGGACTGGAAATGAAGTAAATCCTTCATGGCTTTTTTAAATTCCAACGCGAAAGATGCCAGTATGGCATAGGCAGCACCTGTGTTGGGGCTGGGATGTGTAGTGTATACATGCGTGAGAGACTTCAAACCTTGACATCAGTCATGTTTGGTGAGAATTATTTTTATTGCCATAGGTATTTTCATGGGGCAATATATTTTATGCCTTTGGACTGAATTGTTGTTCTTCCCTACTTTATGTCTTTGTGTCCGCAGACATGTCCAGGTGTTCAAGGCATGCAATCTCAAAATACTTTGCAGTAAACGATTGGGAAAACATACAGAGGGCAGGCTTTTTTCTCTTTGTAAATGTGGGAAAGCCTGGACCCACACACGCCGGCCGTATTCCGGAGCACCGCCTAAATTACTCAGATCTCAGATGGGACCGCTACATCCCTGAAGAGAAAACCTTGGAATGAAAACAGTTACTCATGGAAATGACCAGCTTTCCCTATCGTTTTTTTTCTTCTCCCAGTTTCCACACCCTGGGATGATGTATACGTCAGGCATTGCTAATGTATTAGTTTAGGGGGTTTCTAACAGACATAGGAATCCCAGCTAGATCCTCTGGGGCAAAATGTCATATTGAGGGTTGAGGTCAGAACCCCACTGCATGTGCCCCACGACCTCTAGTAGCCCCCGCGGAGTATTTACTATTTATGTGTAACAATCGTAAGTCCCAATATATTACCAGTAACATCAATTTATACATAACAAAAGCCCCAGCGGACTTGTCCCCCTCTCCTGCACGACCAGCCAGAGCATGGGAAAAGCAAAGCATGTCTCCAGCTTGAGAGCTCTGTTGGAAGTATCACAAGGATTAAATCCATCCAGATCAGAGATAGGTTAATCTACCGGGAGACATTACTGGCGCGGTCAAAGACCCAAGGCCTGCTCAACCGATCCCAGGGGTCTACCAGCATGCAAAATGCATAACGCACGATTGGCTGCCTGTGGCGATATCGCACGGTCGCGCCTGAAACGACAAAGATAGTATAAAAATTGCAGCCTCCAATGATACGTAAGGCTGATATTACTCTGGGAGAGATAGGCTTTTCCTATGAATACATCTTTATAGTATTGGATATATTTCCGAGGGTGGCAAATGGGGTTTGTGCTTGTAGATGTATATGGTATATTGGATGATATGCAGTGCAGATCACCAGCAGGATGGTGGTTATAAAGACAGCTGACATAAGCTATACCATTTGTCATAACAGGGCCTACAATATCTGCGCCATTTAAGGCATGATAGGGTTTGTCGGCCTGGATGTATTAATGAATATGTTTCTCCCCCATTTAGCAATCCAATACACAAATGCGCCCTGGGAGAAAGATCGCGGTACATGTTAGTGAGGGGAAATGCAAAGATCAATGGCATAAACAGTGTGTAGTTTGGGCTGATGGGACAAAACATATCTCGAGTGCTATCAATTGATTATTTCCACAGATAGCACTCACGCGATGTGGAAAGCTTGGAAATAAAGTGAAATTTGTTTTGTTCAAATTTACGAGAATAAGTATAGGCATTCATCATCTGATGAACGTAATGTTTGCCATAGGCTTGAAACTGATGAGCGGAACTCAATCATTGTGTTAGAAAACTGCTATGTATAGAACCCTAAGTGCACTGCATTACATGAAATTACTTGTATAAGTCTTTGTTTAACTATGCCCCCGAGTCGTATTTCTCCATGTTTACATTCATCTTGGGTCATAGACCAGCGAGACAGTTTACAACAGACCTCTTCACGGCAGGTTAGAAGCCATGTTGCCCTGCGATATGCTATCAGTGAAGCATGCTTATCACATCAGGTGTTCCCTATGTTCGCCTAGAAAAACTTCCAACTATATCTCGATTTGTCCTCAATAAAAAATGAATAGCTCATGAGCTGACACGCAAGATTGGAAATAGAACATTAACCTGGTATTTGCGTTCGATTATTCAGTCTCCGGATACATTAGCCTTTCAAACTGACATGCGCTCACGATCCCTTACCCACTTTTGTAATCTGCCTAACCCAAGTTCCTTGCGATAAAGAACCCATATCCAGTTACAATCCATGAATTCTTTCATTTTACCTTGCATGTATGGAACGAGACCAGAGTATGCAATAGGCTGCCATGGTTTTCTCCTCTAGATCTCTATATTGATTGACTATTATTATTAATCGCTTGAATAGAGTTTAATGGGTCAATGGCACTACACGAAGTTATAAATGTTATCGGATTTAATACGAGTGCATCCTTAATGATCTTTCAAGTATCCATTACCTTAATCTCTTAACCATGTCCCTGACATTTACCATTCTCACGTACATTGGTGAATAGACATGCCCCTAGGCCTGTCTGTGAAATACCGCAAACAACTCTCTTATTTCCATGTTTAGTGAGGAGTATTACACTGATAACACTTCTCCTTTCGTTTTAAGCCAGGAATTGCAGGAAATATTCATAAAATGATGTTTAAAGTTTATCGTACACATTTTGATATTCGATTTCATAAGAACTCAGACATAACTTCTTGGTGTGATGGACACATGTCTATGAGACGATACTGATGAGAAACAAACAGCGTGGCCTTTATTATACATGCATGTGAATCCTTATCAAACGGAACGGAGCAGGTCCTCGTGACTTTGCAAGTCCTCCTGGCTCAAGAGCTTGTGTCTGGCTGATGAAACACACGGATGCTTCACGATAACTTCTATCATTACTGAAGGATGTAAACATAGGCAATGTACACATGCACACAGAAGGCTGTAGCGTGCAATTTCTGATTAGCATTAGTTACAAGATAATGCCTTTCGGGAGAAAGATCCCTGCTTGGGTCATTCGGGCTGATAAATTGCGTATGACAGGAACATGCTCGGTTTGAAATTGATTTTGCTATAACGAGGGATGATTTATTGGTTTTATTGCCTTTGGATATTGAAGCTGTCGATAAGGCGTGGTATGTTTGCCTGGCAGACGTGTAAATATGTTTAACCTGGCTTTATATCCAAGCAGCGATCTGAAATCCATCACTCAGTGGGGAATGAATGTGCTTGGATTCCATACCAAAAATTTCGATAATGATCAATGATGGTGTTCTTTGAGCGATGAGACACGCTTTGCCATTCGTATGGAGCGTTCCATTTGGAATAATGAAAACTATTTCGAACTCTTCAAGGGTTGGAATATTCCGTGCGTGACACTCAGTCTGATACATGTACATATGTACTTATCCTGAAACAAAACATATCATACAATACAACCTGTCTCTGAGCTTTATCTAAAAAAGACAATTAAAAAGATGACTACCTTACAGTGACACAGTAGTTCTTTTTAATCGAATTTCTAACAACACACACCTTCGCGTGCATACCCCTGGGAGGAACAAATACATATCTAAGTAAAAATGGCTCAAAACATACACAAAACACATATTATATTTATCAGCTGTTTACGATTACCGGGTCACACGTGTCCCATCAGAAAAACTCCGCCTCAGGTCAAGTATTAGCGAGAACTAAGGCGCCACCTAGCTTAGTACATAGTCCATGAAAACCTGTATGGCCTGAGGAAGTTGAACACAGCTCTCCAGCAACTTCCCTTGCCACAACACAGCCAGAGGCCTTCTGGATTGCCTCCCCAGCTGCTGAAAAGAGTGGGGCTGAGACTACATGGAGAGTACTGGGAGAGAGGACTAGAGATGAAGTAAAGGGGTTGGAGGTTGGGAGAGGGATGATGGCCTAGGCTGAAATCCAGATAGATTTATCAGTCAAGGACTTCCATTTAGTTCTACGTGGGTTTGCTTGCTCTGGTTCGTACTATTCATGCCTTTATTTATAGCAACTGTAGTAGAAAATCTTAAGTTTGGCGAGGCAGGGCATTCAGATATATATGTGAATTCAGTGGCTAACATGCTCACTTCTCCTATACTTAATTACTCCAAATCACCGCCTGGGACTTCCACTGCCACACATTAAGCCGCAATATTGACTTGTGAATAGGAACATTCTGAGTTCTATTGCCTCATATTAAAGGCAATGTAAGCGTGATTAATTTTATTCATGGCCCCCAACATGCAAGAAACATATCGGTCATTCACCGAGAATTGGTCGCCCGCCCGCTCGTGTTTTTGTCGCATCCTCAAATGCAATAACCTGTGGGCACCAGCTATAATTTGATCAGCAATAAAGTTAAAATAATTATAAATATCAGATGAAAGTCTATTCCCAATTGGCTCCGAATTTGTTAGCGCAAGCAGGGTAATTGTCACTGCTCTCATTTATATCCCTTTCTAGTGAAGTCCCGATGTGAGTGTTTGCTTTGAAAGATTACCCAAGGGCGGTACATTTCCTGAGCCATCTGGCGAAGTGACAAAAAATATCCCGGCCGATTTATGGACACTTTGTTTCATTAGGCGTTTACAAACCATGAAAAATGCCAATTATCGCTCACTTACGTCACTTTATTGCCATCTTTATTTAATGAATGTGGTGCGGCAAAGGCCAAGTAGCTTGAATACACCAGTGATGTATTGGTCTAGTCACGAGCGACAGCATGTAGGCGAAACTTCTTCTGAATATATATATACTTACATACACCTTGAAATCTTTAGCCATAACCTTCAGGAGGAAAAGAACTTGCCGTAAGTACAAAACTCAAACGCATGAACCTCAGAAGAAGCTGTATTCAATTCCTGTGGCTAATTACATGGAAACGGTCTACCACAGGTTAATATCTTGACATTTGAAAAGCACAGACTTGTGATCTTTGTTGCTGCTTTTTGTGTTTAAACGAATCAGTGTCTCTCGTTGGCCTCCAGCTAAAGAAAGATCATATGAAATGTCATACAACTGACAGGCACTGGTATTGTTGGATACCCAACCTGAAACGGAGGGAACAGGAGACAAGCGTTTGCAAGCATTGTTTATTTTGGGAAAATGATAAGAACCTTTAAATAACGACCAACAACCATGTGAAGATTCAGTTTTAAATTAACGCTAATATCAAATTGCGTTCCCAAGTATCCACTTATGATTTTTCAAATCTTCCCTAAAACATTAGGAGGCTTTATTATCTGAAACTGAAATAATTGATAACTCATTAATTTAATATCCAATGAATTTCGAGTGCTAAATATTTACGATAAAACTAGTTGTTGTTGAATTGTGCTTCGGCAACACAACTGCAATGGATTTAGATTCAACGCCATTACAATGTACACTAAGCACATGTTCATGCTGCGTATGACCCCTTTTAAGTACTGATTGATTTCCTGAGGTAAGCTTATTTTGTCCCGCGATGTATTATTACGGTAAAGCTACCATCAATGGGGTATCTTATCGCGCTACAATCGCTCGCTGCTCAACTTTCTATTATAGGGGACATGGCCTGAAAGGGACATATGGCATTTTCGACGGGCCGGGCCTTTCTCAGGGTCTATGGGTCCCGTTACATCTGAGCAGGAGCCCGCGGGGCACTGGTTCTAGATTTCTATGGGATTGAAAGGGCGGGGGCCGGCGCGAGGGCCAGGTGGGTGCATGCTGATTGCCATGGTTTTACCTGACGCTCAGGTCAAGGTCATCACCCCTCATCTAGCCTGCGTATACCCCTGGCGTATATATACCCAGACGACATCTGGGTGACACACGTGCCGGCTGCATCCGGTTTCACCACCTCACCTGCCTTCAAAGTCAAGCCCTTATTATCGCTCGGTGTCGGTGTAACAATCGATCATATTAGGCCTACTTTTAAATTCTTCTTCTTTTGTTTTTATACATACGAGCGCATGTCTCATTTAATGAAATCTCATCCCTTTAACTGTCAACCTGCCCTCACTTAACTCATCGCCACGTTCTATTCCGTCACAGTTCAACTTTTTCAAATAATCTGAAATGATTGATTGGAGGGTGGCTATTTTCCAAGTGGCGACAGTCTTGCTTGCTGAAGCATATGAGTTGTTGGGTATGAGTAGGCCCTACGTATCTGTACTAAACGTTTCTGCACAATTGTTCACCAAATTACAATGTGTGTACCAAGTCAAAAAAGAGTGAGCCTTTCGCCCGTCATGGCGTCGGCCCTGTCACGTGATACGCGAGAGCGAGATGATGAACGAGAAGAGGAAGTGCTCGAGTCTGCGCATTACGCACGTTTGCGTGACTGCGTGTGTACAGTGCAAACTAACTTCGTAGGATCGGCTCTTGACTGTCAAAGATGGGCCTTAGTTTAACAAGTGGACATGATCGAGCGGGTAAACATAGTTTAACAATACATTACGTGTTTGACATGCGCTAGATTGTACTTAGGGTGGGCCGGGTCTGTAATAGTGTGTGAGACACCAATAGCGTCCCTCTAAGGATGTAGATCAAGATCCAAATTTATTATTGTGTCCCCCGACAATATAGTCACATTTCATTGACGGGGCTGCTGGTGCACAGAGACCTTTGCACCAAACCTTGCATCAGCAGCCCCTCAATACCGCTCACTAATCCTTACAGTCATAATTATATCCATCTAGTGTTAACTGCGTTTTCCTAAATGCTTTTTTAATACCCATTGGGATTCTAGGGTAACATTTGGTCAATCCCAGTGAACCGATAACTAAAATAATGGACAGCTCTGTGGATGCTCCAGCCTATATATAACAATCAGGTTAGATCAAAGATGTCAGAAATAAAATGCGAAGAAAGGTCACACTTCCTGAAGAGAAGGCGGACAAGCCTGGACGATAGGTTCAGACCAAAGGTCAAGGATTTGCATGGCTTCCAAGCCTAGGATACCATCTTGGCAGCTTCCGGTGCCTTTGTGAATGCAGACAAAGGTGCATCGATGCCACTGAAAGATTTGACTAGGCCTACTTTAACATTACATGATATATTATGGCATAAGCTCAAATCATACCCAACATCCTGTTTGAACGAACACTTTTACTTCAATTTTGTGCGACATCTAAGTTCGGGGTCGTAAAAAATAAGGCATTCATATTCACACGCAAACAAGCCAGGGCATATCGATATCCAACATAGGCGATAAGATCTTACCTGTATGATATCTAGATGTTCTGGCGCCATGGGTGTGTCCATTCAAATGCATTGTGCGCTCTATATCAGCTTACACAAACTCCAACATGCACAATTGTTGCACATCGAGAGCAGGAGAAGCTTCCAGCGCATAGCCAAATTAGCAATAAGCGTGATGTTTGTAAGAAACTTTATGCAGTTAATTTGATAGATTTTTCCCCTTATGGTAGATATCTTCTGCCTTATAGATGGAAACGAAATTATGCATTGTCAGCATATTGGGGGATGTTCTAGCCTGCCAGGCTGTTGTGTATTGTGAATTGCCTGTATACTTAAAATCTCCACCGCCTCAGAGGGCCATCTTTGCATCCGACCAAACCTCTGCTCTGCATTTTCATAAGATGCTGGTACACCATGGGACCACTTTATTCAGTAGTTTTTTCTCTCTCGCTATAAGATAGAGACGATCAATAAAGTATTGCTTTTCTTATCAGTGCCGTCTCCTAAGTTTTGTACACTTGACATATGGGAAAGGCGGGGGTCACGATTCACGTCGAGATTTGGAATCCAACACGACACCCTCTCTGTGTGCTGTCTATAATTCATCCTTTATATATTAACTAAACTCAGAAGATATTCATAATTTGGATTCGAGAGGGGCTATTTACACTGGCAATATAAATGTTGATGGTTCGAACATGCAATATATCTTTTGAATTATTTTCTGCGGTGGGTCGGTTAGCAATTATTTTTAATCAATGTATTGCAGCATTTCTATGTATGACCTGAAAGGCCTGGATTAAAGTGTCAGTAAACCCCCAAATATTATGAGCAAATCTATTTCCTTGCTATTATTGAAATGTAACCACCCCACCCGAGTGACACGGCACCTGCCGTCGGATGCGGGAAAGGTGCAAAAATACTACGTCTGCTGCCTAGCTGTACGAGCGTCGCACCAGGACGGTAGTCTTTAGCTTTAACACCTACCGCTGCTCTAGTTGGCCCGGCGGCTGCGCCAGCTTTTTTGTACAGCCGCATTACATGTTTTTGCGCGAGGGGGCTGTATTCCCAGCTTGACCTCCATACCGCTGGTCTATTACCCCAGCTCCACCCAGTGGAGGAACACAAGGAAATGTTTTAACAGAGAAATTATTATTATTTAGTATATTATATATAGTTCGAGTAATTAAGAAAGGCTGTACATATGGCTTCTTGGTGTAAATCTATACTTCCATTAATTTACGTTCATGCTATTAAACTCCTGTCTGTCCAGATTGTATATCGTTGTAACATATCAATATCCTGGAAATCCGCCCATAGAAAACGTTGTCACGGAAAAATGTAATTTTGAGATTAAAATAAATAGTTCATTTTAATCTTGTTGTTTTGACATAGGAACACATTTGTATAGATCTATTCATATCCTCGCTCGTTTCTTGGATACCGACCAAAATATAATTCCCACATGTTTGTGCATATTAAATTATTTGTAGACAACAAAATTACCGTTCATTTGATGTATGACACGTTATTGTACCCCTAATAGCTTAGAAGTTACGGCTTTCGGTAAAAAAAAAATGAAATCGGTCCCATTACTTTCAAATCGGGGAACAACAAGTAATACAATTGGTTGTATGATTATCAGGGTAGGGAACCGGGATTGGGGCCTATTTTAGGTCGGGATTCAGGATTTAAAAGGGCCTACGGGATTTGGGAAAGGGATTCAGAGCAAGATTTAATTTTTTCCAGGTAGGGTTTGGTTTTGGGTTTGGTTTGTTTCCAGTAATGGTAATGATAAAGGCAGCGGCAAGGGTGACAGTTTGTTGATAAAACATTATGAAACTACAAATAATTTATGCAGCTTGGACGCTTGTCATACTCATAATTCTATGACTTCTTGTCATAGGCTCCCTATTGTGCGACTTGTTCTCACCAGGTGGCCGGTACTTGTTTTTCACTAGGTGGCGTGACAGGTCACTGCATTGCATTTATAATTTCTTTAACAATAAAGGTACCGCTAATACAATAATGTGGCATTTATACACTATTGATATTGTCCAACAAATACTTATGAATATCATAAGTGATATTCTTCTAGAGTTTATATGTATAATGTATATGTATGATGTTATATGATGTTGACACCCATATGACTGTACATATGATTGTGGCTAGTCAGCTGGGAGGGTCCAAACTCATCAACCATTGAAATGATTCATACACAAAGGTCTGTGAACATGCAGGGCCAGTGCTGATGATAAATGATGAATAATAGGATGCAACCTATGATGTTGTACCTTCTAAAAGCTATCTGGGCTGTAGATGTTCAATCTACAATCTACCTCATGGGAATGGTAGAGTAGTAAATTTAAAATAACAAATTTTCACAATAACAATTAGCATATTTATATTTAAGTTGATCCTAAGAAATCTGAGCCCCCCCCCTCCCCTGCAATACCCTACCTGCCCTAGGCATACTAAAATGTGCAGCCAGATGTGCAACCCTTGCAAAACCAAAGTGCAGCAGAATGTGCAGCCAAAGTGCAGCCAAGCTAAAGTGCAGCCAAAGTGCAGCCGGATGTGCAAGGCTGGCTTACACTGGCTGCACTTTTCCCTGAATCCGGATGTAGTCCGTGGCCATGCAAGGGCTGCGCATCCTAAGTGCATCCGCGCAACCTGGGCAGTTTTACTTAATTCAAGTTATTATTTAGTGAGTTTTACCCATTTAATCGAGTGAAAAGGTAGTTCCACAGTTTAACACTCCATTCAAGGCACCACTGTTTGCCTACGTCATAAAGGTGCACCAATCTTGAAATGTACATGCAATGAACATAACAAACAACTCTTATAATTGCTGCTAGAAAGAAGGAGGGTGGGCTGGGCAGAAGAAGTATTACCAGACCAAAACAAACACTCTGTATTACCCATTGATTGTTCCTCACAAGGTCAGAGTGAAATGATGCAATGCTATTTCCCACACATTTGTGATGTGCTTCAGGGAAATGAGTCACAAATCACAGGTGAGATAATGACCATATTTGAGAAGATGACATCAAGCCGATTCCAATGATAGTTAACAGTAGGGCATATTTATTTAAGTATTATTCTTTATTTTATTAAGTACTATTTTATTTTAAATTTGATATCTTCATTTTTGGAAAACAGGTTTAGAATATGTTTGAGTAGAGAATTATTAGTAAAGTAGCTAAATGTACTATATAGGATGACCTTAGAAATGCATGCATTTTAGTAATACACCATCTTGAAATTTGGTACATGTATATTTATGCTACTAGCAGCTCAAAGAACACCAAAATGAAAACATTCCAAATAAGGGTTCTTGTACATGGATTACAGTTTTGTGACTTGTGACTCATTTCCCTGAAACACATCACATTTTCTCTCACCACCTTTTGTGTCCCTTGGTTAAAGGGGAGGACTAAACCCAATTATTGACCTCTCAATACAGATGTCTTGAAATACCTGTATTGAACAACTGTTTCAATTGCTGGGAGATTGGGGGGGAAGGTAGGGATATTATGTACATTTCTGGCGCGCCTCTATGACGTCACACAGCACTCTCAGTGCCCTCTTGTGCTAAACAGACCTTTTCAAGTAAGCTTTCTCAATTTGGGCCTGTAAGTGACTATAAGTTGGACATAAATGGAGGTAAAAAAATTGATACTTGGATGTTGTATTTATGGCGGCATGAAGTTTGTTGTCCTAAAAGTGACTATGAACCCGTTTACTGACCCTTTAAGTTCCTGAAGGGCATCTACTTTTTGTCTAATTATAGAACAAATAAACGATGTATTGAATAATATGGTTTATTTACGTTAACATTAATCACTCCAGCCAAACATTACATTATGTTGTGAATGTCGTACCGCTCATGTTTCAGAATCTATACAGAAATGGTGAGCGGTTGGCCACAGCGAGTGATATCTGTTATTTTGTTTGTTTCAAGAGGAAAGAATTATAAAAGGTGTTATTCAACAACATGTTTATCAACCTAGCGATTCAGGCAAACCTTTTAAAGGTGGTCCACAAAAGGCAGACTCAATATTTGCCTAGAAAAGCTCTAACGTACGGAAATAATGAGGTCTTCCATTTCAAAGAGATTAAATTACCCATGAGAATCCCTTATGGGGACAGAACAGGGTAAGTAAGATAATTATGTATGTCAATATACATAATCCCTGTCTGAATGCTCCTCATGTTCTAGCTGTCTTCGTACATATGGAACACCATTTGCTTAATAGTTAAAAAAATAGATCCATGATTTGAATTACTTTCTTCGTCCAATGCCCAAGGCGGTCTCTTAGAAAGGCGTGTTCAATCTAAGAAAAACATAAGTTGATACCTTATGTGCCAGCCTCTACATTTTCCCACAAGTCCTTGTAATGGATTACCGCAAGGTAGCAAAGGTGTCCCACCGGTTTAAGAAGAACGTATTCAATTTGTATATTGGGATGATGAAACAGCTTTTCTCTGTATGACCGTCGTCACCCATATGTCAGAGCTTGTGTTTGTAAGCATCTCCCTAGTGTTGAAATAATTCACCACCATGAATAATGGATGTCTCTTGAAAGCCTCTGTTGTTGTTCCTATGCTTGGCTGGTCAAAGTGGCACTCTAGCGCAGGGCCGCTAAACAACAATGGGATAAGAACAGGAGATTGTCCTAACAACAAACATAGGCTTAATTCCTTATAAAAACCTTGATGCAGGAACTACTGTATCAACTTTACGTTTAAGCAGCTCTCTGTAGTTTACATCGTTCACTTTATACGTGCCCTACAGCGGGGGCACTCATATACATTGGACCATAATGAAAACCACTTATACAGAACTGTTACTTGCAAGTACATGATTTATTCGCATTATTGATATTGGGGCAATAAAAGTCATTTAGGCCAGAATCACGAGTAGAGCGAGTTATGTAGGAGCAGGGCAATATTTGATAATGTAATTCGTTCCAATTTTAATTCTGGGATAGCAATTCAATGACCCTATGGAAATCCAATACTAAAACATTGAACAGTACATCATCTTCAATAAACCTGGAAAAGTACTTACATGTCTCCTTATTATTACCCCACCAGGATCCCATAGACCTCACTAGGAATATCTTAACACTACTCACATGGCAGCAAAGGCTGCCCGCGATGGCAGCTATGCCATTGCCCTTCACCTTCTTTCTACTTAAAATTTGTCTTTAAATCGTAGATGTAACAGTTTAAGCTTCCCCCCCCCCCCATATTACCTGCATCGCGAATAACACGTATTCTTTGGTCATCACGAAGGGTCGGGGGATGTCTTGGAAAGGGCTCGACCGTTTGTTATCAATTCCTTTGGGTTTGTTCGATTTTACTGTTACTACGCTAATGAAAAGAAGACTGGGTTCAGTCTCTCCGATGAGTTTAATTGAAAGTGAATTCATCTGGCTTAAGGTTTGGATCCTTCCCAGAATTGAAATACCAGCTCACTCCGTACGCTTGATCCCCGTGAGTAGAGGCCAATGGTTTCCCTCTGCTATATGGGAAACGTTTTAATCAGAGACCTAGGTGGGCCACAGGGCCACCCATAACACTGACCAGACCCCATTATGCCAACTCATGAACTACTAGTAGACATCTCCCCCCTCCCCCCCCCCCCACCAGTCTGGTTTGGCACACTTCTGGTATTGCTCCTTGACCAATGAAGACGGCAATGGATTTGACACAATTAGATTAATTATTTACACGTACACATGTGGAAATTCAATGTTAGTGAGACTGCCCTGACGTGATCGTTCTTTATGAATTCACCAGGGAATCTCATATGGTACTTTATCATAAACACATGGGTATAATACTAATATACTATTCCTTCAATTTTTAAACTAGATTTCTTTAAAGATCTACGTTAATTGTCCCTTCATGATTTATATATTTCCAGTGAGATGTACATATGACGATTAATCCCGATATTCAGTACCTCAAATGCGTTAATATTAACCCTTTAGCTGATGCCTCAAACATAACATAATACAATGTGTTTTTAGAAGTGTAAAATAAAAGCTAAATTGTAGCTCACAATAACCTTTCATAAATCAGCCCATGGAGTTAATCACTAGGCCTATCCGCGGGTTTTCACTATGCTACAATGTTTTAGTATTACCATTTAATGTCAATTCCGATAGTTTGGGGACGCAAACGCAGTTTTTGCTTGTTAACCTTTCTATTATATATGCTCACCATCTGCCATTCGTTTTGCTTGGACAGCGGGCGATGATAGGCGTAGAGTAGTTAATAAATTATGAGTTACGTATTTTGTGTCCGAGCTTCATAGATAGTAACAGAATGGGGAAGTACAGACGTGTTACTTTTAAAGATAATGATGAAAATATGATATCAACTAAAGTCGTTGACTGGATGATGGTGATAATATTATTTCTCTTTGGTTTAATGGACCCGTCTCTTCGTACTCCGGAGAATTGAATGTGAGTTCATATTACAACCTTGAAGGGCATCAATTATCAAAACTTATTACCTCGCCGACCCTCTATAGGACTAAACACAATATTTGTGTTAATACGACACAATATCATTTAATATGACCAATTTCACCAGCACGAGAGAGCCTTCAAAAAGGGAAGTGCCAGTAAAAAAGTCAGAATTGACATCCCACATAGGCAATTGTCATTTGGGTTGTCCATCACGTCTGGAAAGCCAAGCTAATGATGTCAGCAAGGCTAGTAGTTTATTTTTGCCATGTATAAATAGGCTAGGCTTTTTATTGTTGTAAAAAACACCTTCCAATGTCTGTGGAGCATGTGTGCATCGTTAGGTAGCATTTCTTTCGTGACCTGTAATAGAATTGATGTCTTTTTAGCCGCATGGAGGCTGTTGGCATGTGGAACATGTATGATTCCACGTGAGGCCTGTGTTGGGATCGAGCTGAACCCAGCCTTTTTGGTGAGTCTGAAGCGAAAATCGTTTACTCACAGCTTTGCCGATTCCACTATCAAATTACCATTTATGACCTTATCTATTCTCAGCAGTATCCACACAGATAACAAATAAGAAATATTTCTTTTTGGACATTTTGGGAGGGTTTCCTTCTTCCAGATTATAATGGGTGATAATCAGAAAGATCCGACTGTAGTAACAAGATTAAGGCCGAGAAGGATGGGTCACGTTATCGTTCTTTGCAAATAGCACTGTCTGCGAGCAGAGGCAATGTTTCCTGTGATAATGCATCGCAGATGTAGACGATAAATGTCAAGATATCATTTATCCATGATGTCTCTATAATATAACCCTATTGGACATTGAGTATCATGTTTGCTAGTGGGATTGCTGAACACACAGACACGCAGATAGATACATGCATGCTTTATTTGAGCCTACGTGTCCAGGGCATTGGACGTGATATACGATAGTACCCAGGCCTTAGAACATGTATGCAATGTAACACATTATTTTGAGCCGGGTCATCAATATTTATAGGTATGTAGAGGAATGAGACAAGGAGAGAGGCTAAGTAAGGGTTATTGTTTTGCGCTAAGGAGAAGGAGAAGAGGCCTATAACCCCTCACAACCCCCATGTACTTCCTCTTCAGCTTCATACACTGACAGTAATGATACTGAGTCTTCCCCAATGGCGGTAATGGGGATATAAATAATAGCGGAAGAGAGAAGAAAATTACTAATGGAAGGCCAGCATATTACCTCCAGCAAAAATTGTCTTTTTTAAGCTTACGCGTGGCCTTACAGGGGAAGCTTTCATCCTGGATCCTACTCCAATTAACCATTGCTATACTGGCATTTTAATTAAAAGTCTTTTGAGTCTAAAGGCAGAAAATACTTCTAAATGTGCATGTTTCTCTGGTGCTTAACGACAAGAATAATGAGCATCGCTCACTCTTGCTTTTGGTCGAAGAAGAAATGGAAAAGGTTTATTCTAACGAGCCCATGTACTTATGAAAGTGAGAAACAGTCTTACTTATGAATTATTCGTAACAGTTTGTGCTTGTGGATGAATATATTATTATAATTCCCAAGATATCGGAAAAAAATGTTTGTTACCCTATGAAATCCAACGGATAAAAGAACAGATAGAAGAACGGATAAAAGAATTAGTGGCCCTTGACCGATATACAAGTGCAGGTCATAAGACAACATAACATAACAATATGGTGAACGAAATAACCATAAAAATGCCGCCGAACCAAAGTATTGAACAAACATTGCCTCTCCCCCCCCCCCCTCTCCCCTTTGGCTACAGATCAACGTAACACTTCTAGTATGAGGGATTTTGTATGTATAAACAGAGATCTTGGAATCTTGGAGAGAAGGGTATGAGAGAAATTTCTGGAGCAGATCATATTGTGAAATCGTAGCAGAAACGCGGCGGTAGTTGACAGTTGGAATGTTTGCAGGAGAAAGTGCATCCTGATTTATCTTGAGAATCCTTCATCCCGCGACTCCACGTCCTTGGTACAGAACCAATCTGGCAACGGCCAGGAGACGGGCAGACTAGGGACTCCTCCTTCCTAGTCTCCCCATTGGAGTGGAACCTGGAGTGGGCCTACTCCAGCTCGTAGCAGTGTGACCCTCCCGCCAGGTCTGCATGAAAGACAGGGGCTTGGAGTGCCCTCAGGAAATGACTACAGGGCTGTTTGGTCGTACTCTTGGAATGTGTACATAGAAGGACATCATCACCAAGTCTTTTCTTGGTCAGGTCAATGAGGTGACCGAACCCGTCGAGCCTATATGGTATATGGCCGTCGGGACAGTTTGCTGCTCTGCCTGGATTTTCTCTGATAATCTTTGAATGATCAGAACAACACACATGTCTCCCATAAACATTGAGTTGTCCATATATACATTACACTTGATTTTCTCTGGATTGTATATGTATTCTCAATGAAGGGCCAGCTCATCCAAGATGCAATCATTACATTCTAAGTGTTCCTCTCACAGTTGTGGCTCAGACATGGCTCAAAGTTCATGCAAGTTCATTTTCTTACTTGAAGAGGGAAACATCAGGTATGATATGCATACATTATAAATGCATGATTTAAATATATAAACCTCATGTTTGGGAATAATATTCAAAGCAAATCATCTAACATTATTTGATGAAATTCAATATCTGTAAAATAAAGCGTCCAGTGCTGGCACCTTTTCCAATATAGAAGCTCCTACTACCTGAGACATATTTCAGAGCTGAAAGGCCTTGGGGCATACTGCACACTTTTCTGCAATAGGTTTTGTATTTACAAATGGGGACAGACAAGGTAATGTTATAACATTGTCCAATATATGTTCAATAGATTTGGGGCGTCGACAAAGTACTTAATTCTCTGTGGTAACGCCTTGACTGAATAATGTACCTGGCTTTCCTGGCTAACCTTTTTAAGAGCACATTCACAGTGCTTCGTCCTGACAGATACCCCCAATTTAAACAGACACCGAATGTTTAGCTGTCTTAACAAATCAAGAATTCCCTGAGCACAACCATAGGCCTCGAGTTTACTTATGTCTGCCATATATCCCCTTCCATCGTAGGATAATGCTTTCACATTCTTTAGGAGGGACGATCCTGAGAAAAGCGTCAGAATAAAAGGGGAATGTGTTTGCTATATTGGTTTTTGTTATAAAATATTTTGCGCCAAAGGAAATGCTTAGATATGAAGGTCACAAATTTTAGGACTTCATGTAAACCTTGGGCGAAGTTTGTTTGGTCTGAACTAGGAGAAGGGAGGGTCGATCAGATGTCATTGTTTTGTGGTTTGTTTATAACAGCGCACGCTAAGAGCGATTGCTACAAAACAAAGTAAACAATCGCAAAAATGACCTGGGCGATATGTTGCCGCAGGCATTTGAAAAGTAGAATATATATGACCATTAGGAAATGATTGACTCCCTCTCAATTGGTGCATCAGAGACGCAAAGTCTGTCCTTTACCGCTTTAATAGACACTTAGAGCTAAATCCATGAATAATAAATGCTTTTCTGACCAACGTGACTCATTGCAGGCGAACCAAGCAACACTTGCCTGTCTAAAACTGTTGACGCCAGTCTCGATCTTATCAGGAAGTGGGCTGTCATTCATGGAGCGCCAAAATCCCTGAACCCCATGAGAGGGCCCCTGCACAAATCCAAGGGGAAAGGTATGAAGTGAAGTCTCCTTTCGCTTTTCCCCGTTAGCAGCAAGGACAAATTGATTGTCGTCTGCTTCGAAGTGACGCCATTTTTATCTTGAGCTGCAATCTGCCAAATTGGGAGGATCAGCTTAAATAGCAAAATAAAAGAGACTGTGAAACACACAAGTCCTTAATGGATATGTCAGACAGACCCGTTGCTTTGAAAGACACCCACAAAGAGTGCCTTAGATCCCTTACACACTCATTAAACCACTATGGGATCTTTAGATAAAGTGGTCCCTTTTAGATATACTATATTGGCAATGCACCGGAATAGTGATTGGGAGGAGGTACTTCAATGGTGTACTTCAGTGATTGTGTTTATGTGTGTGTGTGGTGAAGGGGGGCAGTATTTGAAGTGTATTTCTCTTATTCCACAGACCTGTTTGTAATTGCGTCGCCATTGGAAATTGATGTTCTTGCCACAATGCACTTTTATTATTGAGGCCTGGCTAAAGAAGACTTTCTGCCTCTACAATGCTGTCCCATTGCGGCTTCCCCAACAATCAAGCCTTTCCCACGATGCGTACACTCCAATTCAGAGAACATTTTGTTATGTAATCAAATGCCTCATTATCTTACAATTGTCATTTTCAAATACAAAATAGCTCCAGCAGTCATTAGGAAATAAGATCAAATAAGATGAATACTGGGTGATCTAAAACCTATTTGTTAGCGGCCATTGTTGCTTTTTCGATATAAAAAGCCCTTCCACACTGCACCCAGTATGTCCTACACTGCGAAGGAGTGCAATTGCGGACATTGGGGAGCAGGCCGTTTAGCTTTACCCTGTAGCAAATCCTAACGTTATTGATCCATGGCTTTTCATTTCGAGCACCATCTAGAATCCAATGAACCAAGGTCTTATTGATGTATCATCGAATTTTCCCCTGATGGTACTCCCTATCATTTTCAGCATTGGGAAAGGCGAAGCAGCCCAAAGCTATGGCCAGAGATACTTTCGATGACTTAACTCACATTTCAGTTGTCAACAAGGAGGTGTGGGCCTATGAGACGCATATTTTGACTCGTAAATGTGGTTCACACACACGCGAACCTC
Organism: Sthenelais limicola; assembly: GCA_942159475.1. NCBI lineage: Eukaryota > Metazoa > Annelida > Polychaeta > Phyllodocida > Sigalionidae > Sthenelais > Sthenelais limicola. The sequence goes on along the minus strand of OW804097.1, from coordinate 64,303,534 downwards.
AACAAAAACATCGTTCTGGGTTCGCGGGATAGGGTACGAAAAAACGTCTCGGTTATGATTCAATAATGAAAGGCGTTTCAAACAGAAATCGATTGATGAATTGAAATGAAAGGGCGTTGATGCTAGTTCAAAGAGTCTGTTGTTCCCCCATGCGTGCCTTTCTCGAAAGGCATCAAAATGCATCAGTCTTTTTGGGGGGTTTTATTTTCAATAATTACTGCTCCGAATCGATGTGGTGATGGAGACACTGACTATATTTTACAGAGGAGCATTGCACAGAAGATTCCTGATGATACTCTCTGACAGAACTCAGACAAAACAAAGGGACGCAAATGACAATGTAGACATTATCAACATTTGATAATCTAGCAGAATTAGAAAAGGCCTTATGTAAGTACGAAAGGCGAATAGGGAATTTAATTTGTGCAAATGGGACCAAGCAAGTCAGAGAATTTCAGAAGCAAGTGTAAGGGAAAGGAAAACTGATTACATGACTTATTCTGAGAAGGATATTAACTTAACTCTTTTTAGGAGTTGGTGAAAAGAACACCACTTGTATGTCGCTGACCTGTTCTTTAGGTCGCTGGCGAGGAATTTGGTGCGGACACTGTTACTATGAGATTACTTGCTTCACCAACCATGCGACAATTTTCCATCTACCTTTCACCGCCGATGCCTTTCACGCGTTTAAAATATTTGCCCAGGGGAATAACAAACTGACTTCCAAGCCATCGCAATGAATTTTGTTAAAGGGTCCACGATTGCGGGTTGAGGGATTCAGTCCCATTTCCTCAGGTTCCCATGCTCGTCAGTTAACATGTTTCAGAAAAAGGTTTATCTCTAAATTCCTGGAAATATTTCCTATCAATGGGCCATCCCTTGGGACATTGCCACGCAAGTGGGTGATAATAGCCTTCCCCACGGTGGCAAGGTCCCTGGGGAAGCACCCTACCCGTTTTGGTGTGCTGCGACGTCCCAATAGTCAGAGGCTCCACACCCCCACCCCTCCCCCCACCACCAGTCTACCCATCTCTCTCTCATTCTCTTTTATCCCCAATCTCTCTGCCTCCCTCTCTCTCTCTTTTGCCTTCCTTGTATGGACGCACTGCCCTAGATTCTGCGAGTGAAAATCCAAGGAAAATTGCCTCAGCTAGAAGTGTTGATGAGTCGGTGACCAGGGAAACAATTAGATGTGCCCTGCCAATACCATTACCCAATAATCCTTGAGATTAGCAGTGTCGCCTTCTGTCGCTCTGCCAGGGGCTAAATCCTTTATAGCCCATAGCACATCTTTAAAGGAAAAGGTAAAACGCGTGGCAAGTATGCGCTTAGCTCAGTACCCCTCCATCCCCACCCTCACCCACTAGCCTGCGTAGCAAATAATTGACTTGTCCGGTGAGTGGCCCATGGAAGTGTTTTAAAAATCAGGCAACATTTGTTGAGTAATCGGAGGAACGCGCGTGTGGTCATTAGCGCTTGAAATAGAATTATAGGTCATTATTTGCATTGCATTAGGAATGCACCAAGATTATAAAAGTGATAGCATTTCAACTGCAGTAAGTCTAATGAGAGACTAGTTAGGGGTGGGGGTGGGCATGGTGGGGTTATTTCAACAGGGGCTGCAATTAGGGTTAAGGGGTACTTCAGCAATGCCAGCTACATCTCGAAGACGTGGGTATCAGGTCAGGGATCTGTGCCAAGTATTATTTACAAGCATGGGTGCAGTATTAAAGCATGCCTATTACATGTACATGCATTCCAATGTCTGGGAAGGACCGGATTTAAACGTTATTTGATACTGGAGGAAATGTTTAAACATGAGTCCAATAATTACAGGCAGAATGTTGAAGTATGATACCATTTTTTTTTCTGTCCTTTTATTTCTATTTTGTCATTGGCGATGTTTATTTCATGTCCTTCGAAATAGTAAAACTTTTAATGAGGGCTCAAGTTACAGCGTTCACTTGAACTTTGGCAATTATCTTTTGAAGAAATCTGCCGCGGAATCCCTCAACTTCAAAGAAAATTCTTTGGTCTGAATCGCAACTATCCTGAATTCTTCTTATAAGGAGTACAGAATAAATATTTCCATATACCAGTTTAGCAGGATTATAGTACATTTATGTATTTATAGCTATAGGAAGGGGATTACACCCGCTGCTTATCCAAACTCAAGTTGGGATTTGTGTCCACATTGAAGGGTTTATCCTTCCTTGGAACAAAACTGGGACTATTTATCTGCCGCTCCACAAATGTCACCCGCCGGATTCCTCTATATATTCGGAGGTCCCTGTCTGCTTTGGCCTGTAATGGCTGTCAAAACTTGATCATTTTCAGGGGGCCCGTTGACCGCCTGGCTTGCTTGTATTGATCAAGAGGAACGAACGGACGCCGCGGCTGGGTCATCGATCATGGATGAGACTTATTGTAAATGACCGTCTCGGGCGTTCATATATGAGAATTGATCGTTTAGCGCGCTTGAATGCACCGACTGATAGTGCCCATCTTTGGTAGTGTATTAAGACAGCTTGGCAGCCAATAAGCGCCATTTAATAAACTAATATCCTCCCAGATGGAACTGGAGGAACGGAATCTGCTTCGGTTATGCTCCCCTCCACGCTATCAAACTAGTCTAATGTCTGAGGGCGAGCTAGAGGAAGAGAAAAATCGCCAGAAATTCGCAGGGAAACGAAGCCTTTGCTGCCTGGGACTGTAAGGAAGCGTTCTATTCCTCCGAGACGGATCGATCACGTACCGATAGAGAATAGATCTTATTGGCGATTTTACGTTACTTTTTTTTGGAACAGAATAAGGAATGTCATACCGAAACTGCGAGAATATAGGAAATCGTATGGATACTCCCCACCATTTTAAGCCTTGTGACCTTTCAAAGAAAGTATTATCTATATAATAATTGAGAACTATTTTCTATGGTTCCTCTTTAATACAAAACGACCCTTCAATTTTTTATTTCTTTATAATGCATAAATTATTAAGTCTGTATATTTAGCATTACTATACAATTGCACGTGAATAATATTATTTTCAGGAATGCAGGTACAGCAGTTGGGGTGTGTCCAGATATTGTTACTTACATGCGGATGTAGGTATTCCTGAACAAACAAAGTCATGCAATCATCTAAATACCTCGACAATAGACAATAGTATAAGAACAAAAGAGAGAGAGAAACCCCATTTTACTTGACCTCACGTCGGATTTACCAATAATTCACCAATGGGAGTATTTGCATGGCAGGCAGTGACCCTTAATGCCCCCATTAATCTGGGAATATAACATTTGGCAAAGATACTCTGTACAGTCTCTCTCTCTGTGGAGCCTGTGACTCTAGCTGTGCTGACTGTTTGGTGACCTCGTGCTGCATAGAAAGCTGGCAATTGCTTGTTTCCCTTGCACTGGAGAGAGAATGCACAAACATGCATCGTGCCTTCCAATGCAGACTGCCTTTCCCCCTCCTCCTCGAGCGTCATCATCGGCTCAATGCAATGCGATAGCGGGGGGTTTATATGATTATTTCATTTCCAGGCTTCGTGACTCATCTCTATTGTGCGATTACATAACACCTCCCCCGCCGTAGATGAAGTATTCACATGCTCCGCTCCAGCTTTTCTTGAGTTTATTTTTCTTCAATCATTCGCCTCCGTGACCCATCCATATTTAAAGATATCGCTAACCTCTGATTTTGGTTTCACAAATTTCCTTATGCATGATATGATTAGGATAAAACTTGTCTATGATTTATTACACAACGAATAAGATCATCCCCCCTCCTCGCATCTGGACCTTTTTTCTTCTCAGTGGAAATATTATCACCCAGTGCCTAAGGATCAACACGACTATTTTTACCTTTTTGCATCTATCTTTAGTCTCGATTCTACTCATCCTTTGTTACCAGATTCCTAAATTACAGTGGTTGGAGTGTGCCCAGGTCAGAGGCCCTCCTCGGGTAATTAGTCCAATTTATTTAATTGACGTGATTAGTTAGAGTTGAATTGTGAGTGGGAAAGGACGAGCTAAAAAAAGTCACTATCCATCAGCAGCAACAACTGTTTATTACATTTTGGGCTCTATCAAATCAATAATTCATGGAGTTTCAAATCTCTAATGTCATTCATAATCCAGGGTTCATTTCTTTCCTTGAGGATACGAAAGATAATCTATCAACGCCGAGTAAGATTCAATCCGGCATGACAATTAAGGTATAACTCATATCCAATGGTTAAAAATTGTTTTTGACAAATGTCAATGAGCCTTCGAGGATTTCTCAGCGAATAACATCCCATGGATATCAGTTATCATCGATGGAAATCATAGTCGGTCTTTTGTTTTTTTTATTCAAGCATTCAAGCCACCATTTTATCTCCAATTTTACGTGTCTCTGTTTCTGAATGTGTAGTTTACTGTTCATTGTAGTTGAAAGTGGGGACAATGCACAATATCTCGGTATTAATAATGAACTGATTATCTCATTCATCAACCCTGCTTCTAAACAAAGGAGGATTATGAAACATCTACATTGCCTACGCATTAAACAGAACATGGCAACTGTCCCGAGAACCGTTACTCTCCTACATTATCTCTTTCCATAATAAAGTTTGCTTTTGGACTATAAGAGAGGCAAGACCACACGACAGATAACACAATCCAGAAGGCCAACCTTATCTGATAAAGGGTCGGGTAGGGCAGCTGAATACTTCCATTAGAGACAATTCACCTGGATACTATCTAAAGTGGGATAGAAATAAAGGGATCTTTCTAATCTCCCCACGCCGGATTTAAGCTCTTGCTTTGGGGATTATAAGATAAATCCATATTTCTATATCGGCTTATATTAAAGCCAATATAAAAGGATGTATACGGATGCACGAGTATAGATTTATACCTTTATTGATATTATAGTATGGAACGATACGCATAGATCTAGATCAAATTGTTTTGTCTATAAATACAGATGGCAGCAGGTATTTATACAGGGTGTTTAAATTTGAACAAGTTCGATGGATTAATACACTCTATATCAAATACAGACGTGCCATAATAGAAAAGGCACATCCAATATGCACATGATTTCAGTATCCCTTGGGCTTGATAATCAAGACCAAAGAACGAAACTACATATTTGCATGGTGTAGTGATCAGATTGTAGATAAACGTAATTGTATATAGAGTCCCTACATCGATGTATTTCATTCTAGTATACTGACTCAACATTAAACGTGATATCTTAAAATTGGAAAGCAATCTGCATCGCTGCTATGGTGTGATAGTAAATTGCATTAAAATCTTTCTGTGCGATGTGCTTAATCCGCCATGTGAGAGATCATGGTGGGTTTCATATATGACAGGTGTAGCCAGGAGATAGTGACTGATAAACGGCAATGGACCTTGCATGGTAGACATATATTTGTCTGTGTGAGCCTCGCTGAGCCCGATATTTCATAAATCACATTAAATGCTTCGATGCATATGTAGGGACCTCGTTTGACTAATTGCCAAGAAAAGCGTTGGACGTTCATGAATCATGAAATATTTAGGTGTTATCTGCAGTAAGAAAAACATTATTCCAGCGTTTTATGAGACTTCAATGTTAGGCGAACAATAGATGGTTTTTTTCTCGTGGATGTTACACATATATCAACGGTGTGGTAAATTAATGTGTGAATGCTTGCAAGTACATTCATTCATGGCTGTCTACACATATGAGCCATATGAATTTAAATTAACACAAGGCTCGTATAAAGCACGTGGAGGCGGGATTATGTTTTGACATATGTTTCATGGCGACGAGGGGAACCAGTGGAAATGAGTAATTACTCAGAGCGAGACACATTTGGAGTATTTGTGTAAATACTATATGTATCGCAATATCAGTGGCAATAAACAGTTCATGCCATTTGATATGGCCCCACTCAGTTGATGTAGCTTTACTATGTCTTGCCATGCATGAGTCATCGATGGATTTGCCTATGCAATTCTCAATTGTACATAAAGACGCATTATAAGCACACAGTGAATCGTGTGCATGCATAGCGATTATATAGGGATTTTAAAATTGTTCTCAACTAATAACATCTAAATGCATTCAGATACATGATTCTTTTAAGCACCATTGTCTTCATTTATAAGGGGCGCCTGCATGTATCTCCCTCCACCTTTTTTCGTCCGGAGATACTACAAGATTGGTCACAAGCCTAATGGTAAAGATGTGTAGCTTACTAAAGGGAGATCGATGATCTTACCCTCCGCTATCACTAATTAAGAGGACATTGCCTTCAGAGTAATATGAACCCCTCCTGTGTCGCTCCAGGGTATTAAAAAGACTAAAGTAACATAAAGGGAAAGCCATCAATATAAGCAATCCCAACAAAAGCATTGACTGCTACAACATTCTCTTTGATTCCTGATATTATATATACGGGAAACCCGAAATAGCTGGCTTATTCGAACCACTCCAGAGTTCATATTTCTTTCACTTTAGTGGTTTGTGTGAGGTGGTCATATAAGTGTACGTCTATCATTGAGCTTTGAAATATTGAATCAAAGAACCTCCGGTCAATATGGCTTTTCAGAAGTTAGCACACACGTTGGCCAAAAGGGAAGCTCCATATATAATATTACAATGGACACAAAACTCAGTGTGAGCAAGAGGAATGATTTTATTTATCTCTACACATTGGAACTCCTCCTCTGCTCCTTTTAGTCCGTATGTTCTTTACTAAAGAATTTTCGCAGCATGTATATACATACATATATCATAATTAATCAAGACAGGGGTCAGAAGAAAGAGCAACATTTTCAACATTAAATAAAATTACAACCATTAATGTAATACAATACAATATATTTTCAAATGGAAAGTTTATAACAGTTTTTAAAATCATGACATGGCGTTTCTCCACCATTCTTTCATATATATATTATATATATATAATACACAAAAGAAGACGCTGGGAAGTGGGTCTGAGCAAGGCAGATAGAAGGTGAATAAGAACCCAGAATTGCAAGTCCTGCTGCACATGTCCTCCTCTGTTTAGCATACAGGCATTATGCCTACCACGCGAGTTGTACTCCGTTGTCAATACAACACCCGTGCACACTTGTATTCAAGCCACGACATCCAAACAACGACTTCGGGGGATATTCCCCTACTTTACCTATTCTCGCTTTCACCCACTATTCTGTTTGTCTTATGTCAGTGGATGCCTGGGAAATAGTGAATAACGGTTTGGGACACTGGGGGGAGATTTTGAAAGAGGCACAGTTTAGAATACACCTGACAAGGCAATAGCCATAACCACATGCTACAGTTAAACCAACTAAAGCCAGTCAATATTCTTTCAATAGCCACATGCCTGGGTATTGCAGTTACGTAAGAAAAACAATATTGAGACGAAGGTGTCTGAGCATCCAACGAATAGCTGGCCTTTTCAAAAGTCTGAATCAGAGAGGGAAGACCAGATTTGGTGTTCAATATAAAGGTCAAGTTTGGGGTGGAAAGATTGTATTTGTGTTTCCAGCCACACGACGTATAATAGGGAAGGAGAGAATGGTGAAGCCGTATGCATGCGTTGCATGCGATGATGGAGCCGTAGGGATGAGGCTGCGTACGGCCCGCCAGACTCCGTTAGCAATTGCCTTTAGCAATAGAACTGGGTCAGAGAATAGAGTCATGAGAGAGAGACACTCTCCCTCACATTGGACTTTCCGGGAGACTGCAGCGGTTCAATTGTCAATTATCACCTCCTAGAAATAATTCATCTTCTCGCCTAGAGATCTTGTCCCCAAGGGACACTTGATTATACGGGATGATGTAGGTCAGAGCTCCGGGTGTTGTAGTTTGTCTGTATTACTAGAAGGGCAATAACGGCAGGTAAATATACCGAAGGTAACGCGCGGGGACAGCGGAGGGGAAGATTGATTGGGGCCATGGGAAATAGAGAAGTGAAAGACAAGCCAAGACAATGAGGGGATGATCATGGAAAAGAGCAGCGGCGGGAAGGACTTGGCCTAGAGTGGTGCGGACAGAAGAACACTAGAAAAAGGGGCAGAAAGAAAGCGAAAGAAAGAGGCGATGACAATGTGGAGAAAAGAAATTATGAGGAGGGGGAGGAGGAGGAGGAGAAAGAGTCCAGAGACTGGGAGAAATAAGACGGCCTTGTTACGCAGGGCTCACCCGCGTAACAAAAGAACACCAAGCCAGGTGTAAAAACCAGCAAATTGCACAACTGGTTGTACACTCCTCAAGTGCCCCTTTAATGTTCAGTTAACAGTGGAAGGCAACCATAGTCGGCCACTGGTATTGTGTAAGAAGTCAGTAGTAGTGTATTGTGTTACCCATCCCGGAGAACAATGTGTATTGGGAACAGGATTTAATGAAACAACAATGCCCTACCTGGGATGAGGAGGCTGAGTAGGGATATCCAGAAGAGGCTCATCCTTGCCAGGTGTCTACTTGATGAAGGTGATAGTCCAGCTCCCCTCGGGATGGAGTCAGAAATCCCTGCTGCTGTTGTTGTTGATTTATCCATTGTTATTTCACTAAAGTGAAAAATCGCGGTAAGAAGAGCAACTGAACACCAGCATGTGTTACTGTACAAGTAGGCGCAGAAAGAGGATGAGGAGGGGAATCCTCTGCCTCAGCTACCGCAGTCATTGATGTAAAAGAAGCACTGGCAATATTAACAGGAATACTCAATGACCCGGCCTGGTTCTCATGATATAATCTCAATGTTCCCTGAATGAGTTTTTGTGTGTGTTACGTGCGCACTCGTTTACCATGTGAAGAGCAGACGCCCTATGCTCCCACTTACACCCTATCTTCTCTATTTATCTGAGTGTGACAGGTATGCACAAGTCTCAGAGTGTTTATCCACCAAGTCCAAGCACTGTTGTTCAATTCTTTTAAGTGTGTGTGTGTGCATGGGAGGAGATATTGCGGACTCCTCCCTCTCTCTCTATACTTCCCTTTTTCTGTACTGGTAGTCCGTCTCTGAGTCTGTCTCTCTGTTTCTCTTCCCCATGCAGTACTCCACCACTACCAGAACCGCTCAGGTGGAGCTCTGGCGGTAGTCTGGGAGAGGAGTCACAATGTACTGGTAATAGTAGTAGTCCTAGTAGTAGTGGGAAGCAGCGCGTGTGCTTGTCCCCGCGCGCGTGTTGAACGTGCAATGCGCGTCAGGCAATGCCTCTATAACTCCCCCTGTCGCCTCTTCCTGATCAGGCACTGCCAGAGTGGCGGAGGAGGAGTAGCTGGAGGAGGAGGCGGCTGGGTTGAAGTAGTACTATAGTAGTAGTAGTCGTGTAGGTGGAGCAGAAGCAGCAACAAGAAGAATAAGCAGGGATAGCACGTATACGCCTGTATTTAAGCTACAAACTACACCCCCCCAATAAGCCACATAGAATCTGTTTTATAAGTACAGATCCTTTATATAACTCCAGTGTCTAACAGCTCACCTGCCTCGACTTTACCTGGTAACTAGTCTTCTAAATTTTGTATCCCCCACATACAGCAATCCGGACCTATATCAAGTTGTTAAATGAACGTACTGTTAGTGTTCACAGAGTGTATGAGAAGGGAGAGTTGGATAAAGAGAGAGAGAGAGAGGGACGCTATTCAGTCTTATCTTGACTATTATCAGTCGCGGTCCAAAAATCACTCTTTCCAGGTGATATAGCTCTCTCTCTCATACTCCCTCTCTCCTCCCCATGACATCACCCCCTCCATCTATAACCATTGTTAGTCTGTCGTCCGGAATGAAAGGTCCTTCAATCTAGCCTTGCCTTATCATATTCAAGTAGCCTTTAATGGTAAATGACCCTGATGATGAACCCTTTCTCTATGCACTACAGGGGCACATTCACCACCCTCTCCTTACTCGATCGTATACATACATATTCTCGGGCCTGGGTGTTGAAAACTTGGGGTGTACGTTTGGATCCTGGGTATATTTATACATGTGTACATTCACATCTGGTTGGATTTGCTGCTGGAGTGAGTCACACTTGTTACATTGATTAAAAGGACTTCGATACCTCACCCAGTTAGAGAACTCGCCCTTCCCATCTTCAACTACTCTCCCTTCCTCTCCACTAGTAAATACACCCTTGTTGATATTGGCATTAGCCACAGGTAAGTTATAGTCCGTTCAATCTAACCTATCCCCAATTAAACCGTTTTAATCATATGGCCCACCTCTAAAATAATCAAGCACTCTAGAGGCAGGGGCTGTGGCCAGGAATTATAAATATATAGCAGCACTAATATATATAATTTTCCTGTGGGAAATTGGATCCTCCTGTGCAGAGAAGAGGTGGCTTGGTATATATTTATTTATGAAGAATGCGATGGTTTTAATGAAGGAGGACTGTAGAGAAAATGATGTGGGACTGGCTGGTTGGATAGAGAGGGCGGACAGTGTGGGTGGTGTGCAGAAGGTCGGGGGTCTTCAGCTTGCAGACAGATGCACAAGTTGCTTCGCTAAATATGGCATGTCAAAAAGACAGAACAGCTGATTGTATGCTCTGCGTGCTAAATGACAATACCCTTCAATGTTATTTTTCTGCCAAGTTCCGAGGGTCACCATTCAACCGTTTTTTGTCCCATTTTGTTTGGCGAGTGTTGATAAAAAAGGGAGGTGGATTTGGCACATAAAGATAATTTTTCATATTATTTTTCCATCGCAAGCAGCCTTAAATTTTGCTCGTGAAATGTTTGATGTCTCTATCTGAATATCTCCCTGGCACAGTGACAAGTATATGATTCATGGATCGATGATTAAGTCTAATTGTGTTGGTTAATCATGCACTCTTTAACCTGCAGTCGCCATTATGTGAGCCCTAACAGGTTTATTAACAGTTTGAATGTAGGATGAATGAGTCTTTGGCTTTGCGGCTTAGCTACAAGCTCAATAAATGCTCTTATTTCCTGTAACGTATACTCTTATGTATACTACGCTTGTATATAAATATAAAACGACTATCCTTCTATTCACCCAAGCTCTCATAAGCGATATTACCTGGGAAAAGGGTTCTAGGCACAAAGAGGCTTATACATTTATACATTATATATGTTCATCTAGCTTGAGACCGTTAACTACAACATTTTGTACCAACGTGAAATATAAAAGTTCTCTCCTGCAGAATATTGGCAACGTTGTAGAGGACCCCGTAGAATATTTCATCATTACAATACATATGACACTTTTTCATAAAGGTTGTGTTTGTTGGCATGAAGGGCCAAAGTTTCTTTGGTGCACACATAGAAGTTAGAACGGCATTAACTCAATAACGATAATACTAGTAATCAAATACATATATATATGCATGGTGGGTGTATAATATCCATGCATTCACTTAGTGAGTTATCAAACTTTTTCTTTGTAAAGCTGAATGTTTAAATTCATTTGCTGAGTCCATTCATGTCACACTTCTTTTCACAAGGACCGGTAATTGTTGTATACAGAGATATTGATATTTACCGTAATTATTTGCAATAGTACGCCTCCGAATATCATTTATTATTTATTTGTATTTAAACAATTTGGCTCTGAGATACCATTAAAAATAATGACTCATTCTTTGTTGATAAATATGGTACTCGTTTTGTTACACCGCCATACACCGTCTACCATACATTTTCCCGCATGTGTACATACATGCGAACCTTCGGGTGAGGATTCTATGAATATTTCTTGGTTTTCCTAGTACGTTAAACACTACCTAGTCTGATCCTCTAAGGGACCAATGGCAACACCGGCAAAACGATTCCGTCATGAAACGGGTGGTCTCATCAACCTCATAAAAACATCCATGATGGGTCACTTAATTAAAATGAAATTAAGGGAATGGCTTTGATTCCATTTTCGTCGGTGAATAATTAAGAAGACTACTGGGAGGTTTCTTGCCACGGTCTGGTTAGCCTTTCAGGGGAAATCTCACCTAAGATCTCTTTCATCGATCCCGTTCGTTCATATCTCTAATGGGTATATGTCAATTGTTGGAAAATTGCAACATGTCTTGGCATTCTCTCATTCATGTATAACTACATATCCTCACGATTGTGATGGGTTTTCTTCGTGTTTTTTCCCTGTTCAAATAATATCCTGTTACTCATACGATGATAATAAGCCCGATATCATCTCCCCCTTTTCATCTCTTGCAATCGTTTCTATAAATCATTGGTTCTCTACTTGTCTCCTTTACCTACTTTACTTGTCATTGTTGGAAGATGATTATTACGGCCTTTATCTAAAGCACCTCACAGAAGAAAAACACATCTAAATTGGTGCAACACAAAGATCACCGTTCGCTGAAAAAAATATTAACAGAACCCGCCTCGTTACATGTATGTAAAGCATAAAAAAACGTGTAACACTTCTTGTTTTATAGGGCCCACCTCGCTTCGCACTCCATGGAAGTGCTTATATTCTCACAAGCATAAAACAGAAACGAAATGTTCTCAAGCACTAATGGCCTGGAATATGTCCGGAAAATGTTAAGTCAAGAGGCTCGGCCATTAAAACTCGATAAAATATATATTATACTGGGTATGATTTATGCACCACACCATTAGACCCTTCGTGATATAAAAATAAATACTTATTTCCCACTTACTGAAGGCAAAACTGCACAAGCCTCAAGCACAACTTGATTATCCATCCCTGTTCCCCATCCCTGCGCTTTTGAAACGCAACAGGCTTTTAAACGTACACATAGGCAATTTTGTGGCGAGCAGATATAATAAATAAAATAATAACATTTGGACAAGCCAATATCTACCGCGACGAGGGTAGTAACGGCAGTCATGTAAACCGAAACAGAACTAATTGCACATTATGGCGTAATTTGCGTTTGAGCTATAACAGCCTCTCCCCTGGTCTTCAAGAGTCCATACCTCCCCATATGCTGCATTATCTTCCCTACATATCACGTAAGTACACATATATGCGCAAGATTTATTACCATCAGATATAATGGTTCACTAACTTGCATCAAAACCTTGGCTAGGAAGTATTTTTCTTGGGCCCTCTGTTATATGTAATGAGCACCCACTCCCAAAATGCTATTTAATATCTATTTGATTCTTTAAAGTTATTCCATTTTGAGTTTTCACCCTTCACTATTAATTTTATTCATAGTATTTTGTCTAATCTTTGAATTGGAAAATCACTTGAATATTTGTATATACAGGGATTGCGATCGCCCAGACAATGTCAAAGGTACATTGCAGGGTCAGTTGAATGTACACATCGGAATAATATGATGACCTCAGATTTATTTATGAATTGTTGGTTAGTGGCGAAGCTCCTATCTTAACACAGAAATCAAAACGATGTCATTCAGAGGATGAATATATGCATGTCTAGCTCATTATTTATGGCTGATGAAACTGGGGACTGCGAGACAAACAGACTATTCCAGATATGCATGATATATATGATTAATCCGCTATGGGCACAGATGTCGCTTTGTTTGAGGCAGAAACATGATTACATTCGGGCCTTATCGTTCAGTGATTGTCACACACCCCATACCCAGCTTAATATAAACGTCATCTTCTCAGCCATGCTTTAAGTCTATCGTGGTCAGATTTCAATTACAATACAGCAGATGGCAGGAAATCAACCCCAGCGTTGTCTACCATCTAACACCCAGTGCTCCACCAGTCCGCATGCTTATTGATGCTATTTAATATGCGGTTTTATAGCTATTGTCATATATTTATTACTATTAAGAACCTATATTGCAAAAACTATCAAAACTCTGCTCTGACCAACTCCATTTGTAATTATATTCGGAATGAAAATGAACTGCACAATGCAACCGCAACGACCACAGAGGGAAAACACGTCAGTGGAGTCACGTCTTAAGCATTGGTACTACACACAAAAGGGGTCCATGTGCCAATCGCAAGATGTGCATCATTAGGGTTGAATAACGATATATATGGCTTATACTCGTACAAACCGGCCACTATAGCAAAATTTAGTTAAATTCCTGACCCTTTTTCCATTGCAAAATCCTGTGATATGAGCCAATTAAGTATAATTAAAACACAGTCTATGCTGTATCTGTCATGGGACGCATTCACTAGCGTTCATGTATTTTAAGACAACGATTGTTTTGTAAAATACGGAAATAATACAATTTAAAAGATATAGGTTTTCACCAATGCCCTAATAAGTTAATTTTCGATGGTTGAGAAATCAGTTGAATACAGCAAACGAATCTAGAAGTCAGTCCATGAGAAAGAACCCAATTAATACCCTGAATTGTTAGTTATCTGAATAAGTACACCAATACATTTTAGTACGTTATTTTCTAATCACTAGACCTTCCGATGAGTGCCATGTAATTACGCCAAGGCAAATATGACTTTATTCATGAGTGACTGATAGATATGAGATATCCGAGGACCATCCTATAGATAAAGAACCAGGTGTGTGGTTAATAAAGGTCCTACGCATATGAGACTATCAGTTGGTTATTGATAACGAACTTCTTATCGGCGAAATCATCGATATCACAGACTTCTATTATATATAGCTATGTGTAGGCATTTCTCCTTACATTATTGCAGTGCAAAATCAAACTATTGCATGTCAGGGACATGTATTTTCCCATCCGAAAATGATGGACTGGTAAGCCATAAATAAAGATTATGATACTCTATATAAAGATTGTGGGAATTGTGACTGCAGCGACATGTATGTTTTATTGTATATATCGCTTATCTGGAAGGGATATCTGCTGATAGGAATACTCACGATATTTACTATCTAGTCGTAAATGGAAATAAATGTCAGTGTCAGTTTTTGAAATTCTTATAGATTAATCTAATTATTAATAGTTTACTTTTTTGTTTTCCTAAAGGTTTTAAGTTCTAATTATTGAAGCGTTTTTGACGATGAAAAAGGAGATTAATCCAGTTTCGCTCTCTTTTAAGTACTGTACAAATATTATTTCGTTTCGCCAATCATTGTTTTGTGTACCATACGCAAATATAATATTTCTTCGTATGACTACAGGAACAGTACTAGCCCTAATACCAGTCCCGTGAGTAGTCGATTTGACATTTCTAATTTAGTATTTCAGTGAGTGCATACATCTGTATGGTGGCGGCGTCTTGCGGATTGAAGTTGCACTAGAGTATACCTGTAATTCTAGGCGACGTGTCAATAAATTCGCAAATCACCAACACCCCTTTACCTTTTCTTTCCGAATCATGTGAAAACAAAAGGGCGATTTCCAATCATGCAGAATATTCAATATCCTTGACGAGATCAAATTGATTGTAGAGGAAAATAGAAACTTAATTTAGATGTTCTTGCATGGTTGGGTTCTATCTCGACAAGTTCCATACCGATATTCGACAACAATAACTTGATTCGTTACTCCAATTTGAATAGTAGGCAGTCTTACTCTTAGTCACAAAGTGCTGGAATATTTTTCTATCGAGAAGTTTGCCAAGAACGAAATTAACTTATTAAATAAAAAGCTATAGATAAAAACGATATAAGAATGAAAATATCAAAATACTATGAATGAATTGGATCTATGAGAGTGAGAAGAAATATTTGGATAATTAGTCAATTTGAATAGACGCGCGTGCGCTGTGGTGGTGGTGTGATTGCCAATTTTGATTTGTTATTTTGTTGTTGTTGTAACTTGTATTTGTCTTTTAACAAGATGACACTATCGGCGGGTGCTGAGCTCCCTACATAGGGAGGATTTCAAGCCCTACCGTATAATTTAAGGTTTTAATAAAGCAAAGGTAACAATACTCCCTAGGGTCGACGACAGTAGGGTGGCCTTTGCAAAGATCGGTTTATAAAATTAATAGGTTGGAATATACAATACAATAAATTTATTAGACATATTATCTAATATAAGAAGTGTATAAGAAAATGATACCCGAGAACAGCATTTGACGATGTAATGGTATTTCCTGAATAAAAAACCCATTAAATCTTAAATCTTAAAGCCCATGATCGAAGCGTACGTAACACCGAACGATAAATAACAAAATACTAAATGGTGCGAATTCAAAAAATCTATGAGTCATTTAATAACTTAATAATACGACACATGGCTAAATTATGCATTCATCAAACGTTTCATCCCAAACCATGATTTCTTTTCCATTTCCAACTCAATTCATCAAGATTATTGCTATTTGTTATAATAATATTAACCATTATCTTTAAATTCAGAAAATACTACCGACAGCAAAATACATTTAGAGAAGCCATACATTCAGAACGCCGTTAGGATGATAGCGTACATATTATGTCAGTTATAATTATATCTTTCTATTGTTTCACGATGTATCACCATTATTTTATTTGTCTTGGTGTTTCAGGGGCCCAATGAACCATGATGCGGACCATATCCAGGAGTTGACATGTTGGTATTATACTAATTACACATTTGATAATCGGATGACTATAATTGGAATTGTTAGAAAGTGCAATTGTGCATGCTTGTATGTAAATATTGTATCCTTGTATAATCCTAATATCAATCTTCCAATATGAAGGTAAGAAAATAATTGTATGGTTGTACGTAAACTGGGACAAATGAAAACCCCAAGGGACTTGATAACCCAGTATAAATAAAATGCTTTAAAAAAAAACTAGGCTTAATACAAAGAGCCAAGCTTATGTCCAGACTTCCTATTAAAGATGCATAGATGGTTAGCCGAAGCCTAGAGCCTTTGGAGTTCATATCGACAACGGGAACCGCCTAGCAGCTCAGTCAATCAGATCCCTCCATCCAGTGGACTCACCTTGGCAACGCTATACCCACTTGCTATATTTGAGGTGTCACAGGAAAATAAGTCACAAGTCTAAAAAATGGATTTTGAGATGATTATTTGAAAGGATGAGCGCGGATTCCAATGATAGTAAACATTAGGACACCTAATATAAGTAGCCTACTTTAATGCATACATTTGTATGCATGAAAAAAGTTAGCGATATTTCCTGATGATATGACCTCAGATATTCATAGCTATATTCAATACATAGTCTTGAAATCTGGGACATGTATTTATACTACCAGCAGCGCTAAGCACCCCAAAAATGGAAAACATTCCAACAAAGGGATTTTGTGAATAAAGGCCTACATCCTCTGTCGCCCCCAAACCATGAGGGATTCTACAAAATTTTACCAATTGCCTAGTCACGTTGGAAAATAACAATTGTGCGACTTGCGACTCATTTTCCTGTAACACATCACATATATTGAGCAGCTCAACCGCCGCAGTTCATTCCATTCCTGGTATACACCTCCGTGAAGCTAGCAAATTTACTATCGGTTTCCCCAATTTATTCCTCGATGAATGTAACTGTGTGAAGTTAGGAAGGAATAAAATACAAAATGTTGGACCAGCCAGGCCTTACTCTCTGCTACTACGGCGTCGAATATCTACATAATATATTTACAACTTTACACACACGCACAGTAGGCCTATAGATTGAACAGCCAATAGTTTCATCTTCTTGCTGGGATTGGACCATTTAATGCAGGCTTCCGGGCAAAGCTGAAATAGGAGGAGACATTGTCAGGGTATATCTATAAAGTATGGGTCAATATTTAAATCAAAGTTAATTCATATATTATAATTTTATATTCAGTATAAATTCAGAACTAATTGCTTAAAGGCCGCATCACATATAGGCTAAGCCCTTGGCCTGAATAGGTAAGTATTGTGACTAAAGAAATCCGCCCAAAAGTGTCACGAGTGTGCCACACAACTATTGGATTAGTAATACGCTGCACCGCGCCAACGTCCGGACATGCGCATATTTATGCCTCACGAAGGCTAGTAGTATATAAAAAGAGTGCAGAATGGCGGGTATGTTATGTTCTGTGACGTCCTTGTGTTACTGTCGTGACATTGGCTACCTGAATTGTCACAAATACCTCATGGGTTCACCCGAACACCAAACAAATACTGCAGAGGAACAGTAGAGGTGACACAAAGATGTCAGGGGTGTGTATCAGCAATTTTATGGTCTTAATCTCCTCTGCCGCTTTTTTTTTGACAAATACGAAATGTTTACGACGGACTCCCGAGGACGGCAGAGGCGTCCCAAAGTCATACAATTTTGTCACATTTTTCGTGGCAATTTGTGTGACAAAAACCCTTGCATATATATGTGGCGGGGCCTTAATGAATATTTAGTGACATGTATGTATATTAGTGTATATTGCACTTTTCATTTACTGTGTAAATACAATATTTATCAATATTTATTATTTAGAATATACCGGCTTCGCAACTATTCAATCTCATTACAATTCGTTGCTAGTCCCAAGAACTAGGAGGTTCAAATAGATACGTACACGGGGTAGAATCGAAAAGGTAATTTTCTGGTGGGAGGTCTGGTGGGAGGTCTTCTCTGCGGTTGAGCGTTTTGCCTTTGCCGGAACCTGCCAAGCGCTGGAAGACAGGCACATACTAACAGTCCGCAAGTAGGGAACCACACTGCCATCATTCCTATCACGGTGGCGATGGTCACAAGATTCCAAGGCGATACAGGCAGTGGCGGAGGAGCTGTCGGGGCTATAAGGCAACGTGTCAATTTTCTCAGTTTCCTATAGATTAGATCTACGTGTGTGTAAATTTTCTGTGAAATTCATTGAAAATTTCACATCATTTTTACCCAGTACAAGTACAATTTGGGCGTGTTCTTGTGTGGGGAAACTTAATAAAAGGAAAACATAATAAAAGGAAAACTTAAGGTATTTCTAGTATTTGTACATTGGAAAATTTCTTTTGACCAAAATGTCATGCCACTCGGCCACCCCACATCCCCAATTTTATTATTCTGGAGATTATATTATTCTGGAGATTGGAGTAGGTATATCTGATGGGCGGACCAGGAAGATCTGTTCGCAGAAGCTCCTGTCCATTTCGTGTAACTGTACTGATGAACTTGAATAAAAATCTTTATTTATATATAAATCTACTATCCATTGATCTCTCGGTCCATTCTGCTGTCGGTCATTCTGCCGGCCTGTATGTCAACCCACCCATCTATAATATTATATAGCCTACATGTATATCTAGAGATGATATATGCCACTTACCATAACAGCTTACACCATCAGTATGACGTATTTCACCCAGAGGACAGCGACAGGCATACCACCCAGGGTAATTCTCACACACCTGTTCTCCAGAACATATTCCACTGTCTGCACATTCATTAATGTCTGAAAACAAACCAGAAGATAATAAATTCCAAGAGTGGCATGTAATCGGTGGCAGTGATACATGGTTCCTCTATATCACAATTGACTGAATATCGATTGTTTCCCCGAGATAATTAAACTTTGAAGAGATTCCATGACAATATGATAACTTGAGTTGAACCAGGAAACGCATGGAAAAAATATTATTCGGGTTTCAGGGATATGACACCATTATGTAAAATTCTCTTTCCTTAGAACCGGTCTTCCACTGAATCCACCAATTTGATTAAGATGTTATGGGTACGAGATACAATCGGATTGTAAACATAATTAATTCCGTGAATCTCATATAAAACTTTTTCAGAGGTAATATTTCTAATATTCATGCTACCTAGCTGGTGTGTAAGACTTGCCGAAAATTCAGTACGTATAAGTTAGGTGGCGCCATCTAGGTAAATCCACAGCATTTTGATGAGACAGTGTAGAAGAATAATGTCAAATGTAATTATTTCAAAACCATCCTTACCTTCACAATTCCCACTGATATATTCATGACCAATATTGCATCTGCAGCTGAAACTCCCCACAGTGTTTTGGCAATATCCATTTGGACACACGATGGAGTCATCTAAGCATTCATCTATGTCTATTTTATAAATAATCATGGAATGGGATAATACGATTAGAATTTCGTAGGTGTGATTGAATTTTGATCATCATCAACAACAAACGCATAATTAAAAGATGGAATGAAGCAACTCAACTAAAAAAATCATGGGAACGAATGTTGGCATTTTTGTAGGTTTATTAGCGATTCGCCTTGTCAGTGGCTTCGTCAGACAAAAAGAATAACTACAAAAGACATTTTTACGTCTTTTTCACTGATACCTTTGTCCGAGCCACACGCTCATTTGTGATCACAAGATGTTTTATATCATCATAATTGTGATGTGTTCCAGGAAAATGAGTGACAAGTCGCAAAATTGATATTTTTCAAAGTGATTTATTCACAAGATCTCTTTGTTGGAATGTTATTATTTGTTTGGGGTGTTTAGTACTGCAAGTAGCTTAAATTATAATACCAAATTTTAGGATTGTGTATTGGATATATCTACGCATATTTGAGATAATCCTAAGTTGTATATTTAACTACTTTCATTTAGAAATATTGTTAATTTCTTTTTCCATGCATACAAAATAAAGAAATACCTATTATCTATGCACTAATGTTTACCATTATTGGAATCCGCTTGATCTCATCCTCTCAAATATGATGATATCTCAAATTCCATTATTTTGTAACACATCACAATTATTATGGAATCCATGATTCTACAGATTTGCTCAAAATAAAGGCATATCCGCAGCGACCAACTCACCAAAACAGAGGAGCGGAACATTAGGGTTCTTTTCAAAACCACCGTTGCAGCTGCAAGTGAAGGAACCGATGTTGTTTGAACACGTATGTTGACAGCCACCTCCTTCCGTGCTGCATTCATCGATGTCTAATATTGGGGTAAAGTAATTGGTAAAAATCAACTATATCGGTAGATACATTCATTAATAGAACCGAATATTGAAAGGCAGGTCGGAGGGAGTGATATCAAGCCATATACATCTAATTCTATAACTGAACTTGCTATATACCGACATGATAGGCAAAGCGATAATACATTCACATAGTGGACAGGCGTTTCTTTTGTATAATATAATTTATATATATATATATGAATGGCCTTAATATCAATTAAAAACCCTTACTATTACATTTTTAACCTTGCAACCTCAAATAAACTACCTCCTCATTAAGTGCAATTCTGTGTATAATTTGGACCAAATCTAAAATTACCCGGGTAGAAATTAACCAATTGAACATTAATAAACAATTAAGATAATGCTTCTTTCCTGTCACAAACCTTGACATGCACCATTTACTTGTGAGTAGCCTGTGTCACATGTACACTCATAACTTCCCGGGTTATTCACGCAATTCTGAACGCAATTATGGTTTCCTTCGCATTCGTTGATATCTGAAAAGAAGCGCATTTATTATTCTCACCATCGACGCACGATCAATTACTCAGCACATACATAATCACTTTGTGTCAAGCAAAATGAGAGGTCCTGGATAAATAAAAACACAAGTTAAAGAGCACATATCATTACTGAAACCATTCAATTGAATTAGAACTACCTGATGATGTACCCGGAGAACTTATATAATTATATTAAATTGAATTAAAAACCTAAAGTTAGATTAATTGAACACTTTAAACGATGAGGAGGAAAGGTACGAGAATGTACGGAAATATATGAGGCTGTCTCCAAGATGGAACTGGACTGAGCAGGGTTGAGCAATTGGGCGAGTGGGTCGAGTTGATGCCCCTGGAGTCCACTAGGTGTCAGCAATGATGGGCATGGAGACAACTCGATTCATGTAGAATCGAGCATCTTTTTAATATCTTTAAAGGGGTTCTGCTTGAAAGGTATGGGAATAGAAAGGGGGATATATCATATCATTTTGCGTACACATGTAAGAGCAGCATTGAAGGTATTGGATGAGGTTGAGTAATTGAAACGAGGAATTCAAGAAGACAACAGATTGGAGCACTTTCACATGGGTCAGTTGGTAGGGTGGTGCAATGATCTAAGATTTGGACCCAGAGGTATGTTTACATTGTGGGTGCGAAACCCGCCATGGGCAGGTGTAGTGTGATAATTCCAGCCGCCCTTTGTGTAACTGGCTATTGTACGTTACAGATCCATTGGAAATATTGGAAAAAAATAGGGAACATATAGCGCCAGTAAGCGTGTTCCCCCTCAGCAATTGTGGTGGTAGTATACTACCCCAGGACTTAGTAGAAGACCAGCTATAGGAGCTGAACCAAACAGCCAAGTAATTACTAAAACAGATCACAACAAGACAGGTTGGCAATAATATCATTAGGAAAAACTGTGGCGGCTCATGCATATTTGCTAAGATCTTCCTTATTGCCTGTGGACAAAGAAAGAGTAATGATAAGCGACCGAATTGTCTGTGTCCTGTTTATTTATTCATTAATTACAAACAGCTTCTACAACATACAAAAAGAGACTCCACAGTTATAACACCCTGTACATACGGGGTCCATGTTATATGCCATATATTTCCTGCAGGAAGTGGGGTGCGTAGGCTGCGAGATTCTGCAATGCGGCATACATAATCTATTTCAATTTTACAGTTAAATGACACGAAACAAGTGTAAGTAGCTGTGCCAGCCTCTCATATTTCGTGTGAGAAAGACGAAGGCTGTTAGGTTTCGCATCAATGTAGCAGATTATAATACTCACCACCAAGATACACTCCAATAAGGTAAAACGATTTTTGAAAGAGAGTATAGGAAAATACTTATTCAAATTCTAGATGGGCGACACAATAGAGACAATCATCCGTAGCTCTTCAAACTGTACATATTACTAGAAGGCATTTATCAATCTTTGCTATTGTTGCCTCTGGAAAAACACTATTGGATATTGTTGCCATTGTTGGAACAGATTTCATAATATTACTTACCTGCCTCTATAAGAGCGTGCATGAATGTTTGAACAATCTTACCTTTGCAAAAATGGTTAGCCTCAATTTCAATTTCGTAACCCGAATAACAGCTACAGCTGTAAGTTCCAGCCTGGTTGACACATTGCTGCTGGCAAATTCCACGTCCTGAGGCACATTCATCTATATCTAAGGAAAGGAAATAACATTGGAACCGTCATATTCCCAGGAATATTATATGAAGCAGGCCAACCACTACAGCATAGGGTGTAATCTTACTTAAGCCTATGAAATTGTGGATTATATTTGCATGTCTGTTGGGGACTGCAAAATGCATCCCTAGGAGGTGATAACACTTTTAGAGAAGCAAGAATATTAAAGATGGCAGGAACTGTATTTTTCCTATTTATCTCCTCTTAAGTACATCTGTATGTATACATTCCCAGGGTTGGCATGGTAAAGTATAGAGCTATGGACCACTGTGTGAAGTGGTGGTATACCTGGGTGTAATTCATTACTAGAAGATGTCTGTGTGTATGAATATGTAACATAGTATAGTATCTCCGGCTAAAATGGCATATAGGATATATAAATAGATGGAAAGACCGACTAAAAAATCAAGCTCGTGTTGAGTTTCTTTGATTTTCTTTTCTTATGAAGTCCCAACATTTCGACCTTTGGTTTGGTCTTCTTCAGGCATATATAAATGTTTTGTTTTTAACCTGATCGTTTAATCGTGAGATATTGTATAATTTATGTATTAATACAGATAATGATGTTTTCCCATATGATCAGTCATACCAACATCTGTATTCACTGAGAATAGTGTCTATAAGTTGAAATCGGATTTGCGGAAAAAAAATATTTTCAAATCGAAATCATTTGGCCCAAAGCAAGAGACCCGCATCACCTGAATAAGGGGAAATGGGGGGATAATAACCATCATACCCAATGAACTCATCCTTACATCATATGTCAGAGCACCTCATTGGCTGCACCATAGAAGAGGATATAATGCCCCCGTTGCATTCGGATCTGCGAGTAGCTTTTTCAGTGTTAATATTGAGCTCGTACATGTGACATTGAAAGGTATGAAGAATTGATAAGTCGTAGATGATGATTCTGTGATTTATTGTAGATGACTGAGTAATGAACATGGTCACATGTGAACTATATAATTATATACTGTTGTAGAAAGCAAGGCCGGATATGACAACATCATCAATGCCACATATCATGAGATATGTTCACCTCAAGATGTTTACAACAGGAAACTGTCAAGAGATCTCAAACGTATTATCTTTGGATGTACCTCAAATTGTCCAATATTTACTAGAGTTATTTTCTCTTTCATAATAAGCATTCAATTTTAATCAGGCATTATAATTATGAAAGCAGTTCGATAAACAACTGGTTTTCATATATATATGGTCAAAAGTAAAAAAATGGAGCAATTCATCCTCATAATCCAGTTTATCAATATTTCTTCAATCGAATTCATACTTTGGTGGTGTATTATATCACTATTTGTGCACTTGATCCCGAAGAGTGCCCCCCCCCCCCAAAAAAAAAATCTCAGTATTTTTCACATAGTGATAAATTGAATGATATGACTTTATACTAGAGATACCAACGTGTACAACCCTATATAATGAGTATATTAATTATTTTGGGTGTTTTTTTCTTTTCTGGTTTCCACTTTTCACATCTGAGACTTAAAGAAGATATAATAACGTTCATATTTAGCCCTTAATACCAAACCTTTCCACAACAGAAAAAAAGTTTTGCATATCTAAGTTTTTAACAAGTATACAGAATTCTGAGTGTTTTTTATCCTATACATCTATATTTACGTCTAACTTTACAACCCGACCATCGAATCGTATCAAATTTCGTCACCTTAGTGAGGCATATGTTTCCTTTAAATTTGTAAAATCTCAAGGTTATATGCTTATAAACCTGGAAGATACATTTATTTGAATGTGTATCACGTTGGTATCTCTGTAATTGCAATCTATGCATTTAATGTATTTTGAAGCCCAGTAGTTTGATCATATTTCTATTGCTCTGGCTTAACATAAATACCCATTCTCAGTTTAGTGTGTGTCTGATGCCTTCATTACAACCACAAGTATTGATAATTATACAATTATCTATTCTGGAAACACATTTTATTTTAGGGGAAAATTACTAATTTAAATCCTAAATTTAACAGATAAGCAGAAAGGACTTAATTTTAGCTATATCCGTCAGTAATACACTGGATTACATCTAACTAGGTGTTGAGGTGCATATCAAAATGATTTTCTGTTTAATTGAAGATATTGGCCTTACTATCACATGTACATATGGGTATCCCTGTACACGTTGGTATCTCAGGCATGGTAATAAGTGGTATTTCTTTCCCCAAAACATTTTAGATATACAATATTTTTCTATTTTGCATTCCTTACTATTGTCCTAATTGTCTGGTACATTTCAGGAAATTAAATGTAAATTTAATGTATACTCTCATTTTATGATTATTGAATTATTTAATCTCTCAATAATTAATTGAAAGCTTTTTAAATTAAAATCTAGACCCAGGAAAAAAATTTAGACACTCAGAATTACTTGCAATATATAACATGAATCAATTAAGCATTAAAACTGAATGATTTGCATTATTTTTTAAAGAATGATGACTGTCCCATTGGTGTATCACGTTGGTATTGCATGTACACGTGGGTATCACAATCCTGATATGTATTTTTAGTTCTTTCCCCAGAATATCTCAGTAATAGAATACTTTACAATTTAGAGTTTTATGTACTTCCTAGCTACTTAGTTATCTAAGAAAGCCTTTTAAATGATCTATTCCCTTTAACATTCATTGAATTATGGTAACTTTTCATAGTCATATTAAACCTGTTAAAATGAAGATCTAATATTATGAAAGATACAGAGAAAGAAGACAGGGAGAGATAAGATTGAATGAGAGAAGATATGGAAGAGAGAAGACATGACAGAAGACAGGAGAGAGAGGGTGAGAGAGAGAAGACATGAGTGAGAAGACATGAGTGAGAAGACATGAGAGAGAAGACATGAGTAAGAGAAGACAGGAGAGAGAGAAGATAGAGAGACAGAAACAAAATAGGGAGAGAGAAGACACAGGGAGAGAAGACATGAGAAAGAGAAGACATGAGAATGAAGATATGGGAGAGAAGACATGAAAGAGACAGAAGACATGGCAGAGAAGACAAAAAGGGAGATCTGAGAGAAGACATAAGAGAAAGAAGATAGAGAGAGAAGGCATGAGAAAGAATATTATGACAGAGAAGACATGAAACGGAGAAAAGACATTAAACAGAAGACATGAGACAGAAGACAGAGAGAGAGAGAGAAGATAGAGAGAAGATAGAGAGAAGATAGAGAGAGAAGAGATAAGACAGAAGCCATGACAGAGAGAAGACATGAGAGATAAGATAGAGAGAAGACATGAGAGATAAGATAGAGAGGGAAGACATGAGAGATAAGATAGAGAGAGAAGACATGAGAGAGAAGACAGAGAGAGAAGACATAAGAGGGAAGACAGAGAGAGAAGACATGAGAGAGAAGAAAGAGAGAGAAGACATGACAGAGAGAGGAGAGAGGGAGAGGACAGGACAGAAAGAACACCTGACAGAATAAAGACATGACAGAGTGTGTTTAAATCTCATAGTTATAGCAATATATGTACCAGACTTTAGTTCTGTTTATTTATTATGATAAGACTATATATTTAAAATGTTTCTCATCGTCATAAAATGTCTATATAATATTTAACTACATTTGTAGTGGGTCCGCCACCCGGAATACAGCGAGGCTGTCGACTATCGCTGAACACCAACCAGGCTACAACAGCGGGGGCACTTCTACCAGCGTCGGAGACGACTACCACCAGTTCCGGCCAGTTCCGTCAGGGGGCGACATTCACCACCGTGCAGACGACACTGCAGACACCCTCCGACGGACGGTAGGCGGAGGATACTACTACCTCCGCAAGGGGATCCTGGCTTCGCTTAACACTACGGACTCGAGCCGCGCCGCGGACCGAGATACTTCTGTGTTCAAATTAAGCACCCTTGCTTCAGTGACAATACCTTTGTAACTGTATACCTTTGGGAAATAAACCAGGTTCAAACGAATCTCCTTGTATTCGTGATTCTTTCCGGAATTTCGTAAACTCGTGCCCACGAATCTGCGGTTCACTACATTGGTGCCGTGAGCCTAGGGCCGAGTAGGGAGGTTCCCGAAAGGATCCCCGATGTTAAGAGTCAGACGATGACTCTTGGCGATGAGGAAGCAGCCTAGGCGGCAGCCAAGGCTGAAGCCGAGCAGCAAGCATGCGAGGCTCTCGCTCAGATGTTGACGAAACGTCAGGGTGATGCGCAAACTTTTGCGAATGACTCATTTGCTCAACTAGAGCAAGTAGTTGCACACATAGACGATATGCGTGCCAATGGATTGGTCGTCAATCCGGAAACACAAAGCTTAGTTGCGAAACTAGTAGCTGTAGTGTTAGGATTGCGCCCGTGTTACAACGAGGACGATCTTTGCAAGCTCATAGAGCAAGCGGGCTACAACGTCGAGACAGGCGAGGCGGATGGATCGGATCATTCCGACATTAAGCCGCCGAAAACCGAGGAAACTGCAGTCCCACTGGGGCAGCACGACGATGCAAAAGTCATGATGGATCATCTGACTACCGTGCTTTGTTCTTACAACAAAACGGGAAAACCACCAAGCGAAATCGCTGAAGGTGAAATTCGAGGAACACTCGACCTACTGTGGGTACTGCACGAACAACTTCCATTGAAGCGTGTACAGCAGCTATATCGTGGTCTACACGAATATGCGGCTTGCCCCCAATATCTGATTGACATGTTGGATCGGAGATATCCTGCGATGCTGCCTTCAGGTAGCCCGGATCCGCGTGTGCAAATGCCATCGCAGGATACGGATAGCACGGAACTGCGAGCCCCGCACTTGCCTAGTACTCCGGCAGGATTCAAGACTGCAGGAAGAAGAGTCGACTTTGTGGATTTGTCTCCTTCGGACAATGGTCTCAACTACTCGTTGACTAATGTTTCGATTCCATTATTGGACAATGACCTACAGCCCAAACTGGGTCTGTCAGCTGGTCGCGAACCAGATAGCCATACGACGGTACCGACGAGCACTACTAAGTGTAGACGTTCGATGATGCCTGAGATGGAAGCAAGCGTCGTATATAACGAAGACCGTCCTGCGGAGGTTCGTTTGTACGGATCAACGGGCAAGGGAGAAAATCCTAAACCTAAAAATCTCAAACGAAGCCCACAGATACAAAACTTTGGTCGAAGGAGTCGGTTAGTAACGTCCGAGCCATCCCACGCGATCGTGGAATGTGTTTGGACGGTCGCTATACTGACGCTGGCATCGCGCTGCTCGCGGTTAGCTCTACCGTGGGTGGGGAACGCTGTGTTAAAAATTTGACTAGTTCTGCAGCCGGCCGTGATCTCTCTATTCCTATCGATGTGGTAGCGATAGTGGATAGATGGTATGTACCTGTCAGGGTGGGTACTAGGCGAGGAGAATTTTTATACGACACGGGTGCAACTACCTCACTAGTGTCTAAACAGTTCTATGAATCGCTGGCCCGCAAGCCCGACCTGCTCGCTTTGCGGGTTCGGGTAAAACCACTTGCGGGTGGTACTCCAGAGACAATGGGGTATGCGGTCTTTGACTTTGAGATCGCAGGGCGTTCGTATCCGAACGCTTGTCTCATAATCAGTGGTCTAGGCGGCGGGGAGGAGGCCATGCTGGGCCAAGACTTCATGTGGCGCTATGATACTAGCATGACGGGGCCTGGCAAGATGCTCCTGGAAGGAGGCAAGAATCACATATTCTGTCGACGGAAAGGTGCGATATCGACCGCATTCCTACGGGAGGATGTGCGGTTGGCCGCGTTCGAGGTGAAGGTCGCGTCTGTGGATGTGTCCCTACCCGAGAACGACGTGGGCTATATTATGGAGTCAGATGTAGGGTTACAGGTAGACAGTTTCGTGGAGGGTTGCGATACATATGTATCGTCTGCTCACTGCCACGAGCTTCCTATTATGAACTCAACGGGACTTGCAATAGTCATGCCACGCGGGACGCCCGTGGCATCCGCATATGAGGTGGCGGCAAACTTCAGGGGTGACTATTCCCATCTGGCGTGTGGGAGAGCAGAGTCCGTGAACGGGTCCAGCACAGGGGGAAAGCGAAAGCTAACCTCTGATAGCTGTTCAATTACTAGCATCCCTGAACTGGAATCTATCATAGAGGGCGCTGAAGTAGCAGATACTGAAACCTTGAAAAAGGTGCGCGAGTTGGTATATGCGAAAAAGCGTGTGTTCAGATTGCAAGGTGGTTCAACTAGGGTTTGCGTTGATTTCAGGAGACTGAACAATGTGACACGAAAAGACTCGTATCCACTACCACGAATAGACGACTGTCTAGACGCGCTTGGTGGCAATGCGTGGTTTTGTGCCCTAGATCTGGAAAGTGGCTATTGGCAAATAGCTATGGATCCGGACAGTAAGGAGAAAACGGCTTTCACAACTTCCACGGGTTTACACCAGTTCAAGGTGATGCCGTTTGGTCTTTGCAACGCCCCGGCCACGTTTCAGAAAATGATGACGGAGGTTCTCCGGGGGCTTAATGGCAAGATCTGTGTCGTCTATCTCGACGAGGTGATCATTTATGGCGCAACGATCCATGAAGCTATTACAAACACGGGGTTAGTGTTTGACAGGTTAATGGCGTACGGCCTTAAGTTGAAACCGAAAAAAGTGTCGCCTCTTTCGTGAAGAGGTACAGTACCTGGGTCGCATCGTATCTAAGGAGGGGATACGGGCGGATCTGGAGAAGACGCGAACGGTAGTAACTTGGCCTATTCCGTTGATAGTGAAGGATATCCAATCTTTTCTGGGTTTCGCTTCATATTACCGTCAGTTCATTCCGAGTTTTAATGATCTCGTACGGCCATTGCAGGAAACTGCAACAGCCGGACAAAAGGTACTATGGTACCACATATTGGTGACTAACAGCGCCACTGGTGGTAATTGACATTAATTGATGACGTCACTGGCCCACTCTGTCCTTAGTGGCTTTAAGACTAGCACGAGAGGAAATACTTGTGTATTGGTCATTGTGGATTACTTTTCAAAATGGTCAGAAGCATACTGCTTACCGAACCATAAGGCGGCGACAGTCGCCTGGACAGTATTTCGCAATTGGATCCTGCGGTTTGGCGCGCCCAGGGCGATACAAACTGATGGGGGCCCCGAGTTTGATGAAGAATTATTGCGGGAACTCTGTAATCTCTACGACACGAAGAAACAGACAACCCTCCCATATAGGCCACAGGCCAACGGGCAGGCAGAAAGGTTTAATCGTGTTCTCGTAGAACAGCTCTCGTGTTACGTGGATTATGGCGCGGATGATTGGGATACTTATATCTCGTGCATCGCGGCGGCCTATAATAATACGATTAACGCGAGTATGGGCTGCACTCCTCATTCCGTGGTTTTCGGAACAGAGGCATATATCTGCGGATCTAATTCATGGTGTACCTCGAGATGGCTTGGACTTCCCCTCTGGCTCAGGCTTCATTGAGGATCTTCGTAAAAATTTACGGAAGTCGCACGAATACGTGCGTCGTATGTTGAAGAAAACGGCCATCGCTCAGAAACGCCATTTTGATTTGTCCGCAACAAACCGGTCATTTGAAGTGGGGGACTGGATATATCGATATTACCCATCAAAGGCGGCAAACAAATATGGTGCGAAGTGGGATGGTCCGTTTAAAATAACCTGTGCATTAGGAGGCAACTCCTATGTCGTAGATACCGCGGCCAGTGGTGTCAAGTGGAGTGGAGATCTTATGAAATCTGTTCTGGACCCTGACAAGAGGGGAGAGCTCCGCAAAACGACCGGGTTGGAACAAGGTCCTGAGTATAGGAGACTTGTGGCTGCTGGTAGAGAGGTGGTGTCACTGGAGAAGGGCAGGGTCGTGGCAGGTCAAGAGCTCGCTGAGTCGTTAGAGAAAACACTTCTCCGGAAAGTTAATCTCGCGAACAGGCGTGGCCGACCACCGAAGCACAAGAAGGGGTGTACTGGGGAGACCGTGCTCCCTCCAGAGCGACCAACTTCTCTACCGAAAAAGCAGGACAAGGGTAGGAAACCCTTGGTACCTAAGGCAGACAAGCCCGATAAGCTTGTACGACGGGGTTCGGAAGTGCCGAAACAAAAAGGTCTGTTAACCTGGTTGTGTCTGTCGAAGACATGGGTTAAGAAAAAAAATACACAACAAGAAGTCATTTTGGTCAATACCAAGGAGAGTGGACACCTCTGTAACGACCAACCCTATATGGCAATAGCTGTACAAAGCTGATAGGTTGAAAGTGCTAGTATGGATCCATGACGTGGACAGTACCGAAATCGGGCTGAAATCAACCATATTCGCTAACAGTAAGAAACCTGAAGCCAAGTATGTTTCCAATATCCCTTAAAAACTGCCATAGTACCTTGGAGCGGCCCGTCTAGGGCTGTACATTAACATATTTAACACGAAGGTGTTACTAATCGTGGTTAACAAAACCACATACTTACATACGTACAACCTTCGTATAGATCAACTATACGGAAGTTATCCGGTTTACGGGTAGAAAACTTCGTGGAGGCTGTGCCCGACCAGGGCGCCACCTTCAGGCGATCTGTTGATCACATGACCTGATCTTAGAGCATCTGCCTCTGAGACAGTCAGTCAAGCGAGAAGCGAGTTGGTGGCCACACGTAAGTGGCTCGCATCAACCGCATTTTTGGCTTTTACTTAGAGCAAGGAGAAATCCAGTTCACTGTAAGTAGCAACAAACGTTAACTTTCATTGTTGGACCATTGTGATATTGAATATGAAACCATGTCATTATGTTACCATTGATGAATTACGATTGTTGAGTTCTGGCCGCTTCCATATAGCGTGCTAAGACATTCCGCCATGTGCATCGAGAGAACAAGAGGAGGCTGGTGTCGATACCGACCATCTCAATGAACCTCTTTCCGATATGGGATTGGGTCGTTGGGAACTATCCTCGATGTTCGCCAAATGTTGCCGTGGAAAAACGATGAAATAGTAATTGGGAACTTTTGGTTCCCGGGGAGGGCTGTTTTATTGTTTAAATCTGATGGTTTCGATTGTCAGCCCGAAAGCCGCCATGTGCGTAGAGGTGACCTTACTGCACTGCCGGTGGTTTCGGTTGCTGATTTCCCTGTCGCCAGGTGGGGTGTATCTAGTTCAGTTTCGTGTTTTCGTATGGGTTCCGGCTAAATATGTAATAAAGATGCCGGGCACGGATGAATACACGAACGCTACCGGATAACACTTTTCACGAGTAGTGTCAGTCCCTGTCGCGCCGGCGGCTCGTACGGCTGCCGTGACACGCGAACTTTCGCCAGTGGTGTCAACCATGCAACCGGAACGGTTTGACGTGGCTCCCGGGAGTTCGCGAGCGATGTCAACACCTCGGGTGTGATTGAGTTGTTTTATTTGGATAGCCGCCTATATAAGAGCCCCGATACTAAGAGAGAGGTAATTAATTTCGACAAACACTCGTGGTTTGTTGTACTCCTCTATCT
Organism: Sthenelais limicola; assembly: GCA_942159475.1. Taxonomy (NCBI): domain Eukaryota; kingdom Metazoa; phylum Annelida; class Polychaeta; order Phyllodocida; family Sigalionidae; genus Sthenelais; species Sthenelais limicola. Next base: position 64,271,102 of record OW804097.1, on the reverse strand, counting down.
CGGCGGACTACTGCTTAGGCCGTTCGTGTCTGTCTCCGAGACAAGCCCTTCTACCATCGGGTAGCCCTTCGTTGTCACGCTCCTCATGAGCGATGACAGCGAACACTCGGCCGCAGACTCCTACGAGGAGACTGCAGCCAATCGCAAATGGCGTGTTCGTCGTGAGCGCGACCGCCGTCTCAAACGTGAGGTGGACGGTCCGTCAAGTCACTCGGATGACTTGGACGCGAGCCCGTCGGATGGCCTAAAAGACCCCGATGCGGCTGCCGGCAAGTACCACCGGCACAACGCCGCGGCGAAGAAGCTCAAGTGGGGAGATGGGAAGAAGCCGGTTCTATCTCTACTCCCCGCAAACGAGCGAGAGCGAAAGGAGGCGGTCCGTGACCCATCGGAGGTTGATCGCTTCCCCGACTACCCGGAGTACCACAAAGCGGTCTCCGTGGAAGAGTACAAGTGTTTCTTTGAAACCTGTACCAACCCCCGTAAGGTCTTGCGAACGGCTGACCTGGCGTATTCGTTTGAAGCTGATCGTATGCTTCAAAAGGCTATGCTCCTCTACGAAGAGGGTTCGCGGTGCCCGTTCCTGCTCGGCAGAACGGAAGCACTTGTCGGTAAGCCGCAGATCTTTAAATCTCGGCTTCTCTTCACCAGACATCTGTGTGAGGTGCATACCCCCGTGATGCCGGTTTGGCGGTGTCAGATTGGGTATTGTCCCGTAACCGGGGACCGTCGCTCCAACATCGTGGCCCACGGGTCAAAGGAGCCGCATAAGATGGCCCTAAAAAGGCTGTCGACAAAATTATGCCGGCTGTCGAGCGCTCGGGTGTTTCGTATCTCCCACAGTGGTGATACAAAAGCACGCTCCACCTTGCCTCTGCAACCTCGGAAGCCATTCTGAGGAATGCAAAGGAGCAAGGTTTCACCTCCAAGTACCCGTTGGAAAAGGATATAACAAAGCCTAAACAAAGGGGGAAGACCAAGAGGAAGAAGAAGGGCTCCGATAAGTCGGACAAATCGGATTGTTCAGATACGGAAAAGCAGCCCGAGAAACGTCCGAAACTCGTGCCCGCCCCGATTCCCGAAAAGAACGCCTGGTTAGATGGGTATAAAATTCCGTCCTCTAAGGAGAAGGAATTCCCCGCCTTGCCCGCGCCTACAGGACTTACGGTTCTGCAGAAGTCGCGACGCCCCGCACCCGCAGCCGCGGAAGGTAGAGCACCTCGTGCCACCTCACCCGTGCAAGACCCTCAGCCTTGTCCGTCACGGCCCGCGGCTACCGTAAGGGTACCCCCACCCGAGGTCGACCGGGTAGGCATCGCTCGCACCCGGAAGGTGGTGGCTGATCGCGCAGCGGTCCTCCGGCTGGCTCTACAAGAGTCACTGGAAGGCTTCTGTGTGGATATCGCAGAGACCTACAGGCCTCTCGATAACGTGGAACGTTTGGTTGATAGCCAAACGGAAATCGCGCAGCTTATGGAGGACCTTAACAGGTCCCTCAATGAGCAGGAACTCCTGGTGGAGAGGGTAAACCTTCTCGACACGCAAGTCAACGGACTTCGCCGGGAGAACCAGGAGCTGCATGCGGAGGTCACTCTGCTGCGGGCTCAGGCTGCGCATCGGGCTGCGAAACCCGCGTCTCCCCCGCCACCAAGGGTAGAGACGGCTCCTCCAGTGCAGAATCCGATTCTGCGGCTGGAACAGAGGAAAAAGGAGGTCCGCGAGAAGTTCAACAGGGCTTTGCGCGTAGCACCGGCTGTTCCTCCCGGTTTCGGACCGGGTGATCGTCAGACCGCTAAACCTCTTTTTGGAGGTATAGGTCGTGGCGCTCCAACCAACACCCCAGCCCGCACGCCCACACGCGTTGCGGCTACGATGGTGACACCGACCGCTGGTGGATCCGCGCTCGCTAACGCGACTCCTCTCCGTAGCACGGAAACAGAGATGGAGGTAGACCCCCACGAGGGGTCAACTGCTCGGAAGGAGGAGGAGAAGGCGACTGTACAGCGTCGTTTCGAGCAGGATCGGGTTGAGGCAGAACAGCTCTGTGTCAAACGTGAAGCTGCACTAGCTGAGACGCGCCTGATCAAAGAGGCCTTGGAGAGGAAACTCTGTGAAGAGGAAACTCTACGGCAGGCGGAGGATCAACGACTCCGACAGGAGGAGGCTGCTCTACGGCGGAAGAGCGACGACTCCGACAGGAGGAGGCCGCGCTACGACAAGCGGAAGAGCGACGACTCCAACAGGAGGAGGCCGCTCGTCAGCAGCTAGCTGACACGGCCAAGCGGGAGACTGCTCTGGCTCTACACCGTCAGCGAGACCAAGACCAAGTGGCTCGTGACATGGCGTACTTCTGCGAGGAAGACGAGAAGGAGGAAGCTGAACGTCAGCAGGCCAAACTGGATCGGGAGATACAGGAGCTCCGCAAAACAGAAAGTCGGCTGCGAGTTGAGGCTCTCAATTCGCGCCGGCCGGCCTTTCCCCTATCCCACGGGATAGAACCTCCCTCCGTCCAGGTAGTGGACCCTGCGGGGATCCCCATGGACACTGGTGGCACGCTCATCGGCGTTACCGATCTAACTCGGCAGCGCGAAAACCAGAGCGTGAGTACGGACACAGGGACCAACCCGCGGATGTCGGCAGCTACGTGGGGCCCTAACATGCTCCCGGGTAGCCACTCCGCGGAATCGGGGGAAGCAGCAGTAGCACCTCCGGCTGCCGTCTCCACTGCCCGCTCGTACAGACCACCCCGAGGGGACGTCTCCTCGGCAACCAAGCGCCTCTCCTTTATAGAGGAGAAAACTTTGGTGGCACGGCCGGAACTGCCTCATAGCGGAGAGGCCTCCCCAAAGTTTAAGGAAGCGCTACCTTCGATGGACACGTCCACGAAGGGTCCGTTGGAAACCGAACCAGCGGCACCTCTTCCCGTAACTGCACACACGGGTACGAGTACGGAAGAGGTCGAGGGAAATGGTGATGTAATTCTGTTACCATGGCCTCGCACGGACGAGCGTACCAGCTCCGTGGACGGTCCGGTGACAGCAGGCTCGGGCTCTGACAAGTCGGTAGAAATATCGGACGGGGAAGAGCACGAGCTACTGCAGGAGTCGGACTCCGATACGGGGTTGATCTACGATGATCTGGGACAGGAAGACAACGTAGTTGTCGTCCCAGATCCGCGTTCCGACCCGTTCGATGAAGCCCTTATTGGGAATCTTTCGCTTCACGGCATCTCCAAAACGGAGGGTGAAGCTGAGGCGAAGGAGATGGGTGAGTTCGTCTAGAACTCCCCAATAGGGCTTGGGATTAGCACTGCGATTCCCCGAGGCGGCAGTCTTGTGTGGGTTCATCTCACAGCGAGGGGAGGGCTCTCCTCCTCGCAGGTGGTGGTTTTATCCGCAAGACTAGTATGGTTCACTAGTCTCGCTTTTAATAATAAAGCTCGTGCACGAAATTTTTTTTTTATGCTTCGAATGTACGCTTCCGATTGTACCGCACCGAGAGATCGGGACGGACAGGCATGTCCGGTGGCCTCTTTAGGCCTATGAAGGCTACGAACCTTGGGAGTGAGTGCAAGCCTGGCTCTAGGATCCGTGCGGCGGAGTGGCATAACATTTGCCCTGCTGCACACGAGGGTCTAGAGCCATGAGGATCTCCTTGGTGCCACGGCGGACCCTACATAACTAGTTATCATGGACCTCCTCAACTCCAACTAGTGAGGGGGCAGTGTAGTGGGTCCGCCACCCGGAATACAGCGAAATACAGGGAAATAAACCAGGTTCAAACGAATCTCCTCGTATTCGTGATTCTTTCCGGAATTTCGTAAACTCGTGCCCACGAATCTGCGGTTCACTACACATTACCATTGATTATCCATCCAGACATATTAGAAACTACTTTGCAAACATATTTGTGGTTTAAGTATCATTTTTTGGTGACACATAACTTACTATTAAAAAGCAAATTATGACATATTATGAAGACGAATAATAAAGGTAATAATAAAGGTTTAATTTGATGATAAAGCTCTTGATATGTGATATTAGTTATTCTAAATACCACTCAGTTGAAGACCCATCATGTATCTAACAATAAACATTGAATTCATTCATCCACAACATGGTTTTGTAGGATTAATATGTTAATCTCTTACAAACTAATAATATTCAATTGTTTAGATGGAAGTAGGCCCTACTTTTTTGAGAAAAAAATGTATCATTCAATAAAAAGATAAAACTCTTTTAAGTATGCATTCAAATCAAGTCATGAAACTGTATGTATGTAATAGGTAGATTCCATGTAAAATCACTGGATTCTGATTATTCACTGGAAATTGATCACCTATAATGAAGGTTTATGGTTAGAACAGAGATACCAACGTGTACACCTGATACCAACGTGTACAGTCAATAAACATAGAAAAATACCTTTCAACTTGCAGAAAATAACCTGATGAATTATGGTTTAGATGCAAGTTCATTAATAACACAGATTGGTATGATTCATATGTTGACCTCTTACAAAAAATAATAGTCAATTGTTTAGCTGGAAAAATTTGAAAATACAAAGATGTATCATTCAATAAAAATAAATAAAACACATTTAAGTTTCCAAACAAATCAAATCATGAGTTGTAAGTATGCAATAGATAAATTCCATGCAAAATCACTAGGTTTTGATTTAAATTGATCACCTTATGATAAAACAGAGATACCAACGTGTACACAGACTTTTTCCATATAACTGGGTTATTATTGAGTTTATTTTAAAAAGTTTTCTTGGAATAAATCTTTGTATCATAGCACACCAACCCATAACAAAATAAATATTTGCCTTAAAATTGAAAACTATGGAAGGGAGGACACTTGAATGTCAGCTTGGTATCAGCACTTTTTGGGACATTTCTGAAAAATGGCTAAAACGTCAAAGAAATAATTTTTACAAGATCTTGGTATTATACATGTACAATGACAACTAATATAGAAAGAAACTGCGAAGCTAAGAGTTAACAAGAATTAATTATTTCTGTCGATTTTTTATACACCAATTTTTATCACCTTGGTATCGCACCAATTCTTCTGTTATTAAGACCTCGATAACTTTTTTAAGAAATTGACCCGACGTATATAAATAACACCCGATCTTTCCAAGGTGTGGGACAACAACTTGGGCAAAAATAAAAAGAATCGAACAAACAGTTTTTGTTCTATGAACACTTGAAGTGAAATACGCTGAAAATGAGCAAAAGTGCTCCATTTTTTTTACTTTTGACCATATATATGATTTAATGTTCTATGGCCTAAAGCTGAAATCCATTTTCTATTATATAATCAGTTCCTGTTACCTTTAGAGAGAGCATGTCAAATCATTGGTGTCACCCATAGTCATTGATACATGTCATGATTAGTACTTATCAACAATTACTGCAATACCATATAAGTACAATGGTTCTTCTTAGATGGTAGAGGAAATCAAGGTCACAAGTTTTCTGAACATTTAATTTACTCAGACTCCACTGGTGTGATCCTTACCTATACATTCATCATTGGATAATTGATACCCATCGAAACAATCACAGCTAAAACTGCCTGGGTGATTGTTACATTTCTGGGCACAGCCATGATCTCCATCACACTCATCAATATCTAGTAATGATAAAATCTTTTTTGTAGACATTTCATGGGCCAAATATTCAAATTTTTATTACACAACATTTCCAGGGGAAAAAGTCCTATGGCATTTGAGACAATGCATTACTTAGTTAATAGTTCCAATTTCCAGGAGCAATTATGCAGAAATCCTAAATCAAACATGGACATCAGAAGACCATCTCACCTGTACATGTTGGAGAAGTGACAAGTCGTTCATACCCCTGGGGACAGGCAGCCAACATTATCTCTATAAGGTAATCGAATTGATTGATTAAATCCCCAAGAATAATGTTTCCTACATAGTGTTCATATTGGTTAATTCAATTCTTCATATTTGAAGGGCATAATCTAAATTATTTTCATTCATGAATGGTTACTGTTTTATTTTACTCACCCACACAGGCGCCATCAATGTTATGATATCCATCTCTACAAGAACATCTGTGTCCTCCAGGATAGTTATCACAAAGCTGATCACACTCATGCATACCAAGGCATTCATCAATATCTGAATCATAAGGAATCATAGTCAAAATGATTACAGTTACAGATTACAGAGAACTATTGCACTATTGCGTTAAAGGGTCAGTCAACGGGTTCATGGTCACTTTTAGGACAAAAAACTTCATGGAGGCATAAATACAACACCCAAGTCTCGATTTTTTTACTTCGATTTATGTCTAACTTATAGTCACTTACAGGCATAAATTGAGAAATCCTAGTTGAAAAAGTCTGTTTAGCACAAGAGGGCACTGAGAGTGCTGTGTGACATCATAAAGCTGCGCCAGAAATGTACATAATATCTCTACCTTCCCCCTCCAATCTCCCAGCAATTGAAACAGTTTGTTTTGGTATGCACACCTGTGTTGTTCAATCTCCTTCTGCCCACCCCACACTCCTTCTTTCTAGCAGCAATTATGAGAGTTGTTTATTATGTTCATTGCATGTACATTTCTAGATTGGTGCACCTTTATGACGTAGGCAAACAGTGGTGCCTTGAATGGAGTGTTAAACTGTGTAACTACGTTTTCACTCCTTTAAATGGGTAAAACTCACTAAATAATAACTTGGATTAAGTAAAACCGGGGTGGTTACATTTCAATAATATCAAGGAAATGGATTTGCTCATAATATTTGGGGGTTTACTGACACTTTAATTCTTGCAATCCCAGTTACGGTGTGTTATGTGTGGGTATTGTTGCCTAGAGACGTCATGCTAGCTTCTGGGGACATTGCTAAAACTAAACATTTGGTAGAAAATTGAGTGCTGTCTTGCTATTTCTAAAAAGAATTTGGAAAATTCGAATGCTTGTGTGATGCTGATATTCTTGCGATTTGTTTGGTATGTAATATCAGTTTATATCGCTCAAATGATTATTCTTCTGTAAGTGTTGGAGTTGTGAAACTGTAGAACACTCTCCCTCCATCACTTTACTATAGCTGCAATGAGCACTGAAAGAACATGCACCATCCAGATTAGTTCTAAATTTGAACATTAAGAGCTCTAGCCACTGTTGACAAAACCATGTTGATGCAAAGACAATGCAAAGTCAATGTAATTGCTGGCGATGCACGTCGATAAGGAGGCTTATCGGTAGCTGCATTGTCTTTGCATCAACAACCAGAATAAGATTGGCAACTATAGAACCAATTTTCTTGCTTTTATATATATGGAATCTCATCGACTTCACATCGACTTCTCATTGCCATGGCCACTACCTCCATTGACAACACACCGATGTAAAATTACATCGGCTGGAAATATCAAACATGTTTGATGTTCATCTACCCTTACCGATGCAATTTTCACATCACCCACTCATCGCCAGTCATCGCTTGTTCTGCCAATGCCATAGTGATGAGAAGTTGATGCAAAGACGATGCAATAAATTTGACAAAAAACTTATCGACTAGCTCATCGCCAAGGCATCGCCAACAATTTTGTCAACAGTGGCCGGACCGCTTTAGGCAGCAGCTAGATCAAATAGTGGTAAATGCCATAATCAGGTCTGTGAGAATTAGAAATTGACTACACACCAAAGCAGAAGTGGATCTTATTTGGTTTCTGTTCATATCCAGGTTCACAGGTGCAAATATAACTTCCATCTGTGTTCTCACATAAATGTTGACAACCCCCATTATCATCCATGCATTCATCTATGTCTGAAAAATTTAAAGTTATTAATTTAAAGTATAGTTTTCACTAAGCTATGAAAGAATATGTGCATAGACTTGAAAATAAAATAATATTTAATCTAAAAAAATCACAGTTGTAGCATTCTAAGTCTCTTTGGTTTTTAAGCAGTTGTTCACCTGCACAACTGCCATCGACAAGCAAATATCCCTCTCGGCAACTGCATTGAAAACTCCCCATGTTATTCACACAGAGATGATCACATCCATCTGTACCCAGTGAGCATTCATCTATATCTAAATAAATGAGGGAAACATATAACATCATAAAATATACATTCTAACAAGAACATCTATTCATTGCATAAATTGTCTCACCAGAAATTTGAAGTCTGCAAATTTAAAAGCAGGTGTTTTGAATAGTCATAGAAATCATCATTATCAGTATAGCATCAGACTAATGATTGAGTGTAGTACACAGTACATGTGTGGTTCTAGAAGATAGAACACTATAGCCATGTCCGTTAAACTGGCTGGAAAGCTGCTTCTTTATTTACAAGGATTAGAGTGAACTAGCATATGTAGTAATACCAAATAGGTGCATTACTACTAAGTCTGTATGCACTGGCCATGCGCACAGAATAAATAAAGTCAGCATAAAGGTATATAAGTTGCTTGATTATTGATTACATCAGATCTATACAAAATATGTTAGTATATCCAAACTGTACAGAAATTGTTAATTAGTTAAAAATACCTGCAAAATAATTTAATGTTGATATATTTCCTTGTAAATAATTGAAATATCAAGCATTAATATAGTTTAAAATGTTCAGGCTTTGGAAAAGTAGAAATATAAGACAAGTTGAACAGTTGTAAAGCACACATTACTTGCCATGACATGATGGTAAGATGAAAAATGTGATTGAATATATATGATTTAATGAAATGAAAATGGAAATGAAACATAATTATATATGTTCAAAAGTGTTTCATCAGAAATTTGAAGTTTGCAAAATCAGGACTATTGAATATGAAATTTCATTAGAAATGAAATTCCATTATCATAGGCACTTCTGAATTAGGAATCATCAATATAGGATCAGACATGCAATTGAGCACTGAGTACTGAGTATTCAGCCACTGTGTGGTTCCCAGAAACAGAACACTAGAACAGAAACAGATTCTGGGATTTATTGGAAAGCTACCTTTTTATTACAAGAAATACAACAGAGAAGCAGTAGTGATAGTAGCAAATAGGGCAATTACTACCTAAATTACCGCGGGTTTTGCCTGAAAGATACATATAATTATGAACAATTTAAGGATAAGAAAGCACATAAATGTTTGAATGAACATTCTTACCTTTGCAAAAATGTTTAGCATCCATTTCAATTTCGTAACCAGAATTACAGCTACAGCTGTAAGTTCCTGGCAGATTGACACACTGCTGTTGGCAAACTCCGAGTGATGAGGCACATTCATCTATATCTGAGGAAAGGAAATTACATTGAAACCATCACACATATTCCAAGAAACAACTACAAAATAGGGTTTAGTGGTACTTGAGCTTGGGAAATCATGAGTTTGTAATTGAAAATATGCATCCCTAAGCGGTCAAAACACAGGTCAGAATATTAAAGATGACAGGAACTGAACTTTTATTATTTGATATGTTTTTAAGTACATCTTATGTATAGCTGTATATGTTCATATCCCCATTGGTATGTCTTTATCCATGGCTACAAATACTATTCTCCCACTTCATTCTAAGGCTACTAAAGTTATTTTCCTATTTTGGTCACAACAAGGCTAATCTGACATTATGTCACCATTAAATCTATGACTAGATGCCCCTTGTGCATCACAGATAGACATTTATAAAATGTAGTTTCCAGGGGTGGTCCAAGACGGTGGCCCAAATGCCCCCCTCCCATTTGTCTTACATTGTGAAGTTCAAAGTAAATAAGGAAATATAAATATGTGCCCCCATACGTTTTTTGTGAAAAACCCTGAGTATCACTTTGCAGGATTCCCCCACCTTTTCCCAAATCATGCCTGACTGTCCCACCCCTACCGTGGGACAGGTATATCTTAATGAGGGAGTACAGTATCTGAGTGGAAAATGGCACTTGCCACGATGATTGGGCTATCTATTCAATGAGGCCCCATCCATCCCCTCTCCCAATTTCCCCTTACTATCCCTTCCCTTACCCCTCTCTCCAGCCTCTCCCTCTCCTACCCCTCCCCCTTCCCCGCCCTCTACCTACTTCCGCCTACAGGTCTGTTCCTCTACCTCTTTACTCCTCAATTCCCAATTTGCCTTTTCATTCCATACAATTTGCATATAGAGTGGAACCTCTCTCTGTCTTCTCTCTGTCTCTTTTCTTTTTCTCTCTTCTCTCTGCCTCCCCCTCTCTCTTCCTTCTCTCTTTCGCCATGGTTTTTTTGATTTTGATATAAATCTTCCGCTCCATTATATTTCTTCTAGCACAGTAAAATAAAGTAATGATATCAAATATAATCAGAAATAATCACTATATTATAGTGATTATTTCTGATAATTTTTCTTACATATAATGTAGAAGGTAAATCCAAAACAAATCAGCAAGAATTACTGAGAATAGCGTCGACATCTGATGTAATGTTGTATCCCCAATAAGAACCTTTTTAAAATCAAATCAAATCTCTTTCTCTCTCTATCTTCATTCCCTTTCAACGCGCCCTCTCCCCCCCCCACACACACATCCCCACACATAGGGCTGCAATTATAGTCATAATCTCAGATTTTTTACCCCAAAAAGCATCCATGATTAGTCATAGTGGTCGTAGGACTTTTGAAATCGTGAATGTGTGTGTTGGGCTTATGTTATACCTCATGGTTACATAAGCATACCTACCTTAACATTTTTACTATTACATGTTATCTGCATGCTGGCGCAAGCCCTACTGATTGTAATTAGCTATAGATTGGACAACTTCACCGTCCAATCAGGGAGACCCGTGCCTCCATGCATGTGTCCCCTCGCATATATGAGGGTACTGTTGCCCCTCTAAATCATTGGTAACAATGTCCAAAGTCACTGATATATGTAACATTTACTGCTTATCAACAACATTATTACTGCAATACCATGTAGATATAATTATTTTTTAGAGGATAGAAGGAGATATATTTTTATCATGATCAAGAGGTTTCTGAACATTCGATTTAGTCGAACTCCACTGGTCTGACCCTTACCTGTGCATTCATCATTGGATAATTCATACCCATCAAAACAGCCACAGCTAAAACTGCCTGGGTGATTGTTACATTTCTGGGCACAGCCATGATCTCCTTCACACTCATCAATATCTAGTAATGATAAAATCTATGTTGTAGACATTTCATGGACCTTTATTGCACAACATTTCCAGGGAAAAACGTCTTATGGTATTTGAGACAATGTATTTCTTAGTTAATAGTTCAACTTTCCAGGAGCAATTATACAGAAATTCAAATCAGACATGGACATCAGAAGACCATCTCACCTGTACATGTTGGAGAACTGACAAGTCGTTCATACCCCTGGGGACAGGCAGCCAACATTATCTCTATAAGGTTATCAAATTGATTGATTGAGTATCCATGAATTATGTTTCCATCATAGTGTTCAAATTAGTTCATTCAATTATTTATACTTAAAGGGCACAATCTAAATTTATTCATGAATGGTTAGGCCTACTGATTGATTTTACTCACCCACACAATCATCATCAATGTTATGATATCCATCTATACAAGAACATCTGTATCCACCAGGATAGTTATCACAAAGCTGTTCACAGTCATCTGTATCAAGGCTGCATTCATCAATATCTGGATCATACGGAATCATTGTCAAAACAATTACAGTTAGTCTACAGAGAACTATTGCACTAATGTTAATCTGACTAGCCATTAACTACACACCAAAGCAGAAGTGGATCTTGTTTGGTTTCTGTTCATATCCAGGTTCACAGGTGCAAATATAACTTCCATCTGTGTTCTCACATAAATGTTGACAACCCCCATCATCATCCATGCATTCATCTATGTCTGAAAAATTTAAAGTTATTAATTTAAGGTATAGTTTTCACTAAGCTATGAAAGAATATGTGCATAGACTTGAAAATAAAATAATATTTAATCTAAGAAATCACAATTGTAGCATTCTAAGTCTCTTTGGTTTTCAAGCAGTTGTTCACCTGCACAACTGCCATCAACAAGCAAGTATCCCTCTCGGCAGCTGCATTGAAAACTCCCCATGTTATTCACACAGAGATGATCACATCCATCTGTACCCAGTGAGCATTCATCTATATCTAAATAAATGAGGGAAACATAAAACATCATAAAATATACATTCTAACAAGAACATCTATTCATTGCATAAATTGTCTCACCAGAAATTTGAAGTCTGCAAATTTAAAAGCAGGAGTTTTGAATAGTCATAGAAATCATCATTATCAGTATAGCATCAGACTAATGATTGAGTGTAGTACACAGTACATGTGCGGTTCTAGAAGATAGAACACTATAGCCATGTCCGTTAAACTGGCTGGAAAGCTTACTTCTTTATTTACAAGGATTAGAGTGAACTAGCATATGTGGTAATACCAAATAGGTGCATTACTACTAAGTCTGTATGATAAATTGAACAGCCATGCACACAAAATGAATAAAGTCAGCATAAAGGTATATAAGTTGCTTGATTATTGATTACATCAGATCTATACTAAATATGTGTTAGTAAATCCAAACTGTACAGAAATTGTTAATTAGTTAAAACGCCTGTGAAATAATTTTATGCTAATATATTTCCTTGTAAATAATTGAAATATCAAGCATTGATATAGTGAGAAATGTAAAGCTTTGAAAAAGTAGAAATATAAGACAGGTTGAACAGTTGCAAAGCACACACTACTTGCCATGACATGATGGAAAGATGAAAAATGTGATTGAATATGATTGAATCAAATGAAAATGGAATACACTGTGTAATCATAGATACATATCTCACCTAATTAACTACTGCTGTAATGCTTCACTAACTCATCATAGTATAGGCAGAATATGGATCATCTCGCTTATTATTTAACTATTACTCAGTCCCTAATATTCATTAGATTATCACTCATAGCAAATATTCCCTCAACACTTACATGCATGTATGGTTAAATCAGGGAGGTATATACATCAACAGTACACCCACGCTGCCACTGCTAACCTATACCCACCCGACTCAAGCATGAACCTTGGTTTGCTACACAGTTTGATGTAAAGGGGACTGACACAGGGAAAGTGGATTTAGGGGAAGAGATGAGATATGAAACAATTTTCACCATTTTTCGGATTGCGAATTGAATTTCAATTCCCCTTAGTTGCATATCTAATTGATACATTGTCTGAAGACAGTAAGAAAGCCGTTCCAACCTACAAATATTGAAGGTGTATCTGAGTCAGAAAATTGCATTGACAAGAAATATCCATTACCATCACAGCATGTAGGTACTGTGGGATTCTTCTCATATCCATCTTTACAATTACACTCATAGCTGCCCATAGTGTTGACACACACACCGTTGAAGCAATGGACATTATCTGCACACTCATCAATATCTGTTGAAAAAACAGCATTAAACAGGTTTGGTTGCACTTAGAAAGTGGAATGCACCATTGCACCAATGCCATGTACTGGTTTTATTACATGTTATGTTCACTCGTGAAAAAAGATAGGAGTGCTAAGGAAGTATCCTTGGCCCGTTATTCTTTGTGATTTATATGAATAGTTTGGCCGATGTGAACTTTCGTGGGCAACTTATTATGTACGCCGACGATTGCGCAATATGTACGCCCATTTTAAATAAAGATTCCATCCAATTACTGCAGTTAGATCTGCAGAGATTCGCGGAATGGTCAAATAATAATTATCTTAAGGCAAACGCCAAAAATTCTCAGATACTTGTCTTTAGGGGAAACCTCGATGCTTTTGTAAAAAATCTCCCTCCTGTACATCTTGGAGTGGAAGTTATAGCATATTTAGAAGAGTATAAGTACTTGGGTACATGGCTCAACAGTCAATTATCTATGAAAAAACAAGTTAGTACCAATTATGGGATCGCAAGTAATTATCTTAGACAACTAAAGAAGGTCAAACATCTGTTGAACCAAGATAAGCTTGTACTGATATACAAAACTTTTATTTTGCCCATCTTAGAAAAATCTTGTGTATTTATCGATTTGTCCAACAAATGTGACTACATAAGGTTGCAGAAATTGCAAAACAAAGCACTTGGCATTATTTATGGTAACAGTTACTATAGAGAAGGGAAATTTAACATGCATATAAAGAGCAAGTTATTACCCCTATCCTTTAGACATGAGATAAGAGCCATCTGTTTATAAAGGCGAACTGGCACCTTTGCTGATAATAACAATGTTCGACATATGCTTAGGAATGGACATAGGAAAAAAATTGATTTAATAAAGTGGAAGAAACAACAAATCAAAAGAACCACTTTAGGTAGAGTAAACAACACTTGGAACAAGTTGCCAGAGAAAATAAGAACGATAGAGGGTGATATTGGGTTCAAGAACTTGAAATGTGATTGAGTGTTATTGTAATTGTATAACGGTATGCTTGTAAGTAGTGGAATTGTTTGTCTGATTATTCGTTGTAGATGTCAGAAAAGTTCCTTAATGTAAAAATGATAGAGGAGCCATAAGTTGCTGCACTGAAGCTGTATCACCTCGCAAGTAGGCCCATGTGAAAAATAAAATGTGATGATGACAAATAATGTAATATTGTAAAAGTTATAATTTAACGAGAAATGGAATATTCAACGGTCAGTATGTAAGATCACGACGCGGAACATTGTGTAATTGTTGTTTTTATATGTATTACTGTTTTTAAGAAATTAGCCTGATCTATACTTAAACTATCTGTATATTAATCAGATAGGTACCCATTTGTATCACTGTACTACTACTAGAAGTAACAGTAAAGTTGTATAGTTTGATCAGTCACTAAGTAGGTAAAATGGTTAATTAAAATTTAGTGTTGTAGAATTAGATAAGACTCAGTATCTCTCTTATTATATTTTATTTACTCTCTTTTCGTGTATTAAATTTATGATTAATATCTTGATGTAACTTAAAAGTAATTAAAACTATTAAACAGGCTATTCTGGGAATATTCATACTGCCGTATGGAAATGTCTGTGTCCTGAATAAAAAAATTTCAAAATCAAATTATATATATATATAGAAAGAGAGATTGGAACGCCTTCATTAATAACAAATTTATTGGACGAGAATCATGCATCTAAGCACAATGCCACATAAAATTTGATCATATATCATCAGATATCACTGAAAAAATATTAAGCTATATTAATAAAACTTATATCATTCGATAGAGAATTTAATTCTCTATTTAATGGCGTGCTTCTTATTATGTATTTTGATGATCATGGTACCAGAATCATGGGTGGACTACCGATTGCAGGGGTTCGAGCAGCTTTCACTCAGTGTGAATTTGTTGACATGGGAGCCAAGAGCCAAGGCTCCACGAAGCACATCAACAGAGCTATATTTTTATGGTACACATACCATAAGTATATTTTTATTGCACCCCACCTATTGCACCTCTCAAGAGGGATGCTCATATAATACATAATATATACATGTTGTGGATATATTACCAATGCATTTCCCTTGCTCTTCTTCATAACCATCCTGACATAAGCAACTATACCCTCCAGGATGATTCTTGCAGAATGCTCCTTGAGAACAGCTATGACTCCCTACGCATTCATCAATGTCTACATGGAGAAATTCATACTATTAGATTTAAACCTTCATACGTTCATGAAATTGGAAACGTAATGATTGACCGGTGTGATTGGTTGCTTTATGCCTTATTCTAACACATATAGATTTGGTCATATCAGGGCAAGTTGTAATGGTGACTGATTACAAATTATCTTATTTGCAAAGTAGTAAACAATTACCAATGTAAAAAAGTATTGTGATACTATTGGTTTACCTGTACACAAAGTACTATTGGTGTTAGCCTGTTGGTACCCCTCAGTACATTGACATATATAAATACCATTCTCCATCGTGCATTGTTGATAAATTTCTGTAATACAGAAGTATCAATTTCAAGGTTTAATTGATCAAGCATGTGCCAACAAGCAGGATTCTTGTAAATCTTTCAAATATTTGTCAGAAAAATGAATACCTTGGCATATTTCATTTACCATTCTGAAACCAGCATAACATGCACAGTTGTAGCCACCAGCAAAGTTGATACATAATTGTTTGCAATCATTAGTTGAATTACATTCGTCTATATCTGTCAAAGTAGAATGATTAGGAATGAAAATATTGAACTTACATAGAAAATTAATGAAGGCTATTATTCCTAGGACTGAACAACCAGCATTGATGTATTGAATAGTAATACGGACATTTTGGATAATGGGTTACAGGATCTGAGGTACGACGCAGGTGAAAAGGCCGTGTCAAACATGACTGAATAGACCTATGAGCGATAAATCTCTTGATTCTTGAGACAACTAATTGATATTGAAATAAATGAAATACTGATAAAGTCCAAGAACAAAAAAACATCCATTTATGCATGTATCTGGGAAACATTAATATGTTCATAACTGTGGATAAACACTGGTCATATCACGTTATATGAATATAAGATACTAAAGTTACCTACCAAAGCATAGTTCATTGATATATGGGTTTTTTAAGTACCCTGTGTGGCAGTCGCATTGAAATGAACCAATAGTATTTGTACATTTCTGCTGGCATCCACCATTGAAGCTGCTGCATTCATCAATATCTGATATATAAACATGTGTATCCTTAATAAATGAACTAATTTTATTTCATTTTCAGATAAACACATCATGAAAAAGTAATCTAATGAAAAAGATTATAGAATGAATAGGACTTCAGTGGTGAAAACATGTGGTAGGATCAAACACCTTTGCATTACTAGCTATTTCCAAGTGAGGGGGACATGTTTGGTGTGTTGGGCCTTTCCCCCATATTTAGGTATGCAGCTTATCATATCCGAACTACAAAGAGTTTCATAGCAGTGTGAGTTATACACATCCAATGTATATTTTGATATATGCAGCCCAGACAACCGCTGAATATCCAAACTAAGCAGAGCCTGGCTTGCCCAGAAACTAGGGCACATTAGAACTCCCAACTCCAAGCCCAACGCATTTCAAACACATAAATTAAATATAGCATTAAACAGATTATATAGCCCTGGACCTTTGAAGGGTGCCACCAAAAGTGGAGGGACATGTACCCCCCCCCCAGTAGTATTTAGGCCTAGTTACCTTGGGCAGTGAGCAGGAGTTGGGGAATGACTTACCAATGCAGTCGGATCCATCCACTGTGTATCCCTCATTACATTTACACTCAAAGCTGCCAAGGGTATTCTCACAGAGCTGGCTACAGTCATTGATAGCTGTGTCTGCACATTCATCAATATCTGCAGGAGTAAGAGGTAATTCAAGAATGGACTTAATCAGCTTTCTGGATATGGAAAGGGAGGATATTTTTGCTTTTGCCAAACATAATTCCTTCTCACCTTATTTATTTCTCTATGGTCATGGTCACATAATACATACCATTGCAGCTGGTGGGTACTGTGGCATCCTTCTCATATCCATCTTTACAGTCACATTGATAGCTGCCCATAGAGTTGATACACACACTGTTGAAGCAATGGACATTATCTGCACACTCATCAATATCTGTTGAAAAGCGCAGATGTACATGAACAGGTTGAGTCCTTTTAGTAAGTGAATCTCACTAATGTCGGGACCACATGTTATGAAATGATTTGATTACAGAAGTTTAGGTTTGAATGAAAAGAGCAGTAAGGATGAGAAGCATGTCTACATTTATTCTGGTGCAAAGGGAAATGTGGAATGACTTACCAATGCAGTTAGATCCATCCACTGTGTATCCCTCATTACATTTACACTCAAAGCTGCCAAGGGTATTCTCACAGAGCTGGCTACAGTCATTGATAGCTGTGTCTGCGCATTCATCAATATCTGCAGGAGTAAGAGGTTATTCAAGAATGGACTTAATCAGCTTTCTGGATATGGAAAGGGAGGGTATCTATCAGCAGCATCTGGGTGATTGTAGCCTTGGATATTTTTGCTTTTACCAAACATAATTCCTTCTCACCTTATTTATTTCCCTATGGTCATGGTCACATAATACTTACCATTGCAGCTGGTGGGTACTGTGGCATCCTTCTCATATCCATCTTTACAGTCACATTGATAGCTGCCCATAGAGTTGATACACACACCATTGAAGCAATGAACATTATCTGCACACTCATCTATATCTGTTGAAAAGAGCAGATGTACATGAACAGGTTGAGTCCTTTTAGGAAGTGAATCTCACTAATGTCGGGACCACATGTTATGAAATGATTTGATTACAGAAGTTTAGGTTTGAATGAAAAGAGCAGTAAGGATGAGAAGCATGTCTACATTTATTCTGGTGCAAAGGGTAATGTGGAATGACTTACCATTGCAGTTGGATCCATCCACTGTGTATCCCTCATTACATTTACACTCAAAGCTGCCAAGGGTATTCTCACAGAGTTGGCTACAGTCATTGATAGCTGTGTCTGCACATTCATCAATATCTGCAAAATCGAGTGGTAATTCAGGATTTGGGCTTGATCTGCTTGGTCAAATGGATGAAATTGTTTTGGAAAGCCAATGCATGTTAGAAAGGGCAAAACACTGATTCTGAATATGGAAAGGAAGGATGTGTACATACCTATACAGAGTGAAGTAACTGTTGCATCAGTCTCATATCCATCCTCACATTGACACTGGTAGCTACCATCAGTATTGCTACATTTCTGTCCAAAGCAGTGAGGTGGATCAAGATTACATTCATCAATGTCTGAAAATGACAAGAACAGTTAATTCATTTTGGCTTGTTCAGGCTTGGTGTGTGTCTGTGTTCCAAGTTAGCAGTTACACATAATGATGCATTTTGCACCAAAATATTAATGAAAAGGAATGGTGTGACTTCCTGTATGGGCTATGCACCCAGGGATTAGCAGGACTCACCTGTGCAAGTATGACCATCTCCTGTGTAGCCCACTTCACACTGACATTCAAAGCTTCCAGGAGTGTTGATACACACTTGTGTACAGTCATCTGTGTCTGCAGTACACTCATCAATATCTGGAGAAAATAAAGGTAATCTTCAACACATGAATGCTTTATAAATATTTGACTAGGGGTGTGAGGCAATACTTTTACAATGTAACTGTGAATCTCTTTTTGGATATTTTTCATGACCAGCTCCTGGCTGTTATTGCCAAACGTTATTCCTTCTCATCTTAAGTATTACCCTAGTGCCTTGGTCACATAATACTTACCATTGCAGCTGGTGGGTACTGTGGCATCCTTCTCATATCCATCTTTACAGTCACATTGATAGCTGCCCATAGAGTTGATACACACACCGTTGAAGCAATGGACATTATCTGCACACTCATCAATATCTGTTGAAAAGAGCAGATGTACATGAACAGGTTGAGTCCTTTTAGGAAGTGAATCTCACTAATGTCGGGACCACATGTTATGAAATGATTTGATTACAGAAGTTTAGGTTTGAATGAAAAGAGCAGTAAGGATGAGAAGCATGTCTACATTTATTCTGGTGCAAAGGGTAATGTGGAATGACTTACCATTGCAGTTGGATCCATCCACTGTGTATCCCTCATTACATTTACACTCAAAGCTGCCAAGGGTATTCTCACAGAGTTGGCTACAGTCATTGATAGCTGTGTCTGCACATTCATCAATATCTGCAAAATCGAGTGGTAATTCAGGATTTGAGCTTGATCTGCTTGGTCAAATTGATGAAATTGTTTTGGAAAGCCAATGCATATTAGAAAGGGCAAAACACTGATTCTGAATATGGAAAGAAAGGATGTGTACATACCTATACAGAGTGAAGTAACTGTTGCATCAGTTTCATATCCATCCTCACATTGACACTGGTAGCTACCATCAGTATTGCTACATTTCTGTCCAAAGCAGTGAGGTGGATCAAGATTACATTCATCAATGTCTGAAAATGACAAGAACAGTTAATTCATTTTGGCTTGTTCAGGCTTGGTGTGTGTCTGTGTTCCAAGCTAGCAGTTACACATAATGATGCATTTTGCACCAAAATATTAATGAAAAGGAATGGTGTGACTTCCTGAATGGGCTATGCACCCAGGGATTAGCAGGACTCACCTGTGCAAGTATGACCATCTCCTGTGTAGCCCACTTCACACTGACATTCAAAGCTTCCAGGAGTGTTGATACACACTTGTGTACAGTCATCTGTGTCTGCAGTACACTCATCAACATCTGGAGAAAATAAAGGTAATCTTCAACACATGAATGCTTTATAAATATTTGACTAGGGGTGTGAGGCAATACTTTTACAATCCCGATGTGCATTCAAAAATCTGCCACTGCATGCAGAAGTGCATTTGACCAGTCACAGAAGTGCAATCCGCAAAAGCAGTTTTTGCACCTGGTTTTGAACCTGATGAAACGTGCATCATGTGATGCACTTCGAAATGCACATCAAAGTTATGTATCTAAATCGGGTGTATACATGTTCTACCTGCATGCAGTTGAAATATATATATATCAAGTGATGGGCTGTTGACTAATATTTGGGCCTTTACTGCATATTCCATATGTGATGTGTCACAGGAAAATGCGTAACAAGTCAGAAAACCCATATTTTTCAAAGGGGTCTATCAACATGTAATAGCTAACTTTTTATACATAAATAGGTCTACCAGCTATCGCAGATGCATTAATTTTTACTATCATTAGAATCCAATTGATCTCATCTTTCCATATATATGATGATATCTCGAAATAATTAAAAGTTTCGGGTGACTTGTGACATATTCCTATAACCCGCCATATATATGGTCAGTAAGTTTAAGACTATTCTAATAACGAATTACCAACAATCTCCCGCTTGTTTGTCTCAGTGTATACATGTTTTCTCCCTTTCTCTCTGTCTAGAAAAAGTAGTTACATATAGATCTATATACATATCATATACCCCAGAACACATTCGCCCTTGAATTGGTGTGTGTTAGCAGGTCAGAATGCAGTATTATATAGTGCGTCAAACCTCATTACTCTTCTTTATATCTTCTAAAAAAACACCCTCCATCCCTCCTAAGCACTATTACTTAATTATTGCCTATTAATAAGTTTTCTAAATAAGACTTATTTCTAACAATTGTGTCGATTCCTGAACACACTATTACAGGTCTCTGTTTTAGGTTTTGCATTAGCTTTCAAAGGTGTGAAAATGATGTCACACACCCATGAGTATGGGTGAGCGAATTGTGTCATTTACAAGGGTTGAATGTGCGACATGAATGTGCGACATAGCTGCTAGAGAGTGTATTCCTAGAAGCCAAATACTTGGCACACAATAAGTTAATATTATGTCAATGCTAAATCATAAATAAAAGTCGCTCCCCCCCCCCAACACACACATGAAATCCTGTATCCCGTTTTTATTAAAGCCCTGAATCCCGCACGTTTTCTGTTCACAAACCGGGACCTGCCATGGCTACTCTGAAGAACCTTTCCGAATCCTGTAGGCCCTTGTAAATCCCAAATCCCGGGCTAAAATGCACCCCAATCCGTTTACTCAAAAGTTCTGATTTGTGTGGGGTTCATCACTATTAATTAAATGAATCGTTGTATCAAATTTCAGGACATTGTATTAAGCATATCATTGCGTTTTTAAAGGTCTTTGTATGGTGTATACTGAGTTACTTTACTGCTAATCGCCCTCAGAGCAAACCTTTGTTCAAACATGTAGATGTCCTTATTGTTTACTACCATTGGAATACCCTTGATCCCATTTTTCGTTTTGCCCTGACTTAGTTGACAATTCTTTCAGAGCAGAGAAGATTATAGATAACAATTCAGCCAATTTATTTAAATATTAAAATATATAAAAAATAAAAGGTTTAAGTGAAAAAAAGGGAATAGGTAAATGATGATGATAGATGAAGATTCCTGTCTATTGGTTTTAAATTAAGGCTATTAAGCGAGAGTCGTTAAATATAGTGGATCCTTTGATTCATTATTCCATTCATGTAATTCTACAATATCATATCAACGGGAATATATAGTGGATACTCAGATTATACAATAAAACTAGGGTTCGATACCCTTAAGGAGAAGTCCAATCATTCATATAAAGAAGAGGTAATAATAACAAACAATCGTTCTACAGAGGCAATGTCAGTAATAATAACCATACCTATATATAAACTACTACTGTCAATATCAATATCAATAATGGAAGCAACTCACAATCCAAACCGAATAACAACATCATTCCTATATAACCATGTCTATACATTTTGAGCAATTATATCTCTGGGAAGTATTTTTTAATTGAAATACTAAAAAGATTGGGGTCTGATATATTTCTAAATCTATCTGGCACTTCATTCCAATACGAAGACATCCTTAGGCTTAGAAATTTCACATCCTCATCAGTGATAGGTACAAATGGATCAAGTATTGGAGCCCTCGCCTGCCTTGTGTTTCTACCATGAGTTTTACCTACCTTTTTTTTTAAAAAAAATCTCCTATAAATCTTATAGTTATAATGCACCTAATGCACAGTGCATCAACTGATGTGTTTCCAAATGCATATCGGAATTATATATCTAAATCAGGTACAGATGCACTTGCTGCATGCATCAAATTGATTTTAACAGCAATAAATATGCATAGATTCAATAGACTAGGCTTAACCCGTGTAGTCTAGTCTGTATTTACACTATCATTGTAGTCTACCATTATGCGACTTGTTCTCACCAGGTGACACTGTTTTTCACCAGGTGGCGCACCTGGTAACTGGAGTGAATTTACTAATTGTTTACAATAAAACTGCCGCTAATACACTTGTGTGGCATTTATACCAGTATATATATTCCATATCATGTACTTGGAATGTTATAATTGATATGCATCTATAGTTTATATGGGTCATATACCTGTTTGATATTGAAAAATGTTGTGTTGGAAATACCCTAATGATTGTACATATAGATTGGCCCTAGTGGCTTGGGTGAGGCAGAGCCAACAAACCTCTAGGACACATCAAATGGGCGCGCTATGGTGCCAGGCTCATAATAAGGATGGCAGAATTGATGAAAATGAAATGATGCATATAGAGAAAGGGCAACACATGCATTGCCCTAAACTCTATTCGAAATCCTATGGGAATATTTATACCCTTTTAACCTATCTGTGAGCAAAAGTATACCTCTCCAACAGCACAATAACTGCCTCATTGAGTGCATTATGAAGTGCGTTTTTTAACCTGGTCAATAGTGCATTATTGAGAGCATCAGGAGAGCATTAATTACCCTGGCCAATAGTGCATCATTGAGAGCATTAGAACCGCATTCATAAATCGGGTCCATAGAGCATTGAAATATCAAGTTTGAGCCTCACAACTGTTTACGATTTCCACTAGTAAAGCACCAGGTCAGAATCAGGTGTAAATGTCCAGGTAAAAATCATGTTAGAACTGCCCTATTGCAGATCGGGATGTAGGCAGCAGCATCTGTGTTACTGTAGCTTCAGTGTTTAGATTGACTGCTCCCACTTAGCACGGGTCCATTATGTTGTCAAAATCACTAAATCTAAGACTGATCACACTCCTCTCACTAGGGACAGGCTGTATGATGTCCAGCCTGGGTCAGCCAATCACTGCTCACCTCTCCATTCTAAGCCCATGTTTCATTCTATCCAGCACTGTACAAACTATGAAACCTTGTGGCAACAATGCAGGACTCATTAAATGAACAATCTGTTTATATACTATCTGAAATTTTTACCAGTTAATTAAAGTATCTTGTAGCTACTGCTAAGTGACTTTGATACTGGTTATATTTTGACTTGTAACTGTGAATCTCTTTTTGGATATTTTTCATGACCAGCTCCTGGCTGTTATTGCCAAACGTTATTCCTTCTCATCTTAAAGTGACACTTCTCACTGTTGTTGCCTAGATTATCGAGTAACGGAATTTCTACTTCATTTTCTAGTATTTGGTTCACCTCACCCTCCTAAATAACTCCTGTGGATATCAAAACTCTAACATTCATATTATATCAGATATTTGGTAAAATAGAGAGCAAAATCGTTTTTGCTTGCCAACCCTATATTCAAACTGTCAGTTGGGATGACATCTGGAATTATTGAATTGAATTGAAAAATACTTTATTTGTCTAGGGTTTACATAAGTCTACATAAGGAAAATAGACAAATGGGTGAACTCGACTTCTGGATAGCATCCAGGTCTCCCAGTCGCCACCTGGTAGTAGAAAAGAGAACTATACTAACAGAGTTTACATAAGGCAAAATAAGTGAAAAGATGGGAAGTAATATAATTAAATATATAATTACTTAAACCATGTTGTATGACTTTTAAAACATAATATAACAACAGTAAGGTGCTGACAGAATTTACACTGAAAGCAACGACAGTAAAGGGCCGACAGAATTTACTCTGAAAGCAGGGTACAAATTAAGGTTAGAGTTATTCGACATGGCTTTCTTAACCTCTCTTAGAGTTTGACTAAGTATAGACTGTATATCACATTTAATATATAATGTGATATCAAAATGGTACAAATAAAGAACAGTAGAAACGATCAAGACTGACTAGTATCAATTCTTGCGATACATAGCACCATCAGTTAATTTATGACTCATATTATCTGAGTATTTTTGATTTTTGCTCCAGCTTCTGCTAATTTTTCTGTTTATCAATCAATATTTTCTAAGTAACTTCTTAGTTGTTTTCTAGTTGTAAGCTCATGAGCTTCTGTGGGCAGAGCGTTCCAGCCTAGTTTTGCCTTATAAAGAAAGCTATTTCTATATAAGGATGATTTCGGAATATTGGTCTTTAAATGTTTTCTATTTTTAGCGTGGCTCCTGGTCGAAAGTGATCTTTGGTCCAAGTTTTTGTCTGATTTTGATAGGTGGAATGCACTCTCCAGTATGTGGATCTCTCTCCTTTTTTCATTTTTTTTGTATTTTTAAAGTTGTGAAATCGTTGTCAACATTTGTTCTTTTGTTAACCTTTAGGATTGATCGTACGGACGAGTTCAGGAGTGACTGTAGTCTCTTGAGCATTTTAGCAGAAGCTGACGAATAAAAGACATCACCATAGTCTATATTCGGTATTATTAACATTTTTACAATGTCAGTCTTGACTTTTTTATTTAATATATGGCTCGATTTTTTGAGCAAGGATACTTTCCACCTAACCTTGTCAATTACTCGTTGTACATGAATGTTAAATGTCAATTTCTCTTCAATCGTTAGACCCAGATATTTATATTGATCAGCCTGGGATATCTCCTCTCTTCCCAAGGTCAGTTTTGGACTTGTTTTTTGTTGATTAATTTTATTGTTTCTTGTATTAAATATAATAAACTGTGTTTTGCTGACATTCATGGGGATCTTGTTGATCTTGCACCATGTGTCGATAGCATCTAGATTTTCCTGTAGCTGGCATATTAATTTTGACTCTATTCTATTACTGTTAAAAAGTACAGTATCATCTGCATAATGTTGTATAACTGAATTTTCTACTATTTTGTGTAAATCATTTATATAAATTGAGAAGAGGATCGGTCCTAAAATTGTTCCTTGTGGTACGCCAAAAGATATAGTACCTTGGGAAGAGGTCAGACCATTGATTCTCACTGTTTGTTTCCTGTCGGACAAATAATTTTCAAACCAAGCATTTTCCTTACCTAATATTCCATAATTTTGTAATTTCGATAATAATTTGCCATGATGTACAGTATCGAAGGCTTTTTTGAAATCCCAAAACACTGCTATGGTCGTTTTTTTCTCATTTAGGCTATCATAAACTTCTTGTAGAAGGTCTACATGAGCATGATTTACAGATCGACCTTGTCTGAACCCATATTGTTTGGAATAATAAAGGTTGTTTAGTTCTAAATGTTCTGAAAGTTGTTTTTGTATAATTTTTTCTAGGATTTTTGCTGGCATGGAGATACCCGAAATTGGCCTATAATTATTTGTTGATCGTTTTGAACCAGTTTTGTGAAGGGGTGTGACTATTGCAGACTTAAATAAATCTGGAACAATAGACGTTGTCAGAGACAAATTCACAATATGTGTAAACTAAAAAACCAAGGCTTTCAGACAGTCTTTTAGGACTTTTCCAGGCATATTTTCTAGACCCGAGTTTTTGTGGGAGTCAATACAAGCTAGTACATTCAAGACCTCTTTGGGAGAGACCAGTTTAAAACTGAGATTCTTTTTATCATTATTATTTATGTGATCATGATTACCATCATTTATAATTTTGTTCAATTTATCTTCATCCTGAATTGTGGGATCCTTTATCTTGTTCGCTAGTGATGGTCCAACTTGCAGAAAGAAATCATTAAATTTATTGGGAATTTGCGATGCCTCAATCTGTGTACCATCTTCACTAGACAAGTTTACTTGACTTTTACTTTGTATTTTCTCTGGGCAAATTACTGCTTGTATGGATCCCCACAGCAACCTCGGGTTATTTCTATTTAAATTCAGTTTCTGGCTTAAAATAGTATTCTTTTTATTCAGGGACTACACATTGTGTTCACTCTGTTTCTAAGCTGTTTTGCTTCATCAAATAAAATCTTACTATTTTTGGCTTTAGCCAATCTAAATTTTTTGTCACACTCATTCATCATGGATGTTATTTCAGGTGTGAGCCATGCACTCTTGTTTTTTTTTGACATTGTTAAAATTCTTCATGGGACACATTCTATCAAGGTACAGATTTATGTTATTAGACATTATATCCCAACAAACATTTGGGTCATTACACTTATAGAAATCATGCCAGTTTAGATCTCTTAGTATTTCATTCAGGATATTTTGGTTTAACCCTTTCATATCCCTGGCTCGAAAAGTACTTTGTTCATAACTATTCCAATTTTTCTTGATGATTAAGAATACTGGGAAATGATCAGATGAAGTGTTTTCAACCACACCTGAGACCATAATGTCTGAATTTGAATAAATATGGTCAATAATTGATTTGGTTTTTAATGTTGTTCTAGTTGGGACAGAGATGTGTTGCTTCATGCCAAATTTGTCCATGACAGTAAATAACTCTTGAGAATGGCTTTTTACGTCTAAAATATCAATATTGAGGTCTCCTGTTAAAATTATAGTATGTTTATTATTTAGTTTTGTCATGATTGATTCAATATATTCTAAGCATGGCGCAGTCCTTCCTGACGGGGGTCTATACACTCCAACAACTATGCAAGGTTTCATACTCTTGCTTTTTATTGAAGTAATCATTAACTCAATATCACTGTTGCTGACGGATAAGTCAGAATAAATATCAGTATCAATCTCGTATTTATCGTTGATGTACATACATAACCCTCCCCCCCTCTTGTTTAGTTTTGTATCGTGCCTGACCAGTTCATACCCTTTGATGTTAAAAGAATTTGAGTGGTTACTACTTTTTAACCATGTTTCAGTCAGGCAGATAGCACTTATTTTATAGTTCGAAGTTTCAATGCATTTTTGTAGATTACTTAAATTTTTTGGTAAGCTCCTAATGTTCCAATTAACAATGGAGAAACCTTTACTATTGGCAAACGTCTGGAAAGAGTCCAGTATCTTCACATTCATTTCTGACATAATATAGCGATGTTATTGCGGCTATTACGGTAACGGCTAACACAATAAATGACTAATATAATGTGCATGCAGATTCATATAACATAAACAATTATATAACATAAACACCAGTTTGTAGGTGTGTTGGTACTAATAGAAATGTCTATTATCATCATTATCAATATGAGCAAATGACAGACATTTTGAGGTTCATGTCTAACACAGAAATGACTAATATAATATACATATAAATTCCCATAGCATAATGGCAAGTTTATAGAAGAGTTGGTATTCATTGAGATGCCTAGTATCATCGTATTAATATTCATAATACAAGTAAATAGCAAGACGTCCCAAAGTTCATGTCAGCTGGTCGCATGATGAAAACAGTTCGAGGTTAACTCTATACGAGTTACTGAGCGATAATAAGGGATGTTTATTCGTTATTTATAGCCTAATAGTTTGAGATTTGGCAGTATTTCAGTGTCAGTTTGATTTACTTATCCTTTTTTGGCGATCAGGTCCTTTCGTACCCTCCCGATTATTTCTCCCTTGAGGTTATTGCCTGGTAGTCTTTTTGATGAGATTTTGTCAGGCTCTGTCCTGAGGTTGGGGAAGCGGAAGCCGGCTCCCCACTTACGGTTGAGAGTGACCTCGTAGAAATGTTCAAAAGGTTCCGCAATGAGCTTATTTTTTAGATTTAAATTTTGTTCAAATTTTTCCATAATTAATTCGTACATTAAATCCTCTTCCTTACTTTGAAAGTCTTTGCTTGACTCAATTTCGCGTGTCAGGTACTTCGCTCCGTACGGTGACGCCGTTCGTTGAATCTTGTCCGCTACTTTGTTCATTCCCGCGCTGACAACTTTTAAGCATTGATATGCATGCTCAACTGTTTTGTATTCAATTTCGTCGTATTTTAGGGGTGATTGGAAAAAATTAGAGAGATAGCTGTGCTCTCCATAGTAACCGAGAGCATCACCATTATCTATAACAATTTGTGAAGCAATATCTGGTGTACACTTGTCAGGCAATCTATATAAATCCTTGGTCGTATAGGATATACCATCAAGTATGATATGGTTGTAGTAGATCTTGGCATCGTGCCCATTTTTCAAGAGTAATGCCAGGCAGTTGTGGAGAACAGTTTTCTCATGTGGAAAAATCTGCAGGCCTGTTGGGTTGATCCAGATATAGTAAAACTTTTCATTGTCACTTTTGTTCAAGGTATATATATTTTCGAGCAGGGCTTTCCTATTTTCTTGATCTTTCAGTTTTATGAGTATCGGTCTGATTTTGCTTTCACTCTTGTATCCAATATGATACACCTCTTCGAAGTCGTCTTCAGTATATAGTGGATTAAAAGCTTGGAATAATGCGAGTATTTCATTCTCAATTTCTTCATTATCCTGTTCTTTAAAATCTTCTAGAATTACTAGCCTGTTGTTGTATTCGGATTTTGGTTTCTTTTCTTCTTGATCCTGACCCCCCTGCTTCCATCTTTGTTGCTGTTTTGGGGCCGGTTTGTTCCATTGGCGTGCTGGCATAGGTTTATTAAAACTATTAAATTCAGAATCAACTGTTTTCAAACTGTTCAGTTTTTGTTGGAGCTCATGTTGCTGAACGTTGATGGATGTAAGTGATCTGGAGATTTCCTGTTGCTTGTGTTCAATATCCTCCCTTGATCTTTTGAGATATTTATTAACATTACGTTCAATGTCAACATTTAAGGCAGCTAGGAAATCATTTTGTTGTCGATCCAGATTTGAGACTTTGTCATTAAAAGAGCTCAGTTGTGAATCTACATGTGATTTGTGAGAGCCAATTTCTGCTCTCATTTTTGTGTTATCGGTTAGGATGTTAGATACTGCCAAAATATGCGAATCTAGGCTGGCAGACATTTTTGAGATAAGTTCATTTTGTTTGGTCATTTGCTCCTGGTTCCTATTTATTTGATCCTGGAACATAGCAACAACACTATTTTCTTGTGTTAGTTTGCATATACCTGTCGAGCTGTGAGGTGTTATAGAGCTGGTTTGAATGGGCATATGTTGCATTGAAGCCATACTGGTGAACGGATACATGACCTGATTTTGTTGATGCTGGAGTTGGAATAATCCAGGATTGTAATGCACTTGTCCCAAGGACGTCATTTGTTGCTGGTTTGGCACCATTTGTTGATGGTTTTGTATCTGAGATTGCTGGTTACGTGAAAGGGACCATGCTTTGATTCGATTGTTGATGCATATTTACTAGGCCCTCATTTACCGATTGGTTGAAGAAGATGTTACTGTCACTTGGCGTGTGTTGGATCGGTGATAGTGAGGGTATGTTGGCGGCCTGTGTTGAGGTGAAGCCTGGCATAGGTGTCGACGATGGTAAATCCATATGCTGGAGCCTTTAATTTCTCTATTTCAGTGTATAAATATAATTATTATTTGTCCGTATTGAGTATGCCTACTAGTCTATCAATTTATTTGTTCTCATTCGTGACTGGTAGATTATTTTCCATGGAATTATAATAGGGTCATGTGCAATCGTTCTAGTGAGCGATATTATGGTTATACTCCTCGCACGCTGGTCTTAAAATGGCGGGACTCTGCACGTATTCAAACTGAGTTTATGATCTGGTAATCCACGGTGATATACTTCGCGTAATGAAGTAATTAAATGTCCTGGTTTGTCTTCAACCATTCATAATTCTTCCTATATTGTTTTCACTGTTCAGTCACTAATCCATACTCTTTTGTGTTAGCGTTACCGTAAGCGTGTTACCTAGCCCTACCTAGCCATCACCTAGCCCTACCTAGCCATCACCTAGCCTAGGTCGGCGCTGGTCAGTACAAAGGGCACTAATTCCCATTACTGCCACCAGGGCTAAATCTGGCAGTACCTCCTGGTCTCCAAAGCCATTTCCTCAGGGATTTGACGTGGGTTTAAGTTCTGACCCATTCATTACACATATTCACTAATCATTGAATGAAAAGGCAATGCTGATACTCAATACTTCAGATATTGCTATACCTATCATATATGATTACACTGACAAAGTTTCACACGATTCCATGACTACTCATTTTAACTATCTTAGCCACTTTAAGTATTGCCCTAGTGCCTTGGTCACATAATACTTACCATTGCAGCTGGTGGGTACTGAGGCATCCTTCTCATATCCATCTTTACAGTCACATTGATAGCTGCCCATAGAGTTGATACACACACCGTTGAAGCAATGGACATTATCTGCACACTCATCAATATCTGTTGAAAAGCGCAGATGTACATGAACAGGTTGAGTCCTTTTAGTAAGTGAATCTCACTAATGTCGGGACCACATGTTATGAAATGATTTGATTACAGAAGTTTAGGTTTGAATGAAAAGAGCAGTAAGGATGAGAAGCATGTCTACATTTATTCTGGTGCAAAGGGAAATGTGGAATGACTTACCATTGCAGTTAGATCCATCCACTGTGTATCCCTCATTACATTTACACTCAAAGCTGCCAAGGGTATTCTCACAGAGCTGGCTACAGTCATTGATAGCTGTGTCTGCGCATTCATCAATATCTGCAGGAGTAAGAGGTAATTCAAGAATGGACTTAATCAGCTTTCTGGATATGGAAAGGGAGGGTATCTATCAGCAGCATCTGGGTGATTGTAGCCTTGGATATTTTTGCTTTTACCAAACATAATTCCTTCTCACCTTATTTATTTCCCTATGGTCATGGTCACATAATACTTACCATTGCAGCTGGTGGGTACTGTGGCATCCTTCTCATATCCATCTTTACAGTCACATTGATAGCTGCCCATAGAGTTGATACACACACCGTTGAAGCAATGGACATTATCTGCACACTCATCAATATCTGTTGAAAAGAGCAGATGTACATGAACAGGTTGAGTCCTTTTAGGAAGTGAATCTCACTAATGTCGGGACCACATGTTATGAAATGATTTGATTACAGAAGTTTAGGTTTGAATGAAAAGAGCAGTAAGGATGAGAAGCATGTCTACATTTATTCTGGTGCAAAGGGTAATGTGGAATGACTTACCAATGCAGTTGGATCCATCCACTGTGTATCCCTCATTACATTTACACTCAAAGCTGCCAAGGGTATTCTCACAGAGCTGGCTACAGTCATTGATAGCTGTGTCTGCACATTCATCAATATCTGCAGGAGTAAGAGGTAATTCAAGAATGGACTTAATCAGCTTTCTGGATATGGAAAGGGAGGGTATCTATCAGCAGCATCTGGGTGACTGTAGCCTTGGATATTTTTGCTTTTGCCAAACATAATTCCTTCTCACCTTATTTATTTCCCTATGGTCATGGCCACATAATACTTACCATTGCAGCTGGTGGGTACTGTGGCATCCTTCTCATATCCATCTTTACAGTCACATTGATAGCTGCCCATAGAGTTGATACACACACCGTTGAAGCAATGGACATTATCTGCACACTCATCAATATCTGTTGAAAAGAGCAGATGTACATGAACAGGTTGAGTCCTTTTAGGAAGTGAATCTCACTAATGTCGGGACCACATGTTATGAAATGATTTGATTACAGAAGTTTAGGTTTGAATGAAAAGAGCAGTAAGGATGAGAAGCATGTCTACATTTATTCTGGTGCAAAGGGTAATGTGGAATGACTTACCATTGCAGTTGGATCCATCCACTGTGTATCCCTCATTACATTTACACTCAAAGCTGCCAAGGGTATTCTCACAGAGCTGGCTACAGTCATTGATAGCTGTGTCTGCACATTCATCAATATCTGCAGGAGTAAGAGGTAATTCAAGAATGGACTTAATCAGCTTTCTGGATATGGAAAGGGAGGGTATCTATCAGCAGCATCTGGGTGACTGTAGCTTTGGATATTTTTGCTTTTGCCAAACATAATTCCTTCTCACCTTATTTATTTCCCTATGGTCATGGTCACATAATACTTACCATTGCAGCTGGTGGGTACTGTGGCATCCTTCTCATATCCATCTTTACAGTCACATTGATAGCTGCCCATAGAGTTGATACACACACCGTTGAAGCAATGGACATTATCTGCACACTCATCAATATCTGTTGAAAAGAGCAGATGTACATGAACAGGTTGAGTCCTTTTAGGAAGTGAATCTCACTAATGTCGGGACCACATGTTATGAAATGATTTGATTACAGAAGTTTAGGTTTGAATGAAAAGAGCAGTAAGGATGAGAAGCATGTCTACATTTATTCTGGTGCAAAGGGTAATGTGGAATGACTTACCATTGCAGTTGGATCCATCCACTGTGTATCCCTCATTACATTTACACTCAAAGCTGCCAAGGGTATTCTCACAGAGCTGGCTACAGTCATTGATAGCTGTGTCTGCACATTCATCAATATCTGCAGGAGTAAGAGGTAATTCAAGAATGGACTTAATCAGCTTTCTGGATATGGAAAGGGAGGGTATCTATCAGCAGCATCTGGGTGACTGTAGCCTTGGATATTTTTGCTTTTGCCAAACATAATTCCTTCTCACCTTATTTATTTCCCTATGGTCATGGTCACATAATACTTACCATTGCAGCTGGTGGGTACTGTGGCATCCTTCTCATATCCATCTTTACAGTCACATTGATAGCTGCCCATAGAGTTGATACACACACCATTGAAGCAATGGACATTATCTGCACACTCATCAATATCTGTTGAAAAGAGCAGATGTACATGAACAGGTTGAGTCCTTTTAGGAAGTGAATCTCACTAATGTCGGGACCACATGTTATGAAATGATTTGATTACAGAAGTTTAGGTTTGAATGAAAAGAGCAGTAAGGATGAGAAGCATGTCTACATTTATCCTGGTGCAAAGGGAAATGTGGAATGACTTACCAATGCAGTTAGATCCATCCACTGTGTATCCCTCATTACATTTACACTCAAAGCTGCCAAGGGTATTCTCACAGAGCTGGCTACAGTCATTGATAGCTGTGTCTGCGCATTCATCAATATCTGCAGGAGTAAGAGGTAATTTAAGAATGGACTTAATCAGCTTTCTGGATATGGAAAGGGAGGGTATCTATCAGCAGCATCTGGGTGACTGTAGCCTTGGATATTTTTGCTTTTGCCAAACATAATTCCTTCTCACCTTATTTATTTCCCTATGGTCATGGTCACATAATACTTACCATTGCAGCTGGTGGGTACTGTGACATCCTTCTCATATCCATCTTTACAGTCGCATTGATAGCTGCCCATAGAGTTGATACACACACCATTGAAGCAATGGACATTATCTGCACACTCATCAATATCTGTTGAAAAGAGCAGATGTACATGAACAGGTTGAGTCCTTTTAGGAAGTGAATCTCACTAATGTCGGGACCACATGTTATGAAATGATTTGATTACAGAAGTTTAGGTTTGAATGAAAAGAGCAGTAAGGATGAGAAGCATGTCTACATTTATCCTGGTGCAAAGGGAAATGTGGAATGACTTACCAATGCAGTTAGATCCATCCACTGTGTATCCCTCATTACATTTACACTCAAAGCTGCCAAGGGTATTCTCACAGAGCTGGCTACAGTCATTGATAGCTGTGTCTGCACATTCATCAATATCTGCAAAATCGAGTGGTAATTCAGGATTTGGGCTTGATCTGCTTGGTCAAATTGATAAAATTGTTTTGGAAAGCCAATGCATGTTAGAAAAGACAAAACACTGATTCTGAATATGGAAAGGAAGGATGTTTACTACCTATACAGAGTGAAGTAACTGTTGCATCAGTTTCATATCCATCCTCACATTGACACTGGTAGCTACCATCAGTATTGCTACATTTCTGTCCAAAGCAGTGAGGTGGATCAAGGGTACATTCATCAATGTCTAAAAACGTGAGGGAGAGCCAGTTTGAAAGTAAATCTTACCTAGGGTGCCACAACTGACATGAAATGATTTAACTACAGATGTTCTCACAAGACTGAAGCCTTATATAATTATATAAGCATTTTGCTTGTTTTTCAAAAGACAAGGGAAACGGTTTCACTTCTTGTATGAGCTATGCTTTCATAGGATTAGTAGTTCTTACCTGTACAAGTATCACCATCGCCTGTGTAGCCCACTGCACACTGGCATTCAAAGCTTCCAGGAGTGTTGATACATTCTTGTGGACAGTCATCTGTGCCTGTAGTACACTCATCAACATCTGCAAAGGGTTACCCTTCATCTTATATTTAAAACAAATTTATATCTGTTTATATACCTCCATGTTTCAAGCTTCTTTGAAGCTCACTTACCATTGTGCATGATGTGATTAAATATGATCTGTATGAAAGGTAATTGTGAGATCTATTTGATTGATCTACTGTTGTTTAAGCCAAACTTCTTTGCATATATATATATTTCAAGCATTCTGTGCAATTTATCCTACATCCTCTGACTCAGGTTTTTGCCCTTTTTGCTTTTCTGCAATGATGTGGCCAGCAAATCCTTCCTTTTTGCAACTTTTTTTACTAAACATTTGTCTCATAAATAGGGCACTTCACACACAGGTAGAAGGCAGCCCTA
This sequence comes from Sthenelais limicola, assembly GCA_942159475.1. Lineage (NCBI taxonomy): Eukaryota > Metazoa > Annelida > Polychaeta > Phyllodocida > Sigalionidae > Sthenelais > Sthenelais limicola. The sequence continues at coordinate 64,235,940 of OW804097.1, read as the reverse complement.
GCAGTGGTGACTTTGCCCCAAGAGCAGGCTGCAGTGTGTTTGGAATTTCTTGTGTTGTTGAGATTCCCCTTCTTTTTTTGTTTAGGTTTAGATTGGTTGCATGGTCACATTACCTCCTCCAAGCCATAGCTCAAAAGCATTTTTGTTCAAATAAACTTGCAATGGCAATATGTTTTACAGTGGCTAATGGATTTGTTCTTCCCAATCCTTGCTGATGGTTCCATACTACCTCATATTCTTTCAATATAAAAAGTTCAACTGTATTAGGTTAGTGGCTTTTAAGGCTTTTTGAGTGCAAAGTAGTCTGAAATACAAATGTAAGCCAATCTATATCCTGTAGCCTTTCTATAGTGAGGGTTGGGAGATCATCTGGAGTGATGTAATTCCAAGTTCATTTTTGAATGAGGTCAATTAGAGTGGTGATTGGTCAATCAAAATGAAAACCTTTTCTTTCCAAATTGTTGGTGCCCTATCGTGGATTAACACTTTTCCCTGTGGTTTGAATTTGGCAGTGATTCAAGAATTATTGCATGAAAACACAATACTGGCAACCTGTACTGCTACTATTGGCATACATATCCTGTATGATTCAGCTGAAAATGTTTCAATGTATTCCATGACTACTGGATTTAATGAGGAGAGCCACTTTTGTTATGTCTAACAACCTAAATTACACTACCAAATCAAACTGGTACTATGTCTAGTTTCAGAAATGGATGAATCGCCAGTCATTGTGTTTGACTCTCAATGATACATGTTGATGTTGTGCTAACGTGACTGTTATAGTCCATTCACTTTGCATCAGAGTAAAGCCCTTGATCCACTATCCCGGGAACCTTATGGAACGCTTACTGGAGACTCCATAAATATCCCTGAGCACAATGGATCAACGTCCTCAAAATAACCAATGTGCTCAGGGAACGATATCAAACATATTAAACATTTTCCTGAAAAAGGCCCTTTATGCACTCTCCAGGAGTGCCACCCAAGTGGCCACAAAGTTGATCAACGTTTATGGGACGTTCCTGGGTCTTTAAGGGGAACACCGCTCCTGGGGCATTAATGGGGACTTCTAGGAACACTTCCAGCGACTCAAGAACATTCCTGGGATAGTGGATAAAGGGCTTAACCACCGGTGGGCATCTTTTGTAACATTCTTCATGTAGAATATCATTTCTTTTGTGCCCAAGACAGCCCAGAAATCATCTGCTTTTGTGTTTTTAGAGATGAAAAGCTTGTCGGGCTTCACTTATTCATTTGTCTACAGTTGCTTATAAATATAGAGAGGCCTTGATGACCTCCTCATCAGTATCTGTCCTCAGGCATTGTGAAACTTCAAGGATTAGACTCATATTCTATTCTACCTCTGGTACAAATGTGAGTGAATGACACTAGGGTCATTTAATGTATAAAGGTTTGCAGTGGCTCTCCCTGGTGGTAGTATTGTGTATTGCATTGTTTCCATTCTGTTACCTCCACTCACATTCATTCGTGCGTCTGCTCTCAGCCGTGACTCACCGTGATCTAATTTAATAACACTTTGGCGGTCAAATTCAGCTGTTGCCACTGCCGCATATACTTGTTAGTGTCTTCCTTGAGCAACTACTTCATAAAGAAAGAAAGTGCTTGTGAGATCGTCTAAGACACCCCAACATTGTGTATCCAAAGGCAGTACCACTAGGCTGCTTAGCACCCAACACAAATGCACCAAGCAGCACTCAGTGCTTAGCGACCATGCACCTTCTAAATCCAATCAATTCAAAGATGGTTAACTGCCCTTTCAACTCGACCAAACCTCAGTTAAAAGATTGACCCAATTCTTACCTTTACTCATATTTACATGTTACTAAGATTTTATTTTAACTGGGGTTACATTTCCCGGAAGTCCAGGATGTTCTAATGCGCCCGCCTATGGTGAGATAGTCCTCCTTTGTATGTGGTTCTGGCCAAATCAATGTCCTCTTATGTTTAAACCTATAACTAATCAATGAGTCACATAATATCATATATTCAAAAACGTTTGCACAAAAGTAAAGATTTGGGAACAACCTTAATATTGTTGTCTCAGAGGTTCCATATTCAAGAGCAAAAAACGCACAGCAGGAAAAACTACACCATCAAATACAATCTTTTTGATTTAGAGGAAATCTGGCTTACTCGGCACAGTCTTAAAATGGAAGATCTTTGACATTTTTCACTTTAGTATCCTTTTCTGTTGGAGTATAGATGGTTTAATGGATTCGATTCTTAATCTTCCATTAGGGACAACAGCCAATCATACTATCATCCCCAGCACTGTTTTTCACTGTCATTTGCTGGAATACATATATGACCTTTCCATTTAATTAACTAGTCAGACGTGAGGTGAAAAATTAAATTAAGAGACAGATGAACATAATGGCAATGAGTTTTAATTATTTTTTTGGACAAAATATTATCTATTCAGTTTGTTGGATACAAATTGGATGAAATATGAAAAGAGTTTCCACGGCAACCAGGCCGCTTGATTTTTCGTTTAAAAAATATGACATTTTTTAGAACTGCACCTCCTAACATGTAGCAAAGAATATTTAGTTTTACATGCAATCTCTTCCATGCACACAGGATTTCATCCAGTGAACAAAAACATTTTCCTGATATTTTGCACTTCAGGGACATCATCTCATTTGGGGTGCTTTATTTCCTTTTAAATACTTAATTCTGATTTTTACTTTTAACTGGATGAAAAAAGTCGTTTTCCCCTTTAGAATGTGATGAAGGAAGACTTAGAGGGCAAACAACTAAGAAACCTCTCTCAGAACCCCTAGCCTTAATGTGTGATGAGGATGAAGAATGGAAAAGTTATGATGAGAACTAAAACCAATGTCAATCAAACATTTGTTCATGGTGTTGGTAAAAGTCCTAATGGCAGATTTCATGCAATTTTATCATGAGCATAAATAAATATTGAATAGATATAATCACCTGCTCCCATGCTTGTTTAACAAAGCAATATAAAAATGTTAAAAGACAGGTTACAGCCATATCTTACCATCACACAGTGTAGGTGTTACCGCATTTTGCTCATATCCATCTTTGCAACTACATGCATAGCTTCCTATTGTATTTGTACACACACCAATGAAGCACCTACCAGAATCTGCACACTCATCAATATCTTCATAGGAAAATAGTATCATAATCAAAATGAAATGATTATACTATTCAAAAGGATCATTATAGAACATTTCTATCAAATGTACATTTTTTACAATATTTGCAAATACATTCTTAAATCAGGCCTCAATTTATGTTCTAGTTGACTAAAAAACTATTCTGTACATTTTTCAAAGGTTACTAAGGTATAACAGCCCTATAAACATTATTTGCACGTGGCCATGAACACCAAGAATAATTCAATGGACTAATACTCTTCATGATGATGATATTATATATATGAGAAATGTGTTTTTCAGAAAACTTATACATATATATTTCATAGTTTTTCTATGAAATATTATTTCCTAATTTCTGGAAAAATAAATGACTCACCAGCACATGTAGAACCATCATACTCATAACCATTCATACATTTACATTCATAGCTTCCTATGCTATTCTCACATATTTGAGCACATCCATGTCCCGTGGAGGCACACTCATCAACATCTGAGAGTGGTAAATAACTAAATTTAATTGATAACTAAGACCTAAGACAAATATTCGATCAGATTAAAATAATGACTATTCATTGGGATTAGGATATCTCTATACAAACCTACACACAAAGATGGCAAAGATGCATCATTTTCATATCCACTTCTACATAGACATTGATATCCGCCATCATTGTTCAAACATACATGTCCAAAGCAAGAACTTGGATCTTGAGTACATTCATCTATATCTGAAATGGATCAAATTAAATTGCACATTTCGCATCATGACTATCTATCTATGGGAGAAAACCTCCCATGCTGGATTAACTCCTGTGTGAATCATTTTTTAAATGTTGAATATAAAGGGCCATTCAAGCGTGAAATATCAGAACCCCCAATGAACAACCCAAACCAAAATCCCAGGATTCTGTCCTCATTGTTTTGGGTCAATTTCATGTCAGTATTATATAAGATATGAAGAATAGAGAATTTTAAAGGAATAATATAGTAACATACCAGTACAATTGGAAAAATCTTAGAACTATGTTGCAACTATGTTGCAACAACTGCCATGAAGTAATTGAACTACAGATGTCCTCTCATAAATTAAGAGGGAAGCATTATATTACAATGGCAATTTCCTTCTTTTTCAAACGAAAAAGGAAATGGTCTCACCTTTTGTATGAGCTATGCTTTCATAGGATAAGTAGTACTTACCTGTACAAACTCCATCTCCTGTGTAGCCCACCATGCACTGACATTGAAAGCTTCCAGGAGTATTGATGCAGTCTTGTGGACAGCCATGTGAACCAGCGCATTCATCAATATCTGAAGTTTTAAAATTTGTCTATAGATCTTAGGATTAAATTTTGTATAACATCTATCAATGAAGACAGACACACAGTACTTACCATCACAGCAGGTTGGTTCTGCGGCATTCTTCTCATATCCATCTTTACAATTACACTCATAGCTGCCCATAGTGTTGGCACACACACCATTAAAGCAATGGACATTATCTGCACACTCATCTATATCTGGATGTCAGAAAGATATCCAAGCTATATATTAGTAAACAGTACAACCATCTCAGTCATGGATCACCACAAAAAACATGGAAATAGAATCAATGCTGCAGAAAGGTAGTTTCTATGTAGACTACTGCATATTTCATATTTGGAGAATATTACCAATGGAAAAGACAAAATGAAAATATACTATATAACATAAAGAAACAGAATTTGTTGGACATGTAATGAGAAGAGAAGCTCTAGAATGAAGGACAAGTTGAAAATAAAGTCTCTGCATCCATTAGAGATTTTCTAAAGGAGCCTTGAATATTAGTTTTTTGCATTCCCCTCCTATTGACATTTTATATTGCGAGTCACCTGTACAAGTACTTCCTGTGTAGCCCACCATGCACTGACATTGAAAGCTTCCAGGAGTATTGACGCAGGCTTGTGGACAACCATGTGCACCAGCGCATTCGTCTATATCTGAAGTTTAAAAATTTGTCTAGAGATCTTAGGATTAAATTTTGTGAGAGATTTTATGAAAATGCAAATATTAATGATGTAAATATGAATAGGTTATGTGCCATCAAACTGGAATAACTTCTATAAGCATAACTTCAGTACATTGTTAAAGGCCAGTAATTGTACTACTCTTTTCATGAATTCGAATTTATTTCTCAGCAAGACATACCTTGTCATGAGTACATGTTCATGTACATGAGATTCTCTTACACATTTAAATATGGGTGAATTGAATAACCTTCATGGCCATTTAAGTCTTACAAACTGGCCGTGTCAAGGGCGATTTCCAAGAGAACCAAGGAGCTTTGCAAGGAATCTGATTTGCACATACATCTGGCTTACCACTTTTTACTTTCCGTGATAATTTCAATGCATCAAAAGTGTTCTTACCATCACAGCAAGTGGGTATTGAACTACTAAGCACGTAGCCGGTCTTGCAGTCACATTCAAAACTTCCCATTGTATTCATACACAAACCATTAAAACAATTCGTATGATCAAGGCATTCATCAATATCTACCATAAAGAGACGGACGTAGGTTAAGCAAGTTTGTAAACGGATTCAAGAAAATATATCTCACAGACTGTAAATAAATAATGCCATAAATGCTGGCCTATACATTTAATGGAATCAGTGGAACGTTATAAAATCTAACAGTCTTATTTTCGATATACAGTTATAAATCAAAAGTAAGATCCGGAAAGGTATTGATCAATGTGTAATTTATGTCTTGTTACTTACATGTAAGGATGTTAAATATATATGAGAGTCATAAGTAAATCAAATGTACGAGATACTTTGAACAATAAATCGGGGTGTGTATAATATATATATCCGATTGTATATAAATGTACTGTTTATATGATATTATCTTATTCAATAGTTTAAAGGTCATGATATTACTGGTGTAGCCGATGGAACTCATGCAATTAGAAGTCAAGTTGTAAAGTATATATATACAAAGTATATATACATATACAAAGAAAATCTTTAGATACAATTGTTTAGTTTAACTATTTCATATATTTTCTAAACAACTTGAATCGGAAAGTATTTTTCAGAAATAGTGCAAGTTTGAAATATCGAGATACCAGCAGATCTTCCAGTGATTTGGATATAATTTGAAGTCATATAATCAGGCATCACTACTTTCGGTGTTCAAGGAATTACACACAGAATTACACACCAAATTGGGAAATTTTTAAAAGATGGAGTTTCCCAGAATATGGAGATGATGTATTGAAGTTAGTTCTTTTACATTAATTTCTTGATAACGATGCAAAAGGAAAACTATTCTGTCACAAGGACCTACCAGTACACGTTGATCCATCCCCCATATATCCTGCAGAACATTGGCATTGAAAACTTCCTGGCGTATTTATACATTCTTGTGGACAGTTGTCTGTGCCTGCTGCACACTCATCGATGTCTAGCAATGAGAATATTCAGCTAAGCAAGTAGCTAATGTCATCCCCGCAGCTTGATTGATTCTCAAATAACTTTAAATTGATATCAATTGATAGAGTCAATTAGTTTTCCTTTAAAGCAAGCAACTGAGTGATAATAAGTGAAGTCACCACAAGGAAGGACTTCAGTGGGTGGGTCTTTGAAATATAAATGTGGACTTTTATGAAGCCCTGTAGCAAAAACAACCGGACAAAAACAAAATGTTGGTCAAATATCTTATAGATGGTTTGTAAAAGAACAACAAAGAGAAGTAAGGAAATATTCAGTTTTGACCGACGTTAACTGGGAATGCCGCCCGGCCCCCCCACTCAGGGGTAAAAAGTGTATGCTCTTTTGTTCCCAATTTCACGGAGAAAGGGGTCATTTTTCACTCACAAACGCGGAGCGCGAAATCAGAAATAAGGGTACCAATTTGCAGCTGAAATCTGCGAAATGCTAAAAAAAGGGGGTATTTTTTGCAAGTGAAGTCCGCGGAATGCTTGAAAAGGGGGTATTTTTGGCGACGCAACGTCGTCGTCATCGTAGAAACACTCCCTAGCAACATGCCTGAGATATCATATATATATGAGCAGTTCTCACGAAATGGGCTCAATCCCTTTTTCCATCTTTACCGACGTGTAACTTAGCAGATTTATCAAGTAGTGAGAATTGAACCCTCCAGATACCTTCATCTCTCCATGATGATTTGTGCCATATATACTTTTATACATCTAACTTAAGTATTAAAGGAACTATAGATCCTTAAAACAGTGGTTTTTTGGGCCAAAATGCCATTTTCAATTCATAATTTGATTAAATAAAATAGAAAATACTAGGTACATGAGATTTAGCACTGAATTTCTTCATCAAATATTATTAAAGTGTATATATCAACGTTATATATTCATGGTAAGCGATATTCTATGCCTAAATATAAACCTTCCATAATATTATGTTCTGAAATGACTGGCAAAAAAAAATGCATGACCACATCACACATTTTTTAATTGCTCTGATTAGAGATAGAATATATATCCACAGTCGACACCTCGGCGCCTATATTTGGCGGGAGCAGACAAGTGGCCACTGAGCCACGCCTCCTTCTTCCATCGTCCAATCAGATCGTCGCGCCCAGCTACTATGATGTATGTCAACAAGCACACATTCTATGAACACTTCTCAACGGTTCGCAGCATTGCGCGGATATGTATAGACTCAAAAAAATTTATTTTTGAGGTGAATCTTTGGACATTGTGTCAAAATGAATCCGAAAGGAAGTAAAGCGTGTGTGAAGTGCAACACCAACCACAAGCCTCTGGTTGGTGATGAGTGCAAGAATACGGCATCGACAGCTGAGACCGAAAATGTGAATAGTCATATTATCCATTCATCATGGATGTTATTTCAGGTGTGAGCCACTCTTGTTTTTTTTTGACATTGTTAAAATTCTTCATGGGACACATTCTATCAAGGTACAGATTTATGTTATTAGACATTATATCCCAACAAACATTTGGGTCATTACACTTATAGAAATCATGCCAGTTTAGATCTCTTAGTATTTCATTCAGGATATTTTGGTTTAACCCTTTCATATCTCTGGCTCGAAAAGTACTTTGTTCATAACTATTCCGATTTTTCTTGATGATTAAGAATACTGGGAAATGATCAGATGAAGTGTTTTCAACCACACCTGAGGATTGCACAATGTCTGAATTTGAATAAATATGGTCAATAATTGATTTGGTTTTTAATGTTGTTCTAGTTGGGACAGAGATGTGTTGCTTCATGCCAAATTTGTCCATGACAGTAAATAACTCTTGAGAATGGCTTTTTACGTCTAAAATATCAATATTGAGGTCTCCTGTTAAAATTATAGTATGTTTATTATTTAGTTTTGTCATGATTGATTCAATATATTCTAAGCATGGTGCAGTCCTTCCTGACGGGGGTCTATACACTCCAACGACTATGCAAGGTTTCATACTCTTGCTTTTATTGAAGTAATCATTAACTCAATATCACTGTTGCTGACGGATAAGTCAGAATAAATATCAGTATCAATCTCGTATTTATCATTGATGTACATACATAACCCTCCCCCCCTCTTGTTTAGTTTTCTATCGTGCCTGACCAGTTCATACCCTTTGATGTTAAAAGAATTTGAGTGGTTACTACTTTTTAACCATGTTTCAGTCAGGCAGATAGCACTTATTTTATAGTTCGAAGTTTCAATGCATTTTTGTAGATTACTTAAATTTTTTGGTAAGCTCCTAATGTTCCAATTAACAATGGAGAAACCTTTACTATTGGCAAACGTCTGGAAAGAGTCCAGTATCTTCACATTCATTTCTGACATAATATAGCGATGTTATTGCGGCTTTTACGGTAACGGCTAACACAATAAATGACTAATATAATGTGCATGCAGATTCATATAACATAAACAATTATATAACATAAACACCAGTTCGTAGGTGTGTTGGTACTAATAGAAATGTCTATTATCATCATTATCAATATGAGCAAATGACAGACATTTTGAGGTTCATGTCTAACACAGAAATGACTAATATAATATACATATAAATTCCCATAGCATAATGGCAAGTTTATAGAAGAGTTGGTATTCATTGAGATGCCTAGTATCATCGTATTAATATTCATAATACAAGTAAATAGCAAGACGTCCCAAAGTTCATGTCAGCTGGTCGCATGATGAAAACAGTTCGAGGTTAACTCTATACGAGTTACTGAGTGATAATAAGGGATGTTTATTCGTTATTTATAGCCTAATAGTTTGAGATTTGGCAGTATTTCAGTGTCAGTTTGATTTACTTATCCTTTTTTGGCGATCAGGTCCTTTCGTACCCTCCCGATTATTTCTCCCTTGAGGTTATTGCCTGGTAGTCTTTTTGATGAGATTTTGTCAGGCTCTGTCCTGAGGTTGGGGAAGCGGAAGCCGGCTCCCCACTTACGGTTGAGAGTGACCTCGTAGAAATGTTCAAAAGGTTCCGCAATGAGCTTATTTTTTAGATTTAAATTTTGTTCAAATTTTTCCATAATTAATTCGTACATTAAATCCTCTTCCTTACTTTGAAAGTCTTTGCTTGACTCGATTTAGCGTGTCAGGTGCTTCGCTCCGTACGGTGACGCCGTTCGTTGAATCTTGTCCGCTACTTTGTTCATTCCCGCGCTGACAACTTTTAAGCATTGATATGCATGCTCAACTGTTTTGTATTCAATTTCGTCGTATTTTAGGGGTGATTGGAAAAAATTAGAGAGATAGCTGTGCTCTCCATAGTAACCGAGAGCATCACCATTATCTATAACAATTTGTGAAGCAATATCTGGTGTACACTTGTCAGGCAATCTATATAAATCCTTGGTCGTATAGGATATACCATCAAGTATGATATGGTTGTAGTAGATCTTGGCATCGTGCCCATTTTTCAAGAGTAATGCCAGGCAGTTGTGGAGAACAGTTTTCTCATGTGGAAAAATCTGCAGGCCTCTTGAGTTGATCCAGATATAGTAAAACTTTTCATTGTCACTTTTGTTCAAGGTATATATGGTCAAATCCGGAAATTTTGTAACATTTTTGGTTTGTTTTACAAAAACACCCACAGTTTTTGCAAAATATGTCCGAACCTTGATTTTTTTCTTGCATTGTATACGAAAATATGTATTATATGATGTTGGAAAATTTTATCACTGTAGTCCATGTCTTTAGTTATCAATTATAGCCCCTGATTCATGATATAAATAAGTTTTATACTACGAATCCATTTTCATGGCACAAGAATCAGTAAAATTATTTTAATTATAATTTAATTAATATATCTCTGAGATACCCATCACATGTCAGAATAAGTGTGGCATAAGATTTGTAACCTGGCTATAATATCTTAGGACTGAGCAGGGAAAGACAAAAAATGTCTAAAAATGGACCAAAAAAGCTTTTATACTACGAATCCACTTCTAAATGAGATATCTAAAGAAATAAAAAAGAATAAGAATCCAGCTTTTCAAATTATCATTATTAGATTCTTGTGATTCTATGGGCAAAGTTTTAAAGATTTAGTGTTTATGCATTTGGTGTGGTGGGAGCCAGTCTGAAAAAAGCCAAATGCCAAATATTTATACTACAAATCCACAATGTCATCTAGTGTTAGTTTGATGAACAGTGCCACCACCTACCATTTTACTGCTTAGCTGACTTATCCAGTGTCAATGACCGTTCAAGCTTTGTGCCATTGAAACCAATGTAAGTCTTATTTCTACTGGTTTTCTTGATAGCTTGTCTTATAAAGTCGGAAATATTAAAGATCAGGACGATCAATTCAGCCATAATTTACGTTTTAGCCATATTTAAGTCAAATTTTCACTATGAATCCATTGGCCATACGGCCTGAGCAATAATAGGAGCTGTTCACTGCTTATTTGTAACTGGTTCTTTTGGTATTGATGGTTAACATAGGTGGATTTGTAGTATAAATGGATTCGTAGTATAAATGTAATTTATAGTTTAAGCGTTTTTCACTCAAATTCTTGGCATATTTACCATCATTTTGAAGGAAATGAATGTTGCTAGAGGTAATTTAGTCGATTGGATGCCAGTGGACGTATCATATATGCTTTTTTATTTCTATTATTATTATAACTACCATTACGTGTGTCGGATTTAAATGCTTGCTGTGGGAAGAGAAATGCTTCTAGGACAATATGATCAAAAATACCTGAAACCATGCTACAATATCCCTGGTCACCAAGGATGAAGATTAAAATAATTTTAGAACGTACACATTAGATGAAAATCAAGCCATTCAATTTCAATAATTACTTTTATACTACGAATCCACTATGAGAATATTTATACTACGAATCCACTTAATTACATAGGAAATAATATTGTTTAACATCAATTTTTTTTGAGAAATGTTTTACAGATGCTGACAGCTTCCTCTACACACAGTTTCAGGAGTTATACTTGATTGATATTGGAATCAGGAACGATACAACATTTCATATATTTCAAAATTAGAGATTCATTCCAGAAAAATTAATTGCTTTCGCATAGATGGATAAAAAATACCTGAAACCATGCTACAATATCCCTGGTCACCAAGGATGAAGATTAAAATAATTTTAGAACTTACATACAGGATGAAAATCAAGCCATTCAATTTCAATAATTAATTTTATACTACGAATCCACCATGAGAATATTTATACTATGAATCCATGTAATTACATAGGAAATAATATTGTTTAACATCAATTTTTTTTTAGAAATGTTTTACTGATGCTGACAGCTTCCTCTACACACAGTTTCAGGAATTATACTAGATTGATATTGGAATCAGGAACGATACAACATTTCATATATATATTTCAAAATTAGAGATTCATTCCAGAAAAATAAATTGCTTTCGCATAGATGGATAAAAAATACCTGAAACCATGCTACAATATCCCTGGTCACCAAGGATAAAGATTAAAATAATTTTAGAACTTACATACAGTTTCAGGAATTATACTAGATTGATATTGGAATCAGGAACGATACAACATTTCATATATTTCAAAATTAGAGATTCATTGCTTAAAATTTATACTACGAATCCATTTCTTTGGTCTCTCATAGTGAATTTATTGATGATCTCAGCACCATGAAAAGTTTATGATACCATAGATATGTTAGTGTGGAAATTCCTATTTCATCTATCTCATTGTAGATTAAGGTTATTTCTATATAGTAGTGAAACATAGGAAGTATAAGAAGTGTTATTTCAGTACTGGTAAATTCCATCCGGGTTCAGGACAATTGTCGCTATTTGGATATAATAAACCCATATTAACCAGCCACCTTCTCCAGGGTGACTCACTTGTGGACATAGCAGCGAGGTCATTGCGTTAACGCATGCTGACGTCAGTTTCTGCCACGTGGTAGAACCAGCATCTATGACGTAGCGTTTTGGATTGGTAGAAAATACACAAACTATCGGGGAAGTCGGGGGGTTCTCTCGCTGGACACATACGAATAAGGTGTAATATGGCTTTTGGGCAGGGTGGAGAGCTACAAGACCTGTGAACTGGACTTAGTGGGTTTTTGAGTATAGAGACTTCTCTCAACACCCAATGGACAAAAGGACTTGCTCTCCCCCAGTGAAGGCCTGTGTGAAACTCCCCTAAAGGTAGGCAATGCCTAAAGCTATAATTGAGAGATCCTAAGTGCAGGTAATTACCAGATGGAAGCCAGGTGTATTGTGTGAACTGAAGATATATATTTTACCTTATGTGTATTGTAACGGCACCATTTCATCCAAGGATTCTTTCCATTAATAAATATACTTGCACCGCATAGAAAGCCACTAATGATTTTGAGTACCTTGATTTATGCATTATAGTGATTATGACTGATTACAACCATAATTAGCTATATTGACATTTGGTGGAGGACCCGTTGCTTTCTGGTGAAGTATACATTGATTGACATACTGATATTTGGTGGAAAAACTCTGTTTTCTGGTCAGGTATACAATAATTGGCATATTGAGATTGTCTTAGATTGTCAATGGATGAGTTGGAAGAAACTCAAGTTTAAAAACCAGATCTGCTTGCAAGGATGAAAGCAAGGACACACTATTTGGGTAGAGACAGAGGGTATGATTTTTCTCCTCTAAATCAGGAGGAGGAAATTGTTGGAAATTCACCCAATACCACGTGAAAGTAGTAGGAGAGAGAGGGGCCTGCATCGCTGCCCCCCTAGAGGCAAAGGAGCCCATTGACACTCAATGCTATAGGGGAGTTGGGACAGCAGCAGCTGCTACTCAGCAAAGTGGCTCCATTGCTAGTGTTGCTTATTCATACAGACCGTGAAGAATATTTCAGAAGGGGATATGGTTTGGAATCAGGAGCAGTGGATGAGACAAGCTGAAAGACACATGTTCTCCATGAGGCACGGCATCGATAGGTTGACGGGCATGATGGAAGATTTGGCAGGGAGAGTGGACCGAGTGCTTTCACACAGAGACACGGGCAACACGGTGTTACAGAAAGAACAAGACCAACAAAGCAGTGGTGAGGAAAAGTCGCCATGTCAGAGATTCAATGGAAATCAACGCCCCCGAAGGGAGCAAGTTAAGTGCTTTTATTGTGGTAAATTTGGTCATTATAAAAGAGAGTGTTACAAGCTTAAAACTGACGCTAGTGGAAGTGATCAGAGGAATGATGGCCTGCGCCATTATAATGTCACAAATGATGCTGCTCAGTATAGACAGCAGGTGGGGTACACTATGCAAAAAGGTGTTGATAATGTTTATAATGACGATTGCAATAGTGTGGGTAGTAGGATGTCAATTTGTCCAGAAAATGTAAACCCCGTAACCAATACACTTTCCCCCGAGAAGGCATGGTGGGGAAAGGTGTAATGTAATTGTGAGAGATACAGTGGCCTCGGGGTATACAGCTACAGGGGAAAAGTTTAATCTCCCTCTTTTTCAGGATCCATTTTTTTCTCACAGATATAACTGATGTTAATAATTCTTTGGTGTACTCTACTTTACCTGTGGATTATACTGATCATACTCTATCAGGGCATATCAATGGAGTAGAAATCAAAATTTTAGTGGGCACAGGTGTGTCTATTTGTGTGTAGTGTGATTTGATATATATATTTAAAATAATAAAAAAAAAGGAAAGGAAAAAAAAATTACTGGAGGGAGGTATGTTGATCTGGGCCCCATAATAGTATGTTACTAGGCAGATGGGAAAGCCATTACTGCCATAAGTTACAGGGACTACTAAGTATAGGTTTGGTTTGGTATTATACCCTGTCACTATTTTTGTGTGGCCACATTTAAATAAAAATATAGTGTTATTTTGGGTAGGAATTTCCTAATGACTCATCAATTTTTCTAAGTTACAGAGGGTCTGATTGCAGCTAAATGTATTGCATGTATTTTACTCTAACCATGTACCAGTGCACATTCTAAATTAATTCTTTAAATTCTAAATTCAGAGAAGTCAAAGCTTATTAGAAAAGGTCTATTGTGAGGTTGGGTGACTATCGAATGCATCACTAAACCTGCCCCATTGTTATGCGTGGTGGGGGCAGGCAATAAACAGCCTGAGGCATTTACACCTTGGGTGAATGTGGACCCAGGCAATTTGGATAGTGAACGGAAAAATAGGGTATTTGCACTGTGCACATAATATTCAGATGTTTTTGCAGGACCGAATAGTGTACTGAAGTTGTATTATTATTAATTATCATTAATCAAATTAATCACCCAAGTCACCCAAGCCAATTTGTTATTAAAGTGGCTAAGATAGTTAAAATGAGTAGTCATGGAATCGTGTGAAACTTTGTCAGTGTAATCATATATGATAGGTATAGCAATATCTGAAGTATTGAGTATCAGCATTGCGTTTTCATTCAATGATTAGTGAATATGTGTAATGAATGGGTTAGAACCTAAACCCATGTCAAATCCATGAGGAAATGGCTTTGGAGACCAGGAGGTGCTGCCAGATTTAGCCCTGGTGGCAGAATGCCCTTTGTACTGATCAGTGCCGACCTGGGGGTTACATAATTCCAGATGTCATCCCAACTGACAGTTTGAATATTGGATTGGCAAGCAAAAAAGATTTTGCTCTCTATTTTACCACATATCTGATATAATATGAATGTTAGAGTTTTGATATCCACAGGAGTTATTTAGGAGGGTAAGGTGAATCAAATACTAGAAAATGAAGTAGAAATTCCGTTACTCGATAATCTAGCCAGCAACAGTGAGACGTGTCACTTTAATTATACATTGTTATTTCGAGGCTGACAGGTAGATATATTGAATGACCCACTGGATGCAAGTGAGGGAATCCCCCCATCTTGAGAATTACAAGAGGTCCCAATGGCCTTGAAATACAGGTTTGGAAATGGACCAGGGCCTGAAAATATGTAATTATATATATTTGTCACAGGTGAGGTTTCTATTTATTGTTTTGAGTTTTCAGGAAGAATTTTCTTGAGAGCTGCATGATACTAGCATATAAAGTATTTGCAGGGTTAGGCAGGTAATGACATTTCTGTGACATAATGAGAGAAAGGGTGTGTTGTATATGATATAATATGTGAATAACTATTAACTTCATAGTTATAACGTTGGCTCCGCGTTGATATAGAATAAGAAACACATAGGTTTGATGCCTAGAGAAGAAATTGGAAATTAAAACCAATAGAAAAACAAGAAGGATTAAGGAAATAATTAAAGCATGCATGCTAGTTAAATTGACAATACACAAGAAAGGGGTGCACAGGACATTGTCTGTATTCGCATTGCGAAGTTTTTACAAAGAGCTGATATCAGCCTTAAAGGTGACAAAAGTGGGGGCTAGCCCATTTAAGCTATTGTTGAACTGCAAGGGTTTTGGGGGTGGTGGATGGAAAGGTGCTGTGTAAGTGCACTTTTAACGCAGTTGCCATGACCATTAGCCATTTTCCCTAAATGCCCTTAGCTTGGTCGAGAAGTCTTGTGTCAATACGGTTTTATCACAGTGGTCCCCCATCAAAATTAAGACGGGGTGCACACAAGTTAATGGAAACCAGGTTTGTGCAAACACCATACCCGATGGTGTTTACTGCAATAAATAATTCATTAGTATTAATTAGCTGTCACATGGAGAAATGTATTACTTTGATAGATAGAAACGTTTAGGCTTTTGTAACGAACGGTTGGAGGAAAAACTTTCGTTGAGTTTTGAGATGTCTGTTTCAGCAGCAGAAAGCCTGATTGAAATGACTGAGCAAACCCTAGGTGTAGCAAGAGCTATTATAACAACACAGCAGTTTCTGCTTGTGGAAAGCCTAAAAGAATTAAGGGTTATTGAGACAGCAAAAGGAGGAGCAAAGATTCGTCGACCACAAATTAGAGGGGAAATTACCCCAGGAAAGAGGAGATATTGCTGTGAGAGTTGTGGGGTTTCTTTCTCTGCAAACTCAAGTCTATCAAGGCATCGTAAGGCTTTCCATAGAGACAAGATGTTTGCCTGCGATGAGTGTGATTTTGCCTTTAAGAGTGAGGATTACCTTGCTTGCCACAAAAATAGTGGAGCCTGTAAGGGAATATATTCCCATGCCCTGTGGCCAGTTGGACAGCTGTTGGAGAATAATCCAACAGGGCCATTACCAGTATGGCTTGGACCGAATGTGGAGGACATAGAGCAAGCAGCTGATGATAGCAAATTGAGTAAGTTTGAGAATTGCATCTTTTTATCTAAATCTAGATGACATATTTTTGAGGTGTGGAAACATATGGAGAGTTGGCTTGGCCTTATCAGGTCAGCAATAGGGGACTTGCACTTACAGCTAGTGATACAGAGTTGGTTGGATAAGATTTTTACTATTGTTTGTAGGTTTTCTCTTGTTTCTGGAGAATCCTTGATTTCCATCTTTGTCTTGGAGGAATAACTTGTTCATTTATTTTATGAATGAAAGATCTAAAGTACAGAGGTTGGCAGATGAATTAATTAGACAAAGGGGATATATTAAAGAGTGGGAAATTTGATTAGGAGTATTTTGGGAGAATTATTTCGGGATTTTACCTCAATGAAGGGGATCACTGGTTGGTCAGAACATTTGCAGGCTGCCATGTCTCAGAGGCAGCATAAGCTGATGGTAGTATACATAAGGCTTCCCCAATAGAGCCATTAGAGAATGGTACAACCTACCTTCAGAAATTTATGAATTAATTGATAAAGAAGAATCAACGGAACAAACTCAGAAGTGCCTGATCAATCAAACTATAACAGGAATTTCAGAACTATATAAGATGTTAATATAAGATGGAAAATGCGGTAATGTGTTTTTTTTGGGAAACAGCAGTGGCTTAGAATTTGTTTGTGATTAAAATGATAGCCACAAAATGTAGATCCTAGCAGCAAGGTGAGGGAATTACAAATACTGATAAAATTAGCATATTGAATTTATTATAAAAGACATTAAACAAGAGAAATCAAATGCACAGATGTCTAAATTATAGAATTATTGTTAATAAGTACTGTAATAGTTATTATCTGTTATTGTTATCATTTGTGTTGAGACTTAGATATGATACAAATATAAATGAGGACAGTGGAGGCTGAAGGATTACTGGATGAATGGAGAGTTGTGAAGCTAGTTTATTTTTAAAAAAATACAAAAATAAATGTCAACATAATTTAATTCAGGTAGATTATATAAGTATCAAAAACACTCTCATTCAGTGCATGTTTTTTTCAAATTAATTGGTGTCACTACCCAATACTATATCATAAGATTTCAGATTTTAGGTGTTCATGCTGTTGAGGATGACATGCTTCATCTCTGCTAAATTCATAGAAAAGTTTCAAAGCTCCCAAGGATGGGGGAGTTTAATCCAGTATTTACCGCTCATATGCGGCAGGGAATCTTTATCCTTTTTGTTTTCTGAATAAAAATACATAGTTGGAGCATCATTTTGCATGGTGTTTCTTTCTATTGCAGTAACCAGATTACTATGGATTTTTCCATAAGCCATTTTCGATATATTGAAATACATCTTTGGTCATCATTACATTACAATTATGATGCAATTCCAGGGTTGGGGTTCTATGATGAGCTCCTGTAGCTTGGATGTAATGCTCTGTTTGGTGGTTTTTGCTTCCGTCACCCTTGCTGGGAATACTCCAAAGAATTATTACTACAGCTGGGAAAGCCAAACTAAGTTAGATTATTTGGACAGTATTGTGTCCATGATTTTGCTTTAAAGTATCATTTATAGCTGTGAGCTATGGAATGCCTGTAGGCACAGTCAGATTTTTAAGGGAATGTATCACTAGCGGACGTTTTTGTCCAGCAGCATTGTTGCTTAAAAAGTGTAGGTTTTGTGTTATGGATGCAGATATGAGTAACAACACTGATTTGTTGTTGAGATTGGTTAAATTAGACTCCACAGAGAGGTTTCAGTTAGCTAAAGATATTTGATGTTCCTCCACTTACTAGAATTATTTTAGTTCCAAAGGTAACTAACCAAAAGGTGGTCTATACCTGGCGGGGGTCGAGGTACATTTGAATGTGCCGGGTGACTACATTTATGCTAGAGAGAAATATAGAATTCCCGTTGCTATTAAGGGAAATATAGAATTCCCATTGCTATTAAGGGAAATGTAGAATTCCCATTGCTATTAAGGGAAATATTTTGAGTTTCATTGGGAAAGGGACGTCATATTAGGGACAGTCCTATTAGGGCAGATTTATGCTACTCGGTTTGCCTTGGGGCAAATTGGCTTAGACTAGAATGGAGACTAGAATGGAGATGTGTGGGGTCACTAATAAGTCAGAGTTGAGGTTTTTCCTGTCTCAATCTGCAGTACATTTATTCAACGAATTATCGCCATCGTCTAGGGAGCATAGACGTCTGGGTCAGATTTATTCACATTCTTGTTTGACTCCCATGGCCAACCTTCTTTCCCAACATCCCTGTTTAGCTCAGGGACTGAGCTACCTATAGGGGGGGAGAGGGGTTAGTAAGTCTCATTGAATCAACAGGTGGGTAGGTGGGATCATCATCCCTGAAAGTTGACCCTACTGTTTCTCCGGGATCCACAGAGTGACTCTCACAAAAATGAAATCCATGCCAAACTTGAACAATAGTGAGGGTTATATACGTGTTGATGTGTTGCATGTATTATTCATGTTATTTTAGATTTAGTAGTTACCTGTTCGTGAAATATGTATGTATTTAAAGTAAATACAGCTGTGATTGTAGGTATGTTTTAAGCCGTATTAGTGGGCTTGTGCTTTGTAAGGTGCTTTTTCCCATTAGGGAATGTATCTATATTCTACTTGTAATTGTAATTTGTCAATTTGAGTGGACTATACCACTGATCACGGTCTTGGTTTTTCTCTTTAAGTGATTGGCGGAGTCCAGGGACCGGGTGGAGCGGACCCAAAGGTTGAAGTGGCGCAGGGGCAGTGCTGATACAGCACCGGCTGGCACTGGGGCTCGGGAGGAAGGCCCATGGCCAAGAGATTTGTGCCTGTTAATCAAGGTGGGGCAGCCATCAAAGGCTCTCATGGGAAGGGTCTCATTTTGGGCAGTGACCAGTTTCTTCTCTCCCGATGCCACCATGGTCAGGTTCCTGCTGCTGCTGCCGGAGCACCTGATGCATAGGGTGCTCTTGGCCTTTTCCACCTGGAGCTCAGTAAGGTCTATCCAGAGATTCACTAATCTGATGTGCAATAATCAGGGGAAGGACTGGTTAAATTTCTTTATGTATTTCCTAGATATGAATGTCCTCCAGCATATCATCCCCAGGCTCATCCGAAGAAGTCCTGTTGGCAGCTCAGCAATATTGGTTTGAGCATCCATACATAAATAATAACGTCCCGAATTGGGATAATTAACTTTCTAAAAAGATTTTAGAGTGACTAATGATATTGAAATTCCTGCTCTATTTTCGGATTACAAAGCAGATGTTTTCCAAGGACAGTAGGGGGAGGGTCCTGCATAGACCTCTGAGCAATAGATCGTGGTGAGATAGGTAGTAATATATTTAAATTTAAAAGTAATAGTAGATTCTGCTTGGCTAAAGACTTATTCTGAAATTCTATTGATGTGTGTAGGCTTAGCTCATTAGTAATTCCATTCTGAGTGGTAGGATAGTGATGAAAGAGGATTTTATAATAAATTAAAGTTAGAATTATTCTTAATTAGAGATAATATTCCCCCAACATCTAGGAGTGTAGTTTTTGAGTGCTAAAGTTAATCTTGTTGTTTGTGTTCAGATCCGGACTTTGTAATATATAAAAAAAAGGAGTGTTTCGGCTTTTAACATAACAGAGTGGTAGATATTGGGTTCCCCATGATTTTGTAAGCACAGGGGTCCAGCGAAATAAAACTTCTGAGAAAAAGTTGGACCCTGCTGCATTTGGTGCTATGGTTTGACCTAGCAGTAAGGGGAGAAACTCTTATCATTATTTTACTCCTTGTCCGTTTTAAGAGCACAGGTGTTGTATAAAGCCCTACTAATTTATGAGGTATGTTGTGAGTCATGTACTGTTTTTGTGTAAGTTTCCCACACTTCCATAATATGTACTAATTTTACCCTTTTTGCCCGGGAGTGCAAAATAAGGGGGGGAGAATGTTAGTGTGGAAATTCCTATTTCATCTATCTCATTGTAGATTAAGGTTATTTCTATATAGTAGTGAAACATAGGAAGTATAAGAAGTGTTATTTCAGTACTGGTAAATTCCATCCGGGTTCAGGACAATTGTCGCTATTTGGATATAATAAACCCATATTAACCAGCCACCTTCTCCAGGGTGACTCACTTGTGGACATAGCAGCGAGGTCATTGCGTTAACGCATGCTGACGTCAGTTTCTGCCACGTGGTAGAACCAGCATCTATGACGTAGCGTTTTGGATTGGTAGAAAATACACAAACTATCGGGGAAGTCGGGGGGTTCTCTCGCTGGACACATACGAATAAGGTGTAATATGGCTTTTGGGCAGGGTGGAGAGCTACAAGACCTGTGAACTGGACTTAGTGGGTTTTTGAGTATAGAGACTTCTCTCAACACCCAATGGACAAAAGGACTTGCTCTCCCCCAGTGAAGGCCTGTGTGAAACTCCCCTAAAGGTAGGCAATGCCTAAAGCTATAATTGAGAGATCCTAAGTGCAGGTAATTACCAGATGGAAGCCAGGTGTATTGTGTGAACTGAAGATATATATTTTACCTTATGTGTATTGTAACGGCACCATTTCATCCAAGGATTCTTTCCATTAATAAATATACTTGCACCGCATAGAAAGCCACTAATGATTTTGAGTACCTTGATTTATGCATTATAGTGATTATGACTGATTACAACCATAATTAGCTATATTGACAGATACAACTCTCAGGTTGGACTAGCATGAAATCTTTATTATCTAACTCCTCTGTCCTATTATTTATTGGGTTTGCCACAACCTAATGTCAATTTCGACTGGTTCCAGGAGCTCCTGATTAAAAATGTCATGAGATGAAAAAATATGAAAGAATGAAGTTCATTAACTTTCTCACCTGTTTTTCAGGCCACCAAAACATTCCTTTTACTGGGACTAATCAATAAATAACCAGGATCAATTCATAGAGGGTAAAGAAAAGCATAAAAGCAGCATAAATCAATGGATTCGTAGTATAAAAGTGTGAAATTCACTTTGTATTTCAACCATCAACCCTCCTCTTAATATAGAAAAATAAGAAATGATATTTTCAGGGATTAATCTATATATTATCAACATTATATGGACAAAAGATAAAAATGATCAAAGAAAATTTTTTTGAAAAAAAAAATGTTACAAAATTTCTGGATTTGACCATATATTTTCGAGCAGGGCTTTCCTATTTTCTTGATCTTTCAGTTTTATGAGTATCGGTCTGATTTTGCTTTCACTCTTGTATCCAATACGATACACCTCTTCTTCGAAGTCGTCTTCAGTATATAGTGGATTAAAAGCTTGGAATAATGCGAGTATTTCATTCTCAATTTCTTCATTATCCTGTTCTTTAAAATCTTCTAGAATTACTAGCCTGTTGTTGTATTCGGATTTTGGTTTCTTTTCTTCTTGATCCTGACCCCCCTGCTTCCATCTTTGTTGCTGTTTTGGGGCCGGTTTGTTCCATTGGCGTGCTGGCATAGGTTTATTAAAATTATTAAATTCAGAATCAACTGTTTTCAAACTGTTCAGTTTTTGTTGGAGCTCATGTTGCTGAACATTGATGGATGTAAGTGATCTGGAGATTTCCTGTTGCTTGTGTTCAATATCCTCCCTTGATCTTTTGAGATATTTATTAACATTACGTTCAATGTCAACATTTAAGGCAGCTAGGAAATCATTTTGTTGTCGATCCAGATTTGAGACTTTGTCATTAAAAGAGCTCAGTTGTGAATCTACATGTGATTTGTGAGAGCCAATTTCTGCTCTCATTTTTGTGTTATCGGTTAGGATGTTAGATACTGCCAAAATATGCGAATCTAGGCTGGCAGACATTTTTGAGATAAGTTCATTTTGTTTGGTCATTTGCTCCTGGTTCCTATTTATTTGATCCTGGAACATAGCAACGACCCTATTTTCTTGTGTTAGTTTGCATATACCTGTTGAGCTGTGAGGTGTTATAGAGCTGGTTTGAATGGGCATATGTTGCATTGAAGCCATACTGGTGAACGGATACATGACCTGATTTTGTTGATGCTGGAGTTGGAATAATCCAGGATTGTAATGCACTTGTCCCGAGGACGTCATTTGTTGCTGGTTTGGCACCATTTGTTGATGGTTTTGCATCTGAGATTGCTGGTTACGTGATCCTTGTTGATGGTTGAAAGGGACCATGCTTTGATTCGATTGTTGATGCATATTTACTAGGCCCTCATTTACCGATTGGTTGAAGAAGATGTTACTGTCACTTGGCGTGTGTTGGATCGGTGATAGTGAGGGTATGTTGGCGGCCTGTGTTGAGGTGAAGCCCGGCATAGGTGTCGACGATGGTAAATCCATATGCTGGAGCCTTTAATTTCTCTATTTCAGTGTATAAATATAATTATTATTTGTCCGTATTGAGTATGCCTACTAGTCTATCAATTTATTTGTTCTCATTCGTGACTGGTAGATTATTTTCCATGGAATTATAATAGGGTCATGTGCAATCGTTCTAGTGAGCAATATTATGGTGATACTCCTCGCACGCTGGTCTTCAAATGGCGGGACTCTGCACGTATTCAAACTGAGTTTATGATCTGGTAATCCACGGTGATATACTTCGCGTAATGAAGTAATTAAATGTCCTGGTTTGTCTTCAACCATTCATAATTCTTCCTATATTGTTTTCACTGTTCAGTCACTAATCCATACTCTTTTGTGTTAGCGTTACCGTAAGCGCGTTACCTAGCCCTACCTAGCCATCACCTAGCCCTACCTAGCCATCACCTAGCCTAGGTCGGCGCTGGTCAGTACAAAGGGCACTAATTCCCATTACTGCCACCAGGGCTAAATCTGGCAGTACCTCCTGGTCTCCAAAGCCATTTCCTCATGGATTTGATGTGGGTTTAAGTTCTGACCCATTCATTACACATATTCACTAATCATTGAATGAAAAGTCAATGCTGATACTCAATACTTCAGATATTGCTATACCTATCATATATGATTACACTGACAAAGTTTCACACGATTCCATGACTACTCATTTTAACTATCTTAGCCACTTTAAGTATTGCCCTAGTGCCTTGGTCACATAATACTTACCATTGCAGCTGGTGGGTACTGTGGCATCCTTCTCATATCCATCTTTACAGTCACATTGATAGCTGCCCATAGAGTTGATACACACACCGTTGAAGCAATGGACATTATCTGCACACTCATCAATATCTGTTGAAAAGAGCAGATGTACATGAACAGGTTGAGTCCTTTTAGGAAGTGAATCTCACTAATGTCGGGACCACATGTTATGAAATGATTTGATTACAGAAGTTTAGTTTGAATGAAAAGAGCAGTAAGGATGAGAAGCATGTCTACATTTATCCTGGCGCAAAGGGAAATGTGGAATGACTTACCAATGCAGTTAGATCCATCCACTGTGTAACCCTCATTACATTTACACTCAAAGCTGCCAAGGGTATTCTCACAGAGCTGGCTACAGTCATTGATAGCTGTGTCTGCGCATTCATCAATATCTGCAGGAGTAAGAGGTAATTCAAGAATGGACTTAATCAGCTTTCTGGATATGGAAAGGGAGGGTATCTATCAGCAGCATCTGGGTGATTGTAGCCTTGGATATTTTTGCTTTTACCAAACATAATTCCTTCTCACCTTATTTATTTCCCTATGGTCATGGTCACATAATACTTACCATTGCAGCTGGTGGGTACTGTGACATCCTTCTCATATCCATCTTTACAGTCACATTGATAGCTGCCCATAGAGTTGATACACACACCGTTGAAGCAATGGACATTATCTGCACACTCATCAATATCTGTTGAAAAGAGCAGATGTACATGAACAGGTTGAGTCCTTTTAGGAAGTGAATCTCACTAATGTCGGGACCACATGTTATGAAATGATTTGATTACAGAAGTTTAGGTTTGAATGAAAAGAGCAGTAAGGATGAGAAGCATGTCTACATTTATTCTGGTGCAAAGGGTAATGTGGAATGACTTACCATTGCAGTTGGATCCATCCACTGTGTATCCCTCATTACATTTACACTCAAAGCTGCCAAGGGTATTCTCACAGAGCTGGCTACAGTCATTGATAGCTGTGTCTGCACATTCATCAATATCTGCAGGAGTAAGAGGTAATTCAAGAATGGACTTAATCAGCTTTCTGGATATGGAAAGGGAGGGTATCTATCAGCAGCATCTGGGTGACTGTAGCCTTGGATATTTTTGCTTTTGCCAAACATAATTCCTTCTCACCTTATTTATTTCCCTATGGTCATGGTCACATAATACTTACCATTGCAGCTGGTGGGTACTGTGGCATCCTTCTCATATCCATCTTTACAGTCACATTGATAGCTGCCCATAGAGTTGATACACACACCATTGAAGCAATGGACATTATCTGCACACTCATCAATATCTGTTGAAAAGAGCAGATGTACATGAACAGGTTGAGTCCTTTTAGGAAGTGAATCTCACTAATGTTGGGACCACATGTTATGAAATGATTTGATTACAGAAGTTTAGGTTTGAATGAAAAGAGCAGTAAGGATGAGAAGCATGTCTACATTTATTCTGGTGCAAAGGGTAATGTGGAATGACTTACCATTGCAGTTGGATCCATCCACTGTGTATCCCTCATTACATTTACACTCAAAGCTGCCAAGGGTATTCTCACAGAGTTGGCTACAGTCATTGATAGCTGTGTCTGCACATTCATCAATATCTGCAAAATCGAGTGGTAATTCAGGATTTGGGCTTGATCTGCTTGGTCAAATTGATGAAATTGTTTTGGAAAGCCAATGCATGTTAGAAAAGACAAAACACTGATTCTGAATATGGAAAGGAAGGATGTTTACTACCTATACAGAGTGAAGTAACTGTTGCATCAGTTCCATATCCATCCTCACATTGACACTGGTAGCTACCATCAGTATTGCTACATTTCTGTCCAAAGCAGTGAGGTGGATCAAGATTACATTCATCAATGTCTGAAAATGACAAGAACAGTTAATTCATTTTGGCTTGTTCAGGCTTGGTGTGTGTCTGTGTTCCAAGTTAGCAGTTACACATAATGATGCATTTTGCACCAAAATATTAATGAAAAGGAATGGTGTGACTTCCTGTATGGGCTATGCACCCAGGGATTAGCAGGACTCACCTGTGCAAGTATGACCATCTCCTGTGTAGCCCACTTCACACTGACATTCAAAGCTTCCAGGAGTGTTGATACACACTTGTGTACAGTCATCTGTGCCTGCAGTACACTCATCAATATCTGGAGAAAATAAAGGTAATCTTCAACACATGAATGCTTTATAAATATTTGACTAGGGGTGTGAGGCAATACTTTTACAATGTAGGCAGCACCATCTGTGTTACTTCAGCTTCAGTGTTTAGATTGACTGCTCCCACTTAGCACGGGTCCATTATGTTGTCAAAATCACTAAATCTAAGACTGATCACACTCCTCTCACTAGGGACAGGCTGTATGATGTTCGGCCTGGGTCAGCCAATCACTGCTCACCTTTCCATTCTAAGCCCATGTTTCATTCTATCCAGCACCGTACAAACTATGAAACCTTGTGGCAACAATGCAGGACTCATTAAATGAACAATCTGTTTATATACTACCTGAAATTTTTACCAGTTAATTAAAGTATCTTGTAGCTACTGCTAAGTGACTTTGATACTGGTTATATTTTGACTTGTAACTGTGAATCTCTTTTTGGATATTTTTCATGACCAGCTCCTGGCTGTTATTGCCAAACGTTATTCCTTCTGATCTTAAGTATTACCCTAGTGCCTTGGTCACATAATACTTACCATTGCAGCTGGTGGGTACTGTGGCATCCTTCTGATATCCATCTTTACAGTCACATTGATAGCTGCCCATAGAGTTGATACACACACCGTTGAAGCAATGGACATTATCTGCACATTCATCTATATCTGTTGAAAAGAGCAGATGTACATGAACAGGTTGAGTCCTTTTAGTAAGTGAATCTCACTAATGTCGGGACCACATGTCATGAAATGATTTGATTACAGAAGTTTAGGTTTGAATGAAGAGAGCACACTCGTCTATATCTGTTAGAAAAAGTAAACTTGATAGGTCCATTTATAAAGTGAAACTAATTATTGTGATATTACTTATGAATATATATGAGAACACTTTATTCAATGTTACTTTGAGTATTTCAAAGGTTCAGAGGGTCTCACCTGTACAAGTATTACCATCTCCTATGTAGCCCAGCATGCACTGACATTGAAAGCTCCCAGGAGTATTAATACACTCTTGTAGACAACCATGTGAACCAGCACATTCGTCAATATCTGGAAAGAGTAAGCCTTCCTCTTAGATTTAAAGCTTTAAAAACTAGTCATTCTAGTCTTACCACAAATTGATTTTCAATCGAGATTTGAGATTTCCATCCACTTTTCCAGTTCCTGTGCGCATTATTCATTCTTGTACTTCTGAGTAAACTTAATCCATGTCGAATGCAATCATCAGATCTGTTTGTCTGATCTAGTCTTGTTCTAACCAATCATCCACTTTAGATCAAAGAAGATCATCAACATGATATATCTCATCTATTCTGTACAGTCTATCTCAGATCGTCTGATACACTAGTTTTTCCTCTTTTCATTTTTATTTCTGCAACGGTGTATTTAGGGAAGTTGTCCTCCCCTTTCCCTTCTGGTAATGATAAGATGATGTCTTTTACTGTAGCTTGGAATAGAAACTTTATTTGAAATACATGTTCTGCCTTATGTCCCTCCTGCTATTTTGAGACAAAAAAGGGAAGATAAGAAGTGGGCACCTCACATGGGAGGGCACACTCAAATCGTACAAGGGTTGGTGTTAGCTCTATGCCTTTTCTAGCAACTGATATACTCACTATATATGGGGCAATTAGATCACAGTGCCTAGGGATGATGCCATATTTGGATCCAAATCATTTATATTTGGCCAATTGCTATATATGTCCATCAAACTGGCCACACCTTGACTGAATGCATGATAATTAAAGATGTGTAAGCCAAGGCCATGTGATAAGTGTCTTAGGGTGAATTCCATCCTACAGGGGATAAACAGGGACCGTCATCCTACTGAGACTCAGTTGTCATCGTTAGCCTCGGGATCCATTTGATAAAGAGCCTGTAGATTAACAAATCTTCATTCTAACAATTGAAGCTTGGTATACTCAATTTACCACATTGATAGTTGGCATCTTCAGAGGTCCTGCTCTTCTTTGTAGATAAGGATTAAACAACTCAATAAAATAAATCTTGATAAAGCAGGTCCTGTGATTTATTCCAGTCTTTCATATTTATCAAGCTGGTACTTGACAGACGACCATGGTACTTGGTGTTGTTGGGCATGCAATTAGAATGGCTGCTGATAAAGCAGAGTCAAGTGTCTATGCCTTAAAAGTTTATACATGTATGACTAAGTGGTGCAATTCATGATTGTAGTCGCCCTTTTGGTTTTTCAGTCAAAAGCAGGTCTGTGACTGGTGAAAGAATTTTCCTATGCCACTAGAGACATTGTGTGGTCTTATGCCTCAGTAGTTGACATTAAAGTGGTATGTTCAGAATACATACATCAGATTCAAGGTTGGATCTGTTGCCATGAAGCTTTGACTGCTCCTGGTAGGCCTTTATATTGTTAAACTCATTACATCTTTTGGAAATAACTGATGATAAGGCATTCATGACCAACTATCTTTTGGAAAGGTGATGTGGTTATGTCACCCATTGTTCCACTAGTTTTACGGGAGGTAAAACCTTTCATAGAAGCGTAGTTGACATGTATACCGGCCTGTCACTAAATAACAAGGCCGCTGCGATACCTTTTGCAATGGCCCTCATTTTTATTTTTATTTTTATTTTTATATTTCCCCATCCTTCTCCAATTTTTCCTGTGAATCAAGCAGCGTTGACAGACAAATAGACTCAAGACAGCCCCTTACTACAAGACAGATATGTTCTTCAACACGAATCTCATGTACCCTCAAATCACGACATCCACCCCCACTTGCCAATCAAAACCGCAGGGGAGAGGGCCAATAGTAAGGCCAATCTCTCACAACCCTACAGGGGTAAATTGGCAGAGCACTGGGTTTCACCCCCCTTGGGCATTGCATACACCTCAAATCCATAATCATCACACACCTAAGAGGCAAGCCCAGTATAAAATCAAAACAAGAAACAAAGGGAAAGCTAAACCCAAACATGAAACAATCGCACCTAAACAAACACATACAGACACAACCATTGCTACACTCAAGGACCTTGGTAAACGCAAAGGCATTTCCCTTGTTCACCACAATGTTAGAAGCATCACAGGATGCTGGGATGAATTCAACCTTGAGTATGCCCATTCCGGGGTGGGGGTCATAACGCTCTCTGAGACATGGCTCAAGGAGTCAATACCAGATAGTCTGATAACTCTCCAGGGCTATAATATAATAAGAGCAGACAGGACCTGTAAGCAAAATACTAGAAGCAAGAGAGAAGGGGGCCTAGCTGTATATGCCAGGCATGATCTGAATGTAAACGGATGAGTCCTTCAACACTTGAATACATGTAACAAAGATATTGAGACACAAAAGGTGGTGCTAAACACCCAAAGGAGACCCAAAGGTCTTCATTGAAACATTAACGCAAACTTTGCAACAAGTAAGCAACCTTGAGAAATACGAAATTATAATTCTAGGGGACATGAACATTGACCTATCAATTCCCTCATCCATAGGCACAGACAGAGCTACAGAGCTGGGCCAGGGACCATACCCTAGAACAACTTATACACACCCCAACCCAATGCACCAGCAACAAAAGCTCTTTACTAGACATTATCTTCTCAAATGCCAAGCATGTGACTGCATCTGGTGTCTGTAATGTCCACATAAGCGATCACCAGCTAATCTTCATATTGAAGAAAAAAGAAAAAATTAAAAGCCACAAACAGAAGATACTGGGTAGAACATACAGAGACTACACCAAGGACAAATTAAAAACACGGTTAGATCAATCAGACACATCCCACATTCTTGGCTCTGACAACCCAAATAATGCATGGGCTCACCTCCACAAACTCATAATGAAGCATGTGGACACCCTATGCCCAAAGAAAACCCATACAATCCCCACAAACTCACCACCATGGCTAACCAATGAAGTGATCGAGGTAATCAAAGACAGGGATTATTTCACTAATAAAGCCCTGAAAACAAAAAAACCAGATGACTGGTCGCTGGCCAAAGCAATCAAGACCAAGGCAAGGAAAGCCATTAGAAACGCTAAATCCAGCTTCATTACAGGCAACCTGGAAAGCAACAAAAGTGACCCCAAAAAATGTTGGTGCCTAGTTAATGAACTAATAGGTTCAATAAAACAGAAATTCAAATTCACACTTGAAAAAGATGATGGAAGTGAAATCCCAGAGGCAGATACTGCGTCACAGATCAACCAATACTTTGCTAATATTGGGCCCAGACTTGCAAATAAAATCCAAAGCAAGCCCAGCCCTCATACCAATGCATTAACACAACCAGACGAAAGGACAGAAATGGAAGAACTGCAACCCATGCAAAAATTCGAAAAAGTAAGCAAAGAAACCATTATTAAGTTAGTTACACGAATTAACACCTCAAAATCATCCGGAATAGACGGCATAAACTCACTGGTTCTGAGGGACGCCCTATTGATACTCTCAGAAGAACTGACCCATATCATAAACCTATCCCTAGACAAAGGGATCTTCCCAGATGCCTGGAAAGAGGCCACTGTCACCCCAATACCAAAAATAACCAATCCCAAACACCCTAGCGACCTCAGACCTGTGGCCCTATTACCAGTCCCCGGTAAGCTACTAGAAAGAATTGTCCACAATCAAACCTATGACCACTTAGATGAACAAAATTACCTACACCCAGACCAATATGGTCTCAGGAAAGGGAAATCAACCCACCTAGCATTATGTAGTCTCTTAGATGACCTAGCCTCAAACCTAGACAACTCAAAATTCACAATAACAGTTTTTATCGATTTTAAGAAGGCGTTTGACACCTTAGATCACAATATTCTTCTAGGGAAACTAAAAAAAGCTGGTTTTCAACAAAACATACTAAACTGGTTTAACAGCTACCTGAAGAATAGAACACAACGAGTTTTTGCAAACAAATGCACTTCACAACCCCTCAAACTAACAACAGGTGGTCCCTTACTATTTTTGTTGTACATTAATGATCTCCCTGATGCAATCCCCAATGTTAATGTACAGATGTATGCTGATGACACAATATTACACTTCTCAGACACCTGCCCCAAACGTGCTGAAAGCAAAATCCAAGATGCCCTTGATGCGCTCAAGGATTATTGCGATTCAAACAAACTCACTGTCAGCACCAGTAAGACCAAATGGATGTTTATCAGCAAGCGAGCCCCCAAACTAGATGCACACAAACCAAAATTAAAATTCAACAACAAAATGCTAAATGAATTACCCAATTACGCCTACCTAGGGACGGTACTCGATTCCAGATTAAACTGCCAAGCCCAGGTAAACAAGGTAATCAAAACTGTAAATTATAAAATCCACACCTTCTCAAAAATCAGAACCTACCTCAATAAGAAAACCAGCCTCCAAATCTATAAAACCATGATAATACCACATTTTGACTACAATTCAGCCTTTTATCAATTTGCTACCCAACAGAACCAAGATAAGCTAGAAAGACTTCAGAACAGGGCTATTCGCATTATTTCGCATGCTGGGAAGTTTGACAGCGTGTCCGGAATAAGGTCATCCCTGGGGCTACTACCCCTACAAGACCGTAGAGACCACCTCATTCTGGGAATTATGCATAGCAGGTCCCAAGAACAACTCTCCCACAAGCCTGTTAACCCATCTCGGCGACAAACAAGGTCTTCCTCACAACCCAACTTTCCTCTGCCCAGACCAAAAACCGAGTCACTTAAGAGAGCCCCTAAGTACTATGGTGCCCAGGCATGGAACAAACTACCCCCAGACATAAAAAACATAGACAACCGCAAACATTTCAGTCACGGTGACTTCCGGTTAGACCAAAATGGAGGACAGACGTGGTTGAAAGATAGAGCTTCGTAAATTCCTTTTTTTCCAGGTTGTAACCAGCAAGGCGGAAAGATAACCAGGAGATAATCTGAGGAGTGACTCAGAGAAACTCGAGCAAAAGTTACAGGCAGTTGAAATTGAACATTACGGCTTTAAAAAGGACTTGTTGTGTGTAAGCAGGATAAGCCCGCCAAACAACGGACCCTTCTAGCGTGGAGAGGGATTATCGCTCACGGGAATCGGCTACCGATAATCTGGAGGATAGTCGCCTACAGCACCTGGAGCAAAATACCAACGTGAAAGGAAAATATAGCAGGAGAACATATAAGAAACAGTTCAGAATGAGTGATTTTGTAGCTTAAAAACGTATAAACGACTATTCAGTGGAGCGAGGGGATTACCCTAATACGCGGGAAGGAGGATTAACCGCCATCCCGGGACGGGTGAACGCTAAGCTTAAGGACGCTCGGAGCCCAACCGAGGATTAAAATAGTGGACTTAGAGCATAAAATAGCAAGAACAACGGGAAGTAATCAAAAGTACAACTGCAGAAAATTAAGGATGGATTTATAGATTATCGAATAATCTTGTCATAGACCAAGGCTCTATACCATACAGGAGGAAACACGTGTCGCCACCTGGCGTAAATGAACTACACTAAAAAGTTTGGAGGAGAAACATGGAGCCTTCGTACAGAGCGAAGCGGTGGGCATAAACAAAGGAGCTAAAGGTGATCTAAGAGCATTTTGGGCTCTCTTAAAACAAAAAAAATATCGATAGTGGTGAAATTAGTAATAGAGGCATGAAAGAACGAAGTTAAAAAGACTATAAATAAGATATAACCAGGATAAGTTATAAACGATCAGGAGAAAACCAGTAACCGGAAGTTTTGGTCCGCCATCTTGGTAAAAGCGGAAAAGGCTGTTCGTAACCGGTTCAACGCTAGTGTTGCCGTGCAGGACATGAAAACGCCGCAAAAAGACTCTAGAATAGATACAGGCAAGAGGAAGCTCAATACAAGCCCCCCGGAGGGAAAAAGTAAGTCCCAAAGAATTAGCATTATGCCTCCACAGGAGGAAAAAGACAAAACAGTCTTAAAACCTGCTGCAAGAACTAGTAAAAGCAGATCAAGTGTAAATAAGAATAGCGAAAATAGTGCAGAAGAGGAAAAAATGGAGGAGGACCGACAAGAAGCAGCCTTGAACAAGGCTATTGAAGAGTCGCCCATGAAAGCAGACAACCCGCTGGCCTCATTTGTACAACAGATGGTTAAGGACCAAAAAGCTGCAAATAAGCTAGCAGCAGAAGCGTTGGAAAGGGCTGAAAAGAATTTTGAAATCCTTTTTGGTAAACTTGGCAAAATCGATACAATTCATATGAACCAAGTTAGGATCGAAGGCAAAGTGGAAACGATTGATAAGAGGGTCGACGATATCCAAGAGGATAATACGGCCAGGAATCTCGATATAGAACAGATGAAGAAAAGATTAGACGCACATGAGGAAAAGATATTGGCAGCGGAAGCTGGGAGCAGACCTAGTATTACTGATACAGATCACCTAAAGCTGCGAAGGCAAGAGATAAGGAGTGATCAAGACTTTATAGACAGTGAAACTAAAAAGTTGGAAAAAAATCTGCTTTTCATGGGGATTAAAACAACAGAGGACGAGGATGTGTTGGACAAAGCCTTGTCATTTATATCATCGAAGTTAGGAGGGCGTACAGGGTAAATAACAGACCTAACACCCCATTAAAAGTCGAGTTCAAAACACTGGAGGACCAAGCAGTTTGGGCTGTAAGAAAGTGCCTGGTTCCCGATGATGTCAAACAGGAGGACTACAAAGGGCCGTATATAAAGAAAGATCAACCATGGATAGTTAGGCAGAGGCAGACAAAGCTTAATCTGGTCGCAGATGCTGCTAAGGCCAAAAATTATGAAACAAGGGTAGTTAGAGGATGTGTTTTTATAGACAATGTTCTGTATAGGCACGACCAGCTCAACGGTGTGCCCACAGAGTTGCTTTTGTTACAGTTATCAAAACAGGAAAATGATAACGCATTCGTTTTCTTCACTGCTTCCAACTCTCTATCGAATCATTACAAAGCTCCGATCTCAATAGATGGTCATGTATTCCACACAATAGAGCAATATCTTCTATACCATATGGCTATAACCAGTGGCGACACCGAAATACCTGCGTTAGCCATTAATACAATAGATCCAGTCCAGTGCAAAAGGTACATGTCTCAAGTTACTGCAAAAATTGAAGACTGGGACCTGCATAAAGAGGAAATAGTTATGAAAGCCTTGAGGGTGAAGGCAAAAACGCATAGGAACGTGCGAGTTTACCTCTTAAGTACAGGCAAGAAAACCTTGGGAGAGGCAGCACCGACTAACAAGATATGGGGAATCGGTATGGGGCTACAGGACCCTAATGTCCTCAACACTTTTGCATGGCCACCAAATGGTAATCTAATGGGGAAGTGTTGGACAAGAGTCCGAAACACGATCCAGAGAGCCCAGGAAGAGGAAAAGAAGAAGATCACCGCAGACAAGAAAGATGGGACTGACGAAGGAACTTCATAAGTAAGAACTGACAGTAATGGTGCAGAGAGTTGTCCACCTCTAACAATGGAGGAAGACGGAAATGATCTCTCTAGAACAGCTATTAAAT
This sequence comes from Sthenelais limicola, assembly GCA_942159475.1. Lineage (NCBI taxonomy): Eukaryota > Metazoa > Annelida > Polychaeta > Phyllodocida > Sigalionidae > Sthenelais > Sthenelais limicola. The sequence goes on along the minus strand of OW804097.1, from coordinate 64,201,308 downwards.
TTATATCAATTAATATAAATGGTTGGGGAGAGGTGAAAAAAAGAAAAGTGGTTTTTGATGATTATAAAAGCAGTACAAAAACAATTATATCAATACAAGAAAGCCACTCATCTCGAGCTAAAGAAGTAATTTGGAATTCACAGTGGCCTGGTCCAATTCTGTATTCCCACGGGACAACAGCGTCGAAAGGTGTTCTATTTCTCATCTCAAAAGATTTAAAAAATATGATAGATAATTATGGTGCAAGTGATAGTGGGAGATGGATATATGTTAATATCAAATATAAAAATGTAAGAACATGTGTATTCAATGTGTATGCCCCATGTAGTGGCATTTATTCTAAACAAAAAGATTTCTTCGCGGAAATTAAAGGTAATATAGAAAACCAGGAATATGACCAACTGATGGTAGTAGGCGACATGAATATTGACATGTATTATAAACCTAGTACACAGCAGAGTGTTATGCTGGAAGACTTTGTCAGAGATCTGGATTTATGCGATATACACAAAGTAAAATGTAAGGGTGCTCCCCCAGTGACGTGGTACAGAGCCTTACAGTCGTCTCGTTTAGATTATACCTTTGTATCAGAAAATATTATAAACAAAATAGAGAAATGTATTACGAAATCGAGCATACATTCAGACCATATGGAGGTAATAACCTATTTACATACTGGTATGATCCCAAAGGGGAAGGGGTATTGGAAGTTCAATACGCAATTGTTATATAATGAAGCTTTCTGCGGAGAGGTTGAAGAAATATGCAATGATGTCAAAAATATGCCTTTAAGCCATAAGTTGAGATGGGAATTCTTTAAGTTAAGGGTCAGAGACCTGGCCATAAAAATATCTTCTAAACTAGCGAGAGAAAAAAGAAACAAATACAACTCTCAGAAACAAAAGTTAAAGGTGTTAGATTTAAAGAAAAGGCTTAATCCCCAAGAAGTCCACGAAAGAAGTACTTTAATATCAGAGTTAAGAGAAATGGACTTAAAAAAAGCTGAAGGAGCCCTAATAAGATCTAGGGCGAAATGGTCGGTGGACGGCGAAAAACCCACAAGGTATTTTTGCGCCTTAGAAAAATATAGAGCGGAAAAAAAGGTGATAAATATGTTGAATATAAATGGTGTTAACTCCTGTAGCCCAAAAGAGATATTAAAAGAAGGAGAAAGCTTCTACACAAAATTGTATAGAAAAGGTGAAATCGATCCTGCTAAAATTAAAATCTTCTTGAATAAGGATAATTTTGTTCAGATTGATGTAACTGAGAATGAATTTTTAGGTAGAGACTTCTCAGAAGAAGAAATTAGAAATATTGTAATGTCTATAAAAAAGAACAAATCCCCAGGTTGTGATGGATTCCCCATCGAGTTTTATCAATACTTTTGGGAAATGATTGGTTGTATTTTTCTCCCAATGATGGAACAGTGTTTTCAGGAAGGTGAAATGACTGAAGAACAGAAGAGGGGGGTTATAAGCGTAATACCAAAAAATGGGAGTGACCCTTTATTTAGAAAAAACTGGAGACCCATAACATTGCTAAACGTGGACTACAAAATTATGTCGAAGGTATTAGCCACGAGGCTAACTCAATTTTTACCCCAACTAATTAATAATGACCAGTATGGCTTTGTAAAAGGTAGACATATAGGCACATCTGTCAGAAAATTAGACGATATCTTATCTTTGTTGGAAAAAGAACAAAAACAAGGTTTGATGGCTTCGCTCGATTTTTCAAAGGCTTATGATTCGATAGAATGGCCTTTCATGAGAGCTGCCCTGGAAGCACACAGTATTAATGATAGATTTATTAGTTGGATTGAAGCTTTATTTCATGATTCGAAAGCCACTTTTATCAATAATGGAACCTCTTCCGAGTGGATTAATATTCAGAGGGGAATGAAACAGGGGGACCCTATTTCGTCCATTTTGTTTACGATAGCTATAGAAAAACTGGCTGAAAAAATAAGAAGAGAAGATAATATTAGGGGTATCAAACTAGCGGATTCTCAATCAAAGCTGGTGCAATTTGCGGATGATATCTCTATAACTGTGTGCGATGAAAAATCTCTTGTTAAGACTATTGAGGTAATTGATGATTTTTATTTAGCCTCAGGGTTGAAGTTGAATACCTCGAAGTCCAAAGGTTTTAACATCGGTAATATTGTTATTTGTGACCCTAGATTAAAAGAAATCGAATGGGTGGATAAAATGAAGGCGCTTGGTATAACTTTAATATATCCAAGAAATGAAAAAATGTTGTACAAAATTAATAGTGAAGAAAGCATTACGCGAGTAAAATCTATTATAAGCGGATGGAATAACAGGTTCCTAACCCTAAAGGGTAAAATTCTTATATGCAATGTATTCCTTATGCCTATTTTTCAACATGCCATGTCCTGTATTTCATTCGGAAAGCCCTTGATAAAAGAGATCAATGATATTATTTTAAAATTTATTTGGAAAGGCCCCCACTGCAAAATTAGTGCCCCATTCCTGACACAGTCAATTGAGAATGGAGGCTTAGGGTTAAGACTTCTGGAAGAAATCTATGAAACAAACAGATTAATGTGGATTAAGAAGCTAATTCTAGGGCATAACTCACCTAGTTTTAAAACACTAGAAGAATACCATGGAAGAAATGTTGGAAACCTAATGATGTCGAGATCCAAGCCAAAGAAGGCCCTAAATAATTTTTATGTTGAACTGTTTGAAATTTGGAATAGATACTATTACAAATTTGAACCAAAAAACGCGGATGAAATCCTAAGAGAAAGGTTGTGGAACAATAGACTCATTAAGAGTAAAGGTGAACAGCTGAACTGGGAAAAATGGAAGGAAAGAGGTATCACAGCTGTCGGAGATGTTATTAACGAACAGGGAGATATAATGTCAATGAATGAAATAATACAAAACTATGTTTTCTACCCATCTCGTGCACGTTGGAAAATATTACATGAGGTCATCCCGGTAAAATGGATAAATGTGTTGAAATGTCAAGGGGATAGACCTCAGAGGGGTACCCTAAATATTGAAATTGCAGGTACGCAAGTGGATATTACCACTTGTTATTCCAAAATTTTGTACAATAATTTAGTTCTAAAAAGGAAGGTCAAAAGGAAAAAACTAAATGGATGGCAGGAAATCCTTAGGTTAAATGATCAACAATTCCAGGGAATTGAATGGAAAAAGGTCTTTAAACTTCCGTACAAAGTACCCACAGAAACCAGGATACAGACCTTTCAGTACAAAATTCTACATAAAATCATCACCTGCAATAAATATTAATGTGACATAACGATAAAGAAAGATAGAAAATGTAATCTCTGTGATGACGAAGATGACTTAGCTCATTTTTTCGTATTGTGTAAAAAAACTCTTGATCTGTGGAAAGTGGTGTATCGCATGATCTACGATTATGGTTATTTAAATAAGAATGCAAAAAATAGGGTAATATTACGCAGGAGAAGAAATGAATATGTGATAAAGTTGAGTGACATATTGTTAGGAATTGAAAACTGAATACAAAAATCATCAACTGGATCTTCCTACAGATAAAAGCCTTTATCCATAGGCAAAAATTGTTCGACGGCGGTAATTTAAATCCTAAATATGCCTTGTACCAGTTGAGACTGCGATGTAAAGTGATAGTCAACTCACACAGAATAAGGAAGGTCAGTAAAGAAGAGAACAGGCTCTGGAGGAATCTAGAAGCCGACATAACGGAAAACATCGAATTGTTGTAGAACAAAAGACCTTTTCGAATATATTATATATTTTGTACACAGGTAAAGCAGTGAGATAAACCTGGTAAGGTCAGCACGAAGAAAGAAAAAGTTCTCACTATTATTAGGTATAACCAGCAAGTGGGGCCACCTGGTGGCTGGCGGAGAAAATACTCATATTAAATATTGCGAGAGTCGTACGCTTCATGCCAGCGGATATCCCTTAGCATTGTAGAAGCCAAGATGGCAGGATAGAGTTTTAATAAAGATGTTTCAAAAATAAAAAAAAACCCATTTCAGTCACAAAATCAAATCACACACAACCTTACCCAAGGGGGAAACCCACAGAATTAAATGAACATCCCATGACCACAGGAACTCCCCAGGACTGAAAGCAATATGGCAGACAATTAAAACACACTGCTATGGACGGACAGAATAACTGATCCTATCATGTAGATTAACAACTATCACCTTTCCTTCTACACTAATTACTAATTACCTTTACTTATGCACCACTCCTTTCCTTCTATAGTAGTAGGACTGCACCTAACAGCCCCTGGCGGAAAATCATGGACAATGCTAAATAATAGCCCCCGTGAGCCTTGTATATCCTTATCACTTATGGCTGTATAAATATGTTAAATAAAAAAAAAAAAAAAAAAAAAATGTCAATATGCATCCAGTGCTAAGACATCATAGCTGTTGTGACTCATGCCGCAAAAGCTTCAATGGGATCTTAGGGTACATTTCCATTGGTTCCATTGGTGCTGTCCAAACCCAGACATCATCGGTTCTGCTTGTCAGTTGACAGGGATGAAGAGATTGTAGGTCTGCACCTGTTTATTTTGTGTGCCTGAATTGCTATGACAGGAGACTTTAATTGAGTGCCCCTTATATAGCACCCAATAATCTTCAAGCATTGGGAAACTTCAAGAATCAGAATCATCTCACATTCTAACTCTGCTTCTATTTCACATGAAGAAATTGTAGGTCTCTTTGGACAAATCTAGTGCCTTTGTGCCATTGTGTTGAATGGCATATTATGGTGTTCATGTTCAGGACTATCCTCTGGGTCGGTTGTCATTTTGGGGAAGGACCTTACTTTCATAACATGGAATGAATGTGATTTTGAGATTCAATGACATACATGACGCCAGAAATACGGTGCAACAATGACATCCCAGTGTCAAGGGGCCACACTCCCTCCAGAGCCAAATGATTCGAAGTGGCTAAATTACTATTTGAATATCAACTTGACTAAACCTCCGTTGACTGCTCACAAAGATTTCTTGACACAATTCGTACCATAACTATTAATTTAACTATTATGTCCATGCATATTATATTCTTTCTTTTTATTTTATTTTTCTCCTCTAATATAGGTACCTATAACCAATGTATAACTAACCTATGTATTAAATACGTTTAAGAATTCCAAGGAAGATCCATTGGCTTTTAACATTTTTCCTTTAGTAAATGTATCCTTTTTCTATACTGTAGTCTATATCGTTTATTGGACTCCAGCATAGATCATCCATTAGGAGTAACAGCCAATTGTATTCCTCAATCATCATTCTCAGTGATGTCTTTTTTTTGCTGCCATGATAGATCTTATATACCTAGTTGCCCATTCCGTTTTATAAATTGGTCAGATGAGAGGTGAAACATAGGTCAGGAGAGAGATGAACAGAGAGTTCTAGACAATGTGTTTGAACGATTAGGATTGAGAAAGGAAAGATTTTGATCATAGCAAAAAACAAAGTTAAGCAAATATATATTTACATGGTGTTGGTAAAAGTCATGTGGCAGGTTTCATGCAATTTTATCATGACTATGAATCGATTTTGAGTAAATATATTTACCTGCACCCATGCTTCTAAAAACAAAGCAATATAAAAAGGTTAAAACTCAAGTTACAGCAGTATCTTACCTTCACACAAAGTAGGTGTTACCGCACTTTACAGCATCTTACTTACCATCACAGCAGGTTGGTTCTGCGGCATTCTTCTGATATCCAACTTTACAATTACACTCATAGCTGCCCATAGTGTTGGCACACACACCATTAAAGCAATGGACATTATCTGCACACTCATCTATATCTGGATGTCAGAAAGATATCCAAGCTATATATTAGTAAACAGTACAACCATCTGAGTCATGGATCACCACAAATAAACATGGAGATAGAATCAATGCTGCAGAAAGGTAGTTTCTATGTAGACTACTGCATTTTTCATATTTGGAGAATATTACCAATGGAAAAGACAAAAAGAAAATATACTATATAACATAAAGAAACAGAATCTCTGTAATGACATAGGACAAGTTGAAAATAAAGTCTCTGCATCCATTAGAGATTTTCTAAAGGAACCTTGGTTATTAGTGTTTGCATTCCCCTCCTAATCACATTTCATATTGCGAGTCACCTGCACAAGTACTTCCTGTGTAGCCCACCATGCACTGACATTGAAAGCTTCCAGGAGTATTGACGCAGTCTTGTGGACAACCATGTGCACCAGCGCATTCGTCTATATCTGAAGTTTAAAAATTTGTCTAGAGATCTTAGGATTAAATTTTGTGAGAGATTTTATTATGAAAATGCAAATATTAATGATATAAATATGAATAGGTTATGTGCCATCAAACTGGAATAACTTCTATAAGCATAACTTCAGTACATTGTTAAAGGCCAGTAATTGTACTACTCTTTTCATAAATTCGAATTTATTTCTCAGCAAGACATACCTTGTCATGAGTACATGTTCATGTACATGAGATTCTCTTACACATTTAAATATGGGTGAATTGAATAACCTTCATGGCCATTTAAGTCTTACAAACTGGCCGTGTCAAGAGCGATTTCCAAGAGAACCAAGGAGCTTTGCAAGGAATCTGATTTGCACATACATCTGGCTTACCACTTTTCACTTTCCGTGATAATTTCAATGCATCAAAAGTGTTCTTACCATCACAGCAGGTGGGTATTGAACTACTAAGCATGTAGCCGGTCTTGCAGTCACATTTAAAACTTCCCATTGTATTCATACACAAACCATTAAAACAGTTCGTATGATCAAGGCATTCATCAATATCTACCATAAAGAGATGGACGTAGGTTAAGCAAGTTTGTAAACGGATTCAAGAAAATATATCTCACAGACTGTAAATGAATAATGCCATAAATGCTGGCCTATACATTTAATGGAATCAGTGGAACGTTATCAAATCTAACAGTCTTATTTTTGATATACAGTTATAAATCAAAAGTAAGATCCGGAAAGGTATTGATCAATGTGTAATTTATGTCTTGTTACTTACATGTAAGGATGTTAAATATATATGAGAGTCATAAGTAAATCAAATGTACGAGATACTTTGAACAATAAATCGGGGTGTGTATAATATATATATCCGATTGTATATAAATGTACTGTTTATATGATATTATCTTATTCAATAGTTTAAAGGTCATGATATTACTGGTGTAGCCGATGGAACTCATGCAATTAGAAGTCCAGAAATTCTACCCGCTAGTACTTTTGCTTGCTCTACTTATTTTATTGTCTGTTTTTGTTCTTATAGTTGTCATTTTTCTCACCTTGAATGACACTGCATGCCCACCAACCACCCATCCTTCACTCCTCCCATGTGTTAGTGTTTGATACCTGACTGCCTACCTGCCTAGTGTGTGTGTAGCCTTGAGGCAAGGCTACACACACACTAGTGGCAGGCAGTGGTAGGCAGTGGCAGGCAGCGGGAGGGGCAGTGGCTGGTGAGTGAGTGTAGTGTGTGAGTGAAGGTGCAGTGTGTGTGAGAGCTCCGACAGGGGTGGGATTCTAAACCAATCTTTATATTTAAAATTGCAACTTTCCTGTACCAGATTATACATAAGTCGTCCCCTAAAAAGGCATGAAGAGGAACACGACTTGCCGTACAGACAATGTAATGGTACCCATTTAGATGGGAAAACATAAAAAACAGGTCGATGGGTGTGAGTTCTGTCTAACTGAGAATACCAGGGGTAATGGAGCAACGAAAGGAGGTTTAAAGGTGGTCTAAATCCGCCCTATAGGGGGCGGGGTCGGTTGCGCTTGGTCAAGTTGTAAAGTATATATATACAAAGTATATATATACAAAGAAAATCTTTAGATACAATTGTTTAGTTTAACTATTTTATATATTTTCTAAACAACTTGACTTCTAATTGCATGAGTTCCATGGGCTACACTAGTAATATCATGACCTTTAAACTATTGAATAAGATAATATCATATAAACAGTACATTTATATACAATCGGAAAGTATTTTTCAGAAATAGTGCAAGTTTGAAATATCGAGATACCAGCAGATCTTCCAGTGATTTGGATATAATTTGAAGTCATATAATCAGGCATCACTACTTTCGGTGTTCAAGGAATTACACACAGAATTACACACCAAATTGGGAAATTTTTAAAAGATGGAGTTTCCCAGAATATGGAGATGATGTATTGAAGTTAGTTCTTTTACATTAATTTCTTGATAACGATGCAAAAGGAAAACTATTCTGTCACAAGGACCTACCAGTACACGTTGATCCATCCCCCATATATCCTGCAGAACATTGGCATTGAAAACTTCCTGGCGTATTTATACATTCTTGTGGACAGTTGTCTGTGCCTGCTGCACACTCATCGATGTCTAGCAATGAGAATATTCAGCTAAGCAAGTAGCTAATGTCATCCCCGCAGCTTGATTGATTCTCAAATAACTTTAAATTGATATCAATTGATAGAGTCAATTAGTTTTCCTTTAAAGCAAGCAACTGAGTGATAATAAGTGAAGTCACCACAAGGAAGGACTTCAGTGGGTGGGTCTTTGAAATATAAATGTGGACTTTTATGAAGCCCTGTAGCAAAAACAACCGGACAAAAACAAAATGTTGGTCAAATATCTTATAGATGGTTTGTAAAAGAACAACAAAGAGAAGTAAGGAAATATTCAGTTTTGACCGACGTTAACTGGGAATGCCGCCCGGCCCCCCCACTCAGGGGTAAAAAGTGTATGCTCTTTTGTTCCCAATTTCACGGAGAAAGGGGTCATTTTTCACTCACAAACGCGGAGCGCGAAATCAGAAATAAGGGTACCAATTTGCAGCTGAAATCTGCGAAATGCTAAAAAAAGGGGGTATTTTTTGCAAGTGAAGTCCGCGGAATGCTTGAAAAGGGGGTATTTTTGACGACGCAACATTGTCGTCATCGTAGAAACACTCCCTAGCAACATGCCTGAGATATCATATATATATGAGCAGTTCTCACGAAATGGGCTCAATCCCTTTTTCCACCGACGTGTAACTTAGCAGATTTATCAAGTAGTGAGAATTGAACCCTCCAGATACCTTCATCTCTCCATGATGATTTGTGCCATATATACTTTTATACATCTAACTTAAGTATTAAAGGAACTAGATCCTTAAAACAGTGGTTTTTTGGGCCAAAATGCCATTTTCAATTCATAATTTGATTAAATAAAATAGAAAATACTAGGTACATGAGATTTAGCACTGAATTTCTTCATCAAATATTATTAAAGTGTATAATTATATCAACGTTATATATTCATGGTAAGCGATATTCTATGCCTAAATATAAACCTTCCATAATATTATGTTCTGAAATGACTGGCAAAAAAAAATGCATGACCACATCACACATTTTTTAATTGCTCTGATTAGAGATAGAATATATATCCACAGTCGACACCTCGGCGCCTATATTTGGCGGGAGCAGACAAGTGGCCACTGAGCCACGCCTCCTTCTTCCATCGTCCAATCAGATCGTCGCGTCCAGCTACTATGACGTATGTCAACAAGCGCACATTCTATGAACACTTCTCAACGGTTCGCAGCATTGCACGGACATGTATAGACTCAAAAATTTTTATTTTTGAGGTGAATCTTTGGACATTGTGTCAAAATGAATCCGAAAGGAAGTAAAGCATGTGTGAAGTGCAACACCAACCACAAGCCTCTGGTTGGTGATGAGTGCAAGAATACGGCATCGACAGCTGAGACCGAAAATGTGAATAGTCGTATTGACAGCTTGGAAGCCATGGTACGCGGCCTTGCTTCAACGATGGAGAAGGGTTTCGCCAATCTGCAACCTCCTATGGCTCCTGTAGCTTCTACCTCGCAAGAAAGCAACAATATTGTGACATTTAATCCCAGAAGCTCAAGTGTGGAAAGTTCGATCTATGCGGTGGGCGGTTCTTCTGCTAGAACGACCCGTGGCAGATCAAGGTCTCGCTCTCGACCACGCCCCTTTGATCAGCGGAAAGAGCTTGATAAAGGGTCGATTCCATGAAATCTGTGACAATGCCCCAAAAAATCACAAAATTTAGAATTCGTCAAATATCAGGTATCTTTTGCTCATATGTTCTCTGTATATACAGTAATATATGACATGATTTGGGAACACTAATCTTCATAACTTTTTATGCTGTGCCCTTTTGAAATCAAGGGACACCAGATACAGGTGTCCCTGTGGGTGGGTACATAGGATTTGCTTCCATCAAGGGCTTTAAAACATAAAAAACAAGTTCAAACATTAGTAGTACAATTATACATCCTTATACAAACATGAACTGAAAAAAATAAACATAATAGTTTCATTTCCCATTATGCTAATGATCATTTACATATGTACCCACCCATGGGGACTGTACCCACCCACGGGGACAGTACCCACCCATGGGGACATTACATTATTCTCTGCTTGTGACTTAATGAATCATACATTATCATACATTAGTAGTACATTTACATCCCTACATACACATGCATGAAAATTAAATGAAAACAAGAGTTTCATTTTCCAATAGACTAGTATTCAAGCATATATTCATATATGTACCCACTCAAGGGGACTGTACCCACCCACGGGGACATGACATCATTCTCTGCTCTTGACTTCAGGTAAAATGTATTTTGGAAATTCTTTTTGTTCATAACATATCGTTGTGGTATGGCCATACTTAGAAGATAATATAAATTATGAAATTCATATAATTCCAAATTCAATACAGGAAAATTGTACCCACCCACGGGGACATTTCAAATTACCCCATCTTGTGTCTAAGGCTCTGGGCTTTTTAAGCCAAATGCAAATATTATTTTCATGTAGTCATTTTTTTCTCTGAGTAAGGCGCTATGAATGAGAATTGTCAATTATGAACTGAAGCCCTTTTTCATAGCTAAAATAATGTTAAATTCATGTACCCACCCACGGGGACACATTAACTACCCCACCAGTTTTTTTAGAATTCCAAGCAGAAAATATATCATTGATTACTTATTTTGCTAAAATGATAAACCCCATAGTATGACAATGATAATTATCAAAAAAAAGATGTGCCAATAGTTAATAATTATTCTACATCTTTACTCAATATTAAGAAACATTTATTTTCAATACAGAAATGGCCTAAAAATAGGGGTTTTTTGCCCATAAAATCAATAATTTTGTTCTTATATATACAAAAGTGGGATTCGCATAAAGGCTTTCAGTGGGCCTAATACAATTATTTGGGTTAGAAATGTGTAAATAGACAAACAAGAGTGTAAGGGGTGAAAAACCTAATGTCACAGATTTTGTGGAATCGACCAATTTAGGTGAATCAATTGAGTCCATAGAGAAATTGCTGCTGTTGAGTTTGAAATTAATTGCAAAACTGGTAGACGATGAAAGGCCTCTAGATGAAGTTAGTGGGGTGGTTAACCATTGCATTACGGTTTGTGAGAAGTCTGGATCCCAAGTTTACGCGCTGAAAGCTAGTGTAGCGTATGACCAAGCTGTCAGGTCTCGTGCGAACAAGGCGGGGCTTGCAGCTTTCGCAGATGTTAGGCAAGAAGAGATCTTACGGTGCTATTCATACGAGAACTCCCGTAAGGCAACTGCCAGCAAGTCGACTAGTTCAAAACCTAAGAAGGACAAAATTTGCTACAAGTTCAATAACCCTGGTGGTGTGGGAAATCGGCATCGTCATGTGAATTTCTGCATAAGTGCTTGGCTTGTGGCTCCTCCGATCATGGTGCGAAGTCGTGTACCGTTAAATCTAAATAGGAAGAGGCTAGTGAGAGAGAAAATGTGTCTAAGGTGCATGGGTCAATGTGTAAAAAATGTTTTTTACGGTGCCTGTCATCGATTGTGTTAGTATTGTCGATGTTAAATATGACCCAGTTACCCATATTCTAAATGACCCGGATGTTGATTTCTGTGGCCATGGTGACCCGGAAGTGGCCGCCTCAGGAGGAACTGTCATGGCGGCCGAGGTGGATGTTCCGCATTCGAACAAGACTTTGATAAATGATTTCTTCCCTCTCTCACTCCCATCTCGCCTCCGAACTGGTTTGAACCAAGATAAAGGTATTTATGATGATATCCGTGATATTATTGCGGACTTTGGTGACAATGGTACTGATGTGGACAATGATATTGTGCTTTTTCAATCTCCGGCTTCTCCTAAAGGTCGTGTAGTGAAGGTTTTCGCCTTGTGTGCTTGTGGTGTATGTAATTGTAAACATACATTGGGAGGTAACTTAAACCTTGCAGATTTGCATATCTTCTCTTTGGCCTTGAAATTGCTGCTGTTAATATGTATCTAGATGTCTATCATGGTATTGTTGACGGTTTTGACGTAGTGGACCAAGAGGTTGAACCATATATGTATGTGAAAATTACAAGTCCATTCACGAACCAGCTGTAAAAAGTAAAATGGATGATATTGTATTGAAAGAGCTTAACGCGGGTTTTATTTCCAGTAGCGATAGTTTACCAACTTGTATCCATTCATTAGGGGCTGTCCCTTAATCTGATGGGGGCATCAGGCCCATTACTGATTGTAGTAGACCTATCGGTAGTTCTGTAAATGACCATTGTGCATCGTTGGTCCGTGAATTCTCTTTTAATTCTATTGACGACGCTGTTAATCTCGTTAATCCAGATGGTTTTATGGCTGTTGTTGATATTAAGAGCTGTACCCATAAACCCTGACCACTGCCGTTTTTGTGATTTCAGATTGGAAATCGATGGTAAAGAACATATGTATGTGGATAATAGGCTGTGTTTCGGTCTTCGGACTGGGCCTTGCATTTTTAATCATATTTCTGATTTTTTTGCAACTTGTATTCGTGAATATTATCACTGTGATATTGTTAATTTCCTTGATGATTTCTTTGTGTCCAATGATGCTTATGATGTGTGTAGGAGCAACCAAAGTGCTGTCCTCGCCTGCCTACGCTTCATGGGGTTCCATGTGGCATGGAAGAAGGTGTCTGCTCCCTCAAAGAACTGTGTGTACCTTGGATTCAACCTCGATTCTTCAAAAATGATTATTTCCCTTCCCCCTGGAAAAGTGGAGAAGTTGGCGAAGCTTATTGATGAGGTGAAATGCTTGAAATACATATCTAAGAAACAACTGGAACGTTTCTGTGGTTATATTTCTCACTGTTCTGCCGTGTTTAAAGGTGGCAGGACCTTTTGCAGACGGTTCTTCGACCTGTACAAAATCTTGTTGGCTAAGAAGATCAACAAGATTAATCTCTCTGAGGATGCTATGATGGACTTAAAATGGTGGGACTCCTTCTCAAGAGTGTTCAACGGTGTGGGTGTTCTCAAACACACAGAATATCACTTACCGATGGTGTCGGATTCATCGTCAAGAGGGTTTGCAGCCTTTCTTGGTAAAGATTGGCTTGCTGGAACTTGGAAGGACTATGTTATACCAGCTAAAATGCTTCTTGATGGTCATATTTGTCCCACCCCGACTGAGGAAGAGCTAGCCAGTAATATTAACATTCAGGAATTATATCCCATTGTAGCTGGTGTAAGGCGTTGGGCCAATGACTGGAAGGACAAGGCTCTTGTGTGCTTCATAGATAACACTCAAGTAATCGCCATGTTGAAAAATGGGACCAGCTCGAGCAAACAGTGCATGCAATGGTTATAAAGCTCTATTGGATGTGTTTCATATTTAATATCGCCTTAATTCCTAAATATATTAACACTCATAATAATGTGGTGGCTGATGCTCTCTCTCGTCTGCCTTACCTTGGGCTAGACGACCCTGTGCCTGATGTCTTGAATGCGGCGAGTTTGTGTTGTATTAACTCTTCTGACTTTATATGCTGCAGGCTTGGGTATATGGATGAGAAGAGTGGACCTCTCTCTTGCGCCAGCAACCAAGAAACAGAGGGAGAGACAGTGGAGCATGTTTAATTCCTTCCTACGCAACAATGCATCTACATTGCTCCTGATCGATGTTAACAGCCTTTGCTGCTTACCTATCGTCATTTATGAAATATAACTCTATTTGTACCTACGTATCTGGTGTGATATCCTATGCCAAAAGTCAGGATCTGGACTGTCCTACCCTATCTCACCCGTGTATTAAAGCTGTGTTGGGGGGCATTAAGAAGTTGCCTGGATCGTCAGCCTCACCTGCCTTACCCATGACTCTGGGAATTCTCTCTAAAATGTATGCTCACCTGGATACCAGTGATAATTTAAATTTACTGTGTTGGACAGCCTATCTGTTCATGTTTAGATCACTTCTGAGAGTGAGTCATGTTGTGTGTTCCCCTCACACTATTCATCGTTCGGATGTGTCCTTCTCTAATGAAATTCTGACTGAGAATTGGATCATCTAAAACTTCAGATGAACCCTACTTCATCTATTTGAAGCCTATTGTTGTGAAATCATTATGTCCAGTGCATTGGATAAGGAAGCTGCTGAACCAACCTCTTCCCAGCTCCTCTCCTTTGTTCACCTGTGCTGACATCCCAGTTTTCTCTTATGAGAAAATCTCGAATAACTTATCTAATCTTCTGCTGAAATCTGAGGTGGGTCCTGGATATTCGACCCATTCATTTTGTCGTGGAGGTGCATCTTTTTTATCTTCACTGGGCATCTCTCTTCACGAAATCAAGCTGAAAGGACATTGGAGGTCTTCTGTCGTGGAATCTTATATTATTCCTTCTCCCAAAGACCATATAAAATGTGAAAACTATGTCGTCATGGCTATGGAAAAATTCTCTCTTCTCTAGGTTTGGCTTTTGCTGAGTAATAAACCTTGCTTCGCTTGGTTTCCGTCCAACCGTGTGTCATCGTTCATTCTTCATCTATTAATTTATTCCAGTCATCGTACGACCAAATATCCACAGTCAACACCTCGGCGCCTATATTTGGCGGGAGCAGACAAGTGGCCACTGAGCCATGCCCCCTACTTCCATCGTCCAATCAGATCGTTGTGCCCAGCTACTATGACGTATGTCAACAAGCGTACATTCTATGAACACTTCTCAACGGTTCACAGCATTGCGCGGACATGTATAGACTCAACAAATTTTTTCTTTTGATTATTGTACCTGTATTTGCTGAGTAATAAACCTTGCTTCGCTTGGTTTCCGGCCAACCTTGTGTCATCGTTCATTCTTCATCTAATTTATTCCAGTCATTGTACGACCAAATATGTATAGATATACATTATGATCAGTATTAACGACTTGAACAATGCCTTTCCATTGAGGTATGAATGATAAAGATGCTTATATATTTGAGGAACTTATGAGGACTTCTATTTCTACAAGGCTGGATGGCTAATTTGTGGCACGACTACGTCGCCCAGGTTATTCTCTGTGCGTTTTTTCAAACATGAATAATACTTTCGTTTTGTCACTCTCTAAATGACTGTTTTACAGTCCCCTAATGGTCCCTTGGTAATCAGCACACATATTCCTCATATATCAATGCTCTATGGACGTTTTTGTGGGGGCGACGTAGCGTGTTTTTCTTATTCTCATCATTTTATAAGGCATTTTCTTTGGCATAAAGTTTTCCGCGTTTTGCCTAAAAAAAAGGGGGGGGGCTAAAATGGTACCGTAATCATGTTAAGCAAGACTCCTTGAAATCATAAAAAGGGGTCTTTTTTAGTGTCAAATTTTCCGCGTTTTGCCACAAAAAGGGGTGGTAAAATGCCTTGAAAATTCGCGGAAAGGGGGTACTTTCCAAAGGCTGGAACAGAAAAGCGTACACTTTTTACCCCCGAGTGTGTGTGTGTGTCGGGGGGGGGGGGGGAATGCCGCTTTAACACTAAAATTAACGCGGTCAAATTCAATAATGTTTTACCGTAGCAGGCAGTCGTAATGGTTCCTTGCATCTCATACCCAGGAAGGCATTCGCAATCGAAACTTCCGACAGAATTAGTACATATCCCCGAGAAACACGTGGCAACATTGACACATTCGTTGATGTCTGAAACAAACCAAAATCTTGTACTGCAGATGTTATATCAAAGTATGAATAATTTTTTCACCCTAGCCATCTAAATTTACACTGGATACTAAGATTTGATAGACTTTTGAGGGAATTGTACATAATACCGACCTGAATATATTATAACGTTAAAGCATTTTATTGGTTCAGATTTGCAGAAAATGTATAATTTACAGATCTACCCATCCATCAAATTCTGCTAAATTACAGTGAAAAATGATAAATATAATTATATCTGAGTATATATATTCTGTATTATATTCATTCAATTAATCTATTTGGTTATGTTGAACTGTATTTTAAACCAAATTTTCTTCTTAAATTTGGTTTATTTCAGAGGATTGGTGAAGGCCAATTGTACATTTTCTTGCGACTTGACCCTATTGTATGAATTCTTATGAATTCCTATTAAATCACCTTCGCAGCCCGTAGCCGTCTTTTCATACCCATCTTGACATTCACATGAGTATCCGCCAGCGAAATTAACACACAGGTGAACGCAGCCATGAGAGCCCGCACATTCGTCGATATCTGAAATTTCACAAATCACAATAGTAAGTACATGTGCACTCAAGATTATATTAATATGTTAAGCGTGCTCCCGCAACCCCGACGTTGGACATATTATAAATTTCCTAAATGCTCTATATAGCTATATCATGGGCATCAATTATATCATAATTATTTCAATTTTTGATTAGAAGGACAGACCCATAAATATCAATCATTCCCGTATACTTGCTCACAAATTAAGAATAACATCCGTAAGTATACTTGGTAATCAATGCATGATATGATTCCAAATTATCTTGGTTAAAATGTCTCGATTATAATTCTTGAATATATATATTGATACTGATAATCATATAATTTGTTATGAACATTCAATAAAAGGTCTAACCTTCGCACAGATTTGTTGCAGCATTTTGCACAAATCCGTCTTCACAATCGCACATATAACTCCCGGGCACATTTTGACAATTATGACAGCAACACGAAAATGTCATATTCTCACATTCATTGATATCTAAACGAGAACAAATGTTAGAGAAGTTACGTCAACATGATAAAACATCACTTTATAAGGAGCCGAACCATCGACCCCTAGCTATCCCTACGCCTATTCAAGCATACATATTAGCATATATCCTAATATGTACGCGTGAATAGGCCTACAGCTATTTTTAAGGTTGACCTATTCAGCAAGAAACTGTTCAATGTTTACAGTCTCCCGCCAGGTTATATTTTCATCACTTACCTTGCCAAAACATTTGTGATGTCATCGTTCACCTCTTCAGCAAACAAAACCCTATGCATTTGTCAATTGCATCCCCTTCCCCACCCCCGGGTGTATGGGTGAACATCTTGGGCATTTGGAGAAATATGATGAAATTCTCGACGAGATGTGACCGACCCGCCCTCTGTGGGCGGATAAGCCTACATCAACAATTTGTGACGTCACCCAACCCATCAGCGTCCACTCCCCATATAGACACTCCCCATACTTATGGCCTTCTTTTTAACGTTTTCCCTGTAAGTGGCGACCTGTAATTCGTCTGAGAGAAACTTGACTTAGTTAGCTACCTTTTTGTCTGGAAAAAATACTGCATTCATGGTCTAGCAATGCTATTTTGAAAACATTCATGCACCCTCTATCTGTTGTCACTCACTCCCGCCATATTTACATAGCTTCAACCATATAGCCACTGCCACCCTTACATAATACCCACGCTCACAAACATGTATACAGGCTATTTATAGGGCTTGATTTAGTGTTAAATACCGAGCCTACACATCACCAATGTGCTGAGTAGGCTCGGTATTTAACACTAAATCAAGTGGATATTGTAGGTAGGAGGGGCAGGGAAAGGTGGGGTGGGTGGGACGATCATTTATTTTCAAATATAAAATTTTTTTAAATCGTTCAGATCTGGTGAAATATAACCAATTTACTTCCCACAATTAAGTGTCTTGCTGCGGTAATTTTCTGGACGAGAGGCGACCAATGACCGCCTTAAGAAGGCGGTGCGCAAGCAGGCATATTTCGAACCTTTCTGTCGCCCCGGGCCTTCACAGCCATGTCTCAGTACATTCCACAACTCAACCTGGCAGCGTCGTTTTCTTATTAAACATACCGATAGCCGACTTCCTTACCCAGAAATCGCAATGATAGGATGTCCTCTGCAAGTTTTGTCCGAAGAAATAATCGATCTACGCTGTAAAATAGATTTTCGAGTTTTCTATACTAATCCTATGGGGATGCGTTGGGACTGCCGACCGCCATTTGCGCCACCCCGTTGGAGCCCTAAGGGCACCCAGGCCAGGCTTATAGCATTGAGCGTGCTCCCCGCACACACGGTGGTGTGTGCGGGGACGGGGCAGGAGAGGTGGGGGGGGGGGATCATTCAACAATCTGTAAGGTAAACGTCAGTCACAAGCACCTCATTTATCACAGGAAAAAACATATTATGGGCGGTTTGATACTTCTGGACCCCCCCCCCCGCCCCAGGGCAAGACATTTGTGTATATCCCCTACCCCATGGGGCATAATTTTAAAAAGGCGTTTGATACGGTTAATCATGATATTCTTTTACATAAACTAGAAAAATATGGTATAAAAAATGACTCTTTAAAATGGTTTGAGAATTATCTTTCTTTAAGGAAACAAAAAGTCTTAGTGAATAATGTTTTATCAAATGAGAAAGGGGTAAATTGTGGTGTTCCCCAAGGAACTTCCCTTGGTCCTTTAATGTTCAGTATATATGTTAATGATATTTATAAATGTGCTATTAAATCCAAAATTCAGTTATTCGCTGATGATACGGTTCTGTACAATGTTAATCAGTCATATATTACTCTTGGAGAAGAATTACAATCTGATCTTCAGAACATACATTCGTGGTGTAAAATTAATAAAATTTCTCTTAACATTGAGAAATGTAAATTGATGAAAATTAATTCCGGTAGATCATCTAAAGCTAAGGATTTGAACAATTATCAATTTGGAGAACATGAAATAGGACATACGGATGAATATACTTACTTAGGACTGTTAATCGATTCTAAACTTACTTTTCAATCTCATTTGAAAAAGAAAATAAATGTTATTCAAAGTCAGAGTAGACTACTCTCAAAATCAAGACATGTTTTCACGGAGAAAATGTTTTTGAACTTGTATAAGGTAATGGTTATTCCCCACATGGATTTTGGGGACACAATATATAATGGGACTAATAATAAGGCATTGTTAAATAAGTTACAAGTATTGCAAAATAATATTATAAGAAGGGCAAAGTTCTTGGATAAAAGAACAAATGTAGTAGAATTGTCAAAGGAACTGGGTATTCCTCCTCTGGATAAAAGAAGAGAGGCTCATATATTGGAGATAGCTTTTAAAAAATCTTTAATAACCGATAACATTGATTCAAATAAAAGGGATCTAAGGTCGAATAAAGGTAACAAAAAGAAAATGCTTAAGATAATAACTCCACATTCGGAGAGAATAAAAAGATCATTCTTGTATAAAGCATCTTTCTTATGGAACTCAGAAAATAATAAATTTTTTGAGGGTCACCAGGTAGAAGACTTGGTCAATTTCAGATTGTATCTGAAAAATGATTATATGGTTCAAAATGATTAAAGTAAAAAGACAGTTCTGACAAATGTCAGTTAATGATTAAACCATATATATATCTGTACATTATTGAGTTTTTATATTAAAACTCAATAATAGTTTCATCTTTTCAAGCCTGTAAGTCTTGTATGCATGTACTGTTGAAAAGTGGGATTAATCTGCTATATAATGTCATCAAGGAGTGTAGTTTACCTTGTTATATATAAGGAACTTTTAAGTTGCTAAAAACAAAAGCAAACTACTTTTAAATTTGTTTTATTGAGAAATGATTGTACATAGTTATTAAGAGTTGGTATGAATATACCATGATTCATAATATAGTGTAATTCCAGAAAGATCAAATATGTTGAAAAGACCTGACTATGCACATTCTAGTAAGAGAAGAGTTGTAATAATAATGTCGAAGCATACGGGCACTCTAAGAAAAACAATGGTTTCATTGACTGAGTCATGACCCTTTTCTATGAAATGTACGATGAATTGGAAATAAAAACACTTATATATATATATAATTAAAACAAAATGTATATATATGTAAATTCTGACGGACATTCCCCCGTGCACCCTGGGTCACCTCTTCCTACTATACCTTGGTAAACTAAGGGAAATGGTGTAGTTCCCCATTAGTCACTACAAAATTTTCCTATATGGTCAAGTCTCCCAAACCGTTAACATATTGGGGGCTGGGGGGCCCAGAACCCCCTAAAATAAATTTTAATGGAATTCTTATTTATTGCCACAGTAGGAAGATGAGATATGTATGTTTCTCTGTGAGAAGAGGGGACACTTAAATATGAAAAACTTTTCCAGGAGGAACGATTGAAATGAAACGTTCCAAATTTCTGTAACCGTGACCCAACACTCCTAATCTGGAGTTTTTATGCACTAATACCAAGCACAATAGGAAATAAATATCTATGTTTTTGGTTTGGATAGGTGAAGAACATATATTTCATTCACAATAAATATGTAAAATCTCCTATTTGGGATTTTTTGTATCTTATTTGATGAAATGTTAAAAAATCGATACTTTCAACTGAATAGTATTGCTTTTAAGGGGTTTTTCCATTTCCTCTGACATCTTTTGGAATGCTGTGATATATTAATGAATTCATTTAAGTGAAAGAGCAACAAATTCCCTATTAAACAAGGTATTGAGTGACAATATGTGATTTGTAATAAGCGGGAAGGGTAAATTTGTAAAAGTGTTGGGTCACGGTTACTTTTTCCAGCTATATCGAACCAAAAGTAACCGTGACCCAACGCTCTTTGAATGAGTTTTCTAAACGGTAATACCATCGTTCATTTTCATGCTGTATGTCAGGTATTGATATTTTCAACAGATTATATCATCATATCTAAAAATAACTTCATGTGATTGGGTAATCTCTGTTGAATGCTATTTTTTCTTTATTTTTCCATGATATTATGGTTGTTATGTCATTGTATCTTCGCATTTCACTTGGTAATGTATTAGTGTCTACTGAATAGTTTATTTTTTGCTATTATTCTTAGGGGATTCAGTACTAGTTTTATTATTGAGCACAATTTATTTTGGGGGGACCTCAATTCTTATTGTTATTGCAGAGAAAACATCCGTTTTGTCATGGTGATGATGCTAGTAACTGTGACCCAACACCATGTAACCGTGACACAACACCACTTTAAATGTTATTATCTATGAGATATGAATCCCCAAGCATGTACTATTATTTCAAATGGATATGAATAAAGTCCTGCGTGTAAATGATTGCAGAAACTTATTGACTAATTCTTTATTTGAGAGATTTTTAAGATTCATGGGCAGATAGTAACCATGACCCAACACCACAATCAGTTAACTAATCTCATACATAAATATGGGTGCCCAAGCATGTATTAGTTGTTTAAATGGATACAAATGAAGTCCTGCCTCTATTCAAATGGACAAACATATCTATATGTATTAGTTATATGTTAGATTTATTCATTTATTGACGTTGGGTCATGGTTACTATTGGATATTATACATTTAAAGTTCTAAAACTTGGAATTGAATTAAAAAGACTAAAAAAACTAATCAAGATATAATCTTTAGTAATTATTCAGTTTATTTTTTTTAAACAGATTTTATTTCGAAACAAATTTCACATCAGTGATACATTTCAATGTTCGAAATATTTCTGTTGCAAAATACAATTTTGTAACAAGAAAAATGGTAATCAGCAGATCATTTAGAGTTATAATTAGTCTAATGATTTATGTCCAGGTGATACTGGATGTTTCAGAGTGTTACAGAATGGAAGCTATATAATTCAACTCTATGCTTCATGGAAAATAAACACAATTTGCTACAAACACTTCTTTGGAAGGTACAAAATACAAAAATACAAGAACATCCACAAGAATAAAACAACTATTTCATTAATCAGGGAGACCAGCTGGTCGTTATCAAGTCCTCTATCATTTAGAATCATCAAAGCCTGGATATATATCCAGGTACAAGAAATCGCACAGGGTCATTCGCAAGAAATAAATAAATGCATAAATGCACTAATGCCACTAAGCATGTTATGTATTAAGGGTGCAATATATTGTAAAAATTATCTCATGGGCTGAATTTCATAGGAAGGAAGGCATACTAATAAGTGCTTCTAACAGTTTTGTTTTGCTCAATGACTGTTATGGTGTGACTGGGTGTCTGAATGCATAATAAGATATGATTACTTTTTTTTTATAGGTAACGTAATACCTGGCTTATACTTTAATTTTCTTAATAATTCAAGAGTTTACTTGAATCATAAGTCACTTTGACTGAAGTTCCTGGAATTTGGTTTCAAGCATTGCCGTGTCATCATCATTTAGGACAAAATTAAGCCCAACCTTTTCTAGTTCCTGGAGGACACCCAATAATATGTCTTCATCCTCTATGATTCTGTGCACTCTCTGTTCGCCCCTATTTCCAGTTTCCACGGTTGCATTTCATGTAGAGAACTCTGTACTTATCTTTTTTCTTAAATTTGCGTTTAACCTGGGCCACATAGTATGATTTTCCATATATCACACCTAGGTATGTCCCAACTTCTATGTGCTTTAGCAGTGGTTGGTTCATTTCCCCATTTTCTTTTGGAGACTTTTGGGTTGCTTGTAATGTTGATTTATTTTCTGCATTTGATTTTGGTACCATTGGTTTTTTTTCACTGGTAGACGTCAATGTTTCATGAGATTTATTTTCCTCTTCAGATAATTTCGCAGGTTTTTTAAGCAGACACAACCTGGTATTCTACTTGTGTGGGGGATGATTCATCAGTGAATTTTATATTCATACCTGAATTCTCATCTTCTGATCTTTCAGAAGAGACGTCAAGTGATAAATCAGCTGAGATATCAGCAGAAAAATCAAGGGAGATATCAGTGACAAAGTCAGCACTTATTAACAAAGAATCTTGTTCTGTAGAATCTTCATTAGAAGAAATATGTGCAAGCGCTTCATCACTTTTTTCGTCACTTGTCAGCAGTTCCGCATCACCAGATGTTGAAACTTCGTCTTCTTCATGACCATCTTCACATTCATATGCTCAGTTTATTTGTAATAAGTCGAGAATAGGCACATCATCCCAGTCAGATAGTCTCAGTGGTGTAGCCTGCCATCCCTCACAGCCTAGTTTAAACACACCATTCTCATAACAGCATGTTTTGTAGCATGCCGCTTCCCACATGTAATGTATATCACCAGAAGGTGCTATGCAGTGCATAGTAGAGATTCTGGTGGTGTTGCATATACTAGCTTTACTTTGGTATTCGAAGCACTGACTACTTGCATGAAATCCTCAGCATTCTGTATCTTTTCGTTCATTTTCACGATATTGTCAGCTTTTTTCTTCAGACCTCCCCCCACCCCATCGCATGGGCTCTTCCCATGCCCGCTGTCCATCCAAAACCAAGAGGCTTTCATCTGGTTCAATGCTATGAAATGGGCTATGAAGTCACACATGACGGTTTCGGTATTGAGAACTAGGGCTATCCAAAATAAAATAATTATTTCTAATTTTGGCACAAGTGTCTCAATATCTTCTATGACAGGTTGAATGAAGGTGTAGGTGGTAGGAATTGTGTGTGCAATCACAGAACTTAGTCCAGCATATGATTTTGATATTACCTCTTTCCCTGGACCAACAAAATGGCAGACCATAGGATGAACAGTGACCTGGGTCTTGACGGAGTATGCACTACTTATCTCCTCAAGGTACTTTGCATTCCAGTTTTCACTGTAATCTAGTTGCATAGTCATTTCATAGGGTTGGAGATTTTTCCTCAGATTTATGAATGTCTGGTACTGGATTTCAGCTCAAGCACAATGATCACAGGATTTGGGTAAGTCATTCAGAAATGTCTCCACAAAATCATCCTTCTCTGCCACTTTCTGGACCAATTTTACTTTTTTGCAGTTTTCCCATTGTGGGTGCGCTCAACAGAACACCAGTTGTAGTAGTTGATTGGGTTGTCTGGCAAGGTTGACAATTTATCTGCAATTGCTGCATCATCCATTGAAATCAGGTCTGTGGTAGACTTTGAAAAGTCCTGCAAAATGTCCAATTTCAATGACATGTTTGTGTGTTTTTGGCACAAACATATTTTCCGCTGACAATACTTGGTCACCCAAATATACTTTGGCCTTGCTTTACAGAATCTGCTCAGAGACACATGGGATGTTGGATTTTCTTTAATGTATTTTCTGTGCAGATTTTTCATTGTATCTGCTAGAGCATACCTGACTTGACCATGTACATTGTCCTTCTTTGAAGTGTTGTCGCACTTGAGGAATTCTTGAATTCTTTTAGTTGTTTCAGCAGCTTATTCCTTCTTTTTGTTGGATTTTGGGATGGCATTAAAGAGGTACTTGCGGCTAATTTTAACCTTTTTTGCTAAAGTCATCAGACCGCCTCCATACTTGTTTTTTTTAGGTGTTTTGCATATCAGCTGGGAAAAGATCTTTCTTAGCTTGAATTGGAGCTTTCCTGATTTGGTTCAATGCAATAGTGTATAGCACTAAGAGTGACTCCGATTTCTTTGAGTTGTCTTTAATCATGTCTGCAAGTTCCTTTGCATGAGATTTTGGGATCATGTTCATTTCATTTGGCTCCTTTGATTTTTCAGGTGGCTCTGCAGGAGTTTTTGCAGGAGAAACATCATTGTTATCTGGATCGTTGAATTCTGCATGTATTTCCACATCAACCTCTAACTGGACTGAAACTGCTGGTTTATCTATCTCAACTTTCAACTTCTCCTTTGACACATCCTTCTTCAGATCTTTTTCAGCTTTATTTACTTTCTTTTGTAACCCTGTGAAAAATCACCATGACCCAACATTTGTGTAACCATGACCCAACTCCTATGTACAAATGCTGCCAAGTTGGCTTCATTGGAAACAAACACATGATATCGCCCACTAATGTTAGGCTGATCATGTTCTTTCAACAAATTTATTAACAATATTGCTTAATGATTACCAAATTTTCCAATCTTGGGGGCCTCTGTGGTTTGATTATTAGGGCAGATGAGTTTCACATCCATATTTCTTTGAATAATACTAATAAATTGTACTTACATCAGGATGGCCATCTTGCAAACAGGACCTTTGAAGAGTTAAGAAATCGCGCGTCTACAGTTAATTCTCCTATATTACAACAGATGGAAGAACTAGCCAACAAGAATGCAGTGTTGGGTCACGGTGATGAGTTGGGTCATGGTTATGACCCTGATATTCGATATTCAGAAGTCCATAGCTCAGTATTTATAGGGGTCATATATATAATGATATTCCATAATGATAAGAAATATGTACTTATAATAATGGTAAAGTATTATTTACTAATCTGTTATATTTTTTGTGTAGGCTCACTTTTGTTGTGTTGGGTCACGGTTATGTGGAAATTTCCCTCCGATCTAAAATTAGACAGTGTTTCCTGGTGTGGAGATGGCATTTTGTGAATTGCGCAATAAAACATTTAAATTCTAAAATATACATGGTTGTTGATTATATATAGCCATAATATTGGATCATAGAAGCATTATTATTTTTTTTATAAGGGGAAATAGCCTGCGTTGGGTCATGGTTACTATTTGCCTTCCCTCAAATGCATTTGAGAGAATGAAGCATGTAAAAAAATGATTTTTTATTTTGCTACTTTTTATTCGAAAATCTATGTAGAAACACATATTTTAGAACATCAATAACAAAATTAGATCAGTGAATTAACTTTTTATTGCCATGACAACAATGTAGTGACCTGTTTTCATCTAAATTTTCATGCAAAAATGGCACTTTTGGCCCCCTAGTGTCAAAAATATCAAACACATATATATCAAAATGGTGTTCGCCTAGGCCAGAATTTCAATACCGACCCGTTGAGCATTAAAAAAGTCAAATCTGATCATATACGGAGGTGCTATGGCCAGATTGTACTGAACAGCCCCTATGTTAACAGTTTGGGAGACTTGACCATATATTCTTCTCTAGAAAAGGTAACAGCGGGAAAACATGGAATTTAATTCCATATAAGCTTGTTGACCCTTTTGTCACATTTATTTTGTAGTTATGTATCTTTAGCGATGAATAAACAATTTTCAAATCAAATCAAATATAGGCAGGCAAGCATGTATGTTCAAAAGGACTTAAAATAATCAGCCTATACTGGACTTTCTTCCTTATTTACTTCTTTACAATCTCTTTGCAAATCATTTACAAAGAGATTGGAAAGAAGTAAATATGTAAATCATGATGAATAAGAATAACAAACCTGTAGGCCCTACTCAGAACTGGGACATGTTTCTTTGTTTACAAGGCAAATTACTAAAATGAAGTGAAACTCATAAGAAATTAATAAATGGCCATGTTTAAACACCTCTAAGCTCAGTTGGAGTAACATAGAACCATATTATGGTAGACAGATTAAATAAATACCCCCCTTCTGTCCTCATTGTTTTGGGTTCCTTACTCCATCTAGATTAAATAAATATTAAAGAGAGAAAGTATTATCAGCTGAAACATGCACACAAACTAGAGAGATGGGCTCCCAGCCTTATGTTTGTCCAACCCTGGGACTGCATCCCTCCAGGTATCCACGTGTATCTTATTATATCTATTTACCCCGTCCTGCCGCCTAATTGGTTGCAGAACATATGTAAATTAGTGGGTTGGCGGTCTCGATAAGTAGGTCGGCGAGACGTCAATTGTCAAATGTCGGCAGGGAGGTCGTTTGGCGGGTAGAATGTCAGGCGGGAAGAATGTATGGCGGGGAGATTGCGGTGGGGAGATTGCGGCGGGGAGATTGTCAGCGGGGAGAATGTTGGCGGGGAAAACACCGGACACCCCTATACATATATCCATTATATCAACTCGACCTATGACTTACCTATACACAGAACATTATTACTTGGATCCCATTTATAGCCAGGGTCACACGTACAGCCATAAGATGCACCATAGATTTGACATACTGGTCCGGCTGAGCATGAAACAGAAAGAATATTTCGGTGACAACATATAAATCTAAATATCTAAATATGTGATGTGTTACAGCAAAATGAGTCACAAGTAGCAAAAATGGATTTTGATATATCATCATAATTATGTGAAAAGAGGAGATCAATCCCATTCCAATACTAGTAAAACAGTAGGACATTTAATACGGATTTCCATATCTAAAGTTTGATATTTTTAGTTTTGAAAAACAAAAATGCTCGGTGGGTGGTTTATAAAGTAACTAAATATACTCGATACGAAGACCTTCAAAACCTTCAAAAGGATATATATATATTTAATACACTGTCCCGAAATTTGGTACATGAATTCATATGACTAAAAGAGCTAACTCCTCCATATATCAGAATAAAGAGATCTTGTGAATAAAACACTCTGACAGGCTTCCAGTTCGACTGAGAAAGTGGTTAAACGTGTTGGGGCTCTGCTCCTTACTAATTCACCTTTTTTTCAGATCCAGCCAGTGTGTCGGCTTCAGCCTTTAGGACACAAAGAAGTAATTATACGCAAAGACTCTGTAGACCTGAAAGATACTTGGAAATAGTGAAGGATTATAGAAATACGGATATTTTAGTTCTTCCCGCCTTGCTGGAGGAACACTTGACTGGAAGATAGCCAATTATCGCCCACTCAGAATCGCAAGGAATACTATAGGGGAGAAGCTGGTTTGTGTGTGATACCATAACTGAGGACTATCCAGAGTGATCTGAATCGGAAAATGTTATAGGAAAAAGTACAATTTATGCTTAAATATTTAGTGACAGTGTATATAACTCTCGCAACGTCTAAAACAGTTTTGTGCATTGCTCCACATTGCTAGAGGCTATAAACACTAGAAGACCGATAGGAAAGGTAGACAAATCCATAGACAGGTGCTAAACATTGTCAGATGATGGAGAGGAGACCTAGGCTTGAACTGAACCCCAATCGATTGGTTTTTGTCAAAGCCATTGCAGAGCAGTCCAAGGACCTCTACAATGAGCTGTTTCAGGCTGTCCAACAGTGGGAGGAAATGATAGAAAACGAAAAGTCAGAGATGATCATGGAAAATACTGAAAGTGAAACCAGTGCTGAGGGATTTTCGGACATAAAGAAGGATGAAGCACAGCAACAGGAAGTCAAGATCGAGAAACAATGTGTCAAGATCACAGAGTATATGGAGGAGATTAGCAAGGACAAAACAATGAGAGTGGAAGAAATTCTCCTCTCCCTGGAAGGCAGGCAAAAAGAGCAACAGTACGATGATAATTGGTTGTCCAATGCTATTGAAAGCTACCAATTTACCAACGTCCAATTTGAACCTGGAGGGTAGTGTGAATAATATTAATTGTTCATACCACCATGGTAAAAGTGTTGGAGAACATATATGTTTTATAGAGTTTATCACATTTTCGAGAGAGGAAAAAATGAATGATGATAAGGAAAATGTTCTATTCAGGACGTAATTGATAGGGAAGATGTCTATTCAGGACGTAAAAATTAGATGATGTTAAGAAAGATGTTCTATTCAGGATGTGATTGATATATAGTAGAGTAAGGCAAGCAATTGCTGCCTTAACTTTTAGATTATAGACTTACTTTTAGATTATAAACTTTTTGCACAAAAACCATAGCCTGTATCTTCATATTTTTACTACCTAGGGTGAAACAAAAGTATTATATATCCAACCAGATGAGCAGAAGGAGTGTCCTGTGAAATAAAACATAAATCCTGTGTGAGATAACTTTTGTATTATGAAGGTTCCACGACATAAGTATTATATTATTATGGTGTTAGTGTGTTCAAATGATAAGTACATAATTATTTTTTTAAACAAAATTTTCCATGAGATGAGAAAACGGGTACGATGTAAAGTTTGTGTTATCGACCCAAGGAGACGACAAGTTTTGTTGACATATTGAATAAAAGTGTTTAAAAAAAAAAAACACTCTGACAAATATCATTTTTGTGACTTGTGACTCATTTTCCTGAAGCACATCACATAATTATAATTATTCTATATTTCCTACACCTTCTGCATTTATGGATCAAAACGACAACCAGTGAGGATCATTTCGGTGGCGTACAATCATGCAGAGGAAATTTACGACGGACATCAATAGGTGTAAGTATGGTTTTGAACCAATACTTCATAGTATTATGCACACAGATATCTACCCGCAAAGAGTGATAGGTGTACCAAGCGTGAGTGAGAGGAATTGAAGACGAAACAAATAGGCACAGCAACGTTGCCATGAGAAATCCTTACTTAAAATGTTCCTTGTTAATTAATCTATTTTTTCTTGCTTAGATCTGAAATTTCTATACTGTACAAATAGTAATTAGCATTGTCCATATAGAAATTCCTTCCCTAAAAGTTTCTTACCAGCAAGGAAAAGTAGGTAGTTAACATATTAAGTAAGGATTTCTCATGCAAAAGGTCCCAGGAAAGTGCTGATCAATATATGCAAACATACTTACGGATACATTGCCAATCCCTCGTTAAATTTGTGAGCGCATCAAAATCACAGGTACAGGGGAAGGTTTTCACCCAAGTCCCATCAGCAAAAGCATGCCCAGGGTCACATTCAAACACAACAACATCAAAGTCAACATATGTAAAGCCAAAGGGTGGAGTGTAAGCGGTAAAGGCACATAGCTTATCTATAAGAAAAGAAAACAACACAAAATTATTGCCATTATTATTTATTTGTGACAGAGGATACCCCTCGGATAGATTAACAACAAGTCACTGATACAGGCTCAATTTGCTATTCACATTGGACTGAAAAAAGGTAATTCAATTTAATCATTAATTTATATATTTTTTACTGCATGCTCTCCTCACGAGGGAGAGGCAAAAATAGACGTTTTATAAATAAATCTCATGATATACCTCTTCTTGCTTCACATATCAATGTTACTGATGCCTTTTTGTCAAATTTCAAATCATAAGGTGATTTGTACTCCATCGTTACTTGGTATTCTATTGCGCCGTCTATGTCGTAGAGAATGTCAAAATTTGCTGGCAATCCAAGTACTGAAACAGAAATTATATGAGTACACATGAAACAAATGAACATATGAAATATAATATATATTAGAATCAGTCCTAAGCAGTGATGCAGTATGAAACATTTTCCAATATTCAATATTTAATGCCAATATTCCAAATGTTTAAAGTGATGCACAGTGATGCACAGCATGATGCGGCACTCTAATGTGCTGAATTAACACTCTAATATCATGCATAGATCTGCACTCTAAAGTGTTGCACAGTGCTGAGCAGCACCGTGCTGCACTCTAATATGCTACATTAACACTCTAATAGGCTGCATAGTTCTGCACTCTAATATGCTGCATAGATCTGCACTCTTCAATGCTGCACTCCTATGCGCTGCATTGACACTCTAATATGCTGCATAGTTCTGCACACTAAAGTGCTGAACAGTGTTGCGCAGCACTGTGCTACATTCTAATGTGCTGCATTGACACTCTAATATGCTGCATTGTTCTGCACTTTACAGTGCTGAACAGTGTTGCGAAGCACTGTGCTGCACTCTAAGGCGCTGCATTGACATTCTAATATGCTCCATAGTTCTATACTCTAAAGTGCTGTGCAGCACAGTGCTGCACTCTAAAGTGCAACAGTGTTGCGCTAGATAGTGTTGTGTGGTAGATAGTGCTGTGAAGCACAGTGCTGCATGGCTTTACTCTTATGTGTTGTACTGCGCTGCACAGATTAGTGCTGCTCTGTACTGCACAACACAGTCCTGCACTCTGATGTGCCATTCAGTGCTGGACTGCTGCAGTGATGCGCTGAACTGTTCTGTGCTGCTTTATGCTGTGCTGGATTGTTGGCTAAAAGGGTATGAGGGACTAAGGGGTGAGGGAGTAGGGTGTGAGTGAGAAGGGTAAAAGGGTGAGAAGAAAGAGGGAGTGAGGGTGTGTGGAAAAGGGAAGGGTAAGAAGGAGAAGGGTGTGAGGGAGGAGTTTTGGAGGGATGAGGGAGCAGGGTGTGAGGGAGGAGGGTTAGAGATTTCAATTCTGTTCTATTAAAATGAAGCAAGCTTATGTCTTCACCATTATGGCCCGGGAGTATTCATGTGCTCATTTAGTTTGAATTGACCATTTAAATATCTGTTATACATGTATATACATGTATTCGTATGCATACATATGCATACATATGATGCGACCTCATATGGACTGTTTTTGTCATCCCTCTTTTTTGTCTTCAAAAGTGTCCATGTACATATGTCTATTCATATTTATTAATTAATTGATTATGTGTGGATGTATAGGATAATAGCTCATATATTTTTCACAAATATTTCTACTAATCGCATTTAATCATATTCAAGATTAAATGCGATTAGTAGAAATATTTGTGAAAAATATATGAGCTATTATCCTATACATCCACACATAATCAATTAATTAATAAATATGAATAGACATATATATATGCATGCATATACATCCCTGTGTATGTGTAGTATGCTTAAGCGGCCGACACATATTCATTTTGCAAATAGTACGATTTCATGTTCTACGACAAATCGTGGGCTCAGATCGTGTGATTTCACCTATTTTCAGGTGTTCTTTTTTCTTTTTTTTAATTGTGAAATAAAATATGAGATGAAGGAGACCTAATGTCGGCATGTGCAGAAGGAAAACTCTGCATTATAAAAGGTAAAAATTGTGTTGATACTTCAAGAATTAGTGAAGTTATAGCGTTTCAAAGTAAAATTATAAATAATTCCATTCTTCTTTATTGCCAAATCGATCATGATCAAAAATCGTAGAACCAACCACGAGAAGTTGTATACTTTATTATAGGAGTCTACAATAGATTGCAGCACTCCCTACACATTGACGATTAAGCGTAGAAGTAGTGGCGATTTGATTTGAAATCGCAGAACACCCTTCATTTTTCCTACGAGGAATCGCACATACCAAATCGCCGCTGAAATCGTTCATGTGTAGGGCTGGAAGGCACGATTTGGGACCCACAATCTGATGTACGATCTCTCGCATGCATGGCCCAAATCGTACGACAGGTCGTGAACTCCAAATCGGCCCCTAAGCCATGCATTATGTATTCGGGGCTTTCGCTTGTTAGGTGCTCCGTTAAAAGAAAAGAGCAGGCAGTGTGTCTTTATATCATGACTTACAGTCCAGGCCAACAGCAGCATATCCATTTCGCCAGCGGAAATTATAACCACGAAGAGTCAGGTCAAGGGCGATATCTTCCGCGAAAGTAGTTAGAGCGTAATCTCTAGAGAACGAGAATGACATGGACTAGGCAATAGAAATCTATCCCCAGACATTCTTTGTCTGGCCTCATGCATCAACAACGCAAAACAGTGCACTGGGCTACCAAGATAGACCAACGAAAGAGGCAAATTTGAGAAATACAATTCTTATACATATATGTACGAAATGTTATATTCAATAAAAAAAATGTTGAAGGTAAAATAATAATTTGTAGACTTTAAAGGGTCAGTCAACGGGTTCATGGTCACTTTTAGGACAAAAAACTTCATGGAGGCATAAATACAACACCCAAGTCTCGATTTTTTTACTTCGATTTATATCTAACTTATAGTCACTTACAGGCATAAATTGAGAAATCCTAGTTGAAAAAGTCTGTTTAGCACAAGAGGGCACTGAGAGTGCTGTGTGACATCATAAAGCTGCGCCAGAAATGTACATAATATCTCTACCTTCCCCCTCCAATCTCCCAGCAATTGAAACAGTTTGTTTTGGTATGCACACCTGTGTTGTTCAATCTCCTTCTGCCCACCCCACACTCCTTCTTTCTAGCAGCAATTATGAGAGTTGTTTATTATGTTCATTGCATGTACATTTCTAGATTGGTGCACCTTTATGACGTAGGCAAACAGTGGTGCCTTGAATGGAGTGTTAAACTGTGTAACTACGTTTTCACTCCTTTAAATGGGTAAAACTCACTAAATAATAACTTGGATTAAGTAAAACCGGGGTGGTTACATTTCAATAATATCAAGGAAATGGATTTGCTCATAATATTTGGGGGTTTACTGACACTTTAAGTGTTTTGGATTTGCATTAGAATGGTTGAGGTTCTCTTGTCAGATACATCATTTGTTTTAGTAATTTGTCCACGAATATAAGATTATCTTTATGTTGGTGACTGTAAAAGGTTATGAAGATACAATCAGTGTTTGATTTACTCAACATTGATTGGTTGAATGGTTTTCCTAGTTTTACATAGAGAAATAATAGATACTGGTCCTTGACGTAAATGAGACCGCATTTTAAATATAATTATTGCATACACACTGTTATATGTTCAATTAATTTATATATCATATTACATTTATATATTGTAATAATAATATACCAGAAATCTACCTAAAACTAAACCAATCCATACATAATATAAGGCCCCATTTTAGAATATTTCGGTTACAGGTCAATATTTTATGGGAAGAATCATTATATCTGACCTATTCTCAGATGATATGATATTGTCTACCAAACAAAACATTTAGACCGAATATTCGAAAAATTGATATTACTGATGGACTATAGATATCATCTTACTCTTGTAATATATCGATGAGTAGTTGCTTTTCGTCCGCATTGTACATAGAAGTTACATGACCACCGGTATTTCTGCAATGGAAATAAGCAGCATCTCGGGGATTGGCTTCTGAATGCGCAAGTGTCCTGAAGTCATGAGGCCAAAAACACCACTGGTGTAGATCCCTACCTGAAATAGAAAAAGAAATAGATGACATTATGTTCACGATTTCAAGTAAAATGAATGAAAAATGCCTTGACGGCGATCGAAGGCCCATCCACATTACAACGGTCGATCGCCAGGCCGGTTTCTGGCAATCTTGGCCGACGTGCATCAAACGCGGGACGACGGGCATGTAAAATTGTGCCACGATCGTGCTACATTTTATAGAGTTATGCTTGGCTATTGGTGGATGGGGTAATTAAATGGAAGGGACAGGCACTGCTCTTGTGTGTGTAGGAGAGAGAGGGTCCGTGAGAGTGAGCGGGTTGGAAGGGGCGGGGTCATGGAGAGAATTAGGATTATATTTAAAGGTTGTACATCCCTCCATGAAATGTTATACTTGATTAGGGGTTGCATTGATTCATTGTTTCATTTATTAAGTAATATGAATGCATCGATATAGCTAGGTCTCCTTTGTGAATAAATACCTAAAATATAAATGAAGAAAATAGTACATCCTTTAGTTAGGAGAGGGCATGGTTGACAGGGACATTTAGCAACCACAACGCTAACCCTAACCCTAACGTAAACGCTAGTTTCTCACGATAGGGTGGGCCGTATGTAATATGGCAGAATTCTATCAGTTTCAGTGGTGGAGAGGTGTTTTCAGAGGGCGAAAAGGCACACAATTTCATGCATGTGAGTAGTGTGTTACACCTGTATACAAAGAAAAACACCTCCCGCTCATTTGTACATAAAAATGAAATGATAATTGTCCATTATTTTAGCGTGAAATAGACATACGTTG
The DNA here is from genome assembly GCA_942159475.1 of Sthenelais limicola. Classification (NCBI taxonomy): domain Eukaryota; kingdom Metazoa; phylum Annelida; class Polychaeta; order Phyllodocida; family Sigalionidae; genus Sthenelais; species Sthenelais limicola. Next base: position 64,166,588 of record OW804097.1, on the reverse strand, counting down.
GGAACGTATTGACACACCTCTTAGCGTAATTGGCGTCCGTATCTCAGGTAGCAAGCTAAGAATAGCACACCTAGTGGTGACGTAGTCCTCACAAAAGATACGTTTACGTTAGCGTTAGCGTTAGCGTCGGGCTTGCTAAATGTCCCTATAAGCTATTCTACATACTACTTACACACTAATTTGTATTTTGAAGCCAGTAATTGAACGTTTATTTGTCAGAAACATGTATATGTATGGATAGTTTTCATAAAGTTATGATTTACTGATCAAGGAATGGTGTTGTAATCATGAGATTTGTCTTGGGTATTGAGCCAACGATTTTAACTGTAAATGCAAAAATGAGTTGATCAAATCTGAAAGTTTTTTTTTATAGTAGTTATAGAAGATGTATTAATTGGAATGAAGATATATGAAAAACACCACCTGTGACAGGAAAATAAATGTTTGTTTTCCTTTGATATACCACCCCAAGTTCACAGGTGGACATGCAGAATATTGGACATGTCCAATTGAGCCACATGTTCACTAGATCGCCGTGGATACCCATGTATATTTCAGGTACATTTCACTTAAATGACCATAACAAATACCAAGATTAGTTCGTTTCACCATAGGATGAATATAATCAACGTGTGGTAGGTGTACGACTGGAAAATTGGGCAAGTGGAAACGCGTTTCAACCAACGCACACTCCTGTACGACATCACACGTTGTGATATGATTGTGTGTTCCCATTACCACGATTTCCTACGTTGGCTTTTTGGATTGTGCGATTGTTGTACACCAAGTCGGCCATTGTAATGTGAATGGGCCTTAATTCTACTCCGCGCAATTGGGGAATCAACCTTTGGAAAAGCTGATAATCCACTTGTCTCTCTGGAAAGGGTCGAGTAGAAACCAAGGTTCGTATCTCCTAAAGGATTCTTATGTATTTCATTGCCCCCGTTGCATAAAAATCTGCGAGTTCAACGTGTGGTATTCTACAATGTCGTAGACAGCCATCTGCGATGACTGTATTGCATAACTTTCTATGACATCTTCTACGACATCGTACATGTCTTGGCATCCACGATCGATTTTCTACGCTGCGACAATACATGTAGTTGACATGTGTCAAAATGTTTTCGAATATTTCTTCCTGTAATAATGGCCGGAATGAGACCAAAAATCAAACCTGAATAATTATGGTTATGGTTATTTATTTCATTAAAAAAAATATTGACATACATCATTTTGGTGATAAAATAAACGATACCATATTCACTGTGTTATTTTTAAATGGACCACTTACTGTAAGCCGTTCCATCGCATGCATCTTCAATCGGACAAGAGTCTATATTATGGCAAAAGAAGTGTGTAACATTATGTCATCATTTTTTAAAATCTCATAAATCAGTAACATTTATGGATGGAGGCAGAACCAAGAAAAGGAAGCATTTTCTCACGACAAAAATCTGGATTTAAAATATTTACAAAATCGTTAGGATTATAAGATTGGGATTCTAAAAATCTGAGTCTGCAACCTTATCAAAATAAATTCGACAAAGTAAATTATAAATGATACTTGCCTGTAGCGTCGGAACATATAAAATAAGGAGTGGTGTCTGTATCGCAGTTCCTCATTTTCCATTTTGTATTTTTAATCGTCGCACAGACGGTCTCCGATAACTTAGCTTTTATTTTGTCCTCCCAAAAATTCCAAGGTATGATTCGACCAGATTCAGATCGAAAGTAGATATCCGGAGCCTCTTTTTTCCCTGCGAACCACACTCTACGAACCACAAAATATCAGACTAATAGTTTGATGGTCATTTGCGATATAATAATATTATTATAACTATTCTGTAATGTTGACAATAAACCAATCTTTCTTTTGATAAAAGTATTAAATTTTAAGGAATATCTCACTCATCGGGACTCAGGGATTGGGGATCAAAGTCACTGAAAACCAAATCGTTCACTTCGCTGTTTTCAATGACTGCTAGACTGTAAGCAGGGTCGATAGTACTGCAGGAGACAGCGTCATGAGTCACCGGGGAGCCATTGTCGTAGAGGTAGTAACACGCCGACTCATTTGGCAGCGTCACACAGAAACCTGGAAGGATCAAATATTAAACAGTATCAGCATAAAATGAATCAGACAAAGTCGGTGGATAGAAGACAAGGCGTATCAGACAAGAAATATGAACTGTGGTTTAATGTTTTGGGTGCCAGTCGGTCGTCGACCTATCACAAAGCTTGATACTGATGCCCATTGCTATTGGACCTGTAATGACTTTTTTAAACAGTTTTATTTCGTGACAAATTTCACTAGGTGATACATTTCATTGTACGAAATACTGCTGATATAAATACCAATTTATATTAATATTAATAAAGAGAATTTTCGATGTTATTTAACTCGATTTTTTGGTTGTCATAAGGCAACTTTAACATTATTTCACATCGATGTAGTTGGTATGCAGTCTTGTGAGATATAACATATATGTTAATGATCACTATAAAGAAGAAACATTTTTTTGGCTTTAAGCAGATTAAAATACATGTTAACACCTAGTAGGTATATTCGGTACAATTATTGGTTGATATTTGTCAAAATGATATGCGTGAGGAGTTGACAGATCGGTATAAACAGGCTTTGGATAATAACCAGTTTTTCCAGCCGTTACCATTAAAGATAGACAGCTATAGGTGTACTAAAGTACTTATATAATAACTGACTACATGAAATATAAAAATATAAAATACACAATAGAAAGCTATGGAGTACAGGACATTAGGTAAAAATGTCTGCCATTTAGATCCTCGAAGAACAATAAGAAGTTTGAGAAAACGAATGCATTCAAGCGAAAAGAACATAATGTTAATTTAAGAATCACGAATTACTACATCTGCCTATTTCCCTGTATGTGACATTAATTAGAGTGAACAATTCCAACAAACCAGTGGTTAAATACCCCAACAATTGAACCAACAGCCCCGTTTCCCCTACCACTCAGAACCGATCACATGCAGCTGGGGTGGCCTATCTCAGTTTATTTTTGGGAGAGGTAGGCGGGCCCTCCTATAGATCTACTACCTAGAATACTATAGTTCTAAACTGAACAAGTTTGAAGCTGAGGGGAGGGAGGGGCACTTGTTTTGGTAATTAGTCCCGCCATCCTTATACATGCTGTTACACTTCACCGCCTCTGGTGTTGTGCCTTACCGCCTCCAGGGCTGTAGCGGAGAGTGATAAGACAAGGGGAGCTGTCTCTCACCACCCTGACCCAGCTGTTGTTTTAATCAGGAGGTGACATATTACGAGAGATTTAATGGAATTCCGTCTTCCACGCATCCCCATCAAAGAAATATCACCACTGTAAAGTTACCAGGTTACCAACTATACCTGTGAAATCAAATTTACATTAGCAGAGGCAGAACATCCGGGCGACGCAGGTACAAATTTAGTCTGTAGGCCAGCCCTACTATCCCAAAGTGCCTAAACCATTGAATTTCCCACATTATGGTGAAATATAGATCAATAATGATGACCATGTTAGAGCCTGGGTCTGGCCTACTACAAATTAAGTATGCACTCTCACTTAACGTCGGTCAATAACTTTTTCTACTCTTTGCTCCATTCTTTTCCAACCCATCTAAAAGTCATTTGACCAAGATTTAAGAGGATGATATTTTGGTTGTTTTTGATGCCGGCCTTCATAAATGTCTACATTCATATTTTGGGGACCCGCCGAACTGGTTTCCCGCGATGACTTCATCCATTATCGCTCACCGGCGGCCGATTTCGCTCGACAGATTCAGGTTCTTCAGATTCTGGATTCAGATTCTTGTATTAACATTATATGAGCAGCTGAATATTGATGAATGCAGCCCTATAAGGCATAGTATGAGAAAAATTCGGTAAGATTTTGTTGGTTGAAATAGCCGAGAATGCAGCTTTGACAATTCGAGACTAAAAATGATTAAAGGCCAACGCTATGAGGAAACGGCCCATTTTTTTCACATTTTATAGAATAAAACAAACAATTAATGGCTACTCCTACTATCCCAAAATTGTCTACATATATAGTGCAGATACTACACATAAAAAGGAAAAAAATATATGTCATCGTGTTAACAAAAAAGTTGTAGCTGTCTGAAATAGACATGTTTGGGAAACAGAGCTAGCTGTGGGTACTCTCAGTTGTGCCCATTTAGTATGCAAGTCTATACTATAGCCTGTGCTAATTACGTCGTGGCGAATATGCCTTTGATGATGATGTGTGGAAGAAGGAATGACATTACAGCCGATTAATCTGCCATCTCCTGATAGAAACAACAGGTGGATCATGACATTGACTCTGGTGCCTCAACCCCAGTTCCCCCTTTTTCACCATTTGTGACCGGCTCTGCGAAGAGGGGTCTTATGTGCTTAGATATGAAATGTAAAATGTGTTTTAGGACATAATATGCTGCAAAAATTATGTTGATACGAAAAACAGAAGCCGAGATATGTGTTGTGATTGTTGAAATGGGGTAAATAGCCAAAACTGCTGTACGGTTTTTACTTGCCGAACTTTAGTTAAACCATTATGATTTCAAAATGCGCATCATTTTCAATAAATAATTTATTGCCCTTTTTCTGAAGATTTATGTAATTCAAATCTGTTTTCAGTATCTTAAAAATCATCAGAAAATTATCTTTTGACTTTATTTAAATTTGAAACAATTTGATGACATATAGGTTTCCATGGAAACCAGAATCCTGTTAAACGTATTGAATTCATGGATACCATGGCAACAATATCAAAATTTTCTCCAAAGTTTTCCACCACGCTATAATCTGTGAAAAATTTTATTTTCAACCTTTAAGACCCATAATCGCAGAGCAGGTCACATTTACCCTCTCCCCCAACAATATCCTAAGACACAGAGGCGGTGAGCCATAACTATACATATCACCTTCTGCGACAAAGCGTCAAGTTCTGCGACGATGCGTCAAGTGTAATTGTCACACCAACTGGTGTGACACCAACTGGTTGGATTTATATTTCGTGCCCCCACCAAAGTGAAAAGGGGTTGTACTATAGATTGGGAATTGCTGCATTTTTCTTTCACAGTTTTGGGAATAAAACAAAAATGGAACTCCTATTGTTCCTAAATTGTCTACACATATAGTGCAGGTAATATTCTACACATATATATAGTGAAAAAAAGTATGTGTTAAAAAAATAATTTAGCTGTCTGAAATAGACATGCCATAGTGGCCCATTCATAAGCCCGGGCTTATATTTGTTTCGACCCCCCTTTAGCCCCGGCTTGCAATTGAGATAGGCTTTTAATTGAGAATTAAATTTTAGAGGATTTTATTTTTTCATGACCCTCATACCCCCGGCCTGCATTCGAGATAGGCTTGTAAACAGGTCCCGGCTTATAAACGGGTCACTACGGTGTTTAGGAAACATAGAACACTTTGAAAGCAACACATCTTTGGGATGTCAGCCATGTTTTAAAACCCAATAATTCAGAAACGAACACAATGACCCACTGATTTTTAGGCTGATAATGACAGGGCATTGTAGGGCATTGAATGGGTGGCGCCACCTGCACGACTTATAACTGAACTCTTCCCAAGTCTCCAATACACGCCACTTGGACTCTCGCTGTCAAGCTATACAGAAGCGAAATCCTTGTAGAAATAACCTCCGCTATGCCTCCCAAAGGGACGACTACCTCAAAAGCCGCTAAAAAGGCAGAAAAACTCAAGAAACAGGAGGAGGAGAGGCTCCTTCCGCAAACCCAGATAATAGTTGACCGCCAGAAAGACGAGGAGGAAACTTACGAGGAGGAAGATTTCACGCCAGAGGAGAGGGCCGAGCATGCCAATATGGCGGAAGCCGCTGACGAGCATGCTTTGCGGGATTCTGCCGGCGGGGAAGATGATGGACCGCCTCAGACGCCCAACAAAGTATTGCCCAGACGTGGCTTACGAGCAAAACGAAAGACTATTGTTACTCCGAAAAGGCGTGGGAGGCCAAAGAACGCCCCTATAGTGTGCGCCAACCCGATGCAGCAAATGTCAGATATGCTACAACAGATCTGTACGAAAGCCATTCAGACTGCGTCAGCGAGTGTCAGTCATCGTGACAGCTACACGAGGCAGCGACAGTCACCGCCTCCTTCTCAGCAAGTACATCACACGCCTAAAAGATCGAGGGGGGATGCTTCCCAACTTGACTTTGAACAATCTCAATCTGCTGACTCGGACGATACCATAGTGACTTTTAAACGGCCCCGGGAAAGGCAATATACACGAGAAAGCCACCGTCACCATTACGGACAGAGGAAGAAGAAACATTGTGACTGTAGTGACAGCCCGCCCCTACGCAGCCGTCACCCGGCCAACTCATACAGATCACGCCAGCCCGCTGACAGTTCGGAGGAGTCAGCTTTGGATAGTGACTCTCTCCCCTCGCCCCGACGCTTGACCGCCAGACATCGTTCTTCGAAGGTAGTTAAGCGAGCCCTTGACGCACAGTCTACAGGGAGACGAGGTAGGACTGAAATTTTTAGTGCGCCTGAGACTTCTCTACCGCCAGATATGGCGGCACGTATTAAGAAACAGAAGAGAGAGTTGTCCCTCGCAGAATATACCTGCGGCTTTGCACGCATGACCATGAATAGTGTTAAATACGGGTCGACATCGTGGTTCATGCTTCACCATCTCGCCACCCTTGCTGAGGATACAGCTCTCCGCACCTGGGACTCGGCGCATGCATGGTCCCAAGCGTGCCTGGATCTTATTCTGGAGGAACAAAATGAATGGTTGCACACCGACGTATTCAATGACTATCGTGTAAAAATGGCCTGGGATACGCAGGGAACAAGAAGTGTGGATAATACGAAAACAAGCAGGCAAGCAATTTGTAGGGACTTTAATTTTGACAACTGTGAACACAAGAACAGCCACACGGATGGCAATACAAAGTTTCTACATGTGTGCGGCTATTGTTATTTCGCAAAGAAAGAGAGAGAGAATGCACACGCCGTCAAAGACTGCCAAAACAAAAGGACCGCGCAAGCCAATCTACATAGCGGCGACGGCGCTGGCCGAAGGAATAACCAACAATTCCAAAAGAAACCAGCACCTCAGGCTTCAAAAAACTCTTAAACTCCTGTTCCATCATACAATCTCAAACGATTGGTGAGTTGACCAACTTTCAAGACAATCTAAAATGTGCAAATAACTCTAAAACTAATGAATATGTCGGCGTCAAAACATATGTGCCACGCCCCATCCAAGATGGCGGCGCCCATACTAGCAAGAGCGGGCAAGCCAACATGGCAGCCGCTTCTCGTGTGAAATCTCGTGTCCCACGCGAGTCTCGCAAGGAACGAGAACACATCCAAAATGGCCGACATAAACACGAACACTCCGACAGAAGCTATTCTGCCGCAGACAAATCTATCTCTAGAGTTAATATCAACAAAGTTGGATCGATTCAAACTATTGAAAATGTGAACAGGAGAAACAGTGAAACAATCGATGGTGCAATGTGTATATCTAATGACAATTTTGTACAATTCCAGGCAGAAACTCACGCCCATGACCGAGAATTTGACATCCAAACACAAGCGAGTGACGGCGAACAAGCCACGAGACAGGTGCCAAACTTCCTTCGAAACATTCAATACCCACACTACGAACAGGTGTTTAATGAACAGGAACTAGTGACAAATGATCTAGACGTCTGTGAGTATGAATTACCTGAAAATTCCTCCAACAAATGTGATAGTGACAGTCCACAGAACATTGCCTTTAATGCATATACAAACTGGCCATACCCTGATCTATATATGGAATATAAAATGGCTGACATTTATGAAAAGGTAAAAATCTGCAATGTTCCCAACTATAAAGGTGCACAAATCCCGCTTGAGTCGACGCTAAATATTGAAAAATGGACAGACATAGCCACGGGACATAAAGGCGACAAAATGGTGTTGGAAGGAGTCACTTTTGGTTTTCCGATGCAATATGTCGGCGGGCCTCGCTATTATGCACAGTCAGTAGTGAATCATCCGTCAGCTCAGCAACATATGGCGCATGTTCGAGATTATGTAAAAGAGGAGATGGAACATAACGCCATATCCGGACCGTACAAACGGCCTCCTTTCACGCCCTGGTTAAACGTGAGTCCACTTATGACCCGTCCAAAATCTGATACAACCTCGAGGAGGATTATAGTAGACTACTCATTCCCGGAAGGGGGCGTCAACGCCCAAATATACAAAAATCGATACAATTCTGCCCCAGCATACCACCAACTGCCCACTATAAACTGTGCAGTCGAGATTATTCGAAAAATGGGCGTGGCTCCAGCAATGGCTGTCATTGACTTGAGTCGCGCATATAGACACTTTCCTCTCTGCCCGCTAGACTGGCCGCTGACGGCAATCATGGTAGATGACGCCTATTACATCGATAAGGTGCTCCCTTTTGGAGCTCGAAGTTCTGCCTTTGTGATGCAGTCTGAGTTCATAGTGCGTGCTTTGCAGAAGAAAGGTGTCATAGCAAAACAATATTTGGATGATTTACTTATAATCGGTGAATCTGTCGAGGTAGTAAAATGTCAAATGCAAATAACAATTGAACTCTTTACAGATCTGGGACTACAAGTCGCACGCAAAAAACTGCAAGGCCCTAGCCACGCAGTAAGGTGGCTGGGAATTGACATCGATACTCAAGAAAATCGTCTCTCAATACCTCTACCAAAACTTGCAGAAACAAGTTCCTGCTTGGCCAACACTCTGCGTCAACACCAAATAACAACAAGCGCCATGCAATCACTGGTGGGAAAGATTGCACACGTCGCCAAAATTATTGCACCCGCACGCCTTTTCATGCAACGACTTCTGGCTGGCCTCCGAGCAGCCGCAGGAGAGAAGGTCACCATCTCCACTCATATAAAGGCCGACTTGAGATGGTTTCTTAAATACACAGAAGCTTTTAACGGAAAGGCAATAATTCCGCACCAACAAGTCGTAGAAAACATATGGGCCGACGCTTGCCTAAAGGGAGGAGGTGCCACTAATGGTCACCACGCCTATATGTACACATTCACGCCTAAAATGTTGTCTGAAAAATCTATCAACCACTTGGAGGCAATCAATTGCCTGGCGGCAGCCCGCTTCTTTACGAGATCCAGGCACGCCGGGGGCATAATAAGGATTCACTGTGACAATACTGCGGCGGTGTTTGCCTATAGAGATGGTAGAGCTAGAGATCCCACCCTGGGTGCTTGCGCCAGGGCGCTCTGGTATCACTCGATGAAGTTTCAAGTCCAATATGAGTTTGTCCACGTCCTGGGCGTGCAAATGGTTATAGCTGACGCACTCTCACGGGCGGCTCTCTCTTCTGAAGAATTAATTAAAGCTAGAGACATTGCTAAAGAAAATGACATTTATATTTCCTGTGCTCGGGATAACATGTTCAACATTGATATGTTCTATTAGGCAGGCAACCTAGGCACCTCGTGGAAGCTGCTCAGGCTAGACAACGCCAAGCACATCGCCCGGGGACTGTCGCAAATAGGCATGCGGCCGTCAGGAAGTATATCGCATTCTGCACAGCTGTGGGCCATGATTTCAAGCAACCTTTCCCTGAACTAATCTGCTGGTTCATCGAATATCTAGCTAAGTATACAAAAGTTCCTGCCACTATTATAAACACTCTTACAGGCGTCAGGACTTTCTTCAAGCTGACGGGCTATGCCTTGGCCTCTCTCTACCATCCGCGGGTCGCCTACGCCATAAGGGGCCTGCAACTGACGCTCAGACATGTCCCCCAGCCGAAGCTTCCTGTCACGCCACAGATACTTAAGAAGATATTAATGAATATACACCTCCTTGACTTTCCTACACACATCAGAGTGGCCATACTAGTGATGTATATGGGCATGTTGCGTCAGAGCAATCTCGCCCCCAGATCTGGTGCTTCCTTTGACGCCACTAGACATCTGACGCGGGGAGATTTCAGAATTGTATTGGATGGCTCTTATATCTCCGTCAAGTGGTCCAAATCAATGCAGTTATCGCGTCAGGCCACTGTGTTGTTTGTCCCGATGACAGATGACCCAGTGTTCTGCCTCCGCAGAGCCCTCCTACGCCTCGACAAACAATCCCCACCTAGAGAATTGAGCTCCCCGTTACTACAATTCCCTAACGCCCGACACATGAACATCAACTATATCGTGACTCAATGGAAGGTGCTTCTCAAAGCCTCGCACCTTGATTCACGCCACTTCTCCCTACATAGCCTTCGCCGAGGGTCGGCGTCATACGCTTACAACACTGCCGGAGCGTCACTTCAAGATGTGAAAATGCACGGGACGTGGGCGTCCGATGCAGTGGCATCGTATATACGCCCCTTCTCCTCCACAAGAACTTCTGTTCATCACGCCCTAAAGAGAATCGCATAGCGAATCCCCTTGGTTATTTCTTTTAATATTCAACTATTTATTACCCAGCAATTTCAACAGACAATGTGATACTTATGTGATATACCTCACCATTTATTTTTATTCAACAAATGAAAATGTTCATCGCTGGACCGACCGGCGACAATGGCATAATTAATTAATTATGCTTGCATAAAAACCCAAGCAAGAAGCATCGCCACATTCCGCCATCGGCGATGCATTAGCACTGTACAACTTCCTCTATGATTGGGGAACCCACTCTATTTCTCATTGTCCAACACCCAAAAGTTACATGACTGCCTAAGTTAGAGCCTTAGGGAGAGATTGGACCAAGATTTTTTAGCTCTTACTGGTATAATTAGTGCATAACAGACCTCTCACATTCACCCTTTATCTGCATGAGGACGTCGAAATCAGACATTGTTGTGGTCCTTACACCTTGTGGCAATGTGGTAAACTAACAGCAAGTGCCAGGAATGGTTTCTCACCCTCCCATGAGGTAGCGCCACCGTATGATGTGTAAAACAGCGCCGCGTCGGCGATTGTTTTTCACGTTGACTTAACATTAAAATTACATGATTTTGGACGAGGGTGGGCGAGACAGTAAGGAGAATGGTGGGCGGGATGGTGGGCAATGTCTGCCTACAAAAACAAAAACGTAAATAGCCCAAGACTTCCCCTCAAACTCTGACGATAGGCCTCGATCTGGTGCCATCACACTCTCTGGACCTTCATAATCTTTTACCCAAAATAATAAACAAAATGTATTTTAATTATTCTTCGCCTCCTTATTTAATGAGGCTGATAATGACAGGGCATTATAGGGCATTGAATGGGTGGCGCCACCTGCACGACTTATAACTGAACTCTTCCCAAGTCTCCAATACACGCCACTTGGACTCTCGCTGTCAAGCTATACAGAAGCGAAATCGCCCACCCTCCGCCCTAATTCTTTTACCAAAAGACTTCACCAAAAACTATCCCACAAAGGGTTATTTCTTTTAATATTCAACTATTTATTACCCAGCAATTTCAACAGACAATGTGATACTTATGTGATATACCTCACCATTTATTTTTATTCAACAAATGAAAATGTTCATCGCTGGACCTTCATAACCTTTTACCCAAAATAATAAACAAAATCTATTATTCTTCGCCTCCTCATTTAATGTTCTTTATATGGCCACAAACACCTAGAGAATGATATACTAGCAAATCAGAAAAATGACATTTCTTTTCAGTTGGGATCAAAATTTGTTTTTACCAAAATAGTGAAAAATAGTGGGGTTTTTCGAGATTCTTATTAGAAATTTGAATCACAGGTTTGTGGTTTTCGGAATCAGAATAACCATGCATTCTATGAAAAAGAATTGGGCAAATAATACTCTCTCCAAAACTGTTAACTTTACTTAAATTGAGTGAATACAAATAGTAAATATGAACTATGAAATTGAGGGAATGCAAAATGAGGCCCCCATTTGGCTCTCATTGGTTATTTTGAGATACCAAACTTTGAAGGGCTGTAATTTAAAAAGGGATACGGTGACCTATTGATTTTCTTCCCATTTTTATGACCAGACACACTTCAAGAATTAAATCCCAAAGTTTCAGAAAAGTGACATTTATTTTCATCTTCCACAAGATAGTACTAAGCGTTTGCCTTTAAGAATACAAGGTCATGAAGGAATATATCATAATTCAACAAGTGTATCCTAAGAGCTAAACTAGCTTGCTAAATAGTCTACCTATATGGGAGGCTAATACATCTCTAGAGATCTAATTGATATAGATCTATAGATCAATCAAAAGGAAAGGAAAAGAAAGACCTAGAGTGAGGCAGTTTAAGGGCTCAGCTGGACTAGAAAGGCGCATCACATGGTTTACCTACTAATGTACAGTACTCAGAACTGGTCCCTCAGAACTCGGAACTCAGAACTCAGAATGGGTTTGGCCTCGACCGGGCTATAGGAGAATCCAAGACATCATAATTGTATACATAATTGTATACATATAATATTTGCCCTTGGCAATCCTTAGAGGTCTCCCCAGCAGTCTCGACTTACATAACATGGAGATATCATTGAAGCAGAGCCGCTGAGAATATATAGTGAAGAAATGATAGTGAGGCAGTCTTGGGAAATTAAAAGTTTATTTAATTTGATTTTATATAATAATAAATAGGTAAAAATGTATAAAATTGGTGAATAAATTTATATAAAATTGAAGATTTTATGAATAAAGATATGATGGAAGATAAAATTGATAATTTTATGAGATAATTAGTATGGGGGAAGATATGTAGATGAGAAAAAAAGGTGTGGGTGGGTGGGTTTAAAAATATAGGCATGTGTGTGCGGTTGAAAGTTTGGAAGTGAAGTGTGTGAAGGTAGGGAAAGAGAGAGGTGGTGCGTGACCAGGTCACGTGGGTTGTTAGTAGGTGTGGGGGTGGTTGACTCGCTTCAATGACCGCGCATTGCCATAAGCTATGCGCTCACCATTGAAGCAGAGCCGCTGAGATTATATAGTGAAGAAATGATAGTGAGGCAGTCTTGGGAAATTAAAAGTTTATTTAATTTGATTTTATATAATAATAAATGAATAAATAGGTAAAAATGTATAAAATTGGTGAATAGATTTATATAAAATTGAAGATTTTATGAATAAAGATATGATGGAAGATAAAATTGATAATTTTATGAGATAATTAGTATGGGGGAAGATATGTAGATGAGAAAAAAAGGTGTGGGTGGGTGGGTTTAAAAATATAGGCACGTGTGTGCGGTTGAAAGTTTGGAAGTGAAGTGTGTGAAGGTGGGGAAAGAGAGAGGTGGTGCGTGACCAGGTCACGTGGGTTGTTAGTAGGTGTGGGGGTGGTTGACTCGCTTCAATGACCGCGCATTGCCATAAGCTATGCGCTCACCATTGAAGCAGAGCCGCTGAGATTATATAGTGAAGAAATGATAGTGAGGCAGTCTTGGGAAATTAAAAGTTTATTTAATTTGATTTTATATAATAATAAATGAATAAATAGGTAAAAATGTATAAAATTGGTGAATAGATTTATATAAAATTGAAGATTTTATGAATAATTTTATGAGATAATTAGCCAAAACTGCCAATTTTTTGGGTTTATGGAGTGATGGGATTTGATATGATGGGGGTATGGGTAAATGGTTGTATTTTTAAAGATTGGTAAAATAGACCCTTATTGGGTAGTTAAGATAGGTTTTGCTATGTAAATGCATAGTCTATATTTTAGCCGTAAGCGGGCAGTCTTTATATCCGTGAGCGGGCTGTCTTTGTGTGAGCCGATTGGCTTTTAAGAGTAGAATTGGTATATGGTGTGGGAGGGATTTGGAGGGGTTTTATGAACTTGTGAGCGAGCAGTCTTTTAATGTCTTTAGGGCCGTTTGGGTTTGGAAATAGCACTTTGGATTGCCTTGTTGACTCCAGATGTTCCTGAGTCAATATATGTGCGGAAGGCGTCCGATCGCCACCCGCCGTAGGCTTTAATTTGTAGCTCAGAGCATCCATTTTTGAAGGCATTAGTTGCTGCGGCCTTACAAAGGCTGTGAAGTGAGAACTTCGTGTAGTCGGCTCCTATGTGTATGAGGATTTGCTTCCATCTGTTTGCTACATAAGAAGCTGGTATGGGCTTCCTGGTGTTTGGGAACATGAATGCTGGGTCACGAGAATGTGCCGTGGGGGTATCCTTTATCACCCGCGACATGGCTTTTACTATACACATATCCTCGTCGTGCGAGAACTTTAGGTTCACCAGCTTACTCTGGTATGCGGACTGCATGTTTTTGGCGCTCTTGATTGATATGGAGACGGTTTTCTTTGAGGTTTTAACATCATTCCTAGTTAGGTGTTTGAGGGGGTCGAATTTTGAGACGGCCGGGGCAAGGACTTCCGACTGGCGGAGGGCCGCTAAGTAGATGGTCAGTATTTTGCTGCCTTGACAGCGTTGGAGAGAGGGTCGCTAGGTATCGATAGTATGGCATTCCTCAGCATTGTCGGGGGCACTGCCAACTTTGCTCGTGGTTTAAACGACTTGTCTCTGTCCACCGCTTGGAGTGCCCACTTGACTCTTTGGTGGTGGGCCTTCGTGGAGCGGTCATGCTGTTTGTAGGCTGTTCTTAAGTGAGAGATGTGGTTTTTAATGGTGCGTGGGGATGATATGGTGAGTAGTAAGTTCTCGATATATGCACAGATGACTATGTGGGACGCTTTGAATGGGTGAACGCCGATGTCATTGGCGAACTTGGCGAATCTTCTCAGCGCGCTCTCTTGGTGTCGCTTAGTGCCCTCAGCCCAGGCTTTCCTCTGTCTGCCCACTGCTCTTGTTAGTAGAAGCTGTATTCGGGTTCCTGGAAGATTTATGAAGGGATAAGGCTTTCAGTGCAAATGTACATGGTTCAACAAATTTCATAGAACGAGATTCAACAATGTTTTTAGCTTCATTTGCGTATCTAGGGCTTAGGTGAGCTCGACTAAGGCAGTCGGCGAGGGTGTTCTCTTCCCCTGGTATATGTTTGTACGTCAGTTTTATATCATATAGGGCTTGCATCATCCAAGCGATGCGGGCAGCCTCAAGAATGACCGGATTTTGTCCGCGCCCCGTTTGTAGAAGTGCCACGCTAGCCATGTTGTCGCACATCACTTCTATGTGAGATCCCCTGTCTCGCTCGCCCACCAGGGTGTGTAGTGCTACCGGAATATTTATAGCCTCCAACTCGGAGATATTCTGGACGCCGCGGTCTATTGGAGTGACTTGACACGCGTATGCTGTGTTTTCGTCCGCGCCTCCTATTCTGGATAGGCACGCGTCAACCATGACCTTGCTTGGCGCAGGGTTTGGTATTAGTGATCGCCCGTTCCATTTTTGGCAGAAGTCTTGGAACCAGATTAGGTCTTTGCGCATTTCGCTGTTGATGTTAATATACTTGGCCTTCATACCCCTGAGGGCATCGAGTAACCTTCCAATAAACAAGCGGCCGGGCCCCACACACTTAGCCACGTGGATGAGACGTCCTATCAGTGACTGGAGCTCACGTTTTGACATCGAGCGCCTCTTGATATATCGGTCGACGTGGGCTTTCGTTTCGGCTACTTTATCGTGTGGGATGCTTAAACTCATATTAACCACGTCTATATTGATGCCCAACCATCTAACCACCTGTGCTGGTGGCTGCCTCTTATCGACTGCCTCAGGGAGGCAGAGTTCCTCGAATAGTTGTATGGCTCTATTATATTGTTTCGTGGCTGTCGCTTCATTAGGGGAGAGTATAATAAGATCGTCTAAATACATCTTGGCTTTGATTCCATCACGGGCGAGAATGCCCACTATGGCATCGGCTATTCGTTGCATATGGCACGACGACGTGCGTGCCCCAAAGGGCATCGTGTAATCCAGATAAAAGTGATCTCCCCATTTTAAACAAAGTAATGGCCAGTCCAATGGGTCCGATTTAAAATTTTTCTATGCCCTGGAGATGTCGATTGTGGACATGTATGCACTACTTCCCATGTTGACTAACTCCTGGACTAGTCCATCCACGGTGGGGAGGGAGTGGGCCCTTTCTTCCCCCCGCACACTATTCTTTAACAAGTATGCATTTACAGAAGCCTCTTGTGGAAAACTCAGGTCTACGATGACGCGCCTGTCGTCACTGTCCCGCTTCTCGCGGGACATAATGGGGGAGCAGTGGTACCAGTTGTCGAAAGGGGCATGATGTAGGGGGCCTACCAACCCCCCAAGTCGGATTTCCTTTTCTATAAATTTATCGATTTTTGGTTTGAATTGGTCAGCACTACTATTATTTTTTCCCGTGTCGTTGTGGGTGGTAGGCCCCAAGTACCCCATAGGAAAACCGTATCTAACAAAGTCCCTCAACTGCTGGTGATCGGGGGTATCAGACAAGTACTTATCCCAGGCTTGAAGGTTAAGGTTAGTTGGGAGTGGAATTTTGGCATCAAGTGAGTTAGGCAGGCCAGTGCGTCGAACTGCTTCATAAATCATACAATGCGATGGGTGTGAGGCAGCCATGGTGCACCCAGCCACCGTAGGCGCCTATCAGCGGCGAACGTTCTCGGGCCGAGGTCTAAGTCTATTTTTTCTGCTTTTCCCTCACAGATTCTTCTAATATCAGAGTATATGAGAGCTTGACCTACTATGTTTTCATTCGCCTGGCTCTGAGCAGAGAAGCTGGTTCTGGCTTCGGTGGTGGCCGCGATGTCGTGTCGGGCGAGGGCTCTGTGATGCACGAGGGTGCCACGGCGGCCATCTTGCTTGTTTATCTCGTGTGGCGAGACTTCGGACGAGACCTGTGCGCGTCGTCTGCTGAGACTTGGTGGCCTAGTTCGGCGCTTGAATGAGAACTGAGAACATATGCATGAGATGTTTTGTCGATATTTGCAATGAACGGGGGCGCCTGTGGGTTTAGAGGAACAGGGGCCCCGCTTAATCATTTTTTGAATGCGTATTGATACCTGAAGAGTGGCTTTGCCTACCGCCACCATTGCGTGGGCCTGAGCCTGCAGCGTCCTGCCCATTGTGAGTGTATGCGCGCTGTCCTGTGACGTCACCGCTCGGGTTGGCGTGCGCTACCCGTCTGTTGCACTCACTCATAGAATGTTTACATGTCCTCCCCACAGAATCACAGTAGGCACAAATATGCATGGCTAATGCTGACCCTTCGTTATGGTTATATGAATGGCGACATCCTGTTCTGGAGTTATACGCTCTACACACTATTTCTAGCTGACCACTATTTCCCCTGCTGTTGTAGCTGGACTTGTGTGACCCACTGCCCGAGTTATACTGATGTTCCTGAGGTTATACTGACTTTCCTGAGGTGGGTAAGCATATATGTGGATAATCCCGTTTTTTATAGGCCCTGGGGTCCTCTAGTAAGCATAGGAAGGCATCTACATACTCCATCCCCGACATGTTCCCTCTGATATCAAGCTTTTGCTTGATGGTGGATATCCCTTCACGTGACACATACATGTATGGCTTCGACTGAATATTATGAGCATGAATGTCAGAAATGTATTGCTTCTTACCCTACAGGCCGGACGCCTTCTTCTCCCTCTCCACCTCCCTCTCCAGGTATCTGTCTGCGTCTAGTTGCCTCTTGAAGACGGGGGGAGGGGAGACATGGCGACGGCGCCCGGACCTGCGGGCTCGCTTTGGCGGCGTAGATTCTGCACTGTCATCGCTCTCCTCGGACTCGGACTCGGACTCCTCTGTGGGCTCATCTGTGTCCTCGTCACGGGGCTTGCGTCTCTTCCGCTTGGCCATGGCTCGTGCCACCTGCACCATTTGCTGGACCATCTTGTCCACCGAGCCCTGAATGCCCTTAACAGTAGACTTCATCGACTTCATGTCGAGGTCAAGTTCGTATACCGTCTTTCTCTTCACCTTAGCTTTGGCCTTTGGGGCCTTAGGGGGTGCCTCTTCTTCAGAGACTGAGGTTTCTTCCCTGTCACTACCTATGTCCTCGACCTCAGGTGGGCCGTCGCCCACTGCACCAGCCGGTGGTGCATCAGCCTCGGCCTGTTCGACAGCTGGCGGTGGTTCCTGTCGGGGAGCATTGCGTCTGCCTCTCCTTCTATTTGCCATCTTTGCTCTGAACTTTATCACAAGTTTGGTATCCGACTGTCTTAGCTTTCTTCGTATGTTAGAAGACCTATGCAAGCTTGCGCCGGTGCTGCGGGCACCGTGCATTGGGGTTCACTTGCCAAGGTAAAAATATAGGCATGTGTGTGCGGTTGAAAGTTTGGAAGTGAAGTGTGTGAAGGTGGGGAAAGAGAGAGGTGGTGCGTGACCAGGTCACATGGGTTGTTAGTAGGTGTGGGGGTGGTTGACTCGCTTCAATGACCGCGCATTGCCATAAGCTATGCGCTCACCATATATACAATTATGGGTTACATCCCCTTATTTCAGGAAAGAATCACTAAACACATTGGTTATGACTTTACATGAGGTAAACAGAGACCTTTGCCGTTGATGTGTAACATTATATATGTGGCGTGTGTGATTATATGACCTTCAAGCTCTTCAATTCTGATCTGGTTTGCAGTGATCCAACACGTAAAACCTCACCCACACAAAGAACCAAACAAATACAAAGATCTATATTTTATAAACTAATTCTCTCTTTTTGGAACAGTCTCAATATGTATGTTTTGTAACATAAACTCGTGGGGAGGTGTGTGTGTGTGTTGGGGGTGAGGATATACACACTATTAATATATGAAAAGTAGCTCAGTGATCAGAAGGTCATGCTTCTTCAATGTTGTCGTATATATAGGTTTGAGGCAACATTTAATACCATTTCATTGACCACAGCATTCCTTCATTCTCCCCGTGGCCGCCCACCCCATTCTATCTCGCTCTTTTTTCTTTCTTTCTTTCTTTCTCAACCCCACCACCCCCACCCCCCACCCCCTTCCATTCTCACTCAACACGCACTGTTAGCAAACACGGTTGCAGGCCAGCTACTACACTACACTGATTAAAGTAAGCCTCTATATATATCCGTTCTGAAATCATACTGTCAGAAAAATGATCCGCTTAGCCACATACACCATATTTGTTTCTAGGGGGGATTTATAGGACATGGTCATTTCCATCCACCCATACACCACCCAGTATACGCCCGGGATCAATATATAGTCTGATAGTGCTCTTGATTTTTAGTTTAGTTTAAGATTTATATATTTATTCAGCAAAAGCATTACAACGAAAGGCCAATTAATTGCTGTTCTCAGCTAATACTGATAAAATGTTTCCATGGCAACCATGACCAAGGAAACAAAATTCCAGATTGGGTCTATAGCTAAAATTGATCAGCACATCAACAAATACCATTATGCCAAATTTCATGCTTTTATGAAAAAGTGCACAATTAGTCATATATTTTGCACAAATCGACTGGACTAATAGAGAGGGTTGCCAATTTTGTGTTTCCTGTCTGTCTTTGACTTCCATATCAATAGACTTTAATTAGTCTAGGAGACAAACCTAATAGTACAGGCATTTTAGCATGGAACCCGGAATAAAATAATGTAAAGCTGATTTTTTTATATATGATGCGGGACACATGGGGGATCATTCCCTGAAAAGTCCCCACCTAGGGACTGTGTGCTTTTTGAGATTTTGATGTTTTTGTGACATTTTCCACAAAATAGCATTGGTCTCTATGGGAAAAAGCACCTGGCTCATGCCAACATTGCCAACATTAACAATATTTAGCATTGTTATTTGCAGGGAATATAAAATATACTGTACAGGTTGGGGTATTATAGTAAACAAGTACATTATGGAGATTCCAAAAACGGTCAGATTTTGGTGAAAAAAGCATTTTTTCAGATCAGGTCATACTATTTGGGCACCTAATTGTCTACATTGTGCACTTTGTGACACCTTTTTGAAATTTGGCATGGTGTTAAATAAGGCCTGAATTTTCCAAAAGGCACCAGCTACAAGTTGGTAGACACCCCTGGGTAAGACCTTAAAGTGCCTTTCTGTCTCTTTTCTCTTGTCTCTCTCTCCCTTCTTCTCTCTATTTCCTGGGTATGATCATAAACTGCCTCCCTCTCAGCTCTCCCGCCCTTGATATAACACTTAAAAGTGTTGATAAGGGCGTAAAGCAACCAATCTCACTCACTCACTCCTAGTGGCCAGTAGCTGCAAAATTCAAGATGGCCGCCCAAAACAGTAAATATGGCATATCTTGGCTTCTATTTGGAAGATCTTCAACTATAATACCACTTTATTGATGTTTTTAAGTATGAGGAATTCATTTCTCAAGGTCATTTTATGTTCCAAGGTCATTTTTAAGGTCAAAATCCAATAATGGCCACCACTGAGTAACAAGAATGTTATCTCAGCACTCATATATGCATTCAAATGGTCTACATATTGATGAATAAGAACAATTTTTTTAGGATCAAGGGTGTGAGGAATCCATTTTTTATTTCACTTTTTGCTTTGTAGGCCATTTTGAAGGTCATGATTCAATATGGCTGCTGCTAGGATTCACAATGTCATATATCTTAGCTGCTGTTATTGCTAGATTCAAGTAAAATACCATTTTTTCTATGTTTTGAGGTGTAAGGAAGCTCTAGATCGATATACAACAGCAGTTATTCTATGTTTGTAGGTGTAATGAATCCACTTCTGGAATCATTTTCTGCTTCAAGGCCATTAAAGATCCTTTTCAAGGTCAAAATTGGCGAGGTGTGTGTGTGTGAATGGACCCCAGATCAGTTGTTGCTGAGTAAGATTCCAGCCTTTGTTGAGCAATGACTTGGAAATAGATCCCTCACAGCTTAAAACAAAAAAAAAACTGGTACTATACATTGATTAAGTGGTAACAGCAGCCAAAATATTTGACATTTTGATTACTGTACAGTATATTTTATATATGTTATATTCCCTGCAAATAAGAATGCTAAATATTCTTAATGTTGGACATAATGACCTTCATGCTTTTTCCCATAGAGACCAATGCTATTTTGTGGAAAATGACGCAAAAACGTCAAAATCTCAAAAAGCACACAGTCCCTAGGTGGGGACTTTTCAGGGAATGATCCCCCATGTGTCTCGCATCATATATCCAAAAATCAGCTTTGCATTATGTTATTCCGGGTTTGGCCTAAAATCTACCTAAAATGCCTGTACTAT
The DNA here is from genome assembly GCA_942159475.1 of Sthenelais limicola. Taxonomy (NCBI): domain Eukaryota; kingdom Metazoa; phylum Annelida; class Polychaeta; order Phyllodocida; family Sigalionidae; genus Sthenelais; species Sthenelais limicola. The sequence goes on along the minus strand of OW804097.1, from coordinate 64,145,423 downwards.
AAAGAAAAGACTGGACTATTTATCTTGTTTAAATCTCGACAAAAGAAGACAATGTCATACAATTCAGATGTGAGTCTGTTTGTGCCCGGGGCCTTGTTGGCTTTCATAGACTTTAATGAATATATGCCGTTTCCATTAAAGTGGATATCCCTGAAGAAGGCAAACCAATATGCCAAAACTAGTTGGGAAATACATTTAGAAAACTACAAACAGACGTACCGGTTTTCATTTGTAGGAACTCTCATTTAATATGAGAGCCTTATTAATTACTTTCCTTTCCAAGTCCGATGTACATACAAATCCGGCTTTTATTCTACTAATAGTGAATACATCTGAGCCTCTCGATCACCACATTAGTTTGAATTAGGCATGTTGTTATACAGAGCAGAGATGATAAACCTTTAGACAAATTCATGTGGGGTCCATCAAATTAAATCTAAATACGAAAAACAGACCTGAGAAGAATTATGGACCTTTCTAATTCTAGAATTATCACCTTCATTACATTGATCATAATGCACTTACCCAACAGCAAGCAGCAGGAAGAACGTTGTTAAGACGATGCCGTGTTGTTCATGTTACTTTCTTAGAGAACGTAAATAGAACACAAGTAAAAGAAGAATGTTCTCTCATAGTGACACTTAGCACTTGGTAAATATGATTATGCTGTATCAATCATATCACTAGGAATGACTTTATCTTTAAATGATAATTAATCATTAATAACTATTGCTCTGATCGAGGAGCCTTACTGCTGAAGTAAAGGTAACACAATCTGTAATCTTTATTACACTGTATAACCTAACCTGCTAATCCAAATGGGCAACTAATAACTCCACACGCTAAGTGAACACTTTACTGACTAGCCTCATTGATGCAAACTAACCCACATACTTTATATGAATACTGCTTAACCATGTACCCTATACGTACTGTCTGTGGTCGGAATTATTGATACGCCTTAAACCCCCACACACACCTGAGCCATTTTTGCCCTGATTTAACTGTCCCGATGCATTTTTGGATTTAACTTTCCGTCCCGATCAATCGAGAGTTCAATCGGGAATAATTTCATCACTCGGGAGTATCCCCGATTGCAAATCACCGCCGATTGGAGTAATTTTCATCAATCGGGACGAGTTAATTCCTATTTTTGCCTGATTATAGATTTGTCCCGATTTTGGCCTTGAATTTTTATAATCCCTTCCTAGTGTGGGTCTCTGCCCGATGCATCTGGAACTGTCCCGATGCATCGGGGGGCCTTCCAGAGCCATCGGGAGGGCTCTCCCGATTATCAAAAAAATGGAAAATCGGGAGGGCCCTCCCGATGCATGGTCCCGATCCATGACCATTGATAAATATCCATGCTGAACATGGCATGTTTTCAATAGATTTTAGACTGTACCATTACATCCATAATTCCATGCGGAATCCCAATTCAAAATGGCGGCTATGCAACTCCCCTATTACACTCCTTTAATATTTGTCCACACCCTCTCCCCACACACCCCCTTTCTCTCTCTCTCTCTCCCTCTCTTTCTCCCTCTCTCTCTCTCCCTCCCTCTGTCTCCCTCTCTGTCCCTCTCTCTCTCCCTCTCCCTCTCTCTCTCCCTCCCTCTCTCTCTCCCTCTCTCTCTCTCCCTCTCTCTCCCTCTCTCTCCCTCTCTCTCTCTTGCCCTGGGACCTTACCTTAGGGAAGTTTTGGCCCAGGGACGTTTTGGCCTGGGTACGTTTTGGACCGGGGACGTTTTGGCCCGGGGACGTTTTGGCCCAGGGTCGTTAGGTACGGGACCTTTGTGTGATGTTAGGGCCCAGGTACTTTTTTGCCTGGGGACAATAGGGACCGGGCACGTTAGGGACCTTTGTGCCTTGGCACATTTGGGCCCAAGGACGATTGGGAAGTTAGGGACTTTAGGGCCTGAGGACGTTTGGGCCCAGGGATGTTAGGGATGTTTGGCCCGGGGAACATTAGGGCCCAGGGACGTTAAGGCCCAGGGACGTTTTGGCCCGGGGACGTTGGGGCCCGGGGACGTTGGGGCCCGGGGACATTAGGTATGGGACCTTTGTGTGATGGTAGGGCCCAGGTACTTTTTTGCCTGGGGACATTAGGGACCGGGGACATTAGGGACCTTTGTGCCCTGGCACATTTGGGGCCAAGGATGATTGGGAAGTTAGGGACTTTAGGTTTGGGGACGTTTGCGCCCAGGGATGTTAGGGACCTTTTGTGCCCTTCGACCATAGGGAGGTTAAGGCCCTGGGACTTTAGGGCCCTGGGACGTCAGGTCCCCGGTGCTATGCAGCACAATGCTGCACTCTAGAGTGCTGCTCAGCACAGTGCTGCACTCTAGAGTGCTATGCAGCACAATGCTGCACTCTAGAATGCTGCTCAGCACAGTGCTGCACTCTAGAGTGCTGCGCAGCACAGTGCTGCACTCTGGAGTGCCCCTCCAGCAACCCCCTCCCGTAACCACCTCCAGTAACCTCCTCCAGCAACCTCCTCCAGTAACCCCCTCCAGTAACCTCCAGGAACATCCTCCAGTTACCTCCTCAAGTAAAGTCCTCCAGTAACATCCTCCAGTAACATCCTCCAGCAACCCCCTCCAGTAACCACCTCCAGTAACCCACTGCAGTAACCCCCTCCATTAACTTCCTCCAGTAACGCCCTCCATAATCTCCTCCAGTAACTCCTTCCAGTAACATCCTCCAGTAACCTCCTCCAGTAACATCCTCCAGCAATCCCATCCAGTAACCCCCTCCATTAACTTCCTCCAGTAACCCCCTCCAGTAACATCCTCCAATAACCACCTCCAGTAACCACCTCCAGCAATTTCGAGGTAAATGTCCAAAAATGCCAATTTTTTGCGTTTGACATAGAAATGACCTTGACCTTGACCCCAAATGACCTTGGTCATGTGTTTATCTGATAGCTCATCCCATGTTACGTATGTGTGGTCACTTGAATCAAGTTGATATCATTTTTATTTCCAGGGATATGCAAAATTCTAAAATCCCCATTTTCATAGGCCAACATCGGGCCAACATCGGGCCAACATCGGGACACTAATCGGAGAGAACTTGGGTAGGTGTGGGTCAACGTCCCTGGTGTGGGTCTCCACATTAAATCATGTACTCTGCAAGAACTATCTGTAGCCAGTTTTGTGATATGCACATTAAACTTTATTTTAATGTTTTATAACTGCCTTGTCTGGCTCTAGTCCCCCAGTGTTGACCAGACAATCAGCTGTTACTGATAACACTTTCCCCCTAGATTCGATCTAGCATGAATCAACTTGGATTGTGGTATGATGTATCACTAGCCAATATACTTAGCACTAAACACTAAACCAGTATCATTGTTCATGACATAATACCCATAACCAGGCTGGTTTCCGGTTCCTGTTTGAGAAAGTTGAGAGAGCTCTGGATCGATTCTTTTTTTCAGGATATAGGAAGTATTAAGTGTTGGTCAATTACCAAAAAGTGAGAAAACATAGTTAAAACATCAGTGACTCTAAAACACAAGTCAGATCGGATTATTTACACAGAAGTGAGAAGAATCCAGCATCGCTAGAAGAGACTCAGTAGGTCGGCGGGAGCAAATTCGTTTTGCCCGCCATTACTCAGTCTATGAATGAACAGAACCTTAAGTGCAGGATGAGAACGAGATCACAAGGACTATAACGGTTATTCTAGAACATTATCGTGATGGATTTGTCCATGAAAGGTCAGTTGAAGTTGTGAAAAGTGGCTTTAAAAAGATAAGGCTCTCAGTTTTACAGAAGTAACCCAGATCATTGTGAGACAACCACGCCAGTAGTAAATTCTCCCAACCAGCAAGCTAACACTGGAGTCTTTACTGGAGTCAGTGGTGCCATCTGGTGGATATATTTATCATCTAGTGCCTTTGGTTTGTTTCCTCCTTCCCCACTATGGGTGAGGATGGAGTTCTAGGCCTCAGGGCACTTGTTGAATCAATGAGGAATCAGCAGATGGAATATTACCAAAAGCAACAGAAACAATTTCAAACCCTACTCGAATTGCTTGAAAAGCATGAAGAAATTGAAGTGGATGAGTCTGATGAGAGTACCAACAAGGTCGCCATGTTGGAGGATCAGGAGTCCAATCTCATGGTACTATCAGAAAGGTCTGATAATATAGTCAAAGAGAAGAGAGAATACCTGGAACAGCTGAAGCTAGCAGAACAAAAGGATCCCATTGAGAATGAATTCAAGATACCCTTCTCCTTTATGGCAGGTCCCTCAGGCAATGGACTCCAAGACAACTTGAACACTAAAGTCTTGAACCTTATTGAAAAGCTCTTGACTTTCCCTGACAAAAAAATAAGGACATATTACAGAGTAAAAGGACGGTTGTTGTTGGATCCAGGTTAGACTGGCCAACATAAATAAAGCAGCTTGTCTCAGAAATTTGGAATAGCCACTGCACTATGTTTATTGATTAAATACATTTAATTGTTTTTTGTTTTTTTCTATTATAGCTATTCTCATCGGATTACTTCTAAAGGCTGTTACTACAGTGTCCTTAAAAAGAAAGTATGATATATAAAGTTTTAAAGGAGAAGATTGATCTTAAGTGTAATAATTTAAATGAGGAATAATTGCTTTATGGATGTTGTAAATTATGACGAATCACTACTGTTTATGATTATTTGTGACAAGCTACTTACGTGATGACATATGGAGAGATACATAATAGGGCCTACATGGTTTACCAATATGTGTGATTGTTCTATACTTCCAGATGAAAAATGTGAAGCGGTTTATATATATACATTTATATTCATTATGATTTGTAATCATGATTCTTTTTAAATCGAATTGAACATGTTAAGCATAGTATAAGTATGGATAGAGATGTAAATGGTGTTATTTGCCTTGGTGTTTTGATGCTTTTTCTCTTATGTCAGTATATTATTAACCATGTGCTTAGAATTGTATATGCCTCGAAGGCAGGTATCAGAAATAAAGTCTGTTGTAAAAACAAAAAAATAATACCCATAACCTGTAAATGATAAATCAACACTGTGATAGGTTATAACTAACTCATTTGGCTCTAGTCCCCTGGTGTTGACCTAGACAGTCAGCTGATACTGATAACACTTTGCTTCTCAATTTGACTTGTCATGAGCTGAGTTGGCTCGTGAAAACAACTATTATTATTTCCCTTACTCCCAAGATTACAATCAAATACCTACTGTTCCCTAGATAAGTTGGCCTAGACTAACGCAATCCTATTTGTGTTGGGATCACATATCTCAAGGTATCCCACAGTTGTGGTATTTTCTGAGCTGTTTTCCATGTATATAAGTTAATTTCGTGGATTCTGGAGGCCCGAACACCAAGCCATAAAGGCGGGAGCACACTAGCCGTGATAAGCTTCGCAATAGGCTTTGCAACAGGCCTCTGCAATAGAAATGAAAATATTCGATCTTGGATTGCAGTGTATCGCAGACGTGTGGGCCCCTTTGCAACAGGCTCTGCAATAGGCTTTGCAACAAGTCTCACGATAAGAATTGCGTCAACGTCTATTGCATATTTGTTGGTGATAAGGATTGCATCGCAGACGTCGCCATCCTATTGCAATTAATTGCAAAGCTCTGTTGCAAAGGTGTGGCGACGTTTGCAACAGGCCTTCCTGATAAGCGTCTGCAATAGCAAAACCTATTGCGAAGCCTATTGCAAGCCTTATTGCGGCTAGTGTGGCGCCGGCTTAAGTCTCATACCATGCTATGTAATAGTGATGACGACTACTATTCCTGTCCCTATTTGTTTACATTCATGTTTACTATTATTATTACCATGTTCTATTTTCATACCTGCTACTTGGGCTATGTTGTTGATAAAAGTCACGCTATACAGTCGGGATATGTATTTGAACTGTTCATATCAATGTATATTTTCTATACACACTGTCTGGATTATTATTGTAATACCGATAAAATCTAGCTACATAACCACGGTATACTGAGCTGTCTGTCCATCACTGTTTAACAAGATTATTCCCTATCTTGGGCTGCTTACTCGAAACATAAGTTAACATTCTAGATCTCGGAGCCCCCGAGCCTTGAGCACTGATTCCAAGTCTCAAACCGTGCCATACAATAATGATTACAGTGATAATAGACCTTATAAGTATACTTATGTGTACCTGTACTACATTATGTAGACCCTGATAGTCAAATCAAGATTCTCAACCGTTGGTTATTATTGTTGTTGGGAACTCAAACAAAGTTTATGTTACATTTATTTTTTTCAAAACTGTTGTAATTGATATTTGATTATTGAAAGCTTCATAGATAGAAATCACAAAAATAGGACTAAGAGTCCGGTGAGATCTTTGGCTATCCAAGGTCCCTAGCCATCACCTTACTGATTATAGCCACAAAACTTATAGGTGTAATAGACCCACTCTCTGGTGGCGATAACTTGAAGGACATTAATGGTTTCAAGCTTTTGTCACTAAATACACAAAGTTTACTAAATAAATCAGCCAAATTGGAAGCTTTAAGTCAGCACCTTAAACTTGATGTTCTCTGTCTTAACGAAACGTGGTTAAATGGGAAAATCTATAATGAACTCATTAATCATCAAAATTACCAAATATTCAGACATGATAGGAAAACCGCCAAAAAAACTGGCGGAGGCCTAGCCATCTATGTACATGACAAGTATGAAGTCACCCAGGGCAGTGCTGAAACCCATAAGAGTACACTCGATATAGAAATTCAAACTATTAAGATTAAGATCAACCAGGCTAAGAGCATCACAGTGATTAACGCATATCGCCCTCCCGATGGCGACCTGAATATGGCAATCTTGGCGATTCAAGACTTTCTAAATCTTCTTACTTCAAACTCTGACACTATACTAGTTGGAGATCTGAATGTCAACTATCTAAAGCCATCCCCCGGTAAAACACAATTATTGTCCATTGAGCACTATGCTTCATTGAGGCAGCTCATACAAGTCCCAACTAGGGTTACCCAAACAACTGAGACAGCCCTAGACCTAGTATACACTGACTCTAAAATAATACATAGTTCTGGTGTGTTAAATATAAACATATATACTCTCAAGCCATGATCGATAATATAACCATAATCATTGATGATAAGTGCCCAATTACTGAAATGAAGCAAGTAAAAGCTAGGAAACCCTGGATTACAGCTGACCTATTTGCACAAATGCGTAATAGAGACAGACTCTTCAAAAGGGAAAAAAAAAACAAAAAAACAATTAATGGATGAAGCTAAAGCTCTACATCACCGAGTTAATCACCAAGCAAGAAATTTAAAAAACAATTATCTTAGAGAGCAACTTGAGAGTAATATGCAAAATCCTAACAGAATTCTGGAAGATCATATCTCCACTTAATAACGCGAACCAGAAACAACAGACATCGCTTATTGAGCTTAAAAATAACCAAGCTACTATTCCCTCACAGGAGGTACCCAGCTGTTTTAATTACTTTGCATCCATAGGTAACAAGCTAGCAGACGCAATTCCTGCACCCACTCATACCCCCACCCCTGATCCTGTCCCTGGCAAAAACAATGATACTCCCAGGAAATTTAAGTATGTCCCGATACAGCCGAACTAAAGAAAATAATATCGAGCATCTCTTTGTCCAAATCATCGGGAATACCTAACATGCCTTCCTGGTTACTTAACATAGCCCTCACTGCCCTAACCCCCCAATTCAGAAAGTTAATAAACTTGACCTTCGAAAATGCCAAAATCCCTACACCCTGGAAACAAGCAATAGTTACGCCGATTTTTAAAGCAGGGGACAGCACTGACCCGGGAAATTATAGGCCCATCTCGTCAATCCAGTTACCAGCCAAAATACTTGAAAAGGTGATGCATAGCCAGCTAACCACGTATTTGGAAGATTTTAACTATAGCCTGCTGTACAACTTCCAGTTTGGGTTCAGATCGGGTAGATCTACCCAAGATGCTCTTGTAAATTACCTTTCAAACGTGTACCATACCCTCAATGAGGGTCAGCTGGTCCATGCAGCCTATCTCGATCTAAGGAAAGCCTTTGATACAGTGAACCACCAACTACTTATGACCAAACTTGAGACATTCGGCCTGGAAGGGAAAGAACTTGCATGGTTTCATAATTACCTATCTAACCACACCCAGCAAGTCTCAGTCAATAAACTTATATCTAAACCAAACAAAGTTACCTGTGGGGTGCGGCAGGGCACCACACTAGGCCCAGTGCTATTTAATCTATATATTAAGGATCTTCCGAAATGTATAACTACCTCCAAAATTCAAATGTTCGCTGATGATACCATTTTATTTGCTACTGGAAATAATTCTGTTACTGTAACACAAAATCTCCAAAAAGACCTAAACTCATTGAGTGGCTGGTGTAAGAATAACGAAATTTCCCTCAACTTATCCAAAACATAAACGCAAACATTATTCCACCGGCCCTTGCTTAGATCGAGATGGGACTCACAGAAACTCTACTGCAGACCTGAACATTGCATTGTCCTGGATAGCACAGATTTGGAGGAAGTCACGTCTTATAAATATCTAGGAATTGATATTGACAGTGCACTTAAATTTTGACCGATCATATCTAAATTAACCCAACTGCTAAGCTATAAATGCTGGCAATTTGCAAATTAAAGGACAAAGTGCCGCAGAATACTTTAGTAATGATATATTTATAAAGTGATGGTATTACCCATTTTAGATTAAGCTGATATATTTTTTGACTCGCAAAATGCTACCAACCTGCATAGACTTCAGATTCTCCAAAACCGAATATTAAAGATAATATATAAATTGCCATCCAGAGCTAGCATGAAAGACCTACATGTCAAATTGAGGCTGTTACCCCTATTGTACCGACGTAGGCTCCGCCTGTTACAGGCGGGCCATCGCCTGGCACAAAACCCAGGAAATATGGACCTAAGAGATATAAATACTAGCAATTTGGAGTTAGGCAGAAAGCTATTAAAACATAGCACACCAAAAACTGAGCAAATTAGGCACCCTATAGTAAACCGTATTCCCTATTCCTGGAACAAACTGCCAATGATGGCCCACCTAATACAAGCTGATAGCAAGGTATATATTCCATCAGACTCAAGAGAATAAGTCAAAGTGAAAAGGTAATATGGCGGCGTATGGCCGAAGACATTGAAGAAATCATTATTAAGCTAAAAAAAAATGATTTTTGCATTCCTTTTTTATCCTCTCGTCATGTGAACTTAGAATTGTATATGCCCAGATGGCAGGTATCAGAAATAAAGTCAGTTGCAAAAACCAAATAACCTACCAACTGATCATATTTCTTTTATTATTTCATTTAGAGGCCAAGTCATTAGTTACATTATAGTTCACGTTTTTTTAGTTCATGAGACATTTCCAATACAAAACTTGATACCCCCATTTAATTCCCTGCTCTTGGATAAAATGTGATCAAAAGTATACATTTAGCTTCAGCCGCTTGTGGCAGCAAAAAAGAGGACAGATCATATATGTGATGTGTTACAGGAAAATGAGTCACAAGTCGCAAAACACAGATTTTGAGATGTAATCATGTTTAAAAAGATCAGATCAAGCCGATTCTAATGATGGTAAACATTAGGACAGCTATTAAATATTTTTATATTCTAAGTTTGATATTTTTATTTTTGAAACAAAATGTTTGCAATATTTCTGGGTGGGCAAGTAACTATAAATATACTCCAGATGACCTTCGAAACACAAGGATATATATTTAATGCACTGTCTTGGGATTTGGTTCATACATGTATTCGTATGACATCATGCACTAAACTCTCCAAATGTCAGAAGATTGCAACAAAGAAACCTTGTGAATAAATCAATTTGGAAAATCTCATTTTTGCGACTTGTGACTCATTTTCCTGAAACACGTCACATATATGACATAATATTATTAGGTGCAGTGAAGAGAGGGAGAGTTTGTCATATATATATATTCGTTATATATTCGAATGCGGTCTAGGCTTAGAGCCTTTTAGTTAGATCAGATAAGGATGGTATGTCAGTGATTGGACGCCTACTGCGCTAATGCCATTACCCGCCCTGGAGTAGGCGTTCTAATGGCATTTTGCGGTTTTGAGCGAGAGGCCATCCCTCAGTTTGGAGGGACTTTCTCAGCTTTGAGCCTAGACTGCTCGATGGTAGGGGGATTCTTCAGTGGTAAATAATGCCAACGCATCACGCTAGAGGGCAACACTGACAAATGTTTTGTTGATCTTTTGCTTGTGCCGCATTAATTTCCTGTCATTTAGGTCTATTTTAGGTATCATTTTATCTTTAGAAATAATGTCGACCATAATTATTTACAACAGAACTATAAATGCAGAGAACATATTCTGGCACGTTCAGCGGCACGAAAAACTTATGGTGATAATTTATTCAGATATAGGGCCAAATATATTATGACAAAGGAGTTCTGTAGTCAGGAGGAGGATTGACACATATGAATCGGCCACGAGAATGAAAGAACCCCAGACATCATGCTATTGCGCTGAAGGTTACTCAAGAAACCACCAAGATTTTCCGATGCAATATGATTTACATCGTCATGCAAAATTATGCCCTTCCTTTGACTGTTAAGGCTATGATTACGTTCAGCTATCTATGGCTCATTATCAAAGATGCTTTGATATGGTCCACGAAGCTGTGAAACGGTGAGAGAATAATTGAACCTCTAACGTACCAATTAGCAAAATAACATAATTACATGGTTAAAAATATATTATGTATGCGATCTTTATAATATGACCGACGTTGTTTGTATTAAGGGCGGAAAGGTGAAGTTTGAGATAATGTTACCTGTCACAGAAAAAAGTCGCAAAAGAAATGGATATTTTATATTCGAAAAGATCAGATCGGGTAAATTTCAACGTTGTCAATCTTTTAAAATCAGGTAAGAACGTCTGTTTCTGAAAGGAAAATTAGCTTTTGGTGCATGACAGATCAATAGTAATGTATTTGAAAATATATTCCCTCATGATATGCTGGATGTCCTTAGAAACACATAGCTATATTATTTGTACACAGTCTTGTAATTTGGCACATGTATATCTAAAAGCGCTATGCACTCAAAATATCCGAAGATTCCTACAAGCAGAATCAAGAGGATAATTTTATTTACCAGTTAGAGATTAGACAAATGGGTGACCTGACTTCTGGAGAGTGGAACGCGGACTATACTAAAAGGGTTATAACACTTAGAGCAAAATGCAAGTTAAGAGATAGGCAAGTTAATGTAATCAAATATATCTTTACTTAAAGTATGTATTAAGACATATGACATAATTATAATATAATAACAATTAAAATGCTAACATAGTTGAAGCGAAGTACAAGATTAACTAACGAGTTGGTTGAAAGATCGTGAACATTGCACGAGTTGCGATATTCTAAGTGACTGAAACCAACGAGTTTATATTCTGTATCATGCTTTCAATCGCGAAAATCGTTATTATATGTATGCTTTCAATCATGAAAATAGAAAACATTTTGTGTCATGAAGTTGAATTTCGGCAGTAAACTAAGCCATGACTACCACACGTAACTCACTAGTGAAATACGCCCTATGCATAACTCACCCTAGATACGTTGTTCTCAGAGCAATGCATATCTATAATAAAGTGACATATAATTATTCAATTGTAACACATAACAACAATTGCGAGTATTTTGTCATCTAATCTTTCTCACTCTCTTTTCAAACAAATGTTTGGAATAAGTTATTCCACCTGCAATGGTTTCTCAAATTGATTTTGACGCCCAATAATTACCATTATTATGTTGCAATCAGCGTTGATGAAAAAATTAAAATTCAATTTGGGACCTCATAGCATGTCCAATTGCAAGACTGAAATTGGAGTGGTTCCTCCTGTGTGACCACATAAGATAAGATAATTCTTTAATTTTTAGCAAAAAATACCTGCTTGTTGTTCAGTTGGCTTCATTATAGGGGACTTTCCATACGAATTAAATCTTAAATCTCCTTCCTCGAAAATAAAATGGAACCAAATTCATGTCTTATTTTGAAATTGAAAAATTCTAACTTTACTGTGTCTTGTGATTAGGTGTTTAATGAATTACCCGTCAACCCTCAGGTTGATTGTCCAAACGACTTGTCACCTTCTTTTTCTGTACATGGTGCTCGTTCCAATGTATTATGGAAACGATTTTATTTATTCTTGGGCCCACAATCACAAAAGCCTCTTGATAAACATATGGGAGGAAGGATCCTTCGAGGCCCCGAGGTCAGAAACCTTAAAGATGAGCTCGTTGCTGGAGATAAAACATGTAGATTCGGACCCAACACGAGGTCACGTGTCAGTCAGTAATGTGTAGGGTTTGATCCCGTGTTCACAGTAATGGAGTGGACTTGTACTTTCCGCTAGTTTGCCCCGGGCATACCGAATATATAATTATAGAACCTTACAGTTTCTCTTCCCTCACGCTCTTTTCACACGCACACACATCCAATTACCTTCCTTTTTTATCTGATTTGCTCCCCCCCCCCCCCCAAAAAAAAAAGTAAAAGTATACATGCACGATGACATTTACAAATAGAATTTTCTGTAGGAGAGAAGCATTGCGTCGAAGGTATGTGCGGAGAGTTTAACCTGGTGAGGCTTATATTATCTGTACATGGTCGAATCCTCCGAAAGTGGTGCACTTTCTGCATTTGCTTTTCAATCTCATTAGTTATTTTATTTCAGTGTTTAAACATTCCTTATTAGACTTAAATGATGGTCTAGCACCAGTTCTTTAAATGATATATCAAAAATAAAATTCGAAGCATTTTCACAGCACTTAATTGTCACATTAGGATTATTTCCAAAAACGTAATGCTACGAAACGGCCACTTTAAATGGCTTGCCATAATGATTAAAATACCCATGACCTTCATGTTACTCAGCTTCACTGAAGCTTCAGAATGTTGTTTATTTGCCAGCACTATACACACCATGGAAATTTCGATCTTTCCCGGTTTTATTCACAATCTAATAAAAAGGTATGGGAAAAATTGGAAAATCGTAATACTACGAAACAACCCGTGATTGTTCAGTGCTTATATATATTAGTGAAAAATAATTTCACTGAATAAAGCCACTAAATTGAACATTATTATTTTTATGTAATGGGTTACAATTATTTCTCTGAACTACTAACCACAACGAGGCATAACCCCTCTCAAAAGATAGTATTTTGTCAGCCCCTTGTGTAATGCTACGAAACAGCCATTTTGAATGCCTTGCATTAATATTAAAAACCATTGAATTATATTCTTAACCAGTTTCAATGAAGCTCCAGCATATTATGTGTTTGTCAACGCCACAAAAAGAAAGAGATTGTGATATTTCCACACTTGTATTCACAATCTTTTAAAAAGTATGTGGTTAAAAAGTATGTGGGATATGTGTAATGCTACGAAACGTCATGTGATTGCACTTTACTTATATATATTGGTGAAAAATATTTTAACTATATAAAGCTCATGGATAAAAAACCATTTTAAGATAAAAAAAAAATAAAAGATATTTTTCTAAAATTGATCATAAGATACCACATTCTTCTAAAATACTGACCTGGAGGAGTAATTCTACGAAACGGCGCAATGCTACGAAACAACGTTATGCTACAAAATACATATATTGTGGACTATTTTGACGTTCAATATTATATTCACCAATATCCAATTACTCGATATATCAACATCTTTTGATTACCAACTGTTTGCAGAATTCAAAAGCAATTTAAACAGCATTAGCTAGATTTCATCCTATAAATCGAAACCATACATGCAGCGGAAAGATTTTAACAAAGACAATCATTCAATTCTCATTACAAATTTCATATCACTTCTGAGAAAACACATTAGTTCAACTATATTGTCGGCACACAATCGCCTAGCCAATTGATTTAAGGTTTTTTTACTCTCCGAAATTGCACTACACCAGTTCGATGCTATGGCACATGTTTTGATGTGTTCAATTATTGTCACTATAGTGGCTTGTTTCTGTGTAATGATTATGTGTAAGGCCAAAAACGAAAATAGGTGTGTTTCCGATTCCGATAAGTTTGTTTTTTTTAGTTTTTTTTTATTAGGCACTGCAAAAAATGTCTATTTAATAACAATAGTTGTTTTAAACAAGGGAAATATGCTTTTCGGTGTTAAATCCGAAACACACCTATTTTGTTTTGCCTAATCTGGAAGGTTGCACAGTCCACTGCATCATGTGCCTAAATATAAAATTATAAACCGTAGAATATACTCATTGGTAAGCCAAAGGTTTGGTAAACGATAGGTCGAGAGTACAGAGCACTGTGCTTTGAGTGCAGGACATTGCACAGCCTAATGAATCACGTGCCTGGCACTGTGTTGCCCTGCTGATCGCCCTGAGAGTCAGGCAAGCGCACCTTGATTGGCAGATTGTCCACTCCATAATTACATTTACCAGGATTTGTATTTTTACCCTATGTATCACCTGTGTATGTATTAGTATATATATATGTTTGGGGCACCAGCTTTTTCATATTTCAGTCTGTATTACAGAGCAGATTTTGCCCAGAATTCTGCCTCACTGCATACAGCGATAAGCTTATATAGCCACAATATTTAGGCCCTCCTGCCTCCTCCTCCTTGTGGGGCTCGCTACTCCAGCCAGGGTGGATATGGAAAGCTTCCTAGGCAATGTTATAGGAGGTGGAGAGGTGTTGAGAGGAGAGCAATGCACACTCATAAACTATTAATTACTGTTATTTCTAACGATTTTGTACTAATTGGAAAAAATAATCTTCATTCAAACAGTCAGTCAAATTCGAATAGAAATTGCTAAAACCATTAATGTTGCCTTCCCAACCCATCCATAAAGACCCTCACTGAAGGCAGAACGCTGTCTAGAAGAGGTGACAAGAAGTTAATGGGAAACACCTGACCCCTAAATTTTAGGGGGTTATTAGGTATTTATCTTATACACTGATTTTGTTTTACTGCAATATGTTCTTGACTTCGTGGGTCGCGATTGTTTTCCTAGGGCCTGTCAGGAAAAGTACTCCCATGAGTACTGTTCAGTACCAATATATTGGAAAGTGCTTTAATAAGGTCCAGGAAAGTGTCGGGTTCCTTTAACTATTGAGAAAGAAGAAATTATTGGAGACCGGAGGCTTTAGATCCCGGGATCCGACTGACAAATTTTATTATTCAAATGATACATATGAGTTGTAGAAAGGTCATGATTGTTGGTGATTGGCTAGTAGATTTCTATATGAACTTTATGATACCGATCCTCTTACTAGACTTGATAGTACTGCGATTAATTAATGTGTAAGTGATAATTAACTTGTCAATGATAATTTGGAATATTAATATTAATCTGGTTAATTATTGTTACGTAATCATTCCCTTATATTATTTCTTTCACAAATACTAGATTTTATTCAACATATCAACAAAACTACCTTGAACGGCAGACATCTAAAATACAGTCTGTTCTTTCTTAAATTCGCCTCACCCATGAGTTAGTTAGCTTGTTCATCCCTTCATTACGACAGTTTCTACTTGCTCTATTCAGTTCCAGCATATCATTTGTTTCTACTAACAGTGTCTAGACCCTATAGCCCACTCTCTTCAAGGGGTGGGTGGGGGGTTATATTACAAAATCGAAAACACCTCATTTTCATTAATGGGTCCGAGGTTCATACCGTTTTCAACGCCCTTCATATTATTATCATGAAACAGCCTGTTCTTATATATATGTAAAATTTGGCTTTAAATATAATATAATTCAACCTTTTATGCTTCGCCTCTTGAGATGGGATACCTAACAGCGAGTGAGCCGCGTTGATATCGTCAATGATTTCACAATCCAACCCTTTATTCATTTTAGCCCATTTTATCAAGGTGTGCCAAAAATTAGTAATCCTTTCACAATCTATGAAAAAATGGAATATACCATCTTTGTTTTCACAGAATCTACCCTCAGGCGATTTCTTTATCTTCCATTTATCCAGCAAATCATTGCAAACTATAATTCTGTTCACCACCCTAAACTGAAACGCTTGAATCTCTTGTACATATATGGGATTATATACCATTCTTTAGGGTCTGCTCTTGATATATCTATGCCCTTTCTTTCAAACATGTTCACCCATTTTCCATAACGATCCTCATCGATTAATTCCTGTCTGAAGTTAATTTCCTCTCCACTTCTTAATAGTGACCACCAACCTCATCAGGGATCATATCCCTAATTGCGTAATATTGCATAATATGATACAACTTTTGCATGAATGGAAGGATAGAGAATCGTAGTGATGTTGTATCTCATATTTCGCGTAGGAGAACCTGATCTAATACCACACATTAAGCAGGAATTTAAGATCTTCTCTCTGTAGATTAAATTTAATTATAAAAAAGTGAGTGCCGCCATAATTATCTTTTGCGATGTACATGTTCTTAGTGCATGGATATCAGTAAGAATTTATGTAGTAAAATGTGAATGCCAGATAAATGTTTATTTCTTCATTAAATCAAAAATAGGCCACACAAGAGGACACGGTGCATGAAAGGGAGTTTCCAAGCTTGTGTGCAGTCCAGACTTAGAGATCAGATGAGATACGACCGGTATGCTAATGACTTTCCCGTCCCTGGGGTGAGCCCACCATACCGTTCTGATGGACTCTTAATGAGATCTTGCGTTGAGTTTCCCCCAGTAAGGAGGGATCTGATTTGGCTCTGAGCCTAGGGTATGTGGCGAAAACGTATGGAAAATTGCACCTGAAACTGGAAGCTGAAACAGAAACCGTGGAACTCACCCCGACATCTATTCAAGTAATTAATGGTATTAGAATATGTTTAAGCCTTTACTGACCCCGTAGCCTGATCTCTAACACTTTATCAATGAGACTGTGAAGAACTATGAACTAATAATGCCAACGATTCTGTGAATATTTAAAGATTAATAAAAGAATTTATTACTTTGATATCAACGTTTTCATCTTTTCTGATTGATGATTTGTTCCCATACATCTAAAATTATGGGAATATTACGCGTGATACCAATTAATCAAAAGAGAATTTCTCAAACCTCACACAATTAAAGGATTCATACCCTTTAGACACGTTTCTAGATTGCAGATAGATACATTCCACCTAATGTACTCAATAATAAATGATTGATGAAAAAGCACATGATGTCTAGGTTGATGGGTCTATGGTCTACAATAGATTGCCATGCGAGTCTGTGATGTAAGTAAATTCCAACCTAATTGATACATTATTCAGACATAGATGTATCGGGGTGTAATACCGTGAAGCGTGGGAATAATGAACCTGCTGATAATGAGTCACTAATAACGTTCTGCAATTACATTTATCTTCTATGCGATTCAACTTGCTGTTTGTTATAAAGAAGTGATTTAATGGTAGGCACTGTGAATATAGAGGTCCTGTCATAAATAACTTATGGGAAACCCAAAAGAATGAGACTGATTAATCTCTCTCATTATCTTAATATATTTGCACCTATACATCTCAAAGAAGGGCGGATGCCGAATGGATTGCAATACGTAACGTTTGGTGAGTTCTTCTAACCCATGATCAAGATTCCCCAATAAACGATTCTTTTAGGGACAGGATCACAGACAATCATTACAGAAAGGTATGATAAATTAGTTCACCATTTATCTCTAATATTTAAACAGCCAGTTAATTGTACTCGGGTATGTCTTTGTCAGAACGTGCTTCTTATGTATTAGTTGAATATTAATATCACCAACGAATATACAACAGACGTATACTCGTTGATATCACCATATATATGGAGCTGATGCAATGTGCCTAAAGATGTTGAAAAATTTCGTTGATGACTGGATTCGTTAATAGATATTATCAATATCGGCAAAATGTCGATTGAAGAATTGTCAAACAAAGGAGCACAAACAACATAAATAAAACTTAAAAAGAACAAATTGGTTTCTGTCGTATATATGTAGGGGATTTGGACAGAAAATACTGGCAAACCTAGCTAGCTTGGTTAGAATCAGTGAAGTACTCGCTTCAAAATCCAACAGACAATTTCAGAAGAAGGCATACGTATTCATCGTATACAAGCAACTGATTAGTTTCCTGGTATATACCTAGTGAGCCCCCTCATCATGTCTGGGATATTGTCCAGTAAAAACTGTGCTTAGTAGCAGTGCATCTTTGATATTAATTTGGCAAACGGAAGGGATTGGCAAAGGCCCTAAGCGGATAAGCCCCGGGGGGTACTTGAGTTGAAAGTCGGCGGGGGTGTGCCACGGCAGGTAAAAATTAGCTGGTTAACTGAAAATAGGGGACCTTTGGAAGCTGATTATCAGTAATATCCACTAGGGGGTAGGGGGTAGGGGGAATTTTTTTTTAAAACTAGGAGTGAAATGGTGCATTCTAGGGTCATTTTCACATAATATTCCAGTTATTTGAAAGCAAACTGAATATCTATTTAATTGGAACAGGAAGCTGTCATGTAAAAAACATGAATTTACTTTTTAAATTTACTTTCTTGGTAATTCGTCCACCATTAAAAAGGGTAGAAGACAAGCTGTTGACCGTCTTTTCTAGCTTCCACATGTTTGTGCTGGTATTAATTGCATTTCTCATGTTTGTTTTAAATCTATATATCAAATGGGCTACCCAGATTAGAGGGGATTAACTCTTCTCATTAGTGTGTCTGCTGTACATTGTGTGATGGCAGTCATAAGGAAAATACAGGATGCTGCTTTCTCCTATTGTTGGACATGTGATTTCTGCATTAAGTCAGAGAAGCATGTGAATGCCTATTAATGGGCGCATCTTTGGAAGCTGAGCTTCGGGAGCTGACAGCCTGAAAAATGTGGTCTTCAGGAGCTGACCTTCGGGAGCTTGGTGCCTGAAAAGAGGGGACCTTCGGGAGCTGATTCAGGCAAAAGGTAGGGGCCTTTGGGAGCGGCTGGAACTGAAAAAGGGGGGCCTTTACCGCGGCACATACCTGTATACACTATGAACTCAAGTAGGAAGAAAGCATAACAGCTTCAGATGATATCAGAGGTTATAGTTCTGACCATGCATTAGCGGCATCCTACTAACTATACTGCTCTTATATTTGGCTTGGGTGATAGACTGTGTAAACTATGGTATACTTTCCCCGGAATATATAACATAGAAATGATTGTACCTACGGAATTATGGGTTTCCAGTATGTATATCTATTACTATTGGAAATAAAAAAGTAATATATCAATGATATTATTATATAAATTCGTTTCGATAAACTGAACAACAAAACATAAATCATTATTATTCATGGTTGCAGTGGAAATCCTAGCGACCATGAAGGCCGCCTTTATTAAAGATTTTTTCCCAAGCAATATTAGACAAGTGTCAACTGGCATGTTGCTTGCTCGGTGGAGAGGTAGAGACTGCCCTCCGTGGGTAATATAGGTTAGCTATATATAGTAAACAGCAGTCGCTGTCCAGGCAACCCCCGCCACCGGTAAATCAGGTATACCTACACTCATTTATATTTATATTCAAATGAATATTGCACATACATTAAATGAGGAGACAGAGCTTCATTTAAACAGTTCTTGTTGATATTTTTGCCGCAGACAGTCTCTTATCTAGAGCCATTAATAGATTTCATATCTTATTATACACGCATTGCTCTGAAAATAATGTATCTAGCGTGAGTTACGCATAGCCCGTATTTCACTAGTGATTTATCTGGGGTTGTCGTGGCAACCATCAATCAATCAATGAAAATGTTGTTTATGTTACTGACATATTCATCCCATGAACGACTGTTTAATTTTAATATCTTCTAATGAAGTCAAAATGACGTCTGTGAAAAATAAGAAGCTGTTGCACTTGAGGTGCAATAAACCAACGATGAAACTGAGATTTTATATGAAGATGATTTGTAGGCAAAATATACTGTAATTTTGGTCCTACATAGCCACGTGACGACTCACGGAACTCCTTCAATTAAAGGTATTGGCAGAAGGGGCCGTTATTATTCCCCTTGAACATGAACCTTAAATGAACATTGGAGAAGTAGTGCTGGAGATTGTAAGAAGACTTGTCGAGTCGTCTGAGGGGAAAGATATCAAGTGCAGATTCAGAAAAGCGTCCCTCGCAATCAATCAGGTCAGGAGGTGATTAAACCCACAGCCTTGTTAGATGCCAGCAAATATATTCGGGTTTAAAAATATACAAGCATATCGTATAGATCTTTTCCCCCTTGAAATTCAAAGTTTTAATTTTCCCTACAGGGAATTCATTTGAAACAGTAGAATCGGGTATGTGTGTATGGGGTGGGAGGGGGGTGGTTCTCCTTGGTCAAAACCTAAATTTTCAGTTGTGGATACATTCTCAGTATGTATATACGCATATATACATTAATCATGCTTTCAGAGTTGTTTTTGCTCCAACATCAGCTAAAAGACCCAACAATGCAGACATGTTTTTGGTGCCAACATATAGGATAGATCCGGGCGCACACTGAGATTTTCCCACCACAATGTTTTATCAAATGTATTATGATTTCCTTATTGGTGGAGTTCAATTACTAAAACCGTGGACGCACACAGCCGATTTGGCTCCCGATTGTCCCCCGATTTTGGTCTTCCAATGAATCCTAGTATTTCATTTCCAATCCTGGTTGATGTTATTTCAAAAACATAAACCAGGACTTCCAGGAACCAGAACAGGAAATGAAATCATATGATTTATCGGGAGACCAAAATCGGGGGGCAATCGGGAGCCAAATCGGCTGTGTGTGTTCACGGCTTATAATCACCAAACTGAATTGTAATGACAGTTATACAAATATAGAGAATGGGGAGGGATCGGATGCTTACTAAATTTATCATAGTTAAGATATTTTCCCAAATTTATGGGAATGCATCTTACTGTCAAAACGATTAAAGGTATTTATCCAGTATATTATTATATTTAGTATCCTATCTGAGAAACGGGCCTCTGTGTAATGGTGTTTGATATTCGTTCAAATGTATGAATAGTATAGGGTTTGGAGACCCATTATAATAATCAAAGCTACTCATATGAACTATAATGTATTTAAGAAAACTTACTGTTCAGCAAAGTTTGAGAGTTTGCTCGGGTGACTAAGAGCAAGAATAGTAGTCCTGACAATTTTAACTCCATTGATGCATATGGACAGGTAAACTCTGTTAATCCGAAAGTTGATAAGATCTTTCACTATGGGGTGCTCTCGCTCATCTTGGAGAGAAGTGCCAATAGTAACTCCTTAAGCCCACCTGTAGGCACTATCTCAAATATGCTTGTAAGAATTAGCTCCTGCTTGCACTTGTTTATTTACGAGGCGGAACCTCCTCGTCGTCTACCACACCCTATTTAATTTGCTGCTACTCATCTTTTGTTTTATGGAGTCCCTTGAAATAAGCGATAAATTAATTAGATGAGGAAGATTGGGACCCAGGGGGTGAATCTGCTTCTCGAAACTCGGTCCCTAATATATACATAAGTCACATAAGATGGACTCTTTTGGGGATCTATATATTTTTTTTTATATAAACCATTGACATTGTAAAACACATGATCGCCATCAATTCAAAAGTTTTAAATGTGTCCCTCCCCTATTATCGATGATATTCGTCGCTCTTAATCTCGACGGCGCACACACACCTTGCACAATGATCTCCAATTACAGATTGATAAGATTGAAACGTGACAAAGTGAGTCTGTATCTTTCGTGTTTTTTTTGCTGATACTGTCTAGCGATTGAATATTAGCAATTAGCATGATTTTCTTTACTCCTGCTTATCGCCGCGCGTAATATATTACTATAAATAAACTACAGTGGACTCCGAATAACCAACCGTCTCGCTAATGCGACCAGCCCGTAATTAGACCAGTTTGACTGAGTCCCAATACGTCACCCCAGTCAGCGGCTATCATCACTGGCAGCCATACTGTGTGGCTACACAGAAAGCGGGAGGCAACAGATCGGCAGGGTTTTCCTGCTCCGAGGGTTGAAAGATGGCTATTAGTCCTATACTTATTTCCCTATCATGCCACACTAAAAAATGACCATCGAACCTATCAGCATACCAGTACTTTATAATACATTCGCTTTCGGAGGTGAAAACGGCCGGAAAACAGCATTTTCACATGTCCAGCTAACGTTTACTGGGGTTGACCCAGAGTATGGCGAACCGCGGCCAGCGCTGTGTAGTACCGTGCTATGCGACCAAAAATCGATAGTGCAATGGTGGTCGCCTAAGACCCTGTGTCCACTGTGCGCTAAACAAAATGTTTCAACGCTAGCCCGGATCTATGCGAGGACTCTCCGAATATGAAACCGGTTTTTGCTTGTCCCTGTAAAGGAATGGAGCAAACATACTATGCATATATCTTGAGTTCGAGTTGACAGTTTGATTAATTATCCGAAAGCATGTTCAGTACATGTATGAGGCCATGTGATTAAAATCCAATTAATTTTCAAAGCATCTAAATACGGGCGCAGTAAATAACAAACACATTCATGCAACGATAACCTTATACGATGACATTCGTCCTTGGCATTGGAAGAGGCAGGGCGAACAGCCGTGGCTATGTTCAGTGTAGCGGAGCGCGGACTCCCCATTTGCTGCTAAAAATAAGACATAAATGCAGACAAATCAAATTATTCTTGTTTTTCCCAGATTATAATCTGTTCAAATATAAAACGTTCATGTCATAAACGTCAAATGGTTGTGGTCTTCACTTATCTTGTTTTGTTGAAGGTGTGCGTCCTGATTTATATGCAGTACAAAATAGTCGATACTGCATTTATTTTTTTAATTCATCCTTTAGTGAATCTGAACACAGGGGTGAATCTGAGGGGGAGTATTGACGAAATGTCACCACAGTTCAAATTCAGTTTTGCAATTAAGACAAACGATTCAAACAGTAAGCACGGAGGAGTTATTTCTCAAAGTCAAAGTCAATTTGCCAAGAGATGAAGATTTCTCTTCACTGTAAGATTAGATCAGATCCCAGTTCATCTATACGTCATGAGATACTTCCTACATTTCCTCTTCTAATAGAGGCCTAGACAATTTGTATCACCTTATAAACTGCATTTATATATTATATGTTATTGATCAACGAAGTGTCTACTCTTTCTCAAGTTCATATTCTTTTTTGAAATTTGAACTAGACATTATTCTATACACTGGCTTTAGTGTATCTAATTATCAGACCTCCCTTTTGGACAAAGTATTTCCTGAGGCTATAGCTAGCTAGGAGATAAACAGAAGCTGTGTACGCAATATTCCCCCCTGTAAAAATGATTTGGCAAGTGAACTTTAAATCTGTGATTAAATAAATTAATTGGCGTGAGTACAAGATGTCCATTCGCCTAACATATCATTAGTTGGGGCAAGTTGGGAAACTAAAGAGTAAGGACGAAACGTTTAAGCGCTATATCGTGTTAATTAAAATCACATGACATTATATATGACACAAACTAGGTACGGTAATGAGAATTTGTTAGCAGACGTCAAACCAGTCGAGCTTACTAGTATACACCCATGTGCACGCTAGACCCCTTGCCCGGCGTTGTTCTAAAAGCTTTACCCTTCTGCGAGATCGATTTGAATTTTTTTTTACAGAATATGGTTGGGTGAGGTTTGCGAGAAACTCCTTCGAATTTATCTATGTTTCCTAGCCTCATACATCACGACGATGAATACAATTTGATACTGATGAAAGCTAATAGAATTGTCTGTGCGGTGTCAATCATAGTCTGTCAAGAAAAAAACAAGTTACGGCCATTCCCCTCGGTCGTGCACTTAAATGACTTCCCCAATCATAGAATCTGCTAGCCCATTATGGAGAAAGTATTGAAATTGTGTCCATATACGAGAGCTCCTTTTTTCTAGGAATGGGTTCCCCACGATGAATAAATAAGTATGGTATAGTCTATGGCAGGATATCTTTTTTATATATAAATATGGGGGTTTTTAATGGGTTTTTTCTGAACTAGTTTTATTTATACAATAATAAAATACCATCAACAACAAGTCCTTTATTGATGTTCATATATCACCATCATACTTTAATCTACCCCTGTTGGTATACAGCTATCACTTCCCATCTATGAGTTTTATTTAGGTCACTATAATCAACGAGTTTAAAACACACTCGTTGCTATAATATAGCAAGATCGTCAGAAAATTTATGCACAAATGGCAGCTCTACACATCTAATCATTACTGCTAAATTAGCCTGAAAAATGGTCAAAACTAGGTATATCTTAGTATATTTGGTATTAGGTTGGTTTTAGAAATCGGTTCGGTTATGTTGAACTGTACTTTGAACGTCATTTTGACTTAAATGTGTATTCTTTGAGAGGATTGGTGAAGACAAATTGTACATCTTCTGGCGACTTCACCCATATAGGGCCCCGGATAAATCTGTTCTTCTAACCATTTCTGAAACATTGCAATTACAATAACTGTTACCAATGCGGTGGAAAATTGGGAGAGAGAGAACGTTTTTGATAATGTAATGAGGGATGATATAGAATAGAACATATTCCTACACTGTAGGGGGCATATAAGGATTCCAACTTTCAAACATTTGCTTACAAAAAAGTCGACATTTAATGCATGGTAGGGATATTCTTTCAGATATTATATTTTTCATGAATGTTATCTGAAATACTATACTGTATTCGATGAATATCATAAGGAAGGGAATTCCATTGATCTGATTCCTTCAGCGACAACGGATATAGATTGAAATTCCGATGGCATGTGTTGAAAGCTGCGGTGCATGTATAAGGCAGCAAGACTCAGTGAGTTTAACAAGCATAACGCATTGATGTTGTGTAAGGGGGTAATGGGGGCGTAGCCCATGCCAGCAGCGCAGGCGTCGAAATTTACAAGCAGATATAATTACACCGCAATAAATCATGCCATTTGTAATGCCTGCATGCGTTTTAGAACGCTTTAAGATTTTTGCTCGCCAAGTGTTTAAATCCATTTAAAATTTGTTTTACTCTGAATGTCACGATTAGTCTGAGAGATATGAAAAAATATGTATTGCTGAGGGCAGTAGATAGGCCGTTAGAGCAAAGGTATGTGTACACCCGTTTATGGACTTTTGAGGTGTTGACATGGTAAGCAAATCTGTATGCATGCACAATCCACGAAGAAGGTCCGTAATTATGCTCTTAAGTTGAATTGGAAGGGCTTTACTTGTTGCTCGCATATGATTGGTGGCGTGGACCTTCTGTCACATAGCCAGGCGGAGCACTTTGTTGGTTTGGTAGGTGCAAAAATATAATTCTTTCATTTCAGTGGAGTCCCTACTATTCCTTTTTATCTATTGAACAAAGCATTAATATCCATTTTAGTTACATACGACAACCTTTCGTTACCACTGGCTTTCATAAATTACCGTGGCTTGTTTACTTAACAATTTTTTTCCAGGAATATACTGTACAATTTGTACTATTTTACTATTGTCTACCTTTATTGTTTATCTATATATATATCAGCTATAATATTTCAGCTAGATTATTGATTCATATAACAAATCCTTTCACTGATAAGGTCCCATATGAAATCTCATGAAATCTCATGTCTCATGAAATCTCATGATACCTATCATATATGATAGGTATCGGAATATCTGAAGTATTGAGTACCAACATTGTGTTTTCGTTCAATGATTATTGAATGCGTGTGATGAATGGGTCAGAAGCCTCTACTCATTTCAAATCCCAGAGGAAAAGGTTTAGTCACCATAAGGTGCTGCCCTCATACCCCAAGTGGACATAAAAGAAACTAATTTCCATTTTATTGACCAATTACCACATTGTATCAGTGACCACACCCAGAAGTTGACATGGGGCCCTGACCTGGGGTTACATAAATCCAGATGCTAACCCAACTGACACTTTTGTGAATTCTTTTTAACAATTATACTATGTCACACTTGTATTGCAAGCAGCACCAACATATATATCTGACCAAACAAAATAGCACATGACAAAAATCTTTATTCCACTGCACTTCTATCGACACCAGTCTGGTTACACCCAGTCCCTTATTTACTGAACACACCCTCACTCTCTTGGCCTATCATCTCACAAAGCAACTAGCCCACATGCCCATGCCAACCTAAACCGAGCACACTTGATATTTATAAATGCAAACTCAAATCGCCTATAGCCTCCTGCACAACCCTAGGTGCAGCGAAAGGCTTGCCTCTCCTGCACCACAATATCAGAAGCCTGGTAAATAATATTGACCAAATCAGACTAGAGTACTCAAACTCTAATATAGACATACTTACCTTCTCTGAAACATGGTTAAAGGAAGGTGTTTCAGATGGCTCTGTTCTGATAAAGAATTACCATTTAACCAGAGCTGACCGAACCACTACCCACAATACTAGATCAAAATGTGGGGGTGGACTAGCTATATACCACAAAGATGGACTCAATGTTGACTCTTTATAATTTGCTTCACTGAACAAGTGCAACAGCGATAAAGAGTCACAGTTGGTACTCCTAAAAAAGATCATCAGAAACCAATGCTCATCAGGAATATCTGCTGGCCACCCACCCGAGATACCCAGAATTCTATAAACCAAATGACTGTGTCATTGGAATCCATCCTTGGTAAACTAGAAATTACAATAATGGGTGATTTCAACATTTATAAACCTCCGCTAACCAATAACCACCCCTATGTCGGTGACCTCAAAACATGGGCCCGGTTCTTCAACCTAATCCAAAAAATTGACTCACCCACCCACTCCACAAGCACTTCAGCCACACTTATTGACCTGATCTTCACCAACGTTACACATGTATCCCAGTCAGGTACCCTCCCAATCAACATCACTGACCACCAGCTAGTATCTATCCTAAAGAAAAGACCTATCACAAGGTAACCAAAACCCAATTAAGAAGCCAAACCTACCAATACTACTGCCCTGATAAGCTCTTAAAAAACCTAAGTGAGATAGACACATCTGAAATTCTGGCTTCTGATTGCTGCGACAGAATATACAACATTCTACAAACCCAACTAAATATCCTCTGTCCCATGAAAAGCCATCGTCTACCGAATGACTCACCCCCCATGGCTTTCCCGCAAACTTATCGCCCTACTGAAAGACCATGACAACATTTTAACAAAAACAACCAAACTCCCTGAAGACTTGTTCTTAGCCCGTTGCATACGCAATAAAGCCAACAAAGCAATTAAATGAGCAAAATCTGAATTCATCAAACAAAATCTGTCTGAGATCCAAAATGATCCCAAAACCAATTGGAAAGAAATAAACACATTCATTGGGAAAACTAAATCATCCCATACCACATCATTGATTGACAAATCTGGCAACCTAATCCCACCTGAGGCCACCCCAGACCACATAAATGACTATTTCGCCAACATAGGCCCTAACCTTGCAGCTAACATCACACCTTCCCTAGACACATCTGCAAACCCCAACTTAAGGAACTGCCCAGATCAACCGACCCTCCCTCCCATTGAACTAAAAAAAGTGAGTGCCAATGCTGTCAAATTAGAAATTGATAAAATCTCTCTGCACAAATCAACTGGATGTGACGTGACTCAGTTGTGGCCCCAAAGGACCACAGGTCCCATCAATTCCCTGCAGGTGTCGCACCAGTCTCGATCTCTATCTCCGAGAAAGGATATATGCTCAAAATGGCACACAAACACCTTTTTACAGTAATCTGATATATCTAGTCATTTCTGTTGCAACAGAACGCCCCCTCAACATCCCTAGATTGATGTTTTAAAGTAACATAGTCATCATAGCATGACTGGCAAAGTTCTGTTTACACCCCACCCAAGGGTCATAGCTCAGTGGACAGAGCACTGGCATTGAGAGTGGAGGTTTGGGGGTTCATGCCTTGGTCGGGTCTTCCAGCTTTTTTTTTTCTCTGGGTTGCGTAGATGCTGTCATTCTACGCAACAGGGATGGAGGGTGGGTTGGCATGGTTGGTGGTGATGGGAAAGGCAGGAGAAACAACATACCCATATAATGTTTTACACATAAGTACCCATCGATACTCAATGGGCTATCGATAATACTAAAAGAAAAAATGAGCGTTCAGGCCAGCGCTAGCATATTGCCACTCTTCCTGGTCTACCCCACATGAAAGTCACATTTCTGATTAGGCTACCTCCTCTCAGAGTTTACACACACCATAAACTTGTCCACAGTACGGGAATCTTTCCCTCTGCATGGAAAGAAGCGACGGTCATTCCGCTACCCAAATCAACAAACCCAAAGGACCTAAGTGACCTGTGCCCTATCTCCCTCCTGCCCATTCCAGGCAAAATCCTAGAAAGACTGATCCACAATCAATTCTATCCTCACCTTGAACTAAACAACTTTTTCCACAACAACCAACACGGTTTCAGGAAAACCAAGTCTACACAACTAGCACTCTGTGATCTATTAGACAACATCTCCCTGGCTATGGATAGGGCCCTACATACCTCTGCAATATTCATTGACTTAGAGAAAGCCTTCGATACACCAGATCACAACAACCTTCTCCAAAAACTAAATAAAACTGGTCTTACCCACAAATCACTGAGTTGGTTTGAGAGCTATCTAGAAACCAGGTGCCAAAAAGTACTAACAAATGGCCTCACCTCCAGTACACTGATACTTTCCACAGAAGTCCCACAAGGCTCAATTCCAGGCCCTCTCCTGTTCCTAATCTATATCAATGACCTCCCCCTTCATATACCACATGTCCAGTTCAACTCTATGCTGATGACACCATTTTATACTATTCTGACAAGTCCCCTGCTCACACTTTTCCTGCACTCCAAGACTCCTTTCATTCCCTAGCAGAATACTGAAAAAAAAAAAACTCACCGTCAATGCCTCTAAAACAAAGTATGTGACCTTTAAGAAGCGCACCAAAAATCCCACGACCACCACTCCCCCAACCTACAAACAAGGCCCAGTCCCACTGCAAGAAGTTGAAAGTTTTAGATACCTCGGCACAATGATAAATTCTCAACTGTGAGGCCCCAAAAAACCATATTATCAGATCTGTCAATGCCAAATTAAAAACTCTAGCCCACATACAACAATTTATATCCCCAACAGTAGCCCTCCTCATCTACAAAACAACCATCCAACCCATTTTTTAATACAACTGTGCCTATTACACATATGGACCCAAAAACATCTGTGCCAAACTTGAAAGGCTCCAGATCCAAGCTGTTCATCTTATCACAATAACAAAAAGAAAAGACAGTGTCAAAGAACTATTACTGGCCCTAAAACTAAGCCCATGACCTTCCGTCATTTTTTCGAGTTTATTCTTAATTTGTTAGAATACACCCAATCGGAGACAGCATTAGTTAGGACTTGAGCAATTCTAAGATTTACATCTAGATCATCGCTAGTTACACTTACGGCTGTAGAAATATTATTCAGTTTTGAGAAAGATTCTTTTTTTATTTATTTCATTATTTAAAAGGCATATTCTGCCGTTAGGACGGTGGGTCTAAATGTGTTAATGCCTCGATCTCTACCTTTAAATTGTCATTCTATGTCATTTTTGAAGCCATGATGACTCCTTCAGTTTATGATTCATTATTATGCAATGCAACTGTACGTTATTTTTGCGAATTGCATAATGACATCGTAGTCGTAGTAGTAGAGGCAATATAGGGTTTAACCCCCCAAAAATTGCAACAAAACGTTTTATGGTTGATTTTTGTACTGTAAGGTGTGCTTAATAACATATCAAAAATCGGATCTCGGAAATGTTAAAAAAATGCAAATATAAAAATGGTGGCCAATATCAATTTTTGATACCATAATTCAGGGTTAAATCTACTTAGAATGTCATATCTCAGCTCCTATTAGGGCTATATTTATATATGATGTGAGTTTTCCTAAGTTTTAAGGCACAAGGAATCCATTTCTGAAATAATTCTTCTATTTCAAGGTCATTTTCAAGTTCAAAATCCAAGATGGCCGCCACTAGGCTACATGAAAACATATCTCAGATCCTAGTAGCACTAGATCTTTGTATAATAACCACTTTTACTAGGTTTTATGGTATAATCATTCCAATTCAGTAGTCATTTCTTTGTTTCAAGGTCATTTCCAAGGTCAATATCCAATATGGCCACCACCAAGATATGAGAATGTTGTACCTTAGCTCCTATCTGCACTAGATCCATGTATGATATCACTTATACTAGGATTTCATTTCCGAAGTCAAGTTTCTGTCGGAAGATCATTTTTTAAGGTTCTGATTTCAATGCAGATTCAATTCAAATCAAGAATTCTTTGGTTGTATTTGGTCTTATTACAATGAGGTGATTCAACTTTCTAAATAGACAATTGCCTAGATAGTTCTTCCGTTGAGTGCTTACTTATACCTAAAATATAAGGTGAATACATATACCAACCGTTCCCACTCGGAGGTCCATATTTACTATGCTTTCCTATAACAGGGAACGTACCCCTATTCCGTATTGCACTTAGTAGTAGGTTGTAAATCTACTGATGCTGGACAAGGTTGTCAGAGATATCTTAATTTATGTCCAACATCCGCATAGGGACAGTTGCTTAATTTGTAATCGCCCATACCTTGTTATTAACGGGTGCGATGTAATTACGGATCTTAGATGCTGGCGCGATAAAGAAAACAGTATTTGCACGCCCTTGGCTGTAGAGGATATCTAAGGTCGAACACATGCACATGTACAGGATATATAGCGCTACCAAGATATATGCGTATAGGTTGGCACATAGCCTAATATGGTGTGTGCTAAAACTTGATTAGGCCTATTAACTAAAATAGCAGACTTGCTTTGTAATAATTCCACCTTTCAAGTCGGATAATATGTGTTCCCTTCCCAAACAAGTGAAAGTTGATGAGCCCTTAGAGTAAGATAATTATTATGTATTACTCTAATAATTATACTCCCGGTATAGGCAATCGGTGCTACTTTAGGCTTATGGGTTTTTGCATTGATTCGATTTGTTTAACGACGTTATGCAATGTGGCCTTCAACCTTTGTTATAGATAAAATAAATACACACAGGCTTTCGGACACCTTGTAGCAAAAGGGTTTCGGGCACTCACAATTCTTTTGATTTTCTTCTACGTTGTTGCATGAACGTGTTTTTGTGCTTTTCTAGCATTTATTGAAATATGATTAATAAGGCATAATTAAGTCATAATGAATCATTTCATCATGCATAAACCAAAATAGTGATAACACAATGGACACATATTTTTGCTTGAAAGGCATATAATATATGTCAGTTGTAGACATTGATGTATTAGTGTCTGCTAAGATTAATTTGTTTGGTGTTCATGGTCAGATTTGCCTATATAGATGCTGGAGAGATGTACCACATGAGGCGTTGTAAGTCCATACTATGCGCTTCTTCTTATTTGCTCGATCTAATGAATTGACACAAATTCTACACTTCCCGGCAGCTGTTCATACAACGCAAATAGTGATTGGCACTGCCTGATCCAATGGTGTTAATTAAAGCTAAATATTGTTCAAACTTCCCCCAAGACCACAGATTCCTTTTATGTTATTAGTGTAGAGAAGACAAAGCCTGTTCCCACCATCATCCGCCATACTCAAATAATATTAACATGGAGTGTATAAGTCCATACCAAGGCGTACTATGTACTATTCTCTATCTTCATGGGCATTATCAGGGACACAAAATGCGATGGCAGAGGCGAATCAAGACGGACATTGCAAAGAACTTTGTTGAAAATACATTAAAATTTGGGAGCACACTATATGTGTTACAGAAAATGCTGTTTATTCAAAGTTTTAAAGCTATTTTGATTCACACAACGATTTTCAAAGTACAAATATCTACACATAATATATTTTGCAGGCTTTGAAACTCAAAATTGCTGAGATGTTCCAACCAATGAACACTTACTGTTCGATTTAACCAACAACGTCTTTCTATATTCCTTTTTTTCATTTAGGTAGTATTTCCTGAGTCAAGTGCTCCTAAAGGGATGTGCAACTTTTTACAGTTTTGATTCCCATCTTGATCCTTCATGTGCTATACTTCTATCATTTGTCAAATAAACTAAAAGACACATTCTATGACCACTTCACAGTTGTATTTTTAGTTAAGGGCACCCAGGAAGACCTGTCGCTCACAGATGGGACCGCCCTATTTGCATTTATATGTATGTTTGTAAATGAAAAGAAAATGGAAATAAATATATAATATGCAATATATATACGACCACATCACAGCAGGGGGCGGGGGAGGGGGAGGGGGAGCTGAAGGGTTATACAAGGCCTTTGCAGAGAAATATTATCTACCTGATGCAGTTGCTACTTCCGCTGATCTTGACCAATTTTTCCAGTTACTTCTATCAATTATAACATTGCCAAGCCCAAGGTCATCAAAAGACTTCTGAAAGAAAGAACTTGCATTAAACAAAACAACTCATGCTCAGACCTCCTCAAGAGCAAAGATTCCTTTTATGTTATCAATGTAGAGAACAGAAAGCATGCTCAGATTTCCCATGTGCTTTTCCTTCCTAGCTTTCCTTCAAATGTCATTTCACACATAATCTTACTGACATATAGCCTTTTTTTTGCTTAATTACAGATTAGGCACAACTTCTCAGTAAGGTTAAGAGAGGTTAGATTGATTAAGGCCTGGGAGAAACGAAAGTTTATTTTTGTTCTGTTTCGCCTATCAAACTGACACAAACATTAATCATACATTTGGCACAAGTCCACATAAAGCAATTTCACCTGGCGTATGCCCTGGTCCTACAAAAACCTTGTTGAATGTAATTTACTGACTTAATACGTTTAGTCTTCAGCCCTATCTTCTCCAGTTTCAGTGGGGTACAAAAACACCCTTTATTAACTCCTTTGTATTGCAATGCAACATCCACTCTCAACATAACTTTCCACATCAAATGCATTCATATTTAATGGACTAGTGTCCACACCAAATGCACAGTTTTTCAAAATTTACAAATTACTTGCCATGCATTGCGCATAATTATATCCCAACCAGAATTGGTATTTCGTTAATTCATTAGCTGGACCTCATTTTCTGTTTCAGATCAATGTTATCAACCTTTAGCAACCACAACTATACCGTTTATTTATGTCCTAACATGCAGTCTACTTCAAATATGAATACCATATGAATTCACCACATTCATTGACAGTTTTCAGCCTTCTTTAATAATTATAGATAATGGAGTTGATCTGACATTATAACGATCAATATCCCCTTTATTAATTGACATGTGAAATTTATTTTCAAACTTGATCCTAAATTTTAAGATAACATAATAACATACACAATTTCGTTGATATTGCATTTAGTTATGTTGACTCGCATGGTTGTCAGATAATAAAGATGAGATCAAGTCACAGTTTGGTCTGAACCATAAGCAAAAACCTGAACGTACCGTTGATATTGCATTTAGGAATAAGCGACAATAATTGAAAAGAAGGAGAAAGTGGATTTCACCCCATTTGACTACCTTTAACACACTAATGTGAAGGCTTCACATGGCTTTTAGGTGTTTCCGTTAAAGAATTCATGCCTTTGATATATATGAATATGTTCAAAAGGAACCTAAGCAGTCTCTGTAAACATATTCTAAAACGGATTCTTAAGGTTTAACCTTTAAATGAATTTATCACAGCTAGAATAAATGTGCAGAGAACAACCAGGGTATTTGTGGGTGAGGGATTGGCTACCTCCCGAACCGAATCGCAAATTTCCTATGATAAAACTACTCTCCTAATAAAAGTATTATGTAAGAATACCTTTTTTTTTATTTCAAGCAGTTGTATCGATTTTTCTTGTTCTTGCTTATTTTATACTGAGATCTAAGCACATTCATGAACAGCACACACACTGCGCATGAAGTGTTACACCTCATTAAGGAACTTATAGAAGGAGGGCACTGGCTGGAAGCCTTCATAAAACAGCATGGAACCCTTTTAAAAGCAAACGCCACTATTTACTGCCGCACCCCCTCCCGCTCGCTGAAGGTAATCTATGTGCTACAGTTCGAAGCGATTATAGTCTGTCCGAAAAGTAGTTGACACGTGATTCCTTAGTCCTTATATGTAACCATTATGCACTGGATTTTCCCAGCGTCCTGTATGGTGGAATAGAACCTAACCTTAAATTATTGGTCCTAAATCAGTGCAGGTAGTAGATATACCACATTAGTAGCCTGGCTCCTAGTATTTGTTCGGTTCCACTACAGTTAGATACTGTTGCAACGCACTTTGGACCATTTCTAAGCTAATTCCAGTGACAGCAATTTTTTTTTACAGAATCCTTAAATTCTGTAGAATCCATTTGTTCAATTTGACTATACCATTGTTTTCAGCATAGAAAAAAGCATACATGTACGCTTGGTTATGCACGGCAAGATACATAATTTTGTAATCCACATTAGTTTTTGCATATTTGTAGTACCCAACTTCAAAGCCCCATAATTAAAAAACTAGCACGATGAACCATTCATTTTTTTCCGTTTTATGAGCACAAACACTTAAAAAATCATGTACTGAAGAATAAGAAAAAATACATTTATTTTGATAGATCATGGGAGAGGGAAGGGGGAAGGAAGGGATAAGAATTAAGGGAGAGCCTTTGGGAGACTTTCTGAGACAACATCATTTATGTCCCACCGCCCCAGCAATGCAGGATTCCCTAGCAATGCATCCTGTGAAAGACCCTAGCAGCGGAAGAGAGAGGGAGAGAGATCACAGGGGGAGAGTGAGAAAAAAGAGGGAGGGAGGTGAGGGAAGAGATCAGTGAGGGAGGGGGAGAGAAAGACGGGAGGGAGAGGATGGAGGAGAGGAAAGATGGAGGGGAGGGAGAGAGTGGGAGAGGAAAGGGGAGAATGAAAGGAGCAGAGGGACAGCCTCACAGGGTGGGAGAAATCGGATATGGTGAGGGACAACAGGATAGAGCGAGAAGAGGGGGAGAGAGAATAGGGCAGGGGAGAGGAGAAGGCAGGTGGGGACAGGGAGAGAGAGGGGAGAGGCAGAGGGAGAAGAGGAGGAGAGGCAGTGAGAGATGAGGGGAGAGACAGTGAGAGGAAGAGGGTGACCGTCTGGAGGTCGGGTACTTTGCTAGTGTTATAATAAACCTAGTAAACACAATGAGAAGTCTCTTTTATCTTTGGCGATGTAACAGTGTTGTCAACATATTGAGGGATTTGTGTAGTGCTATATTTCTGACAATTCCATGGATGTTATTATTTATTATTATCATTTTATATTGAGGTAGGGGAATCTCCAGAAAATACCAATCCGACTGATTTCAACTAAGCATTTTGTATTCGTTATTATTATCTTACTTAGACTGCACAATGAAGGTTAATGATTATTTTATATGCAGCTGAATTACCTTCTGGTAAATACCACTATTGAATCTTTTTTTTACCACTATTGAATCTTAAAAATAAATGTTGGCATACCATATTCAGCATGTACAATATATCAAATATTCGAGAATCCTGGAATTAATGTTTAGAGTTGAGTTATAAACTAAAGTATCTCAGCTACCTCAGCGACCAGAAAGTCAACATTTCCAGAGGTGTAACATGTCATCTGCTTCCTAAATGCAGCTTTTACTTCTTCTTTACTGCCTCGTTCTGCAAATATTTCAGATGGGCTTATACCTCCAGCAACCATTGCATCTTCCGTTTCTGCAACCTCCCTGGCCAATATACAGGCAGCTGCATTCAAGTCATCAAGCTAAACAGAACGTTGAAATTAAAATCGTCATAATTGAAAAAAAATTCTCATGACTCACATGGGGGAAACATGCACATATATATAGTGACGCAGGAAAGACAAACCTCGATTTTCATAGAATAATTTGTTGTCATATATTTGCCTTGCCTTGCAGATTTATCTCTACAACATTGACCAGCTCAGACAGGAGAACTCCTGAAATTGTTATGAATATTTTATTCCTACCTTAATGGTCTTATCACCAAATCGTTCCTCCTCCGCAAAGAAAGTGCATGTTTGTATTACATCTGCACCTCCTCTCAAGAATTCCTTTGTTCATTGCAATATCTTTATTGACATTGATACATGTTGCAGATTTAAGATGCAGTTCAATTTATGATTATCTTTTTCAGTGCTGCAGCTTTCAGAGTTTTTCAAGAATAATTAAAATATTTCACATTGTGGCCAATATGGGAAAATATATTGTGTAAACTTACCAGATTCGGGATGTTCCAAGACCACCTCAGGAGTGTAGTATCTGGCTCTTCTCCAAGGCATTTTTTTTTAATAAATTTTATTGACAAAGATTTTCCAATGTGATATTTCTCATTCGTCGACAAAAGTTTTGGTACATAGGTGGTGTTTTGTTTAATATTGCACTTCGTGACAGTTATTCCGATAATAATAGTTAATTTGTTTTACCTCCTTTAACCCTTTCATAACAGATTTTAATTACACACACATCTCACATTCGTTTTTCTACATTTTTTGTGCCAGTTTAAAAACAGTTATGATACACGATCCGCTTTTACTAAGTAAAATTATACATCATTCTCTATCCCATTTACAGTTTTATTCAACTTAGGCAGAATTCTCTCTAAAGTACAGCCACATGACTGCAACTAATCAGATTGCATTCTATACGTTCACCTCCCATCTTATACATCTCAATCAAGTGCTGGCCTAGCTCGGCTCTTTAAAACCGCCTTCAGGTTGGGCTAAGTCATGCCCTTTTCCTCTACAGATAACATGTTCCATGGTTTAGGACCTAGATATATCATTCCGCCATCACCAATGACAGGACCTTCATCCAAGCGCTCAAGCAACCCTTTATTCATGCCGACGGATAAGCTCTGGTAAGGTTTACCCGGATTGTGCACTTTTAAACACTGTTTGATTTTGTTTTTAAAAAAACAAAAAGCTTTTTTCACATTCCTGCCCTGTTTTTCTAAAAGATGAGATTAATGAGACAGTTAAAGCTTTTATGTATACATGTCTGCATCATCATCGGACATCATTATCAATCACTAGACTGATATCTAGGGATCTCTCTCAAATTATACAGGCTAGATTTTAATTCTCTAGTAACTGCCTTCTTAAGTTAAATGATCACATGCATGGGTTTGGTTTGGTTAGTTTCACCTCCGCTAATAGTAACTGTTGAAAGATTCTAAATAAGACAAATATGGGTTCGGCTTTTTTTTTAAAAAAAAATAAGCTTTGATAACATACAATATAATCAGATTTTCTATAGTTGCAACCGGTTTGAAAACCTTCTGTATTTTGTGGATGTTATAAGTCGCCAAATCAAATTAAATAAAAACCAATCACATACATATTTTAAGATATAATCATGGTGTCTGGTATTTTCTTGGTATCATTAAGCTTACTCAGAAAATTCCATCAAGATGTATATATAATTATATATTTCTTTTTTAGTAAGTTTATACAGTTTTCATAAGGCATCAGACACAGTTAACATCACCAGGGCATCCATTCAATTGTTGAAATATCCATACCTAATCTCTGACAATTGGCACAACTTCACTAATTTAGAAATGAACTTATTTGCAATTATCAATCTCCTTTCAAAACTCCGACAATTACAAACTCACATAAGAGTACTTTATCCTATAGAGGTGTTCAGTAGTAAATTAACATGTAAGAATGAGTAGATTTGGTAAAGACTTCTTTTACTCGTAATAGCTGAGAATGTAGCTTTAATTCTATCAAAGGTACATCTATAAATTATGAACAAATCAGCGCTCACGCTTTCGTCCAGTAGACGTGGCTATATCTATTACTTGCGTATACGTATATGTTTTTGTTTTCTCAGCTATTTATAGCTGAGAAAACATATGAGTCACTATGAAATGTGCCAATCACTGATACTGGATCTACATCTGATAATATTCTTTAGCTGTCTGTGAGGTGTTTAAGGATGCCTTATCTAATCCTTTCGATCAGGTCCTATATTTCACACTTCACTGATTCAATCAGTCATAGATTTCACACCTAGACGTTATTGAAGGCTGATCGACAGCCTTTCTAGGTTTAGCCAAGGGAGTTGATTGGCTGTTAGTTAGATGCTTCTCCAACCATGATAGGTCTGCAGAAGGTCCTCCCACCTCCCACACCATCCCTCTGCCCCCCCCCCCCTCCCCTCACCTGCCTCAGGTGCTCAAATGGACACTGCTGTCCAACACATTTTCTAAATTTTAAAAGTAAGTTACCAACTATTTAGCCTAGCCTAGCTTACTACTTTTTTATACAACCAACTTTTTTTTTTACGACCAACTTTTTTTTTACGAGCACCTTTTAATTGATGACCAACTTTTTTTTATGACCATTTTTTTTACGAGCAACTTTTTTATGACCATTTTTTTTTACGACCAATTTTGTTTACGACCAACTTTTTTTAACGACCAACTATTTTTTAACGACCAATTATTTTTTAACGACAATTTTTTTCCCGACTAACTATTTTTTAACGACAATTTTTTTTCGACCAACTTTTTACGACCAACTTTTATTTTACGACCGACTTTTTTGGACGACCAACCATTTTTTAACGACAACTTTTTTTAACGACAATTTTTTTTTTCCCGACCAACTATTTTTTAACAACAATTTTTTTTCAACCACCTTTTTTTACAGCCCTGGCTATTGCGTTGCACACTGTTTCCCTCTACAATATTCAAGAATCAAACTACTGTATAACTATAAGTTGACATCAGGCACAAATGATTGTGGCTGAGAAAATCGTTTCCAGTGGAAACGCCAAGTATATGAATTAAGTTGACACTGATTACAAAGTTAAATATGTTAACAGTTGATCAAATCGGTGCATAACTTGATAATTAACTTAGTACTTGTTTAATTGTCAATCCTCTATGAAGTGGTGGACTATAAAAGTAGCTAATCTGTAACTAGAATCTCTGTCGGGGTTTGAATGACCCAATGCATTAATGAAGTAAATTAGGGCGAAAGATTTTTATTTGAACATCTGTTCTATGCTGTCTATCTTTCTAGACTTTTTTCTATTGGATCTGTTAAAGCTGCATTCCCAGCTAATTTCTATACAAATCTCAGTTTTCACTTGTTAAGCTAACTAGTACACTGCCCCACCTTATCCCAATCGTTAAGGTTTCTTTCTTAAGGTTGGAGTTTAATATTTGAGAAGATATACTCGTCCTCCCATACTGGTGGTCACCAGTATGACCTCCTTAGTCAACAGTGTGACCTCCTTAGCCTTGTTCCATACAGATAGGCGTTGACAGGGACAATTCGTTGGCATACAGAGAGAAACATGTGGCTTGATGTGGCACAGGGGCGCCACATGTGACCACTCAGTGCATCTACAGAACTGTGGTGATGGCAATTATACATAACCCTGTGTGTTCCCGATCGTAAAAACACAGAATTTAGACATTAATTTTACTTTTCATTGAAACAGAGATGGATAATATTGAGTTTGGGAACTAATATGAATGTAATTCATGAAGAACCACTCGATCTTAAATCCTGGGAATGCAGCTTTAAGTCCGTGTGGAGTTTCTTTCATGATTTTATCTCTTATTTGCCGACTGGTTTAGTGCCTGTTTAAAACTGTGGTATATCTGGGTCTTAATGACGAGTTGAATTTCAAAAAGCAAGTTAACAAACAATCGGCCATATGGCAGGCCGCAATCTGCGCTAAATAGAGCTCTACCTTTGGTTAAGCAAATGTGAAAAAAATAAATTGAGCCTGTACTAGTGACAGAAAATTATGGAAATTATTACCACTAGCGAAGAGGCGTAAACTGAGAGTTCTGTACACTAGCTATATGTATGGTATCAAACAAAATAATGAAGGAAGGTTATAACTTTCTAGGTGGTAGCTAATGTTATGTTATATCATGTATTATTGCCCAACCTAATCATAATTACATTATCCATCA
Source organism: Sthenelais limicola (assembly GCA_942159475.1). Classification (NCBI taxonomy): domain Eukaryota; kingdom Metazoa; phylum Annelida; class Polychaeta; order Phyllodocida; family Sigalionidae; genus Sthenelais; species Sthenelais limicola. The sequence goes on along the minus strand of OW804097.1, from coordinate 64,105,363 downwards.
ATTAACACACATCTATTATTAGTATCCTATTTCCAAATTCTCTACTTATGCTAATGGCATAGCATTAAGACTGTATATGCTTATCACGAAGATCAGATTGCTTTATAAGGCTAGGAACTCCCTACTTTCAAAGCTAAGAGTGAGCTATATAAATTAGCCATACTTCCCAACTTAGATTATTATGATTTCTTATATGACTCTGCCCCCAAAGCCCTACTGCGTAAACTGCAATCTCAACAAAATCTTGCGTTGAGAATAATTTTTGATAAATCTAAATTTGAAGATTTAGATCACGAGCATGAAGTATTAAATGCAACTTAGGAGAGACAAGCACATTTTACAGTATTTTAGACATCTCGTATTACCTAGCCCAAAACCAAGCACATCATGACATTAGGAAGTTATCAACCCATAGCCATGGTGAGGGAAGGAAAAATCTCACTGTCATGCCAACAAAACTAAACAAAGTTATTGACTCCGCCACTTATAAATGTCGAGTTCGATGGAACTCACTGAAAGTTGACGCTCACATAATTGATGATCCAGCTGTCTTTAGAAAATAGACCCATCAACTTCTTACACCGTTTTAGTCCAAACACAAATGTATACTTTATTACAACTGCTTATGTCACTCATTTTGCTGTCTACCCTTTACCGATCCGGTTCTGTGTACTTTTGTCTGCATACCTTATATTCACACTATTAAATAGTGAATCAGAATTGGTTGTATATTTATATCACTCAGTCTCTATGGCTCCATACCCTGTTTAACCTGCTGAAGCTATCCAGCACCATAATATCGGTCAAAATATCGGTCAAAATTATCTCATAGCTAGTCTTTTTCATTCACTGTTACATTATAATTACTCTTCTCATAACCATACACAACGCCTGCTAGCTGTTAGCTGTTAGCTTTAAGACTTTTATTTTCCTTCTTTGTAACAAATCTGTTTATTATTGTAACGACTCAATGCACAAAAGAAGGCATTCACAGGAAGACCTGGCTATAAAGTCAGACCCGACCAACCAAATTGTAACAACATCATCGATTGCAATAAAAGAATTTTTGAATTTGAATTTGACCCAGGTTCTTACTCTAGGTTACAATGTCCACACTACGGATTATGTGTACAAGAATGGTATTCTCTACCAATAAACCACTTCGATCGTAGGTCTCCGAAAAAAACGCTCAAAAGTAATAATCAGAATTTATTAGAAATGGTCACATCGGAGCTTGCATTAATACCGTCATCAATGTACGATTACCCCTATTAGATATCATATGTTATTTAAATGGAATTACGCCACGCCACGCCACGCCACGCCACGCCACGCCACGCCACGCACGCCATCTGTGTTCGTAGTGCTCAGTGTTTTACCATATATTTAAGGCGTTGTGTCTCTTACATTTTACCACTGTTCTTGTATAGCTATGAGAGATTGTAGTCTTCTCTTATTATTTCTTGTACTTCATATTCTTATAATACAATCAATGCCGTTTTGCGTATCCTGACGTCAACACTCACACACTCAACATTTAAGGTCACGTCAGTACCTCCATGTGATAGTATAAACTTTATTATAAACACTCAGAGCTAATATAAGAAATGTTCCTACTGACATTATATCACAGTTGATCTTCACAGAAAACAACTATATAGTTCTCAATTCATTACCGTGCACCCTTCCATTTAGAAGGGTATTGTTTTAATAATGTGGAGTTGTTCATGTTTACTCGAAGAGCCAAGGTTGGACAAGGCCATGATACTAGAAGAGACACGTCAGCAGGATTCTAGGGTGCATGCCGTAACTTTTATCCCAGTTAATGGAAGCCTTACACCAATCAGCAATGACCCCCCAACTACACTAAGCCACTATCGATGGACCCCAGATCGAATGGACCGAAGCAGCAGAGCCTAAATGCCACTGTGAACCATATACCTAACCCAAATACCCTAAGCCAATAAGCAATTGCAAAGGCTGCATTGACCAAACACCACTGTGATCCTAATACCTAACCCAGTTACAGGAACAGCCACGTCCTATCCTACCCATCCTCCGAACGCAGGACTGTCTTTACTTTCGGTCTAGTTTGGGAGTAATGATCCTACCCCAATAAGCAATGACCCTCAGGAGTTGAATCGGAATTTGAACGGGCTACACTTAAGAAGCATAGCCTTTAAAGTGGCTCTTCCCATTGAAATGAGTAGTGACGAAAACTCTTGAAACCATTTCAACTTAATCGTGATAGGATAGGTAAAGCAATATCTCAAGTATAGAACACCAGCTTTGTGTTCTCCATTCAATAATATTATTATTGGATAAGTGTATTGAATGAGCCAGAAGGCTACAGCACCTCTACCCATTTCAAATTACAGAGAAAAAGGTTCTGTCCCGATAGGGTGCAGCTCCATACCCAAGTGGACAGAAAAGTAATTGATTTCAATCTTCAACTAACCAATCACAACTATATTCAAGTGACAATAGACCAATATAGATGTAGTAACTTAGGAGTGACTTAACCCCAGATGCCAAACCAACTGCTGCACCATGACCATGGATTTCGATTGACTGCTAGATATTTTTCACAGTACTTTGCACTGCAGTATCCTTAAAACCACTGATTTAATAGAATTGAACTTTTACAAATATTATTATGATGTAGTATACTAGGGCCTACCACCTGTGATAATTGGGAAGAGAAAGTCCACTACTCGTAACTAGATAAAGATAGCGAGAAGGGCCACTTTAAGTTGTAATGCGATCCATATATTTTGGGACCCCCCCCCCCCCCCCCCAAACTGCTTTCCTAGGATGAATTCACTTATCAACTCTCACCGGCGGCCGTTTTGCTCGGCCGATTCGACTTCATATTCTTGAACAAATATTAAAAAGCAGCAAGTAAATTATACCGCTGTCTATTATACTATTATTACCGCATTTCCTGAATTTGTATATGAAAATAAATTATAATAACTGGTAACTTCATTATATTTAAAGTTCTTTGAAATCCATGTGAAATTGCATACATATGCATCTACGACCAGATACATTGCAATGAAATGATGAATTATTATTTTGAATGCTATATTATAAAGGGACCCTCTTCTTCTGGCCATGTAATGCAAATGCCCATTTTAAAACATGTTTACCCTTTTTTATACCCTTTTTGCCCAATTCAAGACAAATATAAACGTCTGCAGCAAATGGTTCCATACCCAATAGTATATCAACATGAATACTAGTGTATATAAAGGGAAAATATATGACAAGCTCTTTTTTACCTCAACAGAGCTGAATTGGGTATATAATATCCCCTGATGGTTTTGTGTAAGGGGTGATGGGAAACCCTAAGGACTATGTCTACGAAGCAGGCCAGTGGCATGCTTGATGCATATGGGTATACTAGTAGATGATCTGTCTCAATCAGGAGGATATTGGCTGGTGTCCAGATTGGAGCGTACAGATAAGGGTGTGTTGAGGTGAGTAATCCTGGCTCTGTTAGGATTGGGGCCCAATAGTCCAGTAGCAGAGACCTCTGCTGCCTTGGCAATGGATGCAATATAGCTAGAGCAGGTCCTGCCTGCCAAGAATGGTTGTATACGTGTGAATTGAATGTAAACAGCAAGTAACATGTTTACCAAGAACATACAGTTATCTCACGTCTCATCTCTCATGTCTCACCTCTCGCCTCTCGTGTCTCACCTTTAAAGGTGCAATAGGGAAGTCTGTGCATTCCGTTCCCAAAATAGAAGGTCCATCTTTTGCATGCCAGACCTTCACAACTAGTAGTTCAATTTTACAGGGTCACCATAGAAGTATGGGAGATTCAATTAATTAATCTCTGGGGGAGGTGGAGGGGGTATAGGGGTGGAGGGGAGAGCGAGAGCGAGGGGAGAGAGAGAGAACTAGATGTTTTTTGACTAAAGAGAGGAAGGCAGGCAGGGAAGTGAGTACATGTATAATGGCCTTGTACATGTCACGTGCGGCAAAACGGGTTGGGGGCTGACTCCCCTCTTACCCCCCACCCCCACCCCTGCAATAATTCTGTGTAATTTCATGACAATTTTATTTGTAAAAAAAATAACTGTCAGAAAATTATCTAATGTGTATACAAATACAAGGCCGAAGCAACACAACCTCATGATCTAATGGCTTTAGTTGCCATTTGTTGGGATGTTACTGTTATTAACAACAAATTATAGATGATTTCGAAGCAAAATGAACCAGTGGAAAGCCATGAGCTTGTCGTTTTGAGCAGTAAATATTGTTTTTTTTTATTTTTGTTGATGTAAGCAAATGAAGAAAGGGTGAGCTCTAACTAGAGATGACTATCATTCAGGTTCCATTTCTAGGCCAGCCTGCTGGAGCTAGGAGAAATTGATTGCCAAATGGACGCCCACTCAGGTCTATATTCCTAGAACTCACAATATCTTTATAAGCTGTCAGATTTACATGAGTAAAAATAACTATGAATTATCTTGGAGGTAGTGCATTAATCAAGCTATGAATATCTATGGATATTAACAATATTATATGAACTTTTAGTATGTCATATGTTAAACAAAAACCACCTGTCTTTACTTTCTCTATTTGATGTTAAACCCAAACAACACTTTACATGATTTAATGAAAGAAAGTTTGTCATCAAAATAAATTTATATTTTAAATGATAATGTTTCGATCTTATGTAAGTCTAGAAAGAAAACATTAATGGGCCCGGGCGTCTGAAATTGTACAGTTAGCAGTTCTACATATTTATTAAATTCTGTTAAATTAGGCCGAAAAATTATAAATATTAGGTATTTCTGAGTACGTGGTTTATGGGTGAAATCGTCAGAAAATGTACAATTCGCCTTCACCAAACCTCTCAAATAACCCAAATTTAATTTGAGGCTCAAAATACAGTTCAACATGACCAAACATATTCCTTGAATCAACCCAATACCAAATATATTCAGATATATCTAGTATATTGACCATTTGTTTGCAGAATTTACTGAATGTGCAGTATTGCCGATTGTATATCTTCTGACGATCTGACCCTTACAATCTGATAAAAAGAAATATAAGTTGTATGACATTGGCTTCACAGGCCAGTATGAAATTTGATTCAACTGTCTGAAATGAACAGTTCAAATGAAAATGCCACGTAAGGAATAGGATATCCTCAATAATTTGCCTTTGACATTAAAATTGTTCTCTTTTTCTGGCATGCGGCAAATCGAAAAGCTTATTTAAAGAAGAAGTATTTATAAATGAAACCATTTGAAATTTCATACAAATGTACTTTATTGTTTCAGATAAACTCGATAAACACCCATATTAAATATCAGAAGAGGAGTTTGCTAAATAATGCTAATTCCTTGTGATTATGATCCTATGATGACTATCATTTTTAAAGCATAAAAATTAAGAGTTACAATTAGGTATCAGCTGCCTGGTGAATGTGATATTAATTTAGCGATTCTTAACTAAAATTTAGGGGTCAATATTAGAACCGACCCTGTTCAAATACGTATAAATGGTGGAGAAAAGATAGATTGAAATCACCAGAATGCTCAGTGCAGATTCAAAGAGGGAAAATTGGAGAGAAAGAGACCCCTTTTCAGACCCCGTCCTTAATGAGTTAAAGAGCAAAATGTTTATAATACGCAGATTGTATAGTTCTTTATGTTGAAGGAAATCACTTGGAGGTTGTAGCAAACCGTATGATGGAAGATGAGTATATATCTCCCATTCCTTCCTACTTCCCCTTCCGGGTACCTTAGACCACTGGTCACTACCCTCTGCCTCACTCCGCGCTACTACTCCAGAGGGTCAACAAGTGTTCCCTCACACCAACGCAAAAAGGAGGACAAAGGAGTATGACTCTTGAAGGACTGGACTGTTTCACAACCACTTGAACACCTGGACAGCTTACCTGTTCACTACCCAATATCATTATTAACACTAATTACTCCACACACAAGGACGAACCATAGACATCACTTTTTCTGTAATTTTCAACATTCAAATTTACTCAACTATAGAGAATAAAAATGTTGTGTCTCCAGCTTTGCGTTTGGAGTCAATGTGCACATAATGGCTCTGTGTTTAATAAGCTTTAATATAAATGGAAGTGAAATATGATTTACACAATTCATAACTAATCAACTCTGTGACTGGACTTGAGAAAACCACTGCCAAAAAGGATTAAAAGGATTAACAATTGTGTTATAATGTTTTACGAATGTGCTAAAAATCTTAATAAAGGGAACCTTTTGAGGACTCCTCTGAGACTCCAATTGAATGAATTGTATCTTAATTATTCATACAAAAAAATGATCCCATTGTTTGAACAACAGCAATAAGACATACCCTGAATAAGTTCACAGGGGTTCGTTTAATTCGCTAGTGATTGAGTTTAAGAAGAAAGTGTTATTTGCTAGGAAATTGTATTTATTCTAATTATGCACGGGCAGTGATTATGAAACGGAAAGTATTTTTATCTACCTTGCAAAATATCGACTTATTTCGAGCAATAATATCGTGCACACAATTCTCACTAGGACATCGGGAATGATTAGAGTTATTTGCTCGCCTCACCACATGGCCGCATAAAGAATTCTTTATTAAGGAACCCCCAACCGCCTCGATAAGATTGTCAAGAAAAAACAAAAGCGAAAAACCATCTTACCACAATCACTTCCGATAGTAGGTTGAATCAGAGGTGTTATCAATAACACTAAATGAATATTTGAAGCTAAACTGATATTGAAGAACCCATTTCTTGTTTCATATTGAAAGGAACCTTGATTTTGTTGATATAATTATCTTGAATTAGAATTAGTCAGTAGGTATTAATTTTACTGAAACATTTTAATTGATTATATTTATATAGGATACTACTATGTTACTTTTATTGGTAATTATATATATCATATATAACTCATCAGATAATAATTAATTTGATATTGTAATTTGAGAGAATTAGGGGATTACATTGATGTTTAAGGAAATAAACAAATCAAATCAATGTCTAATTCATTTCTTTACGCTTGAAAGGCAGATTTGCCAGTATGTCAGTTTGCCGAAATTACAAACCACCTTCCAAAGACACTGCAACGGTCAATGTTAAGGACCGACCTGAACCAATTACAGCTCTCCCCCCACCAAAACTAACGGGATAATATATCTTTTTTTACATATATTTGTTTCTTCTGTAGTAAGGAACAATCCCTGAAAGTTGTATTGCAATTGGTCTGGTCGTTTCTTTTTCATTGAACTGTCCCGTATACCTTTAAGAGAGAGGATGCGGGGTGCATGGGGCGGGCGAGGGTAGGGAAAAAATCTGTTATAGATCTGTGGTTAGACCTCTATTAGTAGAAAGTGTAGGTGTGTAACGCCGTTTAATGTATATATATCATTGATAGTTCAGCGTTGTAATTCAATTGAATATGGATGAGAGAGCCGTTTAGCTTCTGTGTCAGAAAGAGGTCAGACTACCATTTGTCCTGAATATATTCCAGAATGAGTGCATGTCAGGGGGAACTTTGTATTGGGGTTTGATTGATTGTAATACTATCATACTGCAAACGTGCGACCTATGGGCAGAAGTTTTCACATCAGGTGATAGTCTTCAGATAATGTGTCATTGTCTGATTGGAAAAGGGGTGTAGTGTGTCTGGTTATTGGTCTGAGAAGAAGGTTGGACTATTTCGGAAAATAGGCTCACACCACTCTGCCAAAAACACCACCAATACATTGCTCAATTAGGAGAAAGGCAAACTGCTGCATAGAGCACTCAGAACAGGAGTCCCTATGGCTATAGCAAAATGCACAAGAGCTGGTCACGATTCTATTTAAATATGGTAAAGGAAATGTGCTGATTTGGGGAAATAACGGGTAAGGAACTGAATGGGAGATACATAGCTATAGAGAGCAAGCACCCATTGTTCTACTGATTGGAAATAACAGGAAACTGAAACTCTGAAACTAATTGACTAATTAATTAACTATTGATTTAAACCTTAAATACATGGTTGAATGTGTTACTAAAAGGTAGAGGACATTTAGAAGCTATATGCTGAAAATAACTAAAAGTAGACAGAAAGAGAAATATAATGTTTCCAAACTGATAAGCCCTATATTACTGCATTTATTGTAAAGAAAAATATCATATTTTGTTGTTTCCTCATTTGTTTTTGCGATAGAAATTGTTAGTCAATGTGTCAAGGGCGTGGGGGGGGGGGGGAGTGACTGAGTGAGTTGGTTGCTTTACGCCCTTATCAACACATTGAAGGTTATATTATGGGCGGGAGAACTGAGAGGGAGGCAGTTTATGATCTTACCCAGGAAATAGAGATAGAGAAGAAGGGAAAGAAAGACAAAGAAAAATAGACAGAAAGGCAACAATCCTGCGACCAACTATAGTAGAGCACAAATGTAAATAAGAAAAACACATATTTCTTTTGCAGTTGAGAATATTCTCAGCTCATCGCTTTCCAGTTATAGATTTCGTTTCATGTCTACAGTTTACTTCATAAAAAAAACCTCGGCTGTTACTTCAGCATCGTTGACAGTTGATTAAGTGTAGTTGTCACACAACCAATTAACATCTTTACAGAATGACGAAACTGACAAGTGTCATAGACTTCGATTCTTTTCCAGTAACATACTCCTTATATCGGACTCATGTGCGACAGAAACGAATCGACTTTGACATAATTATGAGATAAAATCATCCGTGCCAACTATTTGTGAGGTTCTATTCAGAGCTTGGTGAACGCGAGCTATAGGTCGGTGATCGAGAGCCTAGAGCCGAAAAAGTGTTCCTTTATCACATTTCTCCTAACATAAAATATCATTAGGTGCAATCATGATTTGATGGAGGCTTGGAATTCAATCTGCACGGTTATTATAAATTCAATCGACTACACTTTCATCATATTACTTCTTATATTTCTTCAATCACATTTCTTGGCATAGAAAGATTAAAGGGGTCAGACGACACGAGAAAAAAATCCAACTTGTGAAAAAAATAATTCTGGGAGAAGAGATAAGGGCATGAAGTATTGGATAAAAGCATACTGATTAATACTAACAGATGTAAGAACAAAATAACAACCATTGAAGTCTGTATATCGTTTACTTCATACTCAAAAACTGGGCAAAAACAACGTTCTAAGACTTTAATATAAAAAATATCCACTCCACATATATATGGTTGGAATGAAAGCTGCGGTTGAGAGGAATACAATGGAATATACTGATGTAAGAATTTAGCTATATTATCGATATATAGAGTTCAAAAACCTCCATTTCTCCAATTTAGCACAAATGAAAAATCTACCCCATCTATGCTGCATATAGATCTATATGACTGTAGGGCCATCTCCAAGCCGATGCTAATGGTAAAAGTACTAAGCTATCTTCTCTGGCCTAAGTAGGGCCTACCCATGTCCGGCACGTTCATACCCCGAGTGCATGATGATCAAGGTATGTCCTCGAGTGTTGCTTTATCCGTTCACATTAAATGGTTGTTATGTCCATTTACGCACGGTACAATGTGCCATATTTGTAAAAACAAAAAACAAAAATACAAAATAAATGTTATTCTTTTTAACAGGAGGCCATAGCGTCATTCTTTTTTATATTCAATTATTCTTTTATTTAAAATTGTTATGAGCCTAATTGCAGTAGGATTATTTTCATCTCTTGTTTTCATCTCGTTCTCTTATTCTGTCGTGAATGGCTGAAAATAAAAAAATACATGTTATTGTTTTAACAGAAGGCCATATCGTCATTTTTTATATTCAATTATTCTTTTATTTATAGTTATTAGCCTAATAGGAGTCTTTTCTCTTTTTCTCTCATTCTCTTATTCTGTCATGCAAAATGTGTTCTCAATGGTTCAGACTGTCTCTCTTCAACCCATTTCCCGTTCCTAAACATGCCAATCAAACTACATCATTCCTTCCGGCCTCTCCCATTTACCAACTATAATGGCTGAATATCCAACCAATAAGAATAAACCTCTTCCTCGCTCTCTCTCTCTCCCAAGACGTTCCCACTCTCTCTGGCAGGAGGCGCGGTGGTAGATTGGTTCGGCCGCTGCTACAAGTATTAAGGCCACCTGCGGCGGAGACCCATTTCAATCTACTACTGGGTTCCCTCTTGTAAGGATATCTAGGCTCACCGCGTACGGATCCCTAGAGTGGGAGGATAAGAAAGTAACCCAGTCTGAAATGCTGTCAACTACAACCAGTGAACCTCCCCACCACACGCGCAGTGGATAGCAGTGGTCTCACTTGTCAGTGATTATAAAAGGTAGGTTTATAGGAACCATTGAATATAGGGCACATGCATATTGTGCACATTCTTATTAAATTATATACATGGCAAGGGATTTTTCCTAGTCTTGAACTACGAATAGTTCAATTCTTTTTATGAGTTCTTTGATCGATAGACTAACTTACCAAAATTGGGTATAGCTTTGAAGGATTTTAGTGTGATCCTTCGTTCATATTTCTCAATCACGAATGCTTATAAGAAGAGGGAGGTTTTTGGGTTGTTTTGCTTATTCGTGCGGGAAACATGTCGAATGGAATCGCCTTTCAGATACACTATCTATATACTTGGTGTTGATCAGATACTATTTTTATGAGTTTATTAGTTTGGATGCATTTCATTTGGATGTTTATTAGTTTGGATGAATTTCATCATACAGATAATATTCTCAGAAATCCACAGAAAAATACAAATATATCATCATTACTAATAATATAGTAACTCGAGGAATACTGATTATTACGTCGGGAAACAATCATTTGGTAACAACATATATATTTGTGTTTTTAAGTCACAAATTTCTCCATTCTTGGAGTTGGGTGAGATACAAGTATCAACGACATAGATTTACAGAAGTAGCAAAACACCAATAAATGTCGAAGTGTCGGGACTTGATGGTGCAACAGGTTCTTCCTTTATGAACTGAATTTATCGATCAACCCTTGAAGGATACACACCAGACGACACAATATATATGTACATATCGAGGCTCTGAAAGGGGAGAGATAATGTTGTATTGATTTGTCTCATAGAGGTTTCCACGCATACCCTGATAACAGAGCGCGACCATTGCAACAGTATTCTGTACCTCACTCTTCGGGTCCTTTTTGGCCATTTTGCTTGTGAAAATTCTGAAGCAATACTTTGTCATAGGAAAATGTTATAGTTGCTTAGTGATTATAACGAGAATAGCTTAGAAGTAAGACTATCCCTCGTTGTTAATAAGCCTGCTTTGTTTGTGAGGTGCTGTTGTAGCCGACTGTCCCCCCCGCCCCTCCCATTTACTGATAGTCTTTGATTCCTCAGTCGAGGCAGATGTGACTCTAATATGACCGATTTTCTTTTAGAAATCTCGTTTTTAAAAGAAACAAAATGAAGATTAAAGACAATGCCAGACTACTTAGAAGTGAGAGCCAGACCAATGTCCGTTTCTTATTATCCGTCCCTTGCTGAGCAATTAGAGACATTTCATTCTCTAGGCACTGGCGACTTGCTTTTATAAATACCCCCCGCGTCATGGTAATCAGATAGAAGAAGACTATATATAGGTATGATATAATGGGCCCGTTGCAGTATATATAATATTATGTACGATAAGATAGTGTCGTAAAGGCATCTTAGAACCATCGTAGATTTACGACTACAAGGGCTTTATGATAATGAGGATTAATTGGTGCATTTAAAATCATGGCTTTATCTGCAGATCTCTCAGAGGTCTCTCAGGCTAGTCTGATAAAATAGTCGTATTTGTGCAATGCAATTAATTTACAATAAGAGGTTAGGGTTTACCATGCAATCGTATTTAGTCCAATGCACACATTGTACAGTTGCTGTTTGAGCAAAAAAAACCATCGTGTCTACAAAGCAGGATGTTTATGATAAGGTACATGAACGCTCGGTCTTCTTCCACCCCCTCTCCTCTAAGTAATTCATTGGTAATTGCATAATCCATGCACAATTCATGAATATACCTTCGGTTTCTCCTCTATCTCACCCCGGGGCGTAACAATAACATAAAATTACTATCATATGTGCTATTACTCGTTTCATGTTCGTGCAGGCGATACACTGCCATCATTAATTTGCTTTTACAGTAGTTTTTTTCTTGTTTGTTTTTCTGTACTGGACATATCGTTCCCGATTCAAAGGTATATGTTGATCCTGTGATCCGGAATTTGTGTTTATACAATAGAAAGACAACGATTAAATGACTTAATTTTCATCCGATTGGATTATTGCAGGTGGCCGGAAGACAATGTCAATTTCACAATCATGAGGTCCTTGTTAACTATAATACGCCGATTCTCATGCGAGTCTGCTACAGAAGGCCCTTGTCCACTAAATCGCATGAGAACCGGCTTACTGGACAATGGGTGTTAGTTAAGTAATAGATAGCATCAATAACTTCACTGCCCAATACATGTTACCCTTAAATAGCTTTATCGTTGTCTATGACTCGTGAGAAGCATTGTGAAAGGCATCTGTATATGAATACAAATGTGTTACCTATATTTGACCTGAGAAAACGAGGAAAAACAACTAGCTGATCAAATTAAGACCATGAAGACGAACGTGTATGGCATAACCAACAGAAGGGATCAATGAAATATAAGAATCTATGGGAGCACCCAAGCCAAAATAAATCCCGTTCCAGCATCACACAAAGTGACATAATCTTCTACGACGTGTACTACTTTCAATCTATAGGCCTATAATACAATGTATACATAGATTTCCCGATAGGAGGCTTGTCTCAAGGCCTGTAATATAGACAGGATATTGCTTTTAATTATGGATCAAAGAGTAGAAGTGTTCAGGATCAGTTTAAAAACGCTCCGAATCAATGAGGATATGACAATCGTTCTATACATGGAGGTACCGCGGATGGTTTGGTTTAAACGTATTTATAAACACCTCGCCTCCTATGCCTATTGAAAGGTCGTCCGAATCACTTAGACGTATCCTTTACCTGATGGAGATTGCTAAGCTGTCTTTTTCCCATAGGGCTTCATGACATGAGGTAATATGAGGGATATGCTTAATGTAGCCTACCGCTGATATGAGAAGAACAGTAATGGGTTCACACATGTGTAGATGATGTGTTTACTACAAGAAATTTGCAATACATGTCTTAAAGCTGCACTCTCAGCTAACGTCGGCCCAAACAAAATATTTTCTACCTTTTCTTCCATTCTTTTCCAAGCCATATCTATAAGTCATTTGACCGAAACTTTTGAGGATCCTGTCTGGTTGTTTTTGCTACAGGCCTTCTGAAACGTCCTTATTGGTATTTGGAGGACCCGCCCGAACCCTATCCTATGGTGACTTCGATCACTTATTATCGGTTAGCGGCGGCCGTCCTTGCTCGACCTTCAAATTCTAATTCTTGTAGAAACATATAACAGCAGCAGAATAATGTGCAAAAGCAGCCGGGTACGACTGGTTATGGTAATGAGGCATGTAGAAATAAATCAGTCAGCTTGGATCAGGCAACAGTTCAAGTTGTGTTAACAATAGCTCGTTGTGTTATTATTTAATTAGTATCTAATTGCTAATTGATTCTAATCATAATTGGAGATCTATGATAACAGTTGTTGTCATTAATAATTATGGAGATCGAGTTATTAATTAAGGAGATCTGAGCATTAATCAAGGAGATCGAGTTATTAAATAAGGAGATCGCATCTAGGAACATTGAAAAGTAAGCAGAGTCATATCAATATTGAAGTATAGTACTATAGTCTTCGATATCACTAACGCGATGTTTGAAAGGGTGTCATATATTTCAGCAATCGAAAAGTGACCCACCCCACCGAAAAATGACCCACACATGCAGAGTTGTAAAGACATACATTCTATACTCTATTGAGCGTTCATCTGTCAACAATTATAGGGCTATTTGAATATGATATTAGCTATTTTTCTTGTTTGTTTGTTTGTTTGTTTGTTTAAAGTATTTATTCTGCAATAACTTTGCGTCTAGCGGACGCTATTCTCCGTCTCATAGCATTACATTAATTCTGAGTAGATAAATAAGGAAATATGAAGAAAAGAAAAGGTTCATCAGGTTCATTGTATACATAATGAGAAATATAAATTCTTGTGTATAAAGTATAATAATGTATGACAGAATACTATTATACCAATGGTATTATTCAATGATACCATAGAAGTAGTGAGTCACTTTTCAATGGCATACTATATCATATGATACCATGATTATGTATACATCATGTATATCAGAATATCATTGCAAGGGGGAGGGGGGTCGATTTTCGATGGTATACATGTGATACCACATGTATAGATCAGGTATGACAGAATACTATTATACCAATGGTATGATTCAATGATAACAAAGAAGAAAGGGGTCATTTTCGATGGTATGTATGCTATAATGATACCATATGTATAAACTTGGTTGCGCAAAAGCAGCTACACCTATATATACAATATCAGACATGGCAATATATTATTTGAGAACATTAAGTTTGAAAAGAAGAGGGGGTCAATTTTCGATGGGGGTCACTTTTCGTCATGACACCTGCACCATTGGTTTAACATTAGCCGTAAGGTGAAAACCAGATAGGCCGTAATGAAAAATCTCTTGGTGAAGTTACACCTTTAAGAGTGTGTTTTTATAAGAGCTAGAGTGACATTGATGCGGTCTGATAAAGATTGACGTTATTCTATAGCAGATGAGCCACATTTAGGGAGGTAATGCACATATATCCCTTTGCATCAATTATAATTGATAGATATGTATAGGGATGGGTTGAACAATAGGTACATATATAGCCATCTGATACATAACCATCTATGACACGTGTCAGAAACCTGAAGCCATATAGCCCTCGTACACGGTAAATATAGCTGTCCTACACAATGACATTTGGGTAAGGGTTCTCGGTACATGTGCAGGTTCAACGGCGGCCATTGCTTCCGCTAATGCTAGTCCATGTGTTCGGGAGAGCAACGATTGAAAGATGCCAAGATAAGAAATGATTCATTTATCATTTCCAAGTAGTCAGGAACACACGGGAAGATGCGTGCCTCCTTTTTGTACACATCCTTCACGTAGGAATAAAAAATGCTTTGAATACAATAACTCAGTTCAGGGGTACCCACACAGAGCTCTTTCTACGGCCGATTTGGCCTTAAGATTATCTCTACGATTTAATTCCAAGTCCCGATTAGTCGTAGGATCCTAAGACTAATCGTACGACCAATTGTATTACTATTTGGTCCCCGATTTGGAACTCACAGGGCCGATTTCACCGCCGATTCGCCGATATTTAGTCGTACGATTTGGACATAGAAAAAAAAGTATTTTTTTTCAGTTCTACGATGTTTTGCCAGTGTGGGTTGTGTCCTGATCAGTCGTAGCTTTCCCTATAATGGGCTACAACTGATCTGGAGAGGGCCTACGACATTCCATTTAATGGAAAGTCGTGGCCAGACCCCCGATTTATCTAAAATATGCTGTTTGTATCTGGGAAAAATAATTTCCGACACTATACCTTTTTTTTTTTTACCGAAAACTCACAATTCTGTAACTTCTAAGATATTGGGAGTAGAATAATGTGTTATACATCAAATGAAAGGTAATTTTGTTGTCTACAATAATAATAACAGGCCTGTGTGGGTAAAAAAAAAAGTGGCCCGATTCTGGTTTTTTTTACCCGATTTGGGACACGATTGGCGCCACGATCAATTGTAGACTTTGAAATTGTACGATTTCGCAAACCGATCCAGTGTGGGTACCCCTTTCGATGGTTCTGATTTTATACTCCACGATATAGATCTGTTCTTGTGGATGGTACTACATAAATCACCTTTCTCACCAAAGCCGCCCACGCATTCAAGAACTCAGAGTTCAAAATCATTCTTAAGAAACTTATTTGAGTTCGGTAATGTGTGGGCTTTCTTTCTTACGAACAGAACTCCAATTCGTACAACGAATCATGGGTTCTTAGGACAATTCGTAGGCAAAATATTAGCCCACACTGTACCGAATTCAGAGCTGAATTGGTGCTACGAACATTCTTAAGAGCACTTTCCAATTCGTACGAATTGAGTAAATTCTTATGTTATATTAAGAAAAATATTTTCTTCGTAGACCACTCTAAGCCAATTCTTAAGGCCCTTCAATCAAATCAATCAATCTTCATTCAATCAATCAAATATACTCGAAAGTCTTAAGAGATTCTACGATTTGACCAAAAATGTTAGTACTTCTGAGAGGCAGGTAACTTTGAAAGTCTGCATGTAATGTCACTAATTTTTGGAGTATGAACAATTTTTGGTTTCACTTTTATAATGCTGATTTTTATTTACATGTGATGTGTCACAGGAAAAATTCCTTAAGAAAAGTGCTAAGACAATTCGGGAATGCGTGGGCCATGAGAAACTAATACAAGTTCGTACAAATTGGCCGATTCGTACGAATTGTGAGTTCTTGAATATGTGAAATGAATGTTGGGGGGTGGGGGGTAATAAAAATAAGATGAAATCGTATGATATAAGATACATCATACGAAATGAGATGTGTCATACGATGTAACAATATACAAAATAAGATATAGGGCCTGTTGTATAAATTGCGATGGCCGTTCGTAAATGCTTCGTAGTGCGTCGCAAGTCCAATCTGCTTGTATAAGCTCAAGAAATCGTATATCCTTCACAGGCATATCGTACTATCTTCATCGTAAGTGTGTTTTGGCTTGCATAAGAAAATCGGCTGTGTATCTTTTTCGCAATTATCAGTTAAAACCTGCGATCACCCTGAAGGGCTTCGTTTCTACTTCGCAGGAGATGCGAAGTAATGACTTGGCCTGAAATGGAATGAAAAAAAAGAAAAAAAAAGTAGAACTTAAGTGTAATTTATGGGTCAAAAGTATATTCTGCCTGTGCCTTTTCTCTTCCTTCTTCTTTCTCCATCTTGAGCTCTGCCACTCACCCTCTCCCCTCTCTCTGCCCCTCACTCTGCCTTCCTCTCTCTGCCCCGCCCCCATTCCATCCCCTCCCCTGTCTCTATGACCCATCCCTCTCTCCCTCACTATTTCTCTCCCTCATACTCTTTCTCCCCGTCCTCCCTCTTCCACCTCTGTCACTCTTCCTCTTCTCCCTCCCTCTCTCTGCCCTCCCCACTATGATCTCTCCCTGCCTCTCTCTCTCCCTTGCTCTCCCCTTTCCTCTCTCTGCCTCACCCTACCTCCCTCTCATTCTCTCCCCCTCTACTATGTCCCTCCCCCTCCTCTCCCCCTTCTCCCACTCTTCCCCCACCCACTCTCTCCGCCATCCATCTCTCTACCTTGCTCTTTCTCCCCTCTCCCCTCTCTCTCCCACCATCCCCAGGATGTACAGGAGGATGTACAGGGGTATGTACAGGAGGATATACAGGGGAACATACAGGAGGACGTACAGGAGGAGGTACAGGGGGTCATACAAGGGGATGTACCGGGGGACATATAGGAGTAGGTACAGGGGTATGTACAGGAGGAGGTACAGGGGGACGTACAGGAGGAGGTATAGGAAGATGTACAGGGGTATGCACAGGTTGGAGGTACAGGGGTATGTACAGGAAGATGTACAGGGATATGTAAAGAGGACGTACAGGAGCAGGTACAGGGGTATTACAGGAGGATGTACAGGAGGATATACATGGGTATGTACAGGAGGAGGTACATGGGGGTGTACAGGAGGATGAATTAATTAATAGAGACAAAAAGGTGTGTATAAAAACTTCCTCCTGTAATGTAATCTCAAGTAAATTCCCCCTGTAACTCCTCCAGTAACCCCCTATAGCCTTCTTCAGGAACTCTTTCAGTACCTCCTCCAGTAACTCCCCCATACCCCTTTCCCAGTACCCCCTCCAGTAACTTCCTCCAGTAACCTCCTCAGGTATTTTCCCCCATTAACCTCCTCCAGTAACCTCCTCCAGTAACCTCCTCCTGGGGATGTTAGGGTCCGGGGACATTAGGACCTCCTTCCCTCTCTTTCTCTCTCCTTCTCCCTCTAAAGTGCAGCACATTGCTGCCCTCTAGAGTGCTGCACAGCACAGTACAGCACTCTAGTGCTATGCAGCACAATACTGCACTCTAGGGTGCTGCACAGCACAGTACTGCACTCTAGAGTGCTGCGCAGCACAGTTTCTGCACAGTGCTGCACTCTAGAGTGCTACTCAGCACAGTGCTACTCAGCACAGTGCTGCACTCTAGAGTGCTATGCAGCACAATACTGCACTCTAGAGTGCTGCTCAGCACAGTTTCGGCACTCTTGAGTGCTGCTCAGCACAGTACGGCACTCTAGAGTGCTGCGCAGCACAGTTTCTGCACTCTAGAGTGCTGCGCAGCACAGTGCTGCACTCTAGAGTGCTGCTCAGCACAGTACGGCACTCTAGAGTACAGTACAGCACTCTAGAGTGCTATGCAGCACAATACTGCACTCTAGAGTGCTGCACAGCAAAATACTGCACTCTAGAGTGCTGCGCAGCACAGTGCTGCACTCTAGAGTGCTGCTCAGCACAGTACGGCACTCTAGAGTACAGTACGGCACTCTAGAGTGCTATGCAGCACAATACTGCACTCTAGAGTGCTGCACAGCAAAATACTGCACTCTAGAGTGCTATGCAGCACAGTTTCTGCACTCTAGAGTGCTATGCAGCACAGTGCTGCACTCTAGAGTGCTGCTCAGCACAGTTTCTGCACTCTAGAGTGCGGGACAGCACAGTACTGCACTCTAGAGTGCTGCGCAGCACAATACTGCACTCTAGAGTGTTGTGCAGCCCAGTTTCTGCACTCTAGAGTGCTGCGCAGCACAGTGCGGCACTCTATAGTGCTATGCAGCACAATACTGCACTCTAGAGTGCTGCACAGCACAATACTGCACTCTAGAGTGCTGCTCAGCACCAAGCTGCACTCGAATGTGCTGCGCAGCACAGTGCTGCACTCTAGAGTGCTGCGCAGCACAGTGCTGCACTCTAGAGTGTTGCTCAGTGACAGTGCTGTACTCTAGAGTGTTGCTCAGCACTGTGCTGCACTCTAATGTGCTGCGCAGCAAAGTGTTGCACTCTACTAGAGTGCTGCTGCTCTAGAGTGTTGCTCAGCAAAGTGCTGCACTCTAATGTGCTGCTCAGTACCATGCTGCACTCGAATATGCAGCAGCAGCACAGCACAGTGCTGCACTCTAATGTGCTGCGCAGCACAGTGCTGCACTCTAGAGTGCTGCCCTGTAGAGTGCCCCTCCAGCAACCCCCTCCGATAACCACCTCCAGTAACCTCCTCCAGCAACCTTCTCCAGTAACCCCCTCCAGTAACCTCCAGGAACATCCTCCAGTTACCTCCTCCAGTAATGTCCTCCAGTAACCTCCTCCAGCAACCCCCTCCAGTAACACCCTCCAGTAACCCACTCCAGTAACCCCCTCCATAATCTCCTCCAGTAACACCCTCCAATAACATCCTCCAATAATCTCCTCCAATAAATTGGTAAAAGCCTTGCTCAGTCATAGCGGCTGGACCCGGCTGGGTGCTAAAAATAGCATAGGGGTCAAGTTGCCAGAAAATGTACAATTTGCCTTCACCAATCCTCTCAAATAATCCAAATTTAAGAAGAAAATCAGGTTCAAAATACAGTTCAACATAACCAGACAGATTCATTGAATGATTACAATACAGAATACACTCAGATATACCTAATATTTATCAATTTTCACTGTAATTTAGCAGAATTTGATTAAATAGTAGAACTGTAGATTGTGCATTTTTTTTGAAAATCAGACCCATATATCAAACGATAATCTGATGTTGAAATACAAAAACAGGTGTCGCCGGTAGTCTCTTTAGCTAGATGCGAGAAAGTTGTGAAATGAAGATACGTATCTCCTGCGACGAAGCTTATACAAGTGGTGTATCGTATGTCTCTCGCAGTTCGTATGCCCGTCGTTTCTCCCATAGATGCGACTGCTTGCGAGGCACTTGCAACTGTGATACGATGAGTTTATTATACAACGGGCCCTATATAGGGGGTGATGTATAATCGCAACTAAATTTCAGGGCTTGCAATTTCGTAATTTACTTGTAGTTACGAGTTCTGTGATTACAATGACATTTTTATTTCGCAATCGCAGGATTAGTAACTACAAGCAATAAGTACCCGGTTACAACTTGCTTGTAGGCCTGTATTGTTACCCCTTACATTTTGTAACTACCAAGTTCTAGGCAAAAACATATATACGAATTTCGTAATCGTATCATATGCACCACGTTTTGGGTTACAAGAGAATTAACAAGTGCTTACGAATTTACGAATCTTACGATTTTGTATTATTAATATTATTATGCACCACCCCATTGTCTTAAATGTTACTACACTTTATCCAAGAAGAATTATATTGAGGAGACTCTTGGAAAGAATAACATTACATTACCTGTTTTGTAGACTCTGATAGTGTTCCTAATTATCAATAATATTATTTTACTAGATATGCCTTTGTGCAATGAATAAATCACAGTTTTCTCCGGAGATAATTAATTATCCTAAAGTATAAGATTATTTCTTGTAAGAGAAATTCGTACGAAAATACGATAACAAAATAAGATATTTTCAGATGATCCTTCACCTCACATAGCAGCATTTACCATAGTTTTACGAGAGAATTTACCACAACTTTGGACCAGCTATAAATACCCTCGTAAATTTGAGATATTTTTAATGTATACCATGTGTACACAGGGAGTAATTTGACCGAAATAGCTTATCTAAACTATAACAGCCTATAATTACAGTTACCATTTTCAAGTGACCAATCACAATTCAATCACAACAATTTTGATTGACCCAATGGTCTTGGTACAATGTTTCTAGATATAAGTATACGATCTTCTATACGAGGTATCTCAAGAATAAGAGGATATCTTAAATTACGACTGAATGTAAGATACATCGTCAAAATCCACACACGTAATTATAGGATGAGTTCTTAAATAGTACTTGTACTTCATTAATTAAGTGCCACAACAACCAATATGATTTTATCAACGAAAGTCTCTGGGGTCATGATAAAATAACTATAACTAGATTAGTTAGTCCATTCAATAACAATTCAGACTGTAATTATTAACAATTTTGTGAAGACAACTGTGAATAGTAACATTCATCGTACAAACTATCTTAAATTCAAGATTTCTTGTAAATGTTTATGATATCTTAAACCCATATACGATGTTCTTATATTTAAGATCAGGTCGTACAATGTTTTATAAAACATCCACCAGTTGGCGTGAACAATGTTAAGGCTTGAGAAGGCCAACGTTATCATTGTTTTAATTAAGTTATTCCGCTTTTTTCAGCGAATTAGTCTTCGTGCCTGGATTTGTTATAACCGTTTTTCCTGTTAAAACTAGTTCTAGGCGAATAGCCACCTTGCACAGATCTTTCATCACCGTCAAATAGTTTGGAATCAGAACCAAGATGTGAGAATAGCTGCATATGAATAGCTTAGGAATAGCAACGCGTAAAGTAAATCACATTCACTTCTCTCTGAAATAAATATAATAGTAATCAACTTAATGTTAGAAAAACGAGATTGCGAGATCTTGGAGGACCGGGAGGTGCAATCGAATAATTTGTTCACTGACGAATTTGATTCAAGATTGCAATTACATTATATACAAATACATATATGACACTTGTAGCAAAACCTTATAGCAATAGACATTAGAATTAGAATTTCCATTTTTTGCTTCTCATGGAAACCATAGAATAAACAAAATGCCAGAAGGACAACAGTGGTTTTCTTATAGGCCAGTATGAATGCTATACGGTGGTATTTGTTGTCAAGCTCTGACAAAAATGTTAAGCGACACCCCTATTTTTGGCCTTGTGCTCCCTGACTATAAACCTTAGTATGTATGTATGTATGTATGTATATATAATTTATTTCCAGTAAACAGGTACAGAGTTATACAAATAGATATATGGAAAACGAATTATCTCCTTCTGCGCTAATCGCAGTTCTTCCAGGAGGTCGAAATTTGGTACATGTATAGGGTAGAACCGATTGGTGGACCACTTAAAGTAAAACACTGGGTTGGAACAATTGCTGGTCACACAGCTCAAGTATGGTTACTAACTGGTATCTTTCATTATATCAGGCATTTCTGTGCAATGGTATTGCCAGATTCAATCAAGTAAATTCGGTGCCACTCTCCCCAAAGCTAGCTCTGGGTGCTTCCATATTGCTAGATGTATGACACTAACACGGGCAAGCTAAAATCGTGGTGGGCAAGCTGTTTTGGCCACAAGCTTGCCCGCCTGGGCAAGGTATATATACAGCAACATTCTGATGGTTATATTTTTAGCTAAAAATCTTTAAATTCCCCGCTTTGATTCCCATTATTAACGATTATGAAAACTCTTCAAATATAGTCTCTACAGCCAGCTAGCTTTCATTTATCAATATCAGCTTAAATTATATCCAGTTGTATGTATTTTATCCTATGTCTTGATCTTACAGAAAAAGATTTCTTCTATATTAAATGGTTACCCTAATATGCTGGGGAAACCATTGATGATTCCTTATCATTTATTTTATGACAGTTATTAACCCACTTAGACCCAAAATGGGAGTTTTGCTGCTAGAAATTTCATATTAAATATCTGATGTAGGCTCATAGACCTGACATCACACAATAAATGTCAGACCTCTACCTAGCAAAGATACCAGCCGTCCTACATGTAGGACGGTGGGTCAATCCACTATACATTTTTAAGAACATAATGTATATAAATGGCTTTCCATAGTGATGCATGCAACGCTGTCAACCTGACAAGTCAACAACAAGTTCGTAGTGATCAGGAATGAGGAGGAGGAAGTTTATTCTTTGCACCTTCAATTGAAAATGTAATAGAAGAGATCCATAGGGTCTTTTCATTCCTCATTAGTTCTAGTGTAATATCCATGGACTTCACAGTCAGGCATTGTTGAAAAGAAGTGATTTGAGAGGACCAAAATAGTTGCATACAGTACAGCAGCCTGTATACAATAACACTACCTACAGACTGACGGAAGTTAGCTGTGCTTCGCTGACGTCACTCTCACATAGGACTCTGGGAGTATGGTAGCTGCCAGCATTCCGGATGATAGCCAGTTATAACACAAACAATTACTCCTCATTGACTTATAAATGAATGAATTACATAATACAATGTACAGAACATCATATTATAGTTTATCCCAACGTCTGAAAACGTATTATACGCAGTCCAGTGTTCCCCTTTAAATAGTCACAGAGCAAAGGACCGACACTAAGGTATCAAGGTGACATTATCAAGCAGAGGAATTAGGGTTAGAAGGGGTCAGGTTATATGTAACACTACTGGAAGAGAGCCTTTGTTTTAGATCTGACTGGCTGGCTGACTGTATATGGAATCTAGGACCAGGAGGCCACATAGTATTTCAATTTACTCCATACAAGTGAAGGCTTCTGTGCTTGATGCATGGAGACAAGCTGAGTAGCACCAATGCCTGGACAGTCCCACGGTTCGCTAAGTTTGTTTAAAGGTTTTTATTGCCCAAGGCATGAATGTAATATGTGTAAAAGCCAACATTTTGTATAACAGTCTGAGAAGAATCAGGCATTTTATAAACAAGGGTATTGCGATTCTCATATTTAAAACATACATATTGCCTGTGATCGACTTTGGGGGATTTTGTTTTATAGTTTTATTAGTAAAACAATAGGTGAAACGCATTCAAATGCTTCAGAAAAAATGTAGGCTAGTTCAAAATGTAGAAAGTAGGGGTGGGAAAGTGAGAATCTCAAACTATGATTTACATAAAGGAAAAGCCGTGTGGGTATAGGGTATAGGTTTTATGGAACAACTTGTGAATTTAGGTTAGATTTGGTTCTGGAAGATCCTCTAATTTTTAATGAGTAATTATGAGCTGATTGCGTCTGCTCTATTGAATTATGTATAACCCTACTCGTCGAGTGAGGAGATAATATAGGAATGTTCAAGCTATACATATATAATATCCATTCAGTATGAACGCTGAATGCAACACAACGCTGGTGTGGGATTCTATTTACTTGTATTTGTTCTTATTATTATTCATTTTATATAAAAATATTTTGGATAAATATATCTCGATTAGAGTTTGTAAATTGATTCTGAGTATATATATATATTGAACAGCATAATCTGAGAAAATTGTAATTGTATACATTATTGGTTGCTGTATAAAAATCTTTAAATACATTGTACATAATTTGCACTATTCTTAGTGTCGACCATCAAAACTATCAGATATTAACTCAAACTTCTACCAAACATACCACTGTTGGGCAAGGTGACGATTTAAAGTTTACTAGTTTCGGAAAACTAATATATCATATGAAAAACTAAATTAATTAAATATATTATATGAAAATCTAAATTAAAACACAAAATGCAACTGAGTTATACAGAGACAGAATAATATTGGGTCAAAACCATCGACCCACTCATTATAGGCGTTGTTGTGTTCAACACTAATCATGCTACAAAGAGTGTTAAGCACCCCAGAGATGAGAACATTCCTACAGATACATCTATACATAAATCACTTTGAAAAATAGCAATTTTGCGACTTGTGACTCATTTTTCTGTAACAATTATATAATATTATATTTAAATAAATATAGTATATAATATAACAGGTTTTCAGAAATGAAATTGAAATTAGTAATTATTCCCATCATTTAGGTGTGCGTGGAAAAACTCTTGGTGCTGGGTATGAAATAGGATTAACACAACAAGTGCACCGCCTATCTGCAAACACTGTATAGAATCAGTTAAAGAGAAGTCGATTATACTGCACTGCTGGCGCTGTTCTTTAAAAGGTCGGGACACCTTACTGTAATGATAATAGTCCGCCGCCAATGAAGTCTTCTGAAGGAAGTTCCTCTCGGATCTAATGAACGTATGAGCGTGTAATGTATTTTCGTCTACTGAATCTAGAATGGAGACGAACAGTTATGGTTAAGCGCCATAAGTCCATGGGATGATGAAAACAAAGACCCTTCTCCATAAATGCAAGAAGCTCTTAGCAATTCCCACAGGATGCATGACAGTGTAATCTGAAAGAAACGATTTGTATATATAGCAAAATTGCGACATGGGTGCTGACTGCCCTTTATAATTAGATATGTTTAATCTATATCATTACAATTATTGTGTTTTCCGATTTCAGACTTACGTTTTATGTTAGGCTAAATGCCTGAATCCTGCCTGAATATAATACGTATATATCCTTCTGTTTGAAATGACGATGGTGCCCAATATATATGTGTCTATGTGTGTGTGCGTGTTATGACCTTATACATATATCGTTGAGAAGGAGCAGAAATAATAGACCAATTTCTACTATCATAATAGTACTCTATTTTTTCAATTAAGATATAGGATGACTTGTCTCCAGATACATAAACAGATAGAAGAGGTATTATCATTGCGGTATAACGGGGAAAAAACCAATGTTCAGATTTTTGGAAATAAAAATATTACTATAAATGTGGCTGTTCTTAAATGCATGAATGTCGTGGTGAAAAGAGTGATGATGTATTGAGGTGCAACAGGGTCCTGAAGTGTAGGCTATTGTACGTGCTATGACTTTGGATATACTGTGTACTCTCCTTGGAATAAGTAATAATATGTTTTCCCGAATAAGAGCATCTGTATCTAGATGATTGCGTATAGACATATATGTTTATCCGTCTGTTCGTTTCTTTTATTAAAGTTTTTATTCATCTCGGTGTGTTCGTAATTTTCTACCCTCTATGCTGATATTCACGCCGGAATTCGTAGCCAAGAAAATTGAGGAATTTGCATGATGTGATAAGTTTTTAATGCATACACATTTAATTATTTTTACTGTACAAATCTATCCTGCACCCAGCTTCCCTAGATTTCTCTTTTCTCTTATTATTCCAATAATTTCTAAAGATAGTTATACAATCAAATAGAGAGTTGCGCACACAAGGTACAAACTATTTATAAGACCCTATACATAAGCGGTGTAAGTAGTATATAGAGAATATTGTTTGTGCAAGGCATTTATAGACGTACAGTATTTGTATGGTCTATATGTATAGCACACCATATGTGCATCTTGACCGAATTCTACAAATTATGCGAATGTGGTATAGAATGATTTACTAATTCTGTGTTTCTTCCTATTTCAGGAGGCAACATGCACATAAGGCACGCTGTATCTGTAGCTGCATCAAGCATTTCCATTCTTCTATTTGTCTCTGCCTTCATCAAACTCCCTACAGACGGCAATATTTCTGATGTCGATTTCCGAGTTGACGCCTCGACCGGAGAAGGAAGGAAACACCGAAAAGGCAGGGCAACCACCGGATCCAACTTTGGCATCGGCTCTTGCAAAACTCTATTACCTCCCGAGTATTGGGAACCTCTTTTAAGACTAAGAGCGGAATCCGCTGGGGGGCAGTGCAAGCCAGCGACTCCTACTCAAGAGGAATGTAACCTAATAGCCAGTCTGGGATATGGAAGAACCCCCGAGATTGTTTGTGCAAAAGGTCATACGAAAAGTAAGAAAAAAAGGTATGGCAATGCTAAGTGTTTTGGAGAAGGAAAGGTTAGGATAGAGAGTGAGCCAAGATTGGAAGTATGTCCTGCAAGTTCTCCCACAACGTGTTGGCAACGACTTGCCATAAGCGAGCTCTTAAGGGACAAAGCTAGATGCAGTCTTGCCTTTCTCTCATCGACTATCATGACAGGGGATGATTACGAGGTTTCGTCTTCGCAATTCTTCGCCGAGGATGCCCCCAAAATGCTTTCTGAATACATTCTAAGGAGCGAAACTGTAACACCATGCTCTAATCACATAGGGCTTGTTTTGAGTTGCGAAGCCGATCAATATTTACAAAACGAGAGCCTTTCTATCATTCGACTTATTGTCGTTGACAGAATATCGGAAAAGTCGATGTTTTATCCCAACTTCAATATTCATCTCATCGTCATTGATTCTTTACCCAGACTTGCTTTTTATGCTAAGTACCCTAAAAGTGTGGATGTATTACGAACCTTGCAGGAGAGGGGGATTTCACTGTCAGATTTCGCCTTATATCAGAGTTTAACAAATGAAACCCTAGAAGAGAGATTACCCGACCTTATTCGGTGGTGGAAACATGATGTAGATGGAGATTTGGCTTCCGAAAACACAATACCTCCGGGGGATTTGCTGCCACATAGATGTCAGTCTGGAACTGAGGGCTATAGGACCTGGAAGGAAGTGGGAAATTGCAGTAGCTCTAATCGGCAGTTCAGTCGAAGATTATCTCTTACCGAGCAGTTGAGAGCTCAATTGCATATGAATGGCTTCCTCTGTGCTGCGTTAAATAGGCTGGATGACATGGGTTTCCTGGGCCATTCTCCACAACAAGCTAAAGATCTCAGACTTCAGTCGCTTCTCACTAGCTTGCAGATGGAGTATTCACAATACATTCTCTCAACCAAGAAACAATTGATTGCTCTGAATGTTATTGACGGACATTATGAGCCGGTCTCACAGGGGATTACAGCCAGTGCAGACGAACTTCTCTCGAGACATCTGTCATCAAGTTTTTCACAGAACAGACAGACGGCGACTATCAACATTATCTTCAGCATACGTAGCAGGGATTCATATGTTGATTCGGAAACAGTATTGACTGACATGAGCAATCCCATTTTCTTCGCGTTACTGTCACCATTAGCTAAACGAAAACTGCCATCAGGTAGCGCTGGCTTCCTCAAAATGAACACTGATAGGATTGTCATATTGCCAGATATAGGGAAAACAATCTCCTGGCTCGTTTCATATGCGTTTTCGGTTAATCTTTATCGTCGAGATGACACTTTCAATTCGGGGAGTGGCCTTCCGCTCTTCACAGCTGAAGTTTCCCAGATGCGGAGTTGTTCCAATTTAGGCCTGAAATTCCCTACGCTCTGCATTTGCGAAGACCAATGGGTGTCCGCCGATAATGACACGGTCCAGGTGGCAAAGGCCCACTTTGCAATCTCTTCAATGAATGAAATTGTGCTTCGGGAAACCCAGGCCATACGGCATTCCTTCTCCCATTCCCCTTTTGGTGATTGCCTCAAGCTCTATGGGGTTGGTTTCCACAGTGTTTTCATCAGGCGACTACCGAACCACCTTGTCACGAGAATGGTTGTCATGGTGACCCAAAAAGACTTGCCTAAGTACAAAACTGTAATAGAGTACCTAGTGGCTATTGCCGTTTATCGAAGTCAAAATGTCTCAGCTGCTGGGGAAAGGTTCTCCTTTAATGGATATAGTAAACTTACAGACTTTCCCGAAGAAATGAATTGTGAGCTGACGCTTCACGAGTCAGACCTTTGTCATTGCATTTCTACTCACCGAACATTCACCTACACCCCAGCAGATATCATGCATCAGATGAGTGTCAGTCACTTTGGCCTGAAGCCATTATTGATACCAGTGCACCAGATGTGCCTTGTACTTTCTGTGTTAGACTTTGGAGAGACAATCTCTTACAGCATTGCCAATGTTTGCAATGACCGATCATATGATATAAAATTAGTTTTGTATGCCAAACATGTTGTGCTCAGTTCAGAGAATTTGACAGTTTTCCAGAAAGTGCCTGCTCTTCGTGAGCAACGCCTGGTTACTTTAATGAAATCTTCCTACTATCGACCAATGACCGCCGTAGGACATCAAATATCGTACACAGTGTCATTCACATAGGACTTAGAATTTCGTATACATTTATAACTTGGTATATCCAGTTTAACGTGGGTTTCATAAGGTCGAGGTAAAACAAATCTTACACATAAAAGCCCATCATCTCTATTGTTTTGTGAAGTGAATCCTTGTGAGGTCTCAGGAACACTTATTCAACAGGGTACCCATTGATAAATGACTTTTAAAAACATATTCAGTCTAGGCTCAGAGTTGAGAGAGTCCCTCCAAGCTGAGGGAAAGCATCACGCTCCAAACCGCAAAATCCCATTAGGACGCCTAGTCCCGGACCGGGAAAGGCATTAGCGCAGTAGGCGTCCAATCACTAACATGTCATTGTTATCTTATCTTAGAGTCTCTGAGCCTAGACACTATATAACAATTTAGCCTAGACACTATATAGAGAGAATTTCTAAATTTTGAAAATGCTACACTGGACCAAATAGGATGATTGTGAAGTTACTCAAAACTAGAATTGTTCTTTAATTGTGCTATAGATATTGTAAATATTTCTCTTCTTAATGCCTTTTTATCGATTTTCTCCCAGGTTTTTTGTCCCAGGTTTTTTAATTCAACATTCTAGTTACCGAACAGGGAGTATGTCTTAACACTGCATATTGCATTGATTAAGTTTTGATGGGGGCAATAGTTCCGGCCATTTGAGCTAGATGGTTAAAGTGTTTGTCTTAATTAAAAGAACTATGAACCTAAGCTGTCTTAATGTTTGAATTTCTCTTGATAGTCCATCATTCCGCCATATAACGGAAGTTTATTAAGCAATTTATAACACATGAATCAAAAGGGCACATTATTATTATGTTTCAAAAGCGTATCAAAACATACAACAAATAGAGAGAATGGAACGAGCCGGCAATAATCGAGATACCCCCCTCAGGAGCCCTAGTGCTATCTGGTCACCAATGGCAATGGCCGAGACCGACTGAGAGCGCTATGTTGGGTAGGGCCCCCAGAAGCCGATTCTAATGGTAGTAAACAGTTGGACATTTAATAAGTATTTCTATATTTTAAATTTGATATTCTTACTTTTGAACATAAAAGTTTGCAATATGTATGGGCGGACCATTGGGTATTGAAAGTAGCTAAATATACTTTATAAGAAGCAGGGATATATCTAATACAACATAATCAACACTTACATACTAATTTTTTTTAATTTTCTGCAAATTAAAATTAATGTGCTCCTGTGCTTAATTGGCGTGTGGCTGTACTTAATTGGCGTGTGTTAAAATAGATAAAAAAATGGGCCTGAACATGAACAAGGGATGATAGGAGATAATGTCCTTGACGGCCTAAAGGCCTTGTCTCGGACATTATATCCCATAATCTCTTGTTCACTTATCGTCCCATGCTTTATCCATTACTTAAACTATTCTCATTTGAGGCTGATATGAGTGAAAAAAATTAACAAAAATACATTCATTACAACAAGAGGAAATTTATAATATGATATTATCATTCATAGCCATAAAGAAGGCATTAATCAGAAGAAATAGAGACACACACATAAAAACCATCACCCGGGCAGCATCCTATTACTACAATCCGAGGAGATTCACCAGTGTTTATCATAGACAATATACAAAAACAAATCAAGAGAAATGCTAATAATTCCAGGCATGTACGACCGAAAGGGCATTTCAAAACACACATCAAGGTTCATCAAAATAAATAAACGAGAAAACAGAGGAAAATATATATTATAGCTTAATCACAGAAGGTTTTCAGGTTCAGGTATTACCCAAATATTCTGACTATCAGAGAAAGCATTTGTGCAGATTTTTTTAATTTGATTTTTCAAAAAGGTCTGATCATCCGCAATTTTTATCTCCCTGGGAAGTGTGTTCCAAAATGTTAGAATTCTTCCAAAGAGGCTTTTGCTATTTTTTTCCTTCTGCCACGCCACTATTATTAGTCTATTTGCTCTCATATTATAATCATGCTGTGGGGCATTATCATCAAAATTATAACAATTCCAGAAAAGCAGTCGTCTGTAACATAGGGGCACAATACCTTATCTCTGATGCAGTTCAATATTGTTGATTTTATAGGCTCCATTTCTTGTTCTTACACCCATACATAATCTGAGGCAGTTGTGTTGTATAACCTGCATCCTTTTAAAATCTTTCTGGCAGTCTAAGTCCATCGTGAGGGAACTTGATTCGAGAACTGGAAGAATATATGTCTTAAAAATCAAAATGGCAATATCACCACTAATAAAATGCCTTATTCGGGCCAGTCGTTTAAACAACAAATTAGCTTGTGTACAGACATCATTGATGTGATAGGTCATTGTCAAACCACTATCCAGATAATATTCAAGGTACCTAAGATTTTGAACAATTTCAACCTGAGTACCATCATTATAAATAATATAATCCCTAGGTTTTTTTTGTACCATTAAAGATTTGTAATTTTTTTTGGCACGGTTGATAGTCAAACCATTGTGGCGCTTGCATTATCTCGCTAATTGGTAACAAAAAAACAGATTTTTCCTGAAGCTATCTTTTCCACTAGTATCCTTTGCGCTTCTTGCACCTCACTGCTCTGATCTACAACAAAGAATGACTCTGCCCTACCTGTCCGGTCTAGGACACAGGTGAACCAGCCTTATCCTAATGGTGAATAAACATAGATATTAAAGTCTCTTATTTGTAGTTAGTGTAACGTTGTAAGGTATGGGAGTAAATAATCCTGACGAGAGAAGAATTTAAACCTCTGATGGCCATTAGAATCGATCTGATGAGATTCTTGGAGGTTTTTTTTCTTTATAGATTCCCTCTAAACCACTTCCGTCCCCATAAAACCGTCCCTATAGATCAGTATCAAGCCTATAGTTCAGTCTCAAGACTCCCTATAGAGCAGTAACAGTCCCTATAGATCAGTATCAAGACTTCCGTCTCCATAGATCAAGACTTCCGTCTCCATAGATCAAGACTTCCGTCTCCATAGATCAAGACTTCCCCATAGATCAATACTTCCGTCTCCATAGATCAATACTTCCGTCTCCATAGATCAATTCTTTCGTCTCCATAGATCAACTCCATAGATCAACTTCTCCCTAAGTTTGTGCTGACATCTAGCGTATGTGTTTGAAACTAATTTAGAAGCCTAGTTGCTAGTTGCGGGTCACTTTCGAATGAAATCCTCCGTGCGCTATATAGGCCACCGTACACAATGCAACGCCAAGTGAATGTGCACATGAGTGGCTATGCCGAAGGATCTCCACATCTCTTCCGGTCGCACGTATGGGTTCTGAAATCGCCATTCATTGAATACTAGATTCCCGTAGACTAAATCTTCGCTATCGGGCTCAAACACTATTTAAATCATTTCTACCGATTCAAATCTTTTATTTATTTCTTTTTTAAGTCCCTAGACACACGCAACACGGCATTCGAGAACCGGAAGTGTCCGATGCTTTGGATAGCAAGCAGCGGAACCTTGCGAAAACAGGCCGGCTCGCTGAACATAAACATAAGCGAATACGCACCTCTGATTGGCTGTTTCTCCGCTAAGCCCCGCCCACTTCACTTGGCCAGCCGTCGCGGTATCATGTAGGTTTCGACTAACGCGGTGTCCGATGCTTTGGATAGCAAGCAGCGGAACCTTGCAAAAACAGGCCGGCTGGCGGAACATAAACATTAGCGAATACGCTCCTCTGATTGGCTGTAGTGGCTAAAGCTTCATTCGGTCAGCCGTCGCGGTATTATATAGGTTCCGATTAAAGCAGTGCAATCACTTCCGGTCTCATAGAAAGGCTGACGATTTGCATGATATTTTGGATGTTTTCGGATGTTTTCGGATGTTTTTGGACGGAATAAAGAAGGTTTGTCTATCTTTTTTGCTCTAACATTAAGGGAATCTCATCAATTCTCTTCTAAAAGCAATAATTTCCTCGGATTTTTCTGCTCGCGGTGTCTATAGCGTCAGTGAAGTTCTCGGGCTTCGCCCTCGAACTTCCCTGACGCTATAGACACCGCGAGCAGAAAAAACCTCGGAAATTATTCCTTAAATAGAGGATTGCATGCATCATTACTGGATTCGGCCCGGATCGAAAAACTAGAGAGTAAGAGAAGTTTGGAGCAATCGAAAGAGGGTGACGAGTGGTTAGTAGGGGTGTCATAATCGAGACCAGCGCGCCCTATTGGACTTAACAACAGTATTCGGTTTCACAATGCTTCAACGCAACGACAAATTTGTACACAGCGCTCGTTAATGAACAACTATTGGGGTTAATCAACGCACCGCAGAAATCGTTGCGTTAATAGAGCGTGGAATTTTTCATTTACTTATCATTAATATAACCATCGCATTGTGCCCTCTAATATTTTACTTTAGTCATTTATCTCAGTGCCAGGAAGAAAATAGCCATTTATTGGATTATTTAGTCCTTTTTTTGATCGGAAATAAATCTCTCTACGATAACGGGATTTCCAGTCCCATAACACAAGGTGGTGAACATGGTGCTGTTTGCCAAGCCTAGTTGTAAGATATTATATAATATTCCAAATTAATATATCCAATAGTACATCACAAGGATATTCGTGGAGAGTTTGGTAGAGTCTGGAGAATGATGTTTGGCTAAATATGTATATCACCGACTAACACATACTTACATGATTACATTTGTAATATCTTGTAAATAACAAATAGGCTGGACGAGGAGGTGCTAGTGGCAGAGCAAAGCAATGCCTGCATTTACCATGACGTCATAACGCACCCCGCCCACCCGGGGGCTATTTTATAGTCTAGAAAATCCATCTCGCTCACCCAACTACCTATGTTTTCGCCGTCCATGGGAGAAACCAAGTACGGATTGGCCATCCTTCACATGTTTGCGAAGTAAAATGTCTGGGTTCATATGGTCTTTACTATACTTGTAATGCACATACCCTGATTTCCCAACGCATGTCTATGATGTCTATGTCCAGTGCTTAAGCCTTAACCCCCCTCGGCCGTACGAATACTCGGTAACACTCGGTTACGTTCGTGTAATGACGTCATAGTCGCGGGGATTCCCCACCGGAACTCTACCCAGAACGAGGCCCATGTAATGACGTCATAGCAGCAGGGAATCCACAGCGCCGATCGCGATGTGGAGTTTAAAGCTAAGAAACGAAACGATTTGGAAGGCGTCGGTAGACGCCATAGGAGGGAGGTGGGCGGGATGGTGGGCAATGTCAATGTACAAAAACATTCCATACTTATGAAAGTAAATAGCCCAAGACATCCCTTCATTCCCATCAAATTGTGACGATAGTTCTAATCTGGTGCCACACACCCCCCTGGATTGATTTCATCTCATTTCATTATTCTCATTCCTATGTCAGAATTGATTGTTAGTAATAATATGTATAATTTTAGTGTAATCGCCTGATGATTTACTTTCTTCACTCCACATACCCCTATGTATTTTCTAAACACACATCAACTCCCCACCCCCACCCCCCCTCGTCACACTTTGTTCAAAATGTGAATCCCCTCTCCCCGTCCAGCGTGACGTAATTTATGAACGGCCCTAACTCCTCTCCCTCTCTCTCTCCTCTCTCTCTCCTCTCTCTCTCCTCTCTCTCCTCTCTCTCCCCCTCTTGTCTCTCCTCTCTCTCTCCACTCACTCTCCTCTCTCTCCCCCTCTCCTCTCTCTCCTCTCCTCTCTCTCCTCTCCTCTCTCTCCTCTCTCTCCACTCTCTCTCTCCTCTCCTCTCTCTCTCCCTGACGGCGTCGCCAAATATGCGGCGCATTTAAGTTGCATCGCCAAATACCAATGATGTGTCATCACAAAAGATACGCATACGTCTCTTGTAGTGAATATAACGCAGGCCTGGCGGGCGTTTCATATCTAACGCAGCGCTCGGTAAAAAACCGAAAGCAGCGATGGTCTGGTAACGACCAAAATAGCGCGCGTTTGTTAGTCCCGTTTCATGAAGCCTGCGTTAACCATGCGTTAATCAAGGTGTCGTTCGTTAAGCTAACAACCGATTTTAGCACCCGCTAATTTTTGCCAGCGAGCGCTAGAAGAATTCAACAATACGCCATCTACCTATACTGTGGGAACCAAATTAGCGTAGCATATTTCTACCTTCACTACAAGAGACAAAACTATTGTTTGCGACGACGCAACATTGGTATTTGGCAACGCAACTTAAATATGCCGATGCAACGTGGTCCCAGAGATGCCAAGCGTCCCGATTTGTCTGGGGACTGGATCACTATCAGTGTTTGGGTAAACCAATCCCCAACATATAAGCCTCTCTGCATTTCAAGACATTTGTGGTCTCCTCCCTCTCTCTCCTCTCTCTCCCCCTCTCGTCTCTCTTCTCTCTCTCCACTCACTCTCCTCTCTCTCCCCCTCTCCTCTCTCTCCTCTCCTCTCTCTCCTCTCCTCTTTCTCCTCTCTCTCCTCTCTCTCCACTCTCTCTCTCCTCTCCTCTCTCTCTCCCTGATTACCCATGCAGTGTAACGTTTCTAAATTACCCCGGCCCCTCCCCGCCTATTCCTATTTTATTGATAATCTTACGCCAACAATTGTTCAGCACATTTTAATCAAACAAAACAAGAAAATAGTGGAAATACTTTAGAAGAGAATTAAGTATCACGTGGAATTGTACTAAATAAGTCTAGGACTATAGCTATAGATAATACACCCAAAAAGGGCAGCATTTGATTTCAAAAGGCAAATGTGACAAATATTTCGGTTCCTTCACCTAATCCTATGCTTCGGATACAGCTCCATTTTGGCCTATATTTTGCATTATTTTGGACATACTAATATTTTAGGATGTTGGGGTATGTAATAATTAATTCTGTATCCTTATCTCTTCATCTCTTTCCTTCTCCCCCACCCTCTCTCTCTCCTCCCTCCCGCTCTCTCTCTCCTCTCCCCCTCTCTCTCCTCTCTCTCCTCTCCCTCTCTGTCTTCTCTCTCCTCTCTCTCCTCTCTCTCCTCTCTCCTCCCTTTATTAGTGGAGGGGATATCAAGGAATAGCAATATTCAATAGGTATTATCATTAAAGGATGATGATAATACAGAAATATGTGTTGTCATATATTTTGATTTAGACAAGGAGGCCCCAATGTTAAACGGTGTAAACCAATGTCTTATTGGATGGGATATTAACTAAAATATGAAATACATTTTCCCGTTCATGCATAGAGATTTATTTCCGACCCAAAAGGTTACGAAATTAGCCGATAACTGGCTATTTTTCTTCCTGGTACTGAGGTAAATCACTAATGTTAATATTAGTAACATTTTAGATGACACAATGCAATGATTATATTAATAATAAGTAAATGAAAAATTCCGCGCTATATTAACGCAACGATTTTTGCGTTGTGCTGATTAACCACAATAGTTGTTCATTAACAAGCGCTGCATACAAATTTGTCATTGCGTTGAAGCATTATGAAATGGAATACTGTTGTTAAGTCCAATAGCGCGTGCTGGCCTGGATTATGAAACGCCCGCCAGATGTCTTCTTTTACTAATCTGGGGAGAGTTTCATCAAAATGATGTGAAATGATATGATATAAGATATATCATACGATATAAGATTATCTTACAATATAAGATATTTTCTTAAATGTTACTACTTTTTTTCCAAGAACACTATTATATTTAGGAGGCTCTTGAAAAAAAAGATTACTTCTTTTGTAGACTCTTATAATTATAGTGTTCCCGATTATCGTAGGGCAAAGGTATCCATAACGTGTGTACAGCTTCTGAAAGATTCATGTTAATATCATTGTCTGACTTTCCAATATCTGAATAAAGCAAATCAAAGTAAACCGCTTCTTCTCCCCATCTGTCTATTCATCATTGTAGAATTCAGACCTTTTCGCAGCTGTAAAATATTCTATCCCTGTTTTTCATTCTTGCTTCCATTTGAGCAGGTTTTCGAATGAGGCGAATTCAGATGATTATGCCCAATTTCCACTGAAATGGATGTTGTTAGTGAAGAATTGAGCGATTTCTCCTTTAACACATGCATGGCTAAACTTTGGAGATGATTTTAACGTTTACCAGTCCGCCTTTATTCCTAATATTGAAAATATTGTTAAGAACAAATTCCTTATGCAGCCAGTGGTGTCCTTACAGAAGGTATCTATTGATATAGTCAGAATTGTGTTGTACTGGTTGGGTGTAACTTATACTTAATATAAATATTGTTCGCAAATTTTCAGGATATACCCAGTGGCACAACGGTAGCTACATACACCATGTAAATGAATAAAGGTGTTTCAAGAAGCTTTGCTAAATTTGTGGGAAATCCTTAAGTACTATTCTTATTTCTTATAAGCTTATAGTGGGATATAGTGGGAATTCATAGATTTATTCGTTTTCCCTGGGGTGCATTGCAAAAAGAAACTCCGTATCTTACTAACAGCATCTTTTCTTGTCATGAAATCATACAGTTATTAGCATGGGAGAACATTTGTTATGGGAATGTCACATAGAAACTTTCGGTATAGTGTTCAGTAGAACTGACTGACAAGTACTTGTGTCTGCTAATGTCTGATTGGCTGTTTTCGCCTGAGGCGGCACTC
The DNA here is from genome assembly GCA_942159475.1 of Sthenelais limicola. Lineage (NCBI taxonomy): Eukaryota > Metazoa > Annelida > Polychaeta > Phyllodocida > Sigalionidae > Sthenelais > Sthenelais limicola. Next base: position 64,067,973 of record OW804097.1, on the reverse strand, counting down.
AGAGCGTCTTTCACTAGTTGGCACAGGTTAATAGGTTCGCACTGGTTAATATAGGTTCGCACTGGTTAATAGAGAAGAAATGAAGTAATCATAGAAATGACCAATGCTGCAGAATAGAAAATAATATTGACTCCATTATTTATTATAGTTATATAGGCATTTTATATGAACGTCACTTTCAAGCGCATATCTACAGAGTAATAATTATATACTGTATTCCAAGGCATATCCCCCATCAGGCCTACTACACGTGGTGAACTGTGTATCACACGCCTTTCGTGTGTGAAACTGTGGAGAATAAAACGGTTTTTTCTAACAAAAAAAAACAATGCGTCGACTCTGACAGTTCTTTACTTCCGGTTTATTTCGTAAAACAATGTCCCGATCATTTTCACTTATTACTCAGCTTCCACAGACTACATTTATAAAATGATTTTAGATTCTAAAAGGGGAGACTTGAATCTATATGATGTGTATATTTCTTAGTTCTGTTAAGATTAATTCTTTTTAACTTAGCTGGTTGAACATGTCCCAAAATTGACGGCGAAGTTGCGCCATTTCCGACCTGCCAGCTCACACAGTAGACCTACGTTGCTGTTGATTTTGCAAGATTTTTTAAAATCTTTTTTCGGTTATTGTTCCTTTATTTAGGTACCAGCTATGTAGTAAATGTAGAACCAGAACTCGGAGGTGATATATAAAAGTGTTTTTTTCGGGTGCTTGAAAAATCTTGCCTTCTGAACACACTCACTAGCTATCACTATGAGAAAAAACGTGTTCATGCCACCTTCTCATGTGGTTCTATCACATACGCACACCCTCGTTCCACCCCTCTCTCTCTCCCACAGCTAATCTTTCAATTCTTCCCTCCTTTTTCCCTTCTTATCTGTCCACTTACTCTCCATCTCACCCTCCTCCCTAGCCTCGTTCCCTTGACATAATTATATCTCTTAATCATCACTCTCTCCCCTTCACTCCCTCTCTATTTTCATCTCTCACTCTTTCTATATCTCTTAATCATCCCTATCTCTCTCCTTCACACCCTCTCTATTTTCGTCTTTCACTCTTTCTTTCTCTCTCACACCGCTCACTCTCTCATCCCCACGACTGAATGTGTGCTCCCATTGAATTTGGACTACCAAAAGTAGTGCGCTACCTCTGATCATATCAAGGCATATCCTTTGGCAGTGCTTTTCTTTTGGTACAGTATCTGAGGTTGTGTGCATTACCAGAGGTTCAGCCCTGTTTCAAAATCAAGGACATAGGAATTAAGTAGAAAAACATCCCATTTGGGATAAATTCCAAATTCCTGTCCAGGCAAAACTAGTATAGTTTAATAAATGTGCTCACTCCTGCAGGCGGCGCACTAGCTGCAGGTAGTAATGGTGGTAATACATGGATCTTGGCTGAAAATCGATGCAACTGAAAACGCACAACGTAGAACTTGTGTGTCCAGAATGTGTGTCCATGCCCTCGTTGTATAACAATCTACTAAGCTACTCGCAGATTGTTATACAATGGGGGCTTAAAGCCTTTAAACAGCTTATCTCCAGTTGCAAGAAGTTCTCTTCACACTCGTTTTGTTCCAATTTGTAAACGATTTACATGGAAAAGGATCGTTCTCATTCTCCCATTCCTGCATGGCTAGCTACAATGGGCTCTCCCAGTATTTCAGTCTCTCTAGGACCGCCCATTGTTAGTAGTGGTTCCGCTGCTCTCTTGCGTCCTGTGATTAAAACCTTTCTATCGAATTGAATCGGAGAGGCAATAATCAAACTATTACAATATGTGTATGACATTATTGATATTAATAACGTTTTTAATTCAAAAGGGGATCGAGGTGAATAGGTGGAAACAAGGTTCTTCTAGTTCATTTGCCTTCACACAATATAACTTTTATTTCCTAAGAATTTCCTAAGAAATAGGTTTACAGCTTCTGCTGTAAGCTTCTCTTCCAACCGCCCCTTTATAATTTGAGATATGAATCTAAAATATGTCGATGCAGTTTGGCGATATTGGATGTCATTTATGGTTATTATATTATGCTCGGGGAATGTAACATGAGGGCATTCCAGACTTTTTAATGTATTTATAACATTGATTGAATAGAATTAAAATATTTTACTGGACTTGATAATGGAGGCTATGAAGTTTCATATAATTTGACTGCCATATAATACGCCCATTTATATTCCTATTGTGAGTGAGTGAGTGAGATTGGTTGCTTTACGCTCTTATCATCACATTTAATATGGTTATACGTCAAAATTAATAAAATTTTAAGAAAAGGTTTTAATAAAGGATGAGAATGATGAATGAAGATTCCTGTCTAGTAATACATATTTATATATAAGGTCTCTTTAAGTGAGAGTCATTGATATAATGGATCCTGTGAAAACAGTTACACATGACTATACAATCAAGATTATATTTGGAAATATTTGATCGATCGATGGGGACATAATATACAGTATTCGTACAATAATTGTACTTATTTACACTTGTTAAGACAAGGAGAGAATCTGAAGCATTTATAATAGGATTAAGGATTCTCAGTTTAGTTTAGTCACCTGTTTATAGTGACCATCCCCTTTCTATATACATGCTATATCGTTCAAATAGTTCACCCAAGGCCTTCCTTGCAAAAAAAATATAATATACTAATATACGAGCATAGAATTCGTCAAACTAGACGCAGAAGTTTACAAAAAGCATATATATACAACATGAAGGAACAATACAGGCAGAAGCAGCCTTACACAATATGAATTGCCCACCTAGTGGTGAAGTATCTCAGCTATCAATAATGATATAAAGATATACAGGATATTACCGAGCAGAACAGAGGAGATGTGAATGGAACATGAAGGAACAAACTCATCATTTACATGTATGATTTACATGCATTATAGCCATTAGTGGTGTTTCGAGAGAATGAAATATACTATACCTTTCCTCTACCAAAAATACTCTTACTATACCTCCATGAGGTATTTCTTTATAGACCTGCTAAAATTAATAGCTTATGATCTTCGATAAGCCTCAATCTGTCGGGCAATACATTCCATGTGGAAGACATTTTTGTTTTCAAGCATTTAATATCTCTATCACTATGTGGTCAAAACGATTCAAGTATAGGGGCCCTCGCTTGCCTAGTATTTCTAGCATGCGATTTAGCACCCATTTTATAGTAAATTTCTTTCTTTGTAAGCAAGTTTCCCTAGATTGAATTTAGTTCGTTTTTCAATACACATCACTTTACATTCATTGTATAGCTCTTCATTCGGTTTATAGTAATCAAATTTAAGAGCAACCCTAGGAATTCTATTCTGTAGTACCTGCAGCTTATGCAACTGTTTGATAGTCAATGGAGTAAAAGTAAAGATGCTATAGTCAAAAATCGAGAGAAGTTTTGATTTTGCAATGATTATAGCAACATTCTTTGTTAAGTTGGGTCTAATCTTTTTAAAATATATATGTATAGTATTTTCATTCGTTGTTATTGGCGGTATTCAATTACATCCACGGAATTGCCTGGGGCGGTCTTCCTCTCGTGCTGCCTTAATATTATGTTCTTTTTTCATTTAAGGCCAATATAGAAATACGGTATATATCCTTCAAGGATGTTTTCAGGCGTTGTCTCTCACTACATTAATTACATTAATTGATATCTTTGAAACCATTGCAACTATATTAATTCTCACCGTTCGTTTTTGTTTTTCTTTTAAAAGATTTGTTTATTAAGCAGGTAAGTTGGCATATATATTATATGCCAAGGGATAAATGCTTAGCTCTGCACCCGGTATTTCGCTACCCCCAGCTGTAAAGCTGAGAATCCATGTAGCGAGCACAATACAGAGCGTTTTGCTTTGGCGTTGCATTGAGTAATGTTCTGGTCATTCAATTAATGATTTGGCGACTGAAATTAACATGAGAAACTAAGCCAATTTGAGTTGCTTGGATTCTGGGCGCTGCGGTGGCCTAGTTGGGAGAGCGTGGGACTCTCTCTCAGCAATGACGCCCTGCGAGCGGGAGGTCTGGGGTTCAATCCCAGGCCGGTGCCGAGTAGAGTGAGTTTTCATCCTGGGTGCCTCCCAAAGGTTTCTCACTTGAAAGGCATTCAGAAAATGTTCGAAATTTGAAATTCCAAATTCATGGTCCCCGACGTAAAGCTGTAATTGTAAAGGCCACAGGCCTATATCCACGAATAGTGGTGTGCCAGCGTCGTTAAACAAATGCCTTCCAGGCCATTATTATTACTAATATGAACATGTTTAAATTGAGCGTCCATCTGGACACCCCAGGCAGAGTAATTATCTTGGTCGCCAAAGCAGAACACCCCAGTCGGAATCCACTGGGCGTCCAGTTTGAGTGTCTCTTTTAGTGTCCGTCTATCAGTGTCCAACTAAATTGGCGATCTATGGGTGTTTTTAACGGCGATAGGGTTTTTTAAGTGCCTCGTGGGTTCCTGGCTTTAGACAAATTGACTTAAAACAGTACAGCTGAGGTAATCTGACTTAGAGTTGAATAATTACAAGGTTTAATGATGGTTGACAAAGAAGAAGAGTGATGAAACGAGATGGATTGGGAAGAATAATGGGTATTGATAATACAATAACATTGTAATGTTTAACTTAAATACATTTTCGACGCAGTAGCCGTGTTCTTGTGAGACTGCATTATCAACTCACCTGAGTATCACCCATTTATCACTTACCATTCAATTTGGTTCTCGATGCAAATCGGTGCAGACCTAATGCTTTGGAGTGGCATAGAAACATCTTCATCTGCTTATTTGCTTCACCCAAAGGGGCACATTTGGCTTTTAGCTACAACACTTCCCTCACAATTGCAGCTTATTGTGGCAATAACATGTTGCATTATTTGACAAATGAAAGCAAGGAAAGGAGGTGGTTTTCTTCATAGAACGAAATGAGAAAGTGCCACTATTGGACCATCCACACTATTAATCGCCATTTTGCGATCATTATGAACGAGAAAGAAGACAATATTATAACTAAGATGTTTTATTTTCATTTGGGATATAGCTGGTAAATTTTCACATTTAGAGTCAATTGTGAGATAAAGGTTTCTATCTCATGTAGTAGTATAATAAATAAGGAGTCTTGGTGTATCCTGTTTGTGGTATAAACCCGTTCTGTTTATTGTCAGTCAAACATGTCATTATATGCTCATATCATCATATACAGTCAAAGAGAATATCCAATCAGAGTAAAGGGGAACCCTGTAAGAGTTAGGCAGAATTACATAAGCCAATCATAAGGCTGGTTACATAAGTCATGTGACCCCATGGCTCTCGGGCCATACCATTATTACCTGGGTCAGTCTAATATAGAGAAACACATGTTAAAAGGGTATATAGGTAAGTAATGTCATGTCAATTATAATAAGCTAGATGAAAGATATAATCCTAGTTCACAGTAATTATGTGGCTCCAGGCTGTCTGGGAGAACAAAGCTTTCCCCTAGCCATCCCAGTCCCCCAACAATAACAGAGACCCAGCCATGCTGGTGCCTGCTGGTCACAGCATCAAAGGTGTCTTATCCCAATCAATGAACCTGTCTACAAACATAATTACACCTGGGCCAACTGGCTCCCTCATGGTAATTAACCCTGTAACACAAACATTCATCTAAGCTGACCACCTTTCATTTAAGCCCATATGTTGCCTTATGGTCTTACCTTACATATGTCAGTGAACTAGGTTTAAGTACAGTAAACAATAACAGTAGGATAAACAAGGGTAGGTATTAAGAAGAGAAGTCAGACTGGGCGGCGCCCATCTGTCATTAGGAAAGATTGGTAATTAAGAAATCAGGGTTTGACTTAGAATTCCTTGAGAGAACTCAGAATTCCTTGGTATACGTGATATAGATATATTAACATTTTCCTTTGGACATTCTGGTTTTTGCATTCACACTATGCAAAAGAATAAACTCAACTTGACTGATGAAACACAATAAAAATTCAAAAATATAGATCAAGATTCTCCACTCTAAAGTAACCACACAAATTGGGGAGCTGTGAGGTACATAATACAGTGATTGATTAAAAGGGGCGGTACCCTTATATGCAGAAATACTTGAAACTCATCCTAGGTATAGAACATACCCTGAAACGTATATACAGGAACATGTATAATTGAAACATCGCAATCATGAAATATTAATAAAGATTATAATTAACTGCTCTGGACCACATACGTTTTGCAGAGATCATATATGGAAATTGTCGAATTACCCTCGGTCTGAGACTACCGAAGGAATCCTAAAATTAAAACAGTATGGGAGGATTGAAATCTTAGCCTGATACCGACTCTCAGGTTCCGATTATAAAATAGAACATACAATTGAATCAAAGTAATGATATAGCAAATATTAAAATCAGAAAGAGCTGCAACCTGGAAAGTACTCAGATAAACATGTCAAATAGCAGGGACAATGGCTGAATGATTAATGAACAGATGAAAAACTTTGCTGTTTGCACACCCCCTATAAAATGTACTAATTCCTAGCTAAAACTAAATCTCAAACGTGTTGTGCCTCGAGTGCTTTTTGCCTCATGGCACCATATGCTTTGTTAGCTTCCACGACCCAAGCTGGGGACTGTTTTGGACGACTGACTTTCTTCGTTAAGCTTGTTTCTTCCGTTTCATCAATGTCAAATCTATAAGTCTCCGGTCTGCCCCACAGCTTCTTGGGCTGGGCCTTTAAATCAGTTTCTCGTGACGGGGTCATCATGGCCGAAGAGTGGGGGAGGTTGGTTACGGGGATATCAGGGACTGTGACCTCAGTGGGCAAGCTGGCTGGGTAGGGTACCCGATCAATGATCTCTCTGAGTATGGGTCCTACCTTGATCAAAAACAACTCTCTGAAATCAGGCTGTTCTCTTGTTGCTAGAATGGCCTTGAGTTGCTTGCCGGCCCACCTTGGAACCTTTAGAGCACGGGGTAAATCTACTTTCAGCTCTTCTCCGGCTTTGTTTGAAATAAAATGTCCCCCTCCATGAATGATGACCTTCATGGTTAGGCAACCTCTAAGGACCACGATACCCGACACCTTTGGTACCTTCACAACCTTTAATACGTTCACTCCATCCATTATCTGTATTAAAGGCAGGCACATATGGTTACTAGGAGTACCAATCTTGAGGAAGAAGAACGCTCCCTCATGCGTTTGATGCACAAAATCGGTCGAAGTGCATACTCCTGTACAATCTATCTTCTTTAGTACCCAGGAGAGAAACTGAGAGATTTGCTTCCTAGCGAAGTAGCAGATTAGCATGATGAATAAAGCGGTCATGAGGTGATCTCTATATTGTAGTTCATTAAGAAAGTCAAAGATGCCTGACTTTTCTTCGGGTGCTATAGTTGGTACGGGTGAGAGCTCTATCCTTTGTTTTTCAAGAGTCGGGGCTGCCTCCAGCTGTTTAGCTCTGATAACTAATAACGCCACAGTAGACGACAATTGTCGTATCTTGAATACAGCGTACAAACCTGGTAGCGCGGTAATGGCAATAATTAAATAAGGGAGATAAGGCATAGCTTCTTCCCAAGCTATGGTGGCAAAACTAGATTTAAACGATTTTAACTGGGTCTCCTTCAAGTCCTTAGCGAGCCAGTTGAGGTTAAGCTCGGCAGTATTATCGTATTTTTCAAAAGTAATAGGTGGTAATATCAGGTCCAGGGAAGTATTGGTCGCTGTCTCGGCCGTTAGGCCGGTGATGGAGACATTGAAAGAATGAAGTAGCGGCAGGTTGATCATTTCCACTGGATAAACATACTTCCTGACAGTGCAGTTACTAGAAGATTTAGTAAACATATCTCCCATCCAGACTGTATTGCCACAAGGTATTTGCACTCGGCAATAGGTACAATTGAAAACACTAGCCTTGTCCTTGGTAGAATTAGAAATTAAAAGCTTTCCAGTTGGATTAATAAAGACGTAGGTAGAATCATGTAGAAATATGATTTCAGGAACAACCTGACCAGTCAATACAATGGAATAGCTGCACTCGGATTTCACACCTTTATCGTTCCATATGGCCCATTCACAAGACTGGCTTCTGGGCTGTCTTCTAAGAAATAATTCGCTACATAGAATAGAATGAGTATGACGGCAGCGTTGCAAATAGTTATCCGTTATGAGTCCATACACTTGTCCGCTCTTGGCTATTACCAGATTTTGTGAAGATAAAACAACTTTGGTATATCCCTTGGACACATTAGGATGAAGAATTATTGGTGATTGCTTGATGTGATAGAGCACAAACTCGCACTCTCCAGTAGATATAGGAATGTTAATGTCAATGTAAAGGTGAGAATCTGAGTATTTAAATTGCTGTATCTGGTCCTTATAATAGAAAGATATCTGAGATCGCGATGTGCAAGTATACCAGCCCTGTCTCTCTTGCCGTTTCTGAAATCCTCTGAGAGCTCTCCTGAACGAGACTGGTGATACTAGGTGGGTATTTAATTTCCCTTCCTGCAGATCTTCTATTGCTTGGATCCAGGTACCAAGTTCATTATCATATGCCGCCAAGATCTCAAATTAGTAATTTGTAAAAGAAGTGTATAAAGTGAAATAAGCGTTCCATGTCTGCCTATAGTCTGTATTGTCAGCTAGATGTTTTAATGAAGTAATTACCCGCTCTAATCCATTTCTAGTGGTGTTCATCACCGACTCTGCTCTCGAGAATCTTTCGTGGAACTGATTCATGAAAGAAGCTGTTTGTTGTACCAGTATTAATGTGCGATTCTGGAGATACCTTTCGTTCTCTTCAATCGCTCCAAATTGTCCTCCTATCTGTCCCACAATATTTGCTAATCTTCTCACATCACCAATGGTCGCCGTTCCAAATATTGATCTTGATAAATCGCCTATGAACATTAATGGCGCACCTTTAGCTACTCTCTTTAAGGGTGTTCTTGTAGGGTTATCCAGCAGTTCCCACAACTGCGTCTGCTTACTCGCCACTTTCCTTCTCATGACCTCCCACGCTTCCTCTTGCACTTGCAGAAATGGCCTCATATGTCTGCACAGGCTGCGCACTTCTCCTGTGCCCTTCTCATGACTTGGGTGGAGACATGGGCTCTTCAGAGCTGTGGCTTCAATATTGATTCTTCCTGGCAGAGGGGTCACTAATACAATGTTCTGACTTCCTTCGGGGTTCAACAAGACTTTGTGATTTTTCTGGAAAATAACTCCCAGGTTATTCCTTTCCTTCGTGTCTGGCCAATCCCCATAGATACCCGCAATTAGTCCCACTAGGACTATGATGCTACCGGTCTGCACGATGTGTGTTGTTCGGTGCGGTGCGTTGAACTGACCTCCCTCTCCAGATTGCATCCTTATAAACCCTTCCTTCCTATAGAACAAAAACCCTCCCCTCCTGGTAAAATGCCTAATAATTGAGATGCCAGATGCTTAGGGACAGGTCTTAGGTGGCGACTAAGCTTTCCCTTTGGTCTGGGTGGTTGCATCTAAAGTGTGAGTCTGGCTTCACTCATTAGTAGCGCAGTGTCTGGAGTGTTTAGACTAGGCGCGACTTTTAGCTGCTAGCGGCATTCTGGTCGGTCGCTTAGTGGCATATCTCCCTCCACTGGCTTTGAGTGCATGTGTCAAAAGCTGTGAGATGGCAGTGGCACCGCATTAAGTAGTTGGCTAGTCTAGTAATGAGCGCTCTCCATGCCATGTATTGTCTAGTCGATATTACAATTGTCAATCATGAGGTGATGTCTGTGTCTCGTCCTATTAGGCTGGCTCGCACCATATGAGTTTTGAATTCGAAGCACCATATTTGAAATGGCCAGTAAATATAAACGAGTTGGTTACAATCTTAAGTATTATTATTTACAATAAATATGTACAGTGCTTTTCCATCTGTAGGCTAATGTTAGCTGGATCTGGCCCGAGTTTTGGGGACTTCTCGCGCTTCTCTTTCAGTTGTTATATATTTAGCACGAGCCTTCTCATTAAAATTATCCCCTGGTAGCCACCTCTCATCCCCATCCTTAAAGACAACCAGATATTTTACCTGTTCCCCTCTAGGCTTACATATATCCCTGATGTGTTGGATGTCATGATAAGCAGGGGTTTCTCCTGGTTTGATCGTCTTGGCTGCTTGGAGATGATCGGCTGAGCTATCATGTATAAACTCTGCCTCTTCCTCGCTATCCGATAAGCCCTCATCACATGAAAAAGCGACGTCATCTTCCTCCTCCTCGAGAGATACAGTGGGTTGTTCCTCCTCAGGAGTATCCATCTCAAAGCTGTCCAAAGGAAGATCACCCTCAGTTAAAGGTGCTGGATCTTCATATAGCTCAATTTCCTCTGACCAACGTTCCTCCAGCGTTTCCCTGTCTGGGGACTTCTTTAACCGCATGATGGTGACTGGTTTATTCATAAATTGACCAGTGCGGCTATTCTTGAGGAAAACAGTTGTGGCGGTGTGGTATTTGACTACATAAAACGGCCCATGATATTGCTTGGCCAGTTTAAGTTTAGTCTGAGGATCAGTGATCCTAGGCCAGTATAGCCACACACGGTCTCCCTCTATTAGTGATGGATCATATACGCGCTGATCATATCGTTGTTTCATTTTCTTCTGAACGTCTTGAAGGTGCAACTTTGCATATTTAGTTATCACCTCCTGTCGTTGGATCAATTGAGCAAACTGAGCTTGGACACTTTCAGGACCCTCTATATTGAGTTTCACATTCACATTCATGGCCGAATTGGGTTCCTGCCCATGTAGGAGAACAAAAGGCGAGTACCCAGTGCCATAAGATTCAGTGGTATTCAAGGCATAGCAAACCGCGTCCAAATAAGTATCCCAGTCATCCTGTTTAGAGTTGATATAATATTATGTTCTAAGGACACCTAGAATGGATCTATTTCCGCGTTCGGCAAGCCCGTTGGACATCGGATGAGCCACTGAACTGAAGGAATGAGAAATACGATACTGTGCACATATCGCCGCGAAGTATTTGCTGGCGAAGGATTTTCCGTTATCTGACACGATATTGCGAACCCACCCTACTCTGCATAGAATCTTATCAAAGAAACTCTTAGCAAAGGTATGGGCCGTCATATCTGGGATAGGAACACATATGACAAAACGACTAAAATAGTCCACCACTACGATTACGTGAGAATTGCCTTGTTTGGTGCGTGGCAATCTCTCCAGGGCATCAAGACTTATGGTATCCCAAGCTTTGGGGCTGATATCCCTGATAGTGAGGGGCGGACGTATAGGGTGTGTCATACGCTTGGTCTGTGCACAAATATCGCATTAGGAATAATAGTCTAATATATCCCTGGTGATAGTATACCAGAAGTATTTATCTCTCATAGACGTCATCATTTTTCCGGCCCCCAAATGTCCTCCTTGTACTGCATCGTGATGGATCTGCAGTACCGTATCTCTTAGAATCAGAGGGATAAATACCTGAGGGTTGATCTCTGCCTTGGCGCCTAACCCTACATCCATATGATAAAGAATTCCATTATCAATTATGAAATTTTGTTCCCTGAGAATTACTAGTTTGGCCGCCTTCTGGTCATTAGGCAGATTTCCCTTGGTAATAAACTCAATCACCTCTGAGCAAGCATGATCTTCTTGCTGTGCCTGCCGTATAGCGTTTGCAGCGATTCCCAATCCTTCCAGCTGCAAAGGCCCCTTTTGAGATACTACTTCTCTATAACGATTTCTCTTAGTGGACACTGGTTTGGTAGTAGCGATGACATTTACCTGTATCTCAGTTGGTGAAGATGGAACATTTGGTATAGTAGCAATATGATTAGACTCATGTGATACCTGCTTCTGTGATTTATTCTCCTTTCTAGCTGCTCTCCTTTCGCGCTTTGGGATCCGCTCTGTCAAAGCAGGAGGCGCAGACTGTACTTCACTTACACGTATCTGACACAATTTTGGGAAGGTAGAGAACAACTCTGTGTCCTCTTCCTCCTCCCTAAACACAGTAGTCTCTAATCTCGATAAACTGTCAGGTACGATGTTATCCTTTCCTTTCAGATGTTCCACAACAAAGGAGAATTGACGAATCTCAGCTGCCCATCTGATCTGTCTAGGGCTCAGCTTACTACGGGGATTTAAAATAAATTGCAGGAGCGCATGGTCAGTTCTGATGAGGAAATCACGTCCTTCTAAATAAACCCTCCACTCGTGGCAGACATAGATAATAGCAGCCAATTCACGGTCCAGAGTACTATAATTCCTCTGGGCCGGATTAAATAATTTCGCTGCATAAGCCACTGGACGGATATTCCCATTAGAATCAGCTTGACTGAGCGTCCCGCCCATCCCAAAGGCAGAAGCATCACTTGTTACGATAAATTGGTTATTAAAGTCTGGGTATAAGAGTAAGTTATCATCAACCAAAGCGCTCTTTAAATCCTGGAATGCTAGCTCACATTCGTCGCTCCAATTCCAGGGGCAATCCTTTTTGGTCAATGCGTATAGGGATCGAGCTCTGACAGCATAATTAGTTATGAATTTGCAGTAGAACCCTGTCATCCCTAAGAATTTTCTTATTTGGGTTTGAGTTGTTGGAGGCTTAATGTCATAAATAGCCTTAATTTTGTTTGGGTTGGGCCTGATTCCGGTCTCGCTTAAGATATGCCCTAGAAACGGGACTTCCTGAGCTGCTATTATACATTTGCTAGCCTTAAGTTTTAAACCTGAGTCTGCTACTCGCTTCAGAAGTTCCTCCATATCATCGAGATGTTGTTCAAAAGTACTCGAGAAAGTGATCAAATCATCTATATACGATAGGCTGGACTTAAACCTCAGTCCCTTCAAAACCATATCAATTATCATTTGGCAAGATCTGGCTGCGTTCTTGCGTCCCATACTCATCCTCTTGTATCTAAACTTACCAAATGGTGTTAGGAACGCGGTTTTATCACGATCTGAGTCTCTAACCGGAATCTGATGGAAAGCCATCTGGAGATCGCACGCTGAGATGAATTTGGGTTTGATCTGTCCCACTGCATCTATGGTATCGTCGATCCTTGGAATAGCTAAATATAATGGTTCCGTTTGGCTGTTGAGATTTCTATAGTCGCAAACGAGGCGATGACCTCCTGAATTCTTGACTACCATAAATGCAGGGCTTGCCCAAGATCCCCCATAAGCAGGCTCAATAATGTCTAACTCGATCTGCTGTTGTACGGCCTTCTTAAGTTCATCTCTCATGGTAGGCGACATTCTGAACGGCATCTGCTGAACAGGGCGAGCTCCAGCTACGAGATCGATCTCATGCTCTATCCAGTCAGTGCAACCCAGTCTGCCGTCTGGCCCAACAAATGCATTGCAATATTTAGTGAATAATTGGTCTAATTTCTTTTTCTGCTCAGGCGTCACATTAGACCTAGAATAATCAACTGCTGGTGTGAATGATACATTATTGCTTTTACTTTTACCATCTTGCTTCACAGACATTGCGGCAGAGGACACTCTAACGCATTCATCCTCCAGTAATGGGGTAATACTTCCCACCACTGTGCCAGCCGGCAAGTTCACCTCTGAGGGTTTTGTATTGACGAGGCGAACAGGGATTGAAAGCCGATTCACTCTGACACAAGCCTTAGCTGCTAACACCTGAGCACTGTTGTGGATCTTACTCTCGCTAAACTTCATAAATCTCCCCTCTAGTTCGGTTTGTTTTCTACCTGTAATGGTGACCCCCACCAATACCTCGGTCTCACCTGGTATCCTTAATTCCTTAACTAGGGATACTACTACCGAGTTACACCTGGACATAAAGGAAGATTCCCCCTCGTAACTAATGGTTACCCCATATTTACGTAGAAAATCCCTGCCCATTATACAACCGAAACCTAGACTGGGTAAAACATGAAATGTAGCCTCATATACAACCCCATCTATTGTAAGAGTAGTCACCACACCGCATATAGCATCAACTACAGACCCGCCCCCAAAGGTACAGAAAGTCTGGGAAGGACTGGTGCTGATGATATGCCCGCTTTCCTTAATCTTTTCATAGAATTGATAATCCATACAACAATGATCAGCTCCAGTATCTACTAACGAAGGAGTGCAAACAGAACCCACACATACATTAACACAATTGTCCCAAGCTAATGAATGCTTAAATTCGCACTTACCCTGCCTCAACTCCTGTTGTCTCATGCTGATCTGGTTGATCCTTAGACGTGTCGGTCTCAGTGTACGCCACACCTCTGGATTATCAAATTCATGTCCATAGTTCGTTTTAATCTGTCGGTTCCGATCACATTTGCACCTTGTAACACCTCCACTATCACAAGGGCAGTCTAGTTTTCCTGGTTAACAATCTCTCCCTGGGAGAAGCCCGGCGCGCCCAGATGATTCCCATAGCCATGGTTGCCTCCACCGCGACCGCGTCCTCGACCGCGCCCTCGGCCACCACCTCCTCTGCCCGTCGGGCAGTCCCTGGCGAAGTGTCCGATGCCGTTGCAGGTATAACACCGCCCTCGATTGTCGAAAGGCGCACTAGCCCCATGGCTGACCGGTGCTGATCCAATGGCATTGACTTTCATTCCTCGCACTTCCTTGGTCAAAGAATTTAACTGCTCCCACATAGCATTATTATGGCTATTCACTGGAGCTGGTAAGCTTGGCATTGCAGCCGTTGCATCGCTTACCTGCAACCTAAGTTGCTTCATTTCTTCCCTGAGTCCTTCCAATTCTTTGTTTGGGTTAGCCACTGCTATTTGGTTCACACTAGCAGCTGGTCGATTCGACTCCATCATTCCAGCCATGTGACTGACTAGTTTCTGCATTGCGGAGAATTCCGCCGTAGCTACTGATTGATTATTACTCGTGGAAATCACATGTTCGGCTGCCTTTGCCATTTGCAAAGCCTCCTGGAAAGTCTGTGGGTCTCCCCTGAGAACTTCTATCCGATATGGGGGCAAGAGCGCGCGTTTGAAATGTTGCAGCTTGTCCTTTCCCTCTAATTTTAATTTCCTATAGGCGGTTGATGCTCTTTGACAAAAGGTTTCAATTGACTCGCCTACATCCATTTTAATATAGAAAAGTTCTGCCTCTTTGTCTGGAGACAAATGCAGGAAATGCGCTAAGAATTTAACTTTCATTTCATCAAAAGTAGCTAATTTTCCGATACTGTGGTCAGTAAACCACCTACGGGCTGAGCCGTCTAAATATAGTTTCAACTGGTCTTTCATAGCATTTACTCTATTGGGTTCGTTATGTGTGATAAATGCCTCATAGTCCCCGATCCATAACTCCGGATCTTGCTCACTGCGGCCTGAAAATCTTTGCGGTCCAAGCATGGACACCACTTTTGTATGATGGAGGTGTATTCCATCTTCCTTGTCTAATAAAGCATGAACATCCGCCAAGCCTTTCATCGTAGCCGTCCTCTCATTGTCACAAGACTGCTGGTTGGTGTTGAATTGATGCGTTAGTCCCGCGATACTGGTCTTCATTTCCTCGTGCATCTCTCCTAGATGCTTGTAAAACGCTTCCTGTTGCGCTTCGTCCATTGTTGCAGTATATCGAATAGATTTTAAAATAAAATACTTATAGTTCCTTTCTGCGTTTCAGAATCAATCTTATATGCCCGGGTTCTAAACACCAATGTGAGATAAAGGTTTCTATCTCATGTAGTAGTATAATAAATAAGGAGTCTTGGTGTATCCTGTTTGTGGTATAAACCCGTTCTGTTTATTGTCAGTCAAACATGTCATTATATGCTCATATCATCATATACAGTCAAAGAGAATATCCAATCAGAGTAAAGGGGAACCCTGTAAGAGTTAGGCAGAATTACATAAGCCAATCATAAGGCTGGTTACATAAGTCATGTGACCCCATGGCTCTCGGGCCATACCATTATTACCTGGGTCAGTCTAATATAGAGAAACACATGTTAAAAGGGTATATAGGTAAGTAATGTCATGTCAATTATAATAAGCTAGATGAAAGATATAATCCTAGTTCACAGTAATTATGTGGCTCCAGGCTGTCTGGGAGAACAAAGCTTTCCCCTAGCCATCCCAGTCCCCCAACAATAACAGAGACCCAGCCATGCTGGTGCCTGCTGGTCACAGCATCAAAGGTGTCTTATCCCAATCAATGAACCTGTCTACAAACATAATTACACCTGGGCCAACTGGCTCCCTCATGGTAATTAACCCTGTAACACAAACATTCATCTAAGCTGACCACCTTTCATTTAAGCCCATATGTTGCCTTATGGTCTTACCTTACATATGTCAGTGAACTAGGTTTAAGTACAGTAAACAATAACAGTAGGATAAACAAGGGTAGGTATTAAGAAGAGAAGTCAGACTGGGCGGCGCCCATCTGTCATTAGGAAAGATTGGTAATTAAGAAATCAAGGTTTGACTTAGAATTCCTTGAGAGAACTCAGAATTCCTTGGTATACGTGATATAGATATATTAACACAATCCTTGGTTTGGTCGATGAATTATAATATTCTTGATGAGAGTCAATTATTTTCGAGGTACTGAAGTCTTGAGTTCACTTAGATAGCCCTTTATTATTATAATCGAATAATCAGCTTGAGCAAGGCGGAAGTGATGCTCTAAGTCCCTGTTCCCGCCACAATGACCCGATATTATTAACAATATCAGACAAATGGTACACACCATAGAACTGCAAAAGGTTTTTTGCTGGAGGCATGTAGAGGTCTTGAACTTTCAATGCAGCTTACTTTTGATCGTCTTCCCTAGACAGGGTGTCCTCTGCGTTGCTCTTCTCTCTACACCCGGCCACATTTGCCCACATTTTCGTGCACAGGGGGTGAGATCAAAGACTTATGAGAGAGCCTGCACCACGATTTCTGAGTGCATCTATTTCAGCACTGGGTGCTGTTTCATAATCAGGGACAAAGGACCTAAGAAAGAAAGTTCGGATTTGGGACAAATTCCACAAGGGTCGATCCTGGGACCTTGAATGTTCATTGTATATCTAAATCAGTAAATGATATTAATAACCTTGTACTAAAAGGTAACATCAAGCTCTATGCTGATGACATAGTTTTATTGAATATAGATAACAACTATGAGACACTTATACACTCGCTAACAGAAGAATGAGAGAAAATTCTAAGATGGAGTAACTACAATTAATTGAGCATAAATATTAAGAAAACCAGAGCCATGTTTATTGGTAAAAGAGTACAAATAAAAGCACACAACAAGAACTTTCCTATAAAGTTGTCTAACAACCATAGGGCACTTAAATTAGCGTTAGGGCATTCTAGACTTGATTCGACTGTAATCTTGAGTACATGAGCTGACTAAGACTCTTAAATTTACACATCAAATGGACCTCAGTGATTCTCCAGTGATCTGATAATTATGTGGATCTAAAGTTAGGAGATGCATCTTGGCAACATGGATTGCGATGGGTGGTTTATCAGATTTGGGATCAATGACATAAATGAAACAGAAAGTTTAACTTTTATTGAAATAGAATCACGGGAACAATCACATCAGTGCACAAAAGAATTTTCCTTTGGTACAATGAGCAGGATTTTGGAACACATACCCCAGAATATGTGAAGTTCTTTGGTAAATTTAATAGAACAGAATGGAATGGAATCGAATAGAATGGAATAGAATCGAATCGAATCGAATGAAATAGAACAAAATAGAATAAAATAGAATAGAGTAGAACATAATAGTTACATATAGGTTGACAAATAGGTCGACATGCTTCTAGGAGGTTCCCAGCCCTTCCAGCCGTTACCTTTAAAGTGGAATGTTATCTAGAGGAATGGCTAATACATGAAATAATACAAATAAAAAATAATAGATGTGATAATACATAAATGAGGATATACAATCAGCATGTACATTACAGTAGGCTGTAATAATCACACGGTACGGTGCAATTTTTTGTATAATAATAATGATATAATCTGCCTTGTCAGATTTATTATTTTATATTGTGATGCAGGACTGCTATATTAACAATATTATTGAAGTTTAAGTATGCATATGAGCAAAGAATCGCACATAGATTAAAATATGCTGCAGTGCTATCACCCAGTACAGGGCGACATGATATAATATAACACAATTTGGCAAGCTCATTTGAATGGACGATAGATATAATAGTGTCCTAAATATAGATGAATCACGGGAATTTATATATAATAGGATCACTAAATTCCTGCTCAGGATGTACCCCATAAAAGAGTTTAAAGAGGTGAAACCTAAGCCGCCTTGGTACCAAAAGGAACCTATCTCTTTATCCAAACAAAGGGATAAAGCATTTCTTAAAGCAAAGGAATCAGGTAAGAGCGAAGACTGGGATAAAGCAAAGATTCTAAGAAATAAAATTAACTCTACACTGATAAAATCTAAAAATGAATACACAAAAACTCACTTACGAGAGATTTACAAAGATCTAAAAAAAACTGTAGGAAACATTACAACCAATCTTAAATCCAGGGAAATCTGAATCCTCCAAAGTCATTCAACTATAAGAGAGGAAGATAATGAAAACGAAAGTAAATCAAGCTAGGAAAAACAGGTGTTAGATGAAACCAGAGCCTCAGATATCTTTAATGATTTCTTTGCTTCAGTGGGTGAATCACTTGCTTCCAAGATTGTGAAGCCAAACTTATTGGAAA
Source organism: Sthenelais limicola (assembly GCA_942159475.1). NCBI lineage: Eukaryota > Metazoa > Annelida > Polychaeta > Phyllodocida > Sigalionidae > Sthenelais > Sthenelais limicola. The sequence continues at coordinate 64,049,299 of OW804097.1, read as the reverse complement.
CTCAAAAATACAATGTTAACTAGTGAATCAGTGAAAGTGCCGCAAGGTACAGAATTTGAATTCAAGAAAATATGTCCTTTCACAATTGTTCATTTTCTGATGACATCAAGTAATTCCAAATCATCAGGAATACCGTTTATGCCAACATATATATTGAAATATTGTTTAATGGCACTCTTGAATGTTGAAGACGTACTGCTTCCCGTATAACATGTTATTACCTTCAAAGTATTGATATAACTGTTGATGAATACATTTTTCCAGGATTTTTGCTGGAAGAACTATTACTGATATTGGTCGGTAATTTGACGCACAATCCTTCGGTCCAGCTTTGTATATGGGCGTTATAGTAGCTTCTTTAAATAAAATTTTCTGGAATAATACCTTTCAATTGATCTGTTAAATAAATAAGCATATATATATATATATATATATGACGTGCGTTAGACAATAATAGCTTCCAACACAACAATTTTACCTTCCATTTTAGTTTTTCAATTAAAATGTTGGCATGTGTTTTAAATGAGAGGTGTTGTTCATTGGTGAGACCTAAGTATTTGTATTCCTCAAGTTGGGTCAATGTTTCTGTTCTCAGGGTAAGATTGAGATCTTGACCTATTTCTGATTTTGAATTTGATTTTGATGGGAATGACAGTGTGTCCTTCTTGTCATATTTGATCAAACCATGGCACACAATGGGTTTATATAGTCATGTATGGGTCTGTCATCAGGATATTGGCTTTACTATGGGCTTAACCCAGATGTGCGACCCATGTCTTTAAATTAATTTAAAAATTAATGATATAGAACACAGGGCACAGAAAGGAACGGGGGCCCCAGGTATCATTAATTCCCTGCTCTGTACTTAGACCTGAATAATTTAATTGTATTGTCGTATGGCCACTGTCGTTAGACCTAATCTTGATAGATGTGGCGTAGCATATCTCTTACCTTCCTCATGCTACGTTTCGTGACAACATCCAGGTCTATTGATTGTGTCGCAAATCCTTGAATTTGGTGATACTAGGATTCGGCGTAAAAATACCATGCCTTCGGCATGATAAGAACATTAAAGAAAGAATATTCACATCCTAGCTCTGCTGAAACAGTATTCTAAACACAAATAGATCAATATTTCCTGAAGCACATGGTACTTGATACTTTATTAAAAGTGAGAACGCACTGGATACAGAAAGGCCTTGTTCAGCTTAAAATGTAAAATATTCAGGAATATAATCAGACCTCGAGTTATAAAAAACGTATAATACATCTTAGAGCAGAGAGATTTGGATTTATATAAACATGTTTTTAAGTCGGTTGAACATCATAACTAAAAAAATCTCAGCATTTGAAATATTCTTTTAGGTTTTGTGAGTGTTATGAGTGTGATACAAACGTTTCGGATCTGTTGATTGATCCTTCATCAGGGAATGGTTTAAAACATCAATGATTCATTAGTGTATATCAGACGTATTTACTAAAATCAACTACTCTCACAAATAAGTGTCCCTTTAAAAATGCCTTCAACCATAGGATGCGTCAGCTGCAAATGACTTTCTTTTAGCCATGTGCTGAAAGCAAAATCCTGCAGCCTCTGACATTGCTTTTTGCCCAACGATATTTTGATACGAGACACAAAACCAAAGCTCAAATTGAAATGCTCTCATCCTGGCAGGGTGTGAAAATGGATCATGGCAAAAAACCTGATATGGGTATCATATAAAATCCGACACGTGTACTGCACAAGTTCTGAGCGCTTCAGATACGAGAGAGCATCAAGCCCCTTGTCCATTACCACGGCCGTACCATTGGTGTGCTATTGATGTACTGGCGCCGCACGGAGTAATGTCGAATTTTTGTTCCATTCTTTTCCAACCCATCTAAAAGTCATTGGAGCAGAATTTTGGAGGATTTGTCTGGTTGCATTTGGTATAGGGTTTCTAAAACGACCTCATTTGCCCGCCTGAATCCTTTGTTACGATGACTTCACTTCACAGGGGTAGCTGAGAACAGCATCTGATGATGTATTAATAATTACTGAATAAAAAAAGAAATCTTAAAGATCTTAAATCTTCACTTATTATCGCTCACCGGCGGCTGTTTTCTCTCAGCCTTTTCCACTTCCAATTCATATAAACATATATAACAGCAGCAGAATATTGATATATAAGTCAAAATAATTATGACTTAATTTGTTAAGGCTTGTTTTCTCTGAGGATGCCTTTAATTTGGGAAATTTGACATTTTCATTAGTGTTAGAATAATTCCAGTGAGGGATTTGACTTCCTTAAGTAACGTTAATACTGATATCGACCCTCAAGTTACACTGGAGTGCAGTCCAATACATGTAGGTTATAAGGTTTACTCGTTAGTTTGACTCGCTGATGATATCTATGACGCCATATAGTATTACATTATGATACTTTATTCTTAATCACAGCTCTAGGCTTATATTCATGGTGGTGGCAGGTGGTCAGATAGAATTGTCTTGAATGTTTTTCCCAGAAGCCATTGTCAGATTGGAGAAAGCTGCATTGAAAGTTTAATTGGATAGGTGACGGCAGGTGAGCCTATACTAAACATAGCAGCTCCTCCGTAGCTTGCCAATCTCCGGGGATATCTGATGAACTTGGGCCCATTCCTCGTTAAATATTAGGTAGTAGATTCAGTGCTGTCTATGAATGGCTGAGTATTTTTCAATAATGAAGAACGATGGGGAAAATGGAAAGTATCTACTTAAACCTTCAATAATAGTTGCCCGAATTCCGTTCCGTTACCCGTGCCTGATCCAAATTTTATGGAAGACGGGATTGGTACATACCGCTCCGTCCCGTCCTGTCCCGGTCCCGAATGGAAGATACACATACTGTCTCATATTAGTCCATTAAAGTCCAGTAAAGTCAGACCTGACCAACCAAGTTGTTACAACACCATCGATTACAATAAAAGAATTTTTGAATTTGAATTTGAATTTTGAAGTCAACACAAACATCGCCATAGAGTTAATATAGCAAGCGAGGGGAGGGAGACGATGAGAGAGGGTATGAGGGAGAGAGAAGAGGGAAGGGAGTGGGGATGGGGAAGGGGGGCTGGGAAAGGGGAAGGGGAGGGAGAAGAAGAGAAGGGGTGAGAGAGAGAAAAAGCAGACATTTAAAACTCATATATATAATCTCTTCTATCATACTAGAATACCATAATATCAACCGTTTCTAGTAAAATAAAATATTAAATTAAATGAACATTTCGTCGTCGGTTACTAAGTCGTATGATTACATGTAGGGCCTACCAAATCTCAAGATCGTGTATCAAATATAGCCTATCTACCTATATTTTATAAGCCGCCGGAAATGTTTTTTCTACTATGGTCTTTCTATTACAGTCAAATAGTGACGGCATACTTCATTTTCTTCACTTTTTCAGAAAAAAAACATAATTTTTTGGACGTGAATGTACGATCATTTAATCATAAAAAAAAAAGAGTCATCACCTTAAGGAAAGCGCACTACCACAATGGTTTTTTTTCATTGGGTGAGCATGTCTGGCTTCCATGGTACGGACTGTGTCCCTCGCTTTCAGTACGAGTTGTCTGCATATGTACAGCATCCCTCAGACCTCATGTCTGTAGATGTTTCATATTAACTTTAATCAAATGTTTGATTATTATATCAACATTCTCAACGTACGCATCTGTAAAATTGAACAATTTATCCGAATTAGCAAGTCAATGCATTACACTTCTTTTTTGAATTGTAAAAACCTCAACCGATGATCGTGTGAACCTAGATTTTTAAAAGAAAAATATTAAAAAAAACGTATTCCTTGGCATGATACCTTGGGGTGTGAACATGAAGCAGTTTTGCCCTTGAGGTGCTTGAATCTCATCCATATTGTATTGATTCGGCAAGAAGAACAAAGGAAGCAACCCAACATGGAATGCACCGTATAACCACTCATGCAAGATTAGCATATTGGGGCGCTATATGGATAATCTAGATTATCCTGCTTAAATACCATAGTTCGGATCTTTAGTACGCCATGCATTTTCCCCACATCCTGATGCTAGATCAGAGTAGAAGAACATTTAAGTGGTCTCATGGCATTCATTTATTTTCACAAATATGTTTAAGTGCTTTGAAACAAATAGTTTTCCTCAGGCGCGGGTATTAAAGGGTTTCGGGTGTATACGAGCGCTATGATGGTCTCCAAACACTTTTCTTTGCGTGATTGGGTTCATTAACGTCACGTGTATGACACGTTTATGTCATGTTTCACTGTCTGGAAACCAGCTTTACTGGTTCCAAGAATGTCATGCACGAATGCTTGGCCCGCAAAATAGACCGACAAAGTTATTGGCCGGCTGTTGTGTTGCATGGGAAAGATTCGATAGCATGCAGTCAAACATAATCATTAGGCTCATGAAAATTGTTTTTTCTTTTTCTTTGGATCATATACAACTGAGTGGATGTGATTATTTTTATAATGATGCAGCGGGTATGATGGAGGTATATCCATATAATATACGGGAAGAGCGATTTCTACGAAAAGAAGTAGGCTAGAAAAGAGGGTTCGCTTTAGGTAGAAAAGAGGGGTTTCTTTGTCTCAGATGTTCTCGGAATTTGTTCTTTTGCAAACCGGTTTACTCATCTGTAGATTTCTGTCCACCCTCTCTGGAGGACGTCGTATATGGTTTGTGAAGCTATCTGGGGCGAAAATGTCATTTTGAAGCCTTTTTTAAATTGGGATCTACACACTCTATTCATAGCCCGGGAAAGCCCCTGTGAGATACTATGTCATTTGCCACTACATGCAGAGGAGTGGGAGAGTGAAGAAGAGGGGTTGCAGAGGGTGGGGGTATTGGAGAGGGGAGGGGAGGGAAAGGTTGAAGGAGGGGAGAGTGAGGAAAAGGGAGAGGGTGGGAAAATAGGAGAGGGGGGGGGGGAGGGAAAGAAGAAGGAGAGGGAAAAGAGGGGAGGGAGGGGATGTTCGGGAAGGGAGAAAAAGCAAGGAGCATGAGGAAAAGGGGAGGGAGAGGTGGGGGGGGGGGGGGGAATCGGAGATGGGGTTGAGAGAGAAATAGGTGGAGGAAATAGAGGAGAGGGGGAAGTGTGGGGAAAGAGGGGGACCGTCCAGAGGACGGGTACTTTGCTAGTATAGAATATACATAAGAGAGTTCTGTCTACGCCTCATATTACTTAAATTAATGAGGAGCTATGCCTGTATAATTGTGTCAGTTATTGGTGTCCAATTACCGAATCAAACATGATTCTGTTTCCATACCTTACATTTTAAAGGTGTTGATAAACATGGATACTCTTTTCTCAGTTATCGTACACTTGCTGTTGAGTCCCTATTCCCCAGCATTGGCTTGGGCGGACTCCCATGCCTGAAGAGTACATTCCTGAATTCCAGCTGTACTCTTTGGGCATTCTGAGCGGACTCTTTAATGAAAGAGTCCGCTCCTAAGAGTCCTCTCAGATGCCTGAGCGGACTCTTTCATTAAAGAGTCCGCTCAGGTATCTGTTGCAAATAATTTTGAACTAGGATTGGCCTGGATTCGAACCCAGGACCTCTCACATAAGTATAGGCTGGCAAGTAGAGTTGAAGGCTCTACCCACTCAGCCACAGAGGCTCAGATAGGATCTGTTGTATATAGCATAGTATGATTCCTGAAATAGAAAATGTGATGTGTCACAGGAAAATGAGTCACTTTATTTATGTCTTTTATATTAATTCATCGAGTTTGTGAGATTTAATGCTATCGTATTGGTAAATATGCTATTTCTTAGACAATAAAAGCCAGATTCAATATAGACCTATATATCTAATCTAATTATTAATGCAGCTTGGACGTTGGGTTTATTGAGGGAAATCAAGTGAGACAATAGTTTGGATTATGCTAGATGATAGGTTGCAGAACTCTTATATACCCAGTAATAGATACAAGGGGAAGGGAGTTAGTTAGAAACCATGACCAGTACAGAGGTTATAGTATGTTTGAAACTGTCTGGCTGTACCAAGGGAGTTTAACTGTATACACCTGTCATATTCACCTATAACTCTACAGACCTTGCATTTGTTTAGATATGTTGGCTATATTGTGTGAGGTTCACTATAAGCCATGTAACAGTGAAAGTGAGGAAATGTACAATATATAGGACCATATATCTCAAAGCAATACTGATCATGGATGGGGTAGTTGTAGTAGGGTGGTTGGGTGGTAGGGGAGATTTGGTAACCACAATCATAACAAACAATTGAAGTTGTAGGATAAGCATGCTAGAAGACTCGATGCTGTACTCTTAGTGAATAGGACGTGGCCTCGGCTGCGCCTCAGCCACGTCCTATTCACTAAGAGTACAGCATCTCGTCCTCTATCCTACACTTGTAGATTCCCCTTTTATATCTGGCAAAGGATTTCACCCATTAGTAGAAGTAGTAGTGGTACCTGTCCAGGAAATAGTAGTAGAGCCGGCGTAAAGCGATACGGGCGTAAAGCAACCAATCTCACTCACTCACTCATAGTAGTAGAGTATAGTAGTTAAAAGGTCCTCTGCCTCCTTTATTACCAAGTCCTGACTACAGAATCGAAAGCTTATTTTTCACCCTACGGATGATTTTCTTTCACTCCCCTATAGGTAGTGCTGGAAATTGTACATTTCAATAGGTCACGAAATGTCAGTCATGAAATGTCAATTTCCACTGACTTGACATTCAAAGTGAAAAAACTAGAAAAGCGCAATGCTTCACCTCGACCTTGCCGGCTCCGAAATACCAGAACCTTGAACTATGCTGTGTGATAAAGGCTCTTTTTTCTACACCGGCGCACATGAGAGAGATGCCGTTCCCAACTCTAGCATTCCGTATACTACATATATTCACATATAGCGAGGCTACGATGTCTATATTATATGAATATATATACACTGCTTTTCTGTATATTTGACATATATTATTTCTCGAAAGAATATAGCGTAAACGAATGGAGAAAGTAGCCTACTAATACCATTGAAATATTCTTTTTTTAAAACAAATTATTGTTATTGGACTTAGACATTTGATATGATAACAAAAGACGCATAGATGACTTTAGGCGATTGTACTTTTGCGATGCCAAATGGAAATGTGATCTCAGAACATTACAATACATTACCAACTTAGATACGTTAACCAATTGACATTAACAGATACTCAATGTTTTCGTTCAAGGTGCGTAGTTCCCATTCCCATAATATACTGTCTAGGTTGCATGCTGCTATCGCATGAACTAAGGCCATGTGACTAGTCTATACTACCCATTTTAGTGATAAGATGATAAAATCATTAATGAAATCTCACTCGGTGTTTCTTTCGTTGGCTATTTCATTATTTGCCGCTACGAGTACGTATATACTTCCCACTAGACAGGAGCCAAGCCAGTATTTTATCACGCCAGATTTGCTTTTCCCTTGATGAGGCAGTGAGATGACGTGGATCCACTCAGAGTGTTATAGTGACCGCCACGTCTGTATACAGGCATATCATCGAGTGAAGTGCCTAGTACTACCCATCTAATCTACCCGTCACGCTTTCAAAGTTGGTGCTCAAAAGACTGGGATTATTCTTGGCATCCCAACCTATGATTCCTTCTCGAATGTGCGATTACTTTGCGATGTGTATGAGCACCATGGTCATCGCAATTCGTTTCCATTAAAATGCTGGACAAGCGTTATTTTCAGTACCGTATACAGGCCATTATTGAATATATTGAGACGGTGTTGACGAAAACTATTGAAAATTTTGAATCATATATTTGTGCTGCATGCACGCTTGAAATATATTCATGGAGTAAATCTTTTATGATGAAATTGTTGAGTTAAATTTATATACATACATAGCAGCAGAATATTGATAAATTCAGTGCTATATAAAGTCATAATTCGAGTCAATCTGGTATGGATCTTTGTCGTAATAGCTGAGAATGCAACTTTAGACGTGTAAGGAGGACAATATATATGACCTTTGCAAATGTTGCACATTCACAGGAGACAGCAACTGAGAGGAATTGGCCGACAGGCACCATTGTCGCCCATTCATGTGTCTCCTATGAATGTGCAAATCGCTGTGGAAGTACTTCCCATAATGAAAAACACTTCGGTGAACTGGGAATTATTTGGTTTCTTGTATACTAATAAACTATATAAAAGGCCAATCAAGTGTCCTCCCGCACGCGAATGAATGACGGCTGCTCCGAAAGTGATTGATAAGTAATTGAGAAATACGATTTTACGAAAGGAACTGCGACGGTCGTCAATCTTAGTGACAGAGAAACCAGAAGTGATGAAAGCCAAGATCGATCATTCTGCCTTCTGACAATGTGCCAGCCACGAAAGTGAAAGGTAAATCAATTTAAAGAAAAAATGAATAGCTTTACATTTACATGTATGTATTTACATTTACATGCATGAGCGTCCAGTGGAAGCAAAATGGGGAAAACAAAAGTAGAAATATCCTTCAAAGGGAATATAAAGTCCTCAGTCAGAAGTGAAACGGAATGAAAAACATAATTGGCATGCAATAGTATATATATGCAATTGAATTCCTGTGTTCAATCTCAAATCAGTCAATTTTAAGAGTCCGGTAAATACAATACATGCATACAGACAGATCATACTAAAACGCCCATGATCAGAGCTATTTTTAGCCCAAGTACAACTGATAACCTACTGCAAATAGCTCATTTGATGGCATATATTATCTGACTCGTACTGAAAAATGTCAGCAGCTATTTATGTGCAAGCAAATACAATGTCTTCCTCTTACAAAGGATTTATGATGGACATATGTCCATTTGAGTCACCGTTTGGTTTGGGGAAAATGCAGTACTTTAAAAATACTTAATACATGTATTTAGTAGGTGGAGATAGAGAGGTTTAGCATTTTTGTATCCTATTTCTTGTAAATTTGTATACTTCTTGTATTAGTGCAGAAATATAGAGAGAAATGTCTACAACCTGAGTAAGTAAAATATAAGGGTTAAATAATCTTGCTGATTTTATTATATTTTCATCTATTTATGCAATGAAGTCATACATGTATATACTTGCTAAATGAGAAAAGCTTTTCTAAATCAAGTGAGAACATTATGGTTACTTTTCAAAATTTGAAATCCTCAATCCAAGTATGCTCACAAATCTCCTCCAAGGAATATTCCAAATTATTAGAGGCAAGAGCCTGTATAATTCAAAAATCATACAATTGTACATACCAAATATCGCGTATTGTAATGAAAGTAGCTATATCTTATAATGACTCTGCCAGTCAAGAAAACGAATATAATAGCTAAGTCTGAACAAGTAATTTCCTAACAGATTTTCTGACATGACAGAATGCATAGATTGTATTTATCTATAAGTTCGCATACTTATGCAACTCAATCACTGGAATAACACATAGTTCCAAACATTAGGAGGAGCAAATTCATTTCACATCGCATTTAAGCAAATATGGTTATGAGTAATCATCCTAAGAACTTCGTTCTTTTGTCCTGAAACTTTAGAAGTATGTGTGTATCATCCCCAGACGTTGTAGTTTGATAGAAGGCAGTGTAGACAACAATTGCGAATGGAGGAAGGTGTAGACGATATTTTTAATAGCGATAATTAATGGAATAATAGGCCTACATGTACAACTTCTGTCCCAGTACGCGTTAGAGGCGCTAGTTGGATGGCCTGCTTCTGCAGAAACAGACTTCCCTATTTATCAATGTAAAAATAATAAGTACGAATAATAACGAAAATTCGGAAAACCGTCAGGAATTTGCAAAACTTTAGCTACCGCGAAATTGTACTTTCTTCACTAATCCACAATATTAATAAAGGTAGGGAAGGTAGGGTAGATTATGAGTTGATGATAGCGGAAGCTAAGGAGTTATGGACAGAGGCTGAGGTATCAGTGTCTATATACAACATTCTGTGAACCGAAGAGACTCGTTCTGTGAGTTCTTGAGACTAGATGGGGATATTTCAGACTGACGAAACCCCCATAGCATAGACTGGGAAGGGCTGCTTTAGATGCCACTCCTTCTTTATATGAAGACACTATTTTAATCACATCCTTGAATGTAGCTATATAAATGGGTTCTTTGGGTTGCTGTCTATATGTTGAACGCCGCTCAATCGCATCAAGGGCAAGCGTGATCCTATGATTATCGAGAGGGGTAGTGGAGAGCTCTCTTTCCTCATGCTCCCTTATCGAGGAAAGCTGATTCTTAATCGTTGCGGGCCATTGTATTGCACTGTGAGGTGTTCCGGGTATGCTCATACAATGTGGTGGTTGATATCCCCGATGTCCAGCCCTCCCCTCAGTAGACTATACTCATTAGTTCCCAGATTGCAGCACGCGATTCCTCCACCTTATCCCTTCCTTAAACACATACATCATCTATCTTCCCAACCTCTACACTTATTCATACCTTCTGTTATAACATTAGTTCAAAATTTGATACTAACTCATAACACATTCTCTCCATTCTATCCCTTTGCAAATGCACTGACCAAAGTGGCACAACGTGGTAACAGGAAAATCGGCTACAGGCTGCGATGTCAGAACTACCCACGGTCACTAATTAAACTTATACCCGGTTCCCTCCCCTCCTTAGGAAGGCCATGAATGTAGTAGTTGCTGATTTTCTGGGTCAGTTTTTTCATGCGTGCTGTTTTGCATTTTTGCACGTTTTCCAGGACTAATTTGAACAAATATAAGTTGGATAATCTTTATTCATGTTTCATGCACTTCCCCTTGACGAGCTCTTTCATTCCACATATACTTTTCCATATCTCAAATCAATACTTAGTATCTAAAAATGCCCAAAACTGTTATTTTACCCTACTTTTTGGTGAAAAAATAAAAAACAAATTAACCATAATTTTGTTAGCATAGAAATAGACCTAGAGATGTATAATTATTCGGTTTTACCTTCCTTATGTAGGTCTGAGGTATCGATAAATTATTTGCACGGGCTTAATCAGATCCCAACACTACTGCCCATGGCCTTCCACATTTTTCCAATTTTCAAAATCCAATTTTGTGACGTAATTATATCCCTTTTAAAAAGGTCATTCTTAAGTAATTGTCTTTCAAGCACATACAAGAAAAACCTACTAATATTGAGTCTTATATATTTTCTTTTTCTCCCCAAATGGAACGCATATCTTCAAAATTCTTTGTCCAGGAATAATTTATTTTTCATAACCCCATTTTCCAACTTTTAGGGCTATACTTACGTCACCATGTTTAAATCAACCCCACAGAATAGGTATTAAAACATTAAATATTGAATTGCCAATTTCTTGGTGTCATTTCAACCTCTGATGATGAGGGGACATTCATTTTTTTTCAGATATACTGAATGAGTGCATTCTAAGGGCAAAAACACTTCAAATACCTATTTGTGACGTAAGCTAGGCCTATATCCTCCTAAATTAACAGACAAAAGAGTCCAGCACCTGGGTTTCAGTGCATATATTGTACTTGGATGCAAACTCTGTCAACGACTGTATCATGTAGACTACATAAACGCAATATCAATCTTATATAATAACAGAACTTTTTACATATGTCTGTTGTTAAGTGTGTGACGTAAGTATAGCCCTGCTGGCCATGGGATCTGACCCTTACGTCACACAAAAATAGATAAAATTATTAATAACAGTTGATAAGAGATATTATATAGTGTATTAGAATAACTCACTTGAAGTTATAATATGTAAAATTAGTCTATTATAATCTAGAAATATTGTTTTCACCTCATGTGAAGTAGTTTGACTATTTTGTGACGTAAGTATATCCCTTACTGGTCATGAGATCCCATCCTTCTGCCATGCCTAAATAACTGGCTAATGCTTGTAAGTTAATATTGGATATTGAATAATGTATAGGGTGTGCCCCTAACAGTATTTGTTTCGAAATAAAAAGACATGGTATTCATGTGAAAGAGTTTGAATCTTCTAAGAATTATGATTATGAATTATTTTTATTTTAAAAAGTGCCTCATTGTGACCCAAGATGTTTTTTCAACGGGCCTCTGGGGTAGAATCCATTCTGCCAAATATTATTAATTCACTTATAAAAAGTAAAATTAGGCTATTGGAATCTAATAATTATCATTTTCACCACATGTGATATATTTTCTTTTGTGTGTGACGTAAGTATAACCCTTATGAGCCATAGGATCTGTCTCTCTTTTGTGTGTCAATGGGATGTGTCACAAGGGCAAATGAGTACAAAGTCGAAAAACAGTTGATAAGTGATTTCAAAATATTGAATGGGCGTGTGGCCAAATTGTTTTATCTAGAAATAAATTAATCATACATGTAACCTTTGGTAAAACTTTAAAATGTGTTCGAATTTTGATGAATTCCCAGATTAAAGGTATACGCGGGTGTTCAATGGAAAAAAGATTGGTCGGTGACTTTTTCATGAAACGTTCAGGGATCATTCCTGACTACATAAGAAAGCAAGAAATGAAAAAAAAAGTATATCTCAACGACTTATTTTTTTTTCTACAGCCGCCTGAAAATAACAGAGCTTTAGCACTGAAGTCTATGGGAAAATGTGTTTTTTTTTCACATTTCACTATATAAAAAAAAATTGATCGGTGACTTTTCATCAAAAGTTTCTACACATATATTTGGAGTATTATGCTACTGATTTACCAAAAAAAACCTGTACGTTGACGGGGTTAAAAAAAAGTTATGGTCATTTGAAGTATAAAATAACCAATAAAAACCAATAAACATAAGCATAACCAATACAAATGGATCTTTAAAAAACTGCTGTAATGAAAATAAACCCTGTAGATATTGGAAATCTTGCACAAATAGATCTCAACTTATCATGATAACGAAATATTTCAAAGAAAAATAGGAGCCGCCAGGTGGCGTGGGCGTGGACACCCGCGTATACCTTTAAAGGGGGCTTGATTATGACAAGATACTATTATATATCAATCGCATTTCTCAGCAGAATCCTTGCATTAAAGGGTTGTTTATTCAATTTAAATTATTTTAATTGAAATTAGGATATTGTAATCTAAGCTGATAATGTTTCCACCTCATGGGAAGTCGTTTGGCTTCATTGTGTGATGTAAGTATAGCCCTTACTGGCCATAGGATCTGACCCCTTTATTATGTGTTAATAGTTGTGAAAACGATTCCAAGAGAATATGGGACTCCAATATGGGTACCCCCCCCCCATATTGTCAAGATAAAATAATTAATTCACCGGATGTGAAGTATTTATTTTCTTTCATGTGACGTAGGTATAGCCCTTGTTGGCCATTGGATCTGACCCTGTTTTCATGAGTAAATAGTTGAGATGACCATTATAACTCTATATGGGAGTTTGAATAGTATGTATGTACAAAGTCGAATTAGGCTATTGTAATCTAGAGATTATTGTTTCACTTCCTGTGAAATAATTTGTCTTTAGTTTGTGACGTAAGTATATCCCTCACAGGTCGTGAAATCTGGCCATTCTGACTTGCATAGATAGTTAAGACAAGGGTTTCAAGTGGATATAAGATATAAAATGGTGTATAAGATGAGGCCCATATTGGTTTTTATTCGTAATAATGAGTAAACACATGAGTAAATAGTTGAGATGACCATTATAACTCTATATGGGAGTTTGAATAGTATGTATATAGGGTATACAAAGTCGAATTAGGCTATTGTAATCTAGAGATTATTGTTTCACTTCCTGTGAAGTAATTTGTCTTTAGTTTGTGACGTAAGTATATCCCTCACAGGTCATGAAATCTGGCCATTCTGACTTGCATAGATAGTTAAGACAAGGGTTTCAAGTGGATATAAGATATAAAATGGTGTATAAGATGAGGCCCATATTGGTTTTTATTCGTAATAAAACAATATTCATGAGATTTTGTATCTAACAGTGCGAATTTTCCCCACATTTTTATGAACTTCCAGGTTGAATAGGGCCTCATTGTCACCGAAGATGATTTTTTTTCAACTGGCCTTTGATGTTGATATGTTGCCTTTCCTTATTGGGAATATATTTCTAATGTTGCAAATATGTTGCTAATGTATAGTCCATTTGAGGCTATTTAAAAAAGCCCGAGACATTTTGACATTTATGTGGCCTAAATGTGAATATCAATTATATAAAAGGTCTAGGTCAAAAGACAATACGGAGAAAAACTAAATAGTCAGCCGTTTACTTAAAAAGTAAGAAGAATTGGAATGAAAACTGTTTTTAATATCAGAAAACCCTCCCCAAAACATGAAAAAATGATATAATTTAGTTGAAGGCCAAATTGTACATATTGATCATCAGATATTGGTACTAAAAGTACTTATCATAACTGCTAAAAGGATTCATTGAACAAAATATGGTTCTCCTCTTACGTTTCCTTAAATGGTAATTCAGAGTTTTCAATGAATTCCAACAATGAAGGATCTACCTACGTCACAGCTAATGGAGCAAAAATATTCAAAAGGCGCCAAAACACAGAATCACTGGTCCGATTCTGTTGGAATAAAGTTTTCCTGAAAGCTCAAAACCCATATAGTAGGGTCAGAATGTTCGAAAACCGTTTGAAATATCTTAAAATTTGGTCCCTCTTTCATACCCCTATGTGGCAAGACAGCACACTTGAAAAGTTTGACCCGTCTATTGGCGTCAGTCCCTTGGGCCCTGGATGAGCGTTGCCTCATCTCTGCAAGGGTCTGGAGAGACTGGATCGCCGGATATACCGTAGAGAAGAGGGTACATGTAGGTGAATGCATACACATTGGGTTCACATGATTCTATAGATAGGGATCTTTGTATGTTTACACTAAGGGCCCTGTGTCTTTTTGAAATATGCACCCTAGAAAGGCGGGAGCAAAGGTAAATTATTGTGACTTGGGTGTTAAATATAATCTCGTTGGGCTTATAGAGATATCTAATTGCAAGGATGTTTGCAGCATCCACACTAGTCGGGCACATTCTAACCCCACTTGATTTCGTCCACATCCTGCTTGTAGGACCTGAGTCACAGTGTCATCTCCACATAGGAGATGCACGCTGCAACCCATTATAGCCTCGAGCTCAGACTTGGTTTTAACTCCATTGCCCTGCCTAGCTACTTGTATTTTGTATGCTACTCTTCCATCTGTGGCTCCTTTGCCAGTGGTGGTGACATTGGCGGCTATTTCTTTTATTTCATGTCTTCTTCCAGAACATTACGTCTTAAAAGTACTCCAGCTTCTGGCTATTGCAATGGTGATGATGCAAACAGCTCAGTTGCTGATGATGAAAGTAAGGAAGGCATGAATGCCTTCATAAACTTTTACGTCACAGGGTACATTTGGGTTTATTTTTTAGGGTTTTTGTTCATTTTTCCTCAGTATCAGTAGATTAAAGGGTGAGTCAACCAGTTCAGGGTCACTTTTCGGATAGCAAACTTCATGGAGCCATAAATACAACACCCAAGTCTCAATTTTTTTACCTCCATTTATGTCTAACCTATAGTCGACTTACAGGGGCAAATTGAGAAAGTTTACTTGAAAAGGTCTGTTTAGCACAAGAGGGCACTGAGAGTGCTGTGTGACGTCACAAAGGCTCGCCCAAAATGAACATAATATCCCTACCTTCCCCCAATCTCAGCAATTGAAACAGTTTTGACCAGAGAACTATACCTGTAACATAGTTGGTTTGTTTTGGTCTGCACAACTGCGTTAGTAAAACACCTTCCGCCCACCCTCCTTTCTAGCAGCAATTTTGAGACTTGTTTATTATGTTCCTTGCATGTTCATTTCAAGATTGACAAAACTTTGTGACGTAGGCAAACAGTGGCGCCTTGAATGGAGTGTTAAACTGTGGAACTACTTTTTTCCTCCTTTAAATGGGTGAAACTCACTAAATGTTAAGTTGAATTAAGAAAAACTGGGCGGTTACATCTCAATACTAGCAAAGAATTTGATTTTCTCATAATATTTTTGTGTTTACTGGCACTTTAAAGTGACTAAGATCACTTTTTTTTACTATATGTCATTTAGAAATATGTCTGTAGTTTTCGATGACCTGCACAAATAAATGAAGATTTTTAAATGAAGATTTAAATGATTGAACGATGAAGGTTTGAATATTGTAATTACCATATAGAGGAACGTTCAATGTGTTAAAACATTATAGGATGTGTTAAAGCAATGACTTTTCATCCATAAAATTCGCAAAATGTAAGCGGAAGTAAGAGTATATTACTACGCAACGAATTTATAATTGTAAATAATGAATATTGCAAAGTAGAAGATTTAGTACAAAGTTCTACAAAAGTAAAGTAGAAATTACTACCTCAAAACACAAAACAATTTGTTACTGATAAGAATATGTTTATAAAAATTATCTGTTGTAATATCTTATTTCGATGTAAAGGGAACCTGGGAAGACCAACTGAGCTGACAGGACTAACCCTATTTCTCTATAAAAAATTTTGTATTGTGAAAGAAGAAATAAAAATTCTTATATATATATAAGAACATTTGTGTGGAATACCAACGCTATTTGTTCCTTAGATTAATTGATATTTGTTAATGAAGAATGTGTCAGAGATTCCATTGGGGAATTCAAATCTGAGAGAGAAGTAACTTGACCATAACGTGCTGCCCTCAGTGCATGGTGAAGGGATGTGAACTTCAAGTGAGGCAGGAGGTACATACTGACATATATACCCTGCCCCATCCAGATGTTATCACTTAACCAATTATGATAAGAGGAGTCTGGGACTTTCCCTAACCAACAGACTTATTGTGTCTGGGAGGCCCATGGGCCAACGGCATGGTTTGGAATTGGAGTTTTAAACCCTTAAATACTACAAATACATATTTCATACATAAATGCTCCCAGGTGTGCATTACGAATATACTAATCTACACTGTAAGCGGTCCTTCAGTCAAATCCGTGTAATTTTACACGGATTCCACTGCGTTTTTGGATGACGGTTTTTCCCGGTAAAATTACATGGATCCCATGTAAAATTCATGTAGCTTTATTGTCCTGTTCCCGCGTAATTATCAGCTAAGGGGCCATCCACAAATGACGTCATGCCCTAGGGGGGGAGGGGGGGTTGAGTTTTTATGCCCGATGTGCATTCAAAAATCTGCCACTGCATGCAGAAGTGCATCTGACCAGTCACAGAAGTGCAATCCGCTCAATAAAGCAGTTATGCACCTGGTTTTGAACCTGATGAATCGTGCATCATGTGATGCACTTCAAAATGCATATCTAAGTTATGTATCTAAATCGGGTGTATCTGCTCTAGCTGCATGCAGTAGGCTATATGCTGCATGCATAATATATCAATTGATGGAATTGTAAATACTTGTACTGTTGATTGATATTTGGGCCTTTACTGAATATCCCATATGTCATGTGTCACAGGAAAATGAGTAACAAGCCGGAAAACCAATATTTTTCAAAGAGGTCTATTAACAACATGTCTAGATTTCGCAGATGCATTCATTTTTACCATCATTAGAATTCACTTGATCTCATCTTTACAAATATGATTATATCTCGAATTAATACATTTTTGGACGACTTGTGACATATTCCTATGACCCATCATAATCCTGCACAAACACACCAGTCTACATAACAATGAAAGTGCCTTACTGAGTGCATCATAAATGAGTCTTTTACACCTGGTCAGTACAGCATCGTTGGGAGTATCAGGACGACAATTATGAATCGTGTCCATAGAGCATATTGTATTTATTTGAGAATCTCATATATTCATCTATATAACCTGACCATTCTCAACACTTCTATCACAAATAATAGTTAAAACCATAATCCACGCCCACAACTACCATAAAATCATACAACACAATGAAGCCACAACACGCCATAATACCTGGCACTGCACACTCACCTGGCATTCACACTCACTGTCGCACATCTGACATTCCATTCTCTGACACTCAGACTCACTCTCTGACACCAAGTAAAAGAAACCCCTATACCAAAACTAAAAGATGCAAGCCTACTTCTATATTACCCAAATATTACTTCTTACATTAAATATTAATTCCTCCCTTCCCACCCCGTTCTTTTTCTTAATGATTTTACTAGCTAAAACAGATATCCCCTTCTCTGGATTTTTCACCCACCACGCCATGAACATGGGGATATCTAATACTTTTATATTCTTTAATGCATGAAAAAAGAAGTTAGCTATGTTTCTTGATGATATGATATTACATATTATTCTTTTGTTGAAAAAAAATATATTGAAGCCTGATTTACTCTGAGGCCGTCATCCCGCGTCATGTGCCAAAAATAATGGAAACAGGTACAAAAAAGTATACATTTCCTGAAATAGGATTTGGTGTTCTTCGTAATGATACAAAACTTAAAGCAATGGCATGATTTGTACTCACACAGTGAACGACGGAATGAAGCATATTACTATTACAGCCAATGACATATAATGAAAAATCAAACCAATGCATATTCTATGGGATGATTCCAGAAATTTAATAACAATTTTGACGTTTTTCAAGCTTTTTGTTTATGTCATATCTTTGTCAATTCTGATCGTGTAAACTACAAATGGTATGGATGTATTCCTGAGGACATCCTCCTAGTTTCTAAATAAATAGAAAGATTATATGAATATTATTTCTATTGATTTTCTTAATCGTTGCTGGTATACTATTGCAATTTATACTTAATAAGGCTGTAATAATCCACCTTTCGGCGAAATAATATTATTGTGCCTGAATGCAGTCAATATACTACCTCAGCGACTATTTAAGGTTTATACAAAATTTCAAAAACATTAAATATCCCGACATGTCTATCTGACTTTCCTGAAGTTGTGTGGTGCTACAACTATTCTATTTATTAAAAGAGATATGATGCTTAGACTTTGATATTTTGTTTCCACATGTAAATAGAGCAATTGTCAACGTTTCATGAGAACTGCCCACATATTGAACATTCCCTCATCATCATACATTCTACCATATATAATACGAAGGGCTTTGTTCTGTAGGTTTTGCAGTCTGATATATTCGACTTTGTTAGATAAATCTATAAAAATATAAGGTAAGATAAAGGTCTTATATATCAACAAACACCTTTCTCGATCTATTAAGTGTTTCATATTTGTCAATCGTCTCAGATATCCACTAGCAATTCCATCACTACATCTGCTACATCACAAATGCTCTGTTTATTTCAAATGATTTTCTAAATTGTGTTACACTCCTTGTAACAACTTCATGTACGGCGAACAATTCTATCATATATGCTAAAATGGTTTTGTTTTTCTTGCTTATGATCATAAACATTGATGGCCACTAGGTGGCGGTACTGTTTTCACCAGGTGGCGCAAAAGGTAACTGAGGTGCAATTACAATTTCTTTTACAATGAAAGTGCTGCTAATACACTTGTTTGGCATTTACACCACTATAGATATGCCACATCATGTACATAGGAATGTTATACGTTATATACTTCTATAATCAATTTGTGTAATTTAGTTGTTTGATGTGGAAAAACGTTTTGATCAAAACACCCCACATCACTGCATACTTCATTACCTGAAGTAGATTAGGCCACTCAGATCTTGCATACCACTGGAATAACCCTACTATAGGTCGCCACTCAGGAATGTGTCTGTCTAACAGGATGGAATAATTGATGAAACAATATATGTATTACCATGCAAAGAGATGGTAACATACCTTGGTATAAATTCTGTATTATATTGGGAAATATGCTTTTGAAAAGATTTACCAGCCTAAATATTTCTGAGTTACAGAGCAATGAAAGTGCCCTCGCTGAGTGCAACACAAAGTGCATCATATAACCTGGTAAATAGTGCAATGTTGAGAGGATCATAAGTGCATTATATAACCTGGTAAATAGTGCAACGTTGAGAGTATCATAAGTGCATTCATAAATCGGGTCCATAGAGCATTGTAAAATCAAGTTTGAGCCTCAAAACTGTTTACGTTTTCCACTAGTTAAGCACCAGGTCAGAATCAGGTCAAAAGTTCCAGGTCAGAATCAGGTCAACAATGCAATCATGCACATCGGGTGACAAGGTATGACAATGGGGGGAGGGGGGGTCACCTCATGTATGACATCATGTTTTTATATTTTTGATAAAAAGACTACCGTAACGGGGAAACTTGTGCTGTAAGTAAAATTCATTTGAAATACACCTTAGAATAAAAGGCTACTGGACACGCTTCTATGGCCTCTATATCTAGATATATCCAGATCATTCTAGTTTTCTTGCAAATCAAACTTCAACAATGGCACTGTGTGAAAACATCCCTGAGGAATATTGCGTTTTTTCTATAATAATTCAAATAATGTATTGGCCTTAAACTGAATTAAAAAAAAAAAATCAATAGGAACTGGTGTCATGTAACTTGAGTGGCAGGCTTACGCTGCCTTTATTAAATAAATAATATATAACAAAATCTCTAGCAGCATGTCTGTTGGTATAGGAAATGTCTGCTAATATGGATTCCAGCCATTCATCTTTACGCACCATTGGTGTTGGAGGTCATGCAAATTTTTCCTGATATAGACCCATGCATTTTACACAGAGGTAGCAATACAATGACTGGTACCATACCCATTGCCCAACCAGTCCCAATACCAAGGACGGTATTTCCATGTCCTCAAGATCGTTCTTGAGGCAGTTGACATTATGTCCTGTTACAACCAAGTCCAGTAGCATGTACACGTCACCTCTTAATCTTTTAAAGTGAAGGGTAGGCAAGTCAAGTTCCTTATACATATCTAAGGACTTTGTCACTCACCTTTGAAGGTTCTTCAGAGTATTGATATTAACCATGTACTCAGGGTTCTGAACCCCTCGTGGAAACCAGTTTATTATATATGAATACATTTTAAACTAATCGATGCAGCTTAGATAGACCTTTCATGGGACATATACTTTTATATAGCTAAAACACAAAATGGCCACCCCATGGGCAGAAATCCATCCACATAACCCACTTTTATGCAGAGGAAAAAATAATTTTGTCAAATAGAGTTTACTATTACATTGTACAAAACATCAAATTATTATAACATGTGTCTGAAATAATGCTCCTATCTATTGGCTATAAATACATAAAAAATATAGTGTTTGGAAATATTGCTAATTTCTTTTAATTCATTTTTTCTTTTGGGAAATTTTAACGTTGCCATCCCGATGCACTTTTAAAGGGTTCAGCTAGGGATCAAAAATAATTATCTAGTGAGATTTTGTTTCTGACATGTAATCTCAAACAACTTTATTCTGAATACAAACATTGAATAATTGCATATCAGAAAAACAATGAGATCTGAATCATTAAAAAACGGCCAAGTTGGGGAAGTTTAAACATTGCCAACCTAACGACATTCATTTTAAAAATGTGTCTACACAATGATTGATTATCAAATGAAACTTTGTCAATTTAAAGCATCTAATAAGATGTTTATGTCATAGAATTTTTAATTTCAACCTAACATTTTTTCTGTTATTTTTGGACTGATTTAAGCTGGGGTTGGCCCAGATGCACTAATGGGCTGGCAACATAAAACATTGGAAGAGAACAATTTCAGTTGAGATAATGAAATTGGATATAATAAGAAGAATGTATTTTTGCTACAAGAATACCAAAATATTGATTTTGAGAAATAAAGAATATTTGACAAGGATTAGAACAAGGCCATGCCCTTAAACTTTGGGTGTCAAAGAGTTAAGATGATTTTCAAATAAAGTGCCTTGAAATAGAAAAATTCAAAATAAAATCAATTTTGATCTTATTCTATAGCTTGAAACGTTAGCTTAATTATACGATAATAAACAAAAATATTGAAATTTTTAAAAATAACCCTCATTACCTCTACAATATTTCTATCCAAAAGCATTGGGGTGGCAACGTTAGAAAATGCAGTTTTTAAAATTAGTGTGCCCAATTTTTGTTATGAACCCTTCATTATATGTACAATGATATCTGTAAATGGCAAGTAGTTTCAATCCATTTAAATTTTTAGCCAAAAATACCCTCTGTGTACCCGATTTGTGAGAACTGACCATATATATATGAAGAGAAGTGGTCATGGAACTGACCCCTGTGGGACTACACAGACTTGATCTTGTGTAAAAGCCTTTTATGTGATATGTTCCATTACTACATCCTAAACTACAGCCTCCATAACTGTGCACAATATGCAAATCAGGCTTAATGTGTTTATACCACTGCCAAACCTCTCTGCACATGTGCAACTCATTAGACCCACGTTCATTGGCAGGCAGAAAACTAACCTTAACATAGTGGTTGATAATCTTGCCTTATTTGTTGGACACAAAGCAAAATTTATTGCTGGTATATGTTGGCAAAATTTGACACCTATAGGGGCCTACCGAAAGTATCAGGGCCCTGGAAAAGTGCCTGCCTTGACTCTGAGCTAGGATTGAGGTCACCATAGTTGCCGTGGTACTAAATGAATTTGTAAAGTAGCCTATTCACATTCTGGGACTTCAGGGTTTTTTTAATACAGAGATTTCAATGTTGGGGATCATAGTTCTAATAATGGGGTCTGGATATTTAATTATGATGTTATACCTAATTAATGATTGGGAGTTGGGCTGGGGGGGGGTGCTGCGAACATGACGTCATTTTTTATCAGTTTTAAGGGGGGGTCTGGCACAGTGTGACAAAACGTGACATGGGGGGGAGGGGGGGTCAAAAATGGCCAAAAATAGCATGACGTCATTTATGGATGGCCCCTAACGCTGTGTAAAAACTTACTCTGAATCCTTGTAAAACCTGGCTCGAAATTACAGTAGATCCGTGTAAAAATTTACTCTGAATCCATGTAAAACCCAGCTCGAAATTACAGTAGATCCGTGTAAAAATTTACTCTGAATCCATATAAAACCTGGCTCGAAATTACAGTAGACCCATGTGAAACCCTTTTATCCTCACTATATATTCTTATTCGGGGATCTTTTATTTACCCTCAGAAAATCATCATTTCATCAATTTGGTTCATCATTTTCTTGTTGGTGTACTTCTTCATACCGGCTTCTGTAAAGAATAAAATACAGCTATATTTGGTGCAATGCATCCAGAGTTGTTACATTTCAATGCAGGTATATTCATAAGTGAGGTATGCTATAATTCCAAAAGAACCTTGATAATAAATTCAGGAATTTGTAAGATTCCTTAATCAGGAAGTATTTTTAAGCATACGGCGAATTTATGGGGGTAGGGCTTCATTGGCAGGGGTTCAGACTAACGAGATGGGCGAGTAGAAAAGAACCTGCCATTGCGTCGGTCTCGTTGTGACCGCCCCTATCATGACAGCCCACCCTTACAAGGGTCCCGCCCACCCTTACGCAGGCGTCTCGGCGGCCGCCACTTTGGCGGCACTACCATACCCCTAGCATGGCTACACACATGCTTGCAGATAACTAGCCTGTCTTGTCTCGCAGTATTCAACCCGCGCATCATGTGGATTAAATCGCCAGAAAATGTACAATTCACCTTCACAAATCCTCTCAAATAGGCCAAAGTTAAGGCAAAAATTAAGTTCAAAACTCAGTTCAACATAACTTAACGGATTGTTTGAATCAAGGCAATGCAAAATATACTCAGATATACCTGCTGTTGACGATTTTTCTGTCTAATTTAGCAGAATTTACTAAATGTGTAGATCTGCCGATTGTACATTTTCTGGAAATCTGACCCATTTGCTATGTGGAGCGGGTTCATGTGGTCCCATTAATATCTTACTACTCACTACGAATCAAATCTGGTCTGTCTGGTCTGTCAAAATAGTCTGTACTTTCTCTCATCTCATATACGGGTCAGATTTTCAGAAAATGGACAAACTACAGTTCTACACATCTATCAAATTCTGCTAAATTGAAGTGAAAAATGATAAATACTAGGTATATTTGAGTGTATTCTGTATTGTATTCATTCAATAAATCCGTCTGGTTATGTTGAACTGTATTTCGTCTAAAATTTGGGAGGATTGGTGAAGGTGAATTGTACATTTTCTGGCGACTTGGCCAATACCATTATTACCACACTTCATATATTTCACAACCTCATTACTGTAAACATATCTATTTTCGTGCAGATAAATTTTCGCATACTAAGTTCTTTGACACCTTTTCGCGCAGGATTTATTTTCACGCACAAAGGTGGGTGCGCGAAAATAGCGAAAATAAATACTGCGCGAACATTAATATGTTTACAGTAATTGGGTTAAAATATCTAGGAATCTATAGGATGTGAAAGAGAAGGTTGTGAGGGAGAAGGGGCTGATGGAGAAGGGTATGAGGGAGAACAACGATCTCAAATGAGTCTTAAGACTTAAGCTGTTATTTCTCAACAGTGCTCTTAAATATAAGCATGTAATATCAAGCGGCCCTAGTAAGCTATAAAGTTCACTAGTCCGCCGGACAAGCGGGAATTTTTAGTTAGCCTGTACCCCTGATTGGGAGAGCCAAAACTGGGATATCTAAGGTCACAAAGTACAATAGAATACAAAACATATATTACTTACCTGAAAGTATTGCCATATTCCTCAAATGGACCTGTGCATAAACAATCCGTCCTGTGAGTTGTATTGTCCTCACTGGTTGAGGATAAAAGTCGTTGTGTTTTCAAACCTGCAGTCCAGTGTTGGGCTGACCTAGAAATCACTGGTGCATGCGCAGAGCCAGCCTTAGCATGCTTGACTGAACAGTGGGAACAGTGTGCGGGAACAGTGTAAAATCAGCTTGGGATTACAAGCTATTACATGGATTCCACGCATGCACGCTGAATCCATGTAAACTACAGTTCGTACCTGGAAACAACAGGTAATTACATGGATCCAGATGAATTTTCAGCTGATTTCTTAGAGTGTAGAATCTGGTTGGAATTCAAGCAAACTTTCCAAAAATCGGGAGCTCAGTGATATGTGTCACTTTAACTTGCTGAATATTGTATGTATCAACCTTTTTCATATTCCATTTGATCTCCAATGCCTTAAAATATAGATAAAGTGTATTCACACTTGATTACATGTTTATTCTACCCCAAGTTATGGAGTTTCAAAGTTTTAGTGGCAGCCATTTGGGTTTTCAGCTGTCACGGGTTTTCCTACGGGAGTTGAATTTAAATGTTTTGAAATGTTAGTAGACACCTTTACCAACACATTGGTGAAGAAATTTGTTCACAGATTAGCCTTTTTTCTCATGACATTCCTTTGATGAATAGTATAGTGGCCCGTGCGAAAATCATTTTCGCTGAAAATAAACACAACCTTATGACTGCCACCCATGCCTCCATAACAGAGAACCTATGTATCTCCAAACCCCATTCAATGCACTTTTCTTGCTTAATTTGATCTTAGTCTCTCTAATTCTTTGACAAATCGACAGGGAATTGCATCAATAACTACATGTGTGAGTTTAAAAGAAATCCGAGTCCCAGTTAGGAAGACATTATTGAAATTAAAAATAAAATGACTCGAAAATGAGACAAATGTAAAAAGGCCATCTGCTCTGGGATTTGAGTCCAGCTAGCATCTTACCCCTAGACTATAGACTGGTCGTATGCATATAAACACTCACATAGCCAAATAAAGGGCCTGTACACATAGAACTAACAATAGGATTCTCATATTTCTTATTCAAGAAAGGATAGGTTTACCATGATCGATATATAACAGAGAACGTATACACACAGATAGGTTCACAGCAGTTGCCAGATGAAAGTAAGATGAAGCGTTGATATTTCTCCCAGCAGATATCATCTATACCACTGAACCTAGTATCTTAAGGTCAGTGGTAATTAAGCAGGACAGATGATAATTGAAGGATCTAATCACAGACTTGTAATGAGAATACTCATTGATCAATAACACAAGGAGTGGAGTTTAGAGAATTTATTCATCAAAGTGACAATCAAGCTGTAATAAAATTCTTGGTAGACAAAATTGCAGTTTACCTGGGTAATGTTTGTAGTATAGAGTTTTTATGAAGTATAAATTTTGGAGAAGGTATACACATTGTTTTTGAGTTGTTAATCACTGTACCAGGTATGAGTACATGTTGGGTTACCCAATGTTCACAGGCGTGGGTGGGTGTGTTTCAACGATGTCACCTCCACGGTGTGTGCAGCTAGAGTGGGAGAGTGCTGCTGCTACATGTCTCCAGTCTCCCCCCCCCCCCAGTGGTGCGATCAATGTGCCCCCATTTGGGAAATGAAGGAACCATTGATCAATAACACAAGGAGTGGAGTTTTGAGAATTTATTCAGCGAAGTGACAATCAAGCTGTAATAAAATTCTGGTACAGGGTAGACAAAATTGCAGTTTGTAGTGTAGAGTTTTTATAAAGTATAAATTTTAGAGAAGGTATACATATTGTTTTTGAGTCATATCAATCACTCCAGAGTTTTTTCAATTTTATTTATGGTTTAGCTACTATGGCTCGAAAAGCTTGTGTGATGGCTTCTCAGGTTGTGTCCTTCACATAGCCTGCTGTAGATTTCCACTTGCCGTGGATATGCACATTGTCTAGTTCTGTGAATTGTTGTAGGGTGCATGCCCTGCCCCTTCTCAGGCTGTGTAGAGTAAGGCCCTCTGACTCAAATCCAGCGGCAGATACAGCAGCACACCATGCATTGGTAAGGTATGAGAGAGTGAGTGGGCGCCCATTGCCAAACATGAACAAGGGGGCGTTGCTGCTAACTGGTCAGTGGCCTAACATAGCTGTTGCAGTGCTTACCGGGCAGAGGAGTGAGACCGGGAGAGAGGGGATGGAGAAAGATTGTGAATCAGCAGCATTCTGGTAGTTTTTGGCCCATTTGTGGGCCACTGTCATTTGTATATTGGATAAGGTGATGTTGTTCCTAGTTAGATGCTTGTTCTGTCAAAGGATATACCTTTCCCCACTGTGACATTGGATTGTCTCATTAGGGTCATGAACATGATTATGATGGCACAAATTAGAGCGGGGCCTTCTCTGTCACATGCAATATACTTTAGCAGTGTTTCCAGCTGCTGCGGAGTGATAGGAGCATCTTCCCTAGGTGTGTGATGGATGTTATGCATGATAGCCCTTAGTGCATCTCTGAACCTGCAGTCACCAAATACAGAGACATCTAGGTGAAGTCAGGTGAGTACTGCCTTCACAGATCAAATGTAGCTAGAGGCCGGAGATGCAAAGAACAATGCAAGGTATTCAATGAAAGCACATATGAGCAATTCCACCAATTGGTCGTCATTTGGCCATCCAGGCCTGAAAATTCTTAATTTTTTTCTTCTCAGTTTTTTGTAAAAAAAACAAGAAGAATAATGGTTCGCATACCAGGTGCACATCTCCCATATCTAATTCACGGAATCAGCACTAATTTTCGCACCAACATATTAGTGACAATCTTGTAGTCATGTAATCTGTAATCAGGTTTGATTGACAGCTTGCCACCCCACGCTCCCAACTTCAGTTTAGGACCAGTTAATCCACCACGGCCACTGTATAGCATTTAAACCCTTGAGTGAAGGGGTCGGGGGCAAAGGGGGTTCTAGTAGGGAAAGGAGGAGGTAGGGCGTTCTTTGTTCCCTCTACAGTTAAATCGTATACTGTCATGTGTACCCACTGAGATGTACAATATGTATTAATATCTCCCTCTTTCAACACTTTTATTAATTTAAGCCTTAAGAGGGCTGCTGATGGGGGGGTCCTGTGTCGATTTGTCGCGCTAAGGATGGGCATTTGTCCCTTGTCCCCAGAATCCCATGTCGATTTGTCGATCATAAGAAAAGGCTATGTCAGTTTGTCGATTTTAGGCATTAGGACACCTTATAATGTCGATTTGTCACGCTAAGGATGAGCATTTGTCCCTTGTCTCTAGAATTCCATGTCGATTTGTCGCTCTAAGAAAGGGTCTATGTCGTTTGTCGATCATAAGAAACGGCTATGTCAGTTTGTCGATTTAGGCATCAGGACCCCTCTTAAGCAATTTAAGCCTTTGAGTGAGTCGTTTTGTTGTGCACATTTCCGTCAACCCATGGTCCAGGCGATTGACTGTTTACAAAGCATGCATGTGTTACGTAACATAACCCTGCTCACTGCCGAGCTGTCTGTGGTTGCATTCGGGAAGCAAATGCATGATATAGGGCTGTCCTGAGGGGCCGATGCATATCAGTGTTATAGCATTGCGGGACTGTGGCTATAAGAGCTATTTATAAAAAAAAAGTACATGAACTATTTGTGTTACATAGCTGAAACCGCTCTGACTTATAGACCTAGATTTCGACTTTCCAAGAGGCTTCGCCTCTTGTGCCCACATGTAATATATTGCCTCTATGATATGAATGCCCAGAACGAAAAAACTGACAGAAAGATTTTTTAACTAAAAATGATACTTCCCAAACTTAGTCTGCATTATAGGCCTACTGATATTCTATAGGCCTTCTAATCGTACGACGATTTTTTTTGTTTTTTTCAAAAAAAAAAAAAAAAAAAAATTACCTGCTGAAATCAAATGCTGCCCATTTCAGAGAATTACTGTAATGTGTGGATGGATACATTCTTTCTCTGAGAGAAAGTGAATGAGAGAGGGGGGGGGAGGGAGGGAGAGGGAGATAAAGAAATGACAGAGAGAGGGAGGGGGGGGGGGAGAGTTGGAGATGTTAGAGATGGAGAGGTTAGACAGTAAACAAACGAGGGTTTTTTCTTTTATCTCAGCAGGCTTATGTAAACAAACTGTATGCTACATGTGGATAAATTATATAGGTCTGTACACACTTTTATCAATGTACCGAATAACTTGCTACAACTTAGGTTTGTAGTGATTTAAGAACAAAAATTAAATCTATGTTAGAAATAATGAAACATTTTGTAACCTTAATATCAGGCTATTCTGAGAATATTTATACTTGATGTATGAAAATGTTTATTAGACCTGAATAAAATATTTGCAAAATCAAAATCAAAATCAGTAGTATGTTGTCTTGTTTCATCAACAGGTTAACCATTGTACATGGTTAAGGGATTGTGTATGACCAGACATTTACACATATAGTTAAATATAAGCACTTTTAATTAAATATTCTGCATTTTCAGTTGAACAAAAACTAAATTTCTGTAACTATGACTAGACATTGTGCACAAATAGTTGATACTGAGAAGGAAACGCAGAATATATATACATTAAGTTAAACTGATTATAAAGTTAAATAGAAAAATAGTTGATTAAATCGCGCACAAATAATTGATACTGAGAAGTCGTTTCCTTTGGAAACGCAGAATATATACATCAAGTTAAACTGCTTATAAAGTTAAATAGAAAAATAGTTGATTAAATCATTGATTAACTTAATAAACTTATAACTTGTTTAAAAATTGCTTCTATGAATTTTTCTTTCGTACATAAACAAGACATATTACTGCTAATAAAGACGAAATTGGGAAAGTTAATAATGAATATTGTAGTCAGGGCACCTTGGTAGAGACTGTGACTGGAACTCTGTTGATAAGTGCACAGGAGAATGATACATATTTCTACATAAATGAGGATTTAAATTAGAAATAAATTAAAAACATATGAACATAATGGTTTTAATTATTGTGTACTTTATAGGCCTTGACATAAGGATCATAATGCTTTGTAGTTTGTGAAAATATTCCAACTAGAAGAAAATTACAGCCAAATAACGATTCCGTAATGGTAATGGTAATGGCAGTGGCAAGGGTCACAGTGCATTGATCCTAGCTCTACCCATATACACATACAATCCATTATATTTAGAATATTATATACAAACATATATAATATTCATTCCCCCCAAGTTTTTCGTTTAAGTTGACTTGAATATTTGAAGGCCTAATGGTTGTTTATAAATGAAGGTAAATATGAATTCTGTTTTAAGTATTTAGAGGCAAAATTATTAGGGAAACGGTCCCCTTTATGTCCCAACAACACATGCCAGTGTAATTGTCAGCGTCAGTGTCAGCGTCACATGTTGAATACACATGTGACGCTGACACATTTCCCACCCTAACTTCCCATTAAGGAGAACCTGAGAGGATTTGTGTTTTTTTAATGAAGTATGTACGACTTCTCATCTATATGGATATTATTGATTATAACTTCCTAATATTTATTGTATGGGGTAGACTAAAAATACTCATGTGACGCTGACATTAGTGCTGCCCAACTCTAACCTTTGTTCCTATTATTCCAAATTATGAACAAATATCGGAACCCTTCATAGCCCTGCGGGGCTAGAATGACCAGGGTATTAGTGAAACTAGCCCTGCAGGGCTAGAATGACAGGGGGCCGGAAAGGTGGAACTACCCATTGTTTTGTTAGATATTTATATCATGCTCACTAAGAGTTATTACTAACACTATTATTCTTGCTAACAGTTGTATACTATAGTGACACATAGGGCCTAATGATGATATTTTGTCATATATTTCGTTTTTGTTTTAATAAATACAATACTAATCCTTTTTAAATTGTAAAGGCGTGATCCTTGACACTGCACGACCACCGCTTTTTTTTTTAAAAAGCCACCAACGGCTATTCTTTACTCCCTAATCAGTTGTACCCGTTATCATGGTTGAGCGCAACACTACAAGAATCAACATTTATTGCTGTCTCTGCCCCCGAAATAGATGCGCGTTCAGCTTTTTCTCAGGTGTGAGAACTACCGTATATTAGTAAGCAATGTTATTAGGTAGTGATTACTGGAACAATATTGTCTAGAAAAGAAGATATAAGCCCATTTACCACCAGCGAGGCATGTGATGAGATTCAAATCGACGGCCATCGCCGCGAAATATATCAACAAGCGCCGAAAATGGTGTCTCCCAATACCGCCGCAAGCACAACTGTATCAAGCGCTGTTTAGCCATTGAGGCTAAACAGCGCTAAGGGTGGGGGTGGGGTGGAGACGGCTGGGTGGGGGGAGTGCATCATCTGTTTTTCTTCTCATTCTCTTCTAACGTAACCATAGCCAATCATACAAATCCTACAAATCTCGCAGTGGTTATATATCTGGACCAGCAGCGACCGACCGCCCTCTGAGAAGAGGGGGATTCCCACGGAACTAAAAAATTGAAGCTGTCGCAGGATATCTCGGTCCTTCCCAGTAATGTCTAGGTCATATGGATCGTCCACTTATCACACTTAAACACTACGTACAGCAGCCTATTTAGTCTTAATCAAAAGCTATATTCGTAGGCTACATTTTCGATTGGAGGAATACATATGTTTATGGTACACAAACATCAGGATCAGCACTTATTTTGGTCCTATGCCTATTCCATTCAAACTTTTGCACACGGCACCACTGGCCACTACCACCATGCTCATGCTTCCCTCCCTGCTTCCCCACGGTAGTGGCGTTGGCCACTACTGTAGGGAGCAGGTATTACACACAAACATTAACAAGGAAGAGAGAGTGTGGGAAGCAGGGCGGGGTGGTGGGCAGTCATTAAAAGTGAGAAAAACGACAACTATAAGAACA
This sequence comes from Sthenelais limicola, assembly GCA_942159475.1. Lineage (NCBI taxonomy): Eukaryota > Metazoa > Annelida > Polychaeta > Phyllodocida > Sigalionidae > Sthenelais > Sthenelais limicola. Next base: position 64,017,756 of record OW804097.1, on the reverse strand, counting down.
AAAACAGACAATAAAATAATATCCTGAGGTCTATACCTAGCGGGCTAAATTTCTGGACCACTAGTGACTACCCCGCCCTCTGAGAAGAGGCAGACTGCCACGGAACTAAAAATCAAAGCTGTCGCAGGATATCTCGGTCCTTCCCAGTACTGTCCAGGTCATATGGATCGTCCAGTCAACTTTAACAACCTGTACGGCAAACTCGTTGGTGTCAATCGAAAGTTATAATTGTATAATACATTTTTTACTGGAGGACTACATACCTTTATGGTATACAAACATCAGAATCAGCACTTCATTATTGGTGCGTCATTATCGGCAATATCGCGTGACCATTCCGATCCCTTGTTCCGTTCCGTACCGGCTCCATAACGTCCCCGGAAGTCACATTCACGCTAATAAACGTAACCGGCAAATGGGACCACAATACCCCCCTCCCCCCCTTTTTCTGGAGGGAGGACCGACTAGACACGAACTGGCTAGAACTAAACAGGTCCTAAGTAAGACGTATAATACATTAAATCGTAATGACACATACAGTGGAAATGGAACATAAGGACATAGAAGAACGACATGTGAAAAAGTAAAGTGAAGGAATATTAAAAGCCTACACACGCGCGGTGTAAGTAAAAACAATATATTCCTATAACAACACAATACAATATGAAACATACCTTTAACTTGGGAGAATAATAATGAAGAAAAACTCTAACCCGAGGTATAATCACAATCACTGGTAGGATAAATCCGGTATATAAAATCACAGAGGTCCATATGCTTTAGCATAAAATAATGTCCATGTAAATAGAGTAGATGTCCACGTAGTGTCTGTTGCAGGGAATCAGGGGGTTGTTGTCTCGGAGAGGACTGGAAATATCCGCGAACGACTGCATCCGGCCCGGTTGACTTCGGCGTAGCCAGATGCCAATGATACTGGCGCTCCCACGCCGCCGTCCATCCGGAAAACAACAAATAAACACACAATCATCATCACACTACAAAAAACAGTGGAAGAGCACTAATACTCATCCATCACTGTGCCCTTCTCACCCCGAAGCAACCGATTCTCCTCCTCAACAGACATCTCCATCTCAGGACTTTCCTCAGCTGCATCGGAATCCACAACTCCACCCTCACCCGTATCCTGGGTCAAGTTTTCTTCCAGCTTCTTCATCTCCAACGCCAGTCTTGCGGGACTATCCAAAGCCTTATCGGGAACTAGCACAGCGGTTCTCTCCGGGCTAGCAACCGGAGTGGAAGTAGTCCTCGCAGCGCTAGGCCTAGGAGTCAACGTCACCATAGTGCGGGGTTTCGGCAACAGAGCGGGTTTTCCCCCCCGTACCATTCCCGGCTTGACAGCATGTGGCACCGACCCACCGGATGGTGGTGGGTTTTCCCCGAAACCAACTCCACCAGCCACTGCAGTACTATAGAGAGGCACTTGCGGTGATTGCCGAACTCTGGACACAGCGGGTGGACTAAACAAAGGCGGAGCCATGCGCATAGCCATCTGCGCATTCGGATCCGCGAAAGTACTCATATTAGGGTCCGTGGCAGTATATTGCGGCAAATTTTGTCCAAAAGATTGGAAAAAGGCATCCCAGGAGGGAAAGGTCGGCATAGTCATAGCAACAGGTGGTGGAGGCGGCAATTGTTGAACAGCAGGCTGAGGCAAGTGTTCCTCAAACATTTCCTTGAAGAGACCCGACATCACTTCCCGCATATCCGAAATGCTAACCGTACCTCCAACAGCTCCGGTTTTCTCCGACTTTTCCTCCTCCTCCATAACTTGATCCTCCGGCTTACCCTGCACTTCAGTTTCCACCTTATCTTTCTCCGTCTTTTTCCGCTTAGAATCCGGACCACCTTGCTGCTCATAGCGGGACAACTTACGACGCAACTCCATATTTACTTCACGCGAACGGTTATCCTCCTCTTTATAAAACCTCAACTGATCCTGCAAGTCCAGATTTTCCTGTTCTAGATTTGGAATCAGTTTCACCTGTTCCCGCAACTCCTGGATTCCTTCCAACGGATCAAAAGCTTCACCAATTAAGTTGCGAATATCTGCCATGACAGCCGAAGCAGTCGACTGAATGGCCGAAACTCCGGCGTCCATACATGCAGTTATCCTCTCCAAAGACCTAGAAACATGATCATAGGTGGCATCAACATTCGGGAGGGGCCGGGCCTGAACCATGAGAGGACGGGTGTTTGGGGATCACAAACCGCCTAGAACCACCAGACCTCCCGAGAACAGACACGGTCTCCCAATCCCCTCTGGTCATTCTCGCAAACTTTTGACACCCGTAATTTGGGAACTCCTTCTGAAACACCCGAAAACTTATGCACATATCAAGTGCAGTGTCCCTCTTCTCATGGTGCTGCGTCATACAGTGTCTCACCAATTCTGATCAGTGATCCAATCTCACCAAACAAGACGAAGCATGTGGGCAGGTCAGCTGGTAACTAGCCGGACAATGCTCCTCCACCAGATGCCGATAAAACCTTTCTCTCGTTCTGTAAGAACGAACCCCATCCGGATTGACGGCCGGGTCCAAATGCCGGCAATACACAAAAGGACACCTCTGCCCCGGGCTCCACAAACGCTCCACACTATTCAGTTTCACAAGCACCGTCGGGTTAATCACCACCTCCCGGGTTGATTCCGGCTGCCGCCCGGTACGACTCTTCAGGAAATGAAATTCCATCTCGTACTTAGACATCAAAGTCCCGTTTGAGTATTCGGCCATGGCCTCATCCTCATCCTTGGACTCAGGACAGACAGGGAAGGTATCCTCCACACTTGGTACAACAGGGGCAATATCCTCCTCCAGCACTACAAAAGTGTCAAGCTTTTTCTGCAAAGCGTTCCACCGGGTTATATTTCTCACAGCAAAGTCAGGGTCTTCACGTTTCTTAGCAAACTTCCCCGACCTGTAACGAGAAATCCCGTGTTGCCGTTCAATCGCTTGGACCTCCCTCTCCGAACCCACTTTCACAGAACTAGCTTTAGGCTTCTTCTTTTTGGACTTCACCTCCACAAAACCAGCATCATCCTCAGGTTTTTCGGCTACAACATCAACAACAGGAGTGGTATCCATTTCCTCCGCCTCCTGTGTTTTTTCAACACCCACAGCGGTAAGCTGAGCAGTGTCCGGGGTGACACCTTCCGTGCCCGGGTCTCCAACAGCAGCCGTAGCACCATCCTCCACTATCTCTCCCTCTTCGGCTCGGGGAGCCGGGGTAGACTCGGGACTGTCCACAACCACCACGTCAGAGGCTGCGGGAGAAGGAGCTCTCTCCGTCTGCCCCGCTGCAGCAAGCTGAGCTTCGGGAAGCTGAGTATCAGCCACTACAACTCCGGGATTAGCCCTCCGGGGACTGGTCCTTTCCACCACCTTAGTAGCCGGCTTCTCAGTTAACTTCTTCCCGGGTTTCTTCACCTTAGGAGCTTTTACCACAGCCGATTTCTTCAACAGCGCCTGCTTAGCCACAGTCGCCTTCTTCATTGCAGCAAGCCGGGACTGCTCCTGAGCTTTCCGCTCAGCCTTCCTCTGTTCACTCAGCTTTTTCTTCACAGCAAGTTCAGGGTTCGGGGCAGGAACTTTCGCCATCTCAGGGAAATCAGCAGCATAACCCTGTGAGCCGCCCGGCTTCTCCTCGTCGGCCATAACACGGCCACTGACAGGATCACAACCTGATCCTATCCAACTCGAACACTTTCAAAACCGGGTCACACTTTCTGCACAGTTACGACAACTGAAACTTCAATGAAATGCAAAGGAATATTCGACAATTCGACTATTTTATTCCACGTGGGGCAATAGCATACAGTGGGACACGACCGACCAAGTCGACCGAATGCAACTGACTGACTGGTTCACACCAGCCACCTCTCGTTCCTTCACGCGAGAACGAGGTCACCGGGTCTAAAAATAGCAACACCAGTCAAGTAACCAGCCGCAGACGACTCATGACCCGGCCTCAATTGGTCATACCCCCAAATGAGCAATGCCCCCAACCCCTACCTGTAGACACAACAACTGATAATGCCCCCGAGCCAGACATACATACAACAAAAACACGACCATATCAATGATTTAAGCCAAAAGGTTATAGACTGGTACTCCCCACTTTATTTCCCAATGGGTCCGGCAACCCGAGGAGGTCAACTGGCCAGTTAAACCGATCGGAGCAAAAATTAACACAGCCAACCAATATAGTGATATCTTCCAAGGTCGGACCGGAGCTCTACACACAAGCTTCCGCGCCCGGCCCGACTCTACTGCAGTACTTCTCGTTGTGTAATTTGTTTTCTACTTCGCACCAATACATCTAACCACATTAATTAATCCCCATCCCATATCTATCCGGAGGTCTAACAGTTCGGCGGGGCCTCTCAGACAGATACTCGGACTGCAACAAATTATCCATTGTTTCAGCCAAGGGTAACTCATCTTCCTCCAATACTGCAACTGCTTCATCCTCTTCACCCGACTCGACAGAATTCGCACCCTAGTCCCCCGAAACCTCTGACTGTGGCAAGACATTAGTTTTAGGAGGAGCACGCGGCGGTCTGCCCCTTTTCCTAACATGATGAACAATTTTCTTAGCTGGCTTAGGAACTGGTGCCTCCGACCCGGGCAATAACTTGCCAACAGGAGAGACCCGAAGAATGTCCCGGCCCTTAGCCACCTGCTTCTGGTATTCAGGGGCCCGATGAAGGTTAGTAGCCTGAACCGGTTGTCCATCAGCATCAAAAGCCAGCTTCAACAAATTGCCATTCCACCTCAAGAGACCATCCGCAGTTTGCAGTTCATAGGTAGAACCCTGCACCCTCCGAACCACTAGAAAGGGTCCATCCCATTTAGGCCCATACTTCTTCTGAGCCATGGGAGTGGCATATCTCCACACTAGGTCCCCCTCCTTGAATTCCTTAGGCCGAGCTCTCCTATCAAAATACCTCTTCTGAAACACAGCCGAATGGCCCAATTGCTCTCTCACAAATTGATGTCCCTTCCTCAATAAAGAACGAATCTCCTCCACAAATACAGTTGGGCAAGGAAAATCCACATCACCACTTAGAGTTCCATAAATAATGTCAGCTGGTACCGTCACCTCAGAACCAAATACCACCATGTTTGGTGTACAATGTGTACTCTTATGGACAGCACCCCGATAAGCATGAGCAATGCAAGGAACTAATAAATCCCAATTTACATCCTCATACTCCGTCAGACAAGACAATTGCTTGACCAAAACCCTATTAAAACGTTCTACCTGTCCATTAGATTCGGGTCTATAGGGCAAGGTCATTAGCTTTTCAATGTCTAACATTCCCAGCAAATTCTTCATCAAACTTGACCGGAACTCCGGAGCCCCGTCCGTCTGCAAAGAGACTGGCGGGCCATAGCGCAATATCCACTCAGTGAATAACACCATCGCACACGTTGCAGCAGTATGGTCGGGCAAGGGGTAAGCCTCGGCCCATTTACTGAAATAATCCGTCACCACCATAACACATACATTCCCTCTAGGTGTTTTCCGAAAGGGACCAATAATATCTAGAGCCACACGACTCCATCTCACTCCCTGTAACTCCTTTTTCAAAGGAGAGACACCCCGGCCTCCCCGGCTCTTGCACGAAGCACAAATTTCACACCCACGTACCCAGTCGGCTATATCAGAGCGCATCCGGGGCCAAATAAATTTATGCAATGCCGCTTGATAAGTCTTAAATTCGCCGAAATGGGCCGCCAATTTGTTTCCATGCAAAGTATGGAACAGCTCCTTACGCAAACCAGATGGTACAGCTGCACGATAATAGATTACACCATTATCACTCTCCCATTCCAAACACAACAAATTATCCTTCATAACCAAAGTTGACAGTAACCGGGCATAGAAACAATATTCATCACCTTCCGGCAACATGACAGCCTTAGTGAGAGTTTTGACTCCCTCCTCTACCAAAGTGATTATGCGAGAAAGCACATCATCCTCATGCTGGGACGATGACAACCGATCACCCGCCAAAGATGAAAATAGCTGGTAATCTATTGTCATAACAGCAACCACAGCCTCATGTGCCCCACAGTCCGGACAGTCCTCCCGGGGACACTTCCGAATGGGAAGTCGTGAAAGCGCATCCACATTCAGATGATGCTTCCCCGGCCGGTGAACTATCTGATTCTCCGAAACCCCGTAATGCTGAAGGGTGGTCAGCCACCTCGCCAACATATTGGTCGGGTCTTTGAAATTCATAAGCCACCGCAAAGACGCGTGGTCTGTTCTCAGCATAAAATCACTCCTACCAATGACATAATGTTGAAACTTACTGAGATAAGTCAAAACCGCCAAAAGTTCACGTTTGGTGGTACAATAATTACGCTGTGCCTTAGACAGGGAATTGCTAGCATAGCTCAACACCACTTCCTTATCCTTCTGAATCTGGGATAAAATCCCAGCCATACCAAATCCGGAAGCATCCGTATCTAAAATGATGGTACCCAGGGGTTGCGGATAACCTAACACTGGGGCCGAAGTGAGCAAATGTTTGAGTTTCTCAAACGCCAACATGCAGCTTTCATCGAACACAACTTTTCTACTTTTCTTTTGATCTCCACCAACCACCAAGGCCTGAATCGGAACAGCAACCTCGGAAAAATAAGGCATAAAATCCCTATAATATGATGCAAACCCGAGGAATTGCCTCACCTCTTTAACGGTGGATGGTATCGGCCAGGTCTTCACCCGATCCAACTTGCTTGGATCCGGGCGAATTCCTTTCTGCGACACTACCCGTCCGAGATACAACACCTCCAAGTGGAAGAAGGAGCACTTCTTTGGCTTAAGTTTTAACCCGTAACTCCGCAATCGTTGCAACACCAATTCCATATTTCGTAAAGTTTCTTCAAAATTAGCTCCGAATATAATTATGTCATCCAAGTACACCAGGCAACACTTCCAGCGCAACCCTACTAACATCTGTTCCATCATGCGCTCAAAGGTAGCCGGGGCATTGCATAACCCGAAACTCATCACTTTAAATTGGTATAGCCCACTGGACGAGACAAAGGCTGTTTTCTCCTTACTAGCCTCATCCATCGCTATTTGCCAATAACCACTTTCCAAATCCAGGGTGATAAACCACTTCATACCTCCAAGGGCTTCAATACACTCATCAATTCGGGGAAGCGGGAAAGAGTCTTTCTTAGTCACCAAATTAAGGGGCCTATAGTCAGCACAAAACCGACTAGTTCCATCCTTTTTGCCGACCATGACTATCCCTGCCCCCCACGGGCCATTGCTGGGTTCAATGACACCTTTTTTAAGCATATCCTGGATCTGCAGTTCCGCCGCATCACGTTTCGCCGGGGGCAATCGCCGACATGCACATTTAATCGGGCGAGCATCCCCAGTGTCGATCACATGCATAACTTTATCCGTGTGGCCGAGAATCTCTCCCGGTAGTCGGAAGCAATCTTTGTACTCCCACAGAATAGTCAGCAATCTACGTCTGTCAGCCACTGTTTCCAGATGAGACTCCCGAACTAACTTCTCCAATGGACATCCATCCCCGGAGAGCATCATAGGCACCTCCGGTTCCAACAAATCCATATCAACCATGGGGCTCTCGCCTTCCTCAGCAAGATCCCTCAGTCCAGGTGATGATAAACTGAACATCAAAGGGGAGCTGGCAGGATTATGCAACGATATTGTCGTACATTGCCGGTCGCCTGCGACCAGCCGACTCACAACTACACAATGCCCCAACTCGGCTTGTCCCGATTCAAAGAATACATCTTCACCCGCCGGTTCAAAGTCCACACAACTACAAATGGTAGAAAAAGCATCTAAAAAGATTCCCTCATACCCATTTCGGCTGAGTGTACCGCTTTGCAAGCCCCGGCACATCACGGACTGTTCACCTGCCTCAAGGGTGAATTCACCGGACCAATCCGAATTGCATCTGTGCGTTAGGATAAAATCCATGCCCAGAATACCAGCTTCTCTTCCCACTAAACCACTTATTACCATACAAGTAAGAGCGAACCACGCTCCTCCTATCCCGAGGGCTACTCGTACACAACCATGTGTGACAAGATCATGTCCTGTGCCGGCATAGCACGTTACCTGGCACGGTATCAGATAAGGCTTTACCGACAACTCATCGTACATTTCCTTCTTTATTAATGTACATTGAGCACCCCAATCAATAAGAAATTGGCCAGTCACATTCACTATCGTCACATCCGCATACATTCGGTCAGCAATCCACGGTATACTTCTGTCCGAAATAGTTATATCAAAATTACGAAGATCACATGCCATAATCTTGCTTACCAGGGAGCCATACCCTCCCCATTCAACCTTTAATATTTGCCCCGGCAAGCAAGCATGTTCGGGTACACCCTGATGCACCACTTCCACCATATATGAAAGCATATCCGATTTCACCTCCGAATCTCCGCATACACTCCCCACCGAGTTAATACCACGGGCGTCCCCTAACCCGGCTGAGGGCGGCCGAACCGAAACCTCCATCGGTGTTTTCCCCGAGTTCTGACATACTGCGGCATGTGTATTACCCTCTGCCCCCACTCCACCGCCTAGGAGGGGCTGGCAGAGTTTCCCGGATTCCCGGATTCCTTCAATGCTGCCTCGCGCTCCGCTTGTCTCTTCATACTCGCAAAATGCAAAGCTTGCTGGTCACACTCAGTTATCAGATGGCCTTCTTCCCTGCAATAATAGCAGATAGGTTTTTTAAACGTGCCTTTCCGGAACGGCTTACGTTCGGCTTCTGGCTGAGTTTTCTCAGCACTCTGCATCTTCGGAGTAGACTTGGACTTCGTAGCATCCCAAGCTTTGAAAGCATAAAATTCACCAAGCAAACCCGGACTTATAGGCAGGCTGCTAACACCCTCCACCTTAGCAACTGCCGCAACATTTTCACCTCTCGATCTCTCGCTGCCTTCCGACCCCCCTGACACAGTCATCAAACTAGCAGCTAATCGAGGGTTATTCTTAATCACATCCCCATAGCGCGTGGCAATAGCTCCGGCAGCCGCAATATTCTTCGGCTCTTGCAGCGCTACATGCATAGCCATTCCTGGATCCACCAAACCGTCCAGAAACACCTTCATAGCCATAGTGTGTAACGTACTATCCCATTTCCCGAACGCATGCAAAGCCTTCTTAGAAACAGTATCTGCAAAGTTAGCCGGAGTTTGACCCGGAGTCTGCCTCAGAGCCATAAAAGCATCCTTTCGCGTCTGAGAAGACATAGCCGAGCTATGTACCGCTTCCATCATACGTAACAATTCCCGAACTGTATATTTATTCGGCTTAATGGAAGTAGCATGGGGCATATTTTCTTCAACTGCAGCAATCAACTGCACCTTATACGTGTGATCGCTCCAATTCATTGCTCGAGCAACCACAACCGTCTTCCGCTGATATTCTCTCCAATCCTGCTTACCATCCCATTTCGGGAAAGTAAGGGGTTTCGGCCGATGTTCAGGCATACTAGGGTCCATTTCATGGATTTCAAACGCCTCCGGTTCATCCTCCGGATCATAATCAGCAGCAGGATCGATGGATTTTCGCTTTCCCACATCAATAATTGCAATATTACCACCGTCCCCCGCCACATCATAAACCGGACTTTGAAAAGCAACCTTCCTTTTCGGGGTTTCCGGAGCTCTCTGACTCTTATCTTCCCAACCACCATGGGGAGTACCCACAGCCCTTCTCTGATCCATATCCCGTGACTGAATAGGATCTACTTTCTTTCCTTCATTCGCAAAACGTGTTGATTGCGGAAAATCAGGTAATTCACCCATCAATCTGGCATAAGAAGCCTCCGTTACCCCAGGTGGCCGAATCGGAGTGCTAGCAGCTAGACCCCAATCCCGTTTGGGCGGTAGTATCCTAGACTGCCGCCTGACATTTTCTAATTCAGCTTCGGTGGCTGCCGCTTTTCGGGCCAACTCCTCAGCAATCGACAATTCCGCCAACCTGTCAGCTTTTGAGGCCCTAAGCTCCTGTTGCAAGGTGAACATTCTCTGTTCCTGCTGCTCAATCACCAAATGCAAATTTCGTTCATTCTTCCTAGCGTTTTCCAATTCCCGGGCTGACTCGGCAGCTACTTGCGAACCACGAGTAGTTGTCATGTGCAACGAGTCAGTCAGTTCATTAATGCGCTTCATTTGGACCCCCAATAGTGTATCCATTCGATCAAACGTCAAATGCTGTCTACGCACTGTATATTGTTCATCAGTATTCTGCAGGTGTTCGGACATTTCATCTTCGTTTCTCATCCTACGTTCGGGAAAACGCAACCTAACTGGCGCTTGAGCACCTCTAGGGACAGGACTAATAGGCTGCTGTCTTCCCCTCCTTACACCTACATTTCTATCAGGTGTACGGACTTCATCCCAAAGCCCGCTTCCTGCCAAAGAACCATTATCTGATCCTAAAGACTGAACCTCCACCTGATTTTCCAATGCGTCTACAAACAATTCATTTTCGGCACGACGAACGGGTCTACGTTCCATCAACCTACGGTATTCCGGTGGGGGCAAATGGACCTCCGCGGGAGCAGGCAACCTCAACTCGGCCGGAGCCGGAGCCGGGAGCTGCATCGGAGCCCGCCTCACCGGAGCCGCAAGCACAGGCGGAACGTCCACTACTATCTCCCCTGCAGGAGGATTGACTACTACAGCGGGCTGGATCGGGACAGGTAATAAATTAGCTGCCTCCGCTCCGACTTCAAGTTCCACATTTTCTACATCTTCAATGATTTCTACACCATCCTGTTGATTCGGATCGACCTCCTCCTCAACAGGTTCTACATTCAAACCCGGGGCCGCCAGTTCCGGGTTCTCCTGAACCTCTTCCTCCTCGGGAAGAAGAACAAGAGCTTCCTCCGACACATCATCCCTCCCAGCCATAAGGCCGGAGTTCAAAGACTAAAATACAAAACAAAGTACAAAGAAACCCGAATTGGTCACGGCACCAAATTGTAATGTCTGCTTATTTACTTGTACGGCGATTCGGGTAAATAACAACAAGAATAGAACAACACAGATCTCCGAGTCCTTGCTAGCACTTTAGTCTTTATTGCCGACTAAAAACCCTTCAACCACAGTGAAAAAGGTTCTCCCTCCGCTTCACAGAAGAGAGGGATTAGAACAAAAAAGTTATAGTAAAGAAAGGGTAGTTTAAGACAAGAATTGACATCAGACATATGCTAACAGTAAAATATTAAAATAAGAGAGACAAAACCCCCACACGACATCTGGTGGCAAACCATCCCTGCAACAGATAGAACAGCCAGCCCGAATCCAGTCCGGCCGGCCGCACCCGGATAACCGGGCGACTAGACCGGGAGTTCGGGATACTGGCTAGCAGCGCCGGGCCAGAGCGGGGATAACCGCTCCGACCCGGCACCACCACACTCAGCACCACAATATATTCAAAATGGATAGCGGTATTGTTGATATGTTTAAAGGGTGGGTGGCATTGACGTACACAGCACATTGTGGTGTGTACGTCTACGGTATTTAACACTAAATCAAATGGATATTGTAAGTAGAAGGGATAGAGAGAGCTAGGGTGGGTGGATGGGTTCTATTTCTGTTGAAAAAAGCGTTGAAAAAAGAAAATCCAACACTCAAAAAAAATAAATCAGTAAGTAACACCACCTTAACCTTAAGGGCGAGAGGGTCTTATAAGGGGGTTTCTCCTTGAAACCGTTGCTTATTGTCTATGCACTGAGCATTATAAAAACGAAAAAATCCTTTTGATACTTCAAATATTAGTGAAGTTATAGTCTTTCAAAGTTACCTGTCTCTTAAATTTTGAGCTAAACTACTTAGCCTAAGAGTCTTTTTAAAAGGAGATAGACCATGTAAGAAACAATGATGTCCAGACAGTGACAGTCAAATAGGAAAATGCCACATAGTCTTTTTATCATAATTTTTCTGTAAGAAATGCGATTTGTACTTAGTAAATTGCACATGATCCAAAATTTTCTGCTCTACTTGTTGTGAGTTGAAATTTAGAAATTTCATCTTTTTATATCACCATAGCAACCATTTACCAGATGTACAGTTTTTCAATTGAAAAAAAGGATTGTTTGGTTGCCATGGAAATCATTCTAAAGGAACCATTTTCAAAATTCATCAATTTTTACGACCATTCATTTTATTCAGCATGAAAAACTGAATAAATGGCACTTTTGCAAAAAAATAAATTTAGATTTAGATTTTTTTCCAATTTAACAATAAATATTGCGTAAATTGATTTATAATTCTTCCAATTTAGGTACATCCTATTGTGGGCACCAAATTTTCTGCATCTACCAAGCACAAAAACTGTTTTCTGATTATAGGTCCTTGCAACACTTGCAACACATTGGTATAGGAGGAAGAGTGTAGAATAACATGTTTTATTAAATGACTAGCATGTCTTATAGGCAATATTATGGGGGAATTGGCCTAAATAATAGTGCATAAATGCACTACTCGCCCTGATAGGGTTAAGATACTCGCGGGTAAAATTTCCGGACGAGATGTGACCAACCCGCCCTCTGTGGGTGGATAAGACTACATCAACAATTTGTGAAGTCACCCAACCCATCAGTGTCCACTCCCCATATATACACGACCCATACTTCTGGCCTTATTTTTAATGTTTTCCCCTGAAAGTGGCGACCTGTAAATCGCCTGAGAGAAACTTGACTTAGTTAGCTACCCTTTTGTCTGGAAAAACTACTGTGTTCATGGTCCAGAAATGCGGTTTTCAAAACATTCATGCACCCTCTATCTGTTGTCACTCACTCCTGCCATGTTTACATAGCTTCAACCACCCAACAGCTATACCCTTACTAGCCACTGCCACCCTTACATAACACCCACACTCACAGCTAGCTTGTTGACATGTAGGCTATTTATAGGGTGGGTGTTGTAGCCTACCCAACACGTTGGTGTTGGGTAGGCTACATTATTTGATACTAAATCAAATGGATATTGTAGGTAGGAGGGGTAGAGACAGGGTGGGTGGGTGGGACGATCTTTTATTTTTAAATATAAAAACAATCTAAAAGCGCTCAGATCTGGTGAAATATAACCAATTATTTACTTCCCACAAATAAATGTCTTGCTGCGGTAATTTTCTGGACCCTTAAAATGTATGTTTAGATACAAAGATTATGATCCTTAGTGGCTTAGAAGCTGAGATATTAGTTGATATAGGTTTATGAATGATGGCGATCTTGCAAATCCAAGATGGCCTCCGATCTAGCCCTTCTATACACTTGACAGTATTGTTATAGTTGATATTTATATTATTCTTACTAACAGTTATTAACAACACTATAATTCTTTTTACAGTTGTATACCATAGTGAGGGCGCATAGGGCCTGATGACAATATTTTGTCATATATTTTGTTTTTGTTTTAATAAATACAACCTGATCTTTTTTTAAATGGTATAGGTGTGTTCCTTGACCCTGAAAATGCATGTTTAGACACTTAAGATTCTAATCCTAATTGGTATAGGAGCTGAGATATTGGTAGATGTAGGATTTTACATGATAGTGATCTTAAAAATCCAAGATGGCCACCATGATATATTGGTAGAAAGTGGTGCCTACCAAAAATGGACAAAATTTGGTGCTTTTGTCACGAACGTCCACATTAATTTGCTAAGCTGCCCTACTACATCCGAATGAGTTTGTTTACTTGGTGAGCTGGGTCAGCGTGTGGGTCCACTGCTGTGCACTGATTGGCTGTTGTAGACCATGTGGGCATAGAGAGCGGGGATGCCCCATCAGGTACCGGAGAATCCCCACTCTCACATGTGACGTGGTGGTGCCCTCCACAGTGCTGGCTGCTGCTGTAGAGGGATCTCCCATTCCCCTGTGTGTCTCATGCAATTGTTTTCTTGAAAACATACATCAGTGATTTGAACATAATCAGTCTGGAGAGTTGCTTGTGAAAAAATGTAAGACAATTCGTGAACACAAGTTTAATAAATAAGACATCACCTAGACAAGGCTGACTGTACCTGGTGAATGGACTATACACCGCCCTCATTATAAGACATTCTGCCTTCTAAGAAGTCTTTATGTCTGCACAAAGCGTGAATAAATACAAACCTCTTAGTACGTCATTCTGATCGAGTTCAAAGAAGTCACAGCTTTTAACCCCGTCCTCACGGTAGGGTACAGGGTATCAACATGTTCCAAATGACAAGGCCAATCTTGATCTATATCTATTTAGATGATAACCATGGTAACCAAAATTTCGTACATCACTGTATCAAAATTGGAATCTCGATTCAAAATGCTTTTAGGTGATATGTAGTTTTTATGTCTAAATAGGTGTCAAAGTTTTGTTTTGATTAAGATAGATGCATAGGAATAATTAAAAATTAACCCCAAATTCCCTGGGGAGGCTGGGCCTGAAGAATTAAAGAGCCTAATGTTAAGAGTAACGAGTCTCTTACTTAAAGAAAGAACGCATATAAAACGTCATGCCACAATTAACATTCGTGTAAATAAGTACCCCAACTAAAGTGGAAGTAGTTGGGAATATTTGGATTTTTGCACTTTACTTACAATCTGTGATGTTTTCTACAATTGTTTCTTTACTACAGTTCTCACTCTCTTGCTACCATGTGACGGGGATCGGGATCGGGATCCCCGAGGCATCGTCGTTCTAGTTCTAGTAGATTTAGTTGTACATTAGGTTCAATTGAAAGACCTGCATTTTGCAGATATTATATATCTAGTGTCAATGCACATGTACTTTGGAATAAAAATCTATATTATATATATAAATACATAATCACTCAGGCATTTGATTATAAGACGCAGAGAGCAACCAATAAATAATCTTATAATTCGCACCATCTTTTATTGTGCTATGTTAGATTGAGAAGATTTTGGAGTTTTTACTATTACAATGCAAATCCTCTGATGGTGGTATATATAACCTAAGACTAACTGTTGTTTCCTAACAAAATTATATGTTCTTGTGAAGTGGTTCTCTACTTGATGGCCCCTCCTTTGTTTCAGTCAAAGCAAATGATGGGTACTCCTTGGGCCTCTGTAATTATAATGTAGTATAATGGTTATAAAATAGGTACGAGCGACCCTATTTATTTCTGGAGTATACAAGTTAAACTAAACACGTCATTGAATTACAATGTGAAATATACTCCTGGAAAGCTTAGTAAAAAGTGTAGAACTTATTTTAATTCTTTCAATCAATCAGTTTTTATCGTAAGGCATGTCAGGTGATGGTTTTTATCTGTTTTTAATTACCAAAAGATGGTGACATTCATCTGTATTTATCTCTCTTTATCTGGCTTAACTTGTGTTGGTTTCATATGCATACAGGTCTGAGGAATCACTAATTATCATTCTTTTACTTTACTAATCTTTTTATAGATATTTTACTACTTCATATCGTACCAATTTACAGGTACCAATTTAAGTACCAATTTAGACTATGGTAACATTTTGTATTTTCTTCTTTTCTCTAACGTCTTTATACCAATCTAAGTTAAATTTATAGCAATGTATCATTGTAATATTGTTCCGAATTTAAATAAATGAATAAATAAAAACAGTTGATGCTGCTTCTAATGTGATATCCCATAATCAGGGGTAAACTTCTAATGAAGTTGGGCTTTCAACCTGCCTCAAGTGTAATACATTTGCAGGCAAAGAGTAATAAACATTCCTTAAAGCTACTTTTTTTAGCTCTTACGCTTAAGACTGTTGATAGATTCAATCCTATAATTATGCGAAGCAATGAATGACTTTGGTAAGTAAATCTGGGATTGTGATGTCTTAAATTTGCATTAAATGAAATCTTAAGGGTGGCAACTGAAAATACATTTTTACTAATGTGTAAGTAACAAGTATACATACTGTGTTTTTCATTAGATTCCTTGCACAGCTTAGAGTACTTGTTGGTCATTTTCAGTTTGGTGAGTCCCACATTGAACAGAGCAGGGAAGGGACTGTCCTTCCTACTCATCACAGCTTGGCCCCCAAGGTGGCACAGCACTGGACCAGGAACCTGCCGAACTTGATCTGCTGTACCACCAACCCATAACATGTGGAGGGCTAATATGGCATCGATCTAAATAATTTTTTTAAAAAACATTATTCAGGATGATATATATTGGTGTTATCACAATCTTCTCAGAAGTTCCTGATAAAAATAAGATATGATATCAGTGATAGCACTATATGTATAAAATTGAGAGCAGATCAATTCTGTGTATACCCTACTTAGAATAGCAATAATATGCAATACTGGTTTTTATAACTTATCATAAGTGCATTACCTTCATATTTTTAACTCGATTTGCTTGAATGCATGTGAAGCATGACCCATAAATACAACCACATGATCCAATCATAATAATAGAAAGTAGGACACCCTACATTGCCCATGGGTAATCATGCTTGCGATATTGGCCAGCTTACCAATATCAAGAGTTTTTTAAATCATGACCTAATGGTCTTAAGTTGGACTTTGTTCCATAGAGTTAGGTCTAAATAGACATAGCAGTGGGCGGAAGACCATGGTTATTCTGTAATGAATTATCAACCGTGAGCCCATATCTCAATATTGATGTCTTATTGACAATTGATTATTAAACATAACATAACATTGCAGACTGTCCTTAACTCAACTGCCATTATTACAGAAGATTTGCTGAATAAAAATACTAAATGAAACAAAATAACCTCGGAGTATCTGTTTTTAAGCTACACTCATGAAATAAGCGATAAAATGGAAATTAACACTAACCTCTCCTGATCGCAAGGCAGTCAACACCTCAGTGGCAGTGACATAATAGTGCAGATCATCTGGATGACCTGAGAAACCAGTTGAGTGTCTTTTCAAGCAGAATTCATTTGTATACCATCCCTTGATAAAGCCTGTGGAAATGTTTTATATTATTTCACTTACATCAACAGTTTAATTGAATTCTTTATTTGAATAAATGACATTTAGGTTGTTTGCATGTAATGAACAAGGTAGGGAGCTAATATTTACACTTTCATGAAGAATAGATGAAATGAATAAATGAGGGGATTTAAGGAGTAGGGGGAAAGAATAAATAGGGGAAGTGAATAAAAAGGGGGAATGAAATAATAAGTGGAATGGTTAATGATATCCCCATTTAATTATATCATTTTGATATATTTATTATGTTGCTAAATACACAGGTCAACCTCCTTCTGGAGACATGAGTAACAACTGGAGTATTTAAATGGCTTGGGGTAATGGATCACCACCTGGGCTGGTGGTTGACTGCTCAATATGTGATCTGCTCTGTGATAAACAGGTTATATGTAAGGGGGACATAAGACCCGTTTTATACTGGACCACCACCTGGGCTGGTGGTGGCTGACTGATCGCTATTCTGGACCACCTCCTGGACTGGTGGCTGACTGGTCACTATACATAGATTTCACATGACGTCACCTGGGTGGCTGGGGAACCACACTGGCCGCCATCACAGGGGTCAGCGCTACCCTTGTGTCTATGGCGTGGTTATCAAAACAAAGCTGATAAACCTCCCAATATGGGATACTTGAGTAATACTACACTAAAGAAGGACAACCTAACCTAAGGGTTTGTTAAGGCACATTAAAACTGGTAAAGGTTAAAAGAGCCAGAAAACCGTATTTTCAAGTATCGCAGCACACATAGACATCTAATGAGTCCCCAGCAATGGTGACGGCGGTGACGTCAGTGGAATCTATGTATACTGGACCACCTTCTGGGCTGGCGGCTGACTGATCATTGTACTGGACCACTTTCTAGGTATTGTAACTTGTTGGTGGAGGCAGCTGGGAGACTATGGCTGGGTTTTCCACTGTCCACATGTCTTTGGTTCAAGTGGAGCATCCTTGGGTAAGTCCTAGGAGAGAAAGGGTAGAAATCTCCCACCATCAGATGAATCATAGTATGGCCGGCCATTAGCACCCTCTAGTAGTATTGGTCCTGCAGGCTGTGGAACTTCTATGGAGAAGCTGCAAAACTGTGATACCCCTACCGACATGCGCCGCTTACTAGCCATTACCGACCACTGGTTTTCCACTATCTGCCCTGGCAGCAGTCATTATAGCTACTCACTAGATGGTCACTCTGAAGGGTTTGCATGCTGCCAGCAAAGGTTAGCCTCTTATTAAGCGTTGCTGAATGCAGCATTTCTCAACCCTTACCACAACCTCTCCTCCCGTCCTTAGTAACGTGGTACTCATCAGCAAATACTATACATTTTTAGCTCTTTAATGTAAGTTCAGATTTCAAGTGTAATGTCTAATATGGGTGTCATATAAGAAACCTCTATTGTATTGTATTATCAAGGATATAAGCA
This sequence comes from Sthenelais limicola, assembly GCA_942159475.1. Classification (NCBI taxonomy): domain Eukaryota; kingdom Metazoa; phylum Annelida; class Polychaeta; order Phyllodocida; family Sigalionidae; genus Sthenelais; species Sthenelais limicola. Next base: position 63,999,336 of record OW804097.1, on the reverse strand, counting down.
TACATGTGGGGGGATTGTGGTTTTAGATTTGTCCCTCAAAACCCAAAGGTTTTGCAGAAGTAAAACAGCCTACTTGTACACATGTTCTATGGATAAAGGATATATATATCAATTCAATTTGATATCTGCACTTTCCTGTTTGGATGCAAGTGCACCGTTTAGCCATCATTCAAATGTGGACAATGAGCAACAATGTAATTATAACTTAAAATATGTTTTCAAGTCAAACCAAAGCTACCCAATGCAGGTGCATAGATACTATAGATAAGGATGTACTGCTTTATACTATTATAGCCGGTGTTAAAACCATAATTTTTTTCTTTACATTGTTTTTCTTACCATACCACAATAGGGCGATGGCCGGTGTATCAACTGAATAAGTGGGGAGGAATTATTTTATTCATTCCGATTTTTGCATGTGTAATAACACTAAAGTGAACATGGGTGAAAAATGTATTTGGTCAACTCAGTACACAGATGCATGGTGACCCTGCACCCTACACTCATGGCGCTGGTGTTGCTGCAAGTCCCCTAGCTGGTGGGAGATCCCATCATATTACACGAGTCACATTTTCCTATGAGCAGCACATGAGGACGCATGTATTCCTCAGTCAGATATTCAAATACACAGTAGATATTCTGTCCAGCTATTCTACCTGAAAATTTGGGGGGATTATCTTTATTCTTATAAGTTTCAAATAATCTTTGTGTTTCATAATTTCAGCTTTTGTATCAGATCTCACTACCAAGGAAACGAATAACGGCCATTGCATCCCCTGAGAATAGGACCAACTATTGTAGGTATAATTTATTTTCACTTATTTTCCCTGAGCGGTTTTGATATGATATTGTACAATTTGGGGTATATGAGTTATTTCTGATACATTCATTAAGACAAAAAACGTTTCTTCCATTTATTTCTAATCTACAGGCAATAGTGATGGAGACATATATATATGTGCTGTGCTTCAGCAATGGTCAGTCTTGCTGATAAAAAAGGTTACAAGATGCCAGTGTACTTTTTTCCAGATGTGTTTATTATAGATCTATCCTCTCCATACAGAGACATCGAGTTAGCATAATAAATGTATAATGAGAAAAAGACTTTTAGTTGACAGCAGCATATTTCTAGATGTGACAAACAACAAACACAGAGAAACACAAGAAAACACTCGAAACAGTATGTGAAGACAGTTCTAGACATGAGAAACCATTGATTAGCAAAATTGAGGTACTTACAAGATATTGAAAATTTAAGATAAAGTTAAAATTAATAATTCAAGATCATGGAATTCCAAGACTTGTAAAAAAAACCCATAAAAAATGCAACATGACATGGTCCCTATGTATATTCAAAGTCCCATAAAACCTCACATGTTCTTAGGCTCAACTCTCTGTCAGCTCTCCAGTCATAATTATATCCCATCATTGTACATTTTTAATAATAGAATACAAGAGTTCTATAGATACAGACCGATTTTCTTTCCCTGGAGTCTGTTGATATCCAACGTCTTGCCCTTCAGTGTGTACAGAAAGCCATCTGGAGCCTTGAAGAATGATTGACTGAATGTGAATGAACGAGCGCGTTCGAATGTGTGGAACATTCCGAAACAACCATCATACCAGCGTCCAAAAATCCCTATTTAAAGAGATAAACCACAGTTCAACTGGGAAAAAAACTGAAAATAACATTTTGTTTAAACTTTGCCTCGTGAAAGAACAAGGTTATGTGAATTCAAAAAGCCAATAAAAACAATATGTCACCGGGTTAGTTTTCATTTTAGGGAGCCTCAAAATTTATGGTTGTTCACTATAGAAGTCTATGAGAAAAGGACAATTTTTTCGTTTTTTCAGTATAAAAAAAAAGTTGAAAATAACTTTCTCCTAAAAATCTCTATAAACATAGCTAACATATTGCTTTACCCTTTCAAGCAATAAAAAATGGGGGTCACTGACCTTTTAAAAAGTTATTCAACTGAATCTGCATCCCGGTGAGTTAAAAACAGGAATATTGAAGATTTTCAATGCTAAATAATATATTTCAAAATATGTTGATACCCTGTTCTTTCATACATGAGGGTAAACATCTACAGTGTTTAGAAGACATTTCAATTGAAAAATGTTATTTGTCTGTCTGAAATCTTGGAAAAACTGAGAAAATATCCATTTTTCCCACATACTTCAATACTAAACTTTGCTGGTCCCTAGAAAGAAAAAAAATATGCTGAGATCCATTCTTTTTTGCTTTTTGTTATCCTCCAACCATGTACTTTCTCAAGACAAAGTTTGAAAAAATTACTGTCAATCCTTATTTTTCATGCATTAGTTCCTTTAACTCCCGCCTGCAGCAGTGCGTATAACAGTGGTTTATCTCTTTAATCAAAAGTTGGACAACACATATAATTCTGTAAAATATTTCATCACAATTTAAAAGTAAAGAATAAATATGTCATCCACTCTTGAAAAAGAAAAGATTAGTGACTTATTCCAGGAAATCAAGCATCTGAAATTTCTGTTTTATTTTCATGATCATTATCTCATTATCTTTATTCTCATGATCATGATATTTTAGCTACTACAAAATTTAAACATGAATATCAGCTTCTAATCCTGAATTAGTGTTACAGCTACAAATGTGATTTGGAGCAGGAATATAATAAGTGAAAATGTGAAAAAGATGCCTCAGGAGCAAAACAAAACTAACAATGAAAAAGCTTTAATTGTGAAATCAATTCCAGATTTGCAATGAAGGGTGACCACTTGGACACGTTTTGTATATAACCTTGCAATAATGTAGAAGATCTGAATGAAGATGGTAGAATTTAGTTTATACGAATGAAACTTCAAGTGCTTACCTCTCCCGCCTGATTGTCTATCACCATCGTTGGACTGCCAGCAAATATATGTATCATGTTTGCTTACACGGCAATCTAAGTTTGCTTCTTGACACACTAGAAAATCCATAAATTGAATTGAAATAGTGTTATAATCGCCTCTTGAGGTGCAAAGGAGTTCTGCACTAGAATGCAAGTGGACTTCCAAAAAGATCACCTACATTCCCCTCCTTTGATATCAAAAAGACTGTGCTGCCCAGAACATAAAACAACCAGAAAAACCAAACCAAATATCCTCAATAGACTCCCTTGTAAGTTATGTATTATATGTAGTGGTTTCTCAGATCTGTAGTTTATTTCAATATTATTTTTATGCTAACCATATTCTTCCTACTAGAGGAGTAGGAGTAGGAGCCAGGACTGGCCAGGGCACAAATTCACTACCAGACCCAGCTGGGTGTGAGCATTCACAGGGGTTACATGTATCATGATTTGGGAATTGGCACTTGTGCTTATTCCTCGGCATTGCAACGTTCTGAAGACTCCTCTCTCTCCTTCTATCTCTTCAACCAATCACACTCCCCTTCCTCCAACCGTCACCTTCCTTCCTACTTCCGCCCCTACTTCCTCCTTCCTTCCTCTTCAGCTCTCTCTCCTCTGCGGTCTCCGCGTCAACATTGTTTTTAAGACCCCACCCTCCTCTCCCCTTCTCTCTAAAATCTCACAGCCATAGGGCTATTAGTATACATCATCATAATTATCATTAGTGTTATCTCTGAGTGATAAACATGTAATCAAGGACTCAAGAAATCACACAACTCCGACTCCTAACCCATCAGAGACAAAAATAAAAATACATTGTTCCCAAATAAAATACTTGATCTTAACTCCTTTCTCTGCTTTTCTGTACAGACAACATAGAAAGCTCGGGGACAAGGAGCTACATATTTCGGTTAGAACAACAATATATCATAGGAAGGCAATATATGGGGCTCTCTGGCCGATATTCCAAATAGACTATAAAAACACTTCCTATATTAACATTAGAGCTTAAAAACTACCACATATATAATGAATATGAAGTAGTTACCTGCGTCCATCATATCCACTCCAAGACCGGAGAGTTGACCGCTTTCTGGGTCCCTGTTAAGCATAACAATAATGAAGTGATCACATTTCAATCTGTAGTTTCAAATACATTCCATTCCAACCAAACAGAGTTGTTCATCCAGAGAAGCATGCAGTGCTAGAAGTCCTGCATTGGCATATTATAGAAATAGATTGCAGATGCAAGATATACTTTTATAATGATTAATGATCACTAAATCGCCTGCGGCTAACACAGGGAACTTCAAAGATAATTCATTGACCCCAATCTCCTCAATCAGCATGAGGAAAAGGCGGATTAAAGTAAAGCTGAAATGTGATGCATCTATGGCTATGCCTAGTGTTTATATCATTTTATTTTTTAATTTCAAATCGGGAGTATAAAGCAAAGACCCAATCTGACCCTTCTGCTTGCATGGACGTAGTGTAATCATGTATACTGTAACAGGGTGTTCACCACGCAGCTATATTTAAATTTAAAATCCTTAGTATGTATCAGGCCTACGTTTACTGTTGGCCATACTGGTCAAGGTAAGCAAGGGGTCACATATCCCTGTGCATCAGTTCTCACAGCACAGGCCCTCACATCACTTCTCATATTATTCAACCAATACCGATATTATATTATATACTATTATTATAACAAAATATAATTGGTGACACACAATAGCTCTCCTATATACATGTATTGGGTTCATATATACAAACAATGTTCATATTTGGTGTATATACTCACGTATAAGCATATCTTCCCGTATTATAATGTGACCTCAAAGTCCATATTCTGTGTGGTTGTGATGCAGCAAGCCCTAGATCTATGCACAGCAGCAGCACAATACCTAAACCACAAAAGGAGAGTTAAGCCGGGAGTCCACGAGGCTATTTAAAAGCCCTATCACAGTTAAAACACCCATAGATCACCTGAGTATTTGAACGCTGATGGAGGCCAAAGAAGACGCCCAGTGGATTCCAACGGGGCTGGGGTTCTGCTATGGCGACCAAGATAATTACTCTGGCATCTAATTTAAACATGTTCATATCAAGCGTCCAGAATCCCTCAAATCACCATAGTCGCTCATGTTAATTTCAAATCATTACTTGAATCACCAGGACATTAGTGAATGCATCACCAAAGCCAAACGCCCTGTATTTTGCTTGCTACATGGATTATCGGCTTAAACATCCAGAATCCAAGTGTTATCATTTGGTATAGACGCCCATGTCAATTTCAATCAACAGATCAATGCTTGGAATTGCCAGAATGTTACTCAACACAACTTCCAATGCCCTGGATGCCAAACGCCCTGTATTTGCTCGCTACATGGATTCTCACCTTAAGGTTGACCCACACATGGGCTGACAAAGGCTGATTTCAAAACCGAGCCGATTTCAGCACTCCCGATGATTAGAAATGTGAAATCGGGAGTTGTTATCAGACCCAAACATGCCCAATTTGACCCCCGATTCCTGTTTTGGTCCACACATACACGTTTCTGGGCCGATTTGGGGGTCGATTCTCGATTAGTGACTCATTTTCATGTGGGACATCACATGTAAAAACAAAATTTGAAAACAAATATTAAAGTTTACTATCATTAAGAACAAGCAGGGATGCAAGTTGGGGTCTGCAACATTGGTGGAAAAGTTTCATTGTCTGGTTGGGGGAGGGGGTCTGAAAGTGCCGCACATCAATTTAGTGAATCATAAAAAAATGAACCACATTGGCATACGTAATAGGTAATCTTCCCAAGGATTGATTCTTGGTCCACTAATGTTATTAATTTTGACATAGTGGCATTAGCCAGTTTCTAGACAGGGCTAGTTATATATATTACATGCAGGCGATACCATCATTTAATATCATCAAAGCAATATGTAATGACCCTTTAATACAATGCAACACGCCTATGTCAGTTTGCAGAAGTGGTGCGATGTAGAGGACGCTACCAAAATCACCCCTGGGGTGAGAGTGTCAAAAAAAATAAAAAATTGTTGTTAAACGATTTTTTTGTAAACATCTCATTTCAAAATTTTGCTAGCCATGATTTAGAAATAGAATGGCCAGTACGCTTAATTTTTTCCTCACACTCCCACCTCACATACATAAAACTATTAAATTTATAAACTTCTACCTACTTCTTTAAACTTTTCTACTTTAAACTACTTCTAGTGTGAGGTGAGACCCCTAGATTTCCAGCAACTGAAATATAGGCATTTTAAATCCTTGCTATATAGGCGACTAATCAGTGCCTGTGTTTTCATGTATTTTATATTGAAAATGTACTTTTGAACAGTTCCACATCATTTATTGACCATTTTCATTGTAACCCTGGCTATATATTTTTTAAATAGCCTTACAAATACATGTTGCCGACGAATACTCAATCAAAATGCTAGCAGGAAATAGTGAAAAAGGTGCAATGATATGAGTTTTGCAATGCAAAAGCATTTTGCAGATAATTTATGTCAATCTTCTTCGTTTATCTAGCAAGGAAGTTAACATTAAACCTTTTTACAAATATTCACAGCACTCTTCCCTCACCTCTCGCCTCTCGTCCCTCATCTCTCATTTCTCGCCTCTTCTTGCTTTTCCCCATATTTGGTATTTTAACATTTCAAAAGTTATGGCCCCCTGAACGCTGAGTTCCCATTATCCATAGGAATAATACTCGTACTATTTTTGTTATCCATGTTTTCATACGTTGTTGATGTTGTATGCTAGTTGTTTATGTTTGCTTATGGTATAGTCATGTATGTATACATGTAAGTAATCATTATATACCTCTCTCTGATTCTGATAAAAACTGATAACCTGTGACGCAATGCAGGACTAATAGATAGTTGAAGATTGATGTCGTAAAAGAATCTTTAGAGAATATTTTTCTTATTATTACTATCATAAATATATTTTTTTCGACCTCAGTAATTGCGGACAAGACTAACTGTAACTGATGTAAGACTGTCGCTGAATAAACATATCTTAAACTAAAACTCCTCCTTTAACTTACAAATTATTGAGAGATAATTATATAATAATGTCATTACGGTAATATGAAAATCTACTATATTAATTGTATTCATATATCCGAATCTGTACTTTTAATGAATTATTTTGAAAGTATCATAGTACAATGTCAGGTTTTGAAAATAAACCAACAAACAAGGAGGGGGACGAGGGGTGTGAAACAGTAACGCGGGGGCAGGATGGGGAGATGGAGGGGTGAGGATAAGGAGGAGGAGATGGAGGGGTGAGGAGAAGGAGGAGGGGAGGAGGAAGAGTGGGAGAGAGGAAGGAGGGTGGGAGAAGGAGGCGGGATGAAAGGAGGAAGGGGGAAGGGGAAAGAGAGAGAGGGTACAAGAGAGAGAGAATAGAGGGAGGGGAGAGAGAAGAGGAGGGGGAAGAGGGTGTGGGAGAGAGGAGGGGAGAGGGAGGAGAGAGGAGGAGGGAGAGAGGGGGACGGATTGAGGGTGTGAGAGAGGAGGAGGGAGAGATATTTATATCCATGCTTGACCTTACTTACAGAGAGAACCTATGAATTCCTGCTCTTAATTTATTTGTCCAAATTCAATTCAATTTAATTATAGGTATTATTCAGTAAAGGAGTGAAATATACTTCATTAATACGGCCTTAGAAACATAAATATATCAAATATAGTCTTAAAATTGTATATATCCTGATACCGCTCAGGGTAACAAACACCAAAAATATCAAAACATTTATAAATACAAAGAGACCTAGCGGAAGGACATAATATTTCTTAATCAGATTTTTCCTAAACTTGAATTATTTGTACATGATCATACCAAGGCCACATATAATTTTTAAAATCAATTCACCATCTAGTTTTTGAAATATGGGGTGGCAAATATTTGACCCTTTTACTAGTGGTTCCTGTGGAAGATGATGACTTTTCGAAACATATTCATATTTCCCACCAAGAACCCGTATATGTATAGATTTTTTTTCAAACTGTAATATATACTGCCTGGGAGTGTCTTCTTTGTTATAAAAGAAAAACATATAGTTTTCACTATCTAGTTTTTTTGTGAGGGCGTCCTGAAATATATTAAATAGCAACAATACGGATTTTTCTTCAGTTAAAATTAATATGGTCAAAATTGTAATTAAATCGCAAAATTAGTTCCAAATTCAATGTGTGTATGTACAATGCATGTGGAGCTCAGTGATTTAAAACTGAAATCAGTTTTGTACCATTCATATTGATAGGGGGTGGGGGTAAAGGTATGGTACATAAATTGACCCTACAATTTTATTTTCAATCATGATTATATGTCCAGAAACTCACCAGATATTTTTAAATTGATATAATCACCTCCATATACTTCATATATGTATATATACATATATACATATCTAATGATACCAGTGAACGGGAAAGACAAAACCCTATATATATATCCATAGTCAGGTAGTAGTCCCAGAACTCGCCACCACTGAACAGCGCTCAAATAGGCTCAAGAACCCTTTTTTGACAAGATCTTTATTCAGTGGTAAATACATAATAACCAACAAACAATCTCGTTCCGTAGAACGGTTTTCCTCATGTCCTGAATGTAATTGCTTTTTGCTCTTGGCCGATTTATGGTGGGTGAAAACACATGCAAAATAAGTAACTGTAAAATAAATTGAACAATCAGGTACATTTGGTACCTGTTTTCAATACTGAAGAATTAAGTCTAAAACAGTTTAGATCAATCATTTTAAGCTATACTAAGATATGATGGATGAGGGGGGAAAAGAGGAATCAATGATTCCATTATAATGAGATGAAGTGAATTTAAGTTTCGACTATTTGTTAAATTTTTGGCACACATTGTTTGGGCACAAATATCACCAAACTCGGATTCATTTGTTAGTAATTATCAACTGAGAAGCAGGACCACAGCATCTACACATTACTGATTAGTGTGCAGAGGACACTACATAGATCAGTTATTATACATATTGTGCTAGAAGACAAGTGCACCTCAGTATGATACGGACAATTTACCGAGCCGTGCTACATCATTGGGTGCCGGTATTCGTGTGACAAATTGGCCGGCCCCTTAACACACTTCTTTGCAGGTGGCGAGCATTGAAAGCTCTGACTGGGCTGGAACTGGGACAAAACAGTTGTATTGGCATAACGCTCTTCCAGTGCTGTTTTTTCGCATAGAGTATTGAGGTCCTTGTGTTCATTGGGATATACAATGCAGTCCTGAAGATATGGTTTTGATAATTAAGTTGCTGCTAAATTATAACCGTCAAGGATTTATCCAATAAATGTACCTCAATATAATAAAAGTTGATTTTAGTTCACATGAATCTATTTCGAAGTTACAGAATGATCTGTTATCTTCAATTAAATTGTAGTATAAGACAAAATATTAGTACACCATTCCAATGTCTATGCATGAATGTTGCAGTTAGCACGTTTTGTGGATTTTTGAATGAAGGCTTTTGAATTTTCCTTCTCTTTGACTTTTGGCATTTAATGGTAATAAGTCGAGGTTTTTTGTGCTAAGTCGAGGTTTTTCGTTTTTTTCAGAACCCACAAAAAAAGTCCTATTTAGAAGATGATGTTTATATTTTGTCCTTGGGTAAGAAATTCATCTTCACATGTTCTTCAGGGATATCAAAGTATTTTTCTCTGCTTTAAATATATCTTAGTATTGAATTTAGAAGTGATTGTAATTTTGTAATTTCCATTTTGGACCTGAATAAAGCTCACAAAGTCAAAAAAAGCAATGGTACCATCTAGCATAAGTTATAATTATTGTGAAATAAAAAGATACCATATTCAACGATAGTGGTTATTGTACCTGTATGTAGAATGCAACTAATTGTAAAAAGCAGGTGAGCTTGAACCACCTCAAACTGTGGAGACGATCCCCCTTACTGCCTAATTTACATTAGCATTAATGTATTATCAATCAATTCAAACGATGCCATCCCTCCAATCCCTATGGGTATACTTACCCCTCAACAATTTGCAGCTTTGAATCATAATTGTGTTCAAGTTTCCTCTAATCCTTCTGCTTTGATAAGTCCGAAAAGGGTTATGGATACCAAGTGCAGGAGTTGATATGATTATATTGAAGTGTATATCTTTCCTCTGGCGAGTTGAATATATGAAACACATGCGTTTGGTGAACGTTGGAATTAGTTTCCCTCCCACCTGTCATGGTACAATAACTGCTAGAGGATGACATGTGGTGTGTAGAACAACTTTGCATTGGACAGGGTGAATATGAATTCACAGAAATATAACAAAAAGTATACAAGAGAAAGGTTACACAAAAAGAGGCAAGTTGTATGTATATTTGTGCCAGATTCTTTATATATATGAAGAGCGTCTATGTACAAGAAGAATCATGCTTTCTTAAAGTAAAACACTGGGCTGGAACACTTGCAGGGCATACAGCTCAATTATGATTTATAAGTGGGAACTCACATTATAATACCGGGTTCTGGGCAATGATATTGTCAGAATCAATCAAGTAATTTCTTTCCTGCTCTCCCAAAGCCTTTCCCTGAGCGCTTCCATATTGGTAGTTGATGACACTGCTGAGGGCTTGTTTTCTACCTGTGAGATTTGTGATGTTATGGTCTAGTGAATTTGTAGTAAACACTCAAGGTGGCCACTTTAGTTCAAGGTCAACTTAGCTATAGGGCTGCACCCCAAGTTAGGGATGTTGCTGTATTAACCATTTTTTTTCTAAATCCTTGGATATGAACATGTTTCCTTTGTTCATAAGATTGAAGATAGATATTAAAAACAATAATTTTGTTTATAATTCAAGTAATAACGATTTTTATCATTGAATTCAAATTTAGAAATTAGAATTGACCACCTGCATAATTATAGTGCAAAATTTGAGTAAAAGGAGAGAATTAAATTTGTCTTCACACAATATGTGAAGGTGAAAACATCACCGATTATATTGGAGAAGTCATGCCCCTAACTACGCCGCCTAGGTAACCACGCCCCCCTTGGTCCCGCTTATGACGTCGCCCCAGTGTTTACCTATGACGTCATAGTCCCAATGCTTCCACGCCCACCTTTCCTTCCACTCTCAACCGCTTCTCCGCCCACGCCACACGTATAATTTTTTCTTTTATATATTGTAATTGTTTATGGTGAAAATAAAACCTCCTGATGAAGGTTTCAAGGCCATTCCTCCGTTCTGTGTTATTCCAGCGTAGTGCGGGCGTCTAAGCCATATATGAAAAAATATTTTTGCAATTGTGCATGTGACAGTTTCAAATACAGACAGCCCTGAATCTCTGCTTTTGTTTCACATATCACAGTACCATTAACATAAAAACTCTAAAAACTAAAAGGAACCTTATAAAATTAATTAAGGCAATTAAGGTTTTAGTTCCTAACTTAGTGCACACCACTATAGAAATACTACCTTCTACTGGTCATGGTCTACTGATCCACTTGACACTTGACCTAAATTCTCAAAAGTATGTATACATCAATGTTTAGCTATGAAATGTTGAAATCTATTGAAAGAGCTCCCCAATGTCTTTCTGCTGCCACTAATTGTTGTTGTACATCCATATGCTTTATAGGTTTGCATTTCTAAGGCATGGAGAAGTCAGGGACTATAAAGATTTAGCTTAGATTACAATATATACTGTCTGGGGCCCAGTGCTCCGTTTCTCGCTACCTATTTCCCCATTGAAAGTGTATGGGAAAATAGTTAGCAAGAAACGGAGCAACGGGCCCCTGTGTGCATTCACCTCCATTGAAACGGATGTTTACCTGCCCCCAGTCTTGTCATGCATGCATAGCACACTGGGATCAACTGTCCAAGTAACAGGCAGAGTCTTCTCTATTAAATGCCGCCTTACAGCCACACACATGATTGGATTATTCATTATAGTGTGCAGAACATAATATCTTAGTTTTCCTCAATATCTGAACGGAGGATATACTGAGTCCAGTGTCCCCCATTAAATTGTTAATTGAATTAAAATCTTGGATTCTCCTTAAGTTGTGGGAGAGGAGGACTTCTGGTTTGCACCTGATTTATACATTTGGTTAAATTTCGCTCTAATAATAATAATAATAGATTTTTATTTCCATATTACATTTACAACAATTGTTATACAATGTAGAATTAAAAGCTCTTGGAGCTTATCCATCTTTTTTTCAGGATAATCACATCGGATCAACTTAATCTTCCCACAAAGTATTATGAGTGCCCATGGAATAAGTACATATGAAAGAATTGCCAGTTCAGAAGGATTATTGAGCATAAGGGACAAAAATAAGGTTTGAGTCAAAGGATTAGCGAGCTTGAGCTGTGAAGGAATCAAGCCTAAGCAGTTGATGGACTCATCACTATTCACTGATTCGGGTGAACAAGTGAGAACAGGAAGTTAGAATTCCTTGTCCAGATCTAATCTGATCTATTTATTATATAATTAAACTGAGGTATTTAGTATTGGCTCATCTACTTAAGGATGCTAGCGGGTATTTCTCAGTTACCAAAAACGGCGGAGATTTCACGACATTGACCAAGTTAATATCTATTTATTTTTTGAACATTTCTTAGGTTAGTGATGTTCAGTTATGTTCACTTCTGAAGATTGAACAGATTAGTATATGTTTTTTTTTCTTGTTTGTTATTGTCTTACGACACCGTAAGGCACCTTGTTTACATCAAGATTCTAAGCTATTCTACTGAGCGTTTTTATGAAAAATGGCAGTTTTTTTAAAAAGAAAAAAAGTTTAGCTAATGGGTAAAGGCTTCTGACATACAGGGGCAAAAGTATAATGGAAAATGGTAAGCTGACATATCAGTTTTGAATGATAATGCCCTCCTCTCAATCCAGGCGGAGGTGATCTGTCAGTCACTCTCACCCACTGCACTGTCAAGTTTGGGGGCCTGCAGCTTCTAAAGTAATCTGGAAACCCCCAATTTTCTTGTTATTTTCAGAAAATATATATATTCCTTAAACTATGATATACTAAAGAATCAGCCAACTGCATTTACAATTTATTGTTTAAAATGGATGTTTGGGAACCCCCTTAAAAATTATATTTAAAATCAGCATGATTTGGAGTACAAAGTGTGAAAAAATCAGGCTGATCTATTTACTTTGGGAAATACCCGCGATCATCCTTAACCCGTGGTGAATCTGACAGGACCAGTGCCGCCACTAGCTTTGTATTGTGAAACCCTCTGCCTCGCCACTATAGTGACTTTGTTAGCATGATTGGCAGAGTGAAGCATCATATAACTCAACCTGTAATAACTTCTTGAAAAAATACAAAATCATCGCCATTTTGTATTTATTTTGTATTTAAATTATTTTATTCAGTGAAAAACAAGCTCTAAAGCTCTAGATACAACGATCCAGTAATAATCAATATCAATTTGCTATTTCTTGTTCATTCACCATCCAAATTTTTTGAGTATTGTAATACAATTCTGCAAGTAATTTTTTAACAGACACAGAGAACGCTTTTTTGTCCAGAATTTGTTTTAAATTTAAAGGAAGTAGGTTCCAAAGACTTCTTATTCTGGCTATACTACTCCACCTTATCCCTTATTTTTTCCACTGGTGTACTTGGAGGCGCGCAGGATCATGCATGCCATATCCATGCCTGCGTGGGTCCTGCGCGCTCCGTTCCATCCAGAAGAGACTATAGTTTCTCTGTAAACGCCTGTAACAGAGTGGTAAAATTTTACAAGAGTTATGTAGATCATAATTAGTAACTCGTTGTTCTCTCACTCTAACACTTCTAACAATCCTTAAGCAGTCATTCTGCAATATTTGCAGTTTTCGTACATTATGAGAAGATGCAAGATCGATAGCAAAATTTCCAAATTCAATGACAGGGAGAATTATAGGTTTTATAAATGGCTAGATCTTTCATGATAAAAAATCTAATTTTCCTCAACCTGTTCTTAAGATTAGTTGCTCTCATACAAGTAATATTTATGTGTTGACTCATGTTCAACTTACTGTCTAACTGAAATCCCAGGTAACGAAACTCATCTACTACATCAATTTTGCTCCCATTGGTATACAATTGATAATCATTTTTTTTCCCTCTAGTACCAATAAAATTCTGTAATTTGGTCTTTTTGATATTAATTTTCAGACCGTTTTTTCCAACCCAAGCATTAAATTTATTAATGTCGTCTTGGATTTCAATTAAGTCATTTTCATTTCTCCTGGTGTGTAATAAAACACAGTCGTCAGCGTACATAATTATTTTACCACCGAATGCAACCTCACTTAAATCATTAATATAGATAATGAGGTTCCGGTTTAGCTGGGAAGTAGAACGCGTACGTTTAAAAGACATCGGTCTTGTTGTCCCCTTTTATTTCAGCCAAACCCAACCGATAGAGCACAGAAATGCGCTAAGGTTCAGTGAAGTTACAGAGAGTACGTAGAACAAAATACTGGGAAGATAGTCGAGACAATTGTGGAAAAATCTACGATTTAAAGTGGAAGCTTGGACACCACGCTGGTATAACGAGCGGCCATATTGCCTCCTGGACACCTCCAGGGCCAAACTTGTAAAAGTGATTTGAGAGTGGCGACACTGACAAGGAAATAAGACAATAGCAGCGGAAGGTAGAAGGAATACTAAAGTGCATAAACGGAACATACGTTTGGACTATAGGAAAAAATAGAGGCGGCAATCTGTTAAACAAAAATCTGAATTTGAAACTGCCGCCGCGCACGCGCAGTACACAACGAGTACACGCGGCAAAGATCATACAGCTAGATCGGTGAACTCTGATGCTCAATCAAAACATAACACTCTGACACGGGTGGAAAGGTGGTAAATATAAAAACTGACTATTGTGCTGCATCGCATAACTGATTGTACGTTACATGTGGAGATTAGGCTGACTACCGAAAAGTAGCGGTGATAAATAGGTCAAGGCGACCTATTTCTACTACGGGTGTAGGTGCGCAGGTCTAGTAGAACCGGAAGAAAGCTCTGGAGTGTAAACATCCGGCAGTAACTCTGAGGCTCTTCGGTACGAATACAGTTGCTAAAGAATATTATTGATGAGTACGACAAAAGATACGGACTCAGCAAAGAGAAAAAGGACGGAGGAGGGCACGAACAACCAGCCTAGTAAAAAGCAAGTAAGCAAGATGTCTGCCATAACCAATGATGAAATCAAAACAATGTTTGATGCGTTAAAAACTCAAATAAGTGACGCCGCAGCTGACACTAAAAAGGACGTAGGCGAAATCAAAACCGCACTCGGTGTGATAGAAGGCGAAAACTTTGATAGAGATAAGAGGGCAGATATTATGGAGGAAGAATTGAAGAAGCAACTTGAGGAATTAGAGCTCATCAGGATCAACATGGTGAAAAAGAACGACCCGAAACTAGTCGCCATAGACATGGCCACGATCGGGGATGAGGAGGAACAGCTAAGGCAACAGATAAAGGATAAAGAGCTGAACCTGATCTTGGATGGAGTTAAAAAGGAGGACAATGAGGATGATCAAATCCTTGGAAATACAGTTGCAGTGGTACTGGAGGAACACATGGGAGTTTCTAAAGCAGTACAGTACTCGACTATGAGACTTGGAAGAGGTAAGGCAGCACCTGTCTTGATCGTGTTTGAGAATGTGACAGATATGAAGGATGTGTGGGGTAAAAGGGATAATCTTGGTAAAAAGGTCGATGAAAACACCAAGAGGCTATACTGGCTAAGGAAAGATTTACCAGACAAGGTAAGAAAGAGGATTACCAGAGCAAGGCCATGCGTGGCAGCAGTAAGAGCGTCGCAAAGATACCCTGTCGTCGTCAACGCATATGGCGATGTTACACTAGGCCAGAGACGTTATAAGTTTGATCAACTAGAAATGCTCCCGAAGCAGTTCACACCTGGATTCCTCGCCAAAAAAGAAGACGAATATACGTTTGTGTTCTTTACCAGGGAATGCCCCCTGTCAAATCATTATGAAGCGAAATTCAAGGTAGACAAAAGATGGTTTTTTTGCATTGAACAATACCTTGCTCATTCTAAGGCTGTAATGGATCAAGATATGCAGAAAGCTGAATTCATACTGACGCTGGAAGACCCAGTACGATGCAAAGTCGCTCTGGACTCCTATGTGACAGATGAAGTATGGGACCAATGGGATGACAACCTTGAATCTACTCTAATGAGAGGCTTGAAAAGAAAAGTCAAATACAACGAGTCGGTTGCTAATTACCTGCTGGCAACAGGAGACAAGACCATAGGGGAAGCGTCCCCTAACATCTCCAAGTGGGGTATAGGGATGGGACTATACCACCCCGACGTATTGGTGCAAGAGAAATGGAACAAGAAAGGAAATCTCTTGGGCCTCTCTTGGATGAGGGTCAGGGAGAGGCTTATAGCCAAGGCAGCAGAAGAGAAAGCGGAAGATAGAGATGATGATGAGAGCGACAAGATGGAGGTTGCTGCAAGCAGATCATAGACAGAAATAATTTGTGTATTAGTGGTGACCTTTATTTTTAAAATTATCATAACAAAATGTATTCTATAACAATTGTAAAACGGGTCGACGCTAAATCAAGTGTCTGTAATACACCCGTCAACACAGAAGTTATGAAAATAAGAGTTGATGATATACACCTAACATGTACTGCTAGCTTATACGATGCGAAAATATATTGTAAAGTGTTCCGATATAATTATAAGACAGAAATCTTGGAAGGTGAGCTGCGTCCCCAAAATCCAAAATGATTGAAGAGAATAATATAAACTTCTACACCTTAAATGTAAATGGATTGGCAGGTCTAAAAAAAAGAAAGGCATTATTTAGATTTTTGAACAAGAAGAAAAGAGCCATATTCGCACTACAGGAAACACACAGTGTAAATAGTGATATCAAAATATGGAGAAACCAATGGCAGGGTACTGCCCATTTTGTCCACGGCAAAAGAAATGCAAGGGGAGTTGCTATCTTAATATCTAAAGATCTGAATGTAGAAATTAAGCATAAAGGAGGTGACGATCTAGGTAGAATCGCATTTGTGGACCTAACGTTAGAACAAAAAGAACTGTCAATATTCTCAGTGTATTTTCCAACAAAAGATGCTTATAAGGAGCAAGCTGAAATGTGTACCTCTCTAAGAGGAATAATGAATGGTAAAACAGAAAGATCGTTAATTGTCATGGGTGACTTTAATCTGGATATAATGCCAGAAGAAGAATTTCTAAGCTTGAGTGACAGACAGCATGCAAGACATGTAGGGCTCAGAGATATGATAAAAATAATGCATGATTTCGAATTATGCGATATTATTAAAGAGATGCTGCCGCGTACGGCAAATATAAACACTTGGGGGAGAAACTCTCTCTCTCAAAAATCTAGATTGGATTATTGTATGATTGATTCCACGCTCAGACCTGAGGTTAAGTGTGTCGATAATGTTTTATGTGAGCATTCAGATCACTCGTTAGTTTCTTTCTCTATTAAATCTAATGAACAGGCCAGAGGCCCTGGTATGTGGAAGTTTAATAAATATTTACTGAATAACGAGGAGTATGTATCTATGATGAAAGAAAAAATAATTGAAGCATATGAAATGGAAGGCTTAGGATGTATCAAAGCCAAATGGGATTATATAAAATTCGTAATTCGAGTCGAAACCATCAGTTATACAAAACAGAAAAATAGAGAGAAAAGGAAGGTCGAAAAAGAGTACAGAGAACGAATAAGAGTATTATTCCAAAAGGGTGTATTAAACCAGACCGAAAGTCAAGAGATAGAGAATCTACAAGACGAATTGCGTCTAGAACAGATTATAAAAGCTCAGGGTGCGATGGCGAGCAGCAGAGCGCAATGGCTAGTAGAGGGTGAGAAACCCACAGCCTACTTTTTAAATTTAGAAAAAAGAAATTTCAAGAAAGAAGTGATTTCACAGTTAGAAGTTGACGGTGTTGACATTACCGAATCTAGCGAAATTTTAAAGAAAAAGAAAGAATTCTATCAAAATTTATATCATGAAAAAGAAATGAGCGCACCTGAACATAACTCATTCTTGGCCGAGCACGATGGTTTTACCTTTGATTCAATGGATAATGAGATACTTAATAGAGGTTTTGATAAAAATGAGATCAAAAAATCACTTGACTCATTCGCGAGCAACAAAGCTCCTGGACCAGACGGTATACCGGTAGAATTCTACAAGTGTTTCTGGAGCGTATTAGAACCAATATTCGGCGAAGTACTAAGAGAATGTGACCTGAGTAATAGCCTATCGCACGAAATGTACAGAGGTGTTATCTCCCTAATCCCTAAAAAGGACTGTAATTTAAAACTCATTGGTAGCTGGAGACCAATCACACTGTTAAACACAGACTACAAAATAATATCTAAGTCTCTTAGCAACAGGCTAAAAGGGTGTATTGACAAAGCGATCAACGAGGACCAGTACGGTTTTATTAAGGGAAGATATATAGGCTGTGCTGTTTGTAGACTTGAAGACATAACACAGCATCTTGAAAAAAATAAGAAGAAAGGTCTTTTTGTGTCATTAGATTTTAAAAAGGCGTATGACTCGATCTCCTGGGATTTCTTATTTAAATGTCTAAAGGATATAAACATAGGTGATTTTTTCTTGAATTGGATCAAAAGACTCATGATAGGGTCCAGATCGTGTATTGTAAATAATGGTCACATATCCGAGTGGTTTAGCATTGGGAGAGGAGTTAAGCAAGGGGACCCTATAGCATCATTACTCTTCATTATTGTTGTCGAGAGATTAGCCGAGATGATAAGAACTGATTCAGAATGTCAAGGTGTAATATTTGGTGGTGTCCATAACAAAATAATACAATTCGCGGACGACATGACGATAGTTGCAAATGATGAAAAATCACTGGCCAGAATGATGGCTATAATCAGTGAATTTAGTAATGTATCCGGCCTAGTACTCAATACCAGTAAAACCAAAGGCTTCAATATAGGCGAAATGGTTCTCTTTCAGCAAGTGTCTCAGAACATAAGCTGGGTCAATTCTATGAAAATTCTCGGTATTCATTTACTCTATCCGTATGACAAGCAACGACAGAATAATATTAATTTTGAAACCGCCTTTGAAAAGGCTTGTGTGGTGGTCAACCACTGGAGTAAGAGAGATATATCTATAAAAGGCAGAGTAGTTATTGCCAATGTATTAATTATCCCCTTATTTATGTATGTCGCAAACCTGATAGTCATTGAAGAACACATGATATGTAAGATACAAAAAATGGTAGCTGACTTTATTTGGAGAAAAGGGAAGCACAGAGCGCCTGGCATTATTTGTGTAGAAAAATTGATGAAGGCGGTCTCAAATTACATGACGTTAGATCTAAACTAATCACATGTAGGCTAAAATGGATTCAGAGAATGTTGGTGGATCCACATGCCAAATGGTCTGCTCTTGTTCGAGAAAATATAGGATATGATCTCAAAAAATTAATGCGGTTTAGGAACCAAATTAGTGGTGATTTCTCAGAATTCTATACAGAAATCTTTAAAACTTGGAATCGTTTTTATAGCTCACAAGAGCCACGCAGTAAGAAAAGCATCCTATGTGAGTGCATCTGGAACAACAGATGGATAAAGCTTGAGGACACCCTGTGCAGAGTCCACTTGTGGAAAAGAAAAGAGATTCACAAGATAGAAGATCTAGTCACAAACAACAGAGTAAAAAATAAGAACGAAATAAAATGCGAGTTTGGTATTACCATCAATTACTTAGAAGAACTTAGTTTGAGTAAGAAAATACCAGCAAGGTGGCTCAAGACAATTGCTGAGGAAGAAGTGCAAAATTATAGAGAAGAACTAATCTGTCAAATAGGTACAGTAGACGTTGATATTCTCTCTGCAGCTACGGGTGATATCTATCACGCCGTTAGAGTATTCATTAACCCAAAGGGAGACAGGAATGTCGAATGGGCAAACATGTTTTTAAATAAGAACATAGATATATCAAATATTGAGTTCTCGATTTGGTACTGCGTACCGTTCAACTGCACTAGAAATGTGCGTTTACAGTCATTTCAATATCAGGTGTTAAACAGATTGATTATTTGTAATGTGCATTTGAGTGATATGGATCTCAAGCCAAATAATCTATGTAGTTATTGCGATTCTGTGGATAACTTGTTTCACTTTTTTATAGATTGTGAGAATGCTTGCTCATTTTGGCACCATTTGATAAATTGGGCCAAAAGGAGCAAACATTTAGACAGTGAAATCACAGACGATATGAACGTTATCTTTATGTTATTTGGAGTTCCCAATATAGAGGAGAAATATTGTACATGGAATTTCGTATTACTCTTGGCCAGATTCTATATTTACAAGTGTAAAATATTTAAAAAGAATCGGTTATGCTTTTTTGAGTTTCTCAGAGAGCTAAAGTTTAAGTTGAGAATTATGTATGACGGCTCCTTTACAAACGCCACCCACAAGAGAGAGTGGGCAAGATGGGAGAAGTTTTATAACGAACTATAAGTCGTTAAAATTAGAAGTAGGTGTGTGACAGAGGTATAAAAAATTTCACACATAGTAGTCTCTCCTAAAACTAGTCGTGGCTGATCGATAAACGATGAAAACTTGATACACATGTCATACTTTATTACACAACAAATGTTCAGCGATGTAATACAATGTTATGTTAGAAATAATATACGAGGTGCTAGTCAATGACATAACTCATGATCTGGTCAAAACATGTAAATACATCCACGGGTGCTACGAACTATACGCAACATGTTAGAAAATATAAAAATCAGTACTACAAACAAAGTCAGGTCGGTGATTTTCTTTTTAAAAATCCTTATGTACGACACAGAAGCAGAGACGAAGAGGGCTTGATGTAAAAATAAGTGTTATCGGCCCCGAAGCTAAGATTTGTTGAAAGACTGAATAAATACCCGGCGTTGGGAAAAAAAAAAAAAATATAGATAATGAGCAATGTTGGCCCAAGGATTGACCCTTGAGCCACTCAAGTAGAAAAGTTAGAAAAAATATTGGGGATGCTTTTGAACCACCTGTTCAACCTCCCAATATGGACGAGGACGAGGACGAAAGTAGACTGAGGCACAAAGACATTGTGGGGACAGTAGCTAAAGGGCGACAAGGGCTAGGTACAACAAAAGCCTGCTACTGGAAAAATGCTGTGGCAGCTGAAAGGCAGGGCATGGTCCAGAATGAAATAAAAGCCAGAGAGGAAGAGGACAGGCAAGTCAGGGCAGTAGAGTAGTCAGTAGAGATGGGTTGCCAAGGAGCATGGACAAAGTGGGAAACAGAGCAAAGAGTGCTGACCTGGGCAGAAATATGGAAGTACCCTCACTTCCAACTACAGTTTCTGCTTCGATCTGTTTATGATGTACTACCAACACCTGCAAACTTGCAAAGATGGGACCTTGTGCAAACACCAGATTGCCCACTTTGCGGGAAGAGAGGAACCCTAGGGCATATACTCTTTTCATGTCAAGTAGCCCTTTCCCAGGGGAGGTACACCTGGCGACACAATCAGGTGCTACGAGAGCTTGCAGATGTGGTGGAGAGAGAATGGAAGAGTAAGGCGAGGCAACCAAAACAGAAACCAACACAGATCAGATTTATGAGAGAGGGAGAGACAGTAGCCAAGTGTGCACACAGAGCTTGGAGCATCCTAAGTCAAGCAGGAGACTGGAAGCTAGCAGTGGACCTGGACAAGCAACTGAGATTCCCTGAGATAATACCAACTAATCTAAGGCCAGACATGGTCTTGTGGTTGCCAGGTACCAAGAAAATCATCATCATTGAGCTGACAGTCCCATGGGAAGAAAGATGCAGTGAAGCCCATGAAAGGAAGAAGAACAAATATGAAACACTGCTTGAGGAGTGCAGAGAAAGAGGGTGGCAAGCATGGAGCTACCCAGTGGAGGTGGGTGCAGAGGATTTCCAGCACAATCAGTATGGAGGATGTTCTCTGCACTAGGAGTGACAGGGCGGGCAAGGAAATCAGCCATCCAGAGAGTGGCCCAAGTGGCGGAGAAAGCATCATGCTGGATGTGGATGAGAAGAGACACCAGTAGCTGGAGGCCCACCACCGACGCGCAGTGACTGATCACCACTGTGGACCCCCCATCCTGAGAGTGTACCGAGGTAGGGGTCGAAACGCACAATGAGGGATGGCCTTGGCTGAGGACGTTGGTGGTGCAGCAGCAAATAACACCAGTGCTGTATTCAACATATGAACGGAGATCTCCTGCTATCCCGCTAAAGTACATGCATTATTCGTCCTATATGCCTTTTGGATGGAACCTGCCTATTAAATGATTGCTTGTTAATACCTCTATATATATTTCCAGGAAGAAGTTTTCGAAGGGCAGAGTTTGACTGAACAACCTCTCTCACCCTCATTATGTGTGCCAAATAATTAGGTAAAATTTTGTTTAGTACATGCGATGATATTGAGATTGATATTTGAGTCCAAAGATAATTACTTTATTGTAGTTGTCTACATAAATATAGGCTGATCATTTAAATCTTTTACTTTTAGAGTCATCCTTCTTCAAGGTAGTGTCGTTCAAGGTGACAAATAAGTGGACTTGAAGTGAACAAGATTGCAGCAACTTTCCAAAATACCCTGGCGATGATGTTCATACATACACATATACAGAGAATGAATTTAGAGTGTTGAATTATAGAACAGAGACTGAGCGGTTTAGATTATAATAATGTATGTATGGTATGCATGCAGTGTATAAATTTAGACTATTGAACTATATAGCATAGACTAAGAGAAAGCAGAGGATAAAATAATGTTGTATGCATGGTTAGAAATAATATTTCTCTGTTGAATGAAACATTTTACTCTTCCTAGGGATGATTGCTATCAGATGTTGTTGTAATGACTATCTTGTAACAGGTTGGCACCTCTGATGAAAATATTTAGCTTTTGACCGATGTTCGCTGAAAGTGCAGCTTTAACATACAATATATAAAGAGACATGGATAGAGTCAGATGAGAAACGAATTATATGACTAGACATCAAAGCAAAACAACATAATAATTATATTCAAAGGCAGAGGCAGTATCTCTTATCATCACACTACTGCGTTTTGGGCCGAATACAGATGATTTTTTTAGTACATTTTAAAAGTGATTCTGATCTCCTAGTAGTCTCATGTGCCTAGGGCGGTTATTCCAGCTTACAACAAAAGCATTGAACAGACATTTACAATTTTTAGGTAAGAATGTACTTAAAGTGGGTCCTAGTCCATCCATTGGTCCTGGGTATGACCATAAAGTGCCTTCCTGTCTCTTTTCCCTGTCTCTCTCTCTCCCTTCTTCCCTGTCTCTATTGATCATAAACTGCCTCTCTCAGCTCTCCCGCCCTTGATAAAACCATATTAAATGTGTTGATAAGGGCGTAAAGCAACCAATCTCACTCACTCACTCCTAGTCCATCCACTTGCCTAGTGTTTTTGACTGAAATATTACCTTTCCTGTGTATATTCTTTATGGGCTAGTTTAATCTGGTGGAAATTTGTATAGTATTTGTTAATGTATACAGATCCCTCTTTGGTGTTTGATAGTGGCAACCCAACAAGATCCTTACCTTAAAATCTTGTTCTGAATTTGTTATAACTTGTTAATTTGTGTTGAGTGGAGTCAGTGCAAACAGACTATAATCAAAAAAAGAAAGAAGTTTGGATTTTGCTATAGTTAGGACCTCAAATCTAGTTGAATTTGCTCTGATTGTCTTGAAAGCAAAGATTTTATGATGTTATTGTTTTATTAAACTGTTGAATTAAACCTTTAAACGTTCATTGCGCAATTAAACGGTTATAACACTTATATTACGCTTACACTTACAGACATGTTCTCACTGATAATCATTTCAGAGACCCTGGTCCCATTATTCATCATTCCATAATATCTATAGGATATTACATTTCACATACATGTCTCAGATTAGCCGAACCATCAACCCTATACCTTGCTACTGTGTACACGTGAGCTTAACCATCAACCCTATACCTTGCTACGGTGTACGCATGAATAGGGTTGAAGAGCAGCCCATAAAAAATAAATACGAAACACTGATATCTTGACTTATGCACAGAGTTGAGCAGGGAAACTTTACATATGATATCTTATATGATTAATTTGATGCACGGGCATATTATCTAATTGTTGTAATTCCAACTTTTGCAACAAGCCCCGTCAACAAGAAACGATGTTTATGTTCTGCTATGTGCCAGTCATGCCTGCTGTGATGCATCACCCAATCAAATTTGAGGTTGTGATGCAACGTTGTCTGTCGCTAAGAAGCACTGAAATTGACATACCATCCCTGGGTGAAGCGCACAAATAGAAAGAGGAGTTTCTATAATGCTGGAATTCATGGACGTATGAACATAAACATTCACTGCCATTCACTGTTCAAATGCCACCCAAATAACTAAATAAATATTGTTAATATTGTTATATCTTATGTTTAGTGTAATGAGTGAATGTTTAACCCGAATCCTGCGACCCTTGGTTAAAAACAAAGTAGATCCCCAATTGTTGGTAATTGAAAACGGCAATTTCTACAACTTTCGATCATGTGGATAATAGGAAACATTTAAAATCGAATGCAAGGTCGGACATCTGGTCGGCAGAAGTGAAGTAAATCTTGACACAACATGCTGTTTTAATTTTCATATTCAAATTTGTTTATCTCTATTATAGATATGGGTAACGTTTTACATTCTTGATTTCCTAGGCCCTAAACACCTATGTGTAGATACAGAAATTATGTTTTAGCATCAATAATAACAAACTTATGGGGTATTGTCGATTGCCATCGGGGTTTCGGTCCATAGAACAATCTATCCGTACTGCAAAACACCCTTGGGCCCCAAATCCCCAAATGTCTGGACTATTTCGGCCCGAGGTTTATACAAGAATTGAATTGGAGCATAGCATAGACATTGGACATATTACATTGGATTGAATTGAATAAACATTTATTGAATTCATTGTTTTAGAGTTAACAGTTTTCATTTGCATCTCAAAGAGCTTGGAGATATATATTTCAGTAATGGTGCCCTGGGCAAAAAAAGGTGAATCACCTCCTTACATCCCTTTTATTGAGATTGCCTTTGATGTCAACATTGGATCATTTCTTTTGTCCCATTCTTCAGTGTCATCAAATGGAGCTGCATGCTACGTTGAAGTAGTATTGAATTACCCACATGAAGGTAGATCTATCAGGGAAATTACTGCTGATCACTAGGCTCGAGTCCATGGTTCAAATGCGTCCATGCCTCCTCACAGGTTGGTGCCAAGTAGCGACTCTAATCAAGCATTGTGCAGACTATATATCCTATTGAAGTAATCAACACGTGTTACACGGCCCATGCATGTTCGATGAGAGAGGGAGTTAATTGCCATATATTGTAGTCTGGTAGAATATATTGAACGATTAATGACCGACATTAAGGGGTTGCGGGTGCACTATTGGGAGGCGAAGCCAGGGGGATTATACACAAACAGTGCACCAGTTTAGCTGGTCCCAACTGGACGTTATTAGTCCTTTTAGTCTTTGCATCAGATGGATATAGATGGTGACTAAAGCACGATATTAAATATGGTTTATGCTGATGGAGCGCAGGTCGTTTCATGCGTTGACTACCATATCCATTATGATAGTACCGTGCAACTTTCACGGGCTAAAATACCGTAAATACTGCGAAATAATTTCTGGCACTGCGAATTCTTTCTCCGCGAAATTGGGGTTTCAGATATCAGTTCTATAGATGACATAGAGGCACTCAACCGCGAAACTGTTTTGAAATGCCCAGCCACGAAATATTAGACCGCGAAAGTGTGTAGCTGCACGGTATATCACTCAAGCAAATGTAACAAAGAAGGAGCATAAGAAAATTTGCTGGTATGCCGGAAATGCCGGAAATCTCCCTTCAATATGACAGTCTTTAAGAGGAAAAAACGGAGTCTACCCATATTATTGTAATAGACAACGAACCTTTAGTACACTGAGCATACATGTACAAGTACTACATGTATTTAAGATATTCCATGAATAACGTTAATCCTGAATTAGGGTAATCTAGGCTACCAATGTGGAATATTGATTATAAATTGAAAACGCTCGCATTTCAACAAACAAATCAACTGATTTCAATTATGAAAAAGAAATAGAATACAGGAAATCTTATAATTTTATAGGTTTTATACGACCATCCTACGTAGGTTTGTATTAATTGCACTGCATTGTTTTAAAGAATATAAAACATCGCCATGTTAAATGGCAACTTTACCTATACTACTCATAGCCTCTACCATAGCGACACCCCTGTCCGAACACCAGTAAAGAGAAGACTCAAATCAATAAGGAGCTTCCTCAAAGAAGTCCAGCCCAATGAAGGCGCCACTACCAGAGTAGACCTATTAAATAAGAACTTTACGTTTTAGTTACATTGTTATCTATTCTCCTCAACTCGATCCCGGCCCGGGTCATTATACATATTAAGAGAAATTTTCATATAAACGACCCATCGATGGATATATTCGTCAGGGGAACACCTTTCCACGCCACGTCATAATTCAACGCCCCCCCCCCTATGACGTCATACAGACGTGTAACCAGGTTGCCCACGCCCCATGGCGACGTCGCAATATTCACTGGTTCCATAACCACTTCTCCTCCATTCACCACACTGTGTGGACGTTGATTGCTTGTGAAAATATTTTTGGATGTTTCTTCAAGATGGTGAAACAAAGATCTTGCGATAAACGCAATCAAGTGCATGAGGCTCCCATCATGGCCATGGGCATTAAATGCCAGGGACACCTGTAGATTCAAGTTCTGCTACTGAAAATGCTGCTTTGGCGACGAGAATTACTAGTCTAGACACTATGATGGGGACATTGATTTCAACGCTCCAAGTCAATCGGACTAGATGCACCCATGCCATCGGAGGCAACAGCTTCAAACAGTGACCAGTACGATACAAAACCTTTACAATATGAGACACTTTCCAATAATACCCCAGTGTGAATTTATAGGATATTTAGGAATTTAAAACCCCAGGTCTAGATATTTGACTTTTCCCACCTTTCTGATTCTAGTTTTGTCTTAAAGCTGCATTCTCAGAGCACATTATGACAAAACAAATCTCACAAATTAACTCTTATTATTATATGGCTGAATTTATCAATATTCTGTGGCTGTTAAATGTGTATGTACAAGAATGGATAATCGAAATGGATTAGGCCGACGTTAAATATTTGTAAACATAACAATATCGTTTTCGTAAACATCTCTAGCATAATCAAAAACATAAACCATTTACTTTATTTTGCACAAGGAGCCATTGAAGAGAAGGGCGGACAGCTTATCAATCTACTGCTTATCAAGCTACCGCCTAATTCATATGAGTCGCGCCGCTTGTCGGCGATTCTATGATCTACACGTTTTCGCAAGAAAATAAGATCATCTATAAAATGGCTTATCCACTTACACGACAATCGACGACTGACAAAAGTGACCGACAATCCGTTTCCCACCATCGTCGGTCACCTTTGTCGGGAACCGTCGGTTACCGGTATTTACTTGCACGACTAAAATTGCTCATTTTGGTAACCGATTGTCGGTCACCTAGCATCACCGATTGTCTGTCCCCGGTATCCACTTGTACGATAATCGTGTACCAGACGGCGATTATTATATAGAGGACTTGTACAGCAAGATGAAGCTAGGGTTAGAAAATGACATCTAACCTTGAAAAACATTTCTAATTATTTATTGGTATTTTTTGGTGATTATTTCAACTATTTTGACTTCAAATGGCTCCCAATCGTACAGTAGGCCTATGTTATACCACGCTGTAGCATAGGACTACTTATTTAACTTAATATTTCTTTAATTAAATGTGACAAATATAGGTTTTACTATATTTCCATATTATGTTCTTTGTGTATAATGTTAAAGTAATATAGTGGATTTGCCTATTCTTTATTTAACTTTGGGTTCATTTTCACCGTGGAAATATGAATACTTTTTACTTTTTTTTTTTTTTTTTTTTTTTTTACAAATACGGCCACACATTTAACAATACATTGATATCAAATATGCATACCCACGAAGTGGATATATTCATGCGTTGCCTTGCAAAATTTGGTAAACTCTAATTAACAAGAACAATATATCAAATGCAATACATCTACCTTACATACCAATTTAGCAAATTTTTTCATCACATTTCTACCATTCATATATCCATTATTCGTCAATCTAATCTGTCTCTCACAATAATCGCCTAGCCCTTAGAAGAGCTTTAGAAATTAAAAACCGGGGAGTCTTAAAAAAAGAAATAGACTATCTTTCTCTCTGAAATAAGATTTGTCATTATTTCCTCTAAATCTCGAATTTCTTTCCAATAATTTTCTTTTATTTGTAATGCGAAAGAGTCTAAATTATCACAACTTCTGATGTTTTCTGGCAGCTTATTCTATAGGATGCTGCCATTAAAAAAGCACTCCTTCTCATACGTTCGGATTTGGGCCTTACAGTTTTGAATATTGGTCCGCCTTTTCTTCAGGTATATCGATAACATAATTATCTTTTTTCCTATAGAGAGTAATGTCATTTATATTCATTTATCGAGTTTTAGACACCAAATGATATAATATTGGTAGATGTTATTTCTCAGACAAAGGAACACTGATATTCAGCAAAATATATAAGGGACATATATGTTTCGAATATGATATTATCTGTTATACTTTTGTTGATAAACAAATATATTAAAGTCTGATTTACTCTGAGGCCGTCATTCCGCGTCACGTTGCGTACATTTGTGTGTATTTTTAACGCACACTGGTGCCAAAAATAGAAAGATTATATGAATAATATTTGTATTGATTTTCTTAATCGTTGCTAGTACATTATTGCAATTTATACTTGGCAAGGCTGTAATAATCCACCTTTTGGCTAAATAATATTATTGTACCTGAATGCAATCAATATATAAAATAAGTAAAGTCTCATAAATAAATAAGGGAATACATCCCTTTGTTTGAGAGTCAGAATGGTGGAAATATTAAACGTTCAATTAAAGTAAAACAAAATAAAACACATGCTTGCAATATGCATTTTGTTGTATCAAGTAAGGTAAACTATATAACCTCAAATACCATTGTTAACGACACGTTTTTCCGCCTTTTTTAAGGCCTAGCAGATCTCTGTAGCTCGCTACGCCTTTGTATTGTGGGTCGCTTATTCTTCCGCTTCTTTTTGGAAGCATTGAGACCGTTTGTTTCTCCACCAGATGTTATATTATTATGTTTTATATTAGAGGAAGGTTAATGACAACTGTCCACACCTGAGTCCCAGTTCTTAATGATCTTTATTCATGTTGTAAATGGGGGCGTGTCCTATCGGACACACCCGTTAACGCTCCCATGGTTACATAGATAAGGGTAGCGTTATATCAGTCCTGTGGGAGTATACCACCTGCTATAGATATAGTGGGAGGTATACTACCGTAATTACAGAAATAAACTTAGACATAGTATAATACCGTATCAATATGTAACAATAATTTTAGATGCCTGAAAAGGCTATTTAATAATAATAAATCAATGGGAACGATAAAAAATAAATGTACAAACCAATGCCAAACTATTCACCAAAATCAGGGACCCGCAAACTACACACAAATCAAAATATTCAGGAAAAATCGTGACCCCTCCCGACGATTAAGTAGGGTATCCACTTAAGGTGCGCTTCCACTTACACGTCGGTCGGTACCACGC
The DNA here is from genome assembly GCA_942159475.1 of Sthenelais limicola. Taxonomy (NCBI): domain Eukaryota; kingdom Metazoa; phylum Annelida; class Polychaeta; order Phyllodocida; family Sigalionidae; genus Sthenelais; species Sthenelais limicola. The sequence continues at coordinate 63,969,583 of OW804097.1, read as the reverse complement.
GGTCACCGTCGAACGGTGCCATGGCACATTTTGACCGATGTGTAAGTGGATACCGAGGCGACTGTTGGACGGTCACATGGGACCGTTTGACCGTCCATGGCTCCCGTTTGACCGTCCATGCTCCGGTCAAAGATGTCAGGGGGTACTTCTTTGACCGGAGCATGGACCGTCAAGCGACGGTCAAAAGTGGCCAAGGCACATTTTTTTTTCTTTTTTTAGGTATTTGTGGTCATACCAAAGTTTGTAATTATCTCTGATACCTCTGGTTGACACATGTGAATATTTTGCAGTACATTTGTACCTTTATCTTAAGTTTATTTTAATAATTTCACTTGATTTTTTATTAATTTAGGGCCATTTTGGGCATATTTTACTGCCTATTTCGATATGTGTGTGTTTTCCTGGTGACGAATATGCTTATGACCATTTTGGTGAATAGTTTGGAGTTCAGCTGTACATTTATTTCATCATTTCTATTGATTTATGATTATTTATTGGTGTTTTTAGTGCTTATTTCGACTTCAAAAGTGGAAATATGTATGAATATTTGTTAGTATTAAGTAATATTTCTACTCTGAGCATTGTATTATTGTCACCTTTGGCAACGATGTGATAATGTCTAAAAATTGTCTATATTAAATAAGTTTCCAACATGGAAACCATATCAGGGGCCCTAGGCTATGGAATGGTCTACCAGGGCAGCGTTGCTCCGTTTCTCGTTAACCAATCTGACCTTAACAATCGCAATATTTGGTTTTAAAGTGTTGCTCCATTGAAATAGCAATCTGTATGGGCCAAATTTTTAGCTCAGGAGGCAAATTGTACTAATCTTCCAGAAGTCCCTCTCTGTCTTATATTGTAGAACACCGGGGCAACAATTGTAAAACAGCCCTTGATTTAGATGATTAATACATTACAGCGGTGGATCCAGGTGTTTCAAAAGTAGGCTTTTTCAAACACGCGGGTGGAAAAGGACAGAGGAGGAAGGGACAGGGTAGACTGGGAGATGTCAGAGGGAGAGAGGGTGGAAAGGGCAGAGGGAGAGGGGGAAGTGGTAGTGAGAGTTGAGTCTGGAAAGGGAGAAGGGTGAGGATGATGGCAGAGGGGAGGGGCAAATAAAGGAGAGTAGTTAGAGAAAGGGGATGAAAGGGGATGGATCTGGGCAATTGTCTGAGGAGGATAGAGGGGAGAGGGAGAAAGGGAGAGGGAGATGGGAGTGGGGGTAAAGGGTTAAAATACTGGTGCAACACTTGTAGAATAGCCCTTGGGACGGAAGGGAGAGAGGGAAAATGGGGAGGGAGAGGGAAGCAAACCCCTCTTTTCTACCTCTTTTTGTAGAAATCGCTCTTCCCATATATTATATAACAACTCTGAATTTTTCCTAAACTTTTACTGCATATGTTAGACACTCTCAACTACAAAAAAAATAGGCCAATAATTATTTGTCGTTGATATTATGGATGATTTAAACGATAAAAATAAATGTACAAATATACTCTAAACTTCACGGAAGAGAACAGGAATGAAGAGGAGGCCGATCAAGATTATAGACACAAAAAAACCCAGAAAAAAACTATTAATTTAGTTAATTGAGAATTTGAATTAATTAATGATTTAAATAATAATCATAGCGAAGGTACACGACTTTGGTAGAGTCTGGAGATCGATGCTTTGCTAATATATATGCAGAAATATGACCAGAAATGTCCATACAGTAATAAATAAAAAGTCTGGTGGTCCCTGGGGGACCGTCCGACAGTGACCATTCTGGCACTTTTTGACGTGTAAGTGAGTACCGAGGACGATCAAGAGCGACGGTCAAAAATGGCCATGGGTGGTCACCGTTCGACCGTTGCCACTGGCCACTCTTGATGGTGGTCACGTTTGACGTGTAAGTGGAAGCCCCATTTTACACGTCAGTTGGAACGACCGTCAAGAGTGTCCAGAGGGGACGGTCAAACGGTTACCACCAATGGCCACTTTTGACCATCGCTGTTGACCGTCCCTGGTATTTACTTGTACGTCAAAAAGAGCCCACCATGGTCACCGTCGGATGGTCCACTAGGCGGCACCGCTCGACGGTCCATGGCATCGGACGGTCCCCCAGGGACCACCAGGGACCACCAGACCACCAGACGTTTGATTCATTAGTGTATGTACATTTCTGGTCATATTTCTACATATATGGTCGATTCTCATGAAATGGTTCCAAATAGGAAAATGTCATTTTTAATAGTTTTCTTCAAATAGATCTTTCCTACATGTGCTCATGCCTTATAATTAATGTTCCCATGTTATCAGACTCTATATTGATGAGCCTCCTGTTCATTCCTGTTCACTTCTGTGAAGTTTAGAGTATATTTGTACATTTATTTCTATCGTTTGAATTGATTCCTATAGAATCATTTAATTTTTAGTGAATATTTCGATTTGTGCGTGGTTTGCGTTTTGTATTTGTATATTTATTTTCTTATCATTTCTATTGATTTATAATTATTTATTGGTATTTGTTAGGGATTATTTCGACTTCAAAAGTCTCCCAATCTAACAGTAGACCTATGTCACACCACGTTGTAGCATACCTATTTAACTTAATATTTCTTTGATTAGATATACCGAATATAGGTTTTAATATATTTCCATATATGAGTAATTCTCCCAATCGGGCATCATTTGGTTTTCCAGCCTAGGGTTTCTACATCCTATATTTAGGATGATCCCACATGATTATAACCATGTTATTTGAATTCCTTGGCCAAAATTAGACCATGGGAACCATACTTTCAAAGTCCTTATGGCAAAATCTTCGCCGCTATTGGGGGAAAAGTGCTATTTCAGGGTAGAAAATAAATACTAATTATGGAATTTGAATATAAAGCACAGGTGCGTTTAGAAAATATATTACTTCTGCTGAAAAGAATGGTTTCTACACAATCATGCATACTTGTTCGTATTATGAAAAATCATAATTTTTATGTAATGACTAATTCACACTGATCCAGACATGGTAAATACCATTTTGGAATATTTGTGTCACCGTTACGACATATATTGGCTTCAACACAATCAAATACCCCAAGAGTAATGATTAATATTGAATTGCATTTATATTTTTGTGTGGGGAAGATGTATATCCATATGTTGTTAGATAAAAAGAAAAGTTACTAGCCTAGGATATTCCCGTATCTTTTAATAACCCACATAAAATTCCTTGAACTGGTTTGGGAATACTTTAGGTCGCCTTACGACATGTGTAATATCTCCAATATTTTTCCTAAAAAAACATTTTCATGTAATTTCGGCCTTCCTAATAATTCTTTAGGCCTGCTTGTATTTGGTGAAAAATATAAATATGATTAAATACAGATGGTTTTATATTGAGGCCAGCTTGTGTACTAATGTCGCCGTTACGCCATAGTGTCGCCGTTACGCCATAATTATTACTGATAAAGAGACCCTCCTTTTTAAACCCAAAAATAGTATAGTAATAAAATAGATATTTTTTTTACAAAAAGATAGTCAAACTTGAGGCCATACCAGGCCATACCAGGCCATCTTTTGCCGGCCTACATCGATTCTCTAGCTCGACTTTTCATTTAATTTTGCTAGCCAAATTAGTAGATAATTCATCTCAATCTTATACTATATTATTTCATGAATCGGGATTAATATGGCCGAAATAAGGCAAAACAGAGGCAAAAATGAAGGTATTTGAGGTATGGGTGTAGGAATCGAAATATTTGCTTCAGCCTTCCCAAACATTGTCTGCAATATGCTGAAATTCCCCGCTATATGTAGGCCAAAAATTGTAGAGATTTGACGAATTTTAATTTTTCTGAAAAAATTACCTCCCCGTTTGGGAGAATTACTCATATATGCTCTTGGTGTATAATGATATAACTAATCATCGTAGCGAAGGTAAACTACCAATGATAAATGATATGGAGATCGATCAAAGAAGAATAGCAACAATGATATAAGTAAAGTCTCACAAATAAATTGAGTTTCGTCACAGAAGTACAGGAGCCTGTATAGCCTGAATGCAGTGATATACCTATATATATATAGCCAGTTGGCTAGTTGGCTGTGACGGCCGCTCTTTGTCTAAAAGCGCTAAAAATGATGAGTTTCTTAAATGGTAATATGGGGGGGGGTCTGGGGGGGGGTCTGGTAGGTCTGAGAAGCAACAATTTTGATTTTCTCCACAAGATCTTATTTAAAACGCCTCCAAGGGAGGGAAATCTTTCTACTCTGTCTAATAATGACCACCTTATACCATTTTATTTCTTATTTCTCGACATGAAATTATTTCTCCATCTGGCTTCAATAACCAATACTAGGGCCGGATGGAAGACCTAACGTTAGCATGACTAATATTAGAATCTTATGTCCTTTTCATGTAACTGACGATATTGAATAAAAATTCTATATAATTATATCACCAACTCTTCTAATACCTGATATATACCTGATCTAATGTCTCCCATATTCGTCGTCACAGGTGGCATTAATACAATGCTAGGAGTAAAATATTACTTAATACTAACAAATATTACTAACATATAACTAACATATTTCCACTTTTTAAGTCGAAATAATCACTAAAAATACCAATAATTAATCATGAATCAATAGAAATGATAAAAATAAATGTACAGATGAACTCCAGACTATTCACCAAAATGGTCATAAACATTTTCGGCACCAGGAAAACACCCACATATCGAAATAAGCAGTAAAATATGGCCAAAATGGCCCTAAATTAATCAAAATCAAGTGAAATGATAAAAAATAAACTTAAAATAAATGTACTGCAAAAAAAAAAAATTTACTGCAAAATGTTCACATTTGTCAACCAGAGGTATCAGAGATAATAACTAACTTCCGTATGGCCATAAACACCCAAAAACAAAAAAAATAATTTTGCCTGGGCCACCGTTAACCGTCCACCCACACGTAATTAATGAACTGTTTCATTCTTTGACCGGAGGTGCGACGGTCAAACAGGAGGCATGGACGGTTAATCGGTCACATGCGACCGATTGACCGTCCCTTCAGTATCCACTTGCACGTCGGTCAAAAAGCGTGTGCGACCGATTGACGGTGACCGCGTGGTTCTGACCGACGTGTAAGTGGATATCGGGCTTTACTAAAATTTTAGTAATCGTCGGGAGGGTTCACCGATTGTCGGGAGCAGGTGACCGATTGTCGGTGACCAGGTGACCGATTGTCGGTGACCCGGTATCCACTTGCACGATTGTCGGTCACATGGGGTGACCGATTGTCGGTCACCCCAAAGTCACCGACAATCGTGTAAGTGGATAAGGGGCTTAAGGGTAGCGGTATCATATAGCCTATATACTGGTTACTGATTGCGCGCTTTAAATTACTGGCAAATGTTTGTAAATCTGAATATGTCATGAATCCGAAATCCTTTCACTCGAACTTCACGGCAAGTCACGATCAGCTAATATTGAATTTCTTCCCCGAATGAGTGATAACAGCTGCTTGGGGTTCTTTTCTGACGTTAGGCTGAAGACCCTTTGTTTCTCTGAATGTGGGTGTCATAGTATTCATTCATTCCGCAATAGAGATGAAACGTAGAAAGAGGGGAGTATAAAGGGGGCGTGCCACCAATAGGGTTTTAAAAAAAAGAAAAAAGAAGTTTAAAATGTGAGGGTACAGCGGACACAGACGCACTCCCATGGGAGAAATGATGAGACCACATGAGGCCAACAAAATAAACAGGTGTGTTTCCGATTACCCCACTACCTACCTAGGAAATCCGTTCCCACCTAAAACTTGTTTTGACCTTCCCTATTTTTTCTAATGATTTTTTGACAAAAAAGCTAATTAAAGTAGGAAAGCAAGTCTCCTTAACGGGGAAACTCTTAAAATGTACAATGTTTAAAACAACCACTGTTATTATTGTCTCTAAATTACTACCGTGTTTTCAGCTAGATAAATCGGAAACACACCTATTATTATTTTGGCCTGGATTCGTGCAAAACAGTTCCATCTGTTAGTCCTGTCTGACAAGCAATACAAGCAGGATGGAAGGTCCTTAACATGGAAGACAGATCTATTCGGCTCCTGGAGGGAATTTTAACAAACCCTGGAGTCCACAGATACCACGAGGTAGAAGCATGACCTGCCACAGGCCAAACTACGCCCAAGACCTTTACCGGAGAATTATTTATTAAAAAGGTTGAGTTGTTTTTCTAGTTGGAAAAATAATGATGGTAAAAGGAAATTTTTGCTATTCTGACTGCCAGATATATAGCCTATTCTCTTGACTCCTTTAAAGACAACAGCCAAGAGAGTTCCCTTAGTCGGACAGGAATACTTTAAGTATTAAAACAGTTGGCACGGTGATAGAAAAAGGACCGGTTTAGACCTTTTCATTAGTTAGCTTTATTGTTATGGTTTTTATTTATTGATGCAATTCCGAGCAGTTTTTGAGAAATTGGGCAGTGATTCCTGCTTTGCAAAAGCACTCAGAGTGGAGAACAAACATAGGTAGTTGCTATGCTACCCCCGCCACCTAATTAATTTAGGACTCACAGTAAAATATAAAGTAATATTCTAGAGATAACATACACCATAAACATATAAGACCAGCAGAATGATAATATTTACCATAAACATATATAACACCAGCAGAATAATAATAAATTCTGTCCTATAATTTGGTGAGGTTTGTTTTTTGGTAACAAACCTTTTTGGTAACAAACTCTTAAAAAAGTATTTATTACAGCCAAAAGTCAGAGGATCATTTTTCCTTTGTATTTTGAGGCACAACACCAAATACAATATGTGATGTGTTTCAGGGAAATGAGTCACAGTTCGGAAAACTGATATTTTAAGAACCCATTTCTGGAGTTCTCTGGAGTTCTCTGAGTTGCTAGTAGCATGAATGCATGAATCCCAACTTCAAGACAGTGCATTAACTATATCCATGCATTTCCAAGGTCATCCTATAGAGTATATTAAGCTACTTTACTAGTAAATGTCCACCCAGAAATATTGCAAACCTTTTTTTGAAAATAAAAATTATCAAACTTACAATATAGAAATACTTATTAAATGTTCTAATGTTTACTATCATTGGAATCTGCCTGATCTCCTCTTTTCAAATATGATGTTATCTCAAATTCCATTTGCGACTTGTGACTTATTTCCTTGTAACACATCACATATATGATATATATATATATAGCTTATCCATAGGTCATGGGAGGAACATTCTAGACTTTAGCCTGAGGATTAAGTTTATTACTTGGCCCTCGACATGCAATGGGATATCTCCTCCTCATCACCTTCCCTAAAATCCAATGCCAATATGATTAATCATAAGATAAGATAAGATAAGATAAGATACTACTTTATTTATCGAACATCACATTACATAAGGGGTAAATGATAATAATAATAATAATAAAGAGACAAATAGGTATACAGTCATCTAGATCAAATCCAGTTCTCCCAGACGTTACCATCTCGTTGGTCCGAGCATTAATTTTTAAATATAATAAAGTATAAATTATAAGTAATAGTCTTTTTAGGAAAGATTGTGAATAAAGAGATAAGTTTTTAAAATTTCAGATTGAATGATGGGTATTAGAGACGCAATGTCACTACTGACCATGATCTGCTTGGTGTGAGATGGTACCGTATGGTTACATACACATTTTTAAATATAAATAAAACAATATAACCCAATCTCGGATGAAAAATTTCATTCCAAGTATATGGACTTAAAGTAAGATTATAGTACATGTTGTATCTGTTTCTTGAAATAGCCCGGGCTATTATTATTTATTTCCTAGTAGAATTACATTTTCAGTTAAGTAACTTGAGTCCTATAGGTCTACATTGAGTAAATCTTGAACAATCTGATCATGCTCCTCATTGTGATACGTAACCTATAACTTGCCTTTTTTTATTTTCGCATCGAGTAAATATGATATTAAAGTTTGTTGTCATACTAGCTGAGATATCAGTTAAACAGTTCAAGCTTTGAGTAAACCTGGTTGATACACCCAGAAAGTAGTTAAACAGTTCCCTCTATCTATAGAGTTTCTTCTATGGGATTATATTCCAGCAACGGAATTAAATGACAGGAGCAATTGTCGAATATGGCCCTCACAATGTAACAGGAGCTATATTGTCCTGGCAAGAATGTATAGCCTTGCGAGTTTGAAAGGCTTATCAAGTTGTCCTTGTATGTTTTAATCCTCGACTAGAAGTGGTCTAGAAAGGATTTCCTGTGACACGTCGAGTATCATTGAAATTTTAATGAAGACAAATTTAAGTGATCGATGGGACGGCCATATTTTGTCTTGGTGAGTATGTTTAATGTATTCCTTATAAAAATGAGTTGTGTGAAAACAGTCTTTTATTTAAAATTTGCACCTGATGTCGGCATAGATTTGCGATAAAGCAAGATAGTGAGTTTTTTAGCTAAATATTCGTTCCAAAGAGGCATAAAAAATGAGTTCTTATGTAGATGTGCGATTCTCTGCGATGTGGGAAGGTTCCCTGTGAAACCTTCAGAGCAAAATAGACTACGTAAGCTGTTTTTCTCAGAGTTGTAGATTGGAAGAAAGCAATTCGCATTCTGAATTTCGATAGATCAGAGAGTTGAAAATAATCGTTTTAGTATCAATTTCGTCAAGGGTCCATCGTCCAAGAGGTTTTGTCAAATATTTTAACAGAGAATATCGACTATGAGTTTTCAAATCCGCCGTACATAGTCAGCTTTAAGAAATTGACCAAAGTTCACTAGTGTATATTGCAACCGCTGTTGTTTCTGCAGCGGGTTAGAGCAGAGAAACAAACGTAGGCCATAGCTTTTTATCCACTCTTATTATACTCGGTGGGATGGGGGGAGGGGTTAATGGGGATAGATCCCATAACGGCTTGTCATTACCCATCTCCACCTTTGATGTTGTTTCTGCAGGGGGTTAGAGGGAGAAACAAACAAAGGCCATAGCTTTTTATCCACTCCTATTATACTCGGTGGGTTGGGGGGAGGGGTTAATGGGGATAGATCCCATAGCGGCTTGTCATTACCCATCTCCACCTTTGATATCATTCTTTTTGTAGGATGTAAATCACATACACAAACTCACCCAGATGACACGAAAAGGAAAGAATAAGGAACCTGATTTCTTTCTTATCACTCATATGCGACAGTCATAAAATAATTGATAAATGTATCAAATTTGCCAAAGACTTGACACAGATTATCAGGGGCCAATACTTATATATACGATAATTATTATAATGACAGGTTATACATTTGTTGTCAGGGAATTTATCTTCTAGAGGGTTTAAAGATAATTCACCGAACCTACAATAAGGCATCTCCACCATATATATATACTATTACTAGCAAAGTACCCGTCCGCCGGACGGTCACCCTCTCTCCCCACACTTCCCCCTCTCCCTCGTTTCCCTCCCCCTCTTCTCTGTCTTTCATACCTGTATTTCTCTCCCAACCCTATCTCCGATTTTCCCCCTCTCCCTCCCCTCTTCCTCATGCTCCCCCTCCCCGCTTTCTCTCCCTCCCCTCTCTCCCTTCCCCTACATCCTCTTGATCCCGCCTCTCCCCCCCCCTCTTCTTTCCCTCCCCCTCCCCCTTTCCTATTCCTACACCCTCTTCTTCATTCTCACACTCCTCTGCATTAAATGGAAGATCTGCAGGTTGCAGATATTGTATTCCGATTTCGATATACATGTACTTTGAAATAAAACTATATGTAATTAGGTCCCCCTGGACGTAGGTTGTGGGAAATGACGTATTATACCACGATCGGGGGTTGTACATGCTGCAAATGAGTGGATACCTGCTATTGTGTTTTGTTGAATGGATCCACGCGTGAAAATATTACCCTTTTTTAGCCTAAAGGTAAGAAGCATCCTTATTGGTTGATGTTTCGCTTGCTCATGACGTCACGCCCATTCGTGACGTCATATGCCACCGTGCCGTCGTTGATCAGCCAATCAGTTATATGCTTGTTTAGTGATTTGGCATAAACCAAATCAATATGGCGGAACATTGGAGAGAAGCGAGGTAAATAAATAGTTTGTTTATTCATTTATTTTACAACATGAGATCGTGGTATAAAAATAGGATGTAACGAGGTTGGTTTCTGACTTACTGTACACAATGGTCACAAGTTTTTTTCGGCTTCGAGTGAGATCCCTGGTCGAAAAAAACTTGTGACCATCGTGTACAGTAAGTCAGAAACCAACCTCGTTACATCCTATCATAGTATCTCACAGGCGCTTTTTCAGGCTATAAATAGAGTGTGGAGAATGCAATTTAAAAAAGGCTTCAAAATCACATTTTCACCCCAGATACCTTCACAAACCACATATATATAAACCTCCAGAAAGGGTAGACAGAACTCTACAGATAAATAAGATGGTTTGTAAAATGACAAATTCCGAGAACATGTGAGACAACGAAACCCCTCTTTTCCTTATATGGATTTCTACCTCTTTTTGTAGAAATCGTTCTTCCCGTATATTATATGGATGACTACATGGTAGCAACCTGTATGCTTGTATATTATCCTCTCTACAAACCATAAGTTAATAATCGCTCTTCTATATTGGCTGGCGCACATTTCCCTGCTTTTTAGCGTCTTTTAACTTTCCATTCGAAGTTCGCGAGTATTAGAAACACCAAGTATCATAAAAGATATAAACGAAATCTAAACCTTGGCAATATTCACTCGCCCTTTCAGTCTAGGCCCAAAGTTGAGAGAGTCCCTTCAAACGAAGGGAAAGCCTCTCGTCTCAAACCGCAACGTTCCATTATAATTCCATTAAGACTGCAAAATGTCATTATATTCCCATTAAAATGCCGAGTCCTAGGCCAGGAACCCGATTAGTGAAGTAGGCCGACATACTATTCTTATCTGGTCTGAGGGTTTTAACGAAGGCCTAGAGTGCTTTTAAGAAAATGTAGCGTTTCGACCATTCAGCTGCCATTGCTTATCTAGTATTTTATTTCAATTCTAATTCAAATTTTAAATAGATTGAATTAACCTTCAACTGCTTGACTTAGAAGAAACCTTATACAGTATACGATATCAAGAAAATGAAGGAATGTAATCGTGAAATTGATTCAATAGAAAAAACACTGCGTTCATATTGAGAATTTATTTTGACATAACATCTATCTAAGATAACATCAAGTGGATTCTATAAAGATATATAATCTTCATCCCTCCACCGTCGCGATATGTAATATATATACAAGTGCTCTAAGCTGACACAAAATGAGATGGTTGATGTTGTTAAGGCCGTCGCACACAGTCAGGATTTGGAGGCCTCACGACGAGTTGTATGGTCTCATTTTCCCCCATACGTCAACGGCCGCCTAGCCGACAAGATTTAGATCAACTCACGTCAAGATGTGCGTTCAATTTTGACGCACACATGCAGGATTTCATGCACGATTTGAGGCACACAATTTCAAAAACTTGTGTTCACATCAAATATTCTAACTGCCAAATTGTGCACCAAACTTTGTATAGGTGTGTCTATGTAAAAATTGTGGCAGGGGCGGCGGAACAGATAAAATATTGGGGGGGGGGGGGGCAAACTTTTTTTGGGGTGGGGGGCAGGGGAGGGGGCGGGGGAAGCATTGAGGGTGAGTTTGCATTACCCTCCAATAGTATAATAGAATCGAAACATTTCACACTAACCCAATATGTCATCAGGAAACCTTGCTCACATATAATGCCTTTGCTACCATACCTCTTTGAGTCTGAATAAATCTCTAAATAGCTCTCTACCTTCATTCTGCCACATTGATGCCAAATACTTTACCATACACTGGGGCAGCACCTTATGGTCAAGTTACTTCTCTCTCAGATTTGAATTCCCCAATGGAACCTCTGCCACATTCTTCATTAACAAATATCAATTAATCTAATGAATATATAGCGTTGGTATTCTACACAAATGTTCTTACTTATGCATGTCATCGAAAAATACTTCTAACATATTTCTAAATGACATATACTCAAACAGTGACCTTAGCCACTTTAACGCTATCAGAATGAACATTTATTTTACTTTACTTTTGGAACACTTGGAAGACGTGCACACTAGAAGGTGCTATCCGATTCTGATGTGTATTGTATTTTAAATCAGAATAAATTATATTACTTCATGAATCAAACAGATAGACCTTTGACTATTATTTCATTGTGCATATCCACATACAAAAACACAAGTAATGCCAAATGAATTTGCTTTCCAAGGCTGGACTTTGAGTATAAAAAGTTACAACAAACGCTGTTTCGGCGTGTGTTAAATGTGGCGGAATATCGCGCTGATGTTCCAAAAGATAAGTTCGTTCACTGGGGAACGGAGTGAAAAAAAGAACATATCGAACATGTCGAACATGTTTTAGGCGGGACAAGACCCAAATTATTTTATCAAATACTGTTCAATATTCCTCTTGCCGCTAGGAACCGTTGCTCTTTGTAGTCTTAATTAAAAGGTGTACCATCAGTTGTACAATTACTGGTCGTCTTTGTAAAGCAAATGTTATAACGTTAATAAGGAATTGTGTTGCTTCTGTGAATACCGTTATCTGTAGACACATGCGATTGGAATTTAACTGTAAAAGTGACTAACAATAAGCTGCTTTTGATCCTGGCTTATCTTCATGGTAAAGGGCGCCTCGCAGCCGGTCAAAAGATATGTACGTGGGCATGCAGTCTATATGCCATGGGAATATGTCGAGTGAAAGGTTGCAATAAGTAAAGTAGGCCTAATGGGCAAGCACAACAAATTTCTTTACTGCAACGCACATATTACAATAATCTCCAACACTAAAGGAACTAGAGGTTTTAGTCAGGTTCACTATGTATTTTCGTTGGCAATTTTTGGAGATTAGTAAACCTATACATTTTTGAAAACGTCAGAACGTCAGCAATCAGAAAATGGATGATGTCATTTGCGCCAAAGTCTATTTTTGTGAATTATCAATATTTTTGTTAAAAAAGTGAAAAATATGATTTTTAATTAATGAAAAATTCTAAATCATTAAGAGATTAGTAAAACTATACATTTTTGGAAACGTCAGAACGTCAACAATTTTAAAATGGATGATGTCATTTGGACCGAAGCGTATTTTTGCAAATTATCAATGTTTTTGTAAAAAAAGGGAAAAATATGATTTTTAATTAATACAAAATTCTAAATCGTTTAAATCATTAAGAGATTAGTAAAACTATATATTTTTGGAAACGTCAGAACGTCTTAAAATGGATGATGTCATTTGGACCGAAGTGTATTTTTCCAAATTATCAATGTTTTTGTAAAAAAAAGTGAAAAATATGATTTTTAAATAATAAAAAATTCTAAATCATTAACAGATTAGTAAAACTATATATTTTTGGAAACGTCAGAATGTCAGCAATCTTAAAATGGATGATGTCATTTGGACTGAAGCGTATTTTTGCAAATTATCAATATTTTTGTAAAAAAAAGTGAAAAATGATTTTTAATTAATAAAAAATTCTAAATCTGGGTACAAAACTAATATTTTCATGGCATTTGGACTTTATAATGCAGTGACATGGTGGATTTAATTATACATTGATATCTTGTAAGATGTTACGGTCAAATGGGGTCACCACATAAACATTACCCATATAAACTAAGGTACCGTATCTGTTAAAGATTACAGTAAAGTTGCAAATTATTGGCAATGGTGTCAAAGAAAATTAATATTAGATATTATAGAAAACATGCAATAAGACTACTAGTTTTCCATGTATAAATGAAGGGTCTGTCTTCAATTTCTGCTGGATTTTATTATATATCAACCTGTGAATGCATGGAACACTAGCAAAGCCTTTGCACATTCCACACCAAGACATGTCCATCCTGGCTTTATTTCCACAACCCCAGATGCCAATGAAATGCATGTATTTCTCAGCAAGAGTTCATAATTGGCTATAACTAATATTAATACATCTGTGTCTGGGGAGAAGAACATCAGTGGTGCGTCCAAGGGGTTTCTCTGAGATGCCTACACTGCCTGGTGGATCAACACTGTGTCTGCTTCTTCATGGTTGTCTTCAAAATGTAATGGATGGTTGCTTTTAGTACATCCTGAGGCAGAAAAAAATTACTACTTTGTTTGAGTCTTTGTTATATTTGAGGATCTTGGTAGCAAGATATCCAGTAAGGTCAGCATTTGTTTGGTCATGAGAAAGGAATCGACTCATTGGAATGTTTTTGATGCTTGTATCATCTTTTACCTGATACTGGATTGAATCCTTTCCCTGTCTTCTCTTCTCTCTTGTGGCAAGCCTTAGGGAATCAGCCCTGTAGGTGTCAAACACCAGAATTATCTCATCAAAGTCTCTTGTTAGAGATATCAGTTGGTCATTAAACCATTCACTGAGGTCCTTTACTGTCACAACTTAGTTAACTTCTGGACAACTACTATACCATCCACCAGAGCAATCTTGGGACTTGGATATCCATCATCTGTAGGAATTGCATAAACTGAGTCTGTAGTTACAGGACAGTACAGCAGGAATCCAGAATTTTGATGTGGGCTATCTACACTTGTCAAATTTTTCAGTGCATTGATTAACTTTGATTTGTCAGTGCATGGCAGCATTGCTCCATCCAGGGAAAATAGTGCCCTTGGGGTCAAAGTGAACTCATAGTTTTCTATGGCATAATTCTGGTTGATTTCTCGGTTGGATCTTGCAAGGACCATCAACCTGCCATAAAGATCCTTTGTCTCCTTCAAATCCAACTCTCTTGAGAGGCAGGACATTTCTGGTGAAGCCATGAAAAATCGCTGTCTAGCATTTGCATTGTTAGAAATGCCAACCAGTCCAGAGCGAACCTTCATTAGCTTGTTCAGGTGTTCACATGCATGATCTGCACCAATAGACAAAAATGGAATGTCACCCTTGAATACTGAAGTTCCCTCCAAGTCTCAGGATGATCGATTCTCAAGTCCCACATGTCTACAATTATGTATCAGGGGAAATACTTGACTATTCAGGGGACAGACACCAATAAGTATATTAACTTAGCCCAGTTTAAGCAGATTTTCATAGTTTTTGTTATTTAAAGAGACAAATTTGTTGAGACCTGCAGATTTTTCAATTGAAACTTATCATCCTGATCTATTTTGGTCATATATCTGAATATTGGTCATAATATTAACTCTGACATTAAAAGAAGTGAAAAAAAGAAAGACAATCTTAACGATGCCAAATTTGAGTGGCAGCCTTTTTGGTTTGGCGTATTTTTTAACTTTTCCATGCTCCGATTTTTTCCAACTTTTGATATGTTGTTCAGAACATCTGAAATTATTTGAAACAATCATGAATAGGCTGTTTAACATGAAACCTTTAATTGAATTGCATGATTATTTTTCATTAAAATATTATTTTTCACCTTTTTTTTACAAAAACATCAATAATTTGCAAAAATACGCTTTGGCGCAAATAGCACTATGCATTTTGAGATTGCTGACGTTCTGATGTTTCCAAAAATGTATAGTTTTACTAATCTCCTAATGATTTAGAATTTTTTATTAATTAAAAATCATATTTTTTCCCTTTTTTAACAAAAATATTGATAATTCACAAAATATGCTTCAGCGCAAATGACCCCGATGTGCATTGGAGAATCCCCCACTGCATGAAAAAGTGCATCTGACCAGTCTAAGAACTGCAATCCTCTCAGAAAAGCAGTTTTGCACCTGGTTTTGCACCTGGTGCAACATGCATCATCTGATGCTTTTTATAATGCATATCAAAACTATGTATCTAAATCGGGTGTAAATGTACATGCTGCATGCAATCAAATTATCTTAACAGATCTTTTTTTTTTCTTTTTTTTTTATTACAAATATGGCCATACAGTTACATCTTTCTTCACAAAATACAAAAATACGCCTGTCCACTCTGTGGATGTTTTCTTGCATTGCCTCTAACCTGTCTACAATTATCATTTTAATTCTACAATAGTACTTTACTCATATAAACTAGATGATAAACAAACAAAGGTTTGCAATGAAGCAGAATATTTAGGCTTGTACTGTGTAAAATAGATTTAAACGCAGCCTTTACGCCTCAAAGAAACCATCACTTTCAAAAGTTAGATAAAATGGGAAGACTTGTGTGTAGTACAATATTCTTATTTAATATGTTAGGTATGATAAAAAGACCAATGCATAAAACATATGATAAAACAATTCCAATTCCCATCTCATCCATCATATTAAATTGAATAATTATTGATGTTGGCTTTGAGCTCTCTCTTAGTTGGGTCTCTTTCCTGTCACACATACATGTAATGTGTTAAAGTTAGATGAGTTACAAATCACAAAATTGATAATCTTCAAGAATGTATTAAATATATCAATGCATCTCTAAGCTCATCCTTTAAAGTAAATCTTTTTACTTTATCTGCAATTTCTCTTTCCCACTCACACACTTGCAAAATCATCTACTCAAGTAATTAGCTGGACGCAGTAGAACTAAATATTTCGTTGATCACACTCTTGAGCTGAACATGGATTAGGTGGTTGCATTCTCCCTAATCCGAGCTTCGTTTTGATAGTAGGCACTTTATATCTAAACCAATCCGAAGGGGAGTTACTTACTCCTGGTGGATTAGTAGTTCCACCAATGCATGCGAAATTGCATCTGACCACTAACAGAGCTGCAATCCGCTCAAAAAAGGAATTCTGCACCTGGTTTAGCACCCGATGCAAAGTGCGTCAATTGAAGCACTTCAAAATCCATATCAAAATTGTGTATCTGAATCGGGTCGGGTGTAAATACACATGCTGTTTACTATTAAATTATTTCAACAAGAGATAACTATATAAAGCGTTTGATTGATGAAGAAATACATATCATATGAAAGAAGCTTTGACAAATTATAGAAGCCTGTCACTTTGGAATGTAGGCTACATTGGGAAGAACTGTAGGTAAAATAGATCGGTGGATAAAGCATATGTGTGTGTCTCTCTTTTCTCTTTTTGTCTGTCTCTCTCTCCCGTTCTGACCATATTTCCTCTCTCACTGTTACACGTAACCCATCTGAATTTTTCCCTCTCTGTGTATCTCTCTCCCGTTCAGCGTAATAGTAGCTATAGTAGGCTAATCAAATTTACCATATTGGTATAGTTTGATGGGTTTAGATGGGTAGAGGGTAGAAGAGCTGGGGGTGTCAATCTAGTGCGAATCCCCTCTCAGGGTAGCCCTCACGCATACACAATGCAGACATACAAACTTTTAGCAAAGCTTTAACACCTTAAAGAAGCCCGTCACAATGGAAACTCAGATAGAGTTGAAACTGTTAGGTGGGGTATTCTCATTGAAAAATATAGGATAAAAAGATGAACAAAATAAATGCTATTCAACATTGCTAAATATTAGCTAAGCCTTTATACGTCATAAGTGAGGGCCAATAAAAAAATAGAATCTAATTTCTCTCTCTCCTGACCTGTGTGTTTGCGTTGACGATGTATATATATTATCTTGCAAGGAATCATCTTTTGGTTGGTTACTACACAAACTAAAATATATGAAATACTGATAAATAACACTCACCCAGATGCCTTGTTTATTTAAAATTGAATTTTTAAATTTGAATCATCATTATTACAATAGAATAGAATAATCTTGTATTTGTCAAAAGTTACATATAGGTTGACAAACAGGTCGACAGGCTTTTGGGAGGTTCCCAGCTCGTCCAGCCGTTACCTTTAAAGAAAGTTGACTAGTGGAGAGGCTAATACATGAAAATAATAATAACAAAAAATAATAGTTTTGTTAATACATAAACAAGGATATACGATCAGCATATACTCTACAGTATGCTGTAATAATGACATGGTACGGTGCGATTTTTGATATAGTAATATAAAGTGTCTTGTCTGATTTTTAAATTGTGATGCAGGACCGGTTAATTAACAATATTATTGATGTCTAAGTATGAATATGAGTAAAGATATACATTTTGCAAGTCTATTACAGTACATTGCAGTGTTATCATGCAGTACAGAGTGATATGATATGATAAAGTTTGGCAAGTTGATTTGACTGGTTTGATATACTCCTTGATCAGTAACTTCATGTAGGGCCGGATAATTCTTTTTCTTTGGTCTCAGGGCCTAGTTTATACATAGAAAAACAATTATATATGTTCGAAATAATGGGAACAGCCCTTGTCCTCATTATGATGATAAACATTGATATATGTGGCAGACTCTTAAAAGGCCATCCGTTTTGCACTGACCAGCACCTAATGTTTATGGCAGACTTATCATAATTTATGTTTGTAGCAGCCTTATTATAAATTCATCAAAACAATATCCTATTTGTTCCCTTAATTAATGGCCCTAACACCCCCAATCATTCATGGTGTATCTTGCCATAGGCTTACCATTATGCCACTTGTTCTCACCAGGTGGCGCACTGTTTTCACCAGGTGGCACAATAGGTAAACTGGGGTGCATTTACAATTTCTTTTACAATAAAAGTGCCACCAACACACTTATGAGGCATTTACACCACTATAGATATTCCACATCATGTACATGGAGTGTTATAAGTGATATACTTCTATAATTTATTTGTATAATTTAGTTGTTTGATTTGGAAAAACGTTTTGATCAAAACACCCCCAATCCCTGCATACTTCATTACCTGAAGTAGACTGGGCCACCCAAATCCTGTATACAACTGGAATAACCCTTCAAGAGGTCGCCACTAAGCAATGTGTCTATCTAACAGGATGGAAAAATTGATGAAACAATCTATGTATTACCATGCAAAGAGATGGTAACATACCTCTGTATTATATAGGGAAATATGCTTTTGTGAAGATTTACCAGCCAAAATACTTCTGAGATACAGAGCTATGAAAGTGCCCTAGCTGAGTGCAACAGAAGTGCATTATTTAACCTGGTAAATAGTGCATCGTTGAGAGGGTCAGAAGTGCATTATATAACCTGGTCAATAGTGCATCGTTGAGACTATCAGAACTGCATTCATAAATCGGGTCCATAGAGCATTATAAAATCAAGTTTGAGCCTCACAACTGTTTACGATTTCCACTAGTAAAGCACCAGGTCATAATCAGGTCAAAAGTTCCAGGTCATAATCAGGTCAAAAGTGCAATCATGCACATTGGGACATCATCTATTTTTGGATTCCTGACGTTCTGACGTTTCCAAAAATGTATAGTTTTACTAATCTCCTAATGATTTATAATTTTTTATTAATTAAAAATCATATTTTTCACTTTTTTTACAAAAATATTGATAATTCCCAAAATAGTCTTCGGCGCAAATGATATCATCCATTTTTGGATTGCGGACGTTCTGACGTTTCCAAAAATGTATAGTTTTACTAATCTCAAAAAAATGCCAACGAAAGTTAAAAAATGAACACAGTGAACCTGACTATTTTGTTGTTGAGTTGGTTCTGTAGGTGTAGAGGGGCCGCGAGCTCCTCCCTACATGGTTCACTGGCCTATTTGTTGGTTAGAACCTGCATTAAGAAATATAAAAGTAGCCAGAGCGGAGGTGGTTCAAGTTGCACCTCCCGTCATACGTCCTATAGGGTGTCACATTGTCACAATAGAATACATCCAGGATACACTCCCATGGAAAATTGCAGGTGGGTAGTTCTCTAATGTTCCACTAGGTGTACATGTACAACCGTGCGTTTGTGGACAAGCATGTTTCCTAGCATGTACTCAAGAACTATATGTTTCCAATGTATTATACGGTATACGTATGTAGTATACAGATTTAATTCAATTCAATATTTTATTTCAGATTAAAAAAATCCATATGATATATAGATTAAACATGTATACATGTGCTAACTAAAATGTTGTCTATTACATAGGGAGAACTCTCAATCGCTCGGAACTTGGTATTCCATAAAGTATATTCCATGAAGTATATTCATCAACTTATATATATATAAAACTTTTATTCACAATTACATATAATACAATCATATATAATCAAGAGAAAGGACGCAACCCTCACAGTAAAGATCTTTCTGGGGGGCCCCTTGTTAAGATAAATGCAGTAATATAAGAAATTTCAAATCAAGTCATTACATTATGTTTTCAACAATCCTTGTCCTAAGTACTAGTTCTTTATACCAAAAGTTCGCAAGTTAAAATAGTCCGTAAAAAATTCAGATAAACTGAAGACTTTTATGTGAATAGTGGATGGTCCAGTTGTAAAGTCACAGTATTGTTCATATATTTGTAATATTATTTGTGATCTTCATCAGTTCAGTTGTCAAGGTGTTTCTTAATGTGACGATGTTATGAAATGCTGTATGTTGAAACTTCAGTGGTGAGCATTAATGTTCATTTGTCACCTTTTCCATTAAAGGCATCTTCAGCTGTATAGGAGTAGTCCTTTAATCTCTAGAGTTTGTTCAATAAATCTTCATTAATATCATATATAGTTTGTCCTTCTTTGTTAAACTTATAAAACAATCAAACGAATAGTTATTATGTGCTGGTACACAACTACACTATTATTCTTCTTTCCGGTATTACATAATCAATAGTTTTTGACGGTCTTCCTTCCTATACTGGTTGGGATTTAACAGGAGAAAGTTTTCCTCCCTATACTGGTCGGGTTACAACTATTTCCATCATCAACAGTGTTAAAAAAAACTTAAGAAAGATGGTCATAAAATCGCCTAACAGCGACGCCATGAAATCATATGCACTGTCCTATAAAAATATGAAAAAAAAATTAAATTAAATTAAGAAATAAGTTATTATTGTATGAACATTTTACCCGATTATATGATATTTGTGTGTAAAAAAGGAGTGGCAATGTAGTCAGAGCCCTGTATAACACGAAACGCCACTGAAAACCCACCTCAAGCGTATTGTGTTATGCATCGGTTTTCCATTAAGAAAACCACTTTATTTCAATGCGCCGGCAATAATGGTCCTCTCTTGAATACAAAACCAATTTTGAATATAAAACCAATTTCAACCGTTGTGCAGTTTCTCCATGAATCACGAATTGGAGGTATCAAATCCAAGCGAACTGCAGGATGAACAAACCATATGGTCGATTCTCATGAAACGGTTCCAAATGGGTATTTTTTTAAAGGTTATTAAAAAGAGATAAAATTGCTAGTATATATATGTGCCCCATATCCTACTCTTCTAAGTCCTGGAACTGCACTCCTTAGATTTTAGATTTAGATTTAGAAACTTTCGATCTTGTCGCTGTCAGAAAGCTGTCAGAAAGCTGTCAGAAAGCATTTCTCCAGCTGAGGGAGGTTTGTAAGCTTCCTGGTGTTTTTACATCAAAGTTCTGCAGTGAACAATTCAGTTTTCTAATACATTCTTATAATATATAAATATGAAGCGCAGTCATCTTTTTTCTTGCTCATAATTCTCAGAACAACATAAGTAGCTTCTCTATTAATAACATTTGAATTTGTAATAAATGGATGTATTGACTTAGTCAATAAAATACTGATCTGACCAAATTAGAGTTTTCTTCGCTACCGATTTAAATATCTTAGAATCTACGATCCCATGGGCCACTGTCTGCAAAGAGCTACAAGTAAACGGGATTCCGTGTAAAATTGATTTTTACATTTGCTCATTTTTTGGTATAATTTGTTTTAGTGCTTTTCTACCCTGCGCAAAGTTTCTTGTGTTTAAATTTCTAAAATGAATACATCTTGGATCTCTCTCTAGACCGTGGCCCGCCTGCAAAATATATAACCTTCTTCTATGTTTCAAAGTCAATATATTCTTCTCAATAATGGATGTTATCGACATTAGCCCTGGATGTAAGCCCATATATCCTGCGTAGCATTTTATTTTGAATTATTTGTAGTCTATTTGAATATCTATTAGCTATGAGAATTGTTGGAAAGATTCCCTAAAATATATTGCGTCATGGACGGTGATGATCACGAAATATTCATTATCATTTCAGTCATTTATAAAAACAGTGAAATGATTATATTTTCACATGATCCCATAGAGAAATGAAAACCCTTTCGAATGGTATATGGGAAATACATCTACCTCCATGGGATCATTGTAAAAATCAGTGAAGAAAACCCGTCGTGGACGATGATGGACATACAACTTCCCCATTTTGGAAACTGAGATCTATAGATTAATAACAAATATTCATCATTTTTTTCTTTCTGTTTCAATACACCTATATGTCCATCTTTCATCAAGCATATACAAATTATTCATTGCATGATTTTTTTATATTAAATTAGACCGTATCATCAGAGTCACGGACTTTGATGGCCATATATAATCCTCTATGTATTTAATCTTAGATTTTAGTGCAAACATTTTTTAGGGATTATGCTTCATGAAAATCTTGGCACACATTTCCATGTAATCTTAATTAATTTTCAGAATGATATATTCAATATTTTGTTTAGAAGGTTATTTTAAGCATATTTAATCGCTGTAATTTCCTAAATATTCATCATAGGTATGGAAAAGTTGGTATGGATAATTTATATACCAATATGAGGCAATTGGTAAAAGGAATACCTGTATGTATTAAATCAATGTAACATGTGTCCCGGATTTGGCTATGAAACGCAACTGCGGGGCGTTTCATAAGTTAACGCAGCGCGCGTTATAGGATCTAACGACAGTCGTTACCAAACATAGCGCGCGTTAAGGGCCAAAATTGAAGTCAATTAACATTGCGTTACTATAACGAACGCGCGCTAAATTTATCGCTACCCTAACGAACGCGCGCTGCGTTAACTTATGAAACGCCCCCCTGGGCGCTTGACTTTTGTCTGAACAGACGAACATGGGTTGATGAAAAAGCATTCATAAAAACTAATGGAGGTTTTAGGTTCTATCAGCTGCGTATTCTTACATCTAATTGACGGCTGATCGAGCCTTTCAAGGCTTTTTATTCATGCTGCTATGTCTAATAAGACCGAGCCTGCGATTGCTGATGTGGTCTATGAAGTGAAAATATCTCGTACCGAAAAGAAGTCGATTCAATGCGGTCTTCTTCAGCTTTGAAGTCATTGTTATTGACTGTGCGGAGACAGTAAAAGATGGTTTTAAAAGGTTGCCCGTGTCTCTGCATAGCAGTGTCTGAATTATTTACTGAAACAGGATGGGAAAGACCGTCAGTTCTCTACCAGTGATAATAAGTCTGTGTTATATCATATTATACGATATGTATAGCTTAAGAGCAGAATCCAAAATTCCAACTGCTGCCGTTTCCAATGTTTTCTTGCATTAATTATTGATATTAATAAGATAAAAACCTACATGAATGGTCGCAACGGAAGGAGGAAGGAAGGAGGAATGGATTCCAGCTGATTACAGATTTGTAAATTTGTAATACTGCAAAGTCTTAAGATTTCGTCTTCTTACGTAACATCCTATGTTAGGTATTTGAAAATAAACGCATTATTAGGAATTGCATAAATTTAAGAATGATAGCATGACTGTGACATATTGGTGTAAAATAGACTTATATGCTTATATAGACTTATATATAGACTTAAATATGCTTAGTGGGAGGAATTACCTAAGACAAAAGGCCTTACATTAGGAGACCAGGCACATTTCAATAGTAACACTCTATGCTGACTAGCATCTGGAAACTGAGAAAGCTAGCATGGAGACCGGATAAATGGGATGAAATCGGTGATTTATTGAATTCCATGAAGATATAGGATGTTGAACAAAAGGTATGATTCAAGGTCGTTCTTCAGAACCGTCAACCAGATCTCGCCGTCCTAGGGCGATAACAAGGGAGAGATCTCTTTTTTTCCTCTAGTTAAAAAGACGTTAATCTCCAACTGCATCCGTTTATTGTGGGTGTGTTGGAGAGGAGAGGATGCTATAGACGTACGCCATCTTGGGCCCAACGGTGGGAACGAATAACTTTACTGCATCTGCATTTTATATCGCAGATGTTTTACTTTGATTTCCAATAATTATGGAACATTTTGAATCGACACAGAAGCTTATCCTTGGATCTCTTACACGGGCGTTGATGAATGATAAGAAGCCCACTTAATTTATGTCATAATAGAAGTACATCATGTGTGTAGTATTTTCCCACAAATCGAAAGCGATGTTATCGTGTTGCGTGGACGCAGATAATCCCACTCACCGCAACAAACTCATAAGGTTTCCTTCGTGAAATAAAAGGTCATTATTATGTATAGATTACAAACAGTGTCAATGCGATTCGAGGCTTGATTAAATAATTTCTACCACGAAGTCCATCATCGTTATGTCTTGTTTTTTTTAATTGTTTATTCGACAATGAGTGAAATTTCAACAAGGTGAAAATACGAAATAGGTGAAATTCAATTGATAACAGGCGCCGTGCGTCATTACATTGTTACTACATAACACCATCATTTCTGTGCCTAATTTAGAAGAATCTTAGAGAGAAAGAGGTTTCGACTTCACTAAATGTGTAGCACTGCCAATCATAGGTTCTGGCAATCTGACCCAAATATTATAGTGCCACCATTTTTGTAATGGAAACCGCGCGGAGTTTAATTTCACATGTATATATATATATATTTCCAATTTCCGGGAGCAAAAGTGTTCCTGCCACTGGCCGTATTGGGACTTTTCTTATGCTTCCTATGCATACATGTGTACATAAATATATTGACCATGTGCTTTCAGGTGGCATAGCACATCAAAATAATGTGTATTTTGCCAATATACGGGTAAAAAGATCGCTAGGGTGATTAGATTTTGAAGTAAGGTAATTTGAAACTTGGTTAAATTCTGGGAATATTCATGCACTTCTTTTAGATTTGTGTTTCTGTCTCAATAATCGGACCTCAGACTGGGAGAAAAGAAAGTGATGTGAGATATGTCCTAATTTATAAACCTCAATATCATGGAAATCAAAAGATGGTTTTATCGGTGTCATAATAGTAGTGGTATAATGCTGATTAATTGAGTCTCTTTTCCTATCATTTTTCTCCTTCTATCACCCGGTTCTACCATTACTATAAAAACAAAATTAGAGAATCCTGGTACGAATTTCTTTTGAAGGGTCAAAAAGGCCGTTTTGATGTAGGATATGTGGTGACTGTTTATACTCACATAGGAGATTGATGGTTTCCTCCCCCGAACAACAACATAAATATTTGATCTGATGTTGAATTGGCCATTATGAAAACTGTCCTTTATGTACAACCAACGAAAATAAATGATCGGATTCTCGTTGGTACAACATCCCACATGCATTATTGATAGCGATAGACATTAATCTTCAATACGAACCAAAAATATCGCAGGACATAAAAACAAAAGCAATTGCCTGTTGCAAACAGCTGCTGACAGCCATATTTGGCACATGGGCCTACTTGTATGAGGGTATTTGTAAATGGGCCATAATAGCTATTGGTACTTGATTACCAATTAGCTTCCTATCAAGTGTTGACAAACATAGCCACATGTCGGGGACTGGTTGTGACATTAAACCCTATCGCATATTCGAGTATGATTCCTATTGACTGTTCTTTTCGGAAAGCACTAGCTATGTTCCAGACACATTAATTCTATCATCAGATGATGCCTTCCGGATCTGTAGACTGCTGATGTAATTTGGTTGCCAGTCACTGGAAGAAGTTCCAAATGACGAGATCCCAGTTGGTGAATTGAGTATGGAACGCCATTGGGTCATTTATTCAGTATTTCTTGATATCTGAAAATGATTTCTTGATATCTGAAATTGATTTCTTGATATCTGAAAATGATTTTTAGATATCAAAAAATCCATTTCAGATATCAAGAAATCATTTTCAGATATCAAGAAATGAATTCTTGATATCTAAAATAATTACAGATATCCGAAAATGATTTATTGATATCTGAAAATGATTTATTGATATCTGAAAATGATTTATTGATATCTGAAAATGATTTATTGATATCTGAAAATGATTTTTTGATATCTAAAAATGATTTTTAGATATCAATAAATCAATTTCAGATATCAAGAAATCATTTTCAGATATCAAAAACACCTTGTAAAATAGATTGCAAAGAAACCCATTTCTTGATATCAAGAATTGACTTCTTGATATCGATAAATCATTTTTTGATATCAAAAAATGATTTCTTGATATCAAGATATGGTTCATGCAAATACATTTGAAGGAAAGAAACATTTTCTTGCTATCCTCATTGTTACAACCAACCTTATAATTTGAATTTCGGATATCAATAAATCATTTTTTGATATCTGTAAATGATCTTGAAATCATTTATTGATATCAAGAATTGATTTTTAGATATCCAAAAGTCCATTTTTTGATATCCAAAAGTCTATGCAAATGAGCAGCAGAAAAAACGCCCACTGAATTTTAGATATCTGAAATTCAATGCAAATGAGCCTTAGAGAAGTAGCCATCTTTATTGATATCAAGAATTGACTTTTAGATATCTAAAAGTCTATGCAAATGAGCAGCAGAAGACACACCTCTTGAATTTTAGATATCTGAAATTCAATGCAAATGAGCCTTAGAGAAGTAGCCATCTTTATTGATATCTAAAAGTCTATGCAAATGAGCAGCAGAAGACACACCTCTTGAATTTTAGATATCTGAAATTCAATGCAAATGAGCCTTAGAGAAGTAGCCATCTTTATTGATATCTAAAAGTCTATGCAAATGAGCAGCAGAAAACACACCCACTTGCCGGTTGCCCACCAGGTTGCCCACCACACTTGATGGTTGCCTGACTACTTACCCGGTTGCCCACCCACTTGCCGGTTGCCCACCCGGTTGCCCGCCAAATTAATGGTTGCCCGCCCACTTGCCGGTTGCCCACCAGGTTGCCCGCCCACTTGCCGGTTGCCCACCCACTTGCCGGTTGCCCACCCACTTGCCGGTTGCCCACCCACTTGCCGGTTGCCCACCCACTTAATGGTTGCCTGACCACTTACCCGGTTGCCCACCCACTTGCCGGTTGCCCACCCACTTGCCGGTTGCCCACCAGGTTGCCCACCCACTTAATGGTTGCCTGACCACTTAACCGGTTGCCCACCCACTTGCTGGTTGCCCGCCCGGTTGCCCACCCATTTAATGGTTGCCTGACAACTTACCCGGTTGCCCACCCACTTGCTGGTTGCCCACCCACTTGCCGGTTGCCCGCCCACTTGCTGGTTGCCTGACAACTTACCCGGTTGCCCACCCACTTGCTGGTTGCCCACCCACTTGCCGGTTGCCCGCCCGGTTGCCCACCCACTTAATGGTTGCCTGACCACTTACCCGCTTGCCAACCCACTTGCCGGTTGCCTGCCGTCTCGCCGGTTGCCCACCAGGTTGCCCACCCACTTAATGGTTACGTGACCACTTACCCGATTTCCCACCCACTTGCTGGTTGCCTGCCCACTTGCCGGTTGCCCACCGACTTGAAAAACAGTGTTTTAGGTTGACAAACAGTGTTTATCAAGTGATAAACAGTCTAATTATTACACAAATGTCTAATTATTACACAAATGGCTTGCCATACCCTTTGAATTTTAGATATCTGAAATTCAATGCAAATGAGCCTTAGACAAGTAGCCATCTTTATTGATATCAAGAATTCAAGAAATTTCATTTTCAGATATCGGTAATTATTTTAGATATCAAGAATTCATTTCTTGATATCTGAAAATGATTTCTTGATATCTGAAAATGATTTTCAGATATCTGAAAATGGTTTATTGATATCTGAAAATGATTTATTGATATCTGAAAATGATTTTCAGATATCTGAAAATGATTTATGGATATCTGAAAATGATTTATTGATATCTGAAAATGATTTTCAGATATCTGAAAATGATTTTCAGATATCTGAAAATCATTTATTGATATCTGAAAAACATTTATTGATATCTGAAAATGATTTATGGATATCTGAAAATGATTTATGGATATCTGAAAATGATTCATGGATATCTGAAAATGATTCATGGATATCTGAAAATGATTTATGGATATCTGAAAATGATTTATGGATATCTGAAAATGATTCATGGATATCTGAAAATGATTTATTGATATCTGAAAATGATTTTCAGATATCTGAAAATGATTTATGGATATCTGAAAATGATTTATGGATATCTGAAAATTATTTTCAGATATCAATAAATCATTTTCAGAGACTTTTAGATATCTGAAATTCAATGCAAATGAATGTATTTGTATTTCTTTATTGACAGCATTTTATCAAATTACAGATAATCATTCTCAGCGTGTCTTAAATGTTAATAAAAATATAAATAATTCATCAAGTTCATAATTTCATCGTTAATGTTAAGCATTTTAACTTTTAAATAGGATATTTGATCTTGGTCTACAGTCGAGTACTTCGCTTCAGTCAGTAGAAGAACATTGGCACCACCTGGTGGCTTGTTCGTACATCACACAGCCAGCTATCCATTTCAATAGTCAAAGCTACTAGGAACATTGCCACCACCTGGTGGGATTCTTATGCATTGTAAGTCTCATTCCCTTACTTTCAGTGTTCAACTGCAGTCCATTAACATACTTTACATCAGCAAACAATGCTATAAAATCATAATAATATTTTTGGATTTTTCAGTTTTATATAATAAAATAAGAAAAGCTAAAAGCACAAATAAATGGTTCGGGTCTGGGTCCACAAAATTCTAGTAACCTTTTATAGTTCGCCTCCTTCTCTAAATTCTATCCATACTTTTTCTTTTAGTTTCACCTTAAAATCCGAAAGGTCTAAATTATCTCGTAGCTCCAGTGGCATATCATTCCAGATATTTGATGATTTAGACATCATGTTGTGTCATGTTGTGTCACTCAACTCACCTAATTTGCATAGATTTCTTGATATCAAAAAATGCCTCTTTGGATATCAATAAATGGACTTTTAGATATCAAGAATTGCATTTCGGATATCTAAAAATGCCTTTTCGGATATCTATAATGCAATTCTTGATATCCAAAAAGGCATTTTTTGATATCCAAAAGTCATTTCTGATTATGTTGAGAGCTTAGTTGTATTCTGAAATTGAATTATTGATATCAAGATATGCTTTTTTGATATCAATAAATGCAATTCTTGATATCCATAAATCCTATTATTGATATCAAGAATTCAATTTTTGATATCAATAATGGCAGTATTTCTTGATATCAAAAATGCATTTATTGATATCAAGAAGTGATTTTCAGATATCAAGAATTGATTTTCAGATATCAACAATTCATTTTCAGATATCAAGAATTGCATTTATTGATATCAAAAAAGCATTTATTGATATCAATAAATGAGTTGATCCATTTTCAGATATCAAAAAATACTGAATAAATGACCCAATGGCGTTCCATAATTGAGAGGGTCTGGATGTATATCATATGCATGAAATGTAAGTATAATTATATCTGCTTGGCATATCCGTTGTTATAATACTTGGAGCAATTACTCCAAGTCTCTTGGTCGATGTATAAATGAGCCTTAACCTAGGACCGGAGATACCAGCCGTCCTACATGCCTACATGTGTGACATCCACTATAAATTTTTAAGAACTTTTTTCACATTAGGTTATACACATTGCATAGGGAAACAATGGGATGCATACAGGCCAAACAGCCATTATTTAGGACTTACCCCTACCCACCGTATAACCAATTAAATTTGAGGTATTCCATGTATCATGGGGCGAACCTTCAGAAATGACACTTTCCACAAAAAAGATTGCATTTGGGGCCTTCATATGCAGTAAGGTTACCATGGCAACAAATCATTATTTCTTTTTAAAGGTTTTATAAATACCAGAATCCGACAATGTGCTTAACTGGTAGAAATATTATTCCGTTTCGAAAAAGACGTCTTGGTTATTCAGAATTTAAAAATCCTATTCTGCCGTCCTACATATGAGTTAATTGGCCGACATGGAATTGAAGGAGGAAGGCTGTGTCGCTCTAAATAAAACATTTTTATCACGTCCTAATTAATTGGAGAAACGTTACTGGAATTCATTAACTGATAGTAAAGATACAATCTTTGGTATTTATCTTTATTCAGGACGGTAGGATTACATATGTGAAGGATCATCCTGTACAGTATATTTAGCTACTTTACTAGTAATAATTGTCCACCCAAAAATATTGCAAACATTTTCTTTCAAAAATAAAAAAATAAAACTTGAAATATAGAAATACCCATTAGATGTCCCAATGTTTACCATCATTGGAATCCCGTTGATCTCTTTTTTTCAGATATGATGATATCTCAAAATACATCTTTTGCGACTTAATTGTGACTCATTTTCCTGTAACACATCACACTTATATCATTTTACGACACCTGGTTGACGTTTTCTTCCCCAGATCGCCCGAAGCCGCGGTCTTCGATCTCCTGCTTCTTGAGCATCCTCTTGAGCACCTTGAGCATCATATGTCCATGAGCTCCCGACAGTCGTAAGCTTTCACATATTTTAATATGGACCTGCAAATCCTCCCTAGACTGTGTGTTATAGCTTAGAATTAAAGGTTTCTTTTGCTCTACGGTTATAGTATAGAGGTTTTACAGAGCAACTCGATCTGCTGTTATAATTGGTGTAGCATAAATGATAACGAAGTATAAGAGTTTGAAGATCATCTTTATTCCTGGTAATATGATGTTATAACCTAGTTGGAATTCGGTAGGCAACCGATTAATTAATGAGCTAGCCTCCGAACAGGTAGGAGCTAGGGTAGAGTTATATAGAAGAAATGAAAATTTAGTAAGCTAGTATAGGTATATGACACAGTGAGGTATAACACTGCATAGATAGGGAGGATGGAACCTTTACCCTCTAACCAAGAAGGGCTGAAATATTTGCAATGGCCTAATATGCTACTCGGTCAAAGACGCTATACGTTTTTATTTAATGTGTTTATGTCTCGTTCGGTTCATTTGTTTGTTGGTTCTTCCCCCACTCTATACCTATTGGGCACCACCTGCCCACACTTTTTTGCCTTAGCCTGTGTAACTGACCTCGCCCCCTGGTACTGGGACCGAGTGGATACTATTTTTGCAGTTCATTTCTTTGCAGTTGATAAAATCGTAGCGATATAACGTCATAAAATACCATCCGTAAAGACCCAGTCATGTTTTAATTTTCTTTACAGTTTAAGTAATTTCCCCCTCTTTATAAATTACATAATTATGCCAAGTATTTCTCTTGGACTGTAACAGAAATATTTCACCGACATCGTGATATGAATCTATATTATAATACATTAAATGAGGAGGCGAAGAGTAAATTAAAATACATTTTGTTTATTATTTTGGGTAAAAGGTTATGAAGGTCCAGCGATGAACATTTTCATTTGTTGAATAAAATAAATGTTGTAGTATATCACATAAATATCACATTGTCTGTTGAAATTGCTGGATAATAAATAATTGAATATTAAAAGATATAACCCTTTGTGGAATAGTTTTTGTGAAGTCTTTTGGTAAAAGATTTAGGGCGGAGGGTGGGCGATTTCGCTTCTGACTAGGGTGCAAGCGAGAGTCCAAGTGGCGTGTATTGCAGACTTGTCATGCAGTTCAGTTATAAGTCGTGAAGGTGGCGCCACCCATTCAATGCCCTATAATGCCACGTCATTATGAGCCTCATTAAATGAGGAGGCGAAGAGTAAATTAAAATACATTTTGTTTATTATTTTGGGTAAAAGGTTATGAAGGTCCAGCGATGAACATTTTGATTTGTTGAATAAAATAAATGTTGTAGTATATCACATAAATATCACATTGTCTGTTGAAATTGCTGGATAATAAATAGTTGAATATTAAAAGATATAACCAAGGGGATTCGCTATGCGATTCTCTTTAGGGCGTGATGAACAGAGGTTCTTGTGGAAGAGAAGGGGCGTATATACGACGCCACCGCATCGGACGCCCACGTCCCATGAGTTTTAACATCTTGGAGTGACGCTCCGGCAGTGTTGTAAGCGTATGACGCCGACCCTCGGCGAAGGCTATGTAAGGAGAAGAGGCGTGAATCAAGGTGCGAAGCTTTGAGAAGCACCTTCCATTGAGTCACGATATAGTTGACGGTCATGTGTCAGGCGTTAGGGAATTGCAGCAGGGGAGAGCTCAAATCTCTAGGGGGTGACTGTTTGTTGAGGCGTAGGAGGGCTCTGCGGAGGCAGAACACTGGATCATCTGTCGTCGGGACAAACAAGACAGTGGCCTGACGCGATGACTGCATTGATTTGGACCACTTGACGGAGATATATGAGCCATCCGATGCAATTCTGAAATCTCCCCGCGTCAGATGTCTAGTGGCGTCAAAGGAGGCACCAGATCTGGGGGCGAGATTGCTCTGATGCAACATGCCCATGTACATAACCAGTATAGCCACTCTGATGTGCGTAGGAAAGTCGAGGAGGTGGATATTCATTAATATTTTCTTCAAGATCTGTGGCGTGACAGGAAGCTTCAGCTGGGGGACATGCCTGAGCGTCAGTTGCAGGCCCCTTATGGCGTAGGCGACCCGCGGATGGTAGAGAGGTGTCGAGGCATAGCCTGTCAGCTTGAAGAACGTCCTGACGCCTGTAATAGTGTTTATAATAGTAGCAGGGACTTTTGTATACTTAGCTAGGTATTCAATGAACCAGCATATTAACTCGGGGAAAGGTTGCTTGAAATCATGGCCCACAGCTTTGCAGAATGCGATATACTTCCTGACGGCCGCATGCCTATTTGTGACAGTCCCCGGTTGATGTGCTTGGCGTTGTCTGGCCTGAGCAGCTTCCACGAGGTGCCTAGGTTGCCTGCCTAATAGAACATGTGAATGTTGAACATATTATCACGAGCACAGGAAATATAAATGTCATTTTCTTTAGCAATGTCTCTAGCTTTGATTAATTCTTCAGAAGAGAGAGCTGCCCGAGAGAGTGCGTCAGCTATGACCATTTGTACGCCCGGGACGTGAACAAACTCGTATTGGACTTGAAATTTCATCGAATGATACCAGAGCGCCCTGGCGCAAGCACCTAGAGTCGGGTCTCTAGCTCTACCGTCTCTATAGGCAAACACCGCCGCAGTATTGTCACAGTGAATCCTTATTATAATAATCTCGACTGCACAGTTTATAGTGGGCAGTTGGTGATATGCTGGGGCAGAATTGTATCGATTTTTGTATATTTGGGCGTTGACGCCCCCTTCCGGGAAGGAGTAGTCTACTATAATCCTCCTCGAGGTTGTATCAGATTGTATCCATCTCCTCTTTTACATAATCTCGAACATGCGCCATATGTTGCTGGGCTGACGGATGATTCACTACTGACTGTGCATAATAGCGAGGCCCGCCGACATATTGCATCGGGAAACCAAAAGTGTTGCCCTCCAGCACCATTTTGTCGCCTTTATGACCCGCGGCTATGTCTGTCCATTTTTCAATATTTAGCGTCGACTCAAGCGGGATTTTTGCACCTTTATAGTTGGGAACATTGCAGATTTTTACCTTTTCATAAATGTCAGCCATTTTAGATTCCATATATAGGTCAGGGTACGGCCAGTTTGTGTATGCATTAAAGGCAATGTTCTGTGGACTGTCACTATCACATTTGTTGGAGGAGGTTTCAGGTAATTCATACTCACAGACGTCTAGATCATTTGTCACTAGTTCCTGTTCATTAAACACCTGTTCGTAGTGTGGGTATTGAATGTTTCGAAGGAAGGTTGGCACCTCTCTCGTGGTTTGTTCGCCGTCACTCGCTTGTGTTTGGATGGCAAATTCTCGGTCGTGGGCGTGAGTTTCTGCCTGGAATTGTACAAAATTGGCATTAGATATACACATTGCACCGTCCATCGTTTCACTGTTTCTCCTGTTCACATTTTCAATAGTTTGAATCGATCCAACTTTGTTGATATTAACTCTAGAGATAGATTTGTCTGCGGCAGAATAGCTTCTGTCGGAGTGTTCGTGTTTATGTCGGCCATTTTGGATGTGTTCTCGTTCCTTGCGAGACTCGCGTGGGACACGAGATTTCACACGAGAAGCGGCTGCCATGTTGGCTTGCCCGCTCTCGCTAGTATGGGCGCCGCCATCTTGGATGGGGCGTGGCACATATGTTTTGATGCCGACATATTCATTAGTTTAAGAGTTATTTGCACATTTTAGATTGTCTTGAAAGTTGGTCAACTCACCGATCGTTTGAGATTGTATGATGGAACAGGAGTTTAAGAGTTTTTTGATGCCTGAGGTGCTGGTTTCTTTTGGAATTGTTGGTTATTCCTTCGGCCAGCGCCGTCGCCGCTATGTAGATTGGCTTGCCCGGTTCTCTTGTTTTGGCAATCCTTGACGGCATGTGCGTTCTCTCTCTCTTTCATTGCGAAATAACAATAGCCGCACACATGTAGAAACTTTGTATTGCCATCCGTGTGGCTGTTCTTGTGTTCACAGTTGTCAAAATTAAAGTCCCTACAAATTGCCTGCCTGCTTGTTTTCGTATTATCCACACTTCTTGTTCCCTGCGTATCCCAGGCCATTTTTACACGATAGTCATTGAATACGTCGGTGTGCGACCATTCATTTTGTTCCTCCAGAATAAGATCCAGGCACGCTTGGGACCATGCATGCGCCGAATCCCAGGTGCGGAGAGCTGTATCCTCAGCCAGGGTGGCGAGATGGTGAAGCATAAACCACGATGTCGACCCGTATTTAACACTATTCATGGTCATGCGTGCAAAGCCGCAGGTATATTCTGCAAGGGACAACTCTCTCTTCTGTTTCTTAATACGTGCCGCCATATCTGGCGGTAGAGAAGTCTCAGGCGCACTAAAAATTTCAGTCCTACCTCGTCTCCCTGTAGACCTGTACTGTGCGTCAAGGGCTCGCTTAACTACCTTCGAAGAACGATGTCTGGCGGTCAAGCGTCGGGGCGAGGGGAGAGAGTCACTATCCGAAGCTGACTCCTCCGAACTGTCGGCGGGCTGGCGTGATCTGTATGAGTTGGCCGGGTGACGGCTGCGTAGTGGCGGGCTGTCAGTACAGTCACAATGTTTCTTCTTCCTCCGTCCGTAATGGTGACGGTGGCTATCTCGTGTATATTGCCTTTCCCGGGGCCGTTTAAAAGTCACTATGGTATCGTCCGAGTCAGCAGATTGAGATTGTTCAAAGTCAAGTTGGGAAACATCCCCCCTCGATCTTTTAGGCGTGCGATGTACTTGCTGAGAAGCAGGCGGTGACTGTCGCTGCCTCGTGTAGCTGTCACGATGACTGACACTCGCTGACGCAGTCTGAATGGCTGTCGTACAGATCTGTTGTAGCATATCTGACATTTGCTGCATCGGGTTGTCACACACTATAGGGGCGTTCTTTGGCCTTCCACGTCTTTTCGGAGTAACAATAGTCTTTCTTTTGGCTCGTAAACCACGTCTGGGCAATACTTTGTTGGGCGTCTGAGGCGGTCCATCATCTTCCCCGCCGGCAGAGTCCCGCAAAGCATGCTCGTCAGCGGCTTCCGCCATATTGGCGTGCTCGGCCCTCTCCTCTGGCGTGAAATCTTCCTCCTCGTAAGTTTCCTCCTCGTCTTTCTGGCCGTCAACTATTATCTGGGTTTGCTGAAGGAGCCTCTCCTCCTCCTGTTTCTTGAGTTTTTCTGCCTTTTTAGCGGCTTTTGAGGTAGTCGTCCCTTTAGGAGGCATGGCGGAGGTTATTTCTACAAGGATTTCGCTTCTGACTAGGGTGCAAGCGAGAGTCCAAGTGGCGTGTATTGCAGACTTGTCATGCAGTTCAGTTATAAGTCGTGAAGGTGGCGCCACCCATTCAATGCCCTATAATGCCACGTCATTATGAGCCTCATTAAAGTGTGTCCATAAGACTAATTCCGGGACGTTTTTCTGTGCTATAGCCCATATGCAAACTTTACTGCATATATCGTCCATGAGATTTCTGGGCCTGGGGTCCAATAGTGTAACAAATTGGTGTACCTCAGACAATGCAAATAAAATACCATAATCGCCATAATAAGCGAAAAGAGTGCTACATTTTTTGTATATAGCCCAAACACTGGGTGCATGTCTCATGTGGCACGTTTATGTTTTATATGACAGTTTTGGCGGCGATGTTTGGCGACGTTAACAGGTTTACTTGCATGTGTTCTAGTCTACATAATATATGCGTTTCCCCATAAGAAACGTGACTGGGGCAATCACATTACCTGTCTACTATTTGCATTAATTATGGTGAACTTTTTTTACTTATACATGTTGAGACAAATATTTTGCTGGATCTGTCCTCGATTCTCCCAGCTCAATATTGGAGTTATTTTATTTCTAACCATTTATATATTGTTTTATTTGCTTTCAGGTATAATTGTGATTTGAATTGATTGTGTATTGTATTATATTTTGGTAGCCCAGAGTATTGGGCATCTGCCTGTCATGTATCTACACTAATTATTCCTAGAGTGTGACATCTGCAAAGTTGTAATAAGGCTTTGCAGTGACTCCATGCACAGAGCTTTTACTTTCGGGGGGGGGGGGGGGTAATTACTTTCGTCTCGAGTGAGAAGCAGAAAGTGGAACGAGAGAACCGGGGAGATGGGGAAGGGAAAAGGAAAAAGAGGGAGGGGGAGGTAATGGTGAGATTGGGAATGGGGAGGAAGAGCAGAAGGGGAAGGGGAAGGAGGAAGGGAGTAGCGAGGGAAATGGGAAGAAGGGGGTAGAAGAGAGGAGCAGGGTTGGGGGGGGGGGCTGGGGGTAAGGGAAGGGGAAAGCCGGGGGGAATGGGTGTCTGTCACTGTTTTCCTATACTCTCTACTAATCTCATAGTTATCGTTTACACAGGCGGGGGAGGGGGCTTCTAGTTTAGTTAGTTTATTATATATGCATTGCTCTTAAAAACAACGTATCTAGTGAGTTATACACAGTGTGTATTTCACTAGTGAGTTATGTGTGGTAGTCATGGCAACCAATGTGATTTTTACCAAGTTTTGCAGCCAAAATTCAACTTTAAGACTAAACATTTTTAACACCATATACATGATAATAAATCAGTTAACTAAATCGTTGGTTTCAGTCACTTAAAACATTGCACCCGTTGCTATGCAATTACCCGTGCAATATTCACGCTCCTTCAATCAACTCGTTAGTTACCCTGTATGTATTAAGAGAGTGTTGGGTTCATAGCCTATGTTGAAATCTCCTCACTACCTTTAGTCCAAGGCTACACCTATAGGCCTATAACATTGATATTACCTCACATTAACTGAGCATTAACTGAACGAAATGTCAGAACGACGAAAATGTCGGAACGTTGAATCAAAATCTCAGCACATAAGTTGAAACGTTGACACATACGTTGAAACTTCAGAGTGATGAAATGTCAGGACAACGAAAAATGTCAGAATGAACACTTAAATATTGATCGTTGCCACCTGATATAAAAAGTTGGCCCTTGGGGTGGGTTTTCTGAATATGAGGCAATTTATTGATGATACGAATAGCTTGTGCTGAATGTCTAACTGATGCGATGTTGTATACGATTGTAACAGACTGTGTGCTTTTATGTCACACATTTAAGAGCTAATTGATTAATGCATATGGCGTGTGCACCTATTATGTTGATTAAAGAACATCGACCTAGCTAAAACGAAACTTGAAAACCATCATAGATCATTCCTTTGAACTTACATGGAGATATCGTGCTATAATTAATTCCTGTTCCTTGTATAAAAAGGCTGTAAGACTCAGGCGATGTTTGTTTTAGTATTGTCGGGTCCATTTGCTCTCTTAGTCTCGTTGACTTGTGATTCCTGTAAAAGAGCACAAAGCAGACTGTTTCTAGATGGAACACCTTTTTTGTGGCATAGATTCAAGACATATGGCTTCAGAAAAGCTTTAGCCAGACTATTCCACTTGTGAGATATGAGTTTTTTTCAAAACACCCCACTTTGTATTTGCACAGATGGCACGCCATGGGCAGAACCAGAATCGGGCTCTTATAAACGTGGTTCGGAGCATGATAAGCATTACAAATGTGTGTACCAGAGAAATTATTAATAAAACATTGTGTTTTTACATGTATACATATTCATAATTTCATGAATACAAACATCTGTTTGGTAATAAGTATTGATTTTAACGAATATCTTCATAATTGTTGTCTTTAAAACGTTATTGCGTTGCAGCGAGGGAGGTGTTTTTACCAGGGAATATAATATCTCAGTCATTTTGCATTTTATTTTTCATTTGCAGACATATAATCCTATGAGTTATAACTGTTTTGCCTTGAAGGAATTCCTCAGAAGGAATTCACATGTATATTGTACTTAAATGTACCAACATAAAACATGCATTAAAATATTAAACGTCAGCAAAAATGGTAATGGTACTCGTATAGGTAGGGCCACGATACGAGGCAGACATTGAAGCATTGATCGAATGCTTGGATGCCTCTCCTCTTCCATCTCCCTGCTGAAATGAATGACTTGGAGCCTTCGTTTAAATCACCAATTACCGACATGTCATGTATCACTACTCGCCCTGACCCCAATATGTATCTGCTGAATACAACCTCATAAATTCTAATCCTCTAGTTCCTACTTGATTTTGGGTAGGGATGAGGGTCCCCATTATCCAATATATATATCAATTTCTAAGAACCTGAGGTGTTCCTAAAATACATACTATAGTATATTTATTTTAATTTCCGAGATTTCATTAAAAGAGATTTAAAAAAGTAAATAAATAAATAAATAAATAAATAAATAAATAAATAAATAAATAAATAAATAAATAAATAAATAAATAAAAAATGACGAAACTAGTATTCTTATGATATATTAACAGCACTAAATGTGGAATCAGGAATTATAAATAAACAAGTATATATCGTGTTTAACTGGTCGCATTAACTAATGGGAGGCTATACGTAAACAAAACACTTGAAACTGTCTAGCTCTTAAAAGTTAAAGTAGTTAGGCCTACGTTACATATACTATATACTGGATTCTTAGATTTTATTTATGATTCAGTCGTACACTCTATGCCAGTACCTTCGATCATTTGGAATCGGTTTTTAACCTTCAGGCCATTTTTCTACACATGAAAATCTATTTTAATAAACAAAATAGTTCCTCTTTTTCATAAACGCTTGCACCTCCCATAAATTCACCTCCTCCTCCTTCTGCCTTGATTATCCTCTTCTCTCTCCCTCTCTATCAGACTCTCTCTGTTCATACGTGTGTGAGTGCATCCCCGGAGTGCATGTGCCCTTTTTCTAGCTTGTTTAAAAGTGATATTCTTCCTGTTCCAGTCTCCACCATTCTGTTCCAGCAGAAACCATAAGTGGTCGACTAGACGAATGGTTCACATGGTATGTCCGGACATTCTATGACAGAAACCAGGACAAACCTGATGCACACATTCACAAACGCACACACGCACGCCCCCACATGAGAGCCGTTCCCATAGGATCCCAGAGGAAAAATCCCTTTGGCCAGACCCATGCACTCAGTTTCCATCAGACCCCATGTACCATCACAAGTGAGTGTAGAGAGAAAGTTTGGCGTGCTTTTAACCTCAGCTCCTCTGTGGTTTGCCGTTGAGCTGACATGGCTTTCCACCCTAGGAGTAAGTCACAAGTAGCGAATCTGGTGAGTGTTTTTCTTCTGTAACAATTTCACAACTTCCACCTGATATCATCACTTTTCTTATAGACGAATGAATACGAGTGTATAAAATTCTCTGTAGTGTATTTAGCATAGTACTAAAGACCTCGATCTTCGTTTATACGAATCAGCCTTTCTCGGTCCAATTTAAACAGTCCAGGCCCAAACCCTCAGATCAGATGAGATCGAATGGCATGTCAGTGATTGGACGCCTATTTCGCTAAACGGTTTCCTGGCCTAGGACTAGGCGTTTTAATGGGATTGTAATGACAGTTTGCGGTCTTAATGGAATTATAATGGCACTTTGCGGTTTGAGGCGAGAGGCTTTACCTCGATTTGACGGGACTCTCCCATCTTTGGGCCTAGACTGTAAATTAATTTTTGATTGCAGTAGTATATTGTACGGTGTGTTATTACATCAATTATATTAGGTCATTAACAAGATCCTGGTGTAGTACAGTACTATACAGTAGTCGCAAAGAATTAAGGACAGCGAACGATGCATCCCAACAGATATTCAACCATGCGTAACAATGACTCAATCTATGCTAGATCACTATGTCTGGTAGATGAGATTGAAAGCCGATAAAGCGAAGAGAAGGTTGACATAAACCATACCACTTATAAATTATTTGGTTAATCATGTATACTGGTATAGCGATTGCTATCATGTGCCGAAATGTTATGGTTACATGAGGGCTTAGATATGTGTGTCATCTAGCTTTATATGCCATACCGCTAACACAATGTCTGAATGTGTGTACATGCCTCCGACATAGATATAGCTTCCCAAGAACTGGTTCACAAGTTTCTGTTGACAGTGGAAACTTGCCCCTGTCACCATGAAAAACTCCGAAGTTTAGCGGATGATTTTAAGTTGGGGTGTCAATAGAGATTACTAATATAATGGACACATGGGAAAATACACACTATGGTACATAGGTAGAATTCCTATTATATTCAATCCAGAACGTTTGGGATCACTGACATGATTGCCTGTGTTGGAGCAAAGCCACGCATTTATCGTACGTGGGTGTCTTTTATGAAAAAGCCATTTTCTAATAAAT
Organism: Sthenelais limicola; assembly: GCA_942159475.1. Classification (NCBI taxonomy): domain Eukaryota; kingdom Metazoa; phylum Annelida; class Polychaeta; order Phyllodocida; family Sigalionidae; genus Sthenelais; species Sthenelais limicola. The sequence continues at coordinate 63,928,808 of OW804097.1, read as the reverse complement.
TCCACAATTGTGAATGTCCGTTTCATTGTTACTCATTGATATTGCAACTTAGATTACCTCTGCATTATGAGAATATAATTGTAGCTGAGGAAAAAGCTGTATTGGAATACAGAACAAGTTTGTTCTTTTCAAATAATAGTCCGTCCGATAGAAATGAATGAAATAGATGTATATTCACCGTTCAGAATTGCTTGTAACTGGTACGCCCTTGCCTGCTCTCATCACGAAGCATTGAAAAACGTTGGGCTCGTAAAATTGCATGAATATAAGGAAACATTCTCATATCTCAGATTTGGGTTGATATGTATGTTGCTAATCTTACGGTAAGGTTAAGTTACACCTCCGCATCCTTTATCAAGACATCCCCCTGGTTGATATATCATATTATAGCATTCCTTAAGTAGATAGTGCCTGGAAAACTCCAGCCCTCTTCTATCTGGGTTCTATTTTATTGCATTAGCCGCCATTAGGCTTTCAGCACGCAGATGCTTGGCCATAAACAAGGAGCTTCCACGAACACCTTCCTCGAAATTCTATTAGCAAGACCATCAAGCTTGCCAATCTTATGTAATGTCATGGGTAAACCACCTGGAAGGTCCTCAAAGAGTGCGCAATACTTGTTGGGCGCCCATAGAGATCGAAAATAAACATTTCCTGATAGAAGTGTTTGTTTGAACATCTATGTACAAATATGCACCGATGTGGAATTAAGTTAGCGCACGGGTAAACTCTTACTCTTAGCTAGAAGATCTTAGTCAGCATCTCTAAAAACACATGGTAAGACCTATATTTTAATTAAGAATATATGCTATTTCCTCACTATATAATTCTTTTATTATTTCATGTCAGACCAATAGACATATTTAAAATACAACGTTATAGAAAAAACGCAGAATCCTTAATACCAACAAATTATATAGTGGGGAAAATATATTATGTTTTATTTAATTAATTTTTATTTTCATTCTGTCTATCTACAGACATAAATAGGATATCCTGATTCCCGGCTGGGCACTTTACATAATTATAGCAACCATTTTATTTCTCAAAGCACACTTACAATAGTCCTTCAGTTGAGAAAAAAGGGATACACTCCTTCCAGCATAGAAACAATTAGTTTAATGATTAAATGATAAAAAAAATCACATCAAATATAATTGAATTACGTCAATAGTGCCATAGTAGAAGAACTAGCTTACATCAACTATGCTGTTTGTGCTCAACTGGGTTGCAATTTTGCATACATCTAGGTTTGGGTGTGTCACAGAAGAAGTCCTTTGACACACAATATATTCATGACGATCTAGATTTCATCCATAACTGAGCGAGGCATGTAGTAAAGGATTGTGGTTTAATTACCATTTCAATTCCATCGCGGAGATATAACAAAGATTAACTCAATGACAATGTATTCTAACATATAGATAAGGTAATCTGGCAAATCCATTTTTATATACAAAACAGGTCTAAAATATATCTTACTTTATTTGTCAAGACCAATAATTGTAACGCAAACACGAATGGGATTTCTATTTCTATCTGTTATTCCAATCGCAGATATAATGAAGAGCCAATTCTGTAATCGTTCACCAGCTAGCAAAATCTAATTAGAAAGTCGAGTGACTTTCGTCCGCCTTGTATTCGATCCAGAAACACTAACTCTGAGTCTAATGAAAGCAAATTGGAAAGCAAATTGTATGAGCCCAAATCCAAGTGACTATGTCTGGATGCAAGCAAGTCACGTAAGGTGTCTTAGTACGGATCGGTTACAGTATTTTGAAAAAATCTTATTTTCATAAAAGACAGATGCAGATATACACATCGCTCACTTTCGAGCGTTCTTAAATTTTATGTTTGGTAAATTTAAATGTACATTATAAGCTTCTTTAATTGAAATGTTGTTTCATTACAGCTACTACATGATAAGAGATGGATGAGTGTAGGAATAATATAATCTTTCAACTATTAACATTTCTTTAATAAGCAAAATCACACCCAACAATAATACGCTCTGCTTGAATATTGACTCACTCAATCAACTGACGTGAGACCGCATTTTTCTGAATATAAAAACAATAATCAATTTTGCTCATTGTAACTGACTGTAAATGTGGGACTGGTGGATTAATCTATACCTTGCAATTATGTATTATAGGATTTCCGTTAAATACGTGACACACGATACATTCACGTCGCAGTAACGATGTGATATTCATACCAGGCGCTATATTTATTTATATAGGACCGAGATTCACACCCATCTGCACCCAGAATCCTGAAAACCGAGTCACCAATAATGTGACAGGGATGTTGGAAATACGTCATATATATAGATACATGTAGAGATTCTATTTGTAACATGACGGAACTGGCTCGTGTGTGGATTCTGTGATCATCAAATTTACTGGCAGATGGGAAGCCATAACTCGTGTGTCTCAAGATATATATATATATATATGGACAATAATATACATGTTGTTACTCGAAATGTGTTCCATACGCCGTCATGGTCCGTACCGCCTTTCTTCTTTTTTGTGGGATGGGAGGAGGTGGGGGTTGAGGGGGGATTCATCAGACTCTCATACCATCATGATGTGAGAAGGTCCGACATAAGACCCTGTCTGTCAATTAAGTAGTAGTTTGGGTCATCTCAAAATTAGAAAATGCAACTCTATTAAAGCTGCATTCCCAGCTAAAAGTGACCAAAAAATATGTTTCTCGGTTTTTACTTTCCTGTATCCTCAGTACTGTGGAATGGACTATTCAATTAAAGAAAATGAAGACAAAATCATATTTCCTCGAATTTCCGGAGTTTTTCATGAATTCATGACTTTTTCTAGAAAATCTTTATGATTCTGTTTTTTGCTGATCTACACTGGCAATCTGGATCAAATGGGATTAGTAGTCAATAAGTTGGCTTCTTTATATACCTATCTAGCCAGTATTATCCTTACAGTTGCGATTCCAAAAGGATTCCTAAAGTTCAAGAAGAGAGTCTGGAAAAAGTGATTTCTCAGCGGGTCCTCTGAATACTTATTTGAGGAGTTAAAGACATTTCACACCAAGAAGAACGGGTCAAAATCCTTTAATACTCTTCCTGTGTGACCTTTGGATGGGTCTGGAATGAATAGACCACTAAATAGACAATTTAATTTTCGACGGAAATTAGGTGAGAAAGCAACTTTAATGATATTCACTTGTGTCACAAATCGTGATATAATTGTTTATGGTTACAATAGAGTGGCGCTTAAGTTCGTTGCAACTACACTTTTTGCAAGTAATTATGTGATACTTGGTGATTGGAGAAAGCAGTGTCCTTATTATGCGTAAGTCAAACAAATTATAGGCATAATAAGTCTTGAGTAACATAAACATTTTCCTCAAAGAGCCATTAAACTGCTTAAATTTTATTCCTGATACTTCCTCTGGAAAAAAATGTTGCTGTTCTTAGCTGTGTCTCCCACACATGATAGCATCCTTGGCGATTCACTTAAAGGAAGGTAAATAAAGAATAGAACAGTTCCGCCACCCACCAGTGTCTTGTATTTTTAGAAATACTGTACCAAATAAGTAGTTTACCTCATGCGGACGTCCATATATGTTTTCCGTGTCACGAGAAGTATTTATCGGGAAATATTATATATTATGCATCAAGTATGTATATCTATATCAGTATATTGATATACCCATTAGTATATTGCAAGGGGGGGGGGGGAATTGCCATTGATAAATATTAACAGAATACGATATTTACAATTTACAAATAACTACAAATGAACTTTATGAACTTAATGAACTTAATGAACGACTATTTTTAAACTGGTTTAGGGTTTCTTTAATGCGCTTGCAAGAAATCTGAGCATGTGTCTGCACATAAATTATGGGAATGAAGTTACCAATACGTTTATTACTGTTATATGTCAATCTATACTATCCATCTCCCCGCCCCCCGGTGGGAGGTGATTATATTAAGCCAGAGGGCAGCACCGCCCCCTAGTGAACGGATTCATGTACAGTCAGCCACGGCCACTCTTGCCGCTGACTCCGAACGAAACACAACTATTACACGAACTTGTTACCATATTTTTCTTTTTGTGACCATGCCGAGGCAAAGGCATTGCAAGAAATGCAATTCTACACATTATCCCCCGACTGGGGCTAAGTGTAACTTGTTGCCTGTTTTGGACTCTGAGGATTACCCTTCTCTTCGTAATAGTTTCTTGAAAACGGAGGATTTATCGGAGCCACATGTTGATTGGTCACGTTGGACCCCAACCGGCGGTAAGGGTAGGAGAAAAATGAAGAATTGGGCTTCTTCATTACGGAAAGCAGTTCAGCCGACTGTACATTCTTTCAAGCCTCCGGAGTCTAGGCGCCGTAGGCGGGTTTACATTGGTTCTACTTCAGAAGAGGATATTAAACCTTGTGGTGACAGCGGCTCTGACACTCTGACTGCGGGTAAGAATCTAGTGTTGACTGCAGCGCAGATGCACATGCCTCCTGTCACTATCCCGACTGTCATTCCGGCTGTCAATACTGTCATCCCCCCAGTTGTCGTCCCTCCCGTCAAGCCTGTGATTAATACCGTCAATGCGGGCCCGGCCGGCCAAGTTGACCAAGCTTGTAGGGACCAACTCGCTGGATTAAAAACTAATCTAGCTACTTTGAAGGCTGAATCTGCTCTTGCTTCTACTAAGATGAACAATATCGAGACCATGCTTGGTCAGTTGGTGGCCCGTTCATCTAAGCCCAGCCATGGTTCGAAGACCAAATCTCACCACCATGCTCCAGATGTCAGTGACAGTGGTTCCAGTGTCAATCGTTCCCGTACTAGGACCAAGTCGCACCGAGCACGAGGCTCGCGTCAACGCTTTAGTAGTTGTGACAGTCGTTCTTCAAGCCCATCCCATAGGCGGAGTAAACACAGATCTGGGCGTGTCAGTCGTTCGAGACATCGTTCTCCATCATCCTCGGACTCTTTGACTTCATCTGATTCTTCTTCCTCTTCGAGCTCTTCCAGTTCAGGCCTCTCCGTCAAGAAGAATCGTAAGAAAACATCTCACAAGTCCAGACATCGTTCTAGAGACACTAAGAAACGTATGTATAGGCTTAAGAGGTTTCTCCCTAGGGACGAAAGATCTAAATCAATGTCTACGGACAAGTTGTGGTACTGTCATGGGAGCCTTATGTTAGAGAAATACAAGGATGGTGAGAATATTTCCGGCTTATTGAAACATAATTGTTTTATTTCTGAGAAAGTTTCTACTAAGGCTTACCAGCCTTCAGGTGTTTTGAAATATGATGAGGCTGTACGGGAAATGGCTCGTTCTAAGGGTGTTAGAGCCTACTCAGGTGGTAATATGGATCTTGCTATGCGATTTCTTTCGCACGAGTTCTCCCGTCGCACTCAAAGTTCAAATGTAAACAAACCTACTCAAAAGAAGGGCGGGGCTGGCAAGCCGGATGGTCCACGCCCACATTGTTGGTCCTTCAACAAGGACAATTGTACCTATACCAACTGCAAGTATCCACATGTATGTAGCGTTTGTTTCGGTAATCACTCTAAGACTACCTGCAGATTCGCAACTCAATCTGACAGGGCTGATAATGCTAACTAGGTTCTGTATAGTGATTTAACGGGGGGGGGCCATGATATGAGCCCCTATACCTTTGATAATAGTATTCCCTCTAACTTGGAGAGCCATGATATGAGCTCTCCTGTAAGAATGTGTGTTATTACTACTCCTTTGAATTTTTCTGATATGTCAAATTACTGTAGTATTGTTTCAATTGTTCCGTCCGGGTGTGATATCGCCCCTTACGTCGATAATGATTGCTCCGTGATACCGGAGAATTATATTTTCAGTGTTCAGGTTTACCAACATCAATTTTTACATGTTACGAGCTCGTGTCTCGCGGGTAACTGTTCTTGTATTTATTATCTTGATTGTGTACCCACTCAGGTAAAACCTTGTCGGTTCGCTGTAGCTTATTACACCCTTCTAAGTCAGGGATTAAATTCTTGTATGGACTTATTCGTCCTCTCTGGTGTGTGTAGAGGTTTCAAAATATTAGACCCTGATATGGATCTTTCTTATCACATGTCCAATTATAGTTCTATTCTTCAACCGGACGCAGCTAGACAAATGTCCTCGTCTGTTATTAAGGAATTAGAATCAGGCAATATTTCTGTATGTCATAATACCCCGAAATGTGTTCATGCCTTGGGTGCTGTAATGAGAGGAGACGGCAGGTTGAGACCGATCACTGACTGCTCCAGGCCTGATGAATCTGTGAATGATAAGATGTCTGTGACAGCTTGTAAATTCTCTTTCGCCACAATTGACGATACTGTCTCTCTAGTTAACCCTAACGATTATGGTTGTGTTATTGATATCTCCAACGCTTATCGTAGCATAAATATATTCCCTCCGCATCGGGATTATATGGGTTTCCAATGGAGTTTTGGTAGTCACGATTGTTATTTCAAAGATAATGCCTTATGTTTTGGCATCAAGTCAGCTCCATATATCTTTAATTCGGTCACTGACTTTGTGAGTAAATATTTAGGTTGCTTAGGTACCAAATGTATAAATTACCTGGATGACTTTTTTACTTCAGGCGAGAATTTTGAATCCTGTCAACAGAACCAACTTAGTGTGATCTCTGCTTTGAGATTCTTAGGTTTTCACATAAATTACAAAAAGGTCACCCCTCCTGCTCAGAGTACGAAATATTTAGGTATTATCATAGACACTGTAAATTGGTGCCTTAGGCTACCCGAATGTAAAGTTGAGAAAGCCCTCTCCTTGGTCAACGAATTAAAAACTCGTCGTCGTTGTTCTAGAACTAAGATGGAGAAATTAACTGGCTACCTGGCTCATTGTTCTATGATTGTTCGGGGTGGCAGAACTTTTTGTCACAGACTATATGCATTGTTAAAGGCCACGAGGGGTAAGAGGAGACTGTACATTTCCTCCATAGTGATTAGAGACCTGGACTGGTGGGCTAATTTTCTGCCCTTATTTAATGGTACCAGAAAGATATTAGGTTGTGCCGATTTAACACACATATTCACAGACTCGTCCCTTTCAGGGTTCGGTGGTTTTTGTCGTGATGTTGACGATTATTTCTATGGTACGTGGGACGAGGTTGACTTACACATATGCCCCCATTTTGAGAGGTCTCCACACTATGATTTATTAGACCACACGAATATCAATGTGTTAGAGTTGTGGCCTGTATTGGTCGCAATTAAGCGTTGGCTCTTCCTTTTAAGGGATAAGGTTGTATTAATTCATACTGATAACACTCAGGTAGAAGCGATGCTTCATTCAGGTAGAAGTTCTAATCATTCATGTATGAATCTTATACGAGAGTTATTCTGGTGCTGCTGTCTATATAACATTACTATCCTATCTTGCCATGTCAGTACTGAGGAAAACGTAACAGCTGATACGCTGTCTAGAATTTTTTCTAGGAGTAATCCTGTTGTTTATGGTTTACCTTTACTTTTTTCTCTTTGTTGTATCGACAGATTCGACAAGAATTTGAAGTATGATCGGCCATAAAAATAAAATCATGTGAGCGATAAAAAGTAAACCCCCTGCAGGAACGGATTTCGGAACAAAATGCTAAAAATCTTTAGTTTATGACTAAAATTAACCGAAAATGTACCTTTAAATGTTTAACTTTCGTGGGTTCGAATACTATGATGTAAGTCCTTGTAAAGGCTGATCAACAATGGGTGGTTAATACGGTTTTGGGGTTTGTTATTTTTTATTATGGTTAACCTGCCGGCACTGAGCATGGGGGTGGGGGTATATTACCGACTCTAAAAACTCTGCGGATTTAAGGTATTTAGATCAAGTTGGCTAAGTTTCAGTTCGCTCTCCATTTCAAAAGGGTTATAAATTCGTGTATGTCTTCGTAAAATCTTTTCCAGATCCGTTTATCTTCTTTCGGGGTGTTATTTATGACATGTGTATGAAGTAGGACTTTGCATCTCATTCTTAGCTCGTACATAGCAGTTAGAGCGTCTACTTTACCTTCAGAAAATAATTTCTGCCTGTTTATGAAGGCCTTTATCATTAATATGACCCAATTTATAACTTTTGATAATAGGTTTTGTTCAATGGGAAGATGGAGCAAGATTATATTCCATGTGAATTGAAAGCCCTATATATATGAGCCAGAAATACTTTTACCCTGGGATGGTAAACATAGGTATGCATTGAAGTAAATATTTACATTAGAGACCGCAAGTATTTACATTAGTTAGTTATTTTATGCGTCACTGATGTAGGACCTCTGAATAAATTATATACTTATAACATCCTTCCCCAAACAACTTTAAAATGGTGTAATGTCTTCAATTACTTTATTTAATCAAGTTTCATCCTCAAACGATACATGTATATTATAGATGAATATAAGAAGATTTATTTGTCAGAGAAATGTGTATTTCATCATTGCACTTTAGTGTTGTCAATGCATGAAACTTATGAATATTTTGCATGGGAAATATAAATACCAAATGACGAACTGCGTAGAACCGATGATTATATGTTGTATTTATTTTACTGCTATGATGAACTATAACACCATTTCTTGAACAATAGAACGATTATTTGTTTCCTATGACTTTTTCAAACCCTTCCTGTGAGTATCCCCTAGCCTTTGTGTACTTCTCTGTTCTGCTTTTGGCTAGTTTGTGTTAACTTTACATATGAGAACTATTTTCCATCGGCATTTCCCATTGCCAATAGTCGAACGTATCATCAACTTACAGTGAGAAATGTTAAAGACCGACTGGGATAGGCAGAAAATAGTCGTTGTCAAACCCCATTTATATGTTAACATTAGTTTGATTTTTGTTTCTTTTTCCCATAATACATGTTTTCAGGAAATTACATGGTCTTACCCAGGGTGTATTACTATTGTTTACCTCGCAGACTTCACTTGATAAATGGAATCTAAAGCCACTTAATTATTTCATAGGAAATGATTGTGGTCTATAGTCAGGGCTCTGTCTCGACATGGAATGGCAATCAGGCTCCATTAAGATAAAAGGACTTAGGAGCCGATTTAATGTGAGTATCGCGCTGTTATTACATTAATATGATGATCCTCACAATTAACATTTCAAATGGACCATGATAGCGCATGCAACTTTGTGGTAGCAACTGTGCAAATTGCTCCCAGATTGCATTGACAGAGAAATATTATGACGGTTCCACCCAAAGACTAACATCATCCCACTACAATGATTGATGAACAACCTTTTTTTCAAATGCTATAGGTGTCTGAATGCAGGAGGAGCGTTTTCAAAGAGAAATAGTGATCGGTTTGTTGGCACTGAAGTGTATTTATTATCTTTTATATAAAACGCTGGCGTTTAAAATTGAAAGAGAGATACGTTTCAAAGCCCCAATTAAATATGTACATGCATCAGTCTCCGAGCAATATATTACGATGGCCTACGCGTAGATGTGTACGTGGAAATAGCTCTTAATAACTGCCTATACTATTAGTAAGGGAGGATCTAAAAGTAAAGGAAAGAGTTTGCATTTATAGAACCAACGCGGATGGCATACTGGAATGGTGTAGTTTATCGCGGCCTAACACTCGAAGATATATATGTTCTCTTCTATATTCCACAAAAATGTCTGTTGCATGCTAGGAGGAGAAGAAGCTAGTCACTGCCCACGCCCGTCGATTTCCTTTATATGAGTTGGCATACTGGTTGATTATATAAAATGAAATACCCATGTGTAACTCTATTGACAGCTCAACAATAGTCTTGATGATGAAGCTTGGCTCTAGGGTGTCCCGTACAGTCTCTCTATTGATTACACTAATCTCTCTCACACTCTGTTGCGTTTCCAATTCATTAGTATCTGGGTCAATATAGTGAGAACATTTACAATTCGACTTACGGTACTCAATCCTGTCCAATAACTCAAGTTTAGTATAGGACAAAAATGAGGTTTAAAATATATCTACTATCCGCATATATATCTAGTACGTATCCTATTTTAGTCTAATCCAGAAGCATACCGCTGGATTGGGTTGTGTGGGGGTCTGACTTTTAGGCTTATTGCTTGTATAAATAAAGAAAAACAGTTGCCGACGAAACCCCGTCCACCCAACCGTCCCGTGAATATGCCCCCCGTCCCCCCCCCCCCCCCCCCCCCATCAGTGCCCGTCCCGGGAGACTTGCCGAAGCCTTGAAGGCAAGGCTTCGGCCGTTTTCGTCTGCAAACGTTTTGCTTTGAGCTGTCCGCTATCCATTTCGAATCCCATTTGCCGGTTACGTTGATTACGTTGAAGTGACTTCCAGCTCGTACGGAATGGAACAAGGGATCGGAATGGTCAATGGTGTGGATGTAGCTGTGTGGGTTGAGTGTGGAGGTTGAAACGAAAATGGATTGTGGAAGTGTGAGTGCCTGAATCGACAATGTAAGTACGCTAGGTTGTAGGTATAGGCCTAAACTGAGTATTCCATGCATCAATAGACATTCTCAGCGGGGAAATTATTGAATGCAGGCAGAGAAGTAACCACATGGAATAAGAGTATATATCGTTGGACACTAGTAGTCTGTGCACCGTGCGAAATTGTAAATAGAGTCATTCTGACTTCTTCCAAGGAAGAAGCGGAGGGTGCTGACCGTCTAGCAGAATTTACTCAATTTATGTATAGAGCTGCTGGTTGTACATTTCCTTAGCGCCATTTACCTGTTTCTCCGACTCTTTTCGATACTTTTTACTCACAACGGATAGCAATTGAAGATATGCGATATGTACCCCTCGCCTTATAGTCTTATCACCTAAATAGATTCTCTTTTAAGACGCATAACCTTGAACACAGTTATAAAGGAGATTATAAGTTACCTAAGTTTGATTTCACATGTTGGAGTTCTTTTGGATATTTTGAAATCCGACTTAAATTAGGCTAGACGGTCGGCACCCCCGCTTCTTCCTTGGAAGAAGTCAGAATGACTCTATTTACAATTTCGAACGATGCACAGACTACTAGTGTCCAACGAATTTCCTCTTACTCCATGTGGTTACTTCTCTGCCTGCATTCAATAATTTCCCCGCTGAGAATGTCTATTGACGCATGGAATACTTAGTTTAGGTTGTTGCCTACAGCCTAGCGTACTTAGATTGTCGATTCAGGTACTCACAATTCCACAATTGGTTTTCGTTTCAACCTCCACACTCAACCAACACAGCTACATCCACGCCATTATCGCGTTGACCATTTCGATCCCTTGTTCCGTTCCGTACGAGCCGGACTTCATGTTCACTCTAATCAACGTAACCGGCAAATGGGATTCGAAAAGGATAGCGCTGTTTATTGACTGAATAAACAGCGCCGAGGCCCGGGTGGGATGTGGGGTGAAGCGACGGGTGGGTGAAAGGTAATTCGTCGGAAATTTAAAATAAAAACAATCTAAAAGCGTTGAAATATAACCCATTTACTTCCTAAAAATAAATACCTTGTGCGGATACTTTCTGGATTTACCTGTAATACCAACGATTTTTAAACTCGTCGGTATAATGCTTATGCTGATACAGGTATACATCCTGCTTACTAGGATTCATTGGTGATAAGATTTTGAGATTCTGAGATACCCTAGCTGGCTAGATTAGTACCATTTTAATCCGTGTTCAGAAATAGGATAAGGTTATCACCAACTGACTAGCCTAGCACCATTTTAATCCCGTGTTCAGAAATATGATAAGGTTAACACTGTATCAGGCAAGAAATTCACCACAGGCCATTAATCCGATAGCAATGTAGTTAGGAGCGAGTATATCATGTTACGTTTGATCCCTAATTGCAAAGCGAGATAATCCCTGAGGTCTTTTTTTACATGAATCTCCTTTTGTGTTGAGGTAGGATGAGGGGAACTACGGGTCATTGTGCCTGTGGTTGCACTAATTGACAGACTGAACTCGCCCTAAGGTTAACGAGCTTCATTATTTATTTGTGTAGAGAGACACGCCTCACCTGCACAAATACACTCAGACGCTTTTATATGTTTTCTCAAGTGTACACATTGTATTCTAAGCAAGCTCAGTGAATTCCACGGTGCACGGAGAGGCTATATGGGATGTGTTTCAGGTAAATGAGTTACAAGTCGCAAAATTGATATTTTTCAAAGTCATTTATTCACAAGATATCTTACTAGGAATGTTTTCATATTTGGGGTATCTAACGCCGTCAGTTGTATTAATGCATATATATACCAAATTCTGAGACAGTGTCTTAAATAAATCGATGAATTTCTAAGGTCATCTTATAGAGAAGTTTGGCTTCTGTACTAGTAAATGTTCACCCAGAAATATTGCAAACATTATTTTCAAAAATAAAGATATAAAACCTAAAATCTAGAAAAACATATTTCCTATGTCCTATTGTTTACCATAATTAAAATCGGCTTGATCTATCTCATCTTTTCAATATGATTATAATATATTATCTCAAAATCCTTTTTGTGACTCATTTTTCTAAAAATACATCACATATTTAATGTACAGTGAAGAATAATGATAAAGTTGGTTCGAATGGTGGCACATATTTCCATGACCTCGATGTGCAATTTCTTTACACAGAAATTGGCATTAAATCCACAAGAATAAAACATTAATATCATTGAGAACATGAATTGTACGAAACTTAAATTTTCGGATCAATTTTAATCTAATTTAACCTTTCACCGAGGTTAATCTACCAAAGGAAAATGCGTCAGTGCAATATGTACGCCCACTCTCTGCAAACAGTAAGCTAAATAATAACGGTATTGGGTAGGATTATTGAGATGAAGAAAGATTTTAAATCATAATTGTTATATACATTTATGAATTATATAATGATGATTAGGAGAAAAATATAATAGAAAAGGGGGTAGGTTTAATTGTGGTGGTAGGGTGAGGTAAAAGGGTGTGATAACAGTAGGTTTACCGTCTAGGTCCAAACCCTCAGATCAGATAAGAATGGTATGTCAGTGATTAAGCGCCTACTTCGCTAATCTGTTTCCTGGCCTATGACTCGGCGGTCTAATGGGAATATAATAACTTTTTGCGGTCTTAATGGAATTATAATGGCACTTTGTTGTGGTTTGAGGCGAGAGGCTCTCCCTCCGTTTGAATGGACGTCTGAGGACAAGTGAGTGAAATCGAGCAGGTGCCAAGTGATGTAGGTATAGACTGTTAGTAAAGGCTTACTCACACTGGGTCGGTTGGCGAAATCGTACGATTTCAATGTCTACGACTGATCGTGGCGCCAATCGTACGATTTCACTTTGTAAAAAATCAGAATCGTGATTCTTTTTGTCACCCACATAGGCTCCAAATTGGCCCCGTTCAGTTAAAGAGTTAAATTGTGGTTAAGTCAACCCGCTATAGATTTATATTTGACGAAGGATGGCAAATAATACTGATGTTTTCCACTTATGAAAATGTTTTTTTTTATCTTTTACCGAAAACTCAAAGTTTTGTAACTGCTAAGCTATAAGTGGTAAAATAATGTGTCATATATCAAATGAAAGATAATGTTGTTTACAAATGATTGAATATGCACAAACCTGTAGGATTGATACTTTAGTCGGTATTCAAGAAAACGTGAAACAAGCGCCACCTAGCGGCCATTTTGAAAAATGTCCCCCTATGATATAAATGTACATTTTGATATGTTATATAGGGGGTTTTACTCTACAAATCCCCGCAAAAATAATTCTGTTTTAATTAGTGGCGGGTTCAGCCAACACAAATGCATAGATTGCCCGGACTATTAGGCCTAAATCTGAAATTGCTTTGTGGACTGATGAGTCCAATTAGCATATCTTAAGATCAATCGGGGGTATGGCCACAACATTCCATTAAATGGAATGTCGTGCATGAGGCCTATCAGTCGTAGACCAGATCTAGCTCTATAGTTGACTCACAGCACCCTGGGGCAGTTCTGGCCTTGTACCCTGTATGCCTTGCAATGATGGTGCATGCTTTGCAACGATGGTGCTGAGAATGTTCTAAAGCACATATTATTGGTGTGGGTGTTGTGTGACTGGAGGTCTTAAACCATCTCCCTTCAAACTACTTTTAATTGTTATAAATCAGGCTCTAACCAAATCAATATAGGCCACCCATGTATGGGGGACCTTGCCACCCCTCTATATCCACCTACAGAACCGGAACAACAACAACACAGTTTATATAATTATGTACATGTACAGATGCGTTAAATGTCAATATGTAAACATTTACATATTCTTCAGTGTGAAAGTAGTGTGTGCCGAGGTGCATGCAATAAACTTGACAGAGTGTTGTCCATTAATGAACGGGTAATCTGTGCTAGGTATGTTTACAGAGTCACCCACCCTAACCTATACCTTCTTTTACCCTAGATGTGGGACTCGAGGATCCTCTATAGTTTATGGCAGGGTAATTATAGAGCGGGGATTTCTCTCTTATGTCGAGGTATGGAAGAAGGCATATTCCATTAGTTCCTCTTAATCAGTTCACATCCCCATAAAAAACAGCTGGGCTCGCCACCCTCGGACCCAAATTTGGGGGAAGTTCCTCCTGTCTTAGATTTAATCCTCTCCCATCTAAGCCAAGTCATGATAGCACATATCAAGTAGGCGACGTTTAATGGCACTTACAATCATAAAATGATGCCTAAATGACCATAGGATATATGGCCTTCCCTCCCCTTCCACCTACCCCTTCCCACTTCCCTCTAAAGGAAAGGAGCGCTAAACTATATCCATATTCATGTTATTATCATAGTTGTTATCTACGTGTTAAATTAGTTTACGTTACTTATAGCATCTAGTTATAACAGAGGGATTATATATTATACTTACAATGTAAGTTACATGTTGATAACAGCTAGGATTGTGATATATGTTACATTACCCCCTAGCCCCCACCCACCCGGCCAACATTATTGCATGTTCTACCGCTACGTCCGGTGTTACGTATAATATATGTGTGTCTTGTCATGGTGAAGTTGTTAACCAATAAATAAAGTTACACCCGCATGTTCTCTCTATCATCATAATTATGCTTGGTTTATGACATAATACAATGTCATTCTAATTACCATTGAATCATGGCGCTTGCTTCAATCACAGAAACTCCAGGGACAATTCTGTGCTTCAATGCAATCAAGTGCAAT
The DNA here is from genome assembly GCA_942159475.1 of Sthenelais limicola. Classification (NCBI taxonomy): domain Eukaryota; kingdom Metazoa; phylum Annelida; class Polychaeta; order Phyllodocida; family Sigalionidae; genus Sthenelais; species Sthenelais limicola. The sequence goes on along the minus strand of OW804097.1, from coordinate 63,913,618 downwards.
GTCTACATTGAAATACGAGAATTTACTAACAAAGCTGTTTGAACGTAATAGACAGTACGTACTTAAAGTGCAGCAAACCGTGCTTCACTATAAAAAACAGAACTGCAAATTTGTCTTAGAATTACATAGAAACTTATCAAGCAATGCGTCGTGGGAAGACAACAATGACAAACTTTTATTTGAGAGCAATTAAAGCTATCTCTGTTAACCTCGGTCAAAAACTAAAAATGTTCTACCTTTTTGGGGGGTCCATTATTTTCTAATTTTCTAAAATTATCTAATTTTCTAAACCCATCCAAGTGTCATTTGAGCACAGTTTTGGTGGATTTTATCTGTTTGTTTTTTGCTATAGTCTCACACGCTTATTACGTAATATTACCTCAAACATGATTACGTATGATTACGTAACAATTATTCTATAAATTAATATGATTATTAATATTGCATATTTGCAATATTTGCATATATTGCATACAGGTAAAGCCTCATTAGTAGGTGTCCTCAATTGTATTTGGAGGACCCGCCGGAATCCGTTCCACGATGACTACACTTATTATCGCTCACCGGCGGCCGTTTTCTCTCGGTTTATTTACCTTCAAATTATTGTATAAACAGCAGCATAATATTGATCAATTCAGTCCTGTAAGTCATAATATGAGTAAATCTGCTAAGGTTTCTTTGGTAGTAATAGCTGATAATGTAGCTTTAACAGTGTAAATATAATTATCAACATGTCATGTGTATGTGTCATAGTCCTTTGAGATTCTTTTGAGTTAAAAATCCTCAAGACGTGACTTATAGACGTGACGTATAAATTCCAACAGAACAGAAAGTTATAACTAGTTTTGATCAAGCTTTTTGGGGATCACACCCAAGGTGTTCACCTGTCGTTCATAATTTAATTTGTCATCAGTGGGGATAGATCAGGGGGTTGATCAATTAAGCTAGTTGCGCCTCCTCTTCCATTAAGTGTGTAATTCATGAAACCCATTAAATTTACTTTAATCCGCTCTTCTTCACAACATGTGATAACACATTTGGTTGGGTAAGAAATGGTGGTCTTATCTAAAAATGAAAAATTACTCGCTCATTAAAACATGCTTTCTGTCTTATTTGCAGACGGAACGTATCAACCTATTCGGTGAGAACAAGATGGGAGGCCGTCAAATAATGATACTCCTCGCAAGTGCCATGGCCCTCGTCTTACAAAAGTCGTCTGCTTCGGATCTGCCGCCATTCTTTCCGCCAATGGGTGTCCCCGATCCAAACCGAACAGATTATTGTGCAGTCGGGGCATCTCTACCACCTACTTCCGGCTGCCCATCCTGCCATTTACGTTGCGGTCAAGTGTCTAGTGTTGTTGTGCCATGTTCATGCGATCCCAAATGTTATACATACGGAGATTGTTGTGCAGATTTCACAGATTCTTGCCCAGTGGAGAATGCGAAGGGGATGGCCATTTCAAAGAATCAAACCAACTTACAAACGATTTGTCTGAGGTCCTTATTTGGTCAGAGCAGTGTAATATCTCAATGTCTCAATGGAAGGGATTGCTCTATATCTGATAAATACGATATTAATCTAGGTATACCAGTAACAGATATCGCCACAGGATACCACTATTTAAATGCAAAATGCGCTTTGTGCAATGAGGTGAGTGATGCCAAACCATGGAATGCAAATGCCTCTTGCAAGAATACGGGTGGTCTTTATGATAATAATAACACCTTAAACCACACAGCTTTTCTTGAACTACTCTCTATGAAAATGTGTAATTTGAACATTGGATCACCACCCCAAGGTTTCTCGACGACTGTTCGAACATGTGCGGATAATGTTGCTATGTGCACGCGGCCTTGTAGCAACCCTGAACTCGTAGACCTGTGTCAGAAAAGTAGCATACAATCGTACACAACTCTGTTTTCTGGAACTTATAAGAACCATTACTGTACTCTGTGTTCAATTGAGGCCCAATTCGGTTCAATCGCAAAATGTGGGCATGTATCTGACGATTTTGGTATGAACGTAGGCACATATGTACCATCAGGGAGAATTGGAATAACACTCCTCTTTGATTTCAATCCAGAAAACGGTCTTGAAATCGGTAAGTACACCGATGATGAGGAAAAATGTCCTGTAGGACAGGTTTGGGTTTCGGATGAAAATAAATGCAGGGATATTTCATGCCACCCAGACTTTGACCTTGTCGGAAATGATTGCCTTCTATCGGAGGTAAACCACACAATCGATGCAATGCTGTCTTTCCAGCGGGAGAGAGATGCGAGGGAAATGCATAACTATCTCCAAGAAACAGATGAGTGGAAAGAAACTCTCGATGAAGATATCAAACATCTATTTGCCCACCGTCACCCAGGTGACGGACAGGTGTCTACCAAATTTGACTTCTTTAAAGAGAGTGAAAAATCATTAAACATAACATCACACATTGCGATATCCCTGGGACAGAATGCCACCTTTAATGAGACAGATATGGAAGGGTTCATACCCCCAGCGAGGGCAAATATCCAAGCCAGGCTATTCGAGATTTTACAGCAACTTGATATCGACACCACGCAAGCAGAAATACTATTCAAGAACAACTCGATAAATTTTCCAGTGCAGAAGTCCGATTGTACTTGGAGCGTTTATAAGAGTAGTGAATTTTATATCAATGGTAGTAGGCTGTATGTTAACCGGACTGGCAAAAGCTATGACCCACTCAGCTACGAATTAGATGGAAACATTGCTCTTGTTTGCATTCAAACCTCTGTCGGTGATATAGTAGATCCTTCTTCATCATATGCTTTTGTGATCATTATAACCATATGCACGATACTATCCATCATATGTCTCCTTGTAAGGATAGGATTACAATTCTTCTTCAGCTACTTCAGGAGCTTTGCAGGACGTCTCCAATTCAATTTATGTATTGCCCTTTGCCTGGCCTATATATTTTTATTGATTGGAGGCCTCTTAAGCGATTTGACGTCACGGAAACCCTGCATGGTGTTTGGATTTCTCACTTATTTCTTCTTCCTTGCTGCATTTGGATGGATGTCAGCGATTGCTTTAAATACGTGGATTGTTTTCAGACCGTCATCCAGCTTCATTAAAGCTGACGACCGTAAACAGAGCATTGCACCATATGCCCTGATTGGTTGGGTTATTCCTGCTATCCTGTCACTCGTAGTTCTTGGGCTAGACTTTGCAGCCATGGACCCCAGATTCAAGCCAAGTTTCGGAACGAACATGTGTTGGATGAATCAACGCTTTGCTTTGTTAATCTACTTTGGTATCCCAGTGGCAGTTTGTTTGACTGCAAACATTGTCCTATTTGTATTAACAGTTTGTGTTCTAAGACGAACCTTTAAGGATTCAATACAGACAACAACGTCGTCTTCGACAAGCCAAATGCATCATGTTGGAATATACGTCCGACTGTTCATACTCATGGGTCTTTCATGGGCGTTTGGCTTTATTGCTAGCCTCACTGGAGTCATTGCAATCTGGATCATATATGCCATACTAAATGCTTCCCAGGGAATCTTGATTTTTTTAAGTTTTGTCTGCAGAAGGAATGTTATAAAAATGGTCCTGGCAGGACGGACTAGAAGTGACCACAGCTCGGACACTGGGTCAAGGTCACATGTTACTAAGACTACAATAGCTTCAATGCCTTCATCATTAGAAGGCGCTCATATTGCATTAACAAAACACGGTAGACTGGATAGTTGATGATGCATTGTAGCAATATATTTAATTGTCTTCTTGTATACTAAATGTGCATGCGCTCTACGCTCAGTTCCTATGTTTTGCATAGGTAAACCTAATGAAAAACTACGAATTGAATTAGGGAATAATCGTTATTGTATTATCCATAATGTTGATAGTGTAAAATTGGGTAATTACAGTCTTCTACGAGCGAACGTATACTAACCAAAACAATCATCTGTGCAATTTCTGATGAATAATTTCCCTTTGATCTCCTTCGATGTCATGATTAAACTATTAAGCATTCTGAATAATGACTCTAGTATTTCCTCCATCAAATGGACAAAAGAGGGAGTAATAGCCTTGTATCATCCATGGCCTGCTCATCAAACATTTATTAGTTATTCATTATATGTTTTAAATTTCATTATTTAATAAAATATGAAATGTTTGAGAGGTGTGAACGATATGTCAGACAATGATTTGATGATGCTGAAAAGGTGCTATAGTAAGGCTAAAATCTAAATGAAAATTGAAAATCGGATATGTGCAATCTGATGCCCTCCAGTCATAAATCTCCACGATTATTACAAGGAAATGTTATGTAAATACTAAATACATGTCTATATATATATATGTAAATAGATGTTGTTACTAATTTAGCAATGAGTTAATATCTAGTAGTGGAAGAAACCTTTGAATAAAAATATCCAACAAACATTTAATATTTTTTCTCTTGTAGCCTTTAGTCTATCTATTTTATACGCGATATATATATATTATATATATATACATATTATTTTGTAGTATATATTCTTTGATATATATGCTAAATATGAATTAGAGGTTGGTTAGCCGCGCTGGCGCCACCTAGGTTTATATGATTGTTCTACCTCACTCTCACCCACAGGTCGCTTGACCAATTGTTTCTCACACACTCCTTGCTGGTCACTTGACAGGCCACAACGTTTTTGTTCCTCGCTTGGGAAAAAGAACCTGACGAATTTTAAACTTTATTACGCCTTAGATATTACTTTCAAGAAATCTCATGGGTCATCTAATGCTGACCAAGGCCAAGGCCACCGGGTCACACCACAACCTGACAGTGTTGCCGTGTCACTATAGATTCTATAGACTGAAATTCAATGAAATGGCAAAAGGCATTACCACGAGGGCAAATGCCCGACTATATATAACTGTGTACATAAATCATGCCTTAGATAGTAAAGCAATGGTCTTGAGTTAATTTGCAGATACTGCAGAACAAAGCCGCAAGATTTGCTCTCATGAAACCAAGATGGCGTGATGTCTTAAACTTGCATTCAATATAATACTATGATGGTTAGAGAACGCATCTTATTCAATACTATGATTTTTTTTTTAAAAACAATTACACCATCCCAGACTCGATCAGTTGGGAAATAGTCCAGTCCCTGAAGGGGAAAAATAGGTCCTACCCGAAAAAGAATGGGATAAAGACAATTTTGGTATGAAATGAAGCTTAATTCTGTGTAAAAAAAAACATATCCCAAATCCGCAAAAATCCGTTTTGGTGAAAAAAAAATCAGAGAAAGATGGTTTTGGTGTCAAATGAACCCCCTCAAAATGTTCAGGGACTGGACTTAAAGAGACGACTTGACGACAACTACCACTTCAGAGAACCACCGCGACCTGAACTTCGAAGGCAATCATCCCAGTCGCTCAACTTGCCAGAAATCGTTCAGTTATTCTGGAATTCTATGCTGGAACAACTTAAATGTAGAGTACAAATCTGTAATCGCGACTGATTTATTAAATTCAAGATGAAGAAAGACATCCTCTCAAATCTCATTCATATTCCTAGATTTTAACTCGTCCAAATTTCTAGAATACACCCGTCCCACCATGACTGATGTCAACTTTAAGCTACTCAGTCCTACCCTATTTTTATTCCCTATTACCTTGTACATACTTACAATCCTAAAAAAAAACTTTGTTTCCTGCTATGACTACCATGTTATACTATTCCCTCCCCCATCCCAACACTCCCCAACTCACACCATCATTCCCACCCACCCACCCCTCATCACCCCAATCACTATTCATCACCTTTATCCTGGGTTCGAACTGTAACTCCAATGACCCACACACTCTCTTAAAATTTTCTTTATAAGCTTTTATAATATATTTCCACATTTCACGTTGTGGCGGAAGACCGGGCCACGCCCTGGCCACATAGCATGGATTATGCCAATTTACCAACCTGAATAAAAATTTGTTTAAAAAAAATAACGCAGGTAAGATATTGGATTAAAGATGGCATAAGACACGGTTACATTGATGCGTAATATTGCGTAATTATTTATCAAGAATTTTCAAAATTAAAAAGGGATAGCCTAAGATGAACTGACCACACTGCCACGTAATATTAGGTAATAGGTCTGTCCTTAGGGGTCACATTTAAAAAATCAAATCTGTATTCAGGTATGGACACTACCATAGCACAGTTACTTACATAACTTACATAAGTTATAAATTGTAAAATCAAACCAGAAATAACCAAGGACTGCCTGGAAGAACTGTGGCTTTACAGAAGGTCAACGGATATAGTCCTTTTTCCTTTAAATGAGAAATGTAAATGTATAATCTGAAATAAAACTATTACAACCACAATAAAAACCCACCAGCTCACCATTACGGTGGTCTTCCACTGGTACCTGATGCAGTTGAGGACAGACAAGCGCAGCAAGGCATAACTACATATATGATATGAAAGCGTAACTAACATCTCCTGATATGACATCTATAGTGGTCTAATATACAACTAAACCAAAAGAATCACATGACCTGTTAATTTTAATTTCACGTGATCAATCGCCCTCATGTGTAAATGTAAAGAATTACATTTTTCACTGTTGTACAATTGTAGTTAGTACACACATTTTGAAACTGAGCAAAAGAAGAAAAAGGCGGAAGTATATAATTTATGGATCGACACTTAGATATGTTACATAATCATTAAGACATACATTCTGCCGTTCACATAATATCAGTATTCTAAACGGTGGAAAACGTTTAAGAAAAGGTTCATGGGGTTCTAAATAGAGGTTTAAGATATTTTCTAACATTTTGTAAAGTAAGGAAGGTGAATAATCTTCATATCATAGTGTTATATTGAAAACCCAATAATATTGGAGTTTCTTTTATGTTTTATTGTAAGAACTAAATACTATGAGTTTGTGTAATTTAAATGAGTAAAAGCGAGGTGTAATGTTAATGGTATAAGAGAGATTAATTGTTCTTCAGTAATCGACTTTAAGTTAAAGCTGAGAATATCGTTGTATATGATCAGAGCTTATCTATATATTAATAAAATAAGGGTTTGGAGCCTAAAACCCCTATCTTCTCTGAAACCGCTGGCCAGATCTCCATTATATTTCACATGCACATTGCCAAAAATGGTGCCGGTGATTCCACTATGTTTGTTTAACAAATTAGGGTTGGAAAGGGGTTAGAAATGGGTTTACATCGAGCACCCCCATCCAGGGCCCCCAGCACTGCCTGAAAACAAATCTATCAGTGCCCCTACACCAGGTTTCTGGGTCACCCAAAGCATGACGTCATGGACGGGCACATCATTGCTTCACTATGGGACAGGAATTGATATATTGGGACAGGGACAGGGACATAGTAGGGTGCCAGGAGGGGCAGTCACTTCAGATTTGTGTAAAAGTTTCGTTCTTGGTATCAAATGAAAGCTTAGGATCTAAATAACAACTTTGGTCCAAGTGTCCAGCTGTCATTCCACTAGGGGGGCCGTGAGGGGGCTTTTCATATAGGTGCTGGACCCCCCCATCACTGGTTATGTAAAATTATCATAACTTTTGAAATAATAGTCCGATCTGAACATAACTGGTGTGATTAAGTGAAGATTTAAAAAACAAAAGCATTTTAGTAAGTATTCTTTATCTAGCGGGGTCATGGACCCCCTAAATCTTGGGGAGGGGGCTGAACACAGCTTAAAAGCGTTGAAACTGCTATAACTCCTGTAATAATACTCTGATTTGAACATGGCTGTGGTGAATAAATTTGTACTGCAGAGATAATATCATATATGCGAATGTATCAAACCTCTAGTGTGACCCAAACACCCTCGCTACCCACCCCCTTTCCAGGGGAGGGGGCACCGGGTAAGACAAATCTTTAAAATCCTATAGAGTCAGGGAATAATCTGTGAACAAATTCCTTACCAAGAAATTTCTTCATCAATATGACATTGTGTTGGTAAAGGTGTCTTATAACATATTTCAAAACATTTAAATTCAACTCTCATAGGAAAACCTGAAACAGCCGAAAACCAAAATGGCCGCCACTAAAACTTTGAAACCCCATAACTTGGGGTAGAATAAACATGTAATCGAGTGTGAATACACTTTTTCTATGTTTTAAGGCATGGGGAATCCATTGGAATATGAAAAAGGGTGATACAGACTATATTTAGCAAGTTAGTCTACTGTTACTGAGAAAATGAACAAAAAACCCATAAATAAACCCTCCCAAATGTACCCTGTGATGTAAACGTCTAATTCAGGTTTATGAAGGCATTCATGACAAAGGGCATTAGGAAACACATTTTTGCAGTCTAAAATGTAATGGAAACATTTTTAATAGTTTTATTTGTGACTGTGATATGTGAAATGAGGACCAAAAAGAGTCAATTTGTCTATAGTGCAAGATAGTTGTCATGCCTTTCTTACTTTCATCATCAGAAACTGAGCTGTTTTCATAATCACCATTGCAATAGCCTGAAGCTGGAGTACTTCCAAGTTAGTTTGAGCTTTCTGGAAGAAGACATGAAACTGCTACATTGGGAGTGAATAATTGTGTATTAGCTGGTCAGGGCTAGGAGACAATGTCAGTAGATATAGGTTGGGATTGTCACCTTTGAATGTACTTGTAGAATCCTGCCCAGCTTTCACTATAATAATAAATTATATATCTTTTTGGAGGCTCTGTCATTGGTAAACATCTAAACTTACTTTTGCTATACAAGCACTTGAGGACAACTAGGAAAAACCTTTTCCCTTGCCCTAAAATACTTTTATAATACTCTAGTACCACATGGATAAAAATGGTCTGCAGATCTGCTATCCTAGATTCTTTCTTCCAATGTTTTTCCATTCACTTTCCTCTTTGTTTGTGAGAGTTAATTTGTTGTGCATATTTTTTATCAGTGGCTAAGGACAGGTAATTGTGAACAATTGCATACCTTTGTAGTGGTATTGGTTTACTTCCTCTCCGAAGCACCAGCTGGAGCTACCACTGTGTGCTATTTCACTGTGTCATATTACTGAGATTAGAAGTCACGCGTATTTCTATCTCCTATCTTTTACAAACAGCATTTTACAGTATTATTGTCTAACCTTAATGTATAAAGGACTGTGGCCTTAGTGCCCGTGTGGCTGTAAAGTATTTCAAATCTTTTATTGATTAGTACTGATGTTCATGTACTCCGAGACACCATGTGGTACTGTGTACCTGGATTGGTGTACAGGTCCGAGAACCAGCTTCGGACAGGTCATGCTTACCTCTTGAGTCTGAATAAACAGAGAACGGTGTAGGAAATCACTCTTTTGCTTTATTCTTTGCTAAAAGAACTGGGTTGTAGTGAAGAACACTACAATTGGTGCCGTGATCCAGTTTTAGCCTCAATTGGAAAGTTTTTGGTGGTTTTTCTTCGGAATAACCCTGTTGTCCCTTTATTGGGAATTGGAAGCCTTCCTCGGAAGTGCTATGGCGGACGGTATTGATGCCACTGCCCAGGCTGGTCCTGGGCTTGATAATGTTGCCCCTCCGAGGTTTCCAAACCCTGGAGGTATTACCTCTCCGAGGCTTCCGAGCCCGAGAGGCGCTGCTCCACTGAGGCCTCCGAGCCCGAAAGTCTTTGCTCCACCTAGGCTTCCTGATCCTAGAATTGGTATCCGACCAGCGAATCCTAGGCCTGGATTCTCATTGGATAACCCCACCTGGGGACAATATAGAGGTGGCGATGCGAGCTTGTTGGATGCAGATCCTATGGATCTGGTTAATGAGATTCGAGCTTTGAAACTCAAAAATCAGAATTTGAAGGCTTCTTATTCTGATGAACAGACTCGTTGTCATGAGTTTGCAACTGAGATGAGGCAACTTGTGATTCAAAATCGCGAGTTGCATGATTGTTTGGACACTGTGTCTAAATCAGCGGCAGATACCACTAAAAATTTGATGATAGAAAATGAAAAGCTACGTAATGAAGTAGCTAGAGTGGATGATTTGTCGGCCGATTATAACAGAGTTCAGATGGCAAACCTCGGCTCGGATGTTGATAGTCAACGGGCTACTAGCATTACTAGTGAGGATCTCATTCCCCAGGTCCAAGGGATGTTTGATGCTGCACGTGCTGCGGTAGTAGAGGCGGAAAAGGCCGGAGAATCACAAGATGCTGGTGCGTCTTATGTGTTAGGAACTCCTAAACCTTTGGAGCCTGAAAAGAAGGTGACGATCCGAGACCCTGTACCTCGGATTCCAACCTCGTCTCCGCAGTCAGAAGGAGTGGGTTTGCTAAGCCATACCCCTCCTACGGGTTTAGCTGGTGCTGGTGCGCCTTCTAGTATTAAGCGCCCTAAAGGGGAGAGTATTTATGCTAGGGGTAAGGTGTCCGACAGTACCTATACGGCTAAGCCAGGCGTGTGGACAGAAGGCCCTACCATGGCTGCTTCACAAACTCTAGTCAAATACACTAGAAAGCCTTTAAATATAAAGGACAGATCCTTGGTGCAAGGTTTGCACTATGAAGGATCGGATGATTGTGATTTGGATGTTTTTGAGTACACTCACTTCGAGGAGGTGGAAACAATCGGTCCTAAACCCCCAGTCATGAGATTGTGGGATGGGAAAGATCCTTGGAGAGTGTACTTGGGAGAAATGCAAGTTGTGGCTGAGGCGCACAACTGGTCTGAAGCTCAATTTCTAAGGCAACTTAGATGTGGGGCTAGAAAGCAACTAGCTGATATGGGTGGTCTACCTACGGGTATTACTCTCACTCAATTTGTGGCCCACATGGACGCAAATTTTGGAGATCACTCTCGGGTGAAACGACAATCCGAGTTTTACTCTTGTCGTCAGACACCCAGGCAAACTAGCAGACAGTTTGCCAATGAAGTTGCTAGGCGGGGAAGGTATGCCTTTGGCACAGGTATTGATAATACCTTGAGAACCCTGTCGCTGAGAATATATCTGGGTGGCCTAAGTAACCAAGAGGAGGCTACCTGGGTACGTTTTAAGCAGCCCTTTGATCTGTTGGAAGCAGCTCACTACTCCGAGGTGTGGGAGAGTTGTACGTTGGAAACAAATTCTCTTGTTTCCATTCAGGCCGGTTCAGTGCAGCCAGCATTGCCAGCACTTAGTAGCCTTCCAAGGGCTAGGATTAAGGCCGTCACTCAGGCTACAGATGTAGCTCAAGCTGAAAGCATTCCGGAGGACTCTGGGTCCGAGGAACTGCAGGAAGTTTTTGTGCAGGCAGTCCAGGCCTGGGGTGATGGTAGGAAGAAACCTTCCTCGGGTGCAACTGGTACTGATAAATCCAAGGCTCCTGGGCCTAGGAAATTTGTCAGAACCATGCCAAAGACGTGTCACTTGTGCGACCAAGACGGACATTTCTTGGCGAAATGCCCTAGGAAGTTGGAGTTGCTCGGACTCTTGAAGCAGGCTGAGGCCTCAATAGGCAAGCCGGCTTCGGGAAATGCCGACAGACCCTCATAAAGAGCGAGGTGGGGGTCGGGAATAAGTCGCTTTCAAGTACTGCAGTCCGAAGGGAGTCTGTGAGTAGCATAGGGACTGAGGGTCAGGCCCAGGCACTGGGAAGTATGTCGGACGCGCTCTCAGTAGAGCAAAGCCTTCAGAAAGCCAGAGATTGCGCATCGTTGCCGGACGGTAAAGCCTCTCCAGGGACTGAAGGTCCCCTGGAGGATTCAGATGTGAGATGGGGTCAGTCTGGATTTCATGCTGAGGAAGGTCAGATTTTACTGGTGGGAAATCAGATTCCTAGAACTTCTGCCCAGATTCAGAAAGTTTCCGTGCACTTGCATAAAACTTTGGAGATTCCAACTAATGAAATATTGGTTCGGGAGAGATGGTACGCCCCAGTAGGATTAGGTGGAGGTCATGGACATTTCTTGGTAGACCCAGGTGCTACAACTTCCCTGGTCACTAAGGGTTTCTATGATTCCCTTCCAAATGCACCACCTTTGGTTTCGGTACATATGGTGTGTTCAACTGGAACGGGTACACCTATATTCACTTATGGAAGTGTGCTTTGCCCCATGGTAATGGGTGGACGGACATACATGATTACATGTTTGGTCGTGAGTGGTCTTAAAGGACCCGAGGACGGCATTCTTGGAGCTGATTTTTATTGGGTCCATCGATGTAGTCTTGACTGGTCAGGATTGTTCTACTTAGAAAACCGAGGACATTCAGTGGAATGTAGGTTATGGAAAAGACCCCCTGAGTACAACGTGAAAGAATCCTCTGTGAACACTATAGATGTAAGTGAGAACGATGGGGAACGGGCGGTGAAACTTCGGAAAGCAGTTGTCATCCTCCCGAAATCCGTTACTCTTGCTGAATTAGATGTTTGCAGTGACTCAGACGCATCAACTGGTTTGATGTTCGAGCCAGACCAGGGATTGCTGAAGGACTATTCTTTGGGGAGCTTGAACACTTATGTGTCAGGTGACGGGAAACCGGCCTTGGTAGCCTTTTGCAATCCGTCCGAAAACCCAGTAAGGTTGAAGAAGGGTATGGTGGTAGGGAAAGTGAATAAAGTGACTTTATTGACACCACATTCAGATGATCCCGAACAGGAGGAGGATCCGAGGATCCGTGAGGCGATAATTAACTCTATTCAGGTATTGGAGTCCCCAATTGCTGATGATGATTTGATTTGTCCCGAGATTCCTGTACCACCAAGTCCAGTATGTCCGCTGACTAAGTTGATAGGTGATTCACACCTAACTGAGGCCCGAGATAAAGAAAAAGCTCTGACACTTCTGCAGGATTTTGAGACTTGTTTTTCCTTGCCAGGGAATAAACTCGGATGCACACATAAGGTTCGTCATGTGATAAACACAGGGGATGCTAATCCGATCAAGCTCCCTTATAGACGAATACCTGTGTTCAAACGGGACAAGGCTGAAGAAGAGATCTGGAAGATGTACAGAGAAGGTAGAATCGAACATAGCAGTAGCCCTTGGGGAGCACCTATTGTTATGGTCGCAAAAAAGGATGGCACTCAGAGGTTTTGTGTCGACTATCGTCAGCTGAATTCTGTGACGATTAAGGACAGCTTTCCACTCCCGAGGATCGATGAGTGTTTAGAGGCATTGGGTGGCAACCAATGGTTCTGTACTCTTGATCTGGAAAGTGGGTATTGGCAGGTTGCTATGGACGAGGACAGCAAAGAGAAAACTGCTTTCTTGTCTAGCGTGGGATTATTTCAGTTCAAAGTGATGAGCTTTGGATTGTGTAATGCCCCTGCCACATTCCAGCGTATGATGGACCAGATGTTGGATGGTCTCCGCTGGAAGTCGTGCTTGGTATACTTGGACGATGTGGTGGTTTTCGGAAAAACTTTTGATGAGTGTCTGGATAACCTCCGATTAGTCCTGGAAAGAATCCGAGAGTATGGCCTTAAGCTTAAGCCCAAGAAGTGTGAACTTTTCCGCCGACATGTGGAATACTTGGGCAGGATTGTGTCCAATAAAGGAATCTGTGCTAACCCAGAGAAGGTGCAGAAAGTCCGAGATTGGCCAATCCCGAAAAACGCAAAGGAGATTCGGCAATTCCTAGGTTTTGCTTCCTATTATCGGGAATTTCAGCCGGATTTTGGTTCGATCGTAATTCCTTTGCAGAAGGTGGTGACCGAGGCAGGGAGGGAGAAGCGCTATACTAAACCTATAGTGTGGAACTCTGACTGTGATAAAGCTTTCTCAAAGGTGAAAGATTTACTGACTACTGCACCAGTGTTGGGTTATCCGAGAACAAAAGGGGATTTTATTCTTGATACTGATGCCAGTGGTTTTGGCATGGCCGGAATCCTGTCCCAGATACAGGATGGGAAGGAAGTGGTTCTTGGATATGCTAGCAATGGTTTCACTCGTCCGCAGAGGAACTATTGTGCTACTAAACGGGAGCTGCTCGCAGTACTTACGTATCTGAATAAGTTCCGACATTATCTGCTTGGTAATAGGAATTTTTGTGTCAGAACAGACCATGCCTCTTTGAGATGGTTGCTGAATTTTAGAGATCCTACTGACATGCTCGCCCGATGGCTAACTACCATCCAGGAGTATGGGTTAGATCAGTCTATGATTTTGCATCGTGCAGGGAAAAAGCATGAAAATGCTGACGCCCTTTCGAGGTTGCCCACTAGAAAATGTGCTAGGCTAGATTGTCCGGATTGTGGGTCTCATGATGCTGTCATTGCAGAAATAGATGCACAGCAGATTGTTTCCCTCGGAGCTTTAGAAAATACCATTCAGAAAGCACAACAAGACGACCCAATCATTTCTCGGGTGATTGCATTGGTTAATGGTACGGAATCTGTTCCTAGTAAGGAAAATCTTGCTGGTGAATGTGATGAGTTCAGGAACTATGTACATCACCTAGGGAGTCTGTCAATGGTAGATGGTATTCTGTGTCTGGAATGGACCAGGCGGGGTACCAAGAAGTTGTACGTTCGGAAGGTGATTCCTACATCATTGAGGAGTGAGATATTTGCAGGCTTGCATGGTCCGAAGACCTCAGGTCATTTTGGTGTATTTAAGGTGTCCTGGTCAGCCAAGATGAAGTATTATTGGCCCGGGATGAAATACGACCTGACTAGGTGGATTAAGGCTTGTCCTGAATGTGCAATGCGAAAGACCCGAGGAGGGGGAGGAATCTCTCTTCTCAAGAAGGAGAAACATGGTGAGAGGTGGAACCGGATATCTTTGGATATTCTAGGGCCGTTTCGGGCGACCCCTAGAGGAAACAATTATGTCATGGTAGTAGCAGATCATTTTTCTAAGTGGTCTGAAGCCTATCCCATGCCAGATCACACAGCTGAGCGTTGTGCTGAGGTGCTCTTTAAAGAATGGATTTTGCGGTTTGGCTGCCCTGTTTCTTTGCAAACTGATGGCGCACCCGAATTCCGTTCTGCACTAGTAAAGAGTTTGCTGGAGATGTTGGGAATTGAGAAATTAATCACCCTTCCCTACAGACCCCAATCAAATGGCCAATCAGAGAGATTTAATCGCGTCCTTGTGGAGCAGCTCTCCTGCTTGACTGACTACGATGGCGATGATTGGGATTTGTTGGTTCCCTGTATTGCTCATGCGTACAGAGGAACAGTACAGGCCAGTACCTTGTGCACTCCGAATGCAGTTGTATTTGGAACTGAACTGGTGACTCCATTGGACATTGTTCATGGTGTGTCACCTGGTGGTTTGGATTTTCCCTGTAGGGTGGCTTTTGTTGAAAATCTCAAGCAATGGATGAGGAAGGGTCACCAATTCGTTAGAAGGAATCTCGGAGTTTCTGCTGTTCATCAGAAAAGAGATTTTGACAAACGAAGTAATCCGAAATCATTTAAGGTGGGAGACATTGTTTACCGATTTTGTCCTCCCAAGGCCGGTAAGAAGGTTGGTCCAAAATGGGACGGCCCTTACAAGGTCAGACGGTTCATAGGGGGTACCACTTATGAGCTAGAGACATCCGAAGGTCTTTTGAGATATCATGTTGATTATCTCAAGGCTGCTTTTGACGAAAATGGTCCGAGGCAAGTCATTAACTTGCATCGGGCTGATGAATTTCGTAAGCAAGAGAAAGCAGGCCGTGATATTTTGAGACTGAAAGATGGTAAGGTCCTGGCTGGGAAAGAATGCCCAGTGCAGAAGGAAAGAGACAAGGTTACCATAGGTGTGAAGCCTAGAGGTAGACCTAAGGGTATAGCTGGTAAGAAAAAGAAAAATGCTAAGCGCCCAGCTGTTCCTCCAATTATTGATTCCCCTATTGTGAGGCGAAAACCTGGCAGGCCAAAGAAATTACCAGCTCAGGCTGATAATGTTGTCCTGCCTGTAGGCAAGAGGGGGCCAGGTAGACCAAAAGGTGTGTCAGTTGTTGCTGCTACACCCCAGGTACCTGACCCTGTGAAAAGGAAACCTGGCCGTCCTAAGAAATTAGTTGTGGATACAATTTCGGACGATTCAGGCCCTGGAAAGAAGAGGGGGAGGGGGTTGAGGAAAATTCCTCAGGCTGGTAAAAACCCTATTCCAACTGCTACACGAACTTTGCGTTCTCGCACTGTTCAAGTTCGAGTGTAAGGTGGACCCGAATTGGTATCATTGAGGGAAATTTTCGAGCTGGTTTGCCTCAAACACAATAAAAGTACACAACGAGAAGTCGAGGAGTGGAAGACCGAATTTATCCACTCTGAAGCCCATTCGACAATATAGATTTATTTCTATTATTGCCCGAGAGGACGATCTGAGATTTTGGAAACATCTGATTTGACTGCGAGGAGTGCTCGTATCTAGGTTGGCCTGTTTTAAGTTATGGTAACTTGGGGCCAGCTGGAGGGTCAGAATCTATTTAGAAAGTAAATAGAGTGTTGCACAAAAGCCTGGTACGATGATCACTTGAATCTAAAATTAGCTAGCTCTGTACATGTCTCATACAGAGGATCAGAACAGCCGGTCAAGCATGATCCGAGCTGTAGTAGGCTCCGATACCAAACTGGTTTCTAGTCACCAGCGGAGCGCGGGAACTCGGGTGGCGCTGCACGCAGCGGTGGCGTGCTTACACACTAGCTGTCTCATCGGGTAGACACCGCGTGTTGCACCCTTTTCACTTGACTTCCTGACTCGAGAGAGAACGGTCATACAACGAGAAAGAAAACTCTAGAGTAAGTTCCCTTGATCCCAGAACTGCTTGAAAAGTCTATTGAAATGTGAATACCGTTCTAACTTAAGGTTGTGGGAAGCATGAGCCCTGCATTTATTGTAGTTTTTCTATAAAACATAGTTGAAGGTGGGCTAGGCCTCCGGTATGTGAAATGCAACGGCCATGACGGCTAGACAAGCGGAGTGTTGTTATGAGTCGGAATTCACCTCTGTATAAGCCTTTCCCAACCTGTATGTACCCTCAAGTACTGTGGGGAGTTTTGCTATGGGTATAAACCAAACCCTCATGAAGTTTGGTAAGAATGTCATGTTCATAATATCTGTAACTGGGCTCCCTAGCCAGTTCCGAGCTCGCTTCGGGTACCTCCCCTGTCTAAATAAGCTAAGTGCTATAGGCTGGTCTGGTTTCCGAGGAGCTAGTGGTACGATCCGAGACATCTTCGGATGCTTTTTCTGGACATTGTGATTTATATTGTGAATTATTTTTATTACAGTTGCCAGTGCTAAGAAGCTGTAAGATGTCTTCTGACAAGAAAACCGAATCCGAGAAGAGTCTCGGACTGTCCGATTCGGAAGGTGAAGCGGTCTCGGACCGTGTAGCCGCAGAGGTCCTGCGAGGAGCAGATGACCTGTTAAGCCTCTCCAAGGAGGCTAGTAGTCCGGACCATGGTTCGGAAAGTGACATGGACTTTGAGGAGGTCCCAGACAAGGCCCCGGCCGTTGGTGACACCTCGGGTGTCTCTGGTGCCACTTCATCGTCCCCTGAAGTCGAGGAGAAGGTTGTTCCTCCTCGTAGACGGTCTCCCAGGAAGGCTGTCAGCCCGGGGAAGCTGTTTCAGCGAGACAGAACTCCTTCAATCCCCAGAAGCACAGTGGCCATCACTCGTGCTTTGTCTCTCTCCCCTTCCCACTCTTCACAGGGGCAGGAAAGAGGAAGAAGGAGAGACCGCCGCTCCACCCAGCCTGGGAGGAGTGCCTCCGAAATACCCAAAGTGGCGGTTGCATCCAAGCAACCTTCCCCTTCTGGGTCGGGGTCGAGTGGAAGCATGCCCCCTCCTGCTGCTTCCCTCAAGAAGATCCCGAGGAAAAGCAAGAAGTCCCAGAAGAACCAAGTTCATAGGGCTGAAGCGCGGAGGGTTCAGCTATCGGGACGAGGTTCTGTGGACAGCCTTCGCCTGGAATTGGATAGGGTATCCGAGATCGCTCCCCTGGACCCTTCCAAGGACACGAAGAAAGGCAAGATTCCCCTGGCGGAGGAATCAGATGATGAGAGCGCGCAGTTCTCGGACAGTCTCATGGCTACCTATGAGACTGAAGTGTGGCCCAAACTGACGAAGAAGGAGGATATGTCGGTGGGAAACCACATTAAACTGAGAGGTGTGTCAAAGCTCTGGCAACCCGGATGGAGGTGTCCATTCCTAGTCTGCCGCCACGTAGGGATCAACGCATCTGGCGTTCGTTCCTATAGGACTAGGGAGCGGTTTTTCCGCCACCTCTCCGAGGAACATGCTCCGTTTGTCCAGGTATGGGTATGCCCGTACAAGAATTGTGCGCAGGCATACGACAGGCGGGTTGAGCTTATTCCTCATCTGATGACTGGTGGAGAAACTCTCCACAACCAGTCAAGAAAGGACTCCATCTACAAGGCCAGCAAGGTGGAGCCCGAGGTCAGGACCAACCCTTCTTTCCTGAAGATGGTCTACCTCTCGGGGCAACACATGGCTGCCATGAGACGGAGCTCTAGTGGTCGTTCGGAGACCCGCGACCAGACAGGAGCTGCTGCTTCCACTTCCAAGGAAGCTAGTGGTTCCCAGAAAACGCAAGGCAAAAAGCGCCCTGCGTCCGAGAGTCGGACTCCCTCTCCTGCCTCCAAGCGCCAGTCGAAGAAGGCTAGGCTTTGGGAGGATGACTTGATTGGCCAGCTTCCAGAGGACACCAAAACTTTGGTTGCTGCCCAGGAGGCCGCTGTTAAGAAGGCCCTGAAAGACCTGTCGGCTGCTTCTGAGGCAGTGGGCAAACAGGTGGTAGCATCCATGGCTACTCTGTCAGCCCCTCTCAGGCAAGTTGAGACCGTGCGTCGACAGGTTGCGGAGTCAGCTCGCCTGCAGGAGGTAACAAAAACGCAGGCGCAGCTGATCAAGCAGCTGAAGAAAGAAAGCGAGGTGAAGGACAAGCGCATCCGAGATCTGGTGGAAGCGAATGCCGTCCTTCAGAGCTTACTAGATGACTCGGAGAGAAGTGAGGGAAGTCCTTCGGAGTGCGAAGGCCAAGCTACCCTGCAGCAGCAGCAATGTCAGTCTGATGTTGGCTCTGCTCCCCCGATGACTGCTCCTCCTGTCAGCTCTTTGACGGTGGCCGGTACGCCACTCCAGATTGACCCTGCCCAGGCCATGCTGTTGGCTAACCTGCTTAGCAGTATGGCTCAGACTGCTGCTTCCGCGAGTCCAGCTGCGGCTACAACATCTGCTGTATCCGAGACACAGCCCACACCCACCCAGGATCTGGATCCCGAGGACCTGATGGATGGCGCAGGCGGCCTGTTCAGTGAGTCCGAGAACCCGGAAAAGCCCTCCATGCCAATGGATTTTGACGGCTAGGATGCGTGAGAAAACTATTTTTATTATGTGGACGCCTCGGATCTGTCTTCGGACTTTTGGAAATTTTTTTTTCCCAGTTGGAACTGTTTCCTTACCAGATTTATTTTTTCTACACTGTATATAACGTGTCTTGAGTTACAGATTTTATATTTTTGCTATACTTACTCTTGTGATTTTTGATGTGTTGTTGGACAGAAGGTCTGCTACACTTTACCTTTCTAAACGAAATAAGGTTTTCTACAAGAGTTTAACACATATTTTATACTTCGGATATTGTTCTCTTATATAGATAGGACACCATATGCTCCTTCATGTACACTGCCATAAAATGTTCGGATTTGTTATCATATGTAGTGAGGACTCCATAAGCTCCTTCTTGTATGACTGTTAGTAGTTCCGATATGTTTTGTATGTAGAGAGGTCACATTATGCACCTATCTGTATCTGTATTTTATTATTTCCGAGGTTTTGGAAATTGTACTTTTACCCGATGATCTGTTTTTTTATAACCATTTGAAACTGCTATCTTTATTACCCTTTTTGAAATTTTTCTCCTGTTCGGATTTTTCAATTTTGTTAAAAATCCTAAAAAAGGGAAAGGGGTATTGTAGTGGTATTGGTTTACTTCCTCTCCGAAGCACCAGCTGGAGCTACCACTGTGTGCTATTTCACTGTGTCATATTACTGAGATTAGAAGTCACGCGTATTTCTATCTCCTATCTTTTACAAACAGCATTTTACAGTATTATTGTCTAACCTTAATGTATAAAGGACTGTGGCCTTAGTGCCCGTGTGGCTGTAAAGTATTTCAAATCTTTTATTGATTAGTACTGATGTTCATGTACTCCGAGACACCATGTGGTACTGTGTACCTGGATTGGTGTACAGGTCCGAGAACCAGCTTCGGACAGGTCATGCTTACCTCTTGAGTCTGAATAAACAGAGAACGGTGTAGGAAATCACTCTTTTGCTTTATTCTTTGCTAAAAGAACTGGGTTGTAGTGAAGAACACTACACCTTGATTATTTCTGCACACATATAAACTTCCTGCACTTGATTTGATGTGAGATAGCCATCGCTTTAGAGCGTTGCTCAGAAAGATATAAATGCTCCACTAAATGCTGTGGTGTACATGATTGAGGGAAATGCCAATTCAAGAGGATGTAGCTCCAAACTTACTGAGAATACCAGTTCAAATGATCTATGAGCAGCAAAATGATGAAGAGCCCTTCCTACACAGCTGATGAAATTGCCCCTGGGTGTCACTCACAGTAATGTGAAAGTTATGATACTAACTTAATATAATACATACATCCTACCGAAATATAGGTTGAAGGATATATTCTGATGTTTTACGTATATTCTGAGGTTCTGAGGAACAGCTTGTAGAGAAGCTTTATTTGTTCTCAAACTGCAAAGATCTTGTTAAAATCTGAAGAGATCGTCAGTATGCTTATAGCCTTAGCAGATGTGGCAAAGAGGAATAGGCTTGCAATCCATAACAGAAATGCTTCCATTCCTTACTGCATCAGCCATGTAAAAAGGGGAAAAGATTCTGATTGCCTCTGCAGAACATGAGTGTTGTTGTGGAGCTAGTTCTGTAGGTGGAGAGGGGTGGTACGCTCCTCCCAACATTGTTCTCTGGCCTTTCGATTTGGTTAGAACATGAGTGAATTAGAACTAAGAAATGAATATACATGTGTATGCCAAGTGTGTATGATAAGTTCCTGATGGAGTAATCAGTAATGGGTTGTACTATCAACTGCCCTTGTAATTGAGCTTGCAGTACCACTTATATCTGTTCATTGAAACCAAATGGAGGCATGGCAAGAGGAAAACCTATTAACAAAGAGCTGTTTAACTAATAACTTTTGCCTGTATTTGTTGAAATCGACATTCTTCTATTAATTATGCAGGTGACCATCATTAAAATATATCAGACCAAAAGATAAAGTAAGATAGAAGATGGAAGAGAATTGCTCTTCTTCACATGTTCATGGACAGAAACCCCTTCAGTAATTACCAGACCTTGATAACTGTTGCTACTGGTGTGATAGCACACATCACTCCTCAATATTGATGAGGCAAATAGAGTAGAGAACCATATTCTAGAGTCAAGGAATGGGTAAACTGTCCCAGACATTACATAAGAAAGGATATGATAACTCTCAGATGGCAATTTAAAATTAGAATTTAAAGGTCATTCAATGTCAATAGATCCCCAACTTGTTTCAATGCATCAACGTTAATGAAGTATTTTGGGCATGAGAAAGGGATTCTTTATTGACAAATTCAGTATCTACTTGAAGCCCAGAATTTGCTCCTTAGGATGATGTTATTCATTGATTAAAAAAGTGTAAATAATACAACCCCACTGATGAGCCTATTATTTCAGCTGAGCTGCCCGGTTTTTTCCACATTTTCTCTTAATTTATTCAACAATTTTCTTAGACTATTTTTGTTCAATGTAAACTTGTTGTACTACATGTTTCCAAATAATTCAGTGTGAAAAATCAGCATTTATGTCAGCATAGTAAGGCTGATGTCCAAAGAATTGAAAAAAGAAACATAAGAATTGTTTACATGATATATTGTTAAAAGGAGCTAGGGTAGGATATCTCTGTTTCCCAGTGGCATTGCAGGAATAATATTTTTAATTTTCTGTCATTTACTCTATCAAACCTATTAAGGTGTAGCATCTTAACAAATGCTTCGTCTGTTTATATAGGCGAAATTGTAGAAGTGCGGAAATGTTTTAGAAAAGGACTCCACTAGGAATTATGACCACACTTCAGCGAACAAGGTATGCTTTGTATGTTCGTCCAAATATCCCTACCTCAGTCAACGGACTTGGATCAGATTAATTTTAAAAATGGGTTATATCATCACCTGTTTCTTCCTCAAAGACGAGTGCCTATCTAGTTCATAATAGCATCGTTGGGTCGCCCTTCAATAGATGTAACAGAAGCTTCCCCCGAATCTCTTCAAATGTTCGACCGAAATATAACCTCCGCAAAAAATCCAACTCTTCCTAAAAAAATAAGATCAAACCACTTTAGACTAGTTGTGATTGTTCATTGGCACATCGGCTTTTTCTATTCTATTCGCTCTTCAATACTTGTGCAGCTTATATAAGCCTTTCATTGACATCGTCTGGACCGGAACATCCATCTTCCATCATTAAAACTAGCCTTTAGGCTTATTCAAATCGGATAGATACAAACTACGTTTAATTATTATATCATGATATTAGGAGTGATTTGGTTCCGAATCAGTTAGATTGAATTTTTTTTTAATACATTTTATTGACAAAGTTTCACATAGTGATAGTTCTAATTCGTCGAAAGATGCGCTTATTATACTGTTACAATTTTAAGTTTAACTTCATTCATAAATCCTCTACTACAATCAGCGAAAGCATTTTGATGTTAAGTATTTAAGTACAATGTTATAATATGTTTAGTTGATACCTATCTCACTCATTTTCTACATTTTTTTTTTGCCAAAAAATTAAATACATACCCTTTCGGGCCAGTCCACAGAGCATAAAAACATTCATGGTTAACAAACCCAAGTATTGTGGATGTATTTTAGATGTACATATATTTCGAACCTAGCATGAGTGCTCCATCTACACTCTATAGACATGTAATTAATACAAGCATCTCAATCTTACTTACTAAAAATGCACATGCATTTCGAACCAAGCTTGAGTGCTTCATCCACACTCTATATTCTAGTTACTTACAAATATCTCAGTATCCATACTGAACATAGCTATCAGTCTATACAAACATATCATAGGGCTTCTCTGTTCTTTAACTCATTCTTTAACATTGCCCAGGACATACCCTTGCATTCCGCAGTCAGGCCATTCCACATACGGGGCCCCATGTTGTTGTGTTGCCTGTCCCTGTTAGTAGGGTTCCTGGCCAATACAAAATTTGATTTTCACATCAAATTCGTGTAAAAGTTTCGTTCTTGGCACCAAATGAAAGCTTAGGGTCTAAAGAACATTTTTGGTCCGAGTGTCCAGCCGTCATCCCACTAGGGGGGCCATGAGGGGGCTTTTAATACAGGGGCCAGACATTACATACACTGGTTAAGTAAAATTATTATAACTTTTGAAATAATAGTCCGATCTGAACATACCTGGTGTCATTAAGTGGGGAATTAATAGACAAAAGCATTTTAGTAAATATTTATCATCTAGGGGGGTCACAAACCCCTGACTCGGGGGGAGTGGCTGAACAAACCTTGAAAATGTTAACATTGCTATAAGTTCTACTATAATACACCGATTCTGGGCAAATTCCAACATGTTTCTCAACAGTTATAGGAAGCATTAATACCTCTTATTAGTTTACTAAAGGTTCAAGAAAATCTATACGGGGGAACACCTCCAAAATTGAAAAAAAATAAAAATTAACCACTGCTGAAATTTTACACACTATCTCAGGTTCAACTCATAATCTATGTCATATGTCAGGTCATACTAGTAAGATATCCTTGTGCAACACCAGTTTTTGTTTTAAGGTCATTCTCAAGGTCAAAATCCAATATGGCTGCTGGCGCAAAACTTGAATATAATATCTCAGCTCCTTTTAGTTTTTCATTCATGTATGTATGACCTGTTCATCTAGGTTTTCAGGTGTGAGGAATCCATTTCTGAAATTGTTTTCTTTCTTCAAGGTCAATTTCAGGATCATTAATTCAAGGAGTTATATAAGAAGCCTGCAATTGATATACTGAATATAACTCATGCTACCCTATACAATTTTCTCTAAATTCATTGCATTAAATCCTGTTTTGATGAAGCTATTTATTTAGCAGTTAATAATTGCTATATGAATAAACATAATGAAAACATATTGCAACTCTAGTAGGTTCTTGTCTCAAATGCACCAGCATGCACCAACCATGATCAATTATGTTTTCAAAATTTTCCAGGGGGGTGACCCCCTGACCCCACCCACATAGAAGGCTTTGCGCCTTCGGCGCTGGCAAGGTTACATGCCAACTTCCCCCACTGAAAAATATTTTTGGTTAGAACATCAAACTATTAATCATCATGATTAATAGTTTGATGTTTTCCTAAAAATGTAGAGCCTGATTCTGTAAAATAGCCTCCAAATACAAGTTAGAAGTGTTAAAATGTATTGGTCGCAAATGCACCAGAATGCACCGTTTAAAGAGTATGAGTTCTGGGGGAAAACCCCCCATACGCCCCTGCAAAAGGGCTGGGATCGCCGATTTGTGCCCCTCTGAAAAAAAATCCTGGTTAGGACCCTGAATTTTAATTCCATCAATTTTCTTATACCTTATGTGTTATACCAACCCATTGGGCTAGTACTGAGTGGTACATGCATTCTTAATATTATGCGAAATAAATGAAGATAACCAATTGTTACCATCAGATTTAGTACCGTATTTTTGCTTAGCTAAAGCTGTAAAAGCATTTCATGTGAAACTAAAGGAAATTTTAAACCCAATGAATTCATGAATATTATTTTATCTTTTCCTATTTTTTCCTATGTTTCCTATGTTTAAAATGCACCACAGAGCAAGGAAAACCCTCTCGCTTCTGGGGCCCTAGGCGCGCCCCAGACCCCACGCCTCATAAGCTGGGATAGTGTCCCTTATGCCTGACTCAAAAACTTGGCATCTCTAGCTGCTTTTGTATGGACCAACGAGACTATATTAACACTTCCTCTAATCTCGTTGTATGGACAAATGTCAAAAGTAGGGAGCACATGACCCATCACAGAACCCTCACTTGAATGAAAATGTAATGACGTCATGCCTTCAATATACCAGAGGGAAAAGAGGAGAGGGTATGTGTGGGAGAGGGCAGGGGAGGGAGAAGAAGAGAGAGGGGGAGAGGAAAGAGAGAATAGGAGGAAGGGGAGAGAAAAAGAGGGGAAGGGGAGAGCACAGAGAGGGAGGGCGAAGAAGGAAAAAAGAGAGGGGGAGAGTGAGATCAGAGGGGAGGGGGAGATTGAGGAAAGAGAGAGGGGGAGATAAGAGGTGATATATCAGAGGGGGAGGGGAGAGCAAAGATGCAGAAGAAGAGGGTGGGAGAAATCAGATAGAAAGAGGGAGAAGAGGACAGGGAGAAGAGGACAGGGAGAAGAGGGGAGGGGGAGAGAAAAGCGGGAGGGAGAGGATGGGGGAGTTTAAAGGGGAGGGGAGGGAGAGGGTGGGAGAGAATGAAAGAAGCGGAGGATGAGGGTGGGGGATATCGGATAGGGAGAGAAAAGGATACATAGAGAAGAGGGCAGGGGAGAAGAAAGGGGGAGGGTAGGAACAGAGAAAGAGAGAGGGGGAGAGGCAGGGAGAGAAAAGGAGGAGAGGCAGGGAGAGAGGGGGGGGGAAGAATGAGAGGAAGGGGATGACCGTCCGGAGGAAGTGTACTTTGCTAGTATAATATAATACATTAGAGTCCTGTCTTTATTTCGATCGCCTTACCGGGTATTTGTTCTCATTGTATCTCCCCATTAGGAGCCTGGAATGTGACTGGTCTTAATAACCAGTTGGTCGCATTAGCGAGATGGACACTTCTAAAGAGTGATGGCACTCTGGAACGCACTGTACACTGCAAGGTCCTGAGGCAGATATAATAGGACATCCTGGATGGACATCATCAAGAAGTGGACCAGCCTCTAGTAGAAATAGCCTATAAAATTGTTAGTAGTAGAAATAATATTGTAACCTTTGCTATATACACAATTGACAATAGAATATTGATGTCCCCAGTGCTTATAATTTGGCGCATGATAATGGTGAATTTTCCGCAGCCTCTTTATAGTGAGCAGTGAACGCCAAAACCATTATGACACATGATCGAAGGGATGGGCTAAAGGCACCCCTATAGTGACGATACATACATAGTATATATAATTATGGCATGACATCATCACTGTCTTTAGTACTGTCTTCGATTGTATTACGATATACGTCCACTCAATTTCAATATATCTTTACCAAAATATTTTTATGAATGAAATGGAAAAAAATCTATTTTTGTTGGTTCATCTGTCACTGTTACTGGGTATGATATCAATAAATATGAATATATAATTATGTGTTTCAATTATTTACTACTCCATTACTATTATAAATATTTTTAGCTTTTTGTGACAAGACACAATATTGTAATTATATGAACGGTAATTTCGCTTGTTCATGCGGAAAGATTACCGCTATGCTATAAAAACAAATATATATACATGACTTGCTGTATAAGAACTGGGAACAGTGTCTCAAGGTCAACTTCTGGGACAGGTCGCGGCCAGCTACTTCAGTGCGAACGTGTACGTTTATATATGCGATCCACCATTTGGCTCACATGTATTATGTTATATAAGAAGTTGGAGAACCTCCCTGCACAACGGAACAAGACATAAAACACGGCACATTGGTAACTGGAAATCGCTCGTTTTCCCTCTAGGACATATAGTACGTACTGCTCCAACCGTACTATAAATCGTGGAGAATCTAAGTTTGGAGCTCTTAGGTCCATATTTATAGGAAACAAGTAAGTACCACTTTGCTTTCCAACAGCTTTCCAGCTATAGCTAATATGAGCTATCAAAGAACTACTCAGCGTCGAAATAGGGGCAGCTTCGCTTACTATATTATATAAATACCGGCATCTGTGGCTCAGTGGCCTTCAAATGAAGCTGTCAAAGAACTTTTTGAGTTTATTTAATTATATTCTGGCCAATATTGTGACGGTTACATACATATCCTTCATCAAGCTTAGTGGTTGTATGGAGAAAAACAATATAACAGAGACCATATAATAGTACATATGCGGGAAAAATAAAGTTGTTGGGAACATTACTCAAGAATAGTAATACAAGTGTTTCTCATTGACAGTTACAAGAAGTTACTCCACAAATTAAGGTTGATAGAACAGAAGTTTGGAAATTTTAAATGTCGTTGTTATGTGTCAAATAGATCTATATTTGAAATAAATGTAAATTGATGGATCATTTTAAAGTTTCGTCTCAAAGTTTGGTTCTTATATTTAATGCACGATTGGAAATTTCCCATAAGCAGATTTATCTTTTAAAATATTATTTTTTATATCGTTTGATGAACTTAATATGTGAGTAAAATACGATGTTGTATAATGTTATGTATATATCTATATCGTTTGATGAACTTAATTAGTGATTAAAAATACGAATGTTTATTATACATGTATATTATAATTTTGAAATATCAATAATATCGTGAGGAAATTCTGGATGGAAGCTTCCTAGTTATCTGAAATATGCATGATCTGGCACTGCATGTGTTCTCTCCTTTCCTGGAGTTAGTACTGGATATACTGGCGCTTAAGTACATAGTTATTTACACCATTTACATTGAGTAAATCGTATTATTATATATATTGGTTCTGATACCCACATGGACGTTAGTAATATGCCACATTGTTGTATATTTGGTATTCGGTATAGTTATGACGTTATGCATTATGCGTCCTGGATTTTGCCCCCAAACATTGCATCATCAGCCCTCGTGAGCAGTGCGACATACAACGTGTGTTTGCTCGACCACGAGGAACGAAGACGCGGAATAGAAATAAAACTAGTGAATGAATAACAAAGCGAAGGGGCCTGAATATCATCCTTCCCACCTCCTCCTCCGCAACCACCAGTTTGAATTTTTTTAACGTGAACTTTTGAAAAACTTTCATTCATCATACATGTGTTTTTACTTTGTTAATCACATTACTAATTTCGCTTTTATTTCTATTTTTTATTCAATTTATGGCCAATCTTTAACTTTAAATGAGAAGATAGTACCTCATAATAATCTCTTCTTGAACACATTTCACCTCAGTTTTTGTATTCATTTTCCGGTTAACAATTTGAGTATGTACAACCACTGCCTTGAAAAGAAATTGGTTAACATAAGTTTTAGGTAAATTGTGAAACCTCCTCTTTCATCAATTTTTAATTCATCTATGAGATAGATAAAAGAAAATAATCGATAATCAAAGTGTGGAAAGCATCAAACTGGTGAAGCAATTGTTTTCTACCCAGCTCTTTTGTCAGATAAGGTTTTCAAACTGAAAGAAGGTGGGTACTTAAAATTCTTATCGCGTGTAATAAGAATTATCCATATTGGACGCATACCAAATGAGTTTTTCTTTCAACTTTTAAGATACTTTTCAACCCATCTTTCGTATCCTCACTCTCCTCCTACACATTAACGACACATTACACCCCCACCCCCACCTTTTGGAATAAAAGGAAAACTTCTATGATGTCGACTTGAGTGATTCTTCCCATCTCCAGAATCATTTTAAGATACTTTCTGGCGATTGAGAATGTAAAAAAGAAGTTAGAAATAGTGCAAACACCTTGACTGTTACCACTTGTCTTATATTATTTTAAAGGTGTATATGCTACTTGAGATTAGGAATAAACGATGAGTTTATTTGAGCTTTTTGCGGTCTTATGTCCACGCCCCTTTTAAATCTGTAAGTTGTTACATAATCATTCCTCTAGAAATCTGATTCTGATTGATCCTGCCACTAATTCCCTATGATAGAACTATTAAAATGAGAGGTGCAAAACCACCATTGTGTCAAGCTAATTGCCACCCGGTAATAAGCCACCTAAAAACCACCAGTAAAGTGCCACCCGGTAAAGTGCCACCCGGTAAAATGCCACCCGGTAAAAACCCACCCAGGTGCAAAAGCCACCCGGTAAAAACCCACCCTAGGTAAAAACCCAACCACTCCACCCAAAAGAAATTTAGAAAATAATTTGGGTGTTATCAGACAAATTTCAGTTTCACTAAATAAGACCTTTCTGTTATATGGTATGATCTATTAATATTGATAATTATTAATTATGAATCCAGGATTTTTATATTATAAGATGTAGTGGTTTAATATATTAATAGAATCGTGTAGACGTAATATTACAGAGTCGCATAGGGGGAGTCACTTTTTACGAATCGCTGTTAAACTTTCTTATACTACTCACAAGTGTTTACGTTCAGAATCGCTACCCGAATCTTTCTGATTCGTAGTGTCTTATATGATTTTGTGAATGTTTCTTCAGATTCGCCTAAAATACGATTCGCTTGTTCTGACCTGCTTGGGGTCCGTGCTTTGTGTGTATGGGATGATTTGATTATGTGATCATTAATAAACCGGGCGTTACTCTAACACCTTGTTTGTTGCACTCCTTCATCTATAAAGACCCCTAGTCGATTAAGTCAAGTTGCTAGTCGGTTCAGAACCAGTCAGAGAAACGAAAAGATTCAGATCGACCAGACCTCCAGATATACGATTCTGATTCACGAGATCTCCAGATTCTGATCTACTAGACCGTCCAGTTGGCGAACAGTCCATTATCGCACTATCAATATGAGTTTCCACGCATCTGCTTCCTTAGAAAACCTCTGGGATGAGGACGAGCCTCTCCCCTATATTCCCCATGATCCATTCTTCATCCATAGTAATCGATCCCTCAACAATATCTATTTCTATTGTATTTTGATAGCCTAAGAGCTATATATCCAAAACAATTTTGAGGCCCAAAGAATCGCATTGACGTCGCAATAAATCATAATAGTCACATTTGATCCTCCATAGATTTTATCATTTTGTGAAGGGCTTCATCATTCTGCATCAGCCACTGAGTGTGCTGTATTCAAAATATATTGGGAAGAAATCATATCCGAAAGTACATGTATACTCTGAGGTAGCCGCATGTTTTCATTCAAAAAATAAACACACAATTTAGCATTATGCCTACACCTTGAAAATTAAAGATAGGTGCATGAAGGTGTATACATGTATTTCCCCTGTAATTTCTCTGTAAGAATCTTATTAAAAAAAGAGCAATACTATTCTGACATTGTGAGATATGATTTTAAGACTAAATTCTTTCAAGCATCTGTTAATTCCTACTTTTAAATACAAACTCAACGAATTTGTATTCTCAAATGTTTGTCTGTAAAGACCAGTAGAGGAGATTGAATTCAGTCGCTTATAGCAACGCTGCTTTTTAAAGTGTGTGTGTGGGGGGGGGGACTTGAAACATCATGGTCGGTTTTTAAGTTTGAAATAGGCCTAAGTCAGTGGTATCTATGAATATTCAAAGCATTGCAGAACAAAAGATGAGCGATTAATTATATATATGAATAGAACATATAAATATGTTTTAAAATAAAATTTGAAAGCGCCCCCTCCCTTCTATTAGGGGGAGGAATAAAGATGGGGAGGAAGAGAGATGGGGAGGGAGAGGGGAGGAGTATATTGTGATTATTACAGTGTTAATAATTATATGAAGATATTATTGGGTACTAATAAAGTGTTTGTGCATGCCCAAACGGCACTCCTGCCTCTGGTTATCCTTCACGTCATCATATATATATATCTCGTCATCCTCTAGGCATCGTCATAAGATCCACGTCACCCCCGCGCATATTGATCTTGGATTTGAACTGCCAGTAACCAAACAAGGCCAACGATATGTTGATATAGTAATATCAATCACAAAATCTGCCCACGTCCCAACACTACTCACTCTCATTAGACCACACCTAGACGTTACCGTTACATCATAATTCTCGTGCGCACGTTTCGGCTAACGTGAAGGTACATAGGCCTAATATACAGTGGTAATTACTTTGAAGAGTGCAGCTTTAATTAATACTGTTGGCTATGCCTTCAAACCAGAAAATTAATTAATCAATTCATATTTACAAAGTTTGCACCTTTTGTGTCTCGGGTATCATACTTAACCTACTTATATTTCAATCTGCTTTGGTATGATATTAAATAATAATCATATATAGTCTCAATACTGAACAGTTGTCGGATGAAAATCAATGGGAAATGTTGGGATTTGAAAAACGTATCAATTTCTGAAGTTTGGTCCCAAACTTGCTTGGGGCTACCGACATAAAGAGATACTCTGATGACAAAGGAAATTAAGGTGGGGAAACAAAAGGGGTTTATACGGCTACGGTCGCTTTGGATTCTTCAAATAGTTACCTTCCAAATATAACCCTGACTCAGTGGGGGTTGTTTACTCTCAGTGGGGTGTAACAACACTGACCAGTCAGGATATATTTAGATAAGCTAGCTAGAATATACAAGCACAGGGCATCGATTGACGCACATTGTAGGTGCCCATATATATATTTGATAGATTCTTCGTATTTGGGGATATTTACCATTAAAGGCAAGAAAGCGAACCACCTTAATGCACAACTATATATGGTGAGTGGATATATAATATAGTAAATGAAAAAACACGTGATTGCAAACCAGATTTGGCATTGGATAGCTATTTCTTAGACCGCGCGTCCTTGGAGAGCCAACGACGAAAATCTGTGATTATGTAGATGGTGGTTGTGGTGGTGGGGTTATATATATTATTCTAGTATCGTACCCTCTGCATCTATACAAACTGCTATCTCTGGATCCGATCTTAATCGAAGAGCAATATACCACTTGCCCTCTATGATTAGGGAAATGTTTACATGTCGGACATCTCCCTGGTCCAATTACGCCAAGTTGGTAGCAACAATTCCTTGAAACTACTCATAGCAAGGAGGTACATATAATATAATTATGTAAACCTCCCTGCTCATAGATGTGTCATATTATGTTTTGAAGACTGTCCATTAACTGGTACCTGCCATGTGCTAACTCACCGTGTAATGTTGGTATTGGATCGCTCTTTGCAGGGGCGCTCGATGTACATACATGGAGTTACATGACCATAGTGCACCAAGTCGTTCCCATGCGTTCTGTAGGTGTATGATTTGCAAATCTCAAGGCTATCTCAATCTTGGGCCTGGTTTTATTGATCTGTTGCATGTGTACATAATACCACCTCTATACTTGTTATTCTATGCCTTTGATCAGAGGAAGTGTATTTATAATAATAATGGCCTGGAAGGCATTTGTTTAACGACGCTGGCACACCACTATTACGTAGATATAAGCCTGTGGCCTTTACAATTACAGCTTTACGTCGGGGACCATGAATTTAGAATTTGGATTTTCGAACATTTTCTGAATGCCTTTCAAGTGAGAAACCTTTGGTGGGCACCGAGGATGAAAACTCACTCTACTTGGCACCGGCCTGGGATCGAACCCCAGACCTCCCGCTCGCAGGGCGTCATTGCTGAGAGAGAGTCCCACGCTCTCCCAACTAGGCCACCACGTCGGT
Organism: Sthenelais limicola; assembly: GCA_942159475.1. Taxonomy (NCBI): domain Eukaryota; kingdom Metazoa; phylum Annelida; class Polychaeta; order Phyllodocida; family Sigalionidae; genus Sthenelais; species Sthenelais limicola. Next base: position 63,881,137 of record OW804097.1, on the reverse strand, counting down.
GATCCCGATGTGCATGATTGCATTTCTGACCTAGTTTTGACCTGGAACGTTTGACCTGATTCTCACCTGGTGCTAGTTACTAGTGGAAATCGTAAACGATTGTGAGGCTCATAACTTAATTTTGTAATGCTCTATGGACCCGATTTATAAATGCACTCAGGAGGCACTCAACAATGCTCTATGAAACAGGTTTATGAATAAGACTTTTGATACTCCCAATGATGCACTATCTAACAGGTTATTGAATGCAGTTCTAAAGCACTGAGCTAGCCACTTTCAATGCTCCATCAACACGATGTATTTAAGCATGTAATTTGAACACATTAAAATATGAATACTATCTGTATTCCTTTCATATTTCAAAAGAGTCTTGCAAGTTGCCTTACACTTTACATAAGAATACATCAGTTCTCTACACCTCTTATACCATTCCCTTGGCTGGATACAGGTTCAAGTTTGTATCAGGCATAGCCTGTGAGACCAGTTCATTTCAGTGGTTAAACTGGCTTAGTCTCTCAGCTGACTAGGTTCAATCATATGTTCAGTTGTTTGGGTGTTTTGATCAGGACATTTCCAATATCCAACAGATAAGCTATACAAATAGACTATAGACGAATGTCACTTATAATAATTCTGAGTATTTGACCAGCAATAGTGGCAAATGCTGCCTATATGTATATAAGCTTCTGTGAGGTGTGTGGTTATAGCTTTTCACAATGTCTTGCAACACATTTATATATCTCAATGTCTTGTTTCGGACCATATATCTGTAAAGCTTTGATTTAATTGTTTTTATCCCTTTCTTAGTACCTTTGGTTTTCTTCCTTTTTGAAATATTATTTTGAATGCCTTTACAATTTCCTTGGCATATTTTGTTTTCAAGGGGTGTACTTGAATATGCCGACTGAATAATATCTATCATCAAAAGAATGTACTTGTATCCTCTGTTGCTCTTGTGTAACAGGCTCAGGTCGGCATCCCATTGTGAGTCTAATCCTTCTACAATAACAAGATTACGAGGAAAGTTGCGAACAATTTCTCTGTTAAGAGTATATGTTTCTTCCCTTTGCAATGCTTTTTTAACTTGTGATTTTGTAATGTTAATTCCTTCTTTTTTTGCTCCCTGATATACCTTTTGTGGTCCTTGAAAACTGCCTGGTGCTGCAGGTGTACTGTACCCGATGTGCAATAGAGTAGTTCTAACATGATTTTTACCTGGACATTTACACCTGATTCTGACCTGGTGCTTTACTAGTGGAAATCGTAAACAGTTTTGAGGCTCAAACTTGATTTTATAATGCTCTATGGACCCGATTTATAAATGCAGTTCTCATGCACTCAATGATGCACTTTTTACCAGGTTATCAGATTCAGTTCTGAAGCTCTCAAAGATACACTACTGACCAGGCTATAAAAATCAGTTCTGATGCACTCAGTGAGAGCAGTTCCAACCCACATCATTAAAGCTGATAAATCTTCACAAAAACATATTCCCCAATATAATTCAGAGAGTGCATATCAAGGTATGTTATCATGCCTTTACATGGTAATACATCGATTATTACATCAATATTTCCATCCTCTTAGATAGCCACATTACCGAGCAGCATTCCTAGAGGGGATATTCAGGTTATACATAAGATCAGGGTGGCCCAGTCTATATCAGCTAATGAAGTATACAATGACCAGGGGTGTTTGAACCAAAACATTTTTCCACACCAACAATTCAATAACACAAATAAACTATAGAAGTTCATCACATATATAATACATTATGCGGAATATTTATACAGGTATAAATTCCATATTCAGTGTATAAGCGTCACTTTAATTGTAAAAACAATTGTAAATGCACCCCAGTTATCAGATGCGCCGCCTGGTGAGAATAAGTGGCATAATAGTAAACATATGGCAAGATGTACCATTTAGAATGATTAGGAGTATTAAAGTCAATTCATAATTATATATAAGGGACACAAATAGGATATTCTTTTAATGATTGCATAACAGCAATCATCAATTCACAAGCCGCCCTATCTATATAAAGCAATACAATCCTATATGTGATGTGTTCCAGGAAAATGAGTCACAAGTCATTGTTGTTGTTGTTACTTTTATTCTATCAAACAATACAATCGGTGGGTCTAATCTCCCATCATAGGGAGGATCTGTGGACGACACATGGGTAGCCCCTACAACTGGTCTACTAATTTAATAACAAAATCAAAATTGCAAGAGGCGAAGCACAGGATCTCGCAAATAACTACAGTAATAATAATTATTAGATAATATTTCTCTCTGCTACTCCTAAAGAATAGCAAGAGCAGGAGAGTCGTAAAATTGATATTTTACAAAGAAAATTGATATTTTACAAAGAAAATTGATATTTTACAAAGAAAATTGATATTTTACAAAAAAAATTGATATTTTACAAAGGGATTTATTCACAAGATCTATTTGTTGGAATGTTCTCATTTTGGGGGAGTGTAACACTTTACGTCGTATGAATTGATGTGCCAAATTTCAAGACAGTTTGTTAAATATATTATTGCGTTTCAAAATCAAGGTTATTCCAATACGGAGTGTTTCCATATTTTATGATATATTTATGTTTGAAAATAAGTTTGCAATATTTCTGGGGGGTAATTACCAGTAAAGTAGCTAAATATACTTCATAGGAAATTTAATACAATGTACTGAAAAGTGGTACATTGATTCATATCATTAATAGTGATGAAGCCTCCAAAAATCAAAACATCTTGATAAACGGATCTTGTGTGAATAGCACTCTGAAAAATATCATTTTTGCGACCATTTTTTGGATAATATGGAGGTTACATTACATAGTTTATTTTAGTGGAGAGGGGTTTCTATGAATGAGTGTCAGAGACTGAGTGTGAGCATTTAGAGAGTGGAGTGTCAGATATGTGCGACATGAGGTGTGAATGCCATGCAGGTGAGTGAGCAGTGGCAGGTATTATGGCCTGTTGTAGCTTCATTGTGCAGAATCGTATGGTAGTTGTGGGTGCGGATTTGGTTGGAATTATTATTTGTGATAGAAATGTTAAGAATGTTTAAGTTATACAGATGAATAGTATATGAGATTTTCAAATAAATACAATATGCTCCATGGACTGGGTTTTTAAATGTGGTTCTGATGCTCCCAATGATGTGCTACTGACCAGGTGTAAGAGACACAGTTATGATGCACTCAGTGAGGCACTTTCATTGCTATTGCTATGTGAGGGAGAGGGAGGGAGTTACTGAGTAAAAGTTATTCATTCATTCGTTCATTCATTCATAATCATTATTCATACAAATAAAAAGGACATTTAGGTAGAGGTTTAATTTGTAAGTATGTTATTCTTTGTAGGTCTTTAACAGTTTAACATTTACATTGAAAAACGCTGTATGTGAGCGTTTTCATAATTATGTTGCCTTATGAAATATAATAATATTTTTGAGACAGAATAAAAGTATTATAATTTATGAATTATGTTAATTCCACTAGACTTAATTACAATAAAAAATAAGTTAGATATCACACTCCTCTAACTGAAATTAACACTAAGAAGAGTACAAAAACTACACAATCATATGTTTTAAAAACAAGTTAGAGGTAAGGGGCATCTATCTATAGATGGCAAAATAACTTCTATGCCGGACCCCCTGCCCCACCAGTGGTTCCAAACAATTTTCACTGCCATAATACCCGATGTGCATGATTGCATTTGTGACCTAGTTTTGAACTGAAACTTTTGACCTGATTGTGACCTGGTGCTTTACTAGTGGAAATCGTAAACAGTTTTGAGGCTCAAACTTGATTTCATAATGCTCTATGGACCCGATTTATAAATACACTACTGATACTCTCAATGATGCACTACTGACCAGGTTATTTATTGTGATTCTGATGCTCTCAATAATGCTCTTTTTTCCAGGTTAAAAAACTCACTTATGATGCACTCAGCGAGGCTCATTCATACCTTTGTTTTGCAGGTGTGTTTTTAAATGAAGCCTAACTTTGATGCCAAAATGTAAATATAATGGTTAGAATTATCCAAACAATGAGGGTACAATGGAAATAATATCTCATTCCCAATGTTCAGAAGCCAAACATTGCTTCTTTGTAGCCAGGCATTACATCGATTAGGGCATCTTATTAACATAAGGCATCCAATACTGTAGTGAGTGTAGCTGCCTACAGGTGGCGTTGGTGTGTGAGCAACTGAACAACCGTCTTGGCCTGCCCAAAGACCTCATAACTTATGGATGTATCCGTGGAGGGTATTGTAGTTCCACTACTTCTTCCATAAAGGTAAATGACTAAAAATCAATGTGTGTCATTATATGTGTACCCACTTCATTGTTTTGGTCTTAACCGGGGGTCTCTTTATCCTACATTTTTTGGAAGGGTTTATCCTTTGTCTTTGTAATGTGTCCCTATGTTCTCTATTTTCAACCAATAAAAGTGGAACATTGGAAGCGGCCAGTCCTTCATGAAACTCGGTTCTTCCCACGGGTGTAAAGTTTTTATATTCTCTCATAGCATCCTTTAGCAGGTCAGCTATGTGACTATTAGGTACTACTTTGCCGTTGTATATAATTTCTCCTTTGTCATTCCAGTTTAAAATATTTCCATTATTCTCTATATAAATATGTATGACAAAATCTACGCTATTACAGACATACATGGTGCTGATTCATGCACCCGATGGAAAATGAGCCACAAGTCGCAAAAAGGGATATCTTACAAATGTAGTTTTCACAGAATCCCTTTGTCAGAATGTTTTCATTTTTTCGGCGTTTATTGCTCATAGTAGCATAAAAATATATACCAAATTTCAAGATGTTATATCAAAAGGTATTTATCTATATTTGATGTCATCCTAAGGAGTATATCACTATAATATAATATTAGTGACTGACCAGCAAGAAATATCGTTGACATTTATTAGATGTCCTAATGTTCACCATCATTGGAATCGGCATAACCTCATCTTTTCAAATATGATTATGATGGTAACTCAAAATCCCTTTTTTGCGACCTGTGACTCATTTTCCTGTAACGCATCACATAAATATCATATTAATTTAAATACTTGGATGGATTCAGAGAGGCGGTTTCAGATAGTACTGGAGTCGGTATAGGTAGGGCCCTCCCTACCGACTCCAGTACTGAAACCGCCTCTCCTCTGCCGGGGAAGAGGCGGCCTCACAGCTCATCTGAAGTCAGATTTCAATTAAGACTACAATTTAGCCTTGACGCACTCCCAGGCTCACAATGCCATGTCATTTTACTTGTTATCGTTCAAAACCACTTTTCTATTAAAAAATAATAACTTGCTTACATTTTTTTGTTCATATATTAAATAAAGAATATTTCTCACCATATGTTTTAAACATTCTAATCTGATATCCATAGCAACATTGACATTATGTCTCAAAACATGGCCTGAAACATGCCCCCCCCCCCGCCCAATCTGCCCCACTCCAAGTGGTCTTTTCTCACTTAACATGTCACCTTCAGACAGCTGCAACTTTTATTTTATTGCAATGATGTATAGTTTTTCTATCTTTTATGTGTAGCATATAACCTCCAGTATATGTGCAGAAAATCTTCTGATATTTTTTTTTTGAACATTTCTTTATTCAGGAGTAGAACAGTGGCATGTGCCAACTATTAGACATTACACTGACTAGGGTTGCCCCTGTTTCCCGCCAGGTCCTGAGTTTGGTGATGTTCAACTACATATCAACAATTTGAGTGTTAAATTGGGATAACATAATCAACAATACAGTAAGTGATGAATTAATGGGATGAGATGATGTGATATTTAAGGTGTTTAGAAAAACGATGGTAACGATATAAGCACATATGGAGTAAGGTGGTAGATAAACAGTTGCAAGTATACTTGGTTTCTGGACTGTAATTTTAGACACTACAATACACCTGTATACAGGTAGTACATATAGTGGTAACTTAAGTAATAGGCATGTGCCTTTATGGTAGGTATTCCGTGGGTTGAATAATCTTGTTAAGAATAGCTGTCTTGAGTGCAGATTTAAAAGATAGTTTGTCATCAAGTCTTTTGTAATCTATGCTCAGGTCATTCCACATGCGGATGCCTGTGTAAGCTAGTGATTTCTGGAATCGGTTTTCATAGGGTCTTGTTAACTCGAATTGTAATAACCTGTTGTCCCTTAACTCATAGTTCGCGTCAGGTATTTTGCGCGGTATCCATTCAACCCTACAATGATGAATTTGTTTGTGGTAGAATTTTAATGTGTTAAAGTATATTCTTTCGTTGACAAGCATAGTTTTGCTTTCTACATGTAGTGTGTTTGTGTCATAATAACGCGGCTTTTTCAAAGCAAACTTAAGGGCTTTATTCTGTAGAGTTTGTGCCCTTTGTATAGTACCTTTCGTACAATTAAGGTAACATGTATTAGCATAATCTAAATGGCTTAAAATCATTGACTTCACCAGCATTATTCTAGTCGTGGTATCTAAGGAGTGTCTATTAATATAAATGTTATACAACCTAGCATTGGCTTTACTAATTATACCTCTTGCCATTTCCTCGAATTTTAGTTTGTTGTCAATTGACAGGCCCAGATAAGTGAAGGAGTTGACCCAATCAATCGAAGTATTATAAATTGTAATTTTCTCTCTTGGGTAATTTACTGTTTCTTTCTGTAAGTAAGGTATATACATGGATTTAGTTTTTGGCAGGCTTATGGACAATTTGTTTGTCAGACTCCAATCAGCTATAGCAGAACTGTCGCGTTGGCACTGTGCCAGAAGACCCTTAGCATCATTATTTGAGTTAATTAATACAATGTCGTCCACAAAGAGGAGCATGTCTCCACAGATCTCAATATCACAGATGTCATTAACAAAAATATTAAATAGTGTAGGTCCCATAACAGAGCCCTGCGGTACACCGCAACTAATAGGTAGGTATTTAGACGAGAACTCCCCTGTCCTCACCTTCTGCTGTCTGTTATCCAAATAGTTATAAGTCCATTTACAAAACCAGTCTGGAAAGTGATACTTTCTTATCTTGTTAATTAACAACGTATGGTTCACAGAATCGAATGCTTTCTGATAGTCAAAAAACATTAAGCATGAGTCAGTTTTCTTGTTTACATTGTTCATCAATTTAAACAGTAATAAATTAATAGTTTCCGTAGTCGAGGAGTTTTTTCGAAATCCTCCTTGATATTGCGAGATTACCTTGTAGTATTCTAGTAGAGATTGGACCTGATTATTAATGTGTTTTTCTAGTAGTTTACTTGCAACGTGTGTAAGGGAGATTGGTCTTAAATTATTAGTGTGAGTTGCGTTCCCTTTTTTTGGTATTGGGATTACCGTTGACTTTTTCCATACCTCAGGCACAATGCCTCTATAAGCTGACAGATTTAGTACAAAAATCATTTGTTTTGGAATAGCTTTAAAAAATACTTTATATACCTTCATGGGGATTTGTTCACAGCCCGATGATTTACCTGGGTGTAGGTCGTCAACTAGATTGTCAAAGATCTCCTCGTTTAGTGGAATGTATTGAGTTCCTTCCATTGGTAAAAATCTCTGTGTATTATTTAGGGCATAAGTTTCATTAGTGTCATTATCAACGTCTGGCATTGTAAGGGCAATCTTTTTCCCAATTTCTGCAAAGTATTTGTTTATGATATCAGGTACCATATTGGCATGTGCCATTTGTGAGTTTTCCGGATTAACAATGCTAGATATGGTTTTGTTAGATCCCTTAAATGGAAGGTACATATTCAAAATTTGCCAGAATTTTTTGTGGTCATACTTATATCTCTCGAGTAGGCTCTTAATATATCTGCTTTTAGCTAGTCTTACTTCGCTGTTCACTCTGTTTCTGAATTCCACTGCCCTTACTCTGAAATTTTCTTTCTTTGTTTTCTTATATTTCTTAAAGAAGTAGTCTCTATTGTATGCTAAGTTCAAGATATCATTAGTGTACCATTCCGGTTTGTCCTTCTTCGCTCTATATTTTTTCATAGGGCAAAGGGAGTTTAAGATTTTTAACAGTCTGATATAGATAAATTTCCACGCTCTGTTTGGGTTTTCGATCAGGTTAAGTTCGTTCCAATCAGTTACTTCCATCACAGCATTATTTACATTCTCTTGTGTTAGCCTAACATATGATCTTGCTTTAAAGTTACATTTCTCATAGTGTACCTGAGTCTTTTTTTTTACAAAGTATATAAGATTGTGGTCGCTGAGATTATAATTGACAACTCCACATTCTTTTATGTGTTTAACATCCGTCATTATATGATCTAGGATAGTAGTTTTCCCGTTCAGACCCAACCTAGTTGGTTTTACAATTGGTAGCTGTAGGTAATATTCGTCTAACAGTTTTTGTAACTCGGCAACATGTTTTTTATTACATTGGTTCGGTGTTACATCAATGTTTATGTCACCCATGATAGCAATTTCTGCACTTGAGTAAATTTAGTCTTTACCTCTTGTAATATACCTGATAGCTGTTCAATAAAGCTATTGATTGATCCAGACGGGGGTCTGTACGAGTTAATTAGTACAAGGTTCTTTGTATTTTCATACCTAATAAACATTAAGTGTACCTCAATGTGTTCGTTGCAACATGACACTTGTGTATCCACCTCATAAGTTAGAGAGTTATTTATGTGGGCACATAAGCCTCCACCCGTACTTTTTAGTCTGTCTTGTCTTTCAATTGAGTAACCAGGTAGTGTTATGTTATTACTTAGTATTTTGTCATTCAGCCATGTTTCGCCAAATAGGAAGACATCGAAGCTCAGGTCAGCTAAGTCGCACAGAGTTAACCCTTATTATGATACAATATGGTTGCATTAATTGGGTAGTCACATATTTATGGTGCAGATTAGGCTGACAACCTATTTCAGTCTCCTGTGGGAGGCATGTACTTGCCTGACAGAGCATGGTAGATAGTATGTACAAAACAAATGGGGTATAAACAAATAAGCAACATTGGCGTACAATGACTCTTAGTGTCGTATAGGGCAGACAGCTTTTGTTGTGCACCTTATGGAAGCATATACCTGACAAGAACATGGTAAATGAAATATTCAAAGTAACTGGGGTATAATCCATTAAACAATTTAGACAGGTAGTAACAGCTTTTGTTGTGCACCTTATGGAAGCATATACCTGACAAAAACATGGTAAATGAAATATACAAAGTAACTGGGGTATAATCCATTAAACAATTTAGACAGGTAGTAACAGCTTTTGTTGTGCACCTTATGGAAGCATATACCTGACAAAAACATGGTAAATGAAATATACAAAGTAACTGGGGTATAATCCATTAAACAATTTAGACAGGTAGTAAACTTCAGTTAGTTTATTATAAAGGCTAGTAATTGGCAAGTGCCATTCATTAGTCTTCATTTGGTCCTTCCACAGGCTATTAGAAGTCATGGTTGGACTTGCGGTGAGCTTGACATAAGTCTATTAAAATACGTTTTCATTGTGAGCTCGGACAAACTGCTTGGCCCAGTCTTCGACGATATAGGGAAGTGGGTGGATGCCATCATAGAGCGAGGCATAGCCGAAGTAGGTTTGGCCGCCTGCGGGCCTGTGTACCTTGCTAGTAAGGTAAGGGTGCACCATGCCGTGGTCTAGATTGAAACCCTTTATATAATAGTTAACATTGGTCACAGCTTGATCTAGGGTGCTCTGATCTGGTGAACGGTAGAAGTCCCCATTGTAAGTCGAAAGGCACATGCCACAAATTCCGCATAATATTGGGGAGATGTAGGGGTGGCTCTGGGACAGTCTTGAGACAACTGTTTCCAATTTTCCGATAACATGGTTTTCAAGAGCCTCTGCGTCTCCGTATCTAACTCCTACACGCCCATAACTCTTGTAAGTTAGATCGCAAATCCCACCGAATACGAACAGTAGTTGTGGTTGGTACGTATCCAATATGTGTTGACCGCTTTCATACAGACCAAGCACGCCCCTACCTGGGTAGTGCTGTATACGAATCTCGTCGTGGTTGATATAAGGGGCTAAAGTTGCACCACGCAAGTCTGACAATATAATGGATTTTACTTGCGTGTTGTTGAGGTTGAGGTTTGCTCCTCCGTACGCCATTCTGGTTTCTGTTCTGGTTTTCTGTAGTGGAGAACTTGTTCGGTTGTTGTGTTCACACGTGTTCTCCCTGACTTGGCTTGGGCGGATGTGCCGTACCACTGCTACTTCCGCTTCGAGTAGCAATGCTCGATTTTGGTCAAGGCGCTTTACCACGCCTGCCCGGGTGGGCGGGGTCGTCCGAGGCTTCCAGTTGTTTGTCAACATGAGGGCCACGTGTGTTAGAGGGCGGTGTGGCATATGCTTGGTCCGCTGCATGGGTTTCTGGTGGGGTAGGAGCGCGGGCATAATTGTCTTTATCTTCCTCAGTAAACTGGGTGTCGGTCATTACTTGCGGCTGTTGTTGATCAGGTATCTCTTCGGGTTCCTCAATAGGTCTGTCACCTGGGGCATCATCCATTTGGGGGGGTGTATTCCTAGTTGCGTCAACCCTGTCTCCCTGGTTAACGTCATCTGCTCCTGGTCTGGAGCTAGCGTCTGACTCCTCGTCGGATACATCGGAATCTTCTGGGTCATCTGGGTCCTGGGTTATAGGAGCTAGTGGATCAGGACGGATAAATTCTTTTTCTATTTCATCCTCAAAGAATCTATCTAGGTACGTAAGCATAGGCATCTGCCTATTTGCCTCCTCCAGATTATCCTCTCTTCTGATTTCCTCTCTGATCTTTACAAAGATGTTGCCTTGCTTATTCTTTCCAGGCCATTGTGTTTGTGGATCATCAAGGGATTGGTCATGGAGGGGGATACCAGTACCCCACCACCTATCGTGGGTACATTCTGCCAGCATGTCATTGCTGGTAGCGAGTAGGGCTTCTTTGGCATATAGTACTTTCCTGAACTTGGCGAAGAGTATCTCTTCCATTATTCGTAGCTTGTTCTGGTTCCAGGGTTCATGTTCTCCACATCTGTCACCTTGTCGTTTGGCATATCTTGGACATGTAGAATCCTTGATGGTCCTCGCTATGAGTGTGTTTTTACTCATGATAGCACGCTGGTGTTGGAAGGCCTGCTTGGCTGAGCAGTACATGATACCTTCATATGTAAACAATGAGGAACTAAAGTTCGATAGGTGGGAATGCTCCCCCTGGTAGCCAGTCGCACCATGAATTCTTCTTGTCTTGATCTGAGCAATTTTAATTCCTTCTGGCAGGAGGTTCAAATCACTATGGCCATAATGGTTTTTACCAACCTTGAGTTTCCCTCTTTCGATCTTGACTTTCGGTTTGATTTCCTTTGTTTTGGCATGTGCCACTATCTGTCTCATTTCAGCTTGACGTCTGGCAATTTTCTCCAGTAAATCTGGGTTGAAGTAGCACCTTTCAAAGCCTTTTGTGGTCTTCAGGACAGCTTTGGACTTAAAAATGCGGTTATGTGTTTCCTCATCTTTGAATTTTAATATTATATTGCGATGGGAGTTTACATTCTTCTTTTTTAGCCCTATTCTTGAGGCGAACTCTAGGTCTGAGGCCACAAATGTATCATCTAGGGAGGAGCATAGGTCAAGCGATCTGGTCAACGTTGCATTTGATTGAAATTTACTTTCTTCATTGGTTTCCTTTAACCCAGAAAGGAGGATGTGCTTTCTACGTTGCCCTTTGTCTAGGTCGGGGCAGTAGTCCTCTAGATTACTAGTGATTGTGTTTAGATGGAAAACCTCTAATTCGAGCTTTTTGACTCTTTCACTCATTTGTGACATACCTCGTTGCATCTGCCCTAAGGCACTTTCCATTGGCCCGATTTTTCTTTCCACTTTGACTACCCGTCCCTCCATATTTAAAGTTAGTGTCACAAGTCTAGGTAGAGAGTTCAGTACAACGTCTATGTATAGTATGGCTAGTTGTATATGGGTGTAGGTCAGTCGTTTTTGTTTTATTCATTAAAACGTGAACAGATATACCATTGCCGCATGGACTCCCACACTAAAGTAGCGTCGTATTTGACGACGCAACTTGGTATTGAGCAGCCGTGTTTCGCTGCGTGTATCTAAGCAACTGCGTCGTCATAAGAAATGCGCCCTAGTGACAGGGCCAGCGTAGGTGGGCCACTGTCTTCCTGTGTGCTTGGCATATGAATAGGGTTAACAAATAGAAATCTAAAGCTAATTTCAAGAAACAAGGGTGAAACCATTTTTAAAGGGCAAGGACAAGATCATTTCCCTGATCATATTTCTAACCCTTACTCACCCTGTTCAGCAATGATATGACTGAACATCTTTATATCATATAAATGTATGTGATTTTAGGACCTATAAATATTGATCAATTGGTAGGAATGTGGATCCCATCTGATATTCTGATTTATTGTTGAACTGGTATGATGCTTGGTTCATGAAAAAATGTGATGTATTATTTGCTGTATATGCATGTGTAATATATTATATAGTTGTTATTAGCATGGATATAATAGTGGTTTTTTTCCAGACTTGGTAAGAGCTACTGTTGCTTGTCAAGGAGGGAATAATTATAGACTTAACTACTGATTTTGAATAATGGCTTTAATTACTGAAGAAAGATTTATACTTTTTTCTTGATATTTTAAGGTTAAGTTCAAATGTATTCATTTCAATTATAGATATGGGCAATCCTTGTACATTATTGACTTCCTAGACCCAGAAAACATAGGTGTAGACACAAAAATCATGTTTCTAGCACCAATAATAAGTAAGTTATGGAGTACTGATGATCAACTACCTGGATGCCCGGCAGCCATTTTGTTTTTGGCCCATAACAAATTTTCCCCAAGAGATACAAAGTGGCTTGCTGAGAACATGTTATATTACCAGAATCAACAATAAAACTTCATCCATACCACGAAACATGCTTGACCCCCAAATCCCAGTTTGGCAACTGGACTATAGGTGCAATTTAGGGACAAAACTGCCCCCTGGTGGCTGTTAGTTGATCACAGAATAGAATAAAAGGTTTAGGATTGAAGAATTCCATGAGTTGAACAAAAAAGTTACTGAAGTCTAAGCTGTCAGATGAGCCATTCTTGTAGAATAATGAACTCCATTCGTTATTAACCTAGAGGCATGTTTTATATATCAGATTAAAGCTCATTTCATGCACTTTAAGGGCATATCAATCCCTTGTTATTATATGGATAAGGCAAATTTCAAACTATAAGTGAACTCAAGTGTATTAAAAAAATACATAAAAAAACACGGAAAAGCGCCTCCTGGTGGTTGTTCATGATGGTTATGCAAATAAAATTTATTCTAAAAAGTTGACATTACTAAAGAATATAATCTCACAAAGTTTTATTGGAATAGTTCCAATCTTTCATTTTCAAATACCCAATCCAAATAATTGGGGCTAATCCAAGGCTAATAAACTTCAAAGAATGTTTCAAAGAATAATGAATTTTTATCATTGAATTCAAATTTAGAACCTTACAATGGAATATTTCCCTCCTATGGTCATCTCAAAATTGTGCAATAGGGATTTTCGTGTTATTTCTTTTTCAAGAATAAATAACCATCATACCTGCAGACAGTTCAAAATTTGAGTAAAAGGAGAGAATTAATCAAAATAGATTGACTCCACATGATATGAAAAAGAATTCTATTAATTATGCATGTTACAGTTTAAAATACAGAAATAATATAGCCCTGAAACATTGCTTTTATTTAACTTATATATCTTCTATTATCGCCCACCCTTACACCTATAACAGAAAAGATCATTAAACAAGGCCGTCAAAACAGTATATATTAATGACCAACGTCCAGTTAATATATTAAAAGAGGCAGGTAATATTAATACTATGGACAAACGGAGTAAGATAGCATTAATGAATATTATGTTTATTAAGCAACTAGCCAAACTCTGTATTAAAAAGAGTGTTCGTGCCACCAGAATGGCCGATGCAACTGTACTCACCTGTAAAAAACCAGCTAAAGAAAAGTACAAAAGGTTGCCTCACTATCTAGGCCCCATGCTATGGAACAACTTACCGCCTAATATTAGAAAGAAAAGCTGGCCAGAAATAAAGAACTTTCTGAAGAATCATAATCAGTAGTAAACTCAACTCTAAGATATCAAGCAGTTATGACCTACCCTATGTAGCTCGGCAGTAAACGAGGTGCTGCTTTGCATACCTTATATAAGAAGAGTATATATCCTTAGACCAAACTTGGATTACACATACAAATAGCCGTTTTTATTGTTGTGAGTGATGTATTTTATACTATTGCTACTTCAGTTGCAAAAGCATGCAAAATATACCAAAAAAAAAAAAAAAAAAAAAAAAAACCCTTACCTGTATATAAAATTGTACGATGATGTCTCTCTCTTTAAGCCCTGTTAAACTAAGGGCATGTTCGAAATGTTAAAGGTTAAATGTGTTAAAGAAGACAAAGCTGCATCAGCTAATATACTGTATGATACTTTGATAATATTTTCCTTGTACCACATGAAAATACCAGGTTTACCTGCAATTGTGTGCAATAAAAACTTTTATAAAAAAAAAAAAAAAAAGTAGATGTAATAGGCATATTTCAATGGATACTATCCTATACTATTCAATCGTGAAATAGGGGGATCTACTGCGTCATTTCAGGGTAAAACTTAAAATAGAGATGGCTCTAAATTCAAAAATCTCTAGCTATATATATATATATGTTTTATCATGAGAACTCTTAAATTATAATGAACCTTATAAGAGGCAATCTTAAGTATTAGTCCCCAAGTTAGGACACACCACTATAGGAATACTACCTTCTACATGTCTACTGGTCACGGTCTACTGATCCACTGGTCACTTGACCTCAATCCTCAATAGTATACATTTTGATGTTTAGCTATGTTTTCCAGTTGAATTCTATTGAAAGAGCTCCCTGATGTCTTCTGCTGCCACTAATAATTGTTTCACATCCATATGCTTTACATGTTTGCATTTCTGAGGCATACAAAAGTCAGTGATAATAACAATTTAGCTTCTATACTGTTTGTGTGCATTCATCTCCATTGAAAAGGAAGTTAATTGGCCTTGCTAGCGTGATGTCACTCTAGCATAGAACCCTGGGAATATGTCAGCTATCAGTAGCCCAATAACAGTCAGAGTCTGCACTATTAAATGCCGCCTAACAGCCACGAAAATCATTGGATTATTCATTATAGTGTGCAGAAGATAACATCTTAGTTTTCCTCGATGTCTGAAAAGAGGATACTTAGTCCTGTGTCCCCCTTTACAGGGTCACACCAGAAAAGCATGCAGAGCTAGACATTCCTGAATTGGCATATTATAGAAATAGATTGCAAGATATACTTTTATGATAATTTGAATCATAAATCGCCTGCGGCTAACACAGGGAGTCTCATAGATGATTTATTTTCCCCATTGTCCTCATCACCATGAGAAGAATGGGGGACTAAAGTACACCTAAAATGTGATGAATCAATGGGTATGGCTAGTGCTTATGCATGTTCTCTATAGCCAGTCTCATTGGTCAAGTGGTTTGCATGTCAGACTTCCAAACTTCCAAACTTCCAAACTGGAAATGGTGAGGTCCAGTCTCAGAGCAGACATCCTTTTTTACATTTGTCTCATGTTTGAGTCATTTTATTATTTAATTTCACTAATATATTCACATCTGGGCTCGGATTTCTTGAAACTCACACATTTAGTTATTAAGTGGGATCTGGGATATGGTTCTCTGGACCAGAGGCTTGGGTGGCGGTATTAAGCTTGTGTTTATTTTCGGCGAAAATGGTTTTCACACAGGGCCACGACTCGTCTAGAAACCAATGTACACAATGCACACTCCCCTACACCAAACAAATACCCCCTAATTGTTATCAAAAGTGTCTAAAATTATCACATTTAATTACACATTTATCTATTTTAGTAGAAATGGAGGCGACGGAAGATGAGACGACCGTTGACATTCAACCACGGACGAGCACAAATAAAGGAGAAACACAAATGAATGGAACATTTAATGAAAACCATACACCCCCACCTAAGTACGAAGATGTTGTTATCAAAGATGGGAAGAGCATGGATGGGAAAAATACACCCCCACCAAACGATAAGCCTGATGCAGATGAGAAAGAAGATAAAAAAGTTAAACGACCCATGGTCGGAGTATTAGAGTTGGTTAGTATTGTCTCAAAGTAATAAAACTTTCTTTTACTCTGAGGAATTATAACTTAAACTATATGGAAACGTTTTGTTTGCAAGCTATACGTGATATATGTTCGCATGTATTCACTATACAAATTCAAAATAACATCTTTAATTTGTTTAAGCTTTAATTTCAACTTTTATTTCTAACTATGTTATGTATAAGATAAAATCCCATTATTTCAGTTTAAGTATGCCGATGGGAAAGATCGATTCTTGATGGTGGCTGGGATGATCTGCGCAAGCTTAAACGGTGCAACTAGCCCCTTGATGATCATCGTGTTCGGAACAATAATGGACACCTTCCTTGGAAATGATCAATCTATCAACTTTTGGAAGTCATATGGACTAAATATAACAGTAACTTATAATGTGACTTATGAACAATTTCTAGCAAATTCAACTCTATCTGTGTGAGTATTCAGTCTTAATAATTCAATACTCTCAGGTTGATATCACTCATCCTTGCTACATACGGCCAACAGAGTAATATTTTATTTACAGAATATGATAGAAAAGGTCGATGTCCAGGGGCAAATCAGATCGAGTGTGTAGTCTTGACGTACGCCCGACCCTAAGTCGGCCGTGGCAGGTATATGCATATATCATATACAGTAGGCCTAATAATATACATGTGCGTATTTTTTTTATAAATATACATTGTGCATTATACATTTGCAGAGCATATAATCATTGTGATACTATGACATATAGTGATCAGTAATATTTAGATAAGAGTAAATATACTTGTATAGCTCTGCTATTAGATACAAGCAAAGTCTTGTGTGGTGTTTAAAAGGTAGGTCCTTTATTCATGTTAATAGGTTCATGGTACTATTGTGATGTGTTGCAGCAAAATGAGTCACGAGTCGCAAAGAATGGATTTTGAGATACCATCATATTTGACAAGCTGATTCCAATGATAGTGAACACTAGGGGTATCTGAGAAGTGTTTCTATGGTTTATGTGAGATATATTTACGTTTAGTTTGAAAGAAAGTTTGAAATATTTCTGGTTGGACAATTACCAGTAAAGTAACAACATATGCTCCATACCATCCCCTTCTAAACACAGAGATGTATTCAATACACTGTCTTGAAATTTGGTACATGTATTGATATGACTCGAAGCGCTAAACCCGCCGGAAATCAGAATTACCCTATAAATAAAACACTTTGGAAAATATCATTTTTGCGACTTGTGACTCATTTTCCTGAAACACATAACAATTGGTAATAATCATTTATGAAACTAAAGAGCTGATGCATGTTGACGTGGTGTTTCCGGTGACTACGTAACAATTGAAAAAAAAGCCATTCATTTAATCCGTTCAAGGGCCTTATATTCTGCATTGGGGAGCATGTATACCAATATACTGGTCGGGTGTGAGGCTTGTCTTACTGCAGTTCACTCCCTGATATACGTTGCGGTTCCCTCATTATTTGTGTATCATTATCATTTCATCAAAGGCCAATAATGTATTTAAGACATTTCAATAGAAAGACGCTTATCAACCATGGATTTGATTTATAAGAGATAATAGTTATATCATGTTAAAGAGGGTTATTCTAATTTCTTCCTTTTCACTCATTTATTTCAGATCTGTTTGTAAGTCTTTGGGTATCACAAAAGCTTGCGATGTCCTATCTGTGGGGGCGTATGACACATTCTTCTCAAAAATAAACCAAGTGGTTTTATATTTCGTCAGTAAGTGACTTTAATTATAAATAGATGAAGTTAGATGTTTTTCTACGTGGTTCGGGTTTCGAGCTTTTCCGAACAGATTAATTAATGTCTTCACAAAAAAAATCTTCACCCTGATAATGTTCATAGTGACTTTAGTTGCCTTGTAATTCTGACTAAAATAAAGTTTAAAAATATGAACTCTGGTTCTTTTCTGGGTGCTCAAGTCTCTACTGCCGCTGCCCAATCCATTGAATAATAAGACAGGTTGTCATGATGGTTGTGTATACCTATTTTATTCCAGGCGTACGCGTTTTCGCTGATATTGGAGCTCACGAGAACCTCATATATGGGTAAAAACAAGTGGGCGTGATGCCATGGTCGGATGTCACTCTTGTTTCATTGTTGTACAACCCCGACCGTAATATACAGTGGAACCTTCCAAAAAGAACACCTCTTGATAGAGACCAACCCTCTATTAAGACCACTTTCTCTCAGTCCTGAATTGTTTTCCTCTTATTCGATTAGCCCCTCCAAACAGACCACCTCGCTATGAGACCATACAGTCTCAACAACGAGTTTTCAATGAATGGATTTGCCCTCGTTCCCAAGGGTGGTCGCATTAGACAGGTTCCACTATAGTTATAAATAAATATACGTGTCACTAATATTCTCTCGGAATTAATTATGAACATTATAAAAAAAAACATTGTTTCTTAATATCTTACAGTGATTGCTGCGGGTAGTCTCACAGTATCATACATTCAACTCATAGGATTCCAAATACCTTCATACCGACAGGGGCACCGGATAAGAAATAAACTCTTTTCTGCCATCCTTCGCCAAGATATTGGATGGTTTGATACGCACGAGGCTGGAGAACTTAACACCAGACTGGCTGAGTAGGTTTTTCGATTATTATGCCAATGTCATAGACATTTACATTAATTGTCACGTAAGTAGCATATCATCTTACTTCTGGGTGACTTACTGACTTCTTTCTTGAGGTTTTGAACCAGGATGGCCAATTTATTCAAGCTTTGGCAATCGGACTTCCTGAAAGCCTAGTACATTGACATTTACGTTGGCTTCGACTCAATGATAAACCAATTAATGGTTCAGTATTTTACATTCCAGCTTTTAAAAAACTACTCATTTATCTTTTCGTTTCGTGGCTATTTTCATGATATTTTATAGGTGATTTCTTAGATCGTATATATATATTATATAACAATTCGATAAAGCATGCACATTCTACTCTCGTTTGTTGTATAGTCTTTAACCGGGCGCACACATTCAAGAACTCAGAGCCGAATTGGGCCTTAAGACAAGCCGTACGAATTCAAAATCATTCTTTAGGGAACATTCGTGAGTTCGGTAATGTGTGGGCTTTCTTACGAATTCGTACCACAAATCGTGGGTCATTAAAACAATTCGTAAGCAATTTTTTTTTTCGTAGACCACTCTAAGACAATTCTTAAGGCCCTTAAAACAATCGAATATATCCGAAAGTTTTAAGAGATTCTACGATTTGACCAAAAATGTTAGTAATTTTGAGAGGCAACCAACTTTGGAAGTCTGTAACATCACTAAATTTTGGAATATCAACCAAAAAAAATCACTTTTATAATGTTCATTTCCCCTTCTGTACATCCCCAATATTTTTTTATTTTTTTACAGGAAAATCGTAATTCCTTAAGACAAATGCTAAGACAATTCGTAAGGCAGTTCGGGAATGTATGGGCCATGTGTGAGCCACGTAAAACAAACAAAAATTCGTACGAATTGGTCAATTTTGTTAAGAATTCGTCCACGAATTGTCATAAGACCCCAATTCGTACGAATTGTGAGTTCTTGAATGTGTGGGCCCGGCATTTGTTTAACGCTTGGTTATGAAAAAACAACCAAGTGTAATTGAAAGGCCACCGGTGCATTATTACCAATACATCCTAGTAAAATGACTACCTTACAAAAGCTAAGTCATGAGCATATCAACCTGATATTTGCATAATGCTCCCATGTATGTTACATACATGTACGTGTATATGGATATTGCTTTTAGTGATTATGATCTTACCTTTACTTCAATTTATTCCTAACTTTATTGCACTTATTATTTTCCTCTAGAGATGTCAACCAAATCGAAGCTGGCATTGGCGAAAAGCTGGGCAGTTTTTTCCAATATCTTTGCGCCTTCATAGCCGGATTCATTGCTGGTTTGGTCTATGGTTGGAAGCTCACTTTAGTTATTCTTGCCGTTGCTCCTCTCCTGGCCATTTCTTCTGCCATGCTAGCCAAGGTAATGCACAGATCTATAAATAAGTATAATACGTGAGTGGGGTTTAAACTTCAGGGTGATGTCAACCCCATTCACATCCAATAGGTTTCCACCACTCGTATCACCCTGTTCAATCTAACATTCTCCCCAACTTCCCCGTCTTAACATGCATACACATCTAAAGAGATTTAGTCAATCTCGGATGCAATTTCACCCAATGTTCGGTCATGCAGAGAACTGTAAATTCTCTCTCATATCTTCCTTATTTAAGAACCAATGTAGGATTTGGGGGTAGGGAATCTTGCTCCTTCCGTATTTCGACCTTTTTGCGATGTATTGTGAAGGAAAATAACGGCTTTTTTTATTACTTTGCCAACCCAACTTCAGGTGCAGTTGTAAAACTATTCAAGTTATAGGCCCAGTCCCGACGTTTTTTAATAGAGCACCCTATATATATAATATACGTACCTCCAAGATGGCGGCGCCCATGAAAAAAATAAAAACTATAGATCTTCGGTGCTTGTACCGCCTTCGATAAGGTAACCTTGAAATACTATGCAACATTTCAGGTCCAAGCTTCCTTCACAACTAAAGAATTAACAGCTTATGCAAAAGCTGGAGCTGTTGCAGAAGAGGTCTTTGGAGCTATTCGGACTGTCGTGGCCTTCGGTGGAGAGAAGAAAGAAACTAACCGGTAAACCTCCTTCGGAACTTATTAGTCTTACAACGTCAATGCTCCCTATAGGTATCCCTATTAGTGCGTGTGTGGAGGGAGGGGATAACAAATTATCTATGGACGTAAATGAATCCTTTTTATGACCATCAACTTAATGTATTAGTCTATTACATGATGACCATATAATAGTATCTTCAACAATGCTTTTATTTATATTACTAAAATAATCTAATAAATCGGTTAGCCAACTTGTGCTCTTCCATGGGCATAAATTATCAGATTCGTTGTTTGGTCGCAACTCACTCGATCAACTCATATGCGATAGTTCACGCTCCCTCGGGACACTCGTTAGGTTACCTGTATAAAATATCATAATTATTCGTATTCTATGCATGCTGTATAAAGGCACTGATAATAATAGATGACTGATATATCATTATTTCTAGCTATGAAAGTCACCTTACCGACGCCAAAAAGCAAGGCATTAAGAAATCAACAATAGGTGGAGCTACAGTTGGAATGACATACCTGATCATGTTCTTCTCATATTCTCTTGCTTTCTGGTTTGGAGCTAAATTGGTCAGAGAAGATCCCGAATATACAGGTGGCACGCTGCTTATTGTAAGTTTGCCAACAATATTGTATTCTATACATCCTTTTAGAACATGAATATGGTAAAGATAAAAAGATGTGGAATCCGTCTAGTCACTCCTGCGTACATGTATAAGTTGTATAATATAATAAGCAAAGAAACTCAAATTTAACGTAAATGATATAATAATAATATGTACTAAAAAGCGATACTTTGATGGATATATTTCATAAGGTGATGACCTTTGTTTAATGTGAGAGACGTTTCTTGTATGGACATCAAGACTTGCTGAGAACAGAAATATTTTTTTTACATAGTTATTTTTATTCAGGATAACATAAACAGTTCCACGCTTACTTAAATAAAGTGCCATACGTTGTGTCCTGTTATCTGTAAATTAACTAACATTAATCTTACTGATTTAGTAATGCAAATCCTATTTTTTTAATTAACTAAAATTTCAGGTATTGTAGTATCTCTGTAAAATTGGCATAATAATTCAAAATGTTTGTTATTTGTTAGAATATGTATATAAATTCCAACACTGTGCCAGCCCCTGAATAATTCTTTCTTCCATCAATTTGAATTATATGAACTTAAATATTGTATAGCCTATGAGCCTATGAAAAAAGGGAGCCACAGCCCCACCAATCTTAATAATTGGGACACGTATTACACGCATAAGGTCCCATTTCCTTTTGGTAAAACAATGGCAGCTTACCCATTAGTAATGTACACGATGTTCTTTGAAAATGGCAATATTCTTTGACGTCAAAGCCTTACCCCCAGGCAATGTTTCCTGTTTCGGAGAGTCAAATTTAATTTCTTGAATGTTTCATATTCATCGTATTTCAGGTATTTTTCTGCATCCTAATCGGAGCCTTTTCCTTGGGAAATGCGGCTCCGTCTTTATCCCTTTTGTCAACTGCCCGTGGAGCGGCACATCAAACGTTTGCTGTTATTGAAACAGTAAGTAGCTTGACCATTGACCCATCTCCAATGACGACAATCCTGTTTTAAAGCTTTTTTAAATATTTTATGAATACAATTGGGAGGTGGTATAGTAGAACTTTAAGCAGTAGCGAAAGTAAATATTGTTATGCTTGATGTAATATAAGTAGAGCAGTAAATAATATTTATTCCTGGTATAGGTGTATCAATATGGATGTAATGCCTAGATGGTGTATGGCACATAACTGAAGAATGAGGGGAAATGCATCTGTGGCTAACTAGCATAATGGTAATTAGCCATACCTATGATTGACAGGTGCAGGTTGACCAATAGGCTACCCGCACCTGACCATTAGGCATAGGACCGTCATATAGGGGCAACATGAAGTAGTCATATTGAAGATTGAAAATGTAGTACATGGATGTATGGAATATTAATATATTATTATGACGCAAAGAGGTATAACGATATACATCAATATGCACATGAGATAACATTACATTTGCAAAATGATTTGAAGTGTACTATGATAGTAGTACATGCACTAGTGTTTCGGTTCTGTCCAAGATACTTTGTAAATTTAATTATTTGAGTTTCAGTCATTAACGTGTGGATGGTGTTGCGCTCACCAAAAAGATTTAGTATTTCTGTACATGCAATACATATATATTAAATCTGTTTCATAACGTGCTTCATGTTTGTTCCAGGTTCCAAGCATCGACAGTTCAAAGAAAGACGGTCTAACTCCTGAGATTACAGGAAATGTTGTATTCAAGGACATAGTATTCAACTACCCATCACGTCCTGACGTGCCAGTAAGTGTTTTGATTTGTTTGGGGACGATTCCTCTTGCATATGACGCGCCCCGATATAATTCTCAAGTCAAATTGGTACTTTACATTATTATTGATTATCGTTTATTTTTCAAAATGAAAAATAGGGTTTATTTACACATCAGTTTCTGTATAGGGCAGATCTTCCAACTGTTGCCTGAAATAACATTAACATCACAATTAAACTGTGAAAATCTTAACTGTATAGGAGTACAGTTCTTCAGTGGATTATACCCTAAACTAGTATTGTAGTAATGTATTATGTGCATTAGGTGTTTCGGAGACAGAATACTATGCAGGTGTCAATTTGTTGAAGTATGAGCCCCAGTATATATCTAGAGCCCCATTTTGTTATTTCTTGCTCAATGCTGTAACCGTTCTTCAAAAAATATCTAGCCTGAGGACAAGGATGTCTGAATGACATCTAAGTACTGATGCTTCTTCTTTGTACTCTGTGTAAAGATTCTTCAAGGGTTGAATTTAACCGTAAGTGTAGGACAGACGGTGGCGCTGGTCGGATCGAGTGGATGCGGAAAATCAACCACTATTCAACTGCTTCAAAGGTTCTATGATCCCCTGGAAGGCTCGGTAAGAAATGTATTAATATTCACGCCGCTTACATTTAATGCAAACATATCTTAATGGAAGACACTTTAGCACAGATGTATCATACTCCCTAGGCAGGCCCTCTATTCCGCAATGAGTTACTCCATACTATAGTACGTAGAAACTGGTTGCGGAGTATAGGGTCTGCCTAGGGAGGATGAGATGTATATGGTTGACACAGGTGTGTTATTGCGCGAGTCTCTTAATTCTGAACACCGCCACAAAGGCTCGCCGGATACGAATTCTAGTCGAACGGTATGGACCAAATCCCGCAAATGATATATAATATTGTGATGTGTTTCAGGGAAATGAGTCATAAGTCGCAAAAATTGATTTTTTTCAAAGGTTCGTTTTACAATATCTCTTTATTGAAATGTTCTGATTTCTAGAGCGATTATCACTTATTGTCATATGACTCTATACAACAAATTTCGGGACATTGTATTAAATATATCCTGGCGTTTTGAAGGCCTTTGTATGGAGTATATTTAGTTACTTTACTGGTAATTACCCATCCAGAAACATTGCAAACATTTTTTTTCAAAAATGAAAATATCAAACTTAAAATATGGAAATACTTATTAGGTGTCATAGTGTTTACTATCATTGGAATCGCCTTCTTCTCATCTTTCCAAATATGATGATATCTCAAAATCCATTTTTTGCGACTTATGACTCATTTTCCTGAAACACATCTCAGATTATATATATGAACCTCATGTATGTTTATGGTATTGCAGAGATTGGTTTGAGGTTGGGTTTGTATCAAATATGCTGTGTCATACCCGAAAAGCTTCTGCTATACTTCAAGGCAGGCCGAAAATAGCCTATTTTTGAATACTGGATCATTATATGAACCAACGGATCACAATGTCCCGGAATTGTTAACCATAGTAACAATTCCAAGCTAATGAGCATATACATATGTGGTGCCTATAGGCTCAATCAATCCAGGGATCCAGAAAGTCCTCAGTATATATCTACGGGCAAATCCCCAGTACATATCTACAGGCATATCTACATATCTACGGTCCTAAGCAATGTGCAACCTTTTGATCACGAGATACAATGAAGGATTAATGAGCGACACAACCAGTAACGCCTGCAATGAAATACTGTTATATCGATGATACAGATTTATAAGATATTTAACACTATCAATAGTATCAAAAATAGTATCAAAAATATTTATACAATTGTGAAGGATGTGGATGTAGTGTTCGCCAGAATGTTACCCCACATGCATCTAGACCCTCTAGTCATCATAACATTTTAAAGAATGTAAAAATATATAAACAGCAGTCAACGCAGTGTTCGCAAGAATGCCAGGACATACCAAAAGGTGTCTATGTACTTAGTGCGCGAAAAATTTTCTGCGCGAAAATAAATACGTTTACAGTAGCTGATTTTGAAAATGGGATACACCACCTGTACAAACACACAACCCATTTTCTCTCATTTTATCCATCAAACTTAAATTAACCCAAATTTAACAAAAGGACGGCGTCCACAAAATTATACACAAGGAAACCCAATACCATGGGTCACACCTTGATAAAGATATAGCTAGTGCATCCCATTGCAGTAGTGTAGGTAACTAGTCACTTTATACCTCTATATACCGTAAGTTGTAACTTAAAAGTCTAGTCTAAGGGACCCTCTGGAAGAGCTGTGGCTGCCACAGAAGAGGACTGGCCCAGTTCCGATGTATATTATCGTATATTTTTATCACGTACTGTTTTCGGAAATAAACAATATGTATACATACATAATATACAACACTATCAATATAAAAGACATAAGATAGAAACGAACATTTCTAGAAAAATGATTGGCTTACTGAATATTTAACAAAGACCGGTGTACAAAAAAATGAACAAGATATAAATTGCATGGCTTCCCTTGAATATTTAACGAAAACCAAATCTCTCCCGCCCTTGCTATATATCATGTTTCCTCGTGGTAAGCGCAATGAGACGAAGATGAACTATAGGCCCTACTCAAATATCAATTAATACACAGCTACAAATCTTACCAGTAAACAACAGTAATCTGAAACTGTGTTACCGGTACTGTGATTGTCAATTGTTAATCTCAATTACGTAACCGTGGCCGTATCTTTTTTGTGACTTAGGTCGTATTTTTATGTATGAAAAATAAATTTTAAGATGAAATATTTTGCTTGATATGTTATGTAACGTTTTTCCCGCTATCATTTGCAGAACCTCTTTCTTTCTTTTAACTTATGTTTGTATATCAGAGCTTAGATCAGAGATACGGATACGTTTACGTAAAGCTTAGACTTGCTGAACCTCCCTATTGTTATTGAACTTAGTCACAAAAAGAGATGTAGGCGACACACAGCGATACTAATTTCCTAAATGTGAAACAGCCATCGACTACAACAATATTATGATTCGATTTTGTTTCAAATCCCGATGAGAGATATATTATTTCATTAGATTATGTCTGTATCAGGACCAGCTGAACATAACATCACGTGATGGCATGCTCTTTCTGAATAAAAAAATATTCTAAATCTAAAATCTAATTATATTCTCAATATAATGTAGTACTAGTAAATAAATACAGAGATCGAGTATTTGCCTGCGCTTGTAATTAATCATCCAACGTTTCATCGGCTATGTACATTTGTTTCCTAGGTGTTCATAGATGGTGTAGATATACGAGAAATGCAGCCAAAGTGGTTGAGAGATCATATTGGCGTAGTCAGTCAAGAGCCTGTGCTGTTTGCCACAACAATTGAAGAGAATATTCGATACGGAAGAGATGATGTTACCGAAAAGGATATCGAAAGAGCGGCTAAAGAAGCAAACGCCCACGATTTCATTAGCAAATTGCCACTGGTATGATAGTCATAATGACTGTTTCACGCATTTGATATACATGTTTAGTTTTAAAATGTAAATGAAAAACGAAAATAAAAATCCCAATTCATAACCACAGAGGGATATGATATTGACGATAACATATATGTATACGGATGAAATAAAGACTGAAGTACAAAGGACTGAATGACACATACAGTTCGGGTTTCGAACTATTAGTTAAAATTGAGTTCATAGATCCGAAATGAATGTATTAAGATGTTGAGTAGGGAGGCGGTCAAACTGAACCCGAAAGAGAGTCACATATTGCAATTGCACTTTTCGAATAGAACAGTATATTTATGCCTTTGTTTTTTGCTTCAATTTCCCAGGGTTATGACACACTGGTAGGAGAGAGAGGAGCTCAGCTTAGCGGAGGGCAGAAACAAAGGATCGCCATTGCCAGGGCTTTGGTAAGGGACCCGAAAATACTCCTCCTAGATGAGGCCACTTCAGCATTGGACACCGCCAGCGAATCCGTAGTTCAATCTGCTCTTGACAAGGTAGGCCTACGGTAATCATGAACTCCCAATACTGACGCTTTTTTGACTCGATTGCGTAAAAATTGAAATACCTAATCATTGTTTAAATTTAAATAGAGTAATTTCCAATAGCTTGAGCCATCTCCAAAAACAGTAATATTCTCAAAAGATATCACATTCAAGACGAAATACCGCTGGAGATTGAATTGAATTTAAATACACAGGGGCCTCATTAAGCTTGAAACAGTCGTACCTTCATTTGTTCAAGTAACCAGACAAAGGGAATGTAGCAACGGTAACATTTAGCTGTCGTGATTTGGAAATAAAGGGAAATATTAGACAATACATCGAAAAGAGAATGTCCTGCTGCTAAAACTATTAAGCTAGTCAGAATCGATATAAAACCATTATATTGTTTTATCACATGCAATGTGTATTAAATAATGGCGTTAATATATAATACACACAGTCACTAAGATTTCGTCACAATATACAATTTCTTTTATCTTTTTAAAAAAAACATTTTTATTTGCTGAAAATTTCGATACGCGATACGTTTCATTCAATTTCCTCTTCAATTAAATGTTTGGCAATTGTAGGCTCGCATGGGACGTACTACAATAGTGATTGCACATCGCCTGTCCACCATCAAAACAGCTGATGTCATTTCTGGCTTCGACAATGGCGTTGTTGTGGAGAAAGGGAGCCACGACGAGCTCATGAGCTTGAATGGTATCTACCACGCCCTCGTCATGAATCAAGTAAGTGATGCTAGCGTCGTGGCCAGCAATACATCCCCATTCATAATATGTCCTTTTGATAATATTTAATGCTAACAGCAAAAAAAAGAATAAGAAATAGCTAAAGGTCGGACTCGGGTAGGGCAATAAAATCGGCGTGTTTCCGATTTATATAGCTGAAATCTAGGTAGGGGGATGGCAACTTTTTTATTTTTTTATTTTTAGGAAACCACCTTCCAGGACCTGAAAAAAATGTACATATCGTAACAATAGTTGTTTTAAACAAGAGAAATGTACATTTTAAGGGTTTCTGGATAGGAAAACTTTTCATGTTTACCCTTCTTTTATAAACCTAAACGCCGATGGTGGAGACCCTATTAGAAATAATATATATGACAGGTTGTGGATTCAAAGACACCTGTACCTAATTATTTATATTGTAGTTAAAACACGCTGTTCTCTTGTCATGTAATGATATTGCAAACGCAA
Organism: Sthenelais limicola; assembly: GCA_942159475.1. Lineage (NCBI taxonomy): Eukaryota > Metazoa > Annelida > Polychaeta > Phyllodocida > Sigalionidae > Sthenelais > Sthenelais limicola. Next base: position 63,852,654 of record OW804097.1, on the reverse strand, counting down.
TCCTCGATAATGTCTATCTATAACCCATCTACCGACCTGCCAAGTTCTGGGAATTGAAATGCCGGAGGTTTGGGGGTTTTGTGTGGAACACCAACTCCTAGTGGGGTCTGTGGGCATGCCCCCAGATCTCCTCAAATTTTTGCATTTTGCAAATGAATGCTTTTTTCAGGCATTCTGGCGATTTTGAGCACCATCTAGACAATCCCTTAACCAGAAGAAGTTACATGAGATCTTTGAATATTTTAATAGTATCCTAATACATTTATATGATAACATTTTCTTTTATTTACACATTTTCCAGGTAAAGCGTTATTCATCGACTTCTATTCATTCTTCATTCAATAACATGTAATGCTAACATATAGTTTACTTGAGATCTTTGAATCTTACCGGCTATTCGAAATAAGCCTACATCATGTTCCAAAAACGTTTTATCTTACATTTTTCAGAAAAGCTTTATATCTCAATATAAGCATATGATCTACTTTTGAACTAAAGTATTTTCTCTGGCTTACGGCTATATCCTCTTTACGGCGAAGTAAAAAGGTTCCTGGATGAAACCACCATAAATGTCCTTACGCAAGTTAGTCTAGGCTCAGAACCTCTCAGATCAGATAAGAATGGTATGCCAGTGACTGGACGCCTACTGCGCTAACGGTTTCCTAGCCTTGGGAGTAGGTATCCTAATGGAATTCTAATGACATTTTAATGGCATTTTACGGTTTCGAGGGAGATGTTTTCCCTCAGTTTAGAGGGACTCCGTCAGTTCTGAGCCTAGACTGATTAGAAGTACCGTATATTCCTAACTTGGTTGGTTATGATATCTTGTCTTTGAGAAAATGTAAATTTTCAAATGGATTGTAAATGATTGGGACACCCGGCACAGGCCTCATAGGTATTTTCTGTCACTGTATGAAAACTGTGGAATCTTATAGATAATGTAGATGTCAGTAGCACCTATTTCAAATAGCGAACCGATTGAGGCCTTCTATCGTTTGCAAATATTGGTATACTTATGCTGTACAGCTATAATATATTTATACTGTCAAATCCATCTTTCCCCAGGTATTGGTAAGGTGGCAATATATTTATCTTTTGTTTTGCCATGCATCAAGTTTTAATATAGATATGTGGATGGCATTGCTTCTGCTTTTGAGAGTCTTCGCCTTGATTACATCCGCAAACCAGATGGAATGCTTTGCAAATAACTGAACTCATGAGCTGCTTGTCATATCCTAAAATCGATGTTAACTTATCTTAAGAGTTATTAAGTTTTTTCGATTATTTAGTATCTTGACAGTTTGACATAACATATCTTGGTACTATAGGGGAAGGAGAGTAGCCTTATAGATTGATTACATTAACGAAGCAATAAAGCTATTACGATATTAGCTACACATACCAACGCTTGGCAAACACAGAAAGGAACAAGACTATTTCAAAACACAAGAAGTGTTCTTTCCATGATGTTGCAAAATACTACATTTTAGTCCACACAGTTGCAGTTTTTTCCAAGGTGTCTTTACCTATTAGCCAGTCTAGTATATTGCCAGATTTAATTCAATCCTATGAAGAGGACTTTAAATTTAAATAGTCTTCCTTTCACTTGACCATGCTCTCAGATCACAACTAACTTCTCTTTAATGGTAAGTACAAACTAATCATAAACATTGCAACCTTATCTACATGTATGTTTGATCATGTGGGATAGCAAACCATAAAAAGAGACAAAGGTTAAATCATGACAAGGGGTACTTTTCACTCTTCCAAAAGATGAGCCGCGGTGGCCTAGTTGGGAGAGCGTGGGACTCTCTCTCAGCAATGACGCCCTGTGAGCTGGAGGTCTGGGGTTCAATCCCAGGCCAGTGCCGAGTAGAGTGAGTTTTCATCCTGGGTGCCTCCCAAAGGTTTCTCACTTGAAAGGCATTCAGAAAATGTTCCAAATTCCAAATTCATGGTCCCCAACGTAAAGCTGTAATTGTAAAGGCCACGGGCCTATATCCACGAATAGTGGTGTGCCAGCATCGTTAAACAAATGCCTTCCAGGCCATTATTATTATCTAATGTAAAAAATCAAATATGGCTTATAAGCTTATTACTACCATGATCGTCTGTCAGTGGGTGTACCTCTTGTGCTATTGCAAAATGGCCAGGACATAATTATGTATACCTATCTTGTAGCTAAAAATGTACTTCTGTCCGGATCCGAGATTCTTGATCTATTGTGACCAGTAGTGTAACATATATACAACATTTATAAGAAATGAGTCCCCTGTGTTAAGATGATGTTTATTCTGTAATTATAAATTATAATCACATAGTGGTAATGATGTTTTAACACTGATGTAAAACGGCAGGTAACTAACTGCCTTATACAAGCAACCTGCCCAGCCTAAGTAGTAAAGGGACCAACATACATGTAGCTCATTAGCATATATGCTAATCCCATAGCCCTGATTGGCAGGTGCTGTATGGTCCAGTGTGTATAGGTGACGGGGCTGGGGAAGGATTCCCAGATAAGAATGAGAATAAAAGAGTAGAGAACTGCTGCACAGATCTAATTGCCCCTTCTGTTTCTATGTTACTTTGCACCAAAATGGACTAGTATTGAACTTTGACCTTACCAATTCAATTAGTGACACTTCTGTGCAATGGAATAGCTTCTAAGTCATTTCCTTTCGTAATACAATTATAATAATGAAACAAGATCATTCACAGACAAACACTTATGAAGAGGAACCAAAGGAAGGTGATGGAGAGGATGAAAAAGTCTCAGACGATAATTTCTCAGTCGGTAAGGCAATCCGTTTCCCTAAATGTCTGTAAAGTCAAATTTCTAAAAGGTGATTGTCAGTTAATTGCGTAGAACAACCAGTGACATGAGTGAATTACTGAAGTAAAATTTAATCAATATTCAAGTGGGTCTGAAGATACAGTTGCCCACTTCTGGTAAACAAAGATCCCTCCATTTCATTTCAATCAATTTGAATAATTCAACAGTTTTAAATGTTTTCTCCATATCAGAAGCATTTGCCGTTAAACCTGATATCCAGGATGCAACAGTTAGCAACAAGAAACAGGTACGTGACTCCATGAAGATATTGAATTGATAATTTTGTCTGACTCGATTTTGAAAATGAATACTAAAATTATTAGTTGCTCTTTCACTAAAATAATAGCAAAAAAGTGATCCATTTATTATCATCATATTCTTAACTCTGAGATGTGCAGCTGGATGTGCATGCTCATTTTCTAATCGTAGCTTTCTATATTCCATTGTAAAAAGAAGTGTTGAAAGATGTTCATCATAAAAACTCATTTCGATATGGTGTAAGATAATGCTTCGTCGAATTCCTAAATGCAATGTTAATGCTATAATTTTCAGCTTCAAGGCTACCTCCTAATAGATGCCAAGAATGTAAGTAACCCATACATGTGATCTTTAAATATTTGTATAGGTGGAATCATAGACAGGGGTATTGGTATATAATTATATTAAACAATAATAATTTGAAGGAAATAACCAGTAGTTTGAACATGTTATACTCAATGTCATTATGATGCCTCTCCGTCATTCTTATATGAAGTCATCAGTATGGACCTTGAGCGTGGATTTTTCCATTGTTGAGTTTTTAATAAAGCATTGAAAAAATGTCCAAGTTCATTAAATATTAAGCATCATCTCCTCCCACTAAATAAGCTTGTTATAAATAGATTCAATGAACGAAAAGTGGGACAAACTGTGCGGTAGTTTTTAGCATTCTAAAGATGTTCTTATGTTTGTACTTGTCTAGGTTAAGGAAGGATTGGGCGGGAATTGTAAAACATATTCATGAAATACCGTAATCCGTCCCTAATAGGGTGAGGATGGCCAAGCGATTGTGAGCGTTGGGTCGGCCAAGTGACATGAGTGGCATGTTGTGTAATTTGTGGGTTCGAACCTTCTGTAATTTCACCTTAATCCCCGTGGCACTAGGGGAAAACCAGCTGTATTAACTGAACTGACCCTGGTAAACAACTCTTTAAAAAGGGATGACTATTGTTAGTTCATTCGTGTTGTATTGCTAGCGCACTATCCGAAAACATTTAAAACATCGCAGTTGTTACAGCTAGTAGAGTCCTTTTCAAGTGACTACCTGCGGATGGGACTGATTAGATGTAGATTTTTTTATTCAGGCCACCGATACATTTCGCAAAAAGTACGATTTTCTCAGCAGTGCCTGATTATACGTAAGTAGAGACTAAGTGTTACCATTATACAGAAAGAAAGGACACGAATTATACCGATACATGCAGTAGACAACCATATGTAATCCTAGTACGAAGAGCGCCGTAAGCGATTTTTATCTGGCCTAGACTCAATTACGGATTGGTCGCATTACCAAGATCGTCATTATGTGAGACTCAACGTTCCAGTCTAGGCTCAGAACCTCAGATCAGATTAGAATTGCGTGTCAGTTAATATTGGACGCCTACAACGCTTATGGCTTTCCCGGCCCTGGTGTGGGCGTCCTAATGGGTTTCTAATATACCATTTTGCGGTTTAGAACGAGTGTCTTTCCCTCAGTTTGGAGGAACTGGCTCAACTCTGTGCCCAGACTGTGTTCATGTGATGAACAGAAGGCCCAGATGTAATGTTTTAATGTAGAGATTGTCAGAAAACATGATAAATAAACACACCTCGTCTCTGACGGGTAGAAATGAAGTAATCAAACTAAACTTTTTTTAGGAAGTGGAGGAAGACCTACCAGCGGTGCCTATCACTCGTATTATGAGGCTGAATGCTCCTGAGACCTTCTTCATTATTATAGGATGTTCTGCTGCTCTCGTCAATGGAGCCGTTCAACCACTCTTCTCTTTCCTTTTTGCAAGCATTATATCGGTGAGACATTCCCCATATCAAGTCATTAAACTCTGAAGTGGCAGCTGTGTTCTGAAGGGATGTTTCTTTTATAACAGAGTGTATAAGTCAATACCATATTTCAATTTCTGGGCGCGGGGGCGGGGGGGGGGGGGTTGCTTGTGATTGTAATAGAAAAGAAGCGCTTAGTCCGATCACCAGAACACTGTGCTGCTATTGATATAATTAAAAGGGACATTAGTACAGGCATTTTAGGTAAATTTTAGGCCAAACCCGGAATAAAATAATGTAAAGCTGATTTTTGGATATATGATGCGGGACACATGGGGGAACATTCCCTGAAAAGTCCCCACCTGGGGACTGTGTGCTTTTTGAGATTTTGATGTTTTTGCGTCATTTTCCACAAAATAGCATTGGTCTCTATGGGAAAAAGCACCTGGTTCAGGCCATTATTGCCAACATTAAGAATATTTGGCATTGTTATTTGCAGGGAATATAACATATATAAAATATACTGTACAGGTTGAGGTACCATAGTAAACATGGACGTATGGAGATTCCAAAAATATATATTTCAACAAAATATCTTTTTTTTTTAAATTTTGTTGCCATGGCAACAGTCAGATTTTGGTGAAAAAAGCATTTTTTCAGATCAGGTCATAATATTTGGGGACCTAATTGTCTACATTGTGCATGTTGTAACACGTTTTTTAAATTTGGCATGTTATTAAATAAGGCCTGAAATTTTCAAAAAGCACCAGCTACAAGTTGGTAGAAACCCCTGGTGGCCAGTAGCTGCAAAATTCAAGATGGCTGCCCAAAACAGTAAATATGGCATAACTTGGCTTCTATTTGGTAGATCTTCAACTATAATACCATTTTATTGATGTTTTTAAGTATGAGGAATTCATTTCTGAAGGTCATTTTATGTTCCAAGGTCATTTTCAAGGTCAAAATCCAATATGGCCCCTACTGAGTAACAAGAATGTTATCTCAGCTCTCGTGGTAGGCCTATATGCATTCCATTGGTGTACATATTCATTAATAAGAACAATTTTCTTAGGATCAAGGGTGTGAGGAGTCTCTTTTTTATGTCACTTTTTGATTTGTAGGTCATCTTGAAGGTCATGATTCAATATGGCTGCTGCTAGGAACCAGAGTATCATATATCTTAACTGCCGTTATTGCTAGATCCAAGTAAAATACCATATTTTCTATGTTTTGAGCTCTAGATTGATGTATAAGAGCAGTTATTCTATGTTTGCAGGTGTAATGAATCCATTTCTGGAATCATTTTCTGCTTCAAGGTCATTATAGATCCTTTTCAAGGTCAAAATTTAATATGGCTTCCAGATCAGTTGTTGTTGAGTAAGATTTCAGTCTTTGATGAGAAATGACTTGGAGACAGATCCTTCACAGCTTAAAACATAGAAAAACTGGTACTATACATTGATTTAGTGGTAATGGCAGCCAAAATATATGACATTCTGATTCCTGACAGCAGCCATATTGAATCATGACCTTCAAAATGACCTACAAAGAAAAAAGTGAAAAAAAATATGGATTCCTCACACCCTTGATCCTAAAAGAATTGTTCTTATTCATCAATATGTACACCAATTGAATGCATATATAGGCCTACAACAAGTGCTAAGATAACATTCTTGTGACTCAGTAGGGGCTATATTGGATTTTGACCTTGAAAATGACCTTGGAACATAAAATGACCTTCAGAAATGAATTCCTCATACTTAAAAACATCAATAAAATGGTATTATAGTTGAAGATCTACCAAATAGAAGCCAAGATATGCCATATTTACTGTTTTGGGCGGCCATCTTGAATTTTGCAGCTACTGGCCACCAGGGGTTTCTACCAACTTGTAGCTGGTGCTTTTTGAAAATTTCAGGCCTTATTTAATAACATGCCAAATTTAAAAAACGTGTTACAACATGCACAATGTAGACAATTAGGTCCCCAAATATTATGATCTGATCTGAAAAAATGCTTTTTTCACCAAAATCTGACTGTTGCCATGGCAACAAAATTTTAAAAAAAAAGATATTTTGTTGAAATATATATTTTTGGAATCTCCATACGTCCATGTTTACTATGGTACCTCAACCTGTACAGTATATTTTATATATGTTATATTCCCTGCAAATAACAATGCCAAATATTCTTAATGTTGGCAATAATGGCCTGAACCAGGTGCTTTTTCCCATAGAGACCAATGCTATTTTGTGGAAAATGACGCAAAAATGTCAAAATCTCAAAAAGCACATTCAGGGAATGTTCCCCCATGTGTCCCGCATCATATATCCAAAAATCAGCTTTACATTATTTTATTCCGGGTTCCATGCTAAAATGCCTGTACTACATTGTTAGAAGTCTTATTATTATTGATGTTGATAAAAGTGTTATACTATTACTGAGTTAATCGGAAGGAATATGACTTTGGCCAGATATCTGCATGCCCATTATGCGCTCAATATATGAGAAAAATATCGGTTGTGTTTTGAAGTAAATTACTTAATATCAGTGATTTTGTTATCTAAGATATTTGGAGAAACCGATCTGAAGAAGCAAGAGGCAACGGTTTCTTTCTACAGCTGTTTATTCATGGCAATTGGCGGGGCTGCTTTCCTATCCAACCTTACCCAGGTGAGTGTCCGAGTATTTGGAAGAAGCCATATGTGCAATGTACGTTATTGTCCACTATATAGCATTTGAAAACTGCATTCCCAGCTATCCTCAGCTCAGACAAAAGCACAAGCTTACCAATACTCATTGCTTGACTGAAGATATCAATATATGGTGCTGCTGTTCTGTGTTTATGCAAAAACTAGAGGTCAAATCAACACGGAACGAGCACCGATGAGCGATAATATATGTAAAACTACTGCAGCGAAGGATTTCGGCGGGCCACCGAAATATACGTTTGGACTTGTATGAAGCCCTGCAGCAATACAACATGGTGAACTCCTCCAAAATGTTGGTCAAATGAGTCTGACAAAACAAAACAAAAAGTAGTACTTTTTGATCGATGTTAACTGAGAATGCAGCTTTTAGTGTTTTATGTGTTTTGTATTCACCATTATTATGTAGCTTCTTTGGCATTCGTCTAATAGTTTCTATTAAAACAATGTCAGATTACCGAAGAATTCTTTTTCGAGGTCGATCAGTCTTTTTAATTGAATGTATTTTCGATCCAAGATATTTCTAATGTATCTACTGAGTATGTTCCCTTATGAATGATTACCGTGCACAGTTTATGAAATAATTGTCAGCATGGTTTATGTTTGAAGGAATGGGCCTTAGGTGTATCGGGAGAGAACCTGACATTACGAATGCGACAATTGGCTTTCAAAGCGATGGCTAGACAGGTAAGATATACAGAACATGTTATCTTGCAACTAGGGTTGATATTATTTTGTTATGGACAAAAAGACCATTTATTCCATCTATGTCCATTCATCGTTCAGTTGGAGGAGATAGAAGGAATATCTGGTTGCTGGGTGGTGCAGATGTCTGAAGCCATTTATCCAGATCGAGGTATGACAATGCTGGCATACCCATCGGCGTAGCTGTGATATCTTTCCCTCTCCTAGGGATCGATTCACTCGTCATCTGCCAATTTGGCTTATCTATAGGTGTCTATTTAACTGATGTCCCCTATTGATCAACCATGATCAATAGGGGAGTTGCTTGTCTGCCATCTTGAATCCTGATTCGAATGAAATTATGGGAGGTGTATGTCAGTGTAAAAGCAATAGGGAACATGTCATGTTCATTTGTTTTACATGATTCCAAAAAACAAGACTTCATTTTTCCCATTATGTATTTGTTTTTATAGATCATGTACAGATCTATCCTATGATATTGGTGAATTTATAAAGATGTGCTAAGTATTTGTATACATCAGATTTTAACTGAATCCATCCCAGATGCATTGTAATAGACTTGTGCAGTGAGACATGCATGCACATCCCCTTTTGATAACAAGTTTTTCTGAGACGCTATCAAATATACAATATTCTGAGACGCTATATCAAATATACAACGTACGGCGAACATAAATGTTATATCATACATGAGTGAAAAACTTTGCTGATTGCTTGATATGTATACAACTCCTAGCTGCCTTAATTAGTAATACAATACTTCACATTCTTGTGACACGTTAAAGCTGCACTCCCGGGAGTGTCGGATACAAATCTCAAAGTAGACTTCTACCCTACTTCTTTAGAGTCCTATTACCATGCCCGACCTTATCCCACGAGTTTGATTTGATTCCATAATGTTTGAAGACAATAAATACAGATTAAAATTGTTCATTCGCAAATGGTGTACACAGGATTGGAGAGATGTTGAAATCGTAAATACTAATACATTTCTCTGACCAATGGTGGCAGCACTGAGTACATGGTAGGACCATAAGCCTATATGTACCCTCCATTGTACAATACAGGAAACTGGCCACTGGCCACCTGTCACCACAAATGAAAAGTAAAGTACCCAAACAATCAAGTTTGAAATTTACGCTGAACTGAATAAATCATTGAATTTACAGCTTTAGCAAACTTGTCTTTATGTGAGAGACCCCTGATTGTGAGTTTTGGTTACTAATTTGAAGGCCAAGAAAAACGTGTTAAATCAACAATCGAGTCACTGGGGAAGGCAGCTTTAATTATCTCCGTGTATTGGATTATCCTTCTTAAAACCTAGGCCCAACAAAAGAAAGACGCGCATATTACAGCATACTCCCCATGCAATTATAAACCAGGTCAAGATGTAGGCTTTTCTATTATGGTTACTGTTTCTTGTTCCCTAGGATATAACATGGTTTGACAGGGCAGAAAATAACGTTGGTGCCTTGACAACGCGTCTAGCAACAGATGCCTCAACCGTGAGAATGGTAAGTAGATAGTGATATATTTATATCATATACATACCATATGCTACTGTATAGTAATTATTAATGGATTCTACGTAGTTAATGTTTGTTTTGATAGTCACTCACAGATGTTATTTCGACACTCTAACGTAAAAGTGTTTTCTGGTGCCATATTCAAAGCAGTACAAAATATTCTGAATTTTGGTTTTAACATCGTTCCTCATTTATAAAAGCATAAATCGATGTTGATACATAATGGTAGTATTATCATTTGATTAGGTCGGATGGTGCTGTAGAGTTAATCTAATCTTGCCTATAGTATGAGGCTCTGACTGAACAATTCAATTTGCATTCTTCCCAGTGTGGCTTCTCGCTTAAATACCATGTTAAAGCTATATTCTCCCAGATTTGGGTCTCCTGATGAATCCTAGGATTTAATTTCCAATCCTGGTTGATGTTATTTCAAAAACATAAACCAGTTTTCCTAGAAGGATATATGTCGTACGGAATTGTGTCACCATGTGGTCGGAACTATAGACTGCCGGTCGCATCCCTTGTGCATGTATGCCAAGAAAAATCTTCATTGTGGGTTGTACTTGATAATCAAGAGGAACAGAGAAGAGTACTGTCCCCCAGGGAGCACAGGAGTTGGGTTCCTGATGCTGGCCCAGGCAGTCCCGAACTAACCAACCATAATTACGGTATACAAAAGCAATTATTTGACAAAGAAAAATACCTGAAAAAAATAGGTTTTGTCATAATATTTCAAATTAAGTTCTTCTGTCACATATATTTTTGTTGTCAAGTTTTTATTCAGGTTATCAATAGGTACACTCTCACAAGATAATGTGGATTTCGTTGTGACCTGAGTGAAGTTATAATAATCTTAAGGCTTTGAGAGAATATTGTTGTTCATTCCTACATGTTTTAAAGTATCTCTGCTTAGTTATAATTATATTTACTCAAAGAAATTTAAATATCTTAGACAAAAGTTATAAAATAAAGATAAGAAAAGGTACAATGATAATAATTGTAAACGTGTAATATCGGGTAGATTCTGACGGATATTTAATCCAAAATATTAGGTCCACTAGGTGTGAGCGTTTTTAGTCTGGAGATCCATTTTCTCTCCTCATGAGACATGGTGGAAAGTTCTATCTGAGTTCGCGCAGCTCAGTCGTGGTATAGAGCTCTCGTGATCAACACACGTAATTACCTATAATGATAATAATAATTAAATGTTAAATGGGATGATAAAATGAAGATTTCATGGCTTGTTAATAATACGATGCTATTAGGTAGAATGTGGTGAGTTGAGGTTGGTTTTGCGATATGACTGTACCCTTCATTTGTACTTTTGCTTGGGAATTTTTTCTATGGTAATATACCCAGAGCCAGTAGGCCTGGTCCTCGTTCAATCATTTTATAGTTTTGGATGTATCAAAATATTGAGTTGTCCCACTTTATACAATTGGTGGCTGAACACTATAATGTACATAGGTATAGACATATTAATAATCGTAATAGAGCGTTATCAGGACCCATAATCATTAGAGGCTACTATAGCCCGAAAATGAAATAGAATTAAAGAGACATTTACAGTGAGAAATCACCATCATTGATACAACATTTAATCATAATTTACTATTAAATCACCGTAACGGAAGGTTTCGACATATACCTGAGTGGCTAAGAGCCCAGAAGTAAAGAGGCATAATGCTATAATACAATGCGAATTCACATTCAATAGCACAACATTTCTATAAAGTCATATTATTAAGTAAGTTATACATCAGATATACCATTTGAGGGAAGCTTTAAAAAGACAATGATCCGCGATTCCACGTATTGGACATTTATAGCCTATTAAACTTGTTGGGTCTTTATTATCATTTCTCGGAAGGAATGGTGTTAATACAGGGGCTTCTGCTTGCCTGGTAATGTGAACAGGATACATGACTTATCCGCTTTTTATTTTTTTTATTTCATTAGAAAGTGCCTAATTATCAGTTTTGTCCCTTGTTGGTTTTTGCCCTTGTCAGCTTTTGTCCTGTTTGATTTTGTCAGCTTTTGTCAAGTCAGATTTTGTTCTGTCACAAGAAAGAGTTTTGTCTATCATAATTTATGATAGAAGGCTGTAAATCGATTAGGGCCGGGGTGGAAATAATAAATCGATGTAGATATCATTAAAAGTTGTTGATTATGATTTTTATTTGTTACTCAAGCTTTCGGGCTATAGCCGCCCTTCTTCAGGTGTGAAGTGATCATATTATAATTTATCCATCCCCTCTCATTTCAGGCAACGGGATCCCAATTAGCGCTGGTTATCAAGACAATTTCAAGTATCATAATTGGCATCACTATTGGCTTCTACTACAGCTGGAAACTGACACTGGTTATCCTTTGCTTTGCACCAGTCATCTTTAGCAGTAGTTTCATTAGAATGAAGCTTGTTAGTGGAGGAACCAGAAGGAACCGTGACAAGCAAGCAATGGAAGGAGCTGGCAAGGTATACAGTTTTTTTCTTTGATTTGATTATAGATGATGATTGATGATCAATGAGCACCTACATGCAAAATAATAACACAAATAACAGGGAGCTATGATTTGCACGTGTAGTCCTGTTGGGGACTCACGGGGTACAGTTTATTTAACAATGGACACTGTCCCAACAATGCATCCCTAATTTGCATAGGCAGCTGTGCCCTGCTACCTTGCCCACTGTCCACTAGGTGGCCTCCAGGGGGGATCAACGCATATACGTAACATTACGTAACAATAGATCTAGGTATATATTATTTATATGCATGTGTAGTGTCCTGGATGGTAGGACTCAGTTGTGACCCTCTGGAATACAGCAGCCTGGATAGCTCAGTAGGAAGGGCATTGGAATGTAAATCCAAAGTTCTGGGGTTTGGACTCAATTAAGGCAGAAAAATATGCATAGTCCTTTACCAATTTTTGTAACAATTGTTTAATTTTCTTTATTGGTCCGAAATGAAAATTTTAAAAAAATCACTATGTGCATTTAGGATGTAGAAGCCCAGATGGCAGGATAAAAAATAAAGCGGTTCAAAAAAAACATAAAAAAACAATTTATTAGAATATAATATTTGAAATCTATAGATATAAGCTCTCCGTGTTCGTGATAGAAGCTAATATCTACTTTGTTGATCTTTTAATGATGTAGGTCGCAATAGAAGCAGTGGAAAATATTAGAACCGTTGCATCATTAACGAAGGAAAACAAGTTTTACAGCAACTATTGTGAACTCGTTAATATACCTCACGAGTAAGTAATCAAATAAAACAAAGAAATATGATAACTAAAACCAAAATGTATTATTATATTTTCTGTTAGTAAAGAGAAACTTAGTGAAAGAACTTTTACAGCAAGGCTAGACGCTTGACTTAGATTTATTAAATTTTGATTCATTTTCATTGACATGTTCCCTATTTGACCCAAACACTGTACCTGGTAAATACTATTTACAATCGTGGAATGACAATGGAATTCTTAAAAGTGTCGGCCAAAACCTCCCCCTGGAGAGAAACGTGCTTTAATCAGGAAATACGGGTCTGGAATGTGTCAGCTTTTAAGTTTGAAGAATCATTAGTATTCCCTTCTGCCAAACCATCAAAACTCTAAATTGGGGAAATATTTAAATATAAAACATTTTCTTCCAGCAAACGCCTGAAAAGGGTTTGGTTAGACGGCCTTGCATATGGCTTCGCTCAAAGCGTTCAATTCCTCATCAATGCTGCGGTATTTTCCTACGGAGCCCACCTTATAAAGAATGAAGGACTTTCTTTTGAAAGTATGTTCAAGTGAGTATCTTATTTAATATCTTGTTTAATATAGATCCTTTACTTCCCATAGCCACTCGTGTCCTTAAAAGCTTGCTAATCCTAAAATAAAAGTCGACTGTTAATAGACCAGGGTAACAGTCGCGGTCTGTACAACCATATTTGCACGCGAAATTCACCAAAATCTGACCCAAAATGGACTAAATGGTGACAGTTGAGCATACACATTATATGAATGCGCAAGACCCAGTATTATAAGTTTGCGAGATATATTGGTTGGTACCAATGTATGGTCATCTATCTCTAATGTCACTTCCCTTGAAGGATAGAGCATTATTTCTTGTAGCTGTTTAGATAATTATTGGCCTCTAAATGAATGAAATAAATATTACACCAATGCACTACTATAATAAGGCAAAACAAGAGTTTTAGACATCTATAACCTAGTGTATAATGTAGTAATATACCGCTCGCATCCGTTCAAATAATCGTTCTCGGCCATCCCCTTCTCAACAGTTTCTTTCTACTGCTTTGTCTAGGCCTTCTGCTAATTGGTTTTGACAAACAATATTTCAATCACACTTGTTTTTCTAGAATTTAATCATCACCAACGTCTTATCTTTCGATAAACTTTAAATAATAAACACGAAGGGTCATAATGAGCATATCCCGACTAAAATAACCTGTTCTTTCTCTTATTATTTTAGAGTGTTCTCAGCGATTATTTTCACTGCGTCTGCCGTCGGCCAATCTTCATCCTTTGGACCAGATCTTGCCAAGGCAAAAACGGCGGCTGCTCGTATATTCTCGATCGTTGACAGGACCCCTGACATCGACACCTCCAATGAAGATGGCAAAAAATTAGTAAGTATGAAATGCTTTTTGCTCTTTCCTATACTGTGCTGGATGATATGATTTATTATAATGGGTTGAGTGAGCATAACTTAAGAAATCTGGTTTCTGAAAGATTTAAATCTATATATTTTATCAATGGGCCTTTATGGTTTAGAGGGGTTGGGGGTTGGGGGTACCTTTACCCCTTTACATTGGATTGTTCAAATTTGCTAGCATTCCTTATGGTAACATTCCAAATGTTTTTTTAGATTTAACCAGAGCATTATCAGATGTTATTATATTCCATTTGCAGGATAGGCTTTTTCCATATGACGGCCTCAATTTCAGATCGCAATTAACTCCCTGTGAACTGGATAGCTATTTATTTCACCTGAATTAATATATCTATTTCTACCCGCTACCCAAACTTCCCCTATTTTGCTGTATCAATACATTGCATTAAACATCATGTCGACGTTCCCCCAATTCAGTTCAAATCTACATAATTGTTTTGCTATTCCTTCGGCAGGCATCTTTGGAAGGAGTGATTGAATTCTCTGATGTCCACTTCAATTATCCTACCCGGGAGAAGGTGAAGGTTCTCCAGGGCTTGAACTTGTCAGTACGGCCTGGACAAACAATAGCTCTCGTAGGGGCGAGCGGCTGTGGCAAATCAACTTCCATCCAATTAATGGAGCGCTTTTATGACCCCAAGGATGGAAAAGTGGTAAGCAATTAATCAGCTACATCGGTAAAACTGTATCAATTTATGCCATTACAATTCATACAGTAGTTGCATCCGAATCAATACATCAGCTCTAACTTTCTTGCTAGCAACTTAAAAATAATCTCAGCATTCGCCTAGTATTGTTCACCAAAATGCTCAGTCTACCTCCTCTGGTTTCTATTTTCTAAAATTGGTGACTAGACAAAAAGTCCTGGATATATCTCAATGTGGTCTTTTTCAGACGCTTGACTCAGAAGACATAAAGGATCTACAACTTTCCTGGTATCGTTCACAAATCAGTCTGGTATCTCAGGAGCCGGTTCTCTTCGGCTATAGTGTCAGAGAGAACATTGAATATGGCGACAACAGTAGGAAGGTCACAATGGACGAGGTGATCAGCGCCGCCAGACAAGCAAACATACACAGCTTTATAGAAAGTCTACCAGAGGTACACGTTTGATTATTGTTTAAAGCAACATTCCCAGCTATTACGACAGAAGAAAATTACCACCTTTGCTCATTTTGTGAATTTATCACTATTCTATGGCTATTTATGTTTATACTAGATACCCCGTCTAAAACGGGTAGAAATTCTAATAGTTTCTAATCAATTCCTCCATCCCTTCTCCTACCCTTTTCCACTCCTATCTTTCTTCTTCTTTTTTTAATGATATATAATATGTACCCAACTCTACCCATGTCATTGCCAGTCTCCCTCCCCCAGCAATTTTTCCCTTTGGTCCCTTCCCCAGAAACTCCTTTCCGGCCCCCATCCACATCTTCCACGTCCCCCTCCCCTATAGAATAATTATGAAACCCTTCCCCTCCCTCCCCCCTTCCCCTCCCCCCCTTCCCCTCCCTCCCCCCTTCCCCTTCCTTCGCCCCCCCCAAAAAAAAACAAAACAAACAAAAGAAGAAAATCTTATAAAGATCTTTAGCTTTTGACCGATGGTAACTGAGAATGGAGCTTCAATAAGACTTTTTCCTTGGAACATGCACTTGGAACACAATTCTCATGCAGGGTCATGGATAGCGTTGTTTTTAAAAAGCCATACCACCATATCTCCCATTATTATTTTGTCAATAATTATTCTTATCAATATACAATTGAGAGGCCACTTCTGACATTGTCTGATCTTCCAGTGCATACAAGAAAATAGAGAGAAAGTAGAAAGAAGAGTAGTTAAGCAAAAATAGAATTATGGTATGCTATTAGACTGCTATAGGCTTCATAGATTCGTTGATATGAGGTACATGTAGGTACACCGAAAGTTAAAAATATCATTAAATCATTATTACTACCACCAACCCTTCCTAAAAAACGGAAAGAACGATTTTTTGTCAATTCATAACGTCGTAGGTGTTCTGAAACTATCGATTTTTTTCTATCCAGGGCTATGAAACCAATGTTGGAGATAAAGGAGCTCAGCTAAGTGGTGGTCAGAAGCAACGTGTTGCCATTGCAAGGGCTTTAGTGAGAAATCCCAAAGTTCTCCTGCTAGACGAAGCGACCTCCGCTTTAGATACGGAAAGCGAAAAGGTAAATGGGATCATATATCATCATCATCATTTAATCTATTTAGACTAATAATCATCCGTAACATCTATTAACCAAGAATCAAATTTAAGCAATTGTGATTTTGGGTTCATAGATGTCTTATGCAAAAGCAAATGTCCAATGAATGCATTGAGGCATTTCTTGGAATTCAGAACAGTCTTCGTTGAATGCCCGAAGGCATTACAATTTTCAATTATGTAAGCAATCGGAAGTTTTAAAATTATAAATAGTGTTCTATTTTAATATCAAAGAACAAAGATTCACCTTTCAAGCACATAATAGATGCAAAATGGCAGATGATGTACGTACTTGATTTTGTTTATTTAGGCCTATATACCTTTTCATTGCGTCATTCCTGATTGTTGTTGTTAACATGCATGCATCAATACACTATAATTTATATCATTGGAATTGTTTTCATAAGTGACCCATTGTCGCAGCAGTTACCATTTATTAATTTTCTTTTACGCTTACATAGGTTGTACAGGAGGCCTTGGACAACGCCAGGCAAGGTCGCACTTGCCTTGTTATCGCTCATCGACTTTCAACCATACGAAATGCAGATTGTATAGTTGTCATAGACAACGGACAAATAAGCGAAATGGGCACGCATGACGAGCTTATGAAATTTGAAGGACTTTATTACAAACTAAATAACGTAAAGACGTTGCAAAGTTAAGTTCCAAACAGACACTCTAGAGGAAATGTTATTACTAGCGAATCTCAAATGTTACCAACGTTTGCATGGATTATGATAGGTCCAGATGCTTCAGGCAATATCAATTCGTATTGTTCTAATTTGTTCTCAGGCATGCAGGCGGATATTAGAATATCAATGGCTTAACTTGATAACCTTTAGTCGATTGAAGACGTTCCATTGTAAGAGAATTCCATTACTTGCATTCATTATTGCGTTTACTGGAGTGTTAGGATTGTGTGCATTTGCTGTGCTTATAAATGTTGAATTATCCTAGTGTGGACATCCAGATGTAAATTGTCCAAGTAGAAATGTGTGTGTGTGAGGAAGTTAAATACCAACAGCTATCTCTTTACGAATCTCAGATGAACAAACTAACTGTGATACAATAGAAAGGCCTTCAGTTCCTTGTCAATGTTGATATTGATTGTATCGGTTCTATATTGTATTTGTATAAATTTAGAGATTCTTTATTCAGCAGAAACATTATGTAAAGTACCATATTCTCAGTCTATGCTAATTTAGAAATAATGAAAACAATCT
Organism: Sthenelais limicola; assembly: GCA_942159475.1. NCBI lineage: Eukaryota > Metazoa > Annelida > Polychaeta > Phyllodocida > Sigalionidae > Sthenelais > Sthenelais limicola. The sequence goes on along the minus strand of OW804097.1, from coordinate 63,834,731 downwards.
GATAAATTATATACATTAGCCTAATATTGATGCTACCATATCAGGAATATATTCTTTCATTTTTTTTAAATAAATTTTATTGGATCTACTTCCATGCAATGATAATCTCATAGAAATCCAGTGAAAAGGTTAAAGTTACAAGTATACAAGTATAGTAGAGATATTTTAATTCTTCGTCATTTACAAATATTTTATTTTAAGTATCATTTTATACAGGACGTTTTCTGGGTTTATCTAATAATATTTTTACTTTTTACCAAAGAAATTATACGATAGTATGACGATATTTATAATATTTATTCGCTGACAATGCGAAATTGAGGTGTCATATGTAGTATGTAAGGAAATAATCATGTATCTCTCATCGGAAAACAAGCTTTAACCTTATTGTTTCATTTAGAATTCGAGCATCACCTATATTGTACTTTGTTACTTTGTAATAGATATATTTGCTGTATTTGACCTGTTGACTGTCTCGTCTTTACAATAAAAGGTCTGCAAGGAAAACAAATATTGTGTCACCTCATTTATTTTAAACAAATATTTATTCGGGTAATCTACATTACTCTAATCCAATGGTGCATATATATATCATAGGATCATTATTAAATGATTAATTTTAATATTTCCCCAATACTCCATATATCCCGACACAAATGCAGTCGATATTATCAACGCGGTGCAAAAGTTCAATACACAACAGGCATCTATGAAAGTTTAGAAATCATACTGTTTACAGGAGTTCTCCTGATAAATGTCTCCCCAACTTCCCCATACATTTTTGTATCATGTTTCTGTTCCTTCGCCCTTAATTAAGAACTACATGTTTTATATTCATAACTCCATTACCTCATTTTCCCTTTGGCAGGAATAATTAGTCGTCTAGTTTTATCGATGTTTCCCTGTTTCTCATTTTTTCCAATCTTGGTCCTCATAATCACCGGCTAGATAACTATATATATGAAACTAATATAGTGTCTACTTAATCCAGTAATAACATTGATAAGTTTAGATTATCTCATTCCTCTGGATACAGGACTCAATGTACACGTTATCTAACAGAAATTCTTCCACTTCTCATTTATGACCGAGGCTATGCAGTGCCCAAGTCAGGCACCTTTTTTACAAGATTGCAAGAGGGGCATATACTAAGGAGGACATTGTAAAATTTCAAGTGATATTTCATGGATTCTGCAACACGAGCTAGGGTATATACCAAGGTAATCATTTAAGGAGAATAGTGCGTGAATGAGGCTTCACCACCAAGCATCGCCATGGATATGCAAGAGAAAACAATGCTCTTCGATGATCTTTTTGAATTTATTGGGGGAGAAGGACAATTCCAAATCATTTATTTTATCATTATAAGTTGTCTGGGGATCTGTTCAGTTGAAGTCATCTACAGCAACTTCTTTGGGGCGAATATGGATCATTGGTGCACCGTGACAGAGTTAGCAAAGTGGCCTTTCGATGTTCAGAAGAATGTTGCAATACCGTCTGTAGATGACAAGAATCGTGCCGACACAAAGACCTTCAGTTCGTGTGAGGTTTTCAACTTTAATTACAGGTAAAATTATTTCTCTTTGGAAGATTTTGACATAATGTTCCATGTGTGCACTCATTGGGATCTGTAGTGGTACATTTTATTACATTCGATAATGGAGAAGAATACTCCTAAAACAGTTTGCCAGGTACCTTTTTATACGCAAAGATTCAATATAGTTAATACTATTATTTTGGTCTAAATCCGATTATAGTTTGTCTTCGTTTGCTTCACTTTAGTGCCTTGACGAGGGAAGATATAATGACATGGAATCGCTCGGCACGCATATCTGAGTCAACAGATATAATAAAAAATTGCCCGTCAGGATGGGTATATGATAGATCTGAGTTTGCGCAAACCATCGTTAGTGAGGTAATGATCCATATGGCCATTATAAAAACAGTCTATTTCACCACATCTGTTCCACACGTCATACTCGACTGTATAATTATTTAAAACTATTATAAACTTTTTCGCGCCTACCTGTCCCCTTTCCCTCATAATTTCTGTGATTTCATCCTATCTTCCTGCTATATTTATCCCTATCTATATATAGGGGATTTGCATGTGCCGCTTCGCATGTCTGTTACAGTGCATTCTCGGATGGATTCTGATGAATTCTAACTTACAAACATTTGGCAACATTTTTATCGACAATTGCAAGAATGTTTTTACCAATAAATGATCTATCTTAACCAAATGCATGATGGGATAGATGGGGACTTGTGTTAAGGAAACATGTATCACACAGGGATATTGACATTAGAGCATTGATTAATAGTCCATGCTAAACAAGGCATGTTTTCTATAGATTTTATACTGTGCCGCTAATCCCATAATTCCATGTAAATCTAAATTCAAAGTGGCGGCTATGCAAATCCCCTATTCGGCATGTTTAACTCGATCACGTTTCTGTATAATTCTCTGTTCATATAACCCTCACATGTCACGATGATGTTTGAATTCCATCTTTAAAAATAGGCTTTATTTTTCAAACATGTTTATAATGGTTTGTAAAATTCTGTTCTCGTTAAACCTCTAATCAAGAATAGTTTTGCGTGATCTTCTTTCCACCTGTTGTACTTATATATAGATCTCCGGTTCCCACTTGGCCACCTGTTACTTGTGCATGACGTCCGTAGCTATCGCATTGTCTTACACTAATAGATGAGTCGTATAGTGTCAGATCACCAGTTCATAGATTCTGAAGAAACAGTCTAGGTTATATCAGGGAAAGATAATGATGTTGATATTGCCCCACCGAAGTTATTAGTCTGGAAATTAGTAATTAATCTGGAAAGTCCGACTACTTATGACTGTTGATTCAGATTTCAAAGTCATGGTTATTGATGCAATTCCGTACCTCACTGTTTGAAATGAAATATCCCATTATGATATCAAATATCAATCAGATTGCTTGAATTATAGATAGCAAATTAATGTACTCCAGAAGCCCAGAATGTTTATTTAATTTTTAACAGAAATGATAGAAACAAAAAAAAAACAAATAGCTTTATCATTTCATATAAACAGCAAAACCAGGGTGGCCCATCAAATCAATGACCCAGTGATGTTTAAGAAATACGCCTCAAAATACTCTATATGGTCAGACGACAATTTTATTGACTAACTCCAATTGGCTCAGAGAGTTTAAGTACTATAGTAAAAAAATAAATCGTTAACTGTACCGCTGCGGGAAAACCCCCATATTATACAGCTAACTAACTTACATTATAAAAATTTTAAGAAAACTGTTAGATTAGTGGTTGGTCGTCTCCAGCCATCAACGGAGACGAGCACTGTCGACCACTTAAAGCAAGCACCCACAAGCCGGAGATCACCCCCCTTAATGCGATTGATTGATCGAATAAAAATGTTTTCAAATTCAAACTCAAATATGGATTTGTTTACAACCAAAACATATTTTCTTCCTGATATTTCTTTTTAAACATTAAGTGGGCATTCTTGGTTTCCGTAATACGGAGATGCCTGAAAACAAATCAAAGAACCAAAGCACTTTAACAACAGACACCCATAGAGTTATACATATATGCATAGCCACTGCACAGAAAACACCCAGTTTACTGCGCTAATTGTGCCGTGACGCAAATTTTCCTAAAGGGACTTTACACATCTCATTAATCCAGTAGTCATGAAGTCTCTTGAAACTTTACAGCTTAATCAAATAGGATAGTTATGGCAATATTAGAAGCACAGAGCGCCAATATTGTGGGTTTTTTTCAATAATTCTAAAATAGGTTTTATGAATGGACCAGAAGGCTACAGTACCTAAACCCATTTCAAATCACAGGAACAAAACTGATCAGTGACGATATAGTGTGACGCCCCCATACCCAAGTAGAGAGAAAAGATTTTAATCTTGACCAATCACCACCCTGTATCATCAAGTTACTACTTTGAGATCAATTTGTACTGAAATATCTCTGAAACCACTATCTAATAGAATAGAACCTTTACTTATCATTATAGGGTGATATTCTACCATTTGTGAGAATTGGGAAGTACAATTGCACTAGACGTAAACAATATACAGCGAAAAGGGCCACTTTAATTTTGAAAAGATTGCAAATTGAATTGTTTAATTGTAACTGAGTACAGTTAACAATAGTAATGTTCTCAGTAACCCCAAGGATTGTTTGACCAACGTTCAATATAACAACTCGAAATGTCACCCAGAACTTAACCTATGTAAATAAAACTTCCTATAATAATATTATGAACATACTGATAGAATGGAAGGAATATCATGTAACAATATTACACTGAGTCCCAAATGTAAAGACAAAATACATGCAGATGCACATGACATTTAAGAGAGGTTTCTTATTTCGATCATATTCATATGATATATGCCTACAGTATCGTAGGATGGTAGCTTTTTATGAACGCTTTACTATTTTTAGTGGGACCTGGTGTGTAATGAATCCATCAAAGTGTCACTTGTTAACACTATATACATAGCTGGTATGTTGTTCGGAGCAATTTCGGCGGGTGTCATCTCAGACAGGTACTATATACTTACAATAACAATTCTATTTATCAATTCTCGTCTTTTTTGTGTACAATCACTAATATAAGACTATAACTAAGATCATTATTAAATATTTCATTTCAAGGGTTGGTCGTAAGCCCACGATCATGCTTTTTATCTTGATCAAAGTCATCGGTGGCTTTCTATCAGCATTCTCACCAGCGTATGCAGCTATGATGGTGGCAAGGTTTCTCACGGGATTTGGTTCCACAGGAGTATATCTTACCACCTTTGTCATATGTCGGTATAATTTGTGTTTACCCTTTTGTACTATAATACACTCAATTGTGATGTATTTTAGGAAAATGAGTCACATGTTGCAAAATTGATATTTTTCAAAGTGATGTATTCACAAGATCTCCTTGTTGGAATGTTTTTATTTTGGGTGTCAAGTCCTTGAGGTCTTATAACTGCATTTACTAGCTTTCAAGACTGTATATCCATGCGTTTCTATAATCATCTATGGGGTGTATTTAGTTACTTTACTAGTAAATTGTTCACCCAGAAATATTGCAAACAATTTTTCAAAAATAAAAATATCAACCTGAGAAATATAGAAATACATTTTGGCTGTCCTAATGTTTACCATCACTGGAATCGGCTAAAACTCTTTTTTTTTTAAATGTGATGATATCTCAAAATCCATTTTTTGCGACTTGTGACCACATCACAACTGATTTATCTCCTCACCTCTCTACACCAATATTGACAATACAAAACGAAGACATAATATCAATCAATCTTCTTCGAATGTAAAGATACTTCTCAACTACATTAAACTATATCAGCTTAATTATATGCCAAGGAGGCATATACATGATAGGAATATTAGTTTGCTTACGGACTCTAAAAACATAAATAATATCACACAAATATAACTTCACAGTGAATTGCTTCCAATGATGTTCTCTTTTATTCGCAGTGATGGAAATAAGCTCACCGCGGAGCCGATCTCTCATGGGCATGGGTGGGTTTATTCTTCATTAATACTTTCGGCATCCTCGTCATATTTGAAATTCCTTCCCAGTAAGAATGATATTAAAGATTGCATACCCATAATATTCTTGCCTTCCCAATCATTTACAGGTCACATGTTTTCCTTTAGCTTCGGGTACATGATTGCACCTGGTATTGCGTATTTTGTGAGGGACTTCAGGATTTTGCTTTGTATACAAACCATTCCAAGCATACTTGGTTGGGCAATTTGGGTGTAAGTATATTATGGACTTACTTTTTCTGGACAGAAATATACCGTAAAGCGGCTGATCCACTAGTCGTGATCGAAGAGCCGCTCGCGACTAATTGATATTCCCGAGCTCTTAGTTTGCTTCATCGCGAACCACCACAAACCTCTTTCCACTGATTATTTCCAGAGCAGGTGACGACCGCATATTTCGCGATACATTTTCATTGTCACGTGTTTATAATCTATCGCAAATAATTATATTAACTTTACATGCTGACATATTTTGATTCATTTATTATGGCAATTATATGGTGGGGCCGGTCAATTTTAAATTTCATAGGGTGGTACTAAAGCACGGTATTTAAAAACGTCACTTCATTTCGAAATCAATCCTCTTCGTGAGCCAAAATGTCAAGGTGGAAATGTCATACTCAAGGACAACAAATTAATCATGCTTCCTGCTCCGGAAATTAATTTCATGCTTTTATAAAGATAACCAAGATCAACCAACCTCCTTGATAAAGAACACTTGAAGCCCCCCCCCCCCCCCCCAATAAAACGAATCCTTCTCTTCTGTCCACATTGTTTGGGGTTTCTTGCTACATCGTGACTTTTATAAAGATGTTGTAATTACAGATGCCTATTTTGATGAGTATAGACCGTCAAATTCCATTATTATTGTTATCATCATTATTAGTGTGCATAAAATGTTAGTCTACATCATAAGGTGTTAATAAATGTCGACGTATGGCGAGTAAGTAATTGTATAATTTTCATATGTTTTTATCTGAGACAGTCTGGGGCCTGAATCACCACGTTGGCTTTTGGTGAAAGGAAGACACCAGGAAGCAAAAAAAATAATCAAGTTTATGGCTGATGTGAACGGCAAAACCTTTCCTGAATGGCTTGATATTTCTCAGATCCAAACCGTGGGTATTCTTTGATTAATTTGTTTAATAAACTAGACAAAAATAATCGTCATTTTCATCTTTTTTCCTTAAATTTTACTAACATAGACTGTGGCCATTTCCATTATTTCCGTAATCGCACGCGCACTTCCCCTAACAAAGCTTTGGCAAATCGGTTTGGACTTAATGGCATGCTTTCAATTATTAATTATGTTCAAATGAAAGAAATGTTCTTGTGTCTGAAGCTGTTAGCCTTGAGGACTGAGTGTCTTGAGCCTAAATAAGCGTAGCCTAACGCTAATGCATGTCAATAAAGTATTCTATTGGCATCCTCAAGCTTTGTTTTCTGTTATTCATTTCCCATCCTCTTCAAAACCTGAAGTGCCATGTTTAAGTTACCTTTAAGGGACGTATCCATTGTTACCTGTAGTTGTTTTTCAACAGGATAAGAATAACAACAAAGAGGAGGAGCGGCCGAAAAGAAATGTTTTTGATTTGTTCAAAACACCTTTGATGAGAAAATGGACTCTTTTGGTTTATCTTCATTGGTATGTAGGCCTACATAGTTATATTTATAAACTACCATTGATCCCAGGATTATTTGAGTCAGTTCGTTGGCCTTAGTTTTAGAATATGTTTAAAATGACAAAAAATCCTAATTATTACTCCAAAATTAGTTGATGATAGAAAATTAAAGGCAGGTTAGGCAAAATAAAATGTTATTTTGTTGATCCACGGACGTCAATTCAAGTCTGTGGTTGATCATAAAAGTTGATAAATATAGATATTCAAAGAGGTTTGGTAAATGAAGTTTGGTAGGAAATGGGTTGTAAATTATGATTATTATATAAATTGATTGTGATCAGAGAAATATGGCGAGTAAGAATGGAATGGTGAGTATAATATATTGTGTGGGTGAAAATTGTGACTGCTACATGAAAAGTCTAGCTGAATAAAAGTCTTAAAACAAACAAATGCATAGCCCTATATCTCATTTGATATCAACGTTGGTACTGATCCCCAGCACTCTTTGTTTCCAGGTTTACAGACAGTTTGGTATACTATGTATTTTCATTCAACGCTGGAAATATCACTAGTAGTGTCTTCCTCAACACATTCCTCATGGGAGCGGTAGAGATCCCAGCCAACCTCCTCTGTATAGTTTGTCTGCAGTGGCGCCGCATGGGGAGAAGATGGACATCAGCCTTGTCCTTGGGCCTGTCTGGAGTGGCAAGTTTCGTAATGATTCCCCTCGTTACCACTGGAGGTCAGTCCGGTGCTTGATAATTTTGCAATATTTATTTTGTCCATCTGTGTTAAGATTTTCTTTAGTTTAAGATGTTTATTCAGCAAAAGCATTACAACAAAAATGTAGCTAATCCTGGTTGATAATATTTATCATATAATATCATATTTATCACATCATATAATATTTATTGAAAAGGTACAATCACAAAGAAATAGTAATCAGTCAGTCTATTCCTTAAGATGTGGTTTTAAACGATTCAGTAACATTTTTCTGATTTGTGTATGTCCTGAGGACAGTCATATGCACTATCCCCAGTATTTTGAATAAGAGAAGACAAGAAATATGTTTTGTTATTATCATTTTTATTTCATCTTTGTAGCAAACATTTGTACACTGTGAAAATAGGGCGAAACTATAGTTGGCTTACTATTTGGCTTACTATTTGTATATATATATAAATAGTAAGCCACCCGAACTAACATTGTTAGCCGAAATTAATGCCTCTATCACCAGATTATTTTTATATTTTAACTGTAAGATGACAATTTAAATCTTAATTTAACATATTTCCACGAAAGAACTATATTGACAATAGCTTTAAGAGATCCTTAATATCAACTTCTATCGTAGCTCTCCCTGCTCTGACCTTGACGCTGGCTCTTCTGGCCAAAGCCGGAGGCAAGATGGGTTTCTCAGCAATTTACGTATACTCTGGAGAAATCTACCCCACCGAGGTCAGGAATGTTGGCATGGGCTCATCATCCATGGTGTCCAGGTTTTCGGGAATGGCGGCGCCATTCGTGGGGAAAGAATTTGTAAGTTGCTGAAAATTGTCATGCAATCGATCACTCCGCTAATTACCTCGGAGCAGACTTGACAAATTTAGGCTTTATATTGAGAACTTGGTGTAAATCACAGATCGTTGCCTTCATTTCCCAAAGCTACCTTGAAGCTGCTAGGTTAAAATATTTATACGTTTCGCCAAAAGTTTCTTATTTTTGTTTCCCCTGCCCCAAGCTTAAAGGGGGTGTGTGCAAATATATTATTATCAATTAAATAGTGAGATTTGTTTCCAATAATATTTTTGGGGTATCATATGAGGACAATAAACACACCCATTGTGTTCTTTACTTTCTAATACTGTATCCAACCTTACCCACCAAGTAAGACATGATATCGTATAGTGATTTATACATCAAGAGTCGCGCATCTCTCACGGTCCGGAACACTCCCAATAAACCATGCTCAATCAAAATGCATAGCTTTCATACTCTGTGTGTATGGGGGGGGAACTATTTAAATAAATCATCGCAATCTCTTACAGTTGGAATTGAATTAACCCTTATCTTTATTTTCAGTTATTATCAGTATCATAATTGTGTGTTAAATGGCAACAAGCTGTTTTTGAGTATATGAGTGAACGTTGTGCTCTACTTCCAGGGCAAAATATGGAAAGGATTGCCGTTTATTCTCTGTGGAATATTTGGCGTTGTTACAGGAATCCTAACGCTTCTACTTCCAGAGACATTGAACAAGCCGCTACCTCAAACCATAGAGGAGGCGGAACTACTAGGGTACGTCTAAAACATACCATGAACATATTTTGAATCGTATGATTATCTATCATTCAAACGATTAAATCGGCTTGGAATCCGTGAATCCAGGAATCTTATTTTAGTCTATATAGTAGGGAGATGTGAAACGTTTCCCCACGACATCCCAAGATTTAATACATCTGATTATATGAAGTGGTTTGGTTCACTATAAGACATGCATACTATAAGACATACACGATGAAGTATGACACCAGTAGAAGATATAGATTGTTATCTGTTGTTAATACATATATATAATTCCATGTAGATACATTCAACTACACAGGGTGGAAGGGTAGATGAGAAAGGCGATTAAATCAATGAACCAATCCTACATGGTATCCACGATGCCAAGATCTGCCCCATGTTATTAGAAAGGGCATTTTGCCAGTTGTGTCGTGCTACTTTACTATAGTCTGTCCGAAAAGTAGTTGACACGTGATTCCTTAGTCCCTTTAAGGGGAGGGAGAAGTGGGGGAGTTTTGACTTCAAACTATTGCCCCCTGAATCGCCGTTTGCGACCAACCATGGCCGTTTGCGACCAACCATGGCCAAATGTACAGCTGTACTGTATTGTACTGTCTCTGTTCTATGTGCTGCAGCTGTTGTTTTGGTTAAAAGGAAGGAAGAGCTGGTTATACTGGCCCTGTTTCCCCATGGTTGATTGCAATGAGTGACTCACTGGGCAAAGAGTGGACAGGTCCTTGTCATCAATTGAAATCAGAAATCTCCCACTTTTCCCTCCCCTTAAAGGGACTAAGGAATCACGTGTCAACTACTTTTCGGACAGACTATAACACGAGTAACAGAGGAAGATATGCCAATTAAGATGTCTATACGTGTATGTATGTATGTATGTATGTATGTATGTATGTATGTATGGAGCAATACTACACTTCTCTCGGTCTCACACAAAACAAACTTGTTCAACAATTTTGTGTCGTCTGAGAGTGGCACATATATGGCATTACACACATCATTACGTGTGCCTCCCCAATGAGTGAAGATCAATTGAAGAAAGACTGAGGAGTATAAGAAGAAGCTAGGGTATAGAAGCAGCTAGAAGAAATGAAGGGGTGGCTGCGAGAGGAAGGAGAGAGAAAAAGTGAGGAGTGGAGAGAGGGGAGCGACCAATGAGAGCGGTTGGTAGGTGGTGATAGGAGGAGAATCATTATTAGTGAGAGATTGAGACACTTGGGGGAGTCGCAATGCCTGTGCAGCAAGCACACCCAGTCATCATACTATGAGGAATGACATGTTTCCTCGAATGCACTTTTTAAGTTTCGTGGAAACAACTGTGGTGCGCTATAAAATGCAGTTCTTTTTGCCCATTTTAATGGAGCTTCTTAAATTTCTGATAGCTTTTTATTTTTTTATATGAGTTCTGTAAATATATAAATTATATGGTCGAGGTAACAGAGCTTACAAATTTTTTTTTTATAAGTTCTGTAAATGTATATATGGTATCAGAGTTTACAATGTGGGGAATAGTTTGGTACACTTGTCACTTCTTAGAAATTATGTTTGTTGGTCAAGTTGCCATGGCAACTGTTTCTGAAAAGTTTTGAAATTGTAAAAAAATAAGGACCTTGAGGCATTCAAATCTCTCCCATTTCCTGAAAACTAATTTTATCTCTTCAAGTTGTGGTAAACAAATTTCCGCGTCTGTTGATATTTCACATGTGTGATTCCATATTTGTCACAAGGAATGGTTCATTCGGCATGGTTTTGGAAGACATCGGGGATGAGCAAACATCCTGTCTATAATCATAATGATAGACTATCCGGACCATCTTATATGGTTGATATCCACATGCCATTGATGACATGATGTATTATGAATATTGAATTCTCTAATAATTAACTCTAGGAAGAGGTGAAAGCAAATTAAAGGCAAATATAGCTCGAAATATGGCCAAAGTGATGACATTACCAAAGAATTGAGCATAGTTATGCTTAGATTGTTGGCATGGTTACATCAGTAATTTCAATTTAAACAAAATTAAAACTCAAGTTTGGCTCTAAAATTATTAGTATACCTAATTATAACTTATACATTCCGGATTAAACGGTTGAATTTTATATTTTCATAAGTGTCCATGTCATGAGCCTCATTTAGTGCAATTACCTATAGTTTATAATCACATATTTACCCATATTCCAATTATCAATAGTACAATCTTGTTTGATATAATTTCACTATAATGATGTACATTGTATTCATTTCCGTCCATTAGAAACGATCCAAGTTCAGTATCTCCCGAGAAGCCAACCACCATGAAATCACCCACACTCGTTGATGGATTGAAACAGCGGCCTACATCGGCATGTGGAAGCGCACAGACGAACCAAGCCTTTGAATTGTAATGTTTTAGCTATAATTATATTGGCTTGGGTTTCAGCGAGTCAGTATAGTCCAGAAATAATGGGAATCACCTGACCCCTAAAAGTTAGGGGGTCATTAGGGCTTTCTACTAGTAACTGGAATAACGAGTTCTAGTTGGTGATGTTTACTGATTATTATTTGACCTACAATCCAGATCGCAATGGAAATATACACTGTCTGCATATAAATTATGTTAGAATAGTTTCCGGGATTGATCATTGATGAAAGTGTTTAACTATTGAATGGGAAGTAAAGGAAGGCAGGCAGTTTTTTTTTTAATTTGGGATTTTGCTATTCTAAACCCACCATTTTGTGGATTTTGTGCCTATAAAGTGACCACATACTTGTCTTCATAGTTGCATTCTACAGTTTCGCTATGATATATGTGTGGAGGGATACTATTCAATCGCATCCATTTAGTTAACGTACGATAATCTAATTAATGAAGTGTGTTGTTGGGGAAGAATAAATATGTCCTATTTATTGGAATTACAAACATTCAACTGCAGTTCAATTATACATTGAAATAATTATGGTCAACATGAATTTATAAGCATTGACTTGAATTTGGTAATCATAATTCCAATGAGAACCATTCATAATCAATTGAATGTTATTAATTAATATCTAGTGAATTTAGAATTGATTTAGCCCTTAAACCACGCTTCAACCTTTAAATCAGCAGGGATTGATAAAAGTAATAAAGTTTATATAAATTTTTCTCAAATGTTTCCACTTTAATAGCGGACAGTCAGATCCCAACGATACACCGTAGTCTTTCATTAGGAGCAATGATCATTCGCTAGATTAATTTTGACAGAGTTGTTTTCCTGCATTGGTATGACCATAGAAAACTATCCTTGAGTTGTTATCACATGTTTGCCAGTATATGTAAATATATTGTTATTATTATGACTTATGTCACAGACTGGTGCATACATTGCATTGGCATCGATGAAATGATTGAGTTGGGTGTGACCTTGATATTTGGGAAGATGAATTTTAAAATGAGAACAGACTGAACAAATAATTGCGAAAATGAATAACATGAAACTGTTGGCCGAAATGCTTGCGCGCACACTTGGATTTCCGCGAATGTCTTCTTCCTTTAAAAATATTGGTATACTTGACACTTGTAGTTAGGTAAATAATTATTCATTACTCTTGTTCCTTTTTGGTTTTGCTGGGGTGCAATATCTATACCTTTTCGTTTGTTTTATATCTTACTAAGAGTGTTTAGTTCAATAATTAAAGTTGGTCTTCCACTAATTAACTCTTGAAGTAGGAGACTGGCATCTATTGTTAAGAGGATATCCACCCACGGGTGCTATGCCCTCTACTCTTTTCGAATGTTAGCAATTGATCTTAACGTGCATATATACTATATAGTTCTACGGATAGCCATTCAGACGTCCGGCCAGGCAGCAATCACTCGGGTGGAAAAGACATTTAATGTTGGCCACAGCGGGGTTTGAACCCACATCACACTCATGTCTCTGGGTCCAAATCCAACACATCAATAGATCTACTTATACCTGTTCCACCAGTCCCCACTTATTTGTGAATATTATATATTATATTATGTTTACAAATATGTTCACTAGTACATCGTTGCTGTCGACAAAATCACAAAGGAAAGGTTCCCCCTCGGTGATCATTGATCACACAATTCCTTGCCCCTTGGACAAAAAAACCTAGACTCCTGATGATCGAATCTTTCTTAAATGCAGTTTGGTTTGTACTAAGGCCTAAAGGCTTGCCAAAAATAACAATGCCTAGCATACCCAGGCTACCTCCCCACGTTTTTAAAAAAGTTAAGCCTTATTTTATATGTGATTCATATTCAATGAGTGATGTAAGTGCTTGAATAGTTGCAGAATTTTAAAATGGTATTTCGAATATTCACGTTCCCTTAGATTGACTTCGTTTCAATGAGAATTAATGTAGACAAGTAAGGGATAACTTGATAATCGTTTTCACTATAAAACTATGACACTTTACCAATATACTCTAATAATAATCTATGCAACTTAATATATGATCAACGGCCACCAGTCTGAGTCATCGATCGATATTAATTTATATTTAAATGCAAACCTTATGCATTCAACCATCTTGGCTGTCCCACATAATTCACATTTTGCTTAATGTAATCGCCCTAACATGATTGCTCATTCACATTTCGACGATTAATCCTTCGTATACCATTGCTTGACTGACTCTATGACGTTTGTGATTGTTAATCCTTTCTTGAATTATAGATTTTAATGTGAAGCGTTACGGCTCTTGTCCACTAAGCCGATCCTCATGCGATTTTCATGCGATTTTCATGCGACATGGGCCTTTGCATCATAACGTAAGAACTTACTCGTCTTGGAGGAAACGATTATTTCCTAGAGTCGTGATTAAACTCCAGTTTTACGGTCGTAAAATGATTTATACGTATTTGTGTATGGATTTCATGAATATTATATTGGCCTTTGATGAATAAAACTCCTGATTTTTTCAAAAATAATAATGGTCACTCTATACATTTAATTATCGGATGAATTGAACTTGTTCAATTTTATACAACACTTAGAATCAATTGAAAATTGGAAGATGATATCAAAGTTTGATTAAGATGAAAGTGCAGGGAAGGGGAGCCTCGTAATTACATCCCGACGCGTGGGGAATATCACTTGGTTGGGTTGGTACAGAAGTATGATATAGGCGAAGCTAGTTTTAAGACTTCTGGTGGTAAATTATTTAACAAGGTCATGACGATTGTGCAGGTTTTGAGCAGCAAGCCCGTTCCAACAGTAAACTTCAATGCATAAGACTTATTTAATATTTACACCCTGAATTGAGTAAGAATTGTCAGTTTCGCTGGAGCCCATGCACAACTCCTTTTACTAAATGTTCTTAACAGTTGGAGTATTCAGTTTCAAAATTAATAAACACTTTCATCTGACATCTAAATGACTTAGGAATCACTGTTTAAAAATTGCCAATAACTCCATTATTTTCTATTTCCAGTAAGAATTTTACTCTAAGTTACTTTAAGTTGACCATACTCTGATTTTAAAAGATACTAATAACTCCCAATATTCAGTTGGAATAACCGCAACAATCACCTTGTGAAAAAAGTCAAAAGTCAAAAGAAAAAAGAAAAAAAGTCATGGTCGACCTTTTCCTTAGAATATTAAATATTCTAAATTGTTTAAGAAATTTTCTGATTTTATATGACAATAATATATTGGTTTATTCAATGTGAAGATATGCTATAGAAAACGCTGAATCAAACTTGACCAGTTCATTCTCACTAAGCTTATTCCCTATACATATGTATACATTGTACCTGAAAGTCAAATAGAACGTAAACCCCGAAGCAAATATTTTAAAAAACCCTAACTCTAAAGTATTACCAGTGTGTATGTCGCCCATTTTACGATATTTAAATATATTTATCTAATCATTCATCACTTATCTTTGATATTGTACTTTTTACCACAAAATATATGTATGATCAGTAAATATATGCTGAAGCATTTGGTCGGTCTGTAAATATATAGTGGGGCCTTATCAGCTATCCTAAGCATATTTTGGAACAGGAATGTCTCTGTGTATTTAGCTTATCTCGCTGAAATTCCCAATTATTATAGATTAAATTCGGGCGCCGAATAAACGAGAGCTAAATGTTTTTAGTCTAGCTAACTCCTCTAAACGAAACTAAGATCAACAAGAGCAGAGCAAAAGTTGCATACAAAGACAACAAAGCTCATGGAGTTCACAAACAAATGGAGTGTTTGGCAAGCTCTCGGTCTGGATTCATCTGAGTACAAATTCTCTTTGCTTTTTAAGGCTGGTCATTCTTCGTTTGACATAAAAGCCAGGTTGCTTAGTAGAACAGCCTCTAGGCATTGCATATAACATTAGCAAAAGATCTAAATGGCACGATTTATATTCAATGTATGTATATATAAATATAACAAAGAGTATTGAGCCACGGCCTTGGCAAATGGTTTAATTCAGCCTTATACCTGAGGTTTGAGAAGGGGGAGGTGTGAGAGAGAGCTAGACGATTTAATCCTACTAGGAGCAATGAACATACATGTGTAGTAGCTCCATGCTAGGCCTCTCTACATGATTCCTCCAGTAACTCTACCACATAATATATGAAATCCTCCTGTGCATGCCATTCAAATGGAGGGCCCCTCTCAAGTTGCTCCTGAAGCTCCCTGGAGAATTCTTATACTGATTTCTCTGATCATCGTCCATGGAAACCAAGGATCAATAGACCCCTGCCAATACACTCTTCACTGAGAAGTGAGTTGCTTGTAGCATTGTGAGTGCATGATATTGTACTTTACTGTCAGACCGGGGCGCAAAATGCCTACTGATTTCAAGGAGTACATTGATACTAAGGGTAGAAATACTAATTGTTAAGAGCTCGCGTGAAACAGAACTTGCCTGGTGGCAACATGTTGTAAAATCAAGTAAGTCCATTATTTTTCCAAAGGTTTAGCTAATGATATTTCTGTTGAGTACGTGTGTATTTATAAAGGGGACCACACAGCAAACTTTCTATCTTCATCTGATGTCATTTAGAAAATGTTATGCTTTATTTTGGTGATGTGGGTTGAAATATTGAATATTAATAATCTGTATAATCTATATATAAGGGTTTACTTACGTGGTTATTATGTGTGGAACAATATGTATTGCTGAAGTAGAGGGCACTGTCTTGCGTTATGAACCTGATTTAGTTATAGCCATAGATTACTCTTTGACAGGATATAAATCGTTGCCTCTCATAGATACACACATTTTCCCGTGATGTCTATATGAATGATCTTGCATGCATGAATTCGTCGAGGGAAGTTATACAATAGTAAAGTTAAACATTTGATCTGTTAATTATATTTTCTAAAAAATTGAAAAATCGATAGATAATAATTATATTATCTTAAAAATAAGCATGGAAAGACCATACAAACACCACTTGAAGTTAGTTTTGTTTTAGTTGCTTTATTAACCCAATTTTAAATTAGTTTGATTTACAAAACCAACTACTATACTATTCATTTTAAATCAACTTCGACTGAAGCTCTCTATGTTCAGTTTAGTAATATTTCAGCTGTAGAGCAATTAGTCGCAATTAGACGTCCCATTTACTTGTGGACTCTCAGCTGAAATATACTCTATTCTGTAAAAAAAAATTACCTAAAATAACTTCAGCATTGAACACTAAGTAATATAGGTGTGGTCGTCTGGTTTTCTTGAAGCATAAACACGTGTCTTGATATTCTTTGTCCAGGGCAGTGTATGTCCCAGACAGATTTCTTTCTAAGATTTGTTTTAAATCAATACAAGTGGCGTGATATATACTTCTAGCTGCTGAGCTGTGTAACTTAATTATTAGCACTAAGATAGTCTAGTGATCCTTAAACTATTAATACCGTGATTAGTGCCTAGCTACACCAGAAACCACCTCCTCATATGGACGGAAGATTAGTCATTATGTACTAAGTGCACATTTTATGCTGTATGCATGTAGTTCTCTATTTTAAATTGATTGATAATTGTGTTCCAACTGTTGGCTATAGCTCATGAAGAATACCCCAAAATTAGTTTACATGAGGATTTGATGAAAGAACATGTGCGCTCTTATTAATTGTATGATTAACGCTAAAAAGACCTCGAATTGCAAAATTCCACCCATAGTAGTAATTGAATTAATTAATAATAATTAAAACTGAACTTGTATATGCCCTTGAAACAGGGCAAGAGTAATAAGTTTTAGACTTATACACGACTATGTTGATAGATAGAAACCTTTTATCTGATTAGTAAACCATTAGGAGATATCCTCTTAAAACTATATTATATTAATCTAAGATCAGGTTTAGAATTAGCTAAGTTTCTGTGGCTTGAGTTTTCATTATTTCGTGAGTTTTTCAAATTTTTGTAACATCCTGTCAGAACTCGCATTAATATTTCATAAATTTGGTTCCTCCATTTTCCAAAGGTCTTCTCATGGAATCTTCAGGCAAATCACCAGATTTCGAACTATTTCGTGTTCACTGTTCCGCATTGTGCACTTGTTGAACATTTTCTGACATTATATTCACACAAAATCTTATCATCAAAGCCTGTGTCATTCATCATCGAAGGATAATGGGTTGTACCCCTTCCAATCCAGATCAAACCGGTGTGTCAAAGATGAGACAAAGCCATAAAAGTGTGATATTTTTTAAATGATATACTGTTGATATACTGCAATTCTATGAATGTATTCATATATATGCATGACCACTGATGCATTTTGGACATGTTATATCAGAATGTTTTTCATCTCCTTTCCGTTCATTATATCTTACTTTAATTTTTCTTCGGTATATTTCTTTTCATGCATAAAATCATGTGTACAATATTGCATGGACGCAATATTCTATGATTTCTTGTTTATGACTACCATCCAATACAAAGCGAAACATAATGCTGTGTCTATCCTTTCGAAATAATAGTGTGCCTCGAACCAACTATTTATTTTAACGCCCGTGTATTTGTATTTTGTATTTAAACGGTTTTATTTATCAATCTTGATTTCTTGTGGGAAGACATTTCTCCAGCAACTTGGGAGGTTTGCAAGTCTTCTCTACTTTCTTACAGTTTTGTGTGTACATATATATAATGTGTATATATCCATCAGTACTCTGCATATTAACCTTTTAGAATAGGATACTGGCCTGAAGTTCAAGCATACCTGGTGTCTCGGACTATCTAATCTATTTTTAATCAATTGGTCATGACTCTTTTGTAAGTTATATATTTTTCGGCACTCAATTGGCGAAAGTTTAACGATTGTGAGGCTCCCAGTCCTTGCACTTTCACACCGGCAGTATGATTTGGAGTACCAATGTGATCAAATATTGATATTAGGATTTTTCTAATTCAGCATTTAACTCATTTGCATGCAATGTCCTCTAAAAAGAAAGAACGTTATTCAATATTCAAGTCAATATTTTTTAATAGGATTAACTTTTTTATCAACATTTCATTGATACCCTCAGTGACACAACCAACCTATAACACAACTTGAACATTCAATGCTCGTAGATTCATATTGTCCTCAAAATCATAAACGGTAAAATAAATTTCAGGTCAGAAGACCTCTTGTGTGACCTTGTCTCAAGACGGAGAGTCAAACATGACGCCATCCGAGGAGACGGAGATGAGGGATGTCCTTCGTGGCAAGCTGGATTCACTTCCGGTTATTCCAGCGAGTGTGTTTCGGGTTTACCTAGCGTCATCGTCAACAGGCAAGAATAAATTTTGTTAACATTAATCAAATTGGAAAATTTAATCATTACTTAAGAAGGCTTTATGAAGCGGAGGAATGGGACAATGCCTGGGAATGATCATTGACCGTGCTGACTTTAATAAACTTCGTTCTGGCGTGACAAAACGGATAATTATAGATCCACATGCATTGTTAGTCAAATTAAATCTTGAAATCCCCCCCCCCCTTAAAAAATCCCATGTATTTGCTTGGGATTGACTGATATAGAAATGCTTTGGAGAGGATTGTCTATTAAAGGCACCACATAGAATACTCCCCTGTTTCAAATCTTTAAGTTATTTGTATATAAGATTATTTCTTTTATAATAGATTTTCTCAATATCAGACCTGTAACCTTAATGTAAATTCATCGATGTGATTTACGACTATACGAGAAGGGAATGGGTCCTTCGATCATGGGACAATTTCCACTGGCCACTTTGATAATTCTTGATTCTCAATAATTATGGAAATATGAAATATGAATATAATAGTATGGCAGGCAGGAGCTATGAAGAATATCGATTGGAGAGATTGAATGACTATTGTAGAGTCCTTTTAATGAATGCATGTGTATCATACATGTATAGGTTATAATCAATAATACTCCTAATTCTCGTATGTTGTTGTATTTGAATATGAGACTTCTTTTCTTATGTTTTCACTGCTCTTCTCGTGGTTAGAGGAGTGTGAGGTCAAAAAGATCTTTTTGATAGTAGTTGTATGTTTGTGGAATTTTATATATTCTGTACTCAAGTACACAGTATTTGACTTTGTTCTCTAAAAATGTCTTTGTGTAAACGCGGTGGTATTATTATATTTTATAAGGCAACGCATGAAAACATTTATGATGAATACTGCGTCTTTCTTTTCAATGTAATTGATTAAATATGATATAGGCCTATAATGAATTTTAAAATA
Source organism: Sthenelais limicola (assembly GCA_942159475.1). Classification (NCBI taxonomy): domain Eukaryota; kingdom Metazoa; phylum Annelida; class Polychaeta; order Phyllodocida; family Sigalionidae; genus Sthenelais; species Sthenelais limicola. The sequence goes on along the minus strand of OW804097.1, from coordinate 63,814,567 downwards.
AAATTTAATTCGATGGTCAGATATCCAGCTGTGGTGACGCACTGTTGACTGACTACATAACAGCTTCATTGCTCCGATACTGAGATTAAGATCAAGTGTTTAGTGGAAGAAATTACGTACATATTTACTCTTTAATCAGTTTAGACCTTGTACCTTGAGATCTACAAAAGGTCACTTATTTTATAGGCAAAAAAAGACACCGTATTCTGGCCTTCTTCCCATTAAACATAGACCGTAACTTTGTTGTCGCGCCATTTCTTCAATTTTGTCCTAGAAATATTTATTCTTTTCATGGCAGGACATTTCGTGTACCTATAGACTATCGGTATTCTTTTCATTCCAGGACATTAATGTCTATTAGAGCTATGGATTCAGGGTATATTGGTAAATGCTATTAGCGTTTCCATATTGTTTTTATCTATAAAAGTAAAAGACATAACTCTGAGATCTCAAGGGTTCACAAGTGCCCTTTCCATGTGCATAAGATATATATGTTAAATGCGCCTACGATTCGGAATGGGTGTTCCATAACCCCCTGCCCTGCCATAACCCCATGTCTCATAGAGTGCCCTTTCATAATATATACCCGTCGTGTTAAAGCCAGCCATGCAGTGTTGAAATGAAGGTACTTATAATTATTACTGGCGTCATGTATGTATATCGGAAAAGAGCTTGCCAAGTCCTTCTCCAAATATCATTACTGGAAGCTCCACATAAATCAGGTTCCTACTGTTATGGCTAAACGGGCCTAATGTCAATTAGGATCCTTTTAGCACGTTAGCTAGATACTTTGGTCACAGAGTGTATTAAACTCGCGTTGTTGCCCTATAATTGATTTAGCAGTATGTGAATAACGATGATTATTGGTTATTTGGCTCGCTTTCTTCCCATTAGATATGTGCATAGAACGAGCTGTGTTAGCAAAGAACGTATATCCAGAACTAAGGGAGTACTGCCGAAGCCATTACAACACTGACCTACAGGTAAACACCATCGCGGAATGAGTATCTGCGTTGCTAGACATCGGATATGTGTGTGTTGCCATGTTATAATCAGCCAAATAAAATGTTCACAAACATACATTATTTAAGTACGAGTCATGCTCTATATTGCGCTTGCATATATTATACAAACATACAGATTTTGTTGTTTAAATTGTTTTAATGTAATATAAATATGCTGTTATGTATTAGATAAACATTTATTTACGCTGTCCTACCTACAAAATAGAAGAAACGCCTTCCTGAAAAAAATAAAGCAGTGGACCATTGAGCTTCCAATCATCTCAACTTATTATATGGCAACCACGCAAGCAATAAACTGCGGAAAATGTGTAAATCACACCTATATGTTCATGTAGGACAATTATATGGACAAATTCGCCCCTTACAAATTAAGAGGGCAAACCACTTCAATTTACCTTCACTGAATGTTAATTGAAGATGACTGGACATGACATAATTAGAAGTTTTTATTGTCTAAATGATTTATATGATTGCATGTATAGCTGAATGTTGCAATAAATTTAAAACAACGAACCTATTTTTTGTTACAGGTTCTAGATCTAAGACTTGGAGCAGAATTTTCGGAAGATCCAACTGCAGTGCCCCTCCGCTTGCAAGAGATAAAAAAATGTCAACAGCTTTCTCTGGGAACCAGCTTCGTGGTACGTTCTAAAATAGTATTAAGCTCTCATGAATATCGTGGGAACTTTCCAAATTAGTTCCATTGTTGTAAATATATAAATAAATGACAATGGTTGAGCCATGTAACTGGGGTATCTAATTGCTGAATCGTTCCATAATTAGATAAAGCTACATTCCCCCGTGACACATGTTGGCATATTGCCATGGATGGTTTTAATATAAATTTCTTTCTATTTCGATAGCGTTTCCAACAATACTAATACTTGTACCGATATACTCTGTATGTGTTTGTTTGTTTTGGGTGTACTATTATTATATTATATACTATGAAGAAATAACACTTATAAACTTGCATTATGCATAGTTGCCTCCTTTTGATTATAAATTCAATGTCACCTACGGTATGCACTGAAAGAATTAAAACTCTTATTAAATAATCACCAAATTTGAAAAAGATCTGATTTGCACAATGTCGATAGTAATGTATACATGAGGGTAAATTACATAAGAAAGTAAGGTCGACTAACGTCGGAATGATTTGATTGATAAAGTATTGTTTTATAATTTTTCATACTTTATATATTAGCTGCATGCATAAAGTATATGGACATATATATACAGCCTTTAAACAAAAATTTCATTCACACAGCTGCTGATCGGTCAAAAGTACGGATCATCCATTCTACCCACCAATATCGTGGCCCGGGAATTCGAGCAAATCAGAACCTACCTCTCTACAGGACAGGCGGCGCTCCTCGACACGTGGTACACGCGCGATGACAATGCCTGCCCGCCAGAGGTCGTGCTCCGTCCCACCGTCACCGGAAGTTGGGGGAAGGCCGCTTCCGAATGGCGAGAGACAGCTGGTGAACTGCGCAGAGCACTCCAAGAGGGCGTCAGACGCAGTGTTCAAGTTGGCAAATTGGAAATGGACATAGAACCGAAATACTTCCTGTCGGGTGTGTAGTTTTATCTGATTATTGACGCCTGGTTCCCAGAAATGTACACTATTATAATATTATAGGCGTTTTATATGAAATAACGTATCTGGTGTGGGATACGTTGCGTGCCACTGTATGCGATAGGGAAAAGTCCACAAAAGGACCTTAATATGTTCCTTTTTAGATTATCAAAGGCGCATATATACATTATTTTAAAAATTAGTTCACTGACTCGTTGATTAAAGTCGCCTAGAATATTGCACTCTTTACTGCAATGCATAACTCGTACAATATTCACACTCCTTCAAGTTCAAATCGTTAGTTAACCTGTATGTATTTTTGTAATAAAGAATTCAATTAGATAACCAATGTCAATTCAGACAGAATTAGACAACCTCGTGATTCTTTTTACCAGGAAACTTGCATTCTAGGCTAGCCACTATTGTGAACTGCTCACCCACAAGTAACTAATTTCTTTTCTACATTACAGAACTGGAAACTGAAGTTGAAAAGGGGATATTAGAGGATCAAAATGCCAACTCCAGATGTCTATTGTTCCATCGAAAGTTAGAAAATGTCAACTTATCTCATGAACTGGCAAGTCATTTCGTCGACCTGGATGCCTCTGGCAATTTAGATACACATAAGCAATCCCTTTGTAACCACATAGCAAGTCAGAAAGTTCCTTCAAAGATCCATTCCAACAATATACACCCATTCACGGTTCAATGGACGGACGAAGGAGGAATTAATGAAGAAGAACATGCCGATTACCTACAAGACTTCTGTAAGGCTTTTAAAGAAGCCATGCTTGAGCAGATCGACGCCAAGATGACCAAGCGCGCCGACTCAGGGTTTCAGAAGGATGAGGTAGTCAGAGAAATACTTGAACATGTACATGAATGCTCCAAAAGAAGCACTCGCATTCATGGCAGAGATGATATTCTGCAACGCATACGCCATTACGTTACTGAAAACTTTAACCAACCTCTGGTATTGTATGGAAAACCGGGAATTGGTAAATCGTGCATCATGTCAAAAGCAGCATCATTGGTAAGTATGCAGGACGGAAATTAAATAATCACCAAATTTGAAAAAGATCTGATTTGCACAATGTCGATAGTAATGTATACATAAGGGTAAATTACAAAAGAAAGTAAGGTAGACTAACGTCGGAATGATTTGATTGATAAAGTATTGTTTTATAATTTTTCATACTTTATATATTAGCTGCATGCATAAAGTATATTAAGTGTGTCTAACAACAATTAAGCACATGTATACCTATACATTAATTTAACTAGATCGTCGTTCTTCCTGGATAGATGTCATGGAATGTAATAATGTATTATTTGAATTATTCATGGGGATTGAAACATGGGAATGGTTGCATGAGATTACTCATGGGAATCAGTTCAATTCCCTTATATAGTAAAGTGGTAATCTATTATTTATATTAATCCCTTTGGCTTAATTAATCCTGCAACTACGGGGGAAATGAGCCAAACCAGTTTAAACTCACATTGTGACCCTGAATGAATTGTTTGATTCATGCTTAAAACATGCAGGAATTAAAGGTTATTCATGACTAGACCATCATCAGTTAGCACTAATCAATATGATACTTTCTTCAATAGGTTTCTCTGTGGCTTGAAGATTACCCATCCCCAACTGTGGTCATTACCCGATTCCTTGGCACCACCCCCAGTTCATCTAGTCTGGACGGGCTATTACGTAGTATATGCCAACATATGCACAGAATATTTGATACCTCTGTAGTCCTACCTGACGACCACGAAGAACTAAGAGAACATTTCCTTCAACTTCTCGAAGAAGCTCCTCCTCACCTAACAATTATTATTTTCCTTGATGGTCTTGAAAATCTTATCAATGATGACCAACAATCGGCCAACAACCCCATTTGGATGCCCAACAGATTGCCAGACAACATCAAAATCATAGCATCCTGTATAGATTCAGACAAAGGTAAAAAGATCTTGAAGGACTTGAGGAAAAAGAAGATATCCAAAGAGCAATTTGAAGAAATACATCCACTAGATCCAGATACTAGTAAAATGATGATGAAGTCCTGGATGACCAATGCAAGACGAACACTCACTCCCCAGCAATGGAGAGCTGTTAATGAGGCACTTCATCAAGGCTGCTCGCCTCTGTATTTGAAATTATTGCTTGAACATATCACTACATGGAAATCTGATAACATTGAAATTGATCTACCGTCCACCTCTGAAGCATTCTTTTCACTTGTGATCGATGCACTTGAGGCGAAACATGGCAAAAATATGGTTTCAACAATTTTGGGTATGATCATGTTCACAAACTATGGACTAACTGAAATAGAAGCGGAAGATATGCTGAGCCTTGATGATACAGTAAGTATGATTGAGTGGCAACAACCTGAACCATTTTATACAATAAATGTGAAAGTGTTTTATGTAATTGTTCTGTATGTATATAATTTATATTATTTCATGCAAGGACGGGTATGTGCAAGAGAATAGCTCATGAGGCATGCCTCAAATTGTTATCACTTATCCAAGAGAATCACATTCAAATAAGTATAATCGCAGTTCCCTGCAAAAATAAGTTGATTATACCTTTTTCTCATTCTTTCAGGTCTTAACCAACATTTTCAAGGACTATGTCCCTCCTGTGCGTCGGATGCCAAGTATTCTTTGGTATAAACTTCTGCATGATATTAGGAACTTCATCAGTTACACCTCTGTAGATTCCAAGTCAGTGATTAAATTTACCTACATGGTCTGCGAAAAAGAACTTAAGCAAAGGTATCTGGCAACATGGGTTACTGCTGTGGGAAGTCGCGTAAAAAATCTATTCATTGATTACTTCACAGGACGATGGCATGAATTGGAAAAGCCTTTCAAATACTTCCCCAATCAGCAGAAAATGCTAGGATTGAAAGAACCTGACTCATCTGCATTCAGATCCGTTCCAAGCCAGCCAACTTTAATCAAATACACAGAGAATGATCAGGTGCAATGGCATGTCAACTATCGTAAGGTCAGAGTGCTTTCATCAGTGCTTTACAATGATGCCATTTATTGGGACAATGAAGAAGCCCTGTTCAGATTCATGCGGTTAGTCCCCTTCAACTTTGAGATGCTGACAGCTTTGCTTCTCATGGATGAGTGGCAGTTGTTGATGCGCATTTTACAGATAAGGCAGGTTATTGATGATGAAGATGGTGAATTTGAAAAGAGGCAAGTGGCTCTTTATATCAGATGCTTGGTAAGTCTGAGAAAATATTTGGTGGAGAACCCATCCAGCATTATGATACACCTGGTTGGACAATTACTTGGCCATTACAATTTCTTGACACATCCCACTGCACTTATCCGGCAGGCAGACAAAGCTGCTGCAAGGCAATTCTGTGCTTTGACTTGTCCTTACCAACAGATTCCACTTGCTGGAGAAATCATCTACCTGGAAGCGTCAAGACACAGCACACCTATTACAAACTGTTGTTTTATAGGCAATTGTCTATTCACGGTGTCTGATAAATTAGTTGGTGTTTCATTTGACAACTATGGTCATCAATCCAGCATAATTGTCAACACGAAAATACAGGGTATTCCAAAAGGAGACTATTTCAATCTGATGGAAGTAGTGGGGGCGAACATGCCTAACGATATCATTGAAGAAGGTGACAATCAAAAGCTTCTGGCTTCTGGGAAGATTGCACTTGCATTGCGTTATCAACCAAAGGTGTTCATTATAAATGTTATGAGCGGACAAATACTCCATGCCATTGATTGTGGGAGAGATTTGTCCAACGAAGACAAACAACAAAAGATCACTCACTTGAAAGTTATAGCCCCTACTGTGCAAGATTCTCAAATTCATGTCACTCTTTCAAATGGGGCAATGGTGCTTGTTTATTCGTGTCAGACTGGAAAATTCCTCTATTCTATGTCATCCAAAGACAATAAAGTACTAGACATTGTACAAATGGAAGACGGATGTTTCTGTGCACTCCTACAAAATGGAGAGGTTACGGTACTTGATAACATACAAGGGAAACAAGCTAGAACAAATAGTCATCTACAGCAGCAATCCCAGCCTCTTTCAACTTTGAAATATGGGTACAACTTGACCTCCTGGAATAGAGGAAAATGGGGATCTATTGGGAGTGATGTCTTGATTCTTGGAGTAGACAATGGACAATTAATGGGTTTCTTTGGAGTAAATCCATGTCAAGCCGAAACAGCATCTCCTATCTCAGCAAGTGTAAAGCTTCCCGACCAAACACCAATCCATTACATTGATACAGATGTTAAAGGTTTAAGAACCAGAGTGGCTCTTGCATTGGTGTGCACAGACAATTGGGTTCACTTAGTCAAGTTTGAAGTGGGACGAAACAAACAGTGCTCTACCACTTTAGCAGCAAGTATGAAAAAGCAGCTAGAAGAGGCACTGCTCTTTGATGATGTTCTAGTTGGCCGCCACTTGAATGCTATCCTGGTTGCATCTTGTGGTAACCAAGGCGATGGATCCTATTCAATTAAAAAGCTAGCAGTTCTTGATATACATACTACGCCAATTGTGCTGATGAAACCCTCAGCTATGGGTAGGTCTTTTAGACCTCTTATTTCAATTTCTTAAAGTTTGATAGATTTCAAGTCCAAAAGATTTAAATTCACCCCTTTATTCTAAAGGGAGTTTTATCTATGGACGAGAAGTCAATAAGACCTTTTCTGATTTAGCTTAGACCAATTGTGATTAAAAATACACAATTCGTACATCTATGTCTATTTCAGTGTCAGCAACCCAAACTAATCGAATGGTGGCGGCAGTATCAGAAGATGGCTCATGCAAAGCGTTCAATCTAGCAACAGTTCAAATGTCAAGTGACCATATCACAACTTATGAGAGAATGGAAGGTGCAATATCAACCATAACAGCAGGCGTTTCCTTAGCAGCAACGACAGAAAATGATAACAGGTTGTGAAATATATTATGCTTCAAAGGATTTTCATTATACAAACCACACCATAGTGCAAAGGGGCAGATCGTATTAAATTGTAGGCCAACCATTTTGCTAAATATATCCTCAACCAAGGAAAATTCTCTTGACGGAGGTTCAATATCTATTCCTCATGTCTTACACTTGGATAAGGTGCTATTCATCTTTTATGATTCATTGGCTTCTTCTTAGAGGCATGGTTGCTGAATTATTTATTTCTCCACTTTCAGTCAGGTTGCTGTATTCGATGTCCAGACAGGTTCGCTGATGAAGCTGTTCTCCCACTCAGACTGTGTGAAACAGTGCTGCTTTTCCACAAATGAACGTTATTTGGCAACAATAGATATCAAGGGATCTTTCAGAGTATGGGATATATTGGTAGCTGCTAGCACAGTGGAAATCTCTACCCCAATTCTGTCCTACAAATTAAAGGTAATATATGATATGACAATCAATCTCTGCACCTCGTTCCCTAACTTACCTTGTCTCCTTTTTTGTATACAGTGCATTTAAATTTCAAAGTAGAATTTAGAATTGATAACCAAAATAGCTTATTTTAAATAACTGCTATATAAATTATCTTTTTAAGGGGGCGAAGTATTGGCTTTTCTGGTGCCAAGACAGCCACTTCCTCATCGTTTGCGACTGTGGAACACACGTGAGAGTACATCCAAAAATGAAGGAAATTAAAGAGACAATCAATCCGCTTGTTCCCCAACCATTGCTAGATGTAATCATGAACAACAGGGATGAGGTATTGGCACTTGGCGCTGAGGGTAGAATATTGACATCCAGCAAACCGGGTGAAACCACCGAAATGTACAGAATGGACCTGAAGTCAAAGACTGGACTGTCTATTTCCAAATATGGCAATACAATCTGGAAATTGGGCGTTAGTGGGCAGAATACTTTGCTCTTAATCGGTGACACATTGCTTTGCTGCAAGCTAACCTCTAACAGTATATTCCCAATGCACAAAGGAATGTCTGCCGATGCACACTTGCTTGCTGCAGGCACAACCATGGCTTTCATCAACAGAGGAAAACTGTCAGTATTGACTGACTTGGATGGCGGTTGGAACGTTTTTGATTTCAACATAAAAAACAACATGGTTTGCTTGACAGCTGATGGAAAATATGCTGTTATTGTGGAAGAACCGAAAACGTTGAAGCTTATAAGAGTCGAAGACAGACAAGAACTTGCGTCCTTCTCCTTCCTTGTAGATATATCTTCCCTCCAAGTTAGCAGTGATGGAGTATTCGTCATCGTTGGGGGAGTGGATGGCCGCGTTTATTCATATGTAATCGCCGATCCAGACGATTCGTCACACGATGAAAGAATTAAGAACCTTCCAAGCAGACAACAACCAGTAATTCTACAAATTGAACGCCCCCATGACCCTAGATACAAAGTCCTTAGGAATATGACTGTAGACATGGAAACAAGTTCTTTCGCCGGAAGTGAAGGCGAAAGTGACGAGGGTGGGGAGGACTCTTCAGATGAAGATGAAAGTGACGTGGGAAGTGCGGAAGGCAATCTAAGTGACTTTGGATCATCTGGTGATGATGACGATAATGATGATTTGGATTCGTCTTCGGAGTCAGAACAAAGTATAAAGCAGAAAACAACAAGGCCGAAATCTAGCCAAAAGAATGTAAGAAGAGAAAGTGCTAAGCAGGAACGTTCAAAACCAAAACCTATAGCCAACGGAAAAAAGCAGAATTCAGTGTTCATGCCCCTTCCCAACGGCACTGTCTGCTTGGCACCAGTTTCCTATCGCCAGCCTGTCTTACAAGGTGGTTACAAAAACCGAATACAAAAGCTCAACAATCGATTTACAGAAGTTGATATTTCTAGTAGGCCATATACTCAAGCAGATAAAAGTGGACAGGTAACAAGGAGTGCAGAGGTGCGGAACATATGGACAGCTCCAGTTTCTCGGGATGCTAGACGTGCAAATGTCCGACTAACCAGTCTGCATTCTAGGAAGGGAACTAGTAGTATGGCTTCCCCAAGACCATCTTCTGGGGAGGGCTTGTCGGGCTCAAAGGCTTGTGTCATATCCTGAAAAAAAGGTTTTGGTGAGCTGTTTGAGGCTTTAAAATTTTAAAATAACTTGATTCCTATCATCACATCTTGTTTTTGAACATTGACTTAACAAGAAATTCATTTTGATGAATCTTTAGATATAAAAGGTTATTAAAGTAATCGTAAAGCATTGGTTGTAAGCTATTACTATCATAACAAAGCTATGTATTGCAGAGATGTATATAGTACACTATTATGTTCACTAATATGTTCACCAATCATGAACAATCAATCCTATATTCCTTATCTCATTGTGGAGTAATTATTGGCTTCCCTGGAACCATACTTTGCTGGAAGAGGCAACTGCACGTCATGAATTGTTTCCCAATCTCACATATTCACACAAAGGTGATCACATATGATGGGTGAATACATTCCAAATCAATAATTGTATATAGCATTATTTCATTTTTTTCTTCCGGATGTATAATACCTAATTGTATTAACAAATGAATGCGACAGAATATATTGGTATAGTATTAACCAACACAAATTATGATAAGTGCTTTCAAGGAAACTGAAGTATTTACGTGCTTAAATCGTGCAAATTCAATGTGATAATTCCATGACTTTCTTAAAGATTCTTGATGGCGTATTAAATTCTCCCCAGTTTTCTGAAGTCAGGTTTTTATTGGCAGACTCCCTACTGTCTTGCAACCAGGATCCGGTTATGAAGAGAATATCTCTCTTTCAATGTAATGCTCCTATTAGGAGTGAAGCTGAACTGCAAAATACATCCAATTTAGATGTACTACACTGTCTGGATTAAAGCTGCATATATGTTACGAGAAAAAAATGTCTTGCCGAGTTCACTGATTGTTTGACTTATATGGGAAGGGATCAATTTGTTACTGCTGTTTTATGTTTATGCGATAATTTGAGGTCGAATGGGCCAACAGAAAACGAGCTTGCGTGAGCGATAATGAGTGAAGCCACCACAGCAATGGATTTCGAAATATGGATGCGCACATTTGCGGCAAAAAGAACAGTGTGTAATCCTAACAAAATAATTAGTGCAGAATGTGCAGGAAAGGTTTGTGGTCAATGTTAACTGATTAGAATGTAGCTTGAATATGTGTCTTCCTAATCATGATAATAAATGGCACACATACATGCAGCATGCTGTTCTACTTTTTACACAGCTTTACCATCATTTCCTTTATTCAGGTATTAGAACGAATGCACATGCCGACCTGTTAACGTTCATTTTACATTTGGATGCATTTATAGATATGCATCATTTATGTGTATAATAATAATAATAATAATAATTATACTATTCCCCAGTTAAAGTCGTGAAAAAGGCCGGTTCGGTCCCAAAGGCTATACACGCTCCGTCCGTTTCTATAGAAAGCAATCGATGTATAAATTGCTTATTACACAAATCTGATTGGGTTAATACAATACCTATGTGCACATGCATGTGATCAACAAGACAACTGTATTGGTGCTTCCCTATTTATTGTGTTTTGCTTTATATCTTCAATAGTACAATTGATACCTTCTCATTTTGCAGTTCAGGTCGTCCCTTGTTCCTATGGCATAATTATAGCGGTAAAAACGACATCAAAAAGCAAAACAAAAATAAAGTTTGAAAGCCAGCTCCAAAACAGATACTGAAATGACTTAAGGATTAATTTAAAAGTAGCCAGTCTAAGGTAAGAGAGAACATACATTTGCCGCACCTCGTCAAGATACGCACTGAATGAGATTGAGTTGGGGTGAAATAGGGCATGAAAGAACTCTCTCAACAAGGGACTGCATAAAGGGAAGATAGTCGTGAACATGAACACTCATTTCGGTATAGGATTCCAAGAAAACACCTTTTTTGCTTTTTATCCTTCCTCCTTTTATGCTTTCAACGGAGAATATCCATTTGTGGATGGGGATTCTTCCTATATAGAAGGACATGGTTTGAGCAGCAACACTGGGAATCACTCAGCAATATACCAGCATGGAAGTTCTAAGAGGGTTTATTTTCATTTGCCTCTGCGTATTTACCAGGACTGACATCGGTCAAGACATAGCATGTCCACATTATTGCCAATGTCAATTAATTGATAACGGAGACCACGTTGTCAGATCGATATGCTTGTTCAATAAGATCACATCAACCGACACTCTCGATGGATTAGACTTTCAACAGACAACATGGCTTCAGTTGGTGTGTCTGAATCCCGAAGCTTTAAGTGAAATCTCCCCAGACGCCTTTTACCGACTGAACCAATTAATTAGACTTGATATTTTCAGCTGTAACTTTGGAAGCATCACTGACACGACTTTCCCTGGTATTTCGCCAACAGTCAAGAACTTCACGTTGGTATCGAGTAACCCAACCATAGAACGCGCCTGGATCAGTTCCGCTACGAACTACCAACACCTGGACTTGAGTTTAAATAAACTGTCGATGTTCCCAGAAGGTTACTTCTGTGAATTGGAATCGCTTAAAAGTTTGAACATTTCATATAATTCTTTTGAGGATTTCGATGACCTGGGAATACAATGCGCAATAGGCCAATCGGGATGTGATATCTGTCTCCCCGAGCTTGACACCTTGGATATAAGCGATGGAGAGTACGGAACCCTTGATGTCAGGCTTTCTGAGAACATGCCGAATCTAAAGAATTTTGTCGCCCAAATTAGTGAGATTCGAGAGATCGAAGAATTCATTTTTCAGGGTTTATCCAAAATTGAACATATTGATTTAGCCTGGAATGCGCTTGAATATTTGCCGGATGATATATTTAAGAACCTTCCCAATCTGATCTCCATCAGCATAGCGGGGAATGAATTTTTCAATCTGAATCCAGAAATATTTGCATCGACAGGACAATTGAAATATTTGGATGTTTCATCAAACTTTATCTCAGATGTGGGTTTGTTCAATGAAACACTTGCATTTCTCGAAGTTTTAGAAAACCTCCGATACCTTGATTTGTCTTCAAATTTCTTCTTTGAATTGTCATCGGACATATTACAAAACAAGCCCGAATTGACAAAGTTGCGTATGCTTTTCTGTGACTTAGGTGAAATTGAAGAGGGTGTTTTTCAAAATGCTCCGAAAATCGAGGCGCTTAATATGGGAGGGAATGTGTTGACATCTGTTAAAGAAAATACATTTATGGGTCTTACTAAACTAAAATTATTAGTGTTGGCCTCTAATGAAATTGCGGATATTCACCCCCGAGCTTTTGACCATGTTTCATCGATTGAGCGCCTCTTTATTTTTCGCAACAGTCTATCACAACTCCCAGAAACTTTTAAAAGTTTGGTGAATCTTAAAGAACTGTATGTAGGGGATAATCAATTTGAGACACTCGACGCCGATATTCTGAATTCACTTCAAAATCTCAGAGAAGTATATTTCGACGGCAACTACTTAACATCTTTGCCTGAAAATATGTTTGGTCCTGGCAATCAAGTGGAGGTAATTGATCTAAGTTACAACAGCATCGAAAGCATTCAGGAAAGTACATTTACATACATGGACAACTTGAAAAAACTCTGGATCAACACAAACTATATCAAAACCATAGGCAGTTCATTGTTCAGGCTCCCGAGTCTCTTGGAACTGGACTTATCTTTCAATGAGATCGAAGAGCTAAAGGCGCAAAGTTTCCCCAATTCTCTGATGCGTTTGAATATTTCCCATAACACGATAACGCGGGTGTCTCAAGATGCCTTCCAAGGGATGCAGGAGATTGAGAGCATATCGCTGGTACAAAATGAGTTGGGCTATTTCCCGCCGACCAATATTCGCACCTTGGGTGCTTCTCCTCCCAAGGTGAGCGTCCAAGGTAACCCTCAGCATAGCTGCCAGTGTAGGCAGATAACAGACAGTTCAATACTGACCTGTGAGAAGGGACACATACGCCATTATGGCCAGCTCCTCTCATTCAATGACTACATTCAAAGGGCGGACATAGTCTGCCAATATAATTCCGACTGCTCTGTGGAAAATTGCGACTGTTGTGGTGAAGACAATTGCCACTGTGCTACAACATGTCCTATAGGATGCTCATGTTTTAATAGTTATGATAGGAGTATTGACATGACAACATGCACTTCTTCAAATATACAAGCGATTCCACCCAATTTGCCAATATCCACAACCCACTTGAAACTTGCTGGGGCGTCAATTGGCCGGTTAAAATCAGGATCGTTAGATAGGTATAGCAATTTAAGGGAGTTGTATTTGAACTCAACAGAAATAACTGAAGTTGAGCCGGGAGTGTTTGAAGACTTCGAAAATCTTGCGATTCTAAGACTCGATTCAAACCATATAGTTTCATTCGATCCATCAATCTTCAAAAAGTTGCCAAATTTAAATGATCTGCATCTCGAGGACAACAAAATAACTCAATTCGATTTTGAAACATTTGATTACCGAGGGGCTACGTTCAAAGTAACATTGGGTGGGAACCCGTGGCTATGTGACTGCAACTTTGGTCATCTCTTCAAAGCATGGTTGGAGCAACGTTTGGCAAGGATAACAGACGTAGAAGACATAACGTGTGGCTCTGTCGATTTGCAAGCGCCTTCCCAACTAGTCTATTCAGGGATTCCCGTTGTGAATGCCAATTTTAGTGAATGTGGTGAGCTTCCAGATGATCTTTTTCGCGAAAAACAAGGTCCAGGTATCAATTCACCGGAGGCATCAAATGATGGTGTGTCTACAAAAAGCATCATAATTGGCTCAGCAGTGGGTGGGGTTCTATTGCTAGTTCTTGCCACTCTAACTGTCACATATGTGTGTGTTCGAAGGAAAAACAGCATATCCAAAACAAACAATAATCCTTCGCCCAAGACAGTGTTCCAGAAGCATATGGGTAGGACGTGGAGAAGTGTTAGTTCTAGATATTCCAATGGCGGTTATGACCCTGATACATTAGATGGTGTATCTTACAGCCAAAGCCAACACAATACTCGAGGCCTGGGATCGGTCTTGTAGCAGTAAAATTTAATTTTGTTTTCGTGCTGCGCATGAACTTTCTGTCATAATGAAATGTGCATGATAAAATTATATCGAGATATGATATGCAACATGACTTCCCGGCTAACTGTTGGTAATTCACTGCTATGACTTGTAAATACGATATCTACTCTTACAGTTCTTTTATTTCTCTAGTTTTATTCCTTCTGTACATAGTTCCAAAGTTTGGCATTTTTCTTGCCATTAAATTAATCATAATAGTCTGTGTTTAACATATTGTAATATTGTTCAAAAATAAAATCAACAGACAAATCAAACTCGTCACTTCTTGCTTGTACAAGTAAATTTTGAGTTGAGTTCATGTCATTATAGGGGAGTTGCATATGCCGCTGCGCGTGTTCATTACAGTGCATGCTGGGTTAGGGTGAGTTCAGGCTTGAGGTTTGAAATATTTAGCAGCATTCTTGTAAAAAATTGCAAGAATGTTTTCACCAATATCATAGCTTGTGTAAATGATCTATCAAATCCAAATGCATCATGGGAAAGATGGAGGCATAATTATGAATATTTACAATGGAGCACCGATAAATGTTCCATGCTGAATATTGTATGTCTTCTATAGAGCTTTCACTTATATACAACTCCCATAATTCTATGCGAATCAGGATACAAGATGGCGGAAATCCCCTATTGGTGACGGCAGTAAGTTTGATATGATTGTATTGTACACATTTCCTTTTTCAATACATTACAAGGAATCCTGTGAATCAGCTTTCATATAAGTCCGGGGCTACGTTGTAAATGGTGTTACAAAAAGATGCTCCTATCAGTTCTTGTTGAAAGCTTCGATACACAATATTTATGTATCCACAACAAAATGCCTCATGGTAAATTATTTTAGATTTTGAAGGACGAACATGCCAAGCGACATATCTGAAATTCTGGTGCAAAATGATATAGAACTATTACTTTTTAATATGTACCCACAATACCGAATACATATCGTCAGTAAGAATTGCAGGGGAAATCGCTGTTGATTTTGCATACAGATGTTGGCGCTTTCGGTGTACACACAAATTTCTGCCGCGATTTTACTACCTTTACCACTACAACACAATATTGTGGATTCCTATCAATCTCCCTACATCCAGATTCGCGGCGAATTGTCGCTAAGCCCACTCCGCCACTAAATTGATTTGATTTTGTAACTATTTTATTCAGGACTATTTAAACATTTTTATACATCTAGCATAAATATTTACTTAAATAATATACTTCCTTAAATACAATCATAGATGAGACAAATTATTCGATACATCAATAAAAGAGTATACAGACATATGCGCAGGGGGGCGTGGTCGTGTCGGATGGTGTATAAAGGTGGTACGATGACATATATATCTAATATGAATATATAACCAGAGGCAGGAGTGCCGTTTGGGCAGCAAAGCACATTTATTCAGTACCCAATACAATACATAGAATAAAAGAAAAAATTTTCAAGATAGGCGAAACGATGTGAACGTTTCCGCGGCTGAGTTCAAAGTGGCTAGATCGAATGGGCGTGGCAAGGTGGGCGGGGCTCGGCGATGCTGATTGGCCGAACCCGCGGTGACGTCATAGATGAGAAGTAAACACAGCCACGCGCTGCGATATGGGCGTTGTCAACCCAACTGTAGATATGCGCAGGGGGGCGTGGTCGTGTCGGATGGTGTATAAAGGTAGTACGATGACATATATATCTAATATGAATATATAACCAGAGGCAGGAGTGCCGTTTGGGCAGCAAAGCACATTTATTCAGTACCAAAAGCCCAAACACACTACAACGATGAGGAGATAAGAGCATCAATCTTTAACTCATGGTCCAATGAAGGAGATATATACTTTTCTACACAATCCGACCTCCAACGGCCTCTGTTCTTTATATCTGACAAGCAGATGCCTCTTGACGACATGTGAGTTGCAGACCCTCTCCTGAGAGAATGCATAGTAAAATGACCCACAAATCCAGCTCTAGCACACAAATCCGCAAGCAATGTATTCAAATAATTATAAGACATAGACTCTCCATTGGGGAGGCTGAATGCACATGAATCAGAAGGAAGAGACTTCCAGGCGAATATCTTCTTTATGTAGTATACAGGGCATAGCTCGTTTACTGGAGAACTAGCCACTGGGATGACGAATGGCTCAGAAGTAGTTTTAGAAGATTTCACAGCACAGGATAATCCCCATTTATGGAAGGAAATGTCACTCCGACGTATAGTGTGAGATGATTCAATCACATGGCCAACTCTAAGCATAGAGCGAAATAGAAATATATAAATAGTCCAGGCCAATACATGTTCATATAGTTCAAAATTCAACAGATGAAATAATCTCTTGAGATGACGAGGTAATAGTGGAGATGCTGGGATCACTGCTGAACCTGGGAGTTTAGCGATGCCCTTGAGCAAAGATTTCAACACAGGATGGGACATCGATGAGCATGGAATGTTCCTGATTTTTGCTCCAAAAATCACACCAGATAAATAGGTTATAACAGACGAGTGTTTCATCAACGTTGATAAAAAGGCTGCATACATACACAATATATCAATGGAGATATAATCCAAGTGAGATTTATTTTCTGATATAAAATCAGAAAAAACACTCCATTGTCTTGTACGTTGCTTCAATGTCGAATCAGACACCGACAGGGTTTGTAGAAATGTTACTCTCCTCCTCCATTTGTCCCAGCCTAAGGAGTGAAGATAAGAATTCATCAGCACAACACAATCCAGCTTGCTTCAGACATACAAGCGAGTCAGGAGATTTAAGCAGATATGGTACCCTAGAGAGAGTATCAGCTAATAAATTGTTTTTCGTATTAATATATCTAGGAATTAATTCAATGTCGAATATAAAGGTTAACCAGTAAAGCTCATATAGCCACTGCATTGCGCGATAACTAGAACTGGAACCATTCGTAAGCATGGCAATAACTTGTGTGTTATCAATGAAACACATTATGGCTTTTCCTTTGAATATTTTTGCCCACCTTCTCACGCCTACCAAGATAGGAAATAGCTCCTGTATATTGATGTTGGATGCTATCCCTTCTTCACTCGGGCGTGAGACAATATGGCCACACTCAGAGAAATCTGGTTGCAAAATACTGTTCTCCCATGTACCAGCAACCCAATCAGTGTTCAAGTAAACGCCAAAACCCTTTGACGAAGCGTCAGATACCATTGGGTGGGCGTATATATCTTTTTCCAGTAGACGACGACCGTTAAATGAAGCAGAGAAAGATTTCCACCACATTAAATCCTGACGAAACATGGGAGAAATATTCACATGCCTCAAATGCTTCGAAATCACAAGTTTATACAGGTCGAATAAACGCCTGCAAAAAGTTTTTCCTCCTTTAAAAACAGTTGCACAGTGGCTTATGTAACCACATACACTTTCTAGCTGTTTCTTGGAAATTGACGAGGAGTTCTCTAAAGATGAAAGTATATTGTGAAGCTTGACGATTTTATCTTCTGGCATAGACACAGACATTTCCTTTGAATCTATGTCGAAGCCTAGATATCTGCAGGTAGAATTGGGAGATGTCACCTTCTGCCACGCCACATAGAAGCCTAAGAAACGTAACACACCTGTTATACTGTCCCTTGCTGCAGTACAGCCATCGTAAGACAAATCACATGTAAAAAAATCGTCCAAATAGTTCACAACTGGAATATGGAAAACATTTCGTATAGAGTCAGTCACAAAATTGGAGATATCATCAAAATAGCAAGGCCCTGTACGGAGGCCAAAACACAACCTGTTGTCATAGAATAATGTGTCTACCCCATCTAGGGACCATCTAAAACCACAATATTTTCTGTGTTCAGGGTTAATAGGAACCGCTCTGTAGGCAGATTTAATATCAATGACTGCCATGAAACAATCTTTCTCGATTAAATTAACAGCATCATCTATTGAGTTGTAAGAGAAAGTACGAACCAAACTACTACATTGGTCGTTCACACATATACCTTCAGGTCTGGAACAGTCGGTGATCGGACGGATACCCCCGTCAGGCTTATTCACAGCACCCAGGGCGTGGATACATATAGGAGAAACATCAGCGATAGAAATAAAACCTTCTTTTAGTTCGTTAGCAACTATTTTATCCATTTTTTGTTTAGCTGTGGGCTCCAAGATCGAAGCATAATTCGCACAGTCGTAACCCTGTACTGGGCCATCTACGATATCAAAACCGTCACAAATGCCATAAAATACATGAAGATATTTTTCTACCATATAAGAACCTTGGGTGAAAAGGCAAAAGGCAAAACGGCAAGGTTTAAGTTGAGTATTGACGTTAGCTAAGGAATGACTGCACGTACAAATTCCATGCCCACAACTACCGTAAACGGGGACAGTACAGCCACCCGGCGAAATCGGAGCGGTGAATATTAAATTATCTCCACTATCGGGAGAACCACCGTCAATATATTTGGAAATTTTACCGAAAATGTCGGAATACATACATTCATGAACAAATTCCGGGTAATGAAGAGTAATCGAAGTCGTAGGAATTAAATCTTTAAGTGTCGAAGTGTCCGAACTGACAGATTCCAATCCGTTGTCGGCCATCTTGGACGCACCACTTCCGGTGTCGCCAAGACAACCATTCGAAGTAACAAACTTTTCTTTATCACAGATTTCCAAACTATGGTTATTACTACGAATAAAACCCCGATTACATGTTAATTCCTATTTGTTTGATTTCCCTGATGGGCAGGTTCTAGCTGAATGTTCACCTTTCAGGCAATTGGAGCACTTGTGTGGGTAGGCACACGGTGACTTTACACAGCCGGAAGAAGAGTTGAACTTGAAACAAACTTTTTGTTCGGTGTTTACCTTTTTCTTGATCGCCGACTCAGCTACAGCCTTTCTTGAATTCTCGAACGAATAAAATCGGAGAATTTCATCCTGTTTGACATTGGAAAAAGCTCCAAGACCCTCCTTATTTGCTCTGGTACGAACGCACTTGTCGTACAGGACACTAGCACGGAGATTGTACACTTGAGACTTTGACTTTTCACACATAGTTACCGTGTGATTCACCACGCCAGCCAACTCACTATACGGTCTCTCATCCACAACTAGCTTCGATATTAGGCGTAAATTCAGCAACAATAATGCTTCAAATGAGTCAATGTCCTCACCCTTATCAAGATGTGTTTCGTGGTCAAACGGCTTGGATGATCCAGCAGACCTCGAACGACGACGAGAACGACGAGCAGAACCTTGGACATTGTATATTGAACTTTCTACACTTGAAGCCCTACTACGTGAACGATGCTGCTCGTTGAAGTGGATATCAGAATCACTGTTGACGATCTTCGGGGGAATGACGCCCTCCGATGACGATTTACTGACGACTTTCTCTTCCACGGTATGTACCAACTTGTTAACCAATCCTTCCAGCGCAGCCATACGGCTATTCATAGCCCTTGTACAGGACAATCCGACCACGCCCCCATGGGATTCATTGCACGCCTCACAATGCTTTAAAGTCCTCGGAGCCATCATGAACAAACTCAATATAGGCTCCAAACTTAAAAAATTTTCAAGATAGGCGAAACGATGTGAACGTTTCCGCGGCTGAGTTCAAAGTGGCTAGATCGAATGGGCGTGGCAAGGTGGGCGGGGCTCGGCGATGCTGATTGGCCGAACCCGCGGTGACGTCATAGATGAGAAGTAAACACAGCCACGCGCTGCGATATGGGCGTTGTCAACCCAACTGTAGATATACAGTCTATCTATATGTGAATACAGTCAGAATATATAAGTCTGAGAAGATAAAAGAAAAACCCTCCACCTACGCCGTGCCCCTACACATAACCACTTCTTCAACAGATCATTATATTGGCAAATTATATTTATGTGTGTAGAGCACCTTGAATACTGGAATCAAAGCACCCACTGCCCTGGGGTTTTAAATAGCGCTGTCCTTTCCTGAACTATGTCCAACATACCGTGGCATAAACATGTTGTCGAAGTTGCGTTGCCTAAAGATAGACCAGGAAAATTACTTGTTATTCTCAGAAGTTACTGAAGCAGGAATGTCCATAGAATAGTTAGATAAGTGTTCGTTATTATGGACTTTTGAAATTCTGGGATGATGGGTCCTTTATAGCCTGTCGAAGCCTAGAGGGATATTAATTTTGACCACCCACCGAGAGATACCCTCTTGTAAAATAATGCTAAAGTAGTTAAACATTAGGAGAATATACATCGAAAAACTGGTAAAACATGTACACCACTTCCCCTTTGGCTAGTTTTTTAAATTTCAGGTTCTAACCAAATTAATAGGCGAACTAGTGAACCATATAGGGAGGACCTCGCCACCCTCGCCACCTACAGAACCAGCACAATAACAACAAAATGTACTCAATCCTGAAACTTTATGTTATTCGCATAATCTGTATAGATCTTTATCCTAATACTATAAAATATGAGTCGTTATCATGTTTCAACGGTTCAAACGCACTGAGGAATAAAACATGTCCACCCCCACCCCGACCCCCTGTATTCCACAGTTCTGAACAAACCCAAACGAAGCAACCAATCACTTAAATTCAACCAGCCACCGCTTAATTATAAAAGATGGATATTTTGGAAAATTAAGTTGGAAAGTCTCTATCATCTCTTTCTTCTCTATCTTACCACGATACCATGAATGACCACCTTTAATTGCACCATTGTAGCATTGTAGAATACTTTCATAATTTCCTTGGATCGTCTTATACCTCACCCTACCCACCCACCCCCACCATTTACCTGTAGTATGCCTATTGACATCTGAATATAGGATTGAGCACACAGACATATTTACACAGCATATAGCCGGGTCCCCGTTACGACTGACAAATCAACTTCTGGATGATGTTGAAAATGATGAGCCCTGAAAGCACACGTACAACTCCCTCATTTTCTCATACATTCTAATAGGGTACAGTATCCCCTGTTTTATTTCATTTCCAAGTAAACACGCATCCCTGCATGTGGTTGCCTTTTGTTCTGTGCGCTCCTTCTAGAAATAATGATAAAAATATTACCTGAGCAAAGCCTGTATCTAAACACAGAACTAGAATGAAATAGTTATAGTTCTGGAATCAGGGCAACTATATTACAGTGGCGCTACCTTGAGGAAGGAGGATACTTGTTTTGGCTGACATATTCTAACCCAGTGTTATTGATGTGTTAGGCTTATCCCGATCCTTGCTATTTTTCGCTGATATAAGATTTTTATTTCATGTCTTGTGTTACTCCGATGTGCCATTTTGTCTTGATCCTGTTGTATTGATTTTAGATTCTCTGTTTCCATGTATGCATACATCATAGTATCATCTATTATAAATGGAATACGACGTGCGCTTGGTGTGTTTTTTTTATTATATTCATGCTAGTGCTCTCTGATCTTAGTAATTATTTTTCACATCGTTCATGGTTTTGACAAGTCACCTGTATTTATTAATCTATATATAGTAATTATCTGCAGATAATACTTTGGGGGATAATCACTTAAATTACTTCGATTTTACTGATGTTTTGTTGAAAACTTTGTTCAACCAATGCCGACTTTGGTCAGCGTTTTCCCTTTATTGATTCTACCCTAGCTGCACAAGATTCAAGAATTAAAAATCTTGAACATCCATACCTTGTTATAATGTGATTCCTTGAAACATTTAAATCACTACGACACACCTGGCTTATTTCAATCCTTAATTAAGAATATATGATATGTCCCTCTGCAGCATCACATGCTGATATACTATATTGGGTTGTTAGTATATTCCTAATTACTTAGAAATAAAAACGTTTTTATATTGGAGTGAGTAAAGGGCCTCACTCCAAGACACTGTTTTTTCCGTCTATCATGCAAAGAGGTCCATTGTCTGGATAAAATTAGTCGTGAGGATAATGATGAACTGTTTTAAAGTTCATTTAACTTCACTAATGATATATTGACAGCATGGGTCACACTCACTGATAGTGGCTAATCTCATGGGATGCCTAGCGAAACAAAAACAAATAATATTCTGTAGGTTTAATCCAGTATGTCAATATGACCAACAAACTGGGCTCATTGAAAATAATAATACTTTTAAAATGTTTTTTCACAAGATCTCTTTATTGAAATATTCTGAGATTTAGGGGCCTTAATTAGCGATAATAGAAGTTTCAGAAAACCGGTCATAAAGACTATACCACCGGTCTTGGTCAACAAAGTCAAGATAACCAACCCCACGAGTGCCTATACATTATGCTTGGTTAGCATTACATGTTCGTTCTGCATCCCATCCCAAGTTTGCGAGCGACCATGAACCACTAAGCAAACGAAGTCGGATAAAACTAGGGTTTCACATATAGGACATACCGTACTCTACATCCTCAGAATTGTATATCACCCAGTTCAGGACTGTTGGAATATTATATCAAGCCCGCTGAGACAACTTAGTGGTAAGACCTTATTCTCACATTTGATTATTAATAATTAGCATTTGGCATTAACAGTTCGCATGTGCATGCATATCATATACACGTATGGTTAGAGTGGAGACACACACCATTATCTTTGATTGAAATGTTATATGTCACCGCAATAATAGCAGTGAAAAGACCCTCTCATGTTTGACTCCATGCATGACATTTGCTGGCTATTATATAACACTTATAATAATGTATTCGGAAAATACACATGAGAAGTTCAGTAGGTTTCTATTTCAGCTTATTCAATATCTAAATGCTCACGTGATCTGCTGAAATCATTGCACATGTTCAAATTATCCCTGAAATCATTGTTCCAATATACATCTGAAAGTGAAAATTGGAAATGTTATGGTCGTCTCATGGCCCGCCTATAACAGTAACATAGGCTCATTCCCCGCTCCTATATATAGGCTACCCGTTGCATGGTATCATATCATTAAATATATAGTTAGATGTCACAGTATGTATATAAAAGACAGAAACAGAGGAAGGTAAGTCGGTTCCTGTTGCTGTTTAATTTCAGAGCAAAATTAACATTTGTATTATGCACGTCTAACAGTATGGATTTATTATACCGATAATATAGAACCAACTACCGATAATATAGAACCAACTATACTAAAAGAAATCACAAGTATAATTATGTTTTTAAAGCTGCTATAGTATTATATCTAAACTCTGCATGGACTGACATTGGTTTGGGATGGTGGCGGACCTGACGATATACATCATCGCTGTCCTTTTAAAAAACTAGTTGTTTTAAAGTGAATGTAAAAGGTGTACACGGGTGTTTTGCCAGCCGCCAAGGTCCCTTCGTTCGCGGATAGGTGCTCAAAATTCGGTATCAAAGCAAGTAAGTAGGGCATGCAGCTCCGCTATGCCATCCCAAGATCATTATAAAAAATATTAGTTTATTATTTATCCACTAATTAATATCCATTTTGTCACAGCTCAATGTTCTATTAAAGACAGTGTTGTCATTTCTTTTTCAGGGCGCAAGGACCGAACTGCCCTGAAACCATGTCGTTGATATTGTCCTACTTAGTGTCCTTATTGTCCCTGTCCGTGGTTGTGTGCACACTCGGGGCAAATGGGGAATTTCCGAAGAACCGGGTCATACCATCTTGTGTTAAATCAGAGATCATGTGCAAATTTCATTTTAGAATTAGCTATAAGATGATTTTGATTAGTCAGGCATCCACTCATGCCAAAGAATCTGTCGGACCCTGTGCATCAGGAAATAAGACAAAAGAAGGTAAATTATTTATCGACGCGTTGTATTTCCTCTTCCTTTACTTTAGAATCATGGTTTTCATTATTTGGTGGTGTTCATCTCAAGTATATAAGATAAATTTGCAATTTTTAAATCATCACTTTACACTCTCAGCTTAAACCAAATAGTATTGATACACTTGTCAATTGCAACCCCGCCCCCCACCCCACCAATATGCCACCACTAAAACGAGCAATGGTCATAGTCACGTATTACATGATGTGTAAAACGCACTATCACAGCTGAGTGAACAACTCTCCACATATACAAAAACAAAATAATACCCCTGGTTAAATAACTACCCCTACACTACTTATAGATTGCAGCAGTATCAAATGGGGGTAGCCCACACTTTTTATTTGTTTTGATAGTTAATTTTTAAAATGTTCCTAGAAAAATCGGGGATTGACACATATTTTTGCCCAGCCCCCCCCCCCCGCCCCACTCCCCTGCGGTGAGGGGGGGGGGCTGGGGGCTGAGGGAGGTGGCGGTACAAGTGCAGGGTAGTATCACAGAAATGTATACCTCGGTTGGGTTTTCTTCATTTGGACTAGACACAATACCTTTCCTTTAAAAATATTAAATAATTATTATCACATGTGTTTCTTTCAGAATATGGGACTATTCTGACAGACAGCGGTCGATACAAGCGTGTCTTGGTTGTAAATGACCGACTTCCAGGTCCACCAATTGTTGTCCACAAAGGGCAACACGTAAGATCACATTTATACATTAATTAAGTGCTGTTATATTTTCGTATCCACATGCGATTTAACAGTTTTGTGCCCATTCTAAGAAGGCTAGTGTAAGCCGGCTGTGTCAAGATGAAAGGGATATTTTATATGTATGATGTGTTCGACACCAAATCTTTCTTTTTAACTGCATTGCTATACTTTGTATCACTGATTATTTGCTGTCGTGGATGACATATTTTCCTTTTCTCTTTTGTCAGGCGAAAAGGTGAAAAATATTCGCGTCATGTGGATATGTCTATTTTCTATATTCTCTATATTGATCGACCTGAAATGTAACCCTATTAAATATCGATAAAGCCTGAATTCATACAAAATATGTCAAACTAAAACAAACAAGGAAAATCTCAATGATGAGTGCCTTACATTTTTCCCCACTGACAGGTGTCAGTGACAATAGAGAATGCTATGGAAACTGAGTCAACTCTAATGCACTGGCATGGGCTCCGGATGAAGAAGACCCCTTGGATGGATGGAGCCCCGGTCTCCCATTGTCCCATTGGTCCTGGTAAATTGTTCGAGTACAAGTACGCTTCAGTGCAGTTTTCTTCCTTATCTAACAATTGGAATTGTTCTAATGCTGAGATTTGAATACTTTAATTAGTACCTGGAAGACTATTTCTCCGGGTGTGATCGTGAAATTAAATTGAATGGAGTTCTATAATAATTACAATACATCATGACAGGATAATATATGTATATGTACTGCCTCCCGGATCAGCAATACTCTTTTTTTTATTAATTAAGTCATCTATATTTTGGTATTAACAGGTTTGAGGCAGATGCGGAAGGAACACATTGGTACCATAGCCATCTTGGTCAACAGAGATCATTGGGAATGTTCGGGCCATTAGTAATCCTCCCTGACTCACGCGCCGAGGAGAATTCGCGTAGGGTTTGTACATTTAAAGTGAAAGAACAATTCAATCATTTTTTAGGATACTTCTGTTAAATATTAGTTGTCTCATTTACAACTGCATTCTCAGATTCTAAACAAAAATAGCCTTACCAGATGTATTCATTGTTTTACCTATAGTACTGAAGTTTTCAATATGTTGCTGCTGTTATATATGCTTTTTAAAAAGAATTTAAAGAAAATGAGCGCCGATAATAAAGGAATCCACTACAGCAAAATATTTCGGCGGGCCACCGAAATATAAATGTTTTATGTTTTTTAAAACTTATTATTGGCCATAAACATTTGTGGACTTTTATGAAGCCCTGCATAAAAAAATAACGGTGGAATCCACCATTTTGATCAAACATCTTTCAGTGGGGTAGGAAATTAAGGAACGGATCAAAAAGTAGCAAATCTGTAGTTTTGATTGATGTTAACTGGCTTTAAATCAAGGTTATAGCAAATCTGTAGTTTTGATCGATGTTATCTGGCTTTAAATCATAATAATAGCAAATCTGTAGTTTTGATTGATGTTAACTGGCTTTAAATCAAGGTTATAGCAAATCTGTCGTTTTGATCGATGTTATCTGGCTTTAAATCGTGATAATTCATGATAATACACTCGCATTTGATTTACCGCTATCGTGGATTCTAACAAGATTACGAAGTTCAGGCATGTTGGGCTTCATAGGAGCTGCTTTATGAATGAATGCTTTCTACTACAGGGAAAAGACATAATTCCAGATATTGATGGAGAATTCCACATGATGATAAGTGACTGGAATCAGGACTCTCCTTCTGACATCTTTGTTGACTTGCGTAACGGTGCAATGTATGCTGACTTTGTAAATTAATTCAATTTGATAATCCATATGGTTGAAGATTCGTATATATCATTTCTTTGGTTGGTGATTGGAATCTCCTGACTCTGCTAATTAGGGCACAGATACCATTTATCTAATCATATTTCCATGTTCAATGTTTCAGGCCAAATAGATTGCATGATGGCTCAGACACTGGTTTCGTACCAGCTATATCGGTCCTCATCAATGGAAAAGGTAACATCTATCATTTATTCTAATTTTGCTTGGCAGCTGAGGTGTCTGCCCATAATGCCTATGACGCCCCCTGGTATGAGGCGTATCCACGGTTTCCTTCTGTACTTTTGCCATTTTGTTCGAGATAATTCTCCTCTAAAACTAATTGGTTGATGCAATAGGGTTTTAAAATTCCCTAAACCGATTGTCTGAATCCATTTCTGTGTTCCATACCATTTTCATTTGATTTTATTTGGGGGCGACCGTATCATACTGCAGAACTTCTTAAATTAGTATAAATAGTCCATACTGCATCCATTGCTCATTTTATTCTTTTTCTCCTGCATCCTACAGATAATATCAACCATACTATCGGTAAAAGTTTGGATTTTTGTTGCTATACCCAGGTTACCTCACTTGAGTCCAAAAATAATCTGCGTTGAAAGTTTGGGCCTCCAGAAAAAAACCTTTTGCAGATTTTTGGCAGCGAGCGCTGAGCACTAAGCAGTATACATATGGTCATAGTAAGCACCCGAGAACGCCAATAGCGTCTCACCCTGATCCCTCAATTCCTCTCCCTTCCATTAACGATAATAAAATGTATATTTTATTCTCGTTACTTCCTTCTAAGGCCCTGTACTATAAATATTATGCTTGTTAAGAACTATAGTAAGTTAGTGTACATACCACAGCTATCAAGTAAATGTATAATTTATATTTAAAAAACTTGTATTCAATAAAAGGATTGCGATAAGAAAGAATTCTTCTGCTTGTGGGAGGTTTTCAATCCTTCTTTATCTTATCTTATGTCACTTTCGTCAATGACCGAAAGTTATTCGCTCCTAATGTTCAGTTTAGTGGTACATAGAAAAAAGAATGAACATGACATACATTTCAAATTGTTTTTATCTCTGATCTCATCCGTCAAAATGTATGCATGTATAGTTCTGTAGACCTCCCTGTGCCTTGCACATGAATAAAAATGGTTATATATCGTATCTAAATTCTAAGTCATTAATGCGCTCTTCATGACAAGAATATATTGGGTATTGCACCACTTCAGTGCCACGTAGAGTAAACAAGGCGGAAATTTCGACTATGCCCCAAAGCTACTCTCTCAAGCCTTGATAACAGAGTTATTGTAGCCAGTTTATATCGTGCAATGTCCATGGATGTATTATAACCTCCCTATTTGAACTCCGTTTGGAGTTATTTGCTCTACACCATGCTTCAACCTTATATAAATACAGTGGAACCTCACATAAAGACCTCCTCATTATAGACACCACCCCTATTTTAAGACCACTTTTCCCAGTCCCAAATTATTCCCTCTTATTAGATTTAGAGCCCTCTAAAGAGACCACCTCGCTATGAGACCAAAAATCATGATTCAGTCCCAAGGGTGGTCTTGATAGAGAGGTTCCACTGTAGTCTTAAACGCTATAACTTAGTCAAACTAAAGTCAATCTATGTCGGTTCACATTATTAGGATTATTCAATTAACAGGTGAGTACATCAACCCAGGGACTGGTCTTCCTGAAAGCCCAGTCCTTCCATTGGAGGTCTTTACGGTGAAAACTGGTGGGCACTTTCGATTCCGTATAACGAATGCTGCTTCAACTTTTTCATATCGGGTTTCAATTGACAAACACAATCTGCATATAATAACGAGCGATGGGAGTGATGTTGCTACGACAAAAGCCGAATCCCTCATCATCGGTACTGGTGAGAGATACGACCTCTGGACTGACACTAATGACCCGTCTGGTACTGGGAATTATTGGATCCGATTAGAAGCGCTGGACTACACTAATAGTGATGGAAAGGTGAGTCTTTCTTTATGCTTCGTTCAATCCATTATAGTCACTATCTTAGGTGGTTGGTTATAGCCTCTAAACTAAAGTTGTATAATCTATAACTTGTAAATTAAAAACATGTTATAGAATAGAATAGAATAATTGTTATTTGTCCAAATAATACAGCTTGTCCAAATAATTAAGCTTGGCCTGTCGTGCATAGGACACTGTCCCGGGTGTGTGTTTTTAATTTAGTCGTATTGTTGAATTACCATGTAATTAATGATAATTGTACACTGGTTATTCCTGTGAAACTGATGATTATTTTGGTAACTGTATTTTTCTATGAATTTTCTAACATTTTCTATCATCTTAAATCAGCCTTTCTGTGAATAGTGCAGACTCTGCATAATGTCTTGCTGAATAAAAATCTTAAAACAAACAAAACAGGAGGTGTAGACAAACAGGTCGACAGGCCTCTGGGAGAGTCCCAGCTCTTCCAGCCGTTACCTTCACTTATAGGATAGTTTTCTATGTAGATATCTAGTAAACATAATTTTTGTTTTATTTCATTTACAGGCCAAATCATTAAGTTACAGAATCATTAAATTACAAAAAAACGCAATTGTCGTTCAACGACGTGTTTCGAGCGTTGCCTATTAATAATCTCATTAATAACCTAATATTATTAATAACCTAATTGACTACGAAATTGGCAAATCACAGACAATACAGGTTGGTTAAAATAGGATAGTCCCACTAAGCATTTGTAGCAGGAAGACATATATATATAAATTACTACATTAAATTGATGGGCGGACCTGGAAGATCTGTTCGCAGAGGCTCCTGTCCATTTCATGTAACTGTACTGATCAACTTGAATAAAAATCTTTATATATATAAATCATTCACATCCACCTACGAATGTCTCATACAAAAGTCAGTTTCTATCTTCTCTCTATATATACACATAGCTATAGTCGAAGCAGAGGTACTGATTTACTAAAAGAAATTGATCATTATAACCACTATCGGGAAGACATTAATTATTTGATCATAGTCCTACAGCTTACTGTGTTAATCAGTTTTCATATGTCATTCTCGTAGGTTAACTTCTTAAATCATATTATGATCGTGCTCACATGTATACATATCATTCTTGATTTTACCCACCACATACCATATTGATCCTATAAAAGAGGCATTATACATTTTGATCGTGAAATCTATTTTTCCATTCGACCTTCAAACCTTTAACAATATTTTCATAGTCAACCGCGGCTCTTAAGTTTGCCGGTAATCCATTCCACAACATTTTCCCTCTAAATGACCGAAAGTGATGCGCCAACTTACTTTATAAACATCAATAAACGTTTCCAAATGACACGTTCGTATAAGTAATGATCATATTTTAAGTAAGACTAATAATAAGATTATTAAGAAAGAGAACAAAATGAATAATGGTGTATTTGACACTAAAATCCCGATCAGAGGAATTATTACAGCTCCATATGCTTCTCTGCAGCCAATCACCCCAGTGCACACCAAAGCAATCCTTCGCTACGAAGACGCCCCCGTGCGGGATCCAGAAAGTTCCAGAAAAGAGTGTTCTTTCCTGCGCCGATGCGTTGTCGTCAACTGCCCTTTCAAGTAAAACTCATATTATTGATAATGCAAATCCTGACGAAATAACTTTTGCTACAGCATAATAAGACGGGACCTATTATTACCTGTTTAAAAGCCTATCTCGAATGCAGGCCGGGAATATGAGGGTCATGGAAAAATAAAATCCTCTAAAATTTAATTCTCAATTAAAAGCCTATCTCGCAAGCCGGGGCTAAAAGGGGGGGGGGGTCGAAAGAAATACAAGCCCGGGCTTGGTAGTGTCATTAACAGCACTTAACACGTTGACAGCAGATTTAGACATATATGCATATATGCTGCCAATAGTGTTTCCTATGTATTTGTAACACCTTGTTTTAGCGTAATGTCACGAGGTATATACTATATTCTATGCCAATCCATTCTGGATCAATATTATACTAAGGTCACATAAAGTCAAGTTGAATTTCAGATCTTATCCAAAATCTGAACGCATAATTTGCAAATATTCAACTGATCTTCGAAAACCTGTACCAAAACCAACACTGAATGGAACAGATGGGACTGGGTTTATGGATAAGATTCTCGCGGTGAATTTCGTACTACCGGCCATGGCCATTAATGGACGGCAATTCGTCCCCTACGGTTCTCCTCCTCAAGTAGGCATTTATAATGACAATTATTTTCTGTTTTTAAAATTTTCATTGGCTTTTTTAATCCTAATTGAATTAATAAATCCAATAATTAGTTATGACATTAATCATATATATTTGTAGTCAGATGTATCGAGTTTCTGGTTATACGAAATAATATTCAACGAAAGTGTCAGGTGTAATTATAAGATTCATCAATGATTTGTTATGAACTTAATTAATAATGCAGAAATGGTAGAATATATACATGTATATATTATTAACATGACCTCATGTCTATTAACATACCTATTTCATCTTACGATTGTTTTAGATCCACCCCGTGACTCAGAGAAGCGTTCCTTGTCATAAGTCGTGTGACGTGATTGGTTGCAAATGTACCCATGAACTCTTTCTAAAGACCAATGACATAATACAGCTGACCTTCTTCGTCCCTCCATTCCTCGGTAATGAAGTCTTTTAGAATTCGTAATAGTATTAGTCGAACTTTAACCATACACTTGAGTTATCTGTGTGTGAAATAGTTATGCGTAATTAATTTAACAGTAAGTATCGTTATGTATCCCAATAATCCTGCATAGAGTAGCTTAGAGTACTATCTTTCAATTTCCTTGTACCCAATCTTCACTGGGTGTCGAATTAGTAATTGAAGTTTTTAAAGCAATTTTGTTATAGATCATTAGTTCATATTAGACAGATTTTCTTTAGATTCTGCGTAATTCAAAATTATTTTGAAAATGAAAATAGGGCCTAAATGAATTCCAGGATTAAACCAAAAGTCATTATTTGGAAAGACCAAAGCTTGCAAATGTGTCTTCTCTCTTTTACACATAACGTTACCGTTATCATTGTCAGAGAGGCCCGTTTATTATAATATATTTTAATTATTGTTTTCATTAGTTCTCCTGATATTCCTACAGGCACGGTGTCGGCTCACACGATGCATACACATGGCTACAGATTTGAGGTTGTAAAGATCGGATGGCCAGAGTATGATAAACATGGGAAATATGTTAAGCCTAACCCTGATATAGTTGGTTCGTACAACCCCAAATGGACTAATTCGTCGTGGGCAAACGGGCATGTTCCCGGGCTAATAACAGAGGGCGCCATAGAGAAAGACACGGTTCTGGTACCAGGTGGCGGTTATGTGGTCGTCAGATTCAAAGCGGATAACCCTGGTAAGTCCAATACTCAACCATGTCCATCCTCCCTAGGCAGGCCCTATACTCCGCAACCAGTTTCTACGTACTAGTATGGAGTAACTCATTGCGGAATAGAGGGCCTGCCTAGGGAGGATGAACCATGTCCAGCAAGGGATGGATGGCCATGTAATTATTAATCTTTTGTATCATATTTTTAATATAAAAAAATCCACACATTTTAAACAAATGTGAGCTAGTTAAAGCCTGTGGTATTTTGTTATTGTATTCAGGTATCAGCCGTACCTTAGATCATTAGCTCATAGACAGCATCCTAAATTCTCTGGATCACAATGACCGTGCCGGTGATTCAGACGTGCTACTATTGAGGCACTACTTCTACATAACTTTAATTCTTACATGCAGAGCAATTAAATTGTTCTTACAATGGTCTGTACAAGTTATGCAGTAGTCCATACACGGTAACTAATCGTTGCGCGGTTCATTTTAATGTAGATCTGTTATTTTCTAATCCATACTATAAGGCTATTGGTTGCTCCACTGTCACATGGAACCACATAGCAGTTTAGGGATGTTGATGGTTCTCAAGGAAGGCGAGAGTGAGGAATATCCACCCGTGCCTCCTGCTTTTCCAACTTGTGAGGATTATTCTCAAACGGATGAAGAATATTTAAAGCAGTATAGGGGAGGGGGACTACCCAGCGACAGTAGTACGTACACAACTGCTATATTACCAATATTTGAGGCCTTAATGAAATATTAAAAATATGTTTATAGTGATCGATGTAATTATGAGCTATGGCAATGTGACTATTCAAGTAATCTTGCATGGTTGAATGCATTCAAGATATGAAAGATCGGTATACAGGTATTGATCATTCATATTTTATCATTATTATGGCCCTTAAAATCATTGCTCCATAACCTTTCATGAAACAATTAGTTGAATAGAATACTTAGTCAATTAATTAATTAATGCTATGCTTTCTCTTAGCGGAGAATGTAATGCGAACCTCCGGCAATCAACACGTTGAGGAAGTATCTATTGGTAAACAGTCATCTGGTGCCGATGGATACTTAATACTTTCCGTCTGCTTGGGTTTGATGCTGGTTGCTGTCACCTCTTTGCTGGCAATAGTTCTCTACAGAAACAAGCGAAATAGTAATGGATATATGCCCATATCTAACTACCTCATTGATAAACATGACGAAAACCGCCCTCTCATTCATGCATCGAGTTAAGACGACTTGTAAGCAATTAATCGACGAAAAGAAACACCATGTATACATGCATTATGAATAAACATTCTTAGATTATTGGTTCAATAATTGTAAGTATCGTTGTGAGGCATAGACTTACATAATTGGGATTAAAATGTTGGAAATCACATTTTTATAGGTGCCCAAGTTTTTAAAATAGTGTATCATACCCAATCAACGCGATGATGTCCATTGTGCAAGTAAACAGTTGATCTCAAATAAAGAAGAGACGCGTGAAAATTTATGTTCCGTCAGGAATGCGTTAGTGTATAAAATTTAGTAAAATATAAATGTTAAATCTCCGTTGGAAGAAAGTATCTTGAACAACAAGGATGGTGATATGTGTGCAGGGAAATAATTTTCTTTTGGGATGTATTGAGTAATTTTGGTGTTAGTGGTGCTGCATATATGATTCAGTGGCTGACTAGTCTAGGGTGAAAAGGAGGTGTGTTGGGCATACCTGAAAACCCCACCATAGACACCAAATTCATCCATTTGCTATGTTTTGATCAAAAGTTACATTGATTTTTTGCTGGGCGCTTATCCCATGGCAGACTGTCAATGGCAGCCATCTTGGATATGAGCTGTCAGGCAATGTCTAATCTGTTTTCAAATGTTATCACAGCATTGAGCATACCTGAAAACCCCATAATAAGCACCAACATTGGCCTTATACCATGTTTTAATCCAAAGTTTTAAACTTTTCAAAAAATGTTAGATTTTCAGTGGCGCCATCTTGGATATAGGTAATTAGGCAATGTCTAAAATGATTTTAAATATCACCAGTGTGTTGGGCATACCTGAAAACCCCATCATAGACACCAAGTTCATCCATTTGCTATGTTTTGATCAAAAGTTACATCAATTTTTTGCCTGGCACTTTCCCCATGGCAGCCATTTTGGAAAATGGCTATTTTCCCCTATTTCCCAACGATAAATTTTTCTACATTTTTAGTATGTTAATACAGGGCCCTTGTGGGAAAGCATGGTGAAAACCGCATTTATGTTCTAGTTTTTTTGACCTTTTGGCTTTTTTGAGCTAGATTTCCTGGACTATATGATCCACTCGCTTTATAGTTCATGGCTAAATAGAAGCTCACCCCCATCAAGACCCTAATAAAAAGAAGGCAGTGGGAACATTACTATTTTTAAAAGATCAAATTAGAAATATGTTGCGTGTATAAATCACCCATCGCCTATTTTGTTATTATAGCTTATTATCGTAAAAACAAGTACACCTCTTGCCAACCAAATGGAGGTTGACGCGCACCTGCCAGTAGAGTTTGTCTCGTTGCTGCCAGATGGCGTCTCGGCTTGGCCTCGTTATGTAAATAATCTGTGAGAACCGTGTCACAGAAAAATGGCGGATCTGGTCGGGCGATGTAGTTAAATTCAAAAACAAAACGGACTACCACGGCGATTTTAACCTCTCGGTAACCCCTTGGATATTTAAGAGTGTGAGGGGATGAAGTGGTATTCAACATGAGCAGGTATGTACACCCATGGAGGATTTTGAGTGAGAGAAAATCATTATTTCTCTGTAAGTATAAACAGCGGAGCGCCTTTCGGAAGTGGCTAGGGCAGAAAGATGAAGCGAGTCAGGGACAGGGGAGTCTGCAACTAAGCTCCTACTGTGATCTATTTTTTCTCCTTTTGTTCATATTTATGAAGTCTGATCGGGATAAAAGCTTTGGGGGAATTCTTCAAAATATGCTAGTAAATATAGCTATCTTGTTTGCTTCTTTGTTTCCATAAGTGTTAAGTGGTTTTGATTAGAAATGGTCTCAAAAATTACTCATTAGTCAGTCGAGAAATCCAATGGCAATGCAAGAGTGCTGTGTTTTCAGTCTATCCTGCGTTCTCCCATTCAACTATTGACAGTGACATGCCTATACACTTCTAGTTCTACATGCCTCCCCATTACAGTAACAACAACACCTGGTCATTTCTTATTATAAAGCTAGTACAGACGACTTTGGAACCAAACCTGTGTTTTCCTCTAATGTGGCTACTAGTAATATTTACTGGTACTGGTAGCTTCTGGCCTAGGACTAGGTAGGACCTATAATTATACATTTACACCTTTTCACTGAGTTGGGCCGGGACCTGGATTTTCTTGGTCTGACGGTTAGGAAAACGAGCGAAAAAAAACTGGAGAATTTGTCTGAAGCTCTGCCTGTGGATTCCGTCATGCACACATTATGTACCATCTGTACTAGAAGAATAGCGTTTTGCCGAGCTTTTTGCCTTTGAGGCTTGCCTTGGCCTGGGGTTGAATCCACTGCATCAACTTCATCCATGCCATGGATGGCTATTGTGGCACTGGAAATATTATCCTATTTGACCATAGCACCGCATAGAGACATGCACTGATAGATTCATTGCTATAGCATGCCTACTTTGGTGCGCACATTTATATTAAAACAACTGTGATGATTTTAATGCATATCATATGTGTAATAGGCCTAGGCAAATTACCCTGTCATGGTAAAATATTTAAGTATAATACCTCCTTTAACGAGGACGTTTATATCGACATGGGTTACTTTTCCTTCCCAACACATCCTTCTATGTGGTTTGACCATATCACTATCATTACAGATGACAGTGTCAGTGATGTGATGGTTGGGTAATTTATGATGACATATACTTGTTTCTTAACCCCCCTCCCCCCTGGCATTCGCCACCCACCCACCTGTAATGTTGTTATCACCCACACCACCTCCACCACAAATAATTGCTCCATTATGGAGGAGGTCAGAGCAGTAGCTGGTCACAGGTTCACATAGTAGTAGTATTGCCCAATCATGCTTGGGACATGTTGGATTGGTCCATCCCTGTGGCTACACTCACAACTGGTGCACACCTTGTTGATTGTGCACTCCACGTGCTATCAGTGAATTGTGCATTGGAAAACAAACATGTATACATATCTACCATAGTAGCCTCTAGACGCCTTAACATTATAGAGTCTATAGTGGAGAGACTATTCACTTGTGTCAGACGAATAAAATAAACCAAATGTCATCAAAGGATAAAATGCAGTTGCCATTGATACCATCTGTAGTATCACGAGTTCATAGTGATAGTCTTCCATTATTGTCATGCCCTTTCTATGTCGCAGTTATAGCTCGTATTTAGTTTGTATAAACATGTCATTATTAATGTATACACAATGGTAGGATAGCCACATTATATGGCCCTATAATCTGATCGGTAAACCTAGGATTGATGCCCTGTCTATTGATAACTCAGTTCCAAAGGTCACTTGGCTTAGATCATCAGTACGTCATAACTTGCTAAACCTCTGTAAGAATTAGCATGATTACCATGCAAATCTTGGCTATTATGTGACCAAACATGCTGTCAATGTTTTCCTTTTTGTTGGCCAAAGGCTCCTCTTTAGCAAAAGAGCAGTTACTCAATATTATATAATTGCAAGGCAATTCCCTTGAATTATGACGATATTCTTTTCAGATTTATTTTCACTTCTACTTCAAGGGATAACATATATTCAAAGTGGAACACATTTTGAATTTTGGGTGAATTTGAGCTTATTGACGATGAATAAAAACAAAATTTTGGTCATGGACGTTCAGCATTCTTTCTGAGATCTGCCACGACGAAAGGAATCAAACTACCGTATATCTGGAATGTTGAAACCTACACTGGAACAAAATGAACCACTCAGCTTGCGTTTCACCAAATCTTGACTCATCCTGTTTAGAATACTTGTGGTTCCTCCCTCGCTTTTGTTTCAGAAGTCTGGGTTCACCTCAGGTTCCAAGAATAGCTACAGTAATATCATAGCATTATTATTCCCAATTGTTAATACACTCATTGTGTGACATGTTCAATATATCATTCTTCAAATTCACACCACTGGTGTCCATGATAGAAACGTACACATTTTGTATGTTGTTTTTGTCTGTTATCCAACCTATAAGTTTATCAATTTCTGGAATGTTTGTATGTATCGTTAATAGTTAATTCCCTTTTCAATGTTGATATTATCTATTTATTACGACGAGCAAATTCTCCCCATTATAACATCGTTATTGAGGAATTTATGCATTTACAAAGCTTTAGTAATATGGTAACAATAACTGGAACCCCTGTTGGCAACAAAAACTTGGTAGATTCTTGTTTGTCATTGGTTTTGAAGAATGAGGATGGAGCTTATCCTTGCCAATTCTGAACCCTATCCTTCCGTGTCTGACCTCAGAGTAAAAAATATTTACTCTGAGGTCTGATCAGTATGGCATCCCTTCGAGATTTGACTCTCTTTTTTTAAAGCTGTGCTCATATTAGGATGATGTGGGAGGGGTTGGTTGTCTATCGGAGAATCCTATTTGTTTAGTGAGATATGGATGGTGTAGTTGTGAAATGGAGGGCCTCAAGTAGCTTTATCTTGCTTCCTGTAAACGTCTATGGGCAGGGGCTTGGGTACTATTAGGGAGGTTCCGCTGGCAAATCTACCTCAATTACGTAACTATATCCGTATCTTTCTTTGTGAATTACGTCGCATTTTATGTATAAAAAATAAAGTATGAGATGAAATATTTTGATTTTATGAAATAAACACCAAAACCGTAAGAAAGACGATGCAAGTTAGTTTTGCTTAAGTTGTTTTATTGTTGTATGACCAACGTTTCAGAGAACATTTCTCCTTCTTCAGGGTGAAATATTTTGCTCGATATGTTACGTTACGTTTTTCCTGCCAAGTTTTGCTGAATGTCTTTCTTCCTTTTAACGTATAGAGATACGGATACGTTTACGTATGACTTGCTGAACCTCACTATTATAGCTATCATTTTTCCCAGAGTGGTTGGTACTCCTCAGTTATGCAAGGCATCTGTGGTCTTCCCATCTATTCATGTATTGCATGGTTGTCTAGACTTCCTACAGTTTCAGATGAAGCCATGACAAACACTGAGTCTCCCACCCTTTCTACTCAATATCAGTCTTGCTGGTGCACCATGTAAGTTATTAGCCCTTACACACCCCTCTTAGTATTGCCTGTTTCGTATAATACCACCCTCAGGCATGTATACTCTACAGTATTGAGTTGAGTTCATTTTCACGAGAAATCGGTTGGGGATAATTCACCTTTACTTTAGAAGAAAAAACTTTTATTCTGGTCATCCGGGTCTATGAACTCGTATAGGGCCTCCTAATAATAATATGGTCGACAGAATATTTCTTATGGCATGATATCATGTTGACTCATCATGTTACCCTACTTACATGCGTTTAACATGTAACTTGCATGCCTATGCTGGACAATGATAATAATAGATCAAATGGGCGTTGTGAATTCTATAGGTCACTGCTAGTGAGGC
Organism: Sthenelais limicola; assembly: GCA_942159475.1. NCBI lineage: Eukaryota > Metazoa > Annelida > Polychaeta > Phyllodocida > Sigalionidae > Sthenelais > Sthenelais limicola. The sequence continues at coordinate 63,775,637 of OW804097.1, read as the reverse complement.
AGATGACTAGTAAGATATGGAATATATATATCCTCCGTTCTTTCTCATACCATATCAGTCTATACATACATGTATATAATGTATTACGTATTGGAACCTGTTTCATTTTTTGTAACAAGTACAAGTACGTAAATATTCATTAAAAACTCCTGATGTTTCCAATAGCATTGCCTCAGGGCAAAGAGAACGAATGGTAAATAGACCACTAGTCTAGCTCTCCTGGTCTTGAGGATAAATATTAATGGGAAGCTTAGCAAGCTATTAAAAGTCAGGTTGGAATGTACAAAGGATGAACCCAATTTTATCACTGGGTTGGATGATTCTTTTCTACCACGTCCAACCTCCGACCACGCCGCTCATTCTATTCAATGATTCAAACCAAACCCCGTGGCCTTATTTTTTCCAGTTTTGCCTCCGAGGCATTCCTCACAATGAATTGACGGCCGAAGGTCCATTTCTTAAATTTTTGATCTCTGAAAGACGGTATTGATGTCTGAAGATGGTATTGTTTTGAGAAGACCATCCCAACCTTTTGTGCATCTCGGAGAGGATTTGCAATTGGCTAGGCTTAGGAAAATGCCCAAGTTATTCCACCTGGATCGAGATCATTTCCCCCTGGCCATGGAGTGTGCTGTCTGTATTAGTGTATAACGGTGGTTGTGATCGTACTGAGTCAACTCTGGCAGCTAGCCAAATCCATTGCCATGGCAACATGCTACTAACTAGCATCATGTAGCACACATACACAGGCTTCCAGACTCGTAACATTTACAATATTAAAGGCTCTCGCCTAAAGTTTCCCTTAATACTTCATTTGAATCGGTTTTATCACCTTTTATTGGCCAATTGGTCCACCTGTTCAGAGATGGAAATGGAATGCTAAAAAGCTGTAAATAGGTGTTGGTAGATTCTATAAATTTGTGATTGGTTCTAGATGCTGTTCAGGGGTTTTCGCTTTTGCCAGCGATGGTTATGTAACAATTTTAGATTCTATGTTCCAGAAACAAAAGAATAAAATTATTGGCTTTCACAGTGCAACTGCTTCTCTTTCCAAGGGATTGTATTTTCTCTAATAATTTTACCTCGATTGTTTAATTTACATATAGTTCAATTGAAATTCTTTAATGGTTTATTTTCCATTAATTATTTTTACTTAACCTTGAAATCCTTTTGCTGGGAAAAACACTCTGGATATATTTTGAACACGACGAAAAACATTATCAAAAGATTGTTATTATGCGTCAATATCCATGCTAGGCCGTTTTCATTCTGTCCTTCCCCTAGTCCATAGCTGGCCCTTCCCCAAAACTATAAACATTTATTAAAGTATTTCTAATTCACTCTGTCTGGAAGTAATCTAGATCCTTTGTATGACCCTAGGGGTTGAGGCCACGACCCTTGTTAGTACAAAGGTCAAATGATAAGATAACTCAGGCCGACTCGCTGGGTGGCATATTGATTATGTTGGGGGTCCTCTGTATTGGTTGGAGATCCACCTTTCAATGCTAAGATTCCGCTGGTCACCCACCCAGGCTAGGGTGAATGGGGCTGAATCATCTTGTTAGCCTAGCGTATCGGTCATCAGGCGTTAGCTATTAGCTCCATTGGAGACGTGAGTATCGACTTAGTGACTGTTCGATGTTGTCGGTTTTGTTGTTACCCTGTGGAGCGTGAGTACAGACATAATGGGTATTTACTTCTCAGGAGGGGATTTAATTTCTGCCCCAGGAGCCTTGAATGTCTTCAATGTTACCTAACGGTAGTTCTCACCACCCCATCAATAGTTTTGGTGTCGAATTATTCTTGTTTAAAGTTTTTGGTTGTCTAGACTTGTCTTCAAGTTTGGTACCGGTGCAATTTGTTTCATGTCTGATCTCTTTTTAGAGTGACATAAATTTCTTGCGCATTGACACATTGTATATAATATTTCTTATAAATTATGGAGATTTTTTTATCAGTCTGTCAACACCACTGGCAAATATTAGTACAATTAAAGACAGATGTAATATTTTATTATGAATGCCAACAATCCACAGATGTTGTTTCCAATTATAAGTCACTCACACCTTGGTTTCTGATGAGTGGAAAAACGCTGCACAATATTCCATATTGCCTACTGGCCGGGTGTGTGATTGATGTTCTTCATGATAATTGACTCACCTAGTTGTTTTAGTGCATGTTTAACCGAGAAATTGCTATTAGGGTATTTTTTATGAATGGAGTGCTTCAGCACATTGCCATTATTGAATGATTAATGTCCAGCGAGGCCCACCTGAAACAGTGCAGCGAGCACCTGGTGAAGTGGTAGCAGAGGCCCCTCATCAGCAGAGTGGGTTTGGAGTGGGTACTCCTGGGTGTGAGAGGTCAGGGTAAATGGCAGCCTATCCTGGTACTCACTTATATCATCCAGGGGTCATTCTACGTGCACCATTTACCTGCCACCCCCACCCCCTCCTCCCCCACTATTTACCTTAACCCACCCCCTTTTCCCCCAGCCCTACTTACCTATGTAGTCTGTTTCCATTCATCTGATGATAGGCCCCAGATAAAATTATTTGAATATATAGAAAAACTTATTGAACATTTTAGAGATATTTGATATGTACGCTACGCTATTTTCTGTGGGGGGGGGGGGAGAGAGGGGGTGGTGAGGGATATTTCCTCAAATGTACATATATTTTTTTATATCATTTGGGTTGCATTTTCCCGGAATTTCACCCAAACCCAACCCACATGCCCTTGATTAGTTTTACATAGGCTTATAGCCTACCTCAGAATTTCCTCTTTCATAACGGACCCCAGAAGCCAGAATCTGGTATTATAATAAAGGGCGGATACAGAACCCTACCCATATCAGATTTAACCCGGGGGCATAGGGCCCGAATAGGGAGCCAGTGCCAACAAAAAAATGCATGGCTGGCCTGATAATACACATCGGTTGTTCGGTCAACATTTCAATCAGTCATGCTTCAGTGGTCAGCGGAGAATTGCCAGTTGAACTGGATCGGGTGTGGGTCAGGCAATTACTTAATTAACGGATCACCCCTCGCGTTGACCCGGCGCTTTTGATCCCTGCCACCTCGCCTGGTTTCCAGACCATTTTCAGTGCAGCCCGGGGGCGACACAGCTATTGCATTTGTGATCCCACCTCAATGTTAGGTTGCAACGGGTATTGGAAATCTATTGGAAATATTCTTTCATGTTCTCTGATACAAAAAGGACCCCTACCCACCATCTGCTCTTTGTAGCCATTAATTTGCCATAATCGCATTCATTTCTGGACCATGCGCCAGGATTAACTTGTAGAGTGGGTTCCTGGTCTGGTTTCAATGTCAGACTCCGTTAGCGGTATGGTATAGTCGATTAGATCGCATGATACTTTTAATCTTTGTGTAAAAGTTGAGGAAAAAAGATGTGGATTAGTGAAAATACAGTTGTTGCGTTGCCCCTACAGAAAAGAAACAACGGAAAAGATTTGAAAGGCAGTTTTGTGATGAAGTGTTACTGGTGATGTTGATAGCTCGATCTCCCCTAATGCGACGTCACATTACAGTCGGAGGTAAAGGGGGATTCCCACGGTCAGACAGCCACTCCAGTGTAATGTTACCAGACGTACATGTATACATATAAATATTCAAGCGCTGATTTCCCAGCCAATGAACCTGTGTTTCAATATGTACTGAAAATATTTAGACTGGGACTTGGAATTTCCAAACAATGAACAGGGTGGAAAAAATGTGGGAGGTGTCTAAAAACGCCGTCAACATCTGCCAGCAAACAGTCCACATCTGATGGAAATCTGGGTCGCGAACTTGGCCTTTGACCCCTTGGATCCATGGATCACATATGGAGGCCAATGCCAGCCGTGGAGGAGGGCTAAAGAGCTTCATATACACCGGAGGAGACTGAAGAAGTGGAGTAAGGAGGGTTCTTTATCAGAGGGGTGGGGGTGGGGGGTTAGTGATTGGGTTTAGGGGTGGAAGATTGGGGTGTTCGTGTGTGGAGGGGTTCGGGGTGGGGGTGGGGGTGGGGTGGGGGTAGGGGAGGCAAGTGGACTTAGCCTATGGGCTAATCAGAAACAGAAGGGATCTGGAAGGCCCCGAGATGATTTTGAGTTCCCCAAGTGTTTCGTGAAGCTCCTTGAGACTTCATTGAAGTACGGGATGGTACTTAGGGTACTGAACATTCTGTCACGTTCTGCAGATATGATGTCTTACAGTTTGTTCTCCTTTTGTGGGTCAACAAATGTCGATGCACTAGGTTTCTATAAATATTTAGTTTTTTCCCATTATTTGTTTCAGTTTTCTGAACAAAGGTGTTTTTCATTTCCTTAATCCCTCACTGATCTAGTATCCACCCTATTCTTTTCATAAAGGTTGAAAGAAGCCCAATTGGGGGTACTGTCTATTCGTTGGGACGATAATCATATGGTCGAAACGTTCTTGCTTTGTTATTTGTATTACAGACTCCCTTACCTAATACATAAAGTAAAGCTTCACCTGTTCGCACAGTCTCTAAGGGCATTCAGTCTAATTGTTTATTGCGCAATGCTATAAAACCATTGCCAGTCTAATATCCACATGCGGTCTACGGAGAGAATAAATGAGACAGACAAATAACAATACAAAAGCCTCTAATTGAGGCATAATGGTGTTGCTTGGGTTTATATAACGAATAATTCCTGCCATTTAAGCCTACTTAGTTCAAATAAATAAAAAAGATTAATATTATTTGAATTGGCAATTATTGCATTGTCTATGTCGCGCTCGAGTTGGTGAATTGGGATTAAGAATTGTGAATTTTCTGTTCCTGCCCGGCGGTCAGGCACAAACACTTGAGAAAGCAGTAAGTCAGCATGCTTTATATTGGTCCTATGCTGAGGTTCCAGTGCTGGTTGTGTTCCAGATGCTGAATGATGCTAGTATGCTAGTCCATATGCATGTACCCTTCCGATAAACTATCCATTCCAATAATGAATATTGACAAGTTCTACGAGCTGTTGATCCCTAGACCTATGACACTGATTCTCTTGAGTGTACTACTGACAATTGCTGCTATGTTGCTTTTAAAAGCTGTTGAATCATCTATATTAAAGTAAACTAAGAAAAGACCCCAGCTATGTACCTACAAATTTAGTATTGGTGATTGACTAATTTAACATGTATTTCTAGTGGTTCGGATTTCACCTTTGAACCTTAATTGGACGTTGGAGTAATTGGACGTTCATGCATTCAAAAACTGAACATTGTATAATATAAACACATTCTACCCTCTTCACTCTCCTTATATACAAAAGCATGGTTCTCTCCCTCGCGCCGCTGCTCTATCGAGAAAAGCAAGGTGCTCGATGAACATGACCCTATAAGGTGTTGAACAATTATTGCCTGCAGACACGTCTTGCCATTATTGTGGTCAGCCTGGCCCATAACACTAACCAGAGCATGGAAGCTAACCTATAAATTTGAAGTACAGGTTGTTGTGCTATGTATACATAATGCAGGTTTTGTGCCAATCTGGTGCTGTGAGTTATTACCTTATTATTAATGTCTTTCCCCTCTTCCTTGGCTTTACCCTTACTAACCTTTTTCTAGCAATTTTAAATTAATTTCTCTTCGTTATTTTGCACTGAACAAACTTAAAACTATATTTTATTTAGCACATGAAACGTTCATGCCAGATCACTTCCTACCAGAAGTCGGAGCAACAACAGAAAAAAACTCTTAATAATCGTGCAACTACATTTTTTTAAAGTTTTATATCGTATTTCTCTAGATACAAAGCGCAAACTGTCTTGATTCGAATGAGGTGGCCATGTAGTGCCCCACACTTTCAGACTAAAGGTGGTGTTCCACCACTCGGTTTTTACCTTACGTCCTCCTGATCATTTTGTTTTAATATTTCAAAAGAAATCAAAATTATTAAAATGTAACCATAAAGTATCTCTTTTTGACCCTCTAAGCTCTATACCAACGAGTTTCAAATGGATCGATTTAGTCTCGTTGGCTCTACCAACGAAAATCCCAATGTATGCTTTTTGGCTCTACCAAAAACGAAGCCCAACTATTTAAATAACCACTGATCATTTGTATCCCAGTGCACAGGCTGGATGACCTGAACGCCCTTTATATTCTTTTTGCAACAATATATCTATTATCACAATGAATTAACCAATCAATCAATCTATCTGTTCTTTCTATTTACTCCCCTATCTGTCTTATCAACCGGTGTCTTTCCTACTCTCTGTCCTCATGTTCTGTCGTTTTCTCTTTCTACCCCTCCCCTGTCTTCTATCCCTATCCCACCCCTCTTTCGCATTTCTATTCTCCACCGCCTGTCCACTTCTCTGACTAACATAAACGAGTATGTGTGACTTGTAGAGTGAAGGTATTTATCAGGTGTGGTTTTCCTACTGAGATCTTGCGTATGGTTTTACCAATAGCAGTAAATGTAGCACCCTATAGTGTTGATTCTTGGACTGATTCCTGAAGTCTTCGCTGACTCGCTTAGGCTAAAATATTCTCTTACCTGGAATAAGTCTTGGATAACTTCCATATCATGCATAATGATATAGACTAGAGATTATGATATAGACTAGAGATTTTCTCTTACCGAAAAGTTGTAATTTAATAGCACGTAAACAATAATATAGCCTTTGGTCGACTCCTACGGAATATTTTATTCAAAAATAATTTTTATAATTTTAATTATTGACGACATTTGTTTTTTTTAATTGTATACGGATCACTCTGGTTATATTAAAGTAATAAAATTGCAGTAACAAACTCACAATTTAATGTGCTTCGTGAATTATTAATGACTCATAAAACGTACTTGAGCAAGGGTATTTAAAATCAACACTTTCATAACTATTCAATTATGTATTTATGCTCAAATTGCTTCCTATTGTTTTCAGGTACCTCAGCGATCCCCTGCTTTTAGCTATATAGCTCTCCATAATATACTAGCAGACCATTTTTGTTGCAGACGGTGATGAATAGTGCTGTGCCAAGAGTGTCTAATAACTATTTCTTTTTTACACTAAGAAGTGCATGCTTAGAATGACGAGCCAGCGATTGTTGATAGTTTTGTATATTTGTAAATGGGTCTGTATCTGGCTTGTGTTACTGAGATAAGCTACTAGTGCTGGTTATATACAGATGTTAGATATATTTGTCACCAATATTTCTTTTCCCCACTCCCTACTCCTGGGTCAAGCTTGACAGCATAGACTAGAGGTGTTGGACTTGGTAGTGCTTTTGTACTGGGGCGCTCACTACCTTTGAACTACATCCGACTGACTTTAGCCTTTACTAATTATATGTTTGTTGATTATGGAATACTCAATAAAAACTATTTTTTTATCATTGAACAATACTTTTTTCATTGAAAGACCAATATGTCTGTAGACATGTCCTAAGCTCAGTATTTCCTGGATGGACTTTACCACAGCCTGGCTCATAGTGTGCCTGCTATAAACTTGTAAAAAAACAAACAGTCGTGAACGTTGTTTTAAACCATATTCAACAGATGTTTCTAAAGTTATTATTACGCGAGTCCACCAGTCGAAACCCCCCAGCATCGTCGCATTAATCATGTGCAACATAACGACACAAATCGTTCTTATTCTTTAGACTAAAGAAATAGAGACTTCATGCTTGTATTATGGATTTATTGGCTTCGGAAAAAAATCAATACTCTCGACCTTCAGTTCATACATTACAAGTGATGTCAACTTCACGATAAAGAAATCTATTTTTATGTCACTGTTTAGACAAATCAATATCCGGATTATCTATTTTAGCTTTGGTTGTTCTTGAAAAAAAAGCACTGTTCTAAGGAGAACAACATGCACTTTCGTTAAAGTGTTATCCGTATCATTAATTATGGCCATTTATGGCTTTATTTCCAACAATTTTCTTCGGTTGTAACCTATTTGGCCATACTATATCAATCTTTAATGAAAATAAGCAGTCTAGTTTACACCATGTTTAGGCCTTCCTTTTCTCCAGTCAATGGGGAAGGATTTAACCCCTTTTTATGGTTTACACTAGTAATGCATTCCTATAGTTGGACTAAACTCTTTTGGTTCCATGCCAGATGGTATGTCCAGGGAGTCGAATGAAAGCAGGAGCGAGTCAGTATATTTCTCTCACTCATGTTTACTGACTTAGGCTTTTTCCTCCCCACAAGTAAGCCCCATACACTATATAGATCATTCAGTAGATGAGAGTATAGTGTTAACACTGAAATAGGGTTAGTTGTACGTTTTCCCCTTGATAGAAGTGTGTATACGATATATATGGTGTACAATATATTATTGTACTATAATATACATGTTATTGATGTCGACTTAATGGTTTGAGTTAGAGGACCTGGTATCTTCTCCCTTGAATTAATGTAATTTATATTTCGATTGTATGGTGGGTTTGTTTAATAGACTCAAAAATATTTTTTTCTAGATTCATTTCAGTAGTGACTCTAGTAAATTGAAAACAATGAATTATACTCTTTAAATTTGCTCCAATACTTGGGCAAATATTCCACTGTTTTCACTCCCAATCCCGCATAGTGATGGATTCGCATGTAGCCATGCTAATATTGACAATAGAATAAATCCTCACCGATGCTGCTAATCAGAATCGTGTAATCTTGAGATTATAATTAATTTCATTTTTGGTATTAAATGTTATCAGCATAGGGAAGGCAAGTAGACCTGTATACATGTGATACAGGTAGTTGTAAGGCTGAGGGACACCTAGTTGGCACACTTTCATAGCGCCGACTGCCAGTTATCTCATTTGATGACTTCATGGTTTTGCACGGTCAGCACCACATCATCTAGGTGTTTAAGTCACGTATTAAGTAATCATGCTTGTCACAGGTCCCATAATGTTGCTCTTTCTGTCTATCTATCTATCTATCTATCTATCTATCTATCTATCTATCTATCCTTGTCTGTCTGCCTCAGCCTGTTTCTGTCCTTTCTATCTTATTAGTATAAATCTATTTATCTAGATAGATCTACCTGCCTGCTGTTTATTTTTTATTATTTTTATTAACTGCCATTTCTTTCAAGGAAATTTAAGGCACACCACCACGACTCATATACTGACTATGTATGCCCTTTCCCCACACTCACATCAAATATACCCTCCTTCTGGGCCTATATATAGGCCTATACAACTATATGTGAACCTAGCCTGCTATTCCATTTTAAATTAAAGAAATAATTTGAGTCAAAACTCGCTATTTCAGGCAAATCGTGCCACGGCGAGTGTCTGGCATCCACGGGCGTTTGGAGTACGAGCCTGAAGATGAGACAACCATCATCGCCTCCAAACTGTTTGACGAGTATTGCACGGCCAATACTTTCGCCGGGATTACAGGCACCTTCCAGCAGATGTGCGATGTGTTGGAGCTGAAGCCCTCTGACCACCAGAACTTCTACCACACCCTCACAACCCGGCTTACCTCGTGGAAAGCCCAAAGCCTCTGGGCTAAGTTAGACAAGAGGGCTCAGCAGCGGGAGTATAAGAAAGCCGAAGCCTGTAGCAACACAAGGGTAAGTAGTTGTTTAAATGTGTTAATTCTAAAATGAAGAATATATATATGGTCACAAAAACAAATAGGTGTGTTCCCGATTTATCTAGCAAAAAACTAGGTAGGGGGTGAGGTGGTAAATTTAATAAAAAAAAATCTATTTTCAGTCTATTTCTCAACAGTAGTTAACATGAGAAATGTATATTTTAAGAGTGTTCTGGCTGGCAAGACTTGTTTTCCTGTTTTAATTAGCTTTTTTGTCAAAAAATCATTTAAAAAAAAATAGGGAAGGACAAACATACTTTTAGGAGGGTTTTTTTTAGGTAGGGGGCGAGGGGGGGGGGGGTAAATCGGAGACACATCTAATTATGTTTTGGCCTATTATAGGTGAATATTGTCTTATTTCCTTTGCAATTCTAGGATTCTAAGATAGGGGAATAAGCAATATATGCATCTAAGCAGCGAATCCCTTTATTCCCATGTTGATAAATGTGATCCAAGGCCAATAGCTCAACTATTTGATATATTTCTTTGCGTCATTACACCCTTTGATGATTTTTTTGGACACGTCCATGAGAAAAGCTTATATTTCATCTTCACTATTGTAAGACCTAAAGTAAAACCTCTACATCGGTTACTCCTATATCTGAACGGCTATTCTGAGGTCTGAATACGTTAGGGCTTTTCCCACCATCTAACCACATCATCTATTAAAATCATTCCTCCACATGATGTATCATTAGCTATTTCCCCGATGATTCTCTGCGGTATAATTAGTCTAGCGATGTCCTTGTCTTGGCTGTAGTCAAGCCATGAGAGCCAACTAACAGATTACCATAGTGGAATACAGACATCCTCCCAATTATCAACCAACCATCTCTTATGCCAATTTAGCACTGGCCCTCTTCTATAATCCCAGGTATTCATGCAGTGTCAATGACATTGCTGCTACAGAGTGATGTCGTCTATGAATGAATTGGCCAAGACTACTACAATGGGAAGGATTGATAAGAGGGCCTATTGTGCTTATCAACCTATCAGTATAGGCCAGAACCGGGATTTTCTGGCCCTGTAGGGCCGTTTATGTAATACCATCGGCGAATGGTATTATGTATAACAGGGCATTACAGCACCCACGGCCGAGTGCACTGTCACACCTAACCAAAACCATGTGTTCCTTGTATAAGAATCCACCCACTCACAGTCACATCACAAATACAAAGCTTTAATATCTTTCCTCATAGTCGTCACACATTGATGAAATAAAGATGAGAATAGTTCTTATGGCTAGGAGAATACTTCCAAAAAATATTTAGTTAGTATATTTCACAATTTAAAAAAAGTTAAAGATGAGTGGACCACCTGCTGATTGATACTGACACTACTTGCAGATGGGTACTAATTGATATATATTTATGTTAGGGATTAGAGTCAAGGAACCCTTCGCCGTACAGATATGCCCATCCCGGATGGAGCCAGAACTGCTATTGACTAGTGCTTGGATAATGCCAATGCCGAGTATCCGAGTCAAATCGTTTGTTCCCGCTTTAAATGATAAGAAAACTACGGTATCTCATACCTCATTCGATTTGGAACTGAACTATTATTATAGCATTTGTATCTATTTAATGCTTGATCTTTCACATTTTTCCTGAGATTACCCAAGCTATATAATATTATTTTTCAATTTGAGAAATATAAACAATATTTGTTGGTTCATCCAAACCTAGACACAGTTCCACGAAACCGCTTGTGTGTGTGTGTTGTGCTGAACAAACTTAAATGTCTTAGCATCGGTCCAAGGGCTATATGACATACAACTGGAACCTTTTTAACCATATACTGTTAGTCATATAGTAGTGTGGCCATATAATGTGCTTGGAAGTGTTACATATCAGGAGTATAACTTTTCACGAACCTTTAAATGGCCAACGTGTGTGGCTCTGCCAAAAACAAATAGAAAAATATCCATTTAATTGTTTTCATTCCCCTTTTTATCGCAAGCCACAGAGAACTGGCCTTCATACGAGACCCTCCCATTTGATCATTGATAAATGTCTAGGTCGTTCCTCGTGGAAGAACATAACAAATGTTAGTCTTTCTCAGCGGGAAATGCATAACATGGCAATGTCTGTTATGAAGAATTACGTACATGTTTGATTGGTTGAGTTTTGACTCTGAGGCCTGGGTCAAGAGCTTTGTTTAGCCAGCTCGCTCTTTTTATCCTATTCCTCTAACATCTACAAATCAGTAGCTAATTCGTGAATTGATGCTACAGTAAAGAGGAAATAAATATACATGTACCGATTGGTCTTATCTCTCTCTCTATATATAAATGGAGCTCTAAGGTTCTTATAACCTATGCTCAGTGGCTCCTTACTCCGTACCACATGATCAGTATTCAGACTTAGTTGTGGAGTTGTAGCCCATTAGATAATGGACTGTTGAGAATAAGTCTTAACAAGTGGCATGTATAATAGATGGAGGCAAGGCTTTGGCCTTGAGCTATACAATTCAGCCAGCCAGTGCAACCATGCCCATCATTCCACCCTACAGGATCATGTTTGACATAAAGCCCCCATTAAAACCGGGAAAGCACATACTTTGAACAAAGTGTTGCCTTTTTATGATCAAATAGGACTGAAAATGAAGTATCACTCTTCATACGCAAACAGCCACCCAAAACGATCATTGCAGTTTTAACACATCATGAAATGAATAGTTTTTTAAAAAACTTTTAGACATCGCTGGTACTTGTGTGACTCCTTGTTTTGAAGTCAAGAGTAGATCGTTCGATGTAATTTAGATAGCAGAGGTTAATGATGTACAAACATGTGATTCGGATATATAACACTTCTGTCTGGATGGAGGCCAAGCATGGGTATAGTACTAGACACTGTGATGTACATGTTCTAACTATCTCCCTCCCTCACTCCGGTAGCGGGTTAAAGCCCCTGTTGTAGTCCATAAAAGATAATAACAAGTGTCTAATAACTAGGCACAGGCATGTGAGGAGCAAGAAACGCCCCTTATATTATTGCTAAGTATTTGCACAGAGACAGGGCAATACTAACCGGAGGTATGTACGTACGGTATGTCTGTTCTGGGTTTGGAGTCCCACTGTGAATGAGGGTGTAGAATGCTCGGGGTTAGGAGATAACATGTTTAAATGTTTGTTTCCTTATCCCTACGTACATATATACATTGCCGCTCTATATCAGCCTTGAGGATTGGGAAGAATCACAATATTTGGCCTTGCTAAATCAATAGAGATATTTATTGTTTCTGCTTTCGTCGTACTTGTCATTGTAATCCAATATGTCTAAAAGGGGCTTTGTTTTTGGATTTCCTTACAATGACATTGTCATCAGCAACATTTCATTAGGAATTTGTATAATTCCAGTTCTTGAAATGCCAAATTCGGCATTTGGCGATGGGGTTGTTTTCCTCTGTAATCTCAGAGCTGATCGAATGGAAGCCGATCTGTCAAAGCAGAATCACTTGCTTCGACCAACAATAGTCACAAGGTTCCTTGTGTCAGCTTATCTGTTCTTCTCATGTTACTGAAAACCTTTCTAATCCTTATCCTTAGTTTTATTCCGCATGAGAACAGACCAGCTTAGACAGCAATATTATAATTTTATGAATATTTAAAGTTTTCCTGAATCCACCCAACTTGTAACTTCCCAAGTAATCTAATAAAATGGATGATTTGGTCAACCTTCCCAACCCTATTCCCTAGGCCATATAGCCACTAATAAGGAGGCCAGGGGCAACCATTGATCCACTAACCGACTTGTGCAATGCAGTATTGCTAGTTTACCCATTGCCTATAGGTCGGCCTCTTTGTGCTTTTTCTATATGTTTGCTTTCAGTCTGTCTCTATTTTCATTGGTTCTATCCATGCAACTGCATTAATTCCATGTTTATTTTAGTCGTTATTGGCCCTCAGCTCGGGTTTTTATCTGTGTTCCCCCTCCCCCTACCTTTCTCTTGCTCTCTATCAGGTCTTCCCTCCCCCATATTTTCCTCCCTCCCTCCCTCCCTCCCTCCCTCCCTCCCTCCCTCCCTCCCTCCCTCCCTCCCTCCCTCCCTCCCTCCCTCCCTCCCTCCCTCCCTCCCTCCCTCGTCTTTCTCTCTCTGTCCTCTCTCTCCCTCTCCCTCCCTCCCTCCCTCCTCTCTCTCTCTCTCTCTCTCTCTCTCTCTCCTCTCTCTCCTCTCTCTCCTCTCTCTCTCTCTCTCTCTCTCTCTCTCTCTCTCTCTCTCTCTCTGTGCCCAACTTTCTAATCCATACAAATGAATTAATTCTACATCAAATATTTTAGTGGTTATTGGCCCTTTGGCCCTCAACTTGAGTTTTTATTAGTGTTGCCCTCCCCCAACCTTTCTCTTGCTCTCTATCTGGTCTCCCCCGCCCCCTATTTTTCTCTATATATATCCTCCCTCTCTCTCTCTCTGTGCCCCCCCCCCCCTCTCTCTCTCTCTCTGTGCCCCACTCTCTCTCTCTCTCTGTGCCCCACTCTCCATCTATCTCCTCTCTCTATCTCCTATCTGTTATATCATTATTTTCCCCTTTCTGAAGCCCTTTCATCTCATTCATCTTTTCTGCATACATATTTCTTATGTATGTGGCGCTGTTAGGTGCTGGATCTGGGGGAGCTTATTGGTATAGTATTTACCATATTGGTCATGCTATCCGGACCTATGTGAATACGGGTGCCTAATATAGTTGATTTACTCAGCCTGGATATTGGAGCTGATTTTTTTTACTGGAGGGGTTTCCGGCCGTTCAAAAAGCTGTCAATGTTGTTGTTATGCAGTGCCAAAGTCCTGATACATAAGGGCCGGTCGGTGTGCAGATTGAATAAATGAAAATGACTTGTGAGAATAAATGAAAATGACTTGTGACTATATTGTTGTCGGGGTAGCTATCATAGCGAACTCTTCCAGGCTGGACCAATTCATGTTTCGTTGATATATATACTGTTTTTTTTTTTTTGTATCTATTATAGATATTACATACATTGTACACATTATGTTCTATATTTGTATGCATGCATGTGTCCCAAGATAGTTTCTACTTGTGGGTTGATAGAGCTATCTTCCAGGTTAATTGCCTCCCGTCAACCAAATTTATAGGTATAGGTGAATTTTAATTTTAATATTTCATGTTTTCCTGGGTGGAAATATGATCCAGTTCATATTAACTTTTTAAGAATAAATATCAATATGGTATGTAAGAGAAGCCTTAATATATTCTAATGAAAATATTTCTGTTGGGGGGGGGGGGGGGGGGGGGAGCTACCAGGTATCTAACAATTACAAAGCTTTGGATGTTCTTTTGAAGGACGTGACCTCAAATTCCCAGACTAGATTTCTGACCTAGATATCATGAATAAAGATCATTTGTTGGACATTGTTCCCTAGATCTGGGAAGAAGATCCAGTGTCGCCAAAGGTGACAATGAAAGGTCAAGGAAATGCTTTGTTAATTTTCTATGTACATGTATTGAAACCACAGTCTAGGCTCAAACCCTCAGCTCAGATAAGAATGGTATATCAGTGATTGAACGCCTACTTCGCTAATCGGTTTCTTTGCCAAGGACTAGGCGTTCTAATGGGATTATAATGTCATTTTGCGGTCTTAATGGAATTATAATGGCACTTGGCGGTTTGAGGCGAGAGGCTTTCCCTCTGTTTGAAGGGACTCTCTCATCTTTGGGCCTAGATTGACCAAGTGAGTTGGGCAAAAAAGGATTCATTTTCAATTTCCTCTTCAGGAACCAGGCAGTGTGTTTCATCTTCAACCATAAAAATATTTAGAATAGTTAAACTGTTAATATACATTAAATATTACATGCATGCGCTGGATGCTCATTTTTGAAGCTTTGGCCTCAAATCTCATTTCCTCCAGTGTCTGGGATGGCGGAAACGCATGCCTGATTGCTTTGGCCTGCTTTAGATACCAGTAGTAGTCAGGCCTGTAACAAGTAGGTGGACATGGCGAGGGCTGCTCGCTAGTGTCTGAAACCAATAATTCATCATTATCAAGGGTCAGAGGTCAACTACTAGTTATTAGTCTGATCTGAGACGGTTGCAATGTTAGCGTATTGTGATAACAATGACCCATACTTGGCTTTCAATAAACATATTGGTCACTGCCGCCACTTGTCCTAGCGATCCATATATCTCGTGTGATTTATGCCCCTCTCGTCTCCTATTGCCTCTCGCCCTCCAGCCTTCTAAAGCCCTTTCACTTCAGAATCATTTCATCTTTATGGCCACTGCTCGTGTTTAGTGAAGGTATAACTTCTGCCATGGAGGGTCCACGTTCACTTATCGATATTTCACCGAAGGTCGGTTTCTCTCTTGAGAAACGCTGTGAAAAATGAATTGTATTCTATCTTCAGAAGGTTGCACAAAAGATTAGATAAATCTAAGTGGTTGGAGAATTAGAGATCCTATCTTTAATACAAAAATGTGTGAAAATACGGGGCTAATCAGAATTTATATTATCTAGGGAATTGACCGGTAAAACTGGAAAAGTATAAAATTTAATGAATTTCCCTTATGTATATAGATACCATTCCATTGCAATGAATATATATCGTCATTGAATGTAGTGGTAGTAGGCGCAGACATACCTCTGAAATCCTAACCATAAGTTCATAGTAGGACTGTATTTGTGTTGTAGTAAGAAGTTTCCCATTTCATCAGCGTTAACCATTGCCCTGTTTTGTTTTGCTGACGGTTCCCACATAGCTTAAGCTAGCTTATTTCACTCCCACACTGTGCATCATCTCTGTGTGTTTGTGACGATGGGCTATCTGTCATTATACAACAGAGACATTATTTAACGCCTACATTAAGTACTTGTGTGGAGGTCATATGAATCATTGACAGATATGCATCGTAGTGATATATATCCATTCTGGTCTATGCTATTTTTGAGCATCATTCTGAACTCCACTGGGTCCTAACCTTTTGGCCCTGCGGTCTAGATCTATATAAAGTCCATCCTGCATTTGGGCTACTTACAGACTACAGAGACTAAGTTTTGACATTACCAACTTCCAAGTCTAACAGGACGAAGACTCAGCATATCTAAGAGCAAAAATGGGAAATACCGAAACATCTTGGGAAAATAGTCAGAAATTGCTAAGATATTCTTATCTAAGACATTTATATTACTGTATATCCTTATTCACCCATTTCAATTATGGACTCATCATGTGTCTATTTATATAGTTAGCACTTTTTGGACGACCACCAAACATGATTTTACCTCCTTTAAATGTAGCTTGTAGTTGGACTTAACATTTTGATAGGATTCTCGACTCAACTCCCGCGACATTAGGTTTCCTACCCTATTGCATGTTTCCCTTTGTTCGATCTTGTCTCTTGCCAGGCCATGAGATTATAAAATTGCACTCTCCCCTTAATGACTGGCTGCCTGGCTGGTAATCGTCTCCGGAGTCATGGCCACACACAAAAGATGCTTTCCTTAATGCCAGCAAGTTGCTATCCTCATTTGGCCCCTCCCCCTATGTCTTTATGACAGTTTGTCTACAACTAGGACTTACAATAATGACTTATAATTTTCAGTTAATGTTCTGAGCTCCCCTTTATCTTGGGTTTACCAATATTTAGTAAATTAATTTATTCATATATTAATTTTGTTAATTTGTGGGAAGTTATGGAATTCCAATCATGTTGGCCATATTAAGAATGACTGTAAGGTACACAAGTCATATTCATTGGCGTACTATCAGGTTACACTGTTGAAATGGCAAATATTTTTTACAGGCGTGTATGTTAAATGATATGGTAATGTTTTTTGTCCATTTTAAGAGGGCGTGGTGTTTCTACCACCCAGGAACATGATGGATTGGCTCCTGATAGTCAGAAGCTAAATCCAAAAGGTCACTAATATTTGCTGCTAGTCACTCATCCTTGTTTTCTTTGAATTTCTCAAAATGTAATCATGTAATCTGAATGTAAACTGATAGTAGTATCATTCTCATGTCAATATTTGATGTAATTCTAGGAGAGGGATAAAATGTTGACGCATCCCACATGCTCCCATGAGTATTATTTGTACATGATTTACCATGTATTTACATGAAACCATCATGGTTATAGCCTACTACAATACTAGATAATGAATGAAAAGACCACAAGAACTGGTCGGAGTTAATTGTTCATGGTTGGTGCTTTGCATTTACTTGGACTCGTTTGGTCATAATTAATTATTCTCCCATTCCAAATAAATGTGTCTAGACTAGCTTTTAAAGCTTGGGGCCATGCCTAGTGGAAGCGTATTTGGTCCATAAACTGGCTCTGCGTGGGAGCCAGGTAGGGACAAACGACCTCTCCTGTTACAGTCAGCCTTCCATCGATTCCATGTAAAAACAAGGAGAGGTCCACTGCACTGTTATGTGTGTATGTGAGCACACGCCCAATCTGCCACCATTCCTGTATGTAATAGGAAAAGGTGGCCAAATACTTCCTTCTGATAATGGCAAAATATTATCTCTGCATCTAGTCTCCCCGAGATAGGAGAAAGGGGATTTAATGCATCGGCTGTAGTATGAATAAACAGGACGAAATTGCTCTCTGGCATTGTTTGGGCTTTTGCTTTTTAACCTTTCTAATGCAGCGAATTCTATGAGCGAGAAATGACTTGTTGAAGCCAAAGCGTGATACTGATTTTTCCCCACTCAAACGGTAAATTTACCATCTATCTCGTAGGCGGTTCTTTTTCTATAGGAACCCGAAATAGATCTTATTTCAGTTTTATTTGAGAAAATAAAAAAACACTTTTTTAATTTGACTCCAAGCATATATGCTCAAGGACATTAATATACATGTATTCGATTTATTACCTGGGATAATGACATATTCTTGCTGGAAACCCTTGAGAGTTCCAATGGGCTGTCTCTGTAGATGTCATAACACAATATTTTATCAACAACATGCCCACTGTCAGTTATATAAGCGTATATCAATCAACCTAAATAGCCACACTGATGAGATATAAATAAGGTAGAGATACCAGGGTGTTCTCTCATCCTGAGTTTTTCACCCTTGTTTATTGGCTGGAGGATAGTCTCCGCCCTAACAGTACTCTAGGCTTCTCAGATCCGAAAAGAATGGTATGTCAGTGATTGGACGCCTTCTGCGCTAATGACTTTCATGGCCCTGAAGTAGGCATATTTATGTGATTATAATGACATTTTGCGGTCTTAATGGGATCATAATGGCATTTTGCCGTTTCGAGCAGAAGGCTTTCCCTCAGTTTGGAGGGACTCTCTCAACTCTGAGCCTAGACTGCTCTAGTAGATGTTCCTATGTATTAGACGATCTCCTCCAGATGGATTTGGCTGGAGGAGTCAGTCAGTCAATTTCCTCCAGTACATACTCCGTCTCAGGTGTGAGGTGCTCGCTAGCAAGTAACTCATACCGAGGATTTATCCCCGAGTCATTTCAAATAAAAATAAGCAACCTCTCCTGTGAATGATGACCCTGCTCTTTCGCTCTTTCCACACCTTAATACCCGTCTCACTGTCTGTTGGTGTGTACTATTTGCCCTATAACATCTTGCTTGGTCTATTTGACCCTGATCTACCCATTTTTCACCAAGGATGTAAAGTTTAAAGAACCAATGTTTTTTCCCCGCTGTTGCTTGTTTTTTGCTGGTGTTGCAGACTCATTCTTTTGCTCTAACTCAATTTTCTCATCAACTTCTTAGAAAACGACTCCCAGTAGATCATATGTGAGCTATGGTGCCTGACCTTCTAATGTGCTCTCCTGATTAGGTTAGTTCGAGGCAGTAATCTCAAGCGCTCATTTTTTCCTATATGAGAAAGTGGATGAATTGTCTCTAAAACAATGTATGTATTCCAAGAATTGTGAACATGTAACTACTGCTGCATGTCTATTTCACCCGAGAGTCACATTATATTTTAATGGGGATTTATTAGTCCAGGCGTATTATCTGCGGGATGAAAGCCTGTTTAATCAAGAAAATCAATAATATCACTTTCAAACTTTGGCATTTATCACCCCATTTCTATGCAGAGAGGGACACAAGACCAGGCTTCTGACCAAATTAATTAGATCTATCCTGCTATTCTCGTGAACGTACACCCTCCATCTATGCTGGAACTATAATGAGAAATCTCACCTGATTGATAAATCACATCCATGCCCGTGATTGTATATTAATTAGTTAGGGACGAGGGGGCCATATGTGAAAAAAATAGGTAATGAATGAGCTTCAAGCCCAGTAAAAATCCTTTCTTGAATTACTGGTACCCTAATCTAATTTTGTAAACAATTGTTGAAAGAGAGAGAGAGAGAGCAATGATTAGGTATAGCAGTAAGACATACTTTAATTATCTCTTTAAAAAACGATTTTCACCCCAATTGTACTTTGAGTACATTTAATTGCGTTCTATATATCCTTGGCTATTATGTATTCAACCTGTGTAATTAGATCTTCGATCTTATTCCAAAAGGCTAATAGAGATTGAGATAGGTCGTGTGTCGTCCTCGCCACGCCCCTTTAAACTTTGATCAGCTCATCTTGTTGAGATGGGGCAGACCGCCTCCAACCCCTCTCCCTCCTATAAGTTATGGGCCCACCAGGAGAGGAGAGCTCATCAGGTTCCTCGGAGAATCAAGCCGATAAAGTTATCACCAATAGAATGAAGGCCAGAACAGAGCCAGACATGGGAAAAAGGTGTAGCTGTGGATGATAGCTGGAATTCCCCTGGGTTCCCCAATCAGTCTGCAGCGCTGGCCAGGCGTGCCGCTCGCCGCCTATATATAGGCTCAGTCCGTATTGATAAATGCCATGATGGCAATGCTGGTGGTGGAGATACAGTAGCTGCCTCTCTTACACATATATGTATGAGCCATCTTGTAGATTAATATCAGGCAAACCTGTAATTTATTGAAGTCAATTTTAGGCACACATAAACATAAGTAAAGACCGATTTGTTTTACTATGTTAAAAATAATCTTGGATGAGTATAATTAATTGAGAAGATTAATATTTAATATTTCTATTCAATTTTGTTCACATTGTTAAAACAAACAGCTTTTAAATTAATCATGACTAGATATACATACTGTGTGATACATGCATAAGAGAACTGCTTTAATGCAGAGTAGGTAGAGTTAGCAACCAGGAGAACAACATGCATGATCTAGAAGACCTTTTTTTTTAGATGATCACGACCTCTTTGTCAAAATTACACTTATGGCAAATCAATTATTCTCTTCTCTTCTCTTTATCTTATTTTAGTCTGTTAGTCAAGAAAGTAGATGTTCCTGGGATTATTGTTTCTCAGGTTGTAGTTTGCAAATTGCTATTTTAATTTTCTAATTTTGAAGTCGAGGGACAACTAAAATATCAAGATAACCTTTGAAACAAATATTGGTTTATACTCTTGAGTCAAAGTTCTTTTACTCTGAACTTCATAGAACTTCTTTTTAATCAAAAGCCCTGGATGAACGAGTTGTCCTGTATATCTTTGATAATTTATGGCAGACAGGTGGTTGGTCCATGGCTTTCCTATTCGTCTGGGAGATTACGCCTCTAAGAAACATTATATAGGTTTCTGCAGAAACTTGGGTCCCATAAATTGTGTACTAATCTAGTGCTTTTGTTCATTAGTTTGAGCATATTTCATAGTGTTCCGCCCGAGTTCATCATGCATACATAAAAAGTAGAGTACTATTTTCTTGTTGTCTTGGAAGCTGAACCCTCAGCCTGCTCTGGTAGAGGTGGTCGTTACTTTTGATGGACTCCACTCAATCATTGCTGTATGACTAATGTAGGGGAGTCCCATTGTGAGCTCATGTACTATAGGATCCCCTCTAGCTTTCAACATGTCAATGTAAATGAGCAATCTGATTGTTTGATGTTTCTGTAATTTTAGTGGCTCTTCACTTGCGCTTCCTATCTGCTATCAACATGGGCCCAAAAGAAACCTATCGTTGCTATCACTCGGCCCAAAGTATTCCCTAAAGGTCTTTGTCCTAATTTAAATTTATACACAACATTATGTATTTCAGGAATGGCCTTAGGAGGGAGAATATCCCAATTTTCCATCAATTACAAATTATTTTGGCTCTAGGAACTATTCACTTCCCTCACTTGGTACCATGAACTGGGCGATTGGTAATAGCAAGTAATAGGAAATTACTCTGCAAGGAAAAGGCCTAGAGTAGGTAGCAAAGATTGGATGAGTGTCGCCTTATGAGAGGAGGTAGCTAGCAAAATCCCTTATATACAAGTGTCTGGCGTTTGTGATCCCAAGACACGACACTGGGAACTTATCTTGAGTAGCAAGCATGCACCAAAGCCTCCATGATATGATTCCCACTTCCATAAATTGCCATCAAATTGTTGCGATTACCTCGTCGCAGTTGCACTATCTCCCAGGCTTAATTCGCCTCGAGGCCCATCCAAACGCCAAAGAGTGGCAAAGATTCAGATAATTAGCAGTCGCAGTCACCAGTCAGTTTTCATCATCACATTTCCTCACTCTTCTTTACTGCCAGCAGTAATTGAAGATCTTAGATGATAGTAGGCTGAATCACTAGAGCTAGATCTGAATTTATTTTGATAAAAATATAGTTTCTCTTTTATTCAACTGATAAGATTGATAAGTACCTTTGTTATTTGTTGGCCGTCTTTCATTATGGAACGACATGCTTGTGATATTCGTACTGTATTCTCGAATAGATTTATTGATTTTTCCCGGACGTCTGTGCTAGGATAGCCCCACTTCTCCATCTCAACCCGCTCCCTTACGCACTGTCTCTGCCTTCCCCCTGCCTCCATAGGGTATTACCAGCACCTGCTTGGACCCTACCCCCAAGTCCTGCTAGGGCGTATGGATATCGCCACTGATCAATAATATGTGATTAAGATGATTAACGGGGGAGTTAATTTTCATGTGCGGCGCGAGTTGGGATGTAGATCTTGTGATGGGAAAATTATAGTTGGCTATAAATAGGTTTATTATTGACAAGTCCTATACATCACACCCCACTGCTGCAATGCTTTCTTTGGCTGCATACGCTTGTAACTCATCTTTGCCTGCGTGAGTGGATCTGAAGATGCATATATATACATGGTCTTCCCATTGATCCTACTGCAAGGGTGTTTTATAGGGCAATATCTGGCCATGGAGCATTTGTTTATGTATCAATGAATTCCTATGAAAAAGTGTAATATATTTTGTTCAGACAGATGGTATGACGTCTTTATGAAAAGCACTTCCCATGTGGTAGTTTGGCTACATAATAGGTCTTTAATTTTTGAACCGATATTAATCTTTTTGAGACGTCAAGACGATACAGTGTTGTTGGTGGTCCAGGAACATGTATCTAGATATTTCCAGGTTTAATCTTTGTTATTGCGATCAAGGAACATACATTGCATGTCGTCAGAAAGTTGTCAAAGACATCAAGTACTGCACTCAAGACCAAGAAAGGAACTGACGACAAGTTGTCAAAGACATCAAGTACTGCACTCAAGACCAAGAAAGGAACTTTGGAAGGTTATTAGATTTAGATTCTAGACTGGATAAGGAATGGCAATATTCCCATTCCTACCTGTGCCATTGCTTCGCCCTGCCTTATTAGGATTCATGACTTCAGAAATGGCTATAAATATTCATCCTATGTGTTATTGCGGGGCACGTTTGCCTTCCTTTATCTCAGAACTGGAAAGTTGTATGTCCTAGAATACACGAATGGCTCCTTTAAAGATTAAATACTGCCAAGGTTTAACAACAGTCTGCATCATACACATTATGGGGGAACTCTGACGTTATTACGTAATAATATCCAAATCAATCGATAATTTTAATGACATTTGCAATATCATGTCTGAATAGAACACTATTATTTTTTTAGTATGAAAGTTCACTTTATGAGAAAAGGAAACCTCCCACTCTCTGGCTCTGCCCCTCTATCTTTCTCGATCTCCCTTTCTCTCCACCTTACAATCAGCCCACTCCATTATCCTCCTTTCTCCCTTTCAACTTGGGGAAATCTGTGAAATTTAATTACTGAGAGGCGGTCCGTTATGGTATTTTGACACTAAAGTACATCTCCTCGTCGTGGTTAGTGACAGTCAGGTAACGCAAAAGCACAAATTCCATTACATGGCCCATTTAATAGGATATCTGTCTTTTACATTTCTATTTCCGTTTTAAATATTATGGATCCTATCTATCGTAGCTTAAACCTCGCCCCGTAATCTTTTATAAATAATATCTAGAGGGAAAAAACCTTGAAATAGATTGTTATTTATATCGCTATAAATAGACATCAATGGGCAGGCTCACCAACTAGAAAATCCATGGGGCCATCTATTATGTATTAAACTTGAATTAAATAAGTGATATATCTGTGCTTATGGTGCCCAGGCACACGATGTTAGTTTAGTGGGGGTACTATATTACACTAATGGTTGAAGATACTAAGTTTTATTTTAGCAATGATGGAAGGTTTACACTGCATGTCAGAGGTTAATATCATCATTAACGAGCAGGACTTGACGCCTGACCTTGTTAATGGAGCGATGATTAAATTTGATGTCATGTCATTGCAAGGTCTGTCATGAAGCATTCTGTTTTAGTAGTAATGAATGGTGTGTATATTGATAACAAAGACTATATCCCTGGGTAGAGTCTAGGCCCAAAGATGAGAGTCCCTTCGAACGGAGGGAAAGCCTCTCGCCTCAGTGCCATTATAATTCCATTAAGACCGCAAAATGACATTATATTCTCATTAGAACGCCTAGTCCTAGGCCAGGTAGAAGGGATTTGAAAGTTTGATGGCAATGTATGAAAATAACTACAATAGTGAGTCATGCGTATTTGTTTAAATATGTGGGATTTAAAAATGTCTGGCCAATAAAGATATTTAAAAAACAAAACAAAAAAACGATTAGCGAAGTAGACGTCCAGTCACTGACATACCATTCTTATCTGATCTGAGATAAGACCTATAACTGGGTATATATATTTTTTTTTTAGAAACTTTATTATGATATATACAGTAACTCGTTCATAATGATCTACTCATTGGTTAGAGCAGTCTTGACACTTTGACATTTCTCATTGAAATGAATTCACAGGTTATATCAATGTAGGAGGTAATTGTCAGTTCTGAGTAAATCAGATCTGGTCTTTAATACTCAATACCACCTTATATAAAATTTATAAGCAGGTCTTGGTGTACATAGCTAGGAGGATCATTCGGGGTGCCTTTGATTAGATTTGCCTTACATATATTACATAAATATATAGGCTTCTAATGAATAAAAAAAAATCATAGGGAGGAGGAAACTGACACTATTGGGACCGATATGACCGGATAACCCGACCCAAATCGCAGAGGTTAACACCAATAACCGTCAGCCCAGCTGTTGTTGGAAGCCTTTCTACAAACACTCCATTGGAATATAGTGTTCACATTTCATTAGCACAGTTATGATACGGACAGGACTTTGTTATCTAATGGAATTATCTCCTATTGATCTTGTATTGGGGCCGAGCGGGTCAATAGCTCTCCTGCTGGCTTGAGTGAATGAGTGAGTGAATGAGTTAGAGCTGCTCACTTCAATTGCACTGGTTCTGGTTCTTACTCGTAGGTTCCAACAAGCCTCTACACTCTGTTTGAGATCTACTTGGATTGGTTCGCTGTAGGGTTACCATTGTGTTGCTTTGATGTTTACTCTAAGTAGGTCTAAAACAGAGTGTAGCAATCAGGACTTCCCTGCTTATTGAATTGTTCCTCAACATCCAGGGTTCGGGCAAACCCTTCTTACTGAGTTACTCTGAGACCAATCTCTTCATTTTTCCACTAGAAAACAATAGACATTCATGCTAGAATTCCATCACTAACATTTTATTTCTATCCGGTCTAGGCTGAGAACAACTCGATCAGATAAAAGTGGTATGTCGTTGATAGGACGCCTAGTGCGGTAGTGTCTTTCTTGGGCCTGGAATAAGCATCTTAATGAGATTATAATGGCATTTTACGCTTTTGAGCGAGAGGCTTTCTCTCAGTTTAGAGGGACGCTCTCATCTCTGAGCTAGACTGTATCAACCTATCAAGTGTTGTTAAATTGACTACTCTTATATTCGTAGGTATTATTGGCGAGATGCTCCATTTTTTTCTTGTACACATTTCACTACTGGTAAACCCATCGCGACATATTGACGTGAGCCATTTCCCAATGAGTTCCACTCGATTGCTCGCTGGTACGACCCAGTGTATAGCATAGGTTGTTAAATCATGCACGGTGACCTATTGGGTTTACATGTCTGGTAGTTAAGTGGTTCGAGGGCACAGATGAAATGAGTTCCATCACGTACCTATCATAGCACAGGCAATACACCAGATTTGGAGCTAGTTTCACCAAGTCTAGTGATCGTATGGTCTGCATTGTATGATTTATATTTACTCCATCTTCTCCCTATGTTATAAATAATGCAGATTTTTGTTGTGCTGGTTCTGTAGTGGAGAAGGGTGGCGAGGTCTTCCCTAGCTATATACATGGTTCTTTTTTCAAAAAATATAATATATACATGGTTCACTGGCCTATTGATTTGGTTAGAACCTGAATTAAAAAGAACTAAAAGTAGCCAGAGGGGAGGTGGTTTAAGTTGCACCTCCAGTCACACATCCTATTTGTTTGGGTGTGTGCAGCGCACCTGGTTGTTGGGGGACGCTGAGCTGCACATTTTGGCTTGCCTTGTTCGCGCTGCCTCGTTCTTGTGATGCAGGCCGACTTGATCAAATTCAACGAATGGGGCAAGCCTTGTGCTTCCCTCAAACTGAAGAATATACTAGTAAACACATTCAGGGTGTTGCGATATGGTTTTATGATACCATCCCTAATAACTGTATTTTAAAACTTAACTTAACTTTTTGTCTCAAATTTGGGTTATTTGAGAGTGAAGGTGAATTTGTACTTTTTGACGATTTGATCCAGATATGGGGTAGAGAAAATCAGTCCGTTGCGAAATAGACAGAGACGGATGAAATGTCATTTTAGCAAAACATAATAAAATCATTACGTAGGTTACTATCTGAGACACTTCGTCCTACTCTGAACTGCTACCATAAAAAGATTATGCTATATCATGGTAAGTGCAGAGAACACATTATATACTGGAACATAAATATTTTATTAATGACTTATAAATGGCATCTTATGAAACGTTATGCCAACAGAGGCAGATCATCATGAGGGTTGGCGTGAACACAATTGAATTATCACAACCCTTGAGTTATTTATTGGGTTCCCAGATATACCTAGTGTTTATCATTTTTAGCCTAATTTCTCAGAATTTACTGTAGAGTACTGCTTCCGATTCCAGGTTAACCATTTATCCTCCCTCTGCCTAATGAAAATTTATCCCCTTGCATACTGTGAAGCCTTGCTGGTTCTCAAATGAGATTATTTTCCCAGATCAACCGATCACAAAGTCACTAAGAATGTTATATCCTTGGTTCTGGCCTTGTATTTGGGGTTCATATATTACAGGATCTATATATCTATTAATCAATGGCGAAGTTGAATCATATATGGCCTATTTCCCTATTTACCCTCCCTCTGCCTAATGAAAATGTATCCCCTTGCATGCCCGTTTACTACTACTGCCTATTCCCCTGATCGTAGCACACCGTAGAGCGGCTCGCCTTGACCCGAGTAGGGTAGCCCTGCTAATGACCTAATTAACTAACCTACTAGCGCCACGTGCTGATCAATAGGTGCCAAGCACTCGTTTACAAAGCGCTGAGACAGATTGTGGCCGATCAATGATAAAGCTTTGGTCAGAGGAACTCCTGAGGTAGTCCATGCTGGAGGCTGGTGGTGTCTGTGTTTGGTGGTGGTGGTGGTGGTAGTAGTATGGCACATCAGACCTAGAGCCTATAAGTCTGGCTTCTGGGACTGCTATCTAACACAGATACCGGCCTGGACAGGTAATCAATTAATTTTCAATCCTATAAGGATCATCCCCTTTCACTGGCTCCTTCTCTTGGCCCTACTTAAAATTTGTTTCAATATTTCCATTAATAATTGTAGAAATGCATCCCATGCTGCAATGGGAATCTATGTATACATTAGAAGACGCTCATGCTTTTCCAATGCTGCAGTATTACGTTCATGTAGTCATGAAAATTCCCTTTAAATCAATACTTTGATCAATGTTAGATCTCTTCCTGTTCCGGTTTACCTTTCAAGCAGCATGCTGATACTCTTTATGCGTGTGTGTATGTGTACACGGGTATATATCGCATGTTGCCATACAGTAACATTAATCCAGAATGTATCTTTCTAAGTATGCCAAAACATGCTATAAAACATACGTAGGAATTCTGAGTAAGTAGACGACAGCAGCGTATCATACACCCACCATGGAGGAGCCACTTCCAAACACCTCCAGGGTCGTAGACCTCCAGGTGAGAGGTGAGGATATGCTGATTTAATGGCTTCCCTCCAACTGCTTCCTCCAGCGCCTCCTCCATGGTGCCAATAAGGCCTGGCTTACTAAGCAGGGTCGTGCCACCTTCAGCCATAGTCTATAGCTAGGCCTATGGGCTATTTCATACTGATGTTTATTTTTTCTTGTCGGAGCTCTTTATGATAACGCAGTTCATAAACTTAAAGCTGCACTCGATCAGCTATTATGACAAACAAAACCTTACCAAATTTACTCATATTATGACTTGTAGGAATATTCTACTGCTGGTATATGTTATGGTAGAGTGGGGAGTGATGGCTATATATCGGGTGGGGCCGGTTGTAGAGTGATGTTTCCATGAGGTAGACAAATAAAAGTTGTTGATATTGATATTGATTTAAATGTTAGATGTTAATACAAGTAGAATCGGTCGAGCGAAAGCAGCCGCCGATGAGCGATAATAAGTGGAGTCATCATAGGAATTATAAAAGGATTCAGGTGGGTCCTCCGAATACAAGCCCTGTAGCAACAACAAACGGACACAATCCGAGTGTATTAAGTACGGCCGTCGCCGTCTCATTAACCTGAATAAATTCGTCAAAAAAAAATCCTCCAAAATGTTGGTCAAATCTTTAAGCAACATGCTAAAAAATTCAACATGCTAGATTGATTCAATCTTAGGACATGTGGGCCAAATCGTCAGAAAATGTACAGTCGGCAGCTCTAGACCCTAGAAAGTTATTGCTAATAATTATAGAGGGTTGACTTTCCTGCAAGAAGAGTATATTAATCATTGCGTTTACAGGTCTATTAGAGATAAAGAGGGATGGCTCGTTGCTTCTTGTCTTATGTCACATCACCATTCAATATTAAGTTTATAAAGCAGCATTGACCCGTACTGCTGCTCTGTCTCTTATTCCCATTCCTGGTTATCTCCCTTCTCCCTGACCCATCCAGGGATTCTTTATGTATGTTTTTCCAATGCTCAAAACATATTGGGAAGTTAGCTTTGATCATGGACCCTCAACTTAGAAAAAGGAGGGTTATTTATTCCTCAATCCCAGGAAACGGTGGAGTGAGTCAGATACTTCCATTGCTTATTATGCTATTTTCTGCAGAGAAGAGACATAGGACCCAGGTCCGCTTTGAGGTGAGGTAGATATAGGCTCTAGACAGTGTATGGACTCAGTCCAGAATAGACACAATTCAACGCAGGAAAAGAAACGTGGTCCGGGACCTGAATATAAAGCACAGACAAGGTTCCTCGTCCCTTACGTCCTTTGACTGCTTGATAAAAATGTATTCACTCTATCTGGGAGATAAATATCTCGCCATTGCTTGGCGGTCGTCTTGTCAGTGCTATTTATTGTCTGTCTGGGTATATGTGTTCTTTCTATACCTATTTCTTTCTTTACCCCCGCTTTTCTTTATCGCTCTCTATTTCTATACATGTACATGTATTTTCTTTTTTTTCGGCCCAATGCAAAAACATCTCTACCATCTCTTTTTGTTTTATTGTTTTATTGATGCGTTAATTATTTACTTCATGAATATTTCTTCTGCTACAAATGCCTAGATATTTATACGCAATGATACATGTTTTGTTGTTTTTTTAAAGAGAAAAAAACCTCACAACTCCATGGCTAATGTTCCATAATCTTCCCCATGGGCCAGTTTTTATTCTTATGACCGAAACAATGCCTTTTGTTGCCCCCCTCATACTGACATCGCTGTCACTTAGGCTCGTGTTTTACATATATATGTTTATGACTTGCTTTAGACTCTAATGCGCCTTTCCTGGCTGAAATAAACCTCTTAACTCTGGCGGCCTTCACTGTGGTGACCCCTTTTTATTCAGCATTTTGACATCTGTAGTACGAAGGGGGACTTATTTATAGGGAACCGGTCCCGTTAACACTTGCACCCCCGCTTACCTCCTTTTTCTATACTACTCAGGACGTTGAGCCCTGGGAGTCGGTAAGTTATAGTGGTGGTGCTAGTACAGGGGGTATAGAGTTTGCTGGGTCCATATTCCTTCCCTTGGCCACCCCTGAATGATTAACGGTTGTAACCAAATAGATCATGTCCTAAAACGACCACTCTGTAATGCTATTTCAGTGGATCGGTTTAATTAGTTATATATGTAAATATTAGTTGTTTTCAAGTTGCGAGTACGGAAGAATTGTTACCTGGTTTGACTCCCTATTTATTTAGTACCGAGTACTTGAGTTGGATTTAAGCGATATATTTATTGTGTAAACGCAATATATACATATATGACTGTCTTAAAAACTTAGGTATTTGTGACCTGCATTTCATCATCGAAATGGAACAGGAAGGCAATGCATGAGAACGTTCATTGCGATCTAAGTAAATATAATCTCCTGTATGAACCCAGTTAGTCAGTAACATAGTCCCGTCACCTGTAATCAAACAGTTATTGTCAGTCCTTGCAGAATAAGGCAGTTACTTTATAGGAGATTTTATTGTGGCCAGGTTATTGCGAACTCCATGGACTGAAACATGGCGAGGTTCGGGACCCTTAGGACGAACAGCTGTGCGAGTTTACATGTTTACGAGGCCGGGGATGGGTTTGTTTTAGCACTAACGGCAGCGTGCACCATGTTCCCGCTGTTTAACGCTTGTCAGCTCAACTATTTTGACTCCACTAGAGACCTCCCTCACGTAATTGAACCTGACTTCTACAGCTTTGTGATTGAGTTCTGAATGAGGAAATCTCAATCTATTTCAATAAATCCTAAACACAGTCTAAAGCTCAGAGGTGAAAGGATCCCTTCAAACTGAGGGAAAGTCTCTCGCTCCAATCTCATTAGGACGCCAGAGCCAGGAAAGTCATTAGCGCAGTAGGCGTCCAATCACTGGCATACGATTCTTATCTGATCTGAGAGGATCTGAGCCTAGACTGAATAGATAAAAGAGTAGCAATACCTGGCCATTCCCTCACAACAGATAACAACAGATAAGACTTATTTCTTAGTCCTTAGGGATTATTTATTCGTATTCGTAGGAATGCTTCCAGAGAAAACAGTTTTAAACTTCCCCATGCGTCTATCTGTTTTGGCTGGCTAGGAGACGATCCTTTGTTGTCGTCCCTGGTGCCCAAAATGATATTGCGATCTCATGTAACTGTGCTGCAGCTTGATGTTGCTATTTTTTAAAGCAAAACCATGTGTTCATTGCCAACTGCACATTTGGTCCAATGCCCTTGTAATGAAATAACGGCTTATCAGTCAAGGTTCTAACGCCAATGAGCTTATCAGTATGGCGAAGCGTTCCTCGACTGTAAACCCCAACATGGCTATAAATCAATTAGTCACCAGCCGCAAGTGGTGACAGTATCCAAGAATGGGGCTCCCGAAGTTTAGCTGTTGTTTAGAGCCATATACTACCAAGCACCATGATAGCAGTCATATTACACTCATCTCTCTCCCTCTCTCTCCCACCTTGTTCTGTCTACCTCTCTCTCTTCCTCTCTCTCTCCTTCCCCCTTTCTCTTCATTCTCTCCCTCCTCCCCCAATATCCTCTCTAGCTTCGCCCTCTGCTCTCACTTTCTCCTGCCTTTAATATCTCTCTTTCTCTTCTCTTTCCTCCTCCTCAGCTTCTTTCACACACTCCTTCCTCCTCCACCTCCACCTCCCCAACCACCTCCTCCCTCCTCCTCCTCCTCTTCCTCCTCCACCACCTCCCCCTCCTCCACCACCTCCCCCTCCTCCCCCCTCTTCCTCATGTCCTCCTCCACCACCTCCCCCTCCTCCTACATCCTCCCCCTCCTCCCACCTCCACATCCTTCTCCCTCCTCCTCCTCCCTCCTCCTCCACCACCTCCCCCTCCTCCTACATCCTCCCCCTCCTCCCACCTCCACCTCCTCCTCTTCCTGCTCCTCCCTCCTCTTCCTCCTCCACCACCTCCATCACCTCCCCCTCCTCCTACATCCTCCCCCTCCTCCCACCTCCACATCCTTCTCCCTCCTCCTCCACCACCTCCCCCTACATCCTCCCCCTCCTCCCACCTCCACCTCCCCAACCACCTCCTCCTCCCTCCTCTTCCTCCCTCCTCCTTCCTCTTCCTCCTCCACCACCTCCCCCTCCTCCTACATCCTCCCCCTCCTCCCACCTCCACATCCTTCTCCCTCCTCCTCCTACATCCTCCCCCTCCTCCCACCTCCACATCCTTCTCCCTCCTCCTCCTCCCTCCTCCTCCACCACCTCCCCCTACATCCTCCCCCTCCTCTCACCTCTACCTCCCCAACCACCTCCTCCTCCCTCCTCTTCCTCCTCCACCACCTCCCCCTCCTCCTACATCCTCCCCCTCCTCCCACCTCCACATCCTCCTCCCTCCTCTTCCTCCTCCTCCCTCCTCCTTCCTCTTCCTCCTCCACCACCTCCCCCTCCTCCTACATCTTCCCTGCTCCTTCCCTACCACGTCCTCCTCCCTCCTCCTCCCTCCTCCACCCTAGCTCCTTAATTCTCTCCCTTCACCACCACCTCCTCCCTCCTCCACCCTAGCTCCTTCTTCCTCCTTCTGAAGTTCTCCACTTCCACCACCACCTCCTCCTCCCCCCTCTTCCTCTGCCCTCCTCCTCCGCCCTCCTCCTTCTCCCTCCTCCTCCCTACAACTTCACAGGCAGGGAAAACATTAGTGCAGTAGGCATCCAATCACTGACAAACCATTCTTGTCTCATCTGAGAGGCTCTGAGCCCAGACTAAAATAGAATACTATAAGTAAAAAAGTTTCCACAAAGAACCACATTCTTTAATGTAAACATAAATCATGTTTAATTGAGCCCGCCAATGTGGTCAAAGTTCACCACATTAAAGGAAGAAATTGAGATGCTTACATTCCACCAAATTAAATAATAGTATAAGTCCATTCTCCTTCCCCACCACCTCCTCCTCCTCCTCCTCCTCCTCCTAGGGCAGGGTCTGCGTCATATCCTCCTCCTGGGTGAAAATAAACTAATCAACCTTAAATCTCTACAGGCCCAAACCCAATATATCCCTTCATTCCAAGGGAAATTATTTCATCTTGCAAATCCATGGCCAGCCTATGCTACAGCATTGCATCAACCACTGCGCTACACCTCAGGATTAACCGATCTACTCAAAACCTTCATCCTTACATAATTAACCATATTACTTCAGGCTCAAATACTTTACAACCCCTTCAAATGAAGGGAAAAATTAAACTAATTTAACCAAGACATACCATTCCAGGTCCAAACTCCACATATCCCTTCATTTGGAGGGAGACTAAAAACTTAAACTAATCAACCTTAAATCTCTACAGGCCCAAACCCCATATATCCCTTTATTCCAAGGGAAATTATTACTAAAATTAACCCGCCATGGTGTATAGTATGAGTACATGGGGGACATTCATCCACCATGGATACAAGGATGTGTACAGGAGGACATTCCCCAGCCATGGAGACTAGTATGAGTAGAGGAGGACATTCCCCACCATGGTGTATACTATGAGCCCAGGGGACATTCCCCCGCCATGGTGTATACTATGAGCCCAGGGGGACATCCCCCCGCCATTGGTGTATACTATGAGCCCAGGGGGACATCCCCCCGCCATGGTGTATAGTATGAGCCCAGGGGGACATTCCCCCACCATGGTGTATATAGTATGAGTACAGGGGGACATTTATACAGGGGGACATATCTGACAGGTACTGTCATAATTTCTGTGTTCATGTTGAGGGGTATTACCAGAGGTTTTTCTCTATGAGAAATTTAGTTTACAACGATATATATTTGTATTATGTAATGATGAAATGGGGATATTTTATGAGTTGTCATGTGGTACTTTCTTTCTTTCTTCCCACCCTCCCTCCCTCTCTCTAAGCTTTTTTTTTTAAAATAAATTTATTACTCAAACTTTCCAACAATGGGGTATTTCTCATTTCAACAAGGGAAAAGAAAGACAATATATCAATGATAAATTATATTGTAAACAAAGAACAAAAGTATAGGTCACTCATTATCGCTTACTTCTGAACTCCCAATATAATAATTTGATAATTTTTTAACCCCCCCCCCCCCCCCCCAGTACAAGTAAACACCCTTTTTTGGATTTTTTGGCCTCTTGAAAATTTTAAAAACAAAAGGACAGAGTAAGTTCGCAAATATAGAAATATCACAATCACACAAGTAACGCACCAATTTTATCCCTTGATTAAAAATATTAAATACAGCATAATTATATGCAATATGTATTTCACCATTTACTGTGAGTAAAAGTATGGGCTGTGTTACAAGATCTCAAAATCTATTATTGGCGACTTGTGACTCATTTTCCTGAAACACATCACATACAAAATGTATAGAATATTATGTGAATTCAATGATTTGGCAATGGTTGCTGATAATTCTGAGTGATTATTTAAACTTTGCCTATATGGCATATGCAGTGCATCTTCGGGGGCCTCACTGATGAAACACATGTTTGTGGTTAGTACTGATGGTCTACCCGGTCCTGTTGCTGTAATATGATACCCCTCGCTTATCAGAAAGCTCCGTATGGAGCTCGAAATTGGCGATGACGCTTAGACTGTTATGCCATTGTTGGAATTGACCTAGATTTCCCTGTTGTTATTGCATAGACCTACATAGAAAATGTCTAGCCCATTCGCTTGGCCTAAATCAGTTTAACCCTGTTTTTATAGCTCATTCATTCAACCTTGAATTATCCTTTTTCCAATAATTTGATGCACGTTGGTGAAAGCATCAAATCTGTTGGAAGCGTTACGGAGATAACAACCAGCTGGCGCCTGGTATAATCAGTATTAGGGCAATCTCTCCATCACAACAGTTACCACAGGCCCCTATCTGCCCGCATTGTCAAATTGATATCATTCATTCAACCAGTAGATGCTATAGCAATAGTCCTAGCCACAATTAACCACCTCCCCCATCATGTATCCAAGAGGGACTCGTTATTAAGGCAATTAAAGCTAATTGTTGCACCATCTAGCCCTCCCAGTGGGCTCAGCTTTTCGCACCCTTAGATGATCGCCACGTGCTTTATGAAAAATGAACAGTCATGATGGCTTTTAATGCATTGTTGTCAGAGTAATTGGTTCACGTTTGTTTATCCACTCTACTGCGACTCTTCGGCTGTTTGGACGCCTTGGTCTGTATACATGCTTACACGCACGTCCGTGTGAACTGCCTGTGCATACAGTGTTAACTGTTTTATAACTTGGACTTAAGTTTGTGTACGCTGCTCCCTAGCCTTTATCAATATTTTATGTTCAGGGATCTGGGTGTTCGATCCTGTGCTAGAAAAAGGTGACAATATTGATTCTTCCCTTTGAATGGGATCCTTGTTTATTGTACAGTCAAGATGACGATAACTCCAGACGTTGAAATAGCTTTATTTATAAATCACCAGAGACTGGAAATCTGATATTGATCCTTCGGAGCTAAGACCCTGAAGACTCTATCGAGGGTGTATACATAGTTTTTAAGGGGCTTTATTTCGACTTCTCGGCCGGCTCTGAACTAAAATGAACCCATCTATCATTCAAGTGCGTAAAAGCTGTCTTTGGCTAGAACCTTAACTTTGTTTTAAAGGACGCTGGGGAAAAGCCCTTCTCTTCTTATATCTATTCTCCGGATGTTAGCCTCAGAGGGGAGGATAGCGAGTCATTATGCTGTCATATGAATATTGAAGCTGCCTGAAAAATAGAAAGTGGTCCTCGTGTGCTCTCTTTAAAAAATTATATTATACTGAAAAATACTTTTGTATATATATATATAATATTTTTATTCAGGATTCAATATACAGTTACATTTGAGTTGTTCTTCATAGTACGATTAATCATTAACATCATTCAAAAATCCAGGAAGTGGGTAAGGACATCTGCATGCATGCAGGTCTTCCAAACGACCTCCCATTAAATTATAAGATAATATAACAAAATATCAGTCACGGTCACAATTCTTAACGCTAACAATTTGCTTTAGGTTTGCCTTGTATTCCTTCTCGCGGCTGGAATATTCAGTAAACGTAATAAGTCAGCTTAATTATATTTATAACGGAGCACTATGATCTATACTCTGTCTCCCATAGCGAGGGAGTAAGATAGTATGGCCGAGTACAGGAACATCAAAGGATACCGCAGTCTTGGCCACGGAGGCCGAGTATACTTCATAGTTTATCGCTCTTACATACAATACATTGAGTAAGTTGAGTTTGTAGATGGTTTTCACTCAACCCCCTATTTCTTGAAAATCCAAATTATGATTCCCCCTCCCCCCCCTAAAATGCTAATTGACATGTCTTCATTAACAGTGAATTAAATGGTATTTCCCTTCCATTCCCCATCCCTGTCGTTATATCGACCTTCACTTATTAGATGGGTTTACAATCCCATTACATGTTAAATGGGATCTGTTATTCGGAAAGTCAAATATTTCCTTAAGAAACCAAGTTCTTTTTTTCCACCATGCGCCTGTGTATTGGTTCCATGTCATGACAAAGCATGCCCAGGGATTGACTAAACCATCAGGAATGAGTCGAAAATTGGAAAATAAGGAGCCGGAGAATGATGAATGGCTCCTACTAGACTAGAGTCTCACATTGTTGGAGTGGACTGGAGCCTCTTGTCTGATGAAAGATTTACATGGAGAGCCTCTGACTCAGACGCTCAGGCCAAGCTACCTCAGCTAAACTAATCCGGTGGAGGCAGGTTTGTCTCAAATATAACGAACCCTGCCTCCCTGCTCCCCTGCCCCCTGTCCTCCCCCCCCCCCCCCGCATCTACACCCTGTCCACCTCCTCCTGTGCTTACCTACTCCCTCCCTCCAGGGACACGCCTTGGAAAACATCCAAAGCCAATGTGTAGGTCATGGTCACTTAGTGTGGGTATCCAGTGGGGGTGGGTATTTATGAATTAATCAGAGGTTTTTTAATGGTGATATAAACGACTGAAATCAATCGAGTTATCGTGTGTATTTTGATAAATTGTGAAAATAAAATGAATGGCCAATGAAGTGTCTGTTGGCTTTCAACTGAATTTTAAATAGTTTGAAAAAAGTATGCCTTCAATGCCGAATTTTGAGTATATCTAGCTGGGCCATGATCTGTCTCATCCCCCCTTCACATTTCCATCTTCCAATGCATTCCTCGATAATTGGTTCAGCGCATTCCACTGCCACTGCAGAACCAGCCTGCATATTCCATGTACACACCACATGATGCTATACTACTCAGTACTGTTACTGCTATCACTCCCTCCAGCATGTACATAATAATGATCCATGTGAAACCATCATGTCCCCCCGTGTGTGTGTGTGCGTTGACTTGGTTAGGAGTGCTTGATACCAGTGGCAGTGACATGCTACACAGTGACTCATCCATCTACCCCTTCGTATCATGTTGAATTAGCATTACTTATACATGCTGATGGTGCTCCTGTGAAGCCTTGCTGGTTCCCAGATGAGATTATTTTCCCAGATCAACCGAGAACATTTTTAATTTATGATTTATGTCTTGTTATACAAAGTCACTAAGAATGATAGATTCTTTGTTCTGGCCTTCTGGTATTTGGGGTGCATAAAAATATTATAGGATCTATATATGGATACGATTTTCAGAAAATGTATAATTCAACTTTGCCAATCTTCTCAAATAACCCAAATTTCAGACGAAAATAAAGTTCAAAATACAGTTCAACCTAACCAAACAGATTGCTAGAATAAATGCAATGCCTAATATACTCGAATTTACCTCCTAGTATTGACCAAATTGCAGCCTAATTTAGCAGAATTTACTAAATGTGTACAGCTGGCAATTGTACATTTTCTGAAAATCTGACCTATATCTATTAATCAATGGAGAAGTTGAATCATATATAGGCTATTTACATTTTGAAGTCTATCATTCATCCACATTTTAACATGGGATACAATTTATAAAATTGGAATATAACCTTTAGATCTACGTACACTGTGTGAGGTACCTATATGAAAATCATGTTTACAATCATGTGAGTTCGTATTAGGTTCTGGCCTTCTTTTTAACCTCGAAGAAAAAAGCATCACTGCGAATCTTTAGATGACATGAATTTGAAGAAATATATTCTTTAAAGCCAAGTGAGCTGTATGACTATGAGGGACCTATAATACAAATCACACCACCCTTGGTGGATGATAATTATAAAGGTTGCAAGGATGCGTGAGGGGGTGACCATGTATATATGTATTCCCCCATACCTCTATGATCACAAGGTGACTTGGGGAAGGCTTGATTTGTGTGTGCCGCGCTCTGGTGTGGGTGCCACGGGGTCATTCCATCAGTGTACATGAATTGAGGCCTGGTATGTTGGGTTACAATGGAACCCACTGATTAACATGCAAGTGGATCTCTGCGAGGCGGGCGATGTGTGTGATGGAAGAGTCGCGAGTCCACCATTATGTTGTGCATGTACAGGGGAACCGTGTGCCCTTATTCGATCCCCTACCGACCGCCAATGCCTTCTACAGTGCTCCCCAGGTTATTTGAGCCAGGAACTATATATCAATTAAGTATACCTGAGTGCTATTTTTGTTAATCCCTTGAGGACATGTAGGATGCTATATTTACCGAGCTATAGCTCAATTGCAAATTTTATGGATTGGAGTAAGATGTAGCTCTATTGTATGGTTTAGCAATTAATATGAATTTACTATTAAATAACTATAAAACCTCTATTTGTATTGATGACATCAACCCATTCAAGTATATTCTTTATCAATCCATGGATTATACATCATTTTTATTATTTTAGTTTGCTTGGTTTCTAGTCTTCGAAGTATCGATTTACTTGAAGATCACGTGAACAATTAGTAAGAAGTAAAACAATACCCTACTTGATACCCCGATCAATTAGTTTGTAATTGCTAATCGGTGAGGTTCATATTATACTTGATCGACTATAAGAACAAGGCTGGTTTTTAAGGACACCAACGAGGACACCAATCTCAATAAGGACAAGCAACCCTTTTGAAGATATATGCATGCATGGAGATCTTTGTGTTATGTGGCTTGAAGTGTAACAGTACGAGATCTTTGTAGACTGCATGTGGATACTTCATTGCTTCACCAATCGGGTATTAGGCAAAACAAATAAATAGATGTGTTTCCGATTTACACCACCTACCTAGAAAAACTTACCCCACCTAAACAATTTTTTTTACCTTCCCTAGTGTTTTAAAGAAAATAGAAAAATAGTCATTTTCAGTTCATGGATGATGGTTCCCTTTAAACAAAATCCCCCACCCCCTACCTAGTTTTCAGCTCGATAAATCGAAACATACTAATTACCTTTATTAAGCGATGCCACTCGGCCCTAAAAACACCTACAGGTATTACTTTTGTTGGCCTTATATACACTTATACGGCTCATTTAATGTTCTTTTCGTATAGCACTGGCCCTATAACCGTATCACACACACACGAATGTCTTTTGTTGTAGGTTCACGAAGAAATATACATTTCAATATCCATTATACATTCCTTTCAAAGTAACAACAATGAAACTGATATTCTTGGTCTGGTCGATTATTTAATGGCAACCTCCAGACATATTTCATACATTTTAAAAGTTATATTAGACAGCCGTTATTAAGACCTATTCAATGATTTATTGAAGGGCCCATCTCTGGAGTTTGGTGTTTTATCGTCTAAGCTGTACACTTTTTTATCAGTGATTAATTCATCGCGGTTGTTTAATGCTAATCTATTATAGGGCTCCCTAGGGAGGTTGTATGCTCCATGGCATGCAAAATAGCAATTGACACAGAAAGGGATCGCTTGAAGTCCTGCTACTAGCTTTCCTCTATATTAACAATTCACACTACAAGCTTGAGGATGTATCTGTTGTAGCGCTGATATGAAGTACTGACCGTTTATATCTGTGTGTTTGTTTGCCAACAAGTCCCCATTATTTTGACATTAAATTATTACCATGGTCATACTGTCTGAATTGTCTTCGAAATAAAATATGTTTAAAAAAAAAATACTATCAGGACAACAAATACAAGCCTTAGGGATTTGCACTGTCCACAGAAAGATCCGTTCGTCTAGATGTTCTTTCTTTTAACCACCTGCAACTAGATCTGTCCGTTTTTATTTCTGTTAATACTCAGATCAGTATTGCACTCTGGCACTGGTACATAAAAGGTTAAGTCTCTTATTGGATATAGATTAATAATTGTGGAAAAATATGGAACAATTCATAAACTTGTAAACAATTGAAACAAACAACACCCAAGGATTCCTTTTAGTCTAGCCAACGAGTTTATTCTCGTTGGTCTAGCCCAGGGGTGTGTGTAGGTGTGTGTGGGGGGAGATCAAGGTAACTGACATTTTCCATATCGAGACCATATTTCCTTGCGACCGTCGACGAATTTACAACATACAATCTATTACACGTAAGAGGATGTAATTTAAATAATGGTGATGCTTACCTCCTTTAGCTCTATCCAGATTTACCTTTAGTAACGAGATTTTAAGTCGGCACGTTCTCCTGCATGTGCACCTATCACTCATTTCTATATTACGCCTGCTCCCAGACGTTGCTGCTGGGTGTCTCATTGTCAAGGTAAAAGCTATTTTTTGGTCCCTTGTCTTGCCTCTGTTAGTACCTACACACTGCTGTGGACAGATTGAGCTCGCTGCCTCTCGCTGGTGTAAATCTCCCTATAAATAGCAAAGCTTCATATTGAAATATTCTAGATTTTGTGAATAGAAAGGCATCCTCGAATGTGAACTATTCAATCTGCCAAGTTATTTTTAAAAAAAACAACCTATGAATTCTGCCAAGTTATTTATTCAGCTACCTGCATGTTAATATCACCCCTCCCCTTCCCCTCTTAATATCACCCCTCCCCTTCCTCCTTTGGTTATCTCCGTGACCAGATTCATTTCTACTCTCTTAAATAACTGATGAGATAATATCTCGAATTACGAATTATGATAAAGAAAAAGTTAATAGTACTGTATTTATTAGTTGCGTGTTCATTCCAATGTAAGCACTTAAACAAAATGTAAAGTGACAAAGAAATTTCGCTGCTGCGATATGTTTCATTATAAAATATTTAAAGCATTCCTTCAATACCTAGTTATGCAAATGATTATGACTCCATATATTTCTTTTTAGTCCATACAATACTTGGAAGGAGAGTTATTGGCGATTTAAAGGAAGTATGTGGTGGTTACAATAACCCTAGGGGTTCTGCGTTAGCCTGTATAACCAATGGCAGTATCTATTCTTTACATTATTCAGTCTTAGCCAGTAAATCACCGTTGATCCAGACCCACCACCTGGCTATTTGTATGCTTACAGCTATTCGCGACATGGCCGTTACACGAACGGTTAGATCACAGTTCTTCCTCCTTCCCCTCCTATGATATTTATGTGCTAAATGGTCAGGCTTTGTCAGGCATGAAGAGCCAGTTTCAATCTACTGGTCCGTCCCCATCCACATGGGACATTCTCTAATTACAGTAATCTGGGATAATGGTATATCATACATGATGCAGGGGACGTAGGCAATGCTGCGATGTGAGCTTTATTTAATTGATAATGATTGTGGTGTTGCTTGTGTGTGCTAATTTATGTGGCATCTATCATTCAAAACCGGTCCTCCCTTGCCCTTTTATCGAATGTATAATCAATTTAATTATCATGAATACAGTCAAGGCCTACACTCTA
This sequence comes from Sthenelais limicola, assembly GCA_942159475.1. Lineage (NCBI taxonomy): Eukaryota > Metazoa > Annelida > Polychaeta > Phyllodocida > Sigalionidae > Sthenelais > Sthenelais limicola. The sequence goes on along the minus strand of OW804097.1, from coordinate 63,733,868 downwards.
AGATCAGATACGAATTATACATCACTGATTGGACGCCTACTTCGCTAATCGGTTTTCTGGCCTAGCACTAGGCGTTCAAATGGGAATATAATGACATTTTTCGGTCTTCATGGAATTATAATGGCACTTTGCGGTTTGAGCAGAGAGGCTTTCCTTCCGTTTGAAGGGAACTCTCTCATCTTTGGGTCTAGACTGAACATGAATCAAACATGTACTGCCTCCCCCATGCAGAAGAATTTGAACAAATGGAAAAATAAATATGAATCATATTAGTATAATAGTAGCTTCTATTGTCTAGTCATCTTTAAAATAGCTATCAAATAATCATCATGTATCCAAGGCCTTTGTTTAGCACTTGTGTCCTTCGTAGAAACACCTTTGAAGTGTGATGTTATTGTTCTGTGTTGTGTGAGTAGGCTACTGTATGTAATGTAAAGGCGTCTGATCACGAGGGAAAGGTAACGAGTAACTGACCTCCAATCTTGTCCATCTCTGAACCTCTCTCTCCTTAACCTCCGCCCCCTCTAGCAACCTGGGAGTCTCCTTTCAAAGGTGAACACAGTTGTAGCAAAGGTAAAATTGGATCAGGGTTGTATTCTAATCTTCCTGTAGACATGTGCTTATTACTAGTATAATTTAGTTACTGATTATATTGAAATATATAAATGACACATGCTCGAGGGATGTCGTTTTATTTCAAGGCGCAAAAATAATGTTAATAACTATGCAAATTTGAATCTGCCCCCAGATTTTTCTTGCTATTATTCAGTACTGGATTCTGCCAGCCAAAGAGCAGAGATACCGAGGAGACCAAAGGGACTCCCATTTTATGGTTTTCCAGAATAGCAGCTGATTCATTCTACCTGTGTGTGTTGTGTTTCTGGTGATCCATGCCATTCATGCTTAGGTCACAACGTTTCTAGCAAAACTCTCCGCTGCATGTTGTGAAGCTGTGGATGCGAGTGACAGGGCGTTGCTATGGCAGCCCGTGTAACCAACGAGAATAAATTCAAACCCATACTCGTTGGTGTAACTAAGTGATGGTATCCAGGTGATTCCCTATGACTCACCCTAGACGATCCATAGCGAGTGGAGGATACATGGGGGTCCCAGAGGGACGGGGTTCTCCCTATAGCTATGCATTGGAATTTCTTCATCCGTGCTTTTGAATTCATGTGAGTGTGTCCATTGATACCCCATTAAGTCCTGCAGGGAAATGGTACCAGTTATACTTTCATTACAGGATTACAGAAAGATAGCATTAAAGGTTAAAATTTCTTAGGACTAAGTTTAAATCTGCTCCCCCCCCTACTCCCCACCCCCAGAAAAGGAGGAAAGAAAAAAAAAGTAATCCTAGCTTGCTACAAATATATGTCCCATTCTCAGTGCCTGCTCTACTCTAGAGAGGCGAACGCTCTGTAAAGCGATCCCTTCCACACGTGCCAGCCTGCTCTCATATGTACATGTGGAGTGGAAAACATTTAATGGTTGCTAAACGCAAGCTAAACATGATGGCAATTTTAATGTCTGTTTAACTTGAGATTTATAGCATATCCATACCATGACACATTTTAAATTCGTCTGTCCTCAGCATTGAATCATTCTCCATTTTGCGGGAACATATTCCATGAAAGATTTTCACTCTAGGCTCAGAGTTCCTCCAAACTAAGGGGAATCCTCTAGCTTCAAACCACAAAATGCCATTAAAATTCCATTCGACCTTGTCACATATAGTTAGGCTTGGTTGGAATATACACAAACTACAGCGTTTAGTGGCTTCATTTCTGGGGAGCCTACAGTAATCCATATAAATAAATAACCCAAGTAACTTATAACGATGCTATGTTTTATGGATCACCAGCTAGTGTGTCTGTGCTCACGCTATGTATCACATAAAAGATGTTTGCCACTATCGACAGTGTGTGCCCCGCCGAAAAAATTATTTACATAACGGCACGTCTATGGATCATTAGATCCCATTTAGTCACAACAGCTGACGGGCCTTGTACCATAGTGGTCAATCATATTTGGTTATGCGACTTGCCTAATATTACTGGTGTCTACTGACATAAAACCTTCTATATAGGGGCCACGTGATATTCCATGACCTTCCTCGTCTTCAATCCCCCTATATAGACTGAGGCAAATCATAGAAATTTGTACTTATTTGTTCGCCTCTTAAATTTGTATTTCATATTTAGCTAGGTTTGATATCTGAAGATCGATTTGTCGAATATTGTATTACAATAGCAGCAAGTTATCGTCTGTAATTGATAATTACTATATATGTCGTATTTTTAATATAGATCTCCCAGCACTTGGTAGATAGGATACAAAACATAGCGCTGTTAATATCAAGTTCCTCCCTATTAATTAAAATTAAAAGTTGCTTGAGCTTATTAACCCCGCCCCTGAAGCAGTCTGGAGCAGCATCTTAGTTAAAGTTTCTGCTCAGAATTTATATCAAAGGCAAATAATTGCTTCCTCGTCATCTAAGTAGCTTCTATCTCCGAAGGTGTCCTCGATCCGGAGCAACATTTAACTTTTCAAGTTGTGACTCAGAGCTTCTTGGACAGACTGTGGCGCCTGTGAAACAGTGGCGTCGGTGCACAAATATTGCAACAATAGGTTTGCCAATGTGCACAGCTTGTGCGTACCTTCCTCCATGTATGTATACGATGCAGAGTGTGTGTATATAATATAATATAGATGCAGATATGTTATGCTATATCATGCACCTTGTATACCTGTACAATTACTGTCAAAGCTGGGTGGTGCCATTTCATATTAAGAAGTTAACATAGGACGGGATCGGCGCATGTTTTCTGTCCAGAGAACTAAAATGATGACAGTTCAGTTGGTGCATTTATCTGGCAGACTTTCTATAATTCTGTAGGTGCATCCCTCTATCGTCATGCAAACCGTGCGAATACTTAATTCTCTATTCTGTATGAACGGAATCGTTCTATTTAAGTCACGATAGTCCCATTGAATATATTCCCCCTAAGGACCTGATTAAAGTGGACTATTTCTTCAAACTTGTAAGGAAACCCAATCAACTAATTGCCAGGGGTTTTTATAGTCGAAGAGATAGTACTGCTCGACAATATGGACCATATGGATTGTATCGCATTATACTATTGTTGATTCTTCAAACAATAGATTGTCATTAGTTGAATCCGTAGGGATTAGTTTCTACCACTGGACAGCTGTTTATTTTCCTCATTATACTCTTGCCTCAAGGCTCAAATGTTGGACCCATCTGGCAATATATCTCCTATAATTGTTTTTCAGATTCATGTGGGTTTTTTTTACTAATCCTATATTTTATGTATGTTACACATGTATAGCTCATGACATGATTTCTAATATATGTATCTCGGAGTAAAAGACGGCTTTTACTCAGAGCATGTACCAAGTATCTATATAGAAAGATAGCTGCAAGATAGAAGACAAAGCTTATATTTTTATTTAGAATAATATTCACCTAACAAGACGCTAGTTCAATGAATCCCTTAAAGATCATTTGGTTTCCCCTGTCATCAAACCTTTTTCGTTAGATCTATGTTGGTTACTATGACAACGGGAAAGCTTGCACCAGATTCTGATGGTTATCTTTACATTCCTGACTATAAATAGAGTGATATGGGGGGATATTTTACCAAATAAATCACATTTGCTATCTTTGTTTGGCTTGAAATGGTCTCGGGTTTATGTTATCACAATGGCATTCCAGTATTTTAACTTTTTAAGAAAATTGGCTCTGGGTGACAATTAGTAGGCCTTTCACATCAAATGTCACTTAATGTTCAACATCGTGCTATCTACTGAAGTTCATTTTGAGTGTTGCTCTTCGTCCTGCTCATATTATATAACATTAATTACCAACAACTACTATATAAGTATATACCAAAATCGTTTGAAATGAATAAACTTACGAAAATATTTCAAAACCACTTTAGCTTTCCCCTCTGCAATTTTACCTTTTTTGGTGTATTGTGCTGGAAACACCTACGTACCAGTTAAAGCTCTTTAAGAAAAAACAAAAGGGTGGTGGCTGACCGCATCCTTTTAGGCATGGCACATGGCCAACTTGTGGTGCAGTAGTATGTTGTTGTCCACGAATTCCAGGCCACTTTAGCCCATGAAATCCGCGACTCTTTGATCGATAAGCTTATACCATTGTGATTATTCCCTCACGTGCCATGAATACCCTATCGCGTATTAACTGCCATAAATAATGGTCTCAAATTTACACCAGCGTACATTATTGGTATTAAAAATCAACATTAGGTTACTGATTAGCCGTATTAACGCTCTCATTTATTGACTGATAAAAGTTTTTAAGAGGCTCAGAATTTGTTTTTATCGGGGCTTGTTTTTGCAGTGTGCGGTTGAATTTCCTGGATGCAAATGATAAAATGTATTGGTAGGATCGTGGGTTTGGTTAAATAGAAAATTATTATTTAGACTATAATATGAATTACGATTTGTGAGTTATTTAATCAGTAAACGTTCCATGAGTCTATGTCCTCATGGATGTAATGTGATTGGGGGGCTATACACTGTATACACTGGAGCTGTCCTGACGATGTCCTTAAACGACCAGATAAATAGATGATACAGGTACTGAGAGACTATGTAGCAATTATTGGACATGGAGTCAACCATTACCTCCACTTTTGGTTAATTTGCTATTACGGTTCCTAAAACCCACCTATAGATGAAATCTAGCCTATAGTATAATATAAAGGCTATATCACTCAATCCTATCGGACGCTTATAACCGATCTGGCAGGTTTTCATCAATATCTGTACAGTTTCTCCTAAGGCTCTTGTTCAGGAGTGTTTAGTGGGAAATCTTTGCCTATGGTACGGCTGTATAAGTAAATTTGCTATTCATTGGATATGATATAATGGTGCGGGCAGAAAGGGTCAAAGTGAAGTTATACAGGGCAAACCACGGGGGAGTGGGCTCCTCTGCATTGGCCAGAATACATCTAATACAGCCTAGTGATGAAATAAAGCTTTATGATGTTGCAATTTGCCAATTTGCCAAACCTAAATTTATTTGATGCGTGGCTGTTACTATTGGGGCATATGCATTTTTGATATTGTTAGTTATTAAGGACTAAAGGGTTATGGTCTACTTATAGAGTAACTAATGTAATTGCTCCGTGTTTTACCATGTATATATGCTTGATTAATTTTAGTAGGAAAGGACAGGAATCAATCATGATTCATACAGTTTTGCAACATCACTTGAAAAGATTATATTGTTATACCTTTTATGTTACTCCAGTTGTAACAATATCTTTGATGCGTGTCTTTCCTTATTTATGAATTTAACACAGACCAAATCATTCTATCGAGTATAATGATTCTAACGTAATTATTCATTTGATCCATTTGTCTTCTTCAGACCCTTATAATTGGCGCTGGACCATGCGGACTTCGCATCGCCATCGAAGTAGCCTTTCTAGGCGGGAAGGCAGTCATTGTGGAGAAACGAGACCGGTTCTCGAGAAACAACGTCCTCCATTTATGGCCCTTCCTCATCCACGATCTCAAGGCCCTTGGTGCAAAGAAATTCTTCGGGAAATTCTGTACCGGCGCCGTGGACCATGTCAGTAAGTATTAGTCCAATATATCGATCTTCGAAATAAACCCCATAATTTTTTTTAAAAAGTTTTATTCACTATATCCTGCCGTCGGGCCTTATACACTTCTCAGGCATTTTTTACGTTGTCGCCCTCTGTTTTTTTTGTTTGTTTTTTTTATTTTCGTAACTTTCTACATTTAATACAATCTTGATTAAGGCATAAATGAGGTTCTTTACGCGCGCAATTTAACTCTGTATTTAAACTTTTCTTGATCTCCAATAAATTTTAACAATTAAACCCCAAAATTTTAATTCACCTTACTGCTTAACAGGTAAGCCGGGCCCTCTCATTATTCTAAAATATCTTATGTTTGACATATGGTCCAGCTGTCCCATTTTCATGACGATTATTTGCGGATGTTGGATATTTAAGCCATGTTCTGTCCCTCTGTCTCTACTGGCTATGACATGGTGAAGGCAATGTCCATGAATCTTAATCCTAGTCTATAGAAATTGATTTTGATTATACTCTCGGAATGCTGTCAATGGATGCATTACTCAATCGCCCATATTAATAATCTCGAAACGTTTTCTTGATAATATCGTCATTAGCCATCATGTTAGTCTGAAATAACTATCAACAAAGGATAGAATATTTCCCTTATATTTGCGTTTCTTGCCATTTACAAAAACACGACTTTGCGACAATATTTCCATACTTTATTCCTGGTTAAATCATGTTTCACTCACACTTCTTCCTAGGCATCCGAAGCCTGCAATGCATCCTGCTGAAGGTGGCACTACTGCTTGGAGTGGAGATACACCCCAACGTATCATTTGACGACCTCGTAGAGCCACCAGAAGATCAAAGTAAAGAATGTAAGTCAGAATTGCGCCCACGTCCTCCTCCAGAGGCACCGGCAATGATTGGAGGGCATTGATACCCGTGGCGTTAAGTCAGTCAACAAGCAGATTATCCCCTTTTCCAGTTGGTGAACACCTCAAGTCTCTGATCCAAGCTCCCAAGTTGTAATCGCCTTCACTGGCGGATACACTACGCAGAAATCTTCTGTAGTAAACCATTTTGATTCAGTCCCGGCTATTCCCGAATCGCTCTTGATCCGTCTATTGATACACTCCATGACCATTAAACCTAAAACTTTATTTTAAATTTACGAACCAACGAATCAAGTTTTGCAATTTTAGTTTGAATAAATTTGCTTAACGTGTCGTATTGGAATCTAACCAGGATTCAGTCTCATAGAGTAGTTCTATATTATTGCTAAGTTAAGGCAGGTGAGGTGCCCAGTATTTCTGGTATATTAACAAAAGGGATGTATTCGCCCATACCTATATGAATGAATCATGGACTTACAGAAAGGGAAATAATCTCCTTTGAATGTGTCATGTCCTGGAGGAAAATCCGCGGCTTGTTACCGCCCTGGAGTTAAGTGTTTAATCCCCTGGAGGCGTGGGCACATTTTTACCATGCCCTACCATTCTGGTACAATTCTCTCAGGTTAAATCTCCTTTAGATTAATTAAGTTAGTGGGCTGGCCTCTCTTTCCATTACTCATGTCATGATACCCCATATTATCATTGATGAGGATTTAAAAATACATGCTATGATGTTGATAAACATGAAATATAATGTTGATCATAATCATATTCGAGGATATCAAAAGGAAAGTTTAATTTAATGATAATAAAAAAGGATGAATAAAAAAAGAGGTTCTTTAACCATCCATTGCTATAGTTTATGACAGGATAATTAAACAACGGTGATTTCTCTCTGATGTCGATGACCAAAACATCTGGCTTCCCCCCTTCCCCCTTCCCCCTTCCCCCTTCCCCCTTCCCCCTTCCCCCTTCCCCCTTCCCCCTTCCCCCTTAAGGAATCGGGCGCCAAACTATAGTGACCCTTTTGCACTCTATATTAGTGCATCTTACGTACACCACAGACAATCATATGGTAGAGCTGAAATTATCCTAAATGCCCCACAATTTACAAAATACGCTCACATCCCTCGTCCCCCCTTTCCTTGCCAATTATGTGAGGAATTCTGTGTCACACCTGAATTATCCATAAGTATACTGAATGCGTGTGCTTAGTGCACTTTTTGTAACTGAGGATTTAGTATAGCTGTCTTGGTTTTACCCATGGTATCTTTGCAAATCCGAAAGGGGCTAGTGATAGGTGGTGAACTGGAAACAGTCGAGTAAAATATAGTCTGAAAATTGCCTTACTCATATTCATATGTTGTATATTCTGAAACGATTCTATTTCAAGTTCTTTACTCTGATATTAGGTATTAGGGAGGTTCCGCAAGGAAACCTATCTCAGTTACGTAACCGTATCGGCATCTTTTTTGTGACTTAGGTCGTATTTTGATGTATACAAAATAAATTGTGAGATGAAACATTTTGCTTGATATGTTCCGTTACGTTTTGCTGAACCTCTTTCTTCCTTTTAACGTATGTTTGTATATCAAAGATACGGATACGTTTACGTTTAGGTTAGATTTGCTTAACCTCCCTATTATGTATGCATTATTCCTATATTATTTATTTTGGTATTACAGCAGTGGGATGGCGAGCCCTGGTGACACCACGTGATCATCCTATCTCCGAGTACGAGTTTGACGTACTCATCGGCGCCGATGGCAAGCGGAACACCCTCAAAGGTAAGTTTGTGTAGCTGGGTGTCGTAGTGAAGACGTATGGAAGATCATATCATCTTTACGATAACAACTCTGTTGGCAAATTTGTAAGAGCTATTGAATCTTGATCGGGATCAGTAGCTGTGTGTGGATCGTTTGTCTAGTACGAAGTTACAAGGATTTCTGATATTAAATCCATAAAGAAAATATGATTAGTATGTGTCGTTACCATTGATATATATAATAAGATGAATATGAAAGGATATAAATTGATCCAACGTTGTCTGTGTGATCTAAGTAATGAATTGAATGTTGCAAAACAAATCATTGGCAATATTAAATGCATTTACACCGCCCTCTATATGGCTATTCCTCTTTTTACAGTAATTAAAATTTCGCGTGTAGTTTAAGGACTTATATTTTGTTTAAAATAATAAACATATCAGTATGATTGGTCTCGATATCCTAGATCTTACTTAAGTGTCTTAGCTGTAACCCATCAACAAAGTTAAGAGGCATCGTCAACGATCTCAGAGATGGGGAACATTAGCTAATGTGTTTAATATCTATCCTCTTTATAGGGTTCAAGAGAAAAGAGTTTCGCGGGAAGCTTGCCATAGCCATCACTGCTAACTTCATCAATCGCAACACAAACGCCGAGGCCCGGGTGGAGGAAATATCAGGGGTTGCCTTCATCTTCAACCAGAAATTCTTTAAAGATCTCAACGAGAAAACTGGCATTGATCTGGAGAACATCGTCTACTACAAGGATGAAACGCATTATTTTGTAATGACGGCCAAGAAACATAGTCTGCTCAACAAAGGTGTACTCATAAAGGTAGGTGCAATTGTGTTAGTTTTCTTATCTTTGTTTGACTGTATCATTTTAGATTTTCTTATACAAACTAGTCTGATAGGGTCTATCGTATCTCAGCCTCTTACCACTGTTCCCCATCAACATGGGATCTTGGAATGGGTTTAGGGTCTTTTACGCCCTTAGCAACAGTTAGATAGCTAAACGAAGGCCGCTTTATTTCCTTACCTTGTAGCTAATTACCCAAGACATTGCATAAAAATGTCCAGCTCGTGATTGTAGTGTTCCATATCAGGCATTGTAATAATAACTAATATCTATTTTATCAGGATTCCTGTCAGACCGCTGACGTTTTTTTTTACTGTATGGTTTACTCCCCGCTGAAATGACTATTAGCGTTTGTAAGCATGAAGAAGATCTGAATTATCGAAATAATACTGATTTCCTTGTTTCTCCAGGACTGCTATGATACTGCCAAACTACTAGCCCCATCAAATGTAAACCAAGACGCACTGTTAAATTACGCAACAGAGGCAGCGGACGTATCCACGCGACAAAAACTGCCACACATGGATTACGCTCACAACCACTATGGACAACCTGACGTAGCCATGTTTGACTTCACTTCCATCTACGCGGCAGAACACGCGTCGCGCGTCGTGGAGCGTCACGGTCACAAACTGCTGATGGGGCTGTGTGGCGACAGTCTTATAGAGGTTCGTCTCTCGCCCATACATATTCATAACATTTATATTTAAATGCAAGTCTAGACTTTCTTAAAAAAATATGTCATATTAGAATCACTACCCCTTGACAAATACGATGAATGAATGGGGAGTACTAGACCTGTACTAAAACAGCAACTGTCTCAATGGCTAGTCTAATGCAAGTCTGTCAAATATTGTTGCGCCGCGGAATGCTACATTTAATGTAAAATATGTGTTCGTATATTTTAATTTCTTGTACCTAGTATAAAAACAAAAGACACGTTAAAGGTTCCAATATTACATTCATACGTCTTTCACAGTTAAAGTTGAAGAGTTGACCTGACGGAATTTTTGTATTTCAGCCTTTTTGGCCCACTGGTTCAGGGTGTGCCCGTGGATTCCTCGGAGCCATGGACATGTCCTGGGCTATCAGGAACTGGGCATCAGGGAAATACACGCCGCTGGAGGTAATGGCACACAGAGAAAGTATCTATCAGCTTCTCTCTCAAACAACTCCAGATAACCTCAGCAAGAACTTCGGCCTCTACACAATAGACCCTAGCACAAGGTATGTGTGTGTAGTCATTAGAGGATAGTGAAAATTAATAGGGAGCTTTTTTAATCTGGGAGAAGAACTGATATCAATCAATCAAAAGAGATTTTTGAACGTTATTTGTTAGACCTTACTGGGTGGTCTCAAATATCTTTAGAAAAAAAGGTTCATTAAAATGAGTGAAAGAACTCCAAATTCTTATCTTCTCAGTAGGCCTAATCATCACTTATCATTTTTCAGTTTTCATTTTTTTAAAGTTATATTATTAAGTATTTATTGTATTCATGTAACTCCCTATTGGCATATGACACATGGATGTAATACATTTTTCCTTTACCTTAAATATTCTATCTATGTTCCAATAACATTTGCAACTGTCAAACTGCAGTCTTGTGTGATACAATAGAAACATTTCTATCATTTATTACTATCTTGCAGATACCGCAATGCACCTATGAACTACTTCAAGCCCCACCAAGTTAAACACCAATATGATTGCGGTGACACGATGTATCTTGATGAAATTGTACAGATCTCAGAACAAAAGAGCAGGAGATACGGTAGATGATTTATCTTTTAGATCTATGCCAAATATGCGGCTAAGTCCCCTGTCACTTGGAGTTTAATCAATAATGAAAGATTATGTCAAGAATGTGTTACATTTCTGTGTGGTTCTTTTGGATTTCAAAATCTTTCGCTTTATACATATTTTCATTGTTGGTAAAGTTTGATATAAATAAATTGAATTGTCTAGACACTTCCCTTCATCAATCAATCTTTTTCTGTCACAACAAAACCCCAGTATCTATCTTATTAGGAGCTTATGGCGAATCACTTTTCCCTGAAAGCATGATATATCATATCAGGTTCCTGGAGGGAAATTAGTTTTTCTTATTCTGTGTTTTTCCAAGGCTTGATCCAAATACTTGACCAGGTAATGAGTCAGAGGAGAAAAATGTGGTCTACGTGACCCAGTAGTACACTTACTATGAAAACAATGGCATACACTTGAGTACTGTACTCGGAAGCTTCTTAGTGCACGATTTGGATACTAGGTGGCAGCACCTTACAGAAGAGTTTTAGGAGGGACTGTATCTGCACTTGGTGGGTTTGAGAAACAGGTCTTAGGGGTAGAAAAAACTGCGAGACGATTGAAGCTGAAAATATCTTCCCACCACGTGCAACCAATCAACCAGTAGAGCTGACGTTAATAGGGAGATTTAGCAACCATAACGCACTAACGCATCCACTAACTTTTTTACATTATTACCGCTCTGGGGATAGCTCGAGAGGCGCTAGGCCGAGGGCATCTGCATTGCAGGCCTCTCGAGATATCCCCACAACGGTAATAATGTACAAATAGGTAGTGGATGCGTTAGTGTTGTGTTGGTGCGTTGTGGTTGCTAAATCTCCCTAATGTATGGTTGAGTTTAGGCCTACTGCTGGTGAAGCTGAAAGGCAGTGTTGATGTAATCAAGTTTGACGTCCAGTCAGGTTGTTATATCCTTCTGCATGACTCAGGACGGTTATTGCCTTGAAGAAATCCTGGATGATCATAAACAATAAAATAAGCTCACAGGTTCCTGGTTCAAGCAGGGCAGATCATCTGCTATTTTTTTGGTCACGATTGATAGTTATTTGTGCCATGTCAGTGGTTTAAAATAGACCTAAAATTGTCAAGCCATCAATCAAATGTAATATAATATAGCCTTTAGTCATAGGCACTCTCTGGGTACTTTTTTCAATACAGTCTTTCTACTTCGCTGATGCACTTCTCCCTCCACGTCTGAAAAAAATTTTTACTTTTTCATTTTAGAATGGATCCGAGACAGCCATTTCCTACAGAAGTGGTTTTCGCGCCAGTTGGAGAGTTACAGGAACCTTGTAAAGGTTCTCGATCTCACCACATCGTGGCGCAGTGGTATCGCACTCTGTGCCCTTATCCACAAATACAGACCTGAACTCCTGTAAGCTCCTTGTTTTTTTAATAAAGATATTTTTTTATTCAAGAAAATTGTTTCGCAACACCCGCTCTCCTTGAGCGTTTTTCATTTGACCCTAAATCGCTTACTTTCAATATGGTGGGATTTTATATCGAAATATAGGCCTACTGGTATTACTACGATTTTCTATGATTTAAAAAAAAACAATGTTACAGAATATTTTGGACCTGAGTAGATGGATTGTTGTATACATATAAGTTTAAAATCTGTCCTATGTAATGGGATTCTACTTTCTCAATTCGATATCCATGTAAAAAGTGCAACATCCCTTTCTTCAATTTTTCAGGGATGTTTATAAACTTGATCCAAATGAAGTGTCCAAGAACAACCAACTGGTAAGCATTTTAAAATAAATGACAATTAATACATTTCTTTCTATAAATTATGTTCTATGATAAACCATTGGTATTTTCGCTATTTATTGTATTCTGTAGAGCAGGAAAGTAGTTGGTAGGGTGTACCACTGATATTTCTTCTACTGATTGCATTAATGATTATCACCATGTTCTCCAGGCATTTGAAATCGCCGAAAAGGAGTTCGGCATCCCCCCTGCGATGTCAGGCGCTGACATGGCATCGTGTGATGTCCCAGACAAGTTAACAATGGTCTCCTACCTGTCCCACTTCTACGAATATTTCCGCAAAGAAAGTATCAGACCTGCCAAAGGTGCGTACCCTGATGTTCTGGATTGGTGTATAACGGGAATCCATTCCTATTTAATTTAATTTAATTTAATTTAATTTAATTTATTCATATTAAATATAAATTCATTAATATATACACAAACTGAGATTTACTCACTTAGGATCTTTATTTGAATTGACTTAAATAACAATAGACGTTTTCAAAAGTTGTAATTTTTAGATTGAAGTTCTCCACCATATGCCAGTAAATTAATATTTTACTTTCTACCTCAGTAGCAAGAACACCGGATCAATTACCTGTGCCCAAGACCCGCGCACCAAGACCGCGATCTCCGTCTCATAAATTATCATTTATGTCACGTATCAACAATCGTATGCGGGCGAGAAAGGTAAAAAGTACTTCCTTATACTTTGTTTTTAAAACAATTATCATATTAAATGTACTGATAATAAATTCGTTAATTCATTCCATTAGTTGTTTAATTAATTCCATGAAAATGAGATCGCTTGAGTTTGTATAGTTAATTAATTACCAGACAACAGTTCAATATCTTGAATAAATAACAATAATTTGATGGAAAGATACATGATCAAGTATATGTTCTTCCATTTAGTGACTTGATTAGTAGGAATGATCCATAACTGATTTTACAATTGCTTCCCTTTCCTTAAAAAGTCTGCCGGAGCTGACCAACTCAGCAGTGATGTATGTTTCCATGTAAAATAGTCTGTAATATTGCCTCATTTTAATTACTTTTCCACATTTTTTTTACACTGGAAAGGGGTCCTTTGTTCATCGAACATCCATCTATCCTTCCTCCCACTCTTCCTCTCCTTCTCTCCCTTAACGTCTCTCTAGTCCCATACCTTATAACGTATCAGATAATGAACTATATTACCTTATTAAATATTCAGAAAATGAATACAAATGGGTTTAAATCATCACCCTCTACTTATATTTCACCGATATTTCCTACAAATGTTTACCACATAATGCTTTTAGTATCGTTAAACACCTAATATAATTTATAATTCGGAGGCCTACACCTACTACTTAATTAACTGTTGGCACTTTCCCTAGATGTAGATGATAAGAGTTCCCCATAAGCGAGCACGTATCGATCACATCCTAGCACCAAATATAAATCAATAAATCAAATAACTAAATTTATGCACATATATATTGAGCGATGCTACTCGGCCCTCCAGGTGTAAATGCTACCGTGCTTCTGGCGGTTTTTTTTTGTGACGTAAAAAAAAATAATAATATGCACATCCTATTTTTTTGTTCAGGCAACATACACATTCTCTTTAAATAATTTGAACATCTCCCCCCTCCCACACACTAATCATTGCCCTACGATTTCCAATCAGTTCAGGTTTGTAGGGGTGCCCATTTCCCTATAGAGATTGGTGACCAGTGTGTTCCCATTTAAGCGATACTGTCTCACTCCTAAGTTAGGCTATAGTCTCTCCAAAAGGTAGTTGACGTGTGATTCCTTAGTTCCTTTAAATGACAAAGACCTGTCAACCCTTTACCCAGCGAGCCGCTTATTGCAATCAACCATGGGGAAACAGGGCCAATATAACCAGCTCTTCCTTCCTTCTAAGCAAAACAACAGCTGCTGCACATGGAACAGAGACAGCGCAATACAATACAGCTGTATATTTGGCCATGGTCGATCGCAAACGGCCATGGTCGGTCGCAAACGGCGATTCAGGAGGCAAAGGTTTGAAGTAAAAAATCCCCCACTTTTCCCTCCCCTTAAAGGCTCTAAGGAATCACGTGTCAACTACTTTTCGGACAGACTATTATAAGTGATTTTATTTTTGTCTCCGTCTGTTACATCTGTTGTGTTATTATTATCGCCACAGCTGGGTTTGTTGTACAGAAGCTATAAGATATGGTCGTCGTCCGAGGACCTTGAAGACACAATTGTGAGAGCACGCGCCTGGCTTTTGTGTTCCACAGAATAGAATGCCCCATGTCTCTTATGTTTGTTATAATGAGAAGATCTGATACAATGAATGAACACCCAGAGAGACAAGCATGCTGCTATCTTCTTCCACTTTGTCTTTCCATTCTTTCTGCACTCTAGAAGTATTTTGAGTTACCCTCTAGATCTACTGTTGATTTTGCATGGTTTAGTTATAATATATTTCCGATTAAATTGCACCTTTTCCACGTCTATCCATATAAATTAAATTACAGTATTACTGAAATGGTCTTGACTCAATGTACTTAGTGAAACAAACTCTGTGTGTATGATATAACATCCGATCTTAACTGTTTAAACTGAGTGTTGCATTTGGAACTTGTCTTACTAAATTTCCTTGGATCAGTTCTTGTCCGCAATGAGAATTGAAGGGAGCATGGTGTACATTCTACTACATCCATACTACTGTTACCCTCTTAACTGATTTGGAATGTATACATACTGAAATGGTTGATAACCAGCTTCTTTCTATTAATTCGTGTCATGGACCAAAGGTAACCATTGGCAATCATGTTTAACGTGTTGCAATCACTGATATACTTCTTAAGGATAAGCAACCTTACATCAACATTTTCTTTTGTGAATCCTCGCATTTCTTATAGATCTCTATACATGCGTTTTTTTTGTCATATATTTCATATCAAATAAATTTACTGAAATATATAAAGGTTTTTGCTTTTTGTCATTCCACCTCATGCCAACAGGAAGAAGAAGAAAAAGAAAACGAAGGAAAAGATGGCCGCCAGTTAACTTTTACTCACAACCACACTAGGAAACGTATACATGATGCTACAATGGATCCTGATGTACGTCACGGTTTTTTTGTTTCTTTTAAAGATCTTAAGTTCTCTCATTTTATCCTCTCACTGAGAACTATTTTAGTCGATATATCTATAATTAAGCAATACATATAATATTTATCCGATTCCAGACAACATAATGAATATTTCCTTGGTCTAAAGTTTGATAAATCTTTACGCGCTATTGGAAGTAAAATTTAGTTGTAGAAAGCGTCGACTGTCACTTTGTTAAGAATGAACTCAACTCCTACCTGGCCAACTTATCAATATCAATTTATTTCATTTGCTCTATTTGCTTCATTCCTCTGTTCAATTTACCTCACACATCCTTATAACCTACCGAGACAACTGACAAGTAATAGTTTCTTTACACCTACAGAATGTGGTATTACAAGGATACACTAAATTTGAATCCGGCACCGTTGAACCACCAGCCTCCAAGTCCGTTAAGCCAACAGAGTCCTCCAGACCCCACCCTGGAGTGCGAGGCAAAAACAAGGTGTCAAACCTAGCCAAGGGGCTTAGTCACAAGTTCCAAAGAGAAAGACCTGTGGCAACGCAACCAGTGGAACGAAAGCCGTCCGTAAGTTGATAGCTTGAATTATTTCATTCAAGGATGGCCCCTTCATGTCGAAAGAAGCTTTGCTATATAAATTCATTTCTGAGATTAGGAAAAATTCCTCAATAGACCAAGACGCCAGTTTTTTAGTTGTTTTTATTGTGCTTGTTCAAGTATATAAATTAGTTATGAATTTTTAGCCAACATTCTACAATGTAATATTGCATTTTTTAGAGAAAAAGAAAAAAAGGCTATGATATGTATATCTGCTAAATAGGGTCGTACGTTTATGAATGGTTTTATTCTCTGTTTTCAGTCCTGCAAAGCATCCGTTATAGGACAGTCTGCTAGTTCTGATATCTGCTACTTCTGCCAGAAGCGGGTGTACGTGGTAGAGAGACACACAGCTGAGGGTGTCTTCTTCCACCGAGGTTGTCTCAAGTGCGAGTTTTGTCGCACCAACCTCCGCATTGGCCAGTATGGCTTCAAACGGGCGGAGAACGGAGAAGGTAAGGACGTTCATCGTGGAATCATCCGAATGCAAAGCTATGGTCGGTCCGAAAAGTTGTTGCCACGGGATTCCTTCGTTCCTTTAAGAAGAGAGAAAAGTGGGGGACTTTTGACTTCAAACCTTTGCCCCCTGAGTCGCCGTTTGTGATCGACCATGCATGGCCAAATATTGTATTGCGCTGTCTCTGTTCCCCATGGTTGAATGCAAAGAGCGGCTCGCTGGTCAAAGGGTTGGCAGGTCCTTGTCATAAATAGAAGTACAAAATCCCCAAGTTTTCCCTCTTTTTAAAGGGCCTAAGGAATCCCGTGTCAACTACTTTTGGACAGACTGTAGCTTCTTTCCTATTGAATAGTGGGCACCATTGTGACCAGATGTATCTCGTTCACTGTAAATTGAATACATACCTATGTTAGATATTCGTATAAATATATTTACTAGTTTTTGTGAGTATAATTGATTGTCCATTTTAGATATATTGGGCAAAAATAACAGTTCATCATTTTCTGACATTCCTACGTCAACTCTTTTTCATATCATTCATGCATTTTGTCTATTTTGTTTCGCTAGATTGAGACACATCTTATTTATATGATCGCTATTGAATAGTGCATAACTAGCATATACAGCTTTTATTTTAGAATACACTTATGAAGTTCAAAACTGTTCAACTGTACCGTTATATTAAGGGAAAATATTGTTATTAAACGGAGTTAGATGGAACTCCACTGAAACTGTATAGTGTATGACTAAAAAGTTGTATTTTCTTTCAGCAAACTTCTACTGTATTCAACACATAGGACTATCTAAGCCCGTCCGAAAATCTAGGAAACGAAGTTACGATGAAAAAGAACTACGGGCCAGATTAGCTGCACAAGATAGCGACGAAGACATCGGAGGTAGGTCATATATTATAAGTGCATCATGTCCTTTGATAATTCGTTTGTTTGTAAACATATTTTGTAAAATTTTATTTCATTCGGTTTGCTTCCAAGACCCTTTTCCATAGATGATTTTAAAAGAATATTGTGTTGTGTTATTTAAGTTTCCATGTATACGTTTTTGTATCCTGACTTGTTTTTTAAAAACCCTTACAGTCCTTATTTATCCCTTTAATCGGAGTTTTACCTGCGTTGAGTGTGTCATTTTGTAATGTTTTCTCCAATTGCCGTGCATGTTTTACCAGGTCCTACAAATGAACAAGAACCTATTCAAGGGCAAACAATAGAACCCACTAAAACACCTGAACCTATTGACTTCATGTCAGGAAGAGATGCTGCAGAACTAATAAATTCTCTTAGTGAGTGGTTAATAAGATGCTATGAAGTAGCAGCTGAATCCTTCATATGAATTAACACTTTTTAGTTCACTAATTCCTTATAAGCAGCCTCTTCAGGAAGGCATTTCTTACAAATGAATATTCACAAAAATACTTTGGGTAATTCTGATGGTGTCTTTGAATCTCTACATTGAAATCACGCCCCAATCCATTTCCAATTCATTCCGATGTTCGCCGTGCACCATTATATCACCGACCATTTCACATTTTGTCCGTTCCCTGTTCACATTAATACCAAAAAAATCACCTGTTCTGTTCACTACCGATACGAAATAAGTAAACCTCTTATATATATAGTATTACTTACTGTATAAGGATTCGAAATGAACTCTTACAATGTACCCTTTCCCAAGTTAAAATGAAAAGCATCGCGTTTGTACATATCCTTATTTTGCTATCTTTGATATTGTAGAACTTGAGCCTAATTGCTATAGTATTTTTTTTTTCAAATTGCTATTTTATAGTAGTTTTGAATTAATGTCATTGGAGTATATAAACACCGTGGCATATTGATATAAACTTCAAGCTAGATTTTTTTTTTATATAAAATTTATTCTAATGCTTTTCTTAATATTCTAGAATTTAAGGCTTGCTACATGTTCCCTACTATAATTTCTATTTTGGTGATGGTCCAGTTAGACATAACCTATAATGTGCCACAAGAAATTTGCCTTTCGCTTCCGTAAGCCTTTGGATCATATCATTTATACTTCATGTTTGGCCATTTCATATATTTCTGCCCATGGTAATGGTCTTGAATAGAATTATGTGTACATATCAAATCAGTTACTGAATCAATACTTCCCCTTCCAAACTCTTTATTCCTTTAGTATTTGCGCATACATGACGTTTCTATTTTAAATACCAGATAATTAAATTTGTTACTCATTTCTAGTTTGAAAGCCCAATAATGTCTCTTGTGGTATTGCGCACGCACAATGTCTACATTACCTCTTACTCGGTTAAACTGATTCATTTTCCTGTATCGTTGTCAACGCAGATGGTGCTGTAGGCGGTGCCCTAGACAAGACGCCAGAGAGAATAGAATACTACACTGAGAGTGAGGTGGAGGAAAGCGAGTTCGAACAAACCAAGCACAATCTATCAGCTTCCTTACTGGGAGAAGGAGGTCGGAAACTAGGATCAGACTCAGAAGAGTAAGTTTATATGTACTTCTCTGTTTTGAGACAATTGTATTATTTATCTATCTACTTAATCAAAAACATCCTGTAGTGGACAGGTTATCACGTGAATCCTCCTTGGATCAGAATTATAATTATTTATGTTTTAATGTATTGTGGAGAATCAGGTAACGAACGACTTGGAAAAAACATAGTTTAGCGAGTAGCTATTATGAAAGTATGGATTTGAAATGCAGACCATTAAAGTTTAGTGTACCGTATGTCCTTTGGTTTATATTCTCCCCAGATGAGTTAATTTATAGTTACCAAGACCACTAATTATATTGACTATCTTATCCACTATTTTTAACCCACAGGGATATACTCATGGCCAATCAGCAGTTCGTGGCCATGTATGGGTACAGTAGATTTCCCAATGGTGTGACTATGTTGTATGCCCATACAGCTTCCAATGCAGTCATATCCTCCTTTTTCATCAATTCCCTTGTTATAATTATATATTTTTCTGCACTCGAGGTATCCAAACTTCCCATTTTAACATGCTACTTCTAAACAGATTTTTGCCAACAGCCAATCTGAATAACATATCTTGTTTGTTTTGTTTTTTCCGTTTTGATAAGTGATGTTTTCCAGGAATTTTCCGGGAAAACATATAATATAATGTCCTACCCCCTTGGAACACACTTAATAGAATGAGTAAAATGCAATCTGTAAAGATAGATGAGTTAGAAGATATCCAGTAAAGAACACTTCCTTCCTATGACTAGCAAATACCCGAGTTACTCTTAGATAAGTTAACCCAATCCACTTAGATACGATTGAGATAATGTGATATTTGCAGCTGGATTATTACACCTTAGTATTTTGTGCCAAGAGAGTTGTTATTTTGCATAATTGTTTTCGCTGCTAAGAGGCAGAAATGCATGTCGCTTTGAGTGATATTCATCCAAGTGATAAAATGACTTGAGGATTTCTGCTCCAAATGAATTTTATCTTTCATGCATGTATTTCATGACTTTCTTCGACTAAATCTTTCTCTATCACGAAAATATTCCCTTATAATATCTAAGTAGATTTTCCTTTTCATCAGTATTCCATGGCTGGCCATTTCGCCTTGAATGAAGCAGGTATATGAGCTCTATTTCTCTAATTGTATGCCTCGCTGTCGATCTTATTATATACAGAGAATGGGCGAATGAATATGATATATGGGAAACTACAGCCTCCTCTTTTAATGCACAAATGCGTCTCATGTAGCTTATACTTGCTATTTTTCTGTACACAGATCTTCGTCAGATGAAATGTGGTCTGATGAAGAACTTTCTGACGGTAACAATGCTCCCTGGGCTCAAATAGCGCAATCATACAATAAACTCAGCCGACTTCGAAAGGTGAGTTCTTGGTTATTACATCTGAAGTGATATCAAGCTCTCTATTGCAGTTAACAAACAATGAAGAATCTTTGGATCATTTTTGTGTAATCTAACTATCTCTATTCTCTTATCCCCTATCATGTGAAATAATATAGTGAAATCGAATTTCCTATGATGATTCTATATAGTTCTTTCATGTAGATATATTGTGACAATGATACTTAATTAAATCTATGTATATTATATACTTTCCAAGATTTATTATTCATTTGATTAAATTTGATATATCCTTATAATTAAACACTCCTCTCCGTATCTATTCGTACAATGTTATGCCCCTCCCTCTGCAAGTCCCTCATCAATGCTTTTCTCGTGAACATCAATTCTAAAGCAATATTGTAATTGTACAGTGGAATCTTCCTTTGATTTCGCTCTTGAAATATATTTTATGTGTACCCCATTTTCTGTACTTCTAATGTTTCTAGCCACCTAAGGAAACCCAGGTACATTGTTATTTGATTATCTGATGCCAAGAAAATCACATAGTGTTAAATGGGTTTTTATTTTCTCCTTTCACGTGTTTCATTCACCATGTTAGACAAACTTCTTCAATACATTTATTCACCGGTTTAAGAGTGTTGTTTGGCCTGCAGTTTGGGGGAAACTATTTTGTATATATATTAATATGTTGTTAAAAACATAAACATATAGCTGGCGTACAGTCCTCTGGCACATTTACTCCTCGGTTGCCGTGCTACTTTTTTCTCCTTATAATGTGGTAAATATTTCTCTTGTGTGTTTGATCAAATCCAGCCTTGTATATTGACCACAAATCCCCTGATATTCCATCCCATAATGTAGCATTTATTGTACGAAAATCGGCTTGGTTTCCATATAAAATAAGTATTTATATGGCTTTTTCTTTCCTACGCATACACTTTTAAACATTCAAAGTTCTGTCTACCTACACATTCATCCCCTCAGAAAATACATCTTAAATTCTCAAGTTCTAAAATTTCTCTACTCTTCATATATCAATTTCTATTTCTTTAGATAACATTTTGTTGTTTTGTCAAAGTATTAGTACTAGTATACTATTTGTCACATTTATATATACTTTTAGATTAGTTGTTTTATTTGTTTCCTATGGTAAGGGTGGTTATGGCTCGTTTTTTAGTTAATATCGGTTTTATTTGTTCTTAAGTACATGTCTAGATATTTCTATTATATCACTAAACTAGCACCTCACAAAAATCCAAATAGGCATTCTCATTTTCATAGAGAATTTTCCCTATTGTCTTTCCATACATCCATATATAAAGTAAATGAATTTGTGACCTTATCGTATAATATTTTGAGGCTCTTAAGACTTTCTCCAATTCATCGGCGCGGACTTGCAGAATTCTTCTCACTTATCAGTATTGTTTTATTTCAATCTGTTACTCTATGCCTGACGTCTTTTCCCACCAATATTTGCATTTCTTAGTACATGAACAACCTTCCAAATATAATCTGCCCATACAAGAACACGTTCATAATCCGTCCAAAATATATCAAATAGCTTCAAAAACTGATAATGAAACTACATGTATTACTCATCACTATTCTCATCCATCTAATATCAGTCAGTGTGAGGTGGTATTCCTCGATCCTGGTTTGGACGGACATTGAGACATATGACAGATTTCTGATTGTTTGTTACTTTATCTTGCAGGAAAGAAAGGCAGCCAAACGGTTAGTCAAAGTTAAAGAAGGAGACGGCTCTGGATCCGATACAGAAACGCTTGGATCCAGTGACGATTGGCAGAGTGAATCGGAAACGGAGAAAGAGAGTGAGGGGGAGGGTAAGTTTGGTTATAATTTATGATTTTTCGATTTTTACTAAAAACAGTTTTGCCTATTTATTAGATCAGAGTTTAACCTATTATCAGATCTCTAGTGATAAGAATTTAAGGTCGAATACCACTCTAAGTACTTAAGTACAGCAGTGTGGTTCCAAAGACATGAATTCAATTACGCCTATCAACATGAACTTTAAATAGGGAGATATCAGCAAAACATACTAGATTTGGTTATTTAGAAACTTCATGGTTTTGTATTTTTCAGACTCGGACTCGGACAGATTCGGAAGCGTACGGCAGGATGACGGGCCCCCGGCTGTCATGCCCTGTCAGTTCGACTCCGGTGAAGAGGATGATTACGATCCTGTACCTCGGTCCTATAGATCACCGAGGTCATCTTATGGTCACCAGCAACAGCAACAAAGACAAAAGCAACAACAACAACAACAGCAACAACAGCGGTCGCCATTAGGTAACCTGCGGTCCCCTGTCGAATACGAAGACAAGGAGCCAACTCCCTCACAAACAGCCATCCGTTCCAATCGTTTGTCTTTCTTCAGCGCCGTGGCAGAGCCAGTACGCATTGATCCGTTTTCCTTCCTTGGGCTCAGCCCAGCGCCCAACATAGCCCAAGGTGATAAGTCTCTAGAACCCAAACCCTCCAAGCCTGAACCTGAACCCGAACCCGAACCTGAACCCGAACCCACAAGCTCAGAAACACAAGAAGCTGAGCCAGACACCGCACTTGACCAAGATCTCAAAGAGAAGGAGGAAAGCGAGCAAGTTGAAGGTGAGCTCGAGGATGAAACGGATTCATCCCTCGCTGATTCTGCTACTATAACCGAAGGCTCGGAAAGCGAGGAAGACCAGACGGGAGTAGTGCAGAAAGTACACCACCCTATTCCTACCATTTCTATTGAGGAGGTGGACATGGTAGAGATAGGCACTGAGGAAGACGATGATGCGAGCAGGGAGCTTGAACAGGAGCCAGCTGTCCCTGCTCCGTCTTCTCAAACTAAAGGTGATTTAGACAAGCCTTCCACATCTACAGAAGACACCTCTGAAGATCTGACACCAACAGCTTCCGAGATCAAAGAGCCGCAAGTGGAGAAGGATGGATTAGCCTTGCAAAAAGAACTAGATCTGGTAGAATTGGAAGTTGAGATCATGAAGAAATCAGTTGGTGATAAGATTGCAGAGTTGGCCAAAGTGGCTGACGGCCAAGAACAGGCTGAAGATGGTGATAAATCTTATGAGATCATTGAGCCTCCTCAAGTGCAAAAAGAGGAACTTGAAGAGAAAGCTGGACCAGAAATAGCTATGCAGGTAGAAGAGGTGCCAACAGTTTCTGAGACAGAGCTGTCAGAACCTTCTAAAGCCAAAGAAACACAAATGGAAGTTGTCCTCGGGGAAGATGAGAAAACCAAACCAAAAGCTGCTTCTCTTGAAGCAGATGATCTTGAAGCAAAACCTCAGGAGATGTTAGATATTTCGCCTAAAGCATTGGACACAAAGGCTCCCGAGGAATCAAAGCAAAACGAAGCAAAACGAATCACTGAGAACGTACCCATTGTAACAGAGCCAGAAAAAGTGAAGTCTTCCGCAAAAATCCAAGCAATTGATAGTAGTAAATTCCAGAATGTTGATTCATTTGAAACCATAAGTCCTTCCGAATCAGAATCCATTTCGACCAAAGACAATGGTAGTAGGGGTGTTGGAAAGGAGTCAGTGTCTGAAACCAAAAGGGACAGTAGTGATACAGACCAAATGGAGATGGCCTCTCAGAGCAGTGGGGCTGTGTCTGCTCCCAAACTGAACGCCGCTCTCCAGAAAGAGATCAACCGACAGGAGGTGTCTAAATCTACGAGCGGTGATCTCAGGTCCTATGATAACATAGACTCTGTATTGGGAGAGAGCAGTGACCAGGCCACGGATCTGGATGCTGATAAGCTATCTACCACGACCACTGAGGACGAGGAGATTACAGCCGTCCGACCCAAATGTAGAGAAGATACAGCAGCTTTGGCACCGGTGGCTGCCATGTCTTCTGTGGCGCCTTCCGATGATGACCTTGTGTCCAAAGGAATGGCTCCTATAGCCTCTATCTGTGAGATGGACCTCCAGTCACTAGAAGACCTCACACCCACAATGGAACAAGTGGACTGGTCCCAGTCGACCCCTTCAGACACCACCACCCCTACAGCCGAAAGTGAACCTATCCAAAATGGTAGCAGTGGTATTGTTGAAGACCTCATCGTTGTCCCCAAGAAAGCAGCTGAGTTGGAAAGTGCCAAGCCGCCTGGTGCTGGTATTGACAATGAAGTCAATGTGACTATGCAAAGAAAGGATGTCGCCTCTCCTCCCCCCAAAGTTAACGCTGATCGCTTTGCTAAATTATTGAGTGACCAGGCACCATCCGCAGCCAGTGCACCACACCACGTGCGGATAAACGGGGAGAACTTAACTGTGGCAGATGTCAAGGATCACGATCCGCTGACATCGTCTAAAAGTGATAACTCTTTATTAATTAATAAACATGTAGGTAAGCAACCGGGAATAATTGCTGACATTGAAATTCCCCCTTATAAAGATAAGAAAGTTAAAGACATTGAGAACAAAGGTCTGGCAAATCCCACAGTGGAGGCGGTGGGAGAGAGTGATAGTAAACTTACCAGGCAAATGTCTGCTCCCGAAGCTAAAATGTCCAAGTTGTTGGAGGATGTACCTGTGGAGGAGGAGGGCAAGAGGTACAAAAAGGAGCCAGTGTTTGTGAAAGTGCCAAAACTTAAGCATGTAGCTATCCCTACTGGGGTTCCTATAGCTCAGGCGGTGGCCGCAGCCGCCAAGGCTAGGCTCACCGGCCGACCTATGGACGTCGATGTTAAAAAGCAGGCCTTATCTAAGAAGCAGAGAGAAGTAGAAGTGAGCAAGAAACTCCGAGAGGAGTACCACAAGGCTAAAGACCTAAAGGAAAAAGAACTTCAAAGGGAAGCAGAGGCACGAAAGAGAAGGGAAGAGGAGAACGCGAGGAAGAGGAGA
Organism: Sthenelais limicola; assembly: GCA_942159475.1. Classification (NCBI taxonomy): domain Eukaryota; kingdom Metazoa; phylum Annelida; class Polychaeta; order Phyllodocida; family Sigalionidae; genus Sthenelais; species Sthenelais limicola. Next base: position 63,708,286 of record OW804097.1, on the reverse strand, counting down.
TTACAAGAAGAACAACGATTCAAGGAGTTGGAACAAGCTAGAAAGAAGAAGGAGACAGAGGCCAAGAGATTACGCGAGGAGAGGAAAAAGAACTCTAAACCACCACAGATTGAGAAGCTGGATAGTTGGAAGCAGGAGGATGCCATGAAGCGGATTGATAGTCTGCTCGAAGGCTTCAGGGGTCAGACGACCTCTCAGGGAGATACACTGAAAACTATGGCCCGCAAGCAATCGGAAGAAATCAGCCATCTTGCGAAGACATTGATGGCCTCAGAATTCATACCTGGAAAAGGACCTCAGGAGCCTAAAGTAATACTGGACAGTAAGCCTTTGGGGTGCTTCAAGCCTGATGACACCTCAACTGAGAAGAGCTTCCACGTCGACGAGAGATTCATCAACACTCGTGACAGGAGCAAGCGCAAGAGAAACTTGTCCAATCAGTCCGCCAAGTCTGATTCAAGTTTCACCTTGTCAACCCCTAGTGGATCTGTCCCTTCTGTAAGTTCTGTCTCAGAAATGGGTTCGGCGCCTACATCAATAGAAATCTCTGTCACTGACACTGGATCGACAGACTTTCTGGCCAACACGTCTGAGTCGCTCGGGGAGAACCTCTCCCTGGACGAGTTGGACGAGAGAGATGAGTTTGAGGACTCTGTACGAGTAGAAGGTGTGAAATCTGCTGATGAGCTGGATAGCAGACCTTCCATATTGAGACCCACGTCAGCAGACTCTGCCATCACGTCAGCGTCCACGCTGATGACGCCATCAGCGTCTGATATGTCTAAAGTGGACGAGTCCTTACACACGGCTGAGTCATCACTCTCCGAATCTCACACAACCAACAACACAACAACCACAGCTGATGATAGCCAGTATTTCACTCCCAATATTAGTGGCGTCAGTGAGACACTAGACATGAGTAGATTGGAGCCTTCTCCTTCCTCCAAGCGGCGCTCTGATGCCAAGAGCACCACGAGCAGTGATAGGAAATCTGTGGATTCTCTGGACACTGAGAGGAGCAACTCTCCGCTCTCTCCCGGCAAGGGTGTGGACGCGAAGAGACGGTTCTTCTGCGAAATGCCCCAACCGGTACGCATTGATCCCAAGAAGATGTTCCACGACCTCAGGACTCCAGAGGCAGAGAACAACAACCGGTCCATCACAGATAATATCGAAGATAATGTGAATAAGAATGTGGAGGAAGTGCTCACTAATGCTGATAAGATGAAGGAATGGAAGAGCATGGATAATACCAAAGAGAAAAAGAAGGCTGGGGGCCTAGACTTGAAGCGAGACTGGCAGAGCATGGATAGCAGTCCTAACATAGAAACTCTGAGCCCAACTGCTGGTGTACCAAAGACCAATATTGTAAATGGCGAACCAGAAACTGATGTGTTCTACACACCAGACACGACGGTTAAACCCAAACCTTCCACTTCAGAAGACGGCAGGAAAGAATCTCCCCACGCTAAGAAGCGTCTCATTCCAGAGAAAGAAGAAGACCTCAAACAACAAAAGGAGTCTGACCGGGAGAAAGCGAGACTAGAGGCTCGTGAACGAGCTCGTATGTTGAGCGATAAAGAACTTGGAATCGAAGAAAAAGCATCAAAGAAAGCACCCAAGATCGTGAGGAGTGACTCACAACCAGAGCCCGCTAAATTCGGCGTGAAGTCGTCCAAACTCTCAAAGGGCAAGCTGAAGAAGCCGACCGCCCCACACTTGCAAAAAGTGGACGGGAAGCACGAGAGAGTGGGCTCCGACTCCAGCTCCAAATCTGGAGGGTCACCGAGCCACGTTGAACCCCACAGGACAGCCTTCTCTGATGGTGTTTCAGACCATTCTGAGAGCAGCCCGGCTCAGACGAGGAGAGATGTAATAAAAGAGAGGACCAAGTCCCTGGATAGAGACAAGACCAAGCGGAGAACGTTAGAAACTCCCAAACTCGAGGCAAAGAGCACTGAGAAAAAGGAGAAGAGAAGATCATTCCTTGCCATGCTGCTACCAAAACGGGACAAAACGAAACACGACAAGGAAAAGAAAGCCAGTGGCGTCACATCTCCTAAGGAAGAGAAGAAAGGAAAGCATGTCAAACTGAGACCTAAGTTAAAGACTTCCAAAGCTGAGAAGGAGAAGGAGATGAACAGAAGTAGCACATTCGCTGATGAGTTTAATCCATTCTTTGAGGATGCGTATGGAATGGAAACCAAAGAGAAGATGAAGTTAAAGGAGAAAATTAACCAGGTTGCTCCTGTACCTGCGCGGACGCCACCTGAGGCAAGAATAGCCCCTAAAGCTACAGGTGAGACCATGAATATTCATCTCTTCATTAATGTATTCATAAGGAGGATAAACTTGCATTTCCATAAAACTGTTGACATTAAAGTTTAAGCATGATACCTTCTTAAGACTTGGCAACATTTTGAAGATTAGGTAGAGCCTAACATGATAGAGGTTTTGGTTGTGGGCAAGAAACTGTTCTGATAATGAATTAATTTAGGGCAGATTATGACTTCATATACAAATATTCATATAATCAATGGTTTCTTTTTGAGATATGTGAAAGAGAAAGTCCTCTTGGGCCTACGATAACCAGCATTAACTGTTATTGCGACTGGATTTCAATTGTGAAAGAGCTAATGACTTTTTAATCGTCTTAGTACGTACTCAGCTGTTAGGTAGATATTGGTGAAGACCAACTGACTAATCTTTAGTGAAATAAGCCTGGAGTGTCACTAACACTTACTGCATGCTGGTTTTACAGTGGAGGAGTTTGACACAGAGAGTGAGTTAGGGGATGACCGCATATCCATCCACAGTTTTCGCTCGCAGGTATTGTAATATACTATTGCTAATCAAACTTAATTCTTTAGCATTGATTGTAAGAATGGTTTATCACTTTGATCTAGTTAGTATCGTAGAATATTTCCATCTTTCTATTTTCTATCCAATTAAAATGTTTTAAGGTGCGACCTGTATAACTCGTTACATTAATTTTTTGTTATGAGCCTTGAGCTAAGATTTTACTTTTTCGTTTTGTTTTTCATCTATTTATATTTTATGATCCTAAAACAATGATACAAACTTTATTTTTACAATAGTGTGACATCGTGATGAAAATGTAGATGATGAATCTAAAACTCTAATGAAATGAGTAAATTTTGACTTGATACTCTTGAAGGTCCTTAGAATTGTTTCCTTCTAACCTCGATATAACTCCCCAAGAACAATCCATAATACAAAGCTTTTAGCTTATTTCGTGCTAAACATTAATGGCGTTCGTTTGATATAAAAAAAGCTCAACATGGACGAGGAAGACCGGGGGAAACAGATCAAGAAGCAGCAAAAGGTGGCAGCCAGGAGACAAAAGGAGGCGGAGCTAAAACGGTTACGAATGGCTCAAGAGATCCAGAGACAACTAGACGAGGTGGAAATCAAGCAGAGGCAGGTCGAGATGAAGGGCATCGCTATTGAGAGGGCATTACGCGGGGAGGGACCAGGTACTGTCTCTTTGCCTCCATTCATAATAGGACTTCTCTACTACGGCTTAGGTGGTGGAAACGCTCCCTTCTTATGGTCGGATGAAAGGTTAGGTTAATAATGACCCAAACCAAATTGATGACAAATATATTTTTTCATGAATGGCAGGACTTTTGGGCTCTGAGATTGCAAAGGCTAAGGACAATCGTATCATAATAGGATTTGTTTCTCTAAAGTAATTTATATTATATTCTTGTGTTTTTTAAAAAAAATGTGTTAAGATGTGATTCTGTAACTTGTGATAGATTCCAAATTGGGTCAATTTATTTTCGGGTACCTAGAAAAATTCTTTGCTTTGCATGATCAGATTTAAATTAAGTTTGAAAAGATTACATGAACCTGTTTAGGACTAAGAGATGACCTCGTGGAGAAATACATGTAGATAGTAAATCTAATGTCATAGATTTCCTTTTTTTGCAGAATAACTATTAAGTATAAGTTACTAGAATATTGAAAAAATCCGACTTGAATTAGAAAGAACCGTCCATGACGTTGACATCAATTCTTATTACGGTTTCCTTTTTTTTTAGAAATAGATACTTTGAAATCAAATTTGGTAAATAATTGCTTTAAAAGATTTAAAAGTTTTTAAGATGTTAAAAACTCGAGCGAGAAAACACCAACCTTGGGGACATCATAATTTATCTAAAGTTCACACATAATACATTAGTTTATTCAAGATTAATACGTTTTAGTAGGTATTTAGATTTAGTAGATTTTTTTCCCTGTTATTTGAAATTCTAAGTAAAGAAGAAATTCCCTTCAATGGTTAGCTGTAATAAAATGTTGAATATCAGATGTGACTTTACTTAGTCGCTGACGAAGCAATATTCTTAAAGATAATAAGTTGAACACACTCACCAAGGTCCCATAAATATTAAGGAATGTAAGTACACCCAGGCATACATTGACTAATCAATATTTGCAGAACAGATATATAGGTAGGCTCTAGACCTCGAAAGTTATTCTTTAGAAAACATTGCTAAATTCAATTTTAGATAGTCTGATATCTTGTAATTAACCTTGTTTCGTTACAGTCAAAGGTTAACCTAGCGCTTACGTTATGCAATTCTAAGATAAGCATTTAGTAGTTGTTGGATTTTGAAGCATTGCGAAATATGAGGCGCGCGGAATGGTGTGATAAATTAGTTGTTAGGAAAGTGTCTGGTCATCTGTTTGTCTTTATCCTATCCTATCATTGTTTACATTCATTGTCTGCCTTTGTCATGTACGCTATAGTATAATTGTATCAAGTAAAAGCCCTTATCCACTAAGCAGATTCTCATGCGATACTCACGGAATTTAGTGGGAAAGGGGCCTCTGCGGCGCAAAATCGCATGAGAATCGGCCTAGTGGACTAGGGCCTTATAATAGCGTAAACATGCATGGAAGGTGTACCATAGAGCTAGACTATCATGGTTACATATGCTGCGATATAATGTAACTCATTTATATTTTATAATATGAAAAATAAAGTAACATGTTGAAATATAAGGAGTTGAAAGCATCGAATGGCAAGCATGAATTGCATGATATGGCATGATTTTTACCAAAAGTTTTATCACCATTTGTTAAAATTTTGTGGATGCAGTAGCCCAGAGAGAATTTTGTGTTGTTCCTGTGTTCCAATGCCCTTGTATTACCACCCACTGCTTCTACCTTTGATTCATTAGTTCTGTTCCCCAATACTCTTATCGACGATTTCAGGTATATATATATCATGGCCTGAACCCTTTAATATGCTATATATAAAATTGGGTATTGTTTAACTCTCGTATGATAATTCAGTGAAGGGCCATCGGAACCAAACTAGAGATCGAAAATAACGGCAGTGAATATGAGTTTGGCTGTTAGCCTTTAAACTTTCATCCCTAAATTGCTGGAAAAACGAACTATGCTTTGAAGAAAACTCTTCCCTTTTCATGAATTTCAATGGATTTTTAGTCGATAAGATTAATACCTATTGAATGTCAATGACTATTGTTAGAAAATTAAGTCCCTTTTTTGCTAGTTCGCCTACTTCTCGAATGGCAAACATCAGAGTAGTCTGCTGTTGTATAGAAGTTATGCACTTGTTCCATATAGTATTCCTTCCAATCGATACATTTTGGGAAAAGGAATCTGTTTAGCCTAGAAAAGCTTTTTTTATTTTTTTGCCGTAGACGGCCTTTTTGAACCTGGCGCAATTTGTTCGAATTTATTGTATGTTCATTGTCCATGGATTTAAGAATTTCCTATGTTTTGATGTGTTCTGTTTTAGTATTTGAATATCTCCTGAGAAAGGATGCGCGTTGGGAGATTGTTGGACAACTGAGGTGAAAATGCACGCACAGAATTCAGTGTATTTCCTAATTTAACAACTTAGATCATCAGGGTTTAGCAAGAATACCTTTTTCACTTCTAGTAACTAGTATAGGCAGATCTATGCAAATGAGCATCAGAGAACTTTGTGATCCGTAGGCAGAAAAGGGTCTAGCTTACGTTATGGGTTTTGAGAACTCAGGTAGTATTGGTTACATTGATTGTTTTCCCCGAGGAGGAACACAGTCATGATTATAGAGTTATTTGCGTTTAGTTTTAGAAGGGGAAGCTCCCGATCTCTCCCCAGTCCCAGGTTCCTATTCCACCACCTCCCTACTGTTCCCCAACAATACTTATCCTTGGTTTAGAGTCCATGTATGAACCTTGTTCTTGTAGTGCTGGCTACCATGGCAAATCAAAACACTTCTGGATATTTAATCCTTTTCAAATACTTCTCTTTTTTTTTGTATTCATTGGAAAAATATAATCATATTTTTTACTTCCTTCGATTTTCAAAAATACTCATATCAGTTCATGTAAAACAATAAACAAAATTTGGAATGCACTTTTGACTTTTAAACAATTTTATACGTCCAAGAGTTGTATGAAAAGGAACTAATAAAATCAATGAAATGATTAAATATCTCAAAAGGTTTCAGTCCCCTGCCATGGTAGTGTGTGACCTAGGGAAGACTAACTGCATGTTGCCAATTTGCCTTTCCAGATGCGTCCAGGGAGGAGGCGGAGCTGATGCAGGAATGGTTTAATTCGGTGCATGAGAAGAATATGCTAGTCCGATACGAGTCGGAACTATGGGTCCAGTAAGTTACCATGGCAACAGACATATGAATCATATATCCATATCTTTTCTTTTTTTTAAAAAAGAACTTTCATTTCCTGCCAATCTCTCTTAATTACTGGGTAACTGTCTCAACCCATGCTTCCCGCTAATTCTGCAGGTCCCATTTTCCAAGACCCTTTCTGAATTAATTTCTCGACAGCATTTTCTTCCCTGGTTAGCTGGGGAACTCAAAAGTACAAGTAGTTTTGATGTAAGGTACAAATTTTGAAGAAAGAATGGCTTCTAGGTGAATTGGGTGGTATTATTCCAGCTAGGCTGCATGGGGCCATATGTACTCCTAATTGGTAAAGGTAATGATTATTATGCTCCTGTTGGTTTTATATCTAAGCTATAATATAAATATAAAGGAAACTTTGTGTATATAACATGCATAATACACGTTCAAATAGTATGCTGTTATATGTATCATATTGAATTGCTGGAAGCATTGTTAAGTAAGCTGCGCTTGCTTGGGCTTCGAATTACCTGTAAATAAAAAATGTAGGTTTTAATTAAACCATGCAAGTTATATTTAGGTGATACAAACTTAGCTTGAAAGGAATTATGCACTTGCTGCTGCTGGCATGTTGTTCTTACTAAGAAATTCACCCTCCTGGAATTCCAAAGCAAAACATTTAAACACACTCACCTACACTTTTCTTTTTTTGGAACGAGCCCTACTACGTTCTGACTTACAATGTGTTTAATATCAGTGTGCCTATCCATTCCAAAGCTCATCAATTGACAGTTACAAAAATATAACAATATATCGAACAAGACACAACCTGTATTATTTCATTTGAATCTTTGCTCGATGTATAAGGTAAGTGTATACTTTTCACCCATCATATGGCTTTAATGGTACACTGATTAATAACTTGTTCTAACACATTTGCAGTGCCCGTGAATTGGAATTGGAAGACAGGCACAGCAGATTGGAACTGCAGCTTAGGGACAGAATGTCCATTCCAGGTAATATTTGATAACTTTTCTTTCAGGTTTTTAATTATTACTTTCTACCAACCATTATAATTGAAAGCTTGAAATAGAACGCAATACCCAGAAATAAGAGGCACTACGTTGAGTTAGGAAGTGAATAAACTTATTAATCTAATTGAATCATAAGGCTTTATAGCATTGAACTGTGGAAAACCATCCTGTATGTATGTTACCTATGTTGCTTTCTGAATTGATTTAAAATGTTAAAATATATAAGTAAAATGTCATCACAATTCATTAAATACAGAAACAGAAATGACACCGGCTCAAAAAGAGGAGGAGCAGCGCATTTTGGAAGAGCTCCTTGAGGTGGTCGAGCAGAGGGACTCTCTTGTCGCCCTCCTGGAAGAGGACAGGCTCAGGTAACATAAGATGACTGCCCTGTTGATTATACCTACTATGTAATCTTGCTTAATGATGATTCTTTCCTATGGAACCGTTTTATGAAGTCAAATTTCATCCCTATCAACACTCAGGTTTTAACCTCGAGGACAGTGAGGTTCATAATACTTCCTTTTAACTATAGTATAGAGTGTTCCTACGTCTTTTCTCATGTTTCTTTCTTACTGAAACAAAGTTCCTTTGCTGCACTGGAGCCTATTTCAGTTCTGATCGGAGGCAGAGGGGCGCAGGGACTTCTGTGTTCAATACACTATATACCATCTTATATTTTCACTTTGAATATGTAAAGTTTGAAATAGAACCATGATTTGGGTAATTTGTAAATAAGCACATTTATGTAACCCTTCGTTAGATCGTAGCTTGCACATTATTACTGAACTAATTTCAAATAATTAAGTGTGTCCGAAAATAGGGCAAATCAACAAATCTTTTAGAAAAATCAAATAATACCCTTCAACCTTTTGATCCTACAAATATAAATAATAGGATGTACAGGACACCAACTGGGCTTATAAAGCTTGTTAAGGCTTCCGAGAGCTCGAAAAGCAATACCGAAATTTGCACATTAGTAATTTAAAAGAAGGAGTATCCCTCTCTGGACCAAAGAGATAGCACCAAAATTGAAACAAAATGTCAATTCTAAAGTCTCTACCAAATATGGAGAATTTCCAATCAATCACCGACAGTGGGAAAATATGTTTGATTATTTCCAGGATCCGGGAAGAAGGTACACAGCAAGTTGTTCCCATATAAAGAGGAACAAAAGCTGCCTGCACTGAACACACAAAGGTTTACCCACTCCCCAAACATTCCTGCTTCTTAGCACATCTACTTAGTACTCTGTCTCTTTCTCTCTCTCTTTCTTGACTGACAGTCCAATCTATAATCAATGTGCCACTGTTCCCAGTGCTTATCTTATAAATATAATTACAGGAGATCCTTTAATATTTCTATAGTTTGGCCACACAGCAGTGCTTTCTAACGTGCCAGAGAAATCGTCATTTTTAATATTCGTCTTAGTATGATTGCACTTCGTATTTTTTAATGCAATTTATTATCACATTTGGTCAATGAAGTTGTAAATTACACATGTATGTAGTCACAATGTTTTAAACAAATATTTAGTTTGTCGAAAGTAAGTGGAATGATTTATTTCTATGTCTATGATTTTTATGAAAGGCCAACATGACAATCAAATACTATAACATATTAATGGGAAGTAAGAAACAAACCCAGAAACAAATGAATCTGCTTATATTTCTATTTTCATTTAAATGTTAGGGACATTACAATGCTACATACCTGCTTCAACATTATCTCTATACCTATACATGTAGGCAAATACTTTCAAAGCACTACACACACTCTATCTGCGACCCCCTCCTTAGAAAGCAAGTCTGGCATTACCATAATGAAGGGAATGGTGGCACAAGTACATTTTTGTCATCATGAATTATGATTGCATATGATTTGTACATGTTCCTTTTTCTGAATGAAAATGATCTGAAGTTGTTTTTATATGGAAATATGATTTTTTTACTGTGTGGAGACTACGTTCTGATTACCGTACATGCAAATTTTATTTTGAAATGCATTTCTAACCGAAACCATACTTTTTTTTAGCCATGTTTTGCATTGAACATTTTCGAACGGGCATCTTGCATGTATCTCTGTGACTGTCTGTCAAAATAACAACTTTCCCATCAGGATAACTAACATATTGTGAGTCACCTAGGTTTAGACTGGATTGGACATGGGTGCCCCTCTAATTTTGGGCTAGACGCCTGGAACATTCATTATAACAGAGAGAGAAGGATCGATCATGCTGCACATCCCTCCTCGTCCTCCTCCTCCCCCTCCCTCGTCTAAGGTCTTCGTTCCGAAGCGTTAGGTTTAGTGGCTCCTTAAGAATTTAGTTTGTGAACCAAAGATATGCAAAAGAAAATGACTTGGTACTTCAGGTCTGGAGGGGATGACTCGCATGCGGGCACGCACCATCTAAATGGATTGGTTTGGTGAGACATTAACACTCGTTGGCTAGGTCAGTTATAGATTGAGATACCATACTAACCCTCATTTCCAAGATTATATAGCACCTACATGCAAGATTCCAGTGTCCGACGAACAATTCACAGGATTATCTAATATAACATATTATAGAAATCGTCGACTAGGGAGAAGTGCAAAGCTGTGCTGCTAAAACGATTTCACTTCAAGCCTTTATTATGCATACATTGTTCCAGAGAAGACTTTTGAAACAAAAAACTGTTGTTCGTGCTAGAGGTCTATGCAAACTCGCTTTAAATATGAGCATGTGTGATAAATTAATGAAAACAGATATACACCATAAAGGCGCGTCTTATTATACGTTTGTTTAAAGATGTAGAAGAACATTTTATTTCTTTGCTTTTATTAATATTTTACCTTCTTTTACCTATCAAGGTGCACGAAGCTCGCATGGATATTATGATGCTTTCAATATTAACGCAATCTTCTTTCGATAAAAAGAAATAATTCAAAACTTTTAAAGAAACTGCACTGATTTTCTCATCGAAATTGAAATAATCCTCTTACGGATCTCCTCTAAACTCATTTCTTTAGAATTATCGATTAACAAAACGTTAACTATATTTCTCTCACCTATCTAGATCTTTCTGCTAAAATATGTAGTCAATATATTCTAATGTTTAATTGCATTACCATATCCCAACAGAGAAAAAGCGGAAGACCGAGATCTTGAACAGATGATGAACGTGAAAGGATTCCAGATGTCCCCTGTGAGTTATATGAACAGAAATCATGTTCCTTCTCTGAGAACGATGGAAAGAAATCTGAACCGGTGAAACCCGCAAGCTTGCATTCAACCAACAAGCACAAGGACTTACTGTTTAATGAAAATGCAATACAATGAAAACTTCCCCTCGTGTGCCACTAGCCGCTGGATATATGATTAAAACAATGGAATGGCTTCCTTCCTAACGAAGTAAACGCAATGCAGTTTTCAATCAACCCTGACAAAAATAATAACTGATATTTATCTTGGCATGGTGTTTGTTCCTGACTTGGAGAGGCCGTTCTTCCTCATGCGAATTTAGAAGCAATCATGGGATCATTTCTTGTACATAAAACGAACCTGGAAAATAAGCTTCCCTTATATAAAGTGAACGGACCTCCCCCTTCCTCTCACTTGCTGATGAATGATGCAGAGCATTCTAAATAGACAATAAGCCATTGTTATCAATCATCATAAGTTCAAACACTCATGGATGTATCATTTGTGGGTTGGATATCACAAGATGAATGGACTTGTAAAGAGAAGGACTAAGGGAATCAAGGCGAGTTGATGACTGATCATGAAAAGGTAACCCGTACAGCCTAGAGCCATTCCAAGTGCACTTCTTAGGAGTCCGGTTATTAAGCCAGTGCCTGTCATTTTGGTGGTGCCCTCTACCTTACATACTCTGAACCTTCATAGGAGCCATACTCCCCAAGATGCTGCTTATTCACCGCGATTATTTTGTTCTCTTTTTATGATTTGATTTCTTGGTCAAATAAATTTGATTTGGTGCTCATTGCCTTCAAACAGCTGTTGTTATAGGCATTGAATAGTGACTGAGTTACATAATTATATAACATTACTATTATTAGAAGAGAATTACATTTTTCAGCAGATGGGTTTTTAACCAACTATACTTTACAGTTTTTATCACACATCACTATATATGTATATTGATATACGCAGCCTTGCCTTGACATGCTTTGTATAGATATAAATATGTATTTCCTAACTTGGACGACGTTCTTGTAACTCTCGGGGTATGACCCTATGAAAATAAATATTTGTGTTCTGGGTGTTCCCAGGAATTGTGTTTACGAGCTAGCCATGAAAGCTGTAATCAAAAGCTCCTTCTAAACGAGCTCTTGTGTCCTGTGTCCAAACTTTGATGTCCTAGGATTCCGTTTAAGAAAGGGACCTATAGTAGGAATAATTAGAGATTCTTAAAAACATTTAAGGCAATGGCTTTACTCATTTGATTTTACTCTCCTGTTAAATTACAACGCTAATATTTATTGACAAATTGACCTTCACTCTTCCGATTTGTATTATTCATCGGTACACAAAGGAAATTAGATTGAGTTATGTTTTTGTTAATAATTCAAATTAGTATGCCTCAGAGAATTACTCTTTTAAGATTCGAGGTTTTAAAAGATCTCTCTTTCTCCCCCTCTCCCTCTCTCTTATTCTCTTGAGGACTAAAGAAACTCTTGGTCTGATCTTATACTTACTGGGGTGCCCTTACACCACCTGCTTGTAAAATGGATATATATGTACCGACATCTCAGAATGCTTGCCTTATGAATGTAAAATTAGCTGTGTTTTTAATAAAAAAAGCATTCCGCGATGCAAGAGTCATGTATGTGTAATCTATGTATGTATGTAATAACATGTCGAGACGGAACTTTGTACAGGAATGATGTGTTGTACTCATGGTATACATTGGTGCAGTGATGTTGATGATGGGAGATGATGGTGAAAAGAATCACCTAGATGGTCATGATACAGATATTAATATGATATTGGCGTTGTCATGTGTAGTACATCTTATCCAGACAGTATATATACGGAAGGATCTGGAAGATTTTATGGACTCATAGATATTGGACAGCGAGTGTGTGACTTCTGATTTTGCAGAAAATGACAACATGAGTGTGCTTAGACAAGGTGTGAATGGAGGCTTAAATCAAATATGTTTTTATTTATCGTGCAAAGAGAAAAGAAGATAGATTGAATCTTATCTTGCAATCAATTCATAGCTCCTCCAAATGGTGCATCTGACATTTATAAGCTACGACGATTCATTAAGGCACCTTAGTCAAATTGTCGAAAAAAATAACTTTGACCTGAACAAAAAATGTCCCCAAGACTTTATAAAAATAGGCCTAGTATTGGATGCATGGTCGCACAGATAATAACTACAATGGTAACTAATAGTATAGGTTTTACTATCTTGGAATGACAAATCTTTCACATGTTTCAGACTGTAGGTAACTAGTGCTGCTTGCCTTTCCGTACCTTGTACCAATAGTACATGATAACCTCCGGCTTCATTCGCAGGTTAAATCTGTGATATGTTTTAATCAGGTTTTGAGGTAAATGTGTGCTCAGCCATTGTGGATTATTGTCATTCTAATTGCAATCAATTATTAATGCAACCTATCTAGCCATACTAACAACAATGCAAACATGTACTTCGTGTCTCTTTTTTTTTGTTTATTTTTTTTTCTCCACCTGTAACGAAACTTAATATACTACCAAGGAATCAGTTGATTTAGATGGGAAAATAGAAGATGCTTTCTCTAATTGTCACGATTCCATCAAGATGATGCTTTGGGCTCTTATTCATGGGTTAACTATGTGAATCAAGGACTCGGTGTTAAGAGTGATGGTTTGGAGTTGTTCGGCGTCGTCCATCCGAACTGTGCCATCTTTCGAAAATGGACTGTGATGACCCTGATCGAACTCTTTCTCCCTATCTACCTATATGACATATGATGTCTTTTAAAGTAATGGTAAAACGTGAAGAAGAAAACAAATGAAAAATAAATATCCTGAATAGGGGATGTGGTCATACAAGGAACATCTTTCGATACGGTGAGGCGACCTGATATGTATTATTTCGTTTTAAAAAAATTACTTACGAAACACAAAATAATATGTTCCTCACTATGTGTTGATGAATGTGTTCCCCCTCTTTAAAACAATGTCCTTGCAAGTGAGTGAAGTGTGTTGGTATCTATGTATTGTATTCTGTATGTACGTACTGACGGGCGTTGTCTGGATGGAACAATAGTGTTGCAGGACAACTCGTGGTTATACACAGCGTTTGGTGAAGTAAGGCTGTATGGATGGGGACCTGGCCTTATGTTAGGGACGACTTCCCTGACTCTAGTCATTTGTACTAATCGTGTTAAACGTGCGGCCTTACTTACTAATCAAAATGATACTGGACAAGACTCTTAAGAGGAACACTATCTTATGTTGACTCACAAGAACTTTTACTCTATTATGATTATTATTATGATTACCAAGTTTGGCACTAGTTCTCTTACCGGAGATCTTTTACGAATTTGACAGGGACCTCGATTTAATTAGGTAAATAAAATGACCAACAATCGACTGGTACTTGTGAAAATACATCTGAATTTTAGTCGGTTCTTTTTATTAAATTTGTTTTATTTTTTATTATCTTTATAGACTAGAATGATTTCATTCTGACAGCATCAAATACAATTCTATTGTTATGCATGTTAATATTTATCACAGAACAATTAAGAAACTGATTTCTTCCTTAAAGCTGGTAAAAGCATCCACCTCCCACCCCTATGTTTCTCCTAGTGGACTCTTCAAGTTGGTTACTTGAAGAGACCATAGGTGGAGACTCACATGACGTCGGAAATAACATTAGATAGTGATGAGGAGTACTGTCATATAATAAGCGTATTAGGAACAGCTTGAATGTTGGGGACATTTAGGAGTAGGAAAAAAAGGAAGATTATTGAATATAAAAAAGGTTCCGTATGTTAAATAGGTCCGATGTAAATACATATAGATAAATAACATTTATTAGCTGAGGCATTGTTGTACCAGTTCATGATATGGACCTGTTTGCTTTCTATACAGGGTAGACAATTCAGCCAAATACTAAAGAAAACACATAATGAAATCTATAGAATCGCTGGTTCAGCAAGCCTGCATTTATCTTCGAGTGTTGACCAGGGGTGATTTTTTCTGTTGGGAACAGTTTTGCGATATGAAACATGTTTTGCAGGGGTTGCCTTTTACGTCGATGTCGCTTGTATTATAATGATTGTACATTACTTTGAATAAATCCTGTTATAAAGTGTCTTTGAGTTTGTCTTGACTCGACCATTTACTAAAGGGGAATCACTTATTTATCCGTTGGCGAGAGGTTTTCGTCATTGCTTCATAACGTGAGCATGGACATCGTCACTGCTAATTGAAGTCCTAATAATTTAGATACAACCGATTAGCTATAAATTAGGATAGGAATTGACATGATACTAATAACAGTGATGAAACCGTAATTATTAGGTCATGCAGACAAGATTTCGCTTGTGTTTTTTTTAAATCGAAGACTTACACAAATCCAGAACTCTTCATTCGACTTGCAAAAACTGAACTACAGCTGACTAGCAATAGCTGACTGGTTTTCGCCCTCTCCTCAGATATATTTCAATAACCGAATCTTTACGTCAAAATCTAGCAATTATCGCGTTCAAGGTCAAGCCTACTTAACGATTTATCGGGTTTGATAAATGTTTGTATCCTACATGGTTCCAGCGGGTCTTAAAAAGTCGTTAAAAGTCATGAATTCTGAGTTTGGGTTTTTAAGGGCCTTAAAAGTCATTAATTTTCACTGTGAGTCAAAAAGTCATGAAAAACTATCTGAGCGAAATATTTTCTTAGTTCCAACATGACAGAAAATTAAGGTGACTGCTATTGATATTCTGATTATTCCCCCACTGAAAAATATTTCTGGTTAGAACATCAACCTATTAATCTATTTTTCCTAGATATTTTGAGCCTGATTCTGTAAAATAGCCTTCAAATACAAGTGTTGAAAAGTATATGTATTAGTCGCAAATGCACCAGAATGCACCATTTAAAGGGTATGAGTCCAAAATTTTCCATACCCCCGCAAAATGGCTGGTTTCGCCGACTTGCGCCACTCTGAGAAAAAATCATTTGGTCATTAAAAACTGGGGGAATTGGTCATTAAAAGTCATGAAAAATGATGTGCTCTGGGCCGCGGCAACCATGTCCTATTTCGTAAAAAAAAATGATATAATTATATTACTAATGCCTATAAGTACTCCCCTTAAGGGTGTAGTTATGAATTTAATTCTTTTTAAATTTACGGGTCCCGCCAAGTTATAACTATCATTCAGACTAACGGAAGAACTGTAATTACTTAATTATATCAAAACAATCAATATAATAAACATCATTATCGATACTCAAACCACTAATTTTATTTTACAAATAATAATATATATAATATAGCTATAATATAAAGTATATTCTCGCTACATAACAGGTTGAGGTAGGCCTACGCGCTATAAAATATCACAGGTACGACTGGCAGGTGTGTTAGCGATCTTTGGTTCAAGAGGATCCGTCCGAGTCGTGGAGGGAACGTGTTGAGTATGTCCTTCCGTGCTGGCCAGTCTTTCTAAGTCTGCGAGTGTGTAATTAAGAGAAATGTCCAACTCCTCCTTATTTCTGGGTTTATCAACCGACTCCTTCTCCAGGTCCTGCCTGGCTCTCTCCAGTAAATAGTTGATTTGATCATTTGTCAAGGGTGCGTCTTCCATGTTCACGTTTACCGCCTCAAAGCAAAACTTTACCACTTCAGCTGAAAAGATGGATTAGAATTTGAACTGTAATAGTTTTTTTTTGTTTTTTTTTATTACATTTCAGGCCAATTACAAATTTAATACAGGATTTATGAGAAAACAGAACAACAAAAGAGAAAATAGACAAAAATACGTAGTGTCCACCATGAACGTTTTCGCACGTGGCCTTAAAAATGAGTAATAATCTAAATTGTAAAGTATAGTTGTACAGTTCTCTCCCTATAGCGTGTTGGTCTATTGTGAGCTTCCCAGTATTTAAGAAACGTTCTTAAGGAATATTCTTTTCCGAGTCAAGGAAAATTGCCACAGTAAAAAAGGTAATAGTTGCTGTCAAAGATGGGTGCAGGGAAAGGGTAGCAAGGGGAGCATGACCTCAATAAAACATCCATGGCTTCCAATATGTGATGTGTTACAGAAAAATGAGTCACAAGACTGGGCCCTGTTGCTGCCTTTTCTGCTAAACATTTAGTGTACACTTCCAGTGGAGCAATAGTTAGCGATAAACGGAGCAACAGGGCCCTGAACTACCAGCTAGTGCTGTACAGATGTAAGTAGTATACAGACATGTGTATTAGTTTCAGGCGATCAGAACCTTTTCAACTTAATGATAGTGACATACAGGATGAGTTTGGTACTATGAGAAATATGGAGCAGACACGCTGTGATAACATTAAATTTTCTTATTTCTTATGGGCGTCAGCAAATGTACAATTCACCTTCACCATTCCTCACAATAGCCCAAGGCTAAGAGTCAGACAAAATTGGGATTCAATATACAGTTCAACATGTAATAAAGTATTGTTTAATTAAGGGAAAACACATATTAAGTTAATAACTGGACAAAGGACTATTTGCCGTGAATTGCAAAAGGTTGCAATTCCGGTTCATTGAGGGAGGGGCCAACCACCAATCAGAACTCAGACATTATTTTCTCCGTCTGCTCCTGCTGACGTCATCCCATCCGGGCACTCCAGGTGACATTTTTCGGCGTGGCGAAGCTTTTTTCTTAGTGTGGTGTGTTCTGTCATAGAGGAACTGGGTCTCCAAATTGCCCTCGAGAAGCTTCAACCCCAGTCTTCTACTGTCACCTGGTTAGGTATAGACTTTAATGTCAAGAACAACTCTATCTCAATTCCTATGGTCAAGTTACACGACATTCAGTCGTGCTTGGCAAAAGTCTCTTCGACCACAACAATTTCAACTAGGCAACTGCAACAAGCACTTGGGAAGATTAATCATCTATCAAAGGCAGTCCCTCCCGCTCGGCTGTTCATGAACCGTCTGCTATCAGCACTTAGGGCAGCCGCCGGGGGCGACATAAGAGTCACGCCATCCATGAAGGCCGACTTCTTCTGGTTCTTAAAGTTTCTTCCGCGATTCAACGGCAGGGCTATAATGCCCTCTTTCACAGTCTCACGCACCTTGTGGGTTGATGCTTGCCTAGACGGCTCAGGCGGTACAGACGGCCAGTCTTGGTACGCCCACAAGTTCTCTACCGACCACTCTGCCGAGTCAATAAACCACCTCGAGGCATACAACTGTCTGGCCGGAGCTCGCCTCCTCACCACATCATCAGATGCAGGCCATATAGTAAAAATCTGCTGTGACAACTCAGCTGCCGTCCAAGCCCTCAATGGTGGCAGGGCTAGGGACCCCTCTCTTGCAGCCTGCGCCAGAGCCTTCTGGTTCCTGTCTGCATGTCGTTCTGTTGAATTTCAATTCGTCCACGTTCCCGGCGTTTTCATGGACCTGCCTGACGCGCTCTCACGCGCATTCTTGTCGGACGCTGCTAAGCTGAAGGCCGCGTCCATTATTAAATCAAAAAACCTCAAGCAACTTCATATATCTGAAAGCCACTTTTCTATATCTGCATTTCAATAGGTACTAGGCAATCTCGACTCGAGGCCCTTGCAAGATCCCGCCAGCGCATGGCCTTCCGCCCAGGTACCGTCCGGAATAGGAATTCTGCTGCAACCGTATTCTTGGGCTTCTGCAGTGCCATTGGTCTGGACTACACTCGCCTCGAGCCAGGTCATCTATGCTGGTATTTAGAATACCTTGCTAAGCACTCATCAGTGCCCAGCTCCATCAGGAATTCCCTCTCAGCTGTTAAAACTTTCCTCCGACTGTCTGGTATAGACATTTCAATCTTCGACGCACATGTCGTCAAGAATGCCCTCAGAGGCATAGACCTCTCTCTCCGCCATGTCCCTACTCAAAAACTGCCCGTTTCCCCTGACCTCCTTAAACAGGTTATCTCTGTTATATCTTCTCATCCCTACTCATCTCAACTCACTGTTGCCTATCTCCTGATGTTCATGGCCTTCCTCCGCCAGAGCAATCTCGCTCCGCGCTCATCTTCCCAGTTTGACCACACAAGGAATATGACCCCCTCTGACATCAGGATCACGAAGACAGGCGTCGTCCTCTCCATCAAGTGGACAAAGACCCTGCAAAAAGGTCGCCTGCCTGTCTCTACATACCTACCAGCGCTGCCTTTGAGTAGACTCTGCCCCAGAGCAGCTCTCAAACGGCTCTTCACACTTCACCCTAGTCGACCACTCGACCCTCTTCTCCAGTTCAAGTCTGGTGAAGCCATCTCCTCTTCGTATATCGCCACTCAGTGGGCCGCTGCCCTCAGGGCTGTCGGGGCAGACCCATCTTCATTCTCGCTCCACAGCCTGAGGCGCGGTGGCGCGGTATATGCGTTCTACTCTGGCAATGCCTCTATGGCGGACATCAAGGCTCACGGTACGTGGGCCTCGGATGCCGTGGAGGTCTACCTCAACTCTGCAAAATTACAGTGTTCCTCTGTCCATTCTGCTCTTAAAAATTTAAATTACTAGCTCCGCTTTGGGCTTTATCAATCTCCATTCTTATAGACAGAATGTCTTCACATTATATTCTACCCTGACTCTCCAGGACCAAGATGTGTTCTCTCTTATATATACATAATAATTCAAGAACTGTGCCATCAAACAACATAAACTTTCCTGCTCAAGTCTACATATCTCCTGCTATTCCCATAGACTTACTCCACTGCAAAACTTGTGTGAAAAGTTAACATTGCTCCAAAGTAATTAAAAATCATTCATATATATTTACTTGTTGTGTCTTCTCTCTTAATGTGCCGTGAATTGCAAAAGGTTGCAATTCCGGTTCATTGAGGGAGGGGCCAACCACCAATCAGAACTCAGACATTATTTTCTCCGTCTGCTCCTGCTGACGTCATCCCATCCGGGCACTCCAGGTGACATTTTTCGGCGTGGCGAAGCTTTTTTCTTCCCACCCACCTCCCTTTTACACTTAATTCATATTTCATATTCTTATAGCCTCGGGCTTTATCAATCTCCATTCTTATAGACAGAATGTCTTCACATTATATTCTACACTGACTCTCCAGGACCAAGATGTGTTCTCTCTTATATATACATAATAATTCAAGAACTTTGCCATCAAACAACATAAACTTTCCTGCTCAAGTCTACATATCTCCTGCTATTCCCATAGACTTACTCCACTGCAAAACTTGTGTGAAAAGTTAACATTGCTCCAAAGTAATTAAAAATCATTCATATATATTTACTTGTTGTGTCTTCTCTCTTAATGTCTAATAGTGTGGACCCAGAACTATTTCTAACAGTAGATTGGACTGCCTGATCAGAGACGCGTGTGACCGAGGAAAACCCTTCACTCCAGACACAATTAAATAATGACTAGAGACTCCTTATCCACATATATATTAATTTGAGACACTCTATAGCATATATATAGAGAGAGAATGGGACCAGTGAGTGGCAGCTGCTAGTCGGCGCCTTGCAAATGTAATTTTAGACGTGTTTAGGCCGTTTTTGTATTATTGTTGGCACAGCCACAGGTTAAAGCTTTATGGATATTTTGTTTCTCCTGCCTTTCCCATCACCAAAAATCATCAAACCCACCCGCCATCCCTGTCGCGTAGAATGACATAGCATCTACGCGACCCAAAGTTTAAAAATGAAACACTGAGAATTGACCGAGGCTCGAGCCATCAACCTTCTCCCCTATAGTCCAGTGCTCTAGCCGCTGAGCTACGGAATTGGTAGTAGCAGAGAGGCTGAACTTTGCTAGTGATATGAGTAGGGCCAAACCATGCGTAGTGGTGGAATGTGGCCGAAATCGTTGATTCTACAGCTCTGTTGACAGCCTTATATGAGCAGTAGTATTATAGGAAGGGGATGAGGATTCCGGGACTGGAATTGTTTGTCACATGGGTTTTTTAAAAGTTAGATGCAATAAACCGGCAACCTCTCTCCTACCTTGTCCCGACCCTGTGGGTCTGGGGCGCCTGCGCATGCTCTCAGGAGAGTTCCCGAGACGGCAACTAGTGCTGCCATCTTTTGGGCGCTTTTGGTCGAGCCGGCAATAATCGAAAATTTATAGGACGAGATTCTTCCACTTAAGCACGATGAGAAACAAAATACCCATAATGTGTTAACGTGTGCCAACAAAATTGGCCTAAACATATCTAAATTACACTTGACCTTAATCAGTCTCGATCAGTCAGGAACCTTTTAATTATATATTTAAAGGTGAAGTGTAAAGGTTTTTATTTCTTGTTTGATGCATTCGGAGGAATATTTTGAAACGATGTACAAAGTTTTAGCACCCAACCTAACAAATCAAACCAGTGAGAGGTGTTTAAGCGCTCCCATTTTCTGAGCCCCACACAGCCCAGCCCGGCAAGGTGAGTAGCCATCTTTACACGGGCCAAGCGACCTGTGACGTCATCCATGTCCCTGCGCGACTGGCAGGCTTTAGCATACAACTATAAACTATGGTGGACAGTATTGGGGGTTACCGAAAACCGGCCGAAATTCGCCCAAATTTCGGGCGAAGTTCGGGTCAACTTCGGGCCCTCAGCGGAATTCGTGACGGGTTACGGAATTAAAAAAAAAATGATTTCGGATTTCGGATTTTGCCCAATACAGTCCACCATATGATATAGATACTCTTTACGGCCTAATTCTTCTCCTTTAGATACTCGGGTATTTAATATTCATTGGTCATTTATTATTCTATATTGAACTTCCCCTATACTAAATCATTACATCTCAGCATTATATTATACCATTACCATACAGCAACTGAGATTGTTAGGTCGTATTATTCTTATCATTATTATCCTTTGTCTACTCCCGATTATCTGGTATTATCATTGATATCACCATAGAATATTAAACTTAAACATCTATATCTGGGTGAGATTAAATAGAAAAAAATACAATTCATAGAAGGTCTGACTGTCTTAACTTAAAGCGGCTAGATGCCTTAGCATTTATTTCTCTATTTCATTAAAATATGACTTACAATTGTATATTTAAAGTTAAATATGTTAATTTGGTGAGATATGGATATACATAATGCATACGCATGGTATGCAGAAAAGTTGACTATAGGGTATGTCTCCTTACTATTTCATTGATTAGCAGAAAATGGTGGTAGATTGATATTTTTTCTGGTTTAGTTCTACTATCATATCTATACATATTCGACTAAACAACCTTTATACTAATTATAAGATTGAGAGAACAATGTCTAGGCATTCGCACGGTATACCTTGGGTTGACTATTTATTACATACCTATAAAAAAAAATTATGAAATATTCAAATAGAATATAAAAAAACAAGTCCCCCCCCCCCCCCCCCACGCTTTAAAAAGCGCCGTTGCTATGGGCGACTGAATTCAAACTCCTCTACTGGTTTTTACAGTTGAACATTTAAGAAATACGAATTGCAACGATTGGAAATAGGGGTACAATTAATGGACCAATAATTATATGATATTAGGACAGTCAAATAGATATATCAGGGTATTTAATACAATTTAAATTGTGTAAAAGGCTTAAATAGTTTTTGAGTAATGAGCATAAGTATTCGAACATAATTTTAGACATTATTTCGGAAATAAACATCTCTCTCTCTCTCTCTCTCTCTCTCTCTCTCTAGCCCTGCACTCTCTCCTCTGCCTCTCCTCTCTCTCTCCCCTCTTTTTAAAAAATAAATCTGTCAAATAAATAGGATGAAATCGCCGCCGAAATTTATATATCGACCAAAAAAAAATTGGGGCGAAAAATAAAATTTTTCGTCCGAAACGCGTAGAAACGCCGATTAAGTTCCGTCAAGAATTCAATTTTTATGCACTCAATCCAGTCATGAGTTGATCATATCAATGAGAAATAAGTGACCACCAACTGCCCAAATATGGACATTCATCGGCCCTAACTGTAGCACCTCTTTCTCTCTCAAATAACATGTCAACTCTGGGTACAACCCAACTGGATTTAGATTTAGATTTAGAAAACTTTTATTGCTAATATTTTAGCCAAACAGAGGGGCGCTCAAGCATGCGGCGTTCATTTGCCCGTCGGGTGTGCATATCAAAATTTTAAATTACTTAATGGTTTTCCTTCAGACGATTCCATCATCAGCTATCATTATTGATGTAGTGGAAATACACCTCCTAATACTGCTGAAGGTAGCGTTAGACTGGTCGCGCCTAGGACATTGATGACGTCATAGCTCTGATGTGCGAATACACATGCTAAATCAAAACAAAGCTAGCCCCATTTGCTCGTTCATCATAAAGCTGTGAAAACGGACGTTAATGAATTGTTTTCCGATTTTTTAACATCAGAGGCCATTACTACCACCACTACCCATGTAAAACAGCTTTCATCTCGATTTTTAAAATTTTCTTTAGGCTACACTTGACCTTTAAATGCATGAACCGGAGGGGAAAATGTAACACAGTCCCGCTTTTCAAGTGACAGGAGAAAAGCTGGGGTTGGGCCCCATATTCAATTATCACCCTGTACTCCCTGTACCTTCAGATGATCTCATTCCAAAATTGTTAGGGTGCAAAATAACTACCTGTAGGTGGCACCACTACAGCAGGGAAGAAGCCACCTGGCGGCTGCATGCAGACTCGTACTACCGCCATCTGGAGGTTGACGGTGAGAAAGACGAAAACAAGTTGCTCGTCCCTGATTGGTGTACTTGTTTCTGGGTGAAAGATGCCAAACCCCACCCTGTCTCCCCGCTTCAACTTAAAATCTACTTTAAAGAATCAAAAGATTAATTGCCATGTTTGCAAAACTGATAAGTTTTATGAGCAATGAACATGTTTTATTTCACATAGCCCCTAGGTTAGCAGATCAATTTGATTAAAGGCAAACGCTACTATCTAGTGGAAAATGAAAATAAATGTCATTTTTCTGAAACTTTATTATTTGATTCCTGAAGTGTTTCTGGTCATAAGGATGGAAAAAAATCATTGGGTCGCCGTGCTCATTTTCGAATTACAGTGCTTCAAAATTTGGCATCTCAAAAGTACCAATGACGACCAAAAGGGGGGCCCATTTTGCAGTACCTCGACTTCATAGTTCATATTTACTATTTATATTCACTCAATTTAAGTAAAATTAACAGTTTTAGAGAGAGTATTATTTGGCCAATAATTCTATGCCTCTTTTCTCTAGGGTGCATTGTTATTTTATTTTGAAAACAACAAATACATAATGTGAATTTTAAATTAAAAACTCGAAAAAACTCACTATTTTTCACCATTTTTATAAAAACATTTTTTTTTTCTCCCCAGTGAAAATAAATGTCATTTTTCTGATTCTTTAGTATATGATTTTTGAAGTATGTCTGTTCTTAAAACTGAAAAAAAATTAATGGGTCACCGTGCTAGTTTCTGAATTATGGAGCTTTGAAACATGGCTGACAACCCAAAAATCTGCTGCTTTCAAAGTGTTCTATGTTTCTTAAACATGTCTATTTCAGACAGCTACAATTATTTTTTCAATGCGATGACATACATTTTTCTCCCTATATATGTGTAGAATATTACCTGCACTATATGTGTAGAAACTTTTGGGACATTTGGAGTATCCATTTTTGTTTTATTCCCAAAACCATGAAAGGAAAATGCAGCATTTCCCAATGGACTTGCATGTTAAGTAGGTACCCATACCTATAGCTCTGTTTCCCAAACATGTCTATTTCAGACAGCTATAAAAAAAAATCTAACGCGATGACATATATTTTTTTCCCTTTTTATCTGTAGTATATAACCTGAACTGTATGTGTAGAAAATTTTGGGACAGTAGGAGTAGCCATTAATTGTTTGTTTTATCCTATAAAATGTGAAAAAATGGGCCGTTTCCTCATAGACTGCAATGCTAAAGGAATAGTGAGTAAAATGCCCGTAAATTTGGTATATGGAAAAGGGGGGCGTGGCAGTGAATAGTAGCGTTTGCCTTTAAACGTGAGATATAATGTCCAGGGTACTTTGTGTAGATTGAATATCACAGGAATTGACCAAATGTGATGCGTTTCTGGAAAATGAGTCACAAGTCGCTAAAATCGGATTTTGAGATATCATCATCGAAAAGATGAGATCCAGTCGATTCCAATGATAGTAAACAATAGGACATTGACAAAGTATTTCTAGGTTTTAAGTTTGAAATTTTTATTTTTGAAAACAAAGTTTGCAATATCTCTAGTAAAGTAGCTAGATATACCCTATAGGATGAGCTTAGAAAATACATGTATATGGTCAATTCTATTTTTTTGGCGTCCATAAGGTTTTTATACAATATCTTCAGGGATATTGATTTAAGACATGATTTCTGCAGTTCATAAAATCCGCCATTGAAAATGCTACAATCCGAACCCTCCTTTTGGGGGTCTAAAACAAATATTTACAATTCCAGCTTTAAAAAACCTCCTGAAATGGGCCATTTTTACAATGAGGGGCAACAAAATAAGTGTTTCTCATGTGAAATGAACATAATGAATGTATATATGTAGATGAAATTTGTAATAGATCTGTAGCAAAAATACTTTTACATATTATATGATAATTTTTTAGATTCTATTTGCATATTTTATATTTTTTTTTCATAGGTATGTAATAGTCAACCCAAGGTATACCGTGCGTATGCCTAGACATTGTCTTCTCAATCTTATAACTATCATAAGGGCAATTTAGGCGTATATGTATCCATATGATGGTAGAACTACTCTAGTTTCGAAGGAAACCAGAAAAAATTGTCAATATACCACCATTTTCTGCTTATCAATGAAATAGTAAAGAGACATACAGTATAGTCAACTTTTCTGCATACCATGCGTATGCATTATGTATATATTCATATCTCAGCAAATTAACATATTTAACTTTAAACATGTATACATAAGTTGGACCCTTATTCAAGGTAATAAACAGTGTATCTCCCGTTTATGTTGCCAAAACGCATTTGAAATAATCATCAAGACCATGAGAAACGTGCCATGAGTATGCCTATACCGTGCGTATGCCATTATAACAGAACTGGGGAAATATCAGACCAATGGACGTCATATATTCATATAAAATGTAAATAAATGTTGAGAATTCCTTGGCACTTTAAATTAAGACAGTCAGAACTTCTATAACTGGTATTTCTTTCTATTCAATATCACCCATCTAAAAAGTATATACCTTAATTTAGTAGACACCATTAAGATATCACAGCACAATAACAATGCGATTGAACAAAATTCTATCAATATTCCTAAGTACCAAGTTATATCTTATGACATTCAGGCCACCCATAAGCGCATAATATGCACTGACTTGTTACTGTATCTTTCATAGGACATCATATACAACTTGTTTAGGGTGGCATACACACGGCACATCATCCTTAATGCAATAAGTATTCAGAATTTGTAATTAATAATACCACTTTTAATGCAATGAGTCGATCTAGAATGTTTCTTGATAGAGCCAAGTTCAAATATGTCATTTATAGGCTTCACACATGCTTCCTACCAAAATACCCATCCCATACATGCCTGAATATGCATACCGTGCGTATGCCTAAAGTGAAAGAGAAATACCCTCTGGGAATGAATATCTAGTTCTTGTATTTTACCGAAAATTGTATCAGATATAGGGGTCATACTAAAATCGTTATCCATAGACTAATACACTATTATAAAAGAAATCAACTGCTGGTTAATTGAATTAAAAGGTTTAGCCCTGTTGTTTTTCATGTGCTATACCGTGCGTATGCCTTAGGCTAGGAGCTTATAAAGTATTGAAAAACTCTATAAATTTCACCTCAAATTCGACAACATATGTCAGACACACTTAACTACAAAATAAAGCAGGGGAATAATTATTCGTCATTGTTATGGTGAAGTTAATCACAACTATCTAACATATACTTAAAATACAATGATTTCCACAAGGAAACACCCACATTTCGAATCAATAGTTATTATCTGAAATCAATTCAATCAAATATTTTTGACCCTGAGACAATGATACATACATATGTTTATCATATTATGTAAAAGAAATCAAGATTAGAATATACTGCTTTAGTAAAATTAGCAAATATTAGAATAAATCACATGGCATACGCATGGTATACTTACAATGGGCTTCATTTGGCCCACCTCCTATAGCTCAGTTAATATCCAGAGATAAATTTACCAATTTATGCACAAAAACCCTTCAAAACATCTAGTTTCCTGATGTAACAATTTTTTCTGATTCAGACCTATTTGAAAAATGACCATTTTTCACCGACCTGGACGCCAAAAAAATAGAATTGACCATATATATATAATATATATAGAGAATTTTTATTCAGTAATAACATTTTACCGAAATGGACCAAGACATCTACGAATAGATCTTCCAGCATGCCCCAAATAACTATATATTTATTACAGTCTTGGAATTTGATACGTGTGTAGTGGGTTTGGGTATCATATAGAAGGTCTGGGACATTTAGTGTCCAGTTTTACTGTTGTGTGGTGCTGTCCGCTGAGGTTGGTACGCTTGTACTAACCCAGTGGGCAGTACCGGCTTATATTATCAGTTTTACCTTTCTAGGAAGAAGTTTTCCTATTATTCTTATATCACCTTTTATGTATGTCATTCGTTATGCTTCTATTACAAACCTCTTGTACCATGCTGCTGTATGTAACATTCGTGAGAAAGGTTATTATTCCTTTGGTTATGTTCATCGACCCGCGGATAAGACACCATAGCTGTGTTGGTGTAGGGTTAACGAGGTGGCTGGACCATCTCGACTGGTCAAGTCGTTGGGGAGATTGCCCCGTGAAAGCTAATAAAAGCTGTGCAGAAGGTTTATCCTAGTTTGAGTCTTTTATCGGCGTAGTAGAGCGGATCGGATCCGAAAGATCACTACAATTGGTGCCGTGACCAAAGCTCACCGCGGGGCAAATCTTCTGTAGGTGAACTAGATTCATTTCTGAGTTCCAAGATATATTTTCCGAGTAAAATAAAAAGTATGGCAGCAGCTAAACCTTTGGTAGACGTTGCTACTCAGATTCAGGACAACCTGGCTAGATCTCGGATTGCTTCCCCGGAGGGAGGTGATCTAGTTGGCATTGGAGCAAGGCGGAAAACCGCTCCGCCAAGTGTGAAATCGCCTGGTTCTGTTCCGAAAGGACCAGGAACTCAAGGTGATGCTGGGCTTGACCTGTGGGGTTACCGTGATCCGCCTAAAAATACGGATTCAGAAGACGAGATAGAAATATCTACGTTGCGAGCTCAGGTGTTGAGTTGGAAAAGAGCTTACTCCAACTCTCATCAGCAGCTTGTAATGATGCGTCAGTCTGTTGATCAGTTGACTGATCAGAACGCGGGTTTACAGGGAACCCTAGATGAAATTTCGAAGGACGCTTCTGCTACCACTAGGGAGCTAAGAACGGAGAACGAGAAATTAAGAGCAGAGGCATCGCGGGTAGACGATTTGTCAAGGCTGCACAACCATCTGCTAGATTCCGAAGCGGATTTAGCAGAGAAGCTTGCTCTGTCTATGACACCTCTAAAGATAATCCAGCCAGCAACCTCGACGTTTCATGATGCGGGTGCTGGCCCGGGTTACCAGGAAGGAGACTCCTACAAACTCTTGACTCCGAGACATTTCGGAGCTCAAAGGCAGGTTACTATAAGAGAGCCTGCAGCTGTAGCCGAGTCCTCTCCTAAAGATGAGGGGGAGAAGATAGTTGAGCTAGGTGGTATGTCTAGCATTAAGAGGCCTGCTACTCCTAAAAGCAACTCTTATGTGCGCGGACATGTGGTTAACGAAACCTATGTCCGAAAAGATCCGGTGGGTACTACACCTCCAGTGGTTGTTACGCCCAGAGCATCGGTTCACTCCACTACAGGGGCTGATCCGGATGGTCTACGTATTACTACTGTGTGTGTACCAACTGGTATGCACTCTCAGTCGTTGACCTTGCTTCCGGCGGGTCCCCAGAAATCTGCGTATGGAAATAAGTCATTGGTGCAAGGCCTGACTTATGCAGGACCGGACCCAGCTGATACCCATTTCTCGTACACGTTCTATACTGACGAAGAACATATCAGCCCACGACTGGGAACAATCAGATTGTGGGATTCCACTAAAGACACTTGGCTTCACCATTTGGCTGAGATGAAGGTTGTGGCCGAAGCTCACAACTGGACGGACGCTATGTTCGTGAGACAGCTAAAGAGTAGTTGCAGGCGTCAGATTGCGGAGTTAGGAGAATTACCCCAGGGGGTTACTCTGCCTGAACTTGTGGCGCATATGGACGCCAACTATGGTGAACACTCCAGGGAGAAGAGGGAGGCGGAATTATTTAAATGTCGCCAAACTCCTCGCCAGAACGGTCGCGCATTTGCTAATGAGGTAGCAAAGAGGGCTAGGTATGCCTTTGGTACGGTGATGGATAGCACCTCACGTACCATGGGTATCCGAACCTTTTTGAAGGGACTTTCTGACCCGAAGCAGGCACTTTGGATTAGGTTCAAGCAACCTAATGATCTAAATGATTGCGCTCACTGGTCAGAAGTCTATGAGAGCTGCACTCAGGATGTGGATTCTGTGACTCTTCAGGAGATTAGTGTAGAGTCCCATAACTCTAGGACCTCACCTGCGTCCGCTGCTCCTAGCGGACTTGGTGAGAAGAAAGTTAATGCCAGAGCCATAGCCCAGGTAACGGAGCTATTGGAGAAGTCCTCACTGGTTGAGTCCGGACCAATTTCGGATGATGTCAGTGAAGTGATTGTGCAGGCGTTGCAGGCTTGGCAACAACGGAAAACGGCCGCGCCGGGTGCTGATTCGGCCACTCCCTCCTACGGAGGTGGACGTGGTAGGTTCAGGCGCTGGAAACCGCCAAGTCGAGAATGCTGGTTCTGTAGTGAGGAGGGGCATTTTAACTCAGCTTGCCCCAGAAGACTAGCTCTTCTTGGTTTGGTCCCGAAGGAAGATGGTGTTGCTTCCAAGCCTTCGGGAAACGCGGCGAGACCCTCATAAGGAGCGAGGTGGGGGTCGGGAAAAGGGCGCTTCACAGTACCACAGTCCGAAGTGAAGCTGTGAGTAGTGCAGAAATTGGCGGGCGGGCCCAGGCACCAGCTATTACGTTGGAGGCTTCACAACAAGGTGAACCCCTTCCGAAAACTGGAGATTCGCGATCGTTGCCGGACGGTAAAGCCTTGTCACAAGGCCATGTGCTTTGTGATGACTCGGATTCTACCTCGGATGTGAGGTGGGGGCAGTCCGGGTTCCAAGCTGAACAAGATCAGATTGTGTTGGTCAAGGGCGGAGCAACTAAATCAGCTCAAGTTCAGAAGGTTTCTGTACACGAACAGGGAACTTTGGAGATCCCTACCAAATTGTTGGTACGGGAGAGATGGTATGCCCCTGTAACGATGGATGGGGAAACTGGCAGCTTTCTGGTTGATCCTGGTGCTACTACTAGTTTGATCACCAGAAGGTTTTATGAATCCCTTCCAAATCCACCACCAATGACGGCGGTACGAATGGTGTGTGCGATGGGAGATGGAACACCCATTGTTACATATGGGAGCGTGCTTTGTCCGTTGCTAGTTGGCGACCGGACATATATGATTACTTGTCTCGTGGTCAGTGGTCTGAAAGGCCCTGAAAGCGGGATATTAGGTGCGGATTTCTATTATGTGCACCGATGTAATCTAGATTGGTCAGGAACTTTCTTCTTGGACAATTATGGGTCTTCCGTAACTTGTAAGTTATGGAAAAAACCCGTTAGCAGAATTGAAAGTTCCTCTGTTAATGCGGTTCAAGTTGAGGATGAAATTGTGGGGAGAGAGGTGAAGCTGCTTAAGACAGTTATCCTCAAACCCAAAGCAGTTACGTTGGCCAAACTTGATATTGACAGTGGCTCAGTCGCAGTTGAAGGAATGATGTTCGAGCCAGACCAACGATTGTTGAAAGATCTAGCCTTGGGCAGCCTGAATACTTATGTACCAGGTGACGGTTCTCCGGCCGTGGTGGCTTTCTCCAATCCGACCGGTCGCACGTTGAAAATTAAGAGAAATAGGGTGGTTGGCAGAGTATTTGAAGTTGCTTTGGTAGCTCAAGATTCTCTGTCTGACGATGGGGAGAATGAGGAGATGATTAGGGAAGCAATCATTAATTCAATACAGGTGCTGGAGTCTCCTGTTGCGGATGATGACCTGATCGCTCCTACTCTTCCTATTCCGGCCACTCCGGAGTGTCCACTGACAAAGATGGTTGACGATTCTGACTTGTCCGAAGTCCAAGAAAAACGAAATGCTCTAGATCTCTTGGAGGAATTCCGTTGCTGCTTCTCCCTGCCGGGGGATAAAGCTTTGGGATGTACTCATAAGGTCCGTCATGTTATTGATACCGGCGATGCTTGCCCGATCAAACAAGCATATAGACGGATTCCAGTTGCTAAACGTGATAAAGCGGAGGCAGAAATCTGGAAGATGTATAGAGAAGGCCGAATTGAGCATAGCAGTAGCCCTTGGGGAGCTCCTATTGTTATGGTGGCCAAGAAGGACGGGACACAGCGTTTCTGTGTAGATTATCGTCAGTTGAACTCCGTCACGATCAAAGACAGTTTTCCTCTGCCTAGGATTGATGAGTGTGTCGAGGCTCTTGGTGGAAACCAATGGTTTTGCACACTTGATCTTGAAAGCGGATATTGGCAGGTGGCTATGGATGAGGCTAGCAAGGAAAAGACTGCTTTCCTCTCCAGTGTGGGCTTGTTCCAGTTCAAAGTTACGGCTACCTTCCAACGTATGATGGACACCATGTTGGACGGACTCAAATGGAAGTCATGTTTGGTTTACCTGGATGACATTGTGGTTTTTGGAAAGACACTTGATGAGTGTCTCCATAACCTCAGGCTTGTTCTTGAAAGAATCAAAGACTATGGCTTGAGATTGAAGCCGAAGAAGTGTGAATTCTTCCGTCGGCGAGTTGAATACCTGGGCCGGATTGTTTCTGGTAAAGGTATTCAAGCCAATCCGAAGCAAATTGAGAAAGTCCAGAACTGGCCAGTCCCCACAAATGCCAAGGAAGTTAGACAGTTTATCGGGTTTGCTTCCTACTATAGGGAGTTCCAGCCCAATTTTGGTGAAATTGTCTCTCCTTTGCAGGACATTGTGACGGCTGCATGTAAGGATAAGCGCTATACCAGACCTATAGTGTGGACTCCGCAGTGTCAGGCTGCATTTAGCAAGGTCAAGGAATTGCTGACCACGGCTCCAGTGCTTGGATACCCCCGGAAGGTGGGAGATTTCATTTTAGACACTGATGCAAGTGGTTTTGGAATGGCCGGAATCCTCTCACAGATACAGGATGGGCGTGAAGTTGTCTTGGGTTATGCCAGTAATAGTTTTTCTAAGGCTCAGAAGAACTACTGTGCTACGAAACGCGAGCTACTTGCTGTCCTGACGTATTTAAAGAAATTCAGACATTACCTTCTGGGTAATAGGAATTTCTATGTGAGGACGGATCATGCCTCTCTCCGCTGGTTGCTAAATTTTAAGGATCCGACAGACATGCTTGCTAGATGGCTAACTACCATGCAGGAGTATGGGTTGGATCAGGCCATGATCCTGCACCGGGCGGGCCGCAGACATGAAAATGCTGATGCGCTCTCTCGCCTGCCAACACGGAAATGTGGAAGACTGGATTGTCTAGATTGCGGACTGCATGACGCGGTGTTAGCTGTTACCGAAGTCACCCCTGTAGTGGAGGCTAAAGGCAATAAGCTACAAGAAGCTCAACAGTCTGATCCGATGATCAAGAGATTAATCGCGATGTTGGATGGCTCTGAAGAGATTCCTAGTAGGGAAGATCTGGCTGGAGAATCCGATGAATTTCGGACTTGCATTCAACATCTTGGCAGTATGGAGATGAAGGACGGTGTGCTATGCTTGGGCTGGGTCCGGCTAGCCACTGGTAGAAAGTATTGGCGTAAGGTGGTTCCTGCTTCAATGAGGAGGGAGGTATTTTTGGGCATGCATGGTCCGAAGACCTCAGGTCATTTTGGTGTTTTTAAGAACACATGGTCAGCCAAGATGAGGTATTATTGGCCTGGCCAACGTTATGATCTGAAGCGCTGGATCAGGGCTTGCCCTGAATGTAGTACAAGGAAATCTCGGATAGGAGGTGGGAAATCTCTCCTAAAGAAAGAAAAGCATGGTGATAGGTGGAACCGTATATCTTTGGATATTCTAGGGCCGTTTAGAGAAACTCCTAGAGGAAACAATTATATAATGGTTGTGACGGATCATTTTTCCAAATGGGCCGAAGCCTATCCCATGAGAGACCACACTGCAGAGAGCTGTGCGGAAGTCCTTTTCAAGGAATGGATTCTGCGCTTCGGATGCCCGGTAGCTTTACAGACTGATGGAGCTCCGGAATTCCGATCACAGCTGCTGAGAAGTCTTTTAGACATGCTTGGGATCGAGAAGCTCATAACTCTTCCGTATAGACCTCAGTCCAATGGACAGAGCGAACGGCTAAATAGGGTTCTTGTAGAGCAGCTCTCCTGTCTGACGGACTATCACGAAGATAACTGGGATATGCTAGCTCCGTGTATAGCTCATGCTTACCGGGCGACTGTACATGCCAGTACTTTGTGTACACCAAACTCTGTGGTTTTTGGTGCAGAACTGGTTGCTCCTATGGATATCGTTCATGGGGTGGAGCCGGGTGGGTTGGATTTTCCTTGTAAGGTTTCCTTTGTCGAGAATTTGAAGCAGTGGATGCGTGATGGCCACAAGTATGTACGTACTAATCTCGGGATTTCTGCTGTTAACCAGAAACGAGATTATAATAAACGTACACGACCACCAAAGTTTGCTGTGGGGGATGTTGTCTACAGATATTGCCCCCCAAAGGCAAGCAAGAAAATTGGACAAAAATGGGATGGCCCATTTAAGATACACAAGTTCATAGGCGGTACCACTTGTGAACTTGAGACCACTGAAGGCTTGCTGAGGTATCATATTGATTATCTCAAACCCGCTTTTGATGAGAATGGTCCTATCCAGGCTAGCAACCTTCATAGGGCTTCTCTCCTTAATTGTTGCAGAGTAAGTGTATCGTTCATTTCACTATGTCCGACCGCGAATTCGAGCAGGAAGAGCTCGGACTGTCCGAGTCCGAGGGAGAGCCTCTGACGGAGGAGGAGGCGGCCGCAGTGCTAGACGGCCTACTCCACACAGGATCCGCACCCAAGGTGCAACCTCCAGCCCCGTTTCCGGACGGTGAGGCGGAGATGATGGAAGTCGAGACGGAAAAGGAGACAGGTGAAAATCCTGCAGTGGGCCTTGAGTCCGAGACCTTTAAGGACAAGCAGTCCAAGGTCGAGAAAATTTGCAAGGTGGTGGCTGACAAGGTAGCCAAGGAGTCCGCAACGTCCAAGGACAACCCGTCCAAGGACAAGTCCGCCACCAAGCGGTCCGGCAAGCAGTCCGGCAAGCCCTCGGATTCAGACCCTAGCTCTAAGGTGGAAGTGCCACCATTGCGCCGGAGTCCGAGGAAGCAGTCTGTCCCGAGGAAAAGTGATGAGAGTAGGTCTTCCTCAACCAGGAAGTCCCGCTCCCGTTCTCGCTCTCCCTCTCCCAGGCCAGACCCTCCTCCGGCGAGTGAGACAAGAGGCCGCAGCTCGACAAGGTCGTCAAGAACCAAAGTCGCTGACTCCCAAGCTGCTGGCACTAGTCGGACTAGTGTCTCACGAAGTAGGGGTCAAGCCCCTCAAGGTATCTCCCAGCTTCCTCGGATCAGGAAGCTGAAGTGCGAACACGAGCACCGCTCGGAGGCCCGCCGGATCCAGCTGTCTTCCTTGGGATCCTTCCCGAAGTTCAAGGCAGACATGGACCTGGCGGAGCTGGTGCCAATGAACCCTGCACTGGATCAACCTGGATCCAGTAACCAGGCGCCAGCGGAGTCCGATTCTGAGGAAAAGGACTTCACTGACAAGCAAATGGCCAGGTATGAGGAGGTGTTGTGGCCGGAACTCGTCCGCGAGGACAGTCTAGACTCCGGAACCTACGGGAAGTTGTCTAGCGTGCACAAACTATGGCAGCCGGGCTTCCGTTGCCCCTTCATGGTTTGTAGGTACCCTCGCTTGAACGAGAAGGGTGTAAGGGCCTATTCCACCCGGGCCCGATTCTTCCGCCACCTCTGTGAGGTCCATGCCCCCTCCTCTCAGGCATGGATATGTCCCTACCCCAACTGCTCCCAGGTGCTTGATCGGAGGGTCGAGTTGGTGAAACACCTGATGAATGGCGAGTCGGTCATTCACAACCAGTCCCGGGAGAAGGCAGTGGGTAGGGTGATGAGCGTCATCCCTACTATTGTGAACAACAGTGCGTTCTTGAGGATGACGTACTGTTCGGCGCAGCACCTTCGGGTCATGCGCCGGATGAAGTCCGTCACCAAGACTGCCACTAAGTCGGCTTCAGCCAAGGAGAAGGAAACTTCTTCTTCCCCTACTGCCGGAACCAGCGCTCCCGGAAGCTCTGGTGGAAGTAAGGGCAAGGCCGGAGGTAGAGGTGGACGCGTGAAGGGCTCCAGTAGCAGCTCTGGCCGGAGTGCTCCAAAAGGTGGAGCAGGTGATGCACAGAAGCGCGGGCGCTCAGCATCCGCGGAACTAGTGTCCCCTGCCCCACCCGCTGCCAAGAGAGGCCGCAAGGCTCAAAAAGAGACAGAAGATCTGGTCTCTAAGTTGCCGGAAGCAGTCGACACTGACAAACTGGTGAAGACTGCTACGGAAGAAGTGCAGCGCTGTTTGCTGACCCTCCGGGCAGCTTCAGACGCAGCACAGCAGCAAGTGCAGTCCTCCTTGGCGACACTGACCACTCCGTTGCGTCAGCTGCAAGGAGTCCAGCAACTGATCGGGGAGGTGGCCTCTCTCCGTGAGACAATAAGAACACAGGCCAAGTTGATTCAAGTCCTCCGCACTTCTGCTGAGAAGAAGGACGGCGTAATCCGCAGCTTGACTGAGGAGAACGCCAGTCTCAAGGGAGAATTGGCAGAGTGCGGGAGATCTAGTACTCCAGAGGACTTGGATCAAGAGGTGAGAAGCGTGGAGGTGGAGCAGACCACCCAGTCCGGCGGAGCTGTTGCCAGCACGTCAGTTGTGTCTGCGTCCGGCGGTGCAGCAGTGAGTGTTGACGCTGCTCAATACGAGCTGCTGACCAGGCTGCTGGCGCAGATTAAGCCCGCTTCTGTCCCTGCTCCACGGTCTTCTCCACCTTTGGTAAGCAGGACAGTTGCTGAGGATACGGCGGATGGTTCCTATTTCCTAGGGAGCATCTTCGGAACTCCGGAGGCTGCTGTCACGCCCCTCAAGACCAAGGAGCCAGCTGCTGAGCCAACAGCCCCCGCGGATCCTTCCAAGGAAGCCGAGGACCCGGACCAGGCCGACGACAACGCCATGGACGTCGCCTAAGCCAACTCCCTCTCCGCAGTTGTAAGCCTCCGCTGACACAGCGTCGAGCATTTCAAGACATCCCTCCGCTGTGTCAGCGTCGAGCTACGCTTCTCTGACATACTGCTTTGCCCACGGACATCCCTCCGGACTTGTTACCACCAAAAAGAGAGTGAGACATTGATATATATTTTTGAACAGTGACTTTATTCTGATTCTCTCAGAAGGAGAGATCTGAATCCGTTCTGCGGACTATATTTTATATTTAACTACTTTCACTGGATTCTGTAGAATAGTGAGGACACAAATGCTCCTTTATGTCTTTGAAAATTTTTCTTCACTTCTGCGGATGTGTGTGAGTGGTTCGGACGTACCTTTTATTTTGTCCGAAGTCTACTGTTTTCAACGGATTTGTCTCTGGTGTGTTTATGCTGTTTATTACTGCCTTGTTGCCGAGTTTATATTGATGTTAAACTCTTTTTATTAAAGGGGGAGTATTGTAGTGGGTTTGGGTATCATATAGAAGGTCTGGGACATTTAGTGTCCAGTTTTACTGTTGTGTGGTGCTGTCCGCTGAGGTTGGTACGCTTGTACTAACCCAGTGGGCAGTACCGGCTTATATTATCAGTTTTACCTTTCTAGGAAGAAGTTTTCCTATTATTCTTATATCACCTTTTATGTATGTCATTCGTTATGCTTCTATTACAAACCTCTTGTACCATGCTGCTGTATGTAACATTCGTGAGAAAGGTTATTATTCCTTTGGTTATGTTCATCGACCCGCGGATAAGACACCATAGCTGTGTTGGTGTAGGGTTAACGAGGTGGCTGGACCATCTCGACTGGTCAAGTCGTTGGGGAGATTGCCCCGTGAAAGCTAATAAAAGCTGTGCAGAAGGTTTATCCTAGTTTGAGTCTTTTATCGGCGTAGTAGAGCGGATCGGATCCGAAAGATCACTACACGTGTATTTATATGACCTACGGCGCTGTGTATCTGATAAATGAGAACATTCCAAAAAGGAAATCTTGTGAATAAAACAGTTTAAAAAATATGATTTTTGTGACTTATTGTGACTTTGGTTCAAGAGGATCTGACTTATTTTGTGACTCATTTTCCTGAAACACATAACAAATATCTGGTATGTTTTAATGAAAGTGTCTGACCTTCGTAGGCTGGCTGGAATTTGAGGAAATCTCTATGGTAGTTTGATCCCTGATGCAGACCCCGGGGACTGGCATTACACAGACATATAGCTGGGGGTGGACGTGCCCTCGTGCAATCCTCAAGGAGTTCTATCTCAAAATGATTGAACCCTGTAAATTTATCAGGATGATATTCATCAGAATTGATTTTGTTTTGAAGATCGAATTATTATTAAATAACAGGAGTTCTCGGGAATTATAAACTGAGAGATAATTTGGCATACGGTTGCCTACACACCATATCTACAGCATTTTATACGAGACCTCTGTTTCGATGTTATAAGTATTTGTAATGTTTGCTGTTTTTAGGGGAACATTTCGAACTACGGTATGATTCTATATGCATTAAATTCAAAAGGCTGCCCCCTATCTCCATCTACTGCTAACTTTCTTGTATCCCAGTTGGTTTAAGCCAGCTTTTCAATTTGCTGACGAGATTTGCTGCCCCAAATGTAGTCAGGTAGATTGGTGAAAAAAAACCCCCGAGAGTGGTTGAAAATTTCAACCATTCTCGGTTTCAATGGAATTGGTATTGTGCAGTAACCACACGTGAGATCCAATGCGTATATGGTAATGAGTATTATTAAAATGTCAAAAGTTAGAGCCGTGCAATCATAGAAGGTAACCTTTGCAATCTAATTAACATTATTATGAAGTTTTCCCAGTAATCACAGGGTATACATACCGCTTTGTAGTGGGACTGGGCATTGAATATACAAGAATCCATCCGACGCCTTTCTGTTCTCCAGTCTGGGTAGAAATACTACGTCTAATGTTGAATCCACGGCTTTGATTCCTTCAGGCATACACCAGTGGTCAAGGTCTGTCTGTAATTGTGATAAATGAGCTTATAATTGATTAATTACGGCAAATATGGGCATAAAACCATAATTATATAATACTAATTTGATAGCAGAGTTACTGATCCGTCATCAAAACAAGTGAATCAATCAATCAAAACTATATATTATATAGTTTGATGATGTAACATGATTGTCATTTCTTTGGCAGCTAACTCCCTACAGGCTAGTTCATGCCTTTTATTCCAACATTTTGTTTTCACATAAAAGGCATAATATATAAGTGAGATTAATAAGTAAGAGATCGATAATACTGGGTTTGGGAACTAATCTAAATATATATATATATATATTGAAACTTTATTTTTCCAAATTCTTTTTTTTACATAT
The DNA here is from genome assembly GCA_942159475.1 of Sthenelais limicola. Lineage (NCBI taxonomy): Eukaryota > Metazoa > Annelida > Polychaeta > Phyllodocida > Sigalionidae > Sthenelais > Sthenelais limicola. Next base: position 63,669,579 of record OW804097.1, on the reverse strand, counting down.
GGGCTACTCGGAAAAACGGGTTACATATCTCTGCCTTGACAGTTCTTCCGACAGAAACCTCTAGTTCACTACAAGAACATAAGTGTTTCTATAATACATACAAGAGAAATACATATAAAATAAATCTAAATTAACATATCATGTTACCACATCTATTGTGGGGGCTATGTAGCCTTGCAGTAGGTTTTAAACAATTTTAAAGAGGGGGTAAGTCTTACAAGCTTACAAAATATTGTGTCGGCAATTTCCATGCCACCTCATGATTGGAATAACAAATCATGATTATACAATAAAGAAATCCATGTGTCATGGCGCGAGGTATGAACGCAGGCTAGGTGACGGACGGGCCCCGTTTTGCTAAACAAGCTTGGAACTGGTGATACGATCGGTGCCAAAACTAGGAATTTACTCGAACATACCTGTAAGAACATTTGTAGACCTTTTGTTGGACGTTGTGAAGCTGTATTGGAAAGATCCGAGAGAATATCTCAGTGCTGGGTGATAATAGGGCACGCGGTAACCATAAACAATGACGGCCAAACAATCAATGGCGGTCAAACAAACAATGGACTTACGACGACGATCGAAGGCAGTAATTTCACTGAGAAAGGGCTTAGATCAGTCAAAGAAAAGGAAAGCCTCCTCTCCCCCAAATAAAAAAAAGGTAGGAGAACTTTGTGCCTGTCGTGACGATGTTGATGAGCTAGCAGAGGTGGGCTTGGCCATGGACCAAGACATCGAAACCATATACGATAAAATTGCTAGTCTAGACATACGGGACGAAGCAAAGACTGATATGCTCAAAGCATTATTTAATCTCCGGGAATCAGATAAGAAGCAAAGGGATCAGAAATACAAACTAGAAACACAAGAAAGAGAGCAGTACGAATCTCGCCTGGAAAGCCTGGAAGCAAAGGTCAAACAAATGGATGAGAGAAAAAAACAGGTACAGAGAACTTTTGACAAATTTGACGCCCGTATCAGACGAAATGAGAGAGAAGCTAAATATAACACAGAGAAATTGCTAAAAATGGACCAGGATGTTGATGAACTAAAAATGGCAAACAAAGATCTAATCTTTGAAAATATCGAAAGAACGGACGAGAGGGCTATAGTCGTGGCCAGAGAGTTACTGCAAGTGATTACCCAGACTGTGATGTCAATCACATTGATTTTGCGTATTGGGAGGTAGTGAGGGGCAGAAGAAATCACAGATCCGCTCCCCTTGTAGTAAAATTAATCAGAAAAAGCCTGCGTGACGAGATACTACAAATCAGAGACCCGTTCTCGTACGGTTTTGATCATCATCACTGGCCAAATTTAGACAACTATAATGTACACGAATTCACGACGAGAGAAGGTCGTCAGAGGAGAAGCCTTATGAGAATCATCGCCCGCAATGCCAGAGAAAAAGGAGCTGACTATAATACCACCAAACCTAAAGGTGACCATGTGTGTATAAACGGGGACATCTTTACAAAACAAGAGCTTGCGTACCTGCCTGATCACCTAGGTCCAGAATCCGTAAAGTTAATCCATTTGAACGAGGGGATTGCGTTCCAAGGTAGCTACGCTTATCTGAGTAACTTTTACCAATGTAGGTTCACATATAATCACCTCGAATTTGACTCAGCTGAGCAAGGGTATCAATATGAAAAGGCACTGTACCATGAATGCCCTGTTCTCGCTGAAGAAATTCTCAGGACCCGAGACCCGATGGAGATAAAATCTATCGGAGGTAAAATCAATGATAGTAGAGGGTGGAGACGCATCAATGTCAGCATAATGAAAGACCTGGTTCGGAGCAAGTTCCAATGTAATAAATCACTTGCCAACAGACTGATAGACACGGGCTCCAACACACTGATAGAGACGACTGGTGACCCATTCTGGGGGGCGGGGTACTTCCTTGGTGACACTAGACTTGAGGAAGGCACTTGGAGAGGAGCAAACACGCTAGGCCGATTATTAGGAGAAATCAGGGCTGAGTTGGCTGCTCCCCCCCGACCAGGCAATGTAGCTGATCAAACCGCTACTGCTCCCACTCCTTCAGACAACGGACCGACTCTGGATGTTACCGTTGCACGGGCCCCGATACGACCAGCTCCTGCAAATAAGGACAGAAATACAGACAAAGATGGTTTCATTGTACCTAAAAGGACAAGCCCCATGAAAACCAAACCAACTGATCCGAAGACAGAGACCAGAAACCGATACAACGCTCTCCTCAACACCGTGAACGAGGATAGTAACCAAGATGATGATACTAGCATTGGCGAGTACGAGGCACTGATAAAGAAAACAATGACCTTTCTAGACTCAAACAAAGGGAATATCTTGGATAGATCTGGTAGATTAAATAGATCAAGGCAATTTGAAAATATATTAGAAAAGAGTAGAGTCGAAGTAGACATGGACTTAGTCACCTCAACGCCAGCGTTAGAGGGTGGTGTTAGGCCAAGCCAACACGCACGGAGACATTCGCTAGACATCATTGAAGACGATGACTAGAAACATTGCAATTAACGCTTAAATTCTCTGAAAAGTAATTAGATAAACAGGTCTCCCATTGGTACGGACAATGAACTCTCATTATTAATCAAATTGAACGCATACTTTACTTGCTTAACCTCGAAACATGACCAGTTTACGTTGTCAATATGTTGGACGGACACGTGCATTTGTTTTCGTCCGCCATATTGCTACTGAATATAGGTACTAACTGCCGTAAAAGTGTCTTCCGGTCACATAGGCCGGGAAAGTAAGTGATTGTAACTGCAATTGATTGTATATATTGTGCTTCCTTACTAAATGAGAAGAGAATGAAATTCATATATATGATGAGTTTGTAATGTAACGGTAATGCGTGGTTATTTGGCTTGAATTTACGACACACGGCCGGCAAGGTCAAGGTTATCCAAAATGGCCGAGCAAGGCGGAGCGTGTGGTACCCGACTGACTGTGTCGACTCAATTTAAGGAAAATGCATTTAAAGGATGTTTCTATAGCCAGGTCAGTAGTAAAAATGTGTCCATTTGATGTGTTTGAACGAATCGACATGTATATATGTTAACTTAGATGATAAGATTGGTCAATTTATCGCCACTTGTTCTGTTTCGTTGTGCGGGGTCTGTCCGGTCCAGTACAAACTAGTTGCGTGTCTGAGTGTTACAAACTGCTACCACAACAAAGTATCAGTAGTCGAGAACATGGAGGTTCTAAATGTAAAACAAGCTTTGACTCATATGAAAGGAGTCACGTTATTGAGCCTAAATGTGAGAAGTTTGAGGAGGTCTTTAGAAGAAGTACATAATGAGCTACTTGACGAAGAAATTGATATTATTGCCCTGTCCGAAACATGGTTAGATGAAGGAGACTCCGATAATCACTATCAACACCCTTACTATACCTTGAATAGGTTGGACAGGTCAAGTGTATTAGAAAAAAGAGGAGGTGGTCTAGCATTGTATCTTAAAAAGGGAATAACATCTGACTTTGAAAGATATAAAGATCTGACTGTGATCAATAAATCGATTGAATGTCAATGCGTAGAAATTAAGGTCGGAAATTATGGTAAATTTGTCCTTGTAAACATGTACAGACCCCCGACTGGCTCTGTTCCAGACTTCTTCAAACATCTAAAGGTTACAATGTCAACCTTAACCAGTCACAAGAAAAGAGTTATAGCTTGTGGTGACTTAAACTTAGATTTACTGAAAGCCAGCCCATCTAGCATTAAACTGAAAAACAGTCTGAAAGGGTATGGTTTATTTTGCAAGGTTGATACACCAACTAGAATAACGCAGAGATCCTCCACTTGCATTGATGTTGTTTTCTCGAACATTGAGGGGTTGACGAGTGTGGTCTCACATACTGATATATCAGATCACTTCTCGATCATTAGCTATTTTGGGAAAATGAAGACGCCCCTAGCAGAGAGGGAATACATATGGGTACGCACAGGTATGAGAGAGCGTACGGGTCAATTCTCCAGATGTCTGGTTGAGAGAAGTAGACAGTTTGCTATACATGACAAAGGAGATGACGTTGATAAGATATGGGAAAAATTTCATGAGTCGATCACAGAGGTGAGCAAAGAGGTTTTTAAAGTAAGAAGAGTAAGAAAGAAATATTGTCATCAGGAGTATATAGATCAAGAAGTTAGGAATAAAATGGCTGAAAAGAAATGAGCTTTCGGCACTGCATTCGCCTCAAAACTAGAAGTAGATTGGAAGAATGCCAGAGAGAGAAGGAAAGAATTGAAAGCCCTAATAACTGAAAAGAAAAAGGCATTTTTATTGCAGAAGTTACACAATTGTAGTAATGAACCTAGAAAATTCTGGAAAACTCTCGCTGGTATCTATGATCCTAAAATGAAAGCTGAGACAAAACGGTTAAACGAATTTGAAACCGACGAGGGGAAGAAAACAAGTATGGTGGCACTTGAATATGCGAACACATTTTTCGCCAGTATAGGTCAAAATGATCTCCCCGATGATCGTGCTCTCGTTGACGAGACTATTGTGGTCGATGAAAAGATTGAGATATTCCCAGATATAAGGGAAGTAGAGGTGGCAAAAATTGTAAACGGCCTTGATGTTAACAAGAGTTCTGGTTTTCCGGAGACGGACACACGTATCATGAAATTATCCCTTTTGTCGTGTATGAATTTCTTTACTGGCTTGTTAAACCTGATCATTTCCTCTGGAAGAATACCGCTGGCCTGGAAAACTGCACCGATTGTTTTAATTCCAAAGCAAGGTAATCTTCTTGACATAAACAACACCAGAGCAATAACACTGGTTCCAGTTGTGAGTAAGGTCCTTGAAAGGCTAATATATGTACGTTTGTATGATTTTTTGGAAGAATCGGGTTTCTTTTTCCAAGGGCAATACGGATTCAGAAAGAACCGATCGACGAATGACGCAGTGTTTGATGCGTTGGAGATAATCTTTGAGGGGGTCGATAACGGTAAAACAGTGATCGCTATTTACTTTGACATCTCCAAAGCGTTTAATTCAGTGAACCATGAACTCTTATTGATCAAACTTAAGAGAATGGGGCTGGGTGACACTTTGTTGAAATTGATAAAGAATTTTCTAGCCGATCGGGGTCAGTATGTCAGTTGTGAGGAGGGCAGAACAGCGAGGGCCCCTGTCAACAGTGGGGTCCCCCAGGGCTCCCTGTTGGGGCCCTTGCTGTTCGGCATATACATAAATGACATGGCTGACCGTGATTTCCCTGGAAATCTAATCTTGTACGCGGATGACTCTGTAGTTCTGCTGGAGGGTGAAGATGCCACCACCTTACATCAGAAGGCACAGAAGTCCATAGATAAGTATGCAGAATGGTGTTTCGATAATCGCCTAGAAGCAAATGCTAAAAAGACCAAGTGTCAGCTTTTTGGTAAGAGGCAGGTCATCGCCAATATGCAGCCCCTAAAATTACAAGGGGTGGAAGTTGAAAATGTAAAAACTTTCAAATATCTTGGTGTAATCATATCGAACGACTTGTCCATGAAAAACCATGTAGAAAAGCAGATTCGTACAGCCACATGGAAACTGGCCGAAATTAGAAGACGGCGCAAATATATGTCTTCTAAAATTTGTGGAATGTTGGTAAAGACATACGTCTTACCGATTCTAGAATTTGCGAATTTCTTACTGTTAAATGTAGGGAAAAACTTAAAGAAAAAAATCCAGCATGTATGGAACAAATGTTTGCGACTGGCCTTTGGGCAAGATAACACCAATGACCAGGTAAGAGAAAAGTCGGGTTTATTACCCCTGATAGAACGAGCAGAGATCACGACCCTAAAACTGTTTTTCACAAGGAAAGACAGATACGAACCTCTAACTAACAACGGTTTAGCATTAAGAAATAGACAGGCGAATATGCTGAAAATATCTAGAGCACATAAAAACAGATGGAAGAACAGTGTGTACGATAGGGGGAGAAGATTATGGAACAGTCTCCCGGGTGACTTGAGAAGTGAGAACAGTAGAGAATCTTTTAACACCAAAATCAAGGTGGAATGGAAAAAAAGATTTCTCGATAGGGACCGCATGTAAACAATCGAATAAAAATCACTGAAGATTGTATTGGTCACGGTAATAGTCTTAATCTCACCCGAGGTAGTGACAGAGTAATAAGATAACAGACAGTCTGTGTATTTTAGCTGATTCAGTATGTATTAATGACATGTGGTAACAACTGTAATAATGACCTAAATGACAATATCGAGTCGAAAGGTCCTTGGACAAAGATCAGTTAGATGGTCCTGATTTTAGTGGATAAGAGTATTGTATTTGAAGGATTATAAAATGGTTCATTATCAGTCTAAGCTGTATTAATAGTAAGCTACTTAATAGCAACAGAGAATGGTCTGACATAAATTTTATTGTTATTAAAAGGAGTCACTCCTTAAATTGATAGGTTGAGGCAACGTATGAGAAACGTCGTTGAACGACAAAATACGTATTTTTCTAACTATTGTACTTGTAATTAATGACTTGGCCTTAAATGGAATAAAAAAAAAAAAAAAAAAAATTTACAGATTAAAACAACAAGGAGGGGGAGGCGACCCAGGAAGTACCTTCCCCCCTGCCCTCCTATTATTCCTTCAGCATATAGTCCTTAAGATAAGTTTTGAATTCCTTTAAGTTATAGAGTTTTAAATACATGTAGATTCGAAAAAAACTGTCAATATTAACCCTTGGGAGGGCAGCTTTAAATAAGATATAATCAGTCAGGTATTTAATTCATATGCCGCATGAGACATGCATCTTTATAGTATTGTCTTGTGATAGATATTTCCTAATTAAATCTTAATTATGATGGCCTTGATTAACAAGCATATATACATACTTACAGGGGAAACTTGAGGACTATCTCCAGGTGCAAGATGTGTATTCCATAACACATCAATTCTTATTTCGCCTCCATTGGATTCCATCGACAAAATCGGCCGAAGCAATGCGCCCTCTGCCTGTTCACAAAAGCAGGTACCAATGGGTTTGTTGTTCTTGAGAAAACAGAGGACGGACACAGAAGTGCTGAAGTACTGTCCCAACACTGTGATTTCGTCGCCTAGTTAAACATACGGGGAAATACAATATATTGGTCAAATAGAGTTAACTAGCACAAGGACCGCTTCACAAGTGATTCACGGGTCCCATAGAGAAATAACCTGAATGGCTCTTTTTGATAATGAATGCAGTCAACGAATTAGGGGAGCATTTTACCAGGCTATAGCTTGATAGTAAATGGTCCTCCTATAGGCCTACACTAACCATAATATGATAAACGAGTGTATTGTGAATTTATTTAGGGAAGACCTTTTACTCAAAGGTGTGGGAAGTATAGTGATTGAATTATAATTTCTGTACACATTGCATTATGGAGAAAATGCCCAGCTGATCTAAGATTAACCGATATTACATCGATTATAGCGACTTCATCTGGAGCACCAATCATGTCAATTATACGTTTTAATGCACCCGTTGTTGGTAGGAGGGTGCTAAGAGAGTGGGCGTAAGATGTGCTAACGGCTGGGACATCATTTGTAACATTTGGTCGCTCTTAGCAGATGATCCAAGGACATGTACCTATCTCTCAATCATTATGAAACAGTGCCCTCATGAAGAAAGGTTTGGACATCCCATGGGGCCAGTAGCAGGAACTATAGTGACAGGTTTACAGTGACAATGTGGGTGTCGTGAGTGAATGGATCATTCTAGAAAATAATGGTCGGCTATATCTTCTTGAATAAATAACAGTCCCATTGTAAGTTTAAGAATCTTCGTAAAAGCGTTTGTGTGGCTCCAAACTGGGACAAGAATATCATCATAAAAAATGCCCAAGCCCCAGTTAACATTATTTTCAATAAACCTAATGCATAATATATCAACTTTTGGTTTAATTTGCCCAACAGTTTAGATAACAAAATAGTTCATCTACCTTCGCCATACCTGTGTCCATGAGAATGACATTCCGCCCTGCCATTGTTAATAATTGATCCATCGTCGGAATGGTATAGAGCTGAATCAACTCTTTCTCCCATACCAGACGGAGGATCCATAGAGGAGCAGACACCCACGCAAAGCCTCGACTCTTCTCCTAGTGGGGGATAAGAGGCACACGGAAATGAGTCTGAGTAGTGCAAATAAGATTAACTCATAATACAAGATTTTTGCAATTAGACTGATTTTCCTCTTTACTTGGAATGCATTTGGAAAAAGACTTGGCAATACGAAAGAGGTTTATGTAACAAATAAGATAGAGTTCAAGGATAATTTGGTCCATCACACTGACATTGATGTGATTTGATGTGATGTGATAGGTACTGATCAAATTACATGAAATCATTAATTCCTAACATTTCCTTTGTGCATACTACTCACCAAGCGTTCGAATCCGGACGATGAATGTGCTTTGATTGACTGATAATGGTATATGGTTAAATGCTTTTTGTGTTCCTCGAGTGTCAGGGGCGACCCTTAAATATGTATAAATACCATCTGTTTTATGCTCGACCCCTTCAGATGTTGAATGGTGTAAGTAATCTGGTATGGTAGACAAACAAACAACACATTGTTACAGGTTTTCTTGAATTAAAGACACGAGTGTACCCTATCCAATAATCTATAGGTCCATATATACAGAGAACATGAGTACCGTCTTAATTCGCGACACATAAACGTGAAAAAACCCATTTAAAATCAATGCTCCAGCTCTGGAGAAAAATCATTTAGGATTTTTAAATTAATAATCAGATTGGTTCTAAATTTGATTTAAGATTTTTATAATTGCTTTTTAACATATTCATTTATATTGTTTTTATTCAAGGAATCAAGGTGTGCAACCTCAATTTTTTTTTTAAAAAAAAAGGGAAATTGAATCCGTCCCTTCTCGGTTCTCGAGATTCACTAATAATATATTAAAAGGAATTACTAGATACTAAAGGGATATCACAAGCAGGTACATCAGTCCATCAGGTTAACTCTCTGTGGTTCTTATTCTGATTCATCATAAGCGAAACTCATGCTTACCTTCTGAAAATGGTCGGATGTCGTCAGCACCCATGCATTTAAATACTTCCTCTTGCATTCCCTCGTGATCAAGGATATATTTTACTTGTGCAGGGGTTCTCGGTTGCCGCACAAGACGTACACCAGGATCTGATGAAACAGTTATTTTCGTAGAAAACTATAGAATCATATCATATATGTAGGGTCTAGATAGGTATGCATAGTCAGAATATCTTAGAAATGGGTTAAATTGTGTTTATTTCATAGTATTTTACCATGACTACTCAATCTGTCTCATGAATTCAAAAGGGTGTGTGGAAAGCATTGGGTGCAAACTGCGGCCACTGTGGAGGAAGAAACCACTTTACCGAGGTCTACAAAAAGAAGAAAACTCATGGAGTAAACGCAGTCGAAGACATTCATACAGTTGGTGGGAGAGATCAAGTCTTTGATAAAACGTTAATTGATAGAAAACCTGTATGCTCGATCAACTGCGGTGCCACCACGAATCTAATACCTGTGTCCTATACAGCCTCCGCAAAATGACCTAAAAATATGCAATGGGTCTACAGCAAAAGCTCTGGCCATTGCATGATTTAAGATGATAAACCCTGCAACTATAGAAGGAAATATGCAGTGAAGTTCAATGTCTTAGAGGAAAACCTGACACCAATACTAGGCAAGAATGCATGCAAGTGTAGACATGGGGCTTGAATCAATGAAGAAAACTTCCACATGGTAGCGGGAGTCAGCCCAATGAACATATACATGTATATATGGTGATGTCTTCAAGGATGAACTTGGAAATCTGCTGGGTAGAGCTCATTTAGTCATTGACCACAACATAATGCCACATATAGCTCAACCGAGACGAGTTCCTGTTGCTTTCAAGGATAAACTACAAAACAAGCTGAAGTGCCCCTGTAAAATTAAAATCCTATCTCCAGTAGAAAAACCAATGGACTGGTTCTCAAACATAGTTGTCAGCACTATAAGACAATGGCGACCTACGTATATATGTATAGATCCAAAGCCACTAAATATAGCCATAAAGTGAGAACACTTCAAACTTCCCATTCTGGATGATATTCTACCAGATCTGCAAAACAAGGCAAGGGTTTTCACAACAATAGATCTGGGAAGTGTATATTGGCATGTCCAGTCCAAAATACATGTCCTAACAGCAAAGGATGAGGCCATGGAGAACCTAACCAAGATAATTCTTCAAGGCTGGCCGGAGACGAAGGAGGACCTACTCAAACTTCAAAGACCTCAAAAGCGAGGAAAACAATGAAAGAACAGATTCACTCTTCTCATCTAGGTGTTGACGCATGTCAAAGAAGACAAAGCATCATATTGGCCGAATATGGATACCGAAATGAATGACTACACATCGCAATGTTCAATGTGTCAGACTTATAATACAGCCAACCCCAGAGAAACACTGATAAGTCATGATGTTCCAGAACATTGATGGGAAAAAGTGGGGACGGATTTGTTCACACTTGATGGAAAGGACTTTCCGATAACTGTTGACTATAATTCCATTTTCTGGTAAATTGATTTTCTGGACAATACAGAATTTTCAACAGTAATTCACAAAATGAAGGCACACTTTAGCTAGACATGGTATCTCTGATTGGTACACGTAACACTATCTGTACTTTAATTGGGGAGAAGCATTGCATGCATATATATGCATGCATATGTATAATACATAGGAAGGAAGACCTGAATAATATTTTGATCTGGTGCAGAAAAAATAAAATCTCTCTTAACGAAGGAAAGTCAAAAATCATTACTTTTCTTGATAAACCCTTGCGGAGGTCCAAATGGGGAGTCGAGTCCTCTGCTCACAAGCTTTATGTTGGCACAACTCAGCTTGAAGAAGTAAATGAATATAAATACTTAGGGACTGTCGTCGACGGTGCCCTTACCTTTAACAAACACCTTGCAAGCATAAGGAAAAAAGTGTCACATAAACTATGGCTTTTTAAGCATCTTAGGAGCAGGCTTAACGTTCAACTTAGTGCCCAAATCTACAAAACCAGCATTCTTCCTCTTTTAGATCAATCTGACATATTCTATGATTCGGCCCCTAAATCAAAATTACAGTTTCTACAAATTCTACAAAATCGCGCACTCAGAATAATAACAAGATCAAATCGTTTTCAAAACACAGATGACTTCCATACACAGTTCAGCCTGCTCCCCCTTAAGCAGAGGAGGAGACTCCATATTTTGCAACAGGCATTTAGACTAAGGCAAAGTGAGAGAATGCTCGAACCTAGAACCAGAGTCACACGCCGACACAATCCAGATCGCATTTCATATAGGTGTCCGGCCCCTCGACTTGAGCTAATACGAAGATCTATCTTTTACAAACTTCCACTATACTGGAACTCTCTCGACACAAATATCCAAACATCCGACACAAGTAAAGCTTACACTAATAAAATCAAAAGCACGGAAATTTGGACGGACAATAATTATCTCTACTAAATATTACTGTCTCCATATCTACCTCCCCCCCCCCTTCCCATCTTTCCTTCCCCTCTTTCTCCCCCCCCCCCCTCCCCTTCCCTCCTCGGATTTTGACTCGAACTACGAACTTTGTTTTATTGTATTTTGTATATTTATAACCATTTGTATTTTGCCCAAGAGGCTCTTTATATTTACTCTGTAATATTATCCTTTTGGTACTATTACCTACAAAATATTGTCTCACTCAATATGATTGGGTGCTGTTTCTAAGCGTAATCTTGATTTAAATTATTGTTGTCTGAGACCTCCATAAGTAGGGGCCTCCTGTGTGTCGTCGACGCCATGGAGTATTGTTTACCCCTACAAATATAAATTCATGTAGTGTCCGATAGGGCTTGAAACCCTCCCGAAGCTGGGAGCTTAGACCCATCGACATTGCCGCCTGGCTAATAAAAGTCTCAACAACAACAACAACATGCATATATAATACATACATGTGTATACATACATACATGTATACATACACACAATCCTGAGGGTACAGAGTGTACCATATCAGTTATAATTTATCTAACTACAAGGCCCAAGTCAGAGCCTACCACACAGCATCTCCCTATATACTCTTGTTGCTTACTAGTCAAAGCAATCTATGCATTATTTTGGCCGAACCCACCGCTAATTTGAACAGAATTTATTTTTGCGGGTGTGTGTAGAGGAAAGCCCCCTATCTAGTCCAGCAGCCAGGAGGGGTTCACGAGCATCCCCCTTAGTTGTTGTGGAAACCTATTTTTTTTCATTCCTCAATATGTCTAGTTATAATTAGCAATTTGTTGTCAACAGCGCCAACATCTTGGATTCGGTCATGTAATTAGGGCTTCTATAGAAAATCGTGGTAGGGTTATCGTTTTTATATTGAGATTCCCGAAAGCCTTAGTTGTTTCAGGATGTTAGGTAGGAAATAAAACCCTTTATGTGAAAATTTCATATAAGATAATATTTGTAAAAGAATTAATTATTGATGAATCTCTTTGATATTTGGTATGTGGATGCTATCCATGGTCCTTTCCATTTGATAATTTTGTATGTGACCTTTGTCAAGGTCAAGGTCACAAAATGGTAGGTCAAACACCAAAAATATACCTAAATTTGGATAGTGAGGTATTTCCGTTTCCTACCATTCTGTCAAATATCCTAAATGTTGAGACATTATTAATGTTTAGAAAGAGGATAAAAATATACATTCCCTACCATAACTCATGTAAAAAAGAAAAAAATTCCATTGATATTTGGGAGGATGAATGCTCCATTCAAAGTCTTCCCAAACCATCCATAAAGAGCCTCACTAAAGGCAAAGCCAGAAGAGCCAGAGGAGGCGACAAGGAGTTAATGAGAAACACCTGGTACTTAAATCTCAGGGGGTAATTAGGTATTTGTCTCCTATACTGTATTTTGTTCTTACCCTCAGAATGGAGACAAAGGAATGGATACCATCCACCTAAAGGTTCCAAGCAGACCTGCCTGAAAGCAATATTCCCATTCAGAGTGAAGTAAACAATCACCGTCTCCATCTGCTCATCTAATAAACTTTCTTGGCACTTGCTAGAATCCCTCTGATAAGGCAATTTTTTCACTCCACATCCCAATCGTTTCCCTTGGATCGCTTTCAAGGATTCTGTGTGGGACGAAGGAGCAATATCATTATTTATTAAATTCTTTATTGAACTAATAAAGTACAACAGGTGATACGCTTATAGCTAGGTCAGCTCTTCCAGAACGTGCCTACTGGAATATATGTACGCACTTTTCGAAAAGGATTAAATTTAAAACAGGATCATTGAAACTAAAGTTTTTCAGGATCATTGAAACTAAAGTTTTAAACCATCGTTCCTGAATGAATCGAGTATTAAAATGATAATAATTTATTAATACAAAGTGTCCTACCTTCTTTACGTAGGTTGAACATGATATGTGAATAATAAAAAGGAGAAAGCGGTCGTGGAAAAGCGATATCAGACGCGATTACTCCTATAATAGGATAGTGGCTTTGTTCGTGCGGATTGCAACATTCCACCTCAATATAATCTTCAGCTGCAAGAAAAAAACAATATATAGAATTAGAGGTATCCGGATGCTGATTATCAATTTCTTACTACAAACTCATTTTTCGACGCGTGCATGGTTAGTTGTTTGACAAGCACGCAGTAAAACATTCTGATACCTAACAGTTACTGAAATCATCTTGAAGGAGATAATGTATCATCAATATTATACTATAACTATATTATTACACATAAAATCATTTGTCTAATAGCCATTTGTTGCTGTACGTCATTGTTCAGATGGTCTCGGTTTACATATCGTTAACATCTAATAAATTAGGAAGATATATATTTAAGGGTGTCGGACATCTCTACTTATGGGCATCAAAACCTGACGCACATAACGATGATTATAATGTATGTCATGTCATGGCAAATGATTATGCAGCATAATATCATATATTGGTGTATTTCTATTAGATAATATAAATTATCCTAGAAATTAACCTTTATAAAACTGCGTATTACCAATTTATGATTTTATTCTGGCAGCTTGTCTGGGGTATGTAGCCTATTTGCCATTCCTCTGTACAAATCATGCATTATAGAGCTTTCGCCCCTCTATTCTCTTTGTTCCAGATCTCCAATTACGAAATACGTCATCAAAAACATTTGAGGAAGTAGTTATTTTCCTTATTTCTCTCTTCAAATCAGTTACAATATTTTCTTTTTGGAGAAAACGGGTTATCCTTTCAACAATCATACACAGATTAATAAAATAACAAAGTGACATTTCTCATTTCAAAACCTATTTTTGTATCCCATATCAGGAAGGTATTATATACATACCTATGAATAAATACAATATACTGACAAACCTTTAGTGAAAGGCTTTGGTCCTTGAAGAACACAGCTTTCATTTGATTCCAACATCGTAAACGACAAGCGACGAGGATCTACTTCTACCCACGGCGGTTTCATCCAGAGCGTTACATTTGTCTGCAAGATATTCAATAATTATCACTTAGAAGTCAGATCAGTCTTCCTTTCGAAAACCTCCATATCACTTTGGGAGCTTTTTACCTTCTACCTAATACCCACCACTACCATTTGAGATAATCAACGTAAAACACTATATAAAGTAAGTACGGGTGATTAGTGCTTGTAATTCAGAAGATCTCGGACAAGAGGTTCATCGTGTGTGGCAACTTATTGGTTTGTTGGTAAGCCTGCGGTGAAATTTCCCTATGGAATCATCTCTTAAAGACAAGTTACTGATGGGAACGAAGAGTTTCTTAATGAGTGCATGCGTCGCACTAAGAGAAAAGGATTTCCCTCAAAACGAATGTATTCTCGTGTTGACAAGCGTTGTAAAATTAGGATCAGGATAGCTGGGAATATCACTGGAGAACTGCATGCACGCGAATATCACGAAAAATAAATAATATGTTCAATTAAAAAGATTTACATTAAAACATATTAGCATATGATTTGAAATACCATCATGAAAGAGAACACTACTGTCAGCAAGGTGGGTTCGTTTACCTGCAAGAAATTGCCCCTTCATAGATGAGAATTGTGCTACACGTTTCAGTACATGTCCTTCTTGTCTCACTAGGCCACTAGGTCACTAGTCTTTTTATTTTAGATATAAACATTTATCCAGGTAGCATGTAGCTCAGGAAAATTCCTTTAAAACATTGTTTCGATTTAGAAAATTTTATTCGGGAATAATGTGTTATAAAGGGAATATATTTTTAAGTGGTCATTTCAAAAGTTATTTCCCTGAAAGGCATAGTGGTCCATAGGCAACCTTTGGAAGACCTGGTTCGGTTTATAACTGTAACCAGACATTGTATTACCTGATTTGTACAAAGATCCACAAATAAAAGAATCCCTGAATTGAATTGAATATATATAATGTTAGCCCCCTTTTTAGGAGGGATCGGCCACTTACCATATTTAGGGACGGGTAACTACGTAGTTGACTTTGCCATGAGATATCAATAGATATTGGACCATTCTCTAGACCAACAGTGGGAAGATAATTTGAATGGTCGCCCTCAAATATATATCTGTAGTAAGAAATATATTTTCATATAATAAGTATTCATATAATATACGGAAAGAGCGATTTCTATGAAAAAAGGTAGAAAAGAGGGGTTTCTTTAGGTAGAAAAGAGGGATTTCTTTGTCTCACATGTTCTCGGAATTTGTTGTTTTACAAACCGTTTTACTCATCTGTAGAGTTCCGTCCACCCTCGCTGGAGGACGTCGTATATGGTTTGTGAAGGTATCTGGGGTGAAAATGTCATTGAGAGTGAGGAAAGGGGAGAGGGTGGGAAAATAGGAGAGGGGGAGGGGGAGGAAAAGAAGAAGGAGAGGGAAAAGAGGGGAGGGAGAGGATGTAGGGGAAGGGAGAGAGCAGAGGGAGAGAAAGGGAGGAGGGGGAACATGAGGAAGAGGGGAAGGAGAGGGGAAGGAGAGGGGAAGGAGAGGCGGGAATTGGAGATGGGGTTGGGAGAGAAAAACCGGTATGAGAGACAGAGAATCGGAGATGGGGTTGGGAGAGAAAAACAGGCATGAGAGACAGAGAAGAGGCGGAGGGAAAGGAGGGAGAGGGGGAAATGTGGGGAGAGAGTGGGACCGTCCGGGTACTTTGCTAGTACTTTGCTAGTACATAATAAGCTGCGAGCTCTAGAATAAATGTATAAATAAATGCACTATTTTCTGATACATGTAACTGGGATAGTTAGCACTTTATCCATTGATTCGTTCACTTTATGCTCGGCGTGAATCTTACCTAATCTATTACAAATAAATGTACTAATCAAATAAATTTTACCAGCCTTGTACATAGAGGTATTTCATTAAGAAAAACCATGACGACAGACTTGGCGACCCCAACATGTACGATCCCAATTCCTATGATATCTCCTACAATATAACAACTATATCATAATATAATGCCATGTGATGCGGTTTGGATGTTACCAATAATTTGACAAAACAACAGCTAAGTCGAGTAATTGTAATAAGGCAACGGAAATTTGCTAGCCTACCTTGTTTGGCTGGTTTTAAATTTGCCGCTCTAGGACTTGGGTCCGGAATCCTTGATGAAACGGTTTTACAGTCGGAGAAATAAGCCATCGATGCTGACCAGTGTCCCGGATGTACGTGAAGGGGCAAGTGGCTGTCCGCCAGACCAATGCTAATTAATCCTGCTTTCCCTAGAGGTGGGGATTAGTATAAGATTTTACTTTCGTCATTAAAGGTGTGATCATAAAATGTTCCCTTTGCTCATGGCAATTTCTCATTGTAATACATTTTCATTATGGTAGTTCCTGCGTATTTTCATTCAAAAACTCATTTTAATTCCAGGCATCAAAAGAAAGGGTTCTGAAGGTTTCGAGTGGCAAAAATAATCCTATATTTCAACACCTACATTAAAATCAAAACGTACCTATCTTTTTAATCGTCAGGGAGAAGAATGGGCATAATTCTGAGAGGGGATTCAGATGCTGCACAATGTTACAACTTTTTGAAGATGAATTCAAGTTCACACTCCAGCTAGTTGTCACGGGTGAATTGCCATAATATGTAATATCAGGACCGCACCGTAAGGCTTCTGGTCCCATGGCGGCTGCTTGCTCCTATCTACTTAATAATAAATGATAACTTCCTGGAAAAAAGGGATATTTACTATCAAACTATACAATTATAGATATGTAGTAGTTGTAGTAATGTTGGTATATATACATACAGTCACTAGTCACTGCACGTGTGTTGCCGGATATGACTGAGTGAGGGAATAAAACCTGTGCAATATAATAACCATCTTGTTGAGAGTTGTTCGAACCTGGGTGTGTTTGCAATAGTTTGTCATCTAACTCACTTCTAGAGGCAGGAACCACCATTTGCTAATATTTCCAAGTAGTCCGGATAAAATATCTCTGGAAGCCGAGACAAGAATCAGACACGTACTGAGAACTACTACAAAATCATTCCACTTAAATAATGACTACAATGATTCTCTGGTTCAGCCTATTTCTACGTCTTACCATGTCTGTGTTCCTGTATCTCTGCATGTTAAGATAAGATAACATAAGAAAATTCTTTATTTGCCATAATGATGTTGTGTTGACAAAAGGGTTATGAACTTCTTAAACTAGAGATCTACCAGGCCACGCCGCTCTTGCTCATTCTAACATTGTTTAATACTATTATTTATTTCTAGTACTAGGTTTACTATATCACTACCTTGAATAATGATATTTGGATCACTACACATATTATAACTTCACATGTAACAAGATATAGTTTTGACTCAATTTCTGGGTTAGATCCTTACAATATTTGGACATTGTCATAGGGGGAACGTTTCCCTTTCTGTACATTAAAATGAGAAATAAGATAGCCTTTGATGGACTGTATACCTATTCAATACATTGGGGTAGGGTCTTCCGTCCTTCATCATGACTTCTGGTGGCCAGCTTTCTTTTGTCTATATTTTCACGATTTTGCGCTAGATAATGAGCAATTGCATATTTCTCTTCTTTTGTTTAGGGGTAGGATGTTTAGAATTTCATGCTCTTTGTCTACATTTTCGCGTTTACTTTTGTTTAAAATTATGCGAATTGCTGAGTTTTGGAATGATTGTAATCTGTGTAGAAGTTTTTTTGGGCCGGAGACATAGATGAAGTCACAGTAGTCCAAATTTGGTAGCATTAAACAAGGAGGCAGCACTAACTGTTCAAATACTTTATTTACTTAAGAGTGGAGCAAGATGGGAATAACATTTGGTGTTTTGACAAGGTATTATTCGTCGAGGTTGATTCCCATCAATAAGATGACATAGATATAGTATAATCTCGATGACATAGATACATATCAACAGTGACAATTGCAATGAGATAGATGGTATAGGCATAACATATCAATATTCACCAGTCCAATTTAAAAGTTAATAGGTAATTAAGCCCTATTATAACGAATGTTATAATTTACAGTGTATTGTTATAGGGTGGAGGGTGGGAGAAAAAACTTAGCTAGTTGTCAAGCATGTGTTGCTGCTTGAGCTGCCCGGAGTGGAGAGAGGGCGAGGGCTATGAGTGTAGCCTGGAGTGGTGCCTTATGGGTCTGGTGCCTTATGGGACTTAGAGGGAACAGCTAGGCTGCACTCCCGTCCAATGGCTAGGAATTCCATGAATTCCTTAACTCATTAAACAAGGAGGCAGCACTAACTGTTCAAATACTTTATTTACTTAAGAGTGGAGCAAGATGGGAATAACATTTGGTGTTTTGACAAGGTATTATTCGTCGAGGTTGATTCCCATCAATAAGATGACATAGATATAGTATAATCTCGATGACATAGATACATATCAACAGTGACAATTGCAATGAGATAGATGGTATAGGCATAACATATCAATATTCACGGTCCAATTTAAAAGTTAATAGGTAATTAAGCCAGAGGGCTAAGGTGGGAGCCGAGGCCCTTAAGGGCAGTATGAACTGTCGTTGTTTTGTTTGAGTAAGGTGTGGTATAGCACCTGAAAGCATCCGATGCCCAGGTGCCATGGGCCTTCAAGTCGTCCACCTTTACTCCTTCTTGTCCATACACAAATGCGGCGCAGCCTCTCCTCAGACTGTGCAGTGAGAAGGATTTTGTGTCATACTTGAGGGCCCTCATGATAATCTCCCACTGTTTGTTGAGGTAGCGGAGCGAGAGGGCCTTGCCGTCAGGGAAACACAGGAGAGGCGCATCCGGGGCCATCGAGGGCCCGTGTCTGTCGCGATTAAGCAGAGCAGCTTTAAGGCAGAGTTGCTCGGCTGCCACAGATGGCACAAACAGCTGAGTGGCGGCTTTTGTCGATTGCATAGTTTTAGACCACTTAAGATGTATTTTTACCCCATCCTCCTTTAGCTCCAGGTCTCCCCTGGTTAGCTGTCTGGTTGGATCTTCTTTGAGAGCTTCGGCGCGAGGTTGCTCTGCCTCAGCATCCCAGAGAACATGAGTAGTATGGCCAACCTGGCCTGGGATGGGTAGTCGAGGATGCGGGCCTTAGAGACTATATTAGCTAGCATTTGAGGTGTTACTGGCCTCTTGGGTTTAGGGACGTGTCGTAGAGCAAGCTGGGTCCCTCTCAGGGCAAAACTAACTCTGTCATGGTAGAGGGCGGATGTATTAAGCCCTGCCAGTCTGAAGAAAGTTCTGATGTTGGTAATAGAGTTCTTAATAGTAGAGGGGACCTTTGTATGCCTGGCAAGATATTCAATAAACCAGCATACATGGTGGTGCTTAATGTCCTTGACTTCCACTTCTATCGAGGCGCAGAAACAGAAGAACGTCCTGGCAGCGGACTCCCGGTTGGCTGATGTTGACGGCCGGTGTGCCTGCTTCTGGCGCTTCTTGGCTGCCTTAGCCAGGGACGCTATCTTCTTGCCTTAAAAGAATGTAGATATGTCAAATAGGCTGTCGTTGACCTTGGCCAGCGCCAGCCCATTCGTTTTAACAGTAGAGAGCCCTTTTTCGTAATCAAGGGGGGAAAGGCACATTCTAGAGAGGCTGTCTGCCACCTCCATCTCCCTCCCGGGTATATGAGCCAGTCGGAAGGTGACCCCCATTGCCAGAGAGAGAAACCACAACGCACATGCACATGCGCCAAGGGTATTATCCCTGGCGCGCCCTCCTTCATATGTATAAACTGCTGCCGTGTTATCGTAATTTATCAAAACCTCGCCTCCTCTATGCTGGTGGTTGGTAAATAGCCTGGCTGCTGCCAGGCAGTTGAGGGCTTCGAGATGGTTAATTGAGAGACCTTTCTTGGTGGAGTCGTTGAAGGTGTACATATAGGCCATTTTTCCGTCAGTTGCTCCTCCCCCTTCCATGCATGCGTCGGCTGATATTGTGGCGACTGTGGTGAGAGATGGGAAGATGGACTTGCCGTTGAATGCGTGCATGAATTTAAGAAACCACTTAACATCAGCCCTGACTGGTGGTGTGATGTATATGTTACCGCCTGCTGCAGCCCTCATCACTGCAAGCAGCCGCTGCATGAACAGTCTAGCTGGAGTGACTGTTTTCGCGACATGGGCTATTCTGCCCACCACCTTTTGCATGTTGTTGGTTGTTATTGTTTTCTTGGGGAGGAGAGAGGCCAAACACGAGCGTGTCTTGTGTATGGTAAGGGGAATGGTAAGCAGGTTGTTGTGAGTGTCGATGTTTATTCCCAGCCATGTAACTGCACATGCTGGTCCTTGCAGCTTTTTCTCGGCTACCTTGAGGCCCAGGTTGCCGAAGAGAGTTATGGCTGTTTTCATGTGGGCTCTGACTGTGTCAGGGCCATCCCCAAGTAGGAGGAGGTCGTCAAGGTACATGAGGGCTGTTATTTTTCTCTTCTGCAGAGCTCTTACTAGAAACATCGCTACTGACTGCATAATGAAGGCCGAGGCCCTAGCCCCGAATGGAAGTACTATGTCTACGTAGTATTTCCCTTCGACGTTGATGGTGGTGAGGGGCCAGTCGAGGGGGCAGATTGGAAAATGCCTGTAGGCCCTCGAGAGGTCATTGACCGCCAATGACTTCACATGATTTTTTATTATCAGCTCCACTGCTTGATCCACCGTAGGGAGGTTGTGGTAAGCCAGGGCAAGATTATATCTGTTCTTAGCAATGAACTTGTTGATGCCTCCATCTGGGTAGGAGAAGTCGACGATAATCCTTCTCTCTTTTAAATCGCTCTTCGGTCTAGTCATGATGGGGCTGACATGGGACCAGGGGTTGAATGGTGGGACACTGTATGGGCCTGCCAGCGCACCATGAGTAAGTTCAGTTGCGATGTATTTTTTGACATGTGCAGGGTGCTGTTGTGCAGACATGTGGTTATGCATATGTATCTGGTTAGATGGACCGCCAGTGTACTGCATAGGAAAGCCTAATCTGACGCCGTCCATGATCATTTTATCGTCGCTGTGGCCTGTTACCTCAGCCCCCCATACTCCCGTAGCGAGTGTTGTCCTAATAGGGAGACGGGCCGAGCGCCAGTTCGGGGCATTGGTTAGCTTAACGGAGTTATAAATTCTAGTCATTTCAGAGGGCATTTGTTTGATAGGTTCAGGCCAGTCGTGGTATGCATCAAAGGAAGCGTTTTGGCCTACCTGTTGTTGGCTAGTTATGCTCAGGGAGCACTGATCCAGGCTTGCTGGTATGATGATTGTGTAAGTCCATCTGATTGTATACTTTCCTCGGCGTTTAACACTTCAGACTCGAGGTGAGGCTGTGTTGTTGTTCCGTCCTGAGTGGAAAGTGGGCGGGGCCGAGGCGGTTTGTTTACCTCGGGGAGGCTGTCAACATTGTGTTCTCGCGGCGAGCGAGAAGTTGGGCGTGGCCCTTGTAATGTTTTGATTTCGGATGGGGAGAGACTGTTTGTTTGTTGGCACTGAGAGTCTCGCCCCGAGTCTATAATCATGTGAGAGTTTTGACTGCTTAATCCGGAGATGTTGTCACGTTTTTGATGCTGTGTATGGTCTGAGTCCTTTGATTTCCAGTTCTGAACTTCTGTGTGGAAGGCCGAGTCAATCCTAGGGCAGCCATGACAGTTTGCCGTGGCCTCGCCTAGCAGACTCGATTCAGGGGGCGGTATGGTGTCTTCTCCCCTGCGACTCGACTGGAGAACTAGTTTTTTATCCCGTCGTTACCGCTCTTTTTATTATATGCACCAGGCTTCCTTGGGTAGCCTGAATCACTATGCATTTTGGATTGAGCGGCTTTTTTGTTGTTGCAGTCCTTGACTGGATGGCTGTTCTCCCTGCCTTTGATGGCGTAAAAACAGTAGCCGCAGGCATGGACCAGGGTTACCTCGCCTGACAGATGCGGAGATGTCTTGCTGCAGGTATCCAAATTGTATGCGGGGCATGGGGCTCTTTCAACCGAAGAGGCGGAGGTTTTTGCGACATTTCCAGGGCACCAGGCAAGCTTTGAATGATATTCTGCAAAGGTGGCTGTATCCTGCCACCTTGCTTGACGGTGAAGCACTAAATCAAAACATGCCTTTGTCCATGCGTGAGTGTGTAGCCACTCACGCACGGACGCATCCTCAGCCATATTAGCAAGATGCTGTAATTTAAACCACAATTTAGATTCTTCTGGCACTGTGCTCATAAGCATCCTTGCAAAGCCGCAGGTGTACTCCTGCATGGTGAGCTCTCTCTTGGCATCCTTAATCCGGCTGGCCATATCGGGGGGGGAGAGAGGTCTCAGGAGCCTCAAAGGGTAGGGCCCTACCTTTTTTATCCGTCGTAGAAGCATACTGGAGCCTCATAGCTTTTCTAACCATCGTGGACCTTTTGTATTTCCTTTTGAGGTTCCTTGGGTTAGGCAGAGAGTCATCGGAAGACTCGCTGGACGATGAGGAGGAAGAGTGGGCGGGGCCCCTCCGGTGCCAGGAGTGGGCGGGGTTGCGACTGTGCAAGTTGGTTTTGTTGTCATTATCACACTTGCACACCCGTTTTCTCTTCCTTCCTCGTGACCAAGACGGCTTGTCCACGAAGTCATCGCTCGAATCTGTGTATTTTTTGGAATGTGACTTTTTCTTCTTCTTGCTTTTAGGCCGGTGCTTAGTGTAGATCTCAGGCTCTGAATCTGAGTCTGATGAGAGAGCCGAGCTGCTCGAGTCCTGGGAAGACGATGACGATGAGGTAGCAGGCGGAGGAGCCCGACGCCTTGACCGGGCGGTGACCCGTTCAGCTGTCGTCGACTCGGGGGCGACCTCAGGAGAGGTCGCGGTCAGGTCATTCCCATGTCCCAGGCAGGCCATTCTTGTTTCTCACGGTTCTACATAGCTTGGTAAACGCGTCAGCCATGAGTTGGTAGGTGTTATCCTTTTCTTCTTCTTTTTTAGTTTTCCTGTATTTTTGGGGGGACTTGGCTGGTGTCTTCTTTTGCTTTACAACAGGCGCTGTCTTCTTAGAAACCACCTTTTTGGGTGACTTTTTAGGCGCGTTAGTCGAGTGGGAGGCAGGCTTTGGCTTAGGCTTTGGGCCTGGGCGTCCTTTGCTCTTCTTGAGAATTTCGGTCGCGCTTTCTCTTTGCTCCGTATTTTCTTCCTGAGTAGGTGACTGAGGGGGAATAGGTTCCCCTGATTGTTGCACATCATCCTCAGACTCTTTTACGTCTTCGATGGTAACTTTTCTGTGGTTGCGGTGGGTATTGGCCATTTTTAAGGCTAATTCCGCTAGAAAAAACTTAGCTAGTTGTCAAGCACGTGTTGCTGCTTGAGCTGCCCGGAGTGGAGAGAGGGCGAGGGCTATGAGTGTAGCCTGGAGTGGTGCCTTATGGGTCTGGTGCCTTATGGGACTTAGAGGGAACAGCTAGGCTGCACTCCCGTCCAATGGCTAGGAATTCCATGAATTCCTTAACTAATTGCCATACAGGTCATGTTTAGCTTTTTTGTGAGTGAGTCCTTTGCCCTATAAAGTAATCTGATTTTGAGAGAGACCTTTTTGATTAGCTTATTCAGGTGAGGTTTGAAAGACAATGAGTTATCTAATAAAAAGCCGATGTATTTGTACTCGGTTGCTTTCATAAGGGTGGAGGGACCCAGTTTTAGGGATGAGGCACACATACTCTGATGTCTTGGTGAGGCAGTGAAATTCATCACACTACATTTGGCAATGATATGTTACACACGTTCCATTCATCTCAGCATGATAATTAAGTCAGGCCAATACTATAACTGTGACTCAAAATGTTGTCTACATAGAAATCTTATCACCTGTAAGATTAATTTCTATTTTTCATGACAAGTCAGTTTTACCCTTGTTACCGTTTTTCACACATCATGATATTGTACATTCCATTCCCATTGTTATACCGTGGGGTATAATCTTCCTAAATGTAATTACTAACTAATATAAAAGTTTTAAAAAGTCTGATAACACCATCATCTCATTTCATAGCCTGTTATAGATCTCATTGTTCCTTTGCCTTGTATTGGTCTCAAGCACTCTGTATCTATCCCACATTGCTTCTGAATCTTTCCATTACTCTGTGTCACAACAGTGACCCAACAAATCATCTTAAAAGGGTTCTATTTGAAACATGAACGTTTGTACAGGTACTAAGTTACAGAGAGAAGTTGAAAGAGAAAGATGACAGAAGAGCGAAGGAGGAGAGATGAAGGTGTGGGCCAGACCGACTCACTAGCAAATCTTGTGTTTAGCACGGGTATTAGCTAGTATAATTATTATAACATAATAATGGAACGAGATAACAATCAAAGGGGATGTGGATTGATCATAGCATAATCTGCACTAATACGATAGAAATACTCAAGATTCATCTTACATTAAGTTCATTTAAGAACATTGACCATTTCAGTAATAATTAAGTAGTTATAGAATTGTTGTTGTTATTCAGGCAGTTTCAGTTAAATCGTACATTATTTTTTTTGGAAATTAAACAACTAGAAGCTAAGGCACTTCTGGCGCACAACACATATTCTCATGCATCGCCTGTAATATACATTATATAATTACAATAATTATTGCATAGTGGATGTAGATATCAGGAAGTGTTGCCAGTGATACTTTGACAGAATGATACAAATATAATACTGACTGCAGGAGAGGCCCACACAAGTATATTGTTTACACGTGTCCACACATTTCGAACCCACCATATACCAAAATAGTATACAAATATTTTCATGTACCCAAGATAACAGAGGTTAATGAACCCTATGTGTAATATGTTGTATAAATACTCACCCACATACGAGGATGCCTGTTCAGCATGCTTCAATACTCAATGTACTGACCGGATAATGCAGTGTTCATTTATTTCCCTGTTTGGCATGTTGGCTGTTATCAAGTTTTGCGGCACTCTTATAATGTTCCTGGTAACGATCGTAGTGGTAGAATGCAAGACACATTTTTCTGCTATCAATGGTAGATATTTGTCCTGAGACGCCGTTCGTGTTCGTATATCAGAGTGTTTTGGTCTCACAGGATTTTGAATCCGCTGAAGAAACATGCCCCTTCATGCTCTTTACGTTTGTTTGCACTGCCAAGCCTTAATAGTTACAGCGGACTGCTTTACTCCGTGAAAGATATATAGGTCGTGCAGCGTTTGATAAATTCAGTATCTATAATTAATTCATCTTGTTGTAGTCTTCATTGATTTATTTATAAGATCGACGTATGGCCGTCTTATATAGTGAGAGAACCTTTGCCAAAACCACTATAAACGGTTCAATATTCCATAACCGGGAAGCTATAACTAGCATTTTAGGACAACTTGGGGAGTTGGATTATCGAGTTACATTATCAAGTATACGTTTAACCCGGCCAATAAAAACATCTCATACATAATATTACACAAAAAGATGGGTTTGTACAAAAAAAGAGTTCTATCTAGTTCTGCCAAAAGCTCTAAAATTCTGGAATAGAAGACTCACGGAAAAGGTGACTGGGGAAATATTTGTCTAGCATGTACATACTTAATGAATATGATATTATGCCTTTATGTTTTGTCAATATAATGTGTAACCTTGTGTGACTAAGCCTGGGATAGGGTACGGAATAAGGGATATTAGAGATCATAATATGTGGCAGGTGTAAATAATCACTCAGGACAGCTTATGTTTTGTTTTTACTTTAGTCAAATAAAAGTTCATGTTGCCGTGATCCTCGTTAGTTTGGTTTACATTACATGTGAGGAGAAAGATTGGATGCCTTATTAGCATATATATTGATTATTTATATTTGGTCATATCTGGGCGAGAGAGGAAACACGCCACTTGAATGCGATATCCTACTCTTTTCAGTCATTATAACATTTATACTTGCACATATCCTAAGGTAGCTGCCACTTATGATCCAGTGGGCGTGCACTGCATCGTAGATTATTATGGGTGATTAGTGAAATTAGGAATATTATAGCCTACTCAGTTTGCTTCGTTTCTCGAAGATATAGCAACGGACGGAAGGGGATTGATTTTACAATCCCATCATTATTTTGCTGAGTTTTCTCCTAGTCGGAGTGGTAAAATGTTTTGCAAATTATCATCCAAATTTCAACCCAACAAGATATAGCATCCATAAAGTGCCATGAATATTAGTGCTGGACAAGGCAAAATATATTTGAGTGATTGAAACAATTGCAATGCAATATTTTATGGCTGTCTCGATTATGTTAGTAGCGTAAGATATAGGCTACTGATTTTATTCGATCTATTATTATTTAACACGTTCCAAAGCATGGGTGGACCTATTACAGGCTATTTAGTCAATAAGGAATGCATTGCTCGATCCTTTCGACCTGCTTGGTTCTTTGCTTTGAAATCGAAGATAGTCCTGATGTGAATCACAATTATATATCAACAAAGCATGATTGAATCTTTTATCTAGATCGAGGCAGCACTCAACAGGTCTAAAACATGGGGATCGACTACAAAAAGTAAATAATGATAAATACTTTAAACCCATTCCCCCTACGCGCCTATCCATACAATGTTAAATGAAGAAAAACTTCTCCTTCGTTCCAAATATGGGCCTCGCTAGTATAACGGATCTCGTCTCACGTGATCTGAATGTAGAAACAGACGAGAAAGGCACCCGGATGTTCCGGGACTATATTTTGTATTTCTCCGCCGACACAGACCTGTCGCTGACTGATAGGAAATGAGGCCGCGACCCGAAGGCGAGTTGATGATCATGGCGACAAACATTAGGCAAAGGGTGGGCCAGGGTCACTTTTCGGGCTTATCATGGATTGAAGAACATTAGGAAGAATTACGAAGAAGAATAGGCCGGGGAGGTAAGGCGAATGAGAGATGTGATGAGATGTAGCTAGATGTTTCATGGTCGTATGTCGGCCCAGTGAAGAAATGCGCGAGAGCCACCACCACCTTTCATCCCGATAATATATTTATGGGCTATACTGATAATTTTTTTCTGTGTATTTTACTTGATTGAAGACTTGTTCATTACTATGGTCCATTAAATGAAGACTAATGTTGTCTATCTGTTTCAGAGCATTCACGCACCAAGTTTATTAGGGATTTTTGCCTACATGATTTTAGTGCCCTCAGATTATTTAAAACTGCAATCTCAGTTATTGCGACAAGATATTCATAACAAATTTACTCATAATTATTATGACTTATAGAAGTCAATTTACCTATATTCTGCTGTTATAGGCCTACGTTTAATATGCTATCATACAAGAATTTAGAGTCGAATCGGCCCAAGAGAAAACGGCCACCGGTGGGTGATAATAAGTGAATCTCTCCCAAGAAAGGATTTCAGCGGGGTCCCGAAATGTAAGCCCTGTATAGCAAAACCAATCCAACAACACCCTCCTGAATTAGGATCGAATGTTTTTTTAGAAATGTTCAAACAAAACGGAATAAAAAGTAGAAAATCTTTAGTTTTTGACCGATGTTAACTGAATGTATAGCTCTAACAGGCTGTTGTGTAGAACTGATTTCTATATAATTTTGATTTATGTATAGAATACTATCGAATATTGATGTGTCATTTGATAATAACTGCATAAAGAAGATAGAAGAATTTGATTCATGAAAATAGTTTGATGGGAATGCATATATGCGGTCTTTGTGATTGCTTAAACATAATGAAATTGGTCCCAAGCTAAAAAAAAAAAAAAAAAAAGAAAACAGGTCGAAGGCCTACTACAAGAACTCTGAACGCATGCATTGGAAAGGCTACTTTGCTCTGCCAAGTCCAGTAAAGATATGTGGAAACATTTGAAGTGACAAAGTGGAAAGCTCTACTCATTATATTGTCTTCAAGATCATGTCATATAAATCACTAACACTTTAAAACCTCTTTATACACGTGACCAAGTGACTATCTATTCAATTCTTAATCATAATTATATGTACTTCTTTTGTACAAATGCAACCTGCATATATTTTGAAACTGTATATATTTTGAAATTGGGTAAATGAAGGGACTTGAAATACCCAGTATAAATAACATTAGTAAATAAATAGATTTCCAATTCTGTATTATATATATCAAGAGAAATCATTAACGACACATTAATCAAAACGTGTGTTGACAGAAACTATTAACGTTGTAGTGTGAATTTATCCTACTATAGTTGGCTTCTAGATGGTCATTACTGTTATATTCTATTACATGCCAGAAGGAGCGATGCATTTCGTTGAATAGTGGAAATGGACGAGCGCTTTGTGAGCAAGCCTTAGATCCCGTCTGTCATCCCTAATTACTGTGACCAGCCAAAGCCATTGTCCTAGATATCATGCTTTCAAAGGCTTTAATTTCATATTGTATTTAACTGTCCATCGGATGCCACCGTGGAATAGTTATTGGTTTTGACAATGCGATATCAGGAGAACCTATTTCTCCATCTGACTGTCCCCATAGTCATGAATAACATTACTGATGTCGATCTACAGCGGATTTTTCCCCCCAGAAAGATTCAGTGTTGGGGAACAAGAGTTCTAGGCAGCATTATTTCACTGCCTGTTCCGAGGTATGATATGTAATCACATTCATTCCAAACTTTCTTTTCACATCTGTCATAAAATTTTGTATTTCACAATATTAGGGGGTGTATTGAATTTAATACAATATAATATAAGACCATGCCAATTTCATTCTCTAATACCTAAAGGGAGGCCGAGTCGTCTGATTCATGTATTAATATTAAAATGTTATGCTATAGCCATTTTCAGTTAAGATATTATATCACAATTTGATGTTTACTTTCATTTACTTTGTCCCTTTATCACGATTTGTTCTCACATGGTTGCTAATTCAGGGCCTAATCACTCGCATTTTCATTCGATTATACCGTACCTTTACATACAATAAAATCCAATTAGATAAATCCTACATCATTAGAGAAATCATATTCATTTGTATTTGAATCATATTGATCTGTTATGACGCGCGGTGTATACCAGAGGTCTGATTCTTATAAAAATTACTTCTATAATTACATGAAACACGGATATAGATAAAAACTGGAACAAGTTTTTTATTACTTAAACATTTAAATGCATATGGGAATATGTAAAGATGAGTTGTACAAAAATGGAGATCACACAAAACATCATTTTGCAGTGCGTGTATTGTTTCTTCTTCTGGTATGCGATACATTTAGCTTCCTCGTTAATTTCTCTCATAAAATCAATGCCAACAATCTCATGGACAAACCCGATGAAATGTAAGCGGTCGGTATATATACTCATACGATACATCGAATCATCAGTATACTTTACAAGGGACACATATTTAGCGCTTTCCGTTGATAAAATGCCCCTAGTCTTTGTAGGGCGTGAACAAAGACATGACATAGCCTACCCTATCGAATATGCAACCATTACCTTGGCAAGGTTGTGTCGGATAGAATTTCGCAAATATTTGTTCGAGTCAGGAATGACTTATATGATTGCAACGATTCTACCCTTAACCTCATTGAATGATGCCCTTCTGCAGGCAAATCAACCCATTGCATTCGGCATTTGGATCAATTTACAACAAGTGTATAATTATGCTGTATAGTATGCCACAAGCATGAATCTCTACGTATTCCAATACTAAGTCACCAGTTTCCGTGGGATGGTGAAACCTGAACATAAAAGGGGGTGTCGAGAGCAATTGTGTAGATAGAACAAATAACCACGCGTGGTGCATGACCAGAGGTATTGCAATTGTCAATGTTGTGTTACACGATTCAGCAGAATTAGGATAATTAATGCCATGAAAATAGTTCATTGGTATTGATTTAATATCGAATAATTCAGGAATAGCAATAGTGTATTTCAAAAGCGAAGAGAGGTATACCTTGGATGTTTACCATATGGCTGTGAATAAAGTTTCTGAATTGATTATTCAAACATAATAAGTCAATTAGGTTGAGCTCAATTATTTCGAGGTTTCTCAGTTTGCCTCAGTCGCTAGTGTCATGCTAAGAAAAAAATTATTGTAATGAAAAAATTGTCTTGATGAGAATAACATTCATTTGCAACGAGCACAGACATTCGCATTCATTTTGCTTCATTATAGCAGAGAGGTATTTATGCATACCTCCCTGGTAATAGATAAATGAAATGGCGTAAATTGGTTATACATGACTAGATTCTTTTATAACAGACACCTTGCTTAAATGTACTATACCATGCATAGACACGCGTTCTAACCGTTCAGATCAACATATTATTTTAATTTATTACCCAAAAAGTAAGGGTTGTCGACATAAACAAAACTAAAATGGGTTATAAAAAATAAAATTGGTAATAACATAAATGGCTTATAGAAAATAAAATTGGTAATAACATAAACTTCAAGCACCTGTTTTTTGAGATTTACATGCCTTATAGAAATCCTGTTTTTTTGCTGGGAAAATTTAGACCCCCGTTTTAAGGAAGCTTAATTTATCAGGCAATGAATGTTAGAACAGGGCAGTCCTCTGAGATTCATACAATTGTCTTAAAATCAAAGCAAAGTCTCACAAAATATTTTTAATATTTGTCATACAGCAAAGTAATCAAGCATACCACGACGATCGCTGATCCGTTCATAAGTTACAATCATACATTAAGCTGTATCGCTTAGATTGGAAATTACCCTCAATCCCAAATAGGTCTCAAAGTTGTGAACCCTTTCCTTATTAATCATAGTGTCCTTTATCTTCGTCTCCGTCCAAACATGTGTTTACTGCAAGACTGCTGTATACATACGTTATAATCAAAAGATCCGGGAGATTTTGCACCACAGTTGTACTCTATACAGGTCTGCATGACGTCATTCCAAGAACGCTTGGTGGCAGTCGCCGGAAGTGCTTGCAAATGCAAATCTATCCATTGTTCAGTCAGAAGATTTCGTCCTTCAAGTGAGCTTCCGCGACCTCCACCTTCTTCCCCAACATCTCCTAGTCTCCCACCTGCACTCCTTCCATCATCATCATCTCCCCCTTTGATAGCACCTTCTTGACCACCACCACCGTCACCCCTCCATGGTGGAGGAGGTGATTTTATTTTCTCCTCGTTGTCCGAGCTTGAGACCGGCAAAGAAGGGGAAGAGGGGAACCTTTCGGAGGAGGGGGAGGAGTGGGATGATGGAGAGGAAAAGGAGGAAGATGAAAACGACCTCTTTTTCCAGCTCGCAATACATTTTGAATAGATGCAGCTTCCGTACCTCGAATGCACTAGACCTGCACATCGCGCTTCAATACATGACAATAAAGGGTCGACCTGGCGTTTAGTGGCAACGAAACCTCCACTACTTTCTAACTCTTGTAGCGGTCGCTCTTGCTGCAACTGTTGGAGGTTTAGTTGTTGCTGATGATGCAATTCAAGTGAGGTCGAAGCACCGCTCAGTGGTGAGGTTGATTGACACCAGGTCTGACAGTCTCTGAGGTTTTTATTCAATCGAGTCATACACAAGTTCGTACAAAGGGCTGTCATCGAACTGGCAATGAACGTGACGCTGAAAGAAGAAGGCGATAATTATCATACAGATGTAACGGCAGTAATTGGCAAGGTGGTAGTACAGTGCTGATTAAAGTGACACTTCTCACTGTTCTAGCCTTTATTCACGAGTAACGGAATTTCAACTCAATTTTCTGGTATCTAGTACTTCTTAACTTTCCTAACTATCCCCTGGTGATATCAAAACTATGTAATCCATAGTATGAGATATTTGGTCAAAATAGTAAGTAAATTCATTTCGATTGGCAACCTGAAATTCAGAGTGCCAGTTGGGTTGGCATCTGGAGTTATGTAACCCCAGGTCGGGGCCCCATGTCACTCTATCTATTTTGGGGTGTGGTCACTGATACAGGGTGGTGATTGGTCAATAAAATGGAAATTAGTTTCTTTCCTGTCCGCTTGGAGCATGGGGGCAGCACCTCATGGTGGCTAAACCCGTTCCTCTGGGATTTGAAATGAGTAGAGGCTTCTGACCCATTCGTTTCACATATTCAATGATCATTGAATGAAAACACAATGTTAGTATTCAATACTTCAGATACTGCTATACCTATCATATATGATTACACTGAAAAAGTTTCATGCATGAGATTTCATGACTACAACTCATTTTAACTATCTAAGCCACTTTAAGAACACCCCCTCCCCCACCGAGAAGCCCCAATTACAATTGGGAGTGAGTTCCATCATACTAGACTTAATAATCTAAATGTAATTAATGTCTGGTCTACACGTGTCTCGTACACTGTTGAAGCATACGTTTCTATATTATATGGACCCTTCTTCTTTTCGATTTTGAAATGTTGGATTGAATAAGGAAGGTCTGTTCATTTACTCCACGCTTAACTGCAAAACGATGTTAAAGCTTTTTACCTGTTTGATCATACTAACGCAATACTCTTTGACAGCAGGTTCCCGTACAGACGGTCTAATTGAAAGTACGGCGATACAAATTGGGGCAAATATTTAATTGAATTAAATAAGGTAAGTACTAATTAATACTCACGTGTCATCTCTATCGTCATGTTTAGACTCGCCAGGATAGTAAATCCTGAATGATGAGACTGAAATATACAAAATATTGCTATTAAGCCAAATAGATCATAAATGCAGCGCAACGCATTGCATTGTGCTAGAAGACGTTAGCCGAGTCAACATTTTCAACATTTCATCACACGAGTCGCCCACTTTGTCAGGCTCTTTTTTATCAATTGACATCTAATTGATATTAACACTCGGACAGGTTCTCCTAACTACATTTGCTCAGCCTTCACACACCCATTAACTTATGAGCCTGTTTCCTATCCCCCTCGGATGCTATTAAATAAAGCGTTGAGGTAATTTTTAACGAATAACTTTGGATACCACTACGCCTAATGGGACTGTTTGTTTTTAGTTGCTGAGTTGCAGAAATCTTTATAGAATGTTCTTACAGTAACAGCAAGTTGGTAATTGAGTACTGATGTAGTTATACCACATTTTTTTCATGTTTATTTGTAGTTTTTGTCACCTGTGAAAATAAGGGAAATACAATACATTTATCAACCATAAATACCAACATTTGAGTATTGATAAGTTGATGTTAGTGGTGGCATACCTCACATGGAAGCTACATGTCATGATATTTTATCTGAGCGAAATGTGCCATCGACAACACTTTTTAGGTCCTTTACCACCATTCCGCTGAAAACGCACGTATTTCCATTTTGATCATTTGCAAGTCAGTTTCCACTTGGCCATCCCAAAGGGATACTAGTCGCTTAGTATATCAGATATACCCAATAATAGTATCCCCTTAATTTGCATTGTCCGCAATAAACATGACCATGTCCACTCTGTCCCGCCATTACAAAGTGACAAAACCACAGGGTAAATTCTATCACAAAAGGAAATAGTTTCCCAGGCCCTACTGGGGGTATTTATGCGAGAAACACAAACAGACGTTAGGCAAATGATGCAATTTGCCTAGTTCCTTCAATACACCATCGGAACTACTGATGGCAGCAAAGATGTCCAGGTCGGAGAGGAAAACAATATTGACAGAACCACAAAATAAAGAAAGCGAATGTGACTGTAATAGTGCATTTTATTGGCTATGACCCCGATGCTTTTATAACAATATTTCATCCTTTTACACATACAACGTTCTTTGGGTGTCTTTTTAAAAAAACAAAAAAAACACAAAAAAATAATCTACTCCTTGCGGCTGTTAACAAATTATTTTGAACTGTGTACATTTCAAAAAAGTTCGTGAGGAATTCTCGTTGAGGATCCAGTTTAATCTTCCCTGGTTACATGTCAAAATTAATTTTAAGTCCAATATTTCATTGGGCACCCAGTTCTGATCGAAAGACAACATAATTATATTTCTCTCAAACGATACTGATCGGAAGTAGAATTTCCTAACTATCAGGTGGTCTTCTCTAACGAATGGACATGGTTGCCCTAGAAGAGCCTTGCGTCTCCCAGATGATATATATTA
Organism: Sthenelais limicola; assembly: GCA_942159475.1. Lineage (NCBI taxonomy): Eukaryota > Metazoa > Annelida > Polychaeta > Phyllodocida > Sigalionidae > Sthenelais > Sthenelais limicola. The sequence goes on along the minus strand of OW804097.1, from coordinate 63,635,054 downwards.
TGTATATATAGCCTATATAATATATGTATAAATGAGCTGGTTAAAGAGTAATACATTCCGTTCGCTAAAGCGAATGGCAAATGGAACATTCTGTATCATTAGGTCCGTCGTCTAGCAGTAAGACCTGGTTATTTTACGATAAACAGTGCACTCGACCGGCCCAATGTCCTACCGAACAAGATTCGACTAGAATCATATTAGAGACAAGAATTCATATTGAACACAGTACATGTCACACGTAAAGGTGTCATGGCTTCTTACGTTTTCTCTCACTGACATAATTAAGGTTGATTAACATTGCGAATGCTATGACGAGTGTGGAGGTTTTAGGAGGGTTTTTTAAATCATTATTCAAGAGTTAAGCTTTGCCTTCAGCTACCATTGGTCTTTAAATGGACTTCATGTTGATAATATACAAACGAGCTACAATACATAATCATATTATTTTCTCATGCATATATATGTCCCTAATCCCACTCGTTCCTGGTTCATTGTCAAATGAGCAAATGTGAACTGTTCGCACACAAATTCAATATATATTTACATGACCCCTTTTTATGCATGCGACTGAAATGTTCGACATGTTTTCCATTGCTTCCAAGTCCAAAGCATGATTATCTATGTAATCTGGACAGGGACTTGGGTAAACTACGAGAAAAAGAAAGCATGAACTCCGCTTGATCCGTTCGCCCAGCTCTCTCTCTCTCTCTCTTGCTCTTTCTGTGTCCTATATATGCAACAGGTCTCCCAGTGTCAGGGGGGCCATTTTGTGCTCGGCATCAATGAGCAGTGGGGTAACAAGATTGGGGGAACCTTTTATTTTTTTCAAGTACGAATACACTCATCCAGTACCGTGCACAAAGAAAATCAGAATAATTTGTCTTGCGGGGAGGACCTAACAAAGTCAGCAGGGTTAATTGGTGCGACAAGTATACGGCTCCATCAAGACAATCTGAGGGTACCCCAAGGAGGTGGGAGGTGACTGATCCACCTACGCCTTCCCTGTGCACTTAGAAGGGATTTATTGTGGATACCAGTAACTGTCAGACATCATTGCTTACCCCAACTATGTAGCTTGTTCTTTCAACGGACATATATCCGAGTTTAGAATCTTACATATATTATACATTTTCCCTTTCGATTATAACCTTAATACTGTTCATCATTCATAGAAATCGATTTATATTCAACGGCCCACTATCTTCAACATTAAGTATTATCTAATGAATAAGTGTTTCGGAGCGATGTGGAGATTTTCGAATGTGTGCTTTTAACAAAACATCTGAGGACACCTATAGTGTCTTTTTTCGAACTTTCTAAATCAATTATATGGCGATCGTATTCATATAGGTATCACACACCAATTTCTACCAGGAAAGAAAGTTCACAGAGATTAAACCCTAAAGATCCTTTCCACAAACTCACAAAATATCTAACTGAACTTGGCTTCGGTGTTGCTTGAATTCAGTATAATACACTGCACGAAGTTGCGCTGGGAGCAATGCTGATTGTGTCAATGCGCGACTGGCAAACCCTCAACTAGGATAAATTGTTTGTTCATAGAACATAGAAATACGTAACGACACGCTGTTAAAGGTAACTACCAGCGTTCAATAAAAAAAGAAGGAATCATAGAATTCTTTTTTAAAACGTTAGATTTGGGGAACTCAAAATATCAACATAAAAACCATATATCATAGAATTAATTTTTATTTCAGGAACCATTGAAATTTACTACCATTCGGAAAAGGCTGTTTCCCACCATTTTTTTCCAGAATTTCAGGTGATTGAATCATGCGATTTCCTTTAAAGTCTGCGTATACATAGCTGACATATTATTTTTCCCTCTCAATTAAAAAACGGGGGGTCATAGAATGTTTAAAAAAGGTGCTGACGACGCTGGCATTTACCTTTAAAGCTGGATTCTCAGTTAACATCGGTCAAAAGCTAGATTTTTTCCACTTTTTTGTTCCGGTCTTTTCCAAGTAATCTAAAAGTCATTTGACCAATATTTTGGAGGATTTTATCCGGTTGTTTTTGCTACAGCGCTTCATAAAAGTCCCCATTTATATTTCGGAGACCACTGAAATCCGGACACGACTTCACTTATTATCACTCTCCGGCGGCCGTTTTCTCTCGGGTGATTCTAATTGAAGTATTCGTATAAAAATAAAACAGTCGCAAAATAATGATAAATTCAGTCCTATGAATCATAATATGAGTAAATCGGGTATTTTTGTTGTTGTAGTAGCTGAGAATGCAGCTTTAACTAAATTTAACTAAAAAAATTTGGGCACACTCTGCAAGAACTGATGAACAGGCAGATGTGCCCCCCCCCCTCCACACACATACACCACCACTTTGCACTTTGTAGCGCAACAAATAATACCGTATATTATATATCTATAACATGGGTCCTGTAAATAGGGTTTTCGTACCGTACAATATCTATCTTTACACTGAACAGTAAAAGACAGGTAACATGCGTTGTTCTAGGGCCATTCTAAGGTAGTGTCTGGGATTGAGTTCCTGAGTCCTTCAAGTATTCACAACTAATAGGCCTACTTTCTGACTAGTTATTCCCTTATATATGTTATCAAAAGTGATTGTGAAACCATAACCATGTACTAACGTATACTCTTTGAACTTCCTAATGTACCAGACATCACGTTTGATTGAATGATTGTTTCGAAATAATGGAAGAGAAATCGGATGGATAATCTAGTGTTCACGAACATGTACCTAGTGTCTGGGATTGAGTTCCTGAGTCCTTCAAGTATTCACAACTAATAGGCCTACTTTCTGACTAGTTATTCCCTTATATATGTTATCAAAAGTGATTGTGAAACCATAACCATGTACTAACGTATACTCTTTGAACTTCCTAATGTACCAGACATCACGTTTGATTGAATGATTGTTTCGAAATAATGGAAGAGAAATCGGATGGATAATCTAGTGTTCACGAACATGTACCTATGAACTTTGTCGCATTATGGGAACCACAAAGGGACCGTCACTATGCCGGTTATGTTCCATTTGCCGTTCTAAAAGGTGTATCCATATATAAACATTTAAATCCGCCCATCTAATGGTGGCTTTGAATGGTCTTTTGTAGGATTCAACCACGAATAAGTAATTAACATTAAAGTGCAACGGTTTTCCGATTTGACCGCATTCAGGTAATTATTGGAACAATAACTTTTGAACAGTACAATCAAACACACCTAGGTGGAGAGTCACAAATGCACAGAGACAAACTAAATTATTTGCAGAACTGATGTAAAAAATACTTTATAGAAAGGATTCGTGACAATGAAAACTTAGTAGATAATGTATACACATTATACGCTATTCGGCATACTGTTGCTGTCGAAATGATAGCGCCCCATTCTTGAACATATTGACAGTCCGCCCACTCCCAAGTACCAATGCAGGTCTTTGTTCCACACATAGCGGAGGTTAAATACCAGGAATGTGAACTGCCCCAAGTCAGGGTGTTTGTGTACAAAGGCGAATAAGAAATAGCAGCTACAGACCTTCAGCCTTATTTAGAGTACTCGGACGAGGACATGTCTCTACGCTTTCTATTTCCTTTTGAGAAGGATGTATGTTGGGATATAAGATTTGATGGATTATAAGATTTTTTACCAGGCTGTTTACTTCAGCTCCTATAGTAGCTGGTCTTCCACTGACTCCTGGGGTAGTATACCTCTATCTATTGCTGAGATGAAACGCGCTAACGCGGGTGCAATACCCTACTCTTACTAGCAATACTAGCAATTGTTTAACGTGCTTATAGTGCAGTCATACGTAACAACATACATATGACACCGGCCTTCCATAACCCAGTCAGGAAACAATATTATACATCGAAAGGATGAATGAATTCTCCTGGCGTACTATACAAAATTACATTCATGCAGGCCTTGTTTCTTATACGTTCCGAATAGAAAGAGCACTGGTTCTTTATTCAGCCAATTTACGTCAAACAAACTGGACAGCTCGGGGGCGTTATTTGCTGATACACAAAATGAAAACTCATTGAATTGTGGGTCATGTTGGCACAATATTTAATGACTCTTCAAGCACCAAATTACACCTTCGCTTCCACTCTGCCCTCACCATAGTAATTATATAAACAATCAGGTATTGATAACCAAGGCATTGGGCTCAGGCGTACTATGTTGCCTGTGCAAGTCTTTCCCTCTCAGTTTCCATAGAGATTGGAGTTTCTCAGTGGTCTAGACTGCATTCATGCATTTCGTCTAACATGACTTCGGATCTGGGTTGCTTTGAAATATTGAAAAACGATTGTCTAAGGTTTTCCCTAAACAAGTTGGAATAACTTACAATTCTAGTATGCGAAGTAAAAGACCACACATGTCACTATTGCTATATATAACATATAGTTATAGTGGCTTATATGCTATATACCACTATTACCACTTTCGTTATATACGTATATAGCAATAGAGGCATGTATGGTGTTTTCTAGCCACGTCTGCGATTGATTGGTTAATTTTATTCTTTATTTTGTTTCCAAAATTTTTCCATTTCTGATTTCTAAGGTCTTGGATGCGAGATACAATGAAAACAAATATTAACAAAACGGCAATGCCAACTGTAGTTGGAAAATGATATATATGTGACCAGCCAAGCAGAAAGGGGACTCCAGGGGCAAATTTTCGAATTTGGGTTTATTATAGATTCTGAATATGCATGTCCTCCCGAGTTAATAACCGAAAAAAATAGTTGAAAATTCCCAGAATTTGCCGAGATATGGGCTTTTTTGTAAAGTTATGTTAGTTTTCAGTAGATGATCTCAAATAGGTTGGGGGAGTGACTCATTTTACTGTGACACATCATATGTACAAAAAATAAATATTAAAAAAATAATAATAAATGACATGGGTGTACAGACGGGGAAATGAGCATTATAAAAGTGAAAGAATTTTGTTGATACTCCAAAAAATAGTAAAGTTACAGACTTTCAAAGTTACCTCCCTCTCAGAATTACTAATATAAACATTTGTGACAGTGACGTCATGAATATGATTTGACTCCTAGCGGGAATACCAGGAAGTATAACTCCCGCGGGAAGGTCCCTTTCTACTTGGCGGGTCACATATAGATCAAAGATAATGAAGATAATTTTATTTTTCTTCTTAATCTTACAATACAATTCTAAATAATTGAGACGACTCAAAACACGAAGGGACACAGATATTTGTATTTGAAGGACGTTTAATTCTTTGGGGCGATCTACGTTTCGGTCTGCTTTTGACCTTCGTTATATATATACAATTATTTATAATGACCAGACAGACATGCTGTAAAATCCGGCTAATGTGTATGGCCTTCGGCATTTAAAATATGGATCCAGTTAAGTGAATAGTGGCATTGTAGGTGCGAGGTCACACCGACTCATAGACTCATAGAAAGCGTCATGTTTTCGAGGTTGGACAGTGATTAGTTTTAGAGCTCTCGATTATTTTCCTGTCTAAGCAAGATTGCCAACATGTAGACCGACCACGGGGCACGAATGGTTTTTCTACGAGTGACAAAAACATGCCTGGAATGACGAAAGCCCATAGCATCACGGTCAACACAATTCACTTAGGTATATTTGAGGAAGAGAAAGGAGGGGTATTGCGAAATAGGTGGGTGTGAGGAGGGATAACGCGGAGGTTGGGACATCTGCGGCCATCGATGACTTTGTCCCTGACTGAATGAGCGAAACATGGCACTTGATGAAAGCCACAGAAAATATTTTACTAACTAAGATGTCGCCCTCATATCCATGTAACAGGCCTCAGGGGGTATAATCCGATCAACAGCAGGTACCTCAGGATTTAAGGGTTCCTTTAAGCTCTCTCAACGTCGGAATGAATCATGTTGCATAAGGACTATATATATAGGAACCACACACCTTTGATACATATATAGATCATTCAACTGCCCAGGGGGTACTTCTATTCCTGGTGAATGAAACCTCCCGGCCAAAAGAGTATTATTATTATTATTATTATAAAATTGTTATTCCAATACCTTTCATACATATGCAGTCGATGCTACATTGTCATACATATAAAAATCTTATCAAAATAGGGTGAACATCATCTGCTATGCAGGTCTTCCTGAGTACTCTATAACCTCTCTATAATACCCTATAAATAGCGTGTTTTGATGTCCAACCCTAATGACAGGACATCTGGTTGTAAACATTACTTGCGTCACGAGAAACACTTCATTTAAACAGTTAGTATTGTATTCATTCAGGAAAGGTATCCTCAAAATGGGTAACTTGGAATAATCATTGGGTGTGGTGTATGTTTTCTAAAAATTCTCAAATTGATTTTATAATTAAGGTTTTCAGATCAATATAGCGTCAATTAGTTGATCGCAATTATTTCTGACAACTGAATGCTAGACAAACAGTGAATCACCCATAGTCTAGAAATAATTTCATCTGTGGCAAAGTATCTATGGGAAATACATTGAAGCGTTAATTCTTCAAGTCATGTGCAATATTTCACTTTGAAGCACACTTTTCACAACCAACACTGACCCGTTTAGCTGGGCACTGGATTTTGCCTGTATCTCAGCAATTATCTCTTATCTCTGCATATATATATGCACATCGCACTTCCTTCACTTACGTCTTATCTTGCCAGTGTCATAGATCCTGGCAGCTTTTACTGGAGAAGATATTGGCTCCATATTGGTTGGGATTGCTGGGCTTTGTCTTTGGAATAAAACATATATGTTTGTCCATACGAGTGTATTGTTCTGTCTATGCCATGTACTACCAAGACACTAACGCAAGGATTTGCCGACGAGTATCACAGTTACCATTGTCTTACACTAGCAGTATTATTGCTTTATCCAGATATAAATTAGTCATAGTGGGCCCAATTCCTCCCAGGAAGTGTTTCCCACTCTATTTTTATAATGCACACTTGTAGGGGGAAAAAGGCGTCAGAGTAAAAGGGTATACCAGTTGGATAAGCTTTGAAGAGCTTATAAAGCTAATTGTGCCTGAAGAACCAATGAATATTCATAGAGAGCAAATATACCTTGTACTGTCAGCAAGATTTGTAAGTGAAATACAAACTTTTGTGAAAGCCACTGGGCAGGTCCAACACTCGAGAGAGCAAGGCCTATCGCCAGCAAACTGCTTCAACAAATTGAGCTATCTACCAGCCCTAAGTCAAAGCCCAGAGCGGCTGTATGTAAAAAGGCCATATCCTTCATTCTCACATCTCGGCTCTGTCCTCAACTTTGTGTTCATTGTGATTTCTTCCCCGGCAAGGTATAAATCTCTTCGTGCAGCTAGCGTAAAGCAAGTTCCCTTATGCATTCACTCTTCTATCAGGCATACAAAGGTAAGGACCAGTTGAACATCTATTTACAGGAACCATACCGCATAAGATAACCTAGGCTTCACAATTCCCTTTCATTTAGCGATTCAAGGTCTCATAATGATTTGAGTACCTTAATATGATATAATATAGTATAACATAATTTAAGACAGTAATATTTAAGACAGCATCAGATAGATAAAATTACTGTGACCGAGTGTAGATATCCCAGTCCAAGTACCGCCTATGTTCGCAGATCGTATTAGCGATATCAAATGGGACGTCCATATCTCATTAAAATTTAGATTTCATAACATTCAGAACTAGGACGCATTATTTGAAGAGATATGCAAATAGGTTAAAATTCTAAATGTTCCTTCAGAATCCTAGAGTAAAAGAAGTCGTCTATTAACTAGGGAAACTATGTCATATGGCCAAACGTAGCTCTCCGAAGCTTTCCGTGGGGTTTAGTTTTCTATCCTGAAGATGTACCGTTTATAGGTCACTTTCAAGCGAATAATCTCGTGATATCTCGTAAGATATTTAAGTCTCATGTCAACAGCAATGAAATCGGTCTCGACACTCAATTTTAAGGGCAGGAACTAGATACCAAAATTAGCCGAGTTGCAAACAACCTTCTATGGACTGTTCTAATTTCCATTTCCAGATTCAACAAAGAGTGTCAACAAGATTCACTGCATCTAGTTTGCCCTCTGTATCTGTATGAATAATATGGGGAGATGACTCGGCGGCATGAAACCACACGCTCTTGTATATTCCTTCCTTCCTACTCATATTTTCCACTCAGTTTGCATGCGATTTCAGGTGTTAGGACATAAAGTCAATGTAATGGTACACACGGGGAATACTTGTGAATATTTGCCTTCGTGTGCGTTTCCCTCTCGCATGCGTGAGTAGTATGGACAAATGAGAGCATGGCTCAGGCAGTGCCAGCTCTATTGAGGACAGTATCAGTTAATTTGCTTTGAACTTATGGCATAGGTCGACCGCTGTACATCGGGCTGCCACACCAAGGAGGGCAAAGCGATATAGCTGAGGCATTTTAAATCAAACATGAAAATATTCACCGTCCCGATCAGGGCGCGAATATTGATGTTATGATATTGGAACGATCGTGCGTGCACTTATTAATTTTTTTTAGCAAACAATGTACAGGACAAAGTACATTATGCTCGTGATAACGATCATGTGTAAATTTAATATGATTAACCTGTCCCATCAGACCTGGATGCTTTGACGGCTCACTTTTATCAACGTTAAACCTTTTTCAGGTTTGGATTAGTCATCCTATGTTGAAACAGGATTGTGAACGCCCTTACTATATATGTTTTGGACTGAAACATAATCACATGCTTTTTAGGGTACAGTCACAGATCGAAGGACTAATAATTATAGATCAAAGAGACATCAACAAAGATCTAAAGCTAAGTGGAATTATCCAAAGGTATTTCAGTCCTCCGGCAACACTCACTTATGTAGAAGTTTAGTTTCAACTTCTGGTGAACCAGGAATTCGAGAAGTTGAGGAGAGCTTTTTTGCACAGGGTAAAGTGCACAGTGTTCTCACGGTTCCTTTGTCTCCGACTGTCCCGTTATTGGGCCACATATAGGGGACCCACCCAAGTAACATTTAGCAGGTGGAAACAATCAGCGAAGGGCGGAACGGCAATGGCCTGGGTATGAATAACGAAAATAGACACTATGGGCCAGAAATAGAATGGAGGACTGGCTTATTTAGTTTAGTTTCTACCTCTAAACGCTCTGGGTATGCCAGCAAATGCTTTGCTCGCTGAGACAGGTTGGGATAATGTGATCATTTGATGCGATGCCAGGAGCATGAGGGGAATCAGTTGAAGGTGCACTGTTAGCGATGCAGTAAAACACCCCCTAAGATATGCGACTAAAGTAATTATCACTCTTGCATTACATACCAGGGCTAAAACAAGCTAAAAACAAGCCTTCGCCCGAGGAAGTGTTTCAATTTTCAATTCAATAAATTTCAATTTGAGCAGAATAATGTATTAATTAATATGTTATATCGATACCGAAACTTCCATTAAGACAAAATGCAAAAAGGACATATTTCTAAGTCGGATGAGACCCGATTGTCATACCGCAGATAAAAATATACACTTACCGCTGCATAAACTGAGAAGAAAAACAAGGCTGTAAGCGTACTCCTTCATGTTCCAGCGTTTATAACTTCAGTGTTTCGATAACAATCTTTCTCAACTTGATAAAGCTTCATAGGGAATGTATTGTATAGTTGACGGATGCTTTTCACCCTTCGGTGATCCTGCCGTACTCAGTGCAAAGAAACTTCATTCATAGATGCATGTAAATGCAGAGCTTTCTTCTCTCCCTATCAATGCCACAGGTAGTTCAACTCGAAGTGCATCAGATACCCACCGGGCATTTTATTTTGAAACCACTCTTTCCTCAGCAGCTGTGCTTGGCGGCCGTAGAGTGGCGCTTCTGATCCCATGGCAGCTCTCACCACGCCCTCGCATACATGTGCGCTCCAACGTTCGCAGAACTTCTGTTCATCAATGATGTCACTCTTTTTTGATATCTGACCTGGTTCAGGTCCTGGTGGCTGTGAAAGGGCGGCTATCATTCGGAAAAATAGTTACGTTATCATTTTTCCCCCAAGGTGGTCAGAGTTTCGTAATATCATATCCCAATTGGTGGCCAGTACTTTAGTGCCCGATAACAAATTAGAATATTAGTCCAGTCAATCTGTGGTTTGACCTAACTAATTGCAAAAGAATTTTGTTTTGAAGGAATGTCTTCCTCATATATCCTTTGTTGGCGCCAAAGAAAGTTTATCTCTCTAGCCGCGGGCTAATTCCTGAAATCGCGGCTAGGTGGCCCGATTTTCACGTTTTCGCTGGTAAATCTAGAAATACTCCTTATACGGGGGAGCTTGTATCAAATAAATAGAACTAGTCAAAGTTTCTGATTTTTTAGTCGACTAATTGTGGCTGCTTGCTTGTTTTATTTAAATTGACCATTTTCATTTAGACGTTGCCATACGAATACAAACAAAAGTGAAAACGTATAATAACTGATTACTTTTACTATCAGTAAGATATTTTTAATTTTCAGATTGGCGTATATACTAAAAGAAAAATGTAATTTTGACTAAAATAAAACGTCCCCACGAATACATCTTATTGTTATAAAAAGAACACTTTTCATATTTGATCTGCCTCTCTATCTAACTGTCTCTCGCTCCTGGCCTCTCCTCTCTCCATCTGTCTATCTGTCTCTCTTTGTTAAAACCTTTAACCTCTATTTTGTAGAAATATTTGGTTTCAATGCAAGAGATATTTTTGTGTCTAATGATTTATTAAGGTGAAATAATGATTCTTCGTGGACGAAAACGCATTGGTATATGGATGTTTTGTTGTATGTTTTGTTGTACCGCCTACCCCCCACACCCCCACACAGACCCACACATCCAAAGGTGGGGGCTGCCGGGGAGTCTTTGAAAATTCTATTTATTGCGACTTGTGACTCATGCTCTGGTGGTTTTATTTTATTCTTTTTTTAAAAAAAGAAGTCAAATAGAATAGTATACAATATAAGAAGAGGGAGACTAAATATCGCCATGTACCGGGAGAGATTTGTGCAGATATAATCACAACATTTAGCAGAGTTGAATACATGGATGTATGTAATAACTTTATTTCCAGTTGTAGAGATACATAGTAATAACGCAATCTCCGGAAAAAGAGATAAAGAATCATATACAATAAATTCATAACTTTCTGTGCTGACACAGGTTTTCCTAGTCTCCCTGTCCAAAAGGCAAACGTCCAATATGTCCAAATGACATATATGTGATGTGTTACAGAATGAGTGTCCCAATATAATATTATATGATATTTCTCAAATGGTTTTCCACAAGAACCCTTGCTCAGAATGTTTTCATTTTGGGGGTCACTTGCTCTGCTAGTGGCATGAATACGTACATGTGCTATATATTGAATATATCGTTTCTCTTATCCGGCTATTTTTTTTCAATGTGATATACTGATCGATGAATGATATGTTTAGGTCATGAAATTATTTCTGCATTATAAAGTTGTTTTTAAAAAAATTCACGTGTCGCCAAAAAATCTATTACCGTTCTTACTGCTACTGGTTATTCAATCGAGCCTATAACAAGATATGTAATTCTAATGTTGTGTCTAATCATTATATACAGTCGTATATAATCTCTAAGCCCGTGTGTCAACGGATTGTGTCAATTTTACTATTTAAAAAGATAAAAGTTTAAAGAAATTTTCTAGAGTGAATTCATTCACTCTAGCCCTAGTTACGATAGCCTTCTTTATAACGTGACTCATTTTTCCTCTGACACATCTCCTATGTTCTGGTGGGTTTTTATTTTTTAAATGTCGAATGAAATAAGACAAAATATAAAAACAGGAAGACCAAATGTTGGCATGTGGAGAGGGAGAACTGCACATTATAAAAGTGAAAGAATCTTGTTGATACTCCAGAATTAGTGAAGTTATAGTGTTTTAAAGTAAAATTATAATTGGCACAGTTCTTATCATCACAGATCGTGGATACATCTGCAGGAGCTCCTACAATGAGTTGGAATGTTGTGGACTCTAACAAATCGGATGACAGATCGTAAGCCCTAAATTGGCCCCCAAATCGTGCATATATATATATATGTATTCGGGGCTTAAGTGGGGTCTCCACTGGCTAATCTCTGCGGTTAGCCTTGCGATGGTGTTGTGCTGGTTCTGTAGGTGGAGAGGGGTGGCGAGGTTCTCCATTATGGTTCAATGGCCACCTCGCCACTCATCTCCCCTTCAGAACTATCCCAACAACATAGCAAGGCTTACCGCAGAGCTTACCGCAGAGCTTACCGCAGCCAGTGGTGACCCCCCTTAACGGCACATGCTCCCGTAAAAATCAAACGGAGTTTGCGGGTTTACGCGACCATAATATAGGAATTCTACGTGCACGTTTACGGTAGCATCGGTATCCACTTGCAAATAAACGGAGGAGAGGGTCTCCCGTTTACGTAAACCATTTACTTGAGCCATTTAATTATATGATTTTTATTTCCAGTATACAGTTACAAGAATAGGACATTAAACTTCCGCGGACCGGTCTTCTAGTTTAGCCCTTAAGATAATTGTAATTAACAACTGATCATATTAAATTACGAGCCCTACGAACCCCCTACGATACTTGCAAGTGGATATCGGCCTTTAGTGTATTACTTAATGATTACCCTAATAATAACTCAATGTTTTTTCCTTTCATCAAACAAGTTACGTTCCCACTTAACCTAGCTGTGAGGGCTAGCCTAATCACATGAGAGGATATTCTGTGTACCCTTTGGAAGGAAAACAAATCCTGTCCTTATGGCAACACACTAGTTATTAGATGAGCGGTCCAAAGGAGGAACGCTTATCTTCTGATGGAGTAAGGAATACGATTAGCAGAACAAGACGGAGGCAGCTCCAATCAATAAAACATTGTTTTCTAAAAATAAAACACACACGAAAATTTGTTTTCTTTAAATGCCTGTTTTACAGGATGGCCAAGCCACACCCGAATGCTTAAGTTTGTATGTTTAAGAATCCTTTTTGTGACTACTATTTAGGAAGTTCCGTTATTTTTAAAATGTGTTGTATATTTAATTGCATAAATCATATATACATACCAACACATGCGATGTCAATGCTCGAACAACAATTTACATGAATTCTTTCGTTCATAATTTTGTTACTTTTTTCCTATGATGAACTTGGTATTTGGGTTCAACGGTTGATACTTATGATTTCATAACTCTATACTTATTCAAATTATAACTATTGTGTAACATGGCTCCTTCGGAACGTGCACAGACAGATTTTTTTTCAGAACATATATGCAGTATCAAGTAACAAAAGTTACGAGTTACTCATTATGATGAATAATGTTTTCTGTCCAAAATGTGTCTGCACATATTTATAGAAGGAAAGGTGAGCAGCTGGGCGTTCACCTCTGAAGCCAAAATCTCGTCATTGTTATGGAAATGCTGACGTTGGGGTACGTGGAAGCTAGCTATATCATTAGTTATGTAGCTTTTTAATTCACGGAAGCGTGATACAAGGCTACACCCAATCTCCTATACACTTTGTAAGTTTCCTGTTGAACCTGTGCCTAACTGTTCGACGTCGTCTGTGTATGAGGCTGATTCTTTAGGGAGATGGTTTGGGTACGCTTTCGGTGTACTGTGGTACTGTGTAACAAAATGGCAACTAGGCCTATATGGAAGAATGTAAGATGGCGGAAAGCGAAGGCGAGAAACTTAAAGCTTCTTAACGCAATGGCTCCTTGAGCAGGGGGACTAGGGATAAAGGGTATGGCCCGCGCCTTGTCCTCTGGGCATTTACTCTAAAGGGGCACGAATCATAATAGGCTCTTTCTGGATCAGATACAGCCAGAGCAAGATAGAAGACATTTCGGTTGGAATCTATCTTGATTTATGACCTTGTAGAAACAGGATGAGAAACCGAAGGAGAAATTGGTATTTGGTAGCATCTGGGAATTCGCACAGCTTATAGGTGCTTCGTCCTGGCAAGTGACAATATGCTATAAAGTGACCTGTGTCCAGTGGCCTTGTACAGGCCAGTAAATTGTCCATTTGCAGCATCCATGAACGGCTTGCCATTCATACATATATGTATTGTATCTGAATCATCTATTACCTGTTTTATCGCAGACAGCCTTTGAATGGGTCTACATTATATGTATTACTTCTGGATTGTACTAAGCCATATATATTCTGAAATGAAGATTAATTGGTTGGGGTGTACTATTACTTATATTTGTCGCCCGAGCCCTATCTCCGTCCCTTCTTATGTCACTAATAAAGCATAGAGTTCAGATAGAAGAAACCCCTCCAAAGGACGGGTTCAGCATAAATGCATATCGCTATGTATATTGAATGTGAAAGCTACGAGTAGAGCAAGCGCAAAGGCAGTACGCATTCTCCAGAAGTCCCCAAGAGGATCCATAATTCCTACGACCCGCCGTTCTTAGTTACACCATGCGTGAGGATATTTTCTTCGGAGAAACATTTTTATCTTAGCCTCTGTCTTGTGGGCTTCTCGGTCCTGTACTAAAATGACAACCTGTCGACGAAGCTCTAACGCAGTGGAAGACAAACATATTTTATCAGACTGATGGAATCTGGTCACAATAGAGATTGGTTACGACCCAAAACATCCCAAAGCGCTGTTGTATCTTCTGACAAATAAGACAGGGCAAAATATGGAGCGGAAATTGCGCAGATTTCAAACGTGCTGTTTGAGAAAGTGTGATGGAATTACATGTCGATTCCCACACCTAGACTGACCAAATTTCCAACAAGAATTTTATCAGGTTCATTATCGACACTCGGAATTCAATTCGTTTCGTTTTCAGATTAACGAATTGTGGCGTTGAATATTAAACAAAATGATGATTAATCCAAGATGACCTCATAAATACTATATATAATATATACATATGCGCACGCATTACATAAACTCTCACACGGTGCGCAGTGCGTATTGCACGAAGTGGTAGCGATAAAGCAAGTGTACTAGTATATGAAAATTGAACCTGTTGCATGGCACCACATATATGTTAGAGCATTTTGCATTCGTGAGTAATACACGATATATAAGGTATTGGATATGTCGTACGAGTGGTTATATTTTGGGTTGCAATAATATATAGCATGACCTCCAAAAATAGTCTTGTCCCTGATGGGAATTAATCCTAATCAGAATGTATGTTATAATAAATCCACTGATCTTATTTCACTGATGGGGACATGAATCCTATTCAGGAATATAGCCGAGCATGAGGGGGCGTGGCCTCATTCTCTGGGTCATCCCAACTATCAACCAATCAGACTCGTTCATTTGTGAGCCTCGATCAACCATTATAAACAGCTGTCACTTTTTGTACAGCCACTGGACATATCAGATTACATAATTACAAGATTATATAAGTATTTGGAAAGAATTGGTCCTAGCGATCATAACCTCATATATCATGTATAATTTGTCCTAAAAATACGACCAAACGTTTATATCAATTACCAACAGAATATAGTTCTTTTATAGGTCCCAGAGGAAGACCACCACCTCGGTGATCAGGGGAGCAATTATCTGTATGTAAAATAATTAACCAGATGTAACTGTGCTAGTGAACCTGAATTTCAAATGATTTTTTTTTAAAGAAAAAAAAGATTTGAGTTGAATAGAAATCATGAAGAATGTCCACTGCAATATGCGCCACTGGCTTTTATTCACCGTGATTTAAGACTTTTAGCAATGAATACACGTTAGGGGATTAAACTCAATACAAGTTTTGGTTAAAAACTGTAAAAATATTTTAGAGAAAAAAGATAATATTATCTTCTAAGTGGGTAATCTATAACCGTATTCATTTCACTACATACAGAAGAGCTCTATACTCTATTTGTACATAATGTAATTGTAGAAGGTGTCACACCGATTATTTAAAATATTCTCATGAGTATATGATGGCGCAAGATTATATAAGATTGTGTAATCATTATGAATATGAATATCATGGTTCCAACAGATACTTCAATGATGTATGGATAACAATACCGTCCAAGTCGGGTAACATCTACCCACTCACTCTTATTAAACCGACAGAATCTTTGGTAACTATAACTATTTCTAACGATATCATCCATACACCTGTAACACAAGCACACTGGCAAGTTTACATTACATAACTTCATAATGCAGGGCACGACGAAAGTTATTGATACTGAGCGTGCTATGAAGTACAAATGCCTTAACAAAGATGTTCCCTTTGGAGAAAAGTACAAACCTAGAGAAAAGGAAAATATAATTATAAAATGAAAATAAAATTATGGTAAGTAGGATTGTCTTTAAATATGATTTAGATATTAGTTAGTGATTAGTAGTTTATGTACTGTCATACTGAGAGATGGACAAATATAGACACCTCGACTTCTTTTTAGAGTCAGAAACTGTATCACCCCCATTACATTACTTCATCCTTATCACGTTTAATCATCTTCAAATGAAAATTCTTCTAACAATTGTATAATCTATTAACATAAATAATTATACTGCGTTCCATCCTATATCGGTAAAATAGATCTGTGGATCAGGACACTACAAAAACCATTCCCCGCAATGAGAGTGTTTTTGATAAGTACAAACTACCTGAATTCAATTCAATTCAATTGATTTTTTATTTGATTTTCAAGGTCTTCCATCGGGTTCCTGACTAGTTGGTACTGATAGAATACATTTTGATTTATATTATTATGCCCAAAAAGATTTGAGGTCTATTTTTCTAGATGTCTAAACTAGGTGTGTTTGGTAAAAGGGAGAAGTAGTTTATATAAATAAATAGTAACAAACACGATAAACATCAGCTTCTCATCTATCTAGGTCCCAACCAAGCAGCATTAAACAGTCACATTAACACATATATAGCGAGATGCCACAGTATAGGGTGGTCTACAATAAATCAAATTCATTCAAATGTACATCAATACATTTGCTGAATGATTTCCGGTCCTGTACCTGGTTAGCAGCAGTTTCAAGGGACTTCGGGTATTTTACAGATTTATAAGTAAATGGGTTAAAAGTTTTTGTGAATTTTGGCTGTACTAATTAAAATATTTTGAAAATTCTGTTACAAAAAATATGGCTTAAAGTGACATATGCCACTGAGCTCCCAATTTTGGGAAAGTTTGCTCGAATTTCAAGCATTTTCTAGATTAGTATATTAGTAATGAATACCCGTGAGCATTAATGTAGGAATTGCATATTATTTAAGAGTATTTAAATTTGGATTCCCCAATGGAATCTCTGCGACGTTCTTCATTAACAAAATATTGATTAATCTAAGGAATATATAGCGTTGGTATATCACACAAATGTTCTTACTTGTCACCGAAAACTACAAACATTATTTCTAAATGACATATAGTCAAAATAGTGATCTTAGCCACTTTAAGATACGCGAATCTAACACTTCTTCCTTGTCATACATAAACCATCCAATTCACTGTTAAAAAACATGAGCTAATTATAGTTATGTCACCATCGGCTTCCATGAACCCAATTGATTCATCATGAACAAACAGTCATGTTCCATAAAATTAACCTGGATGTGTGGCCCAACGTTGTCTGGCGAGTACCGTAGAATAAATATATGCTTCTATGCACGGACGATATTAATTCTGATTTTCCTGATATTTGCCCCCGTCGATGGAAACTGCCTTCATGAAAGTGATCCATCAAACAGTTCAAACGCATGTGGCAGCAAAGTTGTCCCGCGCATGCGTAATGACATCAGGTGGCTACGTCCGGTCCTTCTATTGCTGTGTCTGGCTGATATCAATTCATGGCAAGGATAAGCAATGGTTAAAGGTGAAAATAGCTATGGTCTATGACTAACAGTCTGTGGATCACATACCTAGGTGCAATGATCCAATTGCTATTCAATATGGTTTCGCTTCTTTCCCCAGTTTTGAGCCTTGACATAGGCATTACATTGTCCAGATATACCATATCCCACCATCTCATTCATACTTTCACCAATGTGTAGCATGCTGATTCCAGTTAGACAGACACTACTTTTTATATCATTTTTCTATCGCCTCCCAGACGAACATATCTTGCACTAATGGCATTGTATTTTTTATTTTGTGAGAAATTATGATTGTGCCAGATTGATTGGATGGATCCTTACCAACTGTGTTACATTGTAATCTGTAGTTGTAACAGTAAATTAGAACCATGTAATTATGGGTACATGAGTTGACAATTTAGTAGTGCGATGCACCGCTCATCTGTTAAGTCATCAAAAGTTTTGATTTCTGTCATCGCCAGACGACGGAAGGAAGGAAGCCCCCCCCCCCCCACACCAATGGGTCATTCTTACCAGACACTTCACTTGTAGTGGAAATGGTAGTATCACAAGTATAATATAATTATCTACAATGGCCCCGTTGTATAACAATCTGCGAGTAGCATTTTCAGTGTTAATATTAAGCTCCCAGATTGTTATGCAACGGGGAAAATATTATGTAGTGCCAGGGATAAACACATCTTTCCCTATACTACTTATTTACTACAATTCCATATTATAGCCGTTCCGTGCTATGTGTATTCTTTCTACACACACTCCTATATTTGTGGCTGGCCAGAATGGTTAGGACTTTCTTCTCTCTAATTAAGTCGTTGGATTCAGTTGCTTAGAGTATAGCATGAGTTGCTGAGCGACTCATGCGATATTCACGCCCCTTCAACCAACTCGTCGCATATTTTTCGGGGCACCATAAAAACCTACACTCTGTCCAGCCTCTGAAGAGCTGGGACTTCAAAGAGACTTCAAGGAGGGACACATACCCCAGTACGCGGGTGCCGCGCTCTACAGAGGCTGGACAGAGTGTACTGTCCTCTGGGCACACCAAGGTCCGAAATGGCATCCGCGGGCAAACCCCCTATTGGATTTATTCGCCGAAACTCCCAAGAAGTTGAGCTGTTATGAAGCCATTGGAATATATCAGGACCAATGTGTCATAATAAAAAATAACAAGTGCAACAAGTGGTGTATCATTGGCCTGAGGAATTCATCCAGTTCATTCACCTCTGATCAATGTGATAATTATAGAAGAAGAGTCGAGGCCTTCCAAAGTAGGCCATAGAGAATACCATGCATATATAGAAATCACAATTCATCATCAGGTTCTATGAGATAATTAATTCACAACATTTCAACAAAGTTGTACCTAATAAAATTATTATCGCACCCTGGGAACTATCCATTGTTAGCAATGAAATTATATTGAGCAATTTGAATTTCTAAGCAACTCGTCAGTAGTTTTCAGCTATGAATAAATGAATACATATTACACTTCCTCCACAGCAACTGCGAAATGTATAAGTTCGCTTTGATCGGACTTGGTTGTAAACAGTAATTCATTACAATAATACGCTGTGTAGATGTGTCTGTATACATGTATGTGTAACCAAGGACATGATATTGATATTTCCTCTCGGAGTGATAGAATGACCGTTTTAATATTTTAACTTCGTCATGATTAATGCCTCATTATATATTAATTTAAGATTATCATAACATAGATAGAAACCAACGAGCCATAGCTTTGATGTGATACCCTTTTGCGGGATTGGTTCAAAGTAACACAGTACCAAGCTCGATACCGAGCTGATACTTGTTGTATGTTAATAGAGTCTGGCTGAGTGGATGCTGTCTTTTAGTAGAAACCAGTCCAGTCCAGAAAGCCACATTCCTCGAGCGTTGCAGTTCACCGCATACAGCGATAAGCTTAACCCCAAGGCTAAGTCTAAGGCTAAAAGTGTTAATGGGAATCATGACCTGACCCTAGAAGTTAGGGGGTCATTAGGGCTTTCTACTACTGACTGAAACTCAATTACTCAGACTCGGCATATCCCGAAGAAGGAATATGCTGAAATGATTTTTCTCTCAGCTAGAGGTGTTTTTATCTCCTTGGCAGTTACATGTCGAATAGTAAATGTAAGAAATTGAACGGTACTTGTTTCAATGGGACCCTTTTCCCTAACTTGTCACCTCTTGGATTTTGGTGGGTTTCTACTAATAAAATCAAATAGTATTGATATGCTTCAGCTCATCGTTTCTCATCGTCCTTGCCCTTATATTGGTCAAATATCTAAATATCATCTATATTTCTTGATATGAAAAGCGAGTTCAGTGAGGGATCGGTCAGAACATCAACTGTTTTCTCTATTTTATATTATTATATATTAATGTTTCAAAATTCTAATATTAGTTAAAAGAAGGCAATATCGATTCGTAGCCTTAAAGGACATGGACCAAATGTTTTTTTAAAAAAAGATCCAACTTCATATGAACTAGCACCAAGTCCTTCAGCCTATATCCCAATGGGCACATCAGGCTGGGGCCTCAGTGAGCTTGTTTCATTCCTCAGCCGAGGCAGTAGTGAATCTAATATGAAAGATTCTTTTTTGAAATTTCATTTTTTTAAACCGAAATAAATCAAACACTACACAATCTTCATGCAGAAAACCAAAGAACAATTTTATGACAACGATAAGATCTGTAGGCATATTTGTCACTTTATCAATAATTATAATTACTACTGATAATTATGCGAACCAATGTCATTGTGACCCTGGCGATATTTCTATGATCAGCATAACAGACTAGCCACTTAATTCATCAATATAGATCGCAGAAAAATGATTGTTCTGTCGCTGACGGCTGTTTATGCTCCCTTATTGATAAATATGGACTGACCTTACCCTATTAATATCAATTGATGAATGTGTTACAAAGCACATGGTTCAATTCAATCATATAGGTAATAGGCAGCGCAAGATGGGTTAGAACTCTCGATTAGTTACGCCAAAATGTGTATATTTATCCCCTCCAACGGTCATCCTGATTCCCCACCATATTCATTATATCGGGGTTACCACAGAAATGCGTACATTTACTATATAGGCGTTTAACCATTACTATATATAGGCGTTTAACCATTACTATATAGGCGTTTGACCATCCTAAAAGCCCATGTACTACCTCTCACAGAGTATGGTGCAATGTTTTTTTAAATTAGCGAATGCTAAATTGATTAAGAAGATACAGAGTGCATTCAATAGAGGTATTAGATTGATAGAGTATACAAATTATACACCTATCTTGGATATCATGGCGAGCCATGGATTCCACACGGTTGAAAGAAGAGGCCTTATATCTCTACTGGGTCTTATGTATAACTTGAAAGATCTAGATAATTATATACAAGAAATGCCTAGAATTACTAGGCAGGCAGAGGGAATAAATATGAAGGTGGGACAACCGAAAACTGAAAAATTTCGCAAAAGCCCGAACTATTTGGGTCCATATATGTGGAATAACTTGTTGGTTGAATGCAAAAATATGTTGTGGGCCATGTTGAAAAAGGTCTTAAAGGATAGAGATAACCTTTAATGAAGCTGTAAAACAGAATAGAAGCTCACAGCTGATAAGTTGGACATGAAGTTGAATATATGTTTGTAGAGTGTAAAGGTAGCACTCGTCTTGGAATCTAACGGCATTGAATAACACACTCAATTACTTGGGTTCGAAAGTTATGATTGATTTTATCTGTATGGACTGACCCTATGGGTATGTTTTCAGATGCTGGCAAAAAAAAATGTAGAAAATGAGATAACGGATGTTGTTGATTAATGAGTATTAATGAAATTAAACTATATTTTTACTATATTATTTGAATGTACTTAGCATAATTGAACTGCTGTCTATCATAAAAGTAAGAATTAAGAAGAAGGTTAAAAGATTTAAATTGATGATTATGTACCACCAACTTTTCGACAAATGAGAATTATCACTGTGTGAAGTTTTGTCAATAAAATTTATTAAAAAAACAACAACCCTGAGACACATAATTATATAATATATTAACATTCCATCACATTTTATCGTGGTTTCGTGGAATCAAATAATAGAACGTTGAAAGAAATATGAGGAATCAATTAAAATAAAGTTGAACTATGAGTGAATGTACTTTAGTTCTACTTAATATAACATTAAACATTCAAGACAAGCCACAGATGAATGAGTCGGCAGCTACTTGGGAATACAACTTTATTATAAATGCATTGTGATAGTATTGATTTGACAATAAGTTTGATTTGATGGATTGGGAGTTGATTGATAAAAGGATTTTTAAAAGTTTGATATAGTGATAAGAATTTGAGAGTTGATTAATAATACAATAGTTATATTACCCCCAAGAGTTGCCAATTATTTGTCAGATGTTGGAGTGTGGTGGGGATTGAAATAAGATGAGTTGAGGTTAAAAGCAGTTTTGATATGATCTACTGGTTCGCAGCATTAGCCGGGACAGACATGGTGCGTTTAGCTTTTCCATGTCCGCTATGGGTACGTGTACCTTACTATCCCATTGCACAGGACCAGTACCAGCATTCTGCGTATTTGAAGTATGATTGTCCCATTCCATTTTAAGTTAGAGCAATGGTAATTTTTAAAGCAAGGTCCTTATCCATTATAGCAAACATTTAATGCACATTGTAAATGATTGTATCATAATTATACGTAATACTCTAGTCGTTGATCCCTGTTGTGTATAGAATTGGGGGGGGGGGGATAAACCTAGGCCTAATATACCCCTTAGTAGAAAATTGATAGGTAGACAACGCATGAAGGCATAATAATTGACCTTAGTAGGCCCTACAGGCCTAATTTTTTATCAGATGGTTCTTTAATTTACATTATGATCTATTCTGATATCATCAGATTCTATTGAACATTGAGATAATCAATGGTTAAATATTAACGGAGGTAGAGATATATATTATCACAAAACAAAAGTCGATTTTATAATTCATGGCATAATGCTCGAGCATTCTTTTCCACCCACTTATCTGTTCTATAGTAATGGATACCAAACAAATTTTGAATGTGGGATCGATGACGAATTTTTAACAAGAGGAAATCAATAGAATTTACAAAAGTCATTGAACAATGAAACAAAAGTAATATGTATCGAGAGAGTCACTTTGGAATCTCGTTTGTAGAATATTATCAATGAAACCAAGAGGGGTAATTCTAATCTAGAGGGGGTCATTTAAACCGAAGGTCTAAATTACCGGGGGTGCATTAGATGACGGGGGTAATTTAGTACTGTTACACCGGAACTATTTCGCCCTAGAAAACTGGGACGTCCATACTTTATGCCAGTGCAAGTTTGCCGACACAAGTTTGCTGGAGCTTGTGCTTTCATCCCCGATCATTTTAAATATTTCTGAAGTTATGTACTCTTTAGAGGCAAAACTAGGCATGTATAATAATCAACTTATAGGACGTGTTCTCCGCACGGACGTGTAAATAAAGAACTCGATTAACAGCGTACAATACAGTATTTGGGTTCGTATTCATATGTCTCCGATCTTGTTCTTTATTTACGCACCGTGCTCCAACTCTGCTAATATATATAAGTGCTGAATAATGTAGGGAGACAAATACAACCAGTATTCAGATATATGAAATTCTAGCGGGTAATATGGAATACCATGGTCTACAGCATTGGTGCTCATAGTCATACAACACACAGTAGATGATAAAGCCTTGTCTTACCCATTACACTCGCCATTAATTTCCATCGAATTTTCACAATATTTTCAACAACAATATCGGGAAAAGTATGATGAATAAAAACTTACCCTCCATGTTCCATATTACACTTGGGATATGTGATTGTGTTTCTTCGCTATAGTCACTTACTACATTCCCCTCGCCCACGTGTAATATGGAACGCCGGGATCGCCTTCGGGCGATTCTGTCTATGAATTGTATGGTCCAATTTTGTCTATAAAAGTATACTACTTTTATGGCTTAAATGGAGGTATTAATACTAGATATAAGCTGCGCTGCGTTTTTATCACACGAGTGTGATAACAATTATATGTAATAATATTATATTACATTTGTAAAGGGAGAGCTGCACCAAACCGTTATTGTTATTGTCATTTATCTATTATTCTACAGAACCTATAATTGCACAACCTATCAAGACTCCTATGACTAGCTCCATTTGTTATTAGGCTATATTATTCAGAATTAGAATGCACTGAAGAATGCAACCGCAACGACTGCAGAGGCGAAAAGGTCAGTGAATCAAGCCATATCCTATGCACATAATTATATAATATATAGTAATCACAATAAGCAGACAGTGATGCAAGTATTAATGTTATCAGATACAACTTGTTCTTTTTTCAACAAGTAGCCTATCAAGGCGGTTGGTATATTTTCATTAGGCTTGATAAATAAAATCAGGTGTCCATAATGTCATTAGAAATGGACATGTATATATAACCTAAGGCTAATCATATCACCGAATCTATTTTAGTGGTATTTATGGAGTTACAGAGAATACTCGGCATTATTTTCTTAATAGCAAAGCACCCTATGACTCAGCCAGCGATACGACTGACTCTGTGTGTGCGTGTATATACGGACCAGCTCCACTTGACCCGTGTGCTAATTGATCATCAATTTTCCAAGAAATTCTTCGCTCGAAATTATTGATGTTGGGCGCCTGGGTTTGCTGTGAGGTAGGCCATAGTAAGAGCGCGGGATCATCCTCGCACGTCGGGGGAAATTAGAGTAATGGTGGCCAAAATGCCGAGTATGTTTGTCCTCCACTCCTTCAGGGCCCTATGATCTGCATAAACTTTCATCAAGCGAGGCACAAGCTTGATCCCCACTACACCTTCGCCAGGCCGCCTGTATCCCAGACGAATCGTGCACCTCCTTGTGACCCGAGTTGAGCGTACTGAGGGAGAAAGACTGGGAGACAAAGGTGCATAGTGGGTGTAGAAGACAGGTGGAACAGCCGTAGGTGGTGTTTTGATTGACCTAGTATCAGTAAAACAAAGCAGAAGGATAAGAAGATAAAGAGGAGTACAGGGTCAGAGGTGGAGACGGAAGTCGCAGGTAGATAAGGAGTGAAGGAAATTGATCGAGGAAAGGATCGAGGGCGGGGGGGGGGGGGGGGGGCAAAGGGAGAGCAAGAAAGGAGCTTAAGCGGGAGGAAAGAATGACTAGATCCTTAATGTATATGCATTTGGGTACGGTGTGTAAGAAGGGAAAGGTATTTAAGCGATACATTTTACTTGTATTGCGAGGAGTGTAGAAATATCTTAGTGTTAGATAATCTCAGTTTAAATGAAGCCCTGAAAAGTAATAAATAATTGACCATTTTATAAGTTGCACAGCACATAGGAAAAGGTAAAATTTTTAATGAAAACATAAACTTCTTCTAAAATATATGTATAAACGTATACATTCATTGAGGCATACGCTGGAAGACCAGATTTGTAATCTGAAGCATTATACCTATAGTTTGTCTGGTTCTGTGTCTAAATGTACCTTCTTGCCAAAATAAAAAAAAAAGTCATTATTATTAATGAATTGAAATAGATGAAATAATCCCCATTTAGTGTCATTGTCATCTAACTGTTCATTATACATATATCATAGTGTCACTAAAGAGTTTAGTACTATGGTAGCGCGTCTTTTTTGTCAGAAGTATGACACCCGTCATGAATTGGCACTTCCGGTTGTCGCGTGGCATCCGGGATGGCCGCCCTTAATACATGGCTTTGTGTAAGGATGAATAAAAGGGGGAATTATTGTCCATCGGGAGGTGTCCATGCGAGCAGAAACGTAAACAAGACACAATCAACATTCGAGAAGCGTTTGCATTCTTTCTGTGGGTGACGTTTATTCAATGGTTGAGTTAGATTTTCAATGGGCACTATTGTGCGAGTGTGACAGGCAAACTGGGTCGATGTGTCGATATTGTCTCAGTTATAGGAGAGTTGACTATGGAGTAAGCATGGCTAAAACAATTAGAACTCAGCCAAAGCGGGTGCATAGGCAACAGAGGCAGTTGCTCTTTGTGGGGGCGGTCCCACTTGGCCACCACGCCAACGCTTGTCTTGTTTCAATAGACTTGAAGGTCCGACTCATTGGTTGAGGGGGCTAACATGTTATTGGTATCTCGGGAAGGCGCCACAGGTATCGCTCAGTTTTTATTGGGTTAGTTCCTCACTGCTCTTTTGTCTTCTGTTATTTTTCATTCAATTCACACAACCGGGATCAAAAGCATGCCAAGCGACCATTCAAGCTCAAGGCACAAATTAAGTGATTCATCTATGTATTAGTTAAATTACTGTGTATTTAAAGACTGAATTGTTATAAGACATTCTGGTCGAGCTGCCTTTAGTTTAGTTTACTTTAAATTGTTTTATTCCGGAATCAACATCAACATCCACGGAGATCTCGCAAGACTGTGACCATTTTGCTAACCCTATGTCATTTTTTAAAGAATTATATATAGAGGAGAATATATATTTTCACGCTTAATCGTACAAGTGGATACCAATGACCGACAATCACGAGAAAATATGTTCATAGTCTTTAGATTCTTTGACAAGTTGCTTGGGCTGGTGGTTATCTTCAGGATGGGTTGTCGTTCACCTGGTCACGTGGTTCACTCGCCTTTATGTTGGTTAGAACCTGTATTTAAAAAAAACAAACTAAAAGTAGCCAGAGGCGGTTGGTTACAACTTCCCAATGTTGCGCCAAACGCTTTGGGTTCTTTTCGAGCCACGTGGATACGGGGCTTCGTATGTTGCACCACGTGTCACACATCCTATACTGAGTATTCTCTGACTCACTGCGCTCGCCATTTTGTGTAGTTGTCAACCCTTGTTAAGGTCAGCTGGTCATGTGGGTTCCACGACTCGAAAAAGCCTATCATTATGCTAGCACCATAGTTATTAATGGTCAGCATCTAGAAGAACAAATACATTATGATGCATCCCGAATTGAGTTCTAGAAGCTTCAACTGTCGCCCCCTCTTCCACTCACCCACCACCACACTCACACTGTTACATCATGTTACGCAATAATGACATATCAGTGTGTTAGCACTTTATGACCCGTTATTATCATTAATTATTACTATTATATTTAATATTCTAAATTAGTAATAGATTCATATTTCATAAGCTCAGGTAGCACCCTCATCTACTTTAATGTTCTTCCAATGTCAATAGCCACAGAACAAAATCTGTTTATAGCTTGAATATTGAGTGAAACTGGAGTGATGTCTTCAAAGCAAACATGTAATATATATGAAATATATTATGATTATATTGTATCATAAATATAATTTATTGATGAAACGTAGAACATTTACATAAAAAATATTCCTGTTATCAAACGAATGTTAGTTGACCTCTTCTCGTTTAGGTATATGGGTCAGTTTTTTCAAGTGTGCTGTTTTGCATTTTGGTCACATTTCATTGACTATATTCAACAATATGAGTTGTATACTCATTATTCCTGTGTCATGCGCTTCCCCTGGACGAGCTCTATCATTCCACATATACATTTCCATATCTAAAAACAATATTTAGTATCTAAAAATGGCAAAAACTGCCATTTTAGCTTACTTTTTGGTGTAAAAAGATAAAACGAATACAGCATAACAATGTTCACATAGGCATAAGCATTGAAATATATATTCCAATGGTTTTAACTTGCTTTCATAGGTCTGAAGTATCTATGAAACTATTATTTGAGTTAATTCAGATCTCAACACCACTCCCCATGGCCCCCCAGATTTTTCCAACCAAATTTGTGACGTAAGTATATACCTTTTTAAAGGGCCATTTATCAATAATTATTTTTGAAACACATACCAAAAAATGCTCTTGATTAGGAGCACTATATCACCACTTTATTATTTAGAAAAATTGAAAGCATAACTTCAAAATTCGTTTCACAGGAGCAGCCTATGTTTTTAAACCCCATTTTCCAACTTTTAGGCTATACTTACGTCACTACCATTAAATCAACTCCACAGAATAGGCATTAAAATATTAAAAATTAAATTACCTATTTCCTGGCTGGATTTCAAGATGTCATGATGAGAGGACACTTATTTTTTTCAAATATACTCCCTGAGTGCACTCTAAGGGCAAATATTCTTCAAAATGCCCATTTGTGACGTAAGTATAGCCTTCTATAAATGGTTAGATAATATAGTTTCAAAATGTCTAGCAGATGACTTTTAATTCACATTTTGTACTTTGATGCAAACTCTTTTAACACCTTATCATGTGGACTGAATAAAACTCTCCTGTCATAGCAGTATTTATAGATATATGGAGTATTTTACTTTGTGACGTAAGTATATCCCTTGCTGGCCATGTCATATGACCCTTCTGTCACACATAAATACTTAAAATTATGAGTAATAGTTGATATTGCATATCAAATGGTATATTGGGTTCATTCACTTGAACTTATAAGAAGTAAAATAAGGGTTTTTCACCTCATGTAAAGTATTTTGTTTTTAATGTGTGACGTAAGTATAGCCCTTGCTGGCCACGAGAGTTGGCTACTTTTCTGTGTAACAATAATTGAGATAATGGTTTAAAGTGGATATACAATATTGAATGATGCATTGGGTGTGGCACATATTGATTTCATCGTGACATCATATAATTCCATAAGCAATTTGTGGTAAAAACTTTTTATTTTGTTCGTTTTTTTGCTGCGTGTCCAGGTTAAAATGGGCCTCATTATGACAAATAATTAAGTCAAAATGATTTTCTGAGCGGAATCTGTGCTTCAGACCATTATCAACCTATAACGGTACACTTTCAGGCGCGTGGTTTCAGTCTCAGGTAGAGAAAGAACTTCAGGGGCCCGTTGCATAAGGAATCCTTACTTAGAATATTCCTTGCTAAGCTATATTTCCTTGCGTAAGTAGAACATTCCTATTGTAGTAATACAATTTAGTATTGTTATCAGTCTGAATGGGAAATTCCTTCCTAAAGGTTCCTTGCCAGCAAGGAAAAATAGTCAAGGAAGTAAAACTTTAAGTAAGTATTTGTTATGCAACGAGCCCCTGGAACCAATCATTGGTGAATCTTTTCTTTATATTGGAGGCCTTTGGGTGATTAATAGAAAGGGGACCAAGGGCTATCTTCATTACCATATGGCTTTCCTGGGACTCTCTCTTTCAGTAAACCCCAAACTGAGGATGTGTTTCAATTCAATCAGACGTGAATGAAGAAAGAGTTACTATAATAGAGTCTTCGTCCACCTTTTGCCACATGGAAGAAGTCAGGGAAATGATAACGGTTAACGAAAGAGGGTCATCACTTGATTGCAGAAGTATGTTGTACTATCAAGTTAGTATGCCCAATAATAATCACTTCGTGTATAATCTATTTCAGCAGGGAAACTAGTGTATGGTTGTTGAAGTTCCTTCTAATTTTGAGTGTGAGAATGAGCGAGCCAGAGGAAGGACAGGGAAAGGAGAAAGATCACAAATTGGAAGGATTTGTAAATGTGTCTAATTGAATATGCTTTCTCATAATGGTCTATTGGTCTATTTGCCATAAACACAATTAAAGTCAAAATGATACAAAATTTGATATATATATATGTATCCAGATTTATTGAAACATTCATTCAAATATTCCATCTCTTCATACGCTAAAATGAGGTATTTTAACGTATGACCACATATTCACGAATCCTATCATTAGCCCAAATTTAAGACAGGAGTGAGTTTCGAAATATTGTTCAACATAACCGAACAGAATCTTTGAATCAACACAATACCAAATATATTAATACTGAGATAATTATTTGTTAATTACGGCCTAATTGTTATTTGGTGTTTATGAAGCCTGTAGATGTATTATCATAGTTCTCTCGTCTAGATGATATAAAATCCTTAACTCCGTGATATTTAAATGCCAAACGAGATGGAATAATCTAAAACCAGCTGCCCATAAGATTGATAATAAATTGACTTTTAAGAAGTACTCCGAATGCCTCTTAGCCCCTAAATGAGTACTTAGGCTGTAATCGGACATAGTCGTTCACTTCTATGACTTATAGTCGAGTATGATCCTCATCTTGGTCAGTCAGTCGCATTAATTTCAGTCGTATTAGTTTTTGTGCTTTCTTCCTACTCATACCTGTTTATTTATTTATTTATTTATTTATTTATTTGTAATCTAGTCATATCATACCTTGTCATGCCTCATTTAGCAGCTCTGTATCTGATGTAGTGTTTACAAATAATGATGACTTCTCAGGGAAAGATATGTTTCATACTCTTAAGAAATATCTTGTTACATTCCTGTACTACTTAAGTATCCATACATGCTAATGCCCATGTACCTTAAGTTTTCTGTTATGAGTATGACACCTATTGCTGTTGTCCATGTTTCTATAAAATTTGTAAATGTTTGCATCTGCCCTGCAACACTATAATATTGGCATTAGGCGTGTTGCTTATCACAAAGTTGGTTATTGTTACTCATCGCTGGATGAGATTATTGATGTTACTATTCCCGTTAAATCTATATATGTTAATGTTTTCTGCCATATTGTCTCTAACACGAAATGATGTAGTAGTGACATCCATAGGAAGATCTGGCACACCAGAATTGGCCTACCAAAATTGTTTTGTACAAATACGACAATAAAGAATGTTTGAATTGAATTGAATTGATCAGAATTTATAACAAGGTTAATAAGGTACAGAGAGAATATCACACATGCATGCACCCTTCTTATATATTTCATATTTTAAGATTTAGAGGTTTATCTTCATTATATTTTTAAAGAAAAAAAGGTGAATCGATGTGTCATATTAGTGAAAATAAACGGATATGGCTTCGCCGATCGAAATGAAATGAAAATGAGATAATTATTTGTTCTGCCTAATTTAGCAGAATTTTGGAAAATGTGTAGAGCTGTTGATTGCACGTTTTCTCAGACCCTAACCCATACACACAATGCATGTTGCTAGATATGGGTGAGTATATATGGGACAAAGGATGAACATGACTTAATATGGACAAGTGACATGCGTGGGTATCTTGTATATGGGAGTGTCCCCCGGCGCCTAGTAGTGGAACGTTGCACGTCGCTGATACGAAGGCAACCATTCACCCGGGCTAGGTCAGCGAAAATTTGACAGCATAGCAATAGACGGTCGACTACGCTTATATAAATAGCTATATATTCCAAGAATTTAAAGCATTAACTACTCTAGAGAGTAGAACTCACTGTGCTCATTTTAGACAAAATGATAACTGGGTTAGCCGAAATATTCGTGACCATTCTGTCAGATTATTTAATCAAAATGAACGACTTATATGTATGCATATGTGACTGGAGCTTTCAAGAAAGGTTCATAGTGTTCTTCCTTTTATATTAAAGACTGTTAGTGTTGGATCTGCTGGCTTTATCAGTATTCCATGATAGTACACTGTCCGATATGAAATAACCCAAGCAAAGCAAAAACAACATCCAGTTTATGAGGTGTATTTACCAGGTAAATAGATGTACAAATCTCTGGTGCACTACCTGAATCTCTCCCTCTAGCAACGACTAAACAAACAGCTGTATCTAGCCTCACTGCCTAGCTAGACCCTGACGAAGGAAATCGAAAATGTTCTTTTTCTTGCTTGGTCTTGGCTTTGTGTGTATTAGAGGCTTGTTTTCCTGTATTAGTTATGTCCATGTCGATGATTGGTATCGTTAGTTAATGAAGGGGCAATATTCTTAACCCACTCGCTTCGAGTAGCCAAGTGTACTGTTTTAGCTTGTTTTAATGTGAAAACGCGATAGAAGAGAGACTCTATATTAAGGTCCCTTTTAATTTTTTCATTCACAGTCTCTCTCCCCCTCCCTGTCTCTCTCTCTGACACTCTTTGTTCCCCTCCCTGACTGTTTCCTTCTCTCTCTCTCCATCCCTCTCTCTGACAATCACAGGTGACCTACCCATCCCTCTCCCTCTCACAACCTCTCTGTCTCTCTACCTGTATTTTCCTTACAATTACCCTTCTTTGTGTCTCTTTCTCTGTCATGACTTTTCTCTGTTTCATTGACTGTTCATTTCTCTGTATGCCTACTTCTTGCCATGGATGTGCAGGGGCGGATTTTTAAATCAAGCTAGGGCATGTGTGGTGCAAAAGACACATGAAAATCATTCATATGACACTATTACTATGAAATAGGATATACTTATATATGTACACTTCATCAACTGTATTCCAATAATGGGGCTTGGAAAAGCCTAGAATTTAGGCAAGTGTAAATAGGTGTAAATAGGGTGTAAATAGGTTATGAAATAGGTCGATTATAGTTGATGACATAAATGCACCTTCAAGTATCAAAATATGTACCTAGAACACCAGCTATTTCACGAAACCTTAATGTACAGATAGCACTGACCTTCTGATCTTTATTTTCTTATACAACTTAAATAATTCTCAGAAGCAGGCCAACGTGAGTTCGGAGAGTTCCCCAATGTGACTTTAATCTTTAAAAGTAAAATCTAAAATTGAAAATAAAATATATAATGAAATGGGCATTAAGGAAAATACTTGGATGCTCTTAAAATGGATCCTTGAATGGTGAGGAGGCGTAACTAATTAATGCTGTATTTAAGAAAATTTCCAAAACCAAAACCCTTAAATTTAACAAATAATTCCTGGTCAAGTATTCCGCACAGAACGAAAATTCCTTTTGGGTGATTTTAAGATTATTTAGTACTTTCATCATGGTCGATTTTAGGGTTTAAATAAGTCAGAGGCATCTCTGAATATTTAAAGCATAGCAGAACAAAAGCTGAGCAATTAATTAGAATAACACATATAATGTTCTTTAAAATAAAATTTGAAAGCACGTCTCCTCCTTTTGAAAATCTTGGATCTGCCCCTGTTCTGCCCTGTATCTCTGTATTTTAAGCCAGTTAAAAGCTTTCAGTTTATCTCATAAATCTATTGTATACAGCTCAACGTTTATACCTCTTCCAGAAACTTTTCTTATGTAGACCTACAAGAGTCATGAATTATGTTCTGGCAAGTTCCTTTATTTACACACAATGTGAAAGAGAAACATGGTTGGAGAGGGAAGGGGGAAAGGTGAATGTGTGGGCCCCACTGACCCACTAGCAGATCCTGTGCATAGTACGGGTATTTGCTAGTAGAAACTTAAATGGTAAATATCATATAAGCAATTGTGTTGTCCCAAATAATGCTCAACAGTCTAGGCCCAAAGATGAGAGAGTGCCTTCAATTGGAGGGAAAGCATCTAACCTCAAACCACAAAATGTCATTATAATTCCATTTAGACCGCTAAAAAGTCATTATAATCCCTTCAGAATGCCTAATCCTATGCTAGGAAAACGATTAGCGAAGTAGGCGTCCAATCATCATTCACTGACATACCATTCTTACCTGGTCTGACTGATGATGATAGACAACAACGAAAACAACAGTTTTAAAAGGTGTTTAATTATCAACTGAGTGCAACAGGAGTGATTAAACAAACACTAGACTGAGGATTACTCAATAATATGACTTCTTGATAAATCAAGCCTTTACATAGGTTTCATTGACGTCACGGCCATCGCCATGTCTGGGGGCTCGTTAGATGGGTATGTATGCTGTGATACTTGAAAATACCGTTTTCTGGCCGTTTTAACCTTTACCAGTTTTAATGAGCCTCAACAAACCCATCTTGATAGGTTAGATAATCTTCCTTTAGTGTAGTATTACTCAGGTATGCACTCTTGTGAGGTTTATCAACTTTGTTTTGATAACCATGCCATAGACGGTAAGGATAGCGCGGACATGGTGGCCAGTATAGGGTTCCCCAGCCACCCGGGTGACGTCATCTGAAATCTATGTATGCAGCAAGAAAGCAAGAAGAACACCCTTCAGGAAGTAACTTTACATTTTATGTTTTATTCTCCACAATTATCTATTGAACTGATACTAGAACAGATATATAGATGTAATTAAATACTTTTATTTTAGGGCAAGCTGTCCCGTTCCTGTATGTTCAAAGATGGGAATAAAAATTAAATATGATATACTGGTAATCTATGCATTATTCATTGCATTTATGCATGACAACCCTTTGATGCTACTTTTTGCTTGTACTGTTTGTATGACCGGAACTGGCGACATTTAATTTGGTAAAATGTCCTTTTAAAGTGCCATTTGCCACTGAGCTCCCGATTTTGGGAAAGTTTGCCTGATCTTCAAATATGTGCTAGATGATTATGTCAGTAATCAATATCAATACCCTGAAGGATTAATACTAGGAAAAAGTGGATTTAAAACAATTAAGGATTTACAACACCGGCCCGCCGGTCGGTAATCTCTCCAAGATAGGAGACAGTTGCTGACCTAATTGTAGACTATAGATAGTTTCTTATGACACACCAACTGGAGGGGACTGTGGCATATGTGGCGATTAGCAGGCTGACTCTGCCCTTGTACCCAACCTTCCACCATAGTCAGTTGGCAGTTATGAGCTGCATGCTTCCTCCAGATTTGAATAGACCCAGTCACTTTGAGAATCCACCCAAATGATTGTACCTATGCAAGTCATGGAAATCCACTATTACATTTAAAATTGACATCCAGTCAACATAGTGATCTTAGCCACTTTAACGTAGAGAAAGATTCTATTTTGCTGAATTCGTGAAATGTTGGCTTCAGTGGCCTGTATCGTGATACCTGCTTTAATTGTCTTTAATTGTCAGCTGCAAACATGTGGATTCAGCTAACAATATGACAAGTGCAATGCAATTATCTATCCAGACAACATAACCTCTACTAAAATTTCTACTTTATTTTAATGTATCATTTTCTAATAAGAGGCTTGTTATAAGTAATTGATACTTATTAGTTCAAATTACAAAATAAGTAGCTTTCATTAGTTGAATTTGCTGAGAGCCAAGGTCACCGATGGGGATGCTTATAAATAGATCATTCCATCATTCGTTATAACGGAACATAACGCAATGCACTGTTTTGGTATAATCCGTAACTGTCGCTAGTTTAATACAAGGTCTAGGAAAACAGTATTCACTGACGCTTCTAGGACAAAACCCCGCCAGACGTGCACAAAAACGAATAGCTTTAACAATCTTGTGGTGGATGTTCATCGTAATTATTGTTGGGAGGAGATGTGGTTTAGGTTTCTTATATTTCTTAACGAGTCATATGGCCTTGGTGGTGTGGGAAGATGCGGTAATTAATGCCTGGCACAGACCGGAATTTGTGAATAAAAGCGATTGCTGATAGGTAGTGGCGTGTGGAATTATGTTATTATATTTTAGCAAATTCTCCAAACTGTGACCTAATAGGAACGTGAGAATGTGAGAAAACGATTTTTATGAGTTTCCCTGTACGTTTCTTAAAGTAACATCAAATATGATGAAATCACAAATCAAATAATTATCACGGAGTCTATTAGAATTAAGGGAATACTTGTAATCCTCGTATCATGGAACATACAAATCTCGCATCGCCACCTGAAACAAGTGGACTCCAACGTAGGCTACATTTATAATATAGGTAGATGTTTTATATTTCACTGAAGCCTGGCTGAATTTAGCCAGACACATGAAAATCGATTAAAAACTGATGAATATATTGTTTAAAGATTAGGTAGAGCCGAAAAAAGAGGTGGAGGCCTTAGAATCTATATCCACCTACCTATATATTCTTCTTTGACATATACATGATATAATCTTGGACTTACAAGCCATCGTTTGTGTCTACATTCATATCGATATCGATATAGAAGATCGGTTATGAATGTCTCCTTTTATAATTTCCACTTTTACATTTGTTTATTTTCATTTGCACTGAATATTCTTTTTTTTTAGAAAGTTTCTGAAATCTTCCAATGAAGGGCAGATTGCCCCTTCTTTAG
The DNA here is from genome assembly GCA_942159475.1 of Sthenelais limicola. Taxonomy (NCBI): domain Eukaryota; kingdom Metazoa; phylum Annelida; class Polychaeta; order Phyllodocida; family Sigalionidae; genus Sthenelais; species Sthenelais limicola. Next base: position 63,599,248 of record OW804097.1, on the reverse strand, counting down.
GGAAGTCATTCCATAATTTTGGTAGTTTTAAGAAAATTGATTTTTTATCATTTCCGAAGGTGGCAAAGGTAACTTTATTTTCCTTTATTGTGTGATCTACTATTTGTAAATCTATGACATTAGACTTTTTTCCCAGATCAAAGGCTACTCTAGTAAAAAGAATCTTGAATGATTTGCAGTTTTTCCAATAGGTTTGTTGGACCGACACTGTCCCAATAGTTTAGTATTGGTCTGACGGCTACTTTATATAATGTTAGAATGTTTGTTTTTAATAATGATCTGTGTATTTTCGTAATAGCTCTTAACCTGCACGTTGTTTGGGATATTTTTTGAGTTAATGATCTTTAAAAGTCAACATGCTGTTTATATCTAGACCTAGATTTATATGTATAGTTGTTGTTTAAATGTACTTGTCTTACTGGCTTATCAAATGGCACAAATCCATATCATTCTTCTAAACGTGCAAACAGTATTGCATGTTAAATGAATCGAGCAAAGTTAAACTTGATGAAAGAGTAGATGTACCCACTCATAATTATTTATACATCATATCAGAGCCATACATTAAAGTATGGCTCTGATCAAAGATAATGCTACCAATGATTAAAACTGGGTAATTGCACCACTATATTCCATTGATGAAGACAGGTGATAATTACCTATACGTGTATTTCAATAATTCATATTACATTAGTTAGGACATATAACCCTTTGTGTAGCCTGTGTAATTTATACCCTTTGTCCATTCCATTTTATTCAAAGTTTTATGATGTCATGAGATGCGTAGGTTTCGCTAGGTTCCAATCTACCCCGATAGCGACGCTATCAAAGGGTGTCAAGAAACCCATCAGCAAACATATATATGCTCAGCTGGCCCACACAACATTCCCAGGGCAAACAACTCCCAGACACTGCCCACCAATGTCATTTCCGGTCAAGGTTTCGCGGATATCCTCCTAAAGTGCAGGATGTGCGAAAAATCTCATTGATAAATTAGTAATCGATCTACCTGTCTCCTATGAGAAATATACCTATAGATGCATTATTTGTGGCCCTAATCCAATGTTGTAGGTGAATAGATTATGGAGATTATTTCAAGGAGAAAGCATTTAATGGTACGTTTGAAAATGAATATTTTATTGTTACGTTTACAAAGTAAGCGCCCGACATAGACATAAAATTGCATTTAGTAACACGAGCAATACATTTTCATAGAACTCTCAACGGTGCATCGTTTCACTGCCCATTATACGTTGGATAAACATGAGAATAATGCATGAATACAGGTCATGGATACCCCATCAATTCAGCAAAATATAAAGCAATGCCCGTTTAGGACATTCGAAACCGATAATGGAGTAGTAATTCCCCGTGTGTGGAATTTGTATGAGTTCTCACGTCATGGTTCCGGGAATGTTGAAACGTTAAACAACGTTAGTTCTGTGGTTATTTTGATTTCCTGTCGATTCATCCCATTTGGACAGTAAAACAAGACAAAAGCAACAAATGTAAAAAGTATGAATTAAATGTGAGGAATGTACCCGACGGGCAAATGAACGCGATTCTACGCGATTTTTAATGCGCAATGATCTCGCCATACTTCTGTGATGAGAGTGGACGCTTTTCACGCAATAATTATTGCGCAATGATCGCGAGATGGTCACGCTAAGGTTATAATGCAATATAAGTGCAAAAATGAGCAAATTCTTATGGCATTTTGAGTGGGATATTTATATACTACAGATTCCTTATATTAATAGTATTATACTATAGGTTATTGTTAATATTAATAGAGTTTGGAGGGAGGATAGTAATCACGACTCCATCCGCTCATTTTAGGGGAAATTTTCATCAAGTTCTGATTAGCTTCTTTGGACAATCGATTGAGGGATCATCCAATTAGAGTTGTGGAGGAAGCCCAGCAATTAAATATAACCACTGGTATCCTTTAGAAAGACACATGTATTCATCATTTTGCCTACAGAGTGTCCATATGAATGTGGGTACATCATTCTCTCCATGTGCATTGTAGGTTGTGGGTTGGTGAGTTAGCAGACCCACTGGGAGTACACTACATATACAGATGTAAATGATTGGGGTGTTTTGAGTATACACCCTCTACAATATCACACAAATGATTACACATACAAAATATAGAATAATATCCCCGAAAACAATTCAAGGTATATGATGGTTAATTCCAATAGTGCATAAATGTCATAATATTACATGGGTAGTGCTTTTTATATAGAAGGATTATTAATAATGACTGGCTTGCTTGTAACGCCCTCTAGTGTTAGAGGGGTTTCTAAACCATAGGGAGGGAGAGGTGGGTGTAATGAGCGACAGGTGAGTGTGAAATGCCAGCTCTAGGTGAGTGAAGTGTCAGGTAATGTGGCTTTTCACGGCTGTTGTAAGTTCATTGTTTCTAATAATTTAATTCATCTTAGTATGCTATATTAATTACGGGCACAATATATATTGGATATTCATGCAATAAAGACATTTAGAAATGTAAATTACAATCTTCATTATGAAAATAATCCTTACAATGAGCAGTTTTTCCCCCCAACGTAAATTTCTAGATAGAAAATTTAATTAAAATGAAACAGAACTAGAACATTTACCTCTCTCCAAGGGGAATAAAATTTAGTTTCAAGTTGATATCTTGCCAATTAAATACCTCTCCTGTACTGGATTACCAATAGATCACCATCATAATGATCTAGATCGATTGTTACAGGTTAAGATGGTATATCTCACTTGTATGTATTTTATATTTTTATACCCTGTATTTTGTATCGTATATACTATCTTTTATATCTTATACTATATTACAAAATCTAAAATATGTAAATTAATGTCTATCCCTAATGTCAAGGGAACGGCCGGAAGACCTGAGTATAAATCCTGTTAGGTACTCAGAGGCCTGTCGACCTATTCGTCAGATTTGTTACGCCTTGGTGAATAAAAGATTACTCTATTCTATTATATATATATTATATATAATAGAATTGTTTTCTATGTATAAATTAGGATTTGAGACCAGACCAAAAGAAGTATCTCGCCCTACTGGATGTCCCGACCGTCACGTTGGCCCGACCGTCACGTTTTTAAAAAAATATACTTGACGCGTAACGTTCATAGCGGGAGAACTATTTAAAATAGAAAGTTACGCTATACACCAAGAGTGTCGGCATTACGGTGCATTTTGAATTATTCAAATCGGATGGGAATTGGTGAGACAATGGCTCTGATAAATGCATCTTTATTTTGAAAAAATATTTGTAAATAGTACTCAACATGCAAGGTTTGGGGTAAAAACCTATTTCAGCTAGAAATATATATAATACATCAATCAAATCACAAAATGGGGAAGGGTAAGTGCAGATTCGAAATGTATGGGGGTTTCTTTGAGTTGGTGTCAGAGAGTGAGTATGTGTGTCAGAGAATGGAGTGCCAGATGTGTGACAGTAAGTGTGAATGCTAGGTGAGTGAGCAGTGCCAGGTATTGTGTCCTGTTGTGGCTGCATTATAATGAGTATTCAGACGCAATTCTGAATGCGCATTATATGCGCGATTCAGATCACACCCATATGATTGACTTCTGAAGAAAACATGTATTTGTAGATGAAATTGGTTATATAACACATGTTTAATACAAACATAAATGAATATGAATGAAAACTTGATCCAACACAAGTGTGAGGCAACCAACAACATGGAAGGAAATAGACGCAATGGATTTCACATAATGGTTGCTAATGGCATGTCCATTTCACTGTGATTCAAGGCCATAAGTATCACACTTCACTAATTTGCGGTCAATCACAAAATGATTGCAGTGCTATCCCACTCAATTGCACTCAGTGCCTGTCGGGTAAGGATATGAAAATACTGGGATGATTTTGCAAGCGAAGGACACATTTAATTGATTGACTTATATTCATGCCAAATTGTGATGGAAAGACCATAAATGGAATTTGGATACTGTACTATCGGTTAAGTGTATTATTATGAACCTAGTAATTGGGCGCATGGCATTAAACACCATTATATTCGTTATATATCACCCTAGATTGTCATAGCGTAGGCCTATTATATATATATGACTGAAATCACAAAACTATTGAATTATATATATTATATACTATAGTTTTTATTTCCATTTTTAACAATGACAATGGCATGGAAATATGGCTTACATCTTCTGTATAATATAGGTCTTCCAGAAGTGCCAGTGATAATAAATAATATTTAACAGACAGTTCATTAATATCATCATATATAATACGTACAGGTAAGTATACAGGTAAGATACAAAGGTAATTTCATAACTCCACGGTTACAAGATCAGGATAGTTTAATTAATGTAATAATTCACGACGTTTGGGGCCTTAGGGTGGCAGAAACGAATTGAGGCGAGTGCCGAGATTCGTTTCCATCCCAAATAACGACTGGATTGTTATAAAGGAGGAAGAACAGGTTACCCGAAAAAGGACAAAATTATTCGAAATCAATTCTAAAACTTTTAATATTTTTAACACAAATTCAGAAATATATAAATAAATGGTTAAAAAAGATAAGCCCAACTCTGACAAGCTCAGGGTTTGGGAGGGTATGATCGAGGGTCTTTCTGTTGACTCTGAAAAAGACATTTTTCAAATGACCTTGACCAAATGCAGCCCTAAGCCTAGAATTCAGCCGTTGAAATGTATATTGATCCATAGGACTATTTGTGGCAATTCTTGAAAAATGATCTGTATTAAAGAGGGGGAAATATGTAGTTTTTGTTTAGTTAGCTGTGAAGAAATGAAATCCTTTTGGGACCAACTCATAGCCAGCTTTGAGCCTATCCTGGGCATTTTTTGGTGGACCAGGCCCTATAGTCGGATTTTGGGGCCCATTATATACGAAATCCAGCTAGTAACGAACTTTTAGGGAAGGAATTGTCTATATAGACAATGCTAATTTATCTTCCTACACAAGAAATGTCCGGCCTAAGCAAATAAAAATAGCTTAGCTAGGAATATTTTAAGAAAGGATTTCTTATGCAACAGGTCCCAGGAGGAATTGACCTCAACTTGTCGATACTCAGCAATTTAACTGGTATGTTATGAAGTCGCCATTGTCAAGAAATGGGAGCAAGGCCTGTGAAAAAGAAATATAATTACGTGCACTTCGGCATTCAGGTATCGTTCTGGGGCGTTTTATAACGAATTGGTTCGGGGAGTATTTGCTCACCAATCAAAAAAAATTGGCATCTACCTTTGGCCAGCAATGGATACTTTCTTCCTCAGCATACCATAAAACTCTTCCCTTTCGAGCAAAAATGATGATGGATTGTCCCTGTGCGGAGTCTTGAATTAGAAGGTAATTAGGGCAAAAATCCACTCATAATAAAAGGAGAAGTAGGAAAGGAACGTCGCTAGATGTTTACAGGCCGAGTCCATGCGAAGCACTCAGTTTGGACCCTATAACTGGCACTCCTTAGTGTTAGAAGAGTATTTTGCTGCAATGAGGGACGCAAAGGAACGGGTAGTTCGTACACCCTGATGCATGAGTCACATGTGTTTTTAGCCAGGCCTTTATCCATAATTCATAGTCGTTCTTGACACCATTGTCCTGGAAGGAGTCTAGATATTTCGAACAAAACATAAATTGGTGAACTTTATAGCAAGTTTATGTAGGATAGGACATTCCTTAATGCTAAAGAATTGAAGTATATGGACGCAGCTCTTTGTTTCTATAGCTATAATATCAGTATGATTGCTTAAAGAGGTCATCAAGTAATACATAATATAATAATATATAACTGTTATGTGGGTTCACGTGGGTATATATGTATGATATGCATTTCAGTCTTCCTCCTCCCTTTAATAAACGTTGTAATATATGTAGGATACTATTCCTTCCGACCTTATTTCAAATAGCTATTTCTGGTTTCAGGGTAATATTGCCGTCAGATATCAATCGCAAAGGAACCATTAACAAACAGGTACGGTATAAGAAGGAAACCCACTGCGTTATGTTGGCAATACTATTTGATGAATTGTCATAAGTGTCTAGATTTTCAAATGTCCCTCTGTGACCACCCCCAGAAATTACTGGAGAATTTGAGTTGAGTATTTTTATTTAAGAAAAAATAACTTTACATGCATTTGCATACTACTATAAGCCATCTCTGATAATATTGGCAATAGAAGTTTTGCCAAATATGAGAAGTAGATAGAAAGATAGACATCAAGTTTATGATTACCAATATTGCATGGCGGGTTCTGCATACGAAATATTCGGGTTCTACATAATGAAACACATTAAGAATCTTTGTGAAAGTGGGTTGGTTGTTTTTTCCCTTCGTGTTCATAGTTTCAGAAACATAATGAAGAATTATTGTACACATTGCTATCAATCATATCTATATGAATCCTAGTTGATTAAATGTGGAAGTGGTTCGTAACAAAATATTTTATTATATTGGAGATATTCGTCTATAATTCGTTGAAGTGAGACTTTATTGTGTGCGCATGCGCTCTACAACAGCTGCAACAAAGGCTGCCCCTCGTCCACTTCCGTCCTCGGCAAGAATGAACTCAGTCTGAAATACAGCAATAAATACTCTTGAACATTGTTCATCCAACGCTAATGTGTTGACAACGTCAGAGCTATCAACATACATACATAGACCGAATTCTGAATTCGAACAATTACAATGACGGTCATCAATAAGGTCATGCTGGAAATCAGCTTGGATTTTATTGTCCCTCATGAAATTTAAGTGTGGTGATGATGATCGGAGATGATGGCGAACTGATCTGTGAGGTTCAATGATATTATAGGAGCGTGTGTGTGGCTCATTTGATCTAATAAATAAAACGTGCACTTCACAAGGAGGTTCCACAATTGCCCCACCCACGCCTGACAGAGGGAGGGAGTGGTGGTCTTTAAGGTAAGTGCCACTCGGGGCACTCGGGGCTCCACATATCTTCACTACAAAAATATATAATCCATATTACGTTTTGTCGCTTTTATTATTATTGTTATTACAAGTTGAAACGCACTAACTGTATATATTGATAATAACATGAAAAAAGAGGGCATGGTTCATATTTTTAGAGCCCCCTGCCCCCGCACACATGTTGAATTAGTAGCCTAGCTGTAGGACATATAATGCTACTTCCACCTATCCGAATAGTGTTTGATGATCATGCATAAAATAAACGAAATATAGATAAAATAAGATACAAATTTCCGTATTTAAAAGTAGGCAATTTATACCTAGACAAAAAAAGAAGGTTTTGTGTTTTTGTAAATTTCTTTAAATGTTTGGCCTTTATCTCGTTCAATAATATTGGAAGATTTTACAATATGATGTATAGGCTAATTAATATTGTACTCATCAGCAGTCATAAATATCTACTATTCATTAAAATGATCAATGGTTAAATATTCAGGGAGATACAACAAAAATCGAGTTGATAATTTAAATATGGGATACTGCTTGAAAATTCTTTTCCCAGAAAGTTCATCTGTTGAGGATTTCATAGAGGAGTAATTTGTGGGCGGGTACATTTCCCCCCCCCCTCTCTCTCTCTCTTTCTCCCTCACTTTCCCGCAGAGAGAGAGAGAGAGACCGGGGAGGGGGAGGGGGCGAGGGAGATAGAGGCCAGACAGACAGAGGGAGGTGGGAGTGAGAGATGCTCTTGGCTGCCCTATTTGTTACATTTATGGAAATCGATCATTTATTAAACATTAAGCAAAAGCCCTATATCTTGATCTGATACAAAGATCGAACGGATGATATTTCATAATTTAATTGTGTGATTGAAATGACTTTGAACTTCTTTCATTGAGGGATAATTTACGGGCGGATAAATATCTGTGTGGGCGGATAAATCTCTGATTTCACCCACCAATTTGGCGCTCCCTGCGCGGGATAACGCGTTGTGAAGGACGTGTTACTAGCGTTGAGTAAATCAGAAAACGTATCGAGGTAAGGATTATCGCTTGTATATCGATGGTTCCCGGTAGTTGGTTATAGTTGATGTAATAGGTAGGAAATAAACCCTTTTTATGGTTACGATATTTCAGATCAGAAATCAGAAAACGGTACGTCCTACTATAGGCCTATTGCATCCTTGCCGGTATAGTTGTTGACAAAAAAATGTCTGGATGAAAGTTATGCCAGAAGTACTAATAATACGAATTCAGGAACATATTTTATATCAAATGAAAGCTTGAACAACTTCCTGTCCAATAATTGTATGCTGTTTGATGGTCAGTCATAGAGCAATGCTTGAAGAGCGAGCGTAATGGTGGATACCTGCGGCTGCAAATCCTCTAGCCTACAGCTAGGATTACAAATCGTAGGTAGATTAATCACATAAATAAATGTTGGGGGACTAGCCCCTCATTGATATTACTTGTTGATGTCAATGGCCTGATTAGTTATTATTAGCGAACCATGTAGTGCCAAACCGATGACATTGTCATTGGGAGGAAGGAGTTTATTTGACTCTAAAAAATCATTTTTATCTCATGTTGGGAACTTCTGGATTTAAATTCCTTTTTAATCTCAATTGATTTGATTAATAATGACATTATAACAGCTTGGATACCGATTCTAAGCAACAAGAGCCCCTTGTTATTGTCACCATGACATCACCAAGGGTACAAGTGAGGTCGGAGTAACCCACGTCTGAAGAATGTTACGTTCTTGAGTTTTATGGCAGCCTTCGTGAGGGAGGGTTGTGTGTAGTCCCAGTGATAGCCTATAGGGGAGATCCCCCTCTCCCGCTTGGGCCTCTTAGCCGCCCATGTAACACAGTCTATCTCCCAACCTACAAATCTAGGAATCTGGAGATTTCCTGATCTCAGCCTTCCTCAGATTGGAACCTCTATCATATTTATTTATTTAATCCCTTTCCGGACTGGCAATGCAAATTTCGTTCATATATATGGGGTTTAAGCCCCAACCACACATTCAAATTACAATAATTTTTCTTTTTAATTTTGCCAATAGATAGTTCAGACCTTGTATTTTCCAAAAAGTTGTTAAAGTTTGCTCCTATATCCCATCCCAATTTTTTACTGATGATAATATTCAACAACGTTGCATTTTGACATGTGTGGTCATCTGATAATGGCATGGAGAAGTCACATCGGATGAGATATAGGCCTATCACAATTGTGAAAATTTGTCAATAAAATTTATGAAAAAAAAATTACGCCTACACATATGACGTCATAATGGGTGTCAGTTGCCATAGGTATATATTATATCGTATTTATTTCATCATTGATTATAGATTTAATGTAAAATGTTGTACTTAGGAAGAAAAAAAATAGTAAAAAATGCAAAATTTAGGCTCTGAAATCTAAATGGAACTAAAATATAATTTTTTAAGGGTTTTTAAGGGAAAAAAGCCCATGGTTATGTGGTGCTTAACTATAATCAATTTCGGTCATGTTGTTACCATGGAACCATAATAACAATTTTATATGAAAAAAAACTTGTGATATTCTCTACTTCCTAAGTAGGCTACATCTGGTTTACCTTTATCATTCTGATTTGTTATTTAGGCTCTCTTAAATGACATCATATGAGCCCCACATATACACATTATCTGTGTCCATGGTGAAATTACCATAGCAACTGGTCTGGACTTGAAAAGCACAAAAATTGTCAAAATTGGATACTTTAATCATTAATTTGAATCCCAATAGAACTTGAAAGAATGGATGGATTTAGGGCTAAAATGCATAATTAGATGCAAATTTATGGTAAACAATTGAACAAATTCTTGAATTGGCTTGTGCTACATAGTAACCATGACAACCAAATTTCATAAAATATTTCAATGACAAAGTTCCTTAAGTTCCTAGGTTCTAAAATATATATAGTTTGCCTATGTTATGGATAACACCTTTCCTTAAAAAGTGATATTGATATGATATATAACAATTTCCATGAAAAATGACTAAAACTGCCAGTCCGGAAAGTGTTAATATCATTATGACGATTATAATGGTCATTTCTCATGAACTCATCACCAAACCCCTCCACAACATTTTTAGCTGTAAACCGATTTTGAAAGTGGAAATTTAGGAATGATATTCACTATTATCTCTAATGATCTGTTAAACAACTGTGGGAAGGCTTGTATTTTTATTTTTATTTTATATAATTTTACCATCTTAGAATTGACATTTTAGGCCTCACCATGTCAAATATTAAGGACAATGTACCACTATTTGTCTTTAAAAATAATGAATGAAATGATGCATGTGTTTTTTTTAAAAAAAATGATCGACATGGTTAACCAAGGATTATTGATATGTGTTCATATTTGTTTTTAGTTTTTTCCCCTAAAATTCCATGTTTCATACATTGAGATAGTCTTGGGTAAGGGTATGCATAATTGGACGTATGCCAGTTTAAACCTTTGAAACTGAGAATTATTTTTACCCCAAATTATGGCCTTTCGAACATATACAGTTAGTAAATTATTATTCAATGAAGCCCAACGGTTACTTTATGTCACAATAATGTTTTATTTTATTTCCTCCGTAAGCATTCATACTCAGATTTACAATGTCCTGCAGGAAAATGGTCATATTCTCTGTGTTAAACACAGGTCATCCAAATGTGCCAGAAAAAAAATAATGTTTTCATGAACTACTATAGCAAGAACAGCATAGTATCGCGTATGAGGTGGGCTATATTGACCGAGTATGGCCGAAAACAACGAAGGCGTAGGCCGAGTTGCATTGAATATTATGTACCATGCATGATTTCCTAGTTGTGATATCACATTCCGAATTAATTAAATAACTGTGTCCTTCCTAAGTAAATGACAAAATTATGGCAATATATAAGAATAGATTTTACTTCTTATCATTTAGATGCTCTTTCTCAAAACATCCACTAGGAGTTGCATGGTGTTGGATCTATGTCCATGATTTAGCAAGGCGCAAGGCTAAATCTGCCTGGCAAAACTCAGGAGGCCACCTACCTTCGATTCTGGTACCAACTCAGCCATTTTGGCAGTCATCATATCATGTAGATGTGGGTGGTAGCGGTAGAGGGAGCCATCGATTGCAACCACCATGTGAGGTTCTTTCATGTGTTTCGCAAGGACCGCAATAGCTAGACATTGATAAATAAAATACATTCAGTTCAATCCAATTTTTAAAATCATTTGTTGTTATACGTAAGGGTGTCGTACAAAAAGGAGCCATACATCTGAACATAAATCCAGGTTTTCCAGTATGTTCCTCAACTACGGAATTAAAATTAATTAAAATTAATTATGGAGTCCGGGGAACTTAAAATAATAGAATAAGACAAGATAACGTTACGTACCAACACAGACTAGACATACAAGAAATAGATCGGAGAGGAAACATGGGATGGCGGGGTGAGGGGGGAGGGGGCTTGATATGCACCAGAACTCTCTATGTATACCTATCACATGAGCATGTATTCGAGTGACATTTTCTAGAATGTATATATGGTAATTGGGGAAATGGGTGGCGGAATTGAGGGATCCCCCTCCCCTTCTATCCACTCTCAGAATTTATCTTGCACCTGCTCTCTAAGAGCTCTCAATTCTACAATGTACCACGGCGGTCTGTATTAGTTTCATAATATTTTACATATTCTATATTAATATTCCTGTTATCCATGGGTCTGATGAGATGTATCAGTGGTTTATATGTAAGGTTCCCAGACATGAATCAATTGACATATAATTTATTTACTACAGGGTAAGCCTATATAACTTCCCTTTTGTAATGAAAGGCAACCGATTTTATTGAAGGTACCTACCGGCACATATATATTGGGTTGCCCTTACACTCAGTGCTGAACACAGATACCTGACTGTAGCTCTATCCAGCTTAGAAACGTGAGTAAGTTCGAGCGCCTTTAAGACGGCCTCAGTTTCTGTTTCATCCCCATTTTTGTCTCTTGAAAGAAAAAGTATGTGATTGTTTTATTTATGAAGGTTCTCGCTATGAATCAGTTGCAATTTGCTTGTGATTTTCAAAATTTAAAAATGGGACAATTTAAACTTCATTTGCAGGTCTTTTATGAAAGAAATGTGACACATAAATTCATATAATGTATTGATTTTTAATCCGATATGACATATATAGCCTCTTTCTTAGCTATTACCATAAAACTATTTACTCTTATTATAACGTATGGGACTGAACTTATCAATATTCTGCTATTATTGTTTTATAGCTATACACAAATTTAAAGTCGAATTAGCAGAGAGGAAACTGCCACCGGTGAGCGATAATAGGTGAAGCCAACGCAGGAATGATTTCCGGCGAGTCTCCGAAAAAGCCTACGAATGAGGATGTTTATGAAGCTGTATGTAGCAAAAACAACCGGACAAAATCCTCCAAAACTTTGGTCAGATGTCTTTTAGACGGGATGGAAAATAACGGGACAAAAATGAGAGAATCTCAAGTTTTGGGCTGAGCATGCAGGTTAAATGGATACCTGCATGATAAACGGTAGGCCTATAACATGATAGTCAATTACATCTAGATCCCAATGCAAAGTACTTACTTGCAGATGTTCGATAGGTGTTCAGCCGTGAAGACCTTCCACTGTTGAAGAATCTCTACAGCGTCTGAATTAAATATCAAACCCTCTTGGCATAACTTTAGTAAAGCCAATCGGGCAAGGTCTCCTATGTAATGTCCAGAAAACAGTTTCTCAAATCTGGAATGATGGAAAACAAACATAATATGTCTAATGACCCGATATTTGTTGGAGGAGGAGAATAGATAACACTAATTAACGAGAGTCTAGTACTTATCATTACTCTAGCATTTAAGAAACACGAGGATAGTGCTGACTCTTTTGGTCACACATATACATAGTGGTGTGTATAAAATAGTAATGGCAGGTACATAGTACAGAAGTAATAAATAATGGTCCGTAAAATATATCGCCATCTGGTTGTACATTTGGTTGCAGTATGTATCGTAAACGTGCGCAATCTTTGCACAGATCTTGCGCGGCAAGGTATGTGTACATTTCTACACGAGTAGTATAAGAAAAGCTTCGCTGTTCACTGGCTATGTAACGATTCCACTATGAAGATTTCCATTTGACCTCCGGATACCTCCGGATACCTCCGGGTACCTCCGTGTATCTCCGGGTACCTCCGGATACCTCCGGGTAGTTCCTCCGGATCCCACTAGGATATTCATTGCAACCATTGATGATATTTGCAGTTTATATTATTTGATTAATTTATCATTAATTAACTATTCATTTGATTTCATCCGGACTTTGACCATGTTTATTACATATTTCTATATTTATGTTCAACTTTGCATTTATGTGATTATTATATTTATTCCATTATCCCTGAATTATGTTGCAAACATAATGTTTCCTTGGTTTGAAAATTATTCATATCTCGATGTACCTGTTCATTTATCGGGTTGAGGAGCACACAAGGAGGAATAAAGGGAACATATGAAAGAAGCATTTCACTCTTGATGTTTTATCTCGGATCCGCGCTTGGAACATAGAATATTTCAACCCTTGGTCCTTTGGAACTTTAATATAATCCGGCCACTATAGTTCCTTTTCCCCCCATCTCCTGCTATCGATATTCATAATATATTTATTCTCGCAGAAGTAAACCTATACGATCACGAAATATCATTATTTAATATCGATTAATATTAAGCCGGAGCTGAAACACAGATGTACAACGATGGCCACAAAGACATTGGAAAGAACATAGGCAAGAATCGCAACATATTTCTCCTCACGTTGGGAAAGTTGGTCGTCGTGAGGAGAAAATCCTCAGCGAAAACTTGTAGCTATACAAGTACCAACAGCAATATCAAAGGGACCACATTGCTACCATGCAGACGATTGACCTATCGGCTCACATCGGAAAGTTTAAAATTTTAAAATCATGTCTTGATTTTGTATTTAAATAATTTAAAATATCGATCGATAGAAATCAAGTACACCAAATCAAGATGTAGAATGCCACCTTGCACCTTGACCACGTAGATGGTTGCTAAAATCAAGAACAAGTAGAGGTTGATGGAATGAAAGGGCTCCGTGAACTGCCGATTTCGGCCATAAATTATATACGCCAGGTATAAACGTAATCTTTTATTCTATGTAATAATTTAACCTATGTGACCGATGCTTAGGTCTCCACAGAATTGTCGTCGGTCTCTGAGATTGATATTTGTCAGGGCCCGACGGTCTCCAAGGAAATATCCAAGTGAGTTTGTCCAAAGAAATTCCAGATATCAAATATTTGGAACTTCTCTAGACACAGGATAAATAGAATTGCGATTACATTTATTCATATTTCGATTTCATTGATTCATATTTCTCTTTTTATTTGTCTATATGTTTCGCTTCATTATATGGGATATTAACAAGTGGGCATAAGTGGATGCCAATGATGTTATCAATCCTGACTAAATAAAATGTGTTAAAAGAACTGCCCGACTCTAGTTTCCTCTCTCCCTCGCCATCCTCCTCTCAGAAAGAGAGAGTGGGAAAGAATGGGAGATAATAGATCAGAGTAGGTAAACAAAGTAGGATGGCAGCAGAGTCTGATTCTTCTATCCCTAAGTTCTATCATACTTCCATTCCATTCCATTATTAATATAAGTAGGATATGTCGCAAACGTGTTTTCATATCGTGTCCTTTTTCCTAAGGTTAAAGTAATATGAAGTAAATACTTGGAAAATTAGAAGGTCCTTGAGACATTTGCTGCAAACTTTCTTTCATCCAATGAGATAAAATGTCAATCATCATTTAATTATCAGTAATCAGTACTGATACAGCCATATCATCTTCAGGCGTTATGTTCCAGAAAAGTCTTATCAGGACCGCTAATCGATTGTCCATAAAAAGGATAATATAAGAACATAAAAACCGCACTGTGTCAGACCTAGCGTGGCACCACATTTGCTCTTTCATCAGACCTCTCTTATAAATACTTGAAAACTACTAACAATAAAACTTATTACGGCTAATATATATAATGAAGACCAATATTCATCTCTTCTTCAGTGGATGAATTAGGATGGGGAGTTACTTTAGCATCTCATAGATTTAAAAACATTGAAAAGTCTGGCATCTTTTAATAATCTTGTGGGCGGAGGGGTAGATAAGAAGTGGCCAGAGACACAGTGACAGATAAATACTATTCAGTACAATGTCATATGGACAGACGGAGAAACTACTTTTTTAATAACTCATTTCACACGAATACCATAGAATTGACACTTTCTTATCCTCTATTTCTATAATATGTTGCAGAAGATGATCCTCGAGGCCCACTATACAGCTGAATGGGCGCCCACACTAGACAATAATAGAAATTCAAAACTATTGTCTCCATGAGGGCCAAGAAATGATAGTAATAAAAGCCAGGCTTATACCTGGCTTTAATAAAAAAAAAAAAAGGGGGTTGACTACCAAGCTTGTCCTGGAGCTTCAATAAAAGCCAACAGTGTATACCTTCGAAATCCAATAAGAGAATTTCAGCGATTCAATGAAATCCAGCCAACTCCTATTCCGCATTGTCAGAACTCCAGTGATGACACATATACATGATATTTGTTGTAAAAATATAAATTTACTGATTTATTTTCAATGGTTAAAATTTGGGAGTGTTTACGTCACGCAATATTACCCAAGATGGAAATAAAGTTTAACTTATATGCGCACTATATAGTGTTAATCAGACGGGCTAGTTTTGTTCCAAATGCTATTTATAACACATTTGGTGCATGGAGCCTACCAAAATCCATGCTGATTTTTACATAAAGCTAAAACCTCAATATCATGTGGTTCAAACATAATAATTATTCATACGTATGTATCTAATATGATGTCTTTGGCCTATATGTATTGAAAGGTTCTCTGCGAGTTTTTAAAAAGAAATACACAACGTGTAGACGTTCTAGATGGCAACAGAAAGCTGCTTAAAGCATAATTTAATTTCTTTAATCTAATTTCTTGGCTACATATGCTTGCATGCGTTGGAGAAATCTTCTTATCAGTGGTTGCCGGTTTGGTGATTTCCCCAATGGTTGTAATGTATAATGCATGTTGTATATACCGGTAATTTGAATAAAATTACCTCAAATATTCATTTCATAAACAGCCCATTCACTCTAGCCATAATGGACTATAGCTGTTGCTGATTATTTGATGTCTGCAAAGCATGCCGTGTATTACATATATGATGTGTCAGAGGAAAATGAATCACAAGTCGCAAAAATGGATTTTTAGATATTAACAGATTGATAGTGAGCATTATGACATCTATTGAATACTTCTATATCGTTTTATACATGGAAAAAATGTTAGCAATATTTCTTAATGGACAATCACTAGTAAAGTAGTTAATTATACTCTTTATAGGATAGCCTCTGATATGCATAGATCTATATATTCAATACACAATCTTGAAATGTGGCACATGTGTCCGTACGTGCTACTAATAGCACTACACTCCCCGAAAATAAAATCATTCTGCGGAAGAAAGCATTCATGTTGAAAACATTTGAAAAATATCATTTTTTGCGACTTGTGACTCATTTTCCTGTTACACATCACATATGAGAATATCTGGGATATTCATCATACAACCGCCCGCCTACAGTCCCCATACAGGCTAGCGCGTTGATGATATCCTCATTTCTATGACACATGGATTATATTATTGTACATTTAATAATATCTGGAATGTCAATATGTAAGATTTGATTCTCAGCTATTATGACAGAGATCTTACCAAATTTACCAATATTATGCCTTGTAGGACCGAATTCAATATTCTGCTGCTGTTATATCGTAATACAGGAATAACAAGTATAGATTCGGTCCAGCGAAGTAGTATAGATTCGGTCCAGTGAAAACCGCTACCGATGACCGATGATTGTATAAAGAATATTTGTATAAAGAGTATAAATTTGTTCTTAAATATGTTGTGTAAATATTTATTTTATTTCTTCATTTCAAGGAATGTCATTTACCAGAAAAGGGAACTAATTAGAGGAATCTTGATGTATGCATGTTTACCATGCGAGTGAGAATCAATTTGCAAAAACTGAACATTCAAAATTGTTACTCTGTACCAAGTCAGAAATAATTCTTTTCAATTCGTCTTTTACTTTGAGGTTACTTTAAATTACCACCCCCACCCCCGCCACAAAACACACACACTCACGGAAAAACAGTCTCGAGACATGCTATAGCAATCCTTTAAATATAAAGGGGTGAAAGGGTAAGGGAGTTCTCAAATATATATAATTATATGTGGCATCATGTGGTATCACAATTAACATCGGTCAAGGGGTATTTCATGCAGTGACATTGTTAAAGCACTATTGACTGCCATTGAGGCTAAAGCTATAACGTTTTCCTATCCTATATATATTGCAGGGCAATTTCGAATTGACTCGAATTGGCTTGATTGAGCAACATATTAGTCAGTGACATCTATGGTTAATATATTATTTGATATGTGTGTATATCAGACACACATTGTTCTTCCCATTTTATCCTATACCTTCCATATACCTTCTGTGCATGTTTATTCCTATGTCAGCCACCACCATTGACACATTATATTTGAAATCGCACACAGGGACAGGGGGGAGACCGGAATATTTTTCCAGACCTAAAAAGCTTATGCCATTGATAGTCCCTGTCTAAATAAAGATATTGTTAAAAAGAAAAGATCTTCCATGCAGTAAAGTGCTAGAAAACGTCTCGTGCGACGTAAACATCTTTTTCATGCTCCTATATCTTCATCCATTCCTTCTGATCCAACAAATTAACCTAGAATGTAGCAATATATTTATGATATAATATGACTTGTATCTATGAATATACATATTAAGTAACCGTTTTGCTTGATCTTCTTGGTGAATCATTTTTTAAAAGGAAAGGAATTCTCTATAGCTATAAACTAATAAATCAGTATCGTCTGAGTACGTGACTATCTGTTTTCCTACCTCTACTGACTCTTCTTCTTGGCTTCTGTGTTTAATTTTCACAATGCTCCATCACGATATGACACACAACGTGCATTTTGGCACTTGTAGAAGGAAGAAAGCTGGAGCCATGAGTCGTGACCGATCGTTTTACCTACTCAAGATCTCATTAATCTGTCTCAGATTGATAGATATTATTTTTCATTTCTTGGGCAACATAGAAATAAGTAGAAGGGGAAATATCGGAGAGAGACTCGCCTTGACTATCGGCAGAACTCCCGCATCATACAATTAGAGAGAGACAATAATTATGCTCACTCGTTACCATTAAAGAGAAACCATGGAATTGCTTGTTTTCACTAATCAAATTAAGAAGACGGTACTCTGGGGTACATTTTGTATAATAAAGTTATGATGCATAAACACAGTAAAGAGATTATTTAGATTACCAGAACAAATCGTTTCCAAATTGTGTCGATGATATATTTTATGTTGAACCTGTCTGACAAGGAAATAGACATATATATCTAATCTGTTTGTCTTTACCTGGAGTTGTGTATTATATATCTCCCTGACGTCAAATGCCACATGCAGGCAGATATGCAAGATACATGTATGCGTGGGACGGTCTGCTATTCTAAAGTTACCCCTTTCCAGAATATTTTCGTGCGGCTTGACATCGTTTGTACTAAATTCTGTGTAGCACAAGAGGTTGGGTAACATCATATATATAGTAATTATGCAACAAAAGCAACGTCTAGGGAAGCTGTGCAGGGTCAAAGATTTTTGCATTATTAGATTAGGTCCTGATGATTTCTAAAGAAAGGCGTGTGGAAATATTTAAGCTGAACGTTCATATCAACAGTCGGCTGAGGCATCCAGCCAATAACAGGGCTGATCAAATAGCACGATAATAACATGATGCGAATAAATATGATAAAAGCGTGCGGACTGGTTTAATATATTCGGTCTTCCTCAGTCTGGGAAGTTGTTGTGAAATGGAATATTGTAAAATCCTCCAGTATAAAATTATGCCATCGAATGAGGGCCTTGGCATCTCTTCATAATTATAATTATTTCCTTAGTCCTCTTGTTCTCCCCCCTGTACGCATCACCCTTTTGTCTCGCCCCTCTTTCTCTTTGAATTCTCAAAGAATGTAATGTATCAGGAACAAATTGACACATAAACAGGTGGCCATAGATGGGAATGTGTTTGAATAAGATGGAACAAAACATTCCTACCATAATCACCCATATCGAAAAGCATTGCAGCGAAACCGAAATTGCCAATATAGAGCTTATAACTGCATCATCCTGTGCGACAGCTTATCACATCATCCCGTTTTTGACAGTATAATATATCACTGTCATATATCAGTTCAGCTGGTGTCTCAAGGCTATACAGGATTTACTACCTCGCGTTAAAAACCTCTTTAACAAGATCCTTGTTAAACTATAGATTGTATACAGGCTATCCCCACCCGTTGCTCTAATTGCGACGTTGCAAGATGAAGAGACCTCCGCATAGTAGATAGACCAAAAGAGCAGATTTAATGAAAAACCCTGCGGATCCATATCTGGACAGATATCGGAAGTATATATTCTACACGTATTAGCTAATTGCTCTCCTATATAATCCTATTGCCTTATATGGGAACTATTGTTACTTTGCTGCATATACATGGCATTAAGGTAAAACACGTGGTATGACTTGTCTCATATTTCCTCTTGTTTCAACAAGGAAACATGCGCTTATAATTATACTGCATATAATAGTAATAGGTTCAACTTACGTGAAAGACCCTATCCAATTAGAATGTTGATCTATGATAGGATCGAATTCAGTTTTTGTGAAATCTAGACTCCCATTGTCGCCAAATGCTCCCCACTCTGTGTCAATGACCACCTGAAATGTCAAAAAGTAGTCTGTGAAATCCAATAGAACTCATCATGGTTATTAGAGTAATTCCAGTGCTGATAAAATACCTTGCTAGAATCTTTAGATAAAACCCTCAGGAAAATTGACGATTAGCGCGACACAACGTCAATACGTTATTAGCTGGCGTTGTTGAATTTTAAAAGTTAGCTAGATATTAAAACTTTGTAAGCAGTGATAAATATGATAGGGATTTTGATGTAAGCACTGGTACTCAGTTGAAGACGGCTGTTAGACATTAGATCGCTGTACTCATTTATAGACCCACAGAGAGTCTCAGACGGAGACATAACCCCAGCAGACCCCAGCAGTTTTAGAGCCACATCTTTCTCTAAACATGATTATCATACTAGTTATGTCAACATTATCACCATTATTTTGGAGGTGGGTCCTTACCAGCCTTTATTTATAAACTCAGGGTCGTTTCCAAGCGAAGTCTGAAACACTTGACAAAAACAACAATATTTCATGCAATCATTCCTCGACAGTTTTCCAGAAATATTTGAAATAAAGATTCCACCACAGGAACATTTTTCTCCTTTACTTTAATGACCTTGGAGCTGAGTTCCCAGCTAACATCGAGCAAAAACTAAAGACGAACATTTCCTAAACTCTTGCATTGTAATTTTGCAAAAGGAAGATTTCTGAATACTAAATTAATGATTCTCACAATAACTCTGTATTGATTACTTAATGACGTCCGTTCCTAAGCTACGAACAATTGTTAAAGAAAACAAGAGGCTTCGCCTCTTGAGAGAACAGGAAAGGTGACAGAAAAATGTTTAAAAATTCTCTATACAAATGTCTCTCTAGGCGGTAAGGGGAGGGGTGACTGTCTACCTACGATTACATAAGCACGGCGAGTTAGCGTGCATGAGCGAAAGCAAGCTGTGGTGGAGGTGGTTGAGGAGTAAGGGGATGGGGATGACAAATGTGGGAGATGACCAATACTTGTAAACACATGGGGCTATGGCGGAAACAGTCGAATGGGAACAGCTTGTTGAAAGGAGAGAATGGAGGAAAGAAAAGACATATTAATAAATCATGTACATCAATGTGGTTAACCATTATTACAGTATCAATAACTTTCATAAGAAGAATTTTAAAAAGTACAGTACGAGATCTCAACTATGTGAGTTTTAGGCAAAGCCAGCTGCCTGCTACCAAAACGAGGCCTAGATCACGGAGGTTGACCTCAATTTCCTTTTAAAAGAGGGTTAATAATTTAGCACCACAAAATTGTTGATATCACCTCCTCCACTCCCCGCCCCAGTGGGGCTATGACATACTCATACCCTGATGTGATGGTCACCGAAACGTTGGTAAATTAGTTAATAGATCATATAACAGCAACAACTATCCATGATTACTTCTTTCATGGTTTTGATATTATATTCCCTGATCCGTTCTTTCATAAGTGTTTACATTGGTACAAGGTCATGTGAACTAAACAACGTTGCATTCTATACTCATGACCCCGAGGATGGTTCACTATGTGTCACTTGATTTCACCTTTAAAATATGTTCACTAAATAACGTGGGAGAATTAGGATCAGATGCTGGAGCAATGTGAAGGTCCATTTAGAAAATAAATCTGCTATGTAAGTTAATTTGACATTATGATTCGCCCTATGAGAATGTCAAGACAATCATGCACAATGGGGAAAGCGGATATTTTTTTTACAAATAAATCTGGATGTTAATTTCAACGAACGTGACGTTGTCATTTAATTTTCCAGAATGAAAGAATCAAGAAGCCTATTCGATGTCTAAAGGTTATAGAAATTACAGCTTCATTTGAAAAAACCCCCAACCAAATCGACTGATTTGAGCATTTTCCTCATATTGCCCTTATTTGCTTGAAATCAGTTATGTATTTATATTCGGTATTGTAATGCGAAGTTTGTTCACTCCCCGTGCTCGGCAAGGGGAGATGCAAAAATAACGTAGCGAGAAGATCAAAATATTATTTTGATTTTCTCGATATGTAGAGGATAAATATGCATCAAATCAAAAGCTGATTTATTTAACAGGATAAATGATAGGTTTCAAATGATACATCGCACGCAGGCTCCTGACGTTCGAATATTCATCTTTTATCATAAAGTTCCTATTATTAATTTCGTTTTATCCCTATAGGACCCGAACAATGTGTGAATGGATTTCATGAACTTGCCTTTTTATCACCATCGACGGGTCCATCCCATTTATCAACATTGTTGATGTCTTCGACGTAGGCTGCATTGCACCCAGTTCCTGAAGATAACAAGTAACATTTACTTGTGTATAAGTGGTGTCTCTGTCAGGAAAGATTATTGGTAGAACACTGACTATATCCCCGGACTCTTGGCTTGATTTGGCTTTGTATCTACACTCTACATCCAGTTTCTAACAATACAGTATTTAGATCTCTACCTACTGCCTTATTATTCCTTCAATATTCAACCCAACCGCTATACTGTTTCCAAGTAGCAGGGCTGTCTCATATATTACAAAATACACAACGAAAAGTACAACTATAAGACCTATGAGTACAGATAAACACAGAGAGAGACCCCTTTGTTAGATGTTTCAGATTATTGCTAACGGTTACAGTGCGTCTCCTTTTATGTTAACTATACCAACCGTAACAGTATACTGGATGCAGTATACGGTAAACAGGTTTACTGGTTTACCATGTGCACATTTGGATATTTCTTATGTTTATAATGTGAATGAACATCCCATTAAGTCCCACCAAGTTATGGAGGTGGGGAAAGGGGGTTATAAAGGACTAGGTTGACTTGTGGGACATCAGCTTTGCGTTTCATATGTAACACAGAGACCGCTATTGGACCTAACAACATATTTCTGTTTCATAATCAAATAACAAAGCCACATATTTTAACACAACGTGCATTAACAGCAGTTACGCGTGCTATAATCTGTCGTTATGGTAACCAGCGTCCCCTTGATTTATACAATCATGCCTTATGAAACAGGAATAACAAGTGCGTGTAAATTTATTGTTATCTGACCCATCGTTGTCCTACCATAACGAACAATCGCTGTGTTGGATATGAAACGGGCCACTGTCTCTTCCAAAGTGGTCAGCCTATATACCTTTGAAGCTAAATAGATGAAAGTGTGTTGATCACAAAACGATGAAAAGCACAAAGGGCATATATATAACATTGCACAAATGATATTATTGCTAACGCATAACAGATGAAAGTATATAATATGACATAAAAGGTACAAGTAAAAAAAGATCTAAGAGTATATAAGGAGGAGTGTATCTCATACCTTGTTATTAGTGATAGTAACTCATGCAAAACAAATTAATTAGTTTTACTTCAACCCCGTGAACATGATAACATTGCAGAGATATATGGATATCTTGATATCAACCTGAATGTATTGATGCTTCTTCTTTGTTAGACTTTGGTTTGATAATCTGTCTTTCATGTCTATCATATTTTATGTCATCATCTTACAATAAGGGATAAACTTTTATGGACATAACATAACACAACGAAGGAAGCAAGAGGAAATACAATGTAAAATGCATGTAACTCTAAGGAAATGTAATTAACGCCTATGTCATGTGCAGGTATTTTTCTACTTTTATGTTCATTGATTGGATTCGATTGGAAGGATTAAATCTTGGGTACAGCATTATTTTTTGACAATTGCCATATTCTCATCATTAACATGTGTTTATTGCAACACGTTATGTATGTACATCTCTATCATATTAGATAATGACGACATTTATGAATCTAAAATTTTATGTTTGCTTTTTATTGGAATTTGGTTATCAGACTTTAATTATTGTGGAAGGTAGGGGAGTACTCTTTAAATCAATAGTATGTGTATTCCAATGCCTATCTTTCTCTTGCCCCTTGGTCTTGGTATACATATTACTGTATGTATACGAACATTGGGAGAAATAATAGTTATATAATCATAAAATTCATAAAATTCATAAAAGACAATCGAATAGACATGTTGGGATATTTAATGCAATTTGAATTGTGTAGAAGTTTTAGATATTCGTCGAGAAAATAGTGAAACAGTGAAAGTTCATGAATATAGTGGAACTGTGACCTCTGCTAGACTCCCAAGTGCTGAGATCCTGATGTCCTTAAAACATTACTCCAGACTGTCAACTTGTTGGGAAAAGTTGGGAAAAGTTTTCTGACAAGGTTATGGAACTTCTAAAAATATCTATGACCGGTGTATGAAAAGACAATATTTTATAATAAATACATTGGCATAATATGTGTATCAAACCAGAATATTGAATAACATGCAGGACTTGCAGTTCTGGACAGAATGCAATACCGTGGAAGGTAAGTGATGTAAAATATTGATGATGTAGCGAGCTAGGAGTAATCGATTTCATAAATTGAAAGTCCCGGTATGATGTTAACAGTTAAGAACTTCCAGTTGAGGAAGGAAAACCCGTTATCTTAGTTGTAGTTTTATTAAATGAATATTGATGATAGCATGCTAATGTGGCTAAGATCACTATGTTTACTGAATATCAAATTTAAATGTTATTGCGGATTTTCATGACTTGCATAGATACGATCATTTGGGTGGATTATTACAGCTATGTATTCATTGGATTATTTGATATTTGCAAATATAATTTGAGTGGAGTTGAGTCGTTGGGTCTATTCAACTATTAGGGAAGTAGCTCATAGCTGCCAACTGACTATGGTGGAGGGTTTGGAACCAGGACAGAGTCAGCCTGTTAACCGCCACATATATATATATATATATATATATATATATATATATATATATATATATATATATATATATATATATACCCTATCCCATCCAGTTGGCGCGACATAAGAAACTACTTATAGTATACACAATTAGGTCAGCAACTGTCTCCTATCTTGGAGAGGTTACCATCCAAGCGGCTCAGTGTTTTAAATCCTTAAATGCTTCAAATCCCCTTTTCCTAACAATAATCCTTCCAGATATTGATTACCGACATAATGATCAAGCCTATGTTTGAAATTCAAGCCAACATTCCCCAATTCATGAACTCAGTGGCAAGTGGCACTTTAATAATTAATTAAATGACCCATAATTACTGGTGAGCTGCTATGTATTGACCCATTCAACAAATTAGTCAAATTAAAAGCTCTCCAATTAATCAATACTAGAATGTGTAGAACCAGCATAAGCAATACATGGATAGACCCATTCCCTATAGCATGTAATGATACATTTTAATGAACCATCTCTCCAATACCCCCAACACAAAATTACGACGTCAACCGTAGGGTTACCGGCGGTTACGTAATGCCACAGTGCGTTTAGTTGCATTTTAGCATTAGAAGTAGTATGGAAGCCCCGAATGTTCACTCAAGTTTGAAAAGAAATATAAGAAAAAGTGAAAAAGATGAAAATGTCTGTTACTTATTTTTCGTTTTATTTCATCTAAAGACGTTCCTTCAAATATTGTTAAAATTAATTTACCCCATGGCTGATAGTGGGTTGCTGAAGATGGACTCCTTGCTATCTGGGGGTGCCATGCCCCCGGTGAACCACCTGAGTCATGTCAATGGACCACCAGTTGGCCCTATGGCCTGCCACCAATGGAACTTCAACTATCGCATACTGTGTGCACAAATTCCGTGGATAGTGGATGGCAGCCACCTATAGATGGGCCAACCATAATATATGAGTGGCCCATCTGCTATTCGAATGCGACTGTCTACTAGGGAAGCAGAGCTATGCTTCATATACTAATGTTTCTAGTTCTCCATGTTTCTCATATTTGAGATCTGATGTGTGTAAGGAAAATGTGAATTATTTTAACTAGATTTTCTGTCAAATGATGCTTTGTAGTTAAATCACGAAGGCCTGAATAGCAATGCTTAAGTTTAACTATTCATGGCTATAATGCATCAAATCTTTTGTTATCTAGAATTACAGTCTAGGCTCAGAGTTGAGAAAGTCCCTTCAAACTGATATGAGGGAAAGCCTCTCGCTCCAAACCTCAAAATGCCATTATAATCCAATTAAGACGCCTACCCCAAGCCCATGGCAGGAAACCAGTTGGAACCAGTTTGGAAGGTTATATACTCTGATTTTGTTTAATACTAGGTCATGACTTATAGAAACAAAAGCCTTCTGGTAATCGAAAAATACTAGGCTGCTTAACTGGTGTTGATTCATATTATTTAGTAATTTGTATAGAAGGAGAGAAATTGTTTCAGTAGTCGACGATTTTTTTCTGAAACCGCCTTGAATTGATGAAAGAATTTTATTTGTATCAACAAAGTTCTGAATTAAACTATTAACATGCTTTTCACGTAATTTGGCAGCAATATATGTGTTAGTGATATTGGACGCAGGTTAGTAACATGGGTGGAATTACCTTTTGTCGGAACTAGTATAACCGTTGCTTTTCTCCCCATATATTAGGCATTGTGCCTTGTGTAATTGATAAATTGATTATAAAGACCATTTGGTTACTAATAGCCCGAAAGGGATATTTCGTCGCAGCCTGAGGATTTAGATACTTCCATACCTTCTACTAGAGAAGGAGTCTTCTAGTAATGGGGTGTATGGGTTGTTTAAATTACCAGCGTTCCATACAGGTAACATATTCTGGTCCCCTTGTATGGGCATTGTGGCTGCAATGGTAGCTCCAACATTGAAGAAGAATTTATAAGTAAAGTTAATAATAACATTTAGACTAAACTGATGTTCAATTGAATGTGTGAAATATTAACCAGTTGTGTCAATTGAAAAGCCCCACCCGGAGATATTGAGTGCACCATCCTTATGAAATAAGATTCACGAAAAGGAAATCTCGATTTTATTACATAATATTACGTAATGCAGTGGACCAAGCCTTGTTCTTGTGTTTATTAATTAGAGAATAACAATTAGTGACGGTACTAATATCGAATAAGTCTAAAGGATAACACTTGTGTTATGCCCTTACCTTCGTCATATAACACGTATCCCCACATTAATGTCAATAGAATAAACTCAAAGCAATTTTCTGCGTTCATAATGACGTAGTTGAATACTAACCCATAATTAAACCAATTTTGCATTTCTTATCCAAGTACGATCCGGCCATTAATGTTCCTGTTGTATCGTTAAGTATTGCTACTACTTCGACTTGGTTTACCTGCAAGCAAGGAATTCCTTTTCTGAAGCTATCAATGAGGAATTTACATTTCAATATGGTCAAATACAATTGACCGTCTTGTCCACCTTATTATTATCAAGATTTTATTCAAACCGTGATCGTTTTCCGGCATTTCATTCCCCCAAATCCAGTGGTAATTAATTAAACAAATTCAGTATATATCATTAA
Source organism: Sthenelais limicola (assembly GCA_942159475.1). Taxonomy (NCBI): domain Eukaryota; kingdom Metazoa; phylum Annelida; class Polychaeta; order Phyllodocida; family Sigalionidae; genus Sthenelais; species Sthenelais limicola. The sequence continues at coordinate 63,571,954 of OW804097.1, read as the reverse complement.
AGAAACCTTCTGTCTTGAAACTTGTCTCCTTCTTCACCACTGAAGAAGGAGACAACCCATCTCCGAAACATGTATGGTCGTGAATAAATAAACAACAACAAAAAAACTTTATCTCTCAGTGTCTTATTGGGTATTGTGTCTATCTCATACCATCCTGATCATTAAAGAAAAACAAGGGATAAACGTGTACGTGTACGTAAACAAACAATTAGGGAGGTTCCGCAAGCAAACCTACCTCAATTACTTGATATCTTATGTTACGTTTTTCCCGTCATGTTTTGCTACATCTCTATCTTCCTTTTAACATTATGCTTGTATATCAGAGATACGGATATGTTTACGGATAGGTTAGACTTGCTGAACCTCCCTAATTCTAGACATATGATTTCGAATATTGTTTCTCATTCACTCTTGTTGAATGGTTTCGCTTAGGGCCAATATGAAAGACATTCCTACCCCATTCCTTTCTAGAGCATCTTCGAGGTGTTTCACCGCATCTCCCCCAACACCATCGGGGCAGGCAAAACTCTTCGTCCAGGTGACTAGAATACCTATTTTTACACTTTCCTGAACCATAGGGAACGAAAAGGTAAATCCTGAAAATAAAGTAAGAAATGCATCCACATTGAATATTAGTATATGGATGGCGGTGTGAGAAGAGGCTACTTCAAGAGCAATACCACATATTTTTCGGTCGTTTAAGGCAAGTATTAATTTCCTCGCAGCATTGGATTTTTTATAGTGTAATTATAAAAAAAATAACACTAGAGATCGTCCACCCACGTTCGTATTATGAGCGCAAGCACAAAGGGATATCATGTTGGTCTCATGCACGTTCACGCCGTGCCTCCCATTCCAGGGTGACAGTTGATTGTTTGCACTAATCTCTATGGCAACTGCATGTCTTCTAATTCATGAAAAGAAAGCGATCGATCTCGCTAGTGAAATATTAGGGTAATGTATATATATCCAAATTTTAATTTTGTTAATTTTTAAAGTCGCTTCGATGTGTTTACCGCAATACAAACGCCAAGATGGAAAATAATTCTTTTTGTTATTTTCAACGTTTCGACCTCACTTAGGTCTTCATCAGGAATGGAATACTATTGCGTTTAGAGTCTGTATATAGTTTGTTGGTGTAGGGTGTAGGTGCACTGACACTTTTGATTGGAGAGTGTAGCATGATATGGGTGTAGGATGTGGGTGTAGGATGTGGGAATTGGATATGAGTGTCGGATGGGGGTAATTTTTAAAGTAGTTAAACGATTAATTTCTAAGGGATTTAAAATTATATTTTTGCTGATGTATTCCGAGTGTATTGGATGTCTGAGAATATCGTAATTAATAGATTTGTCTAAATAATACACGATGTTATCAAGAATAAATGTTCTACCTACCATGATACCTAAGCAGAAAACACTACTATTTTTTATCCCTATGCGCATAGGTATGATTATATATCTATTAAATGCGATCAATGCATTTATATATGCATTGATCAATAACTAATATATACATGGCACAATTGTAATATATTGGAATTGATTTTGATGACTCAAATGTATTAATTATGTCCATACTAACCTAATGGAATTCCTCTTCGATCAAGGAGATCTTCTTCGGATAGAAATCTTCTTATACTATCAGCCAAGTGATTAAAAACCTGGTTGTAATCAATACAAATGATACAATAACGCAATGGAACAAACGATTTCTCATATATATGTAATAAAGGTTGTGTATTATATTCGTTTTGTTCTAAATAGTTTGATTCATTTTGAAAAGAAAAAAAATAATTTCCATGCATCTAGGATAAATCTATAAGTAAAGATAGAGTCATTTTAGACTACCCACCAACACCCCTCTTTTGTATTTTGGCCGTTTCAACATTCAAAACATGGCAATGCATACAATGGTATATACAAAATCGGCCGGTACCGTCGTACTTACACCAATTGATGGGCCGTACAATTTCTCTGTTGGAACATTATAATTTCTGCTCAAACTCTCACACTTCCCATTTCGCATTTTGCATAGCAATATACGAAAGTTGGTACCACCTAAATCTAACGCAAGGAAATCCCCCTCCTCTGGAAAAGAATAAGGAATGATAAGATACACGATTTCACAGTTCAAAGAGAGTCAGAGTTTGTAGGCAAGAGTTTAAAAACGCGGTTAGTAACACCCGTAAAAAAAGGTCTAAATTTATTTTATACAACTGGATATGAAATTGAACGATGACATAATTATTAAATTTTATTCTACATTCGTTTATCCTGATGAGCAATTATAGTAATTACAGTTCATGATTAATTTAGACTTTTAATAATAATGTGGTTAATCATTGTTACGTCATCCATATAATATACACATAGAGTGTTTTTTTTTGTCCCGCATGTACTCGGAATCCGTTTTTCTGTACCGTTGACCCTTTCCGCAGGACAAGATATTGTGGTTTGTGAAGGTATCTGGGGGGATTATGTGATTTTGAAGCCTTTTTCAAATCGGGATATCCACACTCTATTTATAGCCTGGGAAGCAAGTATGGTCAAACCAATGATCATGTGACCTAGAGGCAATGATCAATGAGCCCTTGAGCTAATTGATCATGTGACCAAGAGATGTAACTAGCCCTGTTCCTGACGATGGTGGGGAGAGGGAGTAAGTATGAGAGACAAGGAGAGATAAGAGGGGGGAGAGGGAGGGGAGGTGGGGAGGGACAGAGAGCAGAGTTGGGTGAGAGGGAGAGAGAACATGCAAGTGCACTCTCCCGCGCAACGTATCCGCACGATACGAAAATGAATACGATTTTCTTGTACCCACTTTTGATACGATTTTTTTCGTCTCAGGCGTTTTTCGTACCTGGGAAAGCTAAATCTCCTAGTCCCTGGTGTGCGGTGGTGCGTTAAGTGTTGGCGCGCCTGGCCGTGTGCGGCAGTGCGTGAAGGAGTGTGCACTCACCCATGACAAAGTGACAAGGCAGAGAAAAAAACTTACCCATGCTTGGGTTTGATCTAGCAACCTTAGGATTCACAAGCGAGCATCCTAACCACTACACCACAGAACCAGCTGTGAGAAAGGCCTCAAGGAATCAGTCTGGATGATAAAAGTGTGTGTGAGAGAGAGGGAGAGAGAAACAGAGACAAGGACAGAAAGAGAAAGAGGGGAGAGGCAGACAGGAGGATTGCAATTGAAAGAAAGTAAGAAAGAGATGGGCGGGAAAGGAGAGGAAGAGCAGGGAATGTTTTTTTTCATGAATATATATTGAATATATCCAGGTATATGAGCGATGAGAATATAAAAAAAAACTCAACAATATTTCTTTCTGCTTTAGATAGCTCATAACTCCCTCAAAATGCGTCCGATCTGAATATAAAAATTATCCCCGAACCCCATGAATGTCAGGAAGACAGCCATGTTTTCAGATTTATAATCAGGCTATTACTTTCTTAGTAAATAATTATTTTCGTCAGCCGCATCAAGTCGTTCGAAAATGGGACACTGGGTTCTGGCTTGATTTTCTAAGTGCTACACCAAAGAGGAAGAGTAACATCTGACTATAGTACTGACGCTGTTCTGACACGCAAATAACTGGTGGAATCAGAGACCCTCCAATCCTAAATGTCTCTGGTGGAATATTGCGCATAAATTATATATAGCGGCCGAGCGTGTAGCAAGGCAAGGCGTGACAGCGCCGCGAAAGCGTATTTCGCACATCAGAGTGTAAATTCACTGAAAGCGTGGTTTCAGTGTTACACAGCACACATGTGTGTGCATTGGGATACTACAAATAGGCCTATCCTATTTGAATATGATTAATTTTGTTTTGATGTTGAGACCTGGTGTATAATAAGTTGATAACATAAGCATAGTAGGCCTACCGAGAACGTACTACAGTACTATCACGCATCCAAAACTCAATACGAAAAACGCAGTGCGAATACGGAGCATATCATATTTCGTCTCCGTGATTCAAATGACCGTTTTTCGTATCAGAAGTTCAGGCAATTTCGTCACCACAGTTCACCAGTAGCGTTCGCGGTGCTCGGTAGACAAAAATCGTCACACTGAAGACGAAAAAACTTGCCGCTCCGTATCGCGCGGGTACGGTGCGCGGGAGAGTGTGGGGAAGAGAGAGGGTGGGGAAGGGTGGGTGGGGAAGAGAGAGGGTGGGAAAGGAAGAGAGAGAGAGGGGTGGGGGGAATAGGAAGAGGGCAAAGAGAGGGTGGGGGAATCATAGAGGGAAAAGGGAAGAAGAAGAGAAGATGAGAGGGAGGAAGGAGAGAGGGGAGGGTGGGAGAAGTAGAGAGGGAGGAAGGGGGAGAGAAAAGAGAGGGAGAGGGGTTTGGGAGGGAGAAAAAGAGAGAGAAGAGGGGCAGGGGGAGAGAAACAAAGAGGGGAGGGGAGGGGAGAAGAAGAGGAATGGGAGGGGAGAGGTGTTGGGAGGGAGAAGAGAGAAGAGGGGAGGGGCAGAGAGGAAAAGAGGGGATGGAGAGGGTGGAGCAGAAAAAGAGATGGAGAGAGTGAAAGATGAGAGGACGGGCAAGGTGAAGGAAGGAAGAGGAAGAGTGGGGGAAGAGGGAGGGAGGGCGAGAGGAGGAGGGGAGAGTGAGTGAGTGAGAGAGGAAGAGGGTGAAAGATTTATATATACAAGTGCCTTCGGCACTTGGATTGTAGAGGCAGTTGTGTTTCTACTTCTTATAGGAATCCAACAATTTACTGGATGTTTATTTTAATTTGGAGATATTAATTTGATTGCCAAAAATGGCTAAAATCACAGGGGGCCTACGTTGGGGTAGTAGGCCTAAGGTGTAGAAGGCAGAGAGAGGGAGGGACAGAGAGAGAGGAGGAGGAGAAGAGAGGGAGAGGAGAGATGAGGATGACTGATATAATAGGGTTTCATGGAAAAAAAATTGCACTCCCCCCCCCCACACACACACACCTATACATCTATCAATTTTCCTTCTCCTCCCCCTCCCCGACTACCTCCCTTGCTCTCCCTCCCCTTTTATTCCCCCTCCTTAATAATAATAATAATGAGTAATGTGTGGATTATTATTAATAATGAGTAATGTGTGGACAGACATTCTTTCATAAAAAAAATCGTAAAAAAAAGTCTGAAATTTAAAACCCTGTTGAGACATTCTAGGTCAAAAATGCTTATTGAATAGAGGCCCTGAAACTGAATTATAGAAATATAGTTTAAAACTTTAATGTTAAAAGAATTAATTAAAGAAGCTAAAATAAAATATGGGGTTATTGGGAGTGTTGTACATGTAGAGTCAGTCACTGGTTTGAAGGAAAGTGCACATTCTGGCAGTCAGAGGTGCCAAGTAGAAAGAGGTCAGAAACGGGAGATCTCCCGTCCTGGTGGGGTCTGGGGCGGGAGCAATGTAAGTAGTACTGAAAGGGGTCTCAGAGGCACCTCCCCCCCCACTGCCCCCCCCCCCCCGGGTGAAATGGTGCATTCTAGGGTCATTTTCACATCATATTCCAGCTATTTGAAGGCATACTGACTATCTCCGAATTTGTGGGGGAGGACGTCGTCCTGCAAGAAATCTTTGAATTTGTTAAAGAATCTATTTATATAAAATATAAGTGAGAAAAAAAGAATTTCCATGGGAACATACTTCATTCAAATTTGTAGTCGATCCCATATGGTTGGTATCAGAGAGCAGAATGGCTAGCATACTCCTGAATTTCCGCATATACTAGTAGCTGCATATGGGCCTCCCACATGTTTGCATTGGCATTAATTTCCTTTCCCATGTCTCAGAGGCACTTTCCCCCCCCCCCCCCCCCCCCCCCACTGCCCCCCCCCCCCCCCCCCCGGGAATTAGTGAAATGGTGCATTCGGTGCACACTGAACCTACCCGAATGCAACCACTAAAGGTCTGGGTAGTGAGTTACGTAATCCTCTAAACGGTGTGACGTCATAGGTTGTTTACAAACACTCTCACCACTCTTGCACTCCCGGGAGTGGACAGGCTTTCGGATTCTCCCCGAATAACACACAAAAACGCATGTTGAACATAACTGTAGGTGACAGAATAAGTTTCCCCAACATATTCACAACCTAGGAAGTACTTAAGAAAAAACGGGGAAAAAAAGGCTGACGCCCGGCTTATCCCACGTGTACCCTGGTACGCCTACCTCTGGGAGCGGAGGGTTCACCGAGCCGTAACGAATCTCGTATGCTGTGAGTTTCCACGAGTACGCAAAACTCGAGGAAAGGAAGATTTCATTGTATAGGCTAACAGTACCTACCCATTTTTTATATACCTTTCATACCTGTTATTAACCATCTGAAGGACGGGTATACTATGCTATAATAATAAACGGGAAACGGTTGTTTTTTGTAAGGCATGTTCTTTGAATCTGTGATTTTACCAGCCGTTTTTCTGCTCTGTACAGTTCTGTCGACCCTTTCCAGGGGACAATATGTGGTTTGTGAAGTTATCTGGGGTGAAAATGTGATTCTGAAGCCCTTTTTAGTTGGGTTATGTACAACTATTTTTAGCCTGGGAAAGCTGTGGAAGCCTGTCGGGAAAGCCTTTCTGGGATTTTCTGGGACTACGTCATTCCGTAAGTCATTTCCCACAAGCTCATACATCACTTCTAGGGGGACCCAACCACATGCGGAGGAGTGGGAGAGTGAAGAAGAGGGGAGGGAGAGGGTGTAGGAGGGGGAGGGAAAGAGAAATGGGGGAAGGGAAAAGAGGGGAGTGAGAGGATATATAGGGCAGGGGAGTGAGGGGAGGCAGAGAAAGCGGGGAGGCAGAGCATGAGGAGGAGGGGAGGGAGAGGGAGAATCGGAGATAAGGTGGGGGAAAAAACAAAAGTATGAGACAGAAAAGAGGGAGAGGGGGAAGTGTGGCGAGAGATTGGGACCGTCCAGAGGACAGGTACTTTGCTAGTGATTGATATCATATAACAATCCTCGTTTGTTAAAAGACATCAAACCTGTGCCATTCAGCAATTCTCTGACATATGTGTTCTCCATTTGCAACGACGTCAATTTCTGTTTTTCGGCATCACGGGACAATCCCAGCCACATTTCAGACTGCAAAACCTCCATGACTTGCAATTCTTGATCGCCCGTTAGCATAAATGGATCAATGATGTTTTTAATCTGAAAAAGAGAAGATATGCTTCAAGCTTTTGACACTGATCCGTTCGCTCAAAACTTACATCAAATTGCATTTGATAATCACATTTGATAACCATTAGACTAAATTATATTTATTTTAGCCATAGTTGTTTCTAGTAGGCTTGATTTGGAAAGTGCTCCAAGACCAGTACACACCTCTATAGTTCCTATCCACTAAAAAACCTATAGGTCTACGCTAATCCAAGAAGCCGAACAATAACCGAAGGAAATCAAGTGTACACAAGGGGCGAGGGGTTAATGTGGCTGGAAAGACACAGTAGCTAGTGAAACAATCAATTGATTGCCAGACTTACGGTACTTATAATGATACAAATTGCAAGGTCATGGTTTTGTAATGTGTCGTGACAGATTGTACTTAGAGGGGATTTTCATGCAATGTAAACAGTCTGTTTAAAAGACAAATCAACACGTAACAGCCGGAAGAAATGTACTCTATGTAGTCCATAAAGGTATGTCGACCGTTTTGTCTGTTTATATAATTCTCGTTTGTACTCATTTGTACTCATCGAAAAGGCAAATAAAAAACATCTTATCTTATCTTATCTTATCTTAAATGTCATTTAGACACAGTTGCAATGCTTACTTAATACTGCTTAACTGATGAATGGCAGTTTGTGTATTGAAAGCGCAGATGACAACATAATGTTGGGGTCAGTAGTACAAAATACTTATCCCCAAATTATAACTATATTATCATATTGTAGCATAAAGGACATCAGAAACTGGACTGAATTATTAACTGCTTTAGGCTTGTAGATGTAACACCATAGTGTATGGTAGTTTGATTGAATCCATTTACTAGCCATATTTATACCCCATTTAAGGGCCCCAAAGATGTCACCGATTTCGTAGTCAAAACACAATACTCTCCTACAGAAAACGGAACTATGGTTGTACTTTCCCAACTGTCAATAAGGAATAAATTCTATTATATTGGAGAAGGGGATGAAGGCAAAAAAGCTACCATAGGAGAAAATAAACGTTGTTACCACTGCCATAGTTTAAGTATTCCAGTTGTAATTTCATTTTGTGGTGATGCTGATGGGAGATGATGATAAACCGATCTGTTAGGTTCAATGATATTAGGAAAGCGCACATGTGGCACATGTATAATTTTATCTTATGAAATATACCCTTTATTTGGAGGTGAATTCCATGTCACATCGCCGCAGAGGGAGGGAGTGGTGGCCTTGACCCTAGGTCAGGGTCAATCGGGGCAAGGCCCTTATCAGAGCGACATGGAGAAAGAGGGTTGACTGACAGGGATGCAATATTATTATATAGTGGCTGTGGCAGGATTATAGGAATAATGACAACCAGCTGCAAACCATGTATATTTGAATATTCATTAAAATGGCTATTCTCAATAAAATCAGTCGTCATGAAATCACTTTAAACTCTTTCAGTGTAATCATATAGGATATGTAGGGTAATATCTGAAGTACAGAATACCAACATGTGTTTCCATTCAATAATTGTAATGAATGAGTGTAATGAATGGGCCAGAAGCCACTACCCATTTCAAATCAGAAAGACATCCACACTCCCTCCTTGGTCCACAGTATGAGATCTAGGTACCTTGCAGTCCCAGGCCCAACTGTGAAAGACTTTCAAGCAGCTTGGTACCCCTGAGGTACACTGTGTAGGAGCCAATGCCACCTGCCATCTGCCATTCGGTTAAGTTTTTAAAGAGAGGCAGATCCTGTGCAAGTCTTCACCACTCTTAACAAATGTAAGCCCAACCCATCTCTCCATCTGACCAACAACACACTATTCCAGCTGCTTATCAGAAACAAGACATCATGCAATGGATTTGAAATGAGTAGAGGCTTCTGAATCATTCATTACACATATTCAATAATCATTGAATGAAAACACAATGTTGCTACTCAATACTTCAGATTCTCCTATACCTATCATATATATGATTACACTGAAAAGGTTTCATGAAATTTCATGACTACACATTTTAACGATCTTAGGTGCTTTAATGTGGGGTCACTAACTTCCTCACTGTGTTGCACAGAATTCTGGAGCAGTGTACTTGGTATGCCACATCAACTAAACCATACATTTTCCACCTGATCTGCCTGTGTCAGGATCTGAAATAAAATGGCATGACAAAACTCCTGACACTGAAGTCCTAGCAAGATCTATTGAAGAGAGTTCAGCCATGCTGGGCCAGCCACATGCACGGAATGCCTGACTCAAGACTTATTTATAATTATGGTGAGCTGGGAGCACGTTCCAAGGTTGCTGAAAGAAATGATATAAGGACGGCGAAATTCCAAACTTTGAACACTGTAGGATTCAAACGGTTCAAGATAGATATTTGTGAGGAAAGCCACGGAAGCTCTTGTATAGATGGGACCCCAGCAATCATGCACCTGCTTCATAGTCTTCCCTTCAAATCGAACTTGTTAGCCTTTCACGATTCAGAACTCATGGGGTAATAAATGGAGCATGATGATCATCTTCAAATTTGAAGGTGGAGATTATAATGTCTATATGTAAAAATCCACATCCAACTAAAAAATAATTTTGTATCTTCCCATAGAATAAGGGAGACAGTAGGACTTAATTTCCCATGATTGTGCTAATGAAACGGAATTTCTAGTTTGCTACATTGGCAACACTTCGAAAGGCGTGGCTTTATAACATCAAAGAAATCCAAACATGTTGGCTTCAGACAAACAAACTTACAATACAATGGTCTTTATGTAGAAGGCGTGACCCAGGAAAAAATGCTGGATGAGACCTTTCATAGTTCTGTAAGCTTCACAATGGATCTAATTTAAAGTAAAATGAAAGGAAGCTCCCCACTTTCAATAAATTGATTACAATATAAAACAGGCACTGGTATTATTTTGTTGTGTGAGACTTTGAAGAGACAAATTTTGTGATGCTGCTACAATATTTCGAGTTTTTTAACCTGGTGTATATAACAGTGTATATTTCTTTCAAACCAGAGAGCAAATGGATTTAGAAGTAATCTCAGTTTGATGTTCATGACAATATAATCAGAATCTATTGTAGAATTAAAAGTATATGTTTATCTCTAAAATTGTCTATGTATAATTCTCTTTTTTTTTCTAATATTTTCCAGGTACAGCTTAACTTTAGTTTAACTTTAAGGGGCGGATGCAATAGTTGTGACAATTCGTTCTCAAACATACATTATCAAGACATTTGTATCAATTCTGCTCTCATTTGCAAAATGAGCGATCATAGATCATCTATATTATTATTTTGCTGTTATGACGACTGGTCCCTCGCCCCCAACCAACTCTTTAAAAGTTAATCTTGGATCCTGACGTATCGTAGTTATATATTGATGTTTTACATCAATCCACATAATATTGCATCATCATAATCACATATATGGGTCAGATTGTCTGAAAATGTACAATCGGCAACTTTATTAGGCTGAAAAGGGATAAATACTAGCCATATCTGAGTATATATTTATTGCCTTAATTCAACATATCATTTCGGTTATGTTGAATTGTATTTTGAACCTCATTTCTGTCTTAAATACACATGTAAGTTATCTTGAGATTGCATGATGGTAATCATTTAATTGTACTCCTAAATATATAGTAAGCATTTAAATAGTGATAGGTATCTATTATTTAACTAAATCTGTTATGTACGTTTTTGTCATTGTTCAACCGTGTTCATCTAGCTCAAGAATGTGTTTAATACTATTGATATACAATCCGGTTTTGATTATAAAAGATAGTTTCTGTTATTCTAAGAGTATGACGTTTGTTATGTACTTTCTTTCTGCATGGTGCGACTGGAAGAACTGTTGAAACAGAGGGAATTAATCATTTTCCATAACTTTGTTTTATAAATGGAAATAAAAAAACTACTATATACTATACTATAACTATTTATATATAGGCGCCAGGGGTGGGAAGCCAGTGGCGGTTATATTTCCCATTCAATCCATGCATTTATGTATATGTTTTGGTTGAATTGAAATCATAGCCAGTAGTAGTTAGTCAATTCTCGCGAAATGGAGGCAATGTGTGATTTCAAAAGTCAGTTTTTCAAACTTCTCAAACTTCATAAAACTGTTGTGCGTTGATAACTAGGGTAGTTGGGGAATCATGCCTGAAAATCGCTACGGGACTGGACCAATACTTCTCTCTCAGCATCAATTTGATTTTGTAACCTTTTTCCGAGTGCCTACGTCGGGGTAAGCCTTGTTAATTTATCAGCTAACATTGTGAGGAATTAATGCTCAATAAGAATTTGCTTTTACCATTATACCCTTCCCAACATATTGGACAACAAATTCAATGAGTTTTGAGAGGGTCTGTAATGTGTAGAGATGTGAAAAACGTAAAAAGATGCCCCGATGTAGGCACCCCACCCCCGACGTAGGCACCAATCCCAAGCATTCACAAAAACTGCTGGAAAACATTTAGGTATTTGTCTGTACATCTTGCAGTCATCACACTGAGAATCATATGTATCATATCAGGACTAAATAAAATATATACAGGCTACTGGCTGCCACCATGGGCCTACATGAAGGTGGGTGCCTACGTCGGGGTGCCTACGTCACGGGGGGTGCCTATGTCGGGGCAAGGTTTTCTGGCTATTTAGTCAAATAATTTCCACAAATATTGTTCATATATGCTCAGAATTTGAAGTCGTTAATATTACACATTGTTCAATAGACAAAACCAGCTTGAAACAGAATAATTGAATAAATTAAATAAATTAAATAAATTAAATAAATAAATTGCATCCAGACGTAGCCTAGGCACCTGCAGATTTTAGCCAAATTCATTTCTTTTCAAAAGAATCTGTCTACCATTAAACGTTAAAGAGTCTGCCACTCAAATTTGATATTTTCCTTTCATGAACATTATTGGCTTTATATGCATATCATAGTTTTCCATATTGGGGGTTGGTTTTATATATATTTTTTTACAGACTTTATTGCCCTGACGTAGGCACCCTGTTATTTTAGCCATTTTTTAAAGCCAAAAAGTGGCAATAAAGACAATATATCCTATATTTTCCCCAGAATGTAACAAAAAACGCTGAGTAAATGGCCGGATACCTTTTATGAAGTAGAAATTTTGATATAAATTCATCACTTTGAGTGCACGTCCTCATTATATTTATTTCAGGTTTTGAAAACGTCAATTTTCAGCTATATTTTATCATTTTATGTACAAAATACACATTTTCAAATTAATAAAACCATATATGACAGGAAAGCTCGAAGTGAGATCTAAGAGATGGGGATTAAGAATAAACAAAAAAAATAAAAACGTATCCTCAGTGAACCTTGGAATCCAAATACATTGACTGCCCCCTATTCGTGAGAATCGACCAGTTATATTTCCCTTTCGATCCATGCATATATGTGGGTGTATATGTTTCGGTTGAAATCCATCCATATATCTATGTGTTTTGGTTGAATTGAAATCATAGCCAGTAGTATTTATATTTCCCATTCAATTCATCCATATATGCATATGTTTTGGTTAAATTGAAATCATAGCTAGTAGTAGTTATATTTCCCATTCAATCCATGCACATACATGAATGGGAATCATGTATATCATGTACCCCTCAGTCACATGTTTATGTATTGATCCACTGACCTTATTTGCTGTCGCCACATCGTGTGGAAGTTCTACTCCTGTGGGCGGCCTCATGTTGTCCGTTCTGCATGTAGCTTGAAATTTAGCTTGTATTTATCGCTTTTACAACAAGAGTTGCCCCTGTACTCGCTTGTACTAAACAACTCAGTCGTTGAGAGTGTTCACCATACAATGAATGCTTATGACAATATATTATGCACAAGTGATGGACTTTTTATCGAGTAGTTTATCAGATAACACTGCGATGTATGTATGGATTTGATTATGGACAATATTCGCTGTTGTCTGATGGAGAAACGTTGTATCTGGTAGAGATCTGTACTTTGACCTGACTTTGACCTGAGCATATCACGTGGCACTATTAAAAGTAGGACACTCTGGAACCCGGGACAACCCAGGGCAGGCAGTATTAAAGTTGCACCATGAATTAGAAATATGCCTTAAAATATTAGAGGTATTTTGGGTTAAAAGTCAAGTTGCCATACATACAGAGAGTATTCGAGCAGTCATGAATACATGCAGTTCATGTTGAAATATGGCTTTATTAAAGTCTTGATTATGTTTTAAACATATGAATGCAATATAACAAAACACTGTGAAGAAACGTTTTGATTGGATTTATGTATTTCCTTAAATATCATATGTAATCATGTTATTCCCCCCACCCACCCACCCACCCACCCCGAAAGACTTTGGAAATCCTATATTAGGTTTCCGTAATATTCTCACGTTACATGAACATGAAGTCAAGCCATAATCATCCATGAGAGTTAAATTAAATTGTATTCTAATTTTTGTTTTTTGGTGTAAAACAACTTGTTTCGATTTTATGTCAATTATCTGAATGCTATTTAAAACTCATACATGTATGCATTTCAATTATGCATCCAGATAATATGACCATAAATCCATTAGTTCACAAACTCATTTTTGATTGGTGAAAGATTGAATGCGTTGACTGCATAATTGTACAAAACATGTAACAATGTAATTAGTTAATTAATTAATTAATAACTGCTGAGGCGATGCTACTTCCTTATATATACAGGTTTTAAGTTTTTCTGCGACTGAATCCTCAATTAAGTGATGTACGAAGCCTGGGGGATTCCAATATAGAGAATAAATAGAGAAAATGTAAAGAGATATTTATACCGAGCGACATAGATAAGGGCATACATCTAAAAACAATTTTACATAAACAGGAGCCTGGTGCAGCTTCAGACCGCCCCCCCCCCCCCTGTCAAAATCAATTTTGCCCAAAATAATCTACAGTGCTTCCAACAACACAACTGGGTAAACAGTGAATACAGAGCCTTGAAGTTCAAGTCTCGGCATTCTCTGTTCAACCTAGGAATTACTGATCTGCTCATTAACAATTCTCTGTATTCTCTGTTGAACCTATAACTTACCCAAACATTAATCTTTATAGTAGCCCCCACCCACCCCCTTGGCAAAGGGTTGTAATAAATATGACTATTCTGTCTATGTAGACGAGAGTAAGTGGAGAGCTCTTGATAGGTGTGTGTGTGTTGTGGGGGATTTCCTTTGTCACTATTAAGAAACAGCATTTGGAGATAAGTTATGGGGGGAAAATGTTGATTTATCCATCAAAACAGATTGATGATTCTAGAAAAAAGGTTCAGGAGTTAAAAGTGAGATACTGAGATTTGGAGTGGAAGAGTATCAATTTTTGCCTTGGCCTTCACTTTAAGTGTCTTCCGATGTGGTTGCTATAGGACAGAAAAAAATCCCTGTTTGCAGATCTAGCTTCACCATTCACAAAAATGAGTCTGCAATACTTCTTCGCCTTAAACTTTAAAAGATGGTCCTTGTATTACAGTTACACTCTTAAATACAAATATAGATATCAATTATTGTATTACACGTTTTAGGGTCCCAGACAAGTCATAAAGAAGAGTTTATTCTGTATATAGGCTATAGGCTTATAGGCTTATAGGCTATTGTAATTATAACTACATTAAATCAGTCATAGTACTGAGGAATAAACATTAATAATAAGAATCTCTTAGACTGAACTCTGATCGAATCTACTAAGTAATGAAGTAAAACACAACTCACATAGTCATTTCAAGTATCAAGAATGTGTATTGCCAAATGGTAAGTCAAATAATATACCAGGCAAGTACAATCCCTGACTGACTGACTAAGGAGAAGGGTTCTTGGTGTAGGTAGAAGTTCGGTCAGGTCCAGAATGACTTCACCAAGAAACCCAGCCCCCTTATGTACCCGTCAGTCCAGGTCATACATGTGACTTTCCTTGATACAGTACATATCCAATGTAAAATACATGAAAATACAGGTTAAATCATGATCACAAATAAGCAAAATCAAGCTGGGACAAGGCTTTGCCCCTGCCTATAATCCATGGGCACTGGGTAGATTCCCAGTCGCCCATATGCACGGATTAAAGATGCATTGGGATTAAGCCATTTAAATCAAAGGTTGCAAAAATCATTCAATCATCTTAAAACTTTAGTAGAAAGATATGAGAGGTACTGTGAGTACATGGAAGAAATTTCGTAAAATTTTATTAAATAGTTTCTGAGATGTAGGGTGGGTCGAAAACGACCCCTCTGGGCAAATATGGGGTAAAAATTGGAAACACAATGGGGGCTGTATACATGATATAATAATATGACATATTAGTGTAGTTAGTTAAGGCCCCAACAAGGCCTATTTTGAGATAATTCCATGGAATTTGGTACAGAGGTAAATTTGTTCATTCTCTATCATTTGAGAGGGGGCCATATTCTTAAATTTGAAAGTGGTTTCCATGGCAACCAATGATTTGCATTTTCCACACATTTTAGGGGGAAATAGACAATTTGATATATTCAACATAATTATAACAGAAGCAGGCACTCTTTATGAAAGGTCTTTTGATACAAAATCGGATGATACATATTCCATTTAAACTATGACTTTTAAAATGTATCCGATTATCCTGGCAGACATTTTGAAAAATTCTTAAAAAAGTGTTGCTAAGATACAGATAGGGTAAAAAACAACCCCTATACAGGTATATATATGGGTGTCAGGTATTAAAACTGCTTCTGAAACGAAGAGTGGAGAGGAATCTTTATCTAAAAAATATTCATATCTATTTGAAATTTAGTTAATATGTTCATTTGTAGTATCTGGTTCCTATGGCAACCAAAAAAAGCAGCCCCAAAAGTCAGAAAAATCGTACTTTATAGTCCTATTTCTACATTTTTGCCAGGAATGGCACCAAACCTGGGAATATTGATGGTATATACATATATATGAGGATTATATGCAGCTCTGTCCCCCCCCCCCCCAATTCCGTTAATGACCTTGGCAACGATTACAAAATAAAGCACTGAAAATTGCTCTTGGATGCTTACCCAGAACACCAACTACCGAAATTCATATCCGTACTAAAACAATGACTTTAGAAAATAGAACTGGCTTTCTTTTCTCCAAACTGGCATTTACCACCCTTGAAAAAAGAAGATTAAATAATGAACTCCAAATCACTAGAGCAACTTGCCTAATGGATGCCCCGACCCTCCCACTATTCATCCCAAAGAAAGATTCAGACAAACATTCACTATATCATCAAGTATCTTTTAACTGGAATAAACTGCCTACCAAATTACGTAAAATCCAAGATAAAACCATGTTCAAAATCCTCATCAAAAAGCACTATCTAGAAAAACCATAAATTGGGCTACTTGCTCAGCTTGCTCCTCCCCTCACTCCTCACCTCAAAACTTAATGGCATTAGAGATTTGAATACACCATTATAGTCAGGGAGCACAAGGCCCAAAATGGGGGTGTTGCTAAACATTTTGGTTAGAGCTTGACAACACATACCACCATATAGCATTCATACTGGCCTATAAGAAAACCATTGTTGGCATTCTGGCATTTTGTTTATTCCATGGTTTCCATGGCAACAGAAGCCAAAAATTGAAATTCTGAGGTAAAATTACTTAAATGAACCTCAGTCAGAGATGAGTCGTGTGAATACTTTGATATTTTGGGAAGATATTGACATCCAAATTGGGCATTCAAATTATTATGACATTTGACCTTTGATCAAGGTCAAGGTCACATTTATCAAGGTCAAACCCAGAAGAAGCCCACAAAATGCCATTTCCCCTCAAACATATTCACCCCTCAGTAGGTAATTTATTGATCTATCTTGATAATTTCATTCTAGGAAATTGCCAAAGCATCATTACTAAGAGATTCGCTGACTTAAAGTTGCTAAGGTACAATACTGTTACCATAGCAACTAGAAAACTATGAAAAAAATGCATAGCTCTTGTTGCCATCCAGGATGCCAGTAATATGAGTTGGCCAAATATGGATGTCCTTCCAAGAAAATATTTTTGGGGAGAATGACCATTATCAGTGGGAATATGTTGAATATGAAGTATATTTCCAATTTCATTCCTAACATTCTAATTAAATATCTTTTTTTGTTGTTGCCATGGCAACGGTTCTGGAAATCAGGGAAGAAATAATGGGATAACAAAAAGCTGAATAATTCAAAAGATATTTTACTTAGAATTCTGGAATTTTGCTCATTTATAGAATACTTGATGGGACAACAAATATATTCTAGCAATTGACCTTTGATGAAAGGTCAAGGCCATTTTTCCAAGGTCAAACTAGGAAGAAACGGCATACTTTGTGTTGCCATAAAGAGGGCAAAAATAGGGGTATGCCAGTTATGGATGCTCGTCCTCAGAAATATTTTTTATTGAGAGCCACTATTTACAGAGGATAAATGTTGAATATGAAGTATATTTTCATTTTTATTCCTAATATCCTTATTAGATATCAAATTTTGGCTGTTGCCATGGCAACCGTTCTGGAAAATAGGGAAGAATTAATGGGATAACAAAAATTGTATAATTCAAAGGATATTTTACTTAGAATTCTGGAATTTTGTACATTTATAGAATACATAATGGGACAACAAATATATTTATCAATTGACCTTTGATGAAAGGTCAAGGCCATTTTTCCAAGGTCAAACTAGGAAGAAATGGCATACTTTGTGTTGCCATAAAGAGGGCAAAAATAGGGGTATGCCAGTTATGGATGCTCGTCCTCAGAAATATTTTTTATTGAGAGCCACTATTTACAGAGGATAAATGTTGAATATGAGGTATTCTTTCATTTTTATTCCTAATATCTTTATTAGATGTCAATTTTTGGCTGTTGCCATGGCAACCGTTCTGGAAAATAGGGAAGAATTATTGGGGTAACAAAAATTGTATAATTCAAAGGATATTTTACTTAGAATTCTGGAAATTTGCACATTTATAGAATATTTGATGGGACAACAAATATATTGATGCAATTGACCTGGATGAAAGGTCAAGGTCATTATTCCAAGGTCAATGTCATATTTGTACTCAATGTAAATGATGGGCCATCTAAGATGCTGTGTCCACTGAGGAGACATCAGACTAAACTCAGTTGCTGACACCCCCAATTCATGACTCAGTGCTAAAACTCAACAGATGCTTGACAGCTTGCTGGGTTCATTAGTGTGACTTATCTAGCTGTGAGGCTGCCAGTGTGGTGCGTCCTCAGTGGACACAGAATCTGAGGGTCCATTTCAGACCTGAAATGGGTGAGGTGTCTGTGCGAGAGTCTTCTGTAACACAGGCTTTTTAAAGAATACACATTCATCAATTGATAATGTGCAAGAAGTAAAAGGAGGAGGCCTCACACCATCACACATCCTCCCATTTCCCTGCCATGTCCGTGGGCCTGATTAACATTGAATTGAAGAATCATAATATAGGATTAGAAGAATTAATACAGTTAAAGGAAGAGAATCAGAGAACAGAAATCTGAAAAAAAAATAAACATCTGGAAATGAGGGGTTGATTTTTACTTGTGGGAACGATTGGTGATTTTTACAGAAGAACTGTGTCTGAGTGGCTTTGAAAATCAAAACAAACTTCTGACTGACTAGGTAAAGTAGGTCTAGAGGATCTTTTGTTCATGGCTCATCTATATTGATATAGTTTAGCAAAATGACATTTTTTAATGTCATTATACAGTAGACCTTTTCATTTTTAAGCTTTATATTGATTATTTCAAGAGAAATTAGGGTGAACGATTGACGATTACATCCTCCAAATTGGTGTCACATTAATACACAATTTGACTTCCAGTGATCCTGCCAGACCTACTTGTTGTATGCACCTGGGAATGCATAATTCTCATGTTATTGGGAAAGTGCTGGCCATAGGTCAGACAAGCAAAATGAGCCTATGGCCAGCACTCTTCCAAGGGAGGACCATGTAAATCATCCCTGCTCACAATGGGATTCAATGGGTTCCCAAGTTCTGTGAACTAGTGCCGCACTTTGCCACTTTTACTACCCTTCTTGGTTGTATTTGTAAAATGTTTATAAAAATATGCACCAACTAGATCTCCTCCAGCTGCAGTGAGGTCAGGCTGTATTCCAGCATTGTATCTGACACTACTAGTTGGTTGTGTCGCTTGGGCCAACAGGCATACCTGCCTGTGGGTGGTTACCTTTGGGTGCTGGGCATTCTGCTTAGCCAATTGATCTACTATTTCTTCAAACTCTAACAATTTTGGTTTTGGCATAGCATTATATCCAAATTATATCACCAATTCTGCTGAACCCAGTTAGCTAGATAGCATGCAAATTCAACACCAGTGGCGCTGTAGGCTGAAATATCTCCCAGTAGGCTGAGACAGAAGCTTCCACCGCCACTCTGTTAAGGTGTTCGTGCCGGTTGCCACCCGTGACGACACCAGCAAAAAATGTATAGATGATCATGGGATTAAAAAATATGAAAAGAGTATATTCTCAGCTATCCGTAGGTATATAATTTACCTATTTGAAAGAGTAGAGGCCGAGCAATGACTGTATGGGTATAACCATGTTTAGGCCTACTCTGTTTCTGAGGTTGCGGGAGCCATAACCGGAAGCTCCCGCCTTTATCTCCGCCTCCAGGTGGCGTGGTGGTCGGATAGCTTATTTTCATGCTATCAAGGGTAGGGAGAATTGCAAACCCTCAACCAGTGATGAGGCTTCTACCATGAACACTAATTGGTTATATGCCTAATTAATGAACAAGATCTTTTGTGCAATTAGATCCAAGCAAGGATCCATCAGTACCTTCAATTCAACAATTGTATTCCTTGCATGAGTCAGCCCTAACATTTGCCTGGATTCAGTGCCTTGGTTTAGTCAATCAATCTTGTTTAATGTTTCAATCAGGTTCTTTGGTATCATAGGGTTGGCAGGTTCAGTTGGCATTATCCTTCCTCATATTTGAGAAGTGAATAAGAATGTGAGTAAGAATGTGGTTGAGGGATTGGTTTGGTGGCTCTGCACTATATATTCTTGAGCATATTGCTTAGATATCTATAAGGTGGAGACCAGACACTGGATTTGTATTCAAGCAAGCCTGTCATACAGTTGCAACACATGGTTGGGTTCATGAGGTCCATGTCCTCCCTAGGACTAAAATCTGCTTAGCTTTCTAAGCACAGGTTGCAAAAGTTGAGCTCCACTGTGACCCCCAAGTATTTGCTGTCTCTGGCTCTTGATGTTCACCCTTCTCATACCCCATGGTGTGGCTGTGCTATGGATTGTTGTGACCTAGGTGTAGTAACTTGCACTTGTCAGGATGAAAGCACATCTGCATCTTGTATCATTTTTGGATGTTGTTGAGGTCCTGTTGTATGTTTGTTGTGTAGTCTATATAAGAGTACAACATACAGTCCTAGTCTGCAGGATGTTTAAATGTCTTGCTGAGCGAAAGACCTCTTCACAGCTTGAAAGCTACCATGTAAGTTGTGTCACACCAACTTGACTGGCTTCTATTGCAATTGGTTCTCTCCAAGGTAACACTCATTGTATACATTGATGTATTCACTGATCTAAGTGAATTGTTTTTTTATTATCACTAAATGAAAAAGTAGGGGGCAGGAACCATTCATACCCTTGTGCTCGGTCAAGCTGCTCCATCGCACAGTTGTATGGATTGACCTTGGGAGTCAATTGTACATTGGGGTCAGTGTACATTGAGGTTAGCATAAAACTGTAGGCTACAGGTAATGCAAATCATTTATGAAGGATTCCATCTGATTTGCCCATATCTTACATTTCAGCAATATGATCTGTGTATATATTGGAGAAATATTTTTTCCTGTGGTGTCTTTGACTACCAGCATTAGGTTTTTTAGTCTTGGTCAATTGATGTTTTATGCAGAGAAGACCAATGTGTTACTTTCCGAGACTCAGGAATGACATTAAGTGAAAAATAACCAGATGAGCTGAGCAGGCTAAGGGCAAAAGAAGTTGCTCTGTTATTCACTACTGCGTCTATGACTGTGAAATCAATGTGTGACACATATGAAGCACTATCTCACCAGTTGAAATAAGGTGCTCAGCCACATTAGCCCATCCAAAAACTAAATCTACATAGTCCATCTTGGAATAGTCCTTCTTCTTGGTGTCAGATTTAAACACATAGAAATCTGGTCTGAATGCTGTACCTTTCTCATCTTTAGGCAGTGTTAATTTGGTCAGACCATCAGACCCAGCTCCAGTAAGGTAGTCTGTTGTTACAAAGTTTTGGCCTTTTGTAGGGTCAGGAATAGTATTTAAAGGGTAAGTCCCTGAAAGGGCAAGGAACACCTGAAGGGATTACCTGGGTGCAATCCCCTCATGTTAATTGGCCAGGTGGGTTGTGACCAATCAGGCTGCGGTATTAATCATTCTCTCGCTAGCTGTTGGACAGGTAGGAGCTAGTACACATACATTAAAAATTACCGATGTGACACAATGAGCATGGCAAGTACATACTGGCCTTACATTTTAGGAGCAAAAGATATGATAGGTATGTGATGCGGGACAAAGCAAGCAGGTTTATGTTTATTTTAGGTAGTAAGAGCAAATTTGCAAATGTAAGGAGGCCATTCCTAAAGAATATGGCATTGAGCTTTGGTTTTGCCTAGTGGCTTTCAACTAACACGGGACACCTTTTTGTCCAGGCAAGCTGATAGGTCATCAACCTTCCTTAATGTTAGTTGAACCAAATTCCCCACAGGTATGGAACTGGTCTTCAGAGGATTTTTGAGCAGATTCTAACTCCTTCATGTAATCATCCATGCTCATTCCATGATACCGAGTCATTGCTTTGAACTACAAAATAGAGGATCATGTTTGGATTGGCAGGCCAAACAGTTCTTAGCCATATGAATTTAAATCAGAAAATCAAAAACACAACTGCTCATTGTGTTGAGCAAAGCATGAATGGTGGACAATGATCAAAACAGTCATCACTCAAGTACATAAATGACATTTTATTTTGCACGGCTGTGATGATTTGAGTGGGTGATTTATGCTGTGTAGGACTGATAAGGAGTGGCAAAGTTTAGAGGAAGGTGTTCATGATTTCATGATGAGTTCATGACTTTTTAACCAGTTGATCCATTTGTTTTTGAACTCTAATTAAGCATCTTGCAAGAAGAGTCATCCACATGGAACCTTATGAACTCTACACAGCAGATTCTTTGTCAGTGATGAATCTGTGTTGCTCCCATTCTTTGAGATGGGAATCAGGGTATTTACAGGTGGCACTACAATCAGTGGTGAGCGCTGAGGTGAGTCCCATTGCCACTAATGCAAAAATTCCCTGTTTTCAACCCCTTATGGATACATCAAGTATTGTTCATACATTGCAGTCGCTAGTTCCATTTTGCCGACAATTGTGTATAATTTAAGAAATAAAAAAGTTGGAGATTTTAAGCTTGGTTGCTATGGTTATCAAGGGTCAGTGTCTCCCATGGCCCGGCCCACTGCCCAGCAGTTGGGTGAACTTAAGAAAGGGTGAAATCTCAGCATTACTGTAGATTTTAGGCAATAAATGTTGTGGAAATGTTGCTCATGTTCATGATGAATATATTTTATGATATGGACTTAATATTATATATGATTTAAATGTTCAAAATCAGTTTGTTCCTAGATTTGTGGATGCACTGTCATGTGACCAGATAAGTGGAGGCCGTCGCAAAGAATGTTTGAAGAGTATTTTGTTTTGACATGTACTATATAACTTCCAATGATAGCCAGGGGCGGCTATTTAGTCAAACCCCCTCTCACCACGGCATTTATTAGAGCCCCCAGCATTTATTAGAGTCCCTGGTGTCTACTAACAAGTGGCCTGAACTCATATCCAGGATATCCTGTTTTATTACAGACATATAAGATTGACTTCCAAGCGTTTTACATTGAGCATATTAATAATCTTCCAGCTCCAACTCCAATTGTGTACATTGGTCATTAGGCTAATACAAAAACAGTTCGGCCCAGTACATTAGACTTTTTAAACTCATTTATATGATTCACATTTACCTCCCCTGATGTTCAATGGGTTTATTTGTTGGGCCGAGATACCCCCCTCCTCCGAGTGGTCCGACCAGTTGCCGCTACCTCAACCACCACTACACTGGTCACTCTCACTCACACCACCATACTGGACACATGCAAAAAATTTTGTTCACTTCCAGCATGTTGGATATAGATAAATGGAGATTTTGCAGGTTGGGTTGTAAGATAAAACATGCTGGGCCCTGGGGGGCCAGGTGTGAGTTTGTTGTGGCTGCGAAGGCTAAGTCTGTGCAACTTGGAGGGCCTGAGGAGGATTACGGGAAACATTTGGATTTCTCCAACATTGAACTCCAACTGATTAACATTGATGACGACTTACCTCCTGACGATGATGAACCTCCTATTACCAAGGAGTCAGTGGACGCTCTCTTACTTGCTAATGCAGCTAGCAATGCCCAGATGAATGCTCTGGTTGCAAAGTTTGATTTATTGTTCGGTCAAGCTAGTGGTGGGGGTGGTGGTGCTAGGCCTAAGACAACTGGGCCTCCTCCATTGCTGTCACTGTCACTGTCAATGTCGGTCAGGCCGCACCACATGTGTATCAGCTGCCTATCAAAGTTCCCAGACCACTGTTCAATGGAAATGCACCAAGAGAACCCTGTCATCACAGGGAGTCAAATGACCATTCCCACCCCCAACCATCCCCACCCGGCAACTATTAGAATCCCGGCTACTATTAACAAATATCACTGACACCCCGGCGGTAATTAGATCCTGGGCCATTATCGGAAACCTGGCTATTATTGGAGGTTATACAGTATAGTGATGTAGCAAACATCCCTTTCTAGTCTTTTGCATTATGATAGATGCTCTTGACTTTTGAAAACCAAGACTTAACTGTGAGCCCATATCTCAATGTTAATGTCCTCAATTGATTCTTGACATTGACCTTGGAATAATGACCTTGACCTTTCATCCAGGTCAATTGCATCAATGCATTTGTTGTCCCATCAAATATTTTATAAATTGCCAAATTCAAGAATTCTAAGTAAAATATCCTTTGAATTATACAATTTTTGTTATCCCATTAATTCTTCCCTATTTTCCAGAACGGTTGCCATGGAAACACCCAAAATTTGATATCTAATAAGGATATTAGGAATGAAAGTAAAAGTATACTTCATATTCAACATTTATCCTCTGTAAATAGTTGCTCTCAATAACAAATATTTCTGAGGACGAGCATCCATAACTGGCATACCCCTATTTTTGCCCTCTTTATGGCAACACAAAGTATGCCATTTCTTCCTAGTTTGACCTTGGAAAAATGACCTTGACCTTTCATCAAAGGTCAATTGCTATAATATATTCATTGTCCCATTAAGTATTCTATAAATGTGCAAAATTCCAGAATTCTAAGTAAAATATGCTTTGAATTATAAAATTTTTTGTTATCCCATTAATTCTTCCCTATTTTCCAGAACGGTTGCCATGGCAACAGCCAAAATTTGATATCTAATAAGGATATTAGGAATAAAAATGAAAATATACTTCATATTCAACATTTATCCTCTGTAAATAGTGGCTCTCAATAAAAAATATTTCTGAGGACGAGCATCCATATCTGGCATACCCCTATTTTTGCCCTCTTTATGGCAACACAAAGTATGCCATTTCTTCCTAGTTTGACCTTGGAAAAATGGCCTTGACCTTTCATCAAAGGTCAATTGCTAGAATATATTTGTTGTCCCATTAAGTATTCTATAAGTGAGCAAAATTCCAGAATTCTAAGTAAAATATGCTTTGAACTATTCAACCTTTTGTTATCCCATGAATTTTTACCTGATTTCCAGAACTGTTGCCATGGCAACAATAAAAAAAAAAGATATTTAATTAGAATATTAGGAATGAAATTGGAAATATACTTCATATTCAACATATACCCACTGATGATGGTCATTCTCCCCAAAAATATTTTCTTGGAAGGGCATCCGTATTTGGCTAACTCATATTACTGGCATCCTGGATGGCAACAAGAGCTATGCATTTTTTTCATAGTTTTCTAGTTGCTATGGTAACAGTATTGTACCTTAGCAACTTTAAGTCAGCAAATCTCTTACTAATGATGCTTTGGCAATTTCCTATAATCAAATTATCAAGATAGATCAATAAATTATCTACTGAGGGGTGAATATGTTTGAGGAGAAATGGCATTTTGTGGGCTTTTTCTGGGTTTGACCTTGATAAATGTGACCTTGACCTTGATCAAAGGTCAAATGTCATAATAATTTGAATGCCCAATTTGGATGTCAATATCTTCCCAAAATATCAAAGTATTCACACGACTCATCTCTGACTGAGGTTCATTTAAGTAATTTTACCTCAGAATTTCAATTTTTGGCTTCTGTTGCCATGGAAACCATGGAATAAACAAAATGCCAGAATGCCAACAATGGTTTTCTTATAGGCCAGTATGAATGCTATATGGTGGTATGTGTTGTCAAGCTCTAACCAAAATGTTTAGCAACACCCCCATTTTGGGCCTTGTGCTCCCTGACTATTAACCATTATTTCTATTTTTCATTTGTCCATCCAATACTGATGTAACACCTTTGATGATTAATGTGTATTATTATATAATTATAATAAATTTTCACCCAATTTAATATAACGATACTCCACCGATAGAGAAGTGTGCAGATGACCTATAAAAACGCAAATTGTCTGCGGCGGTTATTTCTGCATAAATTTTCCTGTTAATCTTAAGTTGAAAATAAACACGTCAAAAAAAAAAAAAAAATAAAAAAATAAAGGTCAAGGTCAAGGTCACCTGTTTCAAGGTCAAGTGTCAGTTTTTGACGGTTTTTAAAATATTGCAACGGTTGCCATGGCAATGAAAATATGGAAAAAAATGTTGAATTGAATTCTCTGTCAGTGAAGCTATCATTTGAGTATCTGCTTATGGATTTGTGTTTATTAGTTAATTTTGAATGGCTCTTTTCCCAGGCTCTTTTTAACAGGCTATTTTTCACCTTCAAATCAGTTGTCTTGGCAACCAATTTCATATTTCAGAATGTGGACCCTTCAAATATGATGGAGATTTCTACCTCCATACCAAATTTGATGCTGTTGTACACAAATCCATATATTTTTACTTGGGCAATGCCATGAATGTATGGATTTATGACTTATATATAAGATTCTATAGTACTAAGTTCTGCATCCAAAAACAATGTATAAATTGATTCTAAGGTGGTTACCATGCCAAAATTCTATGCAAAGCTATCATGTAAAGGAACATATTTCATAGGTTTGGTCTCCATAATAAGAGAACATTACTGATTTTGAGGAATTTCCACATTGAATGATTTATGCTCATACAGTTTTAATGGCTAAACTCCAACATTTAGGGCAATTCTGATGATAATGTGGTAGCTATGGCAACTAAATCATGCAAAACCATGGAAATCATAGTTCATGTGATTTGGCATCAAAAGACCTTTCATAAGAGGCCCTGCTTAGGCCTACTGATGTACGTTCAATAGAACACATTTTATGGCCATTTTCCCTTAAAAAGCCAATTTTCTTCTAAAAAGTTTGCCATGGTTACAACAATATAAAAACTGTATTAAAACCATTATTTTCAGATCTCTTTTGATAGAGCTTTCTTATGAAGATTTACTCATCGATCTACGTTGGTTAGTTAAAATTTCATGGCTCTTTTCCCCCAAAAATACCATTTTCCCCGTTAAATCGGTTGCCATGGCAACCAATTTCACAGTTAAGAATCTAGACCCTTCCAAAATGAGAGAAAATCCAAAAGTCTACCCCTGTGCCGAATTTGGTGATTCTGTCACAAAATTTGCGTCTTTTGCAGTTAATTAACTCTACTATTAGCTGTTGGACTCTAGTTAGTAATGATGAGATTTTTTTACCCCATATATGCCCAGAGGGGTCGTTTTCGACCCAACCTCAAAGAAGCTTCATTTTTTCTTTACCAAATATTGATAATTTTAGTTTAAGTATCAAAATGGGTGCCTGAGGCATTGATTAGTCATTTCTATGTATTTCTTTTCTAAAATAATTTTATTTAATACAATTTTTAATCCTCTTTTCCATTTAGACATGTTTCATTTACAGCAAGCAGATGGCATGGATGGTCAGTGATATAAAATAGTGCGTTGCCATTGGCAACACTATTTATGTAATGGGGAGAAGCTATACTTCCCACACATCTCATAATCATTACTTATTTTATTTATTTTCAATATGATAATGCTGTTAAAAAAACGTCTAGCATGGGTCGAAAACGACCCCTCTGGGCATATATATGGGCTTTGCCCCTACGTCCATAAACAACATATTGGACAAATATAAATTCCATTTATATTTCTTAATTATATTCGCAAAGTTATCCAATAATTAAACATGATTTTATTACTATCCTCTAGTCTAGCAGTACGACTGGAATATTTCATGATATATTTCTGTCTAATATTATTAACCCACTTAGACCCAAAATGGGAGTTTTCCTCCTAGAAATTTCATATTAAATATCTGATGTAGACTAATAGACCTGACGTCACACAAAAAATTTCAGAACTCTACCTAGCATAGGACCAGAGATACCAGCCGTCCTACATGTAGGACGGTGGGTCAATCCACTATACATTTTTGAGAACTTTTTTGATATTAGATCATGTATTTTACATAGGGAACCAATAGGATGCATAGAAACAAAACTCTCAAAAAGCAATTATTTATGAATCACTCCTACCTATTTTATAACAAGCTACATTTGAAGTATTCCATGTAGAATTTCATGAATTTTCTGAATCTGAAGAGCAAAATTGCTGAAAAACCTGGTCACATTGTCAAAAGTGGCCGTTTCTATGGTAACTAATGATTTCTTTGGCATTTTACAAAAAAATAGGTTTTTAGTGCACCATTTCTACACTGTTATCAGGAATGTGACCAAACTTGGGGATATTGATGTTAGATGTAAGTGCTATTTGAGGAACCTGAGTCAGTGACCTTGACCAAGGTCAAAGTCACTAGATATGACCTTGAGGTACAAAAATAGCAAAATTCTGGAATGTGACATGCTATTTTCTCCTGATTTTCTCTCATGAAAATAGGGCAATAGCATAAAATGATAATCTAATGTATTGAAATATGAACCAACACTAAGAGAAAGAAGAATTGGACATGCCCAGTTTCATTCGACTGTGTGTTGCCATGGTAACCTAGACTTACTACCTACTCTGTACTAAATTTTGGTTAAATCAAAATTTCATGTACTAGCCTGTATCTCTGGAAGTATTTATCCCTGGGTTATGAAATGTAAGCAAGTGATAGGGCTCTAAGGGCTCTGCCATTAGAATTCCTGTCAATGACCTTTGTCAAGGTCAAGGTCACCATTTCCAAGGTCAAACATGAATTTTTGTTTAAAATGCATCATAAACTAAAAACTAAGTCGTAGTTACCATGGCAACACACTTTGCAATGACACTGGGCATGGGCCATTTTTCTTTCCCCTAATGTTGGTTCTTATTTCTATACATAAGATTATCATTTTCCCCAGTTACCCTAGTTTCATGAGAGAAAATGTGATGTCACATTCCAGAATTTTGCTATTTTTTTGTATTTGAAGGTCATATCCGGTGACTTTGACCTCGGCCATGCTCACTAGATCAAAGTCTGCAGATAGCCCTCATACATACCATCAATGACCCCAAGTTTGGTCACATTCCTGATAATAGTGTAGAAATGGGACACTAAAAACCTGTTTTCTGCTGAAGTATAATAAAAAAGAATCACCAGTCACCATAGAAACGGCCCATTTTGACAATGTTTGTGGGTTTATCATCAACTTTTCTCTTCAGATTCAGAAAATGCATGGAATTATAAATGAGACACATCAAATGTGGCTTGTTATATTGTGAGAACGGGTTACCATTTGAATTCAGCTTATGGCTGCTTGTCTAAGTTTGTAGGGTAATAAGTACACCCAATGCTATTATGTTTTATACCCATATAGACCCAGCGTCCTACATGTAGGACGGCCACACATTTCTGCCATTTTCTCCAAGAATATAATACTTAGGAACTCAATTTTTGGCAGAGACATTGATCATACCCTAAACTATAGTCCCATGAAGGTTTTATCACAAGAAGAAGAATATAAATTTGTTAAATCCTGGGGTGAACTTTCAGAAATGACACTTTACACAAATCGCCTTTGGTCCCTTCATATGCAGTGATGTTACCATGGCAACACATCATTATTTCTTTCTCAAAAGTTTATAAATACTAAAATCTGTCTATGTGCATAACTGGTAGAAATATTATTCTGTTTCGAAAAAGATTTCTTGATTTCTTTCAATATTTAAAAAGCATGTTCTGCCGTCCTACATGTAGGACGGTGGGTCTATATGGGTTAATGTTAGTTGAAATCCTTTACTAAAAATGCACGAATAAGTAGAACGTAAATGTTATACATGACAATTATGATATGGCCACTTAATCTTGATATTTAAATTGTATAAGATAAGATAAGATAAGAAAATCTTTTATTTGTCTAAGGAATTAGCTGGATACATAAGAAGAAGATGACAAATAGGTCGACATGTCTATATGAAACGAGTTTTGTTCCATTTCTACTGACAGTTACCTTTAATTTGGATAGATTTATATCGCTTAAGGCTGGAATTTGTATCTAGTACATAAGAGTTAATAAAAATGACAACAATAGGAATGTACAACATTTAAAAATGAGATATCAACAGGCAATACATTTATGAAATATCAACATTTATCCAATACTATACTTTATTGAACACAGGTTACTAATCGACATATAATCGATAATATACTTTATCGAGTATAATTGCAGCTTGCTTAAATATCAATGTTTTCGCCAAAGTTGTATAATTATTGGACGAAATTTCTGTATTAGTGACCAGAAAATTTGAGTTTTGCAGTGAAATATGCTTTTCTGCTGCTTACAATTAACTCATATGGTAACATTTGTGTTTATACGAGTGACAAATATCTATGGACATCATGAGGTTATGATTGCACAATACAGTGCAATTAGAACATAGAAAATACAGGCTGATGTCTGTGAATACAATAATGTAGTGGCTACACGATATAGCGCACTATGGCATAGAAACTAGAGTTAGCGTGGTGTAATAATATTAATATATATATAATATATCAGTATAAATTATTTCGGTACCATACAGTTGAGAGGAAAATTATAAAGTCAGGGTTACTGTTCGGGATTCGGTTGATTAAATATGAATATAAATCACCTGGCCAAATTTATGGTGGCTCTGTCCAACTTATTTAATTTAAATTTCTGTTATGAATAGTGTGATATTAATTCTTGTCTAAATTGTCTGTGATCTTCCACATTATGTAATTTGGTGGGGAGATTATTCCAGGCATATTTAGCCTTGTATATGAAGCTGTTCTGAAAGAGGGCTGATTTTGGGTGTTCTAGTTTTAGTAATTTTCTATTTTTTGCATGGTTTCTGGTGGGAAGTTTTCGTTGGTCAATGTTTTTAATATTTTTGGCCAGGTGATGGGCACTCTCTGTCAGGTGTATTTTTCTTCTAAATTCATTAGTGAATATGTTAAGATTCTCATATTCTTTGTCTACGTTGGTTCTCTTGTTGAGGTCCAGAGTGGCCCTTATAGATGTATTTAGTAACGATTGTAGTCTTTTGACCAAGCTTTTGTTGGAACAGTCGTAGAAAATATCTCCATAATCAATGTTAGGTATTATTATCATTTTCACTATATCTTTTTTGACTTTTCTAGGTAGTGTGTATCTAGCATTTGACAGAAGCTTTACTTTCCATCTGACTTTGTTGATTATTTTATTTGTGTGCGACTTAAAGTTTAATTTTTCATCAATTTGGAGGCCAAGATAGCAGTATTCCTCAGTTCTGTCTATTTGTTCATTACCCAGGGTAAGTCGTTGATGTGGTTCAATTACACTTTTTGCATTTCTTTTTGGATGAAACATTAGGAATTTCGTTTTTGAAACATTCATAGAGATTTTATTTATTTTACACCAGGTGTCGATTTTGTTTAAATCTTTTTGGAGGGTGTTGAATATGATTTTTTCCGATTTATTACTGCATGATATTACCGTGTCATCAGCATAGTGCTGGATGACCGAGTTTTGGACTACCTGGTGTAAATCGTTTATATATATTGAGAACAAAATCGGTCCTAAAATTGTTCCTTGGGGAACACCGAAAGTGATCTTACCTTGGGTAGATGTTTGCTTGTTTACTCTTACTGTTTGAAGCCTATCTGACAGATAGTTTCTAAACCAAGCATTTTCTTGTCCTATTATACCTAATTTTTGCAATTTTTCTAACAATTTCGAGTGGTGGACGGTATCAAAAGCTTTTTTAAAGTCGAGAAAAACTGCCGTGGTAGAATTTCCCGAGTTTAAATTCTCATAGAAAGGTTGTAAGAGGTCTATGTGTGCCTGATTTACCGAGTGGCCCTGCCTGAATCCATACTGTTTAATATAATATAAGTGGTTTGTTTCCATATAGGCAGATAGTTGTTTCTGTATAGCTTTTTCCAATATTTTTGCCGGCATATTTATGCCAGATATTGGTCTATAATTATTTGGGGTATTTTTTGGGCCGTTTTTGTGTAAGGGGGTGACAGTTGCAGCCTTGAAAATTACTGGGATGGTCGAGGTTTTGATCGAAAGATTGATCAGGTAAGTTACTTGTAAATTGAGGGCCATAAGACAGCTTTTTAGTATTTTTCCAGGGATGTTTGGAATACCTGAGCTTTTGTTATGGTCTATTTTTCTTATTATTTTCAAAACATTCTGAGGGGTGACTGTTTCAAAGGTAAATTTACATTGGGTGTCTTGACTTTTAGGTTGTAGTTGTACATCATGTGCATTAGGAACTGGTATTTTTTCCGCTAGTTTAGGGCCTATGCTTAGGAAAAATTCATTAAAAATATTGGCAGTCTGGTCACCTGTCGATTGAATTCCATTTTCATCAGTCAGAATGACCTCATGTGATTTTTTCGATTTTTCTGGACTTATAATTTTGTTGACTTCTTTCCAGATTAATTTTGGGTTGTTATTATTTTGTGCTAGTTCCTCCCTCAGGATCTTAGCTTTACTATTTCGACATATCGATCTAATTTTATTTCTTAGTTGTTTGGCTTCAGAGAGGAGTGTTTTGTCGTTGTTTTTGTATGCTTTTCTAAATTTGCTGTCCCTTTCATTCATCAGTAGAGTGATGTTTGGGGTTAGCCATTTTGGCTTCCTCCTGACTCTATGAAATTTTTGAATGGGGCACATTCGGTCTAAAAATAAGTTGATTCGATCTTGTATTAATTTCCAGCATTTGTCTGGGTTATTGCTTTCATAATATTCTGACCAGTCTTGATTAGTAAGTATTTCGTTCAATATTTTTTGGTCTAGGCGAGAAGTATTTCTTGCCATGAAAGAACCAGATTCGTAGGTATTTCTATTCTTTTTCAATGTTAAGTAGGTTGGTAGGTGATCAGAGGTATGATTTTCAATGATACCTGCTGAGCTTACAATTTTAGAGTTTGTGTAAATGTGATCTATCAGAGATTCGGTTGAAAGTGTTTTCCTAGTTGGGTTTTTCACATGTTGAGTTAGATTATACTTCTCAAATATTGAGTTCATTTCCTGTTGAATGGGTAAGGACAAATTACTATTAAGTAGATTGATGTTCAAATCGCCTATTACGATTAGGTCTGTTTTGGCATTCAGTTTAGCAAGGGTCTGATCTAATTCGTGAAGGCCTTTTAGTACAGGGGCACTCGGTGGTCTATAGACATTACAAATGATGTAGGGCTTTGCACACTCTTTCTGGATTTTTATAATTTGTATTTCTATGTTTTCAGTATTTAGGCATAGATTTGAGTACAGGTTAGGATCGAATTGGTGATCGTCTCTGATATAAAAACAGAGGCCACCACCTCTTTTTCTACCTGACCTGTCTTGTCGAGCGAAATTGTAACCGTCCACCACCAGAGATGTATCAGGCACTGCTGGAGTTAACCACGTTTCTGTGAGGCAAATCACATTTATATTAAGATCATTCAGTTGTACAGATTGCTTGAAATCGTTAATATTGCTATTTAGGCTTCGGATGTTCCATCCTACAATATGAAAGCCTTTCCTTGTTTTAAAGTTTTCGAAGGAGTCAAGTATTGACTTAGACATAAATAACCTAGGATATGATCCTTTAAAATAGTACAGCAATATACGATGTGAGGGGCAACGTCACATATCAATTATAGAGACATACTTATTGTCATACAGATTGACTTTGGTTACAAAACAGTCATTAAAATATCTATGATATCAGTACAAAATATAATGTAAACACTCGGTTCTATGGTCGTAATTCAATGGTAAATACCGTACAGACAGTCGTCGGTAAAGCACTATGACCAGTTTAGTGGTCACTTAAGATTCAAGTTTGTCTCAATGGTGACAGATTAAGGTGTAAGAATGTATGAATTATATGATAAACTTGTTGGATTGATCTATTTCAAGAGGCTTCAGGAGATAGGAGGCTGTGTCAAGATTGTTAGTCGTGCTACCGTGCTCGATACTACGGCCATGTTTACTTTTGAGTTTGAGCGATAATAAGGAAGAATTGTTTTTGAGGGCCAGAAATTAATGATGGCGGTGTTTTAACAATAAAATAAGATATAGGTTGAAAAGGTTTACTGTATAATTGTTCATAACGATTCCTTCAACTTTCGGATCATTTCACCTTGGACGTTTCTCCCGGTGAATCGTTTTGTAGAAATCCTGGCAGCTTCGGTTAGAAGGTCGGGGAAGCGGAAGCCCACTCCCCACTTCCGGTCACCGGTTACCTCGTAGAATTTTGTGTACTTTTCATTTTTTAATTTATACGAAAGTTCTGGATTCTGTTGAAACTTTGCTATGATCAGTTCATTAATTAATTTATCCTCGTTTTTTGTGAAGTCAGGTGTAGGTTTTATTTCTCTTGCTAGAGACTTGGCTTCGAAGGCCGAGGTTGCCTCGCGAATTTCTGTCGCCGCATCTTCCTTTCCCGCTTCCGTAGCTTTCAAACTTTGGAATGCGTGCTCGACTGAGCTATATGTTATGTCTTCATGTTTTACTGGCACCTTGTAGAAATTTGACATATAACTAAAGGAGCCATAGTAGCCTATGGCTTTTCCTTCGTCTAAGATGATTTTTGAAGCAGTTTCTGGGTTGGAATTATCTGGTAGAAGGTGTAGATCTGAGGCTCGGTATGTTGTATTGTCGAATATTAGGTGATTATAGTGCATAGATACCTCTTGTTGGTTTTTTCTGAGTAGGGCCATGCAGTTTTGCATGACTTTCTTTTCATGTGGAAAAATTTGAAGGCCGGTTTTATTTACCCAGAGTAGTTCATAAGTTTCATCATGCCCATTTACTGTTTGTATATTGTGTACTAACAGTTCTCTCAGGCTTGGGTCGTGGAATTCAATAAGAATGGGTCTTGTTTCATTGTCAATAAATTGGCCGATTCGATAGGCTAGTTTTATGTCCTCTTTTTTGAATTCAGCTGATATTGTTTCCATGATCAATGTAATTTCCTTACTGGTATCTTCATTTGCTCTCTCAGGGAGTTCCTCTAAGATAGCTATGCTTGTGTTGTAGTCTTCCTTTACCCTTTCTTTTCGTGGTTCATAATTTTTTCCCCTCTGTGCTTTATTCTGGGGTTGTCTGCGTCCTTGAAATTTCCATGGATTTTCATTTTCATTTTTTTCTTCTGTCGGTTGGTGTGTCTGTCTGGCCTGTTTTGCTGTCATCTCTTGTCCTGGTTGTGCGGTCTGCCTTTTATCAGTTTCCATCCTATGATATTGCATATTGTCAATTTTTCTTTGGATTTCATTTTGCTGGAATTTTAACTCGTCAAGGGATTGCACTATCCCTTGTTGATTTTTATCCCAGCAGTGTTTCGTTTCTTGTATGTATTTTTGCATGTTGTTTTCAATTTCAGGTTTGATGTTACCTAAGAACTTATCATTTCTTCTTTCCAGGGTATCAAAACGAGTGTGAAAGGTGTCTAGTTTTGTGGTCATATCTTTGTTGTGTTCGTGGACGATCTGGTGTACAGAGTTATTCGAGGATATCATCTTTTCGAATTTATCATCCAATGATTTTGTATAATTATCGATGTTGGAGGCTATTTGCATTATCAGATTGTTTTGTGTTTCCATCTGAGATTTGAAGGCCATTACTAGAGAGTTCTCATCGTTGTCTGAGCGATTAAAAGGTTTGACCATCGTACCTGGGTCTATTCCTGTATGTTGCGGCGATGTGTGTTGCTGTGGTGTCCCTCTCTGCACTTTTGTATCCTGTTGGTGTCCTGGAGTCATGCTTGGTACATTTGTGTCCATATGACCCATTTGCGGTGGTGGATGGTGCTGCCAAGAAGTCATGTTCGGTACATGATGCTGGTTTGCTGACATATGTGGTCGCGGATTGTATGTTTGGCCGTGTTGGTTTTGCTGTGATGCTAGAGGCTGGAATACCATATTTCCTCCATATCCTTGGCTGTGATGGTGAGTCTGGGGGGGTGATTATTCTGTATATTGTTGTGAGACATAATCATTGATTTATTTACACTCGTTGTTTGTTCTATTATGGTTTCTTCAGCAGTAAAGTATTGGGTGGAGCTATCGGGTATTTCCTCACTCGGGTCTCGGTGAGGCCGTATAGGCGATAGAGTCAGTAGCTTGTTGTCGGCCTTTGGTGGCGTTCGTCTGGGCTTTGGTGTCGACGAAGGACGGTCCATACGCTTTAGGGCGATGTGTCTGTTAGTTCATCAGAAAGTATTTTTAATGTCTAAAAATTACCTTCATAAGTTTGATTGTATTGTTTTTTTGTATTCCTGTTTGAATTTCCACTTTTAGAGTCTATTTTTCCATATTCGGTAACATGTGGTCTCGTGAGCGATAATCCCAGTAATCCTAGGGACCCAGGAGGACCAAGATGGCGCCGAAAACGAGCATGGTTAATCCACTGTAATGTTCAGTCTTATCTCTCTGATGAGGACGATTTCACGTTTCTTCTATTTTCCAGCGTGTTCTGTGGATGTTTATAATTCTTATTCCATGCTTGTTGATGAGTAGCTCCCAGTTTAACTCAAGTATTTAGCTGTGACGTTGCCCGATTCTTAACTCACGTCTGCACCATCTTGGACTAATGGACAGTTATGAAGTGGACAGTTATGTGGACATACATGTGGACAGAATGGACAGTTATATACGTTTATGATAATATCATAAACGTATATACCTTGGCTCGCTTGGAAAAACACCTTGTATTTGGTTAGTTCTGTTTGCCTATGATATAATTGAGATTTGCTTGTATCATCGCCCACTTCGGCCAAACTAGGAAAGATGTACAACCTATTGAAATCACCAAAGAAACCACAAACGTCTACAGAGTAAATGATGATTGCGACCTGGTGTGGAGGATCTAAAACTGTCAACAAGTATGATCTGATTCATTTCATGAACAATTAAGTCAATCACTGATTAATACAGTAGGTTTTACAACGATTTTGAACCATGGGCAAATGGGGGAGACTCAAGCAGGATATTTAATGATCGTCACAAAATAGCTAGAGGCCGAGTGATGCAGGCTTTAGACATGGCCACCTCACAGGTCATGTAGAGCTGTTGTGCAACAAGGCGGCCTCAGACAGTGTGAATTACACATGGAAAAACAATATTTGCTCAGAAATCTAAGGGTTGACACCTTCATGAAACACTTAAATTACAAGGTGACCTCGTCTTTTATCATTAATAACAGGTGGACTTTAAAAATAGGCCAGCACATATCCAAGTGCATCGGGTTCGGAATTCAGGCATCGGGGTTCGGAAATAGGCACTGGGAAAAAAATCGCGTTTACACCATGAGTATCTGCGTTGGAAATTTGGTGTATCCGCACTCCACACTGTATGAGTATCTGCGTGTATCTCCACTTAAGTTTGTGTATCTGCGTGTATACAAAGTGCAGTGGTGTATCTGCATGTATCTGCACTTGTGAGTATACTTATGTATCCTCAAACGAGTGGTGTATGTGCATCTATCCACAGTGCAGTGGCTTAATTACTACATACACATACATGCAGTGACTGGGGTGGGCTTATATTGCATTTGAGATACATGGAGGTAACCATCCATACTAGTGTCAAAAGTATTTTCTGAATGTTGATGTACGTTATTATGGGACCCATTTAACATTACTCTCCCCCAGCTTTCTCCCCGGTCTCTATCCCCCCACTCTCATAAAATATACCTACAACATGATGCAAATGTGTTTACATCAATACTTGTACTCTTTCAGCTTCAACAATTCTATGACATTTATTGACTATTTATTATGAAAAAATAAAGTTCTTTTGTTATTCCAAATTAAGGTTAGGTGGTAAAAATCTACATGTCACCGACTGAACCCTAGCATAAAAAATAACCTGAACATGTGAAAATGAAATTATATAAATGTATGTGTTTCTATTCCACTAATTTTAATTCATTTTCTACTAATTCTAGTCTGCAAACGTCTTACTTAAGGAGATTAACATGTTTCTTCGTGCACAGGGGAGGCAAAGGCAAATGGGAAGAGCCAGAATAATGATAATATGGATGATAATATTATTAACAACTGAGTGAGGTTAAAGATATGATAAGTCCAAACTATTAACATGTAATAATACGCAATAATATCTTTAGATATTCCAATAAGATATGAAATGATTATTTGATATTAACTAGTGGTAATAGAGGCTAAAATTATAAACATTTAGATATGGTACTCTAGTATGATAGAGTAGTTACTGAAGACAATAGTAGGTATTTTGACCGGGGAATAATAAGATATAACATGACCTAACATGCTGAGTTAAGTTTAGGTAATATTACATAGAATAATGTACCAAGTTAGAGGCAAACTTAAGGATAGCTGAACTTGATAGGAAGGGAAGGTATTTCAATATGTGACGTCTTAGAAGGAAATGAGTCACAAGCCTAAAAAAATGGACTTTGAGATATCATTTATATTTGAAATGATGAGATCAAGCGGATTCTAATGAAAGTAAATATCAATGACATCTAAGTAGTGTTTATATATTTTATGTTTGATATATTTATGTTTGAAAACAAGTTTGAAATATTCCTGGGTGGACGGACAATTACCAGCAAAGTAACTACATAATGCAAAGTAACTACATAATAATCCATAGGATCACTTTCTAAACGCAAGGATATATTTAATACACTGTCTTGAGATTTGGTACATGGATTGATACGACATAAAGTGCCAAACCCCACAAATATTAGAACAATACAAAACAGAGATCCTGTGAATAAACCACTTTGGAAAATATCATTTTTGCAACTTGTGACTCATTTTCCCGAAGCACATCACATACCGATCACTTTAGGTTATTTTTATCAATCCAACACTCTTGCTCAATATTACGAATGGGCGTGACGTCATGAGCGAGCGAAACGTCAACCATTGAGGATGCTTCTTACATTTAGGCTAAAACAGGGTAATATTTTCACGCATGGATCAATTCAACAAAACACAATAGCAGGTATCCACTCATTTGCAGCGTGTAGGCCTACAACCCCCGATCGTGGTATAAAAACCAACTTCATACACCCAAATCCAGCACGGGCAGTTTGTGTTTATTCAGCAATGGGATTAGTCCTGACCCAATTACTTCACTGGGGTTTGCTGACTTACACCAGCGTCTGTACCATATACTTTCAGCTCTAGTCCCGGTTCACTGAACACGTGTATCTGCAGTGGGAGACTGCGGATACACGGGGATACTCCCACTGCAGATACACAGGTATACTCACTACTGCAGATACACGGGGATACTCACTAGTGCAGATACTCATGGTGTAAACGCGATTTTTTTTCCAGTGAGGATTTCTACGGTGGACGAGAATGGTACATACGAACACAACTTCTTCGGTACGGGTTCGGCACGGGTGACGGGAGGGAGCGGGGCGGGAGCGGGCGGGAGCGGGGCGGGAGCGGGGCGGGAGCGGGGCGGGAGCGGGCGGGGGAACGGGCGGGGGCGGGGCGGGACGGGACGGGGCGGAACGGAACGGGCCACACAGACTATTACAAATTATACTATAGTATATAGATATATGCCTATACTCAATACTCCTTTAGTTAATACTACATTGGATTCAAATACTCCCATGGTACAAGATATGGCCGACAATTGGGGCCGCTCTATATGGGTCAGATTTTCAGAAAATGTACAATTGGCAGCTGTACACATTTAGGAAATTCTGCTAAATTAGGCTGAAAAATGATCAATACTAGGTAAATTCGAGTATATTTAGCATTGCATTGGTTCTACCAATCTGTTTGGTTAGGTTAAACTGTATTTTGAACTTTATTTTCGTCTGAAATTTGGATTTTTTGAGAGGATTGCTGAAGGCTAATTGTACATTTTCTGAAAACTTGACCCATATATGTCTGACTGGACTTTCTCCCCCTCTCTCTTCTCTCCTCTCTCCCTCCTTCTCCCCCCCCCCCCCAACCTCTCCCCCCTTTCTCGCCCTCCCTCCCTCCCTTCCTTCCTCTCTCTATCCTTGTGTATTTGTGCATACATTGGTCCTGGGTAAGACCTTAAAGTGCCCTGCTGTCTCTTTTTCTCTGTCTCCATCTCCCTTCTTCTCTATCTCTATTTCCTGGGTATGATAAAAAACTGCCTTCCTCTCAGCTCTCCCGCCCTTGATATAACCATCTTAAATGTGTCGATAAGGGCATAAAACAACCAATCTCACTCACTCTGTATACATCTGCATACATATTATGCATACATGCATGAATTTATGTACACATATATATGCATAGATGTATATCTATGCACACATACATACATACATACATACATACATACATACATTATGTATACATGTACATACTTATGTATACACATTATGCATATATTTTATATGTATACATTATATATGCATACATTGTATATGTATTGTATATTTATATACATGCATATACATACATACATACATATATATATACATATATACATATATATGTACATACATTTGGATACATACCTGTATACTTATATACATGTATACATACATAATATATGCATCAATTTGAGGGGAGGGGGAGAGAGGGCATGGGAGGGGGAGATGGATCATAGAGACAGGAAAGGGGACAGGATGGGGGGGGTGGCAGGGGCGGATCCAGGATTTCCAAAAGGAGGGGATTGACTTCTGCAATGCTTTAAATATTCAGAGATGCCTCTCACTTATGATCAAAGTACTAAATAATATTAAAATCACCCAAAAGGAATTTTCACTCTGTGCGGAAGACATGGCTAGAAATTATTTGTTAAATTTAAGGGTTTTGGTTTTGAACTTTTCTTAAATAGAGCATTAGTTATGCCTCCTCGCCACTCACGGATTCATTTTAAGAGCATAGGGGGCCTACAAGTATTTTCCTTAATGCCCAATGTCATTATAGATTTATTTTCAATTTTAGATTTTACTTCTTAAGATTAAAGTAACATTGGGGAACTCTCCGTCCCGTCCCGTCCCGTCCCGCCCCGTCCCCGTCCTGTCCCCCGCCGTTACCCGTACTTTTCGAAAATTTTCCAGTGAAAAAAAATGTAATGTGCGGGACGGGATGGGACGGGACGTGTTAGCGGTTCGGCACGGAACGGTAATTGTCGCCGAACTTTAGGAGGCCGTCCCGTCCCGCCACCGATACAAGTGGCCCCGTCATGAATATTTCTATAGTAAATGTATGACGACAGTCATTTTTATTTTTTTTTCGGGCGGGCATGGGACGGGACGGAACAGAGCTGAACGGAATGGACCGCGATGTACCATTCTCGTCCACCGTAGATTTCAGGCCCGGTTATTGGTAATTTACCGATGTCCGACACCCAGCTTTCTTAGTTGCGCTATGTTAATTGTATGGCGATGTTAGTGTTGGGTTGGGGGAGGGGGGGGGGGGTTGAGCAGGGTAGGGAACTGGACCGGACCAATAAAATCTATCTTTTATACATGTAATTGCTCAGGCTTCAGTATGTAAAGGCTTCAGAATGTATATACTGACCAACTGTAACAAAGGTACAGTAAAACTTCTCCTTTCTTTCTCTTCCTTCCCTCCCCTCTAGATACCTTCCTAAACCACATATATTGTCCTCCGGAAAGGGTCGACGGAACTGTACAGAGCAGAAAAATGGGTGGTAACATCACAGATTCCGAGAATATGCCTGACAAAAAGATCGTCGTTTCCCTTAAATATAATATTGATGGATGTATGGATGGATATAATTCTGTGTCATTGTCAATGAACTATTGTTTGTAACAAAACACAGTCCCATGTTCCGGATTTTAGTTATGAGCCAGAGAAAGAAAGGAAATGTGGACAGAGATATAATGTGTGCTCCATCTACAAAGTGTATTAGAAGAACATTAATATAAATGTGATTACACTTACAGAGAAACTTCTTTGAAGCTATTAGGAGGAGCTATCATTTTACCAGCTTTGTCTAAGACATTGGCCCTAAAAATGTAAAAATTATATATTTTTCAAAATATTTTAAAAGAAGCAAATTTCTTCTCGTCTTGTTCCAGAACAATTATAAGTAAATTATCGAGGATGTTCTGAAAGTCTCTCACATGAAATTAAAATCTAATGAGAAATTCTTAGAGGCAAGTGCCGAGCTGTGTATATTCTCTTTTCAAACGTCGCGAAAAGCTATGATATTATGCTCTGTACATTGCAATGAATAGGGCATTGCCATTCGTGATTGTATCGAAGCATGTCTTATCCTTATTGTAGACATTGTATGTTCTTCACTTGGTATGGTGTAAGTTGCCATATATTCTCAGAGTTCTATGCAAATGACGTGTAATGTCGTGTAAACGATCCTGATTACCTCAGTTTCAATAGAAGTGATGATTCTGTAAATGTTGGGCCTTGTCCAATCAACATATTAAAAGTAATTAATCTTTACATCAAGAAACTGACAAGTGTTATAGACTCAATTCTCCCCTCTCAGAATGAAATTTCCTTCAGTAAAGGGGTCGTTCATAAATTACGTCACGCTGGAGGGGGAACGTGTTCACGTTTTGTGACAGAGTGTAACAAGGGGGAGGAGGGGTTGGTCTGTGACGTCACAAAGTTTAATTAGATGAGGACCCAATGAAATCAATGAATCAATGTATCTCGTAAATTGTGTTTGTTAAAGAAATATATTTCCTTATTCTTTAAATTTTGAACCTTATTTTTGTGCTTAAATGTAGGCTTTTTGAGAGAATTAGTGAATTGGAAGGCGAAGTGTATAATTACTGTCAGGCGGTTTGACCCAAATATCTACTTCAATATAGGTACCACAAAGTGCTGTCACCTTCACCCCAACTGACAAGAATGGTCGCGTGGGAACTCTTGCCCATTTTTGGCCATTGGTTTTGGCAACTTTGAGCAAATCTTAGATTGATTAGTTACGGAAATTTGGAGTTATAACGTGCCGTACTATAATGTATGTAGTATCACTAGGAAGCACACATCATGGACATTAATTTTCTAGTATTTGTTTCCTTGCAACTCAAGGGAAATAGAATGGTAACCATAGAAACAAGGTATCACATTAGGGCTTAATCCATATCCCTTTTCCTAGTTATTTGTATTTAGCTGAGGGATTCGTCCTGACAAAAGAATTAGATCTCAACGTCTTTGATACATTCCTGTTGGTAAAAGAACTGTATACATATTTGTATTGTTCTAAGAAACCTGGGAAGATCATTGTGAATTTCTGATTATTCAAGGCAAGTCATTTTTTTTGGTAAAAATCCTTTTACTTTTATTACTCACCAGCAAAGTACCCGTCCTCCGGACGGTCCCACTCTCTCTCCACATTTCCCCCTCTCCCTCTTTTCCCGCCGCCACTTCTCTGTCTCTCATACCTGTTCTTCTCTCCCAACCCCATCTCCGACTCTCTGTCTCTCATACCTGTTTTTCTCTCCCAACCCCATCTCTGATTCCCCCCTCTCCCTCCCCTCTTCCTCATGCTCCCCCTCCTCCCTTTCCCCCCCCCCTCCGCTCTCTACCTTTCCCTACATCCTCTCCCTCCTCTCCTTTCCCTCTCCTTCTTCTTTCCCTCCCCCTCCCACTCTCCTATTTCCCCACCCTCTCCCTTTTCCTCACTCTCCCCTCCTACAACCTCTCCCTCCCCTCCCCCTCTCCAATACCCCCACCCTCTCTGACCCCTCTTTTTCACTCTCCCACTCCTCTGCATGTAGTGGCAAATGACGTAGTATCTCACATGCAGGGGCTTTCCCAGACTATAAATAGAGTGTGTAGATCCCAATTTAAAAAAGGCTTCAAAATGACATTTTCACCCCAGATACCTTCACAAACCATATATATATACGACGTTCTCCAGAGAGGGTGGACAGAACTCTACAGATGAGTGAAACGGTTTGTAAAGAAACAAATTCTGAGAACATGTGAGACAAAAAACCCCTCTTTTCTACCTAAAAAAAACCCCTCTTTTCTACCTCTTTTCGTAGAAATCGCTCTTCCCGTAGATGTTAATGTACAAAAGATAATTTAAAATGTTTTGGTTTGATGAGTTAATTTATTGATCTATGATATTGAGTAATTAAGGTGCCTAAATAAAGTATTTAAATGTATTAATCGTATTTGGCCATAGTCAGTCAGTTTGTTATCCGTTATCGCACTAGGGCGCGGTACTGAGGCATTGCCCCCTCATGATGACATGAGTCAGGGTATTGCGCCAGACCTGCCCCTCCATAGATTTAAGGTACATTGCATCAGAGATGAGTCGCTCACGAGCTCGTCTCTGCACTTACGGAATGATGCAAGTCATCATTCTATTCC
Organism: Sthenelais limicola; assembly: GCA_942159475.1. Taxonomy (NCBI): domain Eukaryota; kingdom Metazoa; phylum Annelida; class Polychaeta; order Phyllodocida; family Sigalionidae; genus Sthenelais; species Sthenelais limicola. The sequence goes on along the minus strand of OW804097.1, from coordinate 63,527,785 downwards.
TTCCATACTAAGTAATTCTAAGGCAATGGTACCAGGGGATTGCTAGAATGTTCTAGAACATTGCTGCAATGCCCAGTTGGGATGATGAAACTCTGATAATATAAATAGACTGTTACTGAACGAATACACTACGATTGACCTAATGCTCGACTACACTGACAGTATGAAGACTTAGAGAGACTGTACTGATTTGACTGAGTGGACTGGACTTAGGAGTTTTACTGAATAGACTTACCTAGACTGCGCGATCGGACTATGGTTCACCTTGGCACCTAAGATATTGACTGATTGACATCTTTCGTGATTGGACCCAATAAAAGCTATATTGAGCTCTCCAAAGTGGACCTACGCTTTACTCGAGTTATTACTACACAAGCTAGCGAGATCAACTAGAATCAACACGATCCACGAGAATCTACTTTAGCCATTACCTGTGATTGCTTAACTCCCTATTGAAACCAATATAGAGGTAATTCATGAAGTGTCTGTCTACCCGCTCCCCAGCAATCTAGATAGACATTTACATATATTATATGTATATCTTGCCTTGGCTCATACAATACTAACACATGTAAAAGTAAAACATTGGTTAATACCAATACAAACGTGAGAGTCAATTTTCAAACCTACTTTTGAACATGAACAAATGTTAAGGACCACATTCCCCGACATAATCTAGACTTGCACAGATTCTTTTACTATTTGTGCCTAATTGATCTTGCAGCAGTCCTATGAAAAAGATGTTTTGAAAAAATCAAAGGGGTGATTGTTAGTGGACTAACTTAGTAACATGTGGATACATGCATGTGTTGGGATGCTCTTACAGTTAGACTCATTTGGGTTTGAAGTCATGATCACACCGAATTACAGGTGGGGCGGTCTAGTGCTGGATTAACATCACTGTAGTGTTGATCGGCACCTTCGAGGGATCTTCATTAATTGCACACAAGAAAGCATAGGTAAGAATCTATTCCTGCCCATAGAAACAGTGGGTGATCCTCCTTTGAGAGTGGAGTAATCTTCAAGAACTACCAATTTGATAGTGTTAAGTTCATCTACTATACCTCCACTGCCCTTTATTATACGCGCATGCTATATGAGAGGTGCTATAAGTGGGGTGCTATAAAAATAGTCATATAGGACACGTCCTATAAAAATGTAGTTGTCTAAAAATAGCTCTGACTCAGCACTTCCGCTGTCTCCGCGGAGATCCCCGCGGAGATCCCCGCGATCTGTAATCCACCTGTGATTATAAAAATATATAATAAACACCACACCATTAAATAGAGAATTAAATTCTCTATCAAATGATGTAAGGTTTATTATTGTAGCTCAAGAAATGGCTACGATATGAACGTTTCAGTTCAACAAAGTCAGTAAGTAAACACTGCATGATCACACAGTCCTGACAGCTCACCATTGTAGCCTACTGACGGTGCTCTCAGCGGTGCTCTCAGCAGGACAGCGGGACTCTCTGAGAGTTCTTTAATACTTTTTCAGTGATATCTGATGATGATCAAATTTTATGCACATATAATAAATATAGAATGGAACTCGCCAGCAATAATCGAAAATTTATAGGACTTGATTCGTCCACATAAGCACTCTGCCTACGGCATCGTGCTTATGTGGACGAATCTCGTCCTATAAATTTTAGATTATTGCCGGCTCGTCCCATTCTCTCTATATATAGTATAAACCAATGAACAACACAGCAGCAACAATATTGTATATCCATAAAGGGGGGTGTATACAATATGCCACCCGCGCATATTGTTCGGTGCTACTCCCTTGCATACACCTCCCTGATCCATGTCAAAAAGAAAAATTGGTGTACCGACAGAATCCCGCCAGTAAAAACCCCACCTGCCAGAAGAACCCCGCAAGTCAGAACCCCGCCCTGCCTTTATCCAGCCATGCCATAACCCCGCCAAAATATGTATTTAACCAAAACATAGAGTGAGAGTATTATTTCAGGCAAATAGGATCAGGATACATATTGAAAGAGATATTATACTTGTGTTTCAATTGGAATATTTGATTTTAGTATAGCACATCAAAATGGGGGCTACTGTATAAATACAAACTGTAGTTTGCTTTGCAACTAAGAAGGGTTGGGTGTGGGGGTTGTGTTCAGGGATTGGGTGGGTGGGACGGGATGATGTCAGCCCTAAGCTGTACAGCATGTGTAATCTTCAGTTGAGGGCCTAGAGATAAGACTTGACATTGGAACTGAATTTCACAACCACCTAAGACTTGTCTTGTAAAATTTGGATGACATATACTAACTGGGATCGAATGCACATGTATACACAGTATATGCATATAGCCTGACATTTGACTGGCCAATGCAGAAATAAATAGTAAAATAAATGATTTCACCAAACAATATCCGAACATTTTAGCGGGACTTGCTGCTAGTTTCTTTCCCCCTTCCATAAGCGTACGTGTAAGAACCAAAATATTTGACACAGCTTTCCCATACTTCGTCTGCATTATGCTGATTATGCTGAGCTTGTTCATTTATATGGTGTTCATATTAACAATTCATGTAATGATAATAAGCCCTACTACTGGGTTACTTCAAATTAAAGAAGATCTAGGCCCTAACCAATTGAACATACCAGGTGATGCCAAAAACGGGAAATATTTTAATTCTAAATTAAAAGAAAGCTAGTAAATCCTCAGTTAAAATGGACCGATCTGAATGAATCTTGATTTTTATCAAAGAGCTTGTCATGTCTATGCATGCCCCATCTTTGATAAGGGTGGTTATATCAGGGGCAACGCATGGGTGATACCAGTTTTATACCAATACACCGTTCACAATTGCTTAAATATGTTTGTCTATATGTCGAAGAGGATATGGACATATATCTCGAACTGGAAATAACCCCTGGTCAGTGACCTTGGTGGGAGTCGCCTATAGACAATGACTGGTTACCTTCGCCATATTGTTCTGGACACTGAAAGCGCGCACACGCTTCCAGAATTATATGATTTTTATGGGTTTTTTTTATGGTTTTGACTTGCGGGGTTATGGCATGGCGGGGTTATGGCTAGGGGGACTCTGACGGCGGGGTTTTGGCTAGGGGGGTTCTGACTGGCGGGGTTCTGCTCTAGAAACGAAAAATCATCTCAAGAGACCACATATTCTGGATCATAAACGTCTAAAACACTCCACAAACTACATTTATGCAATGTGTACATATTAATAAAAAAAAATGTGTGCTCGTATTTATCAGACAGCCCAGCCTGAGACCACATCACAAAGAGAGAGAGAGAGAGAGAGAGGGGGGGGGCTGGAGAGCAAGTGGGAGAGAGGGAGAAAGAGAGGGAGAAAATGGAAAATATAGAACTAATGGAAAACAAAGTCACTTCTGATTCATTCAGCAGCTAGTATTAGTATGCATGGATGGTGTCATATGAGAGCCATGATGCAATGTGCATCAATATTAGGCTATAATAGGTCACTATAATGTTCTCCGAAGGTCGGCACATGAATACAATTTATTCATTTGGAGTGAAACCGGAAGTTAAGAAAGTGAAAGAATAAACCTTGTATTCTGAGTTCAAGCATGTATCTCACATTCATAAATAATAATCTTTATAACCAAGTATTATGTATCGGAATAACTCTAAAAGGGAATTATATATTATGTCTTTTTGTAATAGACTTTAGGTATAGAAACTTTGGGACAAAACAAAATTAACATATCAATTTTATCTAGCTGAACATGAAGATCCGTTATAGATAACGTACCTGTAGCCTCAATACAGATATATCTGTCAGTCGTTAGGCTATGAAAAGAACATTGTATGCTTAAGGGCATATCTACAGACAGACATAGGATAAATGAATGCAGACCAGCACTGTGTTCTTTGAGAAGTGCCATTCATATTTCATCCACAAATAACTGGTGTGCTTGGGGTCGCATCTAGATGAACAATAGTTTCTTCACATTTTAGGGTCACGGTTTAATGAAAATATGATACATTTCTAGAACTTTCCAGCATATTAAATACGTCATGTTGGTGACCTCAGACCAAAGCACCTAAGATTGCCTTTCAAATGCGCTGAGCATCGTCAGGCCCCCACTACCTTTTGACATAAGTCAAAGCAAGCGCACATCTCGCCAAGTCTCGTGTCCTCCGCGAGGAGAAATCAGACAATTATGATGGGCGTGTGCACTAAGCCACCTACAGGTAACTCAAGAAGAACAAGTGGATGTGTTCGGAATGCAGTCTTAGCTTCATAAATTATGCCCCATCTTATAACTATGCGAACAGCGCCATTTGGACGAGGCGGCACGGCTCACTAGCTTCAGGTACTCGCCATTTGATGTGGGCGGGAAAATAATGAATTCGAGGGGCGTGTCTTACACTCCTAAGCCCTCTTAAGTCGAATATTTTGCATGGTCTTCTAGTAAATCTCCAATCTTCATACGATAAAGAAGGATTAACGAGAAAAAGACTCTCTTCAAAGCTAGTTGGCGGTGACGGTATTCCGGGTCTATCAGTGTATCTGGAATATTATGCTATATAGAACATGTTCATATTGGGATTAGTTTTTTCCGGTGAGTATATTATCATCGTAATTCTTCTTTCTTTAATAGTTTCTAATATTTTAGCTTAAGTACTGTTTTATGCATAAATCTTCTTCATGAAATATCAGAAAATTGCAGCAGAGTTTGAATGTGTTGACTGCATTAAAGGGAGAAGAGCATTTTTAACAATTATAATAGCTTCTACTCTCAGATGTTGCTTTATAATACTATACTAGAAAGCTTTGTGTGATGCGTCTAACACTCAGCATATAATATAGAACCATTATAATTGTCTCTTCATACATGCACATGTATACATTTCACTTTGACTTTTTGCATTTTACTACAAGCTGTCTGACTTATCAATAATTCTCTGAGCAGATGTCGCCGAGACATTTGGCATTATTCATTGATGATTCGAAATTAAAGTAAAAGTTCGACATTGTGTTTCCTTGTTAACCTTCGAAGATGAAGGTAACTAACTTGGATCAATTATAACATAACGCAACAGAATGTGATTATTGATGAAGGGGTGAACCTGTTTTATGGCAGATTGCATTAGGCTACATATCATACTGTCTAATTCGATAGAATTAATTTGATAACAGTACATGACCAATAATGTAATAAATCTTTTAGTCGCTCGTGTAATATTCACCCCTTTAGCATTTGAGGTTTTCACTTCATTGGTCGTAGCTGTAACTACTCAAAGATGTCACAACTAAGAAATAAAGAATGATGCAAAAACAAATAAAAAAATTCTCAAAGCACTAAAGTAATGGTCACTTGTAGTTTTTGTTGAAAAGTTTGATTCAAACTTCAGTTTTAACATACAAATTCTATAGATATTACATGCTTCATTTCTTAACACAATACAAAATGCGTATTTTCGTCTCACAAATATCCTCATGCATTGTCTGCTATAATTTCACCTTGATGTAATAATTTAAGTGATACAACTATTAAAGTCATAATGATTGGATCATGTTATAACGTTCGGTATAATGATATGGCATTGTATGATGAAGTGGCTCATAACTTCATAACTAAAAAATTGTGTAATAAGATTATTGAACTGTGCTTTTTTGCTTGCGCGTGATTGCAATTCGCAATGCGATTGCTCTCCCTACTCCCCTCGCATGTATTTTGCTTGTCACTTGCTTGAAAAGCATCTTATTTTTAATAACTTTGAGTGTGTTGAAATCTACGATGTCCCGTTGAAGAGTGGTTGAAATTTACTCAAAATTTAATCCTATTGCAATTAGAGTGTCGGTGATATTAAATTGAATGCCTTAAGATTTCATCTTCTATATAAATGTGAATCGAATAAATCTACTTTTGGAAGATAGAGCTAGCAATTTTACCTTCCGTTTTGAGGCATTTGTGCTATTCAGAAACGACGAGATACAAACATAAATAAGGTTTCCTGGCTGACTCGAACTGGGACCTTGCCTCTGTAGGTCTGGGAACAGGTTGACTGCATGGTTTTTGGCCTCTCGGGAACTCTGAGTTCATTATTGAAACCATCAGAGTTTTGCAATTCCTGAAACAAATCATTTCATGCGTGCAGGACGCTGCCGACACAAGGCTTGATCCTTCCTGTAAACATTTTGTTGGACATAATTTCATTTTTATGCTAAAAACAATATAAGAAATACACATTTAAATAGCGACTATTTATAGTAAAACTATTGAAAGAGGAAACAAATAATCTTCACCTAAGTTCTAAGATGTTTCTCTAGCCTCTTTAAATAGTGCCGAACATAAATGTTAACCAGTATGAAAATCATGAACATGTACGCATGTATACTTTAAAAAGACAATTTCTTATGGTCTGTACATCTATCGAACAAAGAGAATATAGGATTAATTTTGTTGCCATAATTGTATATGCTAGTCGATTGTGAACACTAAGTATTTTAAATGTGATTTGCCGAGTCTTTCTTTTTTGCAGTCATCATAAACAGTTTGCTTCTGGGAAAAGCATCTTCCAACTACCTTGTAAGGTGAGTAATTAAAACTGCATTAGCAAATTATTTCCTATCTCCACTGTTTCGAATCACGAATTTCTCTCCACACCTAAAATAAAACGGCAGAACAAATAACGTCTGTTAATTAATTATTTCGTGATGTATAACTGTTATTTAATGTGCATGGTAATAATAAGGTGTTTTGTCGTGATGACTGGATGCTGGGTTACAGAAGACATCACCGTATGTCCTTGTACAATTGGAAATAAAAACAATTATAAATATATAATGTGCGGTAATGTGTAAATCAACACGAATCCGACGGCACGGTCATTTGTTACAGTGTATATAATATGTATTTCCCATAAAGAATAATCACTGCTATACACACATTGTGTTTTCCACTAATTATATATTTAGACAAAATTCATTGATTCGCTTGACGTTTCTATGCACACAAGGTGGTGGTCGAAATGGACGTTTTTCACTAACTGTAGTCCTATAATTCTGCCAACAATTTGCCCTGACTGTGAAAGCAATTGACATCCCTCGATTGCAGAGGAAAGTCAAATCATTATCTATAGATACTGCTAAAATATCAACTATCTGGCATAAAATTTCTGTCTACTTTCATATATAGCATTTTCCGATTAATGACCAATTTAAAAAAGCGCAACTATAGCATAAATTATTTATATACAATCTTCTTTGATATTTCAATAGGACGCACGAACGCTGGAAGGGGGCCCGGGTTAAACGATCAAATTGAGTGTCATCATTGGCAGATGTGGTTTTTGCATCAATATGATTCTGATTATACTTCTCACAGTGACAAATTTTCACCGAATAAAAAGATGCCCTCCACCTGAGGTTGTATATCCACCAGTTAGCCAAATGTTCCTCAAACAAGGGTCACTCATTGGCCCCAGCCAACGTCTCCAGTGTTAATGTTATATGGGGAGAAACTATGAAATGGGTGTAGTGCGTCTTGCTGCAGACGTTCCCCTTGCATATTTCACAACTGCAAAGGGGAGGGGGAAGCAGATGTATTTCAATTGCACTGAAAATAACTTTTATTTGTGCGAATCATATTCTTTAAAAGTTGTCTTCTTATAATCAAGTTTGTTCATGTCTGTGGAAGATTTGGGGCTATATTCCTGACATTCAAACAAGCTGAATATTCCTAACCTTTATTATCATTCTGTTTGAGGCCTATTTCACCGATTTCTGGCAATTCATGTAAGAAGATATATTTCAGTTGTAATGAAAATAACTTTTATTTGTGTGAATCGTATTCTTTAAAAGTACAGAGGTGTTGACAGTTCAATGCAAGAGAATTGACCATGCAGTACAATTGTCATACAACTTTCAGGGAATGTTCCTTACCACATAAGAAACAAATAAATGGGGAAAACAGACATGTTACCCCATTAGTTTTTTTCCAGAGTTACTTGAAAAAAACGGGAGGTTACTATATATCTTGAAGTCTATGGGAAAATTTGGTATTTTTTTCACGTTTTACAATATAAAAAAAAGACCGGACCGAATTGGTTTAGATTTGTTACACTTTTATTTGAGGTCATGTCCTATAGACCTCAATATATAGTGGCCTCAAAAAAGTTTGAGCCCACTAACGTTGACTATGTTGTGCCTTTTAGTGGCACCTCTGGCTGATGTGATTCATTTGATATTCACATTCGTCAAAGCATAGACTTCTAACTGGTTTACATGGAGTGTCATTATTGGCAGATGTGGTTTTTACGGAAGACGAGAGTGTTCATGCAATGAAAATACAATTTTTTGTTTTCATTTTCGTTTCCAAAATCATTTTGCATCTCATTTAAGAAATAAGATTCCTTTCGTTTTAATTTTCGTTTCCAAAATCATTTTGAATTTTAAAATCATTTTCCAGCTCATATAAAAACTAAAATCACTTCGGCTTTAGCAATACTTTTGTTTCCAACTCCAAGTCACACGCGATTTCATTTCTGTTTTGATTTTGATTTCAACATGACAATCTAAATCTCGCAAGAACTCATGAGAACTCACGAGACGCCATTGAGTTAATATAAGCTTGGAGTAATAATTAACCAAGATATAGTCAGGTTTGATTGTAGTCCATACCACAAACCCACTATATATGCTAGCCTAGCAATTGGTGCGATATAGTGGGTCTGTGGACATACTAGTTCGACTGACAGCCCACACATGCCATTTGGTGTAATGATGACCCTCTTCGCCGCAGTCGGAAGGACAGAACTAGGCCACAAGCAGTTTGTCACTGTGGGAAGTATAAACAGGATCATACTGATGCAATTTTCATTTGTCAGGGCAATTAAGAGGACCTATGCAAAAATCATGGAAGTGAATTTCCAATGAGGCAACAGACACTAGGGGGACCACTGCTGATACATTGATATAGAATGACCTCTGGCTAATTATGACTCAAGCAGGAGCCACAGAGGGGCGTGCGTTCGGATTGGGTCCTATAACATTACCGACTTGAACATCATTCCTTGAACCTGCCGCAATAAGTATAAGCTTAGGTACAGAGCATTTATATATAGGTTCAGCTAACACGTACCAAAGGAAAAGGTTGAGATATAATGAGATATAATGCTCCCACTTCCTGATCCCATATATGAATATGTGTCCATAAATATTCAATAGAATCTGGAGGATAGCAACGTCGACATCTGTTCCACCTGCATGAGGAATGACTTAGGGAAATAAGCCATGTTCGTAACAACCAGGATTCCTTGGATGTGACTTCTTCTCAAAGCAAGATGCAGACTGCAAGAATGTCAAATGATTGAACCTACATTAGTTATGAAGAGTTATTTGTTCAGTCTATCTATTTGTATTGTTCACTAGGAGGTCCCACAAATTCTCATCGTAGTGAGTATAAGCCTATATCGTGGACCCCTCTCTGCACCTGCAACTATATATCCTCCTCCCAAGTCCATGGACTTGGGAGGAGGATATATGACCCATATGACCTTAAATGCATTGAAGGGCATATTGTCTTCTTATAATTAAGTTTGTTCATGTTTGTGGAGGATTTAGGGCTATATTCCTGACATTCAAACAAGCTGAACATTCCTAACCTTTATTATCATTCTCTTTGAGACCTATTTCACCGATTTCTAGCCATTCATGTACTCGCAGCTTCAATCATTCAATCACAGTTCATTACCCTACATAAACATGGCTATACCGTAATTAGGTCACGAGTGTAGATACTTGGGTTTGACAACTTCTCTCTGTAACTTAGTACCCATATTAACATTCATACCTCAAATGGGACCCTTTTAAGATGCTTTTTAGGACACTGTTGTAGGCCTACAACAGATACAGATTGAGAGGCAATGTGAGTTCGATTGAGATCAAAGAGTCGGCGACCTCGTTATTTACACTTGGGATGTGTGCATATGATAAAGTGAGATCATATTGCGCTTGTACCATCCAGGACATTCTGGCTGCAGCCAGTTTCCGTTTGTTGCGGCCCTTTCCAGATGTCAGGAAGCTGACCGTTGCTTCATTGTCGCAGAGAACTCAAATATGTGGCTCCCGGTCAGCTTCAGTAAGTTCTCTAGGGCAATGGCAACGTTGCTGGCTTCTATCTGAGAGATGTTGTCAGCAACTAAGTTAGAAGCACATATGAGCAATTCCACCAAATATGCGTCAGGGCTGAAAATTCATAATTTTTTTTAATTGCTTCCATTGATCTAATTTTTTCGTACATAACTAGATATATTGCTGCTATCATAGACGAAATTGGGAACGTTAATAATGAATATTGTGGTCAGGGCAGCTTGGCAGACACTGACCTGAATTCTTATGGTAACGGCACAGAGTAAAGGTACACATTTCTACATAAATGGGGATTTAAATTAGAAATAGATAATAAAAAATGTACGCATAATGTTATATGTTAGTGATAGATATTGATTATCCTTATCCTTATTATTGGGTACCGTTGTTCGTCCTAATTTTGTACTTGATAGGTCTGTATATAAGGGTCATAAAGCTATTTAGTTTGTGTAAATATTCCAACTAGAAGAAAAGTTTCAACCAAATAACCATTCAGTAATGGTAATGATAATGGCAGCGGCACAGGTCACAGGTCATTCACCCCCTGCCCATTATATTCATATAACCCATTATATCTATAAAAATATATAACATTCATTCCTCCTTGCTTTCTTATTAAGTTGCGATGGATAATTGCATTGGTTGTTCACAAAGGTTGTTCATAAGCTCTGTTTAAGGATTAAGAGGCAGAATTCTCAGGGAAAAATTGTCAGAAAATAGTTTCAGAACTCCCGACCCCCGACCCCTGTCCCCATCTAGACCCCCACTACGGCGACATGCTGTTTTATGCTTGTGGCTCCTATCATCCACATAAGTTCAAAAATGTTTTTTGTATTTATTTATTTGTCCTGGTGTTTCTGACATATATTAACCCTTTCCCAGTGTAATCATATATGATAGGTATAGCAATATCTGAAGTATTGAATATCAGCATTGCGTTTTCATTCAATGATTAGTGAATATGTGTAATGAATGGGTCAGAACCTAAACCCAAGTCAAATCCATGAGGAAATGGCTTTGGAGACCAGGAGGTACTGCCAGATATAGCCCTGGTGGCAGGAATGAAACTAATGTCTTTTGTACTGACCAGCGCCGACCTGGGTGTTACATAATTCCAGATGTTAACTCAACTGACAGTTTGAAATTTCTGTATGGCGTGCAAAATTGATTTTGCTCACTATATTTACCAAACATCTGATATAATATGAATGTTGGAGTTTTGATATCCACAGGAGTTAGTTAGGTAGGGTAAGGGGAACCAAATACTGGAAAAGGAAGTAGAAATTCCGTTACTCGATAATCTAGCCAACAACAGTGAGAAGTGTCACTTTAATTTATTTATCAATGTAAAGCTCGACCCACTATGGTGACATAATTATTCCCAATACATTCTTAAAGCTGCACTCACAGCTATTTCCTATACAAATCTCAAATTTCACTTATTTAGATCACAAATACCCTACCCCACCTTGTCCCAAGAGTTTGGGTCTCTTTCTAAATGTTGAAGATAAATATTTGAGTCTAAAGTGAGTATTCGAGTATGGTGTCAGGCGAATTGCCACCCGGTAAAAAGCCACCCGGTAAAATGCCACTGGTAAAAAGCCACCTGGTAAAGAACCATCCGGAAAAAAGCCACCCGGTAAAGAGCCACTTGGGTGCAAAACCCATCTGGTAAAAAGCCAACCTAGGCTAAACGCCACCCAGTAAAGAACCATCCGGGCAAAAGCCACCCGGTAAAGAGCCATCCGGGCAAAAGCCACCCGGTAAGTCACCTGGTAAAGAGCCATCCTGTAAAGCTTGGGCTACCACGGTGGTTGCCCGACCCGCTCTCGGCCTTACCAATGCAACTAATATACCATGCTCTATAGCCTACATGGCTGACTACACACCCCAACGCATTCCCCTGGTATGGCTGGTGTTATGTAAAAATGACCCCACCGTAAAGGGAAACATTCATTTATGCAGGTGCGTCAGGATATAATTTTTATCCAAAACTGAGGATTCATTTGTTGGCAGAATTGGACCAAAAGCTGGTAATAAATCAACATGCAAGGCCTGCCTGTGCATTTTCCCTGGACCATATTGCTCCACATACCTTGCCCCTCTAAAGTTGAATGAGAAGGAGTAAATCGTCAACAAAATATTTCAAATTAGAGAATAAGTACTTTCAATTGATCAGAGGTCTAGTGAATTGTCTCATTATTCCAAAACACAAGTAACTGAGGAGAGCCTGTAAACACACTTACTCCTGAAATAATAGATTTATATGCAAATCAAATGGGACAAGGTTGAAATGTAAAAACCACAAAAAACCAGAGCAATAAGTAAAGATAATAATACAAATGTGTTTCAGCTAAATATACTGGTTTTTAGTTAGTGTAATATAAGCCGGCCCCGAATATATAAGCCCACCCCGAATATAAGCTGGGTCAAATCACCATCTGAAATTGATAGAAGCCGGGGCTTATACACGGGTATATACGGTATACATCCTGGCATATCTCATATTAACACTGGCATAAATTATGCTTTTATTACCGGGTGGCTTTTTACCAGGGTGGCTTTTGACTGGTGTGGCTTTTTACTGGTTGGCTTTTTACCGGATGGCTTTTTACCGGGTGGCATTTTACCAGGTGGCATTTGAGTGGGATGGCTTTTTACTGAGTGGCTTTTGACTAAGGGGGGTTTTATCAGGGTGGCTTTTTACTGGGTGGCTTTTTACCGAGTGGCTTTTTACCGGGTGGCTTAGTGGCCAGGTGGCTTTTTACCGGGTGGCTATTCACCTAGAACCTTTGAGTATGTGTGTACACCAAATATATGTAGTTGTTATGATTTCTAAAACCCTGTCCTGCCCTCTGTAGTCATAGCCCCGCATAACACGTGACTTGACTTGACCAATAATATCAGAGAATACAGGAGCAGGCTTACCCATTTACAGGCTACAGGCTGCACCACCCTGCCACCAATTGTTAATAATTGGCAATTCCGAAAACCAAAATATTGCTTGCCTTTGCTTTTGACCATGGTCTGGTCGGTTCTTAAATCATTGAATTCAGGCATTTATTGAACTTTTCACTAAGTAAGAGATCGATGCGGCATCGTGCTTATTTATTGAACTTTTCATTAAGTAAGAGATCGATGCGGCATCGTGCTTATGTGGACGAATCTCGTCCAATAAATTTTAGATTATTGCCGGCTCGTCCCATTCTCTCTATTTATGGGTTGATTTCAAGTTCTCCTAGGCCTATACATTCCAAAAAGAATTGAGACCCCCGCTACGGCGACAGGGCCTTCCCATTAAATCAGCCTTTCATCATTTCATCAAGAAATTAATCAGGAGGTTAACCAAAGTGAGTTTTTAATCATAACAACATAATATTTCAGAATAATGATTATTTCACGAAATTAATGACTGCATTTATAAATCAGTGGTGTTTAAATGACAACCTTAGTTTTGTATGGTTGGTTTTGGGACAAAAACAAGTATGCATGTTGGCTGGTTAGCCAGTTACATGGCAGAGGCAATGTTACTATGTTTTATGGCAATGTTACTATGTTTTATGACACAGCATTGAACCTATTTGAAACCCTTTTTAAATCATTATTTTCTAGGAAATGCCTCATAAAACATATAATATATTATGTGGAATGGCTTCCCACTATGCCAAAGCATATCCACATTGAAAATTGGAAGAGATGCGGAGAATTACATAATTCTCTTACAGAATTGATATCATAAATCATTCTTTTATCGTGATTCAAAAGGCCTTAGCACGAAATGCCCATGTAACTGGTCGATCAAATTTGATTTTAATATATGATTTAAATATATGATTATTACTCTTCTGTATTCCTTAAGATGGCATAACTTACAATTTACTCAAATTATAAATCTCCCGGGATTGTAATTTTAACATAATATTTCTCCACTATAAAAGTCTAAGGAGAAAACAGTTGATACACAGTAAAATCCTTACTATGTGTAATCGGCAAGGCTGCACCTGTTTAACAATGTGACGTTGATCTACGTAGATAAAATTGCCTGAAAAGTTCCCAATTCGAAATTGAAATTGACTCGATTTTTGTTCACAGATAACTGTTTTTGGTTCCTTCAGATCGGCACAGGCAAAGTTCTTCCCGCAAGATGCAGACCCGCCGGAGGAAACTCTGGAACTCTGGATGGGTAAACGCGTCTTGTCGCTCGCCGACATCGCCTCAGAAATACGATCATGTGACGGTCTTATGAGCAAGTCGGCTCCTATGCTTCAGACTTCTGGAATTATTGAAGCTCTTGGCTGTATGCAGCACAGGGCGACCTGTCGCAAGAAACGCCCTGGTGTGGAAAGCAACAACGATAACCAACTGAGAAAATGTTTAGAGTTGAAATGTAACCTCAAGTGCGTCTCTCAAACCAATGACATTCAAGATTGCCTAAAAGGGTGCATGGAAACGGGCGACGCCCATAATCTGGCCATGGATAATGATATCAAGAACGACATGGACGGCAAGGAGAAGGGGAAGAGACAACAGGCGTGGAAAAGGACCATGATTGAGTCAGTTGATTCCAGGGGGCCCTATTCAAAATCATCGGCCAATGAGTACGTGATTCCAGAGACTATCCAATCAGCCGAAGAAGCTTCACGGGAAGATCACATACAGTCACCCGACCATTTAAGAAGTTTGCTCCGTCGATCTGACATTCAACTTAACAAACGCTACAGATTAGGCCTGTATGACTGTATCTCATCTTACTGTGGGTCACTTCACGGCGAGGATAGGAAGTCTTGTATCATCAATTACTGCCACCGATCGAGCACGCTCAAAATGTGAGCCTGATTAGCTGCATGGATAACAAATTATTTTGCCTCCGAAGTACTGGTTTAAATCAGGTCATGCATGTGAGATCAACAATTGATTTCTTAATGATATGTTTATGTTCAATAGATGATTAAGGAATCGTCTTATTATAAATGCTGTTATTAATATCTTTTGTTTGATTTGATTTATTTTGAGTTTGGTAATATTCTCGATTTTGACATAGTATTCACGCTTGGACGTGTGAAAAAGGATAATATTTAAGCTTTAAGTTGGCTGAGTATTAGTAGGTTGAGCTTATAAGTTCGTTAGTCATGCCGAGGGGCAGGCAGATATTTTATACTCTTTTTGTTCGCAGGCGACAGATTCATATTCAATTTATGCAAATACTGAATCTTCTGTAAGAATTATACATGTTTTTGTGGCAACCATCAGTTAGTCAGAGACTAGCATGGCACTGTTGTGACGGTGCATACGTACATAAAAGTGAATACTACAGTGATTTGCTCAAACTTGTTCCCGCGTTGTACTTATTCTTGTCCTAATACTTGTGACTTAAGCTATAACAATAATGATTATCACTTCTTTCTCTAGATCATCGAGTTTCCTGTTTTGCTTTTTAAGTTCTTGATATGAGGAGTGAATTGATTCTGATATCGTGCTAGCTGTCCTTGTTGTTCTTCCTTTTTTATAATAAAAACTGTTACATTGGTAACTTGAGTTATATTTTTACTGACTCAAGTAACTTCGCCTATTCCTTGTCTGTCGTATTTTACCGCATCTAATGGAACCCGAACGCCAATGCCAAAACACTGCACGAAAGTCACCCCGAATCAGGAGTGCGCATTGTCCTATAATAAACTCAAGGCACCAGACATATTTCTGTGTAGACTTTTTCTCTTGCGAACGATGATACTATGAATTAAAAATTCAATTATGAAAAAAAAAATCCATAGACCGAATTTAAGTTTTCCTACATCAGGTATCATTATAGAAACGGTGGGGATATAGCTAATTAATACTTTTTTGTTCGTTCCTTTCTATAATGAATACCCGCACACAATATGGATACAGTACGTAGGAATCCCCGAGAACTGGGCGTTTAGAAATAGTTATAATTAGCGGAGGCTATTATGTGTAGATGTTTAAAGAATTCTTCTTGTAAAGAATAATAAGACGAAAACAGAAATCAACAATTAAACGTTTTATATACTATTTTTCTTATAACATTTGCATTTGCAGATCATTTCAGGTGTACTAGCACTACATAACACTTTATTACATTGATAGTCCAAAGTGTAAAACAACACTCAACAACATTAGTTAAAACAGCCAGTTCAACTGACAGTCACCCAGAATTGTAGTGAATTTCACCAATCTAGTAGTAACAACGCTATTAATAAGTATTTTAGTTATAACACAATTTTGATTGAATAACTTCATTAATCACCAAGGCAAATCTGAGTTTGGTCAGTAACAGAATTATCACTACTCATCCGAACAAATCGATCAACAACTACAGTAATTCATAAGTAGATAATAGTCAAACAATTAGTCAGCTATACGCACAGTAAATTGACCATTTTACCCAAATGGCGTAAATATCTATAATATTATATCTAAGCTCTTTCTTTTACCCTGTTGATGTGAAAATATAAGAGAGGTAATCTGTTTAGCAATATAACTACACCTTCTCTTATTATTTCATCGTATATTTGACAATAGGAGAGAGCTCAGAACTCAATTCCTTTGATGATATCAGAAATGGACTTTGCGCTAGTTTGCAGTCTTTTCACTTCACCGGGCCTAAGATCTTGCTTGAGAACATGGGTTATGCCAGTTTCCCCAACGACGCACGGAAGGCTGAGACATACGTCCTCGGATATGCCATGGAAACCCTGAAATGAAGATTTGAAAATTCTGACTTCTACAAACATATTAGACTAATTTTAACAGGTCTATGCTCTATTGTCTGTGATATGTTGGCAATAATTTTTGTTTAAAATGCCTGAAACATTTCCAAAATGTTATCACGATTGGATCCATGCACATAATGATTATATTCACACAGGACTGAAGTCATATGTATTTTAATAAGGGACTTTTCTTTAGCGTCTATCTTTTTTCAAGGGGGTGGGGGTTGAAATACATGTGAGACCATTTTCTGATAGTTTTAAATGCCGTTTCCGATGGTAGTATAAGATATCATAGTCTTGTGGGGGTACTATCATTCCGCTTAAATTGGGCGCTGTTCGTCTAGACCCACGTGGATCTAGTTCTGTGCATACGTAAATCATTTGTTCTTATCCACACCCATACACTATCCCTCTGAATTACCAGTAACACTTCTATGGATATTAGCAACGTCAAACGATTTAGCACAGTTTCAGTTCCTGTAATTACTTACTAGGCTTATACTTTCTTGGAGGGCCCACACTGACGGCGATGGGCTTCGTGATAGACTTTTATGGTAAACCTTTGCAATGGTATGGAAATAAATTATAAACTCCTCTGCACGTTTCATCGCAAAACCTATCGCATGCAAAACCTATCGGGAAGTGGCACTAGCTGCTGCGATAGGATTATATTATGTTTGTGATCGAAACTTTATCGCAAAACTTAATTCCCAAGCTTATCACAAAGCCCATCGCCGTCAGTGTGCCCCCCCCCCCCCATTACTTGTATAACTAGATAAAGTACAACAGGGAAGCATGACATACTCTGACGTTCGTTGACAATGCATACACGTTTCTCTCGTTCTTAAGGACGGCACCAACAAGTGTTGCAACCATGACACCGATTGCCCACGATGTGTAGCCCTTAAGCTTGATGATTTCGTAAGCACTGCAGAGGAACAAGAGCAATGAAATTACACCATATAATATCGACCGGCCCACCCTTCATTAAAGCCTTCTCGTTAGAAAAGAAAGATGTCCACAACTCTGGAATAACACCATTATACATTGCATTGAATTGTGGAGGCAGTGTTATTTGTTACGAATTACTTTTGGAATTCTCCTGATTGAAGGCATACAATTTAGTTATTTGATACCTATTTATCACGTCCTTGTGAACGCTTTCCCAATCTTCTTTATCCTTGTCAGTACCAAGATCAGGATTTACTGTTGTAAGGTGAACTCCTCCAATGGTGACTCCAGACCAAACAGCAACTAAAGTTTTAAAAAAAGACCAAGTTTCAATTTGTATTTTAGAAAATGGCCCTGACGCACATGTAACAATACTGGTGCAAATCATTTGCTGGAAATTTCAAATAAATAAGCGAAATCCATCAAAATGCATGGGGGGGGGGGGGGGGGGGATAATAGTACAATTCGGGTGACAGCGAAACTACCATTCGGTAAACTGCCTTGTGGGGGTACTATCATCTATAGAATGCTATAGAAGCTTGAGAAATTACCAAGCACGAAAAACATCGCCAACATCATTACTGCCTGCCTATATACATGCAGTCAAGTCGCTTGGTAGTTTTTGCCGTTGTTAGTATTCGCGGGGAGATTGTTCTGAGTTGTAGCTTTCCATATAGCTACTATACTTTTTGCATAATGGGCCTATATTTACTTTTTTTTCGCAAATTTGTTTATTCAGGAAATTATTACAAAACTATAGCACGCTCACCCGTAGGTGAATTTTCGTTGTGCCCTGATAAATTTTAAATTATTGTAAACATATATAGAGAGAGGGCATGAGTTATTATACAACAATACATATAAAGCATACATTCGATTCATACAAAATCACGAGAATAATGATCAGTTAATGAGATGGATGAAAATATGAGTGAAGGGTGGAAAGAGTTCCTGTCTATTTGATAACATTACATTTTAAATAGAGGTGTGAGAGTTATGGTGATCTCTGAACATATCTACAATATGAGCTTGTTACATATACAATTACATACAACATAAGTAAATTATGAACGGACGGCCGGACATGGAGGGTTAACACAGTTTCGAGTTTTAACCACATCTATCAAGTCAGAAACAATGTACAAACAGCAAACAAAGTTGGCCCAGGTGGGCGCATTGTGTGAGGGTATAATCCAGGGTACAATACAATGTTCTATATACAGTACTCGCACATGGGGCGGGTCGGGTCAGTATCATACTAGTAGCAATCAACAGGTATTCAGAGTATAGACGGGGTGTTTATTGATATTTACTTGAACTTAATTAACATCCATTGGAGCACAATATCTAAGTATTTACAAACGTTTTCCTGCGATTGATTATTTGGAAAGGGTGAAACAAACCACTGGAATCGCCGTGTTCTCCGATGATGTATCCATGGCAACTGGAGGGAGAGATGTTGAGGCGTTCTCCCATCAGGAACCGGAAGCGGGAGGAATCCAACATGGTGCCGCTTCCGATGACGCGATGCTTGGGCAATCCGCTGATCTTCCACGCCACGTATGCCAAGATGTCGACTTAAACGAGGAATATTGGATAATAGAATGAAAAACAGAAGTTGTGTATTAGAGTGTGAAATTAAAATTTAGACCATTTCATCATTTCGATTTTACGTTATACTAATTTCCCAATGGTTATTTTTAATGCTAATTACATCGACTCCTTGTAATTATGCTTTAGAATCAGCAGTAATGACATCAATATATTTGGTACAATTAAACTGGTTTGTCAGATAAAAAACCAACAGATTCACTATTTTAGTTTTGAAGACTTGTAACCACTCTATATCTAATATATTTATTTAAAAAGAAATAACCCACCTGGATTTGAAACAACTACCAGGATACAATCTGGACTGTGCTCGACAAGCTTGGGTATTATGCCTGAATACCAAAGAAGACAAAATGTTGTATTGAACAACAGGTATGCTTTTTTTATTTAGACATATACTTTACAGTTGTCATTTAATTATCTCTTGAAACAATATCCTTATAATGATGTTGCATAAACCTAGATTTCGGTTACCGCATATGGGTGGGGCTCCCGAAAATGTCCATTTTGCCAAAATCACCCATTTTAATTCCATAATTTATTCGGATCTCATCCCACATTAATAATTTTTCAGTATTTTGTACCTTCCTAGGCGTATAATAAGGACATATTGAGAAATATTTTAAAAAAATTCGTTTTTATGCAAAAAAATCATCTTTTTAGGTTAGAAAATGTCTCCAAATGCATGTCCCTGGCATAAATTCTCTTTTGTTTCAATGAAAAGTTATATAAAACTTATTAATTTGTTATTTGTCTTTAATTCTTCATAAAGCATACTTAAAAACCTCCTCTTGAGTTTATTTTTTAATTTAATTCTGTTTCATTTATTTGATTATTTTCTGTTTTTTCATTCACAACTCTCCAAATAGCTTATGAAGATTATTCATAAAATGATAAAATCCGCAATAAAGGTTCTACCAGAGACAGTCCAATACGTATTGGAGGGTCTCTGGTTCTACCCAGGAAATATTTTGCTTTTGGTCTCTTGTTATTGATATAGTCCCATGCATATCACATAAAACTTTGATTTTTATTTTTTTTCCAATTTGGAACATATTTAGGGTTCCATAAAGTTGAAACAGAGCAATTCCGAGTTTGGCCACCATTTCTTCTCACAGTGATAAAGATCATTTTTATTCAAATATTCATGAAAATACAATTGTGGTTATGCACATTTATTTGATATTTACCCATCTTATGTGTTGACTTTGAATATATTAGCAGAAAACCCACCTTCTGAGTATGTGTTGTGTTCGGGGACAGGGGTGTTGTGTTCGGGGACAGGGGTGTTGTGTTCGGGGACACAGAGATTATGACCAAAAAGTAACAAAATTGAAAAGTTATTAAAAAATCGACGAAACCCTTCATTTATGCATGCAATTTTGTATATAACCCATTGGTTATATTTCCATTGACTGCTTATTTTCCCTTAGACAAGGGGGTTGTTGTGTTCGGGGAGGGGTTGGGGTGTTGTGTTCGGGGACGGGGGTGTTGTGTTCGGGGATGGGGGTCTTGTGTTTAGGTCATAGAAACAATTAGGAAAAAAAGATAAAATTGAATAAGAAATCTTATACAGTTCATTTGTGTATGCAATTTTATACATGAATTATTGGTTATATTGCCATTAAATGCTCAGTTTCACATAGAAAAGGGGGTTGTTGTGTTCGGGGAGGGGGTGTTGTGTTCGGGGAGGGGGTGTTATGTTCGGGGAGGGGGTGTTATGTTCGGGGAGGGAGGTGTTATGTTTGGATCCATATATGATGTGTTCCAGGAAAATGAGTCATAAATCACAAAAATGATATTTTTCAAAGTGTTTATTTTACAAGATTACTTCATTGGAATGTTCTGATTTTTGGAGAGTGTATCCCTTATAATTACATCGACCTATGTATCAAATTACAGGACAATGTATATAATATATCCTTTCTTTTTAAAGGTCCTTATATGATGTATATTTAGATACATACATATTAGCAACTTGTGACTCATTTTCCTGAAACACATCACCTACATATGGTACGACGAAAAATTGATAAATTTGTAAAACTAAAGTATGCTATTCAAATGTGTATGTAATTCTGAACATAAATCATTGGTTATATTCCAAGTGACTGCTTAATTTTCCTTAAATAAATGGGGTGTTGTGTTCGGGGACAGGGTGGGGTGTTGTGTTCGGGGACAGGGGTGTTATGTTTGGGTACAAATATGCTATGATGAAAAAATGATAAAATTGAAAATTAAAGTATTCAATTTGATTGTGTATGTAATTCTGAACATAAATATTTGGTTATATTCCAAATGAATACTTTCTTTCCCTTAAATTAAGGGGGTGTTGTGTTCGGGGACAGGCCTAGGGTGGGGTGTTGTGTTCGGGGACAGGGGTGTTATGTTTGGGTACAAATATGCTATGATGAAAAAATGATAAAATTGAAAACTAAAGTATTCGATTTGATTGTGTATATAATTCTGAACATAAATATTTGGTTATATTCCAAATGACTACTTTATTTCCCTTAAATTAAGGGGGTGTTGTGTTCGGGGACAGGGTGGGGTGTTGTGTTCGGGGACAGGGGTGTTGTGTTCGGGGACAGGGGTGTTGTGTTCGGGTACAAATATGCTATGACCAAAAGATGATGAAATTGAATGATAATGAAAAAGTAAACTATTCTAATCATTTCTCTCTGTAATTCTGCACATAAATCTTTGGTTATATTCCCATTTAGTGCTTGGCTTTTACCTTATAAATGGGGTGTTGTGTTCGGGGGCAGGGACCTTTAAACAGCATGAGTAAATTGTTAATTAAAGTGAAAATATGAATAGTAGAATCAAAATTAATCCGAAATAAGACATCCCTATGGGTATCAGATGAATACAGACATAGATAATGGCAATATAATAGGTATTTACAGGTATTTTTGCAATATTTGTCTGTCTGTTGTGTTCGGGGACAACCCAGAAAATACCATATTTATTATAAAATTGTAGTAGTTCTGCAATGCTCCACTTGGTGGCAGGCCATAAAGGCCTAGTTCATCTATTCTTACATAGAGGTGCCCTGCGCTTGGGTGTAATGTATAGTCAGACATTACCTCTATTTTACTATTTGTACCCTTATTGTATTACTTAACCCTATCTATAATATTCCTGTAAGAGTTCTCTATCACTATGTTCTCCATATATTATTCTGTACTCTGTGTATTGCCATTTACACTATACTTGATATGTACTCCTGTTGGAGCTACCTGTTGTATGTACGGGAGAATATTGACTACCTTGTCCGGAACTCCGGACTCTGGGCCGTTTCCACGGACTGGACGAATAAAGAGAGATACAGGGAATTGTGCCTTGTTAAGTTGTTTATTCGGGTCATAGAGCGAATCACTACAATTGGTGCCGTGACCAGTTCTTGATCAGTCCTGGAGACTAAGCGCGACAGATTTGGAATAAATCCGGATTTGGTTTTGACTTTTTGGTTCTTTTTCAGAGATGGCAGCAGCACCTGGAGCGGAAGGCAGACCTCCGCCGGACCCTGTACGGATGAGCAAGCAACCTGTGCAGCCGGGCAAACTGATTGCCACTGGGACTACATTGGCAGAGATGAAGTTCGAGAGACAGTTCAGACAGATCATTTTGTCTGATGTTGGTTCTGAATCTGAAGAGTACAGAACTGGCCGGGAGGACCGGGCAGCCTTCACAGATTACAGATCCCCTGAAAGCGACATGGAGTCAGACGAGGAAAGCTTGTTGAAAGCAACTCGCCTCCAGTTGTTGGGTTTGCAGAGAAATTTGGCTGCAGAGAGAAGGAAGAACTTAGAGTTTGTTGCAGAAATGATACAACTCGTGTTCCAAAACCGAGAGATCCATGAAACACTGGATGTGGTGACAGAAAGGGATTCTGCATTTATTAAAAAATTGCAGGTGGAAAATGAAAAGTTGAAGTGCGAGATATCTTGGGTAGACGATCATTCTCGTCTCCAGAATGTCTCTGAAGATCAGTCAGCTTCAACTCAGACTGATTCTGTGTCGTCCCCTTTCTGGAATACACTTGCAGCAGATACACGTCGGAGGAGTATGGCTCCTGTGAATACAAGTAGGTCTGCTCCTGTGTGTTCAACGTTTGCTGATCCACAGCCTGGGTTAGAAACTAGGGAAGTTAGAATGGATTTCTTTTGATCTCCAGTTGGTTTGTCTGAGGATACGGCGAAGAGAGTAACATTTCGGGACCACAAAAGTTCTGGTATGTCTACTTCTTCCCCTGCTAATGGGTCGTTCAGTAAAAGAAAGGAAACACCCTCTCAGAAAAGCCCTCAGACCAGTTTTTCTGTGACAAGTAGGAGTTTTAGTACTCAAACTCCGTTTGAATCTGATACGGTGCAGGTAACTGATTTGTCTGCTAGTATTGGCACTCAGACGGATAAGACTCCTGAAGGGAAAGGGAAGAAGGATGGCGCTGCAAGTACTAGTAAGAAAAGCAGTACTGCTGGGACGGACGCTGATTTTGAGAGAGGTCAGGTAAAGGGAGATGTCTACAAGCCAAAGATACGGGTTGTGGCTGGCTCTCCTGGTGATCCGTCAGATCCGAGTGATTAATCCTCTTCCTTGTCCTCTGACTCTGTATCTCCTGCCCCAAAGAAGAAAGGAAAGAAATCAAAAGAAGTAAAGTCGCGGAAAACCAAAGAGCGATCTCGGATCGCTAAAAAAGATCGATCCCTTGTCCAGGGATTAAGTTATGATGGAACGGACGACTCGGACTCAAGTTTGAATATTCTCAGGGTCCGGGTAAGAGCAAGTACACCATGCGTCCGCCCGTCATAAAGATGTGGGACCAAAAGGACCCTTGGCGTGTTTACCTGGCTGAGATGCGGGTAATGGCAGTTGCATGCAACTGGTCAGAGGAAGAGTTCCTGCTTCAGTTGCAGTGGGGATGCAAGCGGCAGTTGGCGGACATGGGTGATCTGCCTGCAGGCCTGACTCTGAAGGAATTTGTGGAACACATGGACGCAAATTTCGTCGAGGTTTCTCGTATAAAGAGACAAGCTGAGTTTCGTGCTTGTCGCCAGACTCCCGGACAGGCTGTCCGGCAGTTTGGTAACGAGGTAGCCCGCAGAGCCAGGTACGCTTTCGGTAAGAAGATGAATAGTACCATAGTCAATATGGCTCTTCATACTTACCTGAAGGGGTTGACTAGCTGTGAGCAGGCCAATTGGGCTCGTCTGAAGGAAC
The DNA here is from genome assembly GCA_942159475.1 of Sthenelais limicola. Taxonomy (NCBI): domain Eukaryota; kingdom Metazoa; phylum Annelida; class Polychaeta; order Phyllodocida; family Sigalionidae; genus Sthenelais; species Sthenelais limicola. The sequence continues at coordinate 63,503,158 of OW804097.1, read as the reverse complement.
CCGTAGACCTGCAGGAGGCCATTCATTGGTCGGAGGTTTATGAGGGATGCCTGATGGACACCGAATCCAGTGTGGTAGTCCAAAAACTTGCCGCGCTGCCAGCTCCTGAACCAGTTCAGGAACGCGCTTTGGCTGTGAAGAAGAGAAGGTCCCGCCGCAGGTCCGGTGCTGCTGTAGCCCAGGTGAGTGAGCCCCTGGATGATGATGATGATGATGTTACCTCCTCTGGTTCGGAGACTCTGGACGTGACAACCGTCATCTGTCAGGCCTTACAGGCCTATAGGGATTTCAAGAAGAAGCCTGGTGATGGCAAGACTGGACAACCCTGGAAGAAAACATTTTCTGGGCAATTCTCCAGTCGGAGAAGGGACGGACCCAAGAGATGTTACTTCTGTGGGAAGGAAGGACATATCTCTCCTGATTGTCCTACCACAAAGATTTTGAAGGAGTTGGCCGAGTCTACTAAAGCTAAGACTCCGGAAAACCCTTCACAGCCCTTATAGGAAGCGATATGGGGGCCGAAGGGACGCCGCTTCATAGTACTACAGCTCGGACGGATTTGGCTAGTAGTATAGGAACTGGGGGTGTTGCTCAGGCACTTGTTAGTAAGGGGTTAGCTTTGACACAAGGTCAGGCGCTCCCGGACGCAAGAGATCCTAGGTCGTTGCCGGAAAAGAACACCTGTCTAGGTGAAGATATCTCCCCTGATATCTCCCAGGATAGCCCGGATTCTGTATCTCATGTGAGATGGGGACAGGACGGGTACCAAGCTGTTGAAGGTCAGATCGTTGTGGTTGGACAGAACCCCAACAGGTCGGCGCAGATACAGAAAGTTTCTGTACAGCAGCCAAAGACGCTGAGGATCACGGATAATTTAATTGTCCGTGAGAGATGGTATGCCCCAGTGGGGTTAGACAGTGAGAATGGAGATTTTCTGGTGGACCCTGGCGCTACTACTAGCCTGGTTACCAAGAGATTCTATGATTCTCTTTCTTCCAAACCACCTTTGGTTCCGGTCCAAATGGTGTGTGCAATGGGGAATGGGCTGCCTATAACCACTCATGGGAGCGCGCTTTGTCCTTTGAAGATAGGGGATCGGACATACATGATTACATGTCTGGTTGTTTCCGGCCTGAAAGGTCCGGAAGATGGACTTATTGGGGCGGATTTTTATTACGTCCATAAATGTAATCTTGACTGGTCTGGATTGCTATTCCTTGAGAATCAAGCAGTATCTGTATTGTGTAAGCAATGGAAACACATGAAGAGAAGCTTGAGACAGTCCACTGTTCAGGCTGTTGAGGTGAGAGAGTTTGTGGACGGGGTAGAAGTCAGGTTGAAAGAACCTGTGGTCCTCCAACCCCGGTCCGTGACCCTTGCTAAGATAGACCTGGGTAGAGGCTCTGACACGTCAGATGGGCTGATGTTCGAGCCTGATCAGGGATTGTTAAAAGACTTTGCCTTGGGAAGCCTTAATACATACGTATCGGGTAACGTTAATTCGTCCGTGGTAGCTTTTTCCAATCCGTCCGGTTCCACCGTACGATTGAATTGTGACATGATAGTAGGGAGAGTGAGTGTTGTGACTTTAGTGTCCGATGCTTCCCTACCAGAGGGAGAGGATAATGAAATGATTAAGACGGCTATTATCAATTCCATACAGGTAATGGACTCGCCTATTGTGGATGATGAGCTTTTGGCTCCTGATATAGTTGTCCCTCCTAGTCCCGAAGATCCGTTAGAAAAGTTGGTGAATGATGCTCATCTGTCTGAAAAAGAAGAAAAAGAGTTAGTTAGGAAACTGCTCTATGATTTCAAAGACTGTTTTTCCTTGCCTGGTACCAAAGTTGGTTGCACTCACTTGGTTCGCCATGTGATTGACACTGGGGATGCAATCCCTGTGAAGCAAGCCTATCGCAGGTTACCAGTGGCTAGGCGGGAGGGAGCAGAGGCTGAGATCTGGAAAATGTATAAAGAAGGCAGAATAGAGCATAGCAGTAGTCCGTGGGGAGCTCCCATAGTTATGGTTGCTAAAAAAGACGGAACACAGAGGTTCTGTGTAGACTATCGCCAGCTAAATTCCGTGACTAGAAAGGATAGTTTTCCTCTTCCCCGAATTGATGAGTGTGTTGAGGCCTTGGGTGGTAACCAATGGTTTTGCACACTAGACTTGGAGTCTGGATATTGGCAGGTTGCAATGGATGAGGAAAGTAAGCACAAAACTGCTTTTCTATCCAGTGTGGGTCTGTTTCAGTTTAAAGTTATGGCTTTTGGACTGTGTAACGCCCCTGCCACTTTTCAACGCATGATGGACCGTATGTTGGACGGATTGCGTTGGAAATCCTGTTTGGTATACCTGGATGATGTGGTGGTCTTTGGAAAGACTGTCTAGGAATGTGCGGACAACCTGAAATTGGTACTGGAACGCATTAGGGAATATGGGCTTAAGCTCAAACCTAAAAAATGCGAGCTCTTCCGGAAAGAAGTGAAATATTTGGGTAGGATTGTTTCTGCTGCTGGAATTCGGGCGGATCCGGCTAAGATAGTTAAGGTGCAGGAATGGCCTATTCCAAAAACTGCTAAAGAAGTGAGACAATTCCTTGGTTTTGCTTCCTACTACAGGGAGTTTCAGCCAAACTTTGGTGGAATTGTAGCTCCTCTGCAACAAATTGTGACGGACGCGGGGAATGAGAAACGCTATAGCAAACCTATAGTGTGGTCCAAAAAGTGTGATGAAGCTTTTAAGTCGGCTAAGACTTTATTAACTTCAGCCCCAGTTCTTGGGTATCCTAGAAAGAAAGGTTATTTCATCTTGGATACTGATGCCAGTGGCTTTGCAATGGCCGGAGTTTTGTCACAGATGCAAGACGGCAAGGAAGTCGTATTGGGATACGCTAGTAATAGCCTCACCAAGCCACAGAAAAATTACTGTGCTACGAAACGTGAGCTATTGGCAGTGCTGTCCTACTTGAAGAAGTTTAGACACTATCTCCTTGGCAATCGTAATTTTTACGTAAGAACTGACCATGCTTCCCTTAGATGGCTCCTGAATTTTAAAGATCCAACGGATATGCTTGCTAGGTGGTTAGCTACTATGCAAGAGTATGGCTTGGAGCAGAGTATGATACTTCACCGTGCAGGGAAGAAACATGCCAATGCGGACGGATTGTCGCGAATCCCTACCAGGAAATGCGCGAACCCCAGCTGTCTCGATTGTGGTGTCCATGATGCTGTGATTGCGGAGGCTGTGGCTGTTCTGGGTTCCTTGGAAGATGAAATCCGGGATGCTCAACAGGAAGATCCCCTCGTGAAAAGAGTTATGGCTGTATTGGACGGATCCAGTCCGGTTCCCAGCAAAGAACAATTGTCTGGTGAGCCACAGGAATTCTGTACATACATCCGTAACAAAGAGAATTTAGAGATAGTCCAGGGTGTCTTATGTCTGCGGTGGCTGCGTAAGAACACTGGACACACGTATGTCAGGAAGATAATCCCTGCCTCTATGAGAAGGAATATTTTTCGTTGCTTGCACGGATCTCAGTTGCAAGGTCATTATGGCGATTTCAAGACTAGCTGGAAGGCAAAAATGAAATATTTTTGGCCTGGTATGCGCTATGACTTGAAAAGATGGCTAAAGGCTTGCCCTGAGTGCAGCATGAGAAAGTCTAGAGGCGGACGAGGTATTACACCTTTAAAGAAGGAGATCCATGGTGAACGATGGAGTAGGATAGCGTTGGATATTATAGGTCCATTTAAGACTACCCCTAGAGGTAACAACTACGTGATGGTAATTACGGACCATTTCTCAAAATGGGCGGAAGCATTTCCTATGCCAGACCACACGGCAGAAAGATGTGCTGAAGTTTTGTTTAGAGAATGGGTACTGAGATTCGGCTGTCCTGTTTCGTTGCAGACGGACGGAGCGCCGGAATTCAGGTCTCGGCTGTTGCGAAGTTTGTTGGACATGTTGGGGGTGGAAAAGCTAATCACTCTTCCGTACAGGCCTCAGTCAAATGGACAGGTAGAGAGATTTAATCGTGTTCTTGTCGAGATTCGGATTCAAATTGGGACTTGCTTGCTCCGTGTATAGCACATGCTTACCGGGGTACGGTGCATGCCAGTACGTTGTGTACGCCCAATTCAGTAGTTTTTGGGACTGAACTTGTAACTCCAGTTGATTTAATTCACGGAGTTGAACCAGGAGGATTGGATTTCCCTTGTCATCTGTCATACGTGGAAAATCTGAGACAGTCGATGAGAACGGGACATCAGTTTGTCAGAGAAAATCTGGGAGTTGCTGCTGTGCACCAAAAGAAAGACTATGACAGACGGGCTTGTCCTAGGGCACTCTCATTACCAATGAACAAGCGGCCAACGGAAACCAAGCCGACCAAACCAATCAGAACACGGATGTTGTGATCACAATGGATGAAACCTAAACATTCGAACTTTCTCTGGTTCTGTTACAAAACCGTGAGTGACTTAACATTTAAATTTGTGTTCTTTTTCTTGTTCTACTGGAGATGCCCTTGTACTGCTGTTGCTGCGGAAGATTTTGTCTGTTTGATATTGTGTTGGATTTGTTGGAATTGTACACGAGTTGCTGCTTCGGGACTCATGAAGCTCCTGTTTGTCTTAGAAGTTTGTTATTTTTATTTTTCCACGATTGGAAATTTATTAAAATACTTCTCTTGTTTTGTATGTAGCAAGGACACTATATGCTCCTTTGTGTACCTTTTTATTCCTTATATTTGTTGACTTATGTCACTGTGAGGTTATGGATAATTTTTACTTTAGAGATGTTGCGACCTGTTTCTGTTAAATATGTAGTTAGGACACTATATGCTCCTTGATGTTCACCAAGAGACCTACATTTATTTCTTTCTCAGGTTCGCGCTGTTAATTCTCTTATTTTATTTTCCATTTAACCTTTGTTTATTGTCTTATGACTTATTTTACGATTTTTCAAAAGGGGTTTTTCAAAATCTAAAATAAAGGGGGGGGGGGGGGGTATTGTAGTAGTTCTGCAATGCTCCACTTGGTGGCAGGCCATAAAGGCCTAGTTCATCTATTCTTACATAGAGGTGCCCTGCGCTTGGGTGTAATGTATAGTCAGACATTACCTCAATTTTACTATTTGTACCCTTATTGTATTACTTAACCCTATCTATAATATTCCTGTAAGAGTTCTCTATCACTATGTTCTCCATATATTATTCTGTACTCTGTGTATTGCCATTTACACTATACTTGATATGTACTCCTGTTGGAGCTACCTGTTGTATGCACGGGAGAATATTGACTACCTTGTCCGGAACTCCGGACTCTGGGCCGTTTCCACGGACTGGACGAATAAAGAGAGCTACAGGGAATTGTGCCTTGTTAAGTTGTTTATTCGGGTCATAGAGCGAATCACTACAAAATAGTAAAAAAATATAAATATAGGCCTGAGTTTCATCAGGTTAAATCGATATATGTAGTATGAAAGCAGAAATAATAGTTAAATTCCATAAAAAATGACATGTGTTGTGTTCGGGGACTGGGATAGCATAGTGTTCTTCCTTGGTCTAATAAATTCATGTTTTTTAATGAGATAATAATAAAAATGTGTAGAAGCTGGGGGAAAACTCATGAAAATTGAGAGTTATCTGTTAAAAAAGCAGAGAACATGAAATATTTAATTTCATATGAGTTAGCAGGGAAAACTTTGGAATAGAATTGGCATTGGAGTAATAGTGGTTGAAAGAACAGGAAATAGGAACGAATAAATACATGAAATATCATATAAAATATATATTTCTTCACTGAATACAAGAAAACCTGTCTGAGTCTAAGTGGATGAGGAGTAATTACAACATTATAATGTTATTTTCCTTTTTTATTCAAGTTTATTCATTTCCTCCCCGAACACAACAGGCACTGTGGCCAAAAATGGATCCTTTTAGGATAGACTTTGTAGGAAATCAGAAAAAGCTCAATTTTTTTTTATAATTTTAGTATGTTTAAGCTTGTACTATTGGCTACGAACATGAGAAGGCACAGATAAATTAAAAGAAAAAAAAATGTTGACCTTATTTTTTTGAAAGTGGACATTTTCGGGAGCCCCGCCCATATAGGCCTACTTGAAGCATTTCTAAGCAGACATATCTCACTTTTGAAAATGTTCACGTTTCTCTGCACGAGATTAAGTCTTGATTCGCCCTCTTTCTGTCGCGCTCCCGCCGTAATCACACATACTCTGGAACCGGCGGAAACCTTGTAATCTGTAACAAAAGTATACATTTCAATTCAGAAAAAAATCAAGGTCAATAATTTGTTATATAATCATCTTGCTATTTTGCAATGTATCCATTTTAAAATTGTTGTGAGCCTTTATCATTGAACCCAAGTGGGAGGTTTAGAGGGAGCACATGTATAGGCGACCTATCCTTGCTTTACAAGTTCACAAAAATGAGAAAAGCACTTAAAAGAATTATAACTAGAAGCACTATAAAAAGAATTATAACTAGAAGCACTATAAAAGAAAATCTATTTTGTTTTTATATATTTTTACATTTGAGTAAACTATTACAGATATTTATTATTTATATTCATTATTTACATTCTGTTTTCTTCAGGGCCTCAGATTGCACCCCTGTTGCAATCCTGCATAGGCCCACCCCTAACTATAATCCTCAGAATGAAAATGTTATTGGATATCTGTTATTGAGTCTGACGCAAGTCCCTTCGTGGGCTGAGTCAACGCTATTGCAAGGCAAACTATGATCAAAGACGTTCGAATTTGTTTTTGATAAAGTAAGCAACAGATATAATTACCGGGTCATTAGAAATGAGATATCTCTTAAAATCCTTCAGCTAATTAAGGGATTTCTTCCTTCATCATTAGGCTAAATCGTTCCCTCTAATGAAGCAGGAAGAAATTGCCTATTTCTTTATCAGAATTATGGAATATAGCAGGTTAGTTATGAGGTGAACCTGATTGTACCTGTACTTGCTTCCACTTTGACCCTCTTCATGAACGCTTGTCCGTGTTGCAAATCCATCATCTCGCCTTTTAATTTGTCCTCCATTACATCCACAAGAGCTAATTCACTGGCAATACCCTGCGGAATACATTATTACAGATGAACTGAATGATTCTTTTCTAGACGATTGTTCCTGTATATATTAAACATACTAATGATGATATTATAATATGTTATTACAGATGAACTGAATACCATTCTTTTCTAGACGATGGCTCCCGGAAAATTGTAAAGGTGATTCACAAGTTCGTTTCATGGAGCCTTACAATCCCTATTACTTGTCGCAATGTGGTACATGTTACATAATCATTCTCAATCTTTTCATAATGTTGTGTTCTTTTCTATTTTGCCATCTCTGAAAACATTTGTAGTCCTACTGACGCATACTTTCAGGCACAATAGTATAGGACGTCGCTTCCGAGATCGGTGTGTGAACTCTCCCTAGCAGGGTGAGTGAGTGAGTGAGATTGGTTGCTTTACGCCCTTATCAACACATTAAAGATGATTATATCAAGGGCGGGAGAGCTGAGAGGGAGGCAGTTTATGATCATACCCAGGAAATACAGAGGGAGAGAGAAAAGAGACAGAAAGGCACTTTATGGTCATACCCAGGACCAATCCCTAGCAGGGAAAGAAGGTAGAATTAGCGCGACCATGACGTGCATCAACAATATACGCACTTCCGCCGGCCTACGGCTACGCACCACTCACCTCCTGTTGTTAATGCTTTCATGGTGATCAATGTTTTAATTCTTTGAGACGGAAAGTGATGTGATTGCAGGTGGCGCTGCGAACCAGGGGTTGACTTTTGAGCGGTATTGGGTGCATGCCCCATAGAGCTCCATAGTAAACTTTGGAGATTTAACCCCCAAAAGAATATATAGAAAACATTCGTCAAATATCAATTGCTTTCATTGACTCTATAAGTTTGATATTGTAAGTATCACATAATATGTTGAGAGCAAAACAATTTTTCATTGTTATCATGTAGAAACAGGAGTGTAAACTTTGGGATTTTAATATGGGAGCCTATGGGGGCCGACGTCAGTATGCAATCCCTGCCATATATGTCACCCTTTTCAACGAAGTCCAACGCACTTCATTCAAAGTTTAAAATCTCACCTTTCTTGGCCAAACTATGTTGAAATTAAAAGTTCTCTGGAAAGGGATATTCTTATTAAGATATGTGTTAAGACATTGTCCTGATAGACAGCATAAAGGATAGTAAAATCAAGAATTAGTTTTATGAAAACAGTACCCGTTGCACCGCTACCGCTAGCGGAACTCGCTTGCCGTCTCAAAGAATTGGATATTAACCATAGTTCCCTTAGCTCGTCTAGCATAATCCGAGCATGTAAATTTCAAACTCTGTAAAAATGTATTAGCCCAATGAAAGTAGCCAGCAACTTGCGCCATGTTGCGTGTTCTTCTTAACTACGGAACCGGAAGTGTAGATGTCGCAAGCGCCGCGACGGAAATAGTTTTTTCTGCCTCTTTTACACGCAAACACCCGATCTCGGAAGCTTTATAGAAAAGGAGAAAAATGTCGGACCAATGAGCTGCCGATTATTCGAATTATTATTCGCTATCACATTGGAGGTGACACATTTATTTCGTGAAAAAGAGCAAACAGTGTCCCACTCAGTTCATTTTAAAGGTATTGAGTCTATAAATAAACTTCCACTTAAAGTTAAATTTATATGATCCGTCACAACACTTTTGTTTGTGGGCGGTTTTGAACGATCGGTTCATAATACATTGCATTGTGATAAAAGAAAATAATTATACCAAATATTCTATCGGGTACATAAAACAATTAACGTTAGTAGGGGAAACTTCAAATTCATTACGACAGAGATTACAAGGCCACCTACATGACATTCGGTCAGAACAGAAAAAAACAGTTGCTGAACATTTCAATGTTATATTCCATATTGCAGAGGAAAATATGGTAATTTATCCAATACAACAAATATTAGATCAAAGCTCTGACGAAAAAATCAATAAAAAAAGATTACAAATTGAAGGCAAATGGATACAGGCACTCAACACTGTCGAACCTAATGAAATGAATATAAAATTGCCAGAAATGGGAACTATTGCCTCTGTAACAGTATAATGCAACCTCCAGAAAAATCACTGAAATTGTTTAACACACACACAAAAACCTGCAAAACATATATCATAGACATTTTAGAGATGAGCTAGTCTTTGGATACAGAAGAAACCCAACTATCAGTAATGTGTTAGTTTCATCTAAACTCAATTGAAGTTTAATAGGTCTATGGCCTAGTTTGTCTCCTACTGCACAAAACAATGCAGAACTGCCAGCCAAATTTTCGAAGAGCAATACAACAACCCAACCGCTGTGTTTGAAGTAGGAGAAGCAACTAGTTGGTAACTGGGCTGGTCGTCAAGGTACACAAACAAGCGGAGATTCAGGGGGCACCATAGCATATCGCCAGTTATAACCTTATTTACCGATGGCCAATAACAGCCATATCGGGCCCATACAGTATTACAGGTAGTCTATAGTGATGTGTTCCAGTGAAATGAGTCACAAATCACAAAATTTATATTTTTCAAAGTGATTTATTCTCAAGAACCCTTCCTCAGAATATTTCCATTCTTGGGGTGCTTAGCACTTCTAGTAGCATGTACATGTACCAAATTTGAAAACTGTCTATCGAATATATATATATATATATATGCATCTCATTAAGAAATATCACTAACTTTTATTTCATCCATGCATAAATGTAGAAATAGTTATTACATGTCCTTAGGCCTACATGTCCTAACTTTTGTGTTCACGCATAACACTATTATTATAGAACTATACTACATTAGATGTCCTAATGTTTACTATCATTAAAATCGGCTTGATCTCATCTTTTCGAATACCGGTATGATGATATCTCAAAATCCACTTTTTTTGCAAATTGTGACTCATTTTCCTGTGACACATCACATATGTGTAACATGGTATTACTTACATTTGATATCATGCTGAAGGCTGCAGCCATGCCGACCTGTCCGACCCCGACCACTGTGACCTTGGAGTAAGGATGTCCATGGGCGGGAGATACCTCTTGCATCAGCTTCTCCTTTGTTGACGCCATGATTTCGTTTATGTTTCAATTGGTATTCTTTGGAAGAAAAGGGGAAAATGCAGCCCATATGGTAAAACGTCGATCTTTTCATTATCTGGTGTGTTACTTATAAAGCTACGTGTTATTATACTGACTGGCATGTCCGGGATGTCATGGAAATTGTCTGTGGCAACTGATTTCTTACTGCAGATATTCCCCAGATTGTTTAGCAGACAATTTTTACGTGAGATCTTCTAGCCTGACTCAAACAACATCGGAAGAACAGACCGGGTAAAATATATGAAAGATGCAGGAGGAGCTATACTTAGGGCAAGAGTTATATATACAGAACGCTCTGAGATCTATTCATGCGTGTATATATTAGTTCCTTCTGTTCGCATCTATTTTCTTCTTCCATATGCCAAAACCAGTCGCGTCATATATATATGTGCGTCTTACATGCATCAAATTTTCACATATATGTTTCAATTCTGTTTGGTCTACAGACGATACATTATATTAAAGTATCGAGACGTAACTTAGAGAAAAATGAATATAAAAGTTTACAACAACAGAAACAACAACAACTCAGTGATACCTGGCCACCATTATTCAAACATTTGAATCGGGCATTCACATGGGAATATAACGTATTTTGTTCTACACTTCTCAGAATTGATATTTTATCCTTTTTAAACTATTTTATTTAACCTTATTTAACTATTTTTTTTATTATTAAACTCATAATATTTAAACTTATTTAAGGCAGGGAGCTTTGATCTTTGTAACCTAGATAAGGACGAATTGATATTATAACCCTGATAAGGACAAATTGATATTTTATCCCTTTTTACTAATTTACTTTTGGCTAATTTATTTAACCTTATTTTACAGTACAAATAGTATTCTTATTGTATGTGCATAATAGGGGCATGGCTCGTTCAGGACAACGTTTGTTTGTATGCTTTGATCTTTGTAACTCAGATAAGGACGATCACGTATTTGTGTCAGACCTTTACCGTTAATTTATTAGATTAGTGTGTCAGCTTCGAAATATTGAACTCACTCTCGCAGATGGGTGTTTAATTTCCGACAGCAATTAATTGTGCTCCCGAGGTTTCTACACTGAAACTACATTACCAGCTAATACAATCCTATAAAGATAATATGAAATGTTCTATTTTGTGGTCTACTCCTTCCCAGCCCATCTGGAAGATATATTATTAATAGATCTAGGCTTTGTCTTTGTGTAAAACCGAAATACCTCCCAAATTATTACATTAATTCAGTTAACTACTTTCAATATGGCTGTCGATCTTTTTTTGTTTTCTCAGCCATAGGCTGAGAAAACATATGAGTCAGTATTAAAAGTGCCAATCACTGATACTGCATCTACATCTTGATAACTTGCTTAACTGTCTGTGAGGTGTTTAAGCTTAGATGTGACATCAGGCGAGGATGCCATATCTAATCCTTTCAATCAGTCATAGATTTCACACCTAGACGTTATTGAAGGCTGATTGACAGCCTTTCTAGGTTTAGCCAAGGGAGTTGATTGGCTGTTAGTTAGATGCTTCTCCAACCATGATAGGTCTGCAGAAGGCCCTCCCACCTCCCACACCATCCCTCTGCCCACCACCGCCCTCACCTGCCTCAAATGGACACTGCCCAACGCATTTTCTAAATTTTAAAAGTAAGTTACCAACTATTTAGCCTAGCCTAGCCTACTACTTTTTATATGACCAACTTTTTTTTAAAAACCAACTTTTTTTTACAACCAATTTTTTGATTTACAACCAACTTTTTTTAACGACCAATTTTTTTTTAAAGACGACCAACTATTTTTTAATGACAATTTTTTTTCGACCAACTTTTTTTTACGACCAACTTTTTTTTTACGACGAAAATAATGCTTTTTTCCGACCAACTTTTTTTAACGACCAACTATTTTTTAACGACAATTTTTTTCCGACCAACTTTTTTTCAACCAACTTTTTTTTTACGACCAACTTTTTTCCCGAAGTAATTGAGCCTGAGAAATCGTTTCCATTGGAAACGCCATGTATATAAATTAAGTTGACACTAATTGTAATATTAAATAGATAAACCAAACTTAACTTGATAATTTCTTAACGATTTTAAGGTCATGTGTTAACGAAAAATGGGCTAGAAAAAACATTACAGTATTCAATATTTGTTCACTGGATCTCTTGACAATATGGTATACCACTAAATAGAGTCCAAATAATTATATTGTAAGTACGTATTATATTCTACATCTTTAAGGAGTAAGAAAACAATTGGGCAGAACTACCCTCGGTAGACTATAGCTAGAATCTGGAATGGACCAAACAGAAGTGTAAGAGAAATAGAGGAAGGCAAAATCAAACGATTATATATATATATATATATATATATATATATATATATATATATATGACTAAGTTCCTACGAACGGTACAACTCTGTGTTCTTGTTGTATTACAAATGTGAATCTATGTATTGATGTATAAATGTGTTATACTGTATAATTTAGAAATCATAGGCGGCTTGTGTAATCACTAGCGCTAGCTGTCTTGGGAAACGAGCCTAATACAAATGAACTTAGTATGAACTTTTTCCAGAATGACTTACGAGCCTGTGATTGATGCACGGCGTTTACTTCGATCACTCATCATCATATATACCCTCTAAATATCACCAGAGTTTTACTTTCACTGAGAAATGCCAAAAATATTGTATATGTCATATTTCGATGTTAACATTATAAGGTCGATATTTTAAATTATATACGTCGTAAAGAATAATTAGTTCGTATGTATATACAAATACTTATTTCATATCACTGTTATTGTGTAGTGTCTGTAATTATAATTTTTCTTCGACATATTAGCTGAAAATATCAATGTAGTGTAGAAATAAAAGAAACAAATAAACAAAGAATTGAGAAAGATAACCTTTGCTCGATTTACCTGCTATATGTGAATGCAAATATATAATATATTACAGTGATGGTTTATTCTTGGCGGGGTTGGACTTGATTTAATCGTGATTGAACTTCTATCTCAGTTTTATGTCCTTGTCCTGGCGACTCGTTTGAAATAGATGCCAACCTGATGCAATTCTGCCTAAACGTTTTATACCCCTTTCATCATACTACACATTTTTCTTCCCTATTCCTATCCAATTCGATATGCCCAATCATCCTAATTAATTTGTTTACGTTAACATGGCAATGAATCCTAGCGGCACAAACATTACAATCCCGATTCTCAACAAAAGATTGAAATCTATTTATAGCTCGGGAATGACCCTCAGCAATGATATCTATAGGAAACTGGCCATAACGGCATCGATAGCGATGTCCGATTACATATTTGTTGGCCGGCTTGTTATATACGATTTTAGAATGCTCGTGCCCATATAGTCCGATCACAATCAATAAATAAATGAATAATGCCTATGCAGTGGGTCCGACAATGGGTTCATAATACAATGGCACCTGTATATTCATACATATGGGTGAAGGAACGATAACAGCCATACCTACAGATCACCTACAGATCGAGGTACAACAACCATTACTCTCAATAAATTAATTGTAAACAAGATATAATCTAAAGACATACTATTTCTAAACACCTATATAGACGCAGAGAAAGGTGGCAATTCACCAACCTGCAATATCGATATTGCTCGTTGAGGTGCTTAATTAACTGTCTGCTGTCGATGCCGGCCTCTCCCTTCTCCCTTGCAGCACGTACGTCAGCTGATCAAAACAGTGCTCCTGCCCGTCTACCGATCGAGACCTAACATAAGCCAGACTGCTTGCCCGGCCAAGGACGATTTCATTATCCCAGACAGAGCAAACATGGGTATATGCAGCAATTTCAGCCATAAATACCAACCCCTCGACCCCTTTAAAAGTCATATTTGTATATGCGCGAGTTTTCTAGGACAAAATTAAGATTTCTTTTAAAGAAAAAAGATATGTTGTTTATTTAAGCATGGAATTGAGCGCATCAGACCGCAACTCACCAGCGTTCCATATGCTATTGACTGGAAGTGTTGCAATTATATAGATGGTAGACGGCGTTAGTGGGCTTCTTACTCTATTGAATCGCACTGCCATCTTGTGTTGGACTCCACTCCACTCCACCTATTATTTGTAAATATGAAATAATCTAATGAATACATTGCTGTGATAATCCACTCACATGACAATACCTATGCAAGTCATGGAAATCAATTACATTTAAAATTGACATACAGTCCACATAGTAATCTTAGCCACTTTAAAATACGATATAGGCCATATACCTCCTAGATCTATGGTGGAATTTTGAATAGTTCTTTCGGTGAGAATTTAATCTAAAAGTATAAAATAGTTTCGTATTTGCTAAACTACGCTGCAAGTATCAACAATCAAAATGAAATTTAAAGAGCCCAAGCGGTTAAATGTAGTACTGTTGGCGTAGGATGTATCTCGTTCACTGCATTAAATCACGTTCCTCGAACGCGGTGAATTGTCACTTCACCTGTGTGTACACAGTCATGGATTCTATCTAATAATATCATGTTTATAAATCATCCCGAAGATTATGTAAGTAATATATAATGTAATATTATAATGAAGTTCCAAACGCCAAGCTTTGGGGTATCTTGCTGGTTATGCAAGCTTGCTGTGCGGCTGACAAGAAGGTCGTGTCAAGTGGTTCTGCGGCGTGCACTAGTATAGACTATAGCCCTTGTCCCCATGACAGTGTTGTTTGTAGAGGCCCTGGTGCAGGTCTAGTGCTGTCCCCATGGATCACTTTTATATTTTTCACGTAGACATTACATAGATTAATAACAAAAACATGTTTTACTCTCTCTTTTAAGAGCAGCAGCAGGAGATTGAGTGACAATCCTATATTCTTAGTTTTAGTATAATATGCATCCATTGCACAATCTCAATTCGAAGTTAAAGTTTTCTAACATCATTATGAGGCAAATAAGTTGTATGTTATGTATATTTCTTCCATCATCATTAGATTCCACGTTAAGTACAGGGGGTTTGTATACTAAAACGATGGATTTGTATACGTGCATGTATACCTAAGATAGGCAATGCCACTCATCTTACTAACTTAAGACCTATCTCCCTAACACATATAGCTGGCAAATGTTAGAAAAACATGTTAATAACCAACTCCAAGAGTCCGTGGACGCCTTCATTGTTGTTCATTCATTTTTTTAATTTTAATGTTTTATTTGTTCATTCCATTATTGGAATTTATATTTTCTCTCATCTTCTTCACAAGAGGTACCTAGCTGAACATTGTCAATTTACCAATCTATTGCTGCACTTGTAGCTCCCCTTCTCCATGGGACAGGGGGGGCACTCCAATAATAGCATCACCAAACGAATGAGCTGTCAACCAACACCACAAGTCTCAATTACTGCTATTGAAGTGAGGCAGCCTTGGCACTTGGTTGCCATAGTCATGTCAATATGTGTGTTGATGTTCTTATGAGCAAGGAACTGGAAATGGAATAAGATATAAAGTATTGTACCAACAATTAACTATTTGTCTTTCTTATGCTACTTATTTACTCTGGTGTGTAGATAATATTGATGTACGGGACTTGTTTTTAATCTGACAAAAAAACCCATAAATATGGATGAATATGATAACATGACACTTGGCAAATTGAGTGTATGTTCTATTTGAATGGTTTAAATATATCAATGTGTGTGTGTGTGGTAGTGTATGTCGATATTTCATTTACGAAAAGAATGTTATTTGAATAATAACACCACAACCTCAAACTTCAGTATTTGCTGTTTTATTCAGGCATTTGTTGGTAAAAAAAAGAATGTGTTCATCCTCTCAATCCTCAGTATTATATAAAATAGCTAAACAAACTTCTAATAATTTCAATAGCATGCCCGGTGTTCTGTTATTAATCAATCAAACACACATTTTAAGGTAGCAATCATCTCCACTCTTGGTTTATTTTTTACCAACCAACAAAAACGCCGTAATATAAATTACACGCAAGTCAATTATCCTGACAAGCTGATTTATCATTCTTTCTTTTATTGTAGGTAAAATAGCATTGGCAAATTTTAATGTATTCAGGTCTGCAGTACATTTAGATATACATTACAATTTTCAATTTAATGGATGAAATGAATAGGTGAAATAGATAACGAATATAATATAAACATATTAACCGCCATTAAATGGATACATATTATATATTCAATCATGATCTCACTAGGGTTCTATATTTGATTACGGATTGGAAGTTACGTTAATAGGAGGCCAGGGTCATTAGCAATAGGAACACATATCATTACCGCCAATAATATTTCTATGCTCAATTAATATGTTGGATGATAGGCATAGAACTAGCCATAACCTACAGTTTGTCAATGGCTGTGCAGAATTACTTAGGGTTATTAACTCGTCCCAAGAAGAGAATTCCCTTTGTACGGTTGTCTCTGATGAAAAACAAGAATGGGTGATCTGCTTTGAATTCCATGGGAATGGAACACGACTCAAGCATCATGATAACACCAGTGGCTGCTGCAGCCTCTGAACCTTCTTCATTTACATCAATAAATGACTTGTGTACCACTGAAGAAACATACATTCTCTGGGTCCCATCTATTCCAGAGAAATCAGCTTTGCCATCCTTAAACATATCTTTCATACCTAAAGTATTCAGAACCTCATTCAAATTGAACTGATCCTCAAGTTTAAACTTTGGTAGAGTAAGATCAACATCAACCTTGAACATTTGTGTTGTCATCTTGGACAGAGTAGATGCATTCAGTTTTGAAACTAACTCATTAAGACCATCTTCTGTGTCTGGAAGTACTACAAAGAAGCTGAGATCTTCCTTTACATAGGGTACTTCAACAATTTTGCAACCAAGTTGTTCATTTTGACCATAATTCATTTCATCACTTTTGAACATCATGTCAACATTAACAACCTGTCTATCCCCAATCTTAAATTCCCCAGGTCTTGTTGACCCTTTCTCAAACTTGTCCTTCCAATTTCCTTTAAAATAGATGGCATTTACAAGGACCATGGCCGTATCTGGATTGACACTTTCTTTAGGAATGAGGTCCTTAATCTTCTGTGCTGTTTGTTCTTCTACCCACTGGTTGATAACCTGTCTAGATGCTTCTAATTCCGACTTAAAATCAAGTTTCTGAGCTTCAGCATGATAGAGTTTCTTAGTAGCATCAAGGAACTCTTCAAGGAAATGGTAGTCCTTGCTTGCAAATATTCTGTTAGCTGTTTTCAGGACGAAACTACTTGCGCTGTCAGTTTGGAGAAATGTTGTCATTTTCTGGTAGAGAGAATGAATATCTTGATCAGACATTTCAGACAACCTCAAACCATTCTTCATTTCCACAGCTGTATTGCTCTTAGCTCCTAGGTAAGTCATAGCTAAGGCAATTGAAATTGAGATGGGTGAAAAGAAGATATTGCCACCAGAGATCTTTGATAATTCATTGTAGATGTCAAATGCAAATTCAGTGTTTGCAGATACCAGGTTAGAGGGCAGTTGATGGCTGTTGAAAGTGCCTGGCTGTGAGGATGCCATTTCTAGTGATAACAGAAGCACCTGCAAAGCAAAAATTCACAAATTACCATCATAAAGTGTATGCATGTACAATGAATTACAAGTACGTTGCAAAAGCTCCTACTGGCCTCTGTGGCTTAGTGGTAGAGCACAGGCTTCAAGGTCAGGGAGTTGGGAGTTGGGAGCCCCACCAAGACCATAATATAATGTCTTAAAGGTATACAGGTGTGTCCGAAAAAACGGCCTTATGCAGCTCCTAGTTGAACTATAATTCCCATCTAATAGCGGTGGTCCCCCTAGTGTCCAGAGGGTGACTGGCACCAGGGAACACTATCGTCACAACAACTCTTAAATTAACTAGGATATTATAGTGTTTGGCGGATAATGAAACCTTTATAGGCTATTTAAAAAGCCTTCGACAACACCGTAACCCACCCACCACCATGGCAGCCATTTCGCCGGCATTGGGGCCGTCTCATGGCACGCCAAGTAACGTTTGGAAGGGGTGATCCCATTGGCTGAGAGCCTAGCTCAAGGTTAATGTAACGCACCCTGTGATTGGTTGATTTTTTCCCCAGAGTATTACCGAAGATGCGATGCTGAGTGTTACCGAAGGTGCCATGTGGCCGTACGCAGGGTAAAATGTCCGTTCATGCTTTAGCATATAGGGGTCGGGGAATCGGTTATTTCTCACTTATTATACCAGAAAGACCTTGATGTATTGGAGGTAATCGCAGTCTATGTAATTTCCCTAGGCGTGGGGACATTGTTTGCATCGATTGGAACTCGGTAAGTAGGATTTTGGGATGATCGCCGGCCAATCGGTTACCTAGATGGTAGTGTTGATAATTTATTTTGTGGGCGTGGCTCAAATCGTCGGTTCTGCCTATAAGGCATATAAATATGCCAGTAACGCCTAATCGTCTAGTGTCTGAATCAAAATTAATTTCGATCATTTTCGCATCTATGTTCTCTTAATGCCATGACAAATGAACATTTTTCACTGTGGAAAAAATAATCACAATCATATTGATGAAAAAAAACCCTTCGGATGATGATGATACTCCTTGTAAATGAGTTAAAAGTCTGTGTAATGACGAATATTAATGTGAAATGAATGGCATCAGCCAGACCAGCCATGAAAAGTAGACTACATAGTCAGCTTTAGAAGTCTCTAACTTTTTTTGGATCGGGGTATCATATGATTTTATTTTGTTAATTTGTGGGATGTAACTTCAAATAAAAGTGTAGCACAACTAAACTAATTTGGACTGGACATCTTTTCATCATTTCATAAAACGTGGAAAATAAACACATTTTCTCATAAGTTCCCATGGTAAACACTGGGTTTTTTTTCAAGTACCTCTACCAAAAAAAAACTGAAAGTTTTATGGCAATTGCACTGGTCGTTTTTTTTCATTGAACTGTCCTGTATACCTTTAATGAATTTAATTATAATGGGGAGGGAGGGGGGCACTTTTCACAACTGGTCCCTCCTCAGGGTGGTAAGCCCACAGGCATCCACGGGGAAGGGGTTTTCATTGATTGTATTACCAACAACACTAGGCTTGCTCCTTTTCTTGGGTTATTGGTATTCAAGTTAATAGACTCTTGAATATTATATCTGGCCAGTAGGTACAGAACAATTGTGTTAATGAATTGATTGATCGTCAATCTAGAATATACATAGTATTGATGATCGATGATGATTGATTTTCTATCTGACATAAAATGTGATTTTTTTCTTTCTTTCTAAAAATTCAGTTTTGCTATTTTATTTATCTCTTCCAAACTCAGACAATTTTGTTAAAGGCTGTTATTCCGAGAGACATATTTTGGAGTGTTATAGAATCAAGAGAACAAGCCAATAGCTGGAGTAGATATATCTTGTATTCAGAATGGGTTTTTATACCCAATTCAAGGGGAGGTGCTCCCTCTCCTGGTAAAAAGAACAGGAAGGATCCAACCCAGTTTTGGAAGAGCCCAACAAGACATATGGGGGTCTAGGGTTGGATCTTCCACTACATTAATTACCTGGTGACTGTCATCAATTACCTCAATCACACAAAATATTAAACAATACACACATTACCCATGCCTTCATATGAAGCATGGCTTTTCAAAGATACTTAAGAAACCCTAAATACCTCCTGGTTAGACCGAACAATGGGTGGAGAGGGTGCCTTCTACCCATGGCCAGAATACCAATAATGCAAGAGAAAAAACGCATCCTGCAGACATCAATCCCCTAATTTGGGGTTGATGATCTACAGGATCTAAGTTAGAATAACCCAGACTGCCAGGAACAACTAATTGATTTTAATGGAAATGAAACCCCATTAACATAATAAAGGCTAGACATTACAAAACTTAATGAAATACAATATAAAACTGTAAAGTATTCCTACTTTAAGGGTGAGCGAGGAGGCGGATCCCACAGACATAATAAATTGAAAATCTAATTACAAGAGGGGCGGAGGGACCTCTATGGATGAGTGGGTTAATAATAATTCACCACCTAGTTATGCGTGGTGAGATGAATGGTCAACCATTACTCTTGTAGAATGAAGACCTACGCAGTGGTCCCCAACTGTGGAAATGTATTGGAATGTAATGGAAACTCCTATTATGAAGCAACAATTTATGAACTTGTTTTTGATTAGAAAACACTTTTGATTAATGCATGCATGTGAATTTCTCAGACATTTTCTCTTCGAGAGTTATGGTCAATGTCAAAGTGTTGTATTTTAGTTATCAAATTTATACCCGGATCGTGGGGGTGACCACCAGTTATTGGAATCGGAAATTAAGATCGTGTCGGAATGTAAGTGCCTATGTGCAGGATCACACGAAATATCACATAATTGCGCATGCGCACAACTGTGTCTCTTTGAAATGAATGTTTGAATTTTGCTTTAAAATAAAGCCCTGCCTTTTGGTACGGCAGCTTTGCTCATGTACTTCATCTGACATGTGTTGAGTTCATCTTTATATTGGGAGGATCGACCGGCAGTCTAGCGCCAGCTCAATTAGCAACTGGGCCAGGGTAATGGCGACTATACGGGGAGATCGTCCGAGGAGCATTGGGGAGTTTAAGTTAATCTGCCAAACAACTGACCGGTGTCCCACAAACAGACCAAAGAAACATGGTATAATGATGGTTGTAGTAGTGTTGGTATATATACAGTAGTGTACTGCCTAGTCACTACAGGTGAGCTTCCAGACTACCACTGGCACAGCTAGGTGGCAGGTGAATCAAGCAGTGTGGAACACTCCCACCTGTAGATTACCTGACCAAGAGTGTCCTGTTTACCTTTTACCACAGAACTATAATAGTTCTGTGTCTTTTACCAAGAACAGCCAAGTCAATACTAATTAAAGTCTAATATTAGACAGGTATCCACTCTTATTAACTGTATCCGACTGGATCCTGGATGTGTATTGTATTCCCTGTATCACTCTTGTAATCTTCAAAAATCTGTATGACTACATGTTTACCTATATGGTGAGAGGTGACCTGGTCCATTTCAGTTATGTGTAATCAGCCATACAGTCACCACACTGGCTTCATTACTGGTTGTGACTGAGTGAGGAAAATAAAACCTGTGCAATAGAATTCCGTTGTCTGGTATTTCTTTCCTCTTGTTGAGAGTTATTCGAACCTGGGTGCGTTTGCAATCGTTTGTCATCTAGCTTGCTGCTAGAGGCAGGAACCACAACTTGCCCATATTTCTGAGTAGTGTGGATAAAATCTCTCCAGAATCCGAGATGAGAACCTGAGACAAGCCGAGAACCACTACAGTATAGTGCTATATTAAAGTTGTCTTCCCAGCTGAGTCTGATGCAAATTTCAAAGTTACCTTCTATCCGACTTCTTTAGATCACTAATACCCTGCCCCACCTTATCCTACAAGTTTGATTTGATTTGATGTTTTGAAGACATTAAATACAGGTTTAAATGCTTCATGAGTAATCAGCATATACGCTTATTCAAACAGGCTACATTTTCCTAACCATAGGTGGCAGCACATAGGTGCTTTCTGATGCACGATAAAGACTATAGATGATTTTTTTTTATTCCATTTAAGGCCAAGTCATTAATTTACAAGTACAATAGTTAGAAAAATACGCATTTTGTCGTTCAACGACGTTTCTCATACGTTGCCTCAACCTATCAATTTAAGGAGTGAATCCTTTTACAGAACAATAAAATTTATGTCAGACCATTCTCTGTTGCTATTAAGTAGCTTACTATTTAATACAGATTAGACTGGTAATGAACCAGAAACATCCACCCAAGGTAAGATCACTTTCGGTGTTCCTCAAGGAACAATTTTAGGACCGATTTTGTTCTCAATATATATAAATGATTTACACCAGGTAGTCAAAAACTCCTCCATCCAACACTATGCTGACGATACGGTCATATCATATAGTCATAATTCAGTAAAAACGATTTTTAACACCCTCCAAGATGATCTGAGAAAAATTGACACCTGGTGTAAAATAAATAAGATCTCAATGAATGTCTCTAAGACAAAATTCATAATGTTTCATCCAAAAAGGAATCCAAAAGGTGAAATTGAACCACATCAACGACTTACCCTGGGTAATGAACAGATAGCAAACACCAAAGAGTATTGCTACCTGGGCCTTCACATTGACGAAAAACTCAATTTCAAATCGCATACTAATAAAATAATAAATAAAGTCAAATGGAAAGTAAGACTTCTATCAAATGCTAGGTACACACTGCCCAGAAAAATTAAAAAAGATATAGTGAAAATGACTATAATCCCCAACATCGATTATGGAGATATCTTCTATGACAGCTCCAACAAAAGCTTAATAAAGAGGCTACATTCACTATTAAATACTTCTCTAAGGGCCACTCTTGATCTAAATAAGAGGTCAAATGTTGATAATGAATATGTGAAACTAAACATACTCACGAATGAATCTAGAAGAAAAATACACCTAGCAGAAAGCACCTATTACCTGGCTAAAAATAAAAATAATATTGACCAGAGAAAACTCCCAACCAGAAACCATGCAAAAAATAGAAAATTATTAAAACAAGATCTTCCAAAATCCTCCCTCTTTCAAAATAGCTTTTTATTTAAGGCTAAAGAGGCATGGAACAACCTCCCAACTAATTTACACTGTATTGAAACCCAGAGACAGTTCAGAAAAGAACTGATACCTCTTTATCTACCTTAGAACGAAAGAACAAAACTCGAAATAACTCTGGCATTATTATAAAATATTTAACAGGTAATTCGGCCACTGCTCGAACAAAAACAAAAACTGATATAATGCAATATATCACCAACATATCTATATCTTCATATATTGTCATTCATTATCATGTATTGTAAGGTAGATGTATATCTACCAAATCGCACTGCACTGTATTGTGCATGCTCGAACAATAATTTGTGTAATGTAATATATCGCCAACACATCTGTATCTTCATATTTTGTCATACATTATCTTGTACTTTAGGGTAGACCATACAGAGTCATACCTCCTGTATTTACCTAACCGCACTGTACTGTGCATACTCAATGTATTATATTACATCCTAAACATTACCTAAGATGTTTGTCCATTTACAGTATGTGATCGAAGTAACTATTATTAAACTTCATACACAATGTAAGCATCTGAAAAGTATATTCTGGTGCAAAAAAAAAGACTTTTCTTGCCACAATATACTCAAATCTCGTCTGATATCAGTATAAATATCGACAAAATAAATAAGTAACACCCAAAATACTCTCTTTGCATTGCACTTTTAATATAAATTCTTTAGCAATTTCAACCATATCCAGGTTATCATAATATTCCCTCTCAGACCTCTTGTGTCCATGGAGTATCACACAATTATTCAATATTTGCTGAGACATGGTGGCTCTAAGGTATGTTTTGATGCGTCTCAGTGTGGGAAATGTGTGTTCTGCAGTTGCAGAGGTAACAGGCAATGTCAGATAGAGTTGAAACAACTTGTCCACTTCACTGAAGTCTTAGTTGGTTATGTCAACATGGTATACGTCTGGCCAGGAAGTACAGACAAATTCCCATTAATCTGGTAATCCGATGTGGTAAATTGGAAATCATGTGATTTCGTCATTTAAAGTAGCTAAGATCACTATTTTGGTATATATGTCATTTAGAAATATGTCTGTAGTTTTCGATGACCTGCACAAGTTCAATGGGTGGAATACCAACGCTATATATTCTTTAGATTAATTGATATTTGTTAATGATAGAATGTGGCAGAGATTCCATTGGAGAATTCAAATCTGAGAGAGAAGTAACTTGACCATAACATGCTGCCCTCAGTGCATGTTGAAGGGATGTGAACTACAAGCGAGGCAGGAGGTACATACTGACATACCCTGTCCCATCCAGGAGGTATGTGGCACCAAAGTAGGACTATCATCACAATTTAATGGGAATGAAGGGAAGTCTTAGGCTATTTATTTTCAAAATATATTGTTTTTTTACGTTGACATTGCCCACCATCCTCCAACCTCCAAAATTGTTTAATTTTATTGCTAAATCTATGTGCATATCACCACCCATGTTTTGCACATCATACAGTGGCGCTACCTGGTGAGAGGATGAGAAACCATTTCCGAGTTTACCTGAACTTTCACTGAGTCATGCCGAGCATGCGAGACAGATCGAGCATGCTGTCATGGCTTCAGAACTAGAATCCTAGATATGCCTTGGAAAGTGACGGTATGTGCATTACAGCTACAGTAAAGACCCTATTAACCCAGACGTTTTCCTTCGAGAAATGATAAGGAAGGCAAATCGGTAGTTTATTTCTCCCGAGGAGTGCGAAAACATAGGTAGTTGTGTGATCGAGACGGATTTTCTAGACTATAAATTAGCTGCCGGGTGTTGGTGGCGCGGCCTAACGTTAATGTTGAAATGCAGGCATTGCTTTGCTCTGCCACTAGGCACCGATGCGTCCAGATGTTATCACTTAACCAATTATGATAAGAGGAGTCTAGGACTTTCCCTAACCAACCGACTTGTTGTGCCTGGGCAGCCCATCGGCCGGCGGCACGGTTTGAAATTAGAGTTTTAAACTGTTATATACTCAAAATATATGTATTTCATACATTAATGCTCTCGGGTACCGGGATACATTATACATTATGAATATACTTATCTAGAATATGGTTGGAATTCAAGCAAACTTTCCCAAAATCGGGAGCTCAGTGATATGTGTCACTTTAAGACACTCTGCTCAGTTTCCTGTTTTCCTAATAGGGGAGTGGGTTTATTTACCCCAAGACCAAGTCCAAAAATTAGGTGATCCATATTTCCTTTGGAGGTGTGCGTGTGTGTGGGGGGGGGGGGGGGGCAGATTTTATTTATTTAGTTTATTATTTAATTTTTTAATTTTATTTTTTGATTATTTTTTTTTATTTTTTATTTATTTTTTTTTTTTAATTTTTTTATTTATTTATTTTTTTTTTATTTTTTTTGGGGGGGGGGGGGGCGCTCTCTGCCCCCGGGTTCCTACGCCTCTGCTGAGACCCAGACTAGCCCCTAACTAGTCCGGAGACAGTCAGATTATCTATAGATCTCTAATATACCTGTTCGCAGTAGGCCCTACTGTGAGGAAACCCCCTCGGCCTCACTGCCTCAGTCACGGCCTCATGAAGGTAACCCTATTGATGCGCGTAGGCGTAGAGGGGGGAGGGGCGAGGGGTGGCGTCAATTCGGTCCGAAACACTCGGCCTGGTGCCCGCTCGGCCCACGTTTCTTTAAACAAATCAAAATCAAATACTTACACAAGTCTAACCTCCCTGCTAGCAGCAAGATGGACGTGGAGATGGACTATGACAGGCTGTGAGGAAACCCCTTCATGAAGGGAATTCCCAAGCCTCGTTGTCACGTCACAGACTTCCCGTCTGTCAGCGCACGCATATTTTCGTGAGGCAAAATGGCGGACGCATCACTACCAAATTACGATGAAACCGGGAGTGATAATTCGCAAAAGGTTAAAGTAATATGTCTAGGAGACAGTGCTGTAGGGAAATCAAAGTAAGTTGTTCAATATGTTATTCATATATCGGTATTGCCATTGTCAGTATTGAGAATATCATTCATAAATCTCTGTTGCCATGACGCATCATTGGTTGGCCCTCTGACAAGTTGGTGCCGCGCTGTTTTGACAGATGTCAACATGTTTCACCTGTGGATCCAACTAGGCCTAGGCCTATATTCCCCTGTATATTTTACCTTGGTTATCTAAAACACTCATCCATTCGCGAATTTCGTTGATGACGGGAATGTAGACAGTCAGATCCATTGGCACAAACCATCGTATACATGACTTTATCTGTGACTGTTAAGTGTTATAGTACTTTACTTATACTAGTGTTACAACTCTTCGAATATATTTGCATTGTATTCACGGTATTGACGAGTATTGACTATGGCTGACTATATCGTATATGCCATGTGCATGCCTATGAATTTTAGCACGACATACTGTGTATGCTTATAAATTTATGGAATTATGGGTAGTATTGTAATTACCAGCACTGTGCGCCTATCAGTATCAGTATCAGTATATGACCCCTAGACTAGAGCTAGGACTAGAAATTCCTCTCCGACTCAATCCGAGTCGGACTATAATAGTGTATAGCCGTAGACATAAATTGTCATAATACAACTTACAAGTAGGCCTACCCGGTAAAGTAGGAATCCTTTAGTATAGTAGCTAGCCTACACAAATTTATGGCCTAGAAATATTGCCGAATATTTCGGAGAACAATAGGCACTACCGGATGCAATCATGGATAGAGTATATAGTACCGGTATCAGATTTGATTAGAGGCGTTTCGGGAATTATCACGCAAAAAATTGTCAATATTTATTTTAGACGACATCATTAGTTACGACATCAGTCTCTTTCATTCCCCATGCTCGGTGTTAGGACATTCCACGGTTTAAATTAGGCGACTTTATTGTAGAAGTCAAGTTCCTATTTTTGCTGTATTTTCAAGCACACTTGTACACACCTGTACAAGATGTAGACAAATTGTCTTGTTTAGTCATGCCTCGGCCACCAACAAGAAATCCGCCCCCCCCCCCCCCCAACACACATACACGATTTCTTAATACGGTAATTATTTATGTAGAATGACAATAGGCTATATAATCCTTCTACGTCAGATCATGCTCTAGTCTAGATACTTGGCCCCGTGCAATGGAGTGGAATACGACCGATTCTGGTGAAGTCATATTAGAAGAGTAGCCTATCCGTCCCAATATTGCCAGTAATCCTTCTGTCTCATTCACTAATTTAATTATTTGCCATGCCCAATCAACAAGGCGAACAACTTCTGTGTACGTACGTGACGTACTGGATGTTCTTCTATATCTGTCTAATAAATCTATGTTTGGATTTTGACCTTTCTTCGCCTTAGCAAACGCATGTTTTTACCTCAGGATTTAAGACAATCCAGCATAACTTAATTCCGTAAGATGCTCACATAGCCATCGTATCACCATCAGATCAGAAATGTAGCTGTTCTCCCTAAAACGCCAAATAAAAGGGAATAGAAAATAAGATGTCTTTAGATTGAGCGATTGGTATGTCTCGTGTCAGTTTTAGCTAGTTTTAATAGCTGAGCTTGAGGCCATATGAATGATATGGTATTGGTACATGATTATACAAACGGAGTATCTATATAAGATGTAGTTAACAGAAATTTCATATTGCTAATCCTTTCATCGATCAGCCTCATCAGTTTGATATTAGATAAATTATTTACTTAATCATCCCTCTTTGGAAATAACATTTGTATTCAGGATATAATAATAAGATATGGACATAGGCCATACTATTTATTGAAGGGCTCGGGCCAGGCCCGGTCTTCCTCCCTACCCTGAACTATCGCGATTACATTTCAGCTATATAACAAGGGTGTTGAAATCAAATCATTTGGAGTATATACAGTCCAACAGAGATTGGATATCCGATAATAATGGATTAATGGAGATGAGATGGGGTTGAAGATTGGATGAGGGAAAGTTGGATGTCCAGTGATTCATTTGACATATGTCTTTTTTGTCACAGTAGATGGTAAATGGTTTCTTTATATGGTAATACGGGTTGGTGGTTTAGATATCGGGTACCAGTATGGTATTTGACAGGATGCCGTTCTTAAGATGATATTTAAAATGTATAGGGTCTGGGGTTGACTTTAAATCATCATCAAGGCCATTCCACCAGAGGGCGCCAATGAAAGCTATGGATTTTTGGTAAGCTGTACAAGTAGGTCTGAGCATAGAACTATAATAGTTTTATGGTCTGAGTACTTCAAAGTTAAGGTCGCGATTACCACGCAGGTCATTTGCCCCCACTTGACTACATCTTGTGACCCAATTTTATCATACTTGTTTTTGGGTCGGTAGGCACTTTTTAATAAAAAAAAAAATTTCAAATGCCATAAAAAACACTTGAGTGGGCGGCAATTATTTTTAGGGTTATTCGGAAACCGGTCAAAATATATAATTTCATCTTAGATCTTAGGCACGCACACTTTCCGAAATTCCGTGGAATATTTGAATTTTCAAATCGACTGGTAGCTATAGATTGTATTTCGTATTATATACCGTTTTTGTCTGATTTCAGATTAGTGGAACGATTCCTAATGGATGGATAGTATCCTTTTCACTAGCTTCCGTGTACTACTCATGAATCAGAAATGTGTGGGAGGCATCTACCACATCTATACCTCGAAATCTTTTATGAAAATTGTTATTCTATAAGCCAACAACTGTGTTATTAGGCCCACATACCAAATGACTGCCTGTGACAATATATTATATAGAACCAATCAATATCTTCATCACTCATTAATTCGCATATTCATGGCGAATTAGCTCTAAATCTTTTTAGCATATATTATTATAATTGTGTTTGATCGAACCTTAACCGAAACAAGCCAACCGCAACAATTGTCTACATATGCACTAACGTTATTTAAATACAAGACAGAAATAGGAGAACAAGATGTCCAAGTTGGTGAGTATTTGAGATTCATTATCAATATTTACTATTTAAAAGATGTTCTAATCCTGTAATGAGAAACTGTCTGACAAGCGAAAGGTTAACTCATTTGTATGGTTTACCCATCACACACCCCTATTATGTTTATTGTGTTGTTGAGACATCTATCTCATTAGAAAAATCAATTATGCCTCCAAATGCGGAAAGGATTTTTTTTCATGTTTTCTCAGTAAATTTTCGAATTGCATAGGTAGATTTAATTCTGTGTTACTCTAATGAATCACCTTGTCATCTAGCACTCACAACGGGATAAATTACTCCCATCTCATTAAACATCCATGGCAAATTACTGACTGTCGAAACGCACAGGGAAGAAGGGGCTGATCTATTGAACTATCCAACCCATAAATCTATCCCCATTTGGAACTATTCATGATTAACCACGGTGTGTGTGTGGGGGGGGGGGGGGGCGGTAGGAGTGGAGAATATGCGAAAAATTCTTGTGCACAATTGTATGATCCCCCCCCCCCCCCGACCCTTTAATTAAAGTCTTGTGCAAAATTCCTTGGTTCCTTGAATGACCCCCCTACATCATTGTAGTTCTGAGTCTGCAAAAAAAAAAGATGCCCCCCCCCCCACACACACACATACACACTTTTAGATTCTGAAAATCCCCCCCCCCCCCCCCCCCTCAGTGCTTAAAAATGAACAGTCCCTGTCTTCGTTCTCTATAATACCAAGATCGAACCGTTTAGATATTAGAATGATAAAATTATCGCTTCACCCAGCCAACTTGGGCATTCGTTATCAGGAGGGGAACATTTCCCCCCTCCATCTCACCCCCAGTGCCAGGCAATGATAGGGCTACATCCGTTAAACCAGGCTGATGAATGACCAACACATTGGCCTCGACCCAAAGGCAGGCCTAGAAATGGAATGTCTATGGTAGCCCAGACAAAAGAGGTTCATCATTTTGGTTTGTACAACGGCGGCTGCGCCAAACCACTCACAACGAAGGACACAAGATGGAACAACCATCAATAAATAAGTTGTTTACTGTTTATGCCGGGCGAGGAAACACTGTTCATGTGAAGCGCCGTTTGTAGGGCTATTACTCTTCCTTTCTTTCCTGAAGCCATGGCCTGATCTTAGAAACACATCGCGCGATCGTACACGTGTTGCTCATTATAAATTAATAATACCCAGTCGTCCCTTTATTAATTGACTACCTCTAATAATGAGCACTGATCTATATAATAATAATATAGTTTCATAAGATTTGCTGTTTGTCTAGGAAGCTCTTCCGAACATGATGTTGGTGCTATAATAGATATCCGAGTATGCACGTATTGACCTTGGGAAAAGACGGAGCAAATACTATCTATAGCAGCTGTACTCCCCATTTCCGTGATAGTATACATCAGAAGAGGTTCAGCTATCGCAGAGATTACGTACTCATTTTAAGCTTACCAATTTTTCTTAATCATACGTTATACATCGCAGTAACATAAACTATGTCTTGTTTTTGTTCGATCCTTTCTATCTGATGTCTTGTTAATCATATTAAACCAGAGAATAATGTGTAATAGTGTTTCATCCGGCACGCTAAAAATGAATCGTGTGAAATTGTTTTGGTATATTGATTACACAAAGGAAACACCCGGCTTAGGCTTAGGCTTATTCGATTTATTCGTGTTTCACTTGCCCGTATAAACAAGTGTGGTCGATTAATGATATTTTGTTTACACATTCCAGTTATTGTTAGGCCACAGGCTTTAAATTTAGTTATACTTTCTCATTTATTATTATACAATACTTAAAACGTCGCGAGAGAACGTTGGATCGGAATCTTAGTTCTCAGCGAACAATGAGGTTTTAAATTTAATGCCTTTAATACGATTCTCGCTTCTTATATTGACGGCTGGTTGGAGTTTACTGGCATCGATCTATCAATTGTTTGGTTCAGAAGTATTTCTATAGACCGAGTTGTGATATTGAACCTGTTCCAATACCAAATTGATTTTCTCCAATCAAGTTTAGAGGCTTCCGGGATTGGAAGTATTGAAGGTTGTGATTTCTTTGACAATTTATTGACTGGCTTCTTTGTGAAAGGCTAACGATGTGAATTGACTTACGCCTTGGGCTTCTTACTACGGATATATGTGGAAATATTGTTCCATACAAAGCAGTATTATATTTAAAGTTCGTATTTTATAATTAAGAATTACCATCTCGTTTTCCTTCCCATCTGATCTGCCCATTATTATTTTTTAAACGAGTTCTATTCAGGTTGTGACAATACAGTCATACTCTCACTTCAAAAGTGGTTTTCATCGTGTCCTGTTATCAATCTATAAGGTATTGCATATAGAATAAAGGTGATATTGCAGACTGCACGTTTATATTAACAATTTTCGACAGTCAAGATAATGTGTGAAAAGGAGCCAGATGATAAAATTATCTGCCATCTGCCAGATGATGTGAGATGAAGGCTACGTTCTAATATTTTTTCTAAGAAATTTTATTTGCGTGACATTTTCGGATGATCCGGTAATCTCATGTACACAAAGAAGAAGAAGAATCCAGACTTTTGTGGGAGAAGTTAGGTGGGACGCAACAGAAACTCTGTACAATATTTCAATAGGACCCGGCTGTTTGCCAATAGTTACATTTTACAGTTGTATTTTTACTATGCATCGATGTACTTATTCCATTATATCCTCATATAGAGCTACACATAGCTTATAACGTCCCATCGCCCCGCTACAGTCAAATGTCACAGTGCACTTCCCCCACTCACACACCATACACCCATCGTCAATCTGCTCTACAAGCATACAACACTTTATTTGACTTAGTGCGTTTGACCCTTGGCGCCATGCCCTGGAGTTACGTATGAGCAATCCCCTTATATATCAGCCCTCCGCTGTGCCAGCTCAGAATAGGTCTGCTCACTCCCTCAATGGGGCAGAATGCATGGTGCAAAGTATAAACCAAAACACCTTGATTACCCTTCCGAAGGCTTTATAAGTTCTGCTACTTTGCATGTATATCTCAGTCCTTTACTTATACCAAACCCATGTAATGTTCACTGACTTATAAAACATATATAATAAGCCCAGCTAAGCCCACCTTCTTTCCCCACAAATTGGCCATTATGCGCTACAGGTGTAAGATATCAGTTCGTTTATATAAAGAAAGAAGACTGCTTGGTTTTGTTTTCTGTGTGGTTATATCAAAGTGGATCCCTTTTCATAAGCCTCCCTCTATTACACGTTTTCAAAAGCGCCCCTTTCATTGCCTGTGTTGTTCTGTAAGCCTTTGATACCGGTTTTTAACACCTTGATTCATATTATATTGGAGCTGTTAGTAAAACAGAGTTTGCCGACAACCTTGTTGCTGAATGCAACTGCTGATTCAGCCAATATGATTATTAGGAACTTGAATACCAACTCTGGCTGGTGATATATTCTAAGCCATGACCTTTAAAGGCCTTTAGAGCCAATGGGTACACCTATATGAAACGGGGGTAAGGGGCTCGTAGGGGAGGTCATCCTATATGAAGATGCCTTTTATTATAATTATAACAACGGCCTATTGATAAGCAATATGTAAAAATATATCTTAAGATACTTGATTGGCTATCGATAATTATTTCTGAGACAAACAAAAAATAATAATCGTGAACAATCAGATGGGGTTTTTAATAAAGAATTTATCACTACTAGTCTAGGTGAATACCAATTATAAGTGTTGTGGTTTTTTTTTTTAGTTTTCAAAGTATTTTTAAAGAGAATATCTGTGTTGCAATTTCATGATGTGTTTTATCACCCCATTTTTTCAGACTTTTGGGATACGGCAGGACAAGAAAGGTTTTCTAGTATGCATCCCTCCTATTACCACCAAGCACATGCCTGTATATTAGTAAGTATGCTTACAATACTACCGGGCCATTGATATTGATTTTTGATTATGTTGGTTCGTAGCCATTAGCAAAATATAAGGTCGGCACATTGTGATCTTTACCTGTTGGGGAACGTTCTGGATACACAGAACTGAGACGTTATTTGGACAGTTACCTGCCATTTTAACATCTATTATTATTGCCTGACTCCATTTGTCCTAAGTGGACATACCTGGAATCCACTTGAGACAGTCTGCAGCTGTTAGTTCTTTCTAATCAATATCATTTTTCTACTATTCTCTGTTCGCCGTTGTATGATACTAGTTCATGCTTTTCCTAGTAGGTATAGACTTAGAAGAACTCAGTATTAGGAATAAATTATCAGTCATTGTTGTTTTCATTTTCGTTGAACGTATTTAAAGCCAGGCAGTTTGTATGGAATATGTCAGTCTCAGATGCAATTTTTGTTGCGTGCATGCCTTCGTATTATGTCCTAATAGATGAATAGTTGGTCCGTGAGTGATTCATCAAATCATTAACCACTTGTCTTAGCATATTGAAGCTTTATCTTTACTATTTACTCCCGCAACCCTATGTGTTGCTCATAAAAATCTAAATTTTAATTCAACTTCCTACCGTAAGTCTCTAAAAATTATAAAAATCTTACTCAATATTCCCTTTTGTCTATAGGTCTTTGATGTTACAAGAAAAATCACTTACAAAAATCTGCCCATGTGGTACAAGGAGTTACGAGAATATCGACCAGAGATACCATGTTTATGTGCAGCAAATAAAATTGACAGTAAGCGGTACTTTCATTATTCTATAGAGCCTAGAGGTATGGGAAAGGTACGCTTGAAATGGGTCTTCGGTATCTTAAAATGATACTACATGTATGCATGTCCACAGAGCTCATTTCGTTGCCCATCTTGACAAGTCCCGATATAACGGTATTTTACAATATTGCCGGGACACGTGCATTACTACCCTCTTTTAACAAATATGAACCAGAATCGTAATAACGGAGCTGTTGTCTTTTGCAGTTGACTATAGTATAACAAAGAAGAGCTTTAATTTCTCGAAAAAGAATCAGATGCCTTTCTACTTTGTGTCAGCATCAGACGGCACCAACGTGGTCAAGGTGAGTCCATATATTATCATCTCAAAGACTTAAGTGACAATGAATTGCTCTTTGATAATGATTTTTTTTTTTTAAGGATTTTATTTTAACTTGGTTACCGACTCCCCTTTCCGGGGCTGGTTCTGCCGGGCCAAGCCTTTCCAAATATTTTTACATCTATAATCCTTGTTGTTCGTTGGCTCGATACAGGAAAAATATGTACAGTATATACAGTTTTACTTCTGAGTACTAATTATCATTATCATTTCAAAGCTTAAATTACGGTAGTTGATATTTTTGCATTTCACTTCACTGTGCCACTCAGACTGCCTTTAATTGCCCAGTATCTTTACAAAGGTAATAGACAAGTCTATAATCCAGCTTCTTATTTTCCCTGTTTCTCTGTTCTAGTGCTTCCGTGACGCCATCAAAGCTGCTTTGGCCTACAAACAAAATTCTACCGATTTTATGGATGAAATAATGAGGGAATTAGAAGTGCGTATACTTTTTTCTTTTACTTTACACAAATGTATAGTCATTTGATCTTTTATAAATCCCCTGGTGTACTTATTGTTCTCATAGCAATGCATATGTGACTTAATCATTATTCGAATGTAATTATCACATGATATGTTATAACATTAGAGAATGGTCTCAGAATTTACCTAATTACATTGAGAGAATGGGGAATTGTACTATACATTAAAACTTCTATCATATATCAACTACTTAGGCTTTGTAAAGTGCGTATTATCTTTATCAGAGTGGTAGTATGATATACCTCCATCGCGTATTAAGATCGTATCATAACTTTTAAGGCAAGATTTATAATTATTTTAGACGCTTTTTACACTAGATTCGAGTAATAAAATAAGAGTGTTAAGAAAGGTCATCACTCATGTTTTAGTAGATCTGTTGCGTTTCGGTAAAATATATTACTAAACCTTCACCCTATTTAAGTTACTTATCACGATCTAGCCTTTGGGTAGTGGTTCTCCCTGAGCAGCCATTCCTTGCACTTAAACAGCTGTTTCCATGGTTTTAGGATTTACGTGACATGCTATGTTTCTTCTTTCAGAACATGATAATTTATATCACACGGTTCCTTTCAGTTTCGCACCGAGTAGAAGCTGTTCGATGAACTAACCATTATTATATTCCTCTATTATTCAAGTGATAATAGATAAACACATTTTGATCTTGATATTAACAATTTTTACTTAAAATTCCATTTCACGCATGCTTGACGGCTACATCAAACATGATCTGATGGACGTCACTTCATAGCGCATCACCGGATGAATTCTTTTTGTAGCAATCAGTGATTTTCATCAAATAATCACTGGCTGTGAAGAATAGAACACTGGATGAATTTTGAATGAACAACACATTTACATACCACCTAACTCCCTTAAAGTGTCAGTTAACCCTGAAATTTAACATCAATTTCATTGCAAGTACTTGGTACTTATAGTAATCAATTAAGGCTGTGCTTATAAATGCATGATGTCTAATATCCCAAAAGTTGTGTTTAACCTACTAACTGACTCTTTAAGATTACATACGTTTCTTATCATTTCCCATCCCCCGGGTTGATTTAGGTTTTTGTCTATAAATGCAGTCATAATAGCAAGACAGTATGCTGTAGCAACTTTGGGATTGCTATATATATGACTGACATTGCGACTTTGCTTGAACGATGATCTAATAAATCCACTGTTAAGTTGTCACCCACCTCCTTTTCCCCGTGCTGCTTTTGCTTTCACCTAACCCTGACACTCTATTTCCTTAGTCCTGCATTTCAAGTTTTAAGCATTCTCATATGCCAATTTATGTATTTCTTTAATTCGTGCTCAGTCGTTGGATGCATTTCTTGTTTGACTTACAGAACTTTGACATCGATAGTGGTATAGACTCGACGACGCCGTCTCTTACAGAGGCCAAGGAGGAGGACAAAGATAAGGAGAAGCGTCAAAATGGGACCGCGGCCACGTAAAGCCATGCCGGTTCCCCCTAATAACAATTGCACACTTGATGATAATTTTGTTAAACTCTCTCGAATTATACATGCACTCTGAGGACTTTTTCGCGTTATGTATCCACCATCACAACTTACAGTTATGTTCCCTTCCCAAAACTTTGTGAAAGAAGGAGGAGTCACAGTTATCAGTTTGAAGGACCATGCTTGTGAATCATTGCAGAATTTTGATATGGACGGAGAATGTTATTCATCGGAGAAAGAAGATTCAGAAAGCAGTGACAACAGTCGAAACAGCAAAGGGTATCCAAAATCATGAAATGTTATGAGTTAAAACACAAACAACACAACTTCCTCTGGAAATTCTATTTAAAAGGTGTTTATTTGTTGTATATCGCATTAGTTGTGTTTTTTATGATCCCTTCCTATTTTAAGATGGGCTTTCTTAGATTATGATTTATCATTGCTGAGTTTGAAGCATTATTGCATTCCATTTTGTGTCATTGTTTTGCACTTAAACAAGAATCTAATACCTAATCCATGCACTGAATTTGAACTACATCCCTTTAGATGGGGGGTCAGGGAATAGACCTGTGAATGTATATCGTATCCTTTTATTTTTTTTCTGGGGTTTGTCAAAAAGTAATTCCCCGGCATGCTGATTTCTCTTGGCACCAAACATGTCAGTATGTGTTTCAGTTTGGTTCGTTGTGTGAAAAGTGAAAAATATAATTCCTATCGCTATACATGATCAGTGCGGGTCACACACTACTAAGAACTTCCGTTGAGTGTATCTTTCTCGATTGTATAGATTGGAAGTATTCTCACTGAAGACATAGTAGTTATTTTGAAACTTCCTTCCTAATTGCTTAAATCTTTTAATTTTTTGGCATCAAAGATCATAAATGCATTCGTTTCAAAGCTGGCCAGTTTTCACTGAAACACAGGTCTACGTTTTAGGGACTTTCATTACTGATGAAGTGTCGATCCTGCATTATTATTTGTTTTCACCGAAAAAGTGAATGGACTGACTCTGAGGGATCCTTCTTCAAGCTGGCGATCCAATCAAAATTCAAAGAATCCCTAAATCAGCTTTATGAAAATAGTTTCAAAGTTCACCGAGTAGTGTTTTGTCAAATATCGAACAATGAACCGTTACGGTTTGATTTGGTGTCTGTTTAATAGATTTATCTGTGCATGTTTTGTTGTACGTATGGTGTTGACAGTAAATTTGTAATGAAAACTGTTACCTTCGAGCAGACTGTGATTTGCACCTGTAAGTACTGTTGGCATAATATAGCCAATAGCTTCCCGTCGACCTCAGTGGGGCACAATCAATACGTATAATTAGCTAAATTTTGTGTATGTGTATATTTTTCTCAATTAGCGTGTCAGGTGAGAGAATTTAATTGGGAAATAAATGAATAACCAGTATATTTTATCACACTTTAACTTACTTTACCACCGCATGTCCTTCCCGGTTTTAATTCTCCATCAGTTACTAATTTGATAAATCAAACTCACTAGGCCGGCGATTTCATGGCATATAATTAAATCTAATTGTCGGTGTGCTTGGCCAATATACAAGTATTCCTTCTTCTAGGGTAAAATGTTGGGATCTATGTAACAATATTTTAACTACAGAAATGTTGTTATCTTTAAGTACTATCACTTCTGGTGTTGATCGGTGTTCACTAGATAGTTCAAGGAAATTGTTATGGAAATTACTCGTATATATTTTGTGAACTGATGATATTTTTAGACTAAGCCACCCGAACACAACAGAGTTTGCTGTATTTCGATCTAATTTTACACACGTCATAAACAATGAAAACAAAACTATTTCACCCAACGAAAATATATACTTATGCTTGATTCCATCCAGTCATATGTGACGCAATCTTAGATTATATGATGTATAATGTATTTGTATGATGTATAAAGTTATTTATGGAGTGCCTGCCTGGTCTTAGTACCACAAGAGTACCGTATGTATAATAAATAAAGCTCATTGTGAATAAATCATGTCAGGAATATTACATGCGCTTCTGATTTTGCCTCTCTCAATGGAACGTTCAACTTGTAAGTCTTATCGAGTTTTACCGATGTGTTTTTGTAGCTTGAGAACTCTACGGTTAACTATCAATGCTTGCTATGTTTATGTCGACTACAAAATATTCAGTCACCTCATAAAATACTTAGATGTTCACAAAATGTTTTCCTAAATTTTGAAGAATTCAATTAACTAGATCATACGATCCAATCAGTTATTCAAAGATATAAACATACTTGCTGTATTCCCCATGTAAATAATGACTAATTACATATCGGTTTTATTTCAAATTTTATTATGTCAATAAGTCGCAACCATGCCATTTTAAGTCCCTTTAATACACAGTTGATAACAAAGTATAATATATATTATATTGTACATTCCACACGGGGGGAGTGTATGTAAACAGACTGCTTCAAAATTTAAAAGTACATTTCAAATCTGAGGAATCACTCATCAGGATGAAATGGTCTATATCAAAATTTAAATCAACTAACAGGCAAAGCTGCCATTTTGTGTTTCTTTGCCTTCTTCATAGGTCTCACTTCTTCTATTCTCCGTTTCTTGGCCTTTTGTTTGGAGAGGTTCTTTTTCAACTTTTTCTTAGCAGCAAGTTCCGGATTGGTCACCAGCTAGAGAACAAGCATGAACAAATTTTTAATGCGACAGATGTGAGAAACACAGCACTGAACATAATTCTGTCGTGTCCCTGGAGTCAGTCAACTTGAAAATTAAGAACATAGAAAATGTCAATAAAACCCTGCAAATTGGGCGCGAATAACTTAAAAATCTCCAGTTAAATAAAAATAATTTTAAATATTTTTATTGGCCTTATTATGAGAAATAGAAAACTCACCTCTGCCGCACGCTCCCGTTTGCGAGTCTGCCTTTTATCCACAAGTGTTTTTAAGATGGAAGCATAGTGTTGAGTAAACACTTCCACTCCAACGGTCGCTTTCAGCAAGTCTATAACTTCCTGGGCTAATTTCCTTAACGTTTCATCTGTAGAATTATAGGAATAATCCATTTGTATTCTTACACTCAAGTTGCTGGTATAAACAGAAAACTAGAAGTTCAATTTACATCCATTTACTATTTATATATTCATTCCGTGATAATTATATATACATCCCATAAATATAGCAGGGGCCTGGAAAAAGCCTTGAATTTGGAAAACTAAATTCAAGGCCTGAAAATGGATATTTAGATCGAAGAGCCTTGGAAATCATCATCTGGACCTTGAATCCTGTTGGAATCTTTTAAAGGGCCTTGAAATTTTCGAAGGTCATCAGTTTCACTCCCTTAACATACACATACACCGAGTGACTCATTCTCAGTGATGGATATAAAATCTATCTAAATGTAAAAGGTGTTGAACACATCAGTCACTGGCCTATGTACACCAATAACTACAACACCCTGGTCCCGTCATTAGGGATCTAGAAAATAATTTAAATAGGCCTGGAAAAGCCTGGAATTTCTTCGGCCAAAAACGCGATCAAAAACTCATATTATTTCTGAGTAACAATGGGGGTGGGGGTGGACATTTTGTGGACATTATGTTAAAATGATCTTTTCTAGCACTCACCTGAATTGGGCGATTTGTCTGTGAGTTCTCTTACTAAAATGGGCAGGAACCTATGGAGATAGTCGGGTAGGCCTTCCTGGCCCAGCTCGATGGCAATAGCAGCAATCCACTTGAATACACTGGAACGCTGAAAGGGAGGATTTAGTGGCGCGTTAGTGTCAGTATCATTTTTTTAAAAACAGATTTTCACTCTGACTCAAAATCCATACTTCTATGTTTGCGCTCTAAAATAACACCTAACATAGTATGACTTTATATAAATAAAAAGTAGACGACACCGCATTTACACAAATTTATGCTTAAACACACACCGGCTCCTCAAGATTTTAAATAATCGAAATAACACACTTTATTAGAATAAGCAATCATACACATATTATATATATATATATGTATTTTTTTTTATTAATTTAACCCAAATGTATTTACCTTCGACGTATCTTTGGGATTATTGGCAATCTCTGTATACACTTCGCCACACAAACGCATGGTCAGCCATTCTAAACTGGCTGTCTTCTCGCTACCCTCCTTCGCCTCGCCCCCATTACTTGCAGGTTCTATACCGTTTGATTCGCTATCGAGCTTGGCTTTTTTCGATTTTATATGCGCCTGTTTGGGGAGATGCCGCAATACTTTGCCAAGGAACACTAGGTTCTTTAACATCTATAAGATAAGAAGAAATGCATGCTGTTAACTGGGAATATACAACAACATTTTTTAGTGATGTTAAAATACTTTAAACTGGCAAATCGTAAGTAAAACATATATGTCCACCAAAGCTAACATTTGGATGAATATGAGAATGTTGGATGACTTTCCAACCCCCAACGCCCTTCCTGTACAAACCACGGTAGAAGTTATATATCACAAACCTGGTTAGCAAGCTCCTGGTCCATCTGCGTCTCGGATAGTTGTTTGCAGAAAAGTCCGCATAAATCATGCAACTGAAAACGTACGATAAACACAATGTAACATGGATCCATGAAGTTAAATGCACTATTTAGAAACGTTGATTACACCAGAAATATACCAGCTGAAAGCGTGGTCTAAACAAAATACCCAACACACTGAAACCAATAAAGAACATCGAATTATAAAAAGCAAACTCTCAGCGATTTTTAAAAAAGTAATAATACATGGTCAGTGTTAGGCCTCTAGTTTAATACAGCAACAGATAAATTTCTTCACCTTTTCAACAGTGTTGTTCTGGAGGTAGAGGCTAGACTGCTTCTTGACTGCTTTCTTAGATGGTTTCACAAGCTCTTGTGGGTTCCAGGCAGAGAAGAGCAAGCCGAATATCTGGGCCGAGATGAGTCGTACCCATACATGCGGGTGCAGGAGGTGTTCCTCCATATGACCTGTAAGGTAGGCAAGGTATTCTATACTGAGGGCCCGGTGAGATACCTTCCAGTTTAGATATTAAGTTTAGATACACTTCATCTACTTAAATAGTTCCAGAAGTGACCAGGGACCATGTTAGCGACCCCACGGCTAGTTACCATGGAAGCAATAGGTTGTCAAGTAGGCTCGTCACCTCTGACCAATCAGATCCGAAGTTCAACAAGTAAACCACGCCCCAGTCAGTTGAAATGTATTAAAGGATGACCAGTTGGACAGTGTTGATCACAGACGTCACCTCGACCGGGTTTTGTCGTTTACTTGCCCATTATTCCTGTCACGTTTAACAGTGAATAAACCAGTTAACCTAGTTTCACTTGATACAGGCCAAACATGTTATTAGTTAGTGTGATGGCGTCTCACTCCCGCCCCCCCCCCCCCCTCCCCAGGACCGATATGAAAGAACGGGATTAACTCCTACTACAGGACCCAGCATACACGATGTTTCTCCTACCTTAAATTAAGTTTTATTATTATGATTATAAAACACTGGTATATGCTCGTACCAGGATCAAGGCTGCTCATAACAGCATAAAATACATAGTGTGATTATGAATAGTAGAAATATAAATTTCAAAGTTAATTAACAGAAATTATGCTTACCCCAGATACTGTTGAGTTCCGTGACCCATTTCTCTTTACGAATTAAGTTGCACTCTCTCATAATTTTGCTAAGGAAGGTAAGGACGCTGTAAAGAAGATGATCCAACTCGCGCTCCTCTCCCTCGCTGTCTCCCTGTAAAAGAGTAACAATTGTTAACCGTACATTTTTTATACTGTTCGATCTAAAATGCACTTCTCGAATTTAATTGTCTGTATGTTTACATACCGTATTGTACCGCGTGGGATCGATTTGCTGTTCGATGATAGGTATCACAGTCGATATGTGGCGTTCGAAGTTAGTGCTTTCAACTTCCACAATTACTCCGCATGTCAAGGCGGCTAATTTTCTCAATGCAATCTGGAAGCAGATGTATGGATTATGATTCTAGCCTCTGGGACCAAAGAAGTAATATAGCACAAGCAACAACACTGAACCCAGAATAAACACACCATAAGCTAAGAATAGAGTAGATAGTATAAAAGGAAAGGAAATCCTACAAACGAAAAAAAAAACGGTTAGTTTTCGAAATTTATTTTCCTACGCGTTTCGACATTTGGTTGTCTTCATCAGGGAATGGAGTAGATAGTTAATACATATCTCAATGTTACTCTCTCCCACTAATCTTAACAGCTGCCATAGCGAAATGTATTAGTTAGCACTCGATATTTATTATATATGCACAGTAGAGACAGCGCAAAATAGCCTGGTCTTGACATATAGTTATATCCTGCTGTATAACTGTGTTGAATAAAAATAATTTAAAAAAAGTGATAACGTATAGTGAATACTATTCAAAGGGAGACATATCTCCATTTGAAGTTCATGGCGTTACATTAAATGACATTTTGGACATTGGGTTTC
The DNA here is from genome assembly GCA_942159475.1 of Sthenelais limicola. NCBI lineage: Eukaryota > Metazoa > Annelida > Polychaeta > Phyllodocida > Sigalionidae > Sthenelais > Sthenelais limicola. The sequence continues at coordinate 63,460,900 of OW804097.1, read as the reverse complement.
AATCTCATGCAAATTACATGCACCGACAGCACGTGTCGCATTGACATTACCTTGTCATCCTTGAACCACTCTACAGCAATACCAAACAATTGGTCTCGTTTTTCCATATCCAACTGAAATTTCGAAGCAGTCATTTTTTTAATAGTATACCAAGAACACTGCACCAAGCACAATAAACACTTGCTCTAAAGGAGAATCGTACATGTGATTAATTATACTGAGAAAGAGATGCACAAACTTACTTTACTAATGAGATGCTTCAAGGCAAGAGCAGTCTGTTTTCTGCACTTAGCTGACTCGTCGTTCACAAGTTGTGAGGCCAGAGGCACGAAGAACAACCCAGCATATTTATGCAATAGTTCCTGCAAGATTAACATCGGGACAGATACATTAATAATTCCCAATCAATTTCATGTTACAGATCAATATCTGAAAAACAATCATTATGGATATGTTTAAGGATAAAAAGGAAAAGTTCAACGTTATATAAAAATGATTAGGAATGAACCACCATGAATTCTTATTATTCTAATATCTGCATGATGGTTTTTTTAGAGTTAATCGTAAAATGCTGTTAACTATAAAACTTACAGAAGGAAACGTTTCAAAAATCGTAGCCAGCATTTCTAGCGCCGATTCACGCCCAGTGTCGTGTTCATACTCCAGCTGAGACACGTAGAACTCCAGATGTTTTTCTACTTGGTTACCCAGAGGGTAATTGAGGAGGAACTTGATGGCAACCTTAAAGGAAACGATCAAAGTTTAGCTTTTGAGATACAACAATGCCCACAGTAACAGTTAAGTGCTCGGGACAATCTTGGCAAAGATACAACAGAGAGAGTGGTTGCTTAACGCTCCTTTTATTTACTTACGTATAAAATTGGTAATTTATCAGTGCAATAGAAGAGGAAACACGCTAACAATGGTTCATTTACATACGTATAAGGGAGACAGTAAGGACTTTGTCCAATGCAAAATAATACATCAACTATCCGCATTTTTAATTCATCGTCAGAATATATATATAGTTGGATAACATACCTGTCTACAGCTCTGTCGAACTTGACCATCGTGAGCGGATACAGACAGCTCCTCTACCCTCGCCATGACTTCGTGCATTTCAGGCACTATCAATTTCCGCGTCAATATCGCCTAATTACAGACGGGACAATGACAAGAAAACATGTCATAGAAAGAAATGATTACTTAAACCAAAAGGCTCGTATATCATGACCAGTTCATTATTACACTGTATAAACTTTACGCATTACACTTAAGTTTAATTAGCTGAGAACCTGTAGTTCCCTTTCTTGCTATCATTTTTTTAATTTCTCTTATCTTAGAGTAGGGTCAGTATAGACCAGACCAGGAACATCTGGAAGAGACGTATGTCTCCCTTTTGTACATTCTTAGGTGCAAATAAATGATATGTTGAATTCAGTATTGTTTACATGATGATTTTGATGATATTATATGGAAATATTATAAAAATATTCAAATAAATATAGAATACCTTGAGTAGAGTGAATGCTGTGGCTTGTCTAGTATGGTCATGTATATCCTGCTCTGCATAAGTGAGAAGAACCTTGAGTTGCTCTGTGTGTATCGTGTGGTAATCCACGTCACGGACGAGCACCGTCACAGCCTAGGTGTTGCAACACAAGCACATCATTTAGTAAACATAAACATCTAAGATTGTTTTCAAACGAGCGGAGAATAATTTGATATAATGGTCCGATCGTCAGAAAAAAAATCACTATTAGACTTCACCAATGCTCTAAAATAACCGGAATTCAAAACAAAAATGAGGTCCAAATTACAGTTCAACATAACCAACAGGTTTTTCAAATCAATGCAATACCGATATATACTCAGATATAGCTAGTATTTACATTTTAAGCCTAATTTAGCACAATTTACTAACTGGGTGGCCGATTGTGCATCTTCTGTCGGCCAGACCCATAAACATTTATTGGTGAAACAAAATGTAATCTGAATCATTGCCAATTGATGAATTACCTTAAAGCACATGTCAACCAGTTCGAAGTTATCGCCGGTAGATGCAGCGCCAGTTACTGCATACGATTTTAGTAGAACAAACAGGTTGTTGGCAATCTTCTTCACGAATTTCTTTAGTGCCGGAAGAGGGAACTTGAATATCCAGACGACACATCGGAGCGCCGAAGATGTCACCTGCATTTAACAGTTAAATTTCCTAACTAAAGCACTTTACACAACAATAACTAAAATGGTATTCTAATTCAAGGTCATATTGGCGATAAATAGATAGTACACGCTCAGTAATTAACTAAAAAAACAGTTAGCATTGAAAGTCATTTTCAATTTATCAAAATGCAAGAGTAGAACTGAACTAAAAACAACAATCCCAAGGCAAGAGACAGAAAGTTAAGTAACAGAAAAACAAACCTTAATATATTTTGAGGATAAACTAGTAGAAAGGATTGGAACATATGGATTCAGCAGTTTAGCATGTTCGAGAACTTTGTGATTTAACGTGGACTGCTTCAATAAAGTGTAGAGTATCTGAAATAGAAACACAAAATAATTAGTTTCAAGGCAAAACGAGTTCTACAGATAAGATTGGATGTGCTTTGTCTAAAGTACATATAATTCGTTGTCCAGTGGATATCCTCAAGGGGTTTAGGCTACATTCTAATGATGGACAACACTATCTAGATTAAAATGTCTTCATGAAAAGTTGATAAACAGTGCTAGAAGAGACTCACCTGCAACCCAAATTCGATAATTATATGCATGTTGGTTTTTATTGAAGTATTTGGCTTGGCACCAATACGTGAAGGATTGGCTTGCACTATGTATGCATTGGTAGGTTGTTGTCCAGGTTTTGGAGGAGCCACTTCTTTCTTCTTTCTCTTGTCCTCCCTATAAAATATAACATATTGTCATATATATATAATACGATGTTGCGTCGTTCCTCTCTTTCCATATATCTCAGCGGCTAGATTTTTCTCACCAATTCTCCACTGGAAATTTTACAAGTAGTTTTGACTCACTAGAATTACTTTTCCGAATTACGTCTAATAATAATTGACCATGGGATCAATCAGACAGTGGAAATATAATAAATTTCGGAAATACATGTGCTTAAAATAATCCACTACTTCAACATAGGGGAGTTAAGGTATGAGATTAACAATGAGCTTTTTTTAATCACTTTGATTCTGCAACCATGATTAAACTTACTTCTTGGCAGTAAGAGCGGGCATCTCGTCATTGGTGAGACCATAAATGAAAGTCATTAGATCCTGAATTTCCAGACTCGTATTGGTCACAAGGCCAGGAATTAGCCGTCGCAGAATCTCTTCGACTTTCTTGGACGTTTTATGACTTGAAGAAGATTCGAGGATCTAAGGAGCGGGAAAAGTAGTAGTTTTTAATTTTTTTTTAAATTATAAGGGATATTTTCTAAACTATAAGTGACAATACAACAGGACAAACAAGATGCAGCTAATAAGAAATCATATATATAAATAGCGATTATCACATATATGTCTTTATAAGTGGACTACTTACAGATTTAATAGGTGTAAATATTTTACTGAGGGACCCTTTGGTGATGTACTTGATGAGAATTGCGTATGAATCGAAGCTCTTGGTTGTCTTAGCCTCCATCAGTTTACTAGTAATTCCAATGACATCCTTCTCTTCCGATATGTCCCCAAATATTTCGTGATTGAAAACCTGTTGGTATTCAAAAACAATTAAAGACATAATTAAGAACTCTATAAGACTAAACTAATTAAGAACTTTCATAATTTCACGATTCTCTGAACACATTTAAGAACCATTTCAGTTGCGGTATTTGATTTAATATTTCCCAAGACAGGATTGAGGGTAGTACCAGGTTTTAATGAATTAAAACGGGGAAAAAACTTGGTTCAAATATCGTTGAGCTTTAGTGATAGGCACCACCCGCAGCTGGAAAAGAACTCGTAATATACATGCCTTATGATGTTCAATTGATATCAAATAAATAAAGATGATAAATACACTGTAGATATTACTTACATCAACAAGGCCTTCAGCACAAGAATCTAAATCCCCGCTGGTGAATTTAGGTCTGAGGTTCTCCAACAACATGTTTATGGTGAAGCATAGGACGTGGTACTGCAAGATGAAATATTATAAAATAAAAGGTACCGTTATCACAAGGAGGGAAAATTCGCCATCTCGAGAAGTTTCTTTCTCAAAAAAATATAACGAAGGCAAAATCGATTAGAGGAGTTGAAACTGACTGTCAAAATCTAAATGTCGGGGATGAAAGTGGGGCTATGGCAAAAATGCTGAAATATTTCTGGCCAATGCATAGGTGTGGGGAGAGCAGAATTTGAAGTTATTTTAATGATTTTAATTTAGAAAAGTTTCGACGAAATTTTGTTAAATGTTTCTGAAAATTTTAGATCTGTTCTGAAAAAATTGGGGTAAAAAATGATGGAATTTGGATGAAATTCGCCAATTTTTATCAATTTCAAAAATACTGATTTCAATATAAATACTGAGACTTTCATCCCTGTAAATATTACAGGGAAGGGAGACATGATTTTAGTAAACATTTACTGACCTGATATCCTCTCTTTAGACTCAACCTCAACTCCTTCAACACGTAGTGGAAGTACCTAGGGCCGAGGGACTGCATGATTTTACCCAGTGTTTCTCGAGTCATAGTTCGGATGTCAATAGCACGAGATCTCAAGAAGTGACATACTTTGTAAAGTACACTGGAAGGAAAAAGGACCAAGACGAGTGTGACATATTTCATGAATCTGTGGCCTAGGGGAAGGGTTAGAGACGGGTCGCTTAAAGCATAAGGCAATGGCCTAAAATATTAATATAGTTCTTTGTTAGGCTTCGTTTTTCGCTATTTAAATAAAGTATTAAAAATTGTACCGGGTATATTCTAAACCTTGACAAAAGTAAATGGAGATGATGAAACAAAATACTTCAATCCATTTCAAAGATGGAAGGACAGATCTTACCCTGGTAAATTGAAGTTGAGGGTTTTATGAGGGAGACTCTGCATCAGTTTGACGAGTGCAAGTGCAATAGGCACCCGCAGTACCTCTTCGTCTTCAGCGAATTTTGCAGCACTAGCTTTCTTATGTTGATCATCACTCTTGGTCTGGCAATGAAAAAAGGTGATATGGTATTACCTATCTACATTTCGTTATGCTAATACGGTAGTGCAGAAAAAAAAACCCATTAATTTCAATACATCTGATTATATCTTAAATTACTAAGGCTATTTTCAAATGAAATCTTTCTACTATATCAATCAGTATTATGGACTTCATAGGCTATCCCGGATCTGCCTTTGAAACTGACATTACATTACTTTACATTACATACCTTTCTGGTAAGACTGCTGTGCAAGCCTGGAATTATTTCCTTTATAATTATTCGGTGAATTTCTGTGGCGAGACCCGCTGAGCACATGGTCATTGCACCCAATACATAGGGGGCCTTTTCTACAGCAGCAGCAGCGACACTCGTCTCCACAGAATCCTGTTCTTTTTCCATTTCTTCTTCCTTTTCTTGTTCCTCTTCTTCCTCTACTGCTTTGCCTTTATCTTCATCTGGTTTCGCTTCGCTGTTTGAACTCACGTTATTGTCATCACTTGGCTTAGTAGCCTTGGCCGACTCATCTCCAGATGCATTCTTGCCGTCTTGTTCAGTTGTCTCAGTAGGAGCTTTAATTTCTTCTTTTGCTAAGATGGGCAAATAGAGATAGAAGAGGTTTTAATCAATACACGGGGACGCGCATTCCGCTCTCAAGAAAAGCAGAGGATTGAAATGAAAAGATCATTATACAGAAGCATTCGGCGCAACTAAACCTACCGACTCCTGGCGCTTTGAGGGCAGTAGAACTGATTTCTGTTGAGTTTTGCAGGTCGAAGTGGAAGCTGTCTAAGATAGCCACGATCATCCTGAAAAACATTTTCACATTTTCAAAACAGGAATCCATACCACATATTACTAATTATATTGTATATCATGGTTGAATTACTATAGGCTTCTTAAGAAGAGATAACAATAGGAGAGGTTTGAACAATTGTACTATAAAATTGTCTCTTGATGCAATAATAGTTGGTATTTTTTTTATCGTTACGGGGGCGAAACACCTCCTGTCCAGATCTTCCCTAACAGTTAAGCGTAAATTGTATCAACAATACAATTCTGTCAACTCCAAATAAACAACCTTGTGCTATTTAGAAAAAAAATACTTGAACACAAGAATTTAACACCTAACTAAAAAGCGACTCATACACACATACCTGACCATAAGTTTCTGGTTGTCCAGAGACTTGGGTAGTTGACCCAAGTAGTACTTGAGCATGCTAAGGTATTTACTCCAGGGCAGAGCGCGAGCCATACAACTAATAGTCTCCACTACCGCGTCCATGATGGCCGCCTCCTTGTGATAGTTGGCGTCCCGGATATAGGCCGTAACCATTGGCAACAGGAAACCTACCATGGTTTCTGTCATGAAAGGGCGTTCTCCCAATGTGCGAGCGATTTTCCTCATAGCTCGTCCCCGTCGGTGGAGCTAGAGAGAATTTTATATGAATTCGTCATTATAACAGGTGAGTACATGTACAGTTCAACAATTTGGTCTCCAAGTATGTTACACATATATAATTATATATATATTATTGATCTCGACAATCAAACAATTTACCATAGTAATAATCTTATACCTCCTCCGAACTGATTCAAAACTGGGTGCATATCTTCTGAATGAAAAAAACATTACTAGAAGAATGCTATACACATTCTTAGGAATCTTCTGATTGGTGTAGTGTATTTTGGAAAAGTTGTTGTGCGTTCTCATTAGTTAAATAAAGACAAGCCGTGAGCCGTGATGACGTACAGCACTCGTACAGGTTAGGTGCTTTTTGCCTCATCTCAACCAGATTACTAGAAGATCGGACCCGAATATTTTAAAACATTTTTTTTCTAATTAGACACATGTGCAAACAATGTACCCAATACATGTAGTTGGTATAGCTTGTCCCGGTGGTCATCAGCTTGAAACCAGACATAATTTAAAGTTGACATAAAACCGTTTATGGGCTTGAGAAGAAAGTGAGGGAAAGTAAGCATTACCTGGATGTGGACCATGTTGGCAAAGAAGTCAGCCTCTACGTCTGCTTCCATCAGCGCCGCCATGTCCTTGAAGACTGGAATAGCGGGGAAGTGTTTCACCAGATGAGACAACATGGTGATGTGTTCATGGCGTGCCACCTGGAAATAATATGAAGATGATAACTGAGAGTGTTTATTATACGTGGAGGGCCTTAGCCCCTCTTCGCCTTTGCATTGAATTGAGTTGAATGTTTCTATTTCTATCAAGGCCAATACATTTAACATTTCAAAATACAAATAAATTGAATTGATTTCTTTATTCTTTATTCCCCCTTCGCCTTTTCACTTTCTCCACTTATCCCCCCCCCCCCACACACACACACACCTCTCCTCCGGCATTCCCTTTTCCTCTTTCATTCTTCTCCCTTTGACACTATGATAGTGTAGTCGTTACGACAAACAAATTTCTGAAAGAACAGCTTACCTCAGAAAGTTGTTTAAGGCCTGTCTTTACTTCAGGAATGAGGTTACTATTCACAATCATGTTCATAGCTTCGGTGTTGTTTGGTCGCTGGGCGATATCGGCGATCATCTTTTGAAGACAGAGCGCAGCCGAATCCCTCAAAGACATGTCAGCCATCTAGTGAGTAAAATGTTGAGGAGTTCAAAGAATTAACATGGGTAATCAACATTTTTTTTTCATTCACCCCCAAAAAAGCCATGCCTTGTAACTCTGAAGAATGATAAAAAGTAAAGGTAATGAGTAAAGGTAATGAGTTTCACACGCAAAATGCGACATTAGAAATAAAATATAGAACAGTTATAAAATATTTTACTGAACACATAATTTTCGTAGGAGGATAAAGTGTGATACCCAGCCTCTCCAGCTTTGGAGCTTTACGCGGATCGAGCTGGCAAAAAATGTTAATTACAGGTAAATGGCAAGACATACTGTATTAACGAAGAAGGTACAGTTGTGCAGGATCATAAGCATGTAGGTGATGTAGTCTTCGCCTTCCATGGATACAATCAAATCAAATGCTTCTTTAAATCCATCTATTCGGGCCAGGTAATCAGGTTCTTCGATATATTTCTTGTCCCAGGAGTTCAACTGAATAAGAATAACATATTTATGATTTGAATAACAGTTAAAAGCATGATGTACTTCACATCGTCAAAATAATATACTTGTAATGTTACATAATAAATGATAGGATTTATTATTAAAGTTGCTGATTTATGTGTATGATAATCCAATACATTAAGGTGCCAACTATGCTGGATCATAACTATAATATCGGTCATCTTCACCATCATCTATTACAAATATTTTTCGTCTCATCGGGACTCACTCCATATTACCTGTGTTAAAAGTGTAAGTATTCAAACGTAATCTATAATAGCTACTGTTAATTAAGTGACCAGGAACGATGTGAAAGATGGGCTTTACACGCCTTATCCCCGTATTAAATCAGATGGCCAAGGGCATTGATTTGTCTCTTCTGTCATAAATAAAACAAAGATAAAGCAACTTCTTATCGTCGGACATCGCAGTAATTGAAATGATCACAATCACACACCTTTCTTACGACATCAGCCAGTTGTTGGTAGTTCGGTTCCCTTTCCGCAACAGCCTATCAAGGGAACAAGACAATATCAGCGAGGTATATATTTAGGATATTTACATTAAAAATTCTATAAGCTTTACACTAGGCATAAGACATGCCCTTGTTACACATATAGAGGCTGGACGAAGCAGAATTAAAATCGTCCAACCAATGTATTGCTTTATCAAGAGAATAAGCTTTTTTAAAATATTGATCGGATGGAATACATCGATTCCAACAATGTTACCTGAAGGGTATCGCCTAAAGCAGCACGGGAAGATCTAGCAGAGAGGGTGGAGTATAACTTAGCGATGGTTCTGCAAGAAAGAAATCCATGGAACGATATAATCTTCCCAAATGTGGCATACACATCGATGTGGCATAGAAGTAAGGACTAAATTGGAACAGATGTGAAAAACAGTGAAAGGCAGTGACGACACTTGGCCACATTAATATATATATGTAAAATAACTTTTGCTAAGTATCATATTTCAAAGGCATAGGAGTAGCTTATGATTATAATACTTAGCTTAAATGAAAGTTACGTATTTATAAGCGGATGGTTATGATATAACAAGTATAATATTGATAATAGAAAAAAAGGTTACCTCAAGAATATTGCTGGTTCGGGTGCTAGTTTTATCAAGTTTTGGGTAGATTCCAAAATGGATGTCTCAATGTCCACAGAACGATTAATATTTCGACTGAGGAAGGGGAAGAGTAGGGACACCATGACGCCGCATTGTTCCCTATCTGTCACGTACAGACTCAAGCTTGAGAAAACACAAAACAATACAAATTAAGTATTCAAAGTATGGGGCTTGCATACATAGGAGAAACAGACTTAAATAGTTAAAACGTTCTGACCGGGATAGATTTAAGATCAAATCTGGTATCAATAAGCTTTTCCCCAAGTCTTCAATTGGAAACCAAACACATTATTAATAAGGGACCTACCATGCAAGAACCTTCAGCTCCTTTGCTGGTAAGGTCTTCATTCGACCCTTCTTGCTTAGAATATCTTCCACTACAGCCTTTAGTCGTATAAGGACAGCGGGCACTTGACGAAGCATGAGATGAACACCCAAAGGTATGCCTGTGAGGAAAAAATAAATACATCAGATTCGTGAATGATCGCACTCAATTTCAGGCATTTAAAACAATAGGCTGGGGTTTGCAATTCGATTATGCAATGTTAACTGAAGTATCTTGAAAATATCATTTAAAAATAGTATAAGATCTACCTACCTTCCTTTCGTTCAGCTTCAACAACTGGCCCGACATCGATGTCAGGTGTTGGTTCTGTTTCCCCATCTTCATCGTCCTCTTCCCCAGCTTCCTTAGATGCGTCATATTCGGTTATGAGGTTATAGACTATGTCCATTACGACCTCCAACACTTTCGGTGAGGCCGCTTTAGCATTGAACAACTGGAAGACCATGGGTAGTACTGAGAAGCTGCTGTCAGCCCATGCTTTCTGCAGGAGGTTGAAGTACCTGTAAGTGCACACAATATGTCCTCTCAATAAACAAGTCCATTTGCAGGGATGAAAATGGGGTCATATCAAAAATACGGAAATATTTCTGGCAAAAGAAGCATTCATAGCCCCCCCCCCCGATTTTTTTAAAATCTTTGAATGGTACATTTTAGATAGATTTGGTTGTTAGTGTTAGTGTCGTTGAATGCCACGAGAGGCAGTGACCTCCGTCCTCGATCTTCCCGAGGCCGCTAAATGCATGCTACAGAAGCGGCGTCCTTCTCCACAAAGCCGGCTAAACATGGTCTCTGAGCACCACCGACGGCAAAATCAACCAGTATAGGCCTATCGCCAGGCCAAATCCCCCCCCCCCCTCCACCCAACGCCCCATAAATATTGCTGCTTATATACCCTTATTCATAAGTGGTTAGAGAATGCTTTACATACATTACAATCATAATCACTGTATAATATCATTAAAAAAATTGCCGAAGCACTGCACATTGTTGTAAGACGTTGAAATTGTTTAAACATTTTTTAAAGATGGGTAAAAGTTACCTTGGGTGCTGACTCCAAGTGAGGAAGAGTGAGAGTATACCAGACGGGCTGTGGACACCCTCGTTAGGCAGTCGTTCAAGCTAATAAGAATATTTCAAAATTGAATGAATGAATGAATGGTAGTGCACATGAGGTAGCCTATTTAATGTATAGCACATCATCTAATCAAAATAAAATGAAACAAGATAAACATTTCACACAAAAAATGTATGCATGCATACCACCATTTTGCAATATAATATCTTATTAGCTCAGTGCTGTGTAGTATAGTATTGAATTGAAATTTGATGTATTACATATGAAAAAGTGAAAGAACTAGAAACTGCAAACAGGACGATAAGGTCGCAACTAATCCTAAAACCATGATTTTGTACACGTTAGTTGGAATAGAACTATAATAGCAATTGGATTGCTAGGAGCATACATACCTGCGGCCATACAGCAACTTGGAAGATGCAATTAATCTCAGTGTTTGAGAAAGGGTAGTTGGTGTAGGTTGAGAAGAACATGTCAAGTCGTTGGAGGGCAGCCAGTCTGAGTGACCTCACCCAGGTAACTGCCTTGTCAAGAAGCTGTTCTCGCTTGTCTAGGAGGGTGGAAGCCTGCGCTAATACACCTATAATGATACGTAGGATGGACGGCAGATAGTCGTTCACAATCCTCCCCAGTTTCTGCAGCACTGCATCAATCGTACTAAGGAGGCTGTATGGATGAAAAATCATTCATATCAATAGGTTACCAGGCTGTTTTAGTTCAACTATTATTGTATAGCTAGTCTTCCACTTACGCTTGTGGTATATACTATCATCTAGCGTTCAAATGGGTGTTAGTGCAAAGAATGGGTGTCCAAACTGTATGTACTTGAATACAGGTTGAAGGGAGTTTAAGAGCATTAATAATAGTTGCAATATGTGCATGTATAAGCAATCTTCGCAATAGAAATAGATCGGTTTTGTTTATTCGTTATATAAGCTTTCAGCCTCTGAATATATACCTAGTCACATAAGAGCAGCCTATGTGCTCTGGGATTTGGAATATTTCCAAGACAGAGTAAGTAGCAGTTTATTTTAATGCAATTAGTAAAGTGATAACATGAGTGTCATTAGAAAAATTGTCATTAGCACCATAGCGACTCACATGATGAATTCTAAAAGTGAAATGATGAAGAAAGTAAGACACTGTTTCTTACCTCTGTTGCTTTTTCAAGGGAATAATTTCCGATATATTCAGGTTATCTCTTGTATCGTTCACAACTTCCGATAGGTCACCTAAGACGAATGAAAAATCAAATATTACTATTACATTCCAAAAACGAACAACAGACATTCATTCAAGAATAAATATTTCAATGAAATTGTATGAATCGTCTCATGTATACTCCTATATAATTAGCATTAAAAATAGCAGTAGCATTAGTAAAACTAAGTAGTTAGACACAGCAGTAGGCGGAAAACCATGGCTATTCTTCGTTGAATTAAACCCGTGAGCCTGCGTCATAATGATGTTCACTGTACGGATTCATGTATTTCATACTTGATTATTATTATTTGACTTGCTGTACAAATATTCTTAATTCAATAAAGGGACTCATAGACTTTCCTCGGTAATATCATCTGGATGAGTTTAATCATAGTGATCCAAGGCAAATATACCAAGAAGTGACCCACTGCTGCTATATATATGATGCAGGTGAGGATCACCAAGTTAGAAGAGATTCAACCATTTGCTTTTTCAGAGTGAGAGAGAAACTCACCTTTGGTGAATTGAAGGAATGGTTTGAAGACAAGCTCAAAGAATATCCTAAGTTCATGCTGCTGACATCCCCCAAGGAAACGGAAGATAATATTTCGCCTGAAATTGGAGTTCGATCTGCCCCCGGTATCTCGTCCAGTTTTCGTCAACATTTTGCCATACAAGATCCTGTATCAATTGAACAAGGAATGTATGTACAAGAATCAATTGACGCCAATACCTTCTCTTAGCCAAGATCATAAGAGAAATCTTTATTTTTCATCCAAACACAGAAACGATAGAGATATATATTATATGTGATTGCTTATATATTTAGCAATGTTTAGAGATATGTAAATCAATTCAACTTACGCCATGACAACGGGGAGAACGCCTTCTCTGTGCTCCTCTTGAATCACTCCAGTATCCTTGTCCACACTAAACAGGACAATCTCGTTTTTGAAGGTCCTATCATTCATCAACTTTTCCAGATTCTCCCTAGGGAATTATCAGTAAGCACATGTAAGGATCCACTCGGACGTTTAAATGCATTTTTAATTACATCCTACATTATTACAATACTCCTCTATTACTAAATGCTTCCACCAAACAAATGTCTTGTAGGTGACGAAATGTTGAAATATGTACGTATTGTTGGTTATTTTATCAAGGTGATGGCTACCTTAAAAATCGGTATAAATACTCACTTATATGGCATCAGGAATTTGTCTTTATAAGTTAAAATGCAATTCAAGGCAGCTTGCTGGATATCTGGGCTTCGATGAGGGAGGAACTGAAATAAGCAACATGTATAATATATAAAAAGTAATTCCTTGAAGCGGTACAGAAAACTAAAAATTATGTTCGAAAATTAGAAAATTCCAGTAAACAATCCAACAACCTAATGAAATTATCGTGACTTATACTACAAATATCCACCCCAGCTCAAATAGAAATCAATCAATATACCTCATAGTACAATTCCCTCAGTCTGACTTCGCCGTGGAGATTTCTTGGATTCCTAAGTTTGGCGAAGAGATTAAGATGAGTGATCAAGAACTTATTGTAGGGCCTCTGTTTTTGCCTCTTTTTCTTCTTGGGTTGTTTCTGCTCTTCTTCCTCGTCCTCTGCGTCTTCTTCATCCTCCTCTTGGTCCTCATCTTCTACTACTTTCACATCTTTATTCCTGGCCGCCAAATTTTGAGTTGGAGCGATATTGGCGTTGGCCGGGTAGAATTCTTTGCTAGATAAAAAGCAAAAGGAAACATGCATGTTACAGAATACTTACAACTGACTAAGCAAAAGGGACGCATGCAATATAATTATCCGATAGATGAACAATCAATGAACTACGGTTTTGTCACCTGGTTGAAAACGGTTAAGTGGTAATCGCACAAGTATTGCTCGATTAGGGCAGATTATATCAAATTTCTTAACGATTTAACCATGATTACAGAGGGATTAATTCCCACTTTCAACTAGGAAACCAATGTAGGAACTAGGAGAATCGGGGACTGGGACCTCCTTTTTGTAACCGACGCTAATTGCAAATAAAAAATGTCTTTATAAACTTGTATATCGTTAATTCAAAAAAGTTGAACCAGGGAGGTATATACAATCTGCACATACTTCCGGATTCGACTAAAAAGACGTTCAAACACATATTTCAGAGTGCAGGCTAACATACTCTAAGAAACGGAAGAAGATGGGGACGATAATCTTGGATCTCGGCTCACAAACCGCTGGGAAAGTTGTCATTGCTTCCCACACAAGTTTTCTGAAGTTGAAGTGGTCCGGTCTATCTACGGGACTCGTGCTGGACATATGGACACGGAACACACCAGATATTGTTGTCTCGGGCAATTCTAATGACTGCTCGTTGTCAGAACCGCGTTTCTTTTTGTTGATGGCCAAATGTTCGTCCGGAATATTAAACAGGGATTCTAAAACAAACGTACATTGGATATTAGTGAATAATTCAAGAACAGGCGAACATATCACGTCTTATTCTCCTTATTATATACCGATCACCATACGAAATATATATTTGTCCCAGTAAATCGAATACAATGAAAACAAGCCTACTTTAGCAGGGCAGTATCTCTACTCAATGGATGTAATGATATCAAGCTAGACCTGTTTTAGAAGCGGCCAACTCAAGATACTCCTCGTAGAACTTCCAGAAGTCTTGGGCTGGGAGTCCAGTGGCGTATGATTGAATAAGTTCCATGGTTGGCTCCCACAGCATTTTGAAGTTGACATACAACATGCCCATGAGATACCGGAGTGGAACCTGGGTGTACGACGTTATTATTAAGGCAACGAGCAAAGACTTTTCAATTAAACTAAAGAAGAGTCTTGTTGACGGTAAAATATTTCCCAATACAAGCTAAAAAAAAATCGCACAGATAAAAATTTGAAGTAATATTCTATGGGTATAAAATTCATAGGTAACTTTAAATATATTTAAGTGTAAAAAGACTTTCCATACTCTTCATTTCTTTTTGGACAAAATTACTTCGGATGGCCCCAGTGCATGTCCTGACCTTCTTATATCGTATCTAATATACATAAATTGACACTCGATATCATACTCACGGTGCTATAGGGTCCAATCGGAATCTGATTTTGCACAATGCCAAAATCTAAATTGCGGAGATGGAGGAGCTTCTGACGCACCGTCTGAATGCCAACATCAACTTTCTCTGCTTCAAGACATATGCGGAATATGCCTAGGAACTAATACAATGAGAATCACAGGTACATTTTAATGTTTATACTCCACCGTTACTGGTATACTTGGGCCTACTTTACATAGTAGGTCGTTATTAATAAAAAGAGGTGATTCATACAGTCAGTTCTTCTCGGTACAAAAGCAAGGGAATGCGAGTGTCATGGATTGGTTTAGTAAAGGTCTTGAATATAAGAGTTAGTCAAAGGCGTACCGTATCGTCATCATGAGACTGAGAAGGCATAGGAAGCTCAAACTGACAGCAAATCTGCAGCACTAGGAGGCGGATCTGGAATAGAAGAATTTAGCGAATGTGAACATTGTCCGAAATATAAACAGAACAGATAATGTATACAAGAACAATGTTTCTGCGAAAATATGAATACAAATGTGGATAATATGATTACAATAGAGGGTATCATCACCTTGGAATGTGGGGAAGAAAGGTTCCTTTCTATCATTGGTAAAACTTTCCTGAAGTTTGTTTCCGTGAGCATGGTTTTCCTGATTCCATCGTCAGTACTGGCATGGGCAAAGTAAATGGAAGCAGCCCTTAGCGCATGTCCATTGTCTTTGTGTTCACTAGATATGAAAATAAATATGTAAGAAATCATTTGCGACAGTTATTAAGTGATTAAACTTCCATTTTTCATTTAAAAGCGGCAAATAATGGACAAGGCCACACTCGCTACGATGCCGTTTTAAAGTGGCTAAGATAGTTAAAATGAGTAGTCATGAAATCGCGTGAAACCTTTTCAGTGTAATCATATGTGATACTCCAGTATCCTTGTCCACACTAAACAGGACAATCTCGTTTTTGAAGGTCCTATCATTCATCAACTTTTCCAGATTCTCCCTAGGGAATTATCAGAGAATGTATGTCCCTAGAGAAGGAACTAATTTCAATTTTATTGACCAATCACCACCCTGTATCAGTGACCACACCCCAGAATAGATAGTGACATGGAACTCCGACCTGGGGTTCCATAATTACAGATGCCAACCCAACTGGCACTTTTGATTTAACCTTCACATCGAAATGAATTTACTCACTATTGTGACCAAATATCTCATATACAAAGGATTACATAGTTTTAATATCACCAGGGATTAGTTAGGAAGGTTATAAAGTGCCAGATACCAGCCAATTCAGTAGAAATGTAGAAATTTCGTTACTCGGGAATAAAGGCCAGAACAGTGAGAAGTGTCACTTTAAGATTATCAATTAGTTTCATGCTGACTTACGAGAGCATGGACGTGATATCTTCGAGTTGAATCGTTTCAAAGAAATCTTCCACTGACAATTTCTGAGTGAGTGCGAGTATAACATCCGCCATGATACTACAACAGGACTCTGGAAATAGAATAGAAAATGTGTTCAGTCAGAATTGAATTGAAAGTATTTAGTTTTACTTTCTATAGCATGGGAATTTTACAAGGTACAAAACAAGGGCTTCATTGGTTTAACTAAGCTGTTAATGTAGAAAATATAAACTTCACAATCCACAAACAAATAATGACGAGATGCTTACCAACTGCTGATGGATTTTCTCTAGCAAGCTGTAGTAGTGCATCAAATACAAGCTTCAGTTTTATTTTGCAGGTTTTACCTTCCAAGGGCCTATAATAAGAATATAATTCAACATGTTATTAAGACTTCATTGATGCGAGTAACATTCTCAAATATTTGCAGCTGCAATTAAAAGGTAATGATACTATTGTGGACTAAGATACAGAAATATTATCAAATGCTGTTACCGCTGAGAGTGTAATTCAAATACCAAAGAACATTATAAAATCATAGGGTACGACTGGAATGACTACAGCAATAGAAGACGATGATCCCGTTGTTTAGTAATTTACTTGTGGAAATTATATAGAATTATATCAATGTCTGGTAATCTACGTCAACATTAGATGTGAATCCTAATACTAGTAAACCGAATTCCGTTCTATTACCTGATGTGGGGGATGAGAACAACAGTAGCCCAAAGAAGAGGAAGTTTATCAGCGTCTAGCGACTTTACCGTTGTAGAGATCTCCTTCATTATCAGGTCCGACACTTGATTTGGCTTCTTGTTTCTGTCGGCATTATTTGACGGAGAAAGTAAGGTTACAATGCCAAGATCGTAAGGCTATGCTCATATATATTTGCAATATATTTGCATCTTGATATACATATACTAAATGATGTAACTAAAGGACTGTTATGATGTAGTCTAAAAAATAATCACTGGCCACTATTTTTTTTAATTTAGAAGTACGTAGGCGATAAAGGAGTGAGATGAACTCCACTGACTATAATTCCGAATTTCGCTTTGAAACCACTTACTTGGATGATATGCTCCCAAAGTCGATCATGTATGTCGAGTATGAATCTAGACTTTCTCCGTCCGTTGGTACAGGAGCTTTACAAGATATAAGATCTGCTAGGGCTAAGATGGGAAGTGAAAATCTCTCATGGTCATCTGATTTAGAGCTATCGGCTATACATTCCGCACAAAACGCAAGCAATGGGGGAAGCACATCCTAGAAAAAGAAAAATAATCAAATACAGACATAATCTTCCAGCAAAAATTCAGTAAGGTAGTGGAATCAGATAAGGAAAAGAAAGTACATTGTTGAGGGATAAACCTAAACTATGACATACATTTAAGTTCTGGTACATGTAATTTTATATGCTCCATACCGAAAATGGCATTGCTTATAATCAAGATTTATTCCGAAATGTTATTCTCCTATCTCTTACCTTTTCGAATAATGAGAAACCAAGTACGCTCTTGGTAAATCTGACTTTGAGTTCGGGAGAATATTCACTGGTGTAAACTAGCTGTAGGAGAAGTGCCTGTTCTTTCATGGGTACGACAGCTCTCTCAGCCATAGTCAAGACAGATACTGTTGATAAGACCATTTGTCCAGCATCCTCTGGTAACGTAGAGCCTTGCAGTATGGCAGTTAGAACCTTAAAAGAAAATAAATGAAAATAAATATGGCTAAACGTATCTAGCAACTCGCAGAAATTACCATAGGGGTCAAATATGGATGTAGTCTATTATAGCTGTAAATGAAATACCTTCAATATCAAAGTGGGCGGCATAACAAAGGAAAAGGCTAAGGGTATAAGAATACCAAAACCTACCGTCGCAACTCTCTGAACAGGGAGGACCAATATACCCTTCTTGTATATTATAAGCCGATGGAGGAGTCGCAAGGACAAAGCGAGTTGATTTGAATGAAGTTCTTTCCTTTTAATAGCAGCTTTGCTGAAATTCTTATGGACCTCCTCGATATGGTCCTGAAAGGTATTAGATAAAGTTGAAGACCATGTAAATAACAATTTCCCAAACAGCACTTTATTAACGTGGTAAGTGTAAAGGCCTTGTCCACTAAGCCGATCCTCATGCGACTCTCACAAATGTAGTGGAAAAGGGTTCTCTGCGGCGCAAAATCGCATGAGAATCGCCTTGGTGAACTAGGCCCCTTAAACGTCCTAACCCATATGGAAATCTATTTTATTTTCTATATGGAAATCTAATACGATTCACTATTAATTTAAAGAATGAAATCATGCAATCAGTTTGCAGATTGTGACCAAAATGAAGAGATACTTACCAACAAAGGTGTCCAAACTGGGTCAGTATGCTCTTTGACTGTGTAAGCAGTAATGCTGTCGAGCATATATTCAAGACATTCACAGACATGATCGGCCGGTAAAGAGCGCACTCCAAGCTTCCCGAAAGCTACAGGCAGGATCTTGATAACAAATAACAGATACTAGATTTAATTGCATATGATGCGGTCATTTTTGGGGTAACAAGTTACAACCTCTAGAACACAAGTCACTAATCACAAAAATGGAGAATGCTGTCTTGGTCTATATTAAAACCTACCTTGCTAGAAGAAGTATGCAGTTGTTTCTGAACTCCCTTGACACTTTCGAAAAGTAGACGTCCGACACCAGATATTTGCTAGAGAAAAGATTCCAGAAGACAAGATTCCATTAATAAGTTTTATTTAAAAGAAAAAAATATATATATATATATATATTATGTATTCTAATGCAGAAATCATATGGGGAATTTGTCACCATTAAAGATATAATGTCTTAGAATAAATGAGCGGCCGGTAAGAAAGAGAGCTGAGGTCTTGAATTATACTCACATCAGGATGAGACTCCAATTCACGGAACATAAAATCGCATAGCTCTGGGAAATGTTTGACCTGTATGTAGAAAAATAAAATCTCACAATAAAGGGCAACTATGAACGACGAATGGGTTAGAATTATACATCAAAAGTCAACTTTCATCGACAAAGCATACACACCTTTCTCATGAGAAAAGCAAAGCTTTCGGCTGCGAAATTATTGATATATTCGCGGTACTCGGTTCCAAGAAGAGGCGATATCAAGCTGAAATGTAGAATATGATTTTTAAAACCATGTTTTCTGATGATATTATGAAGACGCTTTTACTTTCAATTTTACCGATTTCGGGAAGTTCATTTTCCAATAAGAGGATTTTGAATAACATGGTATATTAACGAACATCGGATGATCATGAAAAATCCTATTTGGGTAGTTCTCGATCAGGAAAAGAGAAAATTATAAACGAGACATGAAAAAACTAACAGCAGTAGTTTCAATGGACATAGCAAAGAGTAAATGTAACTCACGTGTAGACTTTTTGTATATCTGAGAGCATAGCTCTCCACAGGAACTTGAAAACGTAAGACAGACATGTGAAAGTTTGTTCGAGAACTTCCACATCGTGATGATGTACTTGAAGAAGTGATATAAGAATCGGGAGCACTTCTTCGAAATACACATAGAAGTCGGCCTGTAGATCCCTGGCAACCTGAACGATGAGACTGGGAAAAAGACACAAGAATTGGTCAAAAGCTATAAAAAGTAGACATTGAAAATATATCGTCGCCTACGAACTATATACATATATGCCTTTCGATCACCATAAGAAATATATAATATGTCTGTCCCAGTTAATCGAATACAGTGAAAACAGCCCATTAAGCAGGAAATGATCTCTTATTCAGTGAATATAATGATATCAAGCTAGATCTGTTTTCGAAGCCACCAAGTTTTACTTACTCGAGAAGTGGTTGGTAGGCTAAACTGTTAGGTACTTGTAGATGTTTCAAAATTGCAGTGACAATTTTTCGCTGGAATTGGAAAAGAAATCATGATAGTGACATTGCAAAAATAATTGACTAAAATTGGAAAATTGTTCTCACATGTTCTGGAAAGAGTGGTTTGATGCGTAACGATAAATCGTTTACCTGGTGATGGATCAACTGCTCAAATGTAAAGACTGTCCCCGAAACATCGCGACGGAAATCAACTACGAATAGAAATAAGTGTTTTTAAATACCGTATATTATTGGTGAGTAATACTCGGAGTATATTTTTGCTTTTTGTAATGTAAACTACTAAATTGTATATAGGCAGAGTCTGAGCATGTTCAAAACTAAGCATTAGTTTCAGAGAAACATACAAATACTACTTACCATAATTTTGGGTACAATTCAATTCTGACCATTTATTCAGCGCTTGTCCAAAGAAAGTATCAGCATCCTAAAATGATAGTATACAAAATAATACAACAGTGACATCTCTGTTGTTTTAAACTGTATATTAATTCGATGAATTAAAGGCAAACGCTACTATTCACTGCCCCGCCGCCCTTTACCATATACCAAATCTACGGGCATTTTACGCACTATTCCTTTAGCATTGCAGTCTATGAGGAAACGGCCCATTTTGTCACATTTTATAGAATAAAACAAACAATTAATGGCTACTTCTACTGTCCCAAATTTTTCTACACATACAGTTCAGTTTATATACTACAGATAAAAAGGAAAAAAAATATACGTCATCGCGTTAGATTTTTTTTCATAGCTGTCTGAAATAGACATGTTTGGGAGACAGAGCTAGCTATGGGTTTCACGGTTTTGGGAATAAAACAAAAATGGATACTCCAAATGTCCCAGAATTTTCTACACATATAGTGCAGGTAATATTCTACACATATATAGGGAAAAAAATGTATGTCATCACGTTAAAAAAATAATTGTAGCTGTCTGAAATAGACATGTTTAGGAAACATAGAACACTTTGAAAGCAGCAGATTTTTGGGTTGTCAGCCATGTTTCAAAGCCCCATAATTCAGAAACTAGCACGGTGACCCATTAATTTTTTTTCAGTTTTAAGAACACAAATACTTCAAAAATCATATACTAAAGAATCAGAAAAATGACATTTATTTTCACTGGGGAGGAAAAAAAATTGTTTTTATAAAAATGGTGAAAAATAGAGTTTTTTCGAGTTTTTAATTTAAAATTCACATTATGTATTTGTTGTTTTCAAAATAAAAATAACAATGCACCCTATAGAAAAGAGGCATAGATTATTGGCCAAATAATACTCTCTCTATAACTGTTAATTTTACTTAAATTGAGTGAATATAAATAGTAAATATGAACTATGAAGTTGAGGTACTGCAAAATGGGCCCCCCTTTTGGTCGTCATTGGTACTTTTGAGATGCCAAATTTTGAAGCACTGTAATTCAAAAATGAGCACGGCGACCCAATGATTTTTTTCCATCCTTATGACCAGAAACACTTCAAGAATCAAATACTAAAGTTTCAGAAAAATGACATTTATTTTCATTTTCCACTAGATAGTAGCGTTTGCCTTTAAAACAAGACAGCATGAAATCGGTTTTTTTACTAACATGCCTGAGAAGGGTCTACCGACCCAATTCGGGTCGACCATATCAGCTGCCGTCATATCATTCTATTCTATTCTCATTAGTATATCATCACTCTATCAGTTTAGTAAAAAGAACAAATATCTAGTGCAGTCCTATATGTCCATGGTGCATGATACATGTGTAATCATCCCCAGGAGGATTCAGATACTTTCAATCTTCAAGACCTTTAAAAATTCCAAATTATTTTCAGTACAAAATATGAGTATTCATGAGAGATGGAGAGATTTTTATTAGTACATGGATAACAAAAGTTTGTCAAAAATCAAGTTTGTCCCCCAAAAAAGTTGGTCGTAAAAATGTTGGTTGAAAAAAATGTTGGTCAGAAAAAAATGTTATTTGAAAAAAGGTGAGAAGAGGGAAGGGGAGAAGAGGAGTAGGGGGAAGGATGAAGAAGGGGGAGGGTAGTCGTAAAAAAAGTTGAAAGTTGGTCGAAAAAAAGTTGAAAGTTGGTCGTAAAAAAGTTGAAAGTTGGTCAAAAAAAGTTGAAAGTTGGTCGAAAAAAAAGTTGAAAGTTGGTCAAAAAAAGTTGAAAGTTGGTCGGAAAAAAAGTTGAAAGTTGGTTGGAAAAAAAGTTGAAAGTTGGTCGGAAAAAAAGTTGAGTTTTTTGAAAAAAAAGTTGAAAGTTGGTCGGAAAAAAGTTGAAAGTTGAAAGTTGGTCGGAAAAAAAGTTGAAAGTTGGTCAAAAAAAAAAAGATGAAAGTTGGTCGAAAAAAAGTTGGTCGTAAAAGTCAGTCGTTCGTAAAAAAAAAAAAAGTCTGTTGTAAAAACAAAAAAGTAGTAAGCTAGGCTAGGATAAATAGTTTGTAACTTTCTTTTAAAATTTAGAATCTTTTTTTTTTTAAATTTACTTTTATTCAATTAACCTTTTTGAAATAACTTTATTCAATTAGCCTGCCCTCTTGGCACATTTAGTTTGTACTTTTAGTTTACTCTTTCATGGCAGCTGTCATGCATGATATAAAGTTGTTAAGTCTGCAGTGACATATCTAACCTGTCACGTCCTGGTGTTATCACTTAACCAATTAGAAACGTGAACTGTCTTACATCACACAAGAGGTGCCGACTTCCAGACCACCAGAACAAAGCTACCGACCGAGCTGGGTTTGTCAACATTGCCACGTGCAAAGTAATACCGTCCCGTGGCTTTCGTGTGTTCTGTCAGAATTCAGGGTTCCCCATTCTTATCATGTTACCGTAAATGACATATAAACGTGTCTCCCCGAATAATGAGACAAAATATGTAAACTTGTCCAGTCCATTGTAATTGCTATACATTCATTATCTGCCCAGATACTTACCTCAGGGGTTGCTGTAAGCTTTTGAACTCGCCTCGCGACATCAACATTGACAGTGGCAAGTCGCTCAGCAAAAGTTTGGAACTGAAAATCAATAGCAAACCAAATAATTAGATAAATATTGTTATGATATATTTTACACTGGATCCAACAAGCACACATCATCACATGCCTGGCAACGGTGACATGCAGAAACATTAGGTACATCCTCATCTTGTGACATTTATTATTGGTTATATAATATTCCATGTTGTGTGTTGTGTGTTGGGGGGTCTATCAAATAGACCCGAGGCTTACTTACCGTTTCAACTTTGAACAGATCGTTCTGTCTAAATCGTTTATTGTCCAAATATTTAACATTAATATATGAGGCAGATCAAAGGAGAAGCTTATTTATATTGCGAATGAATGAAAGTATAAACTTCATAGGCCGGTGCTGAGACGGAGGCGCCCCGAGATCGAGGCGGCCAGATCGAAGCGTCAAGCGCCGGGACCCAAGCGCCCCGGCCTAAGATCAGCTAAGATCGAGGCGCCCACCGCTTACACAGAAGCGCCCTGCCGCCCGTAGATCGAGGCGCCTGCGGTCTCTACATATGGCTGTTAGTCGGCCCTCCCCTACCTCCTAAGACATAACAAATAACGTCTCAATTCTTTCTATGATATGTAATAACGCTGAAAAGACCTCACACACATGTATAATAAATTGGGTCAATTTTGAGTATTTTGGCCGGTTTTTGCACATTGTCATTTATTATTATGACTATACTCTATATAATTTAAAGTCAACTATAATTTAAAGTCAAGTAAAGAACGCGAGATGCACTGCAGTAGCATAAGGGCAATAATTTGCATCTTGGTATAAAGGTGCAAATCAATAGAACTCCGATCAATCGGATCATGTACCCCCGCCCCCCATTACCCCCAAATCCCCTTCACTTCAGAACCTGCAGCACCTGATCTGGTGGACATGTGGGACTTCGAATGGGCGATAAAAGAAGAAACCAAATTAATTGAACTCTCACTTACCCTGTAGGTGTTTTCAGATTTGTGATGAGACGATGTGCCTTTCCCCTTCATTTTAAAATCCGTCTAAAGTATTTTAGATACTAGGCATACCGTATATTCCAATATATTCAGGTTAGAAATATCCACAACAACAGCTATCCACGTGCGGCCATTTCACTTCCGGTGAGTGACACAGGCAGGTGCGCGAAGTTGTGTCGGTGTACACGTGATATAAAAGAGGCTGAGGCAGATACTATTGAACAGATGATATCATTTAAATATCATTTGCGTTCATAAAATTGCTTTACATAATTTCGTCACTATTTTTCACGTCATTAGTTTTATTTGTTTAACCAAACCTGTACTAGTAGCACTCTAGTTAATCGCGCAACTACTGTAGCTGCGCTAAGAGTCCATAGCAACCCACATAGAGCTTGACAAGGCTGACAGAGGACAGTGTTTACATTTTGTTTCTGAAGACGTAGCTTCCCATAAACGTGGGAAATTGAACTAATCGTTGTTCATTCACAGATTTACAGACGAGGACAGATGGTGAGAATGTCTTATATGAACTGCTCTTTTGTTAACTCGTTAAATTTAGCTGTCTAGCCACTAATGGCAGTGATTTAATTACCGCGATCATAACAAGGGTACAAGGCATTTTGGCCCACTTTGCCTTTGGTCGTCTGCAAGTTTTAACCTGGCTCGTCCATTTCCATTGGTACCAGGGCACATTTCGTCCCCGACTGTCGACACCGAAATATTCCTGCGTATATATCCTGCATTGTTAGGAATAACAGTTAATTTATTATCGCAGATCTGTAATTTTGAGTTTTAATAATAGGTTATTACTCAATATTAGCTCTACGACTACGCCTCTATAGTCTAGCCTAGGGCTAGGCCGCAGACACAGTAATGCAATAATTAATCATGATGACACACTAAAAAGAAAACCTGTGACAGTATTGAAAGAAATATATATTATTTTTCTTTAATTCTTTATTTTACCAGCATAAATTCAAATTCAAATTCAAACTATTCGCAGTTACTAAATAAAACCTGTTATTTTGGCCTTGGCTTAGCATTGTCAACAAATTCAAAACGATGATCGTTTCTGTTGCTCTTCGTACTTATAAATATGAGCTAACTGGAGGTTAATTTATTACAATTTAGATGGAATGAGATAGGGTTTTTTAAGGATGAGTAAAGATGATAGTAATAGGTCAACGAGAGGAAAGGATATTAGAATGGTATAAGCAGGTAGGCCTACATATAATAATGTTTAAATTTTCATGTAGGTCTATATTATATAATATTATATAGTTTCCTGTCAAAATTACATTAAGTTCGGTGGCGGACAGCATAATATTATGCTACAAGTTCTACACAGGTTATCATATTTTAATCCAAAGAACAATTCACCGACACATTCTATTTCATTTTATCAGCCCAAGTTTGCTTTTGGACGTACGTTCTTCGACGAGTTTTAAAATGTGAACGTATTAAAAAAATCTAACTTTATTACCGAATATCATCCAAGCAATTTTATGCAGATTTAGATTTACATTTGAGGTATTCATGTGCTGCCCTTTAAATTATGACATTGTGTCTTTCACAATAGTTATGAAATTGGTAAGTGCTATAGGCTATCATGTTGGTGGTATTTTCTGGAACGGTTCCCAAATCCCAAGTAATACCTGTTTAAATCTATATGTCTGTCTCATGCCAAAATCTACCCTTAATACTTTATAGACCAACCTAGTAGTTATAATTAAGCTATGAATAAGAAGTATAGTTATAAGTATACGTACATATATAAGGAGGATAGACTCACACCACTATACATGTAGAAGAAACATGCACCATCTTTCATTCTAAATACTGTCTAGTAATATTAGCAACTAGAATATTTTCCTCTTCCCCATGTACTATATCAGGTATTATAACCCGCTAAAAAATGTAAGACGTTGTTGCAGCCAAAACACTTGATGCCTTCAAGGCCCAAGTGTCCGCCTTAGATAATTTGGATAAAAGAAAACTTGCGCATTAACATATAATGTTAGGTGAGGTATCTCATTTCGGTCCGATTTCTTTTTAATTGTCATCATTTCTACAAATCCATTTTTAATTCGACCTTCATATAGAAGTAAAGAGGGTTCCAAACACTGCATCTATAGTGTACATGTATCACATATCTACCAGCAAACACCGCCGTATTGGTGAGGTAAATATAAAACCACAAAGTCTCCAATTTAACCAAAATGGCCGCAAGTTCAAACAGGGGAAGAAAGTTCACGCAGTTAGTCCATCATTACAATACATGGCGATTACGGGATTCACCGAAATGGTCAATGTGTATACCAACACTACAACACCTGTCCACTACCAGGTGTTATAAGTGCCTGATGTAAATTTTGTCAGCCTATATTCTCTTTGGAAAGTAAACTATCTACATACTTACTACATGTTGGAAAGTAAACTCTTCCCTGTTTACATATTATATGTATATCAGCTTGAGTTCGGTATTCTCTGCAAACCAAATTACAACCTATTTATTGTACCATAGGGTAACAAGACCAAAAGCCCCCGTGCACGTGGATGTTCACACTATATCTAATATTAATGTAACATCAAGCCTAAAATACTGTAAGGAGAAATTGTACCAATATCATTTCAAACATAAATCCCTAGAAACTGGAGAAGTACAATAAAAATGGAAAAGTGCCAATAGCATTCCTGTCCACAAGAAAGGTGGCCACTACAAATCTGAAAATTATATTGACCCATCTCACTGCAAATTATTGGAACATATCATTACAAGACACATTATGAATATATATGCCAACAGGAATATATATATAACTTTGTATCCACTCCAGCACAAGATTAGGAGGAAAAGCTTGAATATATGCATGCAGTTATCATGTCACCATGGAAAAGGAAGATTTCTTCTTAAAAAAAGGGCTCAATTCATCAAGTTTATTAATGAAGGCATACTCAAAATGGCATCAAAAAGCAAATTGATGTCCTTATCATAGATTGACTTCTCAAAAGTCTTTGACAAAGTCACAGCGTTCACATAAACTAGACTACTATGGAATCTATGGAAAAACCAACTCCTGGATCACAGACTTTCCACCATGTATAGACAGATTACAAGCTTTATTTGCTGATGGCAAAACATCCAGTTACATAAGCCTTGAATCTGGTGTGCCACAAGGATCAGTGCTAGGGCCTTGCATGTTCTTATTTTTAGAGCAACATGTGTTTCCTCTCAAGAATAGATTAATTTCATTAATCTAATCCAGAAATCCATGGAAGACCAGCTATGCCACTTAACTATAAGCACTGTTTAAAATGGCATCAGCAAGCAAATTGATGTCCTTATCATGGATTGACTTCTCAAACGTCTTTGACAAAGTCACGCCGTCAACATAAACTATAGACTACTATATATGGAATCCATGGCATATCTGGATCCCAAACTAGTATAGTTAACAGTCTGGTTACATATCTGATCATACAATTGATATACCACAAGGACTAAACTTAGCTGTTCCACCAAGAAGGAGTACAAAAATACAATCACCATCCGTTATTCAAAATTACGTAATAGGGACTATGGAACACGTTTCCGTTCTCTCAGGTACCATCAATGAATTGGAACTTGTTATCTCCAAACGTTTTTGAAGCTAAAACCCTTGCAGCCTTTTCAATTTCACCTTTGACAAAATTTTCTCTCAACATGAAAACAATTGTGTCCCTTCTAAATGAAAATCCCTGATTTAGTCATCCGACTACTTTTGTCCTTCTGACTAAGATATTGAAAAAAAGAATAGAATAAGAATAGCAATTTCCAACTTTTTGTGTGAAGTCTTCCTCACTTAAATACTTTATCAATATCATAACATACTCTATGTTGTGAATATTTTAGTTCTCTTTTTTGGAGCACATTTCGTTTTTCCCCATACCACTCTTTCACCATTCCACTTCAAACATTTAAGAAATTTAACCACTGTTCTAACTGGAGCTTCATCAGTTCATCCTCCTCTCCTTGGCCTTCAACCTCATAGCTCTCTTCCAGGAATATTTGCCCATGATATACTGAAGTAACAGAGATTACAAATTCTTCACGCATGCATGTAATATGATGATGAACAACTCTTGGTGAAACATGAGAAAGCTTCGCCCCACATCCCAACCCAGACCAGTACGTGAGAAAATATCTTCCAGAGGAAATATAAATAGGCAAATCATCCGCTGGGAACTATGTCAAATAGGAATATCAAGTGAACAACTTTTAGGTGTGTATCATCATTAGATACTAGATATTATTGTAGGTAGAACAACATTGCATGGATTTCAAGAAAGATGAAAATCTGATACAAAGTTAATTTGATGAAAACCACTTCTGCCTCGAGTTGTTATTATTATTACATTATTTTAGAGGCCTCCTCAACATCAGACCATCACAATACTTCAAGCAATTATCCAGTTCATAAGAAAGTATATCAGGAACAAGAGGTAGAGAAGCAGAAAGGGCCCACACATGACATTATTTTAGAGGCCTCCTCAATATCAGACCGACATAATACTTCCAACCATCATCCAGTTCAGAAGACAGTATACAAGGAACGAGAGGTAGAGAAGAAGGGAGGGCCCACACATGACATTATTTTAGAGGCCTCCTCAATATCAGACCGACACAATACTTCCAACCATCATCCAGTTCAGAAGACAGTATATCGGGAACGAGAGGTAGAGAAGCAGGAAGGGCCCACACATGACATTATTTTAGAGGCCTCTTCAATATCAGACCGACATAATACTTCCAACCATCATCCAGTTCAGAAGACAGTATATCGGGAACGAGAGGTAGAGAAGAAGGAAGGGCCCACACATGACATTATATTAGAGGCCTCCTCAATATCAGACCGCCATAATACTTCCAACCATCGTCCAGTTCAGAAGACAGTATATCGGGAACGAGAGGTAGAGAAGAAGGAAGGGCCCACACATGACATTATTTTAGAGGCCTCCTCAATATCAGACCGACACAATACTTCCAACCATCGTCCAGTTCAGAAGACAGTATATCGGGAACGAGAGGTAGAGAAGAAGGAAGGGCCCACACATGACATTATATTAGAGGCCTCCTCAATATCAGACCGACACAATACTTCCAACCATCGTCCAGTTCAGAAGACAGTATATCGGGAACGAGAGGTAGAGAAGCAGGAAGGGCCCACACATGACATTATTTTAGAGGCCTCTTCAGTATCAGACCATCACAATACTTCAAAGCAATATCCTGTTCTCAAGACATATCAGGCACGGAAGTTAGAGAAGAAGGGAGGGCCCACATATGGCGCCCACTCAAACACTGTAAAAGGTACCTAATTTCTACTGATATATAGCTGTATGTTTATCTTATCTTGCTCTAATAAAGTTGTTTGTCTTCTCTCTACACTCTCTCAAAAAAGCTGCCGCTACTGAAGTGTGCATGTAGAAGGAGAATCAGGAATATTGGCATTCAGTAGTTTGGGCAGTGGAAACCTGATGCCCATAAATCATCCATCAAGGCATCTCAGAAAATCTATCCAAAGCAATATCTGGTCAATCTAAAACAAAATCACCTGTTATATCTTAATTCTTCCAACCTAATACCATGTATATCACAAAGAGTACAGAATCTTAATAGACTAGAAAGCTCTATAAAGTGACTACTAAAGCCATATGTATTTTCCCCTTACATATTTTCTCTACCAGCTTAAATTTGTGTTCCGAGGTGTGCCCTATACAAATCTCAATGGTCACTTAAATTATCCTGCTTCGTTAGATCACAAATACCCTACCCCACCTTGCCCCAAGCGTTTGATTAGATTTCATAATGTTGAAGACTAATGAAATGCCTCTTGTCGAACATGTACATGTCATGTTTTCATATATAGGCCTAACGATAGGTATAGTAGTCCTCTGCAGCCACTGCACCTTGGCGCATGGGCTACACACAGCATGATGTAGGCTTATACCAATAGAGTAATAGAGTATGGACATAAATTAACACTTGGGAACGTACCTTTAATATGCCTAGTAAGTTTACCTTATTACTAAAATTATATAATCAATAACATTTTTTCTTCATTCGTCACCCAAATCCCCATAAATCATGGCCATAGTTAATTTCAAATGTATTGTATATTCCCGAATATACATAAGTCCAATGTTCTACAGTCAGCCCCCAGGTTCTCATTGAGCTTACAGTTACAGAGGTTCAGTCTGGGCACAAACTGGAAGACCTGACTCCTGTCAGATGTTTGCAACCCAATTGTACAACTTGGAAAAATAAAAGAATATTTCAAATCAAATCATTGCATGTCCATCTTATAATGATATTATCTGAAAGTAACATAGAATATAGGCATATTTTGTCAACGGCAGATCCTATTTCCCTGATTGTAATATATAATTTGTGTTGGTTTGTAAACTTCCCTTAGACAGATGAATATTACCCTCGATTGAATCGATTTCATATGAATATTTTAGCAATTCAAATCAAATATATCAGTTCTGATCACAGGTTTTTAATTAATCAATTTTAGTTATATACCCCCCCCCCCCCTTTTTTTTCTTTCTACATGGACAGTTTTTTATGTTTCTTATTCAGTGTGATCTTAATCTTGCATTGAAATTGTAAAAAAAGGTTCTTTTTTTCTCGGGTAAGCACTGGATATGCAGCACCTTTTTGTTCAACTTCTTGATGAATACGATAAACGTATTAATGTTCACGCAGTATTTATTTTCACTATTTTAGCGCACCCAGCTTTGTGTGTGAAAATAAATCCTGCGCGAATGATATAATTATTGCATAAACAAGGTGTGAGACTTTCTTGCTGCGCGTATTTAAATCAGTGCGAAACGGTGTCAAAGTACTTAGTGCGCGAAAATGTATCTGCGCGAAAATAAACACGTTTACAGTAAATGATTTGACAAATAAATGATATATTATTATTTTTCATTGATTATTATTATCTCAATATGAATTTAAGGTGATAATTCCTCATTTTAAATTGTATAACATGACATGAAATGTTTTAAAGTTCATTAGTATGATAAACATGATGATTGAGATCCTTTATTATCACTAATAGAAAAACAGAGTAGTACACATTTGACTACAATAATCCTATTATTTTCCAGGCACAATGAGTAACAGGTCACTAAAAAGCTCCCACGGGAGGCCCTTTTCGGCTAACCGTACCCGCATATCACCCCCCAAGACTGCCAATGATGGCCGGACTTACCCAGAGATCAAACAGCGAGGATTTTATTCTGATATTCTTCCCAATACTGCCAGTAATGAACTCGGGGTAAGACATTTTCATTCTTTTAAATGGAAAAATATTTTACGCGATACACATCTACATATTATTATTTTTTTTCCCTCGCATCACCGTTTATAAACTCACCGAACGTTTAATTGTTTCAAATAAATAACATACTGAATTTGAATGTTTTGCCGAGTCTCATTTCGCTACTTTCTATTTGCATTAAAGGATGTACTTCAAGGACCAGAAATGGATCAAGATGTGCTTTGGAATGTTTCTAAAGAAAAGCACACTCCCAAAGGTAACCATTATGATTTGTATTCAGGTTTATGCATTAAGCAAAGTCTCGCTATAAGTTTTAGAATTTTTCGTTGTAACAACACAAAATTCATAGCCTCATTTTGTTTTATAAGTTAGAACAATTATATCAATTTAAATTTACCATTACTGATATAATAGGTCAATTCTTGATTGAATTCTTGCTTATTGGCCTATATATAAAGTCTTTGATCGTTTTTTTATTCGCATGATTGGGATTGGTGTGGGAGACACATCTCGTTTATAATATATTATAGAGAGATAAGACTATATTAATAATGCATCCTCGAATGACAAACTATGGCGCACACTAAAGCACGCCTAGCTTGGATATTTTTAAATATTGACTCATCAGAGCTTCATATTTCTTATTTTCATCAATTACAGCTAACACATTCAAGGGTCCAGATGATATCACAGAGGCTCTAAAAGGTGATGACTCCCCAATGGCAGATTGCAACACAGTCTCTGTAAGTATGCGCCGCAACGTATTTTCTGTGGGAAAATAACTCGCGTATTAAATGGTTATTGAAGTTAGATTTTAGGATTGATATCGAATTGAAAATTAATCTCTAAATTTAATTTCAGGATTTTCCGGAGAGGTCTTATCAGCCCAAAGTTCAACTACCATTTTTCACAGCACCTGGAGCATGTCCAAGAAAGATTGAAATCGAAAGGTACAGGAGCATTTGTATAACCAAGAATCTGCCATTTATCTATAATTCATACATCTTGACCTTTAAAATATATATATCAAACTTCTCGTTTTCAGACGCAAGCGCCATTACTCCAAACAGGACTTGGTTGTATTGCTACGAAAACATGGCATTGAGGTTTCTCAGATCATGCCGAAGGACATGCCAAATGGCATGCAGAATGTTAAGCTTAATGCTAATTCCGCAGACCCAGCCCCATTCCCTTCGTATCTTGTGCTCGAAATATTCGATAACAACGAGTACGACTGCAGAACACCAGATGAGTGGAAAGGAATGGGATTAGAAGCTGGAACGTTTAAACCAGTACCAGCGAGAGCCTTGCTTCCCACAAGAGATGATGTTCACCATTGTAAGTCTAAAAATATTTGTCCAAAAGTCTAGTACCAGTAAAACTTTATAAATTCATTTTTAGTGACTGTGTAGCTGCAAGGAGAAAACTTAACAGAATTATTCTGCGTTGTTCATTATGTGAATATCTATTTTAGAATTTCTTACCAAAGATTTATATATCATTCAAATGGATAAATTATGTATGCAAAATATTCGTTTGATTGACAGTTAATAACATTCATGGATATATTACTGACGCAACCTATTCTTCATTTCTATTCGATATAGTGAATCCAAGGGATCCCACGATAGAATACAAGTGGTTTGATGTTGGCACGATAGACTATGACGAAGAAAAGCGCTTATATCTTGTTCAAAAAACTGATTCTCTAGGAAGAGTAGTCGATGAGAAAGGAAACCCAATAGTCAATGGCGGCAAAGACAAGAATGGTACCTACATAGCTCAGCTTTTTAGTTGGGGAATTATAGAACGTGCTGTCGCTGGAATATCTCAGATTTACACTTAAAATTTGGACTCGTCGTTACAGTAGAATTTCTCATGAATTTGCTCAATTTGTCGACGCAAAAAAACTTTATATAATTCTCACTTACTTCTTCCCTTCAGGAAAACGCAAAGCTTTGCCATCACAGTATTGGATCCCACGGATCCGTTTGATGTTCTCGGCTGAAGACCCAGAAATATTTGCAAAGCGCGTATCAGAAGCGTTTACCAAGCGAAGGAATACGGAATCCCTTTTGCGTTACAATCTATACATTGACTGCATGCCTATGGAGGGCGTTGGTGAACTTGATCAGGCTTCCCTTAAAAGAATGACTGAGTGGGCACGGGGAGCACCTTCACTTTCTAAGGACAAATCGTAAGTTCTGTTAGAAATATATCATTCTCTATGGATCAATTACCCTAATTCAAACTGTGTACAGATATAGTTTTAGAAATACACTTGAGTGTAAAGGAAATTATAATTAATATGAGAAATTTATTTCCCTTCCCAGAATTAAATTAGCACCAACTTGTCAATAGAGGTTCAGTCAAGATTTTTTTTTAACAAATTTTATGGACAGAATTTTCCCAATGTGATATATCTCATTCGTCAAGGAAAAAAAGACAATACTATTCATTCAAGAATTTAAATTTTTAAGCTCGGATATAATTAATTAAGTACTACAGACGATGAACATAAATGGAGATAATCGCTATTAATTTAAATACACCTTTAAGTTACTCCTCATCGCTGTGCCCACAATATACCTCAATATACCTACTGGTTCATACTGATCACTTTGTATTGAGTAAACATCTTTTGACTGATTGCTTTAATACTTTTATGTTTTTTTATGCAGATTGGATGATTACATCCAAGTACTTGAGAAAGAAGTGAACATTGACTTCTGCCGATCAATGAATCGTATCATATTTGACAAGACTGTACAGGACGACCCTCAGACGTTTGCTTTTGTCACTATGCCTGAAGTAATAGATGAAGCTGTGCCAGATAAAGGATGCTGCACAGATGTACCAGAGTATCCCTTCGATGAGCAGTATGACAACTTTGCCTTTAACTCCTTGCTCACCAGAGAGGAGAGCATCCAAGCTATCAGTAAGGTGCGATCGGAGTGTAACAAGGTGGCAGCCAACATGTCCCTTTTCCATATTCCAACAGCAAAGCACATGCGGCTGGAAGAATTTGAACAGACACAGGGACAAGCTACATCTCAGGTATCAAATTCGATTTTGATCAACTCTTCCTTCTTTCTGAAATTACCAGCTTGGGCTTTTGTGCATTTATAAGTCGATTGGGTATATAATTTAATAATCATTGAAATACTGTTATACTCGATATAAAGCGTAATTTGTATCTTTATATATCTTCAATAATTATTTCAATCAATAATAGGGGGGAACAATTTTGAGGAATACTTATAAAAATATGACCCTAATTTATCTATGCAGGTTTCATTATTCCTGAAAGACAGTTGGATTACCACTCTGCGCGCTGCGATACGCACCTCCCTTCGAGATGTAGGCAAGGGTTGGTTCAATATCCATGAGACCAACTTCGAAGTTTACCAAATTTCCAAACTTAAGAAGTTCATGGAAATGGTTAAATTCAATATGCAAGACTCTTTGCGATACCTGGTACAAGATTCTCTAGTCAACTTCACTCAGATGATCCTTGATGCCTGTAATCAGACAGTGAAAGTTGCCGATGATTTCAAATGGGGACCAGATGTTGTTACCTCACAATTCAAACCTAAAAAGAATGCTCTGTTCTTGGTTGATTTAATCATGGACAATCAAGGCGTACACTACAGTACAAACCTTAACAGCTTTGAGACTATACTCGTTAGTCTGTTTGATAAAGGTATTCAATCTACACAGAATGTCCCACAACTTGAAAAGGTAGGTTTCTGTTTTGCAGACTCGTATTTTCTTTGAATAGATATTTTTTATTGGATAAGTACTGAAGACAAACTTTATGAAAATGGGACGATTGCTTACTAATTAAGTTACTGACAGGATCTATACATCTGAATGACATGACATGATTATTACTAAAAGCACCGATGATTGTTACTTGATATTATATTCATATAAGCCTTTAATCCAAAGTAGTAATTATCTTACCTTCAAATTGGAATATTAAAGAAATGATGTTTAAAAGACTAATGTTGGAGGTTATGCTATATTTTAGTACATCATGGAGGATATATTCTGGTCTGGAACCCCTTACCTTGAAAGTGTGGGAGAACACGAGCCTGCAGTGGAGGAGCTTCGTGAGACCATCAAACATGCCATTACCAGGTCCCTTATTCCAATGAAGGACTATGCCAGACAGTTCGAGAAGTATCTCGAGCTCATTAATGTTGACATCAACCAGTATATCAAGTGAGGCATCAAGTTATCTCTCTCTAGGAACTCTTTCCTATAGTGACGCTAAAGTTACTAAATAAACTATTACTCGCATTTACCAACTTATTTTTTTAGACAAAGGTTAGAAATGTGATATTGAAAACCTATTCTTTCGATCATTCATGTTGGCCCCTTTTAATTTGTGGGGAATGAGGCCATGTACTGTGAAATAAAACCATCTTATAAGCTCTGGCAGGACACTTTGGTCGTATTCAATATACTAGATCTGCTTTCTAATTCTATCATTTTTGTTCACCAACTTCTCCATTATAGGACCTACGAGTCTGAAAATCACTCCGCTGCAGAGGTCAAGGCTGAAGTTGAGATGCATCTGAAAGAAAAAGAAATCTTGGAGAACACCCTGCCGACAAATATTATCATAGGGCCATTCTGGGTGAACACAGAGAACGTGAGGCAAGCGCTTTCTAAGAAACGCAAGGCCTTGAGCAATGCTGTGTTGGAACTTCTTGCCAGGAAACTGCGCAAACAGGCCGACGATGCCTGCGAGCACTTCAAACTCATCAGCCGTAAACTTTATGACAAATCCAACTGCATCGAAGAGCTGTCTGAAATGCGAGAATGGATGAAGGGTATTCCAGAAACCCTGAAAGAATACCAAGAGCTTATTGACAAGGCTATGCAGGATTATGAGCTGATTGAAGAGTTCTATTACAGCCTTTCAACCGATGATTACAATGCCAAGTAAGATTTATTTACCCCTGTGTTTTAGAATGAGATATGATGTATTCCCTTTATGGAATTATTTTAGCAATTGCATCTTATATATAAAATGTAATAGAACCTAGGCTGTTTAAGCACTACTAGAAATAGCACCCTCTGCAGGTTAAACCAACGAGTCAAAAAAATCAAAATCGTGTCTATTAGTGTGAATAAGACGATGTGTTATTCAATTTGATTTCTATCTGACAGCTGCAATAATAACATATTTTTTCCGTATTCGAAATAACAAACTATAAACTATCCTACTATCTTAAACTATGAACTGCACCTCCCCCTCTTAGAAGACCCCAAGATAAATTACAAATTCAAACTATCACAAGAACATAACACTACAACCTCATAGCCCTAGACATCTACTGACCAATATATATGATTTATTATATATGCTTTTTATATACATAGAAAACATTTTTGAGATTTAAAGTTGAATTTTTAAACTTGGTAAAAACGCATTGGTTGCCATGATTACCACAAGCAACTCATTAGTGAAATACGCACTGTGCATAGCTAACTTTAGATACGTTGTTCAATGCGTTGGCAAATATAATAAAGTTTGATATCCTACAGGCTTTGATATATATATATCTGTGCTATCCGTCTCAGGTGGACCACGATTGGATGGCCTCACAAGATTGAAATTCAAATGGAACAGACAGAGAAACAACTCGAGGAAGATGAAGAGCGATTCCACAAACTCCA
The DNA here is from genome assembly GCA_942159475.1 of Sthenelais limicola. Lineage (NCBI taxonomy): Eukaryota > Metazoa > Annelida > Polychaeta > Phyllodocida > Sigalionidae > Sthenelais > Sthenelais limicola. The sequence continues at coordinate 63,423,516 of OW804097.1, read as the reverse complement.
GATGTCTGACCAGGCCAGCTTTAACGACAAACTCGACACATTGTCTATGGTGGTCGCTGGAATGGCTGCCCACACTGACATTAACAGAGCCCACGAGGTGGCTAACGAAGTTCGTCGTCTCGCCAAGCAGATGAAAGAAGCCCAAGGCCTGGCGCAAACATACAACAATCGTGAACGTCTCTTTGGCATGCCAATCACTAACGTAGGTCCTGATCCCTCAACCACAACGAACGCATTCTATTCGAAATGTGTTGTTATTTATACCATGTTTGCGCTAATCTGAATCATTTCCAGGTGATTTATCGATTGTGTGGCTTTGCAATGACATGTAACTGTTAATGTTGCTTTAATGTCTGACACATGAAACCTCCCAATTATGTTTTAGCAGTGCCAGTTATCAGTGTTGAAGTTGTTCCCTCCAATGTATAAACCCATGATAGTGAGAGGTGATGAAAATCGCTCAAAACAACCATTAGGCGATTTATTTTAAAATTTAAACCATAATTTAAAATCAGTTTTTCAATATAGTTATCAGTGTGAACTTTGCTCCCTCCAATGCATCAACCCATGGTAGTGAGAGATTTTAAAATGTAAACCCAAATTTAAAATCAAAATTTCAATAATTATATTATATATCTATTGTTAGAGGGAAATATGACATTCATTGAAAATTTATCTTTTCCAAGAGTTTTCAGTTCCAGTTGTTTTTCATGAAGCGGGAGCTTCAAAGTCTCTAAGTCACGTCACCTTATGTCCTGCTTAGAAGGAACGATTATCTATTTAGAATAGTCAAAAAATAGAAAGACATATGGCTCCATTTCTGTGAATGTTTTTATTACTATAGTATAGACACTTTTCTGTTCTTGAAATCATCCCTTGACAAAGCCTTCACAGTTATGTTAGAAGAAGTAATATGACCATTTCGAGAGAAAAAAAAAACGGAAAAAAGACTTAATACGGACACTTTAATTCATTTACGCACTTCAGATGGTAATGTTGCTTTTTCCTGAGCCATTGTTCTTTTATTAGTTGCTATTTCTTTCTGTATAGAATAGCTAACGTTTTGAGTAGATTACAGTGCATTCCTTATAATCTGAGAGACAGTTTGCTTCAAACTAAAATGCTACAACTATGTATAGATGAGTGTGAGCAAAATAGACCTGTGGCGTTTCCTAGATTTAGGCACAATTCATCCAAAAGCCTTTAGAACTGATTCTACCCAACCCAACAACCCTTGCATGTCTGCACGAATGGCAATTGTCTGTATGACGTTTTCGCATTTGCGCTTCCCCACCATATTTGTAATAATATGCCACAGTTTGCTGTCTTTATACATATATATACACTTCCAGCATGCGCTCCACAGCTTGAAACCAGAAATAATAATTATGTACCAATAAGTACCCATTGCATGTTACTTCCAGACATCGTCAAGTTCAAAATCTTATTACATCAATAACTCAACCATTTATCCTCTCTGATGTAGATCGTGGGGATTTGGTCCAGAGCGTAATGAATCATGTATTTTCGAAAGAATCCCTAATTAATGTATATTTCATGATAATTAATATGCTCTGTCAAAAATGTTTTGGACATCACTTTTAATCGTTTGCTCGTATTAACACAAATTTGAAAATTCATCATGCCAACGGAAATTCGAACAGTCGAGTAAGACCCGACTATTATGATAAAGATATTGGTAAATTTTATAAAAGCTAATTATGCTTTTTTATCATGAATCATTAATCGTGATTCATTATGCTGTGCTCCTTTAGTCTGCCACGATTCTCATATTTATATTTCTCTTGCGAAGTTAATGATTAAACACAGACAAAAGTCCTGCCATTTGTAAATATGATTGCATAAGCACCCACACCCACTTGTAATGTTGAGACCGTTCACTCTCTTCACAGTGAACTTATTAATGATCTTTATTTAGTGTCTGACCTGTTCTTTATATATTTTAGTTCACTATATCCTACACATTTCCTTTGCATGTATTCTTCACTCGATAGTTTTCTGTTAGCACCTTTTGTTTTCAACTGTGAATAAGCTAATCTGTTCCTTCAGTATGACAAGCTGGCAAGGCTTATCAAGGACTTTGAACCGTTCCGCAACCTGTGGATCACGGTGTCTGACTGGCTGAGATGGCAAGACAGTTGGATGAACGATCCTCTGTCTACAATCGATGCTGAATCGGTGGAAAAGAATGTTAACGACGCATTCAAAATAATGCACAAGTCTGTGAAGATCTTTGCTGATATCCCTGGTAAGTCCTATATAGTCATATACTAACCAAACGATAAGAATAAGATGTCTTGTCCAAAAATATAATCATGAACAAGGTAACGATTTTATTGATTGATTTATGATGCAATAGTATGCATGTGAGTTCTTTAATAGATTTGTTGTGGTTTATCCATTCAGATTGTTACGTAATAAATATGGGTAGCATAGTTATCATAATTGATGGCATTTAGCAGCTAGGTTCATAAAATATATTTATGCGCATGGATTTATCAATGGTACTCTGAGCATGAATTTATATTCATCATTATTCTAATATTATTCTCCTATACATAATAACATTCTTGCAGATGTAAAATAACAAAATGTAGTTGGAAAAACAACCCTGGCTTTGATTTACAGATTTCGTGTAGTACTTGATAAAATTGATGAAGTATTATTATTAACATTATTATAAATTCATTGGGAAACGACTACAAAACCTGAAAGCACCACTAAATCTATATAAAAAAAAGTCCAAAGATTCAACAAATTTAGGTACGCTAAATACGTCACCTGATTAGATAACAAATCATTTTAAAATCACCTGGGAGTCTTTAATTTCCAGAAAAAATCCTTTAAGTTGATTTGGATCAAATCATGGGAACTGTAGGAAGTCTATGGATAAGTGGCTTCCAAAAATCTGTAAACAAAGCCAGAATCGTATGTCTTGCATGAAATGTCTTATCTTGGGGGATGGAATGATATGAAATGCTTAATCTTAAACTTTGGCGTTCCAATCATTCCATCAGTCGATGCGGAGAAAGAGTTAAAATTACTTGCTAGGAGAACCCTTAACCCTAATGTGGTGAGGGCGAAACAAGATTATTATCGCAGGATTCAAGGTAATAGGACAGTAGAAAATGTAAAACACAATGTAGGATTGGTGTTTAGCTGACCTCAGGATCATATAGCTTTGGAAAGCTACTTGGAGTCTCAAATAAATAGTACTAAACAGATGGGCCATGAATCAATATATGATACCATATTGTCTCGCCAAATGTGAGAACATATATTGATCTAGGTGTTGTATATATGGGCATTTAAACAAGAAGAGGATGAGTATCTTATGTGTAGGTTCTGCCGGTGCCTTCGTCAGAACCATTCAGCATAACGATTCAAGATATTGCATAAAGAATAATATTGGGCTTCACATGCTAAACATCCCAATACGATTATGCAATGCCTAGAATCTGTGTAGATCTATAATAATTCACAAAAGGCTCAAATTGTACATCATTTGAGCGATAGTTTACGATAAAAAGTTGACACTACTATTTCAGACGCCGAATCTATGTTTACCTCATATGCCGAAGGTATAAGCATGGACATGTAATTACAAGTAATTCCCCAACCACAATTGTGCTTACACTTACTTTATGAAACACATTTCTCCCAAGTTACAATATACCCAATTGCGAAGTACGCTATTTGTCAATGTTATTAATTGTACAGTCACTTTCATTTTCACCATCATGAGTGTATGACCCTAACCATATTCAGCATGTCCCATACAGCCTCATATATATTTTCCTATATATATTCCTTAACACATCAACAATTATCGAGAACCAAATGTAGTCAATTATGAAAGCTCGGTTTGTTGTATCAGTTAGATATCGTTCAGTTCCTTCCACATAGCGGTATAGTTGTGTCCGTCACCCATTGAAACTTAAGCTCCAAAATCACAATTGTATATGACGCATTTTCAGCATCATCGCACGTTTTTGAGTAGTTCTCCTGTAAATATAGTTCAATTTTAATTGAACCCAGATGAAGCAATCCAGATCACAATTTCATCGATTTAACAACAACTTTAATGCCTGGATTTAAATTGAACTTCAATCAATATTAACCCCTCAATGACGTGTCTATTTCAAAGAGGATTATTCTGGCATGTAAATTTCACGTTTACTTGAATAGGAAATTCTTGAAGCTAACCTTTCACCAAATGCCTTTATATAGATGTGGGTTTTTTGTAGGTGTGTCGGAGGTGGCTGTTGAAATCAAAGGGTTCATTGAAGAATTCAAACCCTTCATTCCCCTCATCCAAGGTCTGCGCAATCCTGGTATGAGAAACCGCCATTGGGAACAGGTAACCTGGACTTATAATCATATTCTCAGCCCTCGAAGCTTAATTCCAAAGAAATGACTATACCAACAAAAAGATTAGTTCCAAAATGGGTTTAGGATTCGGATTTGACTAAACTCTGGGTTATTTTGTTTCCATGAACAGCTCTCTTCTGACCTGGGATTCCCGATCAAACCCAAGGCTTCCCTCACCTTCAGCAAATGCTTAGAAATGAAACTGCAAGACCACATCAACGTCATCGCAAAGGTTGCTGAAGTAGCGGGTAAAGAATACTCCATTGAGCAGGTGAATATATAATAATACTTTTTCACTTAAACAAAAAGGCTGCTGGCCTTGAGAATACCCGGTAGATAGAAACCTGGCTCGAATACAGAGCCGCATCAAAGCTAACCATCAGATTTTATCCATCAGCGGTTCTACTGCATAAAATTGCCCCCGATATGTACGTAAATTGTGATACGCCAGACTGGTGCTTCACCAGACTGCTTTCCTGTTTAGTGCTGAGGTAATTCTCATGTGTATAGTTTTTCTTTATAACAACTCTTACTTCAACTCTATGAACAATGAACCAACATTGGCTTTTAATTCAGGCTCTGGACAAAATGGAGAACGAATGGGGACCACTCTCCTTTGATATCATGCCATACAAAGACACAGGTACCTTCATTCTCAGAGCTTCTGACGACATTTCTCAACTGCTGGATGATCACATTGTCATGACACAGAGCATGTCATTCTCACCCTACAAGAAGCCATTTGAAGAGCGTATCAGTACATGGGAGAGCAAATTGAAGATCACACAGGTATGGTATCTTGCAATTCATATATCAATATGCTACATATTAGTGGAGATATGTGCAGACAAAATACTTAGATCACTCCAACAATCACATTCTAAAAGCTTGAAAAGTTAGATCTATTTTGGATTCTTGGCAAATATTTATTATATACTTGAATCAGTTTTGTTTTTTACGATTACATTTCAACTAAAAGAAATACTTGGGATGCCCTAATAATCGCTTAGTAATGAAGGACGCTCTAACAACTCTTTAATAATGAAGGTTATAACACCTCTTTAAAAATGAAGGGCACCCAAACAATCATTTAGTAAAAATGTACACCCTAATAATTGTAGTAATACAAATATATAGGATAATTTAGTAATATTTGATGCCCAAATAAGCGTTTAATAATGAAGGCCACAAAAGTATCATTAGGACTTGAGTAAATACTCAAATAGAATCCGGACCCAATTTTTGTATTTCTAGGATGTGTTGGATGAATGGCTCCTCTGTCAGCGCCAGTGGCTGTATCTTGAACCCATCTTCTCCTCAGAAGACATCAACCGACAGCTTCCCGTCGAAAGCAAACGTTACCAGACCATGGAGAGATTATGGAGGAAGATCATGAAAAACGCCAAAGATAATCCTCAGGTAAAAAGAATGTATTTATGGACATTTCTGAAGTCACTCAATAGGGATTGCCGAAGAATAAACCCCACCAATGTCAGTATACATGCAAACCCGTTGGTTTTGCAATAGTTCTTGGGTAATCAAATTGTTTGTTTTGGTATAAATGGAATTTAACATTGATTGACGCTATATATCCTCGCATATTCAAGCATAACAAATGACAGTTCATGTTCACTGTGCTTATACATTGTCAATTTGCTGTCATGTGTCGCATGAACTCCCTTTAAAATATCACTGCATGAAATGAGGTCCACTAGGCTTGCACATTGTCAATTTGTTGTCCTGTATGGCATGAACTCTCTTTAAGATATCACTGCATGAAATGAGGTCCACTAGGCTTGCACATTGTCAATTTGTTGTCCTGTATGGCATGAACTCCCTTTAAGATATCACTGCATGAAATGAGGTCCACTAGGCTTGCACATTGTCAATTTGTTGTCATGTATGGCATGAACTCCCTTTAAGATATCACTGCATGAAATGATGTCCACTAGGCATACACATTGTCAATTTGTTGTCATGTGTCACATGAACTCCCTTTAGAATATCACTGCATGAAATGAGACCCACTAGACTTGTACATTGCCAATTTGTTGTCATGTGTCACATGAACTCCCTTTAAAGTATCACTGCATGAAATCAGGTCCACTAGGCTTCCACATTGTCAGTTTGTTGTCATGTGTCACATGAACTCCCTTTATAATATCACTGCATGAAATAAGGTCCACTAGGCTTGCACATTGTCAATTTGTTGTCCTGAATGGCATGAACTCCCTTTAAAGTATCACTGCATGAAATGAGGTACACTAGGCTTATTCATTGTCAATTTGTTGTCATGTGTCGCATGAACTCCCTTTAAAGTATCACTGCATGAAATGAGGTCCACTAGGTTTGCACATTGTCTATTATGGCATGAACTCCCTTTAAAGACTTACTGCATGGAAGCTTAAACCGTTCCAGGCAGTGACTAACTCCCTTAAAAGTATCACTGCATGAAATGGTTCCCAGGCTTGTACATTGTCAATTTGTTGGCCTTTATGACTTGAACTCCTTTTAAAGTATCACTGCATGAAATTAGGTCCACTAGGCTTGCACATTGTCAGTTTGTTGGCTGTTATGACTTGAACTCCTTTTAAAGTATCACTGCATGAAATTAGGTCCACTAGGCTTGCACATTGTCAGTTTGTTGTCTATTATGGCATGAACTCCCTTTAAAAACTTAGCCTACTGCATGAAATAAAGTCCACTAGGCTTGTACATTGTCAATTTGTTGGCCTTTATGACTTGAACACCTTTTAAAGTATCACTGTATGAAATGATGTCCACTAGGCTTGAACATTGTCAATTTGTTGTCCTGTATGGCATGAACTCTCTTTAAGATATCACTGCATGAAATGAGGTCCACTAGGCTTGCACATTGTCAATTTGTTGTCCTGTATGGCATGAACTCCCTTTAAGATATCACTGCATGAAATGAGGTCCACTAGGCTTGCACATTGTCAATTTGTTGTCATGTATGGCATGAACTCCCTTTAAGATATCACTGCATGAAATGATGTCCACTAGGCATACACATTGTCAATTTGTTGTCATGTGTCACATGAACTCCCTTTAGAATATCACTGCATGAAATGAGACCCACTAGACTTGTACATTGCCAATTTGTTGTCATGTGTCACATGAACTCCCTTTAAAGTATCACTGCATGAAATCAGGTCCACTAGGCTTCCACATTGTCAGTTTGTTGTCATGTGTCACATGAACTCCCTTTATAATATCACTGCATGAAATAAGGTCCACTAGGCTTGCACATTGTCAATTTGTTGTCCTGAATGGCATGAACTCCCTTTAAAGTATCACTGCATGAAATGAGGTACACTAGGCTTATTCATTGTCAATTTGTTGTCATGTGTCGCATGAACTCCCTTTAAAGTATCACTGCATGAAATGAGGTCCACTAGGTTTGCACATTGTCTATTATGGCATGAACTCCCTTTAAAGACTTACTGCATGGAAGCTTAAACCGTTCCAGGCAGTGACTAACTCCCTTAAAAGTATCACTGCACGAAATGGTTCCCAGGCTTGTACATTGTCAATTTGTTGGCCTTTATGACTTGAACTCCTTTTAAAGTATCACTGCATGAAATTAGGTCCACTAGGCTTGCACATTGTCAGTTTGTTGGCTGTTATGACTTGAACTCCTTTTAAAGTATCACTGCATGAAATTAGGTCCACTAGGCTTGCACATTGTCAGTTTGTTGTCTATTATGGCATGAACTCCCTTTAAAAACTTAGCCTACTGCATGAAATAAAGTCCACTAGGCTTGTACATTGTCAATTTGTTGGCCTTTATGACTTGAACACCTTTTAAAGTATCACTGTATGAAATGATGTCCACTAGGCTTGAACATTGTCAGTTTGTTGCCCTTTTATGTCACAAATAACGGATTAATGACTGCCATTGAGGGGCTGCTGACACACTAGCAGGCCCGAAATGGAAGTTATCATTCCTTTTATTCTATGTAGGTATAGCCCTGAGACCGTTGCAGGCATTGTCTAACTCTAACACTGACTACCTTTAAAGTATCACTGCACGAAATGGTTCCCAACACCTAGGCATATTGTGCTCTCGTCAGAAATGAGTTAAATACCAAAAGCAGATGTACAATAAACAATTCTTAATCTTTCCAGGTCATTTCACTTTGCCCTGACAATCGTCTCCTGGACAACTTACGTGAATGTAACAAACTTTTGGAACAAGTACAAAAGGGTCTCAGTGAGTATTTGGAGACAAAGAGAAACTCATTCCCCAGATTCTACTTCTTGTCAGATGATGAATTGCTTGAGATTCTTTCACAAACAAAGGACCCTACTGCTGTACAACCTCATCTGAAGAAGTGTTTCGAAAATATTGCAAAGGTAAATATCCACAGTCCTTATGTTTATGATCAGGGAATGGCGTGATCTATAAAACTTTTAACCTTATACGACATTGCCAAATTTACTTTTTCATTTTATTTTTGTATCTAAGGCGTTTTTCATTTTATTTTTGCTTCATGGCATATTATTATAAGGGATGATCCTAAGATTTTAATGCATTTAACAATTGCTTGCTAACCTTAGGTTTTCATGACTTTTGCAAGGATTCTCCTTTTAAATACAACAAGTGACTACAATAATATTACATTCATTTTTTGTGTTCTATGATTATTAAGTGATTTAGGGAATACCTTTTATGACCCCTTGATATAATTCACTTGTGTCATATTACAGCTCAAATTCGAGGACGACTTGAAAATTACAAAGATGTACTCAGCAGATGGAGAAGATGTTGACTTTACAGAGGATATCTACCCCAAGGGCAATGTGGAGGACTGGTTGTTAGAAGTGGAGAGAGTGATGAAGGAGTCTCTCCGTTGCACACTAGGAAAGGCTCTTAAAGCTTACCCAGAGGTAAACACTGGCACACCCTTTGACCTAATGTCCTCTTAAGTTTTTCCAGTCATCTTTCCTTGAAAGAATCCAATGATTGGCGACCGAACGGCGAGTGCACCCCAAAGGGCACTTCCCAATTTGCTGCATTCTCAGCTATTATGACTAACAAAATCTACCAAATTTACTCATATAATGACTTATAGGACTGAATTCATCAATATTCTGCTGCTGTTATCTGTTTATAAGAGAATTTGAAGTAGAGACAGTCAAGCAAAAACAGCCACCGGTGAGCGATAATAAGTGAAGTAATCATAAGAAAGGATTCAGGCAGGTCCTCCAAATACAAATTAAGGACGTTTAAGAAGTCCTGTAACAAAAGCAACTCGACAGAATCCTCCAAAATTTCGGTCAAATGACTTATAGATGGGTTTGAAAAGAATAGAAAAAGAAAAAGAAAATATTTACTTCTTTACCAATGTTAAAGATATATGCGCATGTCAACACACACGCCACCTAGCGGCTCCTATTTTTCTTTGAAATATTTCGACATCATCATAAGTTGATAAGTACGATAAGTACGATTTGTGTACGATTTCCAATATCTAGAGGGTTTATTTTTATTAGAGCAGTTTTGAGTCATGTTTTTAAAGATTCAGTTTCATTGATTAAGCTGCTTGATTACTAAATTTGGGTGATGTGGTCAACTTCAAATGACCACAACTTTTTTTAACCACGTCAACATACAGTTTTTCTTTGGTAAATCGGTAGCATAATACACCATATATATGAGTAGAAAGTTTTGATGAAAAGTCACCAATCATTTTTTTTAATACATGTATAATGAAACGTGAAAAAAAAACACATTTTTCCATAGACTTCAATGCTAAAGCTCTGTAATTTTCAACCGGCTGTAGAAAAAAAAATAAGTCGATGAGATGTACTTTTTTTTCATTTCTTGCTTTCTTATGTAGTCAGGAATGATCCCTGAACGTTTCATGAACAAATCACCGACCAATCTTTTTTGCATTGAACACCCGCCTATACCTTTAACTGAGAGTGCAGCTATAATATAATCAGCAATGAGTTTTTCTAATTTAGTCTAAAAGGAAATTCTTGTCAAACAGACTGTTAGCTTAATGTATAACACAATACTGTCATGAGGCCTTACTGTACTACTATATATTCTTCATTCTGGACTAATTCTGTCAATTGCCAATTTATCAACAGAACACAAGATTCAAAAGGTATTGTTGGAATTATTACATATTTCATGAAAATTCTTTTAATATACAGACCAAGAGGACGGAGTGGGTACTAGGTTGGCCCGGTCAGATTGTTATTGCTGGATGTCAGGTCTTTTGGACATCAGAAGTGTCAGAAGCCCTTGCCAACAAAGAATTAGGTGGCATCAAGCCAACAATCCTTGCTCAGGTAAGTTCGACATATTTATTTAAATCCATCATAACAGGAAGATATTTACTTTCAAGTTCGTTGTCATCAGCTTGTCAGATATTGATACTGCATGTCACTATCCACTTAAAATCTTATGTTCAACCTATTAAACATTACAGCTAGATGACCTGAGAGAGTTGGTGCGTCAGCCTTTGAGTAAGATCGGTCGCCAGGTCCTCTCTGCTCTGATTGTAATTGAAGTGCACGCGAGAGATGTAGTCCTCAATATGATTAATGAGAACGTACTAAATGTCAATGACTTCGAATGGATCAGTCAGCTCAGGTGAGAACATCTTATTCCTCTTAATTGGATAGAAAAGGAAGCGATGCGCTTAAAGTGGGCTAATCAATTTCAATGTCAATTTTTTGTAATATCTACGAATCTTGAACTTTCTTATTGATTTTTAATTTGAAATTGAATTGTTGAAACCGTCGTATTTGATAAATAAAATTTACAGTCTGTGCATGGGACCTCAGCTAGGCAAAATGTGATTGGATACTCAATCGAGAATAATACTCTCTGATACCAGCCCTGTGCTTTTGATGAGATAATGTTAGTCATTTCAATTATTCATTTGATTCATAATTCATGCTTGAACTCAACAGATATTATTGGGTAGACGAGAATCTCTACATCCGAGCTGTAAACGCTGAGTTCTTATATGGCTATGAGTACTTGGGTAACTCGGGTCGTCTCGTCATCACACCACTGACAGACAGATGTTACCTTACCCTCACTGGAGCTCTCCATCTCAAGTTTGGAGGTGCTCCCGCCGGACCTGCTGGAACAGGCAAAACAGAAACAACCAAAGTAAATAGGAAATCTTTTTCATAATTGGAGGGCTATATATTAAAAGGGAGTGGGGTGGCTATGGGGTCTTACCGTCTGAACCGCTGAGTTTTTATTCCCGAGAATTTTCATGTTATGGGTTCTGACCCGGGCGCGGCTTCAGTTTCACCTCCTCCCCCATAAGGTGAACTAGTCCTTGTAAAAAAATTATTAAAAAGGTTAATTAAAAAATATATTAAAAAAGTATTATTAAAAAGTATATTAAAAAAGTATTATTAAAAAATAATGCCAAATTATTGTTCTGATATATATATGTGGGTTACATGTGCATCGTAATATGATATCACAGTCAAACCAAATGAGAATAAATTCCATTCATCCTTCATGTCTCTGGAATTCCTGAGTGACCTACACAGTCTTTATCACTTACCACATTAATCACGTCTGAGAGGAGTGCATGGTGAGAGAGGTATATTTAGATATCCTGCTGAACCTTGATACTTGTTTTAACTAATTAAATAACTGTTTATTGTTTTTTTTTATCATTCTAGGATTTAGCCAAAGCAATGGCTATTCAATGTGTTGTGTTCAACTGCTCTGATCAGCTTGATTTCATGGCTATGGGCAAATTCTTCAAAGGTTTAGCAAGGTACGAAGTTTTCACTTGTTTTCATGTTTCGTTCTTTTTCTAAAAAACGTGTAAAATTAAATGTCAACAATTAAAGGTTTCGCATATCCCAAGTATCATAACTTTAGAAGGTTCAATGTTTTATAATATCCGTAATATTGCATTTCCTTATTGATATCCATTGTCATTGATGAAGAATATTGCCCTTGATTTATTTGCCCAATTTGCTACTTGTTCTTTCCCACTGTGCTGAATGTTGGTCAATAACATATACACCCTGTCCCAGTGCCTCATTGTTTCTTTTGTCGTGTTCTTGGTGAATTTTCCCACCCTTAATTAAAGCGTGAATTGAACCATATTCTCTCAAACATAATTGTCCTAAAAACTCATTTTGTGGCCCACTAATGTGATTCTAGTCCATAACAATAGAATATATCTTTCTTTGGAAAGTAAAATTGATAGTAATGATAATAACTAAATATTTTCAGTACTGTATTTAATATTTTCAGTACAGTATTTATCATATATGAAACCCGAGTGTTCTCCCTGTATTGTTATCTAACCGTTTGCCTTCATCCTTTGTGTTCAATAATGGTTAACGGATATATATAAATTATTTATTTTTTGGATATATAAATTATATACTTCAATAATAGATAACGGATACCAATGCATTGTCCTTCTATTATTCTCGTTACAATAGCTCTCCAACCCCTTAATTTCCCTTGGCCAAATGTGTTTTGTTTCCCATCACATTGTCCTGCGTTGTTGATAACCAAATAGTGGACCTACATTTGCAGTGCCGGAGCATGGGCATGTTTCGATGAGTTCAATCGTATTGACATTGAGGTGTTGTCTGTGGTAGCGCAGCAGATTACCACAATACAAAAAGCGCAACAACAGCGGGTAGGAAACCAAAGCCACCGCTAGAATAAATAAGTAGCCACCTGAGCGCTGATAATAATAATCTTCTAGTCATCATTTACTGTTATTTACCAGCTAAGATACTGTACAATCCTACCAAACTTAAATGGGTCATTTCCAAGGGTTATTTTGAGAGAATTATTAATGCAGAAACTGCAATAATAGAAAATATCTCAATAGAAAATAATATTAATAGAAAATATTTTAGCATGCTGTGTTTCTCAGCAGAAAATACCTCAAGAAGTTCTTTTTGTATTTTCCCTGAACTTTTCCAAATTCGAATTTCCAGAATAGTTTTGACAGGAATATCCTATATCCATACATGAAGGAATTGGATGTCAAACCTTGGATATGATTCCTCATAATAAGTAACAATACCAAGCTTCTGAAGCTTACCTAAGCTTAGGAAAACTACCTATATTATGTATTAGAACCTAATAAGCCGTGTAAAAACCATTAAGGCTTCTACACCATAATTTAAGTGTAGACTAGCTAAGTACCCAGGATTTGAAAAAGGCCTCTAGGATCCGTTAAGCAACTAACAGCTGAAATGTACATACGAGGCAGCATCTTTAACTTGTACGAACACTCAGGATCCATCTGAAGATATGCATGAGCGGCTCAAGTTTTATTATAATACTATTTTGCTTTGTAAATTTACCAAAAGGTTCTGCTGTTTTGGAAAATGCAATCTTGCTAGATGTGTGGATATTTTTCCTCAATGTGTTTATATTTGGTTTTGCTTATGTATGAATCCAGTGTGACCTACGCTTGATCCAGTGTGGTCTATGCTTGACCTTATGCTGATCTCTAATTCTATTGCCAACTATTATTAACCACCCCCCGCTGTACAAAAACAGTCCTCCACTGTAAGCATACACCCTAGTATCTTATACTATTAAGCGCATATAGAACCAACCTGAACTAGATACAATTACTGACACCTCTGCTCCGCATTTGTCAACAATTACAGTTCCGGAGCATGGGCCTGCTTTGATGAGTTCAACCGTATTGACATAGAAGTGTTGTCAGTGGTGGCCATGCAAATTATGACCATCCAAAAAGCTCAGATTGAAAGGGTAGGACAAAATGAAATACAATAATAGTCACCACCGGAGGGGAAAAGATTTGTTTAACTTCCACTACAGTGTTTCTTCATATTGCACTGTTGTCAAGACAACGTATTTTAGCGTTATTAGATTTATTTAATCATATTATATAATTTTACAACGCTGCAGTGTTAAAAAAAAAAGTTGAAATTCTATTTACATCTCTTATGGGTTCGTTCTTTTCCAAATGACATTCATATCAAAATAAAAGCTTATAGTTATTACAAGTAACTCTATAAATAGTTCTGCTATACCTCCTTGTGTCATATATATATGTATACCCATGCTAGCTTAATAAATTTAACTTTTCTATACCTTACATGTTACCCCTATGGTGGCCCTATGCCAAATGGCCAGGTGCGGCCTTGACATTAAATATGTGTAACGATTGATAATTCAAATTGATGGCTTGACAAACAATTGAACTTCTTCTAGGTGGATCGCTTCATGTTTGAAGGTGTCGAATTGGCCCTCAAACATTCCTGTGCTGTCTTCATTACGATGAACCCCGGTTATGCTGGACGTACTGAACTTCCAGATAACCTCAAGGTGAATACTCGTGCATCTTAACTTGACATATATAATAAAAAAAATATAGATAAAAAACCTATAAAAAATTTGACATATAACTAGAACTATATATAGAAGAGAGTTTCATTTGAAAAATATGTTATTTCCTTTAGAAATATAAAGGGACAATCTATTTCATATTTGAGAGCTTTTAATTCATATCTTAAAATCAACTAACTGTATATATCTCTCCTGGAAAGTATATACATAGTCCAAGGCAAAATGCATGTTGTTTATTGGACGAACACACTGGTTCGGACTTTTTAGGAGTGTAAAATACAACATATACCGGACTTCCACTGTTGTACATTAAAAAAAATCCAACCCACTTAAACTATCCCTAACACTGTGAATAAGAACGTTGTCCTTTGAGGCTACCATAATTTCTACCAATTTTCTATAAACAATATTCTATTTTTTTTCCAACATTTCAGGCTTTGTTCCGACCTATGTCTATGATGGTGCCAGATTACGCCCTTATTGCCGAGATCAGTTTATTCTCATTTGGTTTCTCTGATGCCAAAGTCCTGGCCAAGAAGATCACCTCCACATTCAGATTGTCTTCCGAACAGCTCAGCACACAAGTAAGTCATTATTTATGTCGATTTGAGAGATTAACACAGAATGAAGTATTTCTGTTGTTTTACCTGGGGATGGCTATTTGGAAGTGAATTGTCCCGTTCAATCGGGTACAACTTTATTGAATGGATTTTAACTATTTAACTTGTATCCTGGTATATCACAATCAGTTGGTCTATCAGTAATGTCTGTGCTTGCCATTATTTTTGGGTAGAATAGTACCTATATACTAGTATGGTGTTCTACTTGATAGGATCATTACGATTTTGGTATGAGAGCCGTCAAGAGCGTCATCTCAGCTGCTGGAAATCTGAAGAGACAGAATCCAAAGATGGATGAAGAACTGATCGTACTTCGTGCCATCAGGGATGTGAACGTGCCCAAGTTCCTTATGGACGATTTGAAACTCTTCAACGGTATCATGTCCGATTTGTTCCCAAGTGTGAAGGAGGAGCCCATCGATTATGGATCACTGGACACCGCCTTGAGGAAATGCTGTGCTAAGATGAATCTCAAAGATGTGGACGGATTCGTTCACAAATGTATCCAGTTGTACGAAACAACAGTGGTCCGTCACGGTCTCATGTTGGTTGGACCCACTGGCTCGGGTAAAACAAAGGTAAATTTTGACATGTATTGTTTCAATACCAATTTAAATGAATTCCCGGCTTTTATTCACTGCCCAAGTCAACATATCACAGCAAAGTTTTCCCTATTTTCCTGCAATAATCATAAATCAAATTGAATCATTTGATTTATTTATTTAATCAAATTGATTTATTAATTGCCTTAAATTAATGACAGAAATGCACTGCATATCTAACTGAATATATATCTAGGTCACATTATATATATGCCTAAATATGGATTTCACAAGTAACTTACAGTAACAATTTTTACAGTAACATGAAACGTTAATGACAGTTTACTGGGAAATGTTTTGAAAACAATCAAAGAGTTTATTGAGAATGTTTAAAGTAATAGTATTAGATAAAGAGTTATGTTATACAACATCTCTTTATAAGATACTTCTTGATGCTTAAATAATTACATTTTTCTTTTATAGTGTTACGAAATATTACAAGCCGCCCAGACGTCTATAAAGGGTGAGATGTCCCCAGCTGGATCAGAGTTTGAAACCACCTTGACATATGTGCTCAACCCTAAGTCCATTACCATGGGTCAGCTGTATGGAGAGTTTGATATGCTTACACACGAATGGTAGGTATTCTGATAAAATGCCTCTTCAATAATTACTGTTTATTATAGCATCTCAGATAGTGACATTAGTCGTCGTTTTCTGTTTTTCTATAACAGAATCGAAGCCTCCACTGAATACTTGTTTTTTTACAGCTTCTTCTGGATGAAAGTCATGCATCACTGGTTTTAAATGTTTTAAAATTTAAATTCTAATTTTCAGGACTGATGGAATCTTGTCCTCCTTAATCCGAGGAGGTTCATCCTCCACAGACTGTGACAAGCGATGGTACATGTTTGACGGTCCTGTTGATGCCGTATGGATTGAAAACATGAACACTGTGCTTGATGACAATAAGAAGCTTTGTCTCAGTAGCGGAGAAATTATCAAGCTTACGGATGTGAGTTCTTTTTACGTTTTTTTTTAATGTATTACCAATATCTATAAGTGTTACCATTCCCCTGTCCAAGTTGTAACGTGTTTCTATAAGTTAAGATATCTTTATCCACTGTATAAAATTTGTGTGAAATATAAATTTGTTACTAGGACTTTATATTGATTTGTCCAATTAGGAACCGTGAAATAATTATTTTGTGGGTAGGATAGAGTTTGCTCAAGGGAGAGCAGACCATTAATTGTCGTTAACTAAACTTTCCCCTGTTTGAACATATATATATAGTTATATACTGCCAATAATAGGACAGTCCTCTATCGATACCAATGGCCATGTTACACCCCTTAGGGGTAGATAATTATTTTCACAATACTTTCCTTTCTGTCATTAATTTTGATTATTCTGATTGATTCAGTAAACTCTTGTTTAATTCCTATCCCCAGCACATGACGATGATGTTTGAAGTACAAGATCTTGCCGTCGCTTCACCTGCTACTGTCAGTCGTTGTGGTATGGTTTACCTTGAGCCAAGTATTCTTGGTCTCAAGGCGTTTGTGGAATGTTGGACCAAGAAGCTACCCGATGCTATCTATCCCTACCATGAGAGGATCACAGAACTCTTCGACATATTCCTAGAAGTATGTTAATTTTCAGATTTCCCTGTTATTTCTAGCATTGCATTACCGTTATTCAATCCCATACCACATCGCAAACACACTTAGGAGGGTACATCAGTCCAAATGCATTTTATTTTAGATCCAAACATATTTTCATCTTGTATAATTATTTCAGGATGGAATCGACTATGTCAGAGCGCACATGAAGGAGATTGTCCCCTCCATGGATTCCACCTTAGTCTTCTCTTTCTTCAAACTGATGGACTGCTTCTTCGCACCATTTATTCCAAAAGAGGTGAGAGGGTGATTCTTTGCATCATTAACATCCCTTGTGTTTGTTTTACTTTAATATTCCAATTTCCAACAGGTTGGCTTATAAAGGCTCCCCTTAAATCGACAAGGGCCTCCAGTGACAATTTAATTGACAAAAACCGACATAGACCTTGCTAGTCCTTAGTGACAAAAATATTGTCCATATTACTCAAATTAAATGATAAACGACAAAAGAATTTTCTTAGTGACAAACGACAATTACTGTCTCTTGGTAGTGACAAGAGAAATGGCACCCCCCCCCCCTGCCCACCACCACCACCCCACCCCGACCCCCTCGGGAGCGCCTGTTAATGGATCTAACGATTAAGAAGTTTTCCTTTACCAAACGTGTGGTTAGGTGTCAAGAATTTCTTTCAGTTTTCCTTATGAGAGGTGAGTTTCTTATATTAACCCTTGTTATTTCGATATGGAATTACAACCGATCGCCATGCATATTTCTCTCCCAACTGATTGATTCATTTGCATCATTGATATTGAATATAGGGTGTACACAGGAGAGTGGTAAGGAACTACAAACCTAACTCCTGGACTAAAAAAAATAAGCATTATAGTCCAAGACAAATAAATCCATGAATCCAGTCCCTAGCTGTTGTTCTCTCCATTATGATATAAATTATAGGTTCAAACTAAACAGCAATATATAGCTTATCAGGGGGTCGTAATATTGAAGAAAATTAATGGGTTTTTTTAAAAAAAATAATTATGACTCATCAGAGTAAAGTTTAAGAAATGTATTTGTTCAGGATTCATGGATATGTAAACTGCAGTTTATCTCTAAGGCTTACCCGGGTCAATACGGTTCTAAAGCTAATGCATTAAACATTAATTAAAGATCATATAGGTTCTGACAAATTGAAAATACCCCAGAGGTCCCGCTTTAGTACTGGGGAGGTATACGTATATACATGTATATATGGATATCTACTCCCTTGTACTGCTTAAGTATCTATTGTTGATTATTATTTCCATCCTGATGTTTAGCTCCAAGTAAAACAGTACAATCTAATCTTTAATTGGGTACCTAACATTTCATCAAACATGACCAAATAACACGAACACCTTGAAAATACGACCAGATCAATGCTTTTGTAGCTGTGTCAAAACTGAGACACTATCCAACCATGGAGTTTTTATGATAGGCTATATTATAGGATATATTTGCCTATTTGGACATAGTGCTAATAAACCCAACAAGTCCCAAAACTTACGGTTCATCCTCTTCCTTTAATAATTATAGGATATATATACCAAATATTCATATTATTATATAAGCAGAGTTCGATTTTTAGTGGGTTCAATATTTCTCCAGGTAGATGCTCCAGAAAATATTAACTTAAAAGCTAATGAGAATATTAATTTAAAAGCTAATGAGAAATTCAATAGTCATGGAAGCAATTGTTAGGCTTATGTGTGCATCAGAAAATGCCTGATAACGTGTCTTAAAATGAATTCCAAAATCTATGCAGTGTGCGAGGTGTTAAGTTATAGACGCATGTCAGTCCATATATGTACAGTACCCTTATTAAGATTTAAATACACATTAACAAAATAAAGTTGGTAATGAGATGTTATGTTTTATTCCGAATAATGCAATAATATTGATGAATTGTTCACGCTATAATGATCAAATTGTATCGCTTTTTCTCCTGAATGCAGACTCCTTTCATGAAAGTGAGGGTTTCATTAATTGCCAACTTCAGTATTAGCATGATCACAGTAGATAATTGACGTGAAAACAAATGAAATTGAATACAGAACATTGCAAAAAAGAAAAGATATTCGAAAGCTAGGACTGGTTGTAGTTATCCAAGATACAAATTAATGGGAAATCTTTCTCTTCTGGCATACTGAGTGAGGTATGAATCAGTTTGAAGGAAAAAATCGCCCATTAGTGGAGATGAGCATGAGTTATATATTCAGATTTTGTTTAGATAAATGATATGGGTAGAAGCAAATATCACACGTTATGAAAGTAATTTTAATTATAATAAGCACCTTGATTTACTGCAAAGATCTTGTATTTATCTATTAATGTATCATTTCTTCATGAAACTATTGTTAGGAATGCTAGTTAAGATATGTATGTATACATATATGTACAAAGTACCTCCTTGTTTAATTTATGAAATGTTTTTTCAATACCTTACACAACTTATTTTCACATGCAATGTGACCACTGAATATCAACCTTTTATGGGGATAGAAATTAGTTGTAGCAGATTTTAAAAACATAAACACTTTCTGGAATGCTCTAGCTTTTATTATCATACATTTTTTAACAATTCTTCATTCGGGTTCAAAACAGTTCGCACGATAAAAGAAAATGTATACAATTACAATCCTTCCTGTTAGCATACCGTACTTTATAGAGAAAGAAAAATACTTTACAGCATACTTTGTAGAGGAAATAGAGAAACAAAATTAAACTGGGCGAAATATTTTCAGGGCGATAAACCAATACCTGAAGAAAGACTGGCCAGAATCAACGAGCTAATAGACCCCTGGTTCTCATTCGCTGTGGTCTGGACTCTGGGAGGCACCTGTGACAATGATGGACGTGTCACGTTCGACAAGTTCGTCCGTGAGACAATGAATAAAGCTGGAGTAAGTGTAGAGTTATGAGTTATATGTGACGTGTCACAGGAAAATAAGTCACAAGTCACAGAATTCATATTTTTTAAAGTGATTTATTCACACGATCTCTTTTGTGGAATGTTCTCACTTTTTGAATGCCAAGCGCTGTTAGTAGCAGAAATAACTATACAAAATCTCAGGACTGTTTATTGAATATATCTATGCATATCTGAGGTTATCCTAAGCAATATATTTAGCTACTTTACTATAGTGAGTGACCATCAGGAAATATCGTTAACCTTTTTTTTCATGCATATAAATATATAGAAGTACTTATTAGATGTCCTACTGTTTACTATCATCGGAATTCGCTTGATATCTTCTTTTCAAATATGATGATATCTCAAAATCTATTTTTGTGCGTATTGTGACTCATTTTCCTGTAACACATCATATATATCGTACCCAAAGACTAGTTAGACATGGATGGTGCTTGGTGCTTTGTAACATAGGTGCAGTATAGAGTTCAAATGCCTTATCTGTTGGGCTTGCAACCTTACTCCCTCTTTATGATGTCAGGTACTTGTCATCTACCATCAAACTACATTTTAGTAAATTCATGTCATGTATTGTACTACTACAAACGAAAGTTCTTAAACATATTAAAACTGGATATATATTTGGTGAATTAATCTCGTATCTGTTTCTACTTTAAATACCTAAAAATATCATGTCTAGAATGAAAGTGTAATCACTAAAACTTCTTTTAAAAGATATTGAAAAGTAAAATGTTGCCTTCACTTCATTGCTTTAATCATCCAAAACTGCATGACTTATATATGATGTGGTGTTCTTTCAGATTAACATGCCATTCCCTGCAGATGGATTAGTTTACGACTTTAGATTAGATGACGCTGGAATCTCTTCACTAGCACTTGAGGAGGACGAAGAGGAAGAGTTAAAGACCAGACAGGTATTGCATATCAATATCTTGGACCGATAAAGTCCTCGCAGATTATCTGTAGATTCCAAGCAGCCTCAAGTTTATTTTCCGTTTTTGGAATTGCCTTTTTTGATGAATCAATACGTCTTCAATAATGAAAAAAAAGTAAAAGCTTCTATCTACTTTGAAATTGGAGATAAGATTTTGCGATTGAGACGTTTTGTAATTTCTATAGTGCCTGGATTCGGAGGTATCGTCATTTATCATCCCAGTTTTGAATATAGTTCTAATTTTGCATTTTAAATTTCATGTTTCTCTGTTCAGTTTTGTTGTTCTTTATCTTTGTTTCTTGTATAGCATTCAAGCCTACTTTCAAAATAATGGTCAAATATAAAGTCTGTGCCAAGAAAACAATGGGGTTACTTAGGGCACATAACTGTTTTTATCAAAATTCTTAATTCCATGTCTCAATTTTCTAAAAAGAAAGTATAATTTGCGTACATAATCATGTTTGCTATAATAACCATCACAAAATAGGTTAAATGGACAAATTGGATGGAGGGCATTGAGGAAATACTCATCACTCCAGAAACAAAGTATGCTGACATCATTGTACCAACCATAGACACTGTTCGTAGTAGTTATCTATTGGAACTCCTCCTCATAAACAAGAAAATGGTAGGAATGTTTGCCAATAATTATTTCTTCTTCTTTTTAACATAATAAACACGAAAAAGATCCTTGCAATTACTTTGTCAAATATACCTGATGATATATCAACAATTATTTTGATTAATGTTATATTATTTTTATTAATTATTTATTATTCATACTTAACTATTCATGCTTGTCTTCTCTGTCTTGCTATAGGTCCTCTGCATAGGTCCGACTGGTACTGGAAAGACACTGGCCATCGCCAACAAACTGATCACAGGCATGCCAACAGAATATGTTCCTGAGTTCATCACTTTCTCAGCTAAGACTAGCGCCAATCAAACACAAGATCTCATCGATGGAAAACTTGACAAGAGGTAATCAATAAATTCCATCAATTGCGATGATAATCCATTTCCAGGTTTTGATTCTTACACATCCAAATGATATGGCATACATATGAGAACCTGTAGGTACATACTGAACATTGTAATTATTCTCACATTAAATATTTTTTAATTAAAACTGTTCCCCGATGGTTTATTAGTAAATTCTACTGATATTTTCTTAATTTTATATCGGATATATTGATTGTTAATGCTTTATTAATATTATGAATTGTACATTGTTTCCATGAAATTTTGAAGTATAGGTCTGCTGAGAAAATTATCTGTATATATAATGATAAAATGCGACTGAATAAACAAATACAACACATTTAATTGGTTGGTTTAAAGCAATACTTCAGTAACTGTTACACTACATTTGATAATAATGTAGGGGGTTGTTTGTGCTAGCACTGTTATGAGATCATAACTTCAAGACGCTCTGTACAGTACGTCATATGTGACGTCATAATAGGTATGACATGAATATCGCCCGGAGATAATCATATTAGATTAGGTCTCCAGATTCGTCATGACGCTTCTCTCCATGGTTTTGTGGGAGATGTTTATAGTTTTACAAGTGTTATACGTGGGAAATATTTTAAACTTTCCTCCTTTTTATAGGCGAAAGGGTGTATTCGGTCCCCCACTTGGCAAGTACATGATCTTCTTTATTGATGACTTGAACATGCCTGCACTGGAACAGTATGGTGCTCAACCTCCTATAGAACTCATTAGGCAATGGATGGACTTCAAGGGATGGTATGACAGGAAGGCTATTGGTGAGTACCAGGGATCATATCCCTTTTATGATTACTCACGGATCGAGTTATGATTTTACATGGAAAATATCAGAAAATGAACGTTTGCCTAATGCCTAATGCATTTGTAGATCAAATGCAAAAAGAAATATAAATGATAAAAAATATCCCTTTTTTTTTATATATCTAACATAATTTCTATATTATGTGCTGATGAAACAAGATCGGATGGATGAAAGCACACATTGCGTGGGGGTGGGGATGTCTCACATGAACGATTTGAGGGGAAAAGTCAAATTCTTCCATCAGACGAAGGATGACGACCCCAACCCCTGCCAGTAATTCACATTCGTCCATAATTTTTTTGTCCGAGTAAAAAGTGTAGTTAATGAAAGGGGAGGGGAAATGTGGGAAAGATTTAATTCATAAAAAAAAACTTTATTCACTTATCTCAGGTGAGTTCCGTCGCCTTGTGGATGTGAACTATGTGTGCGCCATGGGACCACCAGGTGGTGGTCGTAACCCTGTGACAGCCAGAATGATGCGTCACTTCAACTACGTCACATTCACTGAGCTACAGACCGGAGCTATGATGAAGATCTTCAGCACAATCCTCAAGTCTTGGCTATGTAAGCAGCTTTACTTAATTATCATCATGAGCAGCGGAGCTTTATTTCAGGAGCTTTAATTATTATCATGAGTACAAATATTAATATTCCACTAATTTTAATTAAATTTCTATTAATTCTACCTTCCATATATATACATTGAACTTGGATATCAAGACCCCAAACAATTTATCAACTGTCAATGCTTATCATCAGGAGCAGAGCTTCATTTTACAAGTTAAATAGTAATTAGTTTGTTATATCTATGTCATCAGTTATGGCAATATTCTAAAATTAATGTTGGTTGAGTTTTGATTGCATCCCATATGCAGCATTAATATATGACTCAATATGTAAACTTCTGGTTTAATATGGTTATTGATAGGACTGAGAGGTCTATATATATATATGTAATAAATAGGGAGGTTCAGCAAGTCTAAACTATACATAAACGTAAACGTATCCGTATCTCTGATATTACAAACATACGTTAAAGGAAGAAAGGTTCAGAAGAACACGGCGGGAAAAGCGTAACATATGAAGCAAAATGTTTCACTCTCAATTTATTTTTCATACATAACAATGTGACGTAGTTCACACAAAAAATACGGATACGGTTACGTAATTGAGATAGGTTTGCTTGCGGAACCTCCCTAAAAATGTTTTGGGCATCATTTACAGCCACACAGCCATCCCTGGTGCAACACTGCTCGATTCTAGTGGAGACGTGTATCGAGGTGTATAATACAATCACCACCCAGCTCCTGCCAACGCCTGCCAAGAGTCACTACACTTTCAATCTTCGCGATTTGTCAAAAGTCTTCCAAGGAATTCTCATGGGAGATCCAACCAAAATGGATGTAAGGCCACTAACGATTTTTTAGTTTTAGTTTTTTAGGTTTTTTTCCAGTTTCTGCATTACGCTAGGGATGCCTTTCTCAGCAATAACTGAATGAAGTATTATATATATACTGTTCTATAATAATAATAATAATTGTTTAGCAGAATTAATGCATGCATGCAACTGAGTAAATTACTGCTAATCATCTACACTTACTCGAATTATCACATTCTATAGTTACTGGGCAAATGTTACTCTAGATATAAACAACGAGTTACTTATACATATGCAAAATTTGGTGTTAAACCCATTTAAAGTTTTTCCTCGTCCTCCATCTTTTTGTGTTTCCTTTATTCGGAATTTCCAAAGGTATCATACCAAGGTTGCATAAGCATATATAACTAAATACAATTAATGATTAGGGTAAGTCCGGAAGAACAGTCCTGGACAGAGGACTATTAGTACCCATTTCCATGTACAACTTGTTAAATGTAATATTATTATGTGCAAATGGAAATAAAGTTTCTAATAATTATGATATACGCATTGCTCTGCGACTGAAACCAATTAACTTGTTAGTTAACCTGTATTTAATATATAAGTGGGTTTGTTGTCATATATCTAATAGCACGTGTGTCCATCGTTTCAGGGCATAAATGATGTGTTGAGGTTATGGTGCCACGAGAGCCAGCGCGTGTTCCAGGATCGTCTGATTAACGATGAAGATCGTAATTGGTTCATGGATTTGGTTAAAGAGAAGATGAAGAGCAAATTCAACGTTGATTATAAGGATGTGGTGACAGTGGAGCCCCTTCTTTATGGCGACTTCATGGTCCCAAATGTCGAGAACAAGCAATACATTGAAATCACTGATCATCATAAGGTAGTTATATATTTCAATGCTAAGGCTTTCGTATCACTATCTCTAGAAAATATGTGCGCATATTACCACGATGAAACAACAAATAAACAGTTATAGCTAACTGTCCTTTTGAAAATATCACTAATTCTGGAAGAATTTGTTGTATTGAACTTGCTATTTTAGACATCTGGTTCAAATCATGGAAAATATTTAGATTTTTTTCGTGGCCACTTCTCAAAACCTTTTTGAAACATCCTTTGAAATTCATGTCTAAGAAATTACCCTAAAACGCCCATGGCTAACGTATATGCAATGTTTATCCTCCAGATGACAAAGATAGTAGAGGACTATTTAGAAGACTACAACCAAGTGAATACAGCCAAGATGAACTTGGTCATGTTCATGGATGCCATTCGCCACCTGAGCAGAGTGTCTCGAGTTATCCGCCAACCCCTTGGTAATGCCCTGCTACTGGGTATGGGAGGATCTGGACGTCAATCACTCACACGACTTGCAACACACATGTAAGTCATGGAGCATCACCAAAAAAAAATAAAAAAAATAATCCATTTTACAGAGGTGCCATGTCCCAGATCATAATAAAGAATTCAGATTTGTAATCTAATGAGTCGGTCAGTATGAATAATAATTGAAAAGGCCTGTGTATATTATAATATTAAGAACCCTTGTCCACTGAGCCGCGATTGTTTCGACGTCCCCCTTCAATAAAATAGGCTCAGTAGACAAGGGCGTTTAGTGGCTAGGTTTCAATCTACTCCTGGGAACTGACTGATATTAGACTTTTATATCTGAATTTGCTGCGCTATTTGGCGATGTTTTATGTCTCCAATTATTTTAGTGTTTTCCTCATCAACGTTGAATGGCATCTCTGAATTTACTTGAATTTAATATCGTTGGACCTGGTGCAATATTCTAAGCACTTGTACCCTAGAGCCTGTGTTATATTTGTTATCATGTTGGTAAAACTTTCTATTAGAAACAACTGCGCGAGACGTATGCATTTATAAACAGGTGTTGATGCATGGTTGTCCAGTAAATGCATAAGTACGTTTGTTTTTGTTGTTTCCTTCTTCCAGGGCTGAGTACGACCTGTTTGTAATCGAGTTATCCAAGAATTATGGAGTGCCCGAATGGAGAGAAGATTTGAAGAAGGTCATGCTGAAGACTGGACTTGAAAACACCGCCGTAACCTTCCTTTTCTCCGATACACAGGTACCGTATTATATACACTTACACTTGGATAAACAGGGGCTGTGCTTTTTGTTGTTAATGAGTTAACAATTGAAGATATTGAAATTTATTTAGATCAATTTACATTGAGAGAAATTTGTCCCATTTTATGACATCGAATGTTTGTTACCTGCAGATCAAGAATGAATCCTTCTTGGAGGATTTGAACAACATCCTGAACGCTGGAGATGTGCCCAATATTTATGCGATTGATGAATTGGATACCATCTATTCGGCCATGAAACCTATTGTACAAGATGCTGGAATGCAGCCCACCAAGACAAACCTGTTCTCAGCCTACACAAAGCGAGTACGAAGCAACTTGCACAGTGTAATTGCCATGAGGTGAGTACTATCTAATAATGCCTTAATTGCCATTCTTTATGGAGGTTCTGAAATACTTTTTTTTCTGAAAACATTATCATATAATGTAATATGGATTGTAAAGTGAAGGTTCTTCCACCTACAAGACGATATAACAATAGTGTTAAAAAGTCTTCAAACATATCACATATCAATGATAGCAGCTATTTAAGGGCAACGCATGTTAAGCAGCAATGTGTCTTAAGTGTCGAATTGATAGCTTAACATTATTACAGAGACTCCTTAGATCACAGAATCCGGTATTCAGATACTGAGTAGAACATTTTTCTTTTTCTTTTTTTTTCTTCTTTTTTTTTTGGGGGGGGGGGAGGGGGTGGGGGGGTGCAAGATTTGCCAGTTACTTTTAAAAACCTCAGGGAGAGGATTGGCGGTTTTAAATGAACAGGAAATAATTTATATTTAGATATTTAGGTAGTTAACTTCTTGATAAACTAAATAGAAACCATTCTACGGTGATAACTGATTTAATTGCTTTGATAATGAAAAGACCAACACATCGAGGGGAGTAAGTATCATAGATATTGTCTTGCTATTGTCATTTTATATCCATTATTATCAATGCACATAGGAAAACATCGTACATTTCACTTGATATAGAAGAATGCTTTTACGTTATCAGTGAAAACATGCCTTGGTCGTCGTAGAATAAGCATGAATATAATAGAGTAATATAATCTTTTTCATTATATTTCTGCCATGTTGCACTGAAGCATGCTTCGATAAGGATAAAACACAATACTTATTATTTTGCTATAGATTACTATGTGCAATTATGTATACCATATTACTTCGAAAAAAAAATTTAGATATATTTTCTTTCATGAGCCGCATAGTACGCTCTTACTCAATACATTATCTCCGATAATTAAAAAGTGTTATATTATAAAACTCTAAAAATCAAAAGGACCGCCAAATAAAAGACTTCAAAATCAATAACATGGTTTGTTTCAGTTGAGTTGCCTTCAATCATTCAACTATTAACTTTAAAAATGGGGCCCGCCTTTTTGCCACAAAATAATTTGGATAGGGGTGTCTGTACCACTGAGTATTATAACATTTTTCAATTTGGGAATTGTTTCATCTCACGGAAGTTTATATATATTTACCAGGGAAGTATAAATAACCTTCCCTGTTCTAAACAACAGAAGTTAGCGTTCCACTGTGTTGCTTGTTGTATTTGATAAAAACAAAAATGAGCATTATTTATTTAAAGGAAAGATCACCTTCTCCATGGTTTGAATTTTGATACTTTTCCTTCTTTAGTCCTATCGGAGAAGTGTTCCGTGCTCGTCTCCGTATGTTCCCTGCTTTGGTCAACTGTTGTACGATCGATTGGTTCGGTAACTGGCCTGCAGAGGCTCTCAAATCGGTGGCAAACCGTTTCCTGGGAGATATCATTGAACTGGACTGTAATGAACAGGAGATGGAGGGTCTTGTAAGTATGCAATTCTTACTGTAATTTGTATTTTTAAAAAAATAATTTGTATCTATGATGGACTAAGTATTTAGAGCTTTATTTATGGAGGAAATATTTCCAAAAAGGCATGAGATGTCGATGAGATTAGACAATAGATGCCTTTTGAATTTGGCAAATGAGAATAGAATTATCACTCGTGTGAAACTTTGTCCAAACAAATTATTTTTAAAAACCCGTAGTGGCGGTATCTAGCCTCACTTTAGTGTATGACGTCATAGAGGTGTGTACTTGTGGACAAGATATGAAGTCATCACCTTGACAATATCATCTTAATTGTTCATTATGATGATACATATGGTGATGGGCAACCCTTTTCCCAAATGATGCTACATTTCAATGATGCAAATAAAAATATGTCCATATATTTTTCTTTCCATATGTAGTAGTAGTAATAGTAGCAGCAGCAATTTGCTAAACATGTCCACTATTGTCTTCCACCTACAGGTGAGGATGTGCCAGGAGATCCATTCTTCAGTGGCCGTCTACTCAAAGAAATATCTAGAAGAGTTGAGCCGACACAACTACGTCACACCAACCAGCTACCTTGAACTGCTGAGTATATTCAGAAAACTTATTGGCTTCAAGAAAGCAGAACTTACCAACTCTAAGAACAGAACTAAAACGGGTCTCGACAAGGTGAATATGACCATAAAAACTACATGTCAAATTCTAAAAGTTAATATCGACAGTGTTATTAATAGGATACCCTGTTTTCATTGGCTTTTATATTTTGAGTTCTACGTTTGAATAATCATTTTTAAACATAAACAAACATCCTGACAATTTCAAACAGAACAAAACAAATTTTTACGATCTCATAGAGGAACATCTCACTACTGAGAAGCTTATAAAAATGATGATAAAATATATGATTTATGATAGCTTACATACTTGGATGTTGCGATTTTGCCATTTTTCATACCATTAACTTCTGGCCCATTGACCATTTCCTTTCCAATACTAGCCTTATTATGAAACCATGAAGTAGTTGCTAACAGTACTGTGTTGCTTCTCTTTCCAGTTGCTGACCACTGCTCAAGAAGTATCAAAACTGCAAGAGGAACTGGAGACCATGCGACCTCTGTTGGAAGAGGCTGTAGTCGAGTCCGTCGCTACTATGGAAAAGATTACAGTTGATAAAGTAAATGCACTTTATGTTTGCCACCGATATCTATAACAGTGGTTTCTTTTCAAACAATAATTATTCGTTGTATGCACGTATGTATTTTTATTTATGAATTTGTATTCGACTGAAACATTTTGTAATGTACAATATTTTCAATCAAAGCTGAGAAAGGGATAATGTATGCCTCGATAAAACATTCAGAACAACTTAATAACATGTCATCCTCTATCACTAATTATATATCTTGCACACAAAAAAACTGTAATGAAATTGTGATCCTGAACAGGCGGTTGCTGAGGAAACCAAGTCCGTGGTACAGAAAGAGGAAGCTCAAGCAGCAAACAAAGCAAGAGAAACGCAAGCTATCGCAGATGATGCGCAACGTGATCTCAACGAGGCCCTACCCGCCCTCGTGAGTGCATCTTAAACTATTTGTTTACGATCATTTTTACATCGTAATCTCACTATAGAACAAAAGGGCTCGAGAATCAGATATGACGAGTCTTGCTATTTTTAATGGAATGTTTGAAATGAAAATTTGAATTGGGGAAAAGTAAATATCTAAAATGATTTTTTTTTTTAATCTAAATTTCATTTTTTTTTCTTTTTTTTTGTGTAAGTTGAAAATAGTGTTTCACATAAGTGTGCTCTTCCTGCAGCATGCTTAATTTTTTTCATTCTTTTTTTTTTCATTAAAGTTGATTTAGTGTTACATATAAGTGTGCTCTTCCTGCAGGATGCTGCCCTTGCCAGCTTGCAGTCACTGAACAAGAACGACGTGGTAGAAGTAAGGGCCATGCAGCGTCCTCCAGATGGAGTGCGCATGGTTATAGAGGCTGTGTGCATCATGAAGGGCATCAAGCCCAAGAAAATAGCAGGCGAGAAGGTGAGATAGCTGAAATAAATGTTGGTCTACGAACACTATATTATAAGAGAACGTGTATGACCGCATGTGGTGACGTGGAATATATGTATTATTTAGGACATTAATAATGTGGGTAACCGATATAATCTTAATGAAATACAGTTACGTGAAAATAAATTAGAAGCGGGACAATATGATCGTATTGAGTATATATGACTTATTCAATCTGACTACTCAGCCAACTGTTATATGTGGAGACACCATACAACACCAACCTATTTATATCTTCATCGCCATCTCGAAATACAGAATACTCTTTCATTTGACTTACATACAATATGTTTCATCTGTGATATTCAATTCAATTCAATTCAAATATTCTTTTATTGTCTGATTGGTACAGAAATAAGTGGTAGGCCAATTCTGGCGTGCCAGGTCTTCCTTTGGATGCCACACGACATCATTTCTTATAAGGGGACAATATATATCATACATGATATCATACAATTCATAAAACATTGATATCTTGTTTGTAGCCTGGTCAAAAAATTGACGACTATTGGGAACCTGGTAAGGCCCTTCTCCAAGAACCAGGCAAGTTTTTGGAAGGTCTGTTCAAATATGACAAGGACAATATCCCCGATCCAGTCATTACAAAGATCCAGCCTTACATTGATAACGAAGCCTTCACACCTGCAAATATCCAAAAGGTAAATTACAGTATATTCTTCACGAATTCAGTCCAGTCATGGGTGTTTTTTCTAAGAATATGTTTAATAGAGATTGTTTTTTAAGGTTTTGTGTCTAAATTCTTAAAAATATAATTTCCACTCTGTTATCTTGTAGGCAATATAATCAACATATGTAATTATACCAATTACATTGCTTTTCAGGTTTCCAAAGCTTGTAAATCTATTTGTGAATGGGCCAGAGCTATGTACAAGTACCATCACGTTGCTAAAAATGTGGCGCCTAAGAGAGAGGCCCTTCGTATTGCCTCAGAGGAGTTGGAGGAGACGCAGAGAATTCTCGACGCAGCCAAAGCTAGATTAGCCGAGGTAGAGGAAGGTATCGCCACCCTTATGGCAAAATACGACGACTGCGTGCGCAAGAAGGAAGAGCTCGAGTTCAAGACCCAGGAGTGTGAGGGCCGCCTCGTTCGTGCTGACAAGGTAAAGACTATTTAAAATGTATGACAAAGGTTTCTTCAGTTTCAGTGGAGCCCCGACAACTCTTTTATCACAAAGGTGTTTTACTGCCTAATGAACTGACGTACGAAATCTTAAACAAATCAGATGAATTCTCATTGCATTATACTTCCCCGGCTATTTTAACTGATTTACAATGCTGTGTGAATTTGATATACCGGTATTTCATATTATGCAACTTGTAATGAATTTAACATTTAACATCTCATTTGCTATAGCTTATCAGCGGATTGGCTGATGAAAAGGGAAGGTGGCAAGAGTCTGTTGAGCGTCTAGAAAAGGTTGTTGGAAACATCACAGGAGACATCCTTATTTCTGCTGGCTTCGTGGCTTACCTGGGTACATTTGCCGTAAGTATGGCGCAGCCTTTTTCGTTAGGTCATCAAGAAAATGGCAAAGATCGTCAATAGGCTAAGATCTAAACTTAAAAGAAAGGTTGACCCCTCGATGTCAGTTATTTTACGATCTGATTGTCATTCTCAGGAACTAATTGGCGAAATTCGCACTGAGATATTCTTTGTATTCTTTGATATGACTATATCATATATAGTCTGCTAATAACTGAAAGAGAAAATGTCAATAACCAGTGGCCCATGACTGACCAATTATTAAAATAGGATAGAATAGAACAATTCTTCATTTGTCTATAAGTTTTTGATACGAGGATGTAGATGTCCATTGTTAATTAAGCTAGTCTCAGATGAAGTAAGTGATGACATTGTTATACTCAGGTATTATTTATAACTACGTGTATAGAACTGTTGGTCTGTCAAAGATGGTCTAACTAAGTAGGTCTTACTTGATGTTAGAACAAAACTTTATTCTCTGAGAACCGTCTACATGGCTCGCTCATGATGTTCTTTCACCAACGTGAACTCATAAAGGAGTGAATCCTTCCCCGAGCTAGCTGAAAGAACTCTATTATACAAATCGTACTATACTAAACCCTATGGGAGTAATTCTCAAATGATTTATCAACATTTCAGGGAGACTACAGACTCAGTATGGTAAAGGATTGGATTGAAAAACTCAAGGTACACAAGGTGGCCCACAACGACGGATGCAACTTAATTGATACTCTTAGTGACCCGGTCAAGGTCCGAAGCTGGCAAATTTCTGGGTTGCCAAAGGACAATCTCAGTACAGAAAACGCTGTAGTTGTCCAGTACTCCAATAGGTGGCCCCTCTTTATTGACCCTCAAGGCCAGGCCAACAAATGGGTAAAAAATCTGGTGAGTGTTATTTTTGTCAATAATAACAATCTACAACAGTTCTGTTTTCAAATATTATTTTTGATTACTAAAGCATCGATTCTTTTATGTGTGTATTAAATAGACATACATGTTTTACTGTTGGTGAATATGATTTTAAGATATTCTTAAAGAGAGGAATGATAAATTTTATACTTTCTTATCTTTTCCTGCATTACGTCTTATTTGATATTTGATAGGAACGAGACAATGGGCTTGATATTATCAAATTGTCCGATCGTGACTTCCTGAGAAGTTTGGAAAATGCTGTCCGCTTCGGTAAACCATGTTTGCTTGAGAATGTTGCTGAAGAGCTCGACCCTGCCTTGGAACCCATCCTCCTTAAACAGGTAAGAAAATACAAATAATGATAAATAAGGACATACTTTTCAAGCCTGATCATGAATATTAGTAACAATTCCTTTTGAATTGATCATCAGTGATTTCTATCCAGTTGTTTAAATCATTTTTCATAACACCACTTTCATATCTAGTTTTACAGTGACTATATGATCTCATTCAATGGAAGCAATCAAAAAATATATCATACCATCCAAATGAACATCACTCATCTCTGTTTTCTAACATATTCCAGACCTTCAGGCAAGCTGGTAGTCTAGTAATCCGACTTGGAGATGCAGTCATTCCGTACCACGAGGACTTCAAATTCTTTGTTACCACTAAACTGCCCAACCCCCACTACACGCCCGAAATCTCAACTAAAGTCTGCCTCGTTAACTTCACACTATCCCCAAGGTGATGTCTCATTTGATATCCTTCATTGACTGTAATCGCCGCAACGGAATGCTTGCGATTTTAAAAAGTCTGGCATCGCTTGTTGGCCATCAGCAACGCAACATTTCCATATACTACTTGCAAATTCTGTAAGTAGTATAGGAAAACTATATTTGTTTCTGGGACGCTGACACACACTTCAGTGCATCATACTGGGTCATGATTTAAGTGGGGAAAGACATACAAATATATGATTAGCATTTTATAATGAGAGCTTTATTATTTAACGTTCATACATTTGTTTATAGTGGGTTAGAAGACCAACTTCTGGGAACAGTAGTGGCAGAGGAGAGACCAGATTTGGAGGAAGCCAAGAACCAGCTTATTGTCTCCAATGCTAAAATGAAGCAGGAACTGAAAGAGATTGAAGACAAGATTTTACACAAACTCAGCTCTTCTGAGGGAAGCCCTGTGGACGATGTGGACCTTATTGACACACTCGCCGCCTCTAAAGTTAAATCTGCAGAAATCAAGGTAAATTGAGTTCTTATAGATCTGTCCTATGGTTCCAATGTATAATTATAATATTTAAACCAGGCCTAATGTTTCTAACTGTACCGTTAGGGGAGTTTGAGTGGCATATATACGTTTCATCTCCCATCTAGATGTAATTAAAGCTCCTAAAATAATCTTTATTTACTCATTAATTTTTTTAGGCTGTTAATGGTCACCAAAATATAAATGTGTACTTTTATGAAGCAAAAACAACGGGATAAAATCCTCCAAAATTGAGTATAAATGACTTTCAGATGGGTTGGAAAAGAACGAAACAAAAAGTAGAAAATGTTTATGTTAAACTGAGAGGCTGTATATCGGTTAGGCAGGACATTCTTCGTTGTTTCATCGGGATGAAATAAAGGTTTTGATATTGACGTCTTTTATTATACAAGCTTTCGGCCGAATTGGCCTTCGTCAGGTAATGTGCAAATGTGTAAATTTTTATGTTGGGAGGGGGGCTGCCAACCGTTTGAAATTCCAATTGTTGAGTAGGATACTTGAGTTGAAAAGAGAGGGCTGTGGATTGGATGTTACACTTTTTTATTGGGCCTTAACTGGTCGACGTTTCGGACTTTGCAGTCCTTCTTCAGGGCCAGTCCAGTGTAAATTTTTAGTTTTGATCGACTGATAGTGCTGCTTTAACGGCCAAAAATTGCTCAAGTTGTAAGGAACACATAAGGGATTTATAAATATAAGGTATATCATCATATTCGCTACTATACATGGCAGATGTCATATAAACCTATCATATTTCTATAGGCTAAAGTGGTCATCGCTGAACAGACAGAGAAGGATATTGATGAGACTCGTAGCTTGTACATCCCAGTGGCTGTCAACACCCAGATTCTCTTCTTCTGCGTGGCAGATTTGGCCAACATTGATCCTATGTACCAATATTCCTTGGAATGGTTCATAAGAATTTTCCTTGGTGGTATTGCCAATGCTGAACGAGCCGGTGAGTCAATCGCTATCTCTGTATTGATACATAATGACATAAGTGCATATATTACACATTTGTCTTATGTTTCTGTCCTGAATCTGTTGTGTCTTTTTACTTTAAATGATAATTTAAAATGTCGATTGTTGTTCCGAACAGAGTCTGATGCTGATGGATATTATAAATGGAGTATAGGTAAACGAAAAGAGAAGCGAACTGCATGAACAAATAAACAGAATAATCTGAATACAAAATGACGCAATCCCGTCAAACAGACTGATTTAGTACTACTAGGGAAACATTTCCCTGGTATTATCAAAGTTGATTGTGATAGCAACTTACATCTAATCTGATAATTCGAAATTGTGATTGCAACTGGAGAAATCAGCACTAAACCAAGTTCAATAGTTAGTCTTTCATCGCCCACGCAATAAACTAAACGCAAACAAAGCATGAATTGGCTTCATCGGTGTTCCATCCTGCATTTTGGTAATAATTGCACATGCTTCACATGCTAAAGAACTGCTCAAAATGGCATGAAAGTTATGTAAATTATGTGTTTCAAAAGAGCGAAAGACCAGACTCCCTCCTTATTACCCTCGATTCCAATGTCACAGCTGAAAGAAAGATTTATGAGTAGATGCATGCATTGTTATAATATTACTATTTGTGTCGGAAAGAACATGACTCGTTGGTGTCCCAGATGGTAACCTGAGTATAACAGCATCTAACATATTGTACACCCATTTTTTCCATTCACAAAAAGAATGCCTTTTAGGAAACCATTGATACAAAAACCCATCATAATTATAATATTGTTCAAATTCAATTCAAAATATTCTTTATTTGTACCTAAACATGCATGGTGTACAAAAAGGACCCATGCATCTGAAAGAAAATTCTGGTCTTCCTGTTATCTGTGCATTCTCCCTATAGAAGTAGTTTGTCCAAAAATATCTTATTAATTTGGTGAAGTAAGTTGCACTCATTGCTATAACGTACTACTTATATAGATATATAGCATAACTGTTTTTATTTCCAGATAATGTTCCTCAGCGTACACAAAATATCAACAACTACTTCAC
Source organism: Sthenelais limicola (assembly GCA_942159475.1). Classification (NCBI taxonomy): domain Eukaryota; kingdom Metazoa; phylum Annelida; class Polychaeta; order Phyllodocida; family Sigalionidae; genus Sthenelais; species Sthenelais limicola. The sequence continues at coordinate 63,387,132 of OW804097.1, read as the reverse complement.
ATTCAGCCTCTACAGTAATGTCTGCCGCTCCCTGTTTGAGAAACACAAACTTATGTTTGCCTTCCTCCTGTGCGTTCGTATTCTCATGTACGAACAAAAAATCGATCCGGTGAGTACAATTACTACTATTCCATGTTGGATTTTGAATGCACCCGCTCCTGTTGTTACTACACAGTAATCGCCCTCTCGAATCCATCCCTTCTTAAAGCAAGCTGCGATGCCTCCGTGAGGAAAATCTCCATGTGTGATCTACCATGTCTTTGAATCGATGCTTCGCAATAGTCTCCATAATCTACATCAATTTGTGTCCTCTTCTTTTTCTTTGTCAAATCCATTTTCCTTTTGCAACAAGTCTCCCTCAGAAAAATTGCCCGAAACTTAGGGTTCATTGCAGAATATATGAAAAAATTCGAGCTGACTTGGCAGACGGTTAGAACAGTACTGAAAGCCATGAGAATCCTAAAAACTTCTGTTTGGAAGTATATTCCATTCATCAGTTCATTAATGACCGCCCCCATGCCGATACGGCTAACCATGAGAGTAGGGAATTCTACTAGGACAAAACTGATGGCCACTACGAGCAGGATTTTTGTTGTTCTGTCGCTATTTTGCCGCAATCGCCCAGTGTGCGACTGCCCAACTGCTGCCGCTGTGTCCTTAATACCTTTCCTAACACGCCAAACTATCAATATAGTTAGAGTCACAAGAAATAAAGTCAGGCCGACAGACAAGAACATTGATTGTCCCCATAAAAGCAACATTCCAAATGTCTCCTTAATTGCGTCGTTTCCTACTACCTTACATTGGTTGCTGTTATAATCGTACAGGAATATCTTTGGAATTCCAACCATCACTGAGAAGATGGTCAAACCAACAACAACTTTCCTTGCCCGGCTTTGCCTGCATAATGATTTGGATTTGGCCGTGAAATACAGAAGTAAAAATCGTTCGAAAGTGACAGTGACAATCAGTAAGCTGTTCAATGTAGTTGCCCCCGATCCAAAGCTCATGTAGACCTTAGATTCGAACCAACCTCCCCAGCTTGTCATAAAATGCCCTCTTCCAATTCCGTTGATAGCAAATATCAGTAGCGTGCAGAAGTCAGTGATGGCTAGTGCAGACAAGTAGGTGTAACATGACTGGTGCAGATGCCTACTAAGTAACGTGGGTACACTTAGAGCAGTAAATATCATTCCTATGATGCTGAGTATGACTACAACGTACCCCCAAATAATAACTTCCAATTTGTCCTGAGAGCAGCCTGTTGCATTATTTTGTCCCGGCGAGTACCCATCACGAAGAAAAGTCATATTTTGTTAGTTCACTTCAAGAATTATTTGTTCTTAAGCAAGCTGTGCATCCCAGGTTAACAAAGTGAACTTTTAAACGATGATCTTGAATAAATCCAGTTGGTATAATCGTTTGTTTGCGCGAGTATTTTCTCCGTACTTGTGACGACCATAGTGGAGTGGTTATTTCAATTAAATAAACCACTTTTCAGTTTGGAGATCCATTCTTCCACCGATAGCATTTCATTTGAAAAGTTTCCAGTAAAAAATGCCACAGGCTGTGATGGGCCAGGTTCCTCCCCATGTACCACTCTATTAAACCCTGCTTCCACCCGGAGACTGACTCGGAGATAAAAGTATTGATTTTCTGACCTTATCAGATAACCACGATTGTTAACAGGTCGTACAGGTATCAAGTGCGCAATGCCAAAAAAAACGGATAAAGCAAGCACGTCAGCAGAAGAGCTGGTCGTCATGAAGTCAACAACGCTTTGCCTTTGGCTTGTTAATAGGATATATTTCCAAAGAATTCCAGCTAATCTCATTTATTTTGAGTTCTCTATTGTAACTTATTTTCATTTTCATGTCACAGTTAATGATGGAAATAAAATCCCGCAGCATTCATCCCTCTTTCTGATTGCTGTGTATATTTACTTGTGTAATTTTGAAATATATAAAATACATGATGAAAATTAGATCACATACTCCAGATTACTCGTAGTGAGTACATACTTGGAACAATTGAGGTGTGTTCTAGTGTTTACAGGTTGCACTAAAATGCAGTTGACAACTGGATATTCCCCAATGTTAGGGCATTATATGGATTTGGGCATTACATCACTTGGACTGCGGCCTTGATACGACCACATAATTAACCCTCGAAATACCTCGTTGACTAATTATATTATTAACGTTATATTATGCCTAGTATGCGTTGGTTGTTCGATATATGCTAAAACATTATTGTGTACATTTTTCCTTTTTTTTTCTTTCCATCCATGCTTTATCCAGGATGAGTGGCGGTTCCTTTTGGCCGGAGGCAACGTTGTACCAGAAAACATTGATAATCCGGCTACGGAGTGGCTGACAGACAGGGCCTGGCGCGATGTCCTCAGTCTCGCCGCCCTACCCTCATACGCAGAATTCCCCAAAGACTTTAAGAATCATAGCGATGGCTTTAAGAGGCTGTTCGACAGCATAGAACCTCATAGGTACAATTCATCTATTGGTAAAGCCTGTAAAGTAGTAGTACATTAAAAGATATATGTGCAAAGTAGTAGTTAACCTGTCAACACAATATATATATATATATATAATCAGTACGTTTAAATGAAAATAAAGAAAGAAAAGAAAGAAATTAATATGAAATATTATTATATTTGAACTTGATAAACTGGAGGAGTTAATAATGGAGATTTCCAGTATAAACAAAAAGGGAGAATGGTATAACTTGTATCTAAACTGAAGTTGTGTAAATGTCTAATTAATGGAGATTGGAATCAGATTATGAATCATAGAAATAATATATAAGAGCACTCATCTAACACCTAACTTTAAACAATATCTGTGGTTGATTTCAATGAATGTGAATATTACTCCTTTCCAGGGAGGCCTTGCCCGGAAAGTGGGGGGAAACGTTTGATGACTTCCAGAAGGTGTTGTTACTCCGCTGTCTGCGACCAGACAAGGTGACGCAGGCTATGCAGGACTACGTTGCCGCCCACCTCGGCCAACGCTTCATTGAGCCCCAGGTCTGAGTGCTAAATACTACACCTGTAGAAATTTTGTGAAATCGTCAGAAAATGTACAATTCGCCTTCACCAATCCTCTCAAATAACCCAAATTTAAGACAAGAATGATGTTCAAAATACAGTTCAATACAAACAAACAGATTGTTTGTATCAACACAATACCAAATATCCCCATGAATACCTAGTTTTGACAATTTCTCCCTCTAATTTGGCAGAATTTATTAAATGTGTAGAGCTGTCGATTGTACATTTTCTGACGATCTGACCCATATATATGTGACAGAGTTGTGAGGGTTTTTTTTTTTTTACAAATCCAATATTTTTTTATAAATCCAATATTTTATTCACTATATCATGCCATCGTGGCTTCTACAATGCTAATATCCGAGTATTATGTTCACACTTTTCGCATCTGGTATCATAAAACAGTCTCACTTTTCTATCCACATGATTTAAGGTCTCCTTCCAAACAATGGGATAAAAAAAACCTCATCATTTAATACTAAAATAGCTTGCCCTTTTCTGTTTCTTGCATGTTTGATAGCCTTAAATACCTGAATATTATTTCTCTTGTTTCATTCACAATTTTTTTATAAATTTATTATATTACATTGATCTAGCCATATATCTAGATACTCACCAGCAGAAGCACATCAGCATTATATTATTTTATTTTTGTCCAACATCGTACATTTATTCATTAGAAACATTTACAATAAGATAAATGTGGGGAGAAACATCGAGATAATTTTAAGGTGTGCTTGTGACCGCGGAGAAATAGTTCTTAGCTTGGATTTATATTATTTATTTGCCCAATATATGGGAACCTGTCGATTTCTCAGTGTTCAATTTGAGCATGGGGGCGAGTGGTAGTGAGTAGATCCTACTCCGATATCTCATTAGAGGAATTTGTTTTCTATATTTCTATATATAGTCAAACTTGGTTTATTTGTAAGACGCTTGCATGCTTGGTGAACCCGATCATAACATGTCCTTACATTTCCAGACTGCCGATCTTCACCTAGTATTCAAGGATTCCTCGCCCACGACGCCTCTCATCTTCGTCCTATCCACAGGTACAGATCCCGCCGCTGATCTCTACAAGTTTGCAGAGGAAATGAGATTCTCCAAGAAGCTCAATGCCATCTCTCTGGGTCAGGGACAGGTACGAATTTTACCTGATAGAAATTTTAATCATCGTTACCTTTCTGTAATAATTTATACTCCCACATAATTATTATTATATACTAATTTAACTCAAAAAATAGTTTTGATCTTATTCCCTACTTATTGCATGTCGGTAAAATTGTTTAAAAATACAAAGAGGAATTATGAAGAAAGTGCCATGATATCAGAACTATAAATTCATATTCACTGAAATTTTAGATCCGAGCCCTTTCTAATCCATTTCTGTAGATTAAAAAAAGTAGCATGTATGTTATGATCTAATGGTGATTTATCCTATTCATAGGGACCCCGCGCAGAAGCCATGATGAAGAGTGCAATGGAACGAGGTAAATGGGTCTTCTTCCAAAACTGCCATCTTGCTCCCAGCTTCATGCCAGCACTAGAACGTCTCATTGAACAGATCGATCCTGACAAGGTAAGAAATCATTTAAATCATTTTTATTTTTAATGGAAGGAGAGTAGATGGGAGTGATGGAACACCAACTCGGAAAATATTTTTTAAGTAATCTAATTAGGGTGTAAAATTCAGACCTACACGTTGGGTGTTTGAATGTTTATTTGAAGTCTTATTCAGAAATGCATCTAAATATTTATCGGAGAATGACCCTGAATTCTTCAAGGGTATAAACACATTTTGCGAATAGATAAATAAATTAACGAGATTTTATATTAACTATTGATTCTCAGGTTCATCGAGACTTCCGACTCTGGGTTACCAGTATGCCCAGCCCCAAGTTCCCCGTCTACATTCTGCAAAACGGTTCCAAGATGACGGTAGAACCTCCCAAGGGAATAAAAGCCAACCTGCTCAGATCTTATGGAGGTTTCACAGACGAGTTCCTTAGCTCATGCGGCCTCAGGGTACGTCTTGATTTTTGACCTCGCAAATAGCTTGATATTTTATCCTTAGAAATATACCATTGAAGTGCAATAGCTACAGCAATAACTCCAAAAATAAGTCTAATAAACCTTATCTTTATCCAAGATATTGTGCTTAAGTACATGTATGGCAATCCCATTATGCCTTGTGACTGAACAACTAGAGAGTTAACGCCAATTTGTTTGTGTTTTATTAATGTCTATATGAGTAGAGTAAAAATAAACTTTGACCCCAGGAACTGCTCCAGTTTGTTTGAATCCTGAAGTTAGAATATATAAAGTGGAAGCTTTTGTACCTCCCTGCTTTATTAGTTGCGTTCATTATGTGAATAGATATCCATGTTTAAAGTTTAAAGATCGTTATTCAGCAATGCATCATACAATAAAATGTAATATTGTTAGTGGCCGCAATGTAACGTAGCTTTGTGTTATTTTTAGAATGGTAGTCAGTTTGATCATGTAAGTGAATAATAGAGCATCTGGGAAGCTTAATTAGTGAACTATTATATATATAATATATTAAGTCTAGACATGCGTAGACTCTATAGATAGTATAAATAAATATTCCAAGCTCGTAGTATTACAATTCATACTATTGAATACCTATACATAATAGCATTTCTCTCAAATAATCCTCCCAACCACTCTGTAATCTATATACTCTAATCATCTGGGCTGACTGGATAGAATACGTAGAAGAAATGCATATATCGAAACCTCCATTACATATACTTACTTATGTATCTGATTAGAAACTTAAGTTCTATTCTTCATAGATATTAAGACAGCTCATATAGCAACTGTTTGTAGGAATACATTTCAATCACAAAATAAGTTTAGAATCATTTCCGAATTTTATGATTCTTTCCTATCAAAACTGATTAGTATTGTTACTCTAAATGTCATATATAGGATGGCGAAAGACCACCAGAGGAAGGTCAATCAAAAACGGTATATGAACCGATGACCTATTAGCTGTGATTAGTTGGAAATTAATCAATTGCGCTGCTTGATTGCTTATATTCATATCAATGTTAAATGTTATTTAAGAAATTTGCAATTCATTCTTAAGACGTACACTTTTGGTTCAAGTTACTTTGAAAGTTCATTTAGATCAGATTTCTAATAAGATTTATTTTCTATTCGGAAATTCTTTTCCTCCACAGGGCGCGATGTTATATTTAAGCATGGCCCCAAATAAAAGTTAACAAATTTCATATTCATAATTTCTTTTTGAAAATATTCAAGAGTAAAACAGCTTCTATCATTACATCTTATTCGAATTACCTCTCTCCAAAATATTGACCATATGTTTACCAATATTGTACTGTTTTACAAATATTAAAACAACACATATTGTGGGACTACATTCTTATAAAATGTAACATTTTCCATTAATACTTTAAATAACTTTTTAACAGGTGGCAGAGTTCAAGCATTTGCTACTCTCCCTCTGTCTCTTCCACGGCGTCATCATTGAGAGAAGGAAGTTCGGAGCCCTGGGTTGGAACATTCCCTACGAGTTCACAAGTGGTGATTTGAGAATCTGTGTTTCACAGCTCAAAATGTTCCTGGAAGAATACGAGGACATTCCCTACAAGGTGACCATTTAGTTGAATGAGCATTTCCCTTTGCGATCTTTATCATTTACTATTTTTAAGTGGCTGAAAGTTATAAGTAACGTTAGGTATTAGAAACATGCGTTGGAAGATAAAGTTCAAACCAATGAAATTCTTGTGTAAAGTATATATCCCAATGTTCAACTTGAATGAAATATTAGAAGAAGAAAAAGTCAGAAAAGGGTGATATATGGAACTCAAATAATCTACACTGTCAGTCCTCTGGTATTTTATCATTTTCTTTCTCACAACAACAGGTCCTTCGTTACACTGCTGGTCATATCAACTACGGAGGTCGTGTTACTGACGATTTAGATAGAAGGACCATGATGAACATTCTCAATGACTTCTATACAGATAGAGTCTTAAATATCGAGCATGTTTACAGTGCAGCAGGAATTTACAAGCAGATAGACCCCGAAAATGACCATAATGTGAGATATTTCCACTCTAGGAATTATATATATTTTATAACCCAACAGTTGCTTTGTAATAAATCTAATTGTAATTTTATAGTATTATTTTTATCGATTGGAATGTGAGATAAAACCAGAGTGAAACTTTGTTATGTAAGCAATTGCTTGCATCATTTTTACTCGAATACTGCACTGAACTATTCATTAACCTTAGCTTTGGACCCGAAGAATATTTTATATGTATTATTATTACTAAATGATTATTACTTTCATTTTTATATCTTTATTTCACGTTAAAAAAATAGGCAAGCAGCTTCTGTCAATTCTAACATACTGTTCTTGTTCTCTATTTCAATACTATGCAATCGTTTTCAGGGCTACATGACCTATATCAAGAGCCTCCCAATCAATGACACTCCAGAGATCTTCGGTCTCCATGACAACGCTAACATAACTTTTGCGCAGAATGAGACCTTCGCTACTCTCAACGACCTGCTACTTCTCCAGCCCAAGACGGCCAGTGGAGGTGGCAAATCACGAGAAGAGGTTTGATTGAGTTTAGGCATTAATTGCAGGTTGAATACTCATAATACATTTTAAAAATGCTCCTGAACATATTTCTTCCAAAATCAATTTTGATGCTGTTGTTCCGTTACGATAGTCATTGTGTCCAAACATCAGTAAAATTGATTTCATACATATTATTTTCATATTGTTATTCTTTTTTATATCAATTTTATTTTCTTTTAACTCGTCACCAGGCAAATAAAAACTTTGAGAACAACAATCCAGGTACCACCTCGAACATCTTCCCACATATTTACTCAGTATCATGCCTTCGCCAAAACCAAGTGTTCATTGGCATGATGCAGTAAAGTATATATTATGCGTTCTTTCAGCTCAAAATATAGGCAGCGTTTCGAGCAAAGCAAAACGGGTTAATTTGTGCAACTCCGGTTGTCCATTACCTGCTTTCCCAAATTTTACACATCCCGAATTAAATGTTTCAAATACACGTATAATATAAAATGCATAGTTTCATTTCCCTTACCCTTCACATATAAATTATGCATACAATTTAGACATGTTTGCCGTTAATATGAATAAAAGTTCATGTTGCTCAAAAACCGAAAACCTTTTCTCTGAAAAAAGATATATGATTTTTCAGAGGCAAATTGCCATACCGCGAACGTTTTTATTTGCTTGGTATGTATGATGCTTTGTGTGTAATTGCAATGTCACTTATGTATCACCAATTCCTTGTTTAGATTATGGAAGAGACAGCCAAACATATTATAGCCCAAGTTCCCAAGGCTATTGACGTTGATATGGTCATGAAGAAGTATCCTGTCATGTACGAACAGTCAATGAACACTGTCCTCATGCAAGAAATCATCAGGTGTGTAAATGTATTTTTAAAAATAGATAAAAATAATTATTATCTTTTTTTTATCATTATACAATTTCCGATGACACTAAGTCGCTGTACCTCTTTCCAGGCCAGTAGTAGCAAATATCCGTTTCAGCTAATACAAAATAACATTTATTGTACATTTAATTTTACATTCATCATTATGAACATTTTCTTACCAATTGTAATTTAAATATTATCAAGTTTCTCATCCCTTTGCATAAGTTAACACATTGTATTTCTACATTCCAACTTTTTTCTCACAATCTAGATACAACCGTTTGCTGACGGTCATCAGCTCAAGCCTGAACGATCTCCTGAAGGCCCTCAAAGGTCTGGTCGTCATGTCCCAAGCCCTCGAGGATTTGGCCAACTCCCTCTTCTACAACCAAGTGCCCAAAATGTGGGCTGGCAAGGTGGGTAAAACATTTTTTTCAGTTGTTGACAAGGCGATATTTTCACGAGAAACAAAGTTCAAAAGCATATACTTCTCAAAATAATTTAAACATTTAAGTCATATACTACATATCAATATGTGAGGTGTCACAGGACAATGAGTCACAAGTCGCAAAATGGATATTTTTTAAAGTGATTTATTCACAAGATTTCTTTGTTGGAATGTTCTCATTTTGTGGGTGCTGCATGAATACATGTACCAACACTTTTTTAAAAAAAAGATACCTCAAAATCTATTTTTGCGACTTTTTTGACTCATGAAGATGTCTATATTCTGCAAAAAACATTGCATCTAGTTCGATGATTTGTATGGTAGAGGTATAAAAACTGTGTGTGGGTTTGTTTTCAAAATTAACCTACAGAACTGGAGCCTCCTATGTCTAATGGCAGACACTATAACTAGTACGTGAAAGGTTAGGAATCAATAGGTTTCAACCATAGACACTAGGAGCGCCATTAGCGTTGTCGGTTGCCTTGATTGCCTTCATAAAGGCATGGCCGTGTCTATTGGCAAGTTCAGCCGGCCGACTATGATACTTGATGTTTAACGAGCCGCCCTTGTCCAATGCTGCCATATCTGTATAGCACCCCACATGACGACACTTTCCCTCAGATTAGATACCAGGATGGTATGCTAAGCGATATCTATACACGTATTTAAAACATGGAATCACGAAAATGAAATTAAGCCTTTAAAAATACTTCCATGTCAGAACAGCAATTATAATCAGTAAAGTGTAAAATGCACAATGGGGCCACACATGTGGAAACATGTGAAGATTGCATAACCACTTGATATGTCAAGGGGGTTGCACTTTTGAACTCCAACTGCATATTTCAATATGGTTTCCTATGCTGGGAAAGATGGGGCAAATTAATCGAGGCACCTAAGCCAATATGTTGGAGAAAGACTACTTTAGTGCTAGAAAATGGGTAATTTTGACATTGTTTATGTTTCATGTGTTTTACGTGCCGATACACGAATATAAATGTCTGGTATGAACTTGTCATACCAATTTACTGGGAAATGGAGAAATATCGGGGGAAGGGGGCCTGTTAAGTTATGCATGAGCAACTTTTATGTAGACGTCGAAATGGTAAATGGTATTTAATTCCGACCTCTCGCATGCCAAGTGATAAAATAGTGTTTTTGTAGTGTTAAGCTTGATAACTTAAAATATGGAGGGATTTATGTGTATATTTATTTGGAGATAACTGGGGCGGTCCAAGTGACAGAAGTTTAGTTTTGCGCAGTTGAGAAGCATTGGAAACTACTTCGGTGCAATGCTTGAAACTAAGAATAAATGTGTTTAAAGAGAAAAAACCTATTTCCATGTAGAAACCTGTTGTTATTTGTATACCACAATGGAAATAAAGTTGATTACACTATGGCCTTATGATATCAAGATTGGGGAGTGAAATATTTTGTCCGCGACTGTAGAATTTTAGCGCTAAAGATATGTAATCTATCCGGTATGTGCTATAAGACATTTCCTGCCTGTCCGGTTAACTTTGAATTTTAACACAATTATGCAGGCTCTTGGAAATATTACCTTATTTATTTGGTGGGCCATTGGTGATAGCCTCCTTGATTGTAATAATCCCCTCCTTGTATTGAAATTGGCTAATATTAATCAAATATGCACCAGTCTTTTTCTGTGATGGCTAAATTATGAGTTAATAAAACAAGCATCAAGTATGCATTAATTGAAAACAATTCAAATCTTATTAGTTAAGGCAAGATGAATCAGATTCTTATTAATCACCGTTTATCTAATTTGAAAGAAGAAATTGGAGAGAATAGTATAATCAAACTTTACGCATTATTTAAAGTAGGCCCTAATACTGTATGACTAACACATGGATCTCAGTCATAGCATCGATTTTCCTTACCATTCATTTATTGGTAATCAATCGATATGCACAGCCAGACATAAGTTTCTCTCCAGCTGTTGCATTTCATGTATTTGCATAAATTTGCAAAATACATAACCGCACTAAGCCGGCGTTTTGTGCCGTGACTCCAAAGCCGCCGGTGAGTATCGGTCAGTGCAAGAAGAGAACCAGTGACCTAATAATAGTATTGGCCACTGCTGTTATTAATGGCTTGTCGACCTTCAGCTGACCAATTCGTTTTAATATAATTATTTGATGCCTAGTAATACCAATCTGGCAAGCTTTAATGCCTAAATTTCTACGTTAAATGCGTGTGACAGATTCATAATTGTATTTTATGTTCATTCATAAGCATATACATAATTATCAGCGCAATTAGAGGTAAATAATTACAAACTGCGTTGACTTTTCATATCCCAATGCTGGTACATGTTTTCCCGATATCCAGTGGTAGTGAATTATTCTAGGATTATCTTGTCTAAAAATAAAAGGCTTTAGGTCAATATAACAACAAACAATGCTCCCTCTCATTCCCCTGCATATTTAATTAATTGTGAAATTGCTCCGGTAGTTCACAGATTCCCAGTACAAAATATCTAATCGAATTAGTGATGGGCAGAATTTGAATAAAGATAATGATTTCCTGTGGAGGAACAATATTATGTTTATGTATTCAGCTGGCGGCATGGCTTTCGTGTATACATGCGCTAGCTATATATGTATGTCTTTAAATACATGCATATTTAAACAGTATAGTTTGCGCTTCTTAACACACGATCGCTTACCTATTATAGTAATATCACTTGGGAGTCACTGACGACATGATAGATGTTGTTTAATATCAAATGCAAATTACAAAATAACTCGTAAATTGAAACAAACGGCATTCATCAGACAGCAGATTTCCGTTTTTATTGGAAATCTAAGTTGAATACTCCCACGCAGCCGAGTATTCTTGGCAAAATGTTCTGGGATTTCTTTCTGGGAATTGTTTAAGTTTTGACGAGAGAATTATTTTGAAGGCAATCGATTCACTATCACTTTGGGCTATGTTTACCAAAATGTTGCCTGATTTGAAAAAAATAAAATAAAAACAAAATAAAGAAATGAGTTCCTGTGCGTGATGGATGCAGACAACTCCTTGTCCATATGAGCCTGTAGCTAAATTGAAAAAAAGATGGCCCCTATTTAATGTCTAAATTTTAATTCTAATATTTGCAAAATTGACATTTATTCAGTTTTTAATGCTGAATATAATGAACGGTTGTAAAAGTTTATGAATTTTGAAAATGGTTGTTTTCGGATGGCAACCAAACAACCTGAAAAAATGTAGATTTGGAAAAAGGTGGCTATGACAATATCAAACAGAAAATTTCTAAACTGCACCTCGTAACATGTCAAGCAGAAAATTTAGGTTTATCTGCAATTTCGAATCAAAGATGTGAAGTGCGAAATGATGGAGGGGGTAAACATCATATTAAATCTAACAGGCGGGCAACTTTGGAAGACTATATAATAACTTCACTGAGCTTTGGAGTATAAAAAACATTTTAGAATGCTCAATCCAGACTCAGCGAGGGAACATTTTAAAAGGGATCCTTTTTTTCAGACCGTCTTGTTATATCACAAAGATTATGTGACATACTCTGTTTTGTAGCTTGAAATAAGAAACACGTCCACACAGGATGAAGGTTGGGTCTAAAGCAAAGTTTTTTATTTTTGCTCTATAGATCTACACCATGACATGACAGTCTCGCCCTTATTGCGTTAGGTTGATGTTAGGGAAGAAATATTAATTGTAGAATGTCCCTATCTAATATTTGATGTATATGTATAATGGTTTTTTCTGGAAGTGTAAATTTATGCAATAACAAATCAAAGGGGTGCCTCTCTTCTATGAAAACATACTCTTCCAGAGGGCCCCTATAGACTGATAGAAAGATTTACTTATCGGCGCTCTATCAAGGGCACTTTCACTTTCAGCAACTTTCGTCTTTCGCTTTAATAACATAAATCATGTCCTTTACTCTATGCTACAATTAGCGTAGGAGCAAATATTTAGTCAACGTGGCCAAGTGTCATCTCTGAATCCGAACTCGGTGCAATTCTAATTAAATAAAAAATATCTGGCCATCTACCTTTTCGCACTAAAACCTGACCATATAAATCATGTCTGTAATTGGTCAAGCACCTAGACGTTTATAATTTTTCTGAATTGTTTCCCCCTTCTATGGAAATGATTACATGGTTTTTGAACAAGCCCAGTCTGCCTTTGTGCCCGAACGGGTGGGTTTAATACCAGTAGCGTCCTAAAAGTAGTACCTGGTAGTACAATAGTTAATCACTCATGTAACAGGTTCGTTATATCTCTTTAAGCCTTCACATTGTGAAGGAGATGTCTGCAAATGCCCAGGGGATTGTGTCTTCATTATATAACAAGGGAAAGCGTTCTAGATTTCAACACTCTGCACGAGTGCAAAATTCACATTTACTGGGCAATTTTATGATAATGTCTTTTGTAAGAGACAGCGGATATAAGTCTTGGGACTACACTGAATCAAACTTGACATGAAATGGCACACTTTAAAATTCCTTGGACGCTACTTGAGATAATTGTAGTAAAGAGAAAAAGAGGTGAAGGGACTGTATAATTGTTTTGTTATCATGAATGTTGATGTATGATGTGGAAAGGGCAGTGAGTAGATTGTATAGTCATTATAACAACCCTAAGTTGACATCCACTTCCAAAAATCTACAAATACATTTGTGATGTGTCACAGGGAAAGTAGTCACAAGTCTAAAAAAAAATAGATCTTGAGATATCATCCTAATTGAAAAGATGAGATCAAGTAGATTCCAATGATAGTAAACAGTAGGACATCAACTAAGTACTTCTATATATTTGTATTCATGAAAAAAGATTGATTGATATTTCCTGATGCCATTCACTATAGCAAAGTAGTTAATTATACACCTTAGGATAACCACAGATATCCATAGATATATACAATAAACAGTCTTGAAATTTGATACATGTATTCAGGATACTAGCAGCGCTAAGCATCCAAAAACATTCCAACAAAGAGATCTTGTGAATAAATCACTTTAAAAAATATATTTTGCGACTCCTTTTCCCGTGACACATCACATTAAAAATCGTGAGAAGCAACTGCAGTTTTTCTGGACCCAAAATTTAGACTTTCTACTTGCAAATGTATGCAGGAGACTTAAATGTTTTATATGTTTTTAATCGTAAAAAGATTAATTGATACCATGGGGAGTCGATGCTGCATGGAATAAAACAAGTAATTGCAAACCTAATATCTATAGTCAGGTTTCATGCATTGCGCTGAACAAACCGATAGTGCGTGCATGAATGACATAGTTCGTTAAATTTCAATCGAACTACATTTCGAATTCCATTAAAATCTCGAGTAGTTGCAATTGACTGGAGTCACTTAATTAACTAGTCTGACAATCAACTGAGAAAAAAATACTGAAGATCTTTATCTGAATCTCATTCTCGACTTGGGTTATACAGTACTTTTCATGTAAAGATTTTGTAATATATTTTAAGATAATAATCAACCAACTCTCCTAAATCCCAAGGCGCTTCGATTTGATTAAACGTGGAAAGTTCATTCTCCTGGTGTTCAAAGCAGTATCTGGGGCTCGGGTTTTGGTCTCGGTCCAAGTATAGCAAAGAGAATTGATTGATTCTCCCGAATTTAGTTATCGGGCATTCAATAATTGAAGAACTATTCCCGTGCGCACTCGTTGTTCCCTGGCTGCAATGTTTATCAACAAGAAAGCGTTTGCGCCCATGCAACCTCTCTTCCTGCTTTTCGAGCCAGTTTGTAGATTTCTTGGCAGTACCCATTCAACATCTACAGCTAACGATCCGACTCTAAATTTGGCAAGGAATCGTGTTCTTGTAATGTAAGCAAACCTTTATGCTGAGCTTCCCCCTCTGTGGAGCGCAATTAAGAGCAATGGGTTCCACATAAGCATGATATAAAAGTTCATGTTTTCGGGCGTGGAAACCTACTGAAAGGGATGTTGCTTGTTGCTTGTTTAACTTGTTTATTTCTACCCGGATTGGTTGGGAATCCTAGATTTAAGAACTGCCTGCGAGATTGAGCTCCTGATGCATACAATAATTGTTACATATCGAGATCTGGGTCTTCTTAATCGCTCATTTTCTTTTTGTTATTTTGTCGGATTTAACGCCCTTGGAAAAGATAGAGAGAAGTGGAAAGACGGAGGGGGGGCGGGGACCAATATGTCTATTTACAGTGTTTGAACTATCATAATCATATGTTTAATAAATAATACATATCTCAGAGGGGTGCATGGAGGTTAATATATAGAACTCCGTAATTCACACTATGACCAACCGTTGTTTTCTGGACAATGTATGAAATCAGGAGGAAACAATATGTGTGAAATCTGTTGCCAAAGGTCGATGCCTATAGTCTCCTGAGATTAGTCTTCCTGACTATATACATCCGGGTGGATTTAGTAGGCTATAATAATAGCAGACAACACCTCCCGCTTCTCATAATGGACTATAGCTTCCCGCCATTCCTCACGCAGCGGGAGGCAAAGAGGACGATTGTCGTCTGCTCGCATTGTTTTTGGCACGCGCGTACCTCAAGTAGCAATGGTTGTATAGTCTCGCTCATTTTATGACGATTGTCTCCGGCGGCAGATGTAGAATGGGGACACCCCCATGGACCCAGTCCCTTTATTAATACATCTTCTCAAGATAATCATATGTAAGAGAGGGCTTTGAACCTTCAACTACAATGCGTTGTCATAAAACGTTTTAAATTACAACCAATGCAGCGGGCTGGTTCCCAGAAAAAGACATATAAACATGCAATGGATAGGATTTAATGTATGCATTTCAAAAGTCCTCTTCAGTGCGCATACTGTATATATTAATTGTTCCACTGCTGAATAAAAATCTTTAAATACAATACAATTACTGAATAGGTGTCCTAAAGGTCTGCAATTAAAATATGGCCGAATACAAGTGATTTGACCTCGGATGACTTCCATATTATAAAATTGGGAGTGATCAATTATGACTCTGCTTACAGAGGAAGTGATGTCTGTCTATGACCCTATGACCCTATATGGGTTAAGGATTTGTATGATCAAAGGGAATTAAAGCAACAGTTCCAGATAGTCCACATGAAGCCCACATAGCCGCGCCTCATCATGGCTAAGCGGCTCCTATACTAGTAGTGTTTCGGTACCTGATATAGCGCATATATCAAGCTATGCACATGCTATGTTCACATGATGATATGAGCTCAGATATGTTCTTCTGTCCAGCCAATTTTAAGTCTGCATGAGGAGACACCTGGCTATTTTTCGCCCATGGAATGTGATGTTACATAAGTTACATATAAATGTCTAGGTTAAATGGCGCAAGTACATCCCCCATCCCCCACTTACCCACCGGCCACAACCTCTTTTCCTCAAATATGCAATCGTTTTGTTTTATCAGCGAGCATAGAAGTCCTACCATTGGAAAACCAACAATATACAAGAATGAAACAGTGAAAATGGTACACAGAATTATATTGATTATATATCCATTAGCAAAAAGGAAATAGAGTCATGTACATGATCGATGGGGATCTTATCTTTTATCCCGATCACAAAGGTATGATATACAGCCCATTTCCTAGCCACGACCTAAATCTCGAAAAACCTAGATAGCAAACTGGTAAATGATACCAAGGGTCCCGACATCCTTTTTGACTAAGAAAGTTAAGTCATAGTCATAATGAATCATTGGAAAACTACGCCAAGCTTTTAATCTAAAAGTAAAACTCCCTCATTTTCATTTTAGTATAATATACTAAATTATAAATACTTCGAGTCCTGAGATTATGTATTATGTAATACAGTTATATATTATTATTTTATACCTGATAACTGTATTATACATAATACATAATCTCAGGACTCGAAGTATTTGAATTATAATATTTTGGACTATTTGAATGATCTCATTGAAAACAATTTATTTTATTTCTCTGTGGGCGGGGAAACTACTGGCGGGGGGAGGTGGGGGTGCTTTCTGGTCTGGGACGAATTAAAACCTCATACAAAAGGCATGGAAGTAGAGAGTCCAGACATCATCTCTTTTTTTTCGCGTCTCCGGCCTGTTAAATGTTATAGATCAAGCCGATAATGGTTAAAGAACCTGGATCTAATGGCAGTCTAATTCCATCCTTGCTGTGAATTATTGCTTCGTTTCCCTTTAACACAAAGTGTTCCATTAATTATATGTTTATTGGCTTGTCTAAGATCCAAACTGACCTTTGGCCTTTCCTCATTTGGACTCATTTAATTAGCAATAATTTGCGCTCATCATCACAAGTCTAATCATCTGCGAACCCTGGTACAGAGTGGTTATTAGAGATAGCTAATATTACATGTGTTACCGTCACGGAATGAGTCCATAATCATTAGATCAACGAGCTTCAACATCTTTTTACCAAAATTCTCTCTTTGTGTGTATATATCGGTTCTTATGATACAATGTGGGTTAAGGGGCCTCTAGTTTAAATGAATCTTGAAATGAAATGAAAATTCAGTTCCTTTTGAAATCGCTGTCATCGTTTTAAATGAACATGTCCACCCGATGTTTCTATATGGGCCCGGTCGTCGGAAAATGTACACCAGCTCTTTACATTTAATCTGCTAATCTAAGCTAAAATGATAAATATTAGGTATATCTGAGTATACTTGGTACATTGCGTGGAACAAAAAAAATCTGCTCGGCTATATGTTGAACTGTATTTTGGATCTCATTTCTGTCATAAGTTTGGGTTATTTTAGAGAATCGGTGCAGGCGATTTGTATATTTTCTAAAGACTTGACCCCCATATATTTCTTTACCGCATTTTCTATGTTCTATGCTGGGGAAAATAAAGAAAGCATGAGCTTTGCCGTACTTTTATACCTGATAAATGTCAAACTATAAAGTAGTATACTATACAATCCAAACTTCCAGTAGCTACCCCTGCTGTATCATTGCAGTTCTCTGTTCATAAGAAAAACCCGTATATATAAAAACAATCGTAATTGACTTCATCACATTAAATAGTTTCTAACGATTGCCTAAAATGTTGTATAATCACTTCTGAGAAACGGGATCTCGGACTATTCACTCTGTGTCTTTTAACTAAATGAACATTCTGTCTTGTTGTTGATATACGATAGTCGTAAATCAGCAAAATACCTTGACCCAGGAACTGTTCATGCATATTGTACATATAATTTCAAGATCAATGTCAGCAAATACAGCCTATTGTTTGGCTAAGCTTCGATTTGGATTAAGCCTTATCATTTCTTCCAACATATGTATAGTATTGATAGGTTAACAAAGGGAGCCAAGGGCCAGCTGGGATGCATCTGGGACTGTTGCATTTTGCATATGGGGTTATCAATTGTTTCACTAATAGAGCATGTGTAGACAAGCCTTTTCCTCAAAGGCAGTCCCTTGTTAGTCACCCATGTCTTTGATATCCCCTGGTAGCAAGTCTTCTGGATGTCATTTCATCATGTGCCATTTTCATTTTAGTTAGGCCAATGTTTACTTTTATTATTCCGATTATGAAGTCCGGATATAAGTATATCTGCGTTGAAATATCAATTACATGACATTTTATTGTCTAAATAATAGGAACCCCGGCTTATAAATGGGCCCTGGTATCATCGCAAAATTGACAAATATATAACTTGCATCCTTTATGTAGCACTATCTTGATCAGGAGCGCCCTTTCGTATGCAAGTGTCTTATCCAGAATATAACATGGCTAATGCCATGCATTTTCCCATAGATATCATACATTAGTGGTCAGGCATATGTTTTTGGATTAATGCTTGACAAATAAGTAACTCTCATTGATCGCATTTCAGGGAGTAAAAAGCGTGTGAAAGCAACACATGCTGTCCATGCGCCGCGGTCCTTCTAAACACCACACCTCTCTTTCCCCTCCCTCCCTCCCTATTCCCCCTCCCATTGTTCTCGCCCGACAGTGGGTGTATGTATGGTATACTGTTTGTCTACTGAAATGATAAAGATGATTGCATGTGCTCAGTGCATTGCATCACCCTATTTGCAATCCATGTGTTCAACAAGTTCTAAAGTGGATCTTTGTATTGATGATCGACTTTTCAAACGCAACTATTAAATTGAAGTTTAATTTCATTTATCCATTATACTATACGACGACATCTTGTATTTGTATGTTACAGTAATGTTTTGTAATGACTAATGGCCACTTTCTGCCCGGAAATGATTGTGACATTTCAGTTACAATGTTGAATTTACTACCAGATAGTTCAGTTCAACCCCAAATTCCCCAATTTCTGCTCATAAATACGTCACAAATGTAAGTGTCTGGGGGAGCGGGGACATCTCACATAGAATACAATAATGAGATATTAACACAAAGAATTCAGAGAGTCCGAATGGATCCAAAACAATATATGGGAAACTACCGCCTGTCGCTGTTTAGGGAAGTGCAGATAATAATAGATAGACATTCTGATATACTGCTGCATATCAATTCCACATGTATTTAATTGCTATTCCGCGACCCCTGGGTAAAATGGGAAAATAGTTGCACACTTTGTTTGATCGATACGATAACCTTGGCAAATGGAGATTAAAATGTGCAGTAATTTTGGCACTATAGATTTGTCCAGTATAGCACAAAATAAAATACCAGTTTGGGCGGAAAATTTAAACAATAAAGACTAGCCCAGCTTAAATACAAATTACATGGTGGGAGTTGACAATTATAGCGAATGTTTGACTGTCAGATGAGTATAAGTTGATTGAACAATCCTAAAAGTCCTTGGGGAATTTATGTAATGTATGTGTACACGATTATGGGGGAATCGCGTCATTTAGTTATCGACTGCCATAATAACATTCAATATATCAAGGATATCATACATTATTGTTTTTCTAAGATTTTAATGTCTTTAGTATAGCAGTAGTGAATTTTCCCTTATTAGGCTTTTTACAGATAGTTTTAAAAAATTGAAATGATACAATGATTTATGATAAGTGTCTCTTCTGGTTTATTTTACCTTCTTGGTATATTGTTGATATATTGATGATACTAATCATGAATCCTAGATTGTCAATCACTAATAGTGGTATCAATATTATCTGTTTCAGGCCTACCCATCGCTGAAGCCCCTGGCTGCCTGGACTGTTGACTTGGAGAAAAGAATGGACTTCATCAATAGTTGGGTTCATGATGGAATACCGAAGGTAAGTCAATAGTTTGTTTCTTAACTTTTTCATTTTTGCATTAACATTTTCACATTTCTGTTATGCGAAACAGTTTTTCACCTGTAGTCTAGATTTATATAAACAACTATGGTTTTATTCTTACACAATTTAAACAATATTCAGTCCTCATTTATCTCAAAAGATTGCTCTTTATCAGATTGAGTTAAACTTAACTATAAATCGATTAATCAACTGTGTACAGTATTGACAGATTGTCATACATAATGGTTCTCTAGTATGTCTCGTTTTCTACTCTGGACTTAATACACTCATGTCGTCATAGTATTATGCTCACTATTTCAATACATGCAGATATTAAATAAATATCCTTATTCATCTTGGATATGTTCCATACCCAGTGCAGAGCTGCCAACTTCTACGATTTCGCCGTAGTAACTACGATTTCAGTGTCAAAATACGAAGCTACAATCTGTATGACCCAAACTATGATTTTGGGAAAAGTTAGGATCAGAATATGTTCTAGATGAATAGTTGGTATCCCCAGCCCACCGGCCACCGACACATCAGAATTAACGTGCATTTGACTTCCCTTTGTAGCAGGGAAATAATGATATTTCAAACCTAAAATCGCCCATGATGAAAGTACTAAATAATCTTAAAATCACCCAAAAGGAATTCTTGTTCTGTGCAGAATACTTTGTCAGAAATTATGAGTTGAAGATAACAGCATCCAAGTGTTTTCCTTAATGCCCGATTTCATTACCTATGTTATTTAATATTATCAATTTTAGATTTTATTTGAAGGGTTAAAGTAACATTAGCGAACTCTCTGCAGCTGGTTTAGACAGGCCACATTGGCCTGCGTCTGAAACTTAAGTTCTATAGGGTGATAAAAAATCAGAAAGTTGGTGCAGCTATCTGTACATTGCATGGTTCCCGTGGTCCTTTGAAGTCCTTAATTTTGAGTTTCGACTTTTAAGGGCCTTAAAAGTCATTAATTATTGCTGTGAGTCCCATACTGCAGTGTCTAATTAATTTAAAAGTCCCCCCCTACATTCAAACTAAACCAAAACCTTTGTATGGAGAAAATTTTTCATAATCATGTTGAAAACTTGTTCTAAGAATTTTGTGAATGAAAATGCCTTCTGAAAAAGTGACCAGTATGAGATTGAATATTATACATTTCTTATACTATTTGAAGGGTCTGGTGATACTTTTTTTTTGCTGGCTTCTGTAAAAAAAAAATTGAGAATCTGAGTGGTAGCACTGTTCTGGGTAAATAACTACCATATATTGTTTGTGTCAGTTGATGGTCATAAATTATACCGACACAAATACAATTAACAGAAATACTTAATTCCGCTGACAGCCTTACTCAAGTTACAGTGGAAACTGATACATTTCTTTAATCCAAACACATTTGTAAATAGCCAGGGGAGAACGTGCTACGTCCATATTGACTATTCAAGCATCAAGCCTTGATTGACCAGCTAACATGACTTCATTTAGTCAGTAAAAAGACATTAAAAACTGGGGTAATTGGTCATTAAAAGTCATTATATTTGAATATACCCGTCAATTAGTTTACGCTAAAACTAATAAATGTATATCCAGACGCCTTAATTAAGAAACGTGTGCTTCTGGTCAACGAGTGGTGTTGAAGATCTCAAATAAGAGCATACATTTAATGATACCGCATATATTGGTTTCCTGGTGATGATAATCGTAATTATGGTTTCTAAATTTCGGGAGCAATAACAATCTGTCAATTAACTATTAATCATTACTTTTGAAAACGATGTAGGTTGTCCAATTCGAAACTCAAGCATGCGGGCTCCATTATCTTTGCATCGATATAGTCGGCAAATAATATATATTGGCTAAAATAGCATGGCATGGTGATATTTTTAAACTGCTCTCACTCAACAAGAGATAAACTACATGCATATTCATAAACAAAATCTAAATAAATTACCATAAAATTAAAATTAAAATTGAATTATATATTTTTAAGACATTAAATGTGCTCTAACTATTTTGTTGACATGGGATTTCAGTGGATATTGTTGTTGCCGAAATCGGGGAAATTATATGTCGATACTATATTTCCCTGGGCGGTAAAGTTCATTAATGGGGATAGCTATTGCTTTCGGTATTGAGGTAGCTAGGAAAGTCAAAGTTCACCGGCTCCCCATTATTCAATTTGGAATTATTCCATTGTTCTATAGATCTTCTCTCGGGTAGTTATAGCATGATAAAGTCAGGGTAATCAAATTACTGTTTTCGACCTTTCGCAGTCTCGTTCAAGGCAGGGTTTATTGACCTTCAACATAACACCTACTCGGTCTAGTAAAAGTAGAACTCTTAGTGATGCTTCTTTATCAACGCCTACATATCCTTCCGATTAATAGCCTTCTGGGCAGAGAATGCTATCATTACTAAGCCATCTTGCAACATAGTCATAGGCTTCACGTTCTCTAGTAAAGGGAGACGTGGAAGGAATCTAGGTGTACAATGTGCAATGGTCGTCAGAAAATGTACAATCGGCAGCTCTGCACATTTAATCAATTCTGTTGAAAAAATATAAATACTAGGTATATCTGAGTATATTTTGTATATTGCATTGATTTAAAAGATAGAGCTAGGTTCCTTTATATTGAACTGTATTAGGAACCTCATTTGTGTCTTAAATTTGGGGTTATTTCTGCTTTTGAGAGGATTGGCGAAGAAGAATTGTGGATTTCTGACGACTTCACACATATATATTTATTACATCATATATGTTTTTTTGAGGATTGGTGAAGATTATTTGTTGATATGATTAACTAGTGAGAAATCGAGACTGTCTTGTCAAGTGCTGTTCACATTACATTATATGGCTATTCTGAGACAGATCTTTCGCTCTTCATATGGCCGGGCTCTATGGGCTCAATTTATGCATACTGACCCTTCCTAGGGCTGGTTCCCTCCGCGCCGTCCTCTATCACCACCCACTCCAGGTGGAAAATTGTCACTTACAGCATGGAAGGTTGATGAATAGGGCTTTCCTACACACTTTTCTCTCTTGCTATTTATAAACTGGGAATGAGAACAGAAGGAGAAGGATATAAAGTTTATGTCCTGGATTACACAGACCTCAGTCACAGACACAAAGACAGCACAATTGCACATGTAAGCAGGTGTACACTTATAGAATAATGCATAGAGTTTTAGATCGATTGTTTCATTAACCTCATCTGTAAAAAAAATAGACTGTCTAATTATTCCGGTGTCCTTGGACTACTGACATACAGAAATCAAGAATTAACATTTATATTTACATAATAATATTTCTTCGCCGGCAGTTCAGTGAGAAAAGAGCTAGAGAGTATTCCTTTTGTAGATTAATCGTTTAATTTCCATCCGACTATGGTGTGGGCCATATGCAATACAGGGTCGCGAATATCGATTGTTTTTATACTGTTTCCTCCTCTCCAAGGTTATTGACATGGAAAAATATATTAGTCATGCTTATTTCACGTAACGTTAATGGAAAACGCACATGGTGATCTCCCATCCGACCTATGCATGGTAGCTTATGGTTTAATTCCGTCGCCCCACAATGTATGTAGGTCATTTACCTATTAACATGTCTTGCAGAGGCGATTTTTAATTTATTTTCTATTCAATTCATATAATAATTTCGAAATTCAAAGTGCTTCCTAAAATATTTAATTTCACATTTAAACATGTTGGATACTTTATTGCATTGCTTCTTCCCACCGGGTCGGACGGTGCGATGTAGGTTGTATGGTACGAAGATGTTTGGCCGGAGTGCGCAAATATCCTCGGTCAAGGTCGATTTATGATGACGCACACATCAATGTTAAATATTTAATATAAGTAAACGGTATCAATATTGCTTTGCAAGACGAGCTCTCTTTTTTCCCTTCTCGCACACGTCAGATATCTCCTTCAGCAGGTTCCTTTAGTGGAAATCAAGGTGGATGCAAAGTTCTGCATGTGTTTCGTCCAGTAGTGCACCGAACAAGTGTTTGAAATGTCACCTTATATGTGTGACGTACCTCCCTGGTTTTATTTACGAATATAACATTCTTCAGTTCTTGTTGGTTTTACCAGTAGCCGGTGGGTTTAGCAGTGACGGCATATACTATTATAATATCGGGGGAAATGAACCACTCTAAAAACGCCCTGAAAAATTATCAGTCGATGGATGTCATCCTAACTGTGTACATGTATAATCAATTGGAAATGTACAAAGTGGCTTGTACCATCAAAATGGGTCCTTCAAAATAGTGATATAGTGCCAACTACCTTGGGGAGGGGATAAAGGTATAGTCACATGGAAACCCATAGGATTGCATTGCAGTGTTACTAATAGAGGTTAATATGTGTACCAACAAGCGGGTGGCTGTATCTCAGTGTTCTTACACTACGCCGTAGCATACTGATATACTATAATAATTTAAAAACTAATGTACCAAATATAAGTTTAATTGTATTTCTATTCTTGTTAATACATGTTCATTATAACTACGGGTTGTATTTGCGCCAGCACATTAAGATGAGATATGTTGCCCTGTAGGGGAATTAAGACATGGGGGATTAGTCACTGACGAACAACTAGAGTGGCTCTGGCACGTTTCGGCGAATCTTCCAATAATTCACCTGACGAAAGAAGCGTTTTCAACAGTCGATGAGACTGGTATTAATTCCACCAATAAAGATTTCCCAAATATGCTCAGGGCGCCGTCCCAATTCAATCACTGTGATAGTGGTTTGGGGATAATGGAGGATCTCGAACAGCTAGGATGTTCCATTTTTCCAAAACAATTTGAGACATTATAGGGATGTTTCAGGTTTATGATTGAAAACCTGTCGTACAATGACTCTTGTCCTATATCAACAATCAACCTGTTAATGCACGAACAGCTTGCTAGTTTTTGCATCCGGCACAGCTTGCATATCGATATATCTAATAGTTTTTGATAGCTCTCCTTTATATTGAATAATGTTGTTCAAAATATGGAACCTAAATATGAAACAGGGTTCTATAAACTTGATTATATTCTATACTCGTTGGTTCTATACAGAAGATGACCGATGAAAAATGATCTGCTTAAAACCAACTATTGAATTCCTTTTGAAACAGACAATTTCTTTTGAAACAGGTACGCTGTATCTACTTTTAAAAATCTGATACCAAGTTTGATATCTTTTCAGGCATTCTGGATCTCTGGTTTCTTCTTCCCCCAAGCTTTCCTGACTGGCACCTTGCAAAACTTTGCCAGAAAGAAGGTCATTTCCATCGACATCATCTCCTTCGGCTTCGAGGTAGGTTTCCTTGTTGTCACCAATCTTGTTACCTAATATTTAGTATACATAATTGACCCCATTAACAAATAGGATCGGTCAGAATGATCTATTAATATTGTCCATCAAAATATACCACATGTGGTATTAACACAGCTTTTGTATTTCCATAAATTTTAACCGAAATAGCAACATAAAGACTTAAAGACCGACCTGTTCAAGAAACGCCCTATCCACCTGTTTATTCCTGTGTTCCCACTGCATTCAATTTGGCGTTATATAATCGATACAAGTGTATGAAATGAATCACATATATTTATTGTATGTACAGGCATGCAAGTCTTCAGTATTTGTACTGAAATTAGTACTTTTGTAAATTTTCATACACATCTCTGAATTATCTCTTCTCCTCCACTCCCACTCAAATTCTGCCATTTTTAAAATTTCTCAAAATCTGTCAATTTAAAATCTGGTTACTAGTATTTGGGTCATCAAAATGTTTATCTTTAAATTAGCTTAATAGATATCTGCACATGTAGTAGAGGCCCTAAATAGTTATAATTCGCTTTTATCGTGGGGGGGGGGGGGGGGGCGGGGGAGTGGTCAGTATTTTTGGCATAACCTTTCTTACAGAGTTCTAACTATTAAGCGCCGCGCCGCGCCGCGCTGAGAACTGCTTGCGACGCGCTGAAGGTTTCAAAAAGCAGGGCCAAAAAAGCTAGCTCTGCTGATCTTGTCACAATACATTTCTTTTTCTTTTTAATCGCTCCACTATAAAGTTCTGGTCAACGGTCTTTGACGTTACAAACTCCAAGATTGGAATATGAAAGAAGATGTGATTATCATAAGTAAATAAAACCTGACCGAATTTGACAATGCACATGTTCCGTCATGTCATAATTGGCATCTAATGGAACTCTATATATGGGTTCATCAATTCTGGGGAAAATTGAGTTGGTCATGATTTAGAAGGGAAACTCTTCTTTGCAATAAACATGCGTGTTTCACATGTTTTAATGCTCTTGTCCATAAGCTATTAATGCATGTTTGTCCTCAAACCAAATTATGCTCAGAGTTGAGAAAATCACTCCAAACTGAGGGAAAGCCTCTCGCTCCATAAACCGCAAAATATCATTATGATCCAATTCTGACACCAAATCAGGGCCAGGAAAGTCATTAGCGCAGTAGGCGTCCAATAACTAGTATACCATTATTATCTGATCTGAGAGGTTGTGAGCCTAAACTGAACCGAAGAATGTAATAATACGCGTATACATATATGTATGTATATGCTTCTCTTGGTAGTCGCCATAGGGAGGTTTTATTTCACTTTAATTTGAATTTGTGGGAATATATTCATATATTACCAGCTTTTCTTCTAGATAATCAGCTTTTCTTCGAGATAATCTACAAGTACATTATGGCGCTTCTTATCAAATATATATATTTGACCAGCTTTTCTTCATAATCTAGTCAATAGGTTCTATCTACAAGTACATTATGGTGCTTCTTTTCAAATATCATAATACTGAGCCTCTACACCAGCAGTTACAAATAAAACGCAAAACAAAATTTGCTTGGTAAAATCATTTTCGAACCATGAATTTTAGAGTAAAAAAAGAGCTTTGTCATGAAAATTCCAAATAATTAGCCATGGACACTATTCTCATCGGTATTCTGGCTCAACATATCAAATAGTAAGACTCTCAAGCGGCCTTTAACTGCACCTCAAAGTTTGCATGTAAAGAATGCTAAAAAAAAATGAGACTATCGAACGCGATCATCTCCTTTTCCGACATTATGAATATCGATGAAGGACGATTTGTGGGCGTAACCATATTCCCAATGCTGTACTTGGCTCTCCACATGCGAGCACTTTGCTTAATACAAAGCATGACATCGCCCACATTCCCTCAAGATCAAAGCCTTGATTATCATCTCACACTTACGAGGGATCTCTGAAGCCCGACCTGTGAAAAATTAACGTAGAGACACCCACATGGCCATGCGGATAAATTGTCAATTATTCCACGCAGCCATTGACAATTTATTTCTATTTGAGAACCTCGCGAGGCATGAAAACCTCCCGATGTCCTTTGACATATCCTCAGTGTGTATGATAATGTATCTTCTAATACCCCTGCCACCTTTTTTTCTCACCCACCCACCCACCCACCCTCCCTCTTGAATCTCGGTTCTTGGAGATGTGATCAGTTCATTAATTCATATGCCCTTTTTCGCACTAAGCAATTTGCCAATCAAACACTCTCTTAATTTGAGAAACTTGGGGGGCGGCGCGAGCAAATAGCCAGAAGCCAAGAGGCCACGTGCAAGGGATAATTTCCTAATCATATTTCCTCATTTTATTTAATTATAGTATAAAATCGTCTAACGAAATGGCGAGATCCTCCTCAGATAATTGCCATACAATTGCGCGGTGGGGTCGTTATGTATTCCAAAGGCGCTACTTACCGTTATTTCAAAATTATATGTTCCAGTCCCCCAACACCATTTTCCTCCAGATTTACGATATACTTAATCGCAGGAACTAGAAAAGTGTGCAACAAAGATGATGTTAATCTTTTAAAGTTTATTTCTGAATATACTTTTACTAATTTAATGTTATCAGATTGCCCATAATGAGATAAGTGTGGGTCTTGGGAATTCAAGCAAAATTTATTAACCTTTAGTTGCTTTTTAATTGCAGTGTTTTTTAAGTAGACGGGGTTGGATGGATGGAGTTCACATAGGTTCTGTTTAGATGCCATTTGTCAGACGCAATTTTTTTTTAAAAACTTTTATTGACAAAATTTCAAATTCGTGATACGTTTGAATTGTCAAGAAAACCTATCATTAATCTTATCATTATGGAAATTATACATCGAAATTATAATAGCTAATAATTTTAATTATAATCATTGACGCAAAGAGACAATTTGTAATAATGTATAGCAGAGTTTCTCCTTGGAATGAATATGTAAATTAAAATGATACAAATATAGTTATCATATTCCACGTCTGCGAAGAGGATGATTCCTGCATAAACTATAAATGCCAATAAAACAGTTCTTAAATAATATCTGTCAGTTATACATATATTGCACATTTAAACGCTAACTCCTTCATCCTAATCTATTAGGTGCATTATAAAACATGGCGAAAACTTTCACCGGACAGGAGGACCGATGAAAAGGAACTTTCACCGGTCTTCCAAAGTTTTCACCAGTCCTCCAAAGGTTTCTCCAAAGTTTCACACACAATTTTCGCTGGACAATCGTTTCACCGTTTCTACATGTCTTTCACCAGTCAAGGGCCGCGGTCCGACAGGTTTCGGATTTTCTTAATTATTTTAGTGAATATACGGTGCATTTTCAGAAGTTTCTAAATTTATTTTTGTTTTGACTGCTTCCTACCATTTCATATATACATTAAATATCATGAAACATTAGAAAGAATAAACCTTTGAAATAACTAAAGATATTGTTTAAAGGAAATATGTTTTCCGTATTTCTAATCACCTAAACCTTTCAATATAACCCTCTCAAATCTTAAGTAGACGTCAATTCAAAAGAAATAGCAATAAGTAGTTTCAACCCTTAACATTATATCCCCTGTGTTTCATTTTCTTATGGTAACACTTGCAGACCCTGTCACCCAAAATGTCCTATTCATATTGATTGGCAACTGTTATTGCCATGATATGGACATTCGGGTGGGTTGGGGTGGGAGGTACTTCTCTAAATGTATGAGCTTTTCTAGCCCACTTGTTATTATTTGATACCACATTATTTCTATACCCACTTCCGCGACCAATTTGGACATAAATGTCTTAATTTTATCACTAAAATAAACATCGTATCCTAAGGTAAACTGCATTGTGGACTAATCGTAATTGTAGAATAATTATTATAATGGGAGGCGCGTGCCGATTCTCTGCCGAGACAGAAGTTTATTGACTTTTGGTTTTGCAGTAATTTGCTTATATAAAATAGTGTATGTAAGAAGACATCGCCAACCGCTGTAGGTGTATATTATATATACCAAGATAAGGGTGAATAACCGCCAGACGTAATTGTCTGGCAACATGCCAGGTCGATAACTTCCAGAATCGCCAGTCCAATTAAGGACAGTTTTTGGCTTCAAAAGCGCGGACTATTAAACGTTTGTCCTAACGGAGCGGGATAAGCACACTTGAACAATAGCTCAATGAGCGCAATTCATAGCTATTCTATGAAGTGATTGCTTACCCGAAGAACCACTCTTAAAATGAAAAGTTGGAAAGGTCTTTGAGGGATGATATTCAAAGATAGCAATTCAAATGCCTAAATTAACCAGATGTACGATGGAAGAAGTATTCAAGGACTTTACATTCAGGATATATTGAAGATTATTGAAACTATCTGTGTACGAACAATATGGAAGTTAATACATAATATCAAAACAGTTAAAGTGACGTAGATAAAAGAAATCAGTCCTCTTCAAATATAAACAAGTTGCATGCTTTGAATTCGCCCATGGTGCGTGATAACGAATGCTTCTAGTTGAGAATAATTGCCTACATGCAGTGTATTAATGTGGGATTAATTGCGATCAAATAAACATTTCAATGTCATGGTTACATAATATAATCGACGGAATTGGTATACTGATATAAAAGATGCCAGATTTTATATATGCGTTGCGTACGAATTAGTACACTTAGGCAGTTCACGAAAATAATGCGTTAATGCAAAGTGAATGAATCCCATTGAAAAGAAATTTCCGAATCAAGGTGCCCTACTGATTTGACAACAACAAATATATTGTTTTCGTTAGCACATACCACGAGGAGAATATTTGATGGGCAGAAACGTAAGACTTGTTGAAATAATGATAAAAGGAGAAATCTGTCTAGGCTCAGAATTGAGAGAGTCCCTCCAAACTGAGGGAAAGCATCTCACTCCAAAATATCATTATAATCCAATTAGGGCGCCTACTCCACGGCCGGGAAAGCCATTAGCACTGTAGGCGTCCAATCACTGACATGCCATGGCATTTTGAAACAACCAGACTTATATCCTGGTGAGAACTATACACGGTGATTGTTATAATATTGATTATGGTAAAAGACCTGAGGGTGACTGGGTAATATTGAATACGAGCAATGAGCCATACACTGCTGAAGGGGTGAAGATTTTTATGCTGCTAGCAAAATTCCCTCGCCTGTTTCAGGGATTTGGAGAGAACTGGTGAATCAATTTAGCAATACATGTAATTTCATTTTGTTAATGGCATCCTCCCTAGGCAGGCCCTATACTCCGCAACCAGTTTCTACGTACCGTACTAGTATGGAGTAACTCATCGCGGAATAGAGGGCCTGCCTAGGGAGGATGGTTTATGGTAGCTAATTGTGTTGTTTTGTCCACGGTGTCTCGCATTACTCTCTGACATAAACAGCAATCACATCATTTATTGCTTAAATTGAGAGAAAATTAAAGATAGATAGAAAATTGAAATAAAATTAAAAATAAAGAAAGCCTCTGTAAAACTTGGCTACCTCAAGCCCCATAAACTCAACTGAGGAAAATAAATTCAACATAAGGTGTGCTTGTTAATTGAGAGTTAATTGTTTATATCACAGAGACAGTGACAAGATTCCATAGATAATCAACATTGCAGAATTGCTTTTTGTCTTCTTTCAAAATAAAGCATGTCTGATGCATCCTATTTATGTCACAGACACGTGTCGTGTTACCTTGCCTATAATTGTTAGCTATAATTGTTGGCACTATGCCTTTATACTTCTTCCCAAATTAAATACCAATAAAATGACACTGGAAGCACGTACTGAAGTGTGCCATCAGATTAATTGGGCTCACGGTCAAGTTGCAACAACAACTATAGGGACAAAAATTTAATTACTATATAAACTTATCTCCCTTTTTTGTATAAAAGGATCTTGCATTACTTAAACTGGCAATTATCAAATTATCAATAATTGAATTGTCCATTTAATTGCAATTTTAATTATCGTAGCCGCCTAAATGTGTGATTTTTTGCAGTGAAATGTATGACACTTCGCTGGTTCTTCGCTCCCTATATGAAAGGTGTTGTCTTCCGACATGTGCAAGCCCTGTGTTTATGTAGTGTAAGGGGGGACTTAAATTGGGAACTCAATCGAGCGAATAATTTCTCTTTGGAAAATTATTTGCAATTCAGGTACCAAATATTCCAATGGAAACACATAAATTTAGGTGGACTAAAATAACCCCTTCATACAACAATTCCACTGATGTACTCAGCGTGCAAAATATAGGCAATTTACCACCCTCTATTCACGAATACCGAGCACGGGCTCGCATTCTTTATCTCGGAGCGGATATTATCAGATATCACAAAACTCGTACTGAATACTAATTATCCCATGCAAAACTGTTTGTTTCAATATCCTCATTACTATTGCTTCTGATCTGCAAAGTCGATGAATGCAATGTATGAATTCACCAAATTCACACAATGTATTTGTACACTGCCCTATATATATTGTATACTATGATAAAATGATTGGCTACTACTTTTCTAATATTTATTCAGGTATTGAAAACGCCTGTGGAGGAGCTGAAACAGAGTCCCGAGGACGGATGCTACATCTACGGTTTCTTCCTAGAGGGCGCTACCTGGGATCATGATAAGATGGTCCTGACTGACTCCAGACCCAAAGAGCTCTACACCGAGGTGCCGGTGTTCTGGCTGCGACCAGCGCCCAACAGAGACGCACCTCTCACTGGTATCTACGAGTGTCCTGTCTATAAGACCCTCACAAGAGCAGGTAATGTCCTCTCTATAAATACAGTCTGAATTGATTAATTAAATTATTTGTTTAATCGTCCAGTTATCATTCTTGGTGCTACCGTTCATGTATATTACAAAAATGGATGGAAAACTATATTGATATTTTTTATTTTTTTATTTTATTTTGTTTTGGGAAAAAAAGTTTTATTCACGAGAAACGTGGTACATTTGAACAAATGCGCTTTCACATGCAAATCAGAATACATTTATGTCTTTATCTATGTTTAATCTGCTGTTATATACCCGTTTCGCAACAACTGGAAACACTATGATTTCATTACAATTGTTGGTGGTTACCTTATTATTGGATTTGTATTTTTAAATAAATTTAAAAGGCTTGGACCTGTTGGGGTGACTGAAAATATCTTTGTGTATACACAGGCGTCAGCCAACGAATTTTAGACAACGTTCACATTTACATATCGCCCCACATTTACTTATAAACCTAGGGCAACTAAAGAATTAATTCAATGTGTAATACATTAGAAGTAGAAAAATATTTTTTTTCTGTTTTTTATTCATTTTTTTTTTAGAAAAATAAATTAAGTATGGGTCGCTCGTTAATGATTTGCTTCTACGTCCAGTGAAATCGAAATGGCATGAATAAAATTATAATAATGGCCCATGAATATTTTTTTAAAACATGTTTCAAACTAGCATCTCGTCTAAATGATTACCCCTTTCATTCTCAAGGTACCCTCTCAACCACTGGTCACTCCACTAACTTCGTCTTCATGCTGGAAGCTCCTTCAGCTACGGAACAGAAATACTGGATCCAGAGAGGCGTGGCCATGCTCTGTGCGCTCGACTATTAAATCTTGTTCATTGTTGTTTGTTAATTGTAAATTTAAATATCCATGTATGTTTAATAATAAAGACAAGAACTGTCACAGACTTAGATCTACTGGTGTTTATGGTGCAGCTACATTGTAAATAAATGGATTATTGATGTTACACATCAGTTATTTGATGTTCATGAGACTGTTTTAAAGATTTATAGTATTGTGATCAATTATTATATAATACGAATATTGTTATGATGATGCTGTGATATGTTTTATAATAAAAGGTAACATTGTGATAAGAACTATTGATGGAAATATGCAGTATTATCAATTCTGTGTTAAGGATATAATTGTAAATTTATGAACAGAACTGATCGTGATGAGAACGCAATACAGTGCGTTTTGATTGCGCATAACTCCCTTGTCTTATGTATTTAATTAATTCCATTGGAATTAGCGAGTATGAAGCATTTGAATATAAAACCGAATAGAGTCATTACATGTATAATCAAACTACTTTTTATACTAAAAGATAAATCAATACTTTCGTGCTTTGCCTTAGCTCTGTGTATGAGAATCCTTGATGCCTTTTAAAATGAAATGACCATTTATACCTTTATACTTTATATTCATGAAAAAATCCGACTCTCTGGATGGTAAGCTTCGATGTATTCCTGTTAAAATTGTAAATATACGGTATTCCTATCGATGTCTTATTGAATGAAAAAGCCTTTGATAACTTCAATTCATGAAATCTTGAGA
Organism: Sthenelais limicola; assembly: GCA_942159475.1. NCBI lineage: Eukaryota > Metazoa > Annelida > Polychaeta > Phyllodocida > Sigalionidae > Sthenelais > Sthenelais limicola. The sequence goes on along the minus strand of OW804097.1, from coordinate 63,353,241 downwards.
CTCACTGAATTGTACCTCAAAGTATTTGAGTTGTTTTAAATATATTCCCATTGTTTAATGAATTATTTATTTTAAAAAAATCTGATGTTGCCTTAATTGATGTGTAACATACCAAGAATTAAAAGAAAATAAAGTCAGTTGTTAAAACAGAAATTTAAACAATGTGTCAATCATTCATCAATTCCTATAGTCTGTCCGAAAAGTAGTTGACACGTGATTCCTTAGTCCCTTTAAGGGGAGGGAAAAGTGGGAGATTTCTGATTTCAATTGATGACAAGGACCTGTCCACTCTTTGCCCAGTGAGTCACTCATTGCAATCAACCATGGGGAAACAGGGCCAGTATAACCAGCTCTTCCTTCCTTTTAACCAAAATAACAGCTGCAGCACATAGAACAGAGACAGTACAATACAGTACAGCTGTACATTTGGCCATGGTTGGTCGCAAACGGCCATGGTTGGTCGCAAACGGCGATTCAGGGGGCAATAGTTTGAAGTCAAAACTCCCCCACTTCTCCCTCCCCTTAAAGGAACTAAGGAATCACGTGTCAACTACTTTTCGGACAGACTATAGATGATCCGCCCCTTGATTCCAATATATAAGAAATATTTCCATTAATGTCAAAGTGCTATATTAAGATTCCTGCGACAGTTTGGTTACATTTTTGCTAGTCTTGTTCCACGCATATAATGCAGGGTGAATTAAAGATCTTTTGAGAATAATAAGTTGGGCTCTTACTTGGCGTGCGGACAAAAGGAAAGATAAACTTGTGTAAGTCTTTGATTTTTGTTGTTTCATAAAACAATTTTTTGAAAAATAATCAATCATAACAATTATATTAGAGTCACTACAGCCTCGACTGAGGAATCGAACCTTAATTAATTGGTCCATTCAAGGCCAAAGCACGACTGAAGCCCTGGTTGAGTGCGTTCATTGAGATACGCTGATGGACTTGAAGTTGATGCTAGTCTAAAGGAAAGACAATGGTAACAAATGTTTGTAGAAAGCTCTTGTCGCCCAAGAGCCATGCACACGGCGGACAACATGATGCAATGGCATTGATGTAACACCGATGTTACATTCACACATGTATGCTCGTGTCGAGCTGTGCCGGCTATGTTACACGGCAGTGACACCATGCTTCAACAAAGGAGAAAGGTGGATTTAACAACAATGCCAGCTTTAGTACTTGTTAAAAGATATTATGGCAATTTCGTCATGAAGAGGATAACTATTTATGCCAAAAGTAGGCGGAGCTAGATGGAGCTGAGTATTAGTAGTAATTGGGTAGAATGGTAGGGGTGGGCCAATAATAAGCCAAGCAAGTTACCCCATTTAACATGCATGTTAGATGGGGTAACTTTCCCATGGGACATATTAATGGGACTGTTCACTTGTCCACCATAAAAAGGGACTATGCAATTAAAGCATAGCCTAATTGTTTTATTCCTTGTGTTATCAAGTTACAATTCCCCTGAAATTGTATAGAGATAGGATGGAATCGATGCGCCGATCATCAAAATATTGAACTGAATTGAAAAATGGTTTATTTTAATTGAAAAATGGTTTAAGTTTTACATGTATAAGAGGCATGACAAAAGGGTCGACATGCGTCTGGAAATAATCAAGCTCTTCCAGCCGTTACTTTTATAAAAGAATATGGTCTTGCTACGATATAAGACAGTGTAACCACACCTGTTGTAGAATAAAATTAAAATAAGGATATAAAGAGGACATCAGCCTAACATATGCAGTGCAGATCTAATTACTTAGAATATTACCATTAGTACTGCGTATGTTATCGGACGAGATTCTGTTGGAGAGTTCCATTTGCTATCCATTATTTGCCCTCACCTAGATACAATGTGTTGCTAATGTAATTGCGTAAAATAACCAGTATAAACACAACCTCACCAAGAAGAGTAAAATAAACATCTGTTATCAATTCTGAATCGCCATAAATTATCTAAAAGTTAAAAGAAATATTCATCGTACAATGCCTATATGATTTTTATTGCACTCCGATTCCTTACCCTTCATACAGCATGGACGTATAATAAATATCGCCACATTTTCGAATCACATTTAATTACTAAATGTGTAGAGCTGCCGATTGTACTTTTTTTTATGTATATATACCCGACCCTTATATATTATGATGTGTCACAGGAAAATGAGTCACAAGTCGCAACAAAAATATATTTTTCAAAGTGATTTTTTTCACAAGATTTTTTGTTGGAATGATTTCATTTTTGGGATGCTTAGCGCGACTCTGTATTGAATATATCGATGCATATCTGAGGTTATCATAATTTAAATTGCTTTACTATAGTGATTGACCATCAAGAAATATCGCTAACTTGTGTTCATGCATTACAATATAATTATATAGAAGAAATGTCCTAATGTTTACCATCATTGGGCTCACTCAGCTTGATCTCATCTTTCTAAATAAGATAATATCTCAAAAGCTATCTTTTGCGATTTGTGACTCATCTCATTTTACCGTGACATTTAGCTTAGACTATTGAATTCACAGGTTATACCAGAATGAAACAAAAGCAGTTTAAGTTGTCACACCGTCTCACCGAATATGCATCAAATGTCTTTATTTGTGTACAGACAACGAATTTAATAGTAATACAGTAAATCCGCACACGGGCAGTATCATGGGCGTATAGGAAAATCAACCCATTCGGGGAAATAAAGAAATCGACTCATGTAAATGATCTCTCATTGTCTTGGATCTTTCAAATTCTATCGTTGATCCTGACGCGCGATATAGCAACACTCGCACCGCCCCTAAGCTTATGAGTGTCATCCGCGCTGATCAATGGTATCGACTTGATCCTCTCCGCCTAAAACAATTAACAATGTGACATCGACCATGCTCTATACTACTATACTTTGTCCATATATGTTTCAGGAATTTTCCATAGGTTTTTACATGTTAGGGACTGTGGTTCTGAACTAAAAGTGTTCTGCTGTCGACTTCATGTACCTTTCAAGTTAATTGGTTTAGTAGAAAACTTTGCCGAATGTCCATCTGCAATTCCTAGATTACTTATAAATGATTAGCCTACCTAGCTCCATATGTGTATTGTAATCCACTGGCAAAAAAGGTAAGTTTATTTTTTCTAGAATTTGTCATTTTAATCTTTTATTCTTCCTGGGGGTCGTATAGGCCTACATAGAAACATGTGTTTTAATATCGGAAAACATGCTACATTGCTAGGCGGGGATGTCGAAACTCAGATTTAACGAATCGTCATCACTTTCACCCTTGTCAAGCTTAAGCTAAGCTAAGCTTTGAAGCGCACACACATGGTCATGAGGGGCGGGGTCGAAGTATAGGCACTGGTCCATTCCGCCAATCTGAAACTGAGGTCTGGATTTTTCTTAAACTTTCATATATTTGCAAATGACACGCTAGTAAGGTGTTATTATTATATGCACCAGCCCATGACCAGCGCTAGAGAGGAATCCCTCTAATAGCTTGTAATCAGTAGTATGAAATGTCAATCAAAGTCGGTAAACCACCATGCAGTACTAAAGTATAAACACCCAGTTCAAATTTCCCCCCAGTGCAAAGGCGCGCAGCACAAATGATTGCGCGTCAGGGACAGCCCTCACAAGCTCATTTGCATATTTACTTATGGCGTCAGTGGTGGAGCGTTCGCTGAGTGGCTGAGCTGCGTCTGTTTGCCAACGTGGCCGCTCCAGTTTGGTCAGGCATGTTCTCTCGTCTCACAGAGCCTTCCGGGAGATAAAGGTCTACAGTCCCCTGAATTATATCATAATGGCATCAGCCATCAATGGAGTAACAACAACCTCATGAAGGATATCTTAAGACATTACCTGATACTTAAACTCATTTGAAACACAAGTTTTACCCGAGATCTCTATTTTCTCCCATTTGCTCAGTTCTCGCGGATTGATACTGTACGTTGTTCGTTTGTGAAGAGGCGTGGGAGTTCCCCTGTCTCCTGACGTAGGTTCAGTTATACTGAAGAATCCCGACAGGAAAGGACCGTCTCTCGACTTCGAGACTGATCAACGGATATTGAAGACGACCTCCCCTGGTAAGACCCCTTGGGAGAAGATGGAAACGGCCATGGACCTGTACGGAGATGATCGGAAGCTTTCAGAACTCAGCGAAGAATTGAATGAGTTTCTGGACAGCGGAGCCTTTACCCCAACGAGTTCGGACAGTGTAAGTTTTGACAGATATGCCTCTTTTCTCTCCTTGTGTGTGAATGTGTTATCGGAGCCAGGGACGAGTCGTGACCGGTGAAAGGTCCGGGTGAGAGGGGCGGGGTGGAACGAAGGTGGGGTTGTTTGCCCCCAGCTTGCTGCCTAGACCAGGCCATGGAACCCAAGCCCCAGACATGCCAACATTACAGGCATGTTATTTCTGTTAGTGTGGCTTCATTTCTCGGGTTTACTATCACTAATATGTGACTTTCATGTTGAAACATTTATTCCATATGGCTGGTTGCCTTATCCTAAATGGGACGGGGACTAAGCCTCGCCATGTGGGTCTGGCATATCAGTGGGATATCACCATATGGATTGAAGACTCGACAGAAGAAGGATCTGTTTTCTCACTATCTGGCTTCGACATTGGTGTAGAGATTACTGATAAAAGGGCTATCACCGATTTCTTTATCAAAATGCCAATATTTGAGTGAATACACATATGGAGTTTCCCACCACAGTATTTTTGCCAAAACCAACATGTTTTTCATATACACATGTGTGGGTGTGTCCTATCTTCGCCATTGGTGTGGACTCAAACTGGCTTTTATTTGATATTCCATTGACTGAATCTATGTGCGTCATTCAACCGGTCTTGGCTTTTGGGATGGTAACACCACATGGTACAAGCTTGCTTCTGTTACCAGTGAATTGATATGTTTTAGAGGACCTGTCTACAATGTATACACAACTATTTTATTAACATCCCCTGGGCCCTTTTCAGCCATAAATGTAATATCCTCGTCAAGGAGTGACAACATTAAATATTACGTTTACACATCTCCCTCAATACTGTAAAATACAATACTGGAAAGCACAGAGGGAATGGGAAATCTAAAATTCAGACTTTTCCAAAGGACCCGGTTTCAAATTCAAGCCTGCCTACATTTGATCCCCCGGTACTTTCACTCTGGGATTTGATATAGGCTGGATCCTCAGTGGCCTGGTATACCCACGTGAATACCATGTGCTATGGGTGATCTTGGCAACTTCCCAACACTCATTCTCTCTGTGCTGGGCCAACTACATGTAATGTCTTCTTTGGCTGCTATCTCTTCTTGCCCTTTTCATTGCATTTTAGTGCTTATCCCTAAGACTACCAATGAGTAATATCTTTTATCTATAATATACACACATAACATTCCCTCTGCTAACGATTGCACGAATCGACCAGAAATTCTTGCCATTGCTTTGTACAAGGAAGTTATATTATATTATATAATGCTATATTTAAACCAATCCAATGTTCCTTGTTCATTCGATCAGTCGCATTTCGATAGGAGCACTGGTTATTTTTAACCACCAGTCTTGGCGGTTTCTCTTTTTGCGTCTTAATCTGAATTATGTAATCATAATTATAACCACTCTGAAAGGACCTTTACCATGCTCGACAAGAGTGGCTTCTTTATTACGATTCGTTCATTCATCCACTAAAATGATATATTGGAAACAAAATAGATAGCCACTGGCTCCTCCAAGAAAAGCTAAGAAGATGGGCGTCACCCTCGAAACGCTAGGTTTCGACCCCTCCCCTTTTTGCGCATCACCAACCCTGGGAATACCGAAATAGCAGCTACTGTGATTCCCGAATGAAACCACCATCGTCACTAACCCTGAGACCCAGATCGCGTCCTTTTCGTGAAAGGTTCAGGTTTAATTACCTTGTTAGATTTCTATTTTGGACGGTCGTTAAAAACAGCCACTTTCGCCATTCGGATTGAGAAAATTAGTCTCGTCCGAGAGGGATTGACACAGCCTAGGTTTGCTTGTTTTTGCACGTAATCTTGACTTATCTTCAAAGATAACAACCAGAGATACTACAATTGTACTACGAAGTCCTCAACCCCCCATTCAGTGTACGCCCCCATCCTTATCCTATACCTACCCTATCTCCAAAGCTTTACATTACTAACTCGGATTTATTTATCAGCTATCCTTGAAGCTTACCTCTAAGTTCTTGCAAATAGTCTTGTTACATCGCATGTTTTCATCCGATTCTGGAGAATAATAATACGAGATGGGGAATTCTTCTCTTATCGCAGCAATGTGCTTGCTATCTTTGACACTGTGTTCAAGTTGATCTTGAAATGGTGTTTCGTATGGTTTTACATTATCAGCAAGTCGACAGAACAATAGGAATATTTCTCTATTGAATCAAACCCTTATGAGATTATTCTAAACTGTCCAAAGACAAGATACCTTATCAAAATCATAGACCCTTTGTTAATGAATGTGAAAACTATAATCATCACATATTATACATAAATAAATGTCTTCCCCGAATATATGACTGAATTACGCTTCTATAGAATTGGAAAGCTTCATGTATAGGAATGCTTATTATAGCTGTGTCCCATACGTCTATCCCGGCATTTAAAAAGTCTCCTTCCTGATATTATACAATTCTCTGAGACAACAGACAAGTCGGTGATGAAAGGTTTCCATGAATTAACGATTATATCTCCTGCACCTGCTGGGCAGCATTTGGGCCGTCAGGGAGGACACTAACAATAGGAGTGACCTCTCATTCATGTATGGCCATGCTCGCTCCTATACTTTGAAGTCCGCCACACCTGGAACTCAATGTGATGATGGATTATTGTAATTAAAATATTCACTGTTAATTACATAGTCTATGCTGCCGAGTTCTGGTGCAAGAAGGCCTTCTTCATCAGCCTGTTGTCATAAACAGTACAGTACTATATATATATATATATGTGTGTGTATATATTTAAGCCCAGTTTAATGGTTTAACTATTCCTAGAATTAAATGGTCTGGAACAATAATGATTATAGATTGATATGTCCTCAGAGTAAAAGTGCAATTTTAGGATAGATAGATTTATTGGTTTTTCTGAGTGATGGTCCAGAAACGATGTTTTCATTCCAGTGCAAGGTAGTAAGGCGTAACCGTGTGTTCTAAACAGATGAAAGAAATATAAATATAACGGCACCAAAATGGCACAGTTGCAATTGACGGGGCGATTGGTGGGCTGCTTATTATGTCCGACTTAGCGACCATACCCTTTCTTCGTGGGACAATTTTAGAGGGGGCCCATTGAGACAAGTGATAAACGGACTGAATACACTTGCCCCACCTTTCTTGCTGTTCCATCTCAACAATACAGTTCAAGCTGCGTATTCGAAGGTCATGCTTGACATGACCTATAGAATCCTATGCAAAGTGACCCATTCTTCGTGCTATTTGGGTTGGGCTGGGCGGTCACGGACGAGTAGCTTGGCATTTTGGCAGCATCTAAAAACAACTTCGTTCTTCCCACTTGTACAAGATCACGATGTTATTAAAATAGCCTCGGACTAATGGTGCTGCTGACTTGGTAATTTATCGAGAGCACCTTTTGTGGCCAAGCCCAATGAGGTAATGTGTTGACGCCCGCAAAAATCACTCAACTCCTGCTTTGAAAATAAACCCGAGGCAATGGTTCCACTATGACGGTAGGAGGTTTAGAAATCCTGGCATAAGAGTCAAATAGACTGAGAATACCAATAGCTACATCCTAACAACACATATTGTTTGGTGTTGACCAAGTCTGCTAGAATGTGGTGTATAGTATTAGGACTCATTGTTACAGTCACTGCTAGGTACGATGTCTCGACTTATGTAAGGGTTCGTGGGATTATACTGGGGCAAGATGAAAACAAGCTCCAGATTTTGCACCCAATAAACTTTGTAGAATAGAAGGTTCGGGTACAATTGGACAAATACTTGTATTGTCTACAAATATGCTTGATTTTATGTTGAAAACATTTTGCAAAAATATATTGGTGCTGTATTGGACTGGGAAGAATGTATTTACCTGCTTTTATATTTTGCCCCCCCCACCTCCCCCCGCCCCATTTTTATTAACGGTATTTCCTCATCCTGTTTCCCTTTACTTCTATATGTAACTGTCTATGGAAGGCACTTGCGATAATTCCTATGATAATGTACACAAGGCATGATTACGCAATGCCATCAATTATGAGCACAAACATTAACTTATCATCACTTCATTCGTATCGCATAAACATACCTCATAGTCCGAGTTTGATGGCTACGAAGACATAAAATGTTATGCTTGTACAATGAGCTAACCCACTGGAGTAGAAGTCATTGATAACATGCTCTGACATGCTTGATGTATGAACATGCTACTGTCAATCAGAGGTCAGTGCTCTATCCCCTATACGTTTATCTCGGGTGACAACAAACCAAAGTTCATATGTCATTGTCTTATCGAGGGGTATTGTGATTTTTCATAGCTACCAGATTACACTATCCATTCATCATCCCCTAGTTTGGGATTATCATTTGAATTGGCGTTTCTCGTTGTTTTCCCCACCCATGCCTACCCTTATGTTGCTCCACTTTATGCTGTGTTAGCATTGATTTTTCCTGTATCATATACAAAGCACTGGTGCCGTATGTACTTAAGTATTTCTTCTCTTACTGTACACATCTTTGCACTTCGTTCATATAGCATGATAGCAAAAACCAACTATATTAATTAAACACGGTAATTAAAATTTGATGCACTTCGTTATTCATTGTTTGCTTTAAAAAATAATTGAGAAATGTGCACGAGTCACCTGAATGGACAGTGTACTTTTGGTGATTGATGGACTCCTTTCACTTTGACCGATCTCTCTTCTACATCCACTCATGTCTGATTACAATCGACTTACCATAAAGCTTTTATCTCATTATCTACTTAGCCAAGGGACATTGGAATCGATGCACCTCTGTCCATTTTTTCCTATGCATGTACCTTGTATTACTCTATTGACAAGAATGGGTATTGTTTAACTTTTTGATCGGTTGAACTATTACCACTTGACTATCTACATCTACCAGTCGTTCTCAATTTTGTCAATTAATTAATGTCAACATTAATTTCATTGGGAATTAAAACATAGGTTTATGGTACATCATGTTATAGTCTGAAATAAAATTGACATGAAGTGAGCTTCCTAGAATATTCTCCAAAAAATGTTCATTAGAATGTGTTTAATGTGTCGAACACCTGTTGATACATATTATCAATCCAACCAGCATTGCTCTATGCTGTGGGACGTATAGTTGATTGATTAGCCATCATCTATTATTATTGATCTTTAGTTGCAGGTTGCAGCAATGTCAATCATGTATATCTGCGTCAATACTAGTTGGTCTGCTGTTAAATTTTCATGTAGATAGACGATGTCCCAGAACCAGTTTAGTTTGATTGGTTCCTTGCCAGTTTCCACTTCCTTAGTATGTAAATGATTTCAGGAAACATATGCGAGCGACATTTGGGAGTGAGACATGGCCATCTTACTTCCATGTTACAAGAATATGCTGACCGACGAAAGTAACCTTGGCCTCGCCAGCAATGATAACTGTCTACCCGCTAATTGATTTTCGCCTATGGCATGGAATAGATCATAGCCATAGTGTGGGGGATTCAATACAATGATATATTGACGCAAATGCTAGGCTATCGTGATTACCAGTTTGAAAAGTAATGTTTATTGCTGTATCAGGGTTTGTATGTATCATCTCCGCAACTTAGCTCTGGTCAAGCGGTTTTTTCCCGATTACATAGCTCACAATTAAAAATAGCCACGTCTGGGAAAATCTATCTTTAGTGCCCTCAAAATTGACCCTGGTTTGCGGTGGTCAGGTCGGTCCAAAGGCGCTTACAGTAGTTACAAGTAGGCGTCAGCTGGTACGTGGGCTATTTTTAGCAAGGCCTATATATAGATATTTCCCCTCTGGGGCTCATTCATTCCAGCTCCCAACAGGCACCTATATTTGAAATATAATAGGATAAATTCTTCCTTTCCCCATTTTCTACGCTTCCCCCTTCAGAGGCCTTGGTAAATAATACCATTAGCGTAAGACGTCTGACGCTTTTCACACATCAGAAGGAACTGGTTCCTTGGCCTCTATTGATGAATATCGACCACATTACCCTATACCTTTATGGATCAGTACCTTGGGAATAATTATTGGAGGAACAGTTTGTGTGTTTGCCAGAGATTCTCCCCCAATACACCTATGAATACCATTGCCTTTGCATTGTCTCAACTCAAGTCTTTTTGAAAAACTCCGAAGTCTTTGACAAGCATGCCAGAGGAAGGATGCCCATTTATAGTCCAGCTCATTTATGGACAATTTCCAAAATTCACACTTCTAACGGTAGTTTCCATAGTTGACCGACAGGCCTTGGTGTGACAAGGGATGGTGGTTGTGTATGCCATTGACATCCTGGTCAGCCTATGTTGCTATAGGCCATGTAACTAAGCGAAGTAATTATGTCAGCCTGAATATCAATCATTGGGAATGGGATGGCTTTATGGTAAAGTGATCTCCTCATAAATGGCAACCATTTCCGATCTTAACGCTCTCGAGGTCATAGACATATTTGATTGCATTGCGACTGAGTCGCCTCTTCTTCTCATTTCGAATAGGAATTATTATTATTTAGCTCAGAAACTTACTGCTTATAGGCAGAATATGACCCATGCCTTCACATGGCGTTTTAACGACTGCTTTCTACGGCTATATAGGTCGAACATGAAAGGAATGGATATTTATATCATAGCTCCTGTTTTTCTTTATATTTTGCCGTTATTTTTTTTAAATTCTAGGTTATAGCGAGTTGTAGCATGAAACGCTGCATCCTAAATCTAGGACTGAATCCCCCCTGTCACCGTAAGATGATGCAAGGTCACCGTACCCGTCTAGTTCTGCTCGGTTAGCCAGGTGTTAAAATTTAAAGATATTTACCTGCCGATCCCCCTCTCCCCCCCCCCCCCCCCGCCCCCGCCCCCGCCCTGACACTCACCTCACTATTTCCAATCGGTCTATATATACGGTACCATTACCCTGGCATACGATCTAGGTTTCTCCCACCCACCCCTCACATCCTTCCTTTCCTTCCTTTTTCCACCCCCACTCTGCCAAACTTTTAAGTCTTTACACTTTCTGACATCCTCGGGGCGAGTGTGTGGTTCAGCAAGCATTGGCGAATTAAAAGTAGTCCAACTGGTCCGCCGATCCAGATTGGTGACTGTCTAGGCTTCCCATTTGAAGTCGTCGGTGTCGTTTCTGCCACAATAAAGGACAATGATATATATGCAATGTGGACACGGTGTTGGAATTCCAATATGGAGAAAAAAATAGGTTTATCAATGATTTCCCCCTAGCCTATTTGCATATCTCACCTTTTGAATATAGTTTTATGGTTCCGTGACCATGTAAATAATTATATATGTGTATGTATGCCCTTAATAGGTGTCAACGACCATCTTCTGAATGTATGTATACGGGAATTGACTTGTCAGGCTTGTCTTAAGGGTATTGTCAAACAATTATGGGTTCTTAATGAGTGGCCAAACATGAACTCCGCAATAAGGAGCTCTTTCCCCAGTAACTTTCCCATGCCATTTTACTATTTCCTAATGGAAACAATACACAAGTCTGTTTAGAGGGGGTTGGACTCCGCTGGGGCTGCACTAAGGTAAGAACCCTTAATTTCAGGTAATTGCGACCAATTGGTTGGGGTAGGTGCACCTCTGTGTATATAATGTGATCGCTTATTAATTTGCTAGCATCGCCTAGGGGGCGGTATGGGGTACGTATGGTAATTTGCTTATTGATGTGCACACAGAATACGTTAGGATAGTTTGTTCGGCTTTTCCAATGTTTCATGAATGTGTCTCTCATTGCGTAATGTAATGCTATTTGTGGTATACTATATAGCCTATTGTTAATAATGTAGGGCGAAACTAGGAATTGTGTTCTCACTCACTGCAATAAAATGCCTTGATATAAACATTTTTTTTCAAACGATCAATTATTATTAGGAATGTGTTGTCATTGGCGTGTATTGAAGCGATAGAACGCGAGGGGGAGGAGTAGTTGAGAGGTAGTTGAGAGGGGGAGGAGGATCAAGTGGGAGGTGGGAGGTAAGTAAGAGGCCTGAGATTTAAGGACCCATATATGGGTCAATCCTCTGACCTATAAATAGACGCCGATCTGCAGACATGACTCGGTTGTAATGCTTTTACCCAATTCAACCGGTCTGTCTGAACCGTGCACCAATAGTTGTCTGACACATGTAACATTATGGAAACTGGATTCAAATTCTTTCCATTCCTTTCTGGAAATCTTTAACCTCCAGCCTTGGAATTGCGTCTTTAGGTCCTGGCCCATCTTTCTGATAGTAGACGAAGGCAATCTTTTTTTTAAAAACATCACAGTATTTTAAAAAGAGGGGGAAAAGACCACAAGAAAAGTTACTGGTATACGGTACCGCAGGAATTCATTCATTACAATATGTATGGTGCGGGTCTAACCATCTTTGTGGTTCCAGCATTAAAACATTCTATACCCTGTCCAGCCTCTAAAGAACCGAAACCGCAATGCTAAACTATACCGGCACTCTTTGAAGTCTCGGTTCTTCAGAGGCTGGACAGAGTGTAATCACGATTGTTGTCTGCTAGGTCCTTGACCTGTGAAGGGATATGAGGTGCAGGTCGGAGGCAGGTCTTTCCCCTCCCACCATATACGGTAGGTAAACCACTGATGACTTGGGAGACCAAGATCATTGCTTGGCACGCTACAGCCTAGTCAGAATTTACCAAGAGTTTGGCAGTGATCGAGGGGGGTACACGCCACTTCTTTTATTTGAATATATAAAATCACCGATATGGCTATTTTAAATTAGCTATAGCCTTAGGGGCTGTACCGAACAAGATATTAACATAATGGAACTATTACGAGACATGTATAGATTCCTTTCCTTGTCATGGATGCTATATTTACATGTATTTCTCACGAATTGAATGTAAATCGTAAACTTAGCGTTGTTTATGGGTAAATGCATGTTTATTGGCGTTGCCTATGAATGCCCTTAAATAGTTGTTTTATGATAAAAGCAGTGGGATGATGGGGGAGTGATATAACCTGAGACCTCAGGACTACATGCATGCATGGATGTACATGTATGTTTTGCCCATAAGCATTGACCCGCTTTTTGCGGGGGTTACCGTAATATAGAGCTGGAGGTGGTAGAACAACCTGTTGCATAGGCAGTGGGCTATGAATTATGTGACGGCGGGCCATTATCATAGCGTGGCTGGGTCAGACATGCACTCATATTGCACATTCTAGTATTGTAGGCATAATCCAGTGGCGATTGCGGTGCTCTCCTCCATCGTAGCAATCATAGCAATCTTCTTTTACAGCTACGATTCTTGTTATTTTCCTGGCAGACTTCCACGCTCGTATACTTCTTATTTATTGCGGTCTGGTGATTTCTGTGAATTTATTATGATTTTATGATCCATGAAACGTCCAGGGCTCCTTCAATATAACACGGACCAATATGAGTCAAGCACAGGGGATTATTAAGACAATCATAATCCACAATCCATATAATGCTATTTGTCTTCACTATATTATCTTTACATTGTGTATGCACGTTCTAAGCGCATGAAAGACGCTATCGTATGGAGAATATGGCCCGTGACAGACATGCAAACAGCAACATGATTGAAATAGGGCAAACTTCCCTCTTTCCATGCTGCCGGTTGTTTTGTGTGGTTTTAGTATTTATTCCCCCTAAATCCCCCTCCTCACTGGGGTCAACTGAGGCTGCGGTGGTCATCTCAGGTTAGGGATCAGCAAACCCAGTCCCCATATTATTGTTAGCTTCAAGCATTGTTGAAATCGTATTTAATATTCGGAGTTTGGCTTTGGAATATACTTATTCACCAAGTATCCATACAGACACCATCGCTGCATTACTTTTCTATTTGATAGCTCTGCAAAAAACTAGGGATAGCAGTACATATGGGACCGCTTGGTATAAGCCATGCATTATCCCTCGAATCTCAGTATAATTCAATTGTTAAATGCATACATTGCATCGTCGTGCATGTCTGTTCCGTCTTTGCTTCGGCCAATTCCCTATATATGCCTGAAGGGACAGCTAGTGATATGTTTAACTGACCCTCGCGACCCCATCCTATTGTCCCAGTCCCCGGGGAATGGTTTTCCATGCAGACCACCGCTTGTATGCTTACAGGGAGACATATAAGGAGGTGGGAGGGTGGGTGTGGAGATGTGTGTGTGTCAAGTCAGAATGCAAAGGGGATCATTGAGCTTTTATGAATACGGAGATCATGCATGGACAATGACAGTGACATTAGCCTCTCAGAAAAACTATGCTCGCATATAGCACACAGCCCCTGGGAACCACTGTGTAACAATGTCATTCATGTAAGTCAATTTCATAAGAAAACGCTTCATGACTTCAGCTTTTCTCCCACTCAAGTCACCCCCCTACACACACACCTTCCTTTCGCCTTTAATCCCCCCCCCCCCCCCCCCCGACCCAACGGACAGAATATTATCATAAATATGTATGTCGGTCGAATGTTAAACTTGACTCGGCTATAGGTCTCCAGCTGATTCAAACAGGTTTTCTGGTTGGGCAACTTCGCAAGCCACTTTGTCTGTCGGATCCATTTCTCGTCTGGAATTTAGCTGCTTGGCTTGGATCAATTGCAATGAAAAAAATGCCAAAACCAGAACTTGGAGAAGGTTATATTATCGGAATTGGAATTATTTTCATAACTGTTTCTTTTACAATGAGACGAGCCTCTTGTTTATTGGACTTCAGTTGATGTAAATTGTAATTAACATGTATGCTAAGACATTAAATACGTGTATGGCTATTTTAGATCCCGTTTTAATGACTTCCTGTGAGTAAGTGAAGGATCGTTTGGCAGATGACCTCATCTGATAGCTCTCCTATAACCGAAATGTGACTCTGGTCCGGGGGAGATACATTTACATGAGTAATTAACATCGTAAAGGACAAGGATAACTGGGGAACCATGTCCGACCCTATGACCTAGTTCCCTGTGTTTTCATCGTCTCCATGGTAACGCTTCCCATAGCGTTCCCTGCAGACGTTATGGTTACCAGATGTGGTTTTGACTTTGTGCGTGTTGTGATGCCTCGTTTTATGACTCCGAGCATGCATGTTCATAGATAATTAAATATCTTAAAATCACGAAAGAATTCTTGGGAATTTGTAGGTATAGTTAGACATATATATTGATTGATTTATGTCCCTATATCGCATTGTTTCCGGTATTATATATATTGTAATTGGCCTTTCCATATTTGATTGTTTTGACGATTTGTTCAAATGAAGATATATTATGAATTTGTTGGATTCCTAAGTCATCGTGTTGGGATTTTGCGATAGTGTTAGGTCAGTGACATCTCTAAGGTGACATTTAAGAATAAAAGGAAGAATTCTGTCTTCTACGCCACAAATGGACTTTTGCACAAAGCTGCTACGCAAAATCCTTAGGGATTTAGATAAGTGCGGGCTGTAGATCGCTATTTTGAGGGTCAAACTGCTACCATTGAATGCCTTTACAGAAGTTTAGCCAGGTTCAACGGTCCACCTGTTACATAAGAGCCAGTCTTGCTGTGAACGAGCTGTGTCGTTTGGCTTCTGTTATTGCTCCCCCTATTGCCTCATTGATTGTCATGGCTACTGAGTAGGAGCATGTGTTTCCTTCTTTTGTGGTCAGTGCATTGGTCATCAACCACCTCCCCACTTGGATGTGGTCTAAGCAGCTGCCGGTCAGTCAGTCAGGAGCTGTCCCAGTTCCAGATGTGCATGCATGAATATATGCACTACAGGAGGTATCCCTCCATATGGAACATGTCGCCTCTCCTCCTCCTCCTCGATATGACCCTGGAGGAGGGTTTAATACCCCTTACTGATGGGGATGTACTCCAGGATGAACCAATTGACCTGTTGATAAAAGGCACACTGTTAAATGTTGTTGTCAGTTGGCATATGCTGGACCCCCATGCTGGATCCCCAAGGTCTTCAGTGGGTCAAAATCGTGCATCCTCCTTTGTTTTTTGACCCAGAATATTAAAGGATCTTGGTCTACTATAGTCTGTCTAGAAAGTAGTTGACACGTGATTCCTTAGTCCCTTTAAGGGGAGGGAAAAGTGGGGGAGTTTTGACTTCAAACCTTTGCCCCTTGAATCGCCGTTTGTGACTGACCATGACCGTTTGCGACCGACCATGGCCAAATATCCAGCTGCATTGTATTGCCCTGTCTCTGTTCTATCTTGAGCAGCTGTTGTTTTGCTTAGGTGGAAGGCAGAGCTGATTATACTAGCCCTGTTTCCCCATGGTTGATTGCAATGGGCGACTCGCTGGGCAAAGGGTTGACAAGTCCTTATCATAAATAGAAATACAAAATCTCCCACTTTTCCCTCCCCTTAAAGGGACTAAGGAATCACGTGTCAACTACTTTCTAGACAGACTATAGGATGTTAAGATCACCAGCCTTATTCCCGATTACCATTAGCAATGGTCATGTTTCTTTCTTCTCAATGAGTATAAAATGGAGGTTCCATCTTATATACGTTTAGTTTTCCATAGTAATGATTGATACAGTTTATAATGGCATATGTACATGCAGCAACTCTACACAACTGGACAGGAACCTACCTCAAGAGCCCTGAGTAAAAGGGAAGACACACCGCGGACTATGTCACTAGAAAATGACATACTTTGCCAAGGATTTCGCTGACGCAATTAGAAAAAAATTAAGTCATGCATTGGAACTTAAATTAATAGAGAGTCTTACCCTAAGATTGGAGGCATATTCCTAAGGAAGTAAATAACATGTGGGTCATATATAAAGCAATTTTAACTTCCCGTTAATATGATACAACTTTCAACAGGAAGAAAATGCACAGTGACCCTGAATCAAAGACGGTCTAATTGCCTTTATTCAATCATCATTGGCATTCTTCCAATTGTTACATACCTGTCCCATTATAACTTATAGATACTCCAAAGGATACTCTGAGATACAGTTAACCCTAAATCACCTTCTGTAATGCTCCTCTGGTACCATTCATGAATATCTCTCGTCCCTCCCAACTGGGGAGATCATTGCCATTCTGGATCTTGATACTCACACACGAGGAACTGGTGTAAGTCCCAGACCTAAATATTTGCCCAAGAGCGAGGGGAGTCTGGAACTGGGGGAGGGAAGTTCGGTTCAGTACACTGACACCATAGACATAATAAAATAGTTACAGCCCCTGTCGGGCAATAATAAATGCACCAACTGATCATATTTTTAAAAATAAAAAAATGTTATCTAGTCCCTTGATGCGTATCTCCGTACTTAGTATATCTAATGGGTGATCTTCGTGGTGGGATTGCGGTAGGGTTATCCTTATCTGACATTTGTTGTACACCAAAAACTATTCCAGTCAGAAATATTCCAGGAAGTACTTTTGTCTAAAATCCACGTACAGATCTGATCATGTACATATCTATAGCATCAGCCCCAGGAAATAGACTGATACCGCTGATACCAAACTACTTGTGTACGATATCGTTTATTCAATTTAGTCATCGAATAGTTGATGGATGATAAGATCTTTAACTGGTAATACTCTGGGGCGGCTATATATCGGTAATGATGTGTAATGGGAGTACTTCCTATCCCACAGGACGTGTCAGGCATTAGATGGTCATTTTCACACATATACAGGTAAATTGTCCTTTACCTTTGCGAGGGATACTATCAGAAACTACCACTTTACTGGGAAATTCAGCCAAGATATTTCCTGGGGCTTGAGTAATGGACTGTACTTTGTTTTTATTTAAGGAAGTGTTTGTCCTTTCAGGTTTCCCCCCTCAAAATCTGCACTGCGATCGGTGCTTTTGTAATTGTGGTTGGTCAACCATCTTGTTGCATGACTTGCTTCTGACATACTGTGAGAATTCCCCAAAATTTATAAGCTTCGGAGACGGTCAATACGATAAGGTCCGTCACACACGGTGACTTTTTATTGCCTACCAAACAATACCTAACAAGGTGTCAACTCAATCAGGCTCTGGTAAAAACACAACAAGGTATATGTAAACATTGTAAAGACTGACCTTGATCTAAAATCTTTGTAGCGATATTTTTGGAAGAATTCCACAACTCTCGATTGTCACCGATCGGTGGTCTTATGTAACTCAAGTTATTCATTTAATATGTCTCCCCGAGTAAGTTGTGTTAGGTCAGAATTAGACCAACGTGCTATTTATAAATCCTTCACAACAAACAGTTGACATTAAAGGATCTCCTCTCGTGGGTGGGTGTCTTCTACTATCTACTATCGTCTACAACTTAGCATGTCATGCTGTATTTACAGGCCACTTTTTCGAGGGGTGACTGGGGAATCATATGATTATGTGTATAGTTACAACTCATCACGCTATCGCAATGCAGAGTCATTATTACAACGTCCATGAGTCTTGGCATGACACACCTTCCCATTTTGGAGGTGCGTGCATGCATTCCATACAAACTAGATACGGGTATGAACCGCAAGAGCAATCATTCACCCACCCACCCACACCTATTGTTTTCCCATGAATAATTGAACCACCCAATAAATCCATTACCCTATATTATAGCACCATAACTACTTAATAATATAACTACAGTGCAACAACATGATACTACAATTGCATTGCACTATCAGTACTCACTCCAATTGTTCCAATTGGCTTTTCTATATTGCTTCTCTGCATGCTTACCAGGAATTGCTTTTTTACAGTTTTATCAACGAACCTTTCCCTAATGTCATTAATTCTTGCTAACCTTTACAAATAATTTGCTTTGAATCTGTTAGTATCGGTTCGTCCTTTTTCTGAGTTCTGAGTTACTGAGAAAATTCATTACCTCTTTACACTGAGTCTCATTACCTCTTACATGAGTCAATACTGTCTTTGAAGGCCAATCGGGTTGTATCTCCACTTTAAGGTACTTATTTCCATGGGCATGTTGAATGTAATATTTTGATTGACTTAAAGAGATTATGCCCATTAACATTTCACTGGACCATATGGCTGACCTTGCCCTGCCTCCTACTTTCGAACTGGTTCCATATATGCGCTAGCCAAAACACCATTATCCCCACTTTTCGACATTCTCTTCAAGTTATAATTCCACGATTTTATCAAACAGTTGCTATCTTCATTATGATGCGGTTTGTTAAAATCCCAGTGTCTGCTTTTAAAGCTAGGATATTATGGGTGACATTACCATTTTAATGGTAGTTTAAATTATAATTCCCCCATCGAAATATTATAATCACGAATTCATTATTCACGATTTATAATGGAATTAAAATAACTCCTCAGAAGTTCAGTGAGAAACCATTGGTGAACTTCTTCAATTCTAAAACAAGCATCCAAACAATGCTTCCTTCTAATATGTGCAACTACTATATGCATATTTACCAGGCTGTAAATATGGTGTTTTGCTTCTGTTTTGAAATCAACTCTTGGGGTCAGTCGCATGACCGACACAGGTGTTGGATTTTGCTCCAGGCTTGGTCGTATGTATCCATGCACGTGTGCTGTGGTGATGCGTGGATATACCCATATAGATCTATTATAGCACTGCTGTACTTGTCTAGCAGCATAAAGCCTGTGTGGACATGTTATCTACCATATATCTATGTACCATGTGAGAGCTATTGAAAGCAATTCAATATCCCGATCTATTAACGGTAGATCATTGGTAATCTATACCTTTGAAGGCGTGTAGAATCATTGATATTAATAATGTATGGCATGGGAAGAGTCATGTCAGTACATCCAACCGACTTCTGGTCCGTAGTATTATTACTTTTAAGCAGTCATTCGATCTATCGCCAAATTAAATAACCATAAATATGTTTACTTAAACTAATCATTTCAGTAAAATTTAATAACCTAGCTTTTCCCCCTTACTTCCCCGTGCTCTCCCAACCTGCGATAAGGGTGGGGTCGAGTCAGGTAAAATGTTGGTGATAAACTTTTATTACGGTAGTCCTAAAGAATAATATCAGCTCATTGATTATGAATGAAACTAGGCAATACAACGGAAATAAATGACATTTAATAGCATTTCCGTGCATTATGTAACCATGACGGTTAACACAATTCTGCTAAACATGACCCACTCGGTACTATAGGCATGTGGGATATAGAACCAGTAAAGCAGGAATGAGTCACAGTTCACATCTCACATCTCTCATCTCTCAGTGCATTTAGAAAACTAACTACACATGGTCGCCATGCCCTAGTTGATCACGGGTCACTTTTATTGGGTGAAATTGAATTATAACAGCCCTACGGGTGTATGAAATTGAATATGAGAGAATGTTATATATCTGTCTGAATATAATGTTCGAATTGATTCGAACTGGAATTACTGCATGGTCATTATTCCAACACTATTATATTAATTAGCCTATTGATTACTAATATACTCTGGATATCATTTCCAAGGAATTTAATGCTAATGAGCTAATTTTTTTGTTTTTAAAGGTTTTTATTCAACATATTCTGCCATCGTGGCTCTTACAATTCTAAAATGACTTCCTTGTCGTACCTTTATGTTTTGTAGTTTTTTTGGTATTTTCTCGATTTTCGTTTCCACCCTTAACAATATTGGATTTATAACTAATGAGCTATTTGATAA
The DNA here is from genome assembly GCA_942159475.1 of Sthenelais limicola. Lineage (NCBI taxonomy): Eukaryota > Metazoa > Annelida > Polychaeta > Phyllodocida > Sigalionidae > Sthenelais > Sthenelais limicola. Next base: position 63,332,410 of record OW804097.1, on the reverse strand, counting down.
TTCTGCATTTAATTTAATAAAATACATCTCTCATGTCTTATGTTTAGAATTAAGGAGGTGTCAAGCATTGATGGAAGTATGTCCCATAGGTCATTTACACAGGCTTGATATATATAAAGCGGTTGCGTGTGTTTGGGGTCAGAGGTGTCAGACATAATGTAAGTGTACATGATTTGGAGCATGACTTGGGCGTGGGGTTGCAAGGTTCCTCCCAGTTTACAGGCGAGATCTGGTTGTAGGGGGAAGGAAGAGAAGCGGAGAGACTGCAAACATCCTCGGGGATGATAATTGCCAGAGAATAAAGGTTTAATGCTGAATGGACCTGGGGGTTTTTCATGGAACACTGACTTGGTGTCATTACCAACCAGTCCAGGTATGGAAAGGGGTTGGGGCAAGGTGGGTTGGATACTCATTTACCCCCCGTGACAGGTCAGAAAGAAATTAGAGATGATGAGCTTGGGGAGGTAATGAATAGGTACGGTTGAGGTGATGTTTGGGGGGCTGAGGTTCCTGCGGTTAAGCGACCCGAGGAGGTTGCATGGGCCATTGAGCGTGGTAAAATAATGACCATTGTGGGAACATTTGTTTTCGTCATCTTGCTTGATTTCGTTGTCCTGATAACCTGGTGAGGTGAATGATGAGCAGGACTCGGCTGAGTGTTTGGGCAAGCGTTGCGAAGGCACTCAAATTCTAAATGGTTGATTGGTCTGGCCTTGATACTAATTACTCTGAAGTCTGGCCTAGGAGTTGTTCTAACCTTTGTCAAACAGTATTCGTTGCAATGGAGAACATCCCCGTGGTGATGATTATTAATCAAGCTTGCTCAGAAACACCCATTCACGCAGATATATATCTTTTTTACATTGTTTTCAGAAAGGCCTATATATACTATTGAAGATAACTATTTGTCTTATTACCAGTGAACTACATCTGAAGAAATTGTAGTTATATCTCCTGGACAAAGTGGAACTTAAAACGTGCATAGATAAGAGGGAATCTCAAGACAATTTAGCCAATTCGAAGAATTAACATCGGTCTGGCCTTTGCCTTCTGCCTATTTTTTTTAAATATTTCTTTTATAGCTTCGGATCACACCCCAAACAGAATTTGTAAATCTAGAATGGGTACCCTCTGCCGTGTATTTACAGATATACGCCAATGATTGGCATATTTAGAATGATTGAATTAGCTTCAGGCTAGACTCGAACTAAAGAAACTAATCCTGTCAGGGTTAGAAGGTGCATGTACTGTTATTGGAAACTACCTGGGTTGCTATGTCCTGGGTAGTGAGATACCCATTACGTCCTGTGGTGTATTACCTTTCAATTTGATTAATTAACTATGCACTTCCATCAGACCTGCATTGCTGGATCTTGTACCATTAGGCGAGTGCATTTATCTCATTGTAGTCTTGATTCTATATTTAAAGATTGAAGACAAAATCCTTATTTTTGTATAAGAATGTCTTTAAAGTTTCATCGCAGTTAAGGAGTTTTTGAAGCAGGAATACAAACCTGTATTCGGTGCCTTATGATGAGGCCAGATGACCTTGAGTTCATATGATATATAGTGTGATTGTACTGGTCCCGATCAAAAGTGTCGATAACAGTTGTTTTACACTGACATGCATTACCCCGTTGTGTGAGGGGGGTCATTAGGAATATAATCAACGCCTAATTATGTAATTATTACCTTGTATTCCGAGCTTGAATGGTCAGACCAAAGGCATTACAAAATACACCGCGTTTATCATTCTTCGACTTCTTCTTCGATCTTTATCCTTTCCCTTCTGAAAATATGTTTAATTTATGGATAATTTGTTTAAATTATGGATCAAGTAATGGACGAATACACCAAAATTCTTTGCCCAGGTATATTCAATGTAGATGCAATATAGATGTGTACCTCTGATGTACACATTACCATAACAACTCATGCCTTGCCGCTTAGATGTACATATAGGTATGACATGATTTGTAGCAATTAAAATTCTCAGGTACATTTCAGACTGGGATAACAGAATTAATGACCTCGCCCTTCATTTAAACATGACCACGCCCCATGTAAGAGGAGTAAGATGAACTCCTCACGCGAAGTTCTTAAAATAAGTTGAACACTGGTCGTCATGGAAACGCATTTGACAAAAGTGCATCTTATGTCACATAGTAAAGATGTGTCTGGAGTTTGAAATAATTATCTATGCCAATTTTAGAAGGGCAATATAAACTAGTATATATTCTGGCTTTGTTTTTGTTTACATGTATATTTTTTTCACTGAAGTTGACTCCAATGTATTTATAGGCTCATTATCAAAATGTATTGCTCCAATTGAAAACAAATAATCACCCTTTAGCCAAAAAGATATCACCTATGCGTCATTGTTATCCTATACATCTATATATATAATATAGGTTTAAAGCGGGTTTGTTGAGTGATAGTTTAATAGTTTTTATCGTTTGTCTATTTAACAGGGATGTGGACTGGACACATATGGCTCGACTGGAATGGATGAGGACTGGCTGGAAAGTTTCTTTGAGGACCCAGTACTGAATGACAGAATGATATCAGACGCGCTCCAGCCTCCCACAATTCGACACGAGCACAGCTACAGTTTGTCCAACTCAGAAAACAACATTGACTCACCCATAAACCTTTGTAAGGTTGAACCCATGGATCAAGGTGTGTTTTACGTACTGTTAACTGTTTAATATGAAAGCTCCGGTCATTTAAAAAATCATTGCGCCTTAAGTGTGCCATTGTATGGTAACGAGTGAAGAGGTAAATGTCAGGAGCGGAAATCGTTTATGTCCAAATATATAAATATATCGCTCATTACGAAACAAAATTAGAATGTATGTCATGGTAGGCCCTATTTATATAATTTGAAGTTGCTTCAAGACATCATCAATTTGATCACACTCTAATTACATTTTCTGCTTGCTCGAACTGATTGCCTTGATCCTTCGGGGGGAAATTTCTTTCATTAAACCTATCCCTGAGGCTGTTTACCTCGGACGACTAGTTTACCTGCTATAATGTCAATGATATCTTTGGGGGTGACCGTTTCTAATTGTTTGATACCGGTACGCGTGTAATGATGCCGAACCAAAAGAACCTAAACCTCCAATTTCTCACTCCACTTAACATTTAACTTCAGGTAAGCCTATCAAAATTGTAAAATAACATTACCTACTCCCGTTTTCACTCTTTAGCTATGGTGTCCTAGATAATGGATTTCAAGATATAGTTTACAATTGAGGGATATTTGTGGGTTTAAGTTAAAGTTATAGATTAACGCCCGTTCCTCTTGACTTAATGTTATGTTCTATTAATTAAAAGCGCATCCGCCTTTAAATTCCTGTCATGCATTGCTACACAAAATGTTTAATGTTTACAGTGATTCCTACGCAGTTATGTTTTATCAATACCTAACTCGAAAATCACTCAAACAAAAGTCCCTTTTTCATTTTGCGTCGCCTCCCTCCCACGTTTTACAAAAAACGCGTTCTAGATCGGTGTAAAACTTTTTTTTTTTTCATTTTGATAAGTCCAACCAACACCTCAGATATTTTTAATATTGATAATTATAAATAACTTCACCCCGGACCAAATAACTCAGGGCGGTTATTCATCTTTGTCATTAAGACAACATAATACACTTTAGATCTTTTCCGCTGTAATGCTTCGTTGACTCTGTCGTACTGATATACTGATCCCCCATGGTTCACTGAACAAACCAAGGTCAACTCTCTCAGCACTCCTACGAGAGGGGCTGGGCTATTGTTTTAATCACAAACATATATATTTGTTCAGCTTCACGAATGGAAAATGAGCATGTCCCTGCTTTGAATTAAGCAATACTAGTGGCGTTCTCACTTGTTTAAGTTGGTGTACCTCAAGTCATTTAATACGAAAATACTATGAATAAGTATATCTTCTGAGGATATATATAATGAGTCATAGCGACGGTTGTTTTGAATAAAGTAAAAATATTTTAAGTGCGATTGGAGCTGTCAGATGGCAAGTTAGGTTATGAAAACTGTTTTCTCTCCAATCTCCTTCCCATACTCTAAGGCAGTGGAAAAAATAGAATTAATATATTTATTATTGTTTTTTGTTGTTGTAGAAATCGATGCAGACCTATTGACCGCCTCAACGACCAATGCTACGTCCGCCACCCAGTTGAACTTGACCCTTGATCCAATGACCATGAACAAGAGAACATTGATTCCCAAATCAGAGTCAGAAAACCAGAAGAGACAGACCTGCACAGATGGCAACAACAGCAACAGCAACAACAACAGCGGCAACCACATTCACCACATCAGTCAAACAGAAACAACACTCGCCACACAACAGGTCGGTGCACATAAAACAAGATAAAAAAGATAATCGATATCGTGGATCCTACTTGATCCGAACAATGCATTTCTTAGGTGGAATCTCATAAAGGATTTGTTTTTTAATCACCCCCATCCATGACCATGACAAGATTGGAAATGGGAAATGGGACGACGAATGCTGTTAATTGACGTTATTTTTTTTAATACCGAGATAACAATAGATAACATTCTTTTACAAACGTCGCTGATTAATTTTTTCTTTGTTATGTTTTTGCAGTTAATGAATTGCAACAGAACAGCACAGCCAACAGTAGTCCATAAACAGCCCACAATCATATTGGCCACTACACAGACTTCCCTGTCAAACAGTCAATGTTCAAACAGCAGTACGCGCAACATACAAAGCAACAAACACGAGCGGTTAGTTCTCCCCAAAGTCAACATCAAAGTAGAGCCACAAGAAACTTCACAAGGCAGTCCTGAACACACAAGTAAGTATCGTTTGTACATTAAATTAAGAGTCCAGTATGTGTACAGCCCTTATGTGGTAAATACAAGTTATGGAAATATACAGGATGGATTTAAGATGGAGTTCTCTGGTGCTTAAAACGTTAAGCTTTGGAAATCGGAGGATTAATCCTATCAAGCTCCCATGTGGACTCCCATTGGGGTCAGTGGAGGAGGGACATAATCTCATAATCTGATGATTGGCATGTTTGTTAGTTAATGTTCCGCTGTTTATAAACATCCTCACCCGAGTCCAATCGTGATGGTCCACTCGCCTTTCTTCCCTTCTTTCTCATATAACATTTAAATCTATACATTTACATGTTCCACAATATTGTTTAAAAACGGTGGAGGGTTTTTTTTATAAGGGACGCACCTGCTATATCCTTCCTATTTGATTGTTGATCTCCCAGGGCGATTTTTATCCATTTGTTATCTCTTGGATGCTGCCAAAGTCAACATCGTGTCGACTTTACTCTACCTATACGAAGTATCTGCATGTTTACTATCGGGGTAGCTGGCTTCTGGGAGCATTTCCCATCTCTTGCATTAAATAATTGCCTTTCGGAAGCAATATTTCCCTACAACTTCAACTACTACAAGTCTTTATTTTCATAGAAGATTATAGTAGTGGCCTTGGTCATAATATATATAATAGTTATTGGTTACTGACCGATTAAAAATTGAATGTTTATGACTCTCAAGATCTCAACATGAAAATTACTTGTGGGTAAAGTTTCTGTACGGGAGGTCTATATTACAAGCATGTGACTCCAGGGGAGGGAAAAGGCATCTATACCACCAGAGTCGGTGCTTAGTCTCAGACTGTAACCTGGGTCAAATAAGGAGCTTTCCATTCCTCTGAGCCATTCATATGTGAAGAGGAAAACACTACCCATAGAGACCCCAAAGCAAAAGCATTTACTGTCTGCCCGACCAGTCTCTATAAACCCCATTGAGTAGAAATGTCCTTCACTACTGATATAGTATCAATTTCCCATGACGATAAGTTCAAAAGTTGGGAGTGATGAAAGATAAAATGTTGGGTGAAATCACATTTCCAACATAATGATCCACAGTAAAAAAAAAAGCTGCCTACGGTTGTATATAAATAAGTCTTTGATGGGAAACTTGGCATTTGAAATAAGGGTCCACTGTTGGGATGAGTCCATGAATACTGTTACTATTTCATGTACTGCAGTTAGACGAAGGCATTCATCCGCCAATGTGTTAAAACTTGGCTCATGATATTTGGAGGTCATTGAAAAACATTTAGAGGAAAAGGTATGAGATAAATACTCAGGTTTTGTTTAGGTTTTGTAGGGATCATTCCACGCGACTCGCTGGGACGCCAATACTACCCTGTTTCTTTATCCTTTAGCAGACGACATTTTCTTTAGGTTGTCTGGAGGAAATCCATAAAAAGAGACTTTTTCTAGAAAGGAGGGCAATGTACCAGAGTGCTTTTTGTTTCTTTAGCAGTGAAATGTATGCATTACCTTGCTTAATGTTTCGATAAATAAGTTTAAAACGGCATTTAAATGTGAAAGGATCTTCCTTTTATAATGGAAAGTTTTAAGTTCCATAGCTACTCATGGAGAATGTTTATATTTTGGATTTTCTACTAGACTGGACTCGTGTCACATTTGGTGACCATACATGTATGTCGTGACTACGTCATTATGGTGAGACCCATGTTGTTCTGGGGAAAGGGGGCGGGGGGGGGGGGGGGGAGGGGAAGCTGAGTTCCAACATATGTCATTTGCTTATTTTTATCCTTTTCTGCTTAGGCCATTTTTATTAATGTGGTTGGCTCAATACCTAGTGTGTATTTCGTGATTCGTCTTTCCTGTAAGGTTAGAGACCGCAACATTTTTTCAGTTCCTGTTGTTAGGGGTTTTTTCCGGACCCTGGCAAAATACCACATGGAAAATGATCCTTATATTTGCCCAAGAGCATTTTGTGCTATGTCTCCCCTGTGAGCTTCCGCTCGTGCTGCCGTTCACGATAGATTCCGTTTTCAAAATCATTTTCCTCTGAGCATTCGGGGTGAGACACCTTGGGAGTTGAGTGGGCGGTGTTGCATAAGGTTTCATGTATCCCTTTCTAGAACACAAGAACTATGGACAAAGTGTCTGGGAATGGTTCTGTGGTTGGTCTATATATTTGCTTATGTATAGACAATGCTTAGGGGTCTGCATAGCGTCGTCCCAGTATAAAACAAACAGGTTCTCTTAGATGGAGACTTCTCCCAGGGATCATTTAATCCTTCAGCCCTGATCCTTTGAGAGGCCAAGGGGCATATTGCCGCTTTATATATTGAAAAAGCGCAGTCAGCAAGTGGGAAAGAGGAGAGACACTCGTAATAGGGTCCAAAGTAGTAGAGAAGGGGCTTTAGTTTAGAGGACAGGGATAGTAGGGGGAAGGGGGCGTTCTGAAAAAAGAGACAAGAAGCAGGTTGTAGTAGTGGTTGTCTCTTCTCCTCCTGGGCTTGAGACTGGAGGACTTGCAGACCGTTTTGCTCCCACACTCCCACTCTACTGTCTGAATGGACTGAGGGGAAGAGTGTCTGGCGAGTGGTTGGAGTCAGGTAATCGAGTACCACCCCCTAGACTCTGGATCCCGACGCAGACATGTCTGGAACAATGATGGAAAAGCCATTTTTACTCGTCGATCCACTCAAGACTGATTGTTCTCCCTTTTCCGAACTCTTGCATCCCCATACCTTCTAGTCTTTCCCTTCATGGAGGATATCATGTAATTTAGAGTGAGCGTACTACTATGAATTCACGTAACATATACCAACATTCGTTTCTGAGACATGTGTATTACTCTAAAGGAATACCAGCTAATACCTATCGATAAGGTCTTTGGTAGGCATTAGGAATGGCAAAAAACCCTTTCTTTTCCATCTGCACCATGCTTTAAACAAAAATAAGAAGGGTGTAGAGGGATATGCTGGAATGGCTGGGGAAATTATGGTGTTGTTTCAGACCCATGTGTGTGGGGCATGAGGGTAGTTTAAAGAGCCCTGTGCATGACCAGCTGGGCTGCCCAACCCCTTCATGTTCACCCCGCATGCGCCCAACCTTTGGCCTTGACCTCACATGCAAACACGAGGCACTCATAAACAACCCCGTCTCCTTCCTTCCTAAAACTTCCCTTCAAGTTTTCTAAGAATTTCATTCTTGTTTAATGTATTTGCTTTAGTTTTTCTTTTCTAACTCCAGTTCTTGGTCAAGCTTATTTGTCTCCATTCAAATTCATGTTATGGCAGGCCTTAGGCTTAGTCGCAAGTTAATTATTCAGAATGTTCTAATGAAGTTTTCCTGAGATATAAGTAAGTTTGACTTCTAGATTGTATAACCTGTATTGTCTTTGTATATTCCCCGACATTTTTCCCCCTTAAAATACAATTCACAATTGGTTAGAAATACGAAATCAGATCTTCAAAGATGTGGACAGTTTGTCACAACGAATGTCATGTGCTCTGGTGCAGAACTTGACATGTTGCCACACATACATACACAAGACCTGGTGTGAACTGCCCCCTCCCATCTTAATTAGACCTGTAAATATTTGCCTCGTGCCAATATAGCCGCTATACCTTACAGGGGCGTAAACTTCACATTCTGCACCTTTTTTCTGAATCTTCAGTTCCTTGTAACTTATATATAACCATTCGTTTGATCCCGAGGTCAGATTTTTATCATATCATAAATTGGGTTGCTAAACTCAATAATTATCAGGATCGAACAAGTTTCGGTCTTTTCCAGACTGTCGAGTCAATGGACTGCTAGTCTTGTACGACCAGGTCGCTTGGAAATCTGGGTCTTGTTTATTCATCGTCCGATATTCTGTAGTTTTGTTTAAAAGACGTCCTTGGGGAGCCAAGGTGCTCCGACATGCTACCTTTCGTCTGCTGCAGAGGCACCTTTAGTTTAGAGCGGCGTGTGTTTGGTGATCTGCTTTGGCAAATTATGAAAACAAAGATGGCTGTATGCTAGGATCAGACACTGACAACCGTCTGGTCGGATCACCTCCTCCCGCGGATGTTTATACAGAAGATGTATGGACCAGTTGAGAAGACATGACGCGGAAAAGCCTCGAAACATTTCGCCATGACCGATTGTGCGTGCGCATCTCGTTCACTGTGCGTTTAAATATCGTCTGCTTTCTGAATTAAATACGACTCCTTTTCGCTGGGGGATGTACAAATATGTACTTAGTAATGTCACGCCGATTTTCTGGACTGTTCTACATTTGTGTTTGATAAAATAGTTGTAAACCCAAAACAAATAATTCCAATGTGCTTGGAATGTGTGAATTAAGAATATTAATCATAGACGTGCCTATACTGGACTCCATTCTGGACATCGAAATGGATGACAATTCTTATATTTTCATATTAGATACCCCCTAATTTGTCACCATAGTTTTAAAAAAACTATTGAGTACATTTAAAATTCGTGGTTATGAAGTCTTCCTTTTTGATGACAGTATAGTTATACAGATGTAATGAATGTTTGCCAATTGGCTGACCCCACTTCATACAATTTGTCACAGTGCCATCTCAACATTATTTTTTTGAAATGGCAAGTGTTTAGTGTGAAGTATCAAACTTAGAATATTGTTAGTGTCCCTGTTAATTGTCTTAATTAGCTTGATGTTTAATTGTGCTAGGATCCAGGGAATTGAGGGAGCATAAACATTGCCAATGGAATTCATTTCCCAATGGGGCTCGTGACTGTTCGCGTCGTCACGAATGCCCTTATGTAAGCAGAAGCTATAGTCATTCCCACATAATAGTGATCCATTGAAAGCTCTTGAGTCCATTCGCCGACATACTAGTATTCATTGTTCCAATGCTCAGGTTTACTTGCAAGGTCTGTACCCGGCAATCATCAATGTGTTACTTGTCTAATATCTGCCAGCCTGCGTCCCATGAGGTTTGAATTATGGAGATCCCCGTTGAGATCCAGACTAGTGAAGCCCATCATTGAACGCATTCACCAGACAAACCAAAAAGCTGGCATCAGTTCTTCTCTCTGTGCAGACTGAAGAAGGAGGAATAAATGACAAACGTTGACGTTATAACAATATTTTGAGTATATATCATTTTTTCCATTATGCAAATATAGTAAATCATGAATTATGATCCAATTGCATTTGTTAATTCGTGAATTAAATATGGAATTAAGCGAAAGCATGCATGGTTTGGTCTGTTTTGTAATATGTTGTTGCCTCGCTCTGTCAATTTTCAATCAAGTTAGATGGCTCATTAATTCGAATTACGGTTACGGGTTGATAATAACAAAATGTGTTGATATCCTCACTCGATGGATGGAGCTATTAACACACAGGCTTGACAAGCTTGAGGAATTACATTCTAAGCGTTTGACTTATGAGGTGGTCCAAATGATCCAGTCGTTTCTGTTCAAACTCGTTCTGCATACAATCTGACCTACTCTACGTTTGTGTGTTTTAATCATCAAAGGAGTTAACATTCACTCCCACTTTCGCGATAGATAATGCAATCAACTCCACCCATCTTCACATTTATTGTAAAACTTACTGCCACCACTTATTATTGAAGTTATATATTTCTGCCACAATTATATGTCAATAGGTTAACCAAGTCTTTTAAACTGAGCCTTAAGAGCTAGTATGTGCCATACATACATTACCCACATTGTTTAAGGTATTAATGTATTGGGGTTTTCTTGAATGCTAAAAGCCTGTCTATGGGAATTCAGGACATGCCAGCCTGTCATTCCAATATATCACATAGTAATGGTATCTGAAATACTAACATGATTTCTCAATAACGCCTGTCGTTAGAGCTCAGCCCCAATACATCAAAATTCATCCACCGTATCCAAGTCGCCACCCTATCTGTGAACATAGATTTATAAAGGACATTGGGATGGGGCCGATTTCTTTCAACTCATTAAGATTTCCAAATACTTTATTTCCCTGTTCATCATATTTTTTATTTCTCTCCGTTGACATCTTGACATGATGGGCGTAGGTCATTGTAGGCCTATCGTCAATATGGAATATCAAAATGACACACGAGGGGGAAGGGATGTACAACCGTTCTGATTTACACCGAGAATCTCCCCCGAATGGGTCCATGGATTTATTCAGGATAAAGAGTGGAATGAAGCACTGGCAGGTCGTCCTAAGCATGCAGTTGTAGATTTGAGTGGTTCTTGGGAAAGTGAATGGAATAACTGGGGGTTATAGTAGATGCTCAGAGTAAGTTGTAGATACGCACGTAGAATCAAAGGGAATCCTCTAGAAAACTACAAACATCAGAGGTAAAGGACCTCTTGGAACTCCCAAACCCAGCTAAACCCCTACTCTTGTGTGTTTACATGTCTGGGAGGGTCTTGTTAGCATTCTTACTCAGTGGTTTGCCTTACTCAGATGCTTTGCCAGTCACAAGACATACCTTTCTCCTGTCCATCACCATGCGTTACGTACATGTCTAGGCTGGCGTACACATCCATGTACCTTTTATCTTGACTTGAACCAAGCCTTTGACTCGGTGATATATAAAGCTTATGGTGATGAGATGTGCTAAAGAGATTTACTCAAATCCCTCTGCTTAGTTGTATACACGAGGAGTAGCAGTGTGAATCCTGTAGGTTGAGGCCCATTGCAGGGATGACAAATTATGAACTCAGTAGGCCCCTGGAGGAAATGGTACAAAGAGGTGAAGTAGGGACAGAGATCGAGAGTTGCACAGATTGTTTATAACAGTTGCACATGTCTCCCAATGTTGTGGACATTTATTGCCTGGATAACCATTAGAAATATTTAGTACATCTCACTGAGACGAGGGGAAAGTGCCCCAAACCCGTAAACTTTTTTAAATGAAACATTAAACTACACCAATCAAAATATTCCTTAGTCGAAGAAATTCTATGATAAGAACGACAACATACATGCAAGTTAAATCTGAAGCTATGCATGGTGAGAATCTAGAAATAAAGGAGCTCTCTCGATCGAGGTTCCACTGAAAATGAAATGAATGAACATTAACTAACATTATAATGCTGCGCATAATTATGAGATATTTCTGAGAGGTTGTTTGTAAGTAGTCTTTAAGATCAAGGACATTGGGATGGGGCCGATTTCTTTCAACTCATTAAGATTTCCAAATACTTTATTTCCCTGTTCATCATATTTTTTATTTCTCTCCGTTGACATCTTGACATGATGGGCGTAGGTCATTGTAGCAGGAACTAGTGCATGGAAGGGGTGGGAAATGCTAGCGCAGCATATTTATTCCGTTCTCTCGAACATATAAACATGTACGTATAATCTGGCCTACTAGGACACTTGTCCTATTTGGATGCACTCCATTAATTCATCAAAGAACTTTCTTTGAAGAGCTTTATGGATTAGTCTTGAGAGTATTTTTCATATTGAAGATGATGTCCCACCACTACTCTTTAAGTTTAAATTCCAAACTTTATGGGGGCAACGCCTTAGTTCTGTGTCATAAATTTGGCTCGAAATTGCCATTCGTGCTACATGCACTGGTTGCCCCTTCAATGATGGAAATATATTGAAGCTGAGGTATCAAGCGATGTATTAAATAAAAAGTATACATGTCGCTATATATTACCAATACCTGGCACCAGCATTCAATACCAGTCACTGCATGTGTTCAATATTCATTGAAGCATAAACCAACGGTTTACATACTCGCGTGGTTATGTTTGGTTTGAATCCACCGCACTATGTAAAGGATTTTTTAACGTTTTTTCTTTCTTTAAAGGCCAATACATTTCGTGCATACTTAGTTATTTTTTGCTCGAACAGCACAACCATGCCTTGTAATCAATATGGTTTCATTCATGAAGGCCTACATTATATACACGTCCATGCATGGATATGTCATTTCAATAAACAACAATAATTATTTTACTCATACTGGTTTAATAAAATATTGAAATGTGAATCCTAATAGTCTTAGTTCGGTCCAGTTCGAAGATTCATCCATAAGTTTTGAATATATCTTAGAGAATATGTATGGAAAAAGTTCCAATATTGGGATCTTTGCCCAAATCGCTGCATCTATTCAGCTTTACTTGAATGATGCTCCTGGTCTATTTTCAACTTTAATGCACGATGTGTGCACTGAATACTTTTGACGAATCGGGTCGCTGTGTAAATTACTTTGATGCATCTCCTTAAAATGGCATTCCTGTGTCATACGTTTACCATTAATGACCATTTCCTCTGCCTAAGTAATGCACCTGCTACCGACACAGAGGGAACATTGAATTATCTATGTATCATTGTAGAAAGGTGTTGTCCAGTCACTCAAAATATTTTGCTGTTGTGATGACTCCCAATAGACAATAATATAGTTTCAAAGGATCCTGCCCATGTTAATACCTGCCACCCTATTCCACCATGCAACGCCCACTTATAATACCAGCGTTCGAAATAAGAGCTTGCCCGGGCCATTTGGCAAGTAAAAATCGTGGCGGGCAAGTTGTTTTGCCCACAAGCTTGCCCGCCAGGGCAAGTTATAATTACAGCAAGATTCTTGTGGTTATATATTAAGCAGAAATATTTAATTTCCCAGTTTGATTCCCATTGTTTTCAAAACATCATTGACGATATGAGAACTATATTACCTACAGCCTGCTATCTTTCATTTCTTCCACATTATTTGTTCATATAAATATCGTGATATGAATTTAAATTAAACATAATGTATGCATCAAACCAGACCTTGTTTTGCCAGATCGGAGGATGTTGACACCCAAACCAAATTCTGCCAATAATTTCAAGAGTCAAGAGGGGGCGGGGTCTCCCCTACCCTGGAAATCTTTTGAACACAAATTCTTAAATTTTAGATGGTGCATTTGAGATGAATGAATATTCATCTTAGTTCCTGTATTCTAAGGATAGTTTACCGAATCAACTTCTAAATCTTTAGGAAACATTCAATTACAAATGTAAATTGTAGTCATGATAAAATTTCATGATAAAGTTTCAGGACCTGATATACAGTTTTTCAAGTTCCTAACAATCCCGAAACAGAGTCTGTACAATAATTGTTTTGATATCTTTAAATCTCCATGAATTTTCCGCTGGAAAGGGCTCTTATAATCGGCCATTTCTAAGTTTAAACATTAGATTTTTAGGCTGAATATCTACACGAAATTAAACTGGAAAATTTGGGGGGGGGGGGGGGGGCAAGCATAAATTCTGGCGGGCAACCTGATTTTGTCAGTAGCTTGCCCGGGCGGGCAACCTGTTTTTATTCCTTATTTCGACCACTGAATACACATGCTTGACTCCTCATAATTTACATAAGATTAGCAGGTCTACGTCTTTTTTTTTTTTTTTACATATTTTATTACTTTAACCTACTCGTGTGCATATTTTGCATGTGTTTTATCAACGAGATTATATTTAACATTTTAACAATTTTATGTGTCAATATAATCTCGTTGGTTTTATATAGACCATTTGTGTTATCAGTTTCTCTGGTTATCGATTAGTAGATATGGAATGTGTGTACGTACCACCACAATGTCTCATCTGTTATCTATTCTTCTAAAATTTCAAGATAACACACATTATATATATTGGACACTTAAAAGAAATGCATAATGTTATAGAGATGGTTTGATAGTAAAAGGTACATAGGGGAGAAGGGGGAGATGTGTGCATACAGGCGGGTGTGCAGCAGTGGGAGGAGGAGGGGGGGGGCAGGGGGAGGAGGAGGAAGGGGGGGGGGAGAGGAGGAGGTGAGGCGAATGCATGTCCACATTTGTTACACACATGCATTGTATGTAGATGTATACAGGTGTGATTATCTGTATGGACGCGCACTGGCATGTACTTAAAGGTACAGGTGTGCGTGGGAGGGAGGGGAGGGGGTTGGTGTTCCCGTTTTCACATTGCACATGGTGCGTTCTGCTCCAACTACTGATATATCACCTAGATACTTACTCGCCAGCCTTAAAATCTAATCTTAATTATGTTTTTTTACCTTTCAAATCTAAATGTTCGTCTAGTGCAATATTTGTTATTGCAGCACAATGGCTTTATATTATATCCCCTCCCCTTTTTTATTCACGCCCATATAATTATGTTATATATACATCAAATCATTAAGTTCCGATTTTATGGCCCTATATATATGATAGCGGTTAAACCTTCTAAAAATCTCTCATATGAAAAAGTGCAAAATTATAACAGGAAAAGGAAAAAGTCCCAGGAAAAAGTCATGTTATATATGCGACAAGAATTAGCACATGTATATCAATATTAGGAGTGACTGGAAGTTGGTTTTGGCTTGACTCCCATGCAGCGTGGTTAAAACATCGACATTATTCTATAGATTATTGGTGGAGTTCAATGGGGGAAGCGATTGAGGGAGTGGTAGCTGTGTTAGCATTGTCAGGCTTGGCTAGCCACCTGTACTGAGGTCAGCCAACCCAAGTTTTGTTCCCTTAGTTACAAACCAAAGCAATATTTAATATTCATTGACTTGAAATTGTGACTTTCTCTCTTGAAAAGTTCGCGCGAATCTTTCTCGTTATTCACTGCAACTATCTTGTGGATAAAAGGTAGTTAGCTACCCTAGGGTTGTGATCTATGAATGGTAATCTCTTGTATTTGCATTACATGTTCATTTTATCCCTGACGCTGGATCGGGTTGCATTTTTCATATCCTGGCCTGTGATTGGCCCAACATTGCATCTGTGCTCACTCAGTACAGGTATGAATATGTTATTTGCAACTCTGGTGTACTAATCTAATTTGATGTTGACCTTAATTATAATAGCGCATATATATGACAATATGTTTAACCTCGGGGATCGCGATCGGGCCTCTGGCTGACCGGTCCCACATTAATGAACTGCCTTTCTTATACTCAAAGCACATTTTTATTCAAGTGTCTTTTACCCGAGGCACTAGTTCATGCAAATGTCTGAATCTTTCCTATTCTCATGAATGAGTGCACTCATTAAATCTCTGTTGACAGGCTTTTTGAATAGATTACCTGACCAGCCAGTGTAATTATAGCCATTATGATTCAGCCTTCCCCGTGAATTTCAACTAGGTTTTGATTACTTTGTTATCCATTCTTATGGCTAATTCTGTATTAAATTAGCTCACCGTTGAATCATGCTCATAATTCCTTTGACCGATATCTGTCAAGAATGACTGATCCATTTAGATAGAAATCTATTGTCTTTTTTGAAGAAACTATTCATTTTCAAATGAAACTTTTACTTATTGATGATGGACGCCGGAAGTAAAACAGACGACATTTTCTTGTTATACTTGTACAGTTTTCGAGAAAATTCTTGTACAATATTTGTATTTGTCTTTCTAATGAGATATATATGCTATTATATTCAAATTAGAATTCTGATCACGTTTAAAGGCTACAGTATAGCTTAAGTAAGAGTAAAACCTTTTACTCTAAGAGTATATATACTTTTATGTAGTCGGCTCAGTTCTGTAGTATTAAAACGATTAATCAGGTGCGGGCTTGTTCTCTGTGTGATGGTAGTAATGAACTCTGTCCATACAATCCATATTGTTCCTCACTACTCCTTACTACACACACATTGACACTCTCTGTACCGCCCCCCTCGTACACATACTCACACCCAGATGAGTAAACATGGGTGTGTGCTCATTCCCCCATAGTCCTGCTTGCATTCTGCTAGACACGCTTGTCTCGGCATGCAGGAAAAGTATTGTACGTTATAGGTCCTAACTAAACATTCTGTTCACAAACATGCGTTTACGTAGTGGGTTCAGTCTGCTGCAAGATACCCCCAAGTAGAACCCATTTGTGTAGGCTTAACCCATTTGTTTGGAGTTTTCTTTATAAAATAAACATACCACACCTTTATTGCAAGTAGGCATATGTATTGCAATAGTCCAGTGAATGCCTTGATGGATGTTACTGACAGGTTATGTAAACCCAAGCTTAAAGACCGAGGTATCTTTTATTAAAGGTGTTCCTATATATTTGTATTTTGCAGGTTCATACCACAATTTAGACCTGCCACCCACACCTCCAAGCAGTAACACAAGTGACAGTGAAGGTGGACAAAGTCCCACAAGGTCCGCCCCTTCCAGTCCTGTACGTCAATCATCTCTCAGAGTGAGTTCCCAGTTCGCCATTTCAACAATATCTCATTCGTCGCTCTTCTCGTCGCCAGTAAGTCCAAATCAAACTGCTTCAGAAAAAATGTGGAGGCGGAGGAATAAAAACTGGGAGAGGTGGTCATTGTTGTGATGGCTTTCATTTTTGGGGTGGTTTGGGGTTACGCCCATTCCACTGGTGCCCTTTGTTTACTCATGAATATTTAAACAGTATACCCATATTATCTTCTCCCCTTTTGGTTGGAAATGGTGCTAAAATCGTAGAGTACAACATGGTCCTTCAGCAATTAGAGACCACACGATTGTACGATTCTAGCTGCATTAAATTTCTGTTCACATTTGGCTTCTGTGATGAAAAACACTCCCATTAATTTCATACTTTATGGTTATTCCTCCTTTCCCGGATTTGGACAATTATTGAGCAGTTTTTGAGGTGGACTTGGTGCTTCTTTATCCTTTACATCGATTTAAATGAAAATTCTTCTGAATCATTTCCACTGGAAATTCCTCAGTATAGTTGACACATCCTTTTGTATCTAGGTATCCCAGGCTGGCGTCTTGATGCTTACAGAAGAAGAAAAACGCACCCTAGTGTCAGAAGGTTACCCCATCCCACAGAAACTTCCCCTTACAAAACAAGAAGAGAAAAATTTGAAGAAAATCCGGCGGAAAATCAAAAACAAGGTAGGAACTTTCACCATGCAGTCATCGTGCCCTGTTTGTTTGGATATATATATACTTCCTTACAAATGGAGACTGCTGAATCATCGATTTATTGGATCCCAATATCATATTTATGTAGTAAACTATATATGGCCTTGGAGTAATAGTCTTATCATCTGACCTTTGCTCTGTGAATTTCAGATTTCCGCACAAGAAAGTAGACGAAAAAAGAAGGAGTATTTGGAGACGTTAGAAAAGAAGTAAGTCATATTACCTAAACCCTTCTGATTTCACACCATCAATGCCAAATATTTTGGAAGGGTGGCAATAATAGACGTCTGGTTTATGACCTTGCTTTATGAAACGCACTTAATGTATATTTCATAAGAGGATTAGAATCTCATAATGCATCCAATGGCTGTTTTCTCTGAGGTTTAAAAGGCTCAGCAAAGTTCATGGCTAATCTGTCTCTCTCTTGTGTGATTTCAGGGTTGAAGTATACAACCAGGAGAATTGTGATCTGAAAAAGAAAGTGGAATCACTTGAAACCAATAACCGGTAAGTCGCATTTCTTTTGATAGTTTCCAGTTTTTTCCCTTTAGTTAAGAACAACGTACGGTACATGGGTTCATTGAATCTTTAGATCTTATTCTTTATAATGAACTTGAATTTGAAGTCAGTGCCAAGTAATTATAATGACAATCGATGAAATAGGTATATATCGATTTGGGATTATTTCTAGGAGTCTCATTTACAATGTACCACAATGTGACCCTTGGCTGTAAGGAGTGGAGTGTGAACCATTCAACCGAGTATCCACTGTTTGGGTCTGTGTATTAGATACGGGCTCTCTTCTTACGAAAACACAGTCAGTGGCAAACCTGATTGCCTTCCGTCTGATCAACTATATGATCTCCTCCATAACTGGCTAACTAAATGTGCAAGCACCACAGAAGAAATAACATTATCTAATTCAGTTGCAGTTCCTTTATTGTTATTTTTGGCTTTGTTAATAAGTATTTTTCCTAATAGTGGCGGCGTCAATTGACTGCTAAATGCAGGGAATTAGTTCAGTATTCATTTTAGGAAGTTAATTGAGTTCGATAATATTCTCAGATGCCAGCACACTGCAATTGCCACAAATTATTTAGTAGAGTTTAATCTTATCAGGTCAGGTGGCTATCACTTCTCTTCTTTAGGGTGGTGTAGGCCAAATATATCTGTTTACTTAACGCAAATGGAAATGCTGAGGTTTTGATATTAGCCTTTGTTTTTACCATTTCTAGTCTATGGAGTTTTAATACTAGGCACAGTCCTTTAAAAAAAATAGGGAAACTTCCTGTTTGAAATAATCGGGCTACCCCGAATCAACCTTGTCATAGGCTAACTTAATACTTTGGGTATTCAGTATTTTTTTAATCCATTTCCGTTCTCGAAATTGTATGACTTAGAAACCGGTTAGTAATATATGGCCTTGGGATTCATGTCCATGCAAATGAATTACTTAAGTTTCCCAACTATATGATATAATTTGTAATTACTATTTTACGCCTAAATGGAATCGGGATGTTTAATCCTTTGATAGTGAAAAGTTTGAATGTAAACGACCTTGGGCCATAAAGATGAATATGAAGCAAGAATCGGTGTTATTTGATGAGAGGGATCCTTGGTGTTTTTCTACCTAGCATCAACTTGGAGAGACTTACGATCAGCCATGCGTAACGATCCATGACCTGCTTTCCCAGTGTACCTAGAAATTATGTAGGTCGCTGCAGGATGATTTCAGGATGCGTTCCTCGTAATACTAGAACGTCTAGAAAAAGGCCAACGACGCTATTTATTCTTGTCACTGAAAAAGCAGTTATGACTACTACAGTTATCTATGTTAGCTATAAGAACGTGACTTCGTATTATCTATTTTTACCTGGTGATGTCTCTGCATGGGATTGTTTGATGAAACGGGCCAAGTAAATTTTGAGGAGTCGTGATTATAAATATAGAACGCATTCCTATCCTATATAAGGACATCTCTCCCAGAAACATGTTTGAAAAAAATCTGTACTTTTATTTGAGTACTGCTTGCAGGTAAGACACTCCCCTGAATGATATTAGATTCTGATCTCTTTAAAGAAAGGCCAGGAAATTCCTGGGGACGAAGCGACACTATCACTTGCAGAGTTTTTTGGCCGTACAGCAGTGCATGCATGCCGAAGGCATTCTGTTAATAAATTAATACAGTTCCATGTACAATCATAGAAAACGCCATGTGCCAGGGAGGTTACAACTAGGTTTTACTTGTAGATTGTAATTGAGACTCCTGTTTTTACATATTCTACTTCAAAACTCCATGCCTCGTGGGTATTTTGACTTGATACTACCGGGATGTGGAGAGATTTGAATGTTTTTGCTATATTTGCGCTTCTGTGAGGTTAGCCAGTTACGGGTCAGATCCTGGACCATGTTTCCTGGTTCCTTTTCGCCATATCCCACGCAATAATAATGTCAATGTTCGCGGTTGTGGTTATCGATCCAATGTTTCTTTTCTTAAATATTTAATTTCGCTTTTCCAAGCTCTGAAGGCAAGTGTAATTTCCAGGATCACATTGCAGCGTTACTACTTTTGGCCTTGAATACGTATTCAAGCCAACTGGCCAGGTATATTTGGTACCTGTCCAGTGATTGAATAAATGATGATGTATCACTAACCTCGTTTTTGATTATTTGTTGTAGGTCCCTTTTATCACAACTACAGAAATTACAATCCATTGTCAGCAAAATTACAAAACCGGTCAACTCTACACAAAGTTCCTGTCTTATGGTAAGTATTTCACGATTTATTACCCCTTTTAAAATCCTACATTAGCAATTTTTTTCTTTACTTCACTTGGGACTTGTTCCAGGAAGTGCTGTAGCTTTTAACTTTCCAATCTTGGCAATGGATCAATCAATGTGGAAGTTAAATTGATTTTACAAAAAGTGCTTCCTGAATTCTTTATTGCATTTACTGAAGAAAGGTCAAGAATACAATCTCAGCATTCCTTCATGTTCAGATCACCACAGTGGGGAGTTTTCGGGGGAAGGATAGTTAATTGTAATACCTATGCATCCGTGTTACTCGTTCATCAAAAGCCCATGTATTTTGCCAAATTGAATGAATATATCCGGTATATTTACAGTAAATTGTATTCTAATAGAACCTTATTTTTAATAAATAAATAAAAAATAAATAAACAAATAAATAAATGGGAATAATTAAAGTATCATATTTAAGATTATGTTTACATTAGTTGACTGTGCTAATTCAATGGTTCTTTCTTGTGGTTTCCAGGTCTTCGTGCTTTGTTTCGCCGTGTTCCTGGGTGCTTATTCGCCGAGTAATTTCAGCATTGGGTACAGCCGTGCAGGAGCAACCCCATCCGCCATCAAAATGCCAATGGGTCCAGCAGTCAAAGGAGCACAAGTGGATGCTTATGTTACCACAAAAAGTAAGCACCTTTCTTCCTATCTTATAAAAAGGCAACGCATTGTCGGAGTTTTATTTAGAGCCCGCTGTATTGCTGTTCCTGTTCCCATAGATCCGGCTCTTATTAGTTTCCCTGAAAACGGATTGCATGGAGTTAAAAATAGGGGTATTAAATTATGGTTGTTATAAGGATCGTAGAGCACCACCCCCTATTGTGGTGTGAACTACGACTTAGAATTTGGAACCCATTGTGTTCAGTGGCTGGTTTAGTCATCTAAAGGTCAGAGAGTTCCACGTGGGTCGGTTTTACATGGTTCTGGTGTATCGTTATAGCTACGCAGATCTTACCAAGTGCAATGTGTGCAATGTCCACTTTGCATCATACACAGAGTACCGAACAGAGTAGACCCTGTACTCTCCAACCGAGTACTCTGTGTTACTTGCTACGTCAAATCCTCCAGCGTGGAAGCTGGCGGATGGTGAGAGGCTTTTTACGTCGATCTCGTTCTCAGACGCCGAGTCGCGTGAATCTTACTCACACACTCCTCCTAGCAGGTTGCCATGGCGACGTTTACAAATTCCGCCATTTTGCCCCGCATTTTGCCCATTCAGGCCTCGGGTTACAGCCACCTCCCGTGGTTGCTGCTGCTGTTGCTACAGCTCTTTGTAAAGTCTGGGTTTGAGTATCTCGACCACCATCTTTACCACCTCCGCCGCCACCACCACCACCACCACCACCACCATTCGACACTGATTTGCAAAGGCCAAGAACTGGGTTTCGTACCCTGGGAGCCCATATTATGCTCATTCAAAAGAATTGAATTCTTGTGGTACATCATAACATACCATTGGCCTGGACTTCAGTTGAGGTATAAAACAACTATAATTATACTGATAAGAATGAAGTAGTTCCGACTGAGTATTGATTCCCTTGGATTTCAAACTAACATGTCATATTAAGTATAATTATGATATTTTATGTTATGGTATTCTACGGTTATCTAATGTCCATTTATAATGAGTTTTTCCAGGATAAAGAGAATTTACTTGGACTGTACTGATTAACTTATTATAATCATAACTGGAACCCCTTGATGTGTGGGATAGGTGGAAAGATAAGATAATAAGAATATTCGAGAGGGTCTCATGGTCCAGAGAACATCTTTCCCCCCATCCCAAGTAAACTTTGCTGATAAGGGAGATTATAGAGGTATAGACTTGCATCAGTCATATCCCAATATATATTATAAGGTCATGTGCGTTATATGAACTCCAGGATTAATCCAGTGATTCACCAACACGTGCTACAGTGAAGTTATTACCAATACACATATTTATCGTGCTATCTGGTAACGGTATTTTGTCTATGTACATGTACCTGTATTCAGCTTTGTTATGCACACCAACCATTTACCACATACTTACATTCTAACATACCTTTGCACTTCTTCCCCTCAAATGATTTATTTTAAAAACAAGGTTACTGGAAAGGATATTTCTAATGCGTTGGTAAATGTTTGAGTTCTGACATCATATATGCCACATTATTTTGTTTTGAAAGCTGACCTGACTGGCTCCAGTCCATTTCTGTGCGAGTTTGAATAACTTGCCCACTTAAACATCCATTTGGATATAGTTCAGATTTCAGTCCTCCACTAAATCTTGTGTCCCCTCAGCCATGTGTTGTCCTTACAAGCGCAAGGATAATACACAACTCTGTACCGACAGCCTTTGTTTAAAGAGCTGTGTATCTTATGGCTGGTGGCTTGTACTGATCTCTGATCCCCTGTGCCACACTGGGTACACCCCCTTAGTAAGCAGAACGTCTGTGGGTGTGTTTGATATTTGGGTTATCGCATAATATTGTTATGGCTATGAGCGGCCACTTCTTTCTATTTATTTGGTCTTGATTTCTTATTCCAAAATATAGTGGTCAATTGAATAATCAAAACTGTTAATTCATGGGCATTTCTTTTGAGGTTTCAGTTTTGTTTCATTCAAAAGTGTTGATGAAATAATCATATACTATATAAACCTCTTTGAAAACCATGACTTGTAGACGCCTATATTCGTAACGCGTACAACTACGTACGTTCATTATTAATCAAGTCATGAATACCAGTGCTAATTACGCCCCGAAACCCGTTCATATGATATGCTTGATAACCCGGAGATACGGGTCTAATGGACGTAATTGTGTCTGCCTTGAATAGCCCACCAACCCGGGTTTTCCGCGAGGGGAAGCCGGTACAATCTGACAGGAGTGTGTGCAGGGTAGTGATAATAAGAGAAGGGTTAGTTTACACTAGTTTATATGGGGGCGTGGCATGCTTGCTGGGGGTATACTGGCAGTATGCATGTAGAGTGAAGCAACCCTCATTTTTGCAATCCCCCAGAGATAGAAGTGATAAATCAAATGCCGGGTAGTACACCCAGTGGTCATGTCGTCGTTGTACAAGGCTCAGTCGGTGGCCCTTCTGTGGCAGGCTTATAAGATTAAGTCTAGGATTAACCTAGCCTTTGATGTTTTGTATGAGGGGTGTGTTAATCTCGGTGAGACCCCCTCTAGGCTGATTGATCCTTAACAATACACTTTCCTCGTAAACCCTTGTTCTTATGACAGCGTCTTGCATATATTTATATATGAAGGTTCACTTGTGTTTCGGGTTTGTTTTCTCACAGTTATGTAAGGATATTAAATTTAGTGCTATGTCTAGTCCCTTAGCATTACGTCAACCAACCGTATCATCAATTTGCATTTTTGTAGTCATGCTTGTAGGCCTATCATACCAATGAGTATACCTATACCGTGGTTCACATTGATATTGAACATCAATTTAACTGATTCAGCCCATGTGATGATATTAAATATAATTACTCCGATTCTTTTGTTGATTGAAACACTTTCACTTATCAATGTCTCCTTTTGTTTTTTCAGTGCGCTCCAGAGTTCTCCTTTCCTTGAAGGAAGAGCAGGAGGAATCCGAGTTATATGGACCGGCGACGCCATTCAGTTATCGAGACATGCTCGTTAACTTTTTCCATGGCAGCGGCGGCTACGTCGCCGAAGCTATCCAAGCTGTTGGATACGACAACAGCGTCGTCAACGAGAACGACATGCAGATGGACTCGTCGCTCGACCCAGAAATGCCCAAGGTTCACATCACAGACGCACAGCCGGTGGCAGACGCTAATTTGCATAATGAGACCGGTGAACAGAAGATGGCAGCACAAGCGGCCATGCACCCTGATATTACTGCCAACATACCAGCTGCAGTGGAAAACACATCTGCTTAAAAACTTTTATTACTATTTATCTTTCTTGTTTGCTTAAAAAACAATCGTTCAGGCTGCCTTTGAACTAAATTTGGTCATTCCAACTCAGATGTTCCATGATCATCACCTCCCTGGTTTGGCTGCTTTTGTGGTCTCTAAACATTATGCATGTGTTGGAAATGGAATACGGTATTTGCAAATTTCTAATTTGATGTTGGTTCCGATGCCAGAGACTGCACTTGTTGATCAGGCAAAGCGATGCTATGGAAGATGTGATAATGCCACCAGTAAATATATCTTTATCCATCAGACAACAACTGTGGCTCCACATGGTCGGATCTGGTGACGACACAGTTTTCAGGATTCAATGGATATATCTGGCAGGAAAGGATCGCAAATGATATTGTATTGATTTAACGCAAAGTTGGCAGAACGCCAGATGATGAGTGACGCGAAGCATTTATTTTGTTGAGAAAATGGAACCACGATGATCAATGATTATATTTATATGATATAATGTCTATGTATGCATTACACAGAAATATCATGTTCAACATATATTCAATATATAACAGGGGACTGTATAAAAATCAAAGGTGTCTTCAATGCATATATTATATATATATACATGTATATACAAAGGGTTCACAACGATAAAGGGCACAACAGTACCTGAGAAGGCTTTTGTGACGGTGTACGGAGGGAAAACTTAAATGCCATTATAGAGTTAATGCTAAGATGAACGTACAAAAACCTTGGCCTAAAGATAGGCAGCTACGACAATTGAGATTGTGGGAAATTAATCTTGAATGTTGTCAAAACATTAACCAGAACTTTCCTCCCATGGACTGGGAGTGAAAACGAATCATGTTATTTAAAACGAAAGATGTTCTACTATCTCCTCCTAGGTTATTGCTTGACGAAACTACTGACAATGATAACGTGATAGCAGGGGTTAAGACTAACGAATTAATCGGTTATATATATTAGTTAACCATATACTATATGGTCAGAGTGTTCTTCCAAATAGATTACTTCGAACTAGTGTCTAACACTGAATGTGGGTTAGCAGATCCTGCGGTATTTTTTGTCTTGGGAGTCGATATACGCTGGGTCGGCATATCGATATTTTACTTATTGACACGTGTATATAGCTTTATGGGGTTCCATCAAAATTGAGAATGCTAGAACCTGTTATAGAATAATTTTGAAATAGGCCATCACGTTATGGATTCATTTGTGGGGTGAAGGGTATTTTTCTAGAATTGATGCCCCTGTTATGTTATAATTTAAAAGAACACTACTGTACTGAAGTGCTTTCCTGTGTACTAATGAACACATTGTCCTGTTATGATATTCATTAATGATTGATAACAGCAGCAACTTTACTTGAATGTAATGTTTCACATTTTGAATTGATTGTAGACACTAATGATTGTTTGCCCAGCTGTTGTTTCAATATGATGAAATATATTGGGAAATGGCGATGCATGATGAGTGATCTTCGGAGCACTTAAAACCTACTGTTAAAACTTCCAAGAGATTGATTGACATTTTACCTCACATCCTCAGATAAAAGACTCTACTATTTATTTGTTGGAGAGCATATATTTATTTTTTTCTTCTGGATGTGGTTGAGGTACTTTTTGAAGCAGTTGATGATGATAGATGATGATGATGATATATATTTGTTCTGTTTTAGAATTTAGAATCACAAGTGTCTACGACATATGGCTAGTGTACAGAAGATGGTGGGGGGTGGCCTGGGTACATGTGTAATACAACGATTAACAATATTAAATGTTATGCTTTGTAAACAAAAATACAAAAACAAAATATGGGTCGTGATTCCTATACTATTGCAAAATGGGCAGAATCCTTCTTGTTTAATCCGGGATGATGCTTTCTAGTAATACTAATGTCATTTATACACATAAACTTCTTAAATCGCTTTTAATTATCTGCTCGGACCGTCGTCTTTTCATATTTGCGGTGGAGGGTGTTTACCGTATTTTTAAACATTTACCAAAAAAGTATATCATAGGCCTATATATCCTGATAAAGAAAAATGAAAAAAAAAATATTACAGAAGAGTATGTTTACCGAAAGATTAATGGTATAGTTCTTAAAGGATATTTACATAATTTATGTCTAAACATATAAGTTGGACGCTTTTACTGCCATTTGGCTGATCGATGGAGTGCGTATGGTAATACAGTATACTTCAGCCTTCCCCCTATAGAGGTCACTAGTCATGCAATTTGAAATGTTGTACATACACTGGAAGCTATAGGCCTATAATGTAAGTGGATATTGATGAATCTAAAAGAAACTTGATAACTTGAGCTATCATTTTGGGCTTCTTCTTTTTGTTGATGGAAGAAAAGAAAGGAGAGAAAGTAGAGCCGTTGTAAATAGAATGGATGAATTCAAGGATATAAAAACTGTCGTGAGTGAAGGAAATGATGAAATCATGTTTGTATTATAAAAAAAATATTGATTAATGTATGTGTATTAATCACAGATATCATCTATATTTTCCTCATGTACATGTTATGAAATGTATTGTTAAAAAATAAAAATAAAAAAGAAGCATATGAAAAATGTATATACGCCTATTTGTTTTCTATACGTATCTAAAAAAAACTTTACACTCTAGGCCCAAACCCTCAGATCAGATAAGAATGGTATGTCAGCCTACTTCCCTAATTGGTCTCCTGGCCTTGGACTCGGCATTTTAATGGGAATATAATGGCACTTTGCGGTTTGAGGCGAGAGGCTTTCCCTTCGTTTGAAGGGACTCTCTCAACTTAGGGCCTAGACTGTTTATGCTTTCAAGAGGTGAATGAACAACAGCGATTCGACTGCTGATACTCATGCCAGTTATACTTGTCAAGACTGCTTTAAACATCTGGTTCTAAGTTTCGAATTATATATTTTTCTAAAATCCCAACGATTATTTAATAAGACCAGCCTGAAAGACATGAATCAGACAATTAAAATAGCGCGACGACATGAATAGACATTCAATCTACATAGAAAACCCATGATAAAATTAACGTTTTGTTACAACCATTAAAATGTGTAACACGGTTGCCGAAAAAATAGCTTATTCAGCGGTATGCATATATATGTGAACTCTATCGTGGCTGAGGATATCTGCAAGGTAAAGGTTCCAGACAAACTTAAGAGGGTTCTCGCCGCGATCGTGGCGCTGGCTAGTGTGTCCGTTTATTTGAGGACACTACGTTGACTTAGTAAAAGTAGATCTGTGACCAGAGCTTTTGGACAAACATTTGGTTAACTTATGATCAGTAGCATCTAGGCACGAGTTACAGTAACCTACACTTACTCTTGCAATATCATCCAGCCATCTTAATTGTTTTGAAGGAAGGCGACCGTGAAGATATATGTTTAGATAAGATCCTATACGGCCTTGATTCCTGCATCATTTTAATATCCCCAAACTCAATGTTTTTCTACATCAAGTAAATTTGTTCACAATTAATTTTGGAATCTGATAATCAATGCGATTGCAATTTTTCAGGAAAGTAAGCAGTGAAATAAAATTTAATGCTAAGATGAATGTACAGAAAACTCCCACTATAATGACGATTTAACGTTATATATTGCTATCAACATTTCTAGCTATTTCTTAACAATAAAATCTAAGTAAGTATCGTATGATTGTTATAAATAAGTATACACTAAATTTAGTTTATGGCGGTACTGCATGCGTATTTCCTGACATCACGTTTGAATCTATATACATGTATGACGTAAGAAAGGTAAAACGATAAACACTTTGACATATCTAAATCACGATAATTTCCCAATGACGTGTCGGTGGGCTAATTATTTACTAGGAAATTCTGAGGGGGAGTTATACTTCAAATGATGAATTCAGTCTATTTCATCGGTAAATAATGACAATTTTTTAATGGAAACCAGATGATATGTACATGATTTTAAAGAGTATCGTAGACCATAAGTTTAAATACGTATTTAGTCAGTAATATGCATGGGCGATTGTACGTTCTGAGGAAGCGGGGTAATGGCGTCTGGTTCTGAGCATTCAAAGAAGTTCATGAAATGGATCACCATTGATCACTATATCGGCCATTACGAAATAATCGTCTTTTTTTTTTCTTTTTTTTTTAAAAAGTTTTCTGTGGCATTTATTATTATAAACATTCACTGTAGAAAATATTTAAGTACATGTATGACAAGTATACTGCCACTTTACCCATGACATGTATACTATTTTGATGGGAACAATATTGTAGCCACTCAAAGTGAGTGTTTAATACGAAGGGTTAATACAATTTATGAATCGGTTTCATGCTTTTTTCCAAAAGTATGAAACAAATTTGTTGACTAAACTTATGACTTACTTTATTACATCGATTCACCGATGAATCAACGAACAATGCGCTTCTTTTGATTTGATAAAGTAGGCCTAAGTCATGAGTTTAGTCAACAAATTAGTCTTTGACTATATTATATTTCATGGGACGTTATTGTTTGTGTTCACATTACTTCGGTAAACAATATGGCAATTGTATTTCCTGTGTGTTCGATTGTACGGTCATGAGGGTATCATGTTATATACAGCTGTCTCAGGTAAATGAGAGGAACATGAGGGAGAACTGTCCTTTGATATCTCCATTCTTCAACTTAGTCTCTCAGTGTTTCATCCTGGAAGCAGATACATTTGTGACGCGCACAGAACTATACTCCTATTTATAAGTAGAAAGAAAAACACACTATACGATACCTTTAAATCGAAACAAATGTCCCCAAGTTTGGATCAAAGTTTTACATATTGAACTCTCCAGTACTAATAGGTTTCGATTTCAATTTGAATGTTAGGATGAGCGATCTAAGTTAGAAATTCAGCTTCACAACCAGGCGTGAAACATAACCTGGATTCCTCAATACAATCTTTCGGATACATGCATGTCACTGGTAAGTTTTGGCTTAGTTAACTCTTGGAGTGGTGTATATAATTAATTCGCTGTTATTGTAATGCGAAAGAGATAATGTACATTAATTTCATGCCTCAATATGTTTTCAATTCAATTAGATTTAAATCTCAATTATTTACTGTCGTGGAGGATTGTTTAACTTAAGACTTAATTGTTTAGGTAACATACTAATACTCACAGTAAATTAGTAAAACTAATATGACGCATTGACTTATTAAAATCTATTCGGTCGACTGACATGCAGTCGACAACTGTTTTTGAAAGAGAACGTTTTTTTTTTACATTTTTTTTTACCAGGACTAGATCACCGCAATGGTAGTATTACTTAGGGCTCTGGTAATTAACGCGTTATTCCTTTAAAATCACATTTAATCTCAGGGGGTTGACGTTATCTCATGTTACTAATATACCTCATGATAATTTAATTATTCTAATTATATTTCTGGCACTTTATAGACTATACATCTTCGAAGGGATTGGTAAACTATGGACATCCTGCTGCAACCACTCCTTCATTTGATCACAATAGGTCTAGTCCTACAGTTACCGCATCAAGCTCAAGCGGATGAAATGATGAAAATACACTACCGGGAGACTAACTCCGTTAGTGCAAAATTAGGAGAGAAGGGTCTGTCCGCTGTGGAGAAACCCCAGCGTGTTGATCAGATCTTAAGGCCAGATTTTCCGTCTGCAAATCAATCCGAAAATGATGATGACATTCTTTGGGACCTACCTTGGTCAAAAAACAAGCTTGGTCTTGCACCCATTGATATCTTGATGAAAAATGTCCGATACAAGACACAGAAAGAATCATTCGAACTGAGAATGCCCCACAGGAAAATAAAAGAATACGATGCATCTGAGGCAATCCTTCACCCTCAGATTCCACCTGAAGTTTTGAGGATACCTGGCGCAGACGGTCAAATACAAGAAATGAGAGAATGGTTCAAGGCATGGCAGAATCAGGATGCCTCCATAAGAAACTACAAACACTTCTTTAAACCCGTTCTATGCTATTTAGAAGGTAACTGGTTAAATCCCACTTCGGAGAAATGGTCTCAGAAGAAGGATCACCTGGGCACCGTGAATAGTAGACTGAGGATATATTCTCGACGATGGCGCCGGCCAATACACCTCATACTTTCTCAGAAAAAGATGATGTTCTTTGGGTATAAGCCCCAAAGACCACGATGGGATTATAAAGTGCGATGTGTCCCCTTATGTGGTGACCTTCCCTTGATTAGATTGAAAGCAAAACATGGTTCTAGCAGGAATCCCTTGAAAGTTCAAACATTTCAATCGAAAAATACCAGATATGAGCTCTGTCGTTCATCATTCAAAGATAGCATTGCAGAAAAAGAGATTTTTTTGAATGAGTGTATGACAAATATGCCTGGAAAAGATAACTTTCCCGCGAGCTTCCCATTAAGCAACGCTTCCATTAAACTGCCTTGGAACGTCTTAGAGAATCTAGCGTCCTTAAACCTTGGCTTTTATTACAAATTTACATTGCGAACGAATAAAAATATTCGAACACAGTTACCAAGTCACATGCATTCTAAACTGTACGGAGATGAAAACCCCTACAGAGCAGAAAACTCGAGAGCAGAAGTAGCTGGAATAGAATATCTTAACGTGGATGTAAAAACAAAGAAACTGAGTGTTTTGACCCAAAAATGGAGTTATGCGATTCCCTTCGAGATCGTCTACCTTACGCCCTTATCCCGATGGAATCCGTATGGGATTAAATATTCCCCGAAAGGCACAGTTGGTGACGATGGAATCGTCAATCCTTTAAAAGGAGTGAACGATACCATTTACTTCAAGACACCAGTTTCTTTCTTTGACACCCATGACTTAAAAACAAACGGAGAAGAGAGAATAAAGATAGTAAAAGATAGTAATGGAATGATTCAGGAAGTTGTGGGCTCTGGTATAAGGACAATTACACCTAGCATTCCAGGTTTAGGTAGAGTGCGTTTAAGGTATCCTTTACTGACCCAAGTAGACAAGACTAATGATAATATTATAACAATAATATGAACTGAATACAAACTATGGTACCCAGAGGACTCGATTTCTTGGATTGATAAACTCCTTACATTTTCAACCATTTCGTTCAATAAAAACCTAATAATATGATTCATCGTCAATAACTATTTGTCTATTTATTGAAGCACCTTAATTGATATATTCTTTACAATAGTCGAGAAAGAATAACAAACTTAAACCAGTATGTCGTTACGCATTTTGGGAGTTGGAAACAGATGGTTTGTTTGATGTTAGTTATTGTTATTTATAGCAGGTGACCACCATACACTGAGTAGTCGTTACAGCCAGATTACAGAGCTGACATCTAGTGGGATTAAAGTGAAGAGAATCGTATTATATGTACAGGATCCCATTCCGAGGGGAACTGCTTCCCCTGGGAATTCATATATACCCGGACTAAAACAATTTCCTTATATTAGATTCAATGATTACATTAGTGTTAGGTTCTCATCATATACTAGTTCCTAACTACATCAACCCAATTAATAATTTATAGCAGCGCAGGAGGTATAAAGCTAGGTATCATTATTAATTAATTATAACGTTGTTGATGGGATAATAACATCGTTATGACTACAAAGAAAGATAAGAGTGCACTATTATTTTAAACTTTATTGGTACTTCATAAAGAACTCTCTTTACATACAGTGTCCGATATGATTACCGGTATTATGCCCCATTGACAATCTAAGTGAAAGGAATAATTCCAAGGAATATGAACACTCACACTTTAATTAATATGTTTGTTGTAAATACATGTCAACACACGTTCGGGCCATGAACCTCTTGTAAAAAATATCCGGGTTCACAAGCCGACTCAAGGCAGAATATTTATATCAAAATAATACCATCTATTAAATACCCACTCATTAAGTCACTTCTTAAAAGCCTGGTAGTGTCAGACATTTCTGTTAATGGAGGTGTAAATAATGAGTGTTCTAACAATCAAACATTTCCCCCTTTCTAATTAGCTTAACAGTATGCAGATTAATCTCTTTATCTACAAGGAAATCATACTTTGTCACGCTTGGGCTAAGTAAGATGTACTAAGATTGCAGGTTTCTTTTTCGTTAGGATTGATTCATATCGTGTCAACCCAAGGGATCTGACACGTACATATATGTAAAAATAATTACAACAACCGTGCATCCTTTTGACACTAGGTTTTACTCAGTGCTTTACGATCATAGGAATAGAAATGGTAATAAACTATCTATCATTCAGCTATCTTGTATGGAATTTACGGGGCATAAATAATCACCGCGATTAGCCCTTTCGTGTATTAATAATTGAAAAACCAGGAATCAACCACTCTTAAAGTCTTAACTTTAGATTGCATGTAATTACAGTGTAATAGCTGACGATGCCACAAACATCAAGTTTGCAATTATATCGGCAGAAAGTGACAATTCCGTACAATGACCAATCTCCACTTTATGACTAGAATTGAACTTTTTAAACCCGAACTAGACACTTTATTTTGACACGCTCGGATTCACAGCAACAGCAACTGAATGATTTTGGCAACTATCTTAAGAATACACTTAGAAAAATAAATTATATTTTGTAATGAAAATATTGCTGAATGAAAGGCAATGCTGTCCGTTTCCAGAATGAAATATCAATAGCTGAACGGACACCTTACCTTGAGAATCGTCCCTTACCATTTATCACAAATACCTTCTCAGATCTAACTCTAAAGTCAGTGAATTTATGTGGAACCAGTAAGCATAGTCAATAAACAGGTGCAACAAAACATGTATATTTGATGTTTTACATCTGTCCAAATCGGTTCCATAGATAGCCACACATTTGAAGACAATAACCACTTACATAATGTTACATAACATTATGATATACAGAAAGAGAACAAAAAGTTGTCAAATCTCTCTCAAAAACGCCCCAAACAAAACAGGATCAACAAAATATGTACGCAAGCAATTACCCGACACAAAGGGCAAAACAACACCCTTGTTTGATATATATATAAGCTACAAAATTAGTAATTAGAATCAGAGCTATTATATAAGTAGCTCTTTTAGAATAAAAAAAACTAATTACTTCAGTAGAATTATTCTTGTCGCGTGCAACCTGAACAGTAGTCGCGGGTGAGAACCGCAATTACGGTAATTACCTCGCGCTCAGTCATTATACAAGGGTGAGAATCGTGGAATGCTTAAACACATTAAAAATACAAATCAAACCAATGTCATTTCGAGAATCGGAAATAAACTTCAAACATTTAGAAAGTTGGCAAGTGTCCTGATTCGATACAATAGCACCGGTTCGATGTCATTTTTAAAGCTGTGCAAACAATCGGAATCGAAAAAGTAAAGTACATTATAAATAATTCAGTCTTTGGTTTGTTTTTTTACCAATTCCATAGATTTCATTGTCTATGGATTAAAAGTGAAAAGGCGCTAAAACAAAGGGAAATTCGCACTCCAGGCCTTAATAATGTAGAACAATAAAATTCCCACATGACGGGAAGAGATGATATGGCTACATCCTAAAACATTATGTCCATCAAGCTTTGGAATGATTGCCGCTTGGATCCTTGGGTTTATAAATGATGTTCACTTCAGGTTTTCGATTTTTGTGTGCGTAGAATACCTCACTACATCCTCCTCCATACTTGAGGACATAGATAATGAAGAATGCATCGCCAAGGACGATGAACAAGAAGGAGAGAATGATCAGGATACCGAATGTATGTATATTAGGCAGAGCTATAACGAGGAGAAACTTGATGGTATTCAATAAATGGTTAACTGAACTCTGAACCCCTCCAAGCGTTCCTCTCTCACATTCATCCACGCTCTCCTGAAATGTCTGACTCACAGAAAGATCTGCAATCCAGAGGCCTGTGAGAAAAGGATTGGTTGGTGATTAGCATCGCGGGGACAGGAAATTATTCCAGGGAGATAAAGAAGGAAAGCGATAATGTACACGAACTATTAACTATGGACAATGAAACATGGATCTGATTTTTAGAAGACCAGGGAGATAAGAGTCGTTTATTACAAATTTAAACTACCCATTTTTTGTAAAATAAAAATATTTCAAATTATATGAAATTAACATAGATATACAACACAGCTAACTTGTAAGCTTTAATTGCAACATACAATATTTATAGCTCTGTTCATAATATTGGTATCTGTTTATAATATTGGTATGAAAAATCATATTTAAGTACTGTGGTATATATACACATGTACGTATGATCAGAAAATGTTTTAAACATAATTATCATATACACTTACCTATTCTGGAAGTAATGATTGCGACGAGGAACAGAACAACCGATGTGAGAGGCCCTCGCGATGTGACACATTCGGGCACAGTCGCTGATTCTACAGCTTGTTCTTCATCACCTACAACTTTGTAAGGAATGAACGAGTCTGATGTATTGATATTTATATTCTGAACAGCTCTCTTACTTCGCTGAGATTCCACATAGAAGCTACTACTGTCTGATATCCGCTTGTCCAAAGGCACTGGTAGTATTAGGTCTGTAGCTACATAAGACAACAAGTCTACTGAACCACGTTTTCTTCTGTAACTAGGTAAAATACTGACATTGCTGAATACCGGCGAATTTGAAATGTTTAGAGATTCTTCATGAAATGGCTGCGAATCTGGAGTTGAACAGTTGTTTTCCTGAGGGTGCTCAACTCCAAATGGACTACCTGGAGCCCAGATAGATGCGACGGCAAGAACCAAGCAGCAAACCTCGAAGGTAAAGCCGAAGATCCCTGTCCGATTAAGGCCAATACATTTACGGAACTTAGTGTAAATAAATGTGCCTATGATCCCTGTGACGGCGGCGAGGCAAGTGCATACGCCTAAAATGGATTCTGAGATTCCTTGGGAGTACATGTAACCTGCAATAAAAAAGGTTTGCTCATTTAAGAAAGTGCATACAATAACCATTTAAAAAAAGAAAAGAACTTTACTTATTGCAATACAGTTAATCTGTCGTAAGTGCAGAGGATAGCTATGCTCTGAACATATATATTTGCACTACAAAACAATTTTACAAAACATTTCGGTCCTATTCTTCAGACCTATTCGCATGTATGGTGTTATTTGAATTTTCCTTTACATCAGCAATTTCCCTTACATCAGCGACTAACCAAATGTAAAATATCTCTAATGAAGAGAATGACATCAAAATAGTAGATTCGTGTATGGATAGTTCTTACCTACAGTAATAGAATCGAAGCCTAATACAGTCATGAACAAACAACCAAGAGCCACTCCAGCGAAGCAAACCCTGTGACGCACATAGAGCGACCAACCATCAATAAGAAGTAGAAATGGACCAAGGAACAACTCCACACAACGGTGTCTTTTCTTTTTAGGTTGGGGTGGTACTGCTTTACTTGGGGTTAACACGTCTGTTTCCACCATGACCCTTCGCTGTTCTACTGTTAATTCGTCGTCGACGTCTTCGTCTATTTTCAGACCATTTGCCTTATTATTTTCAAGGAGATGCTTTTTGTTTTCTGGGTCTAGATCCTCTTCTAGCGATTTTCCACCTGCGTCGGACTCCTGAGGGGTTTTCTCAACGGTGGTATCATTATTTTGTTCTAGAATATAAAGTGAGATTAATTAGTTACAGCAAAAATGTCTAACATACATAATAATGAATGCTGGGCAAATTTCAGTTTCAAGTTTAGCGAAAGCCTTTCGCATTGTCCGTTTATTTATAATTTTTCATTTCACGACGAATAATAAATTCGTTCGTCTATCATCTCTTTAATGAAGTCGAGTTTCATATATCGCTTCGGCTTTTATTTTCGAACACATCCCCTATGATAAAACCTTATCTCGTTTTACAGAGACTGTTCCGAAAATATGTTTTTTTTCATCTGCGAAAAGTGACTCAATTTTAAATATCGATTTATCAGCATGATATCGATGAAAAGTGACTGACAGACTTCGAGTGATAAACTTTAAACAAATATAAAATGAGTATTAAATCAACTGACCCTGAATTTTGGCTTCTTTGAACTCCAATCTTGGCACCAATCTATACACCCTCATTAGAAGCGAGTATTCAATACCCAGAGAGACCAAGTTCCACACTGCAATAAATACAGCACCCTGTAGCCGGGAGGCGAAGGTCATCACCTGGGCGACGACTAGTGGGGCGAGGGCCTTGCAGGCCAAGTCTACGGCGCGAATCCTGGCGTTCAGGTCTATGGGCAAACAATTAAAATGTTTCTTTTGAAAATAAATTTTATTTGCACTCATTGTCAACAAAGTGTTAACATTGTTTTACTTACATATATACAAAACCTATAAACATATTCACTATATACAAAATTATTTTTTTATTATCATTAGATCTATGGGAAACAATTTAAATATTGTTGATATTAGCTTGGTAGGTAAACCTCACCTACCAGTGGGACTGGGACTCAAAAGGTGTATACATGTATATTTATGATGTATGTGGGAGAAAAATGCGTCTCTAAATGTTACAATAAAACAAAGACGAGTGGAGTGGTGTAAGTTAGTAGGGAAACCAATAATATGCAAAATCCTAACCTTGAAATTTGAACACACAATACTCTTTTCAAGAAAATACTAATAGTCATGTTTTGTCCATGGGCAACGCATGACAATATGCGTTATTGAGGGTGAGTATTTGCATATATTTAATTACTGAAAGCTGTTTAGTACGACCAGAGCTGTGGATGTGTGAATTAAAAATATCAAAAATGTAGAAAGAAGGGGTTTCTTTTAAAAAAAAGTCTAGACAGAGAGTAATAGATTGTTTAATCTGAATAAAGGTATGGTGTGAACAAATATTAAATGTAAGAAACTTTTTAACAGGTTAAAACAACTAAATGACCCACTTGCAAGATGTGCTTTGTCTCCGCCGGACACGACCACAATCCAGTCTTTCTCTATGGCCACTTTGTAAGCTACACTGAAGAGGGAGGCTAAGATGGCAGAACATATGACTAGCGCTTCTAGAATGTTCCTCGAGTGCAGGTTGACAGAATCATGGAAAAAGTCTTCATATCCCAACAAGAAGCATATGAGTACTGCACTCAGTGCAACGCATATGTTTTGCAGGGGAAGGGCAACGCGGACAACTGAAACAAGGAGGAAAATGAGATGAGGTAGCTGTGTAATTAATACTAATTTTATATATATATACAATTATATAGGGAATGAAGCCAAAGTATGGTTTGGGAATCTTAAGCTGTGATTCCACTGGATCGCTCTTTTGGTCCGCTCATGGTCTGCTCTTTTTATTTCCCCAAGCGCCTAACAAGTGAAGTTTGAGTAGAACCAGAGCGGTCTAATGGAACGGGTTACTGCACTTCCTGTACGCTCTTAAAACCTGCTATTTGCGCTTCTTTAGAAGCGCACAGGACGTTCTGCTAAAATTTGATGGGTTCGATTTGAGCGGAACTACATGACTTTCTTTCTGCCTGTTTAAGTAGCGGTCCATAGTGCAATGAAAGCGGACTAACAATCTTGTCATTGATTTCATAAGGAAACAAGCAAACCAGTAGAATCGTTCTGCGCTTGTATTGCGCTAAAAATAAAAGAGTATGAAGTGGGAAAGAAATGCACAGTATGTAGAAGCGAGCCAATAGCCAAGTATAAGCACAGATACAAGCACTCCAGTGGAATCAAAGCTTTAAGCTGCGATTCTACTGGATCGCTTTTTTGGTTCCCACATGGTTTGCTCTTTTATTTTCCCTGAGCGCCGAACAAGCGAAGTTAGAGCAAAACCAGTGCAGCCCAATGGAATAGGTTACTGCTAGGAAAAATGTTATTTGTACTTTTTTAGAAACACTCAGGACGTTCCACTAATGTCTGACGTGTTTGAGCGCAACTACATGCCGTTTTTTCCACGTCT
Source organism: Sthenelais limicola (assembly GCA_942159475.1). NCBI lineage: Eukaryota > Metazoa > Annelida > Polychaeta > Phyllodocida > Sigalionidae > Sthenelais > Sthenelais limicola. The sequence goes on along the minus strand of OW804097.1, from coordinate 63,294,064 downwards.
TTAGGTAGAAGTCTAATAGCACAGTGGGCGGACCAACAGACTTGAGGTTCTGGACGTGATCATATATATATATATATATATATCATCATTAAAAATCAAATTTTAGTGTCAATTTATGTACCATACCTTTACTCCCATCCCCTATCAATATGAACGGTACAACATTGATTTCACTTTTTAAACCATTGAGCTCCACATGCATGATACAAACACACATTAAATTTGGGACCAATTTTGCGATTTTAAAAAAATCTGTATTTTATTTTGCTATTTCATATATTTCAAAACGCCTTCACAAAAAAACTAGACGGTGAAAACTATATTTTATTCTTTAATAACAAAGAAGACACTCCCAGGCAGTATATATTACAGCTGGAAAAAAATCTGGTGACGGGTTCTTGGTGAGAAATAGGAATATGTTTTAACAAGAATTACAAGCATAAGCTTGTGTAAACGCAGGTTTTTAATTATTCGAATTATATAGAATTGTAATTACAAGTAAAAATTAAGTATATTTTTTATTATAAGTATAAATATAGGTCGATTACATAATTATAATTATAATTAACAAGAATTACAAGCATAAGCTTGTGTAAAGCGAGTTTTTAATTATTCGAATTATATAGAATTGTAATTATAAGTAAAAATTAAGTATATTTTTGTACTATAAGTATAAATATAGGTCGATTACATAATTATAATTATAAGTATAACAAGACAACATACTACTGCCCATCGGAAAGTCAAGATAGCCCATCAGAAAGTCGAGATAAATAAAAAATAAATAAATAGAAAAATAAATAAATAATAGAAAATAATGAAATAAATTGAAAAAATTAAATAAAATATAAATTAAAATAAATAAATAAAACATAATAAAAACAAGAGTCACAAGCATAAGCTTGTATAAAGTGAGCTCTCAATTATTCAAATTATATATATTTTTAACTATAAGTATAAATCAAGTATGGGGTGGAGGGGGGGGGGGGGCGGAGACAACAAGAGATTTTGATTATATAATTATAAGTACTTCAATTACCCACCAAGTACCCACCAAGTACCATTCAAGTACCATTCAAGTACCCTCCAAGTACCCTCCAAGTACCCACCAAGTACCATTCAAGTACCCTCCAAGTACCCATTCAAGTACCCTCCAAGTACCATTCAAGTACCCACAAACTACCCTCCAAGTACCCTCCAAGTACCATTCAAGTACCATTCAAGTACCCTTCAACTACCCACCAAGTATCCTTCAAGTACCCACCAAGTATGGTACACTCCAAGTACACTCTAAGTGCACCACATAGTCATAGATACATGCATAGATACATGCATAGCTCACACTTCTTCAAGTACACTACATGTATACATGCATACATGTCGGATACATGTATACATACATACCCACCATACATGTATACATACATACCCACCATACATGTATGCATCCTTCAGTGCTCCCTGCCACCTAGTCCATGAGCTTGGACCCTCGCTCTGCGGACAGCTGAGTGGGCTGAATCCCCCATTATCGCCCACTCAGCTGGGCCAACAAAAACACCTTTAAAGTTATCTAATGTAATATATAAAGTTACTAAAGAGATAGGAAGCTTAATAGGACTCTTATTAAAGATCCCAAATGAACGATTCTGTTTATAAATGAACATTTCTGTGAATTTGGAGAAGTTTATTTTCACATGTCTGAGCGGTAAAGGGTGTGTATGCAGACGTCACAGTACATGCAGCACTGGCAGACAGCACTAGGTTTGTGTGACCAATGTTCAACTGTGATCGGTGGCCGAGCTGTCTAAGATGCTAGACAGCAGGTGCTAGACTGCTGAATGAAGGGTCCCGGGTTCAAACTGCGAGAGGGGACGGGAGAGATTTCTTTAGGCAAAGCTTATATAAGGGAGAGAGCGAGCGCAGTAGGCGTCCAATCATTGGGAGCGGGGAGCGGGGAGGAGGAAGAGAGAGAGAGAGAGAGAGAGAGAGAGAGAGAGAGAGAAAGGGAGCGGGAAAAATATTTAGTTTCCAGGGCTGGGAAACCATTTTTAAAAAAAATAAATTCCAAGGCAATTTACCCATAGGAATGCAGTAGGGGTCCAATCACGCAATTACGCAAAGAGGAGCAAGAGGAGGAGAGAGATATAGAGAGAGAGGAGGAGTAGGAGAAGGACACCACTTGTCAATCCTAGACCTTTTAGTACAGAGTATATAGAAGGCCTCTGGGAAGGATTATAGGAGGAGGAGGAGAGTGTTTGACGATGAAGTAGGGGTCCTATCACGCAATCGTACGCAAAAATACCAGTTCAGCTGCAAAACGCAGCACCAAACCCTACCTATGCCTACCGAAACCAGAACTAAGCCTACGATAAGCTTACATAGGGATTATAACATGGGAGTTCTGTGAGAAGTATATGTCATTTTAGGATTGCAGCGTAAAGTGATGGCTCCCGGCGGAACTGTATGTCGACGCGTCCCGTCAGCCGCAATTGCGCAGCACTCGGATTTCCCTTAGGAACTTGTGGCAATGCTGACCAGAGCGCATGGTCACTGAAACGATCACGGGCGAACCCATTCCTATAATCACAGGTTGCGAACCTGCGTTTAAAAACTCATCATTTCCCAGAGGAACCAACAGTAAAAGGGTCAAAATATTTGCCACCTCATATTTTAAACCCTAGTCGGTGAATTGATTTTAAAAATCATATGTGGCCTTGGTATGATCATATGTACAAATGATTCAAGTTTAGGAAAAATCTGATTATTTAAAGGCTCCACAACCCTTAAGCTTAGATCATTGGAATATCTTTTTTGTACAAAGTTTATTCAAGCTTAGTTCAATAGGTTCATAAGTGTAATTTTTAGTTATTCAAAAAAACAGTTCACCTAACGGTGGTCTTCCACTGTTGCCTGAGTTCGGCCGACGAGACTAGATAATACAAACTAAAAAGAACAAGACAAATAGTGATACACTAATAACACTGGTTATGATAAAAGGGGAAATAGAGGTAACAGTAATGGTAGAAGTATAGGTAGAAGTGTAGGTTGAAGTTGTATAGGGCCCTTGGGAAGGGCGGAAAAAGGTGAGTGATAATAGAGAATGTTGATAATTTTAAAGAATTTTTAATTGAAAATGGTAGAGGGGTAAATAAGAATTATAATGAGAGTGAAAAAATAATAAGGAAAATTAATAGTTTAGAAGTTATGAGGGTTGAAAGATGAGAAGGTTGTATGGTAGGTATATAGTGGTAAGGGTTGTATGGGCAGTTAGTATGGGTATAGAGGTAATTCCCCCAAGAAACAAAGGAGTAATTCCAGCTGAGTGATAATAGGGAATGTTGATAATTTTAAAGAATTTTTAATTGAAAATGGTAGAGGGGTAAATAAGAATTATAATGAGAGTGAAAAAATAATAAGGAAAATTAATAGTTTAGAAGTTATGAGGGTTGAAAGATGAGAAGGTTGTATGGTAGGTATATAGTGGTAAGGGTTGTATGGGCAGTTAGATCAACAAATAAAAGCCTTCCATCTAATTTTAGTATGGGATCACATCATTCCCTAGTTCATGAACCTGGACCCTCGCTCCACCTGAGAGTCCATACACTAGCACCCGGCCGTAGTAATGTGATGTCACATGCTGTAGATCTGGCAAACACCACATTCTTTAGATCTACACACCCACCATGCCTGACAGCTCAGTAGCATGGAGTCATGGGCAGTTGGTCACCATCTCATTTACATATGTCAATCAAAGTCAAACACTCACAACAAACACATGTGTGCCTGTTAAATCACGCCCACAAATCCTACTAAGGATTTCCAGGTGCGACCTGCCTTGTATATCCCGTCAGTACTACCGTATATACAATAGTGAATACAATAGGAGGCAATGCACAGTTTAACTGTGAAACTGTTTAATTACCTCAAAGCTAGCCTCCTAATAATACACAATATACAATTTGATATTGACACTCAGATTAAACAGTTTGAAGAAAGATATACTATAGTATACTATAAATATACATACTAAACTGAACAATGAATCTCCTTGAGATGGAACAAGAATACATAACAGTGAAAGAACGAAAATGGGTAAACCATTACACGCGATAAATATCAATACCTCCACCTGGAATATTACATTGAGTCTGAATTAGGACTATTTAACACAGAGCGAAAATCTAGTTTACCTTTGAGGCGAGTATTTATGTCTACCCAATGTCCAATAATTCCTCCCAATAATAGAATACTGACTCCATTTGTGAAGCCATACACAGCTGCCAGACGGAGGTCACCGCCATCAAATATCACCAGGTAGAGCCCCACAGCAAAGTGCCACATGCGGTCACCCTGAAAAAAAAATTAAGTGTCTATAGGGGCCTATAGGACTGAGAACATGGAAAAACTGGGACTGAAACTGCACATTCCACTTGAGAGGTGCGATAAGTGGATGCAATAAAAATATTTCGAATTTGGTTTTCTTTTAGCTTTTAGATACTTATGACGATTCAAAACCAAAGATAAAGGTTTATATTACAGAAGTATATAATAAATAGTGAATGGAACGAGGTGCCACCTCTTTCAGCCTCTCCCACCCACACAGAGCTGAGAAAGTTGTACATTAAACTTAAAGTTCAGGTTAACACAAAGTTGAAAATAAACTTAATCAAAACTCACCCAGGATGACATAAAATATGCGATGTAAATCGCAGCATTTGGGCTCTTCAGCCATACAATTGGTCCAACGGCTGAAAGCAGGTGAACGCTTTACAATCAATACAATTTATTTATATCGAAATTAACATACAATAATACGGTATATAAAAAGCAAATGTTACAGTCATTGTAACATAAAGAAGAGTAAGATGGTATTACTAAATTACCGGTATATAAGTAGGACCTATGCTACAACGTGGAGTAACAATAAACGTTTACTGGGTGTAGTGGGTGTAGTGATTTTTGGAGAGTGGGATGAATAAAACTGAATCTTTTAATATTTTCTTTTAATTATTAATAGGCTCCTCCACTACAGGCAAGGAGCGGTAAATTGGTGTGGCCAATAGGCCCTATAATAGGGGTATTATTGTCCTGTTTATTCGCCCATCTACTTGCCTATAGAGGAGGAGCTCACAACATTTATTTACCACTTACATGGAGCGGGATGTCGGGAATCTTGTTCATCCATATTGGCTCAACTTTACCTCTGCTATTACACACATGTGTGCGTTTTGTTGAATTTCCGAATTTGGTCCATGAGTGAGGATAATATTACCTGGGAAAAAATACAGTATATTTGCATAAGAGTAGAAATGTAGACTACGGTACTATAAATAGTATAAATATTGTAGGGCCTATATTGTAATATATAATAATTATATGGTATACCGTATTCTAGCTTGAATATCTTATTGATGTTTTCAGAAAGAAAATGTAGGCCTATTCAGACAAAAAACCCCTTCAAAATATTCAGATAAATTTGGTTAAAGAAATTGGTGTCAACTAATATTTTATTATTATAAGTTTATGTCCGTCTTTACCTACTATTGTATCCTCTTGAATACTGCACGAGTGAACCAGTGACTTAGAATATTCATTCTTGGTAGCACATACCACCCACAAGTGTAGGCCAAAACGAGTGGGCCACATCAGTTTGATTTGAACCCTTGGCTTTATTTTATATTTACCCTTCTCTCCAGTGGCTTTCTGTATAGCTAGGCTACATATTAACATAGCCTAGCTTGCAGCCTGGGGTTGTTGTAATAGCTTTGTCATTTCAGCATTCGCACATGAGTGATGACAGGTCCCTACCTGAAATGGCACGACCAGCTTTTTTTCCCCACACAGGTGACAGGAGAGATGGGGGAGGGGGAGGGGTGAAATCGAATGTGGAACGAGTCCCAGGCCTAGCACACACCCTGCCCCATGGTTAAAAACCCAACTACTCTTAAATAAGGCGATAACGCTTTCTCTAATAATGTTTTGGTAGTTCCTGATAACGTGCGATCAGTGAAGGTAGATAAATGAGATAAGCAAAGATAACACTTACCGTCAAACACCATCAAAATAATATCAAAACACAGCAGATAGGCGCCGTGTTTACAAGGGCGATGATGAGTGCTTTATGTAGACTCGTTCTCTTCTTTCCCTATAGATGGCAGTAAAACGCTGCCAACTTTCTAATGTCAAAAGTTTGCGATAGAGAGTGCTCTGCTCGCTCTGTTTCCCGCCACACACCAGAGAGCAACTATTTAGGCCTACTACTACTGAGTACTACTGCTACTGTGCTAGTATTTTCAATGCTTAGACCTATGCTAATAATATAGGAGTAGGCCTATACATGAGTATGTGATTCTACCATTGATATGAGGAACGGATGTGGTAGAGGGGTGGGATCATGAGGGATATGGCGTCAGGTTGGGGGTTAAAATGTGTAATTTGCATTCACAGGTAGGCCTAAACGAGAAGTTTCTGCATGGCCTGTGTTTGCTCTTGTGTCTGTTGTTCTTTCGAGTGCATTTTTTCGCATTCACAGGTCAGCGGGAAGTTTCTGTATGGCTTGTGTGTGCTTTATGTGACTAGTTGTTGTTGCTTTTGAGTGTAATTTTCGCATTCATAGGTCAGCGAAAAGTTTCTTAGTCGGAATTCCTGGGTTGAGAGAACTATTGTCAGAAATCAATTGGTTAACGCTTAACAAAATATAATTTAGAGTATTACTGGTAGGCCTATTGATATTGATTACCTTTTGCCCTAACTTTTCGCCTGCAATTTTGAAACTCCCTCTATGGTTATTATAAGCTTTTATTATACGCTCAAACTTGACATGAAAAAAGGATTAAACATAAAAAACTATTCCATCATGATATCAATTGTGTTGGATCAGAAATGGTTATGCGAACGAATCCCATATCAAACCACTATAGGCTAGGCCTACTACAGAGTTTAATAATACATAAACTAAGACGTCACATGACATTATATAAATGCTTCTACGATGCTAATATCTGAATAATATTTTCACCCTGTTCTCAAAATTTTGATACCACAAAACACAGTTTCACTTCTATCCATATGATATAAAGATTTCCATCAGAACAATCTGACCGTACTCATCATTTGATAGGGAACTTAATTGCCACTATCTTTTTCTATTTTTTCCCTCTCTTGAAAGTTTGTTAACCTCTTTAAAAGATTGATGAAAAAATCCTACGCTCTCCAAAAACATTAAACAGAGGTTTGGTTCTATAAACTCTCAAGGACTATTTAAGTGTACCCGTATCCTTATTTTGACTTGACGAAACCATTCAGAGACAATACAAGGAGAAACCAGGGCGGTCTTGCTGGAGGATTCCGCCATCTTGGTCTCTCCCTCCACCCTGGAGTTCTTACGCTAGACCTTGCGATTTAATCAGATCAACAGACTATTCTATTCAGCCCACCCAATAAATAGAACAGTGATTATTTACAAGTGGGTCAAAAACGACCCACTGTTACTTATTATGACGTAAAAAAAATGCCATGTGTTGACACATGACATTGTGTTGGCGGGACATTGATAACGTCATGTCATGACAGGGTGCACGTGTAAGTTGGTCAAATTCAGCCTAGCTGTTAAAAACCATGCATGCATAGCAGACTCATGTAACTTTAGGGACATTATCTTCATATCATTTTTGTTATGTTAGAGTGACTAATACATGGTGCAAAAACCTTTTGAATATAATAGAACAACGAAAGTGTTGGGAACATATAATTGTAGATATTGGCAATATAACATAAACGACCTTACGTTCCAGATCCTTATGGCTGAGGTTCTGAGCTTCAATTTGATATATGGCCCATGGTGGTGTTTTATCATGCATGATACATCCCAAAATAAGGCCTTTTTGGGGCCTGTGCTGCTCCACTATTAATACGATGCCTGTTGATCAGTGGTCCAGGGGTGTAGCCTGTAGGTCCCGGCTTCACGTGCCAGAGGCAGTGCAGATTGACAGAACCTTGAACACACAACCCTGATGTTTCTAAGCAAAATGTCTTGTCACTCAGCCATATAGCGTCTGTTACATTGGCAAGGATATCAGACTTTAAACGGTCCTGTCCACGGGTATGTCCAGGCTTCCTAGCAGGGGGCCAGTGGTATTCTTTTATATTTTTGTATAATATTTCTTGGGGTTCCAAATGGTCCCAACAAGACGTTACAGCAAAAAAATAATGACTTTTGAGAACCTTGATAAACACAAGAAATGCCCACCATTTTCCTCTTCAATACTAGAAAATGGGATGTGAGTCTTCAGAACCTTTATGATAATGCCAAAAAATCAAGTAAGGAGTGGGAAAATTCAGTAATTAAGGTGTGGGAAAAAAATGTTCTCTGATTTCCATTAAACTTGGTGCTGGTATCCGCCAGGTATCAGTAGTAGTACCCCCATAACTTTTATTATCATTATACTAAAGTTTTAAGATGATGGGATGAATTATACAACTTTTGATTTAAATGTACTAACTAAGATCAAACAAGATAAAAACAGCTTTCCTGAAAGTGGAATATCACTTTTAAAGTAAAATAGGATAGCTGTGATTGCATTCTCCCGGTTCTGCAAACTGTACATTATATGGGATGTCCGCATATCAGGGGGAAAAGAAGTGCGAAACGTATAGTTTCTTTCACTAGTCTTTAATAAAGAATAATCTGGTTGAAGGAATTGAAAGACATGCATGACGTGAGGTCAGAATTGAAAGACATGGTATGAGGTGTAGACGAAACTGAATTTCCTCGTGGTGGTTAATTTTTACTTCCTCCTTTTAATGTGTAGTCCAACGGCAATTCACATTTCCATTAATACGCATACTCGTTGAAAATACTGATGATCGAGAATGCCCCCATAGTTATTTCCGTAGGTCCTAAAGGTATGTTGACAATTTGGGACTGTCAGCTGGAAGTGACTACGGGACTTGAACTTGGCAGCAATCATATCTTTTTCTTAAAGTGATCAGGACGTCCAGTCCAATTCCTGAAAAAGAATGAATTGAATTAATGATAATTTCGTATTCAAGTGTGATAAACATGCATGGGCTAATTTTATACATCAACCTACAGCTTCCTGATAACATGGTTTGTAGTCTGGGGAGGTCCTCAACATAAATTGTGACATTAAAGTGGCTAAGATAGTTAAAATGAGTAGTCATGGAATCGTGTGAAACTTTGTCAGTGTAATCATATATAATAGGTATAGCAATATCTGAAGTATTGAATATCAGCATTGCGTTTTTTATTCAATGACTAGTGAATATGTGTAATGAATGGGTCAGAACATAAACCCATGTCAAATCCATGAGGAAATGGCTTTGGAGACCAGGAGGTGCTGCCAGATTTAGCCCTGGTGGCAGAATGCCCTTTGTACTGACCAGTGCCGACCTGGGTGTTACATAATTCCAGATGTCATCCCAACTGACAGTTTGAATATTGGATTGGAAAGCAAAAACGATTTTGCTCTCTATTTTACCACATATCTGATATAATATGAATGTTAGAGTTTTGATATCCACAGGAGTTATTTAGGAGGGTAAGGTGAACCAAATACTAGAAAATGAAGTAGAAATTCCGTTACTCGATAATCTAGCCCTCAACAGTGAGAAGTGTCACTTTAAACTACAACTAGTTAACAATTATAAAGATCACAAAATTATTTTGAAGGAATAGTCTCACCTGTAGTCCCATTCACTTATGCCCCATCCTTTAACGCCATTGACTTTGAAGAAACACATTCTTTCATGAATCCTAGCCTCCCAGTCATTCCCCATGTAGAATATGGGCATTGCCAATACTTTACCTTCTAAATGATAGCTTTTGCCGGCTAGTTTGAAAGTAATAATACAACTGTTTAGATTCCATTGTTAAAACTAAAGGATTTGTGAGTAGTTTTTGTGGGTTATTAATATAAAACACAACGTTGATTATAAAAATAGTCTGCAGGAAAGGTTCTTTTACAAGTGTATGCATATTCAGTAATTAATCTCCATATATAAACATTTAATGGGGTGGGAAACTTTGGGTTTTGGTAAAATTCAAAACGACCTTAATTACCCGCAACAAAGTTGAATTCAAACTCGTCTGGACTGATACCCTCTTCTCCCAGTTCATGGAGCTCAAAGTCTGTAGAGGAAACCCCATCAAGTTGACCATTTGGATGAATGATGTACCCGATCACCAAACTGTAATTCAGTCAAAGCATTTTAATCAACATAAACATGCAGGATTGCTATTATAATTGGAAAGAAGTTAGGTATGGATCCAGAATTTTCAAAAGGTGCATGCACATGGGGTTGGATGCGCGCACCCCTTCGCTCTTTCATCCACGTGGAATATATTTTGGAATAATGTGATAATTCGGTAATTGAGATAATTATCATGCACACAAAATACTAGAAGCCAAATCTGACATAGGTGTAATTTTCGTTGCTTCGGCGAGATGTATTTTCAAGGACTGTTTCTTTAATTTTGCAGCAAAAGGGTGGTCCGTGTGCCTAAAAAGTGGTCACCATGCACCCCTCTAAATCTACTACAGAAAAGCTTTCTTGTGATATAAACATGATTGTTATCACGAATATAACAAAGCACAATTACCGGGAGAGCGTTCTTGGCATACAAATGTTTCCAATACACACTGCTGTGCCATCCTCCAGGTGGAGGTACTGGATGCCATATCTATGCAAGTCCTTCCAGTCACGGATGTTACCTATCTCACAAACAAATTCCCTGATGAGCAATTGGTAATTTTCAATAGTTTCATATCATCGCCCCAAAGCAATCGAAGTTTACATTGATTTATTTTGTTGACATTGTTTAATTGTTTCCCCAAAGAGCACAACGACAATGGAAGTTGGAAGTCACGATATGGGTCGATAACTTAAGTTATTATAGAGTTAATTAAAGTGGCTAAGATAGTTAAAATGAGTAGTCATGGAATCGTGTGAAACTTTGCCAGTGTAATCATATATAATAGGTATAGCAATATCTGAAGTATTGAATATCAGCATTGCGTTTTTATTCAATGACTAGTGAATATGTGTAATGAATGGGTCAGAACATAAACCCATGTCAAATCCATGAGGAAATGGCTTTGGAGACCAGGAGGTGCTGCCAGATTTAGCCCTGGTGGCAGAATGCCCTTTGTACTGACCAGTGCCGACCTGGGTGTTACATAATTCCAGATGTCATCCCAACTGACAGTTTGAATATTGGATTGGAAAGCAAAAACGATTTTGCTCTCTATTTTACCACATATCTGATATAATATGAATGTTAGAGTTTTGATATCCACAGGAGTTATTTAGGAGGGTGTCGACATTAGGTCTCATTCTTCTCATATTTTATTTTATTTTATTCAACAATTAAAAAGAGAAAAAAAGCACACCAGAAAATAGGTGATGTGTCACAGGAAAATGAAGTAGAAATTCCGTTACTCGATAATCTAGCCCTCAACAGTGAGAAGTGTCACTTTAACTGGTGTGTCGATTTTACTCTGCGGATGGTATGTGGTTTTTAGTAGGGCACAGATTACTAAAAACCTAAAATAATTTCTATGTTAGATCAAACTCATGATGTCTGAAGTAATGGATTTGACTGATGGACGAGTTGGATCACGTCCTTCTATTCTAGTACTTCTATTACTATAATTTCTATTACTATTACTAGTAATATTTGAAATATTTGTGAAACCTGTAATGTTGAAATACTTGCAATACTGTAGTGCTTGTAAACCTACTGGCTTGCGTGTATGCTTTTCTTTACATGTCTGTGAAATTTGTCAAATAAAAATTTGTTTTAAAAAACAACTTTAGCTAAGGAGGCAACTGAAATAATTTAATTTTACCATAACTGTGATCCCGCACTCCCTGCACCTTGATTTCTCTGCTTCCATGGCCGTCTATGTAGATAGTACCAGAGATTTCTCCAAACTGTTCGTAATGCGTTTGGTGGGCTCTGTAAACCACACAACCAAGTCCGTGTCAATTTTATCGACATAATTATAGGAATGCTAAATTATGTGCATTACTTTCTGTGTATAACATGTTCATCTATGGAAATTAATGAATCTCTAAATTAATAATTTTAAAGTCCCGATCGTAAGGTCATTGAAAAGTATCTTTAGATTCTTATGAAATAGAAACATGATGCTTCCTCACTATTATTAGATTCGGATCAGATAAGTTTGGAAACGTTGTAAACATTGACGAGATTTGCTTGTCATCTAAGTCATGTGTTACATGGAAATGAGTCACTAGTCGCAAAATTAAGATTTTCCAAAGAGATTTATTCACATGATCCCTTTGACAGAATGTTTCCATCTTTGGGGTGTTTAGCGCTGTCATGCTCTAAATTCCAAGATTGATATTTTAGTATATCTATGCATATCAGAGGCTATCCCAAGGAATATATTTAACTACTTTCCTATAGTGATTGACCATCAAGAAATATTGCTAACTTGTTTGTTCACACATACAATTATAGAAGTACTTATTAGATATCAGATAAATAATGTTTACCATCTTTGGAATCTTCTAGATCTCAGCTTTTCAAATATGATGGTATCTCGAAATCCATCTTTTGCGTCTTGTGACTCATTTTCTTGTGACACATCACAATATTATGCTACTCACACTCGCAGCTGTTCAAAGAAGTACCTATCCCACTTCTCTCGTGCCATGGCATCACATAGGGCATGGGGGTGAAGGTCAGTATCAAAGTCAAAGAATCTTGTGTAAGCAATCCAGTCCAGCGAGAACTTCACATCCACCTCCTCACTATCGTGGGAATTGGCATGGGTGAGCCTAAAAATAGACATGAAGAGTTGTATTGATTTGCCTCATACCTTATTCAGAAACACCGATTGATCTGTGACAAAACCCATATTTAAACAATGTAATCAATAATTGTTCCAAATCATTTTTGCACATTTCTGATCAGAAAGTAGTCACTAGTCGACATTTCTCTGAATTTTAATCATTTAGAATTATAAATATATTCATCCATTCCACGCCATGCATCATGTATTATATTATACATGCAGTGTATAATATAATGAAATACAATTTCAGTTTTCACCTGAGTTTTCCTTGATAAGACAGTTTCCACTTCTTCATTGGTTCCACTACTTCGAATTTTACTCCTGCTGCAGCGAAAGCATTGGGTTCGCTTGCCTTTTGGGCTGTATCCGGCAGGTCAGGTAATTCGAGCAATCCCAGATCTGGAAACTACGAACAAAGTCATTGTTTTATAAATATTATGCAATCCTGATAATATAGGCTCAGCGTTGAGAGAGTCCCTCCAAACTAAGGAAAGGCATCTAGCCCCAAACCACAAAAAGCCATTACAATTCCATTAGGATGCCTCCTCCAGGGCCAGGAAAGCCATTAGCGCAGTAGGCGTCCAATCATTGACATACTATTCTTATCTGATCTGAGAGGCTATAAGCATCCACATAGAATTTAACTGGATCACGCATAGATCCAAATACAAGCATGTAAATGAATGGTGGAAGTATCCGAACGTATCTGCTCTGGACAGGATTACAAAAGCTAGTAATGGTTAAATTAAAAATAGCGATGTTTACCCGAAGGAAGAGCAGAGTTTGTATGAGATTATCCTGTCTTCTTGCTGTTGCACCCACGAAAAACTCTCCTTTGGAATTAGCTCCGTTAAAGTACACTGCATCCACCGCCTATATCAAGGAATGTTACATGCATCAGGACATAATATTATACGTCTATGTTGTCATTGTTAACAATAATCAATTGGTTCTCGATGTCGATGTCGATGAATATGGATTCATCTGTCATTAACATCCTTCAAATGAAATTATTCTTTGAAAGATTTATAATTTATAACATTGTATACATAGAGATTATTGTAGATCTTGATGCATAATAATGGAATTAAACATTATTTAATTTACTGTTTAAACCGACTTGCTCTAACTGTTGCTAGTTGATATACTATGAGTTTTATATACCGCTGCATACATCTGCCCTGTTTCTCAACTCATTTAGTCTCTTGACTCACCAAGGGGTGCTTTTCATATTCGGGCAGAACCTGTGCCTTTTCCATTTCTGCAGGACTTGAACGCGATCGTTTTCCATAACCCGCGTCTTCACCCTTTGTTTCCCTTTCCTTTTCATTCTGCCGTTGTCTGAAATACAAAAGGCATCTAAAAATCCAGAATTTGACGGTGAACCATTTTGACGGCTGTGAATAGGATCCTTTGATTTTCGGTGGATCCTGTGTTGTCAGGAATCTCAGGATGACCAAGGTGACTCCACCAATTGCTATATAGAATAGCATGATTGTAAAGGTGTGTCCTTACTATGAATTACATTAATTAGTATCAATATGTTGTTATTAAATGGTCGGGCCCTGGACCAAACAGGTACCGGAGAAGTAGGACAGGGCCTGCGGTTCAAGGGTTGATGGTCAAAGTACAGTTGCTATATATAAGGTACATATTATGTGGTCTTGTTTATATCTTCGTTATCTTATAGAGAACATGACTGTAGTATCGATAGAATTCTTGGTCCTCGATTAATTTAATTTTACACCAGGTGCAATTTAATCTGCCAAGTAAATATTTTTGTTAATATTATTGACACTCATTAATTGATGTCGCATTGCATAATTATACAACCCAATCCAGTACCCTACAATTCAACACACACTAGACACACATTTGACGTTGTTTATCTAAGCTCAGAGTAATAGAGGTACTCGGAGAAGGCTTTAATAAGTCTGTCAATAAGAATAAAAAAGGATATTATAACAAACCAAATGCACGAATTGCTGTAACCCAGCAACACAAGCACTATCCCCCGCCCCCCCCCCCCTTACACACATGCGATCAATACTTTTCAAAAAGGCATTTTACTCCTAAACGTTTGAAGTATAATGATGACAATTAAGGTAATTGCCCAATAATCGCGGCTCTAGTATATATTTTTAAATACCAGATTAAGACAAAAGTTTTTCTCACTTGTTAATTATCCTCGATTATATTGGTAAGTAAATAACATGATAAGTATAATGATATAAGTAAAGTGCATTGCACAGTTTAATAATCAAATCGTATTAAAAATGCGGCGGTGAAGACGGTTTACGTTATCTTTTAAATGCGACAACTAAAGTTAGATTTTAAAAAGATCTGATGAAGTGTTTACAATAGGAATGTAGGAGGCGTGCTGAATGTGCACGTACGTACGCTTAACACCAGTGTCGCTGCGAAGACATGACGTCAGTACTGAAGATGACCGTTGTCGGCGCTGCCGAATCCTGTATATCATATTATATACGACATCATGCCATGCTCTGGTTACTACAGTGTCGATGTCGTATACCAGGTAATGTAAGTAGATAGATCAATTAGTACTACCATACTTCGGAGCGTGGGTGCAATTTCCGATAAGAAAAATAGAGAAGTTGTACATTGCAAAGTTCCACAGTGTATTCCAGAAGTTTAATATAGGTAAGAATATTGTGCTTCACAGTCTTCACATTTGTTTTAGATTCATAACCATACAACCACGGTCTTACCGGAGGAATTACCCGTCCTAAATGAACGGCGGGATTGAACGGCGGGATCTCCCAAGGAGGATACGGAGTTTTAGCTTCATAAGATTGACCCACATCTACAGCTTCAGTTGGTATAACTCTTAGTCATACGACACAAGTAATTTTCTCTATAGCCCTGCATAATTTATTCTTCCTGTAACTTCCAGAACACATGGGACGTCACGCATACAGCAGTGCAATCATTTGGTTTCAGGTAATACATAGTGTACCCCTTTGTATCAAGATTCATAATTTAATTTAAGATTAAGTGCATCGACATAGGCCAGATATGTAGCAATGCGATATCGACGGTTGGCCAACCGATAAGACTAAAGAGCATGCACGCTTAGACATGTGCATTTAAAAAGCATTGTCAAACAACGTTTAGTAGGTTACAATCTGAGAAGTAGAACACGAATATTAGTCGATATCGGTGCCCGGTGACATGGCAATTCAAATCAAGATAATAATTAATACGTGGTTCCTGAATAATATATGGGTCTGGCCTATTTAATAATTATTATTATATATTATAGGCAATTTGATTAATCTAAATACAATGTTTGTCATGCAGTTGATTTAGAGAGAAATTCGAAACAAGCCATATAGGCTACTATAGTGTATGAAAAGCGCATAATGATATCATCGTCATACATGTGTATAGCCTATTATAGACGCGGCCTACAAGCAATGGTAGGCTACATTTCGAACGATCGGAATTTGCTTGTTAACTTGATACCTCCGGGACGTCGACCTGTATTGCATACAGTGTCAATAATATGATTATATGTCCAAATTCTAGTAAGTTCAATGTATGTTTTAACTATATTGGCCTCACACAACTAATATCCATTTTGCTATTTTATGAAAAGCAAAACGTCGGGGATTAATAATTGGTGAAGAGTTAGGTCAAATTATGGGGAAGAGTTAGGTCAAATTATTTAGATCTGATATTTATAGAAATCGAAAATCAATTTCACGGTTGCATTCTTCAGAGTATTCCTACAGTTGCGAATTGTCGCTAAGAAAACACAAAATCGCCGAACTGTGACCAAATGTCCCAGACACTGCGTGGTGAAATGGCTGACTGTAATGTGTGGGTGCAGCATTTATACACTCAGCAATGTAAGCTAATCGTGAGAGGATATAGGCCATTTTGGTTTAATACAGATAACTGCTATAACACCATGCACTCTTTTCAGCTCTGGAATAAGTAATTGATTGAGGAATACAATATAGTCTACATGCATAGATCTATAGACTAAAGACTGTTGGTATTATGCTTACACTAATAAATTGAATGTATACAGTTACAATACAGGTATACGGTCTAGCACGAGAAGCCCCGATTCGTAGTTAAAGGGGTATAGTAGGTCGCTGCACATGGTCAGAGAGCAGAACCGTACTTTTAATGCATTTTACTCTGCAAGAACTGGACAAGTAGACACACAGTAGAAAAACGCTTTATCTGCCCATTTTTAATGTTCCCAACAAACGTATGTAAGTTGATGAATGTGCAGAGCAAAAATAAATACCTGATGGCCAATTTTATTTGACTAAATGAGAACGTTTTCATAAGTCATTAATCAAGTCAAATGTGACGGGATTTTGGCAACCTTGGTGCAAGAAGTTATGGGTAGCCGGAAGTGATTAATAAGGGAAGGAGTAAAAATAAGTAATTGTTGCTTCCTATAGTCGTAATCTCTACAATATATATATATGTAATATTACAGACTTTTCCCCTTTTTTCGCACATATTACACATACCCAAAATACATTACTTAGACACCTTTTCCTATTATCAACCAGATATTCCTATTTCTGGAACAAATAGCTTCATGGCACCGACTTTTTCTTCATTACTGAGATCTTTTCTCCCATAACCAACCACCACAAAGCGATTACAAGTAGTCTTTTTACTATTACCATTCCCCTATTACCTATGTTCTGTGTCATTGGCTGTTATGACAGATCTCAGCTGCTCTTTTTCAACTATTACCATTAGGATTGGCTCCTTTTTCACCTCTGTCCTAATGGTAATGGATAGACTTACCCACCTTGTTTATTTTTATAATTTAAAAGATATCAATATATACAAAGAAATGCAATTTATCCACACACAACTACTATTTCTTGGGCAAAACAATTGTATAAAATAATTATTCTTTAACAGAAATGAAATGTATCATATAATAACCAACTTCACTTTGGGCCGATTTCTGGTCTATGAAAATAGCCTAAGGGACTTAGTGCTAGTCTACTAGCTAACAGTCAACCACCACATAGTAGTATATACAAATGAGGGAGTCACTCAGGCATATATGAGATATCTTTCTGTCAGAAAAAACATAATATCCCAAATCCAAGATAATATCTCTGTGGATATTAAAATATCCATAAGACATGTTGTGTTGGAATATCAAAGTGATAAAGAAAAGCGAAAAAGAAAAGCATTAGATATGTTGGATATTTACTATTACACATTGATATCCTTACCGATTAGGGACAAAACAGTAAAATTGACCAATTTTGTGCAGTGATTTGATGTGTGGATAATCACTCGATGTAGGTCTATCATAACTGTGGTAAAAAAAGTGGGGAATGTGATGAAATACATCTACACGTGTCATACAAATCATTTTGCTGGTTTATTAATGACTGGAGTAAGTAGAGACCCAAGTAAGTATTTAGCCCGAAAATAATCCAGTCCAAAAGTATTCAGTGGGAGCTTTTACTAGACTATAGAAAAAGATAGACTTGCTGTCTGACTCTAGGAGCGGGGAGAGTAAGAGCTACTAGTATCTGGGACTAATAATACCTAGAAATAAATAGTATAGCAAGATTACCATGTATGAGGTGGATTATATTCGCCGAGTAAGCTCAGAAGCAAAGAGGCCTCAGCTTTTCCTATTCACTAAGAGTACTTAGAATATGTTTGGGCCTTTTTGGACCCCAAATTAGTAATTGACAACCAGTTTGTTATTGGTTGGAGGGAGAGAAGCAATAGTGATCAGTTTGTTAAAGCAGGTAAACTAGATACTTTGTCAATGCAAAATGAAATGGGGCTACTTCATTCATGCTAAATGAATATCACTGGGAAGGTTTGATTTCTATGGATGAAGTAGAAAGACGTGCAAAAGAAGAGATCTTTTTGTCAATATTGTTTGTGCTAATTTGAGCGGCAGCAAATCAGAAACGTCGTTGAGGAATAATGCTACTCCCATGACAACCAAATTCATAAGGTTCAACCAATCAGTAAGGCAATCGGCTCCTAATTGTCCAAATGTATGTCAATACCCCATGTGTGAAGGAGTAAGCAAGGTACTTTAAATGGCGGTTACTTCTACACTTCGAAATTCACCAAAGGATTTTAAGCATGTTCTGGATTTTAATAGAATAAAGGTGGGAGTAGTTTAATAAAAATCGGTATTTGTGTTCCAAACATACTCTAAACGGCCCAAACTGGT
This sequence comes from Sthenelais limicola, assembly GCA_942159475.1. Classification (NCBI taxonomy): domain Eukaryota; kingdom Metazoa; phylum Annelida; class Polychaeta; order Phyllodocida; family Sigalionidae; genus Sthenelais; species Sthenelais limicola. Next base: position 63,275,002 of record OW804097.1, on the reverse strand, counting down.
TAGAAACTAATATGTTTTGTGGCCTTGGTTATTGTCTTTTCTTGACCTGCTTCGACCTCGCGGCCTCAGCTGCCAAAAAACAACAATGACCTCAGCTCCAAAGCATGAGTTTCTAACCCTTGCACCCTGAGTTTCCTACACATGCATAATACTCCTCAACTAAACCAAATCAGAACATTAGGTAGGTAGACTATATATATTTAGCTCAAAACATTTAATTGCGTCAAAACCTGGCATGAGTTCATGCCTCGGATTAGGTCTATAGGTACATTGGATGGCATTCAAATCCAAACAAAAGATCTGGTCAAACGCCTACAACATACAGTGGCTATACAGTGGCTATAGCGTTTAGATAACTGTCGATGATGGCAGCAGAAATTTATATTCCCATTGCGCAATAATATAAAATGCTACTTTGTGAGTCCGTCCTATGAATATCATTTTTAAAAACACAGTAAAGCAACACCTTAATTTGAAACATTGAATTGCAATTTTTATCCTTAAAATGGAGCACATTCATAGGTTACATCCTCCTCGCCATTCTGACACCCCATATTTGTAGGGCCACGTTGGTGCGGCCGATTCCCGTTCTTAGTTTGTTGAGGCATTTCCATCGAGCCCACTTTTTGTCAGGACCATGTGGCAGGCAATTTTTAGCGCTCATGACCATAGGCATTGATATTGGCAGGCTGACAACCCTCTTTCCCCACAGGTATGATCTGGTACTGGCAGCTTAATTAGTGTGGGCTTCATTGTGGAAGCTCTCTTGATTTGAGTCTTTGAGTAGTGTATAGTCTTGAATCTCAGACTGTATTTGACTAAATATTATATAATGCATGGTTGTATCATACCTCAAACGAATGAGATACAGATATTTGTTATAATTCATGTTGAGAGAGAAAGGGTGAGAGAAAACAGGAGCAGAGGAGAGAGGGATGCAAGGATAGAGGGAGAAGAGCAGGGAAGGGTTAGAGAGAAGGGGAGGGGGACAGGGAAACAAAGAGCGAGAGACACAGGTAGAGGGGAAAAGGAGTGAAGACAGAGAGCTAGGGAGGGTAGAGTAGCATAAAAATAAAAAGGTTTAAAGTGACACTTTAAATCATTTTTCAACCATTTTCTAGATCAGTATGTCAGTAATGACTACCCAGAGCAGTAATGTATGAAAGACATGTATTTGGAGTATTTAAGAGTTTAAAACTACAGATTTCTATCTGGTTGATGTTTCCTCTCAGACACAACAGCAATGTCTCTTTGGTTGGAGGAAGTCCCCGAGCCCTCTTATCATAATTGGTTGAGTGATACCACCTGGATGGACAGGGTATACATCACTATGTAGCTCCTGCCTGCTCCTACTTCACATCCCTTCACCAGTCACTGAGGGCAGCAATCTATTGTCAAGTTACTTCTCTCTCAGATTTGAATTCCCAAATGGAATCTCTACCACATACTACATTAACAAATATCAATTAATCTAAGGAATATATAGCGTTGGTATTCCACACCAATGTCCCTACTTATGCAAGTTATTGAAAACTACAATCACATTTCTAATGATACCTAGTCAAAATAGTGATCTTAGCCACTTAAAGGGGAACACTGGACTGAGTATAATGCGTTTTCAGACGTTGGGAAAAACTATAATATGATGTTCTGTAGGTTGTAATATGTAATTCAATTATTTATAAATCACTGGGGAGTAATTGTCTGTGTTATAACTGGCTATTATCCGGAATACTGGCAGCTACCATACTCCCAGAGTCCTATGTGAGAGTGACGTCAGCGAAGCGCAGCTAACTTCCGTCACTCTGTAGGTAGTGTTATTGTATACAGGCTGCCCTACTGTATGCTACTATTTTGGTCTGCTCAAATCACTTCTTTTCAATAATGCCTGACTGTGAGGCCCATGGATGTTACACCAGAACTAATGAGGAATGAAAAGACCCTATGGATCTCATTGTTTACATTTTCAATGGAAGGATAATGGAAGGTGCAAAGAATAAACTTCCTCCTCCTCATTCCTGATCACTACCAACTTGTTGTTGACTAGTCAGGTTTACAGCCTTGCATGCATTAAGTACTAATGGAAAGCTATTTTTATTCATAATATAAAAGTGGGGTTCATTAACATTTCCTATATTGATAGATCTTTACTACCTTTAGAGCTGAGCTACCCCTATATTATATCATAAGGTCCTATCATTATTATATGTGATATTAGCTCACAGGTATATCTGGGAGTATGTCTGTTTATTCAGGAGGATCAGTCATGTGTTTATAAATGGCTTTCCATTCATACCATAGAGTGGACACTGTTTACTGTAACATTCATTAGACCGTGACCACACACTGACCAGCAGATCGGTAGTTAGCCTGCCCTCTTTAGTGTCATACATCTAGCAATATGGAAGCACCCAGAGCTAGCTTTGGGGAGAGCGGGACAGAATTTACTTCATTGATTCTGGCAATATCATTGCACAGAAATGCCTAATATAATGAAAGATACCAGTATTTAACCATACTTGAGCTGTATGACCAGCAATTGTTCCAACCAGTGTTTTACTTTAAATAGGGGACCCATTGTCCATTATTATAATAGCCTTTTAGATGGATCGGGAATGTTATGATGGACTTGTCGCCGAATCCAGACATACAGAACTAAACTTTCGATTTGTTTGTCCTTCTGTCCTTCTTTTACTTGGATTAATCTTTAATATAATATATTAATTGCAGTTCTTAGAATCAGGGATTGCAGTAGAGAAGGAGTTAATGCAGCCACTTTCATGTGACAAAGTGAGTGATACTTTCTTTCTTTTTGTCTGTTCTTTTACCAACTAAATGACATGTATAATGCTTAAAGATGTTCACGAAAATGAAAGTTAATTTTTGGTTGGGATAACACATGTTAAAGTATCTGGGGTGATTAAAACATACTTGTAAAGTAACAAAAGGTAAACGAGGCATAAGGGACCTAAAATATTTTTTTCTTGAACATGATAATATATATCATCTAAGGATTTAATTTTAAAATCATACTTAGTAAAGTAAAGTTAGTCCGTAATGGTATAACTGTTCTATTCTAGGTTGCTGTATCAAATACGGGACCCGGCATCCATAATATCTTAGAACATCTCAGGAAATGTCAGATACAATGGAAAGTCAGTGTAAAGACAAGAATGACATAGCTCAGCCAAGGCACAAAAAACGCTTCAAATGTGGTGTCTGTCGACAAAAATACACAAAATACCTTGAATTTATAGAACACATTCTATCTCATCCTCTCCTGGATATGAACATCCTCTGTGTGGGATGTGGAATGTCTTTCTACTATGAAAGTGGTCTTCGACACCATTTGAAAGTTACTCGAGTATGCAAGAAGTTCCAAAGGAAACAGGACAAATTTAAGAAAGGCCCATTCAAATGCACCAATTGTAGAAAAAAATTCGCCAGGCTTTCCAACATTGTGCAACATCTAGAAATGGAAAAAAAGTGCAGAATGACTTTTGACATACTGAGAAAAAAGCTTATTGAGAATTCGTACCCAGAAAGACCAGTTGATAGTCAATTAAAGAGCTCAGACCGATCTAAAGAAGGCGAATCAGCATCACTACGCATGCGAAAAGGACAGATTGATTGTATCTATGTTTCTCTTAGAATAAGAAGCATACCAAATGAAGCCATCAATCACAACTGTCCGTTCTGTCAGCAACGTTTTTCTGCACGGAAACAATTTATGCATCACCTCAGGTATGCACACAACTGTGAGATGCAAATGGATACTAGCAACCTGCAATGTATTCGTTGCAACCAAAGGTTTCGAAGTTTAGGGAGACTCATGAACCATTATCGTGAATCAGAGAAGTGCTGCCATAAGTATATAACAAAGGCTGATATCAATAGACATGTTCGATTCATAAAAAAACCCTCTGACATTCAAAGTACAATGTCTGACAGTGATGCAAGTACCTCCAGTGATGACCTACATAGCAGAGATGCCAACAGGAGATATGTAAAGAAAACGATTAACAAAATTTCATCAACTGAAGGCCCATCAAGCAAAGCAGGAACCAGGGAAATTCCAAATGCTGCATCATGTGGTGTTAAAGCTCCCAAAGTCCAAGAGGCAGGAACTGGGCAGAATGGTTGTACAATGTCTGACAGTGATGCAGGCACCTCCAGTGATGACCTACATGGCAGAGATGCCAACAGGAGATATGTAAAGAAAATGAGTAACAAGATTGCATCAAGAGAAGGCCCTTCAAGCAAAGCTGGAACCAGGGAAATTCCAAATGCTGGATCATGTGGTGATAAAGCTCCCAAAGCCCAAGAGGGAGGAAAAGGGCAGAATGGTTGTAATGGAGATAAAATGGCAGCCAAGCATGGCACGAATTGCCAGTGTGACTGTCATAGTAAGACAGGTCATATACACCAAGACACTTTGCACCAAAATGAAGGAGTCACCCATGTACTGTCACCATCTTCGGCATGTGATGTCATTAAAGAAGCTGGAAATGGAAGCAATCCTAAGCAGTGTGACAAAGCATCCCCGCCTACTGCAAAAACTCTCAGATATCCTAGAAATCTTCATGAAAACTACAGAGTAAATGTAGTTTTGGAGGATATTGGGAAAACAAATGATACAACATATGATCCAGAAGAGGAATTCGTATGCAAGCCTTGCCATAGTGTATTTGGAACTGAAAGGCTACTTAGATTACACAATCTTGAGGAGCACCCAAAACAATTTGAACGTTTATATGTTTGCGTAAAATGTAAACGGAGCTATAACCACAGTGCTTCATTGTATGCACACTATCTTAACTCTAAGTATTGCAAACGAATGTTTAACAAACTCAAAAACTTGGTTTGTGATGTTTGTAATTTGAGATATTCAAGTGCGGTTTCATTCATGACCCACCTCACAAAAAATGCAAAATGTTTAGAAAGGTGTGAGGGGAAATCTTATACTAATCAACAAACACAAGAAAGCTGTAAAGACAATGAAAAACCCAAAGCATTTGACCGAAATTCAAAAGATAGATCAGAATCGATAATATCAACATTAATTGAGCTTCAGGAAAAAAGTGAACCCGAAAAATCTTTTTGCAAACAGTTGATAGGAAAAAAGCAAAACAGCACACAAACCTACCAGAAGAAATACATGTGCTTGGGGTGCAATTTCGCATTTGTGAATAGTTATGGCTGTCGTCGTCATCAGAGGATGAAAAAATGTGGGAAGCCAGATGAATATGGCAGAGTGATCAAGATGATCCTCGTGGACAGAAATGGTAGTTCTCAAGAACTAAAGGCTGCATATGTGAGGGGATTAAGGCTTAAAAAAGAATCTACATTCCATTTACAACAGCATGGCAATGGCAGCAGAACAGAACCCACTCATACCCACAATGCCATTCCTAGAAGGAAAAGGTACATTTGTATTGGTTGTAATATGTCATTTGCATCTCCATATGGATGTCGTCGGCATCAGAAAAGTAAAAAGGTATGTGCAGAAAAGACTGCCAAACATGAGAAAAAATACAGAGTTGCCTTTTTTAGCAGAGATGGTATTTTAATTGAAAATGAAAGAAACAAGTCATTGCAGAGGGAAAAAGGTTGTAATTTAGTAATTGAAGGTAGAGGGAGTGAAAATAATCAACTTGATGATTCAAACCAAGTGATAACGGCTTCTCTAAGAGATTCTGAAGAAAATGATATTCTATGCAATGAACTGAATGCAACTAAGGGCCATAATTCACTTCCAGATTCTTCTGACACTATATCTGTTGAATCAAACTACTTGAAATTAAAGACAGATTCAAGACTCATTGAATCCTCGTTAAATGATATGAATTCTGAAATGAGTGGTCATTGTACCTTTTCTAAGAATGCTGAAGAACCAAATAAGGTCAAGTCAAACACCAAAGACTTTGGATCCAAACTAAGCAAAGCCAATAACCCTGATTCAAAGCTAAATTGTGATGCTGCCAACACATCCCATCATAAAACCTTAATACCTCATGCAAAATTGCAACAAGTTAAAAGGAACTGCCCAAACAACCAGAATGAAGGTATTAATGAATTGGTCCCCCCAAAAAGAAGAAAAAGAACAAATCCAACCCAAAGTCATGGTGTTCATAATGATAGCACCAAAGGCAGAATTGACAGACCGCGTTGCAAACATTGTTCCCAAACATTCAGTTGTACATATCATCTTAATAGACATGCACAACTAAATAAGGTGTGTTGCAAATACTACAGTTCCTTGAAAAAAAATATGTCAGAGGTATTAAAACCGATTTTTAGAACAAGCAAATGTCCACATTGTGACAGAAAATTTTATTCTGGCCTTTGTTTGCAGAAACATTTGATCAAAGATGCCAGTTGCAATGCTGAACATAAAAGAGAGAATGGAGAGAAAATATATAAATGCAAAATATGTGGTAAACGTTTAAAGGGCATGGTGGCTTTATTAAAGCACAGGCAAAATATTCATAACATGTGGCCCGCGGAAAAAAAGAACATACATCCAAAGGATTTATCCCAGACTGCTGCAATTGTATGCATAGGCTGTCAGACAACCCTCAGGAATAAGTCCAAATTGTTGCGACATTTACGGACTTCAGTCACATGCGTTGTACAATATTCAGCAAAAGAGCTTGAAAAGGTTGGCATAATAAATCCCAAAGACGGTTTGCCACCTCTTGTTTCTAATAAAGAGATAAGAGAAAAGAAAGGACACCTTTTTGAAATTATAGTTACAGGTACACCAGAAAGTCAGGACATAGATGGTATTGCCTCGAATATCCCATCTTCCCTGACCGTTATGAGTCCTAGACAAGAAATCGAAAAAAGTCCAGACAAGAAAGCATTGGCTGAGACTTCAGATGATATGTTACCAGATCTCAACATTGATGATTGGAATTATGTAAAAGGAAACGTCCCAGAAACCTTAGGGTTCAATGATCTGATGGACGATATTCCAGCAGAAATATCCAACCACAACTCACCAGTTGTGCATCACAACTCATCAGTTGTGTATGTCACTACAAACCACTCACAAAGTCCCCAAGGTGACTCAATGCAGTTCGAAACTATTGCTATAAAAGAAGAGACTGACAGTGACAGCCTTCCGGATATCTCTTTAATTGACACAATGCATGATGGTCCCCTCATTGAAACAGACAGGAATATTGAATCCGAAAAGAGTCCAAAGAAGATGTTCAATGACACCCATATTTCTGCGCTCAGGGACATATTTAGAAGTGTTCTTAAAGGTAAAAAGCAAACTTCAGAGGTTGAAACATCAGGTACGATGGGCAGTGAACTTTTTACCGACCCTTTTGAGTTAGATGAAGTAGTTCCATGTAGTATGTGTGGAAAAATACATCAATTGCTTAGCAACTGTTCGTTTCATAATGAATGAAACAATAAACTCCTAGCAATAGCCTATGATGTTCACTCTACAAACTCCCTCAAACCACATTTCATTGCACACCCAGAGGATTTCGCCCTCCTGGACTGTATGGAAATAGAACTAATCACACTCAGCTCACCAAAACTCTACAGAAACCATATGATCCTCTACCAACTGCCTCTAACCATGAAGCTAGTTGACAAGCACATTGGTACCAGAATTCAGGCTCTCTAAAAGAAGGCATACTTAAAGCAAACTCAAATAATTCTGCATCTACGTTATGTAATGACCAAGTTCAGTGTCAATTTAGACACATTACCATGGTATTGAATTGTATTATACTCGTTAATTTTTTAAAATGATATCTTGATGTACCAACATAAACAATACATATACCAATCTGATATCGATTCTCCAAACATCGCCCACAACACCACATACCAACCCAGAACTACATCATCCTACACCCTCCAAAACACCCAACATCCTTCACCCTGTTACCCACATATACCCACATCTCCCTTCACTTAACAACATCATCGTCCTACACCAACCAATCACAACAGACAAATGCATCAACATCCTACCACAAACTATGTAAACCTTCCTGTAACCATATTGATGCATACCCCTGAAGAAGATGTAGATCGAAACAATGGGTGTCTGTAATAAACTTGGGGAAAAAACTCACCGCAAGATTAGTGTTGTAGACAGTTATTCCACCTATTTGTTGTCCGAAACGTTGGATCATACTGTCATGAAATAATCCCCCTCTGCCCCGCCCTCTGCCTCCACTCTTCTTCTCTCTCCCCCTCCCCTCTTCTCTTTCAGTCTCTCCCTCTCTCTTTCTCTCCCTCCCCTCCTGCTCTCCTCCACTCTCTTCTTCTCTCTTTCCCTCCCCTTCTCTCCCTCCACCTCTCTCCTCTCCCTTCCCCACTTCTTCTCTCCCTCTCTCATTCCCCTCTGCTCTCTCCCTCCTCACCCTTCTCTTTCCCCCTCTATCTGTCTCTCCCTTCCTGTTCCTCTCTTCACCTCCCCTCTCTCCCCCATCCTCTCCTTCTCTCCCCTCCCTCACTATCTCCCACTCTTCCCTTTCACCCTCTCTTCCTCTCCATCCTCTCTCCCTCCCCGCCCTCCCTTTCTCTCCACTCTTTCCCTTTCCCTTTCTCCTCCTTCCCTATTTTCCCTCCTGCTGTCCCCCTTCCTCTTGCCCTCCCCTTCCCCTACCTCCTCTCTGCCCTCATCCCCAATCCTCTACCCCTGACCCCCCTTTCCCTTTCCTCTCTTCCCCCATTCCTGTCAGCCACTCTTTTCTCCTACCTACCACCTCCCCTGCTCCGCCATCCCCTGCTCCTCCCTCTGCTGCTCTCCATTCTACCTTTCCCCAACCCCTTTCCCTCGCTCTCCCTCTAAGCAGATGGTAGCACCGATATAGTTGTATGTATCACATGATCACCTGCCAACCTAGATTCTATGGCCATGTGATGGGTCATCATGTGTGCCATTTGTCCATGTATATAGAGTGTGGAGATCCTGACTAAAAAGGGCAAAAGCAGTTTTACCCTAGATATCTTCACAGAACCCATATATTACAGGAGATTTATTCATTTCAGGCCAATACATAAAGCATTGATTAAAGAGATAAAGCATTGACCAAACTGGACAAAGCACAAAAACGGTTGGAAACAGTACAGATTGCAAGAACATGCATGACAAAAAATTGGATATTATAATATAGATTTGATTTGGTTTGACAGTGATGATGAGTTAAGGTTTTTAAATAATTCAAATTGCATAGTGCATAGGATATCTATCTCTTTGTAGTGAATTGTGGTTCCTGCTTATTAGTAGTGAACTAAATAGTGAACCATCACCCAGATTCTTGGTTGCTGTGCATAAGATTTACCTTTAGTGAGCCAACACAACTCCTCCAATATTTTACATTAATATAGGGGTCATCCTTAACCATTGGTAAAATCAGAGAAGATCAAAGTTCTTAAGTTTGTTGAGACTGAATACTCAAACAATGCCTATGAAAATATGTGTCCTTAATCTATATCATTTTGTAATGCTTACGGACATTCTTGGGAGAGGATGTTATGTCATATTACGCAGGGTACTAAGTTAGTCTGTATGCCTGCAGACATATGTAAATAACCTAAAAGAACGGAAGCAGAAATTAGAAAATGGCACCGAAGTTGTGTTTTTCTTGGTGGAACTAATAAAAACATTGCCAGCTGTGGATTAATTGTTCCATCTATTAATTCAAAGGTAACAAGTAGGGGCATAAGATATTAAACATTGATTTTATTGTCATGGTTGGTGGTTACAAATTTCTACAACTCTCCACAAACTATTGCAACCCTTCTGCACTGTTTGAATCAACTCTTTGACATAGCCCTGATACGGTGGCACTGAGTGAAGGACTGTGTTCATATAGCTAACCTTTACTGTTATACATAGAAACTACGTAAGGAACTACAAGCCCTTGTGGACTATAGTCACTTTGAATCCAATGTGGTTGTATTCGGTTACATCAACGAGACTACAGGAGAGCATTCAGCTACATAGGGAACCTTTTGGCTACCCTGTCAGTACTATAATAGCTTGGGTGCTAGCACTAGACCTTCTCCTTTCCTAATTGACGCCACTGCCTACTAAATTATTGAATGAATTAATAAACACAATAGATTTTTCCCATCCCTCTGTGTTCTGTGTTTCACTTATATTATCTATGGTTCAATATAGCTAATGAGGCTAAACAAAGACTCTTGACCTTGAGATATGAATGCAAGCCAATGCAATATTAGGTTAAATAAACATTCACAGTACATATCTGGAAATTGTTTATTTTTATATGGTAAGGTCAGGATATGCTTAGATATGAGTCCCAAAGATAATGACTTAAAGGTCTGCATTAGATAAGCATATCTAGCTAAATAAATTATTGCGACGTCTTGAGGAGTTCTTTAAAATTTCCATTATAACTAAATTAAGCTACTGCTCATGGGGGTGGGGTACGAGGTGCGGGTGAGAGGGTGGGTGCAGGATGGGGCAGGTTGATTATTAGATTGGTTATTATACAACTAGCATAGTACCCATTCTTTGGACGTTTAGAATAGGTCGGTTCTTTTTTTAAAGTATGGTCCAGGGAAAGTGTGGCCGCTAGATTACAGGTTGATTCAGGGAAAATCTTTGGCTATTTACTTGTATATGTATGGTTTCTTTTTCTCATTTTCAATGATTACCACCCAAACGCCCTGCTATCGATATGATTCAATGCATTTGTTTTGGTGACTGCCCTGCCTCCTCCGACACATTTGGTGCAGGAGTCAGGGTGGACAGCTGGCATTCATGGTGTGAGTGGGACAAACTGAAGGTTGAGCAAGGAGGATGCAGCATGGCACCAATTGCATGCCTGCCTTAAAACATACAATAGATTGTTACATACTGTGTAAGTGTTGAGAACAGATTACAAAATCGCAGTAAACTAAAGTGTAGCCAACACGTTGGAATGACTGTTTTAGGTATTCAGACAAATTCTCACTTGGAAAAATATTGAAAATGACGGGATAATTGAATGGCCTGTATAGTACCTCGTTAGACGCTATTCTGTCAGTGCACCAGATTTGATTGTCAATTGAAGTCATTTTGACTTTTTCCAGGGAAAAAGCAGAAGGGTGCCGACCGTCAAGAATGGGTAGGAACTGTTAGATTGAAATCTCTCCCCCTCTTGCTCTCACCTCCCCTTTCTCCTCTCTCCCCCTCTCCCCCACAATTCTATCTCTCTCCTTGTCCCCCTCTCTTCCTGTCCCCACTCTCCTCTCTCTGCCCTCTTCTTCTCTCTCCCCTTCCCCCTCCCTTCGTCTCCCCCTTCCTTTCCCCCCTCTCCCTCCCAACTTTTTCTGACCCCCTCCCCTCTTTTCTCTCTATCCCTTGTACCCTCTCTTCTTCCTCTTCGATTCTCACCTGTACTCTCCCTCCCCTCTTCTTTACTCTCCCCTCCTCTCTGTTCTACCTGCCTCTCTCTCTGCCCACCTCCCCGTCTCCCTCCCCTCTTTTTCCTTCTTCACTCTCCCCCTCCCCCTCTGCTCTCTCTCTCCCTCTCCCTCTCTCTTCTCCCCTTTTCTCTCTGCCTCTGCCTCTCTCACTTCTCCCTCTGCTCCCCCTATCCCCTCCACCCTCCCTTCCCTATTCTCTCTCTCCCTCTTCTCTCTGTATCCCACATTCCCTCCCCTCCCCCTTTCCAATTCCCCCCACCCTCTCTCTCCCCTCTCCTTCTCTCTGCCCCTCTTCCCTCTCCCTCTGTTCTCTCCCACTCCACTCTCTCCCTCTTCCCCTCTCCTCCTTCCCCTTCCCCACCTCCCTCTCTCTCCCTGTTGTCAGGGCCTGTGGGACCTCCGATACTATAGTTACACATTAAGGATCATTGGTGGGATATCAAAGGCATGACATACATGCAATTCAAGTGATTTTCATGAGTTGGGTCATGTGCTCTATTTGACATTTGTCCATAGAATAGGCTATAAATAAAGTCTGAATATCCCGATTAAAAAGGGCTTCAAAAGCACATTCCCCCACCCCATATATTCGGGTAGATAAAGTATGGAAAGCCATATGCAACTACCGACAAATCGGAAGAGAAGTCGGAGGATCTCCATAGACTTACTATAGCGACATTTACAAATGTCGGGTAGTACGTCGGCAAGCTTTCTAACGCATCGGCCGACTTTTACATTTATCGGCCGATTTTTCGGGGGCACAAAATGAGTTCTAAAAAAAAATCGGTAAATTTCCAAAAATATCGGCTGTCATTACCGACATTGCTTTCTCCAGTTTAAATTGCTCTTCCACTTAGCGCATAATGAACTTTGTCGGCCGATAAATCGGCGATAAGTCGGCCGATATGTTGGTGACTTAAACTACAATTTGCCGACATGGCGGCCGACATGGCGGCCGTCAAAGTCCGCCGATTATTCATTTTATTCATGGATAAGGGATGAAAAACGGAGGATATATAAGTAAGATTTTCAGAAAATGTACAATGGGAGGCTCTACACATTTAGTAAATTCTGCTAAATTAAGCTGCAATTTAGTCCATATTAGGTAAATTCGAGTATATTTGGTATTGTATTGATTCTAGCAATCTGTTTGGTTAGGTTGAACTGTAAATTGAACTTTATTTTCGTCTGAAATTTGGGTTATTTAAGAAGGTTGGTGAAGTTGAATTGTACATTTTCTGAAAATCTGACTCATATATGTATTAGCTTTTCTTCATGAACAGAATTAAATTCAGCTTGGAATCTGACTTAATCAAATCTGTAAGTTTTGAGGGCAGAGGGTCTGAGGGAGGGCCTGAGGGAAGGGTGACTCAGGGAGGAGGGGGCCAATCTGTGGTCTGAGGGGGCTAATCTGCGGGAGGAGGGTGTGTGGGAGGAGGGATTGAGGGAGGAGGGTATAAGGGCGGAGGGTATGGTGGAAGAAGGATGTGAGGGAGGAGAGTAAAAGGGCAGAGGGTATGAGGGAGAAGGGTGTGAGGGTGGGGTGGGGGGTATGAGGGAGGTGGGTATGAGGGAGAAGGGGGTGAGGGAGGAGGGTATAAGGCAGAGGGTATGAGGAGGGAGGGTATAAGGGCGGAGGGTATGAGGGAATTGGTTGTGAGGGAGAAGGGTGTGAGGGAGGAGAGTAAAAGGGCGGAGGGCCTGGGTATGAGGGAGAAGGGTGTGAGGGCGGGGGGTATGAGGGTGGGGGGGGTATGAGGGAGGTGAGTATGAGGGAGAAGGGGGTGAGGGAGGAGGGTATAAGGGCAGAGGGTATGAGGAGGGAGGGTATAAGGGCGGAGGGTATGAGGGAAGTGGTTGTGAGGGAGAAGGGTGTGAGGGAGGAGAGTAAAAGGGCGGAGGGCCTGGGTATGAGGGAGAAGGGTGTGAGGGCGGGGGGTATGAGGGTGGGGGGTATGATGGAGGTGAGTATGAGGGAGAAGGGGGTGAGGGAGGAGGGTATAAGGGCAGAGGGTATGAGGAGGGAGGGTATAAGGGCGGAGGGTATGAGGGAAGTGGTTGTGAGGGAGAAGGGTGTGAGGGAGGAGAGTAAAAGGGCGGAGGGCCTGGGTATGAGGGAGAAGGGTGTGAGGGCGGGGGGTATGAGGGTGGGGGGTATGAGGGAGGTGAGTATGAGGGAGAAGGGGGTGAGGGAGGAGGGTATAAGGGCAGAGGGTATGAGGAGGGAGGGTATAAGGGCGGAGGGTATGAGGGAAGTGGTTGTGAGGGAGAAGGGTGTGAGGGAGGAGGGTATAAAGGCGGGTATAAGGGAGAAGATGGGTATGAGGGAGGAGGGTGTGAGGGAGGAGGTCTCTCGTCTCTTGTCCCTCATCTCTTATCTCTCATCCCTCATCTCTTGCCTCTCATCCCCCATCTCTTTTCCCTCATTTCTCACCTCTCGTCCCCCATCTCTCACCTCCCTTTCCTCATTTCTCACCTTTCGTCCCTCATTTCTTGCCTCTCATCCCTGTTCCCTCTCGCCTTTCCCCTTTTGAGAGGAAAGTTTTGTCACACTAAGCAGTTTCTAGTCCAATTCCTTGCATATACTACATATATATGTGATGTGTTACAGGGAAATGAGTCTCAATGTTATACTTTTTATTTCCCATATCATTATTCAATGACTTGTCTTTTGGGGAATGTTTTCATTTTTGGGATGTATCTGTACATGTATATGTCAACCTCTCTCTCTCCCTCCCATCTGCTCTCTCTCTCTCTCTCTCTCTCTGGATCCCTCTGCATGTATACAGAGAGAAAGAGAGAGAGAGAGGGAGAGAGCTGTATGAGCAATTCCACCAATTGGTCGTCATTTAGCCAACTATTTGGCTGAATTTTTTAAAATAAAAATTGGACCCAAAATCGGCCGACATAGCGGCCGATATAGCGGCCGACATATCATTTATTTACCGATAAATCGGCCGACAAATCGGCCGATGATCGGCCAACTTGGAGAAACTTTAGAAATATTGTAAATGTAAAAATAAAATTGCCGACAATGTCGGGGCATAATACCGACTATCGGAAAATTACCAACATAGTCGGATTTACACTCTCTCTGTTACCGATTTGTCGGGAGTTTTTACCGACTTTTCATCCGATTTGTCGGTGGTTGCATATGGCTTTCCATAATAAAGTGTTTTTATGTAATAGATTAATAGTGTGAAAATGTCTTTAGGTCCATACATTTTTTAGAGTTTTATCTCTAACATGTTGATGAACAGAAGGGGGTGATTTGTATGGAAGCCCACAATGGAAGCCACAATGTTTACTAAATATCTTTTTAAAATGGTAGAATAAATGGTAGAAAGATGAAAGTTTAGGAACAAAACTTAACTGAGATGAGATCTCACAAAATCTCATGCCTAACAAATGCAAAATGAGTGAAGAATTTGAAGGTGTAGGAACAAGATTTTAAACGAGAAGATATCTCATGATGATGAACAGAAGGGGGTGATTTGTATGGAAGCCCACAATGGAAGCCACAATGTTTACTAAATATCTTTTTAAAATGGTAGAATAAATGGTAGAAAGATGAAAGTTTAGGAACGAAACTTAACTGAGATGAGATCTCACAAAATCTCATGCCTAACAAATGCAAAATGAGTGAAGAATTTGAAGGTGTAGGAACAAGATTTTAAACGAGAAGGTGCCCACAGGCACCACCATGTTGGATTGGTTGCTCCTACTCTTTACGGTTGGTTGCTCCCACTCAATGTCCACTGCACAACAGTGCACAGTGTAGCATTGTGAAGCGCAGCAATCTGCAGCGTTGTACTGTTTAGTGCTGCACTGTGCAGTGCAGCACAGTTTACTGTAGCACTGTTTAGTGGAGCAATGTTTAGTGCAGCACAGCACTGTGCAGCACAGCAATGTTCAGCACTGGGCTTCGCAGCACTGAGCAGTACAGTACTGCACTAACACATTAACAGTCTTATTAACACTAACAACAACACTCTAACATTAGCATTAACACTCTAATATGCTGCATAGTCCTGCACTCTAAAGTGCTGCTGGTTACAGTGCTTCACTCTTATTTGCTGTACTGTGTTGCACAGATTAGTGCCGTGCTGTATTGCACAGCACAGTGCTGCACTCTGATGTGCCATTCAGTGTTCTGTGCTGTGCTATCATTGATGAACATACCATATTCATAGCACCATTATTGCATACTGGTTTCATGAATAAAGCTTTGCACTTCACTTGAGGAAGGAATCCAAGACGGCAGGGCCCATGGGGGCCGCCATCTTGTGCATGAAATCTTATGAGATTTCGTTTCAAGTCTTGTTCATACCTTTTCATATTCTTCACACATTTTCCTTTTGTTAGACATGAAATCTCGTGAAATCTTGCCTCATTTAAATCTTGCTTCTACAATTTTATCTTTTTCACACCTTTTCGTTTTCGTTTTCTCAATTACAGATTTACTTTTCATATTATTTTTTCTACAATTCCCCCCAAAATATTCAGTAAACATTCTGAGCTTCTGTAGATTTGTTTGGGGAGACATATTTAATTCATACACGAACGCTTCTTGCAATCAACATTATATCTAAATACTGTTTCTGTACCTCTACAATGAACTTTCACTATTCTCATAGAAATGTTAAATGTATCACCCGAAATCGTCTAGAAGACGATTTAAAAGATTGTTAGAAAAGCTGACAGTATCAATTAATCACGATTTGCTTTGAACTGTCAGCTTGTCTCAGAGGGAGCTCGAAATACACAGGGCTACACCTACGCATGGCGAAGCCACATGATGGCCTAGTGCCACATGATTTGAGAGAAAAGCAAGCACTTACTCCATGTTCTCTTGCCATATAATGATTTCCCCATGACTTGGGCATCAAAGTTAAGACTTTTGCGTAATTAGAGCTGTAAATAAGACAGACGTATGAACGCACTTCCAGGAACTTCCAGGAAGAAGTTTGGATGTAAATATCTCGGTGAAGTAAATTATTATCAAGTTTCTAGCTCCTCATCTACCTATATACACTTTTAATAATATGTTGTTTTAAAGAAAAATAGTGGAATTTGCAACAATTGATTCCTAAGTCATTTAGAATTAGCTTGGGACACTGGTCGCACTTCTACATGTGTAATGGTGCATACCTTTAATATGTAGAATTAGCTGAGCTCTTTGTTTTATATAAGAAGCTGAAAGATATTGTCTGGTCAGTTAATGGTGCATGCCCTCAGTAGGTAAAGCTAAGAGAGTACTTTTATGTAGGAAACCAAAACTTGTTTTTATCGTTTGCAGTTTGACATATTCTACCTATTTTATTTTGACACCACATGAGTAGTTGAATTAGCCATGTTTTTTCCTAACTATTGTTTGTAATTTAATGACTTGGCCTCTAGTCTAAATGAATATTACAAAAAAATGGAAGAATGTTTTGTAACTGAGGCAACACAATAAAGGGAATTGTTGGGGCTATACTGGAAAAAGAAATTCTTATCAAGTTGTGGGCTTATTTTATTTTACACGTGAAAAAATATCAGGAGATTGTAAAATACAAAACAGACAATCAAATGGGGCTACGGATTGAATGATATGTAAGATTATACATAGAAAAAAATGGGAATAAACATTTCCTAACCAAATTTGGTATAAGGTAATAGATTCGATATTTGTTGTGATAGATACCAAAATCGTTATTATTGTTATCTATAACGTAGGGTAGGCTAGGAGAGTACAAAGATGTGACTATTGGTTGCTCGCCGCTGGTTTAATGAATTGCTCACAGATGGAAGCAGGGTGCAACTTCGTGATGTATATATACATCTCTGAGGAAAAATTATGAAGTGAGAAAATCAAGGGGAAAATATGAAATTATTTCTGACAAAAATTTACATGATACGTTTTCCAAAATTTACCAGTCTGCGCATTGCTAGATGATGGATTGAAATAATCTCCCCGTGGCTTTAATTTATGTAATCTACAGGGAAAATGATGAATGTCTTCAATCTATAATGGAATCATTCATGAACCTTATAATCTATGACTAATGATCCCTTATAATTTAGTCGATCGTGCCAAAACATCTGGAAAAGTATAATTTGGAGGTGTAACTTACCGTTGAGAGGTTTTAAATCATTTTCAGCCCTATATTTTTATAATAGCATTCTGAACCAAAGAACATAGCTGTGAATTCTTAAACAAATTCCTGTATGTTTTTACGTATAGATGTCTAATTGCAGTATCATACCACATACAAATTATTTTTCCTCTTCCGCCGTTTTTCCTCCAGTGGAGTTCCGCTATAGGGCGACTACACTAGAGAGAAAAACGGCGCCAATTTAGCCCATTTAGCCAATTTAGCCCATTCACAATCCATTCAATAGGGATCTTATTCTAAATAGTCTCCGTGGGGTGAACAAAGTTTGAATGACTATAATGGCCATCTC
The DNA here is from genome assembly GCA_942159475.1 of Sthenelais limicola. Classification (NCBI taxonomy): domain Eukaryota; kingdom Metazoa; phylum Annelida; class Polychaeta; order Phyllodocida; family Sigalionidae; genus Sthenelais; species Sthenelais limicola. The sequence goes on along the minus strand of OW804097.1, from coordinate 63,257,143 downwards.
CCTACAAAGATCGTCTGGTTAGAGGATGAGGGAGAGATCTGGAAATGCCGAGCCCGGTCCATCATGTAGGATAAAGGTCTGGTTCCAAGAAACCGCATGCCAGGCTCCATAATCCTATCCGCTGGAACAGCAAAACAGATCGCAGCCTGAAGAACTTGAAGTTTCTACCCACAGGCCTTTATTCATTATTTCTCATTCCCTCGCCCTTGATCTTGTCAATCACTTTAATCCTCTGAGAAAATAGTTTTCTCACGAGAAGCTATGTCTGCTGTATCTAATTTGTGTAAAGAATTTGAGACGCCCCCCCCCCCACACCTCACACACATTCACCGGGGGCCATTTGGACAAGTAGTATGTTATCGAAATAGGCTTCCTTGAATACGCTGTCTTGTCCTGTGCGATTAAAATATATTAGTTTGTTAAATTATGTACAACGATATTACATAATAAAAGAAATGGCCCAGTCTTAAAAGTGGTCAATGGTTATGGCATGGTGTAAAACAATCTAATGCTGTTATCATTCTCCGTGATCACTCATTTCTGTGTGGGGAAATGATAAGGAGATTCAGAAAATTATGATTCTCATATTTTAACCATATTTAGGATATTATCAGTTGCAGGTCACCACCGCACTCCATGATCCATGTTTTTTTGGTTCCCATATATGATCATAATCCTTTCCCCGCGATTTCTAAAGGACGCACATTTTATACAAATGGATATATATATATATTCCATTCAGAAATGCCACATATATATATAATAATTATGGAGGAAGGAAGTCATTCGCCACTGCAAAAAACATCTTAATGATAGCAATCATGTTCTGTCATGGCCACCCTACAACGTCTCGATAATCTTATCAGCAATTAGCCCTCGCCAGGTGTGGTCTAGCGCGCCTTCCTGTGGCATTAAGTTAATACAGAGGGATCGGGTACAGGAGAGGATGGTTACTGGTGGGATTTAGGGGTTGGGCATACGAGCGGAGCTATTCAAAACTGTTACGCACAGCAGATGCATGTCAGTAACTGTAATGCACCAGGAGGAGGAGAAAGGAATAGACAAGCTGAGAGAGTGAATAACCAATGAACTTTTTCTCCGTCTGCAACTTCAAATCAGAAACAGAATCACATGTTTTTGTTGCTTCCCTATTAGCTTTTTTCCCATTTCCTAACAGATGTGAGGAAAGTTAATAGTGTCATTTTGATAGTGACCTGCACGAACAGTTCTAAGCTTTCTGCTGTCTCATCTAAGGTTTGGCAATAATGCTGGTGCGGTTTGAAACTTGGAAACTGCTGACATTACTAATAGGCGATGACCAGTCGGGTGGAAAGGCACGTGATTAAAAGCTGCCTGCGTACGGCGAGAATACTCTTGAATGAATTGATGTTGGATCTGCATTCAGCCAAGAACAAAGGCGCCTCTAAGGTTTGGTAATAAGTCAAGTTCCAAAGGCAAGATTGACAGATCCAAAAAGGCGCAGCTAGCGTAGTATACTGTCCAGAGAATGATTTCGTCCGGACAGCACGTATTGAATTCTAGTTGTTGAATTTCTGTACTGCATTCGTATGATCATTCCCTTAATTACATTCCATATAGATATAGGCCTGCTCATTAGTGGGTAATTGTATAAAACAGTAATTTCCTGTTGGATATGAGGAGTAGTCTAGAGGCATGCAGTGGAAGACCAGATTTAAAATCTGAAGTGTACTACGTGTTTTGTTCTATTTTGTACATGTAGTGTCTTAGCAAAATAAAGAATTCATTGTTAATAATGTTATTATTATTTTACATTTTGGGAACATTACTATTATCTAGATGATTCATGAATTTGGTATCTACTATTGTTGTTGAGCTGGTTCTGTAGAGGGAGGAGTGGCGAGGTCTCTCTATAATATGGTTCACTGACATGATTGATTGATTTGGTTAGAACCTGATCTACCATTGATTGATTGCTACTATTTTTATTATGATTAAGAGAGTTGAACAATAGATAGATATTGTAAAATGCATTTTCTACCGGACAGAAATGTTCATGCGTCGCCTAAGAGCTATAAAGTTGATTATGCAGATCAATAAAGTGAATTATAGTTGTATCTTTATAAAAAAAAACAATACCAAAAGTCCATTCGTAACATGACTCGTTATAAAACTATCATTGCCTCTGATGCTAAAGCCATTACATCTCGGCTGGAGTTGCCTCCCAACTACTCATCCCTCCAGTCATACCTCACCTATACTACCTTCCTCACTGGCGGATGTTGTTTCTACTCCGTGGCGTTCTCGGTGCCACACATGTCTTGGGTACCTAGTGGTAATACTCTGTGATGGGGATCTTAAGCTGAAAGGAGGCAGAAGTTCAGTTCATGAGTTGCTCAAAAACCAGGGAAATATTCCGCTCTCTCCAGGAACATCAACCCTTGGGAAGCACCCAAGTTGTTGAAGGAATGAGGTGAAGGAGACGGGAGGAGGTGGGCATTAAGGATGGGTAATAAGGCTCTTGTCATCGAGGTTGAGGTGCACGTCAGATAAGACTTTGGTATTAACTATCCATCGGGACAGATTTACTTGTATCCCTTTTCATCCTCATCCACCACCTCCTCCTTTTCCGCTCTCCTCATCCTTTAGCCGTCTTAAGGATATGCGACTCAGGTGACCTCAGGTATGTTGCTCGATGTTGCTCGAACATCATTTCTGTCACTTTATCGATAAGGGTGCATGTGTTTTGTGAATAGTGGTTTATTTATGTACATTCCTTTGCAATTTAAAATACATACCGACTTCGGGTAAAAACATATCATATTGTTACAATGGTCACGACTATGGACTGTACGCTGCATGACGTTAAACTATAAGCTTCATGCGCCTCACATGTAGTCTAACATCCAAAAATATTTCAGTTTGTGTCATAGAACTTTATGGGGATATTCATCACAGTGGATTGAGCAGACGACGGATGTTGTGTCTCACATACACGTTCAGGGTCTTATACCTGCCAAGAAAAAATCACCCAAGGGAGATAGATCAAGAGATATACATGTACAGGACATCTTGTATCTTGTATCAAGTTTACCTCCCCAGTCTGTAGTAATTTATGAATAGATGAACTTTAACTTCGCAATGATGTATACAACAAATGTATCAAGTTTGGCTCCTTCACTCGAGAATCTCGAGAAGTATTAAGATAGACTACAGCGGTGCTGTGAATATTTGTATCGGTATGCTGTGCTGAGCTGTGATTTTAAAGTGGGCGCTCGTAATCTCTGATGTAAGTGGTATTTTATTAGATGCGTGATAAAATAGGAATGTGAAAATCAGTGCAATAAGTCTAGTCCTAAGTGAGATGTCCATTATAGACACTTAAGTTTACTACTTCAATCCCGAACATTAAACACACCGAGCAGCAACTGAGAGCACCATTAATCAACACAGAAATGTCCATTAAAAGACTATCGCATCGGATAGAATCTGTTCTAAATGGCTTCTCAACTTGTTAAGTCAGTGTTTAACCTTTTATTTTTGGTGTAGCTTTCTTTATGATCCATGCATATCTTTCTATGCCCAACGGAAGGTTCTCACATAGATTCATTCACAAAAACATGAGCCACTAACTTGTAGTTAACTCTTACATTACCCTGGGGCTTCTGGGAAAATGCTTAAATTAGATAACCCAAAAAGAACATCAGTTTCCGATAAAAATGAGAAATGGTCTAGTGTGTGAATTCTCATTTCCTGCTTCTAAAACACATCAAAGACATTGTGCGCAGAGAAATCTCAACAACTATTTTAATGTCAATTTAAAACAAAACACATAAACAAAATCTTTTATTTCGTTGGGAGAATGATTTATTAAAGAACACCTGAAAGGCATATCAACAACAATGATTGACCGACATTCCCAATACAGTTAACATTCGTGTTTCCACATATAAATATAGACCCAGTTCCTACATTATCAACCTCTCAGTAGACATATGGTAAAGGAGTCAGAAGCGACTGGGTTGAATTTAACATTGTTGAGTCAGGACGGGGGCATTTCAAGGATGAGACTCTAACCACAGCCGATATCAAATTCATCGACTTTAGAAATATTCAGAATCAGCTACAAATAGAGTTTTTTGTGTATATTCGTATAACTGTCAGGTACAATTTAGTGTGTATCTTCTAGTCACGATGTTGGTATTTCAATGACTATGCATTGACCACTACGATGTAGATTTCAAAAAGAAACCATCAAATTTCAAATGTTAGCCTATGAATTTGCGTGTATTCATCATCTCACATAATTTTGTTGGGTCTAAATCATTAAATTTTGGTGAGCATTATAAGCTAGTCAACCATATCATCGATTACTGACATACCGGTAATCTTATGTTATCAGTAGGAAGAAATTGAAATTGTTTAAAACATGTTGGAGGTAAATGGAACACGATAACTTTTCTCCCAAAATCCCATAGATCTGTACGTACACAAACATATATATATAACAGTTCCATAACAATTTTTGATAATCGTCAAGAAAGTGTGAAGATTCTAACTGTGGAGATGAGATCCATACAGCTAGAAAAGCAAGGCAAAGAGGTATTAAAAACAATGGCTTTTGGTGGTGATAAATAAGCTTTAGATTGGTGGATCTGAGCTTGCCTATTTATCACCAGGCCTCCAGCGGGAAGTGGTGCATGCCAGGTGTTCAGCTGTCAGGGCTGACTGCCAAAATACTGCCAGCCTAATGTTACCTCCAACCCTCCTCCCCTGTTTTCTCTAATCCAACCCCTTCCCACCATCCATCCCTCCGATCTTTTCTCCAATTTTTTGCTTCTTCAGACGTACGTAACATGCAGTTTGGCAGTCTTTCTCTGCATTCTACTTTTATTTTCTCAGCCCATTTCAATAAGTTTGGAAGGCTTCCATGTATATTGTTTGTACACAAAGGGACACTAGTGTCCGTTCAAAGACGCCGATAGCAACTTCTCCTTAGTGTTGTCGTGGTTAAATAGCCTATCATTCGAATTTCAGAATTAATTTCCGTTTTTAATCCGATTGACTGACTGATCCTTTCATAGGATAGCTTAAGTGGAGTGTCTCTTCCTTTGTCACAGTCGGCCATGGTACATTGACCTATGTTCGTGCAGTTGGGAATATTTTATACCATCTTCGATATGATTTGGTCAATGTAGGGTCATGATATTGTGAATCTGCCCAATATCCATCGGAATAATCGGCTTAGTGGACACGAGACGTTAGGCCCCTTGTCCACGGAGCCGATTATTTCAGTGTGTGGGGAGGGGTGGGGAGGGGTGGAGGGGGCAGTTGGAGCAGAAACTGAACATTTTCTACTTCTTGTTCCATTCTTGTTCCATTCTTTTCCAACCCATCTAAAAGTCATTTGACTTCACTTAGTATCGCTCACCGGCAAAGTTTTCCGTTGGTGATTAGACATCAAATTTGTGTATTATATAAACATATACCACCAGCAGAATATTGATAAATCCAGTCGTATAAGTCATTTATTATGAGTGAATTTGGTAACATCTTTTTTTGTCGTAATAGCTGAGAATGCAGCTTTGATAGAGATGACGGTAGCCGACTCCCGGCAGTCAGTATTGTATGGAAGACCTTTTACCCATCAACCGATGTCAAATGGCCGAATCGGATGCCGAAATCCGATGCCCGAACCGAACCGAACCGAACCCCGAACCCATACCGAACCCTGTATGACAATACGCCATTATAAAGCATAGCAAACAACTCTCACCGAAAAGAAACAATTCGGAAAAATTGTCTTTTTTTCGGCCTCATTTCGGCCTCGGTTCGGTAATCACCGACCTTTATAATTTGCCGAAGGATCCGATATCCGAACCGAGCCGAACCGATATTTAATAAATTCGGGAGAAATTCGGTAAAATCTCTCTTTTATTCGGCCGAATTCGGCCGAATTTAGTCCGAATTCGGACTAACTTCGGACTAAATTCGGACGTCACATATTGGGCCACTGTGTCGCCATTTCCCAACGGATTGGAATACTTTAAAAAGCTCTGTAATGCTGACATTTTCCCGGTTCGTTTGGTATACAATACAAGTTCATAGTCTTAATTAACTTGCCTGTACAGACGTTAATTAATAATTTAATATATTTTTTTTTCATATTGTAAAATATTCACCTTATATAATACATTACTAGCAACGATTGCCAAATGAGGTACAGATAATGATTCAATAATTATAGGATTTTAGGACAGTCAAATAGATATGTTCAGGTATTTAATACATTTTAAATTTTGGAAAAGGCTCAAATAGTTTTCGAGTAATGAGCATAAGTATTCAGACATAATTTTAGACGTTATTTAGGCAAATTAGTTATACCTGAGTATAATGAGTAATGAGCGGCACTATGTGTAGAAAGACAGAGAGAGAGAGAGAGAGAGAGGAAAACAGAGACTTGTTATGTATATATGTGTTATGTATACTGTATGTAATGTATACTGTATATTATGTATACTATATGTTATTTATATTATATGGTATGCGGTATATATACATGTATGTATGGATGATATATTGTATGTATATTATGGTGTATGTGGCCAATTCCACCAATTTGGCAACATTTGGTCTCCTACTGTCATAATCATTTTATATCATTTTCTGAGTCAGGTGTGTATGTCAGGTATGTATGTATGTATGTGTATGTATGTATATGTATGTTATATAAGCATAAAAGATTGCAGAATGCCGAGTTTTCCGAATTTCGGCCGAATTCGGCCGAGTTTCGGCCAAAACTCGGCCGGGTTTCGGCCGAGTTTTGGCCGAATTGATCCAATTCGGATATCCGAAGTTCGGTATATGGGTAAATGGTCTTCCATAGTATTGCCTCCCGTCATAATTGAATGAATCTAATCGTCTAGCCGTTTTCCACCCGTCAGCCGAGTGTCCCCTGCCTGTGAGGAAATCGGCTTAGTGCACACGGGGCTTAAGTGACTGAGTGGGTTCGGACATTTCTTTTATGATGTTAGAACTACAGATTAACACTGGAACCATTAATTGTGGTCCAATGTCCATACAAAGTAACATTTGAAAAGTGTAGTCAATTATCAAAGAAAAATCGTACACTATTATATTGTAGATTATGAAAGAGTTTTAATTGGGACACATTGTAGGGTGTGAAATGAAATAACATAGCAAATGAGATGTATACCTGATATTAGGAGATTATTTAGTTCGATAACATTGACTACGCAGACATATTGAAGTTTTTCCTGACCCTATATTATATACCGAATTTTACATGCATTCTATTATCATGTAAATTTCGAGTCCGACCGATCGGGTATATATGTAAGCCTGTACATGTCTTGTGTAACCCGTATGTATTAACTTAATAATAAGTTCCAATGTCGTCATAGATCTTTCATTCGAATGTGAAAAATCATGGATATTCATAGTTCCCACGCCCGCCTATATATTGCCTGAGAATCCATAGTTTGATCATTAGAATGAATTCCTTCGTCATGGATTGTTTCCCGTCCTATGATTTCTTCCAAACGGATCCACTAAGTGCCATTCACCGCTGTAGTTACCATAGGGAATTCAATTGTGAGCTCAGCAGTGTAGCCTATTGTCATTTCTCTACCACCCTCACACATGATTCACACTTCTGACCAAGAATAATCTCATGGGGATGCTTGTCTTTGTCTCAGATATCACCCTGCATGGTTTTTCCATTGCATGTCTTCTCCAGGTATTGAATTCTAGAGTACTCAAGCCACCGTAGACGTAGCATATAGGAAAATAGTAAGAGCGAGGAAAGGTTATCCTTTGGTGAGCTCCCGATGTTGTCTCAGCTTTTATGATTCTAACACTTGGTGTTGTGACAAGGCAATGGGAGAATCTTATAGAATGTTTTGCGCATTGGCGTTGAGATGTTTTGCCTTCACTTAACTTTGAACAGATAAATTTACGATCGCATACATCAGTGGAGCATTGTTCGGGTGCACTGAAAACAGAAGACTTTATCAGTAGATAATACGATATTGTGATGATCATTAATATCATTTGTCTCATTATATATAACAAAATGCATTAGTTTCAATTAGGTATTGCTGGGAATAGCATCATGGATGTAAAGCTTTTATTCTGAAAAGGCAATTCAAAAGTCAAGCTCATGTATGAGAAAAAGATAGAAAGTGTTCCTCATTTGGTTATATATCATTAAGAATATATGAGGGTTCTTTATATATACATGTAGCGAACATAAAGACAGGCTTTGTGCGTATAGTGAGTACGCCCGTTAACCTTTCTATAGGAACATGAGAAATAGGAACCACAAACGTAAAGTTAGAAAGTGCATCACCTGGGAACAAAGGCGATGAGTGACGTAGCACATCTGGAAAGAATTATTTAGATCTTATATCTTAAAGAAACAGTTTCCGGTTAATTATGATGAATGGTTCATTAATGAATGGCTTCCATATTTTCACACATACATTACCCAATCTTAAACAGAATTTAAACCTAGGGAAAATGATTTGTTATTTCGCATAAAACAACCCAGTGCTCTATAATCTTATCTTTGTAGCCTACTATAGTTACCGACCCATTAATATTTTGAAATAAAACACTTCTCTTAAAACATCGCTTTTATATCGCCCCATTGAAAACAAAGTATCAGACTAAATAGGCTCACAACCTCCCAGATCAGATAAGAATGGTATGTCAGTGATTGGACGCCTACTGCGCTAATTCATTTTCCTGGCCCTGGACTAGGCGTTCTAATGCATGGATATGGCATATTGCGGTTGGGAGCGAGAGGGTCTCCCAACTATGCGCCCAGACTGCTATACCAAAGCCGCTCTGTATTCGGGCTTCTTTTAAATACACCAAAATATTATGGATCTTCTTCCCGGCATAGGAGCCCCCATTCCTCTATATCGTATGTGTATGTGTACAGGCACCTCGTCCATCAGTTCGTTTTACCTCAGGTTAGCACCCAAATCTACCTAATAGCAAGTTTGTCAGCCTTTACATGCACTTACCCAGAAACGTCCATCTGCCGAACACATGTTTCTTTGTTCTGATCCTAGCGTCATGTTGTATTTAATCTGAGATGAAATTCAAACTTGAATAATGTTCTAGGTGTATACTTCGCAACTCATTCATAAGACATGGTTAATAACACGTGCCTGATATATAGGTCTTTCATTTTAATTTCTATTTAGATGTCTGTAGCAGTCACATGCAGTCACATGCACCTGAAGGCTTTTGTTGCATGGAGTAGCAATCGATCGGGTTTATTATAATATATCGTTGGGTGGCGGTCGTGGGGAATGGATGGATACTGAAACTGATTGGCCGAATAAATCCAAGGGAACTTGGATTTTTTATTCCCAAATAAACAAACATGAATAATGCAGAAAAACCATGAAATAGGAGTAATTTACATGAATATAGGAGTAAAGAAATTCTTTTTCCAATTGATAATGAGATGACCGTTGAGACTAAACTGTGTCTGGAACGTTGACGCCAATTAAGAAGGTGGGCGATGCCTCTGAGAACTCCCGATGACGAATATGTTCATCGAGGGATCGATTGGTTTAATTCATTACTCCCTATATATTCAGGAGGGAGACCACAGGAAATCAGGAAAAAGCAGATGAGCACTTCATATTTTCATGAAATAAAGTTGTTTCTTTAGATTTCTTAGATTAGCTAATTTGCATTAAATTAATATCTATGATTATCACGAAGAAAAAAAATTGGAACCATATGGGGAAATGGTAATTTCTTCTGATTCATAGGTTTTTTTAGTTTAGATTTATTGAGTTGTGCCCGAGTCTTCCGCTTCTATTCTGGCCGAAAGTACGCCAGGAAAAAAATCGAAGCGACATTTCAGCCCTTGGTTTGCAATAATGGTAACATCACAATGGTATAGTATAGATATATTTGATGTTCAAGTGTCAATTATCTTCTACGCGATCGAATGTTTTCGCGAGATCCTCTCGACACATAATATCATGTGATATCTGTTTCCCGTTTTGTGAGCTCCCTCGTGTTCCCTCCACGAAAACACGTCTAGGTTATGCAGCAAAAGTTAATTGAGGATAGAAAAATTCCAAAGTTGAAAAGTCCAGACGAAAGCTACATCCGCGGTCACCCAGTGCTCGTTCCGAAAACTTCCTTACTATATCAGACTCGAATTATGTCTCGAGTATTTTAGGAATGCCCATGGCAAGAAATAGAAATATCCAAACACAACAAACATAGGGCTCTTCTTTTGGCCTTTCCTACACAGCCTTCTACGTATAATTTATATAACATTCATGGTACTGAAATGGACTGGGAACAAAGGTATTTCGCCATTTATAAGGATATATTCATGGGCGTCTACTGCACTAAAAATATTCTGAGTCACTTTAGAGCACTTCTGAACAGAAAACCGCTATCAGCTAGGGCAGGATTAATTGGTATAATGATATCTCGAGAGTCAAGATAGTACCTTTGGCTCAAGACACAGGAAAAGACAATAATATATTTCATTTGATAATATATTTCATTTAATTTTGGTTAATAAACACAAAACTAAGGGTTTTTATTCCTTCCTCAACTGAACCACCCATCCACAACTCCGGGCCTTTCGATATACAAGCGATAAACAACTTACCTCGCTATACATTTCATTTATCTGGTTCTCAAGTGGCTATCAGTCGTGTAAATCCCGTATAGCTAAACTCGTGCTTTGTGAGACAACGACGTTACCTCATTCCCTGCCTTAAGGTCAAGGATCAGGTCAGGGTCAACCTCTGTTTTCAGGGCTATGGCGGGTCTTGCTGCTGAGCATCAGTTACGTGTTCAGGACTCCCTTCCTCTACATATATATTATTCTTGCAAATTTACCCTCCCCTTAGACTAGAAATACCAGGTAAGAACTCAGTAGGAACCAATTGCCCCCATGGGGTACATTGGATTCCTGCAAAAGCTCATATTTCCCACTCGCATGTACATTTTACCTATCCATCCATATATCTATCTATGTATAGATCTAGGTGTATTAATATATATATATATGTATTTATCTATGTATTTATCTATGTATCTATCTATCTGTCTGTCAGTATGTCTGTCGGGCTGTCTTTCTCTATATATATATCTATCCATTGGATGTATGATTTTATGCATGTGTATAGACAATTCTGTTTAATATTTTACGTGAGTCAAGATGAATTGGTCCAAAACTATATTGATTATGCTGCTTGGACGCACAGCAAGACGAAATAGCTTATCAACGAGTACATAGATGCTAAACACATCCCAGCTAACAGATATGACTCTGACCTTTCCTCTATCACTGTTGTCAGGTTTAGAGCCAAGATGATGTAAACATCTCTCTGGATTTATTTTTTAACAATGTCATGTCAAGACAATATCTTATATTCCCTCATTTTTTTCGATCGTGGAACATCAATGTACCCTGGAAACAAATCTGCAACAATTGTTTTGTTTGCAAAGGTGACTTACTACAAAATGAAGTTAAAAAAGAGTTACTTTTCTCCATTTCGATCTAATCCAATAAGCTCGACAGGGACTTCAAATTATTTGTTGTTGTTGGTATACTTTTTATTATCATTCACAAGATAGAGTCCTTATAGACAGGCGGGGAGGGTTTTAAACCTTACCGGACACACTGATTTACTAACTATATAGATCCCTTATTATGATTCCAGCGATTTGTACCCAATTTAATGAATAAAACACATTCTTATAGAGGGTAACCAAACGTTGTTATGCAAATGTGCTGCTCGCTGTATATTTGACATTCTCCTGAGTTTCTCTTCGTACCCCTGAAAAGGCTAAACTTGCCGCAACGCGTACGGTAGACAAGTGTATGATTCCAAGGTTTCCGAAATAAGCCTAATCAACGCAGTCAGGAACTTACTTTTTGTGTGTCTCCAATCCCTTTTGCCGAAGAGTTAATTTGTTTTCTTGTCTATAGTCAAAGCTTTTCCACTTTTAATGACCTATAAACTCTTGGCCATCGTATGTTTTCTTTGCAGGAAAATCCTTTGGTTGACAAAACAAGTCTACAGATTAGATCAATTCCTTTCCCGCGTGAAACTTAGAAATTAATACAGGTTGTTGTCGTATAGAACATGATTGGTTCCTTACTGAACAAAAGAACCAGCTGAGGCTCATATACCAGCATCATAATTAGTGCTCTTGCGTTTTAAAGGCGAAGAAAATAAGAAAAAAATGTGATATTACCTCAGAAAAAGATATATTTTCTCGATCCCATCTTGCGCCGATTAGTCGCCGATGGAAGTGCGTATATCGATGTTACCACCGCAGACAATAAAGTCACGCAGTTAATTATTATTTTCTCAGGAATGAGAAAATATTTGAGTTGCTATGACGAGTGCCAATCATTGATTAGCATCGTCATCAGATATGAGTCTTAATCAGATGTGAAATCAGATGAGTCGTCAATCAAACATGATGAAATATTCTACTGTCATTGACAGCCTAGTAATAGTGCATTTCTCATTTATCTTTCAAACCAAGTGCAGAGAGACTGATCGAGAGACTTTGAAATATGCTGTAAGGCAGAATAGGCCCTTGGATATGGTCTGTCATTTACTAATAATAATATAACATACACACATGACATATAAAGAAATATATCTTGTAAAATTTCTCTTGCGTAAAAGTGTTACATTGATAAGTCACGTTGTTAAGATTGAACTTACTGTTACCTGGCTTAGGAAACTGGATAGCCCAATGTGGTATTCCGACAAGCTCATATATGCAGAAAAAATCCTCCAAAATAACACCTAGACCCTCCTGACATTTCACCCGATCGTATCTAAGTCAGCCTGCTGATATACACAGATAGGAGATTCTTCCAGGTAACGTGCAGCAAATAACATTTAATAGATTTGGCGGATGATCGAAGAGAAGTAATAGAGTGTAAAACTTTAAGCATCTTCGCGAAACATCCGAAAGGTCGATTTGTATATGATCAAGACCTGATTTAGATACTGTGTGTATCTATAGGGTGCTATTGATCATAATTTATGGTATATTGATATTCTTTTTATATTCAAGTATGTTTATTCAGGTAGATATACAGTTACACTCTCACAAGTACATGGTCAATTTTCACGAAATGGGGGCAGTGGGGGTTTCCAAAAGTAGTTTTTTCAACCTTCTCAAAAATCAGGAATCTTTTGTGCGTTGTTAAATACCATAGTCAGGGAATCTTACCTAAACATCGCTACTGTATTAGATGAATATTTCTCTCTAAGCATCAATTTGAATTTTAAACTTGTTTTTCCTAGGTGCCTAAGTCGGGGTAAGCCTTGTTGATTTATAAGCTAAAACTGTGAGGAATTACTGTCCATTAAAAATTGGCAGCCACACAAGTTTGATTTTCTTTCTCTCATTAATATCATTGGCTTTATATACATATCATAGTTACCTCAATAACAATAACAATAATATCTCCTATTCTATATTTATTTCCAGAATTGAACAAAAAACACTTAGTAAATGGTCGGATCCCTATTATGAAGTCCACATTTGTACATAAATTCATCATTTTGAGTGCCTAGGCCTACGTTCTCATTTTATTTATTTCAGTTTTTAAAACATCAACTTTCACCTGTATTTTAATATCTTCTGTACAAAATGCACATTTTCAGATTTAAGCTCAAAGTTAGATCTAAATGATTCGAATGACAAATAAACCAAAAGAATAGAAATGTATGCTCGGTGAACCTTGGAATCAAAGACACAAACTTCCCCCATTTCATGAGAATTGACCACATGTGTTTCCTGAAAAAAAAGTTCTTATATAAGACAATACTAAAGAAAGATTTTTAAATTATTAGAGTAAAAAAGGGAAGAAATAGGTGAGGGCTCCTGCCTATTTAAAATGGTACATTTCCTATGGTACAGAGTAGTGAGTGGGGGATCGGTTTCATCAATATTTTATCGTTAATTATATAAAATTACCGAAGTACTGTATGCGATACTTCATTCTCCTTTTCTGTACACGATTATCCGATTTGATTTCTTCTTTTATTTCATACAATCGAGACTCGATGGGTACAGCAAGCAGAAATACAAAAAATATCAAAAATCATATTAATCATATTAAAACAGGAAATTATTTGTAAGATGGTAATTTAAGAAGTTGATGTTTTATCATCATTAGCTTAATACATAATTCAATTGAATGATAATTCTCATTTCTCATATTTTGTTATAATAAGAAATACTAAAATCAAGATAGTACGATAGCTCTTTTTAACTCTTATGTTATCTTCCAATGTAGTATTACATAATCATTGCCAACCTTAAAGAATCACCATCATAATTGTGAAATTGCTTCTTTCTCACAAAGAAAATCATTAAAGGCTCACAAAAATCTGCGATATCGATCAAATGTCATCTCTGAAGCTGGGAGCAATCACGCCCGTTGAATTGTCACAAATTAACCTGCCAAATCATTTTCAGGAAATATCCATTTGTAGGACTGGGAAAAGGGCAAGGACAGATGGTTCTTCCTGAATGCTGATGATTAGTTGTATTGCACATTTTAATATAAGGATTTAATTTGCCAACTTACAACGTTCATTTATTTTTTCTCATATAATGTATGGAAGATGTCTCCGGAAGTAATGCTGACACATTGTGTGAATGCCTATAGATTAATTGGCTTTATATCCGGCTGTGAGAGAGTGTTGGGCATCTCGTTATATAATGAGAAAGAACGAGGAGAGGGAGAGAGGGAGAGGGAGGGGGGAGAGTAGGAGAGGAGAGGGAAATCGAAATACTGGTGGGGAAAGAGTGGGGAGTATATATATGAGGATGTAGGATTAGGCCTCTTCCTTTCCTCAGCTGCATACGTCGGATACACGAATCTATAACATTCCTTTCAGCATATTTCTCTATAATTGTTTCCCATATTAGTGTGTGGGGGTATAAAGTTATACTTATCACACACATCATTTTTTTCACAGTTGATATCATTTATGGATATTTGCAGCAATAGTATTGTCGCGCTTTAGTCAAATGTTTCTTCCGTGGGCGATAATGTGATATGGATGAAAGCATGATAACATCCTATATCAATTCTCTACATTGTAATCTACACGTAGGATCATTCTGTTCCCGAATTCCATATAATTATATATCCATTGATCGTATTTATAAGCCCTATTTACCATAATATCGAACATACCTGTGTACATATTGATATGAATAACAAAATGTTAGCAAGACACTCTATTTTGAGCCAAGACATATACCTGCTTCCAATTCCTGCTAACTGTACACAGTGTATTATGCTCTTTTACCCAGGGGAACTTGGCTTTGGGAATGTAGAAGAGGATAGGGATGTTGGTTATGCAGAAAGGTCACAGACCCTAATCCTCTCATCGTCTTCCACTTGGCTCTGTGTAGGCTTCCAAGGTACTCAACACTTACATACAGTGCCAATGGATTGAATCCAGAGTTTTTGTTTCGAATAATGTTTTAATATAGTTTCCCCTGGATTGATAAAGAGAGGGGAGTAGGAAAGGAGATGAATCTCCGTTATACCCGGATTATGTCGGAGTTATAGATTTGACAACCTTTCCTCCTCAGGTTCTCATATTGTTTTAAATCATTTTTTTTTGTTTTGTCATAATTAAGGAATGTGTAATATAATATGGTATTGTTATAAACGCATTGGATCTGACTTAAGTTTGTCGAAAATGGTTTAATGTATTGTTGTTTTGTTGAGCTGGTTCCTTAGGTGGTTTAATTTGTTTTTGTTGAGCTGCTTCTATAGGTTTAGGGGAGTGGCTCCTCCCTACATGGTTCACTATAGCTGTAAGGAGGAGCTCGCGACCAGTCTTACCTACAGAACCCGCTCAACAACGGTTTAATAGGGGAGTTACATGTGCCACTGCGCATGTTTGTTGCAGTGCATCATGGGATATATTCTGTACACATCTGACATACAAATATTCAGCAACATTTTTATCGAAAATTGCTAGAATGTTTTCACCAATATCATAGCTTGTATAAATGATCTATGGAAACCAAATGCATGATGGGAACGGTGGAGACTTGTGTCATGGAAACATGTATGATACATTGATATTGACATTAGAACAATGATTGTTTTCTTTCCCCACCAATATTTCTATTTCCCCGTCCTCTCCTACTCTCTCTCTCCCCTCTCCTCGTTCTTCCTCATTATATCACGAGATGTCCACCTTACTTGTTAACTTGTTGATTTTTTTAACGAATATCTTTTGCATTGCAGGTGATAACCCCCAATGTCCCGAGAGGGTACTATAGACATGATGCCCATCCTCGGGAGTGGGGGCCCCGCACCCCCGTCTCCTCGGATGCAAGGTAGTAGTAACCCCCCTCCAAGTCCCCGTGACACCACCTGTCGGGCAGCGCTGCTTGGATTAACGGGGGTTGGTAAAACAGGTAAGTCGCCCTCCAGGTACCCACCAAGTACACAAGCACCGCTCATATACATTAGGTGACCTAACAACTATGCTTAGCTAAGCGAATACATATTCAAGAAGGGTTGGTGATTCAAAGATAAGAGAAAATGGTAATGCACATACACCTAAGATTACCAACCTTTACTTCAAATAATTTGAATGGCCATGATTTGTTAATGCTACACATGTGTTCATTCTTTTAAATTTCTTTGATATCTGAGCCCAACAAAAGAAAATCACACTTTATATCGTGGGTTGAGTTTATAAAAACCGAAGGAACATAAACAACTCCACACACCCAATGCAACTGCTTTCCTTATTGATTAAACTAACATTAACATGTTTTCTTCAGCAAGCTATAATGTTCACATGTAAAGCATGGTCACCAAACCCCTGTTTACCAGTTCGTCTTCATTCAACGCTATAACAGCCGCTGGGAAGGTTTGGTGGTATAAACACTAAATATAAAAATGGTGAATGCTTGAGAAGACGTTTAACACAACCTCTGCGGAATTCTCTGTAGTGAACGGGCTCTTCTGATGTTCACCTGGAAAAAATGAACGTAGTATTCAGCCTGACAGTTCTAATCTACATCCAAGATAGAGATGATTGTTAGACGTAGTCGAGATGTTCATCAGGGAAGCTATTTACAAATTGGATGTGGTTAGAGGGTGGTAGATATACGATATACGTAATACACGAGCCCACCTAGTATAAGTTCTTGTATACATGTGGAAAATGTGGCTGTAAAATTAAGCCATTGAAATTACTTGTGATTTAACATACTTTTGTTGAGAAAGTAAACATTTTTTACATTCTGCATAACTGTTTTGCTACTATAGTTTGTTAGAAACAGCCATTTCCCGCGAAATCCTTATGCTAGATCTAGGGGTTAGTTAACGTTTATAACCATCAATCTGTTTCCTTATCTAAATTTCTCTCTCTTCGTCTGTTACCTATTACTAAACTAAACACAATTAGCGGAACTTTTTATATAGTTATATAGTATAACTATATATTATCATGATTGTACTGGTTCATGTGCGTTTAATTTACATATAAAAGTTATACCGTATTTTTTACATATTTCTATCAAGAATGAAAAAACGGCCTACAAACGGCCTGCAAAAACGTCTAATACAAAATGGCCCACTGGAATAACTAGCTAGGGGGACTCTAACCCATTTTCAATTCTTCTGGAAGCCTTTTTTCAAAGTGATGGAAAGGTTAATGGAGGAATGAAAATGAAGTGTTTTCCTCTGTCCAGCACTACCTCATGGTATGTCGTTATAATACCGTCATTGTTAATTTTATCAGTTATAAGGTTGTTATAGATGACTTTGACTCAGGAGATTTTGGAGATCAAGAATCCATAAAAAAAATATCGTACGACCCAAAACGCAAGGTTCATCCCTCCTGCCCACGGACTATAAGAACAGCATTACATCGCGTTTACCGCCGACCGGAAAGATTACTCCTCATATAATATGGAAGATCGTATTCATCCCCTTAATTAATTAAAGGACTTAGAAGTTTTTCTTGACGAAGAAAACTTTAATGAGTAATTTAATAACTTCCTTTTATGTAGCGAGGTGTTTTATCCTTCTTTTCACTCCGCACACGGTCTTAAAACATACCCAGTTACAGTACACGTACTGTATTACATTAATATAAGCCTACACCAGAAAGAGGGCATGAGACTGAATACAACATCGAAAGCTTCATAAAATCACCAGAAGAAGGCTCCTGAATGTTTTTAATACTCACCATGCAGCTATAATAGCTCTCTCCGTCCGTTTCATTCCACTTAGTTCTCTTTTTACACACATACTTATTATATTATACTATATCATAATAAGTGTATACATGTATATATATATTCCTAATTTATTGCCAGTCATTGGTAATTGGTAATTGGTAATTGGTAATTGGTGATTCAAATTTCCACATTTTTATAAGTCTAATATTGATATGAATAAAATATTGGTACTTTTCCTTTTCAGCTCTCACTGTCCGCTTATTGACCAAACGCTTCATAGGAGAATATTGTCCAACCTTAGGTAAGCCGATATATGCGTCTTGACCTCAACATTTTTAGAACTTCTTCACTGTACTTAATTATCGGCTATTCTGGTAGGGTTTCATCTCTGAAAAACAGTTCTATGTTGTAGGGGACAGGGGTATTAATACATAGGTTTCGTACATGTGCACGTGCTCAATTTACTGTATAATGTATTTTTAAATTGAGAGAAAATAGAAGTTGGATGGTAACCGAGTTATAACTATTAGAACTGTCGTACAGGTAGTTTTAGTCACCGAGTGAGTAATATTAAATTTGGTATGCACTTTCTATTTTCTGTAATAAGATATGCCAATTTCTCCTCGGTAATCTTCCATCGGAGGTGGATAGGAAAATCTCCCTTTGGACATTTCCGGTTTCAGAATAAGATGATTAAAGTCCTTAATTATCGTTCAGGGACCTGTGCTAACATTCATTTTCCGTTTCTATTTCATCTTATTGCCAATTTGGTGAACAGTTATTTAAATAAACGCTTATCTTCTATTTCACTCTTTGTTTTATACCTGTGCTAAACACTAGTGGAAAGAATATATTTAAAATACTTTACCTTTTTACAATGAATGTTCAGGTGCATCCCATGCAGGTTTATATCAAATATATTCATATTTAATTCAAATTTCCATCCCAGAGTTTGTCTGACGAATACAGACAATAAGTCAGACCGTTAATCTACGAACTGTTACTTTTCTCACAACTTTCTATTCGTGTATACATGAAAGGTTTTTTAAATACTTTCCTTTTTTACCATGAATGGCTAGGTGCATCCCACGCAGGCTTATATTCAAATCCCCCCCCCCCCCTCCCCACAGAGTTTATTTTACATGTACAGACAATACGTCAGACCGTTAACTTATGATATGAACTGGTTTCTTACAAATTGTTGTTGATGTATAAATCAGAGAAATATTCAGAGTGAAAATCACTTGATGTGTATGGATATGTAATATTTCTTAGGTGTTCGATAAATGTTATATTCTGTAGATATGTATATTTGTTGACACAAACCATTATTCATATTTGTAGAAAGTATGTACTGCTACCATGAAACGATCGATGGCGAAGACATCAGAATAGAAATATTTGACACCGCTGGAATTACTGTAAGTGAATCATGCGTACGCTATCACAATGAGCATGGTACTATGGGCGTATATTTACGCAGTTGCTTCGCATCTTGATTTCGAAAGGGAATCAATGTTTTAAAGGGACACTTGCCACTGAGTTCCTGATTTGTAGAAAGTTTGCTTGAATTTCAACCATGTGCTAGATCATAATATCAGTAATCCAGCATTAATAAATGTTTTAAAAATGTAATTTGGAGAATAAAAGGATTTATAAAATACTTGTTTCCATCGGGCCAACAGTAATGCTTTCTAGTCCAGGCAATCTAGCTCAAAAAAGGGCTGAACCTAGGAAAGATTGCAACAAAAGGTTTCTCAACGGTTTTGGGTAGTATGAGTGCCCCTTATTAACATACTAACAGTCTAGAAAAATCTAGGCAGGGAAACATGCCCAAAATTGCAAAAAAAACAAAATGGCCGCCTCTAACACTTTAAAACGCCATAACTCAGTGTTAAATCAACATATATTCTAGTGTGAATACATTTTCTTAATGTTTTCAGGCATATGGAATGCAATGAAATAAGAATAAAGTCCATAATTATAATCAATATTTAGAATGTTAGTGTACTGATATAGAGAAGAAATGAGAAAAAACGACCAGCAAAAGCATCCTGTGAAGGGAAAAAATCAAACTCATTTTGTATGAAAGCATTTATGACCAATGATACTAAGAAATAGGTAGGCACAGATCTCCTTGTTCCATCTTTGGAATAGATATTTTCACTGTAAGAACCAGAACGGTGCACCCACATCAGAAGATAATGCTTGTGGTATAATAGGAATATTTAGGTCAAACCTAAGATGCTCTTAGGAGACAATAAAGGTTTAAAGGTAAGTTGATAAGGCGATTTGATTAACGGGAAGGGGCAGCTCATGTCAGTCAATGGGATTATATCTACCTATAACATTAATGCAATTTATTTCAAAAGTAAAGAAATTAAAAAGGCAATACCATTAGTATAGTTGGAAGCTGTAAGAAACAGGACAGGTGTACCTAACAAAGGGGCCAGAAAATGAAAATAGGTAAAGAGTTTATTGATATTTTAAATCTGTAACTCCACACACATTTATATTATATATCTATTCTCCCTTTTCTCTTTACTTCCTCTTCCCTCTCCTTTCTGTTTCTGTCTCTCTACCCCTTTGTCAATTGCAATCTCCCTGTCTGTCTGTCTCCCTCTTTCTCCCACTCACTCTCCCACTATTAACTGATTAGTTGATGCTCAATCACCAATAGGTTCTATGGTATAGTGGTTCAGGTGGTCGTTTGTGAATCACAAAATTGTCAGTTCAAACCCAGATGGGTGATGATCATAGTAATTTTTTTCACTTTTCACTAAATTCCTGTGAATAAAATGTTTTTGTATATTTTTATATCATTCATATGTTAAAAATGGTATGTCTTCTTAACAATTGATTTCTTCTTCCTTGTCCTCAGTCCCTTTTTGAGTAAAACAACTTTGCTGCCTTGTCTGCCGTTGTCACAACCCCCCACAATGACAAAGGGGTATCCCACACATTGTCTGATGATGACATCATAAAAACTATGCACAAAATACCTTTGATAATTTCAAATGATGAAAACAGACATATTCTAAGTGTATTTCTTTGTTAACCATCTTTTCTCCTGATTTTATTGTGTTTTGTATGTTTAACACAAGATTTACGCAGGGATTTAAACGTGAAAAAGTGTGATGGTGACATCATTATATATGATGTGACTTCTAGCAGGACTTCCCAGGAACTATATCTCACATGGGAAGCTAACTTTCTGCTTGGCTGTACACATTTCTCTAAAAACTGATGTGCTGTCTTTTAGAAATACCAGCCTCAATGATCTATACATGAGCAACAAGATCAATTAAAGAGAAAGGAATGATCTCTTAGATTCATATGGTATACAAATTCTACAACCATTTGATTTAAGGGATTGGTTTCTTTAAGCCCCTTTTAGTTAGCACTATACATTCATATTCTACACAGTGGAAGAGCTAAGCAACTGATTTAATGAACTAGAATCTGTACATATCTTCCTCCAGGATGTGGGTAAAGAGTAGGGGTCGGAGCCCTTATGTAATACCTATGGCTTAGCATGAATAAGTAGACTTGCACAGTACTGGGTAGCTAAGTATAATTAGCGATTTTAGTAATGAGATAATATAATTAATGGGTGATAATTAATATTTAATGAGGTTACACAATGTTAAGTAATGTTACATAACAGAACTACCAGAAGAAAAATGTATTCTGAGGATGCACAGACTTGGAAACTTGGAAGGGAGTTCATTTCCATCAAGAGGATTGGGGATGGAAGTCTACTGACCTGCCTAATGCCCCTGACCAACTATTACATTCATTTGCTGCAGCTGTGAGAGCAACTGCAGCAGTCTAAAATGTTCCTGAAAGATTATCATGGAATGCACTGTCATGGCCATGATGGTGAATGAGCAAACTGCTCATGCACCATGTACCAGACTAATGAAGTCGGGACAACATTTCAAGTCCCACATACATTACATGGCCAATTGATTTTTCTTGTGGTAGGTTCCTTATCTCAGGTATCACAATGGTACTTAGGATAGTATGTTTAGTGGAAATATGTTAGCTAATAGGTTTGGTCAAGTACAATCTGACTAAATGAGACATAGATTTTTCACTTCACAGGATGCATTTGCAGGACTGTTTTCTTGTAATTTCATATATTCTTATATATTTCTTGTCTTTCATATATCAGTACACTTACTTGCTAAATATTGATTATATTGACTTAGTTTTTATTTCATTGTATTCTCCATGCCTGGAAACATTGAGAAAGTGTATTTACACGTGAATACATGTTGATTTTACACTGAGTTATGGCATTTCAAAGTTTTAGTGGCAGCCATTTTGTTTTCTGCGATTTTGGGCATGTTCCCCTACCTAGATTTTTCTAGACTTTTAGTATATTAATAAGAGGCACTCATACTCCTCAAAACCATTGAGAAACCTTTTTCCTAGGTCAAACCTATTTTTACTGGACTATTCCCATGCAGGTATACTTTTTGTAGCCTACTTTTTATGTGGGGATTTCATACTCCTTTGTAGGTTGAAGATCCGTTCCCAGAGACGTATGGATTGTGGGGAAACTGTTTTCTATTGGTGTACGCTATCAACGATAGAAGAAGCTTTGACGGAATAGCTCGATTAAAGAGGGCACTCGATGCTCTAAAGGGCGGCGAGGGACCACCTTGTGTGCTTGTTGGGAACAAATCCGACCTAGAGTATGAACGACGGGTCAGACGCCATGAAGGACAGCGTCTCGCCCGAATTCTCGGCTGCACGCACTTTTTCGAGACGTCGGCCTGTGATGGAAACCATGTGGCTCATATTGCAGACATGTTCCATACTATGTACCGTGACTTCAGAAAATACCGGGCCCTTCATTTTGGTGAAATGGAAACAAGAGGAAATAATAGTGCCAATGGTTCTAGTTCACGGAACAAGCCCACGTCTGCGAAGTTCAAGAATGCAATACAAAAGGTCATGAACAGAAGTAAGGCATCGTCTCCCAAGCATTCTGTGAGCAAA
The DNA here is from genome assembly GCA_942159475.1 of Sthenelais limicola. Taxonomy (NCBI): domain Eukaryota; kingdom Metazoa; phylum Annelida; class Polychaeta; order Phyllodocida; family Sigalionidae; genus Sthenelais; species Sthenelais limicola. Next base: position 63,233,875 of record OW804097.1, on the reverse strand, counting down.
ATGGGACCATCACGTGAATCGGTCGTGTGACAATTATCTTTTTTAAATCGCCACTCATCTAAGGGTATAAAAACTGGACACGATGGACGCCATATCCTAGTCAATATTAACATGTAGACGATAGTTGTCCCGTGGTTGTGTGGGGTAACGTTGAATTACAAATCAGAAGGCCACGAACGCCAGCAATAACTGTATGTATAGGTGTACGTTCCCCATCACATTCCCCTCACAAGATGTATACATACATTATAATGAACCACTTTAAGACGACAAAAGCTGTTAATAATTTCAGCTGCACGTTTACGATTATTTGCCTAACAATATTCATGCATCAAGAAAAGTCTTAATGCGACTGTGCTTAGATAGTTGAAGACATTTTCTTTTTACACTAGATTACACCTAATTAATGAGCTTATTAGAACGAATGACAGTTGGTAGATGATCCTTAAGGGATAATTATGTTGAGCATGGTAAGATACGTGAAAGAAATGGTGCTTGGCGTCATTCTCTCGAAAACCTATCAGATGGTGTCAAGAAGTTCCGCGTGACTCTTTTCCCTCACTGTCTCTAAAGCAGATCATATTTCCTATTCCTGTTTATGTGCTTGGGAAGTATACAAGTACATGCGATGCCAGATCTGAGGAAATTCCCTTGATTATCAAGGTACAGATGCTATGTTGGATGCTTGGGAAAATTAGTATAAGTGAAGGCATACTAACATAGAATATGCCCGAACGATCATCAGGGGATAGTTCCACCAAGACAGAGGGACTTATAGAGATGCAGGTCAGTGTGGAAAGTAATCTGAATACTTAGACAATCTTTTAGAAGTAGTACTGAAATTCCCATAATTGAAATGCATATATATTTGTACAGACGCCTGTAGCTTTAACACTCTACATTTCATGTCAACCGGTGTATATTTATGGATTATTTATGAAAATAAAATGGGTATATTAATTGTGTGTACTTTTTCATGGCATGTGTGCTGTTTGTGTAGATTTAATATGATTAGTCTAGCCTATTGATTTGGAACGAATGGGTTGCCAGTTTTACAAAATTGGAAAATGATCTGTCAATTAAGCAGACATGACAGCACAGTATTTGAAATGAATATCTTGGATCGGTTGTATAGGCTTGAAGCAGTAATCTACCTTACTCAGGGGACAGAATTGAAATGCAGATTCTCCACGATGACTAAGGGCAATTCAAGGGTAATTTACAGCAATAAAAACAGTTTTCAGAGTGGCAGCCAGAGTAACGCATGTCCAAGTTGAGATATATAATTTCCGGAGGAATCCCAGAGGAAAGGCAAGTCTATGAGAAGAGCATCTTTCTGAGTTGTTCCTTGTAGTAATAGCAGTAACATCACCTGGCTTTTAGCGCAGAAAGGAAGGTGGGAAACTAGGGAAGTAGGTCTCAATCGTCCTCGCACATATCAATCCGGTTCTTGCCTTCCTTGTGCACCTTAATTTCTGGTTTCCTATCCATCATTACCTGACAGCCACGGACCAATAATTGTTAAGACCAATTTTCTTGTGAGTGGTCCAGACCTACCCAATGCCTTTTCTTGAAATACAAATGTACAAGTAAATCCACCAGCGAATAGATTTTATTATTTCCATTTTGTAGAGGCAAGGGAAATATCCAAACTTCGCATGATAACATATCCTTGTATATATATATATATATCTTGAAAAAGATGGTACTCATTTGAAATAGAGGGATTAGCAACCTTCACCTTTCTCTCATAGCAAATACAAAACATGTGGCAAATCTGATAGCTCCCTGTTGGCTTAACTGAACTTTAACACATCTCTTCTACGCATTCTCGACAAGAGAACTAGAATTTTGACACATTTTCTCAACACATTCTCGACAAGAGTTAATTAAATCCCTGACCTTAGATTAGTAATCTGTCAAAACATTCAGAAAATGCGAATGACACCTTACATTATGTCACTATCAACATATAGTTTCCCCTGTATTATAAACTTGCAGATACCTTTTCTTAAGTCAGATACAAAACAAAAAACAAAGAGTATTATTTTGTTTTATGCTCCTCGCAATGTATTAGAAATGAGGTTCGTGCAAATATATAGGAGATAAGAATAGAAGGGCTAAACAGGCTGGTTCACTGAACATATTCGTTGCATTCGTCGATACATTGTATAAATAGCCCATTGGTTACTAACTTTACAGGAGAGAACCACTTCTATTCAGGCCCCAGAACTATATACATGTACATTAGAACAACGCCTCAAACCCCCTTGGATAAGACGTTTCCGATTCATAGTCATTAACGCCTATGCAAAATGTAGCACATTTTTCCTTGGCTGGTAGGTGTAGTTTTATGACCAGATTAATTATCATAAATGGCCGACTGACACTTTGAAAAAGCCTTCCAGATACATTCGTGGTGTTACACGAACACGCCGGTAAAAAGGTTCTCTTCGTAATTTGTATTTTTGTATAATATATGATATGACAAAATCCAACGACCTATATAGTTTATTGTTCGGATCACGCAATACCTTGACAGAAAAATAAAATTTGTATGATGTCAGGGCATGACGTAAATCACCCCTGGGGTGAGATTGTATCATATTGTTACTAATTCCTGAATAAAGATTTTAGATAAAAAAAACACACTTCAATTTCAAACCTTTAAAACTTCAACAGAAATATTCCATTATGAACCATTACCCGTTCTCACGACAATTGCCAACGAACAATAATCGACAAAATGTAATTAGGGATACCACCATGTTACTTGAGGGATTACTTGTCAAGTTTCAGTATTTTGTCGTCAGCGTTCGCTTTATTGAAAACAATTACTATCGCCCCCTCCCATCACATTTGGCTGCTCATTTAGCAAAAATAATGATGTAGTTATACCACTTTTTTCATTATCAATAGATATCTTTGTTACCGTACAAACATTATTTGATTCTGGGCGATAATCAAAAATACAATATCTATTCATGGTAAAATACCTATTTTCTAAATTGATTACTACGATATAATATATATATTGCTTCAGGAATTGAAAGGATCAATGACCTTATCGGTACCAATGGACCTCCTCTGAATCCAGGTAATAATGGCTTGTTGTGCACCAGCAAGTCCCCATGCCCATACAAATGCCTCCGGAGTCTTTGCGACATACACTTCCGGAGCAGCAAACTTTGGGATCGTACCAGGCTTTGTCACATTGTTGACCGGCCTTGAGACATTTCGGTGAAACCTGAAAAGCAACCATTATGTCCATGGTCATATTATTAATGGAATACGATTGTTCATTTTCAAATACAGTGAGTTTTTGGACCTCAAAAGTACAAAGCAGTTCGATTTCATGGACACGATGGAATCAATAGTATTCATTATTGAAAATCAGTAAAGCATGCATGAGATGGGTGACAGTGACCCTTCTTCTAAATTGTCCTCTCCCTCCAAATCCTATAACTTCCATTTTATCTTATTACACAACACCCCCATTTCGTATGCCCTCCCCCTCACTTCTCTTCAGACTTATATTATTGTTATGCCCTGGGTAAACTTATAAATATTGTTTTGGACTATATCTATATGGATTACATACCAATATTTCGCCTATTGAGATTATGTTACATTCTACATACAGTAACTTGTCGTTTCCAAATTCTAATTCTACCCACATTCTACTACGTTTACCTCCGATTTCTATGTGAGGATAATAGGGATACCCTGACAGGTTTCTCCAGTTACACAATGTTGCAACCGGAGCGGCCAAGTTAAGCTCAGATTAAGTTTTGCCCATGGGAAAGCGGTTCCATTCACCCAAACATTTCCGATGAGCTCCCCGAAGCTGCAGCTGCGCCAGTGGAACTTTAACCACAGGAGTTACATTTCTCTGGTCAGCAAATAAGTGAGAGGGGAGATAGTGGCCAGCAGGAATAATTTGGATACATTTTACTTAAAGCTGCATTCTTAGCTATTAAGACAAAATGTGCTTTAATTACCAAATTTACTCATAACTATTATTATGACTTATAGGACTGAATTCATCAATATTCTGCGGCTGTTATATATTTATACAAGAATTTAAAATCGAATGGGTGAGCGATAAGCTTCATCAAGGAAGGATATCGGCGGGTCTCCAAAATATAAATGTATAGCAAAATGTGGACCTGTAAATTTGGAAATGTATAGCAAAAACGACAGCCTAAATGCTCCTAAATGTTGGTCAAATGTCTTTTAGATGGACTGGAAAAGAACGGAACAAAACTGGGAATATTTCATTTTTACGGATGTTAACTGAGAGTGCAGTATCAATATTCTTAGTCATAATAATGGATACGGACAAAAAACGATGGAACAAAAAGATTTATAAAAACGTCACAACAACAAATAATGCTGCTCAGATATGGGACTATTCGAGATAGTGACCCTCCCTATTTCAGTGTAAAATTCCAGAAGCTCTATTGTCGGTTCTAATATGTTTCTAATAATGCCTCGATCGGTTGGGTGTAGGAAATAATGCACTGTTTTACTTTTACGGATCATTAATTAATTTAAAGGGCGTTAAATATCAACTATGAAGAAACTATTCGCCAATCGGTGAAAAACAAATGTTTTAAAACATGTTACTTACGCTGGGAGACCACATACCCATTCTATCATAGACTGGGTAGCGGGATCTATGTCTTTGTCCGTATGTACGAATATCGAATGGTGAGAATGGTCTTTGTCTTGTCCATGATTCTTCCACATGAATAGCGAGTAGTAGTAGCATCACGTAAGCAAACATTCTGTCTTGTGATTCCTTGAGCCTACTAACCTTCAGTGTCCTTTCTTACTTCTCAACCCCAAGATTAGGGTATTGCTCAATCACGCCCTGGTATCCTCTACAGTATGTGGTTATGTGGTTGGTGAAAGCACCAAGAAAATAGATACATGCACTCTTTCTGAAACCGAGAAGGAAAGGAATTTTGAGAATCAGGAACGACCTTCCCCTCAGCTAGGCCAAACTATATACCTATCCAACAATGCATGAGTTATTACTGACTGTGCCCATGTAAATGCATATAATAATTCCGCCGCAGACCCGCAAGAAATCAATTAATCACAATTCGATAGAAAGATAATGAATCTATCACGTCGACCTCCCCAGGAAATATCATGCTGTACAACTTCCGGACAAAATGGATTGAGCGGAAGCTGTGAATTGTTTGTTAATCATACTATTTATAAGTTGTTCCATTCGGAGGAAAAACCTTGAATTGTCTAACTTACTATATGGATGTAATTCTTTTGGGAAACCATAGCCCTTTTGACCAAACAAATGATATTTTAACACTTTAAAAACTATACAATAGAAACTAGCCTTGTCTGTTGCACTGGCCCTTCGACTCTAATAAAGGTTCCTTGTATAAAATAATTCCTGGATATTAACATCCTGCCAGTTGCCAGGTCATAATTGTCACCATGGTGTCGCTATCTCTCACCTTTTTCAAATGATGCTCGCTCATCATTGCTGCATCCACTGCCACATGCTGGAAGAAGCGCCAAGCGGCGTCCTCGGTAACTATGTGACAATGCACGTTTTACATCCACCAATCAAAGTGCATTGTGGCATTACGAAAGAGGTGTATAATGTATGTTGGTAGTTAGTTCAATCGCCACACTGATCAATACAATGAAATTGGTGGTAGGATTCTACATTGTGTGGTCTCTCTAGTATATAATATGTAATACTAATTAACAATCGCGTTAGTTGGATCTAATCACGGAGCTCTATGAAATAACAAGTTAAGGCTAGATCAACGTGCACAGAAGTGATCTTTTGTCCCAATGTGAATAAGGCATTTTAGTGTCGATTAATATTCAGGAATTCTTTCAAGGAGAGGTAAGACAACTCAATAGCTGGACTGTGATAGGATACATACGTTGGTAACTCTCCGCCTGAGTATGTGTGTATATACATACTCTTTTAGTCCACTATATCAGACATACCCAGGTGCAGGCGCAAACTATATGAAATTACTCAATTTAAATTATTCACATTCTTCAGACGTGGACCTCATTCGTACCCTTGGTGATGTACAGTGACGTCAACAAGGGGTGCTCTGGTTACCTGGATATCGCATCCAATCGTATTTTATCGTATTTAAAAACCAAATGATGTTAATAAGGAATTTTATTTCCAATTAATCCATTAAAGCACGATATCCACATACACGTCAACCGTCCGCTGAGCGGTCACCGTCGGACTGTTACCCTAGGGACCGCTCGACGTGTAAGTGGATACCGCAGCCACCGTTGAGTGGTCGGGTGCTCCCGTCCGACGGTCCCTCGACAGGACACCCTCCCGTCCATATCTAAAATTTTAGATTTGGACGGGAGGGTCACCGTCCGACGGTACCCAACCCCCCCAAAAAAAAAAAATTCTTTTTTTTTATGGACATAAAAAGTGTTCTTATGGTCTGAGTCCATTGTCTTGAAGTCTGGAAGTACTTTGGAGTGCCTTAGTAAATGATTAGTCAATTGAAATTGATGTAGATTAATTGGGATTAATGTTAAGATAAGGTTTGCATTAATTTTAAAGGGTATTTTCTGGCCGCTTCCTATGACTGTATTGTCACTAAATGATTTTATTCATATTAAAGACTTTTCCTATAGCCTATTGTTGCTATCAAGATTAATTTTATTTTGTTCATTTCTATCGATTTATGTATAATTATAGTAATTTCTACTGAATATTTCGATTTGTGTGTGGTTCCTGGTCCCTGGTCCCTGGTCCCGTCCGACGGGAGCAACCGACCGCTCGACAGGAGCACCCGACCGCTAAACGGGAGCACCCGACCGCTCGACGGGAGCACCCGACTGCTCGACGGTGGCTGCAGTATCCATTTGCACGTTGAGCGGTCCCTAGGGTAACTGTTCGACGTTGACCGCTCAGCGGACGGTCGACGTGTATGTGGATATCATGCTTAACAGGCAGCAGCGGTACCAAGGGGAGGCCTGGGGGCACTGCCCCCCCCCTAGACCACTAAAAATGGTCCCTGTGCCCCCCCGACTAACTCAGAGGGGCAGTTAACAGTTGCCAGTTATGATTTGTTCACAATTTGTACAATTCAGGGTTTTCCAGTTATTTCCGTTTCCCAATTTTACCCAAAGGAAACGATGACAGGATTTAGTAAAATCTAAATCTTGGACAAGATAAACCTATGTATATATGCCTCAAATTTGAGGACTCAAAAGAGTCTCAATAGAAACCTTTTCAAACTGGTAGTAGGCCTACTCACACGATTTGACATTTTATTCAATATAGTCCTAGACGTTACTAATAATTTGGGAATAATTTGGAATAGTTTGGGAAGGCTGAGGCAAATATTTCGATTCCTATACCTATTCAAGCACGCCTAAAGAATTATTAGGAAGGCCAACATTACATGAAAATGTTTTTTAGAAAAAATATTGAAGATATCTCACATGTCGTAATGGCGACATAAAATATTCCCATACCAGTTCAAGAAATTTTATGTGAGGTAACAAAGGTTTCAGGGATATCGTGGGCTAATAACTTTTCGTTTTATCTAACTATAGGCCTACATACATACACATCTTCCCTACACACAGAACTAAATGCAATTTAATATCAGTCATTACTCTTGGGGTATTTGATTGTGTTGAAGCCAATATGTAGTGACAGCAACACAAATATTCCGAAATAATATTTTCCACGTCTAGGTCAGTGTAAATGAATTATTACATAAAAATATGTTTTTTTTTCATAATAATGTAACCGTGTAAATGGGGGTGTTTTATATCCCCAAAAGTGTTACCGTATTAACACTATTAATTATTTTAGTTTTTTTTTTAGTTTTTTCCCCCCAAACACTTGGCATTTATTCAGTTTGTCAACAAATCCATGTATCTCTGGGCTGATAACACTATTTTACATCACGCCCATATTTCTTCCATTACCATGCAATGTGAAACAGACAATTGAACAGAGTACATCATAAACTCGTGAATAAAGTATATTGAGATCTATATGTGAGTCATTTACTGTACCCATTATTTAACCTGCAACGACAATGTGACCATCGAATAAAAACAGAAGGTCATTTATAATACCTGAACTTGCAGGTCGACCTATATTATACTATAGGGAGCCGATCGCAGCATCTGAAAATTTCTAGTCATCTAGTAGACAAATTCCTGATAAACATAATGTACAAGATATTTCAACACCTCACCTGTAGGACCATACCGTTAAAAGAGGGGGAAACTATAAACTGTTATATAAACCAGTCCAGGATTTCCATTCTTTCCTATGTGTGGCGCTCATATAAGAGGCATCCTGCATGGTTCGTAACTTGCCCTTTAATTCTCTTAGGAAGCTGAAGAGGCAAATATTGTTGTTACCGAACAATTTAGTTTTGTAAATATAAAACCTGGTGTAGATGAGGATGTAATTCCATATTCTATATTTTTCATCTATACAGGGAATTCCTAGAATCATGAAAACAGCGTTGATATCGTTAGCGATCTCGTCGTCTAACCATGGGTTATTACACGCCCAATTTTTAAGGCCATGCCATAAGGTACAGGTTTTTTCACAGTCTATGAAGAAGTGGAACAAATCGTCGACGGAGTTGCAATATCTACATAAGTTGGAGGGAACGATCTTCATGTCATTTAAGTGAGAATTACACACAATCAACCTATTAATCACCTGGTATTGAAAGGACTGCAACCTCACATCTCTTGTGCATCTGAAAGGTGCGCGGTACTACATGTCAAACTCTAAGTTAGTAATGTCAATATCTTTCTCTAGGAATTTTTTTGTACCACTCGCTATTCTGTTCTTCCTGTGAATAGAGGCATTTTTTGACTGCATTGTAAAACACCTTAGTGGGAGCTATTAAGATATCTACTTCCTCCGACCCAATTACACACATGAGTTCGTCCGCATAATTATTGACCTCTCCATCATTAACAATTTGAAGCCAACGGTTTGGGATCTTCTTACAGAGGCTCATTTCCTCTAGGAAATTAATACATGTATTGAAATCGCTCTTAGTTTCATTTTTATTCTTGACCCTACCGTAGTTTATTACATCTTCAACTCTATTGATCTTTCTCCTCTTCCAGAGATTGACATTGCTTATACCATCCTCAAGGTTAATCCATCTATTATTCCATATTTTTTCACACAAGACACTTTTCTTACTTCTAGGCTGCTGAAGCCCATAAAACCTATTCCACACCTTGAAAACCTCCGTGTAAAATTCGGAAAAATCAGCATTGATAAGTTGTCTATTACTGCATACTTTCCTGATATTTCGTCCAAGGTATTCCTTGACGAGGGCCTTCCATTTATTGGATGGGTTATTTATTAACCTTGGAACCCACTTCAATTTATTCGTGATGAGCTTGGCTCGCACGTCATGAAGTTTCAAACCACCATCACATATATCTCTACATAGATAATAGTTAGCCACTCTGTATTTGCCTTTCTTCCACACGAAGTCGCTTACAAGTTTTTGTATCTCGCAGATTTTGGTTTCCTCAATGACAATCAAGTTGGCTACGTACATGAAAAGGGGGATAATTAAAACATTTGCAATTGTAATTCTTCCTTTTAATGAAATGTCTCTCTTACTCCAATGCTTTACTACAACATTAGCTTTCTCAAAGGCAGATTCAAAATTTATGGAGTTTTGTAGCTGTTTGTTAAAAGGATAAACTAGGTGAATACCCAATATTTTCATGCAATTCGTCCAGTTGATATTTTGACAGACCTGTTGGGTAAGAACCATCTCCCCAATGTTAAATCCTCTGGTTTTTCCAACATTCAGAGTTAGACCAGATACAAGGCTAAATTCATTAATTATTTGCATCATTTTAGCAAGCGAGCTTTCATTATCCGCCATGATCGTCATGTCATTGGCAAATTGAATGATCTTATTCTCAACACCACCGAATACTATGCCACTGCATTCAGGATCACGACGAATTCTAGCCGCGAGCCTTTCCACAACAATTAAAAATAGCAAAGATGATATGGGATCGCCTTGTTTTACGCCTTTTCTAACATCAAACCAATCGGACAAGTGTCCATTATTCGTTATACAGGCTTTGGAACCAGACATCAAGCACTTAATCCATCTTAGGAAATTATCACCTACATTTAACTCTTTCAGACATTTATACAGGAAGCTCCAAGATACCGAGTCATATGCTTTCTTAAAATCGAGAGAAACAAACAAGCCTTTTCTTTTGTTTTTATCTAAAAATATGGTTACATCTTCTAACCTTCTTACCGCGCAGCCTATGTAGCAGTCTTTAATAAATCCGTATTGATCTTCGTCAATTACTGAATTAATACAATTTTTTAGCCTGGCGCATAACATTTTAGATATTAACTTATAATCTGTGTTTAACAGAGTAATGGGTCGCCAGCTGCCAATTAGTTTCAAGTTACAATCTTTTTTTGGAATTAACGTTACGATGCCCCTGTACATATCTTGGGACAGTTGCTCTTGAACAATACATTCGTTCATAACTTTCATAAAAAGGGGTTCAAGGGATGGCCAGAAAAACTTATAAAATTCTACGGGAAGCCCATCAGGGCCGGGCGCTTTGTTAGCTGCCACAGAATCAAGAGTTTTCTTAATCTCCTCTTTGGTATAAGTTTTGTTAAGAAGTTCACATTCAGTCGAATCAAAGGTTGGACCGTCATAGCCCGATAAGAATTGGTTGTGTACAGAAGGATCAAGCACGTGCTCTTTGTACAACTCACAGTAAAATTCCTTTTTTTTCTTTAGAATTTCCTCAGATTTATTTACCTTTACACCATTAACCTCTAGCTGTGAGATGACTTTTTTCTCATAATTCCTTTTTTCGAGATTTTAAAAATAGGCTGAGGGCTTCTCACCGTCTGTCTACCAACCACTGGGCTCTGCTCCTAGCCATCGCTCCTTGAGCTTTTATATATTGAGTGGCTCTTAGATCGTCCTGAATATTCTCACATTCCCTACTTTCCGCTTGGTTTAGAACACCTTTCTGAAACAGAACTCTTAGCCTGTCGCGGTACATACTTTCATTCTTGCGTTTTATCTTATTCATGTTTTTTGTAAATTTTATAGTTTCAAATCTAATAACAAATTTCATGTAATCCCATTGTATTCTGGCGTTACTTAATTCATCAGCACACTGTGCCTCCATAATTTTTTCTTTAATCAACGACACGTATTCTTCATTACCTAGGAGGTACTTACTAAATTTCCATACCCCTGGACCTCTTAACTCTTCATTCGACTTAATAGCAAAGGAAATTAAATTGTGATCTGAGTGTTCACAGAATACATTATCAACACCTCTTATATCGGTTCTTAGAACCGAGCTAATCATACAATCGTCGAGTCTTGAGGTTTGACCACGTCTTAACCAGGTTGACATATTACATCCTTCTGGAGACATTTCTCTAATAATATCACATAGATCAAAATCGTTTATGATTTTTAACATTTCCTTCAACCCGTCATATTTGACGTGCTGACTATCCCTGAGGTTCAAGAATTCCTCCTCGGGGATGATATTTAAGTTATAGTCTCCCATAAGAATAAGTGATCTATCTGCTTTTAAGTCTAGAATACCTCTTAGCGTTTTACATGTGAGCACCTGTTCTTTGTACATATCTTTAGTTGGTAGGTACAGAGAGAAAACAGAGTATTCTTTTTGTTCAATGACAATATCTAAATATGCAATTCTACCAGTATCGTCACCACCTTTACATGTTATAGTAGCATCTAAATCTTTTGATATCAAAATAGCCACACCTCTCGCGTTACTCTTACCATGAATGAAATGAGCTTTGCCCTGCCACTGACTATGCCAGATTTTAACATTTTTGCATGTACTGTGAGTTTCTTGTAGGGCGAAAATTGCATTCTTTTTCGTATTAAGAAATCTGAATAGGGCTTTTCTTTTTTTGATGCTAGACACTCTGTTAACATTTAGGGAATAGAAGTTGATATTATTACCTTCCGTAATGTGATAGGTGTAGGTCTTAAATTAACAATAACTGGCTAAAGAACACATTTAAACACCACCCCCAGCCACTTCCATGACTTCTTCTTCCTCGTCGTTCTCGTCGATGGTGGGATCTTTTGTGACCAGCTCCTTTCTAATGATCATCCATGAGCGACCTAAAAGGTTCCCATCTTTGCACCATTTACTCTGATCTAGAACATCATCGTCGTACAGGCTGAGGCCAATGCCCCAACCCGTCTTGGCAGCAGAGGCTTCGCCAATCTCCTTGTCTTCAGTGGCGATCAAGTACAAGCCTATGAAGTTGTTGTACTTTACTTTCGCCCTAAGAGCCCTTAGCAGGTTCTCCTCTCTTGTGTCTTCCCATTTATTCCAGACAGCGTCTGAAACGTATGCGCCGAGGGCGAACTTGCACTGGACTGGATCCTCAAAGTTCATCACCATTTGAGCCTTTGGCAGATCATTATCAAGAATAGCTTTTGTGTATGCCAAAAACTGCTCTACGCAGTTGTACCACCTGCCATCTACTTTGAATTTAGCCAGGTAGTGGTTGGAGAGTGGGCATTCCTTGGTAAAGAAAACGAAGGTTTGCCCATCCTCCCTCTTGGCCAGAAATCCTGGTGTGAAGCGCTTTGGTAATAACTCTAACTGGTCGAACTTAAATCTTCTATTATCAAGTATAACGTCACCATTGGCATTGATAACAGTTTCATATCTTCGAGAGGCTCTCGCAGCGGCTACGCAAGGCCTAGCTCTTGCGATTCGCCTTCGAACAACCTCCGAGAGGTCCTTCCTTATCCAATATTTCCTCTTGCCTTCCAAATCCAGGTTCTTTTCGAGATTACCTCTTTTAGCCCACACACTACGTACATCCCTAACAGAGTCAAAAGTCATTAGGATCGGAGCCGCCATACCTCTTCCCATGCGTCTTGCCATGTAGTGTACGGCTTTAGAGACACCCATGCTGTTTTCTAAAACAAAGGCAGCCATGTTTTTGCACATTAGATCATCCTCCGTCTCTTCTTCCCTATCCACACCGTCTAATACAAGGTTAAGCTCAAGATCTTTTATCCTTTCCTTGATTCTCTCTTCTTCCTCTTTTTTGAGTGAGGCTCCAGCGGCTACAACCCACGGTCGTCTTTCTTCACCATGTATATTTTCATGATCTCCAGTTCATCGTTCTGTCTTGTAAGTTCTTCCTCAAACTTATCTTGTCTCAGATCACGCTCAAGATTCTCAGTATCATTTGTGTCCAACCTCACCTCATGTGCGGCGATATCCTTTTTATTTTTCTCTGTGGTACCCTCAAGTGTCTCTTGTATCTTCTCAAACATCAGTTTGATTTCCTCGTTCGAGACTCCTTTTCCAGTCATTTCGACGACTTGTTTCTTATTTGCCGTTTCCTCCCCACACTCCTGTCTTCTTCTCTTTTCAGCACCAGAAGCGCTTTTAGAAGACATCTAAAGGTCACAATTTAGTTTATCAAGCACCAGAACAGCCAGAAACACGGCGAATGTTTATGTTTATATTTACAGCTATCTTCCGGTTCCAGATCTGTAGCGCATGCGTAAAGCGTGCTATTGGAACTGGGGCGTACTGACCTATATCGTATGCTTCCGGTTTAGAAATTTCCCGCTTCGGGGCTGTTTGCGACAGTCAAATAACTAATAGGACACTAGCTTATTTGACTTAGCTGCTAATATTGTTCACTGAGATATGTAAGACCTGTGTCCATGTGGATTATAAGCTTCTCACCATACTTTCAGTAGATTTCGATAGCGAATCCACGTGTAAGCGGCCGGAAGTATATCACTGCGCATGTCCAGCGGCCTTTTCAATATTTCAGTATATAAGATCACTTCCACATGAAATTCAAGGTATTGTCCGTGACTTTTTGGTTTATATCCAGTAAGTCAGCAGTACTAGACGTCTTCTGGCTTGCTTTCAGGTCGTTATAATGTTCCTATGAGCTGAATCAGCTTGTTTCACTCTCGACCATGGAGGAACCCAGGAGTCAAGATGGCTGACACCCAAGCTTGTCCGACTCACGTGGGCGAAACTTCAAACACTTATCTCCTTGTGAAAATCGTACAAAAGTCCCAAATAACTTGTTCAAACAGATATTAGAGTTGTTTTGCACGATTTAAACAATAATAAACCGGTAAGAGAGAGAGAGGGAGAAATAAAATAAGCATACATTGAGTAGCCACTAGAAGGGACCCCCTATATTATTCTCAAATTTGTAAAATTTCGTCTTTCACATTTCCAAGAATTAAAATGATCAAAATCTGATTTTCTATGGTTATGAAAATGCTTTGAAATCGACCTTGATTCAAAGTCTGGATGAAAGTACTATCGCTTGACGGTCAATATCTGGCATATATTGGACGTGCAAGTAAATACCGGGGACCCTCCACCGCCACCGTCCGCAGTGTCCACCGTCGGATGGTGGCCAAGGGCGGACGGTCGGCGGTTGATGGTCGTACCAATTGGATGTGTAAGTGGATACGCTATTTAATTCTCTACAAGCGATAACAATGTTCAGTTGGAAAACTAATAAAATCCTTCATCCCAGTGAAAAAGTTCACTGGTTTGGCACTACATGGTTTCGCTAATAATAGCTCGTCAGGCCACTGGCATCGGTCAGGATGTCAGCGGGGGGATGTCATAAATTGATGAAAGCCAGTTCACCCTATCTCTATTTTTCTAAGAAAATAAAGGATACAACTGAGATGAATTTAGAAAGTAAAGCATCACAACTAAAAGGAAATTATTTGAATCTCCAGATAACTCAAGTACTTAATTACTATAAATATGTTGTATATGAAATGATGAATTTGGTCATTATAAGCAATATTTGTACCTAGAAAATGTTCAGATGTAAATTAAAATGTAAGCTTTTTTAGGTAAATATTTTGCATTTTCAGTCTAAGCATGGCTAAAATGCAACAACTATAACTTGACATCAGACACAAGTAGTTGAGCCTGAGAAATCGTTTCCATTGGAAACGCCAGGTATATAAATTAAGTTGACACTAATTGTAAAGTTAAATAGATAAATATTTTATTATATCATTACTTAGCTTGATAATTTCTTAACTTAGTACTTGTTTATGCATGAATTTACATGTAGATTAATTTCGAGTGATACATGACCAAACTTTAATTTCATTATATATAATTTTTTATTTGTCTACCTCATAATGAAATGGAGCTATTATATCAAACTCAGAATCCGCCCTATCAACAAAAGCTTTTGTTTTGTAATAGAAAGTACTCCGTTGCAAGAAATCATTTCACAATCTCTTTGGTATCTATCTTTCTAGATCCTATGATTCATAACAACATAAAGCCTAAACAAATGAGTACGTCAACTCGGTGATGGACAGGACGTATATTGCATTATATTGTGATACTCGGTAAATAATGTATCAGTAAACCATCGCTAGATATTACATGATGTATATGAACAATATCCTCAATGTTCAGATAGTGTCAATGTGTGTGAGGAGTAGGAGAAAACAATAACTAACGAAACCAAAGCATTAAATATTCTCTTTGCAATACGCAAAAAAAAGTGTATATCCGATTCGGTTCTCTCTGTCCAGGAGGTCTAGTTTATTACAATAATTGTGCTTACAAGTAAAAATTGTGCTTACAAGTAAAAATTGTGCTTACAAGTAAAATAAGTGGTGTATTAGCTAATACAAAATTCACTCCTAGAATTTGTTTTGGGTCAGATTATATTGTCCCCAATTGAAAACTATGGATCATTTAACATCTGTGTTTAGAGCATATTAAAATGTTTGTATGTAATAATAATTATTATTATTATCTCAATCAACATCTAATCTGTCATGCTACTAAAATGTGTGGGTGGGAAAATGTTGGGAGTTTTGGACTGTCCTCTAACACAACAAGCATCTCTTTACCAATCAAATTTGTATACGATAGTTACATGTTAACATGATTATATATGCGGTATCCTGCATAATGGAAAGGGAATAAATATATGTTTCAATTTTATCGAGAGTAAACGTTGCGCTGCCCACTGCAAGGTGGTCATCTGCCGGCCAATCCCGGTCGCTGGTATGGACACTTGTAAGTAACATATTTGGATATCCTTAACAGCCTAATTCATGAATTATACCCTGTTTGGATTGAATTTCATCGCTGGGACACGATTTTCCAAGTTGTCTCATTCGCATGGGTCGGACGCGTTCTCTTTGTCAAATGGGAGTGTAAAAGATGTCTCATATCCTCTTTGGTTTGCGAATAAGATCATGACTGTTAATACACCCACATCCATGGCCCATGAGGACCAATTAAACTTTTGCAGTTTAAAAATATAAACCTTTACAAATTCCCCTTTCCTATTAACTTACAAATTACTAGGACACATTAGACAGAAGCAGGGTTCTTATAAATACATTGATCCGAATCAGGTCTTATGGAAAATGCAGGTGGGAAATGGGATGAATTCATTTTAAATCTGACATACAAATATTTAGCAATATTTCTATTGAAAATTAATTGCAAGGATCTTTTCACCATTATCATAGCATGTATAAGTTCATGATCAGATCATTTGGTCCAAATGCATGATGGGAAATTCTTGTTTCATGAAAACATGTAAAATACAGACCTATTTACATGAGGTCACTGTAAAATATGGACGCTGAACATGGTATGTTTTCTATAGCTTTTACAAATCCCATAATACTATGCGAATCAAGATTCATCATGGCAGACATGGAAATCCCCTATTGCACTGAAGTGAAAATGGTAGCCTATAAACCAGATGGACACATTTTAAAAGTCATGCTCTGTACCACAGACATTCGCCATTTCTTTCACTTAGATATTAATATGTATAAGGAGCATGATTTGATGTTATTATAATTATATAGGTTGAGTGTAAACGTTGATCACTGTAGGCCTACCTGAGCAGCTACACGTATGGATAATATGATTATAATATACAGTGGAACCTCACATAAAGACCACCTCTCTATTGAGACCACCTCTCTATTAAGACCAGTTTCTGTCAGTCCCGAATTGCTTTCCTCTTATTAGATTAGCCCCTCTAATGAGACCACCTCGCTATGAGATCACAAATCGTTCAGTCCCAAAGGTGGTCTCAATAGAGACGTTCCACTGCATACTATCCATACACTATCACCATAATTGTAGCATCATTGACAAATTCCTGCTTTCTGCTTAAAAGTTAGTTGGGGATATTTGAGTTCTATCAGAGACAGTGCATTAAGCTGGTTCTATTTATGGCAAGTGTTAGATATCTTTCAATAAGTAAATAATGAATCGAACTTCAATGACTGCGTTTAGCTTGTTCTATTGTTGCCATAGCAATCAATACAACTGTGCGATAAACGTATGCGTTACTTTCATATCAAATACACAACAATCAACAAGGGCCTGTCAACCCTTTGTCCTGCGAGCCGCTCTTTGCAATCAACTATGGCGAAATAGCAATATGACCAATGTAAACCTGTTTGGAATACATCAATGAGTGCATACACAAACTGCAATTTTCGTAATATATTTCGTAAATATATATTTTTAGTGTATGTATTTTAACAATATTTTACCTTTGGAATTGCTGCTCATTACATTACAGATGACGTGGGAAAAAATAGATATTCACAACGACATGTTCCTGCCTTTATTAGATAGATGACATGTTTTTATAAGGCAATTGCCCTAAACCCAAGCTAGAAAGGTTACCCATGCATGCTGCAAAATAGAACACTTTGAACAACCTTCAAAAGAGCTGCTAGAGCCAACCAACATAAATGAAGATAGAATTTTGTACTTACCTCGGATCAGAATACACTGGAACAAATTCCGACATCAAGAGTGTCATCTTTCATATATGTAATCCATGGAATATCATTGATGATTTGTCCAATTGAGAAATTGAATAACATGGAACTTGTTATTAAATAAATCTGTTTGTATGGTCACCAATACATGTATACATATGTTTAAATTGCTTCTGTAGTAAATTCTTTTCCCCCATAGTAGCATTTTAAAGTATTTTTTGTCCTGTTACATAAAGCACACTTCTATGGTAGCTGTAGGACTCCCTTTAACAAGTGCTCACCCAAAACCATGTCTGAGTGATGGGCACAAGTCACCTTCTATGGTGATCTGTAAAGATAAACTCACACTAAATTACATTCCTTCGGGGGCCTTAAGTGATAAATATGTTACATTTAGCCATCAGGACCAAACGTGGGTTTTTTTTTATATCAATATGGTTCTGATTTTATTTTAACCATTCCATAAATGGGCCTTTACAGGTATTAGGAAAAAGTGATCTCCGTCACTTTTTGTTAAAATATAATAAAAAGGAAAAGTCCTAGAATAATGAGGTATTATTGGTATTTATGTTGCTTGATATTTGATTCGAGAAAAGATAATATCTTCCCGATACTAATGCAAGTTTTTCTGTAATATGAATTTTAAAAGCAAATGTCAACGAAATAATCATGGCTGCCATCTTGACAAAGACCCATCGTGCCTTCACTGAGAGTTGCTAAATCGATATTACACATTCTCCTACAATGAAGAAAGAGTGACATCAGTATGAAGTAATACTGTTGCTTTAATGTAACAATTTTATAATGTATTTGCTCTCATTTAAATATGAAATGTTTTAATTAACTGTAGACGAATCTCATAAAAAGCATAATAAGAGTGATTCATTTCTCAAATGAAGCTATCATGAGAAATTAAAAATCAAACTTTGGTTGTCAATTGTCGGTCAAATACATGATTGCCGGCACATAGCCTCCTGACGCCAGAAGAAAGGATTGGGAGGGTTGTTAATTGGACAGACATCAACAACATCACCAGCTGAAGTGACCGACGTTGTCAATTTGACATCTTCTGTGAAGGGGGAGGCAGCACAGGGCTATGTTCATCGTCGGTCAAACATTTGACGTGCGTTATCTCCGTCACTTTTCTAAACGACCTTGTTTCATTTCTTGCTAAATAGTAATGGGATATGCAAATCAATGGTTTTCTGATACTATGGAAGTTGAACTGTTATGATATTATTTACCAAAGCATCTTATAATAGCTGAACGCAATCCTTGCCAGCTATCTACTACGTTTTAGAGGATGTTATTGGTCGGAGATCACTTTGACACAATGTGACGCCAATCACTATTGACAAGTCAATTTTATTCGTTCACTTTTTTCGTTATCTCCGTCACTTTTTTTGCATCAGCAAAAGAAAAGACTTCCACCATCTTTTTTTGTTTTGTTTTTAAAAAGGTTTTATTCAACATAGGCTGCCATCTGAAATTGTCAATAAACTTTGTTTTAAAAAAAATCTGGGCTCATACAATTCTAAATGACATCAATGTCGTATCCCTTGTAGATTTTTTAGTTTTTTTGTTTTTTACTTAAATTTTCTTTCACTCATCATCAACGATTTGATATCTCAGATGTTTATCAACTTCCACCATCTTTAAGAATAAAATTCCACCATCTTTAAGAATGAAATTCTTGATTCATTTTCAGAGAAAGATGTTTAACTTACTGTAAATATAAGTTTGATTGTAAAAACTGGCTAGTACGTTGAAGAAATAAGGGAAAATTGATTGTCAAAAGTGATGGGCGTCACATTTTTGTTGTCAAAAGTGATGGGCGTCACATGTTGGTATAATTATTTAAAAGCTAAATATCACATAATCCTTTCTCCATGGCAGTCAGATTTAATCAGAAATGCATACTAATTTTCCTAGTGTGTGACCTGGAATCTGGCACAACTTGATGGACTTGTTCATATAGTAAAAAGGACAGGATCCAGAAAACTAAGTAACCAAACAGGTAAATAGGAGTGTGAAAAAAGGCAATTTGGGGTGTGAAAAAAGGGCACTTTGGGGCAGGAAAAAGGGCACATCGGGCCGGATAAAAAGGGCACTTTGGGGGAGGGGGAAACGTGTATCATGGGGCCCAGGGGGGGGGATCCGGGGATTCACCCCCCCCCTGCCCCTGATGTCCGTCGCACCAGTCGGCAACAGCCGCTAGAGAAGAGTGTGACAAAGAGACTAGCTGACTAGTGACACTTTTGACACCCCCAAGTCGCTCGCTAGTGCCGCACAGTGCCACAGTTTGGATTCATTTTAAACTTTTAAAATATGTGTTTTTCTTAATGTTTCCAGACATGGGGAATGCAATGAAATAAGACTAAAGTCCATATAATCAATATTTAGAATGTTAGTGTACTGATATAGAGAAGAAATGAGAAAAAACGACCAGCAAAAGCATCCTGTGAAGGGAAAAAATCAAACTCATTTTGTATGATAGCATTTATGACCAACAATACTAATAAATAAGTAGGCACAATCTCCTTGTTCCATCTTTGGAATAGATATTTTTACTGTAAGAACCAGAACATTGTCACCCACATGAGAAGATAATGCTTGTGGTATAATAGGAATATTAAGGCCAAACCTAGATAAGATAAGATAAGAACTACTTTATTCATCAGATAGGACAGTTACATATGACAAATAGGTATACAGACTTCTAGAGGTGGCCTCCAGTTCTCCCTGCCATTACCTTGGCCGAAAGGGTAATAATACAGTTTACTTTTATAAAGAGATAAAGTGAGAAATAAAATGAAAAATACAAAATCACAACATGTTGAGAATAAGGCTATGTCCTTGAGACTTTCTAAGTATAATAACCTCATATATTAATAGAGAAACAGGTGTACTCCTGAGTATTCGATCTCTAATATGTTAAACAACAACATAGGTATAATACGTGGGAAACCGGTGTACTACTGATTAAGTCCCTTTACATAATTATACAATTGAACAAAATTGAACAATTGAACAGATTCAGGGCTATCTGTATTTGCAATTTTCACCTGCACAATTACAAGAAATCTTTTTCATATTAACAGCTGTTTCCATGTTAACTGCATCTGTAATCTCATGAAAATCTCAACTTTCAACTTTTTCCATGGCAATTTCTCTCAGGTAAATTGTTCTTCAGCATTGGGGGGGGGGGGGGGGTATGTGTTGAACCTACAAAATTAAATTTAACAATTATCGGCATATATTATGTCAAATTTGTAGGGTAATGATGGAAATGGCAGTGTGAAGAATTGAAAGCTGAAATGTCCCAAATTTGACCAATTTTCACTGAAATATGGCCGTTTAGGCAAAATCTAGGATTGTAAGGATCAACATGACACTTTTTAGAATCACATAGAGGCCCATATTTTTCTTACAAACAACTTATTTCACTGACTCACTTAAGGGCACAAGCCTTTGATGTGTTATGTCACAAACTATATTTTCTGAATTGCAAAATATTTCACATTTCTGTAAACTGGAGTATGGCACATGCATCCCAGCTAACAATTTTCCGTTGTATTCACGTTGTGGCGACGTTATTTTCTATTTTTTGGTTGGTTGTAATTACGTAAATCTGTATGGAAGAAATAACGTGAATACAACGTAGAAATTGTTTTTTAAAAAAATTATTATTCTTTAATTTAAATTTTCTTTTGTTTAAAAAAATGAAAAAAATGTTTACGTTGCATTCACGTTATTTCTTCCATACAGATTTACGTTGCTACAACGTAAACAATCACAACGTAGAAATTACGTAGTGTGTTAGCTGGGATTATATATTTTAGGGTAAAGTTAGACCAAATTTATACATACATGACAATGCGATAAAACCCTTGAACAATTTTGATATGCATGGTCAGATGCTATGAATGACAAGAACTGCATTTTTTTTTATCTAATTGTGGAAATAAGTTATTTTGTCTTTGATTCCTTACTTAGTAATACAAATTTACAATATAGGCCCTATGTGGAGTCAATCTATTTTAAAATTTCAACTAATTATCTTCTTTTAATTAAAGATTGATATATGTGCAGGCATGATAGTCTTTTATTCTTGAAAAAAATACCAAGAAAATCCTATGGCACAATTAAAATATTAGCCTACCATTAGAAGAAAATATTCCATTTTAAGGTTCTAAATTCGAATTCAACGATACAAAAATCATAATCACTTGAAACTTAAACAAAATTCAGGCTCCTAGTATCAATCTTCATCTCAATCTCAATTCAAGGATTTTTTTTTAACAAAAAGTGGTAATATAGTCCCTAACTTAGGGTGCAGCACTACAACATTGAAAACTTCCCACAATTTAAGTTGCATCCCAACCAACGATCCTATAGGATCGTTGTCCCAACGTGCTTGGCGGTATTACATCAGTGCTGCCCTCTACCTTACCGAGTAAACGCGTTTCCCCTTTTACTGTTTTGCCATTTCTCAAACTGCTATTTCCGGCCAGCCGCCAAACTTGAAAAAGCCGACATCGCCTGAAAAGAAATCACATATATTTGGCGTAGACAACTAAAGAGACAATGCCGGAGAGTACAAAAAGCCGGACCTTCACTGTGGACTGCCATGATATAGTTTATGTGGTAGAATTTGCTCCGTTCGAATGGTCCAGTGAACTGTTGGCCATCGGTACTCATTCGAGGGTTACAATCGGCGCATGTCGATTTCAGGTACGGTAGGCCTAATACACTAAATAGGCTAGTATACTCGGCCTCCGTGGCCAAGACTGCGGTATCCTTTGATGTTCCTGTACTCGGCCATACTATCTTACTCCCTCGCTATGGGAGACAGAGTATAGGCTATGGCTATGACTCAGTCTATGTAATACGATTAAAATAGAGACAAATATAGATGTCGGGTCGATTCATCCCCCAACAGCAGGCCGTCTCTCCTTCGATTGGCACAAATTCAGGGTTCATTGGGATAAAGTGTAAAAATGTTCCAAAGTCAAGATTCAGGCAAAGTTGTGATTCAAAGCGTATACGCCATACGGTACATAGACTACGGTACCGTAGCCTACTATAGATATTAGCCTACGGCTACATTCCTCAAAAAGCCTTATTATAGCTTATATAGGGGCTGGCATAAATTTACTAGTATTTAGACCTAGAATAGATAGAAGTTGAACCATGGCATGTTTAATGTTATGACTGACTGGAAATCTTGACACTTTGTGACAACCGCTTCTTTTCTGAAAGAAGCTGCCCATCGGCAGGATCTCTACCCACAATGACGTCACGCCCGCTATCACGGTTTTGCGCAACACTACAAGAATCAACATTTATAGCTGTCTCTGCCCACCAAATATATGCTTATTCAGCTTATTCTCCGTGCTCACTCCTACCTATATTAGTAAGCAACGATATTAGCTAGTGATTACTGGAACAATATTGTCTAGAAAAGAAGATATACCGGTAAGCCCATTTACCACCAGCAAGGCCTGTGATAAGATTCGAATCGACGGCCATTGCCGCGAAATATATCAACAAGCGCCGAAAATGGTGTCTCCCAATACCGCCGCTAGCGCCACTGCATAGGCCTACACATGACTCGCACAGGGGTGAGGCATGTGTAGGTAATTAGACACCAAAACAAAAGCGTAGGAGGGGAGGGGGAAGGGCAGCCGTGGGTTGGGGTGGTGGGCAGCATTGAAAATGAGAAAAAGATTCCATACTTTATAATACAAGTACATAGCATAAGACACCACACCCAAATTAATCTCGCGGAAATACTCTGGACGAGAGGCGACCAAAAACTGCCTTGAGAAAGGCGGGCGCAGCAGGCATATTTCGAATCCTTCCATCGCCCCGGGCCTTTACAGCCATGGCCCAATACATTACACAACTAAACCTGGCCGTGTCGTTTTTCGTATTAAACATACCGATAGCCGACAATTGTCACAACCTTACGCAGAAATCGCAACGATATGATGTTCTCTGCAAGTTCTGTCCGAAGAAATAATCAATCTAGGCTGTAAACTAGATTTTCGATATTTCTATACTAATCCTATGGGGATGTGTTGGCACGTTTGCGCCACCACGTTGGAGCCATAAGGGAACCACTGTGCCAACTGCACCCGTTCTCGGAACTCACATAACCGGCAAATGGGATATATTCGAAATGGATAGCTTGTTGACAACATGTATTTAAAGGGTGGGTAGCGTAGACGTACACAGTACGTCTACGGTATTTAATACTAAATCAAATGCATATTGTAGGTAGGAGGGACAGAGCGAGCTAGGGTGGGTGGATGGGTTGTATTTCCGATTCAAAACAACCAAACAAAAGCAATACCGAAACGGTAGTAGTAGTACACTTAAGCATGTACACAAATAAATCACCCCGAAGGGCCTATAGCGGTTTGATACTTCTGGATATGATATATGTTGTCGCGTGTTACTGTAGTTACCCACTGTCTTTGGAGTAATGTATATTTTGACAGCTTCACCCCAGTCGCTTTATTTGATTATTACAATGTGCTTACAATAACAACAAAAATATTAATCAATTTACAATATATCAATAAAATAGAATTTCGATACATTGTGTCCATTATAATATACTCTCATAATTAATCTATTTCCTGATTTCAAGGTATAATCCCATGCCTGGGGGCTGGTTCATTGATGGGCCTAGCCTACTAAGTTAGTCGTGCATGAATATGTGTGTGTGTGGGGGGGGGGGGGCACCTCCGATTAATGGAAATGTGTATAATTATATAAAGGAATGTCCTGTCCCTAAAGTTCTGTTCTCTCCAGCCTTTGTTTCTCTCTTTCTATAGGATGAAGTGGCTGATGTCGAAGGAATGGAATACAAGCCTGTCCATGACTTTCACCATGGATGTCGTGTTACAGCTATTGGATGGGCTCCAGATACTTCTTTAGTCACTGTTCCCAAAGTACTACATTTTGTTACTGGAGGATCAGACAAAAAAATTAGGATCTTCAAGTCGGATCTCAAGCTAGAGCATGATGTCAAAGTAAGCTTCTTCACCATATTTATACGAATATTTTGATGTTTTTAAATTTATGTATTTATATCTAATAAAGGAAAAGCTTGGATATTATACACTTAACTTGAGTCTATTTAATCCGACTAAGTCTTGGACTAAGAGCTGATTGCAATATGTAGTGTCTACTACTATTTTGCTGTTATGATTTGGTTTCAGTTCTTCGATAGTATAGATATAACAATGCTTGAATGTCTGTGCTACAAGTTTTGAGTAAATGTTAATGATTTTGTGCGAACAATTTTTAATAAATTAATTTCTATACCCTGAAGCCCACCATCTTACTTGGGAGTTAACGACGTAACGGTTATATATATGTGGGCACTTGTCCCTACCCCCTCTTGGCATTTAAAAAAAAAATAAGTTGAATATCATGGTCATACCATCTGTCCAGCTCATTAAACGGTAATCTTGGGTTGACCGCTACGTCCCCACCTTCAAGAAAATATCACATTTTGTTTATTTAAGACAAGTGTTTCTTAATGATGTGTGTTCCATTCTTGATGACTGATGTCCTTGATGTTTTTTTTTTAATTTTAGGAAATAGAAGGCCACACAGACTATATAAATGACGTGACATTCGATCTTGATAAAGGAGAGCATATTGTAAGTGTGAGTGATGATCAAACATGTCGAGTATGGAGTCGTGACGGTGCTGAGAAGGTCTGTCTTCCACTTGGTGCGCCTGGAATGAGTGTGCGTTGGCACGGTGATGACCCAAATAAGGTAAAGCAATGTATTGAACAATATACCTCCTTGTGTCATATAATAATCTATCATTATATGTATGTTTAAGCATGTGGGGTGGCCGAGTGGTCTAAAGCGTTGGGTCAGCCCAGTTGCATGAACATGTTGTGGGTTCAAATCCAGGCGCGGCTACAATTTATTTTACCTCCTCCCCCCATGCAGGTACTAGGGGAAGACCACCATTGCGGTGATCTAGTTCGGGGGGGGGGGGGGGAGCAGTTACTGCCGTATACCAACTACTGAACAAGGTTAGAACAGCATATTATACCTGGAATGAACAGATATCTACACTGATTATATACTTTGTTACCTTTTGCAGCGTTCGAAATAACAGCTTGCCCGGGCCATTTGGCAAGTAAAAATCGTGGCGGGCAAGTTGTTTTGGTCATGAGCTTGCCCGCCCGGGCAAGCTATAATTAGAGCAAGATTCTTGTGTTTATAATTTCAGCAGAAATCTCAAAATTCCCCAGTTTGATTCCCATTAACGATATGGAAAAAAAACCCTTCAACTATATTACCTACGACCTACTATCTTTTATTTCTTTCACATTTTTTTAAATATCGATATCATATCAACTAAAATTAAACTAATTGTATGCATTTTATCCTATGTCTTGATGATACATAGCACCATGAGCTAGTAGCTTTCTCTTACCTACTTAATTAGCATCGCATCAAAAGTTAACATACCAATACAAAATCAGATATATTTTTCTAAAGAATAACAGTATTATTAGTAATTACAGTGTTTTAACCAGACATTTTTGCCAGATCGGGGCATATTGAGATCCAAAACAAATTCTGTCAACAATATTCTACACAACATGTGTCGGCCCCCCCCCCCCCTCCCCCCCCCCCCCCCCCCCCCCCCCCCCCCCCCCACACACACACACGGAAATCTTTTAAACACATACTCTTAAATTTAAAATGGTGCATTCTGTCGTATTTGAGATGAATGAATATACTTGTTAGTCCCTGTATTTTAAATGGCAGTAAATTCTACTCTGCCACAGTCATGATCAATTTCGAAGACTTTCTGGACTGAAGGTTTTCCAGTGCCTGAGGTCCATATTTTATCAAACTTCCAACAATTTTCAGGTATCCCACGAATTCCAAAATTTATAGGATCAACTTTCATCAAATTAAAATTAAAACGATTTTCTTTCCGATTCTTTTTGTTCATCAAAATTTACCTTAAATGAATTTTAGAACATCATACAGGTGGTACAGACCCGGAAAATAAGACAGAATATCTACATTGAAATAGACTGGAAAATTTCGGGGGGGGGGGGGGGGCAACCAGGAATTTTGGCGGGCAACCTGATTTTGTCACTAGCTTGCCCGGGCGGGCAACCTGCTTTTATTCCTTATTTCGACCACTGTTTTATGTTACATCAGTCATTGATTCACACATACATCCAGCTCATAGCCTTTGTCAGATATTTTTATTTATTTTAATGGAGATAGACTTTTTTCTGTAATTCTCAAGAGCTACAGGTGATCACTCATGTCACACCCAATCTATCCAAGTGTAATTAAATGAACAGATCTAGGCACCTGATCTCATGGTTTACTACTGCATGCCTTTTAATTCGTTGCATAGTAGGTGTCGGGTAATTAGGCCGGTGAGACGTATGCCGAAGTATACCAAATCCTGCTTGTCCCTGTAAGTGAAACTATACTAATTTTGTGGGAAATGAAAATTTATTATCACTCTGAATTATTGTCTACATTTTAGGTCATGGTTGCCGAGAAAGGAGGCATTATTCGTTTTTACAATATCCTAACCCAACAACCCATCATGTCCCTCGACACTGGCCTGGTTCCACTTCTCAGCGCAGACTGGTGTAATGTGAACGCTCTACAGGTGGCTGCACTTTCTGGCTCAGACTGGGTCGTTTTTGACACATCGCGCTCAAGGTAGGTTTTAGCCGCAATGGTCGCTAAGAGCCTTTCATTTTCTGATTCAGATGAAATCAACCCACATTGATTTTGATAAACATTTTATTGGGGGGGGGGGGGGGGGGGAATTCTCCTGCACATAGGAGGTTTTCAAGCTCCCCTTCACGATCTTACAGTTTATTTAAGAAGACGAACAATACCACTTTCGTCATTGACTGAAGGTGGCTCGCTGTTTCCTATTCTAATTCATTTACATTATTTAAAAAAAATGGCATTACCTTTACGTTCCCCACTGAAGTTATGCTTCGCTTCTAGCATAAATGTTAAATGCTTCAGAGTCTTATTATTTTGTGTGCCACCGCCTGTAGCCTGTTCCAGGAATATGCTGTTCTAATAAGTACCGATTTCCGAATTTGTTCTGTTTTAGGGTTAATTTGTTACATTATTAACATAAAATTGGCTTTTAAATAGTGTATTACAGTGTACCTTTGGCGTGATTATTTTCTAAGGCAGACCAAGTTAATAAGTGCTGTGGAAGCTTTATTCATCATTGCATTCACTGTCATCGCCATTGTAAAAAAATGTTTTTCAACACTAAACCAATGTTACGTATTTGATTTTTCAGTCGTCCAGTTGAACGTCACCTAGCTCATCATAATGGAGGAACCAAAATAAGATGGTCTAGAATGCAGGACAACTTGATATCAACAGTCAGTGCATCAGGAGCGGAAGTTCGGGTATATAACACAAGGACTTCCCAGGTAAACTCTTCATTCCTGGATTATTTGAAACCAGTTAACCTGGATAATGGAACTATTGGTTAATCATTGGTAGTAGTCGGGACATGACCGCTTCATTCAGAGAGGTTGTTGATTCACATAATCCTATTAAAGTCTAATTATGTTTAATTCAATAAAATAGTTTACTCTTAATATAATCCCGCCACAATATTTTTTTGAGAACTAACCGCCAGGCGAGAAATTCGAAAAAGAAAGCAATTTTTGTGGGTGGCTCTTGAGGTTACTTAGTGATACATTTTGATATTTTCTTTCATTTTATTTCTAGGCCATCCTCTCTGCAGACATTCGCGTGGCTAACAGTACCAGCTGGCATTACAGACTCCCCGTGATGGCAGTCGGCGGAGACAGGAAAGTTCATGTCTGGAACGTGGATACTTCTGGATAAATCTATTTTGTTCGTTTATTTTGGGTATACATAAATATTTAATGTGTGAATATATGTTGCTTGTGGACTGATCCCATTCTGTTTGGAAATATTGCGTTGTCATCTTATAGAAGGTCATACTGAACTGTGCAACTGTCATGTGAGAATTGTATAAATGGACTGCCATGCGTGGTAGTAAATAAATTCGTTGCAATAACTTCTTCTCAGGCGTTGGATTTCATTCATGTCGCTTGCGGCTTTGAATCTTATTGATATTGCATGCATTCATAATTCAGTGATGGAAGTCTTCAGTATTTTTGAAACCTTAAAAACAATCACCTAAATTCCAAAATTTTGAACCTAAAATGTTCTAAAGGTTTTCAAATGTTCAGAAATATTTCACAAAATTTCTTTGAACCTTCCAAACAATAATGCAATCATAACTTTTCAATTCCCCCCGAACCCAGCTATGCATGGGTTCTTTTCCCCTTGCCAGAAATGTTTCAGTATTTTTGCATGTCCCCACTTTCATCCTTTATTCATATGTATCAGGGTCTCCACGGGGCCTGAAAAAGCCTTGAATTCGTAAAAAAAAATATAAAAAATAAATAAATAAATAAAATAATAAAATCAAAGCCTGGCAAATGACCGAAGGCCCTGGAAAAGCATCATATGGGGATTGAATTGTTGGAATCGATTAAATGGTCCCGAAATTTTCGAAGATTTTGTTCTAACAGTTTCTAACTTAGGTCATCGATAGTAGCGCAGAGCATGGAAAAGCCTTAAATTTCTTGAGAGGAAACGCTGAGAAAATCCGAGTAGGAATATCGATTGAGTCAAGCGATTACAAATAGGAAATGGTTTATTGTCGAGTACATAATTTAATTAGAGCCATCATAAGATATTAAAACTGTCATCATCTGAACCATCCAGGTACGTCCTGTTGTGTCCATGTCTTTTCTCGTTCTTTATCCATTTCTTTTACCATTTTTTCTATATCTTTCATATTATTTTGGTCGGGAGACTCTTTCTCGGCGTAAAAGTCTGGGAATTTGTACGTCTGGCCTTCTCCCTGAAATAACAAAAATAGCCCCATTTAATATGTAGCGTAGGAAATCTAGGATAACCTCACTATTAGATATGAGATGAGATATTTATAGAAACACAAATATAAATTTAAACGTTATAGATGCTAGGTCAAGTCAGAAGAATAATTTAGAAAGGAACACCTTCGTCATCAACTTGTCCTATATAATATTAAGAAATGATATATTGTAGAAGATAAGAGCCCATTTTCCAAACATGTACATCTACAATATACATGCAGGGTTGAACAAATTCCGCGGCCCGGTTGTCTGCCAGGCGGACAACCAAAACTATATATATGGGTGTCCTCTCATGTAATTGTGCTTAGATTTAACGAGCTTCATCTCTTCATCAATAGAATACAAAATATGTGAGTAACGTTACGTGTGTATGTATGGAGAAGACTGTGTTGTTCCTTATTTTCTATAATAAAACTGTGCTTCAAGATATAGCTAGATATCAGGAAGACAGTCCCATAAAGAACCTAATATCAATGTAAAATTATTGGCAAATATCCTTACCAGCCACACGTAAGCAAATTTTCTATCTGGATCTCGTCGTAATAAAAAGCCGCCTTCCGGATGATTATGTTCCTCTCCTGAAATCAGAAAATAATATTTATAGATAACCCGTATTTCTGATTTTAGTACCGATATCCCAGTATTTCTAAAATTAAATTTGACTATCCATTTTTAACATATTAGATGCATTGTATGAACAAAGCAATAGCAAATTATGTGTCAAAATAATTAAATCTCTCATAATTAACTGTAACAATGATTTGTTTTGTGTGTACAGCCTAACAGGTACTTATGTGTTTTATAATGCTTTGTCTATGGATTATAACTGGAAGAATGAATTGATATTCTGATGTTACAATAAAGAAGAATTAAATTCGGAATACACATCTTACCTCGCATATTATGTGGAGCAACATGGTCCACAGGCACGTTGTAAATTTTTTCTATATAGTTTTTGATGTCATACTTCGTCATTCTGAAAATTGAAAATAATGTAAACAATTTTAAGACATACATAATAGACCTACCAACGAGAATTAACATTTTATCCGAAAGTTTTGTAGCGCGAAACTAACGTCCAGAACACATATATATTCGATTTAATAATATATAGAAATTCAAAAGAAAAAAATAGACTTATTGTGGCAATAAATAGTACTTACTGTGGATGAACTTCAAAACAAACTTGATTATCAGGTATCTTCCCTTCTCTGTTGATCATCTTTATCCAGAATAATGGCATGGGGACCCGCAGTTGTGGGGCATTCCTGAACCAAAGAGGATACTTTGGGATGGAGCGCTGCCACAATGGCCTGAAATAGAATGATTTTGAGTTAAGCTATGTACGGTACTTCACATGCAGGAGATCGAGTAGGCCTACCTCAATAAATAATCTAGGCCTAGTCCTCCGAGAGAAGTTACTTTCGGCCCGTTATTTTCTGCCAACAAGTCAGAAAACCCAGCATTTCGTAAGATTGCTAAATATTGTGCTCCGTAATTTCACAAACCGATATATTCAAATCATCTAACAGGCCATGTCCACAAGATTACAATGTGACAGGTTGCAAAGTCTGGGCAAGTTTAACAGACTATGCCTATGGGAGGGTCGTCGAGCGTTGTTCTTGTGGAGAAAACCATTGATTATCGCCCACCCACAATTTGAAGGCAGTTCTTTCGAGAGAACCTCGCTATTTCCTGGAACAAATCGCATCTATAAGTATTCACAATACACCTAAGTTTATAGGCTTATACAGTCCAAATAAATGATGAAAGAACTTACAAGTAGCGCGCTAATTTTGTTAACTTATACCGCGACATGACCTTCGCATGGACGATCCGGAAATAAATCCCACAGATGGCGCCAGAGTCGGAGACGATACTTCGTGAGAGATCCAGTAGAGGGCGAGACAAGCAGCTCACATGGCTGACTGTCAACAAACACGCTTCACCTCATGTGCCTTCTGCCTGCCATCGCACAAGAAATCTCGCTTTTCACGTAACTGTCATCGCAATACTGCAGGTAAACTGTATAATTACGAACTTGAAGTTATAGAGATTCCACACATTCTTAGCTGGGCATGTGCGGTTCTGATGAAAGTCTGCACTTGGGGTTGTTTACATCAGCTCGCCCAAGGTGAGAGAGAGAGAGCGAAAGTTGAAAATGGTGCATTTCAATTAAACACGATTATACGATTTAGCTAGCAACAGGTGTTTATTTTCCTATATACGAAAATGCTAAATTCGTTCTGGCTGAACTCAAGTTCTGACTGTAATTCAACATGGAAATCTATGTTTGTGTAGGGTTATACTATTTCTAATTCAAAACCCAAAGGTTCTACGCCGATTAACTCTTTATGTTAATCTCGAGGGATAATGGCCCAAGTCTAGCATATCGCGAATGAATTAAATATAGATATCGGCCTGCTTGTGATCGATTTCAGGCTTAGCCTTTCTGCATCGCCTTACAGCGAGGTCAAACTTGTCCAACATTGCTGATCTAGTTTCATAGTTTGTTGTGATTTATGTATGTTGTGTTGCGCTTCATTAAATTTCAGTACCGACTGCCTACTTTCAATTTCCAGTTTCGATTATGCCCTCCTGCGCAGCCCGGTCATATTTTTAAAATATTTGTTCTACCTGCCCAGTCCGAAGAAAAAATCTAAAGGCGAAACTGAAAGGGATATTGGATGATATGATGTACAAACCATTGACAAATATCTGTTAAAAATAGATAAATTTATATTCATGTATAGGCATATGACATGAATGAAAAATTATTCTGAATTATACTTTTGTATTTGCTGATTAAAACGAATGAAAAATAAATTTAATATGTTGTATTTAATGTCACTGAATTGTTCGTTTGATATGTTGTCAATATTTAAAATTTACGATGTTCCACATACACCTTTATATCTTTCAGATGTAAATAACCAGTAGCGTATGCTCAGAACGTAATTGGAGCTTCTGTTTTTACTATCAGAATATTCAACCTCCAAGAATAAGGTAGGCCCCAAGCTGTTAATTGTTCCCTCTTCGTTTGCCTGTGGACATGTTTATATAGTTGTATGTATACGGAGTACTATCTATATTAATCTGTACATTGAAAGTATTTGTAATTATTCATCATATGCTTGTCTCATTTATTTATATTTTAAGAGAGACAGTCAATATACTTATCTTATCTTAATATATAAGACCTACCCTACTTAAACTATCAAGAGGTACACATGTGTTTGTACAGCGATTATGCAAACACCACTTAAGAAGTAACATTAAGTTTCCGTCCTCTCTCAAGGCCTTTGCCAGGCACCTATACATAAATATACTCAGATCTACTGCTACAAAAAAGTAGAGCTAGACCTCTGGAAAAGGTAAATCCCCTTATAATGCGTCATTCATAAAGAATGCTGACATACTACCTTATCAAATTGATATAAATTATGAGGCAATACACACGTACAATTGATATGAATTATCCTCGTTGCTCGAACAATAGGCTAGTGTGAAAAGTCAGTTGGAACAATGAATTCCATATCTACGAATCATTTAGATATTGGCCTTGGTTTTATCCTCAGAGATGAATGAGACCATACGGTATGTAAATAAATTGTTATGTGGGGCGTGCCGGTATTACGTAATAACGGGAGCCCCGCCCCCTCAGCGTTGGCAGGGCTATTCTGAATAACGGCACTTTTAAATTGGAACCCCAAGTCTCCGCACATCGTCCTTATCACCCCAAATGTTGACCTTATTTTTATCACCGATATCTGAACCCCAGATCTCAAAACGTATCACTGGTCTTGAGGGCTTATTGTATAAGTATCTCAGAGCAAGCATATTCTCCTGTCTAAAACATTGACCAGCTATAGCCAATGTCCGTCTTGAAATTGTGGTCAGTAGTATAGGGCAGATGGCCAAAGTGACGGGGTACATAGTCCAGACTGGACACTGGGTAGTAGTATGCGGAGTGGTGCGATTGAATCAGGCAAAGTGGCCCTGCCGCTGCATAACAATGCATTGCTAGCGGATCTTGGTCGTTTTCTAGGGTTACTTTTAGGTTATCAGGGTATGCTATCAGGTGTCATTTGCTGTCATGGTATAAGTTATATTGTTATGGTATGTCAAGATCTGTATATTTTTCGTATATATATTACTCTCAGTTAACATCGGTCAAAAAATAAGATTTTCTAATCGTTGTTCCGTCCTTTTCCATCTAAAAGTCATTTGACCAAAGTTTCAGAGGATTTTTCCCCGGTTTTATTTGCTACAAAGTTGAATAAATGTCCACATTTACATTTCGGAGACGCGCCGGAATCCTCGTTATATGAGTAAATTTGGTAGGATTATTTTTGTTGTAATAGTTGCGAAGGTAGCTTTAAGATTTGTACAGTTTTGAGATCGAAAAAAAGGCTGATCAATCAATCAATTATGATCGAGTAAAATGGCTGATCAGTCAATAAAAAATAAATCTATATGGTTCAGGAAGCTGTATATTTCCCCTTCCTTCAATATAGTACAGGCTGTCGATCAATTTATTTCCTCTTTTTCCAATAAACCAATTGTTAATTCTCTTACGAAAAGGTCCCGAGGAACCAATCATGTTTTTAAGTATCAATATTGAAAATCATTTGTTGAACTAATTTCTACCTGAAGATGAATGCTTCAGGCAATCTCACCTGACTTAAAAGCCTCGCTAATGGCTGTCGATTTGCCCTGACTAATTATTCCCGTCCGACCTTGTAACAAGTGCTGCCAAGAGGAAATGTCACTGTCAGCACTGATTACTGGCCCTGACCCCGGGCCACTGGACCTCTTCTATCCCACAAATCACACACAACTCACGCATGCACCCTGCCCCAGACGCTCTGGCGCATAATGACAGTTGAATGGACATTGTGACGTCACGCCTCCGCCTCCAGTGGGCAAATCCAGGGTAGCTGTTTTGTGTAGCGAGGACGTTGTGATTATAAAAGATGAGGTATAGTTAAGCTTGTCACCTGCAGGAATGCTTTACTCAGAAAATATATTACTGGGTTGATCTCCCTCACTCGAGTGCTTGGCATTTATATATCTATTAAAGGTAGCGCTTATTTAGCACACAAATATCCAAATCCAACATTTTGATGATCCTATTTTTTTTTATCAAACCTACGCTGTGTGCTTTTCAGGGGGGCTGAAATCTATATAAATATAAATATGTTGTAGTTGAAATAGGTTTTTATTTGCCAATGAAATATTTGTGACTTGAGACGAGTATTCAGCTGATACATAACCTACAGTCATAAGTATGATCCTTCTGTGTCACCTATAGTTCTTAATGGTAAACGCATCTATAGTTCTTTATGGTAAACTTAACGAATGACCATCTTTCAAAATAACTTGACCTTTAAAAATGGGGAATTATCAAGCTTAAAGCTCTAGTTCTGACCTTTGCACATCAATTGCCCAGTTCCAACTTGTGATCACTATTTGTTGGCAAATGTTTGATCCTTTCGCCTAATATGAGAGTTTAGAACTCTACACATGGCGTTCCTCACCTTTCACCCCAGGCATTGGTCAGGCTGCTTTGCACTGTTGCAGCTCTAGGGGTGGATAAGGTCACTCCACTGGAGGTCCTTGCGCTAGAGCCTAGAGCTCAGTATACATGCTCAATGAAGCAAATTTTCTGCTGGGAACACAGGATATTACTTATCGCCTGTATCCATGTTCTTTGTTTTTGTCTCACCCTGTTTATTTCTGCTGTGGTGTCTATTGCCTCCGCCAGTTTCTTCCTCTGGTTTATCTTTCTCTCTTTGTCTCTATCTGTCTCCTTTCTCATTCTTTATCTCCCATCCCGTCTCTTATGCTCTCTCCCTCATCCCCTGTCTTACCATCTCTGTCTTTCGGTCTGCCCGCCCCCCCCCTCTCTCTCCCCCCTCCTTCCCCTCTCTCTCTCCCTCTCAGTTTGTATACATGTGTGTGTGTGTTCTGTGTTCATGTTGTAGTGTAGACAACGTGACAAGACTTCAGCTTGAATTAAATAAATAGTGCCAACAAATGGGTCCTGGGATTAAACAAACCAGGGGCTTTTACCCATTACTCCTTCAACAAGTGATTTATTCATAAGAAAAACATATTTATTGTAATCACTATTGATTCACCTATTGTTCGAGATGGACACCCTCCAAAAACGGCCCCTTCACGCACCGTTTCTACCCTTTACAAGGCTGTTCATCCTCAATCCATGCAATGAATGGTTCTTTTTTGCCAAAAAAGCTCACATCACATCCTATTACGTCTTCTGTGGCCAAGTCGTTGCCTATTAGCACGCAAGAGACCACTTGTAACAACCCTTCGTACCAGCAAAAGACTTGGCAGCCCAAATTTGTTCAATATGTTTACCTGAGTTTTCTCATTAAAATGAATAGTTATGGTCATTCCCTCTTAGGGAAGATATGGGCAGGCTTCCCTTTAATTGGGATATTTGATTCTGTTTTGGAACATAAGAAGTATATTCTTTTAAGAAAAGATTCCTATGTCCCTGCCCCCTCCCCTTTAAGCTGCATAAGATATTTATCATAGGGAGTGACTAATGTTACCTTGTATCGTAAGCCCATGATTTATCAAGCATCTGCTTTTATATACTTGAATTACTGATCATGTAAAAATCCTCCTGGAATATGGATCTATCAGATACCTTGCTAATAGGATCCCGATGCATTCTGGTGTTTATTTAACAGCACATAGCATTGATGTATGCATGGTTTGGGCCTGAGGGGAAACTGACATAACTTCTATTCATGCTGTCTGGGTATTACCGATCCCCAGGGTGGGTCAATGTCAATGGGATGGGGAGGCCGGGTGCTTGACCCCTTAGAGAGCTGCTCCATTATACCCAGATGACCACGGCCTGGATACAAGTCCTACTTCTACCTTGACCATCGTCCCCTTGGGACAACTTCTCCCTAATACTCCTACTATAGATTCATTGTATGTCTGCTCTTAAGCGAAACATCCTGGGACCTATTTTTTGCATTAGCCGTCCTCCTAAGTCTTGTCCAGGAGACCCAATAATCAATTTTTGTTGTTTTACTTTAGTATTCTCTTTGAAACAAGTGACATTCCGAATGATTAGCACCCCCTCCCCCCCCCCCCCCCCCCACACACACACACCTCTGCCCGAGTCTATCATTGATTATTTGCAATAGGATAATCGGCTGCGTTCAGATGACATCAGCTAGCGACAGGCGTGTGTTCGCTACTGTAATACTGCGGGAGGTCGCCATACAGTTGATGAGCTGGTCACAAAGTGATGCGCTGAGTTTTCTACCCGTTAAACGCGATGCATGGACCTTTATAAGGAACCAATCATTAGGTTGCGTATTTTACACATATACTCATCTATCTTCATTGACAAACATTTTTTCTACAAGCTGCGTTAATTTAATTTCAAAATCTTAGTATACAAGAAGATCACTACACTTTTAAACCCTGCAGATGTTGAAGAATGTTGGCTTTGTTTCTCAGTAGATGGAGGTCTAGTTTTTGAGAGGGGGCGAATTATGTGGTGGGCTGGGCCCCTCAAACATGCTCCAAATGACTTCCGTCCCCGGCGAAAGTTTCCTCCGAAGATTTTCGTTGCATTTTAAAGCAAGTGTTTTGAATTTTAAAGCAAGTGTTTTGAAGGTGTGTCAGGCTTTTGGCTTCTTTAAGAAATTTATATATATATTTTTTATTTTAATTTTATCCCCCCCCCCCCCCACACTCATTGGGTCTGACCATCGGAAAATGTACAATCGGCAACTCTCTCTATATATATATGTTTATCAAAATTCTGCTAAATTAGGTTAAAGAATGATAAATACTAGGTATAGTTTGTATTGTGTTGAATCAGAAATTCTGTTCGGTTATGTCGCGCATTATTTTGAACCTCATATTTCTCTTAAATTTGGGTTATTTGAGAGGAATGGTGAAGGTGAATTGTACATTTTCTGGCGACCTGACCCCATTGGTGAAAAATGCCTGCCTAGTTAATTTTGACCGAGCTCACGATTTGTCCTCTGATTACTGCTATGAGGGTTTGTATCATGCCCGGTTGACAATGCATATAAATGGTCCCAGACGGCTGCATTTATGACTAACACCGCCCATTTGCTGGCCTGTCGCTTTTAATTAGAAATTCCCACATCATCGTGCCGGACATGATGTCTCGCCTAATGCCGCCCCTGGTGGTCAATCCCTGTGCTGCCCTGGTCACCTCAGTAACATGGAGAGATGCCATTCATCCCTGACCAGACAATCATGCTGGAGGAAATGACACCCTACGGGATTAACTGAGCATATTTGTGCTAACATATTGCTTTGAGCTTGCAAAGTTTGCATGCAAATGGAGATTAGAACTGATCACAGGTTTTGCTTGTCCGATGTTTTCATTTTTGTTGAGTGCATGATGAGAATCTGATACGGTCCAATTGTGTGCCTTTTATATTGCTTTGAGCTCATGGGCCATGATCGTTGTATCCAGGCAAAAGAATTGGAATATGTAAAGTTTGCAAAATTTTAGGTTAATTAAACATTCAGTATTTTTTAATAAGAATTATTTTTTTCCGTATGTTTTGATTTGTAGACTTTATGCATAGGTTTTCCGAACTGATTAGCTCATTAAAGTTGACTCCCTACCTACTTGATATTGTGGACCAAATAGCTGAAGTGTCGTTTGGATCCTCTGTCTAGGCCCAAAAATGAGAGTCCCTTCAAACGGAGGGAAGGCCTCTCGCCTCAAACCGCAAAGTGCCATTATAATTCCATTAAGACCGCAAAATGTCATTATAATCCCCTTAGAACGCCTACTCCTAGGCCAGCAAACCAATTAGCGAAGTAGGCATCCAATCACTGACATACCATTCTTATCTGACCTGAGGGTTTAGGCCTAGACTGATCTGATGGGTCGAACTACCGGAATGAGTTCTGGGTTTTAAAAGTGACATGGAAATCAGTGTGAGGCATAATAGTTCAAAACACATTAGGGAAAACATGGGATGGAAACATGAACAGTCTCATGTTCGCATAATTACATTTCAAGACCTTTTGAGTTGACGGTTGTGAGATACTTTGCATTATTCGTACAAATGATTTATTAAAAGAAATCAAATCCCGATTAAAGGCGAATATCGTTGGTGGATAGATAATCATGACGGGAAGTCCGATAATAAATACGGCAATATTTTCGTCATTGAAGCTTATCTATGCATGGGTACCACCCACTTACCGCCTTTATGGCCGATTCTATCAAATTAAAATGGTAATTTGTGTGGAGGCAATTTTGTCAATGAGAACACCACGGCCAAAATAGTGATCAATCGCTGATTTCATATATATTTTTCTTTCAAGTCATTCGCCTATTGAACAAGAGTACAGCCCGGAAGATATAGTCCATATGCTAGCTGAAGATGGATTCCTGCAGATAATCTAAATAATTTAATCATAATTTAATAGAAGCTCTCATATCTCGAACACCATTTGTACCGTTCTCTGACGAAACGCAGGAAATAAAGCCATATTAATCAACAGCATATATCATCTGAGTTGTCTTCGGATTTCACAGTGATTATCCACATCGTTGGCTATTTTATTTTAAGTTTGTTGTAATGAAAGGAAATATAATAAAGTCATTTTGTTGTTAGAGTTAATTCTGAGGCTCGACATTTTGGCACTGGTTGGAATTGCACCTAAGCTCGCAATAATTGCACTTCTCCTGTGCTTTCCACAACTTTGACCTTAGGTGCCTCGAGCTCGGGACACCTACATCTCCACGTGCGTGCACTCTCTAAACTCCAATTCTCACCCACACGTCCAGTTTAATACTACATTTCCTCACCACCGATCCAATACGTTGTGTTCAGCCCCATCTCGATTATGTTCTTGAACTTGTATAAAGTAATTTATTCGAGAGTCCGCAGTAAATATAATTGAATTCTACTTAATAAAACGATTTATAGAAATTTCGTCCAGTGTTATTCTGTATAGGTTTTAGCGTAGGAGGATAGTGTATAATAATGTTCTTGTCCGTGTCCCACTGAGACTTGCGATAAACGAACACAGTTGTTCAACCTCTGTAATAACAAACGCTTAGATTGCCTTTGATGGACTGACCAAAGACCATGGTGGCTAAATTGTGTCATTGCTGTGGTAAATTGTATTTCCCGTGACATACATATTTAATGAAGTATTGACCAAGCCCATCCAGGGCCGGGAACCCCCAGCCATTGCACTTAACCCTTGACTTTGCCCCCCACCCTCCACCTCCACCCCTCCCCCACTCCACCTCCACCCCTCCCCCACTCCACCTCCACCCCGCCATCACACACCCCAAACCCCACCCCATTGATTCCAATGGCTCTATAATACCCATGAAAATCTACCGCTTTTAAATAAGACCTTTATTGGTTACTAGTAATTATTGTATGCATATATAATCCCGGCTCAAACATGTATTATAATATTATATTTAATCCTCTATCAAGCTGTAAAACCTGTCGTAACCACAAAAGTAATAATTCAATGTACTAGTTCCAACCTTTAATCTTTTATTGCGAAATGTTCATGTTGTAATTATGATAAACCTGTAATTTTTGTAACGGTTTAAATATGAAAATGCAACAGACAAATCTGTGACGTAACTAAGACCCGAGGTTCTCATTCATACTAGCCTTTTTTTTCAAATTGTGAAATATATATAGATTTAGGATTATTTTATGTTGACTAAAAACATTGTATGTTTAAAACCCCCAATAGCAGCAATATAACTGTGAATATATGACAGAACGATTACTTCTGGTTCACAATATGATCGATGATCATTTATTTCAACCCGTACGTTTATTATTATCTATCGTGGCATAGACCACGGGTCAGACTAGCAATAATCAAAATGTCCATACGTGCAAGCATCATCAATGTGACCTCATCCTTGCCATTTGTTCATCGCAGGATAATTACCTTGTTTGTTTACCACCTACCCAAAGCCACCAAAGGGTGCATCATTACATCACATAAAAACTATTCCCCAACGAGCTCGGTTAATCTGAAGCATTAATCGTATATTTACTGTGCCATAATGCCATGTCATTACCGGCCTTCCCTGACGGTCATTAACAGTGTAAGAAACTTGATTGCTTCCCCAATGGACATTACCACTCTGATCGATCGCCCTCAGCTCACCATCGGTTGCGACCCGAATTTCTACAAAATTGCATCTATCTTGAACCCTGGTCAACCCCCACAAACTTTCCTTAAAACTTAAATCTTTGATCCCAGATATTTTTCATCCCCAATCAGTCTCATTAACAAGGTTCTTATTCGGATTTTGCCATACAGTGACATAGTATAGATTGTGCATCATAATATCTTTGAATTAACAAAAAGGAATCCCTGTAGCGTAGTTTAAAATAGTAATACGATAGAGGACAGTGACTCTAAGTTTGTGAATAAATAGTTCACTAGTCTGTAATTGTGCCCATGTTTATATGGTTCATTAACGTGTAAGTAATGTTGGTGACCTCGGTTAATTCAGAATATGTTTCCCCCTAAGTTTGTAATGTATTTCT
The DNA here is from genome assembly GCA_942159475.1 of Sthenelais limicola. Classification (NCBI taxonomy): domain Eukaryota; kingdom Metazoa; phylum Annelida; class Polychaeta; order Phyllodocida; family Sigalionidae; genus Sthenelais; species Sthenelais limicola. The sequence continues at coordinate 63,192,410 of OW804097.1, read as the reverse complement.
TGACACCATTATCGTGGTTAATTACACTTGGCACATACAATGTTCAAAGAGGGTACATCAGCGTGATTTGTAAGCGTCCTAAGGTCCATTGCCATCATTTTGCTAGCGGGAAACCCTTTCTTCCCTTCTCCGTTATCGGCCGATACATACAGCCCAATATATGTATCCAATCAGTATTTCTGGATGATTTACTTTAAGACCTGGCCTCTTATAATATATATTGCTGGTCTTGGGGTCGATTGCTTTAAACTGGCGGTTCCAAAACATCTTTGTGAAATCCACATTAGCAGACATGTTGTAAAGCATTTTTTTTAACTTTTATTCTCAGGGCAACTACCTTCTCTGTAAAGTAATCCATTTCTTGAATGAAAAACATCCCCCCCCCCCCGCCAAGAATATGCATTTTTAAAAGCTCTCTTGTCCTTCCTTTAACTGGGGCCATAGTTTATGGATGAAGTTTAACCAGTGTTTGGATCGATGGATCCAGGGTCCTCTACCCACTGTCCGCTACTGGATGGTTTGCTCAGCGCTGACCCCTCAACTATTGTTGTGCAAGTTTGCCATCCTTAACCCCCCAAGCGGCTTTAAAATGCTCTAGTATGCTGAATAAATGCAGGGGTGAGATTCACATTTAAAGAGATGGATCACTTTGATTTATAATTACGGTATGTTAAATCATTCACTTCATATCAGTTTTATTATAGTCCTTTCTCTCACACACATATATACACACAGTTTATGGCGTTTAGATACTATGTGTGTTTATTCTAAATGTTTACCAGTATACATTTTAATAAGTGCGCATTATGCAATATATACGAATTGTGTATTTCTATCATGCCTACATTTCCCTACACTAAATGCACATATATCCAGCCAGATCCTATTCGTTATCGCGAAGAGATCGCACATATACAAAAAGAAAGCCAACGTATATGACTGCTCCCGCCACCAAATCTGTAGTTATCTCCCCCCCCCCTCATTAGTACACTACCACGTCCTGGTCCCCTACCTGCAGGGGCACGTAGATAAGCTGTGATTCATGATGACCACAGCTTAGGCCCATGTAAAAAAGCGGCGGACAGGACAGCTGGTCAGCAGCTAGAACACACAAGTTCAACACAGTGCAGTGGGATTTAACAAGTCTCCCCAGTGCTGGCCAGAATCCTTACAGAGAAAGGTCGTCCTTTGCTAAGCAGATCAGGGCTCTCATGCCAAATGGAAATATCTGGTGCATCTCATCACACTGCCCCGAAATCTGTGTAGCAGTTCTTTTAAAGAATGTTATTGTGGATTTTAAATTAAATGCAAATCTTGGAACATGCGATTAATTATTATTCTCTCTTCACTATTTGCTCATGAATATTTGCTGCTCCGATCGATGCTTTTTATTCTAGAAACATTTATGACAGTTTTGATAATAGACACGGTCGTACATCTCTCAGATTGCTGGGCTTGCAACATCATGAACATGTTTTTCATCCAAACATTTTCGTTAGTCCTTTGTCTTGGTCATATAATTTCGGTATGTCATCTGAACTAATTGAATACGTGTCGGATATGAAATATAAATGTATGGATAATATTAATTGTCCTGTCTGCTATGGAATGAAGCTATGACTGGCTCTCCAGGGTTCTCGATTATTTTTCCCATTAGGAGCCTGGCGCTACGGCAAAAATTCTGATGCTATTTCCCCAGTGAAAATCATTGCTACAAAAACTGGCGTCCTCGCTCGAGTAAACATACAGTAAATCCTATAAACCGGCAGCCCCTAAACACCACCTACATCACCTACACCCCTAGACAGCCTTTGTCTTCCTTGTATGCAGGCTCAGTTATTCTGAGAATCCAGTCACCTAAGATCTGCTTCCCATTATAGCACCCGCGGGGAAAGGTGAGTTTTTACTCACCATAACACTTTATGTCCTCACATCGCAGTAGGAAGATGTTTTCCCCCAGTCACCATCAGTATTTCCATACGTTACCAAAAGTAGTGCAGCTCAGTTGGTAGAAAAAGGTGACCAATTAGTTGCACTTAAGATAGCGTTGATCTCTTTGTTTCATAGATAACTTCCCTTGATTTCGGACACTGCAAGTTTGTTTGCACAGCATCATTTCTGTTGTATAAATCATCCAAGAACGCTATCATTGATTGCATACCCTTAGAGAATTGCCTCTATTCGTATGCATTGCTGTACATACAACCTGCCCCCAAAAGGGCTTGCAGGGCAAAGCCCTTATTCCTAGGGCCCGTCATGTTCTATATTTAGCAGCTCCAGTGCAATGCATTGCTGCCAGGAAGTAGGTGTAGCAGAGCATGCATGCGACATGCTGTAGCGCGGCAAGGAACTGTTGGTAAAGAGTCTTTAGACCGGACATAAAGCTTTAAGGCGGCGGTGCCCAATATTATAGGTTTAAGACATGACTGTGATGGCAGGTGGCCTGAGGGCTCAAGCCTGATTTATAACCTCTGATACCTGACTGTGATATCAGCGAGGTGGAGTAGAGTGCCCCACCAGGGCCCTGGCTTAATGGCCGCTAGAAGAGAGGTGGCCGGGACTTTAATGGATCCAAGGTAAGATTTATGTACTCACTCCAAAAGCACTGGGAAGTTTAAACATACTTTGATGTCAGCTGTTTGCGTTTATTGCCTCGTCTATAGGGCATTATATAACAAAGCTTTACTAACTGTTTTCACTTTTCTATCTCTCAAAGTATTGTACCTTATTGTAACTATTGTATTATTGTCACAGTTGTTGTATCAGAAGGGTCACTTCATTACCATTATTGACTTTTCCAATTTGACTTATTCATAAGCCTGTAACCCTTTCCGTTAATAGTCTGTGTCCAATCCCATACCCAAACCTATACCAATAGACACCAAATTAGATCGTGATACTTTGATGGTCCCATTGCCTGCCAAACTCAATCCCTGCTGGATCTAGTTTTAAAACGTTTAGTTAGGACCACATCACTCCGGTGAAAGGCATATCTGAAAGCAATTGTTGGATCTGGACTTCATGCACGCAATCATGAATTTAGCATGCGCGTTACACTGTAATGATTGCCTTTCTATATATCGCATTGGTGTATATATGCGCTGCTTCTCAGGTAATTAGAATTTTGTCATTTATAAAGATTAATTACATAGAAACCTTACTAGGACTAAGTTTTAAGTGACTACATAAAGTAGAACCTTACCTACCGTAGCAAATATTAGTGCAGAAGATGGAAGCAATGAAGTCAATATACTTCCTAATACCATATAAGAAACAATTATTATCTGGGTTTTATTTACGCTATCGTTACACACATGTCAAAGTCTTTAATTCGATTGTAGTTGTATTGCTGTTCCGTCCGATTCAATGATCTTGTAATATTTGGCCCACTTTTCTACAATTGTGTACATAAACATTTTGAGATTTGACTATATATAGCGTTGCTTGCACCAGGGCATTCTGTATGCAGATAATACGCATAGATATACATAGCGTCTATCATGACTGCCTCAGGGGACACTTCTCCGCCTTTAACTATCGCGTTAGTGGATGAGTAGTGTATATATAGTGTTGGACCAGCTGGAGCATAGTATCGAGTAGCTCTAAAGCCGGCTGCGTAGTGAGCAAATCAGAATTGCAAATCTACTCAGACGAGGAATTAGAGTAGAGCTGCATATTGGTGACGGACTCTTAATATTCTGCTTTACTTCCCTGCTTTTAAACGTGTTTCCATCCTGGAATCTCTTGCGTCTGTTATAATATTGATGGTGTAACGGACACAAATATTTGCTATTATTATCTGTCCTTAGCGTCAGTGTCTTCGGACTAAGGCTCAGACTTTAGAGAGTCCCTCCGAAATGAGGGAAAGCCTCTCGCTCCAAACAGCAAAATACAATTAGAAACGCATCAGAAATCCCTCTCCAGGGCCGGGAAAGCCATTAGCGCAATAGGTGTCCAATCACTGGCATACCATTCTTACATGATCTGAGAGCCTCTGTGCCTAGACTGAAGTATTTTCTTTTCTTTTTTTCTCTCGAGAAATTTCGATCATTCCACACACAATGAGAAAGATGAATTTGAATTATTCACAGTCTCCTTTGTTTCTTCTGTACCTCACCCATACGGTACAATAATTATTGTGCTGTGGGTCATTCCCATATAATCGCTCTGAATAATCCCTTGTGTACCAAGCCATGCTTTTATATGGCCACTGCACTCCCATAAAGTTAGCATGGTCTCATACCTCGCGGTTTCTAGACTAGACTAGAGCATGGGCATAGCACTAGCAGTCAACTTTCTTCTGTAACACCGAGTGTACATAATAGAAGAGAGATTCTGAGAGTAGAACTCCTTTTCCTCCTCCTCCTCCTCCATCAACCCCAGTCGTCATCGCATGCCTGCTAGTCTAGCAAGTCAACTCCGCTTTAGATTAAATACTTTTATGCCCTCTCCCTCTATACATACTACACCCACCTCCCACTCAAACCTCTCACTAGCCCTAAACGCCCGACCCCTTCTGACAGAGCCATGCTACCAGTCACATGTATATCATAACATGCTGCGCCATGTTCCTCCTCCTGCTACAGCTCCTACACCTGATGACCAGAAGATTATGACCCTTCCTCATCTTCATCCTCCTGGGTCTTAACTCCTCCAGTACAAGGTCACTATCATGGATATAGACACAGATAATCCATCCTCGTGTGGGACAGCTGAAGGATGTCCATGGTCACCCTGCTCCAGTGTTTTAGGGGTAAGCTAGCGTTAGTTGTTGTCAATTACCTCTACTCGAAGGCAGAAAGCATGTTGAAGATGTTTTTCATTCATAGACTAGCTCAATCAATGACTTCGTACCATTATTAAGCTGCTGGCGCCACCTTCCAATACAATAGTATACATGTTTGGAACAAACATACACTTACTAGTACAATAGATTCATTCGACCATCATTCAAATATACAATACATATCCAGGAGATGCAATAGAAAATAATTCCGGCATGTGGTAAGAACCCATAGGTTAGCTCCTCGGTTATTTAAAGGCCAATATGTAGTAGATTGGAAGAGTGAGTAGTATGTAGGAATGTGTCTTTGCGCATGGTTTGGTAAACATTATGTATACACTGTGGTGTGACAGGTTTGTGTATTGGTTATTGGACTACGCGGGTGTGTCCCAAGTATTGGTGTTTGGGCCGTCAGTAGTAGTGGTAGTGGTGCTGCTACTGTTTCCAACACACACCATCACCACAATCTCATGGATGCTTGTTTAATGGGACAGGGGTTAAATTGCAAACGTTTAGAATCGATGCCAGTATCTATTGCCCTAGAGGCGTATTGAATTTGTGATCAGGCTGGTGTAGACCATAGCAACCCTAGCTAGGATCCATCCTGGAACAGATTCGAATTCGTGTATGCTATATGTACTAATTTCATTATTATTTTCTTTTTACAAATGCACGTTTCTTCTATTGATATTATCGGATAAAACATCAATGGTATTATTGGTTGTGGCATGTTTACCTTCGTATTTCTATGAAGAACGTCATGTTTTCTCTGCGCTCAAGGTACTAGAAGAAGTAATACCCAATAAATTAAAGAATCATTTTCCGTTGATTCCGTGGGTGTAGCAGTTATCTATGGTCATTTCCTTTCATCAACGAAAGTATTGGTGATAATGCCTATGTTGGGGCTAAAACATGTTGCATGCTATCTCGTATAAACATTTTCTTTTTTTATGATTTAGAAATATGCACTCTTGTTCATGTAGGCTATTCAAAGAAGAGAACATGTTATATCAAATGAATAGATTACTAATCTTCAGTGTTCAGTCCATATAAAACGAACTTGCATGGATTCAAATATTGTACATTGGTGTGAATAGAGTGTCTGCAGCGGTTTTAACAAAGGCATGTACTTAATGGTGTACCTCTCTCATCAAAGAAAGGAATGTGATAAAAGAAAATGTTGGCCACTGCGTGAGACACAAGATCGATTGGTATCGTTTATTCTATGTTTTCCCATCATTTCCGATTTCTGGGGCAGTTCATATATTACTCTAGAATATAGGTCATGCCATGGGTTTTGTGCAACAAATATGCCTTCTAGCCAGAGGTCAACGCAGATATCATGAATATTTAGGGTGGGATCAGCTTTCGCCTACCAATGAACCTTGCCTGAAGTCATGCGTTTCCTTTTCTTGTTTTTACTATTGGAAAATATGGGTTGATCCATTCACATGAATTGCTGTTGCTATTTTTGTTCACGCCAAATAATTAAACCAGTAAAGGGGTCCTTAATTCCCTGCATCTAGCTCCCATAACGCTCCCACTAGCATTTTCTCAGGGAAGCCAATAAATACGGGCGTGAAGGCCAGAATAGAGGGAACTTTATGATCCAAGAAGTGCTCATAAAAGCCCCGTCTCACCCGGCCCCGTCTGCCGCTTGATTTACATGGTATCTAGATTCCAGAACCGGCCCATCTGGCAGTGTGCTGATGGCATAAAACAGTCGATTCAGCGCCAATTGCTTTCACTGGCTTCTAATAATCCTTGCAGACTCGTCATGGTATTGAGAGATGCAATATGCAACATATCTCTTGTAACCCCCGGAAGCTTTTACTCTGGATAAGATAGATCGTGATGGGTGTAGTGTTTCCATTGTGTGAAACAGATATGATAATAAAATGTACTTAAAATGTACATTCTATGTCTCATCCTCACTGATATCATTGGCATTCACCATATTACCATTCAACACTGAAAGATGAGGAATGGGGGAACATCAGTAATATCCTTCTCTATTTCTCTATTTTCCTACATTTCGGGCTACACATATATGCGATATTTCTGTTTATTTCTCGCATATACACATTCTGTAATAGTAGCAGACCTTTCATCCGTGTTCCCTGCCATGGTGTAAATGTGTTTAGCCTTCCATCAAGGTTAAGTCATGCCAGTGTTTTCGCTGTAAGGCGGACGTTGCAAGGATGAATGCAATGAGAAGATAGCGTGTGAAGTATGTATTAGTACTAAGTACGTCCTGATTGCCCTGAAGTGACCTGTGGTTAGTACACATATTCCATCACACAGGTGTACTGGGCTCTGGCGCCTACTTATGGTAGGATGCTAACATAAACATAGAGGTTAGAGATGATGTTTTTTCACCATTGCATGTTTCCCGTTGTCTCTATAATGACTGTTGTTCCTGGTCACATATTTGAGAGGCATGCAAATGGGTGGAGGTTGTTTTAGTAATCTGTTTCTCATATATGCTAATCAATTGGTGACCTAGTTTGTTTAAAATGTGGATGTTTTAAATAACTATTGGAAAGCCTGTATTCATTATCGTCGATTTAGGTTGGATGTTTTAAATGGCGTAAATAGGTGTGGGTGGGTGGGGTGGGGTGTGGGTGTGGGGGGGGGGGGGGGGGAGTCGTTACACTACAAACTGATATAAACCCGGCTGACTGGTTCATTTTGAATTTCAGTGAAGACGCTTTTCGATATCTGGTTGTTTTATTTCGATATGATGTTAATTTTCGAAAGGTTTCGTCCCACTTTGGTCCTTCAGGGGAGTCGGTTACATAATAATATGTTTATGATATATGTCTATTTCGTATTTCTCTGATAAGATAGTGTAATGAGATTGTATGAGCCCAAAAGCAAATACTTTATTCCACACATACTGCTGATATATAGTATCAACGTGAGTGGAACTCTCGTTGATATGCACAGACGAATGCTATACCACACCGATAAGATTATGTGTCTATTAATGTCGACAATTGTGCTGTCAGTTCATTTTTATATCATTTGATATCAGACCATTTAAAACAAATAAATGTACATGAGGAGTATGTCAGTTATTTGGAATGCACTCTCAACGGCCCTAATTGAAGAGCCTGCTTATTCGTATCTATTTGAGCAAACACGGAACAAGGCCCCGTCTTTGTCTCTGTTTGTAACTTATGTCGTTTTGAATATCACTCTAGTCATGTTTGCACATGTTGTTTTGCTATAATTTTATTTGACATTTCTTGAGACTTATTGTTATAGTTTATCGATGGGAAATATGAGCAATCGATAACCATATGTGTTGATAAGGGCTGAAAGCAACCTCAATCACATCACATCGATACTATATATAGATACAAATTCCAAAGATAAAGATCCCGTCTGGTAAGACGAGGAATTTAAGTTGCTGGGGGAAAATAATAAAATGTTCAATTCATCTCAATTTTCAGGTACATGTAGTTGAATGTACTTTCGAAGTGTTCTATAGTTTTGCTTCAAGGAACAAGTCAATTGGGCCGTTTTTATTATCAAAAATGATTAGTTCCCGACATAATTGATTTCTTACCATAACGGTTAGTATATAATAGGAGAACTACCGATGAAAAAGTGGCTCAATATTATCTCTTCCCGACATATGACATGATTTCTTACCACAACTCTTATAGTGATCCTATACGTACTAAATTGAGTGGGCGTTAAAAGTATCTCTTATCTTTGGACACGTTGGTCAGGACCATTATATGTATGTCAGTCAATGGTCACATGTTAGTTCTGTCCAATTGAACCTACCGTTAACTAGGCCTATATAAACCGGATTAAGCCTTTGTCACACTCAAAATACAACCTCAGCCGGTAACTTCTTCCACTCTCGTTGATTATATTGTGGGGCTTCTAAAGCAAGTATCTCAGTACAATGGCAAAGGTAAGTTTGACTAGCTATCCCATATATATATTTGTTCAGATGCTGTTTAATTTCGGTTTATTTAAGACAGTTCGTGTTAATAGGTTCGGACTACCTGATGGCGAGGCGTATTAACTTCCACATCCCTACTAACAGTAGTGAAGGGGAAACATCCAACGCTTTCCAAACATCACAATGCTAACGGATCTCTGCCATATTGTATAGCGGCAATCAAACGGACGTACATGTCTAAATATTGTGACCTGGTTGTATTCCGATCTCTGGAGTAGCTAGGTTCTCATAAAACTAACAATAGTAAAACTAACAATAGTTAGTGGGTTTACTTGATTTCACTGAACTGTTTGTACTTATCTTGTAACATAGTCCCGGGCGGAGATAAAGTAATCGGTCAATATTGCAGGACGGCCACTGTTATTTGTGGTTCAAAAATAAAACCAATCTTGTCTGAGATGGGGTATCATCTTTTTAATTTGTTGGTCTCCTATACATTCCCCTGTCCAGTTGATAGTACTGGGTCATGTCATCGATGTACTACGTACAATTTGAAAGATATTTATTAGTCGCACTCGATTTTCTTTAAAGTGATACTTGCCGCTGAGTTCCTGATTCTGGCGAAAATTGTTTGGATTTCAACCATGTTCTAGATCATTATGTCAGTGACTAGTAGAGCAGCAAAGGTCCCCAAAAGGCCTTATTTTGATATGTACCATGCATGAAAAAACCCCACCATGGGTCATATATAAAATCAAAGCTCAGAACCTCGGCTTGAAGGATCTGGAAAACGAGGTCTTTCCAGTGTGGGTCGTATTTTGGCAAATTGCCAATATGTACAGCTACCTTACCATGGTCACACATATATGGACTTGCCCCTTTCTGCATGGTATTCCACACAAATGTCCCTACTTATACAAGTTATCAAATACTATAAACATATTTCCAAATGGTATATAGTCAAAATGGTAATCTTAGCCACGCTAAAACGTATGCCTATATTCCGAGGTTGTTGGCCAGTTGAAATTGGTGTGAGTTTTGATATTTTCCGTTTTATATCTTTGGTTGTGTAAGTGCTATTGCACATGCAATAGAATCATAACCTGCCATCTGTAATGCTGTAGAGTTGTTATTCCTGCAGCGTTCGCTCTATATTCATAACATTATTTATCCATGGCAAGAACACCCGAACCCAAATGACCAAACCCTGAAACAAAGGGTTCTACTAACCCTAGAAGTGAGCTTTGCCCTTGGCTTGACCTGTGCCCTCCTGAAGTCTTTGAGGTGCATCACTGGTCAGTCTGACTGTACTTGGAAACCTGCATGGGTGTTTGCCTTAGCACTGACCAACACACATACTCGCTTGACCGCACATGTTGGGTTCCGACCCTGCGATGTGTTTTGTCACATGTCCGAGCGCCCTGCTGGTTATAAGGGTTGCGATTTGATGTTCAGGTGTTACAGTTGGGTTGACCCCTAACTGGACATCACGATGACCTTTCCCTGGACAATGACCATCCCGAGCAGCGTCCTATTCTCTATGCATGGGTTTTGGGGTTCGGAGAGGGTGTAGCTTGGGAAATAACACTTTCTGGGAAATAACGTCATGTCAATGTTAATTTCTTTATGTTCATAAGAAATTAATGGTCTAGTGACAGATGCTTCCCCTTCATTTGGAAATTTCAATATCTGTAGTTTGAAAAAATAAAGATGGAATAATATGGAAGTAGAGACCAATTGTTGGCCACAGGTTCGATAAATTCACAATCTAATTTAAGTTGTCGGTACATGTATCATAGAATGAGCATGGATATATGTTGGATAACTGGTTCAAGGGCTTTAATAAGAGAGTTGTGCTTATAAGATAATTATGTGTCTAGTCTGTTGATAGAACGTAATAATTCTACTGAAATACAGCATGGCAACCCCACCTTCGAAAAATAGTTCAGACTCTTGAAATTTCTTCGGCCTTGCAAATATTCCAACGACATCCCCGATTGCCTTCTTAGGATAGTTTTTTTTTCTTCTTATGATAGCGAAGTAATTATTAAACCATCAGGAAACTGATGAAATGGTGTACATTGTACCTGTATTCAGACCACTGACACTACATTCACCCACAAACATAGTATGGCAATGGGATCGTTTCTGTTGCAGTATGATTCCAAAGTGTGTACCGCCATATCTTTCCAATTTGATGAAGCAAATCATGTCATGTGATAAGGTCGTAGATTGTGTTTTTATACTCACGTGTGATGTCCCAATTACTAAGTCATGAATTCCCCGAGGAAGCTTGCTATAAAGGTTGCGAGCTGTGAAATTACGATAAAAAGATTTCTATAGCCACTCCTCATGCTAATTTGCTCACTTTGACTAATTCTCAAGGGAAACTTGATGAAATATTGACGGGCAAAAAGTATCTTGAAAGTGAGTTCCCATGCACTGTACTCGTGTGATTTATCTGTAAAGAAATGAATTGATACACACATGTTTAAGAACTTGTTTTAAAAGGATCAAGAAATCTGTTGTCAACTCCAGAGCCACATTTACTTCCCTGCGATTTGATACCCAGTAATAACATCACCTGTGTTTATTTGATCTTTTTATATACTACTTCGTTGAAGTCCCATTGCAACATGGCGAAAGCATAATGTTGGGGTGATTGTGCAATATCATCTCCCTAAAAGCCGATCTTCCCGATGTATCTCCCTTAAAAAATTAAAGCCCATCTTCCTCTGCTATAAACAAAAATACTGATTGAAAATTTCTGAAAAAAGTAACTTATAGAAATGAATGTGTGCTCAAAGAAATGCAAATTTATCAGAATTTTCCCCTTTCCACAACCTATGTTTGGCAGAAATGGACGCTTAATAACTGGTACCCGCGTATCACCTAATCATCCCTTTCATGTAATTTGGGTCCATGAATATTTATGCATTGTTTAAAAAGAAAGAAAAATAATCCCATACGGGGATGGGTCTCTTTGGTACTTTGGTAGGCGGACTGGGTGCTGGTTTAGGACGCGGCGTACAGGTGGCGTTCATTGTGACATTATAATGAGGCGTATGTGGGTGTGCGAGGAGCTGACGTGTGATGCGAGTTCACTCAAGCGTGTCCATGCTCGTCTACTTGCCCTGGGTTTTTGTGTTGAGTATCTTCGAAGTAGGCCCTTGTTGTACCTCTCTGACAAAGGGTAACCTTCCTCTCCCTGTCTTCGTCTCACGGCCTACATTCTTCGCCGATAATATGTAAGAATATATCGAAAATATGTAAAAACTAAAATAAATGATGCAAAATATATCGAAAATGTAAAATAAACGTATTCATTATTAATGGGATGTTTTTTGTATTTTCTTATTAGATTTTTTACTTATTATCATTTCATTTTTTTTTTCAAAATTCTAATTTTACGTTTCCTGCCATCTTGGCTCGTACAATTCTAAACATGTGTATAAAGTTCATGTATATAAAACAAATAATAATAACATTTTAAATCCTTGTGACAACGACATCTAACCACTGATCCGATTTGATTAGCCTAAAATTAATGGGATGTTACCTAGTCGTAACAACTCTTCTTTTTACGACAAAAATTGCGATATCATATTCAGGATTAACTTATATCAAGTTCAGGATATCAAGTTCAGGATTAACTTTACAGACTGTTCCCATTTTCTCTTCGTCTGGCAGTGTTTATTAACAGGCGATTAATTTAAATCATGCGGTAGTTTTACTTTGTTGTCACCATATCCTGGCCACTAACTCTAAATGTAATCCACAAAAAAAACATGAAAAACGTTTTGGTGCGTGGCGATATAAGAGCATCAAAATACTACCAGATTTTCCCCAACCATTGTCACTTTTAATTACCATCTCAATTTACACCGCAATTCATTTGCCTCTCCCCGAATTTAAAAGCGCCGATACATGGATTTTTATTTGACAAAATCTATCATTTCCACTACTTCCTTTGCAATTAGATGTCCAGGGGCCTGCGATTGTTCTATCTATAATGATGCTGGAGTGGGATGTGAGCCAGTTTTTGGTTTGTTATTCCCATTTCCCCACTCATGTTATATGTGGCAAACCCCGGGACCAGAATGGATTGTTTATGCGGGTTCCCCGGCCTGAGCTATCACCCTAATTGTTCCATTACGTAATTGCTGAAATGGAATTAGATGGGCTGGTCTCTTTACACCTGCAGGCTTTTTTTCTCGCGGCGTGGTGCATGGAAGGAGTCAGTGATGATCGGACTGGGGGGTTCCTGTAGTGAAAATCAGTGTAATCATTTTTTATAATCATTTTTAATGGTGAACAAAAAACAGACCACATTGCCTGTAGGGTTTATTAGGAAACCCACGAGTCAGTCATTGTGAATGATAAAAAACAGAGTGTCAAGTTCGATAAATTCACAATCTAAGTCGTCGGGGGTGTATCATAGAATGAGCATGGACATGTTGGATACATGTTTCAAAGGCTTTAATAAGAAATGAGTACCCCCACCGCCTCTCCCCTCCCCCAGCCCCATACCCACTTATATAAAACCATAGAAAGCTTTTAAAATAGTTGCTGTATAATATCATTGATGAATTACTCATAGTATCTTAGGAATTGTGCTGGATTGCCTTATATGTTATTCCTTATAACATAATAATGTTTCTAGACTATTGATGGAACATAATAATCTTAACTTCAGCTTAATGCCAAATTTAGTGTCACCGATCTTTGCTTCACCCTATCTTCTGACCTTTCCCATCACCACTTGCAGACACGACATTGTTATTGATCAAGATGGAACTAATTAAAACAAGACATGTTTAAGCCATGATAATTAAAGAGAATTGTTTAGTGTCTAGTAAGGCTTTGCACGTTCGTTCGAGGTTAATTTAAAGTTCCAAATTGGCATGGTACAAAACCCTTTGTTGTACTGATATATATTTTTTCGATGCAATAGTCCTCATTTTCGATTTCATTTCTTAATCGGTTTCATATTTAGCAAGTGTAATGCCTACTATTGTCCACTTTCATTCTAAAGCATACATTTTTATTTTTAATACACCAGTACACCGTGTTTTACTGTTTATATGGACTGGCTTGCAAATTGTCCACATGCACACTGTGATACTCTCTTAGATTATCATTAATCAAATACACCCTGGATAAAAACAATGATAAATGAAGAAATTTGGATAACCATTTCAATATAGCCTCAGGGTAAGTTTTGTTTGAGACATGCAGTGTAAAGATAGTCAATAATGATTTTGCGTTAATTAAGCATTCTTAATTGCCAACGTTAAGAATTAACCTCAATGGAATCATGATCTATACACATATAATTGAACTAGGGTATGATGTAGTGCATAACAATATCGGGTCAACTCATGTTCAACTCAACCAATCGAGTCTTTTCTTCTTTAAAAATGTGCTCTGTGTCTCGGAGAAACCATGTATGTATGTCATACATATGTGATGTGTCACAGGAAAATTAGTCACAAGTCGCATAGATGATACTGTTTTCAAAGTGATTTATTCATAAGAACCCTTGCTCAGAATGTTTTATGTTTGGGATGCTCAGCGCATCTAGTAGCATGAATACATGTACTAAAGTGGAAGACGGTGTATTGAATATATGGATCATGCATATCTTAGGTTATCCTAAGGAGTATATTTAACTAAATTTACCTACGTTACTATATCACAAACTTTCTTTTTCATACATAACAAATATAGAAGTACTTAGTAGATATGATTAATGTTTACTATCATTGGAATCTGTTTGATGTCATCTCAAAATTCATTTTCTGCGAGATGTGACTCATTTTCCTGTAACATGTCACATATACTAGGATGATCCCAGTAAAGGGCAATGTATGCCGCCTATTCGGTTGCATATTGGTCCGTCCTTGTATTATATCCGTTCCGAAAGGGCACATTTGATCTATGTGGATGATCATGAATCACTTCAACAACAAAAGCTTTAGAATATGCAGTTGGTACGGACACAATTGTTGATTATATTATTAATTAGTGATGCGTTGGAATCTGTATTCTTGGATATTTGACGTTCTTGCAAAAACATATGTGATGTGTAACGGTGAAATGAGCCATAAGTCGAAAAAAACCATTAACATTTTGGAATTCTAAAAAGTATTTCTATATTTTATGTTTCATTTTGTTTTATGTTTGAAAACAAGTCACTTGTAAAATCGCTAAATATACTCCATAGGATGACTTAAATTTAGAAATGCAAGGATATATCTAATACCATGTCCTGAAATTTGGTACATGTATTCATACGACTTAAAGTGCTATATACCCCATAAATGAGAACATTCATACAAAGATATCTTGTACATAAAACACTTGAAAAAAACCCATATGACTTATTTTTCTGTAAGACATCATATGTGCTCTATTTGTAATGAATGTAATGTAGATCTACACATTTAGGCACTGATATAGCCTTGTATATTTTGTGCAGAGGGGTTGATGAGATCATCATGATCAAGCCGATTCTCCGATCCCGCATACACATGCTTACCAAATGGGGTTAATCTTGTCATTGATGAGCCGATCCTCATTAGGATTAGCGGGGAGTTAGACCTCTCACTTTGTTCTTACTTACATTCTGACCATTACATCAGCAAGTTTGACCTTGGTGAGCAATGGAAATATGTTGGGGCGGGACTGGGCAGTAAACTATTCATACCCTGATACAAACTTATACAATCTACAATTAATATGATATTTATGTTTTACTACTTTTTCTGATAACATTGAATTTTGAGAGAGAGGTGATTGATAACTTACAATTTTGCTTTTCATGGTGGTTCTCATATTTTTCATGATTGCTCTGGTTGTTTTTAAACAAAAATGTGTCATTAGAACTGGGTTTTTTGAAAATCTCCTGATGTTTAAATGGTGCATAAATATAATATATGTTCTATAGAAAAATAGCTTTTCCCTGCAGTGTCCTTCCCTCTGAGTCCATGAAGTATTTCTAAATCTAACAACATACACTTTATTGTAACTCTAGCGACGTAATTACACATATTTTGAATTAACTCCATTGGCAAAGTCTTTAATTTGCCTTTGCAAATAGTAAACTAGTAAGGATTCACAGAATGTCTATGTATACCAATCCCATGCACACGTATGTTTGCATGTGATGTATCTGATAGGAAGCGATGCCAGCATTGTGATGCCTCTAATATAATGGGACCCTGGATGGGAACTATTGAATCCTTAATTTCGGAGTATGATATCTCCCTTTATGATTGTTCCTATTTTACTACCAAGCTCGGCAATCATTCCCCCCACAAAAGTACTTTGTGTGTATGTGGGATTTTACATAATACTACTCTCTCATTATGATGGACGCCAAGTTCCCGGGCTCTGCATTGTTAGTGTGCTGTTTAACCTAGCCATCATTAACATCAGGGCCCCAATGGATAGACATCACGCTTCACTGCTTTTAATCCACACGTGATAGATAGCTTTACTCTTCTTAGAACTCGTGTTTAGATTTTATTGCTAACTTCCATGAATAATGCATTGCCAACTTAATAAATATGGCATGATAAATTAATAAAAAAACACATTGGTCCTCCAAAACTGGTATGGGTCTTTATGAGTAAGTTGTAAAGTATGGATTCAAAGGTAGCCCTGAATGTAGCCTCATTGGCCTTTCAAATATTTAGGGATGCCATTAGTTCCATTGATTGACACTCGCTGAATTCATCATGTAAATTATTGTAATCATAGGAACACACATCTTTACCCTCATACAAAGAACTGTCACACTTAAGTGATCTCGCCAGTCTATTCTCATTACGCAATTTGAAAAATCAGAGATTAATAAACTAGCTCGATCAATTGGGGTATGGTAAATTGTTTCCTCGGCGCCATGTGATTTATCTTAACCAGGATGTGTCAATCTGACTTTCTCGTGGCTGTTTATTTAGAAAGACACTGCTCAAATCTAAAATCGGTTCAATTTACTTTTTATCAACACTGACTTTTGTAACTATTGGTTTGCTACGATTACAAATCATACGATGATATATTACATATAATATGGTAATTAGCCTTCAAATCCTGAACATAATATATATTTTATGTATTCAACTAAACTGAATATGTTGGTGATTATGTCTGAATATCGATTCGACCAATGTTGGACCCGATACAACTATTGAAGTTAAATGAATCATGCCCCCTGTCCAAATGTATTCTGTAATTAGTTTGTATTCAACCCGTCGCTGCATGGTTTGATATATGAATGTTATAAACTTGACAGTTTCTTGTAATGTATCTTCTCGTGCTCTTACTTCCCTGCACCCATTGTTTAACATAACAGACTGCCTTTTCCAACCCACCTACAACCAGGGTCCAGCTGTATACGGCCATCCTCGACCCTTTCAATGAGATCAGAATCAAACAATGGTTGATCTGATAAATTATGGTCAAGTGGTCAGTCACCATGGTAATCTCCACTTTGTTCATGTCAGATGTCCATCATGTCACCCCCAATCTACATTATCTGTGATCAACACAATTGATCAGTTTCTCTCCCAGGGGTCAGCGTGTCGGTGTGTGATTGAGGCATATTGGGCGAGCAGTTATTGGGGTTTCTGATTCTGCCCCAGCAATAATTCTTAATTCAACTTTGTTTAAAGCGAGCATGCATTGATCGGAGCGAATTCTTTATATAAGAGAATATTTCTTTTTCAAAACATAGATATTCATTAGAAATGTAGATGGTTGGAAAGCACCGTAAAGGAAGGACTGTTTTGTATGTGACTTATATTCCTTGAAAAGTATAGGCTTACCCTACGCGTTTTGACCAGTCTTTATCGGGAGTCATTCGATAAAAAAACAGGCATTTGTGGGTATATCATACTTAAAAGCTGCAATAATAGTTATATGAATACATAAAAGCTGAATAATTCTGGAAGAAAAGGTTGCACATAAATGGAACCTAAGGAGATTGCCAATTGTGTCGATACTTAAAAGCAGTCACTGCCTTGATCATGACTTCTGATCTCGCCCTCTGACCCGGGTCAGGTCATTTGGTAGTCGGTTATGATTTTTTATGCTGAATCATCATTACGGCTGTTCACGCCTAATAAATCAGGGTGTTTAGATGGAAGAGATAAGGGTGCCTAGACCTAATCCTCACCCATTAACCATCAATAATTGATTATCATAATAAGCAGTCTGGCTGAGACAATACTGTACGAATTTGATTTATTCGAGTATCAAACAGCTATCCTAATTTCTTACGTAGATTTTCTTTTATCAATTAGAAATAGCTATACACATTTTAATTTTTTTTTATTCACTTTAGGCCAAACATTTAACATCGACAAAATTCATGTGTAAAGACGTACTGTCGTCAATGGACGTGCACATCTGATCTGTCATTTCAGATCAATGAACGATGCAACTTATTTTCGGGAACGGAATATTAACTATCCTTTCAATTTTTATTCAAAATGAAATATCTACCATTATGCCAATTTCTATTTAAGCATTCCATCCCCCCCCCCCAAAAAAAAAGAATTGCGTCATGCTTATAAATATCGTGCTTATAATTAATTGTTCAGCCGAATGATAGGTTTATCACACAGAACGCTTATCCACAAGCGATATCATTCTTGCCGTGTGACTAAACAGCAAGACTCGTCAACCTGTCCGCATATTTAGAGAGAAAAAAACCAGTGGGATTCCCCGCACAAAGTCCCCTGGGTTTCCCCGAGTGGGAATCCCCCTATATTTGTCGCACCAGCCTCGATCGCTCGCTGTTCAGCGGCATCAGCAGCTACCAAAGCCCAGCTGCTACATGCTTAGCAGGCCAAGTGATACATGGTTGACCTGTGAGATCAAAAAGAGATCAAAGTGCAACATTCGAGTAATATTCGCACCTTCCTCAATGCTTCATCAGTGAGACATTTAGTATTATAGATTTGATTTGACATCAAAGACATACCCTCTTCAAGACCAGCTATTATTTTCTGACAAATTGCCAAACTTTCTGGTTTACAGTTTTCTTGCCTAGTTTAGCCTGGGGCGGATTAAACTTTGAGGAAATTCTCATGTCTGATTTAACTTCACCATACAGCTTTTCTATTGTTTGCTCTTACCAAGGCGCAGCGGTGAAATTTGATTGATGCTATTAAATATGTAGGATGGTAATTATTTTCGTCCCTTTGAGAAGTGCTTGGCAACGCGCCTGGTACTCCCTCTGTCGAGAGGCATCGGAACATGTGGCCAATCTGAAGGGTTCATCATAAGTTTATTTCAAAGTTTAGAGTTAAGTACTTTTATATCTTAAATTACTGACCCCCGCTAGCTAAAGAGGTTAAATTTGGAAAAAAGCAAACCTTTGAAAAATGTTTAAATCAGACCGTCTTGTCATCATTGATATAATTGTTTTTCGTATCGCAAAAAGGGATCTGTATGACAGTATCTGCCTATGCGCAGCAGATCTTTCAACTGTTGCCCGAAAGCATACATGTACAAATGATATCAGTCTAGGCTCTAAGTTGAGAGAGTCCCTTCAAACTGAGGGAAAGCCTCTCGCTCCAAACCGTAAAATGCCATTATAATCCCATTAGGACCGCACAATACCAGTATAATCCCATTAGGATGCATACTCCAGGCCCAGAAATGCCACTAGCGCAGTAGGCGTCCAATCACTGACACACCATTCTTATCTGATTTGAGAGGCTTTGAACCTAGAATGATATTGCAAGAACAGTCGAACAGTCAGTATGTTATATGATATATAGCTCGACTTACAATGTTGGTTCCTAACATGGGAAATGAAAATATTTTTGTTTGCTAAAGCAACAAACTTATAATGATCGACACGATAAAAACATTTCGCGGTGTACACGTTTGTTTTTATCTATTTTTGTATTCAGTATTTTTATACAGCCAGTCTTTCGTAAAATTACAGTTGAAACATAGACAGGCATGCACAGTGTAAATGAATGTTATACTGAATGGAGTTCATTTACATATCGAGATAATGGGCTCACGGACAGTAATTCATTGCAGAATATGATCTTTCGCCCACTGCTGTGTCTATATGACAATGTCTCTAGCTTCACCTGGCTATAGGAATCAAAATATAAAAAAAGGAGATTGCGAGGCATCGTGACATTTCTTTATGTCCTAGAAACAATGGCTACACATGTAAATATATAATATGTGTGTTCTTTCGCTTATAGAAAATTCATTACACACCCGGATTACACACCATGGAATATTATATATGTGCCTCTTCTACACTTTTCCACCTGAAAGATGATCGCATGCCTGACTGGTGGTTTATGGCGCATATCTTGGCTTGAGTTGAACCATGAGGACCAATTGCGCATTTATGAGTGGAGTGATATACCAGAATTGGGATAAAGATGTCAGTTATCACCCCTCGCATGATGTGGACAGATTGAATAATTTCACAGTGATGCATTGTGTTATCATATTACGGTTTAATATGTTGGAAGGTGGAGCGTGCGTAGCAGTCTTGACCAAGTTTATAGCTATCAGTTGCTGATGTCATTTTCACCAGCCTGCATGGGCTATGGTGGGAGAGTTATAGCGGGTGGGAGGGTGCATCGCCCGCCTGCTAAGAGTGGGTGGGAGGGTGGGTGGGTGTGGCCTCTCTGCCTCCAGTGTACACATGGCCATGTGCTCATAGTTCACTCTCAACAGCTCGCTATCACCGAGAGCTGGGCCAGTCTACCAGGAAACACTTTCAACCACAGGACAAAGTCTATACCTTGTCTCACAAACATACATCCTTCACACAACGACGCTTGATTCCAGTCAGACAGGACCACTTGGCTCTTCTCGCAGGTGATCTACGAAGCATAGTAGCTTGGAGCACGACAGAGATCTAATTACCTCCACCCAGACGCCTTGACCACGGACCAGGCTTGACCACTTAGATCAGCTGACCAGCAAAGGGTCAGTGGAGAGAGGAGACGCATCATATCTCGAGGAGGAATAAGAAGGTTCAAGCTTCAATTCTACTCTCATCTCCTACAGCGCACTCTTCAGATAGAGCGAATATTCATATGTTTCTCCCGCTAATTTATCATTAGCATCAGGACTCTTGAACTGAATTCTATAGCCGTGTATCAGCACGTTCATTTAGAGAGGCAGAGTTTGAAATCGCCCAATTTACAGTTCTGTTTGTACCCAGGGTCCAGAACTAATGCTGCATATTTAACAAGCTCCGTTCGGTTGTCATGGTAATAAATTTGCCATAATCCCTGTGCCAGAAATCTGGATCATTCCCAAAAAACATTTGGGTTTTAGGACGCAGTAAATTGGCCGTCGCCAGTCTATCAACACATGCAAACAATCTACCTGATCAATCTGAACAAGCAGACAGCCAGTCTCCTATGAAAGCCTCTGATCTACTTCCAAACAAGACTTCCAAAACTGCAAAAAGTGCAGTGCAAATCTCCTACCAGCGAGGGATTACCAGACAGTGCTAAGTAAGGAAAAAAGTTGGTAATTGATTGGGCACCTTGATCTGATAGATCTGATTGATTGACAGGACCCTGGTTAAACTGGGGGCCCCCAACTAGTGTCATCAATTACCGCCTGACCCAAATCTTACGAAAAACCTCAAAAGAAAGTTTTCAGGGAGAGATAAAATTTTAAAAAAATACCTTTGCTCGTTTTCAGCAATTTACCTCAAGGGTATTATCATCGGGACACTGTTTTAGCCTGAACAGATATATTGTGTCTGGTGGTACACAAAGGCTCGCTTATCAGAAACTATTTATTAAAAAAATAGGACTCAATGCATTTTACGTTCGACTGAATCAATCGTGAAATTTATCGATCGATCGACACACTGGGGAAGTCCTGGTTCGATACATGAACTCCCGTTGAGGAAGGAAACACTTGCGTTTTAAAGTTATTGAGCTGTGAGAACTTTGACCTGTCGGCAGCAGAAAGAGAAAACAATTAGAAGATGACCATCGATGTGTGTCCATCTGAGTCCGGCTCACCGTGGGATCCTGGCGACAGCCATCAGAACGAGCAGGTGGGATATTCTAGAAACTTGTTACGGAGGCGTTATGATAAAGAGTCCATTTTATACCAAAGCAGTAACACCATGAAGAAATATCCATTAATCAATCTCAGTTCGAAATTCATCTCGGTTCTTCCCGCCCTTTCGGTATGATCGCTATTAATTAGTTCATTTAATTATCGAATCTCTTTTTATGTAATGGGATTTTATTATTCATACGTACCATTTACCACGAGTATGCATTGAAGAATGGCCCATACCGCTACCTTTTCATTTGTTAGCGATTAATGGTTTGTGTATAATGACGTGTAATTGTTGTGGCTGGTCCCTCCTGGTCTCATTCACTCACAAGGAAACCTCACACACTCCGTGTTCGTGCACTCATACAATTATGATGGTCACATTGAGATGTACAATGACGCCGCATATAACACAGATGTGGAGACCTAATAAATCTTTTTGCCACCGACGCAGATGCACAGACACCTCAATTCATGCACATCATTTGGTGATTACAAATAAATTATTTGGATCTGCACATTACAGATCCCTTAATAGATTTTTTTCGTACAGGCCGATATATAGTTACACTTAATTTCAGAATAGTGGTGTAGATGAATTGAGGAAAACACATATATAAATAATTCACAGGTGAAATATTGAGATGTCTACATAGACGTTTTTGATGTCACGCGGTTAATATACGTGTACTCCCAGGGGAAAAGTTTTAGCTGGAGCTTATATTCATGTCTGATAGGGTATCATTGGTGTTTGGACCAAACCAACAGTCCTTGTATCAAAATGTTTGCTACGATTATAGGCGTATTGGATATATAATTATGCGTAAATGCTTATGTAATATACCAATGCGTACATCCCGGTATATCCATTGTGCTTCCATGTTTAGCCCTCCTACGTATTTAGATCCCCCAGACCAAGGGAAGTTTTCCCACGCCAACCTGAACCGATTCATCCTTATAGTTACCATCGATCAACGGCAGATGTCTCCCGTGCAGGTTGCTGTCTCAATTTTCATGGCAAACCAAACCAATTTCTCCTAAAACGAAAATCGAATTCCGAATTCCCAGGTGTTGTTTGACTTTTTAGAAATGTTTGCAGTCTTTTTTTCACCGCTAAACTGCCTTCGCAGTTTCTGTCCTTAATTAATTCTGACCTTTGCAGATCTCTTTTTTCTTTTGTTTTTTTGTGAGAGTAGGTTTAGGGCTTGATAGACCGCTCTAAATACCTTTCATAGTGGTCGGTTGGTAGAAGATTGCTAGGTCAGATATCAATTACTTTTTGTGCTTTTTGTTTTTCTATATTTTTAAAACTTTCTTTATATTTTCCAAACTTTTATTGTCATGGATAGCCAGTACTGATTATATAAAAGGTTGTTTATTGGAATTCTACTGTAGCAGAACAAAGTTCTTTTTTTGTATTTTGACTTCTGTAAATATACATGTCTACCTTCCTGTGTACCTCCATTTGAAGTTAACAATAATAATAATGAAATAATAATAATGTCATGTTTTAAATAAGTACAGGTGTAGCAGGTCTAATGTACATCCCCCCCCCCCATCAGATGGAACCCCTTTAATTCTGGTTTTCATTTTTTTTATGAAGGAATAATAGAATACGGATATAGTGAAAACTATAGAATTTCTTTAACTTATAATGTATTGCATCATTTTATGCTAGATTTTTTATGAGTGGAAATAGTATCCATGGCTATCGAGCAATACGACTAGGCCTATTCTTAAGAGAAACTTATTCTAAGGCCTATCTTCAGTTATATCAGAATCCACTTTGTCAATCTTAGAATGGCGCACATGTGGCTTGGATCAAAATAGTCGAGACGCTGGAATGACATTCTGTGGTGTTAGTTATGACTCGGACGGCAGGTGTCGTGATGACTCCTTCTGCGAGCCCGCTTACGGCACACGTCAGTCAGTAAGTAAAACCATGGCCAAACCTCAAGATGTCGTGAGGAGGAAAAAGTAGGACGAGAATCGAGAATTAAACAAACAATGACTAAACATTCTGCCACGTGCTATCTATCTATTCTGCGTCGTAACCGTTATTAATACACGTGGTCTCGCTGATAAGCTGGTCTTTCACCACCTTCACCTATTCACATAAAAGTAATCCTTGAACTTGAAGGATATTTTTAACTCAATGGAGTAATTATGTTGATGCTGGAAACTGACTAATCTACCTGTATCTCTATGTTTCTGCGCCGCTTCTTTACTCCTGGCTAATGTGGTCTAATATTTATTTGTCCCCGGAACAAACTGGGGAATCAAACAAACTGCCTAGAGATTCGTCGACTTCGAGTGGCGGGGGAATTCCCACCCAGTTCCCGGTGATAACATAATGCACTCACTATAAATAATGGCGTTATCATTCATCTCAATGCATTGCGTCCTATTGTTTAATGTGCTTGGTTACAATGGTATCTTAGAGGTTTGTTGTTTCGTATTGTTTTGTATTTTGGGTTTTTTTGTTTGTTTTTGGAGGTTTCTTTTTTGTTTAGTTTCTTTTTTGTTTTTTTCGGGGGGAGGGGGCAGGTCTTATGTGTAAAAGAGATTTGGGGCTGTGTCGTCTAGCTCTCGTATTGTCACGCATATTTTATGCTAATCACTTTCCATATATGATTACAATTATTGTATTAGGATTCTATTTCCAATTTGACTGTAAAAGACGATAATTGCCCTAACAAAATATGTCGTAACTCGTGAAAATTCGGTTCTCGTGCATAGTTTTAATCGTACATGCTGAAACAGACGTCTTCATCTTAAAATGTTACTGTATGTTTTTTTGTCATTTAGTATGTTTATACAGCAATCAGCATACTGTGTGTTACACGTATGACTCTATTGACATTAGGATATTGACGAAAGGCCATATTCTTCTAGATCATGCCCCCTTCATTCCCCCCATGAGTAAACTGTGTGTCGTAATGTTATTCTCCTATGTCCCCTAAGTCCACGATCTCTATTAGAAGCTATTAGATCAACACATGAACAAAACAATGGGATACGGATATATATGCTTGTTTAGAGGATATGTAATCTATATAGATTATGTCAGCGTTGTGATGGTAGAACAATGAATCCGTTGTATATTGGCCATGAATGGTGCTGGAAACGTACACCCTTCCCGACTTCTATACTATAGCATTGATACATTAACATTTCTTTTAATTGTATACTTAAATTTCATTTCGTTTTTGCAATATGATCAGGGCACTTACAACTGCGGTAAGGGGCGACATTGCTATGATATACCTAAATGAAATTTGATTAAAAAAATAACTCAGGAACCTTATACCGCAGAGTTCGGAACTGTTTGATTCTCAATCCATACCTTTGCCCCTCCCCCGATATCTATTGCACAATTGGAGATCCATATATGCTCCAGATCCATATGTTCACCTTACATGACCCCATCCTGTAGGTTATATAATAAATAGTGTAGATAGTCAGGTGCTGGTATTATGTAGTGGGTGAGCTTTATACATCATCCTGCGGATTACTGCTGCCTGACATGAAACCTTCTCTATATTAGCTACCGGTAGTAATATCTTATCTGTACAGAATTCAAAAGATATATCTTATTTCACTATTATACGACAATGCCATATTTTACCCTGATTTTCTTTAACGTTATGAATAGGGTGGAATTTCCCTCGCTTGCACATGTATTCATTTATTCGCGCAAACTACCCTTTTGATCTGGGAATCTTTCATTCCTTCTAAATAGAACAGTTTACCGCAGATAAATGGTTATCAGCAATGGGTGGTGGGAGGTAACGTGGCTGTCATTGGGTCATCGGCAGGAGTCTGGGCAATGTTTGCATACAGACGCACACAAGTATTCGCGCTAATCAACCTAAATTAAGTATATATAGATTCAAGAGTTGCTTGCGGCCTGCCAGTATATAACTTATATAGTCTAGGCTCAGAGCTGACATGGCCCCTCCAAACTGAGGGAAAGCCTCGGTCCAAGCCCTACAATCCTATTATAATCCCAATAGGACGCTTACTCCCAGGCCGGGAAAACCATTAGCGCAGTAAGTGTCCAATCACTGACATACCATTCTTATCTGATCTGAGAGGCTGTGAGCCTAGACTGTCATTGGCCCAATCCTGGGGGATCCTATATTATTGATACCTGCTATTCAGCTAACATGATATCGAGATGTACAGAAGTCTGTCCGATTCAAAATGACAAATATCAAATATTAAATTCCCTCCCTAGCTCATTATGTCCCATCATGTCCTTGATTTGTATTAAATTAAAGGTCTTTTACCAGGGCTTTGCTTTGTTGATATTAATTCAGAATAGATAATTTGTAAAATTATTATTTTAGATCAGACTTTTGGTCCATACTCATCGCAGCATCATACACGCTCACATGGATAGATCTATCGAATATGGATGTCATCGAGAACTGTTTAGAGCAAGTCGACGTCTTCATGTTCTATGGATGTGTATACATTAAGAGTTCACTGTAGGGTCAGCTGCTGCTCGTATCTGAACATAGTGCGAGTAGGTGAAGGAACTCAGTCTCTTTGTCTAGTCATGGTCGGGCATATTATCATTCTATATAGCATCTTTCCATGCTATGTGGTGGATACCAATTTGCAACATATTCAGGGATATTTATATATGCATCCATACTGGAAATCAAGTTCTAGGACTACATGACCTCAATAATAACGATTGGGCATTGTTCTTCTGGTACATTGTACAGTTCATTGTGGATCTGCTTATTGTGGATCCACGTTCTCTTAAATCAAGTCTTTACACCTACCATGGCCTGGGAAATATAGTTCATGAGTTGTACGTTTCCAATACCGTATTGGACTATATACTATGCAATCGTATCGCTTAATCATTCGGAATAGGATCGTCAAAACTTTGGTCTACACTACCATACTATCTATATATTCTAACCATTATTTATTAGGCATCTTTCTGGGTCACAAATATGTGGCAATGGCTTTATGGATATATATTGCTTCTATATGTGATCAAATAGAAGCTCGGGTTCGTTGGAGATAATTTCTGATTCAAAAATTCAATGACCAGAATTTATATTTCATAGGCTTTTTGAGAGGATAGTTACGCCATTATTTTACTCATAGCCGAACGTGTCCAGCAAAAACTACTCAAAACAATAGGGTGTTGTATACACTGCTGTTTAAACCAAATAAATGACATAATAAAAGTACCAAGTTTAGAGTGTCAGACAATATAACATTGTTAGCAACAATATATGAACCGAATGAAGCAAGGTCGATTTTGAAATTGCTCTGGACTCACTCAACTGATATACACTATATATCTGATCTATAAATGGCCTATAAGGACCTGTCGGTATTGATCCTGCCATGCATACAAGGGCGAACGCAAGTACAAAATGGTATCCATCATGTATTTGCAATCGTGTATAGGTGTTCATACATGATGCTTTTTCCATGGGATTAGCATATATAATAGTCTTGCAAAGACTATTTAAAAAGAGAAAAGTTGAGAGACAAATGATTTCCACTTCGTACCGACTTTGTCTCCCATGAATATACCAAAAAGAAGAATTTTGTTATACACCTACTCTGTAAACAGTGTAATCATGTTGACCATTGGACACCTTCTCTGGACTTGTTATAAAATAAACAAGGTAAGTCATAACGCTTATATCGGAGTTGAAAACGCGATAAAAAGGGAGCAAAACTCTTTATCGTGTTACTATTTGATATAGATGTATATTTGATAACCTGATAACTCCTGAGGTAGTTTCTTTATTCGTTATCTGATAACTAAGGGGTTAGAAGTCTAGTCTGGTCCAAACCTTCAAACCTGACAAGAATAATAATGTCAGTGATTCGACGTCTACTTCGCTAATCTGTTTTATGGCCTATGACTGAGACGAGAGGCTTTCCCTCCGTTTGAAGGGACTCTCTCAACTTTGGGCCTAGACTGAATCGTTCACACTTCGTCTAATTTGGCACTGAGTGGCAATCATTCTAATAAGAGATCGACTTATGTCACTCCATCACTTGATTGTCAGTGTATTTGAAGCACATATCAAAGCAGAATGAGATAAAGAAAAGGAAACTTTTTATGCTCGGGATTCCAGCTCGTTATACCCCATCCAGTCAGGGTTTAAGAGGCATAGTAATGAGGGAGGTAAACCCACTTGAGTAGTTGAACATGTTAATTGACCGCGTGGTGAACCGAGCATGTAACTACTTAACATGGGGCTTCCCTACATGCTCTATCATCATGTCACTCATTGTGTAACATGTAACAGTGCTCCGTGGCTACCATGGCGGGTTAGGTGCTTTATCCCACCACCCGCCCTCGCGTGCCTCCTCTCGCGTCTCACAAAGAAGACGCCACTGGCGTCCAATTAAGTTCCTGGTGGGGTCCATGGAAGGTAGAACTGAGATAAGGCCAAACAGAAAATAGTTGTTTCTGATTTACCCCCCTACCTAGAAAACTTACCCCACCTAAAATAAATATTTTGACTGTCCCTAGATTTATAAAATGATTTTTCTTTTTACAAAATTATAAAAACCAGGAAAACAAATATTCCTTACCAGAAAACTCTCAAAATGTACCTTTGCTCAGGTTCAAGACACTGTTATGGAATAGACAGAAAATAGATTTTGTCCTTAAACCATACAATTTTAATATATCGCACTGTCATGCCGAAATCTATAGTTGAAAAGATCCGCGCGGTTTCAATTTTACATGCCGCTGTGGGCCTGTGTTAAAGAGGAGAAATGTGTGCGTCTGATTTCCATGCGTCACACTATAGGTGATTACGACTATTACGACAAAAATATTTTCGTTGCATAAAATCGTATTTTCTAGAAAGGAATTACAGCAGGTTGGCTCTATAAAAGCTGAACGCATTCGAATACATTTATCTAGAAATCCCGAGCGTGTTATAAACCCCTATTTTCTGGGACTTGGGACATTTATTAACTTTGTCATGTATGTTACATTGTGATTTTTCGTTATTATGAATATTCATTAAAATGGTTAAATTGGTAGAGGGACTGACACACAAATGCTGGAGACCGAACTGCAAATAAATTCAGATATTTGTCAGTTACCCAACGCGGTTTGGACTAAATTCCTTCGTCCATTATAACATCTCCTAGTGGTTGATGTATGCTTAATACAATTCCTTATTTTGCCATCTTTATAATCAATATGGTGTGGTATAATATCTATGGAGGTGTTTTGATTATATTTACATTGCTTTCATCCTGCATTCACCACTCTATATTCCTTTGGTTGCCTCGGGAGGTAATAAACAAGACCACCACAATAAAGTGATGTTTTTGTTCCTTTTCTTTCTCGGACAATATGCGCTCTCATTATGTATGGCTATATATCATATGCAGATGGCAACGTAGACTCCTCGAGAGATTAGTCAGGGAACAAATCTATACCATGCAGGAAGATGTACTAAATTTAGATCATGAGCGTTTAAATGATCTGACGCAAATAGTTTAAGATAATTGGTGACTTGCGTGAATCATATATAAAATCACAATTTCTTTGTTTTGCCAAAACCAGCTTTATTTCTTCACTTCCCCCAGTCATTAAATCATATAAACACTTTTTTTTATTACATTTGGATGGCAAAGAAAGATTTTAAGTTATGCGTCACTGAAAACAATCTTATACAAAATAAAAATTCTCTGTTTTGCCCAAACCAGTTTTATTTCTTCATTTTCTCCTCGTGGGTATGCCCCTGCCCCGGTCATTAAATCATCAAGACACTCTTCTTTATTACATTTGGATGGCTAAGAGAGATTTTAAATTATGCGTCACGAAAAACAATCTTATTCAAAATAACCCCGCCCACCACACCCCCAAACGTGCATTGATGCCATTACATAGGGAGAGTTAGGGCAAAGTCAGAGCTAATAAAGAGTGAATGGCTATATGGCCATAGTTCACACTTGAATGAACTTAGTGCTGAAGTCAGCATACGGGTGTACATTAAGTGTTTGTTTATTCACGTCCACAAAGTGACTCAGCATCTCCCGTCCGTCCACTTCTCTCCTCTCATAACTAATAGCTTCGATATGGTCCCAGTGCCACATGCCTAAAGTAAACTGATCCACGAAGGGCGAATTCTGAGATTCTTTGTAAGTATTCAGTCCAGTTTTAGCAGCCAATAGTTTGTGTTCAGTAGTGGATGAAACGCGCTAGAATATATTCATAATGAGTTGACTCAACCAGGGAAAGCGGCGCAACTTTCGGCCAGAAGTTATGTCTCCGGGTCGATATTGAATTCCCCTGATGTTCCAAATAGACATAATCGTTGAAATTGTCCTAACATTGGCTACTGGATTGTCCACATCTTTATCAAATTATTCGAGCATTTCTTTTCAAGTATTTTGATATGTTGATACTATTGCCGGGTGATGATTCATTTCGAGGCATAGGAAACATTTCCCTATTTGGACAGTAAGCCCCTGCCAGAAGGGTTCTAAGCGGGTTGCAATGTTTATGAATAAGGGGCATGCTTGTGTATGCATCAAGCCGTCATAGGTATATATCCTTGGCTTTTAGTTCATTGTGCTGAAATTTCAGTATTGCCTTGTGCATTTATCAGAATATCTGGTTATTTTCGTGTCCTTCAATCAACTTAGCCCGATTTTCACAACTGTCCTTCTGTTCATTTAGAGGGAAAAGTTTATCAGTTTGCGCCTCTTTTCATTTACATCCTGTTAGCTTCTCACTTTTCTCACTACACATAATTTCTTTCTAAAAATACAACTTCACTCCAATCTTATGCTTTATCAACCTTAGCCCGATTTTCACAACTGTCCTTCTGTTCATTTAGAGGAAAAAGTTTATTAGTTTGCGCCTCTTTTCATTTACATCCTGTTAGCTTCTCACTATTCTCACTACACATAATTTCTTTCTAAAAATACAACTTCACTCCAATCTTATGCTTTATCAACCTACTTGAGCGATAATATTTGTTTGTATTTCCTTGCTTAATTTGATGAAGGAAGTAATATAGCTTTATTTTCATGCTAAAAAGAAACGCTGCCACTAAAAGATTTTTTGATTGACGTATGTACTCTAAATATAGGAATGGGCAATGGGAATAAGGAGGAGCCAGGTGGGGTGGGTGATGTCATGGTGTTGTTAGGTTAGGTCTGATAACCTGTAGTTTATACTATGGGCGTGGTATAGTCACCAGAGCACGTGTGTCGCTAGCCCATGTTTGTTTACGCAGTGGACAATGCGGTAAACCGGTAAATCTATTCTTCCTCCTATCATTCGATATTAGTGAAACAAAGAAAAGCAAGTTTACAACGGGCTCCATCTATTTACGTTTTTTTTGGAATTTTTTTTTTTTTAGAAATTTTATTGGACAAAGTTTCACATACGTGATAATTTTCATTCGCCAAGTACAAAACATAAGCAACCGACTTTAAGACATCTCGACAATTTAACTTTAATTTACATTATGATACTAGATGATATACTTAATTTCAATCGTTCGGTTACTATAGTTACAATCGATAATCCCTTTAGTTATCCATAGCATCCTGATCTCCTAATTTCTAATCTTAATATCAAATATCTTCCTAGCGGAACAAGTTTCCTACTATAGGCATCAATCCTCTTGAAGTCTTCTTCTTAATAAACCTCTATCTAGCAGATTAATTACTTTGCTGATGAATACATGTATATATGCAGTTACCTTTTTCAAGATGGCTATACATTTCACCACTCCTAAAGAAGACTATAGTATACATAATTCTCAGCACTCCTCGTTATATCATCATTCTTAAAAAAGGAATTCATTCTTATATGACCGATATATTCCTGACTTGTAGAAACATTTTTTATACTAAATACGATTACAGTTTAAACTCAGAACATATAAGAATGGCGTGTCAGTGATTGGATACCTACTGCGCTAATGGCGTTCTCCGTCCCGGAGTAGGCGTCCTAATGGAATTATAATCAAAGAGCTTTAATATGATTATATCTAAGCTCTTTGTTATAATGCCATTTTGCGACAGGTATGGCATGAATGACTAAGGTAGCTTATCTTCAAACGTATTATCTTTACTCGTGGAAGTTAATAAATACCGTTGTTGTCAGGCGGAGGAATTTATTTTGGAATCATGT
Organism: Sthenelais limicola; assembly: GCA_942159475.1. Lineage (NCBI taxonomy): Eukaryota > Metazoa > Annelida > Polychaeta > Phyllodocida > Sigalionidae > Sthenelais > Sthenelais limicola. The sequence continues at coordinate 63,160,463 of OW804097.1, read as the reverse complement.
CTAACCTCAGTCGTGCCACACACAATATTAATATCAGAATACCAGTCGTGTGGAAAGTTTTAATTGTGTATAATAACTGTAATGATCGTTATTCATGTACTAAACAAATGAAAGGGAATAGTATATGGTCACAGGACCCTTATCAGCCCCTCTGACTCACCAGTCGACTATATGAAACCAACGTGCACATGTAACTTGTCATGTTTTCTCGATGAGGTGGAGGAAGAATGCCACGTACAAATCTCCTGGAAGTTTCTCTTGGGGGAACCTCTTGGTGCCATATGGTCCATGAAACATTAGCTGCGACAAAAAATGGTATTTCCTTCCTGGTTGAATTCTAGGAATTCTCATATAGAGGATGGGTCGCTGGTCCTGCATTGATTCGATTCACTTTATGATGATAATGATCCGATATTCTATATTTTCTTGATTTGGATGTCGGTTACTTCAAACTGTTGAGTGGGACTTTTATTCACTCCCGAGGTCGTGTATTTTATGTTCGTGTCTGTTTCATGTCAAGGTGCATCGATTGATTGTGTCACCTTTAAAGAGTAGTTAGTAGTGTATTGTTTCCCCTTCATGTTTCATAACCTTATGTTGGGCGCCTGAAATATTAGCAATATTAGCAATCAATACCCCCCCCCCCCCCCCCAAAAAAAAATACAAAAAAACAACAACAAAAATAACAAAAACAGAACCAACCAACCAAAACACCCACCCACGTTGTGATGCATTACTTTTCTTCCTTTTTGAAAATCCAACTCGAATATGTATAATTATACAAGTATTTCAAGAATTTCCGCAATACCTAAATTTCGTTTATTGTCCATTTGTATCGCGTTTATTCTGCGAAGTCATTGCCCGAAGTGACCAGCCCGAAGTGACCATTCGCTTGCCTGAGCATTCTTGGTATCACCTTCATAATAAGCAACACATAGTTAAGGGCCTTGTCCACTAGGCCGATTCTCATGCGATGTTTACAGAATTTATTGGAAAGAGTCCTGTGCGGCGCAAAATCGCATGCGAATCGGCTTAGTGGACTAGGGCCTTTAATCGTTTAAACTGGTGTATGTGTAGCTGGGTTAAGTCGTCAGAAAATGTACAATTCTCCTTCAGAAACCCTCTCAAATAACCCCAATTTATAACAGAAATATGTTCAAAATACAGTTTAAAATATACGAATAGATATTTATAACAACACAGCACCAAATATACTCAGATATACTCGCCATTTACCATATTTCAGACTAATTTAGCAGAATTTACTAAATGGTATACCGAGCTACCGATTGTACATTTTCTGATGATCTGGCCCATGTAGATCGCTATAACCGCACGAAAAACTGCTGAACAGCTTATAAAAACTGATGTGGTATCGTCCATCTTACGATGAGATGAAAACATCAATGGTGCGGGGTATTTTTCAAGTGGGGAACTTGTGGTTTATGTGAAGTTAACACCTGGATTGTCCCATACCTCTCTCCCCTTCTCGCTGGTATACACACATACATACTCACTGCGGTATGGCCCTCACTTACTCACCTGGGATTCCCCAAGTTTTGCTTCGTAATCTTTGCTGGTATGTAATATTTTTTTTTAAAATTGACTTCTTGTTAATAATGTTTTACCTGCTATTGCAAACAACATTTAATTTGCGGCATGCACTGCAATGCCAGTTCGTTGATCATATTTTTATCGTTACGCATGGTTGCAATATAGTTAATTACATTGTACACATTGATGTGTATCTCAGTCCCTGTTGCCGCGGTATCGATGTGTTACTTATTGAACTATTCATTCCTTTCTTGTGGTTGTTGTCTTTTATTGATCGGATCTCCTTAATTTATACTTCCTGCTTAGGACCTTAATATGTTATTCTAAAATCATATGACTGGTTCTGTTGTTTGTCTAAATTCGTGGTTTATCAGAGATTCCCTTGACGTCACTGCCATGTATGGGGCGATCTCTAGTCGGAGAGTGGTTTACGGATATAAAAGTGGATGAGCTTAGTGTCTGTCCCCATTACAACTCACGATCTCAAACACCGAAGGCGTACTAGCCATCCCAGAAATTAACTATAACATCTTACATAAATTTGATTACGGTATACACCATAACATTGTAAGGACGTTTTAAGGATTATAACAACGAAGGGGATTTTAAGGAATCGTTTTAGAGAAAGCCAAGCTCATCTTTTAACCTGGATATCCCTTAAACCACTGTCTTCCAGGAATTACATTAATACCATTATACATTTATTTATTATTGAATTGACACACACGAGTATCTAGAGTCAGATTCACTGGAGCATAGACACATATCTCAGCCAGCTTTTGTTCGCTCTGACTATACTGATACGGTGGTGAACATTGGACTCTTGGAGTAGCACGGTTATATTTGTAGACGTAGAATGGTGAATATGGTGGAAAGAGGCAAGGTGAAATCCAGGATCATGACTTCTTCGCACACCTTGGATGACTCTAGTCAGAATTGGAGAAGGAGGAGAGAGGCATACAGACTATCTAATGGCTCTATTAATAGGCAAATTGTTACCACCCCATCTCCAGAATCTCCCCAGGTAGGACTATATATCCTGAAGGGCTTGTGTACATGTATATATGATTTGTGTTCTGCACACTTGTTCTGTGCTGATAAATTTGTGTTGAAATAGAGAATTGATCGCGTTTTTGTGAGCAGGCGTGAGGCGTGGGGAATCGGCAGCTCAGTTCTATACCCCAACCTTTAATTCCATTGATTCGAATATATTTTATTCATATTTTCATCCCCGTCCCGCTATATTTTCTGGCGTATATTTCAAATATATAAACTTTCTTCATTAACAAATATATTATATATAGAGGGAATTTTTATTTCGTACAAAATTGTACAGAATAGGACAATGTTCTTCTACATTGCAGGACTTTCAGACTGTCCTTAACTAGACTGTTTTAACTAAAGTATACTCTTAATAGTTTGAGGGTCAAACATTTGCTGATTTAACATTCGTTTTCAGTGTTTCATTGTCCGTTCATACACCAATTTCAAAATTCTATTTTCATCGTTGCACAATAGTTAATTTGCAGTATATATTATATTTAGGGATCATTAAATTTGGTCGATTTCTTCGATATCTATCTCCGTTATTTCGTTATGATTGTTCTCGTTCTCTTCGTAATTGAATTAGCTAATTCACAGTGTTTCTATATTGTATTTATGGTACATTAAATTCGGTCGGTTTGTTAGACAATCCTTCTGACATCCAACTTTCGTTTTTTCATGTTCAACTATTACTTATTACCTTATGAATAGATTCACTTTCACTCGATTTTTATGGCCGAATTTTGAAGGCTTTGAAGATAAATAATTTTGTGAGGCAGAGGTATATAATACATCACCATACTCGGTGTATGGTAGCATAATCGTTTTGTATACGTTTATTCATTTCTTCCTATTACAGGTTCCATATATTGTGGACATTGCCTTAGACTTTGTTCTCATGATATGGATTTTCGTTTCGATGATTTATTTTTAAAATTGAGTTGTCTATCCAAATTAATTCTCAAGTACCTCGATGAGTCTACTGGGTCAAGTTTTTGACTATCTTTGAAATATGCTGCTTTGTTTTTTACACACCGACATTGTGCATACTGTTACCGATTTACATATTTTTATATTCACATATCGGCCTCCAGCTTGTATATCACATACTGCTCTACTTCTTTTTCATGATGTTTAAAATGTTAGACCAATTTATGTTTGCTTATGTTGACACACTTCACGCGGAACATGTTTAAACATATTGCACAATCTAATAAACCTCTATGTAAACGATTAACCATCATGTCGTGAAACTCATTCATGCGTCTAATAACATGAATGCTCGAACTCATTGACCTTGGGCTGTGCCGGTTGCCATATATGGACTGGGGAGGCGTTTTGAGGACTGTGTCGAACAAGGTTTTGCGTGACGTACCCATGGTTTTACCTATTCCCTATAGTATATAAACGGTGCATTCACAAGGTGACTCATTTTCCCAGAGGTTTCGGACAAACACGTCCCCCAATCAGGTATAATTCAACGTAACTTCGAGCGTTATATATACGTGCGGTGCTAAGTCGCTTTCAAAGTTTCATTGCGATCCATATCTTTGCGGTAGAAGAATAATGGAGTTAGTATTCCAATTGATTTAGCGACATTCGTGAGGGAATCTTCCGTGATTGCTTTACATTATCCTACGATATATTGTGACTTGTTAGAATGTTCTGGAAGGACTGGCAGGAAGGGCCGGGTTGAGTAAGTCCTAAGGAACTCTAGAACTTTGCCTTTCCAAATGTTTCAATTGTCATAGCATGTGTTAGATGGCATGCGGCTAGTATAGGGTGTTCTTAAAGATTATCCAAATTATTTAGTGAAATCATGGAATATGTTTCTATTTGTCGTTCTAGAAATTTGGTTGTATCTACGTAGTTATGGGGGTGGACTACTTCAGTTGGCCAATGTATTGAGAGACATTAATTGTAGCAATTATTTATAATTTCTGACTATGATAAAATGTATTACCAAGGTATTCCATACCCATATAATGAACTACTTGATATAATCTCAAGTTTTACTCATTCATACTTTTATCCGCCCCCAGTCTCCATAAATAGAACTCAATTATCTATGACAAAAACATCCGCAAACTATTTTGGAAACCAGGCCATCCACTACGTATATACATGCACTACTAAGTATACTGCGATGCATGTTCCTACATGTATGCAGGGATCTCGGGGTATTTCAATGCAATGTTAGTAAGATCCCAATGTATTCTTATTGTCGGTGGTAATTGCCTGTGACTTGGTATGTGATATATTATATATATAGGTTAATTAAGTATCCATCTTATCATGATCAAACTGCAAGCGCTTGGATTAAACACAAAATGGTTCTTAAATATCTTTCTTGTGGACTGTATAGCAAATGCATACTGCTATGAGTCATGTTGGAAAGTGATAAGATACAATCGGAGGCGTATAAAGGTATTGACACGTTATGCGACTGAAGCGGTTTTATTGAATGAGGGAAACGTAAATACTATAATCTCCTTTGTTATCATTTTTGTGGCCGAAGTTCATTTGTGTTGAAGCTTGATTATGTACCGAGCGAGTAATTCAATTGACTTACATACATTTTCTTGTATTGTTCGTTATTGGTTTTAAAATAATTCCCTATACGATCCCTTGATGTTCGAAAAAGTTCTGATACTTCTTGCCTTGGTTTTCATTCCCGATTTGAATCAAGTCCAGTATACACCTACGTAACAACTTTGTATTTAGTTGATTTAGAATAAGCAGAAAAATAATCTCTGTCAAATCTGATTCCGACAGCCCATTAAATAAATGTTTGTTTTTGATTGTACAATAGATCTATACAAACAGAACACTACAGGATGATGCTAGTGTTTAATAAGTTCATTGTGTCGGTCCTTGTTGACCGGGGTGCGTGGTGCTTGTCTGTGGCTTTCAGAATCAGTCTATTTCCCAACTATTTCCTGGATAGCCGCTCTGATGGTTATTAATATCCATTAGTGCCCTGGGTCCAGGAAATGAGCATGTCACGAAGCGCTCAAACCACAACTGTCCGCTCACTGACGTTATGATTGACATCTCAACTTACTGATGTCATTGGAGCGTGACTAGTGTGAGGAGGTAGGCGTCACGTCACTATGCGCTGTCACTGCTGTCTGTGTTCATAATCATCCCCATTACCATCTCATGAAGTTTTGGCACTTCCCAATATGGAATTTAGCGCTAATTCTGCATGTGAAAGTGGTTATTGTTTTTCAATTCATATTTGCGAAGAACCTATGTGATCGGAAGTGTCCATATATCATGGACCCGTTGGCTATTTAAACTGGGTAAATTTGAAATTTTTCTACAAGTTAATCGAAGTTTTATATGTATTTATTTCCGCATTTTTTGCTCACAACTTGTGATTAAAACAAGCCTCGATTGGCAGGATAATTTGAGTAACCTCTGATCTCGATTTGAATATTTAATGTGGATCTGTCACTTTTGGCGTTGCAACTGCCGCAGAAACCTAAATTAATGTAAATCATTCATGTTCTGACGCAAGAGGATCTTTGAGGCATTGTTGGGAGGTGTGACAAATATAATTACCTTTCTGCTCGTTCCTTGAGGGCATGTTTACTTATACCAGCTTTTGAATTATTCATACATATTGGTTGCTTTCGTGAACAACGTTCTGGTTTTTCGGATTGCCCTTGACCCGCCCTCTTGCACTTTTCATATACTACTTTATATATTTTGATGAAACTTCACTCTCGTGGTTAAAATTCTCATTTCTAGTTCTTGCCTTTACAAAATCACTTATCCACAGCATGTTCCTTATGTGGTTTTAAAAGCATATTTGTGATTTTATTTACGTCATTTAACATTTTTTTTAGAAAGAAAAGCTCGTGAAAATTCTCGAATTCTTGAAGCTCGAAATGGCGCAAAGCATTCGCATGAAATGGAACTGATAGTATACTGAAAGGAAATTTTATTATGTTCCATGATGTTCATGATCCTTTCATCTTCGCATTTTCTGCATTTGACTTGTTCATAAATCACGCATCCATAGTTTTTTTTATACCACCGCTTGATGGTGCCGTATCCCCCATATGTAACCTAAAACCAATAATCCCCTCTCATCTTCTGCCAGTGATATCACGCATAATACTTCAGCCTTTCTCATACTCCTCCAGGTGTTAAAGAGTTGTTAGCATGTCTGGCGTGACCACCGGCACCAAAACCTTACCCTGGATAGCCGCAACTGTAGAAAAAAGGTGTCAAAAATAACACGTATGGGATCAAAAGCGTTGAATATCAAAACGCTTGGATCCCGACGCCATGGTCTCTAGTTTAGGGAGCTCAATGTACTAATGTTCTTAAATCTCCCCCTATTTAGTCCTGTCTCCATGTATACAATGAATTGTATGAATATTCCACGAGATTAATAACGCCCTACTTGTTGTTCATATTCAATTGCTTAAATATGTTGAATATGATACCAAATTATTGTCCTTTAAGTAAATACAATCGCGTAGAATTAACTTTATAATATGGATAAAGTAAATTAAGGTGTCGTTATATTACCAAGGAGATGACATTTTTTCCTGAAGATAATGCCAGGTTTGCTGATTATAACAAGCATGATGACAATAATAATTATGATGATAATAGTAATAATGCAAATGACGGTAGGAACTATGGGAATTAAGTCGATCTTTATACCATTAATTCCCCGGGATGCATTTTTGTAAAGCCCCCTCTGCAATCTACCTGAATTATAATGAATTGTTAATGCGTTGAACAAAAAAAATCCTTCCAAATTAGCGATGACTCTTGGAAGAGAAAACATGAGAGCGAAGTTGGCCTGATCAGCGCCATCATTATTGGTCTATACCCTGGAGGTATAGCAACCCTGCACACCTCATCTGACATAAGGTTGTGGTTTGATGTCACCGTCCACCACGCTATATTCACATCGTAAATCACATGCCTTAGTCTTGTGGGAGGTCCAGCTGTCAGAATTGATGGATTGTCCTATAGAACTTATTTTTTCACCCGATCACACAAAGAGGCTATGGCTAGTGATGTAGAGGGAATGGTGTGATTGGAGACCGTGCGCTTATTGCAAATAGTTATGGCCGGTAATAGTAATGTGTGCTTGGGGTTTTGGATAGTGCTTCAGTTGATGAGCTTCTTTGCACGCACACCAACGGCATCTTTTCATCTTATATATATTACACATAATTTGTCTTTCAATCATCATGACTTAATCATGTCCAACCTACATATGATGTATTTCCATTAGAGAAAGGTGGGGGGTTTTCTTTCACTATTCACTATTCTGTGATGGAGGGGTTTCTTTCACTATTCTGTGATGCAGTGGCGTCTAAGTCATTTTCACCACATGTTAGTAATGATACAGGAAATTTATTACCAGTAACAGGTTTGTTTACTGTGTAAATTATTTTTTATAAGGTATAACATGTGGGGGGATATATCTACATCCAATGATTTATCGCATTAGCCATAGTATATATCACATAACTAAAATTTAGAAGATTACCCCTGAAGAAGACCACCTGAAGGTCGAAACATTAGGAAGTTCAATTGAATAAACTTGAAAACAACTCACCGCGAGCTTGGTGTTCGAATCGATATTTCAACTTTGATCATTAGAAGGAGTTGGTGGGAAAAAGTGGTGGTAATCTATGTGTAGATGTCATGTTGTTGTTACCTGTTAAAGGCTCGTAGCTTAACAAACATCCAGCTGATAGTACTTATTTAACATCAGAGAGAATATAAGTCCCATGGTAATATCAGAAAGTGGCAGCGATTTGGTGATTGGTGCTTAATTGCATTTTCATCAAGGAATTTAAAATTCATTTACTTTCAAAATGATGTGTCTCTCCATTCATGGAGGTGTCAATAAGGACCGTGGATTGCCAATGGGACAGCTGTTGGAATCACGAACTGTTATTACATTTGTAATAGTGTTGCATGTTCCTATTAGGGTTCTCGTGTACGGGTTGGGCTGGTCAGGTGATGGACCAAACCCCGATTTCCACTGTTTGATTAAGCTTAATTACAGAATTTAGAAGAGTTTGTGTTATGGAGGTGTTAAATATTTGATCAGCTCATAGCACACTAGTCAAGGGCGTACTTTATTTTTGCACATTTAGATTCTCGTATTTGTCTTGAGTATTCAGAAGCAGAATTCTCACACCAGCATCAATGGAAAATTATATTTGATTCCATACATGGTTGTTCTTCATATATGGTGTGTTCATAATAACGTCTTCATGTTTCGCTCTTGTGAGTAAGTCAGATCGTAACAATATACATTCATCTGCATCTGGCATGCCTACATGGATTGAAGGAATCCATTTTCCATAGGTAAATTATCCGTGAAGAATCCATGTTCCATGTATAAGTAAAAACATTACTGATTGGCTTTTAGTTTGTCTGACAAATGTAACAATATTTATTTATTCTCCTGAGTGGCACACCAACCAGTTAATGGTCAGTTGGGTACTGTCCACTGTCCATTGCCCCGTTTCCCTGCATGCAGACTGACCACGCTAGAATCATAATTGCATCTACCTATGATCCTTACCAGGTACCTCATTAACCACTGTAATCGTACCTTTCCATCGCCGAGGGTCCGATCACTGAATGTCGTGCTCTCTTTAGTATGTGTGTGTAGTTGGGCGGGGTTTCAGCATATTGGTGGGCGGGCACAGCAAGCGACAACTGCTGGTGTTATGTAGGGTGGGCGGTACTTTCTGACCGCATAGTCTATATGACTTTCATACATTAGGTCTACTTTCACAGATTTGGTCTATATTGTTATTGTAGGATTTCTTATTTTTGCATAATTATTACTGAAAGGTTTTCTGTCCTTTCTTTCCATTTCTCTCCTGCCCTATAGCAGTATATGTTATGAATGTGGTGATTGGTAATTTGTCAGTTTAATTATTTGTTCGTGTCTACATAATAGATATCCCCGAAAATAATGTATGTCATTTATTTCACAGACAGATAGATCATATGCCTAGTAAATGTCATAGTCTTAAGTATTAGTCTGTGACTAACATACTCAATCCATCATCGACTAGGTTATTAATCCAGCTATTGCTGTATTGAATTTCCCATGGACGGATATCTTTCCTAAAGCACTTAAACATCGTTTGTTGCCAACGATTCTTGCCAATAATGCATTGCTCTTGTGGAGCCTGGTTTTGTTTTTGTATCGATTGAATAACCATACAGAGCGATGTCAATGGGGATGAACTTAATGTTTTCCTAATGACCATTACCCGTTGACCTCGAGTGTCCATTTATTAGCCACGTGCGAATAAAGAGTCTATAGGCAGCTTATTTATTACCATTTCACACATCTCCCACCCTCACCATGCCACCTTCTCGCCTACTACAGGTACCTGGGATTGCTATTGTTCCACACCTGTTGATGATGGCGTTACCATAGCGATAGCGTGGGCTGTTGCTAGGGTCACGTCCCCATCCACATCATGTGACCCATCGGCAGCTCCCTCTATTGAAAGCGAGCATAAGCAGCAAATAAAATGCAGATTGACCTTGGCCCAGGTTAGCAAGGTCGAAATAATAATTATAACCCCGAGGCGCCATGATAATGGACCCTTAATTTGAATTGACATAATCCATGCTGTCAATGCACTCGATAAGAATGGGTTAAGGGTTATAAGTTAACACACTTTGTATTCTATTACTCTTTGCCTCTTCATTACAACAAACAATTTGGGGGAAATGAATAATGTGTTATAAGAACCCTTATATAACTACTCATCCGGATAATAGCTGGTAAAATGAATAATTTGATATGAAGTGTAATTGTAAATACATGCATTATGTATTCCCTTGTTAACCCAACACTTTATTAACACTGGTATTTTTATCAAGTGTTTTAATGGTTCTTTTTTTTCTTTTGTAGGTAAGCCGCTTATTTTCTTCTGATAATCGATTGGTGAGTTAAATTTCTCCTGATTTCTCTTTAAAATAATCTGAACCATGACGAAAGACTTGTTCGAGATGTATTACAGGTTTTTCTCATGTTTGATCATTATTGACACAATGCTTATTCGTCTTCATATTTTATGACAACATAAATCAGACTTAGCCATGTTACAAAAACAATGGACTCCTCCCATAAACGCCTGTCGTAAAATCCTTCAAAAGACTTCCCAGTCGTACCCATCTTCCCTTGGTGATTGTCTTTCTAAATCAAAAATGCCCCCTATCCCGATTTGAGAGTCATTTTTTGTTCACAAAGTTTCTAATTAATGACTTTGGGGGTGGGGTGGAAGTTGAATGTTTTTATCTCTCAGGTGCCACAAGGATTATAGTAGTCGGGGCTCCGCATGGAGCTCTTCATTAGGTTTTTAAGGGATTATCTCTTTCTCGTCGCTACCTATAAGTCATCAGAGTTTTTTTAGCTGGGGTTTTATGGATTACCAGGGCTGGGACATAGAGGGGTAGGGCGAGCGTAGGGGGCTTCCCAGGCACCTGTGCTCTCTATCCCAACTCCTCCACTTACATTCTTTATATGCAATAACTTTATGATATCTTTTATATATATATATATATATATATATATATATATATATATATATATATATATATATATATATATATATATCTGTGAACAAAAAGTATGGTGGCATGCATGTAAAAAGTCTTTTATATACTGAGACTTGCCGGGATTTCTTGCATGCCTTCATTATAACTTGGTACTCTAACACAAGCTAGCAAAATAATTGCAATGCATGCAACTTTGAGCTGCACGAATCAACATAAATTTTGGTTCATAATATGTGTATATTCCAATGATACTTCATCCTATTGACTTGGTTATTTTACATATATGCGGTCGGATATTTATGGGAATGGACCACATTAAATACAGGACTTACACATGTATGGCTTTGGAGTGAAACATCCTTTTGCAATCCTCTTAAACAAAATACCATCATGTAATTAAGCCGATGCGTTTGCTTGCCGATGGTGGAAAATGTTCCTAATGGTTAAGTCGCAGTAAATGTCAGTTCTTAAGACAGGTGTCACATTACTTCCCATGGAGGTCCGAAGTATACCTTGACTGGAGAACATGAGGCGTGTAACATGACTGTTAATGATAACCTTCCTTAAAGTTGCATGTACCTGTTTGTTGCTTAATAATCGTCCACCTGTCGAATGGTAATGGCAGTATGTTTGGTCTTTCTTACTTTTAAAGTACATGTATTTATAAGTGCAGAACTATACATAATGCTTAGATTTATAATTAGTTTAGTTTAGAAACAATGTAACTTAGGTAGATATCTATTTGGTGTAAATGAGGATATATTTCACTGTATATATGTGCTTACTTTTTCATTTGCGTATAAAAAGCTTCTGAGATAAACGCCGACAACAAACACCCCAACTTGTTGTAAGTAGTATATGGAGTTGTATGATTGGGGCAGGCTGGGGACATTGACGCTGATTTCACTTAGAATAATTAATAGGGTTTAGGTCATTTTACTCTGGATGTCATATTCTTTTATTTTACATAAATGATTAGTCCTATCACTAAATCTTCACTGACTAATCCATAGATTAGGATCATTGATTTCAGTAGGTGTAGGATGAGCCCATACTGCATGTAATTATTATCTTAATCTCTCTCCCGGTCTTACTAATTATCATTAATTTCAGGAAAAAACCTGTATCACCATTCCTGGCAGCTTGCATAAGAGCCCCATAAATGAATTGGACAACCATTAAGATAGAAAAAAACGCTATGCAATATGTGATAATTGATTCACCAGGTCCTTCCCTACAATTAGACAAGCCAGGCTTTATTTTTTTTCATTATTGCACATCACATGTTTGAAAAAATAAATAAAGCTCCTGATCCTCGGGGGTGGGGTGACGCGATACGCCATGTTCTTAATCACAAGCCCGCGAGGGAGCCTCAAGGTAACGGAAGGAGAAGTCGCGCATGCGTGTGGGAGGCGCCGCGGGGGGTCAGAGTCGCGGTGTCAGAGTTTTAATTGTTGGGATAATAAATTCTCAATTCCATGGCTGCCAAACAAAAAATGATTAGCTAGGGATTTGTCGAGGTGTTGGCTTACTTTGAGGGTGGTTAGTGAAGGAGACTAAGCGTTGTTTGACAGATGAAGTTACCTTCTTCACTAACATGTGGTGATTGGGTTTTTACAAAGGTCTTATTGAGCTCGCGGGGCTTAAATACCAGGAGGAAGGTTTGTAGTTGTAGGTCGCTTGTCCACTAATAAATGATGAATACAATTAGACTTACTGAAGCAATGTTCGTTATGTGTATTAAAGTCATATATACTGCTTGCCGAAACACTGTCATGTCCCTTTGTGTGGTATGGATGTAAACTATTTGTCAGTGAGTAATAATAGGCTAGTTCAGAGATGAAGCCTCAGGGTATCAGTATATAGGTGTTGTTTAATGCGATATACACTGTACACAATCTAATTAAAAATCGATATGAATTCAGGAAAAATAAGTGTAGAGTTTCGTACTTTTCTACATAGCTTTCCCTCATTGAGATGATGAACCGTTCTACATAGCTTTCCCTCATTGAGATGATGAACTGAGGGTATCAAATATTTCAAAACCTTTGTCAAACTGTGTCTTAGCCTACGGTCTGGCGATAAGTCTTTTGTCAACCTCATAGACTGTACGGTTCTCCGTTGGCAGGCTCTTTCAGTATCCACTTTTGATTAAAAAGAGATTGACAATCGCTTTAATTCAAAGCATGCGACATCAATTTTGTCTGCCTATATATAGCCTCGGGTAATTCACGGTCTACATCCATCTTATTGCCACAGTATCTAAAGCATTGGGTGTCTGATTGAATCAATACTATAGAAGATAGTGGGACGGATAGCCTTCGAAATAACTAGAAGAATCAAGTTCATTTAATGCAGCTTCAAGTAACAATGATGGTAGAGTGTCATATCTGGGTAATCAAGTTTAAAAGTTCATGCTCACCCCATGCATCAAGAGTTTTAATAAAAAAAAGTGTCATCGCCTTGGCACCCCGTCAGCTTTTAAAGAAATATCTCCCACCGCGACCCAGTATCATGTTAATCACCCTTTTTTTCAAATGAAGAAATGTATGCGAAATCTGGTGGGAATGGAGCGCTACATGTTAGTCACATGCTTATCACATGCTGTGTGGCTTGTGGAGTGATTAAAATGCAATTGTGGCGGTGACATGTGCTTTTACCCCATGCTTACGTCCATGCTTTCCATGGCGTTCCTATTAAGAGGCACATGTGGCAAATTAAATTCTAAGGCATGAGGCGTACGTCTTATGAGATTTCTGACAGGCTGACTGAGAGATAAACACGATTCTAAGTAGGGGGCCTATATCATTAAAGTGAACTAAGTGTTTCGTTATCCGTAACACACATTTAAATGTAGTTTTTTTATGAATAATGTAATATGAACCTTATGGATACGATGAGGGTTATGAGCATGTGGATTTGGAACGACTTTTACAGAAGGGCATATGTGTTATTATAGAAAGAAACTTCTAAGGTTTCATATTTTATTTCATCGCGTATATATATATATTCACACTGTCCCCATCTCAAATAGATGAAAATGAAAGTTATCCAAATAAAAAAATCCGCTTTGTTATATTAGCAAATTACGATTTATATAAAAGTGTTGTATATATAGATTTTCAGTCATTATCATATCGAACTACACAATATGGGAAAGTCTTCGATGGTTTCCGAGCATGCATTTTGTAGAATAAAGTCCATAGAACCCATTGCTGTATTATGATATTTAGTAATTAGTACTGCTCCATGAAACCCTCCCTGAAATACAATCGTTCCTCCATAGCGAGTAAAATTTTCGAGAAAGTTGAAAGAGTTGTCAGAATAATATGCCTCATCTGAGGAGGAATACTCATTAAAGAGTGGCTTTCTTCCAAAGAAAAACACTTTTAAGGTTCCAGCTACTAACACCATGCTCAAATATTACCCAAATTATCTCCTTCCTTAATAGATTACGAATGACACTCTCGTTAGCCTCTTTCCTTTGAAGTTAGCATTACAAGGTTGTCAGATATCGTATGGGGAAGATACTGTTTAAAGGTCAAAAGAGTTGCTTGTATTAAAACATTTCCTCCATTAATTAAATGAATGTTGCGCGCGATTAGAAACAGTTTGCCTCTCTAATTCCATATCAGCTTTCACGTTGTTCACATGTTATGCCGTCTGGACTTTTTAATATTCTTCCCTAATTCCCCAGCTCTCCGCTCATTATCCATGTCCTACATGATTCCGGTTGTTATGTGAGCTTTCATATCACTCTATCACCTTGTATTTTTAAAAGTTTTGACAAGAATTTTCAAAATGGGGAAAAAATATCTCAAATGGCACATTTAATTTCCGCTGGATCATGGCATCAGCATTGTCATCTGCAATTACGCATCCGTATCTCTCTCTCTAACCTTCCCTTCTTAAGGTTTTTCTGGCTATTTTGACTCGAGTAAAGTGAGATGGTATGTGTGGGTTTTCCCTTCAGGGTGTGATGCCGAAATTTTAATTAATATCAGATCTTCCCTCGTTATGGAAACTCACCAGCGATCTCAATGAGTCATTAGTTACAGCACCAGTGCAATCGGTGTATGGAAAGAATAAGAAAGTGCTCGATATGCAACGTACAAAATTGCTCTTTTGCTCACCATGAAGACATCTCCTGGAGATTTAATTAGATTTATTTTACTATTAGCAAGCATCGGAACCAGGTTATCCACGCCCTTTTAAACTTTTTTGTTCGGTTCCCATTGCCATTTTCTTCCTTTATCCCAACATTATATTGCAAGTATTTTCAACTGATGCCAAACTTTTGGTTTGGATTCAATTACATTTTCACGCCCGATTTTAAATGCTTGTCATTACTCAAACTTCAATTGCCAAGCTGTGTTTCCTTACCTTTTTATCTAATGTAAATTATGCATGAGAAGCCATGCAACTTCGCTATCCCAGGAATGACGTTTCATTAAAAAGTTTTCAAACCTTTGACCCGATTTAAATCATTAGCGTTAAAAAGAATGATCCATAAATTATTTTTCCATGGATAATGTACAAAAGTTATCCATGTTGCCTGGTATTAAATGTGATTTTTTCGTGCAGTCTTCGCTTAGGGTTAACCTAGCTTTTTGCAGCCAAGTAGCCACTTGCCAAGAGTCTTCCTGTCGGGTTTGATGTTCCAGGGCTTGTATGCGTGCCACCGCTGAGAGTGGCTATTGTAACTGACCTCTTGATGCATGTTTTATGCCTCACCTGATGTCTGAAACTCACCCCTTCAGCCAGGTCTGTTAGACCATGGAAAAGTTTTTTTCTAGTCACAAATGCTTTTTATGCGTGTCTGAAGTATGTGGCTCTATTGTTTTAAATCCTTGCAGAGTGCCATTTTTATTAGCTACCCTTATTTGTATCCATTATGAATAGTTCTTCTCTTGTAATTAATTGGAAAATGCATGCTTAAATAGTCCGAATGTAGTTTAGTATTATTCAGGTGCGTTTATTTCCCTTGGCCTATCTTTACCACACAAGCCAAAGGGGACCAACCCCTTGGCCCTTACCTTACGCCCGAAGTGACCGGTGGTCTAAGGCAATTGGCATAACATCAGTCGACTGGTCAAACAAAGCGTTAGAACAACTAGTTATCTCTCACTTTGTGTCTCAGGAGACATCTGTCTGTGCCTCGTCCTCTTTAACATGCAAAGCCTCTTCTAACGCGCACCTCCCCACACAATGTAACACTGCCTCATTTCTATATGATTAACGACAGATGTAAAAATCAACAAGAGCATGTAGGGTCGATCGAAAGCTTTGAGTTAAATATTTAATTAAGAGTGATGAGTAATACACGTATTTCATTTTGACAGGAGATTGCTGGCCATTCGCCAAATTCAGCCGACGCCCAAAATTTCTCCTAACAATCCTGTGATTTATGACTGTCCTTAATGTCCGTAATATTTCTCAATATCGCATAAACTATTGATATGTGTACATACTCCATTTTAAGTAATACTCTCCATGCGCTCTTGCACTTTCGTATTGCAATTTGAAGACAATGTTAGATTGAGAGCACCCATGCAGTTAAGCAGATCTATAGCAACTGGTCACTCAAGACCCAGTATGAAAGCCGGTGCCTCTGGTAATATTGCTCATGTGCACACTGTAATTAAGGCTTCAAAGGACAAATGCTCAAGCCGTTGCGAGGTCCATCGCCTCTTTGTCTGAAAGATGAGTTACAACACCCCTCCTAGCATGGACAGTTCTTTAATATCGGATTTTTTTTCTTTAGTACTCATTTGGCCACATTGAGGATATTCCCGTTACCAAGACTATTGATTGATTGCAATTTTTGTATTAGCTAAGATGGTATACAAATGGGTTGCGAATCTTAAATTTATGCAGGTCTTCAAGTTCGTGCCTTACTTGGTTTTACTTACTTAGTTTCATGTGACTGACTATGATCTTTGCATACCGGTAGTATGACATAATTTGTTCTGAGTTTATCCACATTTTTGTAATTTTCCTCCCAATTTAAGCATAGTATATATCAATGATAATAATCTAAGGTTCCATTCCATAATCTGGTTCCTAAAGGAATTGATTTCTGATGTGCATCATAGCTATGTGGGTAAACACGGGTGGAGAATGGGGGTATTATCTGGGGGATGAATGGCTAGGGTTAGGGTGCGGTCAGGTTGTAATGCGGGCTATGTATAGAAGGACATGAGATAATATATGATATAATCACCAGGCAGCCTTACCTGCCCTGGATGATCTACCAGTGAATGGTAGCACCAGGCTCCCATTGTAGAATATCAATATATAAGTAATAAATAGCCCAAATTACAATCAGCTATAGTTACCAATTGGGGACATTCAATAGATTGTGCTGCTTTCTCTGTCTATCGATCCAATTGTTAATGATATATTGGATGTCATCGTATGAATTGCTTCGGCCGCATTTGTTTAGGCAAATTTGATGAATTGTTTCCAGTATGAAATATATGCATTGTGATATTGAGTGTTGTATGTGGCATTGAAATATATTTTGCATAGATGGCCTGGATCTGATTTAGAACATTATTGTATTCTTCATATGAGATTATAGTATTATTTTGTCAATGTATTTCTACTTTCCCTCGTATATTTTAACGACTATAATACATTTAACTCAATCTCAAGTAAAGAAGGCATGGAAATCAAAAAGAAACTACGATACGGGTGTGCGAAATATACTTTAGCAATGATTAACTACTATAGACATATTACGTCAGACTATCTTTGGAATATATATCCCCCGCATAACTGTCTCTGCATTCCACATTTATCCGCTTAAACTGGAGCAATTTCCAAAGTGAGTTATTCATAGAAATGTTAGACAAAGACTTGCTGATCTCATCCTTCCCCTCCCTCCGCCTTCCTCCTCCTACACCACCACCTCCTCCTGCTTCTCCTCCTGCTCCCTCCCCTGTTACAGATCCAGGGTACTGGATGGAGATATGTAACATACTGGAGGAGGATCGCTATCATGCTTGCACGGGCGTTCTCCTTGAATAGTACAGCACACATTCCCTCTTTATAATTTGTAATGATTAATTGATGATGATGGCATATCGATGTCCTTTCCTGACAATGACCACGGACGCAGAAGTGACTTTGATATTTCTTCTGTGTACACTTTGTGCCGATTATTTATTTTTAATATTCAGATCATGCAGTTATCAAAATGATACCCAACCCCATAGAGCATTTCATGAAAATGCATTTTTATATGTAGTAGAATCGGCAAATGAATAACAAACTAAAAGGGATTGTTGAATTCGATGTCTCCAATCGCATGCTAGAATACGTATGAGTTGCATGTCAGACTGGTTAGAAAACATCATTTTGTAGTTGGTGTATGGTGACAAGTATTATTCTCGTGATGTTTTTTGTTTAACGTTACGAATTACAAGCAGATACCACCAGTTTTTTTTTACCAAGGGTGTTGTTGTGGTTAACCACACCTTTTTAACGCTGAGGTGAAAAACTAAAAGCGAGAAAGTCGTCGAGTAGCAGCAACCTTAAGTCCCTATTTTTTAAACATATTATCTTAACTCCGGAAATGTCCATGCAAATGTTTTTATTGTGTGTGTGACTTGTCCTTAGCATCTAATGATACGAAAATAACCCGATGCGCGTTTCCAGCGAAACTGGTAGGTCTTCCTTCTTGGCTGATAGTTCATCATATATGTCCTGTTAAACACAATGTCATACTAGTTTTTAGTTTTTATACTTTAATTTTTCAAGACTTACAAGCTACGTCTGTATTCCGCGAAATTATGAATGATAAATTTCCTCTTATGGTTTCTCATTTGATTATTTAATTTTCTCATTGCCATGGAATAATTGAACTATCTAAAAGTGGACAGTATCAACTATTCTAACGTAGGAGTAGTTTATGTTACACGATATCTATTAAGGTGTTATGCGATCTTAATCAGATGATTTTCCATTATACAAATAGCTCCGATGCCTCCAGGGTCTCAAGAAATGCTACCTGAATCCTTCCAATGTAAACTATCTATATGCATGATTTTGACACGTGGAAACAAGACCGCTTTGTATTAGGCTTTTCGCCGCCTGTGGTTCCTGTGAGGGTTTTACTTACTGAAAGTGCATGATGGATTCCTCGTGTGTTTATCAAAGTGAACTAGGCAAGGGCTCGCCTTGAGCTCCTCTTTACTATACTTAGATCACTTTCCCCACATTCTAGTTGCCCCCTCCCTGCTGAATTTGCTCATTGATCTTCTGCTTTAAGTCAACCTTGAATCCTTTGCCTGCGGGCTTGCAGGGTTTGTGAAAAGCTTTGTATCTCCGTCCTCAGACCTGTGTCAGTGGCGCCGGCTCTCGCCCGCGGGAACTTCAGTAACCACTTCCGAACAGCTCTGTTTAAGTGCGCAGGCGCGTCGTGACTGGTCCTCACAAGACCTCGCGGGCTCTCGCCAAGGCGCGAGATCGCTAGACTGGATGAGTGGGTGCCTAAATGATGAACAGTGATCTTCTCTTTAAAAGGACAATTTAATTGACAAATTATAGGGCAAGAAGAGTCGAGCTTCTATTTATGGAAACTTTATCTTTTACGATAATTGTTCCTTGTTTTTTTCTCGAAATAAATCTTTAAAATTGGAAATGCATTACATCTCCCTCAGTGGGGCCCAAAGACTTTTTCACATTTCCTCGAGATCTATGAAAAATGGTAATCAAATGTAATTTTGACTTGTTTTAAAAGCTTTTTCTTTATTTTTGAACTTCAGTGGAAAAGTGGTAAATGTCATGCAAGTAGAAACACAAAGTGTCGTTGATTAGGATCATGAACATGGCGTTCTTAAGCGTTTGAGGACCAATACATCAAGTTATAGCGTTGTACACACAACTTATCAGAACATTTATCAGGCCCAGGGTCCCTGGTCATACAGATGAAAATCACCAGTAACCAGGCTTCAATCTGGGGGAGAATATATCACCTTTCTGAGGTCAATAAACACTAAAATATGGATCATTTCCCTTGCAAGAGGACAATAACTGGGTGAACTGACGGTAAAGAAGGGATCACGTCGCTAGCGCTAAGGCACCAATGTAATTAGTTTGCTTCGCGCCATGTGATTCCGCTTTATCACGTGACTTCCGGTGAATCTCGGGTTCCAATGGGGTTTTTTTATCGATCGTCCACCTGTTAAAATCTGGGTTCTATTTGGTAAGGTTTCCTCGTTTTTCTACAATTGTGGGTTTTAGGACTTGGGAAAATGCTAAGAAAACATCATCCTATTTCAGGCCTGGTATTGCTGATATTGACAATGGTTTATAGCTTACAAACCTTTTGAGGAGACTCACGAAATAAAACTTACTTGTGCCTAAAAGACGTGAGGAATTGCCTGTTGAGTAATCGGCTTGCGTTTGCCATTTCTGTCAAAGTTATTAGGGCAGAAAAAAAATTGGCAATTTTTTGTTCTCCTCAAAACCCAGGTTCCACCCAATAATGCTCCTATTTCCTCCTGCCTTTGTCCCTGCGCCTCATGTGGGTTCTCTACCCTTGTTGCAAAAAGAGAAACCCAAACCCACGACCCAATTATTGAGTTGTAAAGGGACTAATATCTCCTCGTTTCTTCAGGCTGTACCCTGATGTTTACCAGCAAAAATGAAAGGAAATAATTTCCTCTTTAGAGAATTCTACAAGAACCACTGGAACTTTTTGCTCGTCACTTTGACAGTTCTCTGTGAATGATGAAGACAAGGTATTCTGTCCGCGTTACACAATCAGCTGATGCAATATTTGTTGGCACCGTTTTTTCCGGATTTGTTTCAAGTAAAAAATGAATGGAACATTGACTGATAAGTGTCCTTATTCCTGATGAAATACGAGCCAATCGATCATTCTGGGTGTAGAATTACGGCGCGCTTCCCCGCTATGGGCTGGACAGGCACGCTGGCACCACGTGCGTTTGTTTGGCATTTTATGCAAATTAGATTTCATAGAAAACAAATGGCTCCAGCGCCTCCACTGTTGGAGCCAGCGATAATAGGGGCGATTCTCTCGTTCTGACGGCGACCTTGCTGCGTTTCCAATAGCTTCTGTTGTTGCCAATGGTAACCGTTCACTGGGGAAGTGGATTTATCGTGGAATCAGGGCGGGAGATATTGGGGAGAGTTGGGAGGGGGTCAAGATAGGATGGTTGAGCTATGAGGGAAGGAGGGAGGGATAAGTGGGTGGGTTGAGAGTAGGCCTATGGAGGAGGGGGGGGGGGCGTTAGGCTATTTTATAGTATTGTGAAGAGGGTCGGGGGTCGGTAGAGTGGAGGATCGACCGTTGACTGAGTGTTGAGGAGGGGGAGGGGCTGGGAAGAGAGAGGGAGAGAGTCGGGGGGGGGGGGATGAGTACCTGGGGCCTCGATCGGCGACAGGGAATCGCGACCCTGGGAATAGTAGGGGAACCTGACGAAAAATGGCAAAGGGGACGGACGAGTGTAGTAGGATCTATTAAAGGAAGGCTGGTGGTGAAATAATAAATTACTCCGCAGTATCGAGTGCTGAAGGAATGGTTAAATCGGTAATGACGCCGTAATAATAGGAGGGTGCCAGGCCCGCCAACCATGCAGTGCCGGCCCAGTGCGATAATTGTCCTATAGTTGACACCCACAGTTTCGGAAAACATTCAAAACAGACCAGGCTATAAAGAATTGAACATGGATACAAAGCGTGAAAAAGCCTGGAACAGCCCCGGCTAATTATTCCCTTGTCTCTGGTCTTCTTTCCAAAGACGCTATTCTTTCTGTAGAGAATGAATAGGCTTTCAAACGCCAAGGAAAATAACCAGAGGGTGTTGCGTCCACTAAATGATAGGCGAAATGATAATAATCTAGCATTGCATCATTGAAACAATAATTAGAGCTACTTCCTCGTCCTCTTAATATCTAATGCAGGATGTGAAATTTCAGGGTCTCTAGTTCTCATTATGTTTTTAAATGTTCATCTGCAGATGGATAGTATCATGAAGTTTAGGGATCGGGAAAAGGTGAGGTTTTAAAATTGTTTACTATAGTTGGTGATGGAGGTGGGGGAGGGGGAGGCATAGAATTTAGAAAAACATGTTGGCTTTTGCCCAGCCATCCCTCCCTTTTACATCCCCCACCCTCATTGACACCGTGTAAATACCCCCTCCACCAACCAATCACCCCCCCCCCCCCCGCCCCGCAAACTACCACCACCCTCATAGTCTCTACTACCCACACAGCTGGCGTTATCCAGGGGCGAGAGGAGTGGCACAAGTTGGAGGTTTGAGTGAGGAGGGAGGGGATGGAGGGAAGAGGAGGTGGTGGTGGTGGGATGGGCTGGCTGGCGTGCAGTGCACATCTAGGCGAGCCTGGGCTGTCCGCGCATGCGTGATGATGGGACGCCTGTGTGGTGGTGCTTGTGGTGCCAGGGTCGCTGTAGTGGCCAGTGAGTGGTGTCTTGGTGGTGCCATGACCTATACCTGGGGCTGTGTCCACTCATGGACCCCATTATACAGTGTTTACCAATACTAATAGTCTGTATGTTTTGCATCCACATCTTCATAAAGTCTTTATTCATTTCAAGAATCTATATGCATATATAGTTCCTCGTGTATGTATACTTCAAATATAAATGTTGAAAAAAAGGTCCATAATATTTGCTTTGCAGAAGCAGCAGTTTCCCTTTCAAAAGTCGAGATATCTAGGGAAGCACGGTATTTTAATAATGGAAAGTTGCATTTCAACAACTGCCATCACAAATGTGTATACACAACACATACCATGGAAGTGGCTGACTTTAATAGATTGTGCGTTCATAGGAACTACCACGCCACCTGTTATCTCGACTTGGGTTTATTCCGATGGACCTTCGTCGGGTACGGTGCAGACATCTCTGTGGACCTTCGATACGATTTTGAAAGCGTTTGTTAGAATTTGACAGATGTAAATGAGTGAATATCGTCTGCAAATAATGGCTGCCGTGCATGGTCACGTCCTATTTGACATGCAGTGTTGAACCACAATGACTCTGCAAATTTGATACACTGTAGGATCCGGGAAATTAATGAGCAAAATCCGGAAAGTGAATAGAATAGAAAACATTTGCATTGAGTCGCCCTACTACCTACCATCTCCCCACAAACGAGTCGTCGTATCTGAGAAACATAATTTTTTTCCAGATCATTTCATCAATATCAATGTATACATAGGGATATGCAGATGATTTAATCACGGGTGCACTCCGCGTGTTGAGTCACCTTACCAGACCCTTCCCTCTCTTCATACCTTAACGCCTGCCTGCACTTCCCCATGGAATAGTGACCAGGGAGGTTTATATATACAAATGTAAATTTTCAGCTTAAAGTTTCATCAAAATATTACACTATATTTAACTAAAAAGTGTAGGCTACCGAATACTCTTCTTAGGTCCTAGTTGCTGGTATACCTTATGGAACATTGTTGGGTCATCTTGGTTATAAAACGTCATCGTGCTCTTGTTTTAGGATGTCCAGTTGTTAATATGAGCTTCAAATGTCAAAGAATAGAACAAGCGGGGCACTAAGACCAGGACAGAAAAATACAGTCAAAGCAAGTTTTTCTTAAAATCCCCCTTCCTCTTGTCACTCTTATAATTCATTGTGATCAGAAATGGGGTAATTTAAAGAAATGCATTTTCATACACGCGCTTGTGAGGGCATTATGGGTAATATGAGCAGACTCCCTATTGTGGTCGCTGCGAAACATCACGACTGGCGCGACCACTGAAGTTTCGCCTTGAATGGTGTTAATTCTTCATCGCACCATGAATTAAGACGGGGTGATATTTGTTGGAGCAAAGAGCAACTGGTGCCGTCATCATCTTCTGTGTAATACGTCATCAGCTTTGTGGGGGATTGATTGACGGCAGGAGGCGGAACTACAGGTGGTCTCCTCACTCTTATTTACGGGCTCCCAGGCACGTTTTTTATGATAATCCTCAGACTGGGAGGAAATGGATATTTGAGACATGTCCCTGACTTAGTGATCAGAGAAAGGCTCCCATAATTAATCATCTCATATGAGACCTTTTTTGAGGATGCACACCTTAAGAAATTGGAGTTTGCATTGATCATTGTGCAAGCGGTGTATGTATGCTCACTTGTGGCAAGGCTTTGAGTCACTTTCATAAACATTGGTTAATTTGTAATGGAGAGATAGTGCAGCCTATCCAAATATGACTGCCAATTTTGTGGCCGTACTCCGTGACCCATGGATGCACTTGCGCATGTTGAAATTATTAATAGGTATCCCAGGTAACAAATTGAGGTTAACTTTACGTCAATTCACGTCAATATTTAGAGCAACTTTACGTCAATGGTTGACGTTAATATATACGTAAATGTGTGGACTCAATTTTGCGCAAAATTAACATCAATATTAACGTTAATCTTAACATCAAATTAACGTTAATCTAACCTCAATCTTGACGTTAAATTAACGTTAGTTGGCGTTAGGATTAACTTCAATTTTAACGTCAAATTGAGGTTAAATTAAGGTTAACATATTCGTTGAGACATCAACGTTAACTTGACATCAAATAATTTATGTAGAATTTAGGTGAATCTTATTGACATTAACTTAACCTGCTTACTTTTACTCTAGTTTAATGTTGATCAATGTTAACTATGGGCAAACATATTGACGTTATTTGGGATGCCAATTCCATACATTTTATTAACATTAATATTCAGTTCATCATTTGTTTCATCATTTTCTTGTTGGTGCACTACTTCTTCATATCAGCTTCTGTAAAGGGTTCATCATTTTCTTGTTGGTGGACTTCTTCATACCAGCGTCTGTAAAGATAGTATATAACAATGCTAATTAAGTTATACCAATACCAATATACCATGATGAACAATAATCGCAGGTAGATGTCCAGTACTCTAGGCTATTAAAATATGATACAATAAACTGTCAAGTAATCACAATAGTACCTGAATACGAATTGTCCCTCTGGTATGATTAAGGATATGGAGGATCAACTGCCCAGCTTAAGCAAAATCACAAATAATCAGTGTATGGAAAGCCCAATCCCTTCCAGAAAAGAGATATTCCCTACCCTGAATATGAATACAATACATGTAGTATATTTACATGTGACAAGTCTAAACAACCTCCTCTCCCTTCAGTACTGCTACCATGTAATGAGGCTTGGAACCCTCACTTGGCGACAGTCTGTTCAAAAAAAAAACCCAATAGTATATTTACCCGATTTCAACAGTCAGAACGCTCTCCCGCTTTCTGGCCCTGCTTCTTATAGTATAGAAGATAAAGGCCACGTGGACTGGTCCCTCTGCTATAATCAAAGATATGGAGGAGTGTCAATTAAAACAAAGCTGTGTCAATTTGTTGATTTAAGGCATCAGGAGTCCGGAGCTATTGTATTGTTATAACAGTTGCATTAAATAACAAGAGATTTGTTCTAGCTCTAGATATTCTGTCGTAGAATTTCCTGCCCCTATATTTGCATTGAATTTAATCAAGTTTCCCTTACCTTGGATATGTGGAGTGATTTCTGCATCCTAAATGTCCTACTCCTTTTGCTGCACTAACTAGCTACAATGTGAGACTGGTACCAGACCCGGATATATCTCACACACAGAGGAAACTCGAGGGAGAATGACTACAGGTACAAGACTAGCACAGGGCCCAGCTAGGTTTCCCTTGTGGTACAATAACGATCAGAGATTCAGTCAAATTCAATTTAAAATGAATGAAGAAATAAATATAGTTTGTTGAGAGGTATACTAGTCCTTTGTGCAGAGAATTGATTATGAATATTAATAATTTCTATACTCAGGTAGGTATAGCAGTAAGTCTTTCGAAGTCAGCAGTCACATATTAATATTAGGTGAACAATATGGAAATAATCAGCAAGAAAATAACACATCAAAACTCATACAATGAAATGTCCAAATAATATTTGGACATAATAAATTGCAAATGCCTGTTTAGCATAGATCTGAGCACTGTGTGTGGTGGCGTTGGGTAGGGCTTCTATGTTGTAGAAATGGTATCTTTAAAGTCAGTCCTTTCAAACCTGATTTCCCGGGTTTATAGATATATATCTCTTACTGGATTATTTGGTATGTACAATTGTAATTGTGTTCGAAAGACTGTATGAAATAGGTCATTATTCATCATTGTATAAAATATATCATAAACTGGAGAATGAAATGAAAATAATTTTACAGGCCAGAACACATCTAATGCCCGGCTGGAGGACTGACCAGTATTGGTTCCTGGAAATGCATCCTTTTGACACTTGCACCGACCTTAGTACTGTACTTGCTTAACCTTAGTAAAACGTCTTTGTCTGCTTGCTTGGTTCAATGAGACTGAAATGGACTGAGATTACTCTCGTTGCTTGTATTGGTTTCAAGAGAGTTTTGTGAGATGATTTTAATCATTTATTTACCGAGATGAAAATTCTTGAATGAATAAAAGATTGGTAGCTATATAACTATAATATTAGCTTTTCCTTCCTCCCTTTATAACTGTTGACAGTACCCGCTCTCTGTCCCTCTCTATCCCCGCTCTCTGTCTCTCTCTATCCCCGCTCTCTGTCTCTCTCTATCCCCGCTCTCTGTCCCTCTCTATCCCCGCTCTCTGTCCCTCCCTATCCCCGCTCTCTGTCCCTCTCTATCCCCGCTCTCTGTCCCTCTCTATCCCCGCTCTCTGTCCCTCTCTATCCCCGCTCCTTGTCTCTCTCTATCCCCGCCCTCTGTCCCTCTCTATCCCCGCTCTCTGTCTCTCTCTATCCCCGCTCTCTGTCTCTCTCTATCCCCGCTCCCTGTCTCTCTCTATCCCCGCTCCCTGTCACTCTCTATCCCCGCTCTCTGTCCCTCTCTATCCCCGCCCCTGTCTCTCTCTATTCCCGCTCCCTTCTCTCTCTATCCCCGCTTCTGTCCCTCTCTATCCCTGCTCTCTGTCTTTCTGTATTTTTTTCAACTTTTTATTACAGAACTCGTTTCAATTTACATTGATTTTCATCGAAACCTAGCTGTAGTCTATCTAATACATTCTTACGATAGGGTATCATTATACTCCTGGCTTATGTACAATTCTTTTTAATGTACAATTATTACTTCATAGCATCTTTATCACACCATATGAGATGATGAGGTTGTGAAATGTGGGTAGTACAGACTATTTAAACCTGATTCTATTTGTTGTAGGAAGTAGTTAAGATGACTTATTAACGCTCATGTATTGAAAGTGACTGACTGAAATTACATCAGAGTAAGATACATTCCTTAAATGATTCTAAACATTCGGGGGAAAGTTGAAGCTTTTCATTGACCTAGTCTGTTTGCTATATGGGTCAGATTTTCAGAAAATGTACAATTGGCAGCTCTAGACATTTAAGAGCTTCTCATAAATTAGGCTGAAAAATGAAGAATACTGGGTATATCTAAATATATTTAGTATCGCATTGATTTAAAGTATTAGTTCTGTTATGTTAAACTGTATTTTGAAGCTCATTTCTGTCTTAAATTGGCGTTATATGAGATGATTAGTGAAGTTGAATTGTACATTTTCTGAAAATCTGACCCATATACAATGTACAGGTCAATATACCATATTTGACGGGTATTAATCATCGAATCTCAAGTTCCTGCACAACATAGTGGCATACATGTTATATACATTTTCAAATAACCAAATAATTAAACAATTCAAGACAACCATGTAGGCAGTAATCCTCTGCGGTGATCTCATTTCTATAAGGCGCAGATGTCAAAAATATCAACGTTGATCAATCGGTAAGTTAATGTTAAAAAATTGACATATAAAATATTAACGTTGATTGATCATTAACTTAATGTTAAAAAATTGAGGTAAAAAATATTAACGTTGATCAATCAGTAAGTTAATGTTGAAATATTGACGTCAAAATTATTAACGTTGATCAATTGGTAAGTTAATGTTAAAAAATTGACATATAAAATATTAACGTTGATTGATCATTAACTTAATGTTAAAAAATTGAGGTAAAAAATATTAACGTTGATCAATCAGTAAGTTAATGTTGAAATATTGATGTCAAAATTATTAACGTTGATCAATTGGTAAGTTAATGTTAAATAATTGAAGTCAAAAGTGTTAATGTTGAGTCAACATTGACTTAACGTTGACAAATTAATGTTAAGAAATTCACGTTGAGTTAACGTTAGATTGAGGCAAATATCATAACGTTAACATGATTAACATGAAATTGGCGTTAAGTTCACGTCAAAACATTGACGTTAATAAATTAACTTTTGATTGACGTGAATCAACGTTATTTTAACGTGAATTGTTACCTGGGATAGGCTTGGTTCAAATACTCGCGAGACCACAGATCGATCTAGCTTCATATTATTTATTCTTTCCTCTGGCTCGAATCTCTACCTTGCATTTCCATACAGTTTATTATTTATATTCAATGACGAGCAAAAATCAAATGAAACACCCAAAAAAGAGGGAATCGTGGATAGTTATGCATATATAACACATGAGTGCATGTCCCATCAAATTTTGATATGCAATGACGAGCTAAAATCAAATGAAACTAAAAAAGAAGAGAGAATAGTGGATAGTTATGCATATATAACTCATGAGTGCATGTCTCATCTAATTTTATCGAATGTGTATAATTCCCCACAATCACATATTAAGCATGACATGTTCAGTGAAATGTAAATTCAATTTCAATCCTCCTATTCTATACATCAGTGTAACTTACGTTTACAATTTTCGCATCTCTTGAATCCTGTATTTGCCTGGTGGTCTAACATATGCCTGTACTCTAGAAGCATGTCGTCTCACTTCCTATATATTACACTTCCATGACTAGCGTAATCAACGAGAATAAAAGTTGGTGTAATCAAGAGGAATCGCCCCCACTTCCACCTTCACAGCATGAGGATATCTCCAAGCACTCAGTTCATGCACTATTGACATTGCTTTCTATGATACATGTTATTATACCATGCTGTGGGTGACCAGCGTGTCACTAGCAATACTTAAGGGTCAACAGTTCCTGTGATTGACATCTTCGCTCGGGTGAACAATGGGTAACCTCTACTGCAATCGGGCGTGTCTTCCATGCTTAATATTAAGACGCGTATCCACTAAGCCGTTTTCCAGTCGTCAATATCATCGATTCGCCGATCACTGGAAAAGTCCAATCGTCCCAAACTGAGTGGGTAGTCTGTGTGCATTATATTCAATTAAATTAAAAAGAAAACGT
The DNA here is from genome assembly GCA_942159475.1 of Sthenelais limicola. Taxonomy (NCBI): domain Eukaryota; kingdom Metazoa; phylum Annelida; class Polychaeta; order Phyllodocida; family Sigalionidae; genus Sthenelais; species Sthenelais limicola. The sequence goes on along the minus strand of OW804097.1, from coordinate 63,131,006 downwards.
TTATTTGATCGAAATCTTTAAAAATAAATAGTATCTCAGGCTGCCTAGTGGAAATGGGACTTAAATACTCAATCAGTTGGGAAACCTTGTCACGGCGATTTTCTCCGTTGTCACTTTCCTCTTGGAGATAGCATGTGCTCTGTATCAATATGAGTACGGTATACCTTTTCATCTGCACCAAACTCTGGTCCCCTTCTTAATATAGTAATAAATATGCAGTTCTTAAGGTTTCGTTAAAAAAGTATTGTTTGGTACCGATTTGAGCCGTCTAAACTAAATTACTTTTTCTGGGACTGTAGCCTGGGAGAAGGCATTTGTCCATCTGTAATCGAGATTGCCTATGTATGCTTATAGAGTATACTTCTCAAGAATAGATCCTTTCTAATCTATCTACTCATTTTTTATTTATACGCCTGCAGTCGTATAGGATATATAATCAGTGGATAACAATATATTTAGCATTTTCTTCCATTTAACTAGCTATAGTTTATTGCGAAAATGAACTGAATGAACTATTTTTTAAATCTTTGGATGTTCAAAGTTTGCCGCTCACTAAAAACGAAAACAGGGACCAGGAATTTAACATTCCATTAACATTAGTCATTCATCCTGGGGATGTGAATAATAGAAATCTTACACCGGAGGAACATTTTTAAAAACCAAAAACTTTGAGGTTACAACTTTTAAAAAACTTCTTTCAAGGCAGACATGAGAAAGAGTACACGAACTCAAACCAAAAATAATCATCCAGACACAGAGGATTAATTATTACCAGACTGACATCAGCTCCTTCCTTGCGATGCTAATCTGCTGCTCTTACTCACCCTGGTTCATCGTCTATGAAAAATTCAGTAATGAGTGTCCAGACACTATGATAGTATGAATCAATCCACATCAATAGCACTGACCACACTGTAGCTATACAGCTATAGAGATCTTTACCAGGTATCTTTGGTTGTGCAATGAATGACCAGTTGTTCTGCAACTTTATTTTTAATTGATATGAACTGCCTTGTTCGCTCTTAGAACATAAATATCAATTATGGTTTTGTTATGAATATGTTTGTGCTAGAATTTGTATTATCTAAAACTTATATTGCACATATTTCATACATTTGCGTCTAATGGAAATTATATCCTAGCATTTTATTTGAAATGTATTATCGCCTATGCAATTACACACATTTTAGGTCATGATATTTTCCCTCGATAGTTCCGATCCTGAATGTGAAGAAAAATATGCACCGATAGAGATGTTCCTAGAAAAGTTCATTTATTGACTTTCTGAGGGGCGCTTGGTATAAAGGACATTTTGGTCCAGGGTGTGGGAGTCTACAAAATAGGTCAGTCAGTGCAGCAATACATGTACTATAAGAAATAAAAGTTCATTCCAATTGTAAATTATTGTTTTAAAGATTCCCGACTTTTATCTCTTTTTTTCTGTAAAAAGAAAATAAAGATTTGGAATTACTTTGACGGATACTCGTCGCCCGGTTTGAATAAGCCTTTATACTCATTGTCTTTCTTGTGGTATGTAGATAGTAGGACCTAGAAGTTGACAGAAATTCTGTTTAAAAACGGTCATCCATAATGAGAATATTTCATTTGAAGCCTTTATAGAGATTTCTAATTGAAAACTATGCCTGGGAAATGTTCATTTTGGATTGAAGTTGAGAATGATGGGAGGGAAAGAGAAACAGAAATGGTGCAGCTTGTTAAGTAGTCTTAATTATGCACGAAGAGGTTCCCAAGCTTTGCATGCTTTGAGAGCTGGGGTATAAAGAGGGTGCCCAGCTCTCCGCTTAAGAAGCCTATTAACAAGCAGACAATAGTATCAATACAAAGACTCGAGTACATTTATGTGGAGAGATAATTGGCGACAAGGGGAAAGGAAGTCACGCTTTCTCCTGTCTCTGTGCACATGATTCGGGATTTAGAGAGATTTGCGACATTACATCTGACAACCCTGGCCTTAGTACTTTTTTGTCTCTCCCCTCATACATTCTATTAATATACTCCACACAAACACAAGCGTTAAATTAAAGTATAGGGCAAAATAAGGCTTTGTAGTAGATAGTTACTCCATATTTTCTCAATCAATTAGGATTCATTCAATTAATCATCCCTACTATATTCTGGTACTGGCGGGTCTGATTTGGGCCTCAGGTGCGGAAGATGACAATGCAATCATGTTAGTAGTTTCCCTATTTGAATGGTCCGCTTTGCAAGGTTGCATTGCAACTCTTCATCATTTGACAGATGTCTCCACTCCCATGACTATAGCATGAAGACTCTATAGCTTCAAGTTAGATAACAGGACATTTGACATTTTGACACCCTTATAAACCATAATCTGCCGGGTAATCAATCAAGCTCTTGATTGAGATACAATACTTTGTCACTAGTTGTTTCAGATCTCTCCCATTTCTGCTGTTATCATCATTAGTTTTTTTGCCTTTATCACACAACTCCAGGCCGGAGACAATTAAAGCAATCAAAAGCACATAACCTTACCTCCATATAACCTTTTTTCTCCATCGCTCTCTCTCCTCTCTCACTAGCCTCGGCTCTGATAAAAACTGACCTTGCCCTGATCCGAGCCCGGGACAATTAAAACATGTCAGCGATGACGCATGAACATGTGAAGCTCCATGCTTGAACATGTTAGTGTCATGCATTGGATACCAAGTCTGGCAGGGGGACGGAGTAATCTCTGGCCTCAGGCTATGGAGGCAGACCTGCGTGGTGCAAGCTAAAGGTTCATGTCGGCTTTTAGACGGTCCCAGATCCTCACCTCTTTGATCTTATCCTTCCTTTTATCTTCGCCTCTCAAATAGCGCTTGAAGAAGAAATATCCAGCATTTTGGTACAATTTGGGAGGTACCAGCTAGGTATTGTCCCGGAGCTCCCATTTCTATTAATACCCTGAATTCGCAGCATTCATGTCAATTATTGGCATGATCTGACCTTGCTTACACAATAGTTGCTTTTTATTTATGTTCATAAAGACCGAGGCAAGTATCTTATCTGGTGGAGTTCATCTGTGTGATATGAAGAATTGATGGTACCCCTGGTCGTAAAATAGAGTTTGTCTTGATTTCTGTAGGTTTTGAATAATGCCTGGAATTCTTAAAACTTCACAACTTAGTAACTTTGAGTCAGAGGAAGTCATTATTGTCTAAAAACACGTAACTTGATTAGAAGCCTTTTAAGCTTTTAATAAAATACCAAGTTATTATTATTCGAAACAATACACATGCATCGCCTAAAACCACCAAATTCCACCAAGCCCCTACACCCTATACCTATATGAATTAAGATGTATGGTCTTGCATCTCTTGATTACCCAAACCTTACGGGACCATTGTTTTCGCATTGCTATACCCATTTTTCTGACATTATTTCCCCTTCGTGTGGCTCATTCTCTGGAATGAAGAACAAAAAATGCCTCTCCTATGGCTACGTGCTGAGTTTACAAAAACAAAACTTGACGTCCCTTGTCATCGGCATCCTCTCCTTACCCACAAGTGCGTGCGGATGAGTGAACTGACCTTCTGTCCTGGACGTGTCTCAGTGCAGTCAGCACATTCACCATGCTCTCATAATTAGGCATCCATTATTAGTTATAAGAGCTGTCTTTCAACTCCTTTATCTCTGTCTGTTGAATAAATTGCTCCTGCTATTAATATATAATATATCACTCATAACCTCACCCATGACCTTTATCTATGTGTATGATTTGATTTTGTTGGTCTTAAATTGTTTTGTTTTTTTAAATTATTTCATCATACCCAGAATGATCCCAAAATGGTCGGTGTTCCTCTCTCGTCCAAAACTATTGATGTTTCGCATTAATTCTCACGTACAACCCCTTGTACCTTTCCCAGGCATCTTCCTCCATCCGGAGAACCTGCATCCTTCAAAGTTTGTACTAAGGTGAAATGAGTTCATGCATGATCTGTAACGCTGCATTTTTACACCGTTATTGATCAACGCCAAGAAATGGAACAATGCAAGAAATGATCCGAATAATGGCATATTTTCCTCCCATAATGGTGTCTTCACGGGGTTTTATTTCAAAATTGATACAGTTTCTTATTTGCTCACAAAAGACATTGTTACGACTGCAAGAATTAGATCCTTTATTTTCTGAATCACCGGCTATAGAAATTCGTTTGGTTATTGCGCTGGTACTGCTGATAATTATAATATGATATAGGCAAAATGGACCACGGCTTGAGAAAAATCACAATCATATCTTTCTCGGTTAAATATATATATCCCACTTGTATGTATCGTTGTTGAATTAATGTTTGACTTGGTTTAATGATATATACATGAGGTTTGGCTCGGCTTGGCCAGTGCTTCCCCTGATGTCATTTCGTGAGATTAAATTGAATTGTCTTAGCTATATCCTCCCACCTGCCCTCTGAATGCTGTATGTTCCAAATCTGGTTATTATTCATATGTACATGCATGCATGCTTCTGCTGAAACTGAATGGGCATTTCTCCTATGTACCATCATGATAAAAATAAACTTTCCATTTCTTCATGAAACTTAGAACTTGCCATGTTTAAGGAATCCTCTTTCTTGGAATCGGGACCTCGTGTTGAATCTGTTAATTAAAGTGGGATCGGTTAATTGATTTCCCCGATGCAAAATTACCTGACATGTGGCGGCCTCTAGCTTGTTTGGAATAAGCGCTTATTTCTGACGCAATTGGAAGCCCATGCAATTGGCTCTCTATTTGCTTAGTGACATCAAGGAAATTGAATGCAATCTTGCTAACGTGATTATAATACTTAAAATTGGATTCGATTTAAAGAAACAAAAGTAAGGGAGACTGTTACTTTTTCTGAGCAGCTAATGACGCTAGCGTTTCTAAAGGAAAGCTGGCTTAAAATGGCACCCGCAAAATGAGAACTTATTAATTCGGCATTAATCAAAATGCAAATCATCCCACTCGCCGAGAGGAGGCACGAGGAGTGTGAGAGACGGAGAAGAGAATTTGCAATTGACAGGATGTTGTGTGGGCTTTTTTTCAATTCATTGAGCAGGTCTCGATCCCGGTCTCTTAGAAGAGTGGAGGGGGATTAATTCTTGCTAGGGATGTACTAAGTGAAATACGTTCTCTTGTGAAGTTCTCTCATGTGGAAAGTTTTGCAGTAAAAACTCGGCTTTGCGTGAATTGTCTCTTTCTATCGCTCTGCCACTGACTCCCTTACCCCCCCCCCCCCCCCCATTGCCTGGATGCCGCCATCTGACTTGAAGGCCAAGCAAATTAACTACTGGTTTCCATTTTCGCCTCAAATTTGTTCCTAATTTGTTTGATTGAGTTTTTCGGATTTAAACGTTCTTGCCACATGTTTAAGCATTCGGTTTGGGCATTGAGAAATAGTCTCAGAAGTCAAACTTTATTGACCCGGAAAATATTGTTTATATCAATATATAATAGCAATAGGATTTTTTCCAATATGGTTAATGAAATGTTCTTTCAAATTTACCTTGTTTAATTGTAAAAGATTATATAATGGCACAAACTTTTTTCAGTTCATAGTTGTTGCTTTTGGGGTTCGCACGAAGCAGAGCATTCTAGGGTTGGCCTAATTAGATGCCGACACGGTCACTCATTAAGGGTTGCGGTAACGAGTGCAGCCGCGGCACCTGAATTCTGCTACTTTCAAAAAAAAACTTTTTAGCATCATGCGAAGTGTCACGGGCCATGAAAATTTAATAGAGATTCTATCAGGCTAGGGTGGGAGCAGCCTCATTTTGTAATTAGCGACTGGAAAAAAGTAACAGGCTTTTTATTTTCTATTTACTTTTCCTGTTCTGTAGATTACTGTTATACTTAGTTTGATAGAAGTTGCATGCATGCGGATGGGCGTCAACTAAGTTTCGAAGTATTACATATTAAAAGGTTCTCGTCGTAGATTCGGTGTATGCCTCGAAAGGGGAGGGGGCCAACCCATTTTGATTGCATTTGGGACCTGTTTACTATGTACGCCTTGGCAGATAATTGGTGCTCTTTTGCTGAGAATATGGCAAACTGCGGTACATTGTTTGAATCTGTTTGGCGTACATACACATGTTTGTTAATCACCGTCCAAATGTATTTTTTACTACCGTCGGGCGTGGCCGAATAATTGCTGAATAGAAAATGATATGTGATCTTTTATTGATTAGGATAATTAGTGTGGATACACAAATATAATTTCCTATATTTGCCATAGGAGAAATATTTATACCTACGACTATCCGAATGTCTTAACTGGAGTCCGAGTTCTATCATTGATATTATGAATAAGGCCTTTTATTTATTAATAACCTTATGCAAAGTTATTTTTGTACTTGAGTCTTATATGTGGCGTATGACATTGGAATTGCAGTGAGAACAGATGGGCTGATGGCTTTCTCCCGGCTATATACCTAGCATGGAATTAATAGTCCTATGGAAGAAGTCATTACATCGAGGCTATGGGTTGCATCTGTTACAATCCCTACCCTCGACCGTATGGCCCAGGCGATAGGTTCACATGCATGAACATGTAAACTTACATGTTAGGCACATGGTTCACCAACATTGGGTGCTGATAAAAATCATGGATCGCTGCTGCTATAAACGTTAGGGCCTGGTCTTAAAACACAAATAAATGGTTCCCAGAGCGCGCGTTGTTTTTTATGCTTAGATCATTTTGGATCCATGCCATTTAGGAGAGATTGTTGGGAGATATGTTCATCGTTACGAGAAATGAACTCCTAGTACATCCCCTCTCCCCCACGCGTTCTCGGGTCCCTGGGAGGGATGCCACAGGGGAGACCGCAGGATTTTTTTCAGCTGTTTTCTAAACTTTTTAAGGCCGATAAATACATTTACCCCTCCCGCAAGGACGGGGTTTAATTTGAGCTGCGGACTTATTCCGCCCCTACTGGGACTGTAAGCACTTTGGCGGGAAGTGAAGAAAAAAATCCTATCCCGACTTGTGGAGTGGTGGAGATGATTGAAGGCAAAAGCAGGTATGCATATTGAAGGCTTTAATTAGAATCCTTTGCTGAAAGGCTATTTCAGAAACCCATATATCGCTTGTCACTCGATATCAGGATGAAGGTTATTGCCTACCCCAAAACCCAAGTGTGGTGCTATATATCTGTTAATAATTTTATTAAAGTTATTCATGGACAGAGCTATTGCATGTGGGTGAACCTTTGTTAGCTAACCCCGGGGGAAAACCCAGACTTAGAACCCCTATTCAACGCTCAGGTTCACCCATCTACTAATGAATACCAAGAAGTCATCTCAGGACAAGCTTGAAAGCAGTTAAATATCATGACTTCCCGTTCAAAAAATTAAATTGATTGATCACTTAGCTTGCCGACTCCGCGGGGAATCATCTCCCTGGGAAAAGTGTGAGAACTGGGAATAATTCCACTCAGAGTTTTATCCTTCTTGAACATTTTTATACATTTAAATTCATGAAGTATTCAAAATATCCTGCGCCCATTGAGGCGATGAGGTAATTGTCTGTCGAATGTTAACTGATGAAGGATTCCCGTATCCCTGCCTCTACCCCGGGGTAGGGAGTCCTATGTTATCAGAATACCATGGCTTGAGTCAAGTTACTGGAAACAAATGAGAATTGATGTGGGTTTGGGGTTTGAGATAGAGATCAAGATAAACCATCCTGCATTTTAACGGGAAATGTTCATATGGAAGTTATATGGGTTGACAGAAACCATTGTGCGGGTTCTGGAAGAATGAGATATCACTATCCTGGGGACGTTATATTAGTATTGTTCACATATTAGTCTTTATGTGTTATAGTTCTACATTTAAACATTATCTAAATCTGCATTCTCAGCTATTACGACCAAAATAATCTCTAAATATACTCACATTATGACTTATAAGACTGAATTCATCAACATTCTGCTGCTATATATAGGCCTATGTTTATGTATACAAGAATTTGAATCAGAATTGACCGAGAGAAAACGGCCGCCGGTGAGCGACAATTTAAGTGAGGCCAACGCAGGGAAGGATTTCGGCAGAGCTCGGAAATATAAATGTGGACTTTTATCAAGCCCTATTGCAAAATCAACTGAGAAAAGATCCTCCAAATGGTCGTATAGATGACCTTTAGTTGGGTTGAAAAAGAACGGAACAAAAAGTAGAAAATATTTAGTTTTTGCCCGATGTTTGCTGAGAATGGAATTGATTCAAACATTGATGGATTTATAGCAAAACCAATTCCAAGCCCTTCATCATTCCAAGGCTCTAACCTCCAACAAGGCAGACAAATGCAGGGGTATCCAACCTGACCCAAGATTAATCTGTTTCACATTTTGTGGGCGCCCACCAAGAGATAACCCTGCCCCTAGCGGCAAGGTGGGAAGTTCACCCAGCTGGTGGCCTATCCCTCCAGTTCCTGCATGGGTATTGAATCGCGTACCGCCCTGATCACTTTTTTAACTGGACGAAAAGTAATGCATTCTGATCAAAATGTTGGTAATTTTTTGAGCGCGTGTGTAATTTTGATTGATGAGCATATCATTCGTCAAGCTATTTATTTTGAACTCTAGAGGAATCATATATGCATGTGTGTGCAATTTCAGAATTTCTAGTCACTGCCTCATACATGGTTAATTCCAAACTGGTAAATGTGTTGAGTTCATAAACAATATTTAAGCCTCGGCCACAACGAGAAGTGTGGTCGAGAATAAACGAGATGCGCGGTATACCGTACAGCATTAGCCGCGTAGCTTTTGCAACAATCAACCTTTCTTCACAATCACAATGTGTTTTTTTGTTTATGGAAACGCTGGCTTTCTTCCAAGTTTGCCATGCATTGTTCTATGCTAAAACATACATAGCAACAACTCGAACTGCGATCACTGTAAGGGTACGTCCCCGGGTTAAGGTTATGCAAGTAGTATATGGAAATGTTCTATATTTCCTGGGGTTGAAATGAAATGCAGTAGCTTATAGATTTATATCACGTGACCTGACCCATCACGAAATGTCACATGACAGCGCCTGATACCGTCACCACGCCTGTTAACGCGCCTTTTCCCGGCGTACCTTGCGCGGGACGACCTTCCGCTGGGTGGTCCCTAGATGACATTGACCCAACTCCACCCATGTCTCCCTCATCTCTCCCTCCCCTCCCACACAAACCCTCAACCCTTCCTCATAGCTTCCTACCTACCACCTCCATGCAGAAACTCCCTCTTATCAGTCCCCGCCAATTTGATGAGATCAGTGGAATTAACCCCGTCTGCGAGGCCCACATTTTGTGCATGCATGCTTATTCTTCTTGTATTATCGCTCCTGATTTCTTTGGGTTAAAGGGACGCAGATACGAAATTAGAAAGAGCTTGACACGATTCTTTCTAATTTACCCTCCCAGGAATATATCACAGTGGTCAATTCCTTTCACTGATGGGTTTAAATAACCATTTCAGTTCTAAATTTGTGCACTATTGATTAAAGTTAAAATCATTTTTCGAACTATATCCTTCAAATTTAAAAGTCAAATCGACCTAAAGATTTATGGTGTCCACATGCATGGCGGTTTTTTTTACCTTAAAACCACATCTTTGATATGCAAATTTGCCCTCCTGAAGTCAACCCCGTGTTTACTTTGAAGTGGCCAGTGTAGGTCATTCCCTTGTATGCGTTACCTGGTAAAACTGCTGAAGTGAAAAGGAATGTTGCCCGGAACATGCAAATTCGTGAGATGGAATGTAGAAGAGAGGTCCATATATATGAAGAGGTTTATTTTACATATGTGTGTCAGGAAGAAAAGGGTTATATTGAGAAGGGGACACTAGCCTGTAGCATGTGGAGAATAAGTTGAGGTGAGATAGATCTACTATAAGAGCCATTAATTCGTCGTTTCCGTCGTTAAACTATACTTGTTTTAATTACGCAGTCTTACTAATTAGTCAGAAGAATGAGCTGGGGCTGAAGTTGGTGGTGATCTCACCAGAAACATTCACTAACTTAGAGGTTCAATAATTACAACCCATATAACCATTCTCCCGTTTGTGTCCCCTTTTTTGTACATGTATTACAATTTGCATTAAAAGCGTGTGAAATGTATAGCCATTCTTATAGACTTATGTACATTGTAAATTATGGTAAATCGTAAAGATTCGGAAAGTCAATGTGACATACCTATACTGTGCTCATAGTTATTGCATATTCCTGCAGTTCCCTTTCATTTTTGCCACCATTCTTTGCTGAACTTTACCTCAAATGTAAAGGGTTTACTAAACTATTTCAAAGTGTTATTGCGCATGGGGCGTTTCCTAACCCCCGACCCACGGCCAGCTTCACAGTATAGTTACTTGGTGGTCTGTCCCCTCTACGGCACTCCCCTCGGGAGCGACACCACTCTCACGCCACCCCGGAGCACTCCCCTCCACTGATGACAGATTGAGAAGCTTGCTCCACATGCCCTCTCCTCGCTCTACATGATTTTTACATGGGGTTACATGTTAGCCTCCAGAGCGCCTGCACATGTTGTAATTAACCTCTAACTGGCCGGTGGTCGCCGGGAGAGATCTTGGTCTTAATTACAAATGATGGATGGAGGGGTTAGTGTGAGGAATCTGGTGGCTGGTGTATGACCAATGAGATGACACTTTGCATGGACATGCGTCCTTTCCGCTGCCTTTTGCCCCTGCATTCGTCCCAAGATAAATTGACCCATTATGAGTTTGACTATACGTTGCGTTCTTCATAGCACTCTCCATGATAAAATGTAATTTGACTATCTTCTGTGGTCTTTACCTGGATGTAATTTGTAGGATGCAGGTATATTTGCTTCATTCACTTTCACAGTTGATTGGCGATGGTTTAAGGGACATTATTCAAATCACATTGGAAAGACTATACTTCCCCGCCCTACCTCTTGCCATGCAAAGGTGTGAGTAAGATAGAAGCTGGTGAGTGTGCACACTAATTGGTTTATAAAAAGTCACACTGGTCCAAGTGACAGGTGGCACCTTGTGTCCTGATGGTGATAGATTAGTGATCTATGGGCGCAAGATGCATGAGAGGGTGAGAAGAATGGGAATTGCAGTTTAATCGCTCGGTGCATCAATAGGAGCAAAACCTGCATTTCTAAGCTGTCGGGTCGTGTGAGAAATATTGTATCGAGATATACCAACTGTCTTATGGATAGAGATGACATCTTATACAGGAGCATCGCAAAGTCATGTGTTTGAAAACAGCTAAAGAGCCGTTTTGTGGACTTATTTGGATTGATTCTAGTTTGGGGTTTTCATGAAAGTATACACTGCAATAAATCTGCCACGTGATTTCGCAGGCAAGATCAATGTGACTAACTTAAGGGGTGTGGTAAGGGCTAATTGGTGCATAAACCAAAGTGGAAACATGCCACAGAATACTTGCTTTTTACAGTAAATCTTTCACCTTTCTTGCCATGTTTGCATGTGAAGTCCAGGTATCTTACATTGACTGTGCCCATCTTCGACCTTTACCTCCCGCACCGTCCCTCCTTCTAGCGCACATTGTCCAGATGCAATCACACCCCTTCATGTATTGTCACCTCGTCTCATTATGGCCGCACCTCCAGGGTGTACCCATGTTGAAGGATGACCGCGTGTAACCAGGGTAATTAGCGTTTGTTAAGGTAACCATAGATGCATGGTCATGCTTATTATACCCATCCGTTCTTTGTACCCAGGATAGCTAGGCCTGCCATTTGAAACTCAATACTTGCCCCCGTGCAAAAGGGGTATCTTTCCTTTCATCTTTGACAGGTTTCTGGAATATTTATTCTTTAGATTGCTTTGTATGCTATATGGTAGTTTCGTGTAACAGTTTCATCGAAGTTTGTTTGGTGTATACTTTTTAAAAAAAACCTAACGCATACATTCATTGCAATGTATTTATGTCTACATGTGTCTTATGGGTGAAAACAAATCATTTGTCTAGCTGTCTTTCTCGGCATACCAGGGTACTTTTTCCCCGAGCACTAATTTTACACCACGCAAGAGCTGGGTCCTTTCACCCGTTCACTAAATCACTCACTCGGCTTCTCACCTCACTACTTCCAATCACTCATCAGAAGGCACATTTGTCCCAACTCTCCCGTCTCTCACTTGTTCACTCAAACGCCTGGGGACAGGGGTAGCTAGGAAGATTTGTGAGGTGAGACCTGATAGGGAGAGGGAGGGAATCACCTGCCGCCCGAGTCAAACTCCCAGAGTGTGAGTAGTAGTAGTTGTAGCAGTCAGTGGTCACCCGTGATTAACAATTTACCGCAGTTGCTAGCCTTTTCACTTCACTAGGTTTTGCTCTCGCTTTGTGATCCCACCAGCCAGATTGTTCCTTTTGCCAATTCAATAATAGCCATAACTTCTCCGCAACGAAAGGGGCCTTTTTATGAAGCAGTGATAATTGACGGTGATTCCTTTTTATGAAACTAGTAATACCATATGGTTACCTGCCTCATAAAAAGGTATCACTGTCGACATCATCCCCCCATAATGACTTGCTATTCTATGAAGATGAATAAAATCATGTATTTTATCATTATTGTGTAAAACAGGTTAGACCACCTTGCAACACTTTCTTTTTTTAGTCCCCATGTTTTTTAAACGCAGGTTCGCACCTGCGTTTAAGGGAATGGGTTCGCCCGTGACCGTTTCAGTGACCGTGCGTGCTGGTCAGCATTGCCACAAGTTCCTAAGGGAAATCCGACTGCTGCGCAATTGCGGCTGACGGGACAAGTCAATATACAGGTCCGCCGGGAGCCGTCACTTTACGCTGCAATCCTAAAATGACATATACTACTCACAGATCCCCCATGTTACACTCCCTATGTAAGCTTATTGTAGGCTTAGTTCTGGATTCGGTAGGCATAGGTAGGGTTTGGTGCTGCGTTTTGCAGCTGAATTGGTATTTTTGCGTACGATTGCGTGATAGGACCCCTACTTCGTCGTCAAACACTCTCCTTCTCCTCCTCCTATAATCCTTCCCAGAGGCCTTCTATATACTCTGTACTAAAAGGTCAAGGATTGACAAGTGGTGTCCTTCTCCTATACTCCTCCTCTCTCTCTCTATCTCTCTCCTCCTCTTGCTCCTCTTTGCGTAATTGCGTGATTGGACCCCTACTGCGTTCCTATGGGTAAATTGCCTTGGAATTTATTTTTTTTAAAATGGTTTCCCAGCCCTGGAAACTAAATATTTTTCCCGCTCCCTTTCTCTCTCTCTCTCTCTCTCTCTCTCTCTCTCTCTCTCCTCCTCCCCCTCCTCCCCGCTCCCCGCTCCCAATGATTGGACGCCTACTGCGCTCGCTCTCTCCCTTATATAAGCTTTGCCTAAAGAAATCTCTCCCGTCCCCTCTCGCGGTTTGAACCCGGGACCCTTCATTCAGCTGTCAAGCATCTTAGACCGCTCGGCCACCGATCACAGTTGCACATTGGTCACACAAACCTAGTGCTGCCTGCCAGTGCTGCATGTACTGTGACGTCTGCATACACACCCTTTACCGCTCAGACATGTCAAAATAAACTTCTCCAAATTCACAGAAATGTTCATTTATAAACAGAATCGTTCATTTGGGATCTTTAATAAGAGTCATATTAAGCTTCCTATCTCTTTAGTTACTTTAAATAATTCATTAAATAACTTTTAAAGGTGTTTTCGTTGGCCCAGCTGAGTGGGCGATAATGGGGGTTTCAGCCCACTCAGCTGTCTGCGGAGGTGGACTAGGTGGCAGGGAGCACTGAAGGATGCATACGTATGTATGCGTATACATGTATACATGTATGTATACATGTAGTGTACTTGAAGACATGTGAAAATAAACTTTAAAAAAAAATTAAAAAAGTTAAAAAAGAAAAATTTAAAAAAAAAATCAATTCGGTCCATCCTTCAGTCCATCCTTCAGTCCATCCTTCAGTCCATCCTTCAGTCCATCCTTCAGTCCATCCTTCAATCCATCCTTCAATCCATCCATCACTCCATCCATCCATCCATCACTCCATCCTTCCCTCCCCCCCCCCCCCCCCTTCTCTCCCTCCTTCTCTCTCCCCTTCTCTCTCTCCCCCCCCCCCCCTCTCCTCTCTCTCCCCTTCTGTCTATACTGTACTTGTGTCTATACTGTACTTGTGTGTGCACACTGTACTTGTGTGTGCATACAGTGTGCACACTGTACTTGTCAGTGTAGAGTGTACAAGGAGTGTACCGTACTTGGAGTGTACCGTACTTGGAGTGTACCGTACTTGGAGTGTACCGTACTTGGAGTGTACCGTACTTGGAGTGTACCGTACTTGGAGTGTACCGTACTTGGAGGTACTTGAAGGGTACTTGGTGGGCACTTGAAGGGTACTTGGTGGGTACTTGAATGGTACTTGAAGGGTACTTGAAGGGCACTTAAAGGGTACTTGGTGGGTACTTGAAGGGTACTTGAAGGGCACTTAAAGGGTACTTGAATGGTACTTGAATGGTACTTGGTGGGTACTTGGAGGGTACTTGAAGGGTACGCGGTGGGTACTTGAAGTACACACACTGTACTTGTGTGCACACAATGTACTTGTGTGCACACAATGTCCATCCGTCACTCCATCCTTCATTCCACCCTTGGTCTGATATATTCATATTTTTAATTATAATTATAATTATAATTATTATTATGTAATCGACCTATATTTATACTTATAATAAAAAATATACTTAATTTTTACCTATGATTACAATTCTATATAATTCGAATAATTAAAAACCTGCGTTTACACAAGCTTATGCTTGTAATTCTTGTTAAGTATGGCCTCGAGCTTGTTTAATATTTAAAATTGCCTTTAAGACCACATAATCCACAGAAGCCTCCTCCTTCTATTCATTAGCTGAAAGATTTGACTTTTTTATTACTAATTAAACCAAAGACAAAATGCACCCGCGTCATAATGAAGAATAACCATGCCGTAATTACTACATTGAAGGGAGCTGGCACTATTATCTTTTTGTTCTTGGTGGGACTTTTATGCATGGAAACAGGCTTTAGGTTTTGCGGAGTCCATCACAAAAGGTGTTCACATGAACGCCGCGGGGCGGTTCCAATGACAGTTTAGTATTTTATGGGCATGCTTAATTTATGTCTTTTATGTTAGCTTTGACTGGTTGCTCTGTGGGTGGCCTGCCCTGTACATTAGTGTACAAAAGCTCTGGACAGAGAATGTGTTACTAAATGATTGCTATTAGGATATTTGTGTGATTGCCGTATTGTTCTTTTTTGTCAGAGTATTGAGCCTTTCTTTCTTCTATCACTGATGACCCTCTCCCTAGGTCAGATGTGGCATCATGTAATGAATTACATGGTCGTTTACCATCAACGAGGGTTTGTTACATGAATAAACCGTCCATCTTTTTCTCATGTGTTACACAGTTAAATTCTCGTCCTCAGAAGACCAGAAGGCAATCAGTCCAATTCGTCACTTATCCATCTTCATTGTTTTATACTGTGGTTAGCATTCACATCAATCTTTTTGCATAGGTTGCGATGCATTTGCCCTCTATCCTATTAATATTTTTTGCTCATGCACTGCCATTGGGAAAGGACTTTATCGAAGTGTTATTAATTTGAATGATTGATCTTGGGGTTTTCCACTGATCAGTCCTCTTCCAGTCCTGACTCACACAATTTTTATATCTCCAGGTGGATGTTTAAATGTTTACCTTAGATAAGATTTTTTTAACTATGCTTACATCAGCTTTTCTCCGATCCAAACGGGTCAGCGTTCTATGTACATATATGTTAGTTTCGGAAACGATTGAGTATTGGTATTTTGTATGGGTCTTGGACACAAAACCAATATTAATATTGGCTGAACACTTCATTACACAGGGCAACTTTATCGGAATACAACCCATAAAACTGCAAATGTAAATGGATTGCTAAAGGCATCTCCTATTGCAGAACAGTGCGTTGCATGAATTAAATGGATTTCGTTACTCTCTCTTTTTGTTTAAGCGCTTGGTTATAAGTTGATAGATATATCTCACACACAGGGTGGAAACTAGGCCTACAACTTATATATCAGCTTTTTTATTAGTTGATACATTAAGACTTATGTTATTTTAGATGTAAAATTCCAAATACGAGTATGTATTTTAATTATTATTTTTTGCTTTAATGCGAAAAAAAAGTGATAATGAAGTGCTGGATGATTTTCCATGCGTTACTTGTGATTAAGTCCTCGCTGACACCGAGCTTCCCCTCATTAGGATTGTTCCCCTATTGTTTCTCCATGTCCTCCTCAAGCATTTCCTTTCCCCGCAGAGGAACGTGACTACCAATACGGGTCGGGCTGAAAATTTTGTCAAAAACCAACAAAAAGATAAGTTTAACATCAAAAACCTCAAACCCCCTCTCCATTTCCAGGCCCTAGCCAGGCAATTTTAACCTTGCCTTTCTTTTAATTTTGGGAGCCTAGCCTATTTGGAGCGACCCAACAAAATTTAAAATTGGAGGCAGTTTTTAGGCGTTGGATGCATGGGAAGGGCGAGCGTTCTGTGCCTGTGTGCGCATGTCTTTCACATGCAGTTGTTGACACGTTACGCTCTGTTGCCTCATGGGATTGTTTGAAGTCCCAGTGCGTTCTGCAATAGGAGATGCTCCAAACCCGGGGCCTGCGACCCACCCTAGGGCTAGGCGGGTGTCAATATGACCTGTCTGCCTCTTCTTTAACGAGCAGAAAATGGTCCTTAACCAAATTTTCAAGTTCCAAAGCCTGGCGTGCCTAAGACTAAGTAACAATGTGTGATTATCTTACTTTTGATCCACACAAACTCTTGTCCGATTCACAGGTCCGATTCACAGGTTCCAATTTCTTTTCTTCGGGGCGAGTGAGGGGGCGGGGGGCTGATAACTATAATATTAGGCTAGTGCCCAGGTTAGATATGTTATGTTAAATTCAAACTTTTTCCATTCAGCGCGGTCCCATTGATACTGTGAATATCTATAATAATATTCATTTTTGTTCTAAAAGTCGTGAGTTAATTTGAATAGTTCTTCAAGGAAAGTATTGAAAGCCATTACTTCTGATCCCTCCCAAATATTCGTGATCCCCTACCGGAACCCGGCCCTGGTTTGTTTGTGCTTTCGAGTGGGAGAATGGGCTGACAAGGCGAGGGAGCCAAAACCAGCCCCCGACCATTGTTTTTTTAGGTTCGATTAATGAAAGCAAGTGATTAACGGACATCTCAATGAGCCTGGGCACCTGGATAATGGCGTCGCTCACCTGGTCCCCGGACCTCTTATCACCATGGACACCACCCTACGCGGCTGTGGTAGGCGTCACGTGACTTCACATGGTGTTGGTTCGCACCAGGGTTGGTAGAGGGGGCAAATAGCGGTGTGAGCGCTGTCAGGCAGCGTTGGAAGTTTTACTCAAGTGTGGCATGCCTCTTGAAGTTTATTGAAGAAAGCAGGAGAAACTCTGAATGTTTTTAATGCTTTCTTTGCACGAAATGCGATCGTCTTGTATCAAATCTTTTTTTTCTTTTGATATTGATTTACATGATTGATTTTCTTCATTGCTATAAATATTGTCATGCATTCACCCTGCTTGAGGATGTTGAAAAGTTCCAAGCGTTTTGATCATATAGATTTGAATATTTGCAGGGAATAAATATGTTTCTATTTTGAAGTTAATATTTTAAACACATATAAATTGATTCTTTGTGATTGTAATCTGTGACGAAAATGCAATTGATAATTTCATATAATTTCACACTTCATATGCAGGTTAGATATATGTTATTCTCTGAAAGTGTGAGTGAAATTATAAAATTAAATTTGACCCCCTCCTATGATAAAATTTAATGTTAATATCGGGAACCAAGTCTTCAGTACACTTTATGAATTGCCAAGAAGGGTCTGAGTGTGGTATACTTAAACTTATAATAGCCTATTATCTGCATTTAATTATAGGAATGAAACTATCATTGTTCAGCCCTGCGCAACTTCAAGCACTTGTGCCCTCACATTCATGGTTTGATCAAACTTATAGTTGCTCATCATGTCCTCAAATCCACTTTCCTTCTGGAGGTGGAAGAACGATTGTACATGACCTGAACGGAACATTCAAAAAGCACATCCCACTCAAATATTGTATCACTAAGCCCAAAAGAAAATAGGCGATTTTTGTCGGATTTTCAAGCGATTTTAATCAACTGCACATCGGCCCTCCGTTAAGTCGAGGGCTCTTTGAGCTGACATTGTGATCAATTGCTCGGGGAGAGATGCATGGGGAATGTTCCACGATAGGCTTTCCCTGGGCATGTCACCGCCATGCTGCTTCTCACATGATGGATACGCAGGCGGTGGAACATGTGACGTGAGATAAGGAGAAAGGCCAGTGCACATGAATGTGCATCTGAGAAAGAAATGTGAAGAGTCATCCGCGCTCTTCATGAAAATGATCTGAGCTGGCTAAGACGGAGCAGTTGCAATGTGTGCACATGTATGACCCCAATTTGTGGTTTTTATTTCATCCAATCACGTCATGCATTTAATTGACAATTCAGGGGACTTGCTTCGTAGAGAAGAGCGAGAAGGAATTAAGAAAAGGGTGCGTTCAACATACATTGAGAATCAGCAGATTTGTGCGCAAAATAACGCATCACAGAGAATACTTATTCTATATATGTAAAAGTCTGATCTTTCTCAGATAGATTTTTAAAATGATTTTGGATATATACATATACATCAAACTAATTTCTGTAATTCTGGTTCGAATATCATTTCTCAGAATTTCAACCATCCAGATTCCTTGTGATGGTTGGAAAATAAATGGTATAAAAAGGTGTGATGACGCAATGCTTCTGTTTCCATAATCAGGGAAAATAGTTTTTCAGTGTTCGCTAAGATACCATTACATTTTCTTTTTTCCCCTTATAGCCTACTCCAGTAGCACTTACTCTCACGTCATTACGTAACCATGGATACACAAGCTTAATTAGGAAAATGAAGACTCGCCTTGAGTTAGTGTTTAGTCTCCCGGAAATGAGATTAATCTTCATATCTCAGTAGTTCCTGCTCCGTCGCCAGGAGAATGACTATATCCGGGGGCAATTTTACCTCAACCCAGAGACCCTAAACCCTTCGTAATTATAGAGCATTAATTATTTGTTTAGTTGATGTAAAGCCCCTATAAAAAGAGTAATTGGGACTGGAGATTCCTCCTACACGTTCACCTTCAATGAACTGGAAATACATCGGAATAATTGACAATATTTAATTTTTTTTTAAAATAGTGTCATTCTTTTCAAGGGCTTGAAAACATTCGCATTGGGTCTTGCGCCTCCAAAACTGGACTTTAATTTTGTTTCTTTAAGTTTTAACTTATTATTTCAATTTCCTGGGTCCTCAATGCCGCCGTGGATTTAAAACAGAGGATCATTGAAATTGTCAAATAACAATCCTCAAGATAATGAGAATCCAATTAAATGTTCACCCACTGATAGAGGGTTAAATTGATTATGCCATGGCAACAGTTGTCTCCTTCCCTGGATCGGGTTGCCGTGTGGGGTGGGGGGAGGGGGGTGGAACCCCAACCCTAGCCCCTACCCTGATGGGGGTCTCATGCTCCCTACCGCATACATTCTCGCCCAACCCGAAATCAAAGACCAAAATGAATGTGGGTTCCATTTTTTAGGCAAAGGGAGGAAATTAATTGTTAATCTAATAACAGGGTTGGTTCGGACAGAATGAGGAAGTGTGACAATTTGCGGTTGGGTTCCTTTAATGGAAAACGGTGATGAATATTCATTAAGAATCATAGCCAATTTAAAACTTTTTTAAATTGATGATTCTGTCTGATTTACATATTATTGGGCACGATCGGACTCGCTGGTCTTCACCTTAGCTGAACTTATATAAAACCAGATAATTTTTCTATGAGATGCCCAATAACCTCGCTATGTTTGGAATTCGTATCATCCATCATAACCTGCTTAATTACACTGAGTAGGTCTGATATTTCCATATTGAAAATGAAGCTAGTTTTAATTAGCTTTCTTGTGGTCCAGCTGCTTTTGTTCATTCATCGGTGAGATGTACGATGAAAAGAACTTTAGATTGTCCCTTGATCGTCCTTTATGTCTCTTGAATGTCAATTATTTCCACATAAGAATGCATTCCTTATATGTGCACGTATCGCGTGTTTGGAGGATAACGCTCTGGCAACACTGTTAACCACATCCCGATATGTTACATAGAGTAGGGTAAACATTTGAAGTAGTAATCGGACCGTTCCCCTGAAGTGTACCAATCAGTGACAATTGACTAATTTGCATATTGCCCCTATGATGAAGTCGACGGGTGATAAAGGGTTGTCAATTGTGATAGACAGTGGGGATTGTGGGTTGTGGGAGCATGTGTGTGTGGCACCCGAGTGCCATGCATGGGCGCGGGGGAGAGTCGCTTGTTTTAGGGTGTGGGAAGCGGCGGGTGAACGTTAGGTGGTTGGCATTTAATTGTGCACACAAACTCCCAGGCCCCTGGTCAAAGTGTCTTTGTAATTGAAGTTCACATTTATTGCCTTTTGTGATAAAATCTCTTCTGGTGCCCCCTCGTCTGCCTAAATATTACCTCAAATTTTGAGCAAACTCTGAAGATAATTGATTGTTGCGTGATGCCATTAATTCATTCATTTAATACCACTTATTTGTCCTTCTCATTTATTAAAACATGCAGACTTTTGCTTTAAGTCAATGAAAATCAATATGACAGTTTATTCCGATTTGCCGTCTGGATGGTATTTGATTGAGAACATTTTACGCCTATTGAGTCCATTCATAATAGAGCTTAACAGGAGCGAGATAACTTTTGACTCACACATATATGAGAGAACCACGAAGTCAGTCTTTTCCAACCATATGAGAGATTATTAGAAAACAAAAGACAAAATACAAAAAAAGATATCTATCACTTTTTGAAGATTACCCGGCTTGAGTTATAATGAGTCAAAAACAATCCTTCAGTAAGTATAACCGTACTAGTCCCCCATAACGACTTGGTAATCTAGACTAGGACTTTTAATGGCCTGCACCATTAAAAGATTTATATTGAAATAAAGGATCTCTTCTTTCCTTTATACCAACCATCGTTCCCCTTGTGGCTTCCTGATCCTCCCGCTCTTATTTCTATTCCTATTTTTTTTACCTTCCATCGGTGGCTTTGATTTCTTTCTCTGTTAATAAGGCGACTGGATTACCTCCAATTGTGAGAGATTTATAGATGGTTATAATTGGATCCCAGGCGTTGCAGACAATTCACTTTGGCTTTAATGCAATCAAGTCTCTTCTACATTGTGGCGGCACTAAATCCCAACAGGACGTACACCATGTGCACTGCATTTCATTAATTTTTCAGTTTTTTTTCCCGGGATTGAAACTGGATCCCCCATGGAAAAAAACTTTAGGAGACAGGGAGCCAGGTGTTATTGAATTTAACTTTAAGATTATAATGTAGTCAACAAAAGGGGCTTGAAGTGGGTAGGAAGACAAAACGAACCGTGATCAAATTTGGGCAGTGACCCAAGTTCCACTTTCTGTATACTACTCACATAGAACACCATTCCTTCCTTTCGTTGGAATATGGACTTGACAATTTGTTTAGCATTGATAATCCATTGTATTCCCGTTAGTTCTAGTATTATTAAACTGACATAGATTGTTCCACTTTTATTTCTCCAATTACTTAATTCATGGAGATTTATATCTAACACGCCTATATATGCTAAATTTGAAAACCAAATCATTAATTAAGTTGCGACGGTGAAACCTGGCAGGGTGGATATGATGACCTTTGAGACTAATTATGTTGCCCCACCGAACCCGGCGTATATTGATGTAAGTCTGATTCAGTCCCTTCGCCATCTGGCAAATACCTGAAGCTGTAAGTGTATAAGTGGATGAAAAAGAGATGACGGCGGCCGAGGTGAACGAGTACGTGTCGTGTGAGATATGGCTATGTACCCAGCCGCTCCCATCTAGTCTGCCGCCGCCGCGACATCTGTTAGTAGGATTACTGTACTAACACACACTGGAGTCTTGTGGACGATGAGACCTCTGGGTTTAGTAAAAGGCCAAGGAGTCCACTACTGTACTGGCAGAATGGCTAGGGTGGACGTAGGGGGACTGGGTAAATAATAGATACGCAGAGAGATACCACGAATAGAATATCTAGGAAGGCACTGAGAGCTAAATAGTATCTGAAAACAGGAATAGTGTAAGGAAAGGTGGATGATTAAAATAACTGATGGTGCGATGTGTTTTCAAGTGTCATGGCTATACCGTGTAGAGTTTTATTTTCAACATCCATTTGGCTTTGTACGATTTGATAAGTCTGCCAATGACTATGTAATATATTATGATTTCTGAATTCTATGACTGGTACATAGTGATCTGACGATATCATATTCAAAAAATGTTAAATTGGTTCCATCTCTTGCAAAGAATTGGGAATTGAGCTAATTTTATTTATAAAGATTTTTAAATTCAGGAGAGACAATTTATTTATTTATTACATAAAAAAACATCTATAATCCATTATGTGTATTGTCCATGTCCGTCGTCAAAACAACAGACGAATTAGAAATGATGAAATGAAATTGGGAAAAAAAGAATATCTGCGACGAACTTGAGTTGGCCTGATCTGTTTGCACCTGCTTGCTCACCGGACCAGCTCATGCACCTGTAGCTCACAGCTGCTCACATTCTGTAGTTATGTTACCACGAGCCACTCCAGCTTGTCCGCTAACCAGGAATATCTTATCTCAGAATGTTTGAGTCATGGCTTCTGTGTGAGGGGAGTCCAACCGATTTTTATCTATTGTGTGATAAATATTAATATTCAGGGTAGAAAAAACAAAGTAATTCATACAATCTGCTACCCTTGAAATGGCCGCTGCCGGATAAAGGTGGCTATAGGTCGATTGGAATATGATGGAAATGGACCAAGTTGATACCGAAATAGGTGTGACGTGTATAGCTTTCCATAGAAATACCTTATAGATAATATCCTTTTTTCAAGGAGCAGATCATAATGATAATCGGGGTGGCCCAACCGAGTAACGTGTGGGTAACTGAGGCCTGTATACATGAGTTCATATTTTACTGCTCCCGGAAGAACGGTCTGCTCAAGCTTTGTCTGGAGTTGGTGCGGTTTTGATGGCGTCTTTAACCTCGGAAAAGGTGCTTATTTCTGCAGTAAATGGGTTATCAAATCATGGTGTCCTTGAAGGAAAGTACCTTTCAGCTCATGCATGTCCCTGTACAGACAGTGATAAATTCAGAACCAAAATAACAAAGTCCTATCTCTCACTTTAACTACCTATCCTTAAGGATTTACATTCTTATTTCCTTAAAGTTAATGCCCTTAATTAACGATGTGGAAACTTCATTATTCACAGCCATACATTAAAAAACTTTAATCGGTCCTTGTTTGATTTTCATCATAAAGTTACAGTTGTACACTTACTGTTAATAGCTTTGAGACTTAGTGTTCTATATCCTGAACCTAACACAGCCATTTGTCAGGATCCAGTTGTAGGTAAGGCATGCTATTAAATGTCGCTATAGGCCTGGTGTGGATCCCAGCATCTTGCCCCGTCAATGGATTGAGAATTAAGCACCGTTGCGCAGGTCGTTCATCACTGCCTTTATGTGGTCTCTCCCCCTCCATTAATAACAATAAAGCATGGGATCTAGACGCTTTAGTTCCACTCGTGCTCGATTAATAACATGGCTAGGAAGGAAAGGTTTAAATGGAAAGGTACTCCTTATTAGGACACCTATAGTTCTTTCCCCATCTGCTGCCCTTTTTACCCGTTCTCCGATCGATGCTGCCCAACCCCACTCACAGAGACCGCCTTTTCTATGCCTTCTACTGGCATTTGACACTGTGTTTTAATTTCGTCGAGACTATCATGTAACGCGATGTATTTTTACAAACATTTTCTTTAAGTTATGGTAATTGATATGCCTGAGTGTGTGAAGATGGAAATTGTCCTGAATAATTTAAATCCTGGCATCGATTGATAGTTTTAAGTGACAAATACATGTGATACATTATGTTTTTAAATACAGCATATATGCTGCAACACTTGTTGCTGCGTCTCCATAGATCTATACCTTCCTTCCACTTTCCCATTGGCACGGTCATAAAAATATGACTCAGCCTTCCTTGTAAAAATCTCCATATAAATGTACCTTTTCCTCCCATTAACATTGTCGGCCTGGGCTAATATATGAGAGTGAGTAAGGCCATGCCTTTACGCTAATCAAGGCTCTCTATTCCGCACCCCACTGAGCCTTTTGTTGGTAAGCACCAGCGAGAATTCCCCAACATAATATTGATGCATGACCTGCGACGTTTCTTCCCATCTTGTCTGGCCAGGCATTGCTCTGGAACCAGACGGCTGAAGGGGAAATGCTGAGCTCATGAGGAATCTTATTGGAGCCACTCCCTTCCAGCTCGCTTTATGAGTGAGCTGTTATTAAGTTTATGCTATCACCTTGTTCCCCACACTTGAGCGGTTTTGGCCGTGCAAGAACACCTTTGGGAGATGACCTCTGCTTACAATTCTTGCTTACAAATAGTGAGTCATGTAAAGTCTGCAAAGCTATGTGGGATTACTAATCAAAGGTTAAATATTACCAAATCCAAGATCACCTTTAGAAATGCTTTATAATGGCCCTTGTGACAAGTCATACATATATAATCTGATTTTATTTTTGCATGAATGAATGTTGATTTTGGAAATAGTTGATATTCAAAACAGAAAATATTTCATTTCCATGTAAGCTGTATTCTAGTCTTCATATTATTTTTACGCTATGGGTGATCTATTCATACTCCCATGGGCTTATAAAAAATGATGAGCAGTATTGTAACATATCAATCTGCTAGAAGTGCACTTGTGGGAAATCATTGAATTCAGTCCTAATTTCAAGCCTTATTACTTGCACACGAAGGAGAAAAATTAGCCAGACGATAGTTTTGATATTTCCTCTGGTTTAAGTGCTTTGAACCTGTTATATCCGGGTTACTGCACATGTTATTATAAATAGAGTGATGCTGCGTATAGACATAGAACTGAGTTTTTTCTGGTGAACGGGTCATGGGGGTCGTTCTCCGTATCCTGTAACCACTGGAGGCTAGTCGAATATTGAGAAGCGTGTTTGGATGCTGGGTATGAGAAATACATGTATGTAAACAGTCAGGATATGTCCCTGAATTTGGTGTGTTATCTGCAACCGATTCTAGAATATCCGAGTAAACACTGTATATCAGAATCGATGCTTGTCTTTTCCTATTTCTGATGAGTTGTGTAGAATTGGACACATTCCAGGTTTACCATTCGCATAGATCTATGTATGATACACCTATTGAAAGTTTTGAAAGCCAGAAACGAAAAATGATTGTTTGGTATGAAATCAAAACCTTCCTGTATGATGACGAGTAGATTTTGTATTGTCTTTGCATTGGAGGTGATTGGGATCAGGACTTCGTGATTTGCTCTCATTTGGTTGTGTTTTGACCTGATTGTTATCGCCTGGTTGGGCACTGCTTGATCTTGTCAGAAGATTTGCCCTTTCGGTGGATAGCTTCAGACCCTAGGGTCAAACAGCTGGTCCAAGTACCGACCTACCCTTCCACAGTGAATAGGACAGGTCACCCGGCCCAATAATAAAAACCCTTTCGTGTATGGAGAGTGTAACAGCACAACCCCAGGCATATGGTCAGGAATCGCTCAGGTCAATGTGGACGTTTTTGTGTTGAGCCATAACTTAAGGGGGCGGAGCATCGGCTAGATATTTATTGGGCGTGGCTTAGGCAGTGTGATTGACACGGGTGTGAGGGATGCGCGTCAGATAAGCACGAGTCACTCACATACGGATGGGGCAGTACTCGGGATGACTTCCAGGGGGCGTGTGGATGCAGCGATTACGTCACCAATCAGGAGCGGCGTTCCTGGCGGTTGGTTTGAGCGATAGGGGTGGGCTATAAAGTCTGTTACTCGGGCACGAGCCAAGCAGACAAACCATCCGACACACAACAAACAGCACACGTGCATTTGCTTACAAGTGATACATTGAGTGGATCTGGTCTGAGGAACATGGGAAACAAGCATTAACAACCATCACCATGGGACGATATGACAACACTGAAACAACAGGGGAAAACAACAACTTCTAGTTACAGATCCCTCGGCTACAGAGATCCATTAGAGGAACAACTGTTTGCAGTATGGAAATGATCGCCAGGCATAGGAGTAGGACGTGGAAATCAAGCTCTCATCATCTAGGATTTCTAACCAGGAAGGTGACTTTGATGGGTGGATCAAACCTCAGAGTAGAAGAATTTCCCCACAGGACTCTGACTGCTGCAACAAACTCTTTATGTGATTCGCAATGAACTATATAGTTCTTTGTATAAAACAACTTTGAATAGTTATATAGTGTACATATTTACCTGCATATATAGACCTTTCATATGGTATGACATTGTGTGCTTTTGTCATAGCTTGGTGTATATATTCGCGATAGACGGTAGAACCACAAAATATCCCTGAAGATCTCAACACTTGATCATTGAACCCGACACTGGTTTTATTTTATAAATCAGTGCTGTGAATATGTATATAGACTCATCTTAAAGATATCAGATATTTCCAACCATTGTAATCATATAAGTGACACAGGGTATCCCATATCCATTGCAAAATCATTTCTGGAAAACAATATGCCCTAAGACTGAACATAGACATAAGTAGCAACGCGCTTAAAAGCAATCCACACCAGAGGGCTGCTACAAGGAGAAAATCAAAATCTGCCTTATTTCCATTTACTGGAATTGGTAGAGAACAAAGCCCGTCTACCTCATTACTTCCTTGTCATGACAGCTTAATAGTGATTTCTTTGCTTTCATAATTATTATGTGGCACGAGCCTAAAAGATCTCGACACCTTACAAAGTGATGCACAACTTTTTTTAGTCAACTCAGGAACTTAAAACCGAATATTCATGGACAGTGGACCTGCAAAAGTTTATTCTATACCTTGAAACTTGCTTTACGTTTGCCTTATTCTTTACAACGTACAAAGCATATACCTACTGAACTTTTCATGCATGATCTCAGGACTGACGAAAAGAATAAAAAAACACTGCCTTCTGCGGAACAAACGCAACTTAGTTCACACTTGCTTTCGTCGCAGGAACCTTACTCATACATATTTTTCTACTTTTACAGCTTCAATATTTACGTCATATCTATTTTTCTAAAAGCACTGCTGGACAGTTTTATTTTTTTTATCACATCGATACTTTCAAGTGTTACCTGCCGGACAGAAGTCAATCCGACTGGATGTTAAACCACTTAAAAAATAGGAGAAACTTTTCAACTGACCTGTCCTTCCTTGGGACATTTATTGTAGCTTTCCTACGAAGGGGAGTCAGACCACGAAAAATGCCAAAGAAAATGTTGGCCCTAACATCACTGTCTTTTGAAGGGGGAGAGCAGAAAATGCAGCGGACACGTCTGACTGTCCATAAGTCAGAGCCAATGCTCTACCTCTCCGGACCTAAGAGGCGACCCTTAAGTGGACTTTGGCAGCACCTCCTCGTATGTATATATCCACTCGTGGTGTTTCTCAGCTAGGTGTTCTTGAATACTTTTTAAAATATTTTGTATTGGCCTACACAGTTTGACAATAATATGAAAATACGCATACATACAATGCTTCTTTTCATGCGTTGCCAAAATATATATATATTATTTGTTCATCGCAAAATGAATGTTTAAGCTGGTTACTTCTAATACTTTGCAATTGCCAGTCATATTAATCTCTCGAGTTCCAAACCTGAAAACATAAAATCTATTGAGCTAGGTTTTTTTTTTGTATCTCAAGACCGATCACGATTTTTTGTTATCCCCATAACTAATCGTTCAACCATCAATCGTGTTGGGATAGAAATCCAACTCAGGAACATGGCACACGCTCGGAGACGCCCGTTTCTCTTTGAATGGATATGTGTTTTGTATTGTTTTGTTTCTTGTTTTTTCTGTGTGTTTTCTTAAGGTCAGAGGGACATTTTATGTTGAAAGAAGCTCCTGGCATCTGAAGTATCTCTTTGCATACTCCCACATTGGATTTCAGAGCTGTCTTGGTCTTTTCAGTCCGCTCAACAGGTCGGCGAGGGGAACTGAAAAAATCGCTCTCTGCACTGCACATAGTATGGTCGTTACTCCATGCGTATTGTGCATATATAGTTTTGAGCAGGGTAAATTTAGAGGGAGGGGGAGGGAAAGGGATGTTGTTTTGGTAATCAACCGCGCCAACCTGGCCCCCCTGAGAGGACTCGCCACCTATGTGGTTAGTAAAGAATTTGGAGGCGCAGGATTATATGGCCTTGTTAATGATAAGACAGGACGAACTGTCCTGCAAATGAGTCTTTCCACCGAACACAACTTGCCACAAGTCATAAACCAGCTGTTATTTTCATTAGGAGATGAGAGATTAATAGCAATTAATGGCATTCCTTCTTCCACACATCAACATGAAAGAAAAATCGCCGTTTTACAATTATCTTGCCATAAACTATAGTAATTGCCCGCCCTGAGCATCTTTCTTTAATTAAATCTGGAGGAAACTTTTGGAAAGGAATTAGATCCATGTATCTCTGCCTTAATCGTGATTTAAATCAGCTGGTTTATTCGCATAACTTGGTTTTGCCTTTTGGTAGTTTAAGTTGCCCCAGAAAGGTTGCTCGTAAACAGTTTAAGAGCCATGTTGATAATACTTCCATTGGCTAGTATCTTTCCTTTATACCGATTGTATTGCCAAGTTTCTTAAGCTAACGCCAGTTTCTTGTGTTGAAATGAATATGGTGATTTTCTTTGCTCCGGGGACAAGATGTATTGTCAAAATGTATTTTTTCTAACTTTACGTGAAAGAGGATTTCAGTCTTGGAATGGAGATGAATGTAGTTTAAAGTAATGTTATTTAATTCGCTATACACCAGCAATGTCTTTTGTATGACTCCAGAGGATGGCTTGCTTTTTTTTTACTAGGAGAGGTGTGCTGTGATATTTTCCGTTCTTCACATATATTTGTCCCTCGTTGGTTTTGGTCTCTTGCTTTATTGGCCAATCCTTGGAACATTAAATTTTGTTTTTGCAATACACGTAAACGTACAAACGATTTTAAGAATAGAAATGATTTACATGACTATAACCTAACCATTTGATCTAAAGATATTCTACCGATAACCATTAATTGCTATTAGTATGTTCAATATAATATACCTCACATTCACGACATATATTTCTTTTTGCAATCTTGAAAAAACTTACAAAAGAAAATGGCTATAACTATACCGTAGATGGTATGATCAGTGTCAGATATGAGGTAGGTTAAACAATGATAATCAAGAGGTTGCCTGAAAGAGTAAGTAAATTATTTTAAGTCCAACAAAGCCAGCATTTCACCACATAGGTCAAACATAATTATCCGCACGTCCGTAGCAGAAGCTGATATTATGAAAACTTCAGAACGTCTGGTTGCAATCACCCACCGTTAAAAACGGTTTGTTCGGTTTGATTCAGAGTAAAAACAACGATTGTTTGTGTCCTTTATTTTTGTTTTTGCTCGAGTTTTTTTCCTGAGATGGGGGTTTGTTTGAACGTGTGACAAGTCCTGTGTGGTTGACAATTGTTTTTGGAGACGAGCAGGGGCCCGGGAGAGCCTTCCATGGGCTAGGCATGGGCACCAGGACAGCCCAACGAGTGCCTCGATCTGGTCTGCTGGTCACATGATCAAAAGAAGGACAGGGTCCACGGCATTCCCCTGGCTTCTGTCATTTCTCAGGATCGGCTTTAAAGAATTAGCTTTTTCAAAAAAGCCCTTCCGTGAAACTGCTTCTTAATTGCCAAATATTGAATCTGACTCTCAGGGCTCTGCAAACGATAATGATGATGGGCTGATAATGATGACGTGCATTGGTGATTTCCATTGATTGGCCCAGAAATAGTGTCGGATACCTTTATTAATTTTCGGTTTTTCAGTTTCTGATATGGCATTCCTTCTATTTCGAAACCCTATCCTACCCTAGCCATACCCTAGTGATTATCTGAAAAAATACTTTGAATAATTGACCGATAACCTGAGGACCTTGTGGCAGGTACCTCTTTTCCTTTTTGTTTTTCCTCCACTGGTGATTATTGGGAATTAGGAGAGGGACCAATCACAGACCCGATTGGGTTGTTGCCAGGCAGGTCGGTGGCCTTGAAGACTAACGGCAATCAATGTACTCCTGCGTCCAACTGTCAGACCCATTCAGTGCAAATATCGGTGAATTTGGGGCAAATCAAAGACAGCTATATAGTAGATGTGTTACTTCTTGTGCAGTTAATGCAAGATGTACAATATGGACAGAACGTATGTGATGTCTTGAATTTCCCTGCGTCTACGTTTATGTCATTCATCCTGCGCTGAACTATATTCCCAATTCATTGTGTGATTCTACATTTATATGAATCCAATTCAGCATATAAAATAATGTCATATAGTAGAGGTCGGGGAAGTCGTTGTATATCGGTGGGGCAAGTATTAACTTTCAATAATTTTTCGGAGATATAAATAAGTTTGTATTTTTATATTTTATTATTGTTTTTATTTTCACTAGATTTCGGCCGACTTGGTCTTCTTCAGGTGATATATTTCTCTATTCAAAATGTTAATGATTGACATTCTATCAATAGTATGTTTATCTATAAATTTGTATTCGTTTTCCGTCTAGGCCTAAACTATTTTATTATTCAGTGTAAATGTTGCATTGGAAAGCAATCAGTGCTCGTGGATTCATGATAGAGCTTAAATTTATACTTGACTAGTTAAACGAGCAATTGTTGCGAGACCGTATATGAAACGGTGGCTCCAAAATAAATCATGGATCAATTTCAACAAGGGCAGGCAAAATATTTACTTACTTGCCCTCGTGACTAAATATTGAGTCATTTAAAACTTGTCGCATTGCCTTTGAATAGAGTGTCAAACTGCACTGTGTACCCCTATGGCCCCCTAGCGTTATTTCATACAGTCATCAAAATACTGATCCACTGATGAGTTGGACCATTATCCACCCCCTGCTGTGTCTCCCTGTCATTGTGTTGGCATCATGAATCCGGGTAGAGCTATCCTGTAAAGACAAGCATAGGGAAGTAGGGAAGTAGATGAGGGTTGGGAGTGGCGGGTAGGCAGCGAGAAAATTGTCTTGGAGGTGGTGAAGGAAAAGGATGGCGAATTGTTGTCTCTGGGTCTGACAGGTTGCGAAATGTTTCTGAATAACTTTCCTGCTTTTATATGTATGCTATTGAAAGTGACTTTGCCGAGTGCAGATGACGTTTGTTTGGGCAAGAATATTAATAGGAATATCTTTGAGAATGAGCGCTTTTTTGTCCGGACCGGCCGTAGCGTGCAAATGACGTTTGTTTCGGTAAAAACAAATATAGTGGGAATACCTTTGAGAATGAGTTCTTTTTTCATCAGGACCGTATTTTACTGCTATAGAATAATCATCGAACCTCCTAGATGAAATTTATGAATGCGGTTTTATGTTTCCGTCAACATATAAACGTTAAAACCCCAGTAATCGGCAATGAAGATCTGATGTCATACCAAACCTAAATCACTCTACTAGTATTCTAATGACGACATAGAAAGGCGAAAGTTGTTGCCCTGCCCAGTTTCCTCAATGTGGGGAAACTTTAAATGCGTCACAATACCATGGGTTTAAGTCAACTTGGGTGTGGCATGAATTTCATGAAGTTAATTTATATTCGCCCCGGGTGTGACACACCTACAAATCAATACAACGCATAACCCAGGTCTTGTAGAATCGTTAAATTCGATCTCCGTTTTCTTGCACTATGTCAGCAATCTGCATAATACAATATGGAGAGCTAACAGGCTTTAAGTTATTTCCACAATGTCAGAGAGACAATTATTTTATCTAATTTGATCAATTTTCAATATGTTCTAAGTGATAGTGTCAGAAACCATTTGCAATGATCCAACCCCCAAATACCATGAAATATCAGGGCATAAAGAATCCTCGTTAAGTGAGACTACATGCATGGGGAAACCCACCGAATACATGAATAATTAATCGCTGGCGTTTACAAGATGTTTCATGGTTGTTTACTATGAAATCTCAACATGCATGCAGTCAATAATTGAGTGAGAAATTTGATTGGTAAACCCAGAAACCAGTCATTGTCGCTCATACCTATGTGGTCTGTGTTATTTTCACTTTCAGATCATAATCATTTCATACCTGCAACACCTGCGTCATCCTTTTTTGTATTCATAGCATCAACTCGTTTAAACTTTGAGACTTAAAATCTTTTTTTCTATTTGCAGGTATTTGTTTTTGGACCACAAGCCAACATGAGTGCCGAAGTCGCCCTCGACGTGCCTTCTGGCTTTCACGACGACCAGGCAAGTCTGACGTCACCAATAACCGTACGACCTTCATTAAATGTCGTTGACGTCATAGTCACTGCACCCAGTCCGCCCGTTTCACATCTTGTCACTGCTACAAATCCATGCCTTACTAACTCATTGGATCTCTCAGACACTACCGAAACATCTAGTACATTACAAGATAGGCCTACGCCTAATGGAAGTATTGTACGTAGAGACAGAGATACCAGGCCAAATTCATTGCCTAACCAACCACGACCTAGTCCACGACGTCCTCATGATAGGTTGGGACGCCACAAAACAATCAGTGGTGTGACAGAGGAAGCCAGAAAAGTGTTAGAACAATTCCTCACAAAAAGCTTGAGTCAGGAAGCATCAACCAGTGATTTGTTGCTCTCTGCGACCGGCAGGTGCTCCTCAGAACTTCCAGTGCCCTCGCCTGCCGCCAGAGGGTCGTCTTTACCAGACAGAAGGACTGTCAGTGAGGATGTGCCTGATGGTTTGGGCGCCACTCACCAGACGTCAGCACCGTGTGGTCTGAATCATGGCTCCTCCCAACAGAGCAATCACCACCAGCACCAACAGGTGGCGGCACCGGACACGTTACACCCCGCCCACAACCAGGTGCCACCCACGTGCCAGCAGCAGCGCGTCTACCGCGACTCTGTTGCCATGCCAGATGATGACGCCACAAGTCACTCGCCCATGTCATGTCCCAACTCGCTATACTCCTTCTCTAGTCGCAGCTCTAGCAACCGCAACCGCATACAAATCACCAAGAACTTCAAGGATGAGAAGGAGTTGATGAAGGAAGCTGAGCAGCAACAGAGAAAGAGAAAGAACAAAAAGAAAAGGGAGCGGGGCCGCCGGCGGGAATCTAAAGATAGCAGCTCGAGCTCAGAATACGAGATCATCAACGGCCAGCTGCAACGTCGCAAGAAAAGCCTCTTCAAGCGCGCCAAAGAACGCATCCGCGCCAGCTTCAGAAGGAGTAGGAAAGAGATCCAAAGTTTCGATCCCTACCGCATCGACGAGGACGAGATCAGGGCTGCGGAAGAGCTACGTCAACAGCCAGCCAAAGCCAGCAAGGAGAAGAAGGGGTTCAATTTCCATCTCCCGCGACGCAGTAGGTCGTCAGCTGAGCGCTCTCCGACGTCGGAGCAGGAGGCGGGCACTCAGATACGACGTCACAGGTCCCAAGGTCACCCTGAGGCCAGTCGGTGGGCGGTGGTGCGGGAGCAGCATCAGCAGGAAAAGGACCCGAGCAGGGGCATATTTGATAGCCTACTCAGGTCCCTGCGCAGGGGCAGCAGCAAACTCAAACGCAGCAAGGGCTCTAGCAAAGGTAAGAAATCCATGCTTCTAATTATTCTATTAATTAATTTAGAGTGTAAATGGATCAATTTAGGGGCTCGAATCCTGGTGCAGCTGCAATTAATATCACTTTCTCCTCCGAGAATATAGCTGTATAGCTAACATAGTACTTGTAAAACGATATTTTAACAAATAATTTTCCATCTCTATAATTTATTACCGTCAATTCTTCCCCATCTTCAGGCAAACCATGATTATAAAACAGTTACTTTCATCCCTATTTGCATTCATGGGTATCCGCATATATTCACACTAGCCTATCGATTATACAGTTATGTAAAATGTGTTACAGGTGATTTATATACGTCAATGAGATTGAAGTGGGTTAGAAATTACCATCCAAACCTTGTCACCGATTTTTCTATATCATACAAAACTTACTCCTATTGGTCCACCTCAGAAGGCTAGCTGTCCGTTCTGCATGTCGTTAACGATATTGCATAGCCTATAGCAGATGACAGCTGTTTGACCGAACCATTATGGAATATATGGTTTCATACCTATAGCAACAAGTTTCAGATACATACTAGACAATCAGACTCATACAGAAAAACATAGTCTGTTTATAATATTTGTTCAGCTATTAAGTCAACTTTTAGTTGTAGAATAGTTTGATCTTATGGCAAGGGCGTGGCTATAGAGCTCCAGCACCCACGACGAGATTGGTGACAGGTCCCTAAAGTCCCTTCCGTTGTTAACAACGTCGCAAGTCCATATATGCAATGCTGGGGCGATTATCAATTCACCAATACAATTACTATTGGATCAGTTAGCAATAGCTGTTGAATAAAAAAACATTTGCATGTGACCCTAAGGTGTGCGGGTGAGAAGGGGATTCCCCGGTCACTGGCCGTAAGAAAGCTTTTCTCGATCATTGGCTGACCATTATGGCCTGACTCGCCCCTGGACCCTACCTCCTCGTCCTTGCACATTACCCATCCACGCCCGACATATAAGGGAAAGCCCAAATGCTAAAGGCTTAAAGCTTTATATATAGTTATTTTACCGTCCAAATAAGGGATGAAAAGCTTCTGCATGTCCCTTGTTTCTGCGTTTCACTTGTTTCTGCGTTTCACTTTAGTGTCCCCGGCAGTGGGAAAATGAATCATACGCAGCTTATACACACAGTCATGTGCGCATTTTGCAACTGGCTCTCGCCACACTGACATGCCTTTATGCTACAAGAAGATATAGAATTACGATATGACCTACGAAGGACATAGTTTTCCCGGTGAGTGGGCTCTCAATGTTCACTCAATTGAAGGAGTACTGAGAGAAAATAATTTCTTTTTGAAAAATCACTGTATGCTCATTTCGATGCAACACTTTTAACCATCACTGAGCAAGAGTACATACATGCACGACTGCATCTTGCGTAGTGTGTCGTTTATATTATTGGACCGGCAAGACTTGGAGTGAAGATATCCTCATTTTGAGTTCATTCCTTCTTCGTACCCTAATTATTTGGGGTTTTATATTTAAAGGAGCATATTATACAGGCATATTACACACCTGAGTCGACACGCTTCACCTTTTCAGCAGCTCTAATCAAAATTTAACATTTCCTGAGCTATTGCATGGGCAGAATACTTTGGAATCGATGCATTTACATTGGCATGAATAAATTAGCCAAACAATTCATTCGTATGTTGCCATCATTTGGAGAATCGAATCGCTTGCGTTCGACGTAAGGAAAGGGCATAGCCATGGAGAGAAGTCATTCGCCGAATCAAAAGTTCGGGTGACATCGTCTATTGGCTGGTTCAATCAGGTACAGCCGCGCAATTCATTGAATTTGAATATATTGATCCCCAAAACGGCACAATTAAATTATACTGTTGGCGACTAACCCTCCAGTGAACATTCTTGTTTAACGTAATTTTTATGTAAATTCTGTAAATGATATTGTGCACAAAAGAAAATATTTCGTGGTAATTCGAGGACGACGCATTTGGATGTCGTGATGAGGGCAAGATATGGAACAAGCCTTCAATATCTGAGATGAGATCAATTGTGCATATGCATTGGGACCAATGTTCACATTCAGCTTGCATGATATTGGCTCTATTAAGAAAGTGATACGTCGAATAACTGTTCTATGTTAATCCAACACAATTACCCCTAATTACATATCGGCGTTATCATACTATAAATAGATATAGGCTCCCTCTAATCCCCTGCCTGGCGAACACCCAGGTCAAATCGTCCGGCGGACTAGTTTATTCTTGCCGACTTGACCAAGATCCAGGGAAAACGTAATGATACACAGAACCTACACTAATGCACGATGATGCCCTGACACACTTATTACGCCAACAAAATAAATAGAAAACTTGCCAAGTAAAAATGTGGTCTGGAATTGGCCTCGCGTAAGAATAGGTATACGCTGTTGTTTGAATGGGATTTACAATTAATGTTATATTGATCGACATTCTTTTTTTTGTAAATGTGGGTCATGCCATGGAGGAGGAAATAATATAAGAGAATGTGGTCGATTGGAGGGGGCTGTGGTAGTTCTAAAGATTAATCATTAGAAAATAATATAAGTCTGGCTGTGGAATGGTTTAGTCCTTCATTTCTCCGGGAGGTATTACTTGAGATGGCACCGAGTTTCATGTTTGGTATGTATAAAAAAATGCATGTGCAATTTACATTATGTGGATCCAATTAGACCAAAGAGGAATGGGTGGATGTTTTTTGGAAGTTTGATTGACGGTAAATTGTTTTCCTCAGAAATAGGATCGCCTTCTGGTATACTCTTCTCTCTTCTCTTCTCTTCCTCTCCCCCCGCCTCTCTCTCTCTCTCTCTCTCTCTCTCTCTCTCTCTCCCGCGCCTTCCTTTAGATCCCACCCATCGTTGATTCAGTGTCACTAATCTATTATAAAACAACAATATTTTGATTTATTTTTACAGACGGATCGGGTAAGTTACCGCCTCGCTCCCATTCTGCTGACCACCTCGTCCATCATGGCGTCAACAGGAATGAATCTGCTGACCACTTCAACTACCCCTTCGCTGACCAGTGGGTAGCAAACGGTCATCCAGATGGACAACCCCAGTCAAAAGCCCTTCCCTATTGCCGATGTCAATCGGAAGATGGCACCAGATCTCATCACATCAGCCAACAAACCAACACCACAAGACCATCAGTAGAAGCGTCCCAGCCACATTTACCAGCAAACCATCAGGTGCTTCCCCCTAGTGCTCGTGCCTTACACCTCACAGACCACTCTCGAGCTGCTCTCGCCGACCGCTCGCAGCTCCACCTGCAGGGACTGAGGTCTACTACCGCCAGTAATGGTCCCGCCACACTTGCTCATCCAGAACATAGACTATTGGTTGTGGAGGACCAGAGGAGCCAACGAGGCAGCAGTGTGGAGCACAGCAGTTTTGATGACATAGGTAAGCAATGGCTTTCTTCTTTTAAAGATAAAAGTGTGTATAGTCTCAACTTGGAGAATCGCTATAATTGCAATGTATGTTTCGCAGTATAGTTTTACTGCACCTCGCTAACATAAAGATGGAAACAGAAGAATAAGAAAGTGTGATGTTGTTTTGAATACCAACACAATTTAGCATTTATTCATAAGGCCATAGCGTGTTCGTCCCTTGTAATATTGTCTTTTTTCATTTTAAGTTAAATTTGTTTAAAAAAAAAACATATTTCGCGCTCCTAGCCTCTCTTTTATAGTAGAAACAATTCATATATGGAGGTTCCTTTGTTTGAGACTACCGGTGCCACTCGCTCGTTTGTTCTTCTCTGGGCTTTCTCTTCTTTTAGATGTATTAGATTAAATTATCTTATTGCCGATAATGGACACTCGGATAAAGCTCATCTGACTCCAATAGCTATGTCTGTCCGTTCTTTTATGAACAGTTGCGAGCTTGTTTATATCATGTGTTGAGGCACCCATCCCACCCCTCATAGAATCGTGAATACCGTATTTACCTGCTTACATATGGAATGCAATTTGTCGAGAGATAACCCCCAGGGTACCCTAGACCACACGCAGCCTGTGTGGCTTCTTCTGTGACGAGTGATTTTATTTTAGTACAATGATGTCATATTGGTAAACATATCAAGATTCCGCATAGAGTTCCCATCAATTTATAATTGCAGACACCGAGTACCATACCATATGTTTTGTATGTCCTTTATTAACATCCCCTAATAGTTGTTTTATTTTGTAACTAAAATTAGCCAAAAAATACTGTACATATGCACGGTGTCCTTCAAACTCTAATTGTGGACCCCCCCCCCCCCACTGCCACCCACCCCACCGCGCCCTCCCAACTCCCCGCACACCACCGAATGGTCCAGGTACTTCCCCTTCCCACATCCGTACATCTATATTTAGAAGTGCATTACTCATGAAAGATAAGATTAGTTTGTTTTCTTCGTGTTGGTCCCTTGACTATGCTATTGGAATATACATTCCGTGAGTTCATATTGCACTTCTAGTAGAAGGAATTTTAGTTACCTGGCACCAATACAAACATTGAGTTGTTAGGCAGCTTAGATATACGAAATAAAACCGTATCAAGATAATTGATTTTTGATAGAAACTCTTCTCTCTTCTATCTTCTCTCCTTTCTCTCTTTCTCTCCCCCTCTTTCTCTCTCTATCTCGTCTTTTCCTTTCTCCCTCTCTCTCATACACACCTCTCTCTCATACACTCCTCCTTTCCTTTCTTTCGTAAAATAATGAAGATAGTAGAAACTCTTCTCTCCTTTCTTTCTTTCTCTCTCCCTATCTATATCTCTTTTTCCCCTATCTCTCACACACATCTCCCCTATCTCTCACACACATCTCATCGCTCCTTTCATCATTTTTTTTCGTAAAAAGAAACAATGAAGATGTTTTCGTATGATAGGCTTGAGCACCTTTGGAAGGAAAGGTTTGAGATGATTGATGAGAGGATCCATCCATTACTGGCTTCCTCTAGGAATGATACACTCATAAATACGTTATAATTGCTTATCGCATGACCTGAAAGGTCTGTCGTAGTTTGTGAATCGTGCGTTGGTGGTTTATCAAAGAATGCTCTAATCAGCAATTTAGGGGTCGGTTGGTACTACCGGATCAGTAATGGCTTGAGTATTATTTCTGAATGAATGTAATGTTATAGGTTGGGATTTAAATTGTTGATCTCTAAACGATGTAATCAAGGCAGGGCTGCGGTGTACTATTTATGTTTTACGGCTGTTACCTTGTTTCAGTATGTCCCGATTTTGCATTGTTACAATTCTCTGGTTAAGATTAGATTAGTTCATATTAATGTTATATTGTGTGAAAATGTTCTATGAAGCAATATAATTCCAACTAGAAATCCTCCAAGATCCCACGATTTTACTTGGTAGAATGTTTGCTCAATAGTAATTTCGACATATATGTTATCGTATGGAACATATTGTTCATCATATGCCCAAGGAATCGCCATTCACCTTAGAACGAGCTACTATATTTATATAAAGATTTCCTTATCTTCAGTTTCATTGAGAGAATCTACATAACCTAATCATAATTATCAGTACATTATGAGATAAGCCTCTGCTGGTAAAGTTTAGTACAGTACATGCACTCTGGTATCTACTCAATGTTACCTACCTGTTAATAGGTAACCATGTATCCTCATACACTACATTCCTTTAAAATTTACTCACAGGCCTGGGGTCCTTGTAAACATAGGTTTGAATGTTTATCTTTCCAAGCAGGAAATTTGTAACCAACCATTGATTGATCAGTGGTGGTATGTATCCTGGATTAATCATATTAGACGCTAAGCCCCTCCATACTATAGTGTATGCTTCATAGAGATTCAAATTGACGAGCCCATGCATTTTCGTGTTTATTAGGAAATGGGTGGGTGGGAGCATTTGGAAGGAGGGAGGGGGATTGTATTGTTCCGATCTATCCAAGGTCGATACAAGAGATATATATGAGACGGACTGTTTGTGTTTTGGTCAGATGTGAAAGCTGAATCTTAGCTTCATGTACTAGTGTTTTACTATGGGACTTTCATCTTATCCTAGGAGACTTAGCCTTCTCTACTGGAAGCGACTTGTGTTTAGCCCTAGGTGACACAAAGCTTCCCTTCTTCTTTATTCCTCGCACCAAGATCTGATATTTTCATTTATTTTTATCATCACCTTTATTTATTATTTTTCTACAAGATGTCGACTATTGCAAAATGTTTTATGTTTTTTTCTTGTATTTCTCAAGAAGAGGATTATTCGTCAGTTAATATAAGCAATCTCATTGAAGGTAAGGGAGTGTAGCAATAAGGTTTGATGTTGAGGAGTTCTATATTTGATTTTGAGTGTTTTGTCGCAGGTAACCGTCCGTCCGGGATGAAACTTGATCTATCATTTGATGAAGTTTGGAGTTCTTCTGAACGTGTTCGATTCTTTTAGAAATTTCCCGAGTTCATGGCAATGTTTCCTCTGTTTTAGCATTCATTATTTTTGGAATTTAATTTACGTTTTGTGTTGCCAAACATGGTATTTGTGTCCATACAAAAGAATATTTCATGTGTGATTTCCCTGTAGATTATCTGTCGATATATATATATATGTTCCTTACATTTACCAAGTTCACTTAGGTGTTGCTTTATAAAGGTTCATGTACACACTTACATCCTCTGATAGAATTCTATGCAGAATTTATTTAATTAATGTCATTCCGTTTCTTATTTGTAGATGGAGTTGCACCAAGTGCACCATCTTCGACCCCCAGTAAACAAGAACAAGTTGTTCCTTTCGCTCAGAAAACCGATGAGGAGAAAGATGAATTGTATGAGAAGATAGCAAACCAGCTTGCAGCCATTGCTGACAACTATAACCTCGACTCGCCCTGCTCACTCAAAAATGATCTCTTCAGAAGTTCGCCACTAGGGGTCAGCACCATTCCTAAGTCAGCGTCTGCGCCGGCCGCAGCCGCAGTGGCGCCATCTACAGCGCCCGTTGTAACTACATCTCCACCTACCCCGAAACCAGTAAGTATATACATGTAAACATGCACTTTAAATTTCTTTATATAATTTGTGTTTATCAATTCAAATGTTAATGTTAAGAGCAAAAGAGTTAATTATCCATGCATATATTCTTTTTAAGATTTTTTATTTCATTTTCGATATACACTTCGCTTACAATGAAGCGTTTTTCAAGGTTATCGCTTCTAGTTGAGTGTATTACAGCGAGAAACAATAATTCTAAATTATGGGGGAAATTGCATATATATTTATATACCGTATACACTCAATTTCATTAGTAGAGATGTTGCTTCAATAGGTCTGATGTATGATTGGAGTGGGATGAGTAAAGGAGTAATGATATATAATAATAAAGTCGTATTCAATTCATGAGGTGGAAGTGAAAGTGAGAGAGCCGAGCATGTAGACTAATATAATGATTATGTTCTAGATAGTTTCATATAACCTACACCGATGACAGTATAGTAAAGGATAACCATAATGAGTTCCTTCCTCAGATTTATATATATTTATACTCACTGTAATTAATTGTCACCGTGTTTACTCCTCGTTGTAGGCACCCGAGAGTGAGGAAACCGGTGCTACTGGAGGACTTACTGTACCCACCAGTCAGGCTACAGGAGGAGCCCAGGAGGGAGGAGCCAGAAGTGGGGGCCGGACCCCCATAGAACAAAAGATAGGTCGCATTCTCAGAGATAAAGGCGACATGGCTGCAGTAGATGTAAGTATGATTATTCAAGTCACAAAAAGTATTCAATAACGAGTTGGATTAATTTCTATATTGATCCTTATTCAAAGATCGAAATCTTTGATAATGAAAATGACTGAGGAATATTTATATTGTGAAATCAAGATGAACAAAAATATTATCCGCACTTATCCGCGGCAACTCTTGTTTTCATGAACGTTAATTATATAGCTGACTTATCATGGCTTATCAATACCACTTTCACTCCTCACCCCTCGCCCTTTTGACACTAGAGGAACAACAGTTGAACAGTTGAACTTTAAATGATGTCCTAGCGCTCAACTATAAGTGTACATGCTTTCTATCATTACTATACAATGGAGTGTCCGTTTCCCTCACTCATTGTCCCTATGTTTGTCTTATCCAG
This sequence comes from Sthenelais limicola, assembly GCA_942159475.1. Classification (NCBI taxonomy): domain Eukaryota; kingdom Metazoa; phylum Annelida; class Polychaeta; order Phyllodocida; family Sigalionidae; genus Sthenelais; species Sthenelais limicola. Next base: position 63,088,996 of record OW804097.1, on the reverse strand, counting down.
ATGACAGAGCTCGAGCCCGTTGTGAGTGAGTTAGTACGAAACGCTAGCTACAGTCGCTTCCAACAAATCATCCACGAGAACGTGGGTAGTGAGCCCGGCTGGCAGCAGGTGGCGATACTGTTTAACCTGACCAGTTCAGCCGTGCGGCTGGCGGGTCTGGGTACAGCAGCAGCGCTACAGATCAAAGAGCTCACTCTCAGATACTTCGAGGACAGATTCGCTGGATGGATTGTAGGCCAAGGAGGATGGGTATGTAGTCTTTTACCGGGACATATAATTTAGGATAATGTATTCACTGATAAGAGCATCCAAATGATATAATGTGTTTAGCAGCAGGGTTTTTTTTTATTGTGAAATGAATTTAAAAGGTGCTAAAGAATAATCTTGATATACCATGAGGTTTATAGTATATGCCGAATTAATTCCTTCTATTACGGATTATACCGAGCTACATCACAACGTAACAATCTGAAGACTGCCAGATAGAACTACCTTCTAGCTTGATCAGCTAATTTTATGAAACATGAGGTGACCAACCAAATCATAAAGTCAAATAAGGCTACTCAATACCCTTGTTATCTCTGACACCCTATCCCCTCACTCATTCTCATTCATCAATCATAACTGTCTAAGACAACGTAGCAATACGTTTACAATTCTCGAAACTATTAGACCTGAAAAAAGGAGAATTTCTTGTGTCAATTAACATAATTATATGTATACTGACTAAATAAAATGATAAAATATAAACAAATGGTCCAGTAATTAAGACTGTTTGGTCACGGCTCCGCAACTTCATATATACATACTATATGCCAGTCTGCTCATGTTTATTCATATTAAATCCATATAATTATGCCAGTCTGCTCATACTTATTCAGATCAACTCCAAACCTATTATGCTTCATTCGGATATAATTTGTCTTTTATTTGGGAAAGAAATAGTAGGAAATAGATCGATATATATTGCTAGAGAGTTGTTATAAGATAAATGGACCAACCAAGCCCGTGGATCTCTGATACTTTATATCAAACATGTTAACTGATATTTAATATTTATTCATATATGTTTAATAACAACAATTGCCTTTGCCTATTTACAGGAATCTATGGTAGAAGACACGGATCTGAGCTCCGAAGTGGATTGATCAGCAACACCTCGTATTTCCACATGCCTCTAAAACAACAACACTGCTACATGATTCGAAAACATGCCACTTTAATACTATAGTGGCCACGCCCCATCTGGTGCCAATCCATGTGAATGACAGCTGACCACGCCCCGTCCTACCCCCTTCACCATCTTACCTCCCTGCTTGTCATTTTTACATCGAATTGAACCAAATACAAATAAAAATTGGTCGAAATGATAATATTAGGTATTATGATTGTGTTCATTTTTTCTAGTGTGACCATGAATCACTATACATGGGCCTTCATAGATGTATAACGACATTGCGTTTGTATATTTCTTTATACATTAATGGTAGATTTTTATATTTGATATTCATGAATATTTTTTATTGTCTGTGTGTGCCATCTCATTGAGGCGTTTGCTATGAGGATAGTTATTACTGAAACAAGTTATAGTTCATGTTTTTTTATCCACGTTTCTGTCAACAATGTTTCACTAAAACGCCAATGAATTGATAAGTGAGAATATTTAATGACTACCAAATAGTCCCATTTTGCATTTATTGATATGAAAGTTTGTCTTTTTTGTTTTTTTTGTAATAATTGCCATTTATTACCTTTCGTAAACTGAAATATTGAATAAATCTTTGATAAGCTGACGTCATTAAAAGAATATTTGAACCAATTTGTAACGAAACTCAGTTTCAAACAAGACCTGTAATAGTTCAGCTCCTTTAATGAAAATTATTTCTTAATTTTTTCATCCCAGTTATGCATTGCAAAGTCAACTTTGCTCTCTCGTCATAACTCAGTATATTGCCTCCCATTGATACGACGGCATACTGTGAACGTTCTAGCATTTAAGTATATTTTGTTGCGTTTTCTAGTCGAATTGAAAATAGATGAGTTAAGATATTGATGATCTCAGACGAGCATTCTCTTTCTGTTACTCTTCAATCAAAGGAAGCATGTTCATGTTTAAAATTTTGCATTCCTCTTTGAATTGGATGAGACATTTTTATATACATGTAGTTCGAGGGGAAACCATCGGTTGAAATTAGGAGAACTTTGAAAGTTCTATGAGATAGTTCGACTATTCGATCAACTACTGTTAATCGATACCGTGTAAATAATAAAGATGGTTCTTCTAATGAGAATATTGACTTCTTTAGGCTGAGATAAGAGAAGTGCCGGTTCCTCCTCTTATCTTTCGTATTAAGGATATGGTTCAACTAATTTATGAACTGAATTGAAGCTGGAAAATAGCAGAATTTACCGATTTATTCACGAGTTAATTGTTAAAAATGGAATTCTGTATTCTATTTGCGATTCGCTGTAACGGTTATAGACGTTCCATTGATACGTCTGTTTCTTCAAGGTTTACAAGCTCTGATTTGATTATTCTTTTGTAAAAGAAAATAAAGAGACGGAATAAAATTATTAACATGTATGAGGATTCGTTGTTGATTTTATGTCTTAACATTTACCATGTGTCACAGGAAATTAGTCACAGAAGAATGGGTTTAGAGATATGAAAAGATGAGATCAAGCCGATTCCAATGGTAAACATTAGGCCGTCCAATAAGTACTTCTATATTGTGTTATGCATGAAAAATAAAGTTAGCTATACTATTATTTATTGCCAATCACAATAGTGATTAGCAATAAATAATATAGTAAAGTAGCTAAATATACTCCTTATATACCTCAGATATGTATAAATACATTCAATATAGAGCCTTGAAATTTGGTACATGTATTCTCGCCAATAGCAGCGCTGCACATCCTTCACATGAACACATTCTGACCAAGGTCTCTCGTTTTAAAAATACCATTATTTGTGACTCATTTTCCTTTAACACATCATATTTAGAACAGACAACTTAAATGCTCTTTTAATTTGTTATATTATGAAACGATATATTTCCATTATTCAATGAAACATGCATACTTAGAACTGTACGCAAGGTTGGAACTACAAGTGTGATTCAATGGCTCAAGTTAAAACTTTATTTTGCATCCAACAAGCGGCCGCAGGTCGCGCGTTGGATGCAAAATAAAGTTTTTTATACTACGACTTGGAAAGTGCATACTTTAGCCTAGAATAAAAACGTCATGCTCACCTCCTGTATCACTTTTCAACATTTTTAGTGACAATTTCTATCCAACTTCGAAATAAAGTCCAAAATACATTTATTTTCTATATCCATTTACCTATGAGCGTATCCAGTTCAGCTGGGGTGAAGTCAACCATCTTTTTTCCTTTCGGAAAACCTTTCTGGACAATGTACTCCTCAAAGCATTTTGCTGTTGCCACTGTCTTTTTTTCGGTGTTTTTGTTTCTTGCACTTGCAATATACTTGTGCAGATCCCTTGTTGAACTTATAAAAAACTCATTGTTGGGCAGAAGTAAATCAAAATTCCCAACATAATCATTTTTCATCTTGAAGCTTCTTGTGAGACTATTATTTCTTTCTCCTCCCGCAGGAAGCGACGATTGTGTCAACAACGACGGCAGCGACGCAGCGATGACGTCACCATACTGACCATTACTTACCAATCAAAAACGTGTTTACATCGGCGGCCACGCCCTCTTTATTCAACGCGTACAGAAATGAACAAACTATTAAATTGGCGTATTCTTCCCGCTCAAAGTGAATAACCCATTCAGTCGTAGTATAAAAAGCTTAAAACATTCTAAAAGATGTACCTGTATTTCCAAGACAATTAGTGCCCTCGCCATCAAATTAGCAACTCTGATATTTAGGATGCTCGTGGACTCTCAAAAAGTAGTTAGGTGTGAGGTTAATACCATTGATGTTTAGCCTAAGCGTAGGATGTTCACTGGTTTAATGGTAGCTTTCATCCCAATGAATTTCACGAATGCCACGTCGACCATTCATTCACGAAAGGATAGTGGTAACAATGCTTTGTAATTCGATCCGTCAGAGCAGCACCATAATAATAAAACATGAATTTCAATGTCTTTTTTTCAAAGCAAAGGACCTTTTGAAACAGCACTTTTAAGCTTACGTTATACTCCTGAGTTCTTCTCAAAGTTTGACTGGTTTTAGATATTATTTCTTCGTTAATACTTACCGTACATATAACTGCGGGATTTATTGAACTTTCGTTGATCTATGAAACAAGTTTTCTGAAAGCTAATCGTAATCTGCCCTTTAAATGGCGCCGGGGGAAAATTAATGGTCTATTGAGATAAAAGACATGTTACATATCAAAGGTGTCAATGACATGTGGGTGGCCAAGCGGACAGAACCTTTTGTTCTAGGATCATATTAGCAAAAAGTCTCTCGTTGGAATCGCGGCCACTGCCATACATTCTCTTCAGAAGCGACTTATACCGTTGTTATTGAAACAGGTATCCAATGGCATATCAGAGAATTCTCAGTCTGACGGTATATATAGAACACTTGCAGTATCATCAAGGCATCAGATATGCATCAGATGTGGCCCATGAAGGCAGCATCGACGGCATTTAGGCTGAAGAATAATAAGGGTAGTGCAGACGAGGTAAGTGCCTCAATTCTTAGTGTCGAGTGTCGCGTGTCAAGCTTGTTGGTCGATTATCGGTTTAGTATGCACTTATATTGGATCGAAGAAATCAAATCGCGATGAAAAAAACTCTTATATTCACGGCAGATAACTTTTATAGTTGGCTTCATTAGCATAAAGTTGAATATGAAAATGCTAGTACCGGTATAGCAAAATTATTCGGATTAACGGTTACGTTTTCGATGGTGAAACCTACTACGGAAACGGGAGGCACTTCTGAAAAGTTGTAAAATAAAGCAAAATCGCACGACTTCACAGGGTTTCTTTGAAATAATCATTTACTAATCTAGAATTTCATCAAAATAAAAACACTGTAATGGTGGCGTAGATATGTTTTATCACTTAATATAAGACCATAACAGGTTTACGTAAAATCAAATATATAGATATACAATCGTGTGTTGCCTCTGACGTGGCAGCACGCGCATCGCAATACGATATTAAGGTTATAATGTTTTGTTTTAGTTCAAGAATTTTTTCAGCAATAATCATGTAGGCCAGGTCGAAGGAACATTTCACCAACTACCCGCTTGCCTTAAGCTTCACGCGATAGTTTTGTACTTAGAAAGTTTAAAGTTTATTACGTTTATCTTGATTTATTGTCTATTTCATAATTGTACTCTAAAAGGAAATGCCCATGTGTCCTACTCAATGTTTATGGAGCAGTTCATGCATTTATACATTTCTTTATATTGAGAGATATTTCATTTATCGCACACCAACGAACAATGCTGTCTAAATCATTAAAGATGTATAGCTAACTTTATTTTTCATGTAAAGAAAAATAATTATATATAAGTACTTATCGGATATCCTAATTAATATTGACCATTATTGGAATGCGCTTATCTCAACTTTTCAAATATGATAATATCTATAAAAAAAGAAATGCGACTTGTGACTCATTTTCCTGTTACACATCACATGTTATGGCACCAACAGACCCTTTTCACATCCCGGTTCGGGGGAATGAACTGTCCGTCTTTAAAATACATATGCAGAATTGGAAACATGGTCCTGGCCTTGAACAACAAAAAGCAGCAATTTAAGATTCTTCTAACTGAACGATGAACGCAACAGCAAGCTTCAGTGTGGAAAATGTGACCGAGTGGACGACCGTAGTCAATGTGACCGAGTGGACGACCATAGTCAATGAAACTTGGTTCACGGACATGAACGTTACAGATGGCTGGTCGATGTCCAATTTCACTACATTGCCACCCTCAACGATTAAACCATACAACAACTACCACAAGTACAAGAAAAGGTGTGGACACGATTATCAGTTTGCAATGAGGGGAGTCATTCTCGGAGTGATCATTGGCTTCGGGATTATAGGTATTTAAGGGCAACTTCAACCTCTTTTGACTGTTGTATATTTTACTAACCGTAAACAGCATTACTCCTGAGAGCAAGTACATTCTAAGAATGTCTATTGATAATGATTTGTTTGATAAAAATTAATATTCCATGTTATAACTAAACGCACGGGAATTGATATTTTGAAATGCATGCCCTGTTCTACTGTGTTCCTCCATGCAGGGAAACCGGAAAATAATTAGAGCAATTTAATCAGCGTCATTTCTAGTATTTTTGTTTCATTTCAGGCAATGTCTTGAGCGCTTTAGTGATGCGGCATGATGTCAAAACCTCAGCAACGTCGCTTTTATTTTTTGCGTTGGCTATGGTTGATATGTCGGTTCTTATCTCTCGCCTTTTCTTTGTGTGTGTGCCGCAGTGGTTGATATATTTTAGAATTACCGGGCGTGAATACCGGCGGTTCCAGTACAACTATGTGGACGCCTACGGACAAGCGTTTGCCTACACGTCCCAACATTGGACTGCAGGTAGGACTTTATTTGCTAGAAATTGCACAAAACTCAACTCTTAAAAGCATGCTCCATATTTGTAAGGATTAATTCCATGTATAATCATGTTAATTATATTCTACATATTTTTCTTCTTTTTTTCGTCCTTTGGGCCATTTCCTTTTATACTTTTATTTTTGTTTCTCATATCAGCCTTTTTATATATATATTTTTTTCATTTTTTCCATTCTACATTAAAGGAATGACAGTTCTCGTGACCGTGCATCGATATATGGTCGTTTGTAAACCAACAAAAGCATCCAAGTTTGCTTCAGTCAAAGGTAATCTTAAGATAATATAAACACATTCAAGTTCATCAATACCTGCAAATGAATCGCACAGTGAATTAATGATTGGCCAATATTTCCAATCAATGAATTCTAGTACATCAAAAACCATACACATTTGAAATGGGTATTTCTGCTGGGAGGAGCGTAGATCAAAGTAAAAGGTTAAAGCGGCATTATATTATATACCAAGCCTGACAATGTGTACTTTTTGGATTCATAAAGGTAGTCCTAAACTGCGGCATTACCTGCAGGATGACAAGCAATTGTACACATCGATTCTTTTGCAGCTGTCCTGATCCAGATAGCAGTGGTTCTCCTGTGCATTACTGTATACAATATACCCCTATATTTTGAGTGGAAGGTTTCTGAAGTCTACAGTTGGAGAAGAGGCACATATAGTTACAAGAAACGGCAAACACCAATGGCTATCAGCCCAAGCTACATATACTTTTACAGAATCGCTATGCTCTATCTTATGCTCTACGTGATACCAGTTTTGTTTTTGGTGGTGCTCAGCTATCAGTTAGTCTTGACAGTGAAACGGGTAAGCAGCGCTGACGCGGATTTATTTAACATCATTTACTAAATACTCATCTTGAGAAAATCCAAGAAATGAGAGATACAATTATATATGGGTGAAGTCGCCAGGAAATGTACAATTCGCCCTCACCAATACTCTCAAATAACCCAAATTTAAGACAAAAATAAGGTTCTAAATATAGTTCAATATAACCAAACAGTTTGTTTGAATCAACCCAATACCAAATAACCCCATGTATACCTAGTTTTGACGATTTTTCTCTCTAATTTGGCAGAATTGATTAAATATGTAGAGCTGCCGATTGTACATTTCTTGACGATCTGATCCTTATGCATCCGCGGTTATTGATAGGTAGCTTATAATATTAATGTAAATGTCCTTCGGCTGTTGATGAAATAGAAAAGGGTTGATGATGGTTTTTCTACTGGCATTGTTATCCTCTAACAAATCCCAGCTTCCTCATTAAACATTAAACATTTCATATTTTCGTGAAATTTTGGGGATTGGCGGTTAAATCAGGTCTAGCTAGCTTCCCTCCTATAGTCCTGGGAGAATATCAGTTAACATCCATATATGCCTATATATATACCCAGTCTGAATAACATAATGTATTATGGAAGAGTAATACCTTTGCAGGATCCGTCCTGTCAATCTCCATTATTTTTACTATAGTACTTACTAGCTGGTGCCTGATTCCACCACGGAATCACAAGTCGCGTAACAAACCATTTAACTTTACATGCTATTCTATAATACATACTAACAATCTACTCGTCTGCGACGGTTGGCAGTCGAAAAGGGCATATTACGGATAGTAATCTTTAAATATCTGTATTGCAAGGTATATCCTCCTCTCTCACCCTCCTTCCGACCCTCCCTCTCCCACGGCTACTCTTTCGATTCCTCCCTCCTTTCTCCCTGCCTATCCGTCCCTCCCTCTTCCTCTCCCTCTCCCCCTGAGCCTCCCTCTCCCTTGATGTAGGCTTATATCTTGATCAACTTTCTCTCCCTCGATATTTGCATATCGTTCACTCTTCGTTTCTCTCTCACACCTCTCACTCCTTTATCCCTGTCCTACTTCTACTCCCCCTCTTCCTCCCCTCTCCTCCCCCTCCCCCTTCCCCACCTTACCCCAAAGCCCCGCTAATGCGTCCATCCCGCAATGCGACCAAAATCCTTCTGTCCCAAGCATGGTCGCCTAAGCGGGGTTCCACCGTATAATTATAGATATTGTAGTGATTTGTGAAGGGTTTGATATAATAGGAGATCTGCACAATGTCCCCATGGACACGTACTATTACATGCCAGACCATTATCATTGGTGATATGAATGTCATTGCAAAAGAGAGAAAAATTTATATGAAGTTCAGGCTTTTAGTACATTAGCATTAAGTATAAATTTATATCTATCCACACAATGCAGGCCTTTTAACCATTAATGTTTATCAGGGAGCAGTAATAAATCTGAATTCATAATGTCCATCGCCAACTCAAAAAATTAGATCAAAGTACTGACATCCCATTCCGGAACTCGGGCAGAAACAAGATATTTTGATCAGAAACAGTAGAAAGTTATAATATTCACTACAATACATGTAACGTATCCTACATAATTGTCAAATTGGGCCATTCTTCTTTGTAATGTCTACCTCACAACTATCACTTTTGATCATTTTAGATTATTCAAAAGCAGTTCATGTAGACATCAAAGAAACAAAGGAAGACATCTTTAAATGAAAAATAACATCATGCCAACTGATATTATGTATAAATAATTTATAGGTTCGTTTCTTTCGTTTTGGGATCATAAAGAAGTATGGATTAAAGTATCTTATAACTCTTTTGGTACAGGCATCAGAGAAACTGAAGAAGATGTCAAACAGGGGTCGTGAAAAACACGATATGACTAAAACGTTAGTGGCAATCATCATATGTTACGTCATTTGCCAGGTAGGTTGACAATTCCGCATGTGTTTGATGATATATATACACAGTTCGAGATACCATAATTAATGTAATATTGAAGTATACATTAGACCATACTTATAGGCAATATACCCATCTGCTGAATAAACTTGCCATTCATATCATTACATTGCAAAATCGCGCGAAAAACCCACCAGGAAAATTCACACATATCCAAGACCCCACTATAATATCTCTAAATCTCTTACCAAGTACTCAATTAATTTTCATAAGTCCATGCTTCTGGGTAATTGAATTTGCCATTAATTGGTAATTGAGTTTGAATTTCATCAAATATCAAAGTTCACGTTAATCACGAATTTACAGATTATGAATTTGAACCCTCTACTTTTGTTTTCTCTAATACAGCTGCCGACTCCCACCGATATTCTAATTCGAGAGCTCACTGATAGAAGAAATAGACGCTGTCCATATTTCTTCTATTATTTCACGGAGTTGGTGGACGTAGGAATTTGTTTCAACTCCGCTTTCAACTTCGTCCTTTACTGTCTCTTCGGCAAGAGATTCAGAAGACAACTGAAAAGCCTGATATTTGGGCACAAGATGAGGATAGAGCCTATGGAACCCACTCTGGAAGGCACGGACACCACACAAGTGGCTTCAACCACAGGCTCGACTAATATGCAGCCTATTAGTAAGCCTGGTTTAGAGATCTAGATAAGTTAGATCTAGACATCAGACCGGTAGGTGGAAAAACGATGCAAAATGACCCCGACTCGTCCCGACGGAGGCAAAGATAAGCCGAACAGAGATTTATGTCCAATACACAGTCTCGTTGGTTCATCATGTAAGGGGTAAGGGAGCCAGATTGATTACCCGTACTGAGAAGAACGGTTATACATACATGTATCTACAGAAGCATCTGCGAATTTGAGATGGGTGGACCACACGAATTAAATTTGTTAAAAAGAATTCCGTTCGGATAATGAATGTTTCCATCTAGGTGAAAGTGGTGAGACGCTTTCGGATCTGCTCCTGACTTCCCTTTTTATTATTTTATTGATAAAACTTATCGCGCGCCAGTTATGAAAACACACGGAACTTCAAAATATGCACTGAGTCGAACAATATCTACGGAAAAGAGCAATAATTCCCCGTTTAATGAAGTGGATATTAAAGTACTCACATTTATATAGGCATGTAATGTGACTGTAGAAAGATTGTAGATTCAAATAAACATCAACGCAACTATAAAGCACATGTGCCTGTCATGATTATAAAGCCAAAGTATAGTATTGTCATGCAGGTAGAGTACATATAGGAGGCGGGAGGTTTAAAAATTATCTTAGGGCCGATTCTTCTATAATTTGGTCATTTATACGATATCTATTTTCCATATCATTTTGCAATTTCTATCGCACAATCGATGCTCATTGATCCAATTCCAGCAATATTGATAGTGCAACCGATATATTGACATCACGGTTAATTATACTTTATTTTCTAAAGGTTTTGACAATATCCGTTCACCTCGTTCATGAGCCATCGCTTCTAGAGATATATGTACAAATATGCTTAATATTTACTTATATATATATATAAGTTCCTCCTGCGTTATCTGTGTGACATGTCAAAGTTTATATTCTAAGAGAAAAGGGGGCGTATCCTTATGCAGCCAAATGAAACAAACACATGTCAGATTAGAAACTGTGTTCTATCTCCCGGTAGCCGTAATTGGGTACATATTATATATAAATGTATCCCATTATATCTTACTGTAAATAAATACCAACAACTCTCAGTTACAGGATCCTCGCGGAACAAGCTGTCCGCAAAAGAAAATAACCGAAAACTTCACAGTTTTGGTTTCAAGAGTCAAAGTTCCGTCGCGAGCGATCGTGTCCCGTTTCTTCTTCATGGTTAAGTGATTTTCAGAACTTTCGGTTCGATTAACCATCGAATATAAGTTACATTAGAATTACATTATTATGAACTCGTTTGATTAATTAATCAGATTTAGTAAGTTGACCCCATGAGCTACTGTGCGTGTTAAGTCCCTATATACCGTGTTTGTGTGAATATCGAACGTAGATAACATGGGAGGGATTTAACACATCATTAACAGACAAGCATGGTCAATATCTATCTCCAGAGATATCGATGGGGAAGTAACGAGAATATCGTATGGTCGGACCTGCCTCATATGTAGGCGTATACATATAATTACATTGTACGCAGAATAAATCAGGAAGCTCAATGGAATTTGTGACGGGGGGAATAACGTTGTTCCTTATTAGTTAAAAGAGCAAAGGCTCCAAAAAACGCCGAGTTCAAAAACCAGGCATATCGAAACTAGCCACTTCGCAGCAAAAACCCAGCGTGTGTAATAGGATCTACATTCATGCATAGTAAATAACGGCGCCTCACACACTGTGTGACACACGCCTGCATGGTGTAAGCGACTTCCTCATATATATATATCACCGTGTGGTAGGCCATTGTTCCGTGGATGGAGCTTATACGCGGCAGATCATTTGGATTTTCAAGCTGAAAGAAACTAAACCTTCGGTGTAAAATTTGGAAGTGTTAATACAAGGTGAGTACTATACGAGAGCGATGACCTCGGCGGATTATTTGGATTTTCAAGATAATTATTGCAATCAATAAGGACATTAATGCGTGCCTTCTTTCACATAAATAATAATTATAAATGTCGATCTAATCCATCCTGTACTTTATTAGCCTGTATCACAATATTCAATATTAACTTTCAATTTAACGTATGCACAGCACGCATATATTATACACTATGGTCTGCTAAACCTGAACTCTGTTTACCTGAATTTTCGGTTAAGCTGAACCTGTTGCAATTTCTCTGCAGACTTCGAACTTCATGTTTCTGTTCTCTTTAGCTGAACTTTCGGGTAACCTTAACTTTTCCTGGGTTTCCCTCGAATTCAGGTTCGGTGAAACCTAGTGACATACAAAGGAACCTCATCTCGCACATATATTTTCTTCTATTCGTAGATCTACATAATTATAGAGATGGAAAGTATTTATACGTTGATCATTGCTGCTCTGACGACCTTTACCATCCTAGTCGTTATCCGTATCATACTTATTTATGTGGTCGCAACGAAGTTACTCCTGCTCCAGTTTTCATGGGATCTCCCATTAAAGGAATCAGCGGGATATGCCAAATTAGTGACATCAGTGTAAGTATTAACATTAATTCTTAATCAGATTGACCAGTGGAAGGGGTATAATTTCGTTTTTGTATACCATAACGTGTCTACGATCGACGGCAATAATTAGTTCAAGGGGTGCACCGCACTGGTACTAACACATCTGCGAATTTATTAATTATACTGTTGATGGTGACCTGTACTTTATTAGCCTACATGTATCACAACCCCTATACTCTGTTCCAGCCCGAGCCGAGGTGGTTAATTCAACCTAGTGCTTTATATATTACATATGTGATGTGTCACAGGAAATGAGTCACAAAATCGCAGAATTGATTATTCACAAGATCCCTTTGTATGGAATGTTCTCATTTTTAGGATGCTTAGCGCCGCTATAGGAGCATGACTACATGTATACATGTCTCAAATATCAGGACTGTGTATTGTATATATCCATGCATATCTGAGGTTATCCGAGTATATCTAACTACTTTACTATATTATTATTATTATAAAATCTTTATTTCAATACTTTTCATACATATGATATCAGTGTTAGAATTTCATATAATATACAATGTCATATCAAACAGGGTGAAACAATGTAATCCTCTACAAGTAGATTTTCCTGATGACCCTAAAATATAGTGAGTGACCATCAAGAAATATAGCTAACTTTTTTTCATGCATAACAAAATACGGAAGTACTTATTAGATCTCCCAATTTTTACTATCATTGAAACCAGCTTGATTTCATCTTTTCATACAATTATGATGATATCTCAAAATCTATTTTCACGACTCGTGACTCATTTTCCTGTGACACATCACATACATGACATTAATGTGGACGCAATGTTATTGGTTACTCAGGAAAATGCCACATACATGACATTAATGTCATGTATGTGATGTGTCACAATCTTGAGATTTGGCCATGGAGTCGAGAATATTGGCATCTGTAGCCTAATCCTGTCCATAAATAAAATGTGCTGATGTGATTTTTTTCTTTAGCTATGGCTTCAAAATCGCTGCAACAAATTGTTCTCTTCATTTCATTTTAAATTCAAATCATTTTTATTCATACAAGTAGCCTACACAAAGGAGACCCGCATCTGAAATGGGATTCCAGGTCTTCCAGCGGTTTCCTGGAATTGTTCTTTAGCAATCGCGTTCAATCTATTAGCTTTTGTCAGAAAACTGACAACATATAGGCCTGGGTAACAGTCCATATACGTTTTGGGGTTCTAAAATATCGATGCTCCTATGTTATTCTCCTGATAATACGATAAAATAAATAACAATTTCACCTAGCTAAAATGTTGAAGGACTTCGTCAATCTGTTGGGGATCTATTCAAAAGCAGGTCACACACAGTCATTCGTAATCTATCTATAGTTTCCAATGCAGAAACTTCTACGACCATGGTCGTAGAAGTTTCTGCATTGGAAACTATAGATAGATTACGAGTGCACTAGTAAACCCAGCGTGTGCACCTGAATCTCAAGAATTAAGAGCTAAATTGTGGGCTTTTCATCCTTTAACCATCTTTATTCAATGATTGGATAACATGATAAAAATCCGATAATGGCTCTCATGTTACTGGAATAGGAAAACGGGGATTATGCCGATCCCGATAACATGTGTATTGTTAATATAATAACAGTTATGATCTACAAAATTGCAAGTATATGACATTAAAATATAAAACTTTATATAAAAACATTAATTCTAATTAACATCCGAATCTTTTATAATCCGCTAATGTATTGTTTCCATTATCTATTTCAAATGTGGGGAAAAAATGGGTAAAGACATTTTTGATCGATTAAGCTGAGAATCAAGTTTTAAATGATAATCTGTCTAGTTACTTCTTCATGGAAATTTCGTATCGACGATTTCGATATTCTTTTAAATAGTTATACATGCTTAATCACAAGAGGTGTATGATCGCACTGTGCTAACATTAAGCATTTTATACATTTCAGATATATTTCCCTACTGGTGAATTTATTTCTAACGCCCCTCTGCTTCGTGATCCTAACATATAATGATCAAGTATCAGCTTCGCCGTTCACTGCATGGACTACACCAATATCTATTACTTTATCGGTTACCGTAGCCTACCACATCTACTATGTTCTCCTTCTCCCTTGGCTCTACCAAGATAGAACATCTGAATTATTCGTCGATAGATGCTTCGGGTTATTAACAATATTCTGCCTGCTAGTTGCCTTGGTTACTCAGGAAAATGCCACTTCTGGTCTGTTGCTGACCATTGCACAGTTTCCATCAACTTGGAGAGACTTGGTGAAAGTATCTCACCCTGATATCTGTCCGAAACTCAGGATTTCCTTCATGGGAGTATGGATATTGGCATCGGTGTTATGTTCATTCGTTAACCCAACAATATTTATAACGCTAGCAGTAATGTCCGATAATCCTTTGACGTGTTTATCACAAATTTCGCTTTTCACATTCGGTGTGTATGGTGTTATATTTGTTTTCCAAAATGCAATTGCAATTTTCACATTCTTCATCGAAGATACTGGTCCCAGGAGAATAACATCCTCAAGAAATTACGAAAATGTAAAAAATATGTCGGCATGAGGAATATTTATAAACTGTTTATTTTTGTATTCTGTGTAAAATGACTGTAAAGTTACTGTTGTTAATGTTTATGAGTTTCCTCAAATAGAGCACGTTGCTGTTCTTGGTAATGAGGACGAGTTTGGTGTATGATGAATTGAGAATCATATGTCATTATTATATACATGTGTGCAATTCGTTTGAGAGGTGCAATAAGTTGGGTGCAATACAAATATTTTAATAAAAATGTAGTTGTCTAAAAATAGCGTCACAAATTAGGTGTGAGTACACAGTGCGCCCGTGGTGGGTGTTGTACAAACTAAAATTAGACAACCCTGAGCTATGTTAGTGTTACACACACTTTGTTTTTCTTTTTTTTCTAAAGTCAGCTACTTACTCAAATTTTTCTTACGATTTTCACATGATATTTAGTCAATTGGGAGCACATATAATAAATGTAGAAAGGAACTCGCTGCCCGTAATCGAAAATCTATTGTATGAGATTCGTCCACGTAAGCACAATGCCTTGCAATGTAAGCTGTTTGTTCGAATCTGTGTAAAATGATGTAAAGTTAATGTCTTGCATGAGTTTCCTCAAATAGGGCACATTGTTATACCTGATAATGAGGACAAGTTTGGGATATGTTGAATAGAGAACTGTATTTCATTATGAATTGAGTATCATATGTCATTATGAGTTGAGTACTGTATACATCATTGAGAAGATTTATTTTATTTTTTTACCCATTTCATTATATAAAATGCATGAAACAACAGCTTGAGTATTTAATGTTTTTTGTGTCACCGCATTGAGACTATAATTATGACGCCGTTGCGCAATTTCTTATTTTGTTTCTTCTATGAGTTTCATCACACGCAGACATGTTTCATCCCTGTAGCGAGGTGTTGCCACCATCACACCAACTGGCAGTCCTATAGTATCTTTCATTGCCTGCAATAATGGAGGAATTCTTTAAAGATTGTTTTAATGTCTATAGGGAGAATATAATATTTACCGCTTCATTCTTGTAATCATCTAAATGGATTAAATAATGTAATCCCTGACAATTCATGATAGTGGTGGAGATATTTTGATATTTTAATGGATCCTCACATTCTACAAATTGACTTGTATTATTGCCAGTCAAGTCGATACATAGTTCATGGAAAAGTATCAGGGTAATTGAGTGAACACGTTCAACATTAGTATCAAATATGAATTTACATCAATAGGGAATGGAAGTAAAATCAAATAAAAGCTTAAAATATGCACCATTTAGTGTAGATTAGTTTATTCAGGGAGGTGCATTCTTTTGATTAATAAATACACTTATCAAATGTTACACAAGCCAATGTAGGATTAATCTTTGGTAAGTAACTATTTGAGCTTACCGCCTTGGCTTGCTGCTGTGCTCTGTCTGAAGGGTCGGGATAATTACTCTCCAGCTTGTCCACATCAGACTGATTTACTTTTGTAACAGTGACTGTACCAGATGGGTAATGCAGTACGTTATATACAGCTGAGAATACACACGTGTCTGTGATAAACAACATTCATGTATGGATCAATCTCTTATGTGACTATTGTTGTTATTACAAGAAAGGGTTTAACGACTGTGATGCTCACTTTTTGGAAGTGAGCAAGAGGCTATTCGCCAGTTTATGATCATACCCAGGAAATAGAGATAGAGAAGAAGGGAGAGAGAGACAGAGAAAAGAGACAGAAAGGCACTTTATGATCATACCCAGGAAATAGAGATAGAGAAGAAGGGAGAGAGAGACAGAGAAAAGAGACAGAAAGGCACTTTATGATCATACCCAGGAAATAGAGATAGAGAAGAAGGGAGAGAGAGACAGAGAAAAGAGACAGAAAGGCAGTTTATGATCATACCCAGGAAATAGAGACAGAGAAGAAGGGAGAGAGACAGAGAAAAGAGACAGAAAGGCCCTTTAGGGTCTAACAGTAGTAGAGGGGGAGTTGCACAGCAAGTGATGTTTCAGGCGTTTGTTAGATAAGGATAATCACGTGACCATTAAAACTGTTACACTCTGACCTAATTAACTATGACACATAAATAGAATAATGTCTTATCTTTAGACATGCTTAAACATGTTTAAACAGCAAATGCCAATAGATTAGATTATGCGACACACTAAACACAACAACAAATGTATATTTGAATATATCATTTTATTTAATTAAAGACTATTTAAATTGGTTGGAAACATGCATTTGTATACACCACTTTTAAATGTAATTATAGAGGAATTACTTAAATTGTATTAAGTAATGTTTTTAATACACACACACCAAATTTTACATTTAAAAACGCAAGTTTATATTTACCACTTAAAACATAATATGTTCGTGGTTTTACAAGACACATGAAAAACACATGAAAGCTAAAATTCGATATATTGTTGGTTTGGGGCCATAGGCACATTCAGAAAGTATTTCCCATATTTGGTGCAACACTCGCACCTCAAGCAAATTCCGTTACCACCTCTTTTAACCGTTCCTTTGAATATTGTTAAAAACAAGTGAGGTATATTAAGCTCCTCACAACATAAATTCTCGATTCCAAGCCAATGATCAATATTACTTAAGAAAATGTCCTGTCCACAATAACATTTAAGGCTGGTTTCCCCATCCTCAATCAAGTACTGCCTCCACTTATACATCCGAAGCCCAAATTGGGAATATGAATCTACAAGCTCTCGAGAGCCATACAAGGTCGCAAAAAGGGTGTGAGCACAACCAGTCCCCTCTTGGTTTAGACAGGGGAGAATTGGGGCAAAACACTTACCCATAGTCTTAGGGATTGTTGAACATCGCTTTAATTCCGTAAAAAAGAAAAACGCAGAAATGTAGGGCTCTTCAGGGAGGAATCCGGTGTACTTGAAAATAACCTCAGGAGGAATTATAACTCCTTTGGTGTCTTTGCATATTTTTTTGGCCAAAGCAAATTTATAGTGGTTCCCGAAATCGAATAAAGCGTTGTCAGTAATGAAGTCGAATGGTTTTTTTTGGAAGCATATCACAAAAGAGATACTAAACACCTGGAACCACATAAGTCCGGACTGGATACTTGAGTAATTTTCGTGAAATGATTTGGAGCGTTGGGATGCCAAGGAGTAGTCTGAAAGGTCGTGTTTTGTTAGAAAGTCAAGAAAAACATTTAAAGACTGTTGAGGGTCACTTTCAACCATTTGTCTTTCTTTTTTTCTCCTTCGCATTAAAAGTTTTAACCGCATTTTTCCCATTTTTGGAATTAGTTTTGTTTACTACTATATGTATATATATAATATATATATATTGACCTATTAATAACAAGGGTGGGAAAATACCAGGTGTTTTTAATAAAGCATGGGTAGATAACAAATTTTCCTTTAAATGATTAGATATATATAATGTGAAAATAACACATGTGTTATAGACAAAAGATATAAATTTCTCTTTTTTGATTGGTTGAAGATTAAAGAGGTATGATTTTCTGCCTTTTAATTGGTTAGTGATTAGATATATGGGTTTTAGTTTATCTTTTAAATGTGTATATATACCCAATCCTTTTTCATAAAGAGCATAACCACACCAGTGTTATAACCACACACTTCCACAATGGAGCACAATTTCCAAAATGAGGAAATAGCTATATATGTGGAACTTTTTTCAGACAGACAAAGTCTATTTAATTGGGCCCTACAAAACAACGTGCTTGATCACCCAATTGTAAAAAGGAAGTTAACATCATCATCACAATTACAGGTAAGGATTAATGAATATTATTACATAAATGTAAACACTAAGAATTAATGAATGTTATTACACAAATGTAACATTTGCCTAATATTATTACACACACATATATAAAACACAAACAGAAATAACTTTTATAGACAAAATGTTAATTCCGTTGTAGAAATGCCCCCTATCTGAACAACACAAGATTGAAATATCTCAAATACAGGATGAGGAAGGGTTAAACACATATATTTCATCCAACAATATTAAAGAGGATGAATATATACAGAACAGAAGGAAACAAATTCAGGTAGATATAAAAAGTGTTTGTTTTCCCAATTAAATGCTCAATAAAATTTTTATAAACAAGTATTTTATACCATAAATGTTTATAACATAAATATAGACTTGTCTTTTTGATTGAAGATTATAACAATGTTTAAATATAATTTGTTTGTAATTTATAGGATAATATTATTCGGGAGTTTTTCCCAAATTTTGATGGACCAAGCGGAGTTGAGGCTGCAACGTCAGGATTTTTAAATGGTTCAGAAACACTTGCACATACTCCTTCTGGAGTTGTTTTAGCAGCTAATGAATCGTCTCCCCAATCAACGAGTGTTCTTCCATCAATTCAAGGTGTGTACCTCCCAGACACCACTCCATCAACAAGCCAGCTATCTTCAGGTTTGGATTTTCTCCCTCAATCTGTTGAATTACATGGAAAAATGCAAAGAGATAGTTATCACTATGGTGGAAAATATCCACAAGTTAAATCAACAGGTGCATTTCAAACAAGAAATTTGAACAAAAATGAACAAAATGATTCATATATTTATGAATGCCATCACTGTGGTAGGGGTTTTCGATATCGTGCGAATTTTAATAAACATATTGATAATTGTGTAAAAAAAGCTTGTAAACATTGTGGGGTTTCATATAAATCACAGTCAGATATTGCTAAACACGCAAACTCATGTTATTTAGTGACATGCAAGATATGTGGGCATATTAGTGTTGATGTTAAAGAACACAAAGTTCATGAAAAACTGCATGAACAGAAAAAGTTTAAGTGTAAAAAATGTCGGGATGAATTTTACTCAAGAAAAGATCTTATTAAACACTCAGGTTTAATTCATGGACAAGGGGATGCAACAAAAACTTTTCCCTGGCCCATTTCAGAAGCTCCTTGGTTAAATTTTGATGGTTCTGAGGATGTTGATAAAAAAGAAGCTTTTTATGCAAACAAACGACATATTTTACAGGAAAATGATATTGGGGATATAGTTTCTGTATATAACTTCCCAACAAACGACTTAACTGATGGAATGAGAGAATTTGATAGGCACTTACACCAAATTTATAGTGATCAAGATAATTCTTTTAGAGTGAATATTTCTTTAGGGGTAATGATGCAAAATATAGAAACTTCAGAATATCGATATTTTATTCCATATAAAAACAACACATTATTTGATTTCCCACTTTCAATTAGAACACACAGAGATATACAAAACATTAAGGAAAGACTAGCAACAATTGAATTTGATGAGTATTTCATTCAAAACAGACCAGACACTAAATGGAAATGTATTTTTATATCAAATGTTACATACTTTGTAACAAAATCAAGCTATGTATTAGGAAAAGGATTTCTTCCTCCATACATTAAAAATAAGAAGTCAATAATTGGCTTAGATAGTACACCAGCAAACAACACACCCATTCTTGATAATTTGTGTGCATTTCGATGTTTATGTTTGCATTATAAACAAGATTGTTTATTTTCTTTAATTTCGAAATATTACAATACATATAAAGATCACATTTTTAACACACGAGGAATATCAATACCATCAAACCCTAAATATTTTAAGGGTGTGGATATATTAGATATTTCCGAATTTGAACGGTGTTTTAAAATTTCAATATACATATATGAATTACAACCAGATGATACAATTATATTAAGGTATAAACCTTCAGTAAATTTTCCATCAGTTATGCATCTTAACATTTTTGAGAACCATTTATCATTTATTCGAAATTTTTCAACATACGGGAAAAAGTTTTGTTGCCAACTTTGTGAGCGGATCTTTGATAGAGTTTCAAACTATAAAAGGCACATGATTCATTGTGGAAAAAGAACAACTTACAAATATAAAGGTGGATATTATTCTTCTCCACCGACAATATTTGAGGAGTTGGAAAATAATGGTATTATTGTACCTTACAATGATAGACTTTTTAAACATTTTGCTGTTTTTGATGTTGAATCATTACTGGAAAAAGTGAGTGAAGAACAATCAACAAAATTACAGTGGGGGCAAAAACACACAGCTATTTCTGTATCTGTTGCATCAAACGTTGAAGGTTATATTCAACCAAAATGTTTTGTAAATCCTGAGCTATTTTCACTTACTCATGAAATGCTATCATACCTTGAACAAATTCAACAAAAATCTAAACAAATTAACCTAACTAAAATGGAGCCATATATTAAACAGTTAGAAAAACTTAAAGATGAAGCTTTTGAGGAAAAAACAAGAGCAACATGTTTTCCAGATAACACAGATGAGTGCAAGCCTGATGATATTATAGACAATAATAGCGACACAAATGATGATGATGATGATGATGATAATTATAGTGAAAATAGTGATGAATGTGAAGACATGATGGATTCATGTAAGAAAAATAAGAAGATAAAAAATGCAGCCTTGGAAAGAATATATTCTTATTTAGAATCTCTTTTATCCAAACTAATGAAATATATTGAGGAACTCCCTGTGTTAGGGTTTAATTCAGCACGGTATGATATTAATGTGTTGAAAACAGAACTACTTCGACATATTTTTCAAAACAATGACTTTAGAACGGAAAACAACCCTTTTGTAATAAAAAGAACAAATTCATACATGGTAATATCAACAGGTCAGTTTCGTTTCTTGGATATTTGTCAATATTTATCACCAGGAGTTTCATACTCCAAGTTTTTAAGTGCATATAATGTTGAACAAAAGAAAAGTTACTTTTGTTATGATTATTTGGATTCGTATGAAAAATTGTCGGAAACATCACTTCCACCATATGAATGTTTTTATTCTTCATTAAAATGTGAAAATATTGGGGAAAATGCATATGAAGAATTAAAACGGGTTTGGAATAAAGAAGGTATGAAAACATTAAAGGATTTACTGGTATATTATAACAACTTAGATGTTGGTCCATTTGTTACAGGAGTTGAAAATATGCAAGTTTTTTATCACGAACGAAATATTGATTTGTTTAAAGTTGCTTTTTCAGTGCCTGGAATTGCAAGAAGGTTACTTTTTAAATCAGCACAACAACACAACACAATATTCCCACTTATGGGTAGTGAAAATGAGGACTTGTATATTACATTTAAGAAAAATTTGGTTGGGGGTCCTTCAATTGTTTTTTGTAGACACCAAAAAGTTGGAGAAACAAAGATTAGAGAAAATAACAATGAAATATGTCAAAATGTTGTTGGATATGATGCAAATGCTTTGTATTTGTGGTGTATTAGTCAAAACATGCCAACAGGATTTTATGTTCGAAGGTTGAAGGAAAATTTGTTTAAGCCGCAAAAACACGCTCGATATTTTATTGCATCGATATGGCTAAATTGGGAGGCACAAAAGCTTGGTATTGACATTTTACATTTTGCAAATAGTGGAATTGAAAAAAGGGTTGGACCTTACTATTGTGATGGATTTAACGCACAAACAAATACAATATTTGAGTTTTATGGTTGTTGGTGGCATGGATGTGATTGTTTAATTGGCACAAAAAATGAAGAACAAAGATTACAACAAAAGAAAAAAACAACCGAGCGGGAAGAATACCTAAAAAGTAAGGGGTTTTTACTTTGCATTCAAAGAGAATGTGCATTTAATTTGGAAATTAGGGAAAATGAGCATTTACAAAATTTTGTAGATAATTCTTTTCCTTCTTTTTATCAAAAAAATAAACATTCTGTTTCCCATGCGCAAATACTTGCGGGGGTTGAAAGCGGTGATTTATTTGGTGCTATTGAAGTTGATATTACAATACCAGAAAAGTGGGATGGAAAATTTAAATCAAATATTCCTCCAAAAGAATATTTTTCAGAAATGTCCCCCATTTTTGCAACTGTTGATATTAAAATGAGTAATATTGGTGAGCATATGAAATCACACATGAATGAACATAATTTATCAACAAACAACAGAAGGCTTCTTGTTGGTGGATGTAAAGGTGAAAGGTTAATGATAGCCACGCCTATTTTAAAGTGGTATATTGAACATGGAATGAAAGTTACACAAATTCACCAAGTAATAGAATTCATTCCAAAAAGGTGTTTTAAAGACTTTGAAAAAGATGTCACAAATGCAAGACGAATGGGTGATTTGGATCCAAACAAAAAAGTAATTGCAGACACAATGAAACTCATAGGGAATTCGGCATATGGGGGTGTTATTATGCAAAAAGAAAAACACCATTCTGTTACATATGCAAGTGATAAAAGAAAAGCTCTTCTTTCTGTAAATTCTCCATTATTTAAGAAAATGACAGAAATGGGAGGAGATTTTTATGAAATTGAAATGTCAAAGAATAAAATAACATTGGACATGCCAATATATATTGGATTTATGATATTACAATATGCAAAGTTAAAAATGATTGAGTTTTATTACGATTGTTTAGATGTATACATTGATAGATCAAAATTTGTATATGTCACGATGGATACTGATTCTGCGTATATTTCTATTTCAAGGAAAAACCTTTTAGAAACAATTTCACCGGAAAGGAAAGAAGAGTTTATTTCCCACATTTATAATAGATGTTCCAGTGATCAAAAACCTCTTTGGTTTGTTCGGGAGTGTTGTTTGGAACATAAAAACCATGATATGAGAGTCCCCGGAATAATGAAAGAAGAAGCTTGTGGTAGTGAAATTATTGCATTATCAAGCAAATCATACATTTTAAAAGATAACAACACATACAAATTTAGTTGTAAGGGGGTTAATAAATCCAAAGTTATTGATCCATTTTCACACTATTCAAGTGTTATACAAAACCAAAATCCAATTGATTGCACAAATAGTGGAATTAGAGCTCACAACAATACAATGTTTACATATTCACAAAGAAAGAAAGCATTTAATTATTTTTATTGTAAAAGAATTGTTCATTCGGATGGTATTCGAACATCACCGTTAGATATTGTTTTATGCCCTTTTGAAAAACAAAATCGGTTAATTTTTGGGGGATATTGGGATTGCCTTTCACCACAATATAAATGTCAACTTAGATATGATGGTCAAACTTTTACTTCATGCAATCAGTTGTATTATTATCGATGTGCATTATTTCATAAAAAAATGAAAATATGTGAATATGTACTTTCAAATAAAAACCTATATAATGTTAAAAAGAAAATAGACACTATTACAATTAATAGTGAATGGTATTCAATTAGAGATTCAATTATGAAAGATATATGTGTTTTAAAAATGCGATCAATGAATGATGTGCGAAGGTGCCTATTAAAATCTGACTCCAAACCAATTGTTTACGCAGCGTATGGAGAACATTATTGGGGAGTAGGTGTTTATAAAAATGTTGCCACACTTTTATCAAAAGATGAGTTTATGGGTAGAAATGTTTTAGGGAATATTTGGGAGAGTGTGAGAGAAGAATATCAAAATGAAGTGTTAATTCAAGGTGTGGATACACCAAGATGTGGTTTATGTTGTGTTAGAAAAACAAACATTACATCCAACGTTTGTGATGAATGTGCAATGGAAATAGAGGAGACATTTGACAATGTGTAAATTATGATTATAAACATAAAAACACTATTTAAACGTAAATAATGTATACAACTGTGATAACAAACAATGATCAAATGTATTATAAAACACTGTTATTAAAGGATGTATTAAGAAACTGTAATTAAATGTATTATATACTGATAAGGTTTTATACTTAAGACTATTTAAATAAAAACACACCTGATACAATCACAAGACATCATACCTGTGTGTTTATTATTGTTCAAAACATATATTTAAATTTAAAATGGAAATGGATATTATTGATTACCATTTTTATTCACCATGCACAATATCAATTTCTGGATCAACTTCGTCAGGGAAAACAACATTCGTTGAGAAGTTAATAAGGCATAAAAATGTAATGTTTAAAACCCCACCAACAAGAGTTGTTTATTGTTATGGGGTATGGCAAAATACATTTAATCGAATGGAAAATGTGGAATTTATTCAAGGACTTCCTGATATTGAAGAAATGGAAATTGGAGGGAATGACCACACTTTACTTATTTTAGATGATTTAATGAATCAGGTTGTTAAAGAGGAGAAAATGAATAACTTATTTACCAGAGAATCTCACCATAGAAATATAACAGTTATTTATATTAATCAAAACATGTTTTGTCAAGGCAAATATAGTCGATGTATAAACCTTAATAGTATGTATTTAATTTTATTTAAAAACCCTAGAGATGTTCATCAAATATCAACATTAGGGAGACAATTAGGAATGGGTAATGTTTTAGTTCAAGCTTATAATGATGCAGTTTCAGAACCATATTCTTATCTTATTGTTGACCTTTCACCTCACAACCACACAAATATAAAACTTAAAACGCACATATTTCCAAATGAAGATCTTGTAACATACTTTTAATTGATTTAGAGATGTTTGAGATAAAGCTTCTGTGTTGGTATATATAGATGTGCACATATTACTTTTATATACTATTGAATTATATTGACATCACAATGACTACAATGTCTCGCTTCCCAAAGTATGCTGATATTCTCGTTCGAGAAAGAACATTTTCAAGTTGGAGGTGTAAACAACCAAAACCATCAGAACTAATGGAAAATGGTTTCTTTTACCTTGGTGGATGTGATAGTGTTCAGTGTTATCATTGTGGCATAATATTATCTCAATGGGAAGATAATGATTGTGTAGATATGGAACACCTAATTCACTCAACAAAATGTGAACTTGCTTTGCTACGGGTTAAAAACCAGGAAAATATCATTGGAGTTCTAATTCCTGCTTTGGAAAAGATAAGAAGCGGAGCCCAACTAATCCAAGAGGGAAAGAAGTTATATAAAGATATGAAGAAAAGAAAAAGAGCACATTACTGCAGCGATTCGGATTGTGATGAGGTTGACTCCAAACCAACGACCCCGGACACTAAAACCTAAACATCATGCCAAATTACCTTCAGGATAATATTGAATATTTAATCCTTCTACTAACAACACCCAGCAAGGTACAAGCTGCAGCACTTTTGGATACAGCAACAAAGGATCAAGTATTAACAATAAGTGAAGTACTAAAAAATCTTCTTATTTTACCAGTGTTTTCAAAAGAAGAACGAAAAACAATTGATTTAAAAAAGGAGTTTATATATCGTATTACAGATACAAACCTTTCAATAACAAAAAGAGCAAAGCTAATAAGTAAACACTATAGAATTGTTTTAAACATTCTATATTCTGTTAAAAAGCAGCTTTTACATTTCCTATACTCAGTTCAAAATGAGAAAAATTGTTCTAGTTCCCTTTGATCAATATGAAAGAATGAAAAAACAATTAAATGAACAACCTTACAAAAGAGAAGATGTTCAAGATAACAATGTAAACACTACAACAAATTTAAAAGAAAATGAAGACAAAAATGAAGGAAATTTAAATGATAGAGAACAATTACAAGATCCACCCATTAATACAAATATTAAATTGGAAGATTTGGATGATGAAGAAATGAGGGAGGAAACAAACAAAGTTCCTTTAAAAAGATCAAACAGAATTAAATCAATGAAAGGAACGGGTGATGACAACAAACAAGAATTAATCTATAAAAACCATTTTGACTCACCACCACCTCCGGGATACCCGGTAAATGAAAAGGTTCGACATATAAAGTATGAAAACAACATTATAGGTGAAGGATCTTTAAGTTCAAACCCACACACTGAATTACCAATTAATTCATTAATTAAGAATTGGAGCTCATACTGGGTAAAATTATGAATGAATATTTACATTCAATTTATTATAATCCATCACTTCCATCTTCATATGGTGGAGTTGAAAAACTTTACATTCAATCAAAAAAGGATGGCAAAAACTTTACAAGGAAAAATATTAAATTATGGTTATTAGGCCAAGAAAATTACACATTATTTAAAGATATTAACCTTAATATAAAGAGGCGAAATGTTATTGTAGGTAAAAAGTTTTTTCAATTTGATGTGGATACTGTTAATATGGTAAAATGGGGAAAAAAAAATAATGGATATTGTTACATATTGGTTTGTATAGATATTCTCACAAGATATGCTTGGACAATGCCACAAAAAACACTAACAGGGGTGGAAACATGTAAATCACTGGAAAGAATTTTTAAACTACAAAAATGTAAAGTATTAAGAAGTGATGGGGGGTCTGAGTTTAACAATAAACATGTTAAAAATCTCTGTAAAAAGTTGGGAATTAAGCATTTTGCAACTAAAAATCAAACAAAAGCAAACTATGCAGAAAGGCTAATAAAAACTTTAAAAATGAAACAAACTAAACATTTACAACACATTCAATCTCATAAATGGATTGACGTTTTAAATAACATTACTATGTCATATAATAACTCTTTCCATAGATCAATTGGAATGACTCCAAATCAAGCAATATTGGTTAATGACTATGATTTATGGAAAAAACAGTATATTGAAAAAAACGAAATATCTAAACAACAAGGAAATGGAAATCAAAACGACATTAAAATAAACGATTTAGTTAGAATAGTAAAATTTCGAAATCAATTTCACAGAGCATATGATGAAAATTGGAGTGATGAAATATTTATTGTTATTGCTATCAATGTAGTTGGTGAAATTTTTCAATATGAAATAAAATCATTTGACAATGAACTTATTGACGGACGATTTTACAAAAACGAACTACAAAAAATTAATATTAATTCAGACACTGAATATAGAATTGAAAAAGTTGTTAAGAAATCAAAACGAAAAGGTGTTAATGGGTTTATTATTAAGTGGGTCGGATGGAATGTTCAATATAATAGTTGGATTCCTGCCACTGATTTACGAACTTATTGAAAATAAAACAAAACATTATAAGAAATTGTGTCATGTATTTGTTCGTGTTTTTAATTGCAATTTAAATCATTGAATTTTGCAATAAATTAATTTCAAAATGTTATGCAGTGTGATTATAGTTTCAATGGGTATATAAATATATTCATATAAAAGCAGACCCACAAACTCACAAGACACAGTTACAGTAATAATTAACAAATTTTTTATATAAAAGTTTATATATATATATATATATATATCGCTAAATATAAAAAAAAAATATGTATTTATTTATTGATTCAAAATCTTCTTTAGACATGTTTCCATCAAACTCAGCTTTTGATTTTCAAACTGTTTTACCTCAAACAATATATCCTTTATCGCATGCAATTGCGTTGTGTGAAATACAGTGGGATTTAAACTATACAACATCTGAAGATTTAGTTGTTTATTGTGATGTTATACAACATGATTCAATTGTATCAAACACTTTTAAACCCGTTTTACGAATTGTAAATGATCAAACCGAGTTTAAAAACTACTTTTACATAAACATGAAAAAGGAACCCATTAATGTTATTCGAGTATATATAAGAAACAAGAAGGGTGAAAAAATAACACCAGAACCTTCCATAATCGAGTGCACACTACACATTACTAAGTTAAAATGACTTCCTACATTCCATACGTTCCAAGCTCTACAATTTATCAGAACTTAGATCAAACCAAGTTCTCTGGTAAACGATTTTATACCAACCAGAAAGGTGGAGCACCCGCTATAAAAATGGTCACTCCATCACAGGAAGCAATTGAAAGAGCCAAGTCTGACCTTAAAAGACACGCTTTAGAAGGGGAGGGAGTGTCCCTACACACAAAAAGGAAATATTCCAAACCAACGAAAAAACAACAATCTAAGACTAGAAAATACGCAAGGTAAGAATGTCGTTTATTCCAAAAGAGGCAAAGGAAGGATTTGAGGACAAGCTTGCGTTATTTACAACACCCCCTGTAGAAACAGGAATTCAACGAATCCAGTACTCCACAGTTGGACCAACAACATCAATTTCAAATAGTAGCACAATTGAGTTTAATATAGAAAATAATTCAGCAGACTATATCCTAATAAATAAAATACGACTCGAATTAGCTGTAAAAATAGTTAAATCTAATGGAACAGATGTGGGCAGTAAATCAGATGACCCTGTGGGGTTGGTCAATTTACCTTGTGCATCTCTTTTTGAAAGTGTTGAATGTAGTCTTCAACAGAAAAATACTACATCAGGGGTTGGTTCAAACTATCCCTATAAAGCTATGCTTGACACACTTCTTGAAACAGGAAATGAGGAACATGAATATCTTGTTTGTAGTGGTTTTGTTAAGGATAGTGCTGGTTCATCAATGGAGGATGTAACAGCTGACCTTAATCATGGACTATCCTCTAGAGCAGATAAAACAAAGGATGGTCAAACATATAATTTATATAGTAGACTATTTTTAGATATTGCAAACCAAGAAAGAATGATTATTAATGGTGTTCCTATTAATATTAAAATGTACCAAAATAAAGACCCTTTCCGCCTAATGCATGCTAAAACAAAAGATTCTAAACCTGTATCATATTTAGTTAAGATTTTAGGTGCTCGTCTAATTGTTCCTTTTGCATCTATTCACCCAGGGTTAATTATATCCCACGGTGAAATACTAACTAAACAACCTGCAATATACCCATACACTCGAAGTGATATTAGAGCATTTAATATTGCAAAAGATAGTTGGCAATTTAATGCGGAAAATCCTTTTTCAGGTGATATTCCAAAACGATTAGTTATCGCTCTTGTGGCTTCAAGTGCTCATGCTGGTATAGAAGATAAAAACCCCTTTAATTTTCAAAATTTTGGGGTAAATAAAGTATCCTTTGAAGTTAATGGTCAAAATTCAGTACTTGATTTATCACCTAATTATACAACAGACCAATATAATAAATCTTATTCTGGAATGTTTGAGTCAATGCCACCATGGCAAAAGTACCCACCTAAAATTTCATACGGAGATTTTAAATCTGGTTATTGTTTATACGTTATAAACCTTGAAAAAAGTCAATCATTATTATTTTCAAACCCTAAAAAAAGAGGAAATTCCAAGTTAACAATTGGATTTAAGGCCGGAATATCAGAACCTGTAACGGTTCTTTTGTATGGAACATTTGATAGTATTATAAATATTGATGCAGCACGGAATGTTATAATTCTTAACTAAAAAATGGATAACATAACAATATATAACTATTTGTGTTGTAACCCATCAACATCAAAATTGTTTGGTGGAGTGTTTTCTTATGAACATTTGCCCACAAATAAAATTAAAGAAACAATCCTACCAAAACTGTTTGTATTAAATACTGATACAAAAGATGGTCCAGGGGAACATTGGGTTTGTGTTCAAATTAATAGTAATAAACCTAATGAATTTTTTGATTCCTTGGGAAACGATCCAAAATATTATAATATTAATATTCACCTGTTTTTAATATCAAATGGAAGCGGGGAGTATATATATTCCTTAAATAAAATACAGGGTAATAAACCCGTTTGCGGTAATTACTCAATTCTTTATTGTTATTTTAAGTCTTGTGGAATGGAATTTTCAGAATTTATTAACATGTTTACACCAAACACAGAAATAAATGACAACCTTGTGCAAATGTAACACCACTTCAATTAAAACCGAAATAAAACATTATTTATTAAAAAACTGTGTGTTCAATCTTATGTGTGTTATTATATGCAAAAAAAAAAAAATAAAATGCTTAAATATACTACTCGCATATGTTAAACATTGTCATTTAAATAATTTTCATATACTACTATTTATATTAAACCTCACTACCCAGGTGCATTTTAGCAATGAATAAAATATACTACAAGCATATGTTAAACATTACCATTGGAATAATTTTCATATACTACTATTGCCATTAAAGCTTAGTACCCAAAACTCTTCCTAGGGGGTTTTTTTTTTTTGCAATTGTGGTGACATCTAGTGGAAAATATACTACAAGCATATGTTAGACATTGCCATTGGAATAATTTTCATATACTACTACCATTACCAAACCTTAGTACCTAAAGGTTTTCCTAGGTGTCACAAGCGTATGGGCGCTTCTTTGCGATTGTTGCGACATCTAGCGGATTATGGTATTAAGTGTGAGTTCTTGTGGTTGTAACGGTATCTAGTAAAATACGGTATTACCCCTTCATAAATTAAGAGTGTTGGCATATTACCAATAATAACTCTAAAATATTGCATTACAAAGAATAAATGCGCGAATCCGGGTGTAATTAGTTGCAATACATTGCAAATGTGAACTAATTAAATATCGCGTGCTGGGACTGTGCGGTGGGGAACTCCCTTTTTCATATTGTACACCGGTGGGTTGTTCTTTTGACGTCATATATATATATATATGGGAATTCCCTAAAGAGTCTGAAAGCGAGGCGTGTATGAAATTACGCATGGTGTTTGAGGAAGCCCCTTGGATTAAATGTTTTATACCAAATATACACACAAAAACACAACATTCACAATTCCATAAGGTAAATATAAACAACACACATTCTTAATTTACCTCTACACCATTAAATTGTTTTTATATGAAATATTTGGGTGGGTATTTATGAGTTCGTAACATCGTGTGTTGACAGCAAATGAGACCGAAATATTTGACGTCATAATTTCATGGAATTTCTGTGTGGGGATTCCTAATGTAGTTATTGCCACTAGATGTCTCCAATGTTTTGGGTGTGTTCGGTATATTAGAATATGTAAACAAGATAAAAAATTATGAACACATACCTAAATTTCAAATTCTTCCTCAATAATGGCTGCATTTGATGCCTCGTAGCTCATGCCTGGATTATAAATGTTGGTGTGCAGCATTCCACGCTCAAGTGCCTTTCTTGCTCGTCTTCTTACCAGAATTCGCATAAAAATACAGGTGGCGCCAACAACCAACAGAGTCACCACAATCCCCGCGCTTGCATATGCCAATGCGTACCCGAGTGATGGTTTTTGGTTGGTGTCTAAGGGTGTAGTTGTCGTCCTGTTTAATTCTGGTGGGTTAGATGTGTAGGCTTCAGTTGTTGATGAAGGAATATGGCTTGTGGAAATGGTTGTGGGTGTTATATAGTGTGTGGAATCTCGGCTTATCGTGGGAAACATTGTGGATGTTGAGGGACCAGATGTGGTCGGTTCTGTGGCTGTCACCGTGGAGAAAGAAAAGGTGATTAATGAAGTCGATGGTTGTTCGGTAGGGGTTCCTGTGTTCTTCAAAGTTGTTGTGGATTTAAAGCTACAATCGGATATTATCTCGTATGAAATATCTCCAATGGGAATTGATGAACAATTAAACTTGTGTCCCTCTTTTACCATTGAAATATCAATTAGTTCAAGGTGCTTAAAGTGATCCTTTAAAATGTTGTGTTTAAACTCTTCAATGCCACAGCCTTTCCAGTCCAAATGTGTTTCAATTTGATTAGTTTCTATTGAATAATCAAATGGGGAATCCTCTGTCCGACACACCATTCGCCTTTCTGCTGAATAACATGTGCAATAATCGCATATGTCTTTAGATGCAACTTCTACAATTAAAATACCAACGAAAAAAGCAATAATCTTCATGATTTCGCGTGTGTTGTGGGCGATTATCGGTGATGAGTTCAGGAGAAAAAGGAAAGGACACCTCTGTAAACTGATGTATATACACACAGATTAGGATGTCAGTAAAATTGGGTTATTTGAAACATCTTAAATAATGGACAAGGGGGGGTTTGGTGGGGATCTATATATTTGTATTAAATAATCGTTCATAAATGCGGGATGATTATGGAATATTCCAACACACCATTTCCCCCCCTTCCTAGGTGTAAACACCCTCACCCCATACTTCGAACCACCTGTTTGGGTAAGTCCACAATAGGGTAAGGGATGGAAGGGTAAATTGTCGTGTGTGCCCTCTTGTGGGGTGTTAACAAATTACAATCGGATATCTTTTACCGTGGTTTAAGACTCGCTAAAAATGAAGATCGTTTTTATAATTATGTGTCTCATTTCTGTGGTTTCTACATTTCACATTTGTAGCTACTGCGCTTGTGAAATGAGCAAAATAGTTTGTCGAAATGTTGACGTCCTACGAATTGTTAACGAGCAGGTTATGTACCACACAAGGGAATTAGACTTAAGACTGTGCCGACTAAACATCGTGAATATTGACCAACTTCAAAGGACATTCCCGAATCTGCTATTTCTCGACCTTCGACTGACGTCTGGATTTGAACCATGTACTCTTCAAAACCAAGGTAAACAAATATCCGCAAGGGTTAAAACCGATTGTGAAGAAAAAGAAACCCCCTTACAAACACTGAATTATGACTCCAGCGATGATCAACCTAAGGACATACCTCGTCTTGGTCTAAATAGACCTGAAAGTGTTGACTTCAAAACAACAGACAACTCTGAAACATCCGTCGACTCAGTTCCTTCTAAAATTGCATTGAACGAACTAAAATCCCAACACGTGAAACCTGAAAACCCACTCATTGATGATGTACAAGAGCCTGCACCTGAGTCTATTTACCCTGAGGGTAATGTTATTGTTATTTCACCTAATAACGATAATTCATATGCAGAAGACATTGTGTTAACCCAGGTAAAACATGAAGGTCTACCAACAAGTGAAAATTCCTTTCCCGAAAACATGCAACATGTAGAATCTGTACACACTGAAGATGTCACGAAAGAAAATCTACACCAAGGCACACCTGAAACGAAAAACATTCTGATAAGTAAAATTCCATTAAACGAACTAAAACCTCAACATGTGAAACCTGGGAATGCATTCATTGATGATCTACAAGAGCCTGCACCTGAGTCTATTTATCCTGTGGATAATGTTATTGTTATTTCACCCAATAACGATAATTCGTATGTACGAGCAAGTGAAGATTCTTTTCCTGACAACATGCAACATGTGGAATCTGCACACACTGAGAATGCCACGAAAGAAAATCTACCTCAACCTACACCTGAAACGAAAGACATTGTGATAACCCACATAAAACATGAACCTCTACCAACAAGTGAAGATTTCTCCCTGGAAAACACACGAGAACTACCACCAAACAACAAAGAAACCTTGGCAGTATTTCACAATATTAAAACCGAAAAAGACAGCAAAAGTGTTTTAGAACATGAAGATATTGAGTTAGGTATGGTAAAACATGAACAACCTATTATTGTCTCTAACATTAAACCAGAACAGGTTGAGGAAATAAGTGTTATTGGACCCCCCTTAGAAAAATCAAATGCCTCCCCAGTTCCTTCAATTTATATTCGACCACCGCATCCTCCTATCAGACCAACTAACACTAATGCAAACAATAACATTCCGGTACCTATTGTTCATCAAAATCAGGTCATCCCAAACGATTATTCACAAGAAACCCAGTCTGTGACAATTCAGGCAGATTTTACAAAGGGCATATTAACAGTTTCTGGGATAACATGCGCTACTTCTGTTGTCATAATATTAATAATATTTACATTGTGTTTCTGTGTGCCCAAAAGAAAGGTCTTTGAAGTTCTGAAAATGTTAGGTTTGAATAACAATTGTATTCAGGCAATGCACCCTGACATTTCAGAAATGGAAATGTTGGAGTTTTCACCGTCTGTCTATTCTACCCCCAATGAAAATTCCACCAAAACGCGAGAAACCATAAATGAATTAAACACCACATTCTCCACCGAAAATGAACGTAATCTCACACCAGAAGCCAAAATTAGCCCACCCAAGTTTGAACCCACTCCATCCAAAAAAACAAAGACATCTCGTTCGAACTCGCAGGTAGCAAATGAAACCCCCAAAACAAGTAAAAATAGCCACCCTTCAAAGAGATGTTTAATTCCTGCTGTTTCACAGATACCCGTTCGAATTCCAACTAACACCATACCAAAGTATTCAAAAAAAGAAACTAACGAGACCCCACACAGCTCATGTAAAAAAGATTCGCATGTAAACCCCCGTGCCAAGAACACCAAAATTAAAACTCAAAAAGAAAAAACTCCAACACCACCACCTGTACCCCCTAGGCGTGGTGATCGCGTTCGAAATAGGCCAGACTATTATCAGGCATAAAATGCGAATTATGTTACTATTATTGTAAGTTGAAGAAGGGTTTATATTTTTAAATATAAAAAGACCAAACGTGTACAGAAATTGTAACAATGTGGTATTGTTACAATGTTACTATTATTGTAACATGAAGAAGGGTTTATATTTTTCCTTAATTTTTACTATTGAAATTGTAACACCGATGAGATTTAACACGTGTGTATATCTATATCAAATGTGTCAACTGATATGATCAACCATTGTTAACAATCTCGATTTATTAAATAACCATCTGTAAAATTCATATCCTTATCTTTAGCTTGTAAGTACGTGTATAATATGAAACACGAACCACTAGCACATAACAATGGCAAGGTGAGTGATTGTTTTATGTGAACATTAATTCTGCATAATTTAAATCATAATTAATAACTTGTAATAATTGTAATTAATATATTGCAGGAATGTAGAGCATGTTACTGACATAGAACTTTATGAACAAAGTTTTATGTTAAAATCCGAAATGAATAGGTTGGGAAGACAGTTAAACCTTTCAGAAGCTGAAATTCACTCAAAGGTATATACCACAATTCTAATGTTCTAATGTCATATTTTCCTGGTGTTGGGTGTAATATATAAAGTAATTAAGTATCTACAGGATATTTGCAAAGGAATACATCCTTAAATAGCTCATGTAATGTCTAATACAAAAACATCCGCATAATGTTGCACCCCATAGTAAATTACGTTCACCGTAAGGTGTCCCCCTCTAGTGGATAAAACCCTAACCTCAAACTTGTTTTAAATATGTGTGCACGCGTGACCCTGTAAACGTGTGTATGGGTTCTTTATTGTATACATTTGTTTTATGTATACTTATTACTATAGTTGTTAGTGATATTTGTTTATTTTGTGATGTGTAAACTCTTAGTAATATGGTTTATTCCATATTAATGTGATAGATCCAGCTAAGTTGTGAATCTATATATATATATATATATATATGGGTCAAATATTTAGAAAATGTACAATTGGCAGCGGTAAACATTTAGTAAATTCTGTTAAATTAGACTGGACTTTGGTCGATACTGGTTAAATTCGAGTATATTTGGAATTGCATTGATTCTAGAAAAGTTGAATTGTACATTTACTGAAAATTTGACCCATATATATTCCATATAGCAATAGTGATATTTAAATAGCCTTTAGTGGTATTGATAAGGTATTGGTAAACTCATACTCGTGTTAGTGATATTAATAAAATGTGATCGACCTCGGTTGGTGATATACATTATTAAGTGCAGAGGAAATATATTCCAAATACCCATTGTTGTGGTGGCTAGTGTTTAGTCTCAAGGGTGTACATAAGGTATTGCATTTGTGTCATTTAATAGATCTTCAATATATTCCATAATATTGTAACAGTTATATAAATGTGATCGACCTCGATTGGTGATATACATTATTAAGTGCAGAGGAAATATATTCCAAATACCCATTGTTGTGGTGGCTAGTGTTTAGTCTCAAGGGTGTACATAAGGTATTGCACTTGTGTCATTTAATAGATCTTCAATATATTCCATAATATTGTAACAGTTATATAAATGTGTTGCTTAGTTCATTTGTTGTGTAGTATATTCCATTATTCATAAAGATGCAACAAATGTGTATTCTAAGATTGGCATAAACTTTGGGTAAATATGTATTGCGGAGTTAGAGTAATAAAAATAGATAAATAACCAATTCTGTCTTTTAATTAATTACAGGTACAAATGGCATATTTGAATTTGGTGGTCGACAAGTATGTTGGTACAATATACACCATGAATTCTAGAACTCTTAACATTCGTGCGTCATATCAAAGGGTTGTGGATGCTATGGATGCTATGGATGACATTCAAGAGGAATCATCAGAAAGAAGATCTTAAATATAACCTGTTCTTAAAATAAATAGAAGATTCGTTTTTGTTTTCATGTTTATTTGTAAATTATAAATTCATATTCTGTATTAATTCAGTAGTTTATTCATTCATAGATCTTCCAGAATTTTGAATTCTTCCTCGAACTGCATTTGGTTGAAATCAAGCTCGTTCAAGTTTTTGTTCCGCAAAACCTCTGCGATAAGGCTTTTGGGAACTGAATCTGGAATTCTGTAGTGGGTGGCCATTTCATCGGCTGCCTGTATTAGCCTCTGGTTGGAGATGCGAAGATTTGCTCTGTGAATATCCATCACAGTAAACGACTTTGGGGGCTCTACCTGCTGCTGCTCTTGGGGAAGCTTGTTGTTTGAAACCGCCCACATCGCTACACATTCAGAAAAAAGAAGATAGTTAAAAGTCTTAATAACTATCTCCTTCATCGAGACGGTGTGATTTGACTCACTATCGTAGTCAATGTAGGCTCTCGAATCCTCCTGTCTCGATAAAGCCCCAACAGCTTGGGCCTTGCAGGAATTAAAGGTTAGGAAAGGGCTCACAGAGGATTCTATTTTAGAATCACCCGATTTTATGTGCCACATGAACATCTCCACGCGATGACCCCTATTCTTTTTCTTCTCCCCCTCGTCTTCCTCTTCCATGCGTTTGCGTTTAAGTGGGTTTGAATCCACCTTCTCAGCCACCAGCTTCTCCAGGGATATTAACTCATCCATGGTTAAATTAAAGGAATCCCTTCTGTAAATGTAAAATATATAATATATTACTAACAATTCCTCATTGTTATGTATAGTTGGCAAGCAAAATAACAGGTGGCACCACTAATACTTTAAAACATTACCCAAAGAGTACTTAACATTACACATCAAATAAATAATATTGTAACATAATAAATAAATTATAAACTTACGCAATCCTGTCTCCCAACTCATTAGTGTGTACGAAACACACGTACTCCTCCTCGTAGAAGTAGTCCAGCTCTACTTTCCACGAGTCAGTATGCGTTATGGTGTTGCCTGACTTAATTTCTTCCTTCCCCGCAAAGGCTTTCTTTAACAACTCCATATTCGTGGTAACATACCGGACATAGTCGTCCTTTTTCCTGATCAATGTAATTTTACCACCACGTTTGAACTCGACACTGACATTGTCTGATAGTTTAATGGGAGCCATTGTTAAAGTTGAAAGTTTGGGTGCACTTGTTGAAGAAAGGCTGCTGAGTGATGTAGTGAGGTGTGTGCCTTCTTTTTATATAATTTGGGTGTGGGAACTTTAAAACTAAATAACGTCTGTTTTGTGAAATACTCCAACATTAATCCCTTATTCACACGATCTACAATGGAAATTAACATACCATATCACCATTAATTACTTATCCACCAAATCTAGTGGGAATTAACATGTTTTGTTTCTATCAATGTGTTAGTTGATTAAATTTCATAAATATTCAACATATAAGATTATCATATCCTGTTAATCAATCTTTAAACTTCATGTTACTTTCCCATGATGTTTTAGTGTGATGTTAGTAATAATAAATGTATCAATGTGTTCGTTTTCTCATTGTTAATTGGTTTCCATAAATACCTAGTATGTGTAAGATTATAATATTATCCCTTGCTAATCAATATTTTAAAATTCATAATGTTACTTTGACACAATTGTTAGTGTCACGTGACTAATAATTAATCTATCCTAATATATATATATACAACATAATAAAATAAATGTTAAAGTGTCCCTATGCTGTATGTTCAGGTGTTGTTTAACAATTCCTTTATAATATATCTCATATTAATGTAATTAGATTATGGTGTAACAGTTTTTATTTGTTACAAGGTCACGGTCTTTAATGGGTTTAACACCGCATAATCTAATCTATTAGCATCTGTTGTTTAAACATGTTTAAGCATGTCTAAAGATAAGAGGTTGTTCTATTTATGTGTCATACGTAATTAGGTCAGAGTGTAACAGTTTTAGTGGTCACGTGATTATCGTTATCTAACAAACGCCTGAAACATCACTTGCTGTGCAACTCCCCCTCTACTACTACTTCTAACCCAGGACCGGGAGGGAAGTCATGGAGCAGGGGACTGGAAGAGGGTGTGACAAAGACCACCTGTTCCTGTCAGTTTAAGTGTCCAGAGAATTACTGTTCTCATTGGGTTTAAGAAATGTTTGTTTCTTAAAGTAGATCTAAAGGAATTGATTTTAATAAGAGTTTCCTGCATCATAGTCAATCTAAAAGTCATAAAAGTCAATCGTTAAGTCAGAATAGTCCAAGGCAATCATAGTCAAAAGTCAATCATAGTCGGAAAAGCCAATCGAAAAGTCAACCCATTAAGTCAATCATGAAGTCAGAAAAGTCAATCGGAAAGTCAAATAATCAATCATAAATCATAAGTCAGAAAAGTAAATCGGAAAGTCAGCAAAGTCAATCGAGAAGTCAGAAAAGTCAAATTAGTCAATCAAAACAGTGAGGATAGTCAATCATAAAAAGTGAGGATAGTCAATCAAAAAGTCGAAAGTCAATCAAAAAGTCAATTGTAAAATCAAAAGTGGAAATAGTCGATCATAAAGTTAGAAAAGTCAATTGTAAAGTTAGAAAATCAATTGTAAAGTCAAAATAGTCAATAGTAAAGTCAAAATAGTCAATTGTAAAGTCAAAATAGTCAATCGTACAATCAGAAAAGTCAATCATAAAGTTGAAATAGTCAATTGTTAAGTCAGAATAGTCAATTGTAAAGGAGCAAGTCAATCAGAAAGTTAGAAAAGTCAATCAGAACGTTAGAAAAGTCAATCAGAAAGTCAGAAAAGTCAATCAGAAAGTTGAAATAGTCAATCAAAAAGTTGAAATAGTCAATCAAAAAGACAGAAAAGTCAATCAAAAAGTCAGAAAGTCAGAAAAATCAATCGAAAGTCAGAATAGTCAATCGAAAAGTCAAAACAAGTCAATCAGAAAGTCGAAATAGTCAATCGAAAAGTCATAAAGTCAGAACAATCAATTGGAAAGTCGAAATAGTCAATCGAAAAATCAGAATTGTCAATCGAAAAGTAAATGGCATTTTGCGGTTAGGAGCAAGATGGAAAAAAAAATTCCGTCCTAATGGGATTTTAATGACATTTGCGGTTTGGAGCATTTCAATGGCATTTTGCGGTTGGGAGCAAGACCCTAGATAAGGTAGATGAAAAAAAAATGAAAAAAAATGTTCTGTTCTAATGGGATTTTAATGACATTTGCGGTTTGGACCATTTCAATGGCATTTTGCAGTTGGGAGCAAAACCCGAGATAAGGTAGATGGAAAAAAAATGAAAAAAAAAAAATTTCTGTCCTAATGGGATTTTAATGACATTTGCGGTTTGGAGCATTTCAATGGCATTTTGCGGTTGGGAGCAAAACCCTAGACAAGGTAGATGGGAAAAAAATGAAAAAAAAAATTTTTTCTGTCCTAATGGGATTTTAATGGCATTTGCGGTTTGGAGCATTTCAATGGCATTTGGTTGGGAGCAAGTGAAAAAAAAATGATAAAAAAAAATAAATTCCGTCCTATAAGCTCGAACCACTAAATAAGGCCCATAAACATTATGTTTCCAGACATCTCTCCAATTGAACCCTGATAGCTTTTTATTTTTCTATACGAGTTCTGAACAAGTATATATATTATCAGAGCTTACAATGTGGGGAAGGGTTTGGTACAACTGTCACTTTTTAGAAATTATGTTTGATGGTCAAGTTGCCATGGCAACTGTTTCTGAAAAATTTTGAAATTGTAAAAACATAAGGACTTTGTGGCAATCAAATCCCTCTCATTTGATGAAAAATTGATGAAAACTAATTTTATCTCTGCAAGTTGTGATGAACAAATTTCCGCATCTGATGATATATCACATGTGTGATTCCGATATTGTCCCAAGTAATAAAAACAGTAGGAGTCGAGCGACAAAATGGTAAAAAATGACCAATTTTGGCCTGGTTTGGGGAGACATCGTTTAATCAGAATGATAGACCTCCCAGATTATTTCATAAGGCTGATGTCCAAATTCCATTGATGATATGATGTATTGTAGATATTGAATTCTCAAAAAATTAGCTCTAAGGAGAAATGAAATGAAATTAAACTATTGTAAATTCAATTGGAATACTAGTTAAAAGGCAAATATAGCCCAAAATATGGCCAGAGTGATGACATTACCAAATAAGGGAGCATAGTTAGGCTTAGTTGGTCGCCATGGTTACATCAGTGATTTTGATTAAGAAAAACAATTCAAATCTCAAGTAAGGCTCTAAAATTATAAATATACCAAATTATAAGTTACTCATTCCAGATTTAAGTGCTGAATTTTATATTTCTATAAGTGTCCACGTCATGGGCCTTATTTAGTGCAATTACCAAGTGAAAAAAAAATGATAAAAAAAAAAAATTCCGTCCTAAGGGAGGAGTAAAGCTCTGCCCTGGAGGATGGCTTACATGACTGTGATGTAGGATGTACTTATAAAGTTTGAGAAACTTCACAACTTTGGTTCTATATGGGCCACAAATTTGATTTAAAGTTCTATTTCACTCTGACAATGTGACTAGCACAGCGGATTTTGAATTATACATTGAGTTCTGATTTCTAAAAAGTTCTAAAGAAAAGGACAGCCCAACTGACCCCAGTGACCCCACTGGCACCCCCAGTTGACCCCAGGGTGATATGCAAGAAGAAAGGAACTGATTGATGTTGACAGGTGTGGAATGTGTCAACCCATGGGATGGAGAGTGTGCCCAGTGACCTCACCAGTCACCCCTGTAATTTGCTAAATAAACTTTCTATGAGATGTTCAAAAGTTTAACATCAAATTTCGCCTAGAAGGAAATGTTTTACAGACACCAAAATAAGGGAATCTATAGAATGGTTGGAACATTGGCCGACCTCCAATTTGCTTAGCTGTACTACAACCAGAAGACAGTTTACTGGGATGTCGGTTTGGCCACTGTGACATCGGATATAATGCTCCATAAGAATTCCAGGAATGTGCCAAACTCTCAGTATATCTATAATAAGAAAGGCTTCCGCATTATCATGCGAATAGCCTTAATAACATGGTAATTAATATCATAATACTTATTAACTTATTGTCTTCATTATTCACAAAGCAGACTCTATGCTATAACTATCATACATTTCTAGCCAATTAAAATTCCCTTTTATTTGATACTTTGTAATCACACGTAAATAAGGAAAGTCTGTGCAGATCTGTTTATAATTGATTACTCATGAGTTTCTTAGAAGGATTTGGCGTCTTCAATCTATGGAACACAGTAGATCTTATTGGAAACATTGTAGTTTGACTGGCAATAGAATATACAACTACCTACCCAATAAGAGTTTGGAACTGCCGAAAGGAGGAGCAACCATCACATTTGGCGGGCAGATGACAGCATCCAGTTTAGCATTCATCCATTCATCATGAATGTGTCTACGATATTTCTGTGTAATGGAAACATCACATTGACACCACTCTAAATAAAACTTGTCAGTCCCTTGAAGAATAATATCTCAAACTGTACTGTTACCACTCCACTCAATCAATGACTCCTAGATACTTAATGCTATTCTGCATTAAGTGAATATTTATCAAATCTTGAAGTTTTAATTGGACACATAGTTCAATATATCATACACGGTCTACTGAATCCTTAGGGAATACTTAGTAGAGTATAATTACTATTAAAAGTATATGAAATACATTACCTCTAACGCATATGCTTTGTCAAAGAATGATACAACATCTCTGCAAATAGAACACAAATAGTGCTGATGAACAGAGACATTTTTTTATGGAAGGTATACATGGGAGGTATATATCCCAGCAATTACATCAGCACGACATTCCCCAATAAAAATTAATGATTATTAGGTTTCCTTGTATTGTTGGTTTTTTCAAAAAAAATATCTTTATTCCGTTATGTATTGCTACATAAACACTCTCAAGTAGAGTTTGTCATACGAAAATGTGATCTGGAATTATATAATTTGTTAATGGATGACATTTAAATTTTTGGACAACTTACACAGGGCCTACTTGTAGAAAATATTTTTCTGCGGTTTCAGGACTCTAGAAATAAAA
This sequence comes from Sthenelais limicola, assembly GCA_942159475.1. Lineage (NCBI taxonomy): Eukaryota > Metazoa > Annelida > Polychaeta > Phyllodocida > Sigalionidae > Sthenelais > Sthenelais limicola. Next base: position 63,045,790 of record OW804097.1, on the reverse strand, counting down.
CATTCATTCTTATATGCATACGCCCATCTGCCCATCCAACATTATAATTATACTATTGAATAGATCTGCTGCATTTTGTCTATACTGCTTCTAACACAGACCTTGCAAATGATACTCTAATCAATAAAGGTCATGCAAATTGAATTTGGTGTCTCTGTTAGTATAATCTAGTAAAGAAGCCTTTACCACAAGACGAACAAGGAAATCAAGTATTCTTCTAATATTGTCTGGAATAGGATGCCCTTTTGCAAAGTCAGCTATTGTTGCATCTATCCTATCATATTTTCTGAAATAAAATTACAATAACTGCAATCAATATTAATATTATCAACTATGCTTATAACAAAATATTATTATTATCAGCTATGCTTATAACAAAATGGGTGTCATTTTATATATGAGATCCGCTCCATCAAAATGAGTCCCATGTCGGCCAAATCGATTTTGGAGTTAGCTATTGGATGGGTAAGCAGCAGGAAAGAGCTTTCCAATGATGTATAGAGCTTAATTTTAGGCCTATTGGGTATAATTCTATGGTTGCGGTGAGTATTTAAGGGACGCGGTTACTGGAGGAGCCGGAAACTGAGATACAGCCTGTTTAAGTTCGGCGAGTGACCTTCGGCGCGCCATCCTTGGTTACGGGCATTTGTTATCAAGCGATTTCTATGAAATTTGGGACACACTTTACTAACTGCCATAGCCATAACATATACCAAATTCAGTTCATTTACTTAGTAACTTATCATTTTATCGCGCGATGAAAATTGGGTGAAATTTGGGCAAAATACATTTCTAGGAGACTTTTGTGGGATTTATGTCGGACGCGTCGTCATGCAAAATGACCAGTTCATATGATTGGATTTTTCTCAGATTTGGGGCAGGTATTATAGACTAGTAGGGCCACAATATATAAAAAAATCAGTGCATTTCATTTAATATTTTTTATTTTATTACCCTGTTAACACGAGTATAATAATTCTGTACAAAATTCTTTGGTGCAGTGCTTGCAATATATACATGATAACACACCTATTCATTCTAACAAAACAAAATGTACAACAGTATTCACCAGTAATAAAATCAGTAATAAAATCAGTAATAAAATCAATAAAATAGCAGTCAGCCCCTACCCCTACCCCTACCCCTACCCCTACCCCTCCCTTTACCCCTCCCTGGCCGGCGTTGCTCAACATTTCCCCTCCCCCTCCCCCTACCTCTCTTTGCTGGAGGAGGTGCAACCTCCCCATCCGAAGAAGATTCTGAAGATTCCCTTACCCTGCCCCTTCCCCTTACTGTTCCTCTACCCCTACCCCTACCCCTACCCCTAGCTTGAGGTTCCTCTTGAGGTTCCTCCTCCTCCTCCTCCTCAGAAGATTCATCACCACCTAATTCTAATGATTCATCAGAAGAAGATTCCCTGTCCCTTCCCCTTCCCCTTCCCCTTCCTCTACCCCTCCCTCTTCCTCTAGCCCTTCCACTTCCCCTCCCTCTACCTCTTACTGGGGCGACTGCAGGAGCCTGTACAATGTAGCCATCCCCCCCCCCCTCCCTGGCCCTTCTTCAGGTACAGTTGGTTTGGGGCACATAATGTCTTTGGTTTCTTCGGTACAAAAATCACGAATAGAATTAAAAAGATACCACTGTCTGTATGCAGACAGTCCAGGAGAAGGTACAATGGGTGGGTTGTCCTGAGGGACATCACCCACATCAACAGTAAGCATTTTAAAAGTACCACTATCTTCAGGGCCTACAAATGGCCTGAAAGAAATAACACCAGGTTTGTCACTAGAAAATTCAAAATGATGATACCCTTTGATACCTGGAAAAGATTTGGAGAAAGGTGACAGGAATGCCTGCCAGTCGTACAATGGAACAAAAACAGTACCCCTTTCATCACCTACAAGTTGGGCCTGGTTGACCCCCCCTGGCGTACTGCGCTGCACACTGGCTTTTAATTGCTGAAGAGAAGAAACGTTGTCCCGACGAAATTGTTTTTTCAAGAGACCAAAGCACCAGTCGGGGGCAAACTTAGTGTGCCCAGTAATCAAAAAGTTAAGTGTAATAGACCTGTGCCTTCCAGTAAGGACACGCCACATCAAATAGGCCAAAACATACCGGTTCTTGTTCTGGCCACTACAATTGTCACAGTTAAGATCTAAATCTTTCTCCCCCAGACCATAGTTTTCAAAGTAATGATTCAGATAAGAAATAACTGCATTTGACCCCTTACTGGTGCAATGGCTCTCATCTATAAGGTAGTTAACTTGTCTAGGCATTCCTTCCATGCAAATACCGAACAGGCCTACCTTCCTCGGGGTGAGAAAATAAAGGGGACCTGGTTGCATCGGGTAAGAAAGTAAATGCACTTGTTGTGCAAAGTCAAAACTGAGATGTACTCGAATGTCACATGAGCAAGGGGCATGTTTGCCAAGGGGGGGTTCACCATTGTCTCTGTACGCTTCTTTTGCATCAGCACAAAATTTCTGATAAAGAGTTCTTTCGGCGGTTACACTGTCTAAATGTTTCTGCTGTTTCTTTAACTTGGCAGCTTTCACAACATCAGGTAAATTACTACTACAGGAAATGTCTCTGTTATTACGCTGGCACTCCCAGCAGAGGTCTGTCATGGGACGACTTGTGACTATTTTAGGAAGATACTTGCGCCATAAATGACCAAAAGTGGAGTAGGCAACAGCCCTATTGCCAGTCTCTTGCATGGCTTGTGTGTAAAGACGATGAACTTCAGCTTTTGTAGAACGGCAGGGGAGAATTAAGATGTCGTCTCTGTGGTGAGAAGATACTCTGCCTGGCAAGACAAGAGCATGTGTTTCGGCATAAGATGTGATGAAGTTGATAGTGTTCTTCAGGTCATCTATTGGCAAAGACCTCACAGCACGGTGACCACCACCCTGTCGTGAACGAGTGACCAGACCATCCTCAGCGAAGGATTTTAGCAAAACTGTCAGCAAGTTTTGGCTAATCCTAGAAGTGAAGGGAGAGAAAAGAAATAGAAAAAATAATTAATAATAATTTAATCGTTGACAAAGGAAGAAATTGAACATAATGCAGGATCTTAAAATGACAATACCAAAATATTGATTCTTAGCAAATAATCATGTTATTATGAATAGCTATCTAATGTTCAGTATTAATGGGCACCACAAGATTCATGATAACACTCACTTGTAAAGGAATTTAAAGGTAGCTTTGCAAATAGGCTTGTTATGCATCCTGTAGTGGCTCTTTGGGTGTTTTCTCTCTCCCTTCCACTGGCGCCCCTTCTTGGTTGGACTGCATCGATTACTGTTGTCAGTAACAGTATTGAAAACGCCAAAGAGTGCCATGTCGAGCTCATCTGAAACGACAGTATAACAATAATGTAAAAATGAATTTGTGACTGACTAATATCACCGACACCAATCTTAGTCTGAGTCCCTACAGTTATCCTACGTAATTAGTTATCCTATGTAATTGGGTAGGACGTGTCCTCATTATTTAACAAGCTACAGCTTAAAATACTGATTAAAATACTGAATGAGTATTATACAGGCATGTATGGGCAATGAGGCAATAGAGAAAAACATTATTTTGAAATTACCTCGATGGATTTGGTCATGTTCCGACCGATGAGAAATGCGCTGTTCCACAGTGAACTGGTCTATGCATGGCCCGCCGTTAAACAATCGGCAGTTACATCTGAAATGGACAAAATCCTAGATTTTAATTTGCCCATAATGACACAAACAAACAATGTATTTTTAACCCTACATTCCACACGAGACGAGTAAGGAATCTCAGACGTCCCAAGTAAATAGCTACTCCCCAGATCTCGAGGGCCTTAAACTCCCCACGCACGAACAACACCATGCGACTTAAAACATACACCAATTAAATTTTAGAACCTCTAAATATACCCACAAGGTATCTAGCACATATAACAGCATTGGATTATAGATTTGGAATGATTTCCAGGGATGTACATAGCATAGTTTTCAGATCGCGTCCCCCAGCATGTCAACACACACGATAGAAAAGATGGCTGCAGAGCACCAACACTTACCGAAACGTGGAGCACTTTTCCCGTTCCTTGTCCACGACTGCCTGCATGTGATCAATAATAAGAATAGGTTCTGATGCTTCCTCAACTTCTTCTTCGTTCGTCTCCGGAGTTTCAGGCTGATCAGGGACGTCTGGTTCTCCATCTGAGTCAGATTCCACCGTCTCTGTTTCCTCGTTGAACACAAAATACTCTTCGATGAGGTTACGCCATTCGGCGTTGTCGACAACACCTCCCAAATTGGCTCGAGCGATGCCATTAAGAGCTTCTGCGACGGTGGCCTCAGCTTCCATGTTTAAATAATAAACCTTGGTCCATTTAAAACTTTGTTGGAGAGTAAAACACGTCTTGTATCGTCTGGAATCGAGGAATAACTGGTCGCTTTGATTCAAATCCAAGACCACGCTAGAAGATGGCGTCAGCCGGAAGTTGATCTTTCGGAGCGGCTGGACCAATCACAGGGCTGTATCGACCCCTCGTGGGCTCCCTTGACGACCCTAGCAACCATTGTTTACGCCGAATGCACTTGGAGAGAGCTCTGTGATTGGTTTACTTACGCGGCGATTCAAAAGGGAAGAATCCCATTGGCTAGAGGAGATTCGCGGCTTTCCGAGGATACCAAATGTGCTGGGGTACCCTACGATCAAATGTCCACGGCGTACGAGTGAATTTAGTGAAAAATAGCCTTCGGCTCCTTTGTTTAAACCCATCCAACCATGTTAGGAAAATGTTTACCGGCCGTTATGAAGCGTAAATAATTGTTTTTGGTACAAAATATTTTCCAGTCTCAAAAAAAACATAATAAAGATTAATATTACGGGAAAAAAAGTTTTCGACCGAAAAAGTCCTATACCACCTTTGGAGCCCTATATCTCAAAATGAAAGTTGCCGACATGGGACTCTTTTTGATGAATCGCCTCACATATTGAAATAAGATATTTACTTGTCCCTAATATAATATGCGTGTTCTGATGTGAATTCCATCTGCAATATGCCACTTATGCTAGTGAGGAACAAACCTATACTTTTGTACTTACAACTTCTCACCCAGGGGGGTGCCATCCACTGAAACCAATCTAACAAATAACTCTATAGATTTTTCCATATCCGGAAGCTGCCACTGTACCAGCTGAAGATCAATGAAACAGTTTGTTGTGAAGTTTGTTAACTCCATAGTTATATCCCTACATACATGTACATGTTCTGAAGCTTTTTGTAGCCCCTAACATATGGTAGTTAATGCATGCTTTATAGACATGTTTATTTAATACACATCATACTGTACTACATGAATATTTATGGAACAAAATTTACCTCATGGCCCTCCTTCACAAGCTTACTAACTGTCTCAGCAACAGCTCTCTTACAGGCAGAGAAAGTGGGGAACATGGGGTTTTCTGTGTAGTATCCAATTCTTAGTTTTCTGCTAGATGTGTATTCCTGGAAATAGAATTTAATATATAAAGTATTATATTATTATAAATTCCATTTTATTCATACAATTGTGATTGCACTGAGGTGGGATACCAGCCCCTTTATCAAAGATCCAACATTACGCTAAATGCTTATTATGCTAGACAATGCTTACTACATAGAATAATGAATGTGAACAGACTTGACTCAGAAGGATCTATAGAAGTAGAAGTAAGATGGTAATTATGTTTTATGATCAACCTCCATAACGATCTCAAAGTGAGACAACCTTTTAGCTGAGTAACTCAGTCTGATTGAAAAAAGTGGTACTGGTCATTATGTCCTTTTGCAGACATAAGTCATATGCTGAGATTTGTAAATAATTGATTACCTTGATATCAAAATGCTGACATGGAATGCTTGGATCATATTTATTTATATCACAGTTCTCCCACAATGCTCGCATGTGAATAACCAAACCCTCCACATCCCTGCACATTGGTCCCCACGCTTCATGAACTGCAATGAGGGTTAATACGGATAAGAAAAATAATTCAATTTGTAAGTCTACTTTAATAAGTCAATAAGTCTACTTTAATAAGTCAATAAATATGTGGGTTTGATTTACAATTCAGACAAGGATTGAGGAAGGCATATATATAGTTAATTATAGATGTCATTTTTGTCTGAATTTGTTTCTATTTAATTAAGGCGTAAAAGAACTATGAAATTGTCTTTGAGTTGAGTGATCCATAGGATCTACTTATCTACACTTATCATTGGTCACCTACATGCATTCATGTTGAGTGGCATATCAAAGGCCATATTCCGCCAGCTGCAAGAAAGAAGATTTAAAAAATTCTTATTTCAAGGTATAACTTTTCCAACTTTTAATATGATTTAATTTGATCCAGCAAGGGGCGATTCCCATATGATCAAAGCAGTTCAATTAAGGTGTTAAAAGGTAAAAGAATAAGAGTAAATATCAAATGGAATAACGAATAAACTCCACAGTGGAAAAAACAAATGGTACCTGTTCCTTTCAGCTGTGGGCTTGAATCCTTGGATGCCACAGTAATGTGCTGGTACTCGGATAGAACCAGCAAGATCACTACCGACCCCAAGTGGTGAACCATGGCAAGCTATTAAAGCAGCCTCTCCACTAGACGAGCCACCTGGTCCACGTTTTGGATCAAAGGGGTTCAACACAAGACCATTGATAGGGTTCCCTGGTTCAAAACTGCAATATTGATCAGTACAATTAGCCAGTATGCAGAATATGTTAAAAATAAAACTGTGTGTGTAATCAAAAGCAAAGTTAGGCCTATATTGCATTGTGGATTTAAAGGGAACACATCACAGACATTTAGGACAAAGCTCTTATATCATTTATTTAGCAGCAATTGATAACAGACATGATCAGGTATTAGAAGGTTATATAGGATCATATGAAAGTACACTGTTCTCTGATTTGGTGGAATAAAGGACCAGAAGCCATCATGGATATCTCTTTCGACCAATCCCCACTAAGGAGCAATATTAATTTTGACATATTTCTGATCCTGTTTCTTCTAGGTCCACTATACTGTATTTGTATTTGTGGCCAGTGAATAGATCCATCCTCACCTCATTTCTGTCTGGGGAACATTTGTCTTGACGAAAGGCACAGCGCCATGATCCAGAAGAACCTATTTAAATTGATTTGATTATCATTACGCTGATTGGTATCCAAATTGCACATATATATTGCTGGTTGCTAAATATGACCACTCCCCTTTAAGTATTAGAAACAAAGCAAATACAAGACAATGATATATTATATATTTAATTGTTCTAAATACTATACCTGCAATGGGACCCCATTAGATTCATGCTTAATTCCAATGAATTCCTCAAGTCCTATCGTATTTTCATAACCCTTCAGAAATAGAAAATGAATTCCATGAAAAGATTCACATAATATATCATATCATAATTATACAAGATCACAGGTTTGTAACCCAAAATATTATTTGTACATGACTTGAACTCTTGCTATGGTAGTTTGTAAAAGTCAACTCATTTGTACAAATGTAAACATGTCCAGCATACAGTGAATTATAATTGACTGCCAATGAGATGTAAAACACAGTACCTTGATTCCAACATCATCTTTGATGGAAATAGGAACTCCCCACAACAATCCTTCCCTAGGTCCCTGTTCCAACTGCAATGCTCTTTCCTTGAACAAAATTATTGAATGTAGAGTATGTTCAATTTGGTTATTAAGTTCTACTATACCACCAATCATTCATATATGATATAGCATAGCTCTGATGGGAGTTAGGATGTGTTCTAATTTGTATAGTATCAAACTTTTGTGGTTATTGTGTGGACATTTTTAGTAGAACCCTCTCATACCCAACCTACCTGTACATCCCCTCACAAGAACTTTCATACCACATCCAAGGCCACTCATACTATAATATCCATACTATACACTCCTGTAGCTCTTCCTCACTTAACCTGTCACCAACTTACATTTCCCACCCACCCTCACCTAGCACCCATCATCTCCCTTATTCGTTCATCCCCCTACAGGGGCTGACGTGATTAAATTTTACACATCAAAAAGGTATAAAATCCAATTAATTTTTATTTTTATGAAGATAAATTTCAAACAAAACAGTTTTAATAAATATATTGAAACCGTTCTCCACAACCGGTTCCAATCCCTTATTTCACTCAATGATTATGATACATCTTATTAAGTACTAGCTTTCCACGGGCTATTCAGGACTCCTGTCATTTGATACCACTTTATATTATACTACAAATAAACAAAACAATTCTGATTAGATGTGACAGTTATACTTTATACCTGCAACCTTCGTACATATAATGATCAAGAACTTCTCACCTCTGCTTCAACGATGGCTTCGATCAGACAGTTGGTTTTATCATGAGCCCGCAAGGCCTGTGTAAAATGTATCAATGGTGTAACATCATGGCGAAATCTATATGGTATTAATATGTCAATTTAAATCCACTCTGATTATAATCAATTGTCAGCTATGTCTATCAATGGGTTCCTATATACATGTGTATGTACATGTATACATATGAAAGAGAATGGACTTCATAATGATACCGGGACAAAAACCAAATTGAAATTAAAAATCTAAGCATTTGATTGAAGGTTAACTTCTCATAGATTCAAAGCTATAAAAAATAACCTGGGTTTGATATGCCTGCAGTGCATTGATCGGACGAATCTTCCCAGACTTGAGTTCCTGGATGAGATTCGACAGTGAGAGATGTGTAATTCTTTTAATTTCATCTTCCTACAAATATAAAAGGAACATTATGTTTTCTATGGATACGGTGAAGAAGAATCGATGGAATCATAGAATTGGTATATATATTATATGTATTCAATACATAAAGTCCTTGAATATTTAGCATGGAAGATATGTATAGAAAGAATATGTCAGGATAACACAATCCCCATCCATCATTCCATTCCACAGTATGTGCTTGACTAGCTTTGACTGGCCCCTTTTCAACTGTCATGAACTTTCGCAGACGGGTACATTGCTAGCTTAAAATTATGACTGGCCACGGACAACATACATCCAAAATAATCCAGGTCAAATATTATCAAATAAAAACCTAAAGTATAGACTAACTGCTACTATGGATGTCATTAAATAACAGACATTAAGTAAGTAAGCATCTTTACCAATATTTTTTTTCTTTTTTAGGACATTTATACAGCAAGTCAAACAATACAGTGAAACATAATTTGACGTAGGCTCACGGGATTAATTTGGATACGAATTGCCATGATTTTCCGCCAATGCTACCGCTAGTATTTTAATGCTTATGCTAATGAATATAGGAGTATACATAAATGTGGTACATATAATTGCGTTTTTCTGTTTCAAGGGTCAGCGAGAAGTTTCTGCGTGGCCCATGTTTGCATTTGTGTCTGTGTTGTTGTTGTTTTAAAGTGCAATTCTCGCCCTTTCATAAGCTCTATCAAATATCTTCAATACTCAAATATATTCGAACTTACCTTTAAATTATTCTCTCTCACTCTTTCCCTAAGTTCTTCAATCGATCTCTCATTTTCGCAGCGTTTTGCATTCCGTCTTTTATCATTAACCCGCAAATAATATTGTCTCTTCACAAACCCTAAAGTTCTGTAAGTTCCATACACTCCAGCTGTAGCTAAACACACTTTAGTCAAGGGTGGAGAATTGGATATTTTGTTCCAAAGATCCACCTCCAAGTATTTATGAATAGCTCCGGCATAGGTTACTAAAGATGCCATAGTAAAATGTATGTGTTATCACGATCTAATATTGAGGCCACATAAACAGGGACCACTATAACTGGGGCTGTATATTGGATAGATATCCCAGCTAAGCATGTACAAGGTTCGCCTGTGTACGTTTGCACATGGCTGTTTGCAGTGGGGTTGGCGCACAAAGCTGACACTCGGATACTCAGGGGAGTTAACATTTTAAAAAAGAGTATTCATCTATTTATTTAGTAAGTTCACACAATAATCCATGGTGGATATGCATATTAATATGCAGTAATATATTTAGATATTTTATTGGCCTTTAATGAAATAAAAAAATACAAAAACTGGTTCCGTTTGGATAGTGTCCATATATATACATGGTTGTCCTACTTTGCCCAGAAATAGTATGGACCCGTGTATGTGTTGTCGATCAAGTTGAGTCTACTAAGTTGTCTATATTCGGCCCAGAAATGTTGGGTTATTGATGTAATTATATGTATTCAATGCCGTTTTGAGTAATAATTATCACGTCAGGGATAATTATACACTAATGTATTATGTTGTATTTTAATTGGGCCCGAAAACCCTGGGAAAAAAGAAGAAAATATTGTATATTTCCCTCTTCTTCGGTGCACTACTATGTGTCATTTCATTTTCTCTCATGACGAACAATTAGATAACTTAAATTAAAAGGCAATTATTAACCCATTCGCGGCGGGATGATGCCTCGGGGCATCATTGTGACGTTGGCGTCATGGGCGGGATGATGCCTCGACGCATCATCACATAATTGGCGTCGTGGGCGGGATGATGCCTCAAAGCATTATTATGTCGGTAATCACTGAAACCTTTATAACTCAGGTATAAACAAACATATTTGAGCGAGATTTGGAATATATGTGGGGAATTATATTGGATTTATATGGAATAAAAATTTGTTGACATGTTTCCATGGAAAGTTTGGTAATTTCGTCATTGTTTACGTCATAAAACGCTGGAAATATTATTGACGCCGACAACAATGGCGGCCACAGACGGAGAATGGTCAGACCTTCCCTCTGACTGGGAAGACGATCTGCCGATTGTACCAAGAACACGAAAAAGACCAAGGAAGGAGGTTTCCAGCTCATCTGATAGTATACCATCAACCGACGATGAAGATGACACGCCCCTTATTAATCTGAAGACTGAAAAAACCGATTGTGGACGAGTATGGACCCAACAAGGCAGAGACATTCCCAGACCATCACCAACTGCTGACTTCAGCGAGGAAACTGGGCCAACGACTGAAGAAAAATCGATTCTAGGTATTTTTAATTTATTTCTAAGTCTAGAAATCATGACCACCATCGCTGAAAATACTAATCGATATGCACAAAAGCAAAATGACTGGATGAAATCGAGAAAATGGACCCCGCTGAACCTCCCGACCCTTCGCTGCTTCCTAGGCATCACATTTCTGATGGGCATCTTGAGAAAACCAAGGATAAAGGATTACTGGACTTCCAAGATCTCCTTACGAACTGACTACATTGCACAGACCATGACCAGGGACCACTTCCACCAGATACTGAGGTAGATATAATAAGAAATATGATTTAAATAAACAAATAAATGCCTAGAAAACAGATTTCCCGCCGTATTGTCTAGCTCCGAGGTCCGACAGAAAGTAACATAAAGAATCGGTCAGAAAAAGTTCCAAATTGAAAAAAAAATATTTTAAATTTACATCATATCATGTATGGGCATTCTATCAATGTATTATTTTGCTTTTATTAGATGTCTGAGCTATGGAGAAGGAACCAACGATGCCGAAGCCCAAGCAGACGACAACGACAATCCTGACGGACCCGAGCGACGACCGACGACCGAGAGAGTCAATTGGCTATTGACGGCATTTAACGCCCTCGCAAGCCGGCTGTACCGTCCCCGAAGGCACCTCTCGATCGACGAATCAATGATAAAGGTATTTTGAGAAATGTATTAGATATAATGAAAATAATACATAATAATTATAATCATGGCCTTGTATATGCTTGCTATTAGTTGGTTAATCAAATCTAAATCTTTTCTTTAGCACAAAGGCAGATGTCTACACAGACAATATAACCCAGCGAAACCAACCAAATGGGGAATAAAGATTTGGATGCTGGCAGAGTCCGTCACTGGTAAGTTTCTGCTTTGAATCTCTCTCATATTAGGCTATTCCATTGTCGGGTGGGAGAGGGGAAGGGTGGGAGAGGGGAAGGGTAATGGAGGGGAAGGGTATTCGCATTTGAAAAAGTTAAAGAAAAGCTTTTGAGTCGATACGTTGTGTGAGCAGACATAAAAAAAATCATCAACAGACTACAAGACTACATTCATGCTTATGTATTTTTATTATATTTTTCTAGGCTATGTGATGCAAGTGTCACCCTATTTTTCCGGCCGTGGAACCTTGAACCTGTACCTAGACGTTGTTAAACCCTTGCTGGCAGCTGCAGAAGTTTTGGGGAAGGGATTCTATGTTTTCTTCGATAATTTCTACACTACGGTATTTATGTTCGAGGATTTGTGTGAAAAATTTAAAACCTTTTGTTGTGGGACGGTTAGAAAGAATAGGAAGGGGTTGCCAAAGTCCATAATGGTAAAAAAACACCCTTCATTGAAGTTAAAAGGACAAATTATTTTTTCTCGATGTTGTAACTTATTATTATCTGCCTGGAAGGATAACAGAATAGTGCATGTATTGAGTAGCATCCACGGAACAGACATGTCGACTACAAAAAGAAGAACTAAGGATGCCAATGGATTCAGCCGTAAAGATTTCGATTGCCCAGTTTCAATTGTAGACTATAATAAATATATGGGGGGTGTTGATCTCTGTGATCAAATGATTAAATACTATTGCTTCGAACGAAAAAGTGTAAAGTGGACTACAAAAGTGTTTTGGTACGTTTTAGAATTAATGAAAGTCAATAGCCACATAATATATAATTCAGTTAACGAAAAGAAAATTCCATTGTATGATTTCTGCACTGTCCTTGCCGAGGAGTTATGTTCTGACTTTAGGAAACATAATTCCATTCCCCTTGCCATTGTATCCACCCCCGAAAGATTGAGTAGAAAATGTTTGCCTGTTAACCTTGATAATAAGACCTGGTGCAAATTGTGCGAGAAAAAGAACAGAAGAAATAAGGAGAGCAAAAGACATCAAACTAAATATGGCTGTAATAAATGCAAAGTCCATCTTTGCCTCCCAACATGCTTTACAGAATACCACAGCAAAAGAAAACTAGAAGAATAATATTATGTTTACTTACTTGTACATAGATATGTTGAATGACGACTGATGTTTATAATATATATAGTTCCATAATGACCAATGTCATTATGAATAAACTCCTTTGAATGTTATTTCCTGTTGTCTCCAATCTTTTCCGTTTCCTGATGAATAATCCAATAGTAATTCCATGAATAATAATCCAATGGCACTGCTTGAATAAAATCCAATCTGCGACGATGTAGAAACACACACTATGAGCTGGGAACGACGACCCACAACTGCCCATATCTCAATATGAAACATATCATAAGAGATTAAATTCCAATGAGGCTCCTTTTTGTATAAAAATGAATATTCCAATGTGTCCAAGATTGAAAGGGAAGGGTAATGGAGGGGAAGGGTGATAGAGGGCAAGGGTGGGTCGAGGGCAAGGGTGGGTAGAGGGCAAGGGTAATGAGGGCGAGGGTGGAAGAGGGGAAGGGTAATGGAGGGGAAGGGTGGGAGAGGGGAAGGGTAATGGAGGGGAAGGGTGGGAGAGGGGAAGGGTAATGGAGGGGAAGGGTAATGGAGGGGAAGGGTAATGGAGGGGAAGGGTGGGAGAGGGGAAGGGTAATGGAGGGGAAGGGTGGGAGAGGGGAAGGGTGGGAGAGGGGAAGGGTAATGGAGGGGAAGGGTGGAAGAGGGGAAGGGTAATGGAGGGGAAGGGTAATGGAGGGGAAGGGTAATGGGGGGAAGGGTAATGGAGGGGAAGGGTACTGGAGGGGAAGGGTGGAAGAGGGGAAGGGTGGGAGAGGGGAAGGGTAATGGAGGGGAAGGGTAATGGAGGGGAAGGGTAATGGAGGGGAAGGGTAATGGAGGGGAAGGGTGGGAGAGGGGAAGGGTGGAAGAGGGGAAGGGTGGGAGAGGGGAAGGGTAATGGAGGGGAAGGGTAATGGAGGGGAAGGGTAATGGAGGGGAAGGGTAATGGAGGGGAAGGGTGGGAGAGGGGAAGGGTGGGAGAGGGGAAGGGTAATGGAGGGGAAGGGTAATGGAGGGGAAGGGTGGGAGAGGGGAAGGGTAATGGAGGGGAAGGGTAATGGAGGGGAAGGGTAATGGAGGGGAAGGGTGGGAGAGGGGAAGGGTGGAAGAGGGGAAGGGTGGGAGAGGGGAAGGGTAATGGAGGGGAAGGGTAATGGAGGGGAAGGGTGGGAGAGGGGAAGGGTGGAAGAGGGGAAGGGTAATGGAGGGGAAGGGTGGAAGAGGGGAAGGGTAATGGAGGGGAAGGGTGGGAGAGGGGAAGGGTAATGGAGGGGAAGGGTAATGGAGGGGAAGGGTAATGGAGGGGAAGGGTGGGAGAGGGGAAGGGTGGAAGAGGGGAAGGGTGGGAGAGGGGAAGGGTAATGGAGGGGAAGGGTAATGGAGGGGAAGGGTGGGAGAGGGGAAGGGTGGAAGAGGGGAAGGGTAATGGAGGGGAAGGGTGGAAGAGGGGAAGGGTAATGGAGGGGAAGGGTGGAAGAGGGGAAGGGTAATGGTGGGAGAGGGGAAGGGTAATGGAGGGGAAGGGTGGGAGAGGGGAAGGGTGGGAGAGGGGAAGAGTGGGAGAGGGGAAGGGTGGAAGAGGGGAAGGGTGGGAGAGGGGAAGGGTGGAAGAGGGGAAGGGTGGGAGAGGGGAAGGGTAATGGAGGGGAAGGGTGGAAGAGGGGAAGGGTAGAAGAGGGGAAGGGTGGAAGAGGGGAAGGGTAATGGAGGGGAAGGATGGGTAGAGGGAATGTTTGTTTATACTTGAGTTATAAGTGTTTCAGTAATTACTGACATAATGGGCGTTACTGACATAATGGGCGTTACTGACATAATGGCATCATGGGCGGGTGATGCCTCAAGGGATGGGAAGATGGGGAGGGGAAGGGTGGATGGGGAGGGGAAGGGTGGATGGGGAGGGGAAGGGTGGATGGGGGGAACAAATAAATAAGAATAAATATTCCAATGTGTCCAAGATCCAGTGCTTCAATATAATCCAATCTGCGATGATAATATCCAACGCAATATGATAATCCAATGGTAAATTCCATGAATAATAATCCAATGGCACCGCTTGAATAAAATCCAATCTGCGACGATGTAGAAACACACACTAAGGGCTGGATACGACAATCCACCACTGCCCATATCTCAATATGAAACATATCATAAGAGATTAAATTCCAGTGAAGATCCTTTTTGTATTAATATAAAGAAATAAATAAATAAGAAGAAATATTCCAATCTGCGACGATGTAGAAAACTTTCCCATTCACCGAGTGACCCGATCAGGAGAACAGCTGATGATCTAGGTCAGATCTAGGTCTCTCGAAGGCCTAAAGCTGTGATGACCTATGTATAGTTTTCGGTGGATATTTCCATAATATCCAATGAAACTACTAAAAACAGATGTGTGAGGCCATTCTATATCTTGTTTCCAGTTGTTTTGCTGCTTTGTCAATGTTTCCTGATGAATACTTCAATGGCGATCTCGGTGAATAAAATATCCAATCTCCGACAACAACTGCGCAGTTGGCCATGATGGAATCTCGCGCACTGACATTTGGGCGCAGCCACAGTAACATCCAACTAGATCGATCTAGTTCAGAATAATGAACCATGTCGACTTCTAAAACTATCACAAACAATAGTTCATGACATGATTTAAGTCCAGTGAGCTTCCTTTTCATATAAATTCCAAGAAATATGTCGATAATGATGAATAATATTCCATGCATATAGCGAGTGGCCGATCAGCTGATCGAGAGAATGGCTTCCTTTGTTCTTCGTGACCTACATTCGGTTTGGCAATGTTTGGCAATGTTTTTGGTTGGTATTTCCACAATATCCAATGAAACTGCTAAAAACAGATGTGTGAGGCCATTCTATATCTTGTTTCCAGTTGTTTTGCCGCTTTGTCAATGTTTCCTGATGAATACTTCAAGGGGGATCTCGGTGAATAAATATCCAACTGCGGAGATGAAGGTGCCGGCACCGCCATCTTGGAAAATCTTGAAAGGTGACGCTTGAGCAGGAAGACGGCAAATATCGAAATAATCACTCAAATAAACCATGTCAGCTTCCAAAATGGCCACGAAGAATAGTCTATACAATGATTTAACTCCAGCAAGGTTGCTTTTCTTGGAAATCTTCCGTAATATATCGAAAATGGCGAATAATCTTCCACGCGCCTGACTCGAAAAGACCGGTTTTGCCGCCAGGCCGGTTCAATCTGGTTCGCTCCCGCCACCCACGCGAGATGACGTCTGGCGAGACCCGGATATGACGCTAGTTACCCGCCGCGCGGTTCCCGCCGCGAATGGGTTAAGGTCGCCTCAGTTCGTGATAAACATTACATGTAGTAGTTATACATGCTTTATCAGGAGATGTTTAATCTATGTTAATATTGTTTTGTTGATGGAATAATAATTTCTTTGAATGAAACGTATCACTACCTTGTGCAATTTCATGAAATAAAAACCTGTTAATAAATACTCCTTCACATATACACACACTGTGTCTATGGCTATATTGATGACAATACGCTGGCTAATATGGAATTCCACTTCAAAGGTCACTGACCTACCAGTGGGGTTGAGGGTCACTAGGCACTTCCTCCCTCCACATTTTGACTTCCATCTTGTGTCACCTATAGATATGCACGCTAAGTTAGGGACTATAACGTATTTATGTGTCCCAGCCCATTCAATTCGAATCAGGAAGATTTCAAATGTTTTTTTTATGAGATTCAAGGCTATCTATGCATCTGGATAATTGTCACCTGGACAATTACAATAATTCTTTTGGTAGGAACGGTTGTTTCCACGGTAACCGCACATGAAATATGCTATGAAAATCCCGACTTTCAACTGTCACTTGGTAATTCCTCTGAGGCAAACAATTCTCTAGCATTTAGAGCCATGTTGAACATATAAAAATAAATCCCCAAAATGTTGGTACATATGGTATCTTTGTACCCTCATACGGGCTGAAATGACAGTCTGAAGAATCTAAAGGCTAAACGTCCCATGTGTGACTATTTTCCACTGAAAAATGTCGGTTTTAGGGAGATGAGTCGTGAGGATCAACATTATTCTTTTAGAATATTCAAAGGCCCATATATCTTTCGGTCAAAAAGCATTAGTTGCTCACTGATACCCTCAAGCCATGATCATGCTATGCCACAAACTATAGTGTATAAACTATAATCTATAAACATGTTATGGAGCAAAGTTAGGGCCATTAGATTTAAATGGCTACGGCATTAAAGTTGCAACCAGTTCCTACATAGGCCTAATTGCCAAAAGATATTAAAGCAAAATAGTGTTTTTTTAACTACCTGATTGCGGAAGTATTTATTTTTCAGTGATTCTTTCTTCAGGAATACATTTTGGGGAGCCCAATTATTTAATTAATTATTTTTCCCTTTGATCAGAATTTGATAATTTTGCTAGCATTCGGCTTTTTTATTCGTGAATTAAGGAAATGCAAAATTCTAATTCATGGTTAGAAAATGAAATTAACGTTAAAATGTAGCCTCGTTTGTACTCCTGGAATTCGGCGTTCTAAAGAAGGAAAACTTGCTTATTTTCCAATATTTTAAGGAAAGGAAGTCGATATTGTTTAAGTTTCTAGTCCTTAGAAAAGCTCTTTCCAGAATATGTACCTCTCTCCTAGTTTGAAGAGAAGTAATATTAAGTTTCTTATGAACCTCTTCAGTGCTAGATAATCTAGGTAAATGAAGTATTGTTTTTAGGGCTGAATTTTGGAGAGTCTGAAGTTTTATAATATGCTTTCTAGGAGCAGAGTTATAGAAGACGTCTCCATAATCAATAATGGGCCTGATCATTATATATTGAAAGTAGAATAGATTTATCACAGATATTGTAAAGCTTAGATAGTGCCCTTACTTTAATGCGAACCATGTTCACTTTTTTAGTAAGGAATTTTCCAAAGTTCAACTGTTTATCAATTTCAATTCCCAGATATTTGTACGAATCTACATTCTCGAGTTCTTGCCCTTTAATGCTATAATTGGTCGAGTTATTTACATCCTGTCTGGCTCTAATAGTGATGCTCTTACACTTGTTAATATTGAGTGAAATTTTGTTACGATCACACCATTTCACAATATTGGTTAAATCATTCTGTAAATTACATATGTTTCGACCTTGCAGGGATCTTTCTGAATATAGGACAGTGTCGTCTGCAAATAATTGAATATTACAGTTATTAACAATGTCTGGCAAATCATTTATGTAGATACAAAATAGGAGAGGCCCCATAGCAGTTCCTTAAGGGACTCCACATATTATTGGCTGTAGAGACGAGGATTCCCCATTTAGAAGCACTTTCTGAGATCTGTTCGACAAATAATTTTTAAACCATTTTATTGGTCCCCCCTCTACCCCATAATTTTGTAATTTTGAAAGTAAAATGTCATGATTGACGGTATCAAAAGCTTTTTTAAAATCTAAAAATATTAAGTCTGTGGCCTTTTTGTTGTTTATATTATTATATACATTTCCCAGAAGTTTGTTGTGTGCCTCTATAATGGATCTTCCCTTTCTAAAGCCAAATTGTACATCTGATAAAAGGTTATTACCCTCGAAATAGTGGGTCAACTGAGCTTGAATACAACTTTCAAGGATCTTTGCGGGGAGGTTTATGCAAGAGATCGGGCGATAATTCCCCGGATTTCTTTTGTTACCATCTTTATATAAGGGTGTAACATTAGCTTTTTTTTTTATCCAACCCGAGGCTTTGTAATTGCCAATCCTTGACAGTGCCCCTTCTACCTGGAATTTATCGATTTTATTGAAGTTAAACTTTGAAGAGAGATTTACATCCAACTTTAATTCATCTCTGTTCGACTCATCTTTTTCCATTTCTATTTTCTTTGCTAGATCAGGACCTATGTTAACAAAGAAGTTATTTATTTCTTCCGCGGCTTCTTTACCCTTCATTATTCCTTTACCGTTTTCAATACATATATCATCATAGTTTTTACCTTTATTTTCAGATACTAATGGTTTGACTATCTCCCAAAGTTTATGGGGGTCAGTCCTATTTTCATTTATCTGGTTTCTTAAATAATCGTTTTTCGCTTTCTTAATACCCTCATTTACATTCCTTCTAAGTTCTCTTGCAATAAACCAGTCTTCGTTCCTACCCGTCTTCTTCGCCACCTTAAACGCTTTGTCTCTAACCCTCCCCAAGGACAATATTGGGCTAACACCCGGATGTATTGAAATAAGGGGAAGAAGCTTTACATTGAACCAGTAAGCCTGTGAATGTAGGCTACGGAAAGACAAAATTGCCTCTGATATCAAGGAAATAACAAAATTCATAGATTTCTCATCTAAGCAATTATAACTCAGTACTTATCTCTCATTTTACCATCATTGAATATCATAATTAAGTCCTCAGTATAGACATAGTTCTTTGATTTCAGGAATATTTTTTCTCATATGAATCAAATATAGGCACTCTGCTCCCTGCATTGTTTCAGACATATCCCCAATTGTTTTCTTTATAAAGGTATGCCAACTGTTTCTGTTATTCATTCGTTCCTCAGGCATATTAAATGAAGCTAGGCCAGTTATAGTCTTGGAATCTGAGGAGGAAACCTTTCATGAGTAAAGATCATTTGACGATGGAAAGACAAATGGCTATGGAAATTTTCTTCATTTCAAATATATGCATCCTTGGTCCAATGACTGATGATAACGTTATCATTGATATTTATATGCATTTTCCTTTAGATTATTCTCTTAACAGTCAGATTCACTATATTTCTTTTGCTATCATCAGGCAAGATCCAACAGGGCGATGGAAAGACAAATGCTTATGAGAAGACAAATTAATAAATCATTGTTCCACTCCTGTCAAAATATTGTCTAGCAATACAAACCCTTGGTCCAATGTAATCTTCCCATTGATAGTAATAAGTAATAATCAGAATGGGTTCTTTTACTCTGGTGAGGTGAAATATACTGATGGAAAAAGAGAAGATGAATGACAAGGCAAAGTTAAATGTTTGTGATAATATTTTTTTTAATGTACTTTCTGTCATACTTAAACACCTACTCTGTCTTTCATACATGTTGCATTCAATCATAGAAAATTAATGGGCAATAAGTATAAATGCCTAATCATAATTTCAAATTTCTAAATAAACAAAATTATTGTCTTTCCATCGTCAAACTCAGCAATAAAAGGCAGTCCATAACTAAAACCCATGTCTTTAGAAATAGGTAGTTTCATTTACTAAAGAAATGGATGGGTCACACATCGGTACACAGAATAAAACTTCCATGAGTATCCATTAACAAAGTACAAATGACTTTAAACTAACTTTGTCTTTCCGTAGCATTTGTCTTTCCATCGTGAATTTGTCTTTCCATAGCCAGGTGAAAATGAGCAATAAAAGGCTATTAAATAAACTGACTTGGCCATTTTCCATCATAGTAAATAAATACCATTATTACAAATCAGCATGACAATGTCAATGATCAGTTGTTGTGCCTAAACGATCTACATGCTCTAATTTATTTTCATCCCAAATATTTTGTGGAGAATGAGTAAAAAAACAATGATAATAACAACCAGAAAGTGTTTGGTACTAACAGCTTAGGAGATTTTGAATTCCCGGGTGTCCTCAGCTCTATCCTCTCTACTCTATAGATGGCCTCAGAGAGGGTCAAAGCTGATGGCCCCATCTGGCGATGTAAAGACACTCTTTTGTCTTTCCATTGCCAGAGCATATATTGCTGTAGCTCCTCAGCGCAATTACACATTTTAAAACAATTTTTAGGAGTGTTGAAGGGGTGCAGGGGGGATAATTTAACACTCTTATCAAATCTGCTCTATTGTTTATTAAAAAATGCGGAGCTATTTATTGTGGCGAGGTAAAGACAAATATTTTTTACCACACCAGGGTTTCAACTTGTTGCATCATCTTGTATCAAGGGTATTATATTTTTCCACCAATTTTTTTTTGTTCTCAACAAAGGATAGTTCAAGGTTTGTGCCCATAGCATAATAAAACAGTTAATACTTTTTACTTTTTATATAGTGACCTGTCATATTTGGGCTACGGAAAGACACTCTAATTTTTACCATAATTAAAAGTTATATATATTTTTATTTTTAAATAATTTCAGTAATATCACTTTTTCACCATGTAATTTAAACTGTTTTAAATACTTTTGAGTGTTTAAATTAGTACTAGATAATTAGGCTTTTTAATAGGATTAGTGGTTCTAGGTTATCTGTAAAAATAATATGTGAAAAATTACAAAATGAGACTGTTTTTCATGAAAATATATTAAGATATTAACAGAAAATATGGAAAACTATATATGGCTAGATAGATCTTGAGCAGATCTATGCGATAGAAGTATTTTTGATAACATTATAACACAATAGTAACCACTCCCAGCATCAAGCGTAAAAGAGGGGGGGGGGTGATCCCATTTTGTGAGAATGGGTCATACATGTATACACGTTCAGTGAACATCATGGGTGCGTACTTTATATTCGGACGTATTCCATTAACATATATAATCACACACGTTCCTCTTGTTAATCCGAAGTTGTATTTCACATCATTCCAAGACAGATACACAATTATCCCAATACAGAATTATAGAAATAAATCAATTTAGCAACTATCGTTAACGTTGATGTGTCGCAGAAGAATGAGTCACAAGTCGAACAATATGTGGATTTTTAGATGCCATACATTTGAAATTATGAGATTAAGTGGATTACAACGATGTTAACATTTAGGAATCTAAAAAGTATTTCTGTATGTTATGGTTTTTGTTATGCTTGAAAAAAAGCTTGCAATATTTCTGGGTGGACAATTACTAGTAAAGTAGCTAAGTATACTCACTATAGGATGTACCTTTCAAATGCAAGCATATATATCTGATACGCAGTCTTGAAATTATCCAAGACCTAAAGCGCTATATAGATATCCAAAAAAGGAAAACATTCCTACAAAGGAATTTTGTGAATAGAACACTTTGAAAAATATCAGATTTGGGACGTATGACTCTTCTGTGACACATCACATACATGTAATATGCCGCGTGTTTTCATTGTTATTATCTTAATCCGATTTCCTGACTCCTTCCTCTATTATCTTCATTACACGGAGACACGTTTCATCTCTATACTTAGGTGTTGATACCATGACACCAACGGGAAGATTAAGAGATGACTGCATTAACTGTAACAAAAGGGTTCCAGGAGATCAATGTATTATATACGACTTCTTCTATTGAATATGTAAGTGGAAAGTGAAAGTGTAAAAGTCAGCGATTTGTGGGAAACGTGCCATATTTCTTTTTCAACAAAGTATTTATAAATTCAGGTTAATTTTTACAAACTGGTCTCGATCTTGATGATCGGTTTTCGATTCACAATATCTATTTTTAAATATATATGATTTCACATATTATTATACAACGCTATTAATGATCGAGTAATGGTGGAGGTTATGATATAATATATAGAAGCATAAAACGGGGCGTTATTGGATGTTAAATGGCAGTGAAATTTAAACTCACTTTTTTCGCCCGCTGATGTGATGTATTTTTTACATCCGGATAATCAGAATCCAGATTATCGATATCTGCCTGGATGACATTGGTAGCATGGACAACACCGGAGGGATAATTCACCACGTTGAAATAGAAAGTGTAGATCCAGTTGTCTAGAAAATAAGATTTCGCAGCTATTAAATCAGATCATTATGTAGTCCTGAATGAATGTGTGCTAATGATGGGGGTGTTTAACCATTATACATAATAGCATTTAGGATCTTGTCTCTTATCCTTAAATTAATTAGTACACATGTAACTGTGTGAATAAATAATTAAATACAAATGGAACCAATCGGGTGGTGTATATTAATAACTGCCTGATAGAGCATAGAACATTTATAAATCTCCAAATTAGGAAACCTACTGTTGAGTAAATCCGCACTGCCTAGAGGTGGGGAAACCATGATGTTTGGAGGACAAATTACTGCATCAAGTCCCTCTTTCATCCAAGCATCAACAACTGTTCGACGGAGTTTCTATTGTGAAAATAAGGAAAATATTATATAGGCCTAAAGCCATGTTAATTATGGATGCAGCCATGGTATCAGTGTGGAGGATATTGTTTCAAGGCATTATCAAGATTATTTACGATAAGTAAGTTGATAAGAATACCAAAGCACATCAGATTAGTATTGAATAATATATCATGTCACCATGAAAATGTACTTCAATAACAATTTCGTTTTTAAACAGAATCCAAGTGTAATTTTGTAGACGTCCGTGTAATTTCAGTAGGTCAGGGGTGGGCGGGTTATACTCATAATTAGTTGGGTAGTTTTGTGGCTTACTTACAATCACTTCATGGGACATCGTGATGAACTCATCGTATGTTCTGAAAGAAGGCATTGGTGTGAATAGTTGCAAACGTAATGAAATTCATGCACATGTCACTTTGTTTTTCAAAATGTTTCATACCCAAAAGATCAGAATACCATTGTTCATATTTTAGCGCTCCTGCAAACTGTTTATTAGATAAGAATTACAAATGATGCACTCGGCTTAATTATGGTTACATTAAAGCTACTTACAATGATCTAAGATGAAGATTAGGCAGACCGACTCCTCTTGGATTCTGAAACGACAGAAACGCTCGAGATTATTGTTCCATGAGTAGCAAGTTCACTATCAAATGCAGCAAAATTTTCAGTAATCAAACCAACTACTACTAGTAATAATAAGAAGTAATATCATCTGTTTGGATTCTTTAAATTTCATGAGAACAGGTCAAAGTGTAGGCTAGATCTCACCAAGTTCCCTGAAATTACACCGAAAGCCTTTCGGATAAAACCTGGACGTCGAATAAGTGATAGATCATGCAAAGTTGGGTCAATCACATCGTGCTTTCTGGATTTATACAAGAAAGATATAAATCGGTTACTGGGGGAAGAATCGGAATTTTTGCTCATGTGTGGTGCCAGGAAAAGATGAACTTTACCCTATACTACTATGATGAAATGTACTGCAGGCGCGCACGATTCGCGCAACGTCTGCGCAACTTTGCGACATTTCCTGCGTTTCTCCACTAGGCATATATGTATATCAAGTGTCAACGTTTCCTACGATTTGCCGTTATACTCGTATCATATTCCTTATACTTGTACACCATTATATGTGGCTGACCGATATGGTCAGTTCTCCCTTTGAGTTGTTATTAAACCGAGTAATGATAGTAACGTAAGACGTTTGTCCTGTTAATTAGTCTCCCTCTCAAACGAATATAGGTTCATAATACGTGTGGTTTCATTTCAGCTCTGAGATTATACAATTTTTCAATGGCGAGAAAGACAATGAGATATTCCTTTTGTTCAACAAATTCCACTATATATTATCTTTAAATAGCAATTGTGTGGACATGGAGTGGACCAATCATTGCGGACACCTGGTGGCATGGATTCAAACCAACTTGAGTGACTCACGCTCAAACGTATCACTCGAGCTTGCACCAACTTGACAATCAGAAGGACGATTTGTTTTTAATTACATAATAATCAAAATATAATCAATCTAATACATTTGATTAATCATCTCATTAATTATTTAATTAATACATTTCTTCTTCCTAAATTTTCTCCATTTTATATCTGTAAAATCTAAAACATTTTGCGCTCAAAACGACCGCCAAGCATTTTAATAGGTTGTTTGAAATGATGACGAGGATTGTTTGAGGCACACTACGGGAAGTAATTAATTCCTTGTCAACCCAGTATAAATAAAATCTTTCAAAAAAAAACAATACCAAATCCGCCCTGTTTTGTTTTTTCTAATAAATGTTATTGGGTCAAATAACAAATTCATGCTATTCTCATAAAACCCATTAACAAACTTCAGTCGTTGTTACAATAATTTGTACACAATAATGTTCACAATCTAGAACTTATATGGTCCATTCAATACTTACAGTGGTTCTTCAAATGAAGCGTAAATGATATCCAAATGTGCCCAGCCAAGCTTATTTGCCTCATCCATTCTTGGAGGTGCCCATGCAACCACCTGAAATCGATGTGATTATCAGCTTAAAATAGAATAACACCGGGTAGTTTGCAGCTTTTCCTTAGTAACAATTCAAGTGATACAGTTTTGTATGTACATGTATGTATACATGTATACGAAACTTACAAAATATGTATATTTTGCGTGGATTTGTTATTTATTTATTCAACAATATTTAATGCAAATGTGTATGAGCTGAACAATTTGTTAAATTATCAATACAATCATAAATAATTATATTTATGTTAAACCTTATAGCTCGTCTTCAATAAAAAAAGCTTTTTGTGCTAGAGTAGCATTATATAATCTAATTCTTGTTATAATACAATTTAGATTAGAACCCAACTTTATGAAACAAAGCAAAAGATAAGGACCTTGAACTGTTACAGGCATTATTTAATTTTATGTATAATTTTGGTCTTCTTTGGTTACTCCCCTCGGACACGCCCACCTTAGTACCTAGCTAGTGTGTGTGGTGGTGCAGGTGTGCACGCACCACAAACGAAATGAATAAACTAAAACTACTAGAATACAATTGGGAATGCTCGAGTCATGTTGTCTTTTACACCTTATAGTCGACAATCCTATAGTGGACAACCCTAAGCGATTCCTAATAATTTAAAAAGAAGATAGAATTTGCTGCCAAAACGTAGTGGCAGAATTAGTAATCAGCAGTACAAAAGTGCTAATTACAGACAACTTTAAGGGCTTCGAGAACAGAAATCACGCAAAACTGCCAAGCAAAAAGCCGCACCTATAATATATACCACCGGCAGTGTGGATAGCGTCCCTACGCAACCCCATGGCCAGCCAGCCTCGTCATATAACAGAACATGGCCGGGAAGAACTATTATATTTGAGATGACCCCTACCCCCTTATCAACACCAACATCTATATTGCAAATAACGAGTTATCTTATCTTAAATGACACAAATAGATATATACATGTATTGTTTTTTAAAACAATTTTACCTATATACTGGGTATCCCAAGTCCCTTATCAGTGTTTTCACTAAGTTGTCCCAGTTTGAAAAATATTTGGGTCAGATTGTCAGAAAATGCACAATCTACAGATCTACACATCTATCAAATTCTGCTAAATTAGAGTGAAAAATGGTCAATAATAGGTATATCTAAGTACATTTGACATTGACTTGATTCAAACAATCTGTTTGGTTATGTTGAACTGAGTTTTGAACCTCCTTTCTGTCTTAATTTTGTGTTATTTGAGAAATTTTGGGAAGGTGAATTGTACATTTTCTGACGATCTGACCCATGAACATGTTACATTGATTCAAGTAAAGCATAAAATTTACAGGCTGTCGAACATTATTTGGATTTAATGTATGTACATGTATGTATGGGTGTATACGTATGTACGTATGTATGTTTATATTGGAGATAAACTAGTTTAGGATAAAAGACCTGGGATCCCATCTGTTTAAAACAGTACTGTTCTATCATTCTCACCTCGTGTCCTTCTTGTCGGAGTTTATCCACAGTTTCACTCACTGCTCGTTTACACGCCGAAAATGTCGGGAAAAGTGGGTTCTCCGTGAAATAACCTATCTTCAACTTTCTCTTCGATTCATACTCCTAAAGATAATATAAAAAATGCACTACGGTATGGACAGAATAAATGGATCACTTTCCGTGATTTTCATATACATGTATGCATTTTGAAATGGAAATAAAAACCTACTCTTGTTTAGCCAACATTACAACGTTGATATGTCACTGCATTCTCTAACCAATGGGCAATTCATTCGTCCGTTTAATATACATAATTTGAATCTCCCGTGATCAGTATAGGCCCTGGAAAACATATTTATTTTGCATATTTTTTAGAATAACACATCTTTACCAGGACTTAAAGTAAGCTCATGAATCTGGCTGTTCTTCCCTTGGTGCGTGGGAAGGAATGGTTGGAAATTAAATTGCCACACCGGGATTCGAACTCACGAGACCCATGTGGGCCTAGTCCACTAAGACGATTCTTAATGCTATTTTCATGTATTTTGCGTCGCAGAGGACTCTTTTGCACTAAATTCGGTGAGAATCGCATGGGAATCGGCTTAGTGGACGAGGCCCTTTAGTCCGCTCTGCCACCTCTCGTATCACGATTAGTGCATATAAATACACAGTTAATATGTCGGGTGGTTGGTAAACATACGGTAAACAGATCAACCAATTGTAAATGGCAGCCATACCTTGAAGTTAAACGGTAATGGTGGGACAGTGTTATCCTTTTCGCTCAGAAGACTGTTTTCCCACAGACAACGCGTTAGCAAAACAAGTCCATCAACCTCCCGTGAAAGTGGGCCCCATGTGCCCACAACTAAGATGCAATAATAATATATGTGAATAAGGGATATATTATTAATGTATACAGTCTAAAAAAAAGGTTATAATTAGTATTAGTTATCATGAATCCACGACAAAATAGAAGCTTAGTTATAATAGAATTTAAAGGCTTAGATGATATAATATAACGGTAAATAAAAGCTAAATGTAACGAATTAATTACCAATGTAACGAATGAAATATAATGAGGTTACACAATGTTACGTAATGTTACATAACAATAGTCAGATAATTCCAGCATAGCAAATTACCTGTGTTGATAGCTCCAGGGCCATCGAAAGCCTGGTGTTGGATTCTATAATAGGAAATTTCAAATTTATGACGTTTTACCCAATACATATAATATATGATTTAATTGTCCGCGCCTATTTCTATAACACCTCAATTTCATTTAGAAAAGAACAATTGCTGTGAACTATCAATAAGTATAATGTGAGTGATTGAAGAGAACTTTGCTCAACAAAAATTCCACTTTACGAGATTCTGTCTGGAGTGGGTTTGAATCCTTTTATTCCACAGAAATGTGCGGGTACCCGGATAGAACCAGCAATATCGCTACCAATGCCCAGTGGTGAGCCTCCAGATGCTATGAGGGCAGCTTCCCCACTGGAGGACCCTCCAGGCCCCCGACCATGAGCATGGGGGTTGTGCACAGTGCCGTTGATGGGGTTCCCGGGCTCTATGCTTGGAAGAATAGATCAAAACATCGAATTACTTGCTTATAACTATCGTATAAGAGTGGAAGAGGAACGTTCGCCATTGAAAATGGAAATTATATTTGCTGCTGGATTCACATCGATCGAACACTTTGCAGAAAAAACAAGTACTAAGTTAACTAATTATCAAGTTATGCACCGATTTGATCAACTGTTAACATATTTAACTTTGTAATCAGTCTCAACTTAATTCATATACATGGCGTTTCCACTGGAAACGATTTTCTCAGCCACAATCATTTGTGCCTGATGTCAACTTATAGTTATACAGTAGTTTGATTCTTGAAGAGGGAAACAGTGTGCAACGCAATAGCCAGGGCTGTAAAAAAAGTTGGTTGAAAAAAAATTGTCGTTAAAAAATAGTTGGTCGGGGAAAAAAAATTGTTGTTAAAAAAAAGTTGTCGTTAAAAAAAGTTGGTCGTTCAAAAAAGTCGGTCGTAAAATGAAAGTTGGTCGGGAAAAAAATTGTCGTTAAAAAAAAGTTGGTCGAAAAAAAAATTGTTAAAAAATAGTTGGTCGTTAAAAAAATTGTCGTTAAAAAAAGTTGGTCGTTAAAAAAAGTTGGTTGTAAAAAAAAGTTGGTCGTAAAAAAAAAGTTGGTTGTATAAAAAAAGTAGTAAGCTAGGCTAGGCTAAATAGTTGGTAACTTACTTTTAAAATTTAGAAAATGTGTTGGGCAGCAGTGTCAATTTGAGCACCTGAGGCAGGTGAGGGGGGTGGTGGGCAGAGGGATGGTGTGGGAGGTGGGAGGGCCTTCTGCAGACCTATCATGGTTGGAGAAGCATCTAACTAACAGCCAATCAACTCCCTTGGCTAAACCTAGAAAGGCTGTCAATCAGCCTTCAATAACGTTTAGGTGTGAAATCTATGACTGATTGAATCAGTGTAACTATAATGACGATGTGGGATAAATAGGACCTGATCAAAAGGATTAGATAAGGCATCCTTAAACACCTCACAGACAGCTAAAGAATATTATCAGATGTAGATCCAGTATCAGTGATTGGCACATTTCATAGTGACTCATATGTTTTCTCAGCTATAAATAGCTGAGAAAACAAAAACTTGCGATAATGCATCTAGACAATAGAATCCCGAAGCATGCTTTTACCTCATCTCACTTTGAGGTACGTTTGTTTTAACGAATGGCACTGCGCCGTGTTGGAGCAACACCTGATGATGAATAAAATAAAACATAATCATTGCACGTTTCGGTTCATAAATATTTTGAAGAATTTTTTAAAAAATCAAATAAATGTTTGTTTCGTGAGGCAAATTTTTATCAGCATATAAAAAAGAGTACTTCGAGTATTGTGCCGTTCTTCTGTGCGGTAATTCCTATCCTGACAGCCATCCCTACTGTGTTCTCATATCCCTGTAAATAAAAACAATTAAAAGACTGTAGTGAACTCGGTTCGGGACTCTTAGCTTAGGAATAAAACGGAACAAGGATTACTCTCGTACTCTGGTTTTATTGCCACACAACCCTAATAGACCAACCTTTCTGGACCAGCCAGAAAGGAAACATATACATCGTAAAACGGTATAAAACAGGGTGTGGAGAATATTCACATATCACATATTCTCATAAAAGCAAAGTTAACAATAAGTAAAACCAGAGATTGGGTAAGAACACATAAAGGAACATTTGCATAGCATAAAATGGCAATATACAAGGAGAAGACACAATATAAAGAGATAAATACAAATAATAGTAATAAGCCACAGACCACTCTTCCAGGGTCTGTGCTTCGGATAGATCCGAGAGCCCTTGACTGCCCCCTGGCGTCAGTCCGAAAGGACTGGAATCAACCAGCGGACAGTCTCGGACTCCCGGACTGTACTATTTCGGAACCCGTAAAATACACGACCACTACAAGACTATGTTTTGTGCACTTTATTGATATTCATCATGGTTGGATTTCACCGAAGCGAAACTATTCTAAAAGCGATTGTTTTACCTTCAAACCAACATCATCTTTGATAGAAATAGGCACACCCCATAGAAGACCCTCTCTAGGTCCCTTTTCCAAAGACAGTGCTCTTTCCTGGAAAAAATAAACGCAGGGCAATTTCAGGAAATGCCGCCTTTGAAAGGGAACTCATTCGCCTCAAATTCTGTGATAATTATAGATTTTTTGTTGAGTTATGTTCACACACAGTATATATATACTGACCTCAGCTTCCGTTATGATTTCCACAAGGCAATTGGTCTTTTGGTGTGCCCTCAAAGCCTTCATGAGCAAAAGAAACATTCTTGTAAAAGTATTATTTAGAATTGACACTAAAAAAACGTGACAATCACAATTTTAAGTCCATATGTGATGATTGCGGTGTGAAAGAAGAATTGTATCTTAAATTGCAAACTAACAATTGTTAATGATCAATTATGTTTTGCTTAATGCGCTTGCTTACGATTTCGTAACTAGGCAGATGGTGTATCTATACGAACCTGGGTTTGAAACGCCTTTAAGGCTTCTATTGGGCGAATCTTTCCAGTCTTGAGTTCAGTAATCAGATTATTCAAAGATAGCCTTGTGATTCTCTGTACCTCCGAATCCTGAATTTCCGAAAATATAGTATTAATGATCCTGGTAAAAAATGTAAAGCAGAATATGGATGTATGATTAAGTATATTATTATAATGTAAATTTTATGTATGATTAAGAATAGTGATTAAGAATAAGAGGTATATATATTTTGCAGCAACAGCAGCTAATTTCCGCCAAGCATTGTCTATTGTGTAGACCCAAGACCCATTGTCTATTGTGTACACACAAGCATTGTCTATGGTGTAGACCCAATCCGTTCCCAATCCGTTTCCAATTCCCATTCCCAATCCGAAAGTCACCAAGATAGATAGAATATCAAATATTTCGGGGCCTGTTCTTGGTGAAAAACCAAATCATCTCCAAAATTATTAATTTCGGTGAACCTGCACTAATTTCAATAAGGCTCCCTTTCAACTTCTTCAACTGATGTAGTCACATTTAGTACATAATTCGAATATTCCATTTTGCAGTGCTATGGTTAAAACAAAAATTGGGGGAATTTCTCTGTCGATTTAGCTGGGGTCGCAGCTTTATGCACTTGTCAATTGCATGCCCCCCACCCCCGGGGATGTGGGGGAATGTCCTGGGAGTTTTTGGAAATATGATGAAATCCCCGACCCCCCCAGGGCAAGAGATTTGTGTAAATTCCCCGACCACATGGGACACATTTGTCTTATTAGAGAAGTCATTCACCTGGCCTGAGCTGCCCAGTCACAGCAAATGAGGGATAAACTCTCAGGGTTCCCAACTTTCAGTGGTTTTTGATATTTGTGGGCCAGGCATACGGTCAACAAAATTTAAATTTGACGAATGTGATGTATTAACTGATCGGACTCCTCCAGTCTAGGAATATTTGTTCAGTAAGAGGGAACTTAATAATGTCTGTATCATAATATAAAAATGTACAATGTGAATCCTCAAGTTTGTAAAGGACAACTGTATTGTTGATACCTTAAAATAACAACCAGTCACACTATTTTTCAACGAATTGTAGAAACGCGATATTAGTTAAAATGTAATTAATTGTATCGGTATTAATCTACTACCTAATGAAAGTCAAAGTAAATGAGTTGAGCAAGTATTAAGGACACTCAAACAGAACAATAACAGTATTGAGATAACCACACTTGCATTGCATTATCATTGACTTACAGACTATCTATAGTGAACGCAAGTCATCGACCATTTGAAAGAACACTATTATTGAATTTATCGGAATCATAACAGTAAACATTGTAAACCCTCGTAGCATTTCCATTGTATCGATAAGTGATGTACCATGTATACTATTATCTTATTTAATTTCCACTTTGTTTAGGGTGCCCTGGAATATCTACATTGTAGAGGGAACGTCCGATTTTGTATCATTTTGATTCTGAATAAAAATTCTTATATATATATATAAGAGCAAAATAGTTCTCCGCATAATATATACATGAAAAGTGTCACCCTTGAACATGACAGGGTTTTTGATGTCCACAGCTGTGTGTCAGACTATCACCCCTGAACT
Organism: Sthenelais limicola; assembly: GCA_942159475.1. NCBI lineage: Eukaryota > Metazoa > Annelida > Polychaeta > Phyllodocida > Sigalionidae > Sthenelais > Sthenelais limicola. Next base: position 63,013,520 of record OW804097.1, on the reverse strand, counting down.
ATACTGGATATATGTAATGTAGACAATAGCTGAATATCTGAACCAAGGAGAGCCTAAGCTGCCCAGTGGTGTAGGAAGTTTGGGGCCATTGGGGGGGGGGGGGGGGCAAGCTAGAGTGTGTGTGGAGGTGGGGAAGGGAGAAGGGGGCAGGTGTAAAATGCGTAATTTGACAATAGTTTTCAATGGTAGCTAATGGTCAACAGAACAATTGACACATGCACAACCCAGAGGTTAGAGCAGCAAGTTGGTGATTGCCTCCCTCAATTATGTGTGAAGAGTGTCACCCTTGAACATGACAGGGTTTTTGATGTCCACAGCTGTGTGTCAGACCATCACATCTGAACTATACTGGCATGGGATGTAGGCAATAGCTGAATGTCTGAACTAAGCAGAGCCTGAGCTGCCCAGTAACTTTGGCCCATTAGAATGGTACAGGAAAACTCCAATGCTATACCTATAGAACAGTGTGTGCAGGGTTTAAAGTTAACTGTAAAATCCGGGGGGGGGGGGGGGGGACGGGGGGGGGGGGTGCAGGGTCATGTCCTCTGCAGGCCCCTAGATGGTAGCTTGGACCCTCTACACTCTCATATAGTTCTGAGGAGAATCCTTAGTGGAGATCCATCTTTCCCCCACTAAGCCATTTGTGATGTGTTTCAGGGAAATGAGTCACAAGTCACAAGAAAAGGGTTTTGAGATAATGACCATATTTGATCTTATTTTGTGCTCCAAGATGCATCAAATGCTCCAAAATGGCACTTAAAATTATACTTGAGTTGGCATTGATGGACATTCCCCCACCCCAATGCAGTTCATACTGCTGTAAACTAAAGGAAATCCCCGCCTGGGTGGGGGCATATTTTCCCAGCCCCCCCCCCCCCCCCCCCGTTTCAATTGACAAGTGCATTACCGCTTTAACGTCGACAAGTGCCTTCGGCACTTGATTGTAGAGGCAGTTGTGTTTCTACTTCTTATAGGAATCCAACAATTTACTGGATGTTTATTTTAATTTGAAGATATTAATTTGATTGCCAAAAATGGCTAAAATCACAGGGGGCCTACGTTGGTGTAGCAGGAGCTTAGTAGGCCTAAGGTGTAGGAGGGGGAGAGAGAGAGAGAGGGAGGGACAGAGAGAGAGGGAGAGGAGGAGGAGAATGACTGATATAAGAGGGTTTCATGGAAAAATTTTTGCACCCCCCCCCCCCCACACACACACACCTATACATCTATCAATTTTCCTTCCCCTCCCCGACTACCTCCCTTGCTCTCCCTCCCCTATTATTACCCCCCTCCTTAATAATGAGTAATGTCTGGACAGGTACATTCTTTCTCTGAGAGAGACAGAAAAAGTGTAAAAAATAAAGTTTGTCAAAAAAAATAGTTGGCTGTAAAAAAAGGCTGGTTGAAAAAAATAGGTTGAAAAAAGTTGGTCGTAAAAAAAAGTTGAGTCGAAAAAAAAGTTGGTCGTAAAAAAAGTTAGTTGAAAAAAAGTTGGTCGTAAAAAAGTGGTCGTAAAAAAAGTTGTGTCTCCCTCCCCTTTTATCCCCCCCCCCTCCTTCACCTCTCCTCTTCTTCCTCCACCGCTTCAATCCCTTCCTTCTTCCTCCTCCCATTCCTACCTTCCTGTCCTCATCCTCTCCCCCCCCCCCCCCGCCCACACACACACCTATACCTCTTCAATAATTCTCTCCCCCAAATTAAGGGGCTTGGCTAAATATTGGCTATGTATGTATGTACAAAGCATATATATGCTCCCCGAATGCAACCACTAAGGTCTGTATATTGGCTATGTTGGTATAGGACTATTCCCGAATGCAACCAGAGTCACGCTCTCTCAACCACTCTCTCCCTCTCTTTACCTCCACACACAGCACCCTTCACTCACTGACATAACCGCTTGACACACTACCACACACTGCCCCTCACAGCCCTCCCACGGAAACACCCGAAGTAAACCAAAGAAAAAAAAACGTGTGCCCTGTGTGTGTGTCAGAGCAGTCCACGCACTCCCCACTGACACAGCACAGCCACTGGCCAGGTACCAGTGCAGGCAAATCGTAGCTGTACTTCCCGAATGGAACCACTGAGAGCATCTACTTGGCCTATGGTGCTCGGGGGTAGCGAGACGGAAACACCCGAAGTCCAACCGATGAAAAAAACTCTGGTACCCGGCTTATCCCACACGTACGCTGGTACCCCGTGCTCCGATTTTGACACCGGAGCAATCTCTGTCTGGGTATAGCGTTTTCTATAGATGGTGTAATTATATTGTGTACATTGTTTATAGAGGCTAACTGACGGGATATTTCCATCCTATTAATTGCTATTGAACTATTGTGTAAACCATTTCCATGTCTTTTCTTAAGGCTCCCCTGAAGATTGATATAATTATAAAAGTTATGAACGCTTGTAAAGCATTGATCTTAAGGGGGTGCATCCGACCCGGATTTAGCTCAGGGGGTAGGGGCCCGCGTTGCTCCATTTCTCGCTAATTATCTTCCCATACACATTCAATGAAAAAATAGTTAGCGAGAAACGGAGCAACTGGCTCCTGGTACAATAAATAACCATTACCCTATTTGAGGGGCGGAAACCTCATTCAGCTCTTCCAAGCTGAACGCTTGGGATTTGTTGTAAAAAACTTGCATGAGACAGATCGGTGATCGATTTTTGGTACTTTGGAATAGCCTCTTTAGTTTATCATTATACATCTCTTTTTGTCCAGCGTTTTCGAATACATGCACTAGAGATTGGGATTTAAAGGACTATATTGTTATCATACCGAAATGGATGTAAACGTTGGAAGACCGTATCAACAATATCACACTTACAGATAAAGGGTCTTGGTTCAATCGCTCCCGCAAAGCCTGAATTGACCTCTGATTCTCCCGCCGCTTTTCATCCCTTTTCCTATCAAAGAGACGTCTGCAGTATTGTCCATAGATAACATCCACACTCCTATAAATCCCGTAGGCACCAACAGCAACCATGCACCCCTTTGTAATGAATTTACTTTGGAAATAACATTGAGAAAGATCCAAATCGGAATACCACCGTATTAAGGCCGACATGTCTCCTGTAATAATCCTTATCTTTATATGTTAGAACCTTGAGCGGTCAAGATGAGCGCAGAATGTATGGATTCGGTTTTGGACCCAGACAAGTCCCACAAACTCCGTCCCTAATCTCGAGTATCACCATCGAGAATGCCTGTGTTCGCAGAGGCATAGCAAGCTCAGCTTTGAATATGCTCAAATGATTTTCAAATCAACATATATTGCGTGGTATGGTTGTTTGCTTGGACTACTTTCGCTTGAACTGGTGATACTTTTCAAAGGTTGCGCCGGCTGAGAAGATACGCGCGATTTTTTATTAATTCTGAAAACATAAAATGACTCATTCTTCTCTCAATTAGATAGTTGATATTTACGAGACTATGCGGGTTGGCAACAGATTGTGTGCTCTATTTTGTAAATTTATTAAGTTGTTCAATATTGCCATTATGGTAGGGAATATCCCCATATTATACAAAGGGTAATATCATGTGTTTGTAGATTGATATTGGTTGCTTCTTATTAATAGTGTTTCTAATTTTGCTCAGTAAGTAAATCTTGTGGGATACAGCCTTGACATTTTTTTGTGTAGGTTGAAGGTGAGCTTGCTATCAAGCACGGCACCTAGATATTTAAATGTTCCGACTTTATCTATGAACTGTTCTTGAAAAATGTAAATACACCAGAGAACATGGAGACCTCCCTTAGTCGGAGAACCGTCCTCTGTCAGCGAGAAAAATTCGAAAATAAAAGTTTCTAATCTAATGTAATGTAATGTATGCTATCATTAGCTATGCATATCTTTGTCTTCAGGTTTGATTTTCTTGTATGTAAAACACATCAAATTTGTCTCTTTTTTGTATTGAAGGAGAGGTGGTTTGTTTTATACTTTCCAAGAAAAATATCTAATTTTGTCTGAAGCATGGAGCAAGCTTGTCTGATATTAGGAAATATCATGTGAAATCTATGTATATATACATAGATTTCACATGACGTCACCCAGTAGGCTGGGGTATCACAGTGGCTACCATGTCTGGGGTCACTGCTACGCTTGCCGTCTATGGCGGGGGTATCAAAACAAAGTTGATAAACCTCACAAGAGTAGATACTTGGGTAATTCTACACTAAAGGCAGATTATCTAACCTATCATGAAGGTATTGTTGTGGCAGATTAAACTGGTAAAGGTTAAAACAGCCAGAAAACTATATTTTCAAGTATCGCAGCATACATAGCCATCTAACTTGACCCCAAACATGGCCAGGGCCGTGACGTCAGTGAAATCTATGTATAGAGGACAGTGTCATCAGCATATAATTTATATTCAATGTCTAGATTGGGAGGTGTTATATCATTAATGTATATCGGAAGCATCAGGTCCCAATATGGAGCCTTGAGGCACACCGTATAATTAATGCAGTTTGCAATTGATTTAGTACCATTTACAATCACACTATTAGCACTTGGGAGTTTAGATGATAGCATTTTTTAACAGTATTTGATGATTCACTGTGTCAAAAGCTTTGGACAAGTCAATAAAGACGGCAGCAGTATCCATCCAACGTAATTTCTATAACAGCTAAACAGCTAAACTCAGATCCTATAATTGATTTCATTTAAACACATGGCAAAACAACGTTCTAAAAAATTAGATGTTTTATTCAATATTTTGTGTTTCACATCAGCGAAATAGTATCTGTGTTTCTAAATAAAAGGTATTTCTTTCGAACTGCGCTTTACTAACCCAAGTTATATCTTCAATAATGTTTACAGCCAAACATCTATTAATTTCAGTTTACTCAAATATGTAAATACCAAGAGGCATTACTGTTACAGACGTAATCGTAATTTGCAATTACGATTGAACAGTGTGTACACTGAACCTTATTTCGAAGACTTGTAGTGATCATTGCAACCACTATATATAGATTGACCCATTTCACCTTATCAATAAGAGTACACATAATAAGGGCATCTATTTGACAACTTGGCGATGCAAGGATATAACAGGGTGGGAGAAATAGAGGCTAAATATACACATCACAGGTGGTGAGATTAATGTAGTGAGTCTACTGACGGTGGAATTGATCCATGGATAAATGAACTGAATCTTTGGTTCTATTATAGATGCCAAATTCTATTGTGCATTTATCATACCACACCCTACTCCTCAACTTGTCTCACAAATTTTGAGGAACTTGTTTGACAATTTAACCAACATAATGGTCTATTTTCCATGAACAGTTCTTGATATAATATCGTAAGGAAATATCATAAAATCAACTACTTCAATGAAACAAATTTTGTCTATGGCACTGTTAAAGAACTGTTAAGTTCACAGGTTAAGCACGCGCGGTATGGAAATACTGAACTTGTTCGTTCAAGTCATAATAACAATATAGAGCATACATTTCTTGTACACAATCACGTTGTACCCAATCGTGAATCTTAGGTAAATAGTCATGTACAAGTGAACTGATGAATTAACTCCAATGGTATAACTTAATCATCGTACCGTTATACGAATGAACAAAACACATGATATATACATGGACCATAATAAGTGTAAATATGTTAAGCATAATAGCGTATATATAGCAAGTAGAACATCTATCACTATATGAATAGGAATCTTTGTATGGCACATGATTCACGTTAGATCCCCCTTCAATATAGAGGTAGGGTTATATAGATATAGATTCAAACATCCTCAAACGGAATTCACAGGAGACTACCTCAGGATACTCCAGTTATACCAACAGCATATTCTCCTAAATTTACATAAATACACATTGGTGGTCTGTAAATGCAACACTTCCCTCAAACACCAAACATGAAGTGCGCAGGGTTAACTATATAAAACTGGATGACGAAATACATTATTTTCATTTGGATTTTCAGCTGCGCACAATTCAGCTCCATAATGCAAATCCCCTAATTAGGTCCCATGGAAACAGTATCCCATATCAATCAAACATATACATTATTGTACCTTCCCCAAAAATACGTCGCAATTTAGAGACCAATGGCACAGTAAACTGATAATACAGCTCTAAAACCTTTAGAGTGCAAAACAAAGGCGTTATGATAAACAAATTAATTAATGGCACAGAAGAATCTGTTTCAGTTCTATGTATATATAGAAACAAGTTACAATGAAGGTAAATAACTTCTCTAAACATTTTGAAAGAAGTGGTTTTACGTTTTCCAAGTTCGATGGAGAGAATTGCAAATGACCAGGGGATAATATTTTGTTCTGGTTTCAATCAATGCAATGGTATTAATTAAAATTACAATAATTTACAATTGCAATAAAGCAAACATATACCTAGATCTGAGACCTAATCATTTAGTTAAACTGTTTTCAGTTTCGTAACAGGACAGAATACATACGAATGACAAATAAGTTTTGAATATATATCATATAGGTCTATACCTTATACTACAAAGTTGCTACATATACAATTTCACATGGCAAGATGCGAAGTTGATCATTATAATACATTTTTCACTCGGCAGAATTCATCTGGCTTCACTCACTACATGTGTTTATGTAGGAGATCAGAAGGCCGCGGGTGTGGAACCGCGGCCCACCCTCGGTAAGTATATAGGTGAGGGTGTACTAATCTACTGACCGGGATCGCATTCGTAACTAGACACATATATTCAGTCAAAGTTAGCAGAGATGTCACCTTCACACCCTTTCATCAGATATTAACCGATTACTTCGCTTGCAGACATGAATCACACTTACTTCTTCATCGCTCCTACATTATAAAGGCGCTCGCTAGCTAACAATACGAAAATTGCTTCAGGATCACTACTCATAACATAGGCTCAAGTATATAACATATAGAGTGCTGAGATTTTAAAATAATAATCTTAGCAGAAACCACTGAAAATTAAATGGGGGTCGATACTAAAATGTTTCTCTTCGGATTTAGGGTTAGGTTTACTCTCAGTCTTGAACTTGACGCCAGATTTTGTTCATTCTCATATTTTAACAAATATTAATGAATAAATGTGTCAATAACCAATTGGAAATATAGTGCAAATTAAAATACCAATCACGTCAATTAAGCACACGGGCATCCAGACAATACGCATAAGCACCTTTTAGTTATATATTCTCGGTCGAGTTTCTAATCTCCGAGTGATGTTTTTTAGGTAGTATATGTTTTGGAAAAATCAATATATTTTCAAAGATATATTATGGGGATGCTTACACAATCACCCAATATAAATTTAATTACTTCATAGCTACAGCAATTGGAGTAATCAACACCGGGAGAAATTAAACAAAAACAGGAAAGCTAAAACTGGCAGCAATTTTAAGCACGAATGTACAAAGCACAATTGAAAACGCATTTTTTTCTCAGGCAGACAATTATAACATATTCTCTAACAACTTTTAGACAGCAACAAGCTGCATATATACGGGTATACATACATCACACTCATCTCAACCGTACACCATGTTCTTGCGTATTTCAGTTCTTCTCTGTGAAGAAGTTTGAGATTGACATGGTTGTAGGTTCATCCTCTAGACTATACAATTAATTAAATTGGACAGACTCGACATTTGCTCACAACTATAGTATAAGGGAGAATAATAATCGAGGACAGGTAACCGATCATAATCCAATCCTCTTTTTTCTATCTTTGGATTAGATCCGCCAAAGCTTATCACAGCGTCCGATGGATTAGGCAATCTTATAATAATATATGTCCACCGTGGAATAATTAAATCTTCTGTGGTCGGTACACACGCTGAATTGGTGCGATCAATCAATGAGATTACCCACCAATGAGATCTCTAATTGTCAATGAAGTATATTGGAATTAGTTATATCTTACTCAATCAAAGCTGCGGGGTATGGTTTTCAGGACAGTTATTATCGGGAGAATCGTCTCCGGGTTCTTTTTTTATCGCAGGATCCAGTCCATCGTCAGCGATGGTTTCACTCGACGGGTTTTCATCTTGGAGACTCCGCGCGTCGCTTATCCTGATGTGACTCTCTTCCATGGGAGGTCCCAAACATTCACTTTCAGCTGGTTTCGATATGGTTTTATCTCCTTTGATTTCTCGTTCGTCACCTTCATTCTGCATGGATTCTATATTGCTAGCCTCTCCATCGCCCTGGGCTGGGCCTTTTCTGTTAGTGGGACCACTGCGCTTTTTTTTCTTTACCGAAGACTTCTTTTTCTTTGTTTTTCCTTCTTTACGATTCTGAATGTTTCCCTTGGGTATTCGTAAAACTATTTTGGGGAATTGAACAAGCGGAGATGGATCTTCAACTGAGTCATGGTTTATTGGATGATCTGTTTCATTGGAAACCTTTGGAATGGCGGTTTCGTCGTCTACAGGTTTAAGTTGGACCACCAGATCCTGCATTCCAACAGTTTTCATCACATTATCCTTGTACTTCATGGGATCGCAGTTGTGCCTTTCAAAGCCATTTTTACTCTTAAAAGCCGAGCCGCATTTCTGGCACACAATTCGATCGCCTCGATGCATGCTCATATGGTACTGCAGAGAGTTGCGGTACTTGAAACCTTTATCGCAGATAGCGCAGTTGAATGGACGAACATCGCTGTGGACGCGTTCGTGTCGCTTCATGTTGGGGTACTGGTTGAACTTGGCGGGGCACATGGGGCATTTGTAGGGTTGGGCGGCGGTGTGAATGACTTGGTGGTTACGGAGATAGCCTTTGGTGCTGAAGGACTTCTGGCAGAGGTGGCATGTGTAGTCTTTTATACCCAGGTGGCTTTTTGTATGGTACTGGAGGCTAGCTTTGGTTCGGAATCGACCCCCGCACTTATCACAGTGCCATGGCCGCTCGTTATTGTGGATCTTCATGTGTTGTTTCAAGTGCCATCTGAAACAATAATTTTTGTGTAAATCCCAGACCAACATTACCATCAGCAAAAATAATGAATTAGGCGAATCCCAAGTCAACTTTGACCATTTTTTTAAATTATTGTAATGCAAGTTCAATTTCTTATTTTTATTTCTCGGGTATGCACTGGAAGGTCCCACCAGACATGCAGCAATCGTTGGTGATAAATATTCCCTCGCACACGTTAGCAATACACAAGTGAAGAAAACATCTCATAGACATAGACTTCCAGATTTGTTACGAACAGAACAATAACGGATGAAACGGGATAAATGCTTACAGATTTAAATCCCCCCAAAGTACATAACAAGAGCTTACGGATGTTCGCTACCCATTTGTACAAATAACTTGGCAAAAAAAGAATATTTCAAACAGATCGGACCAAATCTGCGAGACATTTATGTCATGATATCACGGGGAAAGATGGAAAAGATGTTCATTGAGAAATGTTTAAAATACCATGCCACTAAAACACTCTATATACTGACCCCTGAACGAACTTGCTGCCACAAACTGTACACTTATAATTTCGCTCTCCGGTGTGAATTCGCTCATGACGACGGTAGTCAGAAGATGTCTTGAATTTTTTGTCGCATATCTGGCAAGCATATGGCTTCTCCCCTGAAAGTAAGAAACGGAAGATGTATGTAACCAATCATGTTAACACTTATCAAAAAGGTAAGGAGCTATATATTGGAAGAGTGATTAATATCGAATCGTCCCTTACGGCTAAGAGGCTTACCGCTAGTGACTTAGCACTAATACAAAAGCACTTTTATTGATGGTATTTTTTTAAATCTTACAAAATGTATTTATATGAAACTGCTTCGTATTCTGTGTATTTCAAACAATTTCTATGCATGGCGGTACACAATTTATATCAGATGGTCAATGATTAAATTGAATAATTCTCTCCAATAATAATCAAAGAATGAGAAAAATAGAAGACATTCTTCACAAAGCAGTAGTATGATGAACCAAAATGTCAATATGATAAACCAAAATGTCAAACAACCTGAAGCATATAGGGTAAAATGCATGAATTCCATAGTTGACGAATCTAGATGTACTGTGATGGGTTGTATTCTTTCAATACTTGTGTACTCTAAGTAAAATTGTGTGTAGATTTAGAGAACTTAGAATTTTTGTAAGTCCAAATACATGGTTTTAAAGATCGAGGCGACGCATGAAAACGGCTGGCAACAGCTTCAGCGTGTTTTGTTTTTTTTCATTTGAAATACATGTAAATTCTTTGAGGCCTTAATGACATTTTTTTTTTTTTTTTTTTTTTCCCTTTTGTTTTAAAAAGCTAAATAGTGAAAAAGCAGCCACAGTACCAGTGTGTTTCAGGATATGGAGTTTGAGGCTGGCCAGGTCGCGGTACTTGGCGTCACACTCCTTGCAGGCGTAAGGCATTTCTCCGGTGTGGATCCGTCTATGGCGTGCGAGGTTTGCAGAGTTTTGAAAACATTTATCACAATCCTTACACTGGTACTTTCTCACTCCTGCAAAGATGAAAAGAAAAGTAAAATAGAGAGATCCATTGTATGTTTGTTTTATAAAGAAAACAAAAGAAAAAAAATCCAAAAACAAACAAACCCGGAATATTACATTGTAGTAAGAATCGAAAAGTAATTAATAACTCAAATCGATACATACCTGTATGCACCACGCTATGAACCTTGAGTTGCTGTAAATGAAAGAACTTCTTTCCACATACAGAACACTCGTGGGGCTTAGAACCTGAAAAAGATAAAGTGGGAGTTGAACGGTGGAGAAAACGGTAATTCAGCTTTAACTAAAATATCATTTGTGTACAACATATATACAAGAAAAGGAAATGATGCACTAAGTTTAAAAGACCTCTTTTAAACAGATGATGCATTGATGTATTAACAGTTATTGACAATCATGATACCAATATTGTAGGTACGATGGGGTATTGCAAAAATATAAAAAAAATTATTAGCTTCAATCGTAAGATATGTAGGGACTAAACCATTTAAAAACAGCCTCTCAGAACGATAACAAGAAGCCAGTGCAGCACTACCAACCTGAATGCACAACTTTATGCCGCTTGAGAGAGGCAACGGCTGTGAAAGTTTTCTGACAGAATTCACACTCGTAGAGACGCTTGCCCGAGTGGATCCTCTGTTGGTGGAGATCCAGTTGGAATGTGGTGTTGCACTTGTAGGCGCAGTAGCGACACTCATGCTTGCCCTCACTTGTTGCTGGTTCCAGATCGGGCAGACTGTCCTCTCCATCTTAAATTGAATTTATTTGTATCTAATGAAAACACCGCCAACAATGGGTTTGATATGATTTCACCCACTAGAAGGCTACAGAGATCGTTTATCTTTACGTATGAAGATAAACGCATACGTTTTTAATGGGGTATGTGCAATGAGAATTGCACATCACATTCTGAATATATATGTGGATGATATATATGTGGATGTCATTTTCGAGACCAATAATGCATAATTGAAAGACAGCTTTATATATTTGTACCAATAACCAGAATACCATATTATACTGATCGATTATGAATTATCATACATCTTATATGACAATAGTTATTCCTTCGGTGGTACTTAATTGTTGTATGTCTAATTCGGTATTGTATTGTTTAACAATTGGTGATCAGAGATAACCTTTTTACTTGGCAACGCAAGAAAACAATCGCTGTTGCCGGTTATGCGTATTTTATATCCCATTAAATTGTCTGATGTCAATAAAAAAAATATTTTTAAATCTTACTAAAGATGAAGCTCTGCCCCAGTTTAATTTTTCTGGTATTGATGTCAATTAATGTTATAGAGCATGAATTTACATTGAGGGATCCAGAAGTGAGTTGTCCCGGTCTACTTTGAATGAGTAAGTGGTGATTTTGAGAGTGCTGATGAAGTAGATGGTAAATTTACCTTCAGTGTTGACAACATCGTCAAGGAGGGAGCTCTCTCCCAATGAGACTTTCCGGATCTTCTGGCTAGCCTCTCGAGCAGCCCTCCTACTGCTGCGTGGTGTTACAGAGCTACTGCTGCGTCTGTCTCCCTCTGCTGCCCGAACCGCTGATTGCTGAGAAAATCAATGAGAAGACTTGTTAGGAAACATGGGGGTATTTCTTCATTTGTATCTCAGCATTACCAAGCAAAAATAAAGACTTCTCATACTGTACTTAAAATATAACAAAGCGGTTGAATTCCTTATCGTCAAAAAACTGGTTTTTATTTCATCAAAAGCAGATCATTTTGCTCCTGAGTTATGACAAATTAATTATCGATCAATTAAGGAAGATTATGGGAGTAATGACACCTCCGAGGAAGTCCCTATATCTCATTCCAGTTTGTAATTCCAGGGGATGCTACGCGTTACACGTGTTTGTGGACACACTGTTTTCGCGTTGTAAAATATGAATTATTTGCCACATTGATATCAGGTCATTCAGCTTGTAATTCCTTTGATTCTGCAATTTTAAAAAATATTTAAACATAATTACAACAAAAAACTTAAGCACAGAAAAATGGTTCGACATGTATGTTTAATGGTTTAATGCCACATATCCATGTCTACAAATGACAATAATGTACTCATAGAATGAATCTGTCATCCGCATGACCTAAATTAATTAGTCAGACAGCGTATCATTTTTTGATTTTTTAAAGCAAAACTCGTCTAAATTTATGTCTGATGAGGGCCATGTCACTGTGTGAAGATCGGACACAAAAGGCACAATTACCACTGCACCAATTTCACAAACACAAAAATTCAATCCATCCTATCCAAAATTAATCGCTCCTAGTTTCCAATTAATTAGCTAATCATAAATTTGTTTCGTTTCTGCGTATTGCCTAACAGCTTAGCACTGACTTTGCAAGGAATGGCACAGAACAAGGAGTAAAATAAGATAAAATAAAGGATTAACAGGTGGAAAGAGGGCGTCCTCCTCTGGTATGCTTTTTCACGGCGGCCCTGTATACATGGACACTTTTAGTTCTCACGTACAACACCAGATAGCAGCAGGTATTCACAACCTACCCATCAACATTTCCACTAATTACAGGCACTTCCAGGCACCTGTTCACCACTGCCGGTTTCTGCCCCGGTTAGCTCTACATTAGGTACCGTACCTCATAATTAACCTAATTATTTAATATAGTATTCAGATTTAACTTGACTAATTTACTAACCTTGATTCAGGGGAAGCATTTTGACTTATAAATATAGAGGGATTAGCAGCGCTTGCAGCCAGCAAACTAATACCAGAGCTATCATCAATATTGATAGCTCTGCTAATTAAGACTAAACAAGACACCACATGCAGGAATCATGCATGCAAGGGACGCAAGGGACGCAAGGGACGCAAGGGACCACTCGTGGAGTAAAGTCGGGGCTCGGTCAAATAAATGCATTAATTAAAACTGCTGCCGGTGAATGGCCTTGGTACAACACCAATGAACTAGGTCAGTCAAGAAACTTAACCTATATCCAGCCTATCATAGTCAGTCCGCCTCCACAATGTCATATATTATTATTGATTATTGATATCTTATAGGTGGCCAAGTGGTCTAAAGATCAGGGTCGGCCCAGCTGCATGAACTTGTTATGGGTTCGAACCTGGGCGCGGCTACAATTTCACCTCCTCCCACCAGGTACTGGAGGAAGACCGCCATTGCGGTGATCTAGTCCTGCTACATATATAATTAAAACATATTTTATATTTCATTTAGATAGTTTCTGCAAAGTGCAGGTCTTCCAGCTGTTGCCTGATATATCATACATGATATAACTGAGCTCCTAATCCACCCAGTTATATGTAATAGGACAGTCGGCATCGCTCATGCAAGCTAAACAATTTGCTGCATACAAAGCCATATTCCATGTCAGCCCCTGGACTCGGTGCCAAATGTATTATAGGTATAGATTCTAGGGAGGTAAGCTAGCGGAACGTCCATGCATAACGCGGGTCACACCTAAGTAATATGCGTATATATCGCACACATGTGTATGTGTATATACATGTACCATATATAATATTTAATTCACAACTAAGAGAATTGGTTTTCCTAGAAGTTTGAAAATTTGTGGGTAGTCCTTTTATGCTAGGATATGCACGCGTTACGTTTCTGAATAAGCCAGACTATTGATCACATTTATTTTATTTTTTAGGTACACACGCCGTCAATGTCTTCACAGTCCACTTCACACATGTATTTGAATCACCTCGCAGCTCTCACTCATGTTTTCTGCATAGAAAATCTGTCGTAAATTCAAAGAATAGAAATAAGAATTTTCCCCACTTACATCTGTACTTGATCCTTGTTCTTCATAAGTCAGCGTTTGTTGACTGTTAGTTTCTGTTGACTCTTCCTTTCCTTGTGAGGGCCTGGTTTGTTTCTGAGTGGTAACTTTCCCTACTTCTGTGAGTTGACCGTCCTCCTCTTCCCTCTTTATCACATATTCTTCAACGTCATGACCGGGTGTCGTCGCCTCAGAGTTTTCATTATTTTCTGTTTCCTTGTTTTTTTCATCTGAAAAAGCGAAAAATTGGTATAACAAAACAATAGAGTTCTTGATATAATAAATTATGGTATCTTTATTTTTACCAAGAATTTATATCTACCTGGTATAGGCATACCTTTAATGTTTTTTACACGGGACAAACTTCTAAAATGTGATTCAAGTACGTTTCAAATTATATCAAGTTATACGGTTTTAAATCGTTGCCCTATGTAGCATGGTATTATAAAGGAAAAGTGAACAAAATAGTACAGAAATACATGTTTATGGAATATAATAAAGGGGACCTGATGGGGCTATATTGAACTGAACAGTCGTACTTAAACATCCACACATGGGGTTACGTTCTTCGATGGAACTACTAACTTCTGATTTAAGAATATTATTCCCCAGAATTGGATCGAAACAAATAAATACAAATAGATAAATACAGTGGGCTATAAAATAATTCCACTAATGTATGTCCGGAATTCATTTGTTCGCCCTAATTCATAATATCAAAAATAATTCTTCGTGACAAGACCTTAAAGCTGCATTCCCAGGATTTAAGATCGAGTGGTTCTTCATGAATTACATTCATATTAGTTCCCAAACTCAATATTATCCATCTCTGTTTCAATGAAAAGTAAAATTAATGTCTAAATTCTGTGTTTTTACGATCGGGAACACACAGGGTTATGTATAATTGCCATCACCACAGTTCTGTAGATGCACTGAGTGGTCACATGTGGCGCCTCTGTGCCACATCAAGCCACATGTTTCTCTCTGTATGCCAACGAATTTTCCCTGTCAACGACTATCTGTATGGAACAAGGCTAAGGAGGTCACACTGTTGACTAAGGAGGTCATACTGGTGACCACCAGTATGGGAGGACGAGTATATCTTCTCAAATATTAAACTCCAACCTTAAGAAAGAAACCTTAACGATTGGGATAAGGTGGGGCAGTGTACTAGTTAGCTTAACAAGTGAAAACTGAGATTTGTATAGAAATTAGCTGGGAATGCAGCTTTAATGAAAGCCAATTATTGATCCAAGTCGGTCTAGGTGCCACGTTTTGACATGCGTGACATGACGTCACTTGTGCATGACGTGATACTATTGCATGACATGATACTACACACCCGACTTTACCACCCCACAGGCTTCAGAGGAATGTTTAATATTGGTGATTACGTATTAGGTATGTCCATTGCTTTACCTTTGGGTGCGTCGTTTCCTTGTTCCTTTTCTGTTTCTGCATGTTCTCTGGGAGATTCTGATTTTGTTTTCTTCTTCTTGCTTTTGTTTGGTTTGTCCTCCTCCACTGGCACAAATGATACTCTTTTCACTCTAAACATGGTAAGGGTAAAGACACGGTCAGAACAAAACATATCAGACTAGAAGGCGACGGTAATCGTATCCCTCATTACTAGATCTGGGTGTGCTTCTCATTTTACCGAATTTCGGCCGACAGGCAAAGTATCATTCACAAGTTTTATCATCACGATCACACATGTGCAGTAAAGTAATCTGAACACATTTAAATATTCTAATATCTATATGATATCATATATACTGGAATCTATTGTCTGTATTGAGAGTTTAAGACACTAACACAGTAAAAGAATCTGAACACAAATATTCTAATAACTATCAAAAACTCACTCTTTTCCCATGAATGTATAAGTATCTAATATGAGAGAGAGGTCACTTGTATATACCTAATAATATTAACCCTAAAAATGAACTTTACACCATTTATAAACTTATAATAATATATAGTATCAATTTGTACACGTCTTATTGTCTCCGGATCAGGTCCCAGAGGAAGACCAACGCATGGTAATATAGGGAGCATTTTTTTTATTGTCTTAAAGCTGCATTCCCAGCTAATTTCTATACAAATCTCAGTTTTCACTTGTTAAGCTAACTAATACACTGCCCCACCTTATCCCAATCGTTTAGGTTTCTTTCTTAAGGTTGGAGTTTACTATTTTGAGAAGAAGTACTCGTCCTCCCGTACTGGTGGTCACGGGTGTGACCTCCTTAGACTTGTTCCTTTCTGATAGGCGCCGCGCATGCGTTGACAGAGAAAATTCGTTGGCAGAAAGAGAGAAACATGGGGCTTGACTTGGCACAGAGACGACACTATGTGTCCATTCAGTGCATCTACAGAACTGTGATGATGGCTTCTATACTCATCCCTGTGTGTCCCCGATCGTAAAATCACAGAATTTAGACATTTATTTTACTTTTCATTGAAAAAGAGATAGATAATATTGAGTTTGGGAACTAATAGGAATGTAATTCCAGAAGAACCACTCGATCTTAATTCCTGGGAATGCAGCTTTAATATTAGCATGATGTACGAGCTCGATTACCTGAATAAAATTGAATTTTAAAAAGTTCTACACTTACTTGCCCGCTGTTACTTTTGTGATGGAAGCACTGACCAGGTCTTGCAATACGTCTAGACCTTCCAGGCGAGACCGGCTGGGGAGCTGACTGAACAGGTCAAGCAGCTCAGAAGCCTGGAAAAAAATATTTAAAATTTATTTATTATTGACTTCAGACAATTTAACAAGTTATACAAAATACGCATAATTGATAGTGCAGTTGTTTCTTGCGTTGCCAAGTAATAAGATTTTTTTTTTTTTGGAAACGTTTTTTATTCATGTAGTTGGCCTGACACCTTCTCACAGCATAGTGATTTTCGTGGGCATCAAGACCATAATCAGTTACATAGTGCCGTAGGGTATGGCAATTCAATCATGTTCCTTAGCTATGCAAACACCTAGTACAATTTCTTATACATCAAAGAATAGCTTTGTAATTCTTATATCCGAGCCAGGTATGCCCGTATGTATATCATACGAGCAATTCACAGTGGTCCTCCTCCACTCATCGCAAAAAAAAAAAAAAAAAAGTAATAAGATTATATCCGAAAATAATTTGTTTCTTGCGATATGTATTATAGTTATCACTGGCCTACCTAAAGCTACCTAATAATTTATTCATTTGTTAATAACAATTACGATCTGACATTAATAGATATTCTAACACAAAAATATCGAAAATTTCCAAACATGAGACCTTATGTTTTCTTGCAAATACCGGTCATCGAAATCGATACACACTCTATTTTATCATGGATTCCAAAGATTACACATTAATGTGTTTGATAGGGTAGATATTCCTTGAAATATGGCATTAGTGCTAGTAGGTCTTGAACGTTGATAACTTCCCTATATATACTGGAACCTACAATATGTAACGAAGCTTGCGGAAATCTACCCTACACCTTCCTAGCCCTAGGTATTTGTCAATACCTTCACTAGTTCCTTTCGCTTCCGATAGTCCTGTCATTCCCATCTTCTCACCGTACTTAAACTTTTAAAAAAAATCTATCTGCATGTCACTGTGTCACCTAACAAGTTTTCGGTACGTCCTTTCCTCTCACACATCATCAAGCAAACACTACTTCTTGACCCCCGCCATTACATGCAGACAGTCTAGGCTCAAAGTTGAGAGAGTCCCTTTAACTGAGGGAAAGCCTCTCGCTCCAAACAGCAAAATGCCATTTGAATCCCATTAGGATGCCTACTTAAGGACCGAGAAGGTCATTATCGCAGTAGGCGTCCAATCACTGATATACCATTCTTATCTGATTTGAGAGGTTGTAGCAACTAGTGTTATAATGAATGAATATGAAGATGAATATTCAATAAACAGTATACTAATGTCCACTACCCACAAAAATCAAATTTGGTGATTAACTGATTGAACGTCATAATAATTTACAAGGTTTCGTGTGTGCTGTTTGCTGTTGAATCGGTAACCAAATGGAGTATTTGCATGTTGAAACTCCTGAGCCAGAAAAGTCATTAGCGCAGTAGGCGTCCAATCAGTGACATACCATTCTTATCTGATCGGAGATGCCTAGACTGGACCTGTGCATGAAGGCAGTGGCCTTGCTTCCAAACAGTCTCATTGCTAAGTACCAAGGTGATTTATTAGAGAGTTTCGACAGACGCTCCTCAGGAGCAAAACGTACGTATTGGCGCGGAATTAGGTCACTATGTCAGGTTGTGCATAGGTAATGAGGGTCGATACCGGCCCCCGCTCAGGAGTATACGTAAGAAAGGCATCTGTTGCGGGGATTATACCTAAGTATATGACGAACTATCTAGCCATTTTATATTTAAAAAGAAGGTTTGGGATCAATATTAAACATGTTGTCAATGTCCTTGCCTAGCAAGTTTGGCGATAGTTTACCCTTTTATCGCAGAAAGCATGTTTTAAAAAAACACTACTATAGCATCGGAGACTCGGTCAGAGACCGCCATCTTGGGTGCCGACCTGACGGGCTCTCCCTGAGTTTACTCGGTAAGCACACCAACGGCAAGGCGTCGGTCTTGCGTGTGTGTAGGGTCGTCTGCTGAAACTAAATGTGAGGCTCCAGTACGCCCGGGTCACGCATCCCTATTGCAATAAGGATACGGATACGTTTGCGGATAGGTGAGCGGTGTCGAAACTCCCTATTATTGACAACGTAGCCTCAACAGTTACGCCCAGCCTTGTCTTTTAACGGGGTCGGTTGGTTCATTGAATGCAAGCACACTCGGACGTACCAACGAGTGTAATATTGGGACTGCTAGAAGTTCGTCCCCTGGGTAGGAAGTAGTGGCTTGGTTGATGGTCTACTCACTGTACCCAAAGATACTATCTTTGCTGTACTTAAACAACCAATGCTTGAACGAGAGAGTACTTGAAATCGTGTACGATCGATATACATATATATAGGTTAATTATTTTATATAACAAAGTCGACTGCCTCTCGCGGCTGCTTCTCCTTCCTATCCAACGCAAGAATTGTTTGTTTTATAAATATGGGGACTGCTAGAAGTTCTTCCCCTGGGTAGTCGGATGTATGTTAGAATTATACAGAAGATCTACCTTTTGAAAAATAAAAGATCTACCTTTTGGCGGAGGCGATGTAGGACTTGTGATTCCACAGGGGCTCGTTGTCCTGTGGGGCCTCCCCCCGACTCGCCCGGATCAGCCATAACTGTAATGAGAGGATCACGTACACCATATATCAACCATACATAATACAGTCATGTATATCAGTAATATCGAATGTGCATACGACTGTTGTCATTGTATGTGAAATAGATATGTTCTTTTCTTTGAATACCTACAGCTAGACAAAGATATATGTATACAAATCGGTTCTGAGATATGTTTCTATTAAAGACAATTGACTCAATCCAAACAAATTCAATAGGCATAGGTGAAATAATTAGTATGATGAATTCTAACTAATAATTTAAAACACTCTTCAAATAAACGATTTTTTACACAATTATCTATCAATATGATGAGACTCAGACATCCAGACGAAAATTATAATATAACCTAATATCGATTTACAAGGATAAAAAAAAGAACGTCAATATAGAATTGCCAGAGAAGACCTGCAGTAATTAGACAATGGTTGATGTGTGGCCAGAGACAATCTATGGTACCTGTATTTGAAGAGAAGCAGGGAAGCCCGATCATTCTGATAAGGAAGAGCAAGGAAAACGTCAACCCATCTGCCGTCGCCTCCCTGTAGGAGTGGGCAGTGTCTGATTCGCAGCCTCAAGCCAGTAATACGTGTATGTACAGGCAAAGACCAGTGGTGGAGACCGCTGCGGCTGCTGACGTAGGGAGACAGCGCCAGCAGAAACTGGGTTAATTATGCAAAGATCTCCACCACATCGCTCTCAACCTGGGTTGCTTCGATTCAGGGTTTCATAGGCTGTAAGCCAACCCGGGTTGGGCGACCTGTACGAACTCACGTACTGTACCCGGAGCTTGTGCATATAACACATACCTATGGCGCAATATTACGACCTCTTATGTGTTCTCTTTGACCTGAAACCCAGTGAGTGGGCGCATCGGCCAGTCAGTGGTTGTTTCTGTAAGCCCTTTATGTAATTTGAGGTAATATTTGTTTGTATGATTAATTAAAAATAAATATGAGAAATATAGTATTAACGTACAACAGGTACTGAATCTCCCCAAAATGTCCGTCATATGAATCACAAAATGATAAGGCACACTTATATAAAATCTTCTCAGAGATTTTATGAGTGAACTATCTAGTACATGACTCGGGGCGATTCAAAATTGAGCCCGATATGTTCCTTTTAAAGCAGGGATATGTAAGATACTCCAAAGACTCAGAAACCCAGCGATAGAAGTGACAATTACATTGATGTAAGAATGTTTCCATCCATGTATTGATTTACCTCCAGTGGATATTAGAGTCCTATATATTAGTCTAAGAGTTGATCAATAAGCTCAAAGGTTGCCTCCTTGACAATGGAAGGACATCTCTTCTTAACGCGGAGAGAAAACTCCGAGAAATGACATTTCTAGCCGAGAGGTAGTGAGTTACACATTAAAATGTATCATGTCAACCTTGATTCGATTCCACAACTGGCAACAGTTATTTCGATTCAGGCACGTGCGAAAAGGCACACTGAACGAACGACCCGACATATTTTCCTACGTAATCTTATATAGTTGATAAATTATTGTTATACATATAGAGTGAGTGAGTGATGGTTGCTTAAGCAACCATCAGTCACTCGATCACTCCATATGTATCTAAGGATATATAAACCTCCCTGCTTCCAAGAAAAGATGGGGGAGGCAACCTCTAGAACGAAAATGGGTTGTATATATGTTGAACAAATGGTACATTTTGATTTTGTATGTTTTTGTAGTGCAATTATTCCATGAAAATCAAAGGCATATTTGGAATAAGTGGAATTTAGTATCTGGGTTTCAGTGTAGGTCCAAACCCTCAGATCAAGAATGGTATATGTCAGCAATTGGACCCCTACTTCGCTAATCAGTTTCCTGGCCTAGGACTAGGCGTTCTTATGGAAATATAATGACATTTTGCGGTCTTAATGGAATGATAATGGCACTTTGGGGTATGAGGAGAAAGGCTTTTCCTCCATTTGAAGGGACATCGATCTCCCATCGTTGGGCCTAGACTGGATTTGGAAGGAGCAACATTGGACAAGGAATCTACGTGGGCGTAAAGAAGAATGTAAATTCATCGCAATGAGTTGTAGTTATTGGGGTATGTTACAAGTGTAAATTGGGTCAATGGGTCTGAGAAATGGGCACTCGCAGTTAAGCCTAAGGAAACCCTGACATATAAACCTTGATATGACATTGTAAACATAGATCTTTGAGGAAAAGACAAAAGGTGATATCAGTGTCCGATCACAGAACTGCCGATTTAAGCAAGCAAACTTATCATTTAATTAACATGGAAAATGTCGTACAAAAGCATAGCCTACCCTTAGTAGCCTATCATTACCTACCTATAGGCCCTATATGTCTAAAAAAAAATCGACACAATCTTTTGATTACTGAATCCAGTTTGGGGCTGTAATCTCTAATATAAGCTACATTTGACACAATTAGGCCTATTGATTACATCTCATAGATATATGATACCAGAATGAAATGTGTGACTTAATTCTGTGCATTACTTGGACATCAGAGATCTACCAGTTACCAGACATCTCCCTGGTTTCTGTTGTTGGAATGCAATTGCCCGATTTTAATCCATTTACAATTAACTTATCAATGGACTGAATTAAGAGGTGTGTGTGTGGGGGGGGGGGATTATGTGGGTTTTTTCAATGCCCCCAGCCTGGCATAGGCCTATTCATTCAGGTCCAGTGACAGTTTTGAATAGTAGGCCTACTAGGGCCTACTAGTAGGAACCATTTTGCTGAACACAAAACACAGGTCTTCTGTTGGTTGGCTATTTCTGAGGAATATGTGTGTAATTGTTGTGAGTCAATTAAATTAAATTAAATATTGCATAGCCTTGTAAAAAAATAATACCAGTGATAATCCGAGTGTCCAGTGGAGAGGCGCGCGATTGCTCCCTCGGCATCACAGGCAGACAATAGTTACCGTATAAAAATCAATTCAGTTTTCCCAGACATGTGGCTAAAATTCTACATTACACAATTGTCAGAAAGCTCCTGTTGTTATACTTTAAGGTCAACCTAGGCCTACTCACCTGCGTTCAAAAGCCATCCTTCCCTCGCTCAAATTTAGGATTTCGTCTGAAATAAACGGTAGATATCGTGCCATGACAAAAATCGTCACCAGCCAGTAGGAAATCTAGGTTACTCACCATGTGAAATGAGGACTGAAGCCTCCCAGAATTTATCACTATGTCTTGAGCGATAATACCTTGAGCACCTGCCCGGTCCGCGCCATTTTCGTGTCTTTCTGTTGTACTGAAAGCACGCGGGCTGCACCGAGGTTAATTATGTTGATAAATGAGAGAATACTGGGATGATTCTAGGTTAGAGGAATCTAACCTCTATTCTCGCGCTCCAGACTAGCACCACTCTGTCCTCATTGATGACCTGAAACTGGCTTTCAGCAACATTTTCCCGCAAGATGGCAGCATGCTCTCTATCCGCACCACAACGCATCGATAATAGTTATTGTTTTAAACGATATGTGACAGCTCAAAATTATTTTAGAACCACGCGGTATAGTCAGTGTTGGCCATTTCTTAAAACGTCTAAACAAATTTCACATAGGTGATACGCTTCAATGTCCGAAAGTATTTCTGCTGCAGATACAAATTACAATAGGCTAACAAAAGTAGTAGGCCTAATCAACGATACATTTAGAGAAGATCTGATACGGCAATACTAGACTTACAGGATCTTACAAGAAAGCTCTTTTAGTGTAGCTCTACTAGACAAGAATAGACCGTATGTAATACTATTTTTTTTTGCCGACTAAAATACAATACCGGTAGTGCAATATACATGAATACAATAATACGGGTGCTGTGATCAGTGCAACAGGTTCCGTGGCGAGCAGGTCCCGTGACTGGGGAGAGGCACTTTCAAGCAGTTATAATAGGCCTATAGGGCCTATAGCAAGGCAAGACGCTTGACATAACATAGCCTGCAAACGCATATTTAGCAACGCATATTTAGCAAGTGGGATGGTAGGTCTATAGGCCTATGTCTGAAAGCTTCTGAGAGGTACTTTGTAGGCGGGTATATTTCTGTGTGGCCTGTCGGACATAGCCTAGCTGTCCTGACGTTTAAAATTGCTAATTTCCTGGACTCTGGTCAATATATATAGCCTATTATATTGATACAGTTTTCGAAAGTTTAAAAGTATATCTATAGGCCTATGTCCTAATGGTGTCATGTATGTAAAACAAATATTTCATGTACTTTTGAGCCTTTTCATCATAAGTAACTCTCAAAGCCCCACTCCCGCAATGCTATAGGGTGCCTTCAGGTAAACCGAACCATCAGGTAAACCGAACCAACCAACTTAAACCTCCATGCAAACTCAGTAGATTGGACCACAGGATAAAGAGCCATCTATTGTTTAAAAGAGAATAAATTGGAGATAATTTCAGCAAATCTTTCTAGGTGTCACAGAGAATTTGCTCACATGGGAAATTGGCGGGAAGTACAAACTATCTATTTTTTTTGGTTTTCATCTGAAGGTCAACATTTTTTTGTCTATATACAGATTCATCGATCATTCCAAATCTATGTAGAACATGTGGAAACAATTTTTACACAAAACATCACAAATCATAGTGTATTATGATTTCCTCATTGAAAAAATGGATAACCCCTTGCAAGTGACTTCAAGGTCATTGAAATGTCATTGGTTCGCTTTTCCTGACAGTTCATATAAACCGAACCATGTAGTGTAAGGTAAAGCGAACCACTGGTTCGCTTTACCTGAAACAACATGTTTTATCATAAAAACCTATCCCCAACCTATTAATTTTCATTCTCCACACTTTATTGTGTGCATTAGTAATGCTGTGCCACCTAATAGAATGTTCTAAGATTTATCATCCATATATATACGCCTAGGCCTAAACGTACAGGGTAGGGAATACCTTTTTGGGAATCGGGATTGGGGCCTATTTTAAATCGGGATTCAGGATTAAAAATTAAGGGTCTACGGGATTCTTGAAAGGGATTCAGAGCCAGATTTAATTATTCCAGGTAGGGATTGCATATAATAAAACAGGATTGCAAATTGAAAACCTGCGGGATTTGGAAAATGGGGCTTATACAAAATGGAAAATAGAGCTGACAGGCGTAATAGGCCATCAGCTGAGCCTTAAAATATGTCCAGAAAATGATTTTGGTTTCAGCATCTGCGGCCCTACTTTTGGTCAGCAGGGAGATAAGGGAGACTTGGAACAGTGCTGGTTTCACAGGCTACATTTGAATACCGTACCCAAATTAATATTCCTCATATTTCAAATGTCACCAGTTGTGATTTAAGCAATCACCTCGCTGAATTGTGAATACAAGCAAGAGATTAGGACATGCCTCTCCAAGTGGGGGGTAGAGGTAACTGCAGGTAGGGGTGTGCGGTGGTAGAAGTAACTGGGGGTAGATGTGTGTGGGGTAGAGATAACTGGGGGTAAAGGTGTGTGGGGGTAGAGGCAACTGGGGGTGAAGGTGTGTGGGGATAGAGGTATATAACTGGGAGTAAGGTGTGTGGGGGTAGAGGTAACTTGGGGTAGATGTGTCGGGGATGGGGGGTAGCGGTAACTTGGGTTTAGCTGCCTTTCCATAGATGCGGTTTTTCATGCCGCGCGCGGCACGCGGCAAATAATCGTTCACATGCATTTCTATTGAGCCCTTTCCATAGGCGCGGCTACCCGCACGGGTCGTTGCCGCGTGGTAAAACGAATCGCTCACTGCTCGATTTTTTTTGGTGGGGGGTAGAGGTAATGGGGGGTAGATGTGTGGGGAGGTAGAGGTAATTGGGGGTAGATGTGTGTGTGTGGGGGTGGGGGGTGGGGGGGTAGTGGTTACTAGGGGTAGATGTGTGGGGGTAGAGGTAACTGGGGGTAGATGTGTGTGTGGGGGTAGAGGTAACTGGGGGTGGAGGTGTGTGGCGGTAGAGATAACTGGGGGTGGAGGTGTGTGGGGTAGAGGTTACTGGGGGTAGATGTGTGTTGGGGTAGAGATAACTGGGGGTAGATGTGGGTGGGGGTAGAGGTTACTGGGGGTTGAGGTGTGTGGGGGTAGATTTAACTGGGGGTAATGATGTCTGGGGGTAGAGGTGACTGGGGGTAAAGGTGTATGGGGGTGGAGGTAACTGGGGGTAAAGGTGTGTGGGGGTAGAGATGACTGGGGTGGAGGTGTGTGGGGGTAGAGGTAACTGGGGGTAGATGTGTGTGTGGGGGTAGAGGTAACTGGGGGTGGAGGTGTGTGGCGGTAGAGATAACTGGGGGTGGAGGTGTGTGGGGTAGAGGTTACTGGGGGTAGATGTGTGTTGGGGTAGAGATAACTGGGGGTAGATGTGGGTGGGGGTAGAGGTTACTGGGGGTTGAGGTGTGTGGGAGTAGATTTAACTGGGGGTAATGATGTCTGGGGGTAGAGGTGACTGGGGGTAAAGGTGTATGGGGGTGGAGGTAACTGGGGGTAAAGGTGTGTGGGGGTAGAGATGACTGGGGTGGAGGTGTGTGGGGGTAGAGGTAACTGGGGTAAAGGTGTGTGGGGGTAGAGGTAACTGGGGCAGATGTGTAGGGGTAGAGGTAACTGGGGGTAAAAGTGCGTGGGGGTGGAGGTAACTTGGGGTAAAGGTGTGTGGGGGTAGAGGTGACTGGGGTGGAGGTGTGTTGGGGTAGATGGAACTGGGGTAAAGGTGTGTGGGGGTAGAGGTAACTGGGGTAGAGTTGTGTGGAGGTAAAGGTAACTGGGGGTAGAGGTGTGCAGGGGTAGAGGTAACTGGGGCTAGAGGTGTGCGGGGGTAGAAGTGAAGTTAATGGGGGGAGGGGAGGGGGGTTAGAGATTACAGGGGTGAAAGTAAGTGAATGGGTATGGGTTAGGGAAGTGAGGGGAGGGGTGTGTGGGAGTGTGGTAGGGGGAAGGGGAGATATGTTGGGGTAGATGTGGGTGAGGGTAGAGGTGTGTGGGGGGAGTGATGGCCTAACTCATTATATATCTTTTCTCATATCAGGTAAAGTGAACCACTTGGTTCGGTTTATCTTAAGTGGTGGTTCGCTTTATATGAAATGTCAGGTAAAGCGAACCAACTCTACACGATATTTCCATGGAGACTATTGGTATTAATATGCATAGTAATATAATTAATTCATGTGCCATAGGAAGCTGACCCACTCTAATGTTCATTTGAAGTTTGAATGGTTTGTTGCTATTTTTTTTATAATGAGAAATCAAGATGAAGACGAAATGGTTCGCTTTACCTTAATGCACCCCTAACACTGATGTGTGTATTGACTGGCGTCCCCCAATATAGTTCGCTTTAGCGCCGATGGCGCCGCCACCTCTGACTCAGGACTGGCCTATAGGCCTACTCCGCAACCAGTGTCTACCTATAGGCCTTTACTATATATATAAGTGGTGCGCCATAAGTTAGGGACTAAAACTTAAAGTTGCCTTGACTTATTTCATATGATCCATGATAACTTTATGAGTTTTTATGATAGGCCTACAATATAGGCCTAATATATGATTTGTCAAATAAAAGAAAAGGTTCAGGGCTATCTGTACTTGAAACTGTCACATGCACAATTGCAAGAATTCTTTTTCATATTAACAGCTGTTTCCATGGTAACCGCATCGATCTGAAATATCATGAAAATCCTGACTTTCAACTGTTTCCATGGCAATTTCTCTTAGCTAAAATGGTTCTGCAGCATTGGGGGCCATGTTGCACATACAAAATTAAATTTGCCAAGTTTTGGCGTAATGTCAACTTTGTTCTATCATAGGCCTAATGGTAAAAATGGCAGGGTGAAGAATTGAAAGTTGAAATGTCCCACATTTGACCAATTTTCACGGCAAAATGGCCGTTTAGGCGAAATCTGGGATTGTAGGGATTAACATGAGACTTTGTTTTACTAGAAGCAAAGAAAATACTTTATTGAAATACCATCCAAGTACATTTATAACAAAACTGCAACGAGGGAAAGAAGGTAAAAATAATGACATCTTTGTTTATGATTAATCAGTTGATGGGCTATATAAATTGACATCGAACTTTAAAATGATGAATAAAAGGAGATCTAGTGAATACTACAAACATCATGGAAGAGAGCCTTTCGTGTCCTCAAGAGATGAACAGACAACTACAGGGCTAGTTCTACGTGTATACATCACAGCTTTGAGTCAAGACCAGCGACAACACAGAACCCATGAACAGTCATCTTTGCCAATATATTATTTTATTCCATGATTTGGCCGTGAGCATACAATATAATCAATATACTTGCCGCTCACAAGGTGGACAATATAAACTCCCTGCAGTGACGTCACGACCGTTCGAGACTATCGGTGAGCCATGCGGACAGCACAATTTGATGAAATAAATCAAATTAAGTTGTAATAAGTTAAGAATCATGGAATAAAAGCAAGAATAGCACAGTATCGCGTCTTCGGCGGCCTGTATTCTCCTCGTATGGCCGAAAAACAACTCGGCCTATGGCCTCGTAGTTTTCGGCCATACTCGGAGAATACAGTCCCCCTCATATGCGATACTATGCTGTTCTTGCTATAATATCAATACCAAACAACTCTCAGACTCCGTAGAAAGCAGTAATAATATTATTATGTATATATAATGGTCGATTCCAGAAATTTTAGTGCGATTTTAAGATTCTTGGTAAAAATAAAAAAATACTTTGATTGTTTTCATATTTATAAGGGAGAAAGGACTTTCATCGGGCTATAATTATGACTTTCAATTTGCCACAACCCGGGTCAATTATTTTTCCAGATACAAACCTCCAAATCATTGGAGCCTAGTCTAAGATTCCATACGAATACATGTATATGTATGGATAGTTTTTTTTCTTTATAATCCAATTTATTAATAATCCAGGTATAAAAATGTGGATTTTTAATAACTTTTCTTGCAAAGATATGTTCAAAGCATAATCACCTTTATATAAAAGCCCATAAATGTTTCCAACGAATACACCATTCCATACGAATACACCATTCCATACGAATACATCAGTTCAATGATGTATTTGTATGGAATTGTGTATTTGTTGATACATCCTTTCTGAATAAAATACCTTAATATAAATGAAATAAATAGTAAATCCTTTCGTTAGGAGACAATGTTTGGCAATGAGAATACAAAATTTGTATTTTCCAGCCAGTTTTTGAATGTGTATTCGTCGGAATCGTGTATTCGTATGGATTCTTTTCATAAAATTATAATTTACTGATCGAGGAATGATGTTGGAATCATGAGATTTGTTCTGGATATTAAGCTAACGAAAGAGTTGATCAAATATGAAATGTTTTCTTTTTATAGTAGTTAGAAGATGTATTCGTTGGAACGTTTTATTTTAGCCAAAATAACATTTCTCATCATAAGGACGAAAATATAAGCCAATCTGAAAATTAAAAAAATTGCATTGATAGGGGCAGATACGTTCTTTAATATGGGATATCAAAGTCCATACAGAAGTAATTGGTTATTTTATTTGTAGATTTTTTCACTTATATAATCCTCACTTCTCCTTCTGTACAGGCCATCACTATTTGTCAGTTAAAACCCCGCACACACAGGGCCGATTTGAAGCCCGATTTGGGCTCCCGATGAATCCCAGGATTTCATTTCAAATCCTAATTTTATTTTTTTTAAATCGGGGCTGTGTGTGTCTGTCTAGAATAGTCAGGTGTTAATCGGGTTACTTTTAACCACCCGATTTGGCAAATTTCTTCCCACACATGGCCGATTCCAGACCAGATTTCAGGACATAGGATTTCGTTTTGAAGAATCCTATGTGTGGGTCTAGTCCCGATTAGTCAGGGGGCCTTCCCGATTAATCGGGAGTGCTCTCCCGACGATTCATTATAATGAATCATCGGGACAAACCCTCCCGATTTGTCCCAAAATATCAACAGTTCTTCCAGGCAGGTAATTTTGAAAGGCTATAACTTCACTTATTTCTGGAGCATCAAAACAATTTTTTTTACTTTTCTAGTGGTCACTTGATAGAGTCTGTGAATAGATCACTGATGATAAGGGCACCGAAGATTGATACATATTTGTTCATAAATTAGGATTTGAATTAGAAATAAATAAAAGAAATATGCATGTAATGTTTTAAACTATTTTGCACATGGTAGGTTTCGACATCAGGGTTATAGCATTTTTTAGTTTGTGAAAATATTCCTAGTAGAAGAAAAGTTACAAAAGTATTTCCCATTGGGGAAGCACAAAATGTTTTAATTTTTTTTTACCTTACAGGCTTATAGAATCGGCTACCACCAGGTACAGCCGATTTCATTTTGGGGAGAAATCGGGACTCAAATCGGCTCAAATACGCCCGATTTCATGTAATATTGCTAGGATTTCACCCCCGATTGGTCGGTACACCCCAAATCAGGCCATTTTTTTTAATTGGCCCTGTGTGCGCAGGGTTTTATTTTACAAATTTTTTTTTTACAAATGTGATGTGTCACAAGTCACCAAAAATGGATTTTGAGATACCATCATATTCGAAAAGCAGTTCCTAATGATAGTAAACTTTCATAATTATTTGTTTTAAAATATTTTTTTTTACAGTGATGTGCCACACGAAAATGAGTCACAAATCGAAAATCGGCCCCAAATCGGCCCAGAATTGTGTATGTGTGGGCCAAGGCAGGAATCGGGGATCAAATTGGGCATGTTTGGGTCTGAAAACAAATCCCGATTTCACATTTTTAGTCATCGGGAGTGCTGAAATCGGCTCTGTTTTGAAATCGACCCATGTCAATTCATGTGTGGGTCCCCCTTTATGCATAGAGCGACAAACCGGAGTGGCATGTAAACCAAAGACATTGGGGTGCCGGGGACAAGTCACACAAAAGTACAGTCTTTGGCAAGCATCAGTCTTCATGAGACTTTTTAGAATCACACAGACGCCCATATTTTTCACTCAAATACCATTTTTCACTGGCTCACTTAAGAGCACAAGCCTTTGCTGTCTTATGTCACCAACTATATTTTCTGTATCACAAAATAGGTTTTTTTAAAAAAACATTTTTATTAGGAAGATTTCCACAATGTGGTAGGTCTCTCCAGTTTACATTTCTGGAACAATTTCAATATGTATGAAAACATTTTAATTTTCAAGGATTCTTTTTAAAAAGTGGGTAATAAGCAAAGTCCCTAACTTAGGATGCATCAACGATCCTAAAGGAATAAAAACTAAGCCACCTTGGTACCGGGATGAATTAATTAATTTATCTAAACGAAGAGATAAGGCTTTTCTTACTGCCAAAAGAACAGGAAAGGTCAATGACTGGAATAAAGCCAATGAAGTAAGAAATAAAATGAATTCAAAGCTGCTAAAATCTAAAAATGAATATACAAAGAAACAGTTGAGTGAATGTTATAATGATCCAAAGAAAATGTGGGATATTTTACAGCCAATATTAAACCCTGGAAAAGAAAAATCTGATAATATTATTAGATTAAAAAATAATGATAATTTGCTGAATGTAGGAAAAATATCAGATATAGAAAGTACTCCAGAAGTATTTAACGATTTCTTTGCATCGGTCGGAGAGTCTTTGGCTAAGAAAATTGATGAACCGAAAAAAGTGGAAAAAGAAAAATATGGTGTAAAAGAATCTGTGGAAAATTCAAATTCAGATTCAGATACTGTTGAGTTTCAATTTGAAAAAATCTGCCCTTCAATGATTGTACATTTCCTTATAAAATCAAGTAATGCTAAGTCGTCACTTATTCCATTTATGCCAACCAGAATACTTAAACACTGTTTATTAGATATTTCAAGTGAATTAGCTTATTTATTTAACAAATCAATTGAAACAGTGATTATTCCTGATTTTTTCAAAGAAGCTACAATCACCCCATTACATAAAAGTGGGTCAAAGGAAATTGCATCTAATTACAGACCTATATCAGTAATTGTGTTGCCAGCAAAGATATTAGAGAAGTGTATTCATCATCAATTGTATAAATATTTTGAAGAAAATGAATTGTCATATAAGAATCAGTTTGGATTTAGATCTGGACGATCAATAGCAGATGCTCATCAAAAAATGTTTTTTGACATATATACATGCAATTAATGAAAATAAGTATATTGAAATGGCCTTTTTGGATTTCAAAAAGGCGTTTGATACTGTGAACCAATTGTCCAAACTTGATGCATATGGAGTAAAGAATGAGTCACTTTACGATGGGCTATCTCGACTTTACGATGGGCTATTTCGACTTTATGATGGGCTATCTAAGGCAAAAAGAAACCACTATGTACGATCAACTTATCAGTAATCAATTATATACTAAAATATGGAATGAATGTATATAAAAAAAGGTTAAAGCAAAAAATAAATTAACAATCACGCTGTAAAATTGCCTCCTAGTATCGAAAGATAATAAAGCAATAGGCAGTAGTATGTTGTCTTGTATTGTTAAGTAAATGCTAAATAAACATTGATAAAATGACAAAACAGTGTTATGTTCTTTATTCAATATTTTTATCACAAAATTTACACATATAGTTAAATATAAGCACTTTTAATTAAATATTCTGCATTTTCAGTTGAACAAAAACTAAATTTCTCTAACTATCACTTGACATCGCGCACAAATAGTTGCTACTGAGGAAACGCAGAATATATATACATTAAGTTAAACTGATTATAAAGTTAAATAGAAAAATAGTTGATTAATTCGCGCACAAATAATTGATATGGAGAAGTCGTTTCCTTTGGAAAGGCAGAATATATACATTAAGTTAAACTGATTATAAAGTTAAACATAAAAATAGTTGATTAAATCATTGATTAACTTAATAAACTTACAACTTGTTTTTATTTATTTCCTATAGAACATAACGTAAGGCCAGAGTTGTACATTGAAATAAAAGTCAACCAGTGCGCAAGCGAACCCCAAAGCGGGATGGGGGGGGGGGGGGGGTATCCTGTAGATAATCGAAAACGATTTTGATAGAAATCAAGTTAATTAATTATTGGTGAACAATTGCGTCGTAATTAATTGGTCCACATAACATACCGGCACCAGCTGGCCAAGGTCTATGCATTTCAAAGATCCATCTCACTTTTCTGTTTGAGGGCAACCAGTACAGTTCTATAATCCACCCCGTAATTGACACTATGGTAATTTTACAGTACCATACCCTATGCGTGCCTATGTAAGCACTATTAATTTTTTTGACAGGTGAAGTTTGGTGCGAATCAGAGCTATCAATAATGTAATAGCCCTGATGCAGATGTTTAGGAAATAAAAAGATATCAAGAGAAAGAAAGAAATGACAGATAAGAAAATTTGGGGAAATATGATAGAAATAGTTTAAAAGACTAGCACCGGGTTAATGGAGGACTTTAGGCCTACAATTTGATGCTCATATTATGTGTCAATTTTTTTCTTTTGGATGGATTTCTATTCAGGTTGGTAGTTTGGCATAAGCCATGGATTAATGTGGCTCGGGCATTCCCGATCTTCCACCACACCCTGAAATATGAACAAATCATTTAGATGAATACTTCACAATGCATTGCTGCGAAGACAACAAAATACCTATACGGCCTACTATTATATAGGCTAACTATTGTTGTTATTGTTGTAACGTTTTTATTTAACTGTTGGGTTCATCTCGATGTTGCCATCGTTTTTCGTTTGTATCCTGGATGAATCTTAATTAATATTACTTTTTATTACCTAACACAATTCAAGTTACTATTTAAACGATGAATAATGGTGGCGTTAAACATTAAAAATCAGCTAGACAAAAAAACTACGGTGACTAGGTATTAGAGTGACACAAAAATGTAATTTCATTAATTTTGAAGGTGGAGTTGAATCTATGCGAGATCCTAGTTTCCTAAATGTCGAGATTTTCAAACAATATGAGGCATCTTATAACACCAATTAATAGGCTGATTTTATTATCATTCATACAGTAATTAAAGGGTCAGTCAACGGGTTCATGGTCACTTTTAGGACAAAAAACTTCATGGAGGCATAAATACAACACCCAAGTCTCGATTTTTTTACTTCCATTTATGTCTAACTTATAGTCACTTACAGGCATAAATTGAGAAATCCTAGTTGAAAAAGTCTGTTTAGCACAAGAGGGCACTGAGAGTGCTGTGTGACATCATAAAGCTGCGCCAGAAATGTACATAATATCTCTACCTTCCCCCTCCAATCTCCCAGCAATTGAAACAGTTTGTTTTGGTATGCACACCTGTGTTGTTCAATCTCCTTCTGCCCACCCCACACTCCTTCTTTCTAGCAGCAATTATGAGAGTTGTTTATTATGTTCATTGCATGTACATTTCTAGATTGGTGCACCTTTATGATGTAGGCAAACAGTGGTGCCTTGAATGGAGTGTTAAACTGTGTAACTACGTTTTCACTCCTTTAAATGGGTAAAACTCACTAAATAATAACTTGGATTAAGTAAAACCGGGGTGGTTACATTTCAATAATATCAAGGAAATGGATTTGCTCATAATATTTGGGGGTTTACTGACACTTTAAGGCATCTCTTTCACATCCGTCTATCGCTAAGTCATGCAACTGATGCATCATTCACAGCCACATATGTACCGTAGTTCGTAGAATATAGCCTAATTGTTGTTTGTTGTTGTTGTTGTTGTTTTTGTGCTGTTTCTGTAGTTGGGGAGGATTTGTGTACAAATTGAAATAAAGTTACTTACTGTATATTTCTTTACCGAGTGTAACATAAAATGGGAGGCATATTTTATCATCGACGCAATATGTGGAACTACATCCATCAGTGCTTTAATATATTGACACGCCCGCCTTTGCTAAGGGAATCCTTTATGTCGTCATCGTCCACTCAGCTAGAGCGACCACGCCTCCTTCGATACCAGGGGAGCAAGCAGCGGAACCTTACAATTTAGCGCCTGTTTGTATATGAAAGCTTTTATTTGAAGGATAATTCAATTTATTATTTTGGCGTTGTCATTTTCACCTGGTTGGTGTTTATTGGAGTCCAACGTTTCGGCCAACATAAGGCCTATATCAAGGAGGATGGTATTTAGTGGAATTACCTTGGCATTTTAAACCTTGGTTATAAAGTAAGGAGCTACCATTTGTCTTCACATTTAAATAGCCAGGTGTGTCGATGAATTCAAATATGATCACCCACGGTTTTTTTTAGGCTTCATGACATTCTACAAAGAAATGTCTGATGTCGTCCGTGTTAGAGCAAAAAGACCATGATTGTATTGGTTGTCTTGATTTGGCTAATTCTTTTTAGCTTGGTATTACATGTTATGACTCTATGCAATATTTGATATCATCTCTATCCCATATATGGAATAGAGAACACTCTCTTCAGTCTCCAGTCTATTTTATTATATTCTTGATCATTTAGCTGTAGAACCGCTTGCCATCCCTTGATTTTTTGACAAATTGGGTTTTCTCTTAGATTCTCGTAGATGTTTTTTTCAATATTCAAAGCTTCTTTGTCTGGTGTTTGATTCGTATGCTTGAGTTGGATCCACAAACTTGCTGGAATGGCTCGTTTAATTACTGTCTCTCCGCATACAAAAAATGGGTATTTATATTGTGTTCTCTTTTGAGTTCTATATTTGTCATAAGGTTTTTTTG
Organism: Sthenelais limicola; assembly: GCA_942159475.1. NCBI lineage: Eukaryota > Metazoa > Annelida > Polychaeta > Phyllodocida > Sigalionidae > Sthenelais > Sthenelais limicola. The sequence continues at coordinate 62,978,365 of OW804097.1, read as the reverse complement.
TTCATTAATAATATCGCCGAGTACAGATACACCTTTCTCTTCCCATTGTTTCCAGCATCTCACGGAAAACTTTGCCTGGGCAGAAAATAGTTTGCAAATGTTCTTTTCATTGTGGAGGAGAGCCTATAAGAATTGTTGGATCAGAGAAGTAATATTCATATGTATTACTTCTTTGTGACAATCACAAAACCATCCGGGAAAGGGAGATCCGAGGAAACCCCCCTACAAATGACATCACAAATAGGAAATACAATGTAACCGACTGATATAACCATAAGCCAGGCACAAACTGGAAGACCTGACTTCAGTTAGATATTTACAACCCATTTGCACATATAACTTGGACAAATAAATGAATATTTCAATTCAATTTAATTTTATTTAATGATAATTATATGTCTTCTTCTAAATCCTACACATTTCAACTGTTACAATCATATGCTATGTCAGTGGTACCACATACTTTCCTTCAGTTTTGCTTTGGCTCTTAAGAATTCTCCCTAATATCAACATAGATATCAAAAATACAGTAATCAATACACTTGCAGAAGTTACAATGTAAACAAATGTTACTGGTCCTAAAGAACTGTACATAAACGCAAGCAATGATGGTACAGATACCATACTTAACATTGATGCCATTTGCGTTATTGCAACTATGAACGGAGTAATTGGTACATAGGAATTAAAAAGAGTGAGAGCTGAAGCATACATGGGTGCTATTCCAATACCCACACCTATGCCACACACCCAGAGAATACCATCGTGCAAATGATAGCATGTACAAAGTATTATTGAACAGATTAATGTTAAAGCTGTGAAGGTTATTAGGGTATAAGTGACCTTGACCCAACGGGCAAAGAAAGCCCAGACACCTCGAGTTAATGTATAGCAAAGGAGATACATGAATACAAGAAAAAGGCCGTTGTCTTTGCTCCACTTTGTTTCCTTCACAGCAAAGGTGAAGAGATACATAAACGTTGCATGTTCAATCAACATGTTTGAAAATAAAAAGCAAAAAAGGAACCCAATCAAAAGGTTCTTGTGGCCCTGGGGAATCCTGTCTCCCTTCCACTTACTGGTCTCATGTTTAGCTTGAGAGTTGACATTCCATACAAACTTCAAGATATTACCCATTAAGATTGCCAGTATGGCTGTGATTAGACTAAGTCCTGATACAATGAGATAGGCAAAGTTCACTTGAGATGCTTGGGCTCCAGTCATCTCTGTCATATTTCCCATTGCATGTGAATTGAGAAAACTTTGATTACTAACAATATTTGTAGCACCATCCACTCTCTCATGTTCTTTCCAATAACGCATGTATAAACCTGTGTTCTCTGTTCTATTAGAGTGTACATGCTCATCTATCAATGGACTGGAAGTGGTGTGAACAAGAGGAATCAGATCATGCAACGATGCATTGACGAGGTTTTTTGACTGTGAGAGGAAGGGTTGTGCTATCACTGGTGCCAGCATACAACCAATGCCATACACACAATGCATACCAAGCATCCAAGGTCCATTGTTTGAGCCCCATATGTTGATAATTGAGTATGAACCACCTGTTGGGAAATGAAGAAAATTACATTAATCAATTAATGTTTTTATTTGTTTTCCCCTGAATTCCCCTGAAGAAGACTATGTGTGCTACGGTCGAAACACGTAGGGATAAGCCCTTTTCTACAGCAAATAAATAACAATATAAAGGAATCAACAGGAGTTGTTTGTTTAAACGGAGAAACTTAATCTTTACAGCTTTTATTTGTTTTATTCATTTGCGGCCTATATGGTTACACCTTTTCCAAATCCATGATATGAATAATATTGTAATTCATTACACAAAGAAAACTTAATGTATTGAATGTTAGTATTGTGTTACTGTTAGCTCTTTTATAATAATTTGTATTAAAAAAACACAAGTGTCAAATTTATCCATGTCTATGTAATTCAATGTTTATTCATTGCTATCTTTTAATAACAAAATAATTATTAATACTTTTGACAGATTGATATCTCCAGGAATTTTTCAGTATATCCTATTAAGTAATGAAATTTGACAAAAGTATACTCACTACAATCGATAAAGGATTTGCCCATTCCAAAGAACGCCATAACAGCTATCATCAACTCCACTTTGGGACACCAAGGTAGAATGAATAAAATGATACTATTCATAATCATTGCTAGTCCAGCTGGAACCCATAAAGCAAATCTCTTGAGTACAAGTGGATTGCCAAGTGCACCGAGAATACCTCCACATGCAGCAGCAGTGAACATCCATGATATGGTTCCCACAGTTGTGTTCACCCTAGCAGCCAAATCAATCAAACATGACCCATGAATGGATACCGAGAGACCCTGGAAAAGCAAATAAGTTCCTGCAATCACAAGTAACAAAAGCAAAAATTGAACTGCAGTTGTTGGCATGTAAGATTTTCATGTCAGTTAATTCATTTGCATGTTACTAGAGAACCTGTTGTAATGTGGGAGGGATAGGTTCCCACCTTTTATTGTTAAGAAAATAAACTAGTGTAAGAAAAGTAAATAAATGAAAAAAAAAGTCTGAAAATAAGTGAGCTCTATAAGTTTGTCATAGGAAAAATGCCAACTAGTCAGAACTTTTCAGAAAGTTGTGTGACCTATCTCATTCCACTGTCCCTTGGCCCCTTTAAGTGTTATGCAGTCACGTTTGCTTTTACACAACTATCCCTCGTGCTCTAATATTAGTCCTAAGCATCTCGAAAACATTATCACATTGTTTCATTGGCCGAGTTGCTCATTGGCTTACATGGCATTATTGCCGCCGAATGTGTCACACTACATCTTGCTTTTATTCCATCCATGCATGGTTTCATGAAGCAGCGTCGGCCCATTTCAGATAGCATAATGCCTACATGGGAAACACATAGCCAATTAAACATTCTTACCAGACTGGAAGGAAGAACACACTGTATTATGCATTCCTTTTTTTTTTTACCAACAACCCCTATATTTACATTGTGCCCACGGTCAGTGCACTATAGCTTATCATGCGCCCCAAATCGGGTTAGAGGCAGTAGGCGTGTTTAAGTATATTCTTCGGTAGTAGATGATGATCAGCCTAATAATAGTATTACGCTTGTTGTAACGTAAACTGTAACGAAGTACCGTATGTGATGTTGTACTGGCGGGATTCTGTCCGTACACCGTACCCCAACATATATGCAGGTGCCGAACTCAACATAAGCGGCACAGAGTTCTAGTATGAGTGTGTATATATAATATATGACACAAGGAGGTGAAACAATAGGATGGTGTAATCAATAAAGATGTAGTGTTCCAAAGTAACGATATAAAGTAGAAAATGAACCATTAATGTGAATTCACAATGCAGAAATTTAATCTCACCAAGCAATCTCATCAAGTAATCCGTTTTAGTGATTGTAAATTGATATGCATATATATAGTCGATTCTCTCGTGATATGGAGTGGGGTGGGAAGTTGTAGTAAAACTTTAAAAAAGTTCAGATAACCTATGTGCATTGATAAAAAGACTATTTCGAGATGTCACTTCTCAAAACTGCTGCAAGACTGGATGGCTATTTCTCTCAGGGCATCGCATCGCTCAAGCTTCTAATCTAATCTATGTTTCCAAGCATCACCATCACCACTATATAATTTTTGATCGCGGCATAGGAGATATTCCTCTGAATGCATCAAACACTAGATAAAAACCTTCACGCTTGACCTTTAAATATAGGTACCTATGTAGGCAACGTATGACACGTCCATGGAGGACAATACGTCTTTACATTTGATTTGTCGTTTTGTTAAATGTCTTGGCCTTTAATTGAAATTAAAATATATATATATATGCAAAGCTTAACAGAAAACCCTGGCGTAGGCGCCCTATTATATAAGAGCCTACTCCCTGCCAACTCGCAGGTAGGCCAATACAATATATTTAAATGCTTGGAAACATATAGTTCATTATCTATAGATCGCGCCTGATTGTGGTTATCATACTGAGAATTACATTAACACATGTCTATTTGTATGATACAAGTAAAGCGTTTTTCATCCTTATCGTCTAACAAGCTCGTTGCTCTAACCCGAACCTAGGCACCTCACCGCGACAATGGCTCCAACCCCGCCATATAGGCGCCACACTACGTGATCTCCACCGAATAGACGCAACCCATGTATACATGTGCATCTCTATTATATAATGTAATCAAATACTACAATAAGTAATAAACATGATATATCATATAGCATGTGGGCTGAGAGCCTACATCCGACCATTTCACAAAAGTTTCTCCACTTATAATTACATTGTTGATATGCTCAGAATGTTAAGAATCTAATACTAATAGAACATGTTATTCAATAAATACTAAACGTCTTTTGAGGTAGACACTTATGGTTACCTCTTTTCTTCAATGAATGATATTGGCTTTATAGGCATATGGTTGCCCCAAATGGACCTCAACTTTTTGTACCTTTTATCTATACAGAGATATTTCAACCCAGGCGTAGGAGCCCAGTGATTTCAGCCCTACGGAATATACCCTGCATAATCCCGTATATGAGCAAATCCACCATTTGGTCGTCATTTGACCCTAAAATCGTCTTTTGCTTATTTGAATGGAAAAAAATGATTGGAGACATTTTTTAATAGTTTTATCGTGTCCGCCCACCCAAAATACATCAGAAATACCCCCTATTTACATAGTTTTTCCTAAGAATTTAGGCATGGGGGTGGAAAAACTGGATTTGGGCCCCCTAAAAAGTGAAGAAAAATCAAGGGAATATCAATAAAATGCTGGAAATAAATAAAAATATATATTCAAACATAGTTTAAACTTATTTTACCATTGAGCCTTGATCCTGACTATTCCATGATCTCATTTTTATTCGTTTACAATGGCAATTTAGTATAGTAAAAATGAAAAAATATGTTGGGAACTCTAAATGCCAGCGTCACGTGTGGAATATGAAATCCAGGCTAGGAAAAAAAATAAGAAACAGAAGTGAACAATATGTACTAATTTTGTTAATTCTACATAGACTTGAAATGTTAAAAATAAATCTGTTCAGATATATGTTCATACTTTGGGATACTAGGTACTAAAGCACTTAATTTATAAGTTGGGCAGCTCTACTGTCAGCGTCACATGAGTATTATTACTCTACCACATTTAATAAATATTAGGAATTAATTATAAATAATATCCATATAACTGAGATGCCATACATGCTTCATTTCAAAAACCATAAATCCACCCAGGTTCTCCTTTATAGGAAGGTAGGGCAGGAAATGTGTCAGCGTCACGTGTGTTTTCCACACGTGACGCTGACACTGACACTGACGCTGACACTGACACTGACAATTGTTTTGGGGAAATACAGAGGATCTATATAAATAGCTAAAGATTTTGCCACTAAATACTAAACAGAACTCACATTTACCTTCATGAACAACCAATACAAGTATTCAGGTCAATGTAAAAAGAAAACGAAGGGGAATGAATATTAAATATTTTTGTATATATTCAAAAAATAGTTGTGTTTTATGTGTATGTGGGCAGAGGGCCAATGACATGTCATCCTTGCCGCTGCCATTATCATTACCATTACTGAATGGTTATTTGGCTATAACTTTTCTTCCAGTTGGAATATTTTCACAAACTAAAAAGCGTTATGACACTTATGCCGAGACCTATGAAGTACACAATAATTCAAATCATTATGTGCATATTTTCTTTCATTATTTCTAATATATTTCCTCATTTATGTAGAAATAAGTACCATTCTCCTGTACCCTTATCAACAGAGTTCCAGTCCAGTCTCTACCAAGCTGCCCTGACTACAATATTCATTATTAACTTTCCCAATTCCGTCTATATTAGCAGCAATATGTCTAGTTTATGGACAAAAAAGAATAAATCAATAGAAGCAATTTAGAAAAATTAAGAATTTTCAGTCCTGGATGGCCAAATGACGACCAATTGGGGGAATTGCTCATATATGTTGTATTATTAGTTATAGCAACGAGGGTACATTGAAGTACTTTAATGTACCCTCGTTGGTTATAGTGAGAAACAAATAACGTGAATGAGAAATAAACAAATAAACGGTAAAAGCCGGAAGACATGGAATCTTAATCCATAGGCTTGTCCACCCATCTGTCGTACCTCAGAATTAAGATAAGATAAGATACTACTTTATTTATCGAACTCACATTACATAAGGGTAATGATAATAATAATAATAACATATAAAAGGACAAATCGGTATACAGTCATCTAGATCAGATCCAGTTCTCCCAGACGTTACCATTAATGTATTAATTAACTGACTCTGAAACTGAATCAAACGCGTATCCAAGGACCCATGACAACACCCCCAAGAACAATGTTACTCATTTGTTACTCATTTCTACTCAATTATTAATATCCCTGATCAATTTCCCAATTTCCCAAGACCACAAAGACCAGGTCGAAACGTCGTCTTTTAAAGTATACCAACATATGCCTAAATAAATTGCAAAGACTGAAGTTTGAGGTTGTGGTGTTATTATTCATTTAATATAATATTATAGACTACTGGTTTCTATTATCGAATTAGGTTAAATAGTACATGTGTTAAAGCATGAATGTTATTTGAACACTTTAAAGATGACACTTGTATATCCCACATGAGATATACTTATTAGAAAACAACACTTATGCAGTCCAAGACTCGCACCAATCGTAACTCACCAATACAAGGTACCCAAAATAGCTGACCAATGTGAGCAGAATTTTCTTCCTCTTTTCCAAGGCAACAGTCTGAATCCTGTCGTCAGCTAGTTTGTCCGCTTTCTCCCCCATCTTGATGATGCTCTCGAGCCGTGGGTAGGCTCTATACTGGACCCACGGTCCTTCTCAATACAGGAATCTTATCAAAGAGGCAGTCAAAAATGGGGAATATACCGGCCTCAGAGACAAGGGAACAATACGCATGTGTGTACCGTACGGTGGTGCGTTAAATGTGTGTAAGCCAGGCCTTGGTAATTTTATTTCGCCACAGGGGACGCTTCGCGGGAGCTACACTCCATGCTCAGAAAAATATATGAACTACTAATGTACGGATGAAGACGTGAAATGTACTAATGAAGACCTGTAATCAACTTTCAGACGAGGGTCTCCGTTTTGTACAACTCTCGGTAATTAAGCCTAAACGTAACCGTTTGCTCCATTGTTTTGTCTGAAATATTCTGCAATTGTAAAAGTAACCTTAATTAGTTGCGCGCGATACATATATAAAGTAAGTCTCGATCTAATCATCATGTATTATTTAATCCCAGAATTTTCAAATCATTCCATGAACATATTTTGTTTAAAATATAGTTCAAAACATATGACAGCTTTCTTATGATAACATGTGTGGATCCAGGTTTTTTGTTTTGGTTAGGCCAAAAAAAAAATGTGTTTTCCATTTATACCACCGTAAAGTATTTCTGACCTTCCTTAATTTTTTTAATGTTTTTTTTGACAACAAAGCTAATTAAAGCAGGAAACACTTATGTATACAATTATGTTTAAAACAATTTACTACTGCTATGAAATGTTTTTTTCAGTTTCTGAATGATGGTTCCCTCAGAGAAAAAGTAGAAAACAAATTTAGCCCCCCTAGATCCACCTAGTTTTCAGCTAGATGAATCGGAAACACACCTATTTTTGTTGGCCTTAAAGTAATGTGGTAGTATGTATGGGAAGCCGTTGGCATATTTATTCGTGAATTGTGGATATCTGAATTGTTTATATGGATACCAACAAAAACAATTCAGATATCAAGAATTAATTTTGGATATCTAGAATTGAATTCTGGATATCTAGGTTTGAATTCTTGATATCCAAAATCAATTGTGGATGTCCAGTATTGAATTCTAGATATCCAAAAATAATAGTGGATATCCAAAATTCAATTCTGGATATCTACAATTAACTTATGGATATGTAAAATCTTACATATCAAAAATTACATTTCAGTTATCCACGATCCAATTTTACATATCCAAAATTCAATTCTGGATATTCAAAATTCATCTATTGGTATCCAAAATTCAATTGAAGAATTGAATGATTCTATGGATATCCACACTTCGAATTTGGGGTATGTGGTGACCTACTTTTGAATTCTGGATATGTTATGACCCAGTTTTGTTAATTTTGGATATGTCATGACCTAGTTTAATTGTGGATATGTGCCAAACTTGGATTTTGTATATCTAAAATTGAATTTTGGATATCTGAAATTTGAAATATTCTTTAAGTAAAATTCCTGATATCCAAACTTTCAGAAAATAGACTAATTTTAGGTATAGACAATCAGAGATGAATTTTGGATATCTGAATTTGTATTGTTGATATCTTAATCAATTTTGGATATCTATAAATGATTTTTTATTATGGATATGTATGTTTTAATTTTGGATATGTCACTTGCAATTACAGATATCCAAATTGAATTTCAAACATCCAAAACTGAATTGTTGATATCTAAAATCAATAATTTGTGATATCCACAATTCGGGAATAAATATACCAATGGCTTCCCATAAGTATGCGACGTTGGCAAATAAACCTACTTTATGGAAGTTCACGTTTTCGCAAATACCCTACCCTTGTGACTGGCGTAAAGCTGGTCCCAGGCATGTACTGGAGTCGGTACGCACAGCAAATGATTTCTAGGTGAATAAAGACCTTAGCTTCAGGCTCATTGTTACTGCAGTAGTGCTGATGTTACTATAAACGGTACGCACACAACCTTGTTCCAAGCAAATCACAACTTGCTTGAATTAAACATGGTATGCTACATGTATGTAATAATCCTATATGAATGAAACTGTACGTCTACCGACGCATACTGACAGCTATGTTTACTGCCCAAGTTCTCTCAGTCCTTGGAGTAATAATTCTCTAAGCCCAGTCCTTGGAGCATGTGTTGGAGATGCTGGACTAATGTAGCGCAGTGCTGCAGGGGTAGCGTTAGTTGAGCGCCAGTTCAGACAAAGGACGCGATTGATTTCCACATTACAGGCCTCGATTTCTGTGCAGCTGTGTGCAGTAGCCTCGGAGTCCCCTAGAGCTCGTACGTTTCAGTACCATCAGCTTGCAATGGGCCGGCAGCTGATGTTTTGTCCCCAATCTGAAAGGATATAAACGTGAAATAGGAAAAATCAAAAATATCCAAGACTTTTCTTTTTGGAATATCCAATACCTTTTTGTCAACTTTCTTTTCCTTTTTGCCAATGTCCTTTTCCTTTTCGGATTATCATTTTCCTTTCAGGAATATACTTTTCCTTTTTGGAATATCCTTTTCTTTTTGGAATATCCTTTTTCCTTTTCCGAATATCCACTCCTTTTCCAAATATCCACTCCTTTTCACCCAAATGTACTATGATGTATTCCTACCCCAACATGACTGGGAGGGAGAAGGAGGGTGAGAGGGAGAGGGAGGGTGGGTGAGCGGGGGAGGGGGGGGGGGTGAGTGGGAGGGGAGAGGGAGAGAGGGAGAAAGAGAAAGGAAGAGAAGATGTATTGGATGTGTTATGTAACACTGCTACACTACAAAGATAGCTGGTGTGCCCACAGTCAGGGGTAGTGGATAATGTTACATAACACTGAGTCACTACCCATGTGGGTTAGATGTTCAGAACATGTACAATTCATCTTCACCAATCCTCTCCAATAACCCAAATTTCAGACCAAAATAAAGTTCAAAATACAGTTCAACCTAACCAAACAGATTGCTAGAATCAATGCAATACCAAATGTACAGGAATATACATAATATTAACCAAATTGCAGCCTAATTTAGCAGAATATACTAAATGTGTACAGCTGCCAATTGTACATTATCTAAAAATCTGACCCATGTCTGCTTTTGTATGGGTAGAAAAGGAGTGTACCAGGGAGGAAATCGATTGGAAAAGAAAGACCAAATCTTGACATAGGTATCAGAGGAGCCAGTCTTCCACCCTTCCCAATCAAAGAAATGTCCCCGCAACGCGGGTATCATGTTACCAACTATACATGTTTTTTCTGTTAACTTAGGCCCCCAAAAAATAGGCGTGTTTCCGATTTACCCCCCCCCCCCCTACCTAGAAAAACCTTACCCTACCTAATTTTGTTTTACCATACCTGATTTTTTTTTACCATATATCTTACTTTTTTTTGATTTTTTGACAAAAAAAGCTTATCAAAGCAGGAAAACAGGTTTTCCGAACCCGGAACTGTCAAAAAGGACATTTCCCATGTTTAAAACAACTATTGTTATGGAATAGACAACTTTTTCAGTTCCTGAGAGGTGGTTTCCTAAAAAAAAATAATAAAAAAAAGAAGTCACCCCCTACCTAGTTTTCAGACAGATAAATCGGAAATACACCTATTTTTTTTGCCTTATGTAGAGACCTTTTTATCTAAACTGGGAGGCATTTCCCGCCACTGCAGGGTTTTCAAATGGGCCCAGTTTTGGCCGTCGAATGGGATGATGACTGCCATCATTTTCATATCCTAGACACTTTCTTGAAAAATTGGTCCTAAATTATTCTGGATGTGAGAAGTACTGTGAAAAGAGCTGGGTTAACTCCGCCAGTGTTAAGTGCTGATTATGAGAAGTAGAGAGGAACACAGAAAGACGTGTGTTATCGTGTAGATCAGAGAATCAACTTCCTTTATTAAGGGAGAAAGTGTACATCCTTGTTGTACAGTGATATGTATAGTGGGCGTTGTCCGTGATGCTAGGAATATTATGTAACATAGAGGCAGATCCTGACCAGTAGACTTGCATAGAACAATGCTATTGTATTACCATAATTAGAGATTATGGAAATATGATGATAATAATAATAATAATTGGGTGATAATTAATAAAAATATAATTAGGTTGAGCAATGTTACATATTAACGTGTTACATGTAATAATTCAATAGCATTATGATATGCAGCATAATAATAAAAACGGGCCCCCGTGTACATAACAACATAACAACTTGTACATATATTATATATTATATACTCATTTTTATTTCCATAAGAATAACAGAAATAAGGCATACGGCGTCTGGAATCCAGATCTTTCGGGTGAGCCACAGAATTTAGTGTACATAAGAGTCATCGGAAGATTTGACATAACATAGTTGTTGGAAAAAAAGACATAAGATTATACCGTTAGTTTGGAATTACTCTAGCTAGTTTTAACATGATAATACATGGCTTTAACTTAAACTTTAAGGCTTTATATGCCTGACGATGAGTTCTACATCAATATCACTTGTAATAAAATTACAGTGTTGATTATAAGCAAGTACATAATACATACACGATACATGGACAATATCAACAAGGGTAAAAATATTTATAAGCCTGACGCCCGCGGACAGTCAAGATCAAATTACTACCATAAATTACCCCGTCCCAGACCTCCTGGAGATATACGGTTCGGAGAAAAGTCCTAAAGTCTTTTCTATTTTTGCATTAAATCATCTCTGTAGGATTTACTCCTATTGAACCAGCCATCGAACAATAGTATTTAGAGAAAAGTTATATATAGTGGTACAATTGGTTAGGGACACAATAATATTAATCGAAAGTCACCAAAGAAAAAATCACCATAGAGCTAAGGATAAGGGATAATCACTTACTTCATTAATTGCCCTCCCAGATATCTCCTATGGAAATCTAAAGCGGGGTTAGTAGGACCAACGAGTGAATTGGGATTAAATTTGACTCGTTGGCAGGACCAAGCTGTTGATCGGCCGCAATATACATAGCGAAGTTGTGGCCTGCGTACATATCTGTCAATACCAAAATAAATCACTGGAAATCTAAGCCTCTTCTCTCTACAATAGGCTGACATCCATGGGTGATATATTGAGAAGGGTTAACAGATGGGGCGCAGATAGGGCTTTCAGGGGAAGTATCGTTTTGTTTATCTAGAATAAATAATAAATATTTAATATAGTACTCCAAATAATAACGTTTTCTGTTTGTAATTATACCCCTGCCTGTTGGCTATGTACCCAGACCAAAATATCTGTTCATAAAATATTTGTTACTTCTCTTATTTCCATTTTTCTTTTTGTGACCTTTGTGCGTTGCGTTCCAACGCCCTTTTTATGAGGCTATCTAGGTATGAACAAGTACTAAGTTAAGAAATTATCAAGTTAAATTTGGTTTATCTAATTAATATTACAATTAGTGTCAACTTAATTTATATACCTGGCGTTTCCAATGGAAACGATTTCTCAGCCTCAATTACTTATGTCCGATGTCAGGCAGAAGACCTACCCTAGACACCTGTCTATTTAGAATGCTGGACCACCTCATTGCAATAAAGACATCTATTGCAATAAAGAATTCTTGAATTGAATTGAATTGAATTTATGACCAGTCACTGAGGACCATTGAAATCATGAACTCTGAAACATGTAGAGAAAGGGAGAAAAATGATAAACTTAGGGAAATACCTACATAGAAATAAGATCCACTAGTCCTCCTGAGTTTCCACTAGTCCTCACAGACCAGAAGGTAAAATCTAATATGGCACAAAAGACATACAAATGTCAACTAGACTAGGGTTTATATACACTTGACTTTTATTTCCACTTCAGTAACTGTTACCAATAATGAATAACTCTGCAATAGCCAGGGCTGTAAAAAAAAAGTTGGTCGCAAAAAGTTGGTCGAAAAAAAATTGTCGTTAAAAAATAGTTGGTCGGAAAAAAATTGTCGTTAAAAAGTTGGTCGGAAAAAAAGTTGGTCGGAAAAAGTTGGTTGGAAAAAAATTGGTCGAAAAAAAATTGTCATTACAAAATAGTTGGTCGGAAAAAAATTGTCGTTAAAAAAAGTTGGTAAAAAAGTTTGTCGTAAAAAGTGTCGTAAAAAAAAAGTTTGTCGTAAAAAGTTTGTCGAAAAAATTGTCGTTGAAAAAAAGTTGGGTCGGAAAAAAATTGTCGTTAAAAAAAGTTGGTCGGAAAAAAGTTAGTCGGAAAAAAAAATGGTCGTAAAAAACAAGTTTGGTCGTATAAAAAGTAGTAAGCTAGGCTAGGCTAGGCTAAATAGTTGGTAACTTACTTTTAAAATTTAGAAAATGTGTTTGGCAGTGTCCATTTGAGCACCTGAGGCAGGTAAGGGGTTGTGGGCAGAGGGGTGGTGTGGGAGGTTGGAGGGCCTTCTGCAGACCTATCATGGTTGGGGAAGCATCTAACTAACAGCCAATCAACTCCCTTGGCTAAACCTAGAAAGGCTGTCAATCAGCCTTCAATAACATCTAGGTGTGAAATCTATGACTGATTGAAAGGATTAGATATGGCATCCTCGCCTGATGTCACATCTAAGCTTAAACACCTCACAGACAGTTAACCAAGTTATCAAGATGTAGATGCAGTATCAGTGATTGGCACATTTCATAGTGACCCATTTGTTTTCTCAGCTATAAATAGCTGAGAAAACAAAAATATATATTTAGTTATTACGTTTAAGCCCAAATTGTTCCCCAAGTGTTTGACTTTGGATTAAAATGTTGAAAAAGCAACTACAAACAACAGTATTTATATCCGACCTGAATGAGTGAAAGAATTCCCAGTTAGGGAAATTCCTAACGTTGTGTTCCAACGCCCTTCATTTGCAATACAGTGTTTACAAATATATAGATTAGTCAAAGAAAATGTAACACTTGAAGCATCCATATAAAGGTTTATGCCATGTTTTTTAGAATTTTGTCCATGGATAATTTATGACTTCCTTAGACTGAATCAAAGTGCCAATGTTGCGTTCCAACGCCCTGTTGCATTAAGCAGGAATTCATGATTCCAAGCATGATTCAAGCATGATTCCAACGCCCTCTGAAAGATGGTTGCAGTGCTAGGACCATTCTCCTCCAAACTACTTAATTGACTGATAATAATAATAATTCACCCTTAATTGACATTTAACATTACTGGTCAAAGAAATAAAAGAAATTATCCCAGAAGTGCCCGAAAACAATGATAACGTGACACAATTTATGCTTTTCTTGATTTTGGCTGCCACAGGCAGAGATTTTAATATTAGTGTTCCCAATTTTCGACGTGGATAATTAAACATGTGTACAATCGATCATGTGAAGAATATAGCTCCAATGAATTTAAAATTTGACCCCTAAATAGCCCCAAGTGACCCCATTTCGTGAGAACTGACCATATAATTATGTGTACACACATTATGATATCTATAGTAAAATAAATTGTATCTAATAAGTTTGAATTTAAATGACACAACATTTTCACAGTCATATATAATAAATACCCTAGCCATTACAATTGTATTGCTATGTCAGTGGAAAGGTATGCTTTTCTTTCTTGTTTTGGCTGTTAGGAATTCTTTCTAATATCAACATAGATATAAAAATCCTACACATTTTACACATTTTAACTTTTATAATTATATACTATGTCAGTGGTACCACATACTTTCCTTCAGTTTTGCTTTGGCTCTTCAGAATTCGTCCTAATATCAACATAGATATCAAAAATACAGTAAGCAATACACTTGCAGCTGTTACAATGTAAACAAATGTTACTGGTCCTAAATTATTGTATAAAAATGCAAGCAATGATGGCACAGATACTCCACTTAACATTGATGCCATTTGCGTCATTGCTACTATGAATGGAGTAATCGGTACATAGGAATTAAAAAGAGTGAGAGCTGAAGCATACAAGGGTGCTATTCCAATACCCACACCTATGCCACACACCCAGAGAACACCATCATGCAAATGATAGCATGTACAAAGTATTATTGAACAGATTAATGTTAAAGCTGTGAAGGTTATTAGGGTATAAGTGGCCTTGACACAACGTGCAAAAAAAGCCCAGACACCTCGAGTTAATGTATAGCAAAGAAGATACATGAATACAAGAAAAAGGCCGCTGTCTTTGCTCCACTTTGTTTCCTTCACAGCAAAGGTGAAGAGATACATAAACGTTGCATGTTCAATCAACATGTATGAAAATACAAAGCAAAAAAGGAACCCAATCAAAAGGTTCTTGTGGCCCTGGGAAATTGTATCTCCCTTGCAGCTACTTATCTCATGTTTTGTATGAGAATTGACATTCCATACAAATTTTAAAATGATTCCCATTATGATTGCCAGTGTGGCTGTGATTAGACTAATTCCTGATACAATGAGATAGGCAAAGTGCACTTGAGACCCTTGGGCTCCAGTCATCTCTGTCATATTTCCCATCACATATGAATTAGGAAAACTTTGATTACTAACAATATTTGTAGCACCATCCAATCTCTCATGTTCTTTCCAATAACGCATGTATAAACCTGTGTTCTCTGTTCTATTAGAGTGTACATGCTCATCTATCAATGGATTGGAAGTGGTGTGAACAAGAGGAATCAGATCATCCCACGATGCATTGATGAGGTTTTCTGACTGTGAGAGGAAGGGTTGTGCTATCACTGGTGCCAGCATACAACCAATGCCAAACACACAATTAAGACCAAGCATCCAAGGTCCATTGTTTGAGCCCCATATATTGATCATTGAGTATGAACAACCTGTGCAAAAATGAAAAAAAGTCTATATAAATAAACACATTGTCTCTTACCTTGATATGAATAATATTGTAATATATTCCACTAAGTCTATTTAATATATTAAATCCTAGAATTTTAATACCATCCCCCAAAATATATCCGATTCCAAAATTGTTCAATTTATTAATTTAGATATAATGCAATCTATCTGTTGTCATCATTCATGAGATCTTCTAATACTTTTGACAGATTAACATTTCTATGAAATTTTCAGTATATCTCACTAAACAATAAATGTTAACAAAGGCATACTTACAACAATCAATAAAGGCTTTATCCACTCCAAAGATCACCATAACAGCCATCATCAATTCCACTTTGGGACACCAAGGTAGAATGAATAAAATGATACTATTCATAATCATTGCTAGTCCAGCTGGAACCCATAAAGCAAATCTCTTGAGTACAAGTGGATTGCCAAGTGCACCTAGAATTCCTCCACATGCAGCAGCAGTGAACATCCATGATATGGTTCCCACAGTTGTGTTCACCCTAGCAGCCAAATCAATCAAACATGACCCATGAATGGATACCGAGAGACCCTGGAAAAGCAAATAAGTTCCTGCAATCACAAGTAGCAAAAATTAAACTGCAATAGGGGGTTTATGATAACAGGCTTGGGATGCCCCTCTCTATGCACAGCCTCTATAGATACTTCCCCAATCAAGTCCATTTATAGGTTTAATAACTTTGAACCAGGCGTTAACATAAATAAAATATAAGTTCTTTCTTTAGGTCAAAATAGAGGTCCTTAATCTGTTTAGTCTATTTGGGGACGATTTTAAGATATGAACAACATGAACTACTACTGTCCGTCCTTAAACCGTTTAGTCTATTTTAAGCCGATTTCAAGAGACAACAATTATATATAATACAGGGTAATTCACAAGTTGGTTGAAGGAGTGTGAATATTCTTAGTGACTGAAGTATATATATATATAATTTTATTTCAAAGTACATGCACATCGCAATCGGAATACAACATCGGCTACCTGCAGATCTTCCAATTGACCCTCATAGCATACTCAAGTGAGTTGACTGTTTCATTATATGAGCAAATCCACCATTTGGTCGTCATTTGACCATAAAATCGTCTTTTGCGTATTTGAATGGAAAAAAACGATTGGAGACATTTTTCGATAGTTTTATCGTATCCGCCCGCCCGAAATACATCAGAAATACCCCCTATTCATATGGATTTTCCTAAGAATTTATGCATGGGGGTCTAAAAATAGGATTTTAGGGCCTTAAAAATGAACAAAAATTAGGCGAATCCCAATAAAATGCTGGAAAAAAATTAAAATGTTTAAGTTAACATAATTTTAACTTATTTTACCATTGTGCCTTGGCCCTAGCTACTATATGATCTGAATTTTATTTGTTTTGAATGGCTCTTTAGTATAATAAAAATGTAAAAATATGTTGGGAAGTCTAAATGTCAGCGTCACGTGTGGAAAATAAAATCCAGGTCTGGGAAAAAATTAAGAACCAGAAGTGAACAATATGTACTAATTTTGTTAATTCTACATGGACTTGAAATATTAAAAATAAATTTGTTCAGATATATGTTCATATTTTGGAATATTAGGTACCAAAGTATAAATTGGGCAGCTCTAATGTCAGCGTCACATGAGCATTGTTAACCTAAGGCATTTAATAAATATTAGGAATTAATAATTGGTAATATCCATATAGATGAGATGTGGCTCACACTTCATTTCAAAAACAATAAATCCACTCAGGTTCTCCTTAAAAGGAAGTTAGGGTGGGAAATGTGTCAGCGTCACGTGAGTATTCCACACTTGACGCTGACACTGACGCTGACACTGATACTGACACTGACAATGATACTGACATGTGTTGTTGGGACAAAAGAGAACAATTTCCCTAATAATTTTGCCTCTAAATACTTAAATAGGATTCATATTTACTTTCATAAACAACCAATACAAATATTCTAGTTATCTTAACAGGAAAACTAAGCTAAGAATGTGAAATATTTTCGTATAAATTCTAAATATATTGGCTTATACGTTGGCTTATAATGTGCATGGTCAATGCCCTGTGACCCTTGCCGCTGCCATTACCATTACCATTACTGAATCGTCTTTGGGCCATAACTTTTCTTCTAGTTGGAATATTTTCACAAACTAAAAAGTGTTATGACCCTTATGTTGGTAGCAATGAATTGCACAATAATTCAAAACATTATGTGCATATTTTTTTTTAATTATTTCTAATATAAATCCTCATTCATGTAAAAAATAAGTACCATTCTCCTGTGCCCTTATCAGCAGTGTTCCAGTCCAGTCTCTACAAAGTTGCCATTGCTTCAATATTCACTATCAATATTCCCAATTTCGTCTATATTAGCAGCAATATGTCTAGTTTATGCACGAAAAAGAATGAATCAATAGAAGCAATTGAAAAAAATTAAGAATTTTCAGTCCTGGGTGGCCAAATGACGACCAATTGGTGGAATTGCTCATATATGCTTTTAATAATATAAATAGAAAACTTTTATTACTTATCAAGTTGAATTTCGGCTGTAAACTTGGTTGGATCCGCATTGGTTGCCAAGACTACCTCCCAAAACGCACTAGTGATATACGCACTGTGCATAAATCACTCCAGATACGTTGTTCTCAGAGCAATGCATATATAATAAATACATACATTCATCAACTTAGTGACTTTTACCTATGTTCTGAATTCCCCATGGGTGTAGTCTTACAACAATTAGGTTCACAATCACCAGGCGGCGCCAGGGGGATTGTCGTGCATTGACGAGGCGTGCGCTCCTCCCCCTCCCCGCTCTGGTCACTTGACTGTTTGCTCGCTCCTAGCTGGCTCGTGAAAATTTTTATTCCGCGCAATTCACTCCAAAATTCCATACGTACAAACTTCTCCTATACCAAACAAGGATGGGAAAAGACAAGCCTAAGGTTAAGGCTACTAACGCAGAAGGGAAATCAAAACGAACAGCCCCGAAGCCGACAATTGGAGATGAAAATGGGGAACTAGATGCCACGAATCTAACAGGCAAAGATGGCGGCCACGATGAACAGGTCGCCAGCGGTTCATGAGATTGCATCGAACCAAGAGGCCGAGAAACTCAAACAGAAGCAAGGAGATAAAACTCCAAGGAAAACCTTGCCACCTAGGACGGCAAGAAATCCCACAATAGTGGATTTGGGCCCAGAGGACGACGACGAGTTCGAATCTGAGACTGACGCATCCGGGGACATTCGCACCGGTGAGTCTACCTCGGAGGAGAGCGAGTCAGAGACCCGCCATTGCAAGATGGCCGCGCCCACGAGTAAACAATCCAAGACCCGGAAGTCGAACTATAAGGTAGCAAAGGCAGGTAAACAAACTCTTAAAAAAGCAAAGAAGCCTAAAATTAATATGAGAAGTGAAGTGCAACCAAATCCAATGGACATGTTTAGTTTAATGATGAGTAAGATGTGTGAGACAGCTGTTGAGGCCGCGAAAGCCGCGTCAGGGCCGGTTCAACCACGGAGGGAGGCGAGATGCCGAGCTCCACCGTCCAAGGCCAAGCGACCGAGGCAGCATGTCGAACAAATCCTAACTCAGATTGGTGAAGAGACTGAACACAGTGAGGATTGTACACAATCAGAGACCTCCGAATCCGAAGAATCGGAGGATACAGTAGTGAAACAACAGGACTCTAAAAAGAAAAAGAAAAAGACTGTGCACAAAACTGGAAGAGAGGAATATTGCTATACACAGAGTAGATCGAGGAAGGCAAAGTGCAAGTCCTGCAAAGGGGACGATAGCCCTCTCCACCACAGGAACCCAGTGTTTTCCTACGATACCAGACAACCAGCAGACACGGAGTCAGACTCGTCAGAGGACTCCCTCCCCTCGCCCAGACAGCTCAGTCGTACACACAGACACTCCAAGACAGTGAGGAGAGCAATCGATCGCCAATACACATCGACAGTTAGTCACAGAGGTAGGCAAACATATATCTCGCCTGAGACATCATTGCCCCCAGATATGTCAATTAAAATCAAAAAGGATAAAAGAGACTTGACAATGCCAGAGTACATGTGCGGATTCGCCAGGTTCATTATGTCCAATGTTAGGCAATATTCTACAGTATGGTACATGCTTAACCACCTGTCGCAGGTGGCAGAGGATACAGCTGTCAGGGAATGGGGCCCCGCCCACACATGGACCCGGTCATGCTTTGACATGGTCCTTGATGGCTACCTAGATTGGAAGGACGAACACACATTCAAGGAATATAGGTCGAAAGTAGCATGGTTTCCTCAGAGCCGGACAAACAGCGACAAAACTGCGAGGATACCGTGTCACGCCTATAACTTTGATGAGTGTAAACATAAATCGGAACACACAGAGGGCAATGTCACATTCTTCCACGCATGTGGTTATTGCTTCTATGCCATCAAGATGCGAGAGAACGCCCATACAGTCAGGGACTGTAATAATAAGAAGAACGTCCAAGCAAAACTACATGGCGGAGATGCACAGACGCACAGGCCACGCAACAACAACTATGGCGCTGGTAACACAAAGAAACAAGAGGCTACAAAAAACGCATAAGCTCCTGCGCCCCGACCCAAAACAGTACGATTTGTGAGTACAGTGCAACTTCTAATGACTACCAGCAAAAAGAATATTTCACCATACGATGTAATGTGCCACGCCTACATATCAAAACAAAACAAACAAAATGGCAGCCCCCATGGTGCCGCCATCTTGAATACCGACCCCATACGGGACCAAGCAATTGAGCAACGCAGCACGCAAGCTTATAAGGGCAAGGATCAATTACAACGTACAGTATACGAAAATACTGATACACAAGATGTAAATGCTGGTGAATTTAGTGAGATTGTTTTGGGTGAGGATAGCAGGAGTGATGAAAATAGTCGCTCACGCGGTGACCACACGCGAGTGACAGTGAACAATGACAATGACACAAATGATAATCTTTCTTACATTGAATTGCAGATGGACACTTGCCAACAAGAGATGCCAGAATTCATGTTGAGAATAGAATACCCCGACATACATAGAGACCCGGAGGATGATGATATGTCGGAGGGGGACGGCAAGGTGGACCCTCACGCCTCACTGGAGGAGGCTGACATCCACCAAGACGACCAAACCCCTAATAAAGCCTTCAATAACTACTCTAGATGGCCTTATCCCGACATCAACTTAGAAGATTAGATGGCGCACATATACGAAAAAGTCAGGACATATAACAGACCCAACTGGAAAGGCGCGAGAATTAAAATACCATCCTCGCTCAACGCCCAAAAATGGAAGGAGATAGCAACAGGCCATGAGTCGGATGACATCGTCATATATGGGACTCAATATGGATTCCCACTTCAATATACGGGAGGCCCTATCTACAACTCCCAACGAGTAGAAAATCACACATCGGCGGAACAGCACATGGCCCACGTAAGGGAATACGTTAAAAAAGAGCTACAGTACACAGCCATGTCAGGCCCTTATACCAAGCCTCCCTTTACCCCGTGGTGTGTGACGAGTCCTCTCATGACACGCCCCAAACAAGACCCGTCAGAAAGGAGAATAATAGTAGATTACTCTTTTCCAGACGGGGGAATAAACCAGTTCATACAGAAGAATAGGTATGACGCGCAACCAGCATACCACACACGTCCTACAGTCACAGACGCGGTGCAAATCATCAATGCTATGGGGGGAGCACCCTACATGGCGGTGATAGACCTTAAGAGGGCATACAGGCACTTCCCTGTATGTCCTCTTGATTGGCCTTTGACAGGAATTATGGTGGATGACCGATATTATATAGACAGGGCTCTCCCCTTCGGGGCACGCGCATCTGCATTCGTGATGCAGACTGTGGCAGATTATCTGGTCAGACACATTACCAATAATGGCATCATTGCGAGAATGTATTTGGACGACTTGATAATATTAGGCCGGAACAAACCAACAGTGCAACGAGCTGTGGCATTCACGGAGAACCTATTCATGGAACTGGGCCTGAAAGTCGCTACCAACAAGACCCAGCAACCTAGCAACAAAGTAAAGTGGTTAGGGATAGAGATTGATACCAAACTGAACCTTCTCACGATCCCTGAAGCAAAGCTGCTTGACACCTTACACTGCCTGGCACACATTGCAAAGGCAGTCATTCCCGCCCGCCTGTACATGCAAAGGATGTTGGCAGCCATGCGGTCAGCAAAGGGAGGACAAGTCTTCATAACAAGAGCAGTCCGTGCGGACATCAGATGGTTCCACAAGTTCATGAAAACATTTAATGGCAAGGTAATAATACCAACAAGCAATGTGAAACTCAGAATATGGGCGGACGCATGCCTCCAGGGAGGCGTCGCATCAGACAGGACAAGAGCATACACCCACACCTTCTCGGCAGACGAGAGAGAAGGTAGATCCATCAACCACCTGGAGGCAGTGAACTGTTTAGCTACGGCCCACCTCTTCACCAACGAGGATCACAAGGGAGCCCAAATTGAAATATTCTGTGATAACACAGCAGCAGTGCATGCATTTAAAGGTGGAAAGCCCCGCGATGACACATTGGCGGCCTGCGCACGTGCTCTCTGGTTCTTGTCAATGCAACACCAAACCACCTTCATATTTACACATATGCCCGGGGTGATGATGATCACAGCCGACGCTTTGTCAAGGGCCTGTCTCTCTGACACTCATAATGAGAAATCAAATGAAATTATTGCTCAATCCAACCTTGAACTTGTTAGAACTAACCATGCTCTTTATGATGTCTCTCAATTTTATTAGGCCGCACCTCAAGACTGGCCCAAGCCGCCTACAACAGACAAATCGCGGCCCATAGACCAGGCACGAGAAACAATCGCACGTCAGCTGTGGTCAACCTGCTCGCGTTCTGCAAGGCATTGAAGCTGGACTATCGCAACCTTGAGGCGGACCACATCTGTTGGTACATTGAGTACATCGCGAAGGCAGGCCTAACTCCCCCGACAATAAGAAACAAACTGGGAAGCATAAGAACATTCTACAAGATATCTGGGCTGGAGGATAAACACCTCTATCACCCAAAAGTCAACTTTGCCATGCGGGGCTTGGAGCTCCAGATACGCCATGTCCCGTCTCAGAAGTCCCCGCTAACTCCGGCATTGATACAGAGGATTATAGAAGCGACCTATATCTTGGAGCGACCCACGCTGATGAGATTAGCCATACTCCTTATGTACCTCGCAGTGCTTCGCCAGAGTAATCTGTTTCCCCAGTCAAAAGCCTCATATGACAGCACAAGGCAACTAACGAGGTCGGACCTCGTGATGTCACCGTCGGGGATAACTGTCAAGATTAAATGGTCCAAGACCCTCCAGTCTTCCAAGTCACACACACAAGTAGCCATACCAGCTCTCTCCAATAAAGTTCTGTGCCCAGTCAGAGCTCTACAACGGTACGACAAATTATACGGCCCCTTCGCCAAGAAACAACCCCTGTTTGTGAACAGCTCCGGCGCACCAGTCACGATATCATCAGCCCGTAGGCTATGGTCTCGCCTCCTGACTCATGTCGACCTGGATCCTGCTATCTACAGTATGCACAGCCTTAGACGGGGCTGCGCCTCTCATCTATATAATGAGTCACAAGTCCCTCTACACCAAATAATGCAACATGGTACCTGGGCCTCGGCGGCCGTTCAGGCATATATAAAACCCTCTGCGCCACATCTTTCAGCGGTCCACAAGGCCCTCAAGGACCTATAAGGCTCCCTTGGCATTATAACTATTCATCTTCTCAACCCAGCCTGTGATCTCAAAGACTTATACATATACCTGCTTTTATTCAACTTCTACTACCACATCGGTCATAAAACGTGCAATCAAGAACTGACTCTCATACTCTACATGAAAAGACTGAAAGCAGCTTTTACCCACATCATATACTGAATAAAGTATTCTTTTATAAATTTGTGTTCGCCTCAGTTAATGAGGTTCACAATCACCAGGCGGCGCCAGGGGGATTGTCGTGCATTGACGAGGCGTGCGCTCCTCCCCCTCCCCGCTCTGGTCACTTGACTGTTTGCTCGCTCCTAGCTGGCTTGTGAAAAATTTTATTCCCTCCCACCGCCCTAACAAAAATATATTTACCTCCAAGGGCTTATAACTATTTATCTTCTTAACCCAGCCTGTGATCTCAAAGACTTATACATATACCTGCTTTTATTCAACTTCTACTACCGCATCAGTCATAAAACGTGCAATCAAGAACTGACTCTCATACTCTACATGAAAAGACTGAAAGCAGCTTTTACCCACATCATATACTGAATAAAGTATTCTTTTATAAATTTGTGTTCGCCTCAGTTAATGTAGCGCTATATTGAATTATTTTTGTGTCTGAAGTGATAAATGGGTAACCATGCTTCTGGATGATATCCTGGTCTTCCAGCCGTTACCTCTATTGACAATATCTCTGATACTTTGAGAGTGACTGACTAATAAATACAAATATTATCAAGACAAGTTAAAGTTATAAAACATATTATTACGTTGTAAAACTATGCCGACTTCTTTGTGTGCTGCAATGCAATTATTGACTTTCTCTATTCAATATTGACCTTACTGTCATCATAATTAATTTTGTTGAACTGTCTTTACACAAGCGGCACCAACATGTCTGCTCATTGTTGATTATGTAACACTTGCTCAATAACGGTATAATAATTCAGTTTGTTCAATAATTATTTCAATATATTATATATAAGGTAAATATCTTATTGTTGTGCTGTATGTATTCTTTATGTATGTTTTTGCAAAAGTACCACTTATTATCATTATAAATGCAACGCAAGGAGGAAATGTGTTTTTTATGACCCATGATTTAATGCACTTCCGCCTTTATAAATCTTATCCGCAACAACATGCACAGTAAACTATACTCGTTTCTGTTATCAAGCCTACTGCCTGTTGATGTGTGGATGTCATTTTAACATTTCATGCACATATATGTGATATATTTTTACTGGAGAACATTACGCAACAAACTGTAACTTACTAATACAAGGTATCCAGAATAGCTGACCAATATTAGTAGAATTTTCCTCCTTTTTTCCAATGCCACAATCTGAATTCTATCGTCAGGATTGTCCGATGCTTTTGCCATCTTTACGTACGTCTGTTCTGCCTGAGTAGGATGTATACTTGATCCACTTTCCCTCTCTGTACGACTTATTCATGGGACTAATATCAATATTCCTTATAACCATAGATTCCTTGTAACCATAGTGTCGTGGGTTCGAACCCTGGTGCTGCCGCGCTATCGCTCTCGTCCTCCCAGGCACTAGTGGAAGAACAGCTAACGCTGAACTAGCCCTGGTAAAAAAGTTTAAATTTGAATAAACCATGTCGATGTCCTAGATGTTATAGCTTACAAGTGCTGTCGTCAGGCGTTAAAGGTGGACAATGTTTAGGATATGTTATATGAAAATTACCGTCTTTTATTTATAAGATAACGCATGCATGGGCTCGATACTGTCACGTCATGATTAGCACACTATATATGTATCCTTGAACATAAGCCTTGACTAAATAGCCTTGAGATATCTGCTGTTAAAGGTATTAGGGAATACATGTTTAGTTAATGACAGGTATACTGTATTTATAACGATAACACACAACGAACTATACCGACCACCTTCTATCTAGGCTATACACCACTTTAGTATACGTGAGGGCATCAACCCTACCAATTAAGTATGTAGTAGTTATAAATTATAAAACATCGTTCATACTCTACTGAATTCTTCACTCCTTTATGTTACATCCATTATAACAATACAAGATTAGTTCATAAATAACGAAATCGAATATCTATACTAAATGAATGTATCATAATGCACGTTCCACTTGAGAGGAGCGATAAATGGGGTGCGATAAAAATCGTACATGTATCTTACAAATTCAAATTGGGTTTTTTAAATAGTTTTTATATACTTTATGACGATTAAAAACAAACAAAAACAAAGATATTTCCATATTGTCCTATGCTAGGGGCACAATTATGATAAATTGTGAATGGAACTCCTCGTTCGGGGGGACGGGGAGGAACGGGCAGGGACGGGCAGGGACGGGCAGGGACGGGTGGGATAGGGGGACGGGGGACATGTCCCTCCCCACTTTTGGTGGCAGTCTAAAAAGGTCCAAGGCTGTAGGCTTTTTTTTAGATCTAAACAATGTATGCTTTATTTTCTCAGAAGATCTAATGTTAAATTTCCCAATTTTCGACGTGGATCATTAAACATGTGTACAATCGATCATGTGAAGGATATAGTTCCATTGAATTTAAAATTTGACCCCCAATCTTATCTTATCTTATCTTATATAGGCCTACCCATAGTTCAGATGTTCTATAGGTAAGGCATTGGACTTTTCCTGTATAGTTATTATGTGCCCTAGTTATTGGGCAGCTCAGGCTCTGCTTGGTTCAGATATTCAGATATTGTCTACATTTTATATAATCCAGTATAGTTCGGATGTGACGATCTCACACTGTTGTGGACAGCAAGAACTCTGTCAAGTTAAAAAATTCAAAGGTGACACTCTTCCCATGTTGGGGTGGGGGGTGGGGGGTTAGGGGGTTAGTTGGAAATCACTACAACATCCATAGTTTGTCATTAAATAGGGAGATATTCCGTCTTCAAGAGTTATAATTGTCAGGTTTCTAAAAATCTGAAATATAAAATCAAATGTGCCGTTTCTTAATGTATACACCTACCTTACGGGAATCCACGTTTTGGTAAGTTGCGTGTGCACGCCAAGAATGCAGTGGTGTAAAGACGAGGCTGGATCTTAGCTGAGCTTAGACTAGCTTAGACTATACAATACAGCCCAGCATACATGAGCGAAGGTAGGTCTGTCACAGAGTACACCTCAAAAAGGTCTTTCGACTATTGCTGATTGACGACAAAAATAGTTTGCCAATAGGAACGTCACTCATATCAATATGGTCACATAATTCAGACTGTGATAGACCCTATATGCGTGGGTCGATGGAATAGAGCTGAGCTTGCCTCATCACTGAAGTTGGCACTCATAGTAGCGGTCCAGAGGACCCCCAGAGGACGAATCCTTTGTCTAGAAGACCTGCAACTCACCGGTATAGTGCACGCCGATATTCAATGTGATCACGCCAAGCATCGAGCAGATCGCTTGATTCCTACATGTGCTACATATAATGTGTAATTTGTATGTGGTGATCCTATCAGTGCATATATATATACGCGTGTACTGAATGCTATAATGCTTGGCAATGGGAATTTCTCTCAGCATGGGCTTTTTGCCGGACTGTTATTAGCGCTGATATCGATCTCGAGCATCTGTTCACGCAAAGCTTAATACGACAGTATGCTTCCTCCCAAGGCAGGCCCTATACTCTGCAACCAGTGACGACCGGACGATATACATGTTACCAGGTGTGTCTATATATGTGACCCGCCAAGGGGAAAGGAGGCTCGGCGCGGGAGTTATAGTTCCTGGTATTCCCGCTAGGAGTCACATCGTATTCATGACGTCACTGTCAGAAATGTTTATATTAGTAATTCTGAGAGTCTGTAACTTCACTAATTTTTGCAGTATCAACAAAATTCTTTCATTTTTATGATGCCCATTTCCCCTTCTGCACATAACTGTCATTTTTAAAAAATATTTTTAATATTTATTTTTTGTACATGTCATGTGTCACAGGAAAATGAGTCACTCCCCCAACCTATTTGAGGTCATCTACTGAAAACTGACATAACTTTACAAAAAAACCCATATCTTGGCAAATTCTGGGAATTTTCAACTATTTTTTTCGGTTATTGGCTCGGGGGGACACGCAGATTCAGAATCTATAATAAAATCAAATTCGAAAATTTGGCCCTGGAGCCCCCTTTCTGCTTGGCTGGTCACATATGTTGACCTAACCTGACACACTTGGTATTGCATAGCATATAACCCTATGTTTCGAGAATAAACTTTACTTCTCAGATTATTCTGAAATCTTATATAACTCTCCAGCTTATTATTATTCATATCGGTAACCGGCCGATATGAACTAGCTCTACCAGGTAGCAACAGCTAGCAAATATGGAAGAAGCTTCGCGAAATTTAATGCCTGCAATTATTCAGGAACAATTAGCTGCACATGCAGTTAATCAAGAACAAAACCTACAAGAGAGGATAAGAGTTCCTCCAGCTTTAGTGTTTGGTTCTCCCACCTTTTGATGTGGCTGCTATACTGCCAGTTGGTTGGGGGAGAAGGATCGTGGTATACCTGGTTTGCCGGTGTGGGTGATATGGTTGGTGTTCAAGGAATGGAATGAACCCGTGTCTTGTATTATTTGTTATTTATTAATCACTATACTGCCAGTCAGGTAGAGTATCAAGGTAATGTTAATGCGTGCTAGGCTAGAGGATAGCCTATCTCAGATCAATTACCAATAAATAATGAATGATGATGTAACAAGGTAGTCCCATTTCTAGACTGAATTATATAGTGTTGGAGTTCGTTCAATACAATTAAATACTTTATTTATGATAACAAAAAAAATACTTTATGTATGCACCTCTTAAACAATTAATCTTCAAAGCAATAAAAGTAAGCAAATAAGTTTAACCCGAAACACACATAAATATACTTAGACATTAACACATATTAATAGTAATTAATAAGGTTACATAATGTTATGTAATAGATAAGAGGTATATAAAATGTGCTATTTATAGTCGTGACAATATCCTGGCTTTTCCTCCCTGCTAGATGGAATTAAAACTAGCAAAGAATAAGTTCATATGGGTTCAACAGTATCATTCTACTGTTATCAGGGTTATTGAAACAACAGAACATGAATGAGAACTATCACTCTGTGAAACTTTGTCAATAAAATTTATTAAAAAAACCAAAACAGGTACACATAACCCTTGAGTGAAATTAAAAGAGATATATAATTCATTCACTAATTTATCATTCAATGACTGACGGTATATATGTTTTATACATAAAATTTCGAAATCCACTTACGGGTCTTGTAAAATAAACCGGTCAAATTTCCCATCCATAATGGTAATTTTAAGATTACATTTGACACCAGCTATATCGAAAATCAGACACCCGGCCATGTTAGCGCGAGGGGAAAGCATTCAAGGCATAACTATTCAGTTTTCTTTAAAACATTTATTCAGCAGAACAACATTATTTTGTAGTTCGAGGCATTCGGTCAATGGAAGTCAGTTTAATTGATATGGACGTGAATATAAAATCAGACGTATAAAATAACAATCACAGGTCATATAATAATGGCTTGGAAAATCCGGGACAATTTCCCTTACGTTTCACATAAATCGTAATTGTTTCAAATATATTTAACACAATACTGATATTCGAACGCTCACAAACACAACGTGTCTTTCATTGATGACGCTGCAAGACGGCCCCAAGAACATCCAAGCACTGAACGCGAATGTCGTGTTAATTATCAGTACGGTACGTGGCTCTGACACTCACGCGATTACTTGGAACAATACTGGCCAATAGGACACTTTCCCTTCATAGAGTGATGCAATATAATATGTTGTATCACTCTATGAAGAAAAGTGTCCAATTATATATTTGGCACCAGGTCTTCCGCATTTAATCAGGGAAGGGAATATATTTTCGGGAACCGGGATTGGGGGTATTTTGGGTCGGGATTCGGGATTTAAAAGGGCCTAGACGGGATTCGGGAAAGGGATTCAGAGCCAGATTCAATTTAGAAAACCCCCGGGATTAGGGAAATGGGGCTTATACAAAATGGGAAATAGGATTCAAGGTGTGTGTGTGTTAGGGGGGGGGGGGGGGTATTCCATCCCCTGTTTAACACTACACATTTCTAATTGGAACTACATTAATTTTAATTAATACTCAGCACGTCCATCTTGCTTGACGTCATAAACATAGCTTACCCATTCAGAAAGAATCTCCATATTCGGAAAGCATGGTGAGTTATACTCAAAGCTTTTAATTTCGTACACATTTGAGATGAACAGCGATGCGGTAAAATGCGGGTGACGATGATATAATGACATGTACTGGGACATAATAATATATTATTACTATTGATCAGTAGTCCTTCAGCAGAGAGAATAATATCAACAGTTATGGTAACAGTATACTATTGTAAGAAGAATAACTCGATAAAGTATTTAGGTAGAGGACATAGGCAAGATGCATTATTCTGTAAAATAAGATCGCGTACGATGATATGACTTAACAATATTCTAAGAGAGAAAGCTTATTGCAAAATAAAGGACGTCCGCCAAATTACCATCAGGACGTATTAGATTGGTATAAAATTGCATATATATATAACATATATACGCCCACTGCATGTGATTATAACATTTCCGAAAATTCTTTAATAGGTTAATTGTTCTCATTTTAAAATCCATTTCATCCGCATTTAAACCATGTGTGACAAAAGGGAGGCATAATACAAGTATGGAACAATCATTCACGCAGTCAGACACTATCTCAAAAATATGTAGGAAAGGATTTAGAGAATGTTGCAGTTTAATTATGTACTCGTTGCGAGATAAAAAGTTCGACATAATTATCACATAATAATTATTAATGTTATTACAACTGAACGCGATATAAATACGTAGCATTCGGCTACTGAGAATATTACCTATACATATGTAAAATCGAATAAAAACACACAAACCTGAATAAATGTAAGTAAAGTCTAAACAGACAATAATAGTACATAATAGCTGCAGTTGTGTTGGTGGTTCAGCTACAGCCGAACAGCTCCTAACGAGTCGTTGAATACGTATCACATTCATCTATAATGAGGCTATATGAGGAGCGCAAATAATAAGTTTGCGATTATTACCATCGATTTTTTGCAACACAGGTGCCCATACACCCCCGGGCCGGGGAATCAGGACACTTCCTTCCGCCCCTGACCTCTTCCGGTCACGTCATACAGAGATAAAAATGTAGATCTGCGTTCACAGTAATGTCCAGTTCACAGAGGAGTAATGTTTTCTAGCTCAGCGAATGCTGCTCCGGCTACGATCACTTCCCCGGCTTCCGTAATGGCATTCAGTAATGCTTTCTTTAAAAGAGGAAAAACAAAAACGAAGTGAAAATTAAAGTATACGATATCAAACGGTCCATGCAGTAATCTAGAGCTATCTAAGGTCGAAAGATTCTGCCAAATTATCACCGCCAATACCTTTATTACGATATCATGATAACAATAATCTTTAAAACATTACTTGGTTGGTGGAAGCAATATTATAGTATTATCATTGTAAAAAAATTCTGGCAGGCCAATAAGTATGTAGCATCATTTAACGTTATTCAATTACAAGAAAAAAAAAGAAAAAAACTTTCTACAGTTTGCAGTATGCCTCATTCGTCAAAGAACATAATCCTTATTGTTTTCTTTGACAAAGTAATTTTTTCTACAAATCAAACATTTATATATTTATATAGCGACAGGTAGGTTGCATAGATGTATATATATAGCGACAGGTAGGTAGCCTCAGTCCACGATTTGAATAAATATTGTAAATAGCAGATTAGCATCTTTCAAAAATAGTCGGATTCTCTGTTCGTGCGAAAAATGTTTTGTATCTATATTATTGATATATCTTATGAATGTCTATGTTGATAATTCATGTTAGGGGATCTAACCTGACTATTTTGTAATGTTTTAGAGACATTCCTGAATTGTGTTATTTTAAGTTTTAAAGAGAAATTCTAGTTATTCACTTGTTGCAGCTGCCTATAGTATATGTCACATGTGAGGACGAAAAAGCCCATAATTATTGTGTGTATACATTCTAGTTAACGGTAGGGTTCTACACTCTAAGAAAAAAGGGTTCTTTTGGGTTCTAGATAGAACCCCATGGTTCTACCAAGAACCCTAGGGTTCTTTGACACCTAAAAGGGTTCTTCGGGACCACCGGGGGTTCCATCTAGAACCATTGGGGTTCTTCAGAGATTTCTCACCAGGTGGCAGTACCGTGGAACTTGGCTTTCACTAGGTGCCCTCACAGGTTACTACATGCTATTTACAATTTCTATTAAAACAAAAGTCTCACTAGTAATACTTATATGAGGCATTTATACCTTATAGATATTACACTTTATAAACTTGGGAATATTGAAAGCAATGAAATCAATACTTTATTTGTATAACTTATCTGCTTGATGTTGAAAAATGTTGTGAAGAAAGCACCCTTATAATTCTAATATTATTACTATGAGTACTACTGAAGTACCAAAATTGTCAAACACCAAGTTGCAACGGATACCTATGTCAGCTGTAGGAGAGGATTATATTAAGGGTAAGTTTAAGTGATGGAAATGGATGAGGAAATCTGAAAAAGTCAAGCAAAGGGACTGCATATAATATGCAGTCTCTCCTTGAATGCTCTTGGGCAAAATGCTTCTGTGGAGAAACATGCTGCCTTAGCACTGAGCACAAATCTGCTATTATAAGGACCAGTCTAGATTCAACAGGGAATAATGAATTCATTACTTTATTCAGAATTAACATTGTATATTACAAGCAATTTTAGGGATGCCAAATCAGGGTTCTATGTAAAACCCTACCTATTTTGGCCAGAGGGTTCTTCAAAGGGTTTTTCAAAGGGTTCTTCAAATCGAGGGTTCTATGTAGAACCCTGCCTATTCCCGAAACGGGGGTTCTACTTAGAACCCTCAAAAAAGGGTTCTAAGTAGAACCCTTAGGGGTTCTGCCATGTCGACAAGCTGAAGAACCCTTAAGGGTTCTTGTTAGAACCCTTTCTTCTTAGAGTGTAGTCTGGCACCTATTATGATTTCCCTTTTGTACCTGCGGGGGCCTTGGTGTTGTACATCTATGCTAATGTGTCAAATACCCCCATGGACTTAGACAAGCCAGATTAGATTATAATTAGTAAAAGTCACACACATTATTAGGAGTATCTCCTAGCTGGAACTGAACACACATGCAGAAATAAATTTCAAGGAATCAAAACCTTTGATGACGAAACCAAAGCAACATTTACAACCCATTTAACGACCTCCTGTTACAGACGTCGCGTTACATTTTGGTTTCAAAAGGTAGCAGTCAATTAATTTCCGCCTTTAATTAGCACTGAGTTTAGGTATATGTATAAATAAGATGGGGCAGAACACGGAGAATTTGACAAACTTCGTATTGACTAGCTCATCGTCAACGCATCACCGACGATAATTTTGACAGTGGCGTGAAGTGGCGTGAATCGGTGAAGGTGTTGTCGTTAAGAATTGTACAAAGTTCTTATCGACTAGCTCATCATCAACTCATTGCCAATGATATTGTCAACAGTGGCTGAACTGGGGATACATAGCCTGCGGATAAAACGCTCTCTGTTGCCCGTCAACTACAAGAACAGGACATTTTTGTAATATTCTTATCCTCATTGACGTGCATCGCCAGCAATTACATCGTCTTTGCATCGACTAGCTTTTGTCGACAGTGGCCACACCACGTATAGCTAAACACTTCTAAATACATCCTATACATAGTCATTCCATCAGTTCATTCATCAGCGTTTAGGAGTTAGTTAACTTGAAGAAATCGTTTTTTTTTCTGATTAGTGGTGTGCTGACTGTATTAAATGATAAATGTAAAACTATTAGTATTATACCCATATGGTTTCCAGT
Source organism: Sthenelais limicola (assembly GCA_942159475.1). Lineage (NCBI taxonomy): Eukaryota > Metazoa > Annelida > Polychaeta > Phyllodocida > Sigalionidae > Sthenelais > Sthenelais limicola. The sequence goes on along the minus strand of OW804097.1, from coordinate 62,945,009 downwards.
TATCTTGTCTTATTATATTATATTCTATATACTATGTTTTTTGTGATGAAAAATGCCATCCAACCTAGTAATAAGAAATTTGTGAGTAAACATCCTGGGCACCTATGCCCAACGCGCCTCCCAACTCAAAGGGCAGAGGTATTAGCAGAACAAAAGAACACCAAAATTATGAAAATGTAAGAGTATCACTCGATGATAACACATTTTTTAATGAACTTAAAGGAATTAAGGTAATGAGCCTCAACACCAGGAGCTTATTAAACAAAGCAAGTGAACTAGAAGTACTTATGCAAAAAACACAGTTTGATATTGTTTGTCTATGTGAGACCTGGCTAAATCAAAAAATATATGACTCATTAGTAAATATTGAAGGATATAAACTATTAAGATCGGATAGAGTGGGAGGTAAGAAGAGGGGAGGAGGCTTAGCAATGTATGTAAAGGATAAAATTAATGCAACCTGGGTCGGTGATGCACAAACTATTAGTACTCCAGAGGTTGAAATTCAAACAGTACTATTGAAACCTAATAACTAAAAAAATCAAAATCCATAACCTCTATCGCCGCCCAGATGGGGACCTCTCCACAGCACTAACACAGATTCAAGAGGTATTGAACTCAAACAGCGAGAATGACGTAGTAATTATGTCAGGTGACTTTAATGTCAATTACCCAAAAACGTCTAGAGCTAAAACCCAGTTATTAACCATTATTAACTATATTGAGCATAGTGTTTCTTTGAAACAACTCATACATACACCTACTAGATCAACAGCTAAGACACGTGTATAGACCTAATTTATACAAACTCCAAAATTGTCAAGTTAGCTGGAGTATTAGATATCAACATTAGTGATCATAACCCTACCTTTCTCACACTAAAAAAAGAAAAAGAAACGTACCAAAAAATAAGTTTCACCTGCCGATCATATGCCAACTATACTGAAGAACAATTTACTACCAAACTCAGAAGTTATGACTGGGCCATGTTACTAAATACCTCTGACCCAGATGATTACTGGAAAACAATGCTAAATAGAATAATAGAGACTACAAATGAACTATGCCCAATGAGAAACTACCAAAATGTAGAAGCCAAAAAACCCTGGATAACAGGTGACTTATTTGCACAAATGAAGCAAGAGATAGAATGTTTAAAAACGCCAAAGCACTCAAAGACCCCGAACTGATGGGCCAGGCTAGACAACTAAGACATAGAATAAACCACCAAGCTAGAAACCTGAAAAATAACTACATAAGGGAACAAATAGAAGCTAATACCCAAAACCCCAAGAAATTCTGGAAAAAAGTGAATCCCCTGATTAACAATAAACAAGTGAACAAACACGAAAAAATTAAATTAGAAATGAATGGTCACCCAACCCCTGAACAAGATATACCAAACCAATTCAATGAATACTTTGCCTCGATAGGAAATAACTTAGCAGACATTATACCACCCCAAACAACACAAGTAGAACAAGAACTGAATAATGCCCAGCAAAGGCTACCTGATCGAGCTAATGAGTTCTCATTTACACCAATAGGTGAGATAGATTTGGATAAAATTATAAAAACGATGCCTTCATCGAAGTCATCAGGAATAGACAATATGCCAACATGGATACTTAAACTAGCCCTAAGAAGATTACTGCCCGAATTCCAGAAACTACTTACATTAACCCAAACTGAGTCTATAATCCCCTCAGAATGGAAACAAAGTAGAGTTACCCCAATCCATAAAGCTGGAGAGCCAAATTACCTGTAACATGTGGAGTTCCTCAAGGAACAACACTAGGCTATGTAGAGAGAGGGTATGTGCTGTAGTTGTAGAAGGATGTTTGAATCTCAGGAATAAAGTGTCTTAGGAGATAACCCTTTGTGAAAGGTCTTTAATGCTCTTTCTAAAGGGATATGTGTACACCATTTATAGAGAAGAAAATACCATCCTGAGTGAGGAAAAAGATTGTTCTGCCTGACGAACCACAAAACATTAGAAGGATAGCAGCCTTCAGCTCAGGAGCATAGGGATGATGTAAAAGGGATGCTAAAGGGTCCAAGAGTAATTAAAAAAGAGCAAAACATAATCCAAGAGTATCTGTGGGATGCAACCTGCTGTCTAGAGATTTGGATAGCCCAAAGTGCATTAGGATCAAGTTGGGAGTCAAACAGTTAGAGAAACAGTATACATGCCTATTTTAAACAATTATTCTGCAAAAAATGATTTGTAGTTGTTCACCAAGAGAGGAACATTATAATTCACCAGGTACTTGATGAACCAGAAAATGTCAGCTGGCATATGTGCTGAGTAGTCTACTTTGATGGTGACATCAAACTCAACATATATTGATATGGCCGACTTTCTAAAAATGTGCCCATCTTTCTTGGTTACGCCACTTGTGCCAGTGTCTCCTGAAGAAGACCTATATTTATCAAAGAGAGCAAAATGAAAGTTGAATTCTCATTCTAGTTTTGCTGCAAGGACATCATGAGCACATACTGCCAGAATAGGATACTAAACTGGGGATATGGGGTGGCAGAGTATTCTAAAGCACTGGGTTAGCCCAGTGGCATGAATATGTTGTGGCTTTGAACCCAGACGCGGCTACAATTTCACCTCCTGCCAAGTACTAGAGGAAGACCACCATGGCAGTGATCTAGTCCTGGTAAAAAATGTAAAAAGAAACAAAAAAAAAGTGCCATCCTTAACAGCTTGGCTGCTTCATTAATAGACACCCCCAAATTGTTGTCCCACCAAGCAGGATTGACTGCTTGGATTGTGTGTGTATGTATTCCTTCCACAGCTTGAGCAGAGGGACATGCTTTAGAGGGACATTTCCCATGGCAGTATTAAACTGCATTGGAGCTATAACCAGTGCAAAGACCAAGAAGTGCAACGTCCATCTCCAGTGAGAGTCACACCACCTGCTGCTGTTGGTGGTTGGTGGTGCCCAGCTGCTGAACCATCTGCTGCTACACCATCTGCTGCTGAACCAATACCTCAGCATCCTAAGCCAACCTGAGCAGCACCTAGTCAACATAGCTGTGCCAGCTAAATGTGATGCCACATCCAGTGATGCAGAGCATCCATTTCACTCCCTAACAGTATAAGGACGATTGGAACTTTGACGCTCCTACCAATTGATGAGGTACTCTCCAGCATGGACCTGAGGATTAGGAACTACTGGATGAGGAGGCAATAAGTTGGAAGATACAGGGATGCGGCAGCAAACCCATCCTTTAGTTGAGAATGTTTCACTCATCACCATTAACTCATCAATGAAGGACGAAGTCAATTTTCTGCTTCATTGTGAATTATTGTTTCTAAAAATTGAAAGAAATTATCTATGGGTATGATTATTATGTGTCTATATTGCTATTGTGTAGGTTTTCTTAGAGATGAATCCAGGGAAGAGGGCTAAAACTCTCAGTATCTTGAAGTAAGTGGTCCCCTGTTTGTTCAGTTGACTTGAGAAAATATTTTACCAGTACCTGTGAGACCAATAATTTATCATACTTTGAAAATGCTTCCTCCTAACCCCAGTTCTCTCAGCAGCTACCTTATCATCAATGAGCTGAGGATCCTATACTTTTCTCCCTTCTCCCCTCCCACTTGCCTCCCGTCACATGGTCAGAAAGTACAACTTGGGGGATTTCTACTCTTGTTCCCAAACTCTTGGGAGTGATCACAACTTTTATTGCAATAGTGATGTACTGCCGAGAAGGGCTGGCCCCTCCTGGCACCTCCTGCTCCCCCTGTTGCATTAAATGGCCCTGTAGAGGAAAATATTTCCCAGAACCCCTTACCCAGGCCCCCAACATTCGCCCTTCCCCCAACCCCCTGTATTACGGTGCAAAACATGGGCTGACTACAATGGCTCCCTAGCCTTCTAGAGAGAAAACCTGTCCTTGTTTCTCTGCCTACCCCTCCCCTTTATCATTTTTTTGTTGTTGCTCTACCGAAAAAAATGCAGTGTGTAATTGAAATTTTGAAAACTCTTCTTCTCTATTAAGTATTGATCTGGTGTTGTATTGTTCTGCTATATATGAGGGATTATAAGGTATTAATTGTCTGGTCATTGAAAAATGGTGTTTCATGTCCAGAAAAGAAAAAAACCATGAGTAAAATCCATCCCCATTCCCAGAGGGAAAAAAGCTGGTGAACCTGTGGACAAGGGTTCAGCTCATCGGTTAGAGTAAACTTAAAAATCATTGATGGTAATTTCAAATCGGTTGACAAACAGTGAGAGCAGGAGGTGACAAAGGAGAACTTCAACCAGCACCCGAGTTGGAAGAGCTCCTAATACTCCTCTCCACTGCTTTGAAATGTGTGTGTGCACTCCTCACCATGGAACAAAGGAGGCGGTCGAGTGATGACTCCCGCAGCACACACTATATATATATAACCTTCTCCACCCGGGATGGGGAAGGCAAGATTGAAGCAGGAATTCAACAGGAATTCCGGCTGGTCAGGAGGGCAGACAAGTGGTGATGACCGTTTTTATGTGAATATTTGTATTATAATTCTGTTAACTACCAGAACAATTTGAGATTTTATTTGGAAAGGAGAAACAGAACTCTTAAGACTTTAAGAAAAACAAGTATTGATGATGGGCTATAGAAGACAAGTCCACTGATGAATAGACACTTTAGTTTCATCTTAAGAACAATTTTGAAGATCTTTTGGGTGTAGGGCTTACATGTAATCACTGTTAACTTGTTGTGGACTATGTTTCTATACCTTATGTATCTTTTAAGCTTCCATTTTTCTTTTGTTTGCATATAATTAATCTATGTACTTACTCTTTGTTTTGGTTTAGATTGTCAAAAGTGTATTTAAATTTTAATAAGGAGCTGGGCCGAGTGGGCCAATTTGGTGTACAGTTACACCTCCCCAAGGGACCATTTTGTAACCTCAATCAAGGAAGGGATCATTTTATCCTCTGTGTCTAATTTTATTTGTGCCTTATATGGGTTTTTTTCTACAAGGCAGAAAAAAAAAGTATTGGACAAATATAGAATTTAGAGTTAAATTCAGTGACTTTTGTTGAGCTGCCTGGTTGTAATTTCGCCACAATTTCAGCATGTGTGCAGCTTGATTATGCTAATTACTGGGTACACTTTTTGTCCCCAGGTCAGTCTGAAAAGGGGGAGGGTAGAGGGATGGAGGGACAATGGGTTTTATGGGAGGGTATAGGGAGAGATTGACTTCACCTCTCCTATACAATAGGAGAGCATGCCAACACATGTGTATAGGTTGTGGGTATGACGTCAATCTCTAAAAAGTTGAATAAAATAATTAAGGTAAATTCTAAGGGACATTTCCAGGAACTAGACCAGCTGGGGGAAGGTGGTGGGTTAAAACCTTTTATGAATTCATGTATATTGATGAATGTGCCCAGGAGTTAGTATATAAGCCTGATTAAACTAGAGACAGATATCATCTTCTTGCCTTGTGACAACTGGACTTGTGACTTCTCTCTCTCTACAAACCTATTGGAGCTCTGGTCTAATGACCACCTCTAATTTACAACAAACCTTTGCATGCTTGACATTTGTTATAATAACATATCTGCCTGTAGCATGTGCATTTACACCTAATTTAGATACATAAATTTGATACACACTCTGTTGTGGATCAGATGATGCATGTATCACCAGATGCATAATCAGGTTGAAAACTGCTTTTTTGAGCGGGTTGCAGTTTTGTGACTGGTCAGTGGCACTTCTGTGACTGGTCAGGGGTTCTACCATTGCACATCGGGAAAGGTGAGGATCATGTGACACGTTGGTTTGGGTGTGGTTTGGATTGGGAACGTTCTTGATTGAGGGTCAAGTACATTATCATCATTATTATACAACTTTTATTCAATAAACTTGTATACATAATGTAAATCATGTATAGGGCCGTAGCTCCTTCTCCACTGAAGATCTACCAGGCAGCCCTTAAACTAAAAATTGATGTGATTTAGCGTGAGATCAGAAAATAAATATACAGTAAAAAATCAATCGAATATTGTCAGTGTCAAATTCTCCCTTCTATTGGGATGTCCAATGTTCAATTCCTTTTGTGTTGACGGTTGTTTCTGATTCCTTTGTTATTCTATATTAATCTTGTTGATTCGTTGGCAGCAGTAAATAACTCGCTGATTGTTCCTAATGAATTATTCCTTTACAATAAGGTATATTAACTTTGAGGACTTGTTGGAATATAGTTCTACCTATCATCTGATATTCTCCTCATTATAAATGTTTCGTAAAAGTTTCAGATAACTATCGTTTAAACCACCTGCATAGAATCAGATTATTATGAATACATTGGTTTTATATGCCTTGACTACTACACATACCGTTATATACCCGTGTATAAGCCAGACCACATACGTATAAGTCCACCCCATTTATAAGCCGGGGGTTCAGCACGTCATAACGTTAATATAACCCAGGCCCCGTATAAAAGCCAGGTGCCGTACAACCATAGACCTATAATAGTGCTAATTAATGTAAGATGCTGAAGAGATCGGCCAGAACGAGCTTTTAGTGGATCATGAATGATAGTTTAAACACAGAACTAGCTAGAACTCTGTTGTTGTTGGTTGGTTATGAACTCACAACAATTCTGGTAGAGTTTTCTTTCCTGAATTTGAGCTTAAACATGAAAACCAGAGTAATAAATGAAAACAATAATTAACATGAGTTTCAGTTATATCTACTGGTTTTCCATTATTGTAATATAGGCCTGGCCCCGAATATAAGCCCACCCCGAATATAAGCCGGGTCAATTCACCATTTGAAATTAATATAAGCCAGGGCTTATACACAGGTATATTATGCTTGTGTCTATAGTGGTTAGTGGACTTAGTTTTAGGGATTGTACTAATTAATACTAAATAAATCACAATGCATGTTATTATGCATGTGTGGTTAGTGGACTTAGTTTTGAGAAATTGTTTGAGGCCGTGCAAGTTAGTAATTATTCTTATAACTTTATCTTGGAGTCTTTCTAGTTTAGTCTTGGTAGCTTAGGATACAAATTATATTTTTGTAATATGAAAATAACAATAATAAATAGTTATGAAATGAAAAGCTGCCAATAATTGAAAATTTTAAAACATTTAAGAATATTGATTATGGGCTTTTCCCCCTTTAATAATGTATGGCTTATGCAATGAGTTTATGCCATGAGTTTATGGCTGCGAGACTTTGGTGCCCTAGACTTGAGCATTGAAGGGACCATATTTAGATTGTGGAAGTCTCAAGCATGTATTACCAAATTGGGCCTAGGCAGTTGATGTGGCCGCATTGATAGGAGGTAGGATCCCGGGTACGATGCGCTGACTGGGAAGCCTGAACATATCCCAGGGTACTTGTTTTAAATCTGTGACGGGGACATTAGCACGTTTGGCACCCTATCAAATAAAGGAAGAAACCATTTGTTTAGCTCAAGGTCAGGATATCCATTAGCGCAGTAGGCGTCCTGTCAAAGAGGGGGACAATCAGGAAATCTGAGGAGGAAAGAGAGGAGGGGACAGGAGGAGGAGGAGGAGGAGGAGGAGAGGAAAAATAGGATGAAGGAGAGAGGCAGCAATCTGATTCTAATTCTAATGGTAAGATATACTAAGCTTACCTTTTTGGCTTAGTATATCTTACCATTCTTGTCCATCGCCGCCTGTAGGTGGTATAAGGACACAGGCGTTTTTAACATAAATTTCACTTCTACTACCAAATCCTCTCACCTTCTAAGAAGATTAATCCTTTCTCTTCTTGATGGTCTAGCTTCCTCCTCTTAGAGTGATCATAAGTTGACCGGGTAACAATAACCGGCGTCATGATCTGTTGTATAGGGATGTGTAAGGTTACACCAACTTACAGGTGGTTGCACTCTGCACAGAACGAGCTTCAAAGGTGTAGATATTAAGCATACTTGCTTTGAGAACACACCCAAAATGTAATTGGCGATCATGAGATTCATCCCTGGCTTATAAGGAGCACAAATGCTAATAAATAAAGGACTAGTCTGAAAAACCATGCCAGAGTTCTGTTTTAATCATGTTTGAGACATCTGACAGCACAAATCCACTTATTATGGTCATAAGCTTCCAACGCAATAGGTCCCAGAGTTCTCCCAACTCTGCATGTAATTGATGTAATTGATTATAATTGATGGTCCTGAGTGTTTGAAATCATTGATTGGCCACTTAGCCTTGGCTTGTAACTAGCATAAGGAGAGGAGTGTTTGAACGCATTGGCGAGTCACTAGCATAAGGAGAGGTGCTATCAACTCCACTAAGAAAATACTGCTAAGGGGAAAAGTGTATTCAAATGATCCAATACGATCTTAGGGTCCCACGTTGAGTAACGTTAAACAAATGAACAAATCTTGTCAATAAAGGAGGGGAGCCAAACAAATGAGTATCTACGATCCCCAAAATCAGCCAATGGCCGAAAAAGAGAGACCTTCATCAAAGAGGCCGCAGAGGACCTCAATGCCATGATTGATGTCTTGGGTAATATCAGGAATCTTATTTGCATATCAATATAGCTTCCATTTTTCAAGGTAAGTGGTACCAGTCTGCCTTGTGTTTAAGGACTAACTGTTGACGACAGCAGGGTGGAACTGTTCACCCTCTCTGAAAGAGAGCGGCAATAATAGGCATCCTCTCTATCCATGGGTTTTGCCTTCTTCTTTTGCGTAGAAATGAGATGCCTTGTTCATCGAGGAAAATGAAGGATGTCTTTGCTGTTTATGATCAGGTGGGAAAACCATGCTCATTCTTGACTGCTGGTCCCACAGATCCATCCAGGCAGAGTTGCTTGATTAAACTGTCAAAGAGACCTGATCTCTCCTGGGCGATTAGAACCTGAGGTTGTGGTGCGCATGGATGTCTACATGGTTAGGAACATCCTGAGGCGTTCAGGCTTCCCAGTCAGCGTGCCGATTGCTTTAGTCTTGAAGTTGAATTGTTGGGATCATTCGGACACTTGTCCAACACGAAAAACTCTATTGGAAACATTGGGGAATAGCTACATCAACATACTTACGTCAGGCATCGACTGGGAGTGGTTGGCAGACAAGCCAGTCATAGGAGACTACGCCATTACTCACTTGATCTAAATTACAACCCAACAAGTGTCAGTTCTTGCCCCCCCCCCCCACCCCCTTCTGCTGATAGCAGAGGGTGTGCGTTTGACATCTAGCATCACAGGCCTCGAAGCCTGTTTTAAGGTGAGGGATGCGGTAAGGGTCCCGCGCTTTGGTGGTTAAGGGTTTCCCCAAAGCTAGCCTCAACACCTCATGACTACAGAATATGCCCTCTGCACTAGCCATTGACACAAAAACTTCAAACTAGGGGTAAAACATTATTGCAAGTATTTCTGCCGATTCAGATTTCACATTGAGTTTGTCCTTTAGTCCTTGGACACACTAGGGAGTTTCGACAGACCCTCCTCAGGAGGCATCCCGTACGCATCGGTGTGGAATTAGGTCACTATGTCAGGTTGTGCATAGGTAATGAGGGTCGATACCGGCCCCACTGAGGAAAATCCGTAAGGATGCCACTTGTTACGGGGGTTTTACCTAAGTATATGACGAAATATCTAGCCATTTTACATTTTAAAAAAAGGTTTGGGAACAATATTAAACATGTTCTTGATGGCCTTGCCTAGCAAGTTTGGTGATAGTTAACACTTTTATCGCAGAAAGCATGGTTAAAAAAACACTACTATAGCGTCGGAGACCCGGTCAGAGACCGCCACCTTGGGTGCCGACCTGACCACGCATCCCTAAAGTAATAAGGATACGGATACGGTTGCGGATAGGTGAGCGGTGTCGAAACTCCCTATTATTCCCATAACTGCTAACCCAAGGGAGCACAGGCGTATACACAAGTGCCGGAAGTCACGCATGTCCACACTGCCATAACAAACAGCTTCCACCTGCTGCCGCCCGTTCTCATCTGTACAACGGAAGTCTATACACCTAGGACCCAACCCAAGATCCCAACAATTTGAGACTAAAGGGTGGGTTCCACTGGCTGGCTACTACTCCCGCTTCTTGATGAAAGAAGCGGGAGCAGAAGCAGGAGAGTAACAGGGATGGATGCTATTGGGCCCCACTACAAAGCCATGTTACTTTCTGCTTCTTTTGGAGCGTTTTTGAAGCATAGAGTGCCCCCACTTCTATCAAACATGTTTGACTTGAAGTGGCGGCTACTTTGTAGTGGGAGCTATAGCGGCGGGTAGCAGGAAGTAGCCGGAGCTGAAGCGGGGCAATGGAACCACTCTATGTTACCCCTCACATTACTTGATGGGTTCATTTCCATGTGAAAATAAAATGTTGTGTGCTCAAATTTCTGGCTAGCGGTAGAAGTAGCAGTGAAAGTAATGTCCAAATAGCACCTATTCCGGTTACTTTCAGTTGCTCACTTTCAGGAGCAAAAAGACTGTCAAGGAAGCGGGAGGAGAAGCGGGAGGAGAAGCGGGAGGAGTAGCCGGCCGGTGGAACCCATCCCTTAGACTAAACATCCCTGTGAAATTGTGTGCTGTCTGTGGTCCATAAAAACCACCAGTTCTATCCGTATGGTGCAATTTCAATCTGCAATACAGTTGTAATGGGGACTAGCTGGTAGAGAGACAGGGGAGTTGTGAAATCTAGACTGTTTGGAACCCCTCACAGGAGAAGCTCACATACTAACTCCTGGAGGGGGCGGGGCTCTATCTCTGATAGGCCCCTCAGAATACATGAGTCATGGAGGGAGACTCAATGCAGGGCACAGCTGTACAGCAAATCTAATGCACCTTAGCAGATACATAAGGCAACCTAAGGTAACCATAGCAGATAAGGCATTGGCCAGAGCAAGAGCCTCATTGTTCTTAGCTACTGAACAGATTTCATAACACCAGCAACCTTAGTTTTCCCAAATCTTCGTCAAGGGGGTTCTGATTGTTGTCACCGATGATGCGAAAGTCCAATATAGTAAAGAAGTACAATAAGACAAACCCTTGTTGAGATAAAAAGTTCAAATCCATTAGTCCCCGTTTGTTGGTCTGGCGGGGACGAATGGAGAGCCATAGAGGGACGTCTAAGGCGGAAGTCGTTTTTGCTAGTGGTGGCGATGGTGCCGCCACCTGGCGAGTGCGGCAGTGAACTGAGCTGAAGGGCTGGCCACGCATGAAATTCGCGGTTGTCGCAGCTTTTGGAGGGCCTAGTATATTGAGTTCAAGTGTAATCGTATTAAAGAAATGATAGTAACAGCCCAACAAAAGGGGACTAAAGGCATTAGAGCATTCAGTTATGGTGCTTCGGGTTGATTATGGCTGCCGGAACCAGAACTCGGCTTCGCCTCGTTCTGGTTCACGGCAGCCATAATCAACCCGAAGCACCATAACCTCATCCTCTAACCACCTATGAAACTGCTGAAATCTGAATGGCTTGGTACGAAGAATGGTATGGTGAGTATACATTGGATTTTTTCCACAATTTGTTTCATTTATTGATTTTAGATTAATTCAAGCCTTTCTACCTGAAATAAATAGTCTAATGCTTAATTCTGTCCATCCCTAAATAGTTGGCAGTAAAAATGTTGGGTAAAAATGATGTTTTATTCAAGTTTCAAGTGAAAATAGACGCATGTTTTTTTAGGGGAAGTGGCGTCAGATGGAGATACTGCATGGAATGTTTGACATGAAAGCATGGAAATGCTGATTTCTTTATATGTGAAATCACGGAATAAAAGCAAGAATAACACAGTGTGGACCTCGTAAGCTTCTGGGCTTACTCAGTGATCGAGTATTGTCCACCTCATATTCCACACTATGGTATTCTTGCTATGATACGCCATGGTCATGGCGTGTGACATATAAATAAACCGTATTATCTGAGTATTGAGATTAGGTAAAATGTCAATTCTTTGCATGATATCATCAGACTGAACATAAGTAAACCACAGTGTTAAGGTCAAGGTGTTAGTGTTAAGTGGGTGGACTATACTCATCTCGTAAGCCCAGACACATCTTGGCCTAATAGGCCATCAGCATAGGCCCAGAATGTGGCTAGAAAGTGATTTTCGTTCCAGATTGTGGGCACTACTTTTTGTCAACTTATTTCAATTGCTAATACCCTATATTATTATAATATACCAAAACTTCTCCTTGTAATTCCTGCTAGTTTTTGAGTAATTGGGCATTGTTTCTGACAGTGCAAATCCTATGGAGCAGACGGCCTGGCTTCATTTTAATGGTCATTTTAATAGAACATCATTTATTTGGTGAACGTTGAATCTTAGATCATACCAATGATTTTTTATTAATTCCAAATCTCCGGAATCTCCTGATTCCAAATCTGCCAATTTTCACTTTCTAACTTTTGGGGAATTTTAGTTATCTATGGTCTAAAAATAATGAATAAATGAATAAAAAGATCTACTAGATTTAGAATCAAGTGACTGATATCAATCGATAGGGAATAATGTGCCCTAAAACTGTTTTTATTTGACCTAAGATGTCAGTGCATTCTTCCCAGAGTTATGTGCAAAATACCATATAATTAAAGACCTTTGACCTTGACCGTTATGAGGTATTGTACTAATAACTCTGAACACAATGCACTGATATATCAGGTATTAGAACATCTGTCAGCTATTAATAGCTCCCCATAGTCGCACTCATAAGTGAGTGACACACGGCTGGGTGGTCAGCCTTCCCATTAGGTATACAACGCTCTCCCAGGGTTTGGGTTGGTTGAGTTAAATGCCACTGTCTGTAGTGGGATCCGAATACACAACCTTCCGACCACTACCTGAGCTATGGAGGCCAGTCATAAAGCACTTTATGATAGGAGAACTACATTTTATTCATGAAATAATAAAACAAAATGATGGACATTACCTTTCGGTTCTTACTTTCCTTCTTAGCGTCATCAACACGTTTCTGCAAACGATCCAAGACTAATGTAGGATTGTTGACCAGCGTTATCAGTTTCCACCATTTATTTCTTATTGTCTTCCTTATCCTGCGAGGTTGCATTACCCCTGTAGGATCATCAATGGGATGTACTGAATTTATTATTTTGATTTTTTGAATATTCAATAGAATTCAAAGTTGTAACATTACTCCAGTTCAAATATTCCTCCTAATTACTCGGTTTTTCTACATAGTTTTACCTTTCTCTCCGTTCCCAACATGGTCGTATTCATGTGCGTTCTTTGAGTCCTCTACTTCATCCTTGAGTATGTAGATAAACCCTTTTACTATTGGATGGTTGTGGTGAACATCAACCTCCAGCATTCCAAGGTATGCTTTGAAACCTGTCAATTAAAATGTAGTAAAACGATAATCTTTATAAGTCTCAATTGCAATAATACAATAGTGTAGACAATAATTTGGATACTTCTAGGAGGGAAGTGACAACTTCTACTAAGATGTACTCAAAGTGCCTGAAAATGTCACAACATTCAAATTTGGTAGATCACAATCAGCATGAGTGCTGGTTTGGAAATAGCATGGGACAACTCTATCACCAGTATTTTCAAATTGGGCGTGTGGATATATAAATGGGAATAAGATGGATTTTGTGCAAATCTAAGATGTATAGGTTTCATTTTGCATTAAGCAAAATCAGAGCAATGATTATCAAAAAACAAGTAGGCCTACAGTCTGTGCATTCTCTGACCTGAAGTGAGAGACATTAATGAGTGATTGGTTGGTCATACTTTAGTGTTCAAAGTTGACACTGGTGGTGCAACAAACACCATACAAAAACAAAACAATGGATGGCGCCACAGATTAGCATAGGTAGTACTCAATAAACGTTGGTATTGAGTTGACAGTAGCTTTGCAAACCCTAGGAAACATAAGAAATAGGTGCAGTCAGTTCTAAATGTGTTAGAGAACTCAGCTTGTTTCATTTGGCCTTTTTATTGGATTTTAGGGCTGAGGCCCACATAGGATTATCATACATCTTACATACACTCACCCACCCACCCACACCCTAGGCCAGCACAGCGCCAAAGGTGCAATTAAGTATACTACCATCGATCATGGGTGCTGCCCCCTACATGTCTGCATCTGTAAAGCTTCTCATAACATTATGTATCTACCCTATTGCTCTTATGTTTCTGGACAGTACTGTGTGCCACTGTGCGTCCTTGTTTTTTAAATTCCGATTTTTATTTAATTGTTATGTTCTGATGACCACATTCCTATAGCGAATAATCAGAAATAATAATATATTATAGGCCTAATCATTGATTAAATCATTTTCATTTTACAACTGGAATCAAATGACTCACAACAAGGTTTCTGACAAATATTTATGCATAATATTATGTGCCGTGATATATTTCTGGTGAATAAATCAACAGCCGTTAAGTATCTGGAGATTAAACCATACCATCAGGAAAAATGTAAAGTGCAAAGGCTCTACAAACCAGCATCAAACTGCTCGAAGCCACGCATAAGAAGGCATCTGTCAAGACGACAAATTATTGCTGTACCGAATATGAGAGAAAGCAGTGATCGCTTGAGGACGGAGAACACGCCCACCACAACATTGAAGAAGAACATGAAGAAACAGAAGCAGTGATACACACGTCTAGAAATAAAAGAGAATATAAGTTTATTGTAATGATAAGTAATTGATGCACAAATAATTATTCTCTATCTATTATTATTGTGGCGTTATTGTCATTTATAATGAATCAAAGTATTATTATTGTATACCAACATTTCTTACAGCTATCTATACTGAAAGAGATGGCCTATCCAGTGGATCATATAATTTAAACTTATTGAATAATTTGATTAAGGTATCCAATAAAAAGCAGTTCGCCCAATCAGAGAACTTAGAGCTATTCCCCTTTTGTTAGCATTGCAATAAAGAATTTGTACATAAATGAATTGTAATTTTGTCTACAACTTTTATGATAATTGAATTCTACCTGTTGTTAAGGGCTAAATGGGCTCCACGCTCTTGCAGAAATACAAATTTAGATAGTATCAGTTGCAGGTAGTATAATAACAAGCTGAGAACTACTGTTGGACTGGAAAGACAAAAAAGAAAGGATTAACGGAAGTTCTTATGTATAGCTTTCACTAGTTTTTAACAACATCAACAACAACCAAGCAAAATACACGTCTTTACGAAAACATGATAATGAATATATATACTCACAATAAAACAATTATTTTGTCGATAACGAATGATCTTTCTGCATGTATTGCAGGTATAATGATCAGGACAACAAGTGCCATAGAAACTATTGCTAGCAGACCAAACATGATGATGTAACCTGTAAAGAAAGTTATTTCCATGGTGTCATTTTCATTTTACCATACCATAATCATTTTTTAAATGAACGCATCTTTTTTTTTATATATAAAAAAAGATAGTTCTAAGATTTAGAAATTCATTCGCATTGCCCCTTACAATCGAAAAAAAAAGTTTATTCAGAAGGTGATGTCTATTGGCTGAAAGTATTTTATAGAATAGGGCAGAAACAATTCGTAATAAAAAATGATGGATAGATTTATTCAATGTTAAAGTCCACCATGCAGAGCATATATAATGTACCCATTTATAAAGATGAGTAAACTTTGCGTCGTGAATAATAGATACGTCAGGTTACTATGAATAAGGCGTGTGATTTAAATAAAAAAATAAACATTTACCCCAGAGAATATAGGCTATTTGGTATCCAGAATAGCGCATCCCTGCAACCTGTAAAACACAGTATATATGAATATTATTCAATATATTTTTACACTTTAGTCAGAATATTTATTGCGGCTTTCTCAGTGAACATTGATAAACAAATTTAAGATTTTCTGCTTTCTGTTCCGTTCTTTTTCTACCCATTATTTTACTAAAATTGTGATGACACAACCCTGTTCTGATGCAAGGCTGCCTAAAAGTCCAAATTTATATTTCGAAGACCCGCCGAAATTCTTTACTTGCATGCAGTGGTTTCACTAAAGTGGCTTATCCACTTACACGTCAACGGTCGACCATCAAAGGGTGCCAAAGAGGCGACGGTCAAACGCGGTGACCACCCATGGTCATTTTTACTGTCGCTGTTGACCGTCCCCGGTATTTACATGCACGTCAAAAAGTCACCGTCGGGCGGTCCCCTAGGGACCAACAGACATTTGATTTATTACTGTATGGACATTTCTGGTCATATTTTTACATATATTAGCAAAGCATCGATCTCAAGACTACCAAACTCTTCGGTATGGCCATAAACACCAAAAAACAATAATAAAAAGGTTGCCTTGGTCCCCATTAACCATCCCCCTCTGGTAAAATAATTGCCTGGTCGAAAGTTAACCTGGAGGTATGACCGTCGAACGGGAGCAAGGGTTCGAAGGTCAAACGGGACCATGCGACCATCTGACCTCTGCGGTATCCATTTGCACGTCGGTCAAAATGTGCGTGGGACTGTTCAAAGATGGTGACCGCGTGGCACTGACGTGTAAGTGGATAACTGGCTTTATTATCGCTCACTAGGTGCCTTATCGTTTCAGCTGATTTAACAACAAATTCTTGTATAAACATATAGGCCTAACGTCAGAAAAAATATTGTCATATAATAGGTCAAACGATAAGATTTGGTTCGATTTGAGAATCTGAGAATGTAACTTTAAGTAAGTTTGAGTGTAACTTACTAGTGTGCTGGCTGGTGTTGCCTCTAGCTTGTAGTGCCACGATCGGTCTCCTCTCATTATCTGTAGAACATGTGACCTAAAAATACAGAAATTCACTCTAGTCAGACTATAGGTATATTGTAACTTGAATTAGGGGAGTAGCAGGTAGATAAATCTATAAATGAGTCGGTCGGTGAGTGGCTCATAAGGAGCCGGGTTGTATTTCATAAAGAGAGATGCACAATATTGCGTCTCCAATCGACTAATGTGTGACGCAAAAAAATGTGCGTATTTGTGAACTGGGTTGTGCCCTAAGTTTGGATATTGCATCTCCACTGGGGAGCACGTCTCCACTTGCAAATGATATATCAACGTAATTTAGGTGAAGACGCAGTATAGGATGGAGATGTCACCTGTCACAGGCCACTATAAATATATAATAGTACATGAGTCATTGGGGAGGGATCCATGATAGACATCACTGTACATCAGGTACATATATATACAGACCATGGAAATGTTTATATCTTGCAGTAGGCCTACATGCTTTGAGTTGATACCATTGTCTCAATGGCAATGAGAGGAAGGGCAGTTAAGTACTAACAGCAATGCAAACAAAGGATATCATAATAGAGTACATACCTGTAGCTTATGATCATGAGAATCATAAATACGATATGAAGAATTGCTGCTATGAGGTTGCTGATTATTACACACCCTAATAAGAAATAAAATACTAGATAGTGTTATTTTGTAATTGTATTGAAGTCAACTAAAAGAAGTTTTCTAAATAAAAAAACTAAAACAAGGAACCAAACCCGGGTCTCCCACTAGACACTTGGACATGCACCGCCAATTTAAGGCTGTCTTACGCAAACAAACTAAAATGGGTATGTTCCGGATTTACCAACCTACCTAGAAAAACCTCCCCAATCTAAACAAATTAACCATGCCTAGTTTTTAGGGGGGGCGATTTTTTTTTTACAAAATAAAAATAAAAGCTCGAAAACAGGTTTTCCTAACCAGGAACTATTAAAGTGGCACATGCCACTGAGCTCCCGATTCGGAGAAAGCTTTAAGTTTGCTTGAATTTTGAAATGTGCTAAACGAAGCGTGGCCCTGTGCAAAAACCATTTTCACTGAAAATAAACACAAGCTTAGTGCTGCCACCCATGCCTCTATCACAGAGAACCTATGTATCCCTGAACCCCATCTAACTCCCTTTTCTCGCTTGATTCGATCTTAGACTCTCTAATTCTTTCCCCAATCGAAAGGGAATTGCATCAATAACTACATGTGTGAGTTTAAAAGAAATCCGAGTCCCAGATGTGAAGATATTAGTGAAATTAAAAAAATAAAATGACTCGAAAATGAGACAAATATAAAAAGGCTGCCTGCACTGGGATTCGAATTCACAATGTCCAGTTTGACAGTCTTAGATGATAACCACTTGACCATAGGAGACTGGGGAGATCATGCATACAAACTCTGGTCATACCCATTGATGTATCACATTTTAGGTTTTCTTTAATCCTCCCATTCTCCTCATGGTGAATGAGGAGAATGGGGAAATACATTTTGAAGGCCCCTGTGATAGCCGCAGGCGATTTAATGATTCAAATTAATTATAAAAATATATCTTGCATCTGCAATCTATTTCTCTAATATGTGAATGCAGGACTTCTAGGTCTGCACGCTTCCTGGATCATTATATCAGTAACCCACACTCGGGATCATTACTGTATGAAAACATGTATTTGGTGTATATATAAGAGTTTAAAACTCCAAATATCTACCATCCCGCCAGCTCAAGGTAGTCTCTCAGACATGGTAGTTGAAAGTGTTCCCCGCTGCCTGTATGCTTCTTATCCTAATTAGTTGAGTACTACCACCTGGCAGGGACAGGGTAGATATGTGACCATGTACCTCCTGACTCACTCCTACTTCACACCCCTCCACCATGCTCTGGGGGCAGCACTCTATTGTCAAGCTACTTGCCTCTCCCAGATTTAAATTCCCCATTGGGATCCCTGCCATATACAATCCCTGCCATATACATCAACAAATATCAAATAATCTAAGGAATATAGAACTCTGGTATTCCCCACAAATGTCCCTAGTTCAGTCCTACATATTACCGCGTTTCACCAACCAAATTTGGTTGTTAAATTGGTATGCGGTAAGAAGGGACCATAGAGTGGCCGGTGCCTCGCCCGCTCTTAACCACTGACACATGTTTGGAGCGTGAGGCTCTCTATGAGGGACTAGACAGGCAACATATTAAATTTGAATAAATGCTGGCTCACACTATTCTGGTATTGAAATAATTAAAAAATATTGAAATATTCGTCCTATTCTTTTGTGAATATTGAAGATATAAATTACACACAGATATAAACAGTGCTTGAAATGGACACTCATAAATATGTGTCATTTCGCAATCCTCCCAAATGCTCAGTTAGTATAGTGCAACTTCAAGAGCCCCAGTCTCAGTAACCCTACACCTTGTGGTGACAGCCCAAGAGATGTTATGGGTAAAACGCGATCAAGCGCGCAGTGGGTATGGGAGATGTGTATCTGGACCCTCCGGTAATACGTAGGACTGAGTTATGGAAGTTATCGAATACTACTTGTAAACATAATTTCTAAACGAAAGATTTAAAAGTGATCTTAACCACTTTAAAAGGCACATTTCTTTGTTTAAAACAACTATTATTATGAAATAGAATTTCTTTTCATTCATGGAAGGTGGTTTCCTAAAAATAAGTTACCACCCCTACCTTGTTTTCAACTAGATAAAGCGGAAACACACCTATTGTTTTGCCTTAACATAATATAGTTTAATAACCCCCAGCGAGGCACTGAACCCTATACCTTGTAAAACAGTGGGGAAATCAATTCTTTACAACCTATCTGGACGAACCATTTCGTCCATTTCGTTCAAGTCTACTTGTTCATTCATGGCGGAAATAAAAACACTCTAACTATATATGCACTTACATCTCGTAGCAGTCAAGTACTCGGGGACTCGATCTATGATGGTGAGCAACGTTGAGTCTGCTGTTCCGTTAACCATATTCTTAAGATAATTGATTATTTCTTTATCTTGCCCCAGCTCCTCCAAGGCCTTGAATAGATCATCTAAAATTATTCCAAAGCTGGTAGCGGCCTGCAAAACAAATTTACTGACAGTGTTCAATTGTAACAGGATACATTAAATCGAGTATATATATATTTATACCAATCTGTAATGACCCAGTGGTGTGTTGTTGTTTAGCCAAACAGTGGGTCAAATCAGTGAGCCTAAACTCCCTGAAGGATTTCAAGCCTAAATTCATATGACAAAAAATAAGGAAAACAATCCACCACTGAGTCAATGCCTCACAATGGTGGTCCTTGGCCTCCGGCACTTATAAATGACATGCACCAACAGCCACTTTTGTTAAAACACCGTTGCATATGCAGCACTCATTTATTTCTATCTTATTATTCATAAAAGATCAATTATATATAATTGGAATTTAAGTTTTGAGGTTATAAGTAAATTTGATAAGTCCAGAGTTAATTCCAATAGTAGGTAGAATGTTCATTTAATTGATCAATAAACTTGGGTATGGAAATAAACGTGGTGGAGCACCCAAATACAATTATAGTCAGAGGATTCGGTTGAGGGCTTATTTAAAAGAATCTAATTCATGTTGACTTCCTTTGGAAGGCGGCAAACGCAATCTACACACATAAAAGGTGAAATGCAATTACACAACTTTATTGGTGATAAATAGCTCCTAAAAGAGATTTGATATGGCATGAATGAATAATAAGTTCATAGCGCGTGCACCCTTACAAGAGATCGTAAGTAGTATAGGAAAATTAAGCTTATATAACGGCACTACAAATCTTTATTAGCTCGTCCTAGCACAGACATTTCCCAATGTTTCGGGTCCCTTTGAACCTTCATCATGGGTTGATATAATAGTAATCATGAATAATAATGAATGTCAGTATGTTGATATAATAGTAATCATGAATAATAATGAATGTTAGTATGTTGATATAATAGTAATCATGAATAATAATGAATGTTAGTATGTTGATATAATTGTAATCATGAATAATAATGAATGTTAGTATGTTTGTGGTCCTCATAATGATACGCAGGTAAAGAGTCTACCTCAAAATCTGTGTACATGACACATTATGACATGACACATCCATGACTACATGAATAAAACTTATTGGTTAGCACTTGATAGTATTATATGCACAATAGAGAGAGCCCAAGGCAGAATAACAGGGTCCACCCCGTGAGCACTCACTGGTTTTGACAAATATAGGTGTCTTGCTGTATAACAATGTTGAATAAAACAAAATTCAATAATGTTAGATGACTGTCTCCTAAATAAAAAGTGTTTGTTATTTTAGACTTCTTAGACAGCTATGCGTCAACCTAGATTCTTTTGATTTGGAAAATTGTATACGTTATACTTACAATGTATAAACCAATGGCGGCCACTATCATGGTGCACACAACCCTGGGAGCGTACTTGAATCCTGAAAGTTTATGGGGAAAACATGATGTAAATTAGTTCTAAGACGATGAACCCTCTGAACAGACCTGATTGAATTAAGTATAATTATGTGGGTTATATTGGTTTTCTATGTGAATAATTTTCTTTACATGTGACTGAACGACTATCTGTCTGAGAAAAATTATATCTTCGTAAAGTTCCAAGATATACATGAAACAAGCTTATACTATGGTATGTCGCTAGGTATTATAGCAAGAACAGCATAGTATCGCATATGAGGGGGGCTATATTCTCCGAGTATGGCTGAAAACAACGAGGCCGTAGGCCGAGTTGTTTTTCGGCCATACGAGGAGAATATAGGCCTCCGAAGACGCGATACTGTGCTATTCTTGCTTTTATTGAATGAATCTTAACTTAAAACAACTTTATTTGCATTAATTTCATCAAACTGAGTTGTCTGCATAGTTTCGAACAGTTGTGATATCACTGTACAATACAGGGAGTTTATATTGTCCACCTTGTGAGCGGCAAGTATATCGATTATATTGTACGCTCATGGCCAAATCATGGAATAAAGTATGGAGGATGTCCACGAGGCGGTGCCACGTTTGGCTTGCTCAATATGGGAAGGAGTCTATCTATTTATGAATAAATTTGCTTGTCAGTGTCTGTAATAACTTTGTAGAGAGCCGTGGGCCTTTCGGTGAGCCACCAAAACTGAAATAGTGAACATCACGTCCGATCAATTGCTATATCTATTTTGTTTCCATAATTACTTCTTACTTTGAACTACATGTACACATGTGTCTATAAAATGTGTACATTACAGTAAAAAATGAGTTGAGCACGAAACTCGATACCCAAGATACGTACCGTCTATTCTTTGGTATGTACACAAATCTTTGATCTTTTCTTTGAACGTCTCTGGGCTGAAAAGGAAAATGTTTTGGGGAAAAGTTTTTAAATCATGCCTTTGATGCAATGATTATGAAAATCGAGGTTAGTGATATGGACCGGGGATATGGACAAGTACTGTGCTTACGAGTGTCGATAGGCCCACTATTGATATTGATACTAGTTAAAGGAATCTGACACTGATACAGAAAAGTATACCACTTGAAGTGATTATTATTTTAGTAGTTTGGTTATATTTCTCAAGATCTGTACGCCTATTATTGTTTTTATATTTAGCTGGATAAAGGATTGATCGTCACAAAAACAGCAGTATAGCCTCCCTCCCACCATGCCACTTGCCGAAGCCTTGAAGGCAGGGCTTCGGCCGTTTTCGTCTGCAGATGTTTTGCTTTGAGCTGTCTGCTCAGGTCGTATGTGTTCAACCAACCCAACGACCAGCAGACATTAAGATTTTAGCAGAAGAATCTATATTTCGTTACCTTTTTAATGGAATAAATGATAATCCCGGATTTTCTACCTGCAAAAAAAGCCTATGAACTTTGTTTTTCTGATCGGAGGGCTTCCCCAGTCTGCCGCTATATATGACATCATTGTGTCCATGGTCACATGATCGCATCTCTTGATCTGATTGGCTTAGAGTCGCAGTGGCTCTTTCTTCCATTTACTTTTTGTTTTGGCGGCCATTTTAAATAGCCCTAGCTTCGAATATGCGGTTAGTGATAACTTTTTATTTATTCATTAAATGAAACATTTTTCCATTTGAACCTTGCTCCACTCAAGTCAAGCTAGCTTCTGGGATCGGTTAGAATGTTCCAACAAAAAAAAAGCATGAAAACAGGTCGATATAGAGCAGGGTCGGTATATACATTGTTTCTCCCTTCGGTCTGGGCACTGGTCACGTGACTTGAGAAACATAGCAAAGCTATTCCTAGTGGAATAGCGCTAGGGTACTGTTCGTCCAGAAGTATCAAACCACTAGATGGCCCTTCGGGATGAATTTTTGGCGGCGGTGTAGCCAGTGTACTACCGTGTACCCTTATTGTTTTGGTTGCCGACGAACTCCCCTCCACCAAGCCCCCGATCCCGCCGTCCCCTTCTCCACCCCAAGTTACCCCAACCCCCAACCCCCGGGGCTCGGCGCTGTTCACTCGGTGAACAGCGCTTCTAAACATACTGTATCAACACTACCGCTATCCATTTTGCCGGTTACATTTATTAGCTTCAACGTGACTTCCGTCCGTGGGCCCTTGATATGGTTCCCTTAGGGCTCCAACATGGTGGTGCAAATGGCGGTCAGCAAGTCCCAACGCATCCCCATAGGATTACTATAGGAATATCGATAATCTGTTTTAAAGCCTAGATGGATTATTTCTTCGGACAAAACTTGGAGAGGACATAATATAATTGCGATTTCAGGGTAAGGATGTCGGCTATAGGTATGTTTAATAGGAAAACGGCATGATCTCCATGAGTTCTCTATAGACTTGGGTCTTGACCGTGAAAGCCTGGGGCAAGCAAGGGAAATGATTTGAAGTATGCCAGCTGCGCCTGCCTAAAGGCAGTTTTTGGTCGCCAATCATCCAGGTGTGCCCTTATTTTATACGTTAAGTTGGAACTGTGTTCAAGAAAAATATATATTATCCAATATTAGTTACTAAATTTTAAAAACTCATAAATAATTTAATGGGTGTGTGCTTTGCATAATGCGGGAAATCCTGAGCAGATTATGTCATTTTACCTTTTCGGCTGATGAGTCATGAGGTACTCTATGTATTGTAACGGGAGTGTTTCTTTCCCGTCCCACCGATCTTTCTAAAAATAAGTAACAGAGGAATCCATGTATATTGGATATTATACAATATGTTTATTGAAATAGTGAGATATTTCAAAAGATTCACTCCTTCTGATTGAGTGAGGTACTAGTAGTAGTAGGCCTAGTAGTACGTGAATATATACATTAGTAGTATAGTAGTAAACTACTAGTAGTTTATTTTATTTCCATATTTTTAAAAATACAAAGTGAAGATAGACAACGACTTGAAGGCAAACTAGTACGAGAACAACTGTTTATTCAAATACCTCCACCAGGTGTCACTGGTGTGCTACTGGGTGTCGCCACCTAGTATCTCGGGACACAAAGTTATGGAAAAATTGTTTTGTATCGCCTTGTCTCTTTGGGGTGAATCTCCACAATACCTCTTACTTACAATTATCACAGTGCCCGCTAGGGAAGTGTAATGCATAATAAATGAAATATAACTTACCTTCTTATATGTCCCTTTTCGTTTAAGATAGCAGGTCCTGCTGTTCATGAACAACTCATATAGGAAACCTATTATCAACGCAAGCTGGACAATAAACATTGGTACCTGCACTGTTAATCTTACAATGGCGGCGATTGCCTGGAAATATATAAATAGATTATTCAAGTAATCAACAAAAAAATACAGGCATTCCATAAGGTCTGGTTTTTCTAAATGCGGACTGGGAATAGATATGAATAACAACATTTTTCGACATGTACCAATATATAATGTAAATGAATGTTATACTATGAATATCCCCTATGAACTGTTATTTTGTGTATATAATTACTGGCCATTGTCATAGAATTCTTCGACTCTGATGCTAGGGCTCTGGAATGGCAGCGCTGGCCTGTGTTTACGGACCCATGTTTGATTTATTTATGAGAGTGTCATTTAAATACATTACCCAAATGTACAGAATTTTAGTAATACTATTCCTAATTATTTTACCTAACCATATTCCTGATTAGCCTTTTTCTCAGCGAACTGGCATCTTATTTCGGGAGAATTGGTCCAGCTTGGCGGCCAACCCGGAATGTGCCTACTTGACTATAGATATTAAAAAGCACAATTTTGGATTTGGTTTCTAATTCTCAGCTAACCCGGAAAAAAACTTCCCACTTCGCATCCATTTTCAATGGTTAATTCGTAAGTCATTTTCCGGGTTTTAGCCAACTAATTCTCCCGGTTTGGGGTTATACCCAAACACACCCTCTCACACCTTTTACATGTTGTAACGCCGAGACTTTAACCAAATAGTATGAATAGTCTGTACCAATCCCATCTCATCTCATCGATCATATATATTGATAAAATGACTGTAATCATTACTGTATCTGCACTTAACTAATTTTATAACTCTTCACACCTATCACTCCTCTTTGTATCTAATATGTATGTCTAGTATCTCAGGGCACGTAAATCATCCGCGGATGAGAGTGCTTTAATTTTGTAACGGTTCCTGAATAAAAAAATGTGTACAACTACGCCAAATTGTATCTTTGGTTTGAAGCCCAATGGTAATTAAGTCAGGCAGAACGAAGAAAATAAGAATACCAGTTATATATGTTAATTATTGTTAATTACAATAGTATTCGTATATCATACATGTATAAATTCGGTATACCTACTTAAGTCACATACTTACCATACCACCTGTTTCGGGATCCTTCAATATACCACATGAAACATACCAGTCTATGTCGAAATATACCCTTTAAAAACAAATTGAAACAGATTATTCCAAGTCGCCACAAGCCCACGCACAGCATATATTCATGTGAATATTCATATATTCAACTACTCGGCTGTCATGTAATATCACAGGGCCCCTATATTTCAATTTATATACATTTGTCAACTTGTAAAAGCCCTTTTCGCGTGCTTGGTAGTATAGATTTTAGGATTGCCAGTCTAAAGGTTCATTCTCTATTATTTCGATCAAAGATGATAACTTGAATAACAACCGATGTATTATAATAATATATACTGCTCATATTAATTATGACTTTACTCACCAGAAAGACATGTAACCTAAGCCAAGGATATTTGCTGGAATCATCCTCCTCATTGACACACAGGCAAATAGTGGATAATACATCATTCCCAGTTGCACCACATTTCCAATGAGGTTAAAAGCTAGATAACACACAATAAATCATGAATAGCTAATGTAAATCAGGGTCGTGAAATAATCGAATTGTTTTTAGAACGTTGTATAATGTTATTTAATGTCTCGGGATAACTGTCAACGTGGAACAAATTGGTCCTTACTTTTCAACCAGCCATACTTTAAAACCCAATCAGGATCGCCCCACTCGCCTGGATTCCAATAGAGGTTTCCCTCAAAAAAGTCAAATATATCTCTCGTCATCAGTGCAAAGCAGGCACAAAAAGCCCATCTCCTCCCTATTTCATCGACGAAGTTGATTGGGCTAATGAGAGAAAGAATATAGTTTAATGAAAGAAAAATGCCCAGCAGGCGCGCACATAAACGGGGGACAATCACCAAGAGACAATGTTAAGAAGATCTAGACAATGTTGCGCATTTTGTCTTTTGTCTCAATTTTGTTTAGGCCTAAAGACAAAAGTCAGAAGGCAGTAATCCTTTCGAGACAAAGCCGCCTAAAGACAGCTTTAGAAGTTGTCTTTAGTTTTTTGTTTTTAGGCCTGAAAAAATCGATTTGAGACAAAAGACAAAGTACATTATGAGCATCTAGAACTGCTTATATTGTCTCGTTTTAATTGTCTCCCGTTTATGTGTGTGCCTGCAGGTCTTCGTTCCACAAAAAAGCTTATTTGGCTAAGTGAGTGGCACGATTTTTGAATGACCGGTTAACGTGGCTTTCATACGAATTTCAATTCTTCTTCTTGAACTTTATACACAACTCCAAGATAGCTCATGTCCTCGGATCCCTAGTTCAATGACAATGTGACTGTAGTACTATTATAATCAAATTATATATTGTTGTTTATATTATATACATACAAAACATAAGACGGTCTTCCCCACAAACACGACAGTCTCAGACGCTTCCTTCTCTGAACAAAACTAAGGAGGACCATCATTATCATCTGAAATAAATTGATATCCATGTTGATCAATTAATTCAATGTGAGGAATATTGTTCGAAATCAACCCATTCGAGGGAATAATTTGTTTACATACTTTCATAAAATATAACACCTGCTTTGTTCTATCCAATTACAAAGTGGCTTCACGATATACAGTAACCCTATTTTGCGTTGAAGGAATTATACGCCAATTGTGTATTATAGTAATGTTACGCTACTTCAATTCAATTAGTTTTGGGTACAATTTACACAAAAACACATTGCACATTGCTATAGTTTCTAAACTTTGCCTGACCAATTGGTGAATTAATCGATTATTTTTAAACGCGTATAAAATAAATTGAATTTATTTGATTTGAAATTTTGAAGCTGTTCGATACATATAACTATAATCACTTACCGCTGGAATAAGCATTAAGTTGGCAAGTTCTGCTTTTATTTCATATTGATACGTTTGGCAAAATTGAGCATTGGTCAATGGCGCTTCCGTGGTGGGTGCAAGTGTAGGGTCCAATAGTGAAGGTGGAGGGTCCAAATAACTATACCACTCTAACAGGGTAGAGGTGAGGTTGTTATTCTCACCTACAGGTGAATCGTCATCTGACCATACCCAGTTGTAATACTATAAGAAATTGAAATAAAAAATCATTTAATTAGTGTTAGAACCGCCAAACAAATCGTAGTATTTGAAGGTATGACTGCGCTCGTGGATTGTGGTGTTATTATGATTGGTAGTCCAACTTCTTACCACTCAGACTGGCATTGGATTAAATAATTAATGATTATATGATAAGTAATACAACATAATTTTGACATCATACAAGTATAATTGAACATAGATTTTTTCAAATCTAGACTAGCTGTGGAACGTTTTGCCTAGGCTTTGATACTACTGTCATAATTTGGGAACACTATTGCTTATTATTTTGTATTGTAAAAGTAAAAAAGTCTATGAGGTAAACTCTTTGAGACCTTACTAAAAGTAAATAAATTGTTCGTAGGTGTATCAATTAGGTTAAAGATGTAGAACATATATATATACTTTTTGTCTGGCAACGCATGAAAAGAATCATTGAATGGTTATGCGTCTTCTTTAATTGTGGCCAATACAAATAGTTTTTAAAAAATAAATGAATACAGACATTGCTATATTGTGTCAGGTAAACATGGGATATGATGTATACAATAGTGATTATATTTTGATATTATGATTATTAACTGTTGATAATTTCAACATAGTATATTGGACAGTTTGTGTTGAGCGCTATTTCACCGCAAATATATAATTATGGGGATCCATGAATACAATAAATCATGTTCTTCATGAAGTGTTTGCGATTATTAGTCCTAGCCTTTGTCAAACCTCTACTTTCGAGAGTTTTTAACCCATTCATGGTGGGAGGCTCCTGGAATCACTTATTTGTTCCCCCTCAATCTCTACAAGACGAGGAATCGCATGAATCCTTCAATGGGGACACTGCTGAGAACTTACTGTTAACCATTGTTCGTTGAATGCGTTGATGAATTTATATTTTGTCTCATTTGCTACCGTTGAGAATCCACCCAGAAATTCTTCAAAGTGTTTAATTTTGTAGGTTGTATTCCATGAGTCCAGTCCGTCGTTCAGAAGATTTTCTATGAAATCTGCAACAGTGTCTTCAGTGTCATTTCCTTGGGGTGCCGCCATCGTGGATGTGATACAGGGATGGGTGTTCTAAGATTGCCCTACGTTATTCCAACGTCATATGTGCTTGTCCAAATGCTGTCAAGTAAACAAACACGAGAATCAAAATATGTTTATCAGTATAACAAGACTTCAAATACCAGTTCGACCAGAATCCCTTATATCACTGGTGTAACTGTAAACGCTGCAATACAGAATTTGTACATACAAAACTGGTTGACATAATCTGCGCACGGTGTGGAAGGTATAAAT
This sequence comes from Sthenelais limicola, assembly GCA_942159475.1. Lineage (NCBI taxonomy): Eukaryota > Metazoa > Annelida > Polychaeta > Phyllodocida > Sigalionidae > Sthenelais > Sthenelais limicola. Next base: position 62,916,108 of record OW804097.1, on the reverse strand, counting down.
ACCATAATATTATATATAATGTATCCAACGAAATGCATTTTGTAACATTTATCTTATCTTAAACACCCAATAAACAAACCTAAAATAACTAAATACCCTTCCCTACGCCTCCTCTCTTTTGGTCTCCCATCACTTTAATATCATTATCTTATTAATTCAAGTTCAACGAAAACTACAAAATTGTGTGAGCGTGTTTACAATTGTATTGAAAATCCTGAATGAAAATATTTGAACAAAAAAGGTTATTATTTATTAAAAGAGTATTAATATCTCCACCTATTATAATGTCCCACATTGTTACGCAGTACATGTAACGTATTTCATGGTTGACATATATGCAGCATTAGGCTACAAACCGTATGTTTGCAGAAAAAATAACCATCAACTGCCTCGTAGACGTTTGCCGTATATCAAGAACTGGGCAGTTATGCTTGTACACATATACATTGGGATATATGGCATTGGCGCGGACGCATAAATGTGTTCCTCGTTACCATGACAACAGTAAAAAGTACACCTGTCACCATATATAGGGCGTAATGATTATTATTCCAGGGAGGATCAAAAACAGATTATATTTTTATTGCAATTACATAGCATTGTTATCATTTACCAACAGAATTGTATATTCACCGCCAAGCAATAATGTAATGGGTGGAGTATTATGATCTATCGGTTGTATATATATGTATACTATATAAATATGAAAATATCGTCCATGAACATACATGACGAGAATAAAGGCTCAGTGTCTGTGTTAAATCTGTAATTATGTGCCAATTGGGTTAATCACCAATACAACATTACATTGCTTTTCTCAGAAGATCCTGACATTTATACTATGTCAAATTATTTACCTAACTCTATCTATTCTCTCGTATAATGTGGTAACAAGTTCAGTGCATGTTAAATGTAGCCCAAGATATTCTGACTCTCCCCGCTCTAGTTTGTCTTAGTTGCCCGGGCTAGTAAAATGCAACACATTATTGGAAAATGGCGTTTTTAATCGCTAAATTGTCAGTTCAAACTGAAGATTCTAGCACATGTATCCTCACAACTTCATTATATTAGTGATGCTTACATTGAATTAGTGATGTTAAATTGAATTATTTGTCATGGCGGGCTTTAGTTACAGCTGCTAAATATTGACAAATCGGTTGTGACCATCTGGGTATATACCCGGTTTTCCAATTCTTCACCTATATCCACATCTGACGATCTGATCTGTAGTACTTTTTAAATAGCATGGTTGAAAAATGTTTCCCCGAGATACAACAAGTTTCAGCTTGGAGTAAGCACTCCAAGATTTCAGCGGCCATGGGTCCCGTTGCTTAAGACATTTCTCATTATCCCCCAGCAGCTTGGAAGGAACTTTTTATCATATTTAAAGATTTTTATTCCGCCATAGAATATTTTGTAACAATTACAATTTTCTCAGAACGTGCTGATATAATTACAAAAAGGAGTTAACTAAGTATAATCTGATAACAAAATTTTAGATACGTTCGGAAAGAAAATACAGACACTAGAATAATAATAATGTTTCTAAGAGCCTGGCAGTTGTTAAGGAAAAATAAAGAAATTCTAAAATCCACTCCCAGCGTTGTGCCTTATCCAACCAATCATAAGGCCAAAAAAAAAATAGGTGTGTTTCCGATTTATCTGGCTGAAAACTAGGTTGGGGGGGGGTGGTAACCTTTTTTTTTTTGTTAATTTTTTTTGTTTGGAAACCACCTCCCAGGAACTGAAAAAAATGTCTTTTTCATAACAATAGTTGTTTTGAACTTGGGAAATGTGCCTTTTGACAGTTCCGAGTTAGGAAAACCCGTTTTCCGGCTTTTATAAGCTTTTTTTGTCAAAAAATCCAAAAAAAGTAAGATATGATGGGGAAAAAATCAGGTATGGTAAAAAAAATTTTAGGTAGGGTCAGGTTTTTCTAGGTAGGGGGGGGGGGGGGTAAATCGGAAACACACATTTTTTTTGTTTGGAAACCACCTCCCAGGAACTGAAAAAAATGTCTTTTTCATAACAATAGTTGTTTTGAACTTGGGAAATGTGCCTTTTGACAGTTCCGAGTTAGGAAAACCCGTTTTCCGGCTTTTATAAGCTTTTTTTGTCAAAAAATCCAAAAAAAGTAAGATATGATGGGGAAAAAATCAGGTATGGTAAAATTTTTTTTAGGTAGGGTCAGGTTTTTCTAGGTAGGTGGGGGGGGGGGGGGGGGTAAATCGGAAACACACCTATTTTTTTTGGGCCTAATGGGTGTATCCTTTTTATGTATATCAAACATCCCTAGGTTCCCTTTTAGGGAAGGAAATTGCTATACATGCATTGCTCATTGTAGGAAATTCTTACCTAAGAAAGGAAAAACATCTTAGCGAGGAACATTTTAAGTAAGGATTTCTTATGCAACAGGCCCTCGGTGCTACGTGCTCTCACCTCGCGGTTTTCCGGATAAAAAGCCTATAATTAATTTAAATATCCGTGCACGAACAAAATATCCATTGTGTCACAACATATATTCCCTGCCGTTTAACGTCTCGCTGTTTCTATGGTAGACGCTTGCCATGCCAAGATTGTGTCAAGAAACATGTTGAGTCATACACAAAATACAAGAGAGAATATACATGACATAGAAACGTATCAAACATATATATTCCCATCTTCGGCCAGTCGGCTCTATAATAGGGGGTTTGCATGTCCGTCATCTTGAATCTTGATTCGCATGGAATTATGCTTAAATTATGGGAGCTGTACATATGTCAGTGGAAAAGCTTCTGAAAACATGTTATGTTCAGCATGGAATATTTGACAATGATGTAAATATAGTCATGTGGTGGTATACATGCTTCAATAAAAGAAGACTTCGTCTTTCCAATGATGCATTTGGTTTTCATAGATCATTTATATATATTGGTGAAAAGATCCTTGCATTTTTTTAGAAAAATGTTGCTCAGTATTTTAAGGAGGTTAAAGAATAATAAAAAAAAATAAAAAAATAAAGGAATGACTGATCCCCATTTCAGGATCAGGGTTACATAACTATAAAACTATATGAACTATTACATGTTATTGTTGAAAGGCTTGCTTTTTTTAGGAGGCCTTGGGCAAGTCAGGTTCCATAATGTGTCAAGGGCCGAAACCAGACTGGTTTTGAAATTTTATAATAAAATTATTTATAATATTATTACTACTATACTACATTAATCAGGCTATAGAATATTACTGGAGCGAGAGGGGCCAGAGTTGTATGAATGCTAGGTAGAAATGTTGTGGCCCAATGCACAGCTTGTTCGTTGCAAGTTTGCATGCAGTGGGCCTAGTCTGCAGTGATGTAGCGCTAGTTCGTGCGCACTAGGGTGCCACTTTGAAAAGCTGAATTGCAGATTGGGAATTGAAGAATGCAAGTTAGCAATAGCATGAGCTAATATGCTAGTGTATCTATGTGCATACACATTCCTTTCCCTAGTTTTCCGTCATTCATGACGTCATCCATTAGGGCGAAACCGCTGTTCGTTTTGGAAGCGGAATTCCCTTCAAGCAGGGCAAGGGATAAATGTCGCATAGGCTACTGTAGGCCTATATATCTATCTCTCTCCCTATCCTCTCAGTCTCACCCATCTCTCCTCTCCCATTCTCCTTCCTTCCCTCCCCTATTTCTCTCTCTCCCCCTGTCCTTCTGTATCATTCCCTCTCTCCTTTCTTATTTGGAGAGAGAGAGACTGGTGGACATAATGATACTTTATAATGATATTTTAAAATAGTCTTAAATTCTGATTATTATTTTTTCTTTCACTCAAGTGCCAAAGGCGCTTGTTGTATGTCAAATTTGAACCAAATCCACCCCAGCATGCACTCTAACAGGCATGCACAGTAAGACATGTAAAATCCCCTATTGGATGGTGCATGGTACTGATCAATCGTGAGATAATAAGAATTAGGCCTCATGAACCTGCATGTATAAATATATAATACAAACATTCTATAGGGGAATTTGAAGCTTGTGGACAAAGTATGCAAAACACAAACTACTTATATTTCTCCTCTATTTTCCCATGGATCAATATCTCACAGCCTTAAGATGAGATGAATATCGGGGAAAAGATAAAGCTAGTTTGCCCCATGAATTATTGGCGTTATAAATAGATCTATTAAATGGATCTTGAAATATGGTCAATCACTATACCTCTTAAAATGTAAAATCCTTATAAATTTAGGACTACTTTATTATATTCTAATGGTATATTTTGGTGTACGCAGGGTGAACTATGGCTTCTCATTTATTAATTTCAAATTTGCGAGAGAGGCAGAAAACATTTTGCTTGCATACTCAGTCTCTTATTAGAACGATCTTTTTACAGGGGAGTATTGTTATATCCATAACAACCATATCCATGGTGTAACGACCTTCCATTCCAATGTAGTGTATATAATAGGCCTACAATTTAGTGGTCTACTTATAAAAGGGAAAAGTGCACACAACTCTCTCCTTGTACATTTGTGTTTATCTCATGTTCAATCTGCAGAGAAGGAGGGGATTATGTTGTACCAACGAGTCTAGTTGGTTGTCGAGAGTAAATTTTACTCTCGTTGGTTGTACCCATCCGTCTAAAAAACGTTAGTTGGAGTGGCATGTTTATAAATAGTGGGTTCGAACCCGGGCGCGGCAGTCCATCCTTTTCACATCCTCTCCCAAGTACTCGAGGAAAACCACACGTACATTGTTCAGGTAAGGAATGTAGAAAATGATGTTGGTACTCTACCTGTAGTAAAGTCCCCAATGTTTTCATAAACTGGATGCTATCCCAGAGCCACGAACAACATGGTTAGGGCTCCTGATGTCTTAATTGATTAGATTGACATGGCCTTTTCTTAGATCGACAAAGACATTCAGTAACAATCGACAAATTGACAAATTGACAAACCTGACAAATTGACATTATATGAATTTATATACTAGTTCTTAGCAGCAAAAATTCGTCCATATTACTCAAATTAAGTTGTAGATGACAAAACAATTTTCTTAATGACAGACGACAATTGCTGTTTTTTGGTAGTGACAAGAGAACCCTCAGGAGCCCTAATGGTGGGTGTACTAGGACCGCCCAAGGTGAACGTTACAAGCGTCCTTTTAAATTTGATAGAGGATAGAAGGGACTCAGGGGGGGGGGGGCTGAAATAATAATGCAGTGCCTTCAAACAGGCTACACGTGCAGTCAAATGTATGATGGGGGCTTGTGCATTGTGTAATTGAGCCATAGGAAGGCGCTCATATTATACTTTGCATTTATAATAACAATTATAGGGGTTCCAACTGTCAGTGCCAACTGCAGCGGGATGGGGAATTCACCGAACATGGCCAAATTGAAATATCGTTCCGTTCCATGGACCAAGGAGATTTCTATCACATTCGTTCAGAAAAAAAAATAAACACAGGTATCATGGAATTATATATAGAGAGATCAATTGCACCGAGGTATGTAACGCAAATTGAATGTCTATTTCACTACACTTATAATCATGCGTCAAGTGTATTTAAAGGTAAGATATTAAAGCTGCACTCTCAGCTGACATCGGGAAAAGCCGAAAGATTTTCTGCTTTTTGTTTCGTTCTTTTCCAACTTATCTATGACCAAGATTTTGGAGGATTCTGCTCAGTTGTCGTTGCTGTCCGTCCGATCCCACTTCAAATTCTTGCATAAACATATAAGAATAGGAGAATATTGATACTTCAGTTTCATAAGTCATAATATTTATATGTGAATTTGGCAAGCTTTTGTTAGTCGTAATAACTGAGAATGCATCTTTAGGCCTAATTACGATTGAATATGCTATAATCATGGCATTCCATGACCCACATATTGGCCAGTTCTACTCACCAGCGTTTTCGGCTTTTTAGCGCCAACGTTCGGCGATTTGGTGGTTTGTAAGCTACAAGTTCCCGTGACAAGTTGCTACTATACATGTGTGAACAGACTTGCACAATTCGCCAGTGAAAATGCCATGGAGTGAATTCGCTAATGTCACTATATATAGTATCAGAAGCCGCTTAAAGCACAGCGATTTCCGCGGCGTGTTGATACTCTTGCCCAAATCGATAATGCGTGTGCTGCTATATTGCTAGCCGAAGACAAGTTTCTAAATATAATTATAATCGTTTTCATGGATGTCTATATGGCATCCCTTTATTCAGTTTAGAGTACAGTAGCGTTTATCCATTAACTACCCCTATCCTCACTAGTATTTCATACATTACCTATGATATCCAACTATGGCCAAATTAACAAGTTTTAAATGCATCCCTACGCATTTAAATCGTTAGACCAAGTGAAATACATGCTGTTTTAATTTGATAATTCTATCAAAGGCGTTCTTTATTGATATGAAAAAACACCCGCATTCATATGCATCAGAATATACCCCTGGCTCACCTAAGAGAAACATGTACCTATAATATCTTACTATAGCCAACTAAAAGAGTTTTAAATGTATTGATTCGAAAGGTAGATACTCTCAAGTAGATACTACTCCGATCGAGTGGTTTCTTTGAAGCAATTAATTTAACCCAACGCGTTTCGATCTCTCGGATCGTCCTCAGGGGTGTGAGTGATTGTGAGTGCCAACCATTTATATATATTCAAATGCATTCCTACACATTTAAATCTTTAGACCACTTGTAATACCAACTGTCTAGTAAAATAATTCTATCAATCTTGTTCTACATATTAAAAGAAAGCACGCACATCACTGATTTGAGCTTAAAACCCTTAATGCTATAATCATGTTCTTTCTACATGCATCAGTATACCCTATGCAGCCTCATCTCTGAGAAAGACGTATAACATCTTCTATATATGTGTACTAGTTGCTCAGAGTAATCTATCACTCAAGACTCCTTACTAACTCCAAGCTAGGAGTCAGACACTAAGCCAACCTTTTTCCTATAAAAGAAGAGCATAGCAAAAGTACGAAATGAAAACAAGCGCAGGAACATACAGGTGCGCTAGCGCGTATCTAGGTGTTATGCAATAACAATACGTACGTTTGTGTTGGTGAACTATAAGGCTACTTATATAGTTGATTCAATCAATAAACTGTTTCTATTCCAGTCTGTGATCAATGGTATGGACTAATGTAATTCAACGTGTTTTACTTGCATATATATGTATGACACCAACAACTTTCCCATACCATACCATGCTCACCAATATATATTGTATACGGTTTCTGTAGAATAAATACTCCACCTTCTAAGAATGTGGCGAAACTCTTGAATACGGCCAACTAGACCATCACAAAGAAATACCAGGCGCAGTACATGTATGCATATACATACCTGACAAGACGGTAACTCCAACGATTCCATACATATAAAAGCACTAAAATTGTGATAAAACAATGTTAGATAGAATCCTGGGTTGGGGGTTCTACCCACATGGACTGTTGTGACTGAGACAGTCCCACCTTCCCTGGCACGTTGTATTCGGGTAGCGCCACTGCAGAAGCTATAGTAGATTTGCCACAAGTCCCGTCGGCAATATATTGTTATTATTGTGATGCGTTACAGAAAAATGAGTCACAATTCGCAAAAAATGTATTTTCAGATATCGTCATATTTGAAAAGGTTAGATCAAGGGGATTCCAAAGATGGTGAACATTCCATCTAATAAGTATTTGCACATTTTATATTTTATATTTTTATTTTCGAAAGAAAGTGTTTGCAATAATTTTGGGTGGACAACTACTAGTAAAATAGCTGAATGTACTATATACCAGTGTGTTGGTCCATTAAAACCCAAACGGAGAGCTAATGTTCAGTTTTATAATACTTAATTTACCTAAATTTTAAGTTGGTTTATTTGGACCTGATACAGTACACGGACACACCTCAATACTTTTGCTATTGGCAATTTTGTATGTGAATATAAATAAACTTATGTGAATTATTTAAAAATAAAAAAAGGACAGATGTGCAGATTTGATTGGTGGTACGTAGCCCTTCTCAGCGATATATGCTTTTGTGGATGAAAACCTGAAATCAAACAAATTCCCATAACCCCATATCTAAAAAAATACATCTTGCTTGATTATGAACGAATATATTTTCGCCTACTTGTATAATTAATACTTAGATGCAGCCGTCTAGGCCTATAGGTCAACGCTCTACATCCATCCACCGGTCAGTTGATCTTGCATACAACTAGGCTACATAGCTTTCATTTTGATTTGATTTAAACATCGTTTATTTTGTCAGAAGGTATACATGTTTATGAGGTGTGACAAAAAGGTCGACAGGCGTCTGGCTGTAATCGAGTTCTTCCAGTCGTTACCACATGGAAAGAATAAAGGTTGCTAAGGTATGAGAGGAACTATAACTATACCAGAAAGAACACAAATTGGTATTAGTTAGAAAAATATTGCATATCTTATTTCTATTAATTTTGTTCCTTTTAATTTTGCGTAGCCTCATACTAATCAAATGTAATAGACATTGAATTGAATAACATATTTGTTTATACTGCTTTGGGTCAAATCATCAGAAAATGTACAATTGGCAACTCTATACATTTAGTAAATTCGGCTAAATAAGACTAGACGGGGATAAATACTAGGCATATCTAAGTATTTGGGTTTGTGTTGGTTATGGATGTCATTTTGGCTATGTTGAACTGCGTTTTGAACCTCATTTCTGTCTTGAATTTGGGTCATTTGAGAAAATTGGAGAAGGCGAATTGTACATTTTCTAACGATCTGACCTCTTTACTTTAATTAGCTGTGCACAATCACGAGCCTTAATAGACCAAATTCGGGTAGCTGTAGTCTATAGTAACTGTTGTGTATTATAGTATCGGGTATTACAAATTCCTTTAGTTACCACATGGGGCTGTGTTGTACAGGACTTAGACGGGCCGTTTTAATGAGAAAACAACGAGAAAACCGCCCTGTTGTATGCTTAAATGACTTAGAGTATAGTAAGTGAAGGAGGGTGCAACTCAACTATACTATTATGAACCCCCGCAGTTATCGTGACCCATTTTCCCATGGTAATTGATCAACCCAGCGCCAGGAAAGCAACTAGAGCGAATCGACTGTATGCAATACCTGTATAGTACTCCATAACCCGCTTTGCCGAACCTAAAGACAGGAGCGACGCAATCCGATTTGGAATATGTATAGACTAGCACCAAGTCCCTGGACACATGCCTGGAGAAAATATAATAGTAGCTAATAGTGACTCAATCATTTTTAATTACTTTTCAAAGATTTCAGTTTTTAAACAGTTAAAGTCAAAAGACTTGCACGACGAGTCTTTATACCTAAAATGCAGAGTTGTGACTGCTTCAGGACTGCGTTTCGCAAATATAATTATTATTCATGGTGTCAGCGAAAAGTATTCTGCCTGATTCTGCCGTGTGAACTATAATATTATCATAGGGACATATATATATATACTCCATGTCATGCGTTATATATTTCAGATATATCATAATTGTTCAAAACGGGGACCAAACCTTAAATTTCTATTAATAACATCTATACTGTTTCTTTGTTTGTTTAAATGTTTTATTCTGTAACAACATTGTGTCCTAGCGGAAGGTGTTCTCATGTAGTTCTACAGATACTCTTTAAATTGATCAGAAAACATGCAGTCAAAAGAAATAAAGAAAAATGTATTCTGCATGATAAAAAAAACTCCACCTATATGCACATTGGTGCTATAGGCGACTAAACCAATACTACAAGCATTAATGGCTATTTACCGGGAGATGTTAAGAGGAATGACGCTTTAGCAAGAATGAACAAGCCCCTATACTATAGGTTATAGTTGTCAGAAAATGTACAATTGGCAGACCTACACATTGTATAAATTAGGCTAAATTAGGCTGAAATATCATGAATACTATGCATGCCTATTATTTAGTTACATTTGGTATTGCGGTGATGCAGAAAATCAGTTTCGTTATGTTGAACTGCATTTTGAACCACATTTTTTCATGATTTTGGATGGAGGATTGGTGAAGGCGAATTGTACATTTTCAAACTATCTGACCCACAAGTGAAACGTTTACACATAGTAAAAGAAGGTTAAGAGGGGGAGGCATTGCAGAAAACCTGAAATGGCGCATTGGTGAGCGCATTCCCGGCTGTCAGTAAATTAATTAATTCATGGGTTGGAAGTGGCCGATTAGATAAACTACTGGGGAACTTCTTGTTGGTCCGACCAACGAGTTTGTAGGAAGCTTCCTATAAACTCGTTGGTCCGACAATTCTCTTCAATCTTCAAAAATCACAGTCATTCGCTGGGTTCAAAATAATATTTGAATATATTAAAATTTAAAGCAAGTTGTGCGAGTGAAATCGTCGCGAAGAAAAATAACTTGTAAAACAGCTCAATGTTATATAATAGTTAATAACGAAAAGTACGTGTATAGGACGATAACTATGGACTGGCCGGGAAGTAGTTATGGGTAGAAGAAAGAGTACGGCATGTTAAGCCTTGTAGCCTTAGCAATGCCTCTCCAGCACATGTGTTACAAGCGTTAATTAATATCTGTGATCCCAGATTATTTAAGATAAATATTATGTTATAATATAATTCTCTATTTCTATATCTGCATATTTAAGCTGCACAATACACAAGTTTATATTCTTGATATACGATATATTATTATCCTATAATATACTTTCCATGTACGTGTTTCCTGTACCAAACTATTGTTGATTAAACAGATATTTATAAGCCTTAAATTAGCCAAGATAGTTAATGTTTCCCAGGCAGACAATTAACAATACCCTTTCTCTACACAGACAAGGGACAAGGGACAAATGCTAATCCTTAGTACGACAAATCTACATTATAAGGGGTAAAATCGACAAACTGACATAGCCATTTCTTATGATCTACAAACAAAAATTGACGTGGGATTCTGGGGACAAGGGACAAATGCTCTTCCTTAGTGAAACCACACCTGAGCGCCCGCCGATTTAACTGCCCCCGATCCGATTTAACCTCTCCCGATCGAAAATTCTAAGGAATAAACTTTCAAATCTGTCCATTTGCGGAGACCCACACCAGGAGCAAATCACCGCCAATTTGGCCAAAAATAATAAATCGGGAATGTTGACCCACATCTACCAATTTCTCGCCGATTAGTCTCCTGATGTTGGCCTGATTACACAACCGCTCGATAGTCATGAGTGACACTAGGTGGGGTAAGAGCAGCTCGTTAAGTTTTGGCGGTAAATACATCGGTTATTTACTTCCGGTCACGGTAGAACAAGAAGATGGCAGAACTCCTTGTACATCCAGGCCCTGTCTTCGCCATTTTGGGTGCAGCAATCGCATTTCTTGAGGACGCCCTGGAGGAGGAGGAGGAGGAGGAGGAGGAGGTTCCTCAACGAATTGGGATGAAACAATGGCTAAGACGGCGCGATGACCCAGACAACCCCCCACCAACAATGTACACATTGTACCGAGAGTTACTTGATGTAAGTACATTAACTCGGGCATTAACTCCATCATGAGCATCACGAGCAATATTGAACATAGGGTTCACCATAATATTCTTCATCATGGTCCATATACTCAATCAATACAGTTACCAGTAATTTATGATTAAATGTGATTCGACAGTCAAAATTATTTTTAATTATTAAATTATTATTAATTTTAATTAAAAATAACATTATACAGTATGTAATATCATAAGGCGTAAATCATTATCATTGATACCTGGACGTGTATATATGACGTGTGTATATCAAATGTTATTTTATCAAATTACTTGGTATCAACTTACTTTTTCAACGAATGGTAATTGACCTATGTACTGTACTTGCTGACTGCTAAACAATTATTATGTACTAATTATATGATGGTAACCCGAGTGCTCCTATGGTAACCCGAGTGCTCCTATGTTTACTTAAGTAGGTATTAAATGGAGCTCCTTTCTATATTTATTGCTTCCATCTGTTTAATATTAATTGAAATGTGTTCATGTTATTTTTACTTGATTTTGATATGTTATAATATTTATAAAGTGTATTAAAAGTGTATTCCTTTTGTAACTTTATCCTTTTGTAACTTAATCAAGGTGATATCTAATTTAATATTTGACTTACATATATATTGTTTATTTTAGGATGGAGAGGCATCTCACATCATGCGAACCTTGCGCATGCCTCCCGATGTCTTCGAGCAGCTGCTCGACCTCATGCGACCGCACATCACCAAGAAAGACACACGATTCAGGAAAGCCATTCCCACAGAGATCCGGCTCTGCATAACTCTGCGCTATCTCTGCTTGGGTATGTTCACCTAAATAACTTTTCTACAAATTCCATCTCCATATGCAATTATAATTCTAATATATTTCGTCTGAACTCAAGCATTTTAATATTTATAATCACGTACATCACTATCACTAGTAAGCTTTTACAATGTAAAGTCGATAACAGTATGTTCTAAGCTTATAGAATAAATTTACATAATTATTTATAATGTACTATATGTACTGTAGTTGACATTAGGTGTGCAATTTTAATTAACAGATAGATACCTAACTAGGGATTTTAATTTATTTGAATAGGTGATGGGTTCTGGTCGATTCACCAACAGTTTCGGGGCGGCCTAAGTACTGTAGCCGCCATTGTGTATCAGACATGCCGAAAATTGTATGAGGTGCTGCAACCACTTTATCTACAGGTACATAGATTTCTGTCATTTATTCTCACTCTCACTAAAAATACTGGCAGTCCATAACTAAACGATTGGTGCCCAATGTGTACATATGAATAATTCTACCACTTGGTGGGCATATGACTGTTAGATATATATATCCTTGCAACTGCAATCAGATGGAGAGATATTTGTCTTGAGGGATATTAATATATTCTGTCAGTTACCACGTAGGAAAACACATCATTTTTTTGGCCTAATCAATCGAAAATTACAACGATTACCAATGTATTGCACCAGAATTAAAAACATTATGTCCATATTTGTTTGGATGCAAGAGTAAGTAAACTATGTTTATTGTAATGTCTTGATGTGTGACTGTCTTGTAACGCTTAACATTATTTGTAAGCAGTATTAGTGTAATATTAATCGGTAATTCAATAATAGGTGCCCAAAACGGAGAACCAGTGGAAGCAAGTCTCTACCGGATTCAACAGTCGATGGAATCTTCCGAACATCATCAGAGCTGTTGATGGGAAACACGTGAGAATCAGGAAGCCGTGGAACACCGAGAGTGTCTTCCATAACTATAAGGGTTATTTTTCTATGGTCCTGATGGCGGTTGTTGATTTCGACTATAAATTCATTTTCATAGACGTCGGCGCTGAGGGGTCAGCTAGTGATGGGGGCGTTTGGAAGGACTGCGCCTTCCGGCGGATGATGGCCTCAAAAAACAACCCGCTGCACATCCCCAAAGCCGCACCAGTCAATGGAATGGAGACAGACCTCAGTTTTTACCTGGTCGGGGACGATGCGTTCCCTCTCTCTACTTCACTGATGAAGCCCTATCCTGGACAGGGCTTATCAGTGAAGCAGAGAATCTTTAACTATCGGCTGTCAAGATGCCGAAGAATTGTTGAAAATGTATTCGGCATCTTGGCAGCAAAGTTCGCTATATACCGGCAGGACCTGCGGATGCGAATCGATAGGGTGGAGGACATCGTCAAAGCTACATGTGTCCTTCATAACTTTATGAGGGACACATGTGGCAAGCTTTACATTGCTGCCGACCAGGTAGATAATGAGGACGAAGCTCATCGAAACAGACCAGGTACTTGGAGGCAGGTTGCGAATGTGGACCGGTTGCAACCACTGGCACCAAGAAATAGTTACCAAGGGGCCAAGGTTATGCGCGATGACCTCGCCAATTTTTGCATTCGTGAAGGAAGTGTGCCTTGTCAGTACGAGTTGATTGACCTGATGTAAATCCCTGTGTAGAAAAGGATGAGTTTGCCTCTAAAGTGTGAAGTTATTACTGGTCGAAGGTCGAGGAGTGTGTTGATGAAAAAATATTGGAGATATAACTGTATTATGAATTTGTTTTATCGGTCACACATGTTTTTAATCCGAAGTAAATGCCCTTATCAGGGTTAGGCGATAATTTCCAGAAAAAATATCATAAGACAGCCTTGTTGTGTTTGCAGATATAAACAAAGAATTGTACAATTATATGATGCCAGAGTGTATGATAATACTGAAAATGATTCTCGGAATGTACAGTAACATTGGGAGATAATGTTGATCAAAGAGTGATAGGTATATCAATAATGAACCGTAATGTTAATTCTCTAGTGATAGACGATGAATCAGAATTGTAAGTTGGCTTAATTTGGTAATAAAAATAAAATATATACTTCGAGAGTCCTCAGTAAATATTCTTTAATCTAACCGATATCATTTGTGTGTTCTTCATTGTACAAATTGAAATATTCTGCGACATGTATTACCTTATTGTGAATGACTTGTATATTAATTCCACCTTGTTCTTTCCTAAATTTATATGGGCCATACACCTATAGAGTCATTAATAAATATTCTTTAATCTAACCGTTATCCTTTGAGTGTTCTTCATTATACAAATTGACCCATACCCAGTAAATGAACGACAATGGATTTATTACTGTTAAGTTACTCCACTACTTTATTTACGCTCGATATCACATCACTACTCTACTCTGTAATGAACAAGACGGATGGTAATAGGACCAAAGGCAAGATCAGAGTCAAACAGAATAATCTGCCCTGCCCTGACAAGACTAACTACACAAAAACAGTGCTGCCCATGTTAATTTTGCTAATCTAGCGCATATGAAAGGTCTATCTATATGCTCGCTAAATGTAAGGTCTCTGAGAAATAAGAGTATGGAAATCTTTAATACAATCTTGACAGGGAATACGAAAATACTCGCCCTTCAAGAAACCTGGTTGGATATGCATGATAGTGATTACAATGTAATTCATAACCAGAGGTTCAAAATAATAAGACAAGACAGAACGACTGTATTGAATGGAGCTGTAAAAAAAGGTGGAGGGCTATGTTGTTATGTCGATAAAGGATTTGATGTAGACCCATGGGTATACATGGACCGAAACATATGTAATGAACATATTGAACTCCAGATCATTAAAATAAAACCAGGTAACAGAAGAAAGATCATAATCCTAAACCTGTACAGGCCGCCGTCAGGCAGTAAGATCATATTCAAAAATGAACTTAATGAGGCTCTAATGTTCCTAAAAGGTAACGCGAAAGGTTGTAACTTTATCATATGTGGAGACGTAAATATTAATCTACTGATGAAAAATGATGAAAGTACCAAAGACCTCATACATGTTCTAAACGAAGCAGTACTGAAGCTGCACATAAATGTACCGACACGTTGTAGCAGGGATACCAACTCTTTACTAGATATTATGGCAAGTGATCACCCCCACATTGCGACCTCTGGTGTAATACTATCAGCTATGTCGGATCATTATGCTGTGTTTGTCAATATTAAGAAATGTACAGCCCCGCGTACAGCAGTTATCAAAACGGCCAGAAGATATGATCAAATTGATAATAATGAGTTTTCTGAGTATGTTGAGCGTACATCGAGTCAGGACAGATTATTTGGTGGTGTTAATGTAGATACAGATACTGTCTGGAACAGAATGAAATCCAGTCTATTAGAATTCCTTGATGCTAAATGTCCTCTCCGTGACAGGAAAATTACGCAAAGAGGATTAATGAAACTAGATAGACCTACCAGGGAAGCCATAAAAGAAAGAGACAACCTATTTATGAGAGCTAAGAGGTTGGGTCGACCAGAGGACTGGCAAAATGCCAAAACGGCCAGAAAAAGAACGGCCAGAATGATAAGGGAAGCTAAGCGTAGACATATAATATCACTACTAGATATGAACGCCGATAATAGTACCAAATTCTGGCGCCTTGTGAATAACTTACTAGGCAAATCAAGTGTCGCTATGCCGGATAGTTTCTTGCATAATGAGAAGGTAATAGAGGGTAAGGAGGCGAGTGATGCACTGAACAAATTCTTCAGAGATTTAGGTGGTATTGCTAAAAATGTAAATGGTGACAGCATGAGATATCTGACTGATGAACCAATCACTGAATTATCAACGCGAATAGTTATCAACGAATCAGAGGTTCTTGAGTATGTAAACTCTATCAATGTAAGCAAGAGCAGCGGCCTAGATTGGATTAATGCGACTTTATTGAAATCTTACTTCCTGAAAATCAGTAAGCAATTAACAATGCTACTAAATAAGTGTGTCAAATCATCAAAAATACCGCAGGAATGGAAGAATTATTCAGTAACACCGATACCAAAATCTGGTAATCTAAGACAGTTCATAAATCTAAGACCAATAGCTCTAGTACCACTGCCGTCTAAACTCTTAGAACACTTCATCTGTAAGGCGTTGCGCAACCATATGAATCTTAATAGCTTGTTCTCAAAAGTACACGGTGGGTTTCGCCCAAACCACTCGACCAACAGAACGGTCGATGAATTTCTGAATCCAATAATAAAAGGCATTGACGAAGGGAATGTTACCGTTGCTACCTACTTCGACGTAGCCAAGGCCTTTAATTGCCTAGACTATAATATAACTTTCCAGAAATTGCAATATTACCATGTTAACCCCGAAATTATTAAATTAATCAAAAATTATCTCACGAATAGAAGGCAATGGACTTCCCTCAATGACCATATTTCTGACCAAGTGGATATTAATATAGGAGTCCCACAAGGCAGCTTGCTGGGTCCTCTTATATTCATCATTTATATAAATGATCTACCGACTTGTTTGAATAATCTGGATACTGAGCTAAAAACTGCATTGTCAATCTATGCAGATGATACTGCTTGTAGTGTAACCGGTCCATTGATTGATGACTGTATATCAGTAACGCAGGTAATAGCAACTAAGATAAATGAATGGATGTCTGCAAACAAACTCGTTGTAAATGTCAAAAAATGTTTGGTTCAGGTGATAGGCTCTAAAAAGAAGCTAAAGAGACTCAAAGCTCAGGACGTAGGGTCGATATACTTAAGGTGACTCAGTAGTGATTTTGATTATTGATGAATTTTTCTAAAATTTTTACCAATGATAGTTGACATGAAATAATCATTATTGAGAGAAAAAAAAACATAGGTCACCAGGCTAGTTTTCATGCTATGGCAGTATGGAGATAGAAATAATGAATCAAATTTGAGTAATTTTACTACATTTGAGTGATTTATTAACATAATTCGTTTGAAATGGTTCTGACATGAATTCAGACATCAAATTTCACCCAGACATTCAACATATATATACTTATCATTAGATAATGTTTTTTTCCTCAGATCCTGAGTTAGCCCCCTGGAAGCCCCCTAGTGGCAGTATGGGGCACTAGCAAAATTGACTTTGGCTGATGACAATCAGCGTTTTAAAAAAAAACTGTTTGATGAATATTTTTTAAATTTAATATGAATGTAGATACCGTATTTACCAACTCATACACAAAAAATCAGGATGGCTTTCCAGGCTAAATTTTTCTATATTACGACTTATTTATGAGAAAAATTGGGAAAAAAATTAAATTCCTGATTAATATTTGATTTGAACAAAAATGGCTTCATAAATCTTGATGAAATTCTATATGGATACAGCTATCATAGTGACTAACTCGCACACCAAAAATCAGCATGAATTTCCCGGCCGATTTTTTTGTGTTACAACTTAATTATGAGAAAATTGGCTAAAAATGAGAAAATTCTTAATAAATATTTGATTTATACACATATGGCTCCATAAATGTTAATGAAATTTAATATGGATGTATAGGGATCGTAGATACTAACTCCCACACCAAAAATCAGCATACATTTTCTATCTGAAATGTTTATATCAAGACTTAACATACATACTTCGTCTGCATAATGCTGATATTCCCTGCTATATGTGTTGAATACACATATATCAGTACTGAGCTATATGCATTGAATACACACGATCAGTACTGAGTCACCTTAAATGGAAAAAAACTATCTATGGTGAATGATGTTAAATACCTTGGGTTCGAGATCGATAACTCTCTAAGCTTTAACAGACATTTACAAAAATAAAAAATGTAGTGCAACTCAAAACCAACCAACTTATGAGAATCCGGTATTGTATAGATAAAAATACTACGATAAGGATCTTAAAAGCACATGTACAACCATTGTCAGAGTATGGATTGATCTTCTTCAACATGGCAAATAACAATGTAATTAGAAAATTGCAAAGTGTTATAAATAGAGGTCTGAGAATGATTAGTCCAAATGAGCCTATGCCTATTGTTGATGTTAGGAGTCAGTATAATTTTCAGACTGTAGAAAAAAGAGGTTATATACAACTAGTTGGACTAATGTACAATTTGAAGGATATTAAAGATTATATACAAGAAATGCCAAGGGAAACTAGGCAAGCAGAAGGGATAAACATGATCATTCCGCAACCCAAAACTGCGAAATTAAGAAGTAGCCCAATGTACATGGGTCCGCGATCTTGGAATAATCTAAATGGGATTCAAAAAGGTCTGAAATGGTCCTCATTGAAAAATTTCCTCAAACATTCGGAAATACCAATCATTCTGTAAGTACTGAGTGTAAGACAGAGAAGCTGTTACGAACAAAAAAATGGAAAGTAGCATAACTAGTGTGAGCATGATGCTCTCTTTAGAAGTAAACAAGGTACTCTACGAAGATACACTTTAGGGAAGTTGAAAGAAATGTACTGTTTGTTCTTTTATCAATGTATGATTAGCGGATTGATTATGTAATTTGTTTTACTGGGCAAAAAAAAATGTAGAAAATGTACGATGATGATAATAATTTAATCAAGGTTAAAAGCTAAACGGAAGAAAGTAACTCATATGTGTAGATAATATTGTTTAAATCTGTTTCATGACGAATGAGACATATCACTGTGTGAGAATTCAGTCAATAAAATTTATTAAAAAAAAAAATGTATACTTGAAGTGTATAGTGCCTACGATATGTGACATTAAGTATTGAATAACCGAATGGCACACAACAGCAAAACTTATTTATACACACATAAAGCATTACTTGTTAAAAACCAGTCGTTCCGGTTGCAATTACCTTAATGACATCCTACAAACGAAGCAAATTGACTAATTAAGAGCCAACTAATAAACTAACACCTCTATCATGCTCAGAGTTGTTATGGGATTGGCATAAGCACCTAAAATACCAGAGTATATGGTCATCAAATTACATCGTCCAGGTCCATGCAACTTTTCATAAACATACTCCATGCATGAACATGAACATTATCGTTACATGTTTTAGATTGGGTGCATACATAACACTAATTACAATGTTGTGTGGTGTAAAGAAAGACCTGCATACCCAAGTTTGTGTTATAAAAACGAGACGACTGATAACTACTTTAAAATACAATGATTTTGGTGTAACGAAAAGACATGCATTTCTCAGTCACTAGCAACTGTCATACCAATGTTCAGGTTAATAAAATACTTCAGTAGTAAAATACTAAAATAGTTTAGAGAAATACTATCAAATAGAATATTTCTGGTGTAAATAAAGACCTGCATTTAGCACCGATCATCCCAATTTTCCTGTTTGCAACTGACTGACTAAAAGTTGGAAATAAAGACCCCCATAGCAATGTTCAGGTTATAGTTTTAAACGGATCAGAACATTATTTAGTCCATGACCCAGTCATGGCATCAAGAGCTTTTGTGTCCACAAACAACTTAAAATGTTCGGCAGTGTTTGGATCCATCCTCCCTATTTTATGGGCCAACAATTCAGCCCACTGTTCGTGGACGCCTTTGGCCGCTTTTGCACCCTGGGACACTATCAACTCTTTATAATCTGTAGTGAACGATTTTATCGACTCAGCAAGGGAGCTCAGCTGCAAATTCTTGCTGCTTGAAGCAGTAGCTAGTGTATTAGTCAGCAGTTTGGCAACTTTGGCAGGTGCGGGGCCAGATGTTGTAGGCGTTTTTTTATGTCCACTGTGGTGTTTCTTTGGGGAATTCCCGCTGACGCTTTCCCCACCATCACTTGAAGCAGTAGCTACTGTAGTAGTCGGCATGACCCCCGATGGTCCAGCGGTATTCTTGGTTTGGTTGCTGGTTTTTTTGACAACTTTGGCAGGTGCGGGGCAAGATGTTGTAGGCGTTGTCCACTGTGGTGTTTCTTTGGGGAATTCCCGCTGACGCTTTCCCCACCATCACTAGTGCCACTGTTTTTCCTTTTGAGTCCTTGTTTTCCAGCCTCGGGGGGAGTGATCAATTTAAGAGAGACTCTTCTGGAGGGCTTGGCTATACGAAATTCCTTCTGCTCTGCATCGGGGTCATAGTCAGGATCGCGCAGCAGAGAGTAATCCTCAACCATTTTGGCCCGCCTAGCTTTCTTGTTTTGTTCCATCAAGGCATACAAGGTTGAAGGTGGCGTGCCTTTACCACGTTGACGTTCGGGGGAAGGCTTGTCTTGGGGTGCTGGTTCTGGTTCTGGTTCTGGTTCTGGTTCTGGTTCTGGTTCTGGTTCTAGTTCTGGTTCTGTTGGTGGTGTGTCTGCTGTTTCTTCTGTTCTTGCTTGTTGTTGATCGTTTGCCTCATTGTCACAAACGACGGGCTGCAAAGCAACAAACAAAGAAGGATTTCATTATTCCTACCTATGAGTAATTGTCACAGTCGTCGACATAGGACTATGAAGTAGACTGGTGCATTTGTAAAGAGAGATCTAACATTTCCATAACCGTTTGGCATATAAATAAATCCATAAAACTTGTATTGACCTCCAGAAAGAAACTAATACAACTATTCAAGTTAACTTAACAAGCTACCATTACTAGTACCATTATTATTTGGTTATTTGGCTGTAATTCATGAACATAAAATAAATTTTAACATTGAAAGTACGCACCATAGTGCTCAAGTTGGAGGTCATCTTGCGATGACTAACATGCGATGACAGGAATCTGCACAGTTCCAGCACATGTAATTGTCGGTCAGTCAACGGTTGCTCTGCGTTGTCACCAGCCCCGGAACCAGACTTATTGGTGTGTTTATGAGCCTTGGAGTAGGTGGAGCGCAATGTCTCTATGTGTGTTTTGACTAGGGGACTGAAATTGGTAATTAAACATTCAAAAATCGGGATTAGCAGTTATAATTCATGGGAATAAAACGTTAATAAACTTTCAAAATCAAATGACATCTAACACTGACTGATATAAAATGGTTATGATACGAATTTATGGTTGTAAATACCTGTTTTGGATAATTCAGCACAAATTTCAACAAGGGCACGGTCTTTCATCTTACGGTTCTTGTAGTATTTGGATTGCTTGTCATACAAGCAGGGAGCACTGCGCCACATATCAACAAGCATTTCCTCCTCCTGCTCGCTCCACAGTTTCTGCCTGGGGCTAGCAGCGGCACGTCCATCCTTTTTCTTTGTTTTGCCAGCTGGAGTGGAAGTACGGTAGGTATCATTGCTTCCCTCTGACACGAGGCTCTTGTTGAAGTTTAGCGTGGTATCCAGTCCAGTGTCAGGGTTGTTGTACAGATCATTTTTCAACTGGTTAGCTGCTACTTCAGTACGAAGTTGGTTGGGCTACAGGGAAACATAATTTAATATAGGAAATAATCTATACTAACTGCGTAAACATTTTGATTGTACCGAAAGCTTAACTAATTTACTACGTTCTCTCTAAGTGTTCCAATAACACAAATTAATATAATACCTTTGCACTTTTTGCAATGGGTTTGGCAGTAAACAACACAGCATTCGATTGTTCAATATCCTCTTCACGTTCGATCCGACTCATGAGGTCCATGTCGGGACGCCTATACAGCAGATCCATTGGATCAACCTACAGAAACAATTGCGTTTGTTTAGTAGCTATATATATATTAGATGTAGATATAGGATTCTTGTTGCTAATTGGACAGAATAGATGACTCATATGGCTATGTACACATATTTGACTTTTGAGTCTCGTGTTTGCCTCCATTCGCCGCCACATTGTTGTGCTGTTACCAAAAATTCTTACAACTTCAATTATGTTTTTTATTATTAGTATGTTAATTAAAACATTACCTGGAAAATATTATATATATGAAGAGTACACTTGTATGTTTACCTTTTGTTTTTTCTGGTCTGCCATCTTCCTCTCGTTTGTCTTCCAGTTCCTCGTCTTCCTCATCGGTGACATCCTGCGACTATTAACAAGTAAATAATACAAATTCAAGGCACAGTCGTAAAAATACATCATTACCTCCTTTGTCTACATGCACAAGGTGCAAGGGAATAATTCAACCCCGTTACCATGGGAAAAATTAATCATTAATTATTTTCTGAATAAAACAGTCAATTATGTTTTTGATTATTAGTATGTTAATTAAAACCTTTTGCCCCGGATCGATGGCTTTGGACAAATACCTGGAAAATATTATATATATGAAGAGTACACTTGTATGCTTTACCTTTTGTTTTTTCTCTGGTCTGCCATCCTCCTCTCGTTTGTCTTCCAGTTCCTCGTCTTCCTCATCGGTGACATCCTGCGACTATTAACAAGTAAATAATACCAATTCAAGGCACAGTCGTAAAAATACATCATTACCTCCTTTGTCTACGTGCACAAGGTGCAAGGGAATAATTTAACCCCGTTACCATGGGAACAATTAATCATTAATTATTTTCTGAATAGAGCAGTCATAAATAATACCTGGCGCTCTTTTAATCCTCTGGCCTCCTTGTCCAATGTCTCTTCTCCTTTGTCTACAACCACAACCTGTGTGTCTGCGTCTTCCAAGCTCTCTTCTTCAATTTCCTCCGCATCGCCCTGTTTGTCTACATGCACAAGCTGCAAGGAAATAAGTTAACACGGTTACCACTAAACAAATAAATAAAACCACGTAATATATCTTCTGAATAAAGCAGTCGTCAAAAAATACCTGGCGCTTGTTTGGTGGTGTGGCCTCGTCTTGCGAACTATCTTCTCCATTTGACTCTGCATCGCCCCTTTTGTCTACGTGCACAAGCTGCAAGGAAATAAGTCAACACGGTTACCACTAAACAAATAAATAAAACCAAGCAATATATCTTATGAATAGAGCATTAGTAACTGGTACCTGGCGCTCTGTTAATGGTGTGGCCTGCGCTTCAACTCTCTGTTCCTCGTTAGCCGCTCGTTCTAATTTAACTTCGCCCTTGCCGGATTCCACTTTAACAGGCTGCAAACAATTAAATGAACCAAGTTACGACTGATTAAACTAAATTGTAGACAGTCTTTGAGCAATTAATTCAGCAGCAAGAATCATCAAATATGGAAGCAACACTGGTGCATTTGGAATAGCACAGGGTTAAATATTACCTTAGAAGTTGCTTTGGGCGAATGTTTTGGAGGTTGAATTGCCTCAGCCAATTGAGGACTAAAACCTTCAGCCGATTCCTCTTGAACAGCATTTTTGGGGGCAGCACCCTATGGGAATAAGCGATCACAAACAGCAAATAGATAAGTCGGTTACAAGAGTTATTTACAATACAACTGGTCAGACAGGAGAAACTTTAATGAGATATTACCTGGAACAATAGAGTACTACCCAAATTTGCAATGAGGATATAGTTATAAAATACCTGGTTATTCTCTTTATTCATGCGCCCACGAGGTGGCAGTGAGATCTTGTCTTCAACAGTTAGCTGCTTTGCAACATTCTGCGAGAAATCCTTGGAATAAATCAGTTAAATAAATTCAATATACCAGTCACTTAACAGAATTGTATTCAAGAAACTACGTTGAAACACGTTCTGAAATCAATACTGATTATTATGATTAGAGTAATATTATTAACAATCATTAACAACTTCAAAAATTAAAAACCTTGAGTGGGCCAGTATTGATGTTTTTGTCCGGCACAGATGCACTCACATCATGTGTGACAGTTGCGGCTGCTCTCCCTGGTGCATGTCCACGTCCCGACTAATAAACAAGCAATAACTAACTGTAAATGAGTTTGATCACATATATATATACACAACTAAACATGTATAAGTATGTAGAAGTTAGTAAATTAGTCTAGACTATTTTGTGACATCATTCCCACATTAACACCCATATCAACACTGGATAAGTTTATAGTCGCATTTGCCACTTAAATATTAACAACGTACCTTGGCAACGCCCAACGTTCTTTTCCGTGTCCGCACACCAACAGCACACTCCTCTGTTTTAGTATTTGACACTGCCTGAAAATATTTATACAAACATTTAATATTTATAGAGCGTGCGGAGAGCAATCATGAACATCACACAAGTAAATGTAACAATTCTAAGTGGTTCGGTTTAGCCAAATACAACCGGCAAAACACCTATGTGTTTACAATTAACACTGACCACCGTGCGAGGCTCATAGGTACACACACTCTAGGTATGTATGACCGATAGTGACAGATAGTGACAGTCAAGGATTAATTATGGCACCGTATCCCACGAATATACGAAAAGGCAACACATATCATTGATACAAATCGCAACACACAAGTCAACACTAACAAATACCAACTATTGAATAACCATAAATTCGTAATTAAGGGTCAAACTCACTTTTCTGGTGGAAGCACCACGACCACGTTTTCCTCGTGCCATCTTCAGTTCAAAGGTCAAGGCCGAAATGTGACTGCAACGCCATCTGGGATGCGCCTAGGTCACCGCGCGGTGGATGCTAGCGGAACCTAGTGTATGCTAGCAGTACTATGATCGGTGCGCGCCCGACGCATCGGGAGTGCAGCTCCCGATTTTCCATTTTTTTGATAATCGGGAGAGCCCTCCCGATGGCTCTGGAAGGCCTCCCTATGCATCGGGACAGTCCCTGACGCATCGGGCAGAGACCCAAACTAGGAAGCGATTATAAAAATTAACAGCCAAAATCGGGACAAATCTATAATCGGGCAAAAATTGGATTAAACTCATCCCGATTGCTGAAAACCACCGCCGATTGGAGTATTTTAGCAATCGGGGGGACTCCCGAGTGATAAAATTATTCCCGATTGTACTCCCGATTGATCTGGACGGAAAGTTAAATCCTAAAATGGATCGGGAGCAGTTAAATCGGATCGGGAGAAGTTAAATCGGTGGAAATCGGCTCAGGTGTGGGGGGGTTTTAGTGCAACAAATCGACACAGGACACCCACCCCCACCCCCACCCCGATACCGACATCAGGAGCCCTACTATAGCTACATGCCAACAGCCAAAACTGTGCCTTGGTCCAATCAGCTATTAATATGTATTAAGGGATTCGGGCCCGGATTTTTGGCATTCCTGGAGCCTGAAGGTGAGTCTTTGGACGCGGGCAAGTCGGTGCTTAAGAAAGTAATTTATAACATATGCACATGGCTATATGTACATGTATGGTTACAGTCTGCTTGCATTGAAACGCCTAATAAACCTTATATTAGAATTAATATCTGAGCTAAATTATAATTTTCTGTTGATTTCCAGAGTTCCTTTAGGCTTTAGCCCACATCATTTAAATACGTTAAAGACCCTACGTAATGACATTCCTGAAGTATTGTTATAATATTGATGAAATCTTGGAGGCAAGAACTTATAGGAAGCCGTTGGTAGCTTTATTCCTGAATTGTTTTTATGGATATCAACAATAATAGTTCAGATATCCACAATTCAATTCAATTCTGGATATCCAAAATTCAATTCTGGATTTGTATAATTTTACATAGCCTACTGTATCCAAAATAACATTTCAGATCTCCACAATCCAATTCCACACATCCAAAATTCAATTCTTGATATCCAAAATTCAATTCTAGGTATCCACAATTCGAATTTCAGATATCAACAATTATATCCTTGATATCTGAAATTGAATTTTGGATATCTGATATGGTATTGTTGATATCTAAAAATCAATTTTGGATATAATATAATTAATTAAAAAAAGAAGTTTATTATGGGATTTTGGATATGCGACTGGCAATTACGGATATCTATAATTCAATTTTTGATATGTGAAATAGAGTTGTAGATATCTAAAACTAATTTCTGATATCCACAATTCGGGAATAAGTATGCTAATGGCTTCCCATAAGAACTATGGGCCTATAATATTATAAACCCCCTCCTATAAGTACCCGTCGACCCAATTCTGGCCAAGCTTTTGTTATACCTACTCTCCTAGGCCTTGTGTCATATATCTTTACTCGCATACTAAAGCGTAACACTATTATTACATAATGAACCTCTGTAGCACGGCCTAGGTATAGCGATTTTTCCCCTGCTGTGTATTATGTTCTCTATCCATAAACATGACATCAAACTAAAAATCCAATCGACGCGCGACAAAAATTGTCTCTTATTATATGAGCCAATTAAGTTATAGGCCTAACTATGATCCAATACAATTTATCTCCAGTGTGTCTTCCTTGTTCTTTGTCTAATAATTATAGACTATTTGCTAGTAATAAATTTGCCTTTGTAGGCCTACATATAGAACAAATTTACTTGAACTGAGCTTGACAGTTTGGGCTATTTTACACTAACTAGGCCTATGGTTGTTCTTTTCATTTTTCCTTAAGGAAGTTGGAACAGCTCTTAGCTTCTTCAAGTTCAAGACAACAGGAGCATGTCGGATCATCCTTAATCCTGATATTCATTCAGGTATTGGCCCTTTTGTTCTATCCAATCACTCTGGATTAGTTTGTATTGAAACGATTGTTTCAACTGATATCTTTAAATTATATGCATGCATGTATTATAAAAGTGTATGTTTTAACAGACTCTATATAGGCCTTGAGGGATTCTATGTCCCGGCAAATAATAATTAGAGTAGTGTGGGGCAAGACACACCCTAGGGGTAAGACGCCTCAGTGTGATATCTCACCAAATTCTCGTAGATGGTCCTTCAACTTATCGAAATTGCTTACCTATCCCCAAAACTCTAAGTTATGCAAAGGTATAGGCTCATTTTGCTCGAAACATGACATCAAAATATTCAGCCTCATTTTCGGTAAACCTATAGTGTAGCGCATAGTGCAGGGAACGTTGGAAGATCTTGTTACAAAACTAGTGTCATTTTGAGAGTTAGATTAAAGGGGGACCCACACATGAATTGACATGGGCCGATTTCAAAACAGAACCGATTTCAGCACTCCCGATGATTAAAAATGTGAAATCGGGATTTTTTTTCAGACCCAAACATGCCCAATTTGACCCCCGATTCCTGTTTTGGCCCACACATACACGATTCGGATGCTGATTATCGATTTGTGACTCATTTTCGTGTGGCACATCACATGAAGAAAGAATTATTTTTAAACAAATATTAAAGTTTACTATCATTAGGAACTGCTTTTCGAATATGATGGTATCTCAAAATCCAGCTTTGGTGACTTGTGACACAAAAAAATTGTAAAATAAACTGAAAAAACTGATGGCCTGTACAGGAGAAGTAAGGATTATAAAAGTGAACAAATCTTTTTGATACTCCAAGAATTAGTGAAGTTATAGTCTTTCAAAGTTGCCTGCCTGTCAGAGTTACTAATATTTTAAAATCCTAACACAAATCGGGAGCGTTGCCCCAATGATCCATTATATGGATCACCGGGAGGGCACTCCCGATCCATCCCAGTGCCCTCCCGATTCATCGGAGGATCCCCTGAGGCATCTGGGCTAGACCCACACATACACAATTTCCAAAAAAACCTGCCCCGTTTTCAAATTACCAGCCCCGATTTCAAATATGAAAAATCAGAATCGTCCAGAATCTCTAATCGGCCAGGATTTCTAAAAATATACTTAAATCGGGAGACAAAAAGTCAATCGGGAGACAAAAATGCGCCGATTAGTCTCCTGATTTGAAATGAAATCCTAGGATTCATCGGGAGTCCCAAATCGGGAGTCAAATCGGCTTAGAATCAGCCATGTGTGGGCCCCCCTGAAGTCTTCAATAGGAAGAAAGTTGCTAAGTGTTAGCTCGAAGTATTTCAATATGGTGGCCTGTCACATGATTTGTATCTGACTGGGGCAAGACGCCTTTCTAGAGATGGGGCAAGACGCCTCCTTGGGGTTTTGCCCCGGCCACTCCTTGGCGTCTTGCCCCACATGTGTATCTTCACTTAATTGCAAGATACTATTAAAGGCAAACTGTTTAAGAAGAGAGAACACTTTAGGTAGCCTACTTCCAAGAATTAATCTGAAAAATTGTGGTATCAGTATATAATCTTGTTCTTGAATACAGAAACATGATTAGTAGGCCTAATAGATCTAGGCCCCTAGGTATTTATACGCAGGTATTATACCTAGTGTGACAAAATGTAACCTTCAGTGGTTTTCTGATCTCACCGCATATAAAGCGGATATCCATTAACTATAATATCAATCGATACCCCAGTGACATGGAATAGCTGGGAAGAGTTGGATTTTTCCACTAATATGAATCTGTATAGTGCGTTCTTGTTATATATTCCTAACTAATCACAATGCATTGTAAAAGTCCAGTAGGAAAACCTGCAGGTTGCAGAGGCTGTAGAAACTTTGTTTTCAATGTACTTGTACAAATATATATATATATATATATATATATATATATATATATATATATATATATATAATATATATATATATATATATATATATATATATATATATATATATATATATATATATATATATACATTTTAGAAAAAATATTTCGGTGGGGCAAACACTTCCTGCTGGCTTCTCACCCCACCAAGGGGCAAAATGCTTTTTTAAATATTTTTAATAAAAATCTATATAGGCCTAGAAGAGGGATTATTCAATCTATTGATAATAATTATAATGCTTAGGCCTAAACTAACGGATCGAATGTTAACATGTGATAGGCCTAAATTCAGTTATTTTCCGTTTTCTATGATAGGCCTATAGATAGGCATATGTTAGTATTTCATGTTTTCTTCCACACAGCTAAGGAGGCCTATAAAACTAATATACTGCCAGTAGATGGGGTAGACATCGAATCATGGTGGTGATCTATGTAGATGCTCCCACCTAGCGGATAACTTCAACTTTCCACTTCCTGTTCCTGTACATTTGGTAAATAAACAAGTGTTCGTGCCGTGATATACCGGCACTATTCGGATATTATTACAGCAACCTGAGAATGTGAACAAAACTAACAGGCCACCAATGGATTTGCACACAAGGGATATAACCGCAGTATTTACTAAGCCTAATCTTAACACGTGTAAGTTGCCATTACGGTATCCAAATAGGCCTAGTTGGTAGGTAAAAGTTATTTGTACGGTAGCCTACGGTAATCGGTAGCTGTAGGCCTACTACCGTTAGGTGTAATAATTATGTAGCCTACTAGTACTACGTCACGTGTATTGCGAATGAGATAGGTTGCTGCTCTCTGTGACAGTTCTTCCGTTCCAAGCCAGTCTTAGTTAAATTTGAGAAAAACAGAAAATTAATTAAAACATTTAAATAGACTTACTCCACACAAATTGTATTTCTAACACTAAAGTAAAGAATCACAGAAAATAGAATTTATTTCGACAATTAGATAGAAATAGCCTTCAAGTTCGGCGCTCAATCAAATAAAAAAACCCACAATATTTAGCTGTCTCAAGTTAACTCATGCCTGTCTCAAGTTACTCCCAATTAATGTGCCTTTTTCCTTCACTAATTGATGATAACAATTATTAAGGACTTTAATCAAAATGATTAATAATAGTTACATTGTAATCTCAAAATATTTTCACATGGTATTTATTATACAATTCTGGGTCTACCATCACAGAAAAAATACACAAAAAGACATTCTACAGTATCCTCTAAAATGCAGGTAAAAACAACCCAAATTCAAGTGCGTTTTATATGCTCTAATAGTATGTTCCATTCATCTTCAACAAATCATTTGTGTCAAGAATCATTTGAATTTTTTAATTGGTACCTAATTTTTATATTTAAAAAAAAAAATGAACACAGGCAGCCCATAGTACTGTGTGTATGCAAAAATAGGTTTTCGCTTAAACTGTCATTTTTCAGTGAAAAATGGTCAAATTTGGGACATTTTGGCTTTCACTTCTTCACACTGCCATTTCCAATGTTATGAAGGTAATGCTGCAGAACCATTTAATTCAGAGAAATTGCCTTGGAAACAGATAAAAGTCCGGATATTGTGGATAACTAATTTCAGATGTGGTTACCATGGAAACAGCTGTTAATATGAAATAGAATTCTTGTTATTGTGCATGTGAAAGTTTTAAATGCAGATAGTCCTGAATCTTATATTTGACATATTATATGATTTTTCAACCCCTGACTGGCATCCCTGCATATTGATTCACAAAATCTGTTTGGTTATAGCCTACATGACTTAGGTCTATAGGCTATCCCTCTGAACCGGTGAAATCCACCAATGTTAATAGCTGTTAATGAGGAAGACCATGGTATTTCTGTTGAATTATCACCCGTGAGCCCATTATCCTCAAGTGTTCGTTGACATCCATTGTTCATAATATTATTTGTACACTGTGCATGCCCATTTATGTTCATTTGCCATCTCACGGAAGATTAGCTGTATAAAAATTCTAAATAAAAAAAAAATAAATAAATAAAAAAATAAATCATTAATATACAATAAAATCATGCTAATTATAACATGTCATGTACCATATTAACCACTTATGGAACCAAGTTTGGAGCGGGCGGGAAATGTAGAACGAGTTTGGAGGCGGAGTGATACAACACAAAGGCCAAGGCTAAGTGTTGTATCACTCTGTCGGAAAACGAGTTCTACATTTCCCTTGCCCACTTAGAACGAGTACCATAAGTTTATTAGTATATGTGCGCTCTTCATAAAACAAGTCCCGTCGATATAGCACTAGTTCTATATCAGTTCACAGATATGAAACTCCCGGTTATAGAATGAGCATATACTTATATAATTAATATGATTTTCAAAGATAATTCTCTATATAGGCTTGACAGAACTGATAATAGAAATATTTCAGCCCTTCCGTACGACGTGTTACCATAGTAGTGTTGTTATTGAGAGGTTCAAGTTCCAGAATTTAGGGTGGGAGCCATGAACTCGAGGATCAGGACACAGCTGACCTATGGGCAATTAAATTGTTATATTAAATTTATATTATTTCCTACATGTATGTATTTTCAGGCTCCCGCTGATTTTACATTTTGACTACCAGCCCTGTACATAGGGTAGAACCAGGGAAATGGATCGTGTAGACAAAGACATGGATACCAGCCCCATAGAATCAAATGCTGCAGAACTCACAGGTAGGCCGGTGACATCGGTTTATTTGTCAATAGTTAGAGTTACTATTACAGATGATAACGAGATTCCAAATTAACTAAGGTCGACTTGATATATCTATATCATTGACCGACTGTTTCCAGTCAAGCTTATTCATGTTCTCATCTTAAACACTTAGGGCATAATAAAGTGAGTGACATCCTTTGCATCGAATAAGATATGCCTTGAATCATACTAGTTTCCATTTTATAATCAATATCTTATGTCGGTAGATGTTCATGCGATGTACGAAGGTTTCCAATTGAGAATACTGGTAAATATATAAGCTTTCATTTCCATCCGCCCAGCAAGTATTCTATTTGATCTTTCTAGTGAAAAATTATGATGTCTCAGTTGAAAAATTTATGTCTCATTTGATGAATTTATTTTTCAACTCATCTAATTATTTCCGAATTCTTGTTTACTACTGGGTACTCCTTTTAGATGTGTTACTATTGTCTCTGAACGTTTTCGGTGTAGGTCTATTATCCTTTTGCACAGTGTTCTTGAGCACAGTATTCTGCTGACAATCATAAATTCTAGAGTTCACTTGCGTAGTGGTACATTTTCGATGGTATAGATGCTTTTGGTGTATCTCGTCGGAGGTCTTTTTTTCAATGGTAACTACATATTATTTAACCCATTTGTCCCTAAAGGGGTCGTTTTCGACCCATGTGAGATGTTTTTTTCAACAGCATTAAATATATTATATTAAATTAAATAAGTAATGACAATGATATGTATGGGAAGTATAGATTCTCCACATTGCAAAACAAGCGTTACCATGACAACGCCATGACAACACACTATTTTAGGTCACGTGACCATCACTGCTGTTTGCTTGCTACAAAAGAAAGATATCTAAACAGAAAAGGGGGTTCAAAATGACAATATAATAAGTAATTTTAGATAGAAAATGCATAGAATGAACTAACCAATATCTCAGTCATCCATTTTCATACTTAAACTAGAATTATCAAAATTTTGTAAGAAAAGAATGGAGGTTCTTTGGGGTAGGGTCGAAAACGACCCCATTAGGACAATATGGGGTAAAAAAAACCCTTATCATTAGGGTAGGACCCACTATACAATACTACCCACTATACAATAAGCTAAATTTGAGGTATTCTAGATAGAATTTCTTTAGCTTTGTGAATCTGAAGAGAAAACAGCTGAAAGGGCTGATTGGAATTATTTTCCAAATAGGAGGTTTCTATGGTAACTGAAGGTATTTTTTTCTATTTTAGCAAAAAAAATTGGTTTTTAGTGTTTCATTACTACACTTTTATTAGGAATGTGACCAAACTTGGTATTATTGATGGGGCACATGAGGGCTATCTAAAGTCTCAAAGTCAATGACCTTGACCAAAGAGGATGTCACCAAATATGACCTTGAAAAACAGCAGAATTGAGCCATTTTTCTGACTTTTTGATCCGCCTTTTTAGTTGCTATGGTAACCAGATACTATATATTAAAATATTAAATAAATTAATTCCGTGTTTAACTACATTTCAAATGGATATGAATATTTGACAAAGATTCCACACTTTGTATCCTGTTGTATCTACATTAAACTAGTTAGATAAGCCTAAAGCAATGATCGGTTGCCATGGAAACCAATTTCATATTTCAGAATGTGTCCCCATCTAAAATGATAGAGGATGAACAAATTTACCTCTGTACCAAATTCCGATAGATTTGTCTCAAAATTAGCCTTTTGGGGGCTACAGCAATGTGACCTATTATTATATCATTCACTGTGTAACTTACCTATTTGCCCCTCATATTTGCCCCAATATTTGCCCCCATATTTGCCTAAACGGGTCGTTTTCGACCCACCCTATATCTCAGAACTTATTTAAGAGAATTTCACCAAATTTCTTCCATGTACTCACAGTACCTTCCTAATTATTCTATTAAAGTTTTAGGATCATTAAACAATTTTTGCAGCCTTCAGTTTAAATGGGTTAAGGTAGTTTGCATTTGATATTGTATATTTTTATCGGTGACTTTTTTGTGTGCGTATTAAGGATTTATTTTTCACTTTAGCTTTGTATATGTTCAACATCTGAATCTAGAAGTTCCTGACAACCAACTCAATATAAAACTAAGTTATCATTATCAACAAATGTTAGGAACTTTGGAAGTACGGCCATTTTAATATCCATGGGCTCTTATCACTTATACACTTTTCTCCTTCTGGTATCAAACTTTCAAAAACTAAATTATGGGTTGGCAAAATTCCTTCAAAATGTGGGTGGGCAAATCAACATTTGGGCGAACTATTCAACAGTTTCTATGGGGCAAGCTATCGCATTCCTATATTCGAACAAGCAATGCTTCCCACGTATCCATTCACTCCCTATTACCAGTCTTGCTTGTTTTTTGTATGCACGGGTAAATGCTGCATGTTTAGCACTTCTAGTTGCCTATCATTCATCAGTAGGCATATAACCAAGGCTATTCAATACTCCTATGTATTATAACTGATGAAAACTATATTATATTTCATTTCTCCTCTTCTCCCCAAGTCATCGGAGGTAGAAATTATACTAAAATGTCAGTTCTTATTCGATTAATGTAATTTAAATCTGGCCTTTAATTGAAAAGTTCTCCCTTTAATTATTTAACTAAATGACTAATTACTTTGGAACTGAAATTGATTATGGCATGTTACTTCTCACCTATTTGATTTTAAATTGACATAGGATAACCAATATTGTGTGCAATGGCAGAGTTCTTATTCACCATTATTTTACTTCGATCTACTCTGTGCCCTTTAAAGCGATTTATTGAGAGAATATAATGCATATTGATAGTATTATCATCTTGTCAAGAACATCACTAACGGAGCAATATTTATACTCTAACAAATCTAAAATACTTCCATTCATATTTCTTTTTTCGTCATTTCTATTTTCAGGTGATGACAGGAATTGTATTGGTACAAACCTGCCTAGTACCCATGTTTCAGGATCTCAGGAGTGAGTGTTCTAGTATATATTTGAGTTAATGTTAGCTTGTAATGTGTAGAGATCAGTTTGGTCACGATAGATATTGATAAATATTGATCTTGGAAGCTCTATACACGATATCATTAATCAATAACATTTCCAAGGTGATTTGATATTGTAACTGATGACATATCACATTATATAGTTTGAAAAAATCGCACTGATTCCCGTCATGTGAGATTTCTTCTCATACAGGCCAGGGAAATCGCTGCTGCGTTCTTCCCTGGCTTTCCTATTGTCCCTAAAAAGCGTGCTAGGTAGAAGCAATGCTTCCAGGAGCAAGCTATGAACATTTCAAGTTTCCATTTCTGAAAAGAAAATATGAAAAGTTTGTGGAAAAATAGATACGCTCTGGAAGACATGGTATATATCTAGCCATTTACTTCTGCTGATAACATCTGAGTCGTTGTTAATAGAGATCTGTTTAATTCCATTCAAGCAGAGGTAAGTCAGGAACGTTGCGGGTGGGGGGGGGGGGGGCATGGTATAATTTCTCTTCATCATGTCGATATAAATCAAATACTCGATCATAGTCTCAACAAGTTTATGTACGTTTTCCATACATAGGTCTCACAACGTTGATGACGTTGATATCACCGACACTGACGAATCTGGAGGTATTGCCCACGAAAGAGTCCCTTCTACCTCGTCAAATGTTTATGACTTCACTCATGTAAAACGCGGCAAGGCACTCATCTTTGGGTTTTCTATGAAAAAAGGAGAAGATGGCGACTCCCCGGAAAAAAGTTGGTCTCCGGACGTACAGAAATACATCAAAGCGCTTGAGTTTTTAGGATTTGTCATTGATATAATCATTGAAGCGAGTTCCGAAGCAATCAAAAAAAGGCTGGAAGCGTGTGAGTTCGACTACAACCCTATGTATATTTTTTTTAAAATTATGATCGACCATATTCTAAGTTCGCCTTTTAGGATACACTCTCTCATTAGAAACAACTCAACTCCCAATCCTCATCAATCTTTGGAAGTATTATATATAGTGTTTCTAATATTACACATCCCTATATAAGACAACGCAATACTGTTAGAGATTTTTGAGGGAAGGTATTGTGCCTCTAATTATGGGTGGTTCCTTTAGAATTGTGCAATTCAGAAGCTGTAGGATTTCTGAACTCTCCTGTTTCGATAAGCCTGAATAGAGTTCTTTCTTGATTTCAGTTTGCAGTGAGAGCCATGAAGCCTATGATTGTGTTGCCTTTGCATTCTCTTCTCATGGATGCCAGGTGCCAGTTAATACTCAGCCCTGCGAACAGGGAACAATTCCTCCTGTGCAAGATGCCATATTCACAAAAGAGGGGCTCTTACACATTCAGGATATTATTGATATCTTACAAGGCCCAAAGGCTCTATCTCTAACTGGAAAACCGAAGTTAATCTTCGTCAATGTAAGCTTATTCAGTTTATTTCTTGGTCCATAATTTAAATTTCATTTATACCTGTTTATCAGGTCAGAAATCAATGCTATTTCTTTGATTTTTCAGGCATGTCGAGGTAACAACTGCAATGCTGTTCTGGCGTTTGATAGGGAAAATCAAGTTACTGTGGTATCAAAAATGGTAGTGAAGGATCCTCCATCCGTCTTGCATTATCGCCTACCTAGGGATTTTCTTATTTCATATTCTGGACCGTCTGGTAAGACCTTTGTACTTACTTTCATTCATTTGTTGTGATAATACTCAAAGTTGTACCATTATAGCTGTCGTTAGATTATTGCAAGGCAATGTACTTTGTCAGTGTTAAATGTCGCTCATTACATCCTGGAAAGATGTATATTATTATATATTATTGGCCTCAAATGAATTACAAGAAAAAAGTAAAGCAGCTGTATTTATGGATTAAGTGTTCTTTCCAATATTTCACAGTTCTATTCATTGATTGAGGAAAACTATTTCTCCAACTTAATAACACCCAATGAATGTCTACACATATTCCATAAAAAATGTTCATGCACAAGCCCACTTGTTATGTATAACTTGAATGTCGACTCCATACTTCCCTATTAACATGCCAGTATTAGATTATCATATATATATATGTTAATATTGTACTGTTTGACAGGATTTAAATCGTTCCGAAGAACCCAAGATTGGGACAACAATGGCAAAACATTACCTGAAGGATCATGGTTTGTCCAGGAGTTGCTTGATGTCATAATGAAGCATGGGCATACATTAGAGCTGCTTGATATTCTCACTGTGGTTAATATCCAGCTAATTGAGAACCATCCCCCTGACAGAGAAACGCCTGACAGAGAAAGTAGACCCACTCCATCGTCCTTCATGTCTTCCCTCCGCGACAGTGTGTATTTCTACCCAAAGACAACACCATCATCATGATTGCTGTCTGTAGAATATAATTTCATAAAATTTATACGAATCTTTGCATATGAAATGATGGGGTGATTGGTTCTCGTTTGATGTAAGGATTGAGTACCAATCAAATGTACTAGCAATTGTTAAGTTAAAGGAATATGTGGGTGTCAACACTCACGCCACTTAGCGGCTCCTATATATTCTTCAGTGTATATTTTTGTGTAGGACATTTTGGGGGGGAAATCACTAGACACATTTTTAACCTCTACATAGAAAACGGCACTGGAAATTGAGGTCAACCTCCCTGATGTGGGCCTCGTTTTGGTAGCAGGCTTTGTAACAGGGTACCCGTCGAAATTAAGAGGGGCTGGCCGGGTACCTGGGTAAAGCATGCATGTGTTATGTAACACTACCAAGCTGTCAGTGGTTGCATTCGGGAAGCAAATGCTTGCTGGTCCAATATACAGACCTTAGTGGTTGCATTCAGGGAGCATATATATGCTTTGTAAACATAGCCAATATTTAGCCAAGCTCAATGCTATAACTTTTGAAATAATAGTCCAATTTGAACAGAAAAGTTCACATTGTGTAGCTAGGGGGACCAGGGGGCCCCTTAATTTGGGGGAGAGACTTATTGAACCTCACCAGCTAATTGGTGGAAACATTGCCTAGAATAATTAATATTGAAGCTAAATAATGTCTGTGTGTGTGTGGTGTGTCTCTCTCTCTCTCTCTCTCTCTCTCTCTCTCTCTTTCAAGTTCAGGGTGGTAATCATGGCTCTCTCTCTCTCTCTCTCTCTCTCTCTCTCTTTCTTTCAAGTTCAGGGTGGTAATCATGGTGTTTCATAATAATGAATGGCAGTACATAGCCTCAAATGTTGGATCCAATAGTGCCCCCCCCCCCCCCACCCCACCCTGGCCCATACATCAAGTGTTTTTTTAACATAATTCTATAGAATGAAATAATGAATGGCAGTACATAGCCTCAAATATTGGACCCACGACCAACTTTTTTTCCGACTAACTTTGTTTTTATGACAAACTTTTTTTTTCGACCAACTTTATTTACGACCACCTTTTTTTACGAATAACGTTTTTTACGACAAACTTTTTTTTTACGATCGACAAACTTTATTTACGTCCAACTATTTTTTCGACAAACTTTTTTACGACCAACTTTTTTTTACGACCAACTTTTTTTTCGCAAACATTTTACGACCAACTTTTTTTACGATCAACTTCCTTTTCGACCAACTTTTTTTACGACCAACTTTTTTTTTCGACCAACCATTTTTTTTCAACCAGCATATTTTACAGCCAACTATTTTTTTTGACAAACTTTTATTTTACACTTTTTCTGTCTCTCAGAGAAAAGATGTACCTTTCCACACATTACTCATTATTATTAAGGAGGGGGGAATAAAAGGGGAGGGAGAGCAAGGGAGGTAGTCGGGGAGGGGGAGGAAAATTGATAGATGTATAGGTGTGTGTGTGGGTGGGGGGGGGGTGCAATTTTTTTTCCATGAAACCCTCTTATATCAGTCATTCTCATCTCTCCTCTCCCTCTCTTCTCCTCCCCCCCCCTCTCTCTGTCCCTCTCTCTCTCTGTCCCTCCCTCTCTCTGTCCCTCCCTCTCTCTCTCTCCCTCCTACACCTTAGGCCTACTACCCTGATGTAGGCCCCCTGTAATTTTAGCCATTTTTGGCAATTAAATTAATATCTCAAAATTAAAATAAACGTCCCGTAAATTGTTGGATTCCTATAAGAAGTAGAAACACAACTGCCTCTACAATCCAAGTGCCGAAGGCACTTGTTATATAGTAAAACGGGAAAAGATATACTTTCTTTTTTATTTATTTCTTTCTCATGTAGTAAGGGATAATCCCTGAAAGCTTTGTGAAAATATTGCATGGTGATGGGATGTGAAGTACAAGCGAGGCAGGAGGTACATACTGACATATATACCCTGTCCCATCCAGATGTTATCACTTAACCAATTATGATAAGAGTGGTCTGGGACTTTCCCCAACCAACAGACATGAACAGACTGTTGTGTCTGTGAGGCACATGGCACCGGCGGCTGGGTTTGAAATAGGAGTTTTAAACTCTTAAATACACAAAATATATGTATTTAATACATTAATGCTCCCGGCTATCCATTATACCCCTTTCACACTACACAACCAAAGCGAAGCGTTGCGAACTGGTTTATATAATTCGCACCATGCAGACTACTCAGAAAGCGCTTCGAAGCGCTTTCACCCGGGCTTTCACTAAGTCGGTTCTATTCAGACTACAAGCATGGTCGCTGCATGTACACTTTCCTATGTGTTTATAAGATCGATGACGTCAGAAAACACTTCGCTTTGCCATGGTTCCATTCACACTAGCAGAATTAGCACTGAGAAAGCGAAGTGAAGCGAAGTGAAGCGAAGCGGTTTATATAATTCACCTCAAGTAGGTGGATTGTAGAAACCACTTCACTTCACTTTGGATTCGGTTTGGAAGCGCTTTAGAGTGCAGTGTGAATAGAACTGACCTCGAGGAAGCGCTTTGAGAGGTGTAGTGTGAAAGGGGTATTACCAATATACTAATCTAGAACATAGTTGAAATTCAGGCAAACTTTCCCCAAATCGGGAGCTCAGTGATATCAGATATGTGTCACTTTAAGGAGACATTAGACATGAACACATTGTCTCAGTAGATTCATGACAAAGTTTGTATATTAATTTCTTCAGCCATTATGCCTGAGTGTCTATGCAGTGATATTACTGAATGGTGACTGTGTCTGTGCTGTGATATTACTGAGTGGTTGAGTGTCTGTGCAAAGATATTACTGAGTGATGGAGTGTCTGTGCAAAGATATTACTGAGTAGTACATATTTATATATAT
This sequence comes from Sthenelais limicola, assembly GCA_942159475.1. Classification (NCBI taxonomy): domain Eukaryota; kingdom Metazoa; phylum Annelida; class Polychaeta; order Phyllodocida; family Sigalionidae; genus Sthenelais; species Sthenelais limicola. The sequence goes on along the minus strand of OW804097.1, from coordinate 62,876,502 downwards.
ATATGTCTCCTTCAGGCTACGATTTGACTGAGTTATGGATGTTTGTACTAGTATATGTATGTAAAAACAAGTAATATGTTACCCTATGTGTTCTGATTTTATATGATTGGTATGTTGGCGGGTGTAAAGATTAAATGTATGTATGCAAAAATAGGTACTCTCTCACCCAATATGTGTTCTGCTTTTATACATTTACCATGTGAGCCAATGTCGGAGGCAGTTTATCAAATAAATAAATCAAATATAATTCATTTCCTCAATTAACATTACTCCGTTATTAATTTCAAAATTAGCTTTAAAATATTCACAAAAGCAATTCATTCATGGATCAAGACTTCAATTATGAATATCAAGAATTCAATATGAATTTCCATGTTATATATCATTTATATTTAATTGATTTTGTCATGAAAGTAATTGTATGTTTTAGAAAGATATTGAAAAGTTTATTATCTAGGGAGAAATACTAATAAATAGTCAAGCGTCACATGATGAGGAATATCCATATTTTATAGAAATGTGCCTTTTGTAATATTTCTTTAATTGTAAAGTGAAACAATTAAACCATAAACAGTCAAACCATTATTGTATAGTATACTTGTTGTAACTGTATACCATTGTAGAGAATTATCTTCAGTCAATGATTGACGTGATATTGTCCTCTACAAAAGAAGACTGTAAGCTATGTTGAAAGCGGCTAAAAACCTCCCAGTGGCTGGAGAGCTCCCCTTTGTTAGCAACCGTGCAGGGAATTGTACTTACAATTCCTGTTCATTAAACAGAGGCGCCACCTAGTGAAAATCCTGTCTGCTGATAGTCTGCAGCACAGATTTCAAAAGATTTCATCCACCCACCATCCCAATATAACATGGTGTATCAAAACAATTCTAAATCGAACGGTATATATTTATTAAATCATCATTCTACAAATACTCACTCATCCAAACCTGATTAGTTAGAAGCGGCCTCTTGCGTTGACCAGAATATCTATCAGCTTGTCTTAGCTACAGACACACGCTTACTGTTCTATCGTTTTACATTGTGTCCTGAGATTAAATGTCTATATACAGTTCATGCAATCTGTGATTTTGGGTGGTATTCCAGACTTTGAAAGAAAAAAGTTGATTAGTTTACATCTATCTAGATGGTAATAAAGCGATGGGAATGGGATTGAATGAAGGCAACGTTCTATTTTATAAACTTACTTAGTTTGGGAAGGATATTGAGTGAACAAATGTAATACTTTAAGTACAGGTATTATTATTATTATTTTATTTTATTTTCCCTTTTTTCTTAACTCTTAATTACCATTATATACTTGAATGATGGCCATTTGGATTAAGTGTTCAAGCATGCGAAATTGAGAACGTATAGGACGTAAGGGGGTATTTGAAGTAGTCTTTTCCCTAAGTATATGAGAAACTAGAAATACTAGGATATATATAGTCCCACCGATTATTGATGAAATAATATATATCAAAATCGCCGAAATGTATTAAATAAAGTCGCAAAACAGTAATGGGATTTTTACAACCCACGTGCTACAAATCCGAAATCAAGCACACATCTCAATGTATGGTTGAAATAATGAGGCCATCTTTGTAACTTCACAATGTGTTTACAGCTGGTAATTAGGCATCATATTATAGTTATTCTATTTTTCTAATTTATGAAGTATTATTGGCCCATCGCTTGATTCTAGAATATCACATGTGTTCTCTGAGGCCTGGTTGAATGAACAAAATGTACACATGATACCTGCATGTTATAACCTGTTTCGGCAAGATAGAGCTGCTAGGAGAAAAGGAGTTATTTGTGTCCATGTAAAACATGAACATGTATATATGATAATTAAGGAAACTCTTGTCTAAAACTCAATATATTGTCTGTTATCTCTTGGGGATACACCATAATTTGCATATATAATCACTATATGATATCATGTCTACAAATGTGTTCATGATAATTGTTAATATGTCCACACTGGGGACAAGTGAAAAACTCCGAACAGGGGACTTAATTGTCCCCGTTAAAATAAAATCTGAAAAAAGAAAATATGTATATGTTGGTGTAAAGAAGAAACTCAATGCGTGCTCAAAAGATCTGTCATGGGGCTTGTATTTTGTATTTGTTTATTCAGTTGCATTTTATCATATATACAGATAATATTCTCGGCCAACCTACTCAGAATTACATAAAGTATATTTGCATTCTTTAAATTTAATTCGGCTATTAACCATATGCAAAAAGAATAGTACATGAAATATAATCTGCGCAAGGTAATCTAATATTCCACAATATCACAAGGCATGATTCCACCACTATAAATGAACGAAAAATACATTACTGGTACATTATCAGATCATATATATTTAGTCATTATAAGACGGAAGACAGATATTTATTTAGATGTTTTATTTCGTAGTGGGGAAAGGATTTCATTTTATAATATATGTATCACTTTCAGGAATAGTCAGTGTCTGATTAAATTTTCGTGCACGTCTGAACAATGTTCCTTCATTGATCTGAGTTTATTAGGGAGGTGGGCGGGAAAAAAAAATTTTCCCTGTTGACGATGGGAAGATGGAGGCGTGAGAGGACTCTGACTGAACGTGACAGTTTGTGTGACGTGATGGTGTGACGTGACGTTTGAGAGAATCTCGTTCTCCCGCCATAATGACTGAATTATTCAAAAGAACAATTCCCTGATAATGGCATAAAGGTATTTCTATAACCTAGACACATAAATGTAGCGTTCTTTTTGCAGTATCAATCCTGCGATAATATACACATAAAGAACTAAAACACAATTTTGGGTATAGTCCAGGAAATCTAGCTCAAAAAAGCCAAAAGGTCAAAAAAACTAGAACAGAAATGCGGTTTTCACCATGCTTTCCCACAAGGGCCCTGTATTAACATACTAAAAATGTAGAAAAATTTATCGTTGGGAAATAGGGGAAAATAGCCATTTTCCAAAATGGCTGCCATGGGGAAAGTGCCAAGCAAATAATCTATGTAACTTTTGATCAAAACATAGCAAATGGATGAACTTGGTGTCTATGATGGGGTTTTCAGGTATGCCCAAGACACTGGTGATATTTAAAAACATTTTAGACATTGCCTAATTACCTATATTCAAGATGGCGGCCACTGAAAATCTAACATTTTTGGAAAAGTTCAAAACTTTGGATTAAATACAGGATAAGTCACTAGTGGGTCTGAAGGAGCGGGAATATCGCACGAGTTGCAACCGCGCAACACACGAAGCCGAAGGCTGAGTGTGTTGCGCGGTTGCAACGAGTGCGATATTTCAGCGACGAAGACCCACAAGTGATTTATCTGATTTATTATATATGCTTTATAAGAGGTAAAACAATGTATATTTTGCTGAAAAAATCATATTTGTATTGAATTGCATTATATTGACCAGTAGGCCCTATCACTATGCTCCTACGCGCAGTAAATGAACATGAAGGAACACTGAGAGAGAAAGTTTGTGCAAGAGAAATAGCTCACATTTCCGAATCAATTTCAGTCACTTTCACAGCTTTAAATCTTTTTAGAATAAAGTTATGGTTTGATAAAGGGTAGACCTTGTTGAAGATGAAAGGATTTTAGGTTATTAATTCATTTGAATGAGATATTAGTCCTAGAGCTGTGTTGAAAGTTACGGCGATCTGCAGATCATTTTGTTTACATTTGGCCACTGCTGGAAAATCGCTCACATTTTTTAATCAATTTCCAACGTTTTCAAAGCTTTAAATAGTTTTAAAACCACAGCAATGCTTTAACAAAGGATACACTTAAATAAATATAAAGTATTTTTGTTTATTTCCCTAATTTTGATCTTTATTTCACCGTTCAGCCTCCCGTTCTGCCTACGTTCACAGCTGATCAACCTAATGGCGTGATTCCCCTCAGTTGGGCCTACGCTGTCAGAGGCCCCTTCGGGATGCTACTCAGAGCGTGGAGTTGTATATGACACAACTCAGAGCATGGAGTTGTATACGTGCACAACGTATACAACTCTACAATACGTTGTCTCAACGGCAACGCGTATATAATAAAACATGGTATAAGGCCAATGTTGGTGTTTATTATGGGGTTTTCAGGTATGCTCAATGCTGTGATAACATTTGAAAACAGATTAGACATGCCTGACAGCTCATATCCAAGATGGCTGCCATTGACAGTCTGCCATGGGATAAGTGCCCAGCAAAAAATCAATGTAACTTTTGATCAAAACATAGCAAATGGATGAATTTGGTGTCTATGGTGGGGTTTTCAGGTATGCCCAACACACTGGTGATATTTAAAATCATGTTAGACATTGCCTAATAACTGATATCCAAGATGGCTGCTATCGGAAATCTGACCTATTTGAAAAAGTTCAAATTTTTTCATAGATTCATGATATACAACTGATTTTGGTGTATATTATGGGGTTTTCAGGTGTGCCCAATGCTGTGATAACATTTAAAAACATGTTAGACATTGCCTGACAACTCATATCCAAGATAGCCACCTTGGATATTTGACAATATTGGAAAAGTTCAAAACTTGGAGGCGCCATTTTCTTGCAATATCAAACCTTCTACTGCTCAGAGATGCCAGGACTTCCATTGCCAAACATTTTCCAGCCACTACAAAAATGTACATGAGGAACCTCCTGAAAATGAATTTAGCACAAACCTCCATGCAGAAAGATCAACAGCAGGTCAAGTGACTGAAACACCTTTTGAAGAAGCAAAGATAAAAGATAGCTAGAGAGTCCCACTGAACCAGGAGAAAGTTCCACAGACAACTGTCAAGGTGATACAAGTTGCACCACCTATCTCTGGCTGCAGTATAATGAACATGGTACCTCAAGGGTTCTCTGAGAGCAGTAAGAACAGGCAATTAGAAATGCCACTTTGCATCAATTCAAGAAAGGTTCTCCTTATGTTGCTGCTCCAGGGCACAAGGTGTATAACAAAACAATACATCCCTATTTACAGAACCTGGCCATGGATAGGGCATGTGAGTAGCAAAGGCTGGTCTGGGGTAATTCTCTCAAGTAATACAGGAATTTACTGGCTTAACATATCACAATAGTGATCAACATGTAGAAGCTTCAAATACTCAACAAAGCTGGTAAACTTTCTGGGTGTATAAACCCCTTCATAAAGACAGAAACATTGCATATTATTATCTCAGGTGTAGTGGCTTCAGTACCTGTGAACATTGATCAATGCCACAGGCATGACCAGGGTAACTGTGGTCAGGTGAAGATGACTTCAGTTGCTGCGAGAGAGAGCATAGATAGACAGGACCTGCTCAAGAGGTTTTGTAGCTACCCTCAAACAGATCTCTCAAAACATCTGCAGTATAAGCAGATGTACTATGGAACAAAGTAAGGTTTTGTCATACATCATAACATGTTGTGTCCTGTTCTCTCAAGCACATCATGGTTTCGATGGAGGCACCCTGCTACATAAAATCGCTTGGGCCTGTGGTGTAAATTCAAAGACATCTGTGGCAATTATGTTCATTATGGGAAAGCCAAGTATGGTGCATTATTGTATTTGATGGGTACTCGGATGGCTCATCAGTAAAGGACACTTAGTGTGACATCTTGGTACAAGCTGACCTTGCCCTTGTCCAAATGATTGCTGCTGCTGACGAAGAACAATTGTTGCTGCAGATGATACATACATACATGTGTATACTCTTATGCTGCCAGGGCAACAGTGCCAACAGAGGATATTTCTAAAGCCAGAAGAGAAGCATGACTCAACAAAGATCTGGGTCTGATTCTGGGAGACCAAAACAATTCCCTTGACAAACATTGTTACCACCAGTTTCATCAAACAGTTATAAAGAGGACAGCTTGTGTGTAGACTAAGACTCTACCCCCAACTTTCAGAGTAGCTAAATTCCTGATTCCTACTAGTGTACAGTTATGGTTAGGCAACTACAGCCTTCAGCCCACAGACTAGGGGTGGGAAGTGAAAGGTCTGATGTATCCAGCAATGATGGACAAGCCACCAGCACCAGATTAACTATTGGTGATGATTAAATACAGCTGTACATCAGGATGTAGCAGCATGACGTGCAATTGCAAAAAATATGTCATTGACTGCTCCTTCCGCTAAGGTGAATGTCATGGAACATGCTCTGACAAAAAAACAAAATAAAACTTGTACTAAGTTCTATCAAACTTTATGAATTATTCAAACACAGTTGGCTAAGTTTCTGGGGTGACCATCTTGGATATATGACAGGTAATCTTTAAAATGATTCTAAATGTCACCACTGTGTTGAAGCATACTTGAAAACCTGTTAATAGCAAATAAAATTGGTCTTTATACCATATTCCTATCAAAAGTTTTGAACCTTTCCAAAAATGTCATATTTCCAGTGGCAGCCATCTTGGATATCAGTTATTAGAAAATTTCTAACATGATTTTAAATATCACCAGTGTGTTGGGCATACCTGAAAACCCCACCATAGACACCAAATTCATCCATTTGCTATGTTTTGATCAAAAGTTACATTGATTTTTTGCTGGGCACTTATCCCATGGCAGACTGTCAATGGCAGCCATCTTGGATATGAGCTGTCAGGCAATGTCTAATCTGTTTTCAAATGTTATCACAGCATTGAGCATACCTGAAAACCCCATAATAAACACCAACATTGGCCTTGTACCATGTTTTAATCCAAAGTTTTGAACTTTTCCAAAAATGTTAGATTTTCAGTGGCCGCCATCTTGGATATAGGTAATTAGGCAATGTCTAAAATGTTTTTAAATATCACCAGTGTCTTGGGCATACCTGAAAACCCCATCATAGACACCAAGTTCATCCATTTGCTATGTTTTGATCAAAAGTTACATAGATTATTTGCTTGGCACTTTCCCCATGGCAGCCATTTTGGAAAATGGCTATTTTCCCCTATTTCCCAACGATAAATTTTTCTACATTTTTAGTATGTTAATACAGGGCCCTTGTGGGAAAGCATGGTGAAAACCACATTTCTGTTCTAGTTTTTTTGACCTTTTTCATAAATTGACTGGACTAGTATAACTAAAATCAGCGGTTACTATTCTGGGTCCACAGTGTATTGATCATATCACTTGAATGCTCTAATTACAAATTCAAAATGAAACATTTTATTAGGCCTACTGAAACAATCAGAACAACACTTCAATCGACTGTCTTTTTTAATAGGAAAAACAGAATACTTTGAATATAAAGTCGATACGTTTTTGGTTCGGGTCCAGAGAATTCTAAATGAAATTCCTTGTGATTCAAGTTTGACCAAATTCTTGAATTCTGATGACCCGGAAATCTGTTGGCAAATCCTGATTGGCCGAATTGGGTCCACTACAATGATTGAGTTTCTTTTTTCATGAGTGTCACAGAGAGGTGTAGAGAAGATTATTAAGGAAATGGATGCGTGCAAGAACTCTGGTATAATTGCGTACACTCTAAGAAAAAAGGGTTCTTTTGGGTTCTAGATAGAACCCCATGGTTCTACCAAGAACCCTAGGGTTCTTTGACACTTAAAAGGGTTCTTCGGGACCACCGGGGGTTCCATCTAGAACCATAGGGGTTCTTCATAGATTTCTCACCAGGTGGCAGTACCGTGGAACTTGGCTTTCACTAGGTGCCCTCACAGGTTACTACATGCTATTTACAATTTCTATTAAAACAAAAGTCTCACTAGTAATACTTATATGAGGCATTTATACCTCATAGATATTACACTTTATAAACTTGGGAATATTGAAAGCAATGAAATCAATACTTTATTTGTATAACTTATCTGCTTGATGTTGAAAAATGTTGTGAAGAAAGCACCCTTATAATTCTAATATTATTACTATGAGTACTACTGAAGTACCAAAATTGTCAAACACCAAGTTGCAATGGATACCTATGTCAGCTGTAGGAGAGGATTATATTAAGGGTAAGTTTAAGTGATGGAAATGGATGAGGAACTCTGAAAAAGTCAAGCAAAGGGACTGCATATAATATGCAGTCTCTCCTTGAATGCTCTTGGGCAAAATGCTTCTGTGGAGAAACATGCTGCCTTAGCACTGAGCACAAATCTGCTATTATAAGGACCAGTCTAGATTCAAAAGGGAATAATGAATTCATTACTTTATTCAGAATTAACATTGTAAATTACAAGCAATTTTAGGGATGCCAAATCAGGGTTCTATGTAAAACCCTACCTATTTTGGCCAGAGGGTTCTTCAAAGGGTTCTTCAAATCGAGGGTTCTATGTAGAACCCTGCCTATTCCCGAAACGGGGGTTCTACTTAGAACCCTCAAAAAAGGGTTCTAAGTAGAACCCTCAAAAAAGGGTTCTAAGTAGAACCCTCAAAAAAGGGTTCTAAGTAGAACCCTTAGGGGTTCTGCCATGTCGACAAGCTGAAGAACCCTTAAGGGTTCTTGTTAGAACCCTTTCTTCTTAGAGTGTATGTTCCATCGTATATATATATATCAAAGCCATACCTCTATATACACGAGAAAAAAGGCGTTCATCTCAGATGTCTTCCCCTAACTTTGCCCAGAAATGATTGTGTTATAACATGGGATTTGAGAATATGCAAATAATTAGCTCTACATTATGTACAGTTAACCATCAATAAAGGTACAAATCTCAAACTTATTGATTGGACGTTTACTTTTTTTGTAAGTATAAGGTAGAAAATGAGGTAAAAAATCTAACGCCCCTATTGCTTGAACAAGTCTTTTCCTAATCTTATGCAAATAATTAAAGTATGAACAGATTGCTATGCCGCTGTGGTCATTGATCTCAAAATTACTCACACGTACCTCACTTCGATATGTTAAGTTCTGAACATATAATATAACTAGGGTGGTAAAATATCAAGCTAAGTTTCTATCTATTTAGTATTAACACTTCTTATCTGTTACAGTGAAGATAAACGAGACAAGTATACTAACTCTTTAAATATACTCTTTAAGTACTTATTTATCTCATAAATATACTTCCGTCGCGTGCTGACTGTGACCAGAATTGACCAATCAAATTCCCATTTTGGTTTACAACTAGCACTTAGAGAACACAATACCTCCTCATCTACTACACGGGTTATAATAATATATAAATAAACCCCAACAAAGCTAGCAATGATTAGTCCCCAGCTGTGCCCAAAATGGGTGGGATATAAACTCAGTGACTGTCCCCTCCCTTTCAAGACCAGAGTATTGCCCGCAGATTTCGTTCCACTCTTCAAGCCAGTGCCTTCCCCTAACTTTCCCAAGTTGCTTTCCCTCTCCCGTCCAATTCTTTCCTCCACCTAAAATGCTTCCTGCGATTTTGGTCTGTACGAACTTTGATTATTCTCGATCCTAATTAAATTTTAATAGATTCAACACACCTATGGGTCTTTTAACAGTTGTCTTTTAATTGAAAATTCTTGCAGGGGTGCCACCCAATATTGTTTATATAGATATATATGTATATCTTGACACATATTTCCGATATCTTGATATGTGATGTGCTACAGGAGGATGAGTCACAAGTCGCAAAAAAGATATTTTTCAAACGCTTCTTTTTACAAGAACCCCTGGTCAGAATATTTTGATTTTGGGGGTGTTTAGTTATGGTAGTAGCATGAATACTAAATTTCAATATATTGAAAGGAATTATATATATCTACTATCTGAGGTTATTCTACTATTATTTTACTAGTGATTGACCATCAAACAATGTTTTTAACATTTCTGTTCATATATATAGATCGGCTTATCTCATCTTTCCAGATATGATAGTATACTAGGTATTATTTCTGCAGTAAGAAAATACCATGCTTGTACCATAAATGTTAGAGAATGTTATACATATCTTCCTAAATCTATTCTTTTAAAGGATTATTAGAGGCTCGAGGTAGTATTGCTATGGTATATAGTCTGATGATATCTATACGGGGAATCTAATGAAATAGTAATCAAAATATCTGATCGATTATAGTAAGAAAAACAGTGTATAATCTTCGATTAGATGAAAGATCACTTGATTGTTCATGCACTCAGAGATAAACACATTAGAGAAAGTTGTGTGTGCATGCATGGTGTGCAGATTGTCTTTATTGCGATACCCTGGATTTCTTTATAGCGCTGATGATAATGACACGTGTGAAGATGTGTGAGAAGTTGTAAGTGTTGCCTTATTTGTACACTCATCTGTACTAAGTTCATTCTCAGTGTGTGAGGTCTGCAATAACTCATGTTGTCTGTCTCCCGGTCCTCCTTCATTGACGGGGGGTTAATGGTGCGGGTGTTTAATGTAGTCTTCACACTGCGAGCAGGGAGTTGGCAAACCCTTCCAAACAAATCTTCATTCAGCAATCTAATGTTAAGGCAACATGAGATCAAGTTTCTCGCAAGGAACTTCACTGGATCCCTAGTCCACCATGATGTCCTGACATTATCCTATATAATGGTCGTCCTGCACTTGATTGTCAAATGCATTAAGCCTTGGGAACATCTCGGGAAAGGAACATGTATATATGTCAATACGGGGCCATTAAAGTTAATGATATACATGTATGTGTGTTGGATGAAACCAAATGGCATAACATTCACGAATCCTTAGATATGTTCTACGTTTGGATGTAAAAGAAATAATTGAATATATAATTTATATATATATCTTAATGCTGTTCCTCATGTTTGGAGATGAATTCTGTAAATGTAACTAGATTTAGGACGCTATTCTCAAGTTTAAAAAATCGAATAATCTAATATATAGCAAATACATCTCCTAATTGGTCATTCTTTCCGCTCATGATCCATTACCGAGTGCTCATTCTGGCATGGAAACACTGTTAATCTATCTTCTGTGGCAATTGAACCCCTGGAGGGTTTCTCTAAAAAATGTATAGCATCTTTAATACAGTGGGATCTATCGGTGTTGATTACTGCGCCACCTGTGATCCACCTTGGTGGCCCTTGAGAGACGGTAGGGAGAGCAAGATTTATGCTGCAGTTAGTCTTTGATCTTTGTCTTGGTGTTCATAGGTGAGAACAGGTGTGGTATTGGAGAAAGGCATTGAGTACTGACCCCTCGTGTGAGCCACCCACCACAAAGACACACCCATCACCTACACTCCGACATATTGAACGGTATTATTGAACCGATTGGTTTGTTGGAAGAATTGTGTACATATGTTTCCATTCTCATGCGACAGCGTCGGTATATATTGAAGCGGCGCATTATCGGTTATTTCCTTAGGTTTCTGGTGTGGAATTTTAATGCTTTTCATTACTATCATACTTTCTCTAAGACATTTCGACATGACTCATCAATTAATATCCCGACTAGCTTCAATCAATATATATATACAACATTCATGGCATGCCTCCACTCCCCGGACATCAACATAGGCTATATAATTATAGTATCGTTGCTGCTTTACTATAATAATTCAAAATAAGCGTTTGTGTTGAAATCTCTCTAAGAAAATCTTCATGATATCCAACGAAGAAAGTTTTATATTTCGATTCATCCATCTATTCCACCTGGTGTGGTGCACCCCTACACACATAGATGGTTATCTTTTCTCGGCTAATAAGGGTGCTACGAGAGGAAAGGGAGAACTACTCAATATAAAAAACTAATCTTCATCCTTTTTAGTAAATGTGATTAGATGAGTTTGATGTGCGTTTTAATGTCCTTTGTGATTAGATTTTCTATCCAAACCTTACCTAAGCCTACTGTTAGAAAAAATATATAAAAGCTCGTCAATCTTGCCCCGCGGGGAGTTGAGGGCATATAGGGCCTTGGACCTAATGCCGACAGGTAACTTCAAAGTCACCGGGGGCATTTGGAGAGCAAGGGCGGGCTGGAAGACAAGTATTCCAGTTACGGCCAAAGACTTCTCCCCCTCACAATAGCCCAAATGGTGGTATTTTGTGTGAAGGCTTTATTGGCCTGACGTTATCCAGAGACTTAAGGGCTGTTGGAAAGTGATATGCTGACTTGGGGCTTGAAGTCAATCCAGCTCTTTGCTGGGAGGTAATTGCCCCGTATGAACGGCGCGATTGTTGCGCCGCGACGGAACGCGTGCAACACGACCCGGCAAGAAAACACCAAGAAGGTGCTCTGATGGAATGAAGCAAACCTGAATGTAAGAATGCTTTTTGTCCCCTTAAAGGCCTGCATGTATTAGCTGTCAGATGGGACATGCCTTTACTGTGGTCCACGCCTTGCTAAAACCTTGGCTCAAGACAACCTTCAAGCATATTCCTTACAATCCCACTTAAACTTTAATCCTTAAAGCTTTGAGGAAAGCAAGAGGGGAATCTTCCGAGCCACTGACCCCCTAAAGTGGTTCCTGTTCATAAAACATGTTTTCCATTAAACTTTTAGCCTGTTTTATTTTTTACTTTTTATTGTAAAGACTTGAAATAAAGATCGAGCCAGAGGAGAAAGGGGACCTTCCCCCTATACGTATACACCAATCCATGTACATGTATACGCAGCAAGTCGATGTATAAAGAGTTCATTCCCAACTTCTACCAGACCACACATGTTGATTTCTCTCGAATAAATAAGCAATCACAGGAGGGGTGGAATTTACTCGGGTGAAAACCTTATTATATCGACAATTCAGTGACAGTTTTCCTCCCGAACGGAATGTTAATATATTATCACGGACCTTGAATATAAAAAGATGTAATGTAACGTCAGTATTGGCCTCTTGTAATTGCTTGTCAGTATGATGTTCACCCAGTTATTTATAACGCCTGGATTAATTTAGACAGGGATTTACCTTCACTGTTCTCCTAGAGGATTAGAGCTGTACATAACGGTGTACAGTGTCAGTATTAATGGCTGTACATCTGTTATTTTCATTTATAAACCATCGCTGTCGCTGTTCATATTAAGGCAGCTGCTAATTTTAAGACCGGCGGGTTCGCTGTCTGGCGCGACATATGTTCTAACGGCGAACCAAACTGCACCCCCGCTAAATACAACACTTTTAAACCTGGAGAACTTTATTCATAAGATCCACTGGAAAAAGTTCTAGCCCGTTTTTAGACAATAACTGAATGCTAAGCCACGGGCTAGAACGTTTGAACGCAACACCCAAACCGTTAAAGTTATGCCTGAGTCAGAGAAAAGTCGAAATCTATAATGTTGGTGATCTTGAAATTCTCTCGGCTAAAAAAGGTCTAATCAAAACGCATTGAATATTTCACTCTGACTGAATTCATGCTTATACTTACTGAGGGGAATAATACTTTTTTTTTATTGATTTTCACTACATTTTTACTTGATTTCATTGCACGTGGAAACTGAGTTATTGAATATTAAATGCAAGTTGAAAAAGCATAGATCGGCTTTCAATATATGAAGCAAACCTGCATTAATTAATAGTGTTTGGGCGGAGGTTTGATGAAGATGAACATGCATGAATAAATAGATTTAGGCTACCTATGATAATTTAGGTTAATTTTGTTTCTTCCGTGACCCTCCAAATAATTTATAATTATTCCTTAATTTCTTCATGTATGAGATACTAATATCGGTATTTCACTATCAACATTATTGAACATCATAAACGTATCAAGACTATAAGGTATCTAAGTGTTTACGGGAGAAAATGGTTTTTTTCAATAAAGAGATCAAATCAATGCATTTTCTTCGTACATCTGGTATATATATCTGGACGTATACGTATGGCACTTATGCACATAAAATATCGATTGCATGTAACGCTTAATATAATGATACAATGCATTTAACCTGAACATTTGAATCCTATTATTGGATCACCCAAAAAAAGGAAAATACAAGTATTGTTCGCTAGATCTAATTTAATCACTGTTAAACAGATGCTATTTATTCTAAAAGAGTGTTTCATGTACGGTGTTCCTATAAAGTAACACATTCAATAGAAGCATCACACTCGATCTTTGCCCGCATAGTTTTAGCTAAATGACTTGACCTTCGCGTCACCCATACAAAATTTGCACTGATTTAACAAGCCTCCTTTTGATGCCACCCATTTCATCGAAACCCTACAAAAAACAAATATTGGTTCATCTTTTTCTAAACAACCCCTGGACCATTGAGTGTTGTATGGCCCTATTAATGCGATATTTCAGCTCCATTTTGCCCCCTTTGTGTCCCTATCGGCGACCTACCGTACTACCCGCCCACTTTTCCGCCTTGTTGCCCCGAAGTGTAAATGGAAAGTGACGTATGTCTCAGGCGGTTCAGGTGGCGACGCCAAACAACAGACAAACATAACAAAAAGGGCCCTCGTGGAAAACGAGAGGCGAGGGAATAACCTGATTAACTTTGGGATTGAATGGAAGGCCACAGGGATTGCTTGACACCTAATGCAAAATACATGGTTTAATAATCACCCCTTAACAGCTTTCGCGCTTACAAGCGACTAGTAAATATTACACATTTTACTGAACCCGAAGGAAAAGACCGACTTTACCTAACTGTGTTCTTTAATAAACAATACATAATACATTGAACGTAGTTTCCGTATCAAAAAGTAAAACATTCAAAGTATGTTAGACGGGCAGATTGTCAACTTACTTCAGCAGATGAGATAATTGAATGAGGTCCCTAAGAATCAACGATCGATAGGAAATAACGCATACTTCACTGTTACCACGCAGCAAAGGCCGTAATTCTTATTTTCTTGTATTGACCATTAAGCCTCATACGGGCATATGATTACTAATCCGACCAGAGATTCTGACGATGTAATGTTTTTGACAGTGTGACAGCAGGGACATCTGGCACTGTGCCCTCGTGAGTCAGGTGTACATTTGGAGATACAGATGGTATCAGCATTGGCTACAATGCCCCCTCGGATGGTATCCATTTCTTATCTAGAGTATATCTTAGGTGTCCATACACTTATTCGTGTCTGGAATAGTGTAAATCCGCTATTATAATTTGTGACCTTCAAAATGACATACAGCTCATTGATTTCGAAGAAGAGTGAGAAAAAAATATATCATTTCACACTCAAATTAATAACTGTGATAAGCAAATATAAATAATTGTTATATGTAAGACATATTTTCAAATAATTCCTTCTGCTTCGAACTGCCTTTTTAAACTTCATCGCTCATAATTATAACTATACCGGTATAATCAATTTTAAATTAGACGCAGGTCAATGTTCAGAGTCGGAAATTCAGAGTAAAGTTTAATTTGTGGGAATATGCTACTACTATATCGATTCATAACCGAACATACTTAACGTGGAGAAGCCAGACATCTAAGTGTTTATCCTGCAGAGGAATCCCCCATGAATGGAAAGAGGTTATTAACAAGGGCAACTATTCTGAAGATATCTCATGTTGAAGGTATTTGAACAGTGTTTTCACCAGCACAGACAGTCTGTCTGTAAAAGAACTCTAAAGGTGTGTTAATGCAAGCTTAACATAAGCTGTGCATATCAATTAAGAAGGCTTAGGCTTGGGTAGATGAAAGCAAGGCTTCTTTTCATTCCCTTGCGGCCAGATTTGACCAAACCATACAAGTGATTAATTCAGACTGTATGTCCTGATACACAATTAACAGGGGTGGATCTATCTTGGCTGGATGTTTAGCAGGAAGATAGCGATCACCAATATAAAAGATAAAGATCCGAACCGGGATCTATCATCCTGAGGGCTTAAGAGGGATCATCAGCTAAATTCTGGCTGAGAACCAGATGTCAGTCACAAGGAGACTACAGTAGATGTCAAGCTTTATTTCCGAACGGGGATACACTTGTTTATACGTTATTGTTGGCAAAAGACATCGAGCAGCATAAAAGAAAATGGCAAAATACGATATAAGAAAGAATACGTGAAACAAAATGTGCTACACATCGACACCAGCTTTTCAGTGATAGACGTCAAGTTAAAGAGACGTAGCAAGAGTCCTTACTTGATCTGGGAATTTCGCCTTCTACAAAAACAAATCATAATCAATTATGTTGACTGTACATATAGTAGTCTCATAATATTATTGTATTAAAGGCAGATACATAGTAATATATCATATGCTCTATAAAAAAAAGCTTTTAGTCATAAAAAGGGCACTTATACAGGGAAATATCGCTTTGTGTTTTGTTTCGGGGGAACACAAGAACCCAGAGAAAAACATTTTTCTTCAGATATGTACTATATTATTTATCAGATCCATTTTTAATGTAGTGGTGAGATGTGTGGTTGCAGCAAATATGTCTAGTATGCAAATAGTCGCTATATCATATCATGATGCATAATGAAGGTATTCTGATCAGTATATTGACTTCCTCGAACTTTACTTCCAATATTTAGCTACACCCTCCTTTTATCAGAAGTGATATTATTTATTTCCCATCTTTAGGCCTAGCCATATGTATTACTTGACCCTACAACTTAGAGTAAACTGTCCTGGTTTTCCATGGCCCCCACGTTGTACTAAGGACTCAACATAGCCTAATCACCAAGTTTGTAACGTGAGATTTCCAATTAGTAAATGATAGCCTGCTTTATTCACCTTATCCCAGCGATGGGGACAAATGCTTTCAACTTGCTTACCTGGTTACGATGAATGCATCCTGACGGCTGCTTAGTCAGGAGCAACTGCTACTCAGCATGACTGCTTTCTCCGGGCTCAGCCAACCATAGAAGGCATCTATATAGGCTCATCCCTTGTACCACATCAACACGCACTGGATTATCTACTATAGGCGCCCATCCTCAACATTAAGCTGCGCCCCGAGGTGCCAACTTGTCAGGTGCTTGCTTGAAACACTAATAATGGGTCACAATAGAATATTTCATTTAATATGTTGTTGTCACGGCTAAGATTAATGAATGGATTTGATTTGATTTGATTTGATTTCACTTGAAAAATGTTTATTAGGCTGATGATATTTAACATTAATAGTTAAATAAATGTTATACAATAATGCATTTCTGACAACAGAAATTCTCGTATTAAAAAAAACCATGTACATCAAACAATTAACATAGTAAATAGAAACACAATACATGGGATGGTATCAGAAATGACAAATTCTATATTACATGTATACCCATTTCTTTTGAATGACTTTGCCATAAACAAGGAAACGCAAGTCTTTGCCATGAAATGTCATTGGTCGTAGAATCTATGATCGTGGATAGAAAGTGTAAATCTAAAAGAAAATAACAAACCTCAAAGAAACATATGCAGCTCTATTTCCATCCACCAACGAACAAGAGTGTATCGTAATATATTCTTTTGTTTTGATGTTTTAAGGGTTGGTATAATATTTTTTCTGGAAGGTTGGCGTATATAGTGCGACAGCATACAGATTTTATATTTGAATTATATATTTCAGACTCTTACAAATGTATTCTAAACTTAAATTGTCCATGAATAAAGACCCACTGTAAATCAAAAAGAAGTAAATTAAAACTACATAAGGAAAATCCCCAGGGAGAGTGAGAGAGGAATGGTGATGCGAAATTGAGCTTCACACATGCAACCCCATGTCTTGCAGCTTGGTCTGGTGACTTATTGTTGAGGTGCGAAGATGTATTTCCTGACCAGAGTTCTTAAATGAATAAAGCGCTGGGTCTACCCGGTATTAAGTCATGGCCGCCATTTTATAAAACTCTGCACGATACCTGCATCAATCTGACACACAGATGGCCAATCCATTGCCTTCGCCGATGGGAAAAAGTGTGGAAATAAATATTCGCGAATTGCATCTGAAATTTCTGAGGCTATAAATTGGCAAATACTGCATCGCATCAAACAATGATTTTTCTTTGGGCAGATTGTTCGAACTCGGGAGCAAGCTGGTATAGATAAAGATTAAGATGAGGAAAATATTTGAAAATTGTGTGAATTTATGTTGATTTAAAAGTTAATGTGACTGAGTCATGAATGGCGGTGTTCATAGCATGCTGTGCTGTAACATGATAACCGAGCGATTCCCTTATGCTGCCGTCGCCTCGGTGGTGAGACTTTAGTGAAAGTGGTGCAGGTGCAGGATTTGTATCCTATGGACCCCATATGGCCCCCAACAGAAAATTCCAAGATTCATTTTAAAGCAGTATCCAGAGTTTTATATTATAAAAATATAATATATTCACTCACCCATACTAATAGACTCATACGTGTATTCCAATGTCTAATTATCAATTCAATATCTAATGTCATTTCTTAGGCGAAGGGATTTAATTTGAAATATTTGACTAATTGGAAATGGTTCTAGAACTATAGGTGAACATAAACTGTGGAAACAGTATTAATGACCAGATCTCTGGCCAATTTCTTCAATCAAAGAGTGAGAAAATTTCAATACTGGTATTTCATAGGTCCCACTGATCAATTAGTTGATCAAACACGGTCAAAAAGTTACGACAGGTCTGCATTGTGAAACAAACCGGAAGTACAAAGATTTGACTCTGAACATGAGCATTGTTTGATGCGGTGCCTGTATATTATACTCCCGTGGTTCTGTCATAATACCGTTACAAATAATTCGTGTAAATTCTTAATTCGACATTGTTACATTTCTCTCATCCTGTCTATGGGATACTAAGCGGATGGGGGGAGAAGTCTGGTTTGATATTTGTCGAAACAAGGCAATTAAGTTGGAAGTGAAACGGTGAACAATTATCCCGCTCCCTGACTGAAATTAGCATGCTTGGATTTCTTGGAGCCTTTAAAGAGTTCCTGGGGGCAAATCGAACTGCTTAGTTCCATTGCCATGACCGATCAGCATCGCCAGTGTCAAAATGTCATTATCGGAGTTTAGCATTCGATTTTTTGGATAACCCTCGAGGAGGAACCAGAGATAACATATCACGAGTAAAACGTTACCAAAGCATTTGTATCCCGAGGCAAAAGGTCAGGGAAGTCAAGGTCGTTGTCGACGAAGACTGACAACGAGTTTAATCAAGGGGAGAACTTCTTTGTTAACACAGAGACATTTTTCCTGGGTTTGACCTGTATCAACAGAATCATCCACTTTGCAGACCCTTGGGCAAATAGCGTGTCATCTCTCCTTTGTAGATCAACACAATAATTTGATGATAAATGCTAACATATCTTCAGTGGTTATTGTTCACAATTGCCTCAAGATGATGGGCTGGTAAATTAAGGCACTTCTCGCTACATTAAACTCAGGAAACCTGCTCACGGACAACAGACCATCTTGGTTTTCGACATGGAACTTAATAGATATAAAGCTAAAATATTCTGCACTTTATGAAGTATTATCTATGGATGCATCCATTAGATAATATTTCATTAAGGGCAGAATGGGCGTGAGGTCACGCCTTTCTCATAATCAGCAGGATAAAGTTACCGGAATCCGGAACAAATTTTATATAAGTAACAACTTATATATACTTCAAGCCATCTACAAGTATGTGTTCCTTGTTTTAGTTTATCATATCACCAGACGAATTTGTTGCTCGGAATCCTTCTCTATGGTAATCTAATATGATACCAGCTTTTAGTAGTTTATTGTAACACGTCCTGTTAAAATAAATGTTGAGGATGAAAACATTGTGTACATGAGAATATTGGGTCTCCCAAAATTGTATTGCTATACAAAAATTCTTTAAAAAAACATATCTCTAATCAAATGATTTGACTCATAGTCGATATTGGTCAAATATTCTTCCCAAACAACTACTGTAGTTGGCACTGAGTTCCCACCGGGATACATTTATTTCATAGATTCCCATGCAGGTTGCAGCTTCGTATCTTCCCACATCAAAATCAAATGAACCTAGCGTTACTTATCCTGTCTCGAGGCAGTATTTAACACAATATAGAACAAGATATTCAACAAGAAGCTTTTCCCATGAGATAGTGACTGTGGTTTCCGTGTAAATCGAGATTTTCTCAGGTATTTACATGGTTAAGAACCTGTCAATCAGGACAGGTGCCCACGGCTATCAAACAGCTGAGGATAATCCTTGTTGTCTGAGCGATATTCGGATATTGGATATGGAAAGACTATAATGCAATATCTAAATTATTTCATTAACTATTTATATTACGGTAAATCAGCTAATACGTGCTGAAATACCCGTCCTATACAACATCTCCACTAAAAAAATAAGTCGGGAAATTAATGTTACAGGAATAAGTGATATTAGAACTCTGGAGCAAGGGCAGAGGCAGAACACTATCATTTCTAAAGAATAGTAATGACAATAATAAGAAATGTTAATCTATTCTCCGCCAAGATTTACTTATTGAACGAAACACAATACTAAGGCTATTTATTTCAGACATGAAATCTTGGGTAGGGTTTTAGGAATAACAATTGTACATATATTATATATACCTCTCCAAATTCAATGGACAATAGCTGTCTGTGTCACCGATTGAATTGCCTGACATCATCATAAGTATGACAGCTTGGTCCTTTTAAAAGACATCAGGCCAAAATCCCTCAAGATGTGAATGCACTAAGCATGTGAATTTATCAGATACATAGATCTGACGGGCATCTTGCTTGGTTGAGAAGCCTGTCCTCCTATGAATATGGGACATCTGTGGACTTGAGGGTATTGCTAAACCTCAGATGATATCTGAATAGGTTAATCCTTTGCAAGATGATTATCTGTTGGGACCTTCAGGCCAAATTGCAATACAGCACATATATAATATAGGCTTGGGTAATTATCATGTCAAACATTGAGATGGGCCATTCTGAGACGGTTACCCTATAGTTGTAATCCTCTTTTAATGCACCAAATATCATTCTGATTAAATGTAATCCTAAGGGTTCATCAGAGATTAGAATAGGCGAATAACTGTCACAATTGTTTAAATACTTTTGATTGTTTTGATTTGCGTGTCAATGCGCAATTGTGTTCAAATGTGTACTCCATGCACGCACATTTATTATACAAGCAACCAAAATATGGATCAATCAGATTACAAACATTTTGGATGTCCGTGAATATGTGTTTGGGACTTTCTTGTCTTCCTAATGCTGACTATGCTTGGACTTATCAGTGAACCATGCATGCAATGCTAGATACTGACTTTCACTTTAATATTCAAATTCATATTCATATTCAATCTAATTGAGTCTTGCAAGAATAACATACTATCGAACATCTAAATATTCTACATTCGTTAACATATAATTATATGACGTGTTAGTTTCCCAAGTGGTATAGCTCTGAACATACCGTAGCAGACTTTGCAACTGGTCGATCAAAAGTTTTTCTCTTTCATTGGGTGAGTATCCGGGAATATATACATCGTATACCGTACAGAAAGAGGAAAGATCGTACTACTCGTGGCATAATTAAACTGTGAGTTACCGATTTTGCGGTGAATTTAAAACCTATCTGGGGATGAAAAAAGAGTACGGTATATAATAACGTCGATCAACCAACTATGTCAAAAGATGGCTGTTAAGACGTTGACAGGGATTTCAAGGGTTTGGAAGCTTTCAGGGTTAGGTAAGCAGCAGCAATGTCACGGTGGTGTTTGGTTGTTTACCCCTGTCCCATAATAAATAAATACTCCCTATTTCAATTGATGATAGTATCTGTTCAATCTCTGCTTATCCCACCCCCATTTCTATCTGTAATCATTGTGTAAGCCTCCCCAATCATTGACAAGTCAACTAAACCGGCTATTATATCCCTCCCTCATCCCTCACCCCAAACCCTGACCTGTCAATCAGGTCAAAGGTCAGGTCACAGTCTGCCCCCCTGCCAAGAGGGGGCACCTATTGTATAGCTCCATCTGTTGGACGGTTGGGGAGTGCTGTGGAAGCTTGTCGCAGGCTGATGGTTCTTCTGGACTGCCTTTTTCAGCTTGTGAGCCAGGCCGTCTCCAGATTCTTGCCTGGGGCCATGGGCTGTTTTACTTTGTATAGGGCATCCAACACGGCCCATCAACCTTCCCGCAGCCCGCCCACCAATACCCTACCCCACACCTCAGCATATGCCACGGGGGCACCGCAGGCCCTGGGGCCCCTAGAAAAGCCCTTAAAAATCCCATCTCTAATGTCACCAGCACCGAAATTAATGGACCACCGTTTATATGACATCCATTGATTCTGTCACGTGACACGCTTTTGCCCCCTGGTGGTAGGAATGGTCACTTTGTTGGTGACTTGGTGACTTTTTTGTTGGGAACGATAGGAGGCAGGGAAGACATGCTGTGGAACGGTAAGCTCCATCGGCGGGGGTAGATGAGTGTGTATTGTTTACATGTTAGACTCTTAGTCGGTGCAAATGATGGTATTGTTTGCCAGCTAAAATATAGTCATTAGAAGAGGAGGTGTGCAGGAGTAACACCCTCCGACTTGGGGATAGGCGATACTCAAGGACACTCAGATGTACCCAGTGACATATTTTAGAGTTTGTGATGATAATAATGTTGAACTTGAATTATACAAACCTTTTCACTTCCATACAATAGTAATGTGAGTGCTCTTATTCACGTAACTAGTAGACGATAAAGGAAAGTTTGGTTCGACTGTCTTACCTCTGGCGTGTCATTAATTAAGGAGGGTTACCGTTCATAATGTTGAGTTATATACCTTTTCACGTCCATACAATAGTAATGTGAGTGCTCTAATTTATGTCACTCGTTGACGATAAAGGAAAGTTTGGTTTGATTGTGCTGGTGTCTTTAATTAAGGAGAAAATGACACGCTGGAGATTATATTTGAGTCCTAGTCCATTCAAATAATCTCAATCTTTAAATCAAATTCTTGCAGCAGGGTTGCTTTGATAGCGTGTTTCCTCTCAACAATGGATGGTAGTATATTCCGGATGTTATTGTAAGACCAGCTCTGGAGCTTATGTAAATATCT
This sequence comes from Sthenelais limicola, assembly GCA_942159475.1. Lineage (NCBI taxonomy): Eukaryota > Metazoa > Annelida > Polychaeta > Phyllodocida > Sigalionidae > Sthenelais > Sthenelais limicola. The sequence goes on along the minus strand of OW804097.1, from coordinate 62,853,673 downwards.
ACATGATTATACATTGCAAAGTTCTCCAAAGTAACAATAATGGCATTGTGTGGTTGGAAGAGATCAAACACGTATAATTCATTGTAATCAAATATAATTAAGTAATCGAAACGTTATTTCACGCTTCCAAACTTCTATCAGATGGTCAGGAATCCGTCGTTTATGAATCCATACACTGTCACATTGCTAAATATGTCGGAAACTTTGATTACATTCATTGCCGAGAAGAATCGTTTGCCACGGACATTCGTACCATGCAGTATAGTTTAGAAGCTTGGAAAGACAAAATACACAGAAACAAGATAAGTAAGAAGTATGAATGGATCGCAACCGGGAAAAATATAGTATTGGGTATCACTCTCTGTCCATCCACCTGTGCTCTCTACCCTGGCATCTGGGCACTAGTTGCCCCTTCAGTCATTATCCCCCCACGGACCCCTATATTTGGCAAACTGCTTCTCTATGAAGGTGTCCTCCCCTATACTCAAGGTTACAACAAAATTATAGTTCACGCACAATCACTTAAGGACATAAAGAGTTAATACCCCACAATTTACTACACGTGCTGGAATTAATTTTGGAGGCGAAAATGTATAGATCTATACACACAACAAGCTAGTTAACCCGATCCATGAATTATAAGATTTAATGCGCGATGGCATTAAACGGGGAGGCCACTCTAGCTGTTTCACTTATTTTATTTACTGTATTTGGAGCTTCCGACGGATGGAATTGTCGCCGACATCAACATTTTGTACACACAGGTTTTGAAAGTTGTACATGAAGGTGAGAACATTGTGGTGAGATGTTGCCTAACAAATTGGTTGAATAAAACAGAGATTACATTGGTTTGATAGATTCCTAGTTACACATGATATGTTGAGACAGAGAGGCCTTAGGGTATTCAATGTGGTATGAAAATAAAAATCCATAGTGTTATCAAAGTAATCTATATTCAGAAAACTTCTTGTATATATGTGATGTGATACAGGAAAATGAGTCACAAGTCGCAAATATTGTATTTTGAGATACCATCATATTTGGAAAGATGGGATCAAGCGGATCAAAACGATGGTAAACATAAGGACATCTAATTTTCTATATTTTAAGTTTGATACTTTTATTTTTGAAAAAAAAGAAGGTTTGCAATATCTCTGGGTGGATAATTACTAGTAAAGTAGCTACATATATATACACCATAGGATGAGTTCGAAATGCATGGACATATTTGATACACTGTTTGACATTTGGCACATGTATATGTATGCTACGAACAGTGCTAAGCACTCCAAAATTGAGAATATTCCAACGAAATGACCTTGTGAATAAATAACTTTGAAAAATATCCATTTTGGCAATTGTTACTCATAACACATCCTCTCCTGTAACACATCACATTATGGTTAACAAGGTAACTGTATATTATGTATCTAAACAATTTGGGAACCGCCCACTCTACCTTTGTAATTTGCACGTTCATTGAATTAATTGGCTGGAATCTTCCCTACTTTCATCTTTCACTACTTTCATTATTGCATATACGTACTCAAGGTATGAACTTACGCGCAACTAAATGTAGCACATTTGTTACTTCGACTTTGTATGTCAATCATTTTGATGACACCCACGCACCTTAAATTCATTATTAGAAATTTCATTTCAGGGCACGGCGAAAACCCTCTTTCAGATGAGAGTGCTTTATTCGTATTAAATTCCCGAATAAATAAATTCGTACAAAAAATAATATATTATCATAGTCGTAACAAAGTTATTTAGAATTGTATTTTGACCGAAGAAATCAATGGGGAAAACTCTTTTTCACTCCAGACAAAAGCAGTTTTAACACTTCTCGCCCAAACAACCAAGGGGGGAAGAACTTAAGGTGATTTCATTTATTTGTATTATTCACCGAATCCCACTTGGTTGGCCATCTGAGATGTGTCTTATTAAAGCTCCATCTAACTGCGCTTTACCCGGGGAATGTCTCTCCAATCAAAGTGGGGCTATCAGTTACTGTCATCCTAAGCTTGCCCTGAACAGGACCCCGAGTGTGAGAGATCTGGCAACCTCCTGCCAACCCTCACCAATACACTCTCTAACAAAACCTAGAGTTAAATTCCCTTTCATTGACAATGGTATTTATCATTGTGAGGTCTCAAACCCTGTATTCCATATATGTATAGAACTTTTGAGTTGAACTCTGATATATGTTTTCTTCTTGAAGGTTGCGTTTGGAGAAACAAAGTTTAGAAAAATGTCTCACTCGATAAGATATTAATTGAATTATGCGGAATGTATTGTAACAATATCTTTCTGCTCTGATGAGCAAGGACAACAGTACAGCGAAAAGGCCAGATTGTATAATAATGTTATACAGTACTGTGCCTGAACATTTATAAGCGAAGTAAAAGTTGCATGGTCTGGTTTGAAAAGAAATTCCCACACCTATGCTCTACAAGAGGTAAAACTTAATCCAAAACTACCTGCATTTGTCCTGATCATTTGTACCCTTCGGTGACCTTTGGCCTGACCCCTGTGACCTCGGTTGTCTGAGAGTAATGAAGTTTCGCTACGATCCCGCCCCCTGGTGTGCGTTGTAACACCTTTACATCTCAGTAAAGACTATAGTTTTTACTCTTTTTACGCGAGCTACTTTGTCTCCCTTTGTTTCCGAGGTTATCTATACACCGCCAATATCGACAGTGTTAGAGGGAGGTTGGGGAGTATATATACCGACAGTAACATGATCATACAGCAAGTAAAGCAATACTTGATTACTGTATCTGATTTTAACCACAGGTCCAGATGGTTTTATTGAAGTAGCAGATATAGACCCTGCTGCCTACAATAGTGCTGAATTTTTGTGGATTTTTGGAAGTATCCACTTTATGGCTTTTCCTTCACCAAAACAATACTGGTCACCTTTTTATATCAATCAAGATGGATGTCATCACGCGCTATAAACGACAGGCTTAACAATCACGAGAAGTCAGTCCATTAACTTAATAATAATAGATACTGTTGGTGATTTACGCCGCATTCATCGCCAGGACCTTTATGATAAATCATGTCTCTATAATTTTATGAGTGCATTTTCACATAAAATGATTCTTGATATTGGTAACTTTATATTTCGAATAATGTTTAGAACACATGTTTATTAGGATATGTTGGTCTGTACTTATGAGAAGAGTATTCTGTCGGTCCTTGGTGACATTTTTCTTGGTATATATACGAAGGAAACCTTACCAGGAAATACCTGGAAATACATATCACTGATATCACCTGGAAATACATATCACTGATAATTGAAATGACTATGCGAAATGTGTCATACTGTTCTTAATATATATATAATTATGTAGCGACCAACAAACCTCTATTATTAATTCATTCCTAGTAATATGACCTATACCAAAGTCATTACATTCACTTCTAGCAAAGCATGTTTTATATGGAAAATTCTAGAAGTATTTTTGGAAATCACTGCTTTTCCAGTATGTATTCCAAATGGATTTATGCCATCGCTTCCTTTACGTGCTTCTCCTAAGAATATCTCCCTGCCTAGTTAATAGTGGCATCAATAACCAATTTAGTTTTTATTCTTTTTCAATCTTTGACGACTGAGGCGATATACGTGGTGTCACGCTCCAAATGTATGACTAAATATAACATTATGTAAGTTGGTTATTATTCAGTATGAGACGGGAGGCTGAGATTTTATTTATGTTTTATTTCGTCGTGGGGAATAAATTTCATTTGATAATATTTTGATTCCAAATTCGGTGAAAGTCAATGTTCTGTATATTCATGTTAATGTCCTGGTTGAAGAATGTTTCTTAATGAGAAGATGTTAAATAGATGGGTGGGAACAAAATTTTTCCCGATCTTAATGGGAATGTGTTAAGCGTCAGAGGACGTCTGGAGGGAGGTGAGAGTCTGACGTCGATGACGTTGAAGTTGACGTAGAGAATCCCAGGCTCCCGCCACAATGACCAGGAATTATCCATACGGACAATTCCCAGATAATTACAGTATTTATATGAATAGCATAATCATCGTGTTCGTGGATATATTGTGAGTTAAGTTCACCTCTGGCCCACGTCCATTGCCATGGCCCGGCCAACTATAATGTTTATACGTGCGGCGCAAGTACACCAAGAGTACTTCAGATGGCCGTTGTAATGGGCTTTATGTATGCTGTACATAAGGTAACTTCCGAAATGTACTTTTGATACAAACTCTATATCTTTCTTGAATTGCTTTTACCAGACTGCAATAACCTAGACTAATCTTGAACCTACCTACAGATAGTTTTTAAAAAATAGGATTTCTTTTTTACTTAAATCAGGAACACCAAACCTTCTAACCAGAAAACCTATGCAAAATAAATTCCTCCTGTTTAAAACAACTATTGTTACGAAATAAGCGTGTTTTCAGTTCCTGAAAGATTGTTTTAAAATAGTTACCTCCCGCTTCCTCTATAGTTTTCAGCTGGTCTGAACTGGAAAGGCATCCTTTTTTCTTCCCGAATTATGATAAATTTAAACCACTGGAAGAGGTGGGCAGGGAACCAAAATGCAGATAAGAAGATACGATTGCTAAGTTTCCATACATTGCAATGCACTTCTCCGACTCGACCCTATATATACTCTACTCATTATAAAGCAGCACTGCGGTTGTCATGGTCTAAAATATCTGGTTCAATGTTAGAGTAAGAATATTACTTTAAGGTTCAATGTCCTATATGTGAACTTCTAAAAATTAGAACGGCTGCATTTTTTTTTTACTAAATTAGCGATGCTAATAGTCCTTGAAGGTCTAATAAAGCTGCTAATGGAGACTTGTCGTTAGATACCGATATTGTAATTTACAATGAAATTAATTCTGTCAAGAATGGTAAAGCGTTTCAGTCGCGCATCCTGTGGAAGCTAGGAAGCCCGCTAACATCTACATGGAGCGAAACGTGATTTCCTTAGTTTATAACACAAACTATATTATAGTTCTGTCGTTTATAACAAGGGAGAAAGCAAATGATATATATATGGTAACGAAAAACAAATGGAACATTTTGTTAAACAAATAATTTTAATATTCATTCAAGGCATCTGTGGAATCACATGTATGACAATACTCTGGTATGTCGTGCTTAATAATTGTACTTCATGTGAATGTATAAATCCGCGAAATCTTTAAACAAACGTACATGCAGTTCATCTAAACTAAGTTTAACCTTGAGTAAATTAATGAGATAATTGAACACTAATATCTAGCTTCACATGAAGCGAATGAGAGTCATCAAAATATTGTTGTAATTACAAGATCAGTATTTCAATTGCGCCCCACCAATTAACTTATGGCTAGAAAATCCTCTAGAAAACAATGTCGATTTAAAATCCGTTCTTTGGTCTGAATTTTAAAAATGTCTCGAGTCATTTCAATCAAAATTTCACACGTATGGTAGATCATAACTAAAATTAACGCTAAGGAACTTGGGATATTTTTTCAAATTTACATTTCAATTGTCCCAATCATACTTCGGACTACATTTCCCTTCCATGCATTATACGTATTTACAGTCGGAAAATAACAGTTGCTAGAAAGTCTAATACCTGTCAATACTGGAGTGAGAAATGCTAAAATGTAGGTAGGTAGCTTGTTCCAAGCAGGGGGAACTAATTCTGACTTACAAAATGGTGGGGAGTGACATTTGTCCTTTATCCTTCTCTGAATGGTCAAGTCATTTCTTGATTCATTTAGAAATAATTAGTCCTATACGAAGTCAACAGTCTATGCTTGTTTGAGTAGCGCTTCTGTGGTAGATTTCGCTGCTAAATGACAATAAACACAGGAACACGGAGCACCTGTATAATGAGCGCTGAGATGGTGGTGAAAGTGGTGGGGATGATGAGGGTGGGTAGGGGTGGGAAGACTAGGCAACCCGCCCGCCGCTGCCGCCGTCCTTACGGCCGCCAACCCACTGAACGCCATGGTGGGTGTTGGGTGGTGAACAATGTGAGCTGTACTCATCCCCATGGTCGAAACTGGTGGAGGAATGACCACTGAACCCTCTGATGTCCGAACCCCACCTGCTGGCACCGCACCTCCAGGTGATAGCCTGCTCGATACATGGTGAGGGTTGAGATGGGATGGCACAGGGGGATGATTAACTGGAGGTGGGCCTCTTGTTGGTGGATGAGAAGGTGGTGGTGGTGCTGGTGGGGGGACACCTCCTCCAGATAGTGCAGAGAGCAGTCCACCTGGAGGAAAGCCTGGAAGTCCTCCTGGTATGCTCGCCAGGTGTTTATCTAAATTGGGCAGTCTCAACCCAGGAGGAAAGCTAGCAGCCAAGGCACTGTGCAGCTGGCTGCCTGGAGGAAGAGCCTGGTTCCTGTAGGCCTCTGCTAGCATCCTCCGCATCTCCTCCAGTGACCGTGTGAGTAGGATGATGTAGTTCCTGGCTAGGAGCAGGGTAGCCATCTTGGACAGCTTCTTTACTGAAGGGCCATGGGCATAAGGCATGACCTGCCGGAGGGCGTCCATGGAGGAGTTGAGATCATGCATCCTCTCCCTCTCCCGATGGTTGATCTTCAGACGTAAGCACTCCCGGGATCGCGGGCTCAGGGCCTTCTGTTTCCGGTCGCGCCTCGAAGTACTGCCGCTGCGTTTAGACAGCGGAGAATCGCTTTCATCATCGGAGAAATCGTCACAGTCTACAGAAAGAGGTGTACTCACATCCCCAATCGATTCTGTTGTGTCTGGAGATGAGACGTGAATTTCCATGTTTGATGGGTCAATTAATGTTTCCTCGTCTTGACTCATATCGTTATATTCCAACAGTTATACAGGGCCTTGTTGATGCAGTTATGAGTTTATCAATTTAGTCGGCGTATTATTGCACAGATTCAGCAGATTTAAAGTGAATATTCCCTTCAGGCAAAAATATGTTCAATCCACTGTCAGGTCCACTGAAAAGTCCACCAGAATATATGGCAAATAAATGGTCTTATCCTAAGAAAGTCCTTTCCTTGTGGCTGGTTATGTTTTTAACTTTTGATAACCCGAAGTCTTCTTGTCCTCGTGAAATAAGCTTGTCAGTAAGTGATCCGTTGAATAAACTTAACCAAAGATCTCCGACAATGTCTTGACAACATGGCACGTCTGCCCTCCAAAGAAGAAGTATACTCTGTTTGGAAGCAGAAAGTCGTCTGCTTCAGGTGTTCCTTTCTCCAAACTGTTTTACTCGGTTCTCGACTCAATGACACACCTGACTGCAGGGGGGTACCGCATTAAGTACCTCACACACCTTCACCGGTTAACTTGTGTACAGAAGCCCCACCAGCTTCGCTATCTCTTTTTGGTTCGGGGCCCATCCACCCCCTGCCACTTTAGTTCATCCTACTATGCAGGAGTCGTCACCATTGGTTGATTCGAGATGTGACGTCACATAATAACGAATCGCTGGTGTGTGACCGCGAACCACGGATGGCTGACTGACGGTATAGTCAGTGTTGGGAAACAGTTCCCTCAAGAATATTAACCATCTAAATCGACCTTCTCTTCCACAATGAGCGATTTTGCTCTTTCCCATTCAGCCGCGCCACTTGTTTGATATGTTCACATGTTTTTGAGGATACGATACCGTGAGGCAATTCACTTGCTTATTCTCAAACACAAGACAGGAAAATTAAATAGCCTTCCAAATGAATACTGCCTATGTGGACATTCAGCATATCATAGGTTTCCTATATAAAAGTGGCTTCGGTGAACCGCAGATAAGTTTCCGTCCTCGAACGGATCCAAGTTTAATGAATGTCCACGCAGGGGTCATGCATTATACTTTTTTAAAATTATTTTATTTATCCAGGTTAGAAATAATAATGTGGCATGTGCCATCCTGCTTCTCGAAGATTGGGCACAATGTCTGCTATTCCCCTCGCTCTTGGCTCAAGCTACGATGAGATAACCTAGAAAAACATACTTATACCAGGAAAATCTAGCATTCAATTAGTGTGTAATATATGTGTTAGATATTTATGTGCATGTAATTAATTGTTCCTCATCCATGCATTTATTGTAATACATGCAGGCTAGTAATTCCAATGCATCTTCTTGTAAAGAGTATCTCATATATTTGGTTGATATATGCATGTAGTACGTCAACAGTAGCTAGATCCATAATCTAGCGTTTCTCATAAACGTCTGTCATTCAAAATTAATGCTCCGCCTCAATTATCATGATTAAACCATGCAGTTTATGATCTCCTTTTAGGACTGTCAAAAGTTTTTTTTAAAAAAACAGATATTTTTATCACGCAAGGAAAGCCAGTATACTGACCTATTACGCCCTTGATAATAAGATTCAAGTGCAAAAGTAGACACAGCATGAACAATTGAAAAATAACATTAGACTGAAAAAGGGCATCGTCATGCTCTCGGGCGTCGGACTGTCGGGAAGTTGTGGGGTTCGACGCGACCGACAGTTCGCGGTCCTGAGCCGGGCACCCCTTTCACGTGCTGCGGGGCAATGCTAACCCCTTTGCTGAAGTCCCTTATCGGAGGCAATACATGAATAGTTGCCCTTCTCCAGACGCGTCTAAATTATCTATTAATTATAATCAGTAGGTCCAACAATTAAAGAGCAATCAGCATGCAATTGACGATTTGTTAGCTCAAGCATAGTAAAATAAAGATGACCGATACAGCATGTTTTAAAACGTGTTTGGTAATGACTGATTAGTTGTTAAGAGTTCGATTCAAATATTTCACTATTCTAATCTTCATTAGATTTTAAATCTGTAAACCTAATCACGAGTACTGACATGAGCACACTTCTCGAAAAAGAATCCTGTTCTGTAAGAAATTCAACGATTGATATCAAATAATAACCTAAAATTCAAACGTGAAATTCGTGCACAAAAATGATAAAAAAAAAGAATACGAAAATTATATCGTATAACTTAAGATCATGAACTGCTTGTTCTTGCCATGGGAGGGATATAGGCAATAAGTGATTAATATGGTTCTCTGCTTGAGAACGTGCCATAATGTCATATCGTACCCACGCACGTTATCTCGTGCGTCTAGGGTGTCTGTTCACACATTTATATTGTTTATTCTGCACTCACTGCACTTATATTGTTTATTCTGCATGCACATACATTAAAATGTGAATAATGAGATAACTATAGCTCAAGTCGCAAAGTTAGCTCCCTAATCATTATGAATGATTTCAGACCTATTTCCTCCTCTTGAACCTTGATTGTTCTTCTTTTTTATAATACGTGTTCTGTAGTATAACATGTGTAATATCAGAGCAGGTTGGTACAACTGGCACTTCTTAGAAATTATGTTTGTTTGTCAAGTTACCATGGAAATCTTTTCTGGACCTTGTGGCAATCAACTCTCTCCCATTTCATAAAAACTTAATGATAAATTGGAAACCTCACTGATCTGAATGTTTACTGATGGTTGGAAAGGGGACAGTTTCGAGAGTATCAACTTCGCATGGCTCATTTACAAAACATTTGAAAATTAGAATGGTACTTCATGTGAATTGTTTATCTTCATATATGTGAATTATTTATCTTCATTCATTCAGGCATTGCTCTGAAAACAACATATCTAGAGTGAGTACGCATAGTGTGTATTTCACTTGTGATTCATGTGGGGTTGTCATGGCTACCAATCTGTTTTTTTTACTAAGATTACCGGTAAAATTCATCGGGTCAATTTATGACCCGTTGGTTTCAGTCGCTTAGAATACTGCACTCTTTGCTACGCAACTTCTGCCAAACTCACGCTCCTTCAACCAACTCATTATTTAACCTGTATTTAGTCACTCGCCATGTGAGAAAGGTAAAGTGAAAATAGTTTGTTTCACACAAGAGGGCACTGAAACTGCTCCTCGGCGGCCGTTTTCTCGGGGATAATTCGGCTTCAAATCCATGTATAAACATGACATTGACAAACTGGACATTGTGAATTCGAATCCCAGTGCAGACAGCCTTTTTATATTTGTCTCATTTTCGAGTCATTTTATTTTTTTAATTTCACTAATATCTTCCCATCTGGGACTCAGATTTTTTTTACAACTGACACATGTAGCTATTGATACAATTACCTTTCAATTAGTGAAAGAATTAGAGAGTCTAAGATCGAATTAAGGGAGAAAAGTGAGTTAAAGCCCGCACACACAAAACCCAATTTCAAAAATAGCCCGATTTGGGGTGTACTGACAAATCTGGGCTGAAATACTAGGAATTGTCTGTGAAATTGGGCGTGTTTTTTTGCCCACACACAGCCGATTTGAGTCCCAATTATAGTATTTTGTGTTCCGACCTCACCCCAAACTGAAATCGGCTGTACTTGGCCCACACATACCCGATTTGAAGCTCGATTTGGTTCCCGAAGAGTTCCAGGATTTCATTTTGACTCGACGGGAGCCCAAGTCGGGTATGTATGGTATGGGCGGGCTTTTAGATTGGGTTCGGGGATACATAGGTTCTCTGTTGTAGAGGCATGGGTGGCAGCACTAAGCTTGTGTTTATTTTCGGCGAAAATGGTTTTCGCACGGGACCATGCATGATTTGTCTAGGGATTGTTGGAACATCGCTATCTTGTGTACCTATGTGGGTGCTGGTCATGGCATGGGTGGTTCTTCCCATCAATTGTATGCTTGTTATGGTCCCAGTTGCCTGCTGCAAAAAATGAGGATTTTACCTCCATCATCTTTGTGCTTAGCATCAGGGGGGATAAGACCCCCAGACAGAGTTACTCTTGAGTCCATGGTTGCATACTCCGCTGAGGACATTAAGAACTTTCTAATTTCATCATATGAGATGCCATATCCAAGGTTGTGCAATTCCTCTGTTAAATTCCATGAATTAAATTTGTGCTCTAGATGTACAGAGAAACCAAGATGCTTGGGGTGTTTATGCCAGTGACCATCTTTGTAACGTCAGAAGCACTGTCATATATGCCCTGAGATTGACATGTTTTGGACTTTGTGCCCTTATGTGTGACTCCCTATCATGCAACCAACACATGAACTTGTACAACAGTGGTTCGATGAACTTCACACCTTCTTCAGGTGCTGTTGCAGAATAATACTCATGCCTCATTTCCTTTATGAATGCCATCACTCTAGACCTGAGGATGCCCATTGCCTGATGCACAATCTGCTCATCACACATCACCTCTGTACTGTCACTAATGTCACTTGCGTCCACAAACTGTCAGCTTTAACAGTATTTTTCAAAGCATCTTCCATAGTCACACTTTGATGGCATACAAAGTCACTCCTCCCTGGTTGCCAGTAGAACTTCAAATCTGGCCAAGCATCTGATAATCCCTTTTTGATCTCAGACCTCTTTAAGAGGTCTGAGATCAAATGAGTCACTACTAAATACGCCAATCATTCTTCATCTGATAACATTTGTAGCTGTATGTAAGGTGTTAGAGCTTAGATATGACATCAGGGGAGCATGCCATATCTAACTCACTGATCAGTGATACATTTCGCACTGTTATGCCAACACTTTACCGAATCCGTCCGTTGCACGGACCCACTATCCACATAAGCGCCGCTGTGAGTTAGCCTACTGTGTAGCTATAGGATCGTTGCTGTGATCAGCGAGGCATGACGTGATGTCATGGACCATTGAGGGGGTTTCCCAAGGCTAGTGGACGTGGGTAAACAAAGGGGAATAAGCGCACGTCCTGAATGTCGTAATGTTTTTTTTTCTCCCATTTAAAACAGGTTTAAAACAGGACCAGTTTTAGACCGAAGGGTTTGTAGAAAAAAAGAGGGTTGCACATATAACTATGGTTGGAATTCTTACTACATAAAGAAAACATGTTAATTGGGTAATATATCCCATTTTTACTGTAAATCATTCGATTAATCAGGTTTAATGAGGCCGAAATAAGGCAAAATAATAGGAAAAATATTGATTTCTGAATCATAGGTGTGGGAATCGAAATATTGGCCCCAGCCTTCCCAAAATTCACCTGCATTATGCTCATATTCCCTGCGATATGTACACCAAAGATTGGAGAGATTCAACGAATTTCATTTTTTCTTGAAAAAAAATGGCCTTCTGAAATCAAATGCTGCCCGATTGGGAGAATTAGGGCCTACTCATATCTGTCGTGGGGGGTCCTCCTTCAAATCTGCTATGAATGCACATTAATAATGTCTAACTAAATTCAAATGACCTCACGCTCTCCGCCTGGACAACAAGTTAATAAATTGACATCGGACACAAGTAATTCGGTCTGAGAATCGTTTCCATTGGAAACGCCAGGTATATAAATTAAGTTGACACTAATTGTAAAGTTAAATAGATAAACCAAACTTAACTTGATAATTTCTTAACTTAGTACTTGTTTACCACTCTACCATCATATAAGTTGTTGGTGATATTTCGATCGTCCTTCTGATAGTTGCCTACATCTACTACCTAGCTGTGATAGGAGATATACGTCTTTGTTGCAGATGTCACCTTTAATTTCATTATCAATTCCAAAATTACTTTTGCCAGGTTATCTTGAATGTTATCATTGTTCTGAGTTTCTTCTGCAATGTGGTGCATTTCTCGATATCAAACATAAACATAAAACAGTGATAGACACTTTGAAACTGGGGAGTAATTTGGACTAATCATGGATACAAACCTCTCCTTCAAAGAACATAATATTATATATAAACAACATCAGGTGCAAAATAAATACAAAACTACGTTTTTTTATATAAAGTGAGACACTGTCTGACAGAGAAGAGTAAAAAAGACCTGTGTAAAATTAGTATTCTCCCGCATTTTGATTTTGGATACCTGATCTGTTGACGAAAAACAAAATTTGGCACTTCGCATTATTTTTGGAAAAGCAAAATGGTCTCATGTAGGTCAAAAACACTTAGACCGAAATTTGTTACACCTAGATAAAAGAAGACTGGCTAATGATGAAAACCTATTAGATAATAGAATACTATCAACTAGAAGTCATGTTACAAGGCAGGCAAAATTTAAAATTATTACAGAAACTTTGAACTCATTTACTTATAAATCTGCAATATACTGGAACTCCCTTGAAACTGCTGCTCACCAGGTACAGGACCGGAAATCATTCAGCAAAATTATTGGTTTATATTTAAGTGGAATTGATGTGTTGTAGACCACGCTATATTGTGGCATCTTTGTATATGTGCATTATCATGAGTGTTTTGTGCTGCTTGGTCTCGACCTACCATTACTACTATTCCTACTGCTATACCTTGTTTTATTATTTGTCTCTACTATTTATGAATTTATTAAACAGATTTAGATAGATTGTATTAACTGTTAGCTAGATGAAGTTTATTGTCTCTGTCTCAGTGGCTATGAACTGCTTCTCACTTTAACCAAATACTCCTAGATTAGATATTAGAAAATAACCCTCAAGTTTATTTTTGACATAGTAATGTAACATCAACATTTTTTCCGGTAGCAACTAGTCAGGAACCTGCTGGAAGACCTGGAAGTTACCTTTCAGATACGGGTATCCTTTTTGTACACCTTTCTCGTATGAATAGAAAATGCTTTGAATTGAATATAATTCAATTGTTTGGTCCATCTGAACTTTCCTTAAACACTGTTCAGTTCTTTTTTTTCCCGGTGATATCTAGCTTTCACTAATATGATATCATTGTCAGGCACATTGTTTAAACGCAAAAGCGTGTCATTAGCATGTTCTAGACCTTTGTTAAATAAAGATTTCTCTGACTGAGTTGTCTTTTTGACCAAGGACCATCCCCTTGTCTTTGAAGCCCTTAGTCTTTCATGGCATGCAGCTTTACACAGGAAGCAGTGTGTTGCCCACACAAAAGCTGAGGCTTCGGATCGTGTAAATATGTTTCACATCACATCACCACCACCATTCACATCAATTACAGTTGCAACATCTGTCTTCTCGTTGGGACCATATTGCGACCTTCTTCTTTTCCTCTGAGGTACTTGGGGACATTCATAATCAGCCATGTCCAATCTGAGAAAAAAGAGGTGAACTTGATATTCTACATTCTACTCATCTGGTAGTTCCATTACAACCATTATATATATGGCCACTTCTGCCATTGTGGAGAAATTCAAGAAAAAAAGTAATATTGCTAGCAATTATGCTTTTACAACATTTTATCCACCACAGATTCTATGATGATAAATGAGCATGGAGAACCTTCATTTTATGTATCTCTGGCAAAGATTACAAAACTATTGCAAAGAAACTCAACTTCGTAGCCCCCCCCCCCCCCGCACCTCCTATTTCAAAAGAACATATTATATAATAATGAAGTAAAGTCTCTCATTTTGTCTACAGTGATCTCAAAGGAGCATATTCATTAATATTATTTACTGTTGAATGACCAAATATGCCTTGAATTTTGTTCCCGAGTTTTCAGGAGATACCCAGTGCAACCACAGCAACCATATAAATAATATTATAAATGTGTTTCGAGAATAAAGAATACATAATTATTTTTTCGCCTTTTGCATCTCCAATGGTGAAAATAACGATATAGACCTAATAATCTCCACTGACTGCGTCACCTCATTCTCTGTGTATTTTCTTGAGTTTAAAAACAATCTTAAAAAAACCCAGAAGTAAATCTCAATTTCAGCTCCTTCCTTTTTAAAAGTATTGTTAAAAGTGTTATCAAAAGGAAATATTGTAATAAAATAGATAAAAAGGTAAATTGACACACTAAAAGTTCACACACTTGACCTGGTGAAACAGGAAATATATTCATCCAGTCATAGTCTAATAAAAGGGCAATGTGAGATAGTCTTATCTGAAAAACATTTCCACATTTTAGAAAGTGTTCTAAATAATTGTGAATACCCTTATATCTCTAGGATGTGTCAGTTGTGTCACAACTAACCTAAACAATGTACCAACTTCTTGCAGTGACAGTGTCAAGTGATCTAGCCGAACTGCTCGTCGTCCACTCAGTGATGGAAAGTTTTATCTTTTTTTTGTTATTTCATCACCTCAATCATTTTCTTAATATATTTAATATTGAATCATTCAATAATGGATTTAACGTCTTTATCAAATTAAAGACAACACAATTGTGTAAATTTCAAAATAATGGTTGTATTTAAGGGGTTCACTAACGCATGCCTCATCATATGCCTCTCTATTAATAAGAGTCACATAGGATGTTCAGGCTCAATTAGTCTTTTTAATCATCATATACTGTAAATGTATTTATTTTCGCGCAGATAAATTTTCGCGCACTAACTACTTAGACACTTTTTCGTGCAGATTTAAATTCGCGCACTAAGGAAGTCTCACACCCTGTGTAGGCAATAATTATACCTTTCGCGCAGGATTAATTTTCGCTCACAAAGGTGGGTGCGGGAATATAGCAAAAATAAATACTGCACGAACATTAATACGTTTACAGTATATCGACTATAAATTAGATAAAATGGCTGAGAGCTGGTCAGACATTGTGGGAAATTGGCACAAATTGTGCTTAAATGCACCAAGGGTTAGGCGTCTGCCGTAACCCGAGGTGCATGAGCACTTGGTTACTGAAACCCGAGGTTCGTTCCACATTTATTACACCCCTTTTTATTTTTTATAGATAAAGAAGCATGAATGATTCCAAATAAAAGAAGAAATTTCGGTTCCCCCCCCCCCCCCCCCCGCCATTTTGTATGCATTTTGCGAAACATGTAATGAAAAATAAATAGTCCGCCAGCTGCAGCTGCAGCAATTGTCAGTCAGACCAGACCTCTGGTCAGACCAACAGCAGATGGCTATTTCTCTGTCTATTTACTTATTAAAATTTATCTAAATTTTGAAACTTTATATTTATTATTTCGAGAGAAATTAGGGAGAACGATTGCTGATCAAGTGGCGGCGCATCAATACATAATTTGACTTCTGGTGATCAGGCTTAGCTGGCGGACCTACTTGTTGTATGCACGTCCAGGTGCATAGTTTACATGTTATGCACCTGCTTGTCCAGGCGGGCGTTTCATAATCAAGACCAGCGCGCGCTATTGGAGTTAACAACAGTATTCCGTTTCATAATGATTTAACGCAACGACACATTTGTACGTAACGCTTCTTAATGAACAACTATTGTGGTTAGTCAACGCAACGCAGAAATCGTTGCGTTAATATAGCGCGGAATTTTTCATTTACTTATTATTAATATAATCGTTTCATTGTGTCATCTAAAATGTTACTAATATTAACTTCAGTAATTTAGCTCAGTACCATGAAGAAAAATAGCCATTTATCGGCCAATTTAGTAAGTTTTTGGGTCGGAAATAAATCCCTATATATTAACGGGATGTTCTGTTCCATAACACAAGGCAGTGCATGGACATGGTTCTGTGTGCCAGGCCTAGGGCTCGCAAGACTTATTGGGATTTCTTTTAAATTTGTAACGCAACACAAGTAAGTATACCCCAAACCTCTCAACCATATCATATATGAACAATTCAATAAAAAAATATACGTCATTTGGGTTGAAAAACAACATCTCTGCCAGAGGCTAAAATACCTATCTCACATTATTTTCTTTGGTATTTTTTAATCCAGGGGAGAAAAATCGTCTAGGGGGATGTATTCTTCGACGTTTTTTTATATATTTTTTTAATCATGAGACGCCAAAATGCTTATTTTCATGCCATCACCACACATAAAAAACTTGAAATCGCACCAAAATTACTTACAACATTGCCCATGATTGGTACACCCATTGTATCCATAGAAAAATCTGCTGATTTTTCCCAGCTCTACGGAGGCGTTAAGGATGCCAAGAAAGTAGGCGCGAAAAAATTAATGTCGCCGTAGCGGGGGTCTAGTTCTCGTCAATAAATGAATTAATATTGACAGCAATTATTTTCTGTAATGTTTCTTATAATGTGTAATAAACACTAGGAAAAATAAATAAATACAAACAAATTTCTGTAATACCTGAGATGGTAGCAGCAAGCAAAAATAGAATATTCCCATAGCGGGGGTCTAGATGGGGACAATGTCGCCGTATCGGGGGTCTAGATGGAAACGGATGTCAGGGATCGGGGGGGGGGGGGTCGGAAACTATTTTTTCTAGCTTTTTACCAACCAATCTTGCCTCTAAATATTTAAACATAACTTATATTCACCTTCATAAACAACCGAAACATGTATTCAAGTCAATATAACATAAACACAAGGGGAACACAGTGATGGGTACCTGAACCAAAATTTCCAGGTAGGGGGGGGGGGTAAGCACCCGACCCTTTTAAAAACAATGTGTAAACAATAAAACAGTATTATAATTAAATTATGAAATATCATCCTTTCTTTGTACCAAAACAAGATATATAAGAGCTTTTGTCTTAATGTCTAATATATGATCCAAGTTCCATAAATGTACAAATAGGACAGACAGGAATCCTCTGCCATCCTATGCTAGCTCTGTCTGTCTGTCTGTCTGTCTGACCTCTATCTCCAACTCTCCCCCCCCCACCTCCCTCTCTCTGTAAATTGTTTTTATCTCCCTCTCCCTCTTTGCTCAGGCACTAAGAGTTTGCAAGATGAATAATAACAGATCAATTGTCCCCGACCTAGGCACCTGCAGATTTGAGCAAGATTTATTCCTTTTCTTAAGAATTTATCTACCATGACAAATTAAAGGGGGAATTTGGTTACAAATTGGCTTTATATGCATATCATAGTTACCCCTATCATAGTTAGCCATTTCGTTTTGCCAAAAAGTGGCAATAATATCTCCTATATTTTCCCCAAAAAACGTTTAGTAAATGGTCGGATTCCTAGTTATGAGAAGTAGAAAAAACTGCCTCTACAATCCAAGTGCCGAAGGCACTTATTCAAGGAAATATGGTAGCCTACCAACATTGGTGTTGTCACAAACAATACGACTGCATGTCTCTTGTACTGAAGGTTGAGATATGCTCCGCTAATTTGGTTCCCACACTATAAGTAGATGGCGTATTGTTGAATTCTTCTAGCGCTCGCTGGCTAAAATTAGCGGGCGCTAAAATCGGTTGTTAGCTTAACGAATGACACCTTGATTAACGCATGGTTAACGCAGGCTTTATGAAACGGGACTAGCGAACGCGCGCTATTTTGGTCGTTACCAGACCATCGCTGCGTTCCGTTTTTTACCGAGCGCTGCGTTAATTATGAAACGCCCGCCAGGTGGTGCATACAATGCTGAAGGTATAAGCAACTACAACACAGGGGTGTAATAATGTCATGTCCCTGGGGTGGGTACAGTCCCGATATATTATGATATATGTGTGTGTACATACATGTGTACATACTTACATGCATACGTATATATATATATTTGATTATTATTCATGATTATACATTATACATACATTATTCATTATTATTCATGATTATAATGTATACATACATCTATAATGCATATATCTATGTATGCATGTATGTTTTTGTTGTATTTATACATGTCAGTTGAGGGATTAATGTTCAATACAGTTTGTTTATAGCATTTCCGATTCCTACTGCATGAAACAATGTTGAACTGCAGGCTATAACTGTGCAGGCTAATTGTGCAGTATATTTAGTGTTTTTTTTCAGGAAGCGATTTTTCTGAAAGTGAAAGTGATCAGCTGAAGATTTCTGAAAAGAATTATATTACAGAATCGACTAAGAAATAACTTATACTAAAAAATATAAATGCTAATATTGCATCTAAATACCCAAGAACAGAATCTCTATGGAATAGAAATCCTATGACAAACGTTTGGTGGATAGACATTTTAGTACTATAATTTGACATGCTTGTGAAGTGACTTTTGATTTAGATAATGTGCTTAGAACTACATGATGCATTGCAAGCCTCACCTGTTTCCTGTCATTTTAGAAATTCATTAGTCAATGAATAGTTTTTCGCATACTTCAGTTATTAGTTTAACAATCTATTATGGCATTATTGTTAAACATAAACTGACACCATTGGGTCCATTTCGTGAGAATAGGTCACTTACACTGTATTTACCTCTCAAAATATAATGTGTACTGAGGAAAACCGGATTTTAGACAAAATATTAATTTGTGCCAAACTTAACATAAAGTGTTTCGCATCAGGTGTATCTATATTCTTTCCTTCTTTTTTTCAAGGAATTATAATTCAATTTCATGGCAACCATCAACTATGCAATTTCTAGCAAGATTATCACAAATAAAACCCTGGTCAGTGATATATATATTCTTATTTTAAACGATTGTATTTAGTTAGCATTTTCATTGAGTTTTGTATTTTATCTTTTTTTCTAGATATTATTGACCTACCTACCTGATAGATAATATCACTGAGAATTTGTTTCTGAACATTGTTTGTTCCTATGGTTACTATATATCTCTTGGTTTCCATGGCAACATGCAGTGTAATCTGGAGCATTGTAGATGAGGGGTTCTGTTTTTCCTTTAGTAACAATTAGATCAGTTTCTATAGATTTGAGAAAGCAAGTGGTCTTTACGATATATGGACTGGGTTAAGTCATTGCTATGGTTTGTATGACGTGTTTGTTCCCATGGTAACATATTTATATACTACAAAACCTCATTAATAAAATAGATATTAATAAAGTACAATAACATAGTTTTGATCCTTCTGGAAAATTCCTTTGTATAAGAACTGAGTTTAATGTCCTGTTTCTTAAATGAATAGCCAAGGAAATGACCATACTATGGGTTTGAAGTAGGTTTTTATGAGATCCAAGATGACCGATAAAACATTCCATTTGAATAAACCACTTATTTCTATCTAGTAGAGTATCAAAAATGGTATTTTCTCTTAAAGTTCAGTGTATTTATGACAATTCCTTACTATTTTATCAGCTGTACAGTGTATTACACGGAAGCATGTTATCCGACATGCAACTTTTGAACCTGCAATTGTTTATTTGACAAATAGGTTAATTGTCGTCTTGACAATTGCCAAACAATTGTCAAACGTTCCAAAATATAATTAGCAATGAACACATTTTCAATAAACACATGTTCCATTAGATTCCTCACGTTTTATAAACATACAATCGCATTTTAAATGATTATTCCATTTAGAACGTCTTGCTTTTTTCAAGAATAGAAGAAGAATAGAAGAAGAATAGAAGAATAGGAAAAATGATATATTATTTACAATTAAATTTATAGATAATAGCTCCTCCCCGACGGGCACTGAATGCAATTGAGTGTGATAGCACTGTGATCATTTTGTGATTGACCGCAAACCAGTGAAGTGTGATACATATGGCATTGAATCACAGTGAAATGAACATGCCATTAGCCATCATTATGTGAAATCCATTGCGTCTATTTCCTCCTATGCTGTTTGTGATCTCACACTTGTGTTGGATCAAGTTCTCATTCATATTCATTTATGTTTGTATTAAACATGTGTTAATTAACCAATTGTATGTGAGAATACATACTTTCTTAAAAAATGTTCTTCAACAATATGGGTGTGATCTCAATTGCACATATATGCGCATTCAAAATCGCGTCTAAATACTCATAATAATGCAGCCACAACTGGACAATACCTGGCACTGCTCACTCACCTGGCATTCACACTTACTGTCGCGCATCTTACACTACATTCTCTGACACTCATACTCACTCTCTGATACCAAGTCAAAGAAACCCCTACACACAAACCTAAATGATGTTTTCCTGTTAATGATGATCATCATAGTATCGGTATTGTAAATTGGTTGTTAATGAAGGTGAATATTTTTATTGGCCATATTACATTACATAATAAATTATTTCATCTTCTTTTCCAAATACGCATAACAGACAGCGCTGTTATATTTCATGCGTTGCCCTTGCTGTTAAATTATACCGATCTAACATTAATATGATATATATAGTATTACTGTTTTGTTCAGTGTTTATACAATTCGATTTCAATAGCTACACAATTGACATAGCTTAAAGCGCACTTCTGCGATCTTACACAACATGATTACCTAGAGGATTGTATTACTAACTACATTCGAATATCTCTACTACTCTTTCATAATTGCCGTACTATGCGATCTCTGCCCTTCTGTTTCAATATCCCAGCTGTTCTTACACTGGTACATTCTAGTGGATAATCTTAGACATTTGTTGATTTCGCCGCCTGGTTAAAACAATGAGACCAATTAAAAACAATTTGTGTTCATATTACCTCTGCGTTACCTCTATACAAATCCAATAAGGACTATTTTAGTTGCTGGTGTTCGACAATTGTTTTGAGGTTACCTGCTAGCTCATTCATAGAGCTCTGCCTTCGTACATGATCGATTTCCTATATCTTTCAGTCTTTGGTAAGATCAATTCTATGTTTGCATTCATATCTCTACGTAATAACCTCTCCTTATTTAATACATTCTCTTCTTCCCTATATATGTGTACCATGCTTATCAGCGTTGCTTTCCTACGGAGGTCTAATGCCAAGAGATTGGATTCTTTCATCTTAGATTTTAGTCTATACTTTCATTTTGTCCATATGCGATTCTCATTGAATATTTATATGAACGATCTAATTCCTGAGTTAATCCTTTGTTGGTTGTGCCAAAAAAGGAACACGCGTATTCACAGATTTTATAGTCATAATATTATGTCAACTAATTGATGGAATTATATGGGCACCTCTCATGAAACCTCGACCTAATTCCTATACAGGTATACCTGCATTATCAAAAGGATACTGATCTGCATCATTCGGCATCAGGTTTTATTCCATGTACTGGCTGAGAATTATAGAGAATAGTAGGAGAGAGAACTAATAGACAAATGAAACTTTGTCAACGTTTCATGAGAAGTGCCCATATATATATATATATATGGCATGTGTTACAGGAAAATGAGTCACAAGTCCTTGGGAGATTTTAAATTTGAATCATTATTGGTCAGTAACTTCATGTAGGGTGGGATACTTCTTTTTGGTTGGTCTCAGAGCCTAATCTATACACAGAAAACAATTCTATTATATATGTTCGAAATAATGGGAATGGCACATTAGCCTTAGCTAATAGCCTTAACCATTATGCAACTTGTAGTCACCAGGTGGCAGTACTGTTTTCGCCAGGTGGCGCAAATGGGAACTGGGGTGCATTTACAAATTCTTTTACAATAAAAAGACCGCTAGTACATGTGTATGGCATTAATACCACTATAAATATTCCACATCATGTACATAGGGATATCATAAGTGATATACATCTATAGTTTAGGTGTGTTATGTATCTGTTTGATATTGAAAAATGCTGTAATCAAAACACCCTAATGATTGTACATATAAATTGTCCCTATACTGGCCTGGCTAAGACAGAGCTATCTAACAACTGGTACACATCAAATAGGAGGCTGCTATGCTTCAGGCTCACAAAGAGGATGGTAGAATTGGTGAGAATAAAATGATGCATATAAAGAAAAGGCAACAGATGCACTGCCCTAAACTCTCTCCTATCCCCCTCACTCTGGTTCACCCCTTCCCGCTCTCTCCACTATCCCTTCTCTCTTCCCACCCCTCCTGCCTCCACACTCCCCTCTCTCCATCCCTCCTGCCTCTCTCCCAAATCTTTCTCCTCTCTCAGCTGCCTCCCTCTTTTACTTACGCTCAAAATGCCATGAGAATTTGCTAATTTTTGCAGTTATATTGCGTTATGCCCTTAGCGTGATCATCACGCGATCATTGCGCAATAATTATTGCGTGAAAAGCGTCCACTCTCATCACAGATCTATGGCGAGATGATTGCGCATTAAAAATCGCGTAGAATCGCGTTCATTTGCCCGTCGGGTCCCTCTCAATTAGCAAAATTTATATTTATGGTTTCATGTATGTATAAACATAATAATATACACGTGTAAGACAGATATCCTGCTATTATTAGGCCTGTGCCTGTTTTTGGACAGTTACATAGCCATTTGCAGTGCCAAGTAAAACCCAGGTTGCATTGGTAAACTTCAGCCAAACGTTCCAAATTATAAGAAGCAAACATCATGGGCAAAAAAACAAATAAAAGGTTACATCAGATTTCCTCCCAGCCATAAGCATACAATTGTATTTGAAATGTTGTTTTTATAAAAGAAATGGGAAAAAATTTGTCTTTCTATGATGCTGGTTGAATTAATTTTGAAAATCCAAGATGGCTGCCGAAAAGTTCTATTTAGAACGTTGTATATCTTTCCATCAAAACGAGTATGAGAAGTGTACCTGTTCAGAAGAGTACATGAATGTCAATTCCTCACTTTTATTTAGGTAATCATCATTATACCAATCTGTAACCTTTCAAAAATCATCCTTTTAATTAAATACATCAGTTTCCAATGTTACCTCATGTATGGTGAAATATCTCATAAGTCACACCAAATCACAAAATGTCAATATCAGATCTTAATCGATAAGGGTCTTAGCTTCAAATTGGTATAATATGGTAGTGTTGTTATTTCATGCGAGCTAACTCCTAAAAAATGGGTTATATAATGAGTACATATACGTTAGAATATGAGTTTAATCATTTTGATAATGTTATGCATAGATTTACCTGATGGTATATTATTATACTTATCATTCTTCATTTATTCTAACTGTTAATGCAAACCTATAGAACTGTATAATCCATGTGCAAATGTGTATACATGCTGTTTGGTAAAAAGAAAAAAATCTGAAAATAAATATCGCCATGAATAATGTCATCATTGAACTGGTACCGAAGTACAAATACTTAGGAATTATCATTGACCAGCATCTCACAAAGTTACCACAGCTCAATAGTATGATTAATTAGCAAGAATATATTATACGTATTCAGGAAAATCCGTCACAACTTAACAAATGATGAGGCCGTTAACATCGCCAAATCAAAAGTATTATTTCTGTTCGACTATGGTCTATTTTCTCTATATACATTGAATGAAAGCAATAATTACAAAATTTCAAACTCTACAGAATAAGGTTCTAAGGTCCGCAATACCACACTTACACAACGTCAGTATATATAATAAAGATCGTTGGACATAATGAAAGGTTATGAATATAGAAAACAGAATTATATTTGATATTAGTAAAATGGCCCACAATGAGGTTTATATACATAGCAATTATCAACGCTCAAACAGACCAACACGACGAGCTGAGGCGCCCACTTTAAAGAGACTTGAGGTTCAGATCAAATGCTTGTATAATGGAATTAGAAGACCTTGGAACTCTCTCCTTGCTGAACTCAGATTAATCGGTGACCAAAACACCTTTAAATATAGACTAAAAAGATATCTGGTGGGTTTACAAAAACAATAAAGAAAGTAAAGAAATCTAGAGCCTGCTCTATGTAATATCGGCTGACTCTGATATTGTACATGCCTGTGTTATTGTGGAAATTCCTATTTTCATTTATCTCATTGTAGATTAAGGTGATTTTGAGTACCTTGATTTATTCATTGTAGTGATTATGACTGATTACACCCATAATTAGCTATACTGAAACCTGTCCCGTGCTGTCTGCCTATGCTTACTATTGTAAAGAGCAATTACGTGTGTGCGCCTCTGTGTTATTCTGGAAATGTTATCGATACTATATAGGGTACGAACCAACCCATTAGGATTATATGAATTAGATTCAACGCTGGGATTGGATTTTAATATTTGTTTATTATACTTTTAATTGCCAGGCTCTGATGTGTCAGGCTCTTAGATTTTGTAAATTAAATTATTCAAGATAATATCTGTAGTAAATATCTTATGATCCTATATAAAATGCTTGTAATTAGACTATTACATATAAACGAACCATTTTTGTATAATTAAATCAGCACGTCCTGAGAAAATTGTAACTGTTACATGATGTTCTATTGCTGAATAAAATCTTAAATACAACCACTGTAAAGTATAAGATTACTGTTGTATTATATAGACATAAGACAACCTCTGTTATTCTCAGTTTGAACCTGAATATAGTGTTGGAGTGGGAATTAATGGTATTCGTTATTTGACCGCTAGGAGGAAGAGGGGCAGATGATTGGTTACTGGGGGCCGATTCGTCCCAAAGTTGTTCTAAGTTAGGCTCAATTACATAGTCCATTCCAATGGTCAGCTATCAGGGGTAGCGCGGCAGCTTAGCACAGAAGAGGGACTTAGCGATATAAGTAACTCAATTGGACAAAGGTACTTGTGACCTTGGGGTTCAGACGGT
Organism: Sthenelais limicola; assembly: GCA_942159475.1. Classification (NCBI taxonomy): domain Eukaryota; kingdom Metazoa; phylum Annelida; class Polychaeta; order Phyllodocida; family Sigalionidae; genus Sthenelais; species Sthenelais limicola. Next base: position 62,828,456 of record OW804097.1, on the reverse strand, counting down.
TCGGCCCGCGCTCGATCTAGTCAGACATCAGAGAAGAGGAATATGGTTTTCAGCAAGGCTTTATTCTCCAGACACAGGCTCACATCATCATCCAAGGAATGGCCAACCGGGAGTGACAATTTCACATGGCCCACACTTGGCCTTATATACAACTCAAGCAATAAAATAGACATAAAATGGTAGCAAGGTGTTGACAGGTTAAGTCGTCCCATACGTCCCTTCAGACGAGTTAGATACAAAGGTGTAAACAGATTTATGTAGGGAACGTGTGGATTGAGTGACTTCCAAGAACCCAGGTCGCAGGGGTCATTCCAACCTAGAGAGACTCGTCCCTCTCCGTCCCCTCCTGCTACAGAGCCCCCTTCTTGGTCCATTTTCGTCCCTGAGAATGCACTCAGATCCACACATTGCAAAAAGGTTTTAACATGTAAAAGTACAAATTCACACAAGAGAACAAAAACTGTCAATTCAAACCCATACCCGCAATACTTGAACTTACTCTATCAATTATAGTGGTTTCTAACTTAACAATCAATCAATACAAAAGAGAATCAAAGTAATACACAAGTCCGGCGATAAATCGCCTCATCTACCGTTAACAAGAAGATTAGTCTGTCTAAACAGACAGCCCTTGCCCTCCAGGGGGCGGTTCACTACAAACACCAACGTGGACACGAGCCCACATCTGCTATCTCTCAGTAGCGGCTACTAGGATTTCACACCCGATAGCGGTCCGTCTGTTGTGGCAAGCCAGCCACGCCCGGGCTCTCACCGCAAGAATGCGGTATAGCACACACACATCAAAAATATAAATCTCAAACTAAAATGTCGTTATACACTACTGAGGGTGTCATAAAATGGTATAAAAATACTGTCCAAGGCACAAGAGTACCGAGTACTAAGTGATTATGAAGAAACTTTATGAAAAGTTCAGCTTCTCTCGCTCAGGCAGCACTTGTTGTAGAATTTCTCGCCAAATCGACTAAAGTTCAGAATAGACACAACCTCGCCTCGCTGGGTCTAATGTAGAAGGAACTGTCACATTGGGGAAAGAGACACTGGGTCTCAACGGGAAGGCACTCAACTCCTCTCCCCAGAGAAGGGAAAGTAATAGAACTTTTCTCTCAATCAAGCACAAAACTAAATTACACACAACTTCTCATCCCAGAGAAGGGAAAAATACGGGGTGGAGACACACACCAGCTATATTATTCGGCTGACTTTCTGGAGGTGGCCTTGACTTCCTGGGTGAATGTTATACCATCCTCTCCCGATGGTTTGAGGGTATGGAGGTCAGTTTCCTCCTGATCGGGGAATCCAGGCCAGGTAGGTAGTGATGGCGGTCCTTCGGGCTGTATTAATAATGGCCGCCCATCCTGCGTTCTCCAAGTGAAGCGCCGAAAGAAACTTATTCTCCTGATGGGCCCCTTTCTCGTAATTTCCCACCGTTGTTCCTCCAGTTCATGGATGATACCAGGGGGCACAATCATGTCAGCCAGACGAGGGTGGGAGTCGAGAGGATTGAATCTTCCCCCACTGATCACCTCAGTCTGCCTGGGAGGTACTGTGGCCATCTGGACGACTAGCTTTCTTGGTTTCTGGTTTTCAGCGTAAAACCATTTCTTCCAGCAATCCCCTTGTGCTGCTCGACAATTCCCACGTATCTCCGTCCTGGTCTGGTTCTGGAATGACCAGCCCTTGGCTTGCCTCCGGAATGCAGGGGGTGTCTGGGTCTATTGTGGGGTCTGCTGGGGGTGTGGGTGGGGGAAGAGGGTCACCGTGGCCCGAGGCGATCCCGGTGGTCTGTGGGAGTGAGTATTTCCCATCATACTCGGTCTTTCTAGAAACTCCTGGACTTGCCCCCTCTCGTAACTCTGGGGCAAGCATGTTGGCCATCCTTTTGGCAGGGATGCGTATTGGAGGTGACTTCTTTGTTACATCCCTCACAAGCACAGTTTCCTCCAACACATAGGGCGGGGTCCGGCCCAGGTCATTCCGGGGAAGAGGTGTTGGCCCATTCCCAACCAACTCACTGAGGAGGGGCATGGACAGCTGCGCGACAGGAGGGGGTGCTGCTATCGCCTCCAGTGATTTTCGGGGGCCACCTCTGCTGGTCCTATGGGGGTGGGGGGTTTTGGATCTCCCCTTTGACCTCCTCTTCTCAGGGGCGGGGATCGGTGGAGGAACTGCTGTCACTTTCTGTCTCTTGTTTTCCTGTCCCTGAGAATCAGCCCCCCCCCTGCCTTTTTCGTCATGGGGGTGGCTCTGGGGGGCCCACCCTCCGGGGAAGGGGGTAGCTGTGCCAGTAGACGGAATCCCCGGTCATACATGACCGCCTCATGGGGTGTGGCCTTCCTCCCACTGAGCGGGCGGCCCTTGGTGACCACGTAGATGCTCGCTACGGGCTCCTCCTGCTCGGCTTTCGGGGTGCCATGTTTGGCCAAGCGATGGTCCCCAAGCTCTCTCCTCCGGGCAGTGGCTCGGATCTGTGGACAGTCTGGACACTGAACACCAAAGATGATGTCCTCGTGTGTTTCCTTGTGTTTGCGATGATCGCGGCGATCGCTGAAATGTAGAGGGCAGTAGGGACAGACCAGGTCTGAGGCCATCGTGACTCTGAATGTAGGGTCAGGAGACGAGTGGTCTTTTATAAGGGTGGTACCATCCCCTCCCTCCCCTGGAGGACACAGGCCTGGACACCTTTCCCTTTTGTAGGTGACGGGGACGACTCGGCCCAACGGCTTTGTTTCTTCACATCTTTTTATTCCCACAGCTGATTGTTCTTTAATTCCAGCTCCTGTCAGTGCCCTCACCCTCCTCGTCTGGTCAATCCATTCGTCTGCCACACCCATCGGGGCCTGGAGTGTGATCTCCCGGCCAGATGGACACCCAATACTCATTTCATGGCTCATCTGCTCACGCTCCCCGCTCCTGGGTGGTGCTTTATGGTCAATCCGGTAAATCACATCCTCACCAAGGGTGGCGGCCTTCATGATGTCCGCATGAATCACCTTTTGAAGTCTTCCCTTCCTTACTCGATATACCATGTCACTTAAGACATCAATGATTTCCCACGGTCCTGTCCAGAAGCGTTGGAATTTTGGTGATCTACCCAATTACTTTAAAGGCTGGTATACCCATACCCGCTGGCCCTGGGTGTACGTGATCTGCTTCACATTCTTGTCATAGTACCCCTTCTGTTTCTGCCTGGTCAGCTTGATGCTCATAAAAGCTATTTTATGAGCAACCTCAATCCGCTCCAACATGTCAGAGATGTACTCCTCCTGAGAAGTGGTCAATCTCTCCCCATGGGACGGATACACAATATCCCATGGCATACTGGTCTCTCTCCCCATGGCTAAGTAATTTGGAGTAAACCCCGTGGCTGGGTGTTTTGAGGCCCTGTATGCTGCCCCCAGGTAGGGCAAAAATCTGTCCCAGTCGCTATGTCTCTCATTCACCATTCCAGTTAGCATTGTGGTCAAGGTACGATTATATCTCTCGATCTGCCCGTTTCCAATTGGGTGGTACGAGCAACACCTAGTCTTATCAATCCCTAGCAGTCTTGCCACCTCTTTGAATAAATTCGCTTCAAAGTTCCTCCCCTGGTCTGAGTGCCATATAAGCGGAACGCCATATCTGCACACTACTTCAGCCACTAAGATATCTGCTACCGTTTTGGCAGTAAAGTCAGGTATTCCAAAACATTCTGTCCATTTTGTGAACAGATCTCCATTAACCAGGATATATCGATTACCATCATCAGACTTGGGGAATGGCCCTGTGATGTCCATCGCAATCTCTTCCCACGCTCCTTTGAGTGGTCTCTCTCCCAGGTGAGTCCTTCTCTGTTGGGGAGGGGGCTTTCTCTGCTGACACACAACACACATGGAGATAAAAGTAGTGGCATCTTTGGTCATCGTCGGCCAATAACACGATCGTTTGAGCTTACTAATAGTCTTGTCCCTTCCCAAATGGCCACCCATCGGTCCAGGATGTATCATCTCCAGATATCCCTTCCTGGCTGATTGGGGTACATACACTTTCCAATCTCTGCTGCCAGCTGGCGTCCACCTCCATATTCCCAACAAATCATGCTCAACAGCCAAGGATCCAAACTCATTTTTCAACCACAGCCAGTCACTATCTGGCAGCCGCTCATTGATCTCTGGTGCATTACCATCTCGCAGGGCTTGCTTAAACAGCATACACAGAGGGTCATTCTTTTGGTTTTCTTTCATCACCACCTGTCCTCCATCCCAGGTAATTGTCCTAAGGGTAGTGGGCTCGCTCTCACCCTCCTCCAGATCAATCCTATGACACTGGCCGCAAGGGATGCGTGAAATGCCATCGGCATTCTGATGTTTCTTTCCCGCTCTGTGTTGTACTTTGAACGTATACATGGCTAGCTCTTCCACCCAGCGAGCAAGTTGACCTTCTGGCTCTTTGATGTCCAGTAGCCACTTCAAAGCACTATGGTCTGTCCGAACCAAAAAATCTCCGCCGATGAGGTAGGAGCGATATTTCCTCACCCCACAAACGATAGCAAGCAACTCCTTCCGAGTCACACAATAATTCTTTTCCGCTTTATTTAACGTGCGCCCTGCATATCCTAGCACTCTCTCATGTCCATTTATCACCTGTGAGAGGACATAGCCAATCCCCAGGCCACTGGCGTCTGTATCAAGGATCATTTGGGTGGCTGGATCTGGAAAGCCAAGCACCGGGGCTGTGCATAACGAATTCCGGATTGCATCCATAGACTGGGTACAAGCCTCATCCCAAACGTAAGGTACATCCTTCTTGGTCAGTTTAAACATCGGAGCTGCCACCATAGAGAAATCTTTGACAAACGCTCTATAGTACGAGCAGAAGCCTAAGAAGCTTCTCAACTGCTCTTTACTGGAGAGGTAAGGCCATGTTCTCACTATCTCGATCTTGGCCGGGTCAGTGGCTACACCCTCCCCTGATACTATGTGCCCAAGGAAGGCCACAGACGCCTGAAAGAGCTGACACTTGCTAGGTTTGACAGTCAGACCAGCCGTCTTCATTCTCTCAAACACTCTTGCCAGTCTATCAGCACATTCCTCCACGGTCCGGCCATGCACTATTACGTCATCCAAATAGACAAGACACTGCTCTCCGACCAGACCAGCCAGAACTGTCTCCATCAATCGCTCAAATGTAGAAGGAGCGTTCACCCGACCAAAAGGCATAACGTTGAATTGATACAGGCCCCGATGCGTGCAAAAGGCCGTTTTTTCTATACTACTCGCATCCATCTCCACTTGCCAATACCCGCTCGCCAGATCGAGCGTGCAAAATACGCTGGCGCCTCTCAGAAGGTTGAGAGTGTCATCCATCCTAGGTAGAGGATAAGCATCTTTTTTTGTGATTTATTCTATCTCGGATACATTAGACACTATGTGTCCGATTAAAAACATCCTTATCAGAGATAATAATGACCCATGGATTACTAAAGAGATCCTGATCTCAATTAAACAAAAAAACCTTGCTAGGAAAAAAGCAAAACGCACTGGCTTACTATCCGATCTTAATGAAGCTAAAAGATTAAGAAAAATCGCCAATAAACAACTAAATAATGCTAAAAAAAATTATATGCATCAAACTCTCTCTAATGTTAACGATCCTAAGAAATACTGGAAAACCATAAACATGCTTCTTCCCTCCAAAACTACTACCTCAGAAATTAGCCTAACAAATGAGGATGGAACTTTAATATCAAATTGCAACCTAGCAGACTACATAAACAACTACTTTGCAAATATCACTGCTAATCTTCTTACTGATATGAATAATGAGCCATGGATTCCCCCGTTGCCCAACCTTCAAACTGAACTAACTGATATTGCAACTAATGAAATTGAGATGCTTAGTCTAATCTCCAAAATTAACCCCTCCAAATCATCTGCCATTGACAACATCTCAAACTCGGTTGTAAAAGATGCTTTTACCATACTACTTCCTGAAATCACTGCTTGTATCAATTTATCCTTGTCTAGCTGCATCTTCCCCAAACTTTAGAAAACTGCTACAGTGGTCCCCCTTTTTAAAGGAGGTTCTTCTTCCCAAGTCAATAATTTTCGTCCTATTTCTTTGCTTCCTACCCCAAGTAAACTGATTGAAAAGATTGTTCATAATAGGATTCTTACCTATCTCAATAACAACAATATCTTAGATGAAAATCAATCAGGATTTCTCCCTGGCAAATCAACAATAGACTCAATTAGTCGTCTCACTGATGACATAGCCTTAGCAGCCGACAAAAAAATAGCCTCATTACTTACCTTTATTGATTTTAGAAAGGCCTTTGATATGGTGGATCATAGCATTTTACTTCAGAAACTATTTAACATTGGAATAAGAGGCAACTTACATAAATGGCTTGAATCTTACTTATCCAAACGTTCCCAAAAAACAATAGTCAACAACCTACTCTCTATGGAAGCCCAACTCAAATCAGGGGTCCCCCAAGGCTCTATCCTTGGACCTCTTCTCTTTCTGGTTTTTATCAATGATATTGGACATTACCTTAATCACACAAATTACTTACTATATGCAGACGACACTGTCCTTTATTTATCTAATATCTCCACCACCAAATTATACCTTGATATGCAAAATGACCTCAACTCACTTGCTAATTGGTGTAAAATTAATAAATTCCTGATCAATGCCACTAAGACCAAGCTTATGCTGATTGCCAAACCTTCTATCAAAAAAGCACCTCCCCCAAAATTAATAACCCTAGATAACAAACCTCTGGAAACTGTACACTCCTACAAATATTTTTTTGTCCTCCTAGATGACAAAATTAATTTTCAACCTCACCTTAAAAATATTATCAAAATTATTTCACATAAGTTATTCCTCTTCCTTCGTATCAGACACCTCCTCACGGCTAAATCGGCACTCACAGTATATAAAAGCAAATTGCTTCCCTTTTTTGATTATGGGGATATCCTATATCATGATTCAAATAGTGGAAATCTGCAAAAATTACAAAGACTTCAAAACAAAGCACTGAGAGCTATTGCAAGAACTGATCCTCTGTACCCCACTCTTGATTTACACAAAGACTTGAAGGTTCCATATCTACATAACAGACGTGAATTTCATCTTAGAGTAAATGGTTTCTCAAGGTCCAGAATGAACTTTTATACTTCAAACCATAATGAGAATAAAAACACAAGAGCTAATGCTGCCCCATTATTGAAAACTTTTCCTTATAAATCTCAAACTGGTAAAAATTCTGTATACATCAAAACTGCCAATTCTTGGAACAAACTTTCCCCAAAAGAAAGAAATATTGGAGATATGGAGGCCTTCAAGTCCCTACAGAAGAAATGGTTAAGAAATACGCTGGAACAAAATGTGTAAGCCTGTTTGTATTAAGTTTTTCTATCCTAGTCATTATCCACTGCACTATCTCGGATCACTCTCATGTGACAGAGGTTACTCCTTGTAGTTTCAGATCTTATATTCTAGTTTAGTTTTCTACTATTGTGAAACAACTAAGTAATAGACAAATGAGGTCACACTTTTTAGTGGTTATCCCATTGTCATATCACTAAATGTAAATATGTATGCATATGTTATACCAGGCTGGGTTACACCAGAACATCCTACCACCATTGGAGGTGAGGTACCCAGTTGAAATAAAATCTTAAAAAAAAAAGAAAAAAAAAAATTCAAATCACGATAATCTACACAGAACCTCCAGCCCCCGTCTTTCTTCTTTACCAACACTACTGGACTGGCCCAGGGACCGCTTCCAGGTTCAATCACTCCTCCCTTCTCCATCTTGCGTAATTCTTCCTCCACAATCTGTCGCCTATGGATGGGTACACGTCTGGGCCGACTCTTGATTGGGTGGCTAGTACCAGTATCGATGTGGTGTTTAGCCATTCCAGTCCTCCCCAGAGGCTCTCCCTTTCTATGGAACAGACTTTGAAATTCCTCATACAAATTCTGGATCCTGTTCCTGTGACCTTGAGTCACACATCTATCGGTCTGGCCCCACAGATCGCTGATCATGGCCTTTCTCATCTCCTGTTCATCCTGGGGGCTGTCATCAGTGGGAGGGGGAAGAGAATCAACCTCTGCTTCACTCCATGCCGCCACTTTTGCACCTTGGGGTATACGAACATCTAGCAAACCTCGGTTGAGAATTTCTGCTATACCTTCTCTCCCAGTGGGGCAATGCACTGACCTTGCCACTCTCACATCTGGCACAAGTCCTTCATCTTCCAGAATGAGGGTCTTAGATCTCCCTCTAGTCAGGGTATCTTGTGGTTCCACTCCACCAACAGCATGGGAAGGGTTCCACGTGATATTCATCCTAACTCTACTACCCGCTGTTATTGTCGTCTCAGAGGCAGCATAAGCATACCCGTGTGGTAACGTCTGCCAGTTCCTCTCTCCATCACCCTCATGGCTGGTTTCAGACGAGATCTGACTGCTCAACCCCTCCAGGGACTGCTGTCCCTGTTCTCCCTCCACCTGACATACCTCCAGGTGTGTCTCTCCCGTCCCCTCCAGGGATCTCTGAACATCGGTGCTTTCCTCATACGCCAAGGTGTGGTATCGTTCACCTGTCTCCTCCAGTAGCCCTTGACTGCTACTACCTGTTGCTCCAGGACATGGCTCGTCCACCTCCTCCTCCAGGGGTCCTCGATCACACACATTCCAACCAGAATGTTGCTCGTCCACCTCCTCTGCCAGGGGTCCTCGATCGCACACATTCCAGCCAGAATATTGCTCGTCCACCTCCTCCAGGGGCCCTCGATCGCACATGTCCTGCCCATCACCTCCCCTATCCAGGGTGATGCTCATCCGCGCCCGACTTCCGCTTTCCACTGCTCCATATTGTGTGGTGCAGACATTACCAAGCCGTCGCCCAGGTGTGATTACCTCTTGCGTATTCATCCACACTGTTCCAGTATCCGTGTCTACCAGAGACCTTCTAGCCCTGATAATATCCATCCCCAGGATACCTCCTTCTTCTAACTTTGCTTCTACTATTCTCATTCTAATCAAGATTGGTCCGAAGTCTACTTCTATATCAGTCTCCCCAGGCACGTCCACCGGTGTTCCTCCAGCACCTGTGATTCTTATGTGTGTGTGCCGCAATGGAGGAGGATCATCCATCCTTTCCCAGGTCCACTTGCTCAATATCGTTGTGCAAGCACCTGTATCTATTAGCCACTGAATGACCACTCCATTGCTCTTTCCATCAACCACCACTCCTGTTGTAGAGGGATCCCACCTGCCATATATGGCCATCCATCCCTCTCCATTACCGGTGACTTGCTGGACAGTATCCCGGTGGCTTACTGCCTACTGCCGTTTCCCTGTCCCCTTTGTATGTGATCATTGGGACGGTTTGGACACTCACGTCTGAAATGTCCAAGATCACCACACGAGAAACATCCCCTCTGTCTAGGTGTATGAGAATTGTTCGTCTGACCACCACTGCGTGGGCTGGTCTCAAGTCTATCCAACCTAGCCAATATCTTCCCCAGGATCTGTTCAAATTGAGATTCAATAACAGGCGGGGGTTCTTCCGCTGTTGCCAGTCTAAGATGACTTTTGAGCTTTTTGACTTGGGCTTTTGAGGGGCCAGGTCGATTGCGCTCTGCATGATGGAACGCTTCTCCATGTAATGCAGCCGCTCTGGCCTCTGCGAATGATCTAGGCCTGGCCTGAACAATCCATTGTCTCAGTTTCTCGTCCCGCAGGGCTCCAATCAATGCATCTCGGCTGAGATCATCCCTTACTTCCGATCAACCCTAGGGTAGGCTAGTCTCATCATTCTCTCAAGGTCGTCTGACTCCCTCATCTTTTCCCTGTCTTCTCAATCTCAGTTGCGTCCTATACAGAGATAGTTGGTCTGCGGGCTGATAGCGCTTCTCCAACTCTTGAACAAGTTGGAGGAAACTATCCCCATCATCGATGACTTTAAAACTTCAGGTAAGGCGGGTGAATGTCCTAGGATGGTAAATATCCGGGATGGTACATGTCCTAGCGGGGAAATGTCCAGGATGGTAATTGTCCAGGGGGTAAAAGTCGGGGGGGGATATGTCCGGCGGGTACATGTCCGGCGGGTAGCTGTCCTAGACCCGGTTGGCACATATCATTGATTATAATATTGTAGAGATGTTTATTATTATAACAGAAATCTTGTAGGATAGTAAATTTGTATACATAGCAACCAGGGCCTCGACGAAAACCACTGTAAAATGAGACGAGTTCTGAATTAAAACATTTTAAACACAAAAATACTGACGCAACCCTCACTCAAGTCCAACATGCTCGAATACTAAGGTACAGTACTCAGATGCTGATCGAATAACTCTGGCCAACAGCGGGTTAGCGGTAGTGTCCATAAAGTTAAGATTCTCGTGCCAGCCAGGATTCTCGTGTTAGGTGGGTGTTGGCTGGCACGAGAGTTTCTTTTCTTTCTTTCTTTTTTAAGTATTTGAGTAAAATATCCACCGCTTTTCAGTTTTCCTTTGGGTAAATAGTTTTTGTGGAACACTCCTTGGGCAGCATCTACCGGATATACACCAATGCAAAGGCAATGCTTGTGATAAACCATGTTTTTAATATTGGAATACTTTGAAAGGGTAAAATGACTGGAAATATAATTATCATATGCACTCTACAAGCTAGAAACGATATTTAATTAGTGACATATGTTTTGGCTCATTAGGCCCTGCAAAACTGTTTAATCCTCTGATTCATACCTCTGGGAGCTGCAGGGAGCTGTTATGAACGTGAGTTGAGTTCTATCTTAATAAGTGACGCCCCCCCCCCCCCCCCCCCCCACACACACCTTTTGTAATGTGTACTATTGTATTGCCACTATTGGACACAATAGGCGTGTGGTACATAAAAGGAATGTATATAATATATTATACATTCCTTTCATTTAGGACCCAATAAGGAAACAATTATCACCTACACATTACATTCCATGACTTTAATGATCCTCCTAAAGGAAGCGCTGAGACCGTTGTTACATAACACCACATATGATATATATAATCAAGGAACTGCTCTCTCATGGTTACTCTACTGAAGCTGCTGAAACCTTGAGTTGCTCGTGGTGCCGCACCGTCTAATGAAGACAAGCTCTATAATTTTATTGGTTTGAAAGAAAGTTTTTACCCAGGCAATAGAGGAAAGATACCATCTTCATATCTTCACAAAATGAGTACGTTTCTTTTCATCTCACTTTAATTACACTTGTGCATATGCAGTTAACATTTCATTCATGTTCTTCCCTGTTTGTTTCCCCACGTTGTAGCATACTTATTTAACTTAATATTTCTGTAATTAAATATACCGAATAGAGCCAATTTAATGCTTTGTTTCTTCATTGCTCCATATAGGGGGTATATTCTTTAAATGAGAACCCTCTCGACTCTGTATGGTGTCCCCGGGAAGCCTTCCTATATATAAATGCCTACCGCGCACTGTGAGCCAAGACAGAGATCTTGCTAAAATGATAACCCAGCAGATTGTGAATTACTGTAGCGAAATCTGCCTTACGTTTTACTTCTGCAAGTCTTTATCTGGAATTACACAGATGTTTTTGTCCGCTCGTTTTCTGCACCACTGATAATCATTAACAGAAGGCAATTAATATTTCGATGGTATCAGACTTTTTTCTGGTTTGATAACCAAAATAAATAATGGGAAGAAATGATCAAATTGTCCCCTGTTGGTATGGTCATCAATGTACAATGTACTGAGACTTTATAAAGGTAAACATGCCAAATGGTGGCACTGTGACTAATGATCTTCGACCAAAGTTTTGGTAGGCTGGGCGACGGGCGAGGCCACAATCATATTTTATTCATTTTCATTAAAATATTTATTTCAGGAAATTAATTGGCAAAATAATTGGCTTTCAAGATGTCTTGAAATCTCTTTAAACCTTTTCAGTTTAATTATATAGGATAGGTATGTAGGTATTTGTTTTTACAAATTCCTCATTTTCTCCTTCCTGTCTTCTACAGACTAAGACTACTGTAATGTAAATCAAACGTAATCAATATTAATCGTATACCACTGAGAGGAGTGAAACATTTTTAACACGGCCTATGCTGTACAGTAGGTGAGGAGCGACATTGTGTTTTTATTCAATAATGAATGTGCCAGTAGGCTATATCACCACTAGTCAAATTTTAAATCACAGAGAAAATGGTGTTGCCACGGGAGAGTGCCGCCCCAAGACTCAATTGGACAGAAAAATTAACTGATTTTTAGTTTAACTTTAATTTGATTTTAGCCTTATGGGCTTATCCTTTTCGGTCCGCTATGTATTTTCCACTATCTATCCACAAATGAAATCATCGGAGAGAGAAGATCCTGAGCTTTAGTCACATATTAGATATTTTGTTGTGGGACGATTTTTGGACTGCATGACAATCAAATGAGTGGTAATGAGAAAACACAAATTTGAGGGCCAGTTGACAACCCCTGGGTGCTCTCTCAGAGGTCGGGTCGGGGTCACTCACTTTTAAATAGACAGCACGACCACCACCTGTCATTTTATAGTACTCCAGAGTTGAGGAAAGAAAACTTGTATAAATACTCTACATTCCTAATATAATATTAATCAACATTTCACGCAGTTAATAAGCACCATCCACTCAAAGGTCAATGAACTGGCTCAAATAAGCAGAGAACTAGGGGGTCTAGTTCTCTACATAAGGTATTACTTGGCTAGAGGTACTAGGGTCACACCTATCTAGAAAGTCTGTCTGCTATGCTAGAGGTTCAAGGAATTCAGGGGAAGTCTTAGGCTATTTACCTTTACAATTATGGATAGTTTTTCTCATTTTCAATGTCGATGCTCTCCCTCCGCCCTGCCCTCTCTCTCTCCCTACTACCTAAATATTCTTTGTTGGCTCCTGGTTCCTGGTTCCTGAAACCTGTTCCTGGACAGCCACCTATATAAAGGGACTGGTATAATCTGTTTCTGCATGCTTACTTTTTGCTTTGCCTTCACTTGTGTCCTTGATTAACTGGACAATTAGTGCTAAACACATTAATTACTAACTCAACCGATTGCGATGCTACCATTTCACTTGAGGGTCAGGAGTTGATAGCCTGGGTCAGTGGTCACTTCAAAAGCAACCAAAGGCTATCAATATTATATATGCTGCTGTCTCGATTGTTCTGCATATGAAAAACATTTGAGAAATGATAAACATCGATTTAATATTGCTGATATTTCTGTCTCTTTACAGATGTCTTCATCGCCTTCATTTTCGTTATGCTTGAATGTCCATTCAGCATAGTTTTCGGGGGAGTGATTCAACAAGAAGCATTTCCACGATGGCACCATCCATGTTCTGGTAATAATATGATGGACATACATGTGCCTCTGTTTGGTGCCAAGGAATCCCTAGTGGATGATGTTGAAAACATAGCAAACATTGCGACTAGAACACATACTCATGTATCTCGGATGATAAATGCACTGGTATGCACCTGTTATCTTTCAGGATATCCTCATTATCAATACATTATATATAATCATTGATGAATGCTTTTGGGGGATATGGCGTTACCGTATCAATTACCTGTACTGGCACACAATACTAGTTCTTTTTTATAAATTTAATAGAAAATTAACTTGTGTTAAGTGATATAAATGGGTAGAGGAGGAGATGAAGTTTCCTGACTAGTTACATTATATCATATGTTTTTACGTAAGTGGTGAGTGGGGGTTTGGATTCGAGTTTGTACTTTGCTGGGCATTTTGCTATTATAGAGGAATAGGTTGAAGCGATCTATAGGTCATTATACTCACAGCAGTCTGTCAATAATAATTCATCATCTAACGTGGGATTCAGTATCATTTGGTATACAGTATATTATATAAAATCATGCATACCCATGAAGGCAGTGAATTGCCACAACAGCCATCATACTAAATTTTCAAATAAGGTAGATTATCATTGTATCATTACATAACATACAGTGTACAAGTATTTGGCAAGTTTAAGCTTTAATATCTGTAACTAAGTGTCTAGGCCATCAGCTGTACGCCAAAAGAGTGATTTTCGTTCCGGATCGTGGGCACTATTTCTTATCAACATATTTCAATTGCTAATACCCTATACATGTATTATGATATGCCAAAAGTTCTCCATGTAATTCCTGCCAGTTTTTGAGGAATTCGGCATTGATTCTGACAGTGCAAAGCCTATGGAACCAACTGCCTGGATTCACTTTAAATCAATAAAAATAATAAATAGAAAATATTGACTAGATTTAGAATCAAGTGATTGATATCAATCGATAGGAAATACTGTACCCTATAAATGATTTTGTTTGACCTATGATGTCAGTGCATTATTCTCCGAATTATTTGCAAAATACCTAATATAAAGGTCAAGGTCAAAGTCTTTTGCAAATAATTCAGGAAATAATGCACTGACATCTTAGGTTGAATAAAAACTATTTTAGGGCACACTTTTTCCTATTGATTGATATCAGTCACTTAATTCTAGAGCCAGTCAATATTTTTAAATTGATTAAATTATCTATTTCTAACATTAAAAGAGGAGGCAAGAATTAAGTTAAAATGATTTTATTACATTATTGGGGTAAAAGGTATGAGTGATCCAGCGAAGAACATGATTTGTAGATAAGAACAATTTTGTTGAATAAATAAATAAATAAATAAATACATAAATGAATAATAATGTCACATTGTCTCTGCAGGTAGCTAGATTGTCATTTGAAATTAAAATAAGTAACACTTCGTGGAATAGTTTTGATGAAATGTTTTGTTAAAAGATTTAGGGCGGAGGGTGGGCGATTTCAGTCCGATAAGATTGTGACCGAGAGTCCAAGTGAGTAAGCACTGGCGTGTGACTTTAGTTCTTGAAAAGCCGTGAAGGTGGCGCCACTCTTTCAATGCCCTGCAGCCTCATTAGAAGAGGAGGCGAGAATTAAGTTTTAGAAATGATAATTTGTTGGCGAAGATTTGACAGATAAGATTTAAACCAAGAGATGGCTAAATTTGATATTCCACAGTCTTTAAGTTTATCAAAAAGAATGGGGTGTACTACATAATCAAATGCCTTGCTGTAATCAATAAAACAGGTTACAGTATATTCTTTATTATGCATTGCTACGTTTAAATCAGTGATATAATCTGAAAGGGATTCAGTGGTGGAATGGCCACTTTGAAATCCTAGTTGGTTGGGGTTAATTAGTTTGTAATCATTCAAGAAGTTCATTAGATTAGTTGTGGCAACTTTTCTATTATTTTGCCGCCTATGTGAGTAAGGGATATAGGTCTTTTATCTAAAGACTTTACCTTCCATCATAACAACACCATCATATTAATTAACATACTATCTAAGGTTGTTGTTGGCTTATTATCAACTTCATTTACGACTCGGCAGAATTTTAGAATCCCTTTTATGTTCTGCAAGTTTTTATAGTCTTCTGATTTCAATCTCCAAATTGTTCAATTTCATTCATTACGTAGGGAACAGGCTATATTTTAATGTCTTCAGACCTTTTGTTCTTATTTGCCTTTTTGTGAGCTTTCTACCCTTGACAGTGAAGTTTGGTTAACTCTCGTGTATACCACTTTGGTTTAACTTGAAAATTTGGTTTGGGGCAATTTCAATTACCAATTTAAACCAAAGGTTGCAAAGAGTATTCAATCATCTTAAAACTTTGACAGAATGATAAGAAAGGTACTGTGAGTACATGGAAGAATTTTGGTGAAATTTACTTAAATAGGTTCTGAGATAAAGAGTCGATCGAATACGACCCCTCTGGGCAAATATGGGGTCAAACCTGGGACCCCAGTGGAGTCTAGAATATATGTATAATTATGATATAATAATATGACATATTAGTGGAGTTAGTTGAGGCCCCAAAAAGACAAATTTTGAGACAATTCCACAGAATTTGGTACTGAGGTAAATTTGTTTATTCTCCATCATTTTAGATGGGGCCATATTCTGAAATATGAAAGTGGTTTCCATGGCAACCAATGATTTGATGATTGGTATTTTCTTCACATTATAGGGGGAAAAGCCAGAGAATTTGATCTATTCAACATAATATGTTGAATAGATCAAATATATTATAACAGAAATTAGGCACTCATTATGAAAGGTCTCTTGATACAAAATCAGATGATGTATATATATAGTCCTAGATTTTGCATAATCTAGTTTCCATTACGATCAGATTTATCCTCAGATTTTTCCTGAACAATTGGCTTTGTGTGCTTGAATAACGATAATGTCCGGAAATCACACAGTATTAGTAATGTTGCTAATTTATGGAGATCAAATCTATGAAATAAATATGTCTAATCAGACCATTGTTATAGCGACGGATAAGTTTGTTTGTTGTTGTGCTAGTCCTGTAGGTTGAGAGGGGTGGCGATGTCCTCCCTACATGGCTCACTGTGTATTGATTTGGTTAGAACCTAATTTTTTCTGCAACATGCTGAAATTTTCAAAGTTAAACCCTTTTCAGAATATAAGAATTAAGATGGCTATTTCTTAGAATGCTGATGTATCAGTTCTATTGGGCTAGTGGGGACGTTTTTGAAGCTCAAATGTATGAGAAATAAAGGTATGACAAAAGTATGGTAAAAGAAATTACCTAGACCCATGCTATGGAGCAAACTTTCTCCATCATGACTTTCCCTACCCTAGATGTCTAAGACATTTTTTTCTCCTCACCAGCCCATTTAACCGTTTCCAGACTGGCAATGCAAATTTCTTTCATATATATATACACAATGGATTTAAGATCCCACCACACATTCAATTTACAATCATTTTTCTTTAATTTTGCCAATAGATACTTTAGACCTTATATTTAAAAAAAAAAGATTTTATCCTATATCCCATCCCAATTTTTGTACTGATGAGAATAACCAATAACGTTGAATTTTCAGTTGTACATTGAATCTTACAGCGTTCTAAGTCTAATAAGAAGCCATTGATATTTCCGCTAGGTATGCCACTGTTGTTATGGAAAAATTACAATTCATATTGGTAGAATAATTATAATCGTCAACAAATCCTTTTTCAAAAATTAGGCAAAGTCAAAAAAACTTTTAGATAGGGTAAGTTTTTTTAGGAGTGTGTGTGTGGGGGGGGGGATAAAACGGAAACACCTATTTCTTTTGGCCTTTTAAACATTATTATCGTGTCTCTTATCACGAACATCTCCAATATATTAAAGTATTCTTTGTGATTTGTTTCTCCCCAGGAAAGGAGATCCTCCCTGTCAACATCATACCTGTTGACCTATCTCACAAAGGTAACGAAATATATTATATTTGATGATAGCTGGTATTTAGAATATATTTAACGAACATTTTCCAGTATTAAAATTGATCAATAGGGACATTGGGGGTGGATAATATTTCATCAATATATTTCATAGCATAATGTTTGGCAATACCAAATTTAAAAGATGACTGAATGTTAATTGATGTGACATTTGTTTGCAGACAGAAACAACTTTACTTAGACCGGAGTTGCAAAGACGCCGAAACAGACAAATAAAATCGCCAGCTGACGTGAGCATAATTTTAATTTCTTGTTTTTTTAATATCGGAATTTAGGTGTTTATTATTATCGTTGTTGTCATTATCATATAATACAATTTATTATATGCGCATGCTATATGAGAGGTGCTATAAGTGGGGTGCCATAAAAATATTCATATAGGACACGTCCTATAAAAATGTAGTTGTCTAAAAATAGCTCTGTTGATATGCTTCACAGAGCTTTGGCTCTCCGCGAAGCATGTAAACAGATCCCCGCGATCGGTAATCCCCCCGTGATTCTGGTATTATGATTATAGAAATACATAATAAAAACCACATCATTAAATAGAGCATTAAATTCTCTATTGAATGATATAAGTTTTATTAATGTAGCTCAATAAAAGGCCGCAATATGAACGTTTTAATTCAACAATTTCGGTAGCACACAGTAGGCTCTGCTGAGGCCTACTAACGGGGCTGACACTGGGGCTGTCAGCGGGGCAGCGGGGCTCTCTGAGTCTTCTTTAATATTTTTTCAGTGATATCTGATAACATATGATCAAATTTATGCACATATAATAAATATACAATGGAACTCGCCGGCAATAATCGAAAATTTATAGGACGAGATTCGTCCACATAAGCACGATGCCATAGGCAGAGTGCTTATGTGGACCCTTATGTCCACCCTGGCCCACACTCACCCACTACTAGTCCAGTAGAAATAGGGTTCAACCTAGAACAAATTGCAATAGAAGGTTTTTCAATGGTTTTGGGTACTTTGAGGCCTCCTTATTAACATACTAAAAGTCTACAAAAATCAAGATGGCGGAACATTCCAAAATCGAAGGTCAAAGGTCAAGGTCACCAAATCATTTTTTTAAAACCTTTTGAGCCATAAGTTTTGATTCATTGAAGATAGAATTTTCAGTTTTTGCACACATATAACCTGTAATGGACCCTTCATTCTAAAACAGTCATTTGACCTCTGACCCCAAGGTCAAGGTCATTTAAGGTCATCAAAAGATGAAAAATTTGGCTTTTTCAGGGAATTGGACTCATGAAAGTTTCCACTTTTGACAGGATATGCCTCAAACTCATTCACAACATAATGTATATGAAAGCCAGTGAAATTATGAGCCCTGCAGTCAATTTTAAGTGCCCTGCTCCAAGTATTGACCTAACAACAGCCTAACGAATGTGGTAACAATAAAACAACAATAGTTGGGATTTTGACCTTATTAGGCATTGAGCTCCAGATGAGCACCACACTATTTTGTATGTTTTGATCCATATCTCTGGATTTATTATGAATACTATTTCCATTTTTGGCACAAATAAGACCTATGATAGGAGCTTCATTTTAAAATAGTCATTCAACCTCTGACCCAAAGGTCAAGGTCATCCAAGGTCACCAAATTATGAAAAATGAGGCTTTTTTAAGGAGTATATCTTATGAAAGTTTCCTCTGTAGTCAATATAGTTGTTCTTGTATGATTGGTATAGTATGAAGCTGTTTGCGATTTATAGGTACATGGGGCATTGCCACCAGTGTGTATTTTGAGAAATTCAAGATGGCTGCCAAGATGGCTGCCATAACCATTTGATATTCAAAACTTGACTTTTGCTTATTCAAATCTTTGATGTTGTACCAATTTTTTATGGTTTGAGGGGTCAAGGAATCCAATGAAGCTATTTCCAATAGTCTGAGACCAGTTGCCATAGAGATAAGGTTACCATGGTAACCAAACATTTATCAGACATCTTTTTATTAATCAAGATCATATCGTATTGTTGTATGCCATGCTTGTCATGGAGTACCAAAGAGGGTGTAATGGGGGTCATTCAGCAACATAGAGGGTATAATGGGGGTCATTCAGCAACATAGAGGGTATAATGGGTGTCATGGAGTACCACCCAGGGAGAAATGTAACGTTCTTTGAACGTTTGTGTAACGTTCGGATGTGACTGTTCGCAAACGGTACCCAAACAGGGAACAAACGGTGTATGAACATTAAGTGAGGACAATCATCGTTTGTATGCAAACGATGTACAAACGTTTGCAAACGATCAGGAGGTGTGCAAACAAGCAATATACGTTATACAAACAGTTCTTTTTTAAACATTGTAATACCTCATTGTGTGATATATATTGGTACCCCTAATAAGGAAATATATCTAATCAAAAATACAGGAAAAACAGGAGGGCGGCAGGCTAGGCAAATTGTTGCATACTCACTGACTGGATGGGGATAAACATGGTCGTATATTATTGATCGCCACATTGCGAGATCTCAACAGATTTTGATGATCTTACTCCTCCATAATGCTGACATTATTCCGGTTCGATTGAGGTATAATACACATTTCTGGCTTTAGCGGTTCGTCTTCTGTGGGCTTTGGAAAATGCGGCAACGTTGCGGCGACGGCGGCGACGCTACCGTTGTCCACTGCAGATTTTGAATACTGCCGCCATTTTACATTTGGCTGCATGCGTCCTTGCAGTTTGAATGCTACAATTGAGAATTCTGTTCCATACATGCATTAAACTTTCACTGCAAGTGACCCTAGTTATACACAACCTATTTATACTCTACCCTGCACAGTAGGACGAATAAGAAATCAATGCAATACCAAGATCTTACCTCTAATATAAATGTGTCTAGCTGAGTACATGGTAATCCAACGGCTATGTCATGGCGGATTAACTGTAACTCAGACTCGCATGTTTCATTTGAAAATACACAGAACGCTAAACAACTGTTCAATGAACGTTTATTTATTGTTTGTGGACATTCACTTTTGTCCGCACCAACGCAAACGGTAGACAAACGGGACAAACGTTACATGGACATTTGCAAACGCACAGAACGTCAAACAACTGTTCAACAAACGTTTATCTGGTGTGCGTGAACGTTCGTTTCTCCCTGGGCAGAGAGGGTGTAATGGGGGGCCATTCAGCAAAATAGAAGGAATGATGTAGGTCATGGGGTACCAAAGAGGCTGTAATGGGGGTCATTCAGCAACATAGAGGCTATAATGGGGGTCATTCAGCAACATAGAGGGTATAATGGGGGTCATTCAGCAACATAGAGGGTACAATGGGGGTCATTTAGCAACATAGAGGGTATAATGTGGGTCATGGAGTACCAGAGAGGGTGTAATGGGGGTCATTCAGCAACATAGACGGTATAATGGGGGTCATTCAGCAACATAGACGGTATAATAACTCATTCAATAATATTGTACTAAAAACATCAGTATTGCCACCATTTTTCTATGGGAATGTATTTTAATATTAGTTACGAGAATGAAGAGGGTATTATACAAGATCACCGATGAGGTTACTATGAGAGGTTCGGGGGTTGTTCAGTTGCTCAACAGAACGCTGACATACCCATACTGCGCCAAACATTAGTAAACTACCGATGGCTGGTATAAAAAGTATTTTATTACTGAGGTGAGAACTCACCTATTGATATTTTTTTCTTTAATGATTCTTGTCCTCGCAAGGAATCGCCCTAACGCTCTGTAAAATTCTTCACACTATTTGTAATTATGAATAGTGAAGCCAGTTCGTACTCATTGCTAAGGGTGCAGGCACGAAGGCCTGAGGGATTTAAAAGGAATGTTTATGAAATGTTGTTAACTGTTCGGGGATTTTTCCAACTATGTGAGGGTACATATGAATTCTTGAATAATGATCATGGATGATGATAAAGAAAGGAACAATGATTGTAGCGATTCTCAATGGTTCAAAACACTGAAAGGGCTTAAATTCGTGACTTGGAATGTACGCAGTTTGGTCCCGAAGAAAAATCAAATCGAACAGTTTATGATTGAGAGTTTACCACAAGTATTATTATTACAAGAAACATGGTTGAATGGGAGGATATCTGATAATAATATAAAATGTTTAGGTTACAACATCTGTCGACATGACAGAAAAGGGAGAAGAAGAGGTGGAGGGCTCTTGGCATACATCCACTCGTCCCTTGAAATAAGCACAACAGGGTATGAAGAGCTGTGGGAGTCAAATAAAGACATTGAAGTTCAAATATTCGAATTAAAGGGTCAGTAAACGGGTTCATAGTCACTTTTAGGACAACAAACTTCATGCCGCCATAAATACAACATCCAAGTATCAATTTTTTTACCTCCATTTATGTCTAACTTATAGTCACTTACAGGCCCAAATTGAGAAAGCTTACTTGAAAAGGTCTGTTTAGCACAAGAGGGCACTGAGAGTGCTGTGTGACGTCATAGAGGCGCGCCAGAAATGTACATAATATCCCTACCTTCCCCCCAATCTCCCAGCAATTGAAACAGTTGTTCAATACAGATATTTCAAGACATCTGTATTGAGAGGTCAATAATTGGGTTTAGTCCTCCCCTTTAACCAAGGGACACAAAAGGTGGTGAGAGAAAATGTGATGTGTTTCAGGGAAATGAGTCACAAGTCACAAAACTGTAATCCATGTACAAGAACCCTTATTTGGAATGTTTTCATTTTGGTGTTCTTTGAGCTGCTAGTAGCATAAATATACATGTACCAAATTTCAAGATGGTGTATTACTAAAATGCATGCATTTCTAAGGTCATCCTATATAGTAC
The DNA here is from genome assembly GCA_942159475.1 of Sthenelais limicola. Lineage (NCBI taxonomy): Eukaryota > Metazoa > Annelida > Polychaeta > Phyllodocida > Sigalionidae > Sthenelais > Sthenelais limicola. Next base: position 62,806,264 of record OW804097.1, on the reverse strand, counting down.
ATTTAGCTACTTTACTAATAATTCTCTACTCAAACATATTCTAAACCTGTTTTCCAAAAATGAAGATATCAAATTTAAAATAAAATAGTACTTAATAAAATAAAGAATAATACTTAAATAAATATGCCCTACTGTTAACTATCATTGGAATCGGCTTGATGTCATCTTCTCAAATATGGTCATTATCTCACCTGTGATTTGTGACTCATTTCCCTGAAGCACATCACAAATGTGTGGGAAATAGCATTGCATCATTTCACTCTGACCTTGTGAGGAACAATCAATGGGTAATACAGAGTGTTTGTTTTGGTCTGGTAATACTTCTTCTGCCCAGCCCACCCTCCTTCTTTCTAGCAGCAATTATAAGAGTTGTTTGTTATGTTCATTGCATGTACATTTCAAGATTGGTGCACCTTTATGACGTAGGCAAACAGTGGTGCCTTGAATGGAGTGTTAAACTGTGGAACTACCTTTTCACTCGATTAAATGGGTAAAACTCACTAAATAATAACTTGAATTAAGTAAAACTGGGGTGGTTACATTTCAATAATAGCAAGGAAATGGATTTGCTCATAATATTTGGGGGTTTACTGACACTTTAAACAAAAAATTTATGAAGAGTAAGATTATTCTAAATGTTTATAGACCACCACAGGGATTACTACCTAAAGCGTTGGAAACATTAGAAACCATTTTGGAAAAAGTAGATACTTCTAAAGAAATTGTCATAATGGGGGACTTGAATTACGAAGCCAAAAACCTAATTGAAGGGAAATCATCGGGATCAGAACATTTTAGAAACATAGTTAATAAATTTTGCTTGCACCAAATAGTCAGAGATAAAACAAGAATTAGTAGAAAATCCTCTTCGACCATTGACCACATATACACTAACGTCGATAATTTAAGGCAGACAGGAACACTGAATATTAACATCAGTGATCATCTCCCAGTTTACCTTCAAATAAAAAAAGAAAAGACGAAATATAATATTGAATCCTTCTCAGCAAGAAGTACCAAATTTTTGGATGTAAAAATATTGTGTGAAATACTAGCAGATATGGATTGGGCGGAATTGTACCAGACTAGGGATGTAAACCTGGCTTGGGAGATAATTCGTACGAAAATCAATACAATATTGGACAGAATGTGCCCAATCAAGAAGTTTAAGAATGTTCGAACCACACCAGTTTGGTATGACAAATCTATTATACAAAGTGGGAAAGAAAGAGACAAAGCTTTTGGTAAGGCAAAGAGGACGGGTAACGAAGCTGACTGGCAATTAGCAAGGAAACTTCGAACGAAGAGTAATACTAAGGTCAAAATGGCTAAAGAAAAATATTTAAAGGGACAGATTAATGAAAATAGAAAAAATCCTCACAAATTCTGGGAAATAGTGAAACCACTAATCTCAGAAGGGGGGGAAAAAAATAAAAATGAAATTGTAATAGAATAAAAAGGTCAGAAAATGAAGGGACAGAATGCAAGCGAGGTTCTTAACAATTATTTTGTCAATGTAGGACCAAATCTTGCAGAAAACATTGTAAGGAACGATAATTTGGAATTGCCTGAGAAACCAGTTTTTGTCCAACCAGTAAAACCTTTCAGCTTTGCGACGATAAACAAAACTAGTATTGAGATAGCATTAGCCAAAGTGGGAAATTATAAGGCATCAGGAATAGATTTTTTACCAACTAGAATCCTGAAACCTTGTATGAAAACACTTAGCGGTCAATTTGCTTACCTTTTTAACCTAAGCTTAGAGAATGAAGAAGTACCAACTGACTTCAAAAAAGCCAAAGTAACTCCATTATTTAAGGAGGGTAGTAAACATGATCCTAGTAATTATCACCCAATATCTTGTATTAGTTTACCAGCTAAGATTTTAGAAAGCTGTGTCCAGACCCAACTGGCGCAATACCTTGAATCAAATAAGCTACTAACAGATAACCAATTTGGATTTAGGAAAGATAAGTCTATTATTGAGGCTCATGACAATTTATTGGAAAAAATTTATCACAATATTAATAATAAAAAGGCCACAGATATGATATTCCTTGATTTTAAAAAGGCCTTTGATTCTGTTAACCATGATTTACTTATTGATAAACTTGAAAGGTATGGTCTGGATAGGGGATCGTTAGGCTGGTTCAAAAATTATCTTACCGATAGGCAGCAGAGTGTCATAGCTAATGGATGTTGTTCTACTAATAAGCCTGTTACATGTGGTGTACCACAAGGTACTGCTTTAGGACCACTGTTATTTTGCATATTCATTAATGACCTAGATAGCATTGTAAATGATAGTCACGTGCAATTATTCGCCGATGACATGGTAATATTTGATGATAAACCTATTAATGGAAGTAATATTTCTTCTCTACAAAAGGACCTCGAAAACATTGTAGGGTGGTGTGCGGACAACAAAATTTCTTTAAATATAAAAAATGTAAATGCATGATGATCAGATCTCGAGAAGATCCAAAAAATGTGACGCAATATGTAATAGGAGGTCAGAAACTAGACAATGTTACAAATTATAAATATTTAGGTATTGAAATTGATCGCCAACTTAACTTCAATAAATTTATGGTAAAAAAGGAAAATATTGTAAGAGCCAAGATGAAAGCACTCTCCAAACTCTATAACACTTGTAATAAAGAAACACTGTTGTTACTTTATAAAACTATGATTTTACCCATTATCGACTATGGGGACATATTTTATAGCTCCACTACACAAAGCCACCTTAAGAAATTACAAACTCTTCAAAACACAGCACTAAAGATAGCCCTTCATCTACCAGTGCTCTCAAGTACGAGGGACATTCATATAAAACTAAATATACCTAGTCTCCAAACCAGGAGAGAAAAACACATACTGGAGAGGGCGTTCCTTCGCTCAAGAAATAATAACAATGTTGATAATAGAGATGTTTGTTTAAGGAGTTTAACAAAAGGAAAGAAACTTATTGTTCCACACCCTAATAACGAGATTTTTAGAAGGTCTTATATCTCTACCTTGCCAAATCTCTGGAACAAACTTGATGGTAAAGTCCAAGTTATACCAACAAGGAAAGAATTTAGGAGCTATTTAAAACATAGATATCACCTTGAATTCGACCCTTACCTACAGCCCACGGATAATGTACTATCATGAACAAAAATATGAATTGCTACTGTATGTATCATTGTAAAGGGAAAATTGTAGTTGGGAGGGGTATAATTAAACTGGAAATGTAAGACCAGTTCATGACAAGATCGATATATCGATGGGAAATAATTGTTAAGGGAGGGGAGGGTACTAAAACTCTACGAGAGGGAATGGGGGGAAAAAGGAATTGGGAAAGTTGTTTATTATAATTGAGTATGACGGTTAATTTTTTCTATTACATGCATGTATTTAGTTCTATTTGAATGAATGTTATTGTAGACTGTTGCATTATATAAATACCAAAGGTTCTACCATGACAATAATCAAGGAGAACAAAGGAAATTCTGAATCATAAGCCACTGGCATCAAACAATATCGACATGTAAAGGTGTAAGTGAATGAACTGTTTTAGGCCTGTATAATGGATAATTACCTAAGGGTAATCCAAGCACTGAATGTTTATAGCCTGGGATTATGTAAAATCACACAAGCTGTTTATCGGATATGATGTTAATTAATCAAAATTTTTATAAACTCCACTGAGCGGGAGGTACTTCAATATTAATCAAAACATGCTGAACAAATTGTAAATTTGACGAAGCAATACTCCACATAGTGAGAGGTACTTGTAATATTAAACTAACAGACTGACCAAATTGTACAGTATGATGAAGCAATTTAGAATTGGAACTATGGTCTAAATGAATGCTGAAATTTCTACCTAAATTCTAGTAATGAAGCAAACGCAAGTTTGAAATTTAACAAAAATTGTATGTGACATTGTAATTGACGGAATTGATATTAAGAAAACCAAATTATTAACATTGAGTAATATTGAAACTACCGTGTGATTGTATTATATGAAAGAATCTACTTAGTTAAATTGTTCTAGATTAAGTTTCTTATCAAAAAACATCAAATTATTTTCTGGAGAAGATAGTTAAGGCCAATCAGGAAAACCTGCGAATGAGCAGAGGATTTCAACCCATTCGACTATTGACTCCACATTTATGTACCTGTATAACTTAATTGAATAAAAAGTATTATATATATATATATAATGGAGGTCATTCAGCAACATAGAGGGTATAATGGGGGTCATTCAGCAATGCAACATAGAGGGTATAATTGGGGTCATTCAGCAACATAGAGGGTATAATGTGGGTCATGGAGTACCAGAGAGGGTGTAATGGGGGGACCATTCAGCAAAATAGAGGGAATAATGTGGGTCATGGAGTACCAAAGAGGGTGTAATGGGGGTCATTCAGCAACATAGAGGGTATAATGGGGGTCATGGAGTACCAAAGATGGTGTAATGGGGGTCATTCAGCAATATAGAGGGTATAATGGGGGTCATTCAGCAACATAGCGGGTATAATGTGGGTCATGGGGTACCAAAGAGGGTATAATGGGGGTCATTCAGCAACATAGAGGGTATAATGGGGGTCATTCAGCAAATGTCTGAGGGTATAACACAGGTACTTCAGCAAGTCTGAGAGTATAATGGTGATACATCAGCAGAATGAAGGCTAGACTGGGGGTGCTTCTGCAACATGGAGGGTAGAATGGGGGGGGGGGGTGCTTCAGCAGGATTGAGGGTATAATGGTGATACTTCAGCAAGTCCGAGGGTATGATGGAGATATATCAGCATGTCAACAGGTATAACAGAGATACTTCAGCAGAATGAAGGGTAGAATGGGGATGCTTCAGCAAATTGGAATGTTGAATGGGGATGCTTCAGCAAGTCAGAGGATATAACAGAGATACTTAAGTAATTCAGAGGGTATAACACAGATACTTCAGCAAGACAGGGCATAATGGAGATACATCAGCAAGACAGGGAATAACAGAGATACATCAGCAAGACAGAGGGTATAACAGAGGTACTTCAGCAAGTCAGAGGGTATAATGGAGATACATCAGCATGGCAGAGTGTATAACAGAGGTACTTCAGCGAGACAGAGGGTATAATGGTGATACTTCAGCAAGTCAGAGGGTATAACAGAGATACTTCAGCAAGACAGAGGGTATAACAGAGATACTTCAGCAAGTCAGAGGGTAGAATGGAGATACATCAGCAAGACAGAGGGCATAACAGAGATACTTCAGCAAGACAGAGGGTATAACAGAGATAATTCAGCAAGACAGAGGGTATAATACAGATACTTCAGCAAGACAGAGGGTATAATACAGATACTTCAGCAAGACAGAGGGTATAATGGAGATACTTCAGCAAGACAGAGGGTATAAGAGAGGTACTTCAGCAACCCTATACCCTCTGACTTGCTGAAGTATCACCATTATACCCTCTGTCTTGCTGAGGTATCACAATTATACCCTCTGACTTTCTGAAGTATCACTGTTATACCCTCTTGTCTTGCTGAAGTATCCCCATTATACCCTCTTGTCTTGCTGAAGTATCCCCATTATACCCTCCTGTCTTGCTGAAGTATCCCCATTATACCCTCCTGTCTTGCTGAAGTATCACCGTTATACCCTCTGACTTGCTGAAGTATCCCCATTATACCCTCTTGTCTTGCTGAAGTATCCCCATTATACCCTCTGTCTTCCTGAAGTATCACCGTTATACCCTTCTGTCTTGCTGAAGTATCCCCATCATACCCTCTCACTTGCTGAAGTATCTCCATCTGGACCCTAACGTCTGAGGACAGGTGGGCCCAAACATCTGAAATAATTACGGAAAACATGCGAAAGTGGGCCCTAGCATCCAAGGTTTGGGCCATAACATGTGAAGGTGGGTTGGAAATCTGAAAATAAGTGAAAGTGGGCCCTATTGTTGTTTGGCCCTACCGTTGTTGGGCCCGAATGTCCATACACCTTGTCCAGTACTTACAATCAGGGGTTTATGGCAACACATTAAATATCATATTCATTTATTTTCAGAATGGGATTATAGTTTTTATTTTGACTATTTTCAGCCTATTTTGCCCTATCTACGCAAATTATGTGAAATCTGATTGGATGAAAGGGAATCGGATTGACATAAGGGATGATGCTCTTTAAAATTGCAATGGTAACCATGGGAATATCTCGTTGCTAAGCAACCAAGGCAGATAGAATATTTTCAATGAGGCTTTCATCTGTACATTATATTTTGAATGAATTTAAGTAAAATCCTTTCAATGGGGGAAACTTTCATAAGTCATATTCCCTCAAAGGCTTCATTTTTAATGGTTTGGTGACCTTCAATGACCTTGACCTTGGGGTCAGAGGTCAAATAACTGTTTCAAAAGTAAGGGCCCATCATAGGTGGTATGTATGCAAAAAATGAAAATTCTATTTTCAATAAATCAAAATATATGGACCAAAAGGCAAAATATTTTTGATGCTTCATTTTTTGGTGACCTTGACCTTTGACCTTCGATTTTGGCATGTTCCGCCATCTTGATTTTTGTAGACTTTTAGTATGTGACCAAGGGGGATCTTAAGTACCCAAAACTGTTGAAAAACCTTCTATTGCAATTTGTTCTAGGTTAGGCCATTTTTTACCCTAGATCTACTGGACTATACCACTAGCAGCACAGTTGGTCATGCCTCAGCAGAGGTGTGACCAACAAGTGTAGACACTAAAACAATGTCATACTCCGTACACAAACCTTGAACGTTACCAAATAGTCATTCTCTGTACATGTCATATTTTATTAACAAAAAAGACCATTTCTATGCACAGGAAGCTAATATTTTCTCTTTTATTCCTCAATCTTCACGTTTAAATAAATACCAATGTCCAGGAAAAGAGAGGGTACGATGTAAAATAGTGTGATCGACCCCGTATGAAGAAAGAATCTGTTGATAGACTGAATAAAAACTTTTAAAAACAAAAACAAAAAAACAAAAGCACTTCAAGGTATGGTAACGTAGGAGGGGAGGGAGAGCAGGAGGGTGGGTGGTCAGTGTTTGTCATCAAAAATGAGCACAATCCACATTGATACATGTATACATGTACAAGCAACTAGCCTAATAATAAGATCCCCACACCACCCAATCCAGCGGTGTGCTTTCTAGACAAGATACGACTATCGCTTTTTCCGTGAAAAAGCCGAAGGCTGCTTCCTCAGCACCAATTACGTCATACCTGATACATCGAAGAATGCTATAGAGAGAGAAATGCCATTTATTGCTCACTTTTCAACATCACTGTATAGGAGTGGGCAATGATATCCATTGTAATAGCATCTACAGATATTTTCCTCTCAATTTCGTCAGGAATTGATGCATCATTGATGCCCACAAACAATGGTAGATTGAGGTTTAGCCATAAAAAATATATGGAACTTTTGAACATAGCCATATTCCTGCACAAGCACAGCCAAGCTATACATTTGGGCCTGCTATAGATAGCCCTGTTTGTTCATGCATGCTCGCACAAAACAATAATGTTTTTCAAGGTCGGAGGGAGGGAGGGAGAGTAGGGTGGCAGGGAGGGGGGGGGGGGCAGTGGAACAATCCACATTTATACAAACAACTAGCCTAAGAGTAAGATCCCCACACAACCCAATCTAGCACTTAAATGCTTTCTAGACACAGAAATACGATTTAATACCACGAGGGTGAAATGTGCATGCGTTGCCTTCAATATCAATGAGCTGTAGTGATGAAGTCAGAGTAAAACAATACATCATATGAGTAACTGGTCTATAGATAGTATTGCAACATAATTGTAGAGAATTGAACAATCTATACAATTGATTTCCACATGTTTAATCCTCTCTCCTTTTGTCCGTTTTTCAGGTGTTGGAAGAAACCAAACTCAATTATCAAGAATTATCGTATATTGCTGCATTGACCGAACTATTTATCAAAGAAGCATATTTCACTGAGGCCCATGACACACAGCGAAGACTACCAATAATTTTAGAAGATATATACAGTCTTTTATGCAGTATGGATCAACATATTTCCTCCCTGGATGGGCATATTACGGAGTATATCAAAAGTGACAGTATATCGTCCGCAGGGAGGAATTCATCAAATAAGGGAGAACAATTAATACATGAGTTCATTCTTTTAACGCACACAAAAATCTTGGTGAACAGGATAGCTTCTATGTACAGGTATATTGGTGAACATATATATTAGTTCTATAGTTATTTCTAAATTTGAAAGTGACCTCTTTTCCTATCATTTCAAAATACCAACGACAGCTAATAAGCTAGAGCAATAGTCCAATAGACAATTTAAGCCCTTACCTATTATTACTCTATGTAGGTGTGTGTGTGTGGGGGGGGGGGGGGTGAGGGGGTGAGGGGGGGTCTGTACACAAGGGAGTGAATACCCTGACCTGTCCTGTCCTTACCTCCAATACTACAGATTATAATTACTAGGGTAATAAGATACAGCAATAAATCACTAATTATGTGATTAATATAGAGTCATCCCGTCCGGCAAGGACCGCAATGTACCGCAATGAGCGCTGCAATATAACCGCAAAGAAACAGCGATGACCGCAATGCAAAATATTTTGCTAATATATTGCTGAAATTTTGCCAGCACCATTGTTGGCCCTTTTTTTATTTTTTATTTTTTATTTTTTATTTTATTTAGTTATGAAGGAAGAGAAGTGAAGGATATTGAAGCCTGTAATCTCCTGAATAATTATTTTGGTAATTTAGGTAATGCTACTGACCCTGTCGGAACTAATTTCATAAATTATCTCCATCCTGAAATATCGACTCATTGCAGTACCAATACCTTAGTAACAGAAGCTATGGTGGGTCTTTTTATCGAAGGTATCGACATTACGAAAAGTAGTGGATTTGAGTGGATCAACTCTAAGGCTCTAAAGCTTTTCCTGTTAAAACTTGTCCCGCAGGTAACCATTTTAATGAAATCATGTATAAGAACTTGCATAATGCCCTGCAAATGGAAGGAGTACATAATCAAACCGATACCAAAAGGTGGTAATTTACGCCTGTTTAATTTAAGGCCCATTGCCTTAGTGCCGGTTATGTCCAAACTACTGGAAAAATTATTATGTGTCCCCCTTACTGACCACATGGAGAGGAATAATCTCTTCTCCAATAGGCAAGGAGGGTTCAGGCAGAACCACTCAACTGACACTAGTCTGTTCGAATTTCTCACACCCATTCTTAATGGTATAAACGAAGGTAAAATATCCATGGCCTCCTATTTCGATATAGCCAAGGCATTTAATTGCCTAAATCATCATATCCTTGAACAAAAATTGGAATATTACAAAATCAATCCCTTTTTAAGGAGAATGATTATGAATTATTTATCTAACCGGAGACAAAAAACAACTATTAACAACATAACCTCTTCGTCGATACTGATTAATAGGGGCGTTCCTCAAGGAAGCCACCTAGGTCCAATTTTGTTTCTGATATTTATTAACGATCTGCCAAACTGCCTGACTATAAATCCTAACCCTGATTACCCTGTATGTATTACCTTGTATGCCGATGACACGGCGATTAGTGTAACAGGCAATGACCACAACAAATGTGCTGAATACACTCAGGTAGCTGCTTGTAAGGTAAACAGTTGGATGTGTGACAATCTGCTTAAGCTCAACGCAAAAAAGTGCTTAACGCAATTTATTGGTACAAAAAGCAGACTAAAAAGGATAAAAAAATCGAATTTGCTAAAGATCACGATCAATGGCCAACAAATTCCAGGTAAGAAAACAGTAAACTATCTTGGTTATAGAGTTGACGAACATCTAACTTTTGATGATCACTTTACTAGAATCAAAAACTCTGCTATGTTCAAGCTGATTCAGCTGTTTAGAATCAGGAAATACCTTACAACAAGCATGTCGAAAATAATAGTGAAAACACACGTACTATCCCTCCTCCAGTACGGTCTATTTTTGCTGGGAATGGCCCACGGAAAAACAAAAGCAAAAATGCAACGTATCTTGAACAGGGCAGTTCGTAGTACGGAAGAGCTCAGCTCAATTTGTAATATAGAGAGACTAGATAAACGCAGCAAAATATCATTGCTAAGAATAATGTCAAGTATAAGGGAACACCTGGTGGACAAAAGGGAGACTGTTAAAGAAACCAGACTTCAAGCTGGTTATGTTTTGAAACTAAAAAAACCAACGAATGAAAAATTTAAGAAAAGTCCACACTACCATGGACCTCTCATCTGGAATAAACTTGACTCTAGACTTAGAAATGGTAACTGGGCGAGTTTAAAGATGTATCTGAGGAAGAATGATAACTGGTCTTAGAAAAACCAGGTCGAGATAAGAAAGCCAATGTACCCCGACAAAAAAATCAATGCTAAATTGTCAAGATCTCTGTAACCTTGTTGCTTTTATTAATCGTATACTGTACAAAGATATTGTCTGATAATCTTGCACTGACGTGAGGTGCCTAATGGAAAAAACAAAAAACAAAATACTGTACTGTACATACTTTGATCCAGGAGCACATAACTCCAAAATGTTTCCGAACCCGACCACTCTATGTAATTTAAGTCGGTTCAAGTTGCTATATAAATGTTAAAATTTAAACTATTATAAAATTATACTGTATCATTGAAAGTTAACATTTTTTCCCTTGAGTCTGTGAGATTATCTCTGTAAAACATTGAAATCAGCTCAATAAAATTTCTTTAAAAAAAATCGCAGAAGTTTTGCGCATAAACATTGCTGATTCATGGCAGTATTCAATACAGCAAAATATTTTGCGGTTCGTTGCGGGTGATTTGCGAGTTACTATTGCTGTTCCATTGCACTTCATACTACAGCAATATATTTTGCTGTTGTTAGCGCTTGTTGTGCGTGTTGTTATTGCGGAATTATCTCATCCCGCATAATTATGAATACAGCAAAATATTTTGCTGTTGGTAGCGGTTGTTTTGCGTTTCAGTATTGCGAATTCTTTGCATTCCATATGTATATGGAGACAGCAAACTATCTGCATTTCATTTTGCGCATTTGTTGCACTATATTATTGCAGAATTATTGCAGGAATAATTAGATAAGAAATAAGCAATATATATTGCTGTTGTCAGCGCTTGTTTTGCGTTCTAGTATTGCTAATTCATTGCACCATAGAATAATATGGACACAGCGAACAGTTAGCATATTATTGTGCGCATTATTTGCACTTTATTAATGCAGAATTATTGCAGGAATACTTAGATGAAATAAGCAATATATATTGCTGTTGTCAGCGCTTGTTTTGCGTTCTAGTATTGCTAATTCATTGCACCATAGAATAATATGGACACCGCGAACAATTAGCATTTTATTGTGCGCATTATTTGCACTTTATTAATGCAGAATTATTGCAGGAAAACTTATTGATGAAAGAAGCAAAATGCATTGCTGTCGTCAGCGCTTGTTTTGCGTTCTTGTATTGCTAATTCATTGCACCACAGAATATATATGGAAGCAGCGAAAAATTATAGTATTTCCTTGTGTGCATTATTCACACTTCATTAATGCAGATTTATTGCAGAAAATAATTAGATGAAATAATTTAAGCAATATATATTGCTGTGTTGAGGGCTTGTTTAGCATATGTCATTATTGCCATTTATTTGTTTTTGTTAAAAAAATGGGTTTTTTTAAAAAAAAACGGCTAATATCAAACCTTAAAATGCAAGTTAGAACTGATCAAATTAAACATATCCAGATAGATGGTGTTTATAACGTTTTTTTTTCGCAACTGTTGCGCATTATAGCCTAGTACACTAACTATACATAAGAGGGAGCCACTTGAAAAATTCCATTTATGGGCAATATATCATGATTTATCCATGTAAAATGTTGACGTTGGGCCTAATTATAATTATGATGAGACACAACAATCACACTCACTCACATACCTGCAGTGAATATATTTTCAATAAAAACATCAACCTACATGCATCAACCATACAGTGCCACTGTGCACATGCAATTTATATCCTTTGACGGGCCGGGAGAATAGATCGATATGTATATAAATTAATGTATCACAAACCATGATGTATACATAGCTCTGGACTACATAAATGATATCTATTTACTGAAAAGGGGTGGTGCATATATACTATATGAATTAAATTGTTACATCAATTTGATCATGGAACCTGCCTGATCGATCGACAGCCGGGTATATGTCTTGATATATAAATTATTCTAATCAATCGATGTCAGCTGCACTCTATCCTTCCATCTAGTATCTATGTAGGTGCAGATGGAAAACCTTCAGACATCCACCAACCCTATATATATATGTACCAGAAGTATAGTAATTTAATTGCAATTAAAGAATTAATTTTAGTACATCGATTCGTACCCGGCCACCGTGTTAACTTAATATCACATGCATATGATCTCTCACTAATTGTGAAAGATGTGACATATATCAGAAACCACTAATTATTCAATTTAAACAAAAATGAGATGTACTATGAATTGATTATAATGAAGAGCTGAATTAATATTCATGCATATCCATTCACACATGAATATTAATTGTGCATATATATGTTTGTATCAGGAGTTGTCAGTCTGCCAAATAAATGTATAGGCATTGTTTTTATACAAATATAGAAAATAAGAACAGTAAAATGTCAATCGAAGACCTAATTTCATTTAACCAGTTGTATGTTTGGATCACATACGCACTCGGTCATTGCTGCAAACATCGCCCAGCTATAGCTGTGCCCCTGCATATGACTCGACTTGCCCTAGCCCTTCTACGTATCAAACAATATTAACCCACTTCCTTTTGTAAATAAATCTAACTAATTAATATGTATTAGTTGAACCAATAACAATCCTTTATACTGATTACAACATATCAATCATGGATATTTCGGCCAGCATGATATTACATCCCTCTATACAAGTCTTTCGAATCGAGGCTTTCAATTGGAGACTAACTGTTTGCTGCAAGTCTATCGATCGCTTCCGTTTGCTTCCCGCCAAACCCTGGAGCGAGCCAGTGGAAAAGTACTGGAATACGCTACCATGGGTACCGTGATAGCCACTGGTCATCCAACGGTCAGAAGTCAGCCCTTTTCCTCCTGACACTTGCACGGTGAAGACGTATATCAAACAGCTCGCGGAAGCCACGAGAAATCACCCAACTACAACAACCTCTAACTCAAGATATCAAATATAGTTTACATACGCAATAATAAGTAAGGGTAAAGGACTTTTCGTGCGCATAATATTGGCAATATATATGCTAAAATGATTTGCGCATATTTCAGGAACTTGTGTATCCGCATAATGAGTGCTTTTCAGCCGCAAAAGGTGTGGTGCATACATTATTGCTCTTCTATCGTGATAATAATGTGCATCAAGTTTGCGCGAACCTAAGCATTGGTAACTGCAACAAATAAAGCGTAATAAATGGCTACGCTCAACTCAGTAATTGCGCGCTCCTATTCCGCAAAAGGTTTGCGCATACTTCAGGTGTCAGTGTCGCTCTAATCATTCGCATCAAGTTTGCGCAAAGCAAAGCGTTAGAAACTGCAACAAAAAAAGCGTAATAAGTGGCTACGGTCAACTCAGTTATTGTGCGCTTCAGTATGCGCTGGTCTTTTTGCGCGTTAATTGCGTTCAATTGCCCATCGGGATGCATTAAGGTCAATGAGGGATCTTATTAGGGGTGGTTCTCCTTTTGTCTACAATATATATACCCTACTCACACTTCAAGGTAGTATTTACTAAGCTGTCTTCTTCCCATCAGTTATTCTTTTCACGAGGACTGCCCCTTAGTTAGATAACGGTGCACGTTGTAAGACCACCTTTTTCATAATCATCTTACGATTTTGAATAAGAAATTCATTCATTCATTTCTATATAGTAAGTGTACATACAGTTTGAAATAATGAATACACCTCTCAGCCCCTCACATGGTCCTACCAGATCTGCAAGCGTCATGTATTTTGATGTTACATGGACGTTCACATACATTATGCGTACGTCCATGATCTACCTGACTGTATAAACCTTCATGTACATAACATTGTTACTTCATTTATCAACAATAAACAAGAGAAACAGCATCAACGACTTCTTCATTATTCTCATACCTCTCATTCTCATCACTGGTGGAGAATAGGCCCGGTCTTGGTACCTTGATGACTTAAGAAATCATCTGTCATTCTCAGCTATAACGAGAAAACGTTGGGAAGCGGTACCGTTAGGACATATTATGAAAATGTGTAAGTAGTGCTCAGATCTAGATTTGTACCAGGCGACAACAGTTTATGTATATGGTGAGTGTAGCAGGATATCTCTAGCATAACCAGGCTATGAGTGTGATCTATTCTTATACATGATAATTGGCGAGAGGTATAGCTAATGTCTTCGATACCAAAAGGTCAGGAGAAATGACGGGATTCGGGATCTCTTCTTGCTGCTGTTCTTCTTCCTATTCCCACAGATTCTGCCTACCCCACCTACAGGCTTACCTATATAGTTTGACTCTACCTCATTTATTATTAATGCTACCATCATAGCCCCCGTGCACTGGTCCAAAGTCGTTGTCCATGCTTTATTAGCTACAGCTAGAGACAAATGCAATTACAGTATATCCATGCCAGAATATTAACTATTCAAAGATGAATACCTCAACGTTCCTTTGTCTGATCGAGCAATAGCATGTACCACTTCAATGTGAAAATTCACTTCAATGTTTAGAGATTCATTAATTTCCATCGAATCGCATTACTTTTTAAATGGACAATTTACAAATTAAGGCATCTTCCTGAACTATAGGTCCTGGTCCACTAAGGCGATTTCCATGCGATTTTCCGTCGCAGAGGACTCTTTTCCACTAAATTATGTGAGAAAATTGCACGAGAATCGGCTTAGTGGACAAGGCCCTTACTACTTCTAGTGCAACCCTATTTTAAAACTGGTGTTGTTGACTATGAATATGAATTATATCTGGCCAGATTAAATTGTTCAGCATTACCCATCTCTTTTGTAGATTATGTCACATGCAATGAAGTGATCGCCTTCTCTCGACTAATCAGAAGTGCTGTTGGAAAATATCAGATCACTCATGTTGATCTAACCAAACGATATCTCATGGGCCCTCGGCTGTCATAACAACCTTAGGGCCTAGTCCACTATTTACAAGCAGATTCTCACAGAATTTAGTGCAGAAGGGTCCTCTGCAGCGCAAAATCGTATGAAACTCGGTGTAGTGGACTAAGCCCTTTAGTTGTAAATATAAAACCTGGAATCAAAGTATGACTACCAACAGATTCAAAACACATATTTTGCCTGGTAAAAGGGTGTTGATCTTTATTACGTACTCCCGACGATACATGAATGATACAAATGTATGGTTCCTTTAAAAACACACAGACCTACTATGAGTGATTTTGTGCTACATGATATATGTTTATGATATATCGATAAATTGTGTTCAAATTTGCTAGGGTACAGACCATTAAGGGTTACATTTTATTTAAAGTGATTCATTTTATCAAAGATCACATGAATATATATACTACGTACAAGATAGATACTATAACAACTAATAAACTATCCATAGCTAAACAGTACAGTAAAATCTCGTAAAAATATTTCTTTCTTTTCCTCAACACTCATAATATTATCATAACCATGTAATCGATCATAATACATTTCAAACACATGCCAACGGCGATGACGACCATATTTATAAATAAGAATGAGAGTAATGTTGTCTTAACAACCCATTCTTTCCACACACAGAATATCAACATATTCACGGAATATATACATTGTTTCATTGATCTTTAAAAGTTGGGATTATTACATTTCACTGCCAGGCACGATATTTAGAGTCATTTAATAATCGAACATTTTGTTACAAGGATCAGGGACCAAGGACTTCTATGGTCAACTTCTTTAGATATTAAACCGATGAAATTACATCCCTTGGATATTTTTTATTGTCACTCTCCAAACACACGTTATGGTATCTAACTGTGTGAGGTCGCCTGAAAATGTAAAATTCGCCTCCACTAATTCTTTCAAAATGCCTAAATTTAACCCAAAGTTGAGGCTACGTGAGAGGTCCGTGGTTCGAGTGCCGGTTGAGGAAGACGCACATAAGGACAGACATTAGAATTTAGAGATGTCCCTTGCTGTATCTTGGATACTGTAACCCGAGTTTGGACAGTGAGTCTCTTGGTTGATGTTTCGGGAACCATCTGGGCAAATCAAAGGGGAAAGCAACGTGGTAATGAAATGGCCTGTACCACAATAATTATTAAGCTTTCCCACACAACCAGCGTTAAGTGTAAATGGTTTTCCCCTAGACTCTGTACACTTTTCTATACGATAGTAATGTTTCACCTCTCATGCTCACACCTTTCGTTAAACTGAATCAAATATACATAGGAATGTGTAGACTGATTTGTTATGCGGATATTGTTACATGTGCACGTATATATGAAAAAACCAGGTCATTACTACTAGCTAAAAGCTATAAAACACCTTTCACGTCACAACACATTTTTCCAATTGATACACTCTGGCCTATTAATAGGCTGTATAATGGGAGCCATTAATTGTTTTTCCTGTTAGACGCCCCTGAATTGAACTTTATTTTATGGCATTTAATGATTTGAAGTGAAAAGGGGAAACGGGTCGCATTCTGTATGTACTTGAGTATTATCCCCTGAAAACACTCAGCAAATTATTGTGTTATACAATTTGTGTTTATTTCCGCCCTCACATAACAACTATATATGGTGCTAATTAACACTACCTGTACAAACAAATGTAGGAACTTATCGAAGATCACGCCTCAGAGGGGCCTTTTCAACAACAAATTTCATTTTTATTGAAAGGTTCGCACAATATGTGACCAAATCGATCTTAAATCGATCATAAAATGACTAATATGCAAGTATATTGTCATTATCGCTATTACCAAATTGGCATTATCATGTGTTCAATATCAACAACTCGCAAACAGACAGTTTCGTCTCGTCATTTATTAACTGCTTGGATCCCTACTGTAGAGGGAAAAATTGCTGTAAGACATGACAAACTGCTGCTTTATTTCGGCGAGATCCAGAGACCCTTTATAAACGCTGCCATGCACCAGAAACAAAGCATGTAAGATCATTCCCTAAAAACGTGATCAAAACATTCGACAATCGATTCGAGAGGGAACTACTCCAATTGAACAGTTGATTTAGTCGGTCTATAAAATATATATAGCCTACGTCCCTGTGGCGATAACCTTTGATATTCTAAAAAGAATATGGCTTGCACACGGGTTAGATAAATGTGAATGGATTGCCTAAATTCCCCTCAAATAAAAAATATCACATTTTGAGGGATAGATCTACAATGATGGATGTATATAATCAATTGATGAAATTTCAATAATCGATCTCTCAGACCCAATCAGCGGCGGTCCCCTCCTTAGTGCCAGGAGGGTTGATTGTTTCCTCATAACTGGGTACAGGTGCTGGGACACCAGCTTCTGCTGCCTTCAATGATCCTGTCGATTCGGGTCTGCTTTCTGAGGTGAGCATTGTTGGCCATGCAAAAGATAAAAGAGAACATTCAGACTTACGATAAATAGGCAAGCTAACTATTATAGTGTCTAATCAACATGCGGGGATCAGTGGGACAAAACAATCCAATGGTTTAAGGTGATTGGAAGTTTTCAGCTCAGGAAAATACATGAAACATAATCATAGCCTTATTTAAGATGAATACTTTAAACTCATCATACATTACAGGAGATACAAGAGGAAAGAAGAAAGACTAATAGTCTAGATGGATGATGGATGCGGTCTGATGCCAATATAAGGCCAAGAAAAGAAAGCATGAGTTGGTTTTGCTTACAAAAAGGGCATTCTCATGAGGAATAATATTCAGAATTAACAAAAGGAAGGGGAAAAGATGCAGAAAATATCCCAAAGTAGCTTAAAGGGGATTTAAGCCCTCCACGAGTCTTCAGGTTTGGCGTATGATGGAAATTTTAACCTTGATGCCTGTGTCCAAAATATTCCCCCTATACTTCTCACCTTCAGTTTGACGTTAGGCTCCCTTAATCGAACATATCAATGGGGTTTTAGATGGTCATGCACTTCAAATTATTGACTATTTTCTTGTATTTTACCAATACTGGTAAGGTACCCAGTTCCACCCATGCAAACTCTCCTCTCCCTTAATCACAATAAAATCAGAGTGTGAAGTTCTGCAGATTTTGTCAAGAAGATTAAGGCACGTGTACGATGGAAAATTAGATAACGGTCCCTAAGATTCAGATGTAGAAGGCCGACACATCAATGTTCTGTTGGGTGAAATATCTGTTCATTGTCATTTGCACAAGTCAAATCAAAATACTAGATGAAGTACTCTATTTTTATCATATTAAAGTATAGCTTCAATATGAAATTCCTGGTTTGTACCGAGAGGACATGATCTTTTATTTTACATATTCAGTGATTTATGACACCTTAATATAAAAGTTGTGATTTAGTCGCATGTCCCATTTAGCAAGCAGGCTCAATTGAATAGTTTATAAACGGAGCCAATCAGGGGCATTTAATAAGATATTGAGGAAAACAAACAAAATCAAACAAAATATACATCTGGCCTCGTCTAATTTTTATTTCCAAAAACCAAAAGGCTTTGCTTATTGTTTCGATAAGATCTTCCACAATTAGAGCCTTCCATAATATTCGTCCCTTTTTCATGTATATACGCTGAGATTAAATTAACTTGCATTAATCTTTGTTATTATAATGATTACACTAAGTTCAAAAGAAAGGGTATATTCTTCGTGATGTAACATTGCCTAGGGCCGAGTTGATTGTTGCATCCTCGCAATGAGATGTAATTATTCTGTTGGCTGAGTGTCATTGTTAGACATACGAATGAGCTTCGAAACGTTAATAATACGCTACCATCAACCCACGTTTTCCTGTGCCCGCACCAAATATAACTGATTAAACCCTATATTGCAGATAATTGAGCTAGGAATAGCTATTGAAGATTACACGCGCTCGGCAACCCTACCATGTTTGTTCTTATCACTACGACTTGCTCCATCCTCCAATCCAGAATTTTCCCTCATTTCAATGGCCTCTTGTTGAGATTTGAGTCTGTCTTGTTCGTCCAATTCTTGCTTTGATAAGTGATAGACAATGCCTGCGCCAAAAGCATCTCCCAGTACATTAATTGATGTCCGGATACGGTCCCTGAAACGAATAATAAGTAGTCCGCCAAACCGACGAATACATATGAATAGCCACTTTCCTATTATATTATTTCCTAGAATAATCCATATGATTTTATAAATAGTAATCATTATCTTCGAGAATAAACCATACACAATTATAAACTAATTTTTTTTGGCTCGGACAAATAAAATATATATAATACATATTAACACTTTTCTTTGACGATACTTACAAAAGCCAGTCAACTGCGATGATGAGACTGATATCACTTGTTGGAAGACCGACTGCAGTCAGGACCAGCATCATTGTAACTAGACCTGCACTGGGGACGCTAGCTGCTCCCACGCTAGCCAAAGTTGCTGTAAGGCTGGGAAGAAGACAGAAAAAAGGGGATCGATTATAATAACGCGTCTAACTCGATTTTAAATACCTATCCAAAATAGCTGTAAGGCTGGTAAAAAGACATAAAAAGAGGGGATTGATTATAATTAGGCGTCTAACCCGATTTTAAATACATGCACAATGTTGGTGATATATATTTCATTATTACATAGAATCATCAAGATGTAATTAATTTGCATGTCTCAATGCGCATTGAGTTGCATGTCTCAATGCGCATGTATATTACAGTGCATACTGGGATGGATTCAGTTCAAATCTGACATATATATGTTTAGCAAAATTTCTATCGAAAAGTGCAGGGATTTTTTCCAGATATCATAGCTTATGGAAATTATCTATAAAAAACAAATGCATGTTGGGAAAGATAAAGTCTTGTTTCATTGAAACATGTAAAACACATGGCTATTTACACGAGATTAAATATCATATTTTTGCTAATACACTTTCATAAGATACTGTAAACGTACTTATTTTCGCGCAGATAAATGTTCGCGGACTATGTACTTTCACACCTTTTTGCGCGGATTTAAATTCGCGCAGCAAGGAATTCCCACACCTTGTTTAAGCAATTATTATTCCTTTCGCGCAGGATTTATCTTCAAGCACAAAGGTGGGTACCGGTGCGCTAAAATAGCGAAAATAAATACTGCGCGAACATTAATACGTTTACAGTAGTTGATCATTGTTTTGTTACCTGACAGTTATGACCTGCCCAGGCCCCAATACTACTCCATTCATCTGTGCAATGAAGATAGCAGCCACTGCTTCGTATAATGCAGTACCGTCCATATTAACTGTTGCTCCCACTGGGATAACGAATCTTGTCACACGTTTATCTATTTTGTTGTTCTCTTCTAAACACTGGAAGGTAACTGGCATGGTAGCTGCACTGTGGAAAAAAGGGAAAATAAAGAGGGTTTGAATGCAACTTGATGTATGATATGGATGGATAGTCTACTTTACTATTTTCATGACTACGAGTAAACCGTTTGGAAGAATTACAAGTGATATGTCAGTGTGTACACATTTATGTGAACACACCCACTATGAATGGTATGTTAGGCCACATGCCATTTCCCCATTCCAGACAGCAGTTGTAATTTTCTGCCTGCTATTAGGACAAATATTAAGATATTATCATACAAGAATAACTCAAGGTGATAGATAATTATTCTATGTTGATGTTTCAAGGACGATGTATATAATTATAATTATTATCCAACCATCCTCCTTGAAAAAGTTTTCACGTAGACCGAAACGTTGGACCCCAATAAACACAAACCGCAACCAACCAACTAGTCCCGGTCCTCCTTTTTTATGCTTAATACTGCCTTCTTTGATTATAATTATTAGTCTATTACATTATTCATATTTCAAAACTATTTGTATAATGACTTTAAATTTTCAGGCATGAAGTATATCAGTCAAGGGATGAAAGGAAAGTGTATCATCATTCGTTTTGAACTTCCCAAATCAATTTATCTTAAAGGTATTTGCATGAATAAAATTTAAAGATTCCGTCATTCCTGATACCACGGAATCTTAAAACAAATAAATAGAATAATAATCAATGTGACTTCAAGCACCTATTGACAGGATAATAAATAAATAAATTATATTTTGTCTTAATTAATTTGTTGTAATTTAGTATTAAGATGAGAGCTGTAAAGGAAACTCTGGAAATCTACTGGTGTAACGGTCTTGTCCACTAAGCCGATTCTCGTGCGATTCTCACAGAAGTTAGTGGAAAAGAGTCCTTTGCGGCGCAAAATCGCTTGGGAATTGGCTCAGTGGACTAGGCCCTTAAATTTGAATTATGTAAACATGAAAAAGAGGGAGACCTTGAGGCGGTTCCGAGTGCTGTTACCCAGGCCTGGAGCATGCCTCTAAAGAAGGTGAAGGGATTTTTCCTCGTTATGGCAAAGTAAAGTAAAGTTAGTGTTCCACAGGCGTGGATGACAAGCCCGAGGATGACTGTGAGCATGTAGAGGCCTAGCTGCTCTGCTGTGTTTGCCAGGTTTTCAATGGACATGATCTTGCCAGCGATGAGGCACATGATACCGAATGGAGAATACCTGAACGAAAACAGTTATTTGTTATTGAATGCCTGAAAATACCATGTATTTATGTGATAGTATAATCAATGATAAATTGGCATACAACACACGAAGTAAAAAGCCCTATCTGTTACAACATAATGCTGATGGGGCCAAAAAGCATCGTAAATATATTTGCTTCATGTTGTTTTCTGTAGATTTTCTTGCAATCAAAGTAATGTCCAGCCAGCCAATGTCTTAAATCATTTCGCTTCAACAACAAATATAAAAGATGAATAAATTGCTAAACTGAGGAAGGCCAAAGGGCCGAAACGTTGGAAGTAAGAGTCGCCATTTTACACCTGATTATTGAGGTTAAAGTTGGATTCTAGAGTGATTAGATCTACCTACTATTAAAGATAAATAAAGTTTATATCCTCTAATACGAAAGACCATTAGCTGTGGCGAAGTTCTATAGAGACAATTTTTTAAAGGAGAATACCTACCACATTATGATGCCAACAAGCCTCATGACGATTTCAGACAGACAACTGAAGAAGTCAATCATCACTTGGGCCTTCTCCTTCATCTGGCCAATTATGATACCAAAAGCAATGCTGAATCCAATCGTACCTTTGAAATAAGACAAATGGGGACAAATTTAGTCTAATCTATAATAATAATGCAAGACCAAGGCTCGTATCATTTACGTAATACATTACATAGTAAATAGTGCATACTTTCAACTCTATGATTGTAGGAAGCACCCAATTAGATTATCTGATTGATGATTTTGACTTAACTATGTGCAACATATATATAATGATATCAGGAAGTCAGGGTTCGTGAAAAATGTTGAAAATACTGGACAATCTCTACTTCCAAAGCAATTTACTGTAATTGCTTAGAATTTGTCAAAACATTCAATGAAAAGGGTAAACAAACGAAGCAAACTCTTAAAATTGTAACTACGCTTGAATATAAGCCTTACCCAAGACGTTCATTCCATCTTTGAATTGAAGGGCCCGTTTCATGGGCACGACCAGGTCCGTTTCATTTGTAGCATTGTTTATTAGGTCGAGTATAGGCAAGATGGTGGTAGTGATATTAGTATCATTGTGGGAAGGTGGTACAATCGCTCTCTTCTTGGGGACGTAGATAGTCTGGACCTGCTGGAAGCAAGCCTGGACCAGATTTTCAGGGAAAAGATTCCTAAAATAGTACAAATAATACTAAATCCCCCATTCACCACATAGAAGCACTGGAATATGCCTGACATTGTTGAATTTAAAAGTGAAATTTTGTGTTCGTTCGCCAAGGTAGACATGTAAGCCCAAGGCCCAAAACCTAATCAGGGAAAAATTGAACTACATTTATAAATACAGCTGCACATCAATAACTAACCTAACAAGATCAAGGAAGGCATCTAGGGATGAAACTTTGGTATTTTCTGCTCCAGTTCCAAGGTCTCTTTTTATGGAAGGATCTCCAGGGTGTATAGATAATACACACACTATCCCCACTATGGCCGCCATTATAGTTGTAGTAAAGTAATATGTAAGGGCTCGTGAACCCATTCGTCCCGAAGAACCGGCATCAAGCTGAGAAAGACCTGAAATACACAGATCAAAGCCAGTCAGTATATTAGGGAAAAGTTCATTTAGTCTGGGTTTGGACATATGAAACCATTGATTGCATACAGTAAACTCACACACTACATATGTTATATTTGGTGAATACTTTGTCACTAGAATATTCCACCTTGTCCTATATGTATATATTATAAAACTATGTTGTTCTTGAGGTAATTCCTCAAGAGGTTCCTCTTGAGGTAATTCCTGAATAAAAAAATCTAAACTCTTAACACAGGTATAACAGAAATTAACATTTCATATTGTCACTTGTTATAAGATTCCACCTGGCATTGCTATTGAAATTAATTCTGGAAAATTAAATAAAGCTTCTCCTATTCCAAGAAAGGAATGGAAGATCCTAAATGTTATGAAAAAGTTAATCATATAGAGGGTCCCAGGTAGTCCAACTTGGTTCTTTGCATACCTGATATCATGGATGATACAATAAGCGGGAGAATAAGCATTTTTAGCATGCGCATCAAGACTTCTCCAGGGAAGGAAACAAACATGATGACGTCATCGCTTGGGTTGGCTGCTCTGGATGCGAAGCCAACTAGAAGACCAAGAAAGACGCCCAATACCGTCAGCACTAGTAATATGTTTACCCGTAACCACTGTCTGAACTGCATGGGAAAAAACAAATCAAATATTATTCTAGAATTTCCAAAATATCATGTTAATTGAATATTGTGATAGCAGCTACTTTCTGGAATGTAAACACATTGTATACACAAAACAAAGGAGAAATGTTTCAATTGGTGTGACCAGGATCACATGCATACTGCAGGGAAGCCTGTTTAGAAGCCCAAGCTTATTTGTATTTCTGTCTGGGTCCCTTTTGTTCAGGTTTGTAATTGAGACAGGCCTTTAATCGTGTTAAACCATCATTATTTTTGTGGTACATGCATTTTCAGTTTCAAGGGTACTTGCCTCAATGAAGAAGTTAATCATTGATAGAGCTAGGGTCAGAAGTTGAAAGTGTTAAAACCCTGCCCACACACAGCCGATTTGCCCCCCGATTCGGGCCTTCCGATGAATCCTAGTATTTCATTTCAAATCCTGGTTTAGGTCATTTCAAAAACATAAACCAGGATTTGAAATGAAATCATAGGATTCATCGGAAGACCTAAATCGGGGGGCAAATCGGGGGGGGGGGGGCAAATCGGCTGTGCGTGGGCAGGGTCTTCCTCTGGGTTAGTCCTTTGCATTCTCTCCAGACAAATCCAGCTTATCTTTTAAACAGCCTCACATATTAATCATCAATAAGTTGTAGTCAAAACTTATCATCGAGATAGACCTTATAAACGTGTCACAGCGGTAAGCCCAAGGTACGGTCTCTTGCTAACTTGTTTTGGGAGTTCAAAATATTTACGACTTATAATTAAGTACCTTTAATTGCAATATCAACCACTAAGAAAGGAGTTTTCTATACATTAAGCATTTATATATAAATAGATAAAGATCAAAGATTTTGTAGGACTGAAGTCCGTTCAGTCGGGCAAGGAAAACCTGCTCTCATTTCTGAGACTCATCAGACTTGTGAAAGGATCGAAGATTTTCCTCTTAACTGACCTGCACTGTCAAATCTGGGGTTCTTAATTGAACCCCCATAGAAACATGTTGGGCAAACACAGATGAAGACACAATGACGGCAAAGGTTATAGGCTTTGCCATTTTTAGACATTATTAATGCATTATATTCGGTACCGACTGACCATATTGGTATGGATTCACCTGTGTTGTTAATTCACAATCAATTTTCTCAATGAAATGGCGTAAATTTCAAGGATTCAAAAAGTAAATGCCAACCTAAAATTGTTTAGATAATGATACTCAATATATACATTTTGGGTCTGATCGGCAGAAAATATACAATCGGCAGCTCTACACATTCTGTAAATTCTGCTAAATTAGGCAGAACAATGATAAAAAAATAGGCACATCTGAGTATATTTGGTTTTGTGTTCATTTAAAATAATCTGTTATCTTTAACTGTATTTTGAACCTCATGTTTGTCTTAAATTTTGGTTATTAGAAAGGATCAGCGAGGGCGAATTCTACATTTTCTGACGATCTGATCCATATTACTTTTTAAGCAACAGACACATGACGAATGCACTCACATTTTGGCAGCATGTTGGATTGCCTTCAGATGTGTTCGGCTTGCCCTCTTCCATCATCATCGGCTCCTTCGCGTTTGCCACATGTTCAGCCATTGTGAACTCTGTTAGGATAGACAAAAAAAGTAAGGTGACAGATGAAAATCAATCATCATTTCTCATGTGTCACAGGAAAATGAGTCATAAGTCGCAAAAATTGGATTTGGGATCATGGGATCATTGGGATTCCAATGATGTTAAATTTTAGCGTATCTATTTGTATGTTTGAGAAAATAGTTTTTGCTATTTCTGGAGGACAGTCAAGAGTGAAGTGAATAAACATACTTCTTTAGGATAACCTTTGAAACGCAGAGACATATTGAATACATTGTCTTGAAATTTGGTGAATGAATTGACTTGAAAAAGAGTACTTAACACCCCAAAAATCAAAACATTCCTATACATCTAGTTCTTATGGAAAAGAAACATTTCAAAAATGTCACTTTTGCGACTTATGACTCATTTTGCTGTAACGCATCACATTTTCACAACATTCACAACACGAATATTATTTTCATGTTTTCTGTACATCTTAAGGAATCTAAACATTGCGCCTGTGTTCCTTTTAGGTTAGAAACGATGTATGTGCAAGAGCCTTGCATTTAGCGAGCATTAGTGCCGCCACCTCGAGGGCAAGTTCCCCAGCTAGGTTTACTGGGATTTGCCCAATACACTATCTCTGTGAACCCATCTGGTGACTATAACTTAAAGTATGGCTAGATATATAGTTTTGCTGGGTTTTTTTATTTAGTATGTTTATAAAATAATCATCAGACAATACAAAGATATAACAGTAAGGCACGTATGTTGTACATTGTCAGTTATAATAATATGGTTGAGATAGTTATATTCTTTGTTAATTTATATCTCCGTCAAAAACATGCAATATGGACAGATTCAATCTTACAATTTAGTAGCCCATGGACCATCACCATTGCATTTTATTTACCCTGGCTTTCATTTTCATCTTAGTTTGTATTCGCTGTTTTCCGCAGGACCAACTTCTTTTAAAGGCTTTTCAATAGTTCAAGCAAACTTCATCGTTTCTTTCTAACCCCTTGAAACACTGCAATTTTGCAATGCTGTTTGACTAAATCTGAAAGAAAATGGCCTCTGGCAATATACATGTGCCATAGAGCCAATTTAGTGTGACCTATAAATCTAAATCGAGTCGGAAGTATTCCCGATTTCAACCCGACAAATCGGCCGTGGCAGCACTGAGTGTATCGAGGGCTTTATTCCACGCCTTTCCTGATTGATGTTCATGACGCCACGACCCTCACAACATACACTTCAATGCCAATCCAGTCTAGGCCCAAAGTGGAGAGAGTCCCTTCAAACGGAGGAAAAGCCTCTTGCCTCAAATCATTTTGGCAATGAGAACTATCACGTTTGATGTGAAACTTGACCAATAACATTTGTTTTTAAAAAAAAACAAACCGCAAAGTGCCATTATAATTCCATCAAGTCCGCACAATGTAATTATATTCCCATTAAAAAACCTAGTCCTAGGCCAGGAAACCTATTAGCAAAGTAGGCATCTGATCACTGACATGGCATTCTTTTTTTAATCCCGTTTTTTCTGCAGGATAATGTATCACTCTACTCGGACAAATATCATTATTAAAAGATTATTAACCTTATCATGTATACATAGAAATAGGATTCTACTTCTTGTACCCGATGGTGGGTCTTTCAAAGAAATTAAAGGAAATTTTAGGATCATCTAGGAAGCATTTTTAGATAGAGGATAAAAATCTGCTGGTCAACCACAGAGGCTACACCCAATCCTGAAGTGGAAAAATATAGCCGTCCAACTCATAGCATAACAGGACGTCATCGAATCTCTGAATTAATCTCATACTATGATAGAACAAAAGCGTTAACCTCCGCCATAAATGTTAATCATGCATATAATTTTGCTCGCTGACGAGAAATACATGTTTAAACCCTATCTTTATTTCTGATGCTTCAAACAGGACATGAAACTCCAAAAACTGGTCCCGCCCCCGGATTCGGCTCGGATTCGACTCCACATGATGGGAACAAATGGGCGAATTAATTATATTCATTTATTCAGACAAAAGAGACTTTTCTCAACAATTATCCTTTAAATCTGGCATTCATGACTTACCTGAATTTATATCCCCTACTGAGTGTCCAACTAGAATTTACAGCTCCTTTATGATGTATCGTTTTCCTGGAATAAAGTAAAAAAATGTATATTAATAAGATCAATGGCAAAAATTACTTCTCTCTATCTCATTCTCGATTAACAATCAAATATTGAACGATATATTCGCTCGGCATTACGACTGAAATACGAGCGTCAACGAAAGATTTACGGGATACATTGTGCTCGTAAAAAGCCCGATATAAAATTGGGATAAAACAATCTGCGAGCAAGGACCGGAAGTACTCTAGTCACCATCTTCTTCCTATGACCCTTCGACGAGCCCGTTTCCTGACCTAGTAACAAATCGAGTAGGGGAAATTACTTCTGTCGGGTCGCTGCGTTTCCGGCGAAGTTACCCAAAATCAATGTATATCTCTGAATGTGCCAAAACCATTGCATGCACCCCCAGTTTAAAACCCGATCGAGTCATGATCATGATCAAAAGAATAATTTGGGATACATTATATAAATATGTCATCGTCGGGATTAGTCAGCGTCCGGCCACAGTAATTTAGGGATGTATACATTATAATACACTATGTTCCACATTAATCTGAATTTGATGGGAAATCAGAAAAAGCTAAGGTTAACACAAAGTTCAACTAATACATTACGTACAGGGAACCTGCGGGGAAATTGCAAAAAGTTCAGCTTACCCGAAAGTTCAGGTAAACTGGGGTCAAGTTTTATAAGTGGAAAACCGTACATTGTACGGTTTTCACGTTTTAAACCGTATCTATGGACAATCGGTTTAGACTTGAGAAGCAACAATTCATTTCGTTTTTGATTTCTTCATTTAGAAATATGCAACCAATATCCAAGGTCAATCCTATTAAACATATTATAGATTAACTTCATATGCACGAATTAACACAGTGTGAAAATAAAGTGACGCGCTCTATATCGAAACAACATTCTTAGTACCAGTGGCATTTGATGGGGTTGTCTCTGCAGTTTGATGCTTTATCATTATTCCAATGAAAATGATGAAAACGTTAATAAATGTTTACATGGCCGGTAATGATCCAGTAGACACTCCCATTTTGCTTGTAATTTTCATAAATTCATTCAGTTGGGTCACAATCTGTAGTAGTTACAAACAAAATAAAGTGTTTATGTTAACTGGGTATTCCAATATCCCCTGATGGGGAGGTTTTTCAATTGTTCAAGTTCACGTTCTACTAGACAGCATATAGGAATAAGTACAGAGATGTTTTATATCATAGATTCGCCTTCCTTGTCAGCAAACCTTTAGTCCTGATCACATCATTAACGGCGACACTATTTTCTTCATTTAAGGGGAGATTTATTGACATTGGCTATGATTATTAGTGTTGTGGCATAAAGTGCCTCTACATATGTTTACATTGCGTCGGGTCGGAAGCGTTTATAGGCGTCTCATCTTCACATCACCCATTCATATATACATGATTGTCTGACATTCCAAGCAATCAGGATGTTTGATAGATTAATAAATGGAATGATGTCAGATGAAATGGAACACCCACAGGATGGGGATTGTATTCACATAAGTGATTATCTAAGTTCTTTGATATGGATATTGAAGGAGCAAAACACGGACCTTTTAATGTTATGGCATGGTCTCAGTATACCCGATCTATATACAATAAGAACCACATGAATGAGACTACCACGAATTCGGTATAAGAAAGTATACCCACGTAAATTAGTTAAGAAGATTATGTGATAACAATGTGTACCCCATTTTGCATGCCAGCCTTTTTACATGGTTTGGTACATACATACTGAATGTTTTTAGAATCATTTGCCCAGGTTTTATCTCATTTTTTTCAAAGGAAGCGCAATCGAACTTGCTTGGATATATATAATTATATACAACATAGTGCTTGGATGCGCAGATCTAAGACAAAATAAACGTAGCCGGCAATCACATATTTGTCGCAATAACCAAATGAACCCTGTTCCCTCGCATTCAATGATGCCAAATACAAATTCTATCAACGATTATAAATAACACGATGTGGGCGCTTATTTTCCCATAACAGTTTTGTCCATGATGCTAATACCAATAATCGAGAGGGTGATAGACACATATTACAGCTCAAATGCTATCAGCAAGGTCTTATGGAAGCTAGTTGTATATATTCGCAATAGGTTCCACATGCACAAATCCATAGGTTTGTAGGATTAGGGTCGGTCAGGGGGATTATCGTGAATTTAGGAGTGTGAGAGTTACTTGGAGTTATCTATATATAATGAGTATTGCAAGCAGCGTCCAGAGAAGGGAATTATTGACGTCTCCATCGACCAAACTAGGTTCATGGGATATGCGTGTTCAACAATTTAATAGGATGAATTTATAAGAAACACGTTTATATTTCTACGTTGTGTTAGCTCACTTCAAGATAGAAAACTGGGATAATTAATGATGTCACGTATACTAATGTTCTGCGTCATTTTCTAGGTGAAAATGTTCTACCGAGAATTCATGCTAAATAGGGATTGTAATTGCTTCCTCCTTAATCCTTACCTCCTTAATGCGCCTAAATACTCATTGGAAATGGAAATCGTAGTGACCGAAAATAGCCACTTTGACACAGAGGAATCCTTAAACCTATTAGAGACATTTCAAGAATCAGTAGGAATGTGGTTATTGCGTATTCATATATTTACAGCGAGATACTTTCCACGCTCTTTTCACTTGTAAATTAGTTTCAAACATATGCAAAAAAGAGAAATCTCATTAAGTATACCTTTTCCGTTGTACTTTAAGTGGAAATGTCCAGGAGCGATGCGCTTCCCCCTTGAACTTCTATGTACTTCCGAGTAACGATGAATTATCCAGATTGGAACTGATATACCATTCCTTGCCTTTTAGAACAGTGCAGCCATACTATTGGATGGACTCAGCCACATGACTTGTCAGAAATAGAATGAAAAAAATGCTCACAACAATCCCTTGTCCAATGCTTTCTATGTGCGCTTACAAAGTGTGTTTCCCATATATTTCAGTGTGCGATATGGCAAAAGTACTTATCCTCTGCAATGACTGCATAGAGTGCCTCCTATCACAATGTATAGGGTCCCTGTGTGTATCTATGAGTAATATGAGAAAGTACTCCGAAGTTGCCGACGCAGGAGAGGAGTTACTGGGACGAGAGCAGATCCTTGAAAGAGA
Source organism: Sthenelais limicola (assembly GCA_942159475.1). Classification (NCBI taxonomy): domain Eukaryota; kingdom Metazoa; phylum Annelida; class Polychaeta; order Phyllodocida; family Sigalionidae; genus Sthenelais; species Sthenelais limicola. The sequence continues at coordinate 62,775,397 of OW804097.1, read as the reverse complement.
TGGAGAGGTGTGGAGTGGGACACAAGCACGTATATATGCTACCTCATAATGATCGTTACTGACTCCCTCCAACTCTCTCACTCTTTCCCATCCAGACTTTACCCAGACCTTCTACGCCTACGACCATGTAGACAATTGGGTAGATGTATATACTTATATCTACATAACCCAATATTTAAATCATAGCCTCCCTCTCTCCCATCACTTGAGAATGAGAACAACTGCAATTTAGCCCCCTCCCCCTTCCAACACGACCTCTGTCAGCATGCCAATAGGGCAACAAATTGACCGAATTCGACCCCAGTTTCACTCTCGGATAATTCAAAATTTCTATGAGAAAATTGTGAAGCAGTTACATAGAAATTGGCATAAGATCCATGATATTCCATGCCCTTTACTCGTGGAATATGGTCATGAAGGTCTCAATTCATAGCGTTTGTATTAGCACAAACCTTAATTTCTTAACTCAGGAATCAAATTTCTTCCATGTTAGAGTAGTCTGTCATTATTTTCTCGTATGCAATGTCATCGTAGACGTTAGAGTAGTGCTTATGTGAAGTACCTTGAGGTATTGAGATTGATAAACGTTTATTTTGAAAGTCTGGGGATAATTCTTCTTGTCTCTGGCAGGAGGTTTTCAAGCCCCCATCCCGGTCTTACCATGTGTATTTAAAGCTAGTGAACAATACCACCTTCGTCATTGACTGAAGGTGGTTCACTGCTTATTTCTTCACACTTTTGTTATCTTACTCTTATAAAGAATGGCAAGTTCACTCTGCTGATAATAAGTATATATTGTTCACTGGATCAAGAAAAAACTTTTAACATTATTCAATAAAGTTGTCATCATTCCAAATCAAATCCTTTATGACATGGTCATTTGGGTATAATTCAACGTGAAGCAAGATCAAAAGTAATGCAATGACTTTCAGTACATAATTTTCTTGATATCACTTGTAATTGAATCGATTGTCGATTGCCAGCCAGGGGCTGTTGTTAGTGCAACGTTATGATAGAAAGGCAGAGAGGATCGTTGGGTGCATGGGGGACAGTTATTATAGTTGGAGAGAAAAGTTTATATTCATCCTTATAATAGTTTAGTTACGTTTAGTAAGGTTACGTTTACAAGAAAAGGGGTCCAGATATTCTTCCGTTTGTCATATTAGGTTCTTTAATAATTATGTAGTTGATTAATGTAGATGTAGTGGAGAAATGATGGATCGATGATCTAATTCTATAATACTTTAAGTACAGTCAAAGCAAAAATAGGAAGCGCACTTCTGAGAAAACAATTCCAGGTCTTTCAGTACTCGCCTCCAACCTTAACGCTAACAATTTGGTGCTATAAACTGTAGGAAAATTTCAGAAAGTAATAACAATTTCAGAATTTTATTGACCATCTGTCTTCTATATATTTTTAATATTCTCTCATTTCTATCATATAAGCCTTTCTTGTAATGAAATCCTATGAAAGGGTGCACTCCAGTTGCCCTCAAACAGCCTTAAATGCGATTCACGCCGTCCGTTCTTAACATATCCTGTCTATGTTGTACGCAGCCACTCCCACCCTTTTCACCCTTATTAATATATTGCCACTCCTGGCACCAAATAATGCCCTGAAAATCTGGCCTGCAAATCCGGATTGAGCCCATGGCCATTGTTGTGGTGCAGTAATTTTCCATCATTTGCTGCAATATATCCTGATTGTAAATGTATTATATATGTCGTCAGGCACAGTCCATTTATCATTTCCTGTGGTTATAGTGACCACTGACTGGACTTCAGTATCCAACCCTGCTCTCACCCTTGCCCCTGCCATCCTAGTTTCAATCGCTGACACACACTCACTCATTTTGTTGTCCTCATAATGTTATTTATTCCCTGTTTTCTTTGTCTTATATTGTGTCAGAAGCTTTGCAAGTCTTTGAGCCATTTGAATAAGTGGTCTTAAACTAGAACCACAATTTGATGGATCCTTTCTTGGTACGTTTGTATCTAGTTTCACAAGGAAAAACTCATAATCCACGCGTAATATACAAAGTTGTCCAAACCCTCAGATCAAATAAGGATGGTATATGTTAGCCTACTTCGCTAATCGGTTTCCTGGCCTAGGACTGGGGGTTTTAATGGGAATAAAATGACATATTGCGGTCTTAATGGAATTATAATGGTACTTTGCAGTTTGAAGCGAGAAGCTTTCCCTTCGTTTGAAGGGACTCTCTCAACTTTGGGCCTAGACTGTGTTCGAAAAACCTTCTACTGCTGACTTATGAAGTTTTCCTAGGTAAATTGGTTCCAAGTCTTACATCCTCTTTCATGAATTCTTTAATGCCCTCTCTATATGGGTTGATTTATATGTATTTGCCTCCCCACTTCTTCTGTATCCCTTATACTGCTAGTTAATTTCTACAGCGCCTTGCCAATGCCAGAGGCATTAGGGAATCTTCACAAGCCCACCCCTTGACCTTAACACAAGCAACCAAGGTTGGTTAGACTATCAACGTAGAGACTATCAACGTAGCTGGTGGTGACATAGAAGTGACAAAAGCCGGAACGTCCCCGCTACAACACATCCCTGCACAAAAGTATCTGTGATGCCTTACAAATTGTGCAATAATGCACTCGGCGTGCAGAGAGGTACCTAAAGGTATGCAATGTAGCTTGCTTATTTGGCCTTGGCGTCGTGGCAAGACCCTTACAACATATAATTCATGCATGCACAATAATATATGGATAATGCCCTGGCCTTCACATGAAAACCACACGCATCCTATATATATATAAATGGGCCCGTTATATCTGAGCCCCTATACAAGACAGGGATAATTAAGCTGGGCTGATTCCGATTCGATTTCATCCCAACATATTTCCGGCCTGGTATTATTACATTGATATTAGCTGCTCCAAGCTGCTCCACGAGTAATTCAAGTGAGGGATTTATGTAGAAATCTTATATTGTCATCTTTGGCGATTATTTGTGTAGTATGTATTCAATTCCTGGCTGAGAGGAGGCATTTTCGTTGGTTCATTCCAAGGCCCTTTTGGCTTTGACAGAGGTCTTCCAAATTAATACTAACTGATATGAATTCTCACGTTTGCGAGGGACTATTATACTTAAAGGATACTTGATTACTTTTGCATGATGGATAAGAAGTCTGTTATGAGAGGTAAAACCAGGTATTCAGACTTCAGACTTCAGACATTGCAGGGAACACTAAAAGTCACAGAAACGAATATTATATAGACAACTATGTCAGCTCGAAAACCGATAATATGTTTGGTCTTTCAATAATGATAGACACCCCATCCCATCCAAGAATTGTAAGGCCACAGGAATGCCCCGATTCACACATTCACAGGCCAACTAGGCCCCTTTCCACTATCTCATTCACCCGCATCATTATCCTATGCTTACAATTGTTTATCGCTTTTATGGGGAAGATGGCGCGAGTGAAAGCGTTAAAGGGGTTGCCCCCAGGACCCAGCAGTGACTATAGTGGCTACTGCATCGCATAACCATTCCACTCGATGTATATAATGTGGCAGGGATATTCAACAAATTGATATTTAAAAACGACTTTAAGATATCAGAAAGGTTGCAGTGCAGGGAATTGACGAAGATATTCGTGGAGAATGCCATGCGTGTACATGTATACATGTACATGTATATGTATATATGTATGTATGTATGTATGTATGTATGTATGTATGTATGTATGTATGTATGTATACATGTATGTATACATGTACATATATGTATATTAATCTCATGCCTTAATTTTGTTGATAATTATCAAACAGAACATTTTATCCTGTTTCCTAAGAACGGGTATTATTCCCTCTTATGAATAATAATTTGCTTTAAAAATCTAGTCGTTCGTGATTGTTATGAAATCCGATGGTAGTATGAACACCAAATGGTATTTTGTCATTTCCCCTAATGATAGATACAGGCAACAAACCCCCTCGCTTCAAATTCATCAGACATTAACACCATCACCAAACTGGTGCAGTGTCCCTTGCTTTTGATGATTTCCTCCCTCCAGTTAGTTTAACCCATCCTCGTGGAGTACAGACCTACATAGATAGATTTGTCTATGTGTAGGATAGAGGACGAGATGTTGTACTCTTAGTGAGTAGGAAGTGGCTGAGGCGAAGCCGAAGCTACTTCCTACTCACTAAGAGTACAACATCGAGTCTTCTAGCATGCTTATCCTACAACTTCAATTGTTTGTTATGATTGTGGTTACCAAATCCCCCCTACCACCCAACCACCCTACCACAACTACCTGATCCATGATCAGTATTGCTTTGAGATGTACATTTCCTCACTTTCACTGATGCATGGCTTATAGTGAACCTCACACAATATAGCCAATATTTAGAAACAAATGCAAGGTCTGTAGAGTTACAGGTGAATGTGACAGGCGTATACAGTTGAACTCCCTTGTTACAGCCAGACACTTTCAAACATACTATAATCTCTGGTCCTGTTCTATATCTGCCTCCCTTCCCCTTGTATTACTGGGTATATATATAGTTCTGCCCCTATCATCTACCACAATCCAAATTATTCTCTAACTTTATTTCCCTCAATATACCCAACGTCCAAGCTGCATTAATAATTAGAGTAGACATATAGGTCTATACTGAATTGGGCTTTGTTGCCTAAGAAATAGCATATTTACCAATATGATATCATTAAATTTCACAAACTCGATGAATCAATATAAAAGACATTAATAAAGTATTCCCATTTCCAAAATTCGTGCTGAAGTCAAAGAAACGGACAGCATTACACTTCTAACACAGCATACTAGATCATGACTAGCATGTACTTTATTGCTATGTTATTTTTTAAAACAAGATTTTTCTGTTTCAGTAATCATACTATGCTATAACCTGCAGACCTTATCTGAGCCTCTATGGCCGAGTGGGTAGAGCCTTCAACTCTACTTGCCAGCCTATACTTATGTGAGAGGTCCTGGGTTCGAATCCAGGCCAATCCTAGTTCAAAATTATTTGCAACAGATACCTGAGCGGACTCTTTAATGAAAGAGTCCGCCCAGGCATCTGAGAGGACTCTTAGGTGCGGACTCTTTCATTAAAGAGTCCGCTCAGAATGCTCAAAGAATGCACCTGGAATACAGGACTGTACTCTTCGAGCATGGGAGTCCGCCCAAGCCAATGCTGGGGAATAGGGGCACCACAGCAAGTGTAGGATAAATATCGGCGTCCGTCTAAAGGACATGGTCGTTGAACAAATACACGGAAGTTCCACTTTATATGTAAATGGGAGTTGAAGGGTCGTGTTGCCATGTTCGTATCTAATTGAGTGTTATGATGTGCAGGCCGCGCTGATTGCTCGCCAAATCAATGTCCCACTTCGTGCAGGCCAATCGTTGTTACATACAAGATTTCCAACGTGACCGGACTACCCAGCTAGGATAAGACTGGATTTAAACACATGGGTGAAATAGGTTGCATGGAAATTGCCTCTCGTCGATACAGATTGATTGTTGGGGTATCTATCGTTCGATATCGGATATTCGAAGCCGACAATATTAATTGGCAAAGCACCCTGCATTCTACCTATTGTCTTATCCGCATAAGGTGGAGAAAAGTAGCTAGGAAAAGCACAGCTCTTTCAATTAAAACAGATATCGTTGGCTATTGTTATGCTGTCCCGGGCCCAATTAGAATCCAATAATTATGAGGATCAATATGTGCCCATGCAATACCTTAAAGCTGTGTACCCTTCGTTATTGTTTTCTTAAGGGAATGCATTATTGTCGCTACCTCATAGTGCATATTATTTAGTTCTTCTATGGACTCTACTCTTTTTCATGCAAGCACATCTATGTGCCAACTGGTGGTTTTATTAAGGAAACATTAACGTGTCACATAGCATTTTGCTATTGAGAAGCGGAACAACATTTTGCATGCAGCTCAGCTAATGAAGCACGACACGGAATGGATAAATATATTCAAGAAGAACAAGCATAACATGGACATGATACCCAGCAGTTCTAGAGTCAACTTCACCCGAACACCGGCCATAGATGTGCAATCTGACGAGGCTCGTTATGAACGATGCATTAGTGGCTATTATCTGCTAATAACCACAGCATTTGACACTCATTTCCCCCCACAATGTACAGACCCGACTAGAGGGCGAGCCAGATAAAAATAGTTTCATGGCTAAAGAATGCTCTGATATCTATAGGCACCTTCAGAAATAGATCCATGAGGTAGTCCTTGTCGTCAGTTTTACAATGATTAAATCTCTGATAGTTGATGATGGTAGATGCAGTTTGTGGCTTCTATCAAGGGTTAAACGTCGGGAAACTCCCGGTTGACAATAAAGAGTGATATATGTACTGGTATCGAGTGTTTATTAATGATGGGGACTTTTAAAGGCATTGTACAAAGGCAATGATAAAGTGAGTGTCCAAGAGTAAGCTTCCTACCCAGACCCCAATCGGGCCATTGGACCTATTTATCATGGGTCAGGAGAGAGTTGATCCATTAATAGGATGTAATTGGCATCCAAAACTTAATACAGGGCAGTATTGTTAATGAGGTGTTCCCTGAATGAACGCCAATTACAAGTCTTCATGATATTATCACCCAATGCATATATAATATATTGAATCGCTGCGCATTGGGGTTCAACTTTTATACTTCAGATGGGGCCATGTATACGTAAACGAATTATGCTCTAGGAACAAACAACAGTGTCAGGTTCCATCAAAGATCCATTATGGTTCATGCCTTGAACAGACTGCGGCTGGTTCCTCTTAAGTTCTCAATATGTTCCCAACGCATTGTCACAAATAAAAGTTCATGGATGGATGTAATGATCGTCAATCCAATAAAACCCCTCCAACCAACATTTTTATCTAAATTCTTTTATCGGTATAGATCACAATGGCTTTTTTCTCGGGAGACTGGTGGACCCAATTTTGCTCCCCCTTCCCTACCGATTCGCCACACACACATACACACGCCATTTTGTTTTCTCTGGGTCAATTGGTTCACAGATCACACAGCAGACTACTACTGGTGTCCTTTATTTTTCAGGGTCCTTTTGAGAATCGTAATTTCAGATGGTCCTTTGCGTCTGGAATCAAAACCTGATGCAATGAATGAATCTTGAGAAATCGGATTTTGATATGGCGTCTCATGAGCGTAAAAGAAGAAGATTGAAACCCGTGAATGATTCAGATTTTCTTGGCGCAAAAACAATCTCATTCATTTATCCTCCAGGTGTAAGTTGATGAGGAGAGGCTCCAATTTCAATCTGTGAGAGTCATGATACTGCAATGGGTTCCAGTAATCTTTCCCCCCAGTTTACCCGAACCTGAAACAGAGTTTCCTTCTTGCAAAACGCAACTTTGGTCCAGCATTACAACCTTAATTTATCATTGATTCTAGATAAAAAATGAGGGAATCCCATATTGAGCAAATAATAAGCAGCCCATACATAGAGTCCAGCTGTTGAGGTTTTGCAAAGAGAATATGTGATGTGTTACAGAAAGATTTCAAGAAGTGAATTAGTTATATTCTAGCATTCGTATAGTCCACCCAGAAATATTGCAAACCTTTTTTTAAACATAAAATGATTGAACATAAAATATAGAAATACTTTTAGATTTCCTCATTGTTAACATCATTGGAATCCAATTAATCTAATCTTTTAAATATATATGATGGTAGTTCAAAATACATTTGGGGAGTTATGACTCATTTCTGTGTGACACATCACATATTACCTCGTTTTTAGCCACTATAGAAAGGCATTGCAATACAAATCAGATGGGATTTTTTTCTTTCCTGGATACGTTCGTTGGTACGTTATATTTAAGATCTCAGATATATCGTCTATTGACTAAACATATTTTTAGTACGAAATAAACTATTCTGATAAATCGGCAAGGTATAATTCGGGAAGACTATTGTTCTCCGAAGGTAAATGGGCTACTTTTTACATCATATGGTAACATCAAACACATGGCATAAACAAGCGCATTACGCTTAAATACGTTTAGTCTATTTGGTATCAGGCAGGAAAACAATAAAGTTTAAAAACCTCTTAAAAATATCTTGTATTGTTTGAGGAAAAAACAATGCCTGTGGGTCTACCATGACTCGATCAGTCCGGTTCATAAGGAAATATAGTTGTCCCCCTCTCTCACGCTATTCAGCAATCCCTCACAGACTTGGATCATGTTAGAAATAATGTTGTTTGTTTTCCTCAGACAAATACTACATATCCATTTAATGTATTTCCCTCGAAAGATGAAATACGTTTTTTAAATGACATAAATTGGGTATATATCATGTTTCTCAGATGAAAGAGCCGAAGGGAAATCCCGTGAGGCGGCCTTGTATATAATGTGGGGTACTTCGAAAATAATTTCTTCGTACATGTATGACAAAACATGATAATCGGTATTTTAGTCAAGAATTACGAGTGAATAAATATTATCTTTAGCCCAAGTGACAATTCCATAAGTTTGTCTTCACCTCTGTTTCAATGGGATTAGAGTAGTAGAGTTTTTTTAGTTTAGATTTTTTTAGAATTCAGGAATTACATTATATATTGAGGATTACAGAGAAACCCTGATTTACAGTATACAAAAATTAGTCGATTACTAGAAAAAGCTAATAAGTAATTTTCATCTTTGCTTTATATAAATTAAAGTAAGAGAGAGCATTACAACAGTACCATCAACGGGCTAGTAAACCTCATGAGGGATGTATATGATGTCACTAATTTAAAAAAAACAGCACATGTAGCGGATTAAGTTAAGATATACCCATCCCAGTTTCAGACATGCCAGCTGAACTAAGATAAAGCCATACATTATTAAACATTGGCTCCGTCAATATGCGTCTTTTCTAACTGTTTAAGTGTACTAGTGCACTTAAACAGTTAGAAAAGACGCATATTGACGGAGCCAATGTATTTTTATTGCATTTCAGGCCGTAGCTATGGCCTGAAATGCAATAAAAATACATGTATGGTCGATTCTCACAAAATGTCGTCAATTGGTTGATATGGGTAACAAAATTGGCTTAAAAATTAAATATACCAGAATTCTTAGAAGCCCTATATATACCAGAAGCCCTATATAATATTGAGGCCTGAATTATTTGCATCATCAAGCGATACAGGGTTGATAGAAACCATGGAATTAAAGGCAAATATTGAATTTAGATGCAGTTTTGGTATTTATGCATAATTAGCATTAAGCAGAAATACTATGACTATTATAGTCAATTTAGCAATAATAATGGCCAGAATTGATGTGACATGACACTTTGGCAAAATGTATACATACAGCCCTGTGCATTTTGTTTTTCTCATGAATTAACTGGATACATATTATACCATCTGTATCGCTCAATGACTGTATTGCTTGATGATTTTTTTCCTATTAAATACCCAGAAGCTTCATACATAATGGGAACTATGTACAAAATTATATCTAAAACAATAGATATTGACATAGGCTATATGTGTATATATTGTGACTTATTAATATTTATATGCAAATAAGTTATGCATAAATAAAGATGTATCGCTCAATGATGCCAAAACTACACCAAAAGCCCTTTATATTATACAAAGGCATGCTGTCATAAGGCTTCTCCAGTTAGGCTAATATTAAATATACCAATAAATAATAGAAGTGTTGAGCTATGCTTTCAGTATCAAGAAGTCATTGAATATAATTCCAATAGTCACTAGTATACTACATGATTGTTGTATCGCTCAATGACGTTTTAATTACACAAAGTGAAAAATGACACTGGAAAAATATCAAATGTACCAACTTGATTTCTTTTTCGTTCATGAAAAAAGAGCCTGCCTATATTTTCATGTTGTATTTGCTTTAAGTTGAAATTACATGATATCCCAGGAATATTGATGTCCAAAGTTTGATTTTCATATTAATTTTCCTTTAAATGCCTAAAAAATGGCATTTTAATGCATCCAGCAGCGTAAATATACATTGTAGATAGTAAAAAGTATATACCCACCTGTTCCTCTGCTCTAGCCTGATCATTTTGATGTATACATATTAGTTTTTGAATTACATATTACAAATTATGGCCATATGAGAGAAAAAGGCCCATTTGACGACATTTAGTGAGAATCGACCGTATGCTGGCTATAGATTTATGTAATTCCTTGCCTTTGTCGTCAATTTCTTTTGGTTTGGCATATTATGTCCTGACATTGCCTTTATTTGTCCCTACATAGACCATTGAATTAAAATGTTTTTGCCATGCACTCCAAAATCCAATTCTGGCGTATCCAGCTATCAGGGCTCCCTGTTTCCTGACATGTGTTAACAAGTATTTAATTGCTCTTTTTAATTATCATAGATTCATTTTTAATAAGATCTTGTCAATGGTGATATTGATAAGTATTGCAAAGCGCTCCCCTCGCGGACAAATCCAGTGCAATATCATTTATTTTGTTCTTTTAAATGTCATTAGAGAACATCCACAAAAGGAAACATATGGATTGTAACAAACAAGCATTGGTAGTACGTGGGTGATTAGAACTGTGCCCACATTGGTATCCTCCCACATGCTCCCAGCTTCATGACTTATCTTACAAGAGCCATTGACTGTCAGCTAATTTAAAGCTGTATTCTCAGATATTAGGACAAAGCAAATTTTACCCATACACAATTTACTCATATTATTATGACTTGTAAGGATTCGGGCGGTCCTCCAAATACAAACGAGGACGTTTTAGAAGTCAACCGAACAAAATCCTCCAAGAGTGTGGTCAAATTGTGTTGGAAAGGAATGGAACAAGAAGTAGCAAATGTTTGGTTTCTGACCGATGTTAACTGAGAGCACAGCTTTAAAGGAAATTGACTTTAAAATTGCCTTCCCAGCTATTAATATTGAATGGTTCTTTTGAATTTTCAGATTAGTTCCGAAATCCAATTTTATCGATCTCTTACTTAATAAAAAGTTAAATAAATGTCTAGATTCCATGATTTTCGATCAGAGACAAACAGGGATGAACGTGGACGACATCGTCCTTGTTCTGTAAAAGCAATTTGTAGGCGTACAGTGGTAGTACTCTACAGACCCACCACTGTTAGTCTGTATAACATGCTGTTCATTCCTGCACCCTATTGGTCGAGTGAGTCATCTGACTGTACAGGGTTGCCACCTAACGTGTTCTAGAAATCGGGATGAGTTTCGGCGTAAGTGAGAAAAGACTCAAATGAATATTTAAACTCGAATATTTATCTTCAACATCATGAAACAGAACCATACGCTTGGGACAAGGTGGGGCAAATTATTTGTGATCTAAATAAGTGAAATTTCTATAGGGGACATATAATTATCTGGGTGGGCAACCTTAACATAGACACAACCCTCTATACTACATAGACAAGAGCCTCTGTGTAAGCTCAGTAAATGACAGCCTCTGTGAAAGCACTAGTAAATGAAGTCAAGGACTAAAAGGCCTGTATGGTTAGAATGCATCTGATTTGCTCCTGCCAGATAATTTAGATATCTCAGAGTGGACCATGCAATCGTCATTCAGTTGATACCTTTAAGATGTCGTTGCGTGGGTGATTGTGTCATCATATTAAGTAGAGAGAGGATAGAGAGTGAATAGATTTCTGTCTTGTCCGAACTCCTTTGAATAATTCTGGCCTTCAAGTAGTTGTAATTATGGAGATGGGACCGTTGTAATGATTGAATGAACTGAACCTAAGTATCACATATCACTCTGCTATTCTAGTTCTACCTCATCCGTTTTATTACTGGATAGACTGATTGGCTTGTCCTTTCCATTTGCATTTCCTTCATCTCCAAGCCGTTGCTGCACTTGGTAATACGTTCTTCATGCAGTCAATTCACCCTGTGGTTTCGGACGAAGATACTGCGCAACAAACTGCGAAAATAACTAAATTGAGTTTGATTTGTATGGCTTTATATACGCATGTGTCCCCAAGGAATCACAGTTCTAACCTGATCTGCGGAGCGAAATTTAATTAAATAGCTTAAATTATAAGTGTCATAAATACGCCTATACTCTTGAGGACCACTGGTTTCAGAAATATAATATGCCATCTTTTTCAAATGAAATTATAGTTAGGGAGTCGACTGCCTTCAGTCCACAATCGTATATTCTAACTTCCTAGGTAGCTCACAATTGAAACTTGTATAAAGGGTGAGGTATATATCCCTGACGTGGGACTGGTTCCCTCTGACACTTCAAATAGCGCAAACGCACTCCTGGTGTGATACACTATCAAATAATACCAAGATATCATTCTAGATTGTCCAAAAGAAACCTAGATATTTGTGAAAAAAGCCATTACCCGAACAAACCCTAACATTTTACCAGTGGGCTTAACCACAAAGTGTATACATGTGCGAGATTACATTTTATGCGGTAAGAGGCAACAGTAGAATACTTAAACCCTCCCCTTAATATCTTAATGCACATTGACTCACAATCGATTAACTCATCTAAGGAGGCCTTGCCAATGCATAAATATATAACCATTAAAACCTAGGTCATAATTTATCACTGTTTACACTCGATACATCAAGCACTTTGAATGGCATGACCACTATACTTTATGTCCTGTGTTTTGGTTCGATATTTTCTGTAGTGGATTGGTTTGTGTTGGTACTAAAGTACTTGTTGCCATTCAGGAAGAGATTCAATTATTTACACTTACACAATAAGCAACCTGAGAATGTTTCAACGTATGCACGCGCTTCTTATATCTCTACAATCATTAATAAAACACGATAGTGGATATTTCAGTTGAGTGACATCAGAATGGTCGGAAAAGTGGATTAAGTTAAGTTCAAGCTATTTCGGTAATAAGTCGGTATACATGACTCCATAATTTGAAGTATCAATCTACTCTCATGGAGAACCAGCCAATATAATTATGCGTGTTATGTGCTATTATTTCTTCCATAGCGGCCCCTTTCCTAACTTGTTTCTAAATATATTGTGTCAGTTACAATTGTTTAGAGGACCTTGATATATACACTGTGCTTTTAGACGAAGGACAACCATATTCACAGACACTCAAGTACGCCACTTTCCTTGTTAGTTAGAATAGCTTTGGTCAAAGGTATGTATAGACGATCACACAAGTGTTATATATATGTGTGTGTCTGTAAAACAGGACAAGATAGTATATAAGATGATTCTTTATTTGCCATAATAGTTATAGTGTCGACAAAAAGGTTGTGAAATTCTCCGTTCCAATTCTACCAGTTCGTGCCATGCAGCTTCTTTACCTTAATTTAATTACATTTAGTGGTTCCTATACTAACTCTAGTTCTGGTATTGACTAGAATTAATTACCAAGTTCTGGGTTGGCTAGTAATATTACTACTACATTATACGCATGTCTAGAAGCAAGACACCCATTATTAAACAGTCACGTTGATTGTGACGATGGATAGCGCCGCCGACGGATGTCTTTTGAACTAAGTTTCACAATGTCCACCTTGCGGCTGCATATGAAACACGCACACGTACAATAATGTGGCTCGCTAAACGCAAAGCAAACTACTGCTGGCAACTTTTCAATATGGCACAATGGCCGGAAGACTTGCCATCTGCTCTTGAGCGTATGGCATACACCGGCTCCCATCAATAGGAACGAGGTTAATACCAACGTAGGCCTTTTGACCATGTGACCTTTCCTCTTAGGTGATGGAGGGAAGCATATTGCACTATCATACTGCCAGAACAATCCCTTAATATCCTCATGTCTTTCAAGCCTCCGTAGAAAGTCGATGGCACCTGGTATTCAGGGGAAGAGATTAACGTGGGCACTGAGGTCAGTTTACTATTTTGATATGTCGCTGTTGCAGTCGGTACCAATAGAAAGAAGGTTAAGTAATAAGAGTGTCTAGACTTGCACGCCTTAAGGTCGCCTAATGGTGTATACTACTTACAAAATGGGGGATTGCTCCAGGTATGGTATGATAACCGCCTGGTGACCCAATAGTTCCTTACAGTTACATTAAAAGTGGCTAAGATTGCTATTTTGACTATGTATCATTTGGAAATTTGATTGTAGTTTTCGATAACTTGCACAAGTAAGGATATTTGAGAGGAATACCAACGTTATTATCTTCCTTAGATTAATTGATATTTGTTAATGAAGTACGTGGCAGAGATTGCACTGGGGAATTCAAATCTGAGAGGGACGTAACTTGACAATTGAGTGCTGCCCTCAGAGCATGGTGAAGGGGTGTGAAGTAGGAGCAAGACAGGAGGTATACATAGTGACATATATACCATCCAGGTGGTATTACTCTACCAATTATGATAACAGGTGGCGGGAACTTCATCACGAATGACGTTGGATCATTTCATCCCTTCACTACTTATTTAATAAACAAGTGGAGTTGGTAAATTGGTTTTGCTGTGACTTCATTTTAACTACAAATATATAAATTGTCGAATCAACAACCAGGCAATAGGAATAATTATGATTTTCAGCTCAGACCAGAAATCTCATCGTCCATAAAGGACTTTATTGTAGTTGAGACAAGAATTATATAGGTCAAAACCCTGAGCGGTATTCAAAAGCCTCTCGGGTCTACTGCAATTCAATTCCTAAAAGCATTTCCTTTTAGGCATTGTTTACTTCTCATCTGCTCTCTCTCTCATCCATCAACGTTGGAGCTTCGATTAAATAAGCTGTTCTACCCGTGCATAAAACTGCGCTAATTTAGCCTTTGCAATAAGGTTGCCGCCGAAGACGACAGCTTATAATTAGCCCTGTAGTTTTTAAACAATACCCTGGCCATGTTCTCCAACGCTTGTTCTAACCTAACACTGACTTTTAATTCATGGAACACTAAGGGTGGTCTCCACTGGCTGTGGTAACCTCTGTGGTAAGCCTTACGATGGTGCTGTGATGGTGAGGAGTGACGAGGTCCTGCCATGTGAACCATTTAGGCAGGACCTCGTCATTCCTCTCCACCTACAGAACCAGCACAACGCCATCGCAATGCTTACCACAGAGCTTACCACAGAGCTTACCGCAGCCAGTGGAGGCCACCCTTTAAACTTCAACATGAACACCCAGATTTCTTACTGTTGATAGTATAAGCATGACAGATTGTTTTGCTGAACATCGTCCCAATAAGGCGTCAGAGGGCGTGTTTTCCCATGTAGGGTCTTAATTCTGAAATCCGAACCCCTCAATAGGAGATTCACGGTTACCCCACGAAATGCTAGACGGAGAGATGTTGACATGTTTCGGTATTAAGCAGCTGGATATTCAGTCAGAATGGTGTCTTCCCTGACAACCCTTAACGGGAGTAGAGACTTCGTGGGCTAAACTGGTACAGATTGGCAACATGTTCTAATGTTGCGAATCAGGGTAAACATCCATTTCAGTGGAGTGCCCACATCTCCCTTTCTTGAACTAATGCAATATCGGAAGTAAATCGTGTAACTTAAAGTGTATGTTTCAACTAATATACCACATGCTATAGCAGGACTTTGCAGCTAGGAATTAAGTATCAAAGATGTATTTTTTATCAATAAAGGTTGTAATGTAGTGGGTATAAAATAACGCATCTAGAAGGGATTACGTCACATGGGTATACCACGATTGGTATACGCAACCCCAGTAAAATCCCAGAAGTAGGAACCAGTCCACAAAATTGCTATAAAATGGTCGTTTGAGATTATTAAAGGGACATATATAAATCAGTTATCTGACTTGTTGGTTTCACTCGCTTATATTATCACACTCGTTTGTACGCATGCGTGATATTTACCCTACGTCAACCAACTCGTTAGTTAACCTATATAATTATATATATATATATATATATAGAGAGAGAGAGAGAGAGAGAGAGAGAAAGAGACCGAACAACGATAGTATATAATACTTATATAATACTAGCATAGTACCCGTCTTCCGGACGGTCAGCCTCTCTCCCCACACTTCCCCCTCTCCCTCTTTTCCCTCCCCCTCTTCTCTGTCTTTCATGCCTGTTTTTCTCTCCCAACCCCATCTACGATTTCCCCCCCCCTCTTCCTCATGCTCCCCCTCCCCGCTTTCTCTCCCTCCCCTCTCTCCCTTCCCCTACATCCTCTCCCTCCTCTCCCCCTCTCTTGTATGTATGTATGTATCAATTCTATTTCCAATGTTTACATATACATCTTTAGGAAAAAGCTATCAACATTACATCGATATTTTCAGCTTATATGTTGGAGAAAAAATATGGTTACACATACTACAGTGATGTAAGATAATTCTTTAATATAGTATAATTGAGTAGCGACATTCGATAAGTTCGAGACGTGGAGAGTGAATGTCGGTTACAGGTTCTATGAGATTTATCGGATTGCTGTTCTATTTCAGGAAGCTTACATTCTAATATACAGCAAGGTAGGCTTCGGCAATATGGACAATAATCGGATCATGCAGGCTGTGTATCCTACAGTGCTTCCCCCTTTAATACCTGCATGTCAAATCCTATTTTCTTTTAATCAGAAGACGATAAAAATACTCTCTCTTCAAGTATACCTAGAAAATTGAGACGACAGTTCATG
Source organism: Sthenelais limicola (assembly GCA_942159475.1). Taxonomy (NCBI): domain Eukaryota; kingdom Metazoa; phylum Annelida; class Polychaeta; order Phyllodocida; family Sigalionidae; genus Sthenelais; species Sthenelais limicola. Next base: position 62,758,794 of record OW804097.1, on the reverse strand, counting down.
GCAGACAATCCAATTTTAACGCTAGTTCCGTGATGCCATTTACAATTATAGGGAATTACAGAGGCTTTTGCTAAACTATATAAACCCCATGATGAAACAGCTCACCAGAATTTACTAGTAAATTGGTCCTAATTAATCTGTTTGCATGGACGTCAGAATCGTTCTAGTTCTAATTGAAGCTGTATGGCTGTCAGGTGAAGGGGAAATGGGTTAATAAGGTTGGCAATATGTGAGATACAGGTTAATCGGACAAGCATAAAATGAGTGGGAATAACGGGAAATCCTCAGACATTATATTCTAATTGAATGCAGATAAGTCGGCTGGACCGTGTTTTGACAAACCAAGTTGCAGGTCAATTAGCTCTCTCTCATCACAGAGCACGTAATGGGAGATCTAGGCTACTTATTATGTTGGAAAGTCGCAATCTTGAGATGATTTGAAGTTGGCATTAAAGTATTTTAGCACGTATGAAGCCTCTTCATATTCAAATGTTTCAATCTTGTATAAGATTAAATTAACATGTATAAGTGTGAGCAGGTGTTAATTGACCGCACTGCATGTCATAAGTGTATGAACGTGGGCGAATTAATTCACTATCAGATCATCGTTAGAGCTGACGTATAGTGGCCAAGTCATGTTATGCGCTTATTTGAGACACTTTATAAGAACATCCTAGAAACGCCAATATGGTCTTATCTGACTTAACCTTACAGGACGATGATGTACAGCTGAATCCCGTAAAACTGATAAGGACTCTGTTAAGAACTCTTGGTGTCTCAATGGAATTTAAACAGGTGAAAATCAGTGGAAAAATGAAGTAAAATGTCAACTTGACGCAACGTTAAAGGCTAGAGTTTGTCGATCTCCATCACAGGCACAACACGGACACAGGAAGGAAGTGGGTGGTGCTGTCCCAGAATGCCCTTAACACAGATGCCTCCAGTTCAAAATAAGTTCAGTTCCTCTGCCTGTGTTGTCTGAAGGTCACCTTGAAGGTCGAGTAGTCCACGTTACTCCAGGGACTCCTGGCCCATTTTGGAATGTGCTGAGTAGGGCTTCAGACCTTCTATTCAAAAAAGTCATCTTTGAAGATCTCAACTTCCCAAGTCCAGGACAGAGCGGCCTCAGACTGCTCTCCGGGGTTTGATAATTATTCGGATGCGTTTTACAGACCCGAGTCCAACCGTTTACTCATCATTCACTCCTCTTGCAAGAGCTATTAATTCGTACGGAGCTCCTCACGGGACCAGGAGTGCCTTAGGACCTGGATTTATCCCGTCAAAGACTTTCCTATTCCGTGTGGCATTAAAAAAGGTCAAGCAGGATCTATTTTTTCCATGTCCTGGACATGATTGGAATGCCTCGTATCTCTACCGCAAACGGGGTATTATTAGCCTTCCTCCTGACCCGAGCAAGTATCAAAAATATGCTTTCAGTTATACTATCACCATTGTAATTCGAGAAGTAAAATAAGCTTTCATAGCCTAAGGATATAGATAGTGGCTATGGAAGCTATAGGAGCCCGACTCATTTTATAGATCTATTCCATTTGAATGTCATAAATTTCATCATTTTGTCATATAATTTGCTTTAGTAGTGCGTAAATATAGAAACCCTCCGCCGTATATGCTTTCAAATTTCGTCACCCATAATTTAGGTTCTTTTTCAAAACAACAAAATGTGCCCATGGAGCCATCATCCCACTTTTGAATTAGTAGATGAGAACGTCTGGTAAGGAGGTGGAGGGATAAATTGAAGCCATCTATCATATAGATACCACAGGCTACTAGTATACATAATGAGGTCTCACAAGAAGAACCGTGCACAGGTGGCACAGTGCGCTTGAATGTCGGAACCAGCTTTTGTGCAGCGAAAACCATGCCGCTTTATGATATAATTCTTGTTCTTTAAAGAACGGGTATCTCAATTCAGAATATATATCAATGCTATTGGACCCTAGCCTTGGTGTCAGTTGCACTCCTAGGGCCTTGGACCACTCCCCCTTAGGTTCTTAGTGAAACAGAGAATGCCCTGACATCTAATCAGATGCTTCCTCTAAGCTTAACCCCACTAAGTCAAAAGACCACACTAAGATGGTTCCTGGGAGGGTCGTGTCCCGAAGAGGTTAGCGTCAGAATTTCCCTTCCAGGACGCCCATTACGTTGTCATAGTAACCAAGTCAGGTTATAAATTACCAAGTGTACGGGTTGGCCCTTGGGTTTAGGGCTATAAGTGCGATAGATTACCTTGCGACGCACATGCGTTGATTAAGAGGCTATTGTTTTGCAATCGCCTTACCTTACCTCTGAATGAGCGCTCGTTGTCCTATGTGCGATATTATGGTGAAACAGAAATAGGATCAGGATTGTTCCCGAATTCCCTCCTACAATATTGGTAGTAATACTTTTAGATGGTCACTTTCGCAACCAATTATCAGGGCATGTTAACCCAATTTGCCATGGCATATATGTTTTATTCATCTTTCACATGCACTTTGAACATGTTTTGTATTATCCCCTAATAACCCTTTAGAAGCAACATCCTAATATTTCCGACAGCATTAAACTGTCCCATATTGATTTTTGAATGTTCCCAGTTGTCACAACTAAACATTATTTCGATACGACTGAGACGAGTCAAACTCAACCAGCTTGGTGATAGATTTAACTGACATGGCGAAACACTATATAGCCCAATACTTATTACATGTAGTAACACATCGAGTGTAATTTGAGAGGTGCACTCAAGACGCTATGTCAAGTTAAAAACGCGCACCAGTCATGTAATGAAGGAGGGGGTTTAGAGTTTTGACTAGATGGTTACATAAAACCCTCGCAATTCTTACACAAATGTTGGCGTCCTAAACCCCGCTGGCATATCATCCAGGGTTCCTCAAATGTAAGTCCATTACGAGGCTACTTATATTTCAGGTATCTTTGCTGCAATGGGATGGGTATTAAGTAGGACTGATGGGAGTAACACTGCAGCTTTTAAATGGGAAACTTTATCTGATTTAAACACAACTTCTTGTAGATGTTGAGACGCCATACCCTGGATAATAATCCCTTATACATTCCCATCAATACGACGACTGGAGAATATCATCGTCTAGCTCGGGTTGTAAGCACTGCTTGAATATTTACATTTACAATTACATTATCAGTGAATACATAGTCCCTTACGATAGGCTGAACGTCATGGGACATTTTTCGATCCTTTATTATCAGGCTCGATCGTTGCTTACATTCTGTTTTCTTTATACAATCGATCGGCCTTGCTACCTCTCAGTCACACGGACGACCATATATATACTTTAGTTTAATAAGAAATGGTGACGATGACCTATGAGCTCCTGTTGAATAACTAGTGAAAGGAACCGGAAATACACACAAAGGGAGACGCAGGACCTATGTAGGTCAGCTCCCCAAGTGGGGCTGACGGGCGACTTAATATAAAATGGTGAGTGATGGGAGCAAAGGATTTTGTCCTGTTAGAAACCAAAGTGTTAAGACCCTTACGTTCCCAAGAGGAAGATAGAACCAATACCTTTTAACACCTCTTTTGGGGGAATGGCCTAGATGTACTTTGAATGTGAATACCAAGTAATAACGAGCATACGGGATTCCTATATGGTAATTTTATGTTTTGTTTATGGAACCCAATCAATGGATTGGACACGCGCCGACCTAATTCCACTCCCATGCCTTTACAATGAACATAAAGTAAACCTTGATTTGTTTTCCTATCGAAGATGATTTCATTTGAAGATTTTATACCCAGAATATTTGTCTCACTCCTAATTAGGTATATACTGTCTCACATGTCTGTACACACAAGGCCTTTCCTATTAATCTGAGGAGAAAGCTTGTGCAAATATGGCACTGAAAGCATATGCTCCTGTTTGACTCAAGCAGATATTGACTCTGAGTGTCATCTCCAGTGTTCCTTGCACAGAACCTCTTCCTCGTCAAGCTATTGATGCTCACAAGAATGGGGATGATCAATTATACTTGATGGATAGAAAACGGTACTTGGGTTCTATCGTTTGCTTAAAGCCTTGCGGCTTCAGTTTGCATTCAATAACGTCTTCATTGCAACATGTTGTATAATATAGATTATAAATATTGATAAAGCCCGAATAAAAAATATTTCAAATAAACAAAACATGTTGCAAAGAAGACATTTGTTTGAAATATTTTTTATTCGGGCTTTATCAATATTTATAATCTATATCATAAACTGAAAATGTTTTTCTACACCATTGGAATTTTGTATGGTAGGTATTATGAAAATATCCCCATAGAAAGATCATCACCATGTGTCCTCCACCAATAGTTAGAGTGATGCGCACAGAAAAAGGAAACTGTATGTCGCATGGATAATGCTGTTTTGTCTCAAAGAAGGACATATAAGTCTTCATGCCAAGATTCAATTTCTACATGGACCATTGCTTCATGGTTTCTGATGTATGAAGGAATTTCTCTCACCACCATTTTCCGCCTAATGATTGACATTCTCTCACTCAATAATTGTGATCCTCCGACAAAAGTAGATACCTGCTTACGGCTTCGGAATACCGCAGCCCCTTCAAAGTGAAAGTGAAAGCTCCATATAAATCACTTGATCACAACATGTGGAACGTCGCATCATGGGATGAAATATAATTCCACGGCTATCTCGTGAAATTGCGAAGAGCAGTTCGTACTCCGGGGCATAGAATTTACTTAGTTCGAAAAAAAAACACTTATTATTATCTTCACGGACCAGACATGTTTTGAAAACCTTTATCTTTTTCTTTCTGAACTTAAAAGGCGTTCTGGCAGTTAGGCTGTTTAGATATTGGCTAGCCTCTGCATGAACCCATACGTAAGCAACTTAACCATGGTCTGATCTCTTAAACGTGTCGACTATACCCATCCTGACACTCCCTAACCATTGTAACCATCCATTTGCCGATACCTAACACGTTTAAAGACCGCGAAAGTCATGAATAAATGAATAAACTGTCGTCTTCCACCTTTGCAGTTGACCTAACCAGTGAATATACACTGATACAATGCTGAGCTGGGTGTTGTTTTACAGTATTGAACTAATCTTCTCCATTGCGTCTTGGCAAAGAAGGTGAATGAGTTCGCCATTCTCTTCGGGGCAAAGCTTTGGCTCCTCTCCAAGCCTCGATATCTTCTGCCAATGCTGGTAGTCATCATTTTTACTCGTACGATGGAATGCCAACATAGACTTCGACAATAAGACAATTTCCAATCTCCAATTTCGTCTCAAATGACTAAAAGGTAATTTTGAGAAGCCTAACCGTAAACTCCTAAAATGGGTTAAGATGGAAATAATGTTGATATGATTCAAAGGAAGCCCTTACGCAGTTAATGAAATATCCGCATTGGAATCCATGCTAAGATATACAAAAAAAGAATTATTAAACCAATTATCTTATTCGTTTTGATCATAGTTGCGTAGACGATTGGTTTCATGGGTTGATGCTGAGTTCATGTTGCAAGAAATTTAATCCAGGGAAAGTGTCGAGTAATCCTTCCAGTAACTGTGAGCACAAACTATTAACGTTAGGTGCCAACTTCAAAAGCAGTTAACGATGATGTTTCATCCATCTTTATTATGAAATTCCTTATTGTATCATATTCTTTTTTTTTCAAAATCAATTGGTAGGGCACATCTAACATTAGCAGAAACTTAGAATCTTATAATCTTATTCACTTTATGACTTTGAGTTCAGGACACCCTGGAAGAACTGAGGTCTTCAAAGTAAAGGATTTGGGAAGGTCCTCCAAATACAAATGAGGACGTTTTAGAAACTCTGTAGCAGAACTGGACAAAATCCTCCTGAATTTTGGTCAAATGATTTTTAGATTGGTTGGAAAAGAATGAAACAAAAGGTAGAAAATGTTCTGTTCTTGACCAACATTAACCGAGAGTGCAGCTTTAATAACCTCCCTTGGCGATGGTGTTTAATTCTTGTCCTATCAATAAATTCATAGTCGCTCGCCGTTGGCGGGCCCTGATCATGGTGTCTAATTAAGAATGGGTGAATATGTAATATCCCCCATGGACCAATGGAATGATTAAAGGCTTAACGTATGCATTGGTGTATACATGATTGTATGAATTTGAATATAGTACATGGATCAATATTCGGAGGATGTTAATTAGTTAGAGTATTGCATTATGTTCCGTGGTCAACTTCCAACTTCTGAGGATCTGGCTATTATTTTAAGATTCAAGAAGATTTTTATTGCAGAAAGAAATGTTAAGACCATTTGATCATGTGGCGTGAAATGAAGTTCCCATTAATGAATTATTCATGAACTGAAAAACTAAAGTGCCATATTCCTCACCGCAACAGATGCAAGACAGAATGAGGAGACACAGGGAAGGCTTGCATGCGAAGTGATCATAATTGTGTGAGGTTCCCATATGGAAAACGAGGGCCTTGCGAAACCCTTAGCCCTGATACCTGGCTGTGTGAATCATTGGAGTCTCCATACTCTCTTGTCTCTCACTTTCTCTCACTCTCTCTCTCCCTCTCTGCGTGTTATGGAAAGTAATAGAAAGCCTACTACGCCATTAACGAGGATCTTCAACGCTGTCCACCGAACATATGGATATGCATAATTTCATCTAAAATGTTCTGAGCATAAACTCTAGCGACCATTAAGACATAACACTTGCGTGTCATCATAATCAAATATCAGGCGTCAAGATCCCCTGTATATGATCTATTGAAATGGCATTACCACATTATAGACGACAATTTGGTTATTAGGTCATCACACTCAGATATAAAGCCCTATTTAAGCTCTTTGATTTCATGTAAGACCTCTATCGTACTGAATTTGGGGAGTGATATATAGGGATAGGGATATAGGGATATTGACTAGATTGCAGTGGTTCCCTCGTTAGTCATGAATACTTGAAGTGATGATATATAAATTCATATTTACAATGATTTTTATTGGCTAGGGTATATATATAATATATATAGGGAAGGTATATCTGGACTCATGCTCCATAAAACATGGTGTAGGTTCTGGTTGTGTCAATTATCTACAAAATTGTGTGAGTGATTGTAGATTACTGGCCACCGTAGAGTGTAGGACCACCGAGGTACTCAATTATTTACAGCCTGTAACATGTAGTCTGCCCGTTCTCCTTCATTACTAATGATAGAGGCTTTTCCCATGCCTTGTGGCAGCCCGCATTATAATAGCCCAGGTACTGGTTTCCCAGACATAGATAATCGGCTTGGAATACCCCAGAAGGGCTTATGCAGTGTCCTATATCCCAACCCTTATTAGCAGTCTCTGTGGATGGATGGTATACGCACGTTGATAAGTCTATGTATTTCATATGTAATTATAGCTAAGGTGAATAACACATATCTCTATTAATTTCATTTTATATGGAATTTACTCTAGAATTATATATTGCAAAACTGATGGGAAAAACGATAAAAGAATTGGGTAGATGGATAAAGTGAACTGTTCCTTCAGTCCCAATCGTATAGAATATCCTTTCATTCTATTCGAAATAGTTTATTTGTAAACGGAGCATACAGGTAAATACTGACTAGTGGAACCCCACTTTAGTCTACATGGTTACGTGCACTTGGGGGACTGGGAATAGATCTCCGGGAAATCAGGCCTTTATGCCTATCCATCAGCAAGGTTGACTTCATTGCAGCCTTGTTAAGGTCTGTGATTTATTCCAGCCTACCTGTGTGCATCTTTTACATCAGGGCCGATATAAACATGAAGGGGAACTGCCGTTCGTAAAACCTAAGCAGCATAAAGATTATGACTCCTAAAACAGGAGACTTTCTTATTAGTCTACAGAATGAGCCTATGTGCTGTAGCCTAACCAGTACTGTGTATCTGTATTGGGACTGGTGTTAAAAGGACAGATGTTAACAGGTGCTGAAAGAAATTACGGGAAAATGAGTCACAAGTCGCAAAAAGGATATTTTCAAAGTGGTTTATTCCCAAGATCTCTTCGTTAGAATATGTTGTGGTGCGTAACGCTGCTATGAGCATAAATAACATGTACCCAGTTTCAAGACTGTGTATTGAATCTATCAATGCGTATCTGAGGTTAACCTAAGGAGTATATATATATTTAACTAATTTACTAGTGATTATCAATCAAGAAATATAGCTAACTTTATTTTATTGCATACAGAAAATATGGAAGTACTTATTAGATGTCCTACTCTTTACCATCATTGGAATCCCCTTGATCTCATCTTTTCAAATATGATGATATCTCGAAATCCATCTTTTGAGACTTCTGACTCATTTTCCTGTACATCAGATATATGATATTGTATTCTGGACAATGTAAAAGGGCCAATGTAATGTAGCTCGAAATAATACCTGGTAAATTCAGTATTTTTTTTATCTTTTTTTATCATGTGGCATTTCCCAGTCCTCAAGTTGACTTCTAGTATCATCCATTATCTGACGAAGGCACTTGTAAAGTACTTCCCTTTGGATGCGTAAGGTAACATAAACGGCTCAGGCCCTACTTCAAAAGGAAAGTGGTCCTTGCCTCAATAGGCTAACAAACAAGACGGTAGCATTCCAGACTGTGTGTCATGAGCTGTTTAAAACGTGCTCCCATTGTACTAATGATTAAGCTAATGTATGTGTTCTCCCAATTATGTTTGAAAACAAGACATATCCATCGATTACACAACATCTATAAGTATGCATCGTTATGAGGATAAGTGAGTTGACGAAGATGGGTGGTGAGGGTGGGGTGAATGGAGGAAGGGATATCGGTGAGTGATTCTTGTTTAGAAAGGTAGACACGAAGGGGTTCTGCAGAGTGACCATCAAGCTTCAGACTCCTATGCTTAGGTTCACTAATACAATAGGCCAATCTTTATGATCAACAATGTTTCAACTGGATAGTTCCTATTCTTGTTGAATGACACCATTTTAATTAAGGGATTGTGTGTGAAACAGTATTTCACCTGAACAATCAGATTCAGAATATTATCCACACATTCAGCATATTGCATTCTCTTGTTACTGTGTCTGGCATAATCTATAATGTCTGGCATACCCAGACCAGAAAATAAACGATTATGTGCCACATGCAAGGGGAAAACATGCAAATATAGATACATGCATAACCATCTCTAGTCTTCTAAAGGTTTACTGGTGTACTCCTGACTGTATACTTAAAATACCGCTGACAAGGTTGGAAACTCTGCTTTTGATATTTGATTCCCTTTTTATTACTTAAAAATCGTAAAGGTCGAGACAGAGCCAGACGAAACTCTAACGTCCATATTTGTGTCATATCATGTCATACATATGTAAGGCCTATGCATATGTTCAGATTATATGATATTCCTTTCATAGTGTTCCCTGTTATCCCTGGTAGAATTGTTTTATAATCTATAATGAAACTACAAAAACAGATCGATTACGAGTTGAATTAAGCCATATTTTGAATCATTAATAACGGTCTTAGAAAACAAGTTGCATACAAAAAGAGCTTGGAATATGATATATATACGGAAATATATATATATATATATATATATATATATATATATATATCGCTAGAAACGTATATCTTGCATTATTGAACTCCTCCTATCCCTAAGTTTCTATATGAAAAACATTACTAAGACCAGACTATTGGACAGAAGAAAGAAGACTTCATCTCAGTGGATACTTTAGGTAATGACTCCATTAATTTTATCATGGACTCCTATGAAATTCAACCAAATGTCCATTATGTCTACTAAGGTCTAGAATGGATAATCGATGTTGCGGTCAATTTATAATTGCATGGCAATGGCTCCACTAAGTTGAGTTTAATAGGAAATTGTATAGAACGTCAGGTACAGGACAACAATTACCCTAATGGGGAGGTAACCTTTCTATAGCTCTTGTGTACCAGTACCTTTCTTCTGCAGACATACTCCACTTGGGATTAGGTTCTGGCTCTCCTGGATTGGCAGACAGGTGAAAGACTGATTATAGGTTAGTTGAGGGGGTTATGCAGACCCCTGAACGGAAACTGCAGCCGACCGTCCTTTCGCACATCGAATTATAATTACGTAAGCACTGCTGGCAAATATAACTTTGCTAGGTCCCCTTGATATATATGTAAAGGGAATGCTATAGCTACAATGCCTGAATGGACAATTTAGTGTGTACGCCTTCTCGGATATGGGTGTCTAGAGGTTGTGGTATGAAATATGGAGGGTAGAATTATAGATACTATATATCATATTTATTATATAGTACAGTGTTCTACATGATTTTAAAGATAACATGGACAATTTGATAACTCTGTATCAATACAACTATAACCAATGCGACTATTTTATTGTTGGCAGTGACTAAATAGAATAATTGGAGTTCATTGTGTGGTGTATGCCTGTTGGCTTGAATTCTCATATATGAACGCTATCAATCATCCTTATGAATGACGGAATTTCGCCTCCGAGACATCCATATTCCTTGTCCACTTCTCCCATATATCGAGCCGAGCACAATACCCTCCATTTCAATCAGATTGCCAGGGCATGGAAAAGGAGCCAGACTATGGACGATCAGACCCTGCAAATAATTAACATGTCAACTCATCGATTGTGCACAATACGATCCCATATTGATCTGCATTATTTTGTTGATTGTTTCCAGATGCATACGATCATTCAGGACAGTTGAGGCATGAGAGAAATCACTTTATGGTTTATGGTAGCCCACTGCTCTGAAAGAGACACAAAGCCAGCAAGTGATGGAATTGTGAGTCTATTGGGGGTGGACTGACCAATGACCACGCAGGTCGACTACCTTGTAGAATTCGCCCCAGGGCACCCACCGCAATGGTTATAGAAAGCTGGGCCCTGGTAAATGGATAAGCATGCGAATAATGCGATTTGTTGTTATACCACGATCTTGGGGAAAGCGTGTATGGATCTTAATATGGGGGGCAAGGCGATCAGGCATTCACTTATACCTTATACTATGCTACTGCTATAGGACGTGATTGAAATTTTACGTATGTTTTCGAAGCATGGGATTTTGTCACAGAGAATCGATTGTGGTCTGTAAAAGAAGTGATAGGGACTGCTCACGCTACATATCATATTACATGTTTACCACCCTCCCATGTGGGCACCAACCCTGAGCACTCCTGCAAACCTTCCGCCCTTAATGCGAGGCACTCTTGAAGTATAGAATTTCAAGGTGGCTCTGGCTTTTCAAAGCAGAGAGACCTTGCTATCCGTTTCATTCAACGACGTATATAATATATGCATCGTCATATAATGATATAAGATACATATATCTAGAAAGAGGCATGCTAAATGATTCATGTAATGTTGACGAATCGGTAAATAGGATAGATATAAATTATATCAATACATGTCATCACGAGAAGGAAAGGTTAAAATGCAGAGGTTCCTAGTTCATAGTACACCTTCAATCGTTGAGATAAGTGTATGCGTCAATGTAATCGGTTTGTTTGCTTCAGCTCGTTTCTTAAGGTCTGTATGTCTAGTTATCCCATCCTTGATCTTCAGGAAACATCATTTGTCTCTCACGAATATATGCAACATGTAAACTATCGATACAGCAAATAAACACAGGCGAATCAAAGCCAACGGTAAAAAGGAGTTCTGCTGTACTCGGTTTTCCCATTAACTGGATTTCTCGGTATTCTCGGTATTTGTTCTGGGGAAATCCTTCCTGTGACAATGCGCAGAGCAATGAAGCGGTTTATTTGTGCAGTGGAGCGGCTAAAATAGGTCTACGCGCGCGGCGATTGGAATGGGTTCAAACCATTAGTATTGATGTTACTTATGTTAATACAATTCACTGAACTCGTGCTTTTGGTATCTTTTGATTAAGTCGGGGTATGGAAAAGACAACAATCCTATGTGCAAATAAGGCCCTAAGTCCCCTAATTAACTACAGGTAGCAAAAGTCCTTATCAAAACATGCACAACACATGCCATTAACCTTAACAATAGATGTTTCTTCACTAACAAACCACAACTCTTTAGAACCTCTCGACCTAGTGAATTTGAAGGAATTACCAAGTATCCATGCATATATTCCCTCTTTTTCTCAATCCATCAAGTTGATATTAAACTTCATCTCGCCTCAGAAAAGGTGAAGAGATAATTAATATAGAAATTATGTTTAAAATACCTTTTACCTTCGGATGGCCTGCAAGCTGGAGCTACAGGTGCGTTATATGAAGCTTAGCTGTGAAATAGTTATCCAGGGTAGATTCTGTCTTTTCCTTTTATCCTCCCTCTCGTTTAGCGTTGGCGCTTTTATAATCATATGAACTGTCCTGCGCCGATGATCCCTCTTATTGCTACCTGGCTTTTATCCAGATCCAGATCAGCCTGAACAAAGGCACTGGGATGTTTCCACACTCCGCAATTTAAGGTCCCAGTGTCGTTAAATCCATCCACGCTCCAAGCTACTCCTTATCAACCGCCTGGCTCTTACCTCGTCCTCCGGATGGTTGCCAAGACAACACAGCTGATTTAGAAAGAATCAAACACCTGTAATATCCCGCCGAAATTTCGCCCTGATCAGAACGAGCGATTCCTACAGCAACAAGTGTTTAAACCGTTGTTTTCCAGAAGCTCTGTGCAGACGTCTTGTGGCAAAAAGCGCGACGGATACGCGACGGAGAATATAACAGTCCTAATGCTGGAAAGGGAACAGCCCCGCGATATTTCATGCAAATGGAGGCAGTGCGTAGGGGCGCGCAAAATGCAAAGCGCGGGAGAATGCTACAGGAACCATCGATCTTCAGCACAGGTCGTTGTTGGAGCTCTCCTGTATTATTCCACGCTTTACAGTGACATCGGGTGGAGAAAAAGCGGGGTTCCCATTGGCTGGTGATGTGGTAATCAATATTCAACAGATGCATCTTGTGTCAACAGAGTGGGGTTAGGCGGATGGCGGGAAGAGGTATGGCAAGGGAGGACGCGGTTCCAATGTGAATAGGTTGTGATAAAATATCTTCCATATGAATAGTGTCATATAGTCGAGCACTTTACCATATTAGCTGCATGTCAAATGAGATGCGCTGATTTCCAACATATTGTAAGAAACAGATTTTAAGGCATCGATAGTTAAGTGAACGTCTGCAACCTTTTTCTGTGGCGAGATACATAATTTATCTTTATTTAAAAAATGTTTTGGCTCAATTCCTTTACCTGTCTTGACACCTAATGTGTTCTGCAGTAGAATTTGACCTCCATTATTGAATCCGGATCAACTAATTTTCTATGAAAGTGTTCCAAAAATAGAAATGCGTTCCGTTTACATGTCCGTGCACTTCACATGAAATATTATATCGAATAATATGTGAGCGCCACTATGCATGACATATATATTTCCCTTTGTCAAAGCATGCCAAATATTCAATAGATATGATCGGTGTATTTGCAGTGTTGAACCTCATGCATCATATTTATTTAATACTTGGGTTACGAATGCCACATAAATACTTCATCTAGCACTGGAGTGGAATGTTCGATCATCGTCCCTCCCACCAACCCCTTCTCTTCATATGCCTCTGCACCCAACTTAGCATTTCCATTCTGCAATGCATCTCCCCCAGATGCATGCATCGCATCTCTCCCTCCCTCTCCTTCATTGCCCCTCTCAGTCCCCTCTCAGTCACTCTGAGCGGCTGCCTTTAGAATGTGCCCATTATCATGTTGCTGCCCATCCCTGTTGTGAGGCGCATGCATCCTGCAGGAGGCCTGCTGATGCTTCCCCTCTCCAGCATGTCGCTGTACTTGTATGCGCGTCCTTCCTACGACAGACACAACAAACCCTGAAGCAGTCATAACACTGGTCCCCACAGCCCTAAAACCTGCCTATACAATGTTGCATAAGACTGCAGTGGTAAGGCCTAATTGCACGGCAAAGTGACTTGAGGAACGTGTGGATTAAGATTAAGGTCTCTTCCTCAACATTTGATATGTATATGTATGCTCTATTAAAACGCGTCTAATTAGTATTGCGTTGAATTGATATAATAGGTTTCTCATTTGATAATTGATAACACACCAGTGCACACCTCTTTTCAGTTACCATTGCGATTAATCATAATTGTACATTTCATCCGTATTGCGATAGTTCGATCAAACTCTGTACCAGAACAATTTTATTTCATTTCATTTCATTTAGGTATCGCTCTCGAATTTGTCTTTGCATTTATTCTTTGGTGCGAACACCGTGCACTTTTTATTCCTTATCGTAACGATTTCATTTCTCTAAGTGATGTGGTATGAATCTGATTCATTGGACCAAGAAAAGTATAACATTATCATGCTTTAGGTTGCCAATCCTCTTCGGCTATCAATTTATTTAATGTCATTAGTAAACAAAAGCATTATTGCTATAAGTTAATCTCATGATAAATAAAGTTTTGGGGTGATGTTTCTCGTCGAAATAAACCACCTGCATGTGGTACTATACCTTGATCTTTTGGCCCAGATCAGGAATGCAGATCTTACTTTGGAAGGATGCGTTAAATGGGCGTAATACCTCTAAATATTTAAAAGCGTCTGGCATGAACACCTAATGGAAATTGAAGTCAGAAAATTTGTTATGCAAGAATCCAAGAATCCCTATTTATTTAATATGTTTCAATGTGAATGCTAGTAGATTCCTAAACGTCAACCTTCTTATTCAGTAGTACGATGTGTTGTATATAATTGGGTTTTTATATAGTACTGCCTCCCCCAAATACAGTTAATGATTTCATGATACTGTCGGAGGAATATGAATTGTGCATAAGTACCATTAATTTCGTATATCTGTGCTGAATGATAAAAATGATATCAAATTGGTATTTTCGCTGGCGTAAAGCCATGAATTGATTTGCGGAAAGAATTAGCTTTGCTTTAGATATAGAGTATGTGTACCAATTCGTATTTTATCGAACAATACTTGCGGTGCTTGTCGATCAGATCAACCAAAGAAAAAATAGCATACCCCTGTCCCCAACAAATAAACTTTTGCTTACCCCTTGCTATGAATCTATTATTGCCTCTTTGTGTGGCATAAAACAAATCATTGCCATTAACTAGATTTTGTGGTTGCCCACCAACTGAGAACATGTCATATTAAATATGTATTCTGGGTGATTGAATGTACAACTCTTTCTACCGTACCTAAGAGATGATGTGTTAGGTCTTAATGAAGGTTTATGGAGGAAAATCCATTGATGCCGACACGAGCCCATAAATCAATTAACTATGTTTCATTATTTATTCACGAGCCAAGCCATGAGATGGGACGGCCCGTGGTTGCATTGTGGCACCGTATACATTCATGCAACAGGATCGAGGGGCGTTGAGACAAATCCCCAAAAGGACAACATTAATGCAAGACCAGTGGACATACATGTACAGGACGCTCTTTAATACATGTATGGTCTCGCCTTCATTCCATGCCCGCAAGGAAGATTACCATATTGGCATGTCCAGGGTAGAGGCAATTCCCCACACCTCATCACTCTATACAGGTTGTTTGCAAGCGTGCGCCCAACTATAGTGGCGAGTTCGTGATTGAGAATTAAAGAGACTATAAAATTATGAATGATTAAGCAGGATCCCTGACGACTACCCATTTGTACCCTCAGTGAGGCACCTCTGAATCGAAGGTTTTCTGCCAACACCCATTGCTGCATGCTAAGATGCCCCGTTGCCATGACGATGGAAACACCATCATCAGGTTACATCCTCGGGCGTTCATGCCGCTGTGTATAGATGATGTCTATTGGTGTTGTCAAATGTTTCCTTGCGGACCCGCCAACGGTAGATGAATTAAGTTGGCATTGACCTCCCTCCTGTTTGCATAGCGCACCGAATGTGTTTATCATAATTAAGAAAATAAAGTACACATATTTCTTTGCGTCTTTGTAACTTATGTGTTTAATAAAATGAAAATCTAAAATGAAAATTGTTAACATTCTGGTTTATTATGCATAGCAAATATAATATATTGTCATAGATTTATATTGTACAGTCGGGACAATCCGTCCCAGGTATCTCTTTGGATGGAGCCATGATCTTGGTTCTTGGAGGCCACTCATTTCATTCAGTCCACTCTGTCCATCACTCCTCACCCCTCCCCACATTCGATGGGGACGGATTGGGATGGACAGACTTGGCATCCCCTTCTCACGATTGTATGTCTATTTCATTGCTTGTGTAGTAGACCTCATTTTCTAACTCACTGGCATATGCCGAAATTCTCTCCTGGAACCGACTCAATGATAATATCAAACCTATCCCTGACCCATTGGCTTTCAAACGTATACTGAAACACAATTTACTTATAGTAGGATAATTAGGCCGGGCTTCGACTTCTGAGGTTCCTCCCACGGTCCTCACCTAAAACGCCACTCCTCGAACAGTTACTAAAGACCCTACCCCTCTCCCTTCCATCATCACCCCCCCCCCCCCCCCATCTCATTGCACCACCCATTATTTACTCTGCTCACCCCACCCCCTTGTAATTCACATTGTATTGACTCTCACTTGGACCTATCGTTATAATCAGTAAGTAGCTACAATTCAGGGTGTGGCGGAATACCGGGCTTGCCCAAGCCATGTATTTTATTATTTCCACTGGCATATCCTAGATCGGAACCTGAATAAAAATCAGTTCAAAAGAAATAAGGCCCAGAGTGGACCGGGTAAATTGTCACTCTTGCTTGACCCTCCCTTGGATGATGACTGTGAACCTGTATGGAGAAATAAACCTTGCCTGAACCAAATTCCTTTTTCTCTTGATGTCTGTTTTATCAAGCACAGGCCAAGCTGTCCCAACCCAAGGTCAGGAGGACCTCTCACTTAAGTTACCTAGATCGCTATACCCCTGCTCTACGTTGGCTGCCAAACTACCCCTTTCTTTGCTGGCCAATGGATGGACTATGCTATTGACCCTAACTTAGAGCAACTGTGGGACGAGCTGGCCCAGAGTAACCAATCATCCCCTAGTCTTCCTCCTAGCAGTCAAATAACGAACCACGATCTTCAACACATCAATATTTTTCCATGGGAACCTTGAGTTACACATCAGGCATACATATGTGATCCTAACGGTCGTTGAATTTGAATAACCTTGTATAAGACAAAACCCTTCCACTGACTGGATATCAATTGGGTCTGAAGAGGTCAAAGATTGATGACGCCATGAGTTGTATATGGTTGTTGGGATTCATTCTGTGTTGTAATAAAAAAAATAACTTTAGGGCCTAAACTGTGCCGATAAACAACCGAAAAAACAGGATTATCAAGACATGCACTGTGAAACAAAATAATTTCATTATTCCACCCTATCCTGTTCCCATACCAAAGAAAAGATTCAACATTACAGTATTGACAAAATATACACACCGTCCATGCCCGGATAAAGAAGAAAGAGCAAGCTCCTCTGTCCTCAAAGATCATTGCCCCCGAGCAGGGGCTTAATAGAACTGGAATGAAAATTAAGAGATGATATATCAGTCTTGGCAACAAGCAGAATGGGTTTCATTGGAGGCAAAAGGTGTAGTCCTTACATGACAACAGCATGAACTCATTATAACCCGCATGCATAAATCATCAGCTGCCACTGCATTCCTATTAGGCGAACAAAAGAACACCACCCTCCAAGCTTGCATTAAGAACAGCGTGGCCTTTTTGTATTCTCAACGCACCAAATGGGTGGTGGTGGTGAATAAAGAATGAAGGAAAATGACTGAAATCTTCATCAGGCAAAGCGATCCCTCTTTTAAACTGAGAAATAAGAAACCACATCTCGCAATGCAAAAGGTTGTGATAGGAAGGTCTCAACTGTGCTTGGCCGTGAAGCGGCAAATGCCAGGCTCTTTGTTGTGTGTTTGCATGGTTGCATGGTAGCATAAAAACATATACAATGTACAGGGGTAGTATAGGATTGTCCGATTGAAGGAGGTACCTTTTACACAAACCTGATGCACACCTTCCATTAGAAATGCGTTGATATGGGTCATTTTGTTCAAATCATTGGTGGAAAAATCAAAGGAAAATCATGTGTAAGTGGTAGTAATTCTACTTCTTGTAATCCCGAGTAGGAGCAACTGAGAGTACGCTCCTTTCTCTACATAGACGACCTACATGGACACATATTTTAATAATTTGTTGTTGCTCTGACAAATTACTCCACTTATAATTATTAACCTCCAATTATCGATTTATCGTGTTGAAAGTTGTGACTCTATTTACAATGACAGCGGTGCTCTGAAAGAACAACCTCATGCCTTTGATCTTTTCGGAGCGGTTGGAGGGACTCAACAAGTTTAAAGATTTTAAGCCAGGTACAGATGCTTTGAGTCCTATTGACATTCAACCAAGATATACCCGGTTTATCTAGGTACTTTCGTGTTAAGCATGTTGGGTGGAGGCGGGGGTGAACAGAGTGAAATAGATATTATAACCTGTTATATTATGGGCAAAGAAGAATTTGCTGAAGGTTAATCCACAAAACAATAAGGAGCAATACTTGAAACAGTGATCTATAGTATATTTCAAATACTGAGGCTATACAAAATTTAAGGATGAGAACTTATAACATTGGATAACCGTCAGAGAAACATTCACTTGTTATTAAAGAGATAGGGAAATAGACAGTAGGAGATTTGAATGGGAAGTATGTCTACAGCAAATTAAAACATATATAAGATGTGCTACCTTTGGTTGAGAATGAATGAATCATCATGTATTGTTGATCAGAAAAGCTTGTGTCGAACACCAAAAGGCATTAAATCTGGCTCGAAGTGTGCATACTGGACCAAGAAATAGAATATACATCATTATCCTACACTTGGTGTGGAGTCCCTATTCCCCAGCATTGGCTTGGTCGGACTCCCATGCTCGAAGAATACTGTCCTGAACTCCAGGTGCATTCTTTGAGTCTTATGAGCGGACTCTTTCATTAAAGAACCCGTTCAGGCATCTGTTAGAAATAACTTTGAACTAGGATTGGCCTGGATTCGAACCCAGGACCTCTGACATAAGGATAAGCTAGTAAGTAGATTTGAGAGCTCTATTCACTCAGCCACAGAGGCTCAGATAGGATCTGTTGTATATAGCATAGTATGATTCCTGAAATAGAAAATGTGATGTGTCACAGGAAAATGAGTCAAACGGAGTCCAATGATGGTAAACAGTGGTGAGAAGTATATCTTATTTAACCAGTTGGAATTTTGTGTACTTTATATAACTATATAACTATGGTTATACACTGAGTTAAAAACTGAGGAATGAAAAACCAAATGATTAATCAATAGCAATTTAGAATTTCATTTTGAGGTTTATTATAAACAAACATTTGAGTTAGGATTGGCCTAGATTCGAACCTAGGACCCTCACATTAGGATAGACCAGCAAGTAGAGTTGAGAGCCTACTCACTCTGCCACAGAGGCTCAGATAAGGTCTGTAGTGCATGCATAAACAACCCAAGCTCGAATATTCGCCCCCATCCCGACAGGGGAAGCCTATTAGTCAGGATCCGCTCAGATTTCCAAATAATGCACTATTTCCAATTTGGCCAGACTCCTGACCTACCTCATTGTCCCTATTATACTGTATAAAAGAGATTTCACCAAAGATTTTAAGCTCTTACTAGTACAACAACTTCACATAAAGTCGCACACAGTACTTTGTATCTCTCTATCATGTATTCTTCAATGCCATCAAACTCTATCACTCTCGCACCATGCGCATCTGCTTCACGCATCAACATGCTCCAGAACAAGGCCCGTGTAATGACACCAAAGCAGCGGGTATTCCACACGGCAACTCAGTGCTAGCTTACAACCCTCCCCTTACATTCAAGTGTATCCCTGTATAATGTGCAAAACATCAGCGATGGTTTGCACATGGATTTAACACTAAAACTCAACGATTTTAATGCAACTGGGCATGAGAGGAGGGCGGGACAGCTTGGAGGATGGTGGGCGGGATGGTGGGCAATGTCAACCTACAAAAACAATCCATATTTATGAAAGTAAAATGCCCAAGACTTCCATTTCCATCAAGTTGTGACGATACTCTGGTGCCACATACCTCTAGTCCTCTATCCTATACTTACTTAAACTTCTGAAAAGAGGTAATATTCAAAGAATTAACAGCTTCGCAATAACCCTCATCGTATTGGGCCTATAATATCTGGTCAACGCAGTCTAAAGGGTTAAAAATAAGTGATAATATTAAAAATTGCTGTAAAGCATTGAAAGACTCGTATAGACAAAAGGGATCAACTAACTCAGACTGTCATGTTACAATCGGTAATGACTGTATATTTAAAGTCATTTGTGAGATGTTGCACTTTGTGAGATATTGCACTTTGACTGAAACTGCAAATGAAATGCGGATATATTCATGAATACCTCAATTTATAATGTTCATGTGAGATTGATTGATTTTATTAATTACTCGATACAATCAAGATTGGAGATCATTTATATCTGTGAGATTATTAATGTATCTGTCATTAAAACCAGCTCAATAAAATTTCTTTAAAAAAAAAATACTAAGATAGTTTGAAGTCTGTGTATGATGTTAAATGTGATGTGTTACAGAAAAATGAGTCACAAGTAGCAAAAGATGACATTTTACTTTCCAAATGTTTCTAATATTTCTTAACAATCAAATGGCTACAGGAAGCCTAAATTAACTGTGTGTTTCCAATTAAACTTGCTGATACCATGTATATGTATGCATATATATATATATATATATATATATATATATATATATATATATATATATATATATATATACATATATATGAATCCAAAGCTATGTAGGCTTATCTTTAAACATACATGTATACTACTTTTTCGGTACTACGAACAAAGGATTAATTCAGAAATTTTTTTTATTTTTGAAACATCTTTATTAAACTCTATCCTGCCATCTTGGCTTCTACAATGCTAAGGGGTATCTGCTGGCATGAATCTTACGACTCTCGCAGTGTTTAATATGAATATTTTCTCCGCCAGCCACCAGGTGGCCCCACTTGTCGGTTATATCTGATAATATTGAGAACTTTTTCTTTCTTCGTGCAGACCTTACATGATTTAACTCACTGCTTTACCTATGTAGTAAATACATAATATATTCAAGAAACAGGGGTCTTTTGTTCTACAACAATTCGATATTTTCCGTTATGTCGGCTTCTAGACTCCTCCAGAGCCTGTTCTCTTCTTTACTGACCTTCCTTATTCTGTGTGAGTTGACTATCACTTTACATCGCATTCTCAACTGGTAAAAGGCATATTTAGGGTTTAAATTACCGTCGTCGAACAATTTTTGCCTATGGATAAAGGCTTTTATCTGTAGGAAGATCCAGTTAATGATTTTTGTATTCATATTTGTGTTTTCAATTCCTAACAGTATGTCACTTAATTTTATCTCATATTCATTTCTTCTCCTACGTATTATTACCCTATTTTTTGCATTCTTATTTAAATAACCAGAATCATATATCATGCGATACACCACTTTCCACAGATCGAGAGTTTTTTCACACAATACGAAGAAATGAGCCAAGTCATCCTCGTCATCACAAAGATTACATTTTCTATCTTTCCTTATCGTTATGTCACATAAATATTTATTGCAGGTAATGATTTTATGTAGAATTTTGTACTGAAAGGTCTGTATCCTGGTTTCTGTGGATACTTCGTACGGAAGTTTAAAGACCTTTTTCCATTCAATTCCCTGGAATTGTTGGTCATTTAATCTAAGGATTTCCTGCCATCCATTTAGCTTTTCTCTTTTGACCTTTCTTTTTAGAACTAAATTATTGTACAAAATTTTGGAATAACAAGTGGTAATATCTACTTGTGTACCTGCAATTTCAATATTCAGGGTACCTCTCTGAGGTCTATCCCCTTGACATTTCAAAACATTTATCCATTTTACTGGGATGATTTCATGTAATATTTTCCAACGTGCACGAGAAGGGTAGAAAACATAGTTTTGTATTATTTCATTCATTGACATTATATCTCCCTGTTCGTTAATAACATCTCCGACAGCTGTGATACCTCTTTCCTTCCATTTTTCCCAGTCCAGCTGTTTACCTTTACTCTTAATGAGTCTATTATTCCACAACCTTTCTCTTAGTATTTCATCCGCGTTTTTTGGTTCAAATTTGTAATAATATCTATTCCAAATTTCAAACAGCTCGACATAAAAATTATTTAGGGCCTTCTTTGGCTTGGATCTCGACATCATTAGGTTTCCAACATTTCTTCCATGATATTCTTCTAGTGTTTTAAAGCTAGGTGAGTTATGCCCTAGAATTAGCTTCTTAATCCACATTAACCTGTTTGTTTCGTAGATTTCTTCCAGAAGTCTTAGCCCTAAGCCTCCATTTTCAATCGACTGTGTCAGGAATGGGGCACTAATTTTGCAGTGGGGGCCTTTCCAAATAAATTTTAAAATAATATCATTGATCTCCTTTATCAATGGCTTCCCGAATGAAATACAGGACATGGCATGTTGAAAAATAGGCATAAGGAATACATTGCATATGAGAATTTTACCCTTTAGGGTTAGGAATCTGTTGTTCCATCCGCTTATAATAGATTTTACTCGCGTAATGCTTTCTTCACTATTAATTTTGTACAACATTTTTTCATTTCTTGGGTACATCAAGGTTATACCAAGCACCTTCATTTTATCCACCCATTCGATTTCTTTTAATCTAGGGTCACAAATAACAATATTACCAATGTTAAAACCTTTGGACTTCGAGGTATTCAACTTCAACCCTGAGGCTAAATAAAAATCATCAATTACTTCAATAGTCTTAACAAGAGATTTTTCATCGCGCACGGTTATAGAGATATCATCCGCAAATTGTACCAGCTTTGACTGGGAATCCGCTAGTTTGATACCCCTAATATTATCTTCTCTTCTTATTTTTTCAGCTAGTTTTTCTATAGCTATCGTAAACAAAATGGACGAAATAGGGTCCCCCTGTTTCATTCCTCTCTGAATATTAATCCACTCGGAAGAGGTACCGTTATTGATAAAGGTGGCCTTCGAATCATGAAATAAAGCTTCAATCCAACCAATAAATCTATCATTAATACCGTGTGCTTCCAGGGCAGCTCTCATGAAGGGCCATTCTATCGAATCATAAGCCTTTGAAAAATCGAGCGAGGCCATCAACCCTTGTTTTTGTTCTTTTTCTAACAAAGATAAGATGTCATCTAATTTTCTGACGGCTGTGCCTATATGTCTACCTTTTACAAAGCCATACTGGTCATTACTAATCAATTGGGGTAAAAATTGGGTTAGCCTCGTGGCTAATACCTTCGACATAATTTTGTAGTCCACGTTAAGCAATGTTATGGGTCTCCAATTTTTTATAAATAAAGGGTCGCTCCCATTTTTTGGTATTACGCTTATAATTCCCCTCTTCTGTTCTTCAGTCATTTCACCTTCCTGAAAACACTGTTCCATCATTGGGAAGAAAATACAACCAATCATTTCCCAAAAGTATTGATAAAACTCGATGGGGAATCCATCACACCCTGGGGACTTGTTCTTTTTTATAGACATTACAATATTTTTAATTTCTTCTTCTGAGAAGCTTCTTTCTAAGAATTCATTCTCAGTTACATCAATCTGAACAAAATCATCCTTATTTGAGAAGATTTTAATTTTAGCAGAATCGACCTCACCTTTTCTATACAATTTTGTGTAGAAGCTTTCTCCTTCTTTTAATATCTCTTTTGGGTTACAGGAGTTGACACCATTTATATTCAGCATATTTATCACCTTTTTTTCCGCTCTATACTTTTCTAAGGCGCAAAAATACTTTGTGGGTTTTTCGCCGTCTACCGACCATTTGGCCCTAGATCTTATTAGGGCTCCCTCAGCTTTTTTTAAGTCCATTTCTCTTAACTCTGATATTAAAGTACTTCTTTCGTGAACTTCTTGGGGATTAAGCCTTTTTTTTAAATCTAACACCTTTAACTTTTGTTTCTGAGAGTTGTATTTGTTTCTTTTTTCCCTCGCTAGTTTAGAAGATATTTTTATGGCCAGGTCTCTGACCCTTAACTTAAAGAATTCCCATCTCAACTTATGGTTCAAAGACATATTTTTGACATAATTGCATATTTCTTCGACCTCTCCGCAGAAAGCTTCATTATATAACAATTGCGTATTAAACTTCCAATACCCCTTCCCCCTTGGGATCATACCAGTATGTAAATAGGTTATTACCTCCATATGGTCTGAGTGTATGCTCGATTTCGTAATACATTTCTCTATTTTGTTTATAATATTTTCTGATACAAAGGTATAATCTAAACGAGACGACTGTAAGGCTCTGTACCACGTCACTGGGGGGGCACCCTTACATTTTACCTTATGTATATCACATAAATCCAGATCTCTGACAAAATCTTCCATCATAACACTCTGTTGTGTACTAGGTTTATAATACGTGTCAATATTCATGTCGCCTAATACTATCAGTTGGTCATATTCCTGGTTTTCTATATTACCTTTAATTTCCGCGAAGAAATCTTTTTGTTCAGAATAAATGCCACTACATGGGGCATACACATTGAAAACACATGTTCTTACATTCTTATATTTGATATTGACATATATCCATCTCCCACTATCACTTGCACCATAATTATCTATCATATTTTTTAAATCTTTTGAGATGAGAAATAGAACACCTTTTGACGCTGTTGTCCCGTGGGAATACAAAATTGGACCAGGCCACTGCGAATTCCAAATTACTTCCTTAGCTCGAGATGAGTGGCTTTCTTGTATTGATATAATTGTTTTTGTGCTGTTTCTATAATCATCAAAAACCGCTTTTCTTTTTTTCACCTCTCCCAAACCATTAATATTAATTGATATAAATTTAATAGCTGTTCTAGAGAGATCATTTCCGTCTTCCTCCATTGTTAGAGGTGGACAACTCTCTGCACCATTACTGTCAGTTCTTATTTATGAAGTTTCTTCGTCAGTCCCATCTTTCTTGTCTGCGATGATCTTCTTCTTTTCCTCTTCTTGGGCTCTTTGGATCGCGTTTCGGACTCTTGTCCAGCACTTTCCCATTAGGTTGCCATTTGGTGGCCATGCAAAAGTGTTGAGGACGTTGGGGTCCTGTAGCCCCATACCGATTCCCCATATCTTGTTAGTCGGTGCTGCCTCTCCCAAGGTTTTCTTGCCTGTACTCAAGAGGTAATCCCGCACGTTCCTATGGGTTTTTGCCTTCACCCTCAGGGCTTTCATAACTATTTCCTCTTTATGCAGGTCCCAGTCTTCGATTTTTCCAGTAACTTGAGACATGTACCTTTTGCACTGGACTGGATCTATTGTATTGATGGCCAACGCTGGTTTTTCGGTGTCGCCACCGATTATAGCTCTGTGGTATAGAAGATATTGCTCTATTGTGTGGAATACATGACCGTCTATCGAGATCGGAGCTTTGTAATGATTCGATAGAGGATTGGAAGCAGTGAAGAAAACAAAAGCGTTATCATTTTCCTGTTTTGATAACTGTGACAATAGCAACTCTGTGGGCACTCCGTTGAGTTGGTCGTGCCTATACGGAACCTTGTCTATAAAAACACATCCTCTAACCACCCTTGTTTCATAATTTTTGGCCTTAGCAGCATCTGCGACCAGGTTAAGCTTCGTCTGCCTCTGCCTAACTATCCACGGTTGATCCTTCTTTATATACGGGCCTTTGTATTCCTCCTGTTTGACATTATCAGGAACCAGGCACTTTCTTACAGCCCAAACTGCTTGGACGTCCTCCAGTGATTCGAACTCGACTTTTAATGGAGCGTTAGGTCTGTTGTTTACCCTGTACGCCCTCTTAACTTCGATATTGTCGAGGTCTAGAGAGTCACCTATGAATGACAAGGCTTTTTCTAGCACATCTTCATCCTCTGTTGTTTTAATCCCCATGAAAAGCAGGTTTTTTTCCAACTTTTTAGTTTCACTGTCTATAAAGTCTTGATCACTCCTTATCTCTTGCCTTCGCATCTTTAGATGATCTGTATCGGTAATACTAGGTCTGTTCCCAGCTTCCGCTGCCATTATCTTTTCCTCATGTGCGTCTAATCTTTTCTTTATCTGATCTATATCCAGATTCCTGGCCGTATTATCCTCTTGGATATCGTCGACCCTCTTATCAATCGTTTCGACTTTGCTTTCGATCCTAACTTGGTTTATATGAATTGTATCGATTTTGCCAAGTTTACCGAACAGGATTTCAAAATTCTTTTCTGCCCTTTCCGACGCTTCTGCTGCTAGCTTATTTGCAGCCTTTTGGTCTTTAACCATTTGTTGTACAAATGAGGCCAACGGGTTGTCTGCTTTCATGGGTGATTCTTCAATAGCCTTGTTCAAGGCTGCGTCTTGTCGGTCCTCCTCCATTTTTTCCTCTTCTACACTATTTTCACTATTCTTATTTACACTCGATCTGCTTTTACTAGTTCTTGCAGCGGGTTTTAATACTGTTTTGTCTTTTTCCTCTTGTGGAGGCATGATGCTAATTCTTTGGGACTTACTTTTTCCTTGCGGGGGGCTTGTATCAAGCTTCCTCTTGCCTGTATCAATTTTAGAGTCTTTTTGCGGCGTTTTCATGTCCTACGCGGCAACCCTAGCGTTGAACCGGTTACAAACAGCCTATACTCAGTCTATCTCTATTAACTTTTGCCCTTTTTCCGCTTTTACCAAGATGGCGGATCAAAACTTCCGGTTACTGGTTTTCCCTTGATCGTTTATAGCTTATTCTGGTTATGTCTTATTTATAGCCTTTTTAACTTTGTTCTTTCCTGTTTCTATTACTAATTTCACCACTATTGCTACTTTTTTTTGTTTTGAGAGAGTCCAAACTGGTCCTAGACCACTTTTAGCTCCTTTGTTTATGTCCACCGCTTCGCTCTGTACGAAGGCTCCGTGATCCTCCTCCGAACTTTTTAGTGCAGTTCATTTACGCCAGGTGGCGACACAGTTTTCCTCCTATATGGTATAAAGACTTGGTCTATGACAAGATTATTCGATAATCTCTAATCCCATCTTTAATTTTCTGCTAATGTGCTTTGATTACTTCCTATTGTTCTTGCTATTTTATACTCTAGGTTCACTATTTTAATCCTCGGTTGGGCTCCGAGTGGCCTTAAGCTTAACTTTCACCCGTCCCGGGATGGCGGTTAATCCTCCTTCCCGCGTATTAGGGTAATCCTCTCGCTCCACTGAACAGTCTTTTATACGTTTTTAAGCTACAAAGCTAATCATTCTGAAATGTTTCTTATATGTTTTTCTGCTGTATTTTTCTTTCACGTTGTTATTTTGCTCCAGGTGCTGTAGGTGATTATCCTCCAGATTATCGGTAGCCGATTCCCGTGAGCGATAATCCCTCTCCACGCTAGATGGGTTCGTTGTTTGGCGGGCTTATCCTGTTAACACACAACAAGTCCTTTTTGAAGCCGTAATGTTCAATTTCAACTGCCTGTAATTTTTGCTCGAGTTTCTCTGAGTCACTCCTCAGATTATCTCCTGGTTATCTTTCCGCCTTGCTGGTTACTACCTGGAAAAAAAGGAATTTACGAAGCTCTATCTCTCAACCACGTCTGTCCTCCATTTTGGTCTAACCGGAGTATCTTTAGATCGCTCTTATAAATATGCCATGAGAATCGCATATGGGCAAAATGAAAGTGTAGACTATAATTCCAAGATGAAGGAATCAAATCTTTTGGCATTAGACCTCCGCAGGAAAGCAACGATGCTAAGCATGGTACATAGATATAGGGAAGAACAGAATGTATTAAATAAAGAGAGAATATTACGTAGAGATGTGAACGCTAACATAGAACTATCCTTACCAAAGACTGAAAGATACAGGAAATCGATCATGTACGAAGGTAGAGCTCAATGGAAAGGCAACTAAAATATTCCTTACTTGTATTGTATTGAGAAAACACTTGAAGTATAAACACGAATTATTTTTAGTTGGTCTCACTGTTTTTAACCCGGCGATGAAATCGACAAATGTATTAGATTACCTACTAGAATGGACCAGTGTATGATCAGCTGGGATATATTGAAACAGAATGATTATAGATCGCATAGAACGGTAATTATGTGAGAGTAGTAGAGGTATGTGAATGTTGTTAGTAATCAACCCGCACGATAAATAAGATTGCTTAGAATGTCAATTGTTTAGCTATCGTAATTGAATTGTATAAACACTGCACAAATCCGTAACACTATATCTACATATCACTGTTACCTCGGCTTATCAGATGTCCTTATGTTTACCATCATTGGAATCCCCTTGATCACATCTTGTCAAATATGATGATATCTCAAAATCCATTTGTTGCGACTTGTGACTCATGTTAATGTGACGAACTTGAAGCTCGCTCGGGGGCAATTTTGAGGTTACGGTGTGGCAGAGTGGTCTAACGCGCTGGGTCGGCTCGTGGCATGCGAGTGTCGTGGGTTCGAACCCTGGTGCGGCCGCGCTATCGCTCTCGTCCTCCCAGGCACTAGTGGAAGAACAGCTAACGCTGAACTAGCCCTGGTAAAAAAGTTAAAAAAAAATAAAAAATGCTGTAGCCTATGGCATTCCATATAATATTACCTACTAGAAAGGTCTAATAAATAGGCATCTATATAATTATATATATATTATTCAATGGAGCCCAACGGTTCATTTATTTTTTAAAAAAACATGTTCAAAATTGACAGTTACATTTTTTACCCCAGGCTCCTTTTTTGTTGTGTTAAAGAGCATTGTATAAAGATACAAAATTATGTGAATGTATGTATCTAACATGTTGTATAAGAACTGCCAAAGAAACCTGATGACTTTAACTGAATACATTGGCGTGTATAAGTAGTAACCTGCATATCATACCTAATACTTAATAATATCTAATACATGAAGGTATAGTCAAGGTATTCCACATTATTGCTCAACTCTGTATTTGTTTCTACACTTCTTATCTGTGCTATACATTATGTACAGGTTAATTAACGAGTTGGTTGAAGGAGCGTGAATATTTCACGAGTTGCGTAGTAACGTGCAATATTCTAAGCGACTGAAACCAATGAGTTAGTTAACAGATTTATTATACATGCTTTCAATAATGAAAATGTAAAAACTCAATATGTTGGGATAAACGTCAAAACTGGAAATGATACCAGAGTCAGATTCTTGTTTCTGATGTTTTTATTCAGGATGATTTTACACTGTTTGCCAACGTTTCGGTTACATTAAACCTTCATCAGGGCAAAATATTTAAAAAAATCGAGTCATAAAATATCAGCGGTGATCTTAGTAAAAAAAACCAGATTGGTTGCCATGACAATATCACATAACTCACTAGTGAAATACGCACTATGCATAACTCACCCTATACGTTGTTTTCTGAGCAATGTGTGTATAATAATTACATATAACGTTCTACCTTGCTTCACTTCTGACTTAGGTAAATGAACTTAATACTTACATAAATGAACTTCTATCTAGTGGTTTTGATTTTTGTAAAAAAAATAAATGGCTAGCACCAACATACTTTCAGATGAAGTTTCCCGACTTATAATTTGGCTTATACAACTACTGTACATAGTATGCTTTTCCATCTATACTCCGCTCCTGCTTTTGTTTTGGTTGCTATGCAAAGAACCTTTTGTGAGCTGTGCTGTGTCTGTACCATCTCTCGTTCATTCTGTCATTTTTACCACATACCTTTTACCACATGATCTAGTGTGTGGGATACAATTCATTGTGGTTTAATTTAAGATCCTATATTTTTAAAAAAAAATCGTTCGAGGGATACCTGCTCATTACCTATGGTTATTCCTGTTTAAAATTTAGAAAAGGACAAAATGAGCTTAGGCCACTGTAAGAACTAGCATTAACGGGTGGTCAAACAACATGTATATGTATACATGTCCAGCCGATGTATTGTCTGGTGATATAGCATGAGTGCCTGAAGGTATAGGCCTACACATTTTCCAGGGGGAGTTCAAAAGGTATATATGTGGATTCTACAAGGGCGTCAATAAAATAGCGACTATGAGTATGTGTATATCATATGTGATGTGTTACAGGAAATAAGTCACAAGTCATATGAATCCATGCATGTACCAAATGTTAGGATATTGTATCAAATAATTATATCCTTGCATTTTTAAGGTCATCCTATGGAGTATATTTAATAACTTTACTGGTAATTTCCCATCCAGAAATATTGCAAACGTTATTCCAAACATAAATATGATAAACATAAAAAATAGAAACACTTCTTAGATGTCCCCAATGTTTACTATCAATGGAATCCGCTTTATCTCATCCTTTCAAATAATGATACCTCAGAATCTAAGAATCTATTTTTTGCGACTTGTGACTCATTTCCCTATGACACATCACATATGTGAGTATGATCGAGTTGATAATATCGTAGGATGCCATGTCACAATTTACAGAAGGCATTTTACAAAGTTTGTTTTCTATTCATTTTATAAATGACTATCAAGTATAAAAGATTTGCGGGTGCTGAAAAGGTCTTCCTGGTTTTCCTGATGTTTCTAATATTCTTAACAATCAAATGGCTACAGGAGGCCTAAATTAACTGTGTGGGTCCAATAGGCAAGATTTGAACTACCTAGTTAGGCTTGAGATATAGGTGCAGCTGGCACTGATTTCATACAGGGACCGAGGCCTATCTGAGGTGGGTGGGGCTCTGACCACAGCTTTAGGTATGTGCCTCCACACACCCGCTCACAGTCACACACAGTGCAGGCACATGCATCATGCACTCAACCTGCACCTACACACATCGCCTACAATGCCCTATTGAGGGGTTGTTCTGGTATTTGTTTTTTATAATTATTAAAGGGAAATAAAGTAGGATGCAGATTGGGTGTGTTGTTGTCTCATATATCCTCAGGTTTGGTGGCGACATTAGATGTCTTTAAAATGACTTTTAATGAAGTGCCCTCTTTGTGTCCATTGGGACCTGTAGCCACATAATGAAAACACAGGTGGCCCAGGCCCCACTTTCGGTCAAAATTACCCATGACCCTCTACTCCGGCCTCAGTTTCCCAGTCATAAATTCTATTCCAAATCTTCCCTCTTAAACGTTTTGATACCATGGGATAAAATATATTATATTGTATAGTGTTTGCACTTTATTGACTGATAGCTAAGGGCTATATGGTTCTCAGAATCGGCTAACACAAAATACAGACCAAGTTCTACCGATTCTTGTCAGCATTTCTCTTTATTTAACTCTTCAATCATTCAGCCTCATCAACGAGAACTATAGGGTGTAATTCCCGATTCCGAATATGTATTGGCCTTTAATGAAATACCAAAAAAACAAAAAAAAAAAAAAAAAACTATCTTAGTCTTGGGAGGTGTTCATTGCAGCCGCCCATGAGACGAGGTTTGAACAACAATTATATACTAGTCAAACAGAGAACATGATAATATCAAAAGTTGACAAATATACACATTGGTGATAAAAACACCTCTAATGTCTCATCATGAAACATAGCCATACAGCGCCCCTCTACAGCCTGGTATGGAACTATATAGCCGGCTGTCATCGGGTACTACAATACTCTAAATTAACCAAGGTTTGGTGAACTTATAAAGTCCAGTAGACTTTGCACATACATGTCCTATCTTGTAATTATAGATGTATGGGACTTTTTTCTCAGAATTAATGTCATTATTTCCAATATCATTGTTATTTTGATTGTGAGCAACCAACCTTATTTTGTTTTTATTATTCACTTGATCAGCCAAACAATTTTAAACAGGGGTTAGCAAAGAACGCATGTCCGCCTTGCGGATGTATTATTGCGTTGATGTGTGTTACCATTAAAATAGATTTCACTACCATAGGCACAAATCATAACTAATGGACATCATTAGGCCTATAGCCTACACAGTCATAGTCTGTCATATATATAGGCCTATATATCACTACCATGAGTGTCAATTAAAATTCTCCCTTAAAATATTCTAAATCATTATCTCCAACTGATATCTCCAACAATTGCCGAAAAGACCACATTGATATCATTTTCTACAATCAAATATCACACTATAAGCTGCCTAGCTATAAAATGGCAATCAGTGGTTAGGCAACATCGACCATGAAATCAATCAATCAATCGATTACTGTAAAGTGAAGTATTCTCAATTGCCGTTCACCCATTTACTAGCTTGACACCTGAAACACCTTGTTAACAAGGCGGGCGGAAGTACAGGATGTGCACGGTGAGAAGTAGCATCTAGAGTCTGTCCCTTGTGGATGGCTTGTATTGATCAAGTAGTATAGAGAAACGGAACATTGTGAAGTAGGCCATACACTATTTAGCGCCAGTCCCAAGGGATTACAGCGGCGTTATGCACAAGCCCGTTTATATGACTACTTGCTGGAGAAACTGTAGGCCTATATATGTAAGCTGAGCCATAACATCGCCAATGGAAAATAGTAATTGATGAAGTTGTACCTGTGCGCCACTGCGCTCCCTCAATGCCTTGGTCCAAGCTCTGGCTATTTCCTTTCTTACCCACAAGGTAGCAGCACTGGTTAGGAATCCTTATCACATATGAACCTTTTTCCTTTTTTTTAACTCTTTATTTATCCAGGTATATATTATAAAAGGGGTGTGGTATCATCCCTAAATAATCGAGGATCAGATTAGGTATCTGATTTTCACCTTGACCCTGGCTTTTTCTATTACATGAGACAAAATGTAGGATATAATTAAGGTAGGCCCTAGTTTAATAAGATGGTGAAGAAGTATGAGAAAAAAATATGATATTCAGATAGCAAGAATCTAACATGGCACTTTGAGTACGTGCGTGGCAGGCTATGTAAACATACTGACTGCATAGTCATCGCATATACATGTATACATACATATATTTTAGTTCTTTTAGAAGGATATTGAAGAAGTCGGGAGAGGTACATTAAAGCAAACATGGGTGGTGGGAGCAGTCATTTTATTGATAAAGATCCGTTGGTTCCTATGTTTTATGCCATTTATACATTGCATGCTGATTAGGCTACAGGGTTTATATACCCACTGGTCCTCTCCATGTCCCCCCATCCTTTCCTATATTTAATTGCTCTTCTCCATATATAGCGGGGGACTACCCACCCCCACCCTCACCCCGGAAAAACCGGATTGACCCCCCCCCCCCCACACACACACACACCTGCCAATATCCCCCTGCCCCTGGACAATATTCTAGGACTATCCCCCTACCCCAGGACAATGACCCCCTGCACAATATGAAGGGTCTTGGTGCGGGGGGGGCGAATTATTTAACTTAAAAATTACAAAGCCTTTTGTACAGCAGCTGGTTACCTTTGCACACACATTATTAATATGCATGCATCACCATCGAAGAATATGCTTATAAATTCGAGACACAACAAATCAGGAACGTTATTGAGGTGTGCTCCTCTCACGGCAATCAATCTTAAATTTGAACCAATCAGAAAGTCATTGGCTGCTAATTGCCCATATGTATCTAAATATCTAATGTGTTGAGGAGTGAGCAAGGCAATTTAAATGGCTGACACTTTCATCAGTTTTTCAAATTGCCAACGACCATTAACAATGAACGCAGCCGGGGCTAAACTTCTGTTCTAACCCTCAGTATCCTGAATACATTTTGGTGTATAAGGTGGCCGATGCTTTTACACTTTTGCAATTAAGCAAGCTGCTGTAGCTAAGGATTTTGGATTAATATTTTTTTGTGTTGAATCTAATGTTATAATAGGGGAGGGGGGGGGGTATTTTCAGAATTAGTATTAGATTTTATCACATGCATAAGCCATTTCATCCCCAACTCTTAATAGCATATTAATGTTGGATATCATTTTAAGCTCATTCAGTGTTAGGGCAGTCGGAGGGAACCCGTAAATGCGACGATGCCGGGACATTGTGCTTCTGCCATACAAAATAGATAAATATTTTGTTTATATTAAGGTAAGAAATAAATATTCAATCATGCAGACAAGACAGACCACGTATTTAGTTTGTATCTGACCAAGTTGATACCATGTGCAACAAGTTGATACCAGGTGGAACTTGTGACCAATTTATTTTCAGGACATATACCTTATCTACTGTAGCCGCAAAAATAGCCTAGTAGTCAAGCATGAAAAGCGATTTAAAGTGGCTAAGATCACTATTTGACTATATGTCATTTAGAAATATGATTGTAGTTTTCGATAACCTGCACAAGTAAGAACATTTGTGTGGAATACCAACTCTATATATTCCTTAGATTAATTGATATTTGTTAACGAAGAATGGGGCAGAGATTCCATTGAGGAATTCAAATCTGAGAGAAAAGTAACTTGACCATAAGGTGCTGCCCTCAGTGCATTGTGAAGTAGGAGCGAGGCAGGAGGTACATAGTGACATATCTACCCTGTCACATCCAGCTGGTATCACTTAACTCATTAAGATAAGAGGTGTCGGGGACCTTCCCTCACCAACCAAATTGGGTCTGGCAGTTGTGTAGGGTGCCTATGGCACCCTACGAAATTGGAGTTTTAAACTCTTAAATACACAAAATATACGTAATTCCTACATTAATGCTCCCGGGTATACATTACAAATATAATAATCTAGAACATAGTTGAAATTCAGGCAAACTTTCCCTAAATCGGGAGCTCAGTGATGTGTCACTTTAAATAAGCGGTGCGATCACAGGTGTATTTCTGGAGATATGCGAGATATATTCAAAAAGAGCAAAGGTGCCGGTTACGACACAAACATAATCTTAAGGTTTTTACTTCACCTGGAATACGCCATGTTGAATTCCACAGTTTCCCTACATCACGAATATTCATAACAGATTATAGTAAAATGAATAATCATTCTAAATACAGGAAAACCCTGTCTGACAAAATACCTAAAGTGAGGCGGAATCCAATTTGGATAGTATGTGGGATCCTTATTTCCATACAATGTGATCAAATTGACGACTTTGAGAGTGATAAATTTACATATTATATATATATATATCGGTTAAATGTGGCGTTTGAAAGCTCCCCGGGATTCGAACCCATGTCCCCGACATCAAACACAAGCACTCAAGCCAGCACTTGACCATACTCTCTACATTTATATATTGTGTTTGGGTGAATCAATATTTCATTAAAGTGTTCTTAATATTCTCATATCCGTGGTCTACTCTTCATTTGGTTAAGCCGGGTGCATTCTCACAGGAACCATGCATGGACTTTATAAAGGTATAACCCAAGCAGGAGAGGATAGATCTGTTATTTCCTACAGTACAGTGGACATTCATGCTCTAAATTCCGAAGGTCATCCATGAAAAATTAAGCAATATTGCAATATTTTTGTAAAAGATGTGGAAAAAAGAATAATACAGAATGGGCCACCAGGGTGAGCGGAGAATGCAAAAACTGTCAGCTTCGTTGCTATAGAAAGTGATGCCAACAATTGAACAGAGAATCATTTCCTCGCGGTAGAGAGAAGTGGTGGTGGGGGAAAAGCTCTCCCTTCCACCAAATATCTATAGGTAAAAGGTTGTCATTCGATACCTCGTTGCCATCAAGCACTTGACAAGGATGGCGAGTGTCAACTGATATTAAAGCATTACTTTAGTTTCCATTATGGAAAATGTCGTATATCAATATTCAAAAAGTTTTATTTTTTACCAACAGCATGTATACATACGTCTGGCATTAATTGTTAAGGCAACAGCTCTCAGTGTTTATGACTTTGCAACCGATGATCGGGTTACTTGGTCTATAGGTAGAACAAAATAGTTTTTTTGTCTATGTGCCAATATGGTGGTATCTCCCTAAGTTCCTTACCGTGCTCCCCTACTTATATCCCATGCATGTGAAAGTGATGACTTTTATCAGAAGAAATCATTCTTTACTATTGAAATAACACCAAACCGATGTATTGGGTTCCTAATTTATATGTGATATATTATTTTATGGTAATGTGGTTACAGAGTTGGAGAGCCACGATGGGTATTAAATAGATATACCTGCCTTAGATAACCTGCTGTGCTCCATTCATATGTATGCGAATGTGATTTTACCATGTTTCAAAAAAGTAAATTAAATAGTAAATAAAGTAAATAAATGCAATTGAATTTTATCAATAAACACTTAAATCTCCGGGGATACTACATATATACTACCGGCTTGTCTTTACATCACTAAAGGAATTTTTTTTAAATAAAAGAATTCCACTTGGTAAGAATAATTGACTATCCCAATACACATGCAGGTGCCCAAATAACATGTAATAATGTATTGTTACACAAAAGGATGAAGCCCCTATATAGGAAACACTTAGAGAGAGGTTCCATACCCACTGCCATAAATCATGCTTTGAATTGAATCTCACTGCGATAATGATAATTAATCACAAAAAAACGTGCCAAAAAGTATTACAATATTGTAATACAATCATATGCTTAACCTTTCTGATAGGATTAATTTTGAGTAGGCAATTCTGGTGGTCTGATGTTATAGAATCAAAATTACAGTCTAAGACGAATTGCGTCACACACCTAAAGCGTCCTAGATCAATATAAGCTCTTATACTTGTCACAAGTGTATACATATACATATCTATACATTAAAGACCCGCTGATTAAACACGTACAATCATATTATTGGCCGCAGCAGTTCCATAACCGATCGTTCATCGATAGGTCAAATAAGCCCATGCATTCGCAACGCCATTTTAACTCTAGATCTGAAGATCACACTATAATTGTTAAGAACGTTTGATAAAAGGAGTTGTTGGGGGCTCCACTGAAACTGAAGTTTCACCGGAAAAAGTATTTAAAGCTTTCTTAGATTTGGAAATACATATGAAAGTAAATGTGTCAGCTATTGCCTTTGAAACCAATAATTATTATCCGATTATTAATAAGTATTACTATAATGATTATTACACCCTGATGAAAATAATATGAGGTATTGAAACGTTGGTACAGTCATAATGGTAATACACTACAAGCAGCAGTGAATCATACATGTAGTTGTTGTTCCTCAGCTTTGGTGCTATCTCCCTAATTCACATTTATTATCAGTAGTAGTAGCATTATATCTCGTTCACGTTCATTCATATTATGGCAAGTATAACACACAGGTCTCACGGTGTAGTTTCACAGCATTAGTTCAGCACTCATAAGTGCACTTACATAACATACATACATACGGGCTTGTATTAGCGCGAGACAAACAATGTACCATGGGTGCCAAATGTAAATTCTGGTAGAATAGAAACAGGTTTCCTCGTTATGACCATTTTAGTAGCCTGTAAACATCAGAATGCATTAGTTACACCTTGAAAGTCATTGGTTCCATACATCAGTTCATTGAACCATGCATGCATCCGGGCATGCATATAATATTTGTGGGTCTCTTTTAAAGTATTGGAGTTTCTCTTGACATCAGTGCGTTCACTCCATGAAAGTCTTTACAATAACAAACCGTGACAGATATCGACCCCAGGGAGTTAGCCGATGGAACCATGAAACTGTGTGACATTTATTCCGATTTTCCTTTCATTATTTTTTAGTCAAAGTACTACGTCGGCGAATATAGCTCTATGTACTGAACTCTTAAACTAGATTATGAATGTATGCACAACCAAGCTACCAAATGTCATGTTTACTTGGTTTTATTTTGAATAGAAGCTGTTGTATAAAGGGTCCAGGTCTATATAATTATGAGAAGAATCAATATAATACATGTATATTACAGCGACTTAATAAGATTAAATTCACATCATGTTAAGAATATACGTCTCTAATCAAAAACTTATATTTTTATACCTTGCCTACATAGCAAGAAAGTTAATTACTACGATACTTATTAACCACACTAGTACTGTCACTAGAATATTTTGTCAATAACTGCCTGGCAACAGTAATAGCCGAACAATACGTGTGAACCCGACACCCCGGGGGTATATAGGTTGCAATAAGGAACTATTCTCTCCTTTCCTTTCAATCATAAAGGTGTGTGCTCAACCCCCCAGATCAATGAAACATGCTATTAAAATAAGGGATATGAACTACAACAAATTAATGCGCCACTACGATCCATAAAAACACATGTAGGAGTAGCATAGTGCGTCCTTTTTAGAATTAGATGAGAACACAATGTTCTTTTACTTTACTTTGCTTGATGTTTTGGGTAGACGCTTAGCAAAACCATTATGTTAACGAGTTATACAACCAGACATTTAATCATATCTCAACATTGTTAAGAGCGTAAATGGTTCGGTCTCTTCAGTTTAACTTCACTTTTATTTTTTTCATGGACAAGAAGCATACTGGAAGACATGGAGTTTACTTTTCAGATGTATGCCTCCTTTTTGTACAATGCTGTTAGGTACAAATACATAATATGCTGAATTGAAGTGAATATATATATACAGTGTTCTTCCAGTTTACGTCCCAGTCCTCTGATGATTTTTTTAAAAAGGAAACCGATATAATTTCCCTAATAATATAATTCTCCCATACATGTGTAAATAGGCCAACTAAAATAATGTCCAAACGAACTATATGGCGTACAAATCATATCAATATGAAAAGCAGTCGTCGGATGTCTTTAAAACAGAAGATAATTGTAATACAATAATTGTTAATATTGCCCATACACATTTCAATTATAATGGTCATGCAATTCCTTACTGCTTTCATGCATTGCCAAATGTATATTGATATTTCATTCCTTAGGCTTACTATACATGCACATCTGTTTCAAGGGTCAAGAAAAAATACTCATTTATGCTGCTTTAGATGATTTAGTTATACGTATTTACATTCTAACCTCCCACTACATTATTTAGTAATGGCACACACATAAACCACATTCCTATAGTCAAGTACGTGTTTGATAAATACTATACTTATTTCTTTGGAATTGGGAATACAAAAAAATTACGAAGATATGGAACTACTTAATTATGGGCAATACCTACTAGCATACTCAGTATATATATAGGCAGTGTGTTGAACTTGAACGTTGAACCAAGATTACGATTAACAATACATCATGACAGTTACTCTGCGTATATATTTATAAGCCTATTAGACAGTTTGGAAGCATTCTAAATTCATCATATCAAACCAGCTGATATGGATCTACTGATTGGTATACTTCGAACGGTTATTGTTGGCAGACTGAATCAGCCTAACTCAGGTTCCAAACTGATAAACAGTATAATACATATACAAAATAATGTACGGAAGAGTTGGATATAATACTTTCTTCAATTCCCAGGGCTTGCTATTCGCCCACTTCGGAGATGTGTGGTAATTAAGTGAGCAGTTCAAACTATCATGATCTTCAGATTGTATTCTTTGTTTACAAATTATTACGAATTTCGAAAGCTTTAGTATAGGACCCCCCCCCCCCCCCCCCGTGCGCGCTCCACGCCCCCGCCCTTCCACTCGATCCCAAACCCCTAGCCCTTTAAACTAGTCACCGCGAAAATACACAGTATAAAACGTCTAGTACAGATATTTGTTTTCCAACTCAGCGACCAATCTTAACATCTACCAATTTAAACCAATCCCCCAGGCAGTCGTGTTATACGAAAACGACTGTATATACAGCCACAATCTCCTGACTCACCGTCTCCAGTCTTTAGTATTGTGTGCGGTAGTTTGGCAAGGAGTGTTGGAACAGTTTGCCTGCAACGGATAGCTAGCTGCGCATTGGCGAGTGTAATAAACTTAACCTCAGCTAATGGAGAACTATATAACCTGAGTTCTGCCAAAGCATTCCACCTTAATCTATGCATCGTCGGAAAGGGATCTAAAGTGCATTTAAAATGGTGCTTGATTGCTAGAAGCATATACAGTCTAGAGATGTTGGATGATCGCGTGGCAAACAGTGTTTTAGTGGATTTATAGCAATGAGAAGTTTTAATGAATAGGAACATTGTCGGCGGCGGTGACGCAACAGGTATTTCATTTCCATACCAAAACAACCGGGAGTGGTCCTGTGGATAGCAACTCGTCCGCGAATTATATACTAACTAAAAGAACTGCATGGTGGTGAATAGTCCGTAACTTAATTAAAAGATGGCACCTAAAGGGGACGAAGATGGATCTTCAGAGATGGATCCAAATATCAAGAAGGGGGATAGAACTGGAGGGGCACAATCCGATGATAACGCGGAAAAAGAGCAAGATGTGAAGAAATCGGACAACGCAGCAAATGGCGCACCTGAGAAGGATGACCCACCTCCGTCTTGCAAAAAGTGCTTCGTAAATTTCGCCGAGAGGAAAAGCATTGTATGCAACCATGAGTTCTGTGTCAGGTGCTGGGAATCCATGGTGGTACCAGACACCGGAGAAAAAGTCAGCAAAAACAATTTGAAAGCAGGAGAATCGAGCACAGCCACTCCAGCGAAATTCAAGTGTTCTGTCTGCGGAGCTTCCAACGTGTACAGCCGACCGAAAAGTGCATACCCGACAGGTATGTTGGAAACACTAGGAAAGGGAGTAAAGAAAGATAGCCAGTTTCGATGTATGCACAAGCGACAAAAGATCATACCCGACGCTTTTGCTGTGTATAATGGTGCCTACAGAGATTATATCTTAGTAGACAGCAATTTACAAGAGGTCTTCGTGCTCCAATTATCTGGTGAGATTTCAAGAAGCTTCCCGTACTTGAAAAACCACAAATTCCAAGGTGGCCTAGGGCTTGACCATGAAGCCGTCATCAGAATCGCTCTAAAGAATGAAAAGTTTAGTGGGGTAAGCTATTACAAGAAATCAGGTAAATTTAAGTTCTCCGCTTTCTTATATGATGACACCCCAGACGCAGGTATTATTGAGACCATTGCAATGAGTCCCGACGGAGGGATGGTGGTTTACGATTCGGAGAAGATGACCCTCTGCCATATAAGCAAGAAAAAGTTGGTTGAAGTGCATCCCTTAATTTTCAAACCTCCTCGGGCACCATTCAGAATCAAGGATCAAAACGGTGTAACAAAGGAAAACGAAAGCAATATTGAAGCTGATAAAGAGGGTGCAACTTCTTCAGGCGACCAAGCACCGGCTAACGATGAAAACATGAATGTACCAGACGACAATGGTGAAGAAAAGGATGGTGAATCTAAAGTAGAAGAATCTAAGATCAACACTGAGACACCGAAGGAAGAGGAAACTTCAAAAGATTCGGAAAAGCAGGACGAAGAAAACCAACCAAAAGCCACAGAAGATCAGGAAGAGAAAGCTTCAAAAGATTCGGAAAAGCAGAACGATGGAAACCAACCAAATGCCACGGGAGATCAGCAGGCCATTGATGCTAATAAAACGATTGATGGAAACAGCGAGCAAAATAAATCGTCAGTTGGCAAACAAGAAATTACTGTTCCGGAAGTCAAAATCAAACGAAGAAGCATCACTTCTGTTGCTTTGAATTCTTGGGGACAGATTATTTTGTGTAACATGACAGATAAATGCATCCATGTCCTGGAAAAACAGGAATATTATGATTCTGAAGTGGGAAAAATATCCCTGTCTCAATGGGTCAGAGAACCACCATGCAAAATAACAGGAAAATTTAAGTGTATCGTAGATGAGCACGACAATATATTGTTGCTGGAAAGATTCTATAACACAGTACACAGGATAAGTGCAGAGGGTGAATATATCGATGCGCTAGTCAAGTTTCCTCCTAAGGATGTTACCATGAATGAAGAGAACATTGTATATAATGTAAATGATATTGCTTTATTGGGTAACGGTAGTTTTGCTGTTTTAGTTATAAGGGAGGATGGAGACGTAGTGAAAGATGATGAAAGTGGAGAGGGAATATGGCGTCCTGAGAAAAAGATAGCAGAAATAATAAATTATTCTTATTCTACACCAAGGAAATACAGACGAAAGGACCAGAAGCCAATTTGTTCGTTTCCTGGTGATGCGCCAGTGGCAAAACCTAACTCTACATGTTGTACAGTTATGTAAATATGGTTGCATATATGAGCTTCTGACTGATTCTCTATATAATTATTTCGTTCGTTTCCTGGCGCAGCACCAGTGTCAACTTCTCAATTGGTGTCTTTCACTACATAAACATCAAGCTACCCCTAACATTTATATAGAGCAAATATTCATTTTTCACTCGTGGTGTGGGCTCGATATTAGTAGTGAAATGATTTTTAATCGCATGTTTTCCCCTTGTCTGTTATCCACCCGGTATAATGAATATAATATACCTAAACAGTCATAAATGGTCTTTTATAATAGGTATGTAAATACAACTTTCAAAGTGAATAAATCCAAATAAAATCGAGTGTCAACATATTTAAGGATTGTTTTTACCCGAATTCAATATATATAAAATAGTTTAAGAATCTATCATAGCATCAACTCAATTTAGTTTTGATAGAATAACCTACCCAGAATAACAAGTCGACATGCGAGGGTGGTATTTTTACTGCAAGGCCAATAAAGACCTTCCTTCGGGACTGAGGGGATATTAGTCACTCACTAGGCTTCTATACAAAATGGCACTGTTTTGATAAATACCCTGTTAAGCCTATATACATGTATACGAAGGACATGCGCAACACTTCATGGGCGTTCTTAATTACATTTCCC
Organism: Sthenelais limicola; assembly: GCA_942159475.1. NCBI lineage: Eukaryota > Metazoa > Annelida > Polychaeta > Phyllodocida > Sigalionidae > Sthenelais > Sthenelais limicola. Next base: position 62,716,060 of record OW804097.1, on the reverse strand, counting down.
GACCGAGCTTCTTTGGTTAATATAATAAGCACCACCCTGCGTCACCAACAAAATGAAGGCTTCCTGGGTGCGTACCTTTTCCAAGCCTGGTCTTATTACTTGCCTGGATTTGGAAGGTAAATGTTTTGTTAACCAACACTCAGCTTGAATTTATGCCAAGCAAATGCCAAGGTCCTGTTGCCCTGGTCTTTTTGACTACATGCACAATATATGTCACGATTAAGCTTTGAAACGTACTATGAATAGATATAGCTAGATGGTTCACTCGTAAAATATCATTTGCTTAAAGTACCTTGGGGGATGTTATGTTTTATTATCAGCGCTTTAAATCTCGGATACATCATAACATGGGAAAGTTCATCTTCAATATCACCACTTTTTAGACAGGAATGTTTACATACCAAGTCGATATGTGTCTTATAATTCTATTAATCATCTTAAAGCTGCATTCTCAGGTATTACGACAAAAACAAATCTGACCAAATTCACTAATATTATGACTTATAGGACTGGATTTATCAATATTTTGGCTATATTTATCAAAATCTATTCATATATGTTTATACAAGAATTGAAGTCTAATCACCGAGAGAAAATTGCTGCCGTTGAGGAGGACGTTTTAGCAAAATAACTGAATAAAATCCCCCAAAACTGTGGTCAAATGACTTTTAGGTTGGAAACGAATGGAACACAAAGTAGATTGACCCGCGTTAACTGAGAGTGCAGCTTTGAGTTCATTTATTCATACAATATTAAGCAAACGCTGACCAAAGAAATGGAGAATCGTTTACGTCAAAAGTGAATTAATGATTTAATTCAACAGGAATCTTATCCATTTAACATTGCCTCAGCTAAATGAAAGGAGAACAATATGTACATGAGGAAAGAGAGGTGGAGATGGGCTTTGTTCAAAAATAATTCTTATAAAATTCTTCCTTCGTTAAAAAAGACATTTATGGTTCTTTTATTTTCAATGCATACAATAGACACCCTTCGTTAAACGATAGTGCATTTATTAAATACTCGAATACTCTAGAAAGGAAAAGTCTTCAGCATATCTATAAATATAGGTATCTATAATAACCATCGTAATCTGTAACGGTCTTAGTCATACATCATCGTCTCCTGCCACATTTCTTTGCCTATGCGAATATACTCCTCTTTTTCAGAGGGCGTCATTCGAGATACCATTTCTTCTGTGACTTCGTTGTAGGGAATTTTCGTCATTCCTACAGTGACCATTTGATCACCATCGTCGTCATCGTCAGAATCCATCTCCTCCACTGCACCTAGAAGGCAACAATAATGGATAACATCGAATAAATCGCGAAACGGACATTGGATTTACGGTATTAGGAAAAATAAAATCTAAATAAAATCTATATATCTGGGAGAGACTAGTAGGATAAACGCTAACGGGATGCGATACCCTAACAGTTTCGATTATTATATTCAATTTATTAGCTATGGTCCTGTTGGTGCCCTGGTCGGAGAAATGTTGCTTTCAATGATGCTCTGGCAAGCCCCTTGTGGTATTCGAATCCAGAGACTCTAAGAATCGTTTGCTTTAGAGTGTGTGTGTGTGTGTGTGGGGGGGGGGGGGGGGGTCCAAGTTTAAGTTAATTTTACCAGGGAGGTATATACAGAGGGAGTGCATGCCAGGTGGTGACGCTGCAGTACTGTTGTCGGCAATAGTATCACCTACTATATCCCAGGTAGTTTAATTGCCCTTTTCAAGCTACAGCATACTAGTGCTACACTTATAAATAGTTGGCGCTAGTAGTAGTAGTAGCATTACTCCAAACTATTCGGTGGACACACATAATCCCCTTTTCTTCTCCCTCTGTATATACCTCCCTGATTTTCCATGCACAGTGTGTGTAATATTATACTAGCTTATACTTATAGTAACTGAAGTTGTAATAACGGGTAATAGCTGCAGAAAGTGTTTAGTGAACTTCTCAAATGGTAAAATGCTTTCACAAAAGAAATAATCATGCGTACTTGTTGGTAAACCAAAAGCAGACAGCGCTGGTGGTCTAGGAGCTTTAGCTGCTTCATCCTCCGATTCACTAGTTGAACTGTCGTCGTCGCTCCTAGGTGGCGCCATTGCAGGCAATACTGGGGCGCTCCCTTTTTTCTCGTGAGCGAGTAACGTTTTCATGATGTCATCACTTGTTTTGTCTGGTTTAGAATCCGTAGAAACTGAGGCAGTCGCAGCGCTGTCAATCTGTGCGAGGGAAATGGGTAAAAATTATTGCTGATTTTGAAAAGATATGAAGTTGTTTACGAATAACGGTATTACATCTGCATTCCATTGGGGAACTCAATCCGCAATTTTGGCAAATGTATACACGTAGAAAATGCGTCTTTTAACCCAGATCCGGCCCCAGATACAACACCAATCTTGGTGGGGTGATTACCCGATAATGTTATGTTATTCTTCACCGTCACTCATTTTCATTCATCACTCACATCTGTCTCAGACAAAATAGCATAAAGTTTACAAATACAGACCTGAAAATAGGGAAAAAAATTCTAGTGTCAGCAGAATTACTTGCTAAATAATACAAAACAAAAAACACCTTTAGGCCTTACATAAAATTGAGCAAGGAGAAACATACCAAACCAAATGGTTCTGAAATATTGCCTTCCACGGTACTTCGTTTCATCCATACTGGCGTCTCCTTCACTGGAAGTTTCTCCACGTTTGCTGCGTCACCTTCACCTGCCATGTCTACAACGACCTGGTTCTCTGTAGCACCAAAACCAATGTTCTTTGTACGATCTCCACTCCAGTTAAATGATCCGGAGCCAGAATTGGAGCCCTTGTTCTTTTCTTTATGACTGTTGAGTAAAGGACATAAATCAGTGTTGATTTCATCTCTGGAGATGACATATTGTAAAAGCCAAGTGAGAAGAATTATTAGACATAATAAAATAAAATCATTAAACACAGGGAACCAGGTATGATTGATACCATAGAGGCGACAAGAAAATAATGATATACCCAAGAGATACCGGGATCAGGCTAACAAACGTTGAAGTTTTTCCACAATAAAATCAGTGCTTTCAGTATTACACACTACCATGAACCCCCCCAGAAACATTCAAAGACAAAAAAATTGATATATTTAACGTGCATACAATACGATTAATTTAACTTTCAAATTTAATGTAATTTCATATCGCTACAAATTAAGATTTACACAGGTGTAAAAAAAAAAAAAAAAAAAGATTCACTCGGCAAATACACAATCAAATCAAATCTTATGACGGGGAAAAATAACTACTATTTGAGCACTTACCCGGCGATATCTTTCAAATCAACAGGCTCGGGTTCGACCAGATTGTGAGCTAATTTCACATCTTCCACTTCTTTGAGAAGAGCAAATATGGGACCCATTTGTTCATTGAATTTAACCATCAGTGTCCTCGCATCTTTCTTCGGAGTTTGAGTCGCCTCCTCCTCTACTTCCGAATTACAAAATGTGCATATGAAGGTCCCTTGCATGGGATCAAACAGTTGGTCAGCCTCCAAGTCTGTGAACATTTTCTCACACGAAGGACATTTAAATGATGCCCTGCTGGTAGAGTCTCTTTCTTCCATTTCAATTTTCCTGTACATGACATCAAGTTTGTACTTGACAACATTCACAAAAGTACTATAATTAATGAAGTAGAAGTTGTGCCGGGTTGTCTTTCCTTCTTGGTCTGTCTCAACACGCATCCTTGTTTTCAGGAATTTGTCATTTTTCAAGGAAACAATCAAAGCACGAAGTTGTTTTCTTTCATATTTAAGCAGTTCAAGGATATCATCCTCTTTCATGCAGGGATGACGGACCAGAAGGTCGATGAAGAGAGCGTGCTCTATTGTATAGAAACCACGCACTATGTACCGTATCAACCTTTTGAGGGTCTCAGGTACTTCTGAGTGGACTTCATGCTCCATTTTGTCGTTGTTAGAACTTACAAAACCTTGGTTCGGGACTCAATACCTAAATAAAATGCAAAACAAAAGGTATCAATTTATTATGATAAAGTAACAGTTTATATATTGCTCATAACTACAATGAATCGGAGCATAAGGCCTCTTAAAGTAAGAATAGAATAGCAAATTTAGTAGGTATGGTCAGTAAATTATCAAATCTAAATTGTTGCAAGCAAAAATTTGTTTAGATCTGCTTCTGTAGCCCCTCCTTTCCAATCCCTCAATCTCCAATCCAATCCCACTTTTATTCTATATTTTATTATATAATTAGAATATTGGAATATTAGAATATTTCAATGACGTTTTCCCAGAGCTATACATACAATACTATAGCTCTGGTTTTCCCAAGGGGTCCAGCACCTGAAGTGGGGTGGGCGATCCCGTCGGTGGGCCCTAGTGACTGGACCCCGTCTACATGCGTCTAAGGGCTTAAAATAAGCTACACCTCGTCTGAGCTACTCTCCCTACCACTGGGGTTAGCACCCGAGCTAGGACTACTAATTGGGTCAGAAAAGGCATCTTGACTGTCCCTGGATGGACGGAAAGGCTCAAAACACAATTTAACTCCTCATATAAAAAATGTTCTACTCTGTAATTCATGATTAAGAGAGATACTATTGTTATATAAATTAATGTAACTATTAATCAATAGTATTATAAAATAATCTGTTCCAGTTGAAAAACAAATTATCTACATTGATTACTGTCAAAGGATAATCCACTTTTATATCTATCTATACATATACTGTTTTTGTACTACGGTACTCTGATACTGTCGCTTATTAATTAATATAGAACAATGTTCCAAATTCAGGGGTATTTGGAAGACCTGTACTACACTGTACTCTTTACAGAGAATACCCCTATTTCCACATAATATATAGTATAGTATGCTACATTGTAATATAACATTGTATCTGTGTTATGGAAATCAAAATCTATTAATATTATTATTATAATACTCTGTCTATCAGCCCGAGAAATTGGGAATACAAGAGAGTGTTGACAATGTCAATAATATCATTTTAGCCATTTAGGCTAGCCAATAGTTACTTTATTCTTTAACAGTGCCAGTTTAAGGCTTAATGTGGGCGCTTTTCGTGATGAGAGACTGAGTGTTCCCGGTCAAGCTGACCGGTGACAGACCACTGCTCAGTAGCAAGGATTGTGGGCGCTAAACGGTGGACGCTTTTCTCAGGGGGCGCTTTTCACAGGTTCGTTGACTGGCTGAGCTGTGGCGGTGCCTGCCTTGGCTGTCGTTCAAAATTTCGCGCCGCACGGTATGTCTATCCAAAGGAAATACATCCAAAGGGACCTAAAAAGGAAAGGTATTAGGGAACTAATGAAACTTACCAACCAATACGTTCCCAAGGATTCCAGGATATCGTCCTCAATAAACATTTAAAATACTTTAAGAAATGTGAGGGACAATTGCGCCTCTCTTTCCGGCGCCGTAGGCTGACATATTGGATTGGTAGTAGAGCGCGATCAAAAACTTTAAAATGAAATATATTTATGTTTATATAACGACAATGTACATTATTTGTGAAATGAAAATTCTTCTTGATGATGTTTTAAATAGATATTTGCATAACCTTCAAATTTAAAATTGTGGCATGACATGGCATAATTTAGGTGTCTTTATTTCAGTGATCGCGCTACACGGTGGCGAAAGATGGAGCCTGCTTCGATAGACAAAGTTCGGATTCTAGTTGTGGGCGATTCAGGTGACATTTTATCTCCGTATATCTCATCAGTTAACTGCATTGTTATGTTGTGGTTAATGTCAATTTTAAATCACCGGCACCTTTATATTCTATAATGTTGTAGAACCCTTGGTGTACGTTATGTCTCGGACAGAGCGATAATAGGGGTGTTTCCAACCTGATATGATGATGTGGCCACTCAGGACTGAGGGAAGATTGTCCTTCGACTTCGGCTTGTGTAGACAACTATGAACGATCTCTAACTAATCCATCACAATTACTAGGCCAGTGTGCATGTGCATTTATTGGCCGGTGTGATAGGTATAGCTGTAACCATTGTCATCTAAATTAGGCATTCTTTAAAATTATATTCATAGAATCATACATTTATCGGCGAGAATAAGAAAATTATTATTTGCTACTCTCACAGTCACACTCACGTCACGCCCCCCCCCCCCCTCCCCCGGGGGTGGGGCGGGTCTATTCTGTGCGAGGTCAAGCTCATACCGGTGGGTCACAGGGTGGATATTTTGGTTCCGGTCTTTGACTTTGTATTTATTTTGGTTTCATTAATTAATCATGTTCCTCTTTCTCTAAGATAGTAAATAGTTTTCTGGCAGTGGAGTAGTACTAGCACTAGCCTATCTTACTAGTGAGAACTTCGATGTAATAATTTCTCGGTTTTGATTCTTTGGTGTTCATAGGAGTTGGGAAGACATCGCTGGTTCATCTAATCTGTCAAGGTGCCCCGATCGGAAATCCATATTGGACTATTGGATGTTCAGTGGATGTGAAGGCATGTAAATATTAATTCGTAGTTATAGCAGGGAGGTATATAATAATGTACGGTAACTAGTTATATACCTCCCTGGCTGTAGGATCTTATACATTGAATTTCATATTAATCAAGTTAGTATACAATGATTACAGCTAGTTAATAAATAATCTAAACACAGCAGTAATTTATCCCGGCCCTGATAATATAGGTTAAAGTAGTTCTGAAACCTAAAGAAACATCTCTTAAAACTGTAACTCAGTTGAGTGGTATTCTATTTTTCGCTTAGCTGCATGAATATAAGGCTGGGACACCTGCAGAGAAAACGTACTTCGTAGAGCTCTGGGATGTTGGAGGTTGGTCAGCGCATAGCAATAGTCGCTCTATTTTCTACAATCCGGTACACGGTAAGTTTATAGAACTATAAAATAACTATATTCCTTCCATTCATCGACAATATTGTTGATTTATTAAATTAACACTCAGCATCACAACAACCTAACTTTTTTATTTTTCAATTACATGTTGCTGCCAATTTGTTTGTTTGGCCAGTTTTAACGCTATTCAAATTAGATGTTTATTTTTATTTACATACGTAGATACACTATGGAATTACTCTAAATTTAACTTTTTAACTAACCTTTTCTTTGAACGACGAGGGAATTTTTGTTGTGCTGTCCGTCGAATGTTTAGACAGAAAATCTAGTACATATATGTTAGTTATATTGGAAACAATTTGACATAACCTTTGTATTAAGGGTCAAAACATCACATACTTGATTTTTTTGTATGGATGAATCAGATTCACTCCTCCTTTTGAATGATTGGTTAAGTAATATTAATATCATATTCAACTATATTTAAAAAGCGATCCTCAATATTACATTTGGAATAATTTCTTCGTATCTTCATATTATTTAGGAGTAATTCTTGTCCATGATTTAACAAATCGTAAATCTCAACAAAATCTTCGGAAGTGGCTGGCAGAGGTTCTGAACAAAGACTCCAAAGATGTCCGTGAAGAGTGAGTTTGTGCATATTTTTGTCCAACTTTCTGATTTATGAAATCGTTAGTTTTTTTCACTCGTTAAATATTCTTTTCTTTGATGGCATAACATTCTATCAGGCGTCAGGTCTTAAGAAATATTTATATCTCCTATTTTGCGGAAAACAATTATTGTTGAAATAACTCTCCATTCAATTCCATTAATACGAAAATCCACTCAGAGATAAGATTTCCATGTACTATAATTTTGCACATTATCCACGAACATCAATGCTCTTTCGAAATAGTATACTCAATTTCAATTTCTCGCTGTTCCGTCACTACCTTTAAATCCAAAAATGTTATAATAAAACTATATAGATTTGTTATCTAAACTTCCGCTCCTTTCTCGGCTACTTGTTTCTAAATTTTGCTCCTGGTGTTGCCCTTAGTGGGCGTGGCCTTGGCCGCTCCCCCGCCCTCACGAGAAAATCTACCAACCAAAACACTCTAGCTCAGCGTCGGGACCTTCATGTAGTGCATCGGGCAAGCACCAGGGGGAGGTAGGAATTGTTGTGATTTCAATCGACTCTAAACCGTAATTATCTCACGACGCCACCTACAAGCATGTCCGTTCACGGAAACTACTACTACTACTTCTTTTTCTTCCTAGCTTATGTATCTTTGTTGCCAAGTATGGTTCTATATGGTATTTTTAAGTGTTTATTTTAATTGGTTTGCCAATGCTCGACCCCTCGTTTATGACTACCTGTTATTGTCACTGCCTGTATAGTTCAGTCAGTTGTTGACAGTCAATCATTGAGGCATTGCTCTGAGGTATGTTATACATATGTGACTACCTCACTGATGCGATCTAGTTGTATTGATGTGAATTGTCTTGCATATATATGTTGTTAACCTTCGCTTCATTTCATTGTATAAATAGATGCACGTTCGGTTCTTTTGACCCATCTGTCCTTTGCATTGTTCTTAGCATTTCAGTTGCTTAATTTTCTATTTGATAAAACATGTATGGTAACCAAACGTTATTGTCATACTACATCTGTGTTCACTGTTGTTGCCTATTCAAAGAGTGGCATCTATCTACTTTACATTTAAATTCTCCCGATTTGGTTGGTAGATGGTCAAATTTTCATTTGCTGGTTTATTATTTCGGCGCACAAGTCCTATTATTGATTTATTTCCTTACTTCCACGTTACCATAAAGGAATTAGAATGATTTGTTTCAAGTACTAAACTCCTAGTACATAGAGTATAATCTTTTACTGTTATAACTGATTTGAGAAGCTATACTATTTAGTGTAGTAAAGTATCAGTATAATATGTCCAGAGTAGTAAGTGTGCTTTTTATTTATAGTAGATTCTTGATTATGAGTCAGAACTTTAAGGGTCGAGTTATGGCAAAGCAGGCACCGTAAAAAGTAGCATATGCACAATTGAAACCTATCGTAGATCTACTGAACTTTTGATCAAAATATATCAAGTTGATCCTATTCTTATAAGTATCTTTGTTTCTAACCCAGGGGATGGTCTATCCCCTTGGGAATGCCCTATTCTTGGTGTCTATCCTACATTGGTTACTTTAATGAATATCTCACCAACTGAAAGACTTTAATTTCCGCACTTGTTCCAAATACAAACCCTCTAAGATAAACTATTTACTTATAATACTTTGATGTTTCAAGGCTTCTTTTTTGGGACCCGACCAATTAGTTTTTAATTCCATTCATAAAACACCTTTTTTCACACAGCTATAACTACCAGTACTTACACATTCGTCATTGGTTCCTACATTTTTCTTTTAAAAAATCCCTTTTATATCCTTCTAGCTATGACCCCGAGCAGTTCGCAGATACACACATTCCAATGCTTGTGATCGGCAGTAAGTTGGACATGGCTGAGAAGGTGCGTGACTCCGCTCCAAAAAGGTCCTCCAGTATTGCAGAAGAATGCGGGGCAGATGAAATCAATTTGGTGGGTATTTGATATTAGATATAAGATATAGTAGGACTTATTAGCGGAGCTTCTTATTGTCAATAAATCCCCTTAAAGTACCTCTTATGGTTTTACATATACTGTAACTTTGGCCAGTTTTGGTCAAAATTGTGTTTCCAGCCACTTTCCTCCACTTGATAGCCCTGGATTTCGTCAGTTTTTGGCCTACTCCTAGCAAATAACCTGTTACAGTGTATGGGGCGAAAATTTTTTTTGAATTTATTTATTTAATAGGCTTTATTTAATGTCGGCAAAAGTCGTCGGTCAGGCTTGATCTTTTGTCTCTCAAAGGGGGTAATTGGCGTATAATGGTTTTGGCTGATAGCCGGGCTAGCTTTCTGAGCCAAGCTGATAAGACCTTAGTCGCCGGCTCAGTCGCCGGCTCGCCTGCTCGGCCTGCGCCTGTGTCCCAGTCAGTCTGTCCACCCATATTGGGCCCCTTTCCACTTGAGTGTGTTGTGGCGTGGCCTGGATGGCGGTGGCCTGGTCAGTGGCGGTGGCCAGATTCTGACCAGATGTGAGGGTGTCAAGTTGGGAGGGTGTCCAGTTAACCCCGATGTCTGATGTTGAGAGAATATTTCCAAATCACTAGGGATATGGCAAGCGGACAACAATGGTTTAAATGTTCAGGGAAGGAATTGCAAAAATATTTAAAAGAGAGGGAAATAGCCGCTTCTAAAGAGAGAAAAACATCTCTGGTTGAGTTGTGTGTATCTGGGGGTCGACATAGACCGGCCCCTGTACTTGTATAGAAATAATAGCACATATCCTCATTTCACCTATCAGAAATCAGGGTAAGGAAGACCCCCTCTTGAATCCAGTTTCTCATTTTTTATAAGCCCCATTTCCCGAATCCAGCAGGTTTTCCATTTGCAATCCCATTTTCCTTTTTGCAATCCCTACCAGGAAAAATTAAATCTGGCTCTGAATCCCTTTCCCGAATCCCGTAGGCCCTTGTAAATCCAGAATCCCGACCTCAAATAGGCCCCAATCCCAGTTCCCGAAAAGGTATTCGCTACCCTGACAAATTAGACCTTTTTTCACAGATTTTAAGCTGAAAAGGGACCCCTTTTTCCATGAAAACGCTGACTTTGCGGCCTGAAAAAACACCAGACAACATCAGATTATTTGCAGGTCCTTACCATACTTAACCTAAAACTGACCCTACTAATAGTACTTAAACCAAATGGCTGGTCCACATGGAGAAAGAACAAAATCGGTTGCATCTTGTAATTTTAGCAACTACCAATACTAGTTTCCTGTTATAAGAGAAGTTAACAGTGAATGTCTAAGAGAGTAAGCTAGAGTATAAACAAATGGAAGCCTATGAAATGTACTTAGCAGCACTGGAGTCAGATGGGTTTGGATGCGGAAATCTAAAGAATTACACACCTTTAATAATGTTCCTCTTTCTGGTAATGGTTATCACTTGTACATGTACCCCATGCACACCTTTTACAAGGCATGATTTGAGGAGAAAAATGGTTTAAATGAAGTAATTATTCAGAGAAATGGGTTTGTTTACTTCTCCACGCATATGTATAACACTGGAAGCCGGGAGCACACTGGTCGGTGCATGCTCCCGGTAGCTGGATGCGCGTGGTCCCGGCTCCATAGGGGGACAGGCCTATTGTGACCATGTGTCTCTGTCTCTTTCCTCCCAGTCCCACACCCCTCCCCTCTCATATCTGCCGCTCCCCTCCCCCCTCTCTCACTCTCTCTCTCTCTCTCTCTTTTATGTTACCTTAGTAGTAAAATACATTTTTTTGTATTTTACTACTAAGATGTTACCAATCTCCTCCTCCTCCTCCTCCTCCTCCTCCTCCTCCTCCTCCTCCTCCTCCTCCTCCTCCTCCTCCTCCTCCTCCTCCTCCTCCTCCTCCTCCTCCTCCTCCTCCTCCTCCTCCTCCTCCTCCTTATCATCTATTATTATTAACGATTTGATAAAATGTGAGAATCAAATCAACCTTCTAATGGAATTTGTACATCAAATACAAGGACAGTTGTGTAATTGTAATTACCCCCCCCCCCCCCAACCCCCTCTCTGTCAAACGGGGTTAATGGGACACCCTCCCTCCCCCCCCACACACACACACACCAACACTCTCCTCCCAGACGTAGTGGGGCATAACAGATAATGGCCTTAGACTTGTATGGTCTGTCGCCTCTAGGAGGAGGAGGTAGTGGGACTTTGATAGGCCTTATCTGCTATGGTAATTGATAGATGATAGATGATGTCACAGATGCTGTACTTCTTTTTTCAACTTTGTTATTGTATGATCAGAAAATATTCCTATGTTTTCATAATCATAAACCCTAGTGACATGGACAAACTATTTTAACAGGTACCCATCTCTCTCTCCCCCCCCCCCCCTCTCTCTCTCTCACCCTCTCTCTCTCTTTAACAGGTACCCCTCTCCCTCTCTCTCTCTCTCTCTCTCTCCCTCTCTCCCCCCTCTCCCTTTCCCTCCCTCTCTGCCCCTCTGTCTCTCTCTCCCCCCTCCCTCTCCCCCACTCTCTCCTCTCCCTCTCTCCCCCCTCTCTCTCTCCCTCTCCTCTCTCTCTCCCTCTCCCCCCTCTCTCTCCCTCTCTCTCCCTCTCTCTCCTCTCCCTCCCTCCCTCTCTCCCCCTCTCTCTCTGTCTGTCTCCCTCTCTCTTTCCCTCTCTCTCTCTCTCCCCCTCTCTGTCTCTCCCTCCCTCTCTCTCTCCCCCTGTCTCTCTCCCTCTCCTCTCTCCCTCTCCCTCCCTATCTCTTCTCTCTCCCTCTCCTCTCTCCCTCTCCCTCCCTATCTCTTCTCTCTCTTCCCCTCTCTGTCTGTCTCCCTCTCTCTCTCTCCCTCTCTCTTCTCCCTCTCTCTCTCCCTCTCTCCCCTCTCCCCCCTCTCTCTCCCTCTCTCTCCTCTCCCTCCCTCCCTCTCTCCCCCTCTCTCTCTGTCTGTCTCCCTCTCTCTCTCCTCCCTCTCTCTCCTCCCTCTCTCTCCCCCTCTCTGTCTCTCCCTCTCTGTCTCTCCCTCCCTCTCTCTCCCCCGTCTCTCTCCCTTCCTCTCTCCCTCTCCCTCCCTATCTCTTCTCTCTCTCCCCCTCTCTCTCTCCCTCTCTCTTCTCTCTCTCCCCCCCCCCTCTCTCCCTCCCTCCCTCTCTCCCCTCTCTCTCTGTCTCCCTCTCTCTTTCCCCCTCTCTCTCCTCCCTCTCTCTCCTCCCTCTCTCTCCCCCTCTCTGTCTCTCCCTCCCTCTCTCTCCCCCCTCTCTCTCTCCCTCCCTCTCTCCCTCCCTCTCTCTCTCCCTCCCTATCTCTTCTCTCTCCCCCTCTCTCTCTGTCTGTCTCCCTCTCCCTCTCTCCCTCTCTCTCTCTCTCTCCCTCTCTCTCTCTCTCTCCCTATCTCTCTTCTCCCTCTCTCTCTCCCTCTCTCTTCCCCTCTCTCTTTCTCTCTCCCTCTCTCTCTTTCTCTTTTATGTTACCGATCTAGTAATAGTAATTAAGGTCCCCCCCCTCCCCCACACCACCTGCCCCTCTCCTCCCAGTCTAGTAGGGTATGACTGGGCCAGGTGTTATGAATTAATTGATTCAGTGTTCATTAATGTGCCTGCGAATTCTGGGAGTGGAGAGGAGGAGATGGTGGTGGGTGGTGGTTGTGGTGGAGGCACTCCTCCCCTCTTCTAGCTTCCCTCATCCACCACCTAGGGGATTTCCCCTTATGTGAGTGCAGGTTTCTCTCCACCACCACCACATCTCTGCCCCCACCAGTCTTCCTCCTGTGCCCCCGCTAGGTGCAAATAGGTACTCCTCCTATAATGATGGCCTTTAACCCTCCCCCCCCCTGTCCCACAACCTCCTCCTCCTCCTCCTCCTCCTAAGTTGGGAGCATGGGGTCACAATTTACTAGAGTGATAACAATGTCACAACACTGATATCAGAGCTCTGATTCTCTCCGCCACCACTGGCACCCCCCCCCCCCCCCACACACACACACACACTCCCTCTGTCTCACTCTCCTCCTCCACCACCAGAGGGAGGGGTGGGTTGTGTGGGGTGGTCAACATGTGTTTTCAGTCAACCACAAGTCTCACACCCCTCCCCTCTCATGTCTGCTGCCCTCAGCTCCCTCCCCCCCTCCCCCCAACGATGGCCTTTAACCCTCCTATCATTAGTCTTTAGAAAGTCCCCATTTGCCTACATATAAACGAATGATATTTAGTAATTGATCCGATACCCCACTATAACAAATATCAATATTCATAATCAGTCTTTAGAAAGTCCCCATTTGCATACATATCAACGAATGACATTTAGTAATTAATTTGAGAGCCCACTATAACAAATTACATAAATTTTATAACAAAAAGGGGGTGTAGGTCATGAAAAAATAAAGTCATACCCCCAATATCAAAATTAATTGTATAAAATCCCTGGGCTTATGAACGGGCCACTACGGTATTGTAATTGATTCGATACCCCCCCCCCCCCCCTATATAAGCTCCGCCCCTGTGACTATTCATGGTCGCAGGTCCCATGCCTCCTTGTTTTGTAATTTAGGATTTAGCGAATTTTGGATACCAGTTGCAGTAACACTGTTCTAAAACAGCTTTCTAGTATTTTTTTATCTCTAATTAAGTTCGCCAAATCTAACGATTTGGAAAACAATCTAACGATTAGGAAAACAAAAAATAACTAAAATATAAATTATATTGTAGTAGAGGGCATGTTCGTTTTACGTTTAGGCAACTTTATTTTGACTTATTGCCGTAACGTATTACAGTGCATATGCCTGGATTGAACGAGTAATAATTTTTTGTTCGGGGAACAGCGGAGGGAGAAATAGTCAAAAATCAATGTTTATGATAGTTTGTGGGGAAACATGTGAGCAAACATACTTTGAATTGGTGTATCATTTTAGATAATTTTCACCTACTTCTTTTCTTGTAGGACTGTACACAAGTGAAACACCTTGCGCCTGGCACTGGAAACGCCGTCAAGTTATCTAGGTTCTTTGACAAGGTAACCGCTTGGTTAACGGAATATCTTATTTTAAGATCTTATATGAAAGTTCCTTCTGATATCAATTGGTGGGTAGGCTAATAATATAAAACACTGGATACTCGCGTTCATACGACATTTTCCCATTTTCCCAAATTCACGAACCAAGTAAATGACCTTACTGACTCCCTTATTTTGTGTTTCCACCCTGCAAATGGTTGTTCAGATATATGAAAACCTGTATTTAAATGTTTGTGTGTATACAAAATATCAATGTGTGGGGTTGAATATCCATTACTGGTATATGATATAGTAATTGCCTGATCTTTCTGACCAGATCCTCTCATTCATCGGGTACTCCGATAGATAGAATCCTATTGATCAGCAAGAAGTTTCGGGAATAATCTCAAATAATAAAATAGAACTGTAATAAGGTCAAGAGAACTATTATATATACTGACGTGTTGAAGTTTACATCAAATATTTCTTTCATCATGTGCGGTGATTCATTGAAATTTTCCAACTGACTTTGTCCCCTCGACCGTTGTGTTTTAATGAGCAAACAAAAAATACATTCAAAAAAACTTATTGAAGTAAGTTTAACGTAAATTATATTATTTCATAATATTTGGGACAAATGAAATGGATCACAGCTGTGAATCCTTTTCAATAAAAGTAGTAAAAACTAATCTAGAAAAATGTAAGGTAGTTGGCAGGATCCTCCCTAGGCAAGGCGGGTTACTACTGCACTATGCCCAGCCACATTGCTAGTGTTTTGGTGGGAGTGAATGAAACATGTGCTCCTTATCACAGCATGCCACTGGGAGGTAAGTGCACTCACATGGTTTGCAGGTGCAGTCATTTAACCCCATCTTAAATTCATTTTTTTCTTCATCCTTTTTATGTGTTGAACATGATTGGTATTCACTATGATATTTTGTCTTTTAGGTTATTGAAAAGAAATACTACAGTAGTCGTGAAAGTGTTGGCCTTTATAATCAGGTTGGTTGTTTTTCATTCCAGGTTTGCAATTACGGACGCTTCACCTCTCAGAAAAAGTGAAAGCTTCGTACAAAAAATATGGGGTTGTCGCATATCAAAGTAATTTTTTAATACAATTCAAATTATGGCAATGGTAGTGGGGAAAGACTTTTGAAATAAATCGGTTTCAAAAAGTCCTGTCATGGAATTCATGTTTCCGATTTGGTCCTTATTTGGCCCCAGAATTTTCCAAAAGTTGGGAACTTTCTCTATTTTTATTTAGTATGGGAATGTGAACCCCCTTATTTTTGTTATTGAATAAGATATTATTATGCCTGTGCTGGTATTCTTTGCTTCATTTTCCGCGTACAATTGCTGTAATGTTTATTGCTCAATATTGTATTTGCGTATGTTTATAGCGCTTACCAACCACCTCGACCAGAGTAAGAATTTTAATTTAGTTTTTTTTTCAGGTATAACAAACTAAAAATACTACCCTTGGGGTCTTCTATTTGTCCCCCCCCCCCTTATTTCTAATCAAACAATATAGTATAACTCTAGGTACCAACTATGATTTTATAAATCACACCATTCTTAGCTCCGGTGTAAGTCCCTGGGCAATTGACTATGGTTTAGGGATAATCATATTTACCACATCCCAAACGTATTTAGAATTAAACAATTTAGAACGTCAACTTAGAGACATGGTGGCAGAGTATAAGACCTTACTAATATCCATACAAGCTAGATCATAATCAAATACCTAGCAGCCAAGTCACCTTATTTGATATTTTTGTGATCGTTAACTTGATTTTAAGTGAATTCGACGTAGCTTTGGTCTACTATCGTTTACTATGTACATATTAAGTGTTTTTAACAGTGTAATTGTACAGTTTTATTTCATAGTTTATATACTAGACAACTTTATCACAAAATTAAAATATAGAATTAGTTAACAATTTTATTCATTACTGTTTTAGATGTATATGGCTCGCTAGAATGGCCTATGTATTATCCAAGCCAGTATAAGACATATTTTTTTATAAACTATCAACCTGTTTAAGATGTTTCTTTTGTGACATGCTGTGATTAACGCAATTTTATTTATCTTATTTGGAGACATGCTTTCAAGTATATTATATTCATTCTCTAGTATGAACTTATTTCTTTTCAGATTGGAGGTCCGTATGCAGATAGAAGAAGACAATTGTCCTCAGCGGCGTATTCACATTTTAAATCATCCCATGTAGATTAATATACATGTAGCTGTAGTATATATATACTGTAAATATGTATAATTCAACTGATGAATGGGGCAAATTTGTGTGGTGAAAACTATAGTACTGGTATGCTTCTCGACTTCCCTCGGTGATACGGAGAAATATCTTCCAAGAAGAGAGGTATAAAGGAGGAAAGCTCGAAAGTTTTTTCATTGACTGTTCTAGTACGGTACTGAACTATCATTATGAAAAATTTCATAGGATCAATTTGTATATAATATTTTATTGTTATTCATCATAATTATGAATATCATTGTTTTACACATGGGTTATTAGAAATTATACTTATATCCAAGAACCTAATCATTGAAGGGTAGGAATGAAATTATATGTATTCGCTCGATCAAAATAGTCGATGTAAATATGTGCAATATTAAATTTCCCTCAAATTTGGTTTGTTTTAAAAGAGTCGTTTAGTGACAATTACCTGGATAATGTGAGTGTATGAAACGATTATAATATATATCAGAGAACATCAATATCATCTAATGTATCTTTTTTCATACAAAATAAAATGTGATGAAATAATTCCCCGTTTCAACTTCTTATTTACTTTCACCATACTTCCTTGGTCATGTTGAATTTCTGCCATTGAAATTATTGTGTATTGGGGTCTTCTATGGTAGAATAGAAAACTACACAAATCTATGGTGTTGATTTGACAAAAGGGACTTCTCATTCAGGGTCTCCGTGAGGCCTGAAAAAGCCTTGAATTTAGAAAAATAGATTCAATTAAGGCCTGGAAAATAAGCATTTTGTTCGAAGGGCGTGGAAAACCATCAATTGTCCTTGAATTCTATTGGAATCGTATTAATATGGTCTTGAAATTTCCAAAGATTCTAAGTTTCTTTATTCAATGTTCTTGAGCTAGTAACTAAAAAACAATGGTGAGACAGTCCCTTATATGTGGGTTAATGATTAGGCCCACCTGTGATTGGCCAGGTGCGGGTCAGCCAATGGGCTACTAGCACTGCACCTGGTCAGTTGTGAAGGGACTCCCGTCGAGAGAACATGCAATGTATAGAAAAATGAAAATTTAATATAAAGCTAGTATGGGTATAGGTACATGTATGACACAATGAAGCATAACAACCCTGCTCTATCATTTATGAGGGCGAACCTATATAATTATATCAGCTATGTTTAAAGAGCCTTTCAATATGAAAACATAACTCATCTGAAATTATCCTTTTCCCCAACATACTTCAATAGTCAACTTCAGTGGTTCCTGAACTGAAAAAAATAATATGGTGATATACTTTTGGGGGTGGAGGGGTTCATTTCATTTTCACCCTACCATGTTATTTCTCAAGGCAAAGTTTGGAAATAATATTGTAACTTTTTGTTCCATGTATTAGCCATTTGGGTTCGGAAAATAATTGAAATCTCATTACGTTTATATACATTTCAACTTCTGGGGGATTTTACATGAAAGTGAAAGAAATCTATTGTTTAAAGTGTAGGAGAGGAATGAGTAGAAAAGTATGAATTTCCATAAATTCTTCCACACAGCTAAAAAGATGGGTACACCACTTATTATATAACGAGAACCTGAACTTTAAACAGTCATTCTTGACATTTGTATATCTTATGGTACCTAACAAAGATTCTAAACTTTCGAACAATTCATTAAACTGCAAAAAGCAAAGAATATATAGTAGGTTTCAAGAAGGGAACATTAGTTTAACAGCAATAGTAGTCTACATTGGAGTAGGGTATTTAACATTCCGATACAAGTATATTGGCTTTGTTCGGTATAGGTATAACGATCCCATTTTGCAAACTAATATTTCATGGGCCAACTGATTTAAAGGAATCAGGATGTACTATGAATATCAATGCATATCTACATGCGCTTTCTTCACTTAAGATCTCTTTCGTGGAAGACTGAAGCTTCATGTTATCTTGATTAATTTACATATGAAGTAGGTCTAATGATAACAAAATGAAGTTAAGCGCTTCTCGAGTGATTTGTCAAATGAAGCCTTAGATAATTTCCCAGCATCTGGTAATCAAGAGTTAATACCGTACGTAGTCAAGAGTAGGCTACGGTACCTGAAGTAATTAACATCCTGACAGGAAACAACAAAATAAATAGAGACCAGGCGCCGGTAATCGGAAAACTATCGGTCTTGAATATCTTGAAATTGAAACTTGTTCTTGGTTCTGGCGTATGTAAAAGGCTAAAATGTGTTGAGTATGAGTATTAATTTGCATGGGTGTCTCATAATGTGTGAAAGAATAAATTACTTAGATATATTTGCCATGCATGGGGACATGAGACGCATTACTTTCCACTCTGATCTTTTAAGTTTCGGTCGCGATAATTAATCATTTTCATTTATTACTGAAGGTCAAAATATTGTTCTTGGACTAATTAAAGGTCTTCTTTCTCCGTAGACCTTGTAGAACAGTTCATTCCACTATTCTAGACGTTGAGTTCGCGTCCCAGGGATGTTTGTGTCTTAGTTTATGTAATTAATTTACTTCCTTTAAAATTCGTATAAAAGACAAACTATAATCATGTATGTGAGCAATGGAATGATCTACCTAGGTTGATTGAGGAGTTTAATGACTTCAACAGGGCATGTAAAAACTATTTAATGATATGATACTTATAAAATTATATTAGAAAATGTATGGGTTTCCATAGGTCCCGGTGAAATTTGACTAGACTCTATACAAGTGGTTCATGATTGATATAAAATGATGATTATTATGTTCTTGGAGCTCCTGTAATGCTTCTTGTCCTCGACTTTCTCATCAGGTGTCAGGAGATGACCGCCTGTGGGCGACCTGAGGCATATTAGTAAACTAATATTGACATAATTAACTGTTAACCTGCCATATCTGAATAAAAATAATATATGTATAATATACGTATCTAATGTGATACATTTGTCTTAGTTGGAAAAGTTGAATTCGGCTGCATGGCCAAACCATCAAATGACTTTTTTGGTACCGTGGTCGATAAAAATCCATCTGACTGGAACATAAAAAGTTCTCTTCAGCGAAGAGGTAATTATGAGTTTTACTCGAATGATTCTGAGGGGTCTCAAAACCGGCTTGTAAGCTGATATCAGTTCATTGAAAAACCATTGTATAAAAGAAACTCATCTAATTTACCGGTTTGCTGTAATTTAGTTTATTATTTTGTTGAAATGTATTAATGTTGGGTGGTGTTAGAAAGGATCTTTTCAGCTTGGAGAAACCCGATCTTGGAAATGATCGGAATAAAATTCGATCATGACATTTTAACATCCTGTGAAAAATCAGGATTGACAAAAAGCATTGTGGCAAAGTATTCTAAATAATGGGTCAACTCAATGTACATTACTAACAAGCGGTGCAAATTCATTGAACTTCCGTTGTTCATTTCTTTAACATTCGATCTTTTTTTACATAGGAGATTTATATATTATTCTAAATATGTTTTTCCCCATTTAATAATATAGGAGGGCCTATAGTTTTGTAATAGATGGCCTGTGAAACTTTAATAGGTTGTAAACATACTGTTAAATTCGCAAAGTATTCTTTTCTGTCACATACGTGTGTGTTTTCTCGATAATACTGCCGACGACGATTTTAAATAGGCATTTTTGTATAACATAGCCTACGGTACACAATTGTCGCATATCCTTGTAGGCCTAGGCTATTATTGTAAAATATTTAATGCGAAGTTTATTGTTCATAATTGGTGCAGTTGTCCGTTATATAAAAAATCCTTCTAAAATAAGTTTACATTAATGGTGATTACAAGACTCAACTTAGATCTATAGTGGCACTGAACCATTCCTATCATTTAAAGATAAGTGCTAAATTGCAGGTCGATCCTCATTCCCTTATATCAACAATAGTCAGTTGGGTCGATATGGTTCGTGTCACAATGCCTATTTTAAAAACGTCGAGTCTTGAAATCAATTATGGTGACTGAATACTGACATAAGTATGACATTCCATCCTTATTGATAAGTCTGATTATATTTACCTTTTACCTGGGAGATCACAACCTTGAGCGGGATAGGCGTCTTGTTATGATATTATTGAGGTAGCCTACCGGTAGTAGATAAATTTCAAGTGACAGGAGAGATTATGGACAATTTTACGTAGGAATAGCTCTGGTCCCGCTCTGGTATAGGCCTAATAAATCGATGTCACAGCGGTATTTGATTATTTGAAATGCTAAATCCACATGATGCTTAAACATATCTGTGTAGCCATTACACGCCATTGATCTGCAAACATGACTGCACCATATAGGCCTAATTTGACAATATTAGAACATATAAGATATTTAGAACAGTTAAAAGGGGCAACAGAGTTATTCTTTTAAAAATAATATAGGCCTACATGCACCCCATACATGAAAGTTCCCAGACTTGATTAAGATATCCAATATAATATAGGCCTAATGATAGCTATATGATCGAGCCTACAGATTCATGATAGGTCACTTCGCCTAGTTCACTAATTGACCGATGAGGGCGTTGCGATATGCGTCGCTGGTTTGAAACTATTGGTGGTAGCAGCATGTGGAGCAAAAGAGGGGATGCTCGCTTTGGTTTCAGTTCATTTCGGTAACAGATAAAGTTCCAGGATATATACCATGACACCTCCGCTCTTTTTATCTCATACGTCTCCTCTTATATACTGGACAATCTACTAACAGACAACTGGATTAATATTGAAGGAATTCCGTGCTGTAACTCAGTAAACATGTCTGGATTTGGCATGATCAAAATGAGGAGGCAGTCCGTCGGAGCGAGACCGAGCGTGTATTTGCCTCCTCTACCGGAATCCCTCCACCAGACACCGTCAAGATCCTCAAGATTTGCCGGGAGGATTTTCGGGGGAAAGCGATCTAATTCAGTGAGCGAATCAATGATCAAATCAGTTGTAGAACGAATCAGCATTGGCCGGGATAGTCGGGGAAGTAAAGGTCATAACTATGTCAGGATTTTGATCAATTTACCCAATGGAAAACAAAGATGGGTGAGTAGGCCTCTTGAGCTATTCGTACTATTGACTAGGCCTATAGACTTGTTTTCATTTTGTATTTTTGTCTCTTCCTTGACATACCGTGTAGTTAGAGATTAGATAGGCCTACACTTCATCAAGTTCATGCTTATGCCTATAGGCATAGACCTATTATCACCGGCTCGAAAACAAATTCCCTCAATCCCAACGAGAGTACATTTAAGCTTCAATGTACCCTCGTTGCTCAATCCCCACAATTGGAACTTCTAGAAAGTTGCCAACCCTTGGCTTTGGTATCCCATCTTGTATTACGTAATCTGCACCCCTCCGGGCTTGCCTTCCACTGTTTGACTGCCCTGGCTCATGACCTGACCTCCCCATGAGATGGGCGTCATATTGATATTGTAGCTGGAACTATTTATAGGGATATTATGTAAAGCTTTAATCCTCTATTACGAAGAATCTGTGCTCTATGATGAACTTAAATTATCTTTAATGGACATGTCTAGATATTCATAATCCATTGTATTGACCAGAATGTCAATATCTTGATGTGGCAACTCTTTAAATCAATACTGACAATAGCCCTACATGTATCATGTATATCATCACCATATTTGGAGATGTTGAATCGATGCACGCAATCCAGTTATAAACCAACATTGCCTTTTGAGATAAGCACAACCCAGTCGTTTCTACGCCTTAATACCGTAAATTATACGAATTGTACCTGGGGCAATTAGTTTTATTAGGAAGACAGTGTAACTTGTGTAAGAATCTAAGCAGTAGGCCTATAGGCATGAAGAGGCCATGAAGATGGACCCTTTCACCCATGTTCCACCTCTCCCTAACCTAAGTTCATAATCGCTGACGTACGAAGGGATTTCAATTATCTCTGAACAAGAAATCAATTTTGTCTGAGGGTGGATTATCTTCCACTGATGTCAGTGATTCTGTGGCCAAGATTTTGTCTAACAGATTTAATGCGTAGTTCCTGGTGCGGTATTAATATATTATAGGATTAAATTGGCGTACCTTTGTCCATCTACAATAACATTTTCAGTCGGTAAATTTTAGTCTCTCAAAGTTCCAAATATGGCATGATTTCAATGCCATGTTATTTGGTAAATATCGTCAAAATTATCAATACACCAAAACAAAGATAGATAATATTGTAGGTTGGGATTACACTCTAGGTCCAAACCCTCAGATCAGATAAGAATGGTATGTCAGCCTACTTCGCTAATCTGTCTCCTCGCCTAAGACTCAGCGTTTTAATGGGAATATAATGACATTTTGCGGTCTTAATGGAATTATAATGGCACTTTGCGGTTTGAGGTCTTTGGACCTAGACTGATTAGACTAGATCCAAATTCCACGAAAACGACAGGTTATAGTCATAGAACTAAAATCCTAAAAAAGAAATTATAAAAAAAAATGTTTTCTACATCGCTTTGTCACTCACAAAAATGAACATCGCAGAGAAGGAACAGTTCAATAATTGTTGCAAAGACGCATATTCATTGGAAGATGCCACCAACAATTGATATGAAATCAAATATTGGCAATGATCTACTTGAATCATACACATTAAAGCATTCAATTCCTGCTTGTTGCTATTAAATTAGTGAAACTCAGAAGTTAAGTTACGTAACATGAATCCTGTCTCATGATGTGCACTCACCCCTTAATTCTGTATCACCCTAATTAATCCAAGAATGCATGCATGCGAATTAAAAACATACCAATCAAGCCACTGAGGAGCAATCATATTGTTCTTGGTAATCAAATAAACAAAAAAGACCCCCCTGTTTATAAGTTCACCAGAGAAATATTTTTACAATAAAATATAAATCATCGGTGTTGGCTGATAAAATATTTACAAAAAACACAGTACAACAACCATTTACTTTGATCCAAGGAATTCCATGTGTGCCTATGGTTTGTGTCTGCTTTAACAGTTACAGTATAAATGCATTAAGAGGTAATAATTGGCTTGCATGTAACTGTACAGGGTGGTCAAGGTAACATATGTTTGACTTCGGGTGTACCTCATCAAGAGGAACGCGTGCTTGGTGCACGTATACCCCGAGGCATTGCAATATCATTCCATGAAGCTAAGGATAGCAAAGGATTTACCATAATTATATTCTTATGGATAATAATACTATTCACATCATGGTTTAAACATGTCACCACCGATTAAGGCTACTTTAATTGGTCACTGACCCAACAGCTTTATTCGTAATTATCAGATTAATGAAGCTTTGAAAATAATTGAAATCACGCTTTTGCCACATGATTTTTTCTTTCTCCACTGAATATGAGAATTTAATGAATTCATAGACCCACTCCGATTTTAGATTTAATTCTTAGATCTGATTATTTATGAAATGGAAAAAAGCAGTCACTCAAATTTTAGATTTAATTGACAGATCTGATTATTTATGCGATGGAAAAACAGTCATGCTTCAGCTTAAATCAACTGTCATTTCATGAGTTGATTCTTTTGTCATTTATGATTTTTTTAATGGTATTCAATACCAGACGACACCAGATGTATGCTATTAAATCGGAGGCGAACTTCATCTTTGAAAACTCAGTCATTTTATTTCTTGTAAACATTTTAAGCCATCATGGGACACAATGGGTATACATTTCGGCTACCATTGTTGCCATACAGGTGCGCACAAATGTACCTTCCCCTGGCTCCAGTGACTAAAGATATGTGTTTTGTAATCCTATTATATGCAGAAAAACACCTTGGACTATTCGTGTGTTCACTTTAATGTTTAACGTCGCATCTAGGCTTCTTCATATTCCGTTTGACTTTAGAAAATCATCAAGTTTAAGTAAATATAATCCCATTACTTTCGAAAGATGAGTTGTTGATACATAATGTTTTCTACTAAATAAAAATCTTTAAATACAAAATACAGTTATTGAAACTATGCCTATTCGTTTAGTATACCAACCTTCCAATGGAGATTCAACTAGTTCCCTGAGTTGTAAACTCTAAAATTACATTTTTTGAATAAAAGAAATGTGTGAATTTTGCCTAGTGCCACGCTTACTTTTCATATTAGATTAAAACAAACTTTATGTCTACCTATTATTACGTAACAGGTTACAGCATGAGTATGATAAATTATTCATATTTGGCGCTTCAGGGGATTACAACACAATTTTACCTCAACAGTTCATACTTCTGCCCTCCATCGGATCCAAACCCTGTAAGGGACCTTTCACCTAAACTCAGAAGAAAGGAAGTTATGAGTACCAAAATGGCCAATGGGGATGATTTATTTGATTAAATTACTTATTATAATTATTTAACATTGTAGGTATATAATATCCCAATGGAAAATGGTTAATATTAAACAAAAACATTTCTCTATTCAGCCTGTTAATCTATTAGTGTAGGCAGAGAGAGAGAGCCTAAGTCCAACAAGAGGAAAGTGTGTTTTCCTTCTTCTTTCTCCTTCCTTCCTCCCTCACCCCTGCCCTCGTACGTACTCACTCAGTGAACCTAAAAGTCACACAACACTCCCAGTCCGCACTCTCACACCTCCAATCATTGCACTGTAGTCCTGGCAGGCTGCCCGGATCTTTTCCACGTTGATAAACCAATGTTACTCCAAAAAGTCAACATAACACACTCACAACCGGGTCTTGTTTGGTAAATTGTAAATACAATAAAACACGTAAAAACACGCAGTGGTCTAGACGGAGTAGCTACTGATCTAGGGAGTAACCTCGACTTTTAATCTCACTGAAATCCTAATGGTTTCAGCTGATAAGTCCTCTGATTTCTTTTGTCATTTTAAAACAATGCTTTCTTTTAAAAAAAAGAATGTTGTTTCTTGACCAAGTTAAGTCTATGTTTGAACATTGCACCTCCGTAGAGTACATGCAGGCCCTATAGTCTACTAAGCCGATCCTCAAGCTATTTTGCGCCGCGGAGGATCCTTTAAGTTTTTCCACTAAATTCCGCGAGAATCGCATGAAAAGCGGCGTAGTGGATATGGGCCTTTAATGTATGTTTCTTCCTTTCTTCCTTCAGAATCCTGTAGCCATTGATAATTCACTTTTCCTTGTGAAGCATCCACGGGCATGACATTCATTTTTGTTAATTAATTTGTTTTAGATAACACAGTCCTGAGGCCAGATTATCTGTTCTGTTTATCCATCACTTCAAGATTATAAACATTCCACAGTGCATGGATCGTTGTTCGAATACATACATCAATTAATACGTCTGTAGTGTAAAGGGAAAGCGATGTTTTTTTCTGGTAGGCAATATAAATCATAAACGAGATGAAATGAAGCTCAGTGCTTACAGATAAGAAACCACTGTAGAAATTACAAGACGAAACACAATGATAATGGGCAATTCCCTGGGTAAAAACATGTTAAGTGGGAGTGTAAAAACTTGAAATTGGTGCATTAAGGTAGCTCTAATGGCACGTCAGTGTTTACAGTATCATTTTCCAGTCTCGGGATCACGTACATATGTAGTGGGGATGCTGATAAGGAGATCAGACGTCTCCCCTATCCCTGATACGATGATGAGGGGAATGTATAGGAGATATGGAACAAGATGTTTTCTCAGATTATCTTAAAGTATGTCAACAGGTTTTTTTTCTTATTCACCTGCCTTTAACATTGATTGTGTGTCGAATCCTTAAGGTTCATGGAACGAGACTTTCCCTTCATTCAAGCATAACTCCCTGGTATAAAGTTACACATTTTGAATTAACAAAATAAAAGCGTATCCCTAGTCATTACCTCGACTGAAAATATATATTAAGAATAAATGCAAGTGAATTATTACTCATCCCAAAATATTTTGTCTAAAGCTCTTATATAGTACATGTAATGTAAATTACTATAAAACGTACATTACATAATGGATATTTGTGGCTTTATGCTTCAGGGAACTGATTCATCGTCCTTTAAATATTTACATTTGATGAAGTCATCACAAAAGTAGCTTTCTCAGAAGACGCTGTTTTAAAGTGACACTTGCCGCTGAGCAGCTGATTTTTTTGACATATGCTTGAATTTCAACAATGTTCTGGATCATTAATATTGACATTATGCCATTAACCAATACCTGGGAGCATTAATGTATGAAATACAAGTATTTGGAATATATAAGAGTTTAAAACTTCAAATTTCATGGGGTGCCTCCATCACACTATAGTCTCTCAGACATGGCAGTTGGAAGAGGTCTCGCCGCCTGTATGCCTGTTATCTTATACCCCTTTCACACTACACCCAGAAAGCGCTTTGAGGCGCTTTGGAGGTGTAGTGTGAATAGAACCGACTTGTAGAAAGCGCTTCCAAACCGACTCAGAAGCGAATTGGGTAATTCACCTCAGATAGGTGAATTGGGTAAACCGCTTCGCTTCGCTTCACTTCGCTTTCTCAGTGCTAATTCTGGTAGTGTGAATGGAACCGAAGTGAAGTGAAGTGGTTTCTGACGTCATCAATCAGATGTGTTGCTTATAAACGTATGGAGAATACTACGGCGACCTGCCCTGCAGTCTGAATCGAACCGACGTACTGAAAGCGCTACGAAGCGCTTCTCTGCTGCAGTCTGCATGGGGCGAATTATAGAAACCAGTTCGCAACGATTCGCCACGCTTCACTTCGGTTGTGTAGTGTGAAAGGGGTATTAATGAGTTAAGTGATACCAGCTGGATGGGACAGGGTATATATGTCACTATGTACCTCCTGCCTCACTCTTAGTTCACATCCCTTTACCATACACTGAGGTCAGCACCTTATGGTCTAGTTACTGCTCTCTCAGATTTGAATTCCCCAATGGAACCTCTGCCACATTCTTCATTAACAAATATCAATTAATCTAAGGAATATATAACGTTGGTATTCCACACAAATGTTCCTACTTATGCATGTCATCGAAAACTACAAACATATTTCTAAATGATATATAGTCAAACAGTGTCACACACTTTAATAATACAACACTTTAATATAATTTCTCAATTTCACCTACATTTTATACTGAATGTAAACAAAGAGGAATACACATGTACATGAATTAGAGGAACTGCGGCCAAGATAAATTTTTTATTGACATCCATCTAAATGATACAATTAGATATCCCTTGCCGTTCGCTTAGAAAAAATATTACGGTCACACATTTGTGCAGAGTTTATTGTGCATTGTAGTCGTAATGCCTATAGATATAGTATGTTTCTGAGGTGTCTGTTATTTATTCGTCCATTATATCCCGCGTCCATAATTCTCTCTGTCAAAAAGATCACAGCATGCATATTACATTTTCATTAGCTGGATGTCACAAAACACAATCTTGTAATTCGTTTGAGACTTGGGTTATGGGCATGAGGGAAATGTAATACACTCTCCTGTGATGTATTGCCACTATCCTACCCACCCCCTTGTACACCTACATCTTGCCTTTGTTTGTCTTATAAGGGCCTTTACACATTTGATACACGTATCGTTTGAAAAGAGGCATCATCTACATGATCTAGACACTTAGGTCACGTTCCTCAACCATTTACTATAGGTTTTGCACACTATTTAGGCCCTCGAAACCTTAAACATGCTCTCTTATAATAACTTCTTTTAAAATTCATATTTTAGTTCTTTTCTAGAAAGTAGCTTCCCCTTTTTAACGCCTGAAAAATACTTTGGAAGTAATTTTCCCCAGTATCACCCGAAAGAAGGGAACGTAGATATAGGATGCTCGAAATAAATGTTTAAAACGCGTTCGATTTTGTACCCGGGTTTTATATTGATAAAAATCTAATTTCTTTGACCTCCCTCATCCTAAGTCACTGTCACTGATATAGGCGTGTCTATAATAATTTATAGTCAATGATAACAATCACCACCTATATCTACGTGACATGCGATAATGGGCCACTTTCTTTCTTCCGTCTTATCTCTCTTTACAAACCCCCAATACATGTTATTATAACTGTGCCTTACTAGAAAAGCCTATTGTCATGTTTTTGTTGAACATGGTTTCCAATATGAGCGTAGCATTCAAGTACTCTGTGCAGTCCAATGTATTTTTGGGGATGAGAAGCATTAAAAATCATTGGAGGATATCGTGAAAAATATTTGTTGCCCTAATTCGGTTTTAATTCGTTGCAAAACTTTGGTAAATGACGAGCAATTTGAGAACAGATTTATAAAGAAATAGTTTGTTTTGCTGGGCCCCCATTGCTCATTCCCTTTTATAAAATACTTTGAGATACCCCTTTATATACAGGTTTTCGTTGGGCAAAGACTCGTAACCTACCTAGGAATTGTCCTTACGTTAAGAGAGCATGCTTCGCTTCCTTTTAGTTACAGAAACCCGTCTCATCCAATAAAATGCTCATTTCTAGGAAACCAATATAGTCACGTTTGCGGGACACTCGAACACCCCCAGCGCCTATTCACGATCACACACCACCGATCCTGCTTCATAGTAACCCTCGGAGTGATGGGGGCCAATTTTTAAATAATTACATCTTCTGGACGTTCTAGTAATTGCAGGAAAACCTGGGATTTCATGCTTGAACTTTTCCCAATGGCTCTGGCGGGTAGTACTACCGCCTGCTTTATGGCGCATTGATAGTTTTGATTGATTTAAAACTAGCAGATAGATGAATGGTGGCGTGACTGACAGCTTTGCCTGCTCTGTTCGCATTATTGAAACTCCATCAATTGAGGATCTAGTGTAAGAAGGCCTAACGTAAATATCAGCCTTTCGACATTAACTGCAGTTATAGAGTTTCGCATTACATTGCGAGTATGTAACAGAAGTTTATTCTTCTAGTGTTGTTTGCTAAAGTCAATGGGGATTTTAAAGGGATGTTGACACATATTACTTACTCTTATATATAAATACCTTTTTGCACCTGCTGTTAGAATGTAGTTTGCGTTTGGGGGTCGGATGAACGGCATGCTCAAATCCACTGAAATGTATCCTAAATTCCTTTGGCCCCAGATGACTATGTGGAACATGGGAAACATCGACATAAACCTATGCATTATATAGTATTATTGTGATGAAGCAATACAATATATATATACTGAAGGGATAATTTTCAAACAGGAATATATATATGTATACATATATTACAATTTATCTTAACACCCCGACCCCCATCCCCGCCAAAGACACGGATCATTTCCCGATTGTTCTCCTTGATATTATATGGTTAGTTAATAGACCCAATGATCCTATTTTATCACTCGCCTTTCTGCATGGAAAAAGTACTATCACCGAAGAAAATAGGACTTATCCGAGTGATGTATAGTATAGTTGTGTATCTTGCAATACCTCGACTGAGAAGAATTTGTCCCAAAGGTACAAATTATATGAGAGATTGTAACATTTATATATTTATAAATTTATAAATGTCATTCATGGAATATGGGATAAAGATAAAATTAATATAATTATACAGTATTAATAAACTGTATCAACAATAAATAAAATGCATTAATAAAGTTGATATTAATATCTTACAGGCGCCTAATCTATGGTTCATGTATTATAAAGCTAGCATAGAAAAAAACATGAATGAGATCACCAAAATCTCGCTTGTAGGCTATTAAGAGGCACGCAGTATAGGGTTTACTTGCAATCCTCTTTTTAGTCTTCTGGATTTGATGGATCTAATAGATATAGAGAACCAACACGTATATTCTGGCTATTTGCAGTTATTTTTCATGGTTATTGTGTGTTGTATATATATTTATAATTGAATGACCAAGCCTCCGTATGGCGTAATGGTTCAGACGTTGCGCTCTGAACCGAGGGGTTCTCGGCGTCGTGGATTCGCCACCCACTAGCTCCTTGGCAGGGTATAATTCCACTTCCCACGCACGCTGACTAGGTTATCTAAAGCCTGCCATGTATATAGCTGCCTATGGTTATACACATGTAGAAGAACCATTGCTTTTAATAATAATAAATCGAAAAGAGTAGGGTATCGCATCCCGTTAGCGTGTTTCCTCTTTCGCCCTGATCAGGGCTCGAAAAAACCTATGTTTACTTGCCCGGGGCAAGTAAAAACTGTCTCTGGGCAAGTAAACTTTAATGTTACTTGCCCGATTGGGCAAGTGAAAATCTCTACGGCGCCAATTTCAAACCCCTGTTATGATGTCTACTTACAATGAAACAAGACACATACAGATCAGTGTAATTTCGTTTATAATTCTGAAAATAAATTTGGGCGAGTGAAAAATTATGTTGGGCAAGTAAATCTTGACTGCCACTTGCCCAAGGGGCAAGTGAAGTTGGTAGGGTTTTTTTTCGAGCCCTGCTGATATATGGCCAAATATATAAGGAAGTGTAGAGTTAAAACAGGGCGTAAAGCAACCAATCCCCCCCCCCCCCCACACACACACACCTAGGATCTGCAATCCCTAAGTATTCTTCCAAAAGTTTTCTTAGATCTTATACTTGAATTTTTCCCATATAATTATGTCATCGGTGTGAAACCCACTTGTTAGAGTGGGCAATATGATACACAACTATTACTAGTTCTTCCCCATTATATGCGGACATATACCGAGGGTCCATTGTCTGTCCTACCTCTGTCATCAATGGCCCTCTCTACCTGACATGCCAGGCTACTCTGTAATGAGATTGCCACTTCAGTCATGACGAATGACTTTCTCACCTCAAACCCCTGCTCCTCCCACTCAGGCGTGACCATAGATTTGTCTCCTAAGGTGTTAACAATGATAGATCACAGTTATGCTCGATGGCAGATTTGTTGCACGTAAACCATTACTTCTAAATGAATCGGATTATTATCTACAGTTTTATCTAGTTATCATTTAACAGTAGGCTGAAGATGATAATATGTGTGGCCATTTTTTTTAATTTATAAAAGCATAAGTATTATTTATTTATGAAAAAAAATCGGCAGATGCTAAAAATTGCCTGCAAATTTCTTCTTTGCAGGTCAATGAAATTATTTAGTTAGTCTCTTGAACATGTTAAGTGTTTCAGATGATGAAAGGCATATATATGTTGTGATACAATTGCTGCTTATTATGGATACCCTGCCATAAACTATAGACGTGTGGGAAGTCCCTATATTTACCTAAACACCTTGATTTCTTTTAAGTGACTTCTAAGCTTGAAGAATCCCCTTGTGGCTCTAGTCTTCCACTTATCATACCAACGAGTTTTAAACTCGCTGATCATACGAACACTTTGAGGGTCGGAGCTATCAGCATTGTAATCAATATAACATCGCACTCTTAGACATAATTTGCGTTTTACTAACTATGATACTAATACATCCTCAAAGGTATGTGGCTATTTACCATACATATATCCATGAAATTTAATTGAACCGCTCAATTGTATTATAGTGTGTGATACTATGACATAGAACCACATGATGACCGCATGATAATCCCATGTGCACATGAGATTTGGCATGTTACACTGATTATTTTGCATGTGGAACCTGAATGTTAGCACGGCACTCTTCATATCGTTCTTGACTAAGTACTGCCAAATTTTCTTTCCTAAGCTGCATGGCATTATTAATTTTATCCAGGGTTCCTATGCAAGGTTATAGCTTAGAATTCCCACAGGGCCTCCTCACCATTTAACAGTTAGACTAACTCAGCTAGTCAGATCCGTTGAGCCTGTTCATCTACATCGAATCACCCTCTTTGAAGCTCTTACTGAAGTAATTATATTTCAGTCTCACTCGGTGAGAAAGTTCATGAGATATCCATTTTTTGGTATTCGGTTTTTGTTTTTAGTGAATAGACTTTTGGCTATGTTCTCACTGCAATTCCCTCGCGGTCTGCGCTTCAATAATTTCCAATGCCAGTTTCAATTATTTATCAAGAAAGGTATAGCCTGGAAGACCTCTTTTTGAGATGACTACAACATTTTTGTCTGACGCATCTTATGAAGAATAAAGAATTCTCTTGTCTTATCTTATCTTATCAATTTACAGGTAGAATAATACGTCTTGCTTTAGCCATTCCCTTTTTGTGTATTCGTTGCCAATGCCCATTTATTTGATGACGATAGTCAAAGGTTTCCAAGGAAACTGTTTAAGCTAGCACTGTGACTCCAGACTCACGATTGTTGCCATATTTGTCGAGCAATTATGTGCGGGAGTACTTATTTCTATATTTGGTCTTGGATCACTATAAATCTATAAACTTATTTCTTTTTATTAATGTCCCTCTTCTGTGTCAGCCTGGGCCGCCTTCTGAATCACACTAAGTTATCGATCAAAAAGTATCAGTTTTGATCATCGAGATAGGACATGCTTCACGGAATTAAAGTGCATGGATATTTATTGCATTCTTGCTGTTGCTATGTACTGAAAAGTGCTCTTACATTTATATTGTACATTAGCGTCCATTAACGATAAAAATGGCGACGGTGTAAATTACGCGTCTGTTTCACATGTACTGCTATTTCTGGTTCACCCAATAATTTGTCGTTATCGGAAGTATAATTCTCCACAAAATCGGATTACTATGATTGGTCCATGTCAGAATTATTGTCGATATGTGCTTATCTTTCGCCCCTGCCAAGAATAGTCGCATCCACTCTGCAGATGCTTTACTAATCTTCATAACTAGTGAAGACATTTAGGTTTATTCGTTGCAGGGATAAATGACACGATTAATTAATCATGTGAAAGCCACAGTCCCAGTCTAGGCCCAAAGATGAGTGAGTACCTTCAAACGGAGGGAAAACCTCTCGCCTCAAACCGCAAAATGCCATTATAATCCCATTAGTTAAGACCGCAAAATACCATTATAATCCCATGAAAACGCCTAGTCCTAGGTAAGGAAACCGATTAGCGAAGTAGGCGTCCAATCACCGACATATCATTCTTATCTGATCTGAGGGTTTGGGCCTGGGCTGAGCCATGTCTTCTGGTGATAATTATATGCGATGTTAACTGCATCAAGATCTGACATAATTGAAATATTGACATAATGGGATAACTATTATCTCATAAAATTGATCCGATTTAAAACTGACGTAATTCCATTGTTTGAGATTTGATGCAATTTTTTATCAATAAAAAATGAATTGTCTAGCCGATGAGTGAATAAGCAGCAGGCAGTAGACTTTAACTTCTGCGATTCGACGATTTGTGCAGGTTAACTAAGAAACAGGGAGCGTTGGTGCTATTGCTTTCTTGTGGCCCTTCATTCCATTCATGTACATAGAAACCAATCATCATTTTCTTATGTATACATATCAGACCATATTTTCCACCAGACCAACACTTCCCAACGATACTGAAACAATTATCTCCCCCTTCTTATTTGGCATCGCAAGTAATCGAGGTCTACCTTCAGAATATTTTATTATTCATGTCAATGGAATGACATTGCGATATAAATTCACTATCTATCAAGGAAATGCTTATTTCGGTATTTAGGTCAAACAATTATTCCTTTGTGGTTAATCATTGCTTTAATATCAGATTTCGAACATTTCATGCATGGGGCAATCAGAAAAGTATTAAATCCCGCTTTATGTAAGTTGGAATAAGTATAAATTGTATTGGTCCATATTTAGAATTACACACTTATCTAAATATCCGCCTCTTGAATACAAAACATTATCCCGATTGATTTTTGTACTGATATTTGGAAAACCATGTCAGGGCGGTAGATTGTGTTGAGATGGGTGGACAGTTACTAATCACTGGTACTTCTCACTCTCTTCTAAATGGGCAGAATTCCTCTTCTCCCCTTTCCGATAACACCATTATTTCCAATATCTAAGTATTCATCACTGTATGATTAATATATATTGTAGATAATCTAAATCGATTCACATTGGTGTGCTCGGTATATACCAAGCACATCAATGTGAATGGATATATCTTAATGAATAGAAACGTGACAAAGTTGAAGCTATTCATGTATATATATCATCCAACTAGTTTGTTTTTCCCCTAGAAACTGATTGTGATGATATTACACACGAAACCCCCAACATATATTTAAGGTATCCTAGAAGAATATTGCAACTTCACCAATTTACTGATACTATTTCTATCTCTTGTAATAAAGGAGAAGGTTGGGGATTGCGGGAGGGGGGGGGGGGGGCGTATGGCTCCATTTATATACGTTCATTGTCAATACATGCACATGATTTTTTTTAAAAAGAATACTGTTACACCGGAACTGGAAGTAAGCGTTTGTTACCGATATCATTGTCCCCAAAGTTGTCAGTGCTAAAAATAAATATGAAGAGCTACTTGATCTCCAAGCGACTATCTTCCTGTCTGCAAAACAACTTTCTCCAGACCTTTTAAAACAAAGTGAAATGTAAACAGACATGTTTAAAAACAATAATATACTTTTAATGTTCATTAAACCGATTTTTAGGCTCATTCCACAGTTTCGTATTTTGGGTACATGTCAGTCAATCTGTACACTCGGATGTATCATAATTGTTGAAGGCAAATTTAAAATAATCTTGCAGGAAGTTGGGTGCTTTGCCTATTGCTAAAATGGTTTCGTTTCCTCACCTCAGATTACAAACACTGTGATATCGAGGGTAAAGCAGTGAGAGTCCGAAACACTCTCCATCCGAATATAGGATCTCTCCATGTTTCCTTCTAATTTCCACCACGCTCTACTTCTTATATTAAGTAAACACTCTAGCTCCCTTCATTCTATTCCCATCCTTGAATAGATTGCCGATCTGCTTGCTGAGCTTTAGAGGCTGAGTCTATATCATGCTCCCTCAGGGGACACTGCTAATCCACTATATTTAGTCCCAGGATCTCGCTTGGTGGAACTCTTATAATTGTATATGGAATACACTACGATAGATTCCCATCACGTAGTTCCCAAGTTTGATTAGAAACTATATCTTATGCGATCGTCGTCCACCCATATTCCACCGAAAAAAATATGTTTTGTATCTGTATTGAACTTCCTTACATTTTCTCATCGATACTTAATCGTCTAATCTCGTTATTATATAATATATTTTACTCGTTCATGTAGCTATAACAACTATTAAAAAAATCTAAAGAAATTAAGAGAATATTTCATTTTATTTATGTTTAAATGATGTATGACCTTTGAAAAGCAATAACAAAAAGAATGAAGACCTTTTTCGTCTTGACCTTATATGTATAGAGTTGACATTGGTAAAAGTTCTCTGTATTAGATCAAAACACATTTGGACAATGCAGAAGAAGGAAGGGGTGCACCCGGTGCGTGCGTGAAAATCTTTACATAATTCGAGTCACATGAGCGCCCATCCCCCATGAAGTTATGATTGACAGCTATATGAGATAAGAAAATATTATCGAATTTCATAATTCCTCAAATTTCGGTATAAAGAAGGCGAAGCTGACAAAACATTTTGTTACATTCCTCGGGGTAACCCTATACCCCCTTTATGTATGGCTTTTTAATGGCTCATATGATTCCAAATTCCTATGGCTCCAGTACTTTCTATTGAAAAGAAACTTGAGACGTATATGTGCATAAAATCACTTTTTATCTGATCTTTTACGACTACTGTAACTTCCCCAGAGACAGCTGGAGTAAAAGGAAATTTGATAACATGATTGCATGAGTGTTTTGCCAGAAAACAGCCCATGGACTTTGGTCCTTCTTCAAACGCCAACCATTCCCATGAGAAGATCTTATATAAACGCACAATTCTTTCAATTATTGAACTTTTAAGTGTGCTTATATCAAGCAATAATTGAAAGGCAATACGTTAAGTGAAGAGGGTACGTGTGTATGTAAGCCTATAATTGAAATATGAGATAAAAATAATAAAATAGCGTGATCATTGCCCTGTCAGAGTACATTTGAGAAGGACCTCTCTATAGGAATAAGAAA
This sequence comes from Sthenelais limicola, assembly GCA_942159475.1. NCBI lineage: Eukaryota > Metazoa > Annelida > Polychaeta > Phyllodocida > Sigalionidae > Sthenelais > Sthenelais limicola. The sequence goes on along the minus strand of OW804097.1, from coordinate 62,679,496 downwards.
AAGTTGTTTGTATACGCCGGTGAAAACTTCAGGGACGGGAAAAACGTAGTTCAAAATAAGGATTCAGCGCATTGTGCCGACTTGTTTCTGGGCGACGGTGTTTCCAGTAAGATAATTTTAAGTCAGGCCCGTAACTCGGTCATTATTGAATGATTATGTATTCTGAAGGATTAAAATTCTGTTCCTATAGTTATCTTTATTTGTTAAAGTTCCCCCATCCCCCAACTGGTCTTAGAAAAACCAACCATCAAATCTAGTAAATGGAAAGCAACGCTTTTATTTTATGTTTTCATCTTTTTTTTTTAATTGAAATTAAAGGTCTTTCCCCCCAGAGTGGTCTTCGAAAAACCAACCACCAAATCAAGTAATGGAAATCTAACGCCTTTAGTTCTATTTTTTTTTTATCAAATTAAATGTTTAACAAACATATAATGATAAGCAATTGACATATATTCGATTCGCCTCCTAAGAAATCCTTGTACCCAAATATTTTCTCTCCAAAATGTTATAATTTTATCAGCCCTAAAGGTCCTCTGGATCAATAGTTGCTCAACATAACATTCCGTGCCAAACCTGTGAGAATAACCCCCTATTATACCAGAGGGGCATTCATTCATGAGCGATTTTACCTGAAAACAAATATTTGTAGATTAGAATAAAAAGTTCGCTCCTTTCAGAGGAATTCCTCCTTGTGAAAAGAGTAAAACTCAGCGCCAAGGCCTGCTGATATAAATAAAGGCTGTGAATACCTTACTTGGGAGTGATACATTGATCCTTATAGGTAAACACAGTAGCTAGAGTCAACTCCGACTGTATAGATTACCTCTTGTAGCCTGTCCCTGCATATAATTGGCTATACGAGATCAAATAGGGTTGTTGTTAAAAAGCAAGCTCGATTTTTATTAACACAATTCCCTGAAGTATCATTAACAGCATTGGCCTCGGATGCCTATGGTACTTTTGCTATATTTGTGATAATCTTTTTAGGATTCCATTAAGAAATTTGCAGTTTAATGCCAAGTTGAATGGTCTTGGCCCTCGTAGCACAATGGCGTGCTGCACTTGTGCTCTTTGATCTTCTCCGGCTCTATGTTATTCTAGCGGATAGAGTCAAAGAATTCACCAATTTGTATAGGATGAAATGAATGCAAACTTTTCAAGCTTCGGAATTCGGTAGTTGACAAGTAAGCGTTATCGCCCGGCTGTGTGTATACAATACATACATTCTTGTGGTAGTTTTCTTTCAACTTGCTCCAAGCAATAATTTACCGTCATGGAAATTTGTCTCATAATGATATTTTCCCCAGTAAATCACATTATCCAGAGATGAAGCATTCCTCGATCACACAGGTGGAAATATGAGTTTTATATGGGAGTTTCCATTGGATTCAGTTAAAACACAATCCTGAATATTCGATTTTTACTGACGAAAGAAATATTGCTCTCATATATATTTCAGAGTATTACATAACTTACAAGTCGCATTTAGTGGTAAATGTATGGAAGGGAAATACCATTTGCAGAGACAATTGAACGTGATCTCCCCATTGAATTAATCAATTCTAATCTATACAGTTGGCACGGGGTTGTTTCTTATAGTCTTGGGCAGAATGACAAAAATGTACGTCTGTTCTTCCAGCTTTTATTTAACGAGGATGTGACTCATAAACTAAAACATTTATTCAAAGGACATAGGCTGTAACACATCACGGGCTTTTTATGTGCACAGAGGGAATTCCACTTGAATTCGTATTCGGTTTGTAAAGGAAGGTCCAAATAATGTCAAAGAAGGTAACTTTTTCTACTAACTCCTGAAATATTTGGATTCGATACTTGATCGCTTGTCCCCAGTGGACAAAAAAGGCTGGTACATAAATAGTGTGATTTTCAGTTTTCTCATCTATGCCTACAACGGTACTGAGAATGAGAGTATGAGGACGTATGTGTAGTCGCTGAATATCACAATAAATTCAAAGCCTGTCTGTCGATAGTCTACCTGTGTATTTATAACCAAATACTGCCTCGTATGCTCTGTGATCGATATGCTTATTGACTTAGATGGGCACTTTGTTTACGAGGCGATTTCCCCTCATATAATTCATCATACATCTTAGTTATAATTCTCTCTTTTATGTCTAAATCTCTTAATTTATCTCAAGTACAACACATTCTCAGTTTTTACTTTGACTTGAGTTTGACATTTCTTAGACCGAGAAATATCAAACATAAACTCTTCTCATTGCCACAGTTCCTTTTAGTCAATTTTCCCTCGACAAAGGTAACATTCTGTATACAGTATGTTTAAATAGAAACCAGGGAGGAGAGGATTCAGGGCGAAGAAACAGCTGTTTGTATGATTAACCTCGATTATAAGGTATTAGAAGCTTGTCCTAAGGGTATGAGCATACATAGCTGTTTAACCTCCCATGTACCACCAACATGTGCCATAATGCCAACACATGTGTTGATTAATAACTAGAAAAACTAGAACGGATGCCTATATATGATTGTAATTGTTCCAATATTTCCCGACCTTTGTTGGTTATTTGCAATATATCGCCATCTTATTCCTTAGTTTTTATCAAGCATGTGTTAATACATGCAGTCCCAGAATATTGTTATACATATCTTAATTGCTCATTTGCTGTCCGCTTTGTATGGAATTTAGCTATATATTGCTTATAAATGTTTTGAGAATATTTCATTTTTCCCTAAGTATATCTGTTTTGTTGTATCAAACATTCATTTTATAAAAGCTTTAGCCAAGAGGGATGGTTTTCCGTACCCCAGAACAATACCCTTTCTCTTAAAAAACCCTTTTTCTACCAACCCAAATGTTTCGTTATAATATTGGCAATATATCAAGCCGCCTGGTATTTATGGATATGTCCGAAGGGACATCTTTTACACCCATGAATAGGTCGATCACAATGGTGGTCAGCATTTAGTTCTAATAATAACGGACGATACGGTAATATATTGATATACGGATATGCGAAAACGCTATTAAAGTTATTCAACATAATATGCTCAATAATATCATGTAAATTGAAAGGTGGTTTCAGGGTTTGCATTTTAATGCAATTGTCCACTTATTTACATGGATGTTCAACAATGACTCAAGAGCATGTCCCTTAATGCCCTGCCAATGTTCCACCCGTCGAACCTTATCCACTTGTAATACCCTTCTTAGTGACCCTACACCGACGTATGCCCTTCCTTCCTTTATATATAAATAACACATAGTCACACATGTTATTGATGGTGGTTGAAATTCAATATGGTTAATCAATGCAATGCTATGGCATGTTCAGCTAGTTAGGAACCATGTTCACATTGACTACATGCCATAGAACCAAGTTCTAAAAGATAGTGTAGTGGTATACCTGACCTTTATGCTTGTATAGGCAAGTATACTCTGCAGATATATCCATACAGGGCAAGGGTGTATTGAGTGGTCAGTTTACATACACTCACCAACATTTATACAAACACTTGATATTTTGTACTCAGTGTGTTCTCATAAAATCAACTGTTGACATTTTGTGTGAAGTACCATGCGCAGACCATAACACGTATGAACAAGCATCTTTTGTTTTTCTTGTATTGTTTTATTTCCTTCAATTGGAATTATATGAAATATCTGATTTTCTTTATTAATTAGTAGGAATGAATTCTGGTCATTATGCTTTTCAAAAGAGTACACTCTCCCGTTTGAATTGATACCCAGGTGTTCGTTATCCTAATGGCCCTTCGTATCTTAAAAAAACACTTAAAAGCTCTTTGTAATAAAGCCTCATTCGTTTTCCTGATCGTGAGGCTTGATAAGTTTTTTGGTTAGTTTTTAAATTTATATTCAGAGATATGAATATAATTAAATTCTCCTTCTCAACATAACCTGATTTTAAAAAATTACATGGAAACAAATTCATACTATTAACTAATATAGGTTACATCGGCGGTATATTAATTTACGATTATCATACTTATAGCACATTCTGACTTCATTACCTCATACTAAGATACGAAATAAATTTCTACTTTCAATAATTGAATAATCATCAATTAGAATAACATCAATTGTGTCAAAATGAAATAAATAAGCAGGATGTGCATGCATGAAAAGCCAATAAGACCACCCACTCACTCCTATATAATCGGTCAGAAGATGTACAATCGGCAGCTCTAAACATTTAGCCAATTAGCTCAAATTTGGCCAATGCTAGGTATATCTGAGTATATTTGGTATTGGATTGATTTAAACAAATCTGTTTGGTCATGTTAAACTTGATTTTGAATCTCATTTTTGTCTTAAATCTTGATTATTTGAGAGGATTGGCGAAGGCGAATTGTGCACTTTCTGGCGATTTCATATATGGGTCAGGTCGCCTAGAAATGAACAATTGCTTCAAATTGACATGAATTCTGACTTTGAGGTTATATTACAGAAATAATACTAAACTCTGAGTAATTCCTTATTTCCAGTGATGTTTTAGTGGTATGGGAGTACCTATAACCGCACTTTCAAGCATGTCGGACTTTAGCTTCCTAGTAGGGCATTACTGTATATTTGCTCGACCTGTTATTTTCAGCATTTCAATAAGAGATATTCTTAATGTTTTTTGGCAGAAATAATGTTCATAGAAACAAGTTAAAGCATTGCCAGAAATTGCCATTCTGAGAGCAATTGTACATTTCTGGGCGACCTGACCCATATCCTTCCTTCCTCCCACATACATACCCACAACAATAATCCTCCCCAACACAGGTTTCAATCTTCACACATTTCGCATTAAGGCTGAACCCATTCATACAGCCTTGCACTAGTTGTATACCTACATGTAGGCACCTCCTGTACCCTGCTGTTAGTGGATCACAACCCACTCACGACCTGTGATTGATCAATTGTCAGGAGGAGCGTAAACGCTCGTTAATGGGCACTAGTGTGTGCCACGTGGGTACGTCGTGTAATCAGGATTACGCGACGTACCTGTAGAAAACTTATTGCCAAGACCATTCAGTCTAAGGGTCTTAAGCTACCTTAGACCGTGACTGGTTTCACAATGGCTTGATCCCGCCAGTGAAGATCAAGTGCGTACTTCAGCCGATATGAGATCATTTTTGTTGTTTATTACAAACATAGATGACCCATTATTTGTATGTTTATAGGCTTACATGAAGTAATGTTATTTCCCTAATAAAATTATTTATTTAAATGGATAATATTAATTATTATAAAATTACATCTTCTGGACTGGGTTTTTCTTTGATTAATGACATTATTTTTTTCTTTGCAGGTGAGTAGAGCAATCCTCTTTGGTGAAAGAAGAGAGAAACTTAAGATAAGTGTGGACCGATGCGTTGTAATGATTACCTTTTTGAAGGTCTGTCATAGTCGGGCCGTGATAGTCTTCCTATCGATATTAGGAACGTACGTGATCCCATACAAATCACAATTATCCTAAACGATTAGTAATGCATAACTATTCATGTGTGATAGTCAGGTGCCTTAAGGGAAAAACCGTTATATTTTGGATAAAAGTATCAAATTTGGTACACATGTAGGCAAGCATATACCTTTGAATATTTTTCCTTGCAACAAGAATTAAAATCACTGGAACACCAATTTTTGACATTTTTTTCAAAATGGCTACCAAAATAGTCCAGTTGTCAATCTGGGATTTTGGGGCCGAGCATGTTTTATGGTATGTATGATGTTTTATGGTGGATTCTGGTAGTATAACATGTCCTGAGCAAGAATAAGCCAGGTGCCACTTTGGAACTCTTGGGGATAAGCTTTTATGGGCCCAAAACAAAATGGCTGCTGACTAAATATGTCGCCAATTATAGATAACCCATAACTTCCTTATTATTGGTGCTAGAAACTTGATCTTGGTGTCTACACCTATGTTTTCAGGGTGTAGAAAGTCATTAATGTGCCAAGATTACCTGTATCCATACTAGAAATTATTAAATTTGAACCTGAGATAAAAATATTGTGGGAAAAATGTGTAATGATTTCAACAATTGTTATTGTTCTTATTATGAGCACATATGGATACTCATCACAGATTATATAAATGCATCTACCATATTTAATTCCTTTAACACATTAATTTGTGGTGCTTAATTTTTATAGTATTTATCTTATATGGCTGCCAAAACTACAATTACAGAAGCATTTTGATCATTGTGGTAAGTGCAAGTATAAGCCTGAGACAAAACCCCAGTTTTTACATAAAGGTATCATGGTCTTCTTAATACATTACTCCTGAAATGCCTTGTGGGGTTTTCAAAGTATCTAAACCAATTCAACCTTGAGACAGTCAAGTCCTGCATGGGTTTTAAGTTACTTTTCACATCTGCAGCGACAGAGTTCTTTACATCGTAGGCTGTAGGTCTTCTCACAAATGCAGGATACATATCCACAATCTGAATTGTAGCTGCATTTCATCAGCTGAGTGCAGACCTGGGACAGTGACAGTTACAGTGGTCACGGGCAAAGAGGAAAAGCATAAGTGCCTGCAAGGATTCTACTGACAGTTGTAGGTTTCTGTCCTTATGTTCTTTGATGAACACCAGTTCTGCTGGATGAGATCTCAGAATTGGAATGTGGCTCTATTGTCTGCAACTTACAAAGTCATCAGCTTGATTATTTCTAGATGTGAAGACAACCATCTGCAATTTTGACAATGTCAGGTCAGTGACTTGATGGATATGGCAGGTCTTTGTAATATTGGTTGCTTTCAGACAGGAGTCAGCAGTACCAAATGTGGCTAGATTTGCATCTATAATAGCAGCTGTCCAGCCGGATTGTTCAAGTAGGTCACCAAGACAATTCCACAAATGTTTCTCCAGGTGTAGCCCCCAAAAGTGATAACAAGTTTGTCTTTGCCATACAGATCCAGTCAGTTCCATTGAATGTATTTGCTGATAGCAAAGTTGGGCACAATCACAATCAAGAAGAGGAATCTGTTCCAGGTTTAGATAGTTTGTGGTTTCTTTAAGAATATCTAATTCAAGAATATCTGCAACAAAAAAATGAGTAACTAATCCATGCTTGATCATAGCTGGTGAGTTTGCCTTCTCAAAATAAAGTGGTAACATTACTATCATAGAAGGTGAATCAGAAGTTTGAGGCTGGGTTGATGCCTGGTAAGCTGCCCACAATATGGCCTGACCATTCTCAAGTTCTGTCACTGATAGCAGTGCCGTCTCCTGTTCAACCCAGCAATTTTCTTTCATTATCTCAGTAGTCAGGTTTCCAACAAGAGGATAGGTTATTGCCTTGTGGACTGCTGATGATGACAGCTTTAGGTAGACATCAGGCACTGCGGTATAAGAGGATGGTAGAGTAGGAATGGAAGTTTTATTGCTTCCTGGTGTAATAAATATGTATCTGCTGTTTTACTATTCAAATTTGTAGAAACTAAATAAGCCTTATACCAGTTCCATGGAAGGACACTTGTGCTGTGGTTGAGGAATAATTATGGTCTATGCTATCCAATGCTCCAGCTACAAAGTATATCATTCTTCAGACTAAAAGGGCACACAATTTTATCTATCTCAAACTTGTTGCTATAATAATGTATTCCACTCAACATGCATTAGTGGAGTTCCTGACTAATGCAAAATTCGATTTTCACTTCAAGTTTAAGCAAAAGTTTAGTTTTATGGTATCAAATGACAGCTTAGGGGCTAGAAAATAAGTATCAATATTATTTCATCCCTTGATCCCAAACTTAATGACACCAGATTAAACATGTATTCCCAAAGTTATAACAGTTTAAACATTTCCGCCTTATCTGTAATAATGGATCAGTCCCCCATCCCCAGGAAATAGGGGGTCCAGAGCCTGCCCACCCCCACCACCATAATATAACTAGCAAATATATTATAATGTGGCATCATTACAATTACAATAACACAATATAAGTTCAAATTAATTATTACCAATGTTCTAATAGTTTGACCATTTAGACTTTACTTGTTGAGGTGGGTTGAGCCCCCTCCCCAAAACTGAGGGTACCTAAGAACCCACCTAGCTAAACAATACTTACTAATGACATTGTGGTTCTGTCTCTTTATTTCAAAAGTGATGACACCAGTTATGCTCAGATCAGATATTCCAAAAGTTAAAACAGTTTAAACATTTCTGGTCTATCTGTGATAATGGATCAGTCCCCCATCCCCAGGAAATAGGGGGTCCAGACACCTCCCCCCCCCCCCCCCCCCCGCTTACCAAAGTGTTACATGCAAATATATTATATGGTGGCTTCATTGAAAATATACTCACACAAGAATTGTTCAAGTAGATTATTATTATCAATGTTCTATAGTACTTAAAATATTTACACCTTACCTGATGAGGTGCGTGAGCTCCCTCCCCCCCCCCCCAAATTAAGGGGTCCAGCCCCCCTAGCTAAAGAATACTTACTATATGGTTGTATCTCTTAATTCCAAAATTAATGACATCAATTATGTTCAGATCAGACTAGTATTTAAAAAGTTATAACATTTTCCTTTAATTATTGAAAGTGGGGTTAGCCCCCTATAATAATAGCCCCTCAGAGACCCCCCAGTCAGATGAAGGGTAGACACTTGGACCAAAATTGTTATTTAGACCCTAACCTTTCATTTGATACCAAAAACAACACTTTTGGACAAATCTGAAGTGACTGTCCCTCCATGCACCTTACTTATATGGTCATATTCTGCATTTGGTCGGCCATCTTGAAAAATGGCCGAATGAGGGTGTTCCAGTGGGTTTTTTTCTTGTTGCAAGGGAAAATATTGAAAGGCATACCCTTGTCTACATGTGTACCAAATTTGGCACTTTTATCCAAAAAATAACGGTTTCATGTTTTTTTGACCTTAAGGCACCTGACTATGATGTCTTTCAGGAATATGAGTTACACGTCGCAAAATTGATATTTTTCAAAGTATTTTATTCACAAGATATCTTTGTACGAATGTTCTCATGTTTGGGTTATCTAATGTTCCCAGTTGTAATAATACATGTACCAAATTTCAAGACAGTGTATTCAATATATCCATGCATTTCTAAGGTCATCTTGTAGAGTATATTTAGCTACTCACTAGTAATTGTCCACCCAGAAATATTGCATTTTTTTTTCAAAAATACAAATATCAAACTTGAAATATAGAAACACTTATTGGATGTTCTAGTGTTTACCATAGTTAGAATCGGCTTGATTTAATCTTTTCAAATATAATGGTACCTCAAAATCCATTCTTTGCTACTTGTGACTCATTTCTCTGTAACACATCACATATAGTGTTGACATCCGAAGTCATTCATTCATTTCCTTTAGTGTAGATAAGAGCGATTTATGTGTGAAATTAGTTAAATATGATTCCATTAATTATGATGACTGTTGAACATAATTTATGTATTATAGTATATCATGTGAAGGATCATGTGCCCATCGTGGCCCATCATTCACATGGTTATTTATCCCATAGAATCATTTACATACAGGCCATGGCTTCTTATACAGAGTTTATGGTATACCCATGTTTATCTAGAGATTCCCCCTTTCCATCTTATCGGAGGTTGATTGGGTGGGAAGGGGGTTGATGCTGTTACACCTGGTGGCCGTTGATTGCATGGAATGCGGGGGGGGGGGGGGGTCTGGCAATTTGTTTAGTGGAGTCAATTATAACTTGTGGAAAACATTCACGTTATTAATAGCGTCTACACTTGCTGATGAATACTGACTTGATGGATTTAGAATCATATCGGTATATAACATATTACGCCTGACTCTTCTTGATCATTTATCCCCACAAAATATCTTAATTTAATTGATAATAGAAAAATAGGTAAAGGATGTTTACAGACTCCTCTTGAGGTAAAGGGTATATTTTCACATGCGTTGTCAATGTCTTGTTGGTCGGTTATTAAAACAAGGTCTCTGTAGGGTCTGGAAAAGCCTTCAATTTTGAAAAATGAATTCTAGGCCTGGAAAAGCCTGGAAAATGGGCATTTTGGTCGAAGGGCCTGGAGAAAGTTATGGGCCTTGAATTATGTTGGGATCTATTAAATTGGCTTGAAATTTTCGAAAGTACACTTTCCCCTGACTGGCCCATCTAACACCTTGTAAAGAGTAAATGACTCACAATTTTATTTTTCTTAAATAAGAAAAAGTTTTCAACCGGTAATTTATATAAATCTGAATATAAAATTGTTAAATACAATCATCATTGGCCCATTGGCCTATCATTGATATTGGCCTTGAAAATCACTAAAATGGGCCTGGAAAGGTCCAGAAAAGCATTGAATTTATTTCTAAAAGCGCGTAGACCTTGTAAAATTATTCTCCTTTCCTTCCGACCATTTGGATATCGAGTTCTGCGGGTTTCTTATGCATGGTATGTTATGGCAGTGTTGACAAGCTGAATGAATATTGGATATTTACTTCATTTTTGTTCTTTCTTTAGTAGAGTGTAGTTTTCAATCTCAATCTATGGGTTCGGGTCCGCCTCCACGTCTACCCAATGATGGGATGCACAGCCCCTGATGTACAAGGTGCAGAGTTACCCACGAAGATTGAAAAGAAATCTGCCTTTGATAAATGTCTGGATGATTTTCGTCTGTATACATACCTTGGGAATTTGCGATAGACATTCTTCTCTAAAAGCCTTATATTATTGAAATAGATATCTTACCAAATTGATTTGATTGTTTGAAATAGCCTAAGGATACTTTGGAAGAAAATTCCCAGTTAATCTTACCGTATGCAAGGTGTACAAAAATTGATGTGAATCAAATTAAATTATCAGTCTTTCTGTTCGTTCTATTATTTCCCTTTTTATTTTTTTTGTTTTTCCTTTAAGAGGAATCATTATGTGTGATTTCCCTCTGGTATAAAGACATTAAGGAGACAAAACCTTTCAATCACATTTCTATTAAATAAAATATCTACCGCCCAAGTGGTTTACTTAAACACCAAACAATAACATCTTCCAGCTCGATGATAATACATCGTAGTCTGTTGCCTTGGGCGATGTGGGAAAAAAGTAGGAAATAACCCAGGCAATTGAGTCGATCAAAAACATTGTTGTCGCTTCTTTTTCTCTAGTGTTATGGTCAAAATAGATTGACAAGTGTACAATGGTTGACGTTTCCAAATTAGGAATTATCCCATCGTGTAAAATCAATAGTTCTTCGGATATGGCTGATGATAAGTATTTAAGCTATGTGTTAGCTTTTTCTTATTTTAAAAAATCAGATATTTCTACGTATTAATTTCTGTGAATTACATAGAGATTATCAGAATATTTATTTTCTGCCAACAAAATACATGGATATCTATGTAAAAATGTCTGGCCTTTCTTTGAAACAATATGCTTCAGACAGCTGCTTTGAGATAATCCATCGATGCATTTTATATTATGACATAAACACTGACGCCCTCATATATCCAGCTGTAAGTTAGATCTAGTTTTTTTCTCCCTCTCTCTAGCTCTCCCTCTCCCTCTCTCTCTCTCGCTCCAGCTATGAAAACAAACATGCATGTTCTCTGTAATATTGGGTGTTGCAACCCTCAACTAATAGGGACGACTCCTTGAATGTGACCCTGCTCAGGAGCATTCATTTCATGGGATGGGTTGAAAGGAAGCACTAGATTCAACCTGAAGCGTGAAGAACGAACGCGGAGCAGCGATTCAGGGTTATGTGTATATAAATATGGATGTGCATCGGGGCATGGATTATTGCTCTGGCTTATTAGTTTGCTAATGTCCCATCATTCCTGTTTGATCATATACCGAGACCAAAGAGATGTATATTTGTTTCATATCAGTTACGAATGTATGCATCGGTATATTTTATGTATAGGGTTCAGCACTTTCATGGATTTGAAGGAAGGAAAAGAGTTCCCCAAATGACATTATCTCAAAATTCGATATCTGAAGGCTACACTAGAGAGATCATCGGGGAATAAATCTAATTTATTTTATTAGGTTTCACTCTAAACCTCGAGTTATTAGCATTGGCCTTAATTTAATGTGATTGTGAATGGCAAGATTTATGATGACAAGAAAGGGGAGGGGTATGACAATTAAATACTTAATTGTCAGAAAACTGTCCTACTCTATTGTATATAAACCCGGCTATTTGCAGATCATATATATATCTAAGTATTCTAATTTATTTTGACGTATTTAGATATAAAAGTGATTGTATTGTTTTTGTGAACATCGCATCCCTGCATTTCCATGGTTACCTGTGGTATAAATGTCTTATTTAGTCTTCATGCGGTTCCTTTGGATATAACTGGTACAAGAAGCACAGAAAGTATCACTACATTTATAATGTTAATGTCAACAAGGCTGCGAGAAGGGTACTTATTCCACAATGTTGTGTTTAGTTCAGTATTCCAACCACTAGAGGTCCTTCTAGTGAAGGATGGTTCCAGCTCTGCGGCGCTAAGTTCTTAGGATTACCACTGGGTGTCGTGGCAGTCGTGATGCCTTTCATCGCTTCTCACTGAAGTGTTGATCTACAGCTGGTTACAGCACAGTACTTGACAAGTCATCCAAATCCAGATCGATCATAACTAAAAAGATGAGATCAAGATGAGATCAAGCTGATTCTAATGACGGTATACATTAGGACAGTATTCCTATATTGATATTTTTATTTTTGAAAAAAAAAAAGATTGCAATAATTCTGAGTAGACGATTACTAGTAAAGTAGCTTAATATACTCCATGTGATGACGTTAGAAATGCAAGGATATATTTATTATACTGCCTTGAAATTTGGTAGATGTACTCATACAACTTAGAGCGGTAGATACTCCAAAAATGAGAACATTCTCACAAAGTGATATTGTGAATAAATCACTTGGAAAAATATCAATTAAATAATGCGTAAATTGTTGCTTTTTCACACCTCACAATATTAATTATTGAACGTTACTTATCCCTGATTGCCTCACGTCGATCGAATATTCACCCTCGGACCTATTTTATGTCATTTTTATCTTGAATATTAATACACCGATGTATGCTCTTTGTTCCATGGGATGAACATGTTATCTGAATAGTTCCAGAATAGCGTCACTTGTCACCTTGCCTACCAACATTCCAGGAGCCCCCCTGAGTGACCAGTGGTCAGTGGGTGAGCCTCCTGTCCATCCCCCACCTACACGGTCCAAGTCACCATTTCTGACTGCTGTGTCATAACAGCCATATATCACTCTCTCAATTCATAACTCACACCAAGTAATAGTTTATCTCTAGTGTGAGTTATGAGCATTCTACTCTAAATGCTCACATGCAGCAACACCTTTCGTTCCCATTATCTTTCCTCGGCGTTATAAATTGCTCAACACTTCAATGTACCCGTCCATATATAGATCATGCTCGGACACTCAATACATTGGAGATTCCAGACAATATGTCTTTGATCATATCACTTATATGTTCCCTAGCTGATGAAGACACAACGAGTGTCGAAACGTTGGTAACATTTTTAATAAACACCCATGTATCCAACAACCCTCCTCAACGTTATTATTCTGGCATTGGTGTCCTGTCCGTTCTACCTATGATTTAACATGTTCAATACTAGGAATACATATGCCATTACTCCTATCCTCAACTTACATGTAAGTCTGGGTTAACTGTAAAATTAATACCCTTCTTTTCTTTCGGTTCATTCGCTGAAAGTCTTTGGTGTTATGACATTATCGTCCTTTCCTCTGGGCGAATGTTCACCCATGGCAGTTTATCCAATTGCCCAATTGACACACTGTGAATCGATAACATCATATATACTACGACAATACATAATTGTCATTATTCCCATCAAAGTAACATCTAAATAATTAATCAACGATTTTCTTTTGCCCCCGTATATATAAAGCCACTATATATTTCTCATTAAATTGTGAGGACATTTGGTCTCTCACTGTGTGTTGGCTGATGCTGTTTGTTTATCGGTGGAGAAGCTTGAAACATAGGTGCCAAGATGGGCACATGATGGCATTAATTTATCATGGATTGAGACATGTACATGGTAAATACATGTACTGTTTTCATTTTCTGCTCCCACGGTGCTCACGACGATGTTGTCCAGGAGTTATTCATAACGCCCAATCCATTGCCAATATGGCACCCATCAATTCTGCTCCAGTCGCTGTTTTTTCCTACATAATTCTGGCACAATATGTTAGAACTGTTACCTGGATCCCAAGGTGGTCCACTTGTTGGTGCAGACCCTACTATCCGCCGTATGACATCTTGATTGTTTATGATGGTGTCGGAATATGAAATTTAATGCTTAAAAAGTGCATCGTCGGTTATTTTCCCAGACTGTTCTTTTCCTGTGGGAATGATGTAATATTTGTTGAATAAATGGCAAGAAATGTAACGTCGGTTCTCCCTGCTACGGTTAAGGTGGGGGTAAGGGGTGGGTGAAAACCTTTAGCTTTGGTTTCCCAAAGGAATATGTAAACTGTGTGTTATATTATTCGACCCGTACATTCGAAGATTAAACTTTGGTCCTTTTTTGTACAACCTGGCTACTGCTATCAAATGTCGCTCGAGGATAATCTACAAGCGTTAATTCCGGTTTGAAATAGTATACACATAATCCTTGGAAGAATGTATATTTGTATGCATATCCGAGCAAGGGGATGCTAATACATGATATAGACACTTATTAATTGGTGTCTGATGTGGGGAAAATTTGTGTTCAATATACTTTTTGAAAAGGAATTGCTGTTCAAAAATCCTGCGAGAAAGTAGTAATTATGGATTCCCATTGACTTTGAGCGCTAGAATTCTCAAGTCACTGTATTGGAAATTAGACAGATATCAAGTATCTAAAGTCATAATATGTCCGGTCATTTATTATTTCTTGTAAAAAATGTATCTTTATGTTTCCTTCAAGAATCTGTAACTTCTTGTCAATATTCACTCAACATGGGGGATTCTACACAACAGTGGGAGTCTTTCTATTTGGTAGACCCCTTTTCAGTAATAAGGGTAAGCCTCTACCCGATTCGCACTCTAGCCCTGCGCGTTAAACCCCCTTTACCTGCTGGTAAACCCCAATGCTACCGTCTTGTGAACGGGATATGAATGAGATGTGAACCCTGTTCCATTACATGTATGTACAAGGCTGTCTGTATAACTTGGGAAAACATCACGCTGGGACGTACTCGATTTGTACATTATTCTCCGAGTTTTGCCCATAGGACGCGGCAAATATTCCATTGAAGGAAGAGCACTATACCTGTGAATGAAGAATTCACTTCTTTATTGCCTCGGATGACATTGCATTACATAGGCTAGGGATCGGGCGCATTGGTTGGCCCTCTGAAAGTCTAGAATCTTGAATTACCAGGCATCGGATATCAGATGCTTCCTGAGAAACACCACCACCAACGATGGTGGTCCTCTTTCCTTCTATGTATATGGATGAATTCAGCTTGTTTTCACAGAGACTGAAATAACCTGGAAGAATTAGATAATTTCGTACCTAGACATCATATTGTGTTGGAAAGACAACAGGCTCAATGACTCAATAATTCTAGATACCTAAAATTTGATTGTTGCAAACTTTTTTTATTGTTGCAACATTTAGTTTACCCTTTGAATCCATCTCTGAGCCATTTCAGAGCCATTTCAATATTTCGAAGGATACCTTATCGAAACTTTGGCAACTGCAAGTGAATAAACTTGGGAAGAATCTAAAAAAAAAGGGTGTACATGTACATAGTTGTGTTCTAAGGAAGGATATGAATGTCATCGTCTACACAATTTGGAAAGAAAGCCCCGGTGAGTAAATTATTTTTGTGTATCAAACAAAGGTATTTTATATGTTTAGCAATTGACTAGAATTCGTTAGAATCAACTAGACTTCGATCAGGTTGTTCATCGTTATTTTCTATGGATCCTGTGATAAATGCGCTTAAAATTCCTGTACAAACAGGTGCAGTGATTATTATTGTGGTCCATACACCCATAAGTAACCGATGCTCAATATTCTGACATTAGGACAACACTCATTTCTCTGTATCGTTCTACTATACCTGCTACCTAATTATAGACAAACCATATTAGATGCCGAATAATTTTATTTAATTATTAACGGAGCTGCACAATTCTTCAAAATGTTCAAGTTGTATGGAAATATTTTCAGAGTATGCTAGATATCAATCTTACACCCCAGCTTACAATCAATAGATTAATCGCCGCCCAAGCTAGTCTGTAATTTTCGCGCCAGGGGTCGTGCTAATCAGGGCTTCCAGCCACAAATTGGGTCAGTTTTCCCCCCAACCAATCAAGCATGTAAGCACCAAGGCTAGAATTTACTGACTTTATTGCAATTGCCACTCACAAAGGTAATGGCAACTACAGATTGCTCGATATAATTATTTGAATCTCTGTTCAAACAGAAGTATGCGTTTTTTTTTGTTTTTTTTTACATTACTTACATGCATGGGTTAGTGATTGGAATAGAGAGAGGCGAGGTTCTGTGGATCAACACTTGCCATTACTAGCTAGTTGTAGATCGATGTAAGCATCTTGATGCCAATCTACCTGTTTAATGGGGATGGTGCACACATAATTATACCTTCAAGGTCTGCGATCCCAGCAGTGCCTTACCTTAATTAAATCTTTGACCACAATTAAGGAGATAAGCACCACAGAAATACATCATTCCAGTCTTACATGTAGTGTTAGTAAATATGTAGTGAAGTAACCCGGCGGGAGTTGATGTATTGGTTCATCTATTAGTATTACATAGACTAGGTTCATCTGGGCAAATGAAACCTTTATTTTGGAATCCATGACATTCCATACATATTTTCCATAAAGGAGTGTGAGGCTGGGCAGTTCTTTTTATCCTAGAGGCATCATGCTACCATAGAAACGTTTAAATGGGCTCTCCTTTCTGACCATGGTTTTAAAAGTTGGTCAATACACGGTCAAATTCCTCTCATACTTATGTTGATCACATAACCCTTTCGCGATGCAATGCTTGTGTTATTAATGCGATTAAATTTCTGACAAAATGATCCCGATCGCATCAGGCTTTCACAACAGATTGACGACGGTTTATTCCTTGATTGACTTAGTTTCATGCATGGCGTAAGCTTTTGTTTTGTTAGAAATCGTTGGAAGCCCCCTTTAATTCTTTATCTGCTTTTATTATCGGATGTATGTAGAGTTTGATTTAATCTATTTGGAAACACCCAATGCAATGGCAAATAAAAGTTATTTTATGTGCACCTTTTTTCAATCTGTGTAGTAAATTAGAGACGAGGCAAGACTTTCTTATAGTTTATGCATGTGACTATTATTTTATCGATGAGGACATATCGTGAGAGAGAAAACTGGAGATGTTGACAGCATTACAGATGTTTTAAAAAAACTACAACAAAATCAATCAGTTTTGGCTGTTGCTTGATAAATATGTCCATGCAATGTCTAATATCTTGCTAACTAATATGGACACTAGTTTGCACCTTCTGACGTACGTACATTTTGCGGGCCCTAGATTTGAGTCTATGACGTATATGTAAAACTTTTGTAAACAAACATGCTTGTGGAATACCTCTCTGTGGACTAAACAAAGGAAAACGACCGCGCTTGACCAGAAGCGTCCCATTATACAAATATGACTGTCCATTCAACTTGATCTCTGATCCCATGACTGATGCAGTGGACAGTTTTGCGGTCACTCTGTCACTTGAATCTGTCCAACCCTTCATACTTCCTCAAGAATAGTTGGCTCCTGAGGAACTGGACCTTTTTTTTATTTATTTTTATTTTTCGTATTAATGTTAAAATGGGGGAACACAGGCTGTTGCACACGCCAACCACGGGAGCTTTACATAAATACCGGTATGTAAAATTAATATTATCAATGTATAATAGAAGTGGATTGACCGTTTTAAAATTGTATTGATTTCTAAACAAGGTATCGGTATCATTGAACTTTGTATTCGTCAGTTCTCGAGCCTTGTATATAAATTTATTAGCACTTATTAATTAGATCCATGTGAAAAATGCCTTTAAAACATTTTGATCGTAAGTACTCCAATAGAAGGTAATCGGGCAGACGTGAAGAGGGTATACGTGTCTACTCATGTCTAATCAAGCCATTGGACTAGACATTATCATACAGTCAGTATTTTAGGACCCTTTTATAGGAAATGTAATCTATAAATAGGTACACGTACGGTACATCATGTGTTGTTGTTGTTGCTAATCTGGATCGACCTCCTTCATCTATTGTGCACTTCCTTGTTTGTAAACACGGTCTAATTCTTTTGTATCTATGGATGAATGTTTTGATTGCCGATAAACTCGTTGTTTGCCCTCATTTAGTTCATTTAGACGTAATAGGGAAGCCAGTCTTTATTATTGTGATGGATTAACGGCGAGGTACATAGTAGACCCTGAGTCCTAGTTGTAGTGGATAAATGATTGGGATCATCGTTTTATTTCTCCGTAGGCACGTTCTTAGAAGAAGGGAAATTGATTTTTGAACGGGAAACATGAATATAGTAGTTCAGGAATTACTAGTAAGAGAAGGGAAATATATATATATATACAGATACCTCCCTGGTAAGAGTCATGAAATCATTAGAAAAGAGTAATATAGTATTTCTAGGCTAACTATCAATTTGGGATGCGAAACATTTTCAATTCCAGCCGCGAAATTGAATAAATGCGAATTCAAAGATCGGTGAAAGTAATGTCGAATGTTACAGTGGATATCTATTATGTACATTCCTTTTACAATTACTATGAATAAATTAATCCATAAACGGAACGTAAAGTTCTTCTATTTTTTAACGAGTATTAAATTACACATGAATGATCTATGTATGCAGAACGCCTTAAATCTTATCTTGTTTCGTTGGTACGTAATACCAAGTGTATTAATCAAACCACGCATTCATCCTTTCATTTAAGCTACCAAGCTGCGCTATAAAAACCCCGATTCTATGTTTCCAAGGTAACCAATTGTTGATATTTACCTAAGCAGCACAATGATTGTGTTTCCCAGGATTAGCTAACAAACCACTCTCTTGTGTCAAACAGTTTATTCAAAGAGTTTAATTAAATATCTTTATCCCGAGTAACATAGAAAGCTTAGATAAAATAGGTTCCTTAGATACTAATTACTGAAAGAGCGGGTGTTATTTTGACGAAGATTAATGGTCTACTTTAGGGATTAGGGGAAGAATCATTGTGAAGGAATAGACAGAATCGGACTTGCATGGAAGCACAGCACCATGAAATTCAGTCATGCATGAAAGTAGCCATGCGTGACGATCCTGACCCACTTCCCAGAATCTTTTTCCTGGTGAACTGCCCCCTTTCTTTCCCTCCATAGCAAGGTCCCCAATCCAGTAATATCAGCCCGATGGATTTGCGAGAAGAAAATGGAATGATCCATTCGATCCATGATAGAATCGAATGGTTTAGAAACAGCAATTTTAGAAACGATGGTTCGTTACAAAATAGAATAAGCCTTCTCTTGGTAGATTGAAATGCAAGTTATTCTAAACACGTTCCATTTTAATTTTTAGAATATCCACCCCACACAAAAATATATTGCAATGCTATTACCTACTTTTCGTAGACATGACTAACACTGTAAACGTAAAATCAAATCGGGACTATTAGTTAGCAATTCTTGTCAACTATAATAAGATAAATGGACACAAAACATCTAATGTAGGCATACACGTATAATCGTTTTAGATTTTAAACAAAAATAATGATATGGAATATGTCCCAGTACGTGTGCCTAAATCATTCACCTAGCTATAATTAAAGAAAACTCCCAATATATTTTATATATAACGTACACGTATATATTTATATATAATTGTGACCCATTACGTAGGTCCTTGCCCCGGTATGTGTGGGTGGATATTGATGCTTCAATATTGTAAAATTAATTTATTTGTATGGAATCGTTTCATAATTTACACATAAAAGTACCATGATATAAAGTATCAAAAACTAATTATGAAATCAACTCTGATACAATTATTCTAAAATTTGGGGATATTGAAATTGGTGGAAATTGTCATACAGCCTTACAGGGTCTCCGCGGGGCCTGGAAAAAGCCTGGAATTGAAAAATAAATTCAAGACCTGGAAAAGCCTAGAAAATGGGCATTTTGGCCGAAGGCCATGGACATTCCTTATATGGACCTTGAATCCTGCGTTATCTTGAATCCCCTCTCACACCTTCCACAGAGTGACTCAGAAAGTAAAAGTCGAAAAACGGTGATTCATATAAGATATGAAAATAAAACTGACTGGCATATGGAAACTATAACTACCACCCCCATGTCCCGTCATTAACTTGAATAAGGTTCTGAAAAATCATTGATATCGGTCCCGAAAATCACTAAAATGGGCTTTGAACTTTTTCAGTCCAAAAGAGCGGAGACCATGGTCATATATTCCAGCGACTTATTCTTTAAAGGCATGCTGTTTGAGGCTGACATATATTATAGCTGTGTTTTGAATGGGAATTATCAATGGCGCATTTAGACTTATCCACGGATTTCCGCATTCAGCAGGCGCAGACGACATTTAAAATATAAGTCAATGCGCATGAGCAGCGGAAGTAAGATTAGAACTAAGACCGGAGGCAAATATTGTATATCAGAATCACTTTAAATGCGTTAATAAAATATACGCTCAGAGATTTACTTTACTTTCTACAGACCCTATGTAACCAAATGTAGAAGTATTTATTTCAATCTGCGATATCTCTACAGGTTATAGAATATGACCAATACTTCCGTAATTTTAATTTATAACTGGAAATATACGTGCACCATATCTAAAAAGCCAGAAACTCGAGAATAAAATCTTATTTCGTATGCCACTCTCGTTAAATGTGAATAAAGCATATACATGTATATATAAAGGCTACAAAATATTTCATTTTTTTAGCCTAGCCATGCCTACCTATTGAAGAAACCAACACATGCATTATATAGCCTTAGATTTCCCTCCATTGAACCTTTCCTCGATTGGAGAATTATTGTATACCCCATACCTTGCCTAATCGCCCAACACTAAACAAGCCACCTGTAGGATTGTATACCTACTCCAGTGTTTAACCCTTATTATACACCAAGCAGGGATTACCATTGAGGATTATCTATAACAACAAAGATCCGGCCTAAGAGGGTTTATGCCTCATGGCTGCCCTGTAAGGATTTGCCCTTTCTGGGGTTTAATGTCTCAAGTTTCAGAGCACAGATGTACCCTGATATCAACTATGGACCTTTAGATTCATCACTACGAGCATATATATGGCTGAATAAATTAGACAGTTGATAAAATATAATGAATGAGGCTCAGCCGTATATTACAGAGGCTTGTACGAGGTATGGGGAACCATGAGACTCGGGGTAAGTATTGTTAACAGCATCACCTTTTAAGACCATGTGAACAGTAATATAAATATATATGCTCTTCAATTCGTTCTTGGGATATTAAATAATGCCTTTGTTGATCTCTCTTGGTGAACTTTTGAACCCCAGGTATGATCAAACTTTCCCAATGTATGATGTACCTGAAAGCATGTGAAAATCATTTAGATATTTTTAATCTAAAAGAAACTATTCCCAAAATATATATGGGAAAATAGCGGCCAATGTTATTATCATTTTCACACCTTTCTGGTTTCCCTGTTGCCTTTTGAAGATGGAAGTGCATAACTCAAGGCAATGTAGGGAGAGGAGGACTATTGTGTTTCATATAACCTATGATTAGAGTAGATCGAGGTAGGGGGTCTCACTCAGGCCCTGTGAAGGCCATTGTTAATATCTGAATGGGTCACGGCATGTGGTGAGAATAGGTAGGGTATAACCATTGTGTCGTTATTCACGATTGTATTTAACATGATATTTTTATCAGTACAATGTGCAATTATAGAATACACAAGAGCAATATTTTATGATGTAATGCTCCTAAATGCTCCTAATGCTCCTTTTATGTGTCTTGCTCCTAAAAAAAATAATCAAATTTACTATGTGAACGTTTTAATTTCGTAACAAATCACTTTTAAGACTGATTCGGTTTTTTTTCAAGGAACATTCGCATTTGCTCTTATCATAGATGGTGTAACTTAAAGTGTGGGAAGTTAAGTCAGTATTTGATAATGATATATGTATTAATAAGAAATGTATTTTACATTATGTTTCAAGACCAGAAACATTAGCGCCACAAACACAATTTTAGTCATGAACCTTCACATAGCAATTATTTAGACTAACTATCAAATGTTAAGATTTTGCGTGGGCCGATTTAAAGAATACATCACATAAACAAACTCTCACATCGTAAAGCTGACTATTTCCTCCACGTTACATAATTAGTATTTAGAGGTTAAATAGATCTTGGCCGTAGCTTATTAATTGTTCTGCCGGTAATTGAGAATTAATATATGAAATCGGAATATGAAGAAGTATGTGTATGGTTTTTGACAGAGTTGCTTGACATCAGGTCAAAGTTGGTTGGTCAAAGTCCCCCATCTAATCAATGCAGTAGAAGTGCCCTCGCTCACTCATGCCGCCCCCTAACGTCGCTCCCTGTACTACCTCTTCTGCCACCAAGTGCCCTCACCCACATGAGGGTTGGCAGCGACGCCTCGTGGTCAAGGGATGAACTAAAACTTCGATGAGGATCACTTCAGGTACTGAGTCGTATCAAATTCTTTGATCTTCCCCGATTTCCTATTTTCTTGCCAAAATGGGGTTTCCCATGACCCTGTGGAAAGAAGGTCCACGTGGGAAAAGTTCTCTATATTGTTATGCACTTCCAGACGCCTCTGCAATCCTATTGTTATGCATTCATGACTAACTGTTCAGAGAAGAGTCAATGGTTGTTATTGTCGACTCCTGTTCAATTAAAGCCGTTTTCATGGGATTTTTAATAATAGACGGTTATAAAATCATTATTTAAGTACTCTTTTTTCAATTTCTCACTATTTACTATCGTGGTCCTTGGTTGCCAAGACACCCTTGACACCGGTTTGACAGTAATAAAAACAGAAAGCTATTCTTATTGAGTTTTATGAATATTCATGTTTTATTTGGTGATTTTTTAACTGATTCAAACTTATAGGACTTTTCGCAAGGTGTTCAATAGAACATGCACATAGTTATACATCTATTTAGCCTCTATAGATATACCTACGTGGATTGATGAGGGGAATGGAAGTCCAGACATAAGTTGTGTATTGTTCTTTATTCATTATCAATCATTTACCCTGATTCAGTCTAGGATTATATCTGATGAGAGATGTTGTTTTCATGGGTTGCCTCCAAATCAAACATAAATTGGCTCTGGTAGTTATAATGAATGAACCCCACCCTATGATTCCTGGCCCACACACGATGATGACCCTCCTGTTGCCTGCTCAGATTTTGTTTACTAGCACCTGTGTATTTGATCGGTTTGATATATACATAATTCATAGAACTTAGGTTCTGAAAACGAAGCCCTCGTATATTAATTTGTTTTAAACTTTGTTTACATGACGAAATTCGCCAGTGTGGAAATAATGCACGTTGCATAAACGCAATTGCATTTATCATAACTATATAAATATATTTTGTTATAATTAATCATATTTTCATAGTGATACTTCAAACATTACTATATTTTAGAAGCTATGCGAATAATCAGTTATGTTGATCCCCGTGATATTATAATATTGAAGTACAAATCAATGTTTCCTTTCGTTGTATAAACGCATAATAACTGTATATAATTAATATATTTTGTTATAATTAATCATATATTCATAGTGATATTATGTATACTTCAAACATTAGTATATTTTAGAAGCTATGCGAATTATCAGTTATGTTGATTCCTGTAATATTATGATATTGAAGTACAAATCAATGTTTTATCTTAGCACACAGAAGCACCACAGACATAAAAGTGTGTGTAGCTCGCCAGATGAGTGACTTCTCCCCATGCATGTACATGTATACGTATGCAGGAATATTCTGTGTGCCGTGTGTCCTCAGATTGACCTTAGATGTTTGATGCTGTAAGATTCTTAGCCCCAAGAGACAGCCCTAAATTGCTTATAAAGCTTTAAACTAAACACTGGACTATAACTGAGAATATACTCGCCACAAACCAGGAGGAATTATTGATAACAATAGAAGAATAAATATCCGAGGAAATTAATGGCTCTCGAACACGCTTCAAGCATAGTTAGGTAGAATGGAGACCTGTGTATGATTATAGTTATTACTCCAAGAAATGAGGATGTGGGGAGACGTTTGTTGGCAACATTTGAAGCGAGGCCAACTGTTATATAATATATTGCTATTACTTTTAATTTGGCTGTGTTGATATCGACGAAGGTTTGAAAATAGGCAGACATTTATACAAATGCAATATTTAAGAGAGTATTTCCGTGCGTGTGTGTGAGAGAGAGAGGGGGGTGAAAGAGAGAGAAAGGAAGGAAGGGAGAGAGAGAGAAAGGGGGGACAGAGAGAGAGAGAGAGAGAGAGAGGGAGAGGAGGAGCAGGACGCATGAAGAAGAGAATAAAAGGCACGTTCTGCTGAGAACAGTGTTAACATTGCCATCCTGTGATCAACTATTTGGCACCATGCCCACATTTCCCGTTTTTTCTCCACTCTATTTACCTGGTCACAGGCACATGCTGTTGTTCATTGATTGCTTTGTTCGAAAACCTGATTCAGTCCTACGCCTTTCCGTGCCCGAAGATGAACACTCCGGAGTATCAATTAAACAATATTCGTATAAAACATTTAGGTTGTGCCGCAAGTATACATACAGAATACTTTGAACACGTGCGTCAGCCAAACTTTAATTGAATGAATGAAGATCACACGAATGCAACCATCACATTAAAAGCATAATCTTGAAACTATTTCATGGGTTGATAATTGGAAGCTATTTTACACCAATAAAATATTGCTATGCTTTTCTGGGTTTGCAAGTGAAACAAAACGCTTCATTGATTGATTTTATATGCTTAATAATTATACTTCCATGCTAAGATATCGATCCTGGACTACTGGAGCTCCAAGGCATTTTGTTATAAATATACATACATGTATATGTTCGGCGCTGAAGGTGGATGGTCATATAATGTCTGAGGAGTGAGGGGTCTATTTTCTATAGTTAACTTAATGACCTAGTCCACTAAGCCGATTCTCATGCAATTCTCACAGAATTTAGTGCAAAAGAGTCCTCTGTGGCGCAAAATCGCATGAGAATCGGCTTGGTGGACTAGGCCCTTTAGAAATTAAGGTTTGATAGTTTGCGGATATTTATAACGGTCGAAGCGTTGCTAAACGAACATGTGTATGTATATGCACCCTCGATATATCAACGAGACTATATTTGAGTAACTTTGGTATTTCTTAAGAACCTTTTAGACCTCTTGGTTGTGTATTTGTCTCCCTGGAATATAGATCTACAATTGACAGATTCGCTTGTGAGAAAGATCAGCATAATGGCCTCTGAAGAGCCCTTCCCTATGTAAGGAGTGGTATCTGCAGTTGAATGTGCAAGAATAGCTCTATTGTTGGGTTTATCCCCTCTTTGATCTTTCCTATCCACGGTTCTCGTCCTCTCATCTTCCCTTTCTACTCTACTGCTGTAGATCTGAAGATGGTGATTGTATGCATCCAAATCTGTTGATCCTTTTCGAGTATCTCTGAAGGATTAAAACTCAATAAGCGGTCTATCTATCAATGTCAGGACAAATATATTATATGTCAAAGGATTGTGAATAAATATCTAAGAAGAACTTCATGCAACTTTTCATACACAATTGTGGGATAAGTTTGTATTATTGTGCTACTGTGCCATTATGAAAAATAACAGGTAGGCCTATTGATGGTCTATCAAAGGGCAATTCATCATTTTTCTATTTTCTATGAATGTTATTATGTTTCCCCTCTTCTACATTCGATTACCATGCACACATGAGTACGAATGGATATTTATTTATGTTTTATTTATTTTTTTACGAATAGACATTTTAACTGCATTTTTACTTTATTTTTAACCAAATCCCTTTTCATCGGTACAACTTTTTGGTAATTTAACCTTTACATCTGAACGAATCACATACGTTTAGGACCCACCACTGTTATTGGGAGTGAGGGAGTGAATATGGTTCATTATCATTACAATGGCACGTGCTGGGATGTTCTGGTTCTGACTTTGGGGGCCCTTTTGCCTGGATCGTCGAGTGCAAAAAGTTGATTGGATGGGTTTACTCTAAGATGGATCAAACTAGGATGAACGTGTACAGCCATGTCACACTGTCCGTTCATACATATACATTTACACTACAACAGACTTTATGCTTTTAAAGGACCATTCAATATGTAGAGCTTGTGTGGTTGAAACTGAAACAAATCCATGATAGCATTGCTGCTTTTGATACCACAATGCCTTATAAGAGTCCAATACCTTTACAAGGAAAACAATTTAACATATTATTTATTTTCACCTAAAAGTGTACAAAAAGGAAATGTGGTTCGTCGTCTGATGTCCCCATGTGATATAAGTTTTCACTTTTAGTATGAATGAAGTAATACGTTACATATTATATTGAGGGGTAGCGTCAAAGTACTTTTACTAAATGGGCAGTCCTCATTCATTGGCTGTTGGGTTGTATGGTTGGATATTCTAATTGCCCCCTAGTTCATCCCATATGCTAATTTATGCATTTCATATCAACTTCGGAGCCTTTATAGCATCACACTAATGTATTCTGTTGTGGGTATTGGTAACTTAAACACTTAGTGGTCAGCATTGTTAGCATCTCAAGCTCTCTCACTAAAGAATTCGATGTTATCCTTGTGGTTCAGATTTGGAAAATGATGAACGTAATCGTAACATTAAATTGTAACAAAATGAAACGATCTCATACCCAAACATAGGATTGCTAATGTTCTATTTAAAAGAAAATAATCAATTATTAGTTGTTTATTCATGTCGGGCTGATGCACACATTACACTATTCTTTGTCTTGACCACACCAATGTGAAAACACCTCATAAAGTGAAATAAGAAATATTGACACTTTTACGTCCAACCATTGCACAATTGTTCTATTTCTAATATTTGAGAGTACCCAATCTAATGATAACAAATCCTGAGTGTAAAGATCACGAGTACATGTATTACAAATAACATGTAGAAACAAACCACTTATTTGTCCTTGTGTGTTTTTGATTAAATACCCTGGACTGAGTGAGGGGCTCCCAAACGTTAAAAAACATTGTTTTTTGCTTGCTTTTACTCACAGAGTAATTAAACTGTCTGCAGTGATGTGTAATGGAGATGCTGTCTATGCCACAGGTCTAATCAGCATTTCTGTGCCTTCCTTACTGTCAGTTACATGGCCACTGTTGTGTCCCTGTCTATACCTGCCCATGGATCTGGACCACCTGAATAGAGGATGAGTACACCCAGGAAAATATACACAAACTATGAACATCTCAATCCTCCTCCCACTCCTCCTCCTCCTCCGCCTCCCTCCGTCATCGTCTCTGATGGGACACCTCTGATACTACAGTAGTAGTACATCACGACGCTACACGGTGTCGCTGTGGTGACGGAATCAAGAGCACGAGAACGGAGAGAAGACTCTGTCCGAGTATTCCATGACTTGATTCAGTGAGGAGGTAAAGGACATGGGAAAGAGGTGGCCGTACTGGTGGAGGCGGTCCTAACCAAGGACCACATGGAAGATGTGTGAAATTTTAAATTCGTCTTCTCCCCTCCTTCATCTGTAATTACGAAGCTCCTGTTCTTTTCCATTATACCTGTAATTTTCAGGTTCAATGCACATACGTTGCATGGGAATTCACTCCAATCCACGTCTGGCAACACACGTTGACATCTAATACCCATCATTTAGACTTAGAGCTATTGGATAACATTGACAATCTCACCTGCTATCCCCCTGTTCTAGGATGACAATCATTGTCCATTGGATCTTCCATAGAATTCAATCCCAAGACCCCCTCGTGGGCTCTCTGAGCTTGAACATAATGGCATTATTGGCCCATGAATCGTCATAGCCATTTCATTTGACATGGCCATGTGCAGAAGATACCAGTGGAAAGCTATATCTACTGGAGTTTAAAACATGGAACAAAAGGTGCCTCAGCTGTGAACAAATTTTGGTACAAATCCAGATTTTGTTTTGTTTTCGACCACACACCGGGCCGTCGACACCTGGTTTTTGTATAACCATATTGAGTACATTTACTTGTTGATGTTCACCCTTTTAGGTGCAGGGTGTAAGCAGCTAAGGGCAGGGCGTATCTACCTGCCTGCAAACCCCCACCCCTATCTATAGATGTGGGCATTTTGCAAACAAGTCCATCAATCGATTACCTGACATGTACGATAGTTCTGCTATAATGTCTAGCATTCCTTGTGGATGTGGCTGAGCACCAACAAATCGATTCAGAATTGTCATATTTGTCTTAGAAAAACGTGTCCACCAATTTATTAATCAATGGTGAATGTGACTCATTATAATTACACGCCCTTGTGCACCCCTGGATGTAACATAGTAATTCGGCACTTGGTTGTAATCATATATGTGCATGGATGTTTACATATATACGTACCATGTACTGGAGCAATTCCAAAGAATCAATCTAATGGAAAAATACAAGTAAAGTTACGCAGTGATAGACAATAAAGTATACTATAGACTATAGCATATAGAGAGAGAGTACAGATTTCCGGAATCGCCTCTTCCCTGTCGCATGTAAACAGAAACGCGGAATATGAGAACCTCTCATGAACACATATCGCCACAGCTGGAAGTCAGGTCCGAAGAAGAATAATATGATCATGCCTATTGTGTACTGAATTACCCAGATTCTATCATCACAACAATAAGAACTGCAGATATTCATCTGGAACAAAATATAGTGGGCCTCCCCTTGAGCTGACACGGGACACCTACATGTGGCACCATATGAAATAATTGCGTCTAATTAGTTGATAAAACCGCAAATTTCATATTCATATGACACAATTATTATATGATTTTGATCATTTCCTACGTTGACAGGCTTCAGTTGTAAAAGAAATTCCACACATGCCAGTAAATCAATTATTTTTTAAAGTCGCTGTTCACCATCCTTGCCCAGTTGGCTTATGCATACACCCTGACAATGCGTATAGAAAAGGGTAGGATAGTTAACTGACGGAAATACTGCGGTTAGGAAGAGTTACGGTTATGTCCACAAGAAGTGTCCTGTACTTAGAGTATTAGTCATCAAATAGCTTATACCTGAGCTGAGGTTTATGCTGGATTAAGTTTGGGGCATTCAGAGACAAATTCTTAAAGAATACCTACATCTTTTATGCTGACATAAAGACTGACAAATCCGGATTCGGCCTTTCTTGTCAGATTCTAATTGGGAATATGCTGTTTCATTTGATTAATGTGTCTTTATCATGACATGTTATATATTATTTCAGTTATTTTCTATCGAATCAGGAAATTGTAAATTATTCAAGAATTGTTTTAGAACTTGATGATGTATCAACGTCTGAATATATTTATGTTGATTAATGTCATGCTATACAAATCAAAGGAAAACCCATAGCTAACCCTCCCGCCATTTTAAGTGGTCTACTTTTCTATGCCATAATTAGATCTTCACACACCCTGTGCATATTCAGTGACCATGCTAATAGCCCCACCTATCGGGCGAAGAGGGAACCCTTCCAGTGTGCTATGAACCTTCTACCTTAGCGGTGCATGGGAGGATCCACTCACTAAAAGTGAATGTATAGCAGTTATGTCAGTTCATGGAACACCTCCGTATATGCACATAGGGCAATAACAGAAGCTACCACTATGGACCACTCTATCTATGGGAAACTTTACCCAGACTTGAAAAACTGGAGACGCAAATGAGCTGATCTTTAACTTGCTTCTTCAAGCATTCATGTATTAGGATGGTTGAGTATCCATGACTGCTTACTTATTGCAAGATATATCCTGCATTTTCTCAACCCTAAGGGGTAATGTAAATACTCCTTCGATGGACCACCGTTAGCTGTATATTGGAGTAATAATTAACACTTTCGGATATAACTCTAGGATATGGGATGATTACGCGAGACATGTTGTTATTTTGTGTATTGGGTGCACTTGGATACCATAATGAGGATTGTGAATTTATTTTTTTCTGGAGTGAAACATATATGAACTGTTTCATCTGCGACATGGTTCTGGATGTCTCTTACACCAAGCACGATATTTATTAATGGAATCACATTATCGTCCTGGGACCGTATGATATCCGAGTTAGATTTATTGCAGTTTAAACATAATATAAGTTGATTCAAACGTACAAACATGGGTTGATTAAAAGTGCCCTTTGGTTACATTTACTCTCCCTCTATATATAAAGTTCTGGATTTACTGGTGTTTATTTCTATGACTTCAAATATGGATCTAACATAAACAGATTGGCGGTATTGGAAACATCGAAAGGATTTTGATAGGAAAACAAATTTCGTCTAAGGTAAGATTCTCTCCGAACTCAACCTCTTAAGTATTGCTTTTCTCTGGTATACCTTACATTTATTAAAGCAGGATTCCCAGGGACTTTATCTCCTCACTGATATTTCCCATGGTTTACCCAAGAAACATTATCTACAACTATACAGGTTCACAGCCCGGTCTACTTGGTAAATTTCCCAGGTGTGATATTGGAATATAATTCATATATATACCCTACGTATGTCCCTTTATGCTCTTTTTATTGGTGAAAATGTACGTACTGATTTATCTTTGCCTTTATTTCCCCCGAGTGTATTTAGTTAAACAATCGTTTTTTTATATGAAAAGAAGGACCAGATAGAATTAATGGTCCGTCCCTGGACATAAATCATATAAAAAGAACGCCATTATGACTAGGCTCATGCACCAATTGGCCGAGGTTTTCACACCCTGTTAATTAGGAACATCCCCTTCTTCATCATGGAAAAGAAAACATGTATACCTAAGGTTGAAGTAACTTAGACCCATATCATGGAACCAACTCTAACATTAACGACTATTCATCAATAACCTGTGCCAGATACATGTTCATGTTTTGTTAAACCACTTGGGAATGACTCCCATTACCAACTATATTTCGTAGCATCTAATAAGATGAACAGAATCAATCTACATTAATCGATCAACTTATATCGCCTTTAATTATACCCTCGATATGAAATTGCTGGTAATTGTCTACGTATGACTTAATTGAAATAAAAACATTTGCTCGGGCTTCAGTAACGGTAACCACGAGCGACCTATGCTCGTCCACTCGAGTGACCACTGCTCCCACCTTGCTGCCATGGCAACCATTCATTAAAGGTGTACACCAGTATATGGTCCTCCCTTTCCTCCAGGTGTTGTCCCACCTGGAGGACATTAATCACCAAGGCCTACCTGTAGAGTTGCTGCTGTAGGGGCTGGCATGAGCATGTATATTATGGACACCAGTGGTAGGAAGACTGTGCTAGGATAGCCTAAATGGTCATGAATGTCTTCATTATCTTGTGGCTACACGTGCTTTATTGCTTGGATATTGTCGTGCCTTACCACCAACATAAAGATGTCACTCGGCTCCATGCCATGAGACAACATATTACATAACTCACATAAATATCTCGACACTTTTTGCATAAATTGCCAGTAAAAAAAATTCATGTCATTCTCATGTTGTCTAAGCAACCTAGGTCCAAACAACTCAGATCAGATAAGAATGGTATGTCAGTGATTAGACCCCTAGTCGGTTTCCTGGCCTAGGACACGGCGTTCTAATGGGAATATAGTGACATTTTGCGGTCTTAATGGAATTATAATGGCACTTTGCGGTTTGAGGCGAGAGGCGTTCCCTCCGTTTGAAGGGACTCTCTCAAATTTGGGCCTAGACTGTAAGGGGATTGGTTCATTGTTGTCTTTTGAAATCATGTCATCTTCTCCATCGATCCTCCAGACGTAATTTATGCATCTTGTCATCACCCTCCTTTCAATTATTAAATATGTAAAAGAGACTTGCCTTTGCGACATACTGTAACTGTTACACCCGTATTAATATTTAATACTGGGGTATTATGTGACTTTGAGGTTATATTGTCAATCTTGTTGGTCTTACTATTAATATAGTGTCTGTTTCTTGAGAACAGCATGATGGTATTGTACCACCTACCTTCTCAGACGAGACCATTTAGAGGTTCTGTTCTGAATATAAACAATAAAACGGGTGATATTTTGTACTGTTTAAGGTAGTATATATTGTAAAAGAGAGGCAACGCACTAAAACATCCATGGTGAATTGGTAGATATGCGTATTTCAAAGTGATGTATTTAAATATTGTATTAGCCTTTAATGAGATAATAATAACAACAAAGAAAGTATACCATTTTGATAAAATTATGACTGACTTTTTCTATTGAAATGTTTTTGGTGAAGATAAAAGATGAGTCAATTGAGGTGGTTTGGAAGACGAATTTGCATGGACCCTTTCGGTGTTAGTCTCAGTATTGAGATTCCCGAGTATGAACCCTTTTAGAATGAAGCTACTTTCTTTCTCGAGGAGAGAGGACCTCGCGCAGAAACCGCCTATATAGTGAATTAACGCAATGGGAGATACCATCAATTGTGTAGTTAGAAGCGTATCTGATGTGTGGCGACAAAGTTTTGTTTTCTTTGGGAGTCAAACAGGTTTTGACTTAATAAACAGGGCCAGGTATTTATCCAAAGTAACGTATAGCATGTTTATGCCTGTCTGGCACACCTGGTAAAAGAAACCATTTCAAAGAAAGGATGTAGTATTTCTAGATGAGTAAGTTCTCATGGACATGCGCCACACACGGTAGTATCTATTTAGCTAGGTTTCACTTTAAAATGGCAGCTTTTAGAAATTAAACAAAAAATAAGAGAACGAGATTTACCTCTTCATATCAGCGATGTCCATGAAGCGCGTGTGGATACCCCAAGGAATTCTTTATTCGTGCGAAATATGCATCGCTAGAATTTAATGAATGTCTTTTAGGTAGCAAAAGCAATTTAATGAATTCGTATAGTGATCTCTATACAAGTGGTCATGGCCATACGATTTTTAGGGTTGAATATAGCGGAATTAAAAAGCATTGCCAATGCAATTGGTCTAATCGAAACTTTGCCAAGTTTATCAAAAGGTTTTGGGAAGAGTTTCATTCACGACTGAGTCCATTTTCCCTTGGCATGCAGTTTACCTACTTAATCAATTTAATACTTTATTAAAAGTCTGTGTATAATTCTTTGGATTTGAATATATTTGAAAGAAAGTCCATGATTGAAGTCTATTTCATAGAGGGACTACTCTGTAAAAAAACAAAAACGAGACCAGCTTTTTCACCAGCGATGTCATTTTGTGTCGGCTTGTAGGTTTATAGCACTAGTATTAGCTATTCATAAGTTCAGGTTAGTTGATAATTTATGAATGGAACTCTGCCTGATTTCCCATGGAACCTCGCCAAATTCACTGATCTTTTAATATAATATTATGACACGTTGAAATGAAATCATTTTCCAATGTAGGATTAGGAACAGGATAATCGCTATCCTTCTTATTATACCAATTCGCGCTAATAATTTGAAAACATAACTATAAATAATTATAATTATACGCTAGCTGTGTATATCTATATATGTATGCCTCGATGTTCTGGACTCAATGGACTTACAAACTAGCTTGCTATATTCAGGTCCATGTTCGCAGTTTTGTCATAGGTGTTTCACTTAAATGAAGGTTGGCCGCCTAAATGTGCAAAGTAATTCACATTTTACTCGAACCGAGCTCTTGTGAATGACCCATTCTCATTGGTCATCCGACCTTGCAAGGCCTATGATCTGTAAGCGTGCAGTGGTAGGAACCGTTCCCGCCGTATTGGCTCAGTGCGCCTCACTTGCTTTCACTGCTGATGAAAGTTCCCTTTTCTATGAATCATTTGACTGATTTGACTTTTAAAATATTACCCCAATCAAGGGGCTCCTCGATCACTGGATAGTGAGATTAGAGCGGGGATTAGACTAGGCAAAGAAATAGGTGTTTCTGATTTACCCCTCTCCTCCCCCTCTCCTCCCCCGCCCCCCCCCCCCCCTTACCTAGAAATACTTACCCCACCTAAAAGTTGGTTGACCTCCACTATTATTTTTAATGATTTTTGTTTTAACAAAACAAGCTTATTAAAGCAGGAAAACTAGTCTTCCTACCAAAAAACTTTTAAAATGGACATTTCTTATGTTTAAAGCAACTATTGTTCTGAAATTGATAGTTTTTTTTCGTTCCTAGAAGGTGGTTCCCTAAAAGAAATAAAAAGAAGGTTTTACCATCCCCCTTACCTAGTGTTCAGCTAGATAAATAGGAAAGAGGCCTATTTTTAGGCCTCGTATGCTATGACTACCGGTATTTTAAATTCTTTTAAGTTCCTGTCCCCGTGGAGAGAATGTTACGTTCCAGGGATGGACAAGTTAGTTGTTAATTGCTATATATTTTCGTGATTGCTCAATTTTAAATCGATGTTGTGATAGGCATTAATTTAGATCTATTTTTATAATAGTTTAATGACTTTCTAGATGGAATATGTGTATGATATTCATACTTGCATTTTATGGGGTTATAGGAATGTCAAATAGAATTTGTATCCAAAATCAGTTGCATGTTCAGTTGCTATTTTCTATTCAGGTCCATGGTCTCCTTGTGAAATATGGTATTTTCATTCCTGAGGACTCCCCTCCCATATCAAATAATTAAGTTATCCCCATCGATCCTTGCCACCCTTGCTAATTTAAGACATTGATATGAAAACACAGAGTGGCCATTGCGGTCAGGATAGTGAGAGGTATCCTATGGCTTTCCCCCAGTTTGGAAGATTGTGCCTTGTACCTTTCCCTACCCTTTATAGTTAGTCATTCAGATATACATGTACATATATATATGTACCGGTAAAGTATATCATAATTATAACGAAACCATTGTAAAATAGTAAGACAATTAGATTATAATCGAGTTTTTATACTCTGTACCAAAAGGCACTTTGGGAAAGTATTATCTTTGTTTTCGTTTAACAATTTTAGAGACTCACTCGAGTTTAGGGACTACTGTAAACGTATTTATTTTCGCGCAGATAAATTTTCGCGCACTAACTACTTCGACACCTTTTCACGCGTATTTAAATTCGCGCACTAAGGAGGTCACACACCCTGTGTAGGCAATAGTTATACCTTTCGCGCAGGATTTATTTTCGCGCACAAATGTGGGTGCGCGAAAATCGCGAAAATAAATACTGCGCGAACATTAATACGTTTACAGTATGTGAAGTTCTGACCATGAAGCTGAAGAGAATGATTATTTACCAAGGTTAGTGCGGTACGCTGAGATCATTCTATGATACATGGCTGCCAGTGTGAGTCCTAAAATCACATGGTGCATATTTCCATTCTTCCCGCTTCCTTATGTATGTGCACCATTGTATGTTGAACATTGCGATTGTAGTCACAATATGTGTTAGTGTCAGGTGACTCATTGAATTAATTTGGGTTAGAATAGTAGCCGGCAGGGCGCCAATAGTTCCTTACTTAAGCTTGTATTGACTTTGAAATTAGAACTTAGGTGGAGAATAATGCATGAGAAACGCCAGAATAGAAGATATATGTGGTCCGATGAATACGCATGACGAGTGTAGCACCCACAACATCCGATTGTTAAAGGATCATATATGAATAACAGAGTTAAACCTTTTCCTTGTTTACAATAATAATCGCTTATCTCCTTTGATATGAAATTTGGTGAACTACATTCTTTCTTTGTTGTTCGGACAATCATTTGAAAATACAAGTTGTATTGGATATATTTTCATCACAGTTCAACATTAATCACAATATTAGGGAGGTTCAGCAAGTCTAACCTATACGTAAACGTAAACATATCCGTACCTCTGATATACAAACATAGGCCTACGTTAAAAGGAAGAAAGAGGTTCAGCAAAACATGGTGGGAAAAACGTAACGTAACATATCAAGCAAAATGTTTCATTTCACAATTTATTTTTTATACGTAAAAATGCGACGTAATTCACACAAAAATACGGATACGGTGACGTAATTGAGATAAGTATGCTTGCGGAACCTCCCTATAATATTTTTTCTTACCCCGTGGAGTCATCGGTAAACCTTATTGATAAATATAAATTTATATTCCCTGGGATTTCTCAATCAAGCTGGTATTAATATTGATTGACACTAATGGGGGAGGTTCTCGTATGGGGGAAGTCCATACATGTGTCCTTCTCTTCTATTGTATTTCTGGTATTTTCAAGAGACCTCATATTGTCACCAGTACAAGACACTCGCACCACCCTCTGTCAGCTCCTGCATACAATATCATCTATGTCTGTAGCATGGGAGTGTCTGCTTCCTTGTTCCATTGTCACTCGTACAAGTACATCTGGGAGGGGTGGGGGGCTGGGGAGGGAGGTAGGATTTGGATAATTCCGTAAACCTTTTGCACTTTTATGTTCTTCTTGGCAACAGGCTCTTTACTTCCCAGTGTGTTCATCGCATATAGAAGGTGTGACGTTTATTGACTTGTTTTTATTCGGTGCGAGCACGTGTTATCTATACATGTAATCGGGATTTAACAATTTTTTACTTATATTTTATCCCCAATTTTAACCAAATGCATTGCATGATACGAGTTTTTTCACAAAACAAAGGTGACTTGCGCTCTCGGTCAGCCGCATAAAGTTCTCTCTTGGCCGTTTTTGGACGACCACGAGTTTCTTTGGTGATATGCTGAAAAAGTTATTGTATTTCAGATGTCTGGAGGAGGAATAATAATATTCCATTCCTGCTCCAACCGGGAGTTTTGGTCAGACGGTACAGACTAGGAATTGCCAATTTCTGTAGTGACCACCCTCCAGGGTATAGTGTACTTGTGCGTCAACAGGTGCCGTTGTCTTTGTGATTCCCGCCTTCAGGCAAGCAAGCAGACGACATTTTGCCGGGCCATAAGTCATATGTGAGCGAATAAATTATATTAACTCATTCCTGCACCAACGTGACCAGGGAAGTATTACTGGAATGAGTTTGAGTTTGATAGGGTTTATCAGGGATCGAATACAGAGTCAAAATAATTAATGCTATGATGCATAAAGTGGCCGATAAAGCGGGTGGTCAGCTCAGTGGCATGAGTACCATGTTGCTTGCTTGTGGCTTCGAACCCGGTGTAACAGTTCTAAATTACCCCCCTCATCTAATATACCCCCCGGTAATTTAGACCTTTGTTTCATTGATAATCTTACACCAACAATTCTAAAAGAACATATTGGGAGAGAAGGTCATATCTAATGCTTATGGGAAATAAATTAAAGATCACTTTGAGGGTCTAATAATGAAATTTATTGTAATTATGTATGATAATCCTTTTTTCTTTCTATTTATTTGAACTTAAAATATCATTATAACTCAATGACTATGGGAGCTTATTGCAAATAAAAAACAAAACAACTAAAATGTATTCAGTTCTGTCTATCAGGCCTGTACTGTATCCATTTTTACTTTATTCGTTATTACTTTTATTGTCATAATTAAAAGAATTAATGTTTCAATGGGGGTACATCAGTACAAGATTGGTAACACATACTGGGGGTATATTAGACCTAGGTTTAGTTTCCCCTTTAGGGGTACTTTGAACCTGGTGGGGGTACATTTGACCTAGGTCTAATATACCCCCGGGGGTACATTGAAACTGGAGGGGGTATATCCAACCTAGGTCTAAAGTAGCCCCGGGGGTATATTGGACCTAGGTCAAATGTACCCCCGGTACATTAGACCTAGGTTAGTTATACCGGGGGGTGCCCCTGATGGGGGGTACATTAGAACTGCTACACCTGGCGCAGCCCCTCAGGTGTCATCCTCCTTATTGCAGTGTGGATGCCAGGTACTCGAGGAAGACCACAGTTTAAGTCACCTAGTCATGGTAAAACAATGTAACAAATAAAAGAAGGATTAATTAACTACATTGAGGGGCTGCTGGTGCACTATTTGGTGCATAATCCCGAGGATAGCCAAACAGTGCATCGGCAGGCCCGACATGGAGGTTCTTAATCGTTTTAGTCTCTGCTTAAGGTGGTTATAGCCACCCGGACTGTTCAAGGTACATGTGATGACTTATCAGTTTAGTTTCAAATGATAATACGATAGAAATACTTATTTTATCAACTACTAACCTTTCCGTCCTTAATTCATGGAAGTGCAAGTTGTATGGGGAAAATGAGAATTGCCTTTTGGTATGTGGCTATTGATATGCATGCAGCCTCTGCATACAGAAGTGATGAATACACCTGATCATGCAACAACAAAAACGATACTGGGAACCTTACATGTGATAATTCTGTGTATGCTTCAACCTGTTGAAGGCATGTAAAGATTGCAAACCTTCATTGCTTCTACTCACGGCATACATCTATCAATTTTTTCATTTTTCTTTTTTTTTCATTTTTTTTTTTTACATTTTTTTTACCAGGGCTAGTTGTGAAACTGTAGCTGCGCCCGGGTTGGAACCCACAACATGCTGCTCATATCATATATGCCAGTGAGCCAACCCAATGCTTTTGACCACTTAGCCACCCCACATGCCCTCCGTAATGTTAAGACTTCCATATCTTGCTTCCAATATTTCGGTTCGCTTTGGAAACTGTAACCTTCAGGTTTTTGCGCGGTGTTGAAGCTGGAGAAAAATAGGCACCTCACTGACCGTGTTCCTTTTGGAGACAATTGGTAAATGGGTTTCTTAATTGAATCCCATTCATTAACCCGTTTCCTCCCTTGGGTTGCTGCATACGGTATTTCAACTTTTTTGTATAGCTCTTTCTCTATGATTTTGCCCAATATTACAAATTACTAATCCTGTCACTGTTAGTCTGAAAGTGTCAAAGACAATATCAAATTACAGTAAATTGATTCTTAGATTCTTGCTGCATGCTCCCTTACTATTCTATAAAATAATAAAGTTTTATGTGTTCCAATATATCAGTGTGCAATGAAATAACAATGTATACCTTGTATTCTATATATGAGCCACCATCGCTGATAACACTCCTGATTTTCTTAAGTGGATACCGTCTGATTGTAATTATGTATGAATAAAACGAAAGGGTTTATGTCAAACATAATTTTAGTTCGAAGTTCGTCTCATCGCCGTGAATTCAGTCGCCTGCATGAGAGCTTTTGAAATCTGAATCACAGGTCGCCGGTTTATTTTAACAAGGGAAAAAAGAGGGTGTTCATGCTGTTTTACATACTTCCTAATGTTTGGTCATGATTTGTTGCTGTGTTTGCTCACATTAAAAAAGCCTGAACATTCAACATTGGCGAAAGCTTTAATGTACGATGTAGGTTATTTGTACTTGACTGGTTGGAAGGGTGACCTTTTATTCATGTGTGTAGGAGGATGAATAGCAATCCAGTCATTTTATATTCAGACAGGCTCCAAGAAACGGTTCCGTTTCAAGACATTCCAGCCTTCCTTCCACTTTATATATGCCATGTGAATAATATTATATTACCTTTTATATAATTTGTTTAATTACAAAACAATGTCCTAGTTCTAAAGATTGTGCAACAAGCGTCAGTTGAAGAATTAGGGTTTTCCTCACCTCACGTGTCTTAGAAGAATAATGATTACCCATGCCTCGTGGGATTTTACATTGTATTGTAGATTTGGGGGTCGATTTTGTTGGGACAGTTAGGTTTATAAAAAAAAATGCTTTTCCGCCTGGAGCGATTAAGTTTCTTTAATAATTTCTGTAACCTCGCAAAGTTCCAGGTACATTCTTATCGGGGTGTCTAGGGGTTCCGTTGTCTATTGGCTGGAGAAAATTTAATTAGTGTCTTCCTAAAAAGTTAAATATGTATCCACGAAGACCCTTTTTAGAATGGGACATTGAGCGACTGAACCATGTAGATGTATGAATAGATAAATCCCTATCATTCACTGTCCCTTGGATTCCCTCATGCAGGTGAGAAAGGGACCTTCAGTGGAAGGGAATATTTGCTTGTATCACAGATCGAGACAGCCTCTAAAATAACAGTTGTGGTAGAAAATATATTTATAGAAAATAAATTTTCATAATGTTAGGTAGAGAAAGGTGGAAATTAAATTAAATTAAAACCCTTCTGATAAAAAAAATGTCTAGCAATTTCTTCCCATTCAACGATCCTAACCAGAAATATTTCCAATATCTCCAATTAATAATGTGAAATTTCATTTAGAAATTTTCAATAGCATTTTTGACAACCGAATTACAACAATGGCAATTCCCCAGTGAACACCACTGCTTTATAAATCCAGTCTGTCTCCAGCAGCAATGCTTCACATGAGCAGCTGTAATCGAATCACATGTATAATTGGAATTGAATTTCTTGGTAAGTTTCCACTCGACCCGATCCGATGACAAGAAGAGGCCTCTTCTTCTCCTCCTGTGGAAAGGTTTCCAAATAAACTGATACATGCGAGAGAGCTTTGCATGTCGCTATTTTTAGGACCTATAATCCTCCTATGTACACCCTCCTTACATATACTTCTCCTGTAGTCCCTGTCACAATATTTACCCGTGTTTTACGCTGATTTGAGAGTATCTGTGAGGATGAGAGGCCGTGGAGAACTGATTCCATTCCTAAGACACCTTCCACTCCTGAATGATTGCTCACAGGATTGCCATCGACAGATGTGTGGCCATATCACATATACATGTATTATGTTACAAGAGAAAGCCCATTATATTTTTATTCAACACACCTATGCAAGTAAGCTGGCTTGTTTATTCGGAGACTGAAGGTTCTTGTTACAAAAATTATATACTTTTTGTTGTCTTATTTCTTCTGGGTTGGACTTGAAATTTCACACTCCTTATCTCATCCGAATCAAAACATCTTTTTCTATATTAAAACACATGTTTTAGTAGGATACATCTATTCAAGTGATAGTCCCTGTTAAATGCCATGCCCTAACTGTCATAAGTTTAATATATCTTCAATCCATTTATGATGATCACAATTAAATAATAACCACCCATATACTGTTGGTATATGTGCAGTTCTTTTTTAAAAGACAGTCCGCTGAACGTTCAGTGATGTAGAGCGCTCAAGCGACATTATTTATTCCCATGACATATTGGGGACCTTTTCATGGGTTTTCGTTCCATGGATCAAATGGTTAAACTCTATGCATTGACCTCTGGCTTTGGTTTACTATTATTCACAGTGACATGGGCTCAGTGGTGAGATTCGTGTCTGGGGCTTTATATGGAATGTTGGACCGACTCGAGTCCACCTTATTGTGATTAAAGCTTATATGAAATTCTGTTATCATCTCCGTGTACACAGGCTTTTCATTCACCCGTGTCCATGATAATACAAGGTAATACTACTTATAATCTTTAATGATGCGTTTCCATGGTTACGAAGGGTCCTCCTCTTCATTTGAAGTGGGTCTTTTGTATATTTATGCACTTCCCCTACAATGTTCTGTATATTTATGTGTTAAGAGAGAACGTTCCTGTTTGATAACAAGGTGCGGATGCGTTTCATGATGAATGGGATTTGTAAGCTCATTTAAATATTGTGGGTTTTTCTGTTGTACCAACTAACATTTAACACATCATAAAGTCATGAGACGCATTCCCTTTAATGTATTTGGATAAATTATTCTGTCTTGTTTTCATAGTTTTATTCATCTGTTAATTTTAGAAATGATGCAACAACTACAATTTCTGAAATTGGGTACACGTATGTGCCTAAGATGGTCTTTTCTCAATTCTTTATTTAAAAGTAATCGATAATTATCATGTGTATATTACAGGCTTCGATCATAACGTTCCTATATTTAAAAAAAATCCTATATTCTCCTATATCTTAGTACTTTCCTATTTAATTGCGATATTTAAAAAAACTTTTGATATCTGATATGCTCTTCCATTTACTTTGTACATAAACAGATTATTTCGATCACGCTTTTTAAATTTTGATGGATCCATATTACATGGTGAAGGTATATTGGCCATTTGGATAGGATGCTGTATGTGGAATTAATCATTTGGTGCATCAAAATTTTAAAAAATGGAGGATACCACATTGTCAGTTATCTACATGAACTTGTCTTT
Organism: Sthenelais limicola; assembly: GCA_942159475.1. Taxonomy (NCBI): domain Eukaryota; kingdom Metazoa; phylum Annelida; class Polychaeta; order Phyllodocida; family Sigalionidae; genus Sthenelais; species Sthenelais limicola. Next base: position 62,637,220 of record OW804097.1, on the reverse strand, counting down.
CATCAGGCAAAAAATAGATATTTCCGATTTATCCCCCTACCTAGAAAACTCTTCAAATGTACATTTCTCATGTTTAAAACAACTACTTTTATTAAATAGATGATAGATTTGTTTAAGTTCCTATTCTGTGTGTGGGGTGGGCTTAGGACACCAGCCTGGTTGACTTGATGAGTATAATATGCTTAAGTAAAGTTCAAAGTAATTGAGAATATACCAATGTTGCTAACATTTTTATGTATATTTCCGAAAAGGTCTTCCTATAAAATTCCCATATAATTTTGCCAACACCCTGTTATGAGGCCTGCTATTCATTGTAATATGAATGAAAGCTCACATATATTAAAATGGTCAGGCTTTCAGTGACAATAAAATAAAAGGCAAACAGAAACATGCAACGAACATCTAGGACTAAAGACTGTTGAAGAAACCATTTCGGAGTTGTTATTCCCTCGCCTCAACCTTGTTCAGAGTTATTATAATAGAGTGTTGTGGAGAAGCTGGCATTGACCTCTGGGTCAAGGACCATGTCCTATTGAAGGTCATCGCTCCCCCAGGAGTAAATATTCCTACTGGCCTATGATCAAAACGGTGCCCTCTTTATCTTGACCCCCAAGAGGTAAAGCATCGGTATTTGGGGTGAAGGTAGCTAGGTTCTCTGGGAGTGCTCTCACAGGGGTTATCTACTAGAGAGTTGAATGTCTAGCCTTGGGACAGATGGACTTCTGTCGGCATATGTGCCTACGGTGCTTATTATAGAAAATATTGATACCCTTTCCCCTGGTTTCCCCTGTCCATCTGAACTTCCGAGAGTGATATTGTCTGCTTTTACTCATTGTCGTGTGATTTTCCGTTTCTGATGAAAAAAGATATATTAAACTATCTAATCAATTACTCCTTAATGAAAATATTGCTCTCAGTGTCAGACTTTCACACTGATTATGTTTTTTGTATGACGAACGGCGAGAAATGAGAAGTACACGTTCGTGTTTGAATATCTTTAGACTGAACACCTCAGTCATTAATTTTGCGGCAATGAGCATCGTCCTTATCCGAACCTGAGCACTATTGAACAAGGATCCATGCCTGATCTCCCGTCAATACTCGGCAATTCTCGGCATGAATGAGAATATAACCCCTCCAGTGATATGGGTAATATCATGGTATCCCCCGCTATGCTAACACCTTTGCTGAATCTAATGTTATTAAATGCCTCATGCTTCCACCTGCCTGCACTATCGGCCATTCTGAGGTCATCATACCATGTGCACATGTTTTGCATACCCACAGTTTGTGATGACGTTTGCTCACATGTGTCAAAACCTGTCAAAGGGCTGTGGATATGGATAAATAGTCAGGCCCTTCAAACATGAACATATGGCTATCTAGCGATACAAAGGGAATGGTTGCTCCTAGAGCATTGCACAAATATACTAAACTAGCACTTTACCTGCTGGACAAGACCACATTGTCTTTCCTATAAGCACGAATCAGACAGGTGGTGATGGAGGAAGTGTGTACCAGCTCAGAGTAAAAGAAACTCTGAGGTACCAGAGTGCTAAAGTTTAGTCTCTAAATTATTAATTCATTCTTTCATTCGGTGTTAAACCTTAGAAACCCTTTCATGATCAATTGCTGTTTTCAATAAAATTTCTTTTTTTTTAAAGATTTTATTTGCGTTCAATTTCGAGATAACCCAATATTCCCTTGATACACAACAAAAAAGAGATTGACGTATGATCAATTTTGAAATTACATACTTATTTTTTAACTTTTATACGATATGATTCAGATGGATATGTACGGATGAACGGATCAGTTTGTTTTACATGACCCTTTTTACGTTCAGAGTTAATAAATAACATGAGATTTGATAATACAAAAACATGCATTCATTTCATATAAAAGAAAATTAATATGTATAACTGTGCATATAAACCTGTAAAATAATATACTCTGCTATTTAATTTCAAAGGCTGGCTGTGGTGAAAAAAATCTTAAAAAGAGTTCCAGGAACTCGAAATATGAATATCGATCCTATAGATCTCGCAATGTCAAGTGTGGACAATACTGGTAGATCTGCTTCACTGTGCAATGGTCATTGTCTGGCGTGGGAGTGGTCGGACAATATAGTATCAGTATACTTGCCATGGCTGAGAGGAAACATCGCACTGCTCAAGGGCTTAATCCATAGTTAGTTTTAGCATGTTCCTACGAACATTATTGGCTTTAAATCAGACAGATAAGATAGCTACCATTCCAAACCACCTCTTGTATTATTTTGCATTATCTCTTAGACTGTCACCGAGTTCTCTAATATAGATTTAATGTCGTTCTAAAAAATAGCTTGATATTTTGCTCTGTAAATGATCTAAAGAGACCGCCTGTATCCATTTTAACTTCAGAAGTGCAATTTGTGGATATATATCCTCAAATATGTGGCTTTCCTCGCGCTTGGACCTTTTTATTTAATCCCATTTCGTACCAATAATACCATGCGCATCAGAACATTGGATTGGTATGTTACATTTACCCCCTCCGTGAATAAACCCGATAAAGAGATTTGGGTTTCGGTTTGTCGTGGTAAGAAATTCAATTTAATGATAAACCCCTTATCTCTCAGCATGTTGGCGCCAATGGGAGATAAAGTGAATATCTTGGCGATAATATGAATTAGAAGATCGCTATATGCGAAGTAGATGTTAATGGTTGGCCATTGGCCGGTCACTGACCAATGCATACTCAGTTTCCTCCTTACTGACCCTATAGAAACAATATTTAGATATTCCATATTCGAATGCCTCGTCTTCAATTAGGAAAATTCAACTTCATTAATTTTGAGGTCACAATGTTACAATAGGCTTCAATAAATGGTAAACAAAGTGTTTGTTTCTGATCTAAATTTCGCCGTAAACAGGTTATCATCTGATGGTCTCCACCATTTATTTTAACAATGTGTTTTAATTTTAGATTTTCTGCCTTCTAATTGTTTAGAAAGATTCATTACTATATTAATTGTTATCCACTGTAATGGCACATATATACTCTGTACTAGGGCGTCATGACGAACAATTGTTGGTTAATATTTTCGTGTGTTTATTAAAAGAATGTTTATTAAAAGAATCCTTTTGGATACAATGACATCTAGAGCCGGAAAATAGAATCCGTGCTTGCGTAATGATGTGTTAATGTTTTATTGTCAACTTTTTACAATCGTCATTGGAGAATGTGCATGTTGACTCAGACTCTCCTATTCTCATATGATTCCGGAATCGACACCAAATACAGAGGCTCGTATAGCTGGAACAACAGTATACGAGTGGCCTTTTTTGGGTAGGACTCTCTGTATCTTTTATATCAGTATTTTTGTAGCTGGCCATTGGTCAGATAAATATTTCTGGGTGCGGAATATGTTCGATTAGCTCATTTGTAATACTCCGAGCGAAAGCTTTGTGATTGGCCACTATGTCCTATCTATCAGTCGTTCTAGTATCAGTGAGATTTAGATAGTAAAAGAGGTTGTGCTACAGCATGGAAGAACATTGTATACAAGATACCCGAGAGATAACATGTTGGATGTATTCATATACCGTTTTGGCACAATACATAGGGAACTAATACTAACAATACACTGCACTTGGATTGTCAGCATCATTGCCGTATTGGAGTGGCATAAATAGCTTGTGGCGCTAAGCTCTCTTATGCGCCCTTGTGTGAAGATACATCCAGAAATAATACGCATACTGGACCGAATTCATTCCTATATATATGTAGCATTTATCATTGACTTGGAATACATGCACTGGAGGTCGTGAATTCTTTTAAGCTAATGCAAACGATTGCTTACCTGGATTACGGTATAGAAGCGATATTCATTTACTTCAAGCAAAAGCAAGTTGCAGGAAAGAAATATAATGACTGAGTTGATTATATTGTAGTGTTAACAATAATGTATTATATGCGTATACAAGTGCCACAGTTAGAACGGTATATATATGCATATATATAACAAAAACTGGTTTGCCGATCTCCTATCATAGATCACCTAGACTCTTAGGGATCTAAGGATATGAAACAGTCATATAGAACTGATCTAAATAGAACTGTGCTTTGTATCGATGGCAATATGCATTATTTCAAATGTTAACTATGCTGAAATATATATATACGATATGCTGTAGTGAGTATACGGGAGGCATTCGGACCCTTCAGTTCACGAAAGTCTAAAACCATATTCAATAGATAGTGAAAAGTTAAGTCTACCAGCCTTTATCCATTAAGCCTTCTAAACTTGTTCGCTGCTTGTTTTCCTGTTCTATATAAATCATTTTGAACGAGGATTAAGTATAATAGAACACCGTTGCACCTTGGGACAATTTCTTTTAATAGATCAGCCGACCACTTGGTAACTATTGTGACAAGGTTCTCCTGTATAAAGCATGGTCATCAATGGCGATCCATCAGTGAGAAAACAGGAAAACTATCATCGGTTCTATTTAGGGATCTGGGGATTATAGGGAGGAGAAACGCTCATTACTCTTTAACTACAGCATACCTGCCAGTAAAATGATTCCCGCGGCTGGTGGCAGCTTCATTCCTGCCCTCGGGTCGTTTTTCGCCAAGAGTGAAACGTTTGACGAGATGTTTTACCATCACAAACGTTCAGATTCAACCGATTCTTCGACATCCAGAGAATACCAAAGGGAGCCGCACCCTTTTTTTGTAAAAAATACACCCAGGTCGGCATCGGAGGCAGACATTTTCGCCAACAGGCAGAAGCCAGGGACATCGGCAGGTGATGATGGGGAAAACGTGGAAAAGGGGGAGAATCGAGTTGAACCAAGACAAGTCCTACTCAGGCCTAAGAGACTCAACATTCCGAGAGACTTTGCCAAGCAAAGGCGATCGGAGGGAGATGTTTGGCTGACAAAAAGCATGGAAGAACGGCAGGTTGGCTATCCTATACCACAAAGATATTCCGCTCTGGGCAATGAGAACGCATATCATGAGAGTTTTGCAAGGTCATGGCGATCGGATAGTTCGGCCAGCAGTAATGATATGTCTTCCTACACTGGCGGCACTGGTTCCTCCCCTCAAAAGAGCCCCTCGGACGAAATGAGCAGATCTCTTCTTCCTGAAACCACACCTAATGCAGACACGAGAGGGGGGAGTCCTGTTCCACTCGGATACGGATCCTTCAAGGAAAGCCCTACGCAAAGTAGCATTGAGACTTTATATGTGATTAATGACCGACAGATCGCTCCAGACTCAGAAATGGATTCTCTCTCAGGCTCACCCTCCGAGGATTTACACTACAAGAAAAACCATTCGAAGTTCCGAAATTTGAGGCACAATTTAACGCCAGAAATCATCAGGAAACGCAGAGAGAGGAGGCGAATATCAATTGGAGATATCCCCATGGCTATTGATGACGTTGCGCTTCATGAGAGACGCCAGTCGTCACCAGTGCTCCTAAGAATGGGAAACATCGACGATGTTACGAGGGACTTCAAAAAACTAAGATTCAGCGACGAAATCTCCGAAGAAATCTCTCCCAATGGACGGATCGTACGTGCGGAAAAGGACCACAGTCCTTCCAAATTTGAACAAATAAAACATTCTTTGACCCCTGAAATTATTAGAAAAAGGCGTGAGCGCAGACAAATGTCACATAGTGATGTGTTGGCGGGTGTAGACGTTAGTAAACTTCACAAAAGAAGAGGCTCTTCTTCTGCTGTTCTTGACCTAAGCCCTAGCAAAGAGGGGAAATCGTTCATGGATTTGTTACGTAAAAAGAGAGGCAGACGACATCCTCACAATAGTGACGTCAAATCCCTTCCTCTAGCCAAAGTCCCTGAGACAACCACCATTGATCAGTCATGTTATTCCCATTCTATGGTAAGTTTGCCCTGCATAATACAGTATATATGTAAACCCGTGTCCGTAGGTACCATATTTTGCTACAGAACTCAGGGAACGGGTTTAACATACACCTTCTTGCTATCGGTGATTTTTTATCTTTCTGTATATATTATGTTCTATAGTAATATTAATTATGTTTCTATTATAACGAGGAAGACCGTTATTTCCCCAGGTCATGTTATGTAAGGAAGTTAATACCCAGAAATATTTGCTACCCTGATTTTATCAAATTTATGTCCAATTCGGCAAACCTTAAACAATTAAGGTATACAATTACATTCCAATTCTTTTATCCTGTTAAGGCTTACCTGAGATGGGTTTAATTTGGACTCTTTCTCTTCCTGTACATGGCTTAAAGTGTATTATAATTATATCATGATTTTAAATTCAAGGTTAAATAATAAAAGTATGAATTTGATTGGGGCAAAGAGCTTAACGTTTGGTAAATTTTCTACCAGGCTAATACATGGGAATTTGTGAGATTCCTGGGTCAAGAGTGAAATTCGATTAATTAAGTTCATCTGCTAAAGCAATGGGATTTTATTTCATCATTCTTCTATGCCAACCATCTGACCTTGTGTCAAGAAACATTTTTCGCTATTTTAACCGTTCTATATTTCTGTTCTAAAACTTCTTCCGTAATGGAAGAAAATATGCAATTACATAGTCTACATCACACCTAATTCCATGGGGAAAGGCGACACTGATATCAGGAAAACCCTTCAATATAAATAATATGCCCATCATGAATGACTCTTGTTCATGAAGTATATTATCGTGTTGCATTTTCATCGTCTATTAACTTTATATACTAGTATGCTGTATACATGCACACCAGCGTTTCAAGCCCCAGATAGCCCGACCATTATCTTAGCTTATCAAATCCTGCAGATTAGCCATATATCTGTCGAGGGATTAAAGCTAAATGGATTAGTCTGCGGAACGACGTAACTCTGGAATATTAGTTTCTAGAGCGGCTGAGATCTGAGAGAAACCATCACTCTCCCTGCGTCACATGTGACGTAGTGAGACTCCGAGGAGATCACTGGAGGAATTTCAATTCAGGGGAACGAGCAAACAAGGGATTTGCTCGAGATATTGCACAGGCCAAACTAGTTACTAAAATAGAATAAAATGCCACCTGTGTTCCGTCTGTATAGATTACGATGGAGCTATTATTATCAGAACTTCTTAAACTGCTCGCAATACAAATCTTTCCTAGGATAAATAGCACTCTCCAAGCAACAAACTTTTATCTCGTTCCGTTCTTAAAATAGGATCGCCCTTCAAGTATGTTAGGTATTGGACTATTTATAGCATCTGTCATATATTATTGTAATTATGTAATAATCTGGTGCTAATGCCATCGAAAAAAACTATCTATATTTCCGATCGTGTGCCCATGTACGCAAGCCTGACATTGAGTTGTTTCCCTGTGTCTCAATGTCCATATTAATTACTACATTACTCCTCAGGTTGTCTCAATGGCCACTCTGTAGTGCAAAGTACCTCATCATTATTTCTACCGGGCACCGACGCATGCATTCCAAATTACCTGGGAAAGATTGAAAATAATTACTTACTTGGCTAATTTGCGGCTAATTATAGAAATTGAAACACTGACATGGGCAGGGGCTGACCTAGTGTTGCTAATTAAATTCTGGAGGATCAATCAGTTAATTAATATGCATCGCCTTGCGTATAACTTATTGGCATTAAAATGCCTGTGACCGTGTGGTCGGCACATGGTGACATGTGTCTGGGAAAATATAGTATCAAATTATAATTTAAAAATTGGTATTTGTCCACTCTTACTGAATTTATAAGATAGTGTTATAGGACAAGCTATTAGTTAATACAGGGGTGACGATCGTAACCCAGCTATTTCAGTCCAGGCCCAAACCCTCAGATCAGATAAGAATGGTATGTCAGTGTTTGGACGCCTACTTCGCTGATCGGTTTCCTGGCCTAGGTCTCTGCGGATGTTAACTAGTACGTATACATTAAATTTGTATTAAGTACATTCATCGATTAGAAGATCTCAGTTGTTGTCGAAAAGTTTTATTGGCTGCTGACTAGATTTAAATTTAATTTACATGAAATAATGAAACACATTTCTGCTGAGCAGGTATTCTCAAGCGCTGACATCTAAATATAGGAAAAAACATTTACTAAATTTAAATCATATTCTATACAATATAATCATGGAAACCCCTAAAAAACTGTTTTGGACCACTTAAGTCCATTCTAATCAAAAATAAAACCAAGGAAAAAAAATAGGAAAACAAACCATAAGTAGGCGACAGACCAAAACTATTATGGTTATTAACGTGCATGCATATGTAATATACACGTAGTCTCGGACAGGAAAAAATAACCAGGATGAAACAAGATAACAGTGACACTCCCGATCCTATGAATCATATCATTTGTTTCAGAGGATTAAATGAAAGCTCCCCTTACAGATTAATCTCTGACCCCCAGCAGACCTTATCTAGCAGTGATACTGGAATTTAGGGGTTTTGTTTCTACCCATGGATCAGAACGTCAGAAACTGTACAATCGGCCTCTCTAAGATTAATATTTATTAGATTCTGATAAATTAAACTGAAGAATGGTACTGAGTATATTTAGAACGACGTTGATTCAAAACTGTTCTTTTGTCATGTTGAACTTTATTTCGAACCTCACTTTTGTTTTAAATTTGGGTTATTTGAGAAGATTGGCGAAGGCTAATTGTACATTTTCTGGCGACTTGACCCATTATGTAATATGTATATTCCACCGTCTGCGTTAGATAGTATGCCCGGGATAACGATATTTTTTCTCACGATGATGCTGTTGAGTCAATAATATGATATGTACTCTGGTCTAGTTAGCACTGACAAGATGTAAACATCTCTACAATAGGATTTTGATAGCACTTGATTTCGTCGGGGGTTTTGACTTTTGACATTATTCTTTGGATACATCACATGTATACATATGGTTTCAACTATTGTCATATTGTGGCATATACATGCTCTGTTGTATCATGTTCGGTACTGTAATGTCAATGATCGCTACGATGCTTTTTCATTCAATCAAATCCTGGCGTTTCCATTTGATTAATTCTTAACTTTTACTAAAAGCATGTCAGCACTCACCAAGGGGTCACAAGGGGTCTTTCCATCACAACTGTTACACTAATGATCGATTGATTTATTATTACCTCCTAATCAAATTACAATGGTTACACACACACACACCTATCCAATAGAACACATATTAGATGAAGGCTCTGATGGAAAAAAACAATAAAAAAGATTACAAATTGAAGGCAAATGTATACAGGCACTCAACACTGTCGAACCTAATGGAATGAATATAAAATTACAATAAATGGGAACTATTGCGTTTGTAACAGTATATAATGCAACCTCCACAAAAATCACTGAAATTGCTAAAAACGCAAAAACCTGCAAGAATTAAATCATAGACATTTTAGAGATGAGCTAGTCTTTGGATCAGAAGAAACCCAAATATCAGTAATATGTTATTTTCATCTAAACTCAGTTGAAGTTTAATAGGTTATAGGCTATAAGCCTATTTTGTCTCCTACTGCACAAAATAATGCAAAACTGCCAGCTGATTGTGCAGTTTTGCAGTTTCGGAAAAAAAAATCAAAATCGGTTCTCCGAAAAAATAAAAAAGTATCATATTTCAACATCCCCAAAGACATCATGAGTTAGAAGCTGTTCCCAGTGCAAACATACTAATAAATGAATAAATCACACAAAATTTTTAAAAAAAACAACCCCAACTTTAAATTTTACCTTCGCATGGTCCATTCTATGTCATGCTAATTTACTCAATATACCAATCACTCAAAATGTTTTTCAACTGATACAGTGTAATTAGCAGGACCTCACGACACACATGTGCTCATATTCTCAAAGAAATAATATAGGATTAAAAGAGTTTGCCATTTTAAGGTCCACAGCGTATAGGCTTTAATATGACTCCGCACCTCACTGTTCCAACGAATTTGCGGCGCGCGTGTAGCGTGAAGGGTGGGTGTGTACTGTGTGTGTGTGGGGGGGGGGGGGGAGTGAATTCTAAATTTTCATGGAAATTTTACAGTAACCCCGTACAGGAACAAAGCGCTTTCAAAAGTGACATATTTTTGTAGTCAATGGTGCAATATACCATTTCAGTGTTTTGTATATTAATCGGAATGTTTTATATATTTACAAGAGTTATTATTAAACATATTTAAAAAAGAATTATTCATGTCGCCATCCCGGCACCAGTCCTCGAACGAACCTCAGACACCAGTATAGTACTTTCCCATGCTATAATATAGAAGTGGGTAGATTCTAGTACGTTTCTCCCTGTCACTTTAGGCACAGCTGTCGATAAAGGCCAATAGAGAATTTATTCACTAACTCTTAAATATATTATTCCCAGAGTACACATGTGTCCTTCACAGGTTTCACATGCCCAGCGCAAATATTTCATGTTTTTATAGCCAATATCCATGATGATACGATGCCATATTCTAGTCTTGATGTAGCATGGGAAATGATATATAATTATATAATCTTTCTTTAGATTTTCTCATAATTGTTGATTATTATTGATTGGTCTCGGAAAAGGGAAAATTGATGCTTATATATAGGTTATTTATGAATATAAATAATACTGGTACAGTGATAACATACAAATTCCCTTGACTTTTGGCCCTGGACAAATTCAGTTCATGTTTCATCTATAATTCTCATATATTGCGTTCATATCAAATGAACAATTGGAGGGGTGGACACATTTTGGTCCCTATACTTAGCGTCGACTGCCATCTGTCCACCGAACAACACCCATTTGGAAACTCACAGAAAACTGGCATGATTCCTCGGATTAAAGCCATGAAACATTCCTGGAAAACGAGGGCATTACATGATCGTGTGTGTGCTTAGCCAACAATAGTATGCGTGTATGTGCCTTCATTGTCATGTGTTTTTTTTCTGATAATTTATCTGCCATTAATACTCTACAAAGCTGCGATGACTTTAAGTTCTTTGAAAGAAGTAATTGTTGTTCCAACAATATTCACCGAACCTGGCGTTATATAAAAGTTATGTACTGCTGACGTTACGGTTAGATCGATGTCTTCTTCAATTTGTTGCTATGTAGAGTTATATTCGCTATGATCCGTTTTTGTGATTTCCTGCTGCTATACTTTGTTCTGGTAATAGGGAGATCAGAGGGAACTATAGCTCTTGGGTAAGGATAACTCGTTATGAATATGCCAGTATAGTATTCAGCACTCAATGCTATATTGGGGAACGTTCCAGTCTAGGCCCAAAGTTGAGAGTCCCTTCAAACGGGGGGAAACCTGTCGCCTCAAACCGCAAAGTGCCATTATAATTCCATTAAGACCGCAAAATGTCATTATATTCGCATTAGAACGCCGTGTCCTGGGCCAGGAAACCGATTAGCGAAGTAGGTGTCTAATTACTGACATACCATTCTTATGTTATCTTATCAAGGTTTTGGACATTCCATGGTCATCATGTAAGACCTCGCGTATACCATTGCCTTGCTCCTTTATTTCTGTATCATATCTGAACACAATAATGTTCATAGATTATGTCCAACATAATAGGATTAGATTTCGCCAAATGATATCAACAGGCCAGATTAACTAATTACACTGGACATTTTGTTCTAGTAAGATTGTCCATATCTTTTTTTAATTTGATTTTTAAAGTCAACGTGAACCTTTTCAATACTAGATTAACACAAGTAACAGCGGTACGGTTGAGTCCACATAACAATTATTTCTGTTCTATACTACGGTATATAAAAGGCCTTTCCACATTCACGAATTTAGTGCTAGATATAACTTCACAGTGAGTACTTAATGCAATGGACTATCTTAATTGATAACAATTCATTATGAATTACTTGGATTTTAGTAAAACAATCTGTGAAGATTGTCCACTTATGGTATGAGCGGTAGTTAGTACGTGCATCATACATGCATCTCGTTTACTATCAGAAAAACCCATCAGGCTTTGGTCTGAAGGTTTCAAACCAAGTACTAAAATAGACGCTTTCTGTTTACTGTTATTTCCATGCATGAAGATGTTGTCCACTTCACACTCATTTGTCTTATTTGAATATAGATATGAAAACAAAGATAATCATTGTATTCTGACATGGTTGGCTCGGGCTGAGACAGTAATTGCGTTGTGACATTGTTACTCTCACTTTGGGGTAGAACCGGATGGTAGATTTCCCACTTGAGTAAAGCTCTGGAGAGGAGCCACGAGAGCTCCGCCCCCATATATACCCTTACCCTTTCCACTTTTACTTTATCTTCTACATTTCTTTGTACAAAAGATGCGTATTTTCATATCATACCCTTGTCGGTCTTTCTTCAAAGCCTTTTGTATTTCTTTTCGTCGTGTTTCTTATGTACTGAAAATAGGCCTTTTAAGCATTGCCTGCCATCTTGTATCTAGATACTAATGTCCTCGTCCAAGAATTGCATTATCTGTTGAGGAATATACGGTCCTTGGACAAGGATATTGAATTCAATTATTTTACTGTTCGCTAAACTACGGCCTAGTATTTAACCTATTAACTCTACTATAACCCCATCCCCATTATTTCACCAGTAATTTAGCTTAATTTTTTTTAGCCTATTGATGTATATCGTTATATATATCGTTACTTTAAGAAAGACGTATAGTAAAACTTATAGACCGAAGTAATCGTTACCTTGGTTATTTCCCACGTCCCGATTAAGCATGTTGGTATTGAGGCATTGAGATCGGGTTTTCTTAAGCATTTAATCTCCTACACAAGGTGACTTAATCCTTGAATCGGTCGGCCAATGCAAAGCGCCCTCCGCAGATCCCAGGCGCTATTGTAAATGTGTAACTCCTCTGTGTCCGTCAACCAATTAAAAGGAGATTCTAAAAGATTCGACAAACTGTGGGTGGAGCCTCTTGTCGTAACAGAAAAAGTAATTTAAAAAGCGACGGGACTTATTAAACATTTCAACAATTTTTCGAAATGTGCGTATGTCGCCTCCATGTCCTTCTATTTGGATTACTACAGATTGTGGTTTCCAAGCTTTGCCATTCTCCCCTTTTGATCTATCCATTATATTTCCCTTCCGTTTCCTCAAGGAGTGCATACAATATGTAACTTATCTCATATTCATTATATTCTCATAAATTATCGTTTTCTGAACTAGGTATATGTCATTTAGTTAGTTTCCGGTCACTTCCATTGTCTTATGAATCCAAATTATGTTGATTTGTAATTAGTTTAGAGGATATGGTTTATGCTCACTTGCTGTACTATATAATTTACTTGTGTAAAAAGATTATAGGCATAGCATTAACAAAGCCAATTCTACAATTGAGCGCTTGGCACTAAGCACTACTCATCTCAGAAATGGTTGCCAACAAAGTCAAACGAATTTTGCTACATTTTTGTTCTTTTCACCAAACGCCCCAGGAAAAATTCTTACAAAGAATGTTTTAGTCTTTAGTCTATATAGATTTACAATACCTGCATTATAACATTTCCTATGAACTTGCCAATGTATGACTATAGAATCCGTCATATAATGGGCTGAGAGAGCTAGCTATCGATTTAGCGGCAAGATATGCGACTACTGATATCTTATCCAAAACTAGCACTATTCAATACATAAAGAGATACCTCATTATGTTATATTTTATTCCATTTCTGCTCACCATTATATTCACAAAGTGCCACGACAAGATATAGTTTTATTAATAACTGATAGTTTGATAAAATGTTAACATTTCTGTCTCTCAGTTACCCTGGCACCATCCCCTAAAATATGATTTAGAACAATATTTTTAATTTACTATTACTTCAGGATGAAGTACGAATTATGGTTTCTGTTTCGGGCGTATGTAAATTATGTACATGTATGTATGTGCTTACTGATTATCTTCGTTCACGAAACGATATAGTGTATACCTGACATAATATCAGATACATCAGTATGGATATCTTCACCTTTATCTCAGACAAAGTATGCTTCTTCTTAGAGTACAAACACATATATGCAATCATCCTGGTAGCCATGTTGGAAAAGGATAATATAATCCTCTGTTAAAGACACAAACCTCTTACACGCCTTGATCCCCCTCCACCTACATATATTTGAATATAGTAGGTCAACCCGTGTTTAAGCGTTCTTGAAGTGGAGGGCACAGGGTAAATTTTCCAATTATTTTTTCCCACAGTGCGCCTCGAAGTTATCCCACCGAAGCACCTGGGCCTTTTGTAGAAGGTTTTGCTTCTGTAGAAAGGTTATGTGAAGAAGGATCATATCAGGAGATCCTAGATTTACTGCAGCTGTGACAAAAGGCATGGTTAACACCGTCCCTTGTTCTCTTATCCATATGTACATTCAGAACAACATCTGTATTTGATTTATAAATAGATAAATATATATTTTCTATGGAAATCTACTTACAAATGAATGTATTCTTGTCTCCCCACTGAATCACAACTCAGCCTTATACTTACGACCATCAATATTTCTGGTGAATCAAGCAGACCAATTCAATCAAAAATTCGTCAAGTGGTTCGGGGACAATAGATTATTAAAATTTGTTTTCCCATGGTACAGACCAATATTTATAGATATCATATGTCTTTGATCAGGCGCAGGAGTAGAAGCTGCGGACAAAAGCGAAGTATCGGGAAAAAGCTTGACTTTTTCCTTCATGTATGGATTGGGTGTTTTTGTTAGTATGAGCAACAAAAGAGACATATTGATTCTGAACAGGAACCTTACTTTCACATCCCTAGGCAAATAAAATGCATTGGCGAACTCTAACCCCCTACTCCCCCTCATATTTTCCTGTTTCTTTTCTCATTCTTCATTCTCCTTTCTTCGTGCCTTCAACAGCTCTGTTTCACAGGGAAACGTTTATCAAAGGCCTTGGCCAATGTATACTACTAACTCCTATAAATTTGCCTTCCCTTTTTCAATTCAATTTGATAGGAAACTGCAAATTATTTCATTCAAAGATTTAATTTTATCAAAACGTATCCATGATTTTGTTTTCCAGGTGTTGGGCGAGGCTGGCCAGTCAATCAGTGACGTGGTTGATGACGTCGCCATGGAGTACAAACTGACGTCATACCGCGTTCACCTTGCGGGGACAAAGGCCATCCTAGACCTTCAGACCGACGTCGTCATCATTGATGGTGACGAAATCTTTCTGGAGGATGACGACGATGGGGCCAGTAAAGACCCTAGAGCAGGTTAGTTCTTTCCTCATCATGAAGTTTAAGTTCCAACTGATCTACACAAACTGTATTTACACAAGTCGAGGAATGAACGGCTGAGGCCATGAAACCCATGTACGTTCATGTGCAAATTTTTGAATTATTGTTTGAATAGATAAAAATAATGATAGAGTAGCGATTGCAGCAAGCTTTGTTTCTTGAATGTGCACCGTTCCCTATAGTATTCTATTACGTATTGAAGCATGAAACATTTTCTATAAATCACACTTTTCTGCTAACTCCGAAAATAACCAAGGTATATAATAGTTGTATATTCAGCATAAGTTGGCCCAGAAGTGCAACATCAGGTCTTTTATAATAACTATTTCTCTTGGCTTTATATACTTCGTGTATAGCAGTAAGCATTCACCCCAACCACATCCCATTTGACATAAACATTGTAGTTCATCAGCCTCTCGCAACTTGTCCTCGCCATATTATTGTCCTCTATATTTATATGCCCCTAGCTAGTATATACAAGGAGGTTACGAATATGTATGATAGAACCCAAGATACACAATGTCAGACTCACTCATTACCTGTTGTGTTACTGTTGGCCACATTTATAGGTTCTATTTAGAACCCAAGGTCCTCGAAGGCCTCTAACTATATACACGTACTGCTTTATATCATGCTCGTCCCCGTACACAATGATTTATTTTTGTATTATCATTTAATATCACAATTGGATCAAATATAAGTAGGGCCTATATAATACCATTTAATATCACAATTGGATCAAATACAAGTAGGGCCTACACAATATTATTTGATATCACAATTGGATCAAATACAAGTAGGGCCTACACAATACCATTTAATATCACAATTGGATCAAATACAAGTAGGGCCTACACTATTATTTGATATCACAATTGGATCAAATACGAGTAGGGCCTACACAATATAGAGTGATCTAACTACTTCACCTTCCGCAGTTCGTCTGGCTGCACCCTTAAGCAAACAGCAATAATTTTGTATAACCCAAACCGGATTTCACATAAACAATATTGGAAACATTCTATATTTCGCATGGATACAATCAATGGGAATTACATTAAGGTTTGAGAGTCTTAACTATCAAATATTCAATCACAATCCGTCTAGGTCACCCTTATTGACCCAGACGAATATATATATATATATACGTATCTCGCGTTTACAAATGAGGAAATATTTACATTTCATTAGGATTTATACCGCAAGAAACGTCAAAGAAAAGGAAAAAGTCAAAACAGTTAAACCTTACAAATGGGAAAACATATAATTTACATTTCATTAGGATTTGTTTCCAAAGAAAAGTCAAACAAAAAGAAAAGTAAAAACAGTTAAACGAACTCGAAAAAGTAGTTTACGTATGAGTATTATTTCCCTTCCATTCCCAATGATCTGGGCTATTATTATTGAATGAAATTTACTTTATTGTTTTAACTTCAATTATTGATAAGACTAGTGCACCGAGTGTTACTTTGTTTTCTTCGTTTTTCTATCCGCTCCATGTGGAGCATAATAGTACATTCGATAAGTCATTATATATTTTATTTAATGTAATTTAGCCATTGAGACTTCAAATGAGACTATGTTCATAAATACATGCATGTTACATGTAGTCATCTTGTCGATGAGCATGGGCACACATGTACTAAATCTGAACATATGCATGTGATTGTCTGGGGGCGTAAATTGGTCTAACTGAGCAGCAGTAATTATGAACGAGAAATCAAGGGTCATATGTTCAGTATGGGCTCGGAGTCCAAACCGCTGTGTGTAAGAAGTTTGTTTTATTTAGATTTTAAATCCAATCCAATAGGACAGTTTTAGATATTTTCAAATGCAAATATATCCCTTTTGGAATATTCTCTAGGACAAAAACTTCAATTGTAAATGAGTCCACAAGCCTATAGATGTCATGACATATGCATGGCAACAGGTATAACACGCCCAGTCTCATCGACTTTTGTGTCTTGACTGGAAACCCAGAAACCTATTCTCTCTGTCATATCAATCATATTTTCGCTCATTGGCCACGCGCTACGATGTATCACTATGACGTCGCCGGGCGAAGACCTGACGTCGCGTGCCAAGGTCGCTCCCTTATTGTAGTCCTCCAAGCTGTTACCTTAGCAATGACCAATAATTGTTTAATTATCGGCCCAGTTCTGGCAGGGATGAACCAGTGTTTCCAGCTGGAGAAACCCATTTAGGTTTGGTATTTGCTCATGAATTTCTCCTAATAGGC
Source organism: Sthenelais limicola (assembly GCA_942159475.1). Taxonomy (NCBI): domain Eukaryota; kingdom Metazoa; phylum Annelida; class Polychaeta; order Phyllodocida; family Sigalionidae; genus Sthenelais; species Sthenelais limicola. The sequence goes on along the minus strand of OW804097.1, from coordinate 62,619,732 downwards.
CTAAGGTAAAGGGGAGCGTAGTATCTACTCTAATTAGAAGATAAAACAGTACTACTATTATGATTTTTCTGAGATTTAATGTCATTTGAAATCCTTCAAATTATTTCGATATATATTTTTATGGATTTATGTGTTAATAATAGACACGATGTCTTCTCATCTGCCATGTACCTTATCAATGATAGTTTTGAAAATACCAATTCGTCCTTATCTCTATCAAACTGGTAGCTACCCCAGCAGCTTAACGGCTGACAAGGCATATAGATTCATTCAACCCATTGGTGAAAATAGTGGATATTGGTTTTGTCTGTTTCGAATACTTCGGGTATCATTCCAAATCACCCATGCCCCATATATTTATATGATTCAGCCAGCCCTTGTTCTTCATCATATTATTGGGATATCTTGAGAGGCAAATGAGACTATTGGGTGAAATTCAAAATAAGTCGTTTGTCTGACATTCTAGGCTGGCGGAGTTCAAACCTAAAATTGATGTCATAGTGTGTGTTTTCAAGATCATGAGGCATTCAATGTGGATATTTCAAAGCGAGTTATCAGCCAGGAAATCAGTCACAAATCCAAGAGCAGACTATAATGTTTCCCATGCAATTTCACCATATTAAAATATAATTAACTTTGTTTCCTGTCCCCGACCGACCAACACAAATTGCCGCCGACTCCAAGCGTTTTTTAAAGCATTGATTTTCTTTTTAAAAGAACTGAAAAAAAAGAAATGAAAAAAACCCTCCTGTATGTTGTATTGTGCACAATGGTTTCACAGACATCACTGCAGTGACTCTCTTAACACCATGACGAGGTTTGCTACATATAATGCGTCTCCTTGATTTGACATCTATATACTTGTACTGGTGGAAATGGTGGATATATACCACAGGATAACAGGAGGGGGCGGGAATGAACGGTACTTAAGTTCCCATAGACTCCAATGTTAAAACCCACAGATCTAAACCTGTGAAAATGTTACGATAGTTTTAAATAGCAATACATTAATCTTCTACCTTTAATTTGCAATAAAAGTGGTTGCTTAGCTCTTAAATATCAGACAGAATTAATCAGTTCGGTTTACTTCAAGCAGTAGATCTCCAATATCTCCAATATCTCCAATATATTAATTAATTTTTATTTAGAAGAACCAAATCGCCGCAAGACTGCAGCGGCCGGTATGTCCACAGATAAAATGAAAAGTATGCGAACATCCATGCAGGCATTTACCCAGTTTCCACGAATGCATACATCTCCTACACACTTAGTTCTGTCTCACAATTAAGATAAAATAGCTCACATTTTTGCGTCTACGAATTTCCTGGTAGGGATTCATTGGGTCGACTGGAGATAGTAGATGTTAATTATTGATACGCCTGGAAGGAATCTATGTCACACAGGCGTCTGGTATTTCCTGCAAGCTCAAACATCCTGATACCTGTTGTGGACTTACGGAACTATTTCCTCTTCTTTTTATCGATTCCCCTCATTATGGAATAGTGTTATATACTGCCTGGAGCTATAGTTCCTTCCGATTCCATGTACAGAGAGGTGCTGACCTCTCTCCACCTTCGTATTCAGTACACGTGGGGACGCGTATATGTGATGTGTTAGAGCAAACTGAGTCACAAGTAGAAACAAAAGTCTTTTGAGACATTATCATATTTGAAAAGGTTAAATCAAGCTGATTCCAATGATGGTAAACATTAGGACATCTAATAAGTACTTCTATACTTTTTATGCATGAAATAGATGTTCTCAATATTTGTTAATGGTTAATCACAAGTAAAGTAGTTAAATATACTCCTTAAGATTTCTTTTTATTATTACATTTACAGGCCAAGATAACCTCAGATATGCAGAGATACTTTCATTATACACTATATGGTGGTCATTTGATTTTGTTAATCATTTCAGAATTAGACCCGCGCCTGCGAGTGGTATACCGCCTCTTGAAGACAGAGAAAGGCTACCAAGAGGCGCTGAAAAGCATCTTTGATATCTATGCTGAACCTCTCAGGTGAGTTCATGTTGGTACCTTCTGGTCTAAGGGTTGAGGCTATCATAGTATAGGTTTCAACTTGTTTTGCGACTTTTATACCTACAATTCATTATATGATTGATACATTATAACAAGGTCGGGTTTCAATTTGATCTACGCTTAGAGTAATATGGAATTAATTATACTCTTAGATCTAAGTTACGGTAGTTATTTGGCTCATCTCCCGCCTGATATTTTGCGTTGTCCCCCTCTAGTGTCGAGTGGGTGTACTAATTTCATGATTATTGTGGTAGCCATGCTTTGAGGCACCATATGTACCCAGCCCAGGATAGATCGAGGCATTTCACCCACTTTACATAATATTAACTGTTTATTTGTAGACGTTAATTAACCATTACGTATAATAACATATTAGGTTCTGTATCTAGCATTTATTACGGTATGATTATTGCAAGAAGCATATATATGCCATACACTTACAATTTAGTACAACAATTCTAATAGAGAACATGATTTTTCTAGGCAAATTATATCTCCAAAGAGATAATACTTTTCAGAGACTCATGTACTAAAAGGGATTTTTCAGGGATGCCTGTGTTAAAAGGAAATGTTTTTTTCCCTTATGTACAAATACTCCAACTTCAAACTTCTTATTTTATTTTCCAGAAAATTCTCTTCTCTCAGCAAAGATGACCACCGAGTTTTGTTCTTCGGTTTGGAACCGCTTCTATCTCTCAGCGCTATGCTGGTGCTTAAGGTAATTATTAAAGTTATTTATATTTTATCCACGTTCACCTTATTTTGATGCAGATATAAAGTTGACAGATTCGCCCGAGTAATGACTTGTGGTGTATCGCTGACTGTAGTGCAATGTTTCTGCAATAGGTGGCGGCACACATTTCGGTATACACCGTCTGTTCGGGAGGCTGCTATCTCTCTCTCACACATTCTCTCTCTCTCTCTCTCTCTCTCTCTCTCTCTCTCTCTCTCTCTCTCTCTCCAATACTTCCGTATGTTTGTAGAACCGGTATCTCGCTAATAGCCACGAACATCCCTAGCTTGGGATTGGAGCGCTTTTATCATGATCAGTTATGTATGGGAAACTAAAGTATTGGAATGGAATATTTGTATAAGAAATTGGTATCAGTGCCCTCAAATTCTACTTTATAGAGTTTATGAAGCATCATATCGATAGTATATCTACCAGACGATTCTTGCTCACCTTTGTAGATTCTTTCTACACGTCGTTCTCGTCTCAAAAAGAGGTCTTCCAGACCATGCCTTTTTTGATTCATGATATCAATAGTCCCCTGAGATTAAAAAAAATCATTGGCACTTTTTTCTCCGGTATGTTTAATATAGGACATGGTATCATCCCATGGTGCCTAAACAATTACCTAAATATCTGCGACCTCGTTGATTTAGAAGGAATGCTGTATTTATGGGGTGACTGTCCTAACGGTAGGCGTCATCCATAAGCACCCACTCTTCATAATTGCATCCACTTATACATTATGCTAAAGAAATGTGTCCATGATCTAATCCATTAATTACTGTAAATAGCGGAATTATAAATAATATAACGAAAGAATGATAAAGAGACATTCAGTTTTGGGTTTGAAACCCAATAGATGCATGGACATGACCACAGATAGATGGTTGACCTTAAGTATGACACATATAGTGATCAATTGACCATGTGGTCTCTTGGTAAATAGCATCTGTGTAACCACAGGTATTCTCCATCGCACCTTCTCTCCCTACATACCTTGATCTCTTTTTCCCTCGCTCCCTGAGCGTCCTCTCAGACAGCCACTGGGGATGCATCGTGTGTATGTATGTATACACGCCAGTCATGTATGTTGCTCCCGTTAACCATGTGATATTTATGATGGTATCATTGCATTGAAACGACAGTATCAGCCTGTTGTTTCCCCCTTCTAGCAACCGTATATGTATACATATAATATGCCCGGCTCAGTTGGAGAAATTTAAACTGATGTGACATCACGTTGAGGAAGGAACCAAGAGTTTTTCGGAGTTTTTTTTATGGATATTATTTTTTACAAAGAAAAAAAGATATTCTTCATCAATACACGTTTTTTTATGGATATTATTTCACATTTGATTTTGAAAAGAAATTGGGAATAGATATTATGCCTTTCCCTTACTTTTGTTTAATCTTGAGTGTTCGCATCCTTATTATATATGTGTAAATATCATGCATAGTAAGCTGATGTCCCCAACCTGTTGAATATTGCCTGATATTATTCATGTTTCTTTATGGCCTAAAAGGATAAAGTATAATTTCTGATGTAGATCAAACATCTAGACATCTATGAATCCTGCTCAGGCTTAATAGGACTTACTTGCCTCAAATCGCGAAAAATAGCCTACTGGTTGATAAATGATTATTTACATTAGCTTAAATTGCTTTGTGCCTCTGTAATTGGCGTCATATCAAGCATGCTGAGGTGAAATCTCAGTTTTAGGAAGTCTCTATTATTCGAATGAAGCAATACAGTTTCGTGATATATGATTGCATGATTTCTGTACTTTAAGTTGAAAGAAGAAGCTTTTTGTATTATATTGTGATATTTTCCCAACCACTGCCATCTGTTTTATACAGTCTTCAGTCGCAAATATGAGACCAATGTGATCCTATGTCTCTAGTAGTATAGCATTCCTCTATGTATATGTGTCTGTATACTTCTGCGTCTGTTACAAACATTGTTTTCTCATCCCCTTCTTTCTCTCCTGCTCTTGCAGCTTGAAGACGCTATTCAACATTGGGACGAAAGTACTACAGTTGGTAAGTTATTCGCAATTTTCTTGATCAAGAAGTTATTTTTGTTTTCATCTGGTGAAAGAGGGGTACACACGTGTCTTTTTATATGCTGCAGAAGGACACTGTATGAGTACTGATTTAATGAGCTCCAACATTCGAAGTGATGTTGACCACTCAGTCCTGGTCCCCTGAAAGGTGTTGCATGTTCGTATAGGTCGCGATAAGCTATGCATATTAGATGTGCATGGTTATTGGGTGTCCTTTCTCCCAGTTTCAATACTATAGGAGATCTCTTTCTCATGTCTGCACTTGTTGAGGAGGAAATATACTTATTCACTCCCCTAGTTTGATTTCATTTCCTAACGGATCCCAAAATAACTCGAGGATCTACCATAAATAATTCCTAATGCTTGGAATTCACGAATAACTTGCAGGTTCTTACCTTGAAATTAATGAAAACAGCTTACTTTTGACCCAAAATGCTTTCGGTCGTCATCCCTTTCTTCCTTTAAAGGGGTTCAATGGACATGTATATTTCATGCCAGTCTTTTCTTTTCTTTTTAAAAGAATGCAATGTTACTCCCTGACCTGCAACAACAACAAACGTCTGAGAATATTCGACCGTATAAAGCTGTAGAGTGAACAACGAGGTGACAAAACAATTGCTTTTGTCCATGTTACCTGAGAAGTAACCTGACAATCACCCTCTCTATCAACCTTGACCTCTCTCTTACATGTTTAATCTCGCGTGATCGCTAGACACGTGAGCACAAATTCACCTGACGGCCAGCGATGAGAACCATATTGATAATAATTTAAATGAGATATATTTGCAGTTTTATTATTAGATTCTATACATCGTATGTGACAAGGTATCGCCAGGGACGGCCTTTGTTATATTGTTGTATACCTTTGAACGCTCACGAATGTGTTGATTCTCTAATGCCCAATTGAGGTTTTTCCTTTAGTTGTGGTTAGAGTCAGTCAGAAGGAAAATACACTGCTATAGACTCCGGCCTTTGTTGGTCACAAGGGAGAGCAACGGTAGTTAAGAATCTTAGGATAGTGAGAAAGGTGAACGTAAGGCCATGGGAAAGCATTGACCAGGTCCCTATCTAATCAACCTCATGAAAACGAGAGTCAAGGTTTGTGATTCCACGCTATGGGTCAACGGTACAACACATGGACGGAAACCCCATCATGAACATATAGAGTATGCCCCCTGCTCCACCCATCCGTCGGACGGCTCAGTCATGATCGGCTTTTAAAAACAGTCTAGGTCCAAAGATGGGAGAGTCCCTTCAAACGAAGGGAAAGCCTCTCGCCTCAAACCGCAAAGTGTCATTATAAGTCCATTATGACCGCAAAATGGCATTATATTCCCATTAAAACGCCGAGTCTTAGGCGCGGAGACCGTTTAGCGTAGTAGGCTTACATACCATTCTTATCTGATCTGAAGGTTTGGACCTAAAGTGAACAGTAAAAATTTATTTAAGTTTATTTGGTAGTATTTCTACAACATGTTAGATATTCACATATTTTTGTATCTTTATTACACTCTTTAAAACAACAACAACAACAACAACAAAAGGATCCTGGGGCCAAGAATGTAACTGTTACTTATGAACATGTTCTTTTGTGTAATAAAGGAACTGTTGGGCTCTATTGAATAATAATAGAATTTAACTTTTGGGGGGAAAAATCTGATGAAAAAAAAGATGAAATATAACTCGCAGGTGGATGCAAGTGACTGTCCGTTATGTCCCAGTCATCCAATTTCTATCATTTCTTTCGAAATGTTAAAGAAACGATTATGTATTAGTGGAACGAGTGTATATAAAAAAATCTTCAACCTGAGGAGATGACTTTCTTTGCACTCGGTCTGGCTCGAACGTTTACAATTTGAGGCCATGGTGTTTTCTTCTCGTCCCTTACCCTTTATCCCTAATTTCTTTTATTTGACAAGAAATTCACAGTATGGGAGTCGCATTTTGTCAAAGTACAAAACTAATTCAATCATTATCTTAGGGAATAAACTCAGTATAGGGAGCTTAAGGAATAAACTCAGTATAGGGAATGAAGTTCCTTAACTCGGATCAAAACTCATCTATTCATTATTTCTTTAGTTTCAACTCATTGGAAAATGTACCTTCACCCAGTTTTAGCTATTCATTCGTATCGGAATTTTAAAATAAATTAAATTAAATTAAAACTTGGAAGCAAATAGCTCGAGAATGGTGTAACGTCTACTTTAGGAACCTTTTCTTAAATATTTCTTTTTAAGATACAATATTTGTCCAATCTGGCCTCATCAATCGCCCTAATGCAATGAATCTCCACACTTGTTAACTTTTCAAGTTATTCATGAAAGCTATTATGTTTTTATATGTTTCCGGGATTTGAAAAAATCGATCTGCTTGTTTTTGTACTTGAAAAATGTGCTTGTATAGTGCATCCATCTAGCTCTTTTTATAAACAAGTTCAACAATAGACAACATTTTTCTTCTCATTGCCTGTAAACAATATTCTAACCTTTTTCACTCGCACATCAGTAGGAGTAATATATGTATATATATATTTAGATGTGACCCCTGCATTTTTTCTGATAAACACTTTGTAAGTACTTATAACTTGTGAGAGGGTCCCTTCATATTTACCCCTTGAAAATGAATAGTTTTGGGAGGGTAGGAGACCTGTCCATATATCCATTATGCTGTTAATAAAGTGTTTTAATGATTAGTGTTTCCAGTAGATAATTCTCATGGAATGTTTATTTGTACTTTGAGATTTATAACAGAACTGAAATTCCTGTAATAAGAGACACTGCTATTTATAGAAAGTCGAAGATTTGTTTACGATTACCTTCAATTTATGTCGTAAGTTGTAGTCTGTATGTGTGAAAGCTCACGTAAGCTTTCCGTATTTTCCGCTGTGCATACATAGCATTTAGTAATTTTTCTCCCGTGAATTTACACAGTGATGCATCGTTCTTTCATGTGGGTGTAGTTGTCAGAAAATGTACAATTCGCCTTCATTAATCCTGTCAAATAACCCTAATCTATGCCAAATATGGTGTTCAAAATACAGTCCAACATAACTGAACAGATTGTTTGTATCAAACACAATACCGAAATATATACTCAGATATCACTAGCACTGTCGTTTCTCATTCTAATTTAGAAGAATTTACTAAATGTGTATAGCTGTCGATTGTACATTTTCTGACGATCTGGCCCATGTCTCCTCCCATAATTGATCCCGCCAATTTATTCCTCAATCAGACCAGAAATGTCAGCCATTAACCCTTGCGTAAACCTGTGTTTTGGTTCAAAGTTAAAGAGAAAACAAATTTGAATCTACATCTACAATTTTCTTCACACATTTCCCATCCATTCATTCTTTCTTCCCTCTTAATTATATGTGTCCTTTACCTATTTCCTTCTATCCTTCGTATAAACAACGAGATTATACTCACAGTGAGTATGATCTCGTTGGTATAAACTATAGTACACGTTAGATTCTTGTCTCTATTGTAATATAACATTTATACGATTTGTCCTGGATGTCGTACATCAGTTTTTGAGGCTATCATAATATCTTTATAGCCCCTGTATGTTTGTTTCTAGCGTTCATTTTCTACAAGCTAATAAGATTTAAATAAAAAATGTATTCATAACCAAGAAGATTAAAGCGAATGGATGGTCTTCAATAAAATCTAATTACTACGATTACGATCCATACACGTATTATAAAGTTCTATATGCTGCCTAATCGTTTTTAAAAAATCGTAGAGGTTCGGGCTTTCATTATCTTTAATCATAAATTATAGTTGTTATGATCGTACTAAGATATATATAAATTTATACTTAGAATTTTTTGACAAATATAGATTATGCAAATTTGCACTCTTTCATAATGATTAATGACGAATCACAATCTATGGGCTGTACCGAAGAGCTTCGACTCTTTAAGCTCTCTGACTATCCCCTATCCTCTAGACACGTGGACCCCACACATGTACAATTACACGTCTTTAATCACGGCTGAGCATGAGTCCAGTATACATTAATGAATGCATATTTATTTGGGAAAAAACGAGTACAGAATGAAGAATTCACTCCACACTCGTTGGTTGGAATGATGATTAGGAATTGAGCAGAGTATTGATATTCAATACAAATACTGCATTAATGCAGCCTCCCGTCCTTAAAGGGTTAAGAACCTGCTTTTACTATTTCCTTGTAAATGTAATGACTCATAAATTGACTATTGACGTCAATGGTTGACTTTTGAAGCGTTTACTAGTAACAGTTGTTGTTGCTGTTGTTCAAATTCGGTATATTGTTGCTTGAACGACTGTTCCTATAGGCTATTTACTGGTAAAGCATGTCAAAAAGAGGTATACCTATAATTCGTTAGTATCGAAACACTACTTGTTTTGCTACGCAATGACGTTTATGTTTCATTTCTGTATATCAAAAGGTTATCAAATGAAATAAAATGAAATCAAACCCTCTTTTCTGTGACGCAGACGTTTCAGAAGCTGTAATTATCACATTGTTGCGGTCCAGTTGTTTATCAGTCATCAAGGGTTTGCAATCTGTGTTTACAGTCACAGGGGAGGAGAAGAGTGTGATTATTTCCCCGGGAAGTGTTTATCTAGATCTGGGTTAAATGTTCCAATTTTGTGTCATATTGGGGTTTCGAGACGCCGATAGCATAATTAGAGTTCGATAACAAACATATGTGTCGGGTTCTAGCAAATATTGCACCTAAGGAGAGTTCAAAGATTAACCTATACAGACTTAAAATAATTTGGAGAAAAGTACTATAATTATTTCAACTCTAGTCCAAACAACAGTTGAAGTACATGTAAAAGAAATACACAGTGTAGTTATGTAATTATGTTCATGTAGCTGATTAGGTGATACCCAAAGTAACCCTCGTATCTACTCAAAAGTGACAATTGACAAGAAAGTTAAATAGAGTGTATTTAAATCTTGTATCTGAAGGAATATTATATACCTGTTTTACCTTTAGTAATGCATGAACTTGAGCAAATTTAACCACGCGAGTGAAAAGACAAAAACACACAAGAGAATGCCTGTAACTATAATATTAATGCTTCATTTTATTGGTTCAATAAATGGGATGCTTCGGCTTCTCAGACAAGAATATGGCACGTATATAAGTCTGGTTGTTTTGGGAGTTTTTACCTATGGATTTGATTGATGAAATGTAATACTCTAGTGACTGGTGGTACAAGATGAAAACAGCCACGGGTGAGATTCTTGGTCACTAAAATAGGGAAGAAAATATGTATGTAAATAAAAGAAATATATTTACTCAACGTATAATGAGTAGTTTATAGTGTGCTTTGGTATGTGGAGCTGGATATATGATCCTTTTGCTGACGGCCCAAAGCGTAATTTGTAGTTCATTACCGTGTTTTGTAAACTGGCCTACCTGCTCCTTATCATATACTGCTACAATATATAAGATTGCATTTTTCTTGAAATGTCCCATGTGTACATCTCGGAATTAATTTCTCCTCGACCATAGCTAGTATCAGACCTGGTTGACTAAATAATCTATTCCACCTTGTGCTACAACCGTATGAGACCAAATTGTTTTGTTTCATTTTCATAAATGTATAACTGCTTCCTGAAATGTTTGAGATATGATGTATTTTGTTATTGAAGATCTAAGACAAGAAGAATAGAGAGCAAAAGCTCTATCCTGATTTGTAAGGAGGGGTGGCAAAACCATATCCCCAAACAGGCTGCCAGAATAAAATCATTTGATAATTATTCCAATCCTAATAACCATGTGAAGCTGTGACAAATATTACGAACATAATATAATGTAATTATATACTCAAATTGTGGAGAGATCAGCATATATATAATATTATATTACGTCCTTTATACAATGATGTAATTTATCAAATGCCTTGGTTTTTGTAGATGCTAATACTACAGATTTGGCGTTATTAAATGTATCAAAAACATTGTTTCTTTACTTTTAGTAAACTTATTGTCTTTTAAAATTTCAGGTAACCTATTTTCCAAACAATTTTGGCTTCATTACGACGAGTATTTCAATGGATACAAGGAAATACGCAGGTTAGTTCAAATGACACGTACATATTCTTTCTGTCGACATGAATCCACTACATGTTAATTTAGTCCTAAACTAATGCCTCACCATGATCGAGATACATATTCTATATTTTCTTGCATATATATGTTTGTTGTTGAATACTTTCGTGCTTGTAGTCAACCTTGTAGTCAAATTAACTCCCAAGTAATATCATTATTCATTGGTAACAATCGAGTCCATAATCATGCTTCTGTCACAGTTATACATTTTAACGACATCGTGTTTAAATCTTCCAGTTTGATAAAAGACAAGCGGGATTCTGATGAAGAATTCATGCAATTCTGCATACTTCGAAGAGGAAATGCTCGACATTCGCTGGAGGTTCTTCTATTCCTACCAGTAAGTCAGCATTTTGATATCTAATTCTATTATTGTTTAAAAACGTGGTAAGGGTCATATATAGTGTATAATGCACTAGTGTCGGTATCGTCAATGTCACAATGCACGTACACGGTAACGTGTGACAGTTGACAATAAGCGAGTGGGCAGACTTCGTGCAGTACACTCACTGCAGTGGAGGTTCCTCCTACTCCCGTCCCTTTTCCGGGGGCGCCAATACCGCTGGTTATAGGTTATTGTGTTACTTTATGCCTAGGTTGTAGAATTCAGGTTTTATCAGAATTAAGCAATGTACATGCAGGCCTGTGTTGTTAAAACTTGGCAATGACACTTGGAATAATCAATTTGGACTCTATTACAAAAAGTCCCACATGGATTACGTTGACGTCTGTGGGTTAACCAGCTTCACATAAAGCTAAAGAAGAGCACCAAAATAAAAGGTAAGTACTATTAAATGAAGCTGTACACAGGCCTGCTTGGTTTCTTGAGAGACAAACTACATTGTATACCAAACCTGTTGAAATGGAAAGTCAAACACAAACATTGAACGGTCAATTGGCGCCCTCTATATGAAAACATAACAACTTCCTTTCACTTTTCAACATCAGCTCAAGCAAAGAGTTTGTAATTTTACTGCTCTCCCATGAAACGGTCCACTTTCATCGTTTGTCCATAATTACACCATGCAGTCGCTGAAATATAAATGACAGCGAAATGTTACTCAATCAATTAGGCGTTTGTTTCAATATTAATTTAGCTATAGAATAAATTGCAAACAATCTACGCAAACTTATATATTAGCGTATCATACATGATCGTATGCATGTAGACAACATCAACCCCCCCCCCCATTTCTGCTATTTAGTCAGGCTAAATAGTTATAATAATTGGAGTAAAAGAACTGATTATTTTAACGATATCCCTAAATAATTATGATTTCATTGTACGAACAAAATTTATTTGTGGGTGATAATTCATGAACATAATTATAAATAACACCTGCACCCATTCGAACGCGTAATCTGATATCCAGTTATTCTCTCGAGTTTATTTCATGGTATCATGTTATATAATAGATTGATTATACCTTTTTTCTCGGTTAGGTTACTTCCCTAGGGTAGTTCTGAAAGTTAGACATATATATTGACTTATTTCTGTGTTGTTCACAGAACCTCGAGGTATGCCAGGGAAATGATATAACCCATCCCAGTCTGCAGTATTTTTTTTCACCTAAAAATGACTCTTTGATGTTCCCACTTATAGAAAACAATTTACTTGTACCATCCTGTTTACAATTTTGATTCATCGGTGCAGCGAACCTCAACTATCTTGACAGCCATGGATTGTTAGAGGAAAACTGAACATACACGAATTATCTGATCAGCAAGTCCCTGAAGTCACGTCATGTTTTGTAACATTCCATTAAAATCAAGAAAAAATCAAGAAAAAATCAACGTCGATCTCTTTTCTTGAATTATCAAAATATGTTTACTTCTCAACTTTGTGTTCGGTTGTGCTCTTCTTGTTTAGGGAAATGTTTGGGGATCTGATTAAGAATTTGGAGAATTGGAGATTGGGTCCGTTCATTTAAGAGAATCCTGTATTCAAAAGCCCACCTAAAGATTGACCTCACACAAAACATGCCTCATATTGTTTTTCACTATTTCCTCCGCATAAATAACCCATGAAAGTATTATCATTTCCGAGATGCATGTTTACTCCATTGTTACAAGTGGTGTAACATAAAAGTGAACGAGGAATTAGAGTTGAAGTAAAGTCGATGTTTATTTGCGGTATACAGGTATAACGTTGTGTAATCAATTTGTGTAACTAAAGAACAATAGTGAGACAATCCCTTATATGTGGGTAAATAAACAATAGTTCATTAGGCCCACCTGTGATTTGCAATATATTGAAAAATGAAGATTTAGTAAGCTAGTATAGGTGACTGGTATATATGACACAATGAGGTATAACACCATGTTATATTGTAGATATTCGATGTACCTGCTAGTAATATGCTACCAAGGCTCTGTAGTGGAAGAAATACAAACAAAATGTGGAAAAGTAATATCCTAAGAAGATATCATTTAAGGATTATAATTAGCTCCTATCCGAGCTAATTTCAAATGTATAAACAGTTTGTATCCCATTTCAAATTATGATCACTTTTAATTGTTAAGATGGGCATGTCTAATTTTCCTATCGTTGTATTACGTTAATTGTGTTTCTGCGTCCAGTAATCTAATTGTCAGTACATTGTGGGATTTTCCTCCTATCCTAACATTGAGCCACAGACCAGACCCCTATATTAAACAATTACACGCATGATTGCATAATATAACACTACCAACAGGAGTGATCCCTCTCTATATTACATGCTCCAATGGAGCTAATACCAATAGTAGAGCGTAAAGGATCGAAGGAAGAGGATGGGACCATTATTACATACATCGGGAATTGATATACGACACATTCGTCGAAATTCCGCCATTGAACATTCATTGATTCATCGAAATCACTCGTTAAGTTGAAGTGTAACGGTGCCGCAACGCATCCATGAATCCATTCCTCTTTGTTCAATTCATATTCATTGCATTGGTCGGTGATAATCAAGTGTGGAAGCTCACTTGATCAGACTTAACATGGGATTATCTTGTTTATAAATTGGATCAAATGCTGGATTTGAATTTCCCTAAAACGATAGTTGGTGCAGTCCATCATACTCACAGTACAAGGATATTTATACTTAGCCATTCCTGTAGAAATCCAGGAATCGCATGTTAAGTAACTGCATATGAATCTTTATCTAGATTGGGATGGTACATAATTGCTAGCAAAAGAGGCAATTAGGTAACCATTGGCAGTATATCTGTGTTTCTAATATAGATTCTATGGAGACAGAACTATATAAAGTTAGTTTATATTTAGTTAGTGATGATATGACCATCCGCTGATTCCTTTGTACTGGTAGGCTCAGATGGATACCGCCCTCATAGTGGCAGAAGATCATGGTGCACATTTCATAAAAAAAATAATAGGACCTGGTCAGATAAATTACCCTTTTTCATTAAATCTCGAACCACGATCCTTGATGCAATCTATTCACATTCAGTCAGAGATTATATTAGCGATGTATAAGAAACTAAAAAATACCTATGAAGAATTTCAAATATCGATAAGCACCAGCTTATGGTTTATTTCACTCTCTTCTGTAGACAATTTACATTATAGGGCTAAGTAATTGTTTTAAAACACTTAAACCTGTATGAACATTGCCCACCATTAATACTTTTATTATCAATCAATATAGTCGAATACCTTACGATATTTTGATTACCAGACAACTGAGTTCTATGCTGAGGCATAGAAAAGCATGGTTACCTAATAATGCATGACACGGACAAACATGTTACCTTGAATACAAGCTACCAGGATGGCCTCTTGGGGGTTTAATGTCTAATGAACAATAGAGGTCACCCCGAGGGGTTCATTCATTTACAGAGCTAGATTAGCTACGCTTGCCAACCTTGAAGCTTAAGAGTAGAATCCAGTACATCGAACTTAATTTAGCCATTAGTATTTATAGGTACTATGCAGCTGATCCAGGGATACCTTAATCGAAGGTCACTCGGACCCTGGAAAATACAAATGCATGAAAGTTTGATTCATGCATTGATGGCAGTATCATACCAAGTTGCCTTCCCTCCAAGCGTAGTATACGAATCTGATGGTTGATTGATGGTATGTTGCAATTACATTGCATAATTAAGTCGAACCTTCATGAATGAAGGTGTCATTCAACTCGTATAATAACCACTCACCTGTATACCTGCCCGAGATGTAGGCTATACTACGGGCCTGCATGTGCATGGGAATCTTATAATATTATTCGATGCATAATGCTATGGAGACTTTACGGGCATGACGAAGTTCATTAATAGTTATAAAATATTTTGTTTCTGGTTTTATAAAGTGTTTTTTTTAAATAACCTCTCGAATGAAGGTTGTCGAGTCAGCTTAGAAGCTAACCTACAGGCCTCATGCCTGCTTTTGTGAGATTCAATTGTAAATATAATTGAACTCCGTGACAATGAAGACTCATCTCTTGGGAATGTCAATTCAGTGAGATAGACAGCAGGTTGAGGAAAGGCAATTGAAATGATCTTTTAGTGATGACCTGTCAATTGTTGACTCCCGAGTCTTTACTCCAAGCGAAGCGATTGCCCAATTACACTCTTGTTACGTAATGGCGAGAAACACTGAGGCTCAGGTGTGAAGGGCTACAATTATCCATAACAATTAGCCCCGCCCTCTCTTGCCCCCTATCGCCTGGAGCCCCGCCCAATTTTAGTATCCTCTGGCCCTTCCGCCCCCGGCTCAGCTGTGGAAACTGCTGGTATTTTTGATTGGTATTTTTAGAAGTGAAGTGGACAATTTACCTCATGGTGGCCATTTAGCACAATGGCCGGATTTGGAGTGGATCCCTGGAAAATGAGTAACCTTTTACTGTCTTTTTGCCTCCTCGTTTGTCTCACCCCATTAACGATGCCTTATTTACCAAATGACTTTCTTGTTTAGAAAGCAACTTTATTCTACTTAGGTAGATAATATTATTAGTTAGCGGACTCTGTGCCTGAAAGGTTTAGTTCTATCTCGGATCTCGTCCTTTACACCCATTTCTGCTACAAAAATGACACGTACGTACATAATGATATTTTTTAATATTATCACCCCAGCCATGGATGACCTGGTCAGCTTTTTCCACATTGAACTAAATAGTTTATGAATCAGTTGATGGCGTTTGAAAAGCAATACTCTAAGGATCTAAAATTGTCGCAGATCTGGAGATTCATTACTGCACAAAAGTTTACAATATGCATTATCAATTAATGAACCGATTACAAAACTATATAATTTACATATATATAGACGGGATGAAAATGTCCATCTCGCCTCTGAAAGTTGAGTGATCACCACAAAGTGACTATACACGTACCTACCGTCTGTAGTGCACACCTTTTTGTATCTCCAAGTTCAACCGATGTAGTTGCAACTAGCCAATAACAATACCACTCAAAGCACCGGTCAACAATCCAAAGGCAATATAAACACAGCCTTGCGGTATTGCTACCAAGTTGCTGCCACCAACAGAAAATCCCTTTATGAGATTTTCCTGCATATATATATACAAGAAGGAGATACAAGCTTCGGATTTTAAGGATTTTATACCAGGTAGATGTTATATAATCGGAGTTGACTCCTTCAGCAGTAGACAAGGAAAGCGATAGCCTTAGTTATATCGTGGGAACAACTTCGGGGCTGATGTCTAATGGAAGACTTTGGCGTTTAACTTTGTTCCCTGGTTTTATGATGTTTCCTATCAAGCCTTTACCTTACACCTTGGATTCATCGACATTTGGCTTACATTGAAACTTTTTATGAAAACTCCATCATGTTCCGGGTCCTCTCCTCGAGACATAGGGTAAATTTACCCCATGTAGAGGTAGGTTTCTTTGCATCATTATTTTACCAATAACTAATAGCTCGATGTACAGGCTTGTCGGTAATGAATAGGTATATATGATTTATGGCGGAAGACATTATACTTTTTGGCTGCTTTGCACACCTTTATTATGTATGAAATAATATTCCACAGCAGTAATGTACCACTTGCTGTCAATAATATCCTGTATTCGTACTAACAATTCGTGTTGATTGTTCTCTCTATATATATGCTATTCCTTCATGCTACGCCATCGAAATCAAGTTTGTTTGTGCGATTTAGGCAGGGTATAACACCTCTCTAGATGATGTAGAGTTGCTGTTTGCATGGTTGTAGCATACATGCAAATACAAGAAACACCTGTACATACTTTTAATAGGGGATTTTCATGGCAGCCATTTTGAATCTTGAATCGCATGGAATTATGGGACCAATGGTACAGTATAAAATCTATAGAAAACATGCTTTGTTCTGCATGGACAATTTATTAATGCTCTAATGTCAATATCCATGCATGTGTTAAACATGTATTTGTATGTCAGATTTCATCAGAATCCACCCCAGGATGCACTGTAACAGACATGCGCAGTGGCACACGCAAATCCCCTATTGTTTTCTTGATGCCATCGAGTGTTGACAAATTAAATAAGTAAAGATTTTCTAATTCGATGCATGCATGTCATATACTATGGCAGGGTGCACGAATGGTAATCGTAATGTAAATCCAGTTAAATCGGACCAACATTGGAGGAAATTCGTTTTAGAAAGGCCTATAGTATTCTCACGGCTGTCATAATTATATGTAATATAAAGTAAAGCGCAAATTACATGATGGTACTATCATATCATTACAGTATATCACATAGTTCTTTTCATGGGAAACTCGATATATTTCATGCAGATTATTGAATTATTTCGCCTTTCTTTCTCCCTTAATTCCATGCAAATTATTATTCACTATGTGTATGTAAATTGTTATTCCCCTATTAGATATTTCTCATTGGTGCTATTTTCTTTACTTGTATACATGAATATTATGTGATGCATCACAGGAAGATGAGTCGCAAAAACCGATGTTTTTTAAAGTGGGTCATTCACAAGATCTCTTTGTAGGAATGTTCTCGTGTTTTTTGTATTGATCTAGCCCAGTAAGTCGTTTGATGTACAAAATTTCCAGACAGTGTTTAAAATATATGCATGCCTTTCTAAGGTCATCCTATGGAGTATATTAGCTCCTTTACTATTAACTATCCACCCAAAATTATTGAAAACATTTTTATTCAAAACTAAAAACATCAAACTTAAAATATAGAATACTTATTAGCTGTCCTATAATGCTTACCATCATTAGAAATAGAATCAGTGCTTTTTTGCGACTTGTTTTTCATTTTCCTCGACACATCACATAAGATGTGAAGTTTGCTTAGACTTGCCACCCTACCTCATCCTATCATTCATTCGTCTTCTATGCCATCCATTAGGAATCAGATTTGACAATAATTACAATGCTTTAGAAGTCCATAATTACTTGTAGTTCAAGGATGTCAGAGTGGATATATGTCGCCTTGTTCAGCGAGATTAGCTACTCAAGATTGTGGGAAACTAACACATGGAACCTTTTTAAGTTATCTGTGAAGATGCTTAAGAAGTATGCCCTTGTAACAGTCGACCTCTAGAGACCCGCTTGTTTGGTTTCGTTTTATTTCCCATTACATAACGTTGGGCTACTCTTTCTATCCATCTTAATCATGTTTTGATGGATTTCCCCAAATCGATCAAGGTCAATGCCCTGGGTTCCATTCAACCCTTCTCTTCTATATCAACCCAAGACTTAACGTATACGATTCTTTGTTAACAACGGTGGGTTTATTCCCCCAATTTCACGCATTAAATGATTCCCTACTCCATCCCATCAACCTTGGAGGCAGAATTTACACAAGTATTAAAAACTGCGTTTCTTCATGCATGGAAAATCAAGAGGTGTAAGGAACGTGTATGCTTTAAGGGAAAGTAGCTCAATGGAAACCCACGTTTTCTACAAAATGTTGAAATTGGATAGGTTTGTGTATTGCGCTGGTGGTGCTTCTTAGACCCCACAACAATGCTGTCTTGCCTGCATTATTTGTAAGGTAGCTACACAGACCTGTCATCCCATTCAGACATAACGCAAGCAGGCCAAGGACTTAAAGGTTCGGAGAAGGCACAATGAGTTTGTGGAATTGTGATTGTCAGGAGTAGACGGGTTGTCTGAATCAGAATATGTGCCTTGTTTGCTGATATAGTAAGATGGAGAAAATGCCATGGTTACATAAAAAGACGGAAGTGGTATATGCTTGATGGAGGTTGATAACAATTGAAAAGGAGTTACACATCCTTCCGTATAGTTTCATACCCTTTTCCCTGCAAATAAAGGATGTAACTTACCGCAACATCGGTATGAATATAGCTACGAAGTGGTAGGTTCCTCAGTGATCGAAAATGAATCAAACGAGAGATCAGCGAAATAACAGGAACAATGGAAGAACAATTGGTCATTGAGAAAAGCAAAAGCAAAAGAATGAACAATATTATAAGCAGTACCGACTGTCTCTAAAAAAAATATCCAAACATATAGATGTCATTTTGTTGCTCACATGTATTATTATTTAATAATTTATTATTTACTATAATTTAAATATTATTCAAGGGGCAACATGGACGAACTACATTGTAGAATTGTTTGTCCTATTCCATTTATTTGTATTATTAAACTGGAATACAAATTCAATATATAAAAGGGATTCAGTGAACTTACAGCAGTTACAAATGCTTCTAGTTAGGTCTTTTGCCATAACCGTAAGATATTATTTATATTCGGCTGTTCTTTTTACAACCAATTTCACTACGATCAGACTCCTCCTTGATAAAGTGTGTGATTCCTCCTCTGTATTAGTTTCTGATTCGCTCCATTTATCGAGCCACGTCTTGTGCTAAAATCATTACTGATCTCTCACTTTTGATCCTTCCAGGACAGAAATTGTTATAACAAGCGCAATTTTATCATAAGTGACATGCCAAGAGATGGACAAGAATAACATTGTCACCAGAGGCAAATATGCTTAATAAAGCCCATCCCCGACCTATACATACTTGCTTAATACCACAGCTAGGGGTGCGGCTGTGTTTATGAAGAGACACCAAACAACATAAGTATGTTTAACTTGTTTTCAGTTCAGGGTTCAACCCCTCTCAAACGTCAAGCGCAACCATACCCCGATATAGAATATAAATCACTTTTTCTCCTCCTCCTTCCTCTTGCAAAGTGAAGTGATAGAAATAAGAATAAATGGCTTCATAGTGTCTTGTTCAGTATAAGCCCTTATCTTCGATCTTGGACCTGTCGAAGTAAGAATTAATGGGACATAACATGTCCCGTCCAAAGCAGGTGCACAACACAGTAATATATGGGGTGTACGTGTGTATCTGTTGTTTTTTGTCATCTATCCAGTGCCCTTAAATATATACTTATATAACCTGTGATTAAAAGCCGAGAGTGCTATGTAACTAACCCAATATCCCATGTGCTAGATGGTGCTTACAGTTTGCGTTTATACATATGATAATGCCCTGTATGGACATTAAACATCATCTATCATCTCATTTGTATCATCAACCAGCCAATTTATGTTTTGTTATTGTTTCTACATGCTATAAAAAGGATCTCAACTGCTAGTGTTTTCAGAATAAACACCATATATATAACCTGCGAAGAGGAGGTGACGATATGTGTCTTACCCAGAGACTGTTTATTATTCAATAACAAAACGAGAGAATATTCCAACAAAACATTGACCATACTAAAAACATATGTATAGTATTTGCAAGAGTGGTAATGTTCTTTGTCAGTATCCGACCTCTAGGGCCCTTTCGGTTGCTTTCAAGTCGTTTCGCTCATCCCCAGAGCCAAGAGCCAAGATAAAACAGAAAAAATAAAGTTGCTGAAAAATACCTGCTTTTGTTATCGAGATTGAGTGAAGTTATTGGCTATACTTCCACATACACACATTTTCCCATAGATTGTGTAGAGTGGGTTGTTAAGAGAAATTCCATCATTAATTAGTGTTAATTGGGAGAAATATTATATATAATTATGGACTGCAACCCAGCAATCATACTCGCCCCTAGGCTAAGTGCAACGCCAAAAAGGGCTCCCGCAACATTGTCTTCTGTTGTCCACTTTTGACCTTGACCCCGAGGCTGTATTCTTGAGGTCATGAACTTTTTAGACAGGTATTAATACTTCCTCGAGAAGTTGTTTATGACCTAAAATAACTTTTAGTTCTTGACTGAGCGTTCAAATGGGGAACTGCATCCCAGTAAGGAGAGTCTTTAAATCGTCAAGAAACTTAGCACGAGCTTGGTAATTTCCAACCATAAATGACTATTTGCTGAGCCCAGTGTTCTCTGAAGTCCAGAGGAACACATAGTCAGCCGTCTTCATTTTCATAAAAATGGCGTCGAAGCTGTTCATGTGTTGACCTTTAATGTAATCATCAGAAACTAATTATTATTGTCTCTAGGCGGTCCGTCATAGATTATTCAATAGATTAAACATTTCTGTTACCATCACACCTTGCTCGAACGTTTGTTTGTATCATAATTATACATGTAATTGGTTACAATATTTATTGGTCCTCTAGGAAATAGAATGCATTAATCTTGACCTGGATACACTGCATTCAAATCTGGATGAAGTTATAATCTTCTGTTACTCATTTAAATGTGGAGAATTTTATTTGCTTTACAACAGATGAATGACTTATCCAATGCGGATGCTCCATAGAGGTACTAAAGTCTTTCAAGTTTTTAATCAATTCTTCTGTAAGCATTACAAATCCTTCCCCCCAGAGGAATGGTTAGAATGGATTATTTTAGAATGTACGTCTCCCATTGCATCCAGAGATGTTCGAGGGGGGGGGGGGGGTCGAGATATCATGTCTTTTTCTGAGAAGGGCCAGTATCTCCCTATTTATAATAGTTACATTTGACTTGAACGAATATGATCAGGCTGTCGTTTTGAGCTGAAATCAAACGCATTTGTATCATACTGCCCTGGGCGGTACGAGGACACTTGACTGCCAAAACAACATGTATGTTTTGTACTGAAAATAATATTCAAGGACAGGAGGGAAAAAATGCTTGAATCATAAATTCATGGTAATCCCAGATGTCATGTATTACATTTGTTTATAGTTTCTGTGTTCGACGGTGCTGTTGCAAACATACCAATTACATAACCTCAACAATTCCCCCACATCAAATTGCCCCTGGGAAAATAGATTCTCCTTCTTCCTAAGAATTTCTTATGGAAAGGTGATAAAACGGATCGTACAATTTGTGATACTTTATAGTTCTTGTCGGGTGTTGTCTTCTTGTCGAGCTATCATTTTAGTTAGAACTAAGGATGTTGAATTTATGGCGTCTACTGCTGTTGATAAGTTTATTTTCTACCCTATACAAAATCTTTAGAATGCCCTATCCTGAGGAGCCAATAATACTATAATATAGGGCTAGTATTCTGTGTTGATGTATTTTCGAGCGATCAAAAGAATCGTTTAGCGGGTGAAAAATGTACTCTTGTCTCCTTCAAAGGATAAATTATACCCTTTCAGTCTCAGTTGGCAGATTACCTCATGCTTAATTCATAAAGACACATTGGTGATAACTCCATTTTTTCGAATCATAGACCCAAATTGTACTACTCTAGTTTATCACTGATATTGGAAAGTTCTAGGTTTTAGTTTCATATTCAGATAATCCTTCATAAATTTATGCAAAAGCAATAGATGTAGCAAATGTGGCAAATAAAAATGTTTTAAAAAATAGTGCCAGTGGTGTCAACATTCTTATAACACTGTTGATGATACGGTAAGGTGATTCTTTTTTGGGGTTGGGGGTTGGGTAGGAGTTACGGGTAAGGTGATTCACTCCACTGCTAGTGTGGGCAGCACCAAATGTTGTTCAGTCAACAATGGCACAACAAAGTCTGTTCTGATGTATTGCTGTTCCATACGATGAAAAGATTGTTTATGTATCTATATGAATATATTAGGTGGATTCTGCGCAAGGAGAACACCGTCCACCAGCCTTTTTTAGTTATCCTGCTGTTGTCATATACTTGCCATATGTGACGTGTCACATTAAAACGAGTCACAAGTCGCAAAAGATGAATTTTGAGATATCATCATAGTACGGTATTTGAAAAGATGAGATCAAGCAAGCCGATTCGAATGATGGTAAACATTGGGATATCTATTAAGTACTTTTATATAATTGTTACGCATGAACAAAAGTTAGCGATATTACTTGATGGTCACTCCTTAGGATAACTCAGATATGCATGGATATATTCAATACACAGACTTGAACAATTGGTACGTGTATTCATGCCACTTGCGGCGCTAAACCCCAAAAATAAAAGCATTCCAACAAAGAGACTTTGCTCGTACTGACTCCGATTGAGGAAAACCTTTACCAAATTTTATTGGTTAGTTGACTATCTGTTGATTTACAAATTGATATGGAAGGTATAGTCACTAAACAGGTGACAATATACCGAATTTGTAGCCAAACGGACTAGATTCTCTCCTTGTCTGGCATTAAGTACAAATATTGTACTACTAATGTATATGCTCCCAATGATCGATTGTTTACTGTAAATTATGTGTATGGTTATATATGTTGGGAGACTGGTGAACTCAGATAGTAATATAGATAACGTAACAAAGGAATGGCCATGAACCCCAGCGGAGCCAAGGTTTATTTTTACCCTATACATATTACAACATATAGAATCAAAACACATGTCAATAAAATACATACAGACATACACAGACAAAAAAATACATAAGGGAAATTTCCCAATTGTAAGAAAAAATTTTTAAGAATAAAATTTCTCGTGGCAACACCTCTATATGCGTTGAGCGATGGAGGGAAAGTGAGGGTTCCTCCAGGTGGAACGAATGGGTGAGGGGATGGCATGCGTTGATTGGCTCACATGACGCACACCTGATGATGCGTCATAATAGTCACTGTTGCGTCACCCAAATATATTCACCGATGAATCGATTCTGCATATTACCTGTTTTCACAGGATCCATTATATCAATGACACTCGCTTTAATAGGCCATGTATATATTAATAGACAGTAATCTTCATCTCATCACTCATCCTTTATTAAAACATTTTATATAACTTTTCTAATTTTCAAGGTTTAAAAATTAAAACTTAAATATAATCTGGCTATACGTGTGACGGCGTGTAATGAAGAGAGGAAAGCAGTAGTGCCGTTTGGGCGTGCAAAGCAGTTTAATAAACACCCTATAACAGATACATAGAATACATAAGAAAAAAATTTCAAGCGAGAATATATAGTTCTTCACTAGTCGAGTGAAACATTTGAACTGGCGAACGTGGGCGTGGCACTTGAGGAAGGAAGCTTCCATGCTCTCCTATTGGTTGAGCGAGCGGGGAACTCCGAGTGACGTCATAGACGGAGGTAAACATGTCCACGTGGGTCGCAGTATGGGCGTTGTGATGCCAACTATACGTATTAAGAAAATTCCTCTGCTTCTATAAATAGACTGACTAAGTCAGGACATGATGAAAATCACAATTATATCAGTATTTTTGTGAAGATTGTAACTGTCTGTTTACCTGAATAAATTTTGTCCAAAAAAGAGACCTTGTGAATAAATTTACTTCGAAAAATATCAACTTTGCGGCTTGTGACTCATTTTCCTGTGACACATCACATATTACATTTTTCGAACAGGATTTCAATTCAATGTTTTTATGACTTAATGGAATAGGATGCTCCTGTTGAACACTTCTTTTTGCAAAACTAGCATCTCCATTTGTCTCGTCTCTCATTTATAACTTAGGTTAGTAGCCATATATAATGCATCTCTTTATATAAGCTTTCCAAGCAGTACTAATCAACATTCTTACCAATTATAAAAAGTTGAGTTTCTTGCTAAAGTCACTATAAATACGCGATAAATATAGCCTTTGCGCACTGCATGGTGCTAAATCCGGTGTTAAAGGATTCACAAATATTCGCGCACGAAGGCGATGACCTATTGTATGATAAATGTATAGCTCGCTGCTAACACCTTTAGAATAAAGATGGTGCTATAATTATGTGCGGCTTACTTCTATCAAGATGTTGTTGTATATGATATATATGTATTCATATGAATATCAATCCGACGTTGAAGAAAGGTTATCTAGCCAGTTCCAGCTATGATTCTCTGTACATTCTGTAGTTCATTGCCCCTTATGGAATAAATCTTTTGAGATTTAATCACTACATATATTTTTTTTCTTACGTAAGTATTATCCCAAACCGGATGTCGAGGGGTGTCTATTTGCTTCTTAAATCTTATCTGGACAGTTTTCTAGATTACGTTTGGTCTTCACTTATGTATCTCTTTAGATCTTCTTGATAAATTGATGTATGAATTGGTTGACCATTAAATTTAATCTCTATCTTTGCTGGATGTTGAGATGGAAGAGGCTCGGAGGTTATAAACTTTGAGATTGATTTTAATTGTAAATTTAAGCTATAAGTATAGATCTTCATTCTATACAAGCTGGTGTAAACTTAAGTCGAGAAAATATATCCAGGCTAGGCCTGAGAGAGCCCACTTACCAAAATGATGCCAAATTTAAGCTATAAGTATAGATCTTCATTCTATACAAGCTGGTGTAAACTTAAGTCGAGAAAATATATCCAGGCTAGGCCTGAGAGAGCCCACTTCAAACGGAGGGAAAGACTCTCGCCTCAAACCGCAAAGTGCCATTATAATTCCATTCAAAAAGACTTTCTATTCCCATTAGAACGCCTAGTCCTAGGCAAAGAAACCGATTAGGGAAGTAGGCGTCTAATCACTGACATACCATTCTTATCTGATGTGAGGTTGTCGACCTACTGTACCTGTAGTTTTCATCATAATCTTGAGAGATAAACCTAGAGGGGAGAATTTTTATCTGAAAAGTATAATAAATAAGATGATGGATTTGTTGACGATATTTGGGGAGGTAGATGCCCTTTTGTAAGAATTCCGACATATAACCAAAACAACATAATAAATTTAGGACTCTGGAATTTTGGAATCTCTGACTCCTAAAAAAAGGGTTTCCTTGGCGGTCTCTTCACAAATATGGTAAGGATGTTTTCTGTCGTTAGGGGGTGGGTGCAGGTGGGGGGGGGGGGGGGGGGGTTACAAAGAAATGATATTCATGATATATGTGTAGACTGACTGAACAGTATTCTGGTGTGTGTGTGTTGGGGGGGGGGGGGGTAGTTCATATATAATATATTTCTGATATGATCATATTTCCTGCTCTTAGGATTGAACAAATATGAAAACAATTGGGTGATTTATTTTACAATTATAAAGTACATGTTATGCAACACCGTGCTTGTATGTACACACGTTCCCGTGGTTATGTTTTCGCGAGAGGTATGCTTTCAGTTGCATTCCCCAAATAGGGCATGGGCACAGATTGGTTGGGAATTTA
This sequence comes from Sthenelais limicola, assembly GCA_942159475.1. Taxonomy (NCBI): domain Eukaryota; kingdom Metazoa; phylum Annelida; class Polychaeta; order Phyllodocida; family Sigalionidae; genus Sthenelais; species Sthenelais limicola. The sequence continues at coordinate 62,593,367 of OW804097.1, read as the reverse complement.
TGGTATTTAGTATTACTAATTGACCCGATTCACCTTGGATGAAACCATGTTGTATGGCATCATTTTGGTAACCTGTTTCCTTATATGAAAAGCTCTTTTTCTCCATTCCTTTCCTGTGTTGACATTTTTCTACTTCACTGCGCTCGTAAAGCGAGATGTCGGGGAGGTCTAAATGATCCACAATCGCTATTATGTTTATTGCAACTGGAGTAAAGAAGCTTCATGGTCCTATGGTAACCTACACTAAGTACACACGCATTTATGTACCAGAATATCTCTTTGTATTACGACCAGGAGAAAGTATATATAATAGCGTCCGTTATGACCATACAGTGGTTTTAGTATTATGACACACTCCTGATGTGTTTTTCTGATGGAATACCCATTTTCTGGGAAAAGCTCTCAATAGGGGATATGCATGTCTCACTTCGCACATCTATTACATGACATGCTGGGATGGATTCAGTTCAAATCCGACATACAAATACTTAAGAATATTTTGATAAAAAAAAGTGCAAGGATTTTTTCCCCCAATACGATAGCTTATGTAAATGCTCTGTAAAAACCAAATGCATGATAGGAAAGTTGAAGTCTTGTTTTCTTGAATCATGTATAACACATGGATATTGACATAAGATCATTTTTAAATATTTCACGCTAAATATAACATGTTTTCAGAGCTATGTATACATAGCTCTGATGTTTTCTATAGCTTTTACACTGACATACGACTCCCATAATGTCATGCAAACGGTGGTTCATCAGGGCGGACATGCAAATCCCCTATTGATTTTTCTCATGGCCTGTTGCCCTTTGCCTCAACCCCTCGACCCTGAGATAACAACATAATATGACTGGTAATGGTAACATTTGTAATCATTTTAATTATTTTCTTCATTTGAAATTACGAATGAGATGTGGCAGTAAAACTGCCTTGTTGTGATGTAGCATGCCACCTATGATTCAAATTGGTAACCATATTTAAGATCATGTGTCATTTCCTATATTAATCTTTGGGACAGCCATTCTCTCCTAAAGCCTAGTCTCCTTTGATCTGAGCAGGCGGCCTTACCATGGGATGAAGAAGTCAGCTACGCACTTAAGTGAACTATCAATTGATTTTTCCCACGCAATTTACTGCTTTCCCAAAATATCCGGGATTGCCACAAATTCTATCCATCATTTTTTTTACCCGAGGCCAATGATTTCTTCTAATTGATTAGATCATTAACCTGTGTGTGAATGTTATTGGGAATTGTTGTTGTCATTTTTCTATTATATTTGACTTGGGTGTTCCATTATGTCTGGATGGGACAGTTACTGCATACCGTTTGACGTGCGGTGGCAATTTTTAGCTGGGGTGTATAATCCCTTCAGGCATTACGTTCGTTCCACTTAACTTACAGTAGGTTCTACACAATACCTTCACAATTGTCTGTTACCCCATGTTACTTCATCGTCATCATAATCGACCGACATCCAAGACGAAACTGTCATAAGTTTGACAATGATGTTGTGAATAGTTCGGACATAATTCATTTTTTGTATGAATAGGTTTCCATTATTGCCAGATTTTGAGAAAGGTTCATCTGTTGGGAACTGAAACTTGCACACGGGAAACAAGGCTTTCCTATCGCACCTGTCCTTTGACGAGTGTTTCTCTCTTCTATATATCCTCTATACTTTGCCCAGAGCCCCTTTACCATTCTACCTGTCGGAACAGCAGACATTGTAAATAGAACCTGACTGGTTTTTACAGCTCGCACCTGTGGGAAAAACTCTAAAAGAAAACCCCAAATGATCATATTACGTCAACCTTGCACTCATTCTCATTGATCAAAAAGAAGGACGCAAGAATGTCTAAAATGCACTGGTATTATATCATTTTATTAACATTGGAAGCTATGCAATTTTAGAGGGAACAAAGTGTGCGATTTAAACCTAGCTGCAGAGGGAAAGGCGACTCCGATTTAAGTGATGTAGAATGAGAAGATCTGAAGGCAAGGCGTAACAATGAGTCACTTTGTATTGCCAGGGATAGTCGCTGGATATTTAAGGAAAGGAGATGATTAGATCTTTTCACTGAAGGAGAATTCACCTGTGATTTGGTAGAAGCTTTAATCCTTCGGACATTTCAAATATCACATACTCTTAGAGTGTTGAGATAGCTTGACTATTAAAGGCTCTTCGGTTACACAATGATTAGAATCGAGAGTTTAAATAGATGTGAGTGACTTGCCAATTGGGTTCAATTGATTAATCATTGTTAAAAGTGTGATATAACAATTGTAGGAAGTAAGAGGCTTAACAAGTAATGAATATGTTTAAAGGATTTAAAGATAAATGATCCATTATTATTATATTGCGTCGTCATCAAATCGTAGATAGATAAAGTGTCTATTATTCCTTACATATATATGAACCTTAAACTTCGATATTTTGTTACGATGTGATCAAAACCTACAAAAATAGTTCCAAATAATCTCGTCCCGTTGATAGGTAAATTTCCAAAGAGGCCTTCTGCATACAGAGTGTATACACATGGCTAGTAGTGTAGTATAATTTGCATCTTGTATGTTAGTCTATAGATGTACTAGTTCTTTCACACAGTTCATACTCCAAGGATAACATTATTTAGTATTTGTACCGAAACCAATATTTTTTAAAACTTCCAAATATTCTCAAATCTCCTCCAACTTCCACAATTTTATAAACCAAATTTCGTCACGTGAAAATTAAAATTCTCAAAATTGATGGATATTGAGAAGGGGGCGGGGGGCATCAAAATGTTTTTAAATCAATTTAAAACATTCTATAGATACCCTAAATATCAAGAAAGTACATGTTTTGTTGAAAATTTGCATATTTTCTGGCATGACCCGAATTTCATCCCTATAATACTAGTACATGTACTTACAATCATTGTGAACCTTCGCTTCACACCAATGTACACTTCTGCATGAATACTCACACTATCGGACCTAAATTCAGTCACTCATATATTTTCCCCCTTGTTTATATTGACACCCCATTTCCTTCCATGGTTGAAATGCCACAATGATCTTTTCCAGGAGCAGCACTCTGTCCACCCATGCGTTAAAAACCTTATGAACACAAGGGGCAGATTCACTCAGGGAGTGTGATAATGAATGTACCGCTATTTCTTACGGTTTCCTTCTATCACGACAGCCCGATAACTTTATATATAGACTCCAAAGGAACCCATTCGTACCTTTGTAACATAGATAAAATATACTAGTAATCGAAGCCATGTACTCTGTGGCTGCTCAGTTATATTCTTCCATTTCAATCTGGGTGGTTTCTACTGGAACATTTATCAAGATGTGACAATGATTTAGATATATTGTTTTCTAAATTTTGATTTTGTCCGTTTGCCCAGTTATAATAATATAAAATGTGTTGGTCCTCTCAATTAAAAAAGTAAGCAAGGAATTCTGGTTATTATCTCTTTTAGCAAGTCACTTAGTTTATTCACGAAAAATGTTTTGCTGTTATGTTATGTCTAGTCATAAATACCATAATACTTCCCAGGTTTGTACCAAGACATGAAATTGTCTTCTGGCCGAGAGCTGACACTCTTACACTCTTATATTTTGTTTTTATATATCACCCTTCTAGTGACTGGGTGTCGTCCAATCTTTCTTCTCTCTCTCTCTCTCTCTCTCTCTCTCTCTCTCTCTCTCTCTCTCTCTCTCTCTCTCTCTCTCTCTCTCGCAGTCTCAGTGCTATTGTACGTTTAATATGCACAGTGTCACTATACCTGAGGTTACATAGGACACTGGTGTGTTTCCTGGCCACCAGGGGCAGTGCAGTCCAAGTGCCCCCAGGGCGCTAATGGTCATGGACGAGCCTACCTATTATCATTGCTGCAGTGGTCATTTGTATACTTGGATCCTTCAGATTAAGAGGACGGGACAATAGCTAGGCAAGAGACTGGACAATCAGCTGGCCTCTGTCAAAGGTATTATAGAAGAACTCAATACTGGAGCGATCTGAAGGTTCACAGCTCAAGTAGAGAAGGAGAAAGAGAGGAGGGGAGCGGGAGGTGGAAATATTTACTCGTCCTCTATTGCGACAAGTCTATGGCTATATGGGAGACCGGTGACTTGATGTCTTCTCTTCCTTCCTTCCTCCAGTCATACACACATACATGTATACAACCACCTCACACAAATAGGCCTCAACCGCCTGTTCTCATCTTTTCGCATGGGAACATATACCTTATATATAGAGAGAGTCGAGGCATTTAATCGCACTTTTTCTGACAACCACCACTCACTGGATTCTTATATGTGTAAATATGAAGTGGAGTGATACTGAGAGCCTTCTCAACGTTGCATGTCTCCGTTGTCATGGATTTTTGCGACATCCTATATTTTTAGGTACAGGCGGTTCAGTTTGACTGCCCCTCCACCTGCTTCAGTGCCTCTTTTAAAGGGGAACACTTACTCTATAGGTCCAACAGGTGCATTCTGTATATATCAGTACAGGGTTGGATCCGACGTGATTTGACGTGATCTTCGGGTAACTTATTTGGATCACAGTTCATTGGTACAACGTGGACTGGTTTTATTTCGGGATTTTCTCCAACATATTACGTCGGAGTTGGTTAGTCGATGTGTATGATCCAACTGGATTGCATTTGTATACCATAATTACTTGATGACATTTAATGAGCAATTAGATATGTATCCATTAATCACTCACCGGATGGTGTGTGTATTATCATGTCTACTATGATCACCAACCTTTCACGACTTTGACAACATTTGAGTCGAACATATTTGGATAAATTCGACCCAGCTGGAGTTAGTGCTAGTGAGACATAACCCCACCTGTGCCCACTGCATACTATGATCTAACTTCAAATATAAGGATACTTTCACAGAGAATATTGCCTTTTTCCATGTGGATTCTGGTGCTCTTATTATGGCGAGGACCTTTCCATGTGCAGTTAGATTATTACCACATGCTGTGTGATGAATTAAGAGACTATAATGCGGGCTTAGAGGAAGGGATCAAAGTTGTGAGGCCCATCGACAAAAACTGTCGTATTTAGGAGGACAATTTATCTTAGCCTCATTTTACAATGGAATCTTCGGGCTTATTATTGCATCGTCTATCATAGAACATATTGAGCTGTTCATATATGACTCATTGACAATTACTTAATGCGTCACTTTTTGAATAGGCGCTGAAACTACAGTTGTCATATCAAGTTAGCACTGCACCTAGGCAACTAACTGGATACATCTCTTTAACCAATTTAAAATCAGAACGTTCAGTGTTTTATTCGGAGGTGGGTGAATGTAAGCAGTAGCAATGAACCATCACAACTTGATCGAGTTTACAAACATTAAGTGTGGACAGTGCATCTGAATAATGGATTATGGGCCTGTGGATGCTGGGCTAAATGGGAAAAAACGTCAATAGCTTACGGACAGTTACACCGCATCTGATTGAACTTATGAACTGAATGATTAATCCTAAAGGATCTTTATTCTCCAGAAATCAAAGGAGGTTGGTGTGAAGAAGCAAGGTTCAGTGACCTATATACTGGATTTCTTTTGCACTTTTGAAATGCTTCTGACTCTGATACCTCGTTCAATTAAGTGTGTGTCACCGCTCTATTTATATCCGAGATGACAGTAGACATTACGAAGTTACAATGCTGAATGCCTTCTCAAACAAACTGGGCTTTCCGAGCCCAAAAAACTTTAGGAAAGGCTTTTTACAGAAGTCGAGCTCTGCAGACAGTTGCTCCAGGTCTCCACCCGAATCTCCTGCTCTGAAAGACAAAACAAAGAGTGAGAAGACTGTGTATAGTGATAACAGTATTGACAGCAACGATGAAGGGATTGCTCAGAAATATCCTGTGATCAGCGGCCCATACATGAGGTCTCCTGGAAGCACCCAAAGGATACTTTTCCCCAGCAATCACAAATCCCTTTTGGATATACCTCACTCATGCAAAGAGGAAAATGGATCCCAGCGATTATCTAGGAAACAATCTCCTGGACATGGGGCAGATGCTAACAATCGCGAAGGAACTCATAGAAGATCTGCCTCCTGGAAGGGATTCTATAGACCTAGGCTCGGTAGTAAATCTCCTGAGAGGAGGGTTACCAGCTTTAAGCTTTCAATGATGAAAAGTAACCATGGACATACAAACGATAAACCTGGAGGAGGAGGTGGTGTTACCTTACTAAGTAACTGTTCATATAATCTGGTTATATCGCCTCTGGATCTACGCGAGGGAATTGAATACGAGGTGAGGTTTCTAGTACCTGGTATACATAGTATTTTTCTAATTTCTCTTCTAATAAAATATAGCAAAGGTTTTGATTTTTTCCCTTGGCGTTTTTAATGTGTCTGGTCACGGAGAAGATGGGATAGGCTACAATAATCCCATATTACGACGTGATACCAGGTAAACCAAATTCCCTGCATTATAATTCTTGAGAATACATGTATTGGATAAAGGTAGCACGCCAGTTAATCACATTGTATCATCACCGCCCATATAACACTGAAATTGATATATCCCACTCGTCTAAGTTTCCTCGTATAAACTATGACCTGCATGGTTATGATGTACATCTGTCAGTCTATTCTTTTTTTTATGTTAGCCATCATATATATTTACTCCCGCAAACATATGAGTTGCTCATGAAAATCTAAATTTTAATTCAACTTCCTAGGGTAATTCTCTAAAAATTATAAAAATCAATGACCAACATATTGAGGGGCTACTGTATAAATATCTCGGCTTCGCTTCGGGATTAACCACCAACAGTACACTAGTAGGCGCTCAATGGAGGCTATAATACTAATCACTTTGATAAATGCAAATGATGTTTGGTTATTAATCAGGATAGCCATGCATTTATATTATTGCTCAAAATCCTATTATCAAAAACTGACTCTGAATTGGTCATTGCAGCCATTGCAGTCGTTAACATTGGGAATACTGCCAGGGACTATACAAGTAGATCATGAAGTATCATGTTTTAATGAGTGAGTTCATTAGATGATGAAGAAGTTGTCTTGGTTTATTCAGAATAATTTGAGGCTTAAATAAAAGGGAGATAGCCACCACGAACTGAAGCACTCGTCCCTATTTCTTGCCTCAGGGCTCTCTTGTGATTTCCTTCATTCAATTAAATGACCTCGCCAAGAAAGGCACTTAGTTGCCTCAGGCCAGTCATGTTCATCGCTTAAACTTGCCTAGGCGACTGGCTCTCCATTGTGAAAAAGGCCGATTTTTAGCTGCCACGAAATGCCAACCTCTCCAACCTCTTTCCACTCTAAACCTCATTTGCATACTGCCCGAGAGACGACGAGAGATGAGTTGTATATTCTTTACCGTATGGGAGGATTGTGTGATTTACTGTTACGAAACCACTCCAATTTGCATAATTGTCAGGAAAGTGATTTTGAATTACTTTGGCCACAATGAATGGTATAAATCAAAACCATATTAGGTGGATCATCGTAAAAGTGTCCCTATATGAAATGAAAGATTACGTCCAAGCGGATGCCTTATACGATAGGAAATTGTATAAGTCGCATTCATCATGAGTACAATTAACTAGTGGATTGATTACAGACGCTAATGCAGCTATCATTAATCAATCATAATGTCTCCCTAGAAATGTCTTGTATACCATAGTCTGATTTTTTCCAGGAAATGAGTGCTTAGAATACACTCTGCTCCAATAGCTGTGTTATGGTTGAGAATGGCATTATTAATTAACGGTGGTGTTTCAATCACCCAGACAGAAATGTGGCCACGTTTTAAAAGTTCCAATTTGCATATGACCTTTTAATGATCAAATAGGCAAATGATCTCACTGACAAAAAGGTGATTCTTATGCTAGGCCACTTTATCGAAGAATGATAACTATTCCTTCATTTTATTGGTCACTTTTCACATCCCCTTTATGTGGACCATAATTTTGTGATTTGTGTGCTGCTGCCATATTTTTCACCATTCTAGCTGCCATTCCAACCTATTTTACATGATACTGTCCGGGTACAATTCCGGGAATTGTAAATTAAATCTAAATAGCAGAATTTAAAGTAAATCACATCCTGTGCATATGTATGACAAATAAATCAATGCTTGTCACGTTCGTCCCTGGAAAAAAATCTTCTGCCCTAGTAATGCCCATAAGTAGGGGATGAGGTTGTGGCCCCCTCACCTAGAAATGCTGGGCTTCTGGCAGGAAAATATGAAAGCGTGCACTGACCTCCCACCTTGTTACCTTGTCACCTGAAGAAATCTGGGTGCCATCGTCAGTTCCCACCATGCGACACTGTAACATGTTTGTCAGCGCCAACACTTGAGAGACAATGCTTGTTTACACTTCATGTTAAATGTGTTTCCTACGTTTGGATTCGGTGTCTTTTAAGGAAATGTTTCCATACATGTAGTGTTATGTTTTAATGCAGGGGAACTATGATCGAATCTGACTGCTGTCATTTAAAAAAAATGTTTTCCTCTAAAATGCAGAATTACCTTTTCCTATCTCATATCTTGGTGGAGAAAGACTGTAACTGGGAATATAATAATAAAATTATCTTTAAGCACTAGTTTTGTTTGTGCAAAATAAAGAATCCATTACTATTATAAGCATTAAGTCAAGACTTCCTATTTCTAGCCCAGTCCAAATATAGTACTTATTTTTGGTCGACTTTATATTATATAGGCCTCTTCTTATTACCCCATAATCCCTATCTTTTTAAGGATCGGTCATGGTGTACTAGCTATGGTTAAAAATACAATTTCAATGGTGGTTACAGTGTATTTGTACATACAATTATGTATGATTTACAATATAATGTCAACCACATTAAAAAGAATTTCCAAACTGAATGAGATTAAATTGACAATAATGGTAGTATTTTGCAACCTCATTCTAATATCTGGTTCACGGATTCCCCAGATAGATTAGTTATGTTGTAAGGCACTTCTCAAACCACTCCTTCAAGATGTAAAAAAAAGATCATTGTTGTTATGGTAATTATATTGAATAAGGAATCAGGCCACTTACATGTTGCTTGTGTACTCCCTGACATATATTCATGTTCCGTGTACGATAACTATGCTGGACATACTCCAAGTCCACAATGCACATGCGATCTCTAATATTAAATGCTGTACTGCATGGGGTACACATATTGAAATATGTGTATTAATCTTATTATTCACTCGTTCATAGGCCATGTATATATATGATAAATAATAACAATGGTCAAAATAGTAAGTGGTACATTTACCTGAATTGTTATGTTGTAACATAATGTGGTCAGATTTTAATCACCAAAATTCATAAGACACCATTTAGTCTATAACGTTTAATTCAAAGTCTTTCAGAATTTGGTAGACCTCCTAATTTATCATGCTTACCCTTTCAAGTCTGTAGACTTCAAGTATGGATATTACTTGCCCGGGGTTTGAGGTCCATTTTTAGTACCTTGCGCTAATATCTTCCCAGAACGACATGAACACACACATTCTATATATATATGACACCCTCCCCCCCCCCCCCAACACACACACACACACATTGTATTAGAGAGAACTACAAGAAATCTTGAGAATAAGTTTATTAGATCTATTAATACAGTATTTTAGAATAGGACATGTAATCAAATTGTGCTCATGGATCCCACTATTCTTCATATGAACTTGTAAGTGGTATAAAAACTATAATGTATTGACGGTAATAGCCCCACTTTGTGTTATAATGTGTTCAGACCATGCTTTGGTCGTATCAAATTGACCCTCAGTATGATCCAGTTACACTTACTCATCACTGACGTGGCCTGCAATATGTGAAATTGCTTGGGCTGAAATATTTAAAGTTCCAAAGTAAAAATAATCTCTCCGAACCATCAGATATTCGACCAGGAATCCCTTTCGTGACCGATGACCACTCTAGGACAATGGACCAATACATTGTACAATATTCCTGGGTTTCATGCCCATTAAGCACCAAGTATAAATTATGAAAGTCTGTCTTTTTTGTCATGTATTGCCGCCTGCGTCCCCTCGGGCTTTCTCAAGAACATGGAACAAGTCTCCATGGGAACAAGACATCAAAGGCTTGAGGCATTATTCTAAAATTTGCCTGGATAGCATTGTCTTTTTGAAATGAAAGGAAGCCGACTGTTTTTATGGTCGTGCCCCTGTTCAAATCTCACATTAAATGAATGCGTCGGTTGGAAGAAAGTTGCTCTCCCAACGACCATCCTCTCTTATATTTTTCTCTTGTGCTGATGTGTTTTTCCCCATAAGTTTGAATTTATTCTTGGGATAAAGGTATGACGTACATAGATATGCCCCTATGCAATTAGATACCTAATTCGATTTTGTAGCTTTAATTTCCATTTTGATTTATTCAATATAAAATTTCCAACAGAAATGAAGCCCATGTTGTGTTCCTAAATACCTCTCAGTGCATGACTGGACCGATGGATATAGATCGTTGGAATCGTTCCAGACTTTCCATTGTCTTGAAGCTAGTGGGTGGAAGTATCAACATCTCAGATAAACCCTTCCCCCAAGTCCGAAATTTATTATTTGAATATTAGATAATAGTTATTGGTTATGTACTACCAGTCCATCCTCTCAAAACAGGCTGCCAGACTGTTTCGCTTCTTCCACTCAGACAGGATTCGGGTCTCACCCAGCCTTGAGAGGATGCACTAGTTCAATGGTAGTTCTAATAAATAGTACATCTAATTTGGTACCTCTGTGATAGATATTATTGTACTGATCTAGGTTGAACACTAGTAACTTCCATATATATGTTTTATTTAATTTGACTTAATATTTTATTTAAAAGGTTAGTGCAGTTATCTTGAACAAACTAATTTATGGACAGCATATCGGTTTTCCACATAGATGCTTTGACTTTGTCTTTTCCATTTCATCAAACACCTTAAGTGTCGATGGTTATATTTATAAGAACTGACCTAGTCTCCCTCCATAATATAAATATATTCCACTTGAATATTTCAATATTGCGTGAAGTGGGTCAGTGCAGTAACCTATATAGGGACCGTGGATGTATCATTTTGGATGTTTTAGGCATTTTGTCTTCTGGTCATTCGGATTATAAGTGTAACATCCGATTCCCTTGGTTAGATCTTTCAATGCGTGTCCTAAATATACACATCTCTTTGGATGATCATGTTTAGATTGTTCAGATGACCTAGGGAAAAATAGTTAATTCTATATTGAAATTCCACCTTGTAACGGTGGTATCATAAACGTGATTCGGAGAGGTTCGAATATTCTTTTATAACAATTTCTTTATCCAAGAAACCTTTTACAAAGCAGTCTCGATCTTTCGATCGATTTTCGTTCTACCCTATGTATGCTACTGTTACATTACAATATACCCGTTGCATATTTAACATCTAGTTTATTATAAACAAAATGTATTTAAATACCTATGTTTGGGATGATAGGGATGGATGCTAGATGATTGATGCACATGCTATTATTATTTACATAGACTACAACGTGGTGAGTGAGTGAATCTGGACACTCTTCATTTCATAACATCCATATTACACATTCATATTACATACATGTGTATACGTAATACATCAGGGTTGGATATCGGTCATTCGTTTGAAGGATGAGCTTCCTATTCCTCCTACCAAACATAATAATACATGTCCAGTTCGATATTAACATCCTACCTCAGGAATGGGAGATATAATAATGACATTAATTATAATTGGCGCTATAATACAACAATATATTATTATAGCATATTTATCATACTATTTTTGTTATTCCCGCGGAATTATATTAGATTATATTATGCATACGCCTACCAACGGTATCGCACATATACCGTTGATTATAATATAAGGATTTGATCATATTAATCAGCTTCCAATAATCGTCTGACAGGAGAAAGATGACGAACTAATCTTTTCCTTTGCAAAGAATGGCGATATATTTACTAGTGGGATCTTGTGTGTACTAATGAAAAGCAAATTGGAGAAAATTGCGTCATCTATCATAAGCGTCTGGCGGGAATATTCTATGGTTAACGGTGCTTTATAAGTTGACTAAACTTGATCTTGACCTTCATCGTGGAAATTCTTATATCTTTTTTCATTTTCTTTGTGGAAATATATTTATTAATAATTGTTGAGACAAATAGATGTGGCCATATCATTTGAAGCTAGTTTCGGTAGACTCATTCCCCTTTCATGTGTTATGCACACAGATTCTTTAAAACAATATTTTCGAATACCATAATAGATTTTTTATTAAAAAAAGGTTAATGTCAGTCGAATGTTATGATTATTACTGATTGCCATTATCTAAAACCATGCTATGTCGATTTTCTGTGCGTTGAAATAGCCGATTTAGATATATAATCCTTTTGTAGATTTCCCTCTGAATATTGTCTTTAGCTGTCATTCCACCTCGGGTGTTGAACATTCATAATGTCATTATTTTGCGTTTGGACGACGGACTGAGGAAAGTCTACTCATGTAATTATCCTCTTGTGTAACCCTTGTATTGTCTACACCGCCACCCACAGGGGCCTACATACTTATGATTAGGGAATATCTTTACATGGCGACCTAGCTGGGGGAGCTATAGCATCGTGTTATCACCCCATAGATCACCACCTCTCACACCGGGGAGGTAACTGGTAGTATGGCTTTGTAGCCAGTAGGTCAAGGTTGCAGCAGAATGAATGATTTATTCTTCAAGGAAAGGTATCGGGGACAATTGTGGAAATGCAATCAATTAGATCGCAAAAAAACCTTTAAGTTACAGCTTAAGATGACGGCAATCATAGCGCTATTTACGAACAGCTGAAACAGAATTACTTTCCTAGATTCCAAGGTTATATTGGGGGGGGGGGGGGGTTAAAGGGTTTTATTCAAATATACCTGGCATCTGGGCTTTTACACATCTAAGGCACATCACATCTCCACCACTTTCTTAAAAAGGCTATCGAATCATTCTTACATAGCATAAGCAAACACCAACCGTTCGCTATATCATAATTCCAAGGTTATATATGTGCAATGGAGATTTATCTCTTCGCATAGCCGGTGGTCCTTAGTTAGGAGCCAAGTTTAGAGTTCTTGGGTTAAATGCAAGAAACATGATTTATTTAATGCTGTTTCGCTAGCCTAAATTATGATGTTTTACCTGAATGTTTGCTAATGGATAAGTCTGGAAGGTTTTCATACATATGAATCTTTGTGAAGTAATTCTTCACGGTGATGATAATGAGTGCATATTAGGCTAAATCAATCTGTGCATATTGATCATTCAGTGATCAAGGAGTGTATAATCAAGATACCCATTGACATAGAATTCTTGATGAACCCATAAATCTGCATCACTCCTAAAAAGTGCAGACACTCTAAAAGCATGTATTGCCCAATCTACACAGGTGTGTGTATTTAAATAAATAATTCAGTTGCACTTAATGATTAGTAGTTCAGGAAAGTCATAGTCTTTCTAGAAGAAATGTTGAAACGCCTGAAGAGTCTGGGACACCCTGTGCCAAGGGTACCTTAGCCCGTGGACCCATTGGTTTAAAGGGTGATATGTCTTAAAGGTGTTTTGGAAATGGCAATTCGATCTTCTCAATGGTTTCAAAATACCGTTTTAAAGAAGCTGGTGTTATGCAAAGCCTATATCTAGACGAATTAATTATTTCACATTCAAAACCAATTACGTTGTTCCAAACAAGCGATTATATTATCGGGTACTTTGTCAAAAAGAATAATTGCTGATATAAGAAAGGGTATAAATCTGTATTGACAGTTGCTGTCAACTATGAAAAAGATCCATATGAAAGGCTATACACATTGTTTTGAAAAGAACGTGAGTCTGAAGTTTCCAAAAAATGAAATACTCTTGTCAGCCTTTTTGATGTACATTCTTAGGCTGTAAATATTTTCATACCACCCATTGATTTATAAATTTCGCGATGCTTCGAGTAAATTATCGTACATGATAATAACAATACCTAAGACCTGCATTAAACCCTAACCCTTTTTACCAATACCATTAATTTACGTTGTTAATGGCTTTATCTATTATTTATCTCTGTTAATGTTCCATTCGTCAGTTGCTCGGGGGTTTAAAGTGTTATAGCTAAAACCAGATCAAGATTACGATACCGATTCATCACCTGTAGATTATCTGAATATCTTATAACGAACATGTGAGGTATGCGATACATTTCCATCATTGATCATTCTCATGTGAAATTGAAATAATGATTCTCTTTGAAGTCAGCAAAGTCCCATCGCTCATATTCGCCTATTTGAATAGATTGAACTGAGGGGTGTACAGCACGCACAAATGAATACTCAGCCCCTAGAATGACAAGACATTATCATAAAGCAGATGATATATGATGATGATAATTATTGCATTTTTATCCAGACGCAGGAGAAAGGTTTGAGTGCAATGTGCATTTTCAATCTCCCCAAGATCCTTTTTGCCATTACCACGAGGTACATTCCTTCCCATCATTAAGATCATGTATGTGATAATGTGTTACATAAACTCGGTCTATATTATTGTCTATCTACGAGACGCGTTTGTGGTGTACATATTAATTCACCTGTCATGAATGATGGAACACGGGAGCTTAATGCTGAGGGTGGGGGAGTGAAGAATGGGATCCGTTTCCTTAGCACTTACCAGTAAAGGCTTAAGGGCAAGGATCTGGTAAATATGGAAGTTTATTGAAGTACAATATGTGTCAGCTGTTTGGATATGGATACCACTGTCCCTCCAAGTCACATTAGTCGGTGGAAAGAGTGATGACTTTCCTACAAGATTGGAGGTATCCTTGTTTGACCCAGCAAACGTTTAGGATGAACCTCTTGAATAACGTTGGAGATGAGTCTATTGAATGAGTGGGTCACATAGTTATGTGGTAACCCAGGGCAATACCCGAGGAAGAGCACTTAGGTATTCACCTTCTCTGCATTATTATGACTGTGGTATTTCTTAATGACGCCCCCGATGGGAAAAATGAATAAATCTAAGTACCTGTTTGGATGTAAGGTATCGATCCAGCGGATGTCAATAAATCAGTGGCCATTTAGAAATACCAAAGCTATATGCATACGTATGTATAGCTCTGGAAATACCTAGACCGATTATTTAAGTTTTAATGGAAGTATTCGTAATTTATCCCATAGAAAGTTCATTTATCGAAGGCTTTTCAACATAAATGGAATGGAAATGGACTGTCCTTTGGTATGTGTAATATCTCCGTTTTCTTTTTGATATGCAGATAGCTGCATAGGTGTGTCTTGTATATAATTGCGAGACCAAAATACGGTACTCAATAAAATAGTAGCCGATCAATGTAACCTGATATTTATAAATAACGCCGAGAAATGGATACTTATGAAAAGGAACCTGTGGGGTATGAAAGCTGTAATAATCACCTTTAGACTCTTCAATCACTATAATATGTCCTCATTCCCAGTTCACCTGACAATGTCTTACCTAGAAACTTATAATCTCCCTCAACACAGAAACTAAACCCCGTATTTTAACCTTTATCCCCTTACGGGAATTGGTATCTCTAATATTCCAAGAATGCTTCCTATAGGGATCTGAAACGTGGATTGTTGGGTTAGGACTTAAATTGTTTGAATACACCCATAACATTGATAGTGGGTGATGAGGTATAATACGCTAGGCCAATAGAAA
The DNA here is from genome assembly GCA_942159475.1 of Sthenelais limicola. Classification (NCBI taxonomy): domain Eukaryota; kingdom Metazoa; phylum Annelida; class Polychaeta; order Phyllodocida; family Sigalionidae; genus Sthenelais; species Sthenelais limicola. The sequence continues at coordinate 62,577,607 of OW804097.1, read as the reverse complement.
CAAATCCTTGCAAGGATAAGACTCAGTGCTACCCTTTTAAACTGGATTCTTTATCTTGATTATATAAAAGATATTCATTAAGTGCCATTATCTGATATGTCATGAGCTAATATCATTATCTATTTGTCAATTTCTTTTTGACATTTTCATTTTTTCTCTCGATAGAATAATAATGCAGTACTAATGGAATAATGGTCTGACTTGTAAACTGAACCAGTCTAGGCTCAGAACCTCTCAGATCAGATAAGAATGGTATGCCAGTGATTGGACGCCTACTGCGCTTATGGCTTCCCTGGCCCGGGAGTAGGCGTCCTAATGGGATTTTAATGGGATTGTGCGGTCTTATAGTGGCATTTTGTGGTTTGGAGCGAGAGGATTTACCTCAGTTTGAAGGGATTCTCTCAACTTTGAACCTAGACCAATAGATTCGTGGCATCTTTCGTCTGATGTTCATTTTTAGCCTGTATGAGGACGCGAAACTGAATAAGAAACAAACCAACAATTAAATATAAACAGTGGGTGAAACAGATGGCAATTTCCTTAGATCGCAAGAAACATTTTTTGGCCTAATCCCCCAGCCTGTATCCCTTTGGTGATCCCTCTCTCATCATCAAGAGCAGATCCCTGAGATTTTTGTTTGCTGTGTTCACAATTACAGATTGTCACCTGGCGTGTAGAGTGTCCCGAATACGTGATGCAAGCGTATCAAACTGTGAATAAACATATTAGAAAGAATTATGCGATTCTACTGGGTGCAAATCATTAATCCTTTGAAATGATAATGGACTATAGGTATACCTTCGAAAACATCTTCTGTGTGTCTACCAATTCCCGTTGTTATTTCTATTGGAATTGCTTATTATTATTTCGTATTGTCTTAATACTGGAATGGCTCTTATAAACCTAGATGATGGTCGTCCCCCCTAAAACACATTAAAAGATATAAGTTGAAAGTTATATTCAAATTCTATGTTCTTAGATTAAATATCTGAAATTGCATTAGTCGGTGACAGCTTTTCCACTAACAGTGTGTATTAAGATCCATTTTCTCAAGATCTATTACATCTAGAAGCCTTCGCTGGTACTTTTGCATGGGCTGTAAAAGCACAGACTTTTGGGCTGTAAAAGCACAGACTTTTCCGAGGGCAATTTAACAGGTGAATTGTTAACCCCCACTAGTAGGATTAGGCTTTCATGTACTGCTTGAGTCAAGGGATTAAACTCAAAGGATTTGCAACTGATCATTGTTGCCTTACGAAACCTTCCCCATTCCTACTATAGAAAGTCTAGCGAAGCGCTGCGTTTAGCCTAACGAGTATTTCCCATCGAAAATACCTTCAACTGTCTGTTATCTACGAAGATATTACAGGCAAACGCGTGATGAAATACCAACTAGTAAATTATCACATAATGTAACTACCGATAACTATCTGGAGATTACCTTGCATCCTCTAAGTGCCTTTTAATTCAAGTTTTCACTCCATGGGGAATTTTGATATCTGAATTATGTAAATAATCTAACCGATCAAAATAACACCATGGATCAAGCCATGAGAGACTGTTCAATAGATTTTACGTATAGATTTGTCTTTTAAATTTACGTATAGATAATTAAGCTGAAATAAATCGAAGCTATAGCGACTAGCTATATTGGGGTTTTTCCTTTTGAATGTAGTCATCACCTATATTTTCTTGTTTAAACATCTTGAATGCGTGTATGTACACAAAAAGAGTCAGGTGGGACTGTTCATTTGGCAGCATGTTTGGGAATAAGGTAGTTTGGTACATAGGTACTTACATGGGGAAGAAGGAGTGTTACATAGTTATCATATCTGTGGTACACCACTATATTTGCCCGCACATATTGTTATGCAGCATTAACTATTCTAATGCATTTACCAAGAAAACGATTCAGAGCATTTTCATGCCACTTTCCAATTTTGACTGTTGCTGCTCTAAAGTCTAATTTAGTCATTTTAAAATTGTTTTGTCTTTGTCACACATCTTTTCAAATCTTGTCAATGCTCTTGAGTAGTTGCAGAAAAATATTTACTGAAGGAAAATTACACTTATAATATGATGAATCTGAGTATACTTGGAAGGACTTTGAATTTGTTGTAGCTATCAATCATATGATATACCCTATGTTATGACTAGCCTTCAGAGGTAATTATAGATCTTACTTAGATATCTTTTATCACTAAGACTTTGATCCTCCCACATCCTTAAGCGCAGAAGGCCGGGAGGTATTCTGTGCATTTACCCTTTCTCTATTCTCACAGCACCCTCAATATTGTGGGTATTCTAAACCCTGAAACTCAAACCCTCAACCTATGACCCCCTTCCATGAATCTTATTAAACATAATGCCTGCCTTTTCACGGAGGGTTAATGGGTGGAGATAAGTATTATCTGATGTAGTAAAACCCCTAATACCTATCGTAAATGGATCCATTGAGATCTACCTAGTTGAAATGAACTCCGGTACTTTATGATTTATGATCCAACCCATCCCATTCATAATTGCAGATACAGATCTGAGCACAATTAACGACTGCTTTGATATTCATTCACCAAGATCAATCTTCTGTATTTCTTGGCGGAGACATTGGAATTTCTACAGTTAGGTTGAGTTAATGATATTTTATTCATCTGAATCCTCGATCTTATCCATTCCTCTAAATGTTTTATTCCAAACATTTGGGAACAATACGTTCAAAATTAAACAACGAAACAAGGCATGTTTCTTATATACATTCTCATCCTTTCGACCTATCAACTGTATTATATATAGGTCCAAAGGATGAATATGCAATGTATAATTTTGGGAATTTGCATAATAGATTTCTTTATCTTTCATTCTGCATCTGTATATGCCTCCCTGGTCCCATGAGGGAAATGACACTATTACTTGTGTGATTTGTTATGGTATGGCGGCCATATGTGAGGCAAGGAAAGATACCGGAAGACAACATAAAATGCAGATGGAGAAAAAAAATCTATGTGTGTGGCATTTTTCATCCCAAACTGACGAAGCTGTTGAATACCTGATGATTCGGGCGACAAGAACTGAGGCCTTCCATCCATCATAATTTCAACCAATCAGTGGACCGTCTGTTGAATGGATGGCCGTGTGGGCGATGCCACCTAGCGAGAAACCTAGTAAATAGATTCAATCCATCAAACTAGAGATGAAAAGCCTCAAAAGTAATTCTTCCTAATTCTGAACGCTACTTACCCTAGAAAGGAAAAATTTACTTCATATGTATTCAGGAATAAAATACTGGTTTTGCTACTGAGTAGCTGGGGCGACTATTCCCTTTCAATCTGATAGTGCTCAATTTATCCAGTTTCTCAAGACATCTGATAAACACATCTCGATCTCATAAATAAAATGTCTTACGAATAGTTCGATTGCATCTTTATCCGTCGCGTATCTACCTCCCGATTATGATTTTATTTGGTGATATGGATTGTATTGTGCCCGACGGATCGTGGTAAAAGATATGGTTGTAAAAGAAACAGCTTTTTGTATATTAAACCAATAAATGGAAATAATGCATCAATCCCGGTAAGATCTCATTATATAATGTATTCGTGATTATAAGTAAATGAATATACTTACCCAGGCAGTTTTATTGTAATAGATCTAATCTTTTAAGAAAACAAACATATGAATTCCATCAATAACTATCAGAGGAGGAAAGACATTTTTGTCATCCACGACGCTGGTGTTGTTGCTCGTCTTATACATTTTGTAATCAACCAATTTATCTCATCCCAATGAGTAAAATACTTTGAAGTGTGTTTCCATTATAGATTCAATACTCCAATGTCCATCGTAAACGTCATAGGATAATCATGCAATGTGCATTGCTTTGTATCTCATTTGATAGAAGTGAAGAGTTATATCTCCTTCTATGCCTGAAGCATTTATATCTGTGTGACGCTTTCATATTACTCAATATGCATTATTATAGTCGGCTTCTCTTGATCTTGCTCCAGTGCAGATAGTGGTTGATAGCCAATCTCCCCTCATATTACCAATCCCACCTAATACCACACCCATACCACACCATTGATACCTGTATTTCTCTCCTATGATGACATGTCTTCCATTCCTTATAATCTCGACTCATGTGGTCCTGGGAAAGCCTTCGGGCTGTGTATGTAGTCCAATATCCCACTTTGGGTCAGGTCATTCTGATCTTTGGACTGGGTATTAATAAAATTAGCGCCAACATGACAATTTGATTATAAGGACATGTCACTCTCTTCTAAAGGTCATGTAGATGACAGTAGTTCGCTGCTTAAAGCCCGTCCTATGTCAGACAATGAGAGGGCTTCAGTGTTTATGCATGCAGATCTTTCTTTAGAGAAGATGTACTGATCAATCTTTTTTATTGCAAGTAACACCTAGTGCGAAAAGGTCATCTGTTGTATACTATAATTACCTCCTATTCTGGCATTTCGAATGTATTGTATGCGCTTAAAGTTATTGATGAACGTGTCGTGAACCCCAAGTACCCTATACATATTGGTGTACGTTTAAGAGTTGATGAGGTTCATATTAGAAACAGCATGACATGGACATAACACATATTGTCTATAAACAACCTTTCCATATCAAAATTGTACACACCATCTTATTGGTAATTTTGCTTTTCAAAGGCTTTAAAATCACTGCAAGGAAGGGGCTGCCTCTATTCTGGCATGATAATAGCAAGTAGGATGGGACCCATCTGCAAAATTCAGGGAATTGCTTCGATAAATAAACCCTGTCTATCATATGCTGCGTTGAATCCAACGCCTGATGTCATACACTGAATGTCTTGAGGGTATTGTTGTACATCCCCCAACTGTGGATTACTAGCTAATCGTACTCGGTGCCAGACATCTGGTCTTTTCCTACACATTTCTCTATATATTTGACTGAAGCATTATCCAGAAAACTTCAGGTTGAAATTTAGCACCATGCGATTTTGGTTTCATTGCCTTAATCCTGCTTTTACACCTTTTATCGTAGAGTCTGAGATTCTTTCAATGTTCTTTTTTGATTAAAGGCGAAGAGAGAATCATTTGTATTATCATAAGGAACCATGGTAGAAACGGAAGATCGTAATTGTAGAGGCACACCTTATATAACAAGTGTTGGTTTCTTTATTGAAATCCGGTACTATCCCACCTCACACTAAAGCATTGTACATACATTTAAAGTTAAAAAAGTGTATGTCTCGATTACCTTGAATATTTAAGGTGAGGTAAAAGGCGTATAAACCCATCTTTCCATTTTCTGAACGTTTCTTTCTCGGGCATCTACCATGTGTGACCGATGTTGTATTGGGTAGAAAGAATGGAATTCAGAGCAAGGAAGATGCATTTTTCATTCCACGCTTCTAATCTCTCATCTATGTGCCCTACAGCACATGACTCTCTGGAGTTGAATTCCGTTCGCGCTAATCTCAGTATAGTTAACCTAAATAGTGCCTAAGGCTTGAAATCTGCCACAGGTCCTTATTTCTAAGAGGAGATGAATAAGATAAGTATATCAATTATACTTTAAGATTTAAGATATAAAAATTCAAGGTCGAAATTAATTATATACCGTAACTATATGTTATGTATATCATATAGCATGTGTAGGATTTATTGCAATACGTATGTAACGAGCCTTCGTGGAAGACGTCATTTATCGAACCTCTATGTCCCTCCAGGCTAAATGAAGAACGAATAAGTGTCAAAGAAACAGAGATGAAATTATGGGAAAAATGATAGATAATTATTACCTTTGCTAACGTAAAGTGGTCTTTCAATTTCAGGGTTAATTTTATTGCCTAGCAATAGGTTCGTTCTTAATGCTTTCGTAGTGTATATCCTGTTTGGCAGTCCCAACTTTAATTTATTCTGGAATGGAAAGTGGACTTTTATTTCTTCTATGATCACTGAGCAGAATGATAAAGCTCGATTATCATATTTATATTTTCATTTGATTATTTTGTTTTGGATGCACATCCTGGTTCTATTTCGCCGGAGCAATTGCTTTATGGTGTATGCATTAGCCAGTTGTCATATCTATACCATGTCATACCCGATCCCATATGTCAGGCTCGTGCAACAAAATTGGTTTTCCTAGTATCCACTATTAGGCAGATTGCGTTATGAATAATTCGTTACCAAGATTTCTTTAGGCTAGAATTATTGTAATATTCATAAACAGGATATATTCCTTCCGGATTGCTTGAAAGAGGAATTCATCATAAGGCGGGAATGGAATATGATACAAAACAATGCACTTGATATACTTGTATAACTAGAATAGGAAAGATAGGTGTTGAAATTTATGTACCTGGAGATTTAGCCATTCGAGTAGCCGTTCTGCTTTTTCCACTTAGTCATTTCATAACCTCGAGTACGGGTATAGGTTCATGCCAATATCTATTGATGATTGTTCGCTACAAAGCGTTTATTATCAAGCTATATTGGATACTCCCTTTGTGTATACTACAGACCAATCTAATATTTACAACTAAAAAATGTGTTATAAGCTATCCAGGGGTTGTCTAGAGCATCAAAACAATGGCAACGCCTACTTAGTTGTTGGCATTATTTCACAACATTTCTTCACCAAACGTAACGAAATATCATAAAAGTATAATTAGAGTTTTGTTGGAGGTGCGTGTGTAGGAGGTACTATAGGAACCATATTGTGCTGTACACGTGCCTATGTTCACCGACAAGAAGGAATATTATGTGTAATCGTTCCTTTATGCAATTTAGTCTTGGGATATTCGACTGGAACACTATTTGTGACCATTTCATTTCTGGCTGTTATTATATTCTTCTGGGTGATTCCAACAATTCGCCGACAATTGTCACACCGGTGCCAAGAAATGGATATCCTGTCCATATATAAAAGACTGTCCACCTAAGGCTATTTTCTTTGGACTGAACCGATTAATCCATGGAATATCCAATATTTTGGAACTATGTTTTATGCATCAGGTCTATGAGGAATGAGTACTCACCCACGTGGATGAATTATGCTGGATGACAAATTCAACAGTTTCGGTTCCAACTTTGCGTAACCTATCGTTGAAAGATGTTCATCCAGGATTATGTTTCATGACACGAGAGACTGAATGATATTCCATAAATACTATTGGAAATGTTAGGCTTTATTGTTCAATATATCATCTATGCTATCCGGACATTTTATGGAAGTCTGATTCCTTGTGAACCGTGATATTCACTTCATTCCCGATCGAAAAGTAGCAACTCTGGTATCAGATATTCCACAATGGGCACTGGTACGTCGAGAATTGGATATAACAAGTTTAAACATGTGAATACATTGAGTGATAGCTCAAAATGGGAAGATGGTGGCTTATCCATGAGGTCTGTCGACTTCGACACTGATAGCGATGAGGAGAAAAAGAGCATGGGTATAAAATATTCAAGAATTGCTTGTGGTGCTTCAAGAATTGGATATGACAACTTTAAACATGCGAACATATCGAATGATAACTCAAAATGGGAAGATGATGAACTATCTATGAACTCTGTCGACTTCGGCACTGATAGCGATGAGGAGAAAAGGAGCGTGGGAATAAGATATTCAAGAATTAGTTGTGGTGCTTCAAGAATTGGATATGACAACTTTAAACATGCGAATAAATTCAATTATAGCCCAAAAAGGGAAGATGATGAATTATCTATGAACTCTGTCGATTTCGACACTGATAGCGATGAGGAGAAAACGAGCGTGCCTTTCATGCCATGGGTTTGGCAAGTGAGTCTTTATGTTATAATTAACCCAGATACACGTAATATGTCTCTGACAGTTTTGATAAGTACTAATTAATGAATGGTAGACACTTGTAATAAACAGCCCAGAGGCATCCGTTCTGGGACTATATTTACATTGATTGCTTTTGCGGAATCGTATCGTGTCCTTGAGGATCGAGATACAACAATTTGCGTATTGATTTTGTCATGATTTATCCCTGAACACATTAAATCAAGTATTGGTCGAATTTACGTAATCATTATAATTTCACCCCACCCCTCCTTTCAAATGAGCTGCACGATGATCGATCATCAACTCCAAGGTTCAAAGTAACTTACTTTCTTTAAAGAGTTTACCAAATGCATTTGCCCTTGATCTTGGCTTCCACCTCACAAATGAAAGTCCTTTTTGATCTGATTCCATAACATTTAACAAACGCTCTTCGTAAGTAATGTGATGAAATGTCCTTCGCCGGGTGGCGTTAGATGAAACATTGTTTGTTCTTTATCCTTGCCTCCGAATTAAATACCCTTTTGATGAGTCTAATTGGAAGTGTAAGCTACTTTAGTGTATACTATTGTAGGGGTGGGGTCGCTTCAGTTTTTGTCCACGCGTGTTATATCAAACCTGGTTCAGTCTGGGTGGTGCCTGTATACGCCCACTATGAATACTGTAATAAAATTACACGAAGGTCTACAAAAGATGTAATTAGTATCAGATTATCGAGGTCGTCATTATCTGATCTCCTCTGTATTAAATGTATTTTAGGTGCTCTCCAAATAAGATTTATTTTCATTATTCGGAAAAGGAAAAAGCCAGTGCCTTGAACATTTATTGATGTTCAAACGTGAATAACGTCCTGATTCTATATGACATGTTTCATTAGCATCTTAGTTTCTTTGATAGCTTAATTGCATATAAACTTATAAAATGCCCATGTTCCTGAGTGTTTATATATATATATAAAATGTACAACAAGGAGTGTACTAATGATGGCCTTTTATCAGTTTACCTCAATTATGCGATGTTTAAGCACACCAGAGCTGAACATTGAATTTGTTGTTTTTATAAAAGAAAAAGATTCCAATGTTACGGAGGGGCGATTTCTACAGAACCGACCAAGCTTAGGGTGACGATGTTCTGTTTACATCAATTCAATTAAACACTATATGGACAGCATTCGTCTGATAATGTGTAAGGGAATCTGTCACATCATTCATTTTGCCAATTAGTTGTCCAGAGGTCAACCACTTGATGTTGAGGCATGCATGCTTTCCGCATTGAATCAACATGCTACATTATGCATCGACCCATCCAATGCCACAAGCATTTGGGGGAGAGGGGAGGCGTAGTTCACTTCCAGTCCGCTGCATGACACTCCCAAGCCACTATGACCATTGACATGCTTGCGGAAGTGACAGGTGTGAAGCATGTAACTCTAAACATGAAACAAGATGGCTAGCATCTTGCATGCTACCACACTTGAGTGGTGACGAATTGCAACATGCCAAATGCTGTATATCCGGGTTATATGCAAGACTGGATTCCAGAGAGAGAGAGAGCGATCTAAAAGTATATAATATATTTATTCACATCATATGATCCACTGAGACATCTCTGTGATGGATGATTGTACTTCAGAGATGATAGTATTTAATACTAATAAACGTATTTATCTGTATATGTATAATACTCTAGCATATTCCCTAAATATTAGAATATTGTATATTTAACTGCTATTGAAGGTTTATGGAGATATTCAATTCATTACTTCATCTTCAAAATAATTGTGGCAAGTCTTTTACTTTTTAAGAAGTTGCCTGTGAGATACCTCTGCTAATATGATAAGTAAACTCCTAAAACATGCTTTCCAATTTTGGGAAGTTATGTCTTGTCCATCACGTTAGTGTTCCGAGACTCTTAACTGTAAAATCATTCTAATAAGTCCAGGGAATTTCCAGTAACTGAACCTATAAAATGGCTCCAACCTTGTTTTCTTGATTTAGGTGACATCTAAATAACTGCACTTACACAATATTACTAAAGGCCATCTTCTGAACTTTTAGCGCCATTCGAATATCAAATTACCAGGCATTTTGAAATGATACCACGACTCCACAGTAATTATGTACTTCGTGGACTCGTCGGGACATGCTTGTACCTTATCCAACCTTTTGAAATGCAGACAATTTCAATCTTATGCCTGTGTAGATAAATGGGTTAAATCATTCAAAGGGAGGTACTAACCCCTTCACAACATTTCCCAGTTGCATCTAGTAATAGGTCAGACATTACTGGATCTTAAATCCATACATCATATATTATTCTGGTCATTTCACAACTCATACTTTGTAATTTGACATGGACATTCTATCGTAAAAATGTCATATATTCTGATTCTTTTGATCAGAGGGAAAATGAATGTACTCGTAAATTTGAAGTAAGTTACGACTCAAGACACCTTGCTCCGAGGAAACAATCTTTTTTATGTCCATCGGAAAATGATAGGGTTGGATGCTGGGAATGCACTCAAACAGTCTGCTAGGGTGTATAACACACACAGACACACACCTGTATTGAGGTCTATACTTACCTTACCTCAAGGTCTATAGTGATTTATGCTTGGGATATAGTAAGGTTCTGTCTAGCTATATATGCATGGTAACCAAACACTCCAGACGCATCATCTCAGGGCAGTCAGTGCTTATGATTGAATTAGCAGGCTTGCCAGTCACATTTATTCAATATTAATAATATATATACAACTTTAAATTCTAAGGTGTTATGTTCATAATCATTTCCTCAACACACCATATTTTAGCATATGAAATTGTGTTTACATACAAGTAAATGTGATTAGGCCTATTCACACCCTCTCCCAAGTTCTAAATGCTGTTCATTCCTAATTGGACAGAAGAGATAGCCAGAGGCCTTGTCTTCATATTAGAGTAGATTGAACATTGCCGGAATCCTGCTCTTCCTCTGAAACTTGGAGGGATAACTACTACCCCCTAGTAATAAGGTTCAACTGTTAAAACACACACAATGTGACTTTATGTATTCATATAAGTGGTGCTCACCAATGCGATCTATGTACGTTGTAATTCATTAAGCTTAGTAACCTATTCTGTATATCTCAATATAATCAAAAACATCTTTTAATTGACATCTATTCTGAAAGACCAATATCTGAAACTTATCAGGCTGCACTGAAAGTGAAAGGATGCATATTTCATTTCAAATAATTGAAATGTAAAAAGGTACAACAGAACAATTTCCACCATTAAATGCTAGTTTATGAAGTTATCTGTGTCACCTTAGTTAAAATTAACTAACCTGTGGAACATAATGACGGTGGGATAATGCATTCTTATCGTTAAAACTAGGTTAGTTTTTGAGGTTTCTATCGTTATCCATTCAATGGACATTTTTTCTCTTCAATACCTTCAGGATGGATCTTATCTTATAGACTATTAATAGAAGTAGAGAAAAATGTAGGCATTACGGCTCTTTGATGTTACAATATGTCTGTGCAGAAGTTCTGTGTTGCCTGGGACTCAAGATCTTAGATTCATTAATCTATGCATTTACCATCGATGTGTATCAGTTCGAATTTCAAATTAATCATGTTTTATTCATATATCTAAGAGTATTATGATGTAAAAAGGATTACCTTCCTAGTATGATCCTATGGTGAACACAGATGGGGAGCAGTTATGGTCCAATTACCGGTACGGCCCCTGCACATATAGGGCAAATATTACCAGACCGTCCCCCGAATATCACCCCCTCCCCAGTAATGTGCCCCTTCCCCCAGCTGAAAATGTAATGGCAAAAGAGCACCCAAGCATCCAGCTTAGTCTTTATGGAGGGAAGTTCTCGCATCTGTTAGGCCAGCAGTATTGAAATGTATTTGAATGTCTGTAGTACATTTTATTTACCTCATAAAATATGTTTGCTGAATGCTGATTCTACCACTTCAATTCGAGTTGATTCCCATGATTAACCTTGCCAGGGTTGTTGCTAAATGGTTGTTGTCGTTCATTGCATTTTTCCTTGCAGAACATAATCGGGCTTTATTTTCTCATTTCATTCATCATTTTGAAAAGTTTCTCTTTTCAAATTCTGATTCGATTTGTTCATATGAAAAACTGGTAATGGAGGTCACAAACGACATGATTGCCCAATTGTAATTCTCGGATTTCACTGATATAGTTCTGTTTGAGTAAAAATAAATACTCAATAGTTGTTTTCTTTAAATAATCCCCACTATCAACTGCTGAATTAATAATTCCAGAACATTATATTTGTCTCACAGACACAGTCCCTCACTGGCCCTCCACAGGCTAAAATAAAGCGGGCTGCCCACGTTTTTAACGTGAGAGTACTAAGCAGCAAATTTTAAGTTACTTTTCCTTGGCCTAATTGTTGGTAGCTTCCCCATGTATAGGGACTGAGACAGGCTGGGGGCGAAGCAACAACTTTCCCTGACATCTTAACCTTCCACATCCTCACGTTTCTTGGCCTCCTAAGCAAGAGAGAGCTCCAGTCAACTTGGATGACACAATCATCTGATTAGTACTGCGCTGGAGAGTATGGACTCTTGACCACAGGTCAGTACATTAATAGACTGAAATAGCTGTTGGGGAAGCGAAAGGACACTTGGTCACCTCGGTTGTCTGGTGGCTACCTGTATTACCCTTTGTATACTCTATGAATGTGGACATCGACCCATTGGTGGGACACTACTTTTTGTGATCGCCAAGTAAGTGGACATTGTTATATCAAGTGGATATATCAACTACACTTTTTGCTCAGGTAAATATCTATCTACTCAACTATACACTTTCACAGTAATATATGTGTTCGTAATTCGCCAATTAATATGTTTGGCTATGAGTGTAAGGACTCAAGAATGTGCCCAGGACTTGTTCAACGGGAAAGGAAGGTATTTAAAGAGCAAAAATAGTAATTCTGACTTAAAAATGGAATACCGTATGTAGTGAGGCTCGTTGTTGATTAAAGGAACCACATATGGCTTGGTTATAATAAAATCTTGATGGTCTTTTACCATAGTTAGGGGTTTAGCACACATGTATTGCATCATATATAATTTTTTTGAAAAGGTTTATTCAGGTAACTGTATTATAAAATGTTTTAACATAACCTGATATGATTTTAAATGTTTTGTACACATTGTATTGACACTTTATATGAAGTTTACTATATTTTGGTTTTAGATTTATTGATCATATTAAATCATTGTTTTAATCCATTATATTACATATGTTTTGTTCTCGTGATTAACAATGATAATAATAATAACAATTAATTCTTAATTTTATCTATAAAAGGGGTACACAATTGGTAGTGCACTTCAGATTGGGATTCTACTAATTATGTAACGAATTAAAATAGTTCTTGGCACGAGGTGAAAATGTTACTTCTAGATACAGTACTTCAATAAATATCGTATGACATCGAGTAGACGAGTAACTCTAGTAGCTCATTGCTCTAACAATGAGCTACAATTTTGACTCCTTAATTTATTTAAACCTGCACTTCTACCTCTTTCCCCATCGCTTCAACTGGATCTTCATGTGTGTGTCCCCATTTATTGCCCATCTACTACGTTATGGTCAACAGTGAAGAAGAACTTATACAGGGCGATTTCATACCTTGCCTCAATTTTAGATATTCCAATCTATCCCAGGAAAAGTGAACTTTGAAGTTCTTTCCCACTTTGCGGCGGATCTGATCCTTTTCATGGGTTAAGGAGTAGCCAGACACCCATGTAAGATTATACTATAATAAGCTTACTTTATCTCAAATGTTGGTAGGCTACGGTTAGGATCCAAGCAATTCCTGATCCCATCTGATCGATATCTAACCACAATTATTGCCCAAGATGAGATCTGTTATAAGAATGTTGAAGTCTAAAGTTTGTGCGCCCTCAATAAGGATGGCAATTACATGGCAAGTGACAGTTTCTGTTCCATTGATCCACATCCCTGAATTGTAAATTAACCAACCACTTAGTATTCCCTTGCTGGTGAAATAGAAGGTACATTTCTTCGCCACGGGAATGGTTATTATTATGTGTTGGGTAATTTGCTTCAGGCATTTCGCCATGAAATGATCGAGATCAAACGAACATGTGCCCTTTTCACACGTGCAATCTGTTGGGGAAATGGTCCGAGGTTAATAAATGTTCTGAATTTACACATTTGACTCTTGTATGGGGTGACTTTAGCCCACGTGCTCGGGGCATGCTACTTGAAGGGCTTTGCATTTAATTATATCTTAACCTATCTTGGGGACATTCCTGTCGGTTAATAGCTTGATTGGGAAATCTCCCCTTCGTAATCCTTTGCCCTTTGAGCCTGTGAAGTCAGTACCTGTAAATTATGAAGGATTTTCACACAAGTAGTAGAACAAAATTCCTTTGATATTGATAAAGTTAAGAAGAATGATATTTGAATCCAGCTTTAACATTGAACAATATCATGGATATACAGGGTAGTTCAATGATTATCAGAATGTTTATGTTTGTTTGTTGTATTTCTTCATTCAATATTCTCAGCATACCAAATAAATGTTGTTAAAAAGTCAAATTAAATACGAGTATATATGATATATATAGAAAAAATCAGTAGTTATATTCCGTACATAGGTTACTTTTAACAATAATTCAGTCAGGATCAGTATGGCCTAGTCCTCTAAGCCGATTCTCATGCGGTTTTACACTGCAGAGGACACGTTTCCACTAAGTTCCGTGGGAATCGCATGAGAATCGAATTAGTGGAATAGGGCTTTAATACTAAATCTTTAGCTACGCAGACTAATTTTGGTTAACATGTTTAACCCCAAGAGCTAGGTTGTATGTACCTCCAAAGGTGAATAAGAAATTACGACAAGCAACTAGACCAGGTATTGTTGGTTGTTTCTATTGTTCCCCGCAGTAGGTCGACCATTGATAAATCATTAGTAAAACACCCAGAGGAAGTCATATATAATTGTGAATGTGGAAGGGGATTCCTTCAAAATTTAAATCAGTCTATTATTGTGGTAATCTACTTTTGGTTGCAGTCATTAGATTTCTGTATCAAGACACTGATTAGAGAGTAATAGTCAGTCGTAATAGTCAGTCAGCAACAGTCTAGGCCCAAAGATGAGAGTCCTTCAAACGGAGGGAAAGCCTCTCGCCTCAAACCGCAAAGTGCCATTATAATTCCATCATAACCGCAAAATGTCGTTATAATACCATTAACACGCCTAGTTCTAGGCCAGGAAGCCGATTAGCGAAGTAGGCGTCCAATCATTGACATACCATTCTTATTTGAACTGAGGGTTTGGGCCTAGACTAGCATTTTTTTTCTTTCATAACACAAGTTATAGTGTGGGGTGGGGATAATAATAGGAAATAATAACTTTCAGACCACCTCATCTTACACCCCGATCACTTAATTGGCATTCATCGGGAACATTTCCTCTTCAGGTTTGTAAACCAAACCAAGCTTCAAATGGTGATTCAAGAAGTACAACAAACCATAAAGTCAATGATGCATCTGATCAGATTATAAATGGCATCTACAGATAAAAATTCTCTCTGGCTAAAGCAGGTATAAGAGAAGAACGCTCTAACAAATGAAGTGAGGTATTTTAGTGTCAAGGACGCCCCTCTTTGCTTCATCGTTAATTGTGTATAGAAGCCACAAGTATCTTTATAGAGTGTTACCTCTGCTTAGTTTATAGACATAAAAATGGTCGATTTTTGTTGCTGGAATGTTGATGGGAGATTGTGAAGCGCGCCTACTCCACTTACCCAGTTTTTCCTTCAAATGTGAGATGTATACATAATATATTAACTAGATATCATCTAGAGGTGAATGGCGATACTCGCAGTAATTGCGCCTGTGCCATGGAACTATACGCATCCATTTAATTTCATTAAGTACGGGCTACCATACAGCTATCTCAACGTTGCACTCGGCTCTAAATCATACTGAGCTAGCATTTCCACCTGAGAGCTATAACATTATTTTACCTGACAGTTACTTGCCTATTATGTACAAAAATCCTAAAAGCACAGGCGACTAACCTAACTTCGGTTTTAAGTTTAGTGAATGGATGGATTATGTCCTGCTCCTTCTGAGAATCTTTTGGAACATGTCCTTGCTCGAGTAGGAATTATGCCAAGGAAAGGCTTAGCTATGGACCAGAGCCCAATTTTGAATCTAGATTAGAATGATAGGACTGTCATCGACGGCTGCATGAGGCTATGCTTATGAAAGGTCGGTCGAAGCCGACCCTTTTCCAATGAAATGTCTACCTGAACTATATAGATTGGCCCAAAAGGGTGACATTTATAAAAGTCCCTTTTTTGGACAAATCGTTTTAGTCTAATCAAATATAAACTGAAAATAAGTTCAGGCTACTAAATCTTTTTTTTATTGATGAAATGAGAAAAAAACATCTGATAGTAGGATCCGTGTAAAATCAAGGTAATTTTAACTGATAATTATGGTGGATATGTTAGTGTCATTCTTACGTTTATCTTTCGCCGCCTAGCTATCCCCATCGGTTCTTCACGCCCGTTCGCTTTTCGCGTCGTCCTAGAACTCCCCCGCCCCCTTTCCAAGACGCAATTATTAGATGTTGCAGACATATTTCTTCTTTAATTAACCACCTATATCGTGCTATCTGGGTTATAATGCGTAGGTGTGATCCAGATCGGGTTTGCTTTCATCACACGAAAATTAATATCTACAAATAATTATTCCAAAGGTCCTTACAAACCAAACGGAAGGTTCTTGTAATATGATATTTACACATTGGTACGTTGGATTATCGCATATAGTTTAATTGTAAGTGTTAAAACCACTAAAAGAAGGCTAGTTAGCCTATGCGTGATTCACCAGCTTTACTGCCGACCTTCAACAATAAGATTTTAAAATATTCATTTTTAGATTAGGCATATAGAGAGGGTATTGGGTATTGGGGAGGGGGAGGGGAGGGAGAGAGTGAGTGAAGAAAAGGGAGAGGGTGAAGGGGAAGAGGGGAAGGGAAAAGAGGAGATAGGGTTGGGAGAGAAAAACAGGTATGAGAGACAGAGTAGAGGGGGAGTGAAAAGAGGGAGAGAAGGAAGTATGAGGATAGAGGGGGACCGTTCAGAGGACGGGTATTTTGCTAGTATTTCTATAAAATAAAACAGTTTACTGACTAGTTGGTTTCAGTCGCTTGGAATATCGCACTCGTTGCTACGTAACTCGTGGTATGGTGCGCTATTCAAGCTCTTTCTATCAACTCGTTATTTAACCTGTATCCAAGATTTATTTAAGATTTGATATGACAGCTTCAGCTATAATCACTATAAATTCCTCATAATTATAGATTTCCCTGACAGTAGAACGAATGGGATTAGTTGATTTCCATAGTTCATTGGCCCTTATTCAGTGTAGCTTGATGTAGGAGATGGAAAGACATAGAAAAAGTCATACCATATCAACAGTTTCCACCTAAGTGCAACTCTTCGATCTTCCTCTCCTCCAAGTGTGAATGCAAAGATCTATATTTCCAACTAAAGAGAGAAATATATTGTTTGGCAAAACATCAACTATTGCTGCTCAAAGATTATAAACCGTTCATATTGTTTAGCGATGACGAAACGTTGAGGTGATTTTATGAACAGGTCTGTGCTGACCAATCCCCGTGGGCCTTATGGACCACGTGATTCTACAATTTAAATAATTACACACCTGACTTATATCCTGTGTTTACTGGCAAGGAAATGGTTAATTATCAGTGGGTAAATTGGTATTAATTGCCTGTGATGTATACGAATACACTCGCTGTCTACCGTTTCTAATTGCTTGCAAAATGCGTTGCAATTTTATCTACCCACTCCCGTCAGGATAGCACACATTCTTTTTAATACCGTTTGCCTTTAATGCTGCGCATTAACTGCTACTACCCGAATTATATTTGTCATGATTTGAATTCTTTGAAAGAATATATACTATATAGTGCTCCGTTTACAACAATCTGACCCTCCTTTATATATAGTTGACTTGGTGTTCTGCGATGTGAGTAAGTGAGTGAGATTGGTTGCTTTACGCCCTTATCAACACTTTGAAGTGTTATATCAAGGGCGGGAGAGCTGAGAGGGAGGCAGTTCATGATCATACCCAGGAAATAGAGATAGAGAAGAAGGGAGAGAGAGACAGAGAAAAGAGACAGAAAGGCCCTTTAAGGTCTTACCCAGGACCAGGCACTTTAAGGTCTTACCCAGGACCATGTTCTGCGATGTGGTATATATATAGGGTATAATAAGTAAAAAAATATTTATAACAAAAAATCAGGTTTACTTCTTGGCTATGCACATACTTTATTTGGCTGTTTTTTTCTAGTATAGTTTGCTCTGTGTCTGCACAACCTTAATTAAGACCTTAATCCTATATCCTGTACCCTGCTAAGGACAACTAGAGGTGAACATTCATTCTGTAGGTGATCATAAATTTTATTATGCCATACCTGTACAATGTTGTATGCTGTTACCTTGAACCTTGTACTTATTGGGTTATGAAGGGAACGGGACACTGCTTCAGTCATTCCAGAGATTATATATGGGGCCCCCATATATAATCTTTGGTCATTCTGCAATTTGTGCAATTAAAATTGCGAATTTGAATCAAATATACCCAGACTCAAAATTCTCATCTATTGCTCGTGTTCTCTTATAGGGCGACTCCACTATAGGTAAAAAACGGCGCCGACAGGCAAAATTCGTCGCCGACATGACTAAAAATTCACTAAAAAACTAAAATTCAAAAATCACTAGTGGAAGAGGGGTAAAATAGGTTGTCGGCAACACATTTATTTGTTGCCAACAATTGCAAAATATCTAACTTGATTAGATATTTCGTTGCAAAAAAAATCGTCGCAGCCGTTTTTTGCCGTTTTTCCCATAGTGGAGTCCCTGCATTAGGTTCATGCAAAAGTAGTTACGCCATAAAGTTTTGCTTTTATATTAATAAGGAACAATAGACTGATAAGTTAACTTATGAGCTTTTTGCAGGGGGATTATGGGGGATTATGTGGAGCCTGATGAAAGTGCCAATGTGTCTATTCAGTGTAGGCCCAAAGCCTCTCAGATTAGATTAGAATCATATGTCAGTGATTGGATGTCTACTGCGTCAATGGCATTCCTGGCCCTAGAGTAGTATAGGGGTCCTAAAGGGATTATAATGGCATTTTGCGGCTTGGAGCGAGAGACTCCCCTATAGTTTGGATTGTCCAAGCAACTCTCAACTTATTTGGATGGGAACTATTAATATAAAATAATCACCGATAACATTACGAACCTCTTTTAGGGTTTAAACCTATATGACAGCCTCTACTGCCTGTATGTGCTATTACTCCCACAATTATTTGCTACATACCTGTTGGCAATGATTAATAGTGTGCTGCTGGGTGGATATGAATGCCCTATATAACTCGGTCAATCGATCCTGCTATAGCATGTGGTGCATGTTCGTAGTGCCAGAACATATTAAGTATAACTCATGGGCCATCTAGTAGTCAGTTTGTTAACTAAATTGTACATGCTGCGCGCTTCCCAATTGTACATGCTGCTTACATGTAGAACTATAGTAGGAATAAAGCCTTTCCAGGCTGCATAATGGTAGGTTAGGGTTATAGTGACCAGTCTTTAGTGAGTGCATTGTGTCAATAGGTGTCACCACTATGTGTATGTATACTAAACATTAAGATACCTATAGTATGGTTGAGTTGACTTGAAGAAGTAGATAATGGTGACATGAAAATATGAGATGTTATCTGTCAGAGGACTTTTACTATAATGTATATATCTACTACGATTGAATATACATCGACTCCATAATTATGGTTTTTATTTATCCCAATTTTTTCATCTTTTTAGTTCAAGTATGTACCAACAACCTCATAAATAAGAATATCAGTAAAAGGGTACTGAATATACTGGGCATGATGAAAGGGGAAGTGAATCCAATTCGATATTGTTATTTATGCCAAATGCTTCTCCAAGGGAAAATAATTAAACGTATTACAAAAATCATTCCTTGGTTTTAGAAAACCTAAAGGTGCTAAGCGTGTACTTCTTTTTCTATTTACCTTCTTTATCATACGGCCATTGTTTTTTTCTGTGAAACAATTTTCATTAGAGATTATGTACCTCATCACAATATATACTACATACTTCCTGGTCCTCAGTCAAGTGCAATCAACGATAATGGTGGGTGATCTTGTCGACTTGTAATGCAATGCAAACAACTTTTCTTATATCTGTATTCGGTTGTATGTAGGCCAGAGAAAACGAAACTTCAAATAGCGAGGTTAAGGCCGGATGAGAACCTACTTTACCATACATATATAAACATATATATACAGAAATATGGCAGAATTATTATCGGTAGTCGTGGAAGAGATGGGATATAATTACATTTTAAATAATATAATACTCTGTTGACATCTGTGATGCATCAAGCGTTACGAAATGCATAAATATCACTTGAAACATCTATTGAAAGTGGATTTGAATGTTAGTCCTTATTAATAGATAGGTAACCCAAGCATAAGCATGTACCGTCGGATCAGTAATTAATTATGATTATGGATATTGAAATATTCTTCCTTTTTCGCTTTAGCTTGGTCTATTTTCGGATCAAAAAAGTAATTCCAGAAAAAGTAATTTACTGTAGCTGGTAACAAATAACCAGGTGTCCAATATAATATGAAATGCGTAATATGTCGCGAATCCTAGCGTTGGATGTCGATGTGATGTATACTGTGGAGCCTTTTGTCAAGAGAGAAAGGTGAGGCGAGGGGATTTTCAAGTAATTTTAACGTGACAATGAATTAGGGATCGGGATTGTTATCCTCCACTCCCACGCCACATTGCTTAAAGCGTGCTACTGTATTGCTAAGGAAAGTGCATGTGGTATTGAACTGTTTACACTCATGTTATGGCGATGCCAACCTCTTCCTTGAATCACCAAAACTTAATATCTGTTTATAAATATGACCAGAGGTATTTTTTAGGTAAATATAAATAGTTTTATTTCCAATAGTAATGGATTTCATGATAGATATGTTGAAAGAGATGGATGTGATGGCATCTGTCGCGAGAGAACGTTGAATAAGGTCTCGTTCACCCCGAGAAGTGTGGGCAGGAATAAACGAGATGCGCTGCCATTTACCCCTAGTGGTGTCCTCAGAATTAAACCTCAAGCAGGATATTTTGAATAAAACTGATATGCAAAATAAAACACACAAAAAAGCTTCACCTTCCCTATTGTAAGTCTCGTTTAATTTAATGCATCTCCTATTAATTATACTTGCGCTCAATATTCATAATGGTTTCCTTCTGCAATGTTATCTTTGGATGAGAGGAAATGGGGAAAAAAGGGTTGTCAGTGGCACCACGGCAAAATTGAATTGGGTTTTGGGGTTCAAGAGAGGGACAAGGGCAAAGAGGTGAGCATCCTTGTGAGCGGAGATAGGTATAGGGGATAAGTAGGGAATCATGCATGATTTGTGGGTGGAATTTAAAGCGGTTTAGAGAGGATATGGCTTATTTGACAGAAAGCCTTGGTCGTTGCGTGGGGCACTGCTGACATATGGATCTCTGTGTATATTCCACTAAGCTAACATTGACTCAAACCTAAAAGCTTGGCTGGTCAATCCCAATGTTTAGTTGGCAAGTTACTCCCAGTTTCCTTTGGATTTTAATACGTTGTTGTCAACTATCTGGTGATATTTGGTTTAATTTGTTAATTGGAATCAATTTTGTTTGTTTGATATCCAATTGAAATTTACATTATTAAATGATTAAATTTGATATGAAATGATATTAAATTTCGCTATATTTGATATCAAATTGTATGCACGATATTTACCAGGTGATATAAATTTCCGCGTTATGATAAAACTATCGAATGCTGTGTAATCCTTATATATAAAAATGTTTAAAAATTAAAACACCGAAACATAGAATAAAGAGTTTCAAGTGCATTGTGATTGCAATCTATGATGAATTGCCGCATTCCTCCCAGAGGAACATTTAACCCATTATTTGATGCGTACTCATTAACTGCAATGATAATTAATCTTCCACATGTAAGTGAATTTGGCCCAATCGTGCTGGCTGAAATGATGAATCGCTATGCCAAAAACATTTAAGGAATCGTCTCCGTGCCTCTGTACCCATTGACTTAAAATATATCCGTTTCTATACCAGTGGCATATATATGCCCGCCCCCCCCCCCCCCACACACACACCAACCCCTCCGCCACTGTGCCTTTTTCAATACAGCCTGTTTCATTTGTATGTAAAGGATTTATATAATACCAGTGCAATCTTTATGTTGAAAGTTTTGCCCCAAATTTGATCAATGGCGCCTCTCGTCTGATAGGCACGTCTGATAGGCACGAGCAACAGAATCGAGCCCGTATTCAGGAAGCAGATGGAAGAGGATTTGTATGTCTGTCAACCTTGAAACCTAGCTATTATGTGGCTTTCCTACCCACATATCTCCCCTTAATGGCTTATCACCCGTGTTAGGTTAACCAATGTCTGCGGCTGTTATAATTTGCATTTCCTCACGATCTCACCTGTCATTCCATGAGTATTTCCGGCTAAAAAGGGTTCATTTATTTTATAAACACACACGTGGAACAGTTAAGCTAGATAGACTTCCAAAGAGAAACAAATAAAAATGTGCAACACATCCATTTTGGTACCAGCGAATTGCTGTTGAACGTAATCTGAATCGGTCCGTCAGTAATCAAAGCAAATGCGTCTGTTACTGCACAAAGGTAGGCCTCAGTGCTGTGTGCATTGTCGCAATAATTTTATGAGAGTTAATTTATTTTATAAATACACACAATGTCATGTATAGTACCCCTCGTCCCCAAGACTGTTGTTTACGCGTAGGGCCCTAACCCAGATCTTGTACTCGCAATTCACAGATTGTCTTTAGATTTCTTAGTCGGGGCGCTGGTGACTCTTAAGTAGTGATTCTAATAACCCAGATTTTAATTTTTTCGATATTTAAAAGAAAAAATCAAAGACTTACATGTGGAAAAGGTTGGTTAAATTGACTTTCAAAAGAGAAACAAATACAAATAGGTCACATCCATTTAACGACATGCGAAATGCTGTTGAACTCAATCTAAATCGGCCCGTCAGTAAGTAATCAAAGCGAATGCGCTCGGTACTGCACGAGCTCGGTACTGCACGAAGATAGGCCCTAGTGCCGTACGCATTGTCACAATATGAGAATAGCCAGACGTCCGGGCATTTGTGCGGGATTTGCATGTCCAACCCACCGCTTCTCTTGCTTAGTATAGCTAGTCATATGTATAGGAATCAGGATTTAACTTGGGGTGGGAGTGGGTGTGGGGCAGCTGAACCTGAGTAGAAATTTGGGACTTAGTCACTATTGTAACTCTGTCTTATATATAAGTTAGTGTATAGCTGTCCTTATATAAGTTAGTGTATAGGCCTATAAATCAGTGCTTAGCGAAATGACTAAATGTATGTACACATGTTGTTCACGCCTCATCTATGGGTTTTTTTCTCAAACACTCTTCGATTGGTACATTTTGAGTGTTTGGGTTTGCCTGTAAATGGTTCAAAATGAGTGTGTTCGAAGCTTGTAGTTATAGGCCTAGTTATGTATTTCAACCTACATCAAGATATTCATAAAGTGTGAATCTTTGGTTTTGCGCTTGAATAGAATTAAAATGAAAGACTAAGTCGGCCTAACGCCGTTTTATCCTGTTTACACAGTCCCAATTGTTATTACATATGAGTCTTATATAAAAATAATCTTACAGAGCGTGTGTAGCCTCATCCGATATAGAACACAACATACATCACAACTGACAAATACTTTTTTCGTTAGCTATAGATTGGTATTTTGCCTCCAGATGTCGTGTAGCTAACACACCTAGTCACACCATTCAAGCCATAGACATAGGGTATATTTTTGCAGAGCAATGTAGAACGATCCAGTTTGTCACCCTTTTCACCTAAAGCAATGTTTAAGGGCTTCAGGAAAAGTTAGTTGAATTAGAAACTACTGCTGAATCCATTCTTTAAGGGTGTCTTGAAATCTGTGTTTTTGTATGGTGAATTACTGTGAAGCCTGGCGGTAAATCCCGCGCCTCCTATTCATAGATAAACGTGCACGGGGCAAAATATGGCATTGCCTATAATATTACGTATGGAATGCATGTGAACTACGTCATCAGATACTGTGCACACGTCCCATTCTACTCGAAACACTCCATGAAATATTTGAATAGCTTGGCGTGGTTTCCATTTCTCCAGAGGCTAAAAATAAGCGTTTGTGTCTTCGCTAATATTTACGAGAAGGTCACTACCCTCAGTCAAAGGGCATTATATTCGCACCTCAGATTAGTTAGAACGAGCTTCTATACATGTAGAAGTATAATGAAATACAAAGGACCAGCTACTGTTAAGATGGCTGGGACATTCTATTAATCAATGCATTGCATCGGATGAATTACCAATCGACAAATACAAAATAAGTTTTCATCTGATTGTAGTCTGCTGTGAGATTGATATTCCACGAAAACAATAGAGTTCTGCATCAAAACAACTTGACGCACAGCTTTATTATAGTGTTGTCAATTTACATTGTCTCCATGCGTTGCCAATCATATCATTTGTGTTGACTAAAGTCGCTATGCGAATCGTGTAGAATCCTGCGACATCGTATCCTCAGGTCTGGAAAGACCAATGGGTCAAACAGGTTCAAAGCCATTGCCAGACCTGCTTTTTCATTCAATCCCAGGTTTAATCCCTGAGAAAATACTGTCGTAGAAGAGTATTTGTATTGCCAGAGATGTAAGTATTGGCTCCGGGGTATATTTCCTCTGCAAACACATACCCTTATTTAACTGCGATTTGTCAGATACCATTCGCTATATCTAAATTTGCAATATTTTATTCGCATAGCCTCTGGATATATCAATTGAATAATGACCCATGTAATAACCCATGTAATAATTTACCAATGCTTACATGATTCCATGATTAATACTTTTCATAGAGGCAATGATCGATATATATATATAACTATTGGGACATTCCTGATAAGCTATCACAGAGAATACTAGACCGGGTCATATATATAAGGTACGTTAACTATCCTTTATAAAATGATGCAGCCGATTGGTATCTGTTTGCATCATGTCAAGTCCCAAGCTATCATGATACATGTATATGAGTGTAAACAACATGTAGGAGATCACATATTTGGATAAATCCTTGGAAAATTACCCGCGAGCCTGTTAGAGTCAATAAACAGAAGTAATACTTCTAATAAGCCCCCATATCCTTCTCCACATCCGGCTATGAGTTACATGTGATCTAACATTTGTCAAACCAATATTATCACAGCCAACATGTGCGTTAATGAATACAATGATTAACCTCTGGCTCTGTCTTATGCACTCATATAGGCATTGCTCCTATAAATGTAATATTGTTGCAAGTGTGGGTGGACAAAGAGTACTTTCACTCTTTCAGTCATTTCTCGCTGTTAGTTCTTGGGATTAATCATTGGTACGAGTCAGGAACTGGAGCAAAGCAGAGGCAACTCTCTTATTGTGCATTAAGACTTTCCTTTTACGTGCATTGCATGTAATCTTTGTTGTCAGGGTTTCGTTTTGCACTGTTTTGAAAAGGTTGTCATCGTCTTGGTGAATATATTAGTTGTTTTGTCCTATTTGTTGGAGAACCATTCATATGATGATAACCATTTTATTATGTAATTTATTATTAGTCTGTCTTTGGAGTAGATCAGTTCTTCTCACGACCCGTTACCCCCTGATCTACAGACCAAGGGATGTGTTTATATTTCTAAGACTTCGGCAAATAGGAAGAGTTTTCTTGTGTACATTATTTGCTAGCGCATAACATTAAATAACGTCTCCAGTCACCGAGTATAAGTAAAGACATGAATTTACATGTTTATCATGTGAATGAAGCATGTGAATTACATGGCCTTGGGGGCTTGGGTATTTACGTATTCTCAAGCTGATCGATGTTGTCAATCTTAAACCTATCGGCCGGTGGTGAAATCCATCAGGATTTTATTAAGAATAACATGACCCTTTGAACCTCTCTCCATGCTGATGTATTAATGATTTCACACGTGTGGTATTCCGATTTCGAAGTGTACATTGGTCGGTAAATCTGAAATAAAAATTAGCTTCGAACTCGAGGGACCCTGCGATGAAAGGCCTATTGGAAATTTATCGCCCACATATACAAATATGTTCTTTCCCTAGTGGACTTTCGAACAGACCCCAAATGGAAGATACATGTCCTGGCTCTTTAACTATCATTGAAGTTATTTGAATTTATATAAGGTATTTAGATTGTTAAATATTTATTTGAATGTTTCCATCACCACCATAATTATTGAAGAGATC
Source organism: Sthenelais limicola (assembly GCA_942159475.1). Taxonomy (NCBI): domain Eukaryota; kingdom Metazoa; phylum Annelida; class Polychaeta; order Phyllodocida; family Sigalionidae; genus Sthenelais; species Sthenelais limicola. Next base: position 62,551,315 of record OW804097.1, on the reverse strand, counting down.
GTACACCTTTAATGTACACTGATTTCTATATCTTATACCATAATAATGTTTAGTCATAAGCTTAACTCTTTGATACAATTCTTCTATTTGTTGTATAAATGCCCTGGTTTCTGCAATGAGAACATTTTCGCAACACTGAGCCTTAGCTGAGAAAGACTTTGAACCCTCAACTGGCTTCTTATAAAAATGTCCACTGTAAACGTGATTGCGCATTGGGAATATTTGCAAATCTAAAAGAAGATGCAAGATGGCCGACATACCCGCCAAACGTGAGAATTTTGACTAAGAGCCCTTACCTTCACTACGAAGTAATCTGTATATAGGTGGGAGTATTTTTTATTGTGAAACAGTCCGTAAAGTTCTCCGTCAGCATTATCTGCACGATTTTTGTGTCTCAAACTTGAAGTTCGCACATAATCGCTAAAAAACATCCAAGTGAGCGATATTCCAAGCATTGTAGTGCTCCATTGTTGTCAGTGCTCCATTGTTGTCAGCCACTGTCAGTCTGTCAGACACACAAACACTAAACACAGCCGTCACTGCATATGGTAACTCTGTTATGAAGAGAAATGCGGCAGGACCGACTGGTTATTCTCCTGAACTAAAGAAGAATACTGCTCTCTCCACGATGAATCCCATTCCTGATGATCCCTGGCTTATTAATCCGGATTTAACAGAAACTGAAGCGATCCGCTCTCTGTGCGTTAATCATAACCAGATCGTCAACGTGGTCGCGGATACTCAACAGCTATGTTCCGAAGTCGCAACTGGGCTCACTGAAGAGATCCTCACCAATAACAGACGCTCTGCAAAAACAACAAGGTTGGAGAACAAGTTAGCCGAGTTGGAGTATAAAGTTGACCATCTTACAGACCAGTTAAAAAGACAACAAATAATAAACAATGATATGGACACTAAGCTCCGCCAAAACTGTGTCATTTTCAATGGTATCCTCTCTAAGAGAGATGAAATTGTGGAAAATAGATGCACCGAAGTGATTAAATTGGTAATCCCTGGATTCAGTGTTAACCAACTTGATGAAACGTATAGGATTGTTTCTCATCACAAAGGTCAGGGGCATAGACGGCCAGACCCCATATCAGTCCGCTTCAAATATCTTAAGGACAAAAAGCAGTTCATGATGGTGAAGGGTAAACTCTTCGACGCGAAACTATTTCCTCCCAACCAATATCCTGCGCATCGCCACTGGTCCTTCGAAGAAGACATTAACCCTGAGGTACGTCGTCACCGCGGTTTAATTCGTCAAATTGCCAAGAAAGCCAACTTAACAAACCTTGACGTCGATGCCAAAGTTAAGGGCGATAAAGTTGTGGTTAAAGGAAAAACATACGCCCAAGACCAGCTATCCCTTCTGCCGAAATCAGTGCAACCCGAAAATATTAAGGTCCAGAAAGTAGCAGGGGGATTGGCTTATCAAAGTAGCTTTGCATGGCCATCTAACATGTATCCTTGTGAATTTCAACTTCAACGTGTGCGATTCAGCTCAGTCGAGCACGCATTCGTATACTATAAGGCTTTGAAGACAGGTAATGACACGGTTGCCAAAAAAGTGAGTCGTATGCGTAACCCGTACGAAATAAAGGAGATAAGTACCAAGATTACTCCCGATAATGATTGGCTGCGCAAGGAGGAATCCTACATGAAGAGCATTATTCGTGCTAAATTCGACCAAGATAAGGACTTACGAGCTCTACTCTTGTCGACTGGTGATATGAACCTCATAGAAGCGACACACGACTTGAGATGGGCCAGTGGTGTATACCTAGGTAGTGTTCTCCTCAAGACTGGAGGTTGGTCTGGTCTTAACCGTCAAGGCGAAGTTCTGAAGCAAATAAGAACAGAAATGAGAGAAAAATACAAGCATGAAATGAGCAGTATCACCCCAATGTCACCGCCGCCCCAGCCTATCGAACAAAGCAAACTCAGCCCTGCCTCCGCCCAAAAGATCAAGTATCCACGGTTCTTCGACCACCACCCTACTCCTGAAGAAAACGCAGCCACAGCTAAAGCCCGTGGAGAAACAGACGCTAACATGGATGTTGGCGACTCGATTGATATAGATGAAGATGAACCTACTTTACTCGAAGCCGATATTTCCCCACAGAAACCCAGTCATTCCAGCACACCGGCCCCGCTGTTACTACGCCCCTCAAGACTGCGCACGGAATTAAATACTTCGGCTATCTCCCTGAATGAGTCTATTGACGGACTAAGAAAGGCCATGACTCAAGTGTAATTATTTGACTTACCCCTTGGACAAGGTAGAACTCCTAAATTTAACCTCCATTGTCTCGTAAAAACTGCTTTAAACCACGCTTGTTTACATAAACATCGCCACCTTGAACACACGTGGAGCTGACCGGAAGCATGAAACCGGAAGACACTCGGCAGCAAATGCCGTAGGTTGGTAATCGAAAAAGATCACTGATTATAGGTTTAATTAATACTATCATGGTTTGATAATTCAACTGATTTCATTATTTATCCTATTTGTACTACAAGCTAACCATACATGTCGGTTATGCAATTTTACCTAAATACGCTAATTTATTCTCTGCGGCCGGTACCAAAATATCCAACATGGCCGACTAAAGCTCAAGATTATTGAATCGAGGTTAGTGAATGGAAGTTTTTTGCCTATATCCTTGAAAGTTAGTCTTACCTTGTCATGACATCTTGTATATATGTTCCCTCCCACCACCGCAAAGCAATGTAGTAAGGATATTGGTCCAAAATTGATGGTTACCGATAAAAACCGACTTTTGTTGTATCTCGCGTTGACTCCTATGTCGCCAAGCCTATCAAGGCTACACTCGTTCTTATTCCTATACGTATGGCACCTCTCTGATGTTTTATTGTTGTATGACCCTCTGAAGTCTGAATGTCTTGAAATGTTCCTAACACGTGATAAGGTTTGTCGAGAAATGATTATATTATCAAATAGTAACCGAAATGGAATCGGTTGATCTTGACTCTGTTACGTCCTTACCTGGTTACGGCTTACTCTCTATCAATGTACGCTCTCTTCGAAACAAGGTATCAGAAATAAGCAACACCTTATTGAACAAGTTTACTAAGATACTATGTATGCAGGAGACCTGGTTATCTAGTTCTGATAATAACAGTAACCTCATCTCAGACCCTAACTATAATTTATTTCGTGTGGATAGACACTATGATGAAAATCCCGAAGTAACAAAAAAGGGAGGCGGAATTTGTACATATGTTCATAGAGAATTTGAAGTCGACGATAATTTATTGAATGATAATAACAAATGCTGTAAGGACCTGGAAATACAATGTTTGCTCATTAAGCCAGGGATGAGGCGTAAGGTTATCGTTATCAATATTTACCGCCCGCCATCTGGCGACAGAAACATGTTTATAGAATATCTAAATGATACTTTGAGAAACATAAAAACAACTGTAAATGGTACCAATATTATATTGTGTGGGGACATTAATATTAACATGCTAGAAGCACAGAATGATATAGTTGGAAACTTCCAAACTGTGATGAGTGATTTTAACCTGTCACCCTTTATAGTCATCCCAACTAGGTACTCAAAAAATTCTAGCTCGCTGATTGATGTAATTTTTTCTGATCACCCGCATATTAATAATTCTGGTGTAATCGAATATAACATCTCTGACCATTTATGTACATATGTCCAGTTCAAGAAAAGCAAAGAGACTGTTACTGTAGAGTCCAAGGTTGGTAGAAAATATCACAAGTTAAATGAAGAGCACCTACTACGCTTTCTTCAACCCTATACAGAAGATGTAAATAGCTTTGGTAACCGTGGTAATAGTTCCGAATACATCTGGTACAACCTAAAAACTTGTATGAAAGGCTACCTAGATAAAAATTGTCCCATCACTGAAACGAAAATCATCAGAAAAGGGAAATTTAAACTGGGGCACGACCTCATTAAGTTAATTAAAGAAAGAGATAAAAAATTCAAACGAGCTAAAGCCACGGGCTCCAACTCTATCTTAAAAGAAGCCATTGACCTAAGAAAAATTGTCAGTCGAGGAGTTGAGAGAAAGAAGAGGGAGGAAATTAGATCAGAAATCCAATCTTGCAGTAAGAATAGCAAAAAGTTTTGGAGAAAAGTTAACACTCTGATAGGTAGAGAAGAGAAATCGCTCCCCTCTAGCTTCAATCATGAAGGAAAAGAGGTTAAAAACAAAGAAGCTAGTAACCTTTTGAACAAATACTTCGCCAATTTGGGTATAGCCAAAGAAAGCTCTGAAAAAAGATATACCCCCTACTTAAGAGATGATATTACCTTAACTTGTAGTACGAACATCCAAGTAAGTGAGGCCTTGGTAAGAAAACACATCAATGGGATTGAAATAACTAAGAATAGTGGATTTGAATGGATTAATTCCAAAATTTTGAAACTGTTTTTATTATCTCTCGTCCCCCAAATAACTCTTCTTATGAAGACTTGTGTATCATCTTGTAAAATACCAAACGATTGGAAACAGTACGTAATTAAGCCAATACCCAAGGATGGAGATCTACGATCATTTAATAATTTAAGACCTATTGCCCTTGTGCCGGTTATGTCTAAACTATTCGAAAAAATAATATGCGTCCCTCTTACTAACCATATGGAATTTAACAATCTTTTCTCAGATAGTCAAGGCGGTTTCAGGCGGAATAAGTCTACGGACACCAGCCTCTTTGATTTCGTAACACCAATTTTTAAAGGTATGAACGAGGGTAAATGCTCTATTGCCTCTTACTACGACATATCTAAGGCCTTTAATTGCCTAAACCATGATATTCTAGAGGAAAAAATGACATACTATAAAATTAACCCTACAATAAGAAGCCTGATCCTTGATTATTTGACAAACAGAAAGCAAAAAACTTGTCTATCAAATGTTACTTCTGACGCACTGCCTATCAGCAGGGGGGTACCCCAGGGAAGCCATCTCGGCCCCATCTTATTTTTAATATTTATTAACGACTTACCCAACTGTCTACATGATGTAAATTACCCAGATTACACCGTTAACATAACATTATACGCAGATGACACTGCTATAAGTGTAACAGGTACAGATAACACCAAGTGTGCAGAGATAAGTCAGTTAGCTGCAGGCAAAGTAAACTGCTGGATGAGGGATAACCTGTTGGCGCTAAACGAAAAAAAATGCCTTACCCAAATGATCGGTACAAAAAACAGGTTGAATAAAATAAAAAAATCGAATCCAATAAAACTCACCATTAATGGGATACAACTTCCGTGTAAGAAAATTGTGACCTATCTAGGGTACAGAGTTGATGAAAATCTATCGTTCGATCCTCATTTTACCAGAGTTAAAAACTCCGCGATTTATAAACTAACACAGCTATCTCGTATAAGGAAGTATCTTACAACAAATATGGCCAAGTTAATCGTAAAAACCCATGTATTATCTTTGCTTCAGTATGGACTATTCTTATTGGGATTATCCCATGGGAAGGTCAGAACGAAACTGCAAAGAATACTAAATCGGGCTATAAGATTCATTTTTCCATACGACATAAGAAACACAGAAGAGCTTAGTGGAGTGTGTAAAATCGAAAAGTTAGAAAAAAGAAGCAAAATCTCGTTATTGAGGATAATGTATAGCAGAAAGAATAAGGTGGTTGATACAAAAATTTGTACAAGAGAAACCAGGCAGCATGATGGCCATGTATTTCATATAGACAAACCAACTAATGAAAAATATAAGAAAAGCCCGTGCTATCTAGGTCCGCTACTCTGGAACAAATTGAACTGTCACCTTAGGAATGGGAAATGGTCATCTCTTAAGCTACACCTTAAGAAGAATGATTATTGGATGTAATAATGGCACAATTGTTCGTGAAGCGAAAGTCAATATGAGTGAAAATTGATTTATCGTAACATCGTCTAAGGATGATCAGAAATCTATGAAACTTTGTCGTTTTTATTAGTCATACTAGATGTTGAACTCAACTAATTCTTGCCCTGATGAGAGGTGTCCATAAAAATATAATGCAAAAAAATGTAAGCTTGTATATATTTAATCTGATGGTCATGAAAAAGGCCCAGGTATTGTTTATTAATAACTGTGATAATATTCGAAAAATGTTTAAATTTAAAAAATCGATCGAAAATTGTGAATTACTCTAGCTACCTTCTTTGTCATTGATATTGCTTTTTCACTTGAGTCTGTGAGATTATTAATGTATCTGTCATTAAAACCAGCTCAATAAAATTTCTTTAAAAAAAAAAAAAGAGTCATTATTATATAATGTTAACTGCGATATAGATACCCCATACTGTATTGCAATCTTCATACACTGTATTATAATAACATCTCCTTCTCTTGTATGCTTGCAGGTACAGCGGATACCCGCCTATTCTTCCTACCTGAGCGAGTTATTGGAGGATACTGAGCCCAACCATCCAGACTATGATGATCTCAGTAAAGCTGCCACCAAGGTCAAAGCGGTCAGTATCACTATCAGTTCATGCCTTATTTGTGATGTGTTACAGGAAAATGAGTCACAAGTCGCAAAATTTATATTTTTAAACGTGATTTATTCACAAGATTTCCTTGTTGGAATATTCTCATTTTTGGGATGCCTAGCACTGTTAGTAGAATGAATACATTTGCCAAATTTCAAGACCGTAGATTAAATATATCCTTGCGTTTCTAAGGTCATCGTATTGGAGTATATTTAGCTACTTTACTCGTAATTATCCACCCAGAAAATATTCCAAGCCTTTTTTTTTTACAAAAATAAAAATATAAGACCTAAAATCTAAATAATTATTATTCGTCTTAGTGTTTACCATCATTGTAATCGGTTTGATCTCATCGTTTCAAATACGATGATATCTCAAAATCCATTTCGTCTGCGACTTGTGACTCATTTTCCTGTACCACATCACCTTTTATCTTTTTCTTGTATTAAACATATTCTCATCGAGGCTATGATTAAGATTAATATAAATTAAGGCTATTATTTAAAATATGTATTATGTTTTAAAAAACTTGTTCAGATGCACATCATGGCGATTTTGTGCAGTGCTATTCTGTTCAGAATTGAAAATTAAAGCTGAAGTGAAGGAAAATACTGTTGCCATCCTTTTTTACATTCCATTGGTGTTTGCTATATCAGATGGTGAAAGAGAGAGAAGATGACCTGAAGACAGTTGAGAATGAACACAAGGTTGAGAGTGTACAGGATCGTTTTCCACACGATGACCTTGGCCTTCAAGATAAGGAGAAATACGTGGTAAGTACCAAATTACCTGCTTTACCCATCTAAATTAGGATTATCGAGTTTCTATTGGAATGAACCTCACCTAGATTGCATTTTGTACGAATAATTGTTTTAGATTTTGTCGAATAAACATTTAAAAAGATTACTTTTTTTCTTTTTTTAAAAAATATTTTTATTGGCCTTAGTACTTTTAACAATTTCATTACAACAGGACGCATAACCACTTACATGATTTTAAGGGTTTTCTGGTTAGGAGGCTTACAATGTGTTCAGATTTCAATTAACCGTTTTGGTAAAAAGAAATTCTTAGTTTCTTTAGACAATGCAGAGCTATATATACAAGTATGTATAGGCCTGGGCAAGGTACAATAGGTAGGGTAAGATGTCTCTAGGTATAGGGGGTGAACCGAAAACACCTTTTTTCAGTCCTCAGTGAATCTCCATTTTCCATTCCTCGAAGATCTTTTTTAAAGACTTTCCATCGTCGTATTCTTGTTCTACCCAGTTAAGTATAACCTACACCTAAAATCGTCCCCCCCCCCCCCCTAGGTTTTCTGGGAATTCCTTTCGCCCTCCCTTCCGAGCTATCTGTCTTTGGGGTATCCTCCTCTCTTATTCACGACATAAGTATTCTCTGCAAACCCGGGGACAACGTATAAAAGGCATTGTGTAAGGCAAAACACCCGACAGACAACCGATTTCTATCATACGTTCTGCTTTCCCTAATTTTGGTGGTGAGGATTCATGGGAATTGAATTTCGGGTTGCTTTTCATCTTTAAGTTTTCGCACAGGACTTTTAATTAAAGAGCGGTTAATAAGTCCTGGGACCCTGTGCAATTGACCTTGTTTCCTTGTCATTTCCCACTTCCGTTTGGAGGCCGACACAACTATATTTCCCACCACGCGTGATAAGGTGTCAATGATGATCCGAGGAGGATCAAGGATCTGGGGAAATATCTGAGTCCGCAATGCCTAACCTGGCCATAAAACCTTAAATTGCGAAAGGAAATAGCTCCGAAGTTTTCGTCTTCTTTTAAGGCTTTGATATTTGTTACTCAAGCGATCAATTTCCTGAGTTGGAGAGCATAATTTGCTCGCCTCTCGTACAACTTTGTGAAGATAATCACCTGTTCCCGTGTTAAAGTGATAGAGGTGTTTACTGCATGGTGGCATTTGGCTAGTCGATCTTGTTAAACAGCTTGCAAGAGGGTCTTACCATCGAGCATTCATTTAAGTGCGTATGGAAAGAAACCTTTGATCTGGAGTCTGTCTTGAGATTATCAAATCAATCAATAGCTGATGAAGTTACAAGCCTTTCCGCAGATTGGTATCATCCAAGGGATCAGATTGACCACCTAGATCTGTCATCAGTAAGCCTGACATTTCTGAAGACATATATTTAAGGAAGCAAACGATTATTAAACTGTTTTCCTACAACTAGATGGACGCGTGTCTTGTCATGTTGTTTTCCCATCTGCTTTAAATACATTCAGGTTATTTAAAAGGACGCCCGAAACGTCGGACCCCCAATAAAACAAACCTACAACATACTCCCAAGTCCTCGTCCTACTTCCGTTTTGGGTGAATTATTCCAACTGAGATATTTAAAAGGACATTAAAATTGTTTTGCTATATATCTTGTATGCCAGCTGAAAAACAAAACTATTAACGTCATTGGCCTGTCATTGGCCTTTCATTGGTCCTATTAGCTAATGACTACCTTTCTATTGTAAGCCTATCTAAAAGTCAACCATTTGGGGTTTTTATTTCCCCCCTCCTTTACTTACATTCTGTACGTACATCCATGGGCTTTTCAGGAGGACATTGAACTTGTTTTGCTATATATCATGATATGCCAGCTGATAAACAAATTTGTTAACGTCATTGGCTTTTCATCGGTTCTATTAGCTAATGATTACCCTCCTATCTTAGGCCTATCTTTACGTCAACCATTGGGGTTTTGTTATCCCACCCCTATTAGAAATGTAATCATGACGTATCGTTCGTTTTTCCTATTAGACAGCGTCTGTCTTCTTGGTACCAAATGTCCCTGATGGACACGCAAATGGACACGCATCTGCATACATTTTGTTGTTTTCCTCGAGTATTTTGAATATGTTATGCTAAAGTGTGTTGGATATATACTGACTTCAGGCTCCATACGCGAGTTCTCCTTAATTCCTCGGGGTAGATCTATATGTTTGAAATATGAATACCGCATTGTCCATTTCTTTGGCTCATAAACTCATTTTATAAGTTTCACCACCAAACTTTTTCGTTTGATTTTAGAGGATTTCAATCAATATCTAGTATCTGGTCAGTCGGGTAACCATTGTTCTGCCTGGGCCTGTTACATTATCCATTGAACTACAATTCATAGTTGTTTTATAAGAAGTAAAAAATCCAACTTATGTAGGTGTAATTCTAGGAAATCAGGACATGGGGTTAATTATTTGATCGATTTGACCCTACTACAGGTACTGGTTCATGACCTCTAAACCTAATTTTGAAACACAAGAGTTATAACTTACTTTTATATAACCCTTAACATATCGCCGAAATATAATGTAACTTGATGTGTTTTACAGCGATATTCAGCCACAGATTCCAGAGCTGTTTAAGAGAGACCTTGTTTGTCTGTTACATTAAATTGGCAGTGGCTGTTTTCCTCTTGAAACTTGTTTTTATCCATTCATCTTCAGCAGTTCATTGCCCTCAATTCACCAGCGCAGTCTACGTGACGCACTATGCGTGCTTCCTCAAGACTGAACACAATGCGTTCTCTTGTTCTTACGAGAAAATGAATTGCTTTTCCCGATTGTAATTTTCATTGTCAAAACCCTTCATTGGTGTTCTGGTATTCCAGAAACCCATTTAAAGACAGGATTAATGCATTTTCATCAGACGAAATTGTGTTAATTGGTTCTCCTCCTCTTATTGTTAATTTATCACTTCTGACTCTTGTATCAATTTTGGATCATCATGGATAGCTGAACCCCATTAAATAAGACTTTCATTGTATCTTTGATGCTGCCGATATCGCCACTCTCTGTCCCAATGTTCCTTGTTATAATGATTGAAAATGGAGGTAAACGTCCCCTAATAGAAATTATTACTACCTACCCTAAGATAAGAGTCATTGTTTTCTCCTAAGAACTAGATCAATATATTCAAAGCCTTCATAGACTTTCTTTTCCAGGGCATAACCCTTCGATAGACTTATTTTATTATTTTAATTCTGTTAGTTTATAATTTCCAAAAGGATTTAACAGTAAATAGAAATTAAGTCAAATTAACTCGGACGGAGTTCGTAAAATTAATTAAAGCTAGTCTATTCGTATTTCATATAACCTAGGTTGCCTGGAATAACATTATTTCTTGCACGAAAATGACTAGAATATGCGAAGTTATTGCAATTCTACGCCAAGTCCAAAATACACCTAATACGATCTTATTTGCAAACAAGATCAAAAGCACTTTTACCACGGCTTCTTATGCCAGTTGACACCTTGTAACACTATCACTTTTACATCTGGACCAATATCTATATGTAATATTACGTACATATACAAAAGGCTTTAGTTGTTAGATCTGTCCGCATCAAAAACTACCTTTGTATGCTCCACTGTCTGTAGTTTTTGGTCTTATTCAAGTTTATTTTCCTCCTTCATTTGTGGAACATTATGAAACATGAAATTCTCATTTTCTTTTTTTCATTCCGTCTCATGTATAAGATGTTGGGATGGGATCTGCCAACCGTCTGAATTTCAATACTTGCTTTGCTTATGACTTGGGTTCATTAAGAGAAGTGGGGGGTTGAGTTTTTGCACTTTTTATTGGACTTACTACTGGTCGACGTTTCGGACTTTGCAGTCCTTCTTCAGGGCCAGTCCAGTTATTTATCAGATAAGTATAATGCCAACGTGATGGAATGAATGTAAACTCCATTATATATGGCTGGCTTTCCCATTCTAGATTTGTTCCATTGCACCTTGAATTGTGTTTGAGTATAAAAGGCAGCATGCATACATTCAAAATAATATTGTTATCTATAAACTGGTACATATTTCCTTACGCTGAACCCCCAGTGCAAGGTAAGAGAAATTGGCAACAATTTTGCTCAAATTCTACCATTGTTTCTACCATATATTCTACCATAATCCATATTCTACCATAATCCTAATTACTTTGCTCAATTACATCGGTAACACTGGATGAGGTGTAACACAAGTCCAGATACCTGGGCCTAAGATAAAAGGATATTAATGTTTCAATCGTAGATAATAAAATATATTCTTAAGTAGAAAAGCCTACCTTTAAGGTAACTTTAGTTGGCGCATTTAAAACACTTTGATCTGTTTCCAAACACATTTATTTCCTCATTGACTTCTTGTGACGTATTTAGCTAATACAAGACCTCTTGTCATCAGGTGTATATTCAAAACAAGATGTATCGGTTCAGGTTCTCTTATTTATAGCAACATCGATTTCCACCATATTTCTTCACCTGTTACTCGGTCCTATTAAATTTCAAAAAAACAGGAGAGGTACCGATGGCTCTCCTTATACCATCTTATGATGGAACTCGATCATCTATAATCACTAGTACTTAAAAAAATATGGAATTATCCTAGTCAGCATTCGTATCAATGCTCACTGATGTGATATTCTGTGAATTGGTGCTACACAAAAGGCAGAAGAAATATATTAATCCATACGAGTATTGCCTAACACAAATTATGAGCATTCCTCAAGTTTGCACCCACTTATTGAACTTGTGTGACATGGAGTTACTTGGTGGAGGACCATCCATCAGTAAACCTGCACGAGACTGAGGAGGCGGGCCTGTAGGTTCTGGCAATTACTGTGATTGATCGGACAAAGCCACTTCTCCGTGTCGATGGTACATGACATGATTGAGAATCAGACATGACTGGAAGAAGATTGGCAAGGTCAAAATAACAAAGTTTCGATTCGAAGGAACCTGATTGGCGTTTGAACTATTTATAGGCCCTTTGAAAGCCAAAGTATATTGGTATTTTAGTTATCCCAGTAGATCTGTTTCAATAGGGAGGTTCTGCAAGCAAACCTATCTCAGTTATTTAACCGTATCCGTAACTTTTTTGTGAGTTACGTCGCATTTTTATGTATACAAAATAAATTGGGAGATGAAATTATTTGCTTGATATGTTACGTTACGTTTTCCCCGCCGTGTTTACCTGAACCTCTTTCCTCCTTTGAATGTGTGTTTGTATATCAGAGATACGGATACCTTACGTATAGGTTAGACTTGCTGAACCTCCCTAATATTAGATTCTGTATAAAGTTATTCCAGTTGGATGCATAGGTGTACAGATGTTATTTTGCAATATAAGCACATCTATTTCTCAACGTCTCTTCGTCAATTCAGAAAGCCGTAGTTTTTCCACCTTTATTTCTTGCCAGGATTCGTATCAGCGGATCTCCTCTTGAAGCAATTGTCAGTAACCATAATGATATATATCTGGGGATTATTTTTTGACAGGTTTTCAGGCCATTTGCACTTATCAGCAAACTTTATGTGCAGTTACCCCTCTGGTCGTTGTATTGTTGCAATGGTGCGTCTCTGATAAAAACTACTTTCTATTGAAAGTAGGCTCTATGTTAACGAACTCGTTCCTATGTTTCAACCAGCTTTGTCAGTTCCGCCTGATAAAAAAGGCAGAATATTCAAAAGAATAGGTAATATTCTTACACGAGTTGAAAAATGACCGCAGATGATAGTTGGCAGCTCTGCAGAAATATAAGTAATGTCTTCAAAATATCTTTTAGATTGACATATCTCACGTAATTTAATATAGTTTTTTATTCAAGTTTTAATTTCTTTTACTGTTTTGTTACAGAAAATGAAGGCTTTACAATCTAGGAGACGATCAGCACCCGGAGCCATGATTCTTCGTACACTGAGTAAAAAGCAGGGGTGAGTACTGAAACCAATATACTCTTCAACACTAGTAGTTAGAAGATATGTACATAACCATAATTATTATGTGATGTGTTATAGGAAAATGAGTCACAAGTCACAAATTTATATTTCTCTAAGTGTTTTATTCACAAGATCACTTGGTCAGAATCTTTTAACTTTATGTAGTGCTTAGCGCTGTTAGCAGCAGCATAAATAGATTACCAAATTCCAAGACTGTATATACCGGTACATATTGGATTTATATGTCATCCTAAGGAGTGCATTTACTTATTTCACTAGGCGATCAAGAAATATCATCAAACTTCTTTTCATGCATACAAATATATTAATACTTATCAGATGCCCTTATGTTTGCCATCATTAGAATCTGCTTGATCTCATCTTGTCAAAAGGCTTATATCTCAAATTCCATACTTAGCGACTTATGACTCAGTTTTCTGCAACCCGTCACATTCAAAATGATTTATGACATGGTCTTGGGCCGAATCGCAATATCCTTTGAATTATTGCAAAAAGATATTTGCGTAAAGGACATGAGGCTTATTGTCCCAGTCAGATACGTGTGAAGAGGGATTTTGTCATTGGGAAACCTGTTATTATCGTGTGTTAAGAGTCTGATAATTATGAGATCCATCATAAAATGAGACATCTCTCCGCTAATTATGTGAATTTGCGTAAAATTTACATCCTCTACTCTTCAAAACGGTTTCGATCAACCGATAGAAATCCTCATGATTTATGAGATCACAATTTAATAGTTAAATTTGGGTTCAATGCCCTAGCATGTAGAGTTCTATTCAATCCATCAATATCATATTTCTTTCTAAAACGATATGAGGATATACTCTGTATAGGTGACTTTTTTTAAAAGACAATTTTGTTCTTATCTCTATATGAACGGCCCTACGTCCTACGTTTTCAATATCTGCATCTCAGATTTAGATTTATCTTACTTTATACATGTTAGAAAACTCGTATATTCTGATAGCGGTAAGCAGCCATTCGATCATTGCTTTAAATCCGTTGTAATTCACATGTCATAAAAGTACATGTAGATAGGTTACCATTAATGATTAATCATTCGGAGAAAATCATCTACTGACTCCGGTTATGTTAACAGCTGCTGTCCTCTAAAGATCGCATACAGAGAGGCTTCTTGATAAATACCTGAAGGATGTAATGTAAATTGTAACTGTGTAAACAGTTAATTATCACAGGTGTAAGGGGGCCCTGGAGTCTCAAGTACATAACGACAGGTAGAGACACAGGAGCAGGGTCCACACCTGAATACATAATCAGTTCTGTTTTCAAATGGTCGTAAACTGACCCCTGAGTTGCTGTCAATCGCTTGTTCTAGTGTTAACCATCTTGTCAAGAACGACATGGGGTTTAACTTGCTATGGTCATAGTATTAACTTAATAGAAAGTGTCCCAATCATCTATAGCACGTTCCACGGATTTTCTTCTGGCATTATACAGTTTTACTTGAATTCTGTTTTTATCAAAAGGTTGATTGTAAATAGAAATACTTATTTTTACTTATTTTTACTTATTTTCCTATGCCTTAGGGTATACTTGAAGGTATCTTCTCTTTTATTCCAAGACCAAATATATGTATATAACTGAAACAGATATTGTACCCGGTATATGTTACTAGGAAACATATTTGGGGAAATATCCCAAGCCCTATTTTGGCCTAATAAGATAAGAGAAGAGATATGAACACCCATTAATGTGTTGTAATTAACGTTAATCCTATTGCCACCGAACCCTCACTGTCCATCTTGCCTACTAAACCTGTCCTGGAAATAATCCATCTGTTTATCCCCAAGGCATCTATAGGCCCACTTATGATAAGCATGCTGTTTGGTATACTTCTTTTGTGTTGGGGAACTTGTTATGTTATGTAACAATTCCTTATCAAGTGCAGAACAATCATAAGGAGATAGCTCTGTTATCTGATGGGGTTTCCTGGCTAATTATTCTGATGTGTGTTGGCGTATTCTGTCTAGGCCCAAAGATTAGAGTCCCTTCAAACGGAGGGAAAGCCTCTTGCCTCAAACCACTAAGTGCCATTATAATTCCATTAAGACCGCAACATGTGATTATAATCCTGGGCCTAGGCCAGGAAACCGATTAGCGAAGTAGGCGTCCAATCACTGACATACCATTCTTATCTGATCTGACTGAGGGTTTGGGCCTGGACTGTATTGTTGTGGGATATATGCATGGAAAATATCCTTGGTAGAACAAAACACGTTCAGCTTTACCAAGATTGGCTTGCTCCCTCTCTGAACAAGACTCTTTACCGAATTATGTACTTATAGCATGTACATGTATACATACATACGTATGACATGAATGCTTTTCCATGCAAGGCTGAGATAAAAGGCTGACATGTTAAACATGTCAAGCCCTGGAGGGGTTCCACTGTGAAACTGGACTGGTCAGGGCTTAGGTCACCTGTGTTTCCATGGTGACAATGCCTTGGCTTGACCAGCAGGTGATTGCTGACAGGACCTTGGGGCTGGATCCCACTTGATTTGTGAGTTAGATCTGAGGAAAACAAATATCATCCAGCGCCTACATGCTCGTGATATTGCTCATAGCAACCCCTCCCATTCTTTTCATTTCCTCAATGCTGCTACCTTTTTATGGTCGATCTAATGATCAGCCATTACTAGTCACGTTCGTCAATAAATACGCTAAGTACGTAGTCTGTGCAGTCATTGGCCAATCTCAGACTCTGTGTGCTGAGTTTCCCTCCAGTGGCGGAAGTATTAACTAATACATATATATGTACGATACATTTTGAAAAGACTTTTTTTTAAGATTCGATTTTTAAGCAATAAATGAAATCCAAGACTTGCACAAGTCTATGTAGTCATTTACTGGTTTTAGAGTTCAGCTCAAGACGTTTCCATACTCTTTGCATTCGAAAAATATTTCCCTCTGTTAACAGACATAGAAACATCCGGTCCATAACGCATAATGATCAGTTGACTGGCTATAGCCGACCTCGGGCTTCTTTTCGACTTGTGGATGAATAAGATTGAATTCTGCGATTGTCGTGAAGCGCTCATACAATGATGAATGTATGGAACAATGAGAGGTTAAAAGGCAGGAAATAACATGTTCTCTTATGGTCAATGACAGCGGCTTTTTAACCTGCGACCCTCCTACACACAATATCAATTAACTAGTCTTTCAGGGGATTGCTTCGTACGAACTTAGTATTCAGGTGCAATTTATGGGAAGATGCCGAAATCGAAATTTATTATATATTTAAAATGATGCGCAGTTGTTTGTGTCTGTCCTGACTTCCATGCATATAGCTTGGCCGATATTGGGGGGGGGCGGGGGTTGGTTGATCCGATTGTTGCTGGTAAAGAAATGAAGTGATTAACCAAACTCAATTGTATCAGTGATTGGACGACTACTGCGCTGATGGCTTTTCCGGTCCAGGAATAGGCATCTTAATGGGATTATAACGGTATTGTGCGGTCCTAATTGGTTTATAATGGCATTTTGAGGTGTCCAGCGAGAGGCTTTCCCTCAGTTTGAAGGGACACTCAACTTTGAGCCTAGACTGTGAGGGACTTATTAATATAAAGCACATTTTCCTTAACCCTTTACCAACTGGTCCCGAAGGAAATGTTTGTGGAATTAATTTTCATTGTTTTAATATATTTTATTTAATATGAATAGATGACTTTATTCGGTTAATAAGACAACTTATGTACCTCCTTTTTTAATGTAATTCCTTATCTTATTCATGTTTTAGAAGAAAAACTTTGGGGTGCTTGGTGAAGACATTATAGTTCTTCAGTAATATATCTCAGTTTGTGTTTGTTTGTAATATTAACCATACAGGTTTATGTAATGGGACACCCATGTCTGACCAGTCAAGTACTCAAACTTGAATAAGTAGGACTGATCTTTCTTTACATTCTAGTACGCCAGGCCCCCAAACTATCACAGTATTGGATGAGCTAAATGTTATTGTTCCTTGACTCACTTGTATAAACTTAAAACCTTTTGGAATCCATGGAATTCTGCAAGACCAAAAACTCAAATTACTTCGGAGGTTCTTTCTGAGCCTGCGGTATTATGGTCCTTGGGTCCATCTCGATTCGTCCTTTGCGAATTTCTGTTGGACAATATTTCTATTTTAGTCGCTAAAGCAACCTGCCCTCTTTGTTTGGGACTGATCGTTCCAAGAAAACCTGATTGGGACTGACAAGAAAACACATTAGTACATTGTTTTCCATTATGGTTGACCTTCTGCCCCCACTCGGTTAACCATACACGGCCGTATGGGGCAATCGATGCTTATAGTTCCAATGTAAATGGGCGTGGAACAACAATACATTCCATCAGAATTATGCAAAATATTTCTCGACCTGTAATATCAAGTTACTCTTGGCACAGATTTTATTAGAATTAAGATAATGATTATTTAGCACAAATAAAGCAACTTAGTTATGTATGGGTTGAATATTTTACCGCCCTGACAATGTAAAGGGAAAGTTCACTTTATGGAACGGAAAAATAAGTTGTCAACATGTAACCCCACCCAGTGATGATCTGTAGATTGATTTTAAGCCGAAGCTGCGTTTTGTTGAATTATGTATTTTTTCCGCCCAGTTGACGACATTCAAACTGATTCCTACTTGTAACTTTTTATGTCCTTGTATATCAGTCATTCATACGATTATGTTAATGTTTCACTATTTCATTTGTGGTCATATTTAAAGTGTTTATTTACTATGAATGAAATTGTGTTTATCCCTTTGGGGTTACATATATTAATATAATTGTTTGCCTATTTGCCGTCCGTACCTTTTACGTCCATCACTTCAATTTGCTTTACATTCATTTTGTTCATTTGATTAAAGAAAATTTCACAAAATATATAATCAACTAATGGCATAGCCTTGCCAAAGTATAATCTCCACGATCACATTCATGAGTGCCTTAATATTTTGGCCGTAACCGCCCAGTGAGAACATGGAACAAATATCATATATTATGTATATTATATGTGGCGGGAGACAAGGCGGAGTCACATAAAGTGGCATTGTTAGACGTAAACAAATATTGACTGTTAGATTCTTGGCACTGTGTGGTGAATAGTTAATCATGTTTAACGCATCGCTATGATATAATACTACATGTTATGCATCACTTAAACATTGATACGATTATCACAGTTGTGAAAGAATGCCAAAATCTATTTTTATGTTCGTTCCTTCACACAGCCATGTGTTTTTTCGATGCGAATTTCGTATGTTTGTGAGGTCCTTTTCTGTGTCGAATTCCTAAAGTAAATCGTGTTTGTTTTTCCTAGGGAATCTAGCATTTGTTTTTAAAGCCAAAATTTCGCAAGGGATTTCATTCTTTTGGAATAATCCACTAATACGGTTGCCCAAATTGTGTTACATACCTAGTTACTTTTCATCCATAGATGTTACACAATGCCTGAAAAATGTTCGGCTGGTTTCACTGTTATGAATTTCATTCAGTATTTTCTATGTTCCAAATGTCAAAAAATTAAGTAAGCACGACAAATTATTGAACCTTCGCTTTCATATTCTTCAATCAGGGATCGAGGTGTAATGCTATACATTTTAAGCAAAACATATTTCTTACACATATCAATCAGGGATCTAGGTGTAATGCTATACATTTTAAGCAAAACCTATTTCTTACACATATCAAGTGTTATGTATGCGTTCATCCCACTGATGATAGATACCCAGTGCATTTGGCACCCCGACTTTGACATAAAAAGTGTGTGGGCAGTCGGTTGCATTGACAAGATCATCACTGTACAGTTTAAAACACAACAATGGAGTCAGGGACCAAGAGGGTCAGGCAGGATCTAAGGGCGAACCTAATATACAACTATGAAACAATTTTTGCAGATTGGTAAATTTGAAATTTGTTAAGGAGTTGAGTCAGATCTAATTTAAGGGCCCAAGAAAGGTCGATGGCTGGTCTTATATTACATCAGAGGGATACAAAAAAGAACGCAGGAGAGAGGAATAGGAAGAACAATAATGATCGACACAGCATTCCACAGTTGTCCATTCTTATTTGTTGTGAAGAGAATAACGCGTCTTTGGTAGTGAAAGGAACGCAAACATGTGTATGAATGTATTAAGTTGTCAGTGATCTTGGAGAAAAAGATCGCCATTATACAGTTATACAATTTACTGGTAAATACCCTGCTGTTTATTTCTATTGCATATTATTTGTTATGTTGCATGCTTAGAGGTTATTCTGAGCGTGCACGCCGGGATAAATGAGCTGTAATTGTTTGTGTTTACATGCAACACATTTTTGTGGTAACAAACATATTTTACTTGCTCTGCCGGGGTATAACGTTAATCCCCTTAAACATGTGCACTAGGCCCTATGCTTATAATAGAAATTCGGACAACAACAACTGGTTTTTACTGGTCAGCCGGGTAGCCTCGAAGACCAGAAGAAATAGAAGCCCCCTTTCCTGATCATGTCTGTTCAGTTGCTTCGGGAATTGGATGCTATGGTATCAAACTAGTAGATATTCAAACTAGGAAGCCATTTTATTTGTATTGTAGTGGACTGGTCAGCATCTTTTTTCAACTATATTGAAGACATTCCTGAAATTTTCAATCAATGACTCATCAACTTTTACCCCGTACGCCAAACATTGGCTTAAGACACTCGAATATGTTGAACAAAGTAAATCCCTGCGGTGGACCATTGAACACAGTTTATATATACCCTGGGCCTAACATTCCTCGACTTTGTTAAAGCCTTTGACTCATTCTCGCTTCATTAACTAAAATGGACATCTCTAAATAAACAGAATTAGTTGGGGGTTTCCCCAGCATATTGCGGTTAGCTTTATCTATTCTAAGCTTTGTAGGGGGTCAAAGTGGGATAGATCTACTTGTCATTTTACCGCTGACTCGAATATGATTATCTATCATATATGTCTGTCACGCTTGATATGAGAATTGTCAGTGGTCAAAATAGCGATAATATTATGGCTAGAATATTATTAATAAATCGGCTACCCGGATAACTCATATTTTGGATGACCTCTTGAGATCGGGACTGTGTTCTGTCAACAGTCATCAAATATAGCAAGAGGATACAGCACTTGTAAGGTCCAAATATACCTGGAGAACCCATTAGGTTGAAGAGCCGTTGGAGCTTTCAATCCATCGGTCCATATGGACCATAGGTTTGGAATATGTCGTCTGTAAATCATTTGTTAGACATTGTTAACCCTTGGGTATTGACCACAGTTTGGCCAGTTCATATTATACCTATAGTGGCATATTGGAATAATTGTTGGTTTCTAATTAACAGCAGTTTTCTATATCATAAGGTATATATATATATAACCGACGCTCGGATATATGCACTACAAGTCATTAAAGAAGTTATTATCCCACACCCAACGTTCCGTATTTATTAAGAGCTGCGCATATTATGAACTATACCTAATTGATCGACATAACCAACGGTTTCATAGGCAAGCTTTTAAATCAGTATCGGAACATACAGCAACATTATTTAATTAAAGTTAAAAACAGAATACATAAATAGAAACATAATATAGTCGTTTATAGTATCCGAATAATTATCTATGACCTTTAACGTTAAATTATCAAATGTAGCATTTTTGAATTTTTGTATGACAAATGAGAAAAATTACATTGTAAAAGATTTGTCAATAAGATTGATTAAAAAAAGAAATTCCCAATAGGTGCAGAGCCAACCTGTTTTTTAAAAAGAAAACTTTGCTTATTGGTTTACACAAGTATACATAACTCTTGACTTCAATGAGGCGGACTGTGACTAACCATTTGTATGCATAAATTCGATATCGATTACAGTTTCTATTGATTTATATATGTAACATTCAAACCCCCAGACCCTCCGGATTGTGAAAAAATGACCACTGTCTCCCTTACGTAAACTTTATGGGGGTCTATGTCACAACAAGTGGTTAGATGGAAGGATATAGCGAATATTTCACACGCGTGTTAGATCCATTACTTTCACTCGCCATTGTTGGCAATTTTGTGTTTCTCTATTAGAAGGAACTCTTGTTCTCCTGGGTTATTTGGTAACATGTGGGATTAAGGCCAGCGTATTTAAACTATACATGGTCTAACGTTTTTGTTACTCCTGCTTCCAGTTACTTGTGGCAGCTAAGCCGTATCCTAGACCTGCGGATTAACCAACTAGACTTGTTCCTCTCCCACTGGACATTCGTTTTATTCCAGACATAAAATTCACATAAAAATACTTTCTCTGGTGAAACATGGCAATTTGCCTTTGCCCAAACTCATGTCTTCATTATTCTAAGTCAGATTTGAAATATGATTTAAAGAGCTGTCTTTCAGGTCCGGCAATTTGACAATCAGGGTACATGTTATTTTTCTTCTTTTAATAGCCTTGTGCAAGTTTAGGTTCTCAGTGAACATATATATGTAGTAGTAGGAGGATAGGATTTTAAGTCTTAAGTCAAGCCGTTTCAAAATCCCCATGAAAGTCTAACAGGCACATGTTCTTGCCCACCGAGCTGCGATAGCGATATCTATCACAGGCAATGGGGCTCAACTAATACTGGGGTGCATGCATTACTGAACCCCTAATACCCCTGATGCACCCTGTTTCTGGTGCCAATTCTGCACATGGGGTGTATTTGAAATACCTATACGGGTGGGGGATATGGATTTAATACCTCCTAACCAGGGAAAGACATGGTAGCATTGGATCCGACCCTGGGTGTTTCGAGGAATATACTGAACGTGTGTGCACAGATATACCTGTCACCTGTAGGACATAAGGAGAGTGGAATATTATTCATTGCCTTGTGTGTCTCCAAGAAGATACCCATGTAAAAGGATAAGAAACTCGCTGGGACTCCTTTCAATAATACTGCTTCTGAAAGGGCCTAGAAATCTAGTCTAACCAAGCAAACCATGGGAAAAAATAACCAAAGATATCCAAAATACATAAGGATATATACTTGCAGACTATAATTTCTATCCGAATCCAAGACCGCAACACACTTATGTTGCCAAAAAAATCTCTATTTCGTAATCTAACTATTATTAGCCGAACAGAAGGTGCATTTATCTTTTCGTATAATAGACCCCTACCTGATTGGGAACATGTAATATGGGGGTATTTATATGAGGCTGTATTGCCAGATTGTACATTCCCACACGTCTGACTTCTACACATGTATTTACCTTGTATATACAAAAGCATATTATATAGGCACGCCTTCTCGCAGCTGTATATATGTAGGCCTATTCAATACCAGCCAAGAAATTTTGCATTGCCTCTTCTATGCATATGTGTGTATATGACAGGACCACCTCCAGAACCCCTTTCAGTGACAGGATCTCATGTTGTGGATCTGTGGAAGTCAAGCAAGTTTAGAGTACACACTATAACCAGTAAATCAATTTTGCTTGTTATGGAGCTACGGGCATCGGACTGAATTATTGTGCCTTTATTGTAATGCGATAGCTTGGGAACACACATATATATGGGACCCATGCACAGAACGTATTTGATATCATGGATTGATATCACATGGACTTGACCGTGTTATTTCCATAACTCGTGTAGGGTCGACGGAGCCATTGGCCAATATTTTTAAGAGGGGTTTGACAACAACACATTAATCTTACTTGAAATTAACCTTCAATTGCCACACACATTTCTTTTCTGTTTTTCCTGATGAAAGAAGTCATTATTCCCCTCTGCATGGCTATATAAAGCCACTTGAAAGTATTTACCTCTATCTTAATGGAACGAGAAACTAGAAGGATTGTGGTCTTTCAGTCACCGACAAAACCAACCCTGGTGGATATTCCTAGGAAAGCATCATTCAAACAGAATCTATGCTTAAAAGAATCCTTTCTTTTGACTTATTGACCAGCGACCTTTTGGTTGTGTTTCAAGCAGATCAAGGAAACATTGGACTATGTTGTACAAAGCACTGTGGAAATTTACAAGCCCGATTTTAAGTCAGTGGTTAGTTTAGCAACATTACATTTCTGCAAAATTATTCAGACCAATGCATTCACAAGTCCTTCGTTTCAACCTACTTCGATTGTTGGCAGTGTTCGTGGTTCTGGGGAAAAAACCTTGACACAACTCAGACGTAATGTCCTGATTTGCAAATATTTATATCATACTTAAGGAGAAACACTAAAACAGACTGTAAGATCCATAAATTTGATTGCAGTACAGTGTATCCATCTTTACTGCATTAATGCATGTGTAGATATTGATGATCCTACATGCTTTCTATGCTATACACAATTTGCCATGCGAATGCATATGTTTCCTGATCATTGGTTCTCCGGTCCACATTCGGGATGACAGAGATTGATAGATATCCGAGCGTTTAGCAAGGATTACCATTGTTAAGGCCGCGTCTAAAGACGTAGTAAGCCATGGCAAAGATATTGTCTTGCCTGAGGCAAGGTACTTACAACATGGCCATAACTGTATGATAATCATTTTATACCTGGTTGCGTTCGATGAATGATACCTACAAAAAAGAGACAATCTGTCGGAATAATAATTCAACAAAACAACTTCAACCACCGCCAGAAATCAAGAAGGTTATCCAGAGGATACAATTGCAATCTGGGGGCAATTATATTTAATGTCCTGGTATTTAGAATTCACCTTGAGTTAAGGTAAAGATTGAGATAGGCGCACTTCTGAACACACAAAACAGGCGGTAGTAGAGGATCCCCTCTAACCTATACACATTAGTCTCTGGAGGATTGATAAGCTGTATTATATGGATATAGGTGTACATAGGTACGCTATGCATACATGCATAAACCCTGTATCTCCTCCAGGATACCCGACGCCTTGGTCAAACCAAACGATCTCAATCTCAATCATTTTTACCACGTCTCTGGATTATATGGGAATGGGTCCAAAAAGGTTGCAAGATCCCTAATCAAAATGGGTTTATTGTCACCTTTTTCTGATTTGATATAATCCGACGACAGCCAAGACGATGACCTGTGACTATTAATTGTTGGTTTTAGACTCTGAAAAGACATGAGTCAGATGGTACCCGGCTCTATAATTATCTTCCTCGACTTATATTCATGCTTTATTCTGGATATTGGCATTTAATTATGTTTTACCTACCAAATGTCTCGATACAAACAATGCCTATTACTACCTCCTCGAATATATGTTTGACGCGAATGCATTCATGCATTGAAGGAAACTGGAATTACATCGTTAAGGCTCACCATGCTTTGGATCTAAACGCGTGAAGATCGTATCTTTCATCAGTTGTTCTACACTAGCTACGTGTGCAAATACATATATTGGATATCGACGACGGTTCCACTTTCTCTGAGTGGCATTCCTTTCTCTTGGGCCGTGTTGCTGAAATCATTCTTGTCAACACAATCTTGACACTCAAGGATTGTCTTCTTAGATAGTGATAGAGGTATATGGCATAGGCATATACTGACAAAACTCAAAAGTATGAACGTAGTTCATCGGAGATAGACGTGAGCCATGTGCTCTACGCAGTGGCTATTTTACATTTATTCTTAAGGATCGAATTTCAAAGACTTATTAGGAGAAAGAAAAGATAAGAATGGAGATCAGCTGGGGAGATTTCAGGCGTGATTCATTACTGATGCAATTACTTCTTCCACCGTCTGTGATACAGGGGAGGTAAGCTAATGTATTTCCCTTCCCAGTTTCTTTTTGAGTCCTTTAAAAAGGTAGGTCACTCTGACATACATTTTTATATGTCGAGTATGCTTTCGTGGCACACAGTTTGGATGTTCAGGAGAGATTGGTACACTTCGTTGCTGGTATTCTTATGATCCTGATAAAAAAACTGTGGCTACACATCTAGACCTGCCGTTACGTTATTTAATTTAAATGTTTATTTGTTTTATTTCTAGATAGTTTCTCTGCGATTTGGATTATTTGCCAGTCAATTGTTATCCATAATGTTACTAGCATTTGGAGGTTTGAACATGAGATGTGTGGGAGTTCTGGAAAAAAAGTGCTGATAAATGCTGATGTGTTTGCCTCCAAGATTATCGGAAATCTGTAAGAGATAATACAGAGATTGGCTTATAATCTCAGTAGTAGATAAATTATCTATGGATCTTGAGCAGGGACTTGCCATAGCGTAGGTTGTCTATTTATTGTGTTGAGGGAAAAAAAGGTGCAGTTACGATGACATCTGTATTGTTACCGGATAATTAACTATGTTCTATTTATTCTTATATCCCTTCTGAGGGCAGTATTAGAGTCGAATAGCGGTACTTTTGCTCTCTGTTCTACACATGCCATTCTTTAAAAAGATTATCTTAATTAAATGTCAAAAATGTTTTCACTGGGATAACCACAAATATGTTATAGAGTGCTGCCGTATTGGGGCCCACGCTGAACCAGATTTCAACAGCAAGGCATTAAATGGCATTGCCCTGTATGACATGTCGTGTTCTGGAGTGTGTTACCAATTACTATGTAATCCCATGGCCAAATACCCTTTATCATTCACCCTCCTTGAACATGTGAGTGGGTGGGGTGGTATGGATGATAGAATAGTTGTGGCTTTGTAGCCCAAGCATACCCTCCACGAGGAAAATAGGTGTAAGGAATAGAATAGTAAAAGGAATGTTATAAATACGAATAGTTCCTTTTCGACAACTTTATATTAACATGACAGACCGTTTTGATATGCTATTGTTTCCTTAGCGTTTTCAAAACTGCCAGCGTGGTTTTTAATTTCATGACTACCCACGAAGAAATAACTTGCCCTACAATGTGTGTATATTACAACCTTAACAGTGTTCATATGCTGTATACGATTTAATCAAAAAATGTTTAAGTGTAGTCTAAACTTCTCACGCATGAGTTCAATTTGATGTCAAGAGTATCGAGCCCAAAGTACGGGTCTGATCTTTCAATCTTCCACCAAATCAGAATCAATATTTTTCCTCGTATTTTGGGGCGACTGTTGTAACATTGCTAAGTTTTGATAAGGGTATATAAATAAAATATTGAATTGATCCGTATGTGCCCCTATGCTGAAGAAACGATCTATCGAATTTACATTTATAGTGCTGTACTACTTTAGAATTAGAATTAGATATGCAGTGTTTATTTTTCCCACCAAGAAATCCAATATTTTTTTACTGGTTTCTATCATCGTATTAGATTATTTATAATACAGTCAAGCAAAAATGTTCAGAAGATGGTAGTAAGCTTGCACTAGGTTTCATTATAGAAATAGGATTATCATTTTAAAATATCATAATTATTTGCTCTTCTGGGGATCTTCAGTATTCCCAGTTGGCGTATGTTATTTAGCGACGGTTCTAATTTTGATTGATTGATTTTAGTTATAATTATTTCTTATAGGGACTGTTCTAAAGATTTGATTTTTTTATTGATTGATTTTGATCAAACTGTAAATAACAATGTAATGCGGTACACCAGTGTGATAAAGTACATGCATAGTGAAATAGCATTCAGTTTTACTTGGCCACCAACATACATTAACACAAGGATTATACCCCTACATATAAATCAACACCATCTGGTCCCACACTCACCCTCGGACACGTATTGACCAATGGCCAGAAAGGCCAGTCCTTCTAGTGTCCACACCGGACTACAGGTATGTGACAAGTAGTCCTCAAGTAGATGTAAGTCCAGTTAACACCCTTTTCCCTACAGGTGACCATTCACTGTCCTGGGGGCGTTTTCCATACCTGGAACAAGGCCCTGGCGCTACTGCCATGTCTCTGTCGCTTGCAAAAAGAAATGTCAATATCTAACGTGGAACTTATGCATTTTAGATGTACTGCAAGGTAACAGTTATCAGATTTACCTCTGGCTTGTTCACATTATATAATCAGATATATACTATCGATGTGTTCTTGAGGTAAAAGAGACAGAATTGTTACCCTTTTCCCCTTGCTATTGAGGTAGAATGCGTTTATAAGATAGTGATGAATTATTGATCAGTGGATGACGCACCATATGCTCGCATCATACCTGCTTCGTTCCATTCCAGTCTAGGCCCAAATATGAGAGAGTCCCTTCAAACGAAGGGAAAGCCTCTCGCCTCAAAGCGCAAAGTGCCATTATAATTCCAATTAGACCGCAACATGTCATTATATTCCCATTAAAACGCCAAGTCCTAGGTAAAAAAATGATCAGCGAAGCAGGCGTCCAATCACTGACATACCATTCTTATCTGATCTGAGGGTTTGGACCTAGAGTGATTCTTCTTTCAAATCTATGAAATCAGCTAACGATTCTATTTCTCGTCATCATGTTGTCCACTGCGAGCACTGGTGAGATCCCTTTGTTGGTATATTTTAAGAGCATTCTCTTGCTATCGTCTGTGTTGTTGTATTTATAAGATTCTATACCGGGATTTTATCACCTACTTGTGAGCGCTCTTGAGAGGACTTTTCTCCCTCGAGGCTAGTTATTAATGAAAGGACTCCTTCCTTGAAGATTGTACTTGATCACAAAACATTTGACCACCTGTTCATCCTTTCTCTGCATTCTCACCCTATTGCTTTGTTTGCCTTCAGACCGTGTCCTAAAATTACTTTATTTTGTCGTTTTGACTTCCACTGACCATGCAGCGAGGATCTAATTATTTTCCTTTCTGTGTACAAGAAGGATGCCATTGACTAGCTTATATCCCCAAATCTAGGGCCTAGACCAGCAAAAAGTCCCTCGGCCTAACTCAATGAGCACACGCAGCAATTAGGGCCTTACCGATGCTTGTTGGGGCTGTTATTTAGTGACTCTAATTAATATGATAGTTTAGGGGGCTTTCAATATTTTGTTCATGAAAAAATATCAAAGGCTTACATGTATAAGTATATCTAGGGCCAGTCTAGGCTCAAAGTTGAGAGTCCCTTCAAACTGAGGGAAACATCTCGCTGGAAACCCCAATTGCCATTATTATCCCATTAGGACCGCAAAATACTATTATTATCCCATTAGGACGCATACTCTTGGACCAGAAAAGCCATTAGCGCAGTAAGCATCCAA
The DNA here is from genome assembly GCA_942159475.1 of Sthenelais limicola. Classification (NCBI taxonomy): domain Eukaryota; kingdom Metazoa; phylum Annelida; class Polychaeta; order Phyllodocida; family Sigalionidae; genus Sthenelais; species Sthenelais limicola. The sequence continues at coordinate 62,522,968 of OW804097.1, read as the reverse complement.
TCATTGACATGCCATTCTTATCTGACCTGAGAGGCTTTGATCTATAGACTGTATCCTTACCAATAAATCCATGTCCACACATTCATATATTAATTTTAATGACAAAGTTCCAAAATATTAGTTTATTTATTGATTTGTATTTATCGGTCAAAGGTATCATGCAATATATGGGACCAGGTGTATTAATTAAGTCAGGTGGTTATTTCCAACGCCGACGTCAGTGGATCCAATGAGTTCTTCCTGCTTTGGCCGCTATGATCATATAGATATCTCATTTAGAAGACGTGTATGAGACGGTATATAGCTTAAACTACAACGTAGATGTCATGGTCTGATTGAATTATCTTGTAAATCAAAATCCTAGTAACCATGGCCAAACTCCTACGCAAAACAATCCGCCAATAGGGGATTTGCATAGCCGCCGGTTTGAATCTTGATTCGCATGGAATTGTGGGACTAATGGTACAGTTTAAAATCTATAGAAAACATGCCATGTTCAGCATGGAATATTTATCAATGTTCTAATGTCAATATCCATGTATTAAACACGTTTCCATAACGCAGGCCTCCATATCTTTCCCATCATGCATTTGGTTTCCATAGGTCATTTAACAAAGCTATGATATTGGTGAAACCTTTTGCCAATTTTCGATAAATATGTTGCCAAATATTTGTATGTCAGATTTGAACTGAATCCATCCCAGAATGCGCTGTTACAGACATGCGCAATGGCAATGCAAATCCCCTATTTGTAAAGCTAGTACATGGGGATATTAATTTACCTAAAATATTGTTTTTCAATCGTCAGAATGAAAGTCTGCAAAAATAGAGCAATTTTATCGATCAGGAAATAGAATAGTAGTTGAAATTATACTGAAATCACCTATCATATTAAATGAATATCATTGTTATTTGTATTTATCTTATAAGATATTCTGGTAACTCTAGGACGTGAGTTCCTTTTTTCAGGTCGCTATACTGTCTATAGTGTTGAATTGTTGATATAATCGATTCACTGTAAAATATCTGGAAAGGACTTATGCAAATGAATTGGATATTTATATTTATTAATTAATAGCAGTGAGTGGACAATTCTAGAGAAATTGGTCTATTTCAATCACTTATTTACATTAAACAGTGTTATGGTGCTATTATATTTTCGGGCTCGTCGGAAGATCTATTTTTAGAGGCTTTTGTCCTGTTCTGTATATGTTTATGGAATAAAAATTATATATTAAATGGGGGGAGGAAGAACAGGAGCGTGTCATATTTTGTACTGGCTGTTGGCATCACAGGCATTATTTACCAATAACCCTACTATCAGATGCAATGACACACTCGTAATTGACCATATTTAGGGGCCAGTAGAGAAACGACATCCAGTATTTATTATTTTTCTTCTTACATGAGTCGAGCCAGACTCCATTTCTTGCCAGGTTATGTCAAGTTTAGGGTCTATATATCCACCCACGCACATGCAATCCATGATATATACTACAACATTGTGCAATTGTGGTTATGGTGTTGTACTTTTTTTTATCTATAAAGTGTCCTCCCTATCCCCACACGAATTGTTATCTGACACTTACGTGTTGCTCGGATAACTTTTTACCTTGAAATAATACGCGCAATTCGCCTTTGTTTATAGGTTTAGTTTGTACACAGTCTAGGTCAAAAGATGAGTGAATCCCTTCAAACGAAGGGAAAGCCTCTCGCCTCAAACCGCAAAGTGCCGTTATAATTCAATTAAGACAGCAAAATGTCATTATATTCCCATTAAAACGCCTAGTCCTAGGCCAGAAAACCCATTAGCGAAGTAGGCGTCCAAGCATGCACTGACATACCATATATACTTATCTGATCCGAGGGTTTTGGACATAGACTGTACAAGTAAGTTCCCAAAACTCGCAAAATTTTTGGATGTTATTGACAGTATTAACTTTGTTGTTTTTAATACCTATGTCTAGGAACAGGGAAATGGTATTGCACATAATTATGAATGTTTTACTGCGGTCGAGAACATGTATACAGGGACCTCCTGCGCTCTAGCGGGATTTTATTGAGTGTCCCTTTGTACATTGCAACTAACAGAAGTCACCATACTTATAATATATATATCATACCGTTAATCATAGAGTGATCTAATGGCAGCTCAAGCATTAAAAATTTAGTTTTATATTCAAAATTAATTACATCCGCTCTTCTCAAATTAACCACTGCCTCCCGTCACTCTTGAATTGAAAGCACATAAAGCGCTGTAAGCAAACAGCTCTTACAGCATGGAAACAACCATTAATTATGTCCCTATGGACACGCAATACATCATTCTGCGTTATATTTTAACTGGCATAATTGACTGACCCATATTTAAGAACAAAGTTGTATCCCTTTTCATCATTCCATGTGATCAGTGTTTAAATAACACTTACGAATGCATGATGGACGGAATATTAAATGCAGAGGTATATATATTGTTGAAGGAAATGTTCGGTCTGGGTTGAAATAAGTTGTATATTTTCTCAGACCTAATTCGACAGGGCTTTCTTTCTCCCTGTGGTAATAGGGAAGAAATTGAAAACACAAAAGACATCCGAATCGTTATTATTTTTTCTCCCATTGATCAAACTTATAACTGTCCACGTGCATGGATGTAGCTATACTGCTTATAGCCAGGGGACAATCGTCTGACCTCAACACTCACCAGACATAGGCCAAAGCTATGAACATTTTAAAATGAAGCAGATTATGTTGTATTATCTACCAAATTATTATTTTCTGGCCTCTGATGCGATGCTACTTTTATAATGTAACTGTGTATATATATGTCCTTCAGCAGATTTAATTATATATCCTGCTGTATATTTCTTCTCGTATGATAAGGACAAATCATTTCTTTTATGAACTGGGGAAGTTACTAGCCTATGTAGATTTGGAATGTTGAATTATCAGAGAGGACAGACTTGCGTTGAATAGTGATTATATTCAATTTTACCCAACATTTCGGAGTCATTTGGTCCTTTTTCAGGGGATGAATAAATGATAATGATATAATCTTGGCAGTTGTTGAGCTCGGTCTTATATAGGGGATCATTTCTTTTATTTTTTCCCCGAGTTCCGAGAAAATATCTAATCCCTGTCACCAATTTAATCTCTAAATAACAAATGGAATAATAACAAAGGGATTCATGATTTACCAATAGTTTATTTATCTCTGGTCGAAGTTGTTAATGGTCATTGCTTAGTTTCACTAAGGGATATAACTTTGGTGTAGTGGACACATTCAGGAAACATGTCAGCTCATGCAAATCTTGTTGGCCTTACTCGGAGGCCGCCAGGTAATAGGTAACATATATTTCCATACAGGCAGACTCGAGTAGTACATATATGATGTCAGTTTCCATAGAGATGGGCCACTCGACCATGCTAATCACTCATCTATTTCACACTCGAGGGATTTATTTCTAAGGAATGAAAAGTACAACAACCGTGAGAATCCCTCGGTTCTCACCATTGACTTGATACACAGCCTTCCTTTTTCTATTGATTCTGCGGAGATAAACTCGGGGAGAAGGATTTTAATATTTGCCCTATACGTACGGTCTGCATGGTCTTACCTCTCTATAAAGATGTCATTTGTCGCATTGTGTAATGCACGACCACTGATCTATAACAAAAAGACCTTCCGTTAGTATTACCGGTAACTAAATACTAGTTGGGACGAGGACTCTTGGATTAATGCCGGCCTCCACCACACTGAGACTTGGGTCATATATTCTATAGCGTTGCCATGGAAATGTATAAAACATATTTGGTCCGAGGCCCATGGAGGTTGGTTCAACTTTAAGTCAATTACTGCACGCTTTTCACTCAGAGATTTGATTTGTTACCAATGTAGGATACGGATTGATTGTTTTTTTCTGTACTGACGAAAGTATAATATTTGGATGAACTATTCTTCCATCGTCCCAATACCAGCTATTAATTTTATTCATTCAAATACGGGTTCTTTGATGTGATGTCGCACATGCTGGAGCACACATGCCCAGATATTGTTACAGGTCGGTTTACGTAAATACTGTATTATGAAAATGATATGCAAATGTAAACGATGCGGGCTGATTAACATATTCCTTGTTATTCGCCTGGATCCCCATTATTTATCTAGTTATCCTCCGTCACAGAGTCGTCCATTCCATGACTAATCTATGTGCTGCCATTAATTGGTATTGTTTTCTTACTCCCACTTCTAAGTATCAAAACAATTAGGAAATAAATATACTTCAGAAATAGGGGTGGGTCACGAGAGGTCTCATTTGTTAGTTTTCAACATGATATTCTTTGATATATTTATCTTGTTCACATAATATATATATTATAAGGGGAGTTCATGATTTCTGGGTCTTATCTCCCGTCCACTGGGAAGTCTCCTACCCCCCCCCCCCCCCCGCCCTCCCCTCTCTCTACCTCTCACCCTCACACACACACCTGTATCTACCTCTCTGTCCCCTTCCTTCTCTATCTTCCGTTCTCGAAAGACGTTAAAAAACTTGATTTTCGTCCTATTATTGGATCTTCTCCCCAATTTACAAAGTTCAATTATATAGAAAAATTGTCAATCCTTCCCCCTGAGATATTTATCAATATTAATGGTTTATTGTTTGTTTGAAAAGTCTGCACATACACATCACGACTTAGAAGTCGCTATTCTCAGTGGAAACAGATGATACATTTTAACAATATTTCACCAAAAGTTAATATAAAATAATACTAATTCACAATATATAGGCCTATAGATCGAAGAAGATAATTTATACCCTGAATCCCAGCCAGGTCCAGTATTTTCCCAAGTAGCTATCCTATTCTTTATTCCCCCGTTAACCCTATACTCATCCCCCTTATAACACTGTGACTTGAATGTCTCCCTTCCTTCCGTCCTTTTCATTCACATTTGTGAACTTGATTTCCTTTCTCCATTCACACCCATCAATTTCGATGGGTACATATTTGAGATATTCAATAAAATGCTGACTGTGAAGTAGACTCAGATAATAACAACTCTTAAAAGGAACACTATAAAAGACCGGAGGGCCCCCTGATGTTATCTCACGCTACTTGTTAAATAATTGACTATAACAATATAAGTTGCCCTGCAATTAGTGCAATACGTGCTGTCGCGCATAAACCCACTAACACTGCATTCCGACCTGCCGGTACCCACTCATTATCAAGTAAACATCCCATTGTTATCTCTGCAGGTGTTGGATCCTCAGTGTTTGAGATTGAATATATAGGATTTATGATTTTATATCTCCCTCGTAAATTAGTCTGTTACCTGAATGAAATTCTGAGGTATCATTGCCCTTTCCACCTGGTGTCTTGTCAAAGAAGCAGTTCCTTTTAAAAATGGTCCCTGGTGTGTTGATTTTGTTCAAATCGATTTGTCAAGATCAGTCTAAGCTCAAAGCTGACCCAGTCCCTCCAAACTGAGGGAAATCCTCTCGCTCCAAACTGCAAAATGCCCTTAGAATACCATTATAGGACGCCTATTCAAGGGCCAGGAAAGCCATTAGCGCAGAGACGTCCAATATCATTCTTATCTGATCTGAGAGTGTGTGAGCCTAGAGGGAGATAGAGTTTAACTTCGGTACAACTAGGAGACACTATCGTTTTGAGATTCAATATGTGTAAAAAATTAAAATTCCATGGGTCCATTCTTTTCTAATTAACCCTATTATATTTTATAGCACTTAGGTCGTCCGATTCTCATTAAACAGTCATAAACGGCAATGTCTTAGATCGGATATATGCACCCGTTCTTGGGTATATTAAGTCAGCACTTCAAACACCCCATGGAGGGCCTCTGTTGTCATCAAAGCAACAGTCATTTAGGACGACAGAAACCCAAAACAATCATTTATTACCTGCACGCTCGAAATGATAGAGCATGGTTCAGGGGAAAATAGAGCACCCCTGAGATGGGACACTAAAAGAGAGCACGAGAGGGGGAGGAGAGAGAGAGAGCATGAGAGAGAGAGAGGGAGGGAGAGAGAGAGAGGAGCGAGAGGAGGGAAGAAGGGGGAAGGGAGGGAGAGAGCACGAGAGAGAGGGGGGAGAGATAGAGGGAGGGACAAAGAGAAGGAGGGAGAGGGAGGGGGAGAGGAGGGAGAGACAGGGAGGACTAGAAACATACTTCTGGACTATTATTATACCTTTCCAGAGGTTGGTATGATACTCCCATTGGCTTAAGCACTGATCTATTTTACAGGATAGCCATACAATTTGACTTTAGATCGTCCAAAGGATGTAAATACCTGGGCACTTCTCATGAAACGTCGACAGAGTTCCTAGACCTGTATTTCATGATAATGAGTGATTTAGAAAAAGAATAGCTTGGTATACGACTGGCCCTGGCTGTAATAATCCACCTTTTGGCGAAATAATATTATTGTACCTGAATGCAGTCAATATGTATGCTTATACCTGTGGCTGTTTAAGATTTTTACAAAATTTCAAAAACATTAAATATCCCGACATGTCTATTTGACTTTCCTAAAGTTGTATGGTTGTACAACTACTCTATCCATTAGAAGAGATATGACGCTTATACTTTGATATTCTGTTTCCACATGTAAATAGAGCACTTGTCGACGTTTCATGAGAATCACCCACCTACATCCAAAACAATTAGATCAAGCTCCTCATTTAAAACTAAAATGAAAACTTTAAAATATACTTTCTTTTTAAGGATTAGAGCACTGTAGATATCAACCCCACTATTACTGAATCAATTGAACCTTTAATTCTCAGGGGGATGGGGCTTTTTCCTAATCTTTGCTTCCCCTACTATGACACCAGTAACAATTAGTTATATTTCCACTTAAAATAGTCACAGAAAAATGCTGAAACTTGCAAAATGATGCATAAAACATGAGCTATATGAATCTAGAATACTGAAATATGTTTGGATCTCAATTATTGATTAAGGTTTGTTTTCCTAAGCTGGGTGGGTCATAAAGTAACACATGTGAGGCCAGTTCATTTTATGGACTACCAATAAATGACCATTGTGAGAGATTCACATCCCTTATATATATTAGTGTCAGGTTGCAAACTGTCAGGGCCACTACAATCTTTCAAAGAGAACTGTGTATATTACATGCAAAACTTCCAAGTATTAAAAGTCATTAGACTGAGGGGGCCTTATTTGCCGATTCATGACGGTTCAATCAGAATCAGACGACCTTACGTGCTATAAAGTACTTACACCACGGTCAGTCTAATGACATCGTGTTGCTGCCTTTGAAATATAGCACTCGTACCTCGTGCTATATTTCAGGCAGTAACACGATGTCATTAGACTGACCGTGGTTTAAGTACTAACTATAAACATTTTAAAATTAACAATTATGTCAACTAAATTCGACAATTCTAGTCTAGTCTAGACATTTTCTTTATTACTATATATATATATATTATTGAATTGTTTATTTATTGCATTTGTCTATTCTCCCAATCTTTCATCAATGCACCATCTGACACACCCAGCTTCATATAAGCTTGCCTCTGTTCTCGATAGAGGTCGACCTCATACTTAGCAGTGCTCGAGGATGTGGGATTCATAGAGTTGAATTTCTTTATGAATTTACCATTAAATCCGTAACTGAAGAGCACTTCTCGGTGCGCAGTGCATGTGCAGACAGTCACGCACACCATTTCCCCATGATGAGCTGAAGCTATTTGTTAGCAACATCGCTAGACAAGCTAACGATCATCTTACAAATTGTTATGGTCCCCCTTACTACGAGCTATTCATTTTATGTTTTCCTAGTTTTTGTTCCCTTGCTCGCGAGGGGAGTCTGTTGTAAATCTTTCACGAATCGAAATTAAGATATTTGAATGATGAATGTCAGACTAACCGCACCTTGCTTTATTCCCCTGATTGCTCCTTCAGACACCTAGGTATTATATTCTATAATACACTTTTCAAGTTGAATAACTCGGGTATATCTTTTTAATGATAGGAATGTCTTTCACGAATCCCTACAGAGTGATTGTGTTTCTCCTCATAGACTTATTTGAGAATGACTTGGTTGTTCCCATGCAACTATACTGGATGAATAACCGAATAACTTAAATCAAACCTTTATGGTGTGGGCCATTATATATCCAAAATGATGTAATTCATGCACATGTGTGGTCTCGATATTCCTCGACAGTTATATCCCTTTTGGAGAATGTGTTAAAGATTTATTGCTTCGGGCAGTCTGTCGGTATTTATATTATTATATCATAAAAATCAAATAAGAGCTCAAACCGTATAGACTTTTAGAAAGGGTGAAGTCATTCTTATGAAGTATGTAACCAACGATATTTCGTAAATGATTTTCTGATCGTAAGAATGGGAGGCGTTCATACAGATTATTACATTTTTATGTCTTAAGTCGGGTGTAATGGCATTAATGGCCTAAAGGCTCGTGGATTTGCTGACGACGCCCAATAATTACATTTTCGATTGGTGAACTATCGTTAAAAACGTAGTATGTGATTGCAGTACCTTACACATTAGATAGGGGTAATGTATTGTAATGCATTTCAGGCCCGCCCTTTAATATGGGGTATTTTTATATTTTTTTCTCCCATTTTACTTAGTCGACTGTCATCCGTTTGCAAATGTATTGTCTGTACCTAAAGTTATTCAGCGCATCTTTGGCTTCTGGTTCATCGTATTTATTGCCACCTCTGTTTCACTGTCCCCATTTTAGGTTCCTTGTGTACAGGCTATAGGCTCTGAGTTGAGAGAATCCCTCCAAACTGAGGTAAAACCTCTCGCTCCAAACCACAAAATAATATCATAACCTCATTAGGACGGCTACTCCCGGGCCCGGAAAGCCATTATCGCAGTAGGCGTTCAATCACTGACATACCATTCTTATCTGATCTGAGAGGATCTGAGCCTATAGACTGTACATACCACAGTGGGTTATATAAACTATAAACGATATTCCTGTCTTATATAATCTCACTTTTGATTCGAGAATAGATTCTTTACGATTGGCAATCCATCTTTAATCCTAGCTTTGTATCCACGAGGATATGGGGGAAGTTGCCCGAAGATGTACAATTCGCCTTCACCAATCCTCTCATATAATTCAAATTTAAGACAAAAAAGAGGTTATAAAATACAGTTCAACATGACCGAACAGATTATTTGAATCAACGCAATATTTACCAGATGTATACTCAGATGTACCTAGTATTTATCATTTTCCAGGCAGATTGAGCAGAATTTACTAAATTTATTGAGTTGCCGTTTGTACATTTTCTGACGACCTGACCCACATCATTATCTAAAGACATCTTCCATGAACTATGCACATCCCCCCTACCTTTGCGCCACCTGCGGGAATCAGAACAAGTTATCTGATGATGAAGACTTATTATGATGATTAGTTTGCGGTGTATCTGTTCCACTGAAACCTATACGATGAGCCACACTGTAGTAACAGTATTCACCACATCAAAGACAAATCAGCGGATTGGAATCTGCCATGCCGACCACAACATTTAAAACCTAACAAAGTGAATGATAACAAACAAACCAATTATTACCTTGACTAATCCGATAACTTCCGATAAATACATTCTATGTTGTATGAATTTCAAGTGCCAGTGCTTTTTTCAAAGAAATTTACCATCCTTTTGAGCCAGACATGACAAAGTGTCAATTGGCAACCACGAGAGCTACTGTACTCGGAATATGGCCGGAATGGTAAACTGGCATTTAATAATTCACTATCATCATAACATAAATTTGAGTTGTATATTACTTATCGGTGTCACCCTAGTCAATTGAATATAATATTCACCCTGGAACCTAATATTCATCATTATTCTGCATATTGATTTTAGTGCATTTTTCTAGCTTCATATGCATATATTTATAAATGACCTTATACAGCTACATACAAAACAATTTAATTAAACGAAAATACCTATTCATTTGAAAGGCTTTATTCGATACCAAGGGAACTTGAATTTCGCATTGTATACGAAGAAGATATATATATAGATGCAGATAATATTAGTCTATGTGTGTGCCTTAAAAAAGAAAAATATGCCTATAACCTCGCCATATCGGAAGTACGCATGGTATACTGATTTATAAAAGATTTCCAATGAATACACCAGATATCATTTTGTCTGGATTTTTAGCTTTTTCCTCGATCACGTTTCCCTTGTTCCCTTGGTCATGATTGTTGGCTACCCTGAAGGCAAAACAAGAAAAATATATATTGTATATCTTATGTCAAGCTTAGTGAGTACCGTACAAGGGAGGCGGTATTTCTATAGTGTCGGTCAGCCGCCTTGTTATGGCTATTTTTTCATCCTCTATATACGGATCATGGCCGTCAGGAATGACCTGTAGTAGCCAGAGCAGATATTCTGGAATTCACTGACCAGTTGATCCTGTGCCAGCTGTCATCCTTTTTGCCAAGAATCATTCCATTATCTGCTGACGAGAATTATTTATCATGATAACATCGAGTAGATAGATCAAAAGTGAATGTTTCAATACAAATATGTCTCTTCTTCCGCATCGGATTTGATTCTTTCCCCACTAGCAGACGAATTTTAGATGTTCCTGGATATCAAAGAATGTATATCACATATTGAAATAAGTGTGTATGATTCCTGATTCCTCTCATTGATAATTGATTAAGGTGGTATATATGATATGGCCAAATGATAGAAATTGGATATCAATATCGCAACAATAATTGTATAGTCTATTGTGTTTATATATATCCATTATTTAAAGGCGTGGACAATACAGATGTTTCCATACAAATGTATACCAACACTAAACATGAAAGAGTAGTTTCAAGGCCACAGATGGATAAGTTATGATTTTTGTGAATGACTGTGGGTTTGGCAAGCCTGGGCTGGACAAGTGTGTTGGGCGTTGGTTCAGGTGTAGGTGATTGACCGTCTGTGTTTCATCCCAAGAGTGGCGAGATCAGCTCAGGCATGGTGTTCCAGCCTGTGTTTACACTCACTCTTATTTTAAGTACCTTTTTAGGCTCGTGAAAAAATGTCCAAATGTTGAACATTAGTGCCTGGTGGAAAAATAATGAACCTTCAAGCACCCTTTTAAGTATGGGTGATATGCTCGCTAGAGAGTTCAAATTAGCTACCGTATTTATAAATAGCCATTTTTGCAACAACGGAGGTTGGTAGGATCCGGTGCTAATTATTATGGAAGTGGAACTACCCGCCACTGTTGTTTATTCTGCGCTTATCTAATAAATTCCAGTTCATTATTACGTCACTTTTTGATAAATGTTATCGTTGTGTGGGATAACAAACCGATTTCGTTTATCCTCGTTTGCTCGCATCCACTCAAGTGGTCCTGCTCTTCAATATGCCCCACCTTCACACGTCCCGTTTTATCAGTGCCCTACCCTATAAAGCACTTTATTAATGATATTGGTTATTGGTCTTGGCCCTATCTCAAAGCCATTCCTGTCAATGATATAATGACCATTCCTGCACAATCACGTATCTATAGATCTGCACTGAGGTTTGATAGTACAATTTGAGAGATGATATACACGATACATTACCTTGTTTTCAAGGAATGTTATTTCTCTGATATAATTTTACTGTATACCTGATTTCATTCCAATCTATAACATCTTAATTTTATCATAATTATAAGACCACGCAGAGCAGACTAAATAGCCTAATTATTTTAACAGCTGTTCTTTGCCTTTACTAGATCTATTACTTTGATATCATTAATATGGTGTGGTGGCTATGGCAGTACGCATCATAAAAAACTAACCTGTTAATTAATGCTTTAGTATGTGGAGAGGATACAACATTATTTCTCTTGTGCGAAAAAAAGTTATGATAACGGTAATTCTCGGTAGATGCATGTTCATTATGGACATAGATTTCTCTTAGCTATATACGATTCGCCCTTAATTCATAGAGGTAAATCACCCTGTAAGCTGAAATTTCATACTTGTATGAGAGCTAATGAATAAAAAACAAACAAACAAGATCTATAAAAAAAACAAGTATATTTTTGCCCAAAACTACTTAAAGACTTAAGTGACCTCAGGCCATGCCAGACCTCATAGGAAACAGAATAATTAGGGTATTTTGTCTGTTCTGCTTGATCTTATTGGTACCGAAATTTGCACAATGCTGAAATCAATCCTCCAATTTTATTTTATTTTGTATTTCATTAAAGGCCAATATTATCAGTTTAGAGGGGACTATCAATGAACAGAAATTAAAAATAAATATGTTAATTGCTCAACCATTACGTACATCTTATCCGGAAACACAGATTGAACGCCATTTGTTTCTATTTCCTTTATTTGGGCAGTAAACCAAACAAAAAACATTTTTTTTTAAATATACACTCTTGATTATATGGATGTGAAGGATATATATGAATCTGTGAATATATAAACGGAATTGACTTTGAATAATGTTTGTTTTGGCGTAACGCATCCCATAAAACGTTGGCATTTCTCGCTGCTTGGACTAATATACTTCCCCTTTCCCGGTGGAACAAGGGATGTTAAATATCCTGCATAGTGATGTGTAGGCCTAAATGTAATTACCCAATAGATATCACAAAACGCTACATACCAATTATATTTCCCAGTTTTAATATCTATCCAACAGTGTAGTGGTATTTTCGCCTTGAATTGACTCCACCTCACATTCCACAGTCTGTTCTCACCGCAAAACTTTGCCTTTTGTGCTGGCCTTTTGCATTGTTGAACCACGAACGCTTTCTTTTTGCTGTCTTTAAGAATGGAAACAAACAGTAAAAGACTTAGAAATAACGTAAATATGTTTTGTTACTTCGACATGACACATCATGCCCATTTATTGTTCAGCTGGGCGAGGGTGGGTAGGGGAGGGGCAAAGGAGGGTGGGGGAGGGGCAACGGGGGTGGGGGCGGCGTCGTAGACCTACTGCCATTCTGGGCAGATACCAGGATCTCCCGCCTTTCCTGTTGGCACGTTTCCTCCTGCCCTTCCGACCCTTTCCTTCACTTCTTCTAGCATACACACGAATACACCCACCTATCACTCACACACACATTAGAAAACCACAGAATACCAAGTAATGAATAAGCAAATAGACCCTTCAGCTCAATCCCTTCTAGGATCTTGTTCATGGACCTATACTTGATATTCTTTGTAACCATTCTATCACCGATAAGGATCCTATATCTTAAATCCATATCTTAAATTGGCTTGATCAATTATATATGATCACAAAATACGTACCTGTGAATTGTGCCTGGGATAAAAGAGTGAATATTCCGAGGACCATTTACGATTTAGAGTTGATTCGTCCTTGCCGCCATGAAGTAGCAAGTCTTTCCCGGATTGTTGTATATAGATCTAGTGTGGATTATTATTGCTTCCTGGATGACCTTTGACCTTTGATTTCTGACCTCTATTATGAAGCGAGGGTTGAGTCTAGATGATCTTTTGGATAGTGATTTTTACCCACCTGATGGAGTTAAAAATCAAGTCAAAGACTGGGTCAATTCCAATGTACTTCAGTGTTTTGGGTAGGGAATGATTGTTTTATATTCTTTAGTATTGCTATAAGAATGTATAATTTGTAAATGACAATTATTACTACACTATTAATTGTCTCAGAAAATATTTCAATTCGTTAGTGGCATTTTAATCTGTGGCATTTCATATTTTTGTTTTTTTTTGTTGGGAGCACGTGATCTGTTATTCACGATTATCACGGTATTCGCAAAAATAAGGAAACCACAAAATAGTTCGCATTTGTTGCTATTAATATTCATAGAGTCGGTGTCTCATATCATATCCGGCTGTCTGCTTTATAAAAAAACTACTTAAGCTCAGGTTTAGTCAAAGATTCGGACCGTTGCAATCGGAATAAACCAGCATGCTCTGGTTTTAGATTAAATAAAGGACGTTAATTTTACTTTGATATCATGATATGCACCTCAGCTAATAATAGCCATATGAAGACACATTCCCAATGGGGTATCCGCATTATTGCTATTAATAGATTTGGAATAATAGGTTTGTGGTCTGAAATGACCCTTTAACAACAATACAAAAGGGTTTCACATATCCGGCCTCGATGATTTTTGATTGACGCATTGTATGTTATGAAAATAATCTTGACAAAATCTCATTCTGTATCAGGGTACATGGCTTTCCAATGGGCATCGCCCCTTCGATTTATAACAAAAACAACAAACCCATATTATATCATCATTCCTGTTCCTGTTGTCTGCGACCCAATAATTTGGAGTTCCCTGAAAAATATGTGTCAGTTATGAGAGCTACATAAACAATCCATATAATGATTCCCTCTGTGACTCAGCGCCCGGTAAAAAAACATATGATTATTTCTATTGAATAGCATTGGTATCAAAGCATTCTATATTAGCGAAAATCGCTTTAATTCACTTTAAACTTTAATGATGGGGCTTACTTTTCGAATGCCATAAATATTTATTCTTGGTTTGATAGTATTTAAGCGGTCACTTAAATGCTCATTTTCGGGGACATGTACTGGTCGGTACTCCTTCTGTTTTTCATCTTCAATAGAGAAAAAATATAAAGATATTAATATTAATGTAAGCGTTTTTTATTTCTTCCAGTACGGCTACGTCTCCCGGAGTACAAGGATTTTTACCTGACTTGGCCAATGCTAGTCGCTCTGGCTGCACCAACACAAACCGGGCATATATACACGAAGGCCCTGTACAAATCACTATTGTAAGTACAATTCTTTTTCATTCCATCTTAAACTAGCCCTTGTCTCCAAGACAGGTCTGTTTGTATGGACCTGGCCCAGGCTCCGTAGTGACCTATAACATGGTAGTGACCATAACATGATAGTTTTTATTTTTTCGAGATTTCGTTTTATAATCAAAAAGAAATCAAAGACATGCACAACTTGAATTCTATCTGTGCATGATAGTTATATTTCACAGTGCCAGAACTATTGATGGCTAGCCTAATATATGGTCATATATCAATCTTATTCGGAATATGACAGCGGTTGTAATTACATGTGAATAAGGATAAATTATTATGAGATTACTGTAATGGGGAAAACACATGGCACGGCTGGGCCTGCTGTGAGCACACGTGTACATTGACCTTAAAGGTAAACGCTACTATATACAATGCGATCCTAGTGGTAAGTTCATGAAGGAGGGTGGAGAATTATTAAATTATAGGGGGATTTGTTCCAATTTTTTGGAACATTAGTCCTAATATTATTCATAAAAGATCAATGAAGAATTAAGCTGAAACCCACAATCACAATCACAATCACAATCACAAATAGCAAACTTTCAATCTGTCTGTAAAAACAATTTGAGGCTTATGATCTATTTTCTTGGCTAAAGTACTGGCTTGAGATTCCCAAATTTAAGGTGCCATATCTTTAAAACAGCTTGATGACATACAGACCAATTGTATGACCCAAACACGCCTCAAGAACCATAGATATTCTTGAAGAAAAATACATTATTTTGGACTTTATCTGATAGTATTGTTTGCCAATGAAGTATACTGCCCACTTGCTTTGAGAGACTGGGACGGTCGTAGAATCAGTTATTCTATATATAATCACTACCTGGTTAATATGTGAGGTACCATTCCAAATGCCTATTACCTATTGAATATATGTAATAATACATGCATGGAAGCTCCACCGTGTAGCCATGCTTAGCCTTTCACTATGCGTGGGCGCCACCACCTTTGCTGTGTTAGAGACGTGAACTAGTGCCCCAAATTAAGCATGAACTTTGACCCCCCCCCCCCCCACCTGACCTCACCAATCCGTTATGTGAGCAATCGAAGATCTGATTGGTAGAGTATCGTAATTATGATCATGTATTGTAAACTGCAAGGCACATTTTGATTGGATGAGGAGGCTACAGACATGTCCAAAGCAGTTTAAAATCTTGCGATGCAGATGTATGTGGCTCCAACCTACAGAGTTTGTTCTGTAGAGAGTGCCAATCGCCCTGCTCTATACACTGCTACATCCCACTGCCGTTTGTAGGTTCAGACTCGTGCTATTTCCATCAAAGGTATTACAGTTTAAAGTATGTCGGAAGCTTAGGAACAAAATAATGTTTATTCTGGGCCGATGTCCTTTTCAATAAAGTCACTCTGATACAGCCTGTCTCTGAAATTAATCTCTCTTTTGGTTACCAACTCAATTCAGACAGCTCCGTTCTGAAAGTGAAACTAGTCCAAAACAAACGTAGAGCTTACCAGAAGTCCTGCATGTAGACCTTTTATCCATACAAATCTCAGATGTTGATGTGCCCCTGCGAGGTCTGTGTATCTAGGAGAAATAATCAACAATCTGACTGGGGTCAATTGCTCTTGAATTGACCTTGAATGACCTCGCTTTCTTTGCTGGTGGCGCCTCTGGTTTACGAAGTCTGAAACCATGTCAACTATTCTACCATTGTTCTGACTCTTTCCTAACATTGTGCAGTGTCCATTTTCATATGTGATAAACATTAAAACTTGTGGAACACCAAAACTATTTGGCCCTGTTTTTTTGTGTGGATGGGTTGGGGTGGGGGCTGAATGAATTTAATGAATAGTCCTAGACAAGACAAATTATCTCGATTTTGAGAATTCAGTTTAGTATTTCCTTGGTGCAAGAGTTAGGCATACATATTTGTTCATATATATTAGGTTTTGGGAAAAGCTGATGCTCCTCCACTCAGAAACTACAAGTACAAAGCACCATTCTGGAAGAGCTATGGCTAGCATAGATGCGAGCACCTATCTCCAGACATATATCGTATATTTCTCACTTATGTAACTGTTTGTTCTGGAAATAAACAATATCAATCAAAAACACCATTCAAGTACAACACTTTTCAGAATTCTTGGTCAATGCCAAACTTTCCTGTGGCACAATGTCATCTCAATGTCTTTTCCTTCTATAACACCGGCTATAGTACACAGTCTAATATTATGTATTTTGGTTTTATTCAATTTATTATTTAGAATATCTTTTGTTATTGTTTTTTTAGATAACTGCATTATTTCCTACTTTGTTCGTTATTGCATTGAATCTTTCTTCCTGGAGGCCAAACCATTGATCACATTGTGAGACATTGAAAGGTAGTGATGGTGGCGACTTGAGTGCATCACCAGCACGACCTGCATGTCCTTTGAGTGCACTAAGCTCTGTCTGTAGACCCTCCTTAATTTGCCATCAGTCAGTTCTTACCCTCCAACCTCCAATCACATAAACCTATCAAGAACAACTATAGCACACCCTCCTACAACCCCTATCCGACATTAAAGGGTATACCCGATACCCCTATACACCCAATAAGTGTCCACCTTAACCCATCACCTGTCTCTACCCGACACCCAGGAAATGTCCCTAGAAACCCTCATACCACCCAAGAGAAGAATACCTAACGGCGAGACGGGTGCACAGATTCAACACCCAGTGTTGGAAGCTTTATCTGTATTGGGTTAAGCCTTTTGGTTGACAAAACTTTGGTCTCGTTTTTAACTCTGTATCTTGAATTCACCCCTAGTTGCTTTGTATGTTAGTGTTAAGTATTTTCCTCCCGGTCTGCCGAAATTAAAATCATAATGCATAGTTCGGGCGACTTGGAAATTGAGATAATGGCTCCCTGTGCAATGTTCTCATGAAGATGGTGAAGCTTTCCAGATTTCTTTGGGGGGAAATTAAATGATGTGAGACGTCATTTCCAGTAAATATGAATATGAAGCCTGAGTTGTCTGGGTGAACAACCTTTAAACCACACCCCTTCCCTCTCACCCCTTCCCCCTGTCCTGTTCTCTGAATCACCATGCAGCTCTCCCAATCACTACGTACACGATTTAAGTTAATTGCCTTCAAGACATGTTATATAAAGTATGAATGATGCCCCCGTGACATGATATTTATTTGTGATCCATATATACGTTAGCAGTCTAAATACCTACAGATAGGAGCTACACACTGACATCGAATCCTTGAACATACCGAAGAAGAATGTCAGTATTCAGAGTATCAATATCGTGAAAGTATTCCCGCCTTGCATCATTCATAAAATCTTGATATTTAACTGTTCAGTCCAGGCCCAAACCCTCAGATGAGATAAGAATGGTATGTCAGTGATTGGACGCCTACTTCGCTAATCAGTTTCCTGGCCTAGGACTAGGCGTTGTAATTGGATTATAGTGACATTTTGCTGTCTTAATGGGTTTATAATGGCAGTTGGAAGCGAGAGGCTTTTCCTCCATTTGAAGGGACTAACATCTTTGGGCCTAGACTGCTCTCGCTTTGCCTTTTGAAAATATTCTTCTGCAGAGTTCGGACGTGATACATCCCATGTGTGTATGATGCTAATTCAGTACCAGTTGTAACAATTACATATCATTAAATAAGTTCGTTCTTGGTTCACTTTTTAGAGGAATCCTTTTGTCGTAAGTGCGTGTGCGATCTGACTGAATGATCAAACGGCTCGGTCATATGAGGATACATTCCCATTGCACTGTTTGGGATCTAATTCCGACGATTCTGATCTGTTTTGTACATTGAGCCCCACATCTTTATGGTCAGCCCTGTCAGATCGACCATTAACATAGAAAGTGCACAGCTCTCTCGCCACAGGTGGATTTCTCATCGAATCACTGCCATAAAGAATCAATTGCTTCCTACCTCTATCCTCGGGTGAACCCGAATATATACATGCATCAACCCCCTCCCTCAACCAATAAGTTTTAAACCCTGCCAGGCCTCACCCCCTCCTCCTCCTCCTCCTCCCCCAACCCACAACCCCTGGATCTCTGGCATTAAGGTACTGCATTAAACCATCAGTATTTACCAAGCTTTAGTTGCAGGTTTGGTAGGAATACAACAAAAGGGTGGGAATGTCAGTACCTGTTGGGAGGGGGTTTTAGAGGAGAGGCCTTGTATTTAGACACACTAACAATAGTTATACTTGCTCTCACAGGTGTTATTTCCCTTCAGCGGGTGAATAGCCATGACAATAGAATAAAGTCAGATATCCTGTTTATCTGGCTCGATATCTTTCCTAAGGTTACGGTAAGGGTTGGGGTCATTCAATGCCCAACATGGGTAGACATACAGGTGTCAGAATGAAGCCATAGGGTTGATAAAAACTGGCTATTGTTGCTCTAAACGTTTACCGATTGTAATGAGATCTTACAAACTGAAAACAAGATGTCTCAATTCACAGATTATGTTTGGAGAGGGACTCTGTTTGAAGAGTGCAAATATTCTGAGGGATCCAGGGGTGCCTGTTTGAAATTCCGTTTAACACTGGAAATAATGTCATCAACAAATATTTTGGTAAATTATGATGTTTCGCTATTAAACTCACTAGAACGGAGGATTCGATTTCTTTGCTCCCGTTTGTAAATTCTTAAATAATCGTTTTATACCTATAAGAATTTGAAAGATGAAATGCCTACTGGCGGTAATACCGGACTTAGCAATAAGTCAATTTTTATTGGGTTGTTTGGATAAAATAAAATGGAAATTCCTTACTTCAAATGGCTCTAACTCCTCAGGTAAACAGACATTTAACACACCTTCCTGAAACCTTATAACACTAGAGGCGGTGCTCTTAAATTTGACTATAAAAAAAGCAGAGCCTTGTTAAGGATAACGAATCATTTGTTAAACTTTCAAATTATATATATGGGAAAAGATTTGAAACCTGAGCAGTAAACAGGATATCAGAATACAGCTTTACTGGAACTTGGCCTCGTCTTGCCTTGGGAGATGTGTTGACAAGACATGTCCTAGAAATCACACCTGAAATCAGGAGGTATTTGCTTTGGGAGATAATGGTAGCCATCCCTTCTCCATCTGTTCATTCCTTGTTTGTTGTATGACATTGTATTCGTGCTGCTCTAGCATTTTTATAGTACTACATAGTTCCATGTATATAGGGTGTCCTAAGGCCTTGAGTTTGGTCCCCATTTTTAGTTATAAAAGATGTGAAAGTAAAAATAGCTGTTATAAATGAATGTCTAGAAAGGCATTTTTCTCAATACGCATCCTCGTTTATGGATCACCCTCGCACATAATTATCTAATGATGGATGATTATGTTCGCCACCTTTAGTTATTAAAGGTGGTTATCTTATTGGTTGGTTGGTTGGTTAACACACGCCACTTATTCAAGAGTTATTAGCGTCATATTTTCAGAAAATGTACAATTGGCGGCTGTAGACATTTAGTAAATTCTGCTAAAGTAGGCTGCAATTTGTCCAATACTAGGTAAATTCGAGAATATTCGGCATTCCATTGATTCTAGCAATCTGTTAGGTTAGGTTGAACTGTATTTTGAACTTTATTTACGTCTGAAATTTGGGTTATTTGATAGGATCGGTGAAGGTGAATTGTACATTTTCTGAAAATCTGACCCATTAGCTCTCCAGACACTCTTCCAGAGCATTAACCCTCTGTATTTTTTGATGCAATACAAACTTCATTATTGCGGCTAATAATTTCACAAGAGAAGGATTAATCGCCCCTTGTTATGCCAGCTGTATTAATCTTGATACTTTTCAAAAGTCAAGTCAAAGCAGCAATTCTTTTATTCGATATAACTATAGATGCAAAAGACGTGGGTTGACAAGAAATCTGACAAACACCTTTAATTGATGACCGAGGTGGCATTGACATTTATCATCTCTGAGGACAAGAGGACATTCAGTAAACAGGCAATGGTTCTAGTATAGGTGTACTACCATATTCATCTCCGTGGGGAGCTGTTATTTGTGTGGTGCTGAAAATTCCTCTGGCTTCATGGAATGGACCCAATATTTAGTTGTTTTCGCAGCACACTGCGTATATCTTATTGTATACAATGTACACGTATACAGGTACCAAATAGAAAGCATGGATAAGGTTGTAAATAATAAAGAGTTCCTAGGAGGACATTTATTGGAATACATACGCCTTAATGCATGCATGTTGATGTTTAGAAGGGATGGTAAAACCTTTCGTGGAAAACAATTTCAGGGCGTGGGAATATTTTTCAGGGCACTGACAGATTAAAATCGAGACTAAATTTCTGGGTGAATCATTTCATAGACCTATGTCAGTGCAAGAATTGTGAAGACAACGATTACACGCCCAATGAATTAAACTGATTAGCATACCCATTTTCTTCTCGGAATGATCAAAATAAAATGTTTCCAATGTTCTGAACAACAATGCAAAACCACTTCACCATGCAAGATTTCTTATAGTTTAAATATATGTATTAATATGTTCCTTCAAACCCCATTTTCTATGGACTTGGCAAATGACAGGGCCGATCGTTCAACTGGTTAAATAAATGCATCCTGAAACTAAATGTGTTACATTTGCAATGAAAGACATACACCCATGAATTATTAGTAAAGGGGATAACTGAAGCTCCCAAGATGAACAAAGGTCTTCGAGTATAGAACCATAAATGTCACCATTATGTTTTTATGTCATGCTAACAAGAAATATTCTCAAGCCACACCCTCCTATGTAACAAAATCATACATCCTACTGTTCTTCGTCCTTGAGCTGCAAGATTCTAACCCCATGTCTGGGTCTTTAACCCGGATCACACATTAGAAACTAAATTTCAAGTGCATGTATTTTTTGTATATATTATAGGCTAGGCATTTTATCTGATATACATTAGTGTGTGGTTTTGTGTTAAATCATTCAGAGTACAGTGGGGGATTTAGTGTCATCATATTGAATAATGCAATGCTTGTCTCAGTTTTCTTGTACCGTATTTATACAAGTTATTTAGGGATATTAGTCATTTTAAGCAAAATTTGGCACCACTTAGTTTAAGGACATATTTTTTCTCCCACCTCCAACCCTTTTCCCATTATCCTTGCTCCATTCTTGCGAATTCTGAAGGTAATAGATAGATCTATGCATACACAATTATCTATTGAATCCCATGTACAGACGGTTGTTGATCGCTCTGGAATTTAAGCCCTTTTTAAACACATTATTTCGAAGCATCTGTCATATATATATTCTACGGGTAAACTATGTGATTCTATGTAATTAAGTTTGAAAGATTTAAAGTGGCCTGGTATTTAGTGTGCGTTAACGCCCTTTTATCGATAAATCTTAAAAAACAGAAACACGTACGGCACTCACTTGGCATACATCCTGAAGAAACGTTGCATTCGAACCTAATGCCCCCACTACCAAAAGCCTTAACAAAGTATCCCGTTAATGATATTCAACGCCTAAATTTTAAAAAAATACACAAGTAATCTAATTAATTTTGCTCCGTAAGAAATATAAAAAATAATTTTGTCACCAGAGATTTAGGACTTGGGATGTTGCAAACCACTATATGATTGATGTGGAGAGCTTAAAGAGAACGAACTCATTATTCGCCTGCATCCTACATTTCTGTGTTCGCAGACGGTGCGAAGCCTGTAGCAGCGTGTGATCCTTTTTTATCGATGAAATTTAATTACCCCATTTTTAATTCTTTCATGGAACATAGACTTACTAATTGGACATTAGTCATTTTTGTTTGCATCTTCGTGGACATCTTATTTGTGGTATCTGTGTTTCAATCATGTAAACATTTCGTGCTATGGTTTTGACTGATGCTTTCTGTTTAATTACCGTATACAGGTATAGTTACCCCAAGCTTCTGCCAATCTCATTTATACCTTATCTACTCTCTTATCTTTTGGATCTTTTGAAACACTCTGCTGAGATACATGATGATCCTGGAGAGATGCTCCATCATGCCAATTTTATTTCAGAACTTGTAAACATGTTTTATTGGCATCGTTCAGACTGGCAATAAATCATAATTTCAGACCTCCCTGTCTCTCGAATACAATGGGGCATGAATATTTCACCTCATAGTGACTCAACAAACGTGCAGAGTGTATTTGACTTAAGATTGCTTTATTGGCCATTATCACAACATGATCAGTAACCAAACTTACTGAGGTTACCCTCCTGAGGCGATGGTTAGTGTACATGGTGTAAGGATATTATGTGATGCACTAATGCTAGACAAAAATCGTCTTTTACCTGTCAATGAATCTTTTGAGGCCTGATTTTTTCTCTCTCTCAAATACTAGTATATTGTGGCTCTTGCTGTCCTCTATCCCTTTTAAATTAAGAAGTAATATGAGTATGAGATGTACGGCAATTTAGAGATTTAAGGTGGTATTTTGATGGTGGAATCCTCAATTTATCAATGATAATTTTTTAGCACTATCCACATGCGAGTACATTCCACAATCGTCGTATCTCAATGGATATGGATGCCCTTGTGCTGCTGAATTACCACAAAAGGGCTCTTAATTGACCATTCTGTTAAACAGGTCCTCCTGATTTTCCCCGAGGCTAATTCTGCATCATTATACGAACAGAATCGTGACCATTTCTTGAAATTTCTCGAAATTGGAGCCCATGATCCCGTGGATCCTTGGAGGGACGCTCTGCTGCCATGTTGCATGCAGAGCCCTGGCGACCACCAGAGTATCGGTATGACATGGCGTGACCTGCGGTCTAGTACTTATCCCTAACTCCCAGCTTAATCTCTCTATGGCACACCATCATATAGTTATGGCATCCCTACATGCATATAATAGGAGAGCCTGGATCTACACATGTTAGCATGGGTGGCCACATTAAGCTCCTTGCAGCTCTTGGATAGTAGGGATCTCTTTTCTTATTTGAAATTCTAAAAAATATGAAACTTCTTTCTTAGTATTTTTGTAAATTCGCTCTAGTTATTGCCTGTTGATTTAGGATAGTCATATTCAGCAGCGCCCTTCTTCACCCCTCTGCCCCCCCCCCCCCCCCCAACCACGATTTCTTCTCTCTCAAGATACCAGAGTATAGTGTCATTGGCTGCCTGCATGGTTCCTTTCTATAATGTAGGGCCTTGCTACATATCCCCAGGCACCTAAATACTGTGCAATGGCATGACTCCATGATCCGGCCGTTATGTCTGTCATGTATGCAAACTCCGAGGCTGAATTGTTTACATTTTGATATAATATTTTGAAGCATGTAAAGAATGTTGTCTGTCTCTCTGATACTCAAAATTCATTCCATAAAATGGTTCCCTTTGTCCTAATTGAAGAGGGACCAGTGCCCACATTGATATAAGTCAAGTCTTAAATGCTCATCCTGATGGAACTACCTGATACCTCCCCAAACATATGGGAATAATAATGAATGGTTTACATCAGCAGCCAATGTCTTGTTTCATTCAACCAACCCACACCTGTGGCATTGCTTCGATCTACGATTGTTTTTAAACTTTACTAAAACTTACAACGATAATCAATATAGAGTTCAAGTCATTTCTCCCTCTGACCTTGCCCTTCGCTACCGGGGTGGTCCCTCTACCGACAAACGGTTCATCTGAACTTCAAATAAAAAGTTTTCAAAGTGTGAACTAAAAGTACAGAAGCCTTTCAAGTACTGACATAAATATATATAATCAGATGGTAGGAAATGTCTTCTGCAGCCATTTTCCTCTGTGCTTCAATACATAATTGAGTTCAATTTACTCTTATAAACGGGAGGTATTCGCCTATACACTCGTCGGGTAAATGTATTGCTTAATGGTTTGAGAATTTGACTAAATCTTATTTAAGGAACAGTATACTTGATATATATGCATCGATGAAACAAGTCTCGCTAGTATACTATAATTATATCGTTTCTGGCGCCTGTTTGTGTAAATGTATTAAATGGATAGCAATTATTCTCTAAGGTTATATTAGCAAATTTATTCGAATATAGAACCATAAATGCTTATACATTAATAACGCAGTTTTCGCTTATGAATCTTGTTCAAACAGCCAACACTACCCATTAATAATTCTCTTCGTAACTTGTAATCGTTTATATTAGCTGCGTCTAGTTATATATGTGAATACTTTACCCTATTCAAGATAAAAGTGTAGAGTGACATGAAATAATGCATGTGTTGTGACAGAACAGTGGGAAAATACAGGGATCCGCACATCAAAAGGACCCAACAAAGCAAAAATTATCATAAGAGTTATAGGAAGTGACAGGAATACGAAGGAGTGGAGATAGTTTAGGTTGTTACCCGAAGCGTGACGAAGGATGAAGAGAGAGAGAACCCCTTTAGGGTGTTTGTAGCGGAGGTATCGATCCAGAAATTCAGAGAAGGATGGATGCAATTTACTGAATAACAAAAGATGGGTTTTGTTGGTCCCAGACATAAATTGCTGTAGTGGAATCAATCATCTTATCGATTAGATAAAGCTTATGTTTGCCGGGTGTTAGGTTTATTTATGGGGCGAAACCCAACCCATCTTACCTCCAGTAAGGTGAACAAAACAAGGGCCTACGTATTCTATTTGGCTACTGGTGAAAACTTGATCCAGTTCCTTGGATATATGTTATGTATAAGCTTGGACCCATAACGAATCTGGACCCCCAGGCCACCCCCATTCCCCACTCGCTCTGAGTAGGACCCAGTCTAAGCTCAGAGTTGAGAGTCGCTTTAAACTAAGGGAATGTCTCTCGCAATTAGAATCTCATTATAACGCATACTCCAGGGTCGGGAGAGCCATTTGCGCAGTAGGCGTCTAACCACTCAATACCATTCATATCTGATCTGAAAGGTTCTGAGCCTAGACTGTTGGATATGTGTTATATGGCTTGGATCCATATGGAATATGCCCCCCCCCCCTTCCACACACACAGATTCTCCTCCCTCTGAGTAGGATCTGTATTATGATGATTAAAATATCTTTTAATCACCCTGTCCATTATATTATCTAGTTGTTATGCATGTACTAAACACATGTCTTATCTTTGTGTTCGTTACATAATGCCAATACGATTTGTATCAATCATGCTTGAACTCATTTATACATATTATAAACATGCATATCTTTATTCAAATACATGCATGAGTTTTTATAGGGGTCTGCTATCTATTCTCACTATGTGAATCCAGTTGATGTTTTGAAAGTCATCTCATGTTCCTGTTTCTTATTTTCAGGGATTACAAACACAGGATCGCTACCTCTTCCTATTCAGCGATCTTTTTCTCGTCGCTAAACAAAAGTAAGTAAATATTTACTTATCCGTATTTAATAAAACTCACGAATAACTGCTGATAATGATATGGAACGGTATGTGCAGGTTTAATTGAAGAATGCTAAGATGAGTAATATCACTAAATAAACGACTATTATACTAGTAGATGACTCACGAAAGTGATATCGGTCATGGGTGGAGTGTAGCTAATATAAGATAGATAGATAGATAGATAGATAGATAGATAGATAGATAGAGTAGTTAGGACTTCTGGATTATTTGATCCAGGTCTTCCAGTCAACGGTCATGTTTTTATTTGATTTTTCAAATTTTGTACAATAAAATTTCAAATAAATTAAATCACATTACTTTTGTATAAATGTATTGACTTTACAAAATGACTACGTATCTGGGAATCCTTCCAAGGCTATTACGATATTCGATCAGCAACGTGTTGTGTTAACCCTGGTGCTATAAAAATAATAGACTTTCACAAATCCCAAGAATTTAGTTCTGTAGTAGTGTAGACCTTGGAACTGTAGTAAAGAACAAAGATAAATAAGGTCTAGCATTACAAAACACAGTATAGTTATGAGGGAAAAGTTATTGTCTACTGACCCATCCCCTTCTCAGGGTCGTCTCAATATTGTAGTACAAGCTCCAACAGGACAATACACGGTCGGGTTTCAAAGAGGCTGGAGCAAATACCATTGTGGATATTAGATATTCTTATTTGTTATTGTGGGGACCATTGTACTCAGCAAGGGGTGTTGCTTAGGGACATATCTTTGAGGAAGATATCTGCAAAAACTGTTGATTGAAATGTTATGATTGAATTTGTGTTCTGTCACCATGGCAGGGATTATTATTGTGACAACTTTTACACCAATACATGTACTCACAAAGATGTATTATGGTATCGTGCACTTTGCGTACTAACGATAATGTCAGGTCCTCATTGATTCAGTTGCCTGTTGGACTGATTACATGTTCTATAATTTTGGTTTAGATGTCTCAAAATATTATGTAAATATCGCTGTCAACAATACTGTCATGCCTTTTACGACGGCTTATTCCTCTATGCACATAAATGTCTACATAATATTATCTTTAGGCCATCTGTACCGAAATCGAAAAATTCTGGACCAGAAAAAAAGCTGACTCTGCAGAGTGTAACCCATTATGATCGACGAGTTTACTATATAAATATTCGTATGATCAAGGTCTCGTTATTGTGGGAATTAGGTGCTAGAAGCAGAATGACAATGCTTTCAAAATATTACATTCATATACTCCTTCTACAGAGGAATATTTGGGAGGGCCCAGATGTACCATATGGACATATATGTGGTTATACAAGTGTGTCCTCCTCGCATTGTCGAGTCTCGCTGTTACCCAGCCAGCCTACTCTTCCTACTTGATGTGTGTGTGGTGTCTATTTGCCCATGGATTAGGCGCAAGTTGAACACAGAGCAAACACAGGCAGAGAAAGGAAAATCCCATTCACCATTGTGTCCATCCTTCATCTTATGTTGGAACTTCTTTGGCTGGGGCAAAAAGAGGAGTAGACACTCGAAAGGAGACCATTATCCTCCACTGATGTACGCTGGGTGGTGTCAACAATTGTGGTTTCTATAAGAAAAACACTGTTGAAAATATGTTTTTTTCTCCCCCATCCTCAATCCGTATGCCTTGCCTTATCCCAGGATTATTTGCGAACCACCTGTTAAATCTTTCAATATTTAATACCTTTAGGAATCTTACAACGGTAGGGAAGTCCCTGGTGCATCTTTTTATTGTAAGCCTTCATCTTATGAATTCGGAATCTACACACGATTGTCCCATTTGGACTTTATCGATGATTCGG
Source organism: Sthenelais limicola (assembly GCA_942159475.1). Classification (NCBI taxonomy): domain Eukaryota; kingdom Metazoa; phylum Annelida; class Polychaeta; order Phyllodocida; family Sigalionidae; genus Sthenelais; species Sthenelais limicola. The sequence goes on along the minus strand of OW804097.1, from coordinate 62,494,969 downwards.
GAACAGATTCCCTGGAATGGGAAAAAGATGCTCAGGCAAAAGAAATTGCAGGTGCCACATTGTCACGTGATTGAATGATGCATGTCTTTGGCATACACAATTGGTTGCTGTTGTTGATGCAAGCTCTTGTATCGTATTGAATATTTGGTTCACATGAATATATATTTTGTGATGGGCATTATTCGTTATTAATTACATTTAATGGAAGGTATTCGAATGACCTTTATATTCACCCCGGTTGATGAATGATATATACTCCTTTATAGGAGCAAGGAGGTCTACTGTGGGTATTCTACACTGCCAACCAAGCAAAACCTTCCCTATACGAGTCTTCTCTCTTACCAGATTCGCAGTGGAACATTTCTACGAGTGTATAGAAGACGATGTGCATTTAACAGTGTTGGTTATATTATTCACACCTTGTCAAGAATACTGGTAATGACCTCACAGTTAGCATACATGCACCTGCAGTGGTGAATCTCAGGTGTGGCCATTGTTAACCGCAACAAGGCTTACCCATCGGTAGCAAACACCAGCCATTCCATACAAACCAAGAAAATTTAAAGCTCAAAAAGTTTCAAATCTTTCCCTCCATCACCATGAAAGCATTCCTAAAATATTGAGTCTTTTTGAATAGTCCTTGGCTAGAATTGGAAAGTAATACGGTTTGATCCACTTTGCAATTTCTGAGTGCAATTTTTTGGTTATTCAGTCTAAAAATATCCTTTGTTATTTGCCTGTGGATACTGGCAATATTAGTTTCAGTTGCCACTTGATCTTATCCATACTTTGCATTATCCAACCAAAAGTTTACCCTGGCTTTTCTTTAAATCCCTTCGATCCAAGTATTAGATAATCTAATTCATAGCAAAGCTGCAGGGGAGGTGATGTAAATATAAACTCCAGTAAAACCTTTTAAGTGGAAAATCATTTATATTCAAAGGCATGATTTAGTCCTTCACGTTTTACTAACATCGACTATACATACCCGTCATTAGGAAGAGCTTACTGCCTTTGGATATGCAGTTCCTTTTGCTTTATGGATCCGCCTTTTGTCCTTCAGGAGCTCTTGATCAATAGACATTATGCAATATATGCACCAAAATTGGCATTCCACCAATCCTGTAAAACATGTGATATTTAGAAGAACCCAAATTATCTATGCGCATTTATTGACAATATTACACTATTAGTATCTTGTAATAAGGCCAATCTCCACTTCCGACCTGCCTTTTACAATTGTGTTAAAACAATGCTGAATAATATCAATGCGAGGAATAATTGTGTGAGGTGATGCAGGCAGTGGCAAATGGATGATGTATCGGATTGTGGGCGTGTGCTGCAAAACCTGACAGCTGTCTTCATATTCATGATAAAGCTTCACCTACAACAACAAAAACATCCAATTCACATATATATATAATATATTGCTATATGTTTTCGATCAACAAAACACCCATTAGCTCTCGACGAAAATAATTCTGACAAATGAAAAGGAGTTTTTTTATTCTTCAGGTCGTAAACATGTTTGTTACTTAACTTCTAAGAAATCTGTCACTTCAAAATGCCTTTGTTGTTTTCTGCTTTAGTCATATATTTTAATATACGAATGAGGTCCTGGGAATTGCGATAGAATCAAGGGATTCTTTCTATATCGCACCTAATAGCGTTGATTGGCGATGAAACTTCGTTAAAAATAGTGCGTGTTCATTGTTGTTGGTGCCTAAACCTTGACAATCATATATATGATTTTGAGAAGTAGAACATTCTATACGCTTTGGTATACTATAGCCCAGGCTAATTGCATGCCGGCAATATGTCTTTGATGGCGATGTGTGGAAGAAGGAATATGCCATTACTCTGCCGATTGATCTGCCACCTCCTGATAAAAACAACAGATAACATGACTCCGGTCCCTCGCCCCCATTTGGGTGACACCACCCCTTAATTTATCATTTACCCTCTCCCCCCACAATATTCCAAGACACAGAGGCGGTGAGGCATATCAGGAAGGCGCACTTAATGACCAAAACGACTGGCCTTCCTTCGAGTTCCCCTCGAATTGAGTCTGAGAATCACTATAGAACTAATGGCGTGTAACCAACCATGGGTAGAGCTAATACAGTAGATAATCTCTCTCTCTCTCTCTCCCCCCCCCCCCCTTGTTGGTGTCAAATTATTGTAGTCTCCTTCTACTGATAATTGTATCACCTTAGCTCTTGGTCAATAATCTTGATTGACTATTTTTAATTGTAATGTAGGCCTACGCTGACAACTGACACGACAAGCTCATATATGATAAATGGCGAACAATATTTTCATTTTACCAAGAAAAGCCTTAAGCTATGTACAAATCATAAACTTTCATTCGTATTGAAATTGGTTGGAATGAAATTCTTCGAAGAAATACCTCATGATGAAAAATGGAATACATTAGGGCCGTGTTAGATATCTTTTTTTTCATGTTTCATATATTTATTTAATTTAGGCCGATATCATATTTAATAAGATACAGAAAAACGCTCTATACTTCAATGATGAGCCCAAGCGTAACAAACAAAATAAGATATACCGAATGATTAATTTGTGATGAAATATAATTTCCTGGATATCAATTAAGGATGTCAATCTGACATACCTTTGGTGACAATCGAGTGCACATTCCAGAGACTTACTCAATAATCTATGTCCCCTTGTCAAAACGTGAAAGGATGTTTGTGAAGTCAAGTGCAGAATTTCAATTATGGTACTTGATCAATAGAAGTTGTGTAATATGAGGGAAAAGCCTCGCAATATCATTTTCAACTAACAACAATATTATGATGCACCGACACCTTTGACTATTGGAGTATTTAGACTATGCATACATCATATTAACTGCCTTTCAATCCTTTACATTGCTGTCTTGACCCCTAAACTTGTTTACTTCCTTCAAAACAGGTATAACTTAACTTTTATAGTTTTATTTGACTAAGAAATTCCCCCCCATTGCTGTTGTTTTCTTCTGTCATTTATTACCAGACCACCCAAGCCTTTTATTCCATGGGCTACTTTATATTTCTCAAATATTTTGATTCGGCCCCATTCTATTGATAGGTGTAAAGAAATATATTATGTAAAATAAAATAGACTGCAGTTTAATTGTGCCAAAGCATTTACTACTTACAATGAGGAATGAGGGAAGAAACTTATTTTATTACACCAAGAGCTGCATAAAACTTGCCAAATGGTTTTAGAAGGCAGTATAAATAGGTTATAGTGGAAGGGGCCTTGAGCATTGTCCAAGTAGTCCTTGTTGCTGATATGTTATACTGATAAGGCTTATCTCCAGAGCAGAAGTTCGCTGTTAAATGTACATTTATAGCACTTGAGGTGGCAAGCATAAATAGCTGTGGTCGTTAGATCAGTAGCAGATGATCAAGTCACATAGTTTGGTCCAGGTTTGGACTCATTGTGTTGGCGCTGATATTGTTGACAAATATGGAGCCACCGATACAACATACCATAAATAATAGTTTGTCATACTATAAATAATAGTTTGTACTTGTACCTTGTTTAAGGTTTGTAATTTGAAAGTGACAAGAGTTGAAAGGATGTATGAATCATTTTCAAAACTCAAACTGTGAGAGTATTGGTTGTTGCCTCTAACGACTATCCATATAATATATGTTTTTGGTAATTTCACTGGTGCATTATCAGAGGGAAAAAATACCTTTTGATCAAGGGACTTTCTACTCATTTTTTCCCTTATAGTCTGAATATCTTCATCGAAATAACTCGCTCTCTATAGGTTTCCAAGAAACTGCTCCCTCGTTCCGCCTTTTGAACTTGAACCAATTGACTATTCACACATTTTAGGTGTGAGTAAAGAACCTGACTTTTAAGACTAAAATTATTTGCAGCACTCTATAATGCTTGCCAAGGCAATAAAGAATGTCTTGACCACAGTAGAACATACTCACCGTGCGAAATTAACCAACTTCTTCGGACATTGACTCCCATTGAATGGTGCAGTTCTTGATCAGTCTCACCTTTAAAATACCAGACTCTTGTAGCCTATTCTTAACCTTGTTTTATCTGATATGACTGCAGACGTTCTATCTTGTGAGCCTATCTAGATAAACGATAGATGCTTGGCTTGAAATTTAAGTCAGAATTCAATTAGAGGGATCATTGCAGATGCGACAGTCTTTTAGTGCCTTAAAGATTGAAAGGGTTAGATGGAAATAGAAGTATGAAATAACAGTTTCTGTTCAAGATAGCTCTCTCCATTATGCCACGTTCTGAATGTGGGCCTAAGCGTAGTGAGGTTGACACCAAGAGGGTGTTTGCAAAAATATTTTTAAAGTAGATTTTAAACTGAACGGTCTTTTTTTGCGTTAATGCCGATCGAATGACATATTATTGAAGTTAAATTACTGCAATATCATGCAAGTTGTCTGGTAGAATTAAAATCCATGTAAAATACCTCCCCACTTCTTCATTAGATGAGGATTACATAAACAAAACAGAATGCGATTTCCCCGCCTAGAAGATATAGTATACATGATATGACATGGTGCTTGTGCTTTAACGTGATCGTGATCATCCATTTTAAAATTAAATCTTTCTTTCTTTCAGGTCCAATACAACATTTAAGCTGAAGCATCGGATACGTGTATGTGAACTATGGCTCGCAGAATGTATAGATGAAATCGCGGAGACATCGAGAGCTCCTGAGAAATCATTTGTCATTGGCTGGCCTACAACAAATGTTGTTTTGACGTTCTCTACGCAAGAGATGAAAGAAGTATGGCACGGTAAATTAAAAGAGTAAGTATCAAATACTATCCCATATATAATATGTCAGAACAAATGTCGTTTTTTCCAACTTCAAAATAAATTAGAAAGATTTGGGGTATAGTATAGGAGAGTATGACGCACGTGATAGAAACTTGATCTAATTATGGAATAATGGCCAATTTATAAAGGTGATTTAAGGTGAATATTTAAACCCCCTTCAATGATCCTCGCTTCAAAGCTAATGATTTCCTTATCCATGGTGTAATTGTGCTTAGGATAAATGGATGGTGAGTCTAATAAACACTGTGAACAATTATTTGAATTTAATGAATCAAAGATGAATAAAGATTGCTACCCATTATGCTTTCCTCCAATCCTTTCAATTTGACATTCGCGTTTAGACTTCCTGTGCACATCCACTGGAAAGAATTTTGTGTTCAATGTTCATCTTTGAAGTTTGTGTAGAGCATTGTACATGTGTTTGTCTACACTCAAAGATAAATACGCATGACGCAGTGCCCCAAACGTGAAGGCTAATCGTATATATACAGTTATCCCTCTGAAATGAAGTTATCATGTCCATTGTGAGCATATAAATTAAACGGTAAAAAATGAGAGTATTAATATTTATCTTGAAGTATAAGGTTTCTGCTTATATACTCGCTTTCTTAGTGTGCTTTATGCTTGGTTTTCTACTTCGAAGAATATAAAAGAGATGCTTTAAATGCTGGTGATACGAGATGCCAAACCAAATCCTAATGTCAATATTTATTTATCGGGATCCATCCTTTGGATGAATGGCCATGAGGAAATAAACTGACACAAAGGACCAGAGAAGTGTTCTCAGTATTCCCGGGGCCTTTATTAAAGTTTGGAAATATTTTTAAAAATCAATATTTTTCAATAAATTTGGCGTTTGTATTTCATATGAATTTTTCTGTTTAGTTCTTTACACCTAGATTTGGCTTCAGGATGTTTTATTGGACTGGGGCTCAGCTAGATAAGCACCAGCGTTCACTTAATCAGTCCAGGCTCAAAGCCTCTCAGATCAGATAAGAATCGTATGTCAGTGATTGGACGCCTACTGCGCTAATGGGTTTTCTGACCCAGGAGTAGGCGTCCTTATGGGATTATGATAATATTTTGCAGTCCTGATAGGATTATAATGGCATATTGCGGTTTCCAGTGAGAGGCTTTCTCTCAGTTTGAAGGGACCCTCTCAACTTTGAGCCTAGACTGTAATGTTTCTATACTCTTAAAAATATAAAACGTCAGGATCGATGTATAACCCACCGTTATCCTTCTTAACTAACTGACAAAACAGACTCATATGTCACCGGTTTTGGAAGTAGGATTATAAACTGAATGTAGTATTTATTCAGGCAAAATCAAGCTCTTAAAAGGCTTTTAAAAATAATTTCTTTCCCTACCAGAAGGCTTAAGGTACAGTCATTGCTGTTCTTCCTACATGGGTTACATGGGTCACATACTCTCAGACAGGTCTTTCCTGGAAGCCATGCAAAAGCCTGTATATAATACATTCCTCCTAAAAAATACATGTTCTTTTGCTGGCTGCTTTATCTTTTGCGTGCAGGATTTTGTCCTCAACCCCTTCTTAGTCTAGGCTCAAAGCCCCTCAGATCAGATAATGGTATATCAGTGATCGGACGCCTACTGCGCAAATGGAGTTTCTGTGTCAGAAGAAGATATCCTAATGGAATTATAATGGTATTTTGCGGTCCTTTCCTACTGGGATTGTAATGGCATTTTGCTGTTTGGAGCGAGAGGCTTTCCCTCAGTTTGAAGGGACACTCTCAACTTTGAGCCTAGACTCTTCCTCCCTTCCTCACATGTTTCTCCTCCTGCCTTTCTACCCATCGTGCCCATTCTCTCTGGCCTTCTCTCATCTCCGTGTTATATTTTTTATCTGATGAATCCCAGACGAATACTTTTATACCTTCTTATTTTTTCTTGTTTTTATCTTATTTTTTCTCATCCCGATTTCGTGATTTGCCCGCATTTTAATTTTTCCTCTGGCAATCAAGTGGTATTATTCAGATTTCCCGTTTCAATTGACTATTATCCAATCTCCCTGGTGCCCCTGCTTTATTCCTACAATAGTTCCGTCCCTGAACTATATCTAAGCAAACCTTAACAACCTACAATTCACTCTTTCATCCTGGCAATTGGATCCTTCCGCATTAACTAAGATGACGTTCAAGGACTTATTCACTCTTTTATTGTTTACCTGCGGAGGGTTTTTTTTTTCATGAAAAAAAAGATCCAATGCTTTGCTCCTGTCATATAAAAGGATCGCACAACTCCTTATGCCTCTCCAACTGCATGATCAACACATTCGCAAAAGCGTATAATATACTTTGCAATATGAAATTCGATATTATTTCCAGAAAATTGACAGTTTGAAATCATTTTTTGCAGGCAAATTTCTTTAGAAAAAGAGCGGGAACAACCAAAGACAGTCTTCCTGAAAATTCTCAATAACGACATGGAAGGATACCCCACGGTAAGTACAAGTTATGCTTATACCTTGCTAATGACATTCTTGATGTCCCATTTCCCACTCAAGCAGTATGCGGATATGCGGAAATTTTGAAACAATACTGCGGCTGATGAAACTGATATATATGTAGTTAACGGCTCTACCATCGTTAAATCATCCCAAAATAACAATATGATATGGTTCGCAACATATGTCAATAAACATATTAGAAGCACTTTTATGTGAATATAATAATAATCATTGCACAAACGCGCTCTCAATCATAGTCTTTAGACTTGACTTAGAATTTGAGTTATTGAGGACAGATCCCTCGGGATGTATGACATTTGACGGATCTCTAACCATGCTCATTGCATTGACCATGTAAAAAGCGACCAGTATATATATCACTAAAGCTAGGAAAGATGTTTAACTCATGTAAATTCATGCAAAATTCCCTACGGATACCGGCAAGTGATTTCGAACAGAAGAAATGTTCAGAAGTTTTTTTTGTCTAGATTACATTTTCTCTCGGACATTCCTAACCTGTGCTTCTAAAGAGGAGGGCCTGGTTGAAAGAAGCTTACCAAAGAATTTTTAATATCAAACGCTTTGGCTTGGGTTCTGCATAATCCGAACATTGCCTAGGGCGAAAATTGAAAGTTAGGTTGGGACGTTTTTGTCGGAATAAAACTTTGTGAATAAAAAGTGTTGACCGTGTCGCCGGCCTAAGGGTATTGTCAATGTTAAATAGGACTAAGTGTTATCAATGTGCTTTAAACATTCCGCTTGGTCCCTGCTTACTGCTGATCTATGACACTGAGGTGTCAAGAGTTGGACTTGCGACAAACCCATTGATATTTATCATTTCTTAAAACATAATAATAATTATTAATCTGGTTTTTTTATGTTTTAATCATGGAAAATTTTAAAACATATACATGAAAGGTTTTTAGGTTTACTTTTCTAAATTTAAAAAGTATTTGAATTGTGATGGTTTTTGCAAATTGAGACAACGATTGATTGTACTAAGTTGAAGTATTTTCATGCGTTCCTTCTTATTTGAAATAAAACTCAGAATTGCGATCATCTCGTTTCATCACTCCTTAATCACTAATGCGATGTATCAATGTCTCTTATAACTAAAAGAGAACAATGGATCAAAGATGCTTACTGCGTTAATCAACAAGTGACAGATCACAATTATGATTCCTCAACTTGGAGCTGTAATAGTGAGATCTAAGCATAAAAGAGGTCAATTAAATCCAAGGTCTCTATCCCTAGGCGATGTCCTTGTTCTTTGGAACTCATTACCATTCTACGTTCTAACCATATCTTAATCACATCGATGAGGAATTTTAATTTGTCACAGTGCTTTTGGCAATGAAGTAGATTCTCAATCGTTCTCAATTCTCAATCGTTCTCAAATTCTCGCATCTCTTAGTAATTAAAGGAATGATCTCCCGAATGATATTTCAAATAAAATAAATATCATGGGAAAATTGCAAATCAGAAAGGTTTTTTTTAAAGAAAAGTCTGCTGATAAAATGCAACGAATGCACAAATGATCAGCCGGTGCTGCCAGGCTCATCGTCTGGGTCCATTTGTAGCTGCCCATGCTTCATTCTAAGGGATCTCACCATCTGAACCACTTTTGTATTTTTATTGCGTCTAGACCACCCCAATGATGTGAAAATTTGCCACTGAAATCCCGACATCTTTTCAAGACTGTAAGTCCCCCGAGGGCAACCTTTGCCAGACGATCCGGATTACAGCATCTTCTAAAGCACATTTCCCATGTGAACTTTCCTTAGTTTTTGTGAAAGTCTGAGATGCCATTAAAGTCGATATTCTATAGTTAATTCTTTGGCCGTGCACATGGTGACTTATTTTCCCAAGTATTCATGTCCAGTTATACTGTCGAACTGTCCCCGAAACAACGATATTCCACGTGTCAGCCTGGTAGAACTTATTACAACATTAATCACTGCCTTGAAAGTCTTGGGGTTAACAACCTAAGTCAAGAGACTAAAAAGATTAATATCCTCCATTTTGGGCCTGCTGCTTAATCGTGTATAATCTCTCAGCCTCGCCTCAGGATTATACGCCAAACAGTGCACCAGCAGACCCTCAGTCATTAATCCTGTTAACAACCAACAGCAACAGGTTACTATAGTGTTCATCAAGCTCAAATTTATCTGACTTTGAAGGAAAGAGAGGCTTCAGTACTATGTCCATCAATAGCCAGCTCCCATGTTAATTGATCCACCCCAAATTTCATATATTATGTCCACATCCACTTTCTGTACCTGCCTACCCGCTACAGCTCCCTTCTATAGGCACATGTATGCTTTGATGGTGAAAACAGAGTGCAACTCGTTGAAGACATATTATAGCTTTTTTAGTCTGCTGATATTTTGAAACATTAGGTATCGCTGGGATATGAGTTTCTTTAGTCCTTGACGCACGTGGTGAGTACATGTGTATATATTTCTGTCTTCAGTTTTATAGTTACTTGGGATTACTTATCATGTCTGGGTCACATCCAGGCTAAGAGGGACTCTGTGAATTATTGAAAAGTGCTCACAAATAAGATGTTAGGAACTTCTTCTCTGGAGTATTACCACCAGGAAACAGTTAATAATGAGATCCAAAAAGAACCCAAGGCCACATAAATTCCCTCGATTGTCAAAAAAATATGTTTGAAGTTGCCGAAAGGAATTGCAAAATTGTTACATCTTAGTGGTGGTTGCTGGGACTTGGGGGGAAAGAGTGCGTGGTGAGATGAGATAGATCAGATGGAAGTCTAATATTGGTTTACAATTGAGTGAACATAAGAATAATAAATGGTTTAATGTAAAACATTTTGCCTCTCGCTTTGAGTGCATTTGCCTGGGACATTTACCCCGACGCATCTACGTCTCTCCTCTACCTTCTCTGTCGTATTTCACTTTGTGGCTCATTTATCTTTGAGTAGAACGCATTTGCTTTTGCAGTCTAGGCCCGAACCCTCAGATCAGATAAGAATGGTATGTCAGTGATTGGACACCTACTTCGCTAATCGGTTTTCCTTGCCTAGGACTAGGCGTTCTAATGGGATTATAATGACATGTTGCGGTCTTAATGGAATTATATTAGCACTTTGCGGTTTGAGGCGAGAGGCTTTCCCTCGGTTTGAAGGGACTCTCATCTTTGGGCCTAGATTGAGCTAATTATGCCGCTGACGTGATGGCTCATTGTTTCAAAGGAATAAAGATTTCATGCAATTGTTTTCTTGGGAGCTGACGCGCTATGGTGGAGATTCCCTCACATTCATGTGTATGCACAGATATGCTAATTAGTGTAGAATATTAATATGTCCTGAACAGAAAACTCAAGAGAGATGCGCAAAAGGTAGTGCAAAACGATAGAATTGAGTAAGGATATTGGGTTCAGGAATTCGCTGACGCAGTTTTTATTAAAAAAACGACTCCATGATTCATTGGGAGAACCATAGAACTAGACCCCTAGTTCTATGTCTGCTCATATAGCCAGACGCCTCGGGGAGATCTTCCCTCTCCAACTAAACCGCACTTGTTCCCCTTCCTATGAAGCAAAGGTTAAAAAGATCCAAGTCCCGCTGGTCTGCACCCAATTGTTCTCATGAACCTAGATTACAAATGGGAATCTTTATCTGGAAGCATAAAACAAGGTAATGATGCACCTTCTAACCCTGTCCCCTCAGTGCCTCTCCGCACGTATCATGGAACTGCAGCATGTGTTTTCCATGCTGAAACACATGTTTCCTTGACTTATTCGCACGCCAAAAGATATCCAATTCCATCACCTCATTGAGTAGATTCTAATATAGGGTTGCCTCTGTGATTATTTCGTGGGGTGAACACATTTGGTGAGCGATAGATATGGCTTATCCAGGGGCTTAGTCTGAGGAAAAACTTATGAGATGTTGGATTTTGCATAGTTATATCTGGGACTGGGAGTTCGACAGATCACTTAATATAGCTGTCTCAGTTTTAAACTACTCATCTTATTCTATGGCACCCCAAAACAATCCCAAGAAAATTAAGTGTAATTGGGGAGAAACAAATTGTGTCGAAATTAAAATTAAAACTAATTCAAAAGTGATGAAGAGCACCCCGCCCCCCGCCCCCCGGCCCCCCGCCCCCGCCCAAACATAGGGAAATAAAAGTCAACCTATACACACTTTCAAATCTCTGCAGTTGTATATCGGACCTTATAGAGATTAATTCCTCACCTTTACCCGAATTAATTCAAATTAAACTAAGGCAGGACCCTCGATTCCCTTGTGAATAGCTGGTGTTCCTTCGACCATCAAGTAAAGTTTCAATGTTTTTCCCAGCTCAACTATTTATCCAGAGGGCATATCTTTACCCGGGATACCCTTTTGCAAATGTACCAAGGGCAACAATCGATTAGATCCCTATCCGACAGTATCAATAGAAAATGTCAAAATTCCTGGAGTTCACAAATTTACAATTGGCCATTAGAGTCAACTCAAATTCTGACATTGATCAGGAATATGAAACTGACTGGTGTGACAAGATTATAGACCTTACATGTAACGTGATAACCATTAAATCAGACGTTTCCCGAATTATGATTGTTTATGCCCATATTTAAATCTATTATTACCCTTGATTGTCCATTATGTTTTCCAGTCAGTTGGGTTCTTCAGTTGTCAGGCAGCTGGTCTCTTTAGTCTGCTGCTCTAGTTCGTAGCCAAGCATATATAAGAAACACATAACCAATTTAACTAATTTAAACTGGAATTTAATCATCTGATGTATGACCATCCTGATTTATTAACTGTTGCTAATTATCGGAAATATTCATATGTACACAAGTGTCTTCAAATTGAGCGCGGTTGCCATTTCGATTTTAGATATCTTAATCTTTTTTTTTTAACTTTTTATAGGCTTGTGATCTACCGGAGTGTGTTCATTCCTTTGGTATTTGGGATTATATCTGATGAATAAATCATCGATTTAATGCCACTCAGAATAGAAATTTATACGAAAATACTGACCATGTATAATTGCATTTCCCATTATTTCTTTGGCAGTAACTGTAGAGAGGGTTATATATCCGCGTTGGGGCTAACATTTTGAACCCATAATATTCTCTTCATCCAATTGAGGAAATACGACCGCGGTATATATAATGTTATGACAAACTGGTTGATCAACATTCAGATAAGACGAGACTATGACATTGAATATGCTTCTATAAACTGCATGCTTTGTGGGTTATGAAGCATGCATATCACCCGATGACTTCATCTACGATATCGTATCCAATAATCAAGTAATATGATGCAGGGATATGAGTCAGTTATTATTGTAACTAATAACCATCTTACCGTGATCATCGTGTTTAAAACGTTTTATCCAATATTGAGATCACCCTAATTGCGGGTCATGATGAATTGTGTACGTGGCGATTGCTTGAAATACATATATGACCCCATAACTCGTAAGGACACATCATTTTGGTGTCGTAATCAACAATTAGTTTTAAATTAGCCGGATCTATACCCGTTGCTCTTATACGACCCTCATTTTAATTGGATGGAATCATTTGATGAAATATTTAGAACTTGGGTTCGGTAATTGAATGAAGGGTTTCAAATACACTAGTCGGCCCGAGTGTGAAAGGGACTATTGGTTGTTATTTTGATCAATTTCTTTTTCTACCACTGTCACAGAATTTAACTGTTCATGTGGACATCGAAGCCAATCCCTAGATTAAACTCCCAAATTCGCCAATCATCGATTCGCTTGCTTACGGTAGTAATCTCTTCACTCCATATTATTCCTTTACATAAATCGTATTAAACTTCCTTTCACTAGTAAACTGAATCGAAAATTGAATTGAAACTTTGCTCGTATTTGGCTTTTTACTAGTTCGTTTTAGAAGATCAAAGTTTCTGTGAGGACTATTCACTGGAATCAATTATTCCGCACCGAAAACCACATTTTTATGTGCTATTCTAAGTTTTTCAAGCAACTCAATGCATTCATTGACTTTTTCTTTTTTCCCTTCACCTGGAATTAATACCCGAATGAGTGCCCGTTGACGACGCAATTTTTTATGATATAATACCGCACAATACCCAAGCGTGTTTATGTACGTGCAGAGTTTGTTCTGGGTTATGAGCACTATATAAAAGTCCAGGTATATCACCCCTGGTGTGGGAATGCATGTGTAATAGACATGATGCATTATACCCCTGGAAACCTAAGCCTTTTCTTCATTGTTCCAGCCTAACCATTGGTGTCAACCATCTTGAGTTATACTGTTCACACTTAATATGTTATGAACTCCTGTGATGGGTCCAGGGTTATTCCAGGACAGCCATCCTCCATGCCCAAGTGTGTCACAGAAGATGTGTATAAATTTCTTAACTAACACCACCATCTTCCTTCGACCCCCTTCATCCTCACTCCCCCCACCCAGCTGCCCCCACTCACCCACCCACCACTATATTTCCACCCTCAACCCCTACCCAATGCCAAATGAAACTGGATAACCTGAACCATAGAAAGTCTCCAATCAACATGCTAACAAACTTCTGCTAAGACCCATCCATTCTATCCATCAACAAAGCAATGGTATCAAAGGTCAATAGTTGTCCTCTCTGTTGCAATAATATCCAGAAAGTCTCTCACATGGAGACGCTAGGAAAGGACAAACATATTTTCTAGGGTCGTTGTACCATCAATTGTGTAATCATTTGATCTGCTAATCTTTTCAAAAGCAGTTAAACCGAGGTAAATGAGCTAGTCCTATTGTGGACGGATTTTGTATTTTTTATTGTGGAAGAAAGTAGAATTTAAGAAAAGCTATTGAGTGAAATATGAGTTATCTCTGTATTATCTTAATTCATGCTTATCATAGCTGTACTTTTCTACTGGTGTAGTAATACAGATAAGCACTTTAAAATCATTTGTATTGAAAGAGCATCTTGTTCGAGACAGCCACTTGATCTGGGGCCCTTGAGGACTAAAGAAATTCTTAGCGTTCCTTGATATTGTTGGTCTTTGACCCAAACTAACCCCCTTAGAGCAAAACAAGCCTGACCAGGGACAATCTCCTTTACAGGAGCTTTCCATCACCAGTTTCTCCGTTCTGTGCCCCTATCAGTACCCCCTTTAGGGCACCCCATGCAGCAACCCTGAATAACTATACATGTTTATACCAGTGGATCCATGGTAACGCTATTATCCCCACCTGCACAAACCAGCTGTAGAGCATGTAAATCATGTAAATTGTTCTCTGGTGTTTTATGATTGCATGCTCCATGTATGCCTACGAATAAGGAAAATACCTCACGTGCATATGAGCCTGATGTTTTTGTTTTAAAAGACTACCTTAATCATCACTATGCTCATTAAAAGTTTCATTAGCCATTCTCTACGCAATTAAGGTATAGAATTTCCGTGAGGGAATCGAGGGTGCATGTATCCAAGGGTTACCAATTTTGCATGAAGTATTTTGTTGATGATACTATCATAGATTGCCGGAATGAATTCCCATTATAATTTATTACCAATGCATAATGATACATTGTATTCATATCAATAAGACTTCCGTTTGCAGAGATGCAGGTTTTCCGTCATGTGGCTAAATTCTGCTGAATTCCTTTAGGGATAACTAAATAGCCTAGTAATGAACAAACTCATGTCAATACCTTCTATATTCTTTTATCATTAGATATCTACTTATAACCTAGACATTATGTACTTGAAATATTCCAGCCTGGTAAAAAAAAAGGAGATTTTTTGCATCGGATTGAAACTTTTTCATGCGAAAGAAACTCAATACTGCCTACTTAAAAACAAATATCTATCATTATAGAGACCCAAGGTTTTTCAACACTGAGTTTTTATTCAGGTAAATATCAACAGATACACTCTCACTCAAAATGACTGTTCCCGTCAATTTCGCGGGCCCGACTTGCATCCCTGCGTTTGGGGATTTGAGAACAATATTCAACAATGGGCATAGAATTATTTTCGCTTAATACTCGGGTCTTTAGAATTTACTAATACCAATCACGTTTCAATAAATAAGGGAAATAGCTGCACTACCGTATCATGTTCCCCATATATATTCTATTTTCGATATTCGTCTACGTTTTGAATAATTATCAGTTGTATCCAATGTAGCCTTCTGATATTACATTACAGGATCAAACTTGGTGGAGATACGGTATATATTCCCTGATTGTAGAACTGAATGAGCTTCTCTCTTTGGTCCCCTTGCCACAAGATGATAGATTGTCCCATTACAGAAGTTGATCCCCTTCAGCGTGTGCTTATTTGAAAACTTCCCAGCTTGGTTTCCATCGTGGGGCTGGACCACAAAACCCCCATATATAATATAAGTACACGCAACAACATCATGATCGCCTTATCATGGCCACTCGAGTAGAAAATGGACAAACATGAATGATTTATCTTTTGTTCGCCATTCTATACAAGGCTTCTGAATTTCCTTCTCTCAATATTAGGTAACGGTTCGCGAGTTGCACATTCAATGCCTCCATGTCAGACCAGTTTAAGGCTCTACAATGAAGCACCCATTACTGGTGGTCCTTATCTATTTGTTTGAGTTTCTCATTGGAGTCATGTTACATATATTGACTGTAGGAACATTTCATTCATGTACTATGTATATGATGTATTTGCAGCTATATATCTAAAAGTGACAGGTCAATAACTGAACGTGCGTAATCAGTAGCTTGGGGATACACCTCCCTTTATACCCATGCAGGCCTATCTCCTCTGGTTGTGATTGAGTGAATTTAGATACTATTACAAATTTCATCCCAGGTGATATAATGTGTACATACATCGCTTGTTACATAGGCACATAGATGTACAAATTGTGGAAGTTATTTATGTTATTTCACCGGACTTTAAATTTCCTGCATGAGTTTAGTGACAAATACCATCTAGCTAATTATGTTGTGTAAATCAAGAAATCTTGACATCGGATCTATGAGGGACCTTTGGAAATTCTTTAGACCTCGTCTGATTTAGACCTCGTCTGCATTTGACTAGCTCTGAAGTAACGGTTTTGTATAGATCTAATCATTGCGTTGTCCCATAAAGTGTTATTAATTAAGCGAGGAAAAGAATGGGAATATGGGGGGATGGAGATAAGTTCTGTATTATCTCATGAATAAGGGTTCTGAGGTTCTGTTATCTCATCGGTTAGCGCATGAGATGAAAGGAAATATTCCAGTGTATCTATCTACCAGAGATAAATAGTACATGGTCTTCATTCAGTTTAATTAATGATTGACATGCTATCATTATGCCTGGTATTTTCTACTACATGTGTAGATACCTTATGCCATATACTAAATAGATCTTATGGAATATTTGCCACTTCTTCCTAAATTATGTCAATTTCTGAATGAGAACACATGATTGTTATCTCACCATAAATAGGGTACCGAGCGTTATTATTCAACGAATGGTATGTCCTGTAAATATTCCATGTTTGGTATTTCGATAGAGTGAGAAAATATCTCAATCGTTCGTTGCGAACATTCATTCCCCCAAGTCACTTCCTACCTATATCTCCTGTGTTTAACCCTAACCTGGTCCTGGATCGCTTCGAGCAAAATTAGGAAGAAAAAAAACTATGTAACTTACACTAGGGTATTGGCAAACAAGAACTGGCAGACATGACTCAGGCGAGAAAAGATCGGGCCTCGGGCTTAGTACACTTGTGGCTAATGATTTACGTAACAATTATTCTCGAATGTCCTTCTCAAAAATCTTTGAAGCTGTCATCTTTCCCTTGGGTTATGTCTCTTTCTTCCCCCGCTAGGCATATACCAAGCAGCGGCGTCTCACAGCTAATTATTCTTTTGTCTAATTAGATTAATTAGGCCATCATCCCCGGAAGACTTGTGTTTACATGCATGCCCAAGAATTACATGAACTTGCTTAAGGGATCTATTAATGTATATTTATCACTGCGTCTTGATCGTTTTGTTGGTGAAACGTGGGTTGCAATGTTCGTTGTCGATATTTTTTAGATCCATGAAATGATCTTATAGAACGCCTTTTAATACTTTTAATGGGTGGCGATGTTCGCTGCAACGACCAAATAACAATGTGGTTGTATTGTTGCGTGTACACTGATATATTAATAGATCTTATGCCATATTTACCAATTCTTCCTGGTTACATGTATATATATATATTCATGAGCACGTCCTTATAAATAGTCCCCTTGTTACATGTAAGATTGATCAACTGTCCGGATTGTGACGCTAATTGGACAGGGAACTAGACCCATCCGTCAGACAAGGAGCGAAATCATCATAACAAAAATGATAATAATATATCCCCCAAGGGGAAATACCACCCGGAGAAGGAGGAACTGAAACGGCTAATGGTAGAATTACATTGCTTATCATGTCAATGTTTGCCTCTTTGATGAGAAATAATTATTCTAGTCACCAGTAAATAACCTAGCTGATGCAGGGGGTCAGATGAAAGGAATTACACCAAATTCTGTCCTTGATCGATCGCTGAACCGTGACCCAGGAACTGTTATATTGCACGAGCCACTGTTCATTTTTGTTCATAAACTAGTTTATCATAATATACATCACGCTGCAGCTTTCCTTGGGAAATATAAACTGTATGCTTCATTTAAAAAATGGTAGCGTGCATGCAGTATATAGTAAATATATAATATTATACGTAATTGCACCTTTGCGGTGAACAATTCAATTCGCTGTACTATCGGCGTATGGGGCGTTCTATAAAATATCCCTAAAATGTCAAGGGGAACTAAGATTACGTTTTGGCAAGAGTAGAAAGTGGATATAAGGTTTGATGGTTGTGCCCCAAGGCCGGATGGAAGGGTGGATCTTTCTATGCCATGTCTACATAGAGGGAATGGTTGGGAGTGGTTGTATCATATTCATCGTTTACTCAGTAAGCAATCGTCCATTTCATCAAATGGCTGTCAGCTGAAAAAGGACATTAGAGTGCCTTCATGTTTAGCAAGTTTTTATATCGAAGTTGAGCTTTGGCTAAGCTTCGAATAATCAGGATGAACATGCGAGGGCAATATAATACGAGATTTCATCTCGAAGGCATTCCATTTTGAAAATGTTCTGTTATTTACTTTACTTAAAATCTGAATATTTGTTAATAAAGCATGTATTAAAATGTATAATAGTCACGTGTGTATTTAAAAAAAAACATTTTGTGTCATTCAAAGCCTGAATAGAATACAAATTATGGGGCTCACATATTGGGAAACATTCTATACTATTGGGTTAGCAGATATCATCCTATCAGTTTGAGCTTCTATAATTGCGTATGACCTCGTAAAATTATGGGTAATTAGTTATACATTATTCTCATACAGACACGCAATGCATACAGTGATAGGATAGCTAGAAACCCAAATATGATTAATCTGAATATGACATAGTTGGGGTTTGTGAATAGAAGGGTATGCCACCCTTGTTATTGGCATGCATCGTTTTCCACAACTTAGTCATTCTCCTCTCCCTTGCACTCAGTTGACCCATCATAGGGGGCTGGGTCACCATGTAAGATTACATGCAAAGCATGTGCTTCCATACCGTTCTTTAAACAAAACAGGAACCTACTGATACCTGTAAATATTGGGTAAATGCGTGGACGCTGATGGTTTACGTCATTTCTTTGGATATGAGGGGTGCAAGAGGGAGGCTATTGACGAGGGTCTCGCTTGCAAACTGGACCTTGCTCTCTAGTCTTTTGTGTATGACGTTGGGTATATATTTGATCTTGGGGCCATAAATGATTGTACTGCTTATACATTCATTATTGAAATGAAGTTCAATGAATGAGAAGAAATTCTTCACGTACCGAGGCTGAAAATATTTAAATAACAGTTAAACGTTTGAAAAGTGCTTTTTTTAGTCGCGTTTTCTGCCACGTAATGTTATGGAGAGTGTATCATGTTTGGTAAGCTTTGCTACTCAATGCAGAACATTTAATGATCTTCAGAATTCATAGAAAAACTTTACCAGGACATTGACCTGTATTCTGTGCTTACATATAAATTACATATTAACATAATACTATAAGGCATTTATGCTTAAATATTTTTACTCGATGCAGATCTGCATTATTTCCCATCAGTGAAATACTGGTGAAATATACGATGATGGATCTGTTCGTGTAATAGCAATCGGGACTTTACTGTGTATAAAGTTTATTCGTCCTATCAGTGACCGGCATCAGTGGGAAGGTATTCCCCGATTGAGGAACCGATATAATGCCACTCTTTGACGCTAGTTAACTGAAGTCAATCAGAGTTAACGCACTCGCCATCAGGTGATAATTTGTGCCAGGTACATGTCAAGGCTAACGATTTGCGTGTTTGAAGGTGAATTGGCTCGTTAATTCCAATATATGTAATTTGCGTAATTTTTCATTGCAAACAATTAATGCAGAAACTATGTTAATATAGAAACAGACTTGTTGAATATGCGTACAGTAAAGAAAAATATAATAGAAAGTTACTATAATATCTGCATATAAACAATCATATTTTGCAAATAACGCCATTGAAATGTCAATGTTCGTTTTCTCCTTGCTCTATCACAAAATTGTAATGTTTTAGAATAGATTGCATGCACTTGCATTCTTTAAATATATTCAGAGAAGGGGAATATTTCATACAGACACCTGTAGCAGTTCCTGCATCCAAACTGCGTGATGACATGTTACCTTGACATAATACTTTTCATGCTTTCGTGTTTATGTTCTCATGATGACAGAAATAGTTCACCACTTAGATTTCGACTCACGATAATCCCAAGGAATTGTGACTATAGAATATGGACACCTGCATTCAAATAAGATTGTATCGCTAGTTCTGTAAATGTTTTATGTATACGCGGGTGGGCAATATATCATGTGTGAGTCAAATCAATAAGTCGGTGTGTTAATACAATAAACCATTTAGCCAAAACATTTCTCAGACTTTTATATGTCCTATTACTTCTTCTCATGATATGTGAACAAGCTTATAAAGTATTCACGTACAATTGGTAAAGAGAGAATTACATTTTAAATTGACTCTCCTAAAAGATATAGCAAAACATGTGGTTCCAAACATGTACAAGAAACTCGGATGAATATTTGCCATAAAATATCATTTGCAAGAGTATACGTTTACATTCCCTGGCATTTCATTGATTGCAATTTAAATGTTAGGCTTTAGTGATCTAGGGAAATCCAAATAATGGCTCACGGCAAAATCCACAATATATAGCGGAAGTGGACTTCACTAATGTCTGTGTTAACGGCAGACTATAATGATATCTGAACTTGCGTGTAGTGAAATGAGCTTCCAGCGTGAAAAAGATGTTGGTGGGACTAATTATCGTGAAAGCATTTTGATTGGTCGTTGGCGGCCAGGATAGTTACTAAGGGTACTTTTTCACCTCTGGCCGTGTAGAGCCTGAATGAAGCTCGGGAAACCAGATAGTTTTCACATACATTCGCCTGGGAACGCGCAAACTTTGTATTCTATCTCAAAACTTTGGATAATAGGTGGGATTTTGTGGAAACTTCACTGAATATGGGACTTGTTCCATGCAGGATGGACGCTTTTAAATGATGGAACTATATAGCTTCGGAATATAGGAAAAAGAGGGAATTATACCGCCTAGATTGATGTGTTACATTTTATACCTGAATTGGTGTAAAAGTCTGTGTGCTCTACATGTCAATAAATTGATCATTAAAGACGACTATAGCACTGTATTGGAGGATCATACTGTGATCCGCAATGTATTACTAAACATTTGTGCTTGGGAATTCACTACTATCTCCAATTACTTCAACAGGCGGTAACGATGTGGATATAGCCCTGGTTTAATGTAACTGATATGCAACTTTTACCTCTTGGATTACATTCTCTATACAACACCATGTAAGTACGTTTAATGTGGAAAGTGGATCAGAGCCCCGTAGTGAACTTGTGTTTTGATTCGACTAGTAAACAGGACAGAAAATAACTTTTTTTCCAAAGTATGCCCGTGGCTATTTACACTGAATAAGAAAAACATTTTCATCTTCTCATTAACAAGAGATAAGAGTGTAGGACCATATGGAATATGAATGATAGCACACGGGATCATCTTTAAAGGTAGCCTATGATATATAATATAATGGAAAAGAATGTGGCAAGAATGTATGCTGTATTGTTCGTTGAACTTTAGAATAACCATGCCTATGAGGGACTAGGAAGGTAGCCCAAATTGTCACCTGGAAGATCACCAAATTAAATTCATGCAGCATCACATAAACTCACTTTGTAGTAAATTGTACCATAACAATAAACACTTTCATAGTTGATATATGTTGTTTATGTGACACATGGATGATCTGGATTGGATTTATGAAACGGGAGAATTTATTGCTTAGCACAACACATCATCTCCCATGCTGTGATATAGACTGCACGGCACTGATACAATACAGCACTAATACCAATTGGTGCCATTCTGGTCTTGTGTTTAACACTTCGTATCGTTTTCCCTGATCCTATATATAAAGTTTATGCAACTAGACGATATATATATATATAGATTCTCATTATATGATCAGTATTGATGGCCAGACGATAACTACAGTATACTGTGAGGATTAACGTTCACTGTTCATATTCCACTAACATTGAAACCAAATTGCCTGAGTGGGGAAGGAAATAATGTATAGTTTGTCGTGGAAATAAGAGTCAATGGAATATGTTATATATATACGTGCATAATTCCATCCATCTAAACTATAAACGTTCGGATGCAGGTGTATGCTGGTGCATTACCCAAAGATGTAACCTTATCTCTACTATGTAGGATATATTGATTGTAGAGGATAAACCAATCATATATATTTTAGTAGTCTTGAGAAAACATTGTGTGGATTTCTCCATTTAAGCCCTTAGAAGAAGGCAAAAATACCTTACGTCAAGATGTCGTGGGCATAACTCCGAAACAAATATAGACTGGATAAGATTTAGGATAGGAATTGAACTATGATCCGACTGCAACCTTGGTCTAGGAGGGTAGGTCATTTTTTTTTTTTAAATCTGCTCGTGACTATATACCATGGAGAAACCGCCCCTTGGTTCCGTAAGACATGTTTAAGAATTCTTTTAAACTTTCACACCAGATACTATAGTTATCTTCTTGTATTTTGCTCTACCGTTTCTCGAGTATCTAGAGTGTGACGGGTGGATAATGATTACTTGATAAGTGTTTTAATTACGCACAGCACCGGATGTGACCATTTGATATAAATGTCGTCTTGCTATAAAACATGTGGTATATTTTGGACACCAATTCGTCAATTAATTGAAATTGAAAATTCACTTCGTAATCATTAAGCATGTTGTGTGTCCCTTACAAATCCACTTTGTCAATTTGATGGCTGACAAACCACCTCGATTATTATCAGACAAATTAAATATAAAGATATATTGTGTATATCGAAAGTATATCGAAATTCGTACGCAATCCCAGGCTGCATGGAAATGTTTTATTTTTGAAATAGCGATTCCTCAAGGGCCCATAGAGACACTGTAAAGTTCTGTTGTTGGTATTTCGGATTGGGAGAATGATAAAACATTAAACGCATGCAATGTGGACCCATGGCATGATACAAAACATACATGGACTTATTTATGATATCGAGTCGTATATCAGAGGAGACAACCGCATCAAGTACATGTAGTTCGTGGATAGGGTTGTCTGACACGCAATATAGTGCGACGCAAAAAGACGAGATGTTTAAATACCGAAGCCTCTGCATTGACATCCCAATATTTACCATTTTTGTCCATGCCCTCCAATACAAAATACTATAGGTCGTATACCAGTGTTTAATGTATACCAACATTGATGTTTAAACAATGGAATCTGTTATAAATATGATGTTGTCTTTATCGATATCACTTATGGACGATGGTTGACTAGCTGTAAAACCTCGGTAGCAGCGACAAGAGTCAAATCCCAATGGCATCCTCCGAGACGCAGGATGTCTTTCATTTTCGTTCCTCCATCAAGACATAGAATCTACCATGGCTTAGAGGGTGCCCAATGTATACTCGTTGGTGGCAGGCACTGCATGAGAAGGGTTCGTTACTCGAGGACGATTGTGAAGCATGCTCAATCGTCGTCCTCGGGTTGTTCCTGGGGTTGTTCAGTCTCCTCCTGCTAGAATAGACACTATAATTATGCATCACCATTGACTTACTTGTATACAATATATTAGCGAACTTCATATGCGAAGAAATGCGATCAATATTCCGCGGGGCCTCTGATATATATACGGCAACGCTTGAGGCCTTTTTATTTCTGTCCGTGTTCCTATGGAAACTTCAGATATTAAGCCCTGCACTTGAGAGGCGTGACGTCATTACGCAATAGTTTTGGTTTATTTCTTTATTTTAGCCACCTCGAACCACTATCACTCAGCCAGTATCTCAATGGACCCATAAACTTACTTATGTTATACAATTAACAACGCCGGCTTTGGAAAGTTCCGCCATGTTTTGTGACTAAAAGTTGCTGACAATAGGGACTGTATTAAGATAGCCCCTGGCTGGACCTTCACGCAAATATTCTACCAGGCTTAAAATCGATATAATCTATAGTAGATGCGGGTATGTAATACTTGGTTCTGACTATAGATAGTTACACCATTAGTCAATTGTCCGAAGTGTTTTTCATATAATGCAATGACCATAAACCCCCATCTTGCTTTCAATATACTAGTAGCAAGTGAGAATATATGCCACTCGCCGATATCCTCATGCAGTGATGGGGAACTACTAGTACTACTAGATTTTAACAAGCAGTAAAAATCGATCGACATCAGGCCCTGTCTGCAAGACAATGACATACTAGCCTAAAATATGAGTACATGGCATTGCGTATACCTCAGTAAATATATATCTTAATGTCTTAGCAATTACAACAAGAAATTTGTTAGAAATAAGAACGAGAAATTTGTTGAAAATTAAAACAAGAAATTTGTTAGAAATTAGAACAAGAAATTAGATGTAATTTATCCATAGCTATCCATTCCCCAGTTGGGTTGATGCGGATCACTCAATTGACTCAGATTCGAGTATATAGTATACCTTAACTTGTGTATCGTACCAACGAGCTTAAAACTTCATTTAAAACTCGTTAATCGTACATGCAACACTTGACCATCTAAGTATGGTTATACTTGGAAGTTTCGAACGCGCCATATAAGTCATGGGTTGGAAAGGACAGTAAACAAAGTTGAAAAGGGAGAACTATTCATGTTGAATTAGAAAATATAAAGAAGCAGATTGTCGATAGACTGAAGATGTTTACCTCTAGATCACGAAACGGTATAGCAAGAAGTAATGACTACATGTACAGAGCTTGATGCAATAATTGCTGCATCGCTGACATGTTGTAATTAAAATCGATCTTGCCAAGCCCCAGCTATGTTAATTCAAGTCAAAACAAGTGGAGAAAGAGAAAGTGTATATCAAAGATGGCGGATGATACAGTTGATCAGATATATATATATATATCATATATATATAATATAAACTTCCTCGATCGACATCAGGCCCTGTCTGCAGGACAATGAAATTATCTAATTCAGGTCAAGACGTATAGCGAAAGAATAATGGTATACTCGATGTATGCAGTCTAGGCCCAAAAATAAGAGTCCCTTCAAACGGAGGGAAAGCCTCTCGCCTCAATCCGCAAAGAGCCCTTATAATTCCATTAAGACCGCAAAATGTCATTATAATCCCATTAGAACGCCTAGTCCTAGGCCAGGAAATCGATAAGCGAAGTAGGCCTCCAATCACTGACATACTATTCTTATCTTGTCTAAGGGTTTGGGCCTAGACTGTACGGTACTTAATTAGGAACATTATAGAGAGTTTTTTTTTCGGGGACGTTTCTGTGGTTTACCAGTGTATAGAGGAATTTTGCTGGCCAAACCTATATGCTTTGGCTGTTAACTGACGTTCTTGTTTGCCATTTATTTTACGGATTGCAAAATTGAAGTAATAAGTAGGAATTGAAAATAATATGTGTAGAAAATATACTGGAAACCAATCTTATTTCGTCTTGCTACCGATTTGAAAACTATATAGCTATATAACGACAATCCCCAGTTACGTAACTCGTCATGCCTCGCTGCTCATGTCTCCCTGCAACCCTGAGTTTTATCTCCACCACAGTGGTCAGTGGTCTGCAGGATGGCGCTCTTTTCACCAATCTCCACCATAGGCTTATATAAATGTAACCCCCCTCTCTCTCCTCCAGGGACCAACATTAAGCAGAGTTCTTTTAGCCCGTGTGCTAAATCTCTGAGCAGGGACCCATGTGAGACGGATGCCCATCCATTCACACTCACCAAACTACCAACCAAACCAAACCATCTCTCTCTCCTCTCCTCTCCTCTCCTCTCCTCTCCTCTCCTCTCCTCTCCTCTCCTCTCCTCTCCTCTCCTCTCCTCTCCTCTCCTCTCCTCTCCTCTCTCTCCTCTGTCTCCCCTCTCTCTCCTCTCCGGCTCAAGTGCCGAAGGCGCTTGTCACTTACAACAGTTGCGTCATTTTCTTACATGTGTTGTTCCTCCCCTTTTGTTCTTCCACGCTCCCCATGCATTATTAGACCCATCCATGGTGGTTTTTGAAAAACAGTTGGAGGGTATGCGACATGAATTACATCAATTCTGAAGAGAGAGAATGCTAATAAGCCCCAAACATTAGACCAATATGGCATTGGTTTTTATTGTGAAAGGCCATGTTTCTATAAAGTGTGAGTCTTATCAAAAGATATGTATATGCCGTGCTGAATTATGAACTTATCGTTTACTTAATGTTTTGGCTTTAATTAGAAACGTATTTTCACGACTTCGGCAATCTGATTACTGCTACATTACCATTCAGAATGTAATGTATAGGAACAGATGTTTTCCTATAATAACGGTCTAATTAGTGTCAAAGGTCATGTAGATTTGTGCTAAAGAAAACAATGGCATATTTGGAGGCACTTAAGGCGCATTAACACCTTTTGTCGCGGCTTAGTTACCGCACAAGTGCCACTACGCCCTCCTGCGACTGTCGCTTATTCGGTTGTTGTTGGCTTTTTCAAATGCTGAGCACCGTTGTATGGAATCATATATAGAGACCACACAGTGAGGGATCGCACAATCGCATGCGTTCTTTTGTCCTACGTGATAATAGCAGGAACAAACAAATCATCACTGATATATATGGAATGACATGGGGAAATGGTGTGTACTAATTAAGAAGGGAAGTTAGAAATTATGATTATGAATTCGTTGGTGTCAATTATAATCAAATTTTATGACCATCATTATTTTGTGTCTCCTTTCAGAGTAAAACGTTGACAGTGACAAATTACGAGCATGCTGAGGAGACTGTAAAACGCTGTATGGACGATTTCCATATAACGGTAAGTTAAAGTTTCATCAGTTTTAAGTAACTTTAATTTTTAAGTATAGTATGTATGATATGTCTTCCATTTTGTGTCTTACCATTTGTTGTATACTTTCTCTCCGCAACGATCCCACCTATGAAAAAGAAAATGTGCCTAGAATTGTAGATATTCCTTCCCTTTTCTCACGTTTTCATGAGAAAAAATATACGGTCCCCGCGGATGGGTGAAATCAGTGAAAAGTGCCTGATATTGCAATTGTGACCACTTCGAGGAACGGACTAAATGACCTCACATCCAGGTATACAGCAGACCGATCCTCTCAATCACATGTTTCTACATGCATAGAAGATTTCATGCTGCGGAAAGCATGTCAGTGCATGGTAAATAGAGGAGTACAAGAGAATCCTTTCTCCCATAAGCCACCAAAACAAATTGCCGACTACCAGACTAAAGCCAGTCCCACCAGACACAAAGATAGATAAAATATTTATTCATTTTGTTGATATTTGCTGAAAGTCAAGTTCAGGAAATTGTGAATGATTTCAGTCCCTGTGAAGGATAGGAAAACAATGTAGTCGATTAACGCGAGCAAATGGGTTCTGGAATCCCTCAAAAGCGTCCACTAAAGCTGTGTAAATTGCATCAAATTTGAATCAATAGAATTTCGGATTTGCCCCATTGCGGACGCTGTTTATCAAACATTTGACATATCCTTGTCAATTGGCTTGGATGCTTGAAAGATTCCAAAATGAATCTTCAGCAAACATTTTGACATCTTTTGCGCTTACCGTCCACCAAACGTGTATACATATATATATACATAAGTACAAGGAAAGCTGGTGAATTTACTGCCAGGAAATTATCCGCTCGTCTGGAACGAATCGGCATCTATTTATTTTGCAGGTATCAGTTGTACACCTGTTGTCAGGCGTTGCCTTCCACGCAGGTGTGCTGTGACGTGAAGACCTTACATAACACCTAATCTGCATCAAATTTTGGAAAACTGCGTCGCACCTTTTACATTTTACACATTTTAAAGGAGGCTGATAGGCACAAAGCCAAATGCATAAATTAAGGTATTCCGACAGATGGGAGTGACGCCCACCATAGGATCGACATATGCTCCAGCACCTTGATTTAAAATAAATTGTGACCTCAACCATTTATGGAATAACTTCTTCATATTAATGATTTTGATAGAAACAATTGTTTCCATACCATCCCGCCGCCCCCTACATCTCACTCTATAGGAATTAACGGGGTGATCTGAACCAGGTGTTTCCACGACAGCTACACCTTCAGCAACGTAATACAAGTAGCTTTATTCTCAGTCCGGTTGCTACTCGAGTCTCTTTGAAGTAACACAGAATAACAATACCTGCTCTCGGGGGTTGGACGGAAGTGGAAACGAGGGATGAACAGACAATGTTGTGAAAGCGCCTGATTTGACCATTTAAGCGTTATTTATAGCCCTTTGTGGCCGAGCGATTAAAGGATTATTGTATCCGAATATCATGGGTGGGCACGTGAGTCTAAACTTGGTAGTGTTAGCTAGTGTTCTATCCCACTGGGGAAGGATAGCATGAAAGGGTTTTTGTTCAAGTCATTTTCAGCTGTCGTCTGCTCTGAAGAGACCTTTTCTCCGATGTTCACGCTGTGAGCGAGATCCTGATGTAATAAGCAATAGCGGTGGAAATTATTCGGATGGTACTGTGTCTTGAGTCAGGGCCGTGTGTTCCTTTGTTACACGCTTCTCCCGATAACAATACAAAATAGACAAAGTTTGCTCTCCTCTGCTTATCCAACAAGTGAATGAGAAACATTGGATTGGATTTCTTCTATTATGTACATAGATCTGTCTGCACGCATCATTTCGTAGGAGAACCAGTTGGGAATAGAGACTCCCAGCCTCCTACCAAATTGAAGATACTGAGTCCTGCTGATGAATGTATCAACACTTCTGGCTGTTGAATCGGCCTTTCAGGTTTTGACAAATGCTCGATAATTGGCAATGTTCCATTATTTACCTCAGACCGGAGGATTTGTAGGTATTCAGATCCCAGTTCAAGATATTAAAATCTTGTTGATACTGTAGAGGAAACTACTACATACTAGAGTACAACGGATTATGAAAGTCGAGTAACGTTGTGTAACTATAGTTGTAACTGTAATAACGGTCGGTAAAGTCTTAAGTATAACGTTATTATATCATGATTGATTGAAATAAAATCTTTGAATAAACAAACATGTATGATCCGTAGAACTATTATTTCTCAATACTCCGCTTTTCACGAGGACGATTAGCGTATAACCCGCTTCAAATCATATGATAGGAAATGTAAGACTGCCATTAAATGTCCACAAGCAAATCACATGGCGATCACCATTATTTGTTATGCTAGAGTGAAAAAATGAGTTGGCGTGAAAAGAGGAACACCGCTAGTGTCTTCGGAACACTTAAAATTGATAAAGTAAATAATTTGTTATTGAATGTTGTGAAAATAAAGAGTCGATCATGCAGAAAGATCTATACATCTCTTGTAAAAGGGGGGATATACTCTATATATAATGCTAAAACAATGTTAGAATAATTATAATCTGGGCGACAGGGAATGGTCCAGAGAAAGCAGCTGGAGAATGGTCGCAGTAGTCATAGTAACGACATGTCCACAATACAAGTTTATAAATATAAATACCGTACTTTAGATTTATATCAGGGACGTATTTACTCCTTGTTTGTATTGCGTTCGTCCACGCAACAAAATGTCATGTTGTAAAAACAAGCTTTAATTAGTAATATTTGCCTAAGGAATGAAATTATGCTGGTCAGAATATATTGGTGAACTTAATTATAAAGCCGGGCCCACACATTCAAGAACTCGCGAAAAGTCCAAAATTTGGAATGGTCCAGAGAAAGCAGCTGGAGAATGGTCGCAGTAGTCATAGTAACGACATGTCCACAATACAAGTTTATAAATATAAATACCGTACTTTAGATTTATATCAGGGACGTATTTACTCCTTGTTTGTATTGCGTTCGTCCACGCAACAAAATGTCATGTTGTAAAAACAAGCTTTAATTAGTAATATTTGCCTAAGGAATGAAATTATGCTGGTCAGAATATATTGGTGAACTTAATTATAAAGCCGGGCCCACACATTCAAGAACTCGCGAAAAGTCCAAAATTTGGCCTACAAATAGTCGTAAGAACCCATGATTTGTCGTATGAATTGGAGGTTTCTTCGTAAGAAAGCCCACACGTGTACATTACCGAACTCAAGTGTGCTTCTTAAGAATGATTTTGAATTCATACGAATTGTCTTAGGGCAAATTCGGCTCTGAGTTCTTGAACAATAAATAAGCATCGCATCGCAGCCAGTCAGTTTTATCCATTTCTATTCGGTGTTAAAACCCTTAGGGCTTTTTAAAGAATAACTGGTCACACCTAAATGCCTTCAAATATCTGTGTTGATGGTGAATGAATGTTGGGGTTTAATCCTCTTGCAATGATATCCTATTTTTGAAGGACATTTCATTGATAATAACTTCGAGTGAAGGGAGTCCTTTGGCTATTCATGGAGTTTTAATGGATTACGCAACTTGAACTGAAAAGACCTTTACTAGTCCTTTCAAAATATTTTTGTGATACATTCATTCACTTCTTTTCCGATTCTGACCCTCAAAGATCTGTTTTGATAAAAAGGAGAGTGCTAATCCATTTATTGTAAAGCTTCTTATTCAATTGTATTCGAATATTGTAGGCTTAGGGTCTCATCATCCTCCCCCATTTTAAGCTATTTTATCCTTTCTAGATACAATCAACTTCCAAAATGCTAATACTTTTCGTTCCTTTATTGTGGAAAGCGAAAGCTAGTCCCACGTGTTTGAACTCATTCTTGCTGACCTGTCGGACCCATCCCCCCCCCCCCCCCCCGACATGGGACTCAAAAACCTGATTCTTGACCCAAAGTTTGATTAGAATCAGGGTGAAGGAAAGAACCTTTGGTTGCCCTAGTAACGCCTTATCAATCCCTAGTTAAATGAGGCATGTGTAGGTGGTGGACTTTGTGTCAAGTTGGTAGTGAGTATTTTTGCCGTTAGAGGGCTGACATTTGGGTGTAGTATGACTGCATTGTGTCTCTTTCCCCCATTGTTCTCCACCCTGGGGTGTGTCAAGTGTAATGGGTGTGTTCTATTGACTTGAGGCATTGGGATGCTGCTCTAGCCATTTTGAATTAAGCGTAGGGAACTGTCCAGTGTCATAAAGTGTATAATTGCAAGACTGAATTCAATGCTTTTACAGATTTTAATCACGATATAATTTAGAAGTGTGTGCCACCCAAGGGAGATAATTTTTTGCCATTTGCAATTAGAAAGAGTTTTTACAATCTATTTTTATTCTTAAACTTAATGAATTTCATGCATAAAAAGTAAGTTGAATGCACCCGTTTTGCCTACCATCGGAATTCTTGCTTTGGATTTTGGTATTCTGTAATAGATCGATTCTTGTTTAAAGTACACGAATTTTTTAACTATACTCCTCCTTGGAATGAACCTATTCGGAGACATCTCTGCAGCTAGGGTTGATTTGGGAATGAAGCTTGATCACCTTCAGGTTCGAGGCATCTAAGAGGGTCGATCTCTTTTGTATTGAGGGGGGAGGGGGTACAAAGAGGTCATCACCTTTGTGTAGTACACGCACAGTGGTAGTGGGTGACACTGATACCCTCAAGGGAAAATGCAAAGTAATTATTTGTGAATCTCCTATATTTCTACCACTTGTGTTTAACTGGAAATTACACATATATAATATTATTATACACGCATTGCTCTGAAAACAACTCGTTATAGTGATGTCGGGTTGTCATGGCAACCAATCTGTTTTTTTTACTAAGATAACTGCTGAAATTCAAATTTATGACTCGATTTTTTTTTTCTATAAATTTTCATGATTGAAAGCATATTAAATCTGTTTATCTAACTTGTTGGCATTTATCCGTGCAACTCGTGCAATATTCACGCTCCTTCAACCCATGTTACTGCGCCTTTCTGTTAGATTTGTGTTCTTAGTATTTCATATCATGTCCGTTCCATATCTCGATGTGTGGATTCTTTTGACATTGCCCTTGAAGTAAAAAAAAGACTTTTTCTGTAATCTTTACCCAACGGGTATATAGAGTGCATATATAGAGAGTGAAACTAACGCCCCATAAAGTAGGCCTTTTTATGGATCGATATTCCTCTCATAAATATGCCGTGTTCCCTACCATGTCATCGTGAAGTCTTCATACTTTTCTTTATCAAAATGTATGACCAGAAATTGGGCACTGAACCATAACCTCCCTTTTCCATGGTGTATGAGCTTAAATCGATCCAACCTTGACCACGTCAGATCTCCAATCTGACCATTAGGCCCCCTCAGGCCCTCCCCAACCCCCTTCACACACACCCAACCCCTACAACTACTCTAATGCACCCTTCTATTTCAGGCTCTGGCCCGATTGTCAGGTCGGGGGTGTTGACAAGGGTCACGAACCCTACCCCTAAACCCCATCCCAACCCATAGTTGAAGCCCCCTCCCACCGCATACCCTCCCCCTGGACCACCGCACACCTGAGCGGTCGGTCGGCGGACTACTGACCAGATCAAGGTGACGAAACTTGTGAGCATGGGCTAGACTTGACATACACGGTCCCTTTACTCACTATCCCCCAGGTGCAACCACATGTATTAAATATGGCGCAATTCACTCATTGTCTTTGGCTCAATTCGAATACACTTTGATTAGATTTTTTTTTGTTTTAAAAATCCAATCATTCGTCTGGCTTAACACCCCCAACCCTTAACATTTCTCGCGAATGTATAGAATGAATCGCTGAGAGGGTGTGGGTCAAGTCTTGTGGATTAAAAGAGATCAAGGGTTTATTTTGACCAACCCCCGGCGTCTTCAAAGCGTCATCATTGCCATCATTAGAATGTAACTTTGATTCGCCTCTCCCTATAATAGCCTATATGGGCCTTTATTCATCGATCTGTGTATTTTAACCACTAAACGAATAGCGAATAATTCATTTATTTCACCCAAACTGGTAGAGAAATGGCATGATCTCTATTTCCAGTTGGTTTGAGGAAATTCAATGCAATTCTATGATGCTCAATCGTCGGGAAATTGAGGTTATTTACACTAGCAATTTTACAGGGTTAGGGTTGGCAGGTCGCAGTTAAAACTGTGTTCTGGGAGGGGTCATTTTTTGTAGCAATCTCGCCTAGGGTTAAAGACCGTAATAGACTGAGGAGGGCAGGGGGTTGTAAGTGAGAAGGGGTACAAGTGTAGTTGGATACGGAAAAGGGGGGTTTATACCTATCTATACCTGGCGGGGGAGACCTTAGTTATTGGTGGGGAGCTGAACATAAGTGTTGGGAGAATGGATTGTGGGGGCGGGGGTTCGCCTCAACTGAACCAAACAGAAAATTATTATGAGTGTGCTGGGTGTATGTATAGTTAGTGTGTGAGTGTGTGTATTTCTGACTCTTTCCACCCTGTGCACACACACATACTGCTGGTGAGTGAGTGGGGGTGAGGACAGAATGGATACACATATATACGACTTGGCCAAGGTGTACTCCCTACAGATGTATACAAGTGTCATGGACATGCACACCTTTAGTATGCAATTACCGACACTCACCCGGCTTTAGGGATCATTATTCTCTCCACTGCATCATGATATATACTTGGACTTATCTCTCGGTGGGAACCCCGGCTCTGGTTGATGGTCTCAATGTGCAGAACCATCCCAAGATAAATGAGGGCCTCTTCATCGGAAATCTAACTATCGCCTCATAATACTGAGCAAGTCCACTGGCGATTTTAGTCATTCATTTGTGCATTTTTGTCTGTGTAGTGTGCTGAGAAAAATGCCGCACTGCTGATGTGGGGGAAGATACTTACGTCGACAGTGATAGAAAAAAAAGACTATAATAACTAGGACTTTATGCTCTTCACTGACTTGACCATAGAAATGACTTTTTCAATAGAGGATAAAAATGGAACACCTGCGGTGGCTATTTCTTATGTGAACTGTTGTATAAAGCTGTCGAAGGAAGCTATTTTGAAAATCAACCAGCCGAAGTCATTTTTGTTACATCCTTAACAATTGGTGTGGATCCAGTTCCTTGACTAGGGGTTGAACTTGCCTCTGTCTAACCCGTGGGAAAAGTTTCCAAGATCCGCCTAAAGTTTGAAAATATTCCTAGAACAATTGTTCATCGGGAATCTTGCCATCGCCAAAAACCGCAAAGCTACTTATTTTATGAGAGCTTTTTACATTCCGTTACACGTTAGAAGATCATCCTCCCACAGCAGAGCTTTATTCCTTGCGTTTTCTCAGTCATACGATTAGTAGAATCTGCCCTTGCTTGGGAGGTTGTTGAAGATCGACCAAGTGAAGACTCTTTTGATTCATTGTCACTGACCACAAAACTCCGGTGCTTGAAATGATGAATTAAGTGGGAGGAAAAGTCCTCAAACTTTCCCAGGACCTTTTGGTTCCATATAAGTGCATATATCTTCGTGATGCCACAACAAAGCCAGCCAACCTATAAGACAATGAAACAAGTGTATGCAAATTAACATAAATGGTAGATCTAAGCTTTTACATATCAAACTTATGGACATTGTCTGGGTGCAAAGATCACACGGAATATATACAAACACTGGGAGCTTCAATAAGCTTTCTTGTGTACATAGGTTTCTCTTGACACAATGAACTGGCTTACGTTTGTCAATCAAACAAGGGCCTAAACCCCTCATAGAATTGAGACAATATTTAATGAGCATCTTGTGTTTGAACGGGGTGTGGACGCGAGCCTCTGGAAGCGGTTGTTGGGAACCCTTGTATTCATAAATCCATGTTTCATAATCCCTTAGCTGGATGCGTGCATGGTTCTAGAGTTCCCCTCTAATGCCAGTAATGGACTCCTTGGACGGCTTGCATTCAGTCCAGAAATTAAACTTTCAAGCTCATTCATTCAGAATCTCGGAACATTTCTATTCCACTGAGGAAATCCAACTTGCACGGTGGATTAAGTTTTTGTCAACCTAATCCGACCCGCGATTACAACCGCGTATTTATTATAAACCTCGGGGTGGACTTATTTCAGGCAAAGCTGTAGGCTATAAATTATAGCCTGGCTGCATGCTATACGCAATGTAGGAGGAGGAAACCCCAACAGGAGGGACTTATAGCCAGGGCAAAAATCCAAGCTTTGCTTTAGAAGAAAAATCTCTCCTTCTCCCCGCCCACCTGCCGCGATCACCAACAGTGGTCAACCGAGGTGGTCGGCGGTCAGTTCGATTGTGTTGGGAAGAGTTAGCTGTGAGAACACCTGTGGCGCCTGCCTCTGTCCAGTCTGAGGGTTCTGACGGCAATTGTGCGCCCGCACCCCCCATCTGTACCCCTCCTCTTCTAGCCACCCCCTCCCACGGCGGAACAATACACTCCCTACCTTGACACAGTGACAGTGTGGGTCTTGCTGGCGAAGGGAAGCTTAATATTGCTCGGGAGGTGGGCTTAGCATCTTTGCTTGCTTATTAACGAGCTTTACAATTAACAAGCTATTGTGGACGGCGACTCTGAAGGTATGTGTGTACCGCTAAAGAGCATCTAATATACAGTGTTTGAAAAGACCGACACATGCACACGTTTACCTTTCCTAGAACTTTGGAGTAATAGAACTTAGTCTTAGAAGCGCTTTTCCTGGTTTCATCCAAATGCTTCACTTCATCCTAGGAACTAGGATTTGATCAGTTACACGGATTTGCGCTTTATCAGGACTCCAGACATGATACAGAGGAAATTGTGAACTTTTGAAGTTTGACGCTTTTTTGGACTTAAACTTCAACCTACCACTGATACAATGAAAGGGCAGTGCTAAGCCTCACCCATCTCATTTTCTTCACAAGGACTTATTACATTTTATATCGTTTACATCGCCCTCGGACTTCCAACAGTAATCATACCTGCTCATGATCGGCAATCAATACCGCTAAATGTGTACGGGGTATGTATATTTACTGGGCAAACAGAGGAAACTTTAATGGAAGCATGATATGGTTCTAAGCTACCAGCAGTCCTACATCCCGCCCACTCCATCTATATACAACACACCCATTAATTATGCAAATTATTCAACCTTTAGCATCCTATACACCTGCCTGGTACCAGCAGTTTTTTTAACCTTTCTGACACACGGTAGAATAATTAAAGGTAAACGGTGTCAGTTTCAACCTAAAGGAACATACACCTGTGGAGCCTTAACGAAGCAATTCGATGGAATCAGATACCAACATGGGAATATTGAACTTTTTGTACTATACCTGCTTTACAGCCTCTACTGTTACTGTTCGGGGAATTCTATTGTGATCAAGATTGCGTCATCGACCCGTCCGGAAAAAAATCATGGCACTCGAATTTGGACCTAGTGATCAGAAAGGAGGTATACCTATGAGGAGGCGAGCCTATTCTGACAGTATAAGTGGTGGCCTGTCTGTCTCCCCATCAGCGGCTTCTCAATCTTGTCTCCCAAGACCTACTTCAACCCTGGAGGAAATAGAGCGTCTGTGGTGTGGATTTGAGTACGTTGGTAGACAACGATGTGACTCTGACCATCTAGATGAGATTCCTGCTGCTTCTTGCAGTGCTATTGCTTCAGGTTCAAATTATGGCTTGCCTTGTGTCCACCCATCCTACAACCGAGCTTTAAAAGTACCGAACGAGTACAGAGCCAAAATAAGGTGTTCTAAAGTGCATGTCGATACCCGGGTAACTAACAATTGTATGTCTTCAGGGCCTATGGTCAAGGATCAGTCAATACTCGGAGCAGAGGTCATCAAACCCATAGACAGGGGACTTGATGAGCCGAGGCGGAATTTGACAGACAGAGACAAAAATCCATCGGAGACAAACTATGTGTGTATTGGGCCAATGTGTATCGATCCGAACGAACACAATCCTGAAGATACGTTCCGACCAAGACTTCCTTCGGTGACAATAACCAAGCCCTCGGGCGAGAATAAAACCTTAGATGAGATAGGCAAGGATCGTGGTTCTTGCAATTTAGACTCGATACCGTTCAGATACGATCGCAGGTGGTCTGAGCAACCTGTTAGGATGCCCCAGTCTCTGACAAGACGGAAAATGTCTGAAGGTTCGTGCATGATGTTCCACACTGACAAATGCACCTCTTCCAGACTTAAATCCCACCTCAATGTGTCTGATAACGATTCAGGCTTCTTTTCGACGTCGGACATATCAGGCATTGAACTTGATATCGTCGAGGGTGGTTACAAGTTAGTCTGGACATTCAGCGATGGGTCAACATCTTCTATACCTCTGATCTGCCCAGGAAGATCATCCAGCAGTTGTCAATCTGATGCAAGTGTAGCAAGATCCGACAGACTCGGATCTGACAGCGTTTTCACCGAAGATGAAAATGACAATATAACAAAGACAAAACCTGGCTTGGGAGCTTTTGGGTGGGCTGCTTCTGAACCCGAACTTGACAAACTTTCCCCTCCAAAAGAATTATACTCCCTACAACAAAAAAGACAATCCATCGACCTGATTGACCAGTGTGATTTAATGCAAAGGCAAGATACCAAATCAAAACCATTAGACAGTAAGAAAAATGGGATTTTCCATAGAAGGAAATTCTCAGACAGTGGCCTCTTCAAGAAGTTTTCTGTGGGTTCGTTGCGGAGACTTAGTATAGATAGTGCCCGAACTAGTAGCTCTTCCTCGAGCAGCAGGAGAATGAGTGCCTCTGCTAGCTCAGATAGGAAATTGTCCGATTGTTTAAATGACTTGGTTGGATATATGTACCCACTCGCTGACCCTGCCACTGATGCTTCTTATTCACAGGATGGCGATTACAAGGATTACCAACTGTGGGTGCTGTCCGGCAAAGAAGAATCCCCATATCCACTTATCGGTGAGTACAATATTTCAATCTTTGTATTGTCTTTATGGTTGGTGTTAATGAACAAGTATACATGTAGACTTTCAAAAATATCCGGTAGAACAAGCTCAGTTAAATACACGTTTGAAATAACGTATGTAGACTTTCTGGATATATACTGATTATTTTAAATTTGTATTAATGTTAAAGGTTTTGCATGATATGTCTTTAGATTATTCTTTAATTCATGTTATATATGCAGAAATTCATAAAAAAAAAATAAAGAGTCATTTTATTGGGAATAGACCCATAAGTTTTGTAGAGACGCCTATTGGTTATGACTCTATGTGTTTTGCTCGTTCAAGAATGTATTATTCATTTAATTCCGATTTATAATTCCATTTAACTGTGGCAAACAAATGTTACTGTAAATGGAACAATCCCGTTTAAAATCCATTATTGGATCGCAGAAAGAAGAGGCGTTGGCAATTTTAATCCCAACGAGAATTTGAGTTTCCCGATGCCAACTACTTTTGATTCTTAAGATAAAATCACGCGCTTCTGTGAAGGTGATTTGGAAATTAGCATTTACCTCAAGATGACGTTGTTGACTGTATAGAACTTGAAGTGTCAAAAACAAGCTCTCAATCGAACCCGAGTTCTACCCATTATCCACTCTGCTATGCGCAATCCCATAGGTCTCGGCCAAATCCATCAAGGAACATTTAAGAATTGTGTGTTATTGATCTTAATTATGTCAATATTGACTGGAGTTTCTCTGAAAGCTCTATAGTTGTTGGGTAGGTAAGTACTCCACAGGCCCTCGCATAGTTCATTTCCCACTCAACTCTTAGCATTGGCCAAAACACTGTACAAGACTTTGCTGGATATATTGGCAACAGGAAACCATATAGATGACCCACGTTAGGTGAACTAGTCCATTAAATCTCTACATACATAAAGGGATTTTTTACCACCTGACATGCCTTGACTGACCTGAATTTATGAATTCAAGGACGCCCTAGCTGTCGATATTAATGAATGTGCTATTAAAAACTATAGACATACTCCGGGTATCAATATCGCCCGAATATTCTAAATGATTGTATCATTATAGCATTGTTTGTACAGGGAAATCGATTCATGCTTTCTTCTTTCTCGGTTTTCTGTTGGTTCTGAAACTGCGGGAAGCTATTAGTGTGTCGATGGTTGTTTTATTGTATATAACGGAATAGAAGCTGGCCCACCTGGCTACATGACAACTGGCCTCGTGCCCATGAAGCTATACCTCACCTCACTCCTGGCATGGGACGGGGATAATATATCTCTATATACCTTCCTCCAGGTCCTACTGCTCCCTCAGGCCACTTCTCCAGGTGATAGAATGATAATCAGTTATATGGTATCTCCCTACACCCATACATTCAATTAATTATTTATATGTATGTGATGTATAGGTTATTGACTGGCGTTGAGTATGGTTGCTTCTATAGTATAGTATTTACGAGCTTCCAGTGGATATCCTTTTATTAAATTGTGTTATAATTTACACATGATAAGATAAGCAGTGATAGTGGTTTCTTCGGTATTAAACTTTCGCGATTGGAAATCAATTACGATAGTAAATAGAGATCCATGTGTGGTCGTATCAAGCGTCTTTAAACCGAAATATTCAAGTTAAAGACCCTTTCAACCACTGGGATTAGATCTACATTATGGACGACTCGATTTAAATGATAGAAATCAAATAGCTCGATAAATATACGTCAAAGCTACTCAATGCTGTTAGAGAGTGAAGGTGTCTCTTCTGGACAATTCCATTTTATTTTCTGTTTCACCCCGCCATGGCGGCACCTTAGATATGTAAGATCTCTCTAAACGAGAGTGCCAAATCCCACTGAACTAGTCAAATAGTAGAATAGGTGTATAGTATTTGTTGCCCTTATATAGAAAGCGTTCTCAAATATTAGTTTATACCAGGCCTCGTATCCAAACAGTTTACATTGTATCTCGCCTGCTTTTGCTAACGTAAGGGTTCGTTATGAATCTTAGGTTTAACCATTTTCTTTAGGTTTTATCATTTTCTTTTCCTTTTACGACTTACTCATGGTGTAAATTGATCTTCGATAATTTAAAGTTAAGAACAGTAGAATTGATTCTAAGCACCCTGAAGGATTATTACACCCTAGAATGAGACCTTTTGCCTGTTCTATACGTCATGGTCGTTATCAAGGGCCAGAAACATATTTGAAAATTAGAGCAAATTTGCTCGTGCCAAACTTTGACTTAGTTGATCAACAGTTGGACTAGTTGAGTAAATATAAACTAAAATTGTGAGGAGGATTGCTATTTGTTAACTCAATGCCTTGAGAACTTGTAAACATGGATACCCATGTAGAGTTACCACATATGTTTTGTTGGTGTTTAGTGAAAAATTGCTTTGTAAACAATGTTATAGTGAATTAATTCATACAAGGAGAAACGCTCTCAAAATTCGCCTGAAATTGACTGATTTCATTCAGAATACTAATGGGCGAATTTACCTTTGATCTACGTCCGAGTGGAAAGTGAAGATTTCTCATATAAAATGAATTAATTACACGGTCATTACTGCTTACGGTTTGATGGACATGCCAAATATATATATGGACTCTGACAATAGCCAGAGTTTCTTATGATGAAGCTTCCCCTTTTGACAAATAGCTTGTCATGGCGAATAGATTGAAACCCTATTATTTTTCTCGACAAAGCCCAGGCTATGTCCATTCACACACATGCGATACATTCGTCTGGAAACACCTTCAAATGATGTCCATTTCTGTACCTGGTCCGCACTTGCCCCGAGGGCATCCACTTATGGAGTTTTCTTGCCTTTCTAGTTGAAACTTCTGAAGTGCAAATTTTGGCGAAGGGACGTTACGTTCATGGTGGTAATTGTCCCCATGGGCGTCTATGATGTCTTGAATTGTTTGTAAACACAGGGGGTCATTGTCCCAGAGTTATTGATAGTTTTAGAATAAGTGGATAACGAATAAAATGACAGTTCAAGTGGCCTTAAATTGTTATAAATGCACTTCCTATGCAGTTTATTTCTGTCCTTGTGCAAGTTATAGGCGTCACCAGACGAGCTAAAACCCTAGATCAGTGATCTGGTCTGACTTTCACATGCAATTGTCATCGAACTTCATTTGCTACTCAAAGTAAATTAATATCGTAATACTAGGAATGCATAATATTTCACATTTAAATGATTGTTTCTTTCAACTCTTAATACAGTATTCTCCCCTATAGTAGAGTCAATCTAAGCTCAAAAATAGCCCTACCCTGAACAAATTGCAACAAAACGTTTTATGGTTGATTCTTGTACTATCAGGTGTCCTGAACAACATATCAAAAGTAGGACAAAATCGGATCACGGGAAAGTCCTCAAAAACGCAAGAACAAAATGGCCGCCACTTCTAATTTTAGTTACCATAATTTAGGGTAAAATCAACATGAGTGCCATATCTCAGCTCCTAATGATACTATAGCCATGTATAATACCTCTTTTATTATGTTTTAGGGTATGGGGAATCAATTTCTACAATAGTTATTCAGTTAGAAGGTCATTTTCAAGGTCAAAATCCAATATGGCTGCCAAATGGAAACACAATTTTCTCAACAGCTATTAGCAAATATTATATCTCAGCAGCTATACCACCATATATATAATATCACTTTTCCTAGGTTTTTATATATGAGAATAACCTTTCTGAATCATGTTTCTGTTTCCAGGTCATTTCCAGGTCAAAATCCAATATGGCCACCGCCTCAAAATGAAAATATCATATCTCAGCTCGATTTAGCACTAGATAGATGTGTAATACTATTTTATTTAGGTTTAAAGGTATAGGGAATCCATTTCTGAAGCCATTTTCAAGATCAAAACATATTTTATAAATTTAGGCCTTTCATTTAAATGAAGATGAGACCATTCAAACCTAAAATCATATATTTTTTAACTATATTCACCTGACATTGTGCACAAACAAGCTTGTGTTTCTTTTTTTTAATTCTTTTGATATCACACTTAATCAAACTATATATGCCAATATAAAGCCAGATATTATTAAGAGGTATGATGCTTTATAGGTTTCCATGCAAAAAATATGCAGTCTTTTAAAAATAACCTCTGAAATTAACAAAATGTATGAAAAAACATTTAAACCTGGCTGAAATAATGGACTTATACTTGTCTGTGCGCTATGTATTTCCTGCTATCTACCCAAATTAGTGGTTATGAGAAAACACAAATTTGTAGCACAGTTGACAACACCTGGGTGACCACAGGGTGCTCTCTCTGAGGTCGTGGTGATTAGGTCACTCACCTATAAATAGCCACCATCACCACCACCTCAGTCACTCTCTAGTACTCCAGGGTTGGGGAAAGAGAACTTGTGTTTCTATATCTGACTCAATACTAATATAGGTCTGCCAGTATTGCATACTGCTCTTGTTCTGCCTTCATACTCCTGATATAGAACAGTATATGTATATAGTATACATTATATGTATAGAGTATATGTACTTCATCTCACCTTTTATTTGACTTAATTTCTTTCCTTAGTGTTGTTAGACACATGTAATTGTATGGTTGCATTTAGCACCAGGTTTTATCTAGAGCCAGGTCCACATATAGCCTCTTATACCTAAGTCTGTCAACTCTAATACTATCAATTATTTAGGGCTACACAGGGATTTACATTAACAGTGATTTACATTTACATTAAGTACAGTGCTACCACTTGTACTGGTGCACTTCACTAATACTAAATTATTATTACATTTTTTATTAGTTTCCGGTCTGGCTTCCATGTGATAAGACGCAGTAGCCAATACTTGGCTGGCCTAGGCTCTGATCTTGCGATAGAGCAGACATTAATGCACTCACTAAAAAGCTAAGGGTGCCTGACATGAGGAAGTGGAATGACAGTGCACTAAAGAGCAGTTTGGACTATGTCTTCCACTGTGTCATCCTCTTACAACATTGCAATGCAAGGTCTGACCACAATAAGCTACACAGCATGTGAACAACATAAGGAGCTATCCACCTCTAGAGTGAGTAGAAATGAGGCTGACCTGGAAAAACTTGCAGAACAGTTAAATAGTTTCACACCATTTGGGGATAATAAATCACTACATAATGTTATTACAGGGGTTCATGCAAATGAGGAGGTCAATGTTGACAATCTTACAGTAGGTTTACAGTAGGAAGTGAGATAGTTGGTCAAATGGATGGGCACTCTGTTTTCTCATATTCACACAAAAGAAATTCCAAGGTAAAAACACTGGCATCCAGCAGGGCAGTTAAAGTTGCTGAAGACCATTCCATTGATCCATCATTGTTATTTCTAGTTGTTTCGCAGACAGGTGAACTCAAACTAGAGGAAGTGATGAACTATGAACTGTGTCCATATCTTATGTCTTTGTTTGAAGCAAAAAACATCTTGGGTCAGTCAGATAAGGCACAGCTGGCACAGGCAATAAAGAACTATGCCACCACCAAGTCAGACAATGCTATGCCACAGACAGTCCCAGAGACCGTGCCATTTTTGATGGGTACGATGCTGGCATAAGCATAAAGGACTGCATGCATCAGCGTCGGGGTAGAAATTGGAATGCCAATAAGCTGAACATAAATGGGGCAACAAAATTTGTTGGGAAGTCTTTCTGTCAAATGAGGAGAACAAGCAGGCAATGATCCAGCTTATAATAGAACATTTGCAACACAAAAACTGCCATGTTATTCAAGCAGAAGGAGATGCAGATGTTACTATTGCAAAAGCAGCAATCACAATGTCTGCTTTCAAATCCACCACCCTCATTGGAGAAGACACGGATCTTCTTGTACACTTGCTGTACCATATAGATGTAAGAAACTGCACTGAACTTTATTTCTGCTCAGACAAGTTAAAAACATCTGCCTATAATATCAGAGTCATAAAGCAGATACTTGGTGATGAAGCTTGTAGTAATTTGTTGTTTCTCCATGCCTTTACTGGGTGTGACTCAACATCCAGAGTATTTGGTATTGGAAAAAAGACAGGGTTCGAAAGAATTG
Source organism: Sthenelais limicola (assembly GCA_942159475.1). Taxonomy (NCBI): domain Eukaryota; kingdom Metazoa; phylum Annelida; class Polychaeta; order Phyllodocida; family Sigalionidae; genus Sthenelais; species Sthenelais limicola. The sequence goes on along the minus strand of OW804097.1, from coordinate 62,451,108 downwards.
TCAAGAATGATAAAGAGATCAAAGACTTCTCAAAAGTTTTTTGTTCACCAGAACAATGCAAGGATGATGTGGCATCCAATATTGTTTAATGGAAAACAGACTGATTCTCTGGCATCTATCAGGTATAATATGCTTTGCAAGAAAGTTGCAAGAGCTAAGACTTTTGTCACACCAGAAAGACTGCCACCAATCACTTGGCCTGTATATTTCATTCCCTGTGGACTTACTATCAGGTTATGGAGTGGATGGGCAGGAGTAATGAAATGGAGCCATCTGATTTGGGATGGAGGGTAGACAAAGGAAAACTCATTCAGGTGATGACAGACAAAAGGCCTGCTCCTGATGTACTAATCCAAATGGTTCACTGTAACTGCACAAGAAGGTGTCATACTCTAAGGTGTACCAGCAAAAATCATGGGCTGGAATGCACCAGTGCATGTGGCCATTATCAAGTTGACAGCTATGATAATATGACCAATCAAGCTGTGAATGAAGATGATGATGATGAACAAGACATAAATTTGGCCAATTTTTAGGTTTCCAATGACCACCATCTAAATTACTAATGAAATTCTCCTTCAATTTTGACCTTTAATTCAATTTAATTCAAGAATTCTTTATTGCAGTAGGTGTTTTTACAATAAGGTGGTCCAACATTCTAAATAGATAAGTGTCTAAATAGGTCTTCCGTTGAGTGCCTGATTCTTGTTTTGAACTTTTAACTATGTTACAAGGTTACTAAGGTTTTCTAAGACTAGTACATAAATAGCAGAAGTTTGCATAATATAATATGATAGATGAGATGGTAAATAAGAGGTACAATAGTTTATGATGTTTGAATGGTTGATGACTACATATATGATTCACATAAGTATGGCTTTTAGTTCAGGGTTAGGTAATGTTGAGATTACCTTTCTACTTCCCTGGGTGTACAATAATGATACATATATAAACTGAGATTTCGATAACTGAGTATCCTTTAACTGGTTTCAATAACAGTGTTTGCATTAACAGTAATTGAGAAATAGCACTGGTAATGAGTTGTCAAGGGGATGGTCAGGAACTAAGATAAGTTACCCTTCCATCTAATAACAGTATAGTGGAGATACAGCATGGATGATGAGATGTCTAGGGCATGGTCAGATACTAAAACAAGTTACCCTTCCATCCCTAGAGGTGTCTCGATTCGGGCAGAGGAGGGGGCACACTTGTGTGTGTAATATGCAAACTAAATTATCTAAGACACATTTAAGGTTGAAGTAGGGTCATCATCTCCATTGAAGTAAAATTCAGAAATTGCTTTTGATCTAAAAAATGACATGGAATTATATAAGGACCTAGTGCTAATTGGAGTTTAGGTATGATATTTGCATTTCCTGGCAGCAGGCATAGGGAATTTTGACCTTGAAAATGACCTTAAAGGAGACAAATGACTTCAAAAATGGAATCCTCATACCTGAAAACCTAGTTAAAGAGGTATTATACATGCATCTCGTCCTAATAGGAGATGAGATGTAAAATTCTTGTCGCTCGGTGGCGGCCATATTGGATTTTGACCTTGAAAATAACCTTGAAATAAAAAATACATTCCAAAAATGGATTCCTTGTGCCTTAAAACCTAGAAAAAGTACCATCATACATGGATATAGTGCTAACAGGAGCTGAGATATGACATTACATGTAGATTTAGCCCTGTATTTTGGTGCCTAAAATCACCTGTGGCAGCCATTTTTATTTTTGCGTTTTTTTGTACTTTCCCGTGATCCGATTTTGTCCTACTTTTGATATGTTATTCAGGGCACCTGATTATACAGGAAAAACCAATAAAACGCTTTGTTGCAATTTGTTCAGGGTAAAATCCTATATTGACTCTACTACTATACCTCATGCAACCTGTGTGATACCAAGCCTGTGACAAAACTTATTCTTAGATAGGCCTTCATGGAAATGACTTATAAATCGTGAAGATTGGTGGGAGAGAATGGCAAGCAATGCTTCTTGGAGGAGACATTGTATGGCTGTTCACACTCTAGTTACTATCATTGTATATTCAGATATAAAAAGTGGTCACACATCAACACATGATGGTTTTTCATTCATGGCAACACCGGGAGGTTAGATAGGAAACGGACGGCTCTATGGTCAAACATAGTGGGAAATCCTCAAGTCTATTTCCAATAATAATGACTTTGCATCTGAAAGAGGTTTCCTATTATCATACTGAGAAATAAAATATTGCAGAGTTTAAGTTTTGAGATCGATACCAATAATAATTATACTGTTTAGGTTCATATCATCCATGCTATTTCTTTTCCCTTTCAATTTCCGGACAATAGTTTTAAAATGAGAGTGTTAGGGAGTGGGGGTCACCAGAAGCCTTATGTTATGATTCGGTGTATTTATGAATCGGAGGAGGAAGCTCATGCATATATATGCCAATGTAATTTATCACAAACATTATATGTGCGTTTTTATTGGGGGTGGCGGGGGTAGCGGGAGATATTTTATGTGTCGTTGGAATGCAGAATGTCGCGAGACATGCTGCAGACCTCTACCTCCTAAAACTTCTCATGCTATCATTACACCATGTTACTACATATAATCGCCAAGTTCGGTTTTAATATGCACCAAAACCTTGTTAAAATATTCACTATATTTTAGATATTCTTTATATTCTTTGTCCTACAACATTTCCTCTTGCATACCAAGAAACTGTCCTAATAATAATAAAACAGGGTTATAACGTGCGTTCCTTTGACTGGTACTTATATATTTGTTGCATGGTGTGAATGGGATCTTTCTCCAACTGGAGAGATTATTATGTGACTTGATAGTTCATGTGTATTCAGTTTTGTGTACTCAGAGTGAAACTGTCTAAGTTGGCACTTGGTACCTGTCAGATATGGTCTGATTCCGGTACTTGTAGTATTAGTTGGTCTGACTTTTAAAGTCTGTTAAAAGTTTAACCAGCCTTTGGTTACTAAACATTATAAATTCAGAATAATGAATTCAGACCATGCTTAAAAATCTATAAACTATAAAGCGATTTATTATTTGATTGAGGCGAAGGTAAAAACTCCTAATATCCACTTGCTCCTTTCCGCATTTTGTTGTATGAAAGATATCCTCCATGGTATCATGAGTACACCTCCCCAGGCCACCTATATCCTGAAGAGATGGAATTGTAGATAACATTATTGCAGTATCGGGAATCTCTCCATGCTTACGGCACGTGAGACATTAATCATATCTCGAGTTAACAGCCTGAGAGTAAAGTCCATTCAATTCTCTCATATTTCTCCCTTCCACAATGCAAGCGGCACTTCCCAGCGTATGTGGTCTCTCCACACCTCGGGCAATTTTCCCATATTTCCCCCAATACCCAGCTTACTTTCTGTTTACCCTTTCATCTGCCGTTCAGATCCGCTAGACACCTATAATTTCGGTGCTGATCAGCACCAGGGACCTGAAGGGTCAAAGATGTTCTTACATAAAATGGGCTAACGGTGAAAGGAAAGGGGATGCATGAGGCTGGTGTACAAGTATGTACGAGGGTGGTATTATATGCTGGGGGTGTCGGGGAGGGGGTTGGGGTTAGATGGGGCTGACGTGGGTGTCCTTGTACCTGAACTATATTGAACATGCAGCTATGTCTGCCCATTTTTCCCATTTTGTGTAATTATTGTCTGGCCAATAAAGATATTTAGAAAAAAAGGAAGAAAAAATGCTATCAAGGGCAGGGGATTTATCAAGCCCTGGTCAAGGGAAGAATATTTGGAGACTAGCTGTGAATGTAATATGGTGGGAACACTGGGAATGGGATGTACGCTCTAGGTCCAAACCCTCAGATCAGATAAGAATGGTATGTCAGTGATTGGACGCCTACATCGCTCATCGGTTTCCTGGCCTAGACCTCGGCGTGTTAATGGGATTATAATGACATTTTGCGGTCTTTATGGCATTATAATTGCGGTTTGAGGCGAGAGGCCTTCCCTTCGTTTGAAGGGACTCTCAACTTTGGGCCTAGACTGTGTATATTGTGACTTGGTGCTGGATCATGTTCTGTGGGACATACAGGAAGGCGATATCTCTTCATAGCTGCCTTCCATATTATTATTTCATTATGATGAGTATCCCCATGGAAGGATACTTCCATCTATACAATTTGTGCAAGATCACTGCATTTTGGTATATAAAAAAAGAGAAATTGTAACAAAGATAACAAAGAGTATTAAATCGGTGGCTCTAATCCTAACGCACGAGAATGTTTTAATTAAAAAACTAGGCAAGGATTGTTTACATTGACGATTATGACAATTTATGACTTTAATAATAAAGGATAAGTGTGTTTATGATTTTGGAAACACACTCTAGTTTATGGCAGTCCGCTGATCTGCATGCAAGCCACTCTATATAAAAAGTATCCCTCACTCGTGGCCGACCTATATGGTTGAAATGTTTTGTATCATATGATAATCCATGCAGAGTGTTTGCCAAATACTACCACTATACACAACCCTTCTGCCCAGGCCTGTGCATTCATACATGCATTATACATTATAGACAAATGCGTGGAGAAATGCATTATATAGCATGCAAATATATTCATATGCCATGCCAACTGTGTGTTTCAACGAGGAAATAGGAAATGTAGGTGAATGGCAATTTATCGACCAAAAAGATGTGACATAAATTGCCTGGGTCAGGTAGTATTCAAAGGACATCACATTTTCCTTCCTGTCACTCTATTATTTCAATTATCAATTTGTTATTGCACGAGCAAGAAATTATGTGACCGCCTTATCCAAGTGATATGGAACATCAGTGGAAGACCCCCTCGTCCCTTGACCTCTATAATATTTGATGGTGTGTGTGTGTGGGGGGGGGGGGGCACCCCCATGTAACTTCCAAGTCTCAAGCACAAATTTTATTTGTAATGAACCTTTAATATAAGGTTAATCTATCCTTGACATTTAACATTAAACCCATTAACGTGATTGACGATGGATGCCCAGGACATGGGTGATTAATTTGACTGCAGGGATAGCTAAAAGATAACATTCCTAGGTGCATGTACATGGCGTCCCTTTTCATGTCTATCAGTTGACATGGGTTGGTGGCACCAGAGTATGGATCCTAGGACCAACAAGCAGCGAAATGGGGGTATGTCGAAGGCAAAGTAAACATTTACTGTAGAGATATCTACCGATGTAAGCGGCTTGTGTATTTATTGTCTGTATTCGCCAACATATTATATCAATCTATCATGAGATACCCTACTTGTAGGAGAAACTAGTAATAATTATTTGGTTCACACGTATGCATAAGATTAGATGCAACCGGTCCAATGCAGATAGGATGGTTGAGTCATTCCAATGTAATGATTTAAGAAATATTTGAGTGGCTTAATTTAAAAGTCACCCTATCAAAATGATATGTACTTATTAAATCATTCACATCCTACATACTGTATTGGATCTTGTTAGGGACAGTGGAAACAAAATTGCGTAGTCGGTGTTTCTCCATTTTTGTGGATAAGTCACAAATTTGATTAAATCATTTAAATAATTAATGCGAGATATTACGTACATCCACAATTGTTATCCAAAAGTAATTTGACAGATATAATACACCCGGATCCCTTGAAGTGCTTCCGTACTATGAAAAAACAAGATAACATTCTACACATTTATTTCATTCGAGGATGGTCAACATTTTATTGTAGGGTGCAGCCGATATCTATCTCTGTTATCTATTAACCAGTTACTGAGAACTTAAAATAGAAAGGCATCCGATTATTGTGGCATAGTTCTTCCCTTGACCCTCATTAATACTTCTTGAGACCTGATAGTAATGATTAAATTAGAAATGATAGATGTCTTATTTTCGACTGGTTCTGACAGTTTTGGATCAGTCTCCTGTCAAATTTGTCTGGAGTGTTGATTGACAGTTATCAGTCGACTAACTCACCTACCAGTGTTTGAATCCGACTAATTAAAACAAATTTATAGGCAAATTATCTTTGGAATACGGTATCTTGAACGCATTATTTTAGTTGACGACAAATATCTGGTTCCTTAAAATTATGAATGTCACATGGAGAGGTCTTGGTGTACTAGGACGATACAACTTTATACACCTTTAGTTAGCTAGTACTATAATAGTTTCTTCCTTTTGACAGATAGATGAAGAAACTAGCAAGTTTAATACAAAATTTGAAGAAAAATGTCAAAGTCTGGCAAGAATGCCTTAGAGAAAGTGAGTCTGATTGAAATGACATTGAATACCCTAGGTAAATCGAGCCATCATTCAGGTTTGCAATTTTATTTATTTTTATGTGCAGAACGTATGCCTCTTTTAATCTCTGGCCCTTTCAGTCTTGAATTGAACGCAGATTATACCATCAAGCATTCGAGTCGTGGCCTCATTTTATACTCGATCTCCATAGAAAATGGGAAGAGATCAAATTCAAAGGGCAAACACAGCCGACAGATGGGCAATATTTTCAAGATAGATCCGAAAAATCAATATTCGCTGCCTAATTAATCTACATATGTGTGTTTTGAATTTTAAAAATGCTTAATATGCATAGACCCGCCCATCTAAGTTGTATTAAATCCCACCTTATTACATAATTTGTGTACCATTGGGTGGGTGTTAAGGAAAAGCAAACCTGTATTCATCTCACTGTTAGGCAACCGGCGAAGCCTTTTGGTGTGTTGGCTGTGAGGGCGAAATAAGATCCCGAGCGCCACCACAAAAAGGAACAATAGACCACCTTGAGTGGGCGAAATCCACAATTTTTGCCACGTTTTTGCCTCACCCAAAGTCTGAAGACACGTATGAAAGGCACGAGTCTAGTTAGAATTCGGAAGAATATACTGAATACACATCTGTACCAAAAATGTTGTTTTTATCTTGTTTTTATTTCTTTTAAAGCCTAGTCCGGTGACTTAGTTGAACTCGCGGTCAAATTAAAATGGTTTAATATATAGGTTTCTATTAAAAAGACGGTTTAGTTTTTCTGATATTGTATGGGCAGTGTTGGTTATATATTTGATAGGCACTGAGACCCAGAGTTATTTACATGCATGGACTGCTCAATAATTTCTTGTGACAATTAACTTACCTGTTCGTGCCTACAAAACATCTTATATAAAACTGATGACACGGGCCTCTCAACACATTGTTTTAAAAAGTGGCTATTACCCATGCCCATATCTTAATTATTCATATTTTTTAGATAAAATACCAATATAGAGAGATTATTTTCTTCCTGGACGATTCTTCTCCTCTGGAATGTTTCTATTCCCAAGTTCCAGGGTCAACCTTCTCGAATAATTCTGATGACAAAAGCCTCCCACTAATCCAATCAGAGACCCTATTCAGTAAAGTCCTTGAACCAATAAACATGTTTTCCCACAAACCTCTATGCTGTACACAAGTATGTTTGGTATTGATTGGTGATGCAGGCAACTTCTGCCCATTAACCTGCTAGAAATTGGGTTTAGAAAGAAAGGAAGGTGTGAGGGTAGCACGTTTTTTCCATAGTCGGGGTTCCTCTGTATTGGTTCTAAACAGGCCACGCTAAACATAGAATTAAATTAGATGTCTTTCCGAATTATCTATATAGTAGAGTCAATCTAAGCTCAAAAATAGCCCTACCCTGAACAAATTGCAACAAAACGTTTTATGGTTGATTCTTGTACTATCAGGTGTCCTGAACAACATATCAAAAGTAGGACAAAATCGGATCACGGGAAAGTCCTCAAAAACGCAAGAACAAAATGGCCGCCACTTCTAATTTTAGTTACCATAATTTAGGGTAAAATCAACATGAGTGCCATATCTCAGCTCCTAATGATACTATAGCCATGTATAATACCTCTTTTATTATGTTTTAGGGTATGGGGAATCAATTTCTACAATAGTTATTCAGTTAGAAGGTCATTTTCAAGGTCAAAATCCAATATGGCTGCCAAATGGAAACACAATTTTCTCAACAGCTATTAGCAAATATTATATCTCAGCAGCTATACCACCATATATATAATATCACTTTTCCTAGGTTTTTATATATGAGAATAACCTTTCTGAATCATGTTTCTGTTTCCAGGTCATTTCCAGGTCAAAATCCAATATGGCCACCGCCTCAAAATGAAAATATCATATCTCAGCTCGATTTAGCACTAGATAGATGTGTAATACTATTTTATTTAGGTTTAAAGGTATAGGGAATCCATTTCTGAAGCCATTTTCAAGATCAAAACATATTTTATAAATTTAGGCCTTTCATTTAAATGAAGATGAGACCATTCAAACCTAAAATCATATATTTTTTAACTATATTCACCTGACATTGTGCACAAACAAGCTTGTGTTTCTTTTTTTTAATTCTTTTGATATCACACTTAATCAAACTATATATGCCAATATAAAGCCAGATATTATTAAGAGGTATGATGCTTTATAGGTTTCCATGCAAAAAATATGCAGTCTTTTAAAAATAACCTCTGAAATTAACAAAATGTATGAAAAAACATTTAAACCTGGCTGAAATAATGGACTTATACTTGTCTGTGCGCTATGTATTTCCTGCTATCTACCCAAATTAGTGGTTATGAGAAAACACAAATTTGTAGCACAGTTGACAACACCTGGGTGACCACAGGGTGCTCTCTCTGAGGTCGTGGTGATTAGGTCACTCACCTATAAATAGCCACCATCACCACCACCTCAGTCACTCTCTAGTACTCCAGGGTTGGGGAAAGAGAACTTGTGTTTCTATATCTGACTCAATACTAATATAGGTCTGCCAGTATTGCATACTGCTCTTGTTCTGCCTTCATACTCCTGATATAGAACAGTATATGTATATAGTATACATTATATGTATAGAGTATATGTACTTCATCTCACCTTTTATTTGACTTAATTTCTTTCCTTAGTGTTGTTAGACACATGTAATTGTATGGTTGCATTTAGCACCAGGTTTTATCTAGAGCCAGGTCCACATATAGCCTCTTATACCTAAGTCTGTCAACTCTAATACTATCAATTATTTAGGGCTACACAGGGATTTACATTAACAGTGATTTACATTTACATTAAGTACAGTGCTACCACTTGTACTGGTGCACTTCACTAATACTAAATTATTATTACATTTTTTATTAGTTTCCGGTCTGGCTTCCATGTGATAAGACGCAGTAGCCAATACTTGGCTGGCCTAGGCTCTGATCTTGCGATAGAGCAGACATTAATGCACTCACTAAAAAGCTAAGGGTGCCTGACATGAGGAAGTGGAATGACAGTGCACTAAAGAGCAGTTTGGACTATGTCTTCCACTGTGTCATCCTCTTACAACATTGCAATGCAAGGTCTGACCACAATAAGCTACACAGCATGTGAACAACATAAGGAGCTATCCACCTCTAGAGTGAGTAGAAATGAGGCTGACCTGGAAAAACTTGCAGAACAGTTAAATAGTTTCACACCATTTGGGGATAATAAATCACTACATAATGTTATTACAGGGGTTCATGCAAATGAGGAGGTCAATGTTGACAATCTTACAGTAGGTTTACAGTAGGAAGTGAGATAGTTGGTCAAATGGATGGGCACTCTGTTTTCTCATATTCACACAAAAGAAATTCCAAGGTAAAAACACTGGCATCCAGCAGGGCAGTTAAAGTTGCTGAAGACCATTCCATTGATCCATCATTGTTATTTCTAGTTGTTTCGCAGACAGGTGAACTCAAACTAGAGGAAGTGATGAACTATGAACTGTGTCCATATCTTATGTCTTTGTTTGAAGCAAAAAACATCTTGGGTCAGTCAGATAAGGCACAGCTGGCACAGGCAATAAAGAACTATGCCACCACCAAGTCAGACAATGCTATGCCACAGACAGTCCCAGAGACCGTGCCATTTTTGATGGGTACGATGCTGGCATAAGCATAAAGGACTGCATGCATCAGCGTCGGGGTAGAAATTGGAATGCCAATAAGCTGAACATAAATGGGGCAACAAAATTTGTTGGGAAGTCTTTCTGTCAAATGAGGAGAACAAGCAGGCAATGATCCAGCTTATAATAGAACATTTGCAACACAAAAACTGCCATGTTATTCAAGCAGAAGGAGATGCAGATGTTACTATTGCAAAAGCAGCAATCACAATGTCTGCTTTCAAATCCACCACCCTCATTGGAGAAGACACGGATCTTCTTGTACACTTGCTGTACCATATAGATGTAAGAAACTGCACTGAACTTTATTTCTGCTCAGACAAGTTAAAAACATCTGCCTATAATATCAGAGTCATAAAGCAGATACTTGGTGATGAAGCTTGTAGTAATTTGTTGTTTCTCCATGCCTTTACTGGGTGTGACTCAACATCCAGAGTATTTGGTATTGGAAAAAAGACAGGGTTCGAAAGAATTGTCAAGAATGATAAAGAGATCAAAGACTTCTCAAAAGTTTTTTGTTCACCAGAACAATGCAAGGATGATGTGGCATCCAATATTGTTTAATGGAAAACAGACTGATTCTCTGGCATCTATCAGGTATAATATGCTTTGCAAGAAAGTTGCAAGAGCTAAGACTTTTGTCACACCAGAAAGACTGCCACCAATCACTTGGCCTGTATATTTCATTCCCTGTGGACTTACTATCAGGTTATGGAGTGGATGGGCAGGAGTAATGAAATGGAGCCATCTGATTTGGGATGGAGGGTAGACAAAGGAAAACTCATTCAGGTGATGACAGACAAAAGGCCTGCTCCTGATGTACTAATCCAAATGGTTCACTGTAACTGCACAAGAAGGTGTCATACTCTAAGGTGTACCAGCAAAAATCATGGGCTGGAATGCACCAGTGCATGTGGCCATTATCAAGTTGACAGCTATGATAATATGACCAATCAAGCTGTGAATGAAGATGATGATGATGAACAAGACATAAATTTGGCCAATTTTTAGGTTTCCAATGACCACCATCTAAATTACTAATGAAATTCTCCTTCAATTTTGACCTTTAATTCAATTTAATTCAAGAATTCTTTATTGCAGTAGGTGTTTTTACAATAAGGTGGTCCAACATTCTAAATAGATAAGTGTCTAAATAGGTCTTCCGTTGAGTGCCTGATTCTTGTTTTGAACTTTTAACTATGTTACAAGGTTACTAAGGTTTTCTAAGACTAGTACATAAATAGCAGAAGTTTGCATAATATAATATGATAGATGAGATGGTAAATAAGAGGTACAATAGTTTATGATGTTTGAATGGTTGATGACTACATATATGATTCACATAAGTATGGCTTTTAGTTCAGGGTTAGGTAATGTTGAGATTACCTTTCTACTTCCCTGGGTGTACAATAATGATACATATATAAACTGAGATTTCGATAACTGAGTATCCTTTAACTGGTTTCAATAACAGTGTTTGCATTAACAGTAATTGAGAAATAGCACTGGTAATGAGTTGTCAAGGGGATGGTCAGGAACTAAGATAAGTTACCCTTCCATCTAATAACAGTATAGTGGAGATACAGCATGGATGATGAGATGTCTAGGGCATGGTCAGATACTAAAACAAGTTACCCTTCCATCCCTAGAGGTGTCTCGATTCGGGCAGAGGAGGGGGCACACTTGTGTGTGTAATATGCAAACTAAATTATCTAAGACACATTTAAGGTTGAAGTAGGGTCATCATCTCCATTGAAGTAAAATTCAGAAATTGCTTTTGATCTAAAAAATGACATGGAATTATATAAGGACCTAGTGCTAATTGGAGTTTAGGTATGATATTTGCATTTCCTGGCAGCAGGCATAGGGAATTTTGACCTTGAAAATGACCTTAAAGGAGACAAATGACTTCAAAAATGGAATCCTCATACCTGAAAACCTAGTTAAAGAGGTATTATACATGCATCTCGTCCTAATAGGAGATGAGATGTAAAATTCTTGTCGCTCGGTGGCGGCCATATTGGATTTTGACCTTGAAAATAACCTTGAAATAAAAAATACATTCCAAAAATGGATTCCTTGTGCCTTAAAACCTAGAAAAAGTACCATCATACATGGATATAGTGCTAACAGGAGCTGAGATATGACATTACATGTAGATTTAGCCCTGTATTTTGGTGCCTAAAATCACCTGTGGCAGCCATTTTTATTTTTGCGTTTTTTTGTACTTTCCCGTGATCCGATTTTGTCCTACTTTTGATATGTTATTCAGGGCACCTGATTATACAGGAAAAACCAATAAAACGCTTTGTTGCAATTTGTTCAGGGTAAAATCCTATATTGACTCTACTAATAGCTGAAAACTAGGTAGGGGTGATTCTTTTTCTTTTCTTTTTTTAAACCTTTTTATCTGTTTTAGGGAACCACCATCCAGGAACTGGACTGAATTATTTTCTGTCTATTCCACAAGAGTAGTTGTTTTAAACATGAGAAAGGTACATTTTAAGAGTTTCTTGTTCAGAAGACTTGTTTTCCGGCTTTAATTAGCTTTTTTTGTCTAAAAGTCATTTTAAAGAACTATGGACGGTCAAAGACAGTTTTAGGTCGGGTACGTTTTTCTAGGTGTGTGTGTGGGGGGGGGGGGGGGGGTAAATCGGAAACACAACTATTTATTCATTTTCCACTGTATTAGTTCTAAATATAAAGGCGTTTTTGCCCCCTCCAGTACTCCAATTGTCTCGCTGGCCATGTATGTTTTCTCAATCCTCTACAACCTTATCTGAACTCAGAACAAACATTCATTAATCTATCATTCTCAAGTGCTTGAGACACCCAAGAATTCCCTATGAAGGAGGAATGATCCATCATATTTGGACGTGGGCATGTATGTTCAGGCTTTCTATTTGAAAACCCCTAAACAGGTTGTCTTGGCATTCAAACCTTAAGAATATAGCATACCCTTGACTGTGTCACGCCTATCCTTGGGTCATTGCAGTAGCGAATTCCTATGTAAATATATACTGAAGATAAGATGGTGATTTACTCTTCTATAATTTGGCACACTTGCGGAAGTGTATCTGTCTCTTATATGTCCGCTTAATTATCCGCTTGGAAGGACTTTGAAACTAATGTATCAATGAATAACTGATACAGGGTTCGTGGCAAATATTTTTTTTAAAAATCTACTCCATTGTCATTATCTGGCTTTGAACGTGTTTCCTACTTCAAGGTATTAAGGTCAAGGGGACTAGACTTATTTTAGAATGATACAAATATGCGAGATTACTCGTGATCAGCAAGAGATATATAGTTTGTATTCTTTGACCAAGGTGCGGGTTTGATAAGCCGCACGTAAGAAGGCAAACCAGGGAAGGGCTGGAATGCTAAGAAGGCAGGTTTAAGTCTCATATTATACATTACTCACTATTTTTTTAATATAAATGTCCCGCCTCTTGCAATGTGCCATCTGGGTACACACATCAACATATTCTAAGGAGATACTCCCATCTTTCTTTTTCTATAAAAAAATGTTGAAAGGAAATATGCGTGCAAAAAGGTAATAAATCATATTGAATATATCAGTTTTCCTCATTTGAAGCTACGCAGAAGAGTGGCGTGTCACCTCCCGACTAAATGAAAGATCGTTGTTTTTTCCCCACGGTACGGCCTAATCTTATACATCTGAAATCCTACCTACGGAAATGTTGTGCACATCAGTTTAAGGAAGATTGATTTCTCTTCAAACAAATATTCTTGGTATGCTCCTGGGTTTCTTATGGTTTATTACTATGACTCGTAAGCCAATGAACCCAGTTGTTTGGATCATAAATGTAAACAAACATTGGGGAGGGAAAGGGCAGCCATTAATAAAAGGATCCTTAAAGTAGATGTCACCCTGTATTGTTCGGGGTATGTACAGTAGGCAAGATCAAAGGAAAGCCACTCCTGGAGAGTGAACATCAAATCTACCGCGTCAGACGGACGTGTATGTACGACAGCTCAGGTTTGGTCATTGCTTATATCTTGTCTGAGAATATTGATCCCATTATATTCGCAATTCGTAATATTATCATACTTCATTGGCGTAATCTTTACAAAAGGCGCCATTATCAAAGTCATTGGTTTTATTTTTGTTATCTTGCAACTGGATTTTTGCAACCTAAATTTAAACGTTGGGAAGTCCTTAACCACCACCTGGCGAATAGTCGTTGGTATAGCTAAATATTGTATGCACTATCTACATAACACTAGTTACGTATAATATATATGATATCATGATATACCAATGTATAATATATTTGATATATAGGTCGTATATAACTGGGGGTTTTTAATGTGTTTTTCCCTTGCCCTCCCTGACATGAGGTGATCCTTCCCCACCTGTGTCCCCTTATAAATGATGCACTTATATATTCCTGGATCCTGTCTAGTGGGGTTTCTCACCTATACGATCGTGACTTCCTGACGGAAGCAAATCTCCTTCCATTTTTAGATGCATTGCCCGTTCGACAAGGCCACATTACCGTTACATACCTCTTATATTTTATATCTGTCTGGGGATTTTCAATTGTCCTTGAATATGGAGCTCTAATTGAATGGTGCCCCATTGCAGTTACATACTAGCCAAGTCAAGGGTGTTGCTGCAAATAATTCTTGCCATGAACTGAGAATAAATCTCTACGCTTACAAATAAAATGGGGGATACAATAGAGGTTTGGGACCTCTAAATGACTCGCTGTTGACCCAAAGCGCATGTCTTCAATGGGGATATGCATACGACTCCTTAAAAGAACTAAAGAATATATACGTCATTCTGAACACATGGTGATTCAATACACACAATTCGCCAACCCATATTGTATGCCAATGACAATGTGTGCCTATAAACACAAGCTTCTTCGACAAATGAGGTTTTCATGATTTGTTGCATAGGTGTTTTCATTGCTTCCCATTCCTGACGGCTTATTGTCCTTATGAGCTTTGCTTGGCTGGGGAAAGGAAACCACAGGTATTTCTCGCTCGACTGAAGGCATTTACACAAACTTTTCTTCCCATGGCTGAAATGAAGGGAGTGGGCGTTAAGGGATTGCGATTGGCTAAAGTTAAAATGGGGTAAATTTAGGGTTCTAAGAAATATTTTATTCTATCTAGTTGAGTCCGTAATAAAATAAATAGTGGTAGTCAATGCGGCGTCTCAAGGGGATGAATATGGACCTTCAAGGAACCAAGGGGGAGGGACTTATCTGACAAATTCTTTTTCCAAGGAAGAGCAGTGAATCTTTTATATAAATATATATTTAAGAAAGCCCAAATCAATATTCATATTGATTCGGTATTTTTATATCCCTCAGGCTCAATGTTCCACCAGTTACAATAACAAATTATAGTAAATGTGAAAAATACATTTGACTTATTCAACCCTGCAGAGATGATAAAATGTTACTCAAATTTGGTGTTTTGAAATCCTGACTGGGTATTTAGTCCTTTTTTGGATCTATATAGATCTTAATTCCTTTGGAGGGTTAAACGCTGACCAGAAACAATTACATCTATTATTGGTAAACACTACACTAACACACTATATACACACCAGTCGTGCATCCAACTTCCAGTTGAATATACACAGCATTCACAAAGTTATCAGAACATTTTATGCTAGTGTGGATTTAGCATTATTGGGGGGAAAGATGCTGGCTAAGTATGGTGAAAACTGATTGTTGTCCTCCGCTGGTGCCCACTCATGCAGAACAAGGGAGGTATGGGAAAGTGTGGTGTTAACTAGTTTTGCACAGGGTACTTTAGTTGGCCCCACAGAATGAGGAGGGCAGCACTGGCTGGAGTTGCAAAATCACTCAAGTGTAACTATAGGGCTATTCAGCATTCATGCCATAGGTCTCACCAACGTTTATCATTCATAGTGATGGGTAATTGCTAAACCATATGTATTTGAATAAATTTGCTATTATTAATTTATTAGCCAATAACATGAACCTAAATGGTAATTTTTATTTGCTGGGTGCCTAACCGCAGTATTCATTATATTCATAGACAATTCCCAAATTAGCACCTCCAAGAATAAATTATTGAATCCCTTATCATGAAATGGCAACTTAAAGATTGCAAAGTAATAATACATACCAGATTTCCCTGTTTAATTCTAAAAAAACATTTGTCTTACCCACTTTGCGACCGTTAATTAGTGCCGTCTTAAGTTGGAAAGAAATATCCACCCCAGTACCCTATTTCTGAGCCATCCTTTTAGCCCCCTCGCTCTCTGTATGAATGGGTGAGTGAATGTGTGTATATACGACTATGTCAAGCACACATACGCATGCATACATTGTGAGGAAGACAGCCCCAAGTAAGTCCCCACGCTGAATGGAAAGGAAGCCTAAACTCTCCACTACCTATATCCATACATACACCTCCTGGATCACGACCATTGACTTCATATGGAGTAGAACTCGGTTTGGAGAGAAAGGTGGTTCTGTAATTCCTCTAAAAAACTAAAAAAATCAACCGCGGTGTAGACAAGTGGGAGTTGGCCAAGCCACAGAGACGGGAGCTATAGAAGGAAGAGGGGTGCAATTACCTGCGGAAAGGTATTCCTATTACGTACAGTGACCCCTGCTGTAACTCGGTTTTACATCTGTCTGATACAGAAATACTTTGACAATGCCATTAGCAACTGTCGACAAGAAATCCTGAGGTAGATTCCTACCTGCTGCATAGATATAACATCTATGTTGCTACTTGGTTTATTATACAGCAGCAGTCTGGTATAGGATTTTATATATGAGGATTTAAGCATCCCGAACACGTTGGATCGCTACTGTGTATATACTTTCACGTATGTGAGTGGGAGATGTTGTTAAAGGCTGCTTAAATGTGGAAACTTCCTGGAGTCAGGATGAAGCTCTACATGGATAACAATGCAGACTTCTTCTATACTCCCCTGTCACATTCAGGTAGGCTGATTGATAGATATCATATTGCGTTAAATTCAGAATTTCAATCGATCTATTACAATCGATTCTATATCATACTATATGTACTCCTGCCGTCTAATTTTCCCAGGACTGCAGGGCCACAATATCACATATTATCATATATCTTTATATTTGTTTGTGTTACATGCATTCTATGTTGGATTGTTCATGATTAGGATTACAGCCCTGCTTTTGACATCACGATTTGTTAATGTAGGTTCTTGTCCGTCGCCTGTAGGTTATATATGCTTAATGTCACATTGTTAACAAGAAAATCGTTGAGGATATCGACACTAGGTTGTAAATTCAATTGTACATACAGCTTTAGACAATATCAAATATTTCTGTTTTTGTGGAAAAATGATTCCAAAAATTACTTGATCCTTTAGACGAAGAGCGAGTTACATCTCAAGAATCAACCTTGAGCTTCTTGCATCAGCCAGGTTTCAAATGACATTATAGATACTTTGTCGGCTATATACTGTATATGCTTGAGGAGCTTTGAGGCATGCCCCCATTAAAAATGTGCACATAATTGATACCTTCCTTTATATTAGCAGTTAGGTCTAGTCCAAGAGCGATCATATAAAAGCTACTAATTGTAATGGTTGACTGCGACGTGGGTATGAATATGAATGATCCTGAAAGTGTCATGTATTGTATTCATAAATGTGCCCAGTTGAGTGTTTTGGATTAATATGTAATTATAACGTTAATCCCGCGACCCTGGATTTAATTAATAGTGTTTAATGAGACCCAACTGCATCACACTTACCGAAATATTGCAACAACTTGTATGACAAGGTCAAGACAAATTAACTCCACCAGACATTTATTAGCCATTCATTCATTTATGTATGATGTGTCCTTTATCTCATTTGTCGCTGGTTATTTATCATTCTAAACTAGATTTTCCTCCGCCGAACATTGACTGAAACTGTCCAACATTTTGGATAACCACAATTTCACCAAAAGGTTTAAACCAACAACTTAATAGCATTTATACCACCGGTTTTATTTACCAATAAGCTGTCATCGTGGAAATGGATATGATAGTGTTGATTTACCTATAATATGGGGTTAGTGTAGTACGGTCCTTCTGGCTGGGAATTCCTCCTGAGAACTTTAATATTCCCAGGCTTTGATTGAAATACCTGCCATACTTTTACGCCTAAAACATTGACTGTATTTGGTATGTATCCTTTATCCACCAATCTATATCCTGTGGTTCCGTTTCTATTGGCAAATTGCTGCAGATAGTCCTTCTAAACGTTCTAGCTATGTTATACAAACATTCAAGCGCCGGGGATTGATCGATGCACGGATAATCTTACGTTTCATAATTATGCTTCATTTGTATTTCTTTTCATTGTCATTATAGCTGTGGCATTGGACATTTTTATTTATCAGTCAAAAAGTGTTTCTAAATTGATTTTCATTGCCCTTCATTTACTTATACATTGTTCTGCTTGCGAACGGATCTTTAAGCCTTTTATGAAACTGCAGTGATATTCTTGAGACAACATTGTTGTAATCATTATCCAATTGAGGTGTAAACGGTCGGTATATTTTTATCACAGTCGCGTTAATTACCACTTCGTTATACAGTCTTATTATACATGTGGTCTGTATTTTAATGATCACTTACGCTACCATATTTGGATCATATACTTCTTCTCTTAGCCTATATAGACGCTGTCGGCATGTATGCCTCGTTATGTTCTTACCCCCTACTCTGCGCAAATATTGAAGTGGTCTTAATTTGCTTTAACTATGAATCACCCAGTTGGGCCGTGATGTGAGGATCGTTTGTATATCATACCCAAACTCGCGATTCAGCATTATATAGGCCTTTAATCTTCCCCTCATACAGTGCGCAGGCATTTAGCTCTTGAAGTGTTATCCCGAAATTATATTGGGATAATAATACTTATGATTCCATGTTAATCCCTACAAGTATTTTCAAGTTAAGGCTTGGTTTATAAATTCCAAGGACAGATTACAACACATTTGACATAACAAATTGGTGTTAATTAATGCAGAAGTAGAGGTTAATGTTGTTTGAAATAGGCAGATTAATGTATACCTTACCTTGCATCTCGCTATATTATTAAAACTGTCTATGTACTGTTTTGATCCCTTTCACTCATATTCATATTTCCTTGTTTTTGTGGGCACGATGCGACTATGGGAATATGCTAACTCATTACCGTGCCGACCTGACACATGCAATGAATTCTTACGTTGGTATTTCATGGTCTGCTTGCACTGTAAAATTGGTGGCCTAATCTACTGTTTCCTCATGACACAGACTCATATCGCGCTAAGAGTGAATCACATATATACCGTTGTTATTAGTCTAAAAATACTTTCTGAACGTGTTTAGAGCAGCATAATAGTTTTACTACTAAATTTTAAATTATGTTCTTGTGTCAACGCACTTTATCGACGCTAAGAAGTCTGAAGTTCTATCTGAACGTATTTACTGTAGCATAATAATAGTTTTTTTTTCTAAATTATAAGTAGGTTCTTGTGTCAATGCACTTTATAGGCGCTAATTTACATGATTATAAGGTAAGCTCAGATTTGGGGAGTTTAGCTCAAACTTACTTTCTTTCAAAGACAATGATTCTAAAGAAGGCCAACATCAAACATACGATATACCGGTGTTGTTTATTGATCCCCTAGCCCCCTCCCCAACCCCCACGCATTCGTCTCCAAATCTGGGATATAAAGGGGCTCTTAAATCCACAGATTTCTGTCTTCCTTGTGGTATTAAAGAATCTCAGGAAGCGTTCCAGAAATATTTACATTCCAACTGCGGGGCATTTGTGCCCGACAGAAAATACCTGTTCTGACTTGTGGTCAGGCCACTTAGTAAATTAATGGGGGTCGCTCGGACACCGAGATAATGAAGTATAATGATATGCAAAATAAAGGCCAATCATCAGTGTCACAGAATAGCCTCACGGCAGATGTTTAAACTTCCTATAATGCCCTCTAGACACCACTTAGACCCCCGTCTGACTGTCAGGGTAGGAATCATTTAGAGTTGGACAAAATTGTGATAAATAAGTTTCCTTTTAGCTACTGCATCCTCTGGCCACCCAGCAAATGGGTATTTGGGGTAAAAATTATAGGGAGGCATATGGGCAATGGAGCCTGGTAATGATCTATAATTATATGCAGGTTTATAAACTCTTTATTGTAATAAGCAGTTGTCAATAGTGATTAGCATATTTCGACCAGCCTACTGTCGTGCTGTTTACTATTACCTATATCGATCAGTTTGTTTGTTTATTCTAGATCTTGCAGTGTCTGTTAAAGGGAATTAATCTGTTCTTAATTGAATCTAAGTTCATCTACGACATCTTAATATTTTAAAACGTGTCTAGATATCCAGGCTAACAGGAATGATACATATTTACAAATTCTTGATTTAATTTATTCATCACGAATAATTGACCGACGTTTACAAACAAAGGACATCTTGATGATATGCAAAGAGGTTAATCCCACGGCCTGGAATGAGGTTATCTTGAGGAGTGAGGAACTGTATGTGTTGACTGATATTATATAATTAATATTAGTTCGACCCATATGTTAATTAGAAATTAGTCAACAGTATGGATTATAGGGTATGTGGGATGGTGTGATGGGCAGGGTGTTTTATGGTTTTGTGACGTACTAAATTGCACATAGTGTGCATATGATGCAATGGTCAAGTATATGTGTATACGTCACTTTGGTCAAGTGGTCATTTTAAGGATTTATTGGTCAGTCAGCCAAACTTCAGGATCTATCGCCAAGTGGTCGAGGATAAGGGAGTGGAGTTTGGGGTCTTCTTGCAGTTGGTATTTAATACATGTGCTTAGTGTGCATTTCTTGTTGGAATGATATCAAATTTTATCTTATAGGTATGCAGTCTGGAAATCCTCACATTTTTCAAATTTACCCATAATATTCGGCAAGGATTCTCAGTCGGAATCTCAAACCCGACAATGTTGTGAAGATGGAATACTTATTTGGGATGAAGCGTGTTTTGCATGAAAGCGAAACAGATTGCCCCTCATAACATATTTATTCCCCTTATTTAAACTAAACTGAAGTAATTTCCTTTCTAATTCATTGCTTTGGGTGTTCCCCTCGTCATTAGACTACACCCTCTTAGTCCATTATATGTGCTCTTTCGTGAACCCTAGCAAACAAAAGCCTTCGCGCCATTGTTGACATTGGGTATGGGAGGGAAACGCTAGGTGGACTACAGCACGACTGCTACCAAAGGTCCCATTCTCTTCCCTTCTGAACCTGTTTCAATATTGATATTAGAAACAAAACTTTCTGTTTTCCTTACCCGAACGACCAGTATTTTATCTTGGGAATGCGAAGGAACGATTTCTACAGGGGGAAAGGCTTGTTGTGGTGTGAATGGTCTGGGCTTTTCTTGTCCGCAAAGCAGTTGTTTTAGTTGCAAACCTCTAGATTAGCTGACGATTCTCGTGCATTGTTTGACGCGTGCGTGGCTTAGCATGCACGTCGTATTTTTAGGTCATTTCATGACTGCTGTAGATCATGATAAAAACCTTGTCGACTCATTTTAACACATTTTCGTATTCATCTATTCAATATATTCTAGAATGACACGTATACACTACCTAGTTGTAAACCACTATATGATGTGCATTTCGCTAATATCAAAGTGCTAGAAGGGTTCCATTTAATGTCCAGCATCCCCGACTCTGAATTCTTTCACTCTATCGACTAAATAGTCTTGACCATTTTCTTCCCAAAAAAGTATACTTCAGACTAAATTAGTAAAATTCAAGGTAGTGTTTAGATTTCAATTTCCACTGTTTCATCCCCACAATGCAGCCTTCAATCTCAGTATTTGGAATGGGGAGTTTTGAAGTCGATGTTCTAACTGTTATCAGTGCCTGTGGTAGCATATGTTATTACCTATACTTATTACTTATCAGCTATACCAATACCATATCAGGCTTTTATGGCCAGCTCCTGTCCAATCTACTCAGTCAAATCCCCAATCAACAACTGAGTTAGTGAATTTGTAACACTAATATAACCACTAAAACCTGATAAAAGTATTTTTATCCCAATATTAAGTTCAATATTGCTAAAAACTTGAGAACATGGCGCTGTTGCCATTTAATTAAATAATATATCGTCATTTTCGAATCGTGTGAAATTCATATTTGTTCGATGGTTTTATCGCTTCAAAAACGCAAGTCACCACACTCTTTTCTTGGCAAGGTCGTGTTCTGTACACAAATCAATACATTATATTTGAGTTTGTGTTAAATAGTGAGTTACATGATCGCATTGTCTGGTATGGAAGCAGTGGGGAGGGGTGGTGCAGTGGTCTAAGGTGCTTTGAACCCACAGGTATGCCAGCGGTGTGGGTTCGAATCCCGCTCGGGGCAGGTGTGCTATTTCTCCTCCAGGCCAAACGAGACGTGGCCCTTTGCTAAAAGAGCAAGTATAAACATCCGTTAGCATCCTGCCAGCAATAGATGGCAGTATACTACCCCAGGAGTCAGTAGAACACCAGCTATAGGAGCTAAACTAAACAGCCTGTAATGCATAGTACAACAAAACTAACTATCGTTTTTTTTTTCATTTTTCTTCCAACATCCTTATTATGATATCGTATTTCTCACATATGGTAAAAGATTGTGTCATTCCGGTTGTGTTCCATTCGAGGCACTCCCATAGAATACCACCATGTCATCCCCTGAGTTGCAGGAAAATAAATTACATATTTATCGAACAATAATATGCTATCCCTGGCCACATCTAGGCATGTGCAAGCAAAATAATAGTTTTAAATTTCCTCTGATTGCTTGTTTATCCGACTAGTTGCTAAACTATATGGCGATAATTATTCCATGACCTTGTGAGTGAGGCATGGATTGTGATGATAGATATAAATATTGTTTCTCCATGAGCTATGAATAAAACATACATGAAGAAACCCGACCCTGTTAGTTTTCCTTGGCCTTTTAGTGGTCATGGTATGATAGTGGTGCGTCAGAGAACCCTGATGCTTTATCTATGATAGAGTGGCACTCCAATTGAGATAAGCTTAAACATGTCAGGAGATATAACTGGTACGCATTGCTTTGTTAAGCTTATTACACTTAGGTTCTAACGACAGTGCATACGGGAGCGTCACTATATCCCCTCATCCCATTATACTTTGGATTAATAAGAGAATTAACAACGTTGAACCAGAGCGCTCACAGACTATTCTCTGGATTCATTCCGTCTGAGTGTTGAATATCATAAACTAACCTGGAATTCTATACTGTGGCTGGTCTGAACATGGATTAGAAATGGCCTTCCTGGCTATTGGGCCTGACTCTTGATATAAGTATAGATCCTAACGTTATCCCAAATCAGGGGATATCCTTCTAAGTCGTACTAAGATTCGGAATTGTGGCCTTTCTCTGCAATCATGTTGGAGGTAACTGCTGCAACGAAAAAGGAGCGCCTTACTCCCAGCTCCTCTACTGAGCTCTCCGAGCTGGATAGTCGGAGTGTTTTCTCATCGAGTGAATCCTTAGAAATGAAAGATTATGCTTGTTTCTATGACGATGACTCGTTTGATGAAGGTGGTAGATGCCATAGTCTGCCTACAGACATTCGTAAATTATCGGATGCTACGGAACTATCCGAAGCCCAGGCCCTTCTACCCAAATCCGACAAAGAACTGGAGCGGAGGTCTTCTACGGGAGCGAGACCTAAGCTTTCTAGAATTTTTAGCAGGGATATCTTTCCAAAGAGGCGCTCATCCGCTGAATGCACTAGTCAAAAAGAAAAGTGCTCTCAGTTGTCGGAGAAGACGAGGAGGTCTTCTGCCGAAGCTAGTATCAATATGAGTCGTTCTTCCAGTGAAGATATGCCCGATGGAAAAGTCAATGACCTGGAAGATAAACCTAAAAAGGTTTCAAGAAAAGAGTTTCTGAAGGCAGTAATGCACAAAAGGCAATCGTCAGCTGACAGTTCTTTGTTAACATATATTAGAAAGGATTCAACGGGAGATGGCACTAACCCAAGCCCCCCTGTGTTGCGTCGGATTAAACGAGACGCTCGCTTTAAACAAAGACCTGTATCTCTTGACTCTACTATTAAAGCAATTACGCCTAAAATGCAATCGCTAAGAACTAGTTGGTTAAATTTTACAGGACATGAGGAACCCTTTGCCATCAAGATGAGCCATGTGCGGGATGCTACGAGGGGTCCCGATGATCTACCTGTCGACGTGGATACCAATGATAACTCCCTTCCCTGCAAGTTCATCCTTAAGCAAGCAAAGAAGGACCCCAAGGTTTCACTTGGTAAGTAACATTTTTATTTATTTATTTCCTGATAATGTGTTACATTTTCAGATATTTTACACACTTTATGAAAGGTCCTATATTTAACTTGACTGCCATTGCCATGAAGCTTAGCATAAATTTGTGAAAAGTAATTTGGTATTTGTTTTATATAATTATTTCAAATTTGTATTGCCTTATTCATTCATTGATTACTATATGTGAGCACCCACCCCTTCACTGTATTTTAATCGAGGTCCTGTTCGAATTTAAACCAATTTGAATTCGCATATAAAATCCCCTTGGGTGCTTAACAATGGGATCAATGTTAAACAGAAATAGTCCACCAAGATCTTTAGGGGAGCCTTAACCTTAGGTAAAGGGCATATGATCCCAGCATTACCACTCCCTTAGAATGACTAAGGGTTTAAGTAGTCGTTAATATAAGGTGAAATCACTGCAGGGGTGTTGTTATTGATATCTGATCTTTACCCCAATATATTCATGTCCTGGAAATCCCTCTATTTTTCCCCCTGAATGACACTTCTAGGGAGATGCAAGCATTGTGTTGATTGGCGGTGTTGCCGCCATATTGTTACACTTGGGCGGATGCATTTCTATGCCTCCCTACTGGTCTGGGCTATTACTTCTATAGTATCAGTGTTTGGGACGTTATTGATTCCCTTGACAATGAGTATTCCTAGGGAGAGGAGGATGTTTCAGCCATCTTATTTCATACCCCAGTAATCAAACATGGACCTTCACTCACCTATACCTCCAAGCCTATGTTAAAATGGAAGGTCCGGGGGCATTTGAATTCACTTGGGGTGACACCGCCTACACCCCAAGAGTGAATAATATTATTGTGTTGAAGCTGGTTATGATTACCAGTAGAGTAAAATTGATCTCCATTAGCACTAGGTAACGCATGTATTCCTAGTTTTACAGAATACTCTTTTGACTATCATGCAGTACACATTCAATAATGGCAAAAGATTGTCCATATAGCACAGTTTATATTGATTAATTGCGGATTGTCTTTTGTGTATTTATTAGGGTAATATACATAACAAAGATCTGCTATTTTCCACCTAATTGTGTGGTGTACAGCTGTCAGGGCCGTGTAACTGATGTTCATTTCCAAGAAGCTAACAACCAATAATTGTTACATACAGCTAACCGCGGGCTGTCGGAAGACTCGTAGATTGTCTCACCACTAAAACAACGCAACAAGTGGATCTCTTACTTTCCCTATCTATAGTATTCAGTGACTAATCCATGTTGTGTGTGTATTGGGTCAGGTATCTCCAGTTTAATTTGACATTTTATGGATTAACTGTATCGTTGATATCAGATAATCTCCTATTTGTTCTGTAAGTCATGTAGGAGGAGATTATAGGGGCAATGATGGTTTGTTACATGTTTGTATTCATGTCCCGGAATCCATCTGTGTACAAATGTGTACATGGTTATACAGGATATAGTATGTGAAGGGATTGGTCTTTATATCATCCCAAGTCATATATGTCATGTATTGAGAGGTCCAATACAATGTTGCACGCTTATGTACGCTTGTATAAAGGCCTTAATGTGACCATCCCAGACGTCTTGTAAAACTGTTATATCAAAACAGGTTCTTGCATAGATTCTTGCATGTGATCTATGTTCCATCGGGATCATAGTACCAAATGTGTCATCCACAATACAACCAAAAACCCGAATACGTTTGAAATCGAAATTTATAGTAGACTGTAGGTGGATTCTTTTCAGTTATATTTTGTCAACGTGTGGTGTCCCTGGCCGGCGTCCAAAAAGTTATGTTGACACTGTTTTTGTTTGGCTCTTGAATTGAAACTTTCCGGGAAAAGCGGGTCTCGTGGTGTTAGAACCGTATTGTTTACCGCAACACAATTGCTACATTCAAGTTGCCCTTTTTAAACGGACAATATCACAAAAATGGGCATTCTCTTATAAATTATATTACCTAGTTGATTGTTTGTCTAGAAACATTCTGGATGATTTTGTAGCCAATTTCCACGGTAAATTCTGACGATGAAGTTTGATTTGTGACATTATCTTGAGCGAATATCGAAGGCTGAACCAGTTGATTTGCACTGAGAAACATCGAGATGCCTTGGAAGGGAACATGATGAACCTTTACTAATGTTTCATCATTAGGATTAATTTGACAAGTTAGTGCATGCTGGTACAGCTATATAAACATTCGCTTCTTCGCCCTTTGCTCTTTCAAGTACTGCCAGCGAAATCTAAATAGAAACTCGGGGAGTGTCCCATGTTTTACTAATCATTTAAGAGTAAACTATAATGTAATTCGCGGAACAGTGCCACTGTACTAGATGCAAATATACTTTGATTAATAAGTCTGCTATCGATTTTTCTTCGATTTGTTTTTAGTTGTGCACGTTATCTTTTATTTGGTTAACTCCTCAACGCTTTTGATAGCAAACCTTATTAATCAGAAAATGCCTGAAGATTTTTATTTCGCACTTATAAATGGTGATAAGATCGATATGGTCTGATTTAAAACATAGAAGTTTGTTTACACTGTTTACACTGTGACAATGGGGTCCTCAGGTAAAGCTATCTCGCCGTTATCTAACCTGCCTTACTTCAGTTGTCATAGAATTGATATCGCAGCATTCTATTATCTTTTGCTCCAAGATATTTTGCTGTTAAATCTTGCATAATATTATTCGGCGTTGCAAAAGTACTCCAAATTTACGGTGAACTAGAATCTACCAACAAATACTGGCATCATGTTTGGTGTTTTATAAGGCCTTTGGACAAGATTAAAGTGGTCACCATCTTCTGGGGATTTCCATGATAGAAACCTCTTTGAAGCCTCTAATAGAAACATGACTTGGGGATTTACGACGTAGGTCTACCCATTTTGTTACATTTAGCCTAACCATCACGACTTGACTTAAATACACCCATTGTATCAGAGCAAAGATTATTTATTACTATACATCAGGACTGTTATTGTCCTGGATTCGTGGCATAAAAATTGGAATCCTTCCTCTTTGCTATCTTTTACCAACATGACATTCTGGAATTCCCTTGTGTATGTTTTGAAACTGCCCTGAAGTTGTGTATCGATACGGATGTATCCTTGGATACTTGGTATGCAATTACCTCACCAAAAACAGCCCTTGGCCAAGACTCTTTCATGCTATGCATTTTCATCTTAATTGTTTAAAGATATTGTGGTGGATTGGTGCATCCTTTTGGCAAGGGTTTTGTAATGACCCAGCATTATGTGGTCTTAGAGTGTATGGGGCTGATAGTGCCAGTACATGTTAAGGAGTGTCATGCACAAGCATCTCGTAAAATTATGAAATTTTTCCCCATGGTCTGTTGACAACGCCTAATAGCAAGGTTTTATGGAACCACAGACCATCCCAACCTTGGATGGGCATCAAAATATGTTTCTATTTACAGAAATAACGATGTAAATAGTATACACCAACATGTACTAGTGGACAAATTACCCATCCCTGGAATAAACTTAGGGCTACGCTGAAAAACCTTCTTCTGTATAATATGTCCACATCTTTGCTAAAAAGTTACATTATCCCAATAATCCTGAGCCACTTTTGCAATGCTTTGGCAAGTCCCAAATTTAACCAATATGGCTTTTACATTATAGTCTCTTATATCAAGTTACATTTTCCCGACTATATCTCCTTAATGCGAGTTCGGAGAAGGTATTTTTCTAATGGATACTCATACTAGGAAACGAAGCTGGCATCCCTGAATCCTTGATAGGCGAAATATTGAAATAAGTGTTTCCCGCAGTGTAGTTATGAGAAAACCCACACGGTGGCGTCCTGTAGCTGGAAGTGCCTCTTCCCTCGCTCTCTCCCCTACCAGCTTGGCACTGCGACCGAGTGTACGATCTCTAATTCCATATGACAGTTTAATAAGCTCCTTTGTTTCCTCTGCCCCTTTTCCCATTATATGCCATTTGTTTCGATATTATCCTGATATCTTGTGACACTCTGTCTCTATCGGAGTGTGGGTAATTTGGGCTACTGTTGCTGTGTCTAGACAGGCAGAATGAATATTAGCACTTCAGCAGACAGATTAATTGTTAATTGTGTCCTACCTTTTGGTATATATATTTTTGATAGAAAAATATATATGCTTGCTCCAAATAGAATTTGTATTGCCTTGAACTAAAAATCCTATTCGGTTCCAAAGAATTGAATTTATTCCTTTTAGTCGTCTGTGTTACCATGGTTAATAAATGAAAATGAATGCTTAGAGCGAGAAAGAAAGACAGATCTCCCTCTTTCCGGATTTCGGCCATTGTAGCACTTAGGACTGTCAATTATAGCCCCGAATAGCTAAACCTTTTCCACAAGTGGCATAATGGTTATTCGACTTCGATTCATTATAAGGTGTGTGGTGGTGGTGGTGTGTGTAGGGGGGGGGGGGGCGTAGACTAGAGAAATGCCCGTGTTTTTTGCTCAAATTTATCCACCAAAGGGACCACATCGTCGGAACACAATCTTACGAGTCCTCGTTGAAATTTGGACTTTGATGGGCGCAGTGAACATTGGGACGCACCTTTTAAAATATCCCGAAAAGGACTTGTCATATACACATTACTCATTAAATTTCCTGGTTTATAGCCCAGTATTTTATCACTGTGATGTCCAAATCAGAATGCAAACAATTGTCGTTAGGTTACTTCCTTCCATAGTGAGCTTATCTGACCAAAACATTTCCTCATTGTTTTTGCCAGGAACTCATTACGTGAACCTTCCGTTAGGACTAATTTATCTTTTTTCCTAGAAGGGCTTAGCTCATTCAAACATAACTCACGCTACCTTCCTTACGATATAAAAGTGATATACCATACGGAATATATAACAACCGGAACCCCGTAGTAGACTGTCAAACTTTTTATCCGGATGTGTCAGCTTTACTAATGGGGATCCCTAGAAATGTGATTGACAAGCATGCGGACTATCTCTCACCGTAAGAAGACGTACGTCACCTGTGAATTTGAATGATCACGAAACTCATTTATTAGCTCAAAGAATGTCGCTTGGTTGGTTACAATATGACAGTCCCTAGGCTACCTTCGTATGAGTGTATATTTATATCTCATTCATGCAAGTTAGACGCGGGTAACATTTAAGCGACGTCACAAGACTCAATGATGTCACTACGATGTCACGCCTCTTTGCTCTTGGCCCCCAGCCCTCTGCTGCTCAGACACCTGCGTTTATTCTTACACATTTATCAAGAAATGCGAGAATGTTCTGATTATTTAATACGCATGCATTATGGAATTTCACTGAATTAAATGATCAGATGTGATGTTGACGAATTATGTCTTGTAACAGGAATTGAGAGATTATGTATGGGTATTTTGCGAGAGGATGTATTATGACTTCAAGTGCCAAAATGAGCCTGAGGGAACCTTATGTATATATTGTATGATTCAAGACTTTGGGATCCGGAGAGAAAGAGAGGAAGGAAGGCCAGGCCGACCTGGTTGGTTGGATCTCTCTCTACCGTTATACTTGTGCCTATGTAAGGCCATGTGTATGGTGGCTGTGTGCGTTACCGTGCGTGGATGTGTGGTGGGTGGGAGGGAGGGAGGGACTGAGGGAGGAGGAGCTAGCCTCCCACCCTTCCTTGTTGAACCTCCTCCACTCCTCTCTTTCCAGACTTTGCCCAAACCCCCCAATTAAGGAGCTGAGCCAGACTTTGCCATTCATACATACACACAAAACATATCCCGCTCTCTCTCTCCGGATCGCTCCCCTCCCCTCATTCATGGGCTCCTGCACACGGCCCGACCACACACCCATTCACACACACACTCACTACTCATACACACACCCATGCCCTGATGACACATACACCAGGGAGTGTGTGTACTCAATGGTATAGACCTCCAGACTGGTGGGTCTCTGCTAGTCAGAACTAACTTGGTGGCGCACCAAAACGCACCTCCGTAGATATATTCTTTACACTCACTACCCCAACACAAACAACACATACATCCACACCATGGAGGATTATTCTCGTCACTGAAACAACTCATAAAGGATTAACCTCTTCTTCTTCCACCACCATAAATTAAAAGGAAAATGGTGAATTTTATCTGGCATTTTTGGATATTTATTCGTTAATATCTTGGTGATATTCTATCGGGATTGTGAATTCTGGGAGAATATCAAAAGATCTTTTTGACTGGGAAATACACCATGCTTGCCATAATGTACGTCAAGGTCAGCGGCCGAGGTAAGAGTTCACGAGTGATTTTACAAATTTTTGTGATATTTTTTGGGAAAGATTATAAACATATTAATTTTGTAAAACAGAAAACAAACAAAAAAAACCCCAAAACACCAATGTTTTTATATATTCTGTATATTAATTGGAAAATACTTTTGTATTTGTTAAAAAAATATAAGTTGAGAAATAGTAACTTTGCGGGATGATTTTCATTATTACATAATAGCCATATGTCATAGCGTGTCCCTTCTTTTCATGAATAAAAACGTAAGAGTCTTATCAGATGCGATATGCCTCCTACTCTTAGCACTGAATAACCTTATCTGATATCGTAATTCTGATTACGTCTAAGCCCATGTGGTGAAGTCATTATCGATTATCTTGCTATTTAGAATGGTGTGACATGTCATTACTTTCATCTATATGAGGATCATCTTTTCCATTACGTGAAGAACTTTCAGTTACATTAGAAATTAAATCCCAATTGGGGATGTTCACCAGGTCTACCTGGTCCAGGGACCCTCTCCGTTTATGGAGATTCTATTGAATCAAAATATTTTCCCAGAGAATCCAGAACATTAAGCTGGTTAATGTCTAAAAATCCATGACTGGCTTTGATATGCATGTGGTTGATATCTTTGGATCTTGTGAAACATTAGTGTTGTTCAAATATTCTGTTACGATAAAACCAATATGTATTCTTAGCTGGGATTAAGAGATTGTGTTATCGCCAAATTTAAAAGTGTTTATGCCAAAGAGAATTTGTTTTCCAGATGGCAAAATAGTCCAATCAAAACAGATTTCTAAAAACAACATTAACGTCTTATGCAAGACATGTTTACCAATTGAAGCAAGAAAAAACAAGGGTTAAGCTGTTTATCAAGATTATAATATGCGATACACTTCAAGCTTCACCGATCCACATAATTGTTATATAACATCTACACTGAAGTTATATACTCTACTTGGATGCCTTCCTTTTTATTAGGGAATCTTACAAACTTTTTAATCATTCGTTTTTCCTAGGCTACTTCTATAATTTATGACATAATATTTTCTCAAGAGTTTTATTTTAAAGTGTACTCTCCTCCGGGGTTAACCAGTACCAAATATTTCATAATAGTTTCCTGAGTTTTGTCTCTGCTCCCTAGCATTTCCAATGTCTCGAGTGCCCCACACAATGATAACCCTTTTGATCAACGAGCTATTTGTACCGAATGAATACTCGGCTGACCCCTGCGTAAAGGGTTTATAAAAACATTTAATGTTTGGGCCTATGAGAATAGCCCAACTGTTGATACTGGCAGAAGGGCCAACGATAACAACTAACCCAGGTTGTTGTTCCCCTCTGCAATATTGATATTTATTTTGGCAAAAACAAGGTTTGGGGTCGTAGGGTGGAAGTTGGACAGAGGGAACGGATAAAATGATATTGGGGTAAAGTCACTTGAGAAAGTGCACTGTCGGCAAGGCTTGTTTCTACGTCCTTTCATCTATTTTATATAGATGCAACTAATTACCCTTTATTTGAATAAATATGATTGACCGTTCAAAGTGACTATGTTTCATTGAGCCTATTCACCTTTAGCTTCTAATTTGCATAGTATTAGACTATGTGCGGCGAATGGAAGTTCCTCTTTTGATAAGGGCAATCATGAAACCCTTTGCTAGGGCAATCATGTAGCCCTTTGCTCATCTACTTATGTATGCTTAGTGAACGGCTGTGCGCGTTTTGCATAGCTGAAGTCTGACCCCATGAAATTAGAATAATAAAATAAAGGGGAATAATAAAAGGCGTCGACTGTCAAGTTAATTTACATTAAGTTAGATTATCATAAAATTGCGAGTTGTTGCCTGCCGGGCTTGAAACAATGGAAAGTTAGTTTATTTCATGTGTGAATGATATAAAATTAAAATGTCTCGTGACTGGGGTGAATAGATATTCTAGTTTGCTAACAAAATTCTGGAGTGGAGGGGGGACTCCGACATAACGGTGGTTAAATAGTCATAAACGGTGTCTACCACAGAATGCCCGCCTAATGATTATTCATAATATAAGTGAAGTGGTTAGAGGGTTGAATTTTCGGAAAAGGGGAAGCGTGTCTGTCTCGGTCGAAGCAATGGGGGTCAGAATGCGTGGGAGTCTGTATTGATACCACCATCCTTCAATAAGCAATCAAAGTTTATACTATACATATACAAGTTATATGAATATTTTCTTATATAATGTTTTCGTTCCATTGTAAATATCTGACAAACATTTTTAGTACAACTATCAATTAATACGCCTCTACATCTATAAATTATAACGAAGTAAAACCACCTTGTGTCTCACAAACCTTGATGAATTTGCTCTTAATATACCCCAGTTAGGTAGCGACATTAAGTAATTAAGCGATGCCTCTAATTGGTGATCATGAATGGGTACGCGCTCTTCATCCTGTTCTTATTCAGGTTGGTGAGGCGAGTATCCGCGCTAACCACTCATCGGCGCGATATCTTACATCAATCCATTCATGTAGTTAATTCTGGGACCCAGAAAATCGGAGCCAGAACTCATTGTTTTAAGGTGTAACATTATAAGACACATATCATAGTTTACCATGCTGGTTTTATTTAATTATTTTTTATGATGGTGGTTATTTATTTTTGTTATATTTTGGGTGGGGATAAGTGTGTATTGTTTTTGCCAGAGAATGTGCCTCTTTAGTGACAAGAATGTATCGGGTAAGGCATTGTTTTGAGATCCCGGGTTTGAGATCTGAACGTGATGATTGAAACGCAACATTTCCCGACCAGATATGATTTACTTTGTCCAAGCAAACAAGATGTATCAGATTACACCACATGTCCATTACACAAATACCAACACACTTCAATGCTATATCAACTTTAGCGAATATGCATCTTCAATTTGGAACGTGTATCAAAGATATATGCCTAAGCAACAGCTATATATCATGTTCGTAACATGAAAACAGACATCAATTAGATTAGTCGGCTGATTGCTTGTCTTTTCTTGGTTTGATGTTCATCCAATATTTTGCTAAGAATGAGTAATGGTTGTTACGGGCAATATGTTGTTTTGACATTGCCATGTTGACTGGCGGTTATATTCTGAGATCTTTTAACATGTTTTAGCTTATTGGTCGAATACCACAAGAATTCATGTGTCACAAAGATGTCTAGGCGGTGTCACTTGGTGTCAAGTTACTTCCTTCTGTGATGACGGATCTGGAGACTTTCACTCCGCCTCCTTCCTTTCCAAGAGATCGATTCAGGATATGTCTTAACCATAAGTCACTCCATAAAGTGTCTGGTTTCGGCTATATAGATGTGCTTTTTAAATATTCTTCGAAAATTCATTTTCCTAAAGCTTTATTTATATATTTTTTATAAACTATTAGGAATAGGATGGGATCTAAATTTCGGCGTGGGTCCAAGATCTGTTTTATCTTTTATTATTTCCTTGAATGTGTTATCTTATACCGTCATCCAATGGGCATCGCATTCTTATAGAGATGACATTCAGTAGGAGTGAAGATCATTCTCTCCTTCTGACTTCAAGATGGAAAATCCCATCCGAAACAAGGATCTTCCATAGCTTTCTTTTCATAGCGCACATTTTATTTGGATCGGGTCCAAACCATTCCGTAATACTGCATCGGGTTCACTTCAATTTTCTCGTGATTTTCCTACAATTACCCTACATACCTGCCTCTGTTTTGTTATCTTGGCAGTTCGCCAGAAAAACAGGAAGAAAATGACATGGGGTAATTGGATCTGTAAATCTTTTGGTGTATACATAAATGTATACATGTACACAGCGCGAGCGCAGAGGAAGAGAAAGTTGACCTGAAAATATATAGAAATAATCACGACTTGGCGTCGATTCAAATGATAATTACACTCTGTTCCCGTGTGATCTGATACGGATTCATCACAATGATATTTCATCCGGGGAAATTTGTCATACTTTTATACGAGATCTTCGTTTGATTCGACCCATTGCCTTGCCAAAAAGGAACGAGTGACGGTATCAAACCCTACTTTCCAGCATCCCCAGCTATGACAAAATATCAAGAGTAATTAAATGCTTATCCCATATAAATGTCTGATGGCCAGGGTGGTTATTGTAAAGGATAGGATGGCTATTATAAGGCCTACCTGTCCTCTACCTGCCCACCACCTCTTAAATGATGGATCATATTATGCAGGCTAGTTTAGGACTAGTTGTTTATGGGCAATGCCCTGGCCCTTTGTCCTTTTCTGACTGGACACGTACAATAAAGGCGGACTGACGTTTAATGTGTCTCTCCACTAGCCTTGGGGTATAAGCTATAGATGCTGGACCTAGCTACAGTGACCGACCATTGCAGTATGGTGGTGGTGGTGGTGGCCTGGACAAACCCAGATGATGGCCATTAGAATATAGGCGAGGTTGGAAGAGGTGGGGGAGGGGGATAGTGGTGCCCAGGCCTTCCCTCACTTGGGCACAGCTATACTTGGGTCAGATCGTCAGAAAATATACATTTCATCTTCAGAAATCCTCTCAAATAACCCAAATTTAAGACAAAAATCAGGTTCAAAATATTGTTCTACATATCCGAACAGTTGTTCTTAATAAAGGCAATACCACATATCCTCAGATATACCTAGCATTTATCGTTTTTCAGTCTAATTAAGCACAATTCATTCAAAGTGCAGAGCTGTTAATTGTACATTTTTGGACGATCTGACAACCACTTGAGGAATGTGTCAGATATGGCTGATACCGATATAGATCAGTCATTGCTGATTACCCAAGGTCCAGATTCCTTACGCATAAATGCCAGTAAAGACCCTATCATTGCCTTTGTCTGTGTTTTTAATGCCGCCTGCCGCTGTATCCAGGCCCAGGGGCAGTGCTCGCACGAAATATTTAAAGCCCCAATACTAGGTGTATATGCAAATAGTAGGTGAAAATATGTAGACAGGCAGATTGTTTTATGACCCATTGAGGTTGATTTGAACAGATTTTTTTGTTAGAATGTGGTGTTTGACCATAGTTGGCTCAAGAGCACACAGGCACCCAGGCGTGGTCACTTTGCTCGTCATGTTGTTACCATGTATAATAATACCCAGGTGTAGTAGGCCTAAGTGTTGGCACCTCACAAAGTATGAATAAACCATTCGCTTCACGGCCATGCCCGTCAATAATAATTATAGAAATGAAATTCAATAAAGAACGGGAAAATAAGTATCTAATCTTAATTAGTATAATTTGTTAATACGCTATTTCACAAAGTTATTTTTT
Organism: Sthenelais limicola; assembly: GCA_942159475.1. Lineage (NCBI taxonomy): Eukaryota > Metazoa > Annelida > Polychaeta > Phyllodocida > Sigalionidae > Sthenelais > Sthenelais limicola. The sequence continues at coordinate 62,415,243 of OW804097.1, read as the reverse complement.
TTTAAATAAAAAAGTTGTTACTTGGCATAATTTCTTGGAAGAATAGTTATCCTCGAAGTAAAGATTCGTAATTTTCTGTGAGTCACAATGGGAAATTTTCACACCTCATGCGGGCGGATAGATGCGTTTTACATGTTGAGGAATGTGGGCTACAGGAGGAGGAGGAGGAGGAGTGGGTGCACCTGAATCAGGATGAGGAACCCAGCACCGGGGGAGGCGGGGGGAATTTTATGATTCTGCGCTCGTCATATATGAATATGATGTTTGGCAATGCCAAATAGCTTCTAGTGCTAGATTATGGATTATGATGGGAGTCAATAGGTACATCTAACCCAAACTTGAGGCCCTTTACGTCTGTTTTTATCCAGCTTGTTCTATGTTGATATTCAAAACGTTGGCATACTAGAACCCCTATTTATGGTATTTTATTATTTTATTTTTCAGATGAGTCCGGCTTCAAGAGAAGCAAGAAAAGTAAAAAGGGTGGACATGTGATTAGATTCTTCAGGAGTAGAAAATCTACGAAACAAGACGAGCAGATTACAGCACCTACTGGCAAATTGTTTGGACATTCGTTATGTGAAATTTCAGAGGAGGATGCTATCCCCAAACCTATCCTGGTAAGTTGTGGTATTGAAAAGAAAATATCATTATCCATGTTTAAAATTGTATTACTCTTCTTTAAATACTTCCACGTGATAATTCATTAACGAGTGCTAACTGGAAGGCCTGGACTTTCAACCAGATGATTGGCTACTCTTTTTGTCAAAATATCTCTTCTATTACTGTACGTACGATTACCGCGGCAAAATAAAAATTCTATTATTTATTAAACTCTCGTTGTTCTTTTTGCAGGACATGTTGCAACAATTATTTACGCAAGGTCCCTACACACCTGGTATATTCCGTAAATCTCCTAATCAGAGATGTTGTCGGGAACTTCGTGAACGTCTAGATAATGACGAAAAAGTCAATTTTGACGAGGAAATTCCCATTATTGTCACTGGTGGCACGCTTAAGGTAAGTTTGTTTGTTTTTTTAAAAAGAAGAAATCGAAATTACTTTAAATAACCTTTGACGAGTGCATATATGTTCATATGGAACTTTAATTGAAGTATAATGTACTCTCCCACCCTACATTTTAGTGCAGTTGTTCATGTCATTCAGTCAAGCTATTGATCGTTATTAATGTTAAGCATTGTGTGATTTTGCAGGACTTCTTGCGGAGCATGCCAGACAGTTTGTTATTGAGTGACATGTACGACAGTTGGATTGACATATTAGACATCCAGGACAATAGGCAGAAAGCTGATAAAGTCAAAAAGTAAGTTAATGCACCTAAAATAAACCTGTCTACGGTAATTGGTGTCTGATGTAGTGAGTCAGGGGCAACTTAACCAGCTTGGTTCTATATTAAACACATCCAAACCTAGAAGAATGTCTGAGTCAATTACAAAACAATGGTAATACTCATAATGATGACGAATTAAATTGTTTGAAGTATGGCTTACGTTTTTACAGTGGATCCAATATAAATTATGTCATTCATATTTTGCCTTGTAGAACTTTGGAGCAGCTGCCAAAGCCTCATGTAAACCTACTCCGCCATGTGATGTGTATGCTGTACCATATAGACCAACACGCAGATGTCAACCAGATGAACTCCACTAACCTTGCCATCTGCATCAGTCAGAGTCTCCTCTTCCCACCACTCTCCAGCAACTCTACTCCTTCCCAAACTGACACCAAGAAGGTAAGCTTTTTTTTAAAGTACAAATTATGAATTTATAATTCCAGACTCTAACCACTATTAAGGAGAACATAGCTTTAGCAAAGTTACTCGTCAGTAGTGATAGTAGTGTTATTCTTAATTTCTGTGTACATATTTTGGTAATTTCGATTTGAACAGTTGGACTTTACTATGGACATTCGGTGGACATCAGGCCGCAAGGTATTAAACTTGCCCGTCCCTTTCTGCCTTGGTTGAAAATGAATGTGAATCATTGATTTGAGGCATGGTTCATTAAAAGTGGAATGCAAATTGTCCAATATTAACTATTCCCATTCTTCCTATATTAACCATGAATGTGGTTACCATGATCGCATGATGATGCGCTGGAAGCCCATGCAAGCCAATCATAAAAGTTAAACATTAACATCCCGTGTCTAACTCAAACCTCTTTGAAGCACCCAAATCCCATTTGGATGTATATCAAAATAAATTGATGATGAACAATGCAAATCTTGCACTGCTATATTGACTTGATACTGTGCGTGATATTAAATATCGACATGTGATTCATACAATTTAAATTAGCATGTGAAATATATATGCATGTACACGAAATCTGTCTTACTAACCGCATGAATTGAGTGCAAATGGTATGACCTCTCAATTCAAATGTATTGTACAAGAATTATCACCTTCTGAATTTGTGTTTATTTTTTAATAAAGAACTCAGAATATTACAATATATTTCTATCATTCATTTTTCTTTTCTTTCATTACAGGTGTCAGAGTTGATACAGTTTATGATTGAGCATGTGGTGGATATCTTTGGAGAAGAGGTCACTAGACTGTTTGGAGAAGCTCCAGAAGTCAAAGCGAGACAGGACTCCAGCACAGACTCGGACAGTATGCATAGTCTGCCCAGCCTACTAGACAATCATGGTAAATACAAATTTCCTTCATAGATGCAGTTATACAAATCTAAAATAATTCCTTTAGAACGTTAGAAGTCAAAGAACAGTGTAGTGTTGCCTTATTTATCAAATCCAATCTAATTTGTGAAGATTACTGAAAGTTGTTTCTATGCTCTTACCAAATGATCAATTTACCGTTTCAGGTCACAGACGTGATGACTCGTCCATTGACAGCCTTGACAGAGATCTGTACAACAGTGAGATTGAATCTTCTCCGCGCCTCCTCAAGTCCCACCTCTCCAACACCAACCTGAGCCGGGATTCAGGTCTCACACTGTCAGACACCCAGCTCTACAATGAGGATGGTAGTGAGATGAACGAGTATCCACGAGTACTTGCCAGTCCCAACAAACAAGTCTATGGCAGGAGTGTGTCTCAAATGGAGGAAGCATCACAGAAGATGGTGCCTCATGAGATGCTTAGTCGCAGCTATGATGGTGCCCTGGAGTCTATGGGGGGTGAGCATACACCCCCAGTACCTCCTCCTCGCAAGAACAGGAGAAGGGGACCTGACACTCCTCCCAATGAGCAGAGTCTACATGCTCAAATAGGAGGACTTCATCCTTCTTTGAGGGGAACAACTTCCATGGGACAAATCAACCCACCCATGCAAGGAGGTCGTCTGCCAAAGTGTGACTCTCTTGGTAGTTTGGACGAATATGCTGAATCAGGTGAAAGTGAGGAGTATGTGGAGATCCAGCGCATGCTGCTGAACCAGGACCGTAGCATGATGCTGCGTAAATCTGAGAGTGGAGCTCACTTGTACATGAATGACCAGATCCTGTCTGGTCATCCTCAAGGAGGTCGTGGTCACCAATGGGAGGAGATGCTGGATGAGGATTCACCTATGCACAACCTGAGTGCCAGTTATGAAGGACCTTCAGGGTCTCTTCTTGTCGCTAGAGGGATAGATCTCAGTGCAAGCTATCCTTCCCATGGCAGGCCCCATGAGGTTGTGTTCACTGTGACTCCCCCGGAATCACCGGACATGCCTATGTATTCCAAGACATACAACCAGCCACCACCACCTCCTTACAGTGCCAGCAGCAGATCCTTGCAGGTCCAGTCAAGCCAGTCCACAGATGGTGGCTATGAGTCCTCCCCTACAATGCCATCCAGGCCCACCACACTGCCCATCCAAAGGCAAAATGCCCACGACAACACTGATTCATCCAGCTGTGAAAATTCCCCAGCTTTGGGTGGCAGTGGTAAAGTGGCCCTAAGGAGCCCTATGGACTTCCAAAGGGATCCTACCATCTTGAGAAAGGTCCAGAAGGGCATGACTCCAACTGGAGCCGATATTTTCCCCAAACATATGAGAAATATGATGAGACATAGTTTGCAGGAGGAGGATATCAAAAAAGTAATTGTGAGCAGGGACAGAACTCCTCCTGTTAAGCAAAATTCTGCTGACTCATTTATTCGTCCAGACACACAAACTGACCGCAGGCAAGTTATGATGCAAATGAGGCAGTCACGGGTTGTTGAGAAGTCTGCCAGTGATTCCTCTGTTTTAGACTGTTTCCACTCTGCACAAATGAACAATGAGCCACAAACTGTCTTGCCCTCAGTGATTGAGAGGAGGCGACCTGACAAGCCACCATCCTACCAAGAGGCAATCAAACGTAAGTCATTGATTCAGAATGGCACTCCAGTGGCTTCTCCAAAGGAGGCCATCCAGCAGAGGGTCAACAGTGACCGTGCCAGGCAACTCTATGAGGAATCAATTCGTAAATATAATGAAGAAAAGAATGCCGAGGATGATGAAGAAGAGGAGACCCCTAAAAAGGAGCAGCAGACCTCTCCTCAAAAATCAAGGCCACGTCTCAGCCCAGGAAAATCTGAGGTTGAGGAGCAAGTGTATGAGACAATGACATACATGCCAGTGAAGTCCTCATTGGAGGATGTAGCTAATAATGTTGTTAGACAGGCAGATACCAGTAGTAGTAGACAGTCCCAGGTGTCTGCATCAGAGGAGGTACAGGGTAATAAAGTACACATCACAGCTTCTCGTACACAACAACCACCACCACCACCACCAGCACAACCATCATCTCATGACCAGAGCCTCTATCATCACCAACATGAGGCTCAGCAAGTTCACAGACAGTCACATGACAATCACATGAACAAACCAGAGTCACATGACCATGGGGTAATTGACAACAGGGACATTAGGAGTTCAAGCCCTTACAAGAGCAGCTCTCAATGTAAGCACTCTGCTGAGAGCAACAATACTAGTGTGACACAAAGACGCCAGTCTTCACCCTCCTCCTCCTCTGATAGTAAACAACCTAGCAGAGACTCTACTCCTGTTAGGAGAAATCACAGTCATGAGCGAATCACTCGTGATAACAGAAACAATCAAAACGAGCGACCGAAAAGTCGGAGCAAATCACGTGAAAAGAGGCACGGACACAGGTCCTCTGACACTAAACTCGAGAATTCTAGATCCAAGGAGGACAAAGAGTTCCACCGTTCTAACCTCTCTAGGAGCAAAAGTGACTCTCAAGAACATTTGAATAAAACTGCAAAATTCAAAGAACTCAAACCTTTGGATAGTAATATTATTGAACGATGCAAGCGTGCAAAGATGGAGGATAGTACACAAGGTGCACCAACAACAGTGGAAATAACAGACCTTGAGCAACCAAGACGGATTCAGTCAGTGAAACATCGCAACTGGCACCGTGAGCTTGCTGAGAAATACAATCAAGTATTTTATCAACCAACCAGTGTTCAACAAGAAAGTGTTCCTCAATATGCTTATATCAAATCCACTAAACAAGAAGCAAATGAAAACGAGCGTCCCAAAAGGCGCTGGACTCCACCTGTGCACCCTTCCAAGGATATAATCATTAAAAGTGGAGAAGACAGCAGCAGTAGCCGGTCCCGCCGGCACACCCCTCCACGGACAGTGGTCAAGTCTGAGAATGACTACCGTAATGGTCAGCAATATGAGAACTCTCGTAAAAACGCTGTTGCTGAGAAGGAGAATCGGCCAGCAGCTGCCCATGAACAAGCAAGGAAAGACTCAGTTCCAACTCAAAGTGCCCCTCGAGTTGAAAATACTGAAGTTGAGGACTTTACAATGGGTGACTCCAACAAAATCAGTTGGAGTGTTGCCAGATTGCGGAACTTGTACGATGATAACAAGGGTGGTGACCAAGTGGTCGAATCTAGTGGACCTTTTTACAATCCAGAGCAAGAGGGAACACGCCCACCTCCCCCACCCTACCGCCACCCACCCCCAATCAACCGCAGCAACAACTCAAGTCGGCGGAGAGTAAACGAGAAGACTAATCCAGATGCTGAGGAATCATATGTATAACACATGATAAAGTATACCCTTACTTATGAATATGTTCAGAATACGGAGTCCTTATTATCTGTTTAATTGTACAGTATCTGTGCTGATAATTGCTGCCTTCTGTTTGACATACCGCTCGCTATGTCAAGTAAGGAAAGGAGAAACTTCTTGTGTCGATGTGTCACCTCGTGTGTTGGACTGTTGCACCTATAAGATGATTTTGCCGCTGAGCAGGCGAAAAGACAGTTTCACTTTTGTTTGATGCGACGGTTGAGAGCCACCTTCGTTCCCTTTTTGGTGGTTTTCCATATTGAACACTGGCTCTCAAACCAAGAACCAAAGTTGTATATTATTATATTGTATCAGTAGTTGTAAAGTTGTACAGATTGTATTGTCCAGTTATGGTTATTATTCTAATGTTATATATATATAAAAAGGTGCTGTATTTGTTTATCAAAAACAAAGGTAGCTTCGGTAAGAAATCGTATATTTGACAGACTAGTTCTGCTCTTTATAAACACGGAGAAAGTCAGAGATTTGTTTGGTGAACGCAATTGAATGTGATCCCTCCTCGAGAGTAAATAGTCCCTACATAATATTATCTGGAGGTTTTGAGATTCGCGATAACAAATCAATAATATTATATAGTTTTTCGTTTTAAAGTATTAATTACAACATCCTCACAGCCATCTCTTGAGCATAACTAATACATATAAATCATGATATGAATGTGTAAAGTCGAATGTTAGTGCCAAAATAATTTCAAGGGTGGGTACGTGGATGAATCTTATCAAAGGATGTTTTGCAAACAAAAACGCAAACAGAAATATAATGTGGAGGTAAAATCCAAAGATGTATCACTTTGAATAGAGGATTCAGATCCAACAAGGTTCATAGTTATAAGAGGATATATTATATATATTATTATGGACATATGTACAGAAATGAAAAGGGGCTTGAACCTACTGCAGAATAACTAAACTGGTCACAACTAAACAATCAGGTTTCGAAACTGAGGGTTAATGCTGGTAAATGTTACAATTAATGGAAACACAATATTCAAAATTTGGCTTCTTAAAATTCAGTTTCGATTCTTTACAATCGCCAAAGAAAATTTTGATGTGAAATGATATTATAAATCTTTATACATCGTGTTTGAATGTTAGTACTCAGTAACTAGCCACGTTTCCTTGTATTCTCTTGCCTGCAATTGTCCCAGTTAAAGCCTCCGTGAAGTTGAAGGACTTAGTTGCTAATGTATAAGAATTGTATCGTCATGAAAATATTATTTATAGATATTTATAGCGTGGAGCCTCATACTTTTCATAATATCAGAAAAAGGAATACTATCACTAATTACAACTGATCAATAGAATCTAGCTGCGGGAATGAACCAAAGCTATAGTTTTTATTTAGATGTTTTTACTAATTTTTCCGACCCTCCGGTTAACTTCCTTGAACGTTCTTGCTATTTCTTTTGTAAGGACATTTCGTAAATAATATTTCCACAGAAAAAAGGTCATATATTGTGTAATAGTAACTATATAGGTTCTTCATTGCCGAATGCCTTGAATTCCTTATTTCATTGGAAGTATTGCTTGATTTTTAAAGGGAAGTTACCAACAACGGGGTCTTCTTTGAGTATAAATTTCCACTTAAGAAATGCATAAATCTCCATCTAAGAATGTTCCTTATTCATCGTTAAACTTCAGAAACAAAAATTAGGCCACGCCGATCCAGTGATAAAGAGTTTCCTAATCGTATCATTTCATCTGCGATGAATGACATAGTATTTTTCCCATGGCATGATTGGGCCGCTGGAATGTTAGATTTATTCACACATACAGAAAGTTTTTGTTTTGGGCCTTTTTACCTGTAAAACTTTGACCTTGTTTCATGTTGGAAAAGCGTGCTGTGTACTAAGGGGTGAAATACAACTTTCCAGTCATATCATAATAGAATCTTTTTTTTTTCTCCTGAGAGCTAAACGCACAACTTTACACCCCTCAACCCTCAAAACCCTCAACGATCCTGTCCAATGGGCTATTTGGCAAAATGCGAAGAGTCCAAACGCGAGGGGTGGTCGGGTGTGTGCGGCAGGGTGTTGGTTTCAGCTTGTTGATTAAGGAGAATGTTACGTGGACGCGACAGAGTGCAATGCCTGCTTCCTTATTGCCTAGCGATTCCAGGCCAGGCAGAAAGAAGTCTTGCTGTACGAGCTCCTTCGTTTATGTTACATTAAATAATCATTATTCTCAAGCTGTATCTCCTTTTATGGTGCCAGCGCAACACCTGAAGCAGACTTCCACTCGCATACTCGAGCATCTGATCATGCTGCAATGTTTACCCCTCTACTAAAACACGTATATGTATGATTTATTTCATATAATACAACATTGTGCTATGCATGATATGTTGTGCCCTGTGAAGAGTGTTGGAATACTTCAGTTTCACGTTTGTTATTAAACAGATATGTGTGCTTGTTCGGTAAACTCAGGTTGAATAGTAAAGTATCCTAGAATAAGATAGTTACTTGAGCAATAATCTCGTCGGGATCAGAATCTAAATATCTACATCGCGAACAAAATATTCAAAATACTTGGATGTATGAAATGTAATTGAAATCGCATATTATATGCAGTATTGCTTTACACCTGTTGTAAAGGATACTGACACCTACCTCAAATGCCTTCGTTTCTCAGCCATGAATTAAATATAGATTAAATAAATTATGAGTGTTTTGTAAGCATCCTAGGGACCGAGGGTGGTTACTTCATCCATCCTCCCAGGTCTGCGAGAGGAACATTTCAATTTCTGAGTATGGATGCGTCCAAAGACCAGGTTCATTATGCATAATGATGACGATAAAAGTATTTTAATGTAAGAAAACTATTCGATTTTACTCTAGGAAAATAATACAATATGTGCAATAAACTTTAGAGTGCCTCCTAGTATGGAGTCAAAACGTATTCCCACGCCAGTTTGATAAAACGACAATGTACAGGACAGTTATGGGATTTTCAATATAGTTGACTAACTTGCCAGATATGCTCCTAATATGTGAATAGGTGACTTATAGAATGAAAGACTTGTATTAAAACCCAAGAAAACTATCTCACTTTAGTCAAATAAGGAATATAAAACTGAAATCAAATTCTAGGCTTTGATATTTTATAGAACAAAAATATTGTGTAAGTCACTATGCAACTCAAACTGTGAGCATTTTGTACTTAAGCAAACGTAACTCTGTCACGAGTTGCATTGAATCATTTGGGATTCAAGTGTACCCAGAAATCAAGTATTTTATATGAAGTTTCCTTACTCCTAGGGGAGTGAAGAGAACCAAATAAGTCATGTTTTCTAGACGGTTGTATTTCCTAGATGAATCTAAGGTTTAAGTACAAAGATAGAACCTTTTGTATAGATATGTACTTTTATAGCTTAGTTTTGTACATTTGTATAGTAAATTGTATTATAAGAACAAATAAATGACACTTTATAAAGAAACATACATTTATATCTTCGCTCTTGTTTGCCACATATGTTTGCCGTCCATATTCATTCGTGGAAAGGCCCATTTTCCAACCCCCATTTACACTCATACTCGATATAAAGAATTCCACTTGTAAAAAATGAATATTTTAGATTTAAACCCGTGTCATACTTTGCATACCACACAACTAGAATCCCAGGATGAACTAGACTTTTTAAAAAAATACATTACAATCTAAAAGAGGAGTAAATTCATCATACCCCTGCACCTTCAGCTTTTTTATCAGAATGTGGGCAAGAATGCAGAAAGTGGCGCCATGTTGTGGTCAACCACAGGAATGTGACGCATGGCAGGTGAAGTGTGACCACAGGGAGGTGAAGCTGGATGTGGTGGGATCCCACTGGTTAGATCTAGCCAAACCGCCGACCACTTCTTGAGGTGATGATTGGGTATAATGGGTACCTGTAGATGATTCCTTATAGGGGTCAACCAAGACAAGGGTTGTTTTCTACAGTTCGACCACTCACACACCTGGCTTCAGGATTCCTGGTTCTCCCATATGTGTATTCTGAATTCGTCGAACACTTATCAAATAGCTTTAAATCGTTCACAATAAATAATCCAATTACAAGAGAAAATATACTCATATTCCTTCTTACGGGAATTTTTTTTTATGCCAAGTCATGATCGATCAAATTTTTCGATCATTAAAAATTATGATTTAAATTGTAGAAAATGTAGAGCAATGTGTAGGCTATACATGTATATATGAGATTTCCCAACTTGATGGAAACCAATTACGAAAATCTGTTGTCAACTCAAATAAGTTGTCTTTATGGGGCAAGATCTTATTTCTACAAGCACCCAAAATAATCTCCACAAGTTTAGAGAAACGGTCCGGTCACTTTTGTCATTCTATGACCACGTGGTCCAATGATAGTTAGATCCCATGTATATACATACGGTTCACTTGAACCCCAGCTCCCACAAGGTGTCTCCACACTGATATAATACACCTCAAGTTTCACAAAAGTTCCGTCATAGCAGCACGGTTGGGATTTTCTGGTGAAGCTGAATGAAGGCACTGCTCCATTAAAACTAAATTGGCAAGATTTGAATTACCCAGGTTGGCTTGAGATAAGTGCAGATGACACTAATTTCATAGAGCAAGCGAGGTCAGTCTGAGGGTGGGAGGGGCCCTGACCACAGCTGTAGGTATGTGCCTCCCCACACCCGCTGACACACAGTGCAGCCGCATGCATCATGCACTCAACCTGCACCTACATACAGCGCATCCAATGACCTGTTGAGATTTGTTCTAATAATTGTTTTCTATAATTATCTGAGGAAAATAAATTAATATGCAGATAGGGCATGGTGTTGTCTCATATATCCTCAAGTTTGGTGGCAATATTAGATTTTTTTCTGCCTCTAAAATGACTTTTATTAAGGGTCCCTCTCTGCGTCCATTGGAACCTGCACCCACATAATGTAAACACAGGTGGCTTGACCCCTCTTCCGGTCAAATTTACCCAAGATCCTCTACTCTGGCCCCAGTCTACCAGTCAGCATATCCCATTCCGAATCTTGTCTATTGAACATTCAGTGATTTGCTTGATGCGACATACACACCGACTTTATTTAACAAACATTCAGCCATTCTCAAAATATTTTTGATTCATTGCATTTTGACATAATCTCATCCATTATAGGAAAATTGCAGAAAATAAATACAGCAAAAGCTCATTTCTTTGGAGAAAAATAGAAAAATAATCAATAAAGTATCACTCAATAAACTACATCTTGAATATCAGCACCATATATACATCGACGTTGGTATAAATAGGATCCCATGTCCCTTGAATAGGAAAATATATCAGCAAGCGGAGTATATATATTTGATTAATTGGACCTGTGTCCAGCCAGGATGCCACCGTCAAACATGTCTTTACAATGTGATAGTTGATCAGACAGACCACTCACGAAGCACAGGCCCCAGAATGCCAATGGCATGAGGCCCATCACAGCTGTAACTAGAAGCAGGGCATTCAATGTTCCCTTCGTCGGATCATTGCTGGAAGTGGAAAATAAATTCCCAGGTGTCAGATCTTAGCTAAAAGTGGAAAAAATAGCAGTTAATGATGGATATTTTTTTTAAAGGAACTTTTATGATTATCCTGATGGAAAATATATATTAATCGAAAAAGTGTTGACTATTAAAACATGGGAGTATTTCCCTGGATGAAGTTGTGTCATTTTGAAGTACTTCCTCCTGTAGTTCTAGACTAGATTACTTGGTGTAAACAATATAAATATCCCATAGTTTGTAGAATGGAGGTATGACCTTTCCTCTCACTACCAGCCATTGGTTATATACATCTCAATCGAGCAAATTGGAGGCGAGTAAAGGAGACGCACTTTCATCAGATTTCAGCATGCAGTGAACGAAGAGGAAAATTATAACTATACCGTCATATTCTAAATATTTTTCGGAAAATAGTAACAGAAATAATAATGAATTGAATCATAAATTTAGTAGAATTAATACAAAACAATGTTTGTGAAAAATGTATCCTCACCTTTATGCAAAAGCCTAAGATAGAATAAATTAACTCGGTAAAATTGTTTTGAATTATCAAAATGTTACTTACTTCCCAAGTTTAGTAAAACGACACAGACTCAACCACACTAAGATAACAATCAGACCACCAAGTTCTCTGTAAAAACAATAGACAGATCAGGTCATAAATTCACTCATGAACAGCATGGGGAAATAATATTTATATTGGCAAAGGAGCCACATATGTTCTTACATAAAATTAAATGGTGTAATGTCTAATGAACAATATTTAAAATATCGTCAGATTATAGTGCCGCATTGGATAGTATATCGTGGTAGAGGAGTAAAATTATTATGATACACTTGTGCTAGTATACAATATCGACCGAGTTTGGTCGTAGGAATGGATGTTCTGCTGTGTGGGATACATTTTTTCTTTAATATTGTATAATATTAAAAGGCTATTTGTTGTTTAGATGTTTCATCATTAATCTTTTTAATCTACCATCGATAATTAAGATCCGTCAACGCGATTCTTACAACATTATAACAAATAGGATCAGAGCTTCATTTTCCTATTTTAGAAATTCTAATTGATAGGTAAATGAGTAGATGACCACACACCTGCCTTCCTCGTGGATGAGAGGATTGGTGATGTCCTTAGAGAGCAGGTCAAACACAACCCCAGTCAGGTAGAGGCAACCCGAGAGACACAGTGCAATGTGGATGACCACGAGGACACGCCACCAGGTTTCTGTTGTCACCTGGGGACGGAATGTGATGGCGAGGGAATAGATCGCCGGTAGGATATAAGCAGGCTGCAAGAAATTACAAAATTAAAATTCTATTTTCAATAAATCCAAATATGCATAAAAATGTAAAATATTTTGGATGCTTCATTTTTGGGGTGACCTTGACGTTTGACCTTCGATTTTGGCATGTTCCTCCACCTAGATTTTTTTTAGACTTTTAGTATGTTAATAGGGGCTTTCAAAGTACCAAATATGTTGGAAACCCTTTTATTGCAATTTGTTCGGCCATTTTTATTTTGCTAGATCTACTGGACTAGATGTGAAGATGGCAATAAAATATAAATGGGTGAACAAAACTGCTGATATGTACCGGTACATATACACGTTAATCATGCAACATTCATAAAATCCCTAAAGGCAAGTTTGTGATTCATCTGTGTCTATTTTTAGAAGTACATCAGGGAGGATAACTCCCTGGTTATGTCTATTTTTGAGAGACTAGACACATTAGGTTTCGTTACCGAATTTAAATAACGAATCATATAATAAAGTAATGATTCAAAATTGCTTGTACTGCAAGATAAGGGCATGTAAAACCATGCATAGACAATAACCAGACAAATACTTACTATCCACACGTACGGGTCGGGATCATTTACCTATAAAAGAAGCAAACATATGTATGCCTAGGCTAATAACAGTTAATATAGAAAAGACTTCCCTTTATAATGGCCTATAGTAATAGTTTATATACTTTTTATAACAGCCTGAGTAGTTTGACTTATTTAGGGGAAACAAAGGTTAAAAGAAATTCGTAGTCATTAATATGTTTGATTCAGAAATCCGGTCAGCAAGTTTTTAAAAAAGGTATCAAATGAGCGAGAATTGAATGGGCTTTTTTAAATTTATGTTAATCGCCCTCGGTGAAAGTTTCTGTAGACAGATTAAATAAAGATCCGGTGTTGGAAAAAATAAATCCTCGGAGATAAACATTATTATGTTAATCTTTAATTTCCAAATGCTTTTTTGCTCTCTGTTCCTAGATGACCTAGTATAGGAACACTTACTTGAACTAGGGCGGCGAGGAGGAAGAAGACGGACATAAAGAGGTTGATACCCCGCCATATGATGGCTGGTTTGGCGGAGGGAGATTGGGGAACATGGCTAGCGTTGAAAGCTAGCTCAGATTCCTCGCTCTGGGGAAGGGAAGTATACTTCATTGTTGCGTTCATGTCCTGAAGAGAATCAGAAGTGGCACTTTGGGTCGCGAAATCTTTCTATAAGACTGCATCAGCTGTGACTGTGGTTTGTGAAAATAAAGTATTAGGAATACATAAATAGCTAGGCATATACATGAAGAACTTAGTCATTAAAATATTAGAAAATAGCTTAATAAGGCAATATAGATGATCTGGTGATTAAGCCTAGATGTTCCCATCTCCACCATAATGATAAGCGTGAAAAGAGAGGTAGTACTCTGCATGGAAACTATTGAATTAGTTTGTAGTGGAAAACTACATGGATGTTATCAGTCATAGCCTATACATACGGTAGTCGATAGTGTCACATGCTCAACACTGGGGCCTGGTTTACCATAGTCATATATCTTATGTATGCGTTGCACACACAAAAATAATGGTCCCTCCAGCTCGAAAGTAGTTCTCTAATATTCACAACACTGTAAGGCAAATAATTCCCTCTCCTTAGTCTATTAACACGGTTGACTTATTCCCGTCGTAGATGGGATACATTTAGCTAGATTTTGTGGGGTATAGTACTACCCAGGTAGTAGTAGTATAGGAAGTGGGGGCGTGGCCCAGGGCCATGTACAGGTGTGTGATTGGTTCACTCACACTGGGAAGTTTTACGCAGTTCCCTAGTATGTTCATATAATCGTAAGTAGATTGAGAATAAGTACCAACCTTAACATAGTGGATTCCTCACCATAGTCCTGCCATCGGAGCAGGTTTGTTTTCTCTTGGCACACCTGGACTGGGTGCAAATGTTCTCCTTGACATAACCAGATATCACGCGCATCCATTTCACAGTAGATGGCAGCACAGGTGAGAAGATTTAGGAGTCTGCGGATTGCAGGGACTCGAGAATCTTTACAGAGGGAATTCAACTAGATGGACGATCCCCATTTTTTAAAAGTATAGTTCAATGTTATGATCTCCAGTTGGGTAAATTTATTGCTTTACGCTTTAGTAAATAAAGCTTACGTGATCAATTAACCGCATCACGAACAAATCAATCTAATCTCTAACAAAGTGATAACACACAAGATCAAGTGAAGCAATAAGTTTATTGGAGGCAACCAATATATAAATAATTTCACATCATCTTTACAAACCAATAATTGCTGTATGATTTTAGAGATGAATCCATGAGTAAAAAAAGGACTCTGACAACCAGGCAAGGTTTAGTGACATGTTTAAATGGGGAAAGAAATACCAAATAATTTTAGTAGAGCCTACCCTTCAACGGGAGGTAATGTTGGTAACATTCAATGAAATTACATTCCTCCCAAGAAACCCTGAGGTAACAGCCACTCAATTGTCAAAATATAGAACGAAAATGGTCAACAATACTTGCAACACGGACAGGTCTTTCGGTGAAGTTTCAGAAGTAATGGGTTATGTCAAATATTCTAGAAGATGGACCGAGATAGGAACTCCAATTTATATTCATGTGGTGCGTTAAGAGAGCTTGAAATCAAGTTTTCCTAAGTCAATACATATCAAAATTTGAACATCGATGTTTTTATAATTGGCACGTTTACGTTACCATGTACACGGAGTTCAGATATAATTAATTATGCCGGCATCGGCAAATTATATGGCCATGCGTTTTTACTTCAAATATCCAAGACTGAGGGTAAATCTGTCCAATTTTAACCGAATTACCGATTCCCTAAAAATGGTTCCTAACTGATTTGATATTCTTTGTCACTTTGTAGCATATATACGTCACTTAAATAGGTTAAATACATAAATAACCGCATGCACCCTTTGACATACATATCCACCCCGACTTTGATAACAAGTAACAATGCCTTTTTTCCATTTGAATATCTATATCCAAGGCTTGCATAAACATGATTGAAGAGTATCGTTACAAAAAGATTTATACAATTATTAAGTACTGGCAGTGATAATTTAGGCTATGGGCACACCTTGTAAAGATTTACTCGTTATTTTTCCTAGTTTTGTCATCATTGGATTCCCCTGCCACTCTGCTGTCAGATCTGCGTTAACTCTCATATCAGCCTGAAAGAAATAAAAATAGTCAATTTATCAGAAAGTGCAAAAGCAATGAAAAATAGTCTAATCATCTGCATCGTCCATTGTGACTAACGAATTGGATTAAAAGTGAACGAGAAAACTAAATGAAGAAATGTAGGCGACGCTTTTTATGCAATATGAAAACCAAAATGACCAGCTGGTTCAGTACAATCATCTAACCTACCTGTAGTTTTTCCCAAAGTTTCTTCTTAGGTTTGAGTTCCTCGTCTGGAGTACCTGCCTCGTGACCTTCAAAATAGACCTTTTCTCCGGGGGCACTTCCTTCTGGTACGTTAAGTGGTTCCACCGCCCGAGGGTCAGGCCTGAAAGACAGATTGGAGTTCAAAACCAGTCACTTTAAAGCGGCTCTACTCCCTATTTTAACCTCAAATGGAAATTCTCTTCCCCATTCTCATATATAGATGGTAGTATATTATCAACTATTTCTATCAGGAAAAGTTCAATTCTATTAGGTCAGTGCTTTAAATGTAATCTAAAAAAACCTTTTCTCACAGCTTGGAATCCAGCGAAACTCACCTTGATGCACACATAAGCATGGCTTTTGATTCTACGCCCCTCATTTTCACTGGCTTGAGATTGCAGAGGAAAACACCCAATCTGTCATTCAGCTCTTCTAGTGGAACGAGTCCAGCCAAACCACTGACAACTGTACGTGGTTCAGCTTCACCGAGATCGACCTTTTCTACGTACAGACTCTCTGCGTCTGGATGCTGGAAAATAAGTTTTAATCATATACATAATATATTCGCATATGTGGTGAAATGACAGGTTATCTGATATGTCTGAACGATTCATCACCCCCAAAAAAGGTTTCAAAATTGAGTGAGTGAGTGAGATTGGTTGCTTTACGCCCTTATCAACACTTTGAAGTGTTATCAAGGGCGGGAGAGCTGAGAGGGAGGCAGTTTATGATCATACCCAGGAAATAGAGATAGAGAAGAAGGGAGAGAGAGACAGAGAAAAGAGACAGAAAGGCACTTTAAGGTCTTACCCAGGACCAGTTTCAAAATTAAATGCAACTTTAATTACATGTAATCAACCAATGGCACAGCCAAGATATAAGGATAAACATGTAATAGGTGCTCATCGGCGGTGTTGCCTAATATAGTACCTACCTTTTCAACCGCTAATATTTTTCCAATCCTGAGGTCGAGCCTAGATGGTACAACTTCTTCCTCAGCCGCCGCTACTTTTTGTTGACCCTTTGGTCCCTCTGTAAACCAAAGCGTTAATTTATAGCACATCGAAATTCGAAGATATAGGGCGGGTGGAAACTTCTTGAAACAGACATGGTTAAACCCTGATGAAGATGCAATGAAAACACCGAAACGCTGGTTCAAATTATGAATAAACTACGCCGGCAACCGTATATATACACAAATTGTTTCTTATTCTGGCTGCGATGTTATATTCCCTCTTCTAACATTGTTTATGATATCCTATACATTGTTATCATTAATAATATTTTTTGCATAATATCCAACCGAATAAAACTGACAAATCATTACGAAATATTCGACTTACTCTTAGACATAGGTGGATAAGCCTTTGCAGTGAGTTTCTTCATTTCTGGCTTCTCAAACTCAGCACGGACAGGGTCAAGTAAACCGTTAAGCCGGTCGATGACAGCGTTCTTCAAATCGCCGGGGTGAAGTTCCTGAGTAGCGAAGAATGATCGTGGAAAATATGAGTCAAGCAACCCATGAGTCATAAGCACAATTCTCACATTATATATGGTGAGACAATAATCATCGATTCATCCACAATTAATTGCGAAATAGAACCCTATGTTTACTCACCTCCTTAGCGAAAGCTTGTTCGATATCTTCGAACTTGGTGAAGTTCATATTACCTCCGAACTCTTCAGCCCGTTTGACGGTGAACTCTAAAAATACACATACAAGGGAAATAAGTTCTAATACAATCATATTTGACAATATATTGACAATAAATAATAATCAACCACACGTGGGAAAAAATAAAAGGAATGTTTACGAAACATTTATTATCAAAATTATTATTCATCACTGGAATGAAATACCTTGTCCTTCCGACGAAAGAGGTAGAATGACGTGCTTGACGAATGAGAGGACTCCGTTCTCAGCAATGTTACCGGGCTCACAGAAAGCCTTCTTCACCTTCTTCTTCACAACGCCAGGCCCATCAAGCAAATCTATCTTGGAATCCTCTTCGGAGGAACTCATTTTTCCACCAGTCAATCCGGGAACTATGTCACACAGAAAACCATAATCAAAATAAGATCCCTACTGACTACAATTTTATATTTAAATATTTTAAACTCAATACTATATCCCAACTTTTTCAAGTTCTCAAAAACATCAATATTCGATAGGCATTGTTAGGAGTCAGAATAAAATAAGAAATGTGTGTTACCCATTGGATTCATGATGTGGATGCGCTTGGTATATCCCAATTGTGGCAAGTACTGTAACAACAAGATACATAATAATTACTGGATAATAAAAGACTAACAGAAAAATAAGCGAAACGGGTAATGTCATATTATTTAATTTAACACTACTATCACTAAGAAACCTGCATTTACCTTTTCAGCAAAGGTAAAGATCTTTCTCTGGTCCACGCCACCGAACTGGGCATCAACCTTCAGATATTCTTCATCCAATGCCTGGAAACATCAACAGAATAGAATTAGTGAACGCGATAATATATCAAAATGTGTCCTTTTTTATTATATTGTAAATGTCTTGGCCTCAAATGCAATAAAAAATGTAGTACAGTGAATAGAAAAAAGGAAAAACCGCTCGATTATTCACCTGCAAGCCTGGGTAGAGAAGACCACTAAGGAGAGGGTGATCAACCTGTTTCACAACCTCAGCACCAGCTTTCTTGGCGTCATGTTCGGTTACCATGGAAGAGAGTCGGTACACGTCCAAAGTGTACTCCCTGTAAACACAACATTTGTTCATTGAAGTGGTGAAGGCTGGATACCAAGTCAAGATAAGAAATTGCCAGCTGACATGCATGTCCCACGCCAAATGGACCTACTACAGTCACATATTATGTAGAAGAGAACACTGACAGAGAGAGTGAAGTATGAGAAGAGAGAGAGGGAGATATGAGTAGATACAAGACAGGATAACGAAGATGGAGAGAAGATACATTCTATAAGGTGTAAAGAATGGGAAGAACTTGGAACAGACACGATAAGGAAGATAACACGAAATGAGAGAATAGAAAGAGGAAGACCTGGAGAAACAGAGGGAGAAGAAGAAAAAGAGAGAATAAAATGAATAAATTAAAAAGAAGAAAAGATAACAGGTTCTACTCTATCCACTGAATGTACAGTAACTTCCAAAACAAGAGCACCCGTGTATTACCAAAAAATAAACAGAGATATAAAAAAACAACACTTAAAACAGAGATATCATTTTCCCATTTTGCTATGTTATTATTTTAGGTGATTAATTATAAGATGATTGAAAAGGCAGTGCGTACTTGCTGAGTTGGTAGTCAGTTCCGCGGACGAACTTGAGCTTGTCTATTGGCACACCAATAGAGGCGAGCATAGATTTGATGATGTGCTCGTAGTATTCCGTGCGCAGCTTGAGGAGCTCCCAGGGTGCCTTCATATTGTCCAGGTAAGCGTGGAGGTCGGCGAACAAGATGGTCACCTATAATATAGAGTGGTCAGATGTAAGCAAAGAGTAATGAAATACACAAGGAAAGCAGGGAAGTGGGTAACCTATGATTGGTTTTATTAAAGCTGGTCACTCACAAATAATCTGTGATATGGAATTATCTGAGAGGGTCCTATTTCTTTTTTTATATAATACTGTGGAAAGATTTAAAAAAAGTTAATCTAGCTGGCCATGTTCAGCATGTCTATGGATGAGCAGAGACTAACTTCACATCATGGAATGTATAACCAGATACTACTGCCACCTAGGTAATTATGTAAAATATTAATACTTTTCTAGACTTCGTTTCAGAGGGAAATATTGCTCTGAATTTATCAAATATTCAAGTGGTTATTTCCGAGACCAAAGGGATGATTCAAGTTTAACCTGAATTCAATCTATAAAAATTACCTACCTCACATCCAGCTCGTAGGAAATCTGCAAGCTTAGACATAGGTACAAAGTATGCAACATGGGGTTTTCCAGTAGTCGCTGTGCCCCAGTAAATCTTGACATCTCTTTGCTTCAAAATCTCCAAAAGACGGTCTTCTCCAATGATTTCCTGGAGAGATAATATACATAATAATTCAGAGCATAGATACGGCATGTAATTAGAAGCAAATTAGCCTAAATAACGGTGTAGTTGTAAATTGATAAAACTATAATGTAATTAGGTATCTCATTTAATATACGATACTTGATACAGACAATGTCATAAGTTTAAAATATCACGGTAAGGATTTCATTTCATTTATAGATCTACAAAAATGTCAAACCTGTATATTCCTCTTGATAAGGGCCAACTTTTCCTCTGGCGTTAAGCCATTACTGGTAGGTTCATTGGAAGCCATAGCTAAAAAAACATTCAATAAGGCTAGCTTAGTTATTTTAGCAAATAAACAAATGAACTGATTATAAATTAAATTGACCCAATAAGTCTGTAGTATCTTCCATTCCAATGAACGATTACCGTACCGTACTACGAACGGGTAGGCCTACAACGATTCACTGCATTTGACTGAGTCTGAGAGGATTCTGAACAGAATACAGAGTAAAACATTCTCAGAATAAACTTTATTACGGTATGTTTATTCATCCATCAGTGACAGCATCGAAATGTCTAGCCCTTCCTACCAGTAGGCCTAGAGATTGATACTCTGTAGACCTACGAAATGTCCTGAGGGTGATTGAGCACAAGCAATGAAGGCTTGACAGTGACACGGATGTTAAAATAGCTTCGGGGAATGAATGAATTATGAAAAACTCCCAATATATAATTATAAATATCCAAACGTAATCAACGTGTCAGTGAACTAGGACAGTTCAGACTTTTGGCGTGAAATAAAATAATGAATCAAGAGGTACAAATGAAATGAAAATGGAGGAACTGATCGGTAGAATTGAATTGTGCCATTTATTTAGAATCTAGGCTCAAGACAAGTCAACTCATATGGCCATGGAGTCCGAGGAGGAATCTGACTGAGACCATCTGTCACTGTGTGCGAAAAGCCGGCTCGCTATTTAACAAAAGTTACGACCCCAATTCGACTCGATTTATGTTATCCTCACTAAAACACGTCTTACCTTTCGATATCAGATTCCAAACTGACTGCTATTACTAAATCTGACGAACAAACAAGGCAATACCTCTGGCAAAACTTTTCTCACGCAATGTGGCACGATGTAGAGTAACAACCGGAAGTAACATTTGGTTTTGTATGTCGTAAAATTATCTCTCTTTTTTAAAACTTAAACTAAATAATTGTGGAAATCTAATAATTAGAGCGATCTCATAATAATTAAAAGAACACATTAAGATAACATGGAAATAAACATCAACTAGTTGTGACAAACAGTAGGCCTAGCCGGGAAATCGTGGTCTAGAAATAGAAACATAGGTGGCAGTGTCAGCAGCACAAGTTTCCCGCCTCTGATCGAGCCTCCGCAGTCTGGCGTCAGACACATTAGTTATAATATCGGTAAATAATTTATACCGGTAATAGCCTTGGGCGTACAGTCGCTAATGATCTATATTTTTTATTATCGCTAGAATTTTAGGTATACACTAGGTCATAAGGGGCCATGTAATATGATTAAACCCAACCCATGGATGACGTTGATGTAGCCTAGCCTAGGCCTATAGGCTATTTATTTTTTTATTTTTCTAATAGCCTGTTACTCACCGTTCACAGAACTCCTAAATAGGAGGAAATCCATGTTCCTCGAGACATTAGTTGTTCTAATAGTATATAATAAAAGAGGGTGGAAGATACCAATGTCATTTTGACGTGTTGGTATTTTTTTCCGATATTTCAGATACGGTACCGGTACAAGCTGTAGGCCTATTCTTTTATCGATTAGGCCTATAGGCCTATATAAAATTTTCCAAAATAAGATTTCAGGTATGACTAATTACTTTGTAGATGTCGGGTGGTAGATGATGAGTCTGGGCTATTTATACTCATGGAACTCGCACATGATACCTTTTTGCTGATGTGGCTTGAAGTTTTTTCTTGTATCTTGCTTTGTTTTTAAAATGGATATGAGCGGAATGCAGACGAGTATATCAGATCGATGGAAATAGCTGGAAATCCCCTTACCACGCATTAGAATCTGGAGGTAATGCACCAGCGCAGGGAGTTTCGTTTCCTAACCTGAGAGTTTCGTTTCCCAATCTGAAAGTAATATAATAACACTTCGCATTAAACAGATCTACGCAGAACGCCAACAGAACGTTGTTGGCGTCCCATTAGCACTGAGTCGATTCAACGTGCAGGTTGGAAGAATTGTTGCTCTGAAGAAGGAGAATTATTGTTTACACTGAAGACGAAATTGTTGTGTATTTGATATGAGTAGCGCTTACGTTGATCGCGCAGTTGTATTGGTTGCTATGGAAACACGAGAACAAGCTAAACACAGTCATCAGAGTTTGAGTGGTTATTTACTTATTGAAAGATACTTAACAATGGCGACGAGGCAGGTTTAACCCACAGGAGGCAAGCTTGAAACAAACTTTACCATTGCTATAGCAACGTCCATCAGTGAAAGAAAAAACGGCACCTTTCTCCAAGTTTTCAGCAAACCTAAGACATCCAAGATGGCGGCACCCATGAGGCAAAAGGAAAGGCTGTACATGGACTTGTGAGTTGGATTGTTAAACACCAGTGCAGTGGCCCTAAATACTGTTGACATTTATTGCATATATGACTATTTTGTGTTGGAATCGACTGGCAGTGTGTGTATCTACTCTGTGTATATCTATGAAAGTAAAACACCATTGTGAATGACAGCTGGGTCAGTGCATGTATCTACTACTTAAAGGTAGGAACCACTATAGGAAGCACTAACATTGAAAGTGATTTGAATTACTACTGTTATGGCGACTGCATTTCCAGGCATCGGTGAGTTTACCGATGGGGAAGACTGGGTTGATTATGTTGAGAGACTTGAACAATACTGTATTGCAAATGATATTGAGGATACTGATGACAAGCCAAAGAAGAAAGCGTTGCTTCTAAGCTCAGTAGGGGCAAGGACATATAGTTTGATGAAAACGTTAGCGGCCCCAGCAGCCCCAGCTACTAAGTCATTTGGTGATCTCACAACATTGGTAAAGGATCACCTCTTGCCCAAGCCTATACTTATTGCAGAAAGGTTTAATTTCTACACTCGTAAGCAACAAGCAGGGGAAAATGTAGGTTCCTATTTAAAGGAATTAAAGAAGTTAGCTGAGACCTGTGAATTTGGAACTTTCCTCAATGAAGTCCTTAGAGACGTGTTTGTTATTGGACTGGGAGACAAAAGGGCCCAGTGCAAACTGCTTAGTGAGGCTGAACTGGACCTGAAAAAAGCAGTACAGGTTGCGCAGAGTCAGGAAATGGCAAACAAACGAGTGGAGGAAATACATGGTAGTAACAAGGTGGTAAATAGGATAAATGCCACACCATGTTTCAGATGTGGAAAATCCAACCACGAACCAGATAAGTGTTTCTTCAAAGAAAAAGTGTGTAACTCCTGCCAGGAGTTAGGGCACATAGCCAAGAAATGTCCCAATAGAGAAGCAAAGGAGAAACAAGGAAAGCCCAAGAATGCTAAATTCCATAAATATGGACGAAAAGGGAAAAAATCACCAAATGTCCACGCTGTTGGTAATGAGGACACAAGTGATGACTCTGAGGAATCTGAAGATTCTTTGTACCACATCCAGGTCCAAGCCAAAACAAAGAAAGTAAATGGTAGATCTAAGGTACATAGTACATTTGAGCCCTACAAAAAGCAGAGTACAGAGGAAATACTCTTGAAAGTTGAACTCAATAAATGCAAAGTGAAAATGGAGGTTGACACAGGATCAGGGGTATCCCTGATGTCATACGATACTTTCAAAAAAGTATTCTCAAGCACAAGGCTGAAATTGAAACGATCTGAGTTGTCGCTCAAGTCATACACAGGCCACAGAATGAAGGTCAAAGGATTGGCGGAAGTGGATGTGGTATATAAAGATAAACTGCATCCTAAATTGCCACTGTACATTGTGGAGAACGATGGACCCACACTTCTTGGTAGAGAATGGCTCAGATCCATTCACTTGGACTGGAATAGGGTCTTAAAGGTAGAGCCTGAGAGGGTATCAGTAAGTGAGAAGTTACAGCAGATTCTGAAGCAGTACTCTGCAATATTCGATGATAGTCCCAGCAAAGCAGAGAATATCAAGGCCCACATAAACATACGTAAAGAAGCAAAGCCCATATTTTTCAAGCCAAGGACAGTACCATATGCCTTACGTGATGGTGTGGCTGAAGAAATCAACCGACAGGTACAAATGGGAGTACTTGAGAAAGTAACATTTAGTGATTGGGCAGCTCCAATCGTTCCAGTGAGGAAACCAAATGGGAAAATAAGGATATGTGGGGATTTCAAGGTTACAGTAAACCCATATGTGGATACCCCAGAATATCCCATGCCAAAAGCTGAGGAACTATATCAGAAACTGAATGGAGGAGAAAAGTTTTCAAAAGTAGATCTCTCCAACGCATATCAACAAATTGAGCTGGATGAAGAGTCTAAAAAGTATGTGACCATCAATACTCACCTGGGGTTGTTTCGATATACAAGGTTGCCCTATGGTGTCATCTGTGCTCCTCAGATTTTCCAAGAATATATGGACAAAGTGCTACAAGGAGTTGATTGTGGATGCTTGATGGATGATATCATCATAACAGGAAAAGATGATGACCAGCATAACAGGAATGTTGAGTCAGTATTGCAAAGGTTATATGACAATGGATTGAAGTGTAACCTAAGCAAATGTGAATTCTCAAAGGCGGAAATAAAGTACCTCAGCTATAGAGTAAATAAGGAAGGTTTGCATATGACAGATGAGGCAATCGAGGCAGTGAAGAATGCACCCAGACCTACTTGCCAGGCGGAAATGCATTCTTTCATGGGGTTGGTAAACCATTATAGACAGTTTGTACCTAATATGTCTAGTATTACTAGCCCTTTGACCAATCTATTGAAAAAGGATACCCCTTGGGAATGGTCTCAGAGTTGCGAGGAAGCTTTCCAGACAGTGATAAAATTTCTAACCTCAAAGGATGGCATTCTGATTCACTACGACCCAAATAAGCCTATTGTTCTAGCTGTGGATGCATCTCCATATGGTATAGGGGCAGTGATGTCACATGTCACTGAGAAAGGGGAGCTCCCAATTGCATATGGCTCGAGAACTTTGACCCCAGCGGAGAGAAATTACTCACAGATTGAGCGTGAGGGATTAGCTATCATTTTTGGAATTAAGAAGTTCCATCCTTACCTGTTTGGTAAGAAGTTCATCCTAGTGACTGACAACAAGCCCCTAAGTTACATTTTCGGGCCAAGAAAGGGAATTCCAGTGCTTGCTGCAGCCAGAATTCAAAGGTGGGCCATTCAGCTGGCAGCATATAGCTATGAGATTAAGGTACGTACATCTAAAGAGAACTCGAACGCAGATGCCTTGTCTCGCTTACCACTACAAAACCAAAAGGATGACACAAAATTCAGAGTGAAGTGGACAAGGGAAGCAAAAGCAATGAATGTCGCACAGGTAAATGCATTACCAATAACAGCCAAATCTATAGGCCTGGAAACACAGCATGACCCTCTCCTATCAAAAGTGCTGTTCTTCACAGTAAATGGATGGCCAGGGGAAGAAGATTTAAACCCAGAGTTACTGGACTTCTATAAGCGTCGTGTAGAGATCACTACAGAAGATGGATGCTTGTTGTGGGGTCTGCGAACGATCATACCCAGTAAATTCCAAGAGGGTATGCTAATGGAGTTACATGAGAGCCATCCTGGTATGGTGCGAATGAAAGGACTTGCCAGGCTCCATGTTTGGTGGCCAGGAATCAATGAAAAAATTGAACAGGTGGTGCGTGACTGCAAAATGTGTCAAGAGTCACAACCAAAAGCTCCCAAGACAATAGGGAATCCATGGAAATGGCCATCTGGACCGTGGAAAAGAGTCCACATAGACTTTGCAGGCCCATTCATGGGGGAAATGTTTTTTTTAATGGTTGATGCATACTCAAAATGGCCTGAGGTGCACAAGATGAAATCCACGACTGCATCAAAAACAATCGAAATTATGAGACAGGTGTTTGCTCAAGAGGGAATTCCCTCGGAAATTGTTTCGGACAATGGTCCCCAGTTTGTAGCCGAGGAGTTTAAGACCTTCTTAAAAGCAAATGGAGTAAGACATATTTTATCGCCTCCATATCACCCGAGCACAAATGGTGAGGCAGAACGATTTGTGCGTACATTTAAGAAAGCTATGAAAGCCAAAAACACAGGAAATTCCTGGAATCAAAGAATATGCTCCTTCTTGTTGTCATATCGGACAACACCCCATTCGACTACTGGCAGAACACCAGCAGAGCTCATGGGAAGGGCACTGAGGACAAGGTTGGATCATGTCCATCCACAGCTACGTGACAAAATCCAAATGAAGGGATCTAGTGGTGCTACAACCCTGCCTCGGTGGTTCAGTGTTGGAGATCCTGTTTTGGTACGTGATTTCAGACACAATAAGGAAGGCTGGGCCTATGGAGTTGTACAGGAAAAACTGGGCCCCCTCACTTATTTAGTTGAAGTTGAGGGGCATGTATGGAAGAGGCATGTTGACCAGCTCAAGAGTCGTTCAGCATCTCAAAGGGAGTCAAGCGTCATACTGCAGGGCAATATGTCTACAGACAGGGCAGAAGAGCCAGGTCTGTCCCAACCTCATGGATCAGGTTCAATGATACACATTGAACAAGCATCACAACAGGAAAGGGAGGTCACAAACACCCATGAACCCCCGGAGAGGAAGGGTGCAAATATCACATTACCAGAACAACTCAAGACTCCTACCAAGGGACACATAATGCCCAAAGAGCTCCCAATGAAGGATGAGCCAGCTCTGAATGCAGCAGCTACAGACAACACACCAGCAATAATACCAAGGCCCAAAAGACATCATAGACCTCCAGAATATCTCAAAGAATACCAATGTGGATAAAGGACAGAACTGTTACACACATCTTATCCTAAGTCATAAACTTCAAGTAAAGCAATGTCTCCCATTATATTATGAAGAACTGAACTATTATTATTTCCACACAGTATCTCATATGCATATTCTATGAAGATAGTATTAAAGATTGATTCCCTCTTAATGCTTAAGAACAATGAACTATCATGTACTGTTTTGAGATCATCAGTAACATACCTGCAGGGGGAAGAGTGTTGTGTATTTGATATGAGTAGCGCTTACGTTGATCGCGCAGTTGTATTGGTTGCTATGGAAACACGAGAACAAGCTAAACACAGTCATCAGAGTTTGAGTGGTTATTTACTTATTGAAAGATACTTAACAGAAATGGGACTGGAGAGACGATATGGTTTCTTCCGTTGCAATAAATGCAACTCGCGATGGGAGAGCTCTCATGTGTATTGCACACCAGGCACCGATGTGGTAAGACATGTTTGGTATTCGAGCTGGGTTCCAATATGATTTGTGCGAATGAGAATTATACAATGAATGTATTAATTGCTTCTTTCCAACATTGTTTGAAATGTTGAATATTAGTAAATTCATGTATTCATATTTGAAAATTATATGCTGAAATGCGGATAATATATTACACGACCTGTGAAGTAGGCTATTGTTGGCTCATACGCCACTATAGTATTGTAACTATTAACGTAGTGCAATTTTTCCGTAAAACCATTTTTCTAAATATAAAATCATGGAATAAACGCAAGAATACCACAGTGAGAAGTACTCGGTTTCTGAGAAAGTCCAGAAGCAAAGAGGTCGTATTATAAAATCATGGAGTATCTTGCATATATAACATAAATTAATTACAAAAATACTATTATGTTAATGCTCTGTCGTTTACATGGTCGCTATAAAATACTAAAGCCTATTAGTAGCCTACATAAACTGGATAATTCTTAGGTTTTAATTATAAAGTAAATAATTACTCTGTATCGTTGGGTTCTTTGTATGCATTTCTTCTACTTAAGCTGGATGAGAATAGCTGTGTAAAATGTGTCGCTTATAGGAAATAATAATCAAACCAAGTCAAAATGGCACCATGCACCTGAAGGGTGTGGTGCTACGGGGGGGGGGGGCTGTCCACGGCTCACGCTTGTAATAATGTGTAGACATAATTATTCAACACGTACATTCAAAAGGGTTTTGTAAGATCAGTCGAAAATAAATGTTGATTATTTTCTCATTCTTATCCTCCGGAAATAACTGTAGATCTCCAAATAATTCCAATATAAAATTATTTGGGAATCATTATGTTGGAAAGGTTTTTAAAACATCTATTTCTGCATTGCATTACAATTTTAGCTGCCTTTCTCTGTTTACTTTCGGTATCAGGCTGTGTACAAGCAAGATTGCAAGAAGTGCAAGACCGGGTACTTTCCATACCAAGTGGAGGCGATCAAATGTTCCATCTGTGGTCTGATATCGCAACTGTGCGACTGCGACAGATCCAAGCGACATGTGGACACGAGAAAGCCGCACCGTAGCGACCTCTGCCAGAAATGCCGCTCTGGGAAGCCCTGTCAGCTACGCTGGTAGAATTATAATATCAGCCTAGTTAAATCTGTTATTATTAAGTGACTGGTAAAAGCTACCGTTTCCTTTGCCCCGCAACAAGTTCTGATCATTATATTGTGCATTGTCATACACTGCAATCGTTTTTATTTGAATCTCATGTGACATCATATATATTTATATGTGATATATATTTTCTTTTTCAATAAAAAAGTAAAATTTAGAATAGAACAATATTGTTTTCTTTTTTTATACGGGCGTGCATTTCATACGGGTGGCTGAGGGGTTCTAGACTTTATAATTGTTCACCAATAATAATGTTACGGGTAAAGATATATATGAGTAGTAGATAGAGAGCACGCGTATATGTCTAAATTTAGTGAACCACTATGGATGCTTTGATTGACAAATACTTTGACAGACAGGGAGCATCCGAAATTGCGTGGGGACATAAAACACCTAGCGCAATATCATAATATAATATGTGGAACACGGAACGAGAGGAAATGCATAAACTGTTCACAATATATTCAGTCTTGTGTTTATTTCAATTTTAAAAACTGCATATAATAACATTTATATCAATAATTATTGTTGATTTAGTGCAACATATCGTGCATTTTGCCCCATCGCCTCTATCAGAATCGCACTGGACATAGCCTGGGCTGAGGTTAATAGGATTGGGCAAATAACTCTTAGCTATTTTCCTCTGGAATACAAACTCGACCATACAATGTATACATAGGCCTACTAATAGTCATAGTTAAACTCGAATTTAGACAAAATTCTTATGATTTTGAAATCAAATTTGAGTAAATTGTACTCAGAATGTATCACGAATCTAATATAATTTATTTATCCACATTTTAGCTACATTTTAATACTCTTTAAAGGGAAATAAGTGACACAATCATGCAACAGGTGCTCCACAGTGGGGGCCATGGCAACCTCCGGGCACTAGACCTATATGTCTGGGTGAGCGAGCATATCTAGGGTAGGTAGCTCCACGACAGTCCCCGTGACCACCAGGTGAGTGAGAGACGATGCGGATCTGCTCAGTTCCATAGCCTTCTGGGTAATACCACCAGCCATGACGCTCCATCTTCGCCATGGGTTTCACAAACACCAATCTAAAAGTACATTTTTTTTTTATTAAAATTATAAATTAAATTGTGAAAACCATGGGTATCACAAACAACAATCTAGAAGTACATTTTTTTTTATTAAAATTATAAATTAAATTGTGAAAACCATGGGTTTCACAAACACCAATATAGAAGTACATTTTTTTTATTGAAATTATAAATTAAATTGGTGAAAACCATTGATTTTTCAAACACCAATCTTGAAGTACTTTTTTTCGTTAAATAAATTTAATTGGTGAAATCCCAATCTCCCCTATTTCTCATAATTATTAAAAAAGGAACTTTATTGAAAAGAAGAAAAATTATTTGTACCTTGCTGCAGCATCCCAGAAATAGTTGAAACCATCGCCATGTTCAACTGCTCCATGAGAATAAACCCTTCCCAGTTTTCTACGCGTTTCACCCCATCTGAATTCCGTCTCATAGAATACATCAAACGAGCTTCCAGCGCCAAAGCATACACCAACAGTTATAGCGTCTTGCCTGCAATTGAAAATGCATCAAAGAATGTGTACACTTGGTTCACGGATGAAGTCCACCTTGACAAACCCTAGAATTCTAAAAATATGAGTTGTGCCACACGCTCCAATGGTGATGGTCTACCCAGCATTCTATAACCCCAACATAAAATCCCCACAGAACTTACATGTCGAAATTAACCATTTTGAGAATGGCTTCGCGTGGGGAAGGTCCCTGCCAGTGTAGTGTGTATGTTGAACTCAGCATGACTGTGTGCATGACATTTCCAAAGCCTTTGAGTGACATGGGTTGGTTCCAATATTCATCCCGGACAAGAATAGTTCCAATGTTTGAAGGGTTGTTTCTCCTCACATAAAGCTTAAATAGAAGAGATATTTTTATAATTAGTATAACATGTAAGTATACGCTGGACTGCAATTTAGCGTACTATATAATATTTTTCACTCATTTTATATTTCGTTTCACAAAGCTTGACAAATTAAGCTAAGGGCAAACACTGAGAACAGAATACAAAGGAAGGAAACCAATGTATCCTGAAATACCGTTGACTGAATAAAAGTTTTAAGATAACACTATTTTGTGTTATTACACAATAGGAGATTCATTTCTCTATAAATACAATAAAATATACATAATGTATTTAGATAACTATAATATTTCTCACCGATGCATGCTTGCTACCACAAGCTAGCCCCTCTTCCCGTGATGCAGGGGCACATCCCTGGTGTCTATTTACATAATTTTTGTGGTTTATGAAGTAGGAATCACGATAGCCAGTGAGGGAACCATCCCGATCCCAGAGGATTTCTGTTTTTTCAGCGTCCCTCTGAATGTTCCTACTTGCCATGATTCTGACGCTCTAAAAAGTCAAGAAAGTGATAGGGATCACTCTGTGTGCGCACTCGCACTTTTTATATGCGGTTTTGAATTAGCATACTAATCAGAAACAAATATCTACATTTCTGAGTATTTTTTAAGCATTTAAATATGCCGTATATGCGTATGCCTTTGTATACTGGTAAAGCACTGGCAATCAAATGTGTTTGTATTATGTTACATCCATATACAATAGTATACCTGATCCAAGAATTTCAGTTGGTCTGTTTGGCTTTTTGGTGACATTTGGAATGGTCCACCGAAAAATCCAATCCCTGTGGTTCTGTCATTGGGATCAGCGGTTGGTATGAAGTCACCAAATGTGGATTGCTTTATGTGGATTGGTCCATCATAAATTCTGAAACCAACCACTGAGCGTCTCCTGGAGCGAGAAAGTACGAGATTATTTCGGGTAACCATTATATAAAATTTCGTTACTGTTGCAATACTCATTAATTTGTTACAGCAAATGTGACATTACTTGAAGTAGCCGTTGGTTCCTACGTTGGGGGATCGACCAATGAAAACTGTAGTGGTAATTTCTTGATATTCTCCATCTGCTGTCATCTCTCCAGCGCTGCAAAATACCGGAGTGTTTTTAAGGAGTATAAAAATTTCAGTTTTCAATGATTGCACGTTGGAAGGGTGAGCTCAAGTACCTCAATAGAGGTGTGGAGAAAAATATAAATTGAATATATATAGGTCGCTGATCAAGTAAGTACTCCGATTGTATTTGATTCCTTAGTTTATTTGCTGTAAACGTGGCGAAATACCAACGCGTTTCGGCTTGCAAAGCCTTCGTCTATGCATACATTTAACATAAATCATTATATTTATAGCCTTTAACAAATACCACAGAAATAGATTAAGGATCTACTCTAGTTCTGTGCAAATGCATAGCACTGTCATACATGGCTGATGTTTTTATTTTTCAACCATTTTTTTGAACTTTTTATTGGCCATATAAACATCTAACAATTCTGTTACATAAAGACGCATACTCATTGAGCGTGATTGTTTTCATGCGTTGTTAATCTTAGGTCACAAATACTAAGAAGGCCGTGAAAAGTTAGTTTATGAATGAAAAGGTAGCATCCTACATACCTAGCATAAGTGTGTCCGATAACATTATCAGCATATCTGTATAAAACCAAAAGGGACATCTATACTAACAATGGCTAATATACACAGCCTTTATGATACTAAATTATTGGGCTAATCGAATGCATTGGTCACTCTGTGTGGACAAAGCATGTATACATTTTCAGAATACTATGCCATTGAATCAGACATGAAATTATTTGATTCTACTCAGCCTAATAGATCTTTCGTTTTCAATAGAGTCGTGAACTCCCTTTATTTCTGCATTAAAGGAATATCCATGATACACTATGTATGTGTATTCTGTTTCGACAGTACCTCAATTCGAACTTCTTTTTTTTAGATTTTATATGAAAGGAAAATAAGAATGAAAAAAGTTAAAGATATAATAAATAGTAGAAGATGAATGCGAAAAGATTCTTGAGTATACACAAGTTCTTCCACACAGTAAACAGAGGTACAGCATTTCTAAGAAAAGTGAAAGTACAACTTTAAACAGGAACACTTCCCTTATATTAAAGAGAAACATTAAATATGCTTTGCTGAGGAGATTCTTGATAGCGTTGTCATAATATTAACATATATATATTCTCATGATTTTATATAATAGTATCACAACACCCACCTGCAGTCAGACATGATCAGCGTTCCCCCTCTAAGCCAGGCTCCCTGTTCACACTTTGCAGCTGTATATCCAGACATTATTCCTGGTGACTTGGGTTTGAAACTTATCAGAGAGAGACCATAACATCAAGCACTTGTACAGAGAATGGATAATTTCAAAGCCATATTTATTTCTTCTAATAAAAATCACCTAACGTATTTACACCCACCGATGTATAATGAATGAGAATGAATGATAATTATGATATATATAGGTTCGCGGCCCTCTTGGTTCCTTTTTTCTATTTTTCCCCCTTTCTGGCTTAAATCAACCTTTTGATTAAATTATAAACAGATATAAACCAAATAAGCACTTTGTTTGCATCTCATATTTTTCATGTTGGATAGATAATATAGACTTCGATTGATATCTACGGGATTAGAACATGGAAAAGCAAACGGATGTGTAGAATACAAACAACAGGCTTCCACCGATGGTTATGTAATGGTTGTGAATTTTTTTAAAAAAAATCAAATCAATAAGTCTTGTGTTGGTCAAGACAAATACTTACCGGCCCGCTCCAACAGAGAGCGTTTCAGATCCATCCCTGGGTGTTGGGGGCCCGGTCTTCAGACCAAAATCTACCATGAGGCCAGTCTGAATTAAGTGACACCGTCATTAATTTGTCCAAATTTCCGAGCATTGAAATAACTTTCGATGTATTTATTCTTAACGAACATGATGAACCTTGTTGACGTAGTTACGGTTGATGGAGATTTAAACTCAGTTAGAACGGTGTATTAGATAAAGATAATTCAGAATAATTAAAATAGAGATAATCTATTACAATATATTTAACTTCAAGCCTACCCTTGGATGTCCGAGTGCTTTGTTATTTTTGAAGCCGCCAAATGTGCTGGTTCCAATGTGATTATTGGGCAGCTTTCCTTCTGATGGCCCTGATGGTGCGTCTCTAAATATGTACCAATAACCTGTACCCTGAAAGTATGTCATGTCATATGTCACATTTAGTCTAAAGTCTTACGTGTGTAGACAACAATTATTTCATGATAATATAATATATTTTCAGGCTTTCATCAATAATATCAGGGTGAACTTTAAGATACTAGAGTAAAATTTAAAAAAAAATACTATAATAATGTTGTGCAGGGTAGATGCGAGACAAAAACTAAAGAGTGGGGGAAATCAATTAATGGGTGGAGAGTATTGTCTAAAATGAATTTTCATTCAAGTCAAAAGTATCTGAAGCTGAAAGAAAAACCTGCTCTGCGAAAACGGGTCTTATGTGCTTGGATATGAAATGTAAAATGTGTTTTAGGACATAATATGCTGCAAAAATTATGTTGATACGAAAAACAGAAGCCGAGATATGAAGTTCTGAATTATGATGTGTTGAAATGGGGTAAATAGCCAAAACTGCTGTACGGTTTTTACTTGCCGAACTTTAGTTAAACCCTTATATGATTTCAAAATGTGCATCATTTAATAATTAACATTAATCAATTAAATAATATATTGCCATTTTTCTGAAAATTTAAGTAATTCAAATCTGTTTTCAGTATCTTAATCATCAGAAAATTCTCTTTTGACTTTATTTAAATTTGAAACAATTTGATGACATATAGGTTTCCATGGAAACCAGAATCCTGTTAAACGTCATTATTGATGATTTGGACGTTCCATTGAATTCATGGTTACCATGGCAACACTAACAAAATTTTCTCCAAAGTTTTCCGTCACGCTATAATCTGTGAAAAATTTCATTTTCAATGGTTTTTTGAGTAAACTTTGTGTTTTTAACAGTTTTCCTGTTAAATAATGCCCCTAGGGCTATCCAAGTAAAAACCTATAAGACCCATAATCGCAGAGCAGGTTTAATGTGAAAAACAAAACAAAACTACAAAAGAATCGCAAATGACATGTTCTAGCATTGTAGAAGAAGCCATGATATTTTGAATACACTTGTCATGAAAAAAGAAGTCTTAAGTAGTTGAAAACAAAAAATAACACTGTGAAACATGACATATCTTACCTTTGATCCAATTGCAGCATTGTTGAGGAATATATTATTTGGATGCGATATCCAAAATGTTGAGACCGCACTATAAAATGAATGCCGAAATTGGAACAATACAGTTATTGTTTCTTGCTATTTGTGTCAGGGCCTGCACCAAATTATGAATGAGATTGTAAATTGGCAGTTGTAAGTATAATTATAATCATATCAAACATTTTTTCTCAGCCCTTCTCGTGGTATATCATGTATACATACTTGCAGCTTCCCGGATTCGGATTGTAGCCAGGCCAGACCCAATCCTTGATTTCCTTACACATGTCAAAGCTTCTGTCTGAAGGCTCCACCGTTCCATAGCGAGTCGTGATGCCGAGATTGTGATCAAACACATTTCTCTGCTCACCACCATCTTCCAGGAAATAGCAATGCCCGACTGTGTCGTATCCGACTGTGTCCTTCACCTATTGAATTTCATCCAACAAGCAAAACAACTTGTTCATATTCACCAAGTTGCATGATGAGATAATTGGGCAATTAATATAATCACTGCCATGTTGAATCAAGATGTTATGTTTCTTTCTTATTTAAGCCCCCCCCCCCCCCCCCCCCCCCCCAAAAAAAAAAAAATAGGTATGTTTCCGATTTACCCAGCTGAAAACTAGGTATGTGGGGTACATAAACCACCTAAGACTGACAAAAAATTATATAAATCATTTTTAGATATTATGGAAGCTAACAAACTTTTAGGTGGAGTAAGATTTTTTTTAGTGTGTCGGTGTGTGTGCGGGTGGGGGTGAACGGAAACACAGACTAAGACTTGTTTGGCCTCATTTTCTCTATAAAATTGATATTAAATTGTCAATAAACGGTAAATATAACGAAATATTATTATAATTAATTTTAAAAAGTAACTACTGCCAATAACTGGATCGGCGTTTACTTACCAGAAGTCCGTCTGTGCCATGTATAGTGACACATCTATCGAAACAGTGATGAATGCTTAGTTCTTTAACATATGCAGGTCTGTCATAACAACCAACTTTATCAACGTCATCGCACAGGTGGAAATGTACAGGGTAACGAGCTCTAATTTGTTGCCCCATGTTTGTCACTTCAATACCGGAGAGGTGGACATTCCTAAAACCTTTGTGGAACTTAAAAAAATACACAAATATTATAATATAATATTTGTGTTTTTTAGATAAATGAAATAGCATTGTCAACGATGGATTTTACCTCATTTGTTTCAAGCCACGTGGTTCTATAGTTCTCGTAGTATATGATTTTTTTAAAAGGAAAATGAGTCACAAGTCGCAAAACAAAGATGAGATCAAATGGATTCTAATGTTGGTAAACATTAGAACATCTACTAAGTATTTCTATGTTTTAAGTTGTGTTTTAAGTTGATTTAAGATGATTTTTAGTTGTTTTTTTTAAAAGTTTGCAATATTTCTAGTAAAGTAGCTAAATATACTCAATAGGATGACCATAGAAATCCATAGATATATTAAATATTCTGTCTTGAAATTTAGTACATATATTCATGCTACAAACAGCGTTAGGCATCCTAAATATGAAAACCTTCCCACAAATATACGTTGTGAATTAATAAAACTATGAAAAATATCAATTTTGCGACTTGTGATTCATTTTCCTGTAACACGTCAAATATCAGACCAGGTAAAAAGGTTGTATTGATTTTAGATATTAGCATAATGATATAGTATGTACATACGATCATGTGTCCACCGAACGTGTCTTCTTTAAAGAATCGACAATAGTTGGGTGTCATGTGTGAACCATAACACTGTTTCTCCATCACGCCTCTGATAACAATATTCCTTGTGAGAAGACCGACCTCTGCTCTCAGATCTACACCTTTGTATACTTCTCCATAATGGGCGAAACGAGCTTGTCCTATTACATGAACAGGATTCAAGATGGTAATCGTACATGGATATATGTTCAAGAACAAATAGGTCAATGTAATTAATCAGGTTATAATGTATATCTTAAATCGCGATGGTGGTTTTAATCTTCTCGAGTTGATGCATTCATGAATGCATGACTTACCCCGAAGCCTAAGAGACCTAGCATCACAATCCTTGCAGTTGTCTATTGTGAATTCCTCTGTCTGCTCCATCTTAAAGTCAGTTGTGGCGATTACTATCCTGTCCCCAGTCTTCCAAGAACTTACATCATCGGCAAGATATATTTTGGGGTTGACAGCACCTTCATAAATCAAATCAGGTTTATCAAAAAAGTCTACAGCGATATTGTCGTGAGGTGGAGATGGTAGATGTTGGAAATTTCGATTACTATTGATCTCTTTGATACAAAATACTTCACGTTTGATTATGTTTACCTGCACGCAATGTCTGTGTGATCCGTGTCCAGGAAAGTTTCTTTGAACCATGTATCTCGAGGGTGCCTCCTTCTCCGACACCGATGACTTTCCTTCCATACTTTTCTCCTAGATCATATCTCTTGTCATCTGTTGTTTTACCAACTAATTGTATTTCCACCTGGCCAAGATGGGGACATGTCTCACTACCTGAGGTGTTAGAATATAACAGACACTATATATACAAATATGTTTAATTTGTATCGCGCCTTATGCGCTCAGTTGGAAAGAGACCGTCACTGATAGCGAAGCACTGCACAAAACTAGTCCACTCGCTCTTGCATATTGTGCCTTCCGATCATAAGTTAAACCCATGGGATGCGTGTGTACACATGTGGGTGCGATTTTGACGCCTTGTTCTGAATAATAAAGAACAATTGAATACAACCCACCTATATGAAATTCACCACCGTCTTCGATGATGATGTGTCGAGTGCGAAGGACAATCTTATTGTATCTGTCATCCTTTATCACCAACTTTCCTGTAATAGTATTTTGAAGATCACCAATACAATCCTAATATATAAATTTATATGTTGCGTTATGATGTTTATGGCCCATAATAATTTATTGACAGAAAATAGAGGATAAACTTTCAAAGTAGTAACCTGTTAGTTAATGTATAAACGGTTTTTCTGCCGAAAAAGTATTTACCACTTCTTCTAATAATCAGGGTGTTGATGGTTGAAGAGGAGACGAGAAGAAATTTAGCTGACTCTATGACAACATCCCTATTAGGAGAATGACCATAGCTCACATGCTGAAGACCATGCTCATGTTCAGGACATCCTAGAATAGCAAAAAATATTTAGACACTTTATTTTTATTTAAACACCAATTGTTGTCTCGGTTTTCTTGGCATTTGTGATCGAACCGAAAAAAACTTGATGACCAGCATACTTAAAACATACCATTTAAAAAGGGGATTTAATGTAAATTTGTGATTCTTGTATTTGATAGCAATCAAAAGGACCTATACCTCCTGGTAATGGCGATGGGTGGGGGCATGTCGTGCTCACTATGGGTACCCGTCCTACGTCCTCTGAAAGAAATCAGAGAATATGAGCAAAAATTGTATTTCTTCCTTGAAAGCAGACACGGAGGTAAAGCTTACAGTGACATTTAGGACAGGGATAAACGGATTCCATAATGATTCCATTGGTGATATTATATTGACAAATATGTATACTTGTAATTTCATTATTTATCACTTGTTGCCTTGATTGGGTCACCCTAACTATACAAGCAAGTCAGCTAAACAAGGAAGCAAGAATCTAATTTTATGCATGACGAACACCTTTTGAAGAGAGTTTCTGTATAATCGGACAGATCTTTGTAGAATCTCTTCCAAAGCAAATTCTCCTCTATTTATATCATGAATGTTATATTTTTATTAGGCAAAAATTGCTGTTATCTGTATAGACTTACTTATTACCCACTCTCCTGTTGACCCATGCATGGTTCTTATTCCAACGGCCTTGACCTTTATAGGGTCAGGAACCTCATACCTTGCAATTCTATGCCGCCAGTTATGATCATATTTACTTCCCCTACCGAGCTCAACCACACCATCCTGAAGGCAAAATAGTTCATTTTTATAATCGAAAATTTAATGATGAATTAATTAAATGGTACGCCAATAACTAACTTGTATATTTAAGATTCTTCAAATCTCCATGAACACAATTTGTAAGACCAAGAGGTTATATAGCTCATTATTCAAGTAAAAATAATTCAGACTTACCTTGAATGTCACCCAGAATGAGTTCATTTTTCCTTTATCAAGGATGTTTCTGATAATATGGTTCAACTCACAGTGCCTCCTTCCATTTTTATGAATGCAGGTCTGAATGCAGAGAAAATCTTAAAGTAAGAAACCTTTTAAAAAAGCAAATTTATAGTATTTGCACCTTCTTATCAATTAATCATGTATTGGTGGTAAGGGTATAAAATATGATAATGCATTAATGCTATTCCAAGGAAATCCTGCATGATTGCCAATGTAGTGGGGTGGGGGAGGGGACTAAATAGCTAAAGACTGAAATGGGAAAGTTTCCATCAGGTCTTTTTTTCTACAGTTTTGCCACAATAATTATGAATTCCTACTTTGTCATACCACAATCTTAGCCATATTGGTGTTCAAATGCACAGTGGTTTAGAATAACAGGTACATTATGTATTATATGCGAAGCCAATCTCATGAGATCGGCTATTTACCTGGGTATTTCTATGAACACCTATTGAGATCCAGTAGGAGTTGCTATGTAAGTTGGTGTTGCTTCCACTAAGGACAATGTTGACATCATTCCCGGCCTTCACATTGAATTTGATCATGTTGTGTTTTTCAGGATCCACATTAATCATGATCTTTTTGATGATCCCACTATCAGGGGTGAAGAACATTTCCCCAATGCCTGAAGATGGAAATCATCATGAATAAGATATTCTAAATTGTCAGGGAGAGTAAATGCTTCAATTCTCGATACACTCCTAGACGTAGTGTGTACATCATGTCCTAACTAGGGTGTACAGGAATGTGTACAAATTCTTTACAGAATATTTTAGAATGATCATACACTACATATCTAGATTTGAAAAAATGCATTTATTCCCATTCTCGACTCGATAGTGGCGTTTGCTCTTAATAAATTAAAAAAATATGTTAACCATCGACTTATTCTAATTCAAGTAATTAATGAACTTACTCTGTGCTGGGAGACTGGGACCTCCTGTTCCATAATTACCACTGCATCCACCAGGACCTACATCAACAATCATATTAGTAACGAATAACAATTAGAAATGAGCAGAATATATTTAAAAAAACTTTAAAAAAAGATGTATTTTGGATAAATATAATAATGCTCCATAATATGAGGCGTCATGTATCAAGCGCACAACCCGTTCCATACTATCCAATTTCGTCCACGAAATGGTCATCAAAGAATTAAATTGTAAGTATGGTCATTTAGAAATCAATTTCGGCCACAACATTTTCCCCATAAGAACAAGACAACAATTGTTGTTTCATTCATTTCATAACAAATTCCGTTGACTAAATGGTTTGTTGGGAACAAAGTTATCATTGTGTTCATTTACCCTTCAATTGAAGCGATATTGTGTTAGGAGTAGGTTAGGTACGCAATTGATATTTTGTTTTTTCATAATCTATTTCGTTAACAAAATAGTACTTTAGGAACAAAATTGTTATTTTGTTCATGATGTACGTGATGAAATTCCTTGACACTTTATAGTTATTTATTTACATACCGAGTCTCCAGATGCCAGAGGATGCCTGCGTCTTAATTCCAGCAAATTGGACATTCTGCATTTGTGGATAGCTATACTCCATCATCCAATACCGACCTGGTGTGCACCCCTTGCCAACCTGCATTATGAGTAATTTGATTATTCTATTTTATTTTTAAAATTGATTGCTTTTAATTTATAGCGGAGGGGTCCTCTGGTGACAACTGATCATGCTTTTACCCACTCTACCTTATGCCCTCTTGTGTGACATATTCTACATGGCCGGATCTCACGGTCAACTGGGTCAACTGGACACTGGGTCATTCGGGTGTCAACTACAATCCAATACGGTCGAAATGCCCACCCACCACCCAAAAGTCTTCATACAAATACTTTTACCAAGTAAATCTTACTAATATACTAATACGGATTATTAATTGACTCAAAGAGTATGACTATACAAGTTTTATCCCGTAAAGGGAAAATTCCTGAATATTTATTTAACTGGCCTCTCCGCTTTTATTGTGCCACTCTCGATCATGTGTATACATCATTAGATGTATAATTATGTATACATGGACATTCTTTATGTGGCCTTCTTTATGCAAACATATTCCTGATATTACAGTAAAATAGAAAGAGAAGTAAATTGATTAACCGTTTAGTTAGAACAATACTACAACTTTAAGAATGCCACTGAAAAGAGTGTAGATGTTGTCTATACTAACCTGGACGAGGCGATGGTCCCATTGTATCCAGAATGATCTGAACTGACCACCATGAAGCACGCCTCTCTCAGCGTGTTCTGATTTGCAGATGACGCGGGCTTCATTCATACAGGATTTAGCGTTCCCGAAACCTCCTATGAACACATTGAAGGAACCCTAGAATACCAAGGATTCAAAATAAATCAATTTTCTCGTAAGATTTGGTGAACAGAAAGATTATTCTACAGTGACAGAATATTTTATTTTTATTCATTTTTCCAATCGTGATTAACTTCATGCGATTCACTTCATATCAAATCATTCTACTATTGTTTACTACTGTTGTTGTTTAATGCTCTCTCTTATTCTACTTTATATAACGCAAAGATAAAAGTTACTTTAGTCCATCTTGGTTATAGATATTTTCTACATGTACTAATTAGCTTTTTCTAGTAATCGATTAATTTTTGCATAGAGTAAATCAAAATTTCTCTGAGAATAGCATCCTCGATATAATTTTATTCTTGAATAAAAAAAATCTAACTCTAAACTCTATTTTTTTTAATCAAATAAAGTTTTAATTATCAAAGTTCCAGGGTGGATACCCACATCATGCGGCTGGCGTTGCCCGTGGTACCCAGCGCGTTCCGACAGTGTCACGAAGGCGTCCATTCCGACCTGGACATCGAAAACGATGGAACCAACATATCCTGGTGTAAAGACTCGGGGGATCTGAGTGTACACACCGGAGTGGGGTGTGTGAATGGTCTGCCCGGTGACAATGCCTGAATTAAATTATCAGCTCATTAAATAATATTTTAAAGCCAAAGAAAGGCGAAATGCGTCAGGGTCGCTGAATAAAACAGCTACAAAATCCAATACCATGGTTTGTTTCAGTTGGGTTGCCTTCAAATCAATCAACTTATAATGTTTTATTTAATTGAATTTCGATTGAGGGGTTAACATAGAAAGGAATGCCCTTGTATTATGTTTCTAGGTGAAGTCTGCCTCTGTCACTGTCTCTCTCTTC
The DNA here is from genome assembly GCA_942159475.1 of Sthenelais limicola. NCBI lineage: Eukaryota > Metazoa > Annelida > Polychaeta > Phyllodocida > Sigalionidae > Sthenelais > Sthenelais limicola. Next base: position 62,372,739 of record OW804097.1, on the reverse strand, counting down.
CTTTTTTTCACTTTCTCTCTCCCTAGCTCTCTAGGGCTGAGCTGATACAATAAGATGATATACGGATCACATTCGTAACTGGGTGTATGATAAGGTGTCAATGTTATGGTCCTGTATGGGATTATCCTTTCAATATTACCCTTTCTCTCGGCTAGATAAAAAAGCCAATCAAACTATATCACTTTAACAACTGATAACAATACTAATATACACCACGAACACAATCATATGAATGCAGATTTCTGACCCCAGGTAATCCTCATGGCATTGGCGCCACATCAATATTGTTTTGATTGACTTGCTTTTGCGAAGATAATCTATTGAAATGTAGATATTAACCCCATCGAGTTTTTGGACACATAATAACGTGCGGTCAAGCAACCAAACATCATTCGTACTTTCAGTCAAAGATACTTGGAGAGAGAAACCTTAAATCATGTATAAAGTCGTTTGTTTGAGAGTACATGTATATATGTATATATATATATACATATTTTATTACATATTTGAACTGAATGGGTTCTTGTAATTTTCTTGTATTGTTAGCTTCATTCCAAACGTTAGCTCCTGATTAGGATACTGGTTTTCTGTCTGTCACGAAACACTATAAAACACAATTGCAGAGATTTACCTAATGGACAACAATAGAATTGTCAAAGCGTTTATCAATCAATCAGTTTTGAGATTCATGATCTCCATGATTGATATTTCTGAGAAGTTTAATCTTGTATCAAACAGGATTTGCTAGATAGTGATTATTTTAAGACTGTTGCTGTGCAAATTTACTAAAGTGGAAAATTAATCGATCTTTACTAACATTGTTTTTGTAATTGTGTGAAGTTCCACTGTGCTGTGGTTGCTATTCTTATATTTTTGTTCTGAATGGTTATTGATTGGTTGAGATCCAATCAAGGTAGAGTTACTTCGTTATTCAATGGTTGAAATCCTGTCATGAAAATTGGCACCTGACCCCAAAAGAACAAAAGGTTATTTCATCTCTTCACGAATGCGTTTAGGAAAATAATGAAGATGTAATGTCAACACAGAATGCGGATGATTGTTTACTTTGTGTAGCACTATTAATAAATGAAAGAGACGCATTTTATCCGCTAGGAGATCGTAGAACGAGGTGCTTCTGTGGTATAATCTTTGGGTTTAACTTTCAGGACATTAGCCATGACATTTTATGTATTTTTAAATTGATATAATGATCTGATATGATGACCTATGTGATATTAAATTCTACAGCTTAGAACAAAAATAGTTGTTAAAGATCAATTTCTGCACGATTCATGTTAAATAAGCAAAGGGCATTATGATATATACCTGCAATGCAGACCAGTGCCACGACGAGGTAGTTTGGTGGGGGGCCCATGGTAGCCGCAAATGATTTGTTGAGAAAGCAACCCAGACTCATATTTAATACTTTAGTTGTGTGTTGTGATTGGTTGATTTCTTTACATGGCAAATCACGTGATAGATAACAAAGCTTTTCATAATGATGTCATTCAGAACGAAGGTATCATATTGTATGGATACACTTTTGTTGCAGTTCTCGAGAGGAAAAGCTTTTGGGCGCTCTCCGTGTGCACATTTAGAATGCCCACTCATGATATTTTTATCTCACTATTAACATAATACTGCGTGGAATTTGCAATAAAAAATAACGATGCACGGACTGTCGGTGTATCATTGATGTAACTATTGGTGACAACATCATAGATCTAATCGGATATCCACCAAAGGGTATTTACCAAAATTTGATTTTGTTAAGGAAGGTTAATCGATGTAAGGTTGATAAATGGCAAGGAACGCTTGAGTTCTTTTTGTAGGGTTTTATTCAACATTCCTAAACATTCCATACATGACTCGAACCAAATACAAATATTATGCATACAATGGGCTGAATTTATTAAAGATTGGCCATTTTGGATGAAAGGTCAATAGCATGTCACGTTCCAGATAGATAAAGAGGACATTTCAAGCCAAAAGCAAATATTATGCATTCAATGGAACGAATGTATTGTTACAGGAGGCAGACGAGTCTCCCTTGTTAGAATGACCTCTGTGACCTGGGTTCTTGGAAGTCACTCAGTCCACACGTCCCTGTACATAAATCTATCCACACCTCTTTCTTTAACTCGTCCATGGATGGATGGGACGGGTGGGACGACTTAACCTGTCAACACCCTTTCCCACTTTATGTCTATTTTATTGGTAATCTTGTATAGCCTATATACGGCCCAGTGTGGGCCGGGTAAGATTGTCACTCCCTGTTGACCATTCCTTGGATGATGATGTGAGCCTGTGTGTGGAGAATAAAGCTGAAAGCCATATTCCTCTTCTCTGATGTCTGACTAGATCGAGCGCGGGCCGAACCGTCTGAACCCCAAGGTCACGAGTACCTTTTCCTACTTAAGTTACTTATATCGCTAAGTCCCTCTTCTGTGCTAGCTGCCACGCTACCCCTGATAGCTGACCATTGGAATGGACTATGTAATTGAACCTAAATTAGAACAACTCTGGGATGAATCGGCCCCCAGCAACCAATCATCTCCCCCTCTTCCTCCTAGCGGTCAAATAACAGCACTAAAAATTTTTGTTTGCTTTATTACTCTTGAAGACTTGTGCATATCTACCAACCCTTTCTTGTGTGTTGAACATCTGGATAGTTCTGTTGTGTTTGACCTCTTGCTGGTTGGCTTATTGTCAGATTTTGATAAGGCTGGTTTGGGTGTCAGACATAAACAGGGCAAAAGGTGAACTTCAGAGAAATCGCAAGCTTAAAAGTCAACAACAAGGTAGTGGGAGTCAGTCTGTCAATAGTCGTAGAGGAGTAAAGACCAAGAAAAAGAAAACAATCAAGAAAAACCATACTCTGCAAAATACAAACGAAAGATTACAAAAAGGTAAAATGGCATCCAACTTTGTAAACAAAGAGGCAGAGGAAGGTTATGTGGAAAAATTCTCTCTCTTTACAGTGCCTCTAGTGGAAACAGGCATTGATTCAATCTACTATAATAGTAGGGGGAATAAGGAAATAACCGTGCACTTTTGGTTAAAAGCATGAAACTTCTCACAATTGGTCATTGACCCCTAGTGATTAAAATCTGATATGGATCACTGAAATTCAAGCCAGATCCTGCCGCTAGGGGGCGTATTTGTGTGACCTTCCGCGCGTTTTGTGTTATAACGGCTAACCTATTACTCTGAGGTACTTGGTAATATTAAACCATAATTAGAAGAGATTATAAGCTTTCATTTGATGTAAACTACATTATTCTACCATAAATATTCGAGACGTTATGAATTTTTAAAATTTTCATAAAATTCCAAATTTTCATCAACCTAATATTCCTTTAGCTACAGACTGGAAACTGTTCAGTTTAGACGTTAGTGACCATTAAAAAAGTTAAAGACCTCTTCAAGAGCTTTCATTTGAGACCAATCCCAAACAGATCAAACAAGTATCTGTCCTTAACCACCTAATTTAATAAAAACAAAAGAAATGAATATTTTTGATTAATTCATATGACGAAAGGAGAGTTGATAAGTTGCTAAAACGTACTCCATTTCCAATCTTGTACATTGTTAATGCCATGAAATGATAATAGGATTGAAATGCACGAACTTTACAGGTTATTTTTCAAATAAATAAGAAAAATAGTACCTATATAATTATATCTATATAAGCACAATTATTAGTCTGGCAACACAAGCCAACATGAGCCTTCATACAGGCACAGCGCTGTACATTTGAGGGTGGTCTTGTAATAATTTTAAATTTCATTAATTTTATAAAAAAAATCAGAAAAATAGATATATATCTTTGTTTTAAAGCACACATATTAGTCTGGCAACACAAGCCTACATTTGTACAAGTCATTACATATGCTTTCGTCATGAGGGGAAAAAATTAAGTAAAAAATCAAGGATAACATGGCACAAACTGTTAATTGTTGATACTTACAGATCTAATCAAACTGTGATGAGGAACACTGACATGGTTACTGCCAACATGAGCCTTCACATAGGCACAGTGCTGTACATTTTAGGGCAGCCTTGTGGCACTTGCATAATCCTCGACATGCCTTTTTACAATTGCAATGGAGCAGTTCGTAACAGTTCTGATGAGCCTGTCCTAGTGTGCTCCATTTAGGTATCCAGTTGACATTATTGCCTTTTTCCAAACCCCATTCAGCTGGGTTTGGGAGGACTGGTTCCTTTTGCAGCAGTTGACCCCACACATATCCACCTTGATACACTGCTCTGTGGATATGCTGCTCTAGAGCTGCCAGTGTAGGTGGTATGTTTTCAATTGATCGAGACTTCCTTGAGAAGAGGTGCTGTCTTGCATCATTGACACTTGATGACTCACTATGTTTGTCATACAATACAACAACAAATCTTTCTATTAATTTGAGAATATTCTGTGGGATGATCCTGGGCTTGTCTGATAGGGCTAAAAAGGCATCTGTTACATCTGGAAAACATTTCCATGCATCCCATGCAGACTTTTTCCCTTTACCAGCAAAGAAAGATGTCACATCACAGCCAGTTAATGCATGAAAAATTGGCAATGCCTTCGACTTTTGTGGACCAAGGCCAGCAGCAATTTCATGGATTGCAATATATCTGTGGTGCTTCCCAGTTCCAAAGGATACCCATATTTCCTCCCCTGGTATGGCATAGAAGCTGGAAATCAACAGAACAACCACATCTGTGTCAGATGTTCTGACCATAACTTTGGTATGTCCATAATTAGCTGCATCAGCCACATGCAATACAATGCGTGTATCTGCCTCCTCATGCTGGCAGGGTGAAAGTGTGCTTAGATCTTCTCGGGAGGGAGCTATCACTTTCTCTTCATATGTGCTATACACTTCCTTGCCCTCCACCCTCAGGGTTGTGGCTTCCTTTCCGAGTAGTTGAAATAGCTCAGTTTTATTTTCATTTACACGAAGAAAACTCTGCCAATTAGGAGGAACTTTGGAGGAGAGACTGACCCGTCTCCTCTGTCCTTTTCCCCGCTTGTCCCTTGTGGAAGCCTTGAGACTATCTTCTAAGTACCTGTCCCACACAAGGTCTATTCGTTTGACCCTGGCAAGTTGATTGGAAATGTATGGCATGAAGATACTATCCACATAGTCTTTGAAAGTATTACATGGTTGAGATCTTGGTGACATCATCTGCACGATCACTGCTCCATCCAGGATTAATGCAGACACATTTGGAACCTCTGAAGCAGGTTCTGATAATGTCTCAAGCTCAGCCAGGAGGTCAGCTTTGTTTCCACTACGCTCTGGCCATCTGGCATAGTTCACATGATCTAGTGCAAACATCCAAGGGACAATGGCCATCAATGACTTAAAGTAAGCATGAAAGTCTGCATCTCTAAATGCTGCTACTAGACTTAGAACAGCAAGCTCAAGATTGAGCACTTGATTCCAATAATGGAACTGTGGTTGCTCCTCAGCCATGCTTTTGCACCAAGCGGTAAAATCCATGGCCTCGGCAAAATGACTTTCATTGTACTTAGAGTATGCATCTTTTTTGAGGATATGGAGAGCTGCTGCAGTAATTTGGTGAACATGGCGTGTTCTTGTCAGATGGGATGCTTTTGTCATTGAATCAGCAATACCACTGCTTGTAATCCCAGCTGAAACCAATGCAGTGGTCCAGCCACTACCCTCCAACCAGTTTCCTATGACCTTCATCCCAGCCATTTCTATGTGGAGTCCTCCTAAAAGGACCACATACTGGTCTTCACCATGTGTTTCCTTGAAGTTCCATTGCAGATTTTTTGCAATTGCAAACAGTGGTTGGTCCATAACAATAACTGGGACTTGGTTTTGGTTTAAATGTGTAGTAGCTTCCTTAACCTTATCCATAGCATGCTTTATCATGGATGGCGAATGAGCACACTCTGTGAACAATGGCAAGAGTGCAGTATTGGATACATATTCTACTTTTGCCATCTGAATGGAAGCAAAGTAAGATGACCATGTCAAGGAAACTTCTCCAGAATCATCTTGCTCTAGAGCCACTGCTACATGATCTAGCCATTTCAATTGCCTTTCATTCACAGATGTTGGAATTTCAAACCTCAAGCCCTCTTGGTGTGGGATGATTGGATTCTTGTTGTGTAGCAGAGTTGGAGGAACAATGGCGTATGATGCTGGAATGGCTGACTTCTGTTGACTATTGGTATCAATGATCACAAATCCAGGTTTGGGAGGGAGGTTAGTCTGAGGATGCTGTGTTAGCGAAATTGCAGTTCCATGGAATGAATCAGTAGAAGTTGTTGAAGAGGGATTGTGATCAATATTATCAACTGCTCCAGTGGTAAAGACATGCTTATTTAAATGGGGTGGACAGACCAAACCAGTGTCATCATAAAGGGAGCAGACTGTATTCATTATATCAGTACTGAGAGCCATCATACGTTTGTATGATATACATAAACCCAGATTATGCAGGGTGTCAACAAGAGCCTTTTTCCTTGTTGCAGAATGAACTTTTAGCGCCAAGTAGATTGGTAATGGAGTTTCTCTGTCCTTATTGTGACGAATGGTAGATGTGGCACTAGTGTTCTTCTTACTCTTGACACTGTTATATATTATGATTTGAGAAATGGCTTTGCATACCTCTGATTGCTCTTTCTCCACATTTGATTGATCCTTGATATCAGGTCCATGTAAAATCATGCTTACAAATGCTACCAAAAGACCTAGGTGCTGATTCTTCCTGGCAGTCCTTACTGAAACTACCCGTAAATGTTTGCTTCACAGCAAAGATGTCCTGCCTTATTTTCTTTGCAACGTTAGCAAATGCTAGTCCTTCAGAGTCATGATCCTGTGATTCCCTTATTGTAGCACCTACGTCTTGGTCAAATGCATGGAGCAGATCTTTGCCGTTTTGGTGAAATGCCCTAAGGTTTGGTACTGCTGCAAGGAGTCTGTTCTTTAAACGTGTTGTGTGTATATATTGCTCCTTCAGACCCAGGTCAGACAATCTCTTAGAATATAGGGTCTTGAGTTTGGACATGATAAAAACTGTACCTTTTTCTTCATAATCCTGATATGATTGGATATGTGATACTAATTCTTCAAAAGCTATGCCATGGATAGCTGCCTCTTCGGGTCCTTCATCCGCTTCTAAATTTGTACCTTTTTTGTAGAGAGCTGCCAGACATTGGGTATGGTATTTTGCTTTGATTGCAATCATGTCTCCACCCGCTAATTTAGACATCAGCCGATTGTCATTCAGCTCAGCAGCATACTTCCGAACATTGAAGTCTACATCAAATGTTGAAGCATTGTGGAGAATATCATCTCCTGCTGGAGAATCACAAAAGATACACACTTTACATTGCTCACCTCCTCCCAGCCCATCAGAGCACCTTGTTTTCACTGGACTTGGTTGAGATGATGAAGCTTCAGCTTGGCGTTTTTGGACAGTCTCAAGCCTTGAGTTGCTTATTTTGTTCCGGCAGGTTTTATGAAACGATGCTTCATTCAAGCTGAGGAGAGATTCTATGCCATCCCCAATGTCAAGCTGGGAAATGTCAAGTGGGAATGGTAGTGCATCTACATCTTGAAAGTTACGCAAATTATCTGCAACATACTTATAACCAGCTCCAACATCAGTTCTTTTTGACTTAGCAGGACATTGTAACCTTTCTCTAGTCTCCTTCTGGCAGAGAATACACAGTTCCCAGTTAATTTCTGCTAAGGTGCTTTTCTTTGCATTCATCTGGAGAGAAAAGAGTAATACACAGAACTTAGATACTAGTTTACTTTAGCTGTCGGAATGAGCTAATGTATCACTTTGGCTTTTAATTTGTATTTCTTAATAGATGTAAACACTTATTGATCATATTTTTCCATAATTTCTAGAATTTGGTTTTCAATAATTAAAATAATGTGTCCCAATTGGGTGCAATATGGCAGCAACCTTGCTCAATATTCACTTTCAAGCATTTACATATGTTAGTTAGGACGTCATCATTATTGTCCCCATGACAACATACCTATAACAATATTTTAAGTTTGTTTGTATACATATATTTTAAATTTCATCAAAATCCGTTCATTTGTCATTAAGTTATGCCCACTTCAATTTATATGAAAAAAGAATGCCTTGAGGCATCACCCCATGCCCTAGGCCAAATTACGCATGATACCTTGAGGCATCAGCCCGTCCCCGTCGCCATCTTGACGTTGATGCCTTAAGGCATCAGCCCGTCCTCAATGGGTTAAACGATAGACATTATGACACATATTATTTGAAGAAAACATTCCTAAAGTGTTTTTAAACCCTAATCATCATATTAAACACCCATCCGGAAGCCCAAAACGGGGGAAAAGGGCCCCCGTCAGCCAGGCAAAATATGTGTAAACTGCCCCGCCTTGAATGGGTTAAAAGTGTTTTAAACCCCTAATTGTCATATTAAACACCCGTCCTGAAGCCCAAAAAGGGGGAAAAGGTCCCCTGTCAGCCAGGCAAAATATGTGTAAACTGCCCCCGCCTTGAATGGGTTAATAACAAATCGACATATATTAAAATCTAGAAATATGTGCAGTATTTATTTTCAATACAAATATAAATTGGTGTAGCTGCACCTGTATGTATGGTGGCGGGAATCGCCCTGGTTACTACATAGTTTACCTGCTGCATGAGACCCCTCGGGACTGGTCACTCTCGACTGACCACTCGGACGGAGCACTTGATATGACTTGATCAAGGCTACAGGTTTCTTAAAAAATCTCGTGGGAGATTACTTGGCTACATGCTAAAGAACTGCACCGGGTGCGGACGCAGACACCTTTATCCGTTTGGTGGTTCGTGTAAGGGCAAAATGACCTCTGTTTTGCCGGGAGTGGATAGAGCTGACGAAGCTTACCTGCAAAAGCTTGAGGACGCATACACAAATTCGGTGAAAGAGCAGGACGATCTTGAGAGGAAGGTACAGTCTCTCCGTGATTCTGGTGTCAAGAAAGAGCCTGGTTCACATTCCAATGGGCAGGCTACTGGTACTAAAGATCCTGTTTTGTCCATGTTGGATAGTATTTCCAAGCGCCTGGAGAAATTGGAAACTGGCGGTGGTTCCTCAGGCAGCGGCGGCGGCGGCTCCTCGTCCCAGTCAGGTGCCGGTGGTGGGCCTAACTTGGCGTCGGATCTTATGAATGGCCAGCTTACTTCGGCTTTGTCCAAGCTTGCTGGCACAGACAACATCAAAGGTAACAAATTGCGTCCAGAATTGTATTCTATTGCTGATTTGAAGAAGCCGGACCACTCAAAACTGGATTTTGTTAGCCTTGTTGATGGTATGACGAAGGTCTTGGTACATTTGGGCGACACTAATGATGACCGTATACAAAATACAAAATACAAAACCACAATAGTGATGTTGAACTTTTCATTACAATTAGATAATTTAAGTACCCCCCAAAGTTTGCACAGTCATATACTGCCTACCGGATTACCATCCGGATAACATTATTGCAGCCACAACAATGCATGGGCTAGTCCCACAAACCCTCATTGATTACTAACTACATGGTAGTTTATCAGATGTTATACTTTGGCAAAACAGTCCTTCTTATCTAATACATGTATATAAGATACATACCTTGTTGTGTCATCTGTGAGTCCAAGTTTGGAAGATTTCTTTAAATAACTGTAGTCGTTGGTTGTCCTCACAACATGTTTCAGCCATCTTTGAAGTAGTTCCAAGTGACTCAATATATCACTACTATTTTACCCTAGTAGTTAGGGCTCACATAGTTTTGGTTTGAATCACATTTGTGTGTTAGATAACTATAAACAATCTCCTATATAGCCTATATATAGAGCCTAGGTGCAGGGCATTGGGGTGAGTGAGTAGTGGTGAGTAGTGGTCACTCTAATTGGGTCAAGTTAGCTTGACCTTAGCGTTTTATTAGCACACAGTAGAACAAAATGATACAGTTGAAACACATCAGATTCACTTGAACAGGGAGTTATTTGTTTTTTGATTTTGCAAATTGATATTATATAAGCATTGAGGTACAAATTCCTCAGTAATGAGAGTTATTAAGTAGAGTTATGACCTAATTAGAAAACAATAACAGAATCATATTATTATTATTCGTGAACAGAAAGGATAACATTAAACAACTGATTTGATTTCAGTGATTCTTTATTTGCTTAAAAATTCGCAGGATGTGACCACATAGGTGGACAGTTAATCTACACAATTCACACTTTTATTTATTTTTTTAAATTAATTGTCAAAGGACATATATTTGTCTGATCGTTTTGGTGTTGGTCTCAAATGAAAGGTCTTGAAGAGGTCTTTAATCCCTTTAATGGTCATTAACGTCTAAACTTAGCAGTTCCCATACTGTAGTTAACAGAAAATTTGGGTTGGGAAAATTTCGAATTATGGGAAAATTTCAGAAATTCATAGCGTCGCGAATATCCATGGTAGAGTAATAGAATTTACATTTAACGAAAGCTCATGATGTCCTCTATTTATGGTTTTATATAACTTAATACATCAGATTAATAGTTTAGCCGTTATAAGAAGAAACGCGTGGAAGGTCATACACAAACGCCCCCTAGCGGCAGGATCCGGCTCGAATTTTAGTGATCCATATCAGATTTTGATCACCAGGGGTCAATGATCAATCGTGAGAAGTTTCATGCTTTTAACCAAAAGTGCACGGTTGTGGCTATTTTGATGCCTTATTCCCCCTACTATAAAGAATATCGCCCCATAGGAACTGTCTCTGGCAGCAACACCTTGGAGTTTGACATTGCAAACAACTCACCAGACTACATCAATGTCAATAATATCAAGCTTGAGCTCATGGTTCGGAATGGGACAAAGACAGGGACCGCCCACACAGAAATTTACCTGCCCACTAATTACCTCACAATGAAAGTGGGAGAGGGAGAGGGAGTGGGAGCGGGAATGGGAGAGGGAACGGGACAAGGACAGGGACAGGCAACACAACAACAGCGACCAAAGCATCTAAACAGGGTTCCATTTGTCATATGAATGTTAATACAGATACTAAGTTATAGAGACAACTTGAAAGAGAAAGATGGTGGGAGAGGGAACAAGGAGAGATGAAGATGTGGGCCCCACTGTCCCACTAGTAAAATCCTGTGCGTAGCAAGGGTATTTGCTATAGTATTCATAAATGGCTTTCGATAAAAATTAGAGGTAGTTAAAGCAGAAGGCTCTGGTCACCCAATGTAGCAACGCTGCCGTATGCGCGCGCGCAAGGTAATAAGGCACTGAGTGAACTAGATTCGCGCAGTGAGAAAGTATGATGGCTGCCGAGGTGAGTGCAGTCGGAGCCTCTTAAACCTAGGAGCATCGTTCAGCTTTAACTGACCGCGCGAAGCCTTCTGCCTATGTTAAAGCATAGGAATAAAATATATCTTGTGTTCGAAATAGGTATTTGGAATTTAGGGGTTATGGAGAAAGGCCTAAAATGGTCGGAAATTATGTAATATTGCGTAATGAGGTAATAGAACATGAACACTAGATATTGATGGAAGTATCAATCGCATTAGTATGGTTCTACCTACTTAATATTCGCGGGATTTTAACCCTGAAACATATTTACATAATCATTAAGAAAAGGTGTCAGAAAAAGGTCGCAGAGCGATCTGACTACAAATTAATAGCTGGATATCTGCCTGCAGATGGCGATGTAAATCAAGAAAGAGTGCTTTGCCACCTAGCACCTCGGGCTGTTTACCAACTGACCACTGGTCATTCCCTATGCTAGACGGTCAGCAGCACCCTTTTTTTTTGGTTTTCCACCATGTCATCAGCTCGAACTTCGGGAGATGCATAGCGCATATTAATGAGCTGATATTAATGTAGAATAAGTACTGGAACAGAGTCATCAGGATATATTTGTGAACTGCTTGTTTATTCATAAACATAACATTAAGTAGTAAACGGGTCCAGGTGCGCCATTATGGAGAACCAATAATAATACAGTAAGTCACATCACTATTGGCCAATATTAGTTAATGTTAGCTAAGTCACATGGGCCAATACTAAGACAACGATTTCAGGAATTGTGCTGGAGGTTGCATTATGTACTGTTAAAAATGAAATAGTTCCCATTTCTACCAATGAAAATCTTTTAATACAAAAAAAATCGCCCATTCTGCTAGTATGTATGTATAGTGTTTATTTCCAGTTTCGACATAATTAAGTACAGATAAAGATAATAGTAACAATAATTCTGGAAATGGGTCTCCCTTTCTATGGTAGCATTAGCTCTTCCCTAGTATGTATACATGTATACATGTATATATATTATATATATAGCGATCTCTGAAACTATTGTAATAGCAAAATGCTTGACAATCCTGTTATATTTTTATTCTTATTTCCCTCAGAATATAAGGTTTTGCCAGAAATAAATGCCAGCACCATTTTACTGGTGTAATACCAATATAAGGTTTGAACTGACGAAGAAGAGCAAGTTGGCTCGAAAACTCGTAAATAATACCCCATCTAAAACATTTTGTTAGGTAAGTTTTTTTCCTACCTTGATCATCAACCAAAAAAACCAACCGGGCTTTACCGATATGTACAGGGATAATTTCCTACCTCGATACTTCCATAATATTTAAAGAAAATCTTTTGCACTGTTTTACCGGCGCAAGTTCAGCTTATACAGCACTTCTTCCAATAGCGCCTGAGTCAGTAGGTGAACTTGTGGCCGCACCAATATATTAATTATGGTTCATAAATTATACAAAGGTCGTTCCGTATACTAAAATATACCATGAAAGTACCGAAACCTCTCACCTTAAAGATTAAAGTATATTTGTGCCGCATAGATTGTAACAAGATAATTATTTTGAACCTGATCTGTTCCTTTGAAACTATAGACTAATGATTGGAAAAACATCCTTTTTTGCGACTTGTGACTCATTTACCTGTAACACATCACATAGTCATTTAAATGTTAAAAAGTTTAGTCTGTCATATGTCTAAAATTATACATGTATATAAATCACCTTTTACATCTGTTCTTGTTGACGAAGAACAGGTCATGAGAAAAATGCGAAATCTTTGGATTCACAAAATCTATTTTCTTGTGAAAACTAAAACCTTTTTGCTCCATCATTTCGATAATTTCTGGTGATTTCTCCGGATTATGATTGTACTCCATCGTAAGCGCACATATGTGTAATTTGGCATACGGTTGGGCCTTGAGAATCTGAAAAATGAAGATATTGAGTGGATAAACTAATTCTCAAGGGAACTGTCAACCATTGTCAAAACAGAAAATAATAAAATCATTCCAAATAAAAATCAAATGGTACTACTTGGCCTACAGTACTGAAAAGTACGTCAGAAAAGTGCTACCTATTGTATTTACCGTGAGAAGAGAATAATAATTTGTTATTTCAATTTCAAACTCAGTGCACGGCAAAACCTCAATACAAAGTGAAACTGGGCGTATGGGTGACGCCTGTATACATGTGACAGTTGTTCGTGTCAATACCCTTATACTATAGAAGAGTCCTTTATTCGAATGCAAGTCATATCCTATCAACATGGATATGTTAATATAAAGGGCATCTTGTTGATACATCATAATATCACTTCTAGTCATATATTAGGTTGTGATTATTTATGGATAGATTAGCTTTTTAAAAGTTTTACTCTGGTTTAAGCTCGTACGCAACTATTGAAACAAATATAAATACTTGACGATTATGTTTCACTCAACTAATATTTTGAGGTTAACTAACGAGTTGGTTGAAGGAGCGTGAATATTGCACGAGTTGCGTAGCAACTCGTGCAATATTCTAAATGACTGAAAACAACAAGTTAGTTAACAGATTTATTATACATGCTTTCTTCAATCCTGAAAATAGAAAAAAATCGAGTCATAAATTTGAATTTTACCGGTAATTTTAGCAAAAAGCAGATTGGTTGCCATGACAACGCCACGTAAATCACTAGTGAAATACGCACTATGCGTAAATCACTCTAGATACGTTGTTTTCAGAGCAATGCGTGCATGATAAATATTTTATATGCAACAATCAAACCGCCATAAAAGTTCTGCATTGGTTCTGCATTCATTGGTCTAACTCCCAGTGTATGGAGGATCTCAACAATATTCATGGACTTACATGCCAACGTTAGTTTCAAATATAAATGTTATTATTGATATCTAATAGATATCAATTTACATTTAATTCAGTACGAGGTTTTGATACCTTCATACATTATCAGTTGATAATGCTCCTTGTATTTTCATTATTGCTCTTAACCTCTTAGTAATCTACGAAGTTTTTTGCAGTAAAGGGTCTTTAAAATGTAATCTGTTGTCAATCTTCAATCCCAAATATGTATAAGTTTCACAGTATTTCATATTTTTCTCCAAGCTTAAATGTAAACTTGTCTTGACGCTTTCTCAGGTAAAATTTCAAGTATATTGCTCTTCTCTATGTTGATTGAAATTTTGTTTTTCCTACACCATAAATCGACAATGTTTAGATCTTGTTGTAGGTATTTGTCAACAACTAGTGAAGATGCAATATCATCTGCAAAGTGTTTGATATTGGCTCTGGATATAACTGACTCAAAGTCATTTATATAACAGAAATAGAAGAGATCCTAGCCCCTAGGTATAGCTTTCTCCAAAAACTTTGGAACATGCTATCTTAGAATTGAGTACAAATCTGGAATCAAATTGGCTTCTGAGTCACCATGTTTGCTATTTGTTACGTTTTCAATGAATACTTACCTGTGTTTCTAAACCCTCCACGTCTAGACTCAAGAAATCAATGGTATTTCTGGCCATGGCTTCCATTATAGTGTTAAGAGGGAAGGATGGGACTCGCATTTTGCCCCTTGATCTCAAAGCACCTCTTCCACCATTAGATTCTGCAAAACTGATCTGAAATGATCGGATGTACAATCTCAGTAGAAAACCATTAAAGGACAGCCCATGTACACACACTTATGATAATTATCTTTGAGTATAAGTAACAGCAACACTTACAATAAACAATCAACGATAACTTACGATAACAATGGTTATTAAAATAAATTTAGTTTTGGAAGAGGATGTTCCGTCATACCATACATCCATTAATTAACATTCAACTTTTAACTATGTATTATGAAAAATCATTCGAAAAAAGGTCTAAATCCGCACAGGGATGACAATAGGTTACAATAAATGACTAACCAGACTAGATTTGTTAGTGGGGGCAAGAGCTGCATTGAGTTTCCAAGCCTTGCGGTTCTTGCCGAGAGACTGGAAGAAGTATTTGGGGTCAGCTTCTATGAGGAGGCCCTGCCATCCTAACTTCTCTAGCTCTATTGTGTTAGAGGAACGTTCCCCGTCAAACCCTCCACACTCAACGAAGAAACCATCCGTCTGAAAAACAAATAAAATATTTTGTTTGTGTTTATTACATTTAAGGCCAATCAATGTAACAGTTATACAAATACGTGTGTCAGCCATGCTGACGTTTTACCACGTTGCCTAATCAAGAGAGAAAAAGAAATACAAATACAAATATCAATTACTCAGCGAATATTAATAACGATTACTCAGCGATTAATTTTACTATGACCACCTGTCATTGCGAAGAATAAAAGCACACTATACTACATAGCTTGATTGCATGTCGACTATCTATTCTATTATCAACATAAATCTCAACAAATCAACTTATTAGGCTGATTTAGCAACCACAACGCTAACGCTAACACTAACGCTAACGTATGTTTTATGAGGACTACATCATGACTAGGTGTGCTATTCTTAGCGTGCCTACCTGAGATACGGACGTCAAAAACGCTAAGAGACGGGTCAATACGTTCCCAACGTATGTCTATTTCACGCTAAAATGATTGTCAATTTTGATTTCATTTTCATGTACAAATTAGCGTAGGTGTTTTTCCTTGTATTCAGGTGTAACACACTACTCACCTTTATAAAATTGTGTGTTATTTTTCCCTCTGAAAACATCTCTCCACCTATAAAACTGATTGACTCCTGCCATTATGTACGGCCCACCTTATTGTGAGAAACTAGCGTTTACGTTAGCGTTGTGCTGTTGCGTTGTGGTTGCTAAATCTCCCTATTATCATACATCATGAAACGTATGATTATGAAAAATGCAAACACAATTTACTATCCAGGTATATGAGGGGAATCCTCGGCGAAATATTCCATTTCCATATCATATAATCATATATAAGTATTTATAGTAATGTTTGAACAATCATAAATACATATTATGTCTTAGCTACCCACAATGTACCGTATTGCTAGGGCTACACCAAGGTTTTCGTCCTTGCGACAGATACGGTTCTCTAATCTGGCACCATTGGTTTACCATTAGCCGTAAGTTGAAATCCGGATGGGCCGTAATGAAAAGGAGGTGTAATAAAGGTGTAACTTCACCAAGAGATTTTTACAATCTAAAAAATTTCAATATATACAAAGAAATGCAATTTATCCACACGCAACCACTATTTCTTGGGCATTACCTACAAAACAATTGTTAAACTGATTATTCTTTAACAGAAATGAAATGCATCATAATAACCAACTTCACTTTGGTCTGATTTCTGTCTATGAGTATAGCCTAAGGGGCTTAGTGCTAGTCTACTGTCTTCTACTCAGACACCACTTAGTAGTATATGAAAATGAGCAAGTTACTCAGGCACGAAATAAAAGGACATTTGAGATATCTTTGTCAAAAAGAACATAACAAATCTTAGATAGTTTGTGTCTTGATAATAAAATACCCATAAGTTCCATTGAAAATGTGTTGAAATATCTTGGAAAAAGAAATAGATGTTTTAAAAAAAATATGTGGATATTTCCTGTTTTAAAAAAGATATGTGGATATTTCTTACCCAGGAGTGGGTTACATAATCAAGGAGACGCAGTATTGCGTCTCCAATAGACTAAATGGGTATACAACAAAAATATTGTGTACCAAACTGTCCAAGGTAATATCGGGTGGTATTGCGTCTCCACCTGCTGATACTGCGTCTCCACCCAAATATTGCGTCTCCACCCAAATAATGCGTCTCCACACAAATATTGCGTCCCTTTTTCACACCTTACATTTCGCATTACACTTCCTCCCCCTCACACAAACAAAACAATCACTGCTCCACTGCATTCACCAACACACTCCTAACACTCATTCGTTCGGGGTTCGGGGTTTGGTAATTTTGTAGTTTTAAAAGAGGGGAGAGACTGAGAGGAGAGACAGTTTAGGGCTAGAGAGAGAGAGAGAGAGGGAAGGATACATCATGTCATTTAATACCTCAATATTGTTTTCACTGCCCTAAATTCGCCGAAATAACGTCTAAAATTATGTCCAAATACTTTTGCTCATTACTCAAAAACTATTTAAGCCTTTTACACAATTTAAATTGCATTAAATAGCCCAACATATTTATTCGACTTTCCTAAATTCATATAATTATTCAGCCATTATTTGTACCTCTCCAATCGTTGGTAAAGTAGCTCTTTAGGATGAGCTATTCGCCGAAATAATGTCTAAAATTTTGTCCGAATACTTTTTTTTTATTACTATTACAGCCAACATTTTACAGATATATCAAAGACGCACATCAACCATGTTGATATATTACTGCGTTGCCTTCTTCAATTAGGGTTAATCTAAGTCAAACCTACAAATTTACATTATCAATGATTCAAACATTTAAACATACAATAACCTATTCATTAATTGATTCACAATTCACCTCAATTATGCCCATTACTCAAAAACTATTTAAGCCTTATACACGATTTAAATTGTATTTAATACCCTGACATATCTATTTGACTGTCCTAATACCATATGATTATTGTGCCCCTAAGTGTACATCTATTTCCAATCGTTGAAATTTGTATTCCTCAAACGTTCTCATTTTTCTAACCTGAAAACTAGATAGGCCTACAAATCCTACTCTCTATATATATGCGCTATTTCAGATTAATATCTAATTGAAAGTTTTGAACTATTAAATGATATATTTGTTTGTGGATGGGTAGAATATATATATATATATGGTATCAAAGGTATAGTGATCTAAGTGTATGTAGTAGGGGTGGGCAGGGACTGGGGGGGGGGGAGTAAGCACCCGACCCTTCTAAAAACAATGTGTATACAAATATCATAAATATCATTAATCAGATATTTACCCATCCACACAGAAGTTTACCCGCCCTCAAATTACCCCTCAATGAAAAAAGTTTCAAATGACTTCAATCACACAATTAAATTATGAAATATCAAATACCAAAACAAGATATATAAGAGCTTTTGTCTTAATGTCTAATAGACGATCCAAGTTCCATAAATGTACAAATAGGACAGACAGGAATCCGCTGCCATCCTACCGATCTCTGTCTGTCTGACCTCTATCTCCAACTCTCTCCTCCCTGTCCCACCCCATCCCGCTCTCTGTCAGTTCTTTATATCCCTCTCTTTGAGAGAAAGAGGAGAATCCTCAGGCACTAAGAGTTTGCCGTTGTTTAAAGTAAAGGTGTAACCTTGTCCCTCGAGTCCCTGCGATACGGTGGGAAACGTTCTGGCAGAAGTCATTTAGTTTAAGCAGGGCCGGTGTTCTTCCGCTGCTAACTGACGTTCAATGACACTCTGAATTTGATTGCCAGTTTGTGTTTTTCAGGCTTAGCGCATGACCCAATTATACTTACCATTATAGATGTTGCGTTATTATGTTTTCATTGGAGTTCAGTGACCCGTGACATGACTAAGTCTAAAGGTTTAGCTATACAGAGTGATAGATACGTGGTGAGAGGGCGGCGGAGAGAGAGGGGTATTGGGGGGTGGGGAGGCGGAGATGGGAGAGAGACCTAATAAGTTGTCGTGACAAAAGGGAAGAAGATTATGTCAAGAACCTGAGATGATATTCAATGCTAATATCCATCATGTTTTTATGTTCATAAAATTATCATAATATATGATCTTGCTTAAAATAGTAGGACAACAGTCAAATATATCAAGATCTTATTATAACTGACGTTCAATGACACTCTGAATTTGATTGCCAGTTTGTGTTTTTCAGGCTTAGCACATGACCCAATTATACCTACCATTATAGATGTTGCGTTATTATGTTTTCATTGAAGTTCAGTGACCCGTGACATGACTAAGTCTAAAGGTTTAGCTATACAGAGTGATAGATACGGGGTGAGAGGGCGGCGGAGAGAGAGGAGTATTGGGGGATGGGGAGGCGGAGATGGGAAAGAGACCTAATAAGTTGTCATGACAAAAGGGAAGAAGATTATGTCAAGAACCTGAGATGATATTCAATGCTAATATCCGTCATGTTTTTATGTTCATAAAATTATCATAATGTATGATCTTGCTTAAAATAGTAGGACAACAAGATCTTATTCTCTGTTCCAGTTTTAGAACTAGCGAGAGAAAAACATTCGATTCGATTTCACTCTCCAGAATAGGGAATGCGAAAAGGACGACCGCTGGATTTTCACAATCACAATCATAGTCTGGTTCTGCTAGAGGGATCCTGATACTCTCATGTAAGACAGATTTCTTTCTTTCTCCTGACTCTCCTCTCTCTCTCATGCTCTTCTCCCCTTTTCTTCCCTCTCCTTCCTCTGCCTCTTTTTGTGACTCACTATTGAGTCGGGATGCAATATTTGAGTTGGCACGCAATATTTGAGTGGGGACGCAATATTTGATTGTGGACGCAATGTTTGAGTGGGGACGCAATATTTAGTGGAGACGCAATATTTAAACTTAGTACGCAAAACATTTTACAAATACTCAACCCAAAAGAAAAATATTTTTACCCGATTTTGGAGACGCAATATTGCGTCTCTTTGATTATGTAACCCACCCCAGACCTATTTGGGACAAAACAGCATTTGTAAATTATTCATGCATCTTTTCCGAGTAATCTTTTTTTAAGCACTTTGATCGCTTCAACATACAAGTATACTGAATATTATGCAGTTAGAAGGTCGATCCCATAAAGTTGTTATCATGTGTGAAAATTTACCTTTTTGTTGAAATACTTAAGAGCAGTCATTTCCTGTATGGTAGCTGGCATACGAAAAGAAAGTTTCTTCATTTTACCAGTGCCTGGAGGGAAGAGGTATTTCCTTATAAGCTGCAGCAGGCGAGGGTCATTTTCCTTGACATGTTTTTCCAGAAGATTTGAAAGTTCTTGAGCAAAGTTCTCTCTCAAAGTATCCCAGCTCTTCATGAAATCCTCAGCTCCCATAGAAGTATCATTGTATGTATTTTTGTGTGCTGTCAGTACTTTGGGAAAGTCTAGATTTGGAGCTTGGTCTTTCACTACCACTGTACGCGCAGAGTTTTGACCTACGTATACGAGTGTAGCTAGAACGCAACCAGCGAGGAGCAAGACTACCACCTTTAAGTCCAAGCCACACCTGTAAGCCATTTTTCTTATCTTTTTTCTTATTATTATTTAGAATTTGTGTACAGCCGAACTTCCGTAAATTGTCAATTGAATCATACACAGGCATGCATCTAGATATCAAGATAATGGACTCGCGGACAATAATTCAATAACCATGAATAACCATGGTGGTGCTGTGTCTAGCTACATTAAGCTCTGAAAGAGTAAAATATTGAGAACATCAAGAGTGATAAAAACTACAACTCCTATATAGATTGAAATGTACATAAATAAAACTGTTGAACGGGGTTTCTCGTATTAGTGATGTCATATACTAGGTAAGTCAAATAAAGAAAACGACTCTTGTACATAAAGGGGGGGAATGTAGGACTTATCCTCAAAAAGTAATACTGTGTCTGATGGATATAATTTTGTAAACGTCCTGAAAATATTCAGACCGAGTCAATTGACCCAAGAGCTGTTTTCCTTTAAAATAGGTATAATACGACGAAGACAGAATAGAATAGTATAGAATAGAATAGAATAGCATAGAATAGAATAATGTGTTATTTGCCAAAAATGATACAATATATGCTGACTAACAGGTCGACAAGCCTCTGGGAGAGTCCCAGCTCTTCCAACCGTTACCTTTACTATAGAAGAATTATCTATGGAAACATCTAGTACATGGTAAATAATATACGAGTAAATAATCTGAACTAAGACACTGGTTATAAAGTAGTGTATTTTACCAGGTTAACTACAACAATGTGTTTAACCAATAGAATTAGTTTGTACTCACTTACATTATGGATCGATGCATAATAGTGAAGCAATACTGAGGTAACACGTGTATCATTCTATAGGTATTGCTACGAGTAAAGTGCTGAGACACGGTATAATTATTAGAACGTGCAATAGTGTACCTATTTCATTTGCCGCCCGGTGAGGCCAGGCCCCCGTTGCATAAACTGAGCACAGTCTCAACACGGTCTCAGCACGTGTTCAAATTGGTGTTTAAGAGGCATTTCAACACACCTTCAGAGGGTTCAACACCCCTTCAGCACACCTCCAACACCCCTTCAGTACACCTCCAACACACCTCCAACACGGCCCAATCTCACAGCATGTCCAAAGTGTGTTCAAACTGTTTTTCTTTTTTCGATTAAAAATGATAACCATGAAAATAAATCCCATCATATAAAACATGCATAGCAATATATATGAACTATGTATCGAGTTGTCTTACTTTTAAGGAAAATTCACAAGGGATATTTTTTCACAAGGGATACATAGTTAAAGTGCAGGTAGCTCAACCTTGTGTTTATTGATAGAACTGATAATATAGTGGGGCAGTGGAGGGGGGGGGGCAGATATTTCTCTTTAGGGGACCACATTAGAATTTAGATACTAAACATTTGTAATGATTTCTATACATTCTATTTACAATTGTAAGCTGCATTGCCTTTTTGAACTGTACCTATTATGTGTCCTGTCGATAATACAAGTTAAACATTGGTTAAAACAAGTTGTATAATTTCAGGGGGGAACAAAACCCCCCTGCCCCCCTACTCATTTTGAGGACTCAATCTGGAATCTGATGTCTGATTATGTCTATTCCTGGAGTACATGACTACAGCTACTAGGACAATTAAGGGTGTTTACTGAGACCCAGTTGATGGTCCTCACACACAAATAACTCTGTTGAAACAACAATAATTTTCAACTCTCAGTATGGATTCCTTAATTGGTGAACATATCACAGCAATTATTTTTTACACTATTATGGTCATTGAACTATAATGGCTCTCCCCCTACTCACAGCTTTGAGACAAGTTTGACAGGCTGTAAATTGTATTAGGATATACATGTATGCCCTGTACATATCAGTTTAATTTGTGCATGAGAATGCATTTTCAATGGATTTGTATGGGATTGGTTAGTATTGAGGATCATAATTAATGATTAAAGATAATAATAATCCTTTGCCACCTTGCAGAAATCTGTGGTGAAACTCTTGTGTTTCAAGATATTTTCCCAACATAAAATTTCGAAACCAATACAGAACCAACACACCTCCAACACACCTCCAACACAGCGCCAACACAGCACCAACACAGAACGCCTATTATACAATGCAACTTTCAGCACAGCGTCAACACAGTCCCAGCACAACACAGTACCAGCACACCTTTTTATGCAACGGGGGCCAGGTGAGTCTTATAGGCCTACTGTCACTTCGATACCCTAACCTGGCTTAACTGCTGAGGTAGGCTGCCTTTGCCATGTAAGATGTGTGTACGTGGGTGAAATTACGGTGGTCCTTGTGTGAATGTGCGTTAATGCTTGCTTAAAGTGCATGGAAGGAGGGCAGAAAGTATGTTTATGGATGTGGCCGGGGAGAGAAGATACACAATGAGAGAGTTGGAGAGATGCCAGAACACTCACATCCACATACCCGGATCCCCGGATCGTTTACCATGGAATATGTACAGTAAAGTTAATCTCATGAATATAATTTTTTTTACAGAATTATATAAATCTCTCACCCTTTGCCATTCACTCTGTCTGCCCTCCTCCACTCTCCCTGCCTCGCTCCCTCTTCTCGTTCTCATTGTCCGTGCCCTCCCCCTCTCCTCTCTCCCCTGCCTATAATTATCCCTGTGCCTGTCCGATTCCCACACCCTTTCCCTCCACTTCTGTCATTCTCTGCCTCCCTTTCTCTTCCACTTCTTCTCCTCCCCTCTCCTCTCCTCTCCCCATCCTCTCTCTCCTGTCTTCTTGTCTTCCCCTCTTCTCTAACCTCTTCTCCCTATCTGATTCTCCCCATCCCCTTCCTCCAGCAAGCAGCGGAACCTTACAATTTAGAGCCGGTGTCATGACGAAAAGTGACCCCCATCGAAAAGTGACCCATGGGTTCATTTTCGGCAATCGAAAAGTGACCCATCCCATCGAAAATTGACCACCTCTTCTTTTCAAACTTAATGATCTTAAATAATATATTGCCATGTTTGATATTGTATTTAGGTGTGTGTGCCGGTGTGGGCACAAACTGTTTATGTGCGGGTGTGGGTGTAAATTCGCTTAGATAATGACAGCATAGAAACGTGTGAAATATAGGCTTTAGGTGTAGCCGCTTTTGTGCTACCAAGTTTAGACACTATTCACCGCTATACTTATGAATTGTATTGGACGCATCTCCTTGAATCTAACGATGTGTTAGTACTATACATCAAATGGAATTGTGGTTTTTAATTGTCCCTATTATATGCTGTCATATCTGATGTATACATATGGGTTTCATATTGTACGTACACCATCGGAAATTGACACCCCTTGCAATGATATTTTGTCATACCTATATATGAGGTATACATTTGGTATCATCTTTTACGAATATCATCAAAAATCGAACCCCCCTATATGTATAGTATAATTGAATCATACGATTTGTATTGTACTATTCTCTCATACCTGTAAAATCTCATATAGTTACTGAGATATAAGCATAGATATTCAGTGCATTAGCTTGTATTCAAATAAAATGATATCATCTCGCCGAAAGCTGGGTTATTACAGCCTTGTCAAGTATAAATTACAATAGTGTACTAGCAACGATCAAGAAAATCAGTAATGATATTCATATTATGAATCATGTAATCTTAAAATCTATGAAAGTAGCTTCAGTGACTGTGCAACTCTGATTGGCCGTTGAAGCTGGAGCCCACTAGGGTAGTAGTCAGGTAGATTGGTGCAAAAAAATGCAAGAATTGTTCAAATTGGTATTAAAGCTTGAAATTTGGTACAGTGATAGATTTTGGTATGCTGATTAATTTTGGATATTGACCCATTCTGAAAAATTGTTTTCTTGGGTTCTGTTGCCATGGTAACATTTTTTCAGTGAAGTTTTGGCCATTCCCTCGAAATACTGAATTCTAACAAATAATTTGATGTGGTATATGCACACAAAGTAGTCTATGGAATAGTCCTCTAATTTTTCTATTTCGGTGAATTATATGGTTGCTAGGCTATGTATGGTTGCTAAGCGACTGATAATATACTAAAATTTCTTCAAAATGGCTCATTTTATGTATATTTTATGGGGTAAGGCAATTATTTATGTTCTAGAATGTAACATTTATTTAATGATATCATTTTCAGTGATATGCTTCATATCACTGAGCTGTATTCAAATCAAGTCAGTGGGCTCTGATGGCAATTATTTATGTTCTAGAATGTAACATTTATTTAATGATATCATTTTCAGTGATATGCTTCATATCACTGAGCTGTATTCAAATCAAGTCAGTGGGCTCTGATTGCCTCTATAAATCAGTAATTCGCAATCCCCCTGTTCACACCTAGAACACAAATATTATTATCTTAATAAGGTAGTTGACTCCATTAAAGTGTAATACATAGTGCAAAAACTTCTTGAATATAATAGAAGAACCAAAGTGTTGGAAAAAGGAGCTGGATCTAATATTGTCCATGTGGGTCAGCATCTGTTTTGGGAGGCAATTTATGTTCACTGGCTAATAAGGCTTACAACACTAGCTATATTCAGCTGAGGATGAGTGGTCTAGTGGTATAGTCTTTGCCTCACAACCCAGGGGCCGGGGTTCAATTCCCCGCAGGAATTCTTGGTTTTTTTTCAGAACACCAATTCTCCCAATCAAAGATCTGACATACATGTATTTATCTCTGTTGCAGGGATATTTATTATATGATTTTAATTGACATTGTTATTCTGATGTAACTGTAGGCACTGCAATAGACAGTTTGTACATAAAAAGAGTTCATTTTCCAGCATGCACAAAAAATTGATGACAAAGGTAGAGATTGAGGAACCCTCAAACCTATAGTACAGATGGCAGCACCAAGGGTAGTAGTATAGTGAATCATAGTTGTAGCCCTGGCTAAGGTATTGATTGATACTTTATTGCACTGTGATGGGGGGTCAGGACAATTGTTTTCATTTTTTTTCATTGCTTGGAGTGACAAATAATCCTAACAAGATGTTTCAGCAAAAAATAATGACTTTTGAGAACCTTGATAAAAAACCAGAAATACAAAAGAAATCCCATTTTCCTCTACAATATTAGAAAATTGAAAGTGGATCTTCATAGGCATTCCTAACAACCACCCACATACCAAATCTGGGCCTGTTTTGAGAACCTTTTTATAATTTCAGGAAACTGAAGGCTTACTTCCCTTAGTGTGATTATGGTTTTGAAAAAAAATTTCCTCAAATTCTCATGGAAAGTTGTTCAGGTGTTCTTTACATTTATGCTATTACATTGCCAGACAGAAATTGGCGACTTTACATTATTCACTTCAATTTTAGGGGGGTTAAAACATTCAAATTCATGTAATTACTATGTAAGCCAACCCATTATTTGGGCACAGGGTAGGCATTTAATAGCAACATATATTACAAGTAAATCACATGTTAAATATATTATAAAACACCCAGGAAAAGGGAATTTTGTAGGCCTATATGAATCTCTAATATGTAGTGTCTGTAATAGAAGCTAGATGGTGCAAGTAAATAACAGCCATGCTGCTATCTAGGCTGACTGAAGACAACTACAAGTCAGTGCCTGCTTGCTTGATTGCCTCTAAATCTTGAATTCTCAATCCCCCTGTTAACAGCTAGAACACCCATCTTATTAAAGGTAGTTGACTCCATTAAAATGTAATACATAGTGCAAAAACTTCTTGAATATAATAGAAGAACCAAAGTGTTGGAAAAAGGAGCTGGATCTAATATTGTCCATGTGGGTCAGCATCTGTTTTGGGAGGCAATTTATGTTCACTGGCTAATAAGGCTTACAACACTAGCTATATTCAGCTGAGGATCAGTGGTCTAGTGGTATAGTCTTTGCTTCACAAGCCAGAGGCCCGGGTTCAATTCCCAGCAGGAATTCTTGTTTTTTTTCAGAACACCAGTTCTCCCAATCAAAGAACTGACATACATGTATTTATCTCTGTTGCAGGGATATTTATGATATGATTTTAATTGACATTGTTATTCTGATGTAACTGTAGGCACTGCAATAGACAGTTTGTACATAATAAGAGTTCATTTTCCAGCATGCACAAAAAAGTGATGACAAAGGTAGAGATTGAGGAACCCTCAAACCTATAGTACAGATGGCAGCACCAAGGGTAGTAGTATAGTGAATCATAGTTGTAGCCCTGGCTAAGGTATTGATTGGTACTTTATTGCACTGTGATGGGGGGTCAGGACAATTGTTTTCATTTTTTTCATTGCTTGGAGTGACAAATAGTCCTAACAAGATGTTTTAGCAAAAAATAATGACTTTTGAGAACCTTGATAAAAAAGCAGAAATACAAAAAAAATCCCATTTTCCTCTACAACATTAGAAAATTGAAAGTGGGTCTTCATAGGCATTCCACCAACATACCAAATATACCACCAACATACCAAACATACCACCAACATACCAAATTTGGGGCCCTTTTGAGAACATTTATATAACTTATATAACTAGAAGAGATTGTGTGCATGGAAAATTGTGCAGAGCAAGAGTGATTAAAGGGGTCTATGAAGACAGACTGAGGTAGGAAGGTTAAAATAGATCCAGGGGGATGATAAAAGGGCAGTCGATCTATAGGCGAGAGAGGAGTGCTGATAGAGAGGGAAAGAAAGATAAATAAATAAGAGGTATAGCAGATAGACACATATTGACAGAAAGACAGATTTAGTTGGTCATAGAGGATGGGAGAGGAGATAAGGGAGGTGTACAGAGTATGAGGACAGAGGCATGCTCAAATAGCATGGAAATGAAATGAAACTGGACATACATTTTAAGGAAATGACCCTCTAGAAGGTTCTGACGGACTGACAAAAGTGAACGATTGATTGGGAGGGAGAGGAGACAGAGGAAAGATAAGCTTCAGACTCTTTCTTGAATATGCAGAGAATATAGGAGGCAGAGTATACTAGCCAATGGCTCACACCTGACACCCGATGATTCATGGAAGAACTAGAGCTAGCACTGTTAATTCCTGCATTTTCCACCAGACTCCACCACAACTCAAGTGCCTCACCACATGGGCTTTCAGAGGTGGTAAAGAAGGATGGGTTATTGGGAGACATAGATAGAAAGAGGAGAAAGGAAAGGTGGATTCAGAAGAGAGACAGAGGAACAGAAACAGAGACTAGGGATGGATTTTGGAGAATTACAGGGAGATAGTTTGTGATACATCTTTAGAGTAGAGGATGACACACAGACAGAGATGGACATAACAGGGGGAAGGAATTCTGTGGTTCACTGGATAATCTTCCTCTTCCATGTCTATCAGGATTTTCCATGTCAAGGACCTTTAAAGGGAGAGGAACAGAACAGAGACGACAAGGGATTGAGGAATTCAGCCAGGGGTTAGGAAGGATGAGGTTGATGGGATAGGAAAAGTTACTAAGGGGAGGGAGGATTGAAAGGGCTAGGGAAGGGGAGAGGAAGAAGAGATTGTGTGCATGGAAAATTGTGCCGAGCAAGAGTGATTAGAGGGGTCTATGAAGACAGACTGAGGTAGGAAGGTTAAAATAGATCCAGGGGGATGATAAAAGGGCAGTTGATCTATAGGCAAGAGAGGAGTGCTGATAGAGAGGGAGAGAAAGATAAATAAATAAGAGATATAGCAGATAGACACATATTGACAGAAAGACAGATTTAGTTGGTCATAGAGGATGGGAGAGGAGATAAGGGAGGTGTACAGAGTATGAGGACAGAGGCATGCTCAAATAGCATGGAAATGAAATGAAACTGGACATACATTTTAAGGAAATGACCCTCTAGAAGGTTCTGACAGACTGACAAAAGTGCACTATTGATTGGGAGGGAGAGGAGACAGAGGAAAGATAAGCTTCAGACTCTTTCTTGAATATGCAGAGAATATAGGAGGCAGAGTATACTAATCAGTATATTGGTAGAATATTTATAATTTGCGTCGCATTGGCTGTGTGCTAAGGCGGGATCATTGCCGGCATGACTCATTACCCATACCACCACTCACCTGCGCCCTCTATCACCACCTATATAATCACTCACACCACCGCCATCGCCCTCACTTCGCCTTCGACAATCCATCAAGGCACTTGAACCATTTATAACCTTTTTGGCTCGTTCAGACGGTGTATACCACTATCCAGCTAGGTGGGAAGGATTCAGTCTGTACATTGGCCGCTGGACGGTTTATATTTGGTGCTATAGTCCTACTAGTCAAATTTTACACAACTTTATTTTACAAACCATTTTACCACAACATGGCAGCGACTAGGGGCAGAAGGCAAGTGAACACGAACAAGAAGCAGGGCGAGGAGCCACCGGTCATTGAGGTGATAGCTACCGAACCCACACCCAAGCATCGGAAGAAGAAGGCCGCCGCCAATACGGAACCACCTCCACCACCTCCAACGCTTACTCTCGA
The DNA here is from genome assembly GCA_942159475.1 of Sthenelais limicola. Taxonomy (NCBI): domain Eukaryota; kingdom Metazoa; phylum Annelida; class Polychaeta; order Phyllodocida; family Sigalionidae; genus Sthenelais; species Sthenelais limicola. The sequence continues at coordinate 62,343,845 of OW804097.1, read as the reverse complement.
ACTACTAGAAGGCAGAATTGAACACGGGGTGCTACAATTAGCAGTGGTCAAAAACGAGGTAACCAGTTTGCATACAAAGATTGATCAATTGATTGCTGCTCAAATTTCAAATGTTAACCCACAGGTTGAGAAGCCGAGCCAGTCAGTCCCGGAGCCTAACCGTGTGTCCACTCCCGTTCAGCATGAACGCTTCAGCAGATACTATGAGGGACATAGTTCGTCAGTATACCAAGACAGGTTCGAACCACCTGAGGTGCTGCGCCGGCGTCTGGATTATTACGAGAGAGAGATGGACAGGGAGAGGTTCGCCCGGGGCCTCTATGGTAAGAGCCATATTATTCAAAATTTCCACAGTGCAAAGATTCTCGCCAAACCATTCATGTACAAGACTGTAAAACAAAAGATTGACGCCCGGGCGAACCTAACCCAACTCCAGTATATCAATGCAGCTCTAAATTTGTTACAAGACCGCCAGGCTTATATGCCCGAACAGTATGAAGATATTATGTCACATATTATGGATGTCTCACAGGACGCCCTCGAGCGACCGTGGGCCCAGGTCAGAAGATGGTCCCAATATATTTGGGATCAAAAAGAGGCAGGTTCATTGAAATGGCATGACCACGCAAAGATTTTTCAACACCATGTGCGAATATGTTTCACTGGGGGAGGAATGGGAAGTACAACTCATTCAAATACTGATTATGATTCAAAGGTAAACTCAAGCCCAAGCTCAATGGAGGTTCTGTGTCGAGGGTTTAACAATTATGCAAAGAATAACTGTTCTCAAAATGACTCGCATGTAGAAAATGGAGTCAAGTTCCTACATTATTGCTCATACTGTGAAGGGGTAGGAAAGCAATGCCAACACCCCTTTTCAAAATGCATTAGGAGACAATCTGCAGGGAATGTGTCTAAAATGTCTAATAGCAATATCCAAGGTAATTCCAGCTCCATGAATGCCGGTAACCCTAACAAGAGTGGCCGGCCTACGGGAAACTAAGTGAGGGTGGAGCCGCCGCAAAGACGCCTCTGCCCGTACCGCTTCTACAAATTGTGTCTGATGTTTAGCAACTTAACAGCTCCGTGACCAGAGGTAATGAAGGTAACGAAAATGAATTTGCTGAAATGTTCCACAATGTATTATCTCTTTGCAAATCTGAAGCCACCAATTATATTCAACCCATTGGCCCATACGCACTCAGTAACCACCGTAAACGCTACTGGCCCAATGTAGAAACCCTCGGTAATGAAGCCCTAGAGAAAATCTATTGTTGCGTTAGAAGTACTGGTCTCCCAAACACTTTGTCTGCAAGGATCCCTATACCAAGTAACTTAGATTTTGCTGCCTGGGAGAAATACTTGAAACATCTCCCTGGTGGTACCTTGACTTTATTAAATATGGCTTCCCTATTGGTTATGCTGGTCCTGTCTCTCATCTAGATAATGATTCTGCTAATCACCCCTGTGCGATACAATTCCCCCGTCAAATGGAGGATTTCATTCATACAGAACTAGGGTTAGGCGGTATCACATGCCCACTTCACAAACCCCCATTCAAGCCCTGGTTACACTGCAGTCCGCTAATGTCCAGAGAAAAGAAAGACCCTGATAAGAGACGCATTATTATCGATATGACTTTTCCGGAAGAGCTTTCCATTAACAAGTATGTTATGAAAAATTCTATATGGGGAAAATCTTATGAGCACCGCCTCCCTACGGTAGATGATTTTGCGGGGGACCTTCTAGAGATTGAAAGTGGGGCATACATGTGTGTGATCGACATAAGCCGAGCCTACAAAAACTTCCTAAGTGACCCCATTGATTGGCCGCTACTGTGTTTCAAATGGGATAAGCATTACTACTGTGATATTACAATGCCATTCGGGAGTAGGGCAAGTTCTTTCCATATGCAATGTGTCTCTAACCATGTGGCTAGCATACCCAGAAGCAAAGGGGTCAATTGCCAGATTTACCTCGACGATATAGCAATTGTGCCGTCCGACTATGACTCCACTCTCAAGGCCTATAACATAACATCATCTTTATTGCAGGAGTTGGATTTGCCCGAGGCCCTAGACAAGACGCAGAAACTGTCACAAGTGGTTACATGGCTGGGTATACAAATCGATAGCTGTGATATGTCATTGTCCATCCCTAAAGAAAAGACCCCGCGCTACAAGTTCTAATATCACAAGCCGAGATGAGACAGACACAAGCCTGGGCGCCTGGTACGGCGGGGAATTATAGGTCGGTGACCAAAACATTCCTTGCCTTCTTCCATGACATATATTTTTATTTCCATTTTAAAATACAGTTACATAACTGGAAATAGGCTACAACGTTCTGAGATTTCTCAGCTCTTCCAAGAAGGCCTCATACAAATCTAATATATTTTCATTACATTAACAATCAAATAAATACCCCTTAATTACTAATTAGATATAATGTGCCTACTCCATTAAACAATACAATGTCTTCTTATTTCTCCTTCTTTTTACTTTTATACAATGTTCTAAACTTCTCTTTCTTTATTCTATGTTTTCATACAAGTCTTACTAGCTTGAATTCAGATTTTTATTCTTGCTATATAGCAAGATTCAATATGCAACAGCATATTTTGAATAGTAATTCCTCATGAAGTTTCCATTATTACACAAAAACTCATTTCACATTCAGCTTTTTAAGCTTCCATTTTTCTCTTCATATAAGACCTTTTAAGGTAAATACGAAAATTTAACAAATCATCCACATAGTGACCATCAAAAAATACATTTTTATCTGAATTCCACAGAAGAGGAGCTCTATACAAGCACGATCTTTTAATCCTCTCTGTATGTGGTATTGGAATTCTCATTTTTCTATTATTACTTCCCTTATTTGATCTTAAATCTTTTCTATCAACCTCATTAATATTTTCACCCTCTAACATGGATAGCTTATAAGCCATCTCCAATAGATGAGCTTCTCTTCTTTTTTCAAGTAAAGGTAAACCCATATCTTCTGATAACTCTATCACATTTGCTCTCTTATCCAAATATTTTGCTGTACGTACAATATTATTCTGAATTACCTGTAACTTTTTTAACATTGCTGTATTGCTTGTTCCATCATAAATAGTATCCCCATAATCTATATGTGGGAGAACCATCACTTTATAAAGATTTAAAAACATCTTTTCTGTAAATATATGCCTAGACCTTGATAATATTTTACTTTTATGTTGTATTATAGATAACTTCTTCTTCAAATGTGATTTAAAATTCAATTTTTCATCAATAGTCAGACCTAAGTATGTATATTCACTTGTGTGGTTAATAATATGATCACCAAACTTATATACATTCAATCCATCACATTTATTGCTATTACCACAGTTAATTTTCATCATTTTACATTTATCTATGTTCAATGATATTTTATTAACTTTACACCAAGAGCTAACATTTTGTAATTCTGATTGCAATTCTATACTAAGGTTATTATAGTTATCTTTAATATTATATATCACAGTATCATCAGCAAATAATTGTATTTTAGATTTAGGTGTACATTTATAAATGTCATTTACATATATACTGAATAATAAAGGTCCTAATGATGTTCCTTGTGGCACTCCACAATTTACTAGTTTTGTGCCAGATGTGACCCCATTAGTAAGCACTCTTTGTTTTCTCATAGATAAATAATTTACAAACCACTGAAGTGACTCATTTTTTACTCCATATGAATCTAGTTTGGACAATAATATATTATGGTTAACAGTATCAAATGCCTTTTTGAAATCCAAAAAGGCCATTTCAACATATTTATTTTCATTAATTGCAGTATATATGTCAAAAAACATGTTTTGATGAGCATCTGATACATAGGCGTACAACTCCAAGATGTCGATCATGTACACATGTGTGCTTATCTCGAGTATCTGGCTAGGTACCTCCCTTCTCCTAAATCAATTCAAAACAATTTATCGCACATAAAAGTGCTTTTTAGTAAAAGGAATCTACCTTTAACCCCACTCAATCATATCAAAGTTCGATGGGCCATACAAGCGCTCCTGAAGAACAAAAACTATACACCTAGAGTAAAACAACCGCTATCAATCTCACAGTTTAAATCGATACTACATCTTCCTAATGATAGACTCAGTAGAAACATCCGATGTATCTTATTGGTTCTCTTCTACGTGGGCCTTAGGCAAAGTGAAGTGGTCCCTTGTAGAACAAAAGCATTCGACCCAGTAAGAAATCTAACTCGAAGTGATATAGAATTCAAGGAAAACCTAGTAGAAATCAAAATCAAATCTGCAAAAAACCTTCAGACAGCTTATGAATCTAAGACTGTCTCACTTCATAAATCTAGTGAAACAAATATGTGTGTGTATAATGCAATACAAGCAATGTTCGAGGCTGACCCAACACATCACCCAGCACAGCCGTTTGCAGTGTTCCCAGGAACTACAGATCCTATCCCAGTAACGTACGTAATCAAGAGATGGCAGCAGGCGCTCCTGGCGCTAAACATCGATACCAAGCTCCATACGTTACACAGCATCAGGAAACTCGCAGCGACTCCCGCTCACCAATCTAGCTGCTCTGACCTGCAGATAATGAACTACATCGGCTGGAGATCGCAAGCTTACAAGCCATACATCAAGACTCAGCCACATATTGTAAACGAAAAGCTAAACAACGCTCTTATCTAATGTGTTTTCACCCCTTCCATCTCATCCTACTCATTACATCTCAATTTTAATTACCCACCACTCCCATCCCTTATATCATTGGCTTTTGGGGATTTTATCATCATCAAATTTATATATAATTTATCAATTTTACACATTTTACTACTCAAATCAAACAACATTTTATCAAAATAAAATTATAGAATTCCCAATTGCCTTTTGAGTCATTTGTCCGGTAATGTGCGTCGCATTGGCTGTGTGCTAAGGCGGGATCATTGCCGGCATGACTCATTACCCATACCACCACTCACCCCTCACCTGCGCCCTCTATCACCACCTATATAATCACTCACACCACTGCCATCGCCCTCACTTCGCCTTCGACAATCCATCAAGGCACCCACCCGCCCACACCTTTTTCTCATCCTTCATATTATTTCATCAATATTTCAACTTGTACAATTTTATCATCATCAAATTTATATATAATTTATCAATTTTACACATTTTACTACTCAAATCAAACAACATTTTATCAAAATAAAATTATAGAATTCCCAATTGCCTCTTGAGTCATTTGTCCGGTAATGTGTGGTTTCTGGAACTTTCAACCCCTGACTATCTTAGCCACTTTAAAGTAAAGCTAAAATGTGATGCATGAATGGGTATGCCTAGTGTTAATATGCAAGATCCCTTTAATCCCCTGTAGTCAAGTTGTTAGTGTGTTAAGTAGGGTATCCACTTACAAGTGAATTTGGACCGTAAAAACACATTCATTTCGATGTGCACATGAAAATCCAAGAGTGAGCGTTGGTTTGACATCTGGAGTTATGCAACACCTGGTCGGGGCCCAGGACACTGGTGGTTCTATTTTGGGGTGTGGTCACTGGTACGGTTTCTGGAACTTTCAACCCCTGGTCTTTTCCCACCTGGAACTTTCAACCCCTGGTCTTTTCCCCCCAGGTCTTTTCAACCCCTGGTCATTTTAACCCCTGGTCGTTTCAATCCCAGTTTCTTTAATAGAGGAGGAAATATGGCCTATGGTTGGGGGGATTCAGCATGTTTTGCCATTCTACTAGCTAGGATGGCCGTGCATAGGCCAAGAGATGTCTAGACATATTAGCTTTACATGCTTCTTTGTTGTATGCTATTACAGTATAACAATGTTTTACATCAAAAACTATAACTCCTAAGGTATTAGGTGTAAGTGTATTATTCAAATTTGCTCATATACATTTGTGGTATTTATAGTATATGGACATCTGGATATGTTGGGAAGAACACAATGCGTTCTAACAAGAAAACATGTTTTGCAAAGCAACAGCTGGTCAATTTATTTACTCATCATCATTATTCTTTTTCCGGAACTTATTCGGGCTTATATCATACAAATAACCATTAAAAGCATAACATGAAAAATACATTAAAGAGTAATGGAAGTTCAAATATGCAGACACACTCATAAGTATGAAAACATGGCATAACTTTGAATAAATGTCATAAGACACGCTTCATTGGTACTAATTAAGTACATCATAACATACAGATTTTTTAGGCTTATGTCTCCTGTGCAAAGGTCACTCCAACTAATACTACTCATATTCATTATACACAATACAACATAGTTTCTTGGTAATCCGTCCACCATTGGAAAGGGTAGAAGACAAGCTGTTGACTGTGTCTTTTCTAACCAATCCTGTCTGGTTGGATGCAGAGAAAAGAATGGCTTGCATACCTCCGAATCTTCCATCTGCAGTATGCAGTCTCCCACTGCAGATACATGTAATAATAATAATGTAATGTAATAAAATTGAATGAAAATTAGCCATGAATAGCCCCCCCCCCCCCCCCCCCACCTATGGGAGAATTATTTGAGTAAACCAAAATAGTTATTCTTTCTAAAAAAGAACATTTTCATGCTATTTCGGCCTTCCTAATAATTGTTTAAGCCTGCTTGAAAATGGTGAAAAATATAAACATGATTAAATACTGATGTTGTTAAATTGAGGAGAGCTTGTGTAGTAATGTTGTGACCTCCCCCAACATGCCAAAAATGCTCTGTGAACTCTAGAACCCAGCCCCGGTCTCCTAGACACTAGCCCCGACCTCCCAGACACTAGCTCCGGCCTCCCAGACCATAGGCCCGGCCTCCTAGACCCGTTCCTGAGTAGTCTATTCCAATTGACACTGTAATTTGAATTTCATGAACTACTCAACAACCAACAATTAACCAACAGTCGTTGTTCAGAATGTTTGTTGAAGTATCTAGTAAAGTAAGGAGGGAAATACTTTGGTTTTAGGGACGCAAGTTTCTAGTGAAGTATATATTCCTTCAATGATTATTGGCAAATTATGTATGGGTAGCGGATTGGGGTTGAAAAGACTAGGGGTTGAAATGACCCGGGGTTGAAATGACCTGGGGTTGAAATGACCAGGGGTTGAAAAGACCTGTTATGTCCCTGCCCCATAAAAAGTTAAGCAGTCTGTTGGATGAACTTCAATGCTTTAATGGTCATCGCTGAGCTACCATCCAGAGTATAACCGCTGCAAGATAGATTAAGATTTGTAGAATTGGCTTTTGGGCTAGTTGCTTGTATAAATAAAGAAAAACAGTTGCCGACGAACTCCCGTCAACCCAGCTGCCCCGTTCTCTACCACCTCCGTACGCACTGAACAGCGCCTCTAAGTTCTAAGATCGGTAATCATATGCAGTAGTGCCTGCGGCAGTGTTGGGAGACACCATTTTCGGCGCTTGTTGATATATTTCACGGCAATGGCCGTCGATTCGAATCTTATCACAGGCCTTGCTGGTGGTAAATGTGCTTATATCTTCTTTTCTAGACAATACTGTTCCAGTAATCACTACCTAATAACGTTGCTTACTAATATACGGTAGTTCTCACACCTGAGAAAAAGCTGAACGCGCATCTATTTCGGGGCAGAGACAGCAATAAATGTTGATTCTTGTAGTGTTGCGCCCAACCGTGATAACGGGTACGACTGATTAGGGGGTAAAGAATAGCCGTTGGCGGCTTTTTAAAAAAAAAAGCGGTGGTCGTGCAGTGTCAAGCAAGTACAGCGACTATCTGGCTTGCTTGCACATGCCAGCAAGGTAGTAATAGGAGGCAGGACCTTCTCCAGACGTCTAATGAATTTGCTCAAAGGACTTTCTCCTTCTACCAAAAGAGTACGTTTGGACTGTGAATAATAATAATAATAACAAATTATATTGCTTGAACCATCCAACATTAATGACATATAGTAAAACGAACCTTCTATAGCTTATACATTTGATCCATGTATTTGCTAACCTTTTTTTAAAACCACTTTCGGCTATTTTGTCCAAACTCTGCGTGGTATTTTAATGCACGATACCTTTTTAAATTTCATTTACACAAGAAATAATCAGTCAGAATCAGTAATGTTACTACATTTGTGTAATTCATTAACATAATTCTTTTGAAATGGTTCTGTCATGAATTCCGACATCAAATTTTACTCAGACATTCAACATATATATATTATCATCAGAATTGTTTTTCCCCACATCCTGAGTTAGCCCCTTGGAAGCCCCCTAGTGGCAGTAAGGGGGACTAGAGAATATTGACTTTGGCTGATGGCAATCAGCATTTATAAAAAAACGGCTTGATGGGTCTTGATGAAATTTAATATTAATGTAGATACAGGCCTTACTAACATTATATATATAATTATACGCACAAAATCGGGACGGATTTTCAGACAAAAATATTTTACGGTCTCAAGCATCAGTACTGAGTCACCTTAAACAGGTGGCGGCACATGCAATTGCTTTGATACAAAACTGGGTCTAGGTGGCAGCACAGAACACGACCTGTCACTGTGGGCTGTGGAACAGGACTGGTTAGCCTACTCGATTTGGCCTCGGCTCCTTGTGTTTGGAAATACTAAAATACGGTTATAATGCTCATGATCTCTTCTAGTATATTATACCTTAGACCTTTATGCACAGATATTCCCCCAGGATCTTTTTAAGGGGCTACATGGATGTACATAATATAAAGGACGAAATACAACTTTTACCATTTCTGGTGGGTATGCAGAAATAGTGAAAGGATGTATACTAGAGCCTTGACTATCTCATATATCTGGAGCTAGCTTTGTCAAACATCGAGTTATTTAGCTCCCTCAAATGTAAACTTTACTTCTGGGGCGCCTGCCCCAATCAATAAATGTGTTTCATTGTTGTTTCGGAGGGGCATTCCTTACTGAAACTACCAACTCCACTAACAACAGCTGTGGGAATGTGTGAGCTCAGAACAAACTAAACTTTCTTTTACTGAGGTGTGAGGATGGGAGCTACGTAGCTATGTAGCAGGTTCAAAAAGGTTCAAGGGTCTATCAAGGATGCGGAACCATTAGACCGTGACCAGTGGAACAACTGATCCATCAAAGCCAGACAGGTCACAAATAGTCCAGCTTCAAATGAGAGGGTCCTTTGTCCCTTCAGGCAAGCTCCTTCAAAATAATAGGTCGTTAAAATGCGTGACAAGTATTTTGTACTGACCTAACAACAATAAAGCCATTATAATTTCAACGCATTGTCTTTTTTCCAATCACAAAAACTTAGCGAATGATCGATATTCATGGGATTGATCGAGCGAAAATATTTCTGAATCTTAGAGAAAAATTGCTGTATAGAATAAAATAGAGAACCATGGTGACCTAGCAAAGTTTATAATTGGGATTGAATGAGTGTGGACTCTGGACCTAGGTAGTCGTAAAAAGTGGGGACACAGTGGAACAATAGATGGTCAATTATTCCATCACTTACACACACAATCACTCTGTTTATTGAGAATCCTATCATTAATATACATGGGTGTTTTAAAGGAAGATCAAGTTTTAAAATCTAAAAACTGTTGTGTTCTTTGGTATCAACAACGTAGGAACAACAACGTACAGAATACAGCGCATATTTCACATATGGTAGCGCAGTCTTCATCATGTACCCACTTCTCACCTGAAACGTTTGAAGACAATCGCCAGGTAAGAAAGAACCCTGCGACCCCGACAATCCCTTCACAGGTAGCCATATGGTCCGATAGATACGGGGATGGGGGATGGTGTCCTAATGACAGCTTCGTGGTGGGGGGTGGGGGAAGAGGCACAGGTGGGGTGAGAAATTTTGCAAGGAATGTTACCCCTGATGGAAGCAAAAGGAAATGCGAGATGGATGTACCTCAGAATATTTCTTTTAATCTAGGGATGCACCAGGGTACTTTACATCCACGTCAATTCGCAACACAAACAACCCTTGATTCTCCATTCCTCATAATTATAGACATTCAATTTAGATAAATTATTATTTTCGTATTCATATTCTTCCCGAGAAGGAGTTCAACCATCATGCATAACAATTAAACGTATTCTCTACCATTATTTCAAGGTTCAAATAATAGAATTAATTACCTATCCGACATGTATTATTTTATTCATATTAGGTACATAGTTAGAACAGAAGCAGGTTGCTAAGAAACCAGCGAGCTGTGAAATGCTTGAAGACCACTGAAGGTATCCTTGACTCCTCCACACACAGATGTATTCTCCATTGTCCTATTTATATAACTTATGCAATGATAAGCTAAAACCCCTCGCAGATGGAAATACAATACTGCCTCCCCAATACACTCTTGACAGACAAACAAATGAAGGGAATTCATTATACAGTCTGGTGTTTGTCATCTCAAACAATCCGAAATCCGAAATCTATTCTGCTTTTCCCCTACCGTATACCATCTCAATTGGGGGCTTTGTTTGTGGGTAGCTTCAGGCAAGGGGGTTTATTACCTATTTTTGGTAAACCACGCAACCACTCCGGTATTTCAAATTTTATCTGGCCAACCCGGTTTTACGGTCTTTATCAGAATAAAAATCTTGTTTGAAGGGAATATAAATTGTCGGTGTAGAAAGGGAACGCCGTGTTTTCAGGTTACACACAGAGCCGTAAATGTCGCTGGTGGCTAATATATGTACAGCATATAATTATATCTATGTTTCAAAGGGAATGTACGAGCTGTGTACTTGTTTTTTTCGATCTTAAGTTTCAAATTTAAAACATGGTGTTATTAAAGAACTCATGTACGGTGTAATGAATATGTTTTGATATTTATGATGATATAGCTTTACAGGAGTAATATTATTCATATGTTTTACCGGTGAAATATTATTCATATTTTCTGTCCTTAGATATAAATAAGATATAATTGATGGTTGCTATTACCTTAGATATTACAAAAATCTCAGAAGATATGCTTTATGGGCTGTGTAACCAATAACTAAGTATTGAGAAAAAGGAAAAAAAAGATTTTCATAGTTCGTTATACAAAAAAAGACCTTGCCTTTGCATAAGAAAATATAGAATGTACCTTAGCTATTTTGCAATTCTCAAAATCTACCTAAACAGATCAAGTCGAGTAATATCACGAATCTATAATTAGGTATTTTTATTTAGTTAGATTGTGTTCGTAAGCTGGAAGAATATTCCAACTGTATGGTTGAGTCACTGGTCTATTTTTCTATAGATATAATTATATATACGTGTGTTAGAAATCCTCACAAATTGACACAATGCAAACACTGCACTAAACCTATCCAGTTGTCTTCAAGTGCAGTCCTTATCCCACAGACAGGGTTCACGGTTCACGGTGGACAGTGGAAGGTAGGTCAACCAGGACGCTGGACGGAGGGACCGTACTGACCATCAGGGCGGAAGCTGCCTTTGGGACCATTCATTGTTAATGGTCATCCGCTGGCGATTTGATTCTTGCAATAAAATCTACCAACTAGTTGTTCATAAATGTTCATTAATTTTTGTTCATAAATTTCAGAGATACCAGATAAGTATACCTCTATCAAATTGATTGTAGATCCAGAATAGCTAGCTCAGAGCTGGACGAAATATTATACATTATCTCTATTGTCCCAGCATAGATTCTTAGATTCTCCTTAAAGAATCTATGGTCCCAGCAACGAGACTAGTCTCGTTGGTCCCAGGTAGTGTGTGGAAGGAAGGTCTGGTGATACTGGCTAGGTTAGAGCAGATTCAGAATCATTAGCATAGAAGAATGGCCAAGCATTCCAATTTTTTTTATGAATCCTTTTTGCAAATTCATTTCTTACATTGGTTTATCGAATTCCTTGGATTAGACTATGTTGGCATTTACAGGATAATCGTTGATTTGAAGGAACCTATTTTGACTATAGACAGAATTATTGAGAATTTTTTTTTTTTTATCGTTCCTTGTGGTACAGATTAATCCCTATCTTGAGATGTAGGGTACATATGCAGAAGCTTTGGTAAAGCCAGAGCTATTATTTCCTATTTATATAGCTCTGGTAAAGCTGACAATAGGTTATTAAAAATGTGTAAATCTGAGGGTTTTTTTTTCAAGTAGCCTATATATCTAAGGTCATATCTGAAACGGAAACTCAAGACAGGTGGTTTCATGGTGTAGGCCTATAATTGAATGAAATTACCGAGTAAATTTATTTAAGTGTCCATCGCCACTCGAATCTTAAGGCCTACACAATGACCCGTCCTCTTTGTATGGGGGCGGGTGGCGGGAAACTCATTTGAATACTACCACAACTACCGTAGTAGGGATGAATTGTTTGACTGGATACATCATAACAAAAGGGTTCATGACACGCAGTAGGTTGACATATTGGTGAATTCAATTTAGCAATATAAAAGGTAATGTAGCAAACAAAACCTCCTTACATTTCATAATCAAATCTCAATGGACGTTTTAGACAGATATTCCACATTTTTTAGACAGCACCAAAACAATCAATCATTTGATATGTAATGAAAAATCAATATTCAACATGGGATTTTATATCTAATCACATATGTTTCTATGGTGGCCCAAGGATATATCACTCTTTTCTGAAAATCATACAAGAATGATCTGTGTCATCGCAGCGGCAAGTTGAACCACCACTACGCGTGCATGAGGTATCCAGTCGAACCATTCTCCCACTCACTCATTGCTCAGTCAGTGCGACCCACAACACATCAGACCAGTCAGTTATGGCGTGGCGGGCGGACGGCCGGCCTAGGAGTACCCGAATAGCATCAACATGTGAGCCTTAAAAGTTGGGGAATTACCTTAAAACAACACAAACAAGATGCCCTTTGCAAAAAGGGTCATCGAACCGGTCAGGCTGAGCCGGGGGACCCTAGGTCCGGAATACAAGTTTGATTTGGATGTCATTTCCAATAACACCCTATGTGGACTCCTTCGGCAACTGTCGAGCCTGTCCGAGAAAGCCGATAGTATTTTCTCGGAAATTACGGAGGAATTCGTAGCTGTTGTACAAAAAACGGAAAGATTACGACACCGAGTTGGAGAAGTATCGCAACATGTTGGGAGATTAAACGCCAAAGCTGTCACTGTCCGTAAGTAGAAGTTGTGTTTTGGGGAGACTTGGGAGAAAGTTTTTGGGGAAGTTTTGTAGGCCCTACATCCATACCTGCACTCGGGGCTTGAACACAGGTACTCTATACCGAAGGGCCGGAGAATGAACGCTACAAGCGTGTCCCAGTTTCAATCGGTAGTGGTCCCCTTAAGAACCTAATACCTAGACCTCATGATATCCCATGTGTAAACTTTCTGTTAGAGTTGACATGCTTATATTTTCATACTTAATGAAGACGTGTATTTGTCTGGAGTGGGCTGTGGTTCATACTAATGTATTCTGTTTTAAGCCATGGCTATGCCAAAAGTTGACTGCATACCTTAATGTTTTGAAAGGGGACAAGTGGAGGATTTTAGCTTCACAGCAAAATGTGTACGTATTACAAAAAGTATCTGGCGCCGGTTTTATCAAACCGTCAAATGATCTTAGAGGTGAATTCGCATCAGGAATTGAGTGCCTTACATTTAATCTCGTGGCAATATTTCAACTCAAGTTCGATTAGAATGGAATGGAATTATTAACTATTGCTGGGTTAGACCTATTAGTTTTATTGCCTTGTTATTATGACATTTCAGTTTTGATTTTGACACATTGGCCAACGATTTGTTGTTAAAATATATAGGATTTCTCGGCTTAAGTAGCCTATGCTAAAACACGAATATTGAATCCAGCATATTGAAATTAGTATCGTATTGGAAATCAATTGGCTCCTTTTGAGCTTGGGTAGCATTTCTCCCATCTATTGCTTTCTCCCATCTATTGTTTTTACTGATATTCAACAATGTCAGCGTGATATTTCAGCCCATACCATATTGCGATACACATATACTAGTTGGACTAGGAAGAAAATATCTTATCTGAAGTGAGAATGTATGCTCCAATTTAATAAATATAATCTTTACATGAAATGTAGGTCAAATCTTCGAGTAAGAGAAATTACGGACTGAATGATATCTTCAGCGTAAATTCTTGAAATGATATCAATCTGTTAAACATGGCCTAGTATTTGCATTGTTTTGACTATTTTAGGAGGATTTTATTTGTCTATTGAACTTTTTATTGGCTTGATTAATTGTTCTAAATTAACCCCATCCCCCTGCCGTTATACCATGCTCATGGACATACCTTCCCCCATGATCTCAACCAGAGCTAAGCCTGTATACATGTACGGTAACAATGGGGCCCCTCCCCAATAGCAACCCAAGACAATACCCCGTCATACAATACGGCAATTAAGATTAATTAAGATTCCTCTGATTGTTCGCTAATGAATAAGTAATTATACATAAACCACCTCTCTAGTCGTACCTTAGTTCCTTCTTGGAGTAATAGGTTCCTTCTAGCGGCTTTATACCGCTGGATATTAATGGGTTTCAGAAAATACTAAACAGTACTGATCGCAATTACAGGCTTCAGAGGAATTGGTACAGTCTAAGAAAGCTTCTGAGACCCTATTTTCTATTATGAAATGCTCTTATACTAGATGACTTTGCTGATAACCTATGTACATTTATTTTAGTTAGTACAGGCTATTGACTATTTAGAGCCTGTTAATATAAGAGATCAAAGAACCAACGTACAAAGGTACTACTTATGTACGAACATCTTAGGGCTTGTTCAAATAGAAATTCCATAGCATTTTCATGTAAAAAGTATGGCATCTAGATGTGTGGAAATACGTAAATAGGGCCTGAAAATAACGTTTGTTACATGTCAACTTATTACCTGGGAAAGCAAACACTCGTCCGGATATATTTAACTATAGCTTTTATGAGTCACCTGAGCAGTATTGGTTTTGTCCAAATTAGTGAAGATTATGTTGAGTCCAAGTCACATACTTATGTTGACTCGGACTAAAATTACCTTGGGAAATAGGGATAGAGAGGGAGATTTATTTCTGTAGTAAGGGAATCCACACTGAAGGTTCGTTCTTCCCCTATGACTTGGCTGAATCTACTTGGTTGAACAATGGAAAAAGGTTACTAGCCTAGGAAGAACAGACACTCAACATGTGCCTTATTACCACCTTATCTAAGGATCAAAGGCAAATAACAAATAAAGGAAATTGGTAGCTAGGGTGATTTTTAAGGGACTTAAGTCTACCTTCTTTGTGGGAGGTGGGTGGAGTTCTGTTATCACAACGTGTTGATCATTGTTGGCTCATTATCTCTGCCCTTTTAACAATTGCCTAGCATAAAGGCCTAGTTGCTAAGCTTTGATTGGGCGAGTTAATTCCCTATGGCTTGTTTAATTTCTCATATGGCTATAGATAATAATTATTTAGCTTGGGAACAGTACAGACATCTCCCCATCAACTCTGGTGTTCTTAGGTGGGTTCTTTTTACAGTTGTTCCCCTCCACTGCCCAGCCCCTCCACTGCATGAAATGTAATCTCACAAAAATATTTTGCAAGTCAATGTCCTTTACTGCATGTATTTTGACAATGACTCGCAAAAATAGAGCAGTCACGAAAGGAGATGAAGTGAAATACAGACGGGAGGCTCGTATGACTGACCAGTGGTCTGTTGTGTTGGTGGGATAAGAACTCTGGTTGCACCTGTATGTTCCTAAACATCCCATAAAGTACATGTTACAAGGGTCACAAAGCCTGCGTGGAATGGATAGATGATACCTCTCCCAACACGTCAAAACAACGGCTTAGCCAGAGGAGGTATGGTATGCTTGGAGGTAGGAAAGGAGTGAACCTTTTGCAATCCACATTTTTTCATCCCTTTTATGCACTGGGGTATTGGGGTCTGAATAGGTCAGCTGGAAATTTAATATGTGATAATTTCCGGAATTGACTACTTCATATTCACAAGTTCACATTGTTGTCAATAGAATCTGAGGTGATTTCATGCTAAATACTGTTCGGTGACGGGTTGATCGGCATTGATGACTTAGATTTCCCCTAGATATGGTCGGGTTTAAATTCTCATGTCAGATGTTGAGTGGGACTATTCAGAATCATATCGCAGCAATTTTCCCTTTCATGGCTCGCTTCATTGGGACATATATAAGGCTGGGCCCAACGTATGCTAAGTTCACGAACCAGCATGCAAAGCCTTGGTCTCGGTGAAAAGGAAAGAGACCTGGATGAAAAGGTGAAAGTGCCTTCTCATGATGAAATATCTCATTACCATAGCCTCACAATTCACCAATATCATGCATTTATGCTTCAGTACCGTGAACAAGAACGACGCCTATAGTTGATATTTATGAATGGCGAAATTCTATTAGGTCAGGCTCGATCTACTTTCTCTTATCTCTTGATCAGTGCACATAAAATATTCGAAAATCACTCTACGAAAGGCTGATTTCTGAATAATATCACCAAGTCACATTTACCCTGTATTCTTCACTTCTGTTTCTGTCCAAGCTAAAGCCATGTATTCAACTAGAACCTCCTTATCTCTTATCCCGCAGCTAATTCTCTGTGTGAATGAAGGAGGCCCATTTCTGTAGCTCCTCTTGCGGTCTCACATCAGTGGGATCAAGATGGTTCCTTCTGTCAGGACAGAGAATCCCTGCCTACTCTTACGTGCCTTGTTCTCGCATAACAAGCCAATGAGGAAGCCTGCGTTGGGGACCTTCTGAAAGGCAGTTTCTGGTGGACAGTTGGTAAGGGCCCGCGGGTTGTCAATAGCTCCCATTGAGACTCCCACTATTGGCATTTGGTTACTTTTATGGCTTTTATCAAGAGTGTGGGTGATGTCATAAACCCATTTTTCCCGCCCCACTGAACCCATTGTATCCTATAACAAGGCACGGATGTGTAACAGTCTGTGAAGGACTGCTCCTCGTTATCATATCTTTGCAAAGGATAGTGTGAATATATTTTGTTATTCAATTATCATTTTTTTACACCCACCAGTCGTGGGAACTTTTCATTGCGCCCGAGGTAAATTAGGCTGTGATTTGATCTACATAAAACTAGTTAGGTCTAGACCTGCACCTGCTCAAGCCCTTTATGTGAGCCCGACGTAACGCCCTCGAGGCCCGGGACCTAATTAGGTCAACGGTTGACCTAATTTTCCGTTTCCAGGGCCCTGTCTGATGGATAGATATGACGTGCCAACACATGTTACCCACATGGGTTGTGTACCTCCAGGGTTTTTTCCTCCTGGGGCGTGTGTCTCCCCATCAAGCTGAAGGAAGTGGAATCATTTGTTTTCACTTCAGTTTTTCACCCATTTTTTCACCGTGATAAACCCGTAGACTAGTCAAATGTAATTTAAACTGTTGTTAAACATACATCCAAACACTGAATCGCCTACGTGGGGGCTGATCTAACAAATAATCCGGCGGTAAGTACAGAGGCAGTGGACAAAACGTCAAAAGAAATATAGCTTTTCAGGCATACTTTTAAAACCTCCTATGTTGGGACCAACGCAACGCAACATTTCCCAATTCTTAGTCAGAACTTCTAAAGGTCCGAAGGACCCATTCGTGCTCTCCAAATCGACGATCATTTTCACATTTTTAATTTAAGAGTGGTTTACCGTTACTTTTGATATCAATGGCAACACAACAGTGTGTCCTAAGACTTGTTTCCTACCATTGGTCTCTCTCCCCCACTTTTACTTTGAGCTCAACATTTTCCATACTTCATCATGTACAAAACTTGGGTTGAACCCATGATACGCGTTCAATGGTTGAAGCTTTGAGTCCCCGAGGTCGAAGTTAAGTTTTAACTCAACACGCATGTGCAAGCTGACTTCGGTGTAAACAAACCCAGAGTCATTCCCCGAGGGTAATGTCATGCTGGGGGGAAGGAACATGGGCGATTTAATTTGATCATTTGCTCAATTTGTCTGTACTTAAAAATGCAGCCAATTAAGTTCATGCTCTGTCAATCAAAGGCATTGTCACATAACTCATAAGTTTGAAAAAGACCCTGATTGGGTCTCTTCTATAATCATTTGGGCATTAAGTGAAAATGACCTCTTTTGTTGTTAGGAACATTTTTTTAAATGGGAAGCTAAAAAGCTGTTTGACAGTAAATTATGCCTGCAAGCTTAAGAATGCACAACATAACAGAGTGTTATGAACATCACTGAAGGTTTTTTTTATCTAAGCTTATGATCATGATTTGTCGTTCCTAGAAAGTAGAATGATGTATTTGGTGGTCAGTGGATTACCGACCCAAATACCCTATGAAATGGAAAGGAGAACTTAAATATACAATCTTCAAAGTCCGTGCGTTTGGAGAGCGGTGTCACGCTTATATAATGTGTGTTTATGTTGCTCAACTTGACACCCCATCACATCCCAAGTGCACCCTCTGAAGTCTGGTATCCAGGAAGTTCGGGGACCATGTCCTCCCAGTTGCCAAGCATGCGTTGCCATGGAGATGGAGGGATTCTTTGTTTCTAGGAAGGGATGGATGGCAGTGAGGAGTTTAGAAGCATCGGCGTGCCGGGTCTATCTCCTCTTCCACGGGGATCCTGTAAAAACACTTTTTGATCTTTTGACACGCGCATGCCCTGGAGGGACGTCTGCTACTTCCGTCCCCTGGTGATAGCGCCGGAAACTGACTTGCGCATGGTCCTGTCAGTTGCGTCCTGCGGAGGTTCTCAGTCGATCCGAGGAAAATAAAGGCAAATCTGAAATTGTATTATTCACCTTTAAATTTCTTATTGCCCCCCCCCCCCCCCCACACACACACCCTGGGTCTTTATTCAAGAAGTATACAAAGCTAACAGTCAAGAGTGGGTTACAACATTTTTAAACTCCCGTTTTCAGAAATTAACGAAAAGACAAAAATCTACTACATTAATACCTTTACATTTCTTAGTTATTTTGATACAATCTGTCACCATGTGTATACAATAAACGTTACTTTTCATTTTCATTCGAACCCAGTGGCGTACTAGGTCTCCTTTCTTGATCTATGATTTACCTCAGAAGCTTTCTCAAATGTCGTCCTTTAGAAAAAGAATATCACTTAATTGGATATTCAGGTATTATCATTCTTCAGACAGCAAGTCTATTCGTGTTGTTGATTTCCTGCATGTCATCGTGTAGTTGAGTGTTTCACTATTCTCACTCGCTTTTTATCCCCTATCCACACCATTGCCACGCGAACGCGGTTCATACGCGGGGTCAGGTCATCGCCGATAAGAAGGGCGACATGGGTGCGGCGCAGGACGGGGCGGGGATTTGGGATGCCAAGGGGTACTCGAGTGGCATGAACCCCCTTCCTCTACCGCAGAGAGAAAACATTGGTTCTCACAGCTTTGTGTTTGACTGTGATATTACCAAAGATAATATTACTCAGCAGAACCCACATTCAGCCATCCATGCTGTCCTGAACTGAAGCAGTTGAGAGTTTGGAACATCCTGTAACCTCAGAGTACAATTTTCCTGCAACCCAACATACGGTGCTAATTATCACGAACCCAACAAGATTAGCTACGGTAACTCCATGGCATGCACATGCTTTGGGAACTCATTGATTAATTTGTAAGCTGATACGCTGTTAACTGTAAAAATGGACTCACTGAAGTGGAAATCTGGATGATGTTACACTATTATTGTAAGCACTAGTTCAGGAAATTAACGTGTCACAATTTGTTGCCCGAGGGTAAATTGTTAATGTGTCAGTGAAAGTCTGTCGTTGGAAAAGTGTTTTGCAAGGTAAAAAAACTCAAATATGTGTTGTTTAAAGTTTGATTTTCCTGTAATACATCGCACTATTTATTTGATAGGCACTGAAATCTTCAAAACTGCCCCGGGAAAGATATAATGGAAGGAACTTTGATAATTTCATTTTGTTAGGCGATTTCCTTCTTATGTTTCTAGTAATTGAACTTGATTTAATGGACGGTAGAAACTTCAATGTTGCTTCAAAAACTTCGTCAAAACTCCTTTCCTTTTCTGCTTCAATTCAACATAACTTCGACTGACTCTTTGTAATACTTAAATGAAATGAAGCAACGGGGAATCCTGGATGGCACAAGCGAGTTTCCCTTCGTTCCAAATATAATTTTCCCTGGCTGACCTTTTGTCTGGGAAGCGCATTTTATGATCTATCTAAATGAATCATAAAATGAAGTGAGAATCCCGGTTGTGACTATGTGGTAAAAAGCAAGTTTATTGGGGTATTATGTCAGAAATAATTAACGATTATGTACTTAAATTGCATCTAGGGCATGCACAACTTCCCATCGCGTTCAATATGGATGTTTGTTTGATTATTTTATTATATTTTATTGCCTTTAGTGTCTCACAAACCTTTAACAATAAAACATGTTTGGCAGCATGTAGAGATTGGGTCAATTTAGTGTCAATAATTCACTTACCCAATTCTATAGTCACACATACAAGCCTATAGTTCAGTGAACGAGCTGGTTCAGGGAAAGGGCAGTGAGTGTGTAAGGAAATCCAAATAAACATTTGACCACTTCATCTGTCACAAAGTAATGGTAGACCAACAGGCTTGGTTGATCTTTTGCCTGGTGGTCTCAGACCAAGGTCCTTTCTTGTCAAGCAGAGACATGACCCCCTTTTTCTCCCAACACTTCATTGAAGGTCGTAGCGCAAGTAAGCGTCCCTGTCGTGTCACAGCGTAGGTCATTGTGTATGTATGGCCCTTTCCTAAGGCCCTTTTCACTAACCCCAATGTATACTCAGAATACATCGAGCATGAGAAGATGGGGCTCGAGCGCTGGCTCTCTTTTCTTCGGGTCCCCAAGCACGCTGGTGTGGGCCATTCACAGGTCCCTGGGTACTGTTTGCCCTGGGCGCTTGAGAACACAAACCCTTCAGTGACCACGACAAAATGGGATGCACACCCCTATAAATCTGTTTTAGATTTTAAGCTTTGAAATTCAAATATTTGAGGATAAATTTTCAGGTTTAATTTGGTGCATTTATTTACCCGTCAAACGCCGGACCATTCATGAATGGTGTGTGTATTTGGGGAGATATTCAGAAAAGGTTCCTCGAGTGTCATATTACAAAGAATGCGATTTCCTTTGAGTGTCCCTTCACCACGCTAGATTCGTCCTCCAACTGACACGGCTGTTCATATTAGTTCAAAATCAGATCCCAAGATCTCTACTCGTGATAGCAAGAGTTTAACTCTGAAGAATCGACTCTGAATGTTGGGTATGGACTATGGGTTAGGGCAAAAAGAGGGTTCCTTGATTGATGCGCTCCCAAGCTAATGGTTCTGGTGCGGTGTGATTTTCTATGCCTCATTGACTTATCTTAATTGTCATCTTTTTGTTGGCTGACCTCAGACAATACACACACATGGCTCCAAAGATTACAGGCTACAAGTACATGAGTCAGTTTATAAAGAGTCCTTCCGTGGCAGAAATGAGCATTTTCTTTTTTTGGGTTAAATTTATATTATGTGAAATTGACGGAGTTGGTACTTCCCAGCCGGATCTTTTTTAGTTGAGTAGCAATTGCCTTTTGGGGAAACATGGTTTTGTTTCTTTTTATCCTCCTGTCAACAGTGAAGCAAAATAATGGTCTGCATTGTTTTGCGTACCTTAAGTATTTCACGTCGATGCCCGAGGCTCTTAAATATTTTAATGCAATTTCTCATGATGAACTTGGCGGAGAAGAAAACAGTATAATGGCTAAACCATGGCGTCCCTTGCTTAGTGCTACTGTGTCCTTTTGGCGTCGGTCCTAAAACTTTTACAGGATTCATATTATCACGTCGGGAAGCGATAAATCTTAATGGGATTCCGCAAACAACAACTTCGTGTCTGTCTTTTAAGGGAACTGAACAAAAGATTCCCGCGACCCTCTACCTCCTGGGTATACTCAGGGGTTAAAGGTCATCTGGACAAGGAGATGAGAGACAGGGCCTCTGGCAGACACTTGTTTGATGATCCCTAAGTTGTGACCTCTGGTCCCTGCTCTTTAATCAGAAGGAACAGTGTGAATGCTATCCTGTTGGCACTAATATACTCCCCTGGGTAAACAGAGGGTGTGGACGCTGATATATATGCACCCCTATCAGCCCCCTCTCGCCCCAAGTGGACAGACACAATATGCCCCATAGCTGTTTCCCATCCCAAGTTCATCTATTGTTCCGTTCAACTCATGCTCCCAAGTTTAAGTGGTTGCTTCCCTGAACTTCGGGAGATGTACGGATATATGTGCTAATAATTATGGCCTTAGAATATGTGAGATTTAACTACATGCATCAATTTCACCTTGATTACTAGTAACTTGTCTTAAACTGTTCAGTTGACCTAGATATATTCTAGAACTGAATAATGCCATGAATTATGGTAAAGAATGTGCCGCCTGTGAGGGCACTAAGGTAAACCACGATTGCAGGCGTCAGTGTTAATAGACTTGACGCTCGCTTTACGCAGCAGGAACAAACACCCAAGCGTCTTTCCATTGCATATTCCGATGCACCCCCTGAAGGGCCCCTACAAAATATGCCTCCTTTTCTGTCGGCCACTCCAAGTCTAGTGCTTCTCATTTCCCCTCCCCCATAATTTTTGTCGGTGTGCAATGGTCCCTTTTCTCTCCTACCTACACCCTTATACTTGTATCTTGGCTTCTGGCATATATATCTTACCACCCCCGCCAGGCAGGCATTTAAGTGATGAGCGAGTGATATAGTGGTCTATTATTGTGCATCTTATCGGTGCCCACAATACTTCACTCTCTCTATACCTGCTGGACCGTCTACCTGTGACCCACTAGTGCCTACCCCGCCCCAAACACCTATACCTAGGAGCCTTTACCTTGCATGCAGCTATATTAGTCTAAGCATGCAGTGAATAAAATCAGACCCCAGCAGTGAGTGGAATATTTGATCCAATTTCGGATCTCTGTTATGTTTATTTCATTATCAAATACTTGAATTATTTCTTTCCGTTTTGAAGGTTGCCAATACTTTCTATTCTCATAGAATGCCCTATTTCTGTTTTCCACATTTTGTGCCCCATTTTAAATCAAATGCTTCCACTTCAATCAATTTTATAAACACGATTCAATTCAAGTTTTAATGTCACCCTGAGATTACAAATCGTCTGCTCATATCAAAGCATGATTAGTCACATTTTCAGTGAGTTTACGTATACATACAAATAGCGAGTAGGATCTTAGACTAATAAGGAGGTAGGATCCTTCATTTTACCTAATCTCTTTCTCCCCTACTAAGGTTTGAAGACCTCGTGCTAGGATGCCATTAGTTGACTCTCGTGACGTGTTATTCCACTATGCTGCTTTGTTGAACACGCCAAGTTTAGCAATGAAATGGTAGTGATAGCTTCAAGTATTGTCATTTTACTACCCCCGACATAACCCTAGCAGTCACGCTTCATTGGTCTTGCATGAGCAGCACTTAACCAGAACCAAATATAGCGATTGCCACTAGAAGTCACAGCTGTCACTATTCAGGGGTTACCTGAGACTGAGTCTGTTCTCATGATGATTCCTTGATTTATTGCGATGGAGATCTGTTCTCGAGTTAACTCTACACGATATTATATCCACTAATGATAGTTTGGAAAGGCTCTTCAACATGCTGGTCATGCCCTTGCCATTGTTTCTGAAGCCAAACAATCTATGCTTGATCTTCCTCTTCTGATAAAAATATAGTTGTTGTTCTTGGTAAAAATCTCTTTGCGTGACTCATGGTCAAGTATACCTTGTTTCTGAATGTCGAACCTCACAGTGTATACACTGTTACTCAGAGGTGAGGGACACCATGATGTGATTACACATATATAACCATTTACCTTGTTTACAATGATGTATTGTCGTACACTGGCTTATGCATTATTCATCAGTATATATTGGGCCTTCTCCAAGTCATACGTAATTTATTGTGATAACAGTTAATTGTTTCTGACATGCATTATGCAGCCTTCTCACACGCTTATTAACTCATTCTGGAACTTGTTGGCCTTTTGCCTGGCCACATTCTGCACCTGGACCTCAGGGGTCAGCTTAGGTATATGTACGGGCTGGCTTGTATTGCCAGTGGGCTTGTGTTTGTACATGATTAACCATAACTCAAGGCTCTTGTTACCCTTGCCTCGTGCATGATTCGGGCAGTATCTAGGTGTAGGCTGGGGTGCACATCCAGCACCCCGAAACCTCAAACCCCCCTCCTGACCTCACCTTCATATTACCACGGTGTACACCTACTCCATCTACCTACCCAGTGCAAGTACACCTTGCCGATCCTTATTGCACCTTCATGCCTATACCTCTGCCATTGAAACCTTGCCCCACCGACCTCACCGCAAAAATGATACTCGATGCTTTTCCTTCATCAAATGCCATTTCACCTACCTTCAACCAGTTTCCACGATACTTGTGCAATGGCTGTTGTACAGTTGGGTTAAACGTGATACATCAGATTCAGAGTATAACTGAATGAAAAATGAATCCTCACCACTCTGTATCATAACTCGAGAATAGATTAATGGTTATTCAGATGTATCAGGTCCTAGCCTCTTCTCTTGGGCTATTCCAGGCACCACCTACCTATCTTACCCAGGTAAACACCACGAGGCCATTAATATCCCAGTTTTCTTTTACTCTGAGGTTTGCTGCAGTGAAGAAACTTAAACCTTAGAAGTAATGATATTACTCCAAGCTTAAATTGACCTGAACAGTCCACTCCTGCTCAAGCTTTTGGGGACGATTACTGGTCTTGAGAGAACAAAATAAAATCCTAATTTAGTAGATGCGTTGCATTTATCATATTTCTGAGGGATACTTGGGGGGATACTAGTGTCTGCCCAGATCTACCTGAAACCCCCACTGAGCTGCAAGCCCTCAATCCTCACTCCCTGCTTCCGGCCAGTCCCTCCCACCACGCAGTCTTGGGTACTCTATATGATTCCCATACCTGTATGACCCCTGACCTCCTGTCCCTCCTACCCAACCTGGCGTCAGTAACCATGGTAATTAGAACTGGCCAGGTGAGAACCCCCGGGCCAACAAGTGTGCCTCGAAGCCACGTGGCGTGCGACACTCGGCAAAAACCTCTGAAAATTATGGTCAATTTAAAGAAATTTAAGAAATATTCATTGATGGCTTACCTAGGTATGCACCTGGCATTATACCCAGAAGCAATGCCTGGGTCGTTGAAAAGTCTTTAAACTTCCATAAATCTGTCTATCAGGTGAATTCGTTTTAGATACATATTGTTGGATACATCAGTCGTTTTGTTGTGTTATTGACTTGCTAGGACCAGATCTATAATATGCCCGTTTCCCTTTTCTACATCTGGACTTGACCAAGTTCGTCGTTGTCTTCCTGCTTTCCTTGCCTGAGAAAACAAGGTGTAGACACACTTGGAAATTGTGAGGTCTTAACACGCACCGTGTACTTGCGCTGGGGTCATTGCCTTTCAGTTCAATGAACATCTTATTGGCAAGGCCTCTGCCTCAGCCAGAATTATTCATCATTTACCATTTATTCAATATCCACCTTGCGTCCTGGCTTTAGTCTGGAACCTACCTGGTGAATGAGCAACAGGGCCAAGGAGAGGTCACCTTACGAGTCGCCCTTTAGTTAACCTATGATTGACAGGGTATTTAGTGCTTTTATATTCGTAGCAATAGGTACATGATTCTTTCATTATGTGGACGGATGGACTGTCCCGTGGTGGTGCCTATATAATGCCTTAGGAGATCGATTATCATTTCCAAAATCAAGAACTTTGAATCGCAGCTATGCATTTTGTCAGAATTCAGCGTCTTCCAAAAGTCATGTTTATTGAGAATTACCACCAAGCAATCACTATGACAAAACTCATTAGGTCCCCAGCCTTTTTAATTAAATTGACATCATGCGAAGTGTATTGGAAAAATAATTAATGTGAACATGCTTTCATTAATTTTTCTCAAACTTATGACAATGTCTGAGCTTGCTGACCTGAAACCTATAGACCATCTGTCGCTTATACCCGAAGGCATATAGAATATGATACACCAAAACAAGAACCTTGAACCGTGGTCAGCCCTCTCTGTCCGTGCTTAGAGTAAAAGGGACAGAGGAGAGTCTGGGGGAGATGAAGGGTTCCATCATCTCCGCCGCCCAGCAGGGTGATTAGCTCTTATCTGGTCATTAGCAGTGAGGTGCCCCTCACCATTTCTAAACGACTTAATTGCAATTTAAAAAAATCATTTTAAACTTTTGAGTTTTGGTTACCTGTATCAGAATTATTTCGATACAACATCAAGTAGGTACTAAAGAGCAGAAAAAATGTCCTTCCCCAGTTCAAATACATGCAGTACAAGTGGAGATATCAAGTACCAACTACACAAAATTCATCATTTTTACCTGCATTTTTTCCCCATGCGACATTGTGCGACACCTTAACCACATATACCACAGGAAAGCTACATTTCTCAAGACCCACATACTCAAATCCCAATAATTAGGACGGATTAGGAAATATAAAAATCTTAAAAAGAAAAAGTGCTTTCAAATAAGTGTTCCAAAGAAATTTAACTGTAACTTGATTTGTAAGTATAGTGGAGAGATAAATCGAATACCAAAATCATGCTTGCAACATGGGGAATATAATTCTGGAAGAGTGCAATGTGTATGAATGATAGTTTGTATTAATCATGTACCAATAATTAATCTTCAGCAATTAGGTCAAGAGGTTCTGGAGAGGGGTGGGCATCGGCGGTGGCATCGGCGGTGACCATCATGGTGCACAAAGCCCCCTTGCACCACAGGAGGTCCCCCTCATCTTTGGGCAGGGAATCAGCAGGGTGCAGGCAATAAAATTCCGAGAACTTAATCTGTTTCTTTTAATCTAAGGTCCGTGGTACCAACGAGTTTAAAACACCAGAGATGGAACTCATAAGTCGGCAGAAAGATGTAACAAATTTCCCCATCTTATCTTGAATCTGATGGCCCAGGCGGTCACCCCTTTCATCCGAGGTTGTTTGTAAGTTCTTAAAGGGCCTTCAGTCTCCCCTCTCATTTTCCGTTTTGGAGGTGCTAGTGAAGTTTCTTTCACTATTGTTTAAATATTGCATAAATCTGATTTATAACTTGGCAATCCGGTTCAGAAAATCTATAGCTTGGGACCTGTACATCTCATTTATAAAAATAAAATGAAAATGAGCAAGTATCATGAAGTAATTCATTTGTTGACTAATTTTCAGTCAGTTTTTTCCATTTAATCATGTCTTCCGATTTGATTTGCAGCATATAAATATGTCAATGTGTAGCCTACTCATTTTCCCATCCATAGGTCTCATGATAATTCTTCAAATCAGATCGGAACAATGTTAAATGTAGTGATATTTCCATTTCTCTGTATAAATTAATGAGTTGAATTTGCCAAAACATGTGGTTTATATGGCTTTTTATGACCTTTTATGGTCCTTTCCCCGATTTTCTCCCCCAAACCCCTTACTGTGGCTCACAGCAGGACCAAACAAGCTCGGGAATAGCATCGGAGGTAGTTCAATCTCTGGTGTTTTAAACTCGTTGGTGGTACCAAGTTGACATGATAGGTCTATCATATGTCTAACCATGTGGGTGTCCCACAGGGCATGCCCCTAGCTCCAAACCTATAGTTCTCAAAACTCCTCGTGCAAGTCTCAAGGCAGCCTAATACAGAATTCTTCATTCACTCCTGTCCTCTTTCTTTCGTCCCTCTACCCGGAGGATATTTATGTGAAGAAGATTGATAATTTCGGTGGTAGTTTTTTTAAGCTTTTTGTTCACAGCCCACACACAGTGCTGGTAGCGGCAATTAAATATTTCGCATCTTATTTCATACGTTCCACCATATTACTTAAGATTCAACCATTCCACTTCCCCATCCCAGATCCTCGTCTAATGATTGGAAAACGTGTTCTTACTAAGTGGCTGATGATGTATTAGCTGTTACCTCCCGCTCATTAGTAACATTATTGTGATAGAGAGCACCTCCATGCGACTGGTTCCTCTTGCCTTGATCGCATCCCAACTTATGGTCGAGTCATTGATCGATACACTCTTGAAACTTTCATTTACTCGTATCATATTTAGGATTTGGAAAGTCACCGAACATTTATTATTATCGGTTAATGAGAGGAAGAAAGATATTGGCTGAGAAATTTGTTTCCATCTATCATCTCAGACTCATTAGCAAGTCAGTAGATCATGAGTTGAGTTGTATTTTTGTGCACGATCTCTCTCTCTCTCTTTTGCGTTGGCACTATGATAAAATAAAACACTAATTTATGTCCACAGCTTTCAACTCCTTCCTTTCAACAATGTAAACTTAGAACCTTGCTCAGACCCTGGGAGGCAACAACTCCCTGGATGTTTGGCAGAGAGATACAATTTGACTCTTAGTCCTGTCTATTTTATTCTTTGGAATACTGAAGGTGCTGTGTTTAAAGCTTGAGAATATATACCATACCAATAAAATGTTCCTCTAATAGTCTATAAAGATTTTTTTTTTTAAAAAAGGTGTGATAAGCTTAGCTCTCTGCCTCATACCTCATTCCAGAGCATACAATTGATACAAGTTGGAACTTACGACTAATCCAACCTTGACATGTAAGCTTGGTCCCTGTGAATGCAGATATGACTGAGATCAAGCGTTCCCAGGATTTGTGGGAAAATAAATCCAGATGGTTAAGCTGTGAGCACTATTTGGGTTTGTTTGAAGTGAAATAGGCTTCGATCCCTTATACACTGACATGGTTAGTGTTTGTATTGTGGTTCCCATGTCAAAATAACCTGTCGTCTTCCCCGAGTTACTCCACCTTTCAACTTAGAAGTAAGATAAAGCTGCTAACTTAATATAATCTATCAGTGGTGAAGTTTGGGTTGGATCCATACCAGCGGTAGTTGTACGCTTAGAGCGACTAATAAGAGAACATTTCTCTGAACTTCGCCATCTGTCGAAAGTTTTCGTCTGACAACTAATGATCCGAGTGCAAATGGTGTCACACAACTAGCCATTAATGCAACGTTTCTTTGAAGAGTTGTGATTTCTAAATTTGAAAAAATTTCCAAGAATGTGTTTGGGTTATGTTTAGTTGGTACTGATAGGGTAAAGGTTATGGCCCGACCTAGTCTGTCTTATCTCGCAAACGCTGAGATAAGAGGTGGTAGCATCCCCGATCTCAGCGTCGACCACGACACTTAATCGCCCCAGGAAATACCAGAGCCAGGTAGAGAGCAGCAAAAAGATAGAATATGTAGGGAATAGATACTCGACTCAATGCGAATGGAGGTTTAAACAGAATGGTACATAGCCCATCCATCTCGTAGGCATAGGTAGATATAAACACCCCAATTCTAAAAAAAGTTCCCGTTTTTATTAGCTCGAAGAAATGTGTTACGCCGAACCTTTTCTTATATTGCAAGAGGACCATGGCTTGCGATCATGCGTCTGTTTCTAACGGAATTTGATCTATCAATGTCAGAAATAGTTATTTTACTTGTACAGGAGATCATTCTTAAACAGCAAATTGATCTGTTTCCAGCATATCGGTTTCTACTGTCCACTCACTGTCCATTATATTGAAATATATATGATATTGATTACAGCATATGATATTCGGACATACTCGGACCTCAAAATCTAAGAGCTTCAGAAACAGGATAGAATAGGTTACTGAACGATATCTTTCTAGAAACAGTGTCATGTCCTAATTATGATATGTTTCCCCCCAAAATATATAGACTTCCTCGTGGGTAGGGCTTGCAAATGGCAATTTCATTCGCATCAGTGCATTGCAGTGAGTGTTGTAAATCTTGTTGTCTAGTTATTTGGCACTCTATATGCAGAATGAGTTTTATTTCCTGGAGTTTTCCCCTCCTAGTTTTCCTTGTTCCTGAATGACTTGTCTTGGGCTTGTGTCATAACAGATGATTCACTCATAGGTATGCTATCTACACAGTTGTCTGGCCGTATTTACCTCGCTTTTTAGCTAGGCTGTAATACGGAGGTGTTGCTCCAAGAGGTTTTTACATTAGAGAAGCATTGGTAGAGCACATGTGAACTGCCGCTCTGTTTTTCCCTCTTGTGTCTTTAGTTTTTGCCTGGGAAAGCTATGCGCAGGTAAGAGTGCACTTGTCAGATATCAGGCCACGTGGAGCTGGAGTAGGAGGAGTGGGAGTGTAAGGTGGATTATGAGTTGAGGGAAGAAGAAACTCTGGAGTGAGTCACTGATGAGTTGCTCTGATGTAACCCTCCCCTGGCCATGTTTTATAACGAGTTTCCGAGTCATTATTTCTTGCTTCTGAGTCGGAGTCATTTCTGGAGTTTTCGCAATGTTATCATGTAGTGATTATTTATTTAATGGATCAGGATGTATTAGTTTTCGAATATATTTGTATTTTTGTATGATTACACGAATATCCATACAATTTGGCAATGACAATAATCATGTGTATATACTGTTAAAAAATATATGTTGATTTCCCATGCAATAGGCTTAGTCGCTATCCAGGAAACTTATTGTCTAAAGCGCCATATATTCTAGTGGCGGGTGCGACGTGCATTGGCATTCATGCCTCTCACTTTTGGGATTGTTTCCTAGCAACCACATCAGCAGAGGATTGGGGGTTTCCTTGTTGTCCGTCCAACCCATTTGGCAGGACAACTAACTTACAGTGAGACGTGTGCACATCAATTATAGCAACCTTCTTCCTACAATATATGAGCTTTAGCACATCGGTGCACCTTTGGATTTAATGTGTGGAAGCCCTACACATTTATTACTCTATTTAGCTGTATCCAGTCTATAGAAAATGATACTTTTATTTTCCACCTGAGCTATAATAGTAAATATAGCTTAACATGAATTTACTTAACTACTCTTTTTTATATCATGACTTGCAGAAATCAAGATGTCAATATATATCTGAATCCCAGACTGAGAGTTAATAGCGAGTTATGCATCATAGAATGATTGAGACTTGAGGCTTGCAACTAACTTGTAATAATTTGCTCCAGTAGTGTTATATGGGAGGATAAACCCAGTATTACCAGGCGGCACATCTGGTTTGTAATCCAGATGCTGCCACCAGCATAATCCTGATTTAGTATTCTCTGATTTTAGACAAATTGGAAGTTTTCCAAGTATTTTTTATGTGTACAACAAGAGATGAATTGGATTTTTACCGACTCCGGTAGTCAGACAATTTTGACCATCCTTAGAGTAACGGATGGAGGATGAAATTGGAGTAGATGTTGAGAAGATGAGCAGAGTTGATGCTGCAGAGTTGAGCCGTCGGAAGGACAAACTTGTGCTGTGGATGAATAGACTGAGACAACAGAGACAAAGACAGTTATTCATAATGAGAAAGACTCAGAGGAAGGAGGGACACATTTTGCGAAAGAATGTAGAGAGAACGTTTGAAGAAGACACGTTTTGCTGTATCACCTGGATATGATCATTGCGTCAGCTACCTGACCGATTTAGATCTCGATACATCATATAATATAATTCAGCCCATCTCAGATTTCTAATAAATTCCCAGGGCCCAGTTTTATGTCTTATGCAACCCCAGTATCTATACCATCCATTTTGCTGGCCATTTGAAGATCACTCGTTCTCGTTTGTACACGTTTTGATCATACGAATATGTTTGCTCTTGTCCTTCTCTTGGTCTGTTGCATGTTATTCTTGTCTATACGTGAAACAAGATATATTTACTGATATTTTACTGATCTTCATGTTTTTGTCTGAAGAGGCATACGTCATTAATCTGAGTTGTATTGCATGTGCACATGCTATGGCAACCTATCATTATTTACTTACATGTGACACCCCTTCCTAGCATTACAGCTGATACACAATCACGAACTAATTCCAAATGTCGTCTGCTCTGATTGACCTGGAATAATTATATAACTGAACAGCTTTGCATTCAGTCTAGGCTCACATTAGAGAGAGTCCCTCTAAACTGAGGGAAAGCCTCTCGCCCCAAACCGCAAAATGGCCTCTTTAAGACGCCTACTCCAGGGCTGGGAAATCCATTCGCACAATAAGCGTCCAATTACTAACATGCCGTTCTTATCTCATCTGAGAGGTTGTGAGCCTAGACTGCATTGTAATTCAAGGCGAAAATAAAGTTAGTACTAATCACATACAAAATCCTGAATGGTGTGCGGGACTAAAGACTCACAACTCTGACAACTAACCACAATCTATACCAACACCCTATGCAAAAAGACTGTTGCCTTTCCTTGCTGAGTTGCTCAATAATATCCCAGGACTAACAGACTTGGAGGGGCTGGATGGTTTATGGACCTGTCCTACCCACTACATATACATCTCAAGGACAATCTGGCATCGGCCATGGAAGAGCCTCAGCTTGACTAGAACCATTTATTTCACTGACACTGTTTGGCCAAATCAATAGTTTGGGATGTATATCTAAGAAATGGGGCTGCATCTAGTTGGGTATTATATAGGCAAACGTAGAGAAGTATATCACATACAAGGGTTTTCCATTTGATGGGGCTTAAAGGTAATGGAGGCATTAGATGTGCTTTGGCCACATGGGGACTTAGTTGAGAATCATATAGCTGGTATGTCGATGAGTTCTGTGGTGTGCTCTATCAATACCCAACTGCAGATACTTTTTACAGACACTCTGCCTCCATTCTTGCCAGCCCTTGTCTATAGCAGGAATGTGCTGATAGAAAGCCCCATGTACCTATGCAAGGGCAACAGAAATCACAATTCCAGAACCATATATATAACCATTATTTCTATTTTGAAGTTGGATGGAAAGCTCTTATATATTCTATACTTATAAACAATACAGTCACGGACGAGCAATTCTGACAATGTGAGGTCAAATTGTCTTATACATGTAACCGTTATAAGTAGTACGGAGGTTCTTGGGTGTAGTGTGAGTTTCCATGCACATACCACTCCACACTTCACCCTTCCCCATCAGACACAAGCTAGTGCCTGGTATAATGTGGACATGGACGGCTGAAGTAAGAAATGATTAGTCCTGGAGCAATAGTAATAACACCTGGATAATAACCTAGTCTCTCATGATGGTCTCGCTTTGGCCCTCAGGGAATTAGAAGTATATTTCAACAAGTCTTTATGCACGCTTTCAAAGCCCTTTTATCCATGTTAATAACGGGACTTTTCGCGTTTGAATTAGGACTATAAATAACATCACTACCCTGTAATTAACTAGGTAGCTTACACGGTGACAACTGGGACGCTCCCTCATACTTTTAATAAGGTAGAATTTAAATGTAATTACAATTGTGTCAATGCACTGTGGAAGTGCAAGATGTAAGGATAGAAATAGGAATATCAAATTGAATTTTGGTGTATATAAATTTCTCTTTTGAATTTGAGAGTATTTTTTTTATACTATAATGAAAGTATTTTATATCAAAAGAATCCTAATACTGATGTTTAAAAATAAAATTATCTTATTTCCCTAAATGCTTTCTAACTCATGTACCTGATGAGACTTAATTAGACCGGATTTTTACTCTAGAAGAAAGTAGAAATAGATGCTAAATGCCTGGGATCATAGTAAAGCCACATATATAAGAAATAAATGTTTTCGGTTCAAAGCAGCTGAAGACCTATATACTAGGTGGAGGGGGGGGTAACTTTTTTTTCTTTTTTTTTAAGGAAACCACCGTTCAGGAACTGAAAAAATGTTATCTTATGACAATAAATGTTTTAAACAAGAAAAATATACTTTGAGTTTTTTTTCTGTTTAGGATCTACTCTTTGAAAATAAAATAAATTAGGCAGGGTAACAATAATCTTAAGAAGGGTGGGTGGAGTTTCTCTAGGTACGGGGGGGGAGGGGCACAAGAAACACACCTGCTATAGTATTTGGCCTAAGACCTTCCATTTCAAGGTTGGCTGCTATGGTCTGGTTTGCCGCATCTTCTCCTTTATACAAATATACCTAAACAAGGAGTGGCTCCTGAGGGGCTCATGCAGGGATACCAGCTGGACCTATAGAAATGAGCCTAGTTCTTTATCAATATTTGCCTTAATATCTTCTATCATCTGTCGTTTCCCCTATATGGACACTGTTCTTTTGATTGCAAGGATATGTGCATGTACAGTGACCAGATTTATATAAGGGTACATAGACCTTTTCCCAGTTGCTCTATCAGTTGTCTCAACGAGAGTTGGCTGTCTCAAGAATTCCTTGGCCCCGATCTCGCTCCGCACGAGACAGCTGCGGTCGAAAGAAATTGTTTTTCGTTCGTCCATGAACTATGTATGAATTACCAGTATCTGGTGGGATTACACTTGGGAGTTTTTTTGCACTGATTGTGTGCAGTTATCCGAGATGTGCTCCAATTCGCTGGATCTGCCAGGGAAACTTGCCGATTCTCCCCTGCCATCTGATTGCTTTGCCTGGCGAGACAAATGCCAACCTGAAGCCAGGAGAACCGTGTGTCACCGAGTCAAATATTTAGTCAGATATTGGCCAATGGAGCAATTCCTACCCACTGATTGGGGGCGAACATTGATTGTGATACGTCCTATCTAGAATACTGTTGATACTTGGGAAAGGCCTTTTTGAATGTGAATCACCGTTTTGTAGTCGTACATATATGCAATTTCACTGGCTATTGTTCTCTTTTCTGGCTATTGTTACAGGTATAAAAATGTATAGATCCTATTGTACCTTTTGTTGAATATAATCCCTTTCTTTTGCAGGTAAGTATCCAGTTTCTTAGTAAGAATTCGTGGAATGGTGACTCGTACTGGACTTAACTGGATTATTTGATCAGATTCTAAGTAAGGTAAGGAAGGCTCGAGGGAAGGTAAGGAAAGAAGTTACCTCACAACATCAACAGAAAAACTAGTCACAGGTCGCAAAATAGCTATTTTTTGTTTTATTCACAAGATTTCTTTGTGGGAATGTTTTCATTTTTGGGGTGCTTAACGCTTCTCGTAGCATGAATACATACTGTACCAAATTTCAAGAGTGTATTAACTATATTCATGCATTTCTAAGATCTGATCATCTTATAGTGTACTATTTTTAGCTACTTTACTAGTAAATGTCCACCCAGAAATATTACAAACTTTTTTTTCAAAACTAGAAATATCAAACTTAAAATATAGAAATACTTATTAGATGTCCTATTGTTTACACTCATTGGAATCCGCTTGATCTCATCTGCTCAAATATGATGATATCTCAAACTCCAATTTTTGGTGACTTGTGATACATCACATATCTCCGCTCCACACACTCTGCAGTTGGTGGTATGGCTGACGCTACGTGACACATGAAAGCTAATCAAAATCCTATAGACCCAAATGCTGCCGGTGCTCACTTACCGTTGGTCAACCTTTTCAATACTCCTAAATTACCCCAGCCACCACCCACGGCCGACCTACAATCGCCAAAGGAAAATAAAGGATATTTATTTCTAATCAAACCATATTGCATAGTTCACCAGTCCCTGCCTTTCTGTAACCTTGTGGTTTGCCCCATTGTATGCAATTACCATGCAACTCTCTCTCGGGCCTTCTAGAGTTCGCGGACACTATTATACTACTAGTATATTCATCTACGAGTAGGAGACTATTTCACGTTGTAGGTGTTGATTCTACTTCTTAGCCATATTTCCCTGGCATCAGGTTTCAATGTATCTCACTTGGACAAACTTTTCCCTCACTTGAATTATAGTCTCGTCTCCCACGAGTTCTTCTCCCCTTGCCCGTCAATGACAGTCCACTTCGTTGTCCTTATTTCACGCCGATGGAAGGCCATGAAAAGCACTGACTAATCTTGAGAGATGTGCTTGGCTTCTGTAAATCTAAGCCTTGCTGATGTGTGTGGGTTTGGGATGAGATATTTTCCTTCAGGAAATCCTCATTATTTGCGCTCCTTTCAAGTTACATTGGCCATCATCTCTTTGAGAAAAGTATCAATATCTGAATAACATCCGTGCTGCTTGCCTTTTGTGTTTAATAAGCAATTACATTATTTTTGGCATTTCGCCTTTCCAGATGAACACAAGTTAAAGTATCCAGTCTACTAGGCTCAGAGCATCTCAGCTTCCTCAGATAAGAATTATATGTCAGTGATTGGACACCTACTGCGTTAAAGGCTACCCTGGCCTTGGAGGCATCCTAATTTGATTCAGCTTTCCCTCAGTTTGGAGGGACTCTGTCTGAGCCTAGACATTTTTACGCGATTACAATTCCATGTTACAGTTATAGCGATTTTTTGTCATAAAAGATGTTATGTACTTAACGTGGAATAGGACAAATAATAATGTTGAGAACTCATAGGAAAGCATTCTGTTGCAAAACTGCCAACAATATATTCATGCATAGAGCCATACCATCTAATTAACAGTTGGCAGTGCTACTATGTGACGGTAGTTACATTTGTTTACACGTTAATATCCGAATGCCATAGGTACAATCCTGTTAAATATGTGGTTTTTGGCTCCTGTAACTTTTCCCTGACGTGAGGAAAACCCCCTTGGGCACCATTTGCCTTTGGCAGATCCAAACCACCATCAGATGTGAGACTAGAGGGAGGATCCCCCAACCCCTCGCTCGTTTACGTATACACCAATCAAAGTATTTATTCTAGATATTAGTGGACTCATAAATTGAAGCCACTTACTGGCAATAAATTAACACACTGGATTGTCCCTGTTGTTAAGCCGTGATTTCAAGATAGACGTTATTGGATCTATTTCATGCTGACCTTCCCCCCTTTCCCCACCTGATCGTGGTGCTGAACCAGGGTAGATGTAGGCCCACTGATGAATTGCCCGGACCAGGTGGGATGTTAAACACCTAGTTCGCACCTGACCAACTCCAGGACTTCAAAGAGGACTTTTTGGCACTGGCTTCTACCTTTCCTCCCTGCGAGGGCCGCCTCTAGTCAAGGCAATAATTGCTAGTGTGAGCAAAGCGGGCCAAAAGTTTAGGGGACAGAAAATACCTCTCCACATGTCCATATCGGGGCTGAATGAATTTGGCCGATTTGGGACCGTGTTTAATGAGATTGCCTTTCTAAGTTATAAAGCCAAACTGATTCGAAGCTTAATCATATTAAAACCGACACCAAGTAGGGTAATTATAATAGCATGTAAAAATTGTTCATGTGATTGACCTATTTTTTCCATGGATCAAACTGGGAAATAAATATTTCCACAAATTAATCAGATAAAAACTCACAGGACAGAAAAGAAACGATTCTACACCGATTAATTCTGATGTGGAAATTTAGAGATTATAAGTGACTTCTAATTATACTTGGATGAATACAAGCAGTCTAGTAATGCAAGTCATGCACCTTGTCCTCTGGTGCCCTTCACCCTTTCGTCCTGTTTGATGGGACAAGTCCTTTGTCGCCTGGAGTCACAGATAATACAAATGTACACCCAGGACCCTGCACGTTCTGGAAGGTATCCAGAATGTCAGGCCAGACACTATGTCTGTATCTATACGTCCATACAATCGCCACATAAAAGCATCCGCTCCAACTGGTCATGAGAGCCAGAAAGTGTGCTCGGGGGAACCTATACAAATGTACTGCTCGTATGAGCATCGGCGTCGGCAACCTTGCAAAGCTGGCTTAATTTTTCATGAGCATGTTATTACATTTCATGGAAATATATTCATTACTTGTTCTTTTTGTTGTTTGAAATGTATGGGTCTGGTGAATATATGTATATTTTCATTTTATTATGATAGGCTTTGTCTCTGTGAAGAGTTCACTCCCTTGCTTTCCCTCTCTCACTATTCTGCATTCTGATGGAATTTGCTTTGGCATGGTCACCCGCTGCCAAGTGTGCTCGAACTGTGCCGTGGTGTGGCTGTTTGTGGAGGAAAACAGCTTCATAAAAGCTGGTCCCATAGCTGTATTCAGCTCTCCCCCAATGACAGCATTCCACTGTGTTTCTATATTGACTTATAAGTATATACATTGGCTTTTACTGAGCTTTTATAAGCTCCGCGAGGTTCATGTCTGTACAATGTGGGTACATACACCACATTACACATCACCCATGTTGGGCCAGTTGCTATGTCCATTACACATTTCCACCAGAAATAGATCTCACCAAATCACTCTAAATGGTTCATAACATATCGCTTTAATGCCCTTATAATGAGTTGCTTGTTTGAAGTGTGCCATTTTATGGCTTCCTATTGCATCACTGGTGATTTAGTGATTTGTGAATGAAACCTATCATGATAATGGTCTCTTAGACAAATAGTTACCTTTGCCTTTGTGCACTGCACCCTTTCCATTCATAGGAAAGCACGTGCTGCGAGGGCACAAACCTTTGGCAAACCAACTAGTTCACACTCTCTGCTCTCCAAAGCTGTACATTACAAGTCCATTAGCCAAGTTTGACTCCTTATATAGGATTCCACTTGGAAGCAAAACGTTTGTGTTAGCTCTGCAGTTCTATGTTGTGGACTCGT
Source organism: Sthenelais limicola (assembly GCA_942159475.1). Taxonomy (NCBI): domain Eukaryota; kingdom Metazoa; phylum Annelida; class Polychaeta; order Phyllodocida; family Sigalionidae; genus Sthenelais; species Sthenelais limicola. The sequence continues at coordinate 62,305,313 of OW804097.1, read as the reverse complement.
ACACACATAAGTATCCACAGTGTGACTTACAGAGAGTTTGGGAGGATTATATCCAGTGACTCCCACGCTTACGATTTTTGTTAATTGTGAATTCAACGGTTCAGAGCATGTAATCAACATTCATTTATTAGGAGAATCGCACCCAGTTATTTTCATATACAAATCTATATTCAGATATGGCAGGTTAAACAGTTAATTATGTCAATATTATTTTACTAATATGCCTCAGGTCGTCCTCTGGAGGTCTTCTCCTGACACCTGATGAGAAAGTAGAGGAAAAGAAGCAGGTATACAGGAGCTCCAAGAACACTAGCCAAAATACTCGGCACTAGCCCCCGGTGCCTCCACAGGGCCAGTGATACAGGCTACAAGAACACATAATCATCATTCTGAATAAATTCATTCTACGTCCATCATGGACCACTTGTATAGAGTCTAGTCAGATACACAGGGACCTATGGAAACCCATATACTTCTTCTAATATAATTTTATAAGTATTAGATCATTAGATCATTTAGTAATGTTCGTGCTTGTATTAGTGGTACCGAAAACAGATCAATTCCTCAAGTGCACATACAGTAGCACACGAAGTGACCACTTCTCATTTACAACTCAACATTTTCGAAGAATCCACTCTTCCTCGCCAAGTTATCCCGCAGCCCGCTGTTGACTTTACATTAACTTTTGAAAGGTGTAACACACACCCTCGAGCTGCACCTAGATGTATTCACTGAGAGCACAAGTTGTATTTCCTCTCATTTACTGTTGGTCCCATGTCAACTTTATGAATATGGGTCTACCGTGGAGTAGTTGTCCTTAAGGCAATTGTCCTTCATGTACTGGTGAGGTAGAGTTGCCTGCTAGTCGCGTGAGAATAATGTTGACTTTATTAACTTTGAAAGATTGAATATTCAAGTAGGAATTCTCTCTGTGATGGCCGTACCACCATCTTTGAAGCTTTCTTTATCCGGTAGAATTTAATTAAGATGTACCCCCTCCCCCCTAGTACGTTTCTCCAATACGAAACCGAACCAAATATATTCAATAACTATAAGATGTAAAAATTATTTTACAATTCAATTCTACGATAAACAAGAAGCCTGTTAGGAGCTGACTCCGTTTAATACAGCGAGCTTGTAAATTTAGCGATACAAGGTCGGTCAGTCATTCCAAACTGAAACAAAAATATCGCTACAACTCTGTCCATTGAGGGATAACAACAGCATGTGGGGAATATTTCATTATTCCTTTGAAACTTCTGGAGATACACTTTTGAAGCTGGCATTTTTTTTCACTCACTGGACATATTAAATCGATTTCCTTCTTGTTTCTGTCTGTAGCATATCCATAGAGTGACCATAGTAATAATTGCCCTCTGATCCCTCCTTGACTGGGTGGTATAGGGTGGCCCCCTCAGGTGTAGCTAATAAACTGTTGTGATCCCGTTTGGGCCACATGCAGGCTGTTATTGGCCCAATTCCTGCTCCCACCACCGGGTCCGGGGGGAGGTGTTCGTGGAGAGTGGCTGGTGGAGAGAGAGGCGATGATCTGTCATTATTTCTCCCATTTTGATTGATGGCTGGAGAGAATATCGACAGATGATGGGCAAAGTATTACCATCCGACCACCTACCTCACTTCCTGAACCCAGTCTATCAATAGTTCACATCGGGTGTTGTCTGTGAAGTATAAATGGAAATGTTATTGATAGATTCCTCCCGACTTCCTGACTGAATTAAATATGTAATGATTTGCATAGTTACCATTAAACAAATGTATGTTTATCGTCTTCTGAAACGACAGATCAGGATTAGAATTAATTTAATATATTGATATAATTTTAACATACACGATTTTCTCCCGTGCCGCCCACGTCGCCCAGATGATAAAAATGTACTTCACATTTTCTACTTTCCTCCATGGCATGTATTTTAAATTTGTATTTAAGCTTTTATTCCGGAACAACATTGCAAAGAAATCATTGCGTTTCTCCTTTGAACCCGAGACAATCTAAAGTTCTCAAAAAAGAAAAGTCTATAATTCTATAATATAAAATTCTATAATATATTAATAAAATATTTCCTATTTCCATGTCCGAGCTGAAGTTTATACTTTCAGCTGTATACTTTCAGCGGTAAGTGACGAGGAATAACCATTGCAATACATAACTATTTCCAACCACCACTGCTTCAATGACTACTGCTTATTGACTATCTAGGCACACACCAATATACACTACTGTTTAGAGGCCTGTCACTGGCTATTGTAAAAAGAAACAGACCAGAACCCCACCTCACCTCTAAGGTGGCATTCAGGGGTCAGGTCTTCAAAAAGTGTACAAACCCCTGCTCTATCCATTTAGTAAATTCTGCTAAATTAGACTAAAAAATGATAAATACTAGTTATATCTGAGTATATTTGGCAATGCGTTGTTTCAGAATACTGGTTCCGTTAAGTCGAAATGAATTTGAACCTATTTTTCGACGTAAATTTGCGTTATTTGAGAGAAGTCGAATGGTACATTTTTGACGACCTGATCCACATGTGGGGGTCCCCATGTGAGATTGACCATGTGAGCATGTTTGTAGCGTGTGGACAAAGTGTCACTAATCCCTCTCCATGCTGGAAGCCTATGGTTAGATGTGGTAATAATCTGATTCTAAGATTTGATGCGAGGCCAGGAGTGGGCTATTTATGTGGCTGGTTAGGCACATTTCCATTCTTTAATCCCCACTCAAGTGTGCTCTCATCGATGGATTGAACATTTCAAATTGGATGCTCGTGATATGGTGTATATTGCATTGCCTAATATTACGCACTCTTAATACCTGTAAGGTGGGGATAATCCAGGGAATATTTATTGTTTCCATCTGTCCTCGTTTCTGTTATAAACAACTAGTCATTTTCTTTTAAAAGTGCATCAGCTGTTATGACAAAACAAATCTTAACAATTCTACTCATATTATGACTTATAGGATTGGATTTATCAATATTCTGCGGCTGTTCTATTTTCATATAAGAAGTGGAAGTGGAAAAGACCGAGAGAAAACAGCCGCTTGTGAGCAATAATATGTGAAGTCTATCTTAGGAAAGGATTCCGGCGGGTCTTCTAAATACAAATGAGGACATTTTTAGAAACCCTGTAGATGGATTGGAAAAGAATGGAACAAAAAGTAGAAAATCTTTAGTTTTTGACCGATGTTAGTACTAAGAGTGCATCTTTAAAATATTATTGATTTAATAGAACAGATAATATGAATGATTGAAGTTTTTATAGTAGTATTGTACAATAAAATATATTTCTTCAACCATGAATGAATCGAACATGGATTGTTGGGGTAATATTTTGAAGTTTCCCCTTATGATTAATGGTCATGACCCTTGTGGATAGAGCTAACATTGGTTATTGCATGGAGATTCAGCTAGGAATAGCGCTCACTGTTCTATTGTGATAATAGTCAGCCCTGGGGACAAAACCCTTGATAGAAGGAGGGGTTTCATTTCCATGACCTTAACAATACATATACCCAGGTTCAGTCCCAAGTGTGGTTTCTATTCAATCATCATGATGCAGCGAACCACAAGTCAAACTTGGGTTCTCTATAATTAGGCGTGTGGCTTTCCATAGGAGCGTGTGTCCTCTCGGGAAACGCCTTCAGGGTACATGTATACCCGTCAATGGAGAAATATGGACTATGGCGTCCATGGTGTTTAATATGAGCTGCTGTATACACATCCCCATGCAAAATGTATTCATGTTCCCCAACATTTAATCCAAGTCTCAGGTAGAGGTAACATACACAATAGAATTTGAACTGTTGTTTAGTAGAAGTACAATACTTTCTCGATTTTACTCGAGTCTATTTGAATTTCATGTTAATATATTAGTTCGCTGGGTGATGTAATCTCATTATATGTGGTGGTATATTGTAAGAAAATGTTTAGCCTAACACGAGGTTTGTTCTTTGCATGCTGGCCTGGCTTCAGTAGCAGGCAATGGTGTAGAAAAATGTCAGAAAACCAAAAAAAAATTAAAATAGTGTGGTAAATAATTATCGCAAGCATGAAACAATGCTAAGAGTGGAGGTAAATGACGCGAGAGCGATAGAATTGTAAAAGCCCAGTTGGCAGGAATTATGAATAAAGTTGCAATGTTTTAAAAATAAAAAAAATATATTAGTTCGCTTATTGTAGAACTATGCTACAATCCCTGACGATCTACTGTATCAACGGCTTCTATATAAGATAACTGTTATCACTCTGGCAGTAAACATATCTATATATGTTATAGTATTTTACTTAATACTCAATACTATTGCATTTGCCCACTCCACGGTGAAGTAGATCGATCATATACGGTATATATATACTAGTGATAGATTTATTGCTATTTGACCGAGGTCACTCTGATTGCCAAGTTATTCATCGGTCAAATGTAATTCATTGCCTTGATAAAAAGAAACAAAATGTTGCCACCTGCATTGGTATTTTAAAGAACTAATCGTCGGGTAAAATCAGGAATTCATTGAGATGTTGCCTTTTGCTTCTGGTATGAGCAACGAGACTAGAGGGGAGCCCCTCTAGTCTCGTTGGTATGAGTAATAATTTATATCCATCACCTATTTAGTTATAACCTCGAAATATTTTTTTAAAATCCAGTTTGCCTCGAGAAGTTTCTATTTTCAGTGTCAATCAGCGATAAAATAAGATTGGTTTCTGCGTAAAGCAAATGATATAGGCTCTCCATCAGCAGCCCCATCAATGTTTTGGCCTCAATTAGTGCAAGTCTTCCTTTAAATTAATGAGGATCACCTAATTTGAATGACTCGCTGAGTGGACGGTATTTAAATACACATCAGTCGCGATTGATGTATATCTCGCAGTCATAACCAATTAATTTCCTCTCCTAGGCCTGATATATTAATCCCCGATCCATATCTTTTTCCCCTTTTCCTGTCATCTAATACCCCCTGAGTATCGATCCAGGATCATTGTTACTCCTTACGCTAACTTCAACTTAAGCCAAACGGAATAGGAGGGTGCGACCGGTAGACCATCCGATCCAGTAGACATTATTTGCTTCCTTGGATGATTTGGTTAAACTAAGATAGATTTGTCTGCCAAAGTAGTTTGCATGATTGACAATGGATAAACACATGGCAATTTTTGTATGTGGTTGGAATTTTGAAAAGAATAGGGGCTTCTTCTACACTAGCCCCTTCCTGCCTATTGCTTAAGAGCCTATTGCGGCTATCTGTCATTGTGATCTATACAAAACAATGCCAGCTTATCACCATTATCATATTACATGGGGATATCAGTAATCCTTATCAGTTTCACCAATCTCCATTCTACGACAAATCTGATTAGTTTGGCCATAAAATGACTTAATTGGGTTAATTAGATTGATCAGAGACGTAGAGATAACCCGGCTTTGATGTCTCGGACGCCACTAAAGTCCCATTGTAATGGCCAATGCAATGACCGTTTGCAAAGGTTAAGGCTGTCAGACAACTGAGGCAGTTGGGCAGTTACGTAACTTTAACGGTTTGATAAGCTTGATGGTGGCTGCATGGGCTTGGCTGGTGTAATGAGGGGAGTGGGAGTCTTGGAGTGGTTCAGCTGGTTTCCACGCTCAGGGGAAATGCCTGGAATTTAATCACCAGGGATTCCTGTCCCTGCAGTGTATGTTGATCGAATTTTTCCATGGAGTTATGTTGCCGAAAAAAGTAATGTTATACATGTCAGTCCTGATAAAGTTTGATCAATAATGTGTAATCAAATATACATGAATGTACCTTAAAACAAATTTTATTCAACATGAAGTGAGTTTCTAGGATGGTTGCTGTTTCTAAGTGTTAAGAAGGTGTTCTTCAGCTATAAATGCCTAATCGTATCAGGGAAAGGGGAAAGAGGTGCAATGTGGCATGCTTATACCGGCTGATTTGTGGCTTAATTCACCCTAGAATTGTAGCGGAAGGCTTGCATTCCATTGCATGAGCTTTCCTTTCATGGCATTCATCGGTTCATCATGAGTTTCCTAAGGATAATCCTTGGTTTAATAATGTATTTATATCCAGCCCAAGCTACCAGATGGTACTCGCCTTGTATGAGGTAGGTCGCTCGTCGCCTCCTCACTATTGCAGGCATTTGAGGCTCTTATCCCTTGTGTCCACATGACTTTATTGATAGGTTTGTTCGCCACTTCTGCCCCTCTACGACTGCTTCTTGTCCTCCAAGCTTTACACAGCTGACTTCTGCTGTGGAGGTGCCAGAGACTGCCAAATGTCACTGCCTATGTTATGTAGCTGCTCCCTTTACAAACCAGGGACAAAGTTTCTCCATTGGCTTCCCCTAGCTCAACCTCCTGTCACTTTATGTCACAATTTCATTTCATTATGTTTGTGACTATAGACAGGATTCTGCCCTATAATTAAAAATTGTCTGTAGTTCATTGCTTGATTTGAATAGAGCTCTAACCCAAGTGGGGGTGTAGATGATCTTTGATCCAATGCTTTAAAAACTGGAAAAAAGAATACCCTTGTCAGAGAACTTGAATAATTTAAGTATGCATCGTATAAACAGCTGAAAGGCCTTGAAAGGTGCGATTTGTGTGAGTACAGGATACAGATTGTCTATTGTGCAGGGCGTCAGCTCCACTCTACGGCCAAACACATCTCTGGCTGAAGGCGCTATAACCCCGACATCTAGCGTCCTGCTGAGCGATGGTGGAAGATTAGACTTGGAGACAAAGGCCTGCACGTCACTATGTCGGCCTTGGTGTGAAGTGTGACACTTTAACTGCCGGCCCAGCATTGCACCTTACCACTGAACTTGAGGGGAGTTCGGATACCTTACTTATTGCATTGTCAGTCCATAGTTCCTTCAGTATTTGGGGCCCAAGCGTCAAAGCTGTGTGCAGGTATAACCACCAGGGTCAGAAGTGGTGGCAACGAGTATTATATAGGGAGGGTCTCCTGTAGCCTTGATTAAAAACGCCGGTGATGTCTGTTAATAACTTGGCGCTCTTGGGATCACTTCGCCAAAACGCTAATTCATGCTGGAGGATGTCATTTTTCTACAAAGTTTTCGTTTGAGAGACTTAGACAGCTGTAAATTATTGATTCATTCCACTTATGAGTTTATTGAAAGATATTCAAATTATTCATAACTTCCCACTCACTTCCCACTCACATATTAACATAAATCGGCATTTTTAAACTTCTGGATCATATATCACTACGGTTAATATATATATTTTTAGGTTAATTGCAATAGGATTTTTTTTGGGGGAAACGTTTTTATTCAAGAATGGGTGGCAAGACACCTCACCTTTTGGTCAATCGGCCCCATTCCACACACGGATCAGCCAATACCGTAATCCTTCAGTGCACCCTGGCTCATTGGCTGGTACAAAATACCTTATTGTTATGATGCTTGGACAAGTTGGGTTACGAAAGGGAACCTAGCAGAGTGTAGGATGGAGATAAGCCTGTTTATCTATGCAGATATGAGTGGATGTCAGTGACGCCTGTGTGCTTACCAGCAGAATTGTATCTGGCGTTTGTTATACTCTTTCTCTTTACTCTAAGCTATACTCTGTCTTGAGTCGAGATGGCATTTCTTTTCTTCTAATTTGGGGACTTTATATATAACCCCAAACTAATTCCTATACATGTATAAAAAAGACAAAGAGTACAGAATTGTTATGGACTAATGTAGACAGTGAAACTGGCTTGCCTCTTTCTTACTTCGTATTTGATAAGCCTCTTCGATCTAAACTTAACTGCTCACTACTTGCCTTAGTTACATCATATATTAGTGTTCTGATATGCATGAATGTCTTTTAGTTTGAACTTACTCCGAGGTTTAAGATATATGTGGCTGCTTTAAACCAAACCCTGTGTTTGTTTCATCCTAAATTCAAACTCAAGTCATTTTGCGCAGTTGTAAACATTGAAGTTCACTTTCAAATTAATTGTAAAAACAGCAATTATTTATCGTGGCACCTTATATAAGATTAGTATCCTGCAGATAAATTGTGAAATTGCGACGTTTTCCTGCTGTCAATTAAGCGCAAAAACATCCCGTATGTATGTAAAATGTTGCTACCTGAGGCTGTTTTACTTTGACCACAAGCCCATGTTTACTTCTATTGTGAACTTAAAACATGACACTAGGCGAACAGCTTTTAGCTTACGACATGAAAGGGATGAGATATTGTTCTGTTACCCCACTTGCTTTGAAAAGGGAAAAAAGCTTCGATTTTCCACACAGCGTGTTAATTTTATGTGCAAACCATGGGAGAAGTTTCATCAAAACATGAGCACAATGCAGCCAAGCTACCCTATTTCACATTTCTATGGGCAGTTCTGCGTGGGACCTTCATCTTCCCGACCCCCCTAGAAACCCCTTGGGAAATTCAGCTTTTAAAACAACAATGGTGAGAAGAGAGCAGAGGATATGGCGGCCAAATTTAGACCCCCTATCCAACACCTGGACCCCTTGGGGAATCGCTGCAAGTCTGATTTGGCTCATTGTGTCCCTAAGCTAAGGACACCGAATATGTGTGAAAGTGGTGTCATCTACTAATACTATTAAACAGAGATCTATTTGAGTAGGGACCTATTTTTGTGTTTGTATAATGTCAAGCCTGATTGTTAATGCATGAGGGATGAGGACAGATCGCACAACCAGGCGTCTGATAGAGTGCTTTGAGCGAGCTGTATTTCATGAAACTTAATACAAAATCTTTAATGAGTTGAGTCGACTGTACTTTTGAGTTTATGGAAGGAATTAGTCTAGAATTACAATTTCCTCCGCCAATTGATTGGGTGACAATTTGTGATGGGAATATAAAAAAAGTTTCATTGAATGTAGATTAAATTACCAGGTATGTTTGTATTTGAAGGAAGAAAAGTATCCAGATTACAGGTGTGACCTCAAAGTAATTATGTTTTGCGAATCTCGATTGCTTTGAGCCCCAAGGTATAAAATATTCCCACCCTTTGATTCTGTAAAGATTTTGGAAACTTTAACCTAGTCTGTAGTGGTTAAATGGGAAAGTTTTTGGACTTGAAATTCCCACCATTGATCGATGTCAGCGATCAATTGGTTAGTATCGGAAGAACAACAAAGGTTCCTCACTCTCGCTATAATATAGTCACAACCACTTTTAATCAGGACAATAATGTCTCTTGTCTCCCAAGTGAAAAGAACCCTTAATGGAAAAATAGTCCAAACGTAAAAACAGGTCCTTAAAACAAAGGTCGCTTCCGTGGGATCAATGTTTGTTAGCCAACCCCTAAAACCTTTCACTTCGAGTAAGAAGGAGTAAAAGGTAGGGGGCTTAATGCAAAAGCATCTCAAGTGCCCAGTGCGTTGGTGCTCACGTTTACAAAGGGTCAGCGGGAGGCAAGGGCTTTATACCCAGATTTTCGTCAATGGCAATGAAAGCCTCACAAAAACCTGATAGTTTCAGGCTCATTGAATTTCTCTTGACGGAGTAAAAGCTGCGACACTTGATCTGCGCTCAGATCTTCCTTTTTCGACCCCTGGCCACGCCCCCATTACGTCACCCCTCATCGATAAATGACAGATGAGTGAAAGATCAACCCAAGTGAGAGAGATTGGTTTTGAAACCTTAAGTGCTAATTTGGTACGGCCGATGGCAACTGCTACAAATTACATCGTCAATACGAGTCCCTATCTAGCTTGATTGCCTCTGGCTTTGTCTCGCATCAGACCCATCACCTCCCCATCGCAATGATAATGTGCATGTGCTCAACAATCGTGAATGGTAAAGTTTACCCCCTTGTGGGTCAAGACGCTCGAAAATGTACAATTCGTCTTCGCAAATCCTCTCAAATAACCTTAATTCAAGACAAAAAATCAGGCTAAAAATATATTTCAACATAACTAAACAGATTTTCTGAACCAACGCATTACCAAATATGCTCAGATATACCTAGTATTTATCATTTTTCAGTCTTAATTTAGTACATGTGTAGAGCTGGCGATTGTACACTTTCTAATGTTCTGACCCTTGAATGTGTTTTCTAAATCTCTTCCCCACGTTGCCTCGCGTATCTCCGTTCCTATCAAGATATTCCCACACACAAGCACTCTCCCACTAGTCACCTTGTAACCGCTTGTAGCAATCCACGGAGATGACAGTAATTAACTCAAATGGGCCTTACATTGCATCATAGAAGGGATTCGGTGACATATAATTTTGTGCGTTAATAATAGTCATATACGTAAAGCCTCCCCTTCGTAAGCATTACATACACCTGCGTCATACCCTGTAATATTGGGAAATAGTTGCCTGATTTAGATGGTACCCTTGATTTCCATTTCAAGTTTGTCCATTAGTATTCACCGAGCACACTGGATGAACAAATTGATGGGATTCCTATGAACCTTTGTTAAACATCTCATATACTATTGCGCATATCATTAACAAATTATAGTTGCTAGGTTAATTATCCACTGCTTTATAAAGTTGGAAGACATTGAATTCTATAATTTACCGAAGATATTTAGTAATTGAAATGGTCCTCAGTTCCAAACCATGTACCGGTATGCCAAATTTCGGAGGTTTCTGCCTTACTATAAAATCAGAGGTTCCCCTCGTGTTATTTAATATGATTTGGCATGTACCTATGCCCGTAGTAAACCTTGTTTGTTTTATGAACGGTGTGTAATGGAATACTACATAGGGCATAGCCTTGAGCTCATATCGTTCTTCAAACTTTGTGCAAAGAAACATTTTGTTTGAACATTAAAAGCCAAAATCAACATTGTGCACCGACCCTCTTAAATCCATATGTACGGTAATACTTGCCCTAAGCCTTAAGCAAATAGAAATTCCAACTGTCATATATGGGCCCTGAAACATTATTTTTGTTATTATGCTTCTGGACATCTCCATAAATAGATCAAAGCTCATGCATGCTTCCTCTCTAGAATTGTGTATTAAAGAACTTCTTATACCCCTTTCACACTACACAACCGAAGCGAAGCGTAGCGAATCGTTGCGAACTGGTTTATATAATGCGCCCCATTCAGACTGCAGCAGAGAAGCGCTTCAAGGCGCCTTCACTACGTCGGTTCTATTCAGACTACATGCCCCGACGCTGCACTCTTTCCTCACAACGCAGCTGATCGATGACGTCAGAAACCACTTCGCTTCACTTCGGTTCCATTCACACTACCAGAATTAGCATTGAGAAAGCGAAGCGAAGCGAAGCGGTTTATGTAATTCACCTCAAGTAGGTGGATTGTATAAACCACTTCACTTCACTTTGGATTCGGTTTGGAAGCGCTTTAGATTGCAATGTGAATAGAACCGACCTCAAGGAAGCGCTTCAAGGCGCTTTGAAGCGCTTTGAAAGGTGTAGTGTGAAAGGGGTATTAGACGTCTTCATACAGCCTTAGAATGGAACCATTACTGTAGAGCACACATTACTAGAAATACATCTTTTTCCTTTTTTTTCTTGGTTTATATATTTTATTCGAATACGTATAAATTTACAATGGAAAAAAATCTTATAAAAACCTTCCAAGTGCAACTTATATAATACCCCTTTCACACTACACAACCGAAGCGAAGCGTAGTGAATCGTTGCGAACTGGTTTATATAATTCGCACCATGCAGACTGTACTCAGAAAGCGCTTCCACTAAGTCGGTTCTATTCAGACTACAAGCATGGTCGCTCTACACTTTCCTATGTGTTTATAAGATCGATGACGTCAGAAAACACTTCGCTTCACTTCGGTTCCATTCACACTAGCAGAATTAGCACTGGGAAAGCGAAGTGAAGCGAAGCGGTTTAGGTAATTCACCTCAAGTAGGTGGATTGTATAAACCACTTCACTTCACTTTGGATTCGGTTTGGAAGCGCTTTAGAGTGCAGTGTGAATAGAACCGACCTCGAGGAAGCGCTTCAAGGCGCTTCGAAGCGCTTTGAGAGGTGTAGTGTGAAAGGGGTATAAAGCCAAAAAGGCCTCTTATTGGTCCTTGTAATTCCGTAAATTAATTTCAGAATATGGTGTACCCAGTTTTATTTTTCAGGAACCTCAATACTTTCCCGGTTGTCATACAATCAATTGTATTGTTGGAATTTAACCCACTTTTGTCGGTTTTCTCAGTATGCTCACAAAGCTATTCATCCTAATTCTCTGCGTTATTTATTGTTCCATTAACTCCCCCTGCAGAGAAATGGACTTCTAATTTATGCACGCTTTTATTCCGTGAGTGCATCCATTCATGGTGTCGCACACATATCCTTAGCCTATAACACTAACTCTGATTTCCCTGGCAAAATATTGCCTTTAGTGTTAATGGTGTTTCCTATAAAACTATACGCAGCCAACAGTTTCGAGGGGAGGCAGCATCCATAAACGTTACATCAGGTTAGATTTATAAGTGACGAAGTCATTGTTAGGAGACGTCTATTGGCTTTATGACTCAGAAAGTATACAGCAGGTTTGTATAGGTGCGGTCATTAGTATGATTAGAAGGAATTGTCATATTGATTTGTGACCCAGTGTGACAATCTATCTGATAGGTTTGTGATACTCAGACCGCAACCTATGTAACAGTTCTGCTATGTCAAATGCTATAGTTGATAATATTTCTTGTTTGTTCTCGGGTCTTCATATTATGGCCTATTCTAGGTCAACAAGTTGTACCTTCCTCTCATCAAATTTGATCTTCACCTAGTATACATGATCATTCGATAAGGTTGAGCCTTATCGAATGATCATGTATACTAGGTGAAGATCAAATTTGAAGTCTAGCTATCATAATAATTTAAGCAGATGTTGGTGACCTACCCCAATGTACCGTATATAATGTGTTTATTGTTGATAAATTGATACATATCCTCGCAGTGGTAACACTTATTGATGTTGGTGTATCGTATTTACAGTAATAAATCTAATTTAGCATTAGTTTCCGTAAACAAATTCTCAGGAAAGTACAACGATCGTTTGATGCAATGCCATAAGTTAAAGGGAGGTCTTCCTAGAAACCCAGAGGGACTGAGAACAATGACATTCCCTGATCCAAATGGGATTTTCCCACTGGGTGAAGAGTATCTATGGTAACCTAGAGAACCGTTGTAAGTGATGCTGCTACATTAATACATGGTGATTTGACTCACAATATGAGGAATTCAATCAGGGCTCTAACAGTTAAAATGGCTGTAAAGCATTCGTGACTCATCTCCGCAGACCATCAATAGCCAAGTTGACAATGCTTAGCAAAACAAAAGATACAGGGTGTCAGTAACGTCTCATTTGAAAGCAAGGCTCGCAGGCTGAGTTTGAATAGTCAGCCAGCTTACTTACCATGGTAGTCATTAGCGAAGCCACTGAGAGCCCTATTGGTTATCGAGTAACAGATTAACATTAACATCACTTTCACACACCCATATCTTTTTTTAAATCGGTCACAATTAATGAATCCACAATTACATAGACTCCATCTTGGAAACAGTGGTTGGATTCCAGTGCTTCCAATTCCCCAGCGCAGTCACGGCTCATACCCTCTCAGATCAGATAAGAATGGCATGTCAGTGATTAGACGCCTACTGCGCTAATGTATTTCCCAGCTCTGGAGTAGGCATCCTAATGGGATTATTATGGCATTTTGCTGTTAAAAGGGAGTGGATTTTCCTTTCGATTTCAATGGTTAGGCAAGGTATTTGTTTGGTGAGAAAGAATTAATTTATTCCAACTACTGAGTTCAAAACAAGTGTTGGTGTTTACTCCTTCAGTATAGGTAATCCATCAATACACATCGTAACTCGCCGACAAATTAGTCACTGGGGACCCTCACTCCTCATACTGCATCTCCACCAAAAATTCATTGTACCACTTTTCATTTTCTTTCTGTCTGATCATGTTTCCAAAGACTCATATATGATAATGTAGGCATATTTTTCCATTTTTATGATAACCACAAACATCGCCAATATTCCTGAGACAGCCAAATTAGTCATAATGATCTATCAGCTTCAACGAGAATCTTGTATATATTATACAATCTATTATCTGAATACAACTTTCTTAAATTAAAAATAATTGGCTGGTTGAGATGTATGTTTCCTATTGTGTTCTCACCTCAATAGATCATCATTCAATTTCTATATGAACGAGTTCACTCCTCCCACTCCAGCCTCCACACCACTCACTAATTCAACTGCCTACTCAGGCGCCCCCCCCCCCCCCAACATCCCTCTCATCACCTCCTCCACAAAGCATCCTCTGCACTATACTTTCCCCTCAGTGGTCCATGGCACCTGCAATACCTTTCAGTACATCTTAATAGTTAAATCCCACCATGTCCATGGAATCGCTGAAAAAGCTGATGGTTTCACACCTTTCTATACTGAAATACGGACATTGGCGTAAGTACTTTACCACCTCACACTACTCCACTCCATCCAAGGTTACATACAATGTATATCTCGATTATGGACGACTTTTTATTCTTTTTTACTCTGAAAGATAAGTAAGAGTATACATGTATGTTTTTGGCTTTAAGGGTTTGACTGTGGGAGGAGGGAAGATGGAGCACTAGAGTCCCACCCAAAGCACCAGAGCTCATTATCTTCATTTCCTCTATGCTTTCTAGCATCCACGACCTCTTTATCCAACACATACTCGTTTACAGTCCCACCTTGTCATCCTTCCTTCCCTTTCCCACTCTGTTTTCCTTTCCTTTCCTCATATCTTGGATCATAATAACTTGGTGTGGCAAATCAGTGCTATGGGAATTGTATGTCTTGTCCATGTCTCCCTCTAATTACTATGGGCATTTTTTTCGCTGGGTTACATGAATGCACCAGCAATTGGAATAAATACGGGTATAACTATAACTGGAATTTGACACACTAATATATATATACACTGGCATCTCCAATCAATAGTTGTCCATTTCACCCTCCCACACCTTGTACAAACAGCATCAAAGGGCTTCCCAGGTTTGTGGCCAGCGCAATCTCCCCTTTGGTCAACATTGGTCAGTTGACAACAATGTGTACTGGTCAGGCAATGAGGTAATTAGGTCATCACAGCAGGTGGCACTAGGCCAATTACCAGGTGTGTCTGTCTGACCAATATACCACAGTGTCCCACCTTAATCCTACGTCTCAGCCCCAACCCGACCAGTTGAATACACCTTGTGTGCCAGCCCACACCTTTCCATCACACCTTCCCCCTGTGTGACACTCCTGCCCGCCCCCTGCCATTATACCTCTCATACAGGACACCTTTAGATCTATGTTTAATGCCACACCTATCTCTCCCCCTTATACACAATGTAGGGTTACATTTTGTTACAGATCTATTTTGTATATGGGTGAAATCATCAGAAAATGTACAATTCGCCTTCACAATATCTCCCTAATAAGGTAAACCTAGATAGAAATGAAGTTGAAAATGCAGTTCAACATAAACAAATGCACTGTTTAAATCAGCGTGATACCAATTCTACTCAGATATAATTTATTAGTATTTACCATTTTGCAGCCTACTTTAGCAGAATTTACTAAATATCTAAAGCTGCCGATTATACATTTTTTGACGACATAAATACGCGTTATTTTCCGCTCTATCATTGATGATTTCCTTCCTAAACAAATATTTTACTGGTTGTTGATGCTAAAAATCAACCAATTATCGATATTAAAATCACAAGTTAAACTTGTTTTTCTCCATGCTGACCATACACAATTTTCCTGTTAGCATTTCCAGGCCTAGTTTTCTTTGCATTTTAGTTGGGCACACGCCTGTAATTTCCCAAGCATAGATACTGAGAGGGCTTGTGTGAGAGGGGCGACCTCCTTGTTAGCCCAGTTGTTCTCGTGGTCATAAAAATCATTAATTGAGTTAAAATTGTCACCAGCCTGACCGGGGAGGGTGATCCGTGGCCCCTAGAGCCCCACTCCGCGCCCATTGTCGCTCATAATTCAGTGGAGGTCAGTGACAAGAACATGTTCAAGGGGGCATTGCCGTGGGCTGTGCCGTCTTTAGTTCATTGTTTTAGACAGCATACCAGATTGCTACTTTTATGAGGAAAAAGTGCTCATGTATCGGCCTACCACCACATAGCTATGGTTAAGTTTCCCTCATGCAAAAATAAATAAGAAGAAAATTAAGGTCTCCTGAATAAATGTGCTTATGTGGATGGATTCCCATGTTGTCAAGTCGTAAAGAGGTAACATTCTAAAGTATTGAGAACAGAAGGGAAGGAAGAGCGGGAGGAGTAATGGGAACTCCCTTCAGACCCATAAAACTCCGACAGTCCTTCCTCGGGAGGACATTCGAGTCCATTGCTAAGGGATCTGGTATCTGTACCACCCAAATTAACCTAATTTACTCTGGAAAGGTCTTCTGACCATTGCCCAGGGATTGGAAAATCGACATTGTTTGATAATTGAGCTAATTCCAGTGAAACCATGCACCTTTTCATCTGATTTTCTATATGAAGTCAATGGGCGAAGCACACTCTCTCAATTGGTGATTTGTGAGTGTAGATTGAATGGCCATAGGATGGGCATTTTTGGATGTCTGTAGATTGCGGCTACAATACCAAAGTTTGTGTAGTAATAAGTTCTTTTTGCAATAATGCCGCATTCCCAGCTAATTTCCGTCAAAAACTAAAATTGTCTATTTAGTGGTCTTTTCACTCCAGACCCATTAAAAGGTCGCCCAGATAGACCTGTTCTCCTTGGTGTAAAATTTCATTATCTCCCAAAATAATTATTTAGAGGACACGCTGAAATCTCATCTTTTTTCAGTCTGACTCTTCTTAAATTTGGGGAATCGAAAATGTAAGGATAACACTGGCTAGATGTATGAACTTTGAATTAAAACTGTTTTTCGTGTTGGCCGTAAATGAAATTTTAAAAAAATGAAGAAGCCAACTAATTGCACTATTAATCCCATTTGACCCAGATGGCATTTTAGATCAACAAAAAACAAGATCATGAAAATATTTGAGAAAAAGCCATGAATTCATGAAAATCTCAGGAAATTTGAGGGAAAATAATGTTTTCTTCATTTTCTTTATTTGAATGTCCCATTCTACAGTACTCAGTATTTTTTAAAAAAAGACAAAAAACGAGAAAAACATTTTTGGGTCACTTTAGCGGGGAATGTAGCTTTAATGACAAATACAACAAGGGCACTTACTTGCTGATGTCTTAGCGTTAGGGTGACCTAGTCTGTGGAACTGGATAATGGAATACAAGCATGTGAAGGTTGACAATTATTCATGAAATTACCCAGATCTTCTCCCTATAGGTCAGTGTGATGGATGTGCACTTCATTCAAGGTAAACCATATATGACGGAAAACTGAAACCTAATGGGACACCTGAGCATCAGAGCATTTTCAATATTTATGACTGCTTATGCATCTTAAATTCCTTTTTATTAAACGCAGGTTCGCAACCTGCGTTTAAGGGAATGGGTTCGCCCGTGACCGTTTCAGTGACCGTGCGTTCTGGTCAGCATTGCCACAAGTTCCTAAGGGAAATCCGAATGCTGCGCAATTGCGGCTGACGGGACGCGTCGACATACAGGTCCGCCGGGAGCCGTCACTTTACGCTGCAATCCTAAAATGGCATATACTACTCACAGACTCTCTCAGAATTCCCATGCTATAATTCGTATGTAGGCTTATCGTAGGCTTAGTTCTGGTTTCGGTAGGCATAGGTAGGGTTTGGTGCTGCGTTTTGCAGCTGAACTGGTAATTTTGCGTACGATTGCGTGATAGGACCCCTACTTCGTCGTCAAACACTCTCCTTCTTCTCCTCCTATAATCCTTCCCAGAGGCCTTCTATATACTCAGTACTAAAAGGGCTAGGTGTTGACAAGTAGTCTCCTCCTCCTACTCCTCCTCTCTCCTCCTCCTCTCTCTCTATCTCTTGCTCCTCTGCGTAATTGCGTGATTGGACCCCTACTGCGTTCCTATGGGCAAATTGCCTTGGATTTTTTTTTTTTTAAAATGGTTTCTCAGCCCTGGAAACTAAATATTTTTCCCGCTCTCTTTCTCTCTCTCTCTCTCTCTCTCTCTCTCTCCTCCCGCTCCCTGCTCCCCGCTCCCTGCTCCCCGCTCCCAATGATTGGACGCCTACTGCGCTCACTCTCTCCCTTATATAAGCTTTGCCTAAAGAAATCACTCCCGTCCGCTCTCGCGGTTCGAACCCGGGACCCTGCGCTCAGCAGACCAGCGCTTCTACCCTCCCGGCTATCCCTCTCAGTTGAAAATCGCTCACCCAAACCTAGTGCAGTGTGCACGTGCACACACAGCACACACCATTTACCGAAAATAAACGTTTCCAATTCCTTTGAAATGTTCATTTATAAACAGAATCGTTCATTTGGGATCTTTAATAAGAGTCATATTAAGCTTCCTATCTCTTTAGTTACTTTATATAATTCATTAAATAACTTTTAAAGGTGTTTTCGTTGGCCCAGCTGAGTGGGCGATAATGGGGGATTCAGCCCATTCAGTCTTAGCGTGAGGGGAGGCTATGTGCGATTGTACTGTCAGCAACGATCCTATGCTATAGCTATAGGATAAACATCTTTAAAATCTTATTTAATGAATCATATAAAGTAACTAAAGGGTTAAGAAGCTTAATATATCTCTTACTTAAAGTCCCAAATGAACGATTCTGTTTATAAAATAAAAATAAAACAAAAATAAATAAATTAAAAAAAAAATTAAAAAAAATAATTTAAAAAAAATTAATTCGGTCCATCAGTCCATCCTTCAATCCATCCTTCAATCCATCCATCCATCACTCCATCCATCCATCCTTCCCCCCCCCTCCCCCCTTCTCTCCCTCCTCTTCCCCCCCCCCCCCCCCCCCCCCCCCCACCTCTCTCTCCCCTTCTCTGTCTATACTGTACTTGTGTGTGCACGCTGTACTTGTGTGTGCACACTGTACTGTACTTGTGTGTGCACACTGTACTTGTGTGTGCATACAGTGTGCACACTGTACTTGTGTGTGCACACTGTACTGTACTTGTGTGTGCACACTGTACTGTACTTGTGTGTACATACAGTGTGCACACTGTACTTGTGTGTGCACACTGTACTGTACTTACTGTACTTGTGTGTGCATACTGTACTTGTGTGTGCACACTGTACTTGTGCGTGCACACTCTGCACACTGTACTTGTGCACACTGTACTTGTGTGTGCATACAGTGTGCACACTGTACTTGTGTGTGCACACTCTGCACACTGTACTTGTGTGCACACACTCTGCACACTGTACTTGTGTGCACACACTCTGCACACTGTACTTGTGTGTGCACACAATGTACTTTGGCACACACAATGTACTTTTGCACACACAATGTATTTTGGCACACACAATGTACTTGTGCACACTGTCGAAATTTTCTGGAATAAGGTGAGATGCAGTGAAAGCTAGTGGAGGTGTGGAGGTTAGAGATAACTTACAGTTTTAAGTCCAATGCACTTCGTAAGAAGATGCATTTCCACTGGTTTCCATGCTTCAAGGAATTCCATTTGAGTACTAGAAGCCCTTTTTCGTACATCCATATTGCACACACACATAAAAATTCCATTTGAGTGCTAGAAGCCCTTATTTCGTACATCCATTTGGCACACACACACAAATTTGAGAATTTTTCAAAATCTCAAAATTAGGATCCATTCTCTGAGCAAATTCCTTTGAGAATGATCCTGTAAAGCACAACTTGAATAATTCCAGTGAGATGAGGTGAAGACCTCAATTCCTTTGATATTTCCAGTCGTTGAAACCAATGGTAGAAGGGTGATGTAAAATTTTGAGTGAAGCCCACTGAAAATTTTGAAGTCCATGATATAGATGTGAAGTCCTATTTGAAACTCGGAGAAAGTCGTTGAATATTTTCCCATATGGATCAGGTGTAATGGTAGAGGCCCAGCAATATCCTATGTCTAGAGGCTGGACAAGGCTGTTGGTTGATACAAATTTTTAAAAAAACGGCCATAGCTCCTTCTATACCAACGTCTTCCACTCAAATGGGGTCAGACACAGCTCCTGCCTTTTATATTGCAGTAAAACCCTAGTGGGAAGTTTGGAACTAACCCTTGCTTTCTATGCTAAATAAAGCTTTAAAAATCGATTTTAAAGGCATAGTTAAGCCTCTTTTCTTAAAAAAAGATATCTAGCATGATTTGGAACAAAAAATATTGTGTATTTCAAGAAAAAACAACGAAAATGTAGATCGGCCATGTGGAATTCTTTGAGGCATTCTTTAAGCATTCAGTGACCCGTCTGAATGCAGTCGTTTTCTCGATGGTTACACAAATTTATGAACAAATAAATATGTCTGACCCATCTTTGCTTCAAAATAAACATTATTGTCAATTCAGATATTCTAAAATTGAAAATTTAGCGGATATTTTTGGTTCTAATTTCGCTATTCTATATTAAGGAATACGTCGAGATTCCAAGATGGCTGACCACTGTCAAATTCTGCAAATCATTGCAACGATTTGCGCATCGAATAATGACGAAAATAAAAGAGAACTTGCTTGTTTCAAGGTGGATATTTTGTCCACACGTTGAAATCTATCATATTAAATGTGTTTGGAAAATTTTGGGTCATTATTAAGAAAAATATCGGTGCCGACGATGACACCCATAGGGTTACTATTGAGTCATGTATTCGGCGATGTTCATTGAGCAGAAAATTATTGGTTCCAAACGGTGGAATTTATCTGGAATTTCGGCGAAAGATTTTTAGGTCTGTACAAGCAAAGGGGGTCATATATCTTTCAAAATGGCTTTCTCATGATGTATCAAGGTTGTATTTAAATGGATTACTGCACGAATTTAATTTTAGTTTAGTTTTTAAGAGATTTTGGCGATTTTAAGATTTCATTTTGATCGATAATTTTCTTTATGGAGATTTAACACTGGAACATTTTTTCACGGATTCCAGACACTATGTATGTGGGTCAGATTTTCAGAAAATGCACGACTGGCAGCTGTACACATTTAGTAAATTCTGCTAAATTTGGCTGCAATTTGGTATACCTATGAGAAATTTGGTATACTCTGATATATTCATATTTTTAATTATAATTATAATTATGTAATCGACCTATATTTATACTTATAATAAAAAATATACTTAATTTTTACTTATAATTACATTATATTATATATAATTCGAATAATTAAAAGCCCGCTTTATACAAGCTTATGCTTGTAATTCTTGTTAATTATAATTATACTTATAATCATTATTATGTAATCGACCTATATTTATACTTATAATAAAAAAATATACTTAATTTTTACTTATAATTACAATTCTATATAATTCGAATAATTAAAAACCTGCGTTTACACAAGCTTATGCTTGTAATTCTTGTTTTATATTTTATGGCATTTCTATCCCTATAATTTGATAGCCGACTAATATTTGGACCGAATTTAATTCTACGTTCACAGGTTTTCATGACCAACGCATTTGAATAGACATGTATATTCTGTAGCCAAAAGTAGGTACGTCACCCTCCGGTATACAATAAGTTCTCTCAATTTAATGTTAGCGAAAAAAGACGATTTGATACCAATCAGTACATGCCTACAGATACCCTGGGAATACACTGTTACAAGGGTCTTTTTTCCCGATTGGCAGCACCCTTAATTTTGTAGAGTGAGGTTTAAAATGTTGGGGATCAAATGCCTGGAATACCAATTTCAGCTTCCAAATCAGACTATGTCAGAATCAATCAGGTTCACCCCCTGATTCCATTCCTGCTGGGCCTTTCATCACGTGCTGGGGCTTTTAAAGGGGTCTTTTTACCTCAATGAACCTCCACGCGGAACCCAAAGTATTTGATTTATCCGGGTGTGATAGACTTAACAAGTGGAGTTCGCTCACTCCCTGATTGTCAGATCGGCCGCAGAGAATCAACAAATGTTGGCCAAAGGCTCTAACGTGACTGCGACAGGATCCACTGCCAATTCCTCGCCCTACGCAGGGTTCATAAGGTCCCCCAAGCCAAACGCACAAGAGGCTGTTTTAGGCAAGCCAGGAACTGGGTGTTGGGATGATTCGATTTTGCCGATAAAGGATTTTTTGCCAATGAGGTGTCCGGTTCAGGGTCTCCCAGAAGGCAATACATTAGCGGAGTTTGCGTAATGTGTTGGAAAGCTGGGACTTGGGACTGGGGATTAGGATCCCCCATTCATCCCCCAGTCCTCCCTTACTACCCCCGTCCTCCCCATCACCGAATATGACGGTATTAGGGTTTGAAGCCTCCAGTCAGTGGATTGCATGCAAGAAATGCCTTAACTCGTTACTCAGCCGGATATATTGGATAATAGGTCTCTACAAGTAGGGAACTCATGGACATTTGATGATTGAAATATCGACAAGTGTCGGGAAGTATATATAAGGATGGAATAATTGACAAATTCCCTATTGTAGAATATATATAAGAGTAAGCCTTGGTATCATGAAATCATGAAAGACAAGAAAACGTATTCAAATAACTTGAAATATCTTCTCAATACTTGACCAACAAAAAAGACATAAATTATATATAGAAAAGCTCAGTTGTTACAATAATGAAACCCTGTCTCCATATTTCAACACAATCTTAAATTTACTTTCTTACCCCATATGTCAATAAAAACCCAACCATTCCCGAAGGCTTCCTCATAACTTGCATTGGGATTTGAAACGAAGGCCCTGATTGGCTGAATTCAATTTTCACCTATCTACCAGGAGCAATCAGACCCATGGGCATAGAACGCTGGGAGACCCCTGTCTCAGAGCGACATAGCTCCAACAATCAATCCTGTCTGGCCTATCTCAAAATTCTCTTGTAAATTAGGCACTAATGCTTTTAAAAATCAATGCATACTTGACAGCCAAAGCTCTGGCTCTAGGATAGGGATAGAAAATCTAATTGCATTCCCCCAAGACATAGATAAACGGATATGTTAAAGCTGTTTGTAACGGCCAGGACTGTCGTGAAAAAGACTCTTCCTGCGACAATGTGATTTTAAGCTCTGTTTCATAACAATATGTAGGATCTACCTCTAAAATAATAAAATTTCCTGGTTCTTTTATCGCATTGTCTTCACTATATCTTATTCTCATCTACTTCTCTATGGATACAATGGTAAGAAATATATAAATATACAGCTTAGTAATTTTATTTAGCCTACTAGTTGTTTCTTCACAATCAGATATATTGTCTTGGTTAATACTGATTTAACAACTCAACATATCCAACTACGGTATGATGTCCACCACAAAATTGTTTTAATGCATATATTTTTATTAGGCTGGTTTTCAATGAGCTGGAGCACTCAATAACGAAGGCACCTCATTGATGTGAGTATTGGGTCTCAGTTCTTTATCTACCTTCCCCATTTCGCTGGAGGTATTGGCTTACTTTCGAATCAAGTTTGCGATCGTTTACATTGAATTTCTATTACAAGAGCCTGTCCTCATTCTTGATGTTATACAATAAGGCTCATAGCAGGTCTGTCCTTGGAAGCATATTCTTTTCGTACCCATAACATTGAAATGTAATGTATACATGCCCAAGACGCTTCCAGAGGCAATAGGTAGAGCGAGTAACTCCATTTGCTTTATTGCTGCCATACTGCCTGGGAGGTATTATAACCTTGTTCCACGTACACCAAGCCCAAATCATGGGTCCAGAAATGCATCAATTTGTGTCCCATTTAAAAGCCTTGAGCATATTTTAGCCGAATTGCGTCGTGGCCAGGAGCCACTTCTGCTGCTTATCTCTGGCCTACAGTGGTCCGAAAACGGGGCTCGTAAGACGCAAGGTTACCCCGAGGTCAACACAGGGGTCAAGGTCGGGGGAAGAGGAAGAAGTCCAAATGAAGCCCTTCTGATCATGGCCCTGTGATTGCATGTGGATGGGGTTCAGGGGCATTTCGTAAATGTCCCTTTTTTGTCTTACGGTTTACGATGGGTCAAGGTCTACGCCCACCAGGTCGTAAATAATGGTATAGAGGTTTGTCTGTTGGGAATAGCTTGCTGTATCAGTGTATGTAATTTGTGTGCCACGCACCGAACATGGTGAGGTTAGTAGATTATCCTAATTAAAGTCATAGATTATAAGGGCCCCTTATAATCTATGATTCAGTGCAAAAACTATGTCTACTGGAGGATGTCCAGACAAGATCCAGTTACCAATTGATACTTTATAGGTGTCACATGAGGTAGACAAAACGATGATATTATTTTATCATGTAATGTACCTTCTGGTCATATCATTAACTACCAAGAATCTAATGAGGGTGTACCCTTTCATATTATCATGCTCTGTTATCTCCAAAAGTTGTAGAGAAAGTTTTAGCAGCGTTGCCAACCTTTTCGCTTTTGATGTCTACAAAGTTCTAGCCAAACAATGGTAATGTATTTTTATTTGGTAAAAGGACAGGTAGGTGGACGCAGATACTCGCTTCCAACTTTGAGCATGCCACCCCAGTGACTATAACTATAACTTGTGTCTTTGATAATAGAAAACTCAGAGGAAGAATATGCACCACTGTTTTCAGTCCTCATATGTATTGCCAAATGACATCGCATGATGACATCTAAGGGATCATGATAATAGTCTGGTCTTGCAGTACGAAAACCCTAGGTTACCATGGCAACTTCAGCTGTTGTCAATGTAATCTTTGTGACACGGTATAAAGAACTATCTTGATGGTTGTTTTTTTCCACTCTCTCTCTCTTTTAGATGGCGATTTTATCAAATATACTTCCTCGTAAATAAAGAATTTTATCTTAGGAAACTCAGGGAATTGGTTGCTTCTGCCTTTTGACCCTTTATCGCGTTTATGCTAGATATATATGCAGATGGATCTCTGCTGCTGGCTATTCCTGCAAATCCTTTGCAGGGATTTTTACTCTTACAAGCGCCTTCAGCACTTTTGATTGGGGCAGGTTAACGATAGAATATGTGGACTATGTTTGTCCCTAGCCTGGACGTTAGTTTGGGTAGCATATCTTTGAAAGAACCATTGACAAGTCTTTGGTATTCCACGGTCGAGGGGGAAGTGACGGACCCTAGTGTAGTAGTGACCATAACAAGATTTATTTCCTTAAACAAAAAAAACCCCAAACCCAGGCGCAAGTCTATACTCTTATGAGTCTTGGAGCTACCAGTAAAAGGCAATGCACTGGGAATTAATACTGCTATGAAAATAATATCCCTTTGAGCATATCATGGAGTTAAATGGTATACACTGTCTAAGGTTTAACATAATTGATTCTAAATGTATTTTCTGAGTGTTTATATTTGTCTCTTTCTCTTTTTAGGTAAGTATCCACTTGTGATCGTATTGCCTCGGCTCGATGGGGAGTAGGTTTGTGTTTATATCTCTACATTTCTTTTATAATAATGTGAACGGTGCAGGTAAGTCAACTGCTTCACACATTAAATATCGCTATAAGGTTAAGATTCTCACTAGGAAAAAAATATTTCAGTTCAAAAGAAGTTTTGTTGTGCACGACAAATCCAAGTTTTTGTGAAACTGGGAAGGAGCCATATTTACCCCGGGTGTTTCAATCAAATACTCATTAAAATATCGTGTGCATCTGTCCAAGAATATATGATCGCGTTAATTTTTCATTAAGTGAAATCATGCATAAAGCCATAAATGCGTTCATGAACCGTGTTTGACCCCTCTAAGCCAATAGGCGCTGGCTAGTTCCATGTTGTGGATGTAAACAAAACACAAGGTTATTTGGGTCGACCACTGCCAGTCTGTAGGACCTCCCAACTCTTCTAGTCGACCTTGACTTCTGCCACTCCCCTTTGATTCCAACCCCGTGCTGAATACAATGGTCACGCTCCATCGGTTTAACCTTGGTGTCCCACTGTCACACCTGGCAAGCCCAGGTGCTGGTGAGAACGGGTTGGAAACTGTGGGAGATTTTTTCCCTCTTTCTCAGCCAAGTTAAAGCCTGGTGCACCTGGTTTAATGTGACACTGATGGAGACAAGAGAGACACAGGTTTTTATTGGGTTAATTAGCCAAGTGTTATTGTTCCCCACCGCAGTACGTGTTTCAGCACTACCTTCAGGGTAATAGATCAGGTTCCCTGGCTTGGTGATAATATGTGCCTTCCTGAAAATTTAATTAATTAGTTGTGTGGCTTTGGCATAACTAATGCAGCACCCGATATAGAGAGATAATGAAAAAGGAAACATTAGATTAGCGACAGTAATTATGTGACATTCGGGCTGTCGTTTTTGTGACTTATGTCACTGAACAGAAATATAACCTAGACCTCTGCACTTGTGTCAGCTGTGGAGGCAAAAAGTCGGCAGTTGACCCTCCACGATGACTCTTCGTTATTGGTTTATGAATAGCACTTATTGAAAATTAATTAACGGGCCTTGCATTTATCTATAGAACCATGAATTAACCCTGAACCCATACCCATATATCTGTCACTGCCCTCCCCCTGCCGGGAAACAAGGTTACTGCCACCATAGCCCCCCACAGCCGTAAGCAAGGCCTGCCCTTGGCGGCTCTAAAATGAACTAGAGAATTTAAGTGACTTAGGCATCTGTCAGCTTCCGGCCGCTGACAATAGGGCGTCCTCTGGCGACAATAGTGGAAGCATCTCTCTGTCCCCAATTGCCCCCACTCTCCAGCCCCCTCCTCCTCACCTAGTCGTTTATAATGGATTTCTAGCCCATGCCTAGCTCCTACCATGGCAGCTGGCATTTCTAGGTTGCTATTCCTCGGAAATAAATAAGCTAATTATTTCCTTTTGTTTATCATAAATGGCTGGCTCATTATGGCAAAAAAGCTGCCATCAGTTATCCCGTGGTGCCTCTATAAGCCTTTACCAACTAGCCTCCCCTCCTCCCCCCGCAGTCTTTTCAGTTTATAGAATATTATACATGGCTCTGATCATGAACTCGTATATATAAATAGAGAGAATGGGACGAGCCGGCAATAATCGAAAATTTATAGGACAAGATTCGTCCACACAAGCACTCTGCCTACGGCATCGTGCTTGTGTGGACGAATCTTGTCCTATAAATTTTCGATTATTGCCAGCGAGTTCCATTCTATATTTATTATATGTGCATACAATTTGATCATATGTCATCAGATATCTCTGAAAAAATACTAAAGAAGTTTCAGAGAGTCCCGCTGCCCCGCTGACAGCCCCGTTAGTATGTTGATGAATTAAAACGTTCATATCATGGCCATTCCTTGAGCTACATTAATACAATTTATATCATTCAAAAGAGAATTTAATGCTCTATTTAATGATGTAGGTTTTATTATGTGTTTCTATAATTATAGTACCAGAATCACGGGTTGATTACCGATCGCGGGGATTTGTTTACATGCTCCGCGGAGAGCCAAAGCTCCGCGAAGCATAACAACAGAGCTATTTTTAGACAACTACATTTCATATAGGACACGTCCTATATGAATATTTTTATAGCACCCCACTTATAGCACGTCTCATATAGAATGCGCGTATAATAAAGTTGCTTATATTGCCAGAATTGCCAGAAGCAAATCATCCGAAATGCCACTTTTGATTTGATAGAAATTTCTACTGGCTGCCTATATGCTATGGGAATTTTTTAGATAACTTTCATTCACAAAATTTCACATTCTCGGTACATTTCATTTGTCAGAATTTCTTTTAAAACGTCTCCGCTAAATTAAATTACACCAAGGACAATAACACTACAATAGTATATTTAATCGTTTAAATCATATACTTATGTTTAGACCATAAAGGTTACATATTACGCCACATCTGTAATTAATGACACACATCAAGGATTTGTAATAAGCTGACAACATTGATATTCCTTCTTTTTCTGCATCCGAGTGGCTGGTTCAAAGTGGAGTGCTCTGGGTCACATTCAGAGCATTGTTATCTCCAAGACACGTGTGGGACGTCAGTGCCATGGAATGGAGTAACATGTCCGCACCGACAAATAGCTTTTCTATCGACAATTGGTTGGCTGCGTGGCCATTATGTCTCATCTGATGTTGACAAAGCATTACCCCCAACCAACAAGTATAGGCGCCCGCCCCTTTTCTCACCTCAAACCCATTCACTACCCTCTTCTTCCTCCTCATTCTCCCACCTCTCCCCACCACAAGGAACCACTTCAGCTCCAAGCCCCCATTCCTAGTTCACCCTATGTCCCGTCTCTTGCCCCCCCCCCCCCTTTCCAGCCCCATTCTCAGTCCTTGTTGTGTATACAATGGTTACATTGTATACTTTCGTGTCGTGTTGCTATGGCAACAATGCGATTCCATGGGAATGCATGAAGTGGTCATGCATGAACACATGCTATAACGGTTGGCTTTTATATACCTTGGCCCATATTCGTCCACTTCACTGCTGTCAGAGTTTTTCTGTCCACGATTAAAATAAAAAGAGACATCTGCCGAACCTGGAACGTTGTCCCACTGCACAACATGCTGTGTAGCACATGTTTGGCTCTTGGTCTCCTCAACCTATACACGAACAGCCAGTTTCTGTTTCCCTCCTCCCTTCCTATTCCTTTTGTTTGTTTTATGCCGATCTGTTAAGCCAGTTGCGTTTGCAATTAATTTTACATTAGTTTTTTTTCTACATGTTTAGAATAGAACAATAGGATCCACTGTCGGTCCAAACATGTTATGGTCAACCGAATTCTCTCTCTCTCTCTCTCTCTCTCTCTCTCTCCCCCCCCCCCCCCCCCCACACCCCCCATTCGCTTCCTGCTACATATTGTAAGTACGGGAGTATAGAGACTTGACATTGAATAACATTACCGTGTGATAATTGTGTGTTTATTCAACGTGTATTGAATAAATCAAGGATACATAATCTCTGTATTCAATATAGCTCTCCATAGCATATTTATACATCTATTTTAGACCTCTATATATGACAATATAGTTTTTGCATTGCCAGAACCTTGATGAAGTTTATTCAGGTGTATACTGACTTGAATGATGTACTATATCTCAGGCATCTATAAAAAAAATATCCCTCGAAGAGACTCAGTTGATGGATGGTTCTCCTTCCCATTCTACTATAACAACACGCAACCTATTTGTTTTTCAAGTTACGGTACCCTACCTTTGAATGTACGTCATGGTATGTATAAGAAGATACCTTCAGTTCTATCTATTGAACTGGATCACTCACTCATTCATTATCTTCTCATGCAGGTAAATAATCAGGATCCTACCATGGCAGCTACACGTTTGATTTAAGTGATTCTTCTGTTCCATTCTTTAAATGCCATGTCTATGGCAAAAAAAGATGCAATTTTAAGCCGACGCACGTTCAGGGATGATTTTGGGTCGAGGCTACATGCATTTTATTAGATTATAACCCTGCAATGCTCTTTCAAGTATCAAGTTGTATTTAGAAGGGGAAATATAATTTGTAACAAGTATGCTTAGAGCAACTATGTATAGAACACCCACTGGAATGATCCAAAATAGTAGGTTTAAGATAAATGGGCGAACCGAAACTTTGAAACTGAAAAAATATTTCCTTTTCCTTGCCCGGGGGTGTTTTTTTTAGTGAAGCCAACTTGGAATAGGACAAATTCTTTCTTCTGTCCATTTCACTCTGGGCTGAAAATGGTCAACATTCCTCTCTATGGTAGATATATCATAGAACCTTTGCCTGTAGGGTGCCTACCTTTTCCTATTGGATCACCTGTTTTCTTAGTAAGTATATGGAAGAATAGCGACTACATGTGGAGTGTGAGTGGTGAAGGTGTTGGTGGGGCGGAGGGGTTGAGGTGTGTGAATGGAACTAGTCCGGTGTTAATATACTCGTTACTTTCTGAGTACTATTCAAATAGCCGTCTGAAAGGGCCGAGTTGGGCAAATGGGTCCAGGTGTATTCATTGTAGCAACTGGAGGGTATCCACTGCAAGATTCAAGTTTAATTTTCAGTGACTTCTATTTGATGTGGGATGGTGTTATATCACACCATTTGCTATGAATGAAATTACATATCTTATGCCATTTACATGCTTCGCACTGTAAATATCAAAACTTCTTCTATTAAGTTAGTATGAAGTTAGAAGGAATGAATAATGAATGTTTAGTGCAAAGTAAACATTTAATGAATTCCTTTAATTTTTCTTCCTCATTTTGGATTAATTGATAAATGATAATTGATATCATTAGTTTAGATAATATTACACAATCTGACATAACAATTTCTCAATTGAAATGTGCTAATCTATGTAGATTGACAGTGACTCTTATTACCATCCAGATTGCTCAAACAAGCCATAGTGACAAGAATATGGATGTCTATTAACTAGAATAACGCCAGCCTCTTGCAGACCATAAACTGACTGGACAAGCGATCAGCGAGCGATAATAAGCGCATAAACGAGCTTTTGATATAAGCCCCCGAGTCAGGTAACTGGAATGTCTCCTGGTAAACTGTCGCACCCTGATAAGACATGATGGAAAACTAATATGATCATTTTTTCCACCCTTTTCTTTCGGTGCTGAGAGAATATTAATCGGTCTTGGGAGTAGGAAAGCTTTGTGTGGCAGTCTGGGGTTCGCTGTTTGAGGATCCTATTTCGCAGGGACTTAAACAGGCAACTTTCTTTGATTTCATGCATCAACCGTGTCCAAATCTGGTTCTCAAATGATCGCTTTTGTGCCAAGCCTTCCCGAACCGTTTAAGTATGGGTTGTAGATTCGTTCGCATTGGTAAACAATTAGATTGATTTACCCAGAAAATTGCTGAACATGACACTGTGAATTTAATTCATTTGAAAAAATCCATGCGATCATAAAAGTGTCAAGGAAACAAAATGGGGTTAATTAGTTGGGACGTACATAGCGCAACATGTGTCAGTGTTGGTAATAAGGTACAGAGCCCATCATTAGAAGGGCGTAAATAATTCATGACCGGCGGAGATTGGTGTGCTACCAAGGTCTATACGCATGTACTTTAGAGTGAAGATGAATAATAATAGTTAACAATACCCAGGTGGGGGCCACAGGTGTTTGTAGACCCTAGGTAGACCTCAGACATACCATGTTCGTGTTATAACCATGATTCACTCCAGCTTGCGTTGCTTGAATGGAAAGGTCCTCATGAATGCATTGGTTATAAAATCGTGTTAAACCCCTGTCCTTGTCTTATGGCAATCTTAAGGGTTTGCCCCAATGACAAATTGTCACTATTCAGTCGGAAGATTTAACATCTCGCAAAGCCCCGCATCCAATTCATCCAGTAAAAGCTTTGAACTGTCATCCTTTGATGATTAAGTTGCCCAAACCAATAGGATCACACCTGTAACCCAGCTCGACAGGTTATACAGGATCAAGACCTGCTTTTATGGAATGAAATTCAAGTACCGTATACACACATGAATAAGCACTCACACTGAAGTTGCTTTTAACTATTAGTGATAAGCAGAATCATGAGGATGAGTATACGGTATATGAACGTTACCATGTGTTTCATTTTATATCCCCTTTATAAATATCCCTTGTGGACAGATTCTGTCATAGACATTGTTGTCCGATTAATAAATCCGGCCGACTATCCAGAGAATGTTTCTTATTATACAAGAAATGCTTGTACAAGAAACTGACTAGTAGAATGTGGCCACATCTAAAAGAGACCATTGTGAGAGGACTTTGATCAAATCCCAAGACCAGGCGACTTGCTTGAAGTTGGTGCTCCGTTAAAGGTGGCAAGTTGCCCAGTTGTGGCAAATCTGTATGGTTTAGGGCTAACACCATCACAATGCCACTGAAAGCATGACAGAACCTGTGTGTCCTCACTATACAAAGCCATGAACCACTGCTTTGTATATCAACAAGAAGATACACAACGAAGGACAATGTCTCTTCGTGTCCCCTCATTCTCCCCATATTCGATCTCAAGGTGTTAATCACATGCAGTTAACTGCAGTCCGTGCACCAAAGAATACCAAAATATTTTGACCAAAAAAGGACAGAGTTGTGAGCTAAAGAAACATTTCTTTGTGTTGTTAACAGGAGCAAGGGTGGTCTTGATCCATTCAGAAATCAAGACATCTTGGTGGATCCACAGGGTATTGATGGCGAATGATGTTTGTCCCAATTAATTATTTACCTTGATACCTTTTTGTAGTGGACTCTGTTTAAGGGCCTAACGATGCGTGTTAGATTTTTACGGATTATTTATGGACCAACCTAATTGAGGTATTGCTTTTAGGATCTTTCCAAATAAAGGTGCTCCTTTTGACGTGTGAAGGTTTAAGACTAGCGTTGTGGCAATGTATTGAGAGCTGGCTTGAATGTCTTTGTACGGTCTGTCTGCATAGCTGTGAAAACATCCAGATCCGTGATAGGACACACTTTAACACTCCTGCACTCTTAGCTGGATATTTGAGGCCTGACAACGTGTCATTTACTCCCGAAACAGTGGCATGAATGCCATGTGTATAACATCCATGTAAATGTATGTAAACGTGTGTCATCCTAAAAGAAAATAGGTGTCCTAGCATTGTCGCTCTGCATGCGGTCCTTCTTTAGAATTTCTGCACAAAAATGCCTCCGCAGCTTTTAAGTATTTCAAATTAATTTTGTGTTCGATTGCTGATTAGAATTGAATAAAATTTCCCGGCTGTAACCTAAGATTTGACGAAAATAATTGTGTTTGGTTAGAAGTAGAAAATATGACATAAAGGAAGGGATGTAATTTACATCCTTCTTCAAATCGACCAGTATAAAAATATTCCATACTCGTTGTTGTTAACAAAACTCGTTGTTGTAAAAGAAAAAAATCGATTACAATGCAAAGAATGGAATAATAGAGATCTAACGATACTGTTAAAATTTGATAAAAGGATATTAGATATCCCTGATGCTATTCTAATTCAAAACAACAATTCTGCGTCACTGCTTTTGAACTCGTGTCCCATTCGCACTAAACCAAACACAGGTGTGTTTTTTTTAGCAATCTATACCCGGGAATTGTTTCAAATTGTATCCATGCTTGGATTGAGCACGTAATGTGATAGTTCACAAGAAAGAAATCCTTCACATAATGCTGCTTGCCTATAAACCTGGGGTTAATCACGTCTGTGTACACAGTCTAGGCCTAAAGATGAGAGAGTCCCTTCAAACGGAGGGAAAGCCTCTCGCCTCAAACCGCAAAGTGTCATTGTAATTCCATTAAGACCGCAAAATGTCATTATAAGCCCATTAGAACGCCTAGTCCTAGGCTAGAAAACCAAATCAAGACAAGATTGTCATTATGAAGGGGCTGCTCTTAGGCTCAGAGCCGATTGGTATCTCAATGTCCTTTCCCGGCCCCAGAGTAGGCCACTAACTATCCTAATGGGTTTCTAATGATATTTTGCGGTTAGTTTCCTTGAGTTTAAACTGATCTGATAGGCTCTGAGCCTAGACTGTGCTGTCTTGACTGAGATAATGTTCAAAGATTCGTTGCTACTTGAAAGATATAAGAAGCAACACAGAAACAAATTAATATCATCTCAGCTGATTGTTGTTGCTCTAACTTCATTAAGGTGGTGATTCCCAGTTGTGTTTCCCCTGACGTAATAAAAACGAATACGTTATTGTATAACTTGGGGAGAAGAGTTGAAAATGAAGCTCATGGCAACTGCTTTAAGCCACGATAAATTCCCCGACTCTTTCCACTTAACTGTTCTTACATTTTGTGTTTTTCTCCTTCAGTTTTTATACTGTGTCGCTGTTAGCACTTTCCCATTTCTTACATTGTTTGGCCACACATTCAAACCACCTGTTATGGATTCTCATTGTGACAAGAATTCACTCTGGGTCGTCCTCCTTTTTGTAGATTTTCCATCTGAAACTATTTTTTGACAGATATGGAAAGTGTCTGGTGTCTTAAATTCAATATTTATCCAGACCACCCTGAAATAAAACATTTAATTGAGTCAACTTCTTAGAAACAGGGTTACATCTGCGATAGATACAAGTCAGTGCTAATGCTATTATACAAATATATGTATTAACATAGATTATTTCTGAATTTTCAATATTTCTTATAGTTCTCAGTATTCTACGCATTCATATTTTGGGAGTGCCAAGTCCAAGTCCAGCTCAGGAACAATATATCTGCATGTGTTTGTAATCCTCACAATCATTTTAGACTTATTGATAGCACATGTTTCCATGTGGTTCCTGTCCTTCTTGTATTATTCCTCTCACGAAGATGCACGTCCAATGTCCATGGAGATTAATGACAAAGGCGTCTTCTCGTGTCGTAGCTTCACCTATTTACCCATTAGAATATTGCTGGGTGTTGTTTAATTAATTCTCCCAATATGTGCAGCTTAGACGTCAGGGTCGCGCCTTGTATTCATATATCAACCCTGAGAATTAGATGTAAATATTTACCCAGGGTAGAAAGCCCATACTCTCCCCTTCATCCATCCATCCCCTAATTAAACAAGATCAGATTTGATTTTTGTCCGCGTTTCTGTGAAGCTATTGGCGAGTAGATGTTACGGAGTGCCGCTATTATTACAAGCATTTGATGGAGTAAAATACAAAAGTCCTAGTAAATGATAAGTTTGTGTATCAGATTTTGAGATACTCGTACCAGATAATGATTGATGACCTATTCTGACATTTATCGACGAGATGTGCTCACAATTAATATATCTTGGTCATGTGTCATTATTTATAATGATTCAGAATGATATTACCCCTGAATGGCTGGATTGAAAATTGCCATGCACTAAGGAATCACGTTTCAACTACTTTTCGGATAGACTATATCAGGAGGGGAAACAGACTTTCCATCGGCCTGGCCTGGTGGGTTGTGCTGTGTTATTAAAGGGAAAATAACAGGCAAATGTTGATCTGACATGGCCTTGTACCTAATCCGGGGATTAAAACGCGCTCCCTGACATTTTACCTCACTTCCTCGCGTATCCTATCATGTGGTATGTTTAGATTTCATCATACATTCTGATTTCTTGAAGGTGTTATGGGTGGTAGCTGGGGCATAATACCAAATAAATTGATGAGATGAATCCCTTAAGTATATTATGAAACCCCTGTGTTTTTTCATGTTGGTTTCTACACACTGCTTTTACATTCTGCTTTATAACAATACTTAGGTGGTTCTTTCCGAATCTTTCCGAATGGAGAACAATGACAGATTAAAACGCGTCCACTCGTGATTTTAGATGCTTCAAATCTTTCCTTTTTTGATTCATTTGAAAAAGCTTATCCAGGTCGCGGTTTGATCGGAGATGAACACCCAGGACAGAATATTAAAGATAATTTATGGTTGTTATGGGACCTGGGGTGTGAGGCAGTGGTGATGGTGGCTAAAAAAACCCTCTGCTCAAGTAGGGTGAGAGGCCGAGGGCTGCGAACAATATTATGTAGAATTCACATGACAAATCCTAATCACTGATCATGGATAGGTGGCGCTCCGCCATCCATAAAATCCCAGTTACAACAGGCGGGGGAGGTAGATGAGGAGAAGATTGCCATTTCTCTAAAACGATTCTTATCCTTGAGAGTGAATTTGCAGAGAAGCTTCTCTGGGGAAAAATTGATTTCCCACAGCTGGTGGTACCAGAGAAATAACCCGATCTAGGAACCAGCGGTTTTGAGATGTGTTTTGTGTCGGTGATCAAGTTATAATGATAAGACATTCCATTGTTTCTTTTCTTGGTTCTCTCATGCATGGGGATGGCTGGAATAAGATGCTCAGATTTTTCATGCTGTCTGAGCATCTATATATAGCGGTATAGTTGATGCCAGAAATGGTGGCCAGTTTATATCCAAATGGAACTCCTCTTGTTATGGTGTAAGATTCATGGCCATGCTCGTATGGTGACCAACACGGGGATAGATACAATTTGAAGATGTTCCAAGTTAGGCTGGCAAACACACTGTGCAACAGCTGAGTTTAATAATATAATTTGGCATCAAGTTATTATTTATAGTCCAACATGAGTTTATAAAATATTTTTTGAATAATATATTGCTGTCCTTCATCGTCCTCTCAAAGGCTTGTTTACCTGGAAATAGGCTTCTTTTGCACTATGAATATATAATCATGTCTTCATAAAATCAAGTAGTTTTCCATCCAACACTATAATACTCATTTCCACAGATCTATTTGTATTGTTGAGCAGATGTTTGTTCCAGCTCGTATGAAATATGTTTTTCTTACAAGAACTAGTAATATCTCTATATCACGAGGGGTATGACTTGAGCTAAGCAGGGGAGGAGGAGGAGGAGGAGGAGGAGAAAGTAATCCTTACAATGATTTATAATCTCATTGTTCGGACGATTGCCTCAGGGCTAAGATCCCATTAAAGATATGGCTAAGTTTGAGACCTTGGGATCAAAGGTGTGAGTATACAAGCAGTGGACAGGAATAGAGGATCAGGGTGAGGACCGAATGGATGGGGGGACCTGGATAGAATTTATTGTCAGGGGTGTCAAACCTCTACCTCTCCTACCAATATATGGCTCGGGGATCTATATTATATCAATTTATAAGCAGCTAAAGTTGAGTTGATTAATGTTTGCTTGCTATGGATTTATTTGCTTTGGGTGGCACATTTATGTGCTCTCTAGAACCATTTTAGGTTTACCGCTTAGAGCACATGTGTATTATTGAAGCTGGCAAATATTTAATCATATCGTCACAATAGCTCCGAGGCTTTTTCAACTCTCGTTAGAGTCCCTATCGAGCGTAGATTGAATTAGAACTATATTACATGCACTACAGTATAGGATGAATGTTATTCCCCCCGACAGGCAACTATCCTAGGCTTCCCTTATTTCATGATGTTCCTTCCATTTGCCCTGAATAGCAATACATCATGAACTCGGTTGGGGATTTATTCCCTTTTAATTGGTGGTATATTTGGGTGATTTAGATGGAGTAATACGCAGACGAGTGTTTTGTGTAGGATTTCAGTGGTCCTTATTCATGCCTGGCTAACATGTCTGACGTGATGGATTGTATGCGGGACGCTGGTGATCCGTGTACAGGTCTGTCTGTCATTCAAAGCTTGAGACCCCACACGTGCTGCTCCTGTCCAATACATAGCCTCCACCTCAATTACTTTTCATTTTCTTCAGTCTCTTTTTCCTGGCCTTTCTCCTTGCTCTGACTCGTTTCAGTCAGTATGTACGGTTTTTAACTCCTAAATTCTATGTCGATTTTTCAGCCCTTAGACACATGTATGTCTGATATTAGATTATTTTCCCGCAGGGAAAACGTTTAAAAAAGACAAGAACTATAAAGGGATGCGTAGGAGAACAAAACAACTGTTTTCTATATATCCTCTCTTTATGTCTTCCTCGCTGTATCTCTCCCCTCTGTCTTTCTCCTCTCTCCCCTCCTCTTTCTAATCTCTATGATCACTATCCCTTAGGATATTCTGTTGCTTTCTCCTCCATTGTGCCCTATCTTTACTTCTGAATAACATTTCGTGGGTCATACAACAACGTTGAACCGATGGCCTGTTCAGTCAGTCACTATCTTAGTGTGTGATATGACCCATGCTGTTGTTACCTATAATGTTGTACCTGTATGGAGCCCTGTACCCCAAACACTCACTGTGTGTGGCAAGGCGTAGGTGGTG
Source organism: Sthenelais limicola (assembly GCA_942159475.1). Lineage (NCBI taxonomy): Eukaryota > Metazoa > Annelida > Polychaeta > Phyllodocida > Sigalionidae > Sthenelais > Sthenelais limicola. Next base: position 62,267,634 of record OW804097.1, on the reverse strand, counting down.
CTGAAGGCTTCAAGATGGAATCCTCATTAATCAGATGAATGTGCAGGTGTATGTCTTAGCTCAGAGGTCTTCTTAGTCTATAGTAAACATCTCAATTCAGACAAGACGCCATTGCACTGTATACTGGCCTTTACTCGTTTATTACCCTTTAAATATTTTGTTCCTAATCGTCGAGATATGGGGGAAATTATCCAAAAGACTCATCTGTTTTTTTTCGTCAAATCTCAAAAATAATTTAAACACTTTAAGGCACACCGCAGAACAGCAAGGGTGATTCGTACTTAGTTTACTGTTTATTTGAGTCACTGGTGTAAAAATGAGCTGCCATTCTCGTTTTAACTCGTAAAAAGCTAGAATAACAACCTATGCTGCACCCTCCATTTAAAACACTAACATAAACAGATGAGGATGTATTCCATGTTCTGGCACAATACTGTCGTACATGTGACAGGATTGAATCTCAACCCCGTCGGAGGTTTCAGGTATACAAGCTTAACACAGGTCAAATAAACTTTTCTGGCAACCTTCTGAATACCTAGCAAAATTGTCTGTGCAGTGTTTAGAAAAACTTAATAATTCCCACTTAGTGATATCCTCAAGTATGCCGAGAGACTTGTAAATACAGACACCCTGACTAGGTTTAGATTAGTTATGTGTTAACGGAGCTAGGGCTGCTGTTTTGTACTCGATCGTTTATCTGCGAAACCATCCACGCTTAGCAAACAGTATGTTGAAATACTGGTATCTGTATCTTTTCCTCATATGTCCTAACGGTGAAAACATTGAACTTAACTTCTTGTTCACCCTGGGGATTCTAACTAGGTATTCGATTGCTGCCTACTGACAGTATAACTATTACAAGTTATTTTATTCATATTTTTAAATTCATGTACCGTTTCTCAGTTTCCCTGTTGTTAAAGAGGAACTATACTTTGGAATGTTTCTAGTGGTGTCTTTGTGGTTTGTACAGTTTTTTATGATATGTCTTGCTAGTGTAATTTGGGAGCCATAATACTTGGCAATGTGTTATTTTACTGTAGTATTATTACCTGACTGGTTTGATCTCTCACCTGTTATCAAAATAGAGCAATTTTGTGGTTATAACATTAACCTCAGAATCAGCGAGTAAAGCAGCTTCTCGTGGCTGTCCATTTACTTCCCTTGTCTGTCTGAGTCCTGACTTGACTGTGTGTGTATATTTATAACTGGGGCCTCCATGTGTGTTATATGGGGGTTGATATAGCTCACCTGTCTCAGTAATAGATAGGGGTGGAACAGTTACACCCCTACAGGTAACATACAGGGTGTTACTGATAACAGGAGGAGATAGAGTAAGGTGTGGTTTCTAGATAGCCTCTGTGGTGGTTTATGTTGTTTAGTGTGTTCAGGGTGGAGGTGTGAGGGAAGAGGGAGAAAAGCCCATAGGGGTTCATTACGTGTTGTGAAGTTTTTGTTTAGATAAATTGTTCCCCTCGCGCATAACTGAATTTACTTCACATAAGAATCCAAAGCGTTTGAGTATCCGGAGTATATTTGCTGGTCCGGTGGAAGGGGAAATCTACTCTTCTGCCCCGCAGTCAGTGTATGCCCTGCATATATATGTTTCATTACTTCGATCCCACCCTATCGCCAATATAGAGTTCGCTGCCCCCTCGTATATTGGGGGAGAGGATGGTTTGGATGAGGCCTTCATGCTACCATTCAAACAACCTTCATGGGGTCATTTATTGGCAGGATTTCCATCAATTGACTAGAATTCATTTAAATTAATCCATGGTGTGTGAATTGGCTGTTGTTTTGAGCCCATGGTCTGAGAATAAAAATTCTATTAATTAATATTAATTCCGATGAGATCTTAATCCCTCACCCTCTCCCACTACTCCCCAAATGAATCGATTGCAACCATTTCTAAAAATCCCCCACCAAGGCCAATTATGTTATAATAAATGACAAGGGCTAGAGACGGTGGTGAGGATAGGCTTTATGGGGATATGATAAAAAAACACTATCGATATCCTCATATATTTATACAGCACCTGCGCTGCCCTTCACCCTCCTGATAGCAGAGGGAGAGATGATGGAAGTGCTGAGTGGTAGTATCTCGGGCAAATAGCAGTAACTCCATATTTACGGACATGCGTATATCATGGTGATATATATATCCCCCTCCTTGAGAATTTTATACGCATAATCATTCAAATATTTCAAGGTATGAGCCAGAGGAGTTATTTTTAGTAACCACATACTTCTTTTTGGTGAGGACGAGCAATTGAATTGTAACTCCTCACCAATGTCCTATTCTTTTGTGAAGCTAGGATATTGAATGATCGGTATTACAGAGATATAGTTTTATAAGATTAACAAGAGAGCAGAAATGTTAGTCAAAATGGCATTGATCCAGACTAGCCTGTCTATATAGGAAGTTTAGGGAACGCAGTTAGTTTTTGGAAAACTGGACAGTGCTTATGGAGCAAATTCTGTCCTATTACGGACATACATAAATGTCTGGATGATGTTGGGTGGTCAGCTCGCATACAAATGACTTCCCCCTGCTCTATCTAACCTTTACCGGAAGACGGGGAGCCTACAAGTGAGCAACATCGTCTCCTCCGACCCTGGAGAGGGAAGGCGAGCCATCATCACCTGGTGGTGGGGTCTATAACCATCAGTCTCTCCTTCTTTTAGCCCAACACAGGGAAATACTTGATATTAGCTCAATCCTCTTAAACCAGTTGTCCTAGAATATGATATGTTATTAGATATGTCTGACCAGGGGATCATTACCACTGGTCGGGTGATTCTCACGAAACCTATAGATATCACTAAATTGCCAATGCAGAAATATTGCCATCCGCCGTTCTGGTTTGGTTATCGTATACACCGTATTAGCGTTCCGATGTATTTAGCTGAAAACTAGGGGTGCTTTTATTAGCTATGTGGGTAAACAGTTACAAAAAAATAATCGGCATGGTCAAAATTTTGTTTTAGGTGGGGTAGGTTTTTCCGGGGTGGGGATCGGAAACGCTCCTATTTTCTTTGCTTTAGAAAGATGAACTGATACGACGAGGTATGATATTGCTCGGTCTGGCTTTCATTTTCTCCTGTAGACTTTTTTGTTTATTTCTATTATGTTTTTCATGTAACTGTAGAACAATTTCAATTCCCATATCCTCCGACTACCCAGGTGTTAATCCGCCTATATCATGCTTTCCTGCAACTTCTATATTAGAATCAATCAGTTGGAGTACCGTAGAGCCAACTTAAATATTGCTCTTTTGATAGATGTTGAACTATGATCTCCTGGGTATTTTGCATCATCTAAAAACAAGTCTGGAAAAAATGAAACATCCATGGAAATCTATATTTATGGGCATTCGTAGTCCGCGTGCCCCAAGATCAACCAATTTGTTCTAACAGGTTTTTCTCTGCCCATTCGATAAAGACAATTTTCACTGGGAATTCAAACTCGAATTAGATTATAACTACTACAATTTTTACATTATTAGGCAGTTTTGATTGTTATCATTATCATTATTGGTTGTGCATATCAGTTTTCTTAGGCATGAAGAACTGAACCCTGATATATTAATACCTGATATATTAATACCACTGTGTATATTACATCTAAATTATGTTCAGCTTCGAATAGAAAAGGTTTATGATATAGGGTTACTGTGCAACCTTTTAGTTCGTATCAGTTACGCTCTGCATTGTATACGGATCATGGATGTGCTTTCACAGCCATACCGCCCCACCGCCTCATTTTAGCTTGTTTGGTTTCTAGCCTAGTTTCCCTATTGGGAGGTGTCGGTTACAGATCTCTGGAAATAGAGGTAGGATCAAGTCTACTGAGCGTTATTTATCAGCTCTATATGCTCCAATCCATCATCTTTCCTTTAGAATAGAAGTAATTTGAAAATGCAATTGATATCCTCTAAAGAAATATTATGTAAATTATATTAGCTATGTGACCCAAGGCAATATTCCTTGCATTAAGTTAAAAATGTTGATGTATCGGTGTGCTTTCAATGGGGTGCCAGACGTATACGTACACGCGTCCGCTTGTTATTTCCTCTGGAAGGAATTGTTCCGCTATATATACTAGAGGTGTTTCTTATGGACAATATGACAATAGACCTTGGAATTGAATTTGGTATCACCCAAGCAAATAGAATCAAATCCATGGCAAATTCTATCTATCTCCCTTCGACTTTTAAAATGGCTGCCTGAAGAAAAAAGGACGGACGATATAAAGATCTTGTAGGAGGCGTTTGGTGATAAGCAATATTTTCTGTCAAATTAAAAATGGTTCTCACCACTGTGATCGGTGAATCTTTCTGATATCAAATTATGTAGTGTTTACATCACCTTTTATTACCCAATAAATTCTGTCTAATTATCATAATATATCCTCTGAAAGAACCGCAAGTAAATAAGGAAAAACATTTATCACGGTTAGCGTGTCACCAACGTGTTCATGAAACTTGATTCTCGTACTAGCTAGATAAAAAACAGGTTTACTTGTCTGTGGTTCCAATTATCGTGCAAGTAGTGCTGGCCCTTCGTGTTAACCGAAAAATATTGTGTTTCATCATTATGGGGAATGTCTGGTTTTTTTTACTAAGGCCCCCCAAAAGTAGGTGTGTTTCCGATCCTCCGCCCTACTTAAAAAAAACTTACCCCACCTAAAAGTCCCTAATGATTTTTAATGATTTTTTGGACAAAAACTAATTAAAGCAGGAAAACACGAAAACAACCAAACAACTCTAAAACATGTATATATTTCTTATGTTTAAAACAACTGTTGTTATGAAATAGACAGACACAATATTCTTTTTCATTTCCTGGGCGGTGGTTCCCTCAATACAAAACAAGTACCCCCTACCTAGTTTCCAGCTAGATAAATCGAAAACACCTTTTTTTGCTGGCCTAACTAAAAAGGGGGCTTGAGGATCCACAAAATCAAAAATAGTAATGCAGTTTTGTCACAACTCGCCCTTTATAATATAATGTTCGCTTAACTTTTAATCAGAGTGATTTCATTCACAGTCATTGTGTTACTACTTCTTTTCGTCTCATATTCTTCAAACTTTTCATTAATTAATGAAGCAGAATTGTATGACAAAGATAAAGTACAATGTAATAATGGATTCGTCTGGTGTTAGGTTACGTTATATTTATGTTTTCTTCTGTCATTTCACGTAAAATAGCGTGTGAAAGCACACGTATAATGTAAAGAGCCCAAGTTCTGCCTCTCAGTGTCGCAGCCTACTCCTGAGGGAGATCGGATAGTGGGCATATTTTTCATTCTTTTCTCTTCGGCTGTCATTTACCGACAGGAAAGGTGTGAGTTTTGTTACATATAAATGGCTCCCCAAGAGCATAACTCACTAGTTAAGAAAAGGGTACGATGCTGTATATTTATTAGAGGATACTACCAGAGATGACAGGTGCAAGGTGGTTGTTTGCGTTGCAGACAGTAAACTTGTGGATGACGTTTATTAGGACTTCAGGATTTGTATTTATGAACTAAAGTTGAGGTCAGGAGAATCGTTCAAACATAACTTTAATGCTACATTCCCACCAAATAAGGATGGGTGCCCTACATGGTTTGTCTAGGATGTACCTAGGCAAACATATCGGGCCCGGTGCCCTTCATTGGATAGATGGGGCACAATTGTGGTATTTTTCAAAGTGTTTAATTCACAAGATCCCATCGTTGGGATATCTACGGTTCTCAGTCGTGTATCAAGTATATCCTTGCATTTCAAAGGTCATCCTATTGAGAGTGTTTAGCTACTTTACTAGTAATTTTCCACCCCCAAAATTTTGCAAACTTTTTGTTTCAAGTATAACAATATCGAAATATAAGAATTACCTATTAGATGTCCTAATATTTACCAATGTCCATCATTAGAATCTGCTTAATCTAATCTTTTCATATATGATGATATCTCAGAATCCATTTTGTGTCATTTTGTGCGACTTGTGACTCATTTTTCTGTATGGTACAATTGAAGAATATGCCTTGATTAAAGGCCAATTTCTATTATTTATTAGCCAGCCTGGGGACCACAATTTATCGTGCAACATCTTTAATCAAGTTTCTGCTTCAAGTGAAAATGAAAGACAAGCATATTGCTTGTCAGATGATTTTTGTCTTTTTAATAATAACGTAAAACATACTTCACCAAAATTGCTATTACTCGTCCCTCTCATCTCCTATTACACTGGAATGCTCTTACACTGTAATTCAAAATGTTAGAAGGTATGGTAGTATTACATATTACTTCAAGTTGTTAATAAAACCAACTAGTATATATTTATGCTCTTTGATAACACCAAGGATAAGGAATACCGGTAGTTTCTGAAGTGGTACTGGTGTACAATCGGGCGTTCCCCATCGCATTTGGACCATAAATGCCAGGTTTGAGGGCGTTAGGTAATTCATTATATTATTAGGAGAGGAGAAATCTGTTTGGCCCAGTTTGAATACTGTTTGTATACAAACCTCACAAATTACATAGTGGTACTTGAAATGCCATGCATGAGGTTTACCTGGACCTCCACGTCATACCTTGATGTGTAATTCCAAGCGACTTCAAACGAACCCTTGTTTACTGGTGGTTGAGATCTTACCAATTATAGGCATGGACCGGAAAACCAATACACAACGAATGGAATCAGGCCTTGGTTTTGAGGAAGGGGCCGATAGATTTGATTTGATTTGGAAATTGTTTATTCATCACTAAAAATACATGATTACGAAATAAATGTGACAAAAGGGTCGACAAGCTTATGGAATTAAATTCCATGTTTTCCCGCTGTTACCTTTACTAGAGAAGGAAATATTTATAGTGACTGATTCAGCAATTTGAGGGTTTGACTTATTATCCTTTAATACAGACAAAGAATGTTTCTCGTGAAGGTGTCCTGTGATGTCTTCCAAGGAAATTTATAACATTGCTTGCTAAATAAATGAAAAAAGGCTTGAGGCTCCACAAAATCAAATCAAGAATGTTTCTTGTCCAAATATTTTACCAATTATTAGTGTTTAGTTTTAAGATTTGCATTTTTGTGTTCATCTTTTGTGGTTATAATGTGTCATGCATCCACTTAACTTTTTCTTTTTCTGCTATAGGCGTCGTGTTAATTGGCATACCTTTTACCTGCGTGTATTAAGTCATGGGTTTATTATTTTTACAATAATACAAATTTTCATGGGTTCTTTCCACCTGCATGTGGCCAGTTCTCAGTTCCATGTGTCGCGACTAAAAGGCCAGCAACCGTTCGCTGATAAATATGGTATGGCATATTGTCTTCTCAAAAACCTAGCTTGAGAGGGTTGAAAAGTGGGAGAAAAGTGAATGTATTGACTTTACCAAGTCAGACATGAGGAATGAATGGGACATTTCTGTCCGACAAACTTACTTTAAGGCAATAACTGGAGGGAATGAAGGTGTCTTGACCAGTGAAGTGGTGGGAAACAAGGCACTGCTCACTTGGATGAGTTATTATTGACGGGAGCGGCTCTTTGTATTGTCGGCCTTTGTAGCGGCGTCAGGCCATACACTCTATGTTACAAGGTATGCCTCGCTACAACCAACGAGTTTAAAACACCAGACTTCTATCTCTGGTGTTTTAAACTCGTTGCTACAACTAAAACAAAACTTTAAGTGACTGGGATGTGCCAGGTCCTGGGCGGATTGATCCTGCATAATATAATGCTCTTCCCTCATATAATATTATGCCAAGCTCCTGATGGTCAGTACATTAGTTTAGTTCCTGCTATAGAGCTAATTCACATGTTCACCCATTATGTCATGGGTGAATAATTAATACTCTCACTTCCATCTAATTTGTATAGAGAGTAAACTATTAAGAGTATCACAAACTGACTTGAAATTCCTCCTATGTTGCTCTAATCAGTTATAGGAACCCGTATCCTTTATTAGGGCTTTAGCTCGCAAGCCATCGATACTTTCAGGATAGGGACATATACACTGGTTCCTATCTTGAAGGATTTTAGTATATTGGCATTTAATCAAAGTGTGTCTTATCTTGGAAATTCGAAACGGAGCGTGATAATCCACTATTTATCCGTGTTACACTAGCTAGAATTTAATTAACTTTATTTCATACAAAGTCAATGGAGCGTATGTTAACTGACGCAACACTCAGGATTCAGTGACGTCATAATTATTTACTTTATGCCCATTAAGGGGATTACTAAGGAGTTCCTGGGGATTACTATGTTTCTACGACGGAACGTCGCTTGACCTTGAGTATTCGTTCTATAGTGGGTAACGCGCATACCAATGACGACTGAATACGTCACGATGATGTCATCGCCTTAGGCCGACGCTAATGGTTTGTACGGATAGTAGAGCTTGGGGATTAATTAGGTCAATAGTGGAAAAGAGAGATAAGGTTCTATTCGTCGTTCCATCATTTTGCTGTATTTGGTAGTTTAAATTATCCATATTTTATCACTCATTCCAGAATATTTGTCTTAAGTCCTTTCATAATCTTATACAAAATTTCATAATCTTATACAAAATTTTAATCGAGAAAAACATACATTTTTAAAGTTCAGTATAATGTATATTTTGTAGGACATGCCATTAATGTGTCATACTGCCATTACATGAGAGTTGCTGCTACAATTTACCTCATCTGTTATTACGAATACTATCTTTGCATTAGTTCACATCTTAATTACACAGTGATCCTACCAATTACTAATTTGGTCATCAACTTTGGTAACCCTAGCGTACGTTTAATTGGGGGTGATTAATAGTTACACACCCTTCTTGTGGGCATGTATGATTCATTATGCAAATCAACTTGTTACCAGAAAGCTCTTTGGGTTTTGTGAGAAGAAATTCACAGTATTGCTTCTAACAGTCTCGATACTAACATCTATGCCTACATAATATACAATATTTATAGTTCCACGAGTGCTTGCCTGATGTTATTGTAGTTAGTCCTCATTTCTTGCTGTGGCTGCCTATTGCTGCCAGGACACTTGCTGTGAAAGATCAAGTCCCACCATAGTGGACATTAGTGAGAATCACTTTCTCAGATTGTTCAATGGAATATTATTCAAACTTGATAGTACTAGACATAATTGATGGAATGAAATTTGAGTTTTTCTTAAACGTTGGACTGGAGCCATTTTAAATTCATTGGTGGCACGTTATGAGAAGAGAATACCGCACGAAATGGAGGGCATAGTGCCAAGGTGATGTCAGGGGAGGTGTGAGGTTAGCTAACATACATGACACTTTTAATGATACATCCTCTGTGTGAATAATTCCCACTTCTTGTTTCTATAGTCAGAGTACTATAGAGCCGGTGATGTTAACACAATCTATTTCCAACCTCTTGAGGTGTTTAAAGCTGAAATTATGAATTGTGAATTGTCATATGGAAATGCATTCAAAATATTATAAGTTAATTATTGACCCTGGTATTTTTAAAAATAAAGCTAAACCAATACAATGTTTTACCTTAGAGCTTGGAGTGAAATAACAACGAAGACTGCATTAAGTATAGAGATAGTTTCAGTCATGCGCATCATTAAAACTAAGTATATACAGACCGCATACAGTAATATTCTTTAAATTGTGTTGGTCTAAGGGGGAATTCTATTACTAATTTAGTCAAGTTTGGTTATATCCTTCTGCTTGGTTGCATTCTCTTATGCAGGTCACTGGAGAATATTTCCCTGGTTGTGCATCCATTATACGTACAGACTACACTAATATCTAAATTAGCATTTTGCTGACCAATTTGGGCTAATCCGCCCATTTGCATCTTGATTCATGGCTTAAGTAGCTTGTTCCCCAGTGTAATTTGTCCTGGACCACTTGTCCTCCCGTCCCATCACCATTCCCTCTACTCATATTCATCACCATTTCTTGACGATATCTGGGCTAGTTTATCTGCGGATGAGATTTTTGTGATGATGAGCTCTAGTAAGTGGGGTTATATATAATACATAGTACATGGTCTAATGATAATAGACTATAGTTTATATAGGCTGAGATAGAGTGCTGGATCTAGTGGGAGGTGTTCACTGCCGAAATCTAGCAGCCCATATACTGGAGCCTCATGGCTATAAAACCTATTCAGTTGATGCATCTTTATTAGAAAATATCTCAAATGTAAATTATTTAGGGTTGAGAAAATTAAAGATGGTGTTTACATCTTTATGGCCCTGTTTGCAGTAAGCCACACACGACTGCTTTGAATTGATGTAATCATTTAAAAGGAGAGCCCCAGCTGAGTGGTAAGGCACGACCTTTATGCCCGTCATTTGGGTTTGATCAGGGCCTCTCCCACGTAAACACACGTACAAACCCTTTAGCATCCCATCAGCCCCTTCATGTCTTGTTTGCCCCAAACCGCTCCAGGCTCACCCCACTTGTCGTCCCTATTTCCTGGCATTTCCAGGCATTTCTCGGCGAGGATCCGCAGCTGGTTGCCATTAGGTGCTGCGGCTTGGCCTCCAGCTCCCTTCTCCTCCTAGGAATCAGACAGTTTACACACTTGAGGGTTTCCTAGTGTTACCATTGAGAGGTGTAAAAGTGGGATATGTAAGGGTGGATAGATAGGAGCCTTGGAGGGCTTAGCGAGACTTGGAGAGAAATGAGGGTGTATTGAAGAGGCCTATAGTAAAGAGGCAATGGTAAGGATGCATTAAAAAGCTTTGGGAAATTCTTTAAGATGGATTACTGACTTCATGAGATGAGCGTCAACTGGAGTCGTGAGGTTTAGCCAAGGTCTTATGCGAAAGTTTGGGAAATATTTCCCCTGGGCCCATGGAAGTAATTGACTTTACACATTACAATGGGAGACTTTGAAATACCGGAATTGCTCTGCCCTTACATCTAAACCAATGTTTGATAAAAGAAAATAAATCTAGAAACGGGAGGACCTATGGAGTGGTCATGGTAACCGGTCCTTCTTGGTGTATGCGGCGTCAAATAATGAATAAAACATTCCATGAACTACGGCCAGCGTCACCATTTGTCTTATTTCAACTGGGCTGATTATTCATTGCTAGACACTGGAATTTCATCGACTTTATATGGTGCTGAATATGATATATAAAGACTTGATTGAAAACTCGAGGAAATCTTTTTAGCTATGTTTAATCTTTGTGGTCAGGGCAGAATATACATTATGGAAGGCATGATGATATCAATGGTCAACCCTATAGTCTGGGTCGATTTGACTGAAAATTGAATTCACCATGCCAATGATTAAATAAACCTTCACTCCCTATCCTCCCAATTAATTCCAATGTCGATGCCTCTAAATATTTAAAATGCTAGGCATGATCATGCTAAATCTATAATTTTATTGACCTGTAACAATCTAAGATAAATATGTCTTCCTCCACCTTAAAATCTGTAACTCTTTTTCACAAATGGTTCAGCTCTGGGATGGAATTCCCTCTGATCCTTTGCTGGTAGGCTATGTCATGGGTTCCTGGAATGAGAACCTTTGTCAAGAGACTTCGAGGCTCGCACTCCTGATCACAGACACTTATAAAAGCTTATAGTGAGAACATCTTTCCATTTTCCTCTAATCTGCACTGATGCATTTCCCAACCTTCTAGGACTGAGGACAAACAGCTGGTGGGGTGCTAACTTCTGATCATTCCAATTATAACCCATTCAAACCTCTTTGTATTTCACTTTTCACACTGATCTTAGGGTATGGTTAGACCTGCTGAAATTACAGCCTCTCCCTTCAATCTAGAAAATCAGAGAGTTGCATGGTACCCAGTTCTTTGGCATTGAATACCTCTAAATTTAAGTTCTCGCGATGCAAGTTTAAACATTTTCCCACTATTTTAAAATATGAAAACTAAACTTTTTTAATTTGAAACGTGATTGTGGTTACGAACATGCAGTCCGGTCACTGGTCCCGGAAGCAATTACTTTCTGGGTAAATGTGTCATGCATTTCCTCTCCCTGTCAGTCTAGAGCTGATCTATCTGGCAAGGTCATGGCTTAATATTCCATATTCACTTGAGTTTAAACCCCCACCGGCTTTCATGCTTGTCTCAGTAACCCTTTCAGACAGACTCAAGTACGAGTTGATGGGTGTATGACAGCCCCCACGCGGCTCTTGCGCCCCCTTCCTCCCCCTTTCATATTTTGAGCGTCTCAAATCTACTCAGAAATTTTACCATCCTCCAAGATCCTATTTGGGATGTTTAACTCCTTGGTGACTGACGTACCCTGAACACGGGGTCTAAGCCTGGCCTAAGACTATTTGAGAATCCATCTGAAAATATGAAAAATCATGCTTTGGTAGAAGTGAGTAAAAGAGGCCCCTGCCCTCATACCACATGTCCCTATTCTCTACACGCGTTTGTCTCGTGCCGCCGAGGATGTTCTCTATTTACCTTTTTTTTCCTTTTGCAAAACTTGCTTTCAGGCCTCGTCCAAGCACTTGTAAATATATGCCATGCTCATTGCCAGCAATGCTTTACAACAGATACCATGGTGAAGATGTGGATTAATTTGGACTTACAATGATGACGTGGGAGTGAAGATTCACTGTGTGAATGGTCAATCAAACATTTGTTTATTTGTGCTGAGTGTTCACAAATCTTGAATGCATACTCGTTTATTTGGGTGGTATTTCATATAATACAATTTTTAGGGAATGCTCAAGTCTAGCCTCCTGACTGAAGATGATACCCTGGGTATAGGCACGCTGGGCCATTTGAAGGTAACATCACGAGGGAAACATCTTGATGGGGGGTGACTGAGAGCGTGTGCCTATCGTGCACACAAAAACCTCAACAACTTCTCAGTTTTTTCTCCTGTCGGTTTGCGGCTAGGTTTCTCTCTGCTGATAGTTATTTGTTTAGCATATGGCTTCCTTCAACATGAATTCTACACCTCCTTAACATATGAGCACCCAGATATATTTCATACAAGTTTATCCTTGAGCGGCTTTCTCATCATCTCTTTGCTAGGAAATTAAACAGGGATGGGTAGCCATTCGCCATATAGCTCATTTACGAGACCATAATCAATCTGTTCTTTTTATAGACCTAGATACTGCAACAGTTCGCTTATTAGAAAGACTCACTGTTAAGTAGGATACGAAAAGGTTTCATAATGCTTCATATTTCACCATAGGAAAGAATGATTTGTGGGAAGGCTTAGTGGCGAAATTGTTCCAAACGTCGCTCGAGTATTTAAGGACGAATAAATATTACTGAAACCCCCAAAAGTGCTTCTGAGGGATTCTCCTGAAACGCTGGGAAGCGCTGGGCAATGGAAATGGAGGCAAAATAAAAAGTGTTCCCACTCCTGTGTGTGTTGTTCCTTCTCAGTCTGTTATGGATTGTCTGCGGTTTGGAAAACAAAAAGATCCCTATACAAAATCTGGAAGCATCTGCCTCCACCGTTTTATGTGGAAACCATTTTAAGACGATCTAGAAAGAAATTATGTGGTTAACTTGTGGAATGACTTGTGCAATTACGTATGCCACTGCGATATATTCCATGCAACCCCACGAATTGCCTCGGAAAAAATGATAATTTTAACTCATCTTAGTACTTATCAGGTGAGCCTCTCAAACTTCTAAAAAATATTCGGCACACATGACATGGAGAATTTTTGATAAAAAATAAAAAATAAAATTCTTATTTACAGTATTCCGTCCATGAATATCTGTATACAGAGAATATGACTAACTCTAGTAACCTACCAGGAAGATGATGTTATTATGAGGCATATATATGCATGAGATATTGCATTACATTAGGAACCCTTTATCACTGATATTCAGGTTACCCATTCTATACTACCCAAGACCTTATGATAATAACCCGAACACCTGGCGCACCTCGTCCAGGATCCAGACTACCTGGTATGTGCGGGCCATAACAAAGCTGGTAGGCATAGGGGCAGGTGAGTTAGGAGAAACCTTGCCAAAACATACATGTTCAACTCCGCTGTTTCCCTTCTCCCTCCTCATAGGGCGTTTACTGCTGTTGTTTCCAAGCTTCCTCACAAGTCGAGGTCTCCATGCACTCGCCAGTGTGTTTGTTTTGCTCTTTTCTGTGAGATTCTGCTGATACCCTTATCATACCCGTCAGTTTTTCTTTGTACTCCTGTTGAGCTATGGTCCTTTTTATCTGCAACCTGTTATGCTCTTGAGATGATTTTGCCTCATTTAAACGTATCCCGAGATTAATGTTCTCATGCATGTGCCATTCAAATTAGGAAGGGTTGATTCATTGCTGGATGCAAAAGTGTGCATCTGATGATGAGATGGTATTTTAGGTCTAAGGCCTGGGAGGAATTGATTTAGGATGTTTCCCCCTCAGTTAAATCCCTCATCAAACAATAATTACCACAGAGATGGTTTAATGATGCCAATAAAATTCATAATGTAGGAATAACTGAGGATTATACTGATGAATTTACAGTCGTTCTTAAAGTTTGTGTTGTGCATTCTCCCATCGTCTACCAATTATACGCTTCCACTGAGGGAAAATAGGATCTTTTGCCCTCAAGAAATGCGCACATGAGATCCAATGCATGTGATTTTGTTGATGTTGTTCCATACACTTTCCATTGTTTTTGCTTCATGCATTTTATGTCTCGTATACGGCATGCCTGTGGTCATAGGCAGGTATTTCCTCTCATGGAGGAGTGCCAGTGGAACTCGCTCAACATTACTTGCACCGAGAAAACTAATGTTGGACGTCCCCAATATTCCCGTCTGTATCAGCCCACAGACTTGTTTATCATAATGAGGAGAATTCTGGTCATATAATAACACTCGTGTATAAATCATTATATACACAATATAAAATGTTGCGTCCGAAACATGCGAAGATAATCCCCATAATCATGAGAGAAGTTATTTAAGTACACTAGCTCATTACTGCAATTATATCTCCATTATGATATTTCTTTATAAATATAGGGTAATTCAACAACGATGGTAATTGTATTGTATTAGTACTATAGTATATGGGATTTACACTAATGAGCTAAGGATGTCTATAGAACGGGGTTGAATTCTAGCAAGAAAGACATTCCAGACTTATTTCTGCATTTAATATATAATATAGCATCTTCTCGCAGTGAAAATGCTAAACAAAGCTGGCTAGAGTTTGTATTTCTAGTAATGGCAGCTATACCACCTGATGCAAATATACAATACTATGTCTGTACGTATTGGGGTATTGGTCTACATTTATTTTGGACAGATTTTTCTAAAGAATAGTCTCTATTTCGACTATGCGTCCCTACAACATTAAATTTTTATTCCCGTATCGATCCATTCTATGAAGCATAACTTGTGCGCATTCATCTAATCTAACCAACTGTCCCTCGTCAATTATGATACACATATCTCATTCATCTATTTCAACTGAAGGCATACAATAATTTGACTGATTTCCCCAATTAGTTCCGCCCCAAGGCTTCTTTTCCTCCGCCATCCGGGCCACTACAGACCTGCCCTTCAAGCCGCCAGGTGGACCGTTGGCTAGTCACGTGACCCCATCGAGGGCTGGTGCGCCACCTAGCGAGGCAGGTGTAGGCGCTCTCCAGGTACTGGGGGCATGTAGAAGCGTGTGGTGGGCAAATGTGGGTTAAGTGAGTAAATGATATGTGCTTTTGTGTACAAAAGGTAAATATTGATGTCTAAACCTTCAAGCACAAATCATATCTCTCACCAACCCATCCTCTCCCTTGAATTATCGATGGCACGTGCAAGTAACTTTTACCTAAAGTTTTCAAAACCTTTTGTTCTCAACAATTGCAGTATTTACTGCATTAAACCCGATATTACTGACCCAGTCTTGTATTTCTCACCTCAGTTTTAGATTAGATTTAGATTTAATAATTTGTATTCAGGAAACAATTAAGTGTCGATGACGAATTGCAAAGGAGAATAGTTATAGTTATAAATATTACAGAAACAGCAAATAAACAATATCAGTATCTCTGTCAGTATAGGACTGATTCATGAAACCCCAATGGTGGTACAAATGACAAACTGAGTATAACACATTAAAGGGTCAGTCAACGGGTTCATGGTCACTTTTAGGACAACAAACTTCATGGAGCCATAAATACAACACCCAAGTCTCGATTTTTTTACTTCCATTTATGTCTAACTTATAGTCACTTACAGGCACAAATTGAGAAGTCCTAGTTGAAAAAGTCTGTTTAGCACAAGAGGGCACTGAGAGTGCTGTGTGACGTCATAAAGCTGCGCCAGAAATGTACATAATATCCCTACCTTCCCCCCAATCTCCCAGCAATTGAAACACTTGTTCAATACAGGTATTTCAAGACATCTGTATTGAGAGGTCAATAATTGGGTTTAGTCCTCCCTTTTAACGAAGGGACACAACTAGGTGGTGAGAGAAAATGTGATGTGTTTCAGGGAAATGAGTCACAAGTCACAAAACTGTAATCCATGTACAAGAACCCTTATTTGGAATGTTTTCATTTTGGTGTTCTTTGAGCTGCTAGTAGCATACATATACATGTACCAAATTTCAAGATGGTGTATTACTAAAATGCATGCATTTCTAAGGTCATCCTATATAGTACATTTAGCTACTTTACTTATAATTCTCTACTCAAACATATTCTAAACCTGTTTTCCAAAAATGAAGATATCGAATTTAAAATAAAATAGTACTTATATGCCCTACTCTTAACTATCATTGGAATCGGCTTGATGTCATCTTCTCAAATATGGTCATTATCTCACCTGTGATTTGTGACTCATTTCCCTGAAGCACAT
The DNA here is from genome assembly GCA_942159475.1 of Sthenelais limicola. NCBI lineage: Eukaryota > Metazoa > Annelida > Polychaeta > Phyllodocida > Sigalionidae > Sthenelais > Sthenelais limicola. Next base: position 62,250,824 of record OW804097.1, on the reverse strand, counting down.
CACAAATGTGTGGGAAATAGCATTGCATTCATTTAACTCTGACCTTGTGAGGAACAATCAATGGGTAATACAGAGTGTTTGTTTTGGTCTGGTAATACTTCTTCTGCCCAGCCCACCCTCCTTCTTTCTAGCAGCAATACTAAGAGTTGTTTGTTATGTTGATTGCATGTACATTTCAAGATTGGTGCACCTTTATGACGTAAGCAAACAGTGGCGCCTTGAATGGAGTGTTAAATTGTGGAACTACCTTTTCCCTCGATTAAATGGGTAAAACTCACTAAATAATAAACTTGAATTAAGTAAAACTGGGGTGGTTACATTTCAATAATAGCAAGGAAATGGATTTACTCATAATATTTGGGAGTTTACTGACACTTTAAACCATATCAAACCTGAATTAATCTGGAAACAGATGCTTGGGTTGATATAACAGTCAGAACAATTCTGTCTCTGAAAAAATATTATCGAAAAGGGTATACAAAGCACCCGCGCCGTGCTCTTACATATAGCCCATTTAATATCACAATTTATTTTGATGATTTAATTAGTATGAAAAAGCCTTTTAATCTAAGCTCTCAGTCTCAGGTTGTTATTCACGGTAGTTTCAGTTCAACTTTTATTGTAACATAATTGAGTCATCAACATCACCTGTTTAAATATTTCCCCTCATTATGGACGTCGGTCTTATCTCATAATGTATCACAATCAGTAGGGTTGATGGACATACCCGTGTTGTTATCTAATGCCTGATCTAACGTCAGCTGGATGTGTCTATCGATTATGGCATCTTCCCTCCCCCTCCCCGGGCGCTTGTAATTTATTCTTATTTATAAAGAAATCTGGATTGTTATGTTTAAATATCTACTTAAGTTAAATATATGTTCTTGTGATATTTATCATCTTTTCTTTATGGTATATATACATTATTACTACTCGGGAGATCATCAAATGAGTGTAGGCCCCTGCTTGAACACCCAAGTCACACATTTACTATTTCAAATTACTTGGAACTAGCCCAGAGTCCAGTACTACTAATGGGCTTTTAATGGTTTTCAGGTTTACAGGGAATTCACACCTTTCCTATTGCTAACCCTCCCAAGCCAGGGCGAGATTCTACCAATCTAGATGGGGGAACGAAAGGAAAGACATCCTGAATTTCGGAGGATGCTATTGCTTGGCAATGTTTGTTCTCACCCGAAATACCTGTTTTTACCTTACAGTTGTAATCGCTTAATTATTTAGGCCTACCTGTACAGGTCCCCCCTACTTCTGCCCATCCCCTTAGGCCAAAACGATAATTGCTCCATAATTGTTCTCCACCCTTGGACTGGGGCAGGGGTCATTCCAGTGCTCCATGCCTCACACATTCAGGATTATTGATTGAGAATATATCAATCCATCTATATACATCTACCTACCTATCTACCCATTTCTCTCTATCTCTCTCTCTCTCTCTCTCTCTCTCTCTCTCTCTCTCTTTCCTGTTACCTCCCCCACACTAATTCTCTCTCTCTCTCCCTCATTTGATCGTAAGGTATTCAGAAAGATAGTCTCATTCTTTCAATGAGCTGACAATCGCATTCAGGGATTGGGTTTCCCTGGGGAATGTGGGAGAATAATGAATGTGAGTTACAGTGTGTTTACTTGGGCTTGCCACAAGGGTATGTTTGCTCCTCATTTACAGCAGCCTTGATTAGTCCTTCTATTAATGACTCTTGTAATTAGACTCAATCAGCTGAAGCTAGCTGAGCACACAGTTGCCCATTGTCTCTCGAGTTCCACTCCAAGTAAAGAGTCTAGACAACTTCTCAAGTATCAGGATTTCTACCATCAGGCCTCCCAAGGGGAAACCTTTTAACCTTTTTTTGGTACCACCATTTTTTAAAAAAGATTTTAGGGCAACAACATATTTTGGGTGAAAATAAGCTTTTTTTTCCCCTTTGTTTTTGTTCTAGGACCCCTTTTTTCTCAAATAAGAAGATTAGATGCGCCAAAGAATTTTTCTTTACACATTTTAACATCATTGTGAGTACACTCATGTTTTACATTTAGGCTAAATAAGCTAACAGTAAACTATTACTGCTGAGTTTTTCAAACTGGGATACTTTCTGCCCATAGAGGTGATCGCAGTAGTACACTTACTTAAAAATGCTATTACATTTTCCCTGAATGGTACATGGAGTTGTCTCGTCCTTTTGTTTCATATGTGTCTGGAGAACAGATGGATTGCTACGTTGTATAAACGGGAATAGAGTAGGTTATTAACCAGTTTCCACGTATACTTTTTTCTGGGCTACTCTTTATGGATGAACTCCCAACTGTTCGATTTAATGAATATTACACTCTCAAAAACATCTTGGCAATATACGTAATGAGATGATGCAACATTGCACCTGTTCCTCCCCCCTTTACATGAATGAGAAGGTGTGTGCTATCCAGATACATGCATTGTTTTGCATTGAAATTAATGTTGAGTCAGAGAAAAACACAGATCTCCTGAGACATGATATGTAGCACACTTGGATATTGTCTATAAAATGATGGTTGACACATGTTGCATCTGTGACACTTTCGTATTCATTAAATTCAAAAGAACTTTAATATGTCTGAAACATGATTTATAGAATGAAGAAAAATGTATTCTACTTATACAGAAAAAATACGTCAGTTCAGTTGCCACACGTAACGGTAATCGAGCTGATTGTTTAAAGGGTCAGTCAACGGGTTCATGGTCACTTTTAGGACAAAAAACTTCATGGAGGCATAAATACAACACCCAAGTCTCGATTTTTTTACTTCCATTTATGTCTAACTTATAGTCACTTACAGGCATAAATTGAGAAATCCTAGTTGAAAAAGTCTGTTTAGCACAAGAGGGCACTGAGAGTGCTGTGTGACATCATAAAGCTGCACCAGAAATGAACATAATATCTCTACCTTCCCCCTCCAATCTCCCAGCAATTGAAACAGTTTGTTTTGGTATGCACACCTGTGTTGTTCAATGTCCTTCTGCCCACCCCACACTCCTTCTTTCTAGCAGCAATTATGAGAGTTGTTTATTATGTTCATTGCATGTACATTTCTAGATTGGTGCACCTTTATGACGTAGGCAAACAGTGGTGCCTTGAATGGAGTGTTAAACTGTGGAACTACGTTTTCACTCATTTAAATGGGTAAAACTCACTAAATAATAACTTGGATTAAGTAAAACCGGGGTGGTTACATTTCCATAATAGCAAGGAAATGGATTTGCTCATAATATTTGGGGGTTTACTGACACTTTAAGGGATGCATTTCAATGTTCTTTTCTCGGGTGTAAATGCTTGTGTTTTCGAGTCTATTGCCCCTCGTCGGATAATGGATCTCAATAATTAATTCTTCAATTTGCATACTGAATGTCTGATTTGAGTCAGATGACATTGAATCATTCACAGGAATTAAGTGAGATGTGTGTCGTGGGAGTGATAACTTTTAAACACTATTTAAAATGCAGTATATTGTCATTCAGACCTCCATAAAGTTGAAATTCCTATCCTGGGACTAGGATCAATGGCGACACCAAACTTGCTTTGGGAATAAAATCGGTTTCCATGTTGAAACAGTGGTGGCTGTTATTCTATGTGTCAATTCTCCTTAACAGCCAAGAAAATGTCAGTCGTTTCTTTTTCTCTAATGCCATCAGTAACTTCAGTCAAATAAAAACTTATACTATGCCTTGCCATTTCTTATTAGAAATACCAGTGATTGGGAGGAACGCTCTGTGGTGTATACCAGTTTAATGACTGGTATACTCATCATACTTTAGCTTTCTCTTTTAATTCTTCTTAGACACTTTGACTAGTATAGGGGTCCTTTCTGGATCACCACCTCCGCTCTTGCTGGGTGTGCTTTAAAAACCATTTAATTGTCTCTCTTCACCGCAGTAACCACATAAATTGTACTGATTGTTGTTTTTTCTCTTTCTAGGTAAGTACCGTTTTATCTCGCGAGATGACCCGTTCATTGATCCAGGTGGTGAGTGTTGGGTATTACTGATGTCACTCATAACTATATTCGTCCGGAGATAGCTTAAGCTATAGATGACGATATGTTTAGACAGTAGTAGTATAGATATTTGACAGCATCTCTTGGTTCCCCTCTAGTCTCGTTGGTTGTATGACCCATGTTTTACTGCCCTTCTGTTGGATAAACCCATTCTAAAAATGGAAGGGCAGGGTTCGAAATCAGAAATAAAAATCTGGCTCAGTTAAAATTTAACTTTTCCTATTAAATGAATTTTCTTTACCTATAGGCCTATACAATTTGCTTTTGGTCTTTAAAACTGAAAAATAAAGAAAGGTCTTAAATTCCTGTCCATAGCCGCATGCAAATTGTGCTACAATACTAAAACTCCCTCATAGACGACCACCTTGGGCTCCGATTTTAATGTAAGTAGTTCATGAAAATGTCCATGAAACGCAGGTAGAATTTTTAGTTTGGTGAGTTATTCTGAAATTAGTAACATGGTAAAAATGTGGTTGGGTAATGACCATTGGTCTTTTTATATTTCATATTTTCATGATTATTCACCGCAATATTGGGCGAAGAAAGCGTCATCATTGTTTTTTTTTCCTTTTTACCTAAAAACAGTTGGATATTATGAGCATGCCCTAAAATATATGAAGCTGTTTTTAAAATGGACTAAAATGTGGAAGTTAATGGTGGCGGAAAGGGATAGAGTGCTGAGAAAAATGAGCCGCCTGACATGTAGAGCTTACAGGCCAGTGTTTGGTATGCGGGGATGGTCCATGGTCAGCCAGTATTAACGTTAATGGCTGACCATGTAATTGTGAGGCCTAGTTCTTGTCGATTGGAAGCCATTCTTTCTGATGAAAAGCTTTACAGCTCATCCTTTTCCATTCCTGCCCCGATTCAAGCCTGAGCCATCTGAGTAAAGCAGTGTTTCTGTAACTTCTACTGTGTTTACTTCAGTCCTCTGAATTAGGGAGCTTTGTATAGGGGCACATTCTATACTATATACGTGTGGCCTTTTCTCTGGTCCAACATTCTGTTAGATTCAATTCCTTCGGTGTATACTATAGTGGCTAAGTGTCCGCTTTATTTCTTGAATTTGGTTCGATTCCAGTCCGTAGAGGGTAGGGTAAACATGAGTGAACGAGTGAAGATCCCAATATATCACTTTTTGTTCACTTTTAGTCTACTTTACTATTTTAGTCGCACTAACCCGCCAGACATCTTTTTGGCCCCGATTATGAAACTGATCGGCTTCAGGATCCAATGTTCCCTTTCTGTTATACAACTCGTAGCACTTAAAATATCTTGGAAGGCGCCATATGCCTGGTACCGGTGGACCATTTACTCTCCCACAACCCTTACAGTGCCCTCAGTTGTGAGTCCTTTCACGTCTACTGGAGGCCGAAGGAGGTCGTTAAATGGTAGCTAGAATTAAGGATAAATCCTTCTTTCTCCCACAAGCCTCAAGCTCAATATCCAACGTCCCGGTGACCCTGAGTCTGGTGTGTCTTTAGAGACGTTGGATTGGGGAGTTGTATTGTTTGTCGATATGTCACAGGTAATTGGCACGCTTTCAGCGTTTTCAGTCGTTTACTTGCGCTGCCCTTTTGCCCTTCTATATATTCATGCTCTTCTAGTGTTGAGGCCACACCAGCGATGTTCTCTTGTTGAATGTTCTATTATCCATCATTCTGCGTTCAGTCTCCTGGTGTTTCTTATCACATGTTCCTTGGTGTTTTCTGTTATGTTTGCTTCAGCACTGAAAATGTGGCCAGGGACCCATTCATATGGACAATACTATTAAATGCAGTTTTCCCTGTGGTATTTTATATAGTCCCGGCAACGCACAAGTCTCTCCCTCCTATGATCCCCCTGATATATGACCTGTCACTTAAGCATCTTAACCTTGCGTCTTAGGTCTTGTTGGCAGGAGTCCCCTCATGCACAAACAACCCTTTCTGTCACTCGCCCAGTCAGCACCCTTCCATTCAAGAATTAGGCTTATTGTCTTTAAGCGGCCAATCCTATCATCCAAGGTAGTGGGGATCCAGTTCAACAGCTGCGTGACCTTCTCTGCACATTCTATGTAGAATGCAGCAATGTCCATTGCCTCAATAATAAGAATTGAGAATTTTGTTAGGTTATTGCAAGTAAATCAATAGGGAGGTTCAGCAAGTTTAACCTATACATAGACGTATCCGTATCTCTGATATACAAGCATACGTTATAAGGAAGAAAGTGGTTTAGCAAACCATGGCGGGAAAAACGTAACGTAACATAAGCAAAATGTTTCAGCTCACAATTTATTGTTCATACGGATAAAGATACGGATACGGTTACGCAATTGGGATAGGTTAGACTTGCTGAACCTCCCTAATATCTACTTTGCTTCACGAACATATAAACGACCTTAAAATTTCAGCAGTCAATGAAAAAAACACAATCACGAACCTCAATGTTTACTTTCAGTATTTATAACAGTAGTCCAATAATCTAAATCCCCTTCTATTGTGCTGAAGCACGAGTCGCAGCTATATTATATATCCATTATTCATTCTAAAAACTGGGTCGTGTCAAGGTCATATAATGGACCGCTGAGGTCTTACCTATATACCACCTACAATTGCCTAGTGCGAGATTATCTCTTGTACTGACACCAGACGGCGTTGGTGGTCAGAAAAGGATGCCTCAGTCGACATAACAATGCCGTAGCGTATGCAGGCCGAGTATGTATACCATCGGTAAACATTATACATGAACGTCATCTTATTAAAAGCAGCTAAATCATCGAGAAAAACATTCACATTATGTCATTAGGTAGACAAAATTATTCCCAAGATGAAATTTTCATACTTCAAGCCCATTGAATAATCGCTTCCATAGAGATTGGCCTGGCCGCTATGCTGTTGTGTCGACGAAAATGGCAAAAGTATAGAAGAAAACCGTTGATACGCCTTATACTAGGTGGCGCGATCGGCATTCAATTACAAGCGAATTGACAAGGTTAACTTGGTTCATTGTCGGTAGGTGTGCTCAGGGGTTCTCTTGGGTCAAAGGTCATGTCAGGTCTCACTTTCGCCATGATAATTGAATTTCTTGGATCCTCAATTCGTTTACGTCGTGATTTCTACCATGACTGATTGGGTTGAGAATTTGTGTTAACTTCATGAAACGTATAATGCTTCGTAGCCGTAAATGTACCAGAAGTTCCCTATTAAATCTATTTTTAAACTTGAACCTCGAATTGTGGTCGTTTGGGCTGCCCTCGTTTTGCCTCGTTTATAAATAAATTGTAAATGGACTGCTGATTTAGCCACTTATATTACATGTGTCTATTTTTAGCCACAGCCATACATTATTTACCTAGAACTGGGGTCATTCTCGGGGAATATGAAGTCAAGATGCAAAAACTGCCAGTCAGAAAAATCTTTTGAAAAAGTGACTTCAAAAGGAGATCATACAAAAGATGCGATTTACCAGTCTGCTGGTTACAGAAGTCCTCCCTGCCAACTATTTATCTTACCGTACATGCGACCTGCGGCTCCTTTTAATATCATAACTTATGTTCCCTTCCATAAAATACATCAAAGAATACCAACTAATGCGTTAATATTATTCAGGCCACTGCACTGGAACTTCAACACTGTTCAGTCAACTTATGCTTCTATTAATTAAGGCAGCTATTAGCCTGAATTTATATGAGCGTTTTAATCATTTTAATTGATGGGAAAATCCCCCTAGTGCGAGTGTGACACATTGCATGAGAATGCATAACGTATCATTCCGCCTACAGACTCACATTTAGATATTCATGCAATTACATGCTATGTGGGGATCGAGGTCCCAAACGTGACATGCTCTTCGCCCTTATATATTAGTGTCATGCAAAACATGTGAGCTGGCAGCCAGATTTGTATAATGTGATGCAAGGAGAATATCTGGGGTTGAAAAAGTTGTTCGAAGTCACGCTATGATATTAAAGATGTCAAGTTCTTTCGAAATTTACTCCTCGAATGAATTAAGAAGGCAGCCCTGGGAATAGCTTTATGCTGCTTTCCCCTAGCTTGTTTTATAACGTGTAGGAACATTTTTAGATGATTTTAATGCATTTTTCTAAGACAAACCACCGTGCCCACCAGTTACCAAAGCACGATTACTTAAATCTGGGGAAATCGGCACTTGTTATAATAATCAACTCCGATGTAGTCTTTTAAAAGATGGTAGTATCACAGACAATATTCAATCTTATTTATAACGGAAAGGATTCGTCATCCCTTAACTACCACTGAATCTTAAGATCCTGGTCACGTATCACACACCCGTGTGCTCTCAGAATTATATCATACTGCCATAGTGGCCTTCAAGAAATCTTTAACCTCACCCTGGCCTTTGATGATCTGTTTTCCGTGATTGATCACAGAATAATGAGCTCTACTTTAGTGGCATGGCCTCGCCACACCTCTGGTGTTCCTTATTACTGCTGGCTCGTTTCACGTTCCTATACACGGAGATAAGCCACCAATGAAAAATATGGAAACAATTACCTTGCATGTAAAGGGTCAACATGTATGTTGTAATGAAATGTTAGCTAGATTGGACACATAGCTTCTCCCATACAGTGCCGCGGCCCCAGTATAGTGGTTAGAAAATTAATTAGAATGTATTAATTAACAGTTTTTCAACTTAAAGTTGGTCATTTGGAATTGTTTCCCTCGTGATTATCCTATATATACTGGTCAAGGATCTTGAGGCGATGTTTAAATGTTACCCTCAAGAACAAGACAAGTATTACCGTATTTCACATAAGAGGCGAACCCATGACCTTAGAAGATGATGGGAGATTATGTCAATAACTCTCCCCAAAGACCCTCAGTCTGTACTACTCAATAGGGGATTTGCATGTCCACCATCTTGAATCTCGATTCGCATAGAATTATGGGAGTTGTATGTCAGTGCAAAAGCTATTGAAAACATGTTATGTTCAGTATGGCACATTTAACAGTGATGTCATGCAAAAAAGTCATGTGTTTTACATGTTTCCATTAAAAAAACTTCATCTTTCTCATGATTTACACAAGCTATGATATTCGCGAAACGCTCCTGGCAATTTTCGATAAAAATGTTGGTAAATACTTGTATGTCAGATTTGAATTGAAGCCATCCCAGCATGCACTTTAAGAGACATGCGCAGTGGCACATGCAAATCCCCTATGTTAAGAGCAAGTCGGACTGATTTCTTTTAGTGAAACTAACCAGGGGCCACCGGAGAGGGCGCCACTGTCTCCTGGGTAATAACCCGGAAGTGAATGGAAACCTGTAGAGGAAGTGAAGAGGTGACAGTTGTGTATATAGGTGCGATTGACCGTCCGTTGTCATGGTGACCGATTGGTCGGTGTTTTATGTGGCTGAACCACCAGCACCGTAGAACGAGATTTAGGGTTTTATTGTCCCCGAGGATTACGGCAATTTATTGTGCAATCGACCCTATATCTCTTAGTTCTATTTGACGTTAATCCATCTCTGCCTTTTTTGTGGCTATAAATATATAAGGAAATTAAAGAGTGACTCTTCAGAGGTCGGGTCACTGGCGAGGCACACTCGTAAAAACAGACGTCAACTGGAGTTTATGTCATTCCAGGTTGACCGGGGACGAATCCCATGAAATACTTTTGCAGATCCTGACCTGGGACATCTCATGTCACAGGGAAAGTTATTACCGAGGGTGGAGCTACTTTAGATCATATACCGAATTCGACTTTACTTTACGAGATTAAAGTCATTAAAGACGTCAATCTCGTTGCTTTCACTGACTGCCCATGTTATTGTATAAAATAAAAGTGATTTGCAAATAAAAAGACCAATTATATGAGGTCATAAATTTGTGTTATCTGCATGGGCCATGTGGAAGATAAGACTGGGGTGAATAAGCACCTGGTACTTGATGTGGTTAGCCAGAGGAAATGGACCTTTTACTTAAGGTTTGAACTTTAGCTTTCAAACATTCCTAGCGTGGAAAACGAGATTACTTACCCTTGACCCTCGCTTAGATATCTATGGATTAGATATAAGCTCATCCTCCCTACGCAGGCCCTATACTCCGCAACCAGTTTCTACGTACTAGAAGTAACTCATTGTGGAAAAGAGGGCCTGCCTAGGGAGGATTGTATAAGCTTAGAGTAACATATCGTTACTCTAAGGTATAAGTACTTTGTTTATGCCTCCCTCCACAATGTATCATTGTGGAAGAGAGGACAATCCCAATTATATTCAGGGGCGGATCCAGGGCGGGGGGGGGGGGGGCCTGGGGGGCACGTGCCCCCCCCCCCTAGACCCCACATCATAACAAAAATTTGAGGCAAAACTTTGATAGTTCCAATGCAAAACAATGCAGAACAAATCAAAAGATCCCTCACATATGGGTAAAATCACCAGAAAATGTACAATTTGCCTTCACCAATCCTCTCAAATAATCCAAATTTAAGACAAAAGTGAGGTTCAAAATTCAGTTCAACAAGATCAAACATAGTTTGAATCAAGGCGATATCAAATATACTCGGATATACCTAGTATTGACCGTTTTTCACCCTAATTTAGCAGAATTTAATAAATGTGTAGATCTGACTATTGTACATTTTCAGAAGATCTGACCCATGGATATATACAAAGACCCAATACTTTGCAACAGCATCCCCATGAATTAAAATTATATGTTAAATGGGATTATATGGGCTCATATCACTGGATATATCAGAGCAAAGTGAAAAGAATTACTGCAATAGACTATCAGATTATTTTTTTAATTTCACAAGTCTGGAATTCTGTCCTAGTCTAATTAAACATATTGCACTGTTTACATGTCAATAAACCATATAATATTTTAACCAGTAACATTCATCTCATCTCATGCAACTTAAAATGTGAAATCTTTAATTTCAACAAGCAAAATTTTGCCACAATTATTCCTTTAAAATAAAGAGCTCTTATGTATTTTAAAGACATTTTTTGGTATGCTAACAACTAGAAATTGAGCTAATTAGTCCCCTCCCACCACACATAAATGACCTGAATGAGGACTGCCTGTGCCCCCCCCCCCCCCTAGAGTCCACCTCCTGGATCCGCCCCTGATAGTTCGTTCGCTTTTTTACTTGGAATCGATACGTGTCCTTAAATTGTGCAACTCGAATACTTTGATTTCCTCTGGGTTTGATGGAGTAATGACCCTGGAATGCGTGTTGACCCTATAATTATATCATGCCAATTCATTGTAGATAACTCCAGTGTATTCTCTTTCCCCCATAAACTTAATTTCTAGTAGTCCTTTACTCTGATATTTCAGTGTAAACCAACTCTATTTCTTAGTTGAATCTCAAAGTAATCGAAAATTCTAGTAATCTGCGGTTGAACGAAATGGGCAATCTCTCCAGAGAACAGTTAGTAGCTTGTCAATTGCAGTGCAATGCAACATTCAATTACTCGCTGTAATTCCCCTGACCCACACACCCTCCTCACCTCGCCCTCACACCAAGTATTCCAGATTAAATCATGTCTGTAGTCGCACCCGTATCGACCAACATAGCATGTTACCATGGAAATGTGGCCACTGACCCACACCCTGGAGGAGGTGGACATAGCCTGCTGTTCTCCAGGGTATGACCTCTGTCTTAGGCGGGTGGGTCGTCGGTGGCAGGTCCATAGGCGTAATGATGATCAAATAGTTGATGCTAGCGCTCGTTGGAGAATGCATTCTGTGTCCATTATGTTGCCTCTGTGTTGCCTTGCATGGAAGCCGCGAAGGTCGTTATAAGGTTAATCCCTAGCTTATGTTATGATGCTATTCCTCTATCGCAATTCCGAAAATACTTACAGAAGAAATTTAATTATGATCGCTGCAGTTCCGACCACATGCAAATCTATACCTACAAAATGCCTTGGCCGTAAAAGAAATAGAAAATATGAAGAAAAAAATAGAATGCAACCTGCTGAGTTTGATTCCTGGAAGTAGTAAATCATGATGGTCTATGGCTTTGTCAATGTTGTATCTAAAGAAGGACTCAATTTTAGGAAACGGTATAAAATTGAATGTAAAGTGAATCAATTTGAAAAAATCTCGAATGACGGTCCCATTCAACGATCTAACAGAGATCTCGCACCCTATATTATTGTACACGTCGGGATCGCCGTCGGGCAATTTTGCTTACAGTATTTATCTAATTCAATTCAATCTCGCTATGGTATATTATAACTTGGGGTATCTATACATTACGCCTTGCCTATTATCAGGCGATTTGAAATCAACATGTAGATTTATTCACCACAAAATCTCGTTGAAACTCAACCACCAAACAGTCTCCATGGCATGACCTATTTGCGGTTTTAGGGTGAGGGCACAGGTATTAGATAGTCTTGTCGAGGATCGAGGATGGATCATTTCCCCCAAACAGCTGCGGTCTATCCGATGATGGATCATATGTATTGGTTTACCACAGATACTCCGCGACAAGAGTTAAATACTTGGGGGTGGTTAGATTGGGGAACTGACAAGCCGCGATCGAAGCTATCAGCATGAGTTCTTTCAAGTGGTAATCGGACATGTTGCTTTAAGGTAATATCCTCATTAACTTTTTAAATCTGAATTTCTAATGTTTTAGTGCATGGTTTCGTAATGTTATTACCCGTCTGCAATTGGATGTCTGGAATTTGTACCATTGAAGGTTTTTCCCTATCGGGAGGAAGCACATTAACAATTAAAGAAGGATTGGAAACCAGATTCATTTTCTTGTCAAATGGACAAAGGAATTCCGGGGAATTATTGAGGACGATTGATGCGAAGGAGATAAGAAAGAAAAATGCCTTAAAGAAACGAAGGGAGAACGGAAAGAATGCGGTTGTAACGACGTAATAACGACGTGTAGGGGCCGTAAACATGACGCCAGCCTACATCTTTGGACGTTAGCAATCCTTCAAGAATAATTTAAAGGGAAAGCTGCATGCATTAGCCATTCAATTAATGTTTCCCTGTCTCACCGACTACCTGGATATTGTAAAAGTTGTGTTTAGTCTGCGCTATCTCTCCTCTTTACATTCGATGGAGTTCCTCACTCTCAACTAATTATTTAGCACCGACTACAAGCAATACCAAAGTATTTTCAAAATTGCGATGCATTCTATAAATCAAACCACCAGTAAGGGTGAAAACAAAATAATTTGATACCGATATCAGTCATCGGACTTCCAGTACTCAGGTCAGGTTGTTGTTGACATATCGGCGCCTTACTCCAGAAATCAGAATTAAACAATGTCAACTATCCACATCCATCATTTTTAGAGACCCATTTCACATGATTCATTCACCTGATGTAAAAGGGGAAAAAACAATGATACTGTGAAAACCTTAGTGCGAATTAGAAAAGCGGACCCATAAATTAGAAGGGTTTCCACATGTCTAAACAGCGTTCTCTCTCTGCCAAGACGTGTCTGATCAATTGAGAAATATTTCATTGCTTGCTTAGCTGCTGCCAGTTTGTTTTTGGTGTGACAAGTGTGTCATCATTCAGTCCTGGTGTGCATTACATGTTATTGGGCGCTCTAGTGCTTCTACATTCTTTACAGTATTTCAATAGCAACAAGCTGTTCGCATGTGCTTTCCATGAAAGATTGCTTGTGAACAATGCGAGGAGTTGCCGTACTCGAAATGCCATTTCGAAATTGTTTCTCCTTAGGTGTCTCTAAGATTTAACAAAACATGACACCCACTAGTGTAACCAACGAGTATAGCAGGCGTCGACGAGGATTTATTTATTTATCTCTGGGTTATACCCACAATGAATAAGGAATATGGGTTTCGGGTGATTTAAAGGAATGATGTCAATATAGTAAATAGGGCATGTGATATACGAGCTGAAGCTATGATTCTGAGAGTGATAATTTTCTTAGGAATCACTAAAGGGATTATCGTTGGTTTACTTAACAGCATGTGAGTTGCACCTTGGCCCTTTTACTCTGAGAGTGCACCAAAGGTTACCCTCGCTTATTCTTGCCTTAATTCTACCTAGAGTCCCCGCTTCAACGTAATGAGCAGATTGCATCGCCTTTATAATATATCGACCATAACGCGCAAGCCCAACCTTTCATCATAAGGCCCAGGCTATTGCTTTACTCCTTTTACCCGTGACATGACAATCCAGGGCAAGAAAAAAATCCTGTTTATAAAATTGTATTTTCTAGATGTAGGCTAAGGGCCTGCCATGCACCAGTGTCAAGCCATCACTCTAATTTCCTCAACATGATGGAAGACGAGTCTGCTTAGCCATAGGCAGACAATAATGAATGGACACAATCAACTGCAATTGCACTTTCGTATAACCGTATCTGGTTATATATATAGTGCCCAAAAAATCGTACAACAATCGCCCATCTCTCTTCATAAGCCTCAAATTGTAATTGCGATTTGACATACAAAAGCCGGCTGCTCCCTATATATTACACATAATTGACAAGAGGATCACACATTTAAAGTCACAGACACCCTGTTAGGGCTCTGTATTGATACAACTTTAAAAAGTACGGGAACATGCTTGTCAAACATGTGGCGGCAAAAGTAGTATTGTGTAAGTCCCTAGTAAATGCATACACATGTACGATAATATTGTAACTGCTTCGTGTCACAATAAATCAGCACTTTGATATTTGTCAAGATTTTTGCTTTCATTTAGCGGTTTAGAGCGAGGGGGCTTCCCTCAGTTTCGAAGGACTCTCAACTCTGAGCATAGACAGTAATGCTACTTTTCAGTCATAGTAGCTAAGTGTAAGTCCATCCTTCAGATCATTTACTTCCACCCAAAGAAGTCTTCAATGGGATGGTTATTTTTATAGTTAGAACTGTCTATGGCCTTGGTGAGTGACGTACACTATTCAGCCTGCTTTTTTTTCGTTCATCAACTCAAGAATAGATTTATTAGCTGACCGATTTTACTCTTAACTGAAACCGGAGTACTTTAAATCAAACGCCTACTTGTTCTATCGTTGTTTCCATCACAGATCATGAGGTAAAACATCGTGGCCTAAATATATTGAGACATTTTCATTTTGATGGCCTGTTTTCATGTCCCTGCGTGACATGGCCCTCCGCAGACCCAATACCCATGATGCCCCGCTGCTTCATATCAAGTCGAGGCTCCGCTTAGCCGCAAAGCATGCAGGGAATTTATAGAACTTATCACGTATGAAAGATTGTATTGCGTTATTGGTTCATAGGAAGTGGCAGAATTAGAGTAGGCCTAACGACCACAGACATGTCAGTAGCTGACATATAAATCCAAATTCTTATTTCAAGCAACAGGAATATTCTGAGCAGTATATTAGCTGACCGATAGTCTGGTCTTCTGGGAGCCATCCGCACCCCAAGGCCATAGACGATTCGTAAATCTTATTTATAGGCCAAGTCAACCCACTAAAATGGAATTCTGCGTCCCAAAAATGTCTGTTCCCTTATACCTTCGATGATCTTAGAACGGATACTATCTCAGAGTAAATCCAAGGAACATCCACGGGCTGGTAGTCTGTCTGTTGAAGGACTTGGTTGTTTGGCGGCAAGTTGATGCCCATGGAAACAGCAAGAATGCATGGGACGTTTGGACACTTGCATCATATGTACATTACCAGTATTGAACATATTACTTTATTTACATGTATACATGTATTCCATTCAATCGTTCCCCCACTCCTAAATACAAGCACCAAGCACACTTAGAGCTTAGATGGGGGAAAAGACTATTTACAAATGGATAGAAGGCTAGGTTTCAGGCTACATTTTAGGGCTGAGGAAAAAAGGGAAAGTGTGATTAGTGCATGGGATAGGGAAGAATGGAAAGGAAGAGCCTGCGGGCCGAGGGAGACCCGCTCTCAGATGTAGACATGGAACCGTATAAAAATAGGGTTTAGGGATGTTTGTGGGGTAAATGGGTGGATCAATTCCTGGCTGGGAATCCCATGCTGAAGATTGGATCCCAAGCTCTCCAGGGAATGATAGCGAGGATTAATAGATGTTCAATATATGCTGTTATACTGGAGGAGGGAGAGATGAGGGGCTCCATACAACACCAGTTCTGGTGGCCACCAGTTAACAGAGCTGCTCTTTTTACTCTTGATATCAAACAGATCCCGTAGGTTTAAGTAGTAGACTTGCATCAATCCATAAATTATTTTTTTTAAAAAATTATTTATTTATACTAATACTGTGCAACCTGACGTATGTATAGTCCTTGAAGCATATCACTGCAAATTATTGTCTTATGAAAGTTTAACTACTGTAAAAACAGTCTAGGCTCAAAGTTGAGAGACTCCCTTCAAACTGAGGGAAAGCCTCTAATTGCTCCAATCCACAAAAATGCCATTATAATCCCATTAGAACCTGAAAATACCTTTAGAACGCCTACTCCGTGGCCACAATAGCCATTATCGCAGTAGGTGTCCAATCACTGACATACCATTCTTATCTTATCTGAGAGGCTTTGAGCCTAGATTGAAAAGGGGATTTGAAGGTACCCAGATGAAAAATGTATTCATATTTATCTCTCTGGGGATATTAAGTGGATTATTATGCCGCCATTGACTATCAATCAATTGTGCTTGCGTACATTTCAGATGAAACGGTAAAAGGCATTTATTGTGGGGCCTGACAATGCAGCGAATTAACCTCTTTTATGATTAAGTACCAGATATTGGGATGTTCTTCTTCCAGTGTGTTCATTCCCTGTTAGTCTCTAGCCTCGCCCGCCAGTTGTTAACACGATGCGATAATTGCGTTTCTTTAAATAAATAATGACACGGTCTTGACAAGTCTAAGGGAATTGACGCGATCACTTCTTCAATACTTCCGGGAAATTCACCCATTTCCTCTTCCCTTTTCCCATGGTGATTGGTCGCCATGGAGAGGGACGCCTTGATACAAGGACCATGGGAGTGAATCGAGATAACTATACACTCTATTCGAGATCTACTTGGAGCGTTACTCTAAGTAGGTCTCAAACAGAGTGTAGCTATAACTGTGAGATCCAACATAGCGTGTATCAAGGACGTCAGCTTTCTGCCTATAGGCTATACTAACGCATTTTCTGCACTCTATCGTTGTCATGCATACACCCTGCAAAGAGTATCCGTCTTCAAAAGTATCTTGGCGATTGTAATCGCTCTTCGTGCTTCTGAGTTAGTGAACCCGCCAAGTTGTGGATAAGAGGGGGAAAGACATGATCGTATCAAAGTTAAAAATAGGGAAATGGTGCGTGCATTTCATGCTTATCATGTCAGCAAAATGTTTTCCTGTGATCATATGAAAGCCTGGTACTTCGTGGGGTTTGTGAGATCTCTTGAACGCTTTAAGGGGTCTTAATACTTGATAATATTCATGGGATTTCATGTCATGAACAGGGGAGTGGTTACTCGTAGGGAATATTTATAGTTACTTGTGATAAAACATATTTCTACCCAATTCTTTTGAAAAGAAATGAATCGATACCAGCCTTTTTCGTGCTGTGAAAAAGCTACTCCTCAGATGAGGCCAAGATTTGGTAGTGATATATAAAAAGCTGAAAACGACCAAGGCAAAGCGATGGCACCTCAAGAAAAGAAATGGATCAATCGTTTTGCCGCTGAGGAGGTATAGTTGAACTTTAGAGATCCTAAGATACGTAAAGATGGACAATTTCATCTGGGACCTTTTGGTCTATGCATGGTGGAAAGGTCATCCCAGGGAAGTATTGAACGATTGCAATTGCAAACATCCAGTACTACCGCAGCTGATAGATATCAAAGAAGGGGTCTCTGTCTTTTAGAATAAACCCCATCGGTTATGCTCCTTTATCAAAGGTCATTTGAAAGTTCAGTTCAAAGTTGGGTGAAAATAGTTTTGTAAAAAGAGATACATCAGGAAAATCTAGTGACCTTGGGGAACGTATTGAAGAATACTTTCGGTAGTTTGGTTAGCAGCCTCGTTTTAGGAAAGACGAGGCCAGATTACTTGCCACCAGAGATTTTTGACAATTCCCGCTAGGATTTGCTTCTCATTTAAACTTCTCATGGCGAAATAACTTCATTAAATGTGGCCAACTACCCAAAGGCGTTTCTTCCAATGAGATGGCGACGTGGATTTGGTGCTGGACTTGAACAGCAATGAAATGTGCATCTGTTCTGGATTGCTCGCCTCCTGGGAAAAATGGCTGTAATTGCCAGGTTCGTATAACCACGTACCTTAACCCCAAACCTTGATTTGCTGTACTTTGGAAACAAGATAGGACCCCGGGGCCTTAGCGTAAGCGAAAATGCGTTAGTGGTCATTGAAATGAATATAGAAGCCGAGTTCTCTTATACATTTTTCTAGGGAAATGGTGAGTTTAAATACGAGTCTTTGCCCCTTCTTAAATACGAATACGAATTCGACAGTAAAGATTCATAATGACAGCGTTGAAAATTTATTCATTGGCTATAATTTTTAATAAAATTTATTACAAAAGATGCATAACCTTATATATCTGGTTGTTTTCATGCGTTGCCATTTCAAAAGTTAAACTACAACACAGAGCAATATAGGTAAAACAAAAAGATTACTACGAAGTAATTTTAAAGATTCAACTTTATGCCTACATGATATTTTCCTGACTGAGCATGCAATAACCTGCACATTTGTAACGGCATGGAATTGATTTGCTGCTACCTTAATTACAGTCTGATTATTCACCTGCAATGAAATTTAAATTAACACTTACTTTTATCAAGTTATATAAAACTTGGTAAAGTATTATCCTTTTTGATTTTGCTCATATCCCTAACACCGATGGACTTCGTGTTTTCATTTCCCTGCTCGAAAATCCTCCTTAAATTAGTCTGCGAGCTTGATAAAATGAACGACCTCTTATATGTAATTTAGAAGGCGGGTCAGGAAGCATATAGTGACTTGAGATAGTTCTCGGGCAATGTGCAGACTTAACCCCTTCAAAACTTTATTTCCATGAGTCAAATTGGTTATAAAGACCCGTGTCTGGTCGATCTTGAGAAGTCGGGAACTGCTCACAAAGGTTAGGCTCAGGCTCATCTGTGAAAGGTCAGACGAAGTGTCAAGGTCACAGCTGGGTCAACTAGGCCACGAAATAGCGCTCTGTCGTGGGGAGGAAGAGGAAGTGTTTGCGTTTGTGTGCGAGGAATATTTTCCCCGAAGAAATATGCTGGATGCTATTTTGATGTGGAGAGTCACGGTGAGCGAGTCAATAGGGTAGGGCCTCAATATAAATACAATCCGCTGGAGGTTCGCATTTCAGCGTTATTATGGAAATGTCAGAAGTCTTCTTCTGAATACCAGGAAGATGTCGAGTGTTTTGTTTGTTTTACAGCATTCAATGAAGCATATTGACCAGCAATAATGTCAATTTGGCATTGATTGACTACATTCACTCCACTTCTGTTGGTCTCAAATCGATCCGAGTCAAGTTAGATACCAATTTATGTCAGTAGGCCTATCATATATAAAAGCATTTGCTCTTGTACGCCTCAGACACTTTTCTGTTCCTTGTAATTTTCCAAATTCCCAATGCAATTTCAAGCTTGTGTATTAGTTATTATTGCTTTTGATCTTTGAGTTTCGCCTTTGCCACCCAAGGTCGTTGACATTTGACCTTGGGTTGGGAACCTCGTGGCGGATCGGCCAGGCACAGGACTGTTCATGGATGGAAATATTTAACCCCTATTCACCTTACCCCACTAAACAAACTTTTATTATTGTGTTAACTCGGTGCATATTCCCCATGCATCATGATGTGCACTTGGGGGTAATATAGATGTATGATAGATCTGCATTCAGGGGCCATTGACAGGCTGAGTAAACTAAGGGGACGGGGTATGTTATATATGATGAATGTTTAATAGTAAGAACGTTGAATATTTTAAATGAAGCCCAGAGAAAGCTTGAGGGAGAAGCCTCTTATTTTCACATTCCATAGCCGATGGGATAATTCAATTTTTTCACCAACCTTTGCTTATATGAAGGTCAAAGGTAAGACCTAGTGAAAAGGCCATTTTACGGAATTCAGAGCATGATATCTATGCAAATAGTAGAATATGGATGTATATGAGAACCAGGTTAGGTTGTACATATTTGATATATGAATAGATCAATGAGCCAGTTTCTGTCTGTCACATTCAATATTTTTTTATCCTGCTTAGTAATGGATCTTGCTCGTTCTATCCAACGTTGGTCCGAGGCACTCTGGGTTCTCCTTTCTCTTTAGATACAAGTGATACAGATATGGATCGGGAGGTCAATGCAAAGATCGAAAGGTTATACAGGTGGTCAAGCTCGTCTCTTTGAAGCTGCACGTGTTCCCCGTGTAGGGCCCAGCATCGTGAAGACCTATTGCCTCCACATATGAGTACCTCAAGCGAGTAACTCATAGGACCCTAGTACAACCTATTGGAAAAGGAGTTGGTTATTAGCCTAGATCAAAGGGCTCATCTTGAGTCACTCTTTGTGGTACATGAAACGAGAGTCATTAAGGGAATTTATACACATAGGCCATCTCAGTTGTGTGAGCCCGGTCCATGAAATTAAGAAACTCATCGCGTTTTTAACATTTTACCGCTGTTGTTATGGGGACCTGAGATGTATGTACATGTGGTACCACCAATTACAATCTGAAGAGAAGAAAGATTAGGTAATTTTTCTTCTTTTCAGGTTCATATTTTTATTTGAGCTATAGGACTAAGGATATGTTTGCTATGGGGGCATTTGTTTTGGTCAGATTGCCCAAAGGGCTTTTGTTGCATTATATATAAGTAAACTTGGTTTATCCGTTACACCATTGCTGGTCCGTCTTTGTGTATATCTGTCAGTCCGTGTAACTTAAATATCCAGAATTCCTCGAACATCTCGCAGGAATCCTGGAACTGGGGTCCAGTTTTATGATTCCCTGCTGTTGGTTAGGCTAACTGGTCGGCTCACACCTACATTCCTATAGAGGCTTGTCTCATAAACAATAACATTACACTGGTTACATTCCCGCCTTATCAAAACTACTGGCTACCACAGTGCAAAGCAAATGCATTCATGAGGCAAGGATAGTATATTCGTATTTGCCATTTAGTGTTTGAGTATGTCTTGTAAATCATGGTAGGCTTGAACTGCCTTTGTTGCTATCTTATGTCAAAAATGAAAACGGCCTTGTATTCTTATTTTACCAACGTATAATATCTTGTCACTCACCGATAACATGTTTTCTTTCCTTTTCAGGTAAGTACACTTATACTTCTGAGTCCTGTTCATTTTGCGGGTCATTCCTGGTATGGTAAGATTACCTTTTTCTAGATTTCTGGTTGGCGAATCACTAATAATGTGATGTGATATATTTCTTCATTATGTATTTTCTGTTGTGTACCATATTAAAACCCCAGGTGTATTTTTCTTGTCCTTCGCGAAAAGTTAAAACAAAGGAAACAAAACTTACAAAAGGAGTTTAAAATAATAATATCCATCACACTTTCGATTGCATGATGTTATGGTTCCTAGGTTAACATAGAAACGATAATAGAGATTGCAATAACAGTAATAGCAGAAGACGGAATATAAAGCCCCGGTCAAAAACACTCACGTACTATTCTTGAATATTGTATGCTCGCCGATAGCTGATAAATATGATATGTGGAAAGTGTGTCTGTCTTCGGATGGGACAGGTTGTTTCCGCTCACGTTATCTGTCTACATAGGGGGTATGTACATATATTTGTCATCGCTGGATACCTGGTATTCATTTATGATACATTGCCATGACGCCGCTGACACTCCGTGAAATGAATTTCTCATTCAGGTGCATTTTGTTTGAGTCGGATCTTTCACTGAAACCCTTTGGTGAATCTCGCCTGTCCCACCTGCTAGGTATTTAGAGAGGTTTAGGTCTTTAATTGGTCCATATTCAAGTGACCCTTATTATTGCTTCTGTGTCCATAGTAACATGTCATTTTCTGCTTTTGATTATGTATGTGCATGTGCAGATAGTGCCCTCCGTATCATATGCCCTGCTCATGTAAACGTGATTTTTTCCTTTGAGCCCCCTCGAACATTCCTATGACAGGCTATGTAAATCTCTCTGTTGTCTCTCCCTTTTCTCTTCTCTCCCCCTTTCTCTCTCCCGTTCTCTCTCTCTCTCTCTCTCTCTCTCTCTCTCTCTCTCTCTCTCTCTCTCTCTCTCGGTGTCTGTTTTATTTCATATAGTTCGTTCCTATACAGATGTGTGAATGGTGAGATCCAAAGGATATACAGTAGCACTTTTCTTTGAGCAGCTCTCATCATTGCCCCGATTGTATGCTTCAGACAAATTATTCCTTGTCTATCAATATTCAGTAGTGGCAGATAACATGGGAATGGCTGACAGGCATAGATAGTCTGATCCCCCATCAAAGGTTGTAGGAGGCGCGGTTGCTGATAGGCTGCAACCATCTATAAACCAGGAGGGGGACATGCTTGTGAGTTTTATCTGGGTTTCGTCATTTCCCCATCCTTCACTTGAAGGGGGATTTATTGTGGCCTGCAGGATAGTGGGGACGAGTAGCTTATTTCCTGTAATAATTATTCAAATATGCGAGCGACCCCACATTTAGATTTCGTCCTGTAAAGAAACTCCTGGAGCTGAGGAACTTTCTTGTTCTGACTTGGAAACTTGAATTTCTTTTAACTGCTCTCATCGAAAGTGCTCTGTGGTGTATGGGTGTGAAACGCTTTGTAAATCTAAGAATAGGTTTATGGTCATTCATAATAGATACAACTAATAGAGATTTTGACAATTACCGTTTAATTCGCGTTATTATCGCATGCCTGTTCATGATTCCTATTATTACAACTCCATTTCTTTTCTTTGTTGGGCTACAGTACTTGCAGGTTTAACATGACTACATTCCGAAATTGAATATTTGAGTAATTTAATTCGCCATTGCGTTTTGGTCATGTTCATTGGAAGTAATACGGTAGTGACCCACCGCCTTGACTCCCTAAGCCTCTTGTATGATCTATAGCTTTCAGCATCACATCAGAGAGAATTTAGTGGAGTTAGAAATGAGCTGATACCTTACATATCGCAGGTGGCTCTTCACATGTAGACATAAAAATGATTTATTGGGGCTGTAAATAGATATGGAGATTTATAAGCGACATGTTGTTTAGTGGATCTGGGTAGCACCTATGAAATAAAAGAAAATTTATGGCCAAATTATGAATCCCACATCCTCGAGGTGTCAGACAAATTGGCCATGCTGCTAACCAACTACCAACCAAGTGTGTATGCCAAAATAGTATTTTCCAAAGTTCGCATTTTGTATTTCAGACCCATTATGAATAAATTATCAGTCAATTTTACCGTGTCCGTGTTGCACAAGTGATAATTCAAATATTCCTTTTGTTGAATATGTTCAAAGAGCTATTCGGACCTATTCTGCTCAGGTCTTTTTAGTTCTCACATTCCCACCATAGTGAAGTCCTGTTATCTTTGCACCAGCGCTGTTTCCGAATAAGCGAACATATTCCAATATCGACCAAATACATCATTTATTTAACAAACCGTCAAACAGTAGGAAACATTTTGATATATGGACATGTTGGCCGACACGCTAAAAAATGGTTATCGTTCTCTTATCCGATGAGGAATAACAGTTTGTCATGATTCGATCTACTTGCTCATAGAAAGCCTGAACACTGATTACTAAAATCTTTCGACTGCCATGCTTCTTCGATATCGCATGACTATGACACTATCTCATAGCTATGACTATTGGTATCACGCCGGATCCAATATTTTATCTTAACGTGTGTTTTGGATATATCCGAAACAAGTGAAACGACTCTTGTGATTCAGTGAAGCTCCCTTTATTTTCTTCAAATTTAAAGTACGATTCTATCCCCAAACTACGCGTTTCTACCAAGATGGGTAGTAAAAGAACAGAACAGTAAGTAGAAAATCTTAAGTTGTTGATACATGTTATCTGAGAGTACAGCATTAACTTTTCAACATGTTAATCTTCCGAAACCTTATAACATTACTGATCACATGATATCCGGCTTTATGCGAATTGACGTTATGAGTGATCAGAGCCAACCTACATGATTAGCGTTATCTACTCGTGTCTGGTGGACATCCTTCATAACCTTTGGCTGGGTCGAAAACATGTGTATCTATCACAGTTATACACTCGAGCCAAGGCAAACTTATTTCCCCAGACATATATCAACGTTTGATATACATGTGGTGTAATATTTTCGGTATTATATGAGGGTCTTATCTCAATCTGATTATTTATCGGTGATGTGTAGGTGTGCATTGCTCCCAATAAACCGATACCGATATTTTTCGCGCCATTTTGGCCGAAGTAACGATCGATATTTCTTCAATATTCTGAAATATCGTTGGTTGGATTAAATCGATGGTCAGGACTCTATTAACGCATTGAGAGTATGACTAGCAAACATTCGTACACATTTATTTCTCACTAATCGGCGATGACACCTGAAATATTTGGAATAATGCTTGTACAGGTGGATTTCAGGAGTGAAATACGGATATTAACTTGGAACTGTGTTTCTAGTGGCCCCTACTCCAGTTCATTAGTAAACAAATTCCATCCTAAACTCCACTCTCCATTTCACTCCCGTATCTAGATCACGTAGTCAACAAATACTTCAGGTTTGGAATAATTGGGTTGATGTATTTATGGACGAAACCTTTGCAGGCTATTTGGACGTGGGCCCCTAATGTCCTCCTGTTTAGTCTGTCCGTCTCCGGGGTAGTTTACCTGCCTCTCGTCCGTCTACAGGTGGGTAGTTGTAATGTGCATCGGTGTATGAAGAACACGTGGAGGCATGACCAGGGCCAGATGGAGAAGCAGAAGGACAATTTATGAAATGGATGGTGGAGGAGGATGACTTGCTGAGTGCTGCTTAGAAGGGTTATATGGGGATAGGGCGTTCTACAAGTATGGTACTTCAGCGCCTTAAATTATGTCTCGTCCATCACGTTAGTGTTCGAGACTCTACGAGATGTACGCGCATGCGCGGCACACGTCAGTCCACGCGCCTTTTTCAGACACGGCGACACGGAGTTTTCAGGTTGGGTAAGTATTTACCTATTTATTTCCTAGAATTCAAGTTTAATTACTTGTTTTTCTATTTGGGAGGTGGCATGGATCGAAGATCACCACTTAACTCCCCTGAATTACATGTACAGTTACCCTGGTGGTCGTGAATAACTGTCGTTATCATTTTTGCCTTCAGATCTCCATGCCGAGGATAACTCGCAACAGTAGAGACACGGGTAGTTTCGAGCTGGGTAATCAGCAGGCGCAAGAGCAGCTCTATAGACAGTTACTACCTGGGAGAGTTCCTCCTAAACTCAGAGCAAGAAGGAAAATGGGTGACAAGAATGGTGGTGCCGACAAGACGGCGGAGAATAACACCAAGGGACCTGGAGGAGACGCAGCCAATATGGCGGCCACCTTACCGGAGCACAAAGTCCCGGAGGCGGCTAAAGGCCGAGGGGAAGACCCGGACATTCTCAAGCTAGTTTCTGATCTGAGGAATGAAGTTCTACATCTCCAAGCCCTACAGCAGGGCCCCATGAATCAGGGCCCCCAAAATCAGATGAACTGGGATTATAATTATGGTTACGGTGGTTATAACCAAGGATATAATGGAGGATTTAACGGCTTCAACGCCTATGGCCCGCCTCGTGGTCCCCCTCCTATGCCTCCCCAGCCTCGTGGCCCGCCACCCTTCTATGGGGGCCAGTCGAGGAAACGATTTAGAGAGCACGATATCTCTGAAACTGACTCTTATTTTGGCTACTATGATGATGATGAGGAGGATGAGGAGGAAGATGAGGATAATGTTAACATGGAGAATGATAGGGAAGAGAAAGCTAAGGATAATGAAACTGTTCTTAAACAGCTGGCTAAACAGCTTGCGGGGGAGGAAAAAACCCAGCAAAAGGAGGTTCCCAAGGAGCCTAAGCATCTCTCCGAGGTGGAGAAACGCACTAAACTTCTCCTCAAGGAAAAAGAGGATGAAAAGGTGGGTCCAGACCTCTCTGAAACTTGTCTTGATATGATAACAACTTGGTTCCCCAAACCTTGTAGACCGAAAATTGAAGAAACGTTGGCTAAGTACCCTAGGCCAGAAAACGCCGACTCGCTTAAAGTCCCTAAAATTGACAGAGCCTTGTGGGGAGTGACCCCTGAAAATGGAAGAACGGCAGACAAAAAATTTAAGTACATGCAAAGAACGATTAATGCCTCAGTAACGGGAGTCATGGAGGTGTACACGGCTTCCACTAAACATGAACTTGCCGACCTTGCCCATGTAGCAGAGGATCTGGTGAGAATGTTGCTTTTTGTATCCCAAGAGCTGAATGATAGGAGAAAGGAGGCCCTTAAAACCCATGTGGATCAAAGATATGCGGGTATCTTGTCTCACGCTACCCCCTCGTCAGCCGACTGGCTGTTGGGAGGAAACTTAAAAGAATCTTTGGAAGAGAGTGATTCGGCGTACAAAGTCAGGAAGAAGCTTGAGAGATCCGCTAGGGGATCAGGAAGGGGAGGCAAAAAAGGAAAAGGCAGGGGCTTTAGAGGTGGTCGACAACAACAAGCCTTTGGGCAACAACAACAACAAGGCCAATACCAGTTCCCCCAAGGCCCCGCTCCCTACTGGCAGCAGAACCAGGGTTACCAACAGCCTCAAATGCCCCAGCAACAGCAGCAGCAGTTCAGGCCCAGAAACCCGAACAGCCAGGGCCAACCTCGCCAGAATTTTCAGCGAGGGGGGGCTGCCAAGAAATAGTTGAGACGGTGAGTCCCCCTCATTTCTGCTTTCTTACATTCAGAGCTGGAAATATTGTTTACTTTTTGGATGAATGGTTGAAAATAACTAATGATAATTGGGTATTACAAATGGTGCTAGGGGTGCACATCCCTTTTGACTTTATGCCTTCTCAAGAAGTAGCTCCCTCGGCTTTTAAATCTTCTGGTAAACATAAGGATATCCTAGAACAGGAAATATTTGCCCTCTTAAACAAGGGTGTGATAGAGGTAGCCAGGGAAGAGCAGGGCCAATACCTTTCAAATGTTTTCCTGCGCCCGAAACCCAATAACAAATACAGAATGATATTAGACCTATCAGAATTGAACAAATTGGTTCATTATGAACATTTCAAAATGTTTAGTCTTCAGGCTGCGATTGACCTAATGATTCCGGGGATTTACTTGGCTAGCATTGACCTCAGTGACGCTTACTATTCTGTGGCAGTTAGGCCGGAATTCAGGAAATTCCTTCGGTTCACTTGGAAAGGGGTTCTGTACCAATACACTTGTATGCCTAATGGCTTGGCCTGTGCCCCACTAATTTTCACGAAACTTTTATACCCAGTGTTTGCTACTCTTAGGGAACAAGGTTCAACCTGTTTCCCTTACATAGATGACTCTATTACAATGGAAATGTCTTATGACAAGTGCAGGGACACTACGTTTATCTTAGCTGAACTGTTAACCAAATTGGGGTTTTTCGTACACCCGGAGAAATCAGTCTTTTCTCCAGCAAAGAAACTAGTCTTCCTGGGTTTTTGGTTAGATTCTGAAACCATGACAGTATATCTTACACAGGAAAAAAGGGAAAAGATGTTGAGAGCCTGCTCGGACTTACTAAACAAGACAGAAATGACGATAAAAGAAGTGGCAGGTCTAGTGGGCTTGATTATAGCTTATGCGGTAGCCTCGGATTACGGAGGTAACCATGTAAAAGAACTTGAGTGTGACAAAATAGAAGCCTTGAAGGTCTCAAAAGGAAATTTTTCGGCATTTATGACCCCCTCGGTAAAAGGCAGGGAGAATGTTTTTTGGTGGAAAAACAATGTAATGACCACCTACAGGAATATTAGGAATATAGATCCAGATTGGATCATGTATACAGACGCCTCTAATGCTGGCTGGGGGGCGGAGCTAAACGGGACCAGGGCCAATGGTAGATGGAAAGAAAATGAACTAGAATGGCATATCAATGTGAAAGAATTAGCTGCGGTGCTCCTAGGATTACTTAGCCTCTGCAAAGTAAAGAATGCTTGCATTAAAGTAATGACTGACAACACGGTTACGGTAGCGTATATAAACAAGCTAGGAGGAGTAAAGTCTAAAGACTGCCAGTGGGTAGCAAAGAAAATTTGGAACTGGGCGGAAGAAAACAGGAATTGGATAGTGGCAGCCCACATTCCGGGAAAATTGAATGAGATTGCAGATTTTGAATCTAGGAACTTTTCGGACAATGTTGAGTGGGGCCTCAACAGAGATATCTTTAAACTGGTGTGCTTTTCTTTGGGCTCCCCCTCTTTTGATTTATTTGCATCTAGACTGAACAATAAAACGAAACGTTATTGTAGCTGGGGACCTGACCCTGGTGCTGAACTAACTGATGCTTTCACCTTCTCATGGAATAAAGAGTTACTTTATTTTATTTTTCCCCCTTTCAGCCTCGTGGCGCGGGCCTGGCAAAAGATCATGAGGGACAAGTCCGAGGCCATCCTGGTGGTTCCGGACTGGCCAGGCCAGAGTTGGTACGCCCTCGCTCGAAACACAGCAACAACAAGGTTAAAGGTACCCCGAAAGAAAGGAAACCTGACTCACCCAAACAAAGAGAAACAGAAAGACCAAATTA
This sequence comes from Sthenelais limicola, assembly GCA_942159475.1. Taxonomy (NCBI): domain Eukaryota; kingdom Metazoa; phylum Annelida; class Polychaeta; order Phyllodocida; family Sigalionidae; genus Sthenelais; species Sthenelais limicola. The sequence continues at coordinate 62,222,093 of OW804097.1, read as the reverse complement.
CGTCAATCCCCCTCATTGCCTACCGTTACTCAAGCGAAACCTGTTAAAACAAGGCTACTCCATAGAAACTGCGGATCTGATGCAGTTTGGATGGAGGGAGGGAACCAGAAAATCTTACAATGTGTACCTTAAAAAGTGGATGGAATTCTGCTGTAAGAATGATTTTAATATGTTCGAACCTTCAAAAAGAAACTTTACCGATTTTCTCAGAATCCTTTCCGAGCAAGGTATAGCTCATGGAACGTTAAATATGGCCAGATGTGCTATTTCAGCTGTAGCCCCGTCGGTGGCGGGCTTTACCATAGGAGAAGAAAGGCATGTAGGCCTATTAGTGAGAGCGGTGTATAATCTTAAACCGCCTAAACCCAAGTATGATGCCATGTGGGATGTAAATATAGTGCTTGATCTTTTTAGACGATGGGGTAGAAACGAGGAACTTGACCTTAAAAACCTCACCTTAAAAACTACTGTTTTATTATTGCTCACGACGGCCCAAAGAGGCCAGACAATTTGGAGAATAAGTGTCGAAGGGATTGAATTTAGACAATGCGGAGTAAAACTTCACATGAAGCACCTCCTTAAACACAACAGGGTAGGTGACCCCCTTGATGTCATTGACCTCCCAGGCTATAAAGAGGATAAGAGAATTTGCCCGGTCAGATGTCTGACTGAATACTTAGATAGGACAGAAGGAATAAGAAACGGCAAAGACCAGCTTCTGCTAAGTTACATTTGGCCGCACGGCCAGGTTTCTCGATCCACAGTGTCTAACTGGACGAAGAAACTCTTAGCGCTGGCAGGAGTCAATACAGAGAAATATAAAGCCCACAGTACAAGGGGTGCTGTGACGTCAAAAGCCCTAGCTTTGGGTTTAAACATGAACATTCTGCTTAAACAAGCATCTTGGAGAAATGACAGAACATTTGCGAAGTACTATAACAAGAAGATAGAAGGATCAACCGATACGGTGGCCTATACTATCCTTAAAGATAAGAAAACGAAGAAGAAAGTGGTGCGCACGAAGAAGAAATAGGGTAAGATTGAACTCCCCTATTAATTAATTATGATTACCTTTATTTCGAGTATATTTTTCGGTTACTCAGGCTCCCTTTCGGGGGTTTTGCCCTGCTTAACCGGCCGTATGTGCCTATATGTTTTGATATAGTTTCATACGTCTAGTGAAAACTCCTCTTTATTATTAAAGATATGGTTTAATATCTAAAACGAGGGTTTCAGGAGACATTCGGGCCCCCTAGTGGGACTACGAAATCTCGTAGAGTCTCGAACACTAACGTGATGGACGAGACATAATTTTACAGTTAACCGAGACTTACCTGTAAGTTGAGGATTAAACCTGTAATTATGTTGAGGACATCACGGTGTGTTCTGACTATACGCCCTCCCGACCGACCCCTCTGTCTTCCAACAGAGCTGGGCAACAGGGTGAAGGCTATATATATATATTTTTATTTATATGATGTTAATCACAACTTACCTAAGTCTCTTAGGTTAAATGTCTCGCCCTTTATTTCAAACAGATTTATTAAGCATAAATCTTGTTGGGGCTGGGATAGAGTTTTTCACTAGGAAACCCTCATGTATCTTTAAAACCTGACGTGTGCCGCGCATGCGCGTACATCTCGTATAGTCAGAACACACCGTGATGTCCTCAACATAATTACAGGTTTAATCCTCAACTTACAGGTAAGTCTCGGTTAACTGTAAAATTGTATAGTGAAATATGAACGAATATCATGTTATATTATAGAATGGGTCAATGGACATATCGGGATATGCCATAATTTGCCATTGGGTAGAAAGGAGTACAAACATCCCTGAAATAGCTATATCGGTCGGATCCCGCTAATTCTTGAAATAGAGGCATACATCTTGGGGTGTAATAAATAGAGATATACATGGACGTTTTGGAGATGAACATATGTTTTGTGTTGGAATTGGTTAGGAGCAGTACCCGAAATGTTGCTTCATTTTGTCACGCCTGTTAGAGTCGACCAAGGGAGCACTACCAGGCTCGGCAGGGCTTTGCAAATTGGCGTAAGTCTAAGTTAGCTATAAACTGGGTTTGTTCACTGGACCAGATAATAGGAGAGGCTCAGATTGTTTATTTTAAACCATTGGGATCAGCTAGGCTTGAATGGGTATTTAGTAAGTCTGGGAAATAATTCTATTTAAAATGTCTGGGAAATAATTCTTTTTAATTCAAAACCATAACACAATGATCAAAACTGTGGACGATGGCTATAAATGGTTTTGCAATTGACATTGGTAAACATTAAAAAACACCGAAAGAATCTTTTTGAGTGGCATTAGCACTTTTCAAGGGCGCAAAGTAATTTCCTAACTTAAATCAACGAAACTTTCCTACTCAAAATAGCCTGGAACGCTAAGAATTTCACGCACACATTGCAAGTACCACCAAGTACCTATAACCTGTGTGTTCATCCATGGTATTAACATGTAAAGTTCAAGTTCAAACTGACATGTTATAGGTTGAAACATGAATCATTGAAGTCTCGACGCTCATATCGTAGGACATCCCGCCCTTAACGCCTTATAGTATCACTGAACTTTTATATTAGATTTACAAGTAAAAATAACTAATTTAATGTTATGTTCCGTCTATACACATCTAATACAAGATCTGTTTATAGACTTAAAAATAGGGCTTCATCTCATGACCTTGTGTGTCGAGCAAAGGTTGTATTGCTCTTTTTCTGTGTCCTTGACTTACATGGATGAATGGGGATGCCCCCTAATCGCCTTGGAAAGAAAGGACAAGAAAGAAGTCTACTTATGTGCTGACAGTACATTAAGGCTTATGTTCCTCCATTTAGCAGTCTGTCTACCTATTGCTTCTCGTGAATGGCATCTACAATGAGTTTGGGACATTTCTATTGCACTATATATGACATTTCCGTATACATGATAATACTTATCTTTACACTGAATATAAGATGGCAAAATAAACCCTTCGGCATGATATTCCAAGTCAAGCATTATTATAAGTCCAACATCATTTTAATTATCTTACCTGTAGGCATTTTCTATATTCACATATATGAAAGTACTTTCCAGTGACGCAATCCTGCTTCTCTAAGTACCTCAAGAATCCCCATAAATGCTGCAGAAGCCAACTTATCCCCAAGTATTGGTTATTGACTTAGACTTGTCGCTGTGAGCATCTTGGTGCTAGAAGTTCAGGATGTGTTTTAGGCGATATTCTTCAGCTCTAGTAGAGAGACTTATCTCAACTTTGCTGACGACTCAGGTCTTGTTTCTCCTGAGATAGCGGCTTTAAAATCCAATTATTGGGATTGGATAACTGTTCGTCAGTGCCACGTCTAGAAAGGTCTGTATTGCTTGCAAGATCTTTGTATCTAGAGTAGGAAGCAGTTGACTTGTAAAGCAGGTGTTTCCCTGATGTTGAGTGTGAACTTAAAGGTTATTTTGCCTTATTTTGTTCCGACTTGATATTAACGATAGTAATTATGCTCTTTAATGGAGTGTTTATTTCGGAAATCAATTGACTATAATTGTATAGTCATACTCATGTATGGTCCTGGGTATGACCTTAAAGTGCTTTTCTGTCTCTCTCTCTCCCCCTTCTTCTCTTATCTCTTATTTCATGGGTATGATCATAAACTGCCTCCCTCTCAGCTCTCCCGCCCATATTAAAATGTGTTGAAAAGGGATTTCACATGGTGGGGGTGGCGGAGCGGATCCTGAACTAAGCAAGGTGTTCTTCCTCTTCTCCTGGACTGATGTAATCTATTCATAATTATGATATATTCGTGAATGACGTGATTCTTTTATGCAAGTTAGTGATCCCTGTGGCAGCAACCATCGCATATAGTTCATTCTATAGGGTGCTGCATGGTGGTATTTGGTAGAGGTATGACTGTTAACCCCATTCCGTCAGTCATACCTCGTAAAAGAAAATAGATATGTTTATCCCCATAATTCTCTCTTTTTGGAACTGGAGTTCACAAGTGATATCCATTCGGCTCACATGTCTAAAAATGCTTTATTCCTGTACCTATAGCATAGCACTCTTTGGTGTAGAGAAAGCGACCGTATCGAAATACGTGTCTGTGAATAGGTCTATTTTTGTCTGAACCAACACACAGGTTGGTAACCAAGCCTGACTTTGAGCTTTCATCGCTTTTTCTCTGGGGACCATGTCTCAACGAAAGTAGTTTGGCTTTCAATGCGATCATAGATTTTGCACATTTTATCCCCTCAATAAAGCTACTTCCATCCTGTATATGTGTCTATTTTTTATATTTCCCTAGATACTTGCAACACGCCAAACTCATTCATCTAATCACTATACCTTGTAGAAGGTCCTATAGTTTCTTTTACACGGGCAATAAATTTCACAGACACGATACCTTCTCAGAAGTATAAAATGCTATTGGGATTCAATGCATAAATAGTTCATTTATCGTGTTGAATACACAAGCGAGAATGAATGTTTAACTAATTAGTTTATTTGCCAATTTCTAGGGAGGATTTCTACGTAACCTCCATTCACGCCACATTCAAGAAAGTTTATCAATGTTTAAATGTCATTTTCCTTTTGGTCATTCTGTCTGGACGTACAGTTGCTCCATTATGGTGTCTGGATAGGCTAAAAGTCTAGTGTTATACTTGGTCTCCGTGGCCAAGAGAACGGTATCCTTTAATGTACCTGTGCTCGGCCATACTATCTTCCTCCTTCGCTATGGGAGACAGAGTATACTTTAACAACGATCGCTGATTGGTTCGGGTGAGAGGGGGGGGGGGGGGCGGAAGTACCACACGACGCAGGAAGCGAAGAATTCTCATAGAAAAGACGAGGTACTCCGCATGTGTAAGCCCGTCACGTGACATCTGTATCCTGCTCATATTTAATCAGAGGATTATTGGAAGCGGTTATGGCGGTCGTTTCTGGTCATCGTTAATAGAAAAGATCATTAAATGTTTGTTTTTGTTTTGACATAATTAGACTCGGTAAGTGAAACATGCTAAGTCAAGAGTGCGCAGCAGGCATAGTTTGTTTTGATTATGATGAGTTTGATGGTGCCTGTAGTTTGGTATATTAAGATGAGAATTGTATTTTTATGAAGATGGATTTTAATTACATGCCAAGATTTTGCTATGAAATCGATGTATAAAAATTGCATATATCATACACCACCTGTGTTCAGCCAAATTCATACTCAATAACATCTTATTGACAAATGGTAGAATCACCCATCTGTTCTCCCCCTTGGCCTTGCCCAATGTCACTATTTGTATAAAGATTATGATCTATAGACAGTTTTCTGTGCACCCGCCATATAGTGAACTGCGAAGCCTTCGTGTTGGTGAGAATGGAAAGATGATTGATGATTTTGTCTGTATTCAATTTGAATGAAATTATGAAGAAGAAAATGACTTCAGCTCCATACATTGACCGATATCTGCTTAAAGAATATATTTGAAACATCTTGTCACAAAGTGAAGATGAGAATAACAATCGTGTTAACAGCAGCGGAATCTATTTCCATTCTTTTATTTTCCTTTAGTTCGAGATGTGATATGCGCAGTGGTGTGTTACAAAGGATTGGTGTCGAGGTGGCAGGAGAAAGTAGTATAGCAAAAGCTGCCATGGCCACTGGCAATTGTTGTTGCGGACTGGATATAGGTTTCAATGACAGCAGCCAAGACTTGTCCAAAGTGTCTTTTACCCCCACCTGGAAGGGACCTGACTGTGCATGCCATGCAATCCATTAGTTCTTTTTATTCATAGACAGGCAGATCGAATCATTATATTTTCAATCTCAACCAAATGTACCCTCGAAACTCCTGAGAATGTCCTTATTCAATCGACATCCATTATATAATTATATATAGAGAGAATGTTATCCTACTACAAGCTGTTTTTTTAAGCAAAAGTCCTTGAAGTTGCTACTCAACGGTGACCTTCCTCGCTGAAATTCATATGATGACTGGATGATTGAAAGGAGCAATATTGTATTGCTGTTATCAGCCGTCTCTAACATTGCTGCACCTGGCAGTTACTGGGACCTTTGTGGCACCAATTCTTCATATGATCCCATCATTTACCACTTACCCTGGCCGTGCTAAGTGCTGCTGAGGGCTATTGTGAGTAGCTATTTTCTGTGCGAGTGAATGGTTTCGGGTTTCTGGCTGCGAAATGTACACGATGGTAAGGATGACTGGAAGAGAAATGGACTGTATAACCACCATTATAACGCTGCCAGAGAACGACCATTGCTACGGATGTATATATTATATATAGCTCAGCACACTATTTAAATATCTTATCTTTTCAATAGTGTTTTAGACATAGAATTGAGAAGCGCTGAGAGGGAATGTGATTACAAATTTATGCCCCTACATATAGTTGTTGTCAGTTAGTCCCATTCGTTTCTGTTGTGAATGGGCGTCTGCGGTTTTCAAGCACAACAGCCCTCACTGATAGAAATGTGAACCTCCCAAATACTAAAAGCTAGTGAATCCCCGCCCAGTACCCTAGTAGACAGTAGCATTCGGATAGTATATGGCCCACCAGTGGCATAGCGGGTGGACCATAGGTGGTTTCCACCCGCTATCAACGGAATTCTTGCACAGAGGATAGCAGGAGGCCCACTGGTGGCAGCCCATAGGTGGCTAACGGGTGGTTCACTGGCAGGTAGCGGGTGGTTCACTGGTGGCATACCACCCACAGATAGCAAGGGGGCCATCTTCGGCAAGCCACTATCTGCCATAGGGGTATAGCACTCCATACTAGGGTGGATCGTGGGTGGCTTTTGGTCCCTATGGAATTTATGGGGTCGGTTTTTGGGTGGGGTGCCATCCTCTTTTAGGGGTGGGTGGGGGTGGGGGCTATGGTTTTCTATTATTGCTTTTATTGCTGAAATAACATCACTTTTCATCAATTTATTCAACATATTCCTATGGTGTGGATAGTACTTTCCCTTATTCTTCAGTGGGTATTCCAGGATACTTTCTTTCTTCCTTCTATTCTCATCGCCCCTAAAAGAATAAAAGTTGTACAATGTTAAGTAAAGATATATATTGAATTTAACAATATATGAAGATAGGCCATGTGACCTGTTACAGAAACGTGAGTCACAAATTGATATTTCATTGATTTAAGTGGTTTATTACCATTACCAAGATTGTTGCAGCTGGAATGTTCTCATTTTTTTAATATGGGATGTGTTACGTTGTTTGAATACATGCCCCTAATTTCAAGCCAGTGTATTAAATATAATCTTTGCATTTCTATAAATCACCCTACGGGGTATATTTGATTACTTTATTTGTCTACCTAGAAATATTGCAAACAATTTTTTTCAAGCATGAAACAAAACGTTTTTTTCACCTGTGACTCATGTTTCTGTGACACATCACAAATGTGATATAATAGGAACACAAAGCAATTAACTCACACATTCCTGAAGGTAGAATACACTGACTTGACCGTTGAGGGCTTGCTGGGCCTAGCTAGTCTGTAATCATATGAATGTTTATTTAAGGGCTTATGTGCGCCGCTCAACTGTCACTGCTAGACTGTAAACCTACTGTAATACAGGCTTGGTGGGTTCTACAATCAGATAGCTTGGCCTTGTGCCTTACATGTAATTAATATCTTCCTGTAATTTCCCGCCCGTAGCATGCTCATCATCTGTAACCGTTTTCTGTAAGAAAATAAAACAAAGGGTTTAGAGGGACATGATGAGCGTGGCAAAATTATGGGGTTCCTTTATGGTGGACTGAGGCTATAGAAACCCAGGAAAAAGAATATTGAGTCTACAAACTGGTGTAAGGTTCTGATTTAATATGTGGTCGCTTCATTTTTGTTCTGTAGTGCGAAATTGTATGCTTTAAATCCTATGATATATCAATGCATGTATGATGTAGATTGATGTAGACCTGTAAATAAAACTACAATTACTGATTACATCTGATATACACATCTAGCAGAAGATATGAATATGAGTTAAATGCCCGTCTGTTGTCTATAATTCAAATAGTATCTTATCAATGTAACTTGTACTATTTAAAAAGCAAGAAACTACTGTATGATATAAATAATGCATGTACATTTTAATATCGATTTAGAGGGTTAGAGAAATGAACAAGAATTAAGTAACTTACCTCCACCCTCATACCACCCTAGCTGTTACCAGAAATGTACGTCCTTCTCCTCTGTTGACCAGAAGTGCATTGGCTTTAAGCCTGGTTGTTTGTTATGGCTATACCCTCCCCGCTCCCCTCAACCCACCCCTATCCCACCCCCAAACACAATTGGATTTCTGTGTGCGTCTCCTTCCCCCATCACTTCCCCATTGTATCTGGAACTATTATTGTATCAACACCTCTCCTGTATTCCCACAACAAGGGAAGATAGAACAAATAAAAGTTTCAATACATTGGCAATTAGGAATAGACCAAGGAATAGACAAGCCAAGATGTCTGGTAATATCCGTGTGTCCATGACTTGATGTTACAATTACTTTGACACCTTTTCGTGCAGATTTAAATTCGCGCAGAAAGGAATCCCCATACCTTGTTTATGTAATAATTATACCTTTCACGCAGGATGTATTTTCACGCACAAAGGTCAGTCGGCTAAAATAGTGGAAATAAATACTGTACAAGCATTAATACATAAGCAGTATACAAATCTCACTAGGTCCCTTTTTCTGTCGACACATATAGATAGAATTATAGATTCAGGGTAGGGAATATCCTTTTCTGGAATTGGGATTGGAGAGTATTTTGGGTTTGGATTTGGGATTTAATATATTCTGGCATGATATTTGGAAATATAATTTGCAAAACAAGGCAAGAATGTCCTCTCTATTAACGATGACATGAGTGTTTATAGCATAATCTAGATAATATTGAACAAGCTAAATTACTGGGTCACCATTCTCTACACCATTCCCTGGATTGCTCTCTCACCCAGGGTGTCGCCACATACAATACTTGTTTTAGCACATATAAAGCTAGCCATCAACCCATTCAAGTGTACAGCTGATATATATATGCCGGTATATATGGCTACCTCAGATGGGAAGCCAACTGCTGATATCCAGTGGGCCCTATTAGGCAAACCGAAGGTGGTATGCCACTTGCTGACCAGTGGAGGGCCCTATTCGGCAAACCACCAGTGGTATGCCATGTGCTAAAGAGTGGCGAGCCACCTTAGGCAAACCGATGGGTGGTTTCTATCTGGTGGCTCTAAGGTGGGCCATAGGTGGTTTGCCTATGCCGAAGTGCCGAATATTTACCACCCCTTTTCAGTGGGTGGCAAGAAGGGGGCTACTTGCTAGGGATATTATCTGGCATGGAATTGCGTGTGCCATGGATGGCCTCGCATGTAGAATGACATGTTTTACATGCCCGAGGTGATGGATTGGTTCTCCTTGTTATCCCTGCGGCAATTATCTAAGCAGATTGACACTTGTTGCGAGTTGGAGTGGTAACTGGTTATGCGTTCCTGCATGCTGTCTTGGACTGCTAGGCTTGCACTCAGAGTGCTTTGACAGTAATATCCTTAAAGAAATAGTAAGGGTGAGTTCCATTTTTCGTTTGGAAGTACTGGGGCTTTCCATTACCCGCGTATTTACGTCAGCACCCGAACAAATCTTACTCTTTAAACAAATTTGAGTTTTCCCATATTCATTAAAGGAACGTATGCATGTAAAGTTTGTTAGCCCTCCATTAATTACCCTGTGGAAGGATGACGATCGAATTAGAGGAAGTCCGAACGGGAACTCACTAATAATGTACTGATAACACGTTGCAACTATTTTAGCTGAGAACATCTTGTTGGTAGTCCATATAACCACATATATTCAGTACGGTCCGAATGCAGGCAGTGTGTCCTGGTACTTGGAACCATTTAACCTGAGTTTTATTACAGTTGATTGAGTATTCCCTCATTACCTCATTCTCGGTAAATGGTCTATTCACTTACTTGAGGACAATGAGACATTCGTGACAGCATTATTTCGTGAACGCTTCCATTTATTTACATGTTAATAAAACATGTCACATTATCGTGATGGATTATCGTGCAAATGAACTGGGTAACTCTCGTGATTAATCCTAATGTACTCTAGCCTCCCAGCATGTTCCATTCTATTATGGTTAGTTATGGAAATTGTACGTAATATACATGCCATAATGGTGTCCTACAGCCTGCACACATCATTACGTAATTAATAGTGATTAGGAACTTTTATTGTTATTAGGATTAAATTGATAAGTTGAGCTGAATTTAAATTATATCGACATAAAATTTAAATTATTTTGAATTAATTTAATTTACATGTTTCGCTTTGTATTGTCATTTCCAGCTATAGGGGTAGAATTAACAATTGTCCGCAGACATCAAAATTTCGCATCTCTGGGATTTATAATTGAGTATTTGCAACAATCTGTCTAAACGTATACCATTTTCAATCTGCCTCAGCTTTCGCCACGTACTTGATAATAATGGGTTTACTCCTCTCCGTACGATCCATTAGATATCTGGCCCAGAAAAAACCGAGGACATGATATCGCTTATCGCGACAACACATCCATCATAAAATCTACCATAAAGTTATGCTACTACACTCATCTTCTCATTGACGAGAACAGCAATCTTTTGCCTCCATGGTCATTGACTTTGAATGACTTCCTCCATGTATTGCCCCCAAATGTTTTATTGTCTTATGACAAATTTTGATTTTATCTATATTCAATACGAAAAGCGTATCAACAATCGTACCGGAACAATTATGGGCAACAATGGCTATTTTGTGGCATCGGCCCGTTTTTGAAATAGGGGTTAGCTATCTCTATGGGTCTGGCTGCTGGGTTTCGCCACATAAATATTATCTTCGCTGAGATTTCTTCTCGTAGTCCCTCGAGATGTGCTAACTTCTGACCCCCGAGCTCGGTAGATGCATTTGTTGATAATTCATGAAAGATATCTGTGAAATATTATACATATTATGGCTATGATTATCAAAGCAGCTTCTGTTATATATGGTATTGTTAAGTGATGGTAATTATCTTCATAAATTACAGAGTATTACCACGCACTAATGTGCTTTTGTATACATATTACCACATAGTATTCCCGCCCCCATTCCTATGCTCTTCATTCAGTATTACTATAGCTCTCAACGTCCTTGTCTTTTATATTCTGCCCGTATAGCACTCTGCAGACGTACTAGCCTCCGACCAGATCCCCAGAGGGACCCCCTGAATGGCGGGCTCCAGATTAGATATCCATCAAACACTGTTTGTACCTAACCTCATTGCTGGTAATCTATGTCATATGGTGGTATCTGGTTTCTCGTTCATCTCCATGTCCTGAATGCAGTCATAGGTCCTGCTTACATTATGTCAAACTTATTGCTGCTTCTTATCACTGAATGATCCTGTGGATATTGATGTCAGCGCCCCAGAGATATCAATTTGTCAATGTTTGTTAATCTCAGCCGTCTATGATTTACTATTCTTTTCTAGTCCTCTGGGTATGCTGAGTTACTTGGGCTCTCTATCCCTATTCATGGTTATTGCAGTTTGTGCGTATCAGTTAAAGATCTATTGAAACATTTATCATTTCTGTTAAAAGTAATCATGGATTTCCAGAGGCATCGAAACTCAACACAATGTGAGAATGGGAATGATTTGTAGCGATTACAAATAGTTCATTCTCTACAGAGATTATCGAAGGAGATATTACAAACTTGCCTTGCGACCGACTCAAATCTGTAAACATATTCGTACTCCTAACAAAGATGAATTATGCCAAGATCATCCTGGTGATGATAGAGCCTTCTAACAACTCTAATCCCTCAAGTGATACTGCACTGCACTAGCTCAACATTGGAATTAAAAAAACTCGGGCGCCAATGGTGTGGTTCTGTCGTGTGAAACTCAATCTGTTAATCGGACTTGTTTGGTTAAAAAGGCCCCGGTTTCAATTAGGCGCTTGAAGGGTGTATAACGAGGCCCTTAACAAGTGATTGCTGGAGGGATGGGGACATAGATTACTCTAGGCATAAATGTTACTCTGGGGATGCCATGGATACTCCGGGGCATATAATGCTTGGATGGCTTGTATTCGCTCCTCATCAATTGTTGGGTATCAGTAGATCTAGGCTTGCCTCTGCAATGTCACTGACAATTCCCTGTTCTTGTAGTTGACAGGCCAACAGAGGGAGTTTTGTCCGCAGGCTATGTATCCCCGATATATATATAGGGATATCATTATCCATCAATCGTCATGTAGAGTCCTTACGTGCGTAGGAACAAGAGGCGCAATTTTCATCGCAGTGTGGACCAGATTATGTGCAGTAAACATGTATGTGCGGCTAGATACGATATTTTGCACATGTTATCTATATGCAGCGAGAACAGATATCTTTTTATCTACCAATGTCTAACCCTGTCTATAAATCTTCTTTCAAGGGACATGCCTTTATACATTTATGTATTTTTCCTAGAATGCCTTTGACCCTCTTCCGCCTATTGGGAAATGCAACCAACCCTTCGATGATTCGCCTTTGGATAGATTCCCGGAAAAATGACCTATCATGGTCTAGCTGGTGAAAATGCTTCAGAAACTCTTACAGTCATAGTTTAATAATATGTGTCTGATAGTCTAATATATTTTTCTCTTTGGACTGACTGCTGCATTCTTTTGTTCTTCCGCCACTGAATCAACTGTCTACAGAAGTACATACCCTGAAAGAACCCGTTCGTCTGTTACCTTGACATAAGAAGTGCAGAAGGATATTTGAATTGCTTTAAAATAGTATAGCATAGATGTTCCCCTTGCCTATTAACGACAATTCTCCTTAAATATATTATATCTATTTGGACTACTACAAAGTATCTATCTATATTATAACTGGGGAAGAAAAGGACTCGAGAGAGGTGTAATGCTTCCCTACATGAACGTAGCCTGGCAATTTATCAGGTTTTTTTTCTCCACACCCGAACAATCACCAATCACGTGTGATTTCTGGGTGGTCAGTTTTATGGGGGCTTTGCGTGTTTTCGACCATTCACGGGTAAGTGGGGGGTCAATAAGGCATTAGAGGAAGCTGGATCACTGCAGAAACTTCGTGATCCTGAATACCAGCTGACCAGTCTTCGTGTTTGATGGGACTTTAATTGCTTCTGTCTAATATACAGGGCAATATATTCAATTTCTCCATATATAGCTTCACTGTAGCGATAGGGACACGTAGCATGATAAAATAAAGATGGGCGTATCTTATATCTCAATATTGTCCCAATATGCCTATCTCGAGTGGAGGTATAGATTTACTGGTATGAAGATCATGCTGGACATGGCCATGTCTAATCGCACTGTAGTGGTTTATGTGGCTTATCCAATTTTCTTAGCAGTCATGGAATAACCCATGTTCCTGTATGGAACCTTGGGGAGTTGGTTGTTGGTTTACTTGCAGGAGTTTGGATGGGGTTAACAAGACTTTGGGATGGGGATAGGCTCCCGAGGACTTCTGCTAAAAGGACAGACCAGCATAGAAGTCTGTCTCTTGGTGGGACCAAGATGGTTGACTGGACCGCAATGTCTTCCCCTGGGAAGAATTCAATCACTCAACACGTCCAGTTTGCCATGGTTATGATCTTCCAGACTGTTGTTTGGGATTAGTTGACGGTCGAAAGGTCGGCGTGAGTGCAAAATGGAATTGCTCATAAATATGTAGAAAATATAAACCAATATTAATTGAATAATAACACCACAACCTCAAACTTCAGTATTTGCAATTAATTTAGGCATATGTTGGCACTTTAGAACACTACATAAACCAATATTGTCCACGGTCTTGAAAATCCAAGAGTAATTAGTTGGGTAACTTGTCTTTCAAAATGTGATATATATATACATTCGTTTACACACTATCTCGTTTATACATTGGTGTTGTCAGGACGTTTTTACAACCATTCCATTCCGGATCACATCGTCCGTGTTGATCTTGGATCTAATCGGTAATTCAAACTTGACAATGTATCAAAGGCTTTATGTCTTCAATCGGTGTCTTTCTATCCGAGCAAAGTGGGAAGTGATATAGATCACCATTTCAGTGGACGATCTGATAGATCTCCCCGATCTCTTGTGATGATTATAGTTTATAACTACTTTGGGATTATTTCCGGTGGCGGACAGCCTCAAAAGGCATTTAACTGAGCGTGGAGTACTGTACAAGAGGAGCGATAACCAAATAACTTGAGGCCTTAAGGCGTTTCGGGAGTGCACTCATTGAAAAACACTCTGGTGCCGCTCGACATTTATTGTACATATTGACTTTGAACCTGACTCATAATGGTTGGTCTTTCAAAATTCTAAATAAAGTAGTATAGCGTCTGTAGATGACTTTTTGTATTTCAATCGAGTATTGCAATAAACCTTACATCGATTACCCCTGAGTATTCACATTATAATTACCCAGGAAACATTGATAGAACCATCAATAGGATATAAATCGCTGTGAATTGTTGTTAAGGACATTTTAATGTTTATAGTCTGAATGCGGGATATGAACTGTACATATGTTATTGCTATCTGATCGAAACGGACAAAGCCAGGCACCAGGTTGGCTAATGTCGGAGCTTTACTTTGTAATGATTTATTCACCTTGTGGTTTAGGGCATCTCGGTTTTACCTTGATTTTACTGTTTGTTGAAACCTCTTCTTTCGAACACTTATAATTTGCACTTCACCAATTCAGTGGATGATGGTAATAAGGTTCCAATATGTGTTAATTACATTATTTTCAGGAACGGTTGCGTTGACTTTGCATGGGGAAGTGAAGGCCTGTAGTTGCCATGCTATTTATCACACATTAATTAGAAGAGACACGAAATATGTCAATAATGACCCACGGTCCAACACATACCTCATCAGAGTAAATTGATCTCCGACATCACATTTAGTTATCTAAATGTTCTTAGAACTCTCCTTCTACGGGATGATTCATAAGTTGAAAGACAAAGTCACTCCTGCCACAAATAATCGGGAATAGCTATTACTGTTTCTGTAGCACTATTCACAAGACGTGTGGCTTTTTATCACCGTGCTGACCCAAGCGACCTGTCACTGGCCCACACCATGTCCTCACCACACCCCAAATCATTGTGCATAACAGTAGGTTAATGCTCCTCTCGTGTACCTTTAATGCTGCCTTATGCAGCACTGGCATCAAACAATACGTCCACGTTCAGATGGCATCAGTACACACATGTCAGATATGATTCACATGTCAATGCACATTGAGAGAACAATGCCATCCCTTGCCATTTGATTCCGAGGGTCGTAGGAACTTAGCTGTGCCGAGTTGAAAGTGGATGGGGATCCAGTGGGTGACTGACCCCTTTTTAGCCTAGAACTCAGAATATGAGAGGTTTTAGGGAATAGGAGCGCCAATTTAGATATATTTAAAACCAAATAATATCATTGGACATGTGAAAGCTGCATTCTCAGCTATTACGACAATCAAAATCTTGCCAAATTTACTCATATAGACACTTATACGACTGGATTTATCAATATGTTGCTTCTGTTACATGTTTATACACGAATTTGAAGTCGAATCGGTCGAACAAAAACGGCCGCCAGTGAGTGATGATGAATGGAACCATCGCAGGAAAGGATTTCGGCAGGGCTCCGAAATATAAAATATTGACTTTTATAAAGCCCTGTAGCAAATACAACCGTACAAAATGTTGGTCAAATGACGTTTTGATAGATTGGAAGATAATGAAATAAAAGTAGAAGATATTTATTTTTTGGCCGATCTTAACTGAGAGCGCAGTTTTAAAGTATATTACTATGTTTTAGTTGGCGTTTTATTTTCCTAAAAGTGGGAGGATATTGTAAACGAAGTATGCGAAACGCAATAATTCTCCAGTCCTTTTGGTTGTTGACATTAACAGCAATCACCAATTCCTCCCACAGGCATGCTTGCAGGCATTTATCTGTGGACCGTTGTGTGAAAATTTCCTGTATTTTTTTCTTTTTATTCCTTTGGGGCAGAGAACTCGAATTTATTCATGGCGAAGTATTGGAAGCTAAAAGTGTTTATGACTCGACAGCGCTACATGTTTTGTTCCTCTTTCTGAAGCAAATAAATAATGCATGGGAACATGGGATGCACAGGTAGTGGTGTATACATCAGTACCTCTTGCACATGCACGGTTATAGTCTACCTATGTAAAATAGTGGTATATAGCTCCAAGGTATGTTAGTATGTTACTGCCAGTGTACCTGTATTGCATCTGACACTGGCATGAGCAGAGATCGTGGGTATTCCATTGTAATTCACAGGATCTTCCCCATTTCCAGTTAGAGTGTTAGCAACTCCCTAACCAACTTTATACGACATCTCAAGATGGTGTTTGATTAATGCTAATCAGAAGAATAGGACTCGGAGGACTAAACAAATGTATCCCATATTTCTCCCCTACATACTTGCGACATGTTTCCCTTTCTCTTAAAAAGAGACTGGTCCCTTTTTTATATACTACTTACACTTGCTGTAGTATTTCTGCCATCATGTGTACATTGTTTTGTACAGCAATGGAACCATCTGGACAGGTGCAAGTAGAGACTGCCTTTCCTTAATGAAAACTGCCCTTAAGAAAAAGGAGAAAACAGGTCTTTGCCCTACTAGGGGAGTTAACGAGTCTTGTTAAGGCGGTACATATAAATAAAACATACGAAACACCCACTGTGTTCGTTAAGGTCACAGGTTAAAGTTAAGAAACCCTAAATACCGCTCACAATTACATTCACCGGCAGTAAAAAAGCCTTTTCAAATTTCTCATCTTCAGGCAGTCTTTACTGTAATGACCTAACACACCCAGCCTAGTGATCTCATTCTCTTTCCTGGTCATTAGCAATGGAAAACATTAGGTTTCTTCTTTTCTCCTCGTATCATCGCAATGTATCATTCATAGAGATAGAGCTATCGCATTGAGGGCACACCACTCCGTACGTATTGAGTACTGCGTACAATCAAGACCTACCTCATCACCACCGTATGAGAATCTGTACTGATCACTATGTAAATCACATTACCCTTGCTTACAGTCTCCACCCAATGCCTCTTAACTATCTCCACTACATTGCATTGTATGAATACGGGAACTATCCGGTGGATGTGGCTCATATTCAGTGCGGTTATATATATTATAATGGATATAATTATAAATCCACATTATAAATATTTGCTGATTTATTAATTCAGTATTTAAAGTATTTATTTTCCCATTAATTCAAAGCTTTGGGATAAATGAATTTACTTGGGAATGGTCGTGAATCTAGTTTGGGTTTAGTATCGTGGAATTATCCTGATATATATTTCTCTACATGATAACGATTAACAATGAGGTCCCCATGTTCCTGTCACTTACTCTAGCAAATAGGAGACACGTGGACTGCAACTCTGGCATTAATCTGAGTCAATAGTGCAGATCCCTCGCCCTGAGCTTGATGAGCGAGGATAGCTTTGTCAACATATATAGTCTAGGCATTTGCATAGGGTCAATATAAGCTAGGATCAAGCAATTATCCCCTATTCAACCCCATGCTATTGCTGTACAATATATTAGACCTCTCCTGTGTATGGTTATTCAGGAACGACCTGCTATTAGAATATCTCATGTCCTTTCTATTTTATATGTATTCATTCACAGTCCAAATTCCTAGGGTTGATTAAAGGGCGAGAATAGTTGATCATGCCATTTAATCTCGGGACATTAGTAACTCTTCTTTGTTTTTAAATTTTGCATATGATTGCCGTCGAATGATACATGGAGTGACAGTAGACAGTATTTAGTGAATGAAATCTTATACAAATATTTTATACCTATTTTTCTTATGCTACCCTGTGCTGTATCCGTTTAATTCTGTATTGTAAATTTATGCAGCCAACTTGAATTAAGGGGCTGCAATGAACAAGGACATATATAGGGGGAAATAAAAGAAGAGAATCTAAATGGTGATTTGCTATTATGAGACAGTGGCTCACACTAAACACATCTCGCTAATACCATCAACTCTGGTCGTGATTGAACCTCATGTCTATTACTCTGCCAGTCCACACAATTTGTCAGCTAGCCTCACAATTGCCACGCTGGTGCACAACTAGTCTCTAACTGTTTGAACCCCCGTGATTGAGTTTGTGCTTCTCGTATCACTCTGTCACAATATATTGTGTTTATGCACCCAACAATTCCGTGTCAACTCCCTCCTCTATCACGTGTAGTTACTGGTAGTAGTAGTAGGTCCAAGTTGTTGCTCGGGGTATAAATCTCTCAGGAACTTGCGATTCTTCACTTTGTTATACGGTTCTTCTCACTTCTTCCATCGCTGCTCACCGATGGTATTTTTCCACACTTTTTTTATTCTTGGTCATATATGCCATCTTTGATTTCTTTCTTTCGCAATCTTAAAGAATTTTAGAAAATGGTGGGCATCTTGAAATGAATTATGGACATGTTTGATTTCAATATTTTTAGCGACAATGTAAATTTCCTTCTCAAAACCAAAAACTACTACATTTTGGTTTAGTTTTATCCCCAGAAATGCATTTCTTTGATCCATTTTGATATTGTTTATTACAAAAAGGTGTATACATTATGCATAGTCACATCGGGTGTGATGGTACTATTGTCTCCACACCGTACACTAGTTCTATTTGTCCTTCTATGTAAATATAGTTCTTGGTATGCTGTAGTATCGCTACTCGGTGTACGTCTCCATTTTACTAGTCGACTGGGATCGTGTTTTTTTTCACCTTTTCTGAGACTGGAATGTGTTAGCAGAAAGAAGCAAGCGCCTCCGACACAACAGTTGGCATTACATTCAATCATTTATGCTCATCTAACTCATAACGTATTATTTCTAAAAGGGCGTTGATGGTCGTTCAACCGTTGTACATGGATATTATTGAGACTTGAAAATGTCGCAAAGCAAATAGTGTATGGCCATTTAAAAAGAATAACAATAGATCCATGCAGATACCAGCATGCAATATCATATACATGTGTTATAGAAAATACGCACTTCCAGGCAGTGGTGTCCTTTAGTTTCATCCTTGACCGTGGTTTCCTTGTACTCTAGGAGTTTCTTGTTTTAGGCTTTGGACTACGTTTCCTGATCGTGACTGTTATGTCCCCTTTACATTCAATGTTTGCCATAAAATGTTGAATTGTGCCTTGCTTGACTGTTTCAATCAACTCCTACTTTCAATCTGTGTCCTCGGAATCAATGATATGCTACTTTTCACCGCTCATTTCATGTACATGACATTGCCTTCTCCAATTATTTTAAAGAATATTAATTTTGTTTACTAATACTTTAATAACAATTCAGATTGATGACAATTTGATAACAATTTTCAATCCCATGATGGTCATTTGCCTGGGATAATACCAAGAACATCAAATGTTGGCCATGGCCCATCAATAACGGCACCATAATTATTATGGGGTTATCATCTGAAATTAAAATAATCCTCCCCCTTTTCAAACTGGTCAATATCAATAAGCAATAAGCAAACTTTCGTTCAATAATTCCGACTATATTAGAATTCTCTTCTTAAGCTATTCGTAAATGCCAATTGTTTTACATTTGCCCTTAACTGTGATAACGGACGGGACTTCTTTCTTTTAAACAAATTTTTTTTTGGCCATATCAGACACTCATTTCGTACAAGTTACAAAATACGCATAACCCAATGTATCAGGGTGTTTTCATGTACATTGCCATGCTTTTGGATAAGAGTTGGCTGAACCAGCATGTGCCCTGTCAGTGGTGGACGGATGGTGTTTGTCAGGTCAGCTATCTATGATATATGTCACTGTCATCTCAGCGGTCACACCAATATCAGTGGAGTCAGTGGAGGGGTATCTCCTATAATAACGTTAACCAACTCGTTGCTTTAGCGGACCCTGGAGTGGACAGTCAGGTTCTCTATCAGCATCTATTCCTATTAGATTGCTGCCACACTCAGATCAAAATGTATCCATGTGACACTGAGATAATGACATAGAATTGGCTTTCATTGATATACGTTCAAACGGTAAAGACTTCGAGTATCCGAATACATTTAATACTAACTTAGCGCTAGTATTAAATGTATTCGGAAATTTCTGGACATCTTTTTGGGAATTGTCACCTTGGAGCTCAGACTAAAAGAAACTCTTGAACTTGAAAGTGAAAGAACTTTCCTTTCCACTGAGTTGCCATATTTTAGACTAGAAAATTTGGCGAGGCTTTCCTCATTGCCACATAGGGCGAGGATATATGTGGGTGAGATTTTCATGAAATGTACAATTGGCAGCTGTACACATTTTGGTAAATTCTGCTAAATTAGGCTGCAATTTGGCCAATACTAGGTAAATTCGAGAGTATTCGGCTTTGCATTGATTCTAGCAATCTGTTTGGTTAGGTTGAACTGTATTTTGAACTTCATTTTCGTCTGAAATTTGGGTTATTTCAGAGAATTAGTGAAAGTGAATTGTACATTGTCAGAAAATCTGACCCATATCCATATCTCAACAAAATAGGTAATTATGTACATCGGAGAGAAAAGTGTGACATATTGTTTCCCTCTTTAATCGCGCTATTCAGCTTCAATCCCCTTCCGCCCACACAGTCTTTTATATCACATACAACTTGGAAAATCCCTGTCGGTATGTAAACCACAGGCATGTTTAATTAGCTTTACTCTCGGAATGTACACCCACGTTTTGTATTTGTTTTCTTCTGTTAAAGAAAGCATTACTGTACCTGGGTTTTTGTCGTTAGGCCAAGTAAATTTCTGTAGCAAGTGTATTGTATTTCATAATTTGAGAATATTCCCTTTAGAATTAGTTAATATTGGGAATATATTTATGTGGAACACAACAAAACACAGCATTATTCACTGAGACTATGGTCTAAATACACTGATTTAACTTTGATAGAGATCCAATGCATGTGTTTGCTATGGAATCTTAATTTTTGTATAGTTGGCCTAATTATTAGGCACTTGAAACCCATAAATATTTGGTCTGGGTTCAGGCACTTGGAGACTGTGAGAATGGCTGCTTGTGTGACATGTTGTACAGGTCTGTATACAATTTATATCGTAAATACAGATTGGCTCTATTAAGTATTGCTATAAAAATAGACTTAGGAAGAGGGCATTCAATCCGTATGAGATCATTTTTGGAGCAATATCGAGCCGGCTATGTAATACAATCTTCACTGTGAAATTATTTTTCCTACAATATGCCATGGAGAAAAAAAGATCAACCTTCTCTTCTCCATGCCACAGAGAAGGAAGAGAATTAAAAACAACTTTCGAATGTTTGCTTGAAGAAGATCTATGTTGAAAATTAGGTGTACTGAGTTAACTATACCTCTTCTTTGTTTTGTAAGTCTCTTGGGTGTTGAAGTGGACATTCTATTCTGTAGGGCATCAATCGGCATGGGCATGTATCACTCAGCATGTTGATCTATTCCTCCAAATGTTGGGGTTTTTTTCCAACATGATTTAAAAAAAAATATGTATCATCTTGCAAAGAATTTTCTGCGTGATGGGAAGAGATCGGGCCTTGGCTCAGGTGTAGATCACATTTGACATACTTGGCTTAGGGTCTGTTTTTCAAGGGTTCAGTTTGGGGAGTCATCTCCTGGGTCTATATTAATGATGAATGATATATACAGATGAAAGCATACTTTCTACACCACCAGCTCCTTGGTGGTAATATCTCTTTCCTCTGGGATTACCAGATAAACTGGTAACTTGACAGATAAAGGACAGGTAAATGGACCGACAACATGGCTGATGGACAGTTGGGACAGGTGGGCCTCCTGCTCTGGCCCCACTACTGACCATGGTGCCGCCCCCTGGTGCTGATTAACGAGATCCTCCATCTTGTGACATTTGCCCCCATTATACTGGCCACCTAGCGGACGGTGTGGTACGAGGCTGACCCCAGGTCATGACGTTCAGGGAAGAGGAAGGATTCGAAATGACAGGAGTTGGAAATAGTGCCAAAGCCTAGCCATTACGATTGACATGTTGGTTTTACCAGTTTCAAAACACTGGTCTTTGGCTATAAATTACATGTGTGTAGTTCGCACCTTCAGTTAAAAGATCGGTCACAGGAGAGTTTTTGCGGATATCATGAGTTCAAGCTCAAAGTTTTAGAATTCCTATTACTCCAAAGCAATATTAATCAACCTTCTTTTCTACTCATTGAGAGGTTCCTATTTATCTCTTTATTTATATCTATGGGGGCCTTGATTTCAATGAGATGAAACATGATATTTTTTCAACAGTTTTATTCTCAAGTTAGACAATAAAAAGGCGAATATTAATTGAGTCACGGTCTGAGAATCTGTATAGTAACATTTTATTCAACAAATTATTTCAGACTAATATAATCGTATTGGGAAGATACGAGATAGGTTAGTAATAAACATATTACTTCTATCTGTTTGATCTTTATGCTTCTATTCTTTCTGTCGATAAATTCCAGTCAATATGCTGCAATGTGTTAGTATTAACTGTTGTTCCTTTCACAGTAAACTCAACAAAATTTTTTTTTTTTTTTTTTTTGTCCAACATCGGATCTTTATTCATAGAGACATTTTATAACATTGGTGTATTGCAACGAATATAACAAATAACAATTGGGTGTCTAGAATTAGACCAAAATTTAACCTTTCTGAATTTACTCTATATTGACAAGAAAAGGATAATCTTTATGTTGTACTCGATAGGACTCTTTTTTGGAACTTTTGTGTTCCCTTTTATATTTTTTTGTTAATTTTCATGTTTTCTATTCACTCTGGTTGTCTGCAAGGCTAGTTTTGCCGCTAGATGGTCCCTCTGTTGAGAGAGAGGTTGGGACATTACATGTGCTACTCTTGTCCATTGGTGGTTTTTTACAAGTTAATATATATTTCTTTCCAGGGCTCGAACAATTTTTTTGCAGTGGAATTCTTTTTTGCTGCAAATTTTAGGCCAGTCAACCTTTTCTTAATTTCAGGAATAAAATTATCGTAAGAAATATTGTTATTACCAAATAACCTCTGTCTATGTATGTAGGATTTTCCTACCAACAGGACATAATTGATTACATTGGTTTTTTTTCCTTTACCTCTTAGGCCGAATATTATTTCCTTGTTTGTGAATTGATGTCTAATCATTTGACTGTAACCTATCCAATTGGATATCCAGTCCTTAATGTCGGACCAGAACTCTTCAATAACTCTGCAATTGACGAAAAAATGTAAGATGTCGTCATAACGACCGCAAAAATCACAATCGGGTTCGTCTTTGATGCCAATTCTTTTTAGGCGACTATTACAGTATATGTTCCTATGTAAAACCTTATATTGGAAGGCCTGAAGTCTCACATCGTTGGTAATTTTTAAGGGGAGGGTGAAAATATCTTTCCATGCCTCCTCGTTATTTAAGTTGTTTTCAATATTTAAGATTGCGGCCCATTTGGCTAGCTTATCTATGTCGATTACAATATTGTCAATAAACATTGAATATAACGCCTTGGCGTTTGTTTTTAACACATTCGTTCGGTCTCTTCCAATTCTGATTTGAGTTTCAACAGTAAAGTCATCTCTTATCTCTTGTGGATTAATTAGCGCGATCCAATTTCTAGGTAGGGCTTGCTGTACTTGCAGCCTTTCTAAGTAATTGACTCTCAGACCATAGTCACGCTCAATCTGTTGAGACGTGAGGAAGTGACAGTTGTTGTCCAATACATCCCTTATATAAAATATATTAGCGTTCTTCCACCTTTTCCAGTCTATGGGTTTTTTATTACAGGTTATAAATTGGTTATTCCACAATCTCTCTTTTATAACTTCGCTGGAACTTTCTGGTTGGTGGTTATAATACACCTCCGACCAAGTTTTAAATAGTTCTGTATAAAATTCACAATTTCTTTTGGTTGGTTTCTCTCGAGCTAGGAAGATGTCAGTAACATTTCTCTTCTCTACAGATTTTAACATGTTTAACCACTTTACATTGGGAGAAAGAAGGGCTTTTTGTACCCAGCGGACCTTGTTAACCTTCAAAATATTCGTGAGGGATCTTAAATTTAGTCCTCCTCGTTCTACTTTTTGGCACAGCCATTTGGTCCCGATCTTATGCGATCTCTCATTCCATATAAAATCCAGAATGTCGTTCTCGAATTTTTTTACATTATTTTCATTAATACCAATACAGGTTAAAACGTATTGGATTTTTGACATTAAAAGAACATTGCTGATTACGATTTTACCTTTTATGGAGAGATTTCGGTTCCCCCATGCACCGGCAGTTTTCTTAATACTCTCGCTTACTAACTCACAGTTTTTGTCGACCATTTTGTCGTACTCTCTAGGATACATTAATATAATTCCTAGTACCTTCATCTCACTCACCCATTGGATATTTTCCAAGGTTTCGTGAGAGAGATCAATGGTTCCTATATTAAAACCTTTTGTTTTTTGGATGTTTAAATTCAACCCTGAAACTTTTGAAAATTTCTTGATTATTTCTAAGGCTTTAACGAGGGATGTTTCGTTCCTTAGGGTAAGGGATAAATCGTCAGCGAATTGTACCAACTTATATTGGTGGTCTCCAATGGCGATTCCCCGAACCTCTATGTCGGCCCTTAATTTGTCTGCTAATTTTTCCACAACTAGCAAAAACAGTGTCGATGAGAGTGGGTCCCCCTGTTTCATGCCTCGGTTGATGCTGAACCAGGAGGAGGCCAAACCATTATTACTGAAGCAAGCTTTGGAATTTTTTAGAAGTGTGCGTACCCATTTAATGATGTTTTCACCCATATTATACGACTCTAGGCATTTAAAAAGAAAGTTCCAATCGATCGAGTCGTAGGCTTTGGAAAAGTCCAAAGATACAACAAGACCGTTCTCATTTTTCTCTTGTAACCACCATATAGTGTCGTCTAATCTTCTAACGGCTTCGTTTATTTGCCTGCCTTTAACAAAACCGTATTGGTCTTGATCGATAAGCTCGTTTAAAAGGGGATTAATTCTATTTGCTATTAATTTCGATATTAGTTTATAGTCAGAATTTAATAGGGTTATGGGTCGCCAATTGGCTAACCGTCTAGAGTCAAGTCCTTTTTTAGGTATTACATTGATAATCCCTTTGGATTGTTCCTTGGACATTTCGCCCTCCTCAAAACATTCATTGGCCATTTCCAGGAATAAATCCTTTACTACAGGCCAACATGTTTTGTAGAAGGCAGCTCCTAGACCGTCAGTCCCCAGAGATTTGCCTGATTTTGTTCCTTTCAGGGCTATCAAGATCTCGTGTTCAGAAATATTTCTTTCGAGATGGTTTCTCTCTTGCTCGCTTAGTCTTTTTCCTATTTCAGGATCTATAAAATTGTGTGATTCTGGATGGTCCAGATCTCTTTCGGCGTATAGCTCTCTATAAAAGTTGGTACCTACTTCCAGTATATTTCTGGGTTCAGTTACGATATTTCCATTATGGATTAGCTGTTTTATAATTTTTTTCTCAGCGTTCCATTTTTCAAGATTTAAGAAATATTTAGTTGGGCGTTCGCCCTGTATTAGCCAGTTAGCCCTGGATCTAACCAACGCTCCTCTGGCTTTTTCTTTTTCTATGCTTTCCATCTTGGCTTTTAGATATCTAAATTCTTCTAGCTCGATGTTGTTTAGGAATTGTTGGGAGTCAAGTTTTTTTAGTCTATTATTACTCCTTCTTTCTTCCTCGCTACTTGTTCTCGCTTTATTCTTACCTATCTCTATGGAGTTGAGTTTGACAATGTACTTAAACAGATCCCACCTTTCTCTAGCGTTATAGCTATTGTATTCAGCGTTCACCTCTTGTATTGTTTCTCTCACCATATTGACATATTCAGGATTCTCTAAAAGTTTTTCATTAAGTTTCCACATCCCCCTGTTCCTTTTCGGGGCGAGGGTGCTTACCTTAATGCTAAGGGTTTTGTGGTCAGAACGATTACAAAATTCTACCTGGGTGTCTAGCACCCTGTTTCTCATTCCATTATCTATAAAAATATAATCTAACCTGGAAGTAGAGTTGCCTCTTCTCCAGGTGTGTGACATGTTATTTTCTTGTCTAATTTTAAATATATCTGCCAAATCAAGATTCTCTACCATCTCTTCGAGTACATTTTTGTTCTTAAATTCTTCACCTTGTTCTATATCAATATTAAAATCTCCCATAACGACCAGTCGATCGAAAGATGAGGAGTTAATTATTTTTTCTATATTTCTAAGGACTTTCACTTGCTCATCGGGGGCGCCTCTGGTTGGCATGTAAACATTGATAATTAGGTACCTTTCGTCATCTATTATAGTTTTAACATAAATGATTCGACCCTCCAGGTCTCTTCCTTCTACACAGTTGGAATGCTTAACATTTTTTGTAAAAAGGATCGCTACCCCCTTGCTATTAGATTGCCCGTGGCTGACATGCATATCATATTTCCACTGGGATTTCCATATTTCGTGATTGTTCTTAACACTGTGGGTTTCTTGTAACCCTATAATCCCCCTGTCATTCTTTCTTAGCTCTGATCCTCAACAAAATTAATTAATATAATAAGGAGTATTTTACGAGCCATGTGTCTATATATGAATATTCTAGGCTCACAGCAAAGTTTGTAAAGAAAGAAAATTGGAGAAAACATATTGGATGAACGTAGTCAGAGCTAAATATATTGTAGTTCAGACTAACGAAAAAGAGATTTCAAAAGACATACTATATTTTCTGGAGCCGTATAATCACCTCCCAGCACAATACTGCAGGTGTTAGTTGGAGCCTCCCACTCATTCTTAGTTAAGATATTTTTTCTCAACTCAACATCTTCTACCAGTCAATCAGACTTAAATCTCTGTGTAGAATTGTCAAGATTCTGCCGTCAGCTATCTAGTGTTCTGCTTGGGTTGAACAAGAGCCGCATTGTTCCCACCTTTTACACTCTATTCTCCATCTTTTGAAAGACAATTATTGAATGTCCTCTGAATGTTTTAAGTACTGACAGTGGGGAAAACTGTGCTTGATTTACTCCTAATTCTCAAAAAGTTTATTATTGGGCCTGATGTTATGTTTGACAACCAACAAGGTAATGGCTAGTGCTTTTCAGTTCTTGTTGACAATTAATCTGGACGGGATTATTAGGAGATGAACCTGATATCTTCGTGGAGATTAATAAGGAATATAATTTAGGCAATTACCGTAGTAACTAAAGGAATTATTATCTGTTATAAATGTTCGTTCTGTTTCCTTCCTTCTCAAACAATACCCACCTTTTACACGATCTACGAGAGCAGGATTGCAAGCTAACATAATAAACGGTGGAAATAACCTGTCAGTTCAGGAAAGAGGCTTGCCATTAGGGATCTTCGCTGTCATCTAAGGATATGTTCTCTATAATTGTATTCTTTGGGATCGGGGAAATCTGAGACTCCTGAGAGAAGAATAGGGACGTTATTTTCAGCCCATCATTGACGCATCTCTGTACGTGAGGTTATCTGACTAAAACCTATCCTAGACAGTATTGAACTCCTGATCCGAGTCTACATTCTCGGTTATGGCTTTTCTCGACCCATGGACGTTAACAAGGATCTTACCAATCCTTGAATCTAATCCTTGAATCTGATTTGCTGCCCTTGAACCTTTAAACATCAAAATATTTATTCCGTCACACAGTTTCCTTGTGGATCTTTTTTATATAGACATATGACCTATTTAAAGGTATTGTGGCTAAGGCCTTGCTCCAACGTCCCAAGGGGATATTCATTTATCAATCTTGAATGAAGAATTTAATTGTTTTGCATAAAACCTTGAGTAGCAAATATGAAGTAATTTGATAAAAAGAATTACTTAATTTATTTAGCATGATATAACATTTACTTTCTCTTGACCATAAATATATTGTACACATCTCATAACAATGGTAACTGCATGCCTATCATGGAAACATACCTTGTGAATCATGCATGTCGCTCGCCTAGAAAAAAGTGGTATGCTTTTCACCGTTAAGGGCCTAGTGGCCGATTCTCCTGCGATTCTGACGGAACTTAGTGGAAAAGGGTCCTCTGCGGCGCACAATCGCATGGGAATCGGCCATGATCTTTTTAAATCCAAACTTTTAAAAAAATCCACGATTCCTTCTTTTTTTTATTGAACGCTGGCTTTTACCTTTAATGGACTAGGCCCTTTACTGTATAATTCTAGATGGGTCAGATGTGGAGTCTGTATACTAGGACCCGATATAGATTGGACCTCTACCTCTTATACGATACAAATGCCCGGCCTCTGTCCCTTTGATTTCATAAGAGCTCTTGGCCTGAATGAAGGATCTCACTCTGTGCTATTGAGTAACTACCTTTCTTGATGTGAAGCTTGTGCTTAGCATAATTTCGCTCAAGTTTCATGGCTTCAATCAAGTAATCGCCTGGGACCCTGCATTGCGTTGATAACAGCTTCGTCAGAATAAAAGCAGATTCTCTAGAGGACAACCAAGAACCTACTGGCCCAATTTTATATGACACAGTCCTATATAGCTAGGCTTTAGATCCCCCAGTCGCTAAATTGCCTCCTTTCTCATCAAAGGCTGGGCCAGCTGAATGTTTTTTTAAAACAAAATGAAGTACTTTCTTCTCTAGTTAAGACCAAACACTTGAAAGGGGTGCAATGAGTTCGTTTTTATCAGTCTTAGAATCATAAAGCCATATGACCTTATTTCTTGCAATACGAGGGTTGCTTTTACTGGATATAATCACCCCATTTTTGTGGGTAGTACTTTTTAATGTGGTTTGCTGTGTGATTATATGTTTATCCTTGATGCACATGGTTATACTATCTGATCCCCTGTATTGCTTTAAACAAGGACGGGCTGTGTATTTTGTCCTCTAGAACATTGGCAGGGCTTAGTGTAGAGCACTTTATGTAATCATGTGTGAAAATATACATGGATGGATGGAGGCCTTCGCTCTACCTTATCATTAATTCAGAGTACCTAATATACCTTCAAAGCTGTTGCCAAAGCCATCTTAAAAACCTGTTTGCAGTTGAGGAATGAATTGATTTTTCCTGACAAGAGCTAGAATCAACTTTTGTCATTTAAATGGATTCATCTGTGTTTTTTCCTAAATAAAAGATAGCACGATTCCGAATGACAGAAGTCAACTGGGTTGGACTAAAATAGATTAACAGACATACATGAATGTCCTTGTAGGCCTTGTTTCTGAATTTAACGCATACATTCTAATCATATCTACACGTACGCATATATCTATTCTTAGACAACTTCATTATACTTACAAGACGTCAATATTCTATGTTATATAGTTGATGGTCGTGTTGACATTCCCGACCCTGTACTCAGTCCTATTTAAAGTTCCCTCACACTCATAGTTATACTAGAGATTTATTCTTCCCTTCCTTGCCAATAATTGATTCTGTGCTCAGATCTCTGCCAATAAATTATTGATGATACTACTACTGGAAAACGATGTCGAACGAATCAATCCGGCGTTGCTCTTGCCATACCGTCTCTGCTGCATATCTTTGTATTTCATTGCCCCGACATTTGCCTTTCTTGTTGTCACTATTCACAAGTTACCCGGTTTACTGATACTTGGGCACAATCCACAAACATTACGCTCGGGAAAAGCAAATTATTTTTATGTTGCCAAATTCCCAGAGGATAGAAGTCCATTGTGTGAGTGTTTGTCAGAGGTAGACTGAATACTTCTACTCCAATGGCCAATGACTACTTTTTGTGTCAAATTAAAAGAAAATTTAAGTTCGACTGGAGTGGGCGAGGGAGTGGATTTCTTGCATTTCATTAAACTAAAACGACTGTCTCAGTTTATCTTATTCTCTAGTTAATGGACAATGAATATTATATCTTTTCATATTCTCTAGCATCTTTTTAAGTAGATGCAAAAAAAACCCAATTTTTTTTGGGAAATGATTGTAGGATTTTCGAATCCTTTTATGATTTTTACTTAATAATTGCACATTTACTGTTTCATCCTCTCTCATTTATGTATTTGTTGATAAGTGTTGTCTTTTTTATTTTTTAGGTAAGTACCTGTTTTTCGATGAGTTCTTCCCATGAGCAAGGTCGGTATGTAGAATACAAATAAGCAAAGCAGTATAAATGTTAGATATTCCAGTGGTATCTGGTGTGGAAATTTGGTCTCAGGTTATATGATCTAGGGTTAAAGGAACTATTTAGCAATGCATCTTTATAGAGGAAACGCAAATGGATTGCATCCCTATGAAAAATCAATTGGGTTCTACTTAATTCCCTGATGCATCTGGTGATGATACGTTCTCGGCTTAGCAGTCAATTTAAAGTTTTCCCCAATATAATCTTTCCTATATGGAGATATCCCCATAGAGACCCTAATATACTGTAGTACAGGCCATCTATCTTATTGAATGAACACTTTTTGCGCCTACTTATATCTTCATACGATTTCATCCGTCACTCCCATGGGGACTGCCTTTTACCAATCACTTTACCAAAGCAGGCTATGAATTATAGCTTCTATTGGAAGAGAATATTTTTAAAGGCAGCCATGATGATAGAATCGATCGCCCAAATCATTTATTAAAATGGCTTGTCGTCAGGTCTAATAAGAAAAGTTTTAATTATTGTTTTCTTCAGGGAGTTGATTTTTACCCTGCATGCATCACACTTAATATTCTAATCATGAGCTGTATACTAAGTCAGGGGAAAAAAAAGAAAAAATCTGTATAGTCTACTGTTGATCGCTCTCCCTATACTATTCTGATATTACCTGGACACCTATGATATGGACGTATAAATATACTTGTACATACATGTGCTTTTAAGTCATTCATACTATATGGATCACTTTTGATGCCTACTATAGTATTGAGTGGAGGAGACTTGATGTTAATATTTCCATTAGTATGGATGCAACATGAGAGGAAAAGGCGAATGTACAGTTAGCATTTGGCACTGAACCAGCTGTCTGTGTACAACCATAGCTGGGACGCTTGCTATTTTTCTGAAGCGGAGAATAAAAAAAAATAAAAATACCGAAACATTCCTGACTATAATGGGTATAGCGAATAAGAGTAAAATGGAAGGTCGACTTTGTGCTTTCCAATAAATTCTATTGCAGACAGAAAAGGAAGACAGGGGCACAAGGGAAACAAAGAGAGAGGTAAAAGAATGGATCGAAAAGTGAATGAGTTGACCGAGCTATAGATGTTCGACGTAATGGCATTTTCTTGCATATTGTATGCCCATTTGTGAAACGGTTGTGTTTCTGAGGGAAAAGCCGTTGGAAGAAAGAGCGATAAGTGAATAACAGAATGGGGCTCCGGGACAATAGAGTATACGGCAAGGAAAATGGGTGTCTCTTATTGTGAGCTTTAATTATTCATATATCTTTCAGTCCGCTGATGCCACCTAATTTATCAAACTTCTATAGCTCTTCTTTCTACTGAGTCTCTAACATTTATATCTTTACATGTCCGACATTCGTGGTTGGCTAAATCCTGACTTCATTTTCTAGCACTAAGAAAACCAATCTGGGCAACGTGTCTTCATGTATAACAGTATTGTTACAGCATACCACGATTGGCATATCAATTTCAACATTTTACTATACATTATATCTTGCTGTGTGTAGTAGCTTTTACCTCTCATTGTGTCTCGTCCCAAGCGACCAACCTGTCAGAAACCACATCTTCTTTCACGATGCATCTTATTTCACGGCTGGAAAAAAGGACGTAGTTGCATTAAGTTGTGGAAACGTATTTCAGCTTTTAGACAGGTTGACGCTATACTAAATGGACCTATACACTCTCTGATGGTATTTTTCTATAGTAAAAACCTTAATGGGCCCTGTGAGCTACGGACAAAGGACGCACTGGCACCCAAGTGGTTTGTATTGATGTTCAGGTCACTGGCCAACGGTCACAAATAGTAGACATCGACTGAATGCTGCCTTCCCTATGGATCCACTTCTCACCTTGGGATTAAGTGGAATGTCACAAGAATTCCAAACACAAGTTGAGCTCTTGAAGCCTCTTTACTTGCCCTCGGGAGCAAAGTCAAATATTTCTGGATCTCGGATGTTACAGGGAAAAAAGTGGTTAATGCATGGACCGAGCTCAGGACTGAGATGCTATATCTACTCTAAGCTAGATAGTTAGGTTCAATCAGGTGGAGTTAATCCCGCAGGGTTTTTTTTCCAAAATATTTCTCCAAAGATGCTACTTTCTTTGGTGTCACTGGTAAATTTCGTTGCGCGCCGCCATTCTAATTTTCAAACACACATTTGGCTATTAACAAAAACAAACATTTGTGAAATAATCATAAATCATCAATGTTTCCCACGTTGTCAACACTACACCTTTGGGACATGTGCACCATTCCTCCCCCCCCCCCCCCCCCCCCGGGCCTCCAGGAAATGACATCATAATTACCTAGCTGTTTAAATTGTCATATTCACCATTTTATTCTGCCACTTTATTAAGTCAATTTTCTTCGGTCCTTTCACTTTACTCCCGTCGGATCCCGAAGATCAATTCCAGTACATAAGATCCTAAGTAATTTGACGTGATTTATTACCCAATGTTGTGCCTTATTTATTGAAAATCATTTGTGATTAGTCCAATCTATTGTGAACCTGCTCAACTCGACTGATTAGGATCAGGGTGCTCGTGGGAATGTATACTAGCTCATACTGTACCTCAAACGTCTTAAAAATGATGATATATAGTCTCCGACGGTGGGAATAACCCTACCTGAATCTGTTCAGATCTGGTGCTTTTGACTAGCATATCTTAAATTACAAACAAAGGTCCTTCTCGCCCATGGAATCAAGTTGTGTACGTGCGTTATATGCGCGTCGGAACCACCTGGATACTTAGACTAGAATCCCGTCTACTATTCAATGAACTTCAGATCCCAGAGTAAGATCTACTGTTATGATTGACTACATACATGTTACACTCATTTTCCCTGATATGTAGGCATTGGAGAGTCTGGACATGTATTGTCTCACTTCCTCATTCACTAGGACCATATTACTCTAAGCTAGGATGAAGGACCACTCAACTGTTACAAGGGTTTTGTATGTAGTATATGAACACATTATATTGCTATCATTTATGAAAGAGGTAGCAAAAAATGGTCATTTCACAGATCCTCATTGCCTGTAATACTAGATATAATAGTATTTTATTCTGTGCGTGACTATTGATGACAACTTTTTGTTAAATATATATTAATTATTTTCTTGCTTATTTCCTTGCTATGTATACATCTATTGCCACAAGAGGACCTGCTAGTCTAGCTGTATTATAGAGAATATTTACATATTGAATACAAACACAAAGCAGTAGTTGCCGATATGTAAAGTCACACGCGGCTGAATCACGGGTCAGCAGGGGTGAATTAAGAAACAGAACCAATTGCCATATCGTGTTTGCCTTCCACTATCCGGGCATATTGAGACTGTGCTATCGTCACATCATTATACTTCCCTCATAAACGAGATTGAGTCAACCACCATCGTCTAAACTAGATGGGATTATTTCATATCATCTGGATTACAGGTTACACTTTTCTCCAAGTTCATAAGGTAATGGCTATTCCGAATGATACTGGGCTAGCGAATGAGTCTCAAATGAATTTTACGGTGCATATGTATGAGCTATCGTTGTGTGTGATAAAGCATCTGAAACCAATCTTAATTCTTATAGAACAAGTTGAAAGAAAAGAAGCAAATATTATAAAAAAACTACAAACCATAAAGGGACGCACAGTAATTTGCGTTAGAAGTGTACAACTTTTATATTAAACAAATTCTTATAGACGCAATTTAGGGAATTCTTTACCTAGGGCGCAATTTAGGGAATATTTTCATTTCTTCGGTGCAGTGACTCCAAACATAGCTCCTGGCATTATCTACACGTTGACAAGCAACTATTATTGTAGTTGGTGGCGGAACCCACCCCCACCCCCCGATCTCCTTCACAATACGAAGGACTGAAAGGGTGTCGAAACACCTGGTGGCATATATTGAAAGCTTCAGCAAGATTATTGGTATGAAGTGTTTAAAGTTCGAAGGAATGAATACTTTAAACGTAAAAACAACTACGAACAGATGTAGGTTATGAGAGCAGCATAACCGTCATAATATGGTGTTCTATCTTCACAACAAAGCCCTTTGTTGCAGGGCAAAAAGCGATTGCATGACCAAAGTGGTTTACTTTATTTGGACATAATGCACCTGTCTTGAAGGAATGAAAATTGGCGGATTTTGATCATAGAACTTAAGTTCCTTAATCATAGTGACTAATGGCAGCTATGGATTTCCATTATCCATCCAAGGTTCGGTTGACAGGATCGGGGGGTATTTTATGTAATGAAATTATTCGCGAACACATGGGGCCCTTGTACAAGTTGTAGTAAGTTGAAGGTCTCCATTCATTGTAGACGGGGAGACATTGCTGGTGGAGTGATACCCTTGCTCTACAAGCCACCATAAGTACCCCCATGGACCGTTTTAGAAGCTTTGACACTATAATAGAATGGCCATCTACACGACGATGTTATATATGTGTGGTGCATTTATAAAGCCCTTTCATTATCCTGGACTGTTTTCAATTAGAGCTGTTCATATATTGCCCCCATTGGATTTCATATTTAAATCGCATTAGTAAAATATGCCAAACCTTACAAGAAATTGATACTTTGCTCTACGGTATATATACAACTGATATTTTTGGTTCTTATTTTTTATTCTCAAGATCTAGAACTGTTTGTGTGGCACAAATTCAGAAGCACTTGCGTGCATGTAAACAAAGGTGTGGGGACTAAACGGTAGATAAACACTATTGAAAGATCTCCATCGATCCAAGCTTGCCTCAGCTTAATGTTTAGGTATGAATGATAGTCCCATTTAGTTCACTGCTGAGGGCAAGTGTCTAAAAGCCTCACCGCTTGAAATCCCTCCGACTACTCTTAATAATAGATGCAGGATGGAGAAACCTTACTCTTCAAGGAGGCTCTTCAAGGATAGGAGAAATCGATGCACGTCCTTAGAGAACCTAAATGTTGTTTATGTCACAACACTCTTACTTTCCCAAAGAATTAACTCGTCCTTGCTTTAGTCAATCTTGAGAAGTCGCTGTAGGCTGAGAGGTTGCTCATGAATCTACAAAACACAGTAGTTGCCCTATTGCCTTTGCAGAAGGCGGCAGTTGCCACATTGCCATGCAGAAGGCGGTAGTTGCTTATTGCCTTGCAGAAGGCAGTACATGTTTCCCGCTGTCAATAAAAAGTCGGTAATTCCAAAGATTACGTACTATAATCTTTGGTAATTCTCAGTGTTACGTCCATACTGACTTTTTCAAGCCTTTATTGACCAGCTAACATGACTTCATTTGGTTAGTAAAAAGTTGCCCTGTTGCCATGCAGAAGATGGTCGTTGCCCTATTGCCATGCAGAAAGTGGTCGTTGCCCTATTGCCATGCAGAAAGTGGTCGTTGCCCTATTACCATGCAGAAGGCGGTAGTTGGAGATGCAATTTATTTTTCATTATTCATTAGAGGTCAATATAATATTCAAAAATACATACAATAGATTTTTTTAAATTCACATTCTATTCAACTTTTTAAAACCGCGTGATCTTAATGGATGACATGGATTGCATCTGTTGTTATGCTATAGGCTACCAGTCAATCTCAAATGATAAGACAGTAATCTTCAATTAAAGCGGAATGAGTTACATTGACTGATTTTATTCATTCATATTGCAATAGGAATTTGGCTCTCAAGAAAATTATTGTTTTGTTTAAATGCTCTCAAGAAAGTTAGTTGTCCCAACACAGCCAGTTTTTGTACCTTTATCTCCACGATGTGTCAAGGTTGAACTTACAACACGTGGTCATAGAATCAGTGATGACTTAAAAACTGACAGGTGCCAACTACAGCTGATCGTCCGCATCACATGATCATGGCCCCCTGGGTCACATGATTCATTCATTGGTTGTTAATAATAATTGGTGGAATTGCAGACATTTGCATATACTAGATTAAGGTCTCTGATATGGTTTATTTCTTGTGACAACCCAAGTCTTTATGAAAGGCCACACATATATATACATGTACTTTCCTAAATCGCATTTAGACACTGGCGAGCACGATCATTCATCTCCTTTTGGCCCTGGAAATTTGATCTACTCTAGGTTGAATTCGTGCCGTCACTTATATTATAACCGTGGTTTCAGATTATATTCTGCTCTCTAATCCTAATCGGACTTCTTTATATCCTTCCAGTTACTGAAGTCACTCATGTCCAAAATTAGGAATAATCGTGATCGCCATGCCCCATATCAACTCCCTATGTTCATTGATTCCTTGTATGAATGATATAAATTTAGACTACTAATGGGTTTTCAGTAAATGGACGCTTGTCACTCGTTCATACGAGCTGGTAATCTTCTAGTATTTTCTAAACAGGGCATAATTTGTGGAATTAACGATAATAGTCCTGGCGTATGCAGTGGCCTTCCCAATGTCCCAGTTACCTCAAATAGAGACGGCCAGTGGTATACATCTTCTTGGTTATATTTGGTTATCTTTAACATTTTGAAATTTTTAGGACATAGTAAAAGCGTGGTTCATTGAATCACTCTCGTTATTAACGAATCCCAATTCACTCCTTCCTCTTTTAAATAATTGCTTTTAGAAATAAAATTCTGGATTAGAACTTGGTTTTGCAGTGTATTGCCGAGCTTATTTTCTGTCATTTAATGGGCTTGTCAAATACCAGCGCAATATCAATTTTTGTTTTTGAAACGATGGAGTTTGGTCTCTACATTCTACGTTTCATTGAATGTGGTAGGCCTAGTATGTGAACCTAGGATCTCAGTTGTGTGTCTTTGTACCGGTGCCTCTGGCGTAGATTCATTTAATCTTACCTTTCTTTGTCGGATTAGAAGGGTATAGGGTAGATAAGTAGTAGTAGTGTAGAACGTGTACAGAAAGGCATAGGATGTCCGACGGAACTCTTTGCCCCTACCCTCGGGTGTCATGGAGATGGTGCTCGTCCGTACAGAACCCGTGGGAAAAATAGAGGTGTGGGAACATGGTCTCGTCTGTTTGCTCTAAAAAAGTCGTTTTAACAAATTTTAGTTCGTAAGTATGATACAAAAGAATTCTTGTTTTTGTACAAGCCACACACCACGTGTTATAACGAGGACAACTTGAATGTTCCTTGAATTATGTATTGACTTTTACTAATCTTTTTTAAATCAGTGGCCAAAAAGTGTTGTCGATATATAACAAGCAGCTAATTGGTGTGTGTGTGTGTAACTTTGTAATTATATTGTTGACGATATATTGTAGATTACTAGGGTTTCAGGATTGAAATTGGGCACGTAATGCATGAGAATATCTATATCATAACATGTGTAACTTCCGTAATTTTCTTTATTTTTCCAACTAGACTGCTATAGTCTAAGACTAATGAACGGACACGATCGATGAATTAAAAATATTTAAAAAACCACGAAGCATGGGATTAAGTCGTTGATTAGCCTAGTTGTGCTGTTTATGATTTCTAGCTTATTCTCATAATTTTTTAACATGTTTTCCTATATCATCGCTCACATTGGTTTACCACAATTCTTTCGCAATATTCCAAGTGCGATGTTTTCCCCTTGTTTCCTGACGTATGCATCCCCCCGTATTGCCTATTCCCGATGCAGAGGTCAGCTATCACGAAGGGCCCATATATAGTGCAAGGATCCAGATCCAAATCCAAAGCCCCATGTCCCATGAGCCTCCTTCGATCTAATCCTTTGCGTCTGTTCCTTGTTACTATGGCTTTGTTCATGTGTGAAATTCAAGGATGTGGTATTGACTGTTGGTTGTAAACCTTCACATAATGGCCCACTATCTTTTTCCTTTATTGGTCTTGGAATGAACATAGATAGTGGTAGTATGATTCTAAAGCGAAGGCTGCGCTCGTAATAGAGGATGCCCCAAAAGCTTTTGGGATCGATATCATGAGGATTGGTCTCGTAAGCTATATGATCAAGCAAGCCAGTTACTTGAAGCTTTCATGAACATATTCGATACGGAAAAGTCAGAAGCATAGGTATGTTTCCAGTTGGGGGGCTCCTTTTTTCAAAGCAATATTAAGATGCATACGACTTTTCTAGTTCTAAGTTTTGTAAATCCCACCATTGATGCACGAATCGTTTCTACGGGTACTACTTGCCTTGGTTAGGTTCAGTAATGGCACATAATCATTGTAGTTTTTATTTAAAAGATACTTTGATCCCTACCACCCACTAGAAAATAACCTACGCCAGAAAAGTTAAGCTACTTATGCAAGAAATCAATTTGAATTTCCATTAGGTCAGATTGAAAATGATTCATGAAATCTAAATTATTTTTCCCCATACCAGGGGAAATATATTCGAAAATACATATATACAATATCATATCCGTTTATAGAGGTACAACATGATAAACTAGCTCAAATCTCATGAAATTTGGATTAGGATTTAGTTCCTTTTCCTAAATCGGGAATGGGTAACATTAATTACGCAACTGTAATGTATTCTTTACATTACACTTTATGGACCCCTCCCACCTCTACTAATCAGTCGGTCTCGAACTACTTAATCTCTTGACAAAACCCCCGGGATTAACTATGGAAACTGAGATTCGCATGCATGAAAAACTGGAAACTTACTTAACCCTGCTTCTAGCGATGAAAGGGTGGGGCAGATTAAGAAGTATTTATAACTGGAGATTAGGTTGTGTAGTGACAGGGTGCTCGGACTTATGCACAGCAGGCAAATATAAACTTGAATATCCAGGGTAATTCTAGCTTTATTAGAAGGTGATGAGTGACGTTCTGCGTAAGTATGCAAAGGTGCTAAATTAATCTGTTTTTATGTCCAGGCGTGTCGCATGCCTCGGATGTGACTAAGTAGGTTTGATATTTTAGAGTAGATGTTCGGGTGTGTAGTTTCATTTTAGTTGTACCAACGAGTGCACATGTATATAGCGTTGGTTGTACGCTTGGAGGTACGGTATCTTATCTACAAAAGAGCATGGTCAAGGGTAGGTCTTCGTTATATTCGATTTGCTATGCTAGGTCATTGGTGTATGATGTGGTTATTTCATTTTACTGTATCATGTATGCAAGGAGATTCCATACTCTGCTAGCATATGTAGGACTAGTGCATGTAGCCTGTCCAAAGATCTGATCAACTGCTACCTTTATGATACTGATATACAACGTTTACTTATGCTTACATTGGATAACTAATTTCGAAATCCGATTAACAATGTGATGAGTTCTATACTTTTAGGATGTAAGTCTTCAGTATTTGTAGTGTACTGAAGTGGGTATTTTTAAAAACTTCACAAAATTTCAAATCTCCTCCAAACTCCACCATTTTATAACCCAAAATCTCATGTATTCACTCATCAAAATGTTTGTCTTTAAATCATGTCAAAATAGCACAGGTAGTGGAGGCTCTAAATAATTAAAAATTCACTCTTTTCTTCGGAAATGTTCAGTATTTTTGGCATGATCCATCTTGCATCCCTGTATGTTACATCTGCTTGATTCTATTAGTTCTGAAGAATAAGCATATAATATGTTAAGCAGTCGATGAATGAAGTTGGTATTCATCATGAGCCCACGGAATCGCCTGTATTTCAATATGATGATCATTTTTTATATATCGTGATCTGGCATCTATTGTGGCAAATGCCTGACCGTATAAATTGAGCGTGAGCAATGAAGCCATGGCCCGGAGCTTTGGGGGGAGAATTACTGGTTCTGGACTTGGCCGCCCCAATAGTTCCAACATTGTCATCATCAGGTGCACTTTTAGTTCCTATTTATTCCGCATGGAGCGTTCTCCCGGAAGTAGGACCAAAAGCGAAATGCCAAACATGTCAAACGGAATGGTAGGGTAATGTCTGCTCGTGGAACCCGTCATTAGGTGGGCACAGGGACCACCAGAACTTCGCATCAGCCAATCTCTTGCTTTTAAACCATCACATAACGCTTTGTTCCACAGACATGCACGTCAAATAACGTTATCTCTATGTAAATTTAAATTGAAAGATATCGATTAAACCTTTCTTGGTACAAGTCGATTGATCTTGGCTTTTTTTCACTGGTCCTTTCCCCCCTTTTTTGTTATTATGGCCTAGCAACCGTACGTGATCATTAATTTCATAATGGGTCTTCAATTTGAGAACAACTGGGGTTTTCCTGTACGCTTGAGATGACATGTCACTGACTGTGGGGTGCCAATAATGGTAATCAAAACAACCCTTACACCCAAATATCAGGTGAGAAATAGACTTGTCGAACAAAACAGTGCCAACGTCGACTGTCAAAAAGCCAGTGGAATGCTTCGGTAAAGTGGAAGGGCAGAAACGACATAATAACTCACCCCTGCGGCCAAAGTGTTAAAGGCAGGTGGTAAAAACTTGTACACTCATAAAATATTAGCTTTTTTTCACAAGCTGGCTATAGCTCTATGGTGACAATTTGGTTATTATTCAGGATTTAACACTGATCTTCCATAAGGGCATTCATGGTACTACTTTGAAATCCATATTATACCTGTTTATTTATTTGAACATTATATAACCACACATTATTATTATACCGTTTGTTAGATTAAAGAGAATATGTGTCATTATAGTTTATTCACTCACTTGTTTTAGCAGTGTAAAACCTGATTGAATTGTCATTTCCTCTCCATACAATCGCCTGGCAAATGTTCTACGATCATTTTTCAGTCATCCAAGTATTGATCTTTTCTCTCCTAAAAAGCTTTTTGCGA
The DNA here is from genome assembly GCA_942159475.1 of Sthenelais limicola. Lineage (NCBI taxonomy): Eukaryota > Metazoa > Annelida > Polychaeta > Phyllodocida > Sigalionidae > Sthenelais > Sthenelais limicola. The sequence goes on along the minus strand of OW804097.1, from coordinate 62,181,126 downwards.
ATTAATGGACTTACCATTAGCCCTTAAGCTTGTCTGGTTTACCAATTATTCGAGCCACGATGAAATGATCATATCGGTTCATTTGAGTGGATGCTTTTTTTGTTGGAAATTTGTGATATAAAGTTTCTATGTTGCCATGGTTGTGTCATTGGTTGTGAAAACAATGGGGACTTGTGAGTCTCATTTGTTGGATAGCACTGATGGGAGAAATCATGGAAATGAGTTAGAAAGCAAAGGGATTCTGACCAGCGGTGAAGCAATTACGCTACAACCCGTTCGCAGAGGTGAGCTCTCTATTCAATGTCTTAACGTGCCAAGAATGCCATTTATAATAATACTGTCACAATCTTAAGCATATAACAGCTCCTATAGCAGTATCCTCTTTTTATGAACGATGCCATACGAGAATTGTATCGATTGAATCAACTTAATGGAGGCTATATTTGGAGGGGAGTGCATTTTGATGAATTGCTTTTGCACTGTTTAGAGGCCTCTGAACTTGATATACTTTGACTGGTCTGGCCATAAAGCCTTGTGCTGTGGGTTCCGTTCCAATATGCAATTGCCTCCAATTTTCTGATAAAAACATAATGCTGTTATGTTGAGCAGTATGGGACTGGAGAGCATTTGCCAGAATCTGAGTTGCCATTTCTGTTTTTAAGCCAATCGGTTAGCCGCAGGATTGCCAATGCGAGGGGTGCTATCTATGCTATACATCGTCCATAGGCCTTCACAGCCGGGGGCACAGGTGATGGGAGTAGCGCCTTTATTGAGTTTAAATCTGTGTTGGATATTTGATTCATTAGCCAATCACGGCGTGACTTGGTAGCAGGCTGTAAGAGACGGGTCTCCGGCAATACCCCTTCCCGTGCCAACATTCATTGAGTGGCGATCCAGCAAAGCGAAATCTTGATTAATTTCGGGGCACGACAAAGGGTCTTCTGGTGTTGGGGAATATTGCTTGATGGAGCTGGTCTGAGTTTAAGTTTTATATACGATCCAAACAGTTGTCCCGTGCTGTTTATGTAGGTTGGATTCAGCTGACATTTAGGGCTGGTTTATAGTTGTTTATCGATAGGACACCTGGGACCTTGGAATGGGGGTTTGACATCCGTCTCAAAACGGTTGTGTTCCGTTCAAGGCTCTTTACAACAATATTCAGGTTTCACGTCTTTGAAATCTTAAGACTCTGATTGATGACTTCTCACTGTAGATAAAAACTGTGGCTCTGTCATCTCCGCCCACACCCAATTATGGAATGCCCCTCCAGTATCCGTTGGCGGGAAGCCACTTCCGGATCACTGGAAGCCACTTCCCGACAATGAGGAAATTCCTGCTGGGCGGTTGTTTCGTTGCCAAGGATTACATTTAGTGCTGGCGGACTTGTTAAATCCTTCAATATTAGTCTGTGTTCCAGTTGTCACTGGCTGAACAGGTTAATGCGTTAGCAATCCTATTGTGCCCGACGAAGTATGCTTGTAATTGGTAATGGGATTGTAAATTGTAAATTGTTTCAAGCTATTTGTGGATTCGAAACTTTCTCAGTTACACTTGTATAAATAGAAACCAGCTGTAGAACAACTGTAGTATACACAATTGGGCTTTCTAATGCCATAGAAATTGTGTTGGTCCCTGATCACATATGGTGAATATATGTCATGTATGTCCTCTCTTGTAGGCTTCATTGATTTTTAAATGTTCTTTCTCCTCTTTTTGAGAGAGATGATGGTTCTCAATCTGATTCCTACTTCACACCAACGAGTATATATATAACATGAGGATTTTTCTTTAATAGCTGATCTGTATCTACCAACTCATCTGACGTATGGTGAAAGTAATGTTAAAAATCGAATCATTACATGTATGCATACCAGGTTAAGACAATCTAAGATTTAATGTTATATTTCAGTTTGTATGCATGTACATATACTAGCCAGTGCTCTATTTGAAATTGCACCTGGATACATACCGTGCTAGACCGGTTTCTATCCACCCAGCACCCCTCCTGCAGGGATAACGAGATTTGATGAACTGCCTGGGAGGGGTAAAAAGTCAACATTATTATATCTAACGGAACGCCCAGCACTTGGAACCAATCCGGTATTCTATACATACCTATAGTGAATGCCCATCCATTTTCCCAGATTTGGTGAATCCGTTCAACAGAGAGGATTACCGTTTGTTGGGACCTCTTCTATTTCTATTATCCTTCTAGGATCGGTCGTAATACTTATTCTGAACTGAAATGAACAAGGAATATTACACTCTGCTGTGCATTTTGTGAGGGTATTCTTAACCTTGTATGGACACCTTATGTCGGTACTACATCTGTTCTTGTCGCATCGTATAAATCTGCAATAGTTCTCCATACAGAGTAATTATATTGAATTGAGTAATTACCGTCTGGGACCTATAGGTTCTCACCTCTTCAGTCATCGTGTGAATATGTCCGTTGCATACTTCATTCCTATCGGGAGATTAGTTAATTCTCTTCTGTTGATGGAAAGAATAGGGCCAGTGAAAGTGTGACAGTGTACCATACACTTGGATGTGTATTATCCCCAGTGTGACTATGTCTCAACATCCATCGCCAGAAATATTTGAGATCTCTTTGATTTTACCTCGGATAGCAGGCGAGAATTTGCATGTTGAGATATATCTGCCTGAAGGTAAAGTCATAACACTTTTATATATTCGTACCTCGTGTACATAGACTCAGTATTAACCCTTCTCCCCCCTTCACCACCGTTCTGCTAAATAAGGATATGGATAATCTCGATTACGAGCTTTTTAGATTGAGGGGAATTGGGGGCGAAGCATATAAACCCGGTTCCTTTGATCACATTTAAAAGCGCTGATTTGTGATTAATTGTTTTTCGGGGAAGGTGTCAATTTCCGAAATCAATGCTTTGGGCAGTTCTTTTATTTGCATTGCCTGTTTTTCGCCTCCTCTTGTTTGTTGATGAGAGCACATTTGGGGATAGAATGACATTAGAAAAACTTAAGTAATGAGTTAATATTTAATTAAAGAAAGTTTCTTAATGTGAAAAAAAGTCGTCATCTTCGAAGTTTTTCCTTTTTGTAAAAAAACAATACAAATTTCTTCGCTCCTGAAATCAAAACAACCCAATTTACAATGCTCAACCGTAAATAAAATAAAGCGTTATAGTATCGTGACACTTACTGCAAATTGGACTTATATATTTCAATGGAGTTTTATAGGCAATATTTTGGTGTGGATCTTCCAACTATATGTTCAGATTCGAGTGAACATATGGCTATAAAGTGTAGTCCTGATCTATATCAACAATCAGTCGTCATTTTGGTTAAAAGATAATTGAAGGGTGAACTCAGGCGTATTTTGATTGACGGTGATTGCTTCATTGGTATCAATCTGAACTCTTAATTTCCTTTTACTTACCATGTGTTCTCTCGTGGAATGCAAGCATTGTTATAGCAGGCTCCTTCGTCATGCTGGGTTCGCCTGGCATGTTTTACTGGTAAAAGCTAACCTCCCGGTCCCAATTTTCCTTTCCTTCTTTGGTCTTGACAGTGGAATGGGGATTGATCGTTTTAAGCAGTTCCATTCTTTGTCCTAAATTCCTTGAGATTAATGGGATTTTCGCTAATCACAATTTGTCCATTGGTCTTGAAATTCACCGTGAAAAAGGAATCCAGCAAAGATGGATGACAGAATGAACCCAACATAGGTTTTATTCATATCGGGTTATTGGGTTTCCGGCCCGATTTTATTCCCCCTTTTTGTATAGGCTAGATGTAACCGAAGTCAGTGACAGTTTTAATAAATGTTCATATCAAAAAGAACGTCGCGTTTCCTTTGCAGTCGTTTTGTATCTCACGGGTTTTGCCACGATGGCAGAAAAATAGATGATTATCATTAATCAATTTGCCAATTTGCGAAAGTACCACAGACATAAATATAACTTGCATTCAATGATACAACAATGTTTATGGTTTTTTTTAATAAGTTGCATTTCATCCATATATGACAAAGTTCTCAGGTTTCCAATCGAAAAGTTAATGAAAAAATACATCGAAATAATAATTTAAATTTAAGAAAAGAAAAGTGAGTCGGCTCATATTACTAGTATACATATGACCATAACCTCATATATTCTTTGTATCTAATGTAAATGGCCTCAAATGAAATTTAAAAAACAACAACGTTAGAAGGGCCTTGAATACATCAGCTAATCAAATATCTCGACAGATAGGTGTAACACCGCGTGTGCCAGTTATTACTGTTGATGGAAAGAATATGATTGTGACAGTGAAAGTGTGACAGTGACGTGTGGTGAAAGGAATGTTAAAATCAGTACATGTATGCATACCAGGTTGAGACAATGACTTACATAAATAAACTAATTTCACTTATACCTTTATACTAACTTAATCACATTGCATATTACGTAAGGCAGGCGGGGGAAGACTGCCTCACGGCGATGCCATGATTTTGTATACTGCCGAAATAAAGAAATAAAAAAGAAATAACAAAAATCTCCAACCACAGAAATTACACAAAATAATCAACAGTAGCGGAGACAAGCAAGTAAAATGAGGAAAGCAATATTTCCTGGACCTCGATGAAAGTCAGCGGAAATCATGAAATCACCTGATCTTGAAATTGATCGTCGGAATTAACAGTCAGTTAAACTTCAACATTCGGGTACACGTGCTAAATTACCATTTCACACATTTGTGGTAGATTAATACCATTCTTTAATCGATGTAACATTCCCATTCTTGCTGACATCCAAAGAATGCTATTTACTCAACTCAACATGACGACCTCCAACTTGCCTTTATAAGAGACACCCCAGCTAATGCTATTGGCCATCCCATTATTTATTTGTCCCTACGTCACCGTTTATTGGGATGATAGGAAGTAAAAACTGCCTCCGGGAGCTCTGCAGCGGGAGGCTTTTCCTCTTGGGTATATTCACGATCAAAGGGATCTTCTCCGCATGTGAAAAAGACAGAGATACTGACGAGGTGATGTAAGTAACAAGGAATAATGTGTCATCCTCGCCCTTCCTGATCTCTCTCATCGGTCCTCCCTGTAACCAATACAAAGGTTACAGTGTAGGTTATCACATCTACCAGTAAGAATCGTAACCAATTTGAATTGGAGAAAGGTTATTGATGCCTCTGACTATCTTTGCGGTAGAATCCTGGTATAAAATGACTGTTTATGTCGAAACGGTCTAGACGTTGAACTCGTAACCATTTCCTATACTACTACAAAGTGTAAGGGTAGGCATTATAATACTTGGGTTTATTGGAGTGTTGTGCTTGCATGTCTTGTCACGAACCTGCATCTGGAATGGTCAATGATGGCTGGTCAACGCTTAAGTGTCAAGTGTATATATCATGCTATCATGGTCAGCATACATGTATTTCCCCATACTTCCCCATACACTCTGTTGGAGACCCACTTAGAGTAAGCATCAAAGCGACCCAATGGTAACCCTACGGCAAGCCGCTCCAAGTAGATCTCGAATAGAGTGTAGGACCTTATCACTCTTATCTCTTGAACTATATTGCCATGTTCACAGTAATTTCCAAGGAATACACTTGTGTCCTGAAAGAAGTCGCATCCATGGTCTTACAAAATGCAATTTGGGGACTAGAACGTTAGCCCCATGTTGGTGAGTTAAATGCGTAATTATAGCTTGTGGTAGACTTGCCTTATGCAAGTTTTCTACCCTTTCTTTGCTCCCCCCGCCCCCTCCCCAACTTCATTCCGCTTCCTCTTGAGATATTGGTCAAGAGTACTGTTATCCTTTCGGCCTGCTTTATTGGCAAAGCAACGATGCACTACCGACCTCAAACACCCCAGATGACTGTAAACCAGGGATTTGTTTATCTAGACATTTCCATAGCTATTCCCACTCTCCTTCCTCACTTTTATTTCCAGGATTGATTTTATGATAAAGTGGGAAGATTTACGATGGTATAAAAAGCATAGTTTTCTGCCATCCGAGGACAGCATCCCTCGTGGATCCCCCAAACCCTGAACTCCTTCGTAGGAACGTATTGGTGTTAAATGTGGGAATTGGAAGGGAGAGCATTATATACACATCAGGTTTCATACATTATAACATAGTATTTTGGTCCCTTATTATTTTGCTAATTGTTGGTAAACTTACATCATTAAGATTGATTTATATACAGTATATTACATAAAAACAAACAAGTTAATGGCGTACACAATCGTATGGAGTACACCATATTATCCCTTGTTGGGTTACTGGCCGACAGAACTAGTGTCCTGACTGAGTTTACCCCTCGCCGACCACATGCAATATGCTGATGATGTCTGATGTCTATACGATATGACCTATACTATGTCAGAGCTTTCGTGATCATTATCCTGAAGCTACTGAGTTCGTCTCTGTTTCATCTATATGATTGCTGTCTATAATCATCCTTTTTACATTATGTATTGTACCATTTATGAGGTTTTAGTTCAAAGACTTGTAGACTATTGTACTTGCAATCAATTATCTGTGCACCCCTCGTTATTGCCCAGAATATACAAGGCCATTGTGAATAACCATAGTCATATGGTAGATATAATCCTCACTGTTTCTAAGCAATACTGACATGCGATGCACCAATCATGTTAATTGTTACATCGGACGAGTTTATTTAAAATAGTTTCATCTTCTGTTCAATATAGATCTATTCCAATGGCTTTACTCTTCCTCCCATCTTTTATACATAGATCTGTATTTGTGCTTAATAATCCTTTCATTTTAGTATCGATAACTGTATTGCAAAATCTGATACACTGTACAGTGTTTTGAGCCTCCCTACAACCTGATACATCTACCAGTTTTTATATACTACTTACAAAACTGGCCCATGCGGCGTGTATAGTAGAGTGAACTGACAGTACGTTCAACAACCCAGCAACTCAGGACGTAACATAATTAAGTTTCTTTAACGCTACATCCTCAAATAATAGAACAAAACAAATCTTACCAGATTCCCTCGTATTATGACTCATGGGACTGAATGTATCGATATGCTTCTGCTGTTATATGTTGTACATGAATTGGAAGTGGTATCGACCAAGAGAAAGCGGTCGCCGGTGAAGTCATCATAGGAAACGATTTGGGCGGGTCCTCCAAATACAAATGAGGGCGTTTTAGAAGCCGTGTAGCAAAAACAACTGGACAAAACCTCCAAAACTTTGGTCAAATGACCTTTAGATGGATTGGAAACGAATGGAATAAAAAGGAAAAAGTATAGATAGATTTTGACCGATGTTAACTGAGGGTGCAGTTTTAATATAATGATATTGGGATAGCTTTTTGAAGAACTGGGTATCCCATGCCATGGATCTATAATTTTATTACACCAAGCCCTCAAGCTGACTTGAAGGTGTAAGTAGGCCTGCAAAATGCTAACTTGGCTGCACGCAGCTTACAGTTTCACTGGGGCATGTTTGCATTTTTTTGCACTTAGTCGCCTGGTACCAGGTCCTAATGCTGCACGTACACATGCCTCGGGCACTTTTATCCTGGTTTAAGATGCACTGAATCATTATCGCACATGTGACTTTGCATTGATTCATTTATTCTAAGTTGAGAATGAAAAAATGGATGAAAAATGGTAGACCCGAGCGCATGATTACCGAAGGTCTGAACACTCTTATCCAATCAGTCAAATCCTCTCTGAGCTTCGTGTTTACTTGCCTTAAGTTTACAAACCCTGATTTATAAGTTTGGTCGCCATTTCAACTTACCATCATGTTATTTCAGGTTTACTATGTTACAACTACGTTCATGGGTCTTCACGAGAGGATTTTTGACTGATACGATATTATGAGTTTCTTTTTCTATTTAATTCTTAGGTTTCCATGTAGTCATTTAAATTACATTTTTTGGGCCTCTGCTTCCGTCAGTACCCAGCAATCTGTTAAAAGAAATCCAATAAAACCTCACAATTCTCAGGTCTGTAAATAGGGAATAATTGATGAAATTCCCTCCCCACCATAATCATCCCAACACCCCTGGGACTACCCTTCACTCCCTTTCCATTACTCTAAATGAAGGGAAAACTCGCTGACTAATCGTGGTCTACATGTGACCCACATCTGTTATTAATTGGTAAATTAATCGCATGTAGCTCCTTTGCTCTTTTGTAATTGCAATCTGATCTCCTTCTCCCGGCTCTAGATCTTACACATCTTCAGTGATTCTAGTTGCATAGCTTTACATCTGTTACTGCGACTAGACTATAGGCGAGCTTCATGAGTGTCACACACTTTGAAAGAGCCATTATAAATGTTCTTTTTATACAGAGAACGTCACTTTCCTCTGTGTAAAAAATAGTGATGGGCTAGCTTGATTCATCAAAATATATCCATTCTTTCAGCGTGTGAAATTAACTTTATTTTCCACCCGCCAACTTGGCGCGGCGAATGCAGAGATTTACCTCAAATATTACCCCTCAATGACAGAAGTTAGTGGTGATTTTTTAATCACACAAGTAAATAATGAAATATCATTCTTTGGAAGAGGACGACAGTCAGATTTGTGGATTCTATAGTGGTATAGATAGTTTGCCTATAGACCTAAGAATTAATCATGACGACAGTGATGGGGCAATCAATTCTTGAGTAGCTCATTTTCATTCACAGACCAAGGAGGGAGGGTAACTTTGTGGTTTTACCCGCATTTATGTGTCTAACAATAGTACAGGAATATAATACCCTTGCTGTATTGAAAATCATGGCACCTATAAGATGGCTCTCAAGAGATCTGCCCCAGACCGTTCGATGCAGGCACAGAGGGAGGGTGCGTTGAAACAATACATAGGGTTCGTGGATATTAAATCACGATGTTTGCAGTCTGCATCATCTCAGCCACCATACTGCCCACCTCTCAGTTAGCCAGGCCACCACAACAGCACCACCCTAGTGTGACATGTAGTGTCACTTGTATTGCTTGTGTTAAAGGCTATGTTGCTGGGTCGTGGAAATATCAATAACCTTCCACTACATCGGCTTTTCCTTTGGATGGGCTCTGGTCTCATGTTAAGTCACACTTTCTTGAATATAGATCGATATACTTTAGTTGCGGAATTCTTTCACATATTTCATATAGATCTATATTAATAGCTCGGCTATCTCTTATAACGAAATCCTACTTCAATTCGGCTGATGACAGCTAAACTAAATCCGCGGAGTTCAGAAGTTTTATAAGCATTATTTAGGTTTTCAACAATTCTGCGAAAATAGGAGATACACTTTTGGTGAGTTAAACTTTACGCACGTCACTTTATGTTTGGACTATCTTTAGGAAGTGCCTATAAAACCTAACGGTGTATAAATGCTAGGTAATGGCCAATACATGGATATTGCCTACATGTTGGGGGTTAGTCAAGAGGCATGTTTTAAATAAAGAAGGGAGCCCGGCCACCATAAAGACGATATTCCTGCTCCAGTGATCCCTGCCAGGAAGCCACATGGCCGTCACGCCATAACACTCCTACCACACCTACATCAAAGCTTCCAGCCTTTGTCTCCCAAGATGAGAGGAGAAACGCCTTCGCTTATGTGAGGTTTTTGCCTGCTTTCTACTCAACAAGAAACTGGCTGGCAGGCATGCCTTTTCCATTCAGTAACTCATATCAAAGTCTATAGAAGTGGAGGTTCCTGAGCGTTCCTGCTGGTTCTGAAAGTATTCACTGGTATAATTACTTTGGTATGTATTTATTGAATGATTATAAAAGAGAAATATTACAAGAATCTTAGATAGGGTGTAAAGTTCTAACTTTGACATTGATTTCATCCTATTACAAGTCAAAGATAGATTGTTCTGTTTCTTGTAAGAATTTTAAAATGATATCTTATTCAGAAATATTACAAAATTGAGTGTAACTAACTTTGGCTTTTATTTCATCTTGAATCAATGTTGATAGTAACTATCCACTTTAAGACTCCCATTTGAGAGTAGCTATAGCATTAGTGCTTAATTTCAGTCTTTTGGTGGCGCAATGTATCTGTATTCTAAAATGGCAATTCTTGTGAGGGACAATTCCCCCTCTAGATAGAGTGTAAACCTTGGTCATAAATCAAGTACATTATAGCGTAACAGTTGACATTATCTTCTCATAAATGAAACGACAGGTTTCTCCTTACCTAACCTTGTCATTTAGCAGTTTTTCTTTGCCCATTCGCACAGCCTTCCTTAACCATGAGATTGGATCACACACTCTAGTGGTCTTCCCATATGCTAGGAATGATTCCCGACTTTTTAAAGAGAAAAATAAGAAGTCATTTCTTCTTTAATATGTCGACGCCACGTTGTCCATCTCCGGAATAGGTCAAATGGAAAATGGCGAACATATTCTCGGGTTATACCAGTTCGATCTTCAGGGTCTCTGTCATTTCCTGTCGGGATTTTTGCCACGGTTAGAAAATAAAAGCTCCTGTCACTTCAATTATCATACACCGCGAAATAAATGTGCGAAGTCATGTTCATATGATGCCGGACGTGTGGTCAGGCTTGCACTTCTTGTATGGCCATCAGTCGGTTCATTGTAAGTTCAGGACAATCAGTTGTCATAGTTTCACCCAACAAAAGAATGTTAATGCCTCTTTCCGTTGATGAACTGAGCACTATCCGAAAAAGATATCAGTATCGATAGTGTTTGCCAATTAATATTATAGTTACCAAGATGACTCTCTTACTATTCCAAGACTGGATTCGATTATGATCCAAGAGCAGGGTAATCATAGGTCAACGCTCATTTTTACATGCACTTCTGTAATTCATTACAGTTTTAATCTGTTGTCAATATTTGAGTAAATTGCGCGAGATTGCACTACCGATGGATTGTTGTTCGTGGCTTGGATATCAAATCATCTATACAGCCCTTGGTACGTCTGGACAAATCCTCATTGGATTATCCGTAATCCATCTGAGACTGCGAATCGACATTGAGATAACATCATTGTCTTGACAAATGTGGCTTCAGTCTCATCTCTTAACCCCCATCTCTGTCATGGTGTGTCCATGGCCTCCGTTCATTCTGCTGCGTGTTCGTATTAAACCCCAATCGCCTTCGTAACCTAACCGTTGCTCAATTACATGCATGTTGTTTTTTATTATTAGCTTTCGTTGTATTCCAAGACTGAACAAGGCAATGATATTGGGGTCATGGAATTACTAAGTATAAAATAATCACGCATTTCCACCAAATTACCGCTAAAGTGCCAATCGAAGGACAATTATTCGGGGGTAGAGGGGGCGGGAGGTGTAGTGGGGGACGGTGTTATGTCCCAGTTTTTCTCTGGCCCAGTTCATTTGGCAGTGGGGCTGATCTAGGATCCCTCGTGATCAGAACCATAGGGGATTCGCATGTCTTAATGCGCATGTCTATTACTATGCATGCTGGGATGGTTTCAGTTCAAATGTGACATTTTTATCGAAAAAGGCAAGGATATTTTTTTTTTACCAATATCACGGGTTGTGTAAAAGATTCCGACCAAATGCATGATGGGAAAGATCGAGACTTGTGTACTGTTATGGAAATATGAATAACACATGGATATCGACGTAGGAGCACAGCTAGAAATTCCATGATGAACATAGCAATGTGTTCTCTAGATTTTACTCAGACATACACCGCCTATAATTCCTTGCGACGAGATGGCCGGCTATGCAAATCCCCTATTGTTGTGGTTTACCAGCCTCCAATCCAATCACTCTCCTGATTGCATGGATAACCTCTGATCAAAGCACATGATCTGCCAATGGGAGCCAAGGATACTCTGTTACTGCTATCTGTAGCTGAGTGCAATGGTCTTTGGCACCATGGGCGTGGGAGAAATGAATTCTCTGAAGGTTTATTGGTGAGCAGGGTATGTGGTTAAAGAGGCATGGAGTCACGAGGAGATCGTGGTGGCTTCAGATATCCCCGAGTCCATAGCCATATGCTTATCAGAAATGATGAATTGGTGATTCATGGATTATTTGAGTTATTGCGATGAGCGATGATATGAGGCGATATGTTAAGAGAATTTAATGATCTTACCCTGATAGATGACGAATTTTCTCACAGCTTTTTATTTTTTGCCATACCAATATCCCGCATATATCTGAATGGTGTTGTATGGAAGTTCAAAACTACCTAATCCATCACGAGTTTTTTTTATATCTAAAGGACAAGTGGATTTCAGTCTTAGGCCAAACCAAATAATAGGTGTCTTTTCTATTTATCTAGCTGAAAACTAGGTAGAGGGGGGTTGGGAGTAAAATATTTTCAATCTACATCTTTCTTGTTTTCCTGCTTTAATTAGCTTTTTTTTTTTTTTAAATTAATAAATAAAAAAATAAAAGAATTGGTGAAGATAAAACAACTGTTTAGGTTTTTTAAGTTTTCTAGGTATGCAGTAGGGTAAATCGGAAACACCTATTTTCTTTTTTTACCTTATATGTCTTAAAGTCTTATATGACTGATTTAGCCTGAGACTGCTGGGGTCAAATGTTTGCTCTTAGTCGTGGCTCCAATTTAATTCAATGTGTATTGATCAAAGTGATAAGTTCGACCGGATAAAATTGAAGCAAATTAATTCATTGACACTTCTAAACTTTGCCTTTCTTTCTTTCAGGTAAGTATCTGACTGTTCCACATCCAACGTTGGGTAAGGTAGGACTAGGACGAACGTGTGATCTCCGTAACTTGTACTTAATAGTAATTCAGTGGGTATGAGATATGAAGAAATTTTGGATATCAAATATCAACAAGGTTAATTAATGTATCATATGGGTGGTATCAGGTTTCAGTGATACGAAAGCTACCGACCTGTACGCTGTGGATCCTCGCTATACCAATTAATTTTATATAATCAGATTAATTCTTGATCTCCTCTAAATAAGAGGTAGTGTACCGGGTAATAATAGTGTTCCATCTGTTAGATGGAGTAAGGGGGTACCCCAATTTCTATAGAAATTAAAAAATGAAATAATTAGTGAATGAGCATCCTATGAACAATGGGAAAATCTTATGCTGCGATAGTCTTTCAAGTTCATTGCAGTCTTTAGTTACTTCATATTGGAGATTAGATTTTAAAAAGAACAATGGAGCCTCGTGGGTATTCAATTTGTTTTCCGTCTCACACTCGGCTCTATGTCGGCGTTCTAATGAGCGGACTACTATCCCACCTTAATTAGCCTAGATGCTGTACATTAAAATTGCGTTTTTTGAGTTCCCAGTGCTTTATGTCCTCGAGCGCAAACAATGTTAGTATTTTGATTTTAAGAACGGTACAAAATCTGTTGTAATAATAACAATAATGAATTAATTGATGTTTCAAATAAGACTGCCATTGTCAGTTACTGAGTTAGTATGCCGTGAAATTTCTGAATGTATCTGCCATTCTGGTTATTACCATTTATTCTTGTTTATTCCCTCGGATAAAATAGTATAGAAGAAACCGTATAAAATAGTATAGAAGAAAATGAGATTAAAATACCAAGGCATCTGGGCTCCCCCCTTAAAAAAGATAATCGAGGTTATTAGGTAGGACACAGTATAGTCTTGAAACCCATGTAAAAATGTATTAGATTCTCATAATATAAACTTCCATCGTAAAATTCCTAAATATGACTTAGAGAACTTGTCTAAAATTTCAGGTATTAATCTCCGAGAGTCCTGGTTGAAAGGTATTCAACATCTTATAACTTGCTCTAGAAGTGGAGTGTGTTGGGGAACTGCGATTACTAACTTTGTAAACATTGTTTTGTTCGGATTGTCTAATGTTGTTTTACTGTGTGAATTAAATGGCTTGTGACGTTTTTTGTCCTATAGTTGATGCTAAGGAATATCTGTGGTGCTTCCTTTCCCTGTGATTTACCCAAATAAAAGAACTGCTCAAGGATCACATTTACTAATTATGTTGAATAAACATTAAGCCTTCGCATGTCTATCATATATAACTCGTAAATTAGGTCCTTGTTTCTAGAGATGTAAAAGAAACCATCGACTGACCGGGCGTTTATATCAGGGATCCTAAACGATCATGTAATATACAAATAACACCATTCAGGCATGGATTATTTTCAAAACCACCACTAGTTTGTTCAATGTCATTCATAAGTGTAGGCCTATATGTGTTTTATAATAAACATTTAGCTTGCTTTGGACTGGCAGCATTTATACTGAACCACTCTAGGCTCAGAGTTGAGAGAGTCCCTCCAAACTGAGGGAAACCCTCCCGCTCCTAACCGCAAATTATCATTATAATCCCATTAAGACTTCTACTATAGGGCCAGGAAAGCCATTAGCGTAGTAGGCTTCCAATCACAGACATAACAGTCTTATCTGTGATCTGAGAGTCTCTGAGCCTATGTACTGAAACTGGAACCTCCCAATTTGAAATTATGAATGACAGGAGGAGTTGCACTAGTAGTTCACATTATATCGACTCCACCCTTGTTCTTTGATTGTGGCCTGTTTTATCATTGGCCTGATTACGCGTCCCTGAATCTATGAAGACTAAATCAAATTATCACTCAGATAGATCATGTGATTTTCTTGTCACCAATCAACTACGAGCAGCTTCTGATCTTTGTGTGTATGAAGTTTGCCGAGGGGGGATGAACTAATTGCCTGAATTGAGTGAAGTGTCACTAATCGAAACGCGCTTCATCGTGGTAAGCGCGTTGAGCTCAGTGTTGTTTCTAATGAGGATTTCGGTTTTCCATTGCTCGATCCACAGCTACCTTGTCGAGGAACTCATTCTCAAATTTCAGTCTGTGTAAATGTTTATGAGGAGTCTGTCCAGGAATAGAGATGATCCTCTGTGGTTCCTGGGCCTGTATCAGAAACATAACGCACTCCTGCATCGGGTCATCTAAAAAATGCGAACTGTTTCTTGTGGTTGACGCGATAACGACTGGTGAAACCATTATTTAAACAAGACATTGTTCCTGAATGTATCCTCAGGGCCTGTTCGATTAACTCATATTGGTAATTTATCCCAAGAATCGGAATTCAAATTATTTGAATTTTGAATCCCGAATCCAGGCGTTTGAGTTGCCCCTAGTAATAATATATTGGTTTAACAATATTACCGATCCAAATCCTCGTATCAGGATCCTGATATCTGGGCTATTATGGTAATCCGTACGTTACATGAGCTGTGAGTCAATACTGCCTCTGCATTCTCACAGGCTTATTGCTAGGGCTTAACATCTTAACGGTAATAAATACCCTCTCTCTTCAATCAGGTCCTCAATTCTTTCCCTCCAGCTTCTATGCTAAGCTATTTTAAAACGTATGCCATGCGTGAATTATTGAATAATGATGATGTATCTGGCCAGATTCTACTGAATGTTGTTTATACAGTTATGATTGAGTATACTCTTGTGTATTTTGATTTCAAATGTTTCCATTGCTTTGGGTTGTATTCAGTGTTCAATTCTTTGTAATTTATCTGCGGAAGTTTTAATAAGGAGGGAAAAGACGTCTTTCTGATAAGTGGTCATTATCCCTTTAGATGAGAATAATTTATTTTGATTAAACAAGTTAAAGTTGTATTTCTTACCAGATGTAGGTATTATTGGAAAACATTCTTTCTTAAATATTCAGGAAAATTGTTTTTAGTGGACCAGTATTTAACGCTGTATCTATGATAAAGATTTGGAAATGATTATCTCATCGCACTTCACCGAGTATAGCTTGGGACTTTCGCTGAGCCTCACATATCATTATACGGCCATGTTCACATGGAATGAAGGTAGTTTTATCATTAGAATACTGTTCACTGAAACACACCATTGAGAGAGAACTGTTCGTCCTTGTGCCCGTGCATGAGACCTGCATATATTATATGCAGGTTCGACATGAACCGAGGAAGAAATTCTGCCCTTCCTATGTAACCCTGAGACACTCTCATCATGGAATGTGTATTGATTAACGCCATGTTTGGTCCTACATAAATGTGCAATAACTCTTTATACTCCGCTCGCTTAAAACGCACCTCATCAGCACACTATTTATGAAAAGAAGATGTCCTTCTTTCTTTCATTTCCTGGAGTAAAGTTTTATGGATTTGACATTTTCCGAGCTAGAGTCTCAAATGTCTGAATAGTTTTTGCATGTGACATGAATATCATAATTACAAAACAATCATAATAAACTATTCTCAAAGAGTATTTATCCAAATTCAAATTAACGAACAAAATTTGTCATATAAGATTTCTTGTCTTATCCAGTTTTTTAAATGGAAATCTTTTGCTCCACAAAACGCATTTCTACAAGATATTACTTACACGTGGAATAACATTTTATTATGCTCTTGAGTTTGATCCGGCGCATTTAGAGTTTTAATAAAATATAAACAGATTTTGATGAAATTTAAAATATATGTATACAAACACACTAGAAATATCTTTATAGGTATGTTGTCATGGAGACAATAATGATGACGTCATAACTAACATACATAAATGCTGGAAAGTAAATTTGGAGCAAGGTTGCCGCCATATTGCACCCAATTGAGACCCATTATTTTAATTATTGAAGACCAAATTCTAGAAATTATGAAAAAATATGATCAATAACTGTTTACACCTATTAAATGATGTACATATGACACATATTATTCGAAGAAAATATTCTTAAAGTGTTTTTATACTCTAAACCTCATGTTAAACACCCGTCCTGAAGCCCAAAAAGGGGGAAAAGGGCCCCCGTCCACCAGGCAAAATATGTGTAAACTGCCCCCGTCCTCAATGAGTTAAGTTATGCCCCCTTCAATTTATATTAAAATATGCTGCCTGCAGGCAGCATCCCGTCCTTAATGGAGAGGACGTCATGCTGCCTGCAGGCAGCATCCCGTCCCCAACGCCATTTTGAAAATGCTGCCTTGAGGCAGCATCCCGTCCTCAATGAGTTAAAGCCTCTCTAACGATCCTGCATTGCGAACTATCCTCCTCTTCTTTCATGGATCCCTCGTCCCACGTCCAATTGTCGTCTGCTACAATTAACACCTCTTTCTGCCTCCACGATTACCCATGAGGCAATGCGCGAGCACCTCTTACGTCGCCATGACAACCACTTATGTATTCCTCCTTTAGTGCAATTGTGGCCGCATTTGCCTTGTTCTTTTCAAGATTATGTGCTATATTTGAGAGAATATGCAAGACGTGGAGGGACTTAAGTGTAGAGAACTAGTTGCATTGCCTATTGACCCAGAAAGCAAAGAAGATGCGATAATGCAAATGCATTCATCAGATTATTTAGACATATTTGGAGTGGAATTAAGACCAGGGAGTTACATAACTCTTTTATATTCCCCCCTGATAACCATGCCCTACGTCATAAGTATTTTCTTCCTTTTGCAAAACTCAAATTGAATTTGGATATGTCTCCAAATAATAGCAATTCCCAGATTTCGACTATTTCTGGCGCTCTGGTATAGACAATATTGCCATGGGAAAATCGACAACGTGTTACGTTTACCACAGCTAGTCTCAAGTTCTGACGTCACGAATATCACTTACGTCACAGGCGACTGATGTGCCTGGTGGCAGCTATGTGAGCCTGGCTGGGCGCCTATCATCTGCGCTCAGATGAGATTTTGATTTCCAATAGGCAGGCGTGGGAATTCCTAGACATTTACTCTATTTTAGTACTAGATGTCCTATCTAATTAAGGGCTTTAAAGTGGTCGAAACTTCTCCTGAGATAGGACCAACTTCCTTCCCTAGCTGGCGGTGAGAGGAACTCACTCATGTTTTGCCTCACTGTTCATGTTGACTAATCTTCAAGTGATTATGCGGTTTGTTGGAAACTGTCAGACCCAGACAACAAAAATTTGATTCGCTGAGAGGGCCCAGACTTTTCCTCGCACCCTATTGAACGTCTTCAGTGGCAGTCGGCCATACTTGCAGAGCC
The DNA here is from genome assembly GCA_942159475.1 of Sthenelais limicola. Taxonomy (NCBI): domain Eukaryota; kingdom Metazoa; phylum Annelida; class Polychaeta; order Phyllodocida; family Sigalionidae; genus Sthenelais; species Sthenelais limicola. The sequence continues at coordinate 62,163,187 of OW804097.1, read as the reverse complement.
ATGACGCTTATGGGAATGATGTCCTCTGGACCGAGTAATTGTGACTTGGTCTATGGGTGATTATCGATGACAACTTTATTCTCCTGTCAACATACAGCTAACTGTCCTGACAGCAATCCAGCTAGAGATACCGTTATTGTTGGTGACGATAGGAAAGAAATGGCTTTGACAGTACTTAGTTTGGTCGGTCTCTATATCCAAACATTTGTGAAGAATAAAGGCTTGGGATATTTATACAGACAGCCTGTTGAGCATGGGACGTGAGATAATTTGAGTTATTGATTTCCACAGAAATAAGCGGATGTAATAGATCCGGTATTAGGCTGTTTTGTACTGATGGCTCATTCAAAGTTTCAAACAGAATGAATCAGGCACATGTCTTTGTGGAAGGATGTTATGGCATTATAGAATAGACGATATTTAAAGCGCGTTAAATTAGGATTAATGGAAGTATTGCGTGTTCATAAACATAGAATCTTATCTGGTGTTAAAACAATTTTGATTGTTACAGATATGTTTGTCCAATACTGGGTATGTTCTAATTTCATGGTATAGCCCTTGCCTATTCTGTCCGAACCAGCCCATTCTTACATTAAACAAACTTGTAACGTATCTTATAAATAAAGTAATTCATTTTACTTCTTGGAGTATTGTAACTAGTCCCCAATCGAACCAGTTGGTCGCATTATCTTGTATTTGCAACCGTTTTGCTCTAACTTTTGCTCATGCAGCCAATATGACTTTGCGCCTGGGCTGCTGTTAGATGTGGCTGGCTCTTTCTCGATATCGTTTTAAAGCGACGCGTGGTTTTCTATTGATTTATTAAGATTTTGTTCAGTGTGGAATGCACGATTAATGCTAACCTGGAGGTCAAAAAGAGGTCACTAGGGGTCATTCATCACAGAGTCACTCAGGATAAAGTCAAGCTCGTCCCCGATGAAGGATGGGTCTGCCTAGAATGACGATGGCAACCCATAGGATAGGGATCGTGCAAGTAGGGAAGGGTCTTGGCTCCATTGAGGAGATTCCTTCAAACCCATGATGAATAGGCTAGTTTTAGATCACAGATTCTTCCTTATCCAATTGGGCGGGAACAGATCTTCTCCACTGATAGGAAATATGAGAGCTTGTGATCGATTGTGTTATGGTGAATATAACCCAAACTGCGAAGTCGCACCCTGATATCCGTATCTTTGTCTTGAAGCGATCATGCCATATGATCTCTTATATTTGGCGAAAAACAATGTCATGATTTTCCACCTATTTGCTATCTAATAACTACAATTTTGTGTCGATGTGTTGCATGAAATTGGACAATTGTTCACCAAAAAAAACGTGGTTGCAGCTTATCAATAACTATTTATTTTTTAATTTCCAGCCGTAGGAGACTTGAACACTTTCGCGTCACATGGGGACCACTATCAAGCTGAACATGGATTTGACTGTTATCTGTTCGCCCCCGCGTCCCGCCCCACGTCGGTGGTGGATCTCTACGACAGTGTTACCCCCAGTCCCATCTCCACTATCCGCAGATGCAATCTACTCAGGTACATAGCCATACAGTGCGACGTTCTTTCTCTTTTACTCCTATGTTTAACGAGACTAGTCTCGCTGCTATTTTTAACCATGTTCTGGTATAAATTTTGTTTTGTAACAGTCCTATAAATAATTTGTTAAACAAACTTTTTGGTGAAAGGGAAAGGCCTTGTGCAGTATTAAAAATTGTTTTATTTGTCATGAGCCACTTGAAAGCAGGGCAATTGTGTTGCTGTGGCAATATTCACATTGTCACTTGTAAATATTACTTTTCCTTGGAGAAAAATATCTTCTCCCCAAACTCAAAACAAACAACCGCTATTTACGTTTGAATGCCCATATGTCTAATAAACAGTCGCCATGAAAAATGTTCAACACAGACATGCACTCTCTCCAAGTTTTAATTCATTTGCCGTGTCCATATTCAAACTCATATTTGACGTGGGTTGTATTCTTAATCAAAATAATACTTGTCCATGACCAATGCTGTGTTAACTAAAAAAGATATTTCTAAATTCTTCTTATAGATCTGATGGCAAAACGGGATCGAAATTTTTCTCACCAGCCCCCGTGATAAAGGACGAGAAATATGAAGATCCAGAACTTGAAATATCTTCATTTAGGAAGGTGAGTTAGAGTATAACGTGTTACTGTAATATATATTTGCCTTTGCATTTGTCTTTCGAATATAGACATTTTCCATGAGCCTCCCAAGCCCTTAGCTTCTATCGTTATAAACAGGTGTTTCTACACCTTCTTTGAACTATAATTATTACTAGACCATGTTCGAAACACGGTAATTGAAATTGAAATACAAAACACATGTCCCCCATTAGCTTTAGGTGTTTTTCTCACACAAAAATCTAAGTCATTCAATGCAGGTAGTCAGCTGTTTTCACCGGGTTATTTTTATTTCCATCAAGCATTCGCCCACCGATCCAATTTCGTTTTTAACCGTTCGTCCATTTCGGCAGTCTCAACTTTGCCGACTCAAAAAATAATCAGAAATCTGAGTAGCTTATGTACATCATCGTTTAACCGAAGAAATATCTAGGTAGTCTATATACAAGCCATAGCTTTCTCAGTGAATACATTCCAGCATGTCCCTTCCTTGTTTCCCCAAGTAGCTTCCGAGACTACATGTAAACCTATTCCACCTCTGCTCCAGACACTGAGGCCCCTAGGAGAAAACACACGGGTTTACATAGGTCAAAAACCGGTAATTCTGACTAGCACGGTAATAGGTTTGCCTGCTGAGTGTAGGTCTAAACGGGATCGGTTGGGCTACAATGGGTGGTACGAATCCCTGAACAGATATATGTTTTCATACAAGGTGGTCTTTTTATGTAATGTCTACCTGAAGATCTATGGGGGAACAAATTGCCCTTGTATCTGTCTGTTTTTCTTTTCATTAAGACTATTGCACGCGCCTGGAATTCTTTTCAAACTTTTAAAGATCGAGCTCTAGGCTTACCTGGAGCATAAGTTATTGGTTTGGACTATTGTGTTAAACCTTATCAGGGTGTGGTGGGTTTGGCGATGCAATGTGATAAGCCATGTTTTTGTTTTCATGTTATATCCTGACGGGACTAGGGTAGTGTAGGTTTTCAGAAAAGCATCTTGGAACCCCTGTGTTCCCAAGTCCCAATATCCAGATTTATACTCTTGGGGATATAACGTAGAGCTTGGATAAATATGACCCGATCATTCCTTAGTACATGTACATGTTATTCAAAGAATGCATTCATGTCGCTTTAAGGCGTAACTCCAACAATTGTGTACATGATCCATCGTCGTCCATCTCCCGCGTTTTCTATAAGATATTGTTATGTTGTTCCCCGTTGATTCCTAATCATCCCGCAAATGAAAACCCCATGCTCGATGATTCAATAATAAGAAATAATAATTGAGCATGAAGACAGTTACTACTAGCGTTTTGGATACTTTTCCTCGTTGTTCTATACCAATAACCGTTGATAAACTTATCTCTGCATCGTAATTTTAACCAATTTACATGTTGATTGTTTGTTCTGATTGTGCCTTTTGCCCGTTTTTGCTCTTTTCCAGCCGCCAATGGTTAAATTCCGAAAGGTAACGATAACGAAAAGCTGACAATAACTGCTAAACATCTTACCTCCTCACTCTTAATATTGTGTACTACCTTGTCTTGACCTTTGTTTGCCGATCCACCAACCCCAACCCCTTCTGTTCATTAACCATTTCTTGCTCATAATTTTAGCCATGATTTCATTTTGTTATTTTGATATTTAACCAATCATGCCAATGGTTGTTCCAGGCTTGTGATGTCCTCATCATTTTGCTGTTAACGACTAATTTTGTATGACGTGCTAATTCATGGATGTGTGCGTACCCAGACAATTGTGTGTTCCTTTTTTCTTGATCGGACAAATATTATTTCATTGTGATGTTTAGTACAGAGATTTCCTTTCTTGATAATTACCAATAGAACTTGATATCAATCATTGGTGTATTTTATTCGACCTGTTCTCATCAATCAAATCAGTAGTAGTTTGATTTTGTAGGCCTATTAATTAAGTTAAGAAAGATCCTGGAACTTACAACATACCCTAATATGTAAGAAGAACCTTTTCGGAAGGGAAATTTCAGTCAATCAAAAAATGTTTGCAATAAAACATTTGCAATGAAATATAATTCATTATTACCAACCAAAATTATGATGACGGTAAACAATTTTTTATGAAAAACCTGTTAAAACCAGGGCAATATATCTATTTTTTTCATGGCTTGAAAGATAAGACTGAGTGATGTGGAAATCTAACCTTGGAATCACATGTAGACCTCTTCACGTCTGCTTTGCTTGTCCGAAACACTGGGCAACCTAAGATATAACACTTTTAGATGTGTCATTCTTAACATTATCCTTGGAGCTGATGCGATTATTTTTTATTCATTCCAACTGTAAAGCACCCAGGGAGGAGGACTTTTAGAGCACTGCAAGGATTGCGAATTTTGCTCTTGAATTTTGAACATTATTTTGGCTTATATAGTTATGAATACTATGTGTTTTTATTGTAAACGCATATGATTCATTTTGCAGTGCATTTGAAATATGATACTTTCGGTTTAGGTATGCATAAACTGGTGTCTGTGCCATACATAACAAGGTGACCATAATGATCCTACCCTTGTCAAATCGGTTTTAGAAAAAAAATGTTGGGACTTGTGTGTTTATAATATTTTAGGTGGGGGGGGGGGGGCACCATTTAAAAACCCTTTTCAAAACAGTTCTTGGGTCACTTGTTTCGTTTTTGTCTCTTTCCTAATCTTGCCGATGAAAGCTACTCATTATTCCACGAGGACAATGCCTTGTGTAATATGGTCAGCATTTTAAGGTCCATTCACCACTATTTCCCCATTTGTCTGCTCCAATATTCTTTTCAATCACGACCGCCTGTAATGGATCCCAGAAATGTGGCGAATTAACCTCCCAGAATCCTTACAAAACGCCTGGTCATGCTTGGAAGAAGTAGATTGGTTGATCCCATTAGACCAGCGCCTGGCGGCGACGCACCTAACCAGAGGCCATTTAGCGTCTGTTCAGTACCAGTCAACAATGAAGGGTTTTCATGGGATGCTGCTATTTCTCTAGCACATGAATAGGGGAATATATTACTGAATTTCATAATACCTGTGTATATTATGGGGTTTTAAATGTTATTTTCCAACGTGAACGTTAATATGTGTGTAATGTTAAAGCTGTAATTAGAAAAAATATCTATTAAACATGCTTTGAGGAAGAAGTTTGTGCTTTCTGACAATAATGTATTGTATAGGCATAACCTCCATTTATCATGTATCGATGTAGTTGGGAAACTGTTTGACCCTGCCCTCATTCATTCAAACTCTCCTGTTATATGTATGTGGTGGATTACAATATGTTATATATATACATAGCATTATACCCTGATACTACCTTGCTACAAAACCTCCATAAAAACGCATTGACTCGCATTGATATGAGTTGTATGATTTATCGTTGCAGCCGGTGCAGGTGTTACATATAGAGAGGGAAGCCCGGGTGTTAAAATCACCGCGTCATCACGAGCGCCCTCAGTCCCTGTCGGCGCTCACAGAACTAGACATCTACACCAACACGAGCAACATCTCCCTGCCCACACCTGAAGATAAGCTGCGCGAGATCTCGAGATCGCAGCCCGTGACCTTGGTGCCAATCGACGTGTCTGGTTCGAGCTTTAATCGGATGTGTGACTATCGCTCGTCCATACGTAGCATCAACACCCAGTATGAAGAGGTGGAGGCCGGCACGACCTCCTCCAGGACGGCCCGGAGGAAGTCCCGCCGCCGACAGACTCTATCAGGACTGCCTGGTTTTGTCTTTGATGAGATTAGCACCGATTATTTCAAGGTAGGCAACCTGAGGACGAGGAGTGTATCCCGGGAGCGCTGGGAACGGCCGCGCTCAATGGCATTCACAGAGACTTACACACCTAGCGGCAAGAGAGGACGATCCAGGGAGCGACGACGAGAGCGCTCTTCTGAAGAAAGAGCAGACTCCCCAGTCAGCAAGTCCTGCTCGTTGCGGAGGTCATTCAGGTCATTGTTCCGAGGAGGAAGATCCAGGTCGCAGGACCTGTGGGCAGAAGGTCGGCCAAGGTCACCCGGACCGCCTTTGATAGACATTAATGTGCCGCTCCGTCGGTCTCGATCCTTACCGCGCTCGCTGAAGTCAGTGATGCGCGGATCACAGACAAGTAAACTGGCTGCGTCCAGGTCGGCGTCTACTGAGGGCCGGCTGGACGGCTGGACGGAGGAGGAGCTTCTGGAGAAGGACATACCTTGGGCAAGAGGTAAGCCACCTTCAGGGCCTACCAAAGCCATCCGCGGACCACGCATACCGCGATCCCGTTCTCAGATTGTGGATCGCCGGAGAAGTGCCTATGTCGAATCCTCGGATGATTCCTCTTCCATCGGTCCGTCCCGACCGCACAGCCTCAGGACGTCGCTGTCCCAAGGTCAGCTCAGGTCGCCCATACCTGTCTCCATGCCCACCACTCCAGGGTCGGCGGAAAGCCTGATTTCAGGCGCGACGATTGACAGCCAGAACAGAATGAACATCCCTGCACGTGGGGCGGCCTGGGGACCCTTCGCCAGCGTCAAGTTACGTCATGCCAAGGGTAACACTCCAGATGATCGACAATCTTCTTCAGGTAATTATACTTTTTTGAATTATAACAATTTCCTCCTTTCATGATGATAGTATGCAGTTTTATATTCTTTTTTGTCTACACACATGAAAGACATAGGCCTAATGGATATTTTTTCTGTTCTGTTGAATGACGGGTGATACTTTTTGTCGGACTCAAAAGTTTTGCAATATTTGACATTTTTACGTCTTTATTAATGGCTTTTTGATAATTTTGTATTATCTTTACAATGTATTGAAATCATACACGAAAAAGCAATCTTACCGTTCTCTTGCCCACCTGAGATGAGCAGTGAAAATTAATCCTATAGAAACAGAAACAGAACCGCAAGCAGCGACCTTTTAAAGTTGTCTTTATCAATCACCGGCTTCGAGATCTATTCAATCCATTATTTAAGGATTAATCTGTCTGTCCCCATATTATGTACGAATAGATAGTGTTTCCAAGTGGTTGGGGAAACTAAGTGGACGTGCTGTGTTAAATTTGGCGTGAAACAATCTCTCTTTAAATTTCCATCTTCTGACGAACACCCGATTAAAGCCATCGGCAAATATCAAATAATGTGGATGTATTGAGAGTGAACATAGGGGCACGTTTCTGCATCCTAGCCGAGTCCCCCATTCATGAATGGAGTGCGGCAATGCATCAACAATTATAAAGTGAGATATGCATAGGTGCCACATTCAAATTCGAGAGGTAGAGCTACCAGCATGAACGTTTTATCATTTTATTTGTACATAAAAATCCTTTAAAATGCTGCGATCTCTAGCGTCCAAATTCAGTGAAGTTGTTCACCGACGAACCGACTTTCATTCAGCACACTTGTCTGAACCATTCCAGTAGAGGATACCATTCTTTTTGCATGGAATATTTAGAGATTCTTCAGTTTCTGGATTCAAATTCGGGGGATTCAACTGGAGTGAAATGAGATAGCAGAGATGTTGAAATTCACTGTTAATGGTCGGAGGATGCAGACGAATGCCGTCGGTCTGCCAGGCAGTTGGTGTTTTATCGCATTTTATCATATTATTCTCGTTAAAGGCCATCCGAGTCGGATTCTCTAATTTGCGCTTAAAACCAGTGATAGTCTCTGACTTGCAAAGCAGATTTTAAACTTAGCGTTTCCACCCACCGGTGATGGCTGTGTTGTGTACTGAATGTTTATGACCGACAGTAAGCTGGAGGGACTTTTCCTTTGCCTCATGATAATAAGAAATTGAAGCCAGGCTGTTGACTCAATAATTTCAAAGACTTTGCTGAGTTTGCAAAATTGCCTTCGAGTCACCGAGTACACGAATGGGTTTTTTTCAACGAAATTCGAATACTACTAACCTGTGTCTTTTCTGAAGGAGGTCAAGGCCTGGAAAAAGTAATCATTCAAGAGATGTTCAAAATTAATGTCCCAATAGAATGTCTCCATTGATCTCTATTGAAGAGCACACATACACACTGATATTGTTCATCTGTCGATAATTTCATACATATTGTCTTGTAACTTCGTTTTGTTGTCTGAATTTATAAAGATCCACCACTATCGTAGCTGAAAGTAAAACTTGTCTCTCTCTCCCTCTCTCTCTCTCTCTCTCTCTCTCTCTCTCTCTCTCTCTCTCTCTCTCTCTTCCCATCTCTCCTTTTCTATCTCTCCCCCCCCATCTATCTCTTTCCCTCTTACCCTCGCTCTCCTCTCTGTCTCTGTCTCCCTGTCTCTTTCTCTTTCTGTCCTCTCCCAAGCCCTTCTTACGTTGTTAACATACATGGATTGTATCTTACCATACAGGTAACTGGAGTGCAAGTAGTAGCAGTGCCCGCCAGTCATTGGAGTCGGAATACAACAGACTGGTCCACTCTCCCGAGAAACGCTCACAAACATCACTGGACAAAGATTCGGCTCTCTCCCTCAACATACACTCTTCGTCTGAAGACAGGTAAATACCAACATACAAAATGTTTTTTGCTATCAATGTCTGTAAGATATGTTTAAGGGGGTTAATTTGATGATTAGATTGGTCGACCTTTGTTTGCGTTATTGTATTATACGTTTCCATGCTCCCTTTTTACATGATCATTTTTCATTAAACATTTCATGAGTCCCTTGGGTTAGTATGCACTGGCGCAATTTGTTATCATAACTGTTGTGGCAGTAAATTGTATATTTTTACCTTCTCCATTCTAGTTTTAAATGCCCAATTAAACAGATGCATTACACAAGTGGTTGAGAGATGTCTTTCGGCTTCCATCTCTATCTCCAAAACTGTTGTCTAGATAAAATGGCTTCAAACATATGGATTATGAAAGAAAACAAGCATAAACGCCCATATTTACGAAGTTGTTCTTCCCCCACATGAAATTTAATGGGCTTTCGTTATACTATCAGTAGACAACTTGACATATCGCCATTCTAGTAGATGATACACTCATCCATCACCTCCGTCGTGAGGTATAAGTATGAGGAGCTGGCTATACCGTCTACAATGTGAATTTGCTTAAGTGAACAGCATACAATGAATATGGAAGTACCCTCCGGCATATCTGTATTAGCTGTATTTCTGTAAGAAATAGTATAAAAAGGTGTTCATTACCGTTTATCACGATCTCTAGGATCTGGTAATGAGCCTCCATGTCTCCTTCAAAAACAGCAGACTTTATGTCTAGACATGTATCGGGCTGTTTAATTACCGGAGGAAAGTCCATTTTAATTTGAAAAGACCCCTCAAGCTCTCTGAAGAATTGGACTAATCATCGTTCTATCAGAATTGTCTCATACTTTATTCTACATCTATGGAGGCTCTCAATGAGAGGGAAGGATGTTTTTCCGACTTCATGGTAACTTGACAGTCTAGTTAGAATTGGGCTTTAGTGAACATTAATGACATTTTGATCACGCCCAGTTCCTTCTTTGTGTTCTTACAACAAATAGGCGATGGCGAGTGGGCGACTATATATTTGCCGCCTTAAATAAGTCGATGTTTATCGCTTAAACCTTGTTCCTAGGCGAAATACATGTTTTATTATTGCAATTCGAGGATTTGTTCCTTTTTTGCAAACTATCAGTTCAGGGCACAGCTTTAAATTTCAAATTTTGATTTACATTGAACTTGATTTATGAGGTTAGGAAATGAAATGTGCAAAAGTGTGAAAAAGTGTGAATCTCCTTTCGTATACACAATTTATATATATGTATGAATCGGATATTCTGAACTGGCAATCATTTTCTGACTATTCTTGAAGAAGAAACTAAGTTAGATACAAGTCTTGTAGAATATAAATCGCTTCTCTATAGGAAAAAAGTGTAAAGCATTTCATCACCATCCCAAGTATTATAGGTGTGTGGGTGTTCTGTTTTTTTTTCTCACTTGCTGATCACCTAACTGCCAACTCTCCATAAGAGAATACTTGGCTTTTATGCCCAAGGTATCTATCACTGGTGTTTGTTACTTCTAATGCCTCCAACTAGTTAAAAACCTACCCAATAGCTGGATATATCAATGTGGGCCCTAGAATGCTTCCTATGATATATCGGGTGGTGTAATGGAGGGTTTTCATGCGGCTCACTCGCCGTAACCATCGGTTATTATATGTGCTGTCAATGCCACAAATAAATTCTTCCCGCCCGAACTTTGCCAGGAATTTTAGAGCCTCTGCTCGTCCCCCTGGGAGGACTTAGGAAAAGTTTATAAGCTCTATATCAGCAAGTGGTATTTGCTGTGGTTAAATATAATCGATGGCCAAGTGTGTGGCATGGAATGTTGTTATATGCAGTCCGTTTTCTAGCTCTTACATGAACCAAGGTTTCTTTTTATCATTTGGCGCTAAATGCTTTAATAACCAAACATTAATCATTCATTTTTCAACGGAAAATATTACTGTCTAAATGTTTTAAGATAAATATTTGTTGGTCAATCCCTAAGTATATTACGGGAGGTATCTTAAAATGATCGGTTGTATCTAGTGTATACACATGCAGAATCTTCTCTGGGAGAAGTGTTCGTCTTCCATGAGATAATCTAACTAGGGAAAGTCCACACACATTCCTTCTGTGTGGGTTATTGACTTGGGAATACTGTCTGTACTGCAATGTCTATACTTGGACGATTTATTCCATTGCCAAAGCTATCGAAATCCAAGAACGTTCCCTATAGGGTTCGTGGAGCATTGAGCAGTAATTTCTCACGTTCTTCTTCTTTGTTGAAACCTCTTACATAGTTGAGATGCAATGATCGGCCTGGGATATATATATATATATATATGTGGATAGTGTTATAGATACATGTATCTGCGTGAATGGCCGATCTCATTATTAGTGTTTGCCGAGATGAAGCCAAGCAAAATCAGTGAGTTTATGTGCACCCAGGGACATAAGCAGTAGATGCATGGTAATGCATTACCGTGTACTACCTATTGTTGAGAACAGAGTAGTAGGTGCAATGACTTCTGTAATTCATATTGCCTTCTGAACATGTATGGTTTCCATTTAGCATAAATATTGAACGAGATTTTTTATAAGGCTAGGACTTCCTATCCTTTTAAAGTATTAGTCTATTGGAGAAGGTGATCGATCCCAACAGGTTGTTATTCGAGGTCCTTTATTTCCCCGTGGTTGTATGATTTATAAGGCTTTAGATATATTTGATTTACACCTCCCAAGTGTATTATTTTACCCAATAAGTTTTTGTGCATTTTGAATGGAAAATGATCGTCTTCGTAAAAAGATAATTATGGGAACATCCTTGATGCTGTTTGTGTATTGTCGACCTGCAAGCATCATGTTTCAAATTTGTTTTATATTTCATCCTGTGCTGGAGTTCATGCAAGGAACATACAATCCCGAAAATTGTGTATTTTCGTGATTCGTTTTCCTTGGAAACTGGTTTATTCTTGCCCGTATTTTCCCCAGATATTTCAGTTACTATGAGGGATACTATGATTTGTCTGATCTCTACATGTAAGTAGGGGACCGAGCATCTGGCCTTCCAATTTTTTCCATCAGTCTACGAGCTGAATGTTACTTACATATTACTGCATATTGCGCTATCATTGCTCATGCCCGTGACGTATGAGCTACAGTAATGTGTTAGGGAACATTCAGTGTCACATTCCATGTATTGGTGTTAATATTTGTTATTAGATATACCGCGTATATGTGGCTCATTTCTTCATATATATTAAAGTAGATTTATAATAGCTACTCTACCTGTACCAGCAAAATTACACTATGAAATCATTTTTATCCTACTTCATTACATGGAATAGTATGATTCCCCGAACCTATTGCTTTTTCTAAAGAATTTATGCTTACATACAAGTTGTTGAAATAGCATGCAATTTTGAAACGAGCAACTGATGGCTATAAATATATGTTGATATTGACTTTCAAGATATTGTATATTTTGCTCGTTAGTCAATGACGTTCTTATTAACATACCCTAAAGAATTGTTTGTCCGGGGCGGAACATATACTAAGCTCAATGTCGATTTTTGCCATTTGATTGAAGACTGAAATATATTCATGATTCCTATAATGTGCTTTCGTGGAGATATTTTCCATTGGAACACTTGTCAAGGTTGCATGAAATCCTTGAGAAAAGGAAAACGTTTAATTTAATCTTGGCATGAAAGATATTAAACCAGTTCAAGTTCCAGTTTGACTTTTTCCCATAAATATCTTGTGTAATTAATCATTGATGTTCCTGCTTCAATCGATGCTGCATTGATGAGCTTCTGGTATATTTTGTAATAAGGCATGTTTGATGATATATGACGTGTGTCACTGATGAAGCTTACAGCTTTTCTTTGATTGGTCGATGAGTGTACAAGTTTCCTATCAGATCATTCACTTGTCTTAGCTTTCTTCCATTTTTATCAATATTGTAGAAAATGAAACTTTAAAGAATATATCTTTTACTGTCCTAAATTTGGTCGTTGAATTGATTTTCGAAAAATAAAATTGATGTTTTATATATCTTCCTACATATTTCAATTTTCTATTGCAGGTACACCACAGATAACAATGGTGACCTTGGAGAAGAGACGAGCACTATTACCGGAGATACGAGTACGCTAAATGGAGGGGACACCACTCAAGAAGATGTCAGCACCATCAATGGTGACCAAGACTCTGTTGTCAATGTTCGAGCCAATTTCACCAAGATGAAGACAGACGAATGGTTGAAAAGTCTCAGCAAGGACAAACCCTCTAGGCGCAAGTCAAACCGTGACAGTACTGGATCTGGTCTCACTCTGCAAAACCTCAGAGCCCATGATTCTGCCCACAAGCCATTCGTCCGGAGCTTGACCAGGCTGCCAGATGAAGAATCATCAGTGTATTCGGTTGACCAAGAAGGTTTCTATACATCCATGCACCGGGACAGTGGTTTGAAGCGCAGTCAATCTGAAATGATTGAAGAGGAGACTCAGTTTGAGGTGGACTCCTTCATGTCCAGTAGCAACAGCACCTTGGCCTGCACCCGACCTGTGCCCAAACCCAGCCGTGCTGAGAAGGCTCGCCGCCGCTCCACATCCTTTCTATCCAACCTCCCTGGCTTTAAGAAGATCAAAGGAGGAGGCAAAAACAAGAAGAAGACTCCACCTCCTCCCCCCAGGAGAGTATCCACTGTCCTTGACAAGAGTAATCTCACCCTGGATCAGGCTGATTGTGGCTCGCCCCCAACGCCATCCAGTGAACTGTCAAAATCAGCGGACACCTCCACGGAGACTGTGATCAACACAAGCATGCAAGCTCCTACACCTACTAAACACAACGACTCCTCGTGTGAGTCTGACGCTGAGGCCATCTACGCTAGGATTAAGACCAAGTCGTCGATAAGTGCTGCAGCCATCCCTTCTCTCTGTTCCATTACACCAGTGGGCAGTGATGAGGAGGACGCTGATATGTTGTCATTTGCTAGGACATGGCGAGCAGGCAGTAACAGTCCCAGCAATGACACTTCCCAGTGGACTGGCAGCCTGATGAGTACCAAATCCGCACCTGGGTTACTGCTTGATGGCCAGGTTCTCACTTCCACACCTCTGCATACAAGTCTGGGTATCTCCAGGTTCAGTACCACTGGGAACAAGACCAATGATGACCTCTCTATTTCTGACACGATGACACGCTTAGGTCTAGACAACAGCAAGTCTGACTCCTCCATGGACTGTAGTGGCTTCTCTACTTGGCCAAGATCCCCAGCTACTAAAGGGGATGGCAAGGACAAGCAGAAACCACCATGTCCACCGAGAACTATCAGCTTTGCTTCATCTGGTTTCAATCCTAAAGACAGCACCATCCCTGAAGGCAAGACACCTGACGAATCCTTCAAGGGGTCTATCGATGGTTCAATTGGAGGTTCCTCCTCTAAGGGTACATCATCGATACGATCACCTTCGACCAGCAGCATACCTTCTTCCTTCAGTGACGATATGCCTGTGATGCCGCCCAAATTGGTGATGAGACCCAGTTTAGCTGGTGGCAAGAACCCATATCTACCACACATGAGTGATGGAGCTAGCCTTAGCGGTGGAAGTGGTGGAAGTGCTTGTACATCTCCAGTCAACAAATCAAACAGCCATATCTTTGCTAACGTTGTCGTCAAACCAAACGGCCCTCTAAGTGCCTCTTCATCGGGAAGCTCTTTGTCATTCAGGGGCTCGAATGCAACCCTTCCCACCAAGTCTCATTCAAAGGCCGACAAAGAAGTTGTTAGCATCACATCTACATGGCCCAGGCAGGTTAAAGGCAAGCACGACAGTAAAAGCCCAAAGGACACAGGGAGCCTGAAGCGGACCGAAAAGAAAAAACTGAGCACCTTCGCCCCTCTAGAAAAAGAGGAGGCATTGGAAGACGAAGACGAGGATGAAGAGTCGTTGGCCCTACCTGTGAGTGCATATGCTGGACCTGTGCCAGCTCCAGCAAAACTTATCATATCATCTCCAGTTTCAACAAAGGTGTCCTTCAAAGAGAATCCATACAAGAGATCAGTGTGTAGCCCAGTTACTACTCAAGAGCTTATGTCTTTCTGGAGCATGGATGTCAAGAACAAGCCCTATAACAACTCACCAGCGACCAGTGCCTTTGATGGTTCTGATTTGTCTTCAAGAGAGCCATCACCAAGTGCCTTCACACCAGTTCTTCCTTCAACCCCTACAGCACTTGGTCCACCAAAGGCAACAACCCCCCTGGCTGTCTCCAAACCACTGTATCCCACACTCTCATCCATGAAGCACTCAATAAGTTTCCCTACGTCAATGAAGGATGCCAAGGAGGAACCCAAACCAGAGGAGACTGCAGCATCTAAGGATCCAACACCTTCCTATGGCCGATCTTGGTATGATGGAATCAAAACTAAATCTGAATCCGAAGTTGTACCAATCACTACATCCCTCACAAATGCTTCCTCCCGTCCCTCATTGACCTCACGGATGTCCTTGACATCTTTCAGTAGTGATTCACCCACGCCATCTTTGTTGGAGCAGAGGAGAGACAGCATTTCCAGCAATGTCTCAAACGACTCTGGCAAGAAGCATGTTACTTTTGCCACTGTCAACAAAGCCAGTCCTGCTAGCAGTCAATATTCTCTCAAGATGGATGATGGCACAGCATCACTGACTGGATCTATCACAGGGTCTATAACCGGTAGCATTGGTAGCAATGATTCTGGGGAGAAGAAACTCCCCTTCTCATCCTTTACAAAACTAGGTGGCACCCCAACCTCAAGCCTGAAAAGGAACAGCACTAGCTCGAGTAACAGCAGCTTAAAGAGCATTCTGTCCACTACATCTCTGCCCATCCAGGTGCCACCTGTTCCAAGTACTCCTCCTAAAGCATCTTCACCCAGTCCAGTCTACCACAGGCCCACCAGTCTGGCTCTCAGTAAAGTAGTTGAGGCTCCTGCTAAGCGTCTACAATCCATTGGTGAAAGCCATGTATCTGAAGAAAGTTCCAGTACTCAACCAAAGGAAACAGTAGAGAATATCAAACCAGGGACTATACATCAGGTCAGCTCACGGAAGACTGTCTTCGATCCCCGAACTAAAGTTGTTGTGGCATGTCAGAAGGCCCCAGTCACGTGGTCAAATCCATCTGAAACTAAACCTCCAATCCCCAAATCAGGTTCGCCCTCCAGGTCTCCAAGATCAAGTCCACCGAAGGAGAAACTAAATTCAAATGGCATGAAAAGCACCACTGCTTTGGGTATGAATCGGAAGCAACCTGTCACCGCCAAGGTATCACCAATAATGAGACCTAGGACTACCACAACACCTCCCAAACAGGCGCCAGGATCCCCACAGGCGAGGGCACCTGCAGCAGCAGCAACAGCGAGCCCAGTTGGTTCGCCCAAGATAAGGACCTTACCCAAAGCAGAGCCTGTAAGATTCAGAATGAACACTGGAAAGAGTCCAAACAACACTCTTAAAAAGGAAGGATCTCCTAAGAAGGAGATCATCGGAAGAGTAACTCCAACCCAAAAGGTCAGTGCCACAAGAACTCTGGCCTCGCAGGAAACTAAGGAAATCGCGAATGACAAAAGGTCTACGTTGAACCCTGTAGCGAGTGCAGGCAAATCAGAAGCAGATAAAGTAAAAGGGACAGTGTCTAAAACAGAACAGTCAGGCTCTGTGATTGGAAGCCTTTCTAAGAGTAAGGATGATCAAAACAAATCTGGAGGAAAGATTACTGATGTGAGTACTCCATCTGCAGTGGCCTCTGGAACTCTTACATCTGGGAACAGTACCAAGGGATTTGCTTCAACTAAGGCAGGACCGAGCAGAGATAAGGCTAGTCCTGTGAAAGAAGTAGTGAGTAGTGAAACAAGTGGGCCTCTGGTGAATAAACCACCACCATCACCTTCTATCAGTACTAGTGGCAACAAAGCAGGTTCAGTCTCACCAAAATTAACCTGTGGCACTAGTGCTTCGAGTCCCCCCAAACCCTTGGTCTCTACCAGTGCACTTACTACTTCAACACTAAGTTTAACCCCTTCAATCGGCAGTGTCAGTTCCCTGAACAAATCATCAAGTAGCTTGGATATCTCGAACTCGAGCCTTAAAGGGTCAAGACTGAGTCTTAATAAGTCTACGGACAGTTTGGCTTCAAATGGGTCAGCTTCATCTGTCATAGAGCGGACAAGAGCCGCCCGCCTGGCCTTCCTAAACCAGAGCTCTGAGTCTCCTACGAACAATGGTCCTGAGTCCAGCCCCCCTGTTGATCCTTTTGCAAGGTTCAAGAGCTCAAATACTGGAACAGGACCTGCTGTAACGAAGAGTGTTGATGATCGCTTCGCAAAATACAAAATAGGACAAAGAAAGAATTCCACGGGGAGTGCAACAAGTAATGGTTCCCCGGCTGGATCGCCAACATCTGACTCTCCCACACAGACCGGCCCATCCCAAGGCAGGTTTGTGAACTCAGTCATAAACACTTTAGCTTCTAAAGCAGGAGGTGGTGACTTGTCACCCACTTCTCCTACCACTCCCTCTAGCGGACTAGGCAGTTCAATTGCCAGTCCCCTCTCCCCAGAGAAACAACTTCCTAATAAAGACAGTCTTACCAAATCGGAAAGTAAGGACTTTCAATCGTCAGCAGTTTGTGAGTCTAAAGCAAGCATGAACTCTAATAACAACAATAACAGTCAATCGAACACTTCTTCACCAGTTACAGGGAAAAAGGAAACATGTTGCTAGCGTCAAAAATCTCTTGTTTGCAAGCTGTGAACATTAATGTTTCTTCACATCTATTTTAGCTTTTAGTTCAACAAATTCTTTATGAAATTTATAATATGAGATTGTGAGGGGTATCAATGCAAGGGTATGCTTCAACGTCTATTGAATCGACTATGGTTATTGGGAACGGTTACGCAAATGTCCTTCTTGTGTCAATTCATTTGAACTCTTTTCAACTCTTATATTCATATGATTTTCCTATACGTCTTTTGTATGCCTTTTATCATCACCTTCCATTAGCAAACCTTTAAATATAATTTTGATGCAAAATGTAGATTAATGTAAGCTAGCCACTTTTACCAGTTTTATCGATTGTTACCCTTTATTTGTCGCGTCTTCCTTTATAAAGGAAGAAGGCTGTGTCACAGGGAGTAAAGATTTTAGTGCCTCCACTTTCGCAACCTTGTGTCAGCCATTTTTGTGCTGTCCAAGTTAAGTTCCGTTGTTTTGTTTTGTAATGCAATGTGCGCTTCTTTCGTCGACTGTTGCCTTCAGCTTACTGAATCACGGATATTTATCATTCCTTGTGCGCCAAAAGCGTATTTTTTACGAGACTAGTTAGTAATCGCCTATATAATATTGGGACTTTCATTCATACCTAGTATGCATGATTGGTGTCCACTATTCTATTGGTAATCATTAAATAGGCACGAAGGTGTCTAGCTAGCTTCAGTCGCAGTGATTCAGTGCGAGGGCATATGTCATTTTTATGGGCAACAACACAAGGTTGTTTTTATTAATACGCCATTTCTGATTGAAAGGGAAAACCAGTCTAATAGTATTTATGAGTAAATCACCAGCATTTCAATGAGCTGTATAAATAATTAATCATGAAAGTAAGACTAAGAATGTCATGGGTTTTTTCTACGAAGCGCTTGCGATAAAAGAGCTTACGGACTGGCTTCCCCCTTCTGTCTGGCTAATATTAAATATGGAGAGCTCGAATAGAAGTTGTGAGATGGGGACTGGATTCCCGGGATGAGGTTATTGTATTTAAGCTTGCTGGTGACCACCATACCACATGCATAATCTGCTAGCTAATGATAATGACAGTTTAGTTTTTCCCAGTTATATATATCATCTCCCCTTTGACCTTAGATTAATTAAGGTTGTCGGGGATTATTATAGTTCACCTAGGTATAGATGTTTAGACGCATCTAATATTAGATGTACTCGACCTAGAGCCAACACCCCTCATCTTCATCTTCCCTTTTATGTATTTATACATGGGCATTCCCACTGTCGTTTTCTGGAGGACATTTGCATGATTTTTTTCGATGGCCATGTCGTGTCATAACATTTTATTATACATGATTTATCAAAACTTGAATCTTGGTGCTGCCCTGGTGGCTGGAATGGTTGTCAAGTATGTGTCAGAGAATTGTAATAATTTGTCAGTTTTGTATGGCTCGTTTCTTTTGGGTGTATTTTAGCCTATCTGATCCTACGAAAGGAAATGGAATTACAAATGGATTCGATTATATTTTGCTCACGGAAGAAAAGTATTGAAATTGTAGAATATGTCTGGGAAGTTTAGATATACAGAATCGTATATATCATGGGTAATTGCAAACGAGTTCTAGTCATTCCAACTGTATCAAATCAAAACAAAAACGACCATGGCTGGCTTGGATAATTCAGGAAAATTATTCATCTATTTACTCCTAAATCATATATAACTGCCACATAATTGTTTATTGGTGAGTTAATATTTCAGCAGCTATTTTATTTTACTTAGTTCTACTGGAGCAATTACCAAAATAATGGGACCGAAAATACTACGTACCTCAGAAATAAAAGAAATATCTCTCTACTGTTTTGAATGCGATGATAATATTATCAAGAATGCATCATGCTGCATCTCTCTATAGTGTTCTTAAAATCATGGAATCGACATCTTTACAATGTAAATAGCTCACTGTAGATTTCCTTTTCTCATCTCGTACTGCACGGCTAATAGTACTGACACCTCGTGGCTGAATTCAATACTAGCAAGCGACACTTAGCTGCCCTCTACTGGTTAGTTCAAGTACTAAGACTACATTCGCTCATGCTTCCTCTGACTGAGCTGAACAAAGCAAATATAACTTGTGCATGAATCTGCTTTGAACTTGACAGTTTTTCTAAGAAAAATATCCAGATTTGCACGAACATGAACAGCTAATGTGTTTTAATAACTTTTGTGAATAAAGGTTTTTATGATCACTTGTAAAGGGATTATCAATTGTTAATATTCAATTTATTTTGACACGAGACACTTTAAAGCTGCATGTTGAATATGTACTTTCTTTGTCTCCTATTGTTTTACGTTGTGTTCACTTATATTTCTCTTCACCTTAATGTGTAGCCTATATAATTATTATCATAAATTATTTGCTAAAGATATTTTATTTTTGTCACTCTTCTTAACTGAAGTTCGGGGTTTTGAACAAAAAGCTAAATCATATCAAGTCTCAAGATTTACCCTCTTATTTCTGTGTCATAAATCAAAGTGAATGATTGTAACTTATACATACTACATGTTATTCTAATTTTTCGAAGAATACTTTTTTGGACGGGATTTTATTTGGGGAAAAGAAATTAACTTCTAATTGATGTGACAAGAAAGTGTACATGAGTTGTAGATAAAAACCGCAGAATCCATGTTGACATTGTGTGTATGATCTTCGAGCGATTCCCCAAAGAGGGAATCATTTTGTACAAAAGAAATGAATAAAGAAGTATATAAAACGATAGTTCTAGTGTATTTCTATGTCCTTATAAATTTTCAGGGACTCTTTTTATTATGAAATTTGAGGCAATATATAAAATAACATTTGTAGCCTGCTCCTTTCTAGGAAATGATAAAATTATATTTATATTTCGGTCCATTTCTCCAAGAAAGGAAGATCTAGATTGAGCCTTTACTAAAATATCCTCTATGATAGTAACTGGATCAAGCAACCCGATATCAATGTGTTCTTACTTTTTAGCGTATCCCAAGTCAATACACGGACATTCAAATTATTACCGCGAAATCATTGTTTCTCGAAGCTTCGTTTTTTTAATGCCGCCTTTGATGAGGCTATTTTAGTTTAGTGATGTAACAAGCGTCTCCGTCCCACATGTAAAATCTGAATTCATAGACATAACGTTTGAAACCCAGCTAAACGCTTCTCGCGAATGTAGAAGGAAAATTCACGGAAAGGCATGCCTCATTGGAGAAAGATATTGAATCATATTTAGTGCAGAAGATGAAGTATTCTGAGCCGAAACATTTTAGGTGCCTTAAAGAAGTATGCCACTGGTTGTAGAACAAAAAGGAAGAAAGGTTGGTAAGGCTGAGACTGACCATTTCGATTTTGAATAATGACCCAAGGGCGACATTGACACAGAAATTATTAGTAATTTTACATATCCAGATGAAGAATACCAAGATAATAAAAGGATATACCTCTGATCAGAGTTCGCAAGTTACTGACTTTTTACAATGCACGTAGGAAATGACTGATTTTTAAGGTCCTTAGAATACGCAAAATCAAAATTACTGACCACGACCACACCAGGATACCAGCCAACCGCACACAGTATGCACCGGTGCTGCCGTCTCGCGACAACTTAACTCAATATAGCAATATGTATGAAATTATGGCTTTGTACCGCTTACAGTAATTTCACGCAGGAACGCCGAATATATTCATAACAAGAATAGCTAAGTACTAAAAAAGTAATATCTTTATTTTGTCAGTCTATGTACACATGAGGATTAAATAAATTGTATCTCTTATCTTTCCAATATTTTAATGGTGGAAGGAGAATGCAGCCTGAATACAGTTGAGTTATGTAGAGGAATAAAACAAGTGGTATTAATTTAAGTCAAGGTGTATAGCAGATCTTTGCTTACAAAATACATTTAATATACATCTTGATATCCTATGGCAGGTCCCTTATTTTTGGATTACAATCTTGACTTTAATATCTTCGCAGGATTTGTTTAAAGTACTAAACTTTACTATTTACAATTCAGAGCCCATGTCAAATTCAAGATTAAAATCATAGATTTAGATGGAATCACTAAACCATACTTGGCAATGTGTCGCTTATCTGGTTTACTGTCCGAGTCAACTGCTTTACGTGTATCATTTTACCCCTATAATAATACCCCTGTCATATAGTATCCACCCTCCCTTGTTTGATATCTAATAAATTCTATGAGTATCTCTAGTCCCAGTATTTGATGACGCCATCCCATCCAGCTGAAGCAACTTTAGACGTTTCATGGGGATGCCACAAGACTCCAATACAGACATCGTCGTGTGCCTTGAATTTACTATACAACTTGGTCGTTTTCCAATCCCAGATATAGACTTTTCCGTCGGCATCTCCAGATACCAAATAGCTGAAAAATAATGTGCAGGACTTTGGGTTAGAAAAACGTACACATTGGCTACCATAAAATACTCTGCAACATTAATAATACCTATGATCATTGCATAAAAAAACTATTTGTTATTCCCATAAGAGATCGCTGAAATACTGAATAGTGATATAACAACTATAATATAGCCTGTTATTTTTATCATTAATATAGTGAGTACAATATCGTCTAAATACATCATGAGGTGGGAAGTGAATTAAGGGAGCTAGGTAAAATTATAAATTGTTCTTTTTTATTCATCCAAGAAGAGCGCTTTGGCGCGCCTAAACACGGAAGTCGCGAATTAAACATGATAAACAAATAACATTTCCAATAACTAAAATATAAGAGTTGGCTTATTGACTTTCGAAAAATCTCTCAAAAGAATATAAATAAAGCAACTCTGAATGTTTCAAAATAAAGAAATTGCCATCTAGTTTTGGGCTACATGTTTTTTTCTGTAGAATGATGAGACGATAGATAGTACCTCATTTCAGGCGAGAAGTCCACTGCACACGCATACCCTGCGACCTAGAAGGAAATAAAACGATAAGATTCAGTCATGCGACAACTACTCATGTCCACTAGACTAGAGTGAGCTTCATGAAGCTAGGATTGTCAACTATATGCCTTTCATCTTAATTCACGAATAACGTATTTCCCCGTTTATAAGCCCGGTGTTAAGCACAGCTGCACGTTGTTATGGTAAAACAAGCGCTATAATCCTTGCCCGAATATAAGCCTGGTCTTTTCACCATTTGAAATTAATATAAGCCCAAGCTTATAAATGGCGAAATACATGTAGTTAAAATGGAGGAGGTCTACATACCATGTGTCCTTTGAACACTTTTTTACGCATCATTTTGAATCTGTTGAGGACGTTGAATATTATAATCTGGTTATCCATGGACTGACAGGCCAACCATTTTCCTGAAAAGAGAACGACATAAATGCTTTTGATCACCATAATTGATATTATATCAATAACGAGGAGGCAATAATAATAAATTGCCATAAACTTGGGAAGGTACTTTTTCTCGAAATTAGCAAGTAGCGTGATAACCTGCGATGTAAGTATTTGTATTTGCGTCAGGAACTATTGTTTCTTCCCTTTATTTATAAAATTGTTGTAGATGTAATACGCTTCATTCAAATGTCATAACCAAACCATGTTAAATGGCAAAGAGAAACTTAACTTACCATTTGGTGAAAGAGTAACAGAAGGCATCGAGTGCATGCTTGGATCCGCTATGTATTTAAAATCAACTGGAACGTCCCTGTATCCAGAACAAATACAGGCAGTTTAATGAAGTGTCATAACCGAGGCTTTTCTTTGTAAACCGAAATAAATCCATAGAAATCATGTTAAGCTATGGTATTTTTGGCGAAAGTTCTTATATGTTGTATAGAAACACTGCACCATAAATGTTTTAACCAGTGGTAAATGTGATATGGAAACAAAAATCTATTGAATCTAAAAGTGTTAACGCAGGACTCACACATAGATTCTCTCTTTAGAACACAAATAAACCATAACTATAAATCGGGTTCAACATAAGTTGAGCGATTTGTGCAACAACGACAGTCGCGGCAAAATTGCACATGATAATAAATACTAATCCAAGTTAGGAACTAACTAACTCACCATTCCCAAACACGTAAACTTTTGTCATCTGATGTCGACACAAATCTTCGATTTTGATCAACGAACGTGATGGAGTTCACAGCACCTAAATGTCGGTCATATTCCTGCATTACCTCACCCGAATTGATGTCCCACTAGAAACAAAGAACACACCATGTTATCATTCCAACTCCATATGTAGTGCGATAAAGGCTTAACACAGAATTAGCAATAAGGAAATAGAAAGCCTAGGCACTACTTATAGCCATTCAATTATTATGGATTAAGAATATTCATACATTAAGGAACTAGTAATATAACGTTTTTTCGGAATAATTAGGAACTAAATAAAAACGGCTGTCGCTGTTAAGGTGGTAGGCTCTTTGCCTAGCAGATATGGAAATCTGCCGTGTGCTTCTTGCGGGACAGTTCTAATGATTATTTGAGCTTTGAGCCCTTGGGAACGATGGGTTGCTGTCCATGCATCCAGCGTCTTTTTTCTAGGTCTCTGGCCATTTTCCCATCTTCAGTTGTTGATGGGGCATTGATAAAGATCAGGACTGTGATATTGTCACCGTTGTCCCTGGCTGGGTTGTCTGGTGGACAGGCGTGGAAATGTCCGTATACATGTAATTCAAAGAAGTATCAGAAATAGCATATTCTACTTACACAGACGATCTTCTTGTCTGAAGTTCCAGCAACAAACAAATTCTGCTTATCTTCATCCGGGTTGAACTTGACGCAGTACGGGACTTTCCGACTAGTGAACCGCGATATGCACTGCCCTGGTAGGAGGTGAGGGAAAGAGATTTGTTAAAGAATATTTTATTGAAGTACTTTTTCATGGTAACATAATATTCTGAAGCATTCAAATACATTTTAAAGATCGGGAAGCGTTTAGGCATAAGGTAATCTTAAAATCCATCTCTCTCAATTTGAGCTCTACTTACAAACTATATTCCAAGATAATCCGGGTATATTATGTTAAAAGACGAGTTATTCCATTATTCATTTTTCTCACTGGATCAGATTGATTAGAAGCACTAGATATAAAAATGCATAAACATTCGATGTTGGAGGCTTAGAATATACGCTGCTACATAAATTCAAATGATTGTGAATAGTCTTTTCTTTTTCTTTTTTTTTGATTGTTGATAGTCACTAACATATATATCTAGGCAAGTAGATAGATTAACTATGCTATATTAATTAATACACCTACCTGTCTCTGTATCCCATAGTTTACAATAGCGATCATAGGCACAACTGAGGAATTTGGTCCCATCGTTATTAAAGCAGATATCTCGTACCGCTTGCCGATGTCCAAGGTAGGTCTGCACACAACGCCTCTCATTATAAGCTTCCCAAATCTTGAAGAATAAAACAGAATTAATTGTAAACTTTTGTAATGTTGAAAAGTGGACAATAAAAGCAAATAATATCTTTGTTTTTGTTAGTTAATTACACAACCAATTGCTCCGGTCGATAACATAAAAGTACCAATATTAAAGAGGACGCTTTTGATGGAATTATGAAAGGAAATATTGACAAATATTGTTAAGATTTTATGATAGCATGTTTAAACCATAATTCAAAATTTCTACGGACAAGATACTTGAATCGACAGCAATAAAGTGGTTTCAAGGGTGGGTCTTCCATTATGAGTAATGCGCCGAGGTGCTCCAACTTATTTAGTTCGTGGGAACGTTTGATATAATTCGAAATTCAGCGATATCAAAGACACTTTGAAGGATCTAATCTAACCTTAATTTTGGAGTCCATACTGGACGAGAGGAGGAGATGTGCCGAGTTAGGGATCCACCGTATAGCGGAGATACCCTTACTGTGACCGGTCCATGTGTGGATGAGTTTCTTGGGAAGGAAACATTTCTCTGGAGGTTCTTCTGACTTCAGGTTCACGCCCACATCCTGGGGAACGTGCAAGAAGGAGCGGCCTTGGTAGTCGTAAGCATCCTTTACTGAAATATTGAATAAGATATTTAAATACCGGTATCTAGATGGCGGGCCTGAGATATGATCAGTGAATCCTCGATAATCAAAAACCAGACAGGGAGGAATATTGTTCATGGACATTATTTAAATGGATACAGAGGCAATGTCGTATTCTTTATTCAATGTAATATCAGCGAACTCATTTGCCAGATATACACGAATAAAATAAACAAAAATAACAATGAATTTGCTACAGATATTGAAAGTTACAATCGCGTTCTTGGTAAACGAAGAATACTCAACATACTGTGCACGATCGTTTTCTCTTCCATTGGTTTTTCCTCAACCTGTTTACCGCGCTTATTTCTCTTTGCCAAGATTTCGTCCAGTTCAGCTTGTTCCTCCTGGTACCACGAAAAGGAAGCATCAAACATTTCACAGAGTGCAATATTAAGTTCAGGTGTACATGCATATTATATGACGAAGTTTAGGCTTCGCTGTTAAGGAAAATCAGGTGAATTCAATTCAATAGACCTGCAATATCAGACAGGTGTCCTTGTCATTTTTTGAACATGAGATCCTTTTCCTGGGCAATAAACTACACAGGGTTCAGAAACATTGCAAATGAAAAATGACACTAGAAAGACATAAAAAAAACGACGGGGGAAAACATTTGCTTTCAAAAGGAACCGTCGTCTCGGAAGGAAATTCCAATAGGATACTAAACAACCGTCTGAAAAACGCAGTCGTCTGGCAGCCTAAATCTGACCTATAATTATGGCAAAATCTATATAAGAATAGTCACCAACAGAATGGCTAGAAATAAATTTACAAAACCAATGCATCATCAAGGAGGTGGTATTATATAATATACATTTATAGATCTTTGGTACAACCATGAATGATATCCTACCTCAGAAGGCCTCATTACAGTCTGTTCATCCTTATATTTTGCCCAAGGTCCCAGGAAGCCATCTACATCTTCGGAGTTGACGTTTCTTTCGCGTTTCCGTTTATCTCCTGGACGTTTTTCACAGGCTTCAAATACGCTCAGGTCTAGAAAAAGATTCGAGTAAACAGTGCAATCAGTTAAAGTGACACTTGCCGCTGAGTTCTTGATGAGGGGAAATCTTGTTTGAATTTCAACCAAAAATCATATAAAAACTAAATCATTTGCAGTAGGAGTCGATTACCCTAAGCTTCCCCTAAATAGACGGCTTTCCAGTGAAAAACACAAGGGGGGGTAATTACTTACTTTTTGTATCTTCGGCTTTTGTGACATCGCCAACCATAGTGTCAACTGTTGAGCCTTCACCGACGCTGGGGTCAATGGCATAACCTGCAGTAATTTATTATAGAAAATAGTATGTAAAGTTCGACAACATAAAAGAAATTCCTCCAGGAAAAGTATGTTAAAAGTTGTGTGTATACAAGCAGTACATTTCCAAATTTTGAAAATACGATATTTACCATAACTATGAAATGTCTTCCTTTGAAGATCAAACTGGAAATGATTTAAATGACTTGGTTCTACGAATCCGGATATGGTGTTCTTCTCGGCCTTCTGTTGACTGGTCTTGAAAGGATTTTCGGGCCCCAACTGAAATTGGATTCGATGAGTTGAGCCAAGAGTTTGTATGAATTTGATAGATTAAAAGATTACTTCATGTTAAATAAAATGACTATGTACTCGTCCCAAATGCACAAGTAAAATATGCTTTCCTCAGAACTATTTGCGTTATACTTATAGGGAAATGTGATAAATATAAGCAAATTCACCTTTTAAGGTTATTTTAATGCCCCCCTCAGGTATACAATTTTGGTAGAAACAAGTAACAGAGAAGAAACATTCAAATCCTTACCGATGGTTCAAATAACTGTTCATACTTTGGGTTGAAGGAAATTTCCTTCGTAAGTGGATCAATATGGCGAATCAACCCAACGTCGTCCTAGGACAGAACAAAATATTTGTAAATGATATGCACATTCACACTAGTCTAGGCCTACTCACTACTTAGTCTACTAGGCAGATCAGCTCAGTATCCTTAAAGACTTTATTGAACTTTCTTTATGATATTATAATTGTTCACTTTCTTAATGATCTCAATACAATAATATGAAAAATAAAATGATTGTAGTAGAGTGTGTAAAGGAGGAATGTAGGCCTATAATACTCATAGATATAGTTAACTTATATCACAGAATAAGTTATAACTATACGGAGAATAGCCAGCAAACACACCAATAGGCAATACGCAGAGTTTGGCTGACTGGCGACCATCGAGTAGATCACTTAATCAAGTTAATGGGTTAAATTAATTTTATAAAATTATATTATAATTATACGCAGAGCCAGGTTTACTCATTTTAAAAAGTGCGTAGTGAAAACGCACTGAGAAGGTTCAAAGCAAAAAACTAACAGATAGGGTATGGTGGCGACAGTAGTAATCTGCTCTTGCCGCTACGCCGTTTATTTGAGAATAGATATTTATACAGTGGGTTAGAATTTAGGAGTCAGTAGCTTCATAAGTTCTAGGAACTAGGAGTAGGACTTTTGAAAAGGCGTAGAATCACAATTCCTTATATTATCGCCCGCAAACAACTTACTTTGGTGATAGTTTCTGGAGCTGATGCAACGCAAATCGTTTTTGAAATGCTAGTCACTGATGATTGAACCGTTTTGGGTTTCAGATGTAGTGTCATCGCTTCTAAATCTGCATTATTATCCCCATCGGAGTCACTATCATCGCTGCCATACGCAGTGAGTGCTTGAAAAGCCGCCATGATGGATATTCACTGCGGTGATTCATAGGAAATGGTTAAATCTTAGAACAAAGGAATAAGGCTAGTATAACAAATTTCTCTTCGGATTATCCCACCCTCATATTTTTTAAGTGAAATAATTTGTATTTTTGTTTGCAACTTTAACAAGTTTTTCTGCTGACATCTTGGGGCGTTAATCTCGGGGCACCTGCGTGGAACTACGAGAACACCGCCATTTTGTGATTTGTTCTTCCGTGATCTTTCGCGGATCCAGCGAATTGTGTTGTCAAATTTGGATTATGATATCTTAAACGGATTATTATGTTTGAGTGAAGGTAAGCAGGGATACTGTTCAGTAGTTCTTTGGATGCATTGCGCTGTATCATGGCTGCTTTGGAACAAGATATATCACTGAATTGTTGCTTGTGTGTTGGCGTTTTCAAGCCATCTATTTTGGAAGGAGAGCCAAGCGACCCTTTGAGTTTGCCGTCGCAGATCCAAATTATCTTGAAAATTCATACCGAAAGGAAGAAGCAAAGAATGTAGTTTGTCTTCTACAGAACATCAAGTATCTCTTCATTTTGTGCATTTGATAAGACTTTCCCTCTAAAGATTATAAGCTCGTTACCGGTTACCATAAACAGGGAGTGGATTTAGGCCGTCACTCGACGGGCTCTTTCCCAGGCCTGACTGAGCCAGAGAAACAAGGGGTGTTTTGACAGATGTCAAACCCCGCTTCACATACGCTAACATTTGGTTTCTATTACTCACCACCACATACCTTAGATTAAACCATTACTATATATCTGATTGTGTCCTCTAAATCGAAATTTTCTATAGAATGCTCCTCTGATTTATTTTTCCATTCGTTGCGAATTCCAAAATTGATCACTGAGTTCACTCACTGCCAGACACTGGCACTGCCTACTACCACTGCCAGCAGTGACTAACCTATCCGGCCCCTACAACTAGTACTATATAGTAGGCCTACAACTGAAAAGCTAGCCTACTCGGTGCACAGACGGCATATATGAATTATTAATTTCCATTCTCACTTAGGAATATTTGGTTTGGCGATAGCTATGGTTAAATTACATAGTCTGGTTTTTGCACTAGACTAGAGATCTACATGTATTTCGAATTGGTGAATTTCAATTTGACACTGATTTCCTTATTTAGCGCTACCGTAGGCAGCGTAGGGCCTACCTATATTATAGGCCTATATTAATATAAGTATGACCATATCAATGTTCCAATCCACAGCGACCTTACAATGTTTTAAACTAGTATTACTATCTATTACATTAATAAAAGTGATCAACCTAGAGTAATATTATAATTGTTGCTCTGCCTAAGTTATAACAACCCCAAACAGCAGTTCATTATAAACCCTCACCATATACGGTAGACTTATATTCTGCCTCTAGATCCCCCCCCCCGCCCCCCGCCCCAACACATTTACTCTCCACTAAAACTAGTCATGAGTAATTAACGACCAATTTATCTGGTACTTACTAACTTAGTACGGACTATGCATAGCAAGGACTATGTATATATACATCCATGACCATGTACCGTACTCATGGTCTCTGTTAGTATCATCAAATATATCAAAACTATTGTGTAAAACTTACAATCATGACCGTTTCATTCTACGTTTTCCTTCGTTGTCTATGATTTATATGTTCATCGACTCGTCGTTCTTTGAAACAAAAGCCGTGTGTAAATAGAAGCATCATTAGTTTCAAAATTTGCGACAACGCACTAGAGATGGAACAAGAAATTGCCATTGTGTATATAATTATATTGTACCTCTTAAGTTAACTGGTTCTGTGTCAACTTCAAGGGAGGCCTTCACATTTAGTCATCATTTCACTAATGGACATCGCACACATGAGTCAAAAGTAAAGGAAATAGATAAAACTAAACTATTGACATCTATCATATATAAGTGTGCTCGCCTACTAAATATATAGTGTACGTTTCATCGAGTTAGTGTACACACCCTGAGAAAAAGGATGCGGGCAATAGGGATGAAGACGTGGGAGTAGATCATGTTTCAGACACATCGAGCTTACGATAACATTATCCTCCAAACGTCCGGCTGAGGAGAAAGTGTTAGGACGACCAAGTTGCTTTATTCCGCGTTGAAGTGTTCGTTCGAATCTTTTAAGCTGACTAGACGTTTTAATGATGTTTTTTTTAATAGTTTTCAGTTTTTACTTCTAAGAAGCGAACATACATTTAGTATAACTATTGTTGCAATGCAATGTATAATATTCATCATAATATGTTAGGTTCTAATAGTACAGAAAATTGCTTCACTGTATGAATTCATGTGTGGACTAAATTTCGTTACAATAATGTCTATATTTTATTTGGGCGACCTTTCTATGTTCAGTTGACATTTATAGTATAGTTTGTTTCTGAAGCTTGACTGATCACTTAATGATTTTAGTTACTACATTTCTATATTCAGCCCATCCTTATCAGTGTATGCAAAAACAGTCTTGAGTGTAGTTTAACTGCAGTGACCATGTCCTGGAGTGTCAGAGCCTTATGTTTGCATCCGGTATATTATATATGTTGCATGTTGCCCTGGATCCTCATATCCACGGTCTTCATGGAACCGTAAAAGTTTATTACTATGCCATAATATTCCTAGCTCTAATGGATGAATCTCCAGAGTTGGTATCATCAACTCGTTGGTATCATCAACAGTTGGTCTACATCTGAGTCATAGTATTGGCATCAACACATCAAGTAAACATTATGACTGAGGTGAAATGTACAAGTGTGTGCATCGGTCAGGGTGTCAGGATATGTACAACTAGAGTTTACAAACCTCAAATTATGTATAAAAAAAGATTAAAAACAAAAGAATTAACTTGTTGATATAACCCCAGAGTACTCTTTACTATCATCTATGGCATGTATGTTAGTCAAAAGGCCCTATCTAGAGGCCTCGATTAGTGACTCAGTCTTTGACGAAACCCTTCTTTGTCTCGGTTTCTCTCTATAAATATAATGTTCTTTTCATTCCTCAATAAACGATTTGAGTTATCTCAGGCCATGATTTGAAATTTGGTCGCGTTTCATTGAAGACAAACTGAATAAGAGCCCGATGCTTGCTGCTGGGGATTAGGATTAAGTGGTAATCGCTTTAGTAAGTGGACACAGCCATTTCCCTGTCTGCCTGGGACCAATATTTCTGTTAATCTTCAATGACATTTTTTTCCTGGGAAAAATCCTCCTGGGGGGAACACAAAATTAAAATTTGAATCTTTGTTTTCTTCTGTGTCCGATAAAAAGTCATAGATTGTTTGTCGTGCAAATGCCGATATTGTCAAATTTCCTGGGTAAATAAACACATGGAAAACGAATGTTAAAATACGTTGTACCTGTATGTTGCTTTGATCCCCACTGTTTTGAGTGTTGTACTATCTGGTGTATGTTTAATGCATCTAGTAAAATCTTTAGGAGGGTAGACTAGAGCTTAGAGCTTATATTAGCTCTAAGACTAGAGGTACATTGACGTTGTCTGCACTGTAAATTATAACTGTTTAACATGGGATGTCATATATATATATGCACAACCTTCAGTTCTCTGTTTGTCTTAATTCAGGCTAGGACAGAATGCCGCTGATTAAACGATCTGTGGAGCCGACCGAGCTTAGTCGCTCGGCTCTGGCCCCCGGAGTACGTAACGAGTTGGAATGTGTCACCAATAACACCCTGGCCAATGTCATCAGACAACTGTCATCCCTCTCCCTACATGCAGAGAACATGTTCAGCGAACTCTTCACTGATGCTAGCTCCTTCTTTGAGAGGGCTAACAGCTTACAGGAACGGATAGACCGCCTAAAGGTGAAGGTCACCCAGCTTGATTCCACAGTGGAAGAAGGTAGGTGGACCCTCCGTATCTGGCCTATAATATTTAGGACGGGTAATAAGTGGGCTAGTTCTCAGTGGGTAATATAGATAATGGCCAAAAGGGGTGTGGCTTTTCATGACAGGTAATTTCTGTTTCTATCTGTCAGTTAATATTCGTGGGAAAATTAGTTTTAACTAGAAATCGTTGCAATTATTTTTCTTTTATTTCACTGAATTATTCAAGTATTGTCGGTTGGTATGTAGGTATTTGCGGTATTATTCTTTGGGCCGGGTTTTAAAGACCCTGTCACCCTTTTATAACACCAGTAAACGTGTATCACAATTTATCATATTTAAACAAACATGTCTTCAAAAATTTTAGAATATATCTTGCCCTTTCAGAATCTCTTTAATGATGATTTAAGAACGCATTTTTAATGAATAAATATCAGTGAAATATCTCCAGATTGAGATACTTGAGACGTCATTTATTCGTTATTATAATCACAGTGTGTTCCTGTCATATTTAGCTTATGACTGTCATCACCCGGAGGTCGTTGCCGACCCAGCACATTTAGTCGCATGTGTAAGTGGTATAGTCATTTGTTACCATGGTAATATCGACATACAGTAAGTGGCTGTATTGAAGTTAGACCCGGAGATTGGTTCTTCACTCTCTGGGATAATCTCCTCGTCGGGATTAGAGTGTTATGTCAAAAATAAGCAAGCGTTATGTAAAACTTGCTGCCGCTTGTTATGTTTATGTATTATAGTCTGTGTTATGTTTCATGGGAAGCTTTTACATTATAAGTCAGGTTTCTGCGAAGGGATTCATAATATATAAAAAGTGCATCTAATGAAAATTAAAGCCTGCTGAAATATGTTGAGATCTAAATTGATGAAACTGTTCCTCTATAATTCAGGATAACACAGGATTAGTTTTAAGAATGTTGCAACAATGGTTCATCATCTTTTTCTATCATTCAATTTAAATAATTATTTCGAATATTTCTTAATTGACGAACTACAATATTTTCTGTATTTTGATATGTTATGTAAAACCGGCCATCAACAAATTTATATTCAGAATAGCGACTATGTTCGTTGTAAATTTGGGGACATTTAGGAGCGTTTCCACATCAGTCATATATCTATACACCCAGCTTTCTTTTGTTGCCATGCACGTGAACAGGGTTTGACGTATTTGGAGATATGGCGACTAACCCGATCTATATATCTTACTTCACTTTACTTCCTCTCTGGTAAGTACCTACCAGCTGGCTGTTTCGGAATCCCTTTGACCCAGTTCGGGTCTTAAAGGTCGAGGTCATCAATCAAAGGTCAATAGCAGGAGCCAATGTGAGGGAAATTTGGCCCTGCAGGCTGGCTGCGGGCAAGGTTATACCCATTGAGGGGAATATGAATATGTAGAGTACATTCCGCTGGGAAATTTGGGATTGACGAGAAACTTGAGTTTTGTTTTATATGGAACAAAACTAATTAAAAGCTCAGAATGAAGGGCTAACAATTTATATAATAAATTAATATATATTTCTAGGTAATATCAGTGATCAATAAACCCCGTTTTTCACGTGTTCTGAAATCAAAATACTAGTATGTTATTTTCTATCTAGAGCAAGCAGTAGGGCTGTTTTGCCTACGTCCATGGTACAGCTTTTATGATTTACAAGGCTATTGTTTTCATCACAGGAGTCATTTCTTATTCAGATTACCTTTGGCCATCACAGCATACATATGCAGTTTACTTGAATTATTAGATTACGTTCTTGCTGCCTGGTGAGAAAGGTGATAATGAAGCCTTGCTAATTACCAATGAGGAGATGCAGCCATCATAATTAACTGTTGAGAGGCGAGCGAGCTGTGGTTGGCATGGTTTGTCGAAGGAGTAGGAGGATAACACTGATTAGTGCATTCTGGCACCGGGAATGGCGACCTGTTGCTAACCTATTCGGCGTTTTACGTTGTTGGTGATTTCTATCTAATTACTCCTCTCTCATTAAAACACTCCTTCACGGATTTAACTTTTAATTTCCACCAGTCAGAAGGTTTTTTTTACCGCCAGAAGCATTTATTTCTCCTGCCTCGACAGTCCATCGTTTTTATGTAACATTGTTCGAGATTCTATTTATGGTATTAGTAATAGATGTCGAGCCTACCATACGTACGTATTCGCCATGATTTCTCCTCTGACCCGTTGTATATGTGGCATGGCCTGTATTTCTCCGCACATATGGGTTTAACTCTTAAAATGCAGATAGAACGACTTCATGACATGTATGTATATAAACTGTGGAAGGCACCTTCCCTATCCTCTATAAATAAGGGCCTTTTTATGAGCAGAAGTGCCTAAACATCAGATTAATTAAGCCGGCCGGCCTTAGCTAATATTTAAACTGCTACATGTGTGTATGTAAATGAGACATGCAATAGGCGTGTTGTTGTTATTGGCCTGGTTTAAACCCACTTCTATTCAACCTTCCCCTGCAATGACCAGTGCAAATAAATACTC
Source organism: Sthenelais limicola (assembly GCA_942159475.1). Classification (NCBI taxonomy): domain Eukaryota; kingdom Metazoa; phylum Annelida; class Polychaeta; order Phyllodocida; family Sigalionidae; genus Sthenelais; species Sthenelais limicola. The sequence continues at coordinate 62,128,589 of OW804097.1, read as the reverse complement.
GTAACACTTAAGCATTAAAAATACAGGAAAGAACGATTTCCACTGAATTTGCCATAGGTGTCTTGGGCACTGGAGAATAATTAGGATACCGGCCTTGTCCCCCAGGTGAGAGATAAGAGAGTTCCTCCTGTGAGTGGTTAACATTAGTCAAACGCAAGCTGTGAGGGCGTACGTCCAGGTAACTTACTCGTAATAGAGCTGCTCGACTTGACCCATCTTAATGTGTGGGAACTGCTCAAGACACGATAAAGCACCCTAAACCTGGATAACTGTCATCTGGGGTGGTAGTAAACCACCAAAGCCTTCTGGGCATGATGTAGTTGATGGGGAATTATGGAAAGGGGTTATTGTCTGGTGATCTCTTTACTGTTCTCACTGATATCTCCAACGAGCCGGTGATATGGTGGTTTTACGTTGGGGTGTTAACTCGGTGGAGTCGTAGTAGTGATGAAATTATTGATAAAACTGTTTATTGGCAATCGATTTGTTGGATAGGAAGAAAAAGGCTTAGCAATAGGAGAGCCATTCGCCAGATCATCGCTTCATTACATGGTGTTATTCATTTATAAAGCAAATTATTAATTAGAAACTTATCAGGGTAGAATTTTAAGCTGAAGTAATAGCGACGGGGTCGAATCCTTGTCAACAAGGGTTATCCCATTTAGTTAATAAGCTTTGAAAGAAACATGCTTCACCTATCAACTGGTTATTCTGTTTATTGCTACGAAACCTGGCACTTCTGATAATAATTTTCAGATAACCAACGCAAACGTGAAGGCTAAAGAGAATTCATAGATCTTTGCCCTGACCAATTGAGTTATGAGCGTGAAAAATAGCAGTAGAATATTGCAACTGGGAGCGCCTAGATACCTATGAGAGTAATGGTTTGTTGAGGCAGGTGCAAGTGTCGGCTCGGCCATGGGTCACATATACTCTGGTATGTTTCTATAGTAAACGATTGACCAGCCTTTATGTGGTGGCAGTATTTTATGCCCCATCCCGCCCCTCTTGAATCTTTGGGGACGGTCTGAACGTGTGTGGAGGAACAAACTGAAGGCGTTTCAGTCCTACTAAAATGCCTGGTACATCTCTGCTTTGAAATGCTAATAGCTTCAGCATGGGGCTTTAAGGATTACCTAAATGAATGAATGAATGAATCCTTAATTGTAGGCATAACTCGGGCTGTTCTTCTGGGATAGTTCCCAGGTCTACAGGAAAGTGGGTATTTCCTATGGATCATCAGTTTCGAAATGCGTCTGTGTAAACAAGAATCGATTTCGGAAGGGAAAAAAAGGAGTAAAGTTTCATCCCAGGTCATGTGAACATACATTTGTCACTTGGCCACCTTTGGTTCGCACTGTGTGGAGAAATCTTCAGAGGGAGCACACATTATATAACCTGAAAGCCACCATGTGCATAAGGGTGAAAACATGCACGCGTATTAAAACCATAAGTACATGTGCACCCCGCTGTGTTGGAAAGCCAAGCAGGGAGCACAGTATGCTTGCACTGTTCCTTTCTCCAGGGGCAGCCGAGGGTTTAGTTCTAGCTATAGGTACATACCCATATTGCAGTGGTGTTGAAGGCCCACATACATATGCTTGTCTCTCGAGCCTCGAGGGACCTGGATCAGTGTGAAGTCTGAATAAAATGTACCTCACTCAGCGAGGAAGCCTTACCATTGTGTTTGTCTTGAACCCTGACTTGAGTGCTGTCGAAACGAGTCCTGAGTAAAAATGGCTCAGGCCATACTAAGTTTACCACAACATAGATTTATCTAGAGATATCCCCGTGATTTGCCTGATAATAGACTATTGAATTGAAAAATATTTCTATCCTAAGGAATTAGATAACGAAAGTCTATTTTACGAACATAACCTGATTTTCTTGGTGGGAATTTAAAAAAGTACACATTCTTCAGAAGAAAAGCGTTCGGACATATCTGTCCACGACTGAAAATCTTGACCAGGAAATTGTGAAGACCACCATGGAGATATTTTGGGAATTTCCCTTGGTTGAAGTGGCCAGGACCAAAGCCAGGGCAGGGTATCACCTTTGCTGGCATTGATGGAGAAGGGTGGAGTCGGGCCTTGACAGAATCAATGGAAACCTGTAGCCTGACCGCTGCCAATGCCCCTCAGTCCATGGCAGCGCAAATAATTGCAAGAAAGCTGAATATTCGTGTGTGCACTAAAGAATGATCAATGTAAACCCAGGGAAAGCACATGTGCATTGCTGATGACATGAGAAGTCTTCCATCTTTTATCATCCCATATGATGTCCAAATTAGCAAGCAAGCTAGCTCTAGAGGATCGGCCTTGGTGGGCCTACTCAACCCAATATATGTGTTATTGCATTAAATAGATCTTTATTGAAAATAACAGGCATAACCCGAGACTGTCTTGTAGGACAGAAGCAAGGTTGGGCCTCTTATTATTCCCCCTGCCCAGCTCTAGCATAGAAAGTCAGAGCAGTCAGAATACCACGTAAATCCAGTGGGGTAGTTATGCTGTGATTGTAATGTTGCTAAGGACAATGTCTTTCCCTTTTTCCCCCTGAATTAGTTCACACCTCAGAACAGACCACCACAGCTCCTTGTCTGAGACAGAATTGCATTGTTTTTGTCTGGTCTGAATAAAGGTTTTGGAGGTAGGGTGGATGGAGAGGAGTAGGAGGTGGAGGTGGCGGTCTTGGCTATTCCTAGCCTGCGTTCTTGTCAGTAGATGGAACAGATCCTCCACCGACGCCAGTCGCATCCAATCTACTAGAGACAATGGATCTTTGCCTTTCACGCTGCTTCAATTTGGCACTGCCTCTGCGAGAATAGCGTATTAGAATGTAATAGATTACTTCTGCTATTATATTTAGATTCCAATCGAAGTCTTATTGCTGGTCAGTTAAGAGACTGGCAATAGATCTAATCTTGAGCTATAACTTTTCTTATTGGAAGCTGTAGTTGTCATCAAATTTGGCATCGTTCGGGCAGCTATCCTCAACAGACCAGCTGCTTGCAAAATTAGCATGATCTCCTCTGATAGTGCGCAAAAAGATCCTCTTTGTCATTTGCCAATCTACTCAAGCCTTTAAATGTTTGCATGTTTGAAAGGTGAAAGGCCAAAAAGCTACCTGCTAATGTTTCTCTAAATATCATAGGTTTAAATGTTAGTTTATAAAAATATCCAACCCTGGTAGAAGACCTATTTTGGGAGACGGTCGCGGTTCCTTCTTGTGAGAAAATAACTGAGGAAGAGAAAGTGATGCGATGACCAACAGACTCGCACTCAGCTTAGCTATTGAATGGTTGGATTTACTGATTTGCACCCATGTATGTTATGGTCCAGGCAGTTTTTTATTTGCCTGAATAAATGTAAATGATGGATCTCTGCCACTATGGGTATGAAGAACCATCTGTACAAGCACATAAAACATATTTTAAGGATCGTGCGTCCTCGCTATGGTCGTGATCCCTCTATCGACTTGTCCCCCTATTCGCTTTCTCCCCGCCTCTTTGACTAGCTAGTCAATACCAGGGAAAGAGCTGATTGATACTGAAATTTCAAATGTTTGGCAGCCGTGTAGCAGATGTCATAAAACTGATGAGTGAAGATGCTCCAATGATCCATGATGTTTCCGTTCTTGTGGCGATAGTCTTTATCGGTGGACTAGTGAGTAATTGACTCTTGCTTATGTCAGTTTCTCATATCAGGTCATTTCTTTTTTTGTTTTTAAAAACCTTTATTCAACTAGCCTACCCCTGCCTTCGTGGCTCTTACAATGCTATGACTTATATAGGAAACTAAAGCACGCAGATCACAAGACAAAGAAAACAAACCTAATCATTCATTGGTGATGAAAGAACATAGTACTTAGACGATTTGTTCTCCTTAATGCCTTTTTTTGTAGATATAAAAGGGTCACAGGAGAGAGAACCTATAGGAGGCACAGGTTTAGGTAACAGAAGGAATGGTTAATAAACATTCAATGGTTTCGCATATTTCCTCGTGAACTCTCCTCCAGGGGAGGATGCTTCTCTTTTATGTATACCCGTACATCGTCGTACCCTTTATACAGATCTCACATCTAAATTTCAATTCATATATAATAGTTGTGAAGGAGAACTCTCCCTTACCATACAATTTTTGTCTGTGTATGTAAACCTTAGTCTGTAATATTTCTGCGTCACTCCGCACCGAAAGCTTGTTTTTGTTATATATATCCATTTCCCCTTTCCACCTTTCTTCATTACCTCCAATGTCCTGTTTTCTATCAGTCCCTAACTCGTAAGCGGAAAACGACCATGATCTTTCTCCTCGTTCTATCAAATGTCAAGGCTGGTTTAACTTTAATATTGTGTTAAGTTTTAGGTGTTTTGATGGGCATTGTTGTTAATATTCATATCCGCTTATTCGTAATGTCGTCCTTGAAGTGATTCAAATTGTTTATCACTCATTTTAATGAAACAACTACATGTTTTTACTTATATTCTATCCTATTCTATTGCTGAAATGTCCTTTAGTAACTGTATTTATCTCTGGGACAAATGAACAAGGAACCAACGGCAAGGTCAGCGTGTTCCAGTTCCCAATACTCCCAAGCTCCCTTTCTCTCCGTGTACGAAAAGAAACATTTACTCTGGCGATCCTGACCTAATACTGTTTACATTCCGGTAAATGCTAGCCTTTGTCCCCTTATGCCAGGAGTTAGTATGAAGCTATTAAGTGTGAACAAGAACCCTGACATGTCTGTTACATGACTTAATTACTACTGCACCTCCTTTATCATGGAAGCGCGCTGCAGGGAGAATGAGTCCTCTGAGAACTGCATCCAGTAACAAAACAAACGGGACTTGGCATGGTTAGGGTCTTTTACACTATAGTTTTATGCATCATAAAGGCTCTGTCAGTGTAAATCCTTCATCAAGCATGTTTCTGATAAAAGAATAGAATATGCAGTTGCTAGCTTTAATGATAGGCACCATTCACCCTTGGGGGTTCTCGTTAGTTGTATATTGTATAATATATGTAAAGTATACCCCAGTGATAAGAAATAATGTTTCCCACAAGTTGTGGAATGTTTTTTTGGTAGTCTTGTTGATCTCTATGTAGGGTGGCAGAGTGTTGATGGTGTTAGTTGGCAGTGGTGCTGGTGGTATTGGATGTGGGACACTGACACTCACCAACAAACTACAACAGCGAATTTCTCCATACCTACTGTACGGTCATTGGCGTTTAAACATGTTTTCCAATGTAAATATTTCAATTTGTATGAGTGTGAGAACGACACTGTCCGAAGACCTGTTATATCTCACGTAGTGTATTCCTCTCTAAAGTTTGTGATACTATGACTCAGCAAATCGATGTTTCGCTTGGCTTATCGTATAATAGATTACATGTTAAAAGATAACTGGATACAGCAACATATTTGTGTAATTGTTCGGTAATTATTTACAGTAGTTTTGTACAATCAAGTGGTCCTGTACAGCCATACATTCAATAAACCAAGACTCGATCATATGTAGCCAGCATGGATGTAAAATGTAGTGTGGGTAGAAGAAAATAGGAAAATTAAATAGGTCGGGGAGAAATGATGGATCTCTACTCCATGGTTGCGGTCTAGATAGAGTGGCAGCTTAATATATATGGGAAATGTGACCTTTCAGTAAATTATTGGGTATTTAAGTTAACTCAACCCACCAATTATTCCATTGTAGCTAATAAATTAGTATGTTTCAATCAGAGAGTGTTGCTTGGAAAGGAGATGTAAGTTTGTCTTACCTCATATCACATAAGAAATTACGGCAAATTATATAACTGACACCATGTTCTAAATATATCAATTAACGCAAACCGGTATGTTTGCTATGTAACTTATCATCCAGAGTAGCTATAATCTTGATTGCCTTCATTAAGTACTCAGCGAAAGAGCCACTTGGCTACACTTGTTTTTAAAAAAAACAAACTTCTTGTAGTCAGGTGTATTTAGCATTATAGTCAGCCCTTAGAGAAAGGATCTCCATATTACTCTAAGGTCAGCCCAACCAGCCGTTCTCATCTTGGCCTCGGTGACACTGGGGCCATTACTGGGCACAAACTCCCACTTATCATGACACCGTGGAGCAAATATGATTCACATGGTGATGTTTAATGTACCTCGACTACTAACAAAAAGTTTGTAGTATATGAAAACAGTCAGTCGGAGTGGTGGTGGGTGGGGTGGTGGTGGTGGTGGGGGCACCACTGATGGAACCGGGGAGAAGGATATGAAAACAGTCAAAGTAAAAATTGTTTTCTTTTTTTCGCGAGGAGATATATAGATAGCTTACTTACATGCTCACTGTCACATATTAAAATGGGAGACTATCTAAGACCACTATTTATGTATGAACATTTAATATGCTTTTAGTTTGTTTAAAACACAAATATGTGATGATGATTGTACGTTATGCATACGCTTTGCTTATAAATATAGGGACGTGGACATTAGCGAGAAATATCGTTGACGCATTATCCTATATGAAACAGCCACCTAAAATGCCTTAGTATGAATGTATTGTGTTGTTCTATGTATTTGCTCAAGAACAGACGCGAGTATCCATACAATGGGAGGTTCTACTGGTGAGAGGGAGAAGGAGACAATTGAGCACTCCAGGCTCATTTCTTGAATATGTGTGGTGTATATATTAGCGTTGTCATGATTATTCCCCTCCTCCTTCCTGGTGACTGGTGGGATATTGGGAATGGAGAGAGAAGAAAGAGGTGTCATCCACACTCAGAGACTAGTTTTACGGACCTTTCTGCACCTGATCTCATTCTGTGTGGAATCAGGAGAACATTGTTACAAGCCAATTGCTGGAGTAGATATATCTTGTATTCAGAATGGGAAGGGGTTTTTTTATGCACAATTCCAGGAGATGGTAAAACGAAGAGCAAAATATATCATTTTGGTATTTGATTGTGATTGTACTATATTTCTGTCTTTCTTTGTTGTTATTTTTGAAAATGCTTAACATATTTGGAACACCATCCTGATGAAGTACCCCGAGGCAATGATTTGTATTTGTCTGGTCCTTCTTATTTAACAATTTTTTTTTATTCAAATAATACATTCTCTGACATCAAACGGCAATGGCCGGGATAAAACAATAAAATGCTTACTCACTGGCCATCGAACTAGAGCCCGATGAAAGTGCCAATGTGTCTATTCAGTCTAGGCTCAGAACCTGGTATGGGATGTCAGCGATTGGACGCCTACTGCGCTAATCGTTTTCCTAAGCCTGTACTACTATTACTAGGCGTCCTAATTGGGATTTTAATGACATTGTGGTTTGGAGTGAGAGGCTTTCCCTCAGTTTGAAGGCTTTCCCTCAGTTTGAAGGGACTCTCTGATCCTAGACGTATTGTGGCCCGTGCGAAAACCATTTTCGCCGAAAATAAACACAAGACTACCACCATACCTCTATAACAGAGAACCTATGTATCTCCAAACCACATCCATCGGACTTTTCTCCTTTAATTCGATCTTAGACTCTCTAATTCTTTCACCAATCAAAAGGGAATTGCATCAATAACTACATGTGTGAGTTTAAAAGAAATCCGAGTCCCAGATGTGAAGATATTATTGAAATTAAAAAAATAAAATGACTCGAAAATGAGACAAATATAAAAAGGCTGCCTTCACTGGGATTCAAATTCGCAATGTCCAGATTGGCAGTCCTAGATGCTAACCACTTGACCATATAGGGGACTCTAGAGATCATGCATATTATAACACTGGGCATAGCCGTTGATGCATTACATTTCCGTGTTCTTTAAGTCCCCATTCTCCTCATGGTGAATGAGGAGGATTGGGAAATACATTTTGAAGGTCCCTGTGTTAGCCACAGGCGATTTAATGATTAAAATTAATTATTGTCCGTCGCCGCCTCTAGGTGGCGGCAGGACACAGGAGACGCGGAGCGCAGTAGCCAGTCAACCGGATTGCGCTCATGCGTTCGGTCCTTTACAGTGTGAACTCCTCACCTTTTTCGCTTTTTTAGCGTTTTCAAGTCAACTTTCTTCTAGAATTTCGACATTTTGTGCTAAGCCTTTTCTTAGGAGTGGAAATTTATCCTCCTAATTCTTGGTGGAGTAGTATTCTGTCCTTTGGAAGGAAATACTTTTCTCCTAGCCCCTGTCAACCTCAGCCTCGTGGCTTCAGACTTGACCTAGTTCTTCTTGCGAAGGCTAGTTCTCATACTGACTTTGACTTTCTTCGTTGTGCTTCATTGGATTTACCTTCTAGACATGGATGCTTCTCAGACAGTTCCGTCGACTCCTCCGCCGACTGCCATCACTTCTGGAGAGGATATTACTTGTGCTCAACCTGCGAATAGTAAGAACTCTATGGACATGTCCACTTTCTTAGAGAGCCTGAAGTCTATTCAGGTCTCTCTCGACCAGAATAACAAGTTTTCTACTGATTTGGCTGCTAGAGTTGCCGACATGGATCGTCGGATGCTCTCTCAACAGCTTGGTCGATGTGAGCCTAGCTCTCCCATGCCACCTCGTGGGTTCCCGGGGTCTCGGGATTATGATTATTTTCGCAACTGTGAGTACTCTCTTTATGATAAGGAGGACTTTGATCGTCATCGTTTCCGATCTAGGAGCCCTAGAAGATATCGTTCTAGGTCTAGGTCGAGGTCCCCCCTTTATCGCTCACGCGCACGTGGGTTTCATGATATAAGTAGGTCACCAAGTCCGCCATTAAAATCCTCGGACAAGGCGGAAGCTCCTAAGTCTTCTGGGAAGCCTTCAGCTACTGTCACTGCTTCCGCTTCCGTTCCTGATGTAAACAAGGACAAGGTGCTCGAGGACGGAGAAGTGGTAGACCCTCCGCCCAAGCCAAGCCTGTTTGGGGATCGGATTCTCCAACTTTCCCTTGATGATTCAGTGGGTGTGGCTGTCCACAATGATGAGTTTCGCACCTTTGTTTCTGGTATTCTCAACGCACCGCCTACGGGTAAAGTACTTGACGAGATGAAAGCTAAGTACAAACGTCCATCCAATGTTGAGGAGTTGCGTATCCCTTCTATTCCAACTGAAGTTTGGGGTGCTTTGAACAGAAGTGCGCAAAATGATGACAACGGCCTTCAAAAGTTGCAAGGAACTGTTCTCTCAGCCAATATCGCTTTTGTGCAGTGTGGTGACAATTTGATGACTATTCGTGATTTAGCCATGGCGCAGGCAGATCTGCTAAAGGAGCTCTCTACCCTTTTTCCGCTTCTTTGCCAGGCGGAGGAAGAAGATGCTGCCCACCTTAAGGCAATTTTGAAGAAAACTGAAGCGTTTACTGCTTCTGTTCAAGCTTCTGCTGAGGCCACTGCATTTGTAGCTGCTGATGGGGTGAGTCTGCTTGGGTTCTACTCACATCATATTCTCACCAAGTCTAGGCGCACAGCCTTGTCTCCATTCATCAAGGAGGCCTACAAGGAGATGGCGACCAATACTAAGCGTTTTCCTTCGACGCCTATTCATCTGTTTGGTCCTGATCTTGAACAGAACATTAAGTCCATGGACCAGAGTAAGAAGCTGTCTGTGGTTGTGGATACTTCTGTTACTACGTCTGCTCAGAAAGGTGCTAAGTCTGCTAATAAGGGTCAACAGAAGGGCTTTTCTAATAATAGCAACAACTCTGGACAACAGAAGGGTGGAGGAGCAAAAAACTCCAACCCTTCTCGTGGAAGGGGCCGTCAACGAGGACAGGGGTACCGTTATCAGGGCCGCAGACGCCGCGACGATTACGACCGTCGGGACAGCTACTACGATCGGAGGGACAGTCGGTACGACCGGAGGTCCGACAACCGACGATATTAGAGGTAGTTAGTCAACAGACTTCCTCTTCTGTTAGTTCTCAAGGCACCTTGACTCCCTCGGGGGTCGTTCCTCTTCGTTTTGTGCCTGGGAATATTCAACATTATATTACCAACTGGCTTACTGTTACATCTGATCCTGAAATCATTTCTTTAGTGTCTGGAGTGTCACTAAATTTTGTAAAGCCACCTGTGCAAGTTTATCGTCAAGGTCAATATAATTTTGGCCCCATTCGCCAACAGGCAGTGGACTCTGAAGTTCAAAAGTTAATTGACAAGGGAGTGGTGGATGTGATTCAGGAGAAAGAGATTTCATTCCTTTCGAATGTGTTTGTAGTACCTAAACCCAATGATAAGTGGCGCTTGATCATTGATTTGACTGAACTGAACAAGTTTCATCAAAAGCTACACTTCAAGATGTATAGTCTTCAGACTGCCGTGGAGATGCTTCGCCCTCATTCTTTTATGTGCTCACTGGACTTGCAGGAAGCTTATTTCTCTTTGGCTCTTCGTGATGATGCTAAGAGATTCATTACCTTTCCTTGGAAGGAGAGGTTTTACAAGTTTAACTGTATGCCTTTCGGCCTTACTTCAGCTCCCTATATCTTCACAAAGATTCTTCACCCAGTGTTTTCAGAAGTTCATGCTCGAGGGGGCCATGCCTTCTCTTACATTGATGACAGTTTTATTTGGGGCCAGTCTACTGATGACTGCCTCAACTCTTTGCGGATTGTGTTAGAACTATTTCATGAACTTGGTTTCTTCGTTCATCCGTTGAAATCTTCTTTAGTTCCTCAGAAACAGATGAAGTTTCTGGGTTATATCCTGGACTCAGCTAGAATGGAAGTTTATCCTCCAGAGGATAAAAGACAATCAGCTCTTCGCAATGTTCTTTTCTTCCTGGACAATCAAGGAAAGTTGCATACTATTCAGGCGGTTGCCTCCCTAATAGGTACTCTTGTGGATTTGTGTAAGGGCATTGACTACGGCATGGCTCACTACAGGTTTTTGGAGCGTGACAAGACTTCCGCTCTTACTTGGAACTCTGGAGATTTCTCGGCAAAGATGAAATTATCCTCAAGGGCGTTTGATGATCTTCTGTGGTGGGCAGAGAATTTGCCTTGGAGAGTCAGGAATATTCGTACCTTCTCTCCTACAATCACCTTGTTTACCGATGCTTGTGATACTGGCTGGGGAGCGGTTCTTGACACCCAAACCGCTAAAGGCCTGTGGACTGATGTAGAAGAACTCCATCATATCAATGTGAAAGAGACTCTTGCTGTGCAGTACGGTGTGTTATCTCTTTTAAGAGATGTGTCTGATACACATATCTTAATTAGGAGTGACAATGTCACTACGGTGGCCTATATCAACAAGTTTGGTGGGTCGAAGTCCAAGGAATGTGATATGGTAGCAAGAGAGATTTGGAGCTGGGCGGAGCAGCAGAATAACTGGCTGTCCGCAGCTCATATAGCTGGAGTTGAGAATGATTTAGCAGATATTGCTAGCAGACATCTTTCTGATGATACGGAATGGCAGTTGAATCCGATCATTTTTCAGCGCATTATTGAAGGTTTAGGTACTCCAGACATTGACCTGTTTGCATCCAGGCACAACTATCAGGTGGATCAGTTCGCCAGTTGGTTCCCTGATCCATTATCTTCGTTTGTGAATGCCTTCACTTTGGATTGGAATATGTTTGATCTTCCTTATATTTTCCCACCTTTTAGGCTGGTGGGCCGCTGTCTTCAGAAGATTCAGATGGAGAAGGCAGCAGCTATTCTTGTGGTTCCGGATTGGGAGGGTCAACCATGGTACTCCCAAGTTATAGCGGAAAGCAGGGCGCTCCTGAAGTTCAGGCGTCGTCCAAGAAATCTGATCCCCCACAAGGAGAAGCTTCAAGATCCAAAGATGGAAAGAATACCACTTCTCGCTGTTCTCTTCTAGAACGCCATATTCGAAGTCTTAATGTTTCTTCCCGTGCTAGGAAGCACGTCAGAAATAGCTGGGCGTTGAATACCCGCCGTTCTTATAAGACTTATCTCCGGAAGTGGAGGATGTATTGTTACATTAATAACATCAGCGATACGACCAAGGACATAAACCATGGCATTGAGTTTCTTTGTGATTTGTTTGACGATGGTCACTCTTTTGCGGCCATTGGAAGTGCCAGGTGTGCACTCTCTATTATTTTTGGAAAGTTTGGTGACAACACCTTTGGAACTTTGGAAGTTGTCCGTCGTGTGGTGGACGGAATGTTTCGGGTCCGTCCTCCTAAGACTAGATATTCAGAGACCTGGGATCCGAATATTGTTTTGTCACACATAGAGACGCTTTTCCCTCTATCAAACTTATCTTTGGTTGAATTGACACACAGGACTGCGACTTTACTTATGTTAGTTACAAGTCAGCGAGTTCAGACCTTACAGACAATTAAGTGCGAGAACATTGTTTTCTCTAGGAATAAGGCTACAATTTTACTTTCCGAAATGATAAAGACCTCACGTGTGGGTCGTTCTCTTGGGTCGATTGCTTTGGAAGCTTATCACCAGAACAAGAAGTTGTGTATTATTTCCTGTCTTCGCTATTATCTTGAGAGAACAGCAAGATATCGTCCTAAGGATGCTCAAGGTTCAGCTTCTGGACCTTTATTTATAAGTTTTGCGGCTCCACACAAGCCTGTGGGTAACGCCACTATTGCTAAGTATATTCGTTGTACTATGAAGGCCAGTGGCCTGGACACTTCTACCTTTAAGGCTCATTCGGTTAGAAGTGCGACTACTTCAAAGCTTGCTTCTCTTCACGTGCCTATCCAGACTATCATGCAGAGAGCATTATGGCGTGACGAAAATACTTTTAGAAAGTTTTACCAAAAGCCCATTAACGTCACCCAATCTTCTACGGAGACTCTTCTCGCTGACCATACAGCGAGTACGTCCCGGAGGCATTAATAGGTGAGATGATGATATGTTGCTTGAGAAATTTTAGACGTTAAAGTCTCCTGTGTCCTGCCGCCACCTAGAGGCGGCGACGGACAATAATTGAAAGATATACTAACCTTACTCTGTTCGGTGAAGTATATCTGTGATTATTGGAGGAGCAGCCGTTAGGTGGGGGGGACACAGGCCCTCCCACCCTTACCCTCTGTGTCTTTTACGGCTGCTCTGTTTGATATATGTTCTGTGTTCATATATTTTATCTATGTTTTTCTCCTATAATCACTATTTCCAGTGTCAAAATATTTCTCAAGTCGCTCACCCGGTTTAAAGGACTGGCTACTGCGCTCCGCGTCTCCTGTGTCCCCCCCACCTAACGGCTGCTCCTCCAATAATCACAGATATACTTCACCGAACAGAGTAAGGTTAGTATATCTTTCAATTATAAAAATATATCTTGCTTCAGCAATCTATTTCTCTAATATGCGAATGCAGGACTTCTAGGTCTGCACGCATCCTGGACTGTATCTATAGCTCATATTGGAGGTGTCATCTGAGATGGAGGCCTAGTTGGTAGTAAAAAGAACCATCAGACCCAACTAACTGTTCTTATTCGTGTTGGAGCGATGGCTGCTGGAGTGGATTTAAAAAGGGGGAGAAACCCTCTAGGGAATGTACGCCAATAATTTTGTGGGATAAAAGGCTGTAAATTCCTGGCTCTGGCTCGATTGTGTGCAAGAAAGTTACCAGCGCTTGCCTGGTCACTTTAAAGATAATCTAAGAGGCTGTACACTCGAGGCTGTATTAAGGCTCTTTCATAAATGGCTCCATTAGATCATGGCTGTCGGTCATTCCCCGTTATAATGATCCTCGTTAATGAGGTATAGTGGATTCAGGGCAGTTTCCTGTTGTACCCACGGGAGATTCTGCTTTATTTATGACACATTGTCTACAGAACAGTGGGTTGTGATTAATCCCCCCCCACCCCCACCACCACCACACAAGATACTCATTAAATACCAGTCTTACAAATAAGCATCTAAACTATTTCAGCAGTAACGTTTAATATTTAATATATGTTCTGTTATTGGCTTAGGTGCTTCTGCTATTAAGTAGCTTTTACTCAAGAAACGATGTTTTGTCCCTCGGCCAGGCTTTACAAAAGCTAAGACACAAGTGTTGAGAGTAGGTCGTGCTACTATGGGAAAAATGATCCCATCTTTACACAATAAAACGTGATCTACTCAATAACTCTTTATATAAGTCTCCATCCTATGTTGGGGCACTTTTTGAAGAGGCAGTGCTGAGATCACTTTGTCGTCTTCCACATAGCAAGGTCTCAGGGATAGGAGGAGAGGAGTCTTCTGTGTGAGAACTGAACCTGGGACATTCTACATTTTCTCATGATGCTGCAGTTTTAGGCTGGTTGCTAAGAGCTCTTAAGTTGTTCAGATATTTTTGTGGGACACTTGCCAGGTGGGTGAACGTCTGGGATCTGAAGCCTGGCAGTAATATTGAACACTGTAATGGTTAAGTGGCAGTAGTTGGGCCGGAGTTATATCAACATAGCTGCCTGTGATTTACGTCTGGAATGAAATCCAAAAATAATCAAAAGCCAGCGAATGTCATCCTTGAAGCAATTAGACACAAGTCATGAAAATACCTTCGCCCAAAAGAGCAAAACAAATATTATTCTTTACATAGAGCTGGCGACAATTTATATGGATTTACGTCCTCGTACCTACACTAGCTTTCTGTCTATGGTTTCAGTTCAGTTTTATCCATGATAACTCAGATGTTATATTGGACGAGTTATAGTGTTGACCTCGTGGTTATTATGGCTCAATTAGCAGTTGGACCCAGTCTCATAATATTCAATTCATTAAAATCCCAATCTACACATTCAATTTATGAGGTTCGTCACCAGTTAGCGTCAATAGCGAGCAATGATCACGATAGTAATAACCTTGTTTTTCCCTTGTTCAGACTATACAGACCATTAATCAGCTTTAATTATCGCTTTATTAATGGGAATGGATCGTTCATTCTGCATGGATTGGGGCTTGCAGCAACCTTATCGCTCACACATTAAATATTCTTAAAAATTCTTCATCAAATGTTCTTAAATTTTTTGATTGAAATATCAGTTTTTAATTCCTTTACATTATAACCAATTGCAATATATAGCAATCGTAGCTTTGTGTGACCTTTTCCGTGTCCCCTTCTCCATGCTTATTGCCCGGCGATGAAACCGTATGCCCCCCATGTACATATAGCATGTATGCCCAATAATGAACGTGACATTCCATGTCATTGTACATTTGGTGTTGAGTGGTAGGAGTAGCTCTTGTGCTATATGGGTAGGGGATGTGAAAGTGTCAAAATTACATCGCTAATGAATGCTTGTCTATAATGTTGATTACATCTAATCGTGTCCTCGTTTAGATTAAATGACATTTGACTAAGTTTTTACCCACACAACCATAGTGTACTGTTTTTAACTTGAATCTGTTTGACAGCGCTTTATAAATGCTATTTCCCCCTAGTTTCCAATTAAAACCCAGATCGTATCGTTAAAATGGAAAACAAACCGACCCGATTTCCATGGCGAATTTATCTTTCTTCATCTGTAATGCGGGGGTTGTCTTGGTTTTCCCTCAGAGTAATCTTTCACTCTGAGACAGTGAGTTATTCCTAAATAGGGTAATATCAGAGGGATTTTTGTTCTTCAATTCAATTAGAAAAACTTGTTTATTTATACCTATTATGGTGTCGTACAAATAGGAGCCATGCATCTGAATATAAATACAGGTTCGTAGTTTAGTTGATCTGAATAAATTATATTTGGGTTAGAACTGGCTTTTCATTTTTACCAGTAGGGCCATTGTATAAGTATAACGTAGGGAAAATGATTTTTGCTGGGATCCGAACCCATTGGTGTCCATTTTGCCAACGTGGAACCAGGCCCTAGCTGAACCCTCTTGACTTGTAACTGGAGATATATGAGAAGGGAGAGCTGAACTCGAGTATAGCGTTATGTCACCGAGCACTCGCTACATTAGCCATTTATCTGGCGTTATCACGTTGGATGCATCGCTGGGTTTGATAAGAGGGATGAGGAGATAAGACATTGTATAATATCATCGCCTCATGTATACAGGAGTGGCTTATATATCGCCTAACAAATATGATTCCTTGCGCTGCCAGGTATTCATATCAATGCCCCGACTGATAATTGGCTTTGTTTAGGGCTCTTGTGAACTGTAAATATTTTGTCCACGATCCTAGGTATCAGTTCTGCCTTTGCTCTATGTGCTGTAGATGGAATTACTTCCCAATATTTATCCTATTTCTCTCTGCCGAGGGGCTATTTAGATGCATATGGAGGTGCACTATCTCATCTGCGATATTCTGGTGTACCATGGGACCAGATCAAAATAGGAGGGTAAAATTGCCAGACAATGTACAATTCGTTTTCAACAATCCTCTCAAATATCCCAAATTTATGACAACAATTAGGTTCAAAATACAGTAACTGAGTTCAACATGACAGAAAGGATATTTTAAAACAACGCAATACCTCAGATCTATCTATAGCCCGAACCACTAAATAAGGCCCATAAACATTATGTTTCCAGACATCTCTCCAATTGAACCCTGATAGCTTGTTATTTTTTTATACGAGTTCTGAACAAGTATATATATTATCAGAGCTTACAATGTGGGGAAGGGTTTGGTCCAACTGTCACTTTTTAGAAATTATGTTTGATGGTCAAGTTGCCATGGCAACTGTTTCTGAAAAATTTTGAAATTGTAAAAACATAGGGACCTTGTGGCAATCAAATCTCTCTCATTTGATGAAAAATTGATGAAAACTAATTTTATCTCTGCAAGTTGTGATTAACAAATTTCCGCATCTGATGATATATCACATGTGTGATTCCAATATTGTCCCAAGGAATAAAAACAGTAGGAGTCGAGCGACGAAATGGTAAAAAATTACCAATTTTGGCCTGGTTTGGGGAGACATCGAAGAGAAGGAAACATTTTGTCATTAATCAGAATGATAGACCTGCCAGATTATTTCATAAGGCTGATGTCCAAATTCCATTGATAACATGATGTATTGTAGGTATTGAATTCTCAAAAAATTAGCTCTAAGAAGAAATGAAATGAAATTAAACTATTGTAAATTCAATTGGAATACTAGTTAAAAGGCAAATATAGCCCAAAATATGGCCAAAGTGATGACATTACCAAATAATGGAGCATAGTTAGGCTTAGTTGGTCGCCATGGTTACATCAGTGATTTTAATTAAGAAAAACAATTCAAATCTCAAGTATGGCTCTAAAATTATAAGTATACCAAATTATAAGTTACACATTCCAGATTAAACCATTGAATTTTATATTTCTATAAGTGTCCACGTCATGGGCCTTATTTAGTGCAATTACCTATAGTAGTATCTATCATTTTCCAGCCTTATTTAGCAGAATTGATTTAATGTGCTGAACTGCCGATTTTACATGGGTGGGAATTTTGTCAGGCAATGAAGTGGTTAATTTCAACTTGACTATCTTAAGTGCTAATTGACTAGTTCCTCCTCCTCATGGCCAATCTGTTACTTTGATATTAAGCGCCATTTTGTTTAATTCAATAGGATATTGTGCCATTCCTGTAGTGCTCCCTACACCACAACATATTTTCGGTTGACCGTGTTCTACACCTCCCTCTGCCGATGTGATGTTAGTTAGTGTGTAAATATGTGTTAAGATAAGCTTGGTAGGTGGAGCGGGATGGCTCACAAAAGGATTATTCTCCTTCCTCGTGGAATTTTAACTCATTAGTCATACTTAGTCACTCCTTTTGTCTCACTGCTATCTATTAATCCCTGATTTCTATTGCAGTCACTGACTATAGCGCAGCCATATTTGATTTATGTATTTTAATGCATGGGCTATTTTATGGTGGAATTGTTTTGAAACTCCACATGGATGTCGTCATGGCATTAAGCAACCATTACTCACTCACTCCTGTTTTGAAAGTGAATTTTTTATCTTGTTAGTGATACGACGTGCAGATATGATTACGTTAGAGAGGAATCGTGTAACCCCTTAAATCATGTATCACTTCAAAGCAAAAAGTCAAAATAAAAGTTAGCTAGATCTCCTATGTATCGCTGTGCCTGCGGCGCTTACTATTAAAAGCTAATTCAATTGCATCTCTTAGATCTCGTGGCCATGCTGGAATCTATTCATTAACGTTAAGTTCCCCCGATACTTAAATGCTATTCTCCTGTGAAGTAGGCGTAAATATTCTACTTCTCTATTTTCTGTCATGTTTTTACTCTTTAAGAAAGGAAATTACTCGGTACACTTGTGAGTTGACAAAAACGTAGGTGTTTGGTGTGAAACAGCCACATTGTGTGCGTTTCCTCAGGAAAAGAGACATCTAGACCCCGACGCCTACACGATCAAACATAACCATCTTCTATTTGCACTTTCTCTTACCTAGTCCTCTAGTCCGCCCAGATAATATAGCGCCTAGAGGAAGACATCCTTTCATCAGTATGTCCTTTATTACTGCATCAAAATTGTGCTTAGTTTCTATTATTTCTCTGCTGGTATTAAATCCCATTTCAATTATTTTTGTTAAAACATATCTTTATTCAGGAAAACAAGTGCTGGCATATGCCATAGCAATAGTTTGTAAGGCTCGGACAAGCCCGGTCTTATAAATATCCTTTCATTCAAATTCCATGGTTGTTCTTACAATTTCTTGGTTGTCAACAGAATATCAGGTAATAAATCGGCTATCTTCTATGTTATGCCACACTTGTCCAATCTTAATTTCCCATATGGGCAATGACACCCAATTTATTTTCTCAGCCAGGCTGGCATCAAACTGAAATTTCACCCTGATTGGTGAGTTTCTGCCAGCATGTTTGGTATTGCATGATACACCAGTATCTGTGTATCGGGAATTAGTGGGCAATGGATGTGTGGGCAGGCTATTAGCCTTCGGGTTAAATCTATAAATGGCAAAAAAAATAAAAGGCAACTAAACATAGTGCAGTAATAGATAGTGAAATAGAGCCTAGGCGTGCCATGGGCCGTGCCGGGGGAGAGGGATGTATCCACAGAATGTGATGCTCTAACGTGGGACATGATACGCATCCCCTTATCATTAGCCTCTCCTATTTGCTTAGTTTTAACTTGTGTGTAACTTTCCACATCTAACCCAGTTATTGTTGCATGACATTTGCTTTGTATTCTGCCTACCCTCTCCAGAGCTTAGCCATCCTGGCATTCAAAGACAGTAGTAGAATAAGTTCATAGAATCGTGAAAATCCTTCTGAAACAGAAAGGGCAGTGTACGATTAGTTGTTAAAACCACCAGGCTCAGTTATTAGATTGGTTTAATTTGCAAGCAATCTATTTTGCGGGAAAGTTGCATTTTCTCTAATAGGATCAGTTTTTGGATCTGTTGTGCAGGTAATTTGTATGAAATACTTTGTGCAGAAACCTCGCCAGTGTCGGCTTGCCCAACTTGAAATATAAAACCATCATGGCGTTCTCATCAGAGGCAGTCCTACAGAAAATGGGTAAATTAGGATTGTTAGTTATTGTAGTGTCAGCCGTGTTTAAGTCACATTTGAAATTGGAAATAATGGTCGCGGCATTGTTCACAAAGGAGGCCATCGGATGCAATCTGTTCAAACGATAGTTACGACACAATAATGTCTCCAGTTAATCGTCTATTTCTATTCTCTTTTAGTTTGTGGAACCTTTCAAAAGGGACAGAGAACTTTTTGTTTTCAAACTTACGAAACTGAGGACTGCAGAAATTTCAGGAAGATTTAGTCTGAACCAATGTTCCTCTAGCATCTCCAATCGTCATCCTTCATACTCTTCATTGTTAAAGCTACGTTCTCAAATCTGACCAAATTCACTCCTATCTATTATGCCTAATAGGACTGGAATTATCAATATTCTCCTGTTGGTATATGTTTAAAGAAGAATTTGAAGCGTAATCATCACCGAGAACAAAATTGCCGCCGAAGCGTTAATATGTGAAACCATCGCAGAAAATGATTCCAGCGGGTCTTCCAAATACATCTGAGGACGTTTGAGAGGCCTGGTAGTAAAAACAACTGGACAAAATCCTCCAAAATGTTGATCAAATGACTTTTGAAAGGGTTGGAAAAGAGTGGAACAAAAAGTAGAACATATTCAGTTCTTGCCCGATGTTAAGTGAGAGTGCAGCTTTAATACACAAGCAATGTTGTTCTTGGTTTCATAGGAAGACAGAGATTTGCCATGTCGCCCAACCAGACAATCTGTCTTCCCATTGCTGTCGAGATAAAGGGAGGGAGCTAGTCTGTAGGTAGATTAAAAGGCAAATTGGTGAGGGAAGAGAAAGCTAATGAATGTCTCAGCATCACACTCTCTAGATGTGGCGGCAATCAAAGACCTTGGCACCACCCTCTGTGAATCCAACTGAATCCAATCCACAGTACAAGTCAATTGAAATTGGAATATTTTTCTAGATGCCTTCCCTGGGTGTTACTATCATCACATAAAGGTGAAGTCGTGAAGAAAATGTACAATTCGCCAATTAGCTCCAATAACCCAAGTTTAAGACAAAAAAACACCCTCAAAGTTCAGTTCAACAGAACCAAACAGATCTTGTGAATCAATGTTATGGAAAATATACACAGATTTACTAATTTACCATTTTTCAAGTTGATTTAGCAGAATTTATGATATGTGCAGAGCCGAGGTGACTGATCTAAATGGCAAAAACTAAAAGCCAAGGTGATTTTCCAAATGTGTGGTCCCTGTTCATATCCACCGTCAAACCTACACCTTACCGATATTTCTGTATGTACAAAATTTTGAACACAAAATGTACAAAAGCAGCTTGTCAGACCAGACCCATAATTAGACATTTTAATATTTGATGGGTTGAGGATACAGTATCCCCTCATCCACATTAGAAGCAAGTGGAGTGGCATCCAGTTCACATTGAAGGCTTTTTAAAATCTTACTGAGAGGGATGGAGGGGTTGAAAGGGAATGTTTGGTTTGTGTGTTTGATTTGGAAGGTAGGTTCTATAGTACAAAGCGAGAAGCTCCAGCTAGGCTCATTTTCTACTTCATGCTCAGTTAGTCTTGCCACTCTTCTCCAGAAACGCTATCAGGATAGGGGGGACTGAGTGCACAGTTTTAACTGCAACTTGCGATAAAAGGAATCGTATATATGCTTGCTGCTGTGTTTAGCTGCTATTAGTGGCCTTGTTAATTAATGCATATTCAGGCTTACAACCCTAGTCCCCCAAAACATCCATGTGGGGGAGGTGAGGTGAGCCCACATTAATGTAATCATAAACATCGCATGCGTAAGCAACCGTTGACCCAATACAAGTATCTGCCTTACAGTCTAGGTCCAAACCTTCACATCAGATATGAATGGTATGTCAGTGATTGGACCCCTACTTCGCCAGGGATCATGATTAACGCTGGCCCCAGGCGACCAACAGTAGATCACCTGGCAACTCATCCTGTGGGCGAGCGAAAATTTCTGGGGAATTTTAGACCCTATTTGTTTTACTTCTCTTTTAATTTTCGTGAATATGAATAAATAATTATTTTAAATTGTATTCCATGCATTTGTCATCCCCTGCCCCGTCCCCTGCCTCCACCTTGCAGCAAAAGATATACTGAAATATACCCGAGAATATTGTAAGGACTACCAGATTTCTATAAGGACTAGCGATTTTTATACTCGACTAGTCCTGCGGGCGAGTGCATGATTTCAGTTAGTCATGACCCCTGTTCTCTAATCGGTTTCCTGGCCTAGGACTAGGCGTTCTAAAGGGAATATAATGACATGTTGCGGTCTTAATGGAATCATAATGGCACTTTGCGGTTCGAGGCAAGAGGCTTTCCCTCCGTTTGAAGGGACTCTTCATCTTTGGGCCTAGACTGCTTACTTTCTGTTTACAGAGCATGGGGTGATATGGAGAACATTGAATGCTTCCTCGGAATATTTCTCTCTTGTACACTCTCTAAGTTTAGGTTACAACCGGGTGATGGATGTTGGTGGTTGGTTTAATATTTAATTAGTTCTGGCTTTCTGCCAGAAGATCCTGCGCCCTAATTACCATCAATAAACAGATGGCCCTGATGCCAAATCTTTGAACTGAACCCAGGAACTGAGAGTCAAGGAAATTGTGGCAACATGTTGGCATGTTCTATTTACGTCTGTGTGCGTTCAACCCGTATGCAATACTACCAATATTTATGTACTAATAAAACAGGCCCTGTGACGGTAATGGGCCGAAGGGAGTTGCGCATGCCATGCTCATACAAGTTATAAGTAACTAGATTTTAATTCAAAGATTGGTTTTACTATTGTTCGAAACCACACCTTACATGAAAGCTGAGATCCATATAAATCAATCAAATCTGAACACTGCTGATGTGTAGGCTCAGGGCCTCTCATATCAGATAAGACTGGACACCTACTGCGCTAATGGCTAGTCTGGCCCAGGAGTAGGCGTCCTAACGGGATTATAATGGCATTTTGCGGATTGGAGCGAAAGGCTTTCCCTCAGTTTGAAGGGACTCTCTCAACGTTGAGCCTAGACTGTGAAAGCTGTGAGACTCATGTAATTTATCCCTGACTCAGCTGATGTCAGTCTGTATTATTGCTTATCTGTGGATGGAATTTACCAGTCTGATGGAACTATTTTGAGTAATGTCTCGCCAATCTGTTCTAATATTAAACATAATTGCTCTTGCCGCCTTTTTCAAGAAATCGTAATTTACAAGAGCTGCTAAATTAAAGCGACTGAGCACCTGCAAATGAGGAAATAATTGGATTATGGATGATAGATTTGCTAGTGAACCAGGAACAAGTTTCAAATATAGTTCCAATTTCTCGTTAAATACTCAACCTCTCAATAATCATATGGACTGAGCATTTGATATGCTAGTTATGAAATTACTAAGTTAGTTGTTGAATTGCTATGCAATAGCCTAACCTTTTTTGATGGAAGTTAACAATAAAGATACAACACAAGGTTACATTGAGGTGAATCAATAATATCTTTCTCTTCTCCACCCCCCCCCCCCCCCCCCACGCACACACACACCACAAGGGTTAGCTTGTTCAATAAAAAAAAAGCCTCATTTATGGCCAATATTCATAATTTAAATTATACATTTATAACATAACCTTGAAATTTGCAAGGATAATGAATATCATGAAAATATATCGCCATATGAGAAATAGGAAACTATAATGTAAGGGGGAGGGTTGTAATGTAATATGAGTAGAAGTGTGTACATGTAGGTATGAAGGAGAAGGGACGGCTGATGATGGCACACATACCTCCTGCTGTATGGTGGTATGTGAGATATGGCCAGGGATCACACCCCTCCAGGTGTCACCACATACACACTCTCCAGTGGGCCTCTGGAGACAACAATATTGTAGCTCGTTTAGATATACCTGGTACATGTTTTACTTGTTACCTTGTAGCGTGTATAGATATATATGTTCTACTTGTCACCTATGTTGATTGAAGTCACCTCGCCTTGGATTTCTATGTCTGCTCTTTTGATGTTGATTTGAAGAACTACGATTCCATATCCAGTTGACCCACTGCCTCTTGATAATACGCACATATATATGTATATTCATCTTAATAAGTGGTAGAAATTTGGAGGATAAATATTTAATCAGTCTAGGCCCACAGTTGAGAGGGTCCCTTCAAACGGACGGAAAGCCTCTCGCCTCAAATTGTCATTAATATTTTTATTTCCATTAAGACCGCATAAGACCGCAAATGTCATTATATTCCCATTAGAACGCCGAGTCCTAGGCCAGGATACCGATTAGCGAAGTAGGCGTCTAATCACTGACATACCATTCTTATCAGAATATCTGATCTGAGGGTTTGGACCTAGACGTTTTTTAATTGTTCCTTAAAAGGTTTTGTAGCAGAGATCTAGAACAGGTTGTTTCATGTACATACCCACGTACCTTATGGGTTCTTTAGGTGTCAACCGTAGTGACTGCTGTCATCGGTCTCTCCTAGGGTCCATACATCTTGCACTTAGAAGTTAGATACTATAAATTATAGCATCAGTATGGTGAAGAAGAGGTCCCACTGCGCCTGGCCTTTCACGGTGGGGTCCTATGTGTGGCATCCATTCAACAAGAACATGACAAATGATGACCCGCTCTGCCGACTGTTTGTCATGTATAGTTTTCATATCTGCTCTCCAATACCGTGCAACAAATGGAAGGCCACAAGTGAAGTGGGAGCCTTTATTGTGTTGCCCTTCTCCCGAGGTATAAATCTTTTTATTTCATGGTTAGATATAGATGAATAAATAGGCGCATATACTAGGGTTTTTTTCCTGTGAACTCTCAGGTTTTCATCCATTCTTTGTCTAGCTGAGTCGATGAATTTACACCTTATATTGTGGGCATCCACTCAGGCAGACCACTCTCGTTGACGGATTAACTTTACTTCGTCCGAGATATTTTTAACTTTTTAAAGTTAACCTTCTCACTTTCATGGGTCACTGTCTTTTGGTCTTAACATATGTGTAGAGGTGGTCTAGAAAATGACAAGGTTTTCAAGTCATTCATTGGACATCATTTTTGTTTCATAAGATTCCATGGCGAGCTATACCATTTCAAAACATTTATTGCATGAACAATTCTTAAACACCTATGGTGGATATATGCGTGATGATATTATCAGTTGTACCTGACAATATTTATTACAATATATGTATTCAACAGAACCAAATAATGTTATTGTTACCATTACCAATCTTTAAAAATCCCAGCTAACGTATATATGTTCACTGTAGCCATATTCTGACTATATTTAGTGCCAGCCGTATGATGCGCCGATACAGTCACATATCTATACATTCATTCGCTAACTGTTCCCTCATACAATGACTGCATTTACAAGGGAATAAACAGATAATACAGGACTGGCCATGCTCTAATTTAGTCCTAGTTTGGGCAGATACCCCTCTGTAGGCCGATGATGGATAGCAGTAGAAACATTGATCCAGCGACCCTAATGCTTACCATTATGTACAGTAATTCCCATCATTCAATGTGATATGTCTATATATAAACAGAGATGAAAAATGCTTGAGTGACTTGGCTGCTATCCAGCTGGGGAATATAGAGTGGGACTGATGGACCCCGGTCTATTGATTGTGCAGAGGGTAGTCAGTGTTAGCGAGAGTGGTGGTATTTCCTTATGTTTCACTTAGACCACTGGCACAGATATGCCGAAGATGGCACCCAGTGAGTCCCCATGCATATAACATTCTACCATATACCACGATGCCAAATTTCAAATCGATGGACAATATTCCAAATGGTAATGGCTTCTAATATGGCTTCTAATGACGTTCTGCATTACACAATTATTCTTAATGTATCTTAGAAATTCCTCATTAATGAGATCTTAGATCTTTTACTCTTGAGATTCGATATAGTATCTTGACACTTGAATGACTGTTTTTTGAGGCGGCGATACATTCTAACCTTGCCCAGACATACCCCCTCCAGCCTAGCCAGCATGCATCATTAAAACCGAGCTGCAATTTGGGCTTCATAACGGGAAATATTGATCGGTGAATGTGATGGTTGATCCGGGAAGAAGAGAGTCATCTTCGTTCTCCACTCGTCCTATATATAATTATATAGGCCTACTACCTTTACCTTCACGTCGATGGCCTCTTCAATTATAATCTTCTCTATTTTCTGTATCAAGACTGAATAGCTCGAGTGGTTGCTTGGAACAACATTCAATGAGTGAAACTGCTTTGTATCTATATGATCCATTCTGAGCCCCTATAGCTGGTCTGTCCGCCCCTAGACCCACTTATGTGTTTGGTCTGTACTTGTTATAGTGGTGTCTGGCTTCTTCAATCCTTTCCACCTGCAGCCACCTCTCTTCCTCATACCCCCAGACTAGGTCTGGTCTTTCTAATCAAACATTAATCCCGCGTGGATTCTAAGCCCAGGGCTCAATGTAAGGCTTCTTTCTTTATTTACAGCAAGCAGTGGCATACTCGGTATATAATTCCTGACCTATACTTCTGACCACTTTCTAGTTTAAAACTGAGCCGTTATCCATCCATCCATAGTTTGCATTTTCATTTGCCATATTTGCTGCTCTAGAACCTCATGGCCTCCCATATAATCCATATATACAACTTTATATTATTTAATATGTGCTGATATCTTTCGATCTGCTGTTTTGCTGTGGAGTTAAGAAGCATTAGTCTCCTTGAACATGTCTATGTCGCTGTCTGATCCTATATGGTCTGGCGGGAAGCCAAACAACCTGGGGACCAAATAACCAATCGCTATAGTATGTCCAATATGTAGTTGATACGGGGGAAGTGGTTCTCTTTAAAGAGCTACTTAGACTAGCTCCCTTTTGCTATGGTTGATTGCAAAGAGCGGCTCGCGGGGCAAAGGGTTGATAGGACATTAACATAAATAGAAGTCAAAAGTCCCCCACTTTTCCCTCTTTTGAAAAAAGCCCGTTTACCCGTATCAACTACTCATTGGACAGACTATAGCCCCCAACAATTACATTATCCTTGCCTCTCCACCACGCCCACCCGTCTTTTCTATACACACCCTGCTGTGTATTACGCCTTGTTCTTAGTACCAGATGCTGGGCTTTCGGAACAATGAAATAATCGTCTTATATGGACAAGATTGCTTATTTCTCATTCTTTTGGCCCATAATTGATATAACAACGAAGCCCTTATCCATGACTGAATGAATTATAATCAGTCGCATGTCATTGATGAAACAGCGTTGGAAGCCTCCACAGTTCTCAGGATGTGGCTGCAAGAACTAACTTACTATATATATATTAAGTGTTTAGATTAGTTTAGATTTGGACCAAGATGACCTTTTTGTCCAACACATGTCCTCCAATAGAGCAAGTGTTTGTAATGCACTTGTCAATTGCATCCCCCACGATGGTATGGGGGAATGCGCTGGGCATTTGGGGAAATATAATGAAATCGCCGAGCCCATGGCGCACATTTTTTGCATTATTTTTGTGAATAAAAAATATAAACCCTGACGTTAAACTAAGGAAAAGCCCGCCTGGGAGGTGGCATATAATCAGGAGAAAATATTATTTACTCTTGACATCCCCTCTATCATTCTCCCCTACCCCCGGGGTTGGGGTTTAGGGGTTGGGGGTTGCAATTGACAAGTGCATAAACTAATATCTTAACATCCCAACTGTCCTTCTAGTGTCTGTCACTGTCAGTCTTGAGAGAGCTTTACTGTTTACACCATGTAAGTAAGCAACATGCCAACCCAGATAGTAATAGTCACCAGTGACGATGTTACTCACCAGGAGAGCGCTGGATATATATTCATGAGAAAATCGGTTTCATCTTGATGTCTGTGGACAGCTTGCCATTGATTATTTACAGGTTGTTACCCCCTGATAACGTCTGTCTCATGTTGAGCGTATCCCTCCGATAGCTGACTGTAGAAGTGAGACATAGAAAAAGTTGGTTCCTCAGCATCGCGCTGCTCTAATGTATTTCAGTTGGAGACAGGCGAATAACCCAAATTTAGCGTTATTTCTTATGGGAATGATGGGAGACAATTTATTTAGCTTGTCGCCTCTTTAATAGATCCTACTCTGATGGTAGGCACTTGTTGGTATTCTGTTTTACATGAAATTATTAAATCTGATGCATTAAAAGTGTGATAAGATTTTGTAGACCAGGGTTTCAATAGGGGATTTGCACTGTACATGTCTATTACATTTACAGTGCATGTTGGGATGGGTTTAGTTCAAATCTGACATACAAATATTTTGCAATGTTTTTATCGAAAATTGCAAGAATATTTTTTAAAATATCATAGCTTGCGCAAATGATGTATACATGATGGGAAGTCTTTCTAATTATGGAAACATGTATAACACATGGATATTTGCATGAGATGACTGTTAAATAGTCCATGCTGAATATAACATGTTTTCTATAGCATTTACACTGACGTACACCTCCCATAATTCCTTGCTAATCACGATTCAAGATGGCGGACATGCAAATCCCCTATATTACAAGTTAACATTTCCCTAACAAGGACCTTTACGGTAGTTGATTGTTTTCATTCAATTACCCAAATGATCAGCTCATCATATCCTTTCCTGTTTCCGCTCAAGTGAAATGTGATCAAGTAGTCAAAACAAGAAATGGAAAGTGGCTGAATATTGAGCCCATTGATAGATAAGCCCACTTGACGAGGTCAGTCCTCAATCCAGGCTCCCACTACACACAACCATCGATTTCCTGTCATCCAAATCTACCGCTCTCCCTTCTATATTTTTACATGGCAATGCTGACCATTAGCGCATGCAATTTGTGGCCACTAGAAAAGGTGAAGTGGGGAAGGATACTGTCACTTCACAGAAACTGATACTGTTTGGTCCATTCATACAATACAAGCACAGGGGGAGAAAGGCAGGTAGAAGGGAACTATTGTGAAGGGAAGATAAAAGGAACTTTCAGTCATATGTCTGTATCTCTTTCCATCTGCTGCTCCTGTTGGAATTATTGTTCTGATATCTCGCCTCGACATTTATGCACTTATATCATATTTTCTCCAGCGTTGCATCATAGATACACAATCTATGGCTGCATCATATATACAGACTAATTACTGTATTTTATACAGTAAATATTATCATATCCTAGGAAAGTGCGTTAAGTGAATGTTACTCCTACTGAAGCGAATGGTTTGGATTAAATGCGCCAATCAATACGAATCTTGTAAAGTAGTTCCTATCTTACTACGACTGCCTCGGCCCTGGGAGATGAAGCTCAGTTTCCTTTGCGTAAGAATCGATTAGGAATATACAATTGTCTAATGGCTTATATTGAATCTACTGGTCAATAAGTCTGTGCAATACAAGCCATTTAGAATAATATTCTAAATGGCGTTATTGTAATTATGAAGATATTGAACTAGGTGCAAAATGGTTTGATAATAAATTAATCGGAAGGAACCTGAGGCCACAAGGCCATTGGTCTCATAATTATCGGTATTGCCGAGCATTTAGAGCGATTTCTTGCTCAGGATAGGATCTATACATAATCAGGTGAGGGCCTGGCTTATTCATCTCAGGGCTATCCCTTCCCCCCTAACCCCGGTAAGAGCTTTACGGGATAGGGGGATTTACCACCGATTCCATCCAGTGTAGTGAGATTATGGTTAGCCCAAGCAGAGGAGCCCCTACTTGGCATATTCCACATCTCCTGGTTATCTTCTTGGGAACCTCGAGTGGGATAACAACAGGTCTTCACTTAACGTGTCCTATATGTGATACAGGCCTTTTGCCTCCCATGTACTCTGCGTACAGAGACATATTAAATCTTAAGTAGAGAACTCTCTGCTGTGAAGATGGTACCCCTGTCAATGAGGATCTCAGGAGGAAAACAAAGTGATCCAGCAGAACCATAGGTGTAGGCTGGTGCCTGGTGTTTGAGAGTTGCTAGCCCCAAGCCTCTCTGGTAATCTGATGTATGGTTACCATAGTAACATTGTAGGACCCAGGAGGAATAAATGATGTCCTCCAGATGATTATTGCCCATGTATCATTCGTCTGTTGAGAGGATACTCGGAAAAGTGAATTTGTCTGGGGATGGGTTAGGAGGCAAGGGTCTGATGAAAGGGCTGTGAAAGTGAACATGACCATTGCCCTTTCATGAACCTTGACAACTTTCTATTGTCATATGGATGACCTCCGGTACTTTAAGTTCTATTGAAATTGTGCACATGTTCAAAAATCGTTTAGCCGTGATTATGAAATGCGATAGTACGAGTCCAGTCTAACTGATTGCGAATACAATATTGCACCTGTCGGGTCTGTGGTTCTCTTCATTTCATGAAATAATCTGGTGTGATGAATTGGAACTTGCTTATAATTTCAAATTGTGTATCCTGGAGAAATGATATTGCTACTGTCTCAGATTCTAGGCTGAAGAAATAGCATCATATTTGTCAAAAGATGTTACATATTTACTTGCTCTTTCTTTGAAATGTTTTTGAATACAATGTCTCTCCTGTTTAATAAAGTTCTATCTTTTAACAATACACATGTGCAGGCCCTTGTCCACTAAGCCGATTCTCATGCGATTTTCACGGAATTTAGTGAAAAAGCGTCCTTTAGGTTGCAAAATCGCATGAGAATCGGCTTAGTGGACTAGGGCCTTACGATGAACAAATTAAATGGCCTTGTAGATAGATCATCGTAGTTCATGAAACTACGTTCATGGGGCGATTCACTGGCAGGATTCGCTACATTTCGAATCGTAAGAGAATTCTTAGGGAAGACGAAAACAAGTTTTAAAGCAACTTCCTATTCTTTTATGTGTGAAACCATTAGTTATTTTCTCGTTTAGATTACATATTTACATGTTTGTTGATTTGTTATTCTATAAAGAATTGGACGTGCAAGGCCTTGATACCAGCATTCTGGGTAAGTCAGTCCCGCGTGGTGAGTGAAACTGATTCAGCAACTGTTTCACTAACCCCCGCACGAGTTAAACAAGTTTGATAAGTTCTGTTCAGATAACAGTTGTTACGACTCATCCTCCTATCCCCGTATTCTTGCATATGACGTTTAGGAAATTATTTTTGTTATGATCCCTTTATTTAGCCAGCTGCCATGTCTAGATTTTTTTTTATTTCGTTCATCCCTCTGCAATATCCTGCCCAGTTCTAGCTTCAGAAATATTATAATATGAAAAAAAAATTGCCAATGCTTTCGGGAAATGGAAATGCTCCGTTCCTGGTTGGACATCATCCTCCTTGAATACTTCGTTCCGTGGTTCTTGGGGAAAATTTGAATTTGATGACTATTTTCTCATTCCCTCCTTTTACTGTCTCTATTTAAGCACCGTGTACAGTTAATAACGAGTGACCAGTTCTATTATTACCAATCATGGATTGATATGCGTGTGTGTGTGTGTGTTTCCTAACTCTAAGCATTAATGATAGTGTTCACTTGTGCTGTTGTTCCAGAGACTAGCTTCAGTATTAGAATGGTACTTTTTAGGTTTTCTTTCAGAGAGGAATAATCATATCGATCTGTCGACATGGGAAATGTGGATATTCGCTTCACCCTCGCTGCTCAGAGTAACTTGCCTATCAAGAGTTGGAAGAGGCTGAGTATTTAACCTCTTAGGCCTGATATCCTCCACAGAAGTAACTCTTACCATTGTCTTTCCCGACTACTTTTTCAATATACTAAATATAATTATAATGACTAATTTTCACCAAATATAATTATGGTCAAGATACTCGACTCATTTGTTAAAAAATACTATGAAAACATATCCTTACTTGACATTGACATTCTCAGCTATTAGGACAAAGCAAATCTGACCAAATTCACTCATAATGACGACTGGATGTACCAATATTCTGCTGGTGGTATATGTTTATACGAGAATTTGACGTCTAATAAGGGAAGTCATCGCATGAAAGGATTCGGGCGGGTCCTCCAGATACACATGAGGACGTTTTAGAAGCCTTTTAGCAAAAACAACTGAACAAAATCCTCCAAAACTTTGGTCAAATGACTTTTAGATGTGTTGGAAAAGAATGGAACAAGAAATAGCAAATGTTCAGTTTTTGACCGACAGCATAATTTCCCCTAAGATTAAAGCTATATAATATATGGTTCAGAAAACAAACAGGTTCTCTTGGTAGTTCTTTTTAGTCTCTTCCTACCCAGTGTAAGCTAGTGTAGTTCGTGATGAGTATTGGTGTGTAGAGACGAGCGACAACCAGCTCATATTACCCATGTTTGGACCACCCGAAATCCAGTATAAAGAGCGCCAACATGTGCAGATCCTATTTTCACCTACGTATAGATATTAATGTCGCCTAGAAAGTACCTCAGGGTGAAGTCAGCAAGATTGGCGAAGATTCAATTAACTATTAGTGTAATGACAGTTGATACAAGGTCCTGGTTATGGAATAGTAATTATACTAATGTAATCACACCATCTGTAAACTTATTAATTTGAAGGAAAACACTTAAGCTTTATTCCGCTAGCGATCAAATTCTGTTTTGTGGACATCAGGGGCCGTAGTATAATTATGGAATCTTTACGATGTTCCTTCCTTATCTACTTGCCCTTGCTAAGCGGCTGGTAAGGAACCTCTAGGGAAGGAATTTGCTAGGGCAAAATCTTTATTCCTACAGTTGAAATATCTTACCTAATGAGGAAATATTGCTAGCAAGGGACATTTTAAGTGAGGATTTCATCTGCAACAGACCACAGCGGAGATATAACCTGTATTCTGACGGGGAGAACTATTCGTAAAAGATCTTTTATTAAATCTTAAACTGGAGAGGAATGTCGAGGAATGTTTAGGCTGACGCTATTATCCCCACCCTCACAAGGACTCATTCTGACTTATTCTGTATCCCCACCATGGGCTTAACATTGCAGACATAGCTCATCGTGTCTCCCACCACGAGAGTGAGTAAGGGTTAGAGCCTGAAACATAGGCCTTTCTGTGAGAGGTAGGAAGGAGTGAGTGTGGCGTCTGACCAGGCTATCAAGGTAGTACTACCCTGCTACTTGTAGTAGGGTGTGACATGCATTCTCAGGCACACGCCATGAATCATACTGCACTATTTCGAGTGACTCATTGTGCCCGCTTTCATTCACTCGCCCGCTCAGCCTTCATCACCCAGCACTGCCTGTGACCAGGGGTCAATGGGTCACTCCATGGAAGGGTCCATTCAGGCCAGTAAGAGGTGAAGTGGGATAAAGGGGCGAATTATTGATCAGATATGGCGATTAGAAACTGGTTAGCTGAGCCTCTCAATCTTAACAGGTGTGGCTGCTAGGCTATGGGCGGGTGCCAATAATAACAGAGGTTAACGACTTGTTCATGACTTATTTAAAGTCCTGCAATTTTGCATTCAGAATGATCAATTTAATAAGGTCCAGTATTTTATACAATTAATTAATGTCACTCAGGTTATGTGTTCCTCACCTCACTGTCACAGTATGGTTTGAGTCTTTGACAAAATGTTTTAATATATTATAACCAAATTCAAGCACACCCTACCACCTTGTTAATCTAACACCCGAGCCTAGACACCCCACCCCTATTTGCTCTCTCTACACTTTCCCTGACCCCCTCCCGCGTTGGACGGCCCTGTCCCTTTTCTCTCCTCCAGTACCTTTAATCAAACGCTGTCAGTACTGAACAGATTTGTGCTCCTCTCATCGAAGTGGGTACAAACCTTGTGGGAGGCCAGCTATTGACCTGCTCTCTCCCGTGACCCGAAGAGAATGTCCGAGCAGGGAGAGAAGGCCTGCTACCACAACCATCACTGGATGGCAAATCTTGGCAAGGCTGGTTAAAATTTATCGCCCGTGCAGAATTCAGGGCCCAATGAGGCAAAGCTGAGCAACTGTGTGAAGCTCTGTGGATTCCTGTCTCGTGTAATCATTCACTTGTTTTATTCGCTCCCTTTAAATCTCCCCGCTTCGGCAATGTTTTAGACGCAACTCTAACTTAAAACCCTTTTGAGAAGGCTTAGACACCGCTGGAATTAAAGTATTCGGATGGAAATGCTCTGAATGAATGAGAACTATATGGGAGGTGATGTGAAGAGAGTTTCGTGGTCAAGGTTTGTTGCCTGTGCCCCGCATGAGATCTGTATTCAGCTCTTAAGTTTCCAGAAATAACGTCTCTATAATTAAAATGCTAGTCCGTCTATCGTATATTGTAGCCGACATTCCTGATATGAATATTCGGCAGCCAAATTGAAAAAGTCGTTCCCATTCCTTGTTCAACATCCAAATGTGTCGGGGTTTAATTAGAACCAAAATTACCTGCCCACAGAATTGACATGGACTGTAATGGAAATTAGAGGGTAAAATGATATGGTGAGTCGTGTATTCTGATGTATTGTAGTCCAATGCGTCAAAGCTCAGCAAAGTTTCCAATTCAAATTACATGCGACCGAGCAGTGCTAGAAAATTCCATCTTGTTTTTGTATCCCTTTTATTATACCAATTCACTGTAGCTTATTTCCGCTTTCAGTAGTTGAAAGATTGATAGTGGGTGGATTTGGTGAATATTGGGGGTAAGGAAATGTATTGTCACTGACAAATAAGTGAGTCATTCAAATCTCACCTGGGCAGGGTTAGAATCATATGATTTGCCCGGATTAACCTTTACTTTTACATGGCCCTGCTCATCTGTGTATATCTGGTCACCATACCGACAAGAAAGCTAATAATACATTCCTCTTTTAAATCGCATTCTCCGCAAATTGCACATTATACGCTTCTACTGCTAATAAAATTATCAGATGCACCAACGTAAAAGAGATCTGATGTCCAATTTGTAAAGGAATTACCCCCTTTATTAAGTACCTCCTTAGGGTCGACGGTGACTTCTTATTTCTCTCCTGGCTCTCCCCATCGCCTGTTTTCCCTCGGTTGATCACGGGTCTGTTAACAGAAAATTAAGCTCACACAATGACTCATAAAGCGGACCATAAGTATGTAAATATGAGAGTTTGACCCCTGCTTCACATTACTGCAGGTCTCCATGCCTTCATGTGTAAACTACTTGTCGGGGCACGGTTGATACTGGCGTTTTTTGCGTGGGAAACAGCTTTTCAAGATAGTTTCCCATCGAGGCATGATGGTGTTTTCCATTCGGATAATAGTAGTTTTAATGCCCCGGAATGCTCAGCCGCATATTTCTTATGGTCTGTAGTATTTTAGTAAGTTGTGTTCTCAGAAGTTGCTTGCTGCCTTAATGCACTTCCGAAGATCATAGGGAAAATAAGGATTTTTGTTATCTTCGAGTAATATAATTGATTTCTCTTGTACACACATTTGGGTCTTTATTCACGAAGGAATCCTATGTGTAACGAACCCTAGAAAGCATGCCCTTTCTCCTCCCCCATTGCCTCTTGGGAACTCCTTCTATGGACTGTCCTTTCTCGGGCTCCAGCTAAAGCTTTGCCTACTAAGGAAGTAGTTAAAGAATTCATGATAATGTCCAAGAAAAGACTCTGACCATAGAAGAAAAGCTCTTGTTAATGATGACCCTTTAGTGGACTCACTGCAGACTCTTGACATGCAGGACCGCTTGGCAGGGACGGCCCTTAAGGTCTATTCCAGTGGTCACTCAGTGTATCGCCTTTTACGGTAAATGGAATGTAGACACAGCTAGAATTTTAAATGTTTGAAACAGGCATTTAGCTAGAAACATGGCACTGCAAAGGCTCGTTCTGCCATGAAAAGTATACAGTAGCCTATGTACTGTTTTGAAAATATGGGGAAAAAACACAAATTATAAAGCATGAAAGCATTACTGATGTATTAGGCAATTTATCCTGTTTTTATGCAGGAAAAATTCCTTCTGTTCGCATGCATTAACGCAGTGCTTTGTACACTTTTGATTCAAAACATCTTTGTTGTATATAAACTCCCCCATCATCGGAGTTTATGCATTGTGCAGGAATCAAAGCAGGGTCGAGTGTGATGAAAGCTATTCATGGCTTTGTAAACTATGGAGCTATGATTTCCTTATTGAAGAGCACGTTGTGAGCACACACATCGTCGGCTCCCCAGGCTCTTCTAAGCCAGGGGCATAACTTGGCTTATCTATATATAAATTGAATTAAATCCTAGATACAATCTGCTACACATCGTGACTGGGATTAGACCTCATATTCCTGACGAAGATTGTGTCCCTCCCCAGAGATCTCTTCCCTCCTCAGACTCTCGTCCATGTCCATCCATTAGATGGTGTTCTCTCTGTGCTGAAATTGCTTGACAGAATCGGTTCTGTTTTTATGGCTCAGCATTCCCACAATCCAAGTACGGTTCTGTGGTCCGTCCATCTCTACATCAGAAAGATATTCAGCTCATAGAAAGGGGCCTTATGCTATGTTGCACCCGATGTTAGTCCTTTGGGCAAATATGTACGCTATGTAATGGTACAGATGTAACAAAGTGGAAGACTCATCCCTAATGGAGAATGCCTAACAGTTAATTTATATATTTAAGCTTGTTTTTATCAATAGTGAAAATACTGTTCCTTTGAACAACTGTTAACCTGAGACCTTTTCCTCCACACTTTTGTATTCATTGGAATTGTTGATTCAGTCACAGTGGAAAATAAAAATTCTCTCTTTCTCTCTTTGTAAAATGGTTCTCGAAAATTCTTTCTCTTTCTCTCTTTGTAAAATAGTTATCGAAAGTAGAGAAATTCCCACCCGAGCGACTTCGATAGCTCCAAGCCTTTAATACCTGGGCTAGTGTTGGTATTATACTTCTTGAAGGTGTATTAAAAGACGGCAGTCATATTTTGAAACGTCAACGTCTCAACTTCTTGGATTGGATTAATTTTGAATATGCCATAGACGCGATTTTTAGCCTCAAATGAAGCGACTTCATGCGCTGACATCCGAGTTTTTTGCTTTAGGCCCCAGCTTCTCACTCAGGGTGTAATGTTGCTCTCTCTTCAACTATTATTAGGTATTCGATGCAGAACAAGACAGAAACTACTTCACTTGCCTTTTGTTATCTAAAGGCTTCCATTTGATCCATTTTTCTTTAAGGACTGATCCTTGAATGTCACATCCGAAAATAATTTCAGCGATGCAGGCAAAACAAAACCCATCTCAGAGTCTGGTTGAATCTATTATGCGATGAACTGAATTGAAATGGATCCAAGTACATGTTCCTATTAGTGTTATCATCATCAATGTTTCTTTGTGTATTCATTTTTAGTCGAGAGTAAGGTAGGCATATGGCTTGGTACTGGTTCTAGACAGCTGGAAAGTGAGATGAGTTATTTTCTGGGTCGGTAGCGAAATTCAAGTTCAAATGCAGCAAAACTTAATTTCCCTTTTTGAATTGCTAATGTTGACTTAGCCAACACTGGAGACGTGTGCGTATAAGACTGATGGATCTCTATAGGTAATTGGTTAGTCGGCCTATAAACCTCTGCATGGCAGCCGAGTAGAAGATTGAGCACTGATGAATCGCTCGCTCAGGCCTTCCTCTTCCCTGTACGTGTATCATAGGAATTACGAAAGGAAACTCGCTGTAAAAGTTGTTAATCATGTTTGGTCAAAGACAAGACAGTTTTTTCATGGCAGGCTTCCTTCCCCCTGAGATAAGGCTTCCTTGAGATATTGAAACTAGGACATAAAGGTGGAATAGATCGGAATTCCAAGACTGGTTTTTAGTCAGAGGTTCTCCTAAAAATGTATCGCTTGTATTGCAGTACGATGTTTGATTAGGTCTAATCTATCAGAAACTTTTTTGAAAAATACCAAGGCATTGATTGGAATCTGGATCTCCTATTGTGTTGTTTCATCTTCCTTAGAATCCTCATTTGTCACAATCGAAAACCTAGATACAACAGATAACTTGAAGGAATGATGAGAAGACCAACCCTCTCCCCCTTAGTCTACATCATTCGTTTCATCTGATGCTTTATCTGCCTGATTGATTAAACTAGAGCTATACATAGCTCGGATTTAACCTATAAATCATAATAATTTCTTTTCCTCTCGACTTGTTCATCAGCAGACGATTGCTATTTACGATGATCTTCCCATGCCTTACCATAATATAACCATATTTTTGATAATGTAAACTAAAAATAAGGCAATAAAATACATGTTATTTAAGTAGTTTTTTCATGTACTTCATCATTAGTACATGGATACCTGCTTCTTAGAAGATGCTGGCTGAAAAGCTAGCAGTATTTGGTGACCTCGTTATTGAGTACACTAAAGTCAGGTCAATGGTCAAAGGTCAGTAGGTGATGCCATGGTTAGTCTGTTTATGTATAGATGTCACCACTTGGCCTGCTGAAGGGGCATGTGAGGGTTTGCTATCAAGGTGTATGTCTAAGCCTCTTCACTTCATCTGTCCTGAGAAAGGCTATCACAAAGGCGATGACCCTGCCTCACCCCCTGAATCTACTTAGGATTTCCTCTATGCTCTGCATCATAGCTAAATAATGCTTCGTTCATGTTAAGTAGCTCATATTTCATATCTCTTTGGGATAAGTCTATAATCGGATTCCCGGGTGACCCTCTTCATGACCCAGTAAATATCGTAGGATTACCAATATTCCATACTCTTTATATAAACCAATCGGGTTCCATTTGTCTTCAGTTTCCCTGATAAGCAATTCCATACTATTCCTTTGTTACGCCCATCAGCCCTTTCAACATTTCTTTATTGACCCTAAAATATTAGCCCTGCAGTCTAGACCCAAACCCTCAGATCAGATTAGAATCACTGCCACTGAATGGTATGTCAGTGATTGGACGCCTACTTCGCTAATGGGCGTTTTAATGGGATTATAATGACAATTTGTGGTCTTAATGGAATTATAATGGCATCTTGAGGCGAGAGGCTTCCCTCCGTTTGAAGGGTTTCTCTCATCTTTGGGCCTAGACTGCTCTGCCTTTGGGCCTGTTTTTACCTGTGAGTTCAGACAGGGTACAAGCACATTCTCTCATGAATTTATTTGTTTTACTTTACTCATGGCAAGGGTTCCATTTGAAAAATTACAGGGGGGGGGGGGGCGGTATATTAGTGATTTCCCAGCCCCTCTGTAGAGCTCCATGATTCTCAGATATATCGAGTAAAGTGGTTGGCAGTGCAATGTCTACCCACCAGTGTGGGGTCGGCTGAGAGAGGGAGTGAGAGAGAGAGATGGAGATTGGTTCGTCTGATGGCTAGCCCTCATGAATGTTGATATTCACGGACTGAAATACTGACTTTGTATTAGCTCATTTTGTGACACCCCCTGCCGGTGTTTTCCTTTGCAGGAAATCCCCAACTGCGATTCGCTAAATGTATTTTCTTACTTTAGTGTTTCTGTTCTATGCATTAAAGGCGTGTTATATATTCTATATATGAATATATTCATGGTCAGGGCTCTGTGGTCTAGATTATCTGTATTATTTGGATTCGTAGTTCTACATTATGTATTTGTCATTTTGATCCTTTCCAATGGCTCCATAATAGAACTGGGATTTGGAAGCATATAGCAAAATGTTCCAATGAATGTCTGTGCTTCCCAATTTAAATATATTCAAAAACATCTAAACAGAAGGGTACAAATGTATTTCATAAATATGGCAATGAATTGTCAGAAATATCAGAGCTGTCCTATGGCTTATTATTGTCCCTTGTAGGAACCCGAAAACAATAAGGCTTGAGGTAATTGACTTCATATCCTGCCAAGTGGTTTCCTTCCGTCTTGGCTGCCATGCTCTCTCCATTTCTCTATCCCTATCTTGCTCCATAGCCATTGCCATTCTGCTATGGATTAACACGGTCGGTTAGCTATTTACAAAACACTGCTGCACTGCACTGTCGAGCAAATGACAAGGGGAGAAATTATTGTGTGTGTAGAATGATTATCTCAGTTCCAAGCCAGCTGAGAAGGGCAGGGAATATCTTTAGAAGGCA
Organism: Sthenelais limicola; assembly: GCA_942159475.1. Classification (NCBI taxonomy): domain Eukaryota; kingdom Metazoa; phylum Annelida; class Polychaeta; order Phyllodocida; family Sigalionidae; genus Sthenelais; species Sthenelais limicola. The sequence continues at coordinate 62,089,211 of OW804097.1, read as the reverse complement.
GTTTATAAGTCTGGAGATAATAATACCACATTGAGTTTGGCCATCGGAGCTTGGTTTGCCTCTTCTAGTGGCACCTTATCAGTGTCCTGGTGAATGTTGTCTCACTTACAAGATATTAACTATTGAGATAGGGGGCTTGGCTGATGCATGGAACGCTCAGAGTAAAAGACTGGGAGCAATGGGCTCCTGTCATGGAAATGTGGATTGCGGGTGCAGGAGGTTCACCAGGCTTAGCTCTATATATATGAAGGTCAATGTTGGATCCATGTTTCTAGTTGTTCTATTATACAAAGAAAGGGTGGCAACTTGACTTTTGTCTCCCAGTTATTCCAGTTCTACCCCAACCTTGCAGTCAACCTCTATCAAACTGGCTGGTGGGTACTGAAATTCGAATGGCAAGAGCAGAACACACAGGTCATTGGAATGATTTCACCAAGAGCAGCATTTTTTCTGCTCTCTTTGACTTTCATTCCAAGTTGACTCAATAATGACAATGAGAGGGATGACACATCATGCCCCCGCTGCTTCCTTCTTCAGTACGTGATAAAGCGGTTGTGATGGCGGTTTAGCTGCTCGTCTTATAGTTGGTGTTGGTAGCGAAAGGCTGGGGGAGGAGGAAGGAGCCAGAGGAGCAATGTGGTGATTGTTGTGTTTGCCCTCGTTTTGCTGAGTCAACGCTAAATGTAGCGTGTGTGTTGTGGCATGTTATACAAGCATGTAAGGATAGCCTCCACAGCCACCGACCAAAGCTCCTATGGTGTGAGCATTCTCGGCCTTTTATAATAGCTATAGCTGTCCATGCTCCTCATCCTATCTCCACACTGTACATAAAGCTAGCATTGATAGGAATGGAGTTCTACTGTTCATCCTCCATCCTATTCACACCTTTGGATGTCGCCTAGAGCTCACAACTGTCATCGCGGATGAATTTACATTACCATTATTGGATTCATCATCATCAACAACAACCTCGTCCGTTCTCCACCTCTTGATTGGCTTACCAACACGATTAGTTTTCATATCTCAAAGATTTAATTATTAATAAAGTCAAAGGACTTTGTGCTGTTGTTGCCATATTGAAATTATATGGAGTATAATTAATTCGATGTTATGCTTTGAGAGAAGCATTCATTCAGTACCTCAATATTATCCTTGGAAATGAATTCTGTATGGGTTGAAAACCTAATAGTCTGCAACAGTTTCATGTTAGACCCTTGAATTCATGAGGGAGGGGCAGCAGAAAATGCCATAAGTTATTCGTGTAGCATGTATGTAATCAGGTATTCTCCCTTGGCGACTCTCACATGATATGCTGGGCTTTAAATATTCATAATAAAGACCTGGTATTCATGAAACTAGTTTGGATAAAGTATTAGACCCCAATACTTTCCTAGTCCCAGTATTATGTCATCATGGTTTAATGTATGCACTTTTTCCTTCCAATTCTGTACAGTTTTGTTCCCCCGGTCAATGCCACTCGCGTTCACCTAGAATAAACCAGTGGATTTACTTGAATAATAAAAAGTTTAATGGGTATATTTTGAATAAATGATGGATGTGGGGTATTGTTGTGGCCAGGGGCAGGCAGCTCGCTGGTTCGCCATATATATATATATATATGAACACAGCTTGATTCAGGTATTTTGTGTATAGAAGAATACCACACAATGACTCGCGCTTGTGTATATATACTGGTGGGGGATCATAATTTCCATTGGAAGTCAATTTACTTTTGTATGTCCAGATATTTATCAAATAATGCGATATGGACCTGCATGCTTTCGCTATTGATATAGGCAAATAAAATAATCTTCAAAATGTGTGTAGGCCTAGCAAGATTTTTTTTAAAAAGTTAGTAAAGAGATGGGCTGGAATGGTGGACAGGTCTACCCCGGACCTATTTCCATCGACAAACTGCTATGGCCTTGGCTGGCGCATTGTAGTGGGGCGGTATTTTATGGTGGAACCGTGGGAGGCTCCACTTTGTATAGGCTCGCCTATTGTGTCTCATGGTGTCTAGAGGCTCCCCTTGGTTCAACTCTAACACGGCGGCAATATGTCACCTGCCAGTCAGTATCCTCGCACACGTAGAAACTAACAATACAGACCATAAGGGCGAATACTGCAATAGGAAATACTAGAAAAGTTTCCTCAACCAAAAATATGATATGAGCATATGGTTAAAATCGATATTTGAACGTTTTGGTTTAAAATAGAATTGATCCACAACTTTTGGAAGAAATAAGAGTATTGATTTCAATTGTAAATTAGTATAAGGTATTCTACGGTTTACCTGAGTAATTCCGACCCTTGATGAATTGTATTGTAAGTGTGAACGTTTTTGCAGTCCAACAAAGTGCCTTGTTTCTATCTTCCTACATTCTGAATAGTTTCATAGTGAGAGACTTCTACTTCCCCTGCTCTCAACATCGACCCTAGAATGGACGGGGCAACTCTTGTCCATTGATAAGATTACTTACAATATTGACCAGAATGATTGGCCTTTCTATGATGACTTATCATCGCTCACCGGCGGCTGTTATCTCTCGGCCTATTCCTCTTCCAATTCATTTATAAACATATAACAGTACAGAATATTGATAAATCCAGTCGTGTGAGTCTTTAACTTAATATGAGTAAATTTGGTAAGATTTGTTTTCTCGTAATAGCTGAGAATGCTGCTTTAAAAAGGCTTATATTTATTCTTCGGTCATTTAGTTTCAACTGACCTATTATTAGAGATAGTTGTTGGAGCTTTCTGTGTCAGAGTCAATGTTCATTTGTATGCCGAGTTATCTCGGTGTTAAATCATAACATAGGCAACCATTATCCTGTTCAATGCTGAGGATAAATGAAACTGAAGCGGCACTCGATCATTAGAGATGATTGACTGACAGTGAGATGCATGGAGGACCGTGACGGGCTGGCATTTTATGACATTTGCACATCATCCATTATTCAGAATTAGATCAATTTATATTTTCTCTCACCAATTGCATCTCACTATGTCTCTCTGAGTTTTTTCTCCGTATCCCCTTAATAATCGAAAGAGTAGGGTATCATCCCATCCGTCTCTGTCTATCTCTATGTCTCTCTCTCTCTCTCTCTCTCTCTCTCTCTCTCTCTCTCTCTCTCTCTCTCTCTCTCTCTCTCTCTCTCTCTCTCTCTCTCTCTCTCTCTCTCGCTCGCTGTCTGTCTGTCTGTCTGTCTCTCTCTTTCTCTCTCTCTCTCTCTCTCTCTCTCTCTCTGTGCCCCTCCGTCTCTCTTTCTGCCTCTCTCCCCCCTGTCTCTTTCTCACTATGTATATTTCCCTTCCTCCCTCCCCCTCTCTCTCTCTCTCTCTCTCTCTCTCTCTCTCTCTCTCTCTCTCTCTCTCTCTCTCTCTCTCTCTCTCTCTCTCTCTCTCTCTCTCTCTCTCTCTCTCTCTCTCTCTCTCTCTCTCTCTCTCTCTCTCTCTCTCTCTCTCTCTCTCTCTCTCTCTCTCTCTCTCTCTCTCTCTCTCTCTCTCTCTCTCTCTCTCTCTCTCTCTCTCACTATATATATCTCTCTCTCTCTCACTCTCACTCTCTCACACACACACTCCCCTCCTCTACTCTAATCTACATTACCCTCCACCTCTATTCTATCCTAATCAGCAAACTCCAACAAATGTGTTTGCTAGCTATTCCCGTAAGAGGTTGGTACGTAGAGAACCAGTTGTTTTATTTGCTACCCAGGTCAGTGGCATACAAAAATGTCGCTAAAAAGTGTAAAGCTGTTTTTGTTCAGCCTCCCATAGTATAAATTTCACCGTCTGCAGGTTTACGGTATTTTAGGGACCAATGAAGTAACACAGTTTACTTAGATTGAATATCCACCTCTGTCCACTACAGGGACAGGCCGAGTTGGTGATACAAACTAAGTTTACTGGACTCGCTGCATCTGTGCATTGAATGAAAGTAAATAGTTCAGCCTCTTTGACCGAGGTATATCTGTGTCTCCTTGACAGTGGTAATGTTATCTATGTATGCTTTACATCATCATTATTTCTAAATTTATTAAATGTATGTTTAGGTCTTTGGTCATCTATAAATATAAATGATATTATTATGCACATGATCGGGGTGAAAAACAGGCAATTTATGTGCATCCAAGATGTGTCGTAATCATTTAATTTAATAAGTTAAATAGGTTCCTTGTCATGTATCCAAATGTCTAATATCTATTATTACACATTATTTATTGCCCTAACTAATTATGCATTTACTGCATATGCCGCTTGAGCATGTTTTGTGTGAGTATTATCTAACATGTTTTAGACCAGTATTATTAGAAGGTACTATATTGCCGAAGGCGGAAGCAAGTCTAGCTGGCTCTGTTTATGTGATGATATGACGTGTTTATGTCGCTGTGGGGACATGATAATGTCATCCTTGTTCTAGAATGCCATCAGTGGTAAACTGACTGGTAAGAAGTGTATATTGAGTGGGGCTGTCCAATATTTATTATGTACTTGGTATCTACCCTATCTATCTTGTGAGGCTATTTCTATTGATCTCAGTGACTTGCATATAATGTATCCACACCAAATTCCCTGTGTATAAATGTATATATCTTATACTATGCAAACATGCACACTCATACACATAGCACAGTCCCAAACAGTGACTCAAGTTCACTTGCACATGATGATCCCGCTGGCTTCCATGAGCCTATTCTTCCCCTATTCCAAGTTTCCAAGTACTGACTCTCCCATGTAGGCTCTAGAATCCCAATTTCTCAAGCCATTAGATATGGCGCTCGCCAACTATTGTCAAACAAATATTGAAACATGAATGTGCCATTAGTAAAATCATTATAAGCTATAATTCCTTATTGGGGGGATCCATACAGAACTATCCTCATAAAGCTCCCTCACTATTATGGCTACACGACAAAGAAGAGTAAAATGTCCTTTGTCTCATTGCTTCCATGTACGACACAATAGGGATACGGCTCCAGGAAGACTATAATAATCATGATATAGTTCTACGCTCGTGAATACGGCTTGTTAAAAATATTTCATGATTAGTAAAATACATAAGCGCTGCCGTAGAGTAGAGAGCAGACACTTTGATTTGGAGAGGATGGGGATGAGAATAATATTTTAAGAAAGGTAGAGTTAGAGGATGCTGTATTCATCCATGTAATGATAGTGCCTGGAAGTTTGATTAATGCCTTGAGAGTTTTATCCTTGTTGCACTGGCAGAGTTTCCACATAGAATTGGCCGTCTTTTAGAATGTTGATCCATAGCGCTATGTTGGGGAATTGTCACACAGTAGTCAGACAAAGCTCGGCTTCCAATGCTTCTTCGGATCTCTCCCGAGTGATATATGTAAGCCTATGGCCTTGTATCTATACATTGTTACAAAGGGTCTTTACCATCTAGCGGGAGATATGGGATTGGGTCGGTAGAGCGAGACAAAGACGAGAGTTAAAAACTCTGCGTTTGACTTGAGTTATATATATGTTGAACTGCTTGATAAGCAGTTCTTTGTGTGGCATGAATTGCCTTACTAAAGTTACGACCGACACTGTTCTATTTATGAGGCGTTTAATCCTAATCTTAAAGAATGGCCGTGTGCCACAAGCAAGGTGGAATGCATAATCCATACAGTGGTAAGCAATAAATCATGGTCATCATACATTATTCTGCTGGATTGGGATCTTTCCCTCATGAAACTCTAAATATATTCAATGGGTCTAATTATAATTATATGATAAAATCTGTCCTGGAAATGCCTGTATTCGGGTAATGAGTGCTATAGCGAGCTACAGTTGATTCAGACATGATCAAGTAACAGAGTACATACGGGAAGAAGACTAATAGATATTAGAGATCTCTAGTAGATCCGAACACAGAAAGAAAAGAAAGCTTTGCTATCTTAAAGGATGCAGCCCATTTCTACCTTATAGAAAGCTGCAAGATTTCATCGAAGCTCGTCATAAACCCTACTCACTATTTGCCTCAATCTCTGAGGACATTGTTCTTCCCGCTTGCGGCTTGTCATATGCAATTGTCATGCAAATCGTCATCACAGAACCATTCTCAAGCCCGTGTTAATATATTCAATGATTTGACACTCACCATTACTTATGACGTATTACTGGGTATTGTGAAGAGGACTTTGATACATTACTTAGCGAATGTATTCATAAAAATACCAACCTGGGGTTCTTAAGCTAACATAAAGAAAACGGTATCATTACGTTTACCAGATCAGTCAGCTATAAAGCTTACTTAGTGCCACAAGGCTGCCTTATCGAGCCTATTTATGTTTGCCTGTCTAACAAATGGATGTCCACTCCAACGCCTTCAGTGATGTAGCAAAGTTTGAAGCGCTTTCCCCTATACTATACATTTCCTTCAGGCAAGATGATGGATTATGTCAAGGGTTAGACAAATAGGAACCTTCAAATTTGTCTTAGTGTATGGTAATGCTAGTGTTTCAAGCTCCCACGGTTGAAGTTGAAGGATTCTCCTTTTATTCGCTCTCCATCCGTTACTAGGAGCAGTGGTTGTAGTGCATCTGATATTCGTAATTCTGAAGTTAATGCATCGGATGGTCATGGTGGTTTCCTAGTGTTATTTGAGAATATCAGAACTTCGAAGATGATCTTTGATTTGGCATTTCTGGTTTGTAGGTGAGACCAGACGGATAGGCGATGTGCTCCATAAAATTTCGAATTAATTGCTGTTATCTAAGATAATAAATCTCACCTTAATCACAAGGCTAAATTGCATACTTAAAAACACTTCACGTGCCTGATTTTCACCTCGCCACTCCGAATAATTGGATTAATTAATGTCCCTTGATATCAGAATCCACCCTCTAAATGAAGACGGTGGGTTTAAATGGCATTGGCTTAACATTTTAACACAGCAATTTAAACTTTATGGATGATACTTAAGTTATCCTCATGTGTGCTCGATTATTCCAGTCCTTTGCACATTCAAATTTCACTTCTGATAAAGAAATGGATAATTATTTCAAATCAGTTTGCTCAAGAGCTTGTATCTTCAACAAGTTGTGCCCCTATACATGATTCTCATAGTTGTCCTGCGTAAATACACAAAACCAAACGTCGATAATACTTGTCGACATTATTGGGTCATTGGGTCGTTGGCAATCTCCTTTTAGCACTTAGAGATCAAATAAATCAATATGTGATCAAATAAATCAATATGTAACGTACAACCCGTTCTGTAGAAATCACTAGGAAACATACACTAAACTATATTAGAAATCAGACTTGGTTTCACCAACTGATGAATAAGGCTTTTCAAATTATAAAAGCCTTCTCGGGTCTATTTGTAGGATTCACCTAACACCGTGGAATTTGCCCACAAAAGAGCTCGGCCTCTATGAATGAATCTTAACATTCCTTCCACCCTTCTGAGCCCCATTCCTTTACACTCCAGGAGACTGCAAGAGCTGACATAATTGTGTCAAAAACAGGTGATATTTTTCTGGAAGTTGTCTCGTGAAAGGGAAAAGAAGACGTTCTCCAGTTTGTAGAAAGTGGTGGGAAGTCTCCATGGTGGAGGATGTTGTGATGAGTGAGATATCACTACACATGGGTGTGAGCCCCTTATACTTATAAACCCCTCTCATCACTGAATGCTCAATAGTAACTAAGTTTCAATACATTTTAATACTTTCAATACCCAGAAATAATTATGTTTAATTGTATAGAACACCTAACTCGTAGCTTATCTTGTTACACGCCCTTATCAGAATAAATGAAGTAGAAAGTTGAAAGTTGATATATATATACAGGTATGTCAGTCCTCCCATTTCATATCAACAAGGCTCCCTCCTGTTACTGAGATGCCACCCTAATACACACACACAAAATAGTTTGGGGGGCAAAAAGAGGTAGATGTAGTATGCTCAGAGTATGGTAGGAATTCTCCCGATAATCCATGGTATATTTTCTCTTTTCCTGATAAAGCCTATATGTAAGAACTGCTAAGTTGTAGATACTGGGAGCCGACATCCTTCAGGAGTACAAATAACTGTTTGATAGTTGGTAAATGTTGATCTCGAAGAGCTAGTATCCTTTCCAATGCCAGACACAGGCGAGAAACCGAAGAAATGCTAGACGATAAGGCAGTCAGACAATATTGGCTGGAACATAGGGAAAGTGTTGTGCTTTTGTGTTGATAGTTTTGCTGCTTGCTGCAGCAGCAGTTGTTCTAGCTTTAGCTAGGTTTCCGGTACATAGCTGAAGGCCATGCTTCCTTTTTCTGTTAGAGGGTCCTCCAGTTGCCTCGGGCCATATAAATATGGCCGGTAATAGGCTTATGGAAAGATATCTACAGTGATGTATCCCGGCATTTTGTCCTCGTCTTGTCTGTGACCAGTACTGATTTCACTTTACCCCCAGCTGCCCGACTCACTGTGTTTTTTCCCTATACTAAAGGCTCTATATGCCCCACTTGAAATCTGTGATAAACGTCTGCTGTGCATTTTCATTGACTTTAATCCTTTCCGGCTACAGCGGAGGAATTTTGTGACAGAAATGATTGCCTTTTTACCCATGTAAAGTTAAACTTAACACGGTTTTTTTCTTCATTTGGTTCGCCCATCCCATGTACATGACTTTTTTTCCTTTGCTTGCTCTGATCATCAAAACTCCCCTCCGGCCGCAGCTCTGCTTCATGTTCTTAAAAATCAGAAACGAGGAGAAATATAGGAGCGCAATGCTTTTTGAGCTGCTGACTGGAGGTGGCGGTGTTTATATCTATCCCATTACCCCACTAACACATGGAGGCTGACCCGGGGGAGGCTATGGATAACCAGGTTAGGGCCTCCAGTCAGAAACAGGGGAGGAAAAATTACTGTTCCTTTGGAGTGGAATAAATTGCCTGTTCTGCTTTTTATTGCTACCAGTTGATAGATATATACAGCTTTGATATATTTATAAATGGCAGACCCGTGAACCAATTCCATGGGAAATAAGAAACTAGAATAAATGGGTCTAGAGTAGATAGAAGTGCAAGAAAAATACATTGCATCGTTCGGGAAAAGAAGTGTTGGTTGTAATGAGAAGTATGTATGCCTTGCAGGTTATGTATGGGAGCCGGCAGCCTTTGAAATTAGTTCCAATATGCTGCTGCCAGTCGAAGGCTGGAAGTCATGAACAAACCTTATTTTACCCTTGCTTTGCTGGGAATCATATTCTAAGAATGTTAACATTTACATGGCATGTATTATAAGGCATGGAGGATGGTTGACCCATGAAAAATCGATGTATAAAGAATGACCGACTCTATGCCACAGAACGGGGCGGACAGGGCCCAGTTAAGTGCAATAGGGGGATTTGCATGTCAACTGCAGTGCATGCTGGGATGGATTCTGTTGAAATCTCACATACAAATATTTGACAACATTTTTATCGAATATCACATTATATGGCAAGAATATTTTCACCAATATCAGGGGCTTCTATAAATGATCTATGAAACCCAAATGCATGATGGGTAAGATGGGGACTTGTGTCATGGAAACATGTATAAAGCATGGATATTGACATTAGAGCATTGATAAATATTACATGTTGACATAACATGTTTTCTATAGATTTTAGACTATATCATTAGTCCCATAATTCCATGCGAATCAGATTCAAAATGGCGGCTATGCAAATCCCCTATTACAGATTGGAGGTCAGTCCTGAAATGCTCTTGGAGGCATGCATGTACCCAGCAGCTTCTGTCTGGATCTTGACCAAGGGCCAGACAGACTGTTACCCCTGTAGCAGTAGAGGGACACAAGACAATGCTCTCTGTATGAACATGCTCTCCTCGAGTCGGTTAACAATGGACTTGAGCTGGTTACAGCAAATAGGTCACTCAGTGCTCCAAGTTCGTATCAAAGCAGCCATATAGCGAGAGATCTTGTGATATCCCCAACCAGGATATGAAAACAAACTTTGTTTAATAGATAAGATTACTATTTTAATTGTAACAAGGTTTGTTCTCATAAACAGTGTCATGCAAGACAAAGTGATATCACAATTTTGAAGAATAACCGCAATAACGCATCATCAGTTAGCGATTATTTATAAATGCACTACCCATGTCATGTGAGTAATTGTGTGAGTCAGTGGGGCCGCAGCCATGTGGCACCATCTAGTGTGGGAATGGGATCATACTTGTGGTTTGTAGCACTGATGCTGTGTGTCAGTATGGTGCACCAGTGTAGTTGCATTATATGTCTGCTATACAGATGCAGATTTATGGCTTTGTCTGCTAAAATTAATGAGTTCTCTGTGTCTCTAACTTTTTGGGATCTGATATCTTTAAGGACATCTAACCATTAAAACCCACCCTGTGTATCAGAATTTAGGGCGCACTTGGAGTACGTAGGGTTATTTATTAGGGAGGTATAATATCTGTTGTTTGAAAGATACCAAACAATCGCGGTCTAAACAATAACTAAACCAACCATAAATGATTCTGCAAAACGAACTCTTTAAATACATTTATATTATGTGCGTCTGACTGGCATTTTGGTTCAGAAGGAGCAATTTCTTTTTTTGTCTTTTTTTAAAAATACATTTTTACAGGGACTAGTTAACCTCATGGGGTGTTTTCCCTAGTAGCTTGGAGGGGGGGGGCAGAGCACGTTTGATATACCTCCATCCGACAATACTTGATCCACAGGTTATGCATATGACAGGGATGTGTACTTGGAATTACTTATCTCCTGATTGAAAATGCCACAGTTATGTGGATTGAAAAGGGGGAAAAAAAACCTAAATTTGTCACAATTTATTCATGGTAACTTGTTTCGTGTTTTTCAGTTTCCCTACAAGATATCAACACTCGGAAGCCTTTCAAGAGCTCCATTATCAAGGATGCACAAGTCGTCAACATGTCGTCGCGTCCCTTCGCCATCAAGCAGACTTATCTCAAGTGTGATGCGCCGCCGCCACTGAGCAAGCTTAATCCTTACAGGTTCACCCATCTTCTTACTTCTTGTCAATTCATATTTCTGTACTTGTCGTCAGTCCATTACTTTGGTAGTACCTTAGATATTGACCATATTTCCCATTTCTTAAGTTTGATATATATAATCACGGTCCAGCTGCCTAACTTGCTGATATTTTCTGTCCTGGATCCTCTTTTGTGAGGCCAGGGTGGTACTGATATCTGTTTCTGAGCTAAATCAGTTGTTACTTAGTTTTGATTTATGTAGTTTGCTTCAGTACTTGTGTACAGTAAATATGCATTACGCTGCCCAGCGTAGTTTTAAGATCATTAATACTCTACTAAAAGTAAAATAAACTTTTAAAAAAAAACCAAGATCCTTCTCATCTAAGAGATGCTTTTCTTAAGAGCAGTGATGCAAGTCTTCAGTATTCCTACGAACTTAGTATCTTTTAAAACAGACAATTGTCAAAATTCCCCCAAAAAGTTTTGGGGTCGCCAAAATGTCTGTCTTTCCACTCAGTTTAAAATATTTTGTACAGGCAGTAGGTGTCCCTATATAATGTGAAATTCACGCTCATTTACCCCCTAGTGGACCAACTTTCATCCCTGTAAGAGTAATATTTGCAGTTTATTTATTATAAGACCGACCCCGCCTTTAACCTGGACATGGCTTGTTTCATCTCTTGCAGGGAGGACGGCAAGGACAGTATGAAGTTCTACACGGATCCAACCTATTTCTTCGAGCTCTGGTGCCACGAGATGACCAAAGACACCGAGATGCAGAAAAGGGAATTAAAACAACGACGGAAAAACAAGGTTAGCCGAAGGGCAAACCACTCTATTCCCAACTCTCAACCTACCTCCTCAGCTAGTGCTTCTACTTCCACTACTACCAACACCAACGCTACTCCTGCCATCTTAGCAGAGGGAGCGGTGACCATGGTAACCATAGATTTTAATACTAAGGCGCTACTACCACTTCCGACCGCACCGCCACAAGAAGCATATTTACCAATATTCCAAAGGGTTCTCTTGTTAGTGATATTCCTTAAGGAACGAAAATCTCTTCATTGTGTTTACATTGTGTATACTATATGTTTCGAAAAGTAGCTCATCGAGTGAAATCTTTTTTTTGTGACTTTTTGAAGTCTTGAAGAAGTTTCGGAATTTCTGAAAGATTTTATTGTTTTAAAACTGTCTATGGATAATCGTAGTAATATCTTATATTTGATATAGTCGCATAAGGATTTAATTTCTATTCAAAATTGTTGTCTTAAATTTATAATCAGTATATATGTGTTCCAAAATCTATGGTTTTATATAGAGTCCCTTGGATCTTTGTCTGTAGATATTTCACCCTGAGAGTCGGTACCCTACATATTGTCGCGTCCGTCTGTCTGGTTGTCATTCTACATATATATGCTGCCTCATACCCTAGGCAAAGGAGCAAGACTGTTTGAACTTTAACTTTGAAAATGTTACAAATATTTGCACTCGCTGTAACTAGCTCTGAGAAAGATTCGGCCTCTATTGAAGTCTTGGAAATTTTGTAACTACACTTAATTATCATGCTCTAGAACGTGTTCTGGTGTCTAATATTAAAGAATATGAAGTGCTCTTAAATATAAGTAGAACTTGTTTGAAAATTGAGTACATATTTGAAAATTCTTGCCTCCTTGTTAATGCCGGGGTATAAGAGGAATTGTGAGTGGTGCGTGTTGGTGCTCGTTGTTCAAACCTGTAATATGGCTATTTACGAAAAGATATACTTTACAGAGTAAATACAGACAGGTAAACCGACGATACGGTGTTGGAATGCACAGCAGCTACAGCCAAATAACTTAGCTATTCGCATGGGGTTTCACTCTGAAGCATCACAATGCTTTGTACCATATCGCAGCATAAAAATCACAGTGAAGGTGATCAATGTACTTTGCATGGGTTAGTTTCTTTTGCTTATGAGGCAACAGGTTTCACATACGGAATATAATTGAAACATGCGCTAAATGAAAACAAGAATGTGACATGGGTATAATATAATATAAGCTAAGCTTCTAACTCTAAACAGTAATAATTGGGTTGTGTGTCAATTGGCAATACTTTCCAAAAGAGTCCTAGATTTGGTCTGTGAATTAGGAGTGCATGAGTTTTGGATGGCTTGCATCACATATTTCTACTCGGGTGAACTAGACCTTGAATGCACTTACTAATACAAGGTACGGATCCATTCACTGAATCTATAACCTATCTCTTAAGAACAACTAAAATTAGGTAAATTAGATCGTAACCAATAGATTGTAAGTCTAACTGAAGTTAACTCTACAAATTCACCCTGGTAAGAAAATTTACATTGTTCATTAGTTTACAATTGCGTTGTTTGGAACAGCTACTAATATTTTGGTTTGTATACTCTAATAAATAACACCTCATACTGTTAAGACCTCGGAGGCGGATACAATACATATAAGTATAGATAAATCTAACATTTAAGGTGACCATACCCATTGTGCCCATTTGTGATAAAAAATTATTTGTTATGCATTTAATTATCCTCCAAAGTTTTTCAGCCTGTAAATAAAATCGACTTTCCAAATTGTCCTTAAGTTTTCCTGCTTTCCAACCTGTCCGAATTAAAATCTAAATGAGTGAAGTGACCTTCAGCGGCTTGGTAAGATACGGAGAAAGAACCCACATTAATCATGTATCAATGTGACATAACTGGCCATGCGTCATGGTATTATCCTGACTGTTGATTTCTACTGTTGTTAATTGTTATTTCCACCGCGTGCAAATCTTTGAGACTATATAACATTTTACAGACACCTAATGTGTGAAATTTTAATCGATGAATAATAATTAAGTTGTTTCCCTTCTACAGGACTATTCATCACTAATTTCATTTCAAAAGAAAACTAAATTTGCTTATTATTATCACATTATTTCACAGAGACCAAAAGGTCAGCGGCAACAACCTCCGAAGGTTCGAGAAATCAAGTCGAGAAAGGATGAGTATCAGAAGATGGCCAAGGGCAAGGAGTTTATACCCGAGGGGATGCAACAGCAAGAGATGACGGAGGACGGGCGGTCGCCCTCTCGACCTAATAGCTTGGAACTTCAGAACGCCAACTTCTTGGCCCAGCAAGGATACATGCAGGGTCAGTCTGGCCAGTACCCTCCAGGGTATGGTCATCCCAACCAACCACAACAACACGAAGGTGGTCAACCTGGTTACCAATACACTAACGGTCCGGTCCGTGGTCCAGGGTACGGAGGGGATACCCACGATGGACGCCAGCAACAAGTGCAGTTTGACCAGCAAATGGCACAGGATCAGTACAACCACAATCACATGGATTACCAGCGGGCGGGGTACGGAGATGGACGTCAGCAAGCTGAAGTTATTGGATCGCCACATCAGACACCAACCAAACGTACCCCAGGAAACAAAACCCCGTCTAACGTGAGCAGCCCACGCCCCACCGCCGCTCCCCCTCCCCCACCCGGCATGGGGAAGGACGGATCGCCCATGGGGAGCAGGTCTGGTAGCGCTAGTCGGGAAAGTTTACCCCCGCCTCCACCCCCGCCTCCGTCCGAGGGTGGACAGCCACAAGTACTGCACCAGCGAGGCACGCCCCCCTTCTCGCCCAACACCACGCCCAGCCACCAGAGGGCAATGCAAATCAACCACCTGGCCCAGCGCCACGAGTCGCCTGTTCGCCAACAGAGGGACATCCACTCGCCCAGTCCCCAGCATAGCACCCATAGCTCGCATACCAAGAGTAGCACCCCCGATAGTATAGATCTTCCACCCCCGCCGCCGCCTCCTCCTCTCTCCCAGACCCCTGACACCCCCGGATCCATGACCTCCATGCCCCCGCCTCCCCCGACCCCGCCGCCGCCAGAGCTACATCATGATGGGAGCCATGCCGACCCCCACGCTGCCCCACCACCGCCGCCCCCGCCTCCTCCACCACCGCCGCCAAATGTGATGAACAATGCTAATAAGCCTAATGGTCCAGTTCCTAACGGTGGTATACCCGGAGCCATAGCCTTGGCGGCTGCCAACTTGGCACCCACATCAGATACCATCTCCATAGCTTCCAATGCCTCTTCCGCCACCGTCTCCTCCGGGGGCACAGTCAAGACTGACGGCAAGTCTCGGGGTGGTGGCGACGATGATGAACGCAGCGACTTGCTAGCTGCCATACGTACAGGTGGGTAATGTTGCCTTCAAGGCAAGTCTAATTAGGGATTTTAGACGGACAGTGAGCTGAAGTTTGGGGGTATGTTTGCTTTTTTTACCACAAAAATGGTCAAAAATGCAAACATACCCACAAACTGAAGCTTTTTGCCAGTCTAAAATCCCGTTAGAATCGTTTTGGAAAGGTCCTGGATCACTTTGACAAAACGTATAGTATATATACTTCTCTTGAAATGATAGAAACCTCCAAACAAGGGTATGTGACTGAGATGTCCATGAAAAATTTAGAAGTCTCTGATAACAGTTCACCAATAGTTACCAAAATTATACAAACACTAATAATATGGTATTTAAATGATGGAAATTAAAACATTATAATCTTTATTTAATCTATGTGTGAATATATCAAGCATTGTCACAACTGAGATAGAAATGTATTGGCTAACATTATAAAACAATACCAGAGCTGTCAGTATATTTATAGTTCTGACCTTAGAGTAAAACACCCTTATTTTTGTATTTAACTTCTGACAATACACAAATCTTTATGTTTGTATGGACCACTCCCTGATCTATGAGTTGCTTCGAATTGAAAAAAAAAATCACTATACTGCTGATCATGTAATATATAAGACGCACAATTTATAAAATATGTTGCTTGAATGCCCATCAAACTGAATATTGGCGTTTTGCTTGGGATTACAGGCATCCAACTGCGTAAGGTAGAAGAGCGTCGCGTCAAGGAGGAACAAAAGAAGCAACCACCCAGTGGACTCGATGTACAGTCGATCATGGAGGCCGCCTTTGAGATGAGAAGGAAGGCACTTGAAGCCAACGACTCTGATGAGGAGGAAGAGGCCGCCGACTCCGATGTGGTGTGGGACAGTGAGGAGGACTGAACGGTTCATAAGTTGCCATGATGAGACCCCCCTCCAACATGGGGAACAACGGTCTTCAACCATCATCTATACCCCCAACACCGGTGGCACTGACATGTTATAAATAGTCGAAAAAAAGTCCTTGGAAAATGAGACACTTTGGTTGTTTGGTCAAATATTAAACACAGGATTCAATACTAGTAAATAATTGTATAGCTAATTCATCATTTATCTTCATTTGTAATACTTTGTGTAAGCATTTCATACTGCCATAAAATTCCTCGAAACAATTTATGTTTATAGGTGGTAAAACACCGCCTTCTTATCATAAGAATACAGGATTTATGTTAAATGTTTGAAGGTATGCTTTCATAAGTAACGAAAAGAGAATTGAATATACGTTTTAAGTACATTCAGGACGTTGTTACTAAAGCGTTTTCTCAATCTTTAAGGTCTATGATCGATACTTATTTACGTAAGTTTGATTTACTTTCGACTGAGGTGAAATGGAAATCAATTTTAAAGTATATCGTATGTAAGTTCGTAATCGGAAAAACTATGAATGAGAATATTATGGGTAATTTAAAAGAAATAGTTACGTCACTTTCGTTTGTCTTTCATTTTCATGAATGTTACACTAAATGATGTGTATGTATCTTTATATCTTATTAATAGTTCCAGGGTGGTTGGGGTAACCCTTTGGGATACAGTTCATGGCAAAATTGTTACCAGTTCTTGACAATGTCTTAGGAATTCCTAGGGAAACGTCCAGAGTATTGGACCCCGGTTGATGTGTATGTATATCATATTGAAATGTTCTATGTATACAAACACATGTACAAACTAAACTGTCAAAAGATATATATGTATATGTATATATTTGTGATATATATGTATATGTATGTAATATATATGTTACACATAGTCCCTATCAAGTTCCCAAAATTAACGAGATTACCTGATTATACTGTTACCGAGAATGAAAAATTTTGATTTATTTTTGGTTAAAATTGTAATCCTTATATCTGAATGTGAGTCTAAAATATTAATTAATCATTAAAATGGATGTTTAGCTTTGTAAGGGAATTAAATGTCTGTATAACAATCACTCATGTTCGAAATCTACGAATAATCAAGAGTTTTTGTGACATATTTTATGAAGACTGGAAAAGTGTCTATATTCATCGGGGGGTGCCAAATACCGTTTATGACTCGGTATGAAAGGTATCTCTCATAGGTTTGCATTGTATTCATAACCTTGAATGATAAAAGTTTATCTAAGGTTCAAGGAGTCTTTCTGGGGAACGTGTATGTCATTGCTTTCTTAAGCCTCTTCCACTAAGCTATCTGTTTATTTACTTATGTTTAATCTCCCCAGGGCGATTTATTTCAGTGGGAAGGGTTGGGTGTTGTAAGAGTTGATATATACGCTACTCTATTTCAAAAAGACCAGTCGGGATGTTTTGTATTCATGAACATATATCGTTCCCAATGTGATGTTAAAAAGTATCTTGGGTCAAACATAAGAATCCAGAGACTGGCCTAACCAAAATTCAGTGACTTGTGTATCCTTACAGTGTCAGTTCATAGTTTTTGATATCAGAACAGAGCCAAGCTTCCTTCATTTGATTGAATCAGTTGGTGCTAGACAGTGGCATAAGTGTAGTTTTATTTATCCTGATTAAAAAGGATCTGTTCGGGTATTCCTTTCGAACTGTGCTGACACTGCTAAATTACCTTCATCTTATCTGAAGGAAAGGATACACCAGGAAAAGAAAGTTAGGTGTTGAAGAATAAGGTTTATGATAAAAACCCTACGATATTTATCCTCTAGCAGTAGTTTTGTGCTGTAGCTGGGGCTGTTTTTTCATATAAGCTTGAAATTGTTATGTAGTGGGGTCCAGATCCTTTTCTAACGTTTTGTTCTTAAGGTTCCACATTCTTCTGGGTGGAAGATTGGTTTAGGAATAGAGGGGCTACTGATTCATTGGGTATATAATTGTGCGATATACATATACACACCTATCGGGTTGCATTTACCAATGTTCTGTGAATTAAATACTAGACAACCAAACTAACTTTACGAAGTATATATTATATTATAAACTCATGTACATTAGGCATGTAACCCCGCAGTATCAAGTTATTATCATCATCAGCCCGGTTTGCCTGTTCATGTAACATTATGCACTTTCCGCGACACCTGTGCACGTCTGTAATCCCCGCATCGGTATGATTGAACCACTTGGTAGCATATGTTCTGGTGTGAAAGGTTATAACTCTTATTATTGTATTTACAGACACATTTTCTTTCAAGTTTTAGAAGCGAATACATATTTGTAAGGTATCAGCATTTTACAGCCAGTCATTTGGACAGTATGAGAAGTTATATCAGTCAAAAATAAAATATTCGATGTGCGTTTATATGGGGAAGCCTAAGTGCCACTCAATCCTCTTTCAGAGGCTCAAAAATTAGACCAACTGTCATAATTGAACATCCCATTCATATATCGTATTGAACCAAGACATTAGTGAATTCATGAGAAGGGTCTTATGGGTGTTAAATGTACAGTAGGGAAAATGATGGAACTAGTTTCTCTAATCAGTAAGTTGCCAATCCCTACACCATTTCTTCTCTTTTCCCCCAAAAGATGTTAATTATCGCTCTCTATTTAATCTGTTAATCTGTACATTTTATCTGTCACTTTGTCGTACCATAGTAGCACTGTACACTGGCAGTCAACTCCTTGTTCTGGATAGACTTTACCTGTTCTGTATTTCTTGACAATTATCTGTGTGGGCCCGAAGCTAGTTCTAATTATGTACTTCGTTTTGAATTAAGTTAACAGTCTCATGGTATGAACACCATCTGCACTCCAAAGTTCCATGTACTATACTTGGAAAGTACTGATATTCCAAAGGTTTCGAGCCTCTTGGAAGGCGCACTGGAATATTATATTTTTAATGAATTTTATCAATGTATTTAAGTGGAAATGTTTAATTGGAACTGACCTCGCCCACACAGATAGTTGTTATCTCCCGAGGTAGGATAGAGCCTGCACCTGTGAGTTGAGATAGATTGTGACTTGTGTAGTTGACACGTTATGTAAATCATCCTTGATTTATCGCATCTTTGGGACTTTTCTCTCCCTCTTGAAGATGTTTTATTGTACAGACGAGATGGGATGGGACTAAAAGAATATAGGGAGATCTGACCGTGTAAGTACATTAGCCTTATGAGCGGTGGTCGACCTACACTCTTGTTGGTACATAATATGACTCTTTAACCTTTTTTTTACCTATGCAACTGGGTTTCTGGTCATTTCTTTGTATACATATACACATACAACCTTCTGTGCCCTTGGCAAGTCTCAGTTCCCCACCAGTGAAAGTTGAACATTACTTTTCGGTGAAGAGGCAAGACCATTCAATACCTGACTGACTTCTATAGTGTCGTGTGTTATTCATTTCTTTACTTGTACATAGTCAAGCTAGGAAGTCATTTACAGAATGCCGTTGTGTGTTTTGTGGGGCATGGGGAATCGGGAAAGTGTCGAGGAAAATTAATATGACAAAACTAGTGGGGCATTGTGTCAGTTGTGACCCATGTCCATATGATATTTAAGATTGTAAAAAGGAATAATTATAATATAAATGACGACCCAGTGTGTATCTTTGACCAGGGTGAAGGTGAAATATGTTTACATTCTGGTCTGTGTATTGGTAAACAGGCCAAGGATCAAAGTGGCTAGTTTCTTGTCACTATTGAACCACGTGTATATTATGTGATGGTAAATTCTCGTGCTGATTTACTTGACTGAAGATTTTTTATAGGGACCTGAACATAGAAATAACATATGACTAAGCACAAACCTGTGTTCAACGTATCCAAGTTTGTAGGGTCATATCTTATCTGTAATTTCACACCATAGATGTAAGTTTGTGCATAACGAGAGAAAATCAATAGTTTTAGCATTAAACGTATGATGGAAAAAGCGTCCATCCACAATTGTATAAATAATTTGATGGTATTGAAAGTATTGTGTAATTTGTTAGTTTGTATCTTGCTAATGGGAAGGAACTAACCTGTGGGTTGTCTCTATCTTATTATTCGGAATCAATTGGGTTTCTTGTATCCACGAGGTTACCGACATTCAGGTCAAATTCGTTCTATTTGTTGTAAAATTTATGAGCCTGAATAATTGTATATGAATCGTGAATGGAATTGAATGAAATACTCTTCATTGCTATATAAGATATTGACCGAACAAAGCCTGCATAGTACTTTTTCAACAGAAGCTGGCCCATCAATAGAAATGCTGCATATTGATATTCAGCCGTAGTATTTTAGAAGTAGAACCAAGTATTTAAATTAAAACTTGTTATTATGTCTATTGCCAAAACATTTGAGTGAATCAAGTTCATGCCACACTTTTTATAGATGTTCCTTGTCTATTTCTCGATGTACATTCTCTGAATAGGTATATGATATAATTTATTTCCTTTACGCCCGCTCCTAGACTCCGTATTAAAGCGGGTCCTTCAGATTATTATCCCCTCATTGGTCTTAGTACATGGAGAGACGATGTATGCGCCTTTTATGCAAGCAAGCTTTTTTTGTTTGTTTGGGACAGGACCAAGTCTAATGACAGTCACCTTAAATGGCAGTTGATGGGGGAGAAGGATAGAGACTGCAGCTTTGACATATCTTTACTTCTTAGTCATCTTCCACTTGCGAAGCTGAAATAAATTTGCGATGGAAAATTTCCATCGCCATGAACCTGTATTTATGAATAATTAGTGTACAGAGTAGTCAAACTCAAACTCACTGTTACTGATACCAACACCGTGTAGAGGTAAAAGGTAAAAAAAGATTCCCCGACCATCATGTGAAGAGAAAGAAAGTCACAGATTTTTGTATGTAGAGAAAAGTAGGTGGCATCATTTGATTTTCTCCGCAGTTTGATTTGTTTTCTGGTATGTGCGTATTGGTCTTACCAAAAGCACATTTTGTATTATAACTTTCTCTCTCTGTCTTGTTTTGCCTTTGTTTTCTATTGCCGATATCCCTTTCATAGTTTGCTACAGGCAAACCCAAGAAATAGCGTACAACGGATGGAAATAATTGTTTGTTCTTTTCCGCATTTTATTGTCGGAATATTTCGCTCATTTGAAAGATGCGTTTGTAAACAATGTGAAGTGTCAATATACATATGTATACCTACTACTAGCAATAAATATGCTACTTGAAAAACTCGACGCGTTTGCTCTTTTCTCCGCCTAAATAGCTTAGAACATTTCTCCTCATCCAATCCCGACTGGTATTGAAATTCACTACATTGTGTGGGTAACACCTGCAATGTCCCGTACTTACATTCGAAGGGAAATGGGAAGTTCTTAACAATTTCGAATTCAGCTTATATATTATATTGACATTCCTACATGATCTATTGTTAATATTTCTTATGGTAAAACAATAACAAAGAGAAACTCTTACTCTAAGATACATAGCTCTGTATGTAGTTAAGACGTATCAGATACCAGCGCATTTTCTCCTCGCATGACTTCCCCTGCTGCCACCTTCAGGCGGTTTCTCCAACAATTAGTATCTTCAGGTTGCGTTTCCATGCCTTTTCCATTATCAAATGGAGCAACGTTATATGGAGCACTATTATATTATGATAGGGGGCGACGTATTCAAAGTATCTATAAATGCAAGCCACAACGATTCATCATCTATCATGCACATCCAACTCTTCATCACTGTAAGGTTGCATGCAGTTCGTGATTTAGTGGATAATATTTATCAAGGTCAATAAACTCATTACATGTATGACGAAACATTCATGACAAAATATATTATTTCGCTTAATCTGATATAGCTAGAATAAGGGACTTCACAATTAACATCTGGGGGTGGGGGAGTGGAGAATTTGCGATAAATTCTTGTGCAAAATTGTATGATCCCCCCTAAAGTCTTGTGCAAAATTTCTTGCCCCCCCCCCCTTCAAAGTTTGTGCAAAATTTCATGACCCCCCCCCCCCCATCATCATTGTAGTTCTGGAGATTGAAGATTGCCCTACCCTTTTAGAGTGCTCCAAAAAAGGTGTCCCCCTTCAGAGTCTGCACAACAAAATGTCCCCCCCCCCCCTGAAAATTCTCCTCTCGACCCCCAGTGGTTAAACAATCCCTAAATAAGAATATAGATTTTAAAGGGAATAAACGCCAACGGCCTGAAGAATAACTTCGTAATTTGAGAATCTAAAATCTGGTGTCATGTACTTTTCGGTTAACTGAAATATTAATTTTTTATTGTATCAAAAGTTACATCTCGAGTGTCAACGATACAAAATCCTTCAGAGTCGCAGCCGAAAGAGACGATAACATTATCAAAGATAAGTACAGTTTACTGCTTAATTGGTGGCGGTTATCTACAGCAGAATATGAAACCTAATATTTCCCAACTTGATAAACACAGGGCCATAATAAACTAGGATATAAATAGAACAATGATCCTACTGATCTCTTTTGAGAAATATGATAGGGGGCGCCGTTGCTATGGTCAGTAAAATGTTGGAAAGAATCATTTATGACAGACAATATGATCACCTGGAGACTTCGGAATTTTTTCTGAAGAGTTGGTATGGTTTCAGGAAAGGAAATTCTACTAACGATGCGGTATATGATGTCCAGGAATTTATTTTCAATGGTCTGGGGAAAAAACCATGTTGTTTCAACCATTTATTCGATCTGGAAAAAGCGTTCAATTCTGTACCACATGTTTTGCTCTTAGAAAAGATGAAGAAAATTGGGCTTGCTAATAGCTACCCTGATGAATCTGATCACAATTTTTTTGACAAATCGCTTTCAATTTATCAGATACCAAAAATTGAAGACAGGCATGTCATATGAGCTGAATATGTCGTTGTTGAAATACGATGGTATTTCAACAACGGGGTCCCCCAGGGCTCCTTGTTGGCCCCGCTCCTGTACTTCAACTTGTTGTCCCCTCTCCTGTATGACCAGACCTTGATATGATAAATTTTCCTGGCCATCTCATTTCATATGCTGAGGATGCTTATGGATAGTGTCAACCATAGAACCCTGTACGAGAAATCCCAAGTGACTATAAATAAATATGTAAGTTGGTGCGAGGCAAATTACCTCAAACCAAATATCAAAAAGACAAAATATCCAATTTTTGGCAACAGAAATATTCTGCGAATTTTGAAGACCTTCTTTGCATGGGTGTCAAAATTGACAGAGTTAAATCCTTTAAATATTTATGAATGATTATTACTGAGGATCTGTCGTGCAAGGATCTCTTTGAAAAATAAATAAGAACTGCTGTCTGTAAATTGGCGATATTCGTTGCAGAAGAAAATACATGAGCCTGGAGATATGCTGTCAATTTATGAAAACTTATGTACTACCCATTCTTGAATTCTCAACTTTTTTTATTTTGAATTTAGGGAGGGGGATGAAAAAGAAGCTACAAAAAATGGAATAAAGCTCTCAGGGTAGCATTTGATAAAGACACAAACAATGCTGATTTGATCAGACTCTCTGATCTCCTACCCCTTGAAAATAGAGTCAGCATTATTGCTCTAAAATTAATTTTGGGAAATGAAGGAAGACTGCTCACAAATGGAAAGGTGAAAATATTGATTAGAAGAGAAAAAACAAGGTTGAATGTGTTTTACAGGGGAAAACAAATGTGGAATGAATTACCTGAAAATAGGGAACAGTTTGTACAAGGTATAAAGAATAGAGCTTGGACTCTATATCTCAACTCTATATCATGAGGTCCTATTCCTTCATATGTTTAGTATATTTGTATTATTATTATTATTATTATTATTATTATTATTATTATCATTCGACTATAATACAGAGTTTTTTCCTACTTTCACCCTTGTACTATCATGCTCACTCATATAAATTTGAGATTTGCTTGTGTACTAGCTAAATTACTTTTCTTTTTTTCTTGGTCTTTTGCTTGTATTTTTTTTTATTTTCATAGACATATAGATCGTATTATAGAGTAAGTCTGCCATTCACGCCATGGTTTTCAAATGTACCAAAGGCTTGTAATGCCTATGACGTCACCAGTAAATAAAATATTGGGTTGATAAGGTGACCTCTGGGTAAGGATATTACTTTTTTCCATGAGATTCGCACATGTCATAAATGTTTTTCTGTTGACTTTGATTTTTCTCTCAGCTTATAATGACTGATATTATATCATGAGGTAACGCATGAGAACATCCGGGTAGGATATTGCGGTTTTTTTTTAGATTTATAGACTAAATTTATAGACTAAATTATGATTCATAGACCAACGATTGCATGGGATGGTCTTGCAAGCGGGATAAACCCATGTGTACCAGGAAGATAATTTAAAGCCACAATGCGTAGGTACCATAAAGAACCCACAAGGCTATAATTATGCTAAATGATCTACCGTACACTTGACCTATTAAGCTAACGTGTATTGAGATATTACCATGATATGCCTAAGCATGATAAGCTCATTGAAGATATCACGGATATTTGTAGTAAGTTGTGCTAAATCAAGACCTTAATCATGTTGATTAAAGCATTGCTATTAATAAACGAACGACCATGTTTGAAAATATTCACATGAGATATTGAAAGGAATGTGCTGGGCAAGTCTGGGCACCTGTCGGCCAAATCTACTTTAAACGGTTTTCGTATCGCTACTGTAATATAATTTATGATATGTGAAAGGTATTATAGCAAGAACAGCATAGTATCGCGTATGAGGGGGGCTATATTCTCCGAGTATGGCCGAAAACTACGAGGCCGTAGGCCGAGTTGTTTTTCGGCCATACGAGGAGAATATAGGCCTCCGAAGACACAATACTGTGTTATTCTTGCTTTTATTCCATGATTCTTAACTTAAAACAACTTTATTTGCTTTAATTTCATCAAACTGAGTTGTCTGCATTGTCTCGAACGGTCGTGACGTCACTGTACAATACAGGGAGTTTATATTGTCCACCTTGTGAGCGGCAAGTATATCGATTATATTGTACGCTCACGGCCAAATCATGGAATAAAATGCTACTATCTAAAGCATTTATCTTTCCAAAAATATGAAAATAAAATGGGTGGCGCAGGCAGATTTATTTAGAAATACGACTTACGGGGAGTTGGGGAGGGGGGGGGGGGAGGTCAAAATAACAAAATAATATCTTTCAGAGCTGATACAAACGTATTAGTCCACTTAGCGGAAAATTAGACTTGTAACAATTAATTTTCAATTGTCGCAAGTTATACATGTAATTCTGAAAAAAATGAGATCATATAGCCATCTGACATCAATTATATTTAATCGAAATACTATATACTTTCAATCGATAATATTGGTTAGTGTCAACATTTGGATAATTTATTTGAAGTGCAGAAACATTTAAAATTGGAAGCGGAATTGGTTCCAAGTTCTATCTTATCAGTCATACAATGGGGTTAAAAAATGCTGTATTGGTTTTTAAACAAATCAAAAATGAAATTTCCTTTGCATGGCGTTTAAAGTGGAAATTATATTTAAAACGGCGACTGTAAAGGATTTTTGTTATCATCTTTGGTTAGATTTATTAATCAATTAGATTATTGATTATCATATGAATGATTAATTTCAGAATAAAAACAAATTTGAGAATGGTTGGTCAAAATAATTATGTTCTGTCGTAGAAAACCCATTATTGGCAATGAAATGATCATAAAAATGAACTCTGTGTTCATATAGGGACGATTAGTCAAACATTGAAGTAAAGGTGCTTGACGAGGAAAATATTTCTTTAAAAAAAACGATCTGAAATGAATTCGACATAATTCAGATGTTAGCCACATTAAAAGGAGATTCCGGAGTCACGAGTAGACTTGGACAATTTAAGTCCTCGATTTTTTTTGTTAAAAAGGAATTTAAAACGAAATCTATTATTTTACATAACTAGTAGATTCACTCTTGCCCCACTGGACACATGATTTAATAGGGCAAATCTTTTAACGGGTGATGTTCATCAGCATCAGGGCTATAGTACATACTTCCTAGTCAAACGTCAACAACGCCTTGTAGGAATAGGACCTTGCCACTTCACTCCACCTACAGAACCTGCAACAGATCGAAATTTTGATCTTTGGAAATTGACAGGTACTCATAGTGCATGTCATTATATGATATGTGCAAGTTGGCACCTTTTGATTAATAGGCTGATGGAGGCGGACGCACAGAGTTGGCAGGAATGTTGAATGAAACCCTTTAAACAAAATTAATTCTTCCTTTGGTTTGATTTGGTTTTATGTCTGAAATACATACAATGTATAATAATACTATATATAAAATACGATTGTTTTCGAATACATAATTCTCGATAATTTATAGTTGGGATATGTTTGTTATGAAATCGCAGTTTTTAAAATTCTATTAATCTCTTTTCCATTTTGCCAAGATCATCCAGACATTAGATATTGTTGTAAACCCTGTTCCTCCTATCGGCTGATGTGCCAACTTGATTACCACTATGGGGAACCCTGGTCAGTCTGCCTTTGACCATTGCCCACTCAGCTTCTATTAGGCTACATAGAAATCTTTTTTACTTTTTCTCTAATCTGAAAAAGGGCGTTTCTTGACACCGGCATCGTGACAGTTATTTGCAGTTAGTCATTATTACTTACTCATTAAATTTATATCACACTTTATACCAGGTAGGCCTAAGGTACCGCAAATTATTTTCATGGCATCAAGGGTTACTTACAAGGCTTTTTTGCATCAATGGGTTCAATCATCTCTGGGTTCGGGGCACATTACTAGGCAAAACTAATTGGCTGTGCTCAGTAAGGATTATAAACATACTTAAAACAGACGAATATATTTCCTTAATTAATTTTATTAAATTAATTTAATGAAAAATGGCACAACTGAGATAGCAAAATAAATCTATTACAGAATAGTTACATGGCTTTATTGTCGGATCAAATTCTCAGATATCCTCTGATTGGATTGTCAATTGCAAAAATGCATAAAAGAAAATGTCCAGCACTTTTGCCTCTCTATATTTTCAAGAACCATTCCGGACGTATGAATGGTGATATCTCAAAAACTAAATCCAGTAACATTTAAACCGTACATTCTCAAGTATTATACATTCCAGTTTATTACATCAAAAGGGTAAAATTTGACAATTTTGGAAGTAATCTGATCTGATTCTCTTATCTTTTCCCAGAACTTTTAAAACCTTTACCCCACCGTGGCAAGTTCTAACACATTTAGAACATTACAATGGCCATTTCCTTAACCCATTTGCGGCGGGATGATGCCTCTGGGCATCATTGTGACGTTGGCGTCATGGGCGGGATGATGCCTTGATGCATCATCGCATAATTGGCATCGTGGGCGGGATGATGCCTCAAAGCATTATTATGTTGGTAATCACTGAAACCCTTATAGCTCAGGTATAAACAAACATATTTTAGCGAGATTTGGAATATATGTGGGGAATTATATTGGATTTATATGGAATAAAAATTTGTTGACATGTTTCCATGGAAAGTTTGTTAATTTCGTCATTGTTTACGTCATAAAACGCTGGAAATACTGACGCCGACAACGTTGGCGGCCGCAGACGGAGAGTGGTCCGACAGTCTTCCCTCCAACTGGGAAGACGATTTTCCCATCATTCCAAGACCCAGGAAAAGGCCCAGTAAGGAAGTTTCAAGTTCCTCTGACAGTATTCCATCAACTGATGATGAAGACGACACTCCTCTTATTAATTTGAAGACAGAGAAAACAGATTGCGGACGGGTATGGACCCAACAAAGCAGGAACGAACCCAGACCATCGCCAACTGCTGACTTCGCCGAGGAAACTGGGCCGACGACAGACGAAAAATCCATTCTAGGTATTTTTAATTTATTTTTGAGCCTAGAAATCATGACCACGATTGCTGAAAATATCAATAGCTATGCCGAAAGACAAAAAGACTGGATGAAATCGAGAAAACTATCATGCTTACCGTATGTATTTTTATTATATTTTCTAGGCTATGTGCTGCAAATATCACCATATTTTTCTGGTCGTGGGACTATGAATCTATATCTGGACGTCGTTAAAACTTTGTTGGCAGCTGCTGAAGTTTTGGGGAAAGGATTTTATGTTTTTTTCGATAATTTCTACACAACGGTATTTATGTTCGAGGATTTGTGTCAAAATTTTAAAACCTTTTGTTGTGGGACTGTTAGGAAGAATAGGAAGGGGTTGCCTAAATCTATCATGGTCAAAAAACACCCATCATTGAAGCTAAAAGGACAAATTATTTTTTCTCGATGTTGTAATTTATTATTATCAGCCTGGAAGGATAACAGAATTGTCCACGTATTGAGTGGTATACACGGTACTGAGATGTCAACTACAAAAAGAAGAACCAAAGATGTGAATGGATTCGGCTGTAAGGATTTCGATTGTCCAGTCTCAATAGTAGACTATAACAAATATATGGGAGGTGTTGATCTTTGTGATCAAATGATCAAATATTATTGCTTTGAACGAAAAAGTACAAAGTAGACAACAAAAGTGTTTTGGTACGTTTTAGAATTAATGAAAGTCAACAGCCACGTAATATATAATTTATTTAACGAAAAGAAAATTCCATCGTATGATTTCTGTACTATCCTTGCCGAGGAGTTATTTTCTGACGTTAGAAAACATAATTCCATTCCCCTTGCAGTTGTATCCACCCCCGAACAATTGACTAGAAAATGTTTGCCTGTTAACCTTGATAATAAGACCTGGTGTAAATTGTGCGAGAGAAAGAACAGAAGAAATAAGGAGAGCAAGAGACATCAAACTAAATATGGCTGTAATAAATGTCAAGTCCATCTTTGCCTCCCAACATGCTTTACAGAATATCACAGCAAAAGAAAACTAGAAGAATAATATTATGTTTACTTACTTGTACATAGATATGTTGAATGGTGTTTATAATATAAATAGTTCCATAATGACCAATGTCATTATGAATAAACTCCTTTGAATGTTATTCCCTGTTGTCTCCAATCTTTTCCAATAGTAATTCCATGAATAAAAATCCAATGGCACTGCTTGAATAAAATCCAATCTGCGACGATGTAGAAACACACACTATGAGCTGAGTACGAAGACCCAACACTGCCCATATCTCAATATGAAACATATCATAAGAGATTAAATTCCAGTGAGGCTCCTTTTTGTATTAATATGAAGAAATAAATATATAAGAATAAATATTCCAATCTGTGACAATGTAGAGAACTTTCAAATTCACCGAGTGACCCGATCAGGAGAACAGCTGATGATCTAGGTCAGATCTAGGTCTCTCGAAGGCCTAAAGCTGTGATGACCTATGTATAGTTTTCGGTGGATATTTCCATAATATCCAATGAAACTACTAAAAACAGATGTGTGAGGCCATTCTATATCTTGTTTCCGCTTTGTCAATGTTTCCTGATGAATACTTCAATGGGGATGTCGGTGAATAAAATATCCAATCTCCGAAAACAACTGCGCAGTTGGCCATGATGGAATCTCGTGCACTGACATTTGGGCGCAGCCACAGTAATATCCAACTAGATCGATCTAGTTCAGAATAATGAACCATGTCGATCACAAACAATAGTTCATGACATGATTTAAGTCCAGTGAGGTTCCTTTTCATATCAATTCCAAGAAATATATCGATAATGATGAATAATATTCCATGCGGGGACCGACTCCCTCATCAGCTGTTTCTTCTTCCATCTCCGTGACCTACATTTAGTTTGGCAATGTTTGGCAATGTTTTTCGGTCCAGATTTCCATAATATCCAATGAAACTGCTAAAAACAGATGTGTGAGGCCATTCTATATCTTGTTTCCAGTTGTTTTGCCGCTTTGTCAATGTTTGCCGATGAATACTTCAATGGGGATGTCGGTGAATAAATATCCAACTGCGGAGATGAAGGTGCCGGGTCGCCATCTTGGAAAATCTTGAAAGATGACGCTTGAGCAGGAAGATGGCAAATATCGAAATAATCACTCAAATAAACCATGTCAGCTTCCAAAATGGCCACGAAGAATAGTCTATACACTGATTTAACTCCAGCAAGGTTCCTTTTCTTGGAAATCTTCCGTAATATATCGAAAATGGCGAATAATCCTCCACGCGCCTGACTCGACAAGACCGGTTTTGCCGCCAGGCCGGTTCAATCTGGTTTGCTCCCATACATCACGCGAGATAACGTCTGGGCGAGACCGCATATGACGCTAGTTACCCGCTGCGCGGTTCCCGCCGCGAATGGGTTAATGTTCACCAACACCAATTCTCCTTAATTCCTCTTGGGGAATGAACCACTCTAATTCCATTGACATCATTACTTTTAGATTTTAAAAAAGATTTAACTTAGTGAGTCATAACAAGTAATATGCCTTTCACCATTACAATGGCTACTTATATACAGAACCATTCATGTTGTGAACATAGATTTATCTCATGCAAATGTAGGAAGCAATAGCTAGAAAAGACATGGTGTTTTTGCTGAAAATGTGAAAAGTGTTAGAACTTGCCCCGGTCTCCCCTACAATACAGCATCGTGTGCGCACAAGGTACAATACATTAGAGCATACACAAGTAGAGTGAGTAGTATAGGAGAAAGTTGTTTGTATAAGGCATGCATTTATGTCTTTTTGTGTGGTCAAAACTCACACCTACATCTCCATGATCCGGCATGTTATAATTTGCATCCTGACCTGCAAAATCTCCACTTTTCAGCGCCCGAAGCCATGCCAAATTATAGCAACCAAAATTTTCGAAGTGACCAGTAAGGAGGTGTGAGAGAGAGTGACCGGTGTAGTTCAAGGTAGTGGTGACTGGTTTGACCACTACACTCGGGGGAGGGGGCATCACGGCCCAACAAATAACTCCATTGATATTGGGAAGTAAATGTGCATCATATATATATATTCCTATAGCACCACAAATGTTTATAAATATCACTTCTCGTTGAATGCTACAATGACATTTCTTAAATACATGTACCAGTAATCGAATCTCTTTGATGCAAATTTTTTACTTTATAATTGTTGTTTCTTCAACATTGTATTATAAATAGACAACATCATAACAGACAAACCATATGCCCGATCACAGAACACAATGTACAAACAAACCCACAGCTATGGATCCAGTAAAAAACAAAAGACCCAGACCACTGGGATCTATATAGGCAGAGCGATCAGACACCAGGCGAACAGAGAAATAAGAAACACCAAAGCATCATACATCAGACAAGACTGAGAACAGAATAGTAATGAAACAAAATAAAAACATTCTGAGCAAGTGTTTTTGTGGGAAAACAGTAGAAACAAGTATTTATTTCGTTCCATCCATTGGTCAGCAAAGAAAGGGGTAGTTTGGCAGCCAACGTAGAGCAGGGGTATAGCGATCTAGGTAACTTAAAGCTCCATTCCCAGCTAATTTCTATACAAATCTCAGTTTTCACTTGTTAAGCTAACTAGTACACTGCCCCACCTTATCCCAATCGTTAAGGTTTCTTTCTTAAGGTTGGAGTTTAATATTTGAGAAGAAATACTCGTCCTCCCGTACTGGTGGTCACCAGTGTGACCTCCTTAGTCAACAGTGTGACCTCCTTAGCCTTGTTCCATACAGATAGTCGTTGACGGGGAAAATTCGTTGACAGACAGAGAGAAACATGGGGCTTGATGTGGCACAGAGGCGCCACATGTGACCATTCAGTGCATCTACAGAACTGTGATGATGGCTTCTATACATATCCCTGTGTGTTCCCGATCGTAAAAACACAGAATTTAGACATTAATTTTACTTTTCATTGAAACAGAGATAGATAACATTGAGTTTGGGAACTAATATGAATGTAATTCCAGAAGAACCACTCGATCTTAAATCCTGGGAATGCAGCTTTAAGTGGTCATGGATACTTCTCGTAAATGATTATGTAAATGTGTAATGCCATGACTTAACTCTACTTTTTATATGCTACTTACACATAATAATATAATAATAACATAATAATATATGCTCAAATGCACGTGTATGCTGCGCAAGCATTCTACACGCATTGTGCGCGTTCTTATACACAGGTAGGCCTATTATGTGTATGTTGTCCACAAGGTGGCAGTAAGAGTCTAGTAGACTGCATTTTATTCTCCTTTACTTCCTTATACCTTTATGTTACTACATCCAACACCTTTATTCTTATGTTAACGTTTCTGCTATCTCCAATGTCATATAGTAATGTCATTAAGGACCATAAGTGACCAAGCTTCATGCTAGGCGGAAGCTATTTGGACGCGGATCAGGCTGTTGCCTGCTTTTCCTCTCATTCCATGAGTGCATTGCTAAACGAAAATCCATCTTAATCTTTACTTTCTGCCTTGTATCTTTTCTTATCTTTTCGAGTCATACAACGATGTCAAGAAAGCATAGGATGGATTTGTTAGAAAATAATAGGCCTACAGAAATAGCAAACAATACGAGATGAAGGTCTGAAAGGATGAAACCCAATATAAGGAATTATAATTAGGGCTTTTATGAGATATAAGGACAAACATTTTATTTTATATTTCATTCTTTAATTAATATAACTTTGTATAGTACGGTAGGCCTATGTTATTTCTTTTAAGGTTTCCCCCGCCAAAGGCGGTAGGCCTACAAGCGCTGAAGGCGCTTGTACTGGGAAACCTTATATACATGTATATAGGTGCCACATTTTTGCCTGCTGTATAGCAACGTCGGCGTGCAGGGTATAAATAGAAAACACAACTCAGCATCCTGCCACCTAAATTTTAGACGCATTCGCGTAGGCCTACACATTGCGGGGATTTTACCCGATTTTACACACCTGCAAATTGATAAAAATCGCTATTTCTACTCAAAATACATTGCCAAGATGTTGAAATTAAGAACGGCATGATTTTCTACCCCCAAATATGTAGTTTTATCAACACTTGTATCTAAATAAAGAGGATATGGGGAAAGCTTTAGGCCCACTGTTAGACCTTCCTTAGACCTGTGGTGGTGGGGGTGGGGGTGCCCCCTTTTCAAAATCAAGCTAAGATATTCCTGAGATATTTTTAAAATATTTCGAGAGATGCCAACCCTCTTGGCTTGGCAGGAGACTTCCCGATTTTTCGGACAATTTGGCAATTCCTTCCGACCTCCCGAAATTGAATAAAAATCTCCCCAAAATTATTGATGAAATCCAATGTTTCCAATGTCACATCGGATCATCAGATCAATGGGGCGTTGTCTGTACTTCCTGTACAGTACATATAGGTAAGTTAATGACAATTCATTTTCGCACATATAATGCACTTGTCAATTGAATCCCCCACCCCCCCACCCCCGGGTACGTAGGGGAATGGTGGGGGAATGTCTGAGAAAACATTCCCCCACCCAGGCGGAGATTTCCCTTAGTTGACAGCAATATCAACTGGAGGGTGGGGGAATGTCCACCATTGCCCACTCTGTACCTTGGTTCCCAAGAGAGATTTGATGGTTTTCAGTGTGCATGGGCTTGCCTAGGCTAAGTTCCATAGTTCCAAACCTCCCCCAATATTATATACACAAAGAGTGTCTCCTTTGAACCTGACAGGGATTTGGCACCCCCTATATAGTGTTTCAACAGTGTCAGGCTTGAACTAGTCTTGCTGAACATGATGTGGGACTCTTTTTCCATGGTACCCTATACTAGAAATGTCAAGATCCTTTAGTGTTAGGGTTAGTGTTAGGGTAGGGGGTTAGGTTAGGTGTGGGGTGTGGGGTGGGGGGTTGGCTCATGGGAGGGAATTGTGATGTGTCCCTCCGTGACCATAGCACAATTGTACTGTAATACTGTAGGATAATAATAATCTACTGCAGCCACTTATACTCTGTCACTTGTAGTGCTCGAGCTGTACCTTGATCATTGTGATGTAATATTGTAACAAAATAGTTTACTACCACCATATGTACTCAGTCTGTTATATGAGACGAGCTGTACTGCTTGTTCCGACACTAGTACGACATGAAACTCACTACTCAAGTAACTTAGTAATAATGTACTTTATTACGAAACCCTTTACATGTACCTTCCACATTACCGTTATTATGTGGTAGGAGTTTGTGAAATCGAACTGTATTGCTCGATTAGATACCCTATGTTGTAAAAATTATCGCGCTGTTCTGCTCAATCTTCTAGACTAATTATTGATCTCTACCATTTTGTATCCTCACTAAGTCAATTAGTTACAGTAGTTATATTTAGCCTTCTACTTATTCAAAAATTCGGGTAACAGCCGGAAGAAATAGTGCCTTGTAGCACCATATTGGTATGTCGACCTATTGTCTTTTTTTACCTACTCTACTCATTCGTACCCCTCTGTACCTATGTATGAAGACAATAAACAACTTCTTATCTTATCTTATCTTATCTTAAAATGAGTCACAAGTCACAAGAAAATGATTTTGAGATATCATCATATTTGAAAAGATGAGATCAAGTGGATTCTAATGATAGTAAACAGTTGGACATCTAATAAGTATTTTAAGTTGAATGTTTTTATTTTTGAAAGAAAAATGGTTTGCAATATTTCTGGGTGGACATTTATGAATAAAGTAGCTAAATATCCATATAATATACGGGAAGAGCGATTTCTACGAAAAGAGGTAAAATAGAGGGGTTTCTTCAGGTAGAAAAGAGGGGTTTCTTTATGTAGAAAAGAGGGGTTTCTTTGTCTCACATGTTCTTGGAATTTGTTGTTTTACAAACCGTTTGACTCATCTGTAGAGTTCTGTCCACCCTCTCTGGAGGACGTTGTATATGGTTTGTATAGGTATCTAGGGTGAAAGTGTCATTTTGAAGCCTTTTCATTTTGAGGGATGATATCCTCAAAATACTTGAGTCGACCCCCATCATGCCAATCACCGATTAAATCATAATTAAGGGTTTGGGAGAGAAAAACAGGTATGAGAGACAGTGAATCGGAAATGGGGTTGGGACAGAAAAACAGGTATGAGAGACACAATTGCTAGTACTCTATGATATGACCATAGAAATGAATATATATATTTAATACGCTGTCTTAACATTTGGTAATGTATTCATGTTATGAGCAGGGCTAATATATAAAATATTCCAACAAAAATATCCTATATATAAGTCACTTTGAAAAATATCAGTTTTGCTACTTGTGACTCATTTTCCTGAAACACATCACAAATAATATTATACACAAAATATTAATTGATATTGATAACTATGTGCATGCTCATTAAGTTGTCATGATTTAAGAAATACTGGATGTTATGTCACATACCATTCGCCACTTCCCTCAGACATAGAAAACTGTAGGCTATGTCATAAAACACTCATGATGTTGAGAATTCATATCTGATTAGGAAAAATTCAAAACAATATTTTCTCCAGCTCTACAAAGCTATGTCAAACAAAAACACCATTTGTAAGACTTTTCTGAAAATGGCCCTTATATTTTTGCAATAACAGTTTCTGTCTAAAAGAAATGTCTCCCGAAAAATGTGCCCCAGGGGGTCGGGGATTTACAGGAATTTCTTGCCCTGGGGGGTCGGGGATTTCCTCAAATTTCCCAATAGGCCCAGGACATTCCCCTACCTACCCGGGGGTGGGGGGGTGGGGGTTGCAATTGACAAGTGCATAAGATTGGCGCAAAAAGACCCGATTGAACCAGAGAAAGAAATTGTTCCCTTTATCAAAATTTTGATGAATACGAATCACTTCATGCGACGGCTTGTCAGTTCGTGGAAAAGGTTAATTGGGTCGTTGAATGGTCTTGTAAATGTTGCATTGCATCATTGTTGGTTACCATCAAGGGTTCAAAGCAATCGCCAAAACTTATGACAGGAGATAACAGGAAGGAGGGAAATTCGCTATCTCACATTGCTTCTTCCTGTGAATGTACTCACCTCCTGACTCACAAGATCGATCCTGGCGTTTCATTACCTGATAAAGGTTAAGTAGGCATATGCAGCACTTCCTAAATCATGAAATATATTATTTGTAGGCAATTCCGGAACTTTCGATAGTCAATGCTTGGTTTTCAAAGTAATCAAGCTAAAAATAATGGGGGCCACCACTGAGGCGTTGACTCAATGGTGCATTATTATGTAAAACGCTGTCCAGCACGGCTTGAAAACCTTCTAAGAGAAAGGGAGAACACCTGCTGACTGAATCAATAGGGGATTTGAATAGCCGCCATTTTGAATCTTGATTCACATGGATGGACTTATGGGACTAACGGTACAGTTTAAAATCTGTAAAAAATATGCAAAATTCAGCATGGAATATTTTTACAATGCTCTAATGTCAACATCCATATGTTATACATGTTCTATGACACAAGTCTCCATCTTTCCCCTCATGCATTTGGTTTTCATAGCTCATTTAGACGAACTCTGATATTGGTGAAAATATTCCTGCAATTTTCGATAAAAACTTGCCAAATAGTTGTATGTCAGATTTCAACAGAGTCCATCCCATGATGCACTGTAACAGACATGCGCAGTGGCACATGCAAATCCCCTATTGATTAATAAAGTTCAACAAACAAACAAGCTGACAAGTAAGGTTTCCCTTGAATAGATAAACGCTGTGATTGGACCCTGTGATTGGATGTGACAGGGGAATCCCATGTTTTAGTCCATACAAATTTCCTACAATAAACTACCGCCTCCCCCTACCTCTTGTCGCTGGAAATGCCGTCTGTCTCCGCCCCCCAAAGCCAATATTACACACCGATACCGACTATATATATGACGACTCGCGTTCTTCTTGAAATCATAACTCGCGGGGGAATTCGTAAGGAATGAGAAAGAGTCACCTTTCTAACAATTTATTCGCGAAGGAAACATTGGTCAATTGAGCGCAGGAGAACATAACCAGACAAATACCTCTCGTTACATATAAATCGGAACTGCACACATGCAATTTCCTACATCAAACTTACGCAAGGCTTCTCCTTTTGGAATATAATTGGATCGTGTGTAGGTGTGGGATAGGCATTGAGAGGTTATATATATACATTTCTTTGTATAAGTACCAATAAGAGTCCATCTGATACATTCTTCAGTTGAAATTTCGTCGTTGGAGTCGCTACTTCACTTCTCCTCTTGTCTTCACCACATCGCCACGACCTCTCCAGTCTTCCTCTTCCTTACCTTTCCTTGCAGTGCGAAAGGGGCGCGTATCAATACACCGTGAATAGGCAGAGAGAACTTGAAGCAACTTTCTATAATGCACTTTTCCTGACACTTTTGGAGTAGTAACAGGTTGTTCCAGAGAAGAACATACATTCACACGTTCTTGCAACGAATAACATGCATTTGCGGACAAAGATTTTCGTTGGGACATTCCTTCTTCTAGAAGTTTTCCGAATCGGAGTGGAAGGATGTGACTATAATAGAACAAGATATTTGTTAAGACTCTGTAGTCGCGCCAGGAAAAGAAGCTCCGGTCCACCAAACCTTATATCATTGTCGAAAGCATTGCGTCAGGACAATCACAGCCAATCGTCTAGGAGCCAAAATGGTAAGTTACTTTTTTCTTCGTTGAGGAATATGGCTATATTTGCCATGTCTTTTAATGATATAATTATATATATATATGAATCTTTTTTTAATCTTCATAATCTCAATTTAAATGAGCATACACATTTCTGCATATATTTTGCAACCCAAATACTAAATTTAATTGTTAAAGTTATCACTTGCAAGCTTTTACTTGATGTACACGTGTGACAAAATCTGTTTCTAATATGTTTATAGATGTTTGAAAATAACCGCTCATATTCTGGCGACTATTTTTTTCGAGGATATTGCTTTAATATTCTTATCATGTCATATTCATAAAATCATTATACTATTCAATAAATGATAGGTGCACAGGTATATGATTCGTAATGTTGAAAGATCTAAAACAATTTAAGATACATAAAAAACCTACTCGGGTATTGAATCGTGGCAAAGGTAGTTGATTTTCGATAAACAAACTATTACTATTACACAATCTTTCTTTTTTAAAGTTCTGTACTCAATTTTTCAACAGCACGTACGAGTCGTGCGCTTCATCTTTTTAGAACATAATCTAAAGTAACAGTTCATGTGGTGCTATTAAGGTTGCCATTGTTGGTTTTCAAACTGTAGTTCATGATGTCCGGTTCTTCTCTTTACCGGAAATATCAGAGCACCGAATCACCTTAAAACGTGAGCTTATAGAACAAATGATAAGACACGCCCTTAAAGGAAATGACATCTAAAGGAACTTATGCTAGAGTCCCTGAAGCTTTGCCTGTCATCCGGACACTCCGTGTATAACTTATATTATTAATTTTGATCAATTGTGGAAATTACAACCACTAATTCCCTTCACATTTTGTGGTCTATCCATTCCCAGCTCATTCGAAAGTCTCCAAGATAAAATACTAAAGGATTTGGGCAAGTTTCTTTGTGATGTAAAACCAATCCTATTATCATATTAACGAGGATCTTTGATGTTAGATAATGCTAATTTGTGTAAAGGTATTGTAAGCACATGCATGAATCTTAAATCAGTTAATCAACTATATCATACTTTCTAGTTTGAGCTTAATGAGGTTATCAACGTTTTGAAACTCAAATAACATTTATTTCAAAACAACAAAACAACTATTCATTTTAGTGTACTCTAGCATTTCACTACCTTCAATATTGCGCTCTTTCATCTTAAATTTGGGCATCGATGACTTTGGAAATGTTAGGAACAGCACAGCCAATATATATGAACATATCAAGAGACATTGTCCTATTAATCACTCCAATCTTTAAATGTTTCTATCAATTAATTAGGCAAATACTATAAACCCCATAGTATATCAGCCTTAAAGGGTATCACGCACGATGGGGACAACTTTCCACTTTATATTAGTTCCTATTAATGTGATGAAGTTCCTCTTACAACTTAAAAGTTCATTCAATATTTTAATATAAAAGTAAACCGGTTGAAGTGGTGAGAGAGAATAATCAAAGCAGGGTGCCACTGGAGCTGCATCCAGGCAAAACACGGTGGTTTGTGACGTCATGTGAGGTAGTTGTACAGCTGGTCCTGCATGGGTCCAGTGCTATACACACTGAAAGGCCACTAAGGATAGGAAAACTCCATGTTTTTATTGCCAATACCTTCAGTATGGTAAGCATAAGTGTAGCTTACTCTCATATGACTGGATTATTCATAACGAATTGTACACATGATTTCTAGGGTAAAGAAAAAGTTATTTACATATTCACTGACCACTCTGAAGCCAGTTCTCAACATATGGAATTCTATCTTGATTGGGACTAACCACAGTTATGTGACACCTCTGCATAGTGCCACATGACCGAACCCCCTCATCTCCAGTGGTTCAAAGCGTATAGATGGGTATCCCTAAATTGCCACTATGGAACAGCAAAATAAATAAAACTAGGAGAGTTTCGGAAAAATCCATGAAAAGCTGAGGAAATAACCCCCCCCCCCCCCGCCGCCACACACACACACACACACACATTTTCAGTATTCAAATACCGGTATTCAATTCAACAATGTTAAGGACAGAAATTGAGAAAAATAAGCTTGGTCGATTTTGCTGGTAACCCAGTTTCAAAGTCTAAAAGTTTAATGGGATACGTTGAGTAAGACAACAATGTTTATGAACCAAATATGCGGGTTCCAACATACGGTAGTTATATCTGTGGCTACCATAAAATCATCCAAAATCATCTCATTTTGTTTTCATCCCATCTCATTCCATTCAATACTACCGTTTTCCTAAATTGATGTTCCTACTCAGAACAA
Source organism: Sthenelais limicola (assembly GCA_942159475.1). Taxonomy (NCBI): domain Eukaryota; kingdom Metazoa; phylum Annelida; class Polychaeta; order Phyllodocida; family Sigalionidae; genus Sthenelais; species Sthenelais limicola. The sequence goes on along the minus strand of OW804097.1, from coordinate 62,049,273 downwards.
AGAGGAAGCCAGAAGCAGGGTGAAAAGCAGGTAGTATCATACAATAGATAGTATTATACCCGATCCCTGTAATAATGGCAGTGCTGAGCAAAGGCCAACACTATTTTGTATAACTTTTCTGGATAAATAAAATCATCATAAAAAAATTAGAAATGTATTTCAGACCATACTGGACTGGATAGTATCCCACAGAAGTTGTGTTTAGTGTATTTGAAATGTCTGTACTTTGTAGAAGCACCTTGGAATGTTTTGATTTGATTGCGCCCGGCTGTGGCTTTTTAAACTACCATTTATTTCTTATATTTCCTTTATCTATGTTACTATAATATTGCTTGTGCAATTTTCTAAATGCGATTGTGTTACACACTCCGCAGTATATTTTTCCTTGATATCAGCTAGGACCGAGTAAAGTGTATGACTACATAATGTTTTCAGCTGAATAAATGTTTTTAAAACAAACCGAACGTACCAGTCTAGGTTGGGAGCTGATTTTCTTCAAACTGAGGGAAAGCATCTCTCTCATAACAGCAAAATGCCATTGCAATCCCATTAGTTGCTTTACTCCAGGCATTAGCGCAGTAGGCGTCCAATCACTGACACACCATTATTATCTGATGTGAGAGGCTCTGAGCCTATACTGCACACTCCGAGATTTAACATAAATCAAAAATCTCGAGAGTGAATTAAAAGCTATTGCAAAATAATAAAATTATTTCTTTTTTTAGCATATTCAAATTCAGGTTCTGCATTAAAAACATTGAAATTATCAATATGGAATCTATTCTATGCGGCGCATTGACATTTCCTTTGAACAACGTATTTAGTCGTAGACACCGTATCTTTTCATTAAGGCTTCAATAGATTTGATTTAGTTAACATTGTCTACTTGACCTGACCTATTAACTCGATCAGAAAGTTTGACAAGTTAATTTGCTACGTTCGGCAAATAGCCCTACCAACACACAGAGGTGGGGCACTCCAAAATGTCAATTCTAGGAAGGCGTTGCTTTCTTTATTGCCACAAAAATCATAGCAACCACTAATTGATAGGGAAATTTCCCGGAGTTGATTTGTCCAGAGGTACTGGCTCGTTACTGCGGCGTTTATCAGTTATTCTTTGTTATGTCACCCATGGGCGGAAATACTACATGCAGTATATTCACCTGGAGGTAGTTAAGAGCATGGTTAGGATCCCAGTTATATTTCAGGGCGTATTCTTTCGCAATTCTATAATTGATAATTAGATAGCATGTTTGCGCTATGGTGGACGTGTGTTTTATCCTGCATTTTTCTTGTATATAAATCTACGTGTGAAAAGGTTGATAATAACAACTGACAGTAATGAATTAGTAGATGGTTAATAGACAAGCATTGTTCCACTGGTCGGAATTACCCGTCACATAGGTTTTCAAGCACATAGGTTTCCATAGGTTTCCATAGGTGTTCATAGGTTTCCATAGGTTTCCATAGGTTTCCATAGGTTTCCATAGGTTTCCATAGGTTTCCATAGGTTTCTCACGCAAATGTATGCTATTCCGACTTGTCACAACTTGTCACAACAACAAGCCCAATTCTTTTTCTAAAATCATAGTGTCTTCGGTGTTTATTAGTACTGAAATTATATTTAGATGTAAAATATTGTTTATTGAATTTATACCTAGTATTATATCATGGACATGTCTTTTTGATATTGTATAACTAAGAACAGGAATGTCTGATAAGAGCATCAAAAGATGTAATGTTATCTCCTGAACAGAAACATATTAAATCTTATTTTAATCTTTTGTTAGATCGTCCAGCGACCGCCAGACATGCAAAAAGGGACTTTATTTGAAAGGGACATCCCCGCTTTATGATTTAAAAAAAATCCATTTGAGGCCAATATAATAATTCAAATACATTTATATGAACATACGCGCTATCCGACAGGGATGTTTTCAGGCGTTGCCTTGTTGATAAAAAAAGTACCTATCCTACATTTATATCTCTACAAAAACAATCTAGAACTCAAAAAATGCCAAATGTTACATACGATTATTACATTATAGTTTGCCTTAGTTACTTCTATACGAATCTACGTTTTTACTAAATCCTAGTTATATGAATAGTCCTATTCCTTTCTGTTTTATTTTCTTGATGATCTGTCTGTTCCAATGACGAACCGGGAGGGAATATAACATAATGTTACGCTCTTCCTCGCTATATCTTTCCCTTCGAAGAGTGCGATCAAAAGGTTGACTAGAAGTTTTATAACGAACAGAACGCATACTATTTCACTTCTAAACTCAAACGCATGGCATGAAATTCAGAATAATACTTACCGCGATAATTAGCGATGAGCAGAAGTTCACAATTATTGGCGCTCAATCGCGTGTGTTTTAGTGTGAGCGATATTAACATTTGCATGTTTGATACAGTCCATAAATATGAACATCTAATTAATTAATGCTCAACGCCGCTTAAAGCACTGACAACTGACACTGTTCACAATGTGATAATGAAATCACATCAAGCATAATAGATCTTCAATGCTACAAACGAATCTCTGATAAAGGAAGTAGACGAGGACACGAAAGCAACGGATTACTCGCCGATATTTTCAACTTCTAATAGTGATTTATTCAATGCCTCAAGAAAGTCTTAAGATGTGTGGATAAGACACTATACTGTGTTTTATTCCGCTGATATGAGATTTATATAATGTGTCATTCCTTCCAATACCATTTATAAGTAGATTGAGATATATACATAGTCACCTGGACACCAAGATATATTATTTACCAATTATCCTTTCACCAGGAAGGTATATTGTCCCTGCTTTCACATACTATACTATGATGTGTTAGAGGAAAATGAGTCACATGTCGCAAGAATTGGATTTTGAGATTTCAGCATATTAGAAAAGATTAGATCAAGGGGATTCCAATGATGACAAGCATTAGGATATCTAATAAGTCTTGGCGCTGGGTATGACCATCAAGTGCCTTTCTATCTCTTTTCTCTGTCTCTCTCTCCCTTCTTCTCTATCTCTATTTACTGGGTATGATCATAAACTGCCTACCTCTCAGCTCTCTCGCCCTTGATAAAACCATATTAAATGTGTTGATAAGGGCGTAAAGCAACCAATGTCACTTACTCATCACTCTAATAAGTACTTCTGTATTTTTTATGCATACAGAAGTTAGGGATATATCTTGATGGTCAATCACCAGTAAAGAAGCTAAATATACTCCCTAGGATAACCTCAGATATGCATAAATACATTCAATATACATCCTTGAGATTGCTACATTTGTTCATGCTACTACCACCATTAACCCATCCAATATTGAAAACATTCTGAGCAAGGGTTTCTGTGAAAAAAACATTTGAAAAATATCCCTTTTGCGACTTGTGACTCATTTTCCTATAACATATCACATTATTTATAAGCAATGTTGACCGTTCCACCTCCAACCTATCGCATCCATGAATGATGTTATGCCTACCGTGACATCATTACTATAGTTCTACCCTAGAGAATCACCAGGGCTACCCATGTTAGCGCTGGAAGTGCACTTGTGGCGAAACAATGTGTTGCCTGGCTAGGAACTGACTACTGTCTGAGATTGTGTCCATGTTTGTCCTGCCAAATAAACACACTTCTTTTAGGGAATTAGGTCTGGGGTTTATTGACACTTCCACCTCCACTTGTATGGGTGGCATACAAGTGGTCAAATCGTCAGAAAATGTACAATCGGCAGCTCTATACATTTAATAAGTTCTTCTAAATTAGTCTGAAGAATGGTCAAAACTAGGTATATCTGAATATATTTGGTATTGCCTGGATTCTAGCAATCTGTTCGGTTGTGTTAAATTCAAATTTGGAAGTCATTTTTGTCTTGATATTTGAGAGGATTGATGAAAGCGAATTGTACATTTTCTGACGACTTGACCAAAAGCGCCCAAAAGATGGCAGCACTAGTTGCCGTCTCGGGAACTCTCCTGAGAGCATGCGCAGGCGCCCCAGACCCACAGGTTCGGGACAAGGTAGGAGAGAGGTTGCCGATTTATTGCATCTAACTTTTAAAAAACCCATGTGACGAACAATTCCAGTTCCGGAATCCTCATCCCCTTCCTATAATACTACTGCTCATATAAGGCCGTTGTCAACAGAGCTGTAGAATCAACGATTTCGGCCACTTTTCACCACTACGCAAGCGTCGGCCCTCCTTGTAGGCCTATCACTAGCAAACTTCACCCACTCTACCACTACAAAACCCCATAGCTCAGTGGCTAGAGCACTGGACTCCGGACCAGAAGGTTCGGGGCTGGCACCTCGCCCGGGTCCATCAGCTTTTTTTTTATCATCCTCTACTTGTTGGGCCGTGTAGAGCTGTCACTCTCTACACGGCCTGGATGGGACGGAGGCGGGGACGGAGGGTGGGTTTGCACTGCGTGGTGATTTGAAAAACAAAATATCCATAATAATGTTTCACTGTGTGCTAAGAAAAACGGCCTAAATATATCCAAATAACATTCGCAAAGCGCCGACTAGCAGCTGCCACTCACTGGACGGAACGCAACCTATATATGCTGTTGCACGACACCACAAGGGTTTGGCAAGGCTTAGTACACAAAACCACCAATATTTCGGGACTCATTCCGTTCTTCAGCTCGTCTTGACCCGATTATGAACCTACAACCTAACTAGACAGTGCACCAGGCTGGCTCAGACAAGACAGTATATCCAAAGGTCAATAAGTACTGTATTATTATTGGCAATTTTATGCACATTGCACCAATAAACATGTTCTATTGGGCGGTGCTTGCACAATGTACCATTAAACATATCTAATTGGGCAGTATTATGCACACCACATTTAAGTTAATCAACCATTGGTCACATGGACCATATACACATGTAAAGTAATGCCACATTGGCTAAAGGTCATGTGACCCAATTAATAATTACCCATTGGTTATGTCATGATATAAATATATGTCCATAAGCTCAATAAATCACTCTAAGATCTGAATAATAAGAATAAAAGTAATTCCCATTGAATCCATGAATATACTTGTGTACTTTAAAACTTCACGACACTTTGCTTTAGAATGGTATATATATATAATAATATGCATAGTATTGTAACAATTTGAGGACGGGCGGAGGTGTGTGATTTTATCCTACTGTTCTTATGTTTGACTAAGCGTTTGGCAGCACACGATTATCTCTTTTATTTGCCTCTGGTCTAACGCTCGTCGCGAAGGTGACGCCAGGGGGCGTATTGATCTGTAGAGAGTTCACCTGTGAAGGAGGCGGAATTGCGTGGTAGGAATAAAAATCTGATTTAGACCTAGAAAGCTTACCCACGACTCTATTGCATACATGGGGGTTTCGGCCGATTTTTGTTAGAATCTTTTTTTATTGGCCCAGACATTTAACACAATACAAATACAAAACGCAGTTGTATTCTTACGTTGCCATAGGAAAAGTTGTTAATAATTATCAAATAAATACAATGTGTATTCAGTATAGTATAATTATTTAGCTTCTAGAAACATTTTTAAAGTCAATGCGATTGGGTCTGTGTTAACCACCAAAATGAACAAGGCTGTAATCGTCTGTCATGAACAATTCCCCACTACATCCCCTAAAAGGATGGCATCTAAAAGCAAACTATTATACTCAAGATAGTCAATTATTTTTCTCTCGATGCAATTCTTTGACTCAAGTTTTAAAACAATTACCCACTTTTAAAACCGTTTCCGGTCCGAATCGTCGATTGAGTAAAACATTATGATGGCTTTAGGTTGATGAGTTCAAGTTGCACACATGAAAACCCTTTTTTGCCGGGCACAAATCAGTCAACCGTGCTATTTTGGATATATTCACGGCCAATGTGACAGATTTAGTTATTAAATAAACCACTTTAAACTGATAGAAAGGAAATGCGTTATACAATGAATGCATCCTGACAACAGTGCCTTACTTATTACAGTGGGAAATCTATGTTGCTGTGAGATCATACAGACACCACCAACTTTGCATGAGTTGACCTCGCGATAGATGGAGCAGCAGGGTATCAAGGTCTAGAGTTCCCACCTCGATCGATGCTCTTAAATCTGCTATGCTGAACATGATATAACATGCGTTGGAAATACCACTTGTTCATCTGCCCCACCCTTTCTGAGAGAGTGTATTATAAGACGCGGATACTAAATATGTTTTTTTGCGAAATACGTTTCTTAGAAAAAAACCCAGATTTATATGCCTTTTCGACCAGAGATCTTTGCTGGCATGGGAAGATTTAAGGGCTTTTTGATACGGTAACAGACAAATACGTTATCAACAACTGATCACCATCGTCACAAGCATCAACATCATTCGATAGATCTATAGTATAATTAAGGAAGTCCATAAATTTAGTATTCTGCATTAGGCCTATATCATCTAATGTTGGAGAGCTTCTTCCAGGATAATTTTATTCCAAACATAACCATTATGTCTATATGCAGAATTCCATGGCCCTAAAGCCGTATTTGGTGGCTGAGGCCAAAAACGATTTCAATCATTTTGTAAGTTCTGAAATAAGTTGGACTTGTTTAACGTTTGCCAAAGTTTATAATATGCACATTCTGTATGAGCGGTGTAAAAACAGGGTGCACTAACAGAATCGTTATTGTACACGAACAAATCAAAATTTAATTAGTTTTAACTGTTAGATACTTTATGGCGATTTAGAACCAGAGACAAAGTGTTATGTTAATATTCTTGTTTATAGGGCATATACTAACTAGCAAATGGAACCCGGGGCTAGACATTGAACAGTTATTGGACGAGATTCCGAAAGAATCGAGTCCAACAAATATTTAATCAAGCTACTCGCCCCGACTTCCATTCTCTCAACAAAATTACAGTTTCTGGAGTCAGAAATTCCTAATAGATTACCTCTATGTGTTGGCGTACACCAACTATCATATTTTTTAAAAAAAATTGTATTCAGGTTAGTTAGGTTTCATCAGGTAGATAGATAAGAGCTCCCCAGATCACCGGGGTGGTGGTCGTCCTCTGGGCTCGGAGAAGTAATGAACTATCTTCTGTTGGTAGTTTATGTAAACGTTGGACCTATTCTAGGACAAATCACACACTATATTATATACACCAATAGAAAAATCAAACTGTTCTACTATATAACAACTTTCCATACATAAACTAACACATATATGCTGTTCCCTTTATCACAAACTCTTCTTAATGCGCATAAATCTTTTATTATCTTTTATTATGACGCCATGCACAATGCACCTACAAGTGAGCATGACTTCATGCAGTGATACGTACTAAATCCAGCGCTTCCCCCTTTTTATGCTAGGTGACGCCACCATAGACCACCAAGTACCATGTGGACTCAGAGTGGACTAACACGTACTATTCTTCACTTCACTACTATTCTTCTGCACTGCCTGGCCACATATATATTATGTCGACGGAAACTATATTAAATGTATGTTTTGTTTTACCTTTCTAGAGAACTACTTATTGAATATTCTAAAAGGCGTCGACAGAACGCAAACCGAGAGAGAGCCTGCGGAGTGGCAGGCACATCACGATGGGGCTGACAAGTTTTTCGACGAGTTTATGTGGTTACCAAGAAGACAACGGCGTTCTATTCTCATGCAACACGTCTTGGATACTTGCTGTAAAATGCATTGCTCGTATGATAATATCAGTTCAATATGCACAGGAAAATGATGGTGTAGGCCGAAGCACATGTATAAAGCGCATACGACTCTCAGTGCCTCTACGATGCGGTTAAGAACCAGAGGGAGCCACAGTACAGGAAGAGCTGCAAAGATGAGAGCAAGATAGCGCAAAGTAGGACTAATCGAAACAAGTATCATTTCTTCAACAGTCCTCATTTCTATTAAAGTAGTCCTTTTAAACTTAAGTCAAAGCAGTCAAGGTACAATCTGTCAACATTGTTGAATAAAAGCTCAAGAAAAGACATGTATATATTCTGGATGCCAGGCTGTTACTTAGAGGTAACGTAATTTGGTTTTGGTAGAATTGTTTCTACTATTAAAAAATACTAATCTCATTGATGGTAATGGCGTGTACGTACCATCAAAACTGCTCCCGAGCGAGATTGATTGATTGTAAGATTAATAACAATAAAGATACGAAGAACTTAGGCCTATAAGGGAGAATGGTGCATTTGAATCGTTCGTTTTCATTTTTTGATTTAGAATTTGAACTCAAATAACGGTTATAACTGCAATGTTTATTGCCAGAAGACACCAAGTAACGTTAGTATTAAGTTTAAGGTGAATTTAAATGTTGATATCCATTCGTTGGAAATGCAGCGCCCCTCTCCCCGGTACTTTCATTCCTACTTAAAATAAATGGATTTGTGATCAGTATATGAATAAAAGACCCATTTATTTTTTATTATCTATATAGACTCTTGTTTAGACTGACAAAATATTCACTTGCACATTGAACAGCTTCCAACATTTTATTTTTTAATTCACTATATTGATTAAGCTTATACATCAATGCTAATAATGCCAGAGTAAAGATCAGCTCCTCAGGTCACCATAATGTTGGTCTTCCCACGAGCTCGGAGGCCTGAGCGGGCAAGAGAGATTTAAAGTGCCACTTGCCGCTGGGCTTCTGATTTCCGGAAAGTTTGCTTGAATTTCGGATAGGTGCTAGATCATTATATCAGTAATCAAAACCCTTAAGGATTAATGTAAGGAAAAAGTGGATTATGAGCATATAGGATTTAAAACTTGATTTCGCCATGAGCCGCCGGCCGGTATTCTTTCCAAGACACAGGACAGTTGCTGACCTAATTGCGTACTTCTTATGTCGCTTTAAGAGGATGGGACTCTGGTCTCTGTGAGTAAGTGGTTCCTGACTCCTACTTAGTACTCAACCATCCACTATAGTCATTTGGCAGCTACGTGCTACTTCCTTCAGATTTGAATAGACCAAGCGACTCAACTCCACTCTAACTATTTTGCAAATATCAAATAATCCAAGGAATAAATAACTGTGATAATCCACCCAAATGATCGTACCTATGTAATTCAGGAAAATCCGCTATTACATTTAAAATTGACATTCAGTCAACATAGTGATCTTAGCCACTTTAACATAATGTATTATTGTCTAATCAAAACGTGCTTGAAGACGTGGACCAGCAAATCACAAAACAAAATATGCAGTCATCATAACTCTCTCTTTTAAAACGCGGTGGAGGCTTACTGAGATCTGCGCGTGAAAAGGGAGGGATGGGGAACCAGTTAACTTAAGGCAGGCCGCCTGGTCCCGGGTTATCCTTCCCTGTTATAAACGCGAGAGAACTGAGGAGACAAGTGGGCCTGGTCCCAGGGTAAAGCATGCATGTGTTACGTAACCCTACCAAGCTGTCAGTGGTTGCATTCGGGAAGCATGGTGGTCCAATATACAGACCTTAGTGGTTGCATTTGGGGTTGTATGAGTAGTGTGGCGGGGGGTTGGAAGTGGGGGAGGGGGGATGTGGGATCAGGGGGGAGTGATCACAGTATTTTTTACATAAAATTTGCTTTTGCTTTCATTATTTATTTTATTTTTTTTTTTTTTTTTTTTTTTTGGGGGGGGGGGGGGGGGGGGGGGGAGGAGCGGGGGTGCTCATTGTACTTTGTGCATCATTCTCCTTACTATGTTATTATATTAATTGAATTTATAGGTGGGGGACAGGTGGGGAAGGGTGTTGGGGGGCAGGCATCACAATATAGGTTGGGTGGGGGGAGGGGGGGTGAGGCTTAAGGTTTCTTTTGATCATCACACTTCACTCCCTGCTACCATTCCCAATACATACCAACAACCCCCAAGTCTCAAACGACCTACTCCAGTTGGGGGGGGGGGATAAAAGGAGAGGAAGAGCTGGGGAGGTAGACTCTTATATCTGTCATTCTCATCTCTCCTCTCCCTCTCTTCTCTTCTCCTCCCCTCTCCCTCTCTCTCAGTCCCTCCCTTCCCCCCTCTCTCTGTCCCAATCCCGAGTAGCCCAATCCTTGAATAAAGGCAAGGCAAAAGAATATTTCACAGGTAGATCCTTCACAGAAATTAAGGGCGAATCTGGAGACCCTGGACATCGATCCAAGAGCACTTTTAACCATTTATAGAGGCATAAATGGTCCACACTGCCTCTGTCCCTCATCCCCCCTCTCTCTCTGTCCCTTCCCTCTCTCTCTCACTGTCCCTTCCTCCCCCTCTCTTTCCCTCCCCCTGTCTGTCCCTCCCTCTCTCTCTGTTCCTCCCGCCCTCTCTCTCTCTGTCTTTCTCAGAGAAAATGTACCCGTCCACACATTACTCCTCAATGAATTTTTAAAAATAATATTAAATCCTTATTTCTCTGTAATGCTGACATGTATGTGATTCATTTGGTATTAAAGACAAGCTAGGATGAATTGGCTTTCCTGCATAGATGTTACAGTACATGCCATTTAAAATGTATTTAAAATTTAAAGGGCTAGAATATAGCGCCAGGGTAAAGTTTTCTGACCATTTTGTCAAATATTTTCCACATATATTGTTCATATGCTTAGAATACTCAGGTACTAAGTTGGGAAAGAAGAATAATAATAATCATTTTTTAAAGACATTAGGCCTACTACCCTGAAGTAGGCACCCTGTGATTTTAGCCATTTTTGGCAATCAAATTAATATCTCCAAATGAAAAAAAAATCCAGCAAATTGTCACATTCCTATAAGAAGTAGAAACACAACTGCCTCTACAATCCAAGTGCCGAAGGCACTTGTCTTGAATTCAAAACGACTGTATAGAACATCTAGGCCTATATACCTTAAATGAATCGATCAATTTTAAAATATTGGGAAGGAAAACGGGTAACTTATTACCAGGGCTCAGCACACACACAGTAAGGTCTATCAGCTCAGCCTCCGAATATGGCTAGAAAATGATTTTCGTTTCGGATCTTGGGCACCACTTTTTGACACCAGTTTCCAATTGCTAATACTATATATTATTAAATCCCAAAAGTTCTCCATGTAATTCCTGCCAGTTTCTGAGACAATCAGCATTGATTCTGGCAGTGCAAAGCCTATGGGGCCAAAAGCCTGGATTCATTTTTAAGTGTAAATCTAATAATATCATTTATTTGATGAACCTTGAATTTCGGGTCATACCAATGGTTTTTATATGGATTTCAGACCTCCAGATTCTCCCAATTCTGAATCTGCCAAATACCACCCTGTAACCTTTGAGAATAATCTTTTATTGATGTTTTTTATAAAAAAAAACCGTTAAAAAGAAATAATCTAATCAATTTAAAAATATTTACTCGCCTTAGAATTAAGTGACTGATATCAATCGATAGGAAATAGTGTGCCCTAAAATAGTTTTTATTTGACCTAAGATGTCAGTGCATTAACTCCTGAGTTATTTGCAAAAGACCTCAAAATGACCTTTGACCATGACCTTTATATATTAGGTCTTTTGCAAATAATTCGGAGGATAATGCACTGACATCTTAGGTCAAATGAACTCATTTATAGGGTAGGCTTTTGCAAAATCGAGGGAGGTGACTAGCCATTGGCCTTTGGCCTTTAGAAGATTCTAAATATGATACAATGTCGTTAATCTGCCTCACAGCAGTTCCAATATTTCTACCCTTTACAAAACCAAATTGATCTTCTCGTATGATGTTGGGGAGAAAAGCAGAAAGTCTATTCGTGAGGGTCTTGAATATTATCTTATAATCAACGTTAAGTAATGTGATGGGCCTCCAATTTTTAATAAAAGTGGCTTATCTCATTTAAATGGGTAGTCATGAAATCTCGATAAACCTTTTCAGTGTAATCATATAGAATAGGTCTGACAAAATCTGGAGTAGAAGGCACTAACTTTGTGTTTCCATTCAATAATTCTAGAATAAGTGTAATGAATGGACCAGAAGCATCTTCTATACCTATTTCAGATCACAGAGTAAAGGTTTCAGCCACCATAAGGTGTTGGCCCCACACACGAAATGGAGAGGAAAGAAACTAATTTCTGTCTTCTTGACCAATCACCACCCTGTACCAGTGACCACACCCCAAAATAGAACCACCAGTGTCCTGGGCCCCGACCAGGTGTTGCATAACTCCAGATGTCAAACCAACGCTCACTCTTGGATTTTCATGTGCACATCGAAATGAATGTGTTTTTACAGTCCAAATTCACTTGTAAGTGGATACCCTACTTAACACACTAACAGCTTGACTACAGGGGATTAAAGGGATCTTGCATATTAACACTAGGCATACCCATTCATGCATCACATTTTAGCTTTACTTTAAAGTGGCTAAGATAGTTAAAATGAGTAGTCATGGAATCGTGTGAAACTTTGTCAGCATAATCATATATGATAGGTATAGCAATATCTGAAGTATTGAGTATCAGCATTGCGTTTTCATTCAATGATTAGTGAATATGTGTAATGAATGGGTCAGAACCTAAACCCACGTCAAATCCATGAGGAAATGGCTTTGGAGACCAGGAGGTACTGCCAGATTTAGCCCTGGTGGCAGTAATGGAACTAGTGCCCTTTGTACTGACCAGCACCGACCTAGGGGTTACATAATTCCAGATGTCATCCCAACTGACAGTTTGAATATCGGGTTGGAGTGCAAAAACGATTTTGCTCTCTATTTTACCAAATATCTGATATAATATGAATGTTAGAGTTTTGATATCCACAGGAGTTATTTAGGAGGGTGAGGTGAACCAAATACTAGAAAATGAAGTAGAAATTCCGTTACTCGATAATCTAGCCCTCAACAGTGAGAAGTGTCACTTTAAAGTAGCCCACTGAAACTGACATACACCACACTGTAAAAACAAAAATTCCATTAGCCATTTATTAGACAGTTTTGTATACAAAATGTGTCTATAATGTACAAGTTCGTGTATGGCGGGCCATGCGGCCAAAAATTCAATATCTAGAGATATCTCCAAATATTCGGAGATACCTCCAAATATTTAGAGATATCCCCAATTATTTATCGATATCGATAAATATTTACAGATACATACACATACATCTGTAAATATTTATCGATATCAATAAATAATTGAATCAGCTCTCTATATATATTTATGTACATTTCCAGATATCTATATCTGTAATTTCCGAGGATGTGTCATACATTTACAAACAATTATATACTTATATCCTAAATGCCTTTCCGTTTATTGTGTCACCTATGTATCTTAATCTAAAATTCAATTTATAAATACTTATCAACTCTATTCATGAAAAGCATATTCCTATTCAATCACCCTCTAAATATTTTTGATATCTCCAATTAGGAGAGATCCTAAAATGTCATTACAGATACATTGCCTTCTTACTTTGCTAGCCTTGGAGATATTTACAAAATATCAAATGTTCGTGCAAACCCATAGAGACAGAAAGCCGGAGGAGAATGATATCAGATACAGTCGTCTGACGTATCACCAACATAACTATGAATTATACCCACAGTGAAACCCACCCCAGCAGGGGACATAGCCTGAAATTCTAAACGCATAGATGTCCCCAAGTGTTTTATATCAACTGGAGACTAATGATTCTGAAACAGTGAACAATGTCCAGGAAGGTAACATGTATGAATAGGGACTGACAGGTACATGTTATGTGGTAAAGTATGTCTATATTGACACTTGTATAGTTCGGTGTTTGTTGCAGTAAATTTAACATATTCAGCACTGTTGAATTTGATGTTGCTTTAGCTGACTTCGGATTTAAAATATGTGGTGGGCCTTATTTATCAAAATTGCTCTTGTTTATGTCGTAGGGTGATTGTATAATTTTAACAACTGTATGGGCACTTCTCACGTCGACAGAGTTCCTAGACCTGTATTTCATGATAATGAGTCATCTAGAGAAAAAATTTGCTTAGTATCTGACTAAATCCAGTTTTGCTCAATGCTAGATGCATATGGGCATGGAATAGAAGCAAAAACAGAGAGAATTTACTTCCATTTGGCCCGAAATGGTGGCAAATCTTGATTTTTAAGAGAATTTTTCAATGAATGATATTAAATGATAATGTTTATTTTGCAAAATATATCATTTAACAAATCTGTCTTTGTGGGTACATAACAAGTGGTCGTAGGTGGTCACCATCACCAAATATGACCACAATGCAATGAGAATCCTAATAGTTATGGAATTTTATCATTTGGGGAAGGGTTGCATCATCCCGCATCACGTTTTATTATAGGCACTGGCTGAGAAATTTGAGTTATAGTAAGGGTAAAAATTAATAATGATATAATTCAGTATGTATTCTGAGGTTGAAAAATAGGGAAATAAGACAGAATTTCGAATTCATTTGTTTTTTATGTCTGAAAAGAGATGGGTTACTGAATTTTGTGTAATAGGAGCGTCATCCCGGGAACGCATTTCAACAGCCTATAAAAAAGTAACAAATTGGATTTGAGCATAGATAATTTAGCAAAATATATAAGAGACATAATTATGTGTTTCGAATATGATATTAGGTATTATTGTTTTGTTGGAAAAAATATATATTTAAGCCCTATATATTATGAGACCGTCATCCCGCGTCACGCTGCGTACATTTGTGCGTATTTTGTACGCACATTAGGGCCAAAACTTATGGAAATAGGTATAATAAGTATATATTTCCTGAAAGAGGAATTTTTTTTCTTCGTAATGATATAAAAATTATAGCAATGACATAATTTGTGATCACACAGTGAACGACGGAATGATGTACATCATTATTTTATCCAATTGCATATCCCAATGAAATAAAACCAATACATATTGTATGGGATCGATTCCAGAAATTTAACTACAATTTTGATGTTTTTCATGCTTATTGTTTATATCATATCATTGTCAATTTTGATCGTATAAACCTACAAATGATATGTCTGTATTCCTAAGAACACCCTCCTCATTTATAAATAAACTAAAAGATTATACGAATATTATTTCTACTGATTCTCATATTTGTTGCTAGTATATTATTGTAATTTATACTTGATAATGCTGTGATAGTCCACTTTTCGGCAAAATTATATTATTTTACCTAAATGCAGTGGATATCTATGGTTATACTTTGGCGAATATTTGAGATTTTTACAAAATTTCAAAAACATTAAATATCCCGACATGTCTATCTGACTGTCCTAAAATTGTATGCTTATACAACTATATTACCTATTAATAGGAATATCACGCTTAGACTTTGATATTTTGTTTCCAAATGTAAATAGGGCCATTGTCGACGTTTCATGAGAAGTGCCCGTATACACGACCCGCTTTGTCCATGCATGCATTGAAGTACAATTACTATCAAATACGTTTTTAAAACCAGTTGTTAATGAAATACCAGAATGTTTAGGCCTTATGTTCCTGTAGATTATATATAATTAAATACAATTACAATACTTGAATCTTATATTTTTCCAAAACAAAAGCAGTGACGAAGAGAGAAATTACCTGTCAAGAGCATCGACCCGTTGAGAAATTTCAAGAGCTGTGTGAATCTTCAAGTGCAGAGCGAATTCGGGAGCAGACGTTTATTCCTTATGGTTCATGAACTAACCTAGACATGAACACTGAACTCGTGCAAAAGAATTGCCAGTTTGTGGAAAAAGTAAATATCAATATTTCTTTCACAGTGCCTCTTACGGTACTAAAAAGAATTTCTTGATGTGAATGAACGCAGCATTTGCAAACTGTTCAAGGTTGAGGCACTCTTAATAATAACAAAATAATAATAGTACAAATCTATTCTCATTAAGTAATTAATTAAAATTAAAATTAAAAAATTGGTGTTGTTTAATTTGGTTATTGTTGTTGGTTGTTTAAATTTGTTGTGTTGTGTTAATTGTGTTTAATTCTAAACTTCAATCGATAGTACAGAGGAATGAAGGGTGGACAATCACAACACCAATATTACAAAACCAGTCAATCTATCATGAACCTAAGTAGCAACCGTGTATTTAAGGCTAAACATTACGGTATAGCCATACATGTGCACGCACCAATTGCACTTAATATAATGTGTGGAATTTACGGGGGTGGGATTCTTATAATACTCCCTTTAGTTTCATAATATGTAACCTCCACAACCTGCCAGTTAAATGAAATTAACATAAAAGATCACCCAACATGTTTGCCCCTAAGCTTAATGAATTCATTAAAATAAACCAACATATTTTATTTCGATATAATTCCAGATTCATGACCCAACACAGTGCTATTACTTTAGTGTCTGAAATCTTGAATGTGCACGTTGCGCTAGGGTAGGGCAGGGGGTTTTGATTTGACTTGTTTTTACCAACCGTTTTGATAAGCGTATGCTTCATTTCTCAAATTGTTTTTTCTTATCACCTGAAAATATCTATACTAATTGAGGCACCATATTGTTATCTACTGGTCATACTTTTTCATTTATTCTCTATTGGGTACTTTATTCTTCTAAATTGTTATCGTAAGGAACATAATTTATTTTGATGTATTATTTTTTGTTAATTAGTATCTTTGACATAATCTGTATCACTGAAAGTAAAGTCCATGTTGACTTAATGTCTTGCAGAATAAACAATTTAAACAAACAAACAAGATGTATTCCGTGCATGGCGTAATATTCAGCTTACTGTACAGTCGCGGAATTGATTGATTAGGAAACGGAGATGTTGCTTTACGAGCTGAGAAGTACTGGGTACAAGAGACATCTAAATAAGATGTATGAAGACAAGACTCTTCTATAATTGCCACCATTACATTTCTTTGCATTTCTCTCATGGTTTAAGGGATTTCGGAAAATAGCTAGAGCATGGAAATTAAAGAACGGAAACTTAAACACGATCAATATTCTTCTTATGGCTCTTAGGTATTTGAATAGAGGTTTGGTTAATTAATTATATAGAAGAGGGCCATTCAATTTAGTTGCAACTACGAATGTTCTTTTTAGCAATTACACACGTGAATATTATTCAGATGCGAGCTTTATTGAGAAGTAGCGGGATTGAGAATGTTTATTCGTTCAAGACAGACTGTGCATGGAAGAGAGACTGACACTGTCGATAAGTACATTTGTGTAGAATATAGACATTCGGAGCAAAGCTATTTTGGAGGTAATTATAGTAGCTATTATAGGGAGGTTCCGCAAGCAAACTCAATCTCAATTACGTGTTCTGTATCCATATCTTTTTTTGTGAATTACGTCACACTTTTCTGTATAAGAAATAAATTGTGAGATGAAACATTTTGCTTCATATGTTACGTTACGTTTTACCCGCAATGTTTTGCTGAATCTTTTTCTTCCTTTTAACGTTTGTTTGTATATCAGAGATACGTTTGTAGGTTATTATATAGGCTTGCTGAACCTCCCTATTATCTTATTGATTTTCTGAGGTTTCTCGTATTTATGTTTTTGGTTGAAAAGAACACAATCTTCGGAATTATGTGAATGTATTTCTTTATTTCTCTATTTCCACATCTTACGTTCTAAGCCTGAAGAAAATATTTATAGGGAAAGAGTTGGTTAGAAATATGTTTTCCGTGATCAGATGAGATACATCGGGTATACATGCCAGTGAGTGGACGCCTACTACGCTATTAATGACTTTCCTGGGGCTCCAGACGTTAGGGCCCAACGACGATAGGACCCAGATGCTAGGGCCCAGAAACCGCGAACGTTAGGGCCCACCCACCTTCAGACGTTAGGGCCCACCCCGGGGCCCACCCACCTTCAGACGTTAGCTGAAGGTAGGTGGGCCCTAACGTCTGAAAATAAGCGAAAGTGGGCCTTAGCGTCGTTGGGCCCTACGGTCTGTAGACCATATCCTGGCCCCGGAGAATAGGCATCCTAATATGGGATTCTAATGTCATTTTGGGTTTTGGAGCTAGAGGCTTTCCCTCATTTTGGAGGGACTCTCTCAACTCTGAGCCTAGACAGGCGGGCATTTTTATGGAAAGCCATTTATACATATAACCCAAATGTACAGAACTTTAGTAATACTTTTCTTAATCTACCTAACCATATTCCTGATTAGCCTTTTTCTCAGTGAACTGGCATCCTGTTTCGGGAAAATTGGCCCAGCTCGGCGGCCAATCCGGAATGTGCCTAGGTATAGTGTTTTTCCGAAGTAGCAGGGTGTCTAGAGAATTAGATGCCAGCTCGGAGTGAATTAACAAAAGCTATTGATGAAGTCTAAGTAGAAATGATGGAAAGGGAAGATTAGCTAAATATTAAAAGCACAATTTGGGAACTTTAGGAAGTTTCCGATTTGCTTTCTAATTCTCGGCTAACCCGGAACGAAATTCCCCCAGTTCGCATGCATTTTCAATGGTGAATTTGTCAGTCATTTTCCGGGTTAGCCTACTAATTCTCCCGGTTTGGGGTTAATTCATAACATGCATAAATGGCTTTCCATACATTTTCATCATTGTGACGGAGTCGTGCAAAATTGGGTGGGCGTGGAGTATTGTTTAGTTCTGGTGGGTGGAAGGATGATCCTCTAGCTGTGCATTCCGCCCAAGCTCCTCGCCCACTCACATTACCTTGTGAAATGTGTCCAATCTTGAAGCTATAGAACGTGGGTCCTAATGTAGACTTTTTCCTTAAGGGAAATAGTTTATGTTTGCAACAAGTAGATACATAATTAAACAGGTATATTTTCTAGACGGGGCATATCAAGCTTCAAATATTATATCAAGCGGGGCATTCCACTGGGGGTAATGCGTCCTCTCAAGATAACTGAGAAATGAAATATACGAACTCCCCGTTATACTGCTCACCAGTCTGAAATTTACCAATCCTGACGAGGTTTATAATCATAAAAAAAATGCAATAAATCATAAAAGAACATGTTTAATATGTTTCATAAACAACTATTTCATTCCTTGGGAATTTCAAGATACCCCTTTCCAGAATCATTTATTTATTTATTTACTTGTTATATTATGTATCATGACGAACTGGAAATAAAGAAAACCTGTTAATAAAACCTATAGTGGATCATCACAGCCTTCCTTTATTCAGAAGAATTCTACAAGAATGCATATTTATAGACATAGGTCTAGTTATTCCGAAACCAGGGAAAATAGTCTGTGAGTAGGGAGAAATAGATTGTGGTAGATGCTAAAATTATATTCCTATATAGGTAGGTTATTCTCCTTGGAATCAACTTCGCGAAATCACTTCGCAAACTTGCCTTTATCTTCAGTTCTTTTGTTAAACTCAACGCCATTTCCAATAAACTACTGATGACATGTTTACAATGGTTCCCTTAATGGCCACTACGAGCGCCCAGGTCTTTCTTCGGATGAGTAATCTGTGAGAGGCTCGCCCCATTCACTTAATTTGCTCGCATCTCGTTTTGGTTGCTGGACACACAGGTTAAAGGCATATTGATGGACAGCCCTGACAGCACGCCTTACATTAGTTGCTCAGCGAAAACACGTTTTAAGTGAAAGTCAAAACAAGACAATCAACTATGTGGGTCAGTGGGTTGGTTCTTGAACATTGCAATCTTACAAGGACCGGATAAGGACAAATAGCTATATGCCATTTTTAGTAGTGAATTTAGGTGTTGGTGTGGGGGTTGTTTAAACAACAGGCCAATTTGAAACACAACATATATAGTGTTAGTAAAATACCAGAATATTTGTCAACATAATTTAAAAGAATTATATAGTGGATCCTTTGTTTAATTAATGTTTCCTCGTCAAGGCCGGTGATATGAAGCTATATTATGACACAAGTAAAAAACTATTTGGGCTTGGTGCTTAGAGAATGCCTACAGTAGGAACGGGACTAATCTCACATGCAGGTAATTAAAATCATATACTTAAGAACAACAACTATCACGTTTCATTAGCTAGGGAAACAATTATAGAGCATTAGGCGAACAATCACTGACATACCATTCTTATCTGACCTGAGAGGCTCTGAGCTGTATAGTCCTATACGAGTGTTTTTTGTATAAAGGAGTGGCTCTTCTAGCCACCTCTACTACAAGACAACATCATCCATGTTTTAATTAATTAACCATTCATAGGAAATACGGAAGCAAATAGACGTAAGTATTTAAACGCTACTTAGAGATCAAGGGGTTCATTAATATTAATTAGGTCAAGGCTTCTCATGACTGTGAGACATAGACAACAACAAGTACTAAGTTAACTAATTATAAAGTTATGCACCGATTTGATCAACTGTTAACATATTTAACTTTGTAATCAGTGTCAACTTAATTCATATACTTGGCGTTTCCACTGGAAACGATTTTCTCAGCTACAATCATTTGTGCCTGATGTCAACTTATAGTTATTGCACTTTAGGCATGTTTAGACAAGGGAGCTGCAGCCAACGGAGCTGATTGGCTGTTAGTAAGGCCTTCGCACCTACGGCTATGGCGCCCACTGTCTCAGTACTATCCACATGTCCACTTTCTAGCTTTGCCCTCCTGCTGTGCGTGGACGGAGGCCTGTAACTAGTGAGATAAATAACACCTGATCCAAAGGATTAGATAAGGCATGCTAAGGCATGCTTAAACACCTCACAGACAGCTAAAGAATATTATCAGATGTGATCCACTATCAGTGATTGGCGTATTTCATAGTAACACACTTGTTTCTCTGCTATAAATAGCAGAGAAACAAAAAGTGAAAATATTTCGTTTTTTACCAATGTTAGCTGAGAGTGCAGCGTCAACAAACACATCATAATGATTTTATTACTTTAGTAATCCCACACGGCATCATGACACATCCAGAATTCAAGCCGTTTGTTACCAGTTTTACCAGAGTTTTTTTTAAAAGAAGGAGGAGAATAATCCGTAAAAGGAAGGGTAAGCCATGGAACCCATAATTCCAAAGAAACTTTTTGAAAATAAAAATAGATCTTATAACTGGATTAAGACTCACTTCATATTTACTTTTCATATCTATGTGCACATATATATTTCAACTTCACATGTGAGTTGTTCCATATGCATGTGATATGTCACAGGAAAATGAGTCACAAGTCGCAAAATGGATATTTTCCAAAGTGATTTATTCACAGGATCTCTTTGTTGGAATGTTCTCATTTCTGCTAATTGCTTAGCGCTACTAGTATCATGAATACATATGTACCACATTTCAAGACTGTGTATTGTGTATATCTATGGATATATCTGCGGTTATCCTAAGGAGTATAATTAACTACTTTACTATAGTGAGTGACCATTAGGAAATATAGCTAACTTTTTTTTCATGAATACAAATACAGAAATACTTATCAGATGCCCTGTTTACTATCATTGGAATCTGCTTGATCTTATCTTTTCAAATATGATGAAATCTCAAAATCTATCTTTAGCGACTTGTGACTCATTTTACTGTGACACATTTCATATTTGGTTGCTGGTGGAAATTGGTTGTAACCCTATACTTTGTGAGAAGTATACTCAGCATTTTATAGCAAGAGGTGGCGATATCACTGGCAGATTCTAGAAGAATTCTAGCCACGGGATACCCTCTGACCTAGGCCTCCAACCCTCCAATCCACTCAAATGATCGTGCCTATAGCTTCCCAAAGCAGAAGATGGACCTGTATAACAGACGGACATAGGTGTGTAATATCTCGACACAGAAACATAATGACCCCATGTTCGCGTGAAGAGAAGAATAAATAATGAAGACAAACGTCTACTACTATTACTTTAGTTATACAAGCAGATGTCTTGGTATTGAACATGATCTGGTACAACAAATGTAATAGAGGTAAATTTCGAAGTAGTGGAAAAATAGTGACATAATGGTGACATAATGGTAATAAGCTCCACCTTGTGGACTTCAACAACAGTGATCGCGTACTTGCGTTCTATCTTCTAGCTTGCGCGCAAAAGGTAGACTATTTTAAGATATGGCCTCATATCTATATCCCAAGCAATTTCCCTATACTACTGACATTGGTATATATATACCAATGTCAGTAGTATAGGGAAATTGCTCTATGTCCCTGGTACTACATATTAACCTATGTACATGGTAAATAGAAGTCATACTGGTATGTAAATCAACATGTTGTGGGTTCGAACCCGTGTGCGGCCACAGTTTGACCTCCTTCCCCCAGGTACTAGAGGAAGACCACCATTGAGGTGATCTAGTCTTTGTAAAAAAAAAATAGCCAGAGAATTCATGAAAGTATATTGATGCCAGAGCATAGAGACCGATAACTTTGTATTACAATTCCACCAAAAGGTAGTGAAAGTAGGCATATGATATTACTTTGAAATATTGTTGAAACAGAATACATGTATGTCAGTTGTATCTTATAATTTATTATACGTGAATCCCTCTTGAAGGGTGCAATAAGTGGGGTGCTATAAAAATATTCATATAGTATGCGTACTATAAAAATGTAGTTGTCTAAAAATAGCTCTGACGTTATCTCTGCACTTCTGCCGTCTTCTCGGAGACCCGAGGCTCTCCGTGAAGCATGTAAACAAATCCACAGGCATCTATCTAGACAGAGTCGGCGGGGCTTGGACTATCTTTGATACTTGTTTCATACTTTTTCAGTGATATTTGATCAAGTTTTATGCCCATATAATAAATATAGAATTGAACTCTCTGGCAATAATTGAAAATTTATTGGACTTGATTCGTCTGTATAAGCACTCTGCCTACGGCATCGTGCTTATGCAGATGAATCTCATCCAATAACTTTTTTATTATTGCTGGCTCGTTCCATTCTCTCTCTATGTAGATATTACGCTGTTATATTAATGAAGAAATAAAGGGAGTTCATCGACTCCACTGAATTACTAGAGAATAATGGTCACCGAACCCCTAGTGTTAATAGTGACCTGATAATATAAAAAAGGGTTGCATGATTTATCCCTGAGAATGCACACAGTCCTGCATCTGTGTGACATTGTGTCTACCTTTTTATATCCTAGGCCTAGGATATCATACCTTACCCATAACGCGAAACCATGTGGTGCCAAACATCTATACACCAGAGGATGGAAGTGTCAATTTAAATAAATACAGGCCTCTCCCATTAGTTGTGTGCACCTCCAGGGTTGCTAAGGCCCCCCCCCCCCAAAAAAAAAAATAAAAAAAATAAAAAAAAATAAAAGGGGTGTTTCCGATTGATCTAGCTGAAAACTAGTCTGTCTATTTCATATACAGTGTTTGTTTTAAACATGAGAAAGAACATTGTAAGAGTTTTCTGGTTAGGAAGACTTGTTTTTCTGCTTTAATTTTTTTTGGTCATAAAATCATTTAAAAAACTGTGGATGATTTAAACCTTTTTCGATGGGTATTTTTCTTATGCCTAAGGTAACTATGGAGAATCGCTAGTATAGAACCTATAGAAATGACGTAACAGGGGGCACATCGCCAGGTTTTATTTAAAGATTTTATTTCCACTGGGGGAACATTTCCCAGTTACCCTGGTTTTTCCAATGCGCCCAGATTGGCGTAACAATGTGTGATTGAGAGAGAAAACCAAAAACATATTTGCTAAAAAGGATAGTTAAATTGGAATTGATGGCTAGGTATAGCATTGAGTAAATGAAATGTTAAGATGTACACATCGGACAACTACTAACAATCAGATTGGAATTTGATACATAATTGAAAGCAGTGCTCCAGGGGATAATCACTATCTAAGAGTGTGACTCCAGTGGGGGAGTAAGAGGTGGTAATGATTCTGAGAAGTAAATTATACAGTATAACAAGAAGAAATGGAAGCTAATATTCCTTTCCCATGAAGGTGAGATAATCAAAGTGATTTAGTTGAAAGAACTGGGTTAATCACTTTACCAAGTGTGACCCAGTTGTACAATCAGAGGTTTCAGGGAAATAAAAGCTTTAACCCAAAGTAGAGAGCCTGGGGAGGGAGTTCATTTTAGGTTTTTGCAGTTTTGATAAAGACAGAGTTTGAACCAATTTGGGTTCTAACTACATCTGTACGATTTCAAGACAGGGGCATCATTAGCTCTAGTATTTCTGTGTTCATGGTTGACTTTGAATTTAGGAGATTGAGCACGTTTAAAACCAAATAATTGAAGATGGAATACTCTTCTGTTGATGAGGAAAGGGACAGTAAGATTTCGGTGATTTTCAATAGTAGGCTGGTTGATATGAGTAAATAGTATCGATAGTAGGACTTTATTTTAGAGTCTTTGAAGCTTGTTGAGGTAGCTTTGGTGGGAGTTGTGGTACACTGTTCAATCATCTATAATATACGATAATATGATATTCCCAATGATGTTGGCGTGCGTTCCCATAATACTTTATAACAGATATATATATATGGGTACGAACGTCAGAAAATGTACAATCGGCATCTCTCTCTATATATATATTTAATAAATTCTGATAAATCAGGCTAAAAGAGTAAAGTATAAGGTATCTGAGTATACCCCGCATATAAATACATGTCAAGAATTTATGGCTCAAGTCCCCAGAAAATATACAATTCACCATCACCAATCCTCCCAAATAACCCAAATGTAAGACAAAAATGACCAATACCAAATATCAACAATCAATACCAAATATCAATCAATACCAAATCAATACCAAATATCAACAATCAATACCAAATATCAACAATCAATACCAAATATCAACTATCAACGCATTATCATATATACTCGGATATACCCAGTATTTATAATTGTTCAGCCTAATTCAGAAGAATTTATGAAATATGTAGCGCTGCCGATTGTTCATTTTCTGACGATCTGACCATTATAGCAATGAGTTTATTTGGGTCGGTCAGGTGTAATAGCATAATTGTCCTCAATATTAAGAGAAACAAACAAAATGTTTCCGCCCAACCGACTGCAGCCGCTTTGAATTGTGAATTGCGCTGCCTGCTCCTTAGTAACGGATACTTCCGGTCGTCCAGGTACAAATATTTACCTCTCCGATATAGGAATATATACAATCCATATTTGGAATAGGGTTGATTCTGTTTTGTAATGCACCACGGTATGTATTTTGAACCCCATTTTTGTCCGAAATTTGGGTTATTTGAGAGGATTGACAAAGGCGAATTGTACATTTTCTGGTGATGACTACTTGAGAGTACGATCATGTCGTATAACTCGATCGTGATATGGTGGCATAATTTAGTGTGTAAATTAACCCCATTCACTCACCATAAACTTGTAGCCTGTGGAAATAAATCTGTAAAGAGAACACGATTAAGAGGTTCATAAACTATCAACATGTTTTGGGAAAGCATGGTTAATATTCCTGAAACACCTGCCACACCTGCCTCTATAAAATACTGCATGAAAAGCATTCTAACACCGTTTTAAATGAGTTGGGAATTGTCCAGTGGATAATTCCTGATCATTGTGGCGGGAGACTGGAGCTCACATCCACGTCATCTACGCCACTAGCCTACGTCATATCAGATCTTTTTGCTGATCCAGTCCCTCAACATCGGGAACGTACTATAATTTAATCCCCACTTTGAAATAAAAATGTTCAAACGAGCTTTAGTCTCGGGCCTTAATATACGGACTATAAAATATACCCATATACTGAATATAAGATTTCTGGTGCCCTTGTGCTAATTCAATTTCACTACGTTATGAAAAAATGATAAGCCACGTCATTGCTTCCAGAATCTGCTAGAGTTGTAATCTATTATTGGCAACCTATACAGGTCTGTATCTCCGTACTTATCCGATTATGCCTACTTATCCGATTATGCCTACAGTTCGTTTTTAAATTAAGTATTTATTAAGTCAATGAGGGCACTTAGTACTTTTTTTGCTTTGCAGCGTTTCCCAAAATAGATGTTTTTTGACGTCAAGTCATTACACTGGTTTAAGTAAACTTAGGTCTATGCCCCAATCCTTACCGTATTTGAAGTGCGTTCTAATAAGGAACTTTAGCAGAGCGTTCCAACATTGGTGACTGGCAGGTGTCAGTGAGCATGTCTGTTACAATGCATGTTGGGATGGATTCAGTTCAAATCAGACATACAAATTATCAGCTAAACTGTTATAAAAAATATATAAAGTAATACATAATATATTATATATATTTATTATATATAATTATTATATCAAATATTTTCCGAAATATTGTAGATAGTACAAATGATCTATAACTATATTCTAGATGTATGAAGGAAAAGTTGCAGTCTTGCATAATGATGCCATGGATAACGTATTTGATCTTTGTATATGAGCACGGTTTTATATTCCATATTGATCATAAAAATGTTCAAAAGCTTTTACACTGACATACTAATTTCATAATTCCATGCGAATCAAGATTCCTATTCAGAAAACCTGAAATTCCTGTATTTGACCGCGTGCACAGAAATATTCTAAACCTCCCCATTTCTTAAACTGACGTCATTAATGAGCACCTGTTATTGTAAAGACTAAAATTCCCATAGAAACCTTCACGTTTGCACAAGCTCTTTTCCACCTGCCGGTTCACAAGTCTGATGGTTGACTTAGAAGAATAGGGGTGACGGTAAACAAAAGTATGTTGTAAAATTAAGGCCCACACTAGTGTGTTTGAATGTTTGTTTGAAGTCTTATTCAGAAATGCATCTGCCACGCCCCCTACCGACTCAGCGGAGCTATTTTTCGACCCCCTATAAAAAATAACTAATAATCACAATATTTCCGTACAGGGTACTTCAATGTGCATATATAAGATTGATAAAAAATAACAACTCAACTGATTAATGTAAAAATTATCTTTGGGTACCCAGGGGGAGGGGGCGGGATCTAGGGGGCAAATGTTGTGGAATTGGTGGAATTGGCCATAATAAAAAAATCGGAATAAGTGTATTACCTAGGAAGTTGTCAATCATTGATTAGGATCATATAACTGGTATTCCCTCCATGTGTTATATGATAAGGCAGGACTAGGCAGAGCTTTAAGATAGACACTATGTACATAAAGATTAAATGACTGATTATCTCACTATAGGATCTGGTCTACCCCCTCCCATGGGTGTATTATGTAATACAAGTCCCTCGCACTCATGGTCAGCTGTATAACTGATGTACATTTGGATTGTTTTGATTGTAGAGCAATTGTGCTAGTGCAGTCTGAAAGTAAAAGATACTAGATAATTATATGGTTGTATTTTGTTTACTGTTATGTTCAATGTGTATGGTGAAGCAAATTTTAGCAGCAATTTATGCCAATTTAAAGGAATTGAAAGCAAATTTATATACAAAAAATTGTGTACATCTTTGTCAGTTTGGGCCCATAGCACGAGGAGCAAAAGTTGATGTATAACCTCCAAAACCTCCAATAATTGCAGCACCTATTAACAAGTGGTCTGAACTCACATCCACTTTATGACTAACTTCTTTTACGCTGAAAATCTGATTGACAATACATGACAATAACTGTCACTTCAGTTAGTTACATGTAACTGAAATCGAAAAACGTTTCCCTTGGAAACGGAAATCAATTGAATTAAGCTGACACAAGTCGTAAATACTTTAAAATGGCAAAATAGTAATATATTTAAAACTGCAACTGATTCTTGTTTAAAGATGTTGTACCCACAATTATAAAATGTACTCGTCAGAATTAACAATAGGATAAACACACTTGTTTGTTTGTTTGTTTTAAGATGTTTATTCAGCAATGCAAAATTATGTACGGTGTACACTATTCTCATTCCTAGCTGATATTTAGAAAAAGTTACGAAAAGTTTCAGTCAACACAGCGACGTGAGGGCAAATATAGCCAGAATTATATAATCAAAATTATCATTTATACATAAGTCAATTACAAAATTAGAAAATGTAGCAGTACAAATATTTAAAAACCACCACCTAGGGCAACATCCCTTTACTACATCCATAGGAGCATCGTTTCAAAGTCAGTATCATCCAAAATACAAAAGAGCAAAGTCAAGTACGAAGATTTATGCTAGTATAATCTGTCAAGACTGAAAGGGTTATTTCATAGCAAAACATGGTCGTCCTTGACATCGAACAAATGAACAATAGCCTGGGAGGCTTTATGGACACAAGACAACGGGGATATTATTCAAGTAGATTTTCTGGACTAGGGATTTCCCAAACATGTTGATTGACTGAGAAAGCATTTATACAAATTTTCTTTATTTGATTTTTAAAGGAAGCATGATCATTGTTCGCCTTTACTTCCATGGGGAGAGAGTTCCAGTAATTCAAAATTTTACCAAAAAGACTCTTGCGAATCCTTTCTTTGCGCCAGGGATATAATATCAACCTGTTCTCCCTCATATTGTACTCATGTGGTCGAATATTCTCGTCAAAGTTATAACAACTCCAGAAAATCCCAAAGAATTTTTGAAGTCTCCTATAGCACAGAGGGATAATCCCAAAACTACGGTGCAACTCAACATTATTAATTCTGTATACCCCCCTTCTGGTCTTAACGCCTATGCACAAACGGAGACAATTATTCTGCGTTACCTGTAGTCTTTTTAGATCTTGTTGACTACCCAAATCCATGGTCAAAGAGCTTGATTCCAACACAGGAAGGATATAAGTCTTAAATATTAGGATTGCGATATCTCTGCTAATGTAATGCCTTATTCGCGCTAGCCGTTTATATAGTAGGTTAGCTCGTACACAGACATTGCCTATATGACATGACATTGTTAGTCCACTATCAAGGAGATACCCGAGGTACCTAAAATTAACAACATTATCAATCTGGGTACCATCATTATATACAACATAATCATCATGGTGTTTTCTCCTTGTGCCATAGAAGGTTTGCAGTTTGGTCTTTGCATTGTTAATAGTCAGCCCATTTTTCACCGTCCAGTTCTTAAATTTATTTACATCGTCTTGGACATTAACCAAGTCTCTATTAGATCTTATACAGTGGAGGAGCACACAATCATCTGCATATAATATTAAACGACCCGCAAAATTTATAGTAGCCACATCGTTGATGTACAAAATAAACAGCAGTGGTCCCAAGATACTGCCTTGGGCCACGCCAGCATGGAGGAAGAGCTTATCAGACATTTTCCCATTCAGACATACCATCTGTTCTCGATTTGACGAGTATGAGTCCAAAAGAGATATAAGTCGAGGCCCAAATCCCAATCTCTGCAATTTATACATCAGTATTTTTATATTTATTGAATTAAAAGCTTTAGAAAGGTCAAAATAGGTTGCAACTGTATCTAAATTTTTATCTTTGTTTTCGACAACTACTTTAATGAATTCATAGATTGCAGAGTCCACGCTTTTACCCACCCTAAAGCCATGTTGAGATGGGGAAAGAATATTTCGTTCAAGAAGGTAACTGGAAATCTTCTCGGCTAGTATCTTTTAAAAAATTTTGCTAGTCATAGGGGCAATCGAGATTGGTCTTATATCATTTATATCCTTCGAATTTTTCTTTTTTGGTATGAGGGTGCACAATGAGACCTTCCAGGACTGCGGGTAAGATCCAGAACGTCGAATCTTGTCAAGTAGGGATGTGAAATTTGATACACACGAAAGGAGGGCAAATTTAAAAAATGTTGTATTTACATCTATAATTCCACTAGACTTGGTTGTGTCTATGTTCTGTATATGCTTCACCACATCATTCCTGGCAATTTCCCCTTCCCACTCAAAGACATCTTGGTGGTGTACAATATCGTCATTAGCTGAAACAGTTTCAACAGATGATTTCGGCATGATGTTACAAAAATACCTATTACTGTAATTTGCAGCTTCAAGGCCATCTAGTGTATTACCATCAACATCAGTAACATGTTCGATCGAGGTTTGCGCGACCCCACAAATACCATATAGGGTTGAAATGTGAGACCAAAATTTTTTATCATTTCTGCTGAACCGATGGCATATATCATTTAAACTTTCCCGTTTTAATCTCACAATTAACCGTTGAACTTCAATACGCAAGGATCTGGCTAACTTGAAATCCTCAGTATTCTTACTTTTCACAGCCCGTTTGAATAATCTGTTTTTCCTCATTACCAACTGCCGAAGCTCTCTGTTGTGTACAATTTGACCATTTTTTATTCTAAAGGTCTGCACTGGATATAGATCATCTTGGATTGTCTTTAGCTCACACACCAATTTGTTACTTAACACGTCAAGGTCTGGTTCAGACCATAAGTCTTCATTAATAGTAGATACCCTATTGTAAATAGCTTCATAGGACATTCTAGAAGTTGATCTACATTTGAAGGTGGTACCACTAGTAGGCAAATTATTTGACTTCCCCTTTTTTAGAACTACAAAAACAGGAGCATGGTCGCTAATATTTTCATAGATTGATCCAGTCTCGGCAACATTTTTAAAATTTGTGGCGATGAAGTCAATTAGAGTGCTTGAGTCTGAAGTGATTCGAGTTGGCTCAGAGATGTGTTGCATAAGCCCAAAAGAATCAAGTAAACTTATGAAGCGCCTGCTGGTTACATTCTGCTTTAAAGAGATAAACCACAGTTCAACTGGGAAAAAAACTGAAAATAACATTTTGTTTAAACTTTGCCTCGTGAAAGAACAAGGTTATGTGAATTCAAAAAGCCAATAAAAACAATATGTCACCGGGTTAGTTTTCCTTTTAGGGAGCCTCAAAATTTATGGTTGTTCACTATAGAAGTCTATGAGAAAAGGACAGTTTTTTCGTTTTTTCAGTATAAAAAAAAAATTGAAAATAACTTTCTCCTAAAAATCTCTATAAACATAGCTAACATATTGCTTTACCCTTTCAAGCAATAAAAAATGGGGGTCACCGACCTTTTAAAAAAGTTATTCAACTGAATCTGCATGGCGGTGAGTTAAAAACAGAAATATTGAAGATTTTCAATGCTAAATAATATATTTCAAAATATGTTAATACCCTGTTCTTTCATACATGAGGGCAAACATCTATAGTGGTTATGTTTAGAAGACATTTCAATTGAAAAATGTTATTTGTCTGTCTGAAATCTTGGAAAAACTGAGAAAATATCCATTTTTCCCACATACTTCAATACTAAACTTTGCTGGTCTCTAGAAAGAAAAAAAATATGCTGAGATCCATTTTTTTTTTGCTTTTTGTTATCCTCCAACCATGTACTTTCTCAAGACAAAGTTTGAAAAAATTACTGTCAATCCTTATTTTTCATGCATTAGTTCCTTTAACTCCTGCCTGCAGCAGTGCGGAGAACAGTGGTTTATCTCTTTAATAGGTTGATATTAGAATCACCACCGAAAACCAAATTTGAATTCCTATATCGATTGTTTACAGTCCCCATCAAAGTTTGATTTAACTCTGTGATAAATCTTTCAACCGAACTTGTGAAATGAAATGAAATATATAGATGTCGATTCTCATGAAAATGATTCAAATGGAATAAATAGGGTTTGTTGATGCATATGCAGAAATTGGGCACCTTAATTCCTATATTTGACATAGTTATGGCATGATGAATTTTATACACATAAATGCTGACCCAGCATTAACGTGATATTTATTTTTTTCTGTAGGAAGGAATTGTTAATTTTAAAGTGTCAGTAAACCCCAAAATATTATGAGTAAATCCATTTCTTTGCTATTATTGAAATGTAACCACCCTGGTTTTACTTAATTCAACCTATCATTTAGCAAGTTTTACCCATTTAAAGGAGGGAAAAAGTAGTTCCACAGTTCAACACTCCATTCAAGGTGCCACTGTTTGCCTACATCACAAAGTTTCGCCAATCTTGAAATGAATATGCAATGAACACAATAAACAACTCTCAGAATTGCTGTTAGAAAGAAGGAGGGTGGGGTGACTGTGTTACATGTATAGTTCTCTGGTCAAAACAATGGCTGAAAGCAGTGACAGTGAACTGTTTCAAATTGCTGGGAGATTGGGGGGGGGGGGAAGGTAGGGATATTATGTTCATTTCGGGCGCACCTTTGTGACGTCCCACAACACTCTCAGTGCCCTCTTGTGCTAAACAGACCTTTTCAACTAGGCTTTCCCAATTCGTGCCTGTAAATGACTATAAGTTAGACATAAATGGAAGTAAAACAAGAAATAGTTAACAGTGATCAGTTTACATTTATTTATTTATTTCCAGTTCATGTAGAAGATTGCGTTTCCAAGGGAAACGGAGATTGATGTCAGTTAAATGTAAAGTTCGAGAGGGAGGGATAGTAGGAGGGAGAGGAAGTGGAGACAGAAAA
The DNA here is from genome assembly GCA_942159475.1 of Sthenelais limicola. Taxonomy (NCBI): domain Eukaryota; kingdom Metazoa; phylum Annelida; class Polychaeta; order Phyllodocida; family Sigalionidae; genus Sthenelais; species Sthenelais limicola. The sequence goes on along the minus strand of OW804097.1, from coordinate 62,017,077 downwards.
CATGAAATCCCTATCCCATATATGACTGGTCATTCCATGTGATTCTGTTGGTCCCTTTAACACCTTTGCATATGAGGCATCTTATTCGCAACTTGCCACTTTAATTCACACATGGTCTACCATTTAATTCACACCTAAACGCCATCCCCTCCCCCTCCCAGCCATTACCAGCATGATTCTGATCCCATCTGCTGATATCAGAATCAACAGATTCTTCACACTGATATCCAAGATGGGAGGAGCCAAGATGCTATCAATGATTGACAGATCTCACCCCAATCCATTTAGATTGATGATAACATCAATCTAAAAATGAGACTTTGTTGTTGTATTTATGGCTCCATGAAGTTTGTTGTCCTAAAAATGACCAGGAACCCATTGACTGACCCTTTAAGTTATACAAAACACCACAATCGTCATTTCCATACTTAAGGGTTTTGTTTTGTTTCCAGGGATCATTTTAAAATACAATGGTGTCATGCCATAGACCTAGCTTAAAGTGTCTGCAGTTAAAATTAAAGAAACTATCAGATTCTTTCTGCAAAAACAGTAATTGTAGCACCTTCATGAGAATCGACCAGGTGATAGAATTTGAAGTTGAAGAGACATAACATTGGCCCTATTGTTGATTCTGACGAGGGAATTTTATAATTAAGGGTACAAAACATTATTCTTTTCATTACACATTTTGTATAGAAGCCCTACCAGTAAATTCTTTTTGTCACTTCAGCGGCAACGGAAAATGTTAAAATATGGCACCGTAGAGCTCTGTGTTTTGTTTTGTGTGTAAGTGTGGTGGTCGGGGGGGGGGGGGGGAGCCGATGAAAACACTGCCCACTTTGGATTAATTGGCTTCCATCCATTATTTTAAGGGAAATAAGTAGGGACATAAACTATTAAACATCGATCTCATTGTGGTATAGTGAGTGGTTAAAAACTATGGAATCCGGGTCATATTATAACCGCAATTGCGACCAGAATTGCGGCCCTCCCATGAATTATAAGTAGGGTATCCACTATATGTCAAGCGGTCCCATCAATACCTCACGTTGTCGGGCGTTTTTAGACTTTACGTAGGGTATTGACAGGACCAAATACGTAGTATATCCACTCTACGTAGGACTGGAGATTAATTGCCACGTCATAAAGTATCTGAAGTATCGAAATATTTGCCTCTTCCTCCCCATACTTTGTCTGCATTATGCTGACATTCCCTGCAATATGTATGCCATCAACTGTAGAGATTCAAGCAATTTAACTTTTCGCAAAAAATAGCATCCTGAAACCAAATGTTGCTCTTTTGGGAGAAGTATAATACATTTAACATACATTTGCTAAAAGATGCAGACTGCAATACCTGCAGATTACGGGACTGCGGCCGCAATTTCTGGATTGTGGCACGAATGTGTACATGTAACTCATAAGTTATATGTAAACTGAAAAATCTTAATATTAGTTAGTTAGTTAATTAGTTGTCTGCACTCGATTAATATAAAATATCTGGATCCATCCGATAATAATAATAAAACAGTAATAAGATAATCTCAACACATCCATACATAGAATGAACTAGTTCCTAATGTTGAAATCCTTATTTATAGATGCATTTTAGGATGATATAAATATCATTTCTATCGGTTTTCTTAATCGTTGCTAGTAGGGTATTGTAATGTACAGGCCTATAGGCCAGGATAATAATAATATCATCGTACCTGAATGCAATAATAAACTGGAACCTGTTTCATATCACCGTGCATGTAATTGTAAAGATCTACTATAACATTCATACCAAATATTTAATAGTCATAATTGCCGGACTTGGATGATCGTCGCCAATCACTATTTTGTATTGACTGTGAAAATTGGAGCAATAACCATTGCGCTGTAGCTTCTGAACTCAATACAGTCATATAATCTGCACGAATTACAGAGAAAGCAAATGGTTCAGATGAGAGATTGTTACATACATCATCATTAGCCGGGGATTTGCCTTCAAAACTTAATCCTAACAATTAAAATCCACTCGGTTATAAAAACAACAGTTTCTTTGATTTTTGATTTGTTTCTTAAGCATTGAATTTGATTTGACATTAGTTTGCAATGAAAGCGTTCACACACATTTATCCTAGACTTTACGATATAAATAGACACAATATCTCATACAGACAATCCCTCGTCAATACTCTGTACAATCAATATGTCAGTTGGGAGAACTTCACAACTATAGTTGTTGTTACTTTTCAGACACCTTTTTAATTCTTTACATGGTAATTTCCCATAATCGGCAGGGAGACCATTCGACAAACTAGGGCCCAGGTTGTTTTCTCCAAACCATAGCAGAAGCATTGGAAACAATCTATGTTGGAATATATGGCAGTATATATATCGATTGCACAATGTTCCCTATATCATATTTCATTAGAAATTCAGCTAGGAAAAAGCTTAATGTTTAGTTTTGTACCGTAGCTCCTTTAGGATTACAACCACCTGAAAGGCCTGATACTGCGGTCTATTAGGTCTGCAGACAAACTGATTGAAGATGTATCAATAAGTCACTCCATGCATCTAGGTAATTAGTAAAACGACGCTAATTGCACCGGAGTATAACATATAGGAGAACGGGCAATTTGGTCAGACATCCAATTATAAAAAGCTGCTCGGAGGAATACAACGCTAAACACAGGCAATCAACACAAAGAATTTTCCATCGAATTTAAGTGCATCCTCGAAATTAGGAAATATAACATTTGTTTCTTGTATGACTTAGAAGGGGTATTGATTGAAAATGAAGGAGCTTTGGGAGTTAATTAAAGCTGGACTCCCAGCTAACATCGGTCAAAAACTTAAGGATTCAAAATTTTTGTTCCATTCTTTTCCAACCCATCTAAAAGCCATTTGACTAAACCTTTGGAAGATTTTGTCCGGTTCTTTTTGCTACAGGGCTTCATAAAAGTCAACATTTATTCTAGTATAAACATATAACACCAGCAAATTATTGATGAATTCAGTCCTATGAGTCATAATATGGGTAAATTTGGTAAGAGTTGGTTTTGTCCTAATAGCTGGGGGTGAAGCTTTAAAACAACAATTTGCTGAATTCCTAGTTCACATTCACGAGTGCCACGCCCCATTTGGATATTTTACACAAAGGTTATCACCTCTCTGTCTGTGCCTCATCCTTTGGAGTCGATTCAAGTTAAACTTGCTCGATATATTTTCATTCAACAGGGACGTATTTTTCCTTTAATCAACAGAAAATTATTTCAAGCTAAAGCGTACATATATATATGTTGTATAGCGATTCAGTACAAGAAACTACACTTCCACAGGTTCTGTCTCTGAAATAGCTTTTTATTCTTCCCTCAACAGTTGTAAGGGTACTTCTGATGGCATCTTGAATTGATTTGGGAATTCCATCCTGCTTTCTACTTTTTCTCCACTAGGTTCTAAACGTTGGAGCTCTGAACAGAGAGGAGGATAAACGTTCTCCTATAATGCACTTGTTAATTGCAACCCGCCCCCCTCACCCCACTCCTGTGGATGTGGGAGAATGGTAGGGGAATGTCTGAGAAAATGAGTCCCCAACAAGTCGGGGATTTCCCTTAATTTAGAGCAGTAGCAGGCTTTAAACAAATGAAATTTTGTATAGGCCAACAATATGCCAGAGAGTACCTGGAAGGAACAGCTCTGAGCTGATAGGTTTCACCCTTTTTCTTGCCAAATAGTTGACTCTGTCAACGATGAAGAGAAATAGAAATACATTATATATAGAACAAGTAACAGCATATAAGATAATATAACTCACAAAAAAGGGATCCAGTGTTTTAATTCAAATTAAATGCCGGACTAGCACAGATCTGAGCAGTGTGGTGGCCTTGGGTAGAGCTCCTCTCTTACAGCAAATGTGTCTATAAACTCAGTACTTCCACTTCCAAATTCAGCTTTAACACTGAATCTTTTGTTTATATAGCTCTGGATCATTGGGTATTAGACCCCCTCACTAGCTCTTATGTCACCCTATGCCTTCGTTTAGCTATATTTCCTAGATGGTAACAGCAATCAAGCACCAAGGTTTAGAGTTCAGCGAACGGGAAATTACACAGTATGAGAAATGAAAAATGGAATTTGAATATTGATAAATTAAAGAAATAAATGGTTAAATTCATCATATTACTTAACATATACCTTGGTTCCTATGAGACGTCAACTTTTAGTGGTTTCTGATATCCACTGGTCAGGCTCAGGCTAAAGATCTAAATTACATACCTCCCCCCGCCCCAATATATACACAAAAAGTGTCACCTTTGAACATGACAGGGTATTTGAGGTCCACAGCTGTGAGTGAGACCATCAGCCCTGAACTATACTGAACATATGCTTCGTAGGCAATAGCTGAATGTCTGAACTAAGAGCTGCCCAGTTACTTGGCCACATTACAACTACCCAGGAAAAGTCCAATGCTATACCAATTGAATATTGGTAACTATGTAACTATGTATATATGTAATTACACTTCCTAATATAAATGGGGCCAATTTAGGCTGCCATCCAAAGTGGGTCGGAGGGTGGGGGAACATGTCCCCAGGTAGTGACTCCCCTGTCAAGGGGTGTTTTATTTGCAATTAGGCCCTATAATGCAAAAAATGTGCCCCATGGGGTCGGGGATTTTACACAAAATTCTTGCCGGGGGGGGGGGGGGGGTCGGGAATTTCATCATCTTTTCCAGAAGGCCCAGGACATTCCCCCATATGCCCGAGGGTGGGGGTGGGGGTTGCAATTGACAAGTGCATAACATTCCTCGAAAGTCCATTGTTTGATAGAATGTCTGGCTTTCTGTAAACAATAATTAAGGGCAGGTCAATAGATGGAATGAAGAATATAGCCTCAGTGTGTAAAATTCATGACAGCTCTATTAGCCTTATAGATTCTGATAGAATGTTATATCATAGAACATTAGAAGTTCTATTCTTGAATTCAGAAAGTACTTGAATACAGACAGATGTAAATTATATATATAGCTTACGGCCATAGTGGGACAGCTTTTCTACTCCATACAGCTATTCTACAACTTTGCAGGTGGCATTTTCATATTTGAACACATTTCAACAGAGACATGGGTGCATTGCACTATACACAATGAGATTGTGTCTTAAAGGCCTCGTAACTTGCTCTTAAAGTTACGACTAAGACGGCTTTATGATACGAGGATTGTGCATTGCAGAATAGAATCTTAGCGGCCTCTTAGTCGTATCTTACCAAGACATTACGAGGGACTTAAGACGGACTTACGAGGGTCTAGAGGGGAGAACATTTCATGATACACCTTCCAAAGGTGGATGGCGGGGTTGGGGAGGGAGATGGTGGACGGGGAGAATGGGGGAGGGCGGTGCTGGTACATGACATATAGAGAGAGTGAGAGAGGGGGAACGAGAGAGAGAAAGAGAGTGAGAGAGGGAGAGGAGAGAGAGTATAATTATGGGTGTTTTCATTTTAACTTCTTCTAGGTTTATATATTCCAAAAATAATTTAGTCCCCCGTTACAGCAACATTTGGCTTCCAGATAAATCAACCTTACATTATTTCATCAAGAAATTAATTAAAAAGTTAACTATAGTGTTTTTTAATCGAAACAACATAATATTTCAGAATAATGAGTTTTCCCCAGAAATTACTGGTTAATATTTTTTAAACAGTGGTTTGGATATGAAAACATTCGTTTTCTTGAGAGGTGCTGGCACGAAAATAAGCATTTCGTTGGCCTTATGAGTAAAAAAAATAGAAGAAACTTTGTAGGATACCTTTCCCCTAGACAATTTTTCTCCTCTGGATCCAAAAATACCGAGGAAAATAATGTCAGATAAGTTTTTTAGCCTCTGCATGAGCTGTTGTTTTTCAACCCACTATTCCTCTTTAAAAACAACAAAAAAGAAAAAGAGAAAATAATAAATGTTTTTTAAAAATAGATCGACATGGTTAGCCAAGCGTTATTTATATAAGTTGATATTTGCTTTTAGTTTTTTTCTCTTCAGAAATCCCATGTTTTATACTTTTTGGAATCTTAATTGGTTAAGAGTGTGCATAATTGGACGTAACGGCAATTAAACCTTTGAAACATTGGGTTATTTTCTTTTTAAAATGTATTTTTAGGGTATATACATGTAATACATTTTCATTGTGTAAAAACGACATTTTGAATTTTTATTCCATACTGTTTGAAAATTATTAGCCATCAACGATCAATACCTCCTTATGATTAAACTATTAGTAATTAGACATATGCCATAAAACATGTTATATTTTCCATGTTTTTTTATTATTAATGGCAAAAATCAAACATATAGTCAGCTGCAATATTGTATATCTTTTCACTGATAATGCAGTTTTATTTTTTAGACACCTTCTGTTTTAGCCAATATAGGGCATGATTGGATATATATATATGCATAATTAGACGTATGCCAGTAGTTTACATAATGCCTCTGAAACAATGTCTTTGATTTTATATGTGGTTGAAAGGTTGGAACGTAGTATTAAATTTTTAATTTTACCCAAAATTATGGCCTCTGGGCCTGTTTGATGAGGAGTTCATGAGAATCGACCAAAAAGGGATGTGGGCCCATTCGATGGGACCTGACAATATATTACACAACAATTGAATAATGATCAAAATCATGTACATGTATATTCCATTAAACACTTTAGGACTTTGCAGTGCTTAAATATCTTAAACAGATTTTAGTTTGTTTTCACTCTATGACCCGAAATACTTAGCATAACTTATGTATAGTAATTTAAAAAAAAAGAGCAGTACAATAAATCGGTTTCCATTGTGACAGGTATTAATATTTATTCTCCTTTCACCAATATAGCAATAAACTTTCATATGATTCGGTCGTTGCACTCCTCGTTCATTATCATACACAACCACTCAGGGGAATTGCACCCTTTATCTGAAGCCTCGTACGGAAGTTACATAATACACCGAAAAACCTTTGAATTTCTGTAGACAACATAAGGGTATTTTGTTCAGAAATTAAATCGCCTATCACCACATACCAGCTCCTGCCCACAAGGGAAAGTGGACCTTTTTTGTGTGTTTCTGTTATTCCAGGTTCGTTCAGATAATACTTCTTCACCAGTAGTTGCGTATTTATTATAATATACCTTTGACCAAACCTTGAAGAGGTCTTTATAAAACGGACTAAGGGCATTTCTGGGGGTCATTCTTGTCAAGAATATATATCAGCTACGCTCCTATTATGCCAGGTTTCAAGAGTTTGGGCTTGACTCGCTTTTTGTCTGGGAATTCCAAGAAAACAATTAATGTCGGTACTGGTTGCTCATCCGTTGGCCCCATTGCTCATATGAAATGATGGGACATTGCAACTCCCAACAATTAGTTATACTAGACATGTTTTATAACTTAGTTTGGCTTCCATTGTCATTTACAATAATGTATTTTTTTCTTCACAAGCGGATAGAAAGATATCTGTTTTCTATGAGCACATGCTTCTTTTAAGACAAGTCGCATGGGATATAAAGTTTGCAACTTAATATTCAGATATAATGTATCACAATGAGGATTAATTAAGTTATCTTGCACAATAGGAATTAGTGAATGGAGTAGAGAAATTCAGTGCGACATTCTTTTTTTAGGGAGTCTCGATACAGAGAAAGGACGTATGTTACGTCACCGCTTGCTTATCACACTTCTACCAGAAAAGCGGCCGATCCTTTTCTCGCCTAGCTGTAGAAAACACAATAGGCCCGATATCCTTGAACATCACCGTATGACGTTAGGAGTTATGACGTAGCCAGATAGGTGCGTTGCAACAACAAGCGTGGGTAAGTATTCATAGCTTAATCGATGATTGATTCGTAGCAATGTCACAGTATTTAAAATAATTTAAACTAGCAAATGCCCGTACGTGCCACCTTTGTATTGTATTGTATTGTAATAGATTTATTTCTGATGTAACAACAACAAACATCTCTTTCAACTCGTGTGTATGGGGGAACCTGCAGCAATATAGGCCTAAGGCGATAGTCATTGCTCTTGTTTTAACATCATCTAGGTCTATATAAAACTGTTTATGGAAGAGGTATAGGCCTACTAGTTTAGTTCAATATAAATATCTATGGAAGACGTCCTTGAATTGTTATCAATATTATGCACTTTAATTCCACGTGGAGATGAACTGAACGTATACCAGAGATACAGGCACAAAATGAGTCACAAGTCACAAAATTAATATTTTTCGAAATATTTTATCCACATTCAAGATCTCTTTGTAGGAATGTTCTCATCTAAGGTTCCAAGTTGTGTTTATACATGTACTAAATTTAAAGACTGTGTATTACATATCCATGCATTTTTAAGATCATCCTGTAGAGTATATTTAGCTAAATTACTAGTAATCATCCACCCAGAAATATTGCAAACGTTCTTTTCAAAAATAAAAATATCAAACCTAAAATACAGAAATACATATTATGTTTAAACAGAGAGAGGGAGTGACAGGGAAAGAAATAAAGAGACAGAAAGAGAGATTGTGCGAAGAGAAAGGGAAAGAAACAGAGTGTCAGAGTTAGAGATGGAGAGTTAGGCCTCTTATGAAAGAGGCCCTTGAATTATTATTCATGCTTTAATAGATGAACTGAAAGTGTGCAACACATATGGGAGGGGCAGGCAAATAGTGTTAGAGAATGAGAAACAGGGAAGGAGACAGAAAGAATGAGAAAGAGACGGGGAGTAAGACAAAGAAAGAGAGTAGAGAGATTAGAGTAATTATGAAGGGAAGAACATGCAGCGATCGTTCGTTATTGATGACGTGTGGGGGAAACCTGATGACGTCAAGGACCCTTGTCAATTGATGACGACCCAGTCAAGGGACTATGGACATCGGCGAGGCACTGAGGGGAACTCTGATGACGTTAAGGAGCCCTAATGACGTGTCAAAGCCCGGGGCACTAGTATAAAGGGGGACTGGAAGCTATAGTAATCAAAGGTGAATTAAGGCACTTATCCGGGGACGGGTGTAAAGAGTAATTATAACGCTTTTTTCAAAGAACATAACACCTAGTTGAATGATTTCTGACTATCATGAAGCATGTCCATGCACGTCAAAAATCCCGGTTTAGCGGGGATAAGTACATATTTGGGCTTAGCATATAATAATATTAATATATAATGTGATTCTTAGCAAAGAGTATTTGTACCGCATATTATATACAATACACAATGGGATTCCAAGATTCTGTATGGTGAACCATGTGTATCCGTTACTTCCTCAAGCGCTTCTCTCACGTCTATTGAAATATAACACTTCTGCATGAGTGGATATTTTTCTACTTCCCTCCGAGAATTGGCATTGCGGCCAGGTACACAGCAATGTGCAACGCCATGCATAAGCTAGACATCGTTGTCTATTGTAAGCCATAAATAGATATTTATTAACGGTGTTTTCTACGTGTTTCTACACTCCTTCTAACGAGAGATGCATGTGCATAAACGGTCAATTGATGGCGGAAATACTGATCTCGAGGGTGGAAGTGATCTCCTTTTGTATATTTATTTCTCGTAGCACTCTCATTCTGGCGACACAGTTTTGTGTAGCTTTTATTTCGTTTCTTTCTTCTTGTGTAGCTTTGATTCCTAGTGCCTAATGTAGCTAGACACAGCAGTGGGTGGAAGACCATGTTTATTCTGTATTGACTTTATATTTTCAGTAACCCATTATCTTGATATATAAACGAACTCCATTGATTGTAACATTCAGTGTACGCTATATACCGGTATATATGGATGTCTGTCTATGATTTAATTATCATTTTACGGACGATTGGCTGTGTAAAGATTTTAAATAAAAACAAAATGAAAAAAATGTTATTCAATAATTTCATTGTTTAGATCAAAGAAAATGAGGTCACCGTTTTCGTTTTTAATCGATTAATTATTGCACTGCGAGAATTAGATTTAAAGTGCCTGATACATGAGGAGGAAGACAATGAGGAGGAGAATAAGAAAGAAGGTATTGGTCATGGAGGAGGAGGAGGAGGAGGAAGTGATAGAAGGAGGAGGAGACACGGCCCGAGGATCCGAGAAGGATCGAGGAAGTGAGAAGGAGGAGGTGAAAGGGTAGAAAGTAAACCGCGCATGTCAATTGGGCGAGTTTTTGAGTTTTTCAAAATCAAAATATAAGGAAAACGCCGATATCTAGTGAAACATATGGTATTGGAATAAAATGTATGGAGTTTGCTGATGTTCCGACATATGTACTTGTAACCCATAAATAGCCACATCAATCTTATTTTTTCCTTGGTGGTTTGTAATCGCACCGAACGTGCTTGTATAGGTTCAAAGGTTGGGAGAATTCCAATTGGCCCAAGGAGAAATTGATTGATAACTTTCATAGCCATAATATGGGCATTCAGGGGGTACTACTTTATTTCTAGGCAGGTACAATAGCTGCTATCGTCGATGACAACTGCAGCCCCTACATAGTCTTACGATAGCTATATATTCGATTCATATGAATATGGTGCCAAATCGATCAGAACATTTGTGTGGGTATGAGGTGAACGGCGATATGTTGTCACAGATATTCTTGGAATTTGTGATATTTCCAACCTTTTTTCTGCTTTGTACAACATTTTACCTAGCAGAATATATGGAGTTTGTGAAGGTATCTGGGGTGAAAACTTTAATTTTAATCGGGATATCCATGCTCTATTTATAGCCTTTTGTATAGACAAATGTCAAAAGTAAGGAGCACATGACCCATCATGTGACCATCACTTGATTGAAAACATAATGATGTCATGCCTTTGTTGTCCTACGGTTCCCATCCACGTCGCTGGCAATGCATCCCTGACAACGAAACGGGGAGAGAGAGGGAGGTAAGAGGGAAAGTAGGGTATAAGAGACAAAGAAGAGAGGGAGGGAAACGAGGGGAGGGAGAAGAAGAGAGAGAGGAGACCTAAGGAGAGGGACAAGGGGGAGAGAAAAAGAGGGGAGGGAGACTGGAAGGTGGTGGGAGAGAGATCAGATAAGAGGGGGAATGGGAGAGCAAAGAAGAGGAGGGAGAGGGTGGGGGGAATCAGAGACGGCGAGGGAGAATTAGAGATGGAGGAGTATAGAGAGAAGAGGAGGAAGGGGAGAGAAAAAGACGAGAGGGAGAGGATGGGGGAGAGGAGAGGGGTGGGGAAGAACAGGAAGAGAGAGGGAAGGAGAGAATGACACAGATCAGAGAGAGGGGGGGGGGGGGGGGTGAGAGCAAGGAAGGTAGAGAATGACGCATACGCGGGATACACATAGATATATTCAATTCACAGCCTTTGAATTTGGCACATGTATTCATGCTACTAGCAGGACAGAACACTGAAAATATTCAGAGCAAGGGTTCTTGTAAGAATTAGAGGGAGAATTAGAGTTGGAGGAGGATAGAGAGAAGAGGAGGAAGGGGAGAGAAAAAGACGAGAGGGAGAGGATGGGGGAGAGGAGAGGGGAGGGGAAGAACAGGAAGAGAGAGGGAAGGAGAGAATGACGCAGATCAGAGGGGGGAGGGAAAGAGCAAGGAAAAAGAGGGAGGGAGATGGGATGTTGGGGAGAGAGGGTGAAAGTGAGAAAAGATGGGGAGGGGAGAGAAAAAGACGAGAAGGAAAGGAGAGGGGGAGGTGGAGGGAGGAAGAGAGAGCTAGGAAGGGAGTGAGAGGAAGGTAGAGAATGAAAGTGAAGATGTGGAGATGGACAGAGAAGAAGAGGGGAAGGAGAGGGCGGGATATGCATAGATATATTCAATTCACAGCCTTTGAATTTGGCACATGTATTCTTGCTACTAGCAGGACAGAACACTGAAAATATTCAGAGCAAGGGTTCTTGTGAAAAAACATTTGAGAAATATCCTTTTTTGCGACTTGTGACTCATTGTCCTTTAACACATCACATATACCATTGGGCAATAACAATTGTGCCCTGCGGTCGGTATATTATAATGTGTGGCTTTGTTGCACAACGCTGCTTGTATCCCAATCTTTGCTGTTCTTCGTACAGTCTCTAATGACCTTGCTTGTTCCATAATCTTCCCTAATCGTGTTCATTCTTTTCCCCACCTACGAGAATCAGTTGCACAACTAATTCTTGGGTTCACGTTCGTGAAAACTCATGAAAAATAAACATACCAAAGGGGGTTTAATTGTTTTGTTGGTTTGGATTGCCAGTTTAAGCACTATTATTAGAACTATTAGTCGCAATCAATGACCCAGCAGAGGCATTGAAGGGTTAAAACGTTGAAATAGACCATGTTTAGTCTACAGCGTGCAACCAACATGTTAAATCATGGTTAATCTTTGGTAAAGAACAACTAAGAGTAGAAAAGAGCAGGCTCTGTTGCACAAGGGCTAATCCTGCTCTTCCCTACTCTTACTCATTCTCAAGTCTCACACACTTGCTCACATCTATAGACACTATACAGTATCAACAGGGACCCAGTATAATTCAGAGGAATTCCATCATATGACATCACTATCCTGGTATATTTCATTCTGTCTGTTGTAAAAATAGTACTCAAGAAGTTAGCATTTGCCTGGGTCAATGCATCTGCATCGTCCCAACTTGCACACATGCACAAACATAACAATGAAAGCCTTAATTCACACACTCTCACACAATCACTCACATTCTCACACATACAACAGAACCAAATGCTTGATCTTTTGGAAAGAACGAACAGGCCAGAGCAGGCCTATTTCCCACGAACACCTAAATGTTTAAAGAAAAAGAAAATCCCTGCATAAACACTTACAATATTGTTTTTGTTCATTTATATGTGGAAATTAATGAATAAATTATTTATATGTGTGCCCATAATGGTTAAGAACAGACTTAGGACGACCCTAAGGGTGAACCCACGAATTAGTTGTGCAACAGATTCTCGTCAGTACCCCCAAAGAACGAGCACAGATGAACACAATTAGGCAATTAACAATATTGACTAGCAATGGCGAGTGGGTGAGTGGGGTAGCACCATTTTCAACTGACTAAATTGGACTAAAGTTCGGGAAAGACCACTGATAGTGAAGCCATAAGAAGGGATTTGTCTGCTCTATACAGGGTCCCCGGTTATCAATACCGTATTCTATGTATAAGTACATGCAAGAGTATGCAACTTGAGAATGTGCACAAGTGTGTAGAGTTAGGACGGGCTCTTGTGCAACAAAGCCAGATTGTTTCTAATCCTGGTCGTTCTTAACCAAAGATCTACTTAAGAAATAATTCCCTCAGTTTTGTCTGTTCATGGGTACCCTCAGGCAACGGTACCCGCAAGCAGACAAAACCGAGGGAATTATTGCTTTTAGATGTGATTTGATGATATTCAAGTTCTGGGAGACAAAAAAGGATAGACAAACCTTTTTTATTATGGCCGAAAAACATCAGCACACGTCATGAGAGTCGCCATACTGTTTACGTGACCTGACCCGGAAGTGCTTGCATGGATCCGTATTTTACTGCACACGCAAAGAAGATGGAACAACCCTCGCTGCACCAAACTGACAGAAACCTCCTTATAGACAATATACATACACCAACTACTTCTTTAGCCATCTCAAACTAGTATTTCCTTTGATTAAGAACTTTCTAATTTCTAGGCTACAACACATTATCACTTTGGGCCCCGTTTTTCTAAATATAAGAGTTCACATACCTGTACCATTTTGAAAAAATCCTTCCAATTTTACTGTGGTTCCGGGTGCGAACTTCCGCCTTGCTCACTTGTCAACAGACATCATGGCGGAGGCTACGGCTTTCACTCAGGGCAAATGTTCGCTTCTAAACTGTCCAAATTATCCCTGGTAAGCATTAAATCATTGTTATGCCCTGTTATCAACACGTTTACGATTTCTAACGAACGCATTGATTTAAATAGTGGTACCAATACTACACAGCATGCCTCGACAAGATGAGAATTGTCGGAAGCGACAGGGAAGGGCTCCAAAAACAATAGATCCCGGCCGACCAGGGTTCTATGGAGTCGGAACACACAGCGGGGTTCTATAGAGAAAAAAAACATCCCAGAATTTCATCAAATCGCTTCTAAAACAATCTAATTCCTAGGCTGAACGTTCATGGACTTTCATTGTGCAACAAAGCCCAGGCCTCATATCCTGGAGAGTGCTTTCCACCTATCACTTTCGGACAAAAACTTAAAGAAATTTAATACTCAATATTCCAAAATCTGCATTATATAGTTCTAAACAGTTTTCTCTACAAAGTAAAAATAGCCCGGAACGCACTGCCCACGGAAGCACATGAACTTGAAACTAGGAAACAGATTAGAAGGTAGTTAGAAAATATTGATGTTTAAAAATATTAGAAAACATTGGAGTTAATGGAGTTAATTGTGAATGCTCAAATGTAATGAGAGTCTAAAATTAACTGATGGTGCTATGTTTCGTGAGAAATGATACTAGTTAGTTTTGATATTATATGTTTTATAAAGTATTTTTCAATTCAATCCAATTCAGGAGGGAAAGAGATTGAGATATATTTCTTTATTATACTTCCATTCCTGGTCTGTAGTATATGTAAGGCATTATACAAAATATATTTCTTTCTGACAAAGATGAAATGTGGAAAATGGCATATGTTATACAAATATACTGTACTAGCAAAGTGCCCGTCCTCTGGACGGTGACACTCTTCCTCTCACTCTGTCTCCCCTCCTCCTCCTCTCTCTCTCTGCCTCACCTCCTTTTCTCCCCTGCCTCTCTCCCTGTCCCTAACCCTAACTACCCCTCTCTCTCTCTTTTCTCTGTATCCGCTACTCCCTCTCCCTATCCGATTTGCCCCACTCTCTCCCTTCGACAAATTTTCCGTCCCTATAGCATTCACAAGCGGGGATCGAGGTGCAATGCATGCTACCTCTCCCTCTGCTTCTTTCATTCTCTCCCTCACTCCCCCTTTCCTCCCCCCCCCCATCCTCTCCCTCCCGTCTTTTTCTCTCCCCCTCCCCCCCTTTTCTCTATCCTCTTCTCCCTCTCCCTATGTGATTCCCCCTCTCGGTTTTCATTGGAACGTGTTCTCATGAGGCAACTCGTATTTGGATAATACAAGAATGTGGCGTGCAAAATAGTTTTGGTCTATATAAGAGGGTAGCGAGAGAGGGGCAGGGTGGAGAGAGAGGGGAGAGACAGAAGAGAGAGGGAGAGAGAGGGAGAGAGGGAGAAAGAGTATTGTGTAACTAGGTCATTTGTAAGAAAACAAAATTTAGTACCTTTTTATAAACCCTGAAATAGATATATAAGACAGGCAATATATCAATAGATTTGGCAACGCATGAAAAGTCAAGGAATAGGGGATTTGCATTTCTCACTGCGCATATGCATGCAGTTCAAGTCTGACATACAAATATTGTGCAACAATTTTATCGAAAAATCTTTTAATCAATATCATAGTTTGTGTAAATCGTCTATAAATACCAAAATGCATGATAGGAAAGATGAAGTCGTTTTGTAAAACATAAAACACATGGCTATAAACACGTGACCACTGTTAAATATTACATGCTGAACATACCATGTTTTCTATAGTTTTTACACTGACATACAACTCCCATAATTCCTTATGAATCAGGGTTTGAGATGGCGGCTATGCAAATACCCTATGGACTATTATAATTCAAATGTTTATGACCAAACAGAAATGTGTTTAAAAATATCACCGAAGCTTCCTTTTACAATACAGCAACTACAGCTTTGATGCGTTGACCTACCGCAAAAATCAATGCTTCTGCCCGGAGAATATCTTCAGGAGACTTAGATTTGTGGACCAAATTCAGGGAATTTGTATTCTGAGGTACGTATATCATGGTAGTAAAATCCTACCCGGGCAAACACAGACAAGCTGTTTGGCTCATTTCAAATCCCCGTGTGCTATTATATATCGTTCTATACTTGGTATGTTTATATCTAGCTTTTGAAATGGGGAGCCAAAAGCATAGATCTACGTTTTTACCGTTCTCCCCGATTGGTGTATATGTTACACTGGCTTCTAAAAAAACAAATAATGTGATATAAATGCATTTAGAAATTCACGTTGCAGGACATAGGCTTATGCATCGTATATAGAATAATTTCCGTTTTAGCTGGCTGAAAAACGTAGCATGTGTAAAAATGCGAAATAAACTAATTAATACCAGATATAGTTTGTTATGCCATGAAAATACTTTCGCTCTCAGACTGACAATACCTTTAAACCAATTTCATCAGACTGACAATACATTTAAGCCAATTTCATTAACTATTCTTATGATACAGCTAAATGTTGTCTTCAAACCCATTACCTCGGTTAAAGTTGTCACAACAGTTTGCTACCCTTCCATTATGTTTGTTGCCTTTGAGTCCGGGATGCATATATCTGTTTATATGCTCCTCCGGAGAATGCATCCCAAATTTGAGGTGATTGTATATACCTGAGCTAATACATACTGGATAGACGGATATTTCTGCTTGAGTTTATGTTAGTCAATTTATGGTACAAACAGTTCAATTTCTTAAGGATAAACATGCAATGCCGGTATATACATGCATTAGATTGGACTCAGAGTGGGCAAAGTATTCGCGACACTGATGATGTCTATACTATATTCTGTCCCGATTCGACGCTAAAAAAGTTCCGGTGTATTGGAGGAATACCAAACGTGGTAGTCTTTCTTTCCGATAGAAAAACGTCTGGTTCAATCACTTGATTCTTCTGTCACTTCTGCTATAGGCGCATACATAATATAGCTTTGTCTGCCGTCTTTCTGCTATAGTTACAACTCTTGCTTGGCCCACCATAAAATTCATACTGTCTCCCTGTCAATTCTTCCGTCTCTTTACCTCATAATTGTATCCAGAATTAATAAAGTACTTGTATGTACTATTGACAATAAGAGGCAGTGATTCACGTTGAGTGTGTTTCAGTGTTTTGTTTGTCTGCAAATTAGGTGTGCAGCCAAGATACATACCATTACTTTTGTAAACAAGTCCTTTGGTCGTACAATTAAGGGAGGTGGTATAAGGTATAAATACAAAGCTTGCATTTCCCCTACTGTTACAATATCATACATCCAACTTTTCTCATTATTTACTGTTGCTACGATTAGGTAGTAGTGGATATAGGGATCGTTGAAGTAGAAAGGTTTTTGTTGAATGGACGCTGCAATATCTGTGTGCCTATAGATTAGTAGTAGTATTCTAGGAGCGAGTCATTGCTCTGGACTAATCAAACTTGTTTCTGCAGCTAATTCATCTCAGGATACAATATAAAATCTAAGGATATATTTTGAGTGTAGCAAGCACATTTTGCGTAGTCTATAACTATGCATTGCCAATAGAAAAAATAATCATGACTGGTCGTTTTTAATCTGTGTGTAATATCTATCTCAGAAAAATAACTGTTGTATGTCTGCGGATGTTATCATGGGTAAAAATGATAACTGTTGGTTCTTCCAATTGATGGATCAATTATATCTCACAAATCGTGAGTGATATTTCCATTTCCTCATTGTTTGCACAATTATTAAGCTGACGATTATTTGTAACTTTAGTATTATTATATATACTAGAGTTACAAATTATCATCAGCTCTATCTCTGACTAAATATAATAGTATTATAGGGTTATTTCCACCATATAAAATGAACATAATAGTCAGAAAGATATTGTGAGATTGGAAAAAAACCGCTTTTTCGCTATGAATATCTGCACCAGTGAGTATCCCCGTGTATCTGCAGTAGTGAGTATCCCCGTGTATCTGCAGTAGTGAGTATTCCAGTGTATCTGCAGTAGTGAGTATCCCAGTGTACCTGCAGTGGAAGTATCCTCGTGTATGCTTGTTTGGTTAGGTTGAACTGTGTTCTGAACTTTATTTTCGTCTGAAATGTGTGTTATTTGAGAGGATTGGTGAAAGTAAATTGTACATTTTCTGAAAATCTGACCCATATATAGAGAATAATTGAGAATATTGTAGAACTTTGAGAATATTCTATATCTTATAGCATTTTACTTTGTGTAATGAACAAACTTCCCTTCCTCCTTTTCTCTCTTTCCCTCTCCCTCTCCCTCTCTCTCCTTCTCCCTCCCCCTCCCCCTCCCATACATACCCTCCCCTTACGTCTCTGGGTTACATGATCAATTGGCTCAAGGGCTCATTGATCATTGCCTCTGGGTCACATGATCATTTGTTTGACCATACTTACTTCCCAGGCTATAAACAGAGTGTGGATATCCCTATTTAAAAAAGGCTTCAAAATATGTACTGTCTCATAAATAATCGAATTGATTCTTTTTTGTACAATAAATCTCATTGTCTCCCTTAATATTTAACCGTTGATTATTTAACTGATCAAATATTTATGACTGCTGATAAATGTGATAGTAATTATACATCTGCCAATCTAATAGAACGAAATAAAGGCCAAAGATTTAAAGAAACTAACAAAAGCATATATCTGCAGTGGAAGTATTCTATATATCAGGTTGTTTCATACGTTGTTTAAGCAAGATCATCATACACTATAATAATTACATTATATATATACTTGAATACTGAATCACTCAAACACATCACAATGGACCTTAATTTCTACTCTTTCTGTCTGTCTCTTTCCCCCTCCCTCTTTTCTTTCCATGGCGAGTAACATTTGGGTATTACCCGCCCACATCATTTGTTACCATTTTTATAAGGGTACAACATGTTAATAGTTACATTATGTTGGCGTGATTTCTGATATAATTCTGCAAATAAATTTGGGGAAGTGAAAAATAATGTTGGGCAAGTAAATTATGGCTGCTAATTGCCCAATGGGCAAGTGAAGTTGATAGTTTTTTTATCCCACCCGAATAATCTCTGTGTGATCCTTAACTTTGTGGACTAACTGGTGCCCATGGGTGTTCAGCAAATCATGACGAACGTAATACACAATAATACAATGCCTGGGCTAAGGCATAGGAATGTATAGTAGCTAAGCCAATTAATTACTGCATAAAGAAAGAGTAAATCAAGTGGGCCGTGCCATGGTTTGTATTGCTAGAGAAATTGTTATCCTTTCTTCTGCCCAGTTATCGATTCAACCCAGTCAATGAAATTTAGAAGAGGATGTGACATACAATATTCATTCACAATTTAAATCCACGCACACTAAAGTATATATGTATACATGCATGATAATTGTGAAAATATATACGGAGCAAGCAACATAAAACCTCTCATTCTCATGAAGTCCATCGAATAATTTACAGTCTTCGTCAAAAATTCACTTAATTGTACAATGATCATTAGCACTAGCTTTAGCATTAGGGAGGACTTTTGAACAATATTTCACAAGTGCAGATACACGCAGATACCACTGAAGGATGCACGCAGATACTCACACAGTGTGGAGTGAAGATACACCAAATTTTCATTCAGCGGTTAATGGAAAACCTCTCTTACTCTTTCTGCAATATTTATTAGCATAGGCGAAACAGATCTGAGACGAGAGAGATTGAGATATATTGGGGATAATCATCCCTATTATGTGGAATAATAAAAAGCCGAAGATTGCAAAAGAAATGCTGATAAAGGCGGTATTAAATTAAGCTTACGCAATGTTCTGCAGTAGCGCTAAGAATAGTTAGAGAACAAATGCAACATCCTAATTTTTTTAAACGTTTTTATTTTCAGATACAACAGGGAAATGCTTGCAGAAATAACCGCCGCTGACAATAAGCGTTTTTATAGGTTATCTGCATGTATACGTCTCTTTTCAATACTTCAATATATTATAGTTGTAACGGATTCAATATGTTTATCCACCCTACAATCTAGAAAATATATTATGGTTCTCAATAGACAAAAGCTAACTGGCTATAATGTGCACTAGTAAAAACGAAAGCTTTTTTTTATATTTTGCGGACCAATTATATTTGAATGTTTTTCTTTCTCTTACAAGGCTATGAAATCTAGCAAGCAATTGAAATTACTTCGAAATAAAATCTATATATGAAAAAGAACCCTGGCGGTGATAGTGCCTCCCCCTTATGTATTTTTTTTTGCTTCTCATGTGACAGGTTTAAGTAACAATCAGAATACCGGTCGGTATTTTCAGAAGACCGTGATGAGGCATGGAAAAAATTGTGTTTTGATATCAAAATGTTACATCCGGGAACAGGTAGAGGAAAATGCCCATGGCTCTATCTACAGCAACAATACAAAATAAAGAGCAGAGTTAGATAACGTGTAATGATTATTTCCGGGAAATAGGTTTTAAAACAGTATAGTGTTTCTCAATTATGCGAGAAAAAAAATGATTTACAGATTTACTTCGACGGAACTGTAGCCTACAGCATATGTTGAAATGGGTAGGCATAATTGTTAGACGAATTGTATGTGAATATATATATATAAAGATTTTTATTTTGATTTTGTTCATATATATGGCGACAGGTGTTACATTGTTTCCTCATTGCGCCAATGAGGGCGCATTGGTCGGGAGGTGCAGGAGGAACTTCCGCTTCCGGCATCTAAGACAGTACTCTTCCTCACTCATCCTCCAGACCTCATAGGGTATAGACGTATCGCTGCCGAGCAGCCATATACATACACGTGGTACCTCACGACCAACGCTAGTATGAATACCAGACGTAATGCACGTGGACGAGGAGGGGCAAGACAGCCCCTCCAGAATAATGAACAGAACGAACAGCAGAATAACGAGCAGAACGGTCAACAGAACAATGAAGAAGAAGAAAATAGAGACCAACAGAATAACGACCAACAGCAACAGAATAACGACCAACAGCAAGGCGATCAAGAAAACCCTCAGCCGAACCAGGAGGGCCAGGTCCCGCAACATAACGCCCGGGGCAGGGGCAGGGGCAGACAGAGGAAAGCACCCCCTCGCACCCCAAGAGCTCCTAAAAAGCCCCCACAACAGGAGGAGATACCTGGGGGCCAGAACAACACATTACAAGACCGTACGGCTAAGTTGGAGGAGAATGTATTGAGGTTGGTGACGTTAATGTCTCAAAATGCGGAGAGAGAAGCGAAACTGGATAATAAGCGCAGGAGAAGAGCATCCATTTCTCCTGTGAGGGATACACCTAATCCAAAACGTACGGCCAGCTCCCCTCCACAAAGGAGAGATGATCTGGATATGCAGATACCAAAGAAAAAGGATGTCCAGCCTCCTCCACCGGAGGATATACTAGTCCAGGAGGAGGCAAAGAAGGAGTACCAGAGGGCGATTAAAGACCTAGCATCTCATTTCAACCAAAAACCAGGTAAAAATTGTGCTCATGCGTGTAATTCAGATAACTCGACTAAGCAAAAGGATATACTCAAGCCCTATCTTCCCAGGGCCTCACAAAAGAAAGCTAAATCCTCGGAATATAATCTCACAATGGCGGAACAGATTACCGCACTAGCAGGCCTAGCCTCCGAACCAGGGGACCCTGAGACCACCATGGCCATCTTGACACACATACGCCAGGTGGCGGAGGATGCGATATCATACCCCTGGAGCAAGGTGGGTGACTGGTCAGCCACCATAGTGGAGCAAGTGGCCGAGGAGCGCTTGGCGTGGACAGACACGCACATGATACAAGCGGAGCGCATGAAACTATCATGGTCCCCATCTATGGAGAGTGCAAATGTGATTACCAACATATGTAGGAAATTCAATTCAACATCTTGTGAAAAACGCTCCCCACATATGAAAGAGGGAACAATGATGCAGCACCTATGTGCGGTATGCTACTATGTACATGATAAAAGCCTCCCACACAGTGGAAAGAAGTGCAACCACCTTAAATCCCGTGATGGAGGACATCATGATGGTAACAAGAAGAAAGATTGGAATAAAAAGAAGCACGATAATGATAAGAAAAAGGATTCATCTAAGAAGAGAGATGCATCCGACTCAGAAGATAAATAACTTCTTGCGGCCAGGGCTACAACACGGCCCCAGGCCACAACACCCAGTGAGCATGGAGAGACGAGTGAGCGAGAGTCAGAACAAGTGGTAGAAGTATCCCACACTGACTCTAAAGAAGGCAAAATGCCGGACTATACCCTGTTGGAAATCCCTCAGGACTTATCTATGTATATTACAAATGTGGATGAACAATATCTTCTCTCAGAGACGGAGTTACAGCTACCTACATCGACACAGGCAGAGGTAAACAACACCACGTGTGGCCTATCGGTAAACATAAACAACATGATACGCGCATGCGCAGAAGGACAGAAATTCCCCGACTGCCTATGCCAATACACACAGTACGTCATCAACGCGTGTGTACACAAGTGCCCACAGTTCAGTGTCAACACCCAGTTCCCGAACGAAACAAACATTGGATTTTACCATCATGACTTTAATATAATGAACAGAGGGAAGACAAACACCTTCTACCCATCTGTTAAACCTGAGCACGAATCGGAACTGTGGAGCATATATAAGAAGGCCAGACAAGCAGGCCTCCCAAATGTTCTCGGAGCTCGTGTGGCTCTCCCCACGAGGCTAGACATCAAATACTGGGAACAGATATCAACAAAACATGACGACGACTACTGGCTCCTTCAGTGCCTTAAATACGGATTTCCAATACAGTATACAGGTACACCACTTAATAATAACAAAGTGAACAACCACCCATCAGCCAGATTCAACCACAGTCATGTGTCAAACTATATCGACACCGAGATGTCAAATGGGGCCCTACTGGGCCCGTTCAACGAAACGCCATTCGTTGAGTGGAGCAACATTTCTCCCCTCATGACGAGAGACAAGGCTTCATCCACGAGCAAAAGAATAATTGTGGATCTATCATATCCAGACGGCTTATCAGTGAATGACAGTGTGGTTAAGGGCTCAGTCTTCGGATTTAAAGTTCTACATAGCCTCCCGAACATCACGATGGCAGTCAACATAATATCAGAACTGGGATTTAAGGTAAAGCTAGCTAGCATTGATATCCAGAGGGCGTACCGTAATTTTGCTGTATGCCCACTCGACTGGCCCTTGTTGCTTATTTCTCACCAAGATAATATATATATTGACACGGCCCTACCATTCGGTACCAGGACCTCCTCGGTATATATGCAGCGCTTAGCGTTGTACATACTACGACACCTTAACACTCTAGGAATAACGGGACTGTTCTACCTAGATGATCTGTTGTTGATTCACAGGGATAATGAAGATCCGTACACACAGTTCGCAACAGCACACAGTGTGTTCAGAAAACTAGGACTGCCGCTGAGTTATGGAAAGATATGTGATCCCTGTGTCTCCATAACTTGGCTTGGAATAATAATAGACATTGAAACAAAATTCATAGCAATTCCAAAGAAGAAACTCGATGATTTCTTGGCAGCAGTCAGACCGATAATCGGGAGAAAGTGTATTACTAGGAAAGCTCTGCTTTCATTGATTGGCAAGGTAAACCACTTTGCGCAGGTCATAAAACCAGCGAGACTTTTCATCGCAAGGCTCCTGGCAGTATACAGATCAGGAAAACATAAAGTGATACGACTCAACGACCAAGCACTGGCTGATCTGAAATGGCTAGTGAAGTACACGACAACGTGCAACAACAAGACTCTAATAGACCCTCCTCCCCCGTGCAAGACTATATATGCCGACTCTTGCCTAGAAGGGGGCGGGGCACATGACGACATACATTGCTTCTCCATCCAGTATGCAGAAAGACAGATCCGGGATCACCACATCTCTCAGCTAGAGGCTATCAACTGCCTGGCAGCGCTTAGAACTCTAGGAGAAGACGTTCCACCTCTCTCACACATCAACATACGTTGTGACAACTTGTCAAGCATCCAGTTGTTTACATCACATAGAGGGAGGGACCCAGTGATGAATGCAGTATCAAGGGCACTCTGGTACTGGGCATACTACCGCCAAATACACCTGTCTTTCACACACGTGCCAGGGGAGAACATGGTGTTATCTGACGCCCTTAGCAGAAGGGGCAAGGGGCTTGAGTACATCAATATATCAAAAAGAATAATAAAGTCACAAAACCTCAAAGAAATCGAAGTAAATAAATCAGCTTTTAACTATGATCATTTCTTGTAGGTGAGGATGAGTCACTGGCGTTCCTAATACAAAGAGCGACGGCACGCCAGGACATGGTGGTCAGACCAGGCACGGACATGAACAGAAAGGTCTCGCTTAAGCTGTTCATAGCGTTCTGTACCAGATACGGCTTAAAGTACAGATCCCCTGACCACGAAACACTGTGCTTCTTCATAGAATATCTTGCTATATTCTTCAAATCACCATCATCGATAAACAACTACATAGTGAACGTGAAAACCCTACTCACTAGAATGCACCTGGATACGCAAGCATTCAATCATTTCAAGGTTAAAGATGCCCTCTCAGCCATCTCTACCAACATCAGGCACGTGCCAATGAAAGCCCTGCCAATAACATTCGACCACTTAATAAAGGTCACATCCTACCTTCAATGTGACGAAGAGGGCCCAACTATTGTGTGTGCAGTGCTAATAATGTTCTACACGTTGATGAGGCAATCGAACGTGCTCATTCGTGCGAATGACACATTCGATGCTACAAGGCATCTCCTTCGTGGAGATGTGTCCATCCAAAATAATATGATGATAGTGGCCCACAAATGGGCAAAGAACCATCAGAGGGCAGCAGAAATGGATTCGTTTAAGATCCCTGCCCTGAAAGGATCCATGGCATGCCCAATCCAAGCATTCGAGAACATGGTAGCCCACAGACCAGCCAACCCAGGAGCTCCCCTCTTCCTGGTGAAGGGAGGAACCCCGCTGTCATTACACTACATCCTGGCAGCCTGGCACGCTGCACTTAAAGCAGCAGGTCTAGACTCCATCGGCTACACATTGCACAGTCTCCGCAGGGGCGCCGCCTGCGCCATCCAACCTCACATGCAAGAAGATCAAATTAGAGAATATGGGAGGTGGCGCTCAACTGCGTTCAGAGGCTATATAAAAGATAAGGCTCAGTCATCGGCTGCAGCAGCATTTATCGAACTAGCAAGTAGTTAAAGGATTAGCTAAATAAACACTGCCGAAGCCTTATAGACTAGTGACAATATCACACCCCTACTTCATAAAATTTAATACATCAAATTTTAACCACATCTGATAATTTGTTAATATGTCAACGAAAGGTGAATAAATAATTATCAATACCAACTCCTGTTTTCTCCTGTATCCAATGGTTTCCTCATTGCGCCAATGAGGGCGCATTGGTCGGGAGGTGCAGGAGGAACTTCCGCTTCCGGCATCTAAGACAGTACTCTTCCTCACTCATCCTCCAGACCTCATAGGGTATAGACGTATCCCACCCACCCACGCCTACACAAGAGACAATGGGAGAACAAGAGACTGTCCCCCACAGAGGGCTAAATAAACACTGCCGAAGCCTTATAGACTAGTGACAATATCACACCCCTACTTCATAAAATTTAATACATCAAATTTTAACCACATCTGATAATTTGTTAATATGTCAACGAAAGGTGAATAAATAATTATCAATACCAACTCCTGTTTTCTCCTGTATCCAATGGCCGTACATACTAAATTAAAATACAGTCAAGAAAAGGGTTTTAAGAACCATCGGTTTCCAGGTCTTCCTGATCACCCTAAAATAATAATAAAATAATAAAAAATAAGAATTGAAACCATAAATTAGGGATTTTTTCCTACCCAAAATAACATCCCCACTAAGACAACCGGGATACTCGATATAAAAGCGACTATCTACCTACCTCGATACATAATAAAAAAATAATGCAAGGAGTTACGAGGAACGTAAATTTGTACATTTTATAACCAATCATTTCCGTACGCTGAAATGTCTTTCCAGAACATATTTTTTAGTGTATTATTCGCTCTTGTGGATGACATATTTTTCTTTTATGTTTCTATGATATATACATGTATGTGTATTTTCTATATTGATTGGCCTGAAATGTAACCTTATAAACATTTATTAAATATTAATAAAGCCTGATACAAAATATTTCAAACAAACGAATAGTTCTCGTGTTAAAGGTGCACTCTCAGCTAACGACGGTCAAGAACTGAACATTTTCTTCCTTTTGTTTCATTCTTTTCCAAACCATCGAAAAGTCATTCGACCAAAACCAAAAGAATATTTTCCAGTTGTTATTGCGACATGGCTTCTTAAACCTCCCCATTTGATTTTCGCTCGGCTAATTTGGCATCAAATTCATGTATAAGCA
Source organism: Sthenelais limicola (assembly GCA_942159475.1). Taxonomy (NCBI): domain Eukaryota; kingdom Metazoa; phylum Annelida; class Polychaeta; order Phyllodocida; family Sigalionidae; genus Sthenelais; species Sthenelais limicola. The sequence continues at coordinate 61,990,794 of OW804097.1, read as the reverse complement.
TATAACAGCAGCAGAATATTGATACATTCAGTCTCATTAGTTATAATATGTGTAAATTTGGTCAGATTTGCTTTGTCGTAATAGCTGAAGATGCAGCTTTAAGCAGTAATTGTATATAATATTATTCGTATATATATAATATAATATATTGGCGTAACACTAGCTCAAGCGTTATTCATACATTACCTGTTATGTTAAAGCAATTAAATGAATCGTCTGTCATGTCATTATTTGACAAAAGAATTACAGATATTCAGAAAGTAGATCTTGGTGACATAAACTGAAAGCGCTGTTTTGTATCCTGTTTTGCAGAAAAATGACATTCTTATCACAAAACCGTGGAATAGGAATGGGCGAGAGGTTAGCCATGACACACTTCCGGTACTTCATAACCATCCACAGTGCTCAATGACGTCACAAATACCCTCAGGTTGGAGTGCTATTGTGACGTGAGAGCGATCATCGTATTCAATGTCTCATTCATCAGTTGACTTTCCTCCAGTCAAGCCTTCCTAACAGATAATCCAGAACCGATTTTTAATCCATCCCTTCAATTAACACACGCTGCAATGTTCCAGATCTTTGTTTACATGCCAACTCTTGTTCCTGGATGAAGGGGACGGGTGTACAAGGTCGAGGACATGGTCGAAAACCGTGTCGTCAACAGATAAACGATGACTTAATGGACTGGGACTATCACTAGTATCAGCCTTCGTCGGTCAGTCGGGGCATTAATGCAGTCGATGTGGTCCCATTCAGAATACCTCAAACACAAACAAATTCGGCCTGTTAAAACTTGTACGTTTATACTAAAGAGTTTTGATAACTGACAGCTAGGTGTCATCAAGTGCGTTTAATTGGAGATATATGAGAAGGGGGAAGTTTGGTAAAGGAAGGGCGGGGGTTGGGGGTCGGGGGTCGGGGGGAGTCATCAGTTAGTCTTGAATAGTGGCATCGTATTCGAATGCTGCCATCGTGGGCGTTTGTCGTCTGCTTGCTGGTACAGCGCCCGCGTGGTGACCACGACAACTATATATCTTAGGTAGCGGGAATAAGCTCCCTAATAATGTGGTGGGCTTAGGTGGGGTAGGACACAGAGCACACATCTTTACAGAAATACAGAAACTGGCACCTCGTGGGGACACAGGCGCCATTACTATCTATAAGGAGACAAATCCAATCAATCTGGGTACACTCTGAAACAAACAGCCGAGAGCGAGCTTTTTTTCGAGCTGGGAAGCGAAAGGAATTCATTGAACGGGACACTTGGAGCAAGGAAACTTAACTTTGACGGACCTAGCCCAACGCGGATGATATACCTTTAAAGTCGCCGTCAGAACGTACAGGAATTAGGTAGAAGTCAAAACTTGCAACCTAGGACGCTTGGTCTTTGAAAAATACATCTGGAAATCCTCAGATCTTTTAACCAGGCATCTCATCACATTTTAAATTGGGAAAACAAAAGGTAAAAGAAGCCGAAGGAAAGATGTCCCGTAACCTAGCCATATTGGTCACCCTTGCATTGACTGTATCTTTAACAGTGGCTAAGATTATGCCTTATGAGGAGGAGGATTTGCAAGCCACATCATCCGAAGACACAGCCGACACAAATATTAAAGTAAGTTGGAATTTATTGCGCGCTTTGTCTCGTAAAGAAAGCTTCAAAGTTACCTGGATACATGTTGCATGCCTGATTTGTCAATGATAAGTGCTGTGGCATTGCTCTGTGATGAGTTTAAAGAGTTTTTGTCGCCTTGCCACTTTTTATTAACTTCCCCAGGACGTTTCCCCCAATGAAAAACTTAACAGACAAATAGGTCTTTGACTGATCTTTAATGTTATTGATTTTAGTATCGAAGACATATTTTAATGTAGTCCCTCCCACGAACTTGAGTATTCTGGGTAGCCTATAATTAAATCACATAGGTAAATAATAACGGTAGCAAATTAGATTAGTGGAACTTTAATGTTTGTTCTTATAAGTGCCTCATCGGCATTAAAAGAAGCCTTTTATGTATTTACGCTGATCGTATACAAATGGATATCGCCTCGATCTAGAATCTGGTGCCTTCCATGGAACTTGGGGATCTTTCAAAATATTTAATACAATAATACGTCCCAATTCATAGTTACAATTCAATTCAAATAGTTATGATATTGATATAAGAGACTGTATAATAATCCCAGAACAGGTAGATGTGTTGTTAGTAACTTACAATATCCTAAAGTTAGTAAGAATGAGAAGTTAAATTTTGACCTAAGCATTTATATTTTTTAACAGTATTCTTCTTAACTTCGTCTATTCCTTTGATAGCCTCATGCCTTTTACATTTAGAGCTGGCCGGGGCGCTGGAATTACTATAGAGAGATTAGCAGATCTCATATCTCTTGTATAGTATGCCCTTACAGGCCTAGAGCTGAGCTGAACTACAGCATCGCAATGTCAGATCAAAGGTAGCTAACCCAAAGAAGTGATAATATAATGTCTTGTCGATTCATGCCGATATTTCTCTAGCCTTTCCTTGCGAAGGAAAAGGATCAACCTCATAGATTTACGACTATGATTAGTCCTCTTCTCACCACAGGATTATCAGTTACTCTTTGCCGCCTTTTGACAAGATACATATATGAAATATAACCGAACAGTTGTTATTCGACAATGCTCTGTTCTAAAAGGTTTCGTTTTCGGGCCGCTAATATAGGTATAGTATAGAGCGATGCACAGAGAGTAGTGTAATTTTGTTCGCAGTACGCTCCCCACCATCGGGGCAAAGTTCGAGCAGTGAGGCGCAGTTGTACGTGGGCATGGCGCTGTTCTTGTCTATGTGAATGGTCTCCCACAGAAGCAGCCCGGTCGGACGCCGCTTTTCCGTAGTATTCCTGTAGGGTCACTCTATCGCATGTGATGATTCCTATGTTCCCAATAGATGTACAATTGCACAGAACGTCCCAACTCCTGTTCTCCACAGCTTCTCCACAGCTTCTGAGCGGAACAGCCATACTTTCCCCTCCATAAATGAATTTTGTTAGAAGAATGTAATTCAAAGGGTTGTCGTATTCTGGTCTGTCGTATTCTGGTCTGGTAATTAATTTGGATTAAGCGTGATATGATATGCCCTGCATGCATATGGTATTCACATGAGGACCATTGCAAAACGTTTATGTAAATATATATGCGGTCCCGACTCATTGTCCATATTTGGTTTAGTTTGAGTCAATCTGTGGATAGATGGAACTGGACAAGTGAAATGGTAATACGTAGACCGTGTGCAGTAATTAAAGTAGGAAAATTTATCAAGTTTATTTATCCTTATTCAAGGAGAATCTGACTTGAAATTAGAAATTTCATTGACGATACAACTACTTCTGATTGACACATTACAATCGTTCATAGCATTTAATACTCTCATTCAAATCTGGCCATTACCAAAGGTTAATACACAAGTGCACAATTGGCCGATCTTTTGATTTACTTAAAGGTTGTCAACTCAGCTCATCTCAGCTCATTCCCGTTCTGCGAAAACCACGCTCTGAATGTATCAATAACTTCATCCATATATGGATATGTATACATCACCTTGTAACTTTATCCATGTACACTTGGGAAGAGCGTCATGAATACATCCTTCATACTCGCCTCACGGTATAACACCAATGTTCATACCACTCAGAAGTGATGGAATGTACCCCGCTATGATTGAAATACAACACCCACTTCTAGGTTATAATTGAGGTGGAACGCCAACCATGATCATAATTGTTCAAGACTTGCGGCTCGCAGGAACAGGTAAAACGCGTCGTTTAAATTGACTATACATTCTGACGTGCTCTTGACATTGACTTGTAAGTCAATTGAAGCTGTTGGAATGCCGATTATTTCGCCTTCTTTTTCACACCAATGTGAAATTGATATATGTCTAGAGTTATCCTCTGACTTATTTGTTATTACTACCTTGACTAATTGGATATGCATGTGTCACTGCGCATGTCTATTACAGTGCATGCTGGGATAGATTCAGTTAAAATCTAACATACAAATATTACGCAATATTTGATCGAAAAATGAAAGGATCTTTTCACAGATCTATACCATAGCTCGTGTAAATGATCTATGAAAACCAAATGCATGATGGGAAAGATGAAGTCTTTTGTTATGCAACATGTCAAACTCACGGCTATTTACATTATACTCACGGCTATTTACATTATAGAGCACTGATAAATATTACATGCTGAGCATGACATGTTTTCTATAGATTTTACATTATACCATTACTCCCATAATTCCATGCGAATCAAGCTTCAAAATGTCTGCTATGCAAATCCCCAATTAATGAACAAGAAAACTAGGAGTAATAAAATCATTTGTTTTAGACGATTGGGAGAGACTCATCAGTTCGTATATATAGTGCATTTTAGCAATAACATATGCATTGCTGGGTGAACAAATGTCTCTATATAATTATGGCGCAAACTTAGCCACCAAAACAGCTAACCATATAATTGCCATAAACCTTTGTTCCACACAGGATGAGGTGTCAGCAAATCTGTGGCTTTAAAACTTAAAAGATGTCTGATTACCCATGCTGATAGAGACTCGATTATCCCTTAGAAATCGCCATGGTAAAGTGTGTATATGTAATATAAAAAGTGAGTGTGACAATGCATGCAATAAATAGACTATTCAGTCGTTGTTCAAACCGGAATGAAACATCAAATAGATTTGATAGAACAATGTTTCGTAGTTGTACATATGTACGTTAAAGTGTAAAGAATACGAAGACAGTCCTTTTAGTGAATTATTTAATTTCTTTTTTTATTTTCCAACGTTTTGGCTTTGTTGTGGTTGCCTTTATCATTGACAACGTTTGGACTTTTGGACTTGGCTTATATATAAATATTTGATCACTGAATGTTTAACATTTACCCGTGCCACATGTTGACAATATGATTGAAAAGAAAGAAATTCAGTACCCACCGCATACATTACTAAAGGAAAATGTCTCATCCACCAACAGAAGACCCAAAAACTGCTCGAACATTTTATTTATTAATCCAGAGAACAATGAATAGGACTGAAATACTTTGTGGCAAACTTTATTTTCCTTCTTTCGACGGCTCACTGGAAGATCTACATAGTAGAAGTGGCAAGTCCCATCCTGTAAATTTTTATCAGAATAACAAGTCAATATATTAGTTGCTGCCACGGTAAGTACAAAGTAAACATTGGGTAAAACCGGTCTCTGTGCTTTGCATAAAGCTACTAGTTCCATTTGGATATTGTCTTCGTATAGAATTCTAATTAGGAATAAATGTATTATTTCCTAACTTTGTGAATGTGTTGAAAACAATTCCCATCTTTATTCAAACAGAAATTAACGATTAAGTAGATCGAAAGGGATTCCATCGTACATATCTGTATAGAGTGAGTATCAGTTGTTAAAGCTGATTCTGAAATTAAATCATTTTCTCTTTCCATCACATGGATTTTTATTATACAGACATCGAAAAGCAATGATATCTAATCATGCCTATCAGTGCGTATTGTGGTACTACTCCGTATCTTTATTAACATCAATATTTCATTTTATGTTGTCTCAGTCATTTACAGGCAAGGTATGCGAGTAACGAACCATACCGTTTTATCCGAGATGGTATATTGACACTGGGGCATTTCGGATCCTAACTGGTCCAATTCAGGGACCCAGGAGGACAGTTAGCGAGATAACATAAACCACAATAGCAATAGATATGTTGTACACTTCATATCAACTTCGTCTAAACTCATTATCCACCACATATAAAATTCCTAACGTTTCGTAGTAAGGGATAACTTTTTACAGGCTCATCCCTGTAAATGTTTTAAAATATTACTCTTGTCCCTTTTCCATTTCGGATTGTTTTAACTTCTTGCCAGTCTCAGACATTCGGCAAAAGGTTAGAGTGTTGGGAAAAGTTTCCTTTGTAGATAATGAAGTGGCATTTTGAGTTAATTTTTAGAAGGATTCTATTGTCTTTCGTTCATAGCCTCATGCTCATTATTAGATCAAGGCAATTTATAATGGAACTAGACATTCCCCTCAGTAGTTGCTTATCGCATTTAAACTGAATGAGCTAAATCAAATTCAGCTCTCGTTGTATGTAAATATCAATGAAAATCTCCTTCCTAATAGTTTCACATACCAATCCTGCATCATGGCAGATTCTTAGTTCAGGATTATCTTTTATGCACGATTCATGATGAACATGAAAAATGAAATAGGCATTATTAGTTGATGGGAAATTTCCCATGAGTAATTAACACCTGACAGTCCTCTTTGGAATTTTTGTCAGATACTACTTGATAAACCTTTCTATAAACAGCCATATTACGTATGCCATATGATAGGCACCAATACGTATACTTATAAAGAGTACAACCGAGTCATATTAGTCAATTAAATTTGAACTTTATTGAGTAACGAACAGATTGGACATTGCACTTTATGTGGAATTATGTAAACAGCCACTCAGATTTGACTTACATAGACCAACTGGCAAAGAATAAGTACCTCGGGGGTTTTAGCCATTGCGGACTGACTTGTATGTATGTATGTTTTAATTTTACGGCCAAAAACACACAAAAACATGTTGTATAGATAATTTGATAAAATTTTCTTCTTTTATTCTAGAGAGCCATGTGGTTCAAAGGTCTTTCTTATATGCTTAACTGATTGTGTAATTAAAATATAGCTTGTATTATTCTCATCGCATATGGATTTTCGTGAACATGAAACATACCATAACCTGTATGGAATTGTCTCTCAAAATAAAATATGTTTAAAAAAAAAAAAAATAAACGTTACATACACTATATAAACGTACATTAAAAACGTATTTCTAGGTTTTATTATTAATCTTGATCGGCAATCAAAGAATGGAAATCCCAGATGATTTGCTTCTATGACATTGGGAGCTATATTAGGGGTTTAGATGTTGTTGTTGTTGTTGTAACGTTTTTATTGCTCTGACAGGTACATCTCTATGTTGCCATCGCATTTTCGTTTGTATCCTTGATGATTCTTAACTGATAATACTTTTCATTTTACATTAAGGTATGTTTGTTTATAAATTACTATTTATACAAGATATGAGATATAAAAGTATTATACATCATGGTACTAGAATATATGTAATATATAATATGCAAGGTGATAATCTTTATGCAAATTTCATTAGATACTTTATACATTTCTGGAAATTCAGTTTGAACATATTTACAGATTTTTGGTGTTAGTACATACCATTCCTTCAACCTCAACCTAGCACCCCTCTCCACCCCCTGCCCCCATGTCTTCCACTATTCATTATTAGTTGGTTCCACAGTTTCATACAAAACCGTGGATGTCTGTGGTTATTCTATTGTTTTATTATCAGACACAGTTTCCATCAAACCGCATTTGAACTCTTGGTTTCATTCAAAACCTAGAGGGTATTTTGGGGTGATAGGACAAGATCACCATTTAGGAGGTCTCTGTTTACTATCTCTGTTAAAACATTTTTGTCTTCTATTTTTTGGATATTGTTAGGGAGCTTATTCCATATTCTTATGGCTCTATTATGGAAGTTTTGATGTAATTTCTCCGTTTTATATGTGACCTGATTAATGTCCTTTCGATTTTGAGAGTGCCTTGTTTCTTTATTTTTCCTGGCTAAATTGTTTTTGTCTTGAGCAAGGTTGTGGGCATATTGTATTAGATGTAGCATTCGCCTATCTGATAGAGGGAGTAGTTCCAATTCATTTTCATATTCTTTTGTGTTTGTTCTTTTGGGTAATTTCTTGATAATTCGTATTGCCCTATTCTGGATAGTTTGCAGTTTTCCTGATAATTTCTTAGTGCATGAGTCATAGAAAATGTCTCCGTAATCCATGAGTGGTAAGATTGTTGTTTTGTATACTAGTGTTGATATTTTGGTAGTTAGTGAGTTTCGGATTTTTCTTAGTTGGTTTGTTCTTAGGTTTGCCATTACTGTTGCTTGTTGAATTTGCTTTTTGAAAGTCAGACTATTATCTATGTGGATCCCTAGATATTTGTATGTTACTACTGATTCTAATTCCTCATTTTGGATGGTGTATTTGCTAGTTCTATTATTGGTATTTTTATTTCTCTTGCATTGTATAATCATGCTGTTTGATTTTTTTGTATTGATTGTTATCTTGTTTTTCTTACACCAACTTTCCAATTGTTTTAAGTCATCTTGGAGAGTGTCTGATTTCCTAGCACTTGGTGTTTCTGTGAATAATATGGTATCGTCTGCATACATTTGCACCGAGCTATTTCTTATATTATCTGGTAGGTCATTTATATAGAGTAAGAACATTAAAGGGCCAATTGTTGTCCCTTGGGGTATACCACAGGTGATTTTCTTAGCTTCTGATATTGTATTATTGCAGATGGTTTTTTGGTATCGGTTTTCTAGGTAATTATTTAACATAATATAGATATCGAAGTAAGCACGATAATAATTATGCCTTCACAGCCATCCTGACAATTAGTGTGTTTATATTTACACCATTGCTATGGGAAGCGTAGGAGTTTACCTGAGGTCAATGAACCACCACTGATTTAATTAAGAGGTTCTTTTACAAACATTGTAATGCGTTTCTATGATAATCAAAGTTAAGGCAGATATAATAAGTTGATGCCTGTCTATGAAGGTATTTGATGTGTGTATTGAGAAAGTGAACCTCAATTAAATAAAGAAGGCCAAGAAAATATCTGTAACTATTATCTACCTGACATTCATCTTACAAATTTATTACCATGGGTTAGGTCATGATGAGACGTATCACAGTTGTGAATATCTGCCAATAAAATTGTTTAAAAAAAATAAAATTGGTTTAGTTCTTTTCTGTCTGTCCACATTGTCTATACCAATGCCTTTGTCTGTTCAAGTGCCTGTCCTACGGGCCCTCCTTGGAATATCAGCATTATTTCCATTTAAATTGGAGGGAGACAGGGTATCACACCCACTCACACCCAGCATACAAAAGAATTTCAATCTGTCAACACTATTTCAGTTGTTTTCCGATCTGAGTCCACAGATGAGCCACCACAGGTGTCTTTCTTGGAAGCCATAGTTCTGCTTCCCAAATTATAAATGATTATAACCATCATCATTATCATCATTATGATATCTTCACGATCTCATGACAGGTCTATGTGATTCTGAGTAGGTTTTCTTTAGATGTGTGATGTATATGGGTCAAATCGCCTGAAAATGTACAATTCGCTGCCTTCACCAATCCTCTCAAATAGCCCAAATTTAAAACAGAAATTAGCTTTTAAATACAGTTAAACAAAATGGAACTGCTATTTTGAATTAACCTAATGCTTATTATAATCAAATATACCTAATATTTATCATTTCCAGCCTAATTTGACACAATTTGATAAATTAAGAGCTGCCAACTGTATATTTTCTGACGATCTAAACGATATAGGGGAAGATTGTTTTACTCCGGATGTCGTCATACATATAAGTACGGCATTTTCTATTTCTACCCCCGAGTTCTCATTATAAGAATAGGACTCTTTAAATAGTTTACATCTTGCTGAGAGTTCACTCTCTGGGTTCCTTAAACTTACCTTTGATTGAGATGGAGATCTTGCTGAAAGGTCCCAGAGGTATGTGAATACAGGCATCTGTTCCTGAATCTAAAACGTATTTCCCAAACTCTGGGGACAGTTTATATGGATAAACATTTAGTCCACAACGCAACAGACGATTATCTTCAGATTTTTCCCAGCCTATATAACTGAAAACGTCACTGGATTGCCTCGTCATTTAAAATAAATAATTGCGCTGCCATGTGGCAAAGAAATATTTTTGATGATATTATATGTACCAATTTTAATAATATACTAAAATGAAAAAAGAGCTACAACATTCTTTACTCTCTCGGTATTTCAAAAGTAAAATTTCTGATGACAAGAGTTTCAAGAAATGAGGTGGAATAGATTATAAAAGACCCTCTAAATACTGAAAATATACGCAAGAACAAAAGAGAGTTGAGAGTTCAGAAACAATCTGATACTCCTGCAAAACGTATACCTATAATAATGTGATATATGTATAATACAATATGTAATAATGTATAATTACATGACGCTTCATAGTATAGAATCCGATACATGGTTTTGTTAATGGCATCATTGTTATAGTGATACAATATGATATTGAATGTTGTATGTCTCTTTTCTTATTTCTTTTTTCTATAATTACTATAAGGTATACGTAAAGCGGTCCAGGCAATATCCCATGTTAACGCGTTTAAATGTAGAACAAATGCCACTTATTGAGGAATGCAAGCTATGACGCCGCTCCCATGGTCATTAAACTTTGGAAATGATGCTTGAGTATTGACAGTTACTTGGTTTATTATGCCTTTGGCACTCCAAAAGAATAAGAGACCACCAAGATAGACTAGGCCTATAGGTAATCTCAACCTATCCAACTATAAGTCTGGTATTTAGAATGACATTACCCTCTCAGAGAAACGCCGAAACCTCAAGCATGAGCTAGGTCACTTCATGAATGCCATTCCCATTATTAGCATTGTATTCGAGCGGTTTTACAGAGAGCGATTGCCTTATAGCTTGTGAACCGAAATAAATCTCTATAAGAAATGTGATTTCAGAGCAAGACTTTTTCCAGATATAGAAATTGTATTGAGCAGCAGAATGTAATAACCAATAGACCGAAAGCTTCACATTAGCACGAAACCACAGGATTATGTTTGCGTCATGTCACTGACGGTACATCGTTTGACACCTCCAAACTATCAGAATTATTATAATAATCTATCAGGAGGGTATTCCAAACCTCCTGATATGTTTTGAAGCTGCACTTTCAGTTAATGTCAGTAAAACAATATTTTCTACATTTTCTTCCATTCTTTTCCACGCATCTAAAAGGCCTGTTTTCGGCGGCTGATTCCGCTGGACTGTTTCTTCAAGTTCTTGTACAAACATATAACAGCAGCCGAATATTGATGAATTCAGTCCTATAAGTCATAATAATAAGTAAATTTGGTAAGATTCTGTCAGTCATAATATGAGTAAACTTGGTAAGATTGTGTAAGTCATAATAGCTGAGGAGCAGCTTTAAAATTGGAGATATATTCCTTTAGCTTTCTAAAGATCAACCCATGTGGTTGAATCATCTCTTTCCGCTTTCAACGCCTCATTATGAATCGGACAAGTGTGGGACCATCAATTGGACACAGTTGTATCAACTCATTAGTCGGACTTTGCAAATTATGTCTTAACGAATGGCTTACAGCTAATAGCATTTGCGAGGACATTAGCTTTGCCCCTATACAATTAATGGTATTCAAATACTAGTTGTAATGCTTTATTACTGGAACTATACCAGTCGATGGGTCAACTGGCTATCGTCTGATTTTACTCCAAAGCATGGGGAGCTTGTGTGGGACAGATTAAAGGATGAGATGCGTTTAGTGTGCTGATTTACGATCACGCGGATAGGCCTGACCTGCCTTCCGATCAGAACAGGCTTTAGGCCAAACAAACAAATACAGCTGTTGAACATCAAACTTTCCTAAAAAATATATATGCCCAGGTTCAGAGCAAACGACACAAAGGAACATGTGGAGATGGTTAGGATATCACTAGTTATATATTCACCTTTATCTTATCTTAAGCGTGGCATCATATTCTATTGAAGCAAATGGGAGTGCCTCTGGAAATTTGCATAAGGGGTTTGCTTGCATATAATAAAAGGAAGTGATTGACAAGTTGTGTTGCGTGTGTGACAAAAAGGGGTAGAGTTGGGTGTCTTTATTAGGACAGTTTGGCGACCCTGTGATGACAATATACGTGCAATATAGGACCTCTTTTGTGCAGTGTCTTATATCCAGTGATGACAAGTCCAGTATATAACCGCAGGAAGCGAAATGATTAGGTTCTGGAGGACGTCTACTTTAATGTTTGACACGGAGCAAATAATTTCTTGGAGTCACTGAGTCACCCTTAGCTAATGTGTAATTCAGTTATGAACCAATGCGCAAGACAGAAACCAGGTTTCCCATATGGCGATCCTTGTGATCCATAAAGACTATTAGTTCTGTACTATGTATGGTATATTGTTGGGGGCACAACGCGTTGCCAGAGTGATAACTACTAGCTATCAGCATGAACGCTCGGTGACAAACATATTGCCTTGTTTACTATCTAGGTATTATGGCTCTATTTAATAATTTAATTTAATAATCAATTTTTAGCTGTCTTATGTGACCTTCACTCCCACTTCTAACCTTAGGCTATCGCACCTGCCGGTGTACCATAACATTAAGCCACTTAGAAGCGGCATATCGATACTAATGATATACATGTATGCAATGTATTTTCAGAGCAGGATAATCTGTACTTTAAGGCATTTAAGTATTAGTAGTTAAATCTGAATTTCCTATGTGGAACCCTAATGCTAGTGAAAATGGTGTGGCTATTCGTTTTTGTCTATGTACACTCCCATGAACCAGGAGAATTTTGATTCTTATCAACTCCATGCATGTTCAGTACGTGAATAACCTTACGATATTTGGATTAAAAGAACGGTGGATATCTATCTAGGCCTAAGTTCTTTGAAAATTGGATTTATTTTCATTACGTTACTTCATCGCATTACGTTACTTCATCGCATTCATCCACTGTGATCAAGGTGATCAAAGTGCAAATAAGTACATGCATATCTGATCGACGTTCTGGTACCGTACTCATTAGAAATTGAACTTCTTGTTCTTTTGTTTGTAATGAAAATGTTAGTACTCTGATGTATTCTATACATGTATGTATATTAGCCCGTTTGATACTGAGAATAATGGGGAACTGTATGAGCTTTAAGAAGCGAGTCATTACCCATGGAGTGCAACATGTTAAAGCTGCATTCTCAGCTATTACGACAAGAAAAATCTTACCAAATTCGCTAATGCCATGACTTATAGGATTGAATGTATCAATATTCTGCCGCTGTGTTATGTCAATACAAGAATTTGAAGCCGAATAAGCCGAGCAGAATCGGTCGCCAGTGAGCGATAATAAGTGACATCGTCGCAGATAAGGATTTGGGCGGGTCCCTCAAATACAAATGGGGAGGTTTTAGAAGCCCTGTCGCAAAAGAACTGGACAGAATCCTCCAAAACGATGATCAAATGACTTCTAGATGGTTGGGAAGAGAATGGAACAAAAAGGAGAAAATGTTAAGATCTTGCCCGATGTTAAGTGAGATTGCATGCAACTTTAATAGATTTCTTCTCCGCGAGCAAGGCTACTCAGAGATGTCTGTGGCAACCTTAGTGACCTTAGTTGGAGTTCATCTTTATAACAGTACAGATAGGCCGCCTTCCTTATATATATATATTTTGATGTCATTTTAAAACAGTTTTACTTCTTATCGTCCCCAAGTGAAATAAGAAGACAACGAATATATATGCCTTTGGTGCAGAAATTATTTTCCTTGGAATGCTATTCTCATCATAAAATTTACCTTTTGATCTCTTTTTCAATTATCTCTCATTCAAAAACGTTAGCAGTAAAATGTTAATATTATAAGATATTAATTATATAGAAAAAAGAGAAGATGAAATATATATTTTACTGCAAGAATATATATCATTTCTGATTGTCATTCATACATCTTACAAGAGTGGCCTGTGTTGAATTATTTATGAGTCCATGAGGAATAGATTCGACCTGCGTAAGTCCCACACTATCCCCATGAACATCCAAAACGGAAGGCTGTCCACGTAACACGTGAAAATGTCTAAAATTCCCCTATAATCACTTCTTAAATACTTCCAAACCTAAAAGGTTAATCGGGGAAATAATTCAAAGATTTCCCTCCTTAGCCTATTAATCATCCTTAATCACGTTATAATCATCTCCACCTACACCAAATAACAACTCACCAACATCATGTATTCTTCTAAATGCTTTTAAAATGGTGTAAGTTGTATCCTAAGCTACTAAATAATCCCCAAATATCCCTAAATAACCTCCAAGTACAATGCATAGTTGAACCAAATATTCATTCATACAAACAAACATACACATACATCTACGTATCGATATAATTTATTATCATCAGTAAATGTATAATAAGGTAAGAGGAGTGGTGAGACCTTAAATCGGTTGCCAAACGACCCCGCTTTCTTTGTTAGCTACCGTCAGTTCTCCTAATACAACCTCTAACGCATATCGTATTCCTCTGACGAAGTACTCCTCCTCTGATGAAGTGGACAATTTTCTTTGAGGGTACGAGTTACTGATGCTATATGATCGGACATCTCCATCAACATATCAAGGTTATGTCTATAGATATCTTATGCTCATTGAAGTGTCGCCATTTAAGCTCATTTTGGTTTACGGCACAGGTCCAAGAGTCACGGTTCGAGTCCAAAGTGTTGTGAGGGGAAAGACTGTGACAAGTCTATAAACATTATTATAGAAAGATCTAAGACCGAGTACCCGCGAGTGTACAGGTCACGAACGCATACAGGAACAGCTTTGTGAATATAAGCATCCCCATTCGTGATGAAGAAATATTTTCAAAGTGGGTGAAATGTATTTATATAAGCGGCTTCAAAACATGCTCTAAACTTGAATAATTCCAGAGAACACGCACAACAAAAACGTGTTAAGCATTCCGGGGATATATTCGCTTTTTTTTTAACTGATTTTTATTCAGGTTCCAGCGAGGCATATGCCAGGGGAAATATATGATATAAATGATGAACAACACGTCAATACTTAAGAATCTTCACTATGCTTAAATGTGCTGGCAATTTGCGCAGTGGTCTTTTTTGTTTACCCTTTGTGACAGTCTAGGCATTGAACCCAAAATGACGCAAAGTATTCATAACATTCCCCTCTGAAACCTCCATTATCGCTCTCTGGGTTGTCACATACCTTTGCCCCGCTTATAAATATCATACAAAACTCTATACGCTTGGTCAAAAATGAAGTGGCCACGAATAAAGGAATTTGCAATTGTTTGGTCTCGCAGTATAGTAATGCAGCTTGGAAGGTGTATAAGTGCCAGTTTACACGAAGCATCCCATTTGTTGTCTTAATTGGGAGGAGATTCGGCTGTGTTCTCGGCTAGTTCCTTGGTCGTGAAATAATTAGATTGGCGATGAGCGCCGCAGACTTATCAATTCATTCCCGTGCACTTAAAGGACTTCCGAGCTCGTTAATGGAAACTTTCAATTCATTTGGCCGCCAATATAATGCCCCTCGCGTACGATGTAGTTCCCCTTCATGTCCGCGCATGTTTTTGCACCACTATGTCTGCTCATTGTTTAATATAGGACACTGACCTGAGTTCTAATTTCTCCAAAAGAGAGCTAGGGACAGGCTTTGGATAAGGTGCGAATTGCCACACTATGCACTATCCAGCGCACTTTGTATGCATGAGTAGCGTATCACTTATCCGTGGGAATACACACGTGTTTCTGAATTTATGTGATGGCTTGGCATAATTATATACTAATGTCGTTATGGAAATGGTTCAAAAGCTGTCAGGATTGTAGCAGATCTGTGTTCACATTCCCGCACCAATGAAGATTTTCAAAAAAACGCGTCCACAACTGAAAACTTATGAATAGCGATCTTGTAATGAGATCTATGATGACACTTTATATCTGAAAAACCTGATGATGCACGGAGATTGTTTTTAACTTGAAGACTCTGAGTTTTGACTGTGAGCGATAGATCTAGTGTTCAGATCGTCCAAATTTAATGTACTTTTATATACATATATATATGTGTGTCTGTATTCTATAGTAGTTATATAAGTAATATTTATAAGTTTATCTGTATAGTGCGTTCGAAGTAGAAATAATGTTTTTAAAGGGGCATGTATTGTATGGGATTAAATTGAATAGGAAAAGGACGCCCACGTGTATTGCAAAACCATCCAGGGCCTTGTAGTGGTGTTTGCCTTCTTTATTCATCTGATATATGTCTGTCGACTACAGGGCTACCCAATATCCTACCCTGCTTGTTATCATGGTCACTTCATCGCGAAAGGCGGGAGAACGTTACCATTGCATACAAGTTAAAACTGCACTGTGAGTTAACGTCGGTAAAAAAACAAAATATTTTCTACATTTTCTTCCATTCTTTTCCAACCCATCTAAAAGTCATTTGACCAATATTTTGGACGATTCTGTTGGGTTGTTTTTGCAACAAGGCTTTCTTCTTTAACATAGAACTCTCCAATGGTACGGTCCAAACAAGTTAGTTGATGACCTAATATCTGCACTAATTTTCTCCCTATACGCCCCCCTAAACCTTGAAATACTTATTCACTGCTTGTATTTTTTGTATTTATAATCTATGAAGAAGTCACTCTCACAGGAAGAGGTTATCTTCTATCTTGTCCTTTTTCTTGCTCACTTATTATCCTATGTATAGTCACTCATAGCCCAAGCTGGCTCCCGCCGGAATATCCTACTCCTCTTGGAGGTGATGTACCCAGTGAAAATAAAATCTTTTCTAAAAGTTTTTGCTCGACTGTCTCTATCTACTTCAAATTCTTGTATAAACATATAACAACAGCAGAATATTGGTGAATTCAGTCCTATATGTCATAATATAGTAAATTTGGTAAGATTTTGTTGGTCATAATAGCAGAGAATGCAGCTTTAAAGGGGGACACTGAACTTAGTATATCCTCTTTTCAGACATTGAGGAAAGCTAAGCTATTATGTTCTGCACACTATAATCAATAATCCAATAATTTGGGTGGCTGTAAGGAAGGATTTAATAGAGAAGACTCTGTCTGTTATTGGATTAGTGTGAGCTGACATCTTACCAGAGTGCTATGGATATATGACAAGACCTGGGGCAGGTAAACTTCCGTTTCAATGGAGTTGAATGCACACAGACAATATATATTTTGATCAAAGCTAAATCTTTATAGTCCCTTTATACTTCTACATGCTTTAGAAATGCAAACCTATAAAGCATATGGATGTATAACAACAATTAGTGGCAGCAGAAAGACATCAGGGAGCTCTTTCAATCGATTTCAACAGAAAAACATATAATAGCTAAACATTGAGGTGTATACTTTTGAGAATTGAGGTCAAGTGTCCAGTGGATCAATAGACCATGACCAGTAGAAGGTAGTATTTCTATAGTGGTGTGTGCTAAGTTAGGGACTAAAACCTTAATCGCCTTAATTCATTTTATAAGGTTCCTTTTAATTTTAAGAGTTAAGATGTTTAAGATGTTAAATGGTACCGTGATATGTCAAACAAAAGCAGAGATTCAGGGCTGTCTGTATTTGAAACTGTCATATGCACAATTGAGCTGTTTGCCCTGCAATTGTTCCAGCCCTGTGTTTTACTTTAAGTAACAAGTGGGTTAAAAGGAGCATGGATAGCGAGTGATACCAACGAGTAAGTTAACTTATTTAGTCTGCCTTTAATGATCAAAAGGAACTTTTTAAAACCGTTTCCCCCCAAATATTTTATTGTATTTGATAATTTGTATTCAGACAAAAACATTATTTAACGAGTACATTGTTATCAGAATTGACTGATTCTCGGAATTACAAAAATGACTATAATAAAGACAATTGAATAAACATTGATCAATATCAACAATCGTATCATGTTATTATTATTAAATGAACGAAAATTGATGTCTAAAATCCAAGTGCTTCCAGTGTTTCAGCTGGTGGGGCACGTTGCGTATATGGGTCAGATTTTCAGAAAATGTACAATTGGTAGCTGTACACATTTAGTAAATTCTGCAAAATTAGGCCGCAATTTGGTCAATACTAGGTAAATTCGAGTATATTCGGCGTTGCATTGATTCTAGCAATCTGTTTGGTTAGGTTGAACTGTGTTTTGAACTTTATTATCGTCTGAAATTTGGGTTATTTGAGAAGATTGGCGAAGTTGAATTGTACATTTTCTGAAAATCTGACCCATATAACTCCGGGATATAGGCATGCGACGTATCTCTCCAGTATACCAGTACATTAGTATGGATGCTTTATTTGATATCAAATGCCTTTTCAGCCCTTTAAGGAAGTTATGTATGTAACGCACATACCGACAGAAAGATTGAATACATATCTCAATGACCTCAACTGTATTATAACTAACAATGTACAGCGTAATGCTTTATTGTAATATATCAGTATTGTCTGATGATTGCTGTATACTAAATAAAAAACAACACACAAAAATAACAACCAATAATACCCTGATTTACCATAAGCCACATTGTCCATATCCCAGTACCCGATGCAAGTTTGTACAACCAGGACTTGCTGTATTAAAGCACCTCTAAACCATGTATCCAGTGGAAATCTAACTGCCCACTAAGCCTTGGGAATTGACTAACTGGAGTGGAGAAAGGACACTACCAGGCTGCCCCTACTTGTTTGCGAACCAGTGGGTAATAGCGCCATCCTACGGATGACCCTCTTTAGCCACAGGTGGTCATCTCCTCATTGCAATCAATGATCCAGGGCAGTCATGTCCATTGCCACCCACGGATACGGGAGGATACAAAGAGCAGAACATGATAGAATGTACTATTCGATATAATTAGTGGGTGGGACAGGAAAATGAGTCATATACATCATAAGTCGCCAGAATATATTTTGAGATATCATCATATTTGAAAAGATGATATCAAGCCGATTCCAATGATGGTAAACATTAGGACATCTAATAAGTATTTCTATAATTTCAGTTTTTTTTAAAAAAAAGGTTTGCAATATTTTGGCGCGGACAATTACTAGTAAAGTAGCTAAATATACTCAATAATAAAATGCAGGTATATTTGATACACTGTCTTGGAATTTGGTACATGTATCCATATGGTAAATTAAGCGGTAGGTGCCCCAACATTCCAACATTCCTACAAAAAGATCTTGTGGATAAAACGCTTTGAAACATATAAGTTTTGCGCCTTGTGACTCATTTTCCTGTAACACATCAGATGTCATGTTCTTGCCGACAAAAGTACAGACAAAGATCTTGCCCATTCTTGCTATTCAGTGACCAATCAAGCTCGACCAACAAAGTTGGAACAGTTTTTGCCCGGAGAGAAAGTTCCCTTGTCATACCATAGCGCCCTAGGACCATGGTTTACACCCAGCTCTACATTTTTGTAAATTTTGTAATTTTTTATTTTTTTTATTAGAAACGTTTATTAATCGATACACAAAATAATATGACGATATACAATCTATTCTTGCAGAGTACAGTGACATGTGTATAATTGGTAGGAAATGAGCCTCAGTTTTAACCATTTGAACGGTTAAATCTGGTTGAGTGGCTATTACCTTTTGGTTCGATAAACTGTGACTTGTTTATGCATGTAACAACACAAATAGAAAGAGACTAGTTAAGAGAGGAAACTAGGAGAGAACTACGATGATAGGATGAGGGGTGAGGATATTTACAGTTTTAAGAGAATATAGGTAACATACATTCAGCCTTGGTTAAGGCTGTGAAAACCTTATAATCATTTATGTTTCTTGTGTCAACATCGAGATTGTTCCATAGTAACGAAGTTTTTCTTTGGACACTTTGGTCATAAGACACAATGTTTGGCCTATTTGAGAACAGCACTGGTGCCTGCCACTGTCTGGTCTGTCTTACATATTGGTCAACAAAGGCTGGTTTTTTGCTTCGTTTAAAGGCAAGGTTTAGGATATGAGCCCTCCTTCTGTCCACTAACTTTGGTACACTGTCTATTCTGTGAATAAGTAGTGTATTTGTTAACTTTGGGAGTTTGAGTGCAATTTTTAGGCACTTGTTTTGTAAAATTTGCAGTTTATCAATGTGCCTTGCTGCACATCCACTGTAGATAACGTCACCGTAATCTAACAATGGGAGTATAAATACCTTGTAAATTCTTAGAAGAACCTGTGGTGGCACCAGTTTAGAAATTCTCTTGAGGAGGTACATTTTATGACTCACATTTTTATGGGTAGATCGCACTTGCATATCATATTTCAGATTGGCGTCTAATGTAATGCCCAAGTATTTGTAAGATTCTACACAATCAAGCTGAGTACCACTAATGATAATATTCGGTTTAACATGATTTACTCTGCTTCGAACACCTCTGAGGTGCATTGTCTTAGTTTTGCTCACATTCAATGTCAATTTATTAGACTCACACCAATGAAAAAAATTGTTAGTATCTTCTTGCAGTAGTACATTCAGGGTGTCAGTGTTATTATGGCTACAGTATATGACAGTGTCATCTGCAACAAGCTTTACTCTGCTATGAACGAGACAATGTTCTACATCATTTACGTAGATAAGAAAAAGCAGGGGCCCCAGGATAGATCCCTGGGGGACTCCATAATTTACACTAGCACTCAAAGATTCAGTATCATTGCAAACTGTTGTTTGTGTTCTCCCTGAGAGGTTTAGCTTTAAAATGTTCCTTTAAGACCCCCGATGGTAGTTTCCCCTGCAGAATGTTGTGCCGCCCATTTATGTGTGGGTCAACCTATCATACTTGACATCGGACTAGCCCAGACGCAAGCCAAAGCATACAGAAACTGTCTTTGTTTAAATGAACACAAGTACACTACATGGACATCATGACTGTAACTTGTATTTTAGTCATGTTTAGTAGGCCACTGCATGGAAGGAACATAACAGTGAAAAACCAATCTTTTCCCGTGGATTTTCTTTAGTTTTAAAGTTGCATTTTCAGTTAAATTGAGCCCAATTTCTTTTTAATTCTTCCTGTCTTTGATTCTTGTTTGATCCTTAGTGTTGGGGGGGGGGGGGCTCTCTCTCTCTCTCCCTGTAACGCACGAAGTGCGCGTGCATATGGCAACCTAGATTCGGTTCCCCACCCGCCTCCAAGCTTCTCTGTCCAGTGCAATATTACGTGCGGACTCTGTTGTCACGTTTTGAGTGCCTATAGGTCTTTTTGTAGCACAGACAGCCAGGTTTTTGTCTGTCCGCCCTTTCTTTTGTTTACTTTTCTTATGTTTTGTTATGGAAGATGGGAATTCTAAAAATGAAGAAAGAATGGGTATTTCCTGGAAACTTTCTCGAAACTTTTATAATTTTGTAGTCTAGCTGTTCTACGCTGGCAATTTGGGATGAATAGTAATTATTATTTGTTTTAAAGAAATTCTTTATTCAGGATATTTGAGACACAACACACGCTCATTCCGTAGAATGTTTTTCGTTGGGTCCTGATCTTAATCCTAATCCTAATCTTACAATACACAAAATTAAAATCATAGTATTCCTTATTGCATAATATTTTAGTTTACACTTGGTAGAGCACTTCTGACATTGTCAGCTGATCTCCCTGTGCCTGACAGGAAAAGGAACCAAAAAAACAGAAATTGTAGTTAAGATAACAATAAAAAACGATTTCTAAGGCTACCGTACATGCAATCTTAGATTGGGTTCAGGTAGGTTACTGAAAGCAAAGGTATCATTACCTCAGATTATACCATAATCATTACCCATAAACTACTAACATTTCGGTTTCTATGGAATATAACTTATCAAGGATTTATTAGGATAATTTGATCAATTCGTAAGAAAAGTGTTCAGCTGACAAATATCTTTACTGTACTGTCGAAGTGTCGCTATTTAGTTGCTTCTGGTGATGAGCGTGTTTCTTTGTTCTCATTTGTGTTTCTCGATTGTGTTTCTTCAATAATATCGATGGGGTACAAAGCAAAGCAAGTACACATGTACTGAGGTAAGAGGTATAAGTAGTATAGGTAAAGTTGGCATTTGTTATGGCTGTACACTAACCTCCGTGGGTTTGCCTCTTCGCCTCATGAGGCCCAAATGGTTTACTTATTCTTCTACAGAAGGCCAGAATAAAAACCCTCAAAATATGAGTGAAGCCCTCGAGCAAAACTCCATGAACTAGCCCAACCTTTGCACGCCTTACATCTATATAGCAAGGGGAAGATGTAAGTAGTATAGGAAAAGTTGGCATCTGTTATGGCTCTACAATGAATGATCAAACATAATTATGTACATTGCGATATATATAGTATGGATGACCTTGGAAGTTTTGGCAATGTTATAGACGTTAGAGTAACGTTGTACAGAGCATGACACATATTTAGGTATCATGCAATGTATAATAATAATGCGAGATATAGCATTGCTGATGCAATGACCCTTTTACAACGGTTCCAGAACATAATAGCTGATTTAATGGCTAACGTAATACCAGCGTTCTAGGAAAATGATAAATTAAACCAATACACGTTATAATATAAAATTTATTATTTGCATAATTAGTAATCATAAATATTCATCAATCATAAGCTTACGCTTTGTTACGTAATAATAAAAGACAACTAGGTCAACTAGTCACTAAAATGGGGCGCTGTTGACCTCAAGTAGAGCTGACACCACGTGACATTTCTCTTCCTGCTGACCACTGGTCACTACCTCTTCACTCCAGTCCTTTCCTCCAGTGGGTCAAGACCGATTAACCCACCTACCATTACCAATCAGCAAAGTGGGGGACTTTGCACACCTGGACAGTTTACCTGGTCTCCAGCATAGGTCATATGCATATATATACATTTAATCTAACACAAGGACTTACTATAAACTGGCCGATTGTATTATAAAATCTCACCTGCTAATTAATTTCCCAATATTAAAATTAATCAACAATATCCTCAATAAAAAGTGTGTCTCCAAGATCTTCTTGTTGTGCCAATGGAGACAGTTATGAAATTAAATTATTAATAGGTGCATATATATAAAAACAATAGGGTAGTTAAGTGAATCACATTGTCATTAATTATTATCGAATTATGCTTGAATTATGCTTGACTCCACATGCCTATTACAGTGCATGCTGGGGCGGATTCGGTTCAAATCTGACATATACATATTTAGCACAGTTTTTATCGAAAATGCAAGGATCTTTTCACCAATATCTTGTGTAAATGATCTATGAAAACCAAATGCATGATGGGAAAAATGAAATAATGTTTTATGGAAACATGTAAAACACATGGCTATTTACATGAGATCACTGTTAAATAGTCCATACTAAACATAACATGTTTTCCATGGCTTTTACACTGACATCCACCTCCCATAATTCCCATGCGAATCGAGATGAAGTAGTATTTCAAATTAACCTTATAATTAACCGTGAACGGGTTTAAGTTAATTCCTATCCAAGTCATCTTTATCAATATGATAAAACCATAAAATGTTATGATTAGGTCATTTTCCTTTACAAATTCGAGTAAAGTGGTTTGTCTACTTGCCATAAAACCTCCAGTTTATATGATAGTTCGTACCACCTGAGGCAGAGGACTGATTGCCCGGCCATCAAATCATGTTTCATCACACTTATAGGCTTATATGTCCCAAGGAGTATGTGTCGTAGACTTTTTGCTTAGACATAGAACATGCCCTTATGGACCCCGATGCAACAAAGAAGACCTTGGAAAACCTGATATAGCTCGTGTAAAACACACATGGATAGATCCATGTTATAAAAAGGGGAAGTGGGCGCCAAGATATTATTTCATATTGAGCCTTCCTATTCTTTGGAAATAGTCGGATACGATATGAATCCAAGCAATCCATTGATAGAATGCTAATGAAAAAATATTCCGGGACACAAACATACTTCTGTTCTTCGTCCCATTAGGCTACTTGCAGCACGTTTTGGCTAATGGTTAATGGAATGTATGCATTGTATTCAGTCATTTAGTTCTATGGCTCATTCAATGACAATATTCCAATAGCCGTACCTTCCTTTTTCTTCCTGTGAATAGATCTTGATGAAATCATCCTGACTTTTATTTGATGAATGGACTATGCAATCTGAAAAGCAATAATGGTGAATACATCAGTGCATCAGAAGCGGATCTAATGAAATTCTTTTCCGGAGTAACGATCTGAAGGAATTGTCTCATTTATTGCATTCTCAGCTATTACTAAAAAACACAAGTAACAGTGACAGCGCATTTACCATTAGATAAAAACATTAAATTAATTAAATTAAATTAAAGTGGCTAAGATCACTATGTTGAATGGATGAATTTGAATTTGAACCGTATAGGTTGGTAGGCGACGGTGAAGTGAGAGGCACGGGACCGGTGGTAGTTGAGTGTTGACCGGTCACGTGGGTTAGTGGTGTGAGTAGTGGTAGAGGGAGGGGGTGAGGGTAGCGCCTCAATGCCCAGTCATCGCCTAACGCGATGACTTGAAATTGTCATAATTAAACGAATTAATGTTTCAATGGGGGTACATCAGTACTAGATTAATAACACGTACTGGGGGTCTATTAGACCTAGGTTTAGTTTCCCCTTTAGGGGTACTTTGAACCTGGTGGGGGTACGTACATTTTACCTAGGTCTAATATACCCCCGGGGTACATTGAAACTGGAGGGGGTATATCCAACCTAGGTCTAAAGTACCTCTGGGGATATATTGGACCTAGGTCAAATTTACCCCGGTACATTAGACCTAGGTTGGTTATACCAGGGGGTACACCTGATGGGGGGTACATTAGACCTGCTACACCTGTCCCATTTAGTTGGTGTGACACAAGAGACTGTTCATAGTACACAATTAGTTCAGCAATTGTCTCCTTTCTTGGAGAGGGTATTGTCCGGTGGCTCAATGTTTTAAATTCTTAAATGCTTCAAACCCATATTTTCCTAACAATAATCCTTCTAGGTATTGATTACGGACATAATGATCTAGCCCATGTTTGAAATTCAAGCCAACTTTTCCAAAATCAGGAACTTAGTGGCAAGTGTCACTTTAACAGTGACACCAAATTTTACCATTGAATAACATCATAGGCAATTAAATTAACAGTGAAACCGCATTTTACCATTGCATAAAAACATAAAACGTGTCTCAGGTTACTAGATTTGAGATATTACACCTTAATCAAGTTCTATATGAATGAAATCAACTACCCTTCACACAACGATTTCATAATACATCAATGTGATAAAATCATGTTTTAATTTTGAGTAACTTTGTGAATATAATTATGAAATATAAAATGTTGTTTGTACACATCAGGGCAAGGGGATTAGCTTACCAAGGGGGTATTAATCCCAATGCATCCTTAAATCCCTGCATATGGGCGACTGGGAGTCTACCCAGTCCCCATGGATTATAGACAGGGGTAAAGCTGTTCCAGCTTGTATTTTGCCTAGTTATGATCATGCTTTAACTTGTATTCACATGTATTTTACATTGAAAATGTATTGTATCCAGGGAAGTCACATGACCTGGACTGACTGATATATAAGGGTGCTGGGTTTCTTGGTGAAGTCATTCTGGACCTGAACGAACTTCTATCTACACCAAGAACCCTTCTCCTTAGTCAGTCAGTCAGGGATTGTACTTGCCTGGTATATTATTTGAATTACCATTTGGCAATACACATTCTTGATATTTGAAATGACTATGTGAGTTGTGTTATACTTCTTTATTTAGTAGATTCGCTTTCAGAGTTCAGTCTCAACAGTATCTTATTATTAATATGCATTCCTCAGTATTATGACTGATTTAATATAGTTATAATTACATTGGTGGCGAACCGTGGTCAGTTCCTATTATTAATAGAGCTGAAAAAGATCCCAGAAACCTGAGGTCTTCAGGGAATGCACAGAAAGATTACCCGTGCTAACAAAGAAGAAGTTATGACGGAACAAATTTTACAGAACTTGGAGCTCTTGAAGGAACGCCAGAAGAAGGAAGGAGCGACCATGCTCAAGGCATTTCAAGAATTAGCAGCAAAGGTGACGAACGAACGTCCGGAAGCCACGGTAAATAACACTACAATTACCAAATATGCTACTGCAGCAACTCCTGAAATATTTAGAAGTGCTGTTAATCAAGATCCTGAAAGTTGGTTGAAAACGTACGAACGATTTTGCAAAATTCAGGAACCGCATAATGCAGCGGCGGCAAAAGACTCTTTTATGTTATACTTAGGAGGCGAAGCCCACTCTTGGTTTATTGACCATGGGATTGATAACAAAGCTTGGACTGATATTAAGAAAGAATTCTTAGACTATTTTTCGGACCTTACTGAAGACAGAATGGCCGAGTTAATGTTCACACGTATGGAGGAAGGTGAAACCATACAACAATTCATTCATAAGGCTTCTAAAGCATTTCGCATTTTGCAGTTAACAGACGCTGATAAGTTAAAACATTTTAAAGCTGGACTTCTCCCAGAAATTAGAGCAGAGGTTGTAAAAGCTGATCCTACTACCTTTGAAGCTGCGCTAAATGCTGCTCTGAAAGCACGTGATATTCTGTCACTCAAAAACAAGCGTAGTAATGAAAATTCTACTGACATTTTAGTGCTAAAAACTCTAATGACTGAAATGGCTGGAAAGGTTAACACTCCAGTAAATAGCATAAATATAGAAATGCAAACAGAATTAGAGTCGTTACGCCAGGAAATCAGGCATTTAAAAGGCCCCAGTGTTAATAATGTGACAGCACAAAGAGACTGGAAATCTGAGTTTGATTTATTGCGGCAAGAAATCCGTACTATGAAAGAACAACCGACTAGTGTTAATGCCGTTTCCACAAACAATGATATGTTCCGTGAAATACAAGCGCTCAGACAACAAATGAGCATCAATGCTACGAATCTCTCAGCACCAGCAAATAACTTTCCTGTGAACAATTCACAGAAAGAACTGATTTGCTACACATGTGGGGGAAAGGGACATTACTCCAGGGACTGTGCCTCTAATCCCAAGAGAGGACGAGGAGGACGTGGTCGTGGACGAGGTAGAGGATATAATAACGGAGGTAACCAGTCCAACTACTCTTCTGACCAAGGCACGACCGCCCAAGGTCAACAGAACCAGAATTCGGTAAACTAGATCTTCCTTGTAACGCTGGGGGTGTTATGAGGAAAGATGAGTGCAAGTGTACGGAGCAGGACTATTGCCATGGCCTGCCTATGGTAGATGAAACCCGACTACGACCAACTAGACTACAGATACATCAGATTTGTGTTAACCAGCAAGAACACAAAAGTCTAGGTAAGTCCAGTGCTTCTCATATTCTAGATTCGAAAAATTGCATTAGGATTTGTGTTGGCACTGTATGTACCCCAGCCTTGATTGATTCAGGAGCTGATCGTTGTGTAATGAGTGAGCAATATTACAGGAAGATTCAAAATGAAGGGAAAATATTGTCTGTTCAACCATCAACTGTATTTGCAACTTTTGCAGGGGGGGGTACTATGAATGTCGTTTGCGATGTGAAAACTATTATTTCCATCGATGGGGTTGATTATATTACTACCTTTTATGTACTACCTTCTCTCCAATACGATTGTATTATTGGGAGGGACTTTCTACGGAATTATGGTATTTCTATTCACTTTTCCAAGGAAGAAACAAGGTTTTCAACTACGGTCAATATTAGATTACCTAAGGAATTAGCAATTCCAGGGAATACAGAGGTTTTATATGTGGGTAACTTAGGGTCTGGAGCCCCTATTCCTCATGGGACTTTTGTTAAATTCTCAGGGATAAATACTACGGGTAATGATAGATTATTAATAGCTCGTACTTGTGTGAAGGTACAGGAAAATCAGATACCAGTTCGTTTGATTAATACAGGAGAAGCAGAGGTATGCTTGCCTGCTGGAACTTTGGTCGGTTCAATTGTTACCCTGGGTAGCGACGAGTGTATTGCGCTTAACTCTGTCACTATGACCCAGGCGGCGCCAGTGGTTGAATCAAACGAACAAGGCACTTCGGTTTTGCCGCTACCAGAAGGATTTATCCCACAAGTAGACTATTCTAGATCCAATTTAACGGAAGCCCAAATAAAGGAAATGAACGAGTTATTAACTGAATTCTCTGAGGCTTTTGTTGGTCCTGATGGCCGTCTGGGATGTACGGACTGGGTTGAACACGAGATCCATTTGAACCCAGGAGCTAAGCCAGTCCAACAAATGCCTTTTCGCATGTCGCCAATCATGCGAGAGAGACTAAGGGATGCTGTCCAAGCACAGGTTGACTTGGATATTGTAGAACCGACTCAAGATGGTGCTTGGGGTTCACCAGCATTCTTAGTTGCCAAGAAAGGCACAGGTAATTTTCGTCTTGTCTGTGACTATCGCTCGTTAAATCTGGTCACTGAAGCCCAATATTTAGCCATTCCAAGAATTGATGATACTTTAGACGCTGTGGGACAAATTCGTCCCAAGTATATCTCTGCTTGTGACCTTCAAATGGCTTTCCATCAGATTAAAATTAGGGAGCAAGACAGAGATAAAACAGGTTTTCTCACCCCTTTTGGTAAGTTTCGTTATAAGCGGATGAGCATGGGCCTGAAGAATGCCGCCAGGTCATGCCAGGCTATAATAGATATGGTTCTTAGAGGTTTAAAATTTAACTCTAGTTTGGCATACGTTGACGACATCATAACCTTTTCTAGTACGTTCAGTGAACATCTAGAGGACATGCGTCAACTATTTACCAATCTCATAAAGGCAGGGTTAAAGCTGAAAGCTTCAAAGTGCATTATAGCTGCACAAGAAGTTCCTTTTCTAGGCCATATATTAGGTGAGAATGGCATACGCCCCAATCCTGAAAAAGTACAAGTAATAGGCGAAATTAAGTCACCCAATTCTCCAACACAGGTTAGACGTTTCCTTGGTATGACAGGTTTCTACCGAAGGTTTATTAAAGATTATGCATCCAGAGCTAGATGTTTATACGGGCTAACCAAGAAAGATTGTGTTTGGGAGTGGACTAGTGACCACGAAGCTGCTTTTCAAGATCTTAAAGGCGCTTTGAAGAGTGACTCATTATTATTGTACCCTGATTTCAATAAACAATTTGTGGTTACCACGGATGCCAGTGGCAGCGGAATGGGCGGAACCTTATCTCAGTTGAGTACAGACAATGAACTGAGACCGGTGGCATATTGTGCAAAGATATTTAATTCTGCCCAGAGAAACTACAGCACATTGGACAGGGAATTGGCTGCAATAATTTTCGCTTGTACTGAATGGAGAGTCTACTTGGAGGGCCGGCAATTTCTAATAAAAACCGACCATGCCCCCCTTCAATATATCTTAAATCCAAGAAGTAAGTTGACGTCCAGACAGGTACGATGGGCGGCTGAATTAAGGGGTTTTGACTTTAGGGTGGAACACTTAAAAGGTTCGTTAAACGTCGTAGCTGATGCACTTTCAAGATTGGATTTGGACTCTCCTCCCTCACCTGAAAATCCAGAATTATTTGAGACCTTTCCCGAACTATGTCATATTGCTGTAGAGGAGCTAGCAAGCCAGCCTCCAGCTCACATAGTTCGTAGCCCCAAGCAACAGAGAAGAGCATCAAGGAATGAAACAGGAGCGTCCCAAAGTATTGTTAGTTTTGCAGAGACCCCTGATATTTATTCTTATGAACCCATTGATATTGATTTTATAGCCCTCCACGCTATCAACACCACTAATGCCCGCCCTAACAATACAAAACGTAATCGGTATCGCCATGCTGTGAAGCCTTTTGATATTGAATTTGAAGGGATGGGTATATCAAGGCAGAGTGTGAGGCAAGCTCAAAGTGAAGATAACTTATGTCAGGATATAATTAATTTCCTTAAAGACCATACTCTTCCCGACGATGAGAAGGAAGCTAAGGTAATTGTATTGAGGGAACCAAATTATATCTTACGTGAGGACATCTTGTATCATCTAGATATACAAATGGGACCAGGAGCCAAGGTGCTAGCTCAGCTGGTTGTTCCAAAGAAACTAAGGGAAATTGTACTGCAAATGCACCATGATGCAGTACAAAGCGGTCATCTGGGGTACCAGAAAATGTTTGGTCAAATTAAAGAGCGATATTTCTGGCCCTCTATGAATAAGAACATATATGAATATTGTAGATCGTGTGAGACTTGTGCTCGCACGAAAAAGATGACGCACCCAATCCGCCCCCCATTAACTATTAGGGATCCTAGCCCTAGGCCATGGGAGGTGGTTAATCTAGATGCTTTAGAGCGGTTGCCAGAAACAAAATCTGGATCAAAACATATCTTGGTCGTTGTAGATTATTACAGCCGTTTTGTGTTATGTATTCCTCTTCCAGATTTGACTGCTGATACTTTTGGTAAAGTCTTTTTCTCCAAGGTATTGTGCAGGGTAGGAGGAATTCGCCGGATCGTCTCTGATAATGGGAAGGCTTTTGCCAGCCATTATTTTGCTGAGATCTGCGCCAAGTATCATATTTCTCATTCCTTTACCAGTGTTGCTCATCCCCAGAGCTCAGGCTTGGTCGAAAGAGCCAACAGATCCGTTCTAAGTATCCTTAGAAGCTATGTGAATGAGAACCAGGATAACTGGGACGAATTTTTAGATTCTGTGACTTTTGCATTAAATTCGACCAATGCATATGGCACTGGACAGACACCTTATGGTTTACTTAATGGATGTGAGCCCCTGTCACCTTTTGAGGTGAATGTAAGTTTAGACTTACAAGAAGGTGCGTCTGTCAGTGAAAGGTTTGCTTCTATCCTTCAGAATCAGGAAATAGTCCACAAAAAGGCTGCTGAACGATTAAAACATGTTCAAGACCAGATGAAGAACCGATATGATAAGACAGTCAATGACCCTAGGTTATCTCCAGGAGATATGGTCTGGCTGCATTGGCCTCGTATAAAGGAACCTCAGACCAAACTGAAATTAGCCCATCAATTTCATGGTCCTTATTACATCGTAAGGTTTAATACTGACAGTACAGTATTCTTAAGGGAGGCCAAGTCAGGTAAATTCCTACTCAAAGCCGTCAATATTATGAGGCTCAAGAAAGGTTTATCTAGGGAAGCGGTACAAGAGAATTGGACGGAATATGAGGAGGAACCTGATGATCCTGAGGACCTCACTGAGGGGGATATACCACTCGAAAGTCTGGTAGACCCTCTCGAGGAAACGATTTCTCAGGAAATTCAGATCCCTATTGCCGCTCCCGAAGTAATTCCCAGTAATACAAACCTTTCTGAGAATCCTATGATTCTTTCTGATGACGAGGGCTCTGAAGCAAACTATTCTTGCGACGAGCATCTCCCTGATGAGGATGAGGAGGATGACTTGATCCACGGTGGCAACAATTCTCCTAAGGTAGCCAAAACTATCAAAATAGGGGAAGAGACAGCTTATCATCCAATAAAAGCTGTATTAGATGTTTGTCGGCCTCGTGGACAGCCTCTACAATATCAGGTGAAGTTTATTGACGACGATGTAAAGTGGGTCCCTCTTGAACACTTCAATGAGGAAGCAAGGAAACAGTTTATCACAGATGAGATCGAACAGAGAGCAGTAAAGGAAGTTCCCCGCACTCGTTCTCGTTCTGGAGCCCTGTGATAATTATCTAAAGATCTTTTATTAGGTCCCGGGAAACACATTATTCTTTGTATAAAATATGTATCATCTTTTAGTACAGGGTTGGATTTGATCCACCGCTGGTGCTTACGTCGACAACGTGTATATAGATTATTATTGTATTACTATCATCTCTGACAGCCTGGTGAAAGATGACATATATGGTAGAAGCTAGTAGAAAAGCTTGCGTGTTTAGAAGAATAATTTCCTGGCCCGATTTATTGACACCAATTAGCACAGATTATGAGTAATTATTGATTCCCAAACTTCACCTAAGTTGATAGAAAGCAAGGACCACTTTCAAGTCGACTAAAAAGCCAGGATATTACACCTCTACGTACTGATTAGGACTTATTTTAGAGCTAAAGGTAGCTTGCACAGAGCCCCATGTAGGCAGGAGTGCGAGAGCTACCAAGCCAACTCAACGTTGACCATCACCACCTATCTAAAGCGCTAAAGCTGAGGTCGCGCAAACCTTCAGGCTTTTAGTCGCCCTAGTCGCATAAGGAAAAAAGCCAAACAAAATAGCATGAGAAAAAGCATTGATTAAAGCCTCTACTAGGTGCGATATCCAAGCTAGCATACAATATAAGAAGGGTTGCCTGAGAGGAAGGGACCATACCAATCATTGGTACTGATCTTCACTAGTCGTACTAGTTGAATACTGAGTGCAGAGATTCTAGTTGCCGCCTTTTACATATCTGAGTGAAAGTATTACAAGCAGAAAGAGAAAATGGACCTAAGGGTAAGCATTGCTGCTATATATATACGTCTCAGGAAGGCCGCTATTCTTACATAATGAGCGCATATACTATTATTATGGCTCTTATCTCTGATTTGTGTATGCTACGCTGTGGATATAACTTGGTATTTTTATGAAATTAAGGACAATGTTTAGCTATTTTTATATTCGCTGTTTTCCAAAACAGGAATACCGTTTGAGCTGTTTTTCTTATTTCGGGTTATTTTTGTTTTTATTATAGGTACTCTTAGTATACTTTTGTCTGGGTCTGACTCAAGGTATGTGGCCTACTATAGTAGAGCGCCACAATGTCGGGGTAATCTTCAGAAAGGATCCTAAATTTGCTATCTTACCCGATGGAAAGGCAGTGATATCTCTACGAGTGGCCTTGCCATCGAAGCTACAAGAGATTCCCAAAGCCATGCATCCATGTGAGAATCTGACCAGAGTGGACAAGGGACACGATACTGTCAAATTCTGTAACAAAATCAAGGGATTCTTAGTTATGCAACAGCAAGCCTGGGAACGATTGAGATGGAGAGTTCATGCTCAATCTAGTGATTTCTGGAATTTGTTGCAACACCCTGTATCTAACAACAAGACCAGGAAGTACAGGGGTGCCCCACTTTCTTTCATAGGGGATATCTCAAGATCAATCTTTGGTACTGCGACCGTACAAGATGTTATACGTCTAGCCAACAGTATGAATATCTTGAACCAGAATGTACAGGCTGTCGCCGGAAATGCTGATTCATTTAGAAACTTAACTGTCGAAGCTTTGTCCAGGACTTCAACTGCCATGAAGAGTTTACATAAACGGCTAGATAGAGCAGAAGAAACCATGGTGACCACGCGGAAATCATTGAGATCTATGATCACTCAAATGGCCGCTCTGTCAGGTAACTTTTATGCTGGGCACATATGGAACTCTTATTTTACATTAGCAATGTCCTACGTCGCTTACCAGATTGAACTATTGAACGCTTATTCAACTGAAATGTCCGAATGGATCGAAAGTATAGAAGCCCTTAGAGAAGGAAAGATCAGTGTACATTTAATTTCTCCTCATCAACTGATGACAATTCTATTACATTATGAAGGTGAGCTGGCCAAGCAAGGCAGGAACCTATGTATCCGAGACACTTCTTTCATTTATACTGATCAACTATTAACGTATAAGTATACAACCAGTCATCTGTCTATCTTCATTGATCTTCCCACCTCAACTGAGGAGTGTGTCTTCTTGGTATATCGGCCTACAGTATTACCAACGCCTTTGGACAGGCATAGGACCAATGGATATACCAAGGTAAAAGACATCTCTTACGCCCTCATGATTAGCAAGTCTGGATCTACATATGTAATGTTTGATGAAACTGAATATTCACTATGTGACAAGGATCATTTCATTGAATGTGCTGCCATCCCAGCAAGACGGGAGCAAACCCAATGGACTTGTACCTGGGCGATTTTTAAAGATCAGTACATTAGTGACAACTGCAAGTATACTTTCTTCGCAAATTCTCCAATACCTTCCAGAATCATTCCTTTAATTGACTCAAATGTCTTAATTTCTTCTGGCGAGGGACAATTTGTATTGGAAGATACGTTAAATGGCACGGTGGAAAACATTACTTGTATCTTCTGTTCATTTAATATTCCGTGTGGCACGAGAATCAAGGTTAATTATTTATATGCCACAGCAGATCAACAATGCGGCCCTATCACAGAAATATTTATCATCCATCATATCAATTTACCACTGGTACAAGCCTTTAATTTATCATTGGCTGAGATTTCGGCGGACCCATCCAATAATAACAACAGCTTTTCTTTAGATTTGCCCAATCTTTCCTTAGTGGAAGAGGAAGGTTTGTTTAAAGAGGGGAGGGATTTGGATGATATTGTGGAAATCCTCAAAAACCAGCACATGGGGTATGTTCCAGATATACCTATGGATGATTCTACCTTAATCACTTGGAACACCTTTTGGATTACTAAGGTAGCTCTATTTCTTTTTGCTTTTGCCATAGCACTACCAGGCTTATATGCAATCTATCGCGCACGCAGATTGGCGGTAGCAGTGGCCGTATTAGAATTACAAATGAAAGTTGTACAAGCCAAGGCACTGCCAGAGTTCAAAATGGTTAAAATTGCTCTTTTGCCATCAGCTTCTTTAACTCCAGCCACAGAGGAACAGAATGGATTTATGTCTTTTCTCTCACAGATGAAATATCAGGATTTGATCCTTAGTATAATCTGTTTTATCATCTTTATCGTGGCAATCAAGAAAATAGCTTTGAGTTGTCTCAGAGTCATCGCCAAGAGAATAGATTACTGTGGATTGTTTATCTTCCCACAAGGAGACCAGAAGTTGATCTCACACGAAGGAGTTATTATTTATTATAAATTAGGAGCCAAACATGATAATATTTGTATACCTGTGGTCAGTTTAATCAACGAAGTTAACACTATCTCCTTCATGGCTATCCCTAGGATCATGGATATTTCAGTAAAACGAGGATGTTTGTCTGCTGTGATTACAATTAAATCAGTTGGTCGTTTTACCTTTAAAAGAGGAACCAGGGTTTGGGATGTTTGTATACCCAAAACAGTATCAACCACACAGTGGATGGGAAAACGCTTGAAGGATATTCTAAGTAATCATGCTGAAATTAAGGATGCCGGTATATTCATCATGAAATCAGGAAAAGGTTTCGAAGAAGTAATCGATCCACCTATTACAGATTCATTGACCCCGATATTAAAAAGCAAGATTGTGAAAGGACCCAAGAGCTTGTTCAAACCTATATTGAGTCAGACCCCCAAAATCATACCTCGTATCCCGAAGCGAGAGGAAACAAGAGTACAAGATTCCGGTATAGATTTATCTTCTTTGAGTCCACTGGATCCGAAGTTTAAGCCAGATTGGCTTTACTCGGTAAGATAATTAGTTATTCTTATTTATTTGCTTCTTATTTTTTTATTAGGGTATTTTACCCTTATATTGATTTTTGATAAAATGGGAATGGGATGAACAGACAAAAATGACCCCTTCGGTTTTGAGGTATTTCCTGTATACATGCTCATATTGAAATAACCATTTTATTCTGAAAATGCGATTGATTTGAAAATCGCCCTTTATTAAGGATGTACATAGATGTAACTTTAGTTTTCTTCTGAAAACGGTACCATACAGAGCCAATTGCAAATGTGATGTATTTTTCTTATCTAGGATGACGAGGATAGCAACTGGACTTCTGTGAGACCCGAAAAAACCCCCAGACTCACAAGTAGCCAGTTCCAGCAGGATCATCAGCTCCAGGATGGTTCCGCTAATCCCCTTATAGCAGACGAGGAAAATACCACTATTTGAGTAACCAGTTATGATAGACATTTGGCAAGGATATCGTGTGTGTTTATAGTTTTATACTTGTGATTATCTTTTGAGAAGAGAATTTTATTTCTGATATATGCACGAAGCATTGAAAATAATTCCTACTCGACCTGATGGATGTAACGGTGTCTGAGCGGATGAGCTTCAGACTAAGATCGATTTTGAGGACACATCACCGATTTACACCAGTGCTTATAGGACATTATTGAATCTTCTACGTAACTTTTCTAGTATGAACATTTCCCGGCGGAAGTTATCGACTACCGTATATTTTATTCATGAACTTTGAAAACTGTGATACTTTAGGGATTTGTTTTTACGATATTGATTGAGTTTTATTGTTTTCCTGTTGATACCATATTTATGATTCAGAGAATATGACTGAGAAAATCAGAATACCTATGCTCTACCAAACTTTAGTTCCCTAACGAACTGATTTTTGTCATAAATCTTGTAACTTTACTATATGGTTGGATATGATTTGAATGTTTCTAATTTTGAAAGTTTGTGATACAGATGTGTCCCGCTGGACTGACATCTTATTTTTATATTGAACGATTTTATAAGCAGACTCTATGCAAATCAGGGTTGAGGTCCATAGAGTACTGACTTGGACAATTATTTATATTGTGAACCTTATTGCAATGGTATTGTTATTATATTTGAATTATGATTCGCCTAAAAGTGGAATTTAGGTTGAAGTACAGATTTTTCTGATCTACTGTCTCCAGTTTTAGTAA
This sequence comes from Sthenelais limicola, assembly GCA_942159475.1. Lineage (NCBI taxonomy): Eukaryota > Metazoa > Annelida > Polychaeta > Phyllodocida > Sigalionidae > Sthenelais > Sthenelais limicola. Next base: position 61,954,458 of record OW804097.1, on the reverse strand, counting down.
GCCCTAGGTTTTTCTTGAAAAGTGGTATTTCAAGACTAGAGAGCGGGGAAGTATGATAAAATCATGTTTTAATTTTGAGTAACTTTGTGAATATAATTATGAAATATAAAATGTTGTTTGTACACATCAGGGCAAGGGGATTAGCTTACCAAGGGGGTATTAATCCCAATGCATCCTTAAATCCCTGCATATGGGCGACTGGGAGTCTACCCAGTCCCCATGGATTATAGACAGGGGTAAAGCTGTTCCAGCTTGTATTTTGCCTAGTTATGATCATGCTTTAACTTGTATTCACATGTATTTTACATTGAAAATGTATTGTATCCAGGGAAGTCACATGACCTGGACTGACTGATATATAAGGGTGCTGGGTTTCTTGGTGAAGTCATTCTGGACCTGAACGAACTTCTATCTACACCAAGAACCCTTCTCCTTAGTCAGTCAGTCAGGGATTGTACTTGCCTGGTATATTATTTGAATTACCATTTGGCAATACACATTCTTGATATTTGAAATGACTATGTGAGTTGTGTTATACTTCTTTATTTAGTAGATTCGCTTTCAGAGTTCAGTCTCAACAGTATCTTATTATTAATATGCATTCCTCAGTATTATGACTGATTTAATATAGTTATAATTACAAATGTTATGAAAAAGGAGGCCTATTCTCTTCATATTAATCACTGTTTTTGTACGTCACCGCATATGGCAACTTTTGTCAGAGTATTTCCACAAAAACAGAAGTTAGTACGAAGTTAGTTCAAATCTGTTTTCAGCTAAATTTCTTATAGCTAGAATTGGTGATTAGTATTTTATAAGGCTCCATACTATACAATATAGGGGATTTGGATGTCTCACTGCGTATGTCTATAGTGCATAATGGGATAGATTCAGTTAGATAGATCTGACATACAAATATTTAGCAACATTTCTTATCGAAAGTTGCATGGCTTTTTATATGAGATCACTATCAAATATTCCATGCAGAACATAACATGTTTTCACTGACATACTATGATATACTGACATACTGTTCCCATAATTCCATGGGAATCAAGATTCAAGATGGCGGACATGCAATTCCTCTATTACCTCACTCCGCTGTGTAATAACTTTCGACTGCAACTAATGACATCGGATTGGCAAATAGTTATTTCCTAGGAATCATCAAAGTGTCAGGACGTTACTTTTATGGTGGAATCCTTTTAATTTTCTGCCCTACTATTGGAGAATATATAGGTGTATTATGTGTATTTAAGAAACGCACAACAGGCATTTGCATTATAATTGATATATTAAAGTGGCAGCATTCCAAAATTAGAATAGTCCTTTTATAAGCCTGCATTCGCTAGATGCCAATAATTGGTATCAACGGAACTATAAGTACCTGTTTTCCTGTACATCAACAACGAAAATATGTAACCTGTCATGTTAGGACTATGCCTACGTGACATAATGTTTGTAACGATTTAAAAGGGTCTCCATTACTTGATTAATTGAGTATTATTGATATAATTATGGTGGCATGTAGCTGTCGTTACATTTGCCCGATGTATGTATAAAATGTGGTTGCTCTTGCAAAGCATCACGCAATACAACTTCATTCGCAACCATGCCAATCCTCTTGGGGTTTTAGCACAATGGTTTGCACATATGATAAGTGCAATAAGGTCTATCCAAACTACTTGATCACCATAAGGGAGTACATAGTGCGAGGGTAAATTCGTATGCAGCTACGCTCTTGGAGAACAATAGTAAACATGTACGCCCATTTACTCGCTGCAAAGCCTGTCTCACCTTTGGATTGTCGTCAAGGGCTATGTGTACAGTTTTTCTCTTCCCTATCTCGGCAGGAATAGAGAAGTTGTTTAGCGAGCCTAATTAATTTACTCCAGGGGTGGACAAGAGATCCGGATGGATTTTGAAGTGGAGAATGGGCGGGTTGAACAAAGGAACAAGTCTGAATACATGTTTCATTATAGATGGCCATAGTAGGAATCGTGTTAGATAAACAATGCAATTAAGTCCCCTTGATTAAGCTTTTAAATTTACTAGCAATATTATGAATATTCAATTCTTATTCACCAACATCAATATGATCTTCCTGAATGTACCGTAGATTGGCAAACAGAATTGTAATTCGTAGCTTAGGATTATTTTGAAATCAGTTTATATGTTATTCCTGTGATGTTTTCTATGTTATGACAAAGTTCCATGCAACGTATATAGGGAGGCTTCCCCTGGGAATTGGATTATCTGTTATTTTAGATATAATGTGATTATTCGTGTTCTAATTCAAAGACGGGTCACTATAGTCTAGAGTTTGTCACCATTTGTCACCCGATAAATTGCCTCACGATGTATGTCCATGTTCCGACCCTGCCCAGTCAAACCAGTGACTTCTCTATTTAACTTTAACTAATGAAAGAGAGGCTCGCCTGTCGCGTGGGGATGTTAATTCCGATAATACCCGTCAGGGTGCATGCAGGTCAGATCTTCACAAAATGTACGGTCAGCAGATCTACACATTTAGTAAATTTTGCTAAAATTAGACTGAGTAATGGTCAATACTAGCTATATCTGAGCATATTCGTTGTTGCCTTGATTCAAACAATCTGTTTGGTGAAGTTGAACTGTGTTTTAAACCGCATTCTTCTCTTAAATTTAGGTTATTGAGATGATCAGTGCATGTAGACCAATGATTATTGTAGTGTTCTGAAGATTTTACCCGTGTACTCATGTTGGTGGTGATTGTCTTGGTAATCACTGAATATTTTACTGCCTTAATTTAAACATAATATAGATACACCCGGAAATACATTAAGTCAGTAATCTCGAGGCATGGAATGACCTTGAGTAGCTTGATTTCACTCTATGATTTTGTTTTCATTTTATTTGGTTAGTAAACGTGATTTTGCTTCCTTGGAATTTCGTAGAATATTGGAAGATTATTAAAACACCAGCATTAAACCTGTTTGTTCATCTGTTGACATTACTAGTCATGATGTACAAATGAAATCCATTTATTTTATCCAAAAAGGAACACCTTTATCTCAGGACTATCTTCTTCATCTATGGAATCTGATAAATGCAACAATCTATTCAGAATGATCAACGTTTATTATACTTTTGCTTCCGTCCGGGCCCTTTCCCTATTAACCACGATTTGTCACATATAGGTTTCTCTCTCTATACTTATCTGAATCCATTGTTGTGTCTCATATGTCAGTTATCTACGTACATAAATTTAATATATTCACCTTTTTTGTATGTTGTACCTGTCAAGTTTGATGTTATTTGGCCTTTCTCAGAACCTCAAGATGCAAGATTGAATAGAGCCGAACAGATAAAGGTATATAGATGTTAATATGTTTTGATCAACGTTTCCATATTAAAAAATCTACATTACGAAATACTGTGATAGTGATAACACTTGCAGCTGTTAACCCACATTAACTCGTCTTGGTAACTTACCCACCTGTTGAACATATAGACATCTTTTTAACATGTTTATTTCTCAAAAAATACATGTCAATGTACATTGCTATTATAGGAGCGTTTTCCGTCCGATTCTGTTTAAGTTATAACAATTAATCCATGGCATGGGCTAATTCTAAAAAGCTTACTATATAATTACTATTGGTCAGCGGAGGTAAGAATCGACGAATCTGATGTTTTTAAAATGTTAATGGGAACAATGGGTATACGTCTAATTTACTTACATAATACCTATACAGAGATGGTTGGGGACAATCGAGTAAAAAGGCTGTATGTAATTTCATCTGTTTACGCGTTCTTCTTTTTAGAAAGTTGATGGATCAGCGTGTTTTCTCCGCATCAGTCCTTTCTTCTGTGACTTCCTCATGTGCATTTATTAATTTAGTTTCTTTTGTCATTTTCTCACGCGCATTTATTAATTCAGAGTCTTTTGTCATTTCCTCATGCGCATTTACTGATGAACTGACGTGTGGTTGTTAAATACTACCTCAAATTTCGCTTCAATTCCTAATTAAATTCAAATTTTCTGCAAGAAACAACTGGCGTTACGTTGCTGTCATAGAAAAGTCCCATATTTTGTATAGCACACATTCTGAGGCGATTCATGAGACTGAGTCTGAGCTTACAGAAAGTTGCGTTATGTATGGAAATCTGTTTTTCTTCAAGCATTCAAGTCTTCCAGTCATATTGATTGAGACTTTCTGTTTGTAAACGATAGTTCATGCCTTCTAATTAATATGGCACATTATCATTATTACAAGCCGAACCATACAAAGATCATTGATAAATAAATTAGCACAGTAAAACGCATTAGTGGGAAAAGGGAGGGATGGGGGAGGGGGAAGACGTGGGTTGGGAGATAATGGTTGTTACCGTAGGTAACCGTTATATCTATTTGTTTAATAAACAATAGGTAACGATTTCATAGAAGATAGGAGGGTGTAACGGGTGTTATCTTATTGTTACCAGTACATAGGGGTAACATATTCCTAGATGGTCTATCTAGTTACCTTTTATTTATGGAGAATACAACTTTAAATTCGACAAAATTACAAATATAATAATCAATAAGGTCAACTCAAGATGTTACCTCTACTCCAATAGTGTGTATATCAAAACGCACTTAATTCAAGTTAAATCAATGTTGTTAAGTTACCTTGTCTATAGAGTATGGTATGGTATTGTATGGTATGGTATTTATTTTTCATCGCTATACTGCGGCGTATCAAGAAATAAATATATACCTTTTGAGACCATAAAGACAAAATACAGGTAAAATACGTAGGTCACAACTTTGTATTTAGCAATATAATAGTAACCCTGATCATGCCAACCTATTGTGGAAAGGGTGCTTATTCAGGAAGTTATTTCATGAAAAGAGACTTAAAATGACTTCTGTAGAATACTTTGGCCAATATCAATATTGGTCAAGCCTTTGTGCTTCAACTGCACTCATTTTTTCTCGAAATAACTCACCAACTGATTAGTTTCCGATTTTGTTTCTCTCAAATAATATAGCTAGTGTCCCTTAATTACAGCCTATGTGGAACCCTACCACTTTTCACCTAGTACGGCTGTCAGGAGAGAGATCCGGTTACCCGGTTAAGAGTCTCGATAATATCTGTGATGTATACTAGGGCTGGTGATCTAGTATTAGCCAGCTCAGATAGGATACACCTAGAAATTTTGTAGCCAAATATTTGTCCTCAATATTTCCCAAATTTTTGCCAAAGATTTCTTACCAAAATTCCTTTATGATTAATGGAGAAATCCCCCAAAGACTAATTTAAAATTTTCCTTATAGACTCATATAACAATTTCACTTTGTGGGACAAAGTTGCCCCCCCCCCCCGCCGCCCGCCCTGTTCAAATTGCTTCCTACATCATTGGACTTTTACTGCTGACATTACTATGTATTACTTATTAACCTACCCCCACAGTTCACCTATTCATCTCATACTATTACCCCATTTATCCTTTCATCAAGTTTGGCTATTATATTATCATATAAATCTTATGAATTGATTTGGAGGGAAGGAGGAGTACTATGGTAACCCGATCGCCTCTGTTTCGCCCCAATCAGACGTGTTTCTATAGAAATGTAGTTTAAAAAATAGATTAAACATTTACGCCATATGTGATGATGGCGGACATCCCTGCAGGACTTTATGGCAGTTTTTAGGGTATATATGTACAGTCAATCCGAACGCTGATTGAGGAATTATTATTGGAAACCATGCAGGAAGTGTTGGCAGTTTGGGGCATTGCAATGACTTTCTAATCCCGAGTGAACTCAATGAAAGCAAGGAAATGGATAGATAATAGTTCTCATAAAAAGGCCCAGTGTATAGATTTTTGACCCATTTATTTTTTACGAGATAAAATTCCGGGGGGAAGTGCATGCATGAGTACCTGTTAAAACTGGTAACTGGCAGCAGTTCGTTTCAGCAGCTTACAGAAACTGCATTCGATCGCATAATTATTGAATTTAGCACTAATTAAAAAACGAAGAGTAATTCTTTCCTGATATGACTAACCAAATCTCAAGAATTCATGTATGATGAATGACGTTGAGAAATTATTATTGATATCAAAGCTGCATTCTCAGCTATTACAAACAATTTCTTACAAAATGTCCTCATAACCATTGTAACGTATAGCTATAGGACTGGATTAATCAATATTATGTTGCTGTTATATGTTGACCTGATGAAGGGCACACAATACAGCCCGAAAACTAGTGAATACACAAACCAAATTAATATCATATAGGGTTTCATTTCCTACCTATCATTATGAAACTACTTAGACTACCGGGATTCTCGATAATGATAATCACCTACCTCGATACATCCTGTTATATGTTTATATTGGTAACACTTTTATGAGCGATAATAAGTAAAGCCACCGGAGGAAATGTTTTCGGCGGGTCTCTGAAATATATAATATGTGGACGTTTATGAAGCTCTGTAGTAAAAAGAACTGGACCAAATCTTGATCAAATTAATTTTAGATAGGTTGGTAAAAAATGGTGACAAAATGTAGAAAATCTTTAGTTTTGACCGATGTCAACTGAGATTTTAAGAGATGATAGTTTATAGTAGAGCAGCAGCTGAAAAAGGCTTTATTTTAGAACCATGATACCCATACCCAAAGAGTAACAAGACATGCCATACATCAAATTAAACCCTGGAATGTCTACAATCAGAATATGCCGGGTGACATTTGCGAATTTTGTCGCAGGCCGAGGAAAAGTAGGTCAAAGCCGAAAACAGGCTGAAAAACTTAACACCATAAGTCCTCCACTTAATTCACATTTACCTGCTATTTCTTTACTTACAAAATAGAATAGAACTGTTAGCAATGTGGGAATACCTTAATTTAGATTCTTCCTATGAGTAATATAAGGTACATAAATAAGGTATTGAATGAAATGAATTGAAATATCCAATAAATCGGTCATTTGTAGACTGGGACTTAGCACAGTCCGTGGGAATTACAGTGGGATAGCAGAGCTCTTATCCTAATGCCTGGGACAGCGTATTTCTGCAGTATTACAGAAACACTCCAAGATACTCGATCTCTAAAGCCACGATCATGAAACAGGGCCCAGGGAAGGGGCCGATCACAAAAAGTCCCTAATATTCTTGGTAGGGTTGAACTCCCGACCCCCCGATCTCGAGCCTTCCACCCTAACCAATGAGCCAATTGAGGGGAACTACTCACTTGCTCTGATCCTTCCAGAATAACGCTTAGAGCTGTGGGCTTGTCCCACACTCCTATTTTGAACAGTATCTGGACTACATTGGGACTCCAACATTTAAACTTTTAGATTATTATTATTATATATATATATATATTATTTGGTAGATTATATTCCGAGGGTGTAACACTATTGCTATTCTTCTTATTTATTTTCACGTTTTGCTTCACATTTCTTTTGACATTGGTCACACACTAACTATGACACCCCTGAGTCAAGCAGATGGCCTGAGATTCAGAGAATGTATTCCCAAATCTAAAAAAATGAAAAATGAAAAAAGGCCGTTTTATAAAGGTATTATACCATGGGACAATGCCAAATGCAATTAAGTCTTGTGCGGATCTCATGACATTTAAAGGAGGGATAATGAAGATGTACTGGGACAAATTTGACAATGAATGAATACGGACATTGGCGGAACTGTGCTGCTTTTAATATCCTCACTATTTTTTATAACCTATTAAACGGATCCTGAGATCCTGGTGGTTGATTTAGATATCAACGTTGAATGTATGATGTATGCTATGGATGATCGTTGACAACATTGTTTAAAATATGCCTTGATATGTGTGCGTATCCACAAAAGGAAGGCCAGATTATCCCATTGCATATGCATGCGTAGATTTCACTAGTGCAATCTGCTTTTCGAATGCAACCAATCTACTCTGCTATTTTGATTGGTTGCATAAATCTAGCTGCGCCAATCAATGACGCTCATTACATGACGCAACATTGTAGGCGCTTGCTTTGCTGAGTCGGAGACAATAACTGAAGGTAAATAATGATTAAATAAGGCTAAAATAGATATATCATGGCATAAAAATAGAGCTCAACTCGAGATGGATATAGGATGACGCATTCACAAAACACTTAAAACGTTATTTTTCCGTGTTGGATACTTCATTCACAGTTCTTCAACTGTCTTCAGAAGTGATCAGTTTGTGATATGGCATTGTACTCCTGCAGAGGAATCTCGTCCAATAAATTTTCGATTATGCGTCGCTCGTTCCATTCTCTCTATATGTGACTTTAAAATGTGTATTAAATTCTTTGACGAAAATGGAATAAAAGAAATGGGTTATTTTAGAAAAACATATATCACAAGATGCATTATGAATAGAAAGTAGAAAACGAATAGAATTCTTTTCAACATTTGGCGACAAATATCCTTTTTATTCTGTTCAGTTCAAAGAAAGTGTTGACTTCATCTTTTATTAGGCTAGTACACTGTCTTTGAAGCAGCATGACACGAGTTGTAATCAATAGTCCATGGGATGGGTCGGGAGCAAGGTCAGACAATTTTGTTCTTCTCTGTCGGGTATAATCGTTCGTGTTTGTTTGTAATTCGCTGTGCATAATACATGGGAGGCGGCTCTTTGTACATCAATGTAATTAATAGTAAACATACGACTACTTAAGATAAACTTTCATGGGACAACACTTCAGCTACGTGAAAATGCAGAAAGGTGCATGGCATACTGACAAGTCTGGATGCAATTGGGACAATCAATATTATAGTAAGCACAATTACCAGTGTGAATGGACTGTTCGTATTATTACTAGCATTGCTATAATGCAAGCAATACCAAATTATCAGATGAATGACTGAGCACATAATCAAATAAATTTGTTGTATAATTATCTCCTAGCAGAATGAATGGAAATCAATTATTCACCAACAAACAATTGTTGCCGGAAAGGATTTTGGATATGTCAACCAACACAGAAAAACAATGAAAGCAGCCTTCTTTTATATTTGTTTTAACAAAATTATTTATTGGGGATAGGAAATACAGTATTAATTAACACTCTCGCTTACAATTATTAATCGCTGTATCGAATATTGGGGCAAAGGGAAGGAAACGATCTGGTAGTAAAGTAAGACAAACTAAAGGGTTTGCTTAAGTAGCTCAGAACCCTCCTTAACTTGGTGCTATTAGCAGGCATGTCTCTTTACTGCATGGTCAAGTATAGTGGCAGGTGGACCTACTCCCAAGCTGGCTCTCACAACACTCACAACATTCAGGTACAGAATAGTCATTTTCTCCCTCCCCAACTTCGGCACATGCTGTATGTATATCCCTGTGAAGGGACACAATTTGAACTCTCAATGTTGTATGTCCCTATATTGAGCTGGCCTCTAGCAATGGATTTTACATACGATATTTTTCATCTGTTGAAAAAAACAATGAGTTTCGGTTCAGGAATTCTGCTGACAATAATAGAAGCTAGAAGGCAAATACTCTGTTCTAGTATTACGAGGCGAGATTCACGAAAGTATTGTAGTACAAACAAAGCTCAAAGAATTTTGAGGAAGGAAAAGGAAAATATTTACTTATAATAGTGAAACTTATTTCACAAATTAGGGAATGAATCTTCGATTGGTGGAACTGAAACAGATGGCATTGCATGGTGTGGTTTTAAAAAAAACATAACTTTTCGAAATAAAATTCTCAGCGTATGAAGAGTTCAGCACAGCTTAATTTTACGAGCGACATAAATCCAGATACTCATTTCCATTTTCAAAACGGCACACAGATGTGAACTTTCAAACACAAAATATCCTGAGAGAAGACAATGGATATTATGAAGGAGCCATATGGTGATTGCAAATAAGGCGAACTGTCAACGGAGCGACTTGAGCAATATTTAAATTACAAACACAAAATATAATATTTAAAAGTCAGAATAATAATACTCTAAACTCTAAACAATAAGCCTGTGTTCACGTGGCATACATTTAATCATCCATTACTGTGATGAAATGAATTATTTTCGGCTGGTTTGCCACCAAAATTAATTCGAAATTATTAGCATTTAATCAAGTTAATACCAAAACGTGGCTCTTACTTGACTGAAAGAAAGTACGTCAGGGGTAATGCGAAGTTCAACCATTTGCATGCATTGTTCTAAGTTACCTGTGATTCCCTCAATGTATATGATTCCGTTGCCTTAGGCACCTTGCATTAATTCACTGATGCCTAATATTCTAACCCTTGTCAGCTATCATATAACTCGGTGAGGCAAAGGATGATTATAATGACACACTCGTAGCTGTTCCAAGGGGTGGGTGGTCATTACAATATCAATGATACCTCAATTACACCTGACGAAGCGGATATATAATGACATAATTTGACAGACTCGGGATATCCAGACTTAAATCACCTGAGAAAAAGGCTGTAATTTGAATTATTCATTATTTTTTAATGTAATAATTACATAGTCTTCATCCGTAAGTACTCATACATGAATATTGCATAAACATTCGCTTGCTAGAACTGATCATATCTCACGAGTATTCCTAGTCAAATTGTCGCGATTTTGATTTTAGAAAATGAGAGGTGTTCTCTCTGAAGAAAATTCAAATGTTCATGTATTCCGTTTCCTAGGTGCGTAGAAAAGGCTACACAGCCAAAGCTCACACATTATTAGCTTCCTATCTTGCTTTTAGACAAGAACGAGTAAAACGATATCAAGATGTGTATGGCATAACGAAATCCAAGTTGACATCATAAAGAAGGCACACTTCTTGCCAAGGGTTATTATTGTACACTCAGATGTTTCTTAAGAAGCATTACGTGCCCGTAATTGTTGCTTTGACAGCCTCCCGTATGTTTGATGTCAGGGTAATGTGTAGGTATCCTCCCCTTGTAGTAAATATAGGATAATGGGTTTGCTGGGCAAGCAACGTGCAACGTATTTATCAATACTATTTCAAAATCGTGTAAATCACAGTATATGGGTGTTAAATAGAATTAGCATTTTTAGTCCAGGACCTTATGGCCATTATTTCAAATATCAATGTTTATTTTACTATCTCAATTGTTATAGAAGTTGTGAAGGGTACTTAAAAAGATGAGATTTTTTATTTTGAATATTTCAGCCATTTTGCGCCCTATTTATGCAAATCAGCTGAAATCTGATGGCCTGAGAAGGAATCAATCAGCCCATATCTCAGTCAGTTTTAGAGATACACATGTATTTTGATTTTGATGACACACCCCTACTAAATCGACCTCAAGAAATGTAATGGTGTCATTAAAATTGCCTTGGTTGCTTATCACCGAGGTATTTCCATGGTCACAAATACAATTTTAAAGAAAATTAGTCCCAAGTATTCACTTTTAAGAGCACCCACCTACCTAAATTAACCGCAAGAAGTAGATTGGGGCCTCTATCTATATTCATATCCCATATAGACCCACCGTCCTACATGTAGGACGGCAGAATATGCTTTTTAAATATTGAACAAAATCAATAAATCTTTTTCGAAACAGAATAATATTTCTACCAGTTCTGCACCTAGACGGATTTTAGTATTTATAAACTTTTGAGAAAGAAATAATGATGTGTTGCCATGGTAACATCACTGAATATGAAAGCCCCAAAGGCGATTTGTGGAAAGTGTCATTTCTGAAAGTTCACCCCAAGAATTAACAAGTTTATATCACTCTTTTTATAATGAAACCTTTATGGGACCATAGCATAGGGTCTGATCAATGTCCCTGCCAAAAATTGAGGTCCTATGTATTATACTCTTGGAGAAAATGGAAGAAATGTGTGGCCGTCCTACATGTAGGACGCTGGGTCTATATGGGTATAAAAGATAATAGCATTGGCTTTGCTCATTACCCTACAAACCTAGACGAGCAGCCAGAAGCTGAATTTGAATGGGAACCCATTCCCATCATATAAGAAGCCAAATTTGAAGTGTCTTATATATATATAAAGATTTTTATTCCAAAATTCCGTTACATACATTTGACATTTCATCATACATTTCATAACAACATTTCGGAACCGGGCTTTAATTTATCCTCTGAAAACAGGTCTTCCAGATAGCCCAACATAATAAAATAAGGAAAAAAGTTCGTGATGATTAATTATGTGATTGTTCAAAGTTTTGTGATTTTATAGTCCTTCTATAAAGTTCATGTTTGAGATTCAAACAACGGTCACTTTTGTTGTCTTGATTTGGTCGACTTGTTTTCTTTGATGGATTCCCCTACAAATATAACTGTTTCAATTGTCCTTCCTTTTGTCAAGATTAAACCAGTTAATTTAGTTTACATTCAGAGTTATTTCCCATTATATCGAGTCGAGAATTTTTAATTGTATTACATTTACATGTAAAATTACATGGATTTTCTGAATCTGCAGCAAACATTTGCTGATAAACCCACAAACATTGTCAAAATGGGCCGTTTCTATGGTGACGGGGGATTTTTTTTTTATAATATTTGAGCAGAAAACAGGTTTTTAGTGTCTCATTTCTACACTATTATCAGGAATGTGACCAAACTTGGGGTCATTGATGGTATGTATAAGGGCTATCTGCAGACTTCAATCCAGTGTGTTTGGCCAAGGTCAAAGTCACCAGATATGACCTTCAAATAAAAAAAATAGCGAAATTCTGGAATGTGGTATCACATTTTCTCTTATGAAACTGGGTTAACAGGAGTAAATGATAATCTTATGCATAGAAATAACAACCAACATTAGGGGAAAGAAAAATGGCCCATTCCCAATGTCATTGCAAATTGTGTTTCCATGGTAACCAATGCTTAATTTTCGCTTTATAATACATTTTGAACAAATTTTCATGTTTGACCTTGAAAATTGTGACCTTGACCTTGACAAAGGTCATTGACAGCTATTCTAATGGCAGAGCTCATAGAGCCCCATCACTTTCTTAAATTTCGTATGCCAGGGATAAATATTCCCAAAGATACAGAGTAGTATATAAAATATTGATTTAACCAAAATTTAGTATAGAGTAGCCAGTAAGTCTAGGTTACCATGGCAACACACTGTCTAATGAAGTTGGGCATGTGCAATTCTTCTTTCCCTTAATGTTGGTTCAAATTTCAATGTATTAGATTATTAATTTTCCCATTTACCCTATTTTCATGAGAGAAAATCAGGAGAAAATAGCATGTTACATCCCAGAATTTCGCTATTTTGTATTTCAAGGTCATATTTAGTGACTTTGACCTTGGTCAAGGTCACTGACTCAGGGTCTTCAAATAGCCCTTAATTCCAATATCAATATCCCCAAGTTTGGTCACATTCCTGATAAAAGTGTAGAAATGGGACACTAAAAACTTATTTTTTTGTAAAATACATAAAAAATCACTTGTTACCATAGAAACGGTCCATTTTGAAAATGTGCCTAGGCTTTTGAGCAATTTTGCTCTTCAGATTCAGAAAATTCATGAAATTCTACATGGAATACTTCAAATTTAGCTTGTTATTCAATGGGAAGGGGTGATTAATAAATAAGGGCTTTTTGAGGGCTTGGTCTCTATGCATCCTATTGGTTCCTTATGTAAAATACATGACATAATATCAAAAAAGTTCTCAAAAATGTATAGTGGATTGACCCACCGTCCTACATGTAGGACGGCTGGTATCTTTGGTCCTATACTAGGTAGAGGTCTGAAATTTTTTGTGTGATGTCAGGTCCATGGGCCTACATCAAATATTTAATATGAACGTTCTAGCCTAAAAATTCCCATTTTGGGTCTAAGTGGGATATTATTAGCAACAGATCACCTACGTAGTTACCACTAGTACACTATAAAAATGCTGCAGCAATAACCCCTCAGGAGAATTGGTCAAAATCCACCATCCAGTAACTCTTTTTTTTGTTTTTTGAAAAAGTTTTTATTCAGCCTGTCAGCAAAGAGCATCTTCTCCACGGGGTCGATTACACAAGAGATTACATCGGAGCCTCTTTCCTCATCATTGAATTTTTAAGCTGTAACCTGGAGTTATTTGTATTGCCTCTGAATTTTAATCACCAATACGAATATTACTAACAACTAACCTATTCTATAATCAAGTCATTTTAATATTGGAAGGGGGAGGATATAATACCGAGATGGAAACTCCAGTAACACTTAAAATCTGATGATTAATTTCAGGAACATAGGAGGTATAATAGGGGTTATGCGGCAATAAAAAGGCTATAATGTGAGAGATGCAACAAAATATGGGCCTGATCGGGTAATAAGATCGAACTCAACTCGAGATGGACATAGGGTGACCTATTCACAAAACACGAGTGTGTTGTTTTACCGTCTTTCCCGAGTGGCGAAGCCACCAGGGAAAGACAGAAAAAGTGCTGGGCTGACTGATCACTTCTGAAGACAGTTGAAGAGCTGTGAATGAAGTTTCCAACATGGAGACTCTCATAGGAGAAATAGAAGAGAGTGAGAACAAAGGCAAAGAGGGCGATTCTCTTAATATAAATCCTGAAGAGTACATGCTTTCAGATAGACAGAATGGCTATCGAGAAGGCCCAGCTTTGTTTGCAGTATTCGATCTACAACCTAGATGAAAGACTTCTTCACACTTTACGATAAAGGTCGTAATCTCCAGGTGTAGTTGATTCCAGGCGAGTGCTGTGGTATTATCGCTCTCCAAACACTACTCTCAGAGACCTCATGTTTTCTTTGGACAAACTAAAATTATTACTACGCACTATCAATGTTTTATCTCATTCAATATCAATTTGGTGAGGAAGAAGGTACAATGAAGAATGTGTTCAGAAATGAAATGTCACATTAGGGATAATTTGACCCCGTACATTTTCTTTACTATTCCCGGCCGGTCCAGGCCCTCCTGGAATTCTAATCTAGTTTTTAAAAAAATGCACTCTCAGCTATGCATGCGCAAATCTGCGCATTTTTTCCTTTTGCCACATACACCAAGTATATGATAAACCCAAACATGTCCCTGAATATCTAAGAATTTCGAACCCATTAAAAGCATGTAAATAACAAAAGAAGTGGTGCATTATTCAATCGGTGCGCACCGAATGGACGGGTATTGGATCTTTCTCAACCAGAGATTTCACAGGGATTTCTCCCTTGTTAGCACACGTCATATTTTGGAAATGAGGGCGCACCATATGCTAATGATCTCAGTTGATCTCATTAGCTTAGTGAGACGTTTGGGGGAATTCGGTTTGACTTGTCAAACAGATTTTTGTTGTACTCTTACTATATGTCCAAATGCCATTGTTCATTTCCTTGATTGAAAACCTCTTGGTTGAAGTGAAAGTAAATAGGCCATACAACTGGACTCATAACTACTTTACTCTTCAATAATTATTTATACCAATGGTAGTTAAAAGCAATGCACTATTTATAACCCCATATGCAGTGATCACTGGATCAGTCAACTGAACATATAGAGCAATCCACTCAGCTATCATTAATTACACTCTATTTATCTCTGGTCAGGGCGATGACATCACAGTATATAACACTTATAGAAATAAAACCACGCATAGTATATATGCATGTGACCAGGGGTTCCCCAATACCCCACCTGCCTTGAATGGGCCTTTACAAGGCACTGGTGTAGTAGTAGCATAAGTTGTATTCTGAGCAAAAATCGATGTGGACTTATTCATTTTTAATCAGTTTTTTTCCATTTGAATCCTTCTTCAAGGACATATGATAGCTTTAGAGTGTTTATCTCAAGGATAGTCATTTCATTTCAGCACCTTCCACAGCTGATAATGCATCTTTAAATTTCTCTTCAACATTAACAATAATTTGTGAGAAAGGGGTAGTCCCGTCAGCTTATAGCTGGTCTTCCCAGGTACCCTAGGCATATTGATTTACATTACTATCATTTTTAAATGCTTGTTTCTAAAAGTTTATACATATCAAAATACAGTTTAACATTGTTTATAGCATTATATTTATACTTCTATTACACTATTATACTAGATGCCAGTGCTAAAACCTTAGCCGTCCTATAGTTTATCTCGCTTTACAAAGTTCTGAGTCTCTACTTCAAAATTTTAATTAAATCTTATGTTTCAACGTCATTGGCCTCTATAATTTTGATGAAAAAAGTATTGGTATTTGAGTATTATGCATTTTTGTGCATTGAGCTTGTGGTCCAGTGTGGTGCCTAAGTATTTGAAGTGTTCAACGACGTCGAGATCGGTGTTTTGGAAAATCAGATTGGATGAGGTGGGTGGAGATGTTTTCCTTAGAGTTTTTTATAGGACCGTTCTATTTTTATTTTGTTCATCATGATCAATTTGTTGGTGAACACCAGTCTTATAGTGTGTACAGAGCTGATTATAGTTTTTATATTGTGTCTGTGTGAGACGGTGAAATCTGTTTATAGCTGGGTCTTAACTTGTGTGAGGTTTGCTGGGGGTCATTTGTGATGTGTTACAGCAAAATGAGTCACTAGTTGCAAAAAATAGATTTTGAGATACCATCATAATTATTTGAAAAGATGTGATCAAGCGGATTCCAATGACGGTAAACATTAGTTCCTATAATTATGCATACCGGTTTCCATAGTATAGGATGACCTTAAGAATGCAAGGCTATATTTAAAACGCAGTCTTGAAATTTGGTAAATGCATTCATACAACCCTAAACGGTACATAGCCCAAACATTCCTACAAAGATATCAATTTTGCAACTTTGCAACATCTACATTTATGTAGATGATGAAGAGGAGTGGCCCAAGAATGAAACCTTGTGGTACTCCAGTTTCTAGCAGTAGGGTTTTTGAGGTTTGGCCATTATAAGCTTAGGAATGATTTTCAAGGTAGCTTCGGGACCATTTGCAAGAGGAGAGTGTGGTCGAGTGTGTGGAAAGCTTTCTTTAGACAAATGAAGACAGTGGTCATTGTTTGTCTGTTGTTAGTTGTTGTGGTTATGTCATCGAGTTCGTTAGAGAGTACTTGGTGAGTAGAGTGTTGTGCGCTAAAGCCGTGTTGGTTTGGGTGTAGCACGTTGTTTATTTGGAGGTGATAGTTTGTTCATGAGTGATTGCTTCAAGTATTTTGCCTAGGATAGGAAGCAGAATTATCGGTCTCATGTCATTGGGTGTGTTTGGATTGTTAGTTTTCCGGATTGGTACCACTGTGGGTATTTTCCATTACTCAGGGAAGATGCCGTCTGAATGTTTCAGAAGATGCCCTCTGAAATGGTTAGGTTGAAGGGTGTGGTGACTTGTTTTATGTGGTCAATTGTTCCAGCTATAGCCTTTTATATATTTCTTAGAATGTTAGAGTCGAGAAAGAATTGCATAAATATGTATAAGTGCCTGAGAGGTAGAAGCCCCGACTAAAGAGATATTCTTCACAGTCAGATCCTTGAAAGATCCTTGGTTTATGCCTTTATCTGCTCGAGTAAGGTGTAAGTGACTCAAACATCCGGATTACAGTTTCTTACGTCACTTGGCGTGTTGGGGACAGGAATACAAAATTAATGATTGTGATTCCCAGGTAAACCACTCTTTCAGCAGGTGAAGGAAAGTCAGCACTTTAGCCAGACTTTCGTATTTGAGTATTGGCACAGCTGTTCCTCGTAATTTGATATGCATTGTTGTAGTCGAGGAATCTCAAACCACTTTCTAAATTAACTGTGCGATTTATCAATTGTGTTTAATATAGATACATCCATGCATCACGCAAATCTCTCGCTACTATAATACCTCACTATCAGACCAATTGATTCATGTTCTACCTATCATGAAGCCTTTCCCCATAGCTAATGGAGTAGTACTATATTTAATATCAGTCATATCACAGATATCTGATATGCCAGGAACAATCCTTGATTTGTTTTTACTAAGGCTATAAAGGCGATTGACATGAGGAACAGGTCCCCAGTTCCTACAATGATGTAAATGAATTACATGTATAATATGTGCGTGAGTCGTAAAATACGGACCTTTTTCTGTGTAAAAGGGGCATAAATAATGCTACTCTAGTATTGTGTACATTTGTGCATTGTTACTATGGTGTTAATGTTTCACCTCAATGGCACCTTGATGTGCAAGCCACTAACGAAGATTTATATCAAGTGCAGTCTAGGTCCAAACCCTCAGATCAGATAAGAATGGTATGTCAGTGATTAGACGGCTACTTCGCTAATCGGTTTCCTGGCCTATGACTTGGCGTTTTAATGAGAATATAATGACATTTTGCGGTCTTATTAAGACTTAATGAAATTATAATGGCACTTTGCGGTTTGAGGCGAGAGGCTTTCCCTCCGTTTGAAGGAACTCTCTCAACTTTGGGCCTAGACTGAGTGAAATCAAGACAGTTGTTAGGTAGCTGAAATGCAATCAGCCTATTGTTCGCTGAACTAGGCAATAACTTAGCCATGTGTTCCTCAACATGACACCGACAGTGAAGTGTCTCTTTCATGTGTGTGATCTGGATACATGACAACGATGGCATTTGGAGCCAATACTCTTGCTAAAACATGTTTTAGGCCAACCTACTCAGTGACGAGGAATGTCTACTGCAAACCCGGTCCCTGGGAACAAGAGATTGGAGAATCAATGTGAAATGGTCATGGGAAATAGGGAGGAGCGTGACATTAAACATATTATTATTATTTTATAAAGTGTATAATGGTAGAGGAGGATTGGTAAGGAATGTATCGTGAATTATCATTGTATAAAATTTAATGTTAGAGGCAAGTTAACGATCGGCTGACTGACTGACTCTTGCAATCGGATTGACCGCGATTGAATTGTCGACCCATTAATCTTTTTTAGGGGAAGAGGTAAATTTCCATTATGTCGCCATCGTTGTATATTGCAGGCGACAGGGTAGCAGGCAGATAAGGATGTTCTGAACACAATCCCCAAGGTTCAGCTAGATGTAGGGAACGTTTTAAACAAAAATGACAGAAATGTTACAAGCCTTTAATACAAATTCTTTTGAATGGGAACAGTGTTCTTTTAGGGGCCCTGGTGGATGGTGGGAAAATCAGTCTTGCCTACAGAAATAACCTTGGATAAAAGCTGGACCGGGGGTGTTTCATGAAAATAAGTTGAAATCGTATGAAATAAGATACATCATAATTATGATATAGCCTTATAGGATGTGTCATACGATGTATCTTACAAGATATTATCTTAAATGTTACTACTCTTTTTCCAAGAATAATTATATTTAGGAGGCTCTTGAAAAAAAATAACACCCGTTGTTTTATACACTCTTATAGTATGCCTAGTTATTATTTCATTATTTTATTAGATATGCTCTTGTGGCATAAATAAATCATAGGTTTCTTATGTGATATTTAATTATCCTAAAGTACAAAATCTTATGTACAAGAAAATCGTATGAAAATACGTTTGTGATATAAGATCCTTTCAAATGATCCTAATCCTCGAATAGTAGCATTTACCATAGAATAATAAATTTGTATATCTTCCTAAATTTGAGAACTCATACTATTTTTAAAATGTACACTCTTCTCTAGAGGCAGGAGTGAGAGGATATCTAAGATTATGGCGGAATGTAAGAGACATCTTCAAGTTGGATATCCACATATAGGATACATTCTTAAATAGTGTGCTTCATTAACTAAGAGCCACACAACCATTATTAATTTGTTCTTAAAAATCTTTGAGGAAATGATAAAATATATATCTACATTATTTCATACATTAGATAACCGACTCAGACTGTAATTAACAGTTTTTTATGAAGACCATCGTAAATATTTACGATATCTTAAACCCATATACGACGCTCTTGTATTTACGATTAGGTCGTACGATCCTGTTAAGAAACACCCTGGTCAATAAATCATTTGATTATGATAATTGAGGATCATTTGTGATGTGTTACAGGAAAATGAGTCACAAGTCGCAAAAGATGATATTTTTCAAATGTTTCTTTTGACATGTTTTGAAATGTTTCTTTCTCGGAATGTTTACATTTCTTTGGTGTTTACCACTGTTATAGTGACATGAATAAATGTGCCAACTGTCAAGTCTGTGTATTTAATATACCTATGCATATCTGGGAGTTATATAACTACTTTACTATATAATAGTGATTGACCATAAATGATATCGCAATGGGTAATAATACTTTTCATGCATTAACATATATATAGAGAAGTACTAATCCGCTTGATCTCATCTTTTCAAATATGATGATATCTCAAAATCAATTTTTTTGCTACTTGTGAGTGATTTTTCTGTAACACATCACATTCGATGTCAGTAATAAAGTGGGGAAAAGTTCAGCTAATGTGAGGCCAATGAGCTGGACCTTTGTTCATTCCACACTCGTTGGAGCAACTCGAGAAGATGAGCATGGATATGTTTGCTTGGCATTATTTGCTTTGATCAGGAGCATTATTCATTATATCCACCTGTAAGAGAACGTCATGATCGATGTTATTTTCTACGACAATATAATCACTCCTCGATGTGCACCCCCAGAACAACACAGCTGGTTTCACTAAGATGTGTTCTAATATAAATGTGAGGTGTATTCAGCGCTTGCTGTCAAGTTCAAGCCAAGCAATATATATACTTTTCAATTTTGGTGATCCTCATTATAAAAATAGAAGCAATGAAAGTATGGGTCGATCAGACCGACGGAGATTGTATTCTCCAATCCTCTCATAACCCAAGTTTAAGACAATAATTATTTAAGACAAAATACAAAACTGAATCAACTCAACACCAAATAAACTCAGATATACTTAGTATTTATCGTTCATCAGTCTAATTAAGCAGAATTCGCTACATGTGTAGAACAGCCGATTGATGCCCTGGCCCATATATAATTTAAAGAATAATCTAGAAATACAGGGCCCTAGCGCTATATTAAATGACAAGATGTCATTGAGTGTTGAGGCACTCTCTGGAAGAACTGGTCTCAGGGGTCTGTCCCTGTGACCAGACATTGAACTACCTGTTTTGTAATACTATCAGCAAATAAAAGAATCTCTGAATTGAATTGAATGTATGAATAGAGTGGAATGTTGCGAATCTATAACGCCACTGAAAAACAGCTTTTCAGGTCGAATCAGAGAACTCACGTCGCCGTAGAGGTAGACAATTCTTGGAAATAAAATTTAAAAGTTAAATGAGACTTCCCTTCTAAAGTTGATATTTGACTAGAAGTTTATGATTGTACTTCTAGTGGTGATGAGGGAATAATTGAGATGTAGGTCACTAGATCGGACAGTTTTTATAGCTTTATAAATTTCCTGATGAAACTTAACATTTGAAGTAAACTGTGATATTTGTTCAAGGGTGGGTCGGCGGGCAATTATTCCCTCATCACCACTAGAAGTACAATCATAAACTTCTAGTCAAATATCAACTTTAGAAGGGAAGTCTCATTTAACTTTTAAAGTTTATTTCACTGCCATCTAGTGGAGATGAGCAGGAATAATTGAGACTGTGGAGCTTAGTTTTATCAGGAAAAAATTACCTGTCTAATTCTCCAACAACTTCTTCCTTCTGGCTGACAAGCTATCCTCTAAGATGGACCTCGCCATGTCAGTCTTCTCTGAGATTTTTCTCTCATAGAATTTCCCGAAGGTATCAGAGTTCGACCATCCTGCCTTCTCCAAGATATTGGCAATCGGGACTCTAAGTTTTGCTGCCTTAGAGACGCTAGCAGACCTCGTGCTGTGCGCCTTGTAAATGTTTGTATCAATCCCCGCTTCAGTGAGGGTGAACTTTATCCATCTGGATATAGTGTCTTTTGCTACTCGTTTGTGAGAGCCACCGTATGAGATGAAGGCTTGATCCTCTGAGCCTCGCAAGTCTCTAGTGCTTTCGAGGTATGTGTTAAGGCACCTAACCGGACAAATTCTAGTGTCCTCTTTAAACTTGTGAACAGTTAATGTGGTAAGGGGTTTTCCTTCCCTGTTATGTTTCAGTAGGCTGCCTATGCAGATGACTACTTTATCTGGCTCCTGTGTGATGCCTGATATAGTTATAGCGTGGATTGTTTGGCTTTGTTGCGCTGTCACTAGAGCCAAAAGGGTTACTACTTTCCATGAAAGGTTCTTTAAAGAAAGTTTAGAGTTCTTTCCCCATTTTTTGAACAGAGATAAGACCTTATTCACATCCCACGTTTCTTTATAACGTGGCTTGGGCGGATTGCTTTCGAAAGCGCCCTTAATAATCTTGCTTAAGCAAGGATGACTACCCAACAATTCTTTCTGATTGTTGGTTAAAGATAGAAAATTTGATAAAGCACTTCTGGCTGTTCCCACCGCAGAATGAGAAAGGCCTTCGAAATGAAGTGACGCAAGAAAATGAACAATTCTCGGAATATTGATTTCCATGAAATCTACTTTCAGTTTTAGACAAAATACTCTCCACCTTTTGAGAGAAGAATTATATTGTTTAATCGTGCCTGGTCTCCATGATTTCATCATCAGGCCCACTGCTGCTGGCGTCATGCCTCTTCTAAGCCAGTGTTGCCTCAAAACCTCCATGCTGTCATTCTGATATCCCATGACGCGCCCGATGCTGAGTTTAGCAGAGGAATTTTTCCTAGTTTCCACAATTGGTGTGCGGTTCTTAGTAGGAGGCCGTACCAAGGTTGAGCGGCCATTCTGGTGTTAGAAGAACGGCCTTGCTCCTTTCTTTTCGCAGCTTCTGTAAAGTCCTTGTCACCACACTGAAAGGAGGGAAAGCATAGATGTTAGCGAAGTTCCACTCGAGAGCGAAAGCATCGATTAAGCTAGCCTCTGGATCCGCAATCCAGCTACAATAATTATCACATTTATTATTGAGTCTAGATGCGAAAAGATCTATATCGAAAGGCCCCCAGGCCTCGTTCAGGTCCTCGAACACCTTATCAGGCAAAGTCCATTCGACATTTTCCCTAAAGTTTCTGGATTCATAATCTGTGATAACATTGTCTACCCCTGGCACATGTATTGCTGAAAGTCAAATGTTTCTGGTTTGGCAATAACCCCAAAGGTCCCTTGCTATGCTATCACATTGATCTGATCTCATGCCTCCGAGATGATTTATGTATGCTACCGCGGTAGTGTTGTCACACTCATATCTAATGTGCGTGTTCTTCACATTCCTAAGCAGGCTTTTAATTCCCAAGAAAACTGCTAGTAATTCCTTTGCATTAATATGAAGATGTTCTTCTTCCCATCCCCATTTTCCCCCTGTGCTGTGGTCAGGGATTGAAGCGCCCCATCCTGGATTGGATGCATCTGTGGCGATATTTAGTTGAGGAGCCCCTTCCCAGATTCTACGGGAGGCTTGTGGTAGATAATTCATCCACCAGCGCAATTCTGCTTTTGCTGCTTTAGATAAAGTCATGTTTAAATCAAAATTGAAATCATTGAGTTCAAGTGCCTGGATCTTGTCCTCCTCTATGTGACGGTAATGTGACATACTGTACTCCGCCCCTTTTGTTAAGTCTATGATGAGGCCTACTACTGACGCCACCTCGCGGATTGTTGGAGATTTAGTTCTCAACAAACGCTCCGCTTTCTCAAGGAACTTGTCTATTTTCTCACCAGGTGGTGTGACTGTCATAGTATTTGAGTCTAGCAAATAACTGAGGAATTGTATTTCTCTCGAAGGTTCAAAGGAACTTTTCTTAACATTCACTGTAAAACCTAGATCTGATAACAGGATCGCTAATTCCCTTACTGCATTTTTACAGCCTTGGTAAGTTTCGTGCATGATAAACGTATCATCCAGATAACCGAAGCAAGTGAACCCTTTATTTTGCATATGCGAAAACACTGGTTTCAGGAATTTTGTGAAGTATCTAGGCCCTTGTGCTAGACCCATCGCCATACACGTGTATGTGTACAGTTCTTCCCCCCAGTAAAATTTAAGCCATATTTTTCTGTGTGGCTTAAAAATTGGGATTGTGTAGTAAGCGTCCTTCAGGTCGATTGACGCCATGAAGCACCCCTGGGACATAAGCTGGGTTGCTGTGTTAAGGGAATCCATTTTGAAATGTTCATAAGCGATGCTTTTGTTAAGTTTAGATAGGTCGAGAATAATCCTATGTTCCCCATTGGGTTTGGGTCTTAAAAACACATTGGAAATAAATTGGCCCTTTTCTTGTTGAGATTTCTCAATTACTCCTTTTTCTAGTAATTTTGTGAGCTCTAAATCAAGGATTACTTGCTCCCTATCGTCTTAACGGTCTTTGTATAACTGTCTGCTGGGGAGTTTTCTCAAAGTCTAACTTAGTGCCCGACACCCCCATGAGAATAAAGGCGTCTGATGTTAATTCTCGCCACTTCGACATACAGTTCTTAGTGTTGCCCGCCTTGAACAAGGCTGGGTCTAATAGTTTTTCACAGAAATCAAAACTTACGGTTTTTTGCTGCGTGTTAGGCGTGGTGACAAGGGGGGACTCAGTGCCTACTGAGACCCCTTTTGGGCAAAACCCGGCCCGGTAGAGGTTGAAGCTTGAGCGTTTCCTCCTCCTCTTCCATTGCTCGCACCACGAGGTTTACCTCTGAATGCACCTTTGTTGCCATGTGTGTTGTTTCCACCATTATGGCCTCCCTGGCCGGTGTTGTGTCCCTGATATCCCCCGCGTCCCCCTCTCCTGTTTCCGAACAGGGAAGGACCAGAGTTATCGGTGGTCTTGGTCTTTTTTGGTTTGGCCAAGAAAGAAATCATTCTTTGTGATTTCTTTAACTCCTCAATCTTGGTGGAGACATTGTCTCCTGCCAGGCTCTGTGGTGTGGCGGGGTTTTTGTCGTCATCGAACAGTTCCTTAAGCTCAGGATTTGTGTCCACTTTGAGCACTTCTCTCCTTGCTTTTGTCACGTCCGTGAAAGCCTTCATAATCAAAGCTGCTGCTTTTGAGAGAGACTTGAAGGTGGTCTCTGAGGCCGTTCCTGATTTAAAGTTCATATGAAGTTCAATGTTACCCAGGAGAATCGTTAGTGCTGACACTAGGGTGTCCTGCCCTCTAATGAGGATCTTGTCGTTATCCTTATGTTCGCGACTCAACAACTCTTTAATGTTGCTAGGAACCTTTAGGACCTGCAGGTTCTCACAGTTTCCTGGTCTAGGGAAATCCTTTCTGATTTCGTCAATGGTCTGAAAGTCGAACTTTCCTGTAGCCAGCGGTTCCAGAATGGACACGAGGTTCGGGTGTATCTCCGGGCCTACCTCCTCTTTCTTCACAACCGTTTTGAAAAAACTGGTCAGGAAATCTTGGGCTTCTGAAGTCGGAGGATCTGCCTCTGGCTCTGGATCTGACTCGTCTGGGATTTCTCCCTCTTCTTCGTCTAGGTCCGAAGCTGTGCGCTTCCCTTTGCCTTTGCCTTTCTCTGCAGCCTGCTTAAGTTGTTCCTTGAACACCTTGCGTTGGTCCTCCGATAGGGAGTCCATGAGGCGGGTCAAGTGGTCATCACCACCCCCGTCTTCGTTGTCTTTCTCTGGAGTTTTGGGTTTCCCCGGAGCGCCGCTGTTGGCACCTCTGCCACGGCCTCTTCTCATTGACATGGTGTGTCTTGAGTTTGTGAGTTATTTCCTGCTGGAATCACTAAGTCTCTTGATCGATTCTCGATCATTTCTGAGCCCACTGCTCTGTGAAGCCACTGAGGTTTGAAAGAACCACGAGGCGTTGAGACTGAACTGCGCAGGCTCCTGGCCTAATGCGCATGGGCACTCCTAACCAGGTCAGCTGTGTGGTTTGACCAAGCAAGGAGGCTGCAATGGCTACCCCGAGTCCTCCTGGGAGGCAAGGGGGCCTATCGCATCTGCCTTATTGTCGTGCTCGACGGCAAGATTACGATTTTTTCTTAGACCAGAAGACCCACTGTCTTCTAGTCTGAACACCTGGACTTACTTTCCAGCGGCGTGTAATATCCTAAATCGAAGATATGAGTGAATTTGAAGCGAGCACACTGCTCTGCGAAACTGTCCTCTTGAGCGACTGAAGTAAACTGTCCGATCTAGTGACCTACATCTCAATTATTCCTGCCCATCTCCATTAGATGGCAGTGAAATAAACTTGTGTTGTTCCCTTGTCACAACTGTGTACGTTCAATAATTCTCTACTTTTATCATTTAGAAAAGGATTACTTTTTTAGCATCTCCACACACTCCGAGATGTCCTCGATTAGTGTAGACCATATTAATTTTTCTTCTCTTTTCCCCTCACTATATACCTAATGCTATTTTTACCAACACTCCTCTTGATCTTAAATCATACATCGCGGATAATAGGTCCATTTTACCATCGCTAAAAAGCTTCTGCCTATGTATATTCCTTGACTTGCAAAATTATCCAAATAATCACTTTGGATTGTGTGCTGCTAACCTCTTTACCAAAAAGAATGTCTTGTAGCGAGAATACTATTTGGTTATTTCTCTTACAGAAAAATCTTTCACCATTTGCTTTAACATTAAGATAGTCTAATTCATAAACCCATTCGAGAAGTGAGGACCACAGCCTTTTAGCTTCTAAACAAGTTATCTTCTTCTGAGCAAAAATTACACATTGGATTATCTCTAATGCCTATATCGGACAAACGTTTGTTGGCTGTTATTGCAACATGCAACCTCGTCTCAGAAGTACATCTGTATGGCAGAACAAAAAGCTTTTTCCATATGACCTCTTTATACATTGTAATTCCGATAGTCCCAATGTCCATGTGAGGAACCTTTTCCATTTGGGTTTCCTTCTTTGGATTGGTAATTGGTATATAATTTTGGTCGGACAATTCATGAGATTTAACATTTTTCCTCCAACAAACATATCAAACCGCTACAAAGCTGAGCATCTTCAGTCTTTACTTTCATCTTCCATTCAGCGGGTATGGCATTTGTTGTGCTTTAAGCTCATAATACGATGGTACAAAGTTAACAACATCTTTAAAATCTTCCGTCGATATTAACATTCCATTTTCATTTACAATATCTCCAACTACATTAATGCCTTGGTCAATCCAGTGTTGCCACCTTAACATTCGTCCCTTGTTTTGAATGTATTTATTTCTCCATGTTCTCTTCTTCAAAATTTGATTCACAGTGGTAGAAGAATATTTATAATAGCAATCGTTCCAAGTTTTAAACAAGTTTTCATAGAGTGAATTTAGGTGATAACTCGGTTTAAATCTAGTCAGAAACATTTCTTCTTTTGGCCTGTTGTGGAAGGCTTCTAATACATCAAACCAGTTTCTTCTTCCACTATACAATATTCTTTCGACCCACTTGATACTATTCGTTTCACAAATTTCTCCTAGAAGTCACGGACCCATACCTCCTTCCTCAATACATTGCGTTAAGAAGTCAGAAAAGTGGGGAGCTTTTTACTTGAAACCTTTGCCCATTGAGTCGCCGTTTGCGATCGACCATGGCGAAATATACAGCTGTATTGTATAGCGCTGTTTATGTTTCATGTGCAGCAGCTGTGTTCCGCCTAGATGGAAGGAAAAACTGGTTATACTGGCTCGGTTTCCCCCATATGGTTGATTGCAAAGAGCGGTTTACGGGGCAGGGACCTTGTCATAAATAGAAGTAAAAATCCCCCACTTTTCCCTCTTCGAATCTCGTTGCCCGTGTAACTACTTATTGGACAGACTAGAACTGTTACCTTTTTTCGAAACTAACAAAAATAAGTACAGGTAGCAGACAGTACATAACAAGACAACAGTTAAATTACAAGGTATAGAACCCAAATTTGGAACTTGTCTGAGGAAACGCTGTATAAAAGTTCTAAATAAAAAAAAGACACAAAAAAACTTGTATAGCCTCCCCCGAATTTCTATATTTGATTGCAGGAACATGTTATCGCAGTATGTTATGGGTGTTAAATTGTATGAATAGAAATCGGTCGTAAAATGATGAGAGATCTTTATAGCAACTCAACTGAAAAACACCTTAATTGTGCCGGATTATGTTAGCATTTTATTTCCGCGTCCCCTACGCGTTTCACCTGTGTCTTGGCTTCACCAGAGGATCTGAATAAAAACAAATTAAAAAAAAAGAACTAAAACAAAACTAGTTCCTAATGACTCTCATCTAGATGTACTCTTCAGTTGGGAAATCGAATCAAATTTACCCTCTGATTTGATTTATATTTTTTCTTTTCGCAACAGGTGTCAGAGTTTGTACGAGATGTGAAAAGACTTCTAACAGATATACGACGCCGGAAGTCAAACGCGCTACAAATGGAAAAGCGGCTAAAACCAATCATCAAGCTTAATAAACGTAAGTCAATTATCGCCCCAGAGGTGGCAGCAGGGTAGTGGAGGTGCTGGGCAAAAGGAGGGATGTCTGATGAGCACGGAATCAATAGTTACCATACCGGTAAACATTTAAAAGCCGAGGCTTAATGCCATCCTCAAACAAATGCATTAGCCTATCCACTTATTTTCTCATTGTAAACAGATACGAGAGAATGGTAGTAATTATGTGCTTTTAAAAAATAAATCAAATATAGTATCCTGTTAGGATAATGTACCCTATCTAAAATAAATGAACCTGATACGTCCTTAACAGTTGTACTACTTGCACTTAAGGCCAACATAACGAAGAATAAAACAGAAAACAAAACTTTCAAAGTAGTACCTCTACAATGTAGCTCTATCTGAAAAGATAAGATCAAGTGAATTACAAAGATGATAAATATGAACGATATCTAAGAATTGTTTTTATATATATATCTAATGTTTGATATATATATATATGTTTGAAAAAAAAGTTTGCAATATTTCTGGGTGGACACTTACCAGTATAAAGGGACTAAACATACTCCATAGGATGACCTTTGAAACACAAGAATATATCTAATATACGCTATCTTGAAATTCGGCACATAGATTAATATAATGTAGAGCACTAAGCCCCTAAAAATGAGAACATTCCAACCAAGAGATCTTGGGGATAAATCACTTTGGAAAATATCATTTGTGAAAATTGTGACTCATTTTCCCGAAAGACATCACAATTTGTAAACTAATGGCTATAAACTAAGCAATTTAAAGTCGGGACTGTTCCTCATTCAATTTATCATGGCCATAACTCTTATGGTACTGTTTTTATGAAGATCTAGCATGAAGTTCTAGATATGCATATATATAATACCCGGTTCAATAGAAGTGCCATTGTTATATCTGAATAAAATGATGAGCGATTTTTAGAGCAACTCAACTGAAACTGAAACTCACTTTAATTGTGTTGGATTATTTCCGCTTTCATGTGTACCACTCTTTAACATGCTAAAAGAAGTGTTTTGGAATTCATAACATAAGAATAAAGTTTGATTAATTCTGTTTGACATATGCGCAACTACACATGTTTATAAATTTGATTCATAAGGATGGAAGTCAACTCAACTGAAAACAACTCGTTGCAATTCTATTTCACAATTTATTGAATTCTATATTTGATATTATATTGTACACACCCTAATATGTTCCAATTAGGGACAAAGAAAACCCTACATTGTGGGAATAAACAGTCATCTAGTCTTTTCTAATCTAATATCGGACATCATCATAATTGGCCGTCCATAAGTTACGTAACGCTTGAGGGGTGGGAGGTGTCAGACCTTGCGTTACGGTCCCATAGGTATAACATTGCATTATACAAATAGAAATTTGAAATGTAAACCACTAGTATCCAAACTAACAAATGCAATGAACTATAAGAGTTGGCAAATCGCCAAATTACGTGATAAAATCCCGAAGGAGACACTTTTATTAATATACAAGGTAATGGTCCTACCCCTAATTGACCAAGCAGATTTCCTACATGACTCCCATGAAGTAAATAGCACAAACAGACTCCAGATCATACAAAACAAAATTTTAAGAAGAATATACGGCCTTCCATCCAGGGCCAATGTCGAAAATATCCATATACAAAAGAACATACTAACTTTAAAACACAGAAGGAGGTTACACATTTTGCAGGTGGGCCATGGTCTGGCAAGGGATCCAAGATATATAGATGTAAGAAATTTAAACACAAGAAACTTTGCAGAGGGGAGGAAACCATTAAAACAAATTGTACCTAGAAACGAACAGATAAGGAAATCTATCCTATATAGAATACCCTATGCATGGAACTCTCTGCAGACTATGGCCCACAGGATAGGATACAAAAAAGATTTCAAAATATTAGCAAAGAATAATCTGATCTGGGAAGACCAGAACTTTATTGACGGATTCATTTTTCTTGACTATGTATTGCTAGGCAAAAAGCACCTTAATGCTATTTAAAATGATATTATTGAGTTTCATTTGTGAATTATGAGAGAAAATCAATGGAAAATTGATCTGAGAATATTTAATATTTTAAAAATTCAGCGCTAAGAACATTATTTCTAAAATGTATAATAAAGGTTAATTTCAACATAACAGTGTACCCCTTTCGTCAATGACGACTGGGGAATTGTTCACTGTACATGGATTATCTAAAACATCAGAGAACATGGAGACCTCCCTTTAGTTGGAGAACCGTACTCTGTCAGCGATAATATGTCGACAATAAAAGTTTCTAAATCTGAATCTATACAATCCAGGGGATGGGGGGAGGGTCCAAATTCGGAGGCAAAAAAGCGTTACATAATATATAATAGGGACGGCCCCTAATGTGTGCTTCTAGATTCGACCCCTCCCCCACCCCACCCCACCTCCAAATGGAGTCACGGTATTCTCCCTAATGAAATGCCAATGGATATTAATTTTCCTTTCTCTTCAGGTCATTGTTGGGACGTGGCGGACGTATGCTGCATGTGGAACATATGCTAGAGTCAAATGTGCCCTCACATTCACTGTCCATAGATAATGTTTGGTCAAAGTCATCCGAAAATGAAGAATGAAATCAAGTCTTCAGGAAACTATTCATCTCGGGTCCGATTTTCTTTTTTAAAAAAAGATGAGTATCTACATCAACTACATCAGGAACTTTTGAATTCATGTGACTGGATTGAATGAAAATCCTTGACAATGTTAAGTGATATTTCTTTTGTTGGTCGTTGATCCGAACACTCAGAATTCGTTAGCAAGAAAACGATTAAAATGATCAGTCGAAATTTCATTAGGATTTCTAACAAGTTAATGCGTATTTAAGCTGCGCAAGAGATTAAATTTTCTCTTCTGAACGAGACCCCAAAAAGTGGTGTGCTTCTTTTCTTCTGTTGCATTCCTGTCCGTTTCCCAATTATTTTTCAATTGCTGGAGAACGTAATGTGGGTTCTTATTTTCGGGAAGCTTATTAATGAAATGTGCTGTGTTGATATGAGAATTTCTGTAAATGTTATATGCAGGGTATAGGAAGCTTAAACATTGTAAATAGTACCTCTGGTCTGTGTCCTCAGGACATAGTAAGAACAAAGGTGGTAATGCTTGTTCGCCTACAGAAAAATACTTATATTTTTGTGTGATCGTCCTGCAGAAACAAATGGTTAGGCATTAATATTTTGTTCTCGAAGAAAGTATCCTCACGTGTAGTTTAGACTAAAAGAAAAAATGGTTTCAGAATGTCTACGTCATAAAGCTCTACATCATAGTGATGTCGACCACTTAATATGTAAGATTTAGTTGACAGAAACAAATGATTTTTTTTCTCGAAGGAATTACCCTCACGTGTAGACTAAAAGAAAAATGGTTTCAGAATGTCTTCGTTCTAAAGCTATACGTCATAGTGATGTCGTCCACTTAATATGTAAGATTTAGTTGACCGTCACTTTGAGGTCAACAACTAGGTAGTGTGGTGCAAGAGTCTGATGTAAATTGTACAATAAACATTGATAGATCACGACACCCATTGTACTCAGAGAGCCAAATTAAAGACATTTATTTTGTTAAAATTACTCTTATCGTGTATACATATATGCCCTTCATCGTGTTCCCCTATACTCGTTGAAACATGTGGCATCTGCAACAACATGTTATATTTCCAGCGGTTGTTTTTCTCATTATGTGGTCCCTGCATTAAAATAACCTTCTCATAGTAGACAAACATCGTATATATATCATATAGCTGATACGCATAGTTTCACCCGGATCAACCCGCAGCTGCGCTGACTTTCCCTTCGTCTAAGATAAGTCTCCATATACTACTTACGCTAACCCAAACATATCACAGGTCAACTCTGCATATACTATACCCTCCCTATAGCTCGGGCGTCTATAATCAACTTTCCATGTACTGCAAACCTCAACTGTATTATAAGGCGATTAACCGACCCTTTTTTTACACACATTAATAATAAATGCAACGGTACAGCCTCCTCTGAATTTAAAACCTATATATATTTTCCTTAACATATGTGATGTGTTACAGCAAAATGAGTTAGAAGTCGCAAACAATAGAATTTGAGATACCATCATATTTAAAACGACGAGACCAAGCCGAGATTGAAAAAAAACAACTTTGTTATATTTCTGGGTGGACAATTACTAGTAAAGTAGCTAAATATCCTCCATAGGATGACCTTAGAAACACCACAACGATTTAATTAATAAGTTGTCTTGAAATTGGGCATATGTACTCATACGACCGCAATGACCAGACACCCAGAAATGTAAATAAATCACATTGAAACGAATTTTGCGACTTGGACTAATTTTCCTATAACACATCACATAATATATCGCTAAAGCAATACTATTCAAACTGCATAGCTGTAAAGCTGGAGAAGCACATCCGCATCGGCATTGACAGTACGGAAACGGAAATGGACAATGTGGAACGCCAAGTAGATGAAATGTCGTCTGCTGAAACGGCCAGGTGGTCATGTGACTGTCACGTGATTTTGGTCCACCCTGATCTCCCACCCGTCCATCATGGGCGGAGCACCTCATTTCCTCCACGTTCCCTAGCCAGCTAACCAGCAATTTGATTGTTTTGCGTATATATCATGGGGTCAGCGTAATGGTACAACGGTAGGGGAATTAGCCGAGTTCATCGAGCAGACTTGATTCAGTATTTTGATCGAGTAAATGGACTTACGTACCATATACACAACGCAAATACTGCGTGCATAGGTTCAGGGAGAGATATGATTTTAAAAACAAGCCAAAAGGATCAACTACACAGCTAGGTGTTATATGAGATGTATAATTCACATGTCTTATCTGAATTAGGCCATTCATTTTAGAATATTGAAGAAGGTGGAACAGCAGTTTTTTTCGGACATCACTACCTGAATGACGACGATTAAAATTGGCAATATGGCTTATGATTACCCCTTAAAATATCTTTTTGTTGTTGAACATTTGAGAACAATGATTTACAAAGATATTCTCATGTGACCCAAGTGAAAAATGAAAAAGTCTAGTAATAATAAAGAAAAATAATCATTCAACTCATTAAACATTTAAACCATAAAATTATCATATAGGTATATTTGGGGAAATTTTCACGCTCTCCCAACTACAAAATACACACGATTTCAGTAAAAACAGCCATAGTCAATTTCAATAATTGGGTTTCACGCGTCGTTCAGGACAATATAAAAATAGATCGGCCTTGTACTAGTCGCAGTTTTATCCTTGGTACCAAAAACTGCACCTTTCCTTCGATTATCTTTATTTCTTATATGAGCAAAAAGACTGCATACAGCAAACTTATGAATCGACACCTTCACATTCAAGAGGAACGATCAAAGAAAGACGATGAAAAACAGTTAATTCTGGTGAGGAGAGCGTTCATCCATGTGGACACAGTTGGAAGGCTTGCCTCCAGGCACATATTGTCATTCCTATTTTCGAAATGAAATGAAATATGCCAATAATTGTTTGCATGATTACATTACAGTTCTCACTTCAAGGGATTGCGAAAACTATTGAAACTAATAACACTAGAAGTGCCAAATATACTAAGATTGTGTAAGATTGATGCCTTCCTGAATATTCCTTTCTAACCAAGGCGGACTTTTATCATCTCCATTACAGATCTAATTACTATTGAAAGGATAGTGGTGGTAAAGACATACCGTGTGTGACTTAATTTGCTACAAAATAAGAAGTGAAATAGATACCGAATTCAAACGAATAAATGAAGCAAATAGTGTTATTTTGTTTCTCACATCTTGCAGAACGTGTCAAAGATAAAATGTTGTCCATTCTCTATTCAGATTGTGTAGGCCTATTGTATTATAGAAATAGGAGTCTCACAAGAAGTTGCAATATTACCCAAGTAAAGTCATGCATAGGTATGGATGGGCCTATCATAAAGACAAACTTTTACAGAGGCGATGCGTACCCGTAATCTATGTATTGTATGGTCCATTCCTACGAAATGGGCCCAGTAGCCTGAAACCATTGTACAAAAAAGAATTCCTTTCAATGTTCAATGTTCAAATTCGAACCTGGTGACTGAGCAAAATTAATCAGATATAAAAGAAACACGAATTAATGTAAATGTTTTAATCCCCAAGTTCCAAATGGGTTTTTTCTATGAAAATATCGATTTTAAAGGGTTTTAACCCGTAACATATCCATCAGCCCCTTAATAATGATTGTATTATACTGAGATATGAGGCATAGAGGGGTCAAAGGTAGGGGAAAAGGGGGTGGGCCCATTTCGGGGCCATACACTCATGTTGACGTGATTGAATGGCACAGATATATAACATATAGGAATATTCATTTAACTTGGACAGCCACACCTTCTACTGCATTCCTACATGTAATGCACTATTTACACTGTAAGCAAAATGGTCATTAAATAACGAGCATTTTCTAATTCTTTTTTTTATCAAATTGTACACTTGTATTTCTACTTAAGTATTAGGTATTATGTATTACCAGGGGATTATGTTACCGGGTACTGGTAGTACACATTAAGTGCTTAATGATAATTTCGTGCGTGTGTGCTTGGGGGGTGGGGGTGGGGGTAGGCGTGGGCGAGAAGGGATGCTGGCCTTGAAGTCAACGTGCCTCACTATTTGCGCAGTCATTATCCTAGTGGATACTGATCCCATAATGGAATGGATCACAGCGACTTCTCTGACTCCAGGATATATTTGTCAGAATAGAGTGACAATAGTTTGGGTGACCGCCATCCCACGTCCACTTGTCGGCGATTTCTAAAAAGGGTCTCGCCTAACTATTCCCCGAGCAGTACGGGTGTACACATAAAATTAACTCATGTTACTTTGCGACATTTTCTCAGAATCAAAAACGCGCAGTAAACTGGAGCCTTCAGTGGCGATATCTTCAAAAAGGGCTTTATTCAGATATCGTTATAAAGATATATATATATATATATATAATATATATATATAATCTACATCGGTTTAAGCTTTGTGGTTTTAGCCTTGATTCTTTTGCATTGACAATTTGTGGAAGGTTCCTTCGCCACCAACCGCAGTAAAAGCACATGCAGTGACACCTATCTTCAAAGTTCCATCGGTTTGGATATCAAGATGGCCGATTCTCATCATACTCCACGTTGAGCCACCAGGGGGAATTTTCAACCTATTGTTCAACCTATAAGGGAAACATTACAACATTATCATATCATCTCATTTCGTATTACCCAACCTAACAACGCATTAGGTTGTCTAATGAAGAGTAAAACATGAACGATCGAACGAATGAATGAATAAACTTGGGGGAAAGGGGGAAGGCAGGATTTATTCCTCATCTTGCTACAAGGCACGTGCCAACATAGTATCCCTGAGTAAATAAACGTTCTAAACAAGTATTAATACTCTTCACAAAATAATCCTTTCTATCTGTGACGTCTGATATATGACACATCTGGACGCAATCTATACCTCTTTATTAATATACTTCATTGATAAAACTACCATTAAGAAGAATCGTCTATAGGTGTCTAGACAAATAACAAAATCAATGCATGGACACGATATAGATATGTCTTCTAGTCTTCCCATTTCTTTTACAATTCTATAGGCAGTGTTTGTGTTTTAGACTCACTACAAAGTCAATGTCTTGTCTAAAGATTATGATATGAAGCCTCATGCGGCCATTTCTGTGTACATCCTCCAGACCCTAAAAAGGAGTAAAATAAAAAATAACTTGATTTATCAGGACAATGCATGTAATTTGGTTGTAGTCATAAATTGTTGTCAGATTGATCAACCTTGACCAATATAAATGTATCGCGCGATCATATTCACATGAGACATGGAAGAAATAGTCAGGGAAAAAAGAGCATTTTATTGATAAATGTTACTCTTGGGGGTGGGGGGATTAGGGGGGATTAGGGGGGTTTCAAGTCGTTGGCGACACTTTTATACTATTGTTATAACGTTAAGTTATATAATGTCAATATATAACAACACATCCATGCATAAAAAGGGTTATAAATCTGGTCATTTGCTTCATTGGGAATGCATCTACTCATATAAGGGAAATTAATACATTAGAAGCCAGACTCATGACAACATATCTGTGACAGTTCATGCAGATAAGAAACATCCCCTGGTCAAATTGGTTGATGCATGGGCCTTACTTAGGGTGAACGACGTTTCAGTGACCGTGGTGAAATCTGACACACCCTTGTACAGAACATGACCATCATCTTTGACAATCAGTGCGTTGTAATATGTCTTGGTGAGCTAAGGACAAACTATTATGATTACCTCTGGCTACCGATTACCAAGGGAGCTCACCACCTACATACTGATAGAGCTTAACATACAAAATGCTCAGAATATCCTGGATACACCTCCCCCCCCCCCTCACCACTTTGATTGCACCAATTGAGAAAATGCAATATGGTCACCTCTATAGGTCAATGTTATTAATAATATAATGAAACAGAATCCTTTGGATGATTTATAATGTTTTATGATGAAATAATATAATAAATATACATGTATCAATGACTTCTGCCAAAAGTTCATTTTATCATCCTGTATATCAAAAAGAAATGAGAATATCGATCATTGTTAACAAACTGTGTAATTGAAGTGACCTAAAATCCAATAGGATAACATCGCTTAAGACAAAACATAACGAGAAAGAAAGTATGATTATCTGATTCATTAATAATGTATAAATCTGTATAAACGTATACAAGGACCATAGGGACTAGATAATGTATTATAATGTATTGTTAACCAATCAAATGTACAAAGTTTGGTAGTGCCACAGGATTCTGATGAAAATATGGAACAATCCAGGAGATGTACCTGTAACAAAAACGAAACAAAAACAAAAACGTATTCAAATCAAATCAAATCTATTTTTGTTGTTGTCCCAACTACGAAATGTGTATACTTACCACATGGAGGACATAACATTCGAAATAACATTTCGAGATATTTTTTTGAGACACTTCCTCCTGCCTGGTTAGAAGAGCCGCATACAGATCATTATAAACATGTTCCACCTGCAAGTATT
The DNA here is from genome assembly GCA_942159475.1 of Sthenelais limicola. Taxonomy (NCBI): domain Eukaryota; kingdom Metazoa; phylum Annelida; class Polychaeta; order Phyllodocida; family Sigalionidae; genus Sthenelais; species Sthenelais limicola. The sequence goes on along the minus strand of OW804097.1, from coordinate 61,917,093 downwards.
GACTTCGTCAGATATACACTAAATGTGTAGTATATTTGAATGTGACTGAATATCTATTACTCATTTAATAATAGTTGTCTAGGAGTTGCACCAACGTACATTTCTTATCGAAAGCATGCACAATGGTAGCTTTGTCTGTGATATTAATTGGTGGGAAATGAAGTACACGTGTTGCCATGTACATTGAGATTATGTAATGATGTAATGATAACTTCAGATAGCTATACACCCAAAAACTACCATTACCTGTCCAACAATGGATATATAGTTCCCCTGTACTCCTACAGGTTATGTGCATTTTCAGACACCGGTCCATTTGAGTTCCAACACCTTTGCTTATCTCTATAACTAGCCAATGATGTCAATGCAATCAATTTATGCAATCCTCATTCCACCAAAATATGTTGTCTATTTGGCACATGTATTATACATGAACAGGCACTAGGGTGCACCACCCTCAACTCGGTTGGCTGCCGAGCTCCTGCCTCTCTTCAGTGTCGCACAGGATTTCCAACCGTCAACACCTACTTTCCTGACTTGTTTTTTTTTAAATGTTTATGTTAAATAAAGGCGTCATCAAGGTCGCCGGCTTCTTCCGGTTCGCGCTTGAATTGAATAGGGTGCCAGAGCCTAGCTCCAGGGTGTTACCTCTTTTTTTTCAGGGAAATGGGCGAAATCCAGACATAAAAATTAGGATACCAATCGGAAAAGTTATAGAGAACACCTAGGAAAAATCAAAAACGGACTATTCAGCAAACAAATAGAATACTTGAGAGACTTGAGTAGCGTGGAGTGGACCGTTGGATTACCGCCATCTTGACCATGGCCAAGCTGGATTATAAGGGATTATCGCCCACCAGACTGACCACTCATGCAAGCATATCAGCGATAAACTCAGGGAAGAGTAATAAGGAAATACACACGGTGTAAATACCCATAAAAAGTTGCAAGGAGCACGGACATTAGAAAGGAACTCTTGGTGATACCTTAGGACTTAGGGATTATCATAAATAAGGTGGCCGTGCACAAGGGTGAAATGGTCAATGATCGGTGGCTGTAAAAACAATACAAAGAGAGTAGAGGCGCCACCTCGTGATATATAATTATAAGACTTGCACTCTTCGTTCCTCCTTCCTCCACCACGATGGGCGAAGAGGGAGAATCCCCTGGGGAGTTAGGCCTCTTGGCACTGATGGAAAAAATGAGGGTCGAGTCTCTGGAATACCACCGAAAAACTCAGGAAAACTTTAAAACCCTATTCAGATTGCTGGAGAAGCGTGAAAAATTGCTTGAGAAATGTGATGAAGTTGAAGGTGGTGTAAGATCCAACGAGGTGGATGATGAAGTTGAAGTGGATGTAAGTTCCAACAAGGTGGATGTAAGTACCAACAAGGGAGCCATGCTGGAGGACCAGAAATCCAACCTTATGGTACTGTTGGAAAGGCCTGATAACATTGAGAAGAATGATTACCTAGAACAACAGATGATGACAGAGCAAAGAGCTGCAGAACTCATTCAGAAAATATATTCCCCAGGCAACGAATCCCAAGACAACCTATACACTGAAGTCTCCAACATTATTGAAAAGCTCTTGGCTTTCCCAGACACAAAAATAAGGAGATATTATAGAGTAATTGGACAGTTGTGGTTGGATACAGGTTAGACTGGCCTTAGAGCTAATGTGATATTACTCCAAGGACTGGCCAACTGGAGCAGAAGAATAGGTTGAGTGTTCTTGTTCTAGAATACAATATTCCTCATAATTCCTTGAAATGGTGATGAAACGGATATCATTCAATATATTATGAATAAGGTGGTATAAACACATGGAAGAGACAAATCGTTGAACATTATTCTTTCATGCTTGAGTCATTTTCATGTGTCCTTTGTAATTGAGTATTATCATAATGGCACTATATAAGAAGTAGGAATACGTTTTAAGGGAGGTGGAAGTTAATGACCAATAATAATGACAGTTGATATAGTCCACTTTTACATGTTTTTGTGGGGTTATGAAGGACGAAATATGTTGTTCATTTAACTGGCATGATCCGTTCTGTATGTAACATCAGAATTAAAATCGCTGCACAGTTACCATGGAAAAAGAAAGAAGAAAAGGAGATATTACTAATGTTTATATCATTCAATTATTGTTGGTAAGCTTGTTCAGTCAGCTTGATGTAACTTGTTTCGAATATGTCCCATTTTGGTAATAAAATCGTTTTGCAAAAATAAAAAAAAATAAAATACAAGGGTCATTTGATATAGTAATTGATATCTACAGTGTCCTTAAAAAGAAAGTATATAATGCTCTCATTCTAGTTTTAAATGAGGAGTCTGATCTTATTGTAATAAATTAAATCTGGAGATAAATTATGACAAATCACTACTGTTCAAAATTATTTGGGACAAGATACTTAAGTGATGAGATATGGAGAGATACATATATAATACATTGTTTAACAATATGCTGTGCCTTAGAGCATAGATAATTTATAATTGTTCTATACTTCCGGTTAAAAAAATGTAAGCGGTTTATATTCATAAATTTATATATTCATTATGTGAGTATATGGTGAAACCTAAGGTTATAACACAAATGATAAACCAAAATAAAGGTTGTTGTAGCATTGTAGAGGCCAAGACGGCAGGTTAAGGAAATGAAGCGGATTTGCATAAATATATCAGGTCCCTTCCCCCCTCTGCAAAGGGGGTGGAGTAATGTATAACAGGTATATTTATCCTCGATGTAACACAAATGAAGAAAACTGTCTACATGTGAAATAAATAAATGGATGTTGCAAAAATAAAAAAAAAAAGGTCGCCGGCTTCTTGCCGTAATCCCATTCACTTGTTCGTCATATCTGGGTTGGGAATATAATTATTTAAAATATTAGCATAAACCGCACTCTTTCATGAATTCATATATTAATGTTACTGTATCAACAAACTTTACCCAAGAAGGCAAATAATAAAGTGATGTTGATTTTTTAATTCACTGGTATTCCCGATAATCGATATACATATCCCTAACTTCACAAAAGGAATTCTTCCTTTCCAGTATGAGTGTATATTTTTAATTGGTCAGAAATATTATTACACTCAACCAAATTCTCATTTAAATTTAACTTATCTCAACATTTGAATTTATTTAAAATGTTATAATAAAAAAAAATGGTAATTCCCCACACCTTCTTTTCCTTTTCATCATAGCTGCTAGCTTAGGAGTCACAAATCTAATATCATCAAGCTTCAATGTTTATGATTATTTCACCTTTGAATGTGATTATAGTCAGGGAATTTTAGGAGAAAAATGGCTAATCTGTGATCAAATTCCTTACCAAGAAATTTTTTCACCAATGTGTTGGTAAAGGTGTCTATTAACATATTTCAAAACATTTAAGTTCAACTCCCGTAGGAAATCTCGTGACAGCTTAAAACAAAAATGGCCGCCACTAAAACTCTAAAACTCCATAACTTGGGGTAGAATAAACATGTTATCAAGTGTGAATACACTTTTCACAATCTCATCTTTGCGACTTGTGACTCATTTTCCTGAAACACATAACATATAAGAGAGTGGTTCAGGGCACAGCTTGTTCCCATACTCTTGACGCAAGGGAACCTGTGCGCATATATAGATTCTGGTTTAGGACTATTGTAAATAAATATCGGTGTGGCGTCCTGTGCCATTTTTTCATGATGGCCGCCATTTGAGACCAGAAGTACCCATCTATTTTTGGCACAGAATTGGCCAAAATAGTCCGATTTGAATGATCTTGATGCTGAATTATATGTTTTTGCTAATGTAGATGTCATATTTGTATTCCTGGGATTCTTGCAATTTCAAGATGGCCGCCATTTTCCAAGATGGCCGTTTTTATGGCCTGAAAAGCTTCATTCTTAACTATGTGGCCTTATGGGCCTGGCCGGCCTTGCAAGTTTTGAAAGTTTTCAAGCAAAGTTCCGATAGTTTGGCAAGAAATACAGTAATAATAAGGTAAATATAACAGATGAATCTACAAATCAGTATGTAATAAATACCAAATAGCACTCTGTATGGTTTCTAATTGAGTCTCGAGGAGCTGCAGAACAGAACTCATCCCTTCGGGACTCATTCCGTTCTGCAGCTCGTCTCAACCCGATTAGAAACCTACATCGTGCCATTTGGTATAAGAATTGGCTAGAATAGTCTGATTTGAATGATCTTGATGTCGTATGATAGGTGTCAGAAACCATGCGACCACTTCTCCCAAGACACATCCCTCTGTATTAGGCTTGGACGTTTTGCACTGCTTTTTTAAAAATCTTTAAATAATTCCTAAAACATGGCGGCCATCTTGATATTTTAGGTTACCCTTGAGGAACATTTGTGCCAAATTTGGTGCTTGTATCATCATTTTGAATGATTACCTGGAATAATCCATTTTATCTGCCCCACTAAAAGTATCCATCTATCAAAGGCTGTTGTCATGGAAACATGTATCTGGCAAAGTTTTTGAATGACTGGGGGTCTGTCACATATCATGTACAAGGTTGCTGGAGTCTGACTTGTAAAAATAACCACATTGGAACAGTCAGCATGTAACTACACAACTTCAAATGTCCAAAAATGCCAATTTTTGGCATTTGACCTTGAAATTACCTTGACCTTGACCTCAAATGACCTTGGTCATGCTTTCATCTGATGGCACGTCTCAGGTTACATATGTGTGGTCACTTGAATCAAGTTTTTATATCAAGCAAAGGACTCTCTGACCCATAAAGCAAAGCATGATATATATAAATTAGCCATCCTCCCTAACATAGATTTTTGTGATTTTATTTATGATTCTGCTCCAAAAGCCTTGCTGCAAAAACGTCAGTCCCAACAAAATTTAGCTTTGAGGATAATTTTTAACAAATCCAAATACGACAATATTTTGGACATAGCTTTTTACTTAGCCCAAAATATAAATAACATTGATACCAGAGATCTACCAACCCGAAGTCAGGAGGAAAAAGCCGAAGGAAAAAGAAACATGACGGTTTTAACTTCTAATTTAAATAAAATCACCAACTCTATTGTGTTTAAGTCTAGAATAAGGTGGAACATGCTGAAGCCTGTAGCGCACAAAATTGATGATAGTGCCTTGTTCAGGAAATTTACTCAGCAACTTTTAGCGCCTTTTTGAACTTGTTATTGTCACAATGAATTATTATTACCTCTCTATAGAGCGTAACATATCCCTACACATACCTGATTATATTTGTCACCATTGCCTGAATCAACATGCTCCCTTACAAACCAATGTGCTGTAAGCTGTCCAGCTGGAGTGATGAGTCAACAATCAGTTCGATTATTGAGGTAACTTGATCTAGTGCCTCCTATCTGCTTATCCAGCCTCATCATTTCAGCCCATGGTGCAAATAATATTCCTCTTATCAAACATTCATGTTATTTACTTGTTACCTTACCAAAATCAACACACTCCCTCTATTGTACACTTTGCTGTACCCTCTTTATATCGATGTACAATTGAATTGAATTGAAAAATACTTTATTTGTCTGAGGTTATACAGGTACAAGTATGAAAGTTAGACAAATAGGTGACCAGTCTTCCAGCCGCCACCTCAAATAATAACACCTGTCAGTAATATTGAATGTTAGCTAGTACCCCCATCTGCTTTTTCATATGTACCTACTCATCTCATCCAAAGTTCATGTACTGTTATTATTAAGCCCCAAAAAAGGGATTTTACTTTTTACTTTTACTGATGTAACAAATCACTTCAAAGAACAAAACGTTGGCAGTCATCGGAAGACCTGGCATGCCCTCATGTCAGATTTGGCCGACCCATTGTAAACAAGAGCATACAATAAAGAATTCTTGAATTGAATTGAATTTTTATTTCCAGAGATATGCAAAATTTTAAAATCCCCATTTTTATAGGCGGTTGCCAGGAAACAGATTTTATTAAAAATGCTCAACCATGCCAGCTGGGCACATAACATGGATTTGCATAAGCTGCCCAGGAGACAACAATAGTGACTGAACAACGGGTTAGAATGAATGATACATGGAATGATAGAGATTAAAAGCCTCAAAAGGCACTTCCTATAGGAATTTAAGGGACGCATATTGCCAAGAAGCATCATGATTAGCCTACAATGTAATTTTGCAGTGGTGACATAGGTCCACCCTGAAATGACATAACATTATTAAAATGTGTATTGTCAATAGCAATGTGGGTGCTGTGCCGTGTCGTCCTTATGGGATATGTATATTTCAAGCAGCATCAGCAATTGACATTCATTTTCTTACATTTGGGGTCATCAGGCATAATGCTATTTTGATGGTGCTGTCCTGAATGGGTTAAGCACCCACAGCTTATTCACTCCTTAAAGTCACATTACTCTAAATCTCCTAATCTGGGCCAATTCAAGGGTAGTAGACATGATATTGATTCCATGTTTGTGGAGTTGAAGATTTCTATACATCAAATTAAAGCTAAGGAGCTAGGCTATCTAGACAATATATTTAGTCATTGTTGCACCCATGATTTAAAAGCAAAATCCAAGAGTGTATCTGATCCATATTGACTCATTTTTCAGAGAGTATTTGGTTGCCATGGTTACCAGAATATTTAAAGAATAAATTCATGAGAATAGTTCGATTCATCTTTAAGAATGCTTTGTTTTGATATGCAACATGATAATAAAAACAGAGTATTTCTCATTTTGTACCCAAAAGGTTCCATTTTTCGATTTGGTTGCCATGGTGACCAAGTCCCACATTTCTCAGAGGTTGGACCCCCTCCAAATGAAAGTGCGTAAAATTCTGTATAGTAATCAGTCCTCAAAACGGTAACAGGAACTTTCAACCCCTGGTCTTTTCCCACCTGGAACTTTCAACCCCTGGTCTTTTCCCCCCAGGTCTTTTCAACCTTCCATTACTCTTTAATGTGTTTTTCATGTTATGCTTTCAATGGTTATTTGTATGATATAAGCCCGAATAAGTTCCGGAAAAAGAATAATGACGATGAGTAAATAAATTGACCAGCTGTTGCTTTGCAAAACATGTTTTCTTGTTAGAACGCATTGTGTTCTTCCCAACATATCAAGATGTCCATATACTATAAATACCACAAATGTATATGAGCAAATTTGAATAATACACTTACACCTAATACCTTAGGAGTTATAGTTTTTGATGTAAAACATTGTTATACTGTAATAGCATACAACGAAGAAGCATGTAAAGCTAATATTTCTAGAATTCTATGCACGGCCATCCTAGCTAGTAGAATGGCAAAACATGCTGAATCCCCCCAACCATAGGCCGTATTTCCTCCTCTATTAAAGAAACTGGGATTGAAACGACCAGGGGTTGAAATGACCAGGGGTTGAAACGACCTGGGGTTGAAACGACCAGGGGTTGAAACGACCAGGGGTTCAAATGACCAGGGGTTGAAAAGACCTGGGGGGGAAAGACCAGGGGTTGAAAGTTCCAGGTGGGAAAAGACCAGGGGTTGAAAGTTCCAGAAACCCCTCAAAACATACTATGCCTCGCAAAAAATGGGGCTGATGAAACTATGAATGCCAAATTTCTTATTAGAATGTTTCCATAGCAACCATGACCAAAGAAATAAAATTCCAGATTGGGTCTATAGCTAAAAATGATCAGCAAAGCAAAAAGTACCACTATGCCAAATTTCATGCTTTTATGAAAGAGTGCAGAATTGGTCTAATATTTTGGAGTAATCGACTGGTCTATAATTATAGATAAACATCAAAAGCAAGATAGATAAAAATGACCTCTTGAGCCCACAAATAGACTGGGAATAGGCCTATATAAAAAAAAACACGAAAAAGCTGAGAGCTTTAAAATTATGTATTGCCCAAAACATTAAACAAAATAGGTTGGGTGATAAAACTTTTATCTCAAGAGAGCATTTATTATTTGGAATACAAATATGTGATATATAGGGCTACACGACGAAAAAGCTGATAGAAAGAGCTTTAAAATGATAGCATGCTTTTGAATTTGAGTGCATTGAAGTGAAGAATCGAAATATTAATAATCAGGATTTAAGATTATTTGAAATCGAAATATTGAATTGAATTGAAAAATACTTTATTTGTCAAAGATTATACATGTAAGACGATGACAAATGGGTAATATAAATGATAAAAATTAAAATATTATTTTAAAATATCATTTTAGTTTAGCAAATACGAACGCAAAAGCATGTTATACATCATATACAATCATTTTAAACCTCTTTCTCTCAGCTTTTTCGTTCTGCGCATCTATATCATATGGGCTCAAGGGGCGGGGCCTCTTGTGACGCATGAACCTGCCATGCATACCCCATCCCCCACTCCCCATCCCCTCCCCATCCCCCTCCACACACACACCTATATATACAGAATTGAAATCAGCCAACCGTCCCAGTATCCATAGAGGAGTGAGCACTCACGCAGTCACACGCACCACCTCCACCACCACAGCCTCCACCACCACCACCACCACCATGTATGACTCCATCGACTCCATCCCAACTCAAGACCTCCCCCCGGAGCAGGCCAGCAAAGTCAACAGAGGAGCTCACCTGCCCGGCCAGACTCCAGAACAAGTCTCTGATTTCTACTCTGAGTGGGCAAGAAAAGGCAGCTATGACAAGGTACACTGTAAAGTCAAACGTCTTACCATGATACACAAAACAAGATATCCCCACTTTTAATACGTTGTTTTGGTGTGACGTTTAGCATCTCACGTCGTTAACCGTCTTCCAAACACGCTAAACGTCACATGTGTGACAAAATAACTAAATATACTCCATAGGATGACCTTCAAAACGCAATGATGAATTTAATATAATTTCCAGAAATTTGGTACATAGATTGCTAAAGGTAATAAACCCAACAAAAATCACATTCCAATAAAGAGATTGTGCGAATACATCCCTTTGAGAAATATTAAGTTTGCGCCTTGTGACTCATTTTACTGTATCACATCACATATATTTAATAATGATTTAGTATCTCCCTTCCAATTAATTTAGATATAAAGTGCTTACTATCAAAAGGAAGCTCAGATTCGGACGAATCCGGTTATGTATTTAATATATTCACGGCTCATAAAATATTAGAAGTGAGATGAAGGATGGCACGTGATTGCGTATGAACATCACTGTCAATATCTAATTTATAGACATTATATGTCTAATATCCTTGTGTATTTAGTCTATAAGAAAAAGAACGAAGTAGTCTTTGTCTGGAATAAGAAGGAATGTGAGCAATCGTAATCTTACCTAAGGGTCAGGGCGCACATTCGCACATACACTTTGTTATACCCATTGAACCATATTCTTGTTATAACACCTACATTTCGCTCGCCCACACTAGCACTGGGGGTGTGGCATCATTTAAGCAAATTTAAAGCTAATGGGAAACCCCAAACAGGGCTTAGTGGGTTCACAATACACAAGGGCAGGTTACAAGGCGAGTCTTTTTTATTAAGAACACTTTGTAAATGAGTTATAAAGGTGTCATAAATTCCCCATCTGTGATGACACATGATGCTTTGTAAGCCTAAATGTTTTATATCTTACAGGATATCACCAAATTCCTCCCCTCATAGGCATGTACAGATAGAGAATCAACGTAGCCCTTTTTTAAAGCTTTTATTTATACTGGGTAGATCAAGTCCCAGGGAAAATAGGGCTTTTCACTTGCTCCAGATTTTACAGGTGTATATACATTTGTGCAAAGCGTTATACAGTGAGCATGAGATACCAGATAAGCATTCCATGCGCAGAAAGGCGTAAAATGTGTAATATCTTATTTTTGGCAGTGATTCACTGTGCCACTCAAGTCCATTTAAGTACAGGGTGTTAGCTTCACTTCTTAAGATTAGGTTTACAATTTAGTACATGTATACATACAGGTGAAAGAGAGATAAAATAAACAAAGTGAGGTACTCATAGGTGATTTGCTGTGCCACTTAAGTCCAGTAGAACAAAGTGTTAGCTTTAACTTCTTGAGAACTGATTTATATACTGGTAAAAATATAATATACAGAAAGAAAACGATCAATATAATGGTAATAACTAGATGAATGCAGAGATTTGGAGGGGGGGGAATAGTTTTTCGTTGGGTTGTTTTATTGTATAATGGGTGTGAATAAAGTGTCTAGCCATAGCTTCTGGTTGGATTTGAAAGTCTCTATGGTGCCTATATTTCTTTGTCCTGCGGTTAGTTCGTTCCAGGATTTGGCACACTTTACTTGTGTAGTATTTTCACCGAATTTTGTTTTGTAGGGGGGGATTTTCAGAGTTGGGCCTTCGTTTTGTCTGGTGTTTCTATTTTGTGTATCTGCAAAGTCTGGGTTATTTCTTCTTTTAAATGCTAAGGTTCTGAGGTGAACTATCCTTCTATTTACAAGTAGTGGAGTTTTTGCTCTACTGTGTAGAGTATCTAGAGTATCAAAGGGGAGATCTAAAGCTAGTTTTAAGGCCTTGTTTTGTAATCTTTGCAGTTTATCTAACAGGGGCTTATGTGTGTTATGAATCAAGATGTCACCGTAGTCAAGGAACGGGAGGATTTTTGCTTTAAATATTTTTAGGGCTGAGATTGGGTTAATATATTTTCTTATTTTGTGAAGCTGATGTATTTTGTAGGTTACTGTTTTTACTAATTGAGTTGATTGGACTTTGAATTTCAGTTCATCATCTATAGTGAGGCCAAGATATTTATAGTTGTTTACTCTTTTGAGTTCATTTCCTTCATAAGTTATTACTCTGGATTTTGCTAGTTTTTTGTGTAATTTTGACCTAGAGAAAAACATGGTATTTGATTTTGAGGTATTGACCAGAAACAGGTTTTTATTGCACCAGCGGTGCAGGTCCTCTATTGCTGTTTGCATTTGCTTGTATGTTTCATCTAGTTGTTTTCCATGTATATATAATATGATCGTGTCATCTGCATAGAGAGACAAGTGTGAGTTTCTAATGTTTATTGCAAGATCATTTATAAATATTATAAACAGGAGGGGGCCTATTATGGATCCTTGGGGTACTCCAGTTTCTATTTCAACAGGGGTGGAAGGAAGGTTATTTACTATGGCCAGTTGTTTTCTGTCTTTTAGGTAGGATTGGCACCATTTTAATAAGTTACCTCTTATCCCAATGTGCTCAAGTTTCTGAAGGAGAAAAAGATTTGCTACTTAAATTAATGGGCAAAAAGTAGTATAGTGAGCAGCGGAACACCTAGCAATCGTACTAGTGTCCAATATGCGCCACCTGAATAATGTTTCCACCCAGTCCTACCCCGATCCAAATCACCCCTACCCCACCCACCCAGCCCTAACCCATCCCCCGGTCCCGGGTAAGACCATGAAGTGCCTTTCTGTCTCTCCCTCCCTTCCTCTCTATCTCTATTTCCTGGGTAAGATCATAAACTGCCTCCCTCTCAGCTCTCCCGCCCTTGATATAACCTTCAATGTGTTGATAAGGGCGTAATATAAAGCAAGCACTCACTCACTCACCTACCCCGCCCCACCCCTCCCACCCTACCCCCTCCCCACTCAAGCTCATACAAATATGCTCCCACCCAAGGTTATATAGATTCAACGCAACACCTTACCCAAGATCATACACATATACACCAACTGAAGAATGCCCCCAACCGACCATATACCCCCACCCCACCCAGCCCTAGCTGTACTACCAAGGTCATACGAAATTTAATATGCTCCCACCCAACACTACCCAAGGTCATACAGATCCCACCCAACGCCTAATACAAATATGCTCAGGGCGTCAGAAGCGTACTACCAAGGTCATACGAAATTTGATATGCTCCCACCAACACTACCCAAGGTCATACAGATCCCACCCAACGCCTAATACAAATATGCTCAGGGCGTCAGAAGCGGGGGGGGGGGGGGGGAGGGGGTACATATCCCCCCCCCCCCCCCAAAAAAAAAATAATAATAAAATCACCCTTTTCTGCTTTTCTGAGATGAATACATGTATGTGCATTTTTAACATAAATAGTAATCCTCATAGAATGTTTTAAAACAACCCCTTTTACTGCCCTGTATAAGAATAGGAAGGATATTGAGAGACAAACCTGGCCAAATCAGAAATATGTGAATATTTTTGAAAAATCAACCAATGAAAAATGTCATGAAGCCTATTTTCTAAAAAAAAAAAAACTTAATATCTGATGTGTTACAGAGAAATGAGGCATAAGTCACAAAATTGATATTTTTCAAAGGTTTATTCCAAAAGATTAGTAATCCATAGTAATAATATTATTTTGATTTTGCCGATGTTTTGTGCTTTTACTCGTATCAGTACATGTACCAAATTTCAAGGTCGTCCTTTTTATCTTCCTATGAATTTGAATATTTTCTTCCATAATGAATGAATAAAGAGTCTATAATACCCTCAATGCTTTCATCATGGCAGAAAATATTCAAGTTTATTGGAAATACTGTTGGTATAGAAATACGGAATTACTGTTGGTTTATTTTAACAAACCATGTAAAAGATGCCTGATTGTTTGCAGAAAAATATATTGTCAATTCGACTGAATAAAAAATATTCCCAAAGAAATCCAATATGAAATATGATATATTTTAGACAAATTATATGATATTCTGGTATGAAAATAGCAAAAGGTAGGGTTGTGATGTCTTTGATTAAGCTACAACTGAGACAGATATGTAAGGATACTGATTTTGTTAAATTTGATACGATTTTGTCGTTCCATCATCAACATTTACAATACAGCCTATAGCTAGTCTATGTTTGCGTATTAGGCGGAGTATATTGAATACATCGTTGTTCATATATATATAGCCTACATATCTACGCCAACTTGAAGACAAGTTGTTTAAAGCTGCGTGCTCAGCTATCACGAAAAAGCAAATCTTACCAAATTTACTCATATTATGATTTCCAAGAGTGAATTCATCAATATTCTGCTGGGTTTATATAATATTATGTTTGTATATACATGAATTTGAAGCCAAATTAGCCGAGCAAAAACGGCCGCCAGTGAGCGATAGTTAGTGATGTCTGGAAACCTGGAAAAAACTTTGGTCAGATGACTTTTAGATGGGTTGAAAAAGAATAGAACAAGTAGTTGAAAATGTTCAGTTTTTGACCGACGTTAACTGAAAGTGCAGCTTGTACCAATATAGAAATAAGAGATGTGTGGGATGACCCAGTTAAAATAAATTCTTTTTTTTAAACAAAACAATCATAGATCTAACTACTTTTTCTGTAGACTTTTTTTTATGATGAACTATGGTGGGGGTTAAGTTGGGGGGTCATGCTACATAGAAAGTACAAAGAGATCAGCGATTAAGCATTACCGTTACACACAAACTGGTAATATACAATCTGTGTGACTTTATACTAGGTCACTGATAATATAAGACTTTAATTATCCTATTTTTGTTCCCTTGAACAAACGGCACATGGTTATTTTGCTTCTGCAACACTTACAAGAGCTGAAATTGCAGTATGAGCGCTTTTACTCATTCTCAAATAGAAATTCCAACACAAAATTCATATATAAAACATATATAAATTCCCTTTCAAATATCAAATTCCCATATCTTCCAGTATATGCCATGGTACTACGTGGTAGCTATGGTTGGGGTTAAGTTGAGGGTTATGCTACATAGAGAAGTATAAAGAGAATTAGCAAAATATTAATGAAAATTGTATTCATTCATCAGTAGGAAGCAACCAAGCCCCAGGATCACCAGAGCCTGCATCTGTGTGACTGATTCAGTCACGAGTGTAAACACAACTTTTTTTTGGCCGGGTGTTCAGGATATTTTGCCCATATCAGTAAGGTTACAAATGAATTAAAACGACCATTGAAACGCTGAATAGTACAGGCTTATTTCCTTGCTCATAAAATGTGGATATAAAATGTATTATATTATAAATTATATGTTATATACAATTGATATACTGATATACAACGTACTTGTAATAGAACTTTATTAACAATTATTTTATAATTATGTACATTTCGGACGTATTATTGGTTAGACATCACATATATATTCGTTATTACCATGATTTGACAAATATGTTTGGTATTGTTGAACTGTATTTTGAACCTCATTCTTGCCTTAAATCTGATATATTTGAGGTGATAGCAAATTGTATATTTCTGACGCCCGGGCCCAAATACTAGCGACCGTCTGTCAAAGAACAAAAGCATTAATCTCAAAAGATTATTCAGTTGATGCAATTTGACTACTATGAACATGCATTTCACTTCATGTTATTGCATGGCTAGCTGGAAGATCTGCGATGCCGAAACCATGTCAAATTCCTGTAAATATTTTCAAGGAATACACATTCAATATGAATATTTTTGCAGCACTTGGGACCACAGAATTACCGAGGCCCCAGAATTTGTGCAGAGGCCATCGCCAGACATTGTTCCAACAAACAGGCAGAAATTGTGGACGTGGCAGCAGGAACGGGCCTTCTAGGCAGAGAGGCAAGCCTATTTTTCAAGTACTTTTAAAAATAATTTCTAAAAAAAAATGAGCGATAATTAGCAAAGCCTTCGAATGAAAGGAAATCGGCAGGTCCCCACAATAAATGTGAACTTTCATGATGCCCTGTAGTAAAAACAATCTGACAAAATCCTCCAAAGCTTTAATTCAATAATGCAGATTCGAGTTTGTTCGTTTGTTTTAAATATTAGATTCTGGGATAAACGTTATGTCACAGGGACACTATTCTCAGTTACACAGAGTTTCAATCGTAATATGATAAGGACATTCTATTGTATAATATGGTGAGCCAAATGAAATGAAAGAAATGTATTACTAATTACCTAGATAAAAACTGTCCAATTGAAGAAATAAAGATCACTAGAAAAGGCTAACTATTCTAGTAATGATAAAAAACAGAGACAAACTGTTTTAAAAAGCTCGAAAAACAGGTTCGCTGATTCACCTTAGAGAAGCTGCAGACTTGAGAAATAATATTAATCGTCAGATTAAGCAATGTAAAAGAGATGAAATTAGGACTCAATTCAGGAACTGCCCCCAAAATAGTAGAACATTTTGGAAGAATATAAACGACTTTTTTCGGAAATGTTCTAAACAGCTGCCTACCTCATTTATTCTTGAAGGTAGAGAATTACATGGCATAGAAGCCAGTAATGAGCTAAATGATTTCTACACTAAACTGGGATGTTCTGACACCGACAACAACAACTCTTATGAAAATAATCTCTCTAATGTCCCGGATATATCATCCAGCAGCAATATTCTGGTAAAAAATGAATCATGCAGTAATCAAATTTATTCAAGAAATCGATATTGCCAAAAATGCGGTTTTGAGTGGATAAATTCTAAGGTCTTAAAAATGTTTCTCTTCTAACAAACCATGTAACCTTGCTTATGTTCTGTACCACACAACCATGTTACACTTACAGGCATCTTCCCTAAATATGATAAAAGCATTTCGTTTTTATTTAGAATTTGTATACAACTTATCCTTCGTAAAATGACAATTGAATCGTAGACAGGCATGCACAGTGTACAATGAATGTTATAATTTAATGGAGTCCAATTACATATCAAGATAATGGGCTCACGGGCAATAATAATTCAATACAGAATAACCATGGTCTTCCACCTACTGCTGTGTCTAGCTAGCTACATTAAATTCTAGGAATCAAGGCTACTTGAGAAGAAAGAAAGAAAATAATATGATAAAAGCCACACAAAACTGTGTCATCAGAACGAAAATGCTGCTGAGCTGAACTCCTGGCATGAGTGTGATTCGAAGTTTGTGGTTGTTTGGTTTGGGCAGCTTGTAGATACAGTATTCCTGTGGACCATACTTGGTGTGTTCGATGTTGGTAGCGTGAAGATACTGTGATAAGTCTTGACTATCTTGAAGACTCTATTAAATAGTATTGGTACCGTTATTCGTTATATTATCATAAATGATGCACAAAGACATTGGTTTGCAAAATCACCCAGTTTATGATGTTAATTTTTTTTACTTGTTACAGCTAACAGCAATGGGTTTCACGGCCGTCGATGCTCTGGAGCCCGCTGAGGGTATGTTAGAACAAGCCATAGCAAATAGAATCTACAAAAACTACATATTGGCCATTTTTGATGATAATGTGAAGGATGTTGCCGATGGTGAGTTCAGGCTGGAAAGTATTCAGTATTTCTACTGAAATCAGTACTTTTTAAAGCTTATAAAAATTTTCGAATTTCGCGCAAATTTCATAATTTTAACCTCGATTTTCGATTAACATAAATTTTGAAAAGCATTGACCTCACTGTGCACTGATTTACCAATTGAATGAATGTTTATTTGATCGAGATCTTTACCAATAAAGTATATCTCTGCTGATAACCTCCATTTCGGCCTGCTGGTGCACTGTTTGTGTACCATCTTCATTCATTCTTTTATTCTATTTTATGCAGTATTTTCCGTACAAGCAGAACTACTAAATTCTAAGGAGATAGAACGTAAACACAAGCAACAGAAACTATATTCTAATATAAGCAAATGCTTTATGACGATGTACATGAATACAATTAATAATTAAGGGCACCGGTCGAAAACACGTTATTGTAAGGAACCAGGTCACTATACTATTGACTTGGTTCCTTACAATGAAGTGCTTTCGACCATATTCATATTATGAATATTGTAGATGAAATATTCAATGAAAGGATTTCAATCAATGATGGTTGTATGACATAATAAATATTCTATGTTTACGATGTTCTCATATGTGATGTGTCACGGAAGGGTGAGTCTGAAGATGAGGTGTTATCTTCTGTATAATGTACTTTACTCTGTACTGTGTAATTTTCGTTCTTGCTTTTGAATATTCAAATTAACTGTGATGAAGATGAGGCGAAGGATGAACAAAAGAAATTATTTGTTGTGGTGATGAATATTCTTTATTGTTTCTTTCTAACTCATGTAATTTAAAACAGACTAGGGTCAAAGCCTCTCAGATCAGATACAAATGGTATATGTCAGTGATTGGACGCCTACTACGTTAGTGGCTTTTCTGACCAAAGAGTCCTAATGGGATTATAATGACATTTTGCGGTCATAATTGGATTATAATGACATTTTGCAGTTTGGAGCAAAATGCTTTCTCTCACTTTGAAGGGACTCTCTCAACTTTGAGCGGAGACTGAAAAATCTCTGCCTCAATGAAAAATGTATAAAGAAAATTGATGATTACAATGTCTTTTTTAGTGATATAGACCAAGATATTACCTTCAGTTATAAATACCAAGTAGCAAATCCAGAACTGAACTATTAACTTTATCTATCATTACCAGTCATATGATATCTTTTAGTACGAGACCAAACTTCGCATCCTTAGCCTTATGATTAAAGACTGATTAGATATCATTCACTATCATTTATTATCTAGAAATATACTATACCGCGGACATCGTGATAGCAATTAATGATAGGAGACCATTCATACATGCAATTATTGCAGCACTTTAATTACTACTGTGTTTATTTACCCTAATTAATAATCAACGATGAACTGTAAAGAGTTATTTATATTATGGCATATCAATATTTAGCAATATTTTTATCGAAAATTGCAAGAATGTTTTCACCAATATCATAACTTGAAAAAATGATCTATGAAAACTAAATGCGTGATGGGGAAAATAGGGACTTGTGTCATGGAAACATATATAACACATGGATATTTACATTAGAGAGTTGATAAATAGTCCATGCTGAACATGACATGTTTTCTATATATTTTAGTCCCATTATTTCATGCGAATCAAGATTCAAGATGGCGGCTATGCAATTCCCCTATTATAAAATCACTCGACTGACTTTATTCTGTAGAAGCGTGTACATTTTCTATTTTTAAAAAAAACAACTTTTATTCAGCATGTCAATAAATAACCACTCTGTCATGGGGTCGATCACTCTATTTTTACATCGCATCCTCTGCTCATCATACATGTATTTCTGGAATATATATAATGGCCTGGAAGGCATTTGTTTAACGACGCTGGCACACCACTATTACGTGGATATAGGCCTGTGGCCTTTAAAATTACAGCTTTACGTCGGGGACCATGAATTTAGAAATTGGATTTTCGAACATTTTCTGAATGCCTTTCAAGTGAGAAACCTTTGGTGGGTACCGAGGATGAAAACTCACTCTACTTAGCACCGGCCTGGGATCGAACCCCAGACCTCCCGCTCGCAGGGCGTCATTGCTGAGTATAAAGGTAACATGAGGGTTGTAGACATATATTATATATACCGTTTTAACAGAAGAAAGATTGCGTTTGTTTCATGAGAATAGGATGCGTGAAGGGGGCGTAACCCGTGATGCTGGAGGTATTACATACTTTCCCAGCATCTCATGAATGAATAGACTTGCACAGTACCATGCTAGTATTAGCATAATTAGCGGTTTTGGAAATATGATGAGTTATAATAATAAAAGGGTGAGCAATATTACGTAATGGGTTACATCATGTTACGCAATAATGACGTAACAGTGTGTAACCACTTCATGATTATTAATTAACATTAAATATTATTATTATAATTAACATTCTAAATTAGTAACATGTTCATATTCGACCTAGTAACATTAACCAGGAATTTATTGCGGTAGCATGAGAAGGATCAGGTAGCACATATATGATTATTATTCTTCCAATCAGCAATAGCCACATCAACCAAGGAGGATCCAAATGTGATACAAAACTACAATAAACATTCGTTGTAGATCTCGGGATCTTAGCCTTTAGACTTCTTCTTTACCTCTTCTTTATTCTCGACAATAGTACTACAAATATCCAATATACAGATAAGACAATCTTTATAAAACAGATATGACATGACATAATATGATTGTCTACCCACAGATACGTATGACATGCTGGGCATCGCAGGAGGAATGGGAGAAGGACACATCAGGACGTCTGCACTACCAGAGATGGCCAGGATTGTAAAGCCAGGTGTGTGACATAAATTATGAGATAAATTCTGTCTTATCAAATTTAATTCCGTTAATTAATGTTAAATAAATTTAAGTAAAATCGAAATAAAACAGCAGTAGAAAGAGATGCGTTTGTCCTTTAGCCATGAAAATTATCATACATTTATCGTCAACTATACATCAGTCTCTCTGTCTCTGATTATTGTATTTTCAGCGATTCCATATCACAAAGTATCCATGTACCTTTTGCATATATAAGGAACCTAAAAGTGTGATAAAGGTTAGTAACAGCTTGTACCTTTGTGTTTGCAGGAGGGTGTGTAGTGATAGTGATGAGAGAGGCCTACCTGGAGGAGGTGGAGGATTACCGGGGTAGGCTGGAGCCCCTCATGGAGCAGCTCGTACAGCAAGGTGTGTGGGAGCGGGTGGAGCGCACCGTTGTACCCAGATACTCATTCACCAACAATGGCGTAGTCTTTGTCTTCAGAGTCAAATAATCTAAAATAGTAGGATGAAATGTGCTGTGTTCTAGAAAAATGAGTCATAGGTCTATAACTAATTATGGATGTAACTCAGTAATAGTGACTGCGCAGTGTGTAAGGGCTCCTGAGGGGGTATCTAATTTCTCTTGTCGCTACCAAAAAACAGCAATTGTCATTTTTCACTAAGAAAATTCTTTTGTCGTTTGTCGCTATATTTTTGT
Source organism: Sthenelais limicola (assembly GCA_942159475.1). Classification (NCBI taxonomy): domain Eukaryota; kingdom Metazoa; phylum Annelida; class Polychaeta; order Phyllodocida; family Sigalionidae; genus Sthenelais; species Sthenelais limicola. Next base: position 61,897,378 of record OW804097.1, on the reverse strand, counting down.
AAAACAGCCGAATTTTTGTTGTTAAGGTCTTTGTCGATTTGTCAGGCTAAGAAAGTGTCTTTGTCGTTTGTCACTAGCTGCCTTTGAAATTTGTCGATCTAAGAAAGGGCTGTGTCAATTTGTCGAATTAACCCCTCAAGAGCCCTTGTGTACGGTAGTGGTAGTGATATGCATTATCAAGCGGTCTAGGCCATAGTCGCACAATTAAGGTTGCCATTTGATAATATTTTCTACAAAATATACATTATTCTACCTTCAATAAAGCATATCATATATATATAATAAATTTGTTAACTAACTCGTTGGTTATAAGACCTAGTTCATAGGCAAAATATGAGTTGGACATTCAAGTTGGACATTCACGTTCGAGGTTTACAAATACTAAACAGAAATTAGAATAGCACCCACCCTTGGAGGCATTTAAGAGAAGAGCTTGAAGAAAAATTCCATGTTAGCAAATGAAAATAACCGTTTCTATAACCCCCCCCCCCCCCCCTCTGCTCACACAGGCCTAAAAGAATGGTCGAAATTCAGGAAAAATCCAAAATCTCGCGCCCATAGACTTACTATTGAAATTCCCTATGTGACCGTAAAAACGCTAAATATTAAAACATCTTCAAATTCTTTTCGTCCATATGGTGGGAAAAGTCCCCCAGACTACAATCTAAAAATATCAAATCCGTATAACAGTTAAAAAATTTGGCTGAAAAATTTAATCCCTTGTGCTGACCAATTGTCGGTCCCCCTGTGCCACTTTTGTTGGTTGTCATGTAATTAAGTGGATAACGCATTTTACAGTATGACCACCGAACACCTACTGCAGTCCTGCCCAACATATGGATAGATCTGTAACCACGTTTGGCCTGAGGAGAAGCCAGTGACAGGGAAGCTGCATGGCAGCTCTGGTTTTTAAAGAAATAATTATTACAGCCAAAGAATGGCGGCTGCAAGGAACATAACTGGACATGGACTGGGCGAAAAGAAAAAAGAAGTACGCATGAATGAGTAATTATCCACTGAGGGAAAGGAGGTCGTCTAGATCTCGTAATGTGAAGACAACAAACTAAGTCATAAAGGAAGATTCCAGACAACACTGCCTGTAACTTTCCAGGTGTTTAGTCACTGCCTTCCTTTTTCAATCGTTTAATTATTTCATCCATGTGGAACACTCTACGAAAGTAAATTTAGGCCACACAACCTGGCAGAATAAGCATTTGACCCTTCGATAATTATAAATACCAAAGGTAGTAAAAAAAAACCAATTGACTATTTATACCCCCAGTGATCACCGAATCGGTCCACCTATACACCAAGCTATTATACTTATAACAGTATGCTAGTTTCTGGTCAGGGCGATGACACGGTAATATATACAAAGTGACGACTAAAAGCTATATATGCCAATATAGCAATTCCAATGAGCTACTTCTACAAAAACACATTTAACTGTCTTTTATTAAAATTTCTATTTTGTGGTATATTCATTCCAAACCCATTAAATCCAAAGGTAGTGTGTAAATCAAAGGATTTACTGGTAGCCCTGTTTTTTTCTGATAGAATTCACGTATGATAGTATTGCAGGACATTAAAATAAATTCGAGAGAAACTTTCAATTTCATATTACATATTTTATTGCAATTCCTGAATACAATGCTAGGGGATTCGCTAGACGATAAACAGAGCAATGTAGACATAACGTCTAACAGAAATCCAATGGAATGTAACTTAAATGCAGAGGTTTTAATAGTGCTCCCCCACTACGTCGTAAGACCCATGCGACAGCTTGCAATCGTGCAACTAGCCTCTATAGAGGGCTTGCGGCGAGCTACAGGACTCCTGTAATAGGTCTGGTGACTGCTTGATAAGCGACATATGATGTGTCACAGAAATGCGTCTAAAGTTGACAAAATGAATTTTGAGATACTACCATATTTGAAAAGATGAGATTAGGTGCATTTCAACGATGTTTATGTTTGAAAAGAATGTTTGCAATATTTCTGGGTGGACAAAAGCAGGTCAATATATATATTATGACCTTAGAAACCCAAGGATATCTTCAATACAATCTTAAATTTTGGTACATGCATTCATACACCTTAAAGTGGTAGATACCCCAAATATTAAAACATTCCCAACAAGAGATCTTGTGAATAAAACACTTTAAAAAATAGCCATTTTGCGATTTGTGACTAATTTTTGTGTAACACATCACAAATAGTTAAATTTATATTCCTGCGATAGAATCATTCCTTGCGAGCTGTAGTGGAGGAGGAGCTCTTTTAACAATGAACAGTTTAGAAAATAATAATAAAAAGAAAAAGGTTTTCCCAGCTAAAACCAGGGAAATCATTAAAACAGCAAAACATGGTGAAAAATCACAATTGGCAGGCAATCAAAATTAAGAGCTTAACTGACAAATTCGTCATGCTTTTGCAAATGTTATTCAATTTGTACTGGAGGTCCTTGCCTTGTTCGCAAAGTATCACACAGAAAGCTCCAAAATAACAATAATATCCTGGATAAATATATTATACAACCGTATAAACCACACCAATCAGTCGGGATTCATTAAAGTCTCTCTCATTGTGTCTATTCAACAGATATTCAACTTCTAAATTTGAAATAATATTGTAAATTACAACCAAACTAATCTGTAGGCCTACAATTAATTTTAGCAGGGTGGTATAGCATAGCAGGGTCACCGCGCCTTTGGTCAGAAGAAGTTTCAATCCATACCCACACATCTTTAAACACAATATTCAGTCATGAGCTTTTATTTAAAGGATGACGTCGTCAGAAATTGTACAATTCGCCTTCACCAATCCTCTCAAATAACCCAAATTTAAGACAAAATAGACGTTCAAAATTCAGTTCAACATAACTGAACAGATATATAAATCCAGGCAATACCAAATATACTCAGATATACCTAGTATTTTTCAGTCTAATTTAGGAGAATTAAAAATATGTAGTGCTGCCGATTGTACATTTTCTGACGACCTTACCCTTGTGAACGGTGCAATAAACCTAGGGTAAATTAGACTAGACTAGAATCAAAGTCAATAGCCTGTGACTATTGGTGTGAGATGATCTTTAAAATATGAAGATGGAGTGTTAATTAATTAATGATTATTATTGTGCGATAACAATAACCTGCATTTAAAAAGGTATTTTGACATAATAAAACATGGCAGAGGTCTAGCATTAGATGCCCCTAGGAGCACTGATCTTGGCTACTTGTTTTCAGTTTGTCAATCTAATTACAGACATTTCAGAGGCGGCAAGACAAGCAATTAAACTTAAATATTTGAGAATGACTTAAATAGATTGTCTTAAATAGTGCACAATAAACGACCGATTGATATTTGCGATTCATAATTGGTGCACATAAAAGCTAAAGCTAGTTATTTTGAAATTTCAGGGTTTCATGGAAATCTGGATCACTTTTCTGAGAGTATATATATCTGCGATACTTCCATGTAGTTTGCCTTGAATTCTTAGTAAAATATAACAAGATAAACTGAACACATAAAAAAAGACAAGGAGGGAACGTCCATGAAACAAGGTGCTCGTTCAGGAATTTTATCAACTCGAGTAATTAGAATAAAGATGGAATATTCTGAGAGTTCATATAAGTAAATATTTATATATTTATATATGTAGATAAATTGGACACTCTAAAAGTACGAATTGCAAGGTCACAAATGAATTTGACTGAATTTGCAAGTAGAAATGATGAAACGTATGGATCCATATTCGATTATAACGGTAATACGTTTCTATATACCTTCAGAATCATTTATAATTTTGGAATGCAAAGAATAATGAGTCAAATATACAACTGTCCCTCTATAATGTCATTTTCTTTTCACACGGCAATACATATTAACATTCATTCAGTAGGTCTTTTGGCTTGGCTCCGAGCATAAGGTCGCTAGAAAAGATATCCACCCATCACGGTAAACATTACCCCAGTCTAGGCTGGTCAGAGTTGAGAGAGTCCCTCCAAACTGAGGGAAAGCATCGCACTCCCAACCGCAAAATGCCATTAGAATCCCATTAGGACACCTACTTCAGAGTCAGGACAGCCATTAGCGCAGAAGGCGTCTAATTACTGACATACCATTATCTGAACTGAGAGGCTGTGAGCTTAGTCTGACATATTAGCATTGCCTAGACATTAATACATGATATATACAACCAGTTAGAATACCCCAAAACTCAGCTCACTGCCAGTCCAAAATCCCTAAATAATGCTCACAATAGGATACAAATAATCCCCTATATAGACTCAATTTCTAATTTGGGACATTTTGCCATTCATCTGTGTTATTTATAACTACATAACATTGAGTGATCAGTTCTAATATCGTTAGGTTCATAATACCACCAGTTGACCTGCTAAAGTGACCTAGCGTCTCCTCATGAACTGGAGACTATGTGTAGGATAGAGGACGAGATGCTGTACTCTTAGTGAATAGGACGTGGCTGAGGCGCAGCCGAAGCTACGTCCTATTCACTAAGAGTACAGCATCGAGTCTTCTAGCATGCTTATCCTACAACTTCAATTGTTTGTTATGATTGTGGTTACCAAATTTCCCTACCACCCAACCACCCTACCACAACTACCCGATCCATGATCAGTATTGCTTTGAGATATATGGTCCTATATATTGTACATTTCCTCACTTTCACTGATACATGTGACTGTATTACTGGATAATAGTTCTGCAACCTACCATCTATAGCATAATCCAAACTATTGTCTCACTTTATTTCCCTCAATAAACCCAACATCCAAGCTGCATTAATAATTAGAGTAGATATATAGGTCTATATTGAATTTGGCTTTGTTGTCTAAGAAATAGCATATTTACCAATATGATAGCATATTAAATCTCACAAACTCAATGAATTAATATAAAAGAGATAAATAAAGTATTCATATATCCAAAATTCGTGCTGGAGCCAAAGAAACGGACAGGAGAGGATTACACTTCTAACACAGCATACTCATTTTTGTTTATAATAAACTCAAAATCAAATTCTAAATTTCTATTGATTAATTATTTGGTTTTACATTCCTCAGTTTTTCATCAGTGTATAAGCATATAGTTATATAATTATATAACTACACACAATTCCAACTGGTTAAATATAATATACTTCTCCCCACTGTTTACCATCATTGGACTCCGCGTGACTCATTTTCCTGTGACACATCACATTTTCTATTTCAGGAATCATACTATGCTATATACAACAGATCCTATCTGAGCCTCTGTGGCTGAGTGGGTAGAGCCTTCAACTCTACTTGCCAGCCTATACTTATGTGAGAGGTCCTGGGTTCGAATCCAGGCCAATCCTAGTTCAAAATTATTTGCAACAGAAACCTGAGTGGACTCTTTAATGAAAGAGTCCGCCCAGGCATCTGAGAGGACTCTTAGGAGTGGACTCTTTCATTAAAGAGTCCGCTCAGAAGACTCAAAGACTACACCTGGAATTCAGGACTGTACTCTTCTAGCATGGGAGTCCGCCCAAGCCAATGCTGGGGAATGGGGGCACCACAGCAAGTGTAGGATAAACACTCCTAGAACACTAATGTAGGCATCAAGACCTACACCACACTTATCTTATTTTATAGAAAAACTGCAAGGCTATCTGGCCCCGATATCAGATTATTAACCATATAGATACTTGTATAACATGTAAACTTAGAAAGGTAGTTAAAGGGTTGGTCTGGAAGAACTGTCAAGGACAGAGGACAGACACCCATTTTTATTTTATATCTATCTGCCTGATTCTATTTTACCAGTTTTCTATACTTTCCCCCCAAAATGTATACATACAAATTTCATAATTCAGACAATTTAGGCGTAAGGGTAAATCCGACCAGTAGATCCCACACTTACGATTGTAACCACTGACAAGTGTCAGTACTATCTGGAATTTAGCAGATCCCACATGGCATATTTTTTCACAGCGATTTTGCAGAAACACCATTGAGTTACATTATTATGCACATCTAAGGTATCCTGATACAGTAAACAATGACTAGATGATATGCAGTAACTTCAAGTTTAACCCAAGTATGTAATCGATGTCTATGATAAGGTTTTGTTATTGTAATGTCACCACTGACACCACACTAGACTAGCCAGAAATACCATTATATTTACTCATACGAGATCTATCATACATATTTGGGTGAAATCGCCTGAAAGTTCACAATTCGCCTTCAACAATTGTCTCAAATTTTATCAAATTTAAGACGACGAAAATGCGCTTCAAAATACATTTCAACATCATCATAGGGGTTTTCAATCAACGCAATACCAAACATACTCAAGATATACTTGGTATATACCATTTTGTTAGCCGAATTTACTAAATGTACAGAACTGCCGATTGCACAATTTCTACCCATATTTATACACCTTTATAAATTTCACAATTATACATATAGTTCCTGGTACAGCACTTAGTTCTTAATAAAGACATTAATTTCCATACGTAAACGGGGTTCCTACTCGTCTGTCACAATAAAATTCAGGGAGTATACAATATAGAACCCTGTGTATACTGCTATCATTTAGTATATTTTTGCATGACGAGATGAACAACACATTTCCCTGTCCATACAAAGACGTAAAACGGTCGACCATATTTAAAACATCGATTACAACCTACTTACGATTAAGGATATATGACGTCATAAGCATTCATTAAATCTGATGTTTTGGGGTATTAAAAATATCATTTTGAACTAGATGCAGAAGGAAGTCCAGTGCCCTTTTATTTAAATGCCTACGATCAGATGGCAATGGTTTAATTTCACATTCTCATAAAAACGGAGTATTTCTATTTTTTTCACCAGTTTTTGTTTCAAAATTAGAAAAACTGATCATGATCGACCCACTAGTGGATTAATGGCTATTTTATAGCTGAGCAGTATCTATAGAGCCTTTACGGAGAGAAGCCATTAAAAAAGATGATATGTTCCTTTTGTGCAAAAAGTTTCAAGTTACAACTGAAAGACTGAAAAAATCGATGAATGTCAAGGGTAATCACGTTTTAGTGAGATTTGACAATGAGAACATGTCTATATTTCATTTTGGCATGTATGCATACCATCCTTGTTGTATTCACAAGCATTGCCTAGAATTGTCCTACCATCATAATGGGCAATAATTGCAATATTCCCAAAAGCTTCTGTTTGTTGTACAGCAAGCGTTCTATCTTCTTTAGTCTATCTTTGCAGCAGGGCATCTTTTTACGAGTATAGATCCTTTGCCTGGGAGTATGAGGCGCCAAGTGTTACCTACATTATGTTGCCCTTTTCTGTTAGACAGCGAGACAGAATTAAGGACAATAATGCAGGTAACATAAGGCGCCTCATACGGGAGAGCTATAGTTGCACTGGGAGGCAACAGTTAATGACAGGGTGAAACCACCAGAAAATGTACAATTCGCCTTCACTAATCCTCTCAAATTTAAGAGAAAAATGAGGTTGAAAATACAGTTCAATATAAGCGAACAGATTTTCTGAAGTAAGTCAATACCAAATATACTCAGATACACCTTGTGGTATTTACCATTTTTCAGCCTAATTTAGCAGAATTTACTAAAAGTGTAGAGCTGGCAATTGTACATTTGTTGACAACCTGACCCTACACCCCCAGCTTCACTTCAGACATTATCAACAAACAAAGCCCTCTCCCTGTCCTCAGTATCACTCAGTAATGCAACCCTGAACAACATATTTACACATAACCCTCTAAGTAGTCACACCAGTTACATACAAACTGTAACAACACATGTGTACGTCCAACTTTATACCATGGAGGTAGACTAGAGGGAGTGGCATAAGCTATACCATCAATACACTCAATGTTACAATGCTGGCCTTGCTACACATACAAAAACTAAGGTCAAATCGTCAGAAAGTGTACAATTCGCCTTCACCAATCCTCTCAAATAGCTCAAATCTAACACTAAAATGCGGTTAGAAATATAGTTCAACATAACTGAATAGATCATTTGAATCATCGCAATACCAAATATACCCAGATATACCTAGTATTCATAAATTTGTTAAGCCTAATTCAACAGAATTACTAAATGTGTAGAGCTGGCGATTGCACATTTTCTAAAAACCTAACCCATTAAGGCCTGGGTCTTGACTAGGAAAAGATGTTTGGTTTGATTCTCAATTGTTGCGCTGTGCTTAAACCTATTTCAGATGAACACATTACATGTGATAAACCTAATAAAGTCTCCTAGATATGACACGGGTAATTAGAGTGACTTTGTCACCAAAGTTATATAATTTATATGGAATGCAACAAAACATTGGTTTTGTGTCAGAGTGAAATTGTGCGCCTCATGGCTTGGCTACTCACAATGATGCGCACATTCCACTCCTTGTGTGATAGGAAAACTCAAGAAAACCAACCTTGAGTTTGTATTTCATGTTCATATCACAACTACCCGGTTTAATGATGAAATTACATTGTTGATGGTCCACCGAGATCGGCCATTCCCAAATGCCATATGAGGGAACTCAATCTCATTGGAGAATACATTTGTTTCTGAATGAGACGTGAAATGAAACAGATCACACATGCATGTTTTTGTAAGAAACAAGCTTAAGGGCCTAGTCCACTAAGCCGATTCTCACATAATTTAGTGGGAAAGGGTCCTCTGCGGCGCAAAATCGCATGAGCATCGGCTTAGTTGACTAGGGCATTTAGTTGTCATAATACAATTAGAATGGTATGAAGAAAGTAGATCCTGCATTTCTTGTATAACAAGACAACATACTACTGCCCAATTGCTATAGTATCTTTCGATACTAGGAGGGTAGCCCAGCTGATTTGCCTAACTGCTATTTTCTTTTGCTTCTAATTTTTAGTATATAGTTCTTTTTTTGTATTTCTTTTTTTCATTTGATTGCATAGGCAACCATCACTCACTTCCAAACCTGGCCTCCTCCACTCTGGGCCACAATCAGCAGGAGGCATTTCACAGTGATGTTACACTTCAGTTACATAACTTATCTGATGATCTCCTCAGATATTTCCTCTCACTGAAATCAGTTTACACAGATGTACAGATGACAGTCTACAGATCCAAAGATAAAGATCTTACAGGATGTAGCTTGTCAGATCACACTTGTAGGCCTGGCCTAGTAGGAATGCCTAGTAGCCAACCCCCTGCCTAGTAACTATTCACAAGCTTTCAGGGTTGTTCACTTATCCTCAAGCACCATCCTAGTAGCCAACCCCCTGCCTAGTACCCAACCCCCTGTCAATCACAGCCAGTCTGTACACCTCCCTCCCTGTCCTCCCTCCTCCCTCCCTGTCACTCACAGCAAACAGGCCAAGCCAATACACTCCTCCACTTAACAACACCAGCCAACACAGTCAAAACAGACCCATGTGGCCACTGACAGGCCACCCCTCCAATTTAGACTTAGCCAGGGGTGCGACACACAGGCTCCTGTATAAGTATACCTTTCCTATAGTGATACTAAAAGGAGGCTGCGCCCATTCAATCGAAATACAACTTAAAACAGAAAAACACAGAGGCTACCCTCCTAATTATAATACATTATTACTTATAAAGTCGAGTGGCCTATGTCATTTTGCCTCCGTTTGTAATTATAATTATCCATATCTCTTCCTGTGTATACTACAAACTCTACATAATATTTTAATAGTCATCAATATATCTCAAGAATCATAGAGTGCAAAAACAGGTAATCCCATTGATATGTTATTTGCATAGTTCAACATCTAAGCTAATTGCTTCTAGTCACGGAAGCATTCTTTCTTTCTTATCGATAAAGGCTAATATATAATATATGATATCAATATTAATGATACACATAATCATGACATGAATATCCAAAGTGGGGAATTAGGCCAACAAAAAGATGCGTTTCCTGTCCCCCCCCCCCCCACACACACACACACACACACACTCCTTAATGATTGTTCTTATTTCCTGACCCCCAAAATTTCATAAAAGCTTAAGCCTCCTAACCTCACAAAAAAACTTATAAAATACATTTCTTTTGTTATAAAATAAACATTTTTTTAATACGAAAAGACCGTTCCCTAAAAGAAATACCTTCACCCCCTTACCTAGTTTGCAGCTAGCTTTCAATAGGAAACACACATATTATTTTTTGGGACCAACTGCCCCAGTACTGACCGTATTTTTGCTTGGGATTGTTAGGTGGAGATTTTACATGTAAAGCTAAATTCTACACCTAAAGCTAGAGAAAAGGACAATCAGCTTGTTAATGCAAACCCTGAATATACACATGGACGCTATGAATAATACACTCTATCTTAGTGTAAATCTTATATAAATCGTATCCGTAATCAACATGTCTTATTCAATTCAATTCATGAGCAACATTTTGAAAATGTTCCATCAGACGTCAACATCGGGCTACGATTTGAGAATGGAAAACTTGAAAATTCTAGATCTATTCTGAATGAATAGAATTAGATAAAAGAAAAAGTGAGAAAGAGTATTATTAAACTTCATCTTATAGGATATATCCCTTACGGATTGGAGTACAAATATGTATTTCATAGAATATAGAGTTTTCTAAGGCTTCAGGAGCACAACCTTGAATGTGTTTTTACAAGTAGGAAAGAAGAAGTATGGGAGTTATTTTTTGTGAAAACTACAAGGCACTCTAATCTTCAGTACCAAAAAGTTTACCTATCATCAGATGTTTTGCATTGGTTTTATTTCTATAATTAAATAAAGAAATTGGGATCTTCACCATGGGTATAGATTAGTGATTTACCTTCGCTTTGTTCTGACAAAATCTAAGAGCTACATTTTGCACTGGGTCAGGGCAAACTGGACTATTTGGGTTATGTTTTCATTCTCGGTGAAGCAAGAAATAACCTCACGATTCTTTAGATTTTGTAGCAAACGTTCATATCATAAATTGGGACAATTGAAGTGCTCATCTCGTCTATCCATACTAGCCAAGACGTCTCTTCTGACAGGTACAGTGAAGCTTCTACTTGGGAACGCCTCTACAATCCGAACACCTCGATATTAAGGACACTTTTGGACAGTCCTATTATTGTTCATTTCTCGTAGAGTAACACCTCCTTAATCCGGACACCTCGTCATTATGGACGGTTAGGCCCAGTCCCTTGGTAGTCTGTTATAGAGAGGTCTTACTGTAAAATTTCCTGACATTTTCCTGGCATTAAGAACCAATGCAATGCACAGGCTGCATGGACTATGTTCAGGACTGAAATATAAGTTGCTGTTACCTTATCAAAAGTGTAATCGGTATATTGAATGCATGAATCTCTCGTGTGTGAATACACTTGGTTATGAATCAATATATCTCATATATTCATAATAATTACATTTCCTGAATATCCCACGGGTTATGATATACCGGTATTACCAGCTTTAAAGTGAAGAGTAAAAAAAAGTAAAGAAAAAAAGTCACCCAAGTTCCGTACCAGTCTAATATGGAGTTAAGTGTTTCCAATTGATTTAAATCAATTTTGTTTACTTAGTATCCTATCTAAAGGTGAGAAGTGGTGAATATTAATTAGATATGATACATATCCATGTAGTATAAGGCCTGTATCACCGGGTAAAGAACACTGCTGGCTGGATCAAGTGAATAGTCACCTCAACACCTAATACAAGTTGGCAGCCATCACTTTAACAGTTTCACCTGGATCTCTTGATCCTATCGGGACAGATCTACTCCATCAGCTACGGTCTATCACTTTAGCTACTTCATTACTCATGAGATGTATGAATTAAATTATTTCTATGAGAAGGTGAGACCAGTTGGGTCCAGTTATATTAAGTTTAACAGTTAAACTGATCTGTCCCTCATAACAACACAAGACCAGAGCTATAATTATATATTTTGATTACCAAAAAATATTAGATTTTTTTACCATTTTAACGGAATTCACCTAGTTAGATTCTGAGATTTTTTGGACGAAATGTTGGTGCAATATTGGGGAGATTTGACAATATGGGGAAGCTATTAAATATACTGATTTCAGTACTCATCCTAGTCTTGTATCCCTGAAATTTACATGATAATTTAATCATAATATGCCTCCATTGGTGCAGATTTGGTAGAGATGACTTATTGCGGTGCGGGTGGGTAGGGATGTCTCCACTCTTCCTCCTTCCCCTCCACAACAAGGGGACTGATGCCCCTCCCTCTCCCGCCCTCTTCTCTCCCACCCAACAGCGGGCTTCTATGTCTATCTCTCCCTGGATCACTAACCGCCAGATTCTCCACACCAGACGACAAACTCTCCAGCTCACAATCCCTGCCAGTGAATCCAGAGTCAGTGCTTGCAGATGCACGGCCTGCGAAGGGCCTCGTTGGGGGCTGACCGGCGGGGAAGTCGGTGAACGGAGATTCAGGGGCCGACTCAGCCACAGGTGAGTCGATACCTGATGTTGGGCCACTGGAAGGAGGGGGAGGAGGCGAGGAGCGGGTGTGAGATCTCCTGTCCTCTATGACCAGCCATTGATCCACAGGATCAGAGCTCAGTGTGTTGATAGCGTCCGTCGCGGTGCAGACCATGTCGTCCATTGCGGTGCGTACACCCACCACAGACAAGATGGTGTCTATCTTCTGCCAATAATCCAAGTGTCCGTCCACCTTTCACAGATAATAAGAGGAATTTAAAACACAATGACAGGAAATTAATAAATCTTGACTGTCGAATTCTATAAATTCTGATCACTTTCAGGGGGGGGGGGGGGGGGGGGTTGATATATAATTTAAAAACAAACATTTTAATGACTAAAAATATTCCAATTTTTGAAAGTTTTTGACGAAATTTGGTTATATGTCTGAGGGCGATTGGACAATTTTAGGAAGTTTTCAAAAAATATTTTTTTCAGTGCAAATAGTGAAGACATGCGTCATCCCTGATTTACCAGGTAAAAATGGTACTTACAATATGACTGAGGTCAACATTCTGCATTCTCCTGTTGTTCCATGAGATGGGCTGTAGACCCGCTATGGAGAACTGCACCGATGCTGTGCGGTAGAGGAAGCGTAGAAGCCAATCACCGCTACAAGAGAAATACCAAATAAATACTTAATTAATTTGACTAGTGATTGTATGATTTCATAAAGTAATTGTGTTATCATTTAATTATGTTTATATAGGCGAAAATATTGTACTGGATACATGAGCTTATGGATAAAAGAAACAAATAGAAACAAACAAACAAACCACAATTCATTGAGATTCTATCACTGAATGATATGTGGTGAAATGCTAAAGTGAATTGCACGAGAAAAAACACAAAACGGACCTCCTGGAAAAACTATCGCTGCCATAGAAGAGCCACCCATTTCCAGAATAGGTTATGTCTCCATAAGAAGTAGTTACACATCCCATGTTGAGGTTAACTATTAAAGCTTCCTTCTCAGTTATTACGAGGGGAAAAGTCTTACCAAATTTACTCATTGTTGTTTGACCAATAAGACAGAAATTATCTAAATTTTGCTATGTGTTTATTAATTTACACAAGAATTCAAAGTGCCAGATAGCGATGATAAGTGAAACCTCTACAAGAGGGAATTTCAGCGGGCCGCCAAAATATGAGTATGGACTTTTTCTATCATCATCATGCATCAAAAACAACGGGGCAAAATCTCAAGTCAAGTTTGGTCAAATGACAGGAATTGGTAGGAAAAGAACGAACAAAACAAAAAGTAGAAAATCATTAGATCGATGCTAACAGAGAATGTAGCATTAAGATATTTTGTATTATCTTGTTCAAGGTAAAAAATGAACAAAAGAATGTTTGTGTATCTGACTAACATCTGCGGTTAGTGTATCATTTAAACTCTGAATGTAAATATGGTCAAGAAAACAACTGATCCGCTCATTCATTGCTAATACATATCCATTGACTTGTATCGTGCAAAGGTTAAAAAGTAAGTACTATCTAGAAGTATGTAATTTGAAACTCGATCATATGTCTATCTCGTTTTGTTGTGTATCACGAGATTATTGGGATACCCCAACATTGAACACACTGAACACATTGAAAAAAAATATTGGCCAAAAGGACACCTACTTGCAATAACCATTAACAATGCGACCAGCAACAACTTTGGCGAAGGGCTGCCAGTCCGATCTACCTCCAGGCACGGGAGCACCTAGCAAAATGGCATCCTGAACGATGCCCTCTGAGTCTGCATCAAATAAAATACATAATCATAGCCGACATTCTTCTAAATTACCCATGGAAGTAAATAGAATGATAAATATTTATTTCTAAAAATGACCTCCTGATGAAGCCAAATCACTGGCGAAACTTAGCCAATCGGATTTTGAGAATCCCTTCTTAAATTTTGACAAAATTTATATAAATGGTGGAATTTGGAGAACTTTGGGGAAGTTTTCAGTGCACTTATTTCAGTATAATGTACAATGTATAATAATACTGTTCAGATTTGCATCCCAGAAATAATTAATATCACTCTGTTAGGTATACAGTGTCCACAATAGTTTATGCAATAATAGCCAATGCTATGAGTAGTAAAAGAATATCTAAACTCAAACCTACTTTTTCGTTTGGCCATTTCTGTGAGACAGTAAAAAACAACCCTTGCGCCCAAACTGAAGCCTATTAGTGTGACTGGTCTTTTGCCCTGAAAGAGTGATACACATATTAAAGAAAAACATGATATAAATCACAGAATTAGACCCACGTGGGTGTATTTCTGTGATATAAATGCAGGATCTAATCAGTAATTGTTCAGTGGAAGTGGAAAAAGAATGGCCCTTGGTTTTTAATTTTTGTTACAGGTTATGAGAGGTTTTCAAATATAAATTTTGGAAAATTGGAAAGAAAACCATTGGAAATATAAGAAATTTTGACTTGGAGATGAACTTTGACCGTAACCTGGACACCTTACAATCAGTAGCTTGATTGTAGGGGATATTCCACCAAACCTAATTATTTGTAATCAGGGGAGTAGGTGCGGGGTGCGGCGTCAGGCCGATCAGATTATCATCCGATAATATTAAATATGCTAAATATCAGATTAAAGTAGAAAATGCCGGCCAAACAAATTGAGTTAATTCTTATTATTTAAGGCCTCTACTACATGTACAGAATATTTTAAACTGGTTTAAAGACAAACATTTTGATGGCCAAACTCTTTAAAAATGGATGGATGTATAGAAAATTGGCTTGGGTGGAACCCTTCCTTAACTCACCTGTTCCCTGGCCAGGAGGACGTCCGCCAGTTGGCGGCCGGCAGCAGCGGTTCTGTGGGTGCACACCGACCAGGGGTTGTCGATGACAGACGAGGCGGACAGCAATGTGGCCGGCCAAGCCACGGCCGCCAGCAGCCCTAAACAATCAATCAGGCAGATGTCAATTGTGTTTCTTGTCTACAGAATATGGTATTAGTTTTATTATCTATTTTTCTTTCAAGGACTCTCTGGAAGACCTCTCCCTCTCTCCCTTCTTCTCTATTTCCTGGCTATGATCATAAACTGCCTCCCTCCCAGCTCTCCTGCCCTTGATATAACTATCTTAAATGTGTTGATAAGGGCGTAAAGCAACCAATCTCACTCACTCACTCTCTCTGGAAGACCTATGATTACTATAGATGAGGGCCACCCATTTCCGGCAATATATTATTATTGTTTTTTTATGAAGCAGACGACATTCCACCTTGGTATTATGATTGTAGAATGAGAAACGTTCAGGGTCATGGGGTCAGAAAATAGAGTCAGCAGCTACACCTTTAGTAAATTCTGCTATTTTCATTACAAAATTAAGAGAAAAATATAAGCTATAGGATTGTTTTAAAATATAGGAATTTACGGGAGAATACAGGAAAGTTTTGAGGCCCGAGACATTGATACAAAACACAACCAGACAATTTCACCCTCCTTTCCTTTACCCCGCCCCCCTCCCCCCACTATCTCCCTACCCCCCGCCCCCTCTCCTCTCTCCATACCTCCTCTCTCTCACCCCTTCCCCACCCCGGGTCCCTCCCCCACCCAGTACATCATATATATATGAGCCACTAGATGTCTCACCTGAGAGCACGGTGTATTTAAGTGTCTCCTGGGTGGCAGCACTGATGGCGAACCCCAGCAGGTAGTCCATGGCTGCGCCCATGTTCTTGAGGTATTCAGATTCGTAACGTAAACAATACTGATCTCTGGAATGTGATAGATTGGCCCACGGTGACTTGAAATCTGTGTAGAAAATAGTATGTAGCTTTCACACACAACGTTAAGAACATTATGTTGATATTTAATCAGGCACATAAATTCCTTTTATTAGAGACTGACAAACATATTAAAATCGGAATGGTTCAGACAATATGTTTCAATAAAATGTGTATTATAGCTGCATTTTCAGCTTTTACACACAAAAAAATGTTTTACCAAATTTAATCATTGCTTGACCTATAGTACTGAATTTATCACTATTGTACTGTTGTTATACGTTAATACATTTGAAGTCGAATCGGCTGAAAAACCCAGCTAGGGTGGACTCCCCCAAAAATTATTCAAGTGACTTTCAGATGATTAGAAACAGAAGGGGAAAAGGTAGAACATTTTGAAGGTTTTGATCGATGTTTCCTGAGAATGCACCTTTAAACAGAGGAATATGTAATATTCATTAGTTACCTGGTTCGTTGTCAGTGATCCAGCCGGTTATAGCAATAGTGACGTTCAAATCACCTTCTTCACATAGAGTTTCAAACTCAAACTCTTCAATATCACCCACACGCTTCCTCATTTTGTAGCCTGAACCAAACAAAAACACATATATAGTACAAGTTCGCAGATGTAAGCCAAGTCATGGGTATGTCCTTTGAGAAGCCATTTATAGAGAAAAGTAAAAGACATATTTAGGCCTATATAACATCCATGATCCCACCACTAATTTTTAAGGTACAAGTATTATGGAAATGCCTAAAACATAATACAATCCATTCAGGTTCATGTATTTTGTTCAATATATATGTTGATTAAAGAAAGAATACGCCAAGAACCCGAGTTAAAAAAAAAAGGAAAAAACCCTTAAGAACCTGAGATGATATGCAATAATTGATGTTTGTATAATTCCCTTCATGTTTTATATATTCAGAAAAGTTCGGTCAAAAATTGTAATTTATGTCCAAAGTGAGATGATTGAGTGAATCAGTATTCAAGCAGAGCTTACTATTATTGAGTATGATTTTAACTATCATAGTGTGACGAATGTTAAATGTATTTTCGTAAATAATAATTCCTGTATTTAATCATTAATAACAGAACTAAGTATTGATACCTAGGCAACGTATGAAAACAACCTTTTAATGTTTAGGCATTTTTAGAATTAAGTCAATGTTTGAAACTGGCTTAAGGCCAAAAATAATAGGTGTGTTTCTTATTTATCTGGCTGAAAACTAGGTAGGGGGGTTACTTTTTTTATTATTTATTATTTATTTTAGGAAACCACCTTCCAGGAATTGAAAGAAATGTCTATTTCATAACAATCATTGTTTCAAACAAGGAAAATGTGCTTTTTGACATATTCTGGTTCGGAAAACCTGTTTTCCGGCTTTTTTGTAAAAGAAAAATCCAGAATAATCACCCATGATTAAAACAAATTGTTTAGGTAGTGGCGGGGGGGGGGGGGGGGAGGGAGGGGGGGGGGGGGTAAATCGGAAACGCACCTATTTAAATGTTGGCCTAGGAAATAATAATAAAGACTGCCTCTTACCACTGAGGCCGGCCCCGGCGACACCAAATAAGGATCCAATGATGGCCACCCCAGCTACTGATCCAAGGGCTGCGGCTCCAGCCCCACCTATGATGGCTCCAGCCCCGGCGGCCAGGAAGGGTGCGGCCAAACCCCCAGTTAGACCTGGAACACACGTTATGTAATGTAATGGTTTTATTTCCAGAATAATCAGTACACTTACATAGACTCTTGGGAAAAGGGATAAAGTAAGTAGTAGTAGTATTTTTATTGTGAAGAAATACAGGTTCTCTCTGAATTAAATCGTTTGATCATTAAGGTGATTTTGTTTGATCGAGTAACTTCATTTAATTTCACAATTTGATATAATATAGATAACAGTCAGGTCGTAAGAAAATTACATGAATCCAAGAAAAAGATAAGGAAGAAGGGCATAGACTGGAAGAACTCTTTTTTAGCTGACCATTAACTTTTTGTCAACAACTACATCAATATGACAAAAAAAGAATTACAATTCGGTAGAGGAAATAATCACTCAAGATGTCATTTCGTTAGGTTTTATTTTTCATTTTATGTTATTTTCGGTCCAATATTTCGCCAGTAAATCCTGCTAAATTAAGGGGGTCTCCATTGGCTGCGGTAAGCTCTGTGGTAAGCCTTGTGATGGTGCTGTGATGGTGAGAAGTGGCGAGGTCCTGTCTACATGGGGAAAAGGTAGAACATTTTGAAGGTTTTGATCGATATTCTACCATGTAGGCAGGACCTCATCATTCCTCTCCATCTACAGAACCAGCACAAACCATCGCAAGGCTTACCACAGAGCTTACCGCAGCCAGTGGAGACCACCCGTTACACTGAAGATGGTAAATAATGGGTATATCTGCGTAACTTATTGGGTATCGCGTTGATTAGGAAATCTGTTCGCGTATGAACCCTGTAAACAATAAATACAACAAATTACCTAGAATGGCCCCTCCTCCGACAGTAGCCAGACCTATCATGGTGTACTTTTTCATCTTTCTTTTAAAGTTTGTGTCCTGTTGCTCCTTGCGCTCCTCACTGAAATTAATTTAGAGTAGACTTTGAAATAGAATTTACGCCCAAGTAATAATAAATTAGAGTCGCCTAATTCAATAAAATGCTACAAATGAATTTTCTGTGAGGTGTTTTTTAATTGAGTTGATTCCATCCTTCATGTCTAATAATAAATTAGGTTAAAGATTATCATTTAGAAACATTTCAATTGTCTCTCGTTGGCAGATTGCGTATGCTGTGCTGTATTTTAAACAGGTTTCATTAAAGAATAATTTTAATTGTTAAAAAAAGTATCTTATTATTCAAGATATCATCGCGAAATTTGTACACATTTTCAAATGCAGTAGTTTAATAATATTACAATTGAGATGTATCCTCGTATAGGGAATACGAATAAAAGCCGGAAACATATTTGTTATTTAAAGTTCTTATATTCTTTATTTACAGAGAATAACGGATACATCACATACAATTTAGCGCTTGTTTCACAACGATAAGTCTTTGTACACATAATAAGTTTTCGAGTGTTATACAATAATAATATATTCATTTTTCTCACAATACTATATTATTCAGTTGCAAGTGAAGAGAATATCTAGATATCTTACCCCGTATGTAAATTAGTTTTACAATAGGTATAGCTACAAATCCTAATTCGAATGGAGAGTTTTGTATCATAATTGAACGAGCAAAAAAACAGTTATTAGGATAGTTTAGGCATATGACAGAGACAGAGACAGGGACAGTGATAATGAGAGAGCACACATTCAAGACAGGGGAAGGTTCTTGAAGATATGATCCATGCATGATGCCATCAAATATGTTTTTTTGCTCTCAGAAGAATTAGAGATAGCAAAGTTGAGAATTTAGCCTGCCTTTTTTGTTTCTGATCAGGTAAAGGCTGATGATAATTTATAATGAGGATGAGAATGACGTCACAGCTCAAACTAGTAAAAGCTAGATAAACGTATTAATACAAGTAACTGTTAGCTATGAAAAGGGGAAAAAAGAACTATATGATGAAAAAAAAGTTTTCAAATGGAGACTCTTGTACTATGGAACATGTAACCACAATAAGTAAAAGATACTATGACAACGAAAGATAAAAGTTAATAAATAATTTATGCATTTTATCTTATTGAATATTTTTAGCATATAATTATATCCCTTTACTCACTTACTGCTCCAAAAGATAGCACAAACATGTATTCAAAGTAATTATCTTCAATACTTAAAAAAGCGATGCTAGTAACAAATATGTTACAAATAGAGTAACAAAAGAAAACTCAAAACAAAATTCAGGCATCCAATGGAAGAACTAACTAAACACATGTTTACTTAGATTGTTGGTCCACCTTATTGTAAAAACATCAGCAATAAAGAATTATTGAATTGAATTGAATTGAATTGAATTCCTCATTTATCAAATCAATGAACTGAAAACAGAAGAGGCGAGGCATAATGATAATATTGTAGTGGTCGCCATTGGTATTTTTGAGAGTAAGCTATTGGTGCGGGGATTTAGGGCAATGGTCGATTGTTAATTATAGGAGGAAGTCTATGGGATGCTGGGGGCGGGGGGGGGGGGGGAATTTCCCATGTGTTGTAGAAAATACAAAAATCATAAACATTGAACTAGAACAGATCGATACCTTAATCCCAGACACTATGCCCTAAAACATTGAAATGGGACGATACCTTGACCACCAAACTCTAGACTACCCCATGACAATTTTCAATGGGACGATGGTAAGCGTATTACACTGAACAGAATTATGAAACGTATATTTCAGACCATTGATACACTCTTTAACTGTACACGGGAAGTCAAATTATGTCATAAAACTAACCCAAGTCAATTATCTTAGCGCAATACTTATCAACTGAATAGAATACATGTATATCAGACGGGCCCGGTTGCATAACAAATTCTTACTTAAGATTTTTCTTGCTTAGCTATTTGTCCTTGCTAAGTAGCCGCTAAGGAACTTTCAGGGAATGAATTTGATAAATAGACAGTGCCAAGTTTCATTCCTACAGCAGAAATTTGCTGTATAAGCAAGGAAAAAGGACTTAGCAAGGGACATTTTAAGTAAGGATTTCTTATGAAACAGACCCCAGTAATTGAACAGGAGACTCTTTTCACTCACTCAGTCATTTTATGTACATCGCCTTTGATCTTGGTGATAAGACTCCTCTCGAAGTCTTCCACCTCCGGCCAGTTTAATTCCAGGAGATTTGTTATTCTCCATATTAGCACACGCATTCTAGCGTCGTAACAGCCTGAAACATGAAAAAATATTATTTTTTTATTCAAAAATATGTATTTTTTGTACCAGGACTAGTTCACCTCGCTGGTGGTGTTCTTGGGGTGGGGGAGGTGAAACTGCAGCCGCGCCCACGTTCGAACCCACAACATCACACCAGAGCTATGTATATGTATAGCTCTGATCACACTCATGCCAAACAATTTCTCATAAGGTGGAGGTGGAAATACGGTGTAGTTTCAAATTTAATCCTATAACTATATTATATTAACAGTGGAGGCCAATACAATAAACCCTTTTATGTGATAACGAAGATTAAACGGATATTGATATATTACAGATAAAATCCAAAATATCAAGAAACAAAAATGGTTTCTTAATTCATCTGAAAGATACACACCATCTTTGATTGCAACAGTAACGAGGTCTTCAGGAACCTGCTGAAGGCCTATCCTCTGAACCACAGGTTCAGCGCGGAACAGATCAATAAAGGGTGAGACATCTGACGACCCTTGGCCATGCATCAAGGACCTCACTGATGAGATAACCTGAAGAGGAACATGAGGAATAACTCGAACTGATAAAGAAACTTACCAATAGATATTCAATTACTAGTACCGAGTTCCATCCCTATTATAAGCCTTTAGCAGAGAAGTTGAACTATTAATTTTTGTTTTTGGTATTGAATCACCATAACGTAACTAAAAGTTAAGAAAAACAACTGCGAATGTACAATAGAAATACTTTTGATTTCACCCCTCATTTAGCATTGATTATAATAATGTATGTAACTGAATAATGTATGTATGTAAATAATTATATAAATGCCATGACCCATATCTACATTACTTTGTACCGTATTTTTATCCTACTCTTTAACAACAAAGAATCGATGAAATAGCAAATATATTATAAGAGCAGTAACTGTGTGATGGACAGAAGTTTCTAATAGTCTAATTGCAAAGTTAATACCTACCGACAGGCTCAAAATATTGAAATGTTATTTTTTTATGTGGGAACAAAAAATGATACATATTGGATCATTAATGAGCACCTTAATGAGCACCAAGAAATAGCATACCTGGTCTGTCTGAGCAAGATTTAGTTGTGTTATAATATTTTTCAAGCATAACTCTTGGAATTGCCTGGAAAGAAATAGAAAATAGCAGTGGTGAATTAATAAACGTTTGATTGTGAATAAGGGAGTAAACAAAAATATGAAAATATATTCACTAAGTAAATTGCCATAAGGATAGAGGAATATGGAAGAGAAAATTAGATATTAATTTAACTATCTCATTTGTCTGAAAAGTAGACATATATTTCCGTGGGTTTTAAGCATATGGGAGTTATATCATGTTAGTTTGTATATTATGTTTTCTATGATTTAGTCAATGACAGTACAGACCAGAGCGAATCTTACTTGCGAATACAAACTATATAAGCTATATATTTTTTTATTATTATTCATAATTTTAATAAGATACTGTATATCAGTATAATTAGGATGGGTTGTATTGTCTGCTATCCGGTGATAGGTCAGCTAACACTAACGGATGAAGTTGATATCAAGAGAGACTCAAAAGCATATGATCAAATTATTCTTAAAGTAGCTTTAACTAACAAGCGTATTTCACATTCTGGTCATTATTACAAATCAGTAAATGTCTGAAGGAAGTGTGTAGTGGGTATCTTTAGAATATAATAAATTTAAAAGCAGCTTCATCCTATGTCACTGGATAGACATTTATAAAGTATTCAGATGTATAAAGAGGTTACAGAAGGTTAAACCTTTTTTTTGCCATTTCTTACTGGATAAAATAAAATATAACTAGGAGTGGCCTTTACTCCACGGTGAAGTATGTATCACATAACATCTGTATGTAGAGGAGTGTGGTACATACCGTGTGGTACATTGTTTTGTACCACACGCAAAATAAGCTCATTTGATTGGCTCCCTTCCACGCGGGAAAATGCGTTGTCAATGACTCTTACTAGCGTTACTAACGTTGCGACGTTACGATGTACACTATTGCGTCGTCGCCGGCATCAGTGAGAGAAGAATGGCAGGAACTTTGTAAGTAAATAAAGGACTTTTTGCAGTAATTATAATTAATTCATTACCACCGTGGAGTAAAAATAGTACCGCATCTCGTAGGTGGTCTGGTGTAAAGGATCTCATGGACCCTCGACGATTCTTTTCAATAATAACCCACTCGCCTATCGGCTCGTGGGCCATGTGAAAAGAATCGTCTTGGGTCCATGCGATCCTTTACACCAGACCACCTACTCGTGCGGTACTATCATAATATTACTTGATGCGGATTTCCACCCTCTATCCAGGTTAAAGAAAGGGTGAATGGAAGGTGTATGAGTAGTATTTAACAAACAAATCTTTACATAGATGAAGGCACATCGCCGTTGAGATGAAGTAGAGAAACTGCGCACAAAGCAGCATATGAGAACTGGCCAGCATCTGATAGCTCACTCCTCCAAGCTGGCGTTGTGTTGGAGGGAGGAGCACGAGATCCATCTCGTACACTAGATAACATGGTGACTCATAAATCCTGAATAGCAAACAATGATTTTGTTAATCATAATTAATTGTTACAGACACACATTCTAGGATAGGAACGTGAATGTAATGTAGGAATTATTTTTTTCCCAACCTAGGCATTGGCCAAGAGAGAATTTACATTCTACCTTATTCTATTTAAGTCATAACAAGGGAGAAGAATTAAAACAATGTACGTAGGCTTATAGTATCAAGTTATTCATCACATGCTTAGGCGCTGCGTATAACAATTATAGTATTATAGACGCTTGGTGATTATGTATTTTATGTACACAAAGTGAAAGTATATTCTTTCCCCTGGCTTGCCAGCTACGCAGGTTATATTTAATGTAGACATGAATGGCATGATGCCATGAAGTTGATGTTATAGCCCATATATATTATAGGCATATACCGTAATGCATAATGCGGCCCACAGCATCATTCAATCGAACTAAAAGTACGGCATGGTTAACGTATATGAATAATTTAAAGCACGTAATATTGGTTGCTATGGTACGTATGGGGGAATGATTAGAATCACCTTTCCAATCCCACCCCACACAGTCACAGACGCTTCCTGTGCTTGCAGAACTCAAGATTTCATACAACAGTATTGTCAGTAATAATTATGTTACATGGTCATTTAGATGCAATAACAATCCCACAACTATATAAGCAAACATATCATGCCCGGAGATTGACATCATCTTACATAACATGATTCCAATCTCGAGACTGGTCACAGTTCAGTGATGAATCCACTGGCACTGCCTGATTCCTGTCCTGAAAGTGGAAGATGGAAGTGAAACTGATTCGAAACTGGTGACAACGGCATTGCACATTTGATACGCGTTAATAACTCACCAATATCAATCTACTTACTACACAATCATATCGCCTCATTACAAATTGAGCATAGGCGTTCCCAAAATAGATAAATAATATCCAGCTGGTGGTGTGAACCTTGAGCGAAGAGTGCTGACGGGCAATCGATCATCCCTGGCACCATGTTGTGATACGAAGCAAATGCAACAAACAAAACTGCTCAGTTGGTGGCAAAACATTCAGTGATTTCAGGATTTACACTTCATTATTATTCCTATTATTGTATTTTTTATGCAGCCATTAATATGAAGATGATACATTTTCACTTAAATAGAGAATTTATTCGCAACTTTAAAATCAGATCTCGTGCTAACTTGAAATTAGCAGTTGTCCATCAGTACCCGGAAGTCATTCAGATACTTCCGGTGTTTTCACAACTTGGTCGCAAACCAGTTCAGAGGGTGAGATCTTGTGTGTCTTATCACTTTAGGATAGGACAATTTCTCGGAGTATGTCATAACTATGGTTGGTTATCAACTTTTCTTTAAATCTGGGTCAACATGCACTAAATAGCAGTTATGTTTTCATTCTAAATCATCAAACATTCCTGTGGGACAAATGCAAACATTCTCAGCGCTAGTAATATTTACCGTGTCGGATTTCTGAGACTGAGAACCGAATCCAAATCCGTTTCGTAAGTAACCCTAGGGCTACTTCTCCCTTTCCTAGCGGTTTATGTTCGAGGTAGCGGCAACTTTGTTTCCTCTGTTGCATGAGGTACGTTTTTGATTAGAAGTAAATCTCCAGGTTAATTCAACAGTGGGTGCTTTCTCTTTCTGCCTTAAAATTGACATTCCATTTCTTTGGCTGAACGCAATCGCATTGCCATTGCCATTGGCAATGGGCAAGGCTAAATGTCCCATATTGGCATGGCCTAAAGTTATATAGCCTGGCCCACTTTCCTCCCTAGTCCCAGTGACAGTGTTTGCATAGGTCGACTACCTATTTCGCCTTGGATCTACTCTAGTCTCTACTTGACTTGTTCAGTCGTTGAGTATTTTTCATCCTCTCCAGGGTTTGTGTTAGTAGCCGGGACCCGAGGAAAAATCCTCGCCTACTTTCCTCAGTTGCCCGGCTACTCTGTGACCATTTAAAAAAAATAAAATGAGTCTATATAGCGTCTGGACCTGTCTCAACTTACATGTGTCCCTTCATGAAGTACCATATACAGTCTGCTAATGAGCTATCATTACATAAATCGTCCTTTATTCTTGCCTTTAAACTCATTTCTGAAAACACTTATAAGGTGAATCAGAGAGCTATTAGTACTATACACTCTATGGGTAATTTAAATGAACGATTCCTTCGGTTGTCCTCCCTCTGGTGCCAATCTCGTTTCAAAATATGAGGAAAAGGTCTTTGTCCTCATTGAAATAAATATTGACCAACATAAACTGTTGTGTTTTATATACATATGGGTCAGGTCGCCCAGAAATGCACAATTTGTTCTAAATGCCACAAATCCTGTCTTTGAGGTTATATTACAGAGACAATACTAAACTCTGACTCTTAGAATCGTGTTTAAGTGTTGGTAGTAAATTGTTGATATTCAAAGCCCTTTGTTCCAGAGCCAAACATCTGAGAAAGGCCCTTTTCATACAGTCACACAATGTAGTTACCAACACATCAGCCATTCGAAATTGGTTGTTATAATAATAAATATTTACAAACAGTCTAGATAATGTGAAGTTGTTATCAATTCATCTTTTAGAGATGAAACTAATGTAAATATGGGGGTCATAGTCATTGGTATTGTTTATATCCAGGGTTTCCCTACATAGACAAGTCTACAGCATGTACAGCATTAGATCAAATATTTTTCATCCTTACTCAAATGAAAAACAGGTCTTGGCTTATAAACGGGCAACTACGGTAATGACATTTGTGATGTGTCACAGGAAAATGAGTCACAAAAAATAAATTTCGAGACATCATATTTAAAAAGATGAGACCAAGCAGACTCTAATATTAGTAAACATTATGATGGCTGATAAGCGTTTCTATATTTTAAGTTTGATATTTTTATTTTTGAAAAAAGTTTGCAATATACCTGGGTGGACATTTACTAATATATAGAGTGGCTAAATATACTCTATAAAATTACCTTAGAAATGCAATGATATATTTATTACACCATCTTGAAATTTAGTACATGTATGCATGCTACGAAAAAAAGCCTTAAGCACCCCAAAAATGAAAACATTCCTGCAAAGACATCTTGGGAAAAAACACTTTGAAAAATATCAATTTTGCGACTTGTGGCTCATTTTCCTGAAACACTATTTTTGTCCCCATTTCTATAACCAGAAACAGTCCATATACTAAAGTTTCAGAAACAATATATTATTACTTATGTTTGCCCTTAAGTTTTAATAGGTGACAAATAGTTTGAAAAAGTGCAGATATACTATCATAATCATTTGGCACTTCCCTTTCAGGAAATTATGTATTTTTTTCTGACCAATCTTACAGCAATAATCAGCGCAAAAGTAATTAAAATTGGCTTCAGACTTCACCAATTTGCTCCTATTTTTTCTAAATTTCCTGGGGGAGGACCCCCAGACCCCCACCAACAAGGGGGACACCCCCTCTTGCACCCTCCAACTTTATAAATTCACCATTCTGACAGCAATTGTACATTTCTGGGCGACCTTAGCTATATACATGAAGTGGAAAATGTATAAAATGTTAACTCTGAAATCTTAATGGAAATTATGATGATAATACACCAGAAGTCATCATTCTTCATGTAAAATTCAAAAATTTTCTGGGGGTGGCCCCCCATACCCCCCCCCAGCAGGAGGGGCCTCCCCTCCCGCACCCTCCCCCACGCTGCGCAAAGCGCAGCGCCCTGAGGCCCAGAGGGCCTCAAAACAGAAATGGCCCCCCTACTACCATGCAATTCCCCCCTACTCCAAACCTTAACAAAAACCCTGCTCTCTTATGATATCATGATGATGATCTTAAACTTTAAAGACTTATTGTTATTCTCAGTCCCAGTAATTGCAGTATATCTATAATATATGGATTTAATGATATACAATTTACATTGTTTATGTGATAAAATACCCCAGTCATAGTTACAAAATTTCTTGATTCTCTCCTTGTCGTAACAATTTTAAGTGGAAATAAGTACAAATGTTGTACAAATATTGTATTTGCTCCCACCGATCGATCGAATATTAGTAAATTTAAGATTGTATGTATAGTCATATATTAACTGTTATCACAGGATCCATTATATCAATGACACTCGCTCAAAAGAGACATTACTACATATAGTAATAGACAGTAATCTTCATCTTATCACTCATCTTTTTATTAAAACTTTTCTAACAAAATTTGTCTATCCCTATATAAGGTTTAAAATTTAAATCTAATCTGGCTGAATATGAAAAGAATCTTCTCTGCTTTATATGAATAGATTAACTACGGTAAGTCAGGACATGATGAAAATCACAATAATAATTATATTTTTGTGAATATTGTAACTGTCTGTTTCCCTGAATAAAATTTTGTCCAAAAAAAAATAATATTATGGAAATACGGTAAATAAATTATTTTAAAAGGGGGGTAGATCTATGTGTGATAATATATATATTTCTTACGACTAACTTATGTTATGTCATGACAGTTCCATTGATCATACCCACTGAGTTTGACTCTGTCTGGCCTCTGGGATAAGTCAGGGTAACAGGACCTTGTTACGCTTATACAAATAGTGGCTTGTTCTGACGGGGGAAACTGCTATTTACCTCGATGGACAAGAATGATGACTTATCCCATGTAAGGACGAATTTAATCCAACTTTTCAACCCTTACATATCAGGGACTATACGTGGGTGTGCCAAACATGATTTGCCCCTGGGCTTAGCCATGGGCATGGCCTTTTAGATCACGACCGAGGACAGTGAGGAAACTACTAGGAATACAATGTGATGTTATTTTATTCCACAGATGCTGTAACTCTACCACAACAACAATATATTATTAACATATCTTATATCTCTACGACGTGTTCTGGACTAGACCAACAGTGAATCAAGGAACTTAGGAAGTTGGATTAAATATATCAATTAAGAGGATCGATTTTGAACTCATAAGGTGACGGAGGTGTTGCCTATGAACTTAACAGTGCTTGTAAATGTCCTCTCGTAAAAAAGGAGGAAGCCAAAACAAACCTTCCAAGAGTGAACGAGCGGATAAAATGGCTCGGAAACGCGACGAACGCGCTCTGAGAGAAGCACATCGCAAGCAGCGACAGATGGAGAGCTACTTGTCCGACGATGAGAATTTCACGAGTTTCGCTGCACAGATGCTAAAAATGGGGCTGCAGCTGAGGGACATCCCCGGCGATGGGTAAGTGCGACACTTTAGTCTATGCTTTAAAAAACATTCGCTGTTGCTCTCAATCGCAGACTCTCAATTTGACAGCCACGAGAAACGGTATTTGTGATTCATTTAATTCATCCTCATACAGTTCATTACTAATAAACTAACTCATAAAGATTAGAGAGTCCAGCCACCCTCCACCCCCTACCCCCTCCTCCATAACTGAAAAGAGGTATATCTCTATGTCAATGGGACAAATTTTTGAATAATAATATTTTAAAATATCTTTATTTGAGTTATTAATTCTTGTATTTCGACTTCATGTGGATAGTATAGCCATTTATATATATATGACAAGAAAGTCCTAGATGGAAAAACATAACAATTTCAAGGAGAACAGTTATTAGTTTGTTTCGTTTTTCTGGATCAGGGTAGAATGGATAATATTGCATGTAAAGATGATGGTCCATGACATCCCGACGCTGGTGCTCTAGGACTGGCTGGACTTCCACGTCCAGTAATAAGTTTCGTTTCCTCACCAAGTGTATCTCTCTTCGTATACATTCCCTGGTTGGAAACTATTTACTGTAGTGAATCAATGTATCACTGGTCTTTGCTTTATCTAAAATATGTTTTGGTTGGTTCACCTTAAATATTTCGTGCTGATAATCAATATAATTTTTCTATCAACTACATTTGTTACGTACACGTTTGATTGTAGAATATCAAACCTTTCTTAATTTTGAACGGTAATCATCAGTCAGCATTGGGATACCATTGTTGACGCTATTAAATTTCACTTACCTAATGAAAACCTCCTATTCATAATAATTGTTCAAATGCTCAAACCAATCCCATAGCTTAATTGTGTAAGCGTATTAAATATTCTATGGTCTTAATGCCTTCGCCATATCTATTAAACATGGATGTGGTGTTGGTTGGTAACCAAGCAGAGAACTTATTAAAAATGAGTCGTGCATAACAATATATACGCCCATGTAAATACTGTATACTGCATGATTGACTAACAATATCTTATATTGGGCTTCAAATATTGGCGTTGAACTCTCTGAATATCCAAAGAAAATCCACTGATATAAACTTTCCTTCCACACTTCTTTGTCTACCCTGATGAAGGCTGACTGAGTCAGCCGAAACGTTGTTGAAAAAGACGAAATAGAGAAAGTCAGAAAAAAACACCCACAGGTCTACTTTATTTCAAGTTCCAAAATCTAAAGTCAACAAAAGTCCCGTTCAATAGCAGTTGGTAGAAAAATAAATCATCTTTCCTTCCAAATGTTTGGTTTCTCTTACCCAAACAACCTTGGCCTTCTGATCAAATGAGGACAGTCCGAATTAATTTAAATTTATTGTCAGCCTAATTAACGCTGCTGGTGTTACTCCTGTGCCAGATGCCTATTAAATGGCCATCAGTCCCATCTCAAATGCGCCTGTTGTCTCATATTTTATTCTACCTCCCCCATTAGACTTGCCTTCGTCCCTAAGACTTATTTGTCGGGCGCTAGTACAGGTGTACTGCTGTCCCTATTCACTGATTTTGATTCCTCAGTCGGGACAGCTGACTTTTATAAAATTTCGTTTTTTTAAGCAACAACACAATCAAAGACTTTCACAAGTCTAATGTCCTATGTTTGTCCAATATCCGTAACATATATACAGTAAAACCTCTCTATAACACGCCGACGGCACTGCATGGGCTCAACCGTCCATGATAGCGAGGTGTCCGGATTGAAGAGGTGTCAGTATAGGGAAAATGAAGAATAAAGGGACTGACCTAAAGTGTCCGTAATAGCAAGGTGTTCGGATTATAGATGTGTCTGCAAATAGAAGTGTTACTATATAAACCAAATAGTATCCTTATTTTGATAGGTATTGCTTACCCGTATAGCGATATTGGAGTTATTGATATTATACATTATAACCTGATTGATTGATCTAAATAAGATTGATCTTAAAGCATATAATTGATGTGTTTTACTCAGTGTCTGATGTATATTTTCCCTTCAGGAACTGTTTGTTCCGCGCACTTGGCGACCAGCTGCAAGGGCATGGGAGAAACCATCATAAGTTTAGGTTGGAAGTAGCTAAGTATATGCTCGAACACCGCGATGATTTCGAGCCCTTCGTAGAAGATGATGTACCCTTCGATCGTCATGGTAAGAAGTTAATTTTGCCCCCTCGTGGAATTGCTAATATATATATTGCATTTTTTACAGCAACATTTTCAGATTGTTCTGAAGAGTTGCATTAAATATCAAATGAGAAATATCATAAGAATTTAATTTTCTTATTATAACTATAATTAGGGTACTACGTTTTACTGTTGGGTATTTTTTTCATAAGCCACATTAACAACAACTTTATCACTGACTGCATCTCTTCGTTAATATCCCCCAGATATTCTTGTTTGTAAAGTTATATTTTCAGTCTTACAAATTCTTTAACTTTTAAAATATTTGTCAAGGCGTAGCTTCCAGCCCATCAAGTCAGTTATAATATGTTGTATTGTACCTTTTAAACAACGTAAACAAATTGTCATTGCTAACATACTGAAACTGGATCACTCCAAGTTTTCAGAATTTTATCTTTGTGTCTACTCTTAGAGGAATGATATCACTATTATATCAACACCACCGTAAAACCTGTATATTAGAAACCGAGACCCTTATTGAAATCGCACTCGATCTTAAATTAAAATCCTTTTGGGAATCTTCCAAGATTCTTTTCCAAAATGATTTTGGGGAAAACCTCGAATAAAAACCGCTAGTAGACTTGTCTAATTTCTGGGAATTGTCCCTGCCAGTAATCATCAATGTCATTAAAATGCCAGGGGAATTTCAGCTAAATATATGATCTTTCCAGTGCGATAAGGTGTTCCTCTGACATGCTGCCTCAAAGATTCGCGCTCTTATTGTTTTAACTGATTGATGGCGCCAATTTAATAACATTTGGACATTGCGAATGATTTTCATCGGTCAAAACCTCCAATTGAAACCGAACCCCGACTTCGGCCTTCTCTTTAACGTATTTTGATGTAAAGACACCTCAGTACAGAGGTATCTCTAACATATATTTAACCTATATTGATCCTTCGATCATCAGTGGCATGGTAGCATTCGGAAGGGGAGCACGAGCCTTGTTTTGTTATAATTTATTTTGCTAGATAGAATTCTACATATATATTTTTAAACTGGGACTCTATAATAAAGCCCGGCTTCTAGTACAGTTTTTACGGTACACCCCTGTCACTGATAGCACAGAAATACCTGTCTGGGTATTAATACATCTACAAACATAAAATCATCAGTTGGCACGCTCATATATTTGAACCTGTCCTTAAGTAAACCTGGTGCCTAACCCACACCAATACTTAGCAAACAAGACACCCTCAGTTTCCCCAACGTACCATATAGGTGAGAGTTTACTATGTACTCTCGAGGATCAAATTAAAATTCTTCATAATATACTCTTGACAGAATTGCTCGTATCAACACCAGACCTTGTGAATGGGAGAGTTCCCTCTTATGTGCGATGTCATGTTGACTTGGCCTCTTGTCCTATTTTTGTGTCTAACAGTTGGAAACTTGAGGAAGCTCGGTACATATGCTGGAAATGACGCCATCGTTGCGTTCGCGAGGTTACATGGGGTAAATGTGGTGATCCACCAACTCAACTCTCCAGTGTGGACCGTAAGTAGCATTCATCTGACCCCGCCCAGTCCCAGACTTTCCTATATTGGTTTACGGTTAGGACGGCAGAAAATGTACAATCGGCAGCTCTACATATTTATCAAAATTCTACTAAATTAGGCCAAAGATTTAAATACTAGAAATATCTGAGTTTATTTGGTATTATAAAGCCATTGTCATTTACTGCTGGCATTGTAAACTCAATTCATTCGCCATAATGTATTTCAGATTAAAGGAGTCGAGAAGCCTGGTGCTCCAGAACTCCATATCTCCTACCACAATGGCGACCATTACTCAAGCCTGCGGCGTATTGGAGACAACACAGAATCGCCTGCTAACATTACACTGGGTGTAAGTGTAGACTTATTAGTATTTAGATACTTTTCCTTTATTTATCAGATAACTTCATTGTATAATTTATTAATTTAAATCTCCAGTAGAAAACCACAACTCGGTGACTGTTAATACTGAAAGCCTAGGCGATATCATGATGTAATCGTTTGTTCTAACGACAGCTCATGAATAGTAAACCTCCGCTAGTAATGGGATCCTATAAGATCTCTTGAAAATTACCTCGAGCTGTTAACTTGTTTATCAGATAACGTTATTGTATAATTTACAGACATCTCGAGAAGAAAATTACAATCTTGCTTACTGCTTTCTGATGTGTATAATCAGCACCCTTTCTAATGTTGCCTTTACTAAGACTTGCTCATAAATGCAATTACAGAAATCCTTTAGACATTATTAGTATTTAGATACTTTCCCCTTATTTATCGGATAACTTCATTGTATAATTTACAGAAATCTGCGGAAGAAGACCACAACTCAGAGGCTGTTAAGACTTTCCAGAAGCCAGCCTATAGTTACAGTGGGGCGGCCTCCTATGCCCCGTCTTATAATGAACTTTCCTCTACCTCAGCTTCCGCCTATACCTCCTACGTCACGTATGACGACGAGGATTCTGATTACGACAACCTCCAACCGGAGGACTACGCGCAGAAGCACGCCGCCGCGTCGGGTGTGGCGCGGGTGTTCCGCGGCTGTAACGACATCATAGAACAAGTTATGCACCAAACGGGTTGTCAGGTAACGATTTGTATTGTCTCACCTTCCATGGGTTTCCTTTATTATCATTTACAATCATTTATGTTCTTTAATAATTGATTCTCAATCAATGCTTAGGAACAGCATGGCCCTAGAATTCCAAAAGGGGACAAATTTAGAATTAATGATATTGATAAAGGATATGATGTCACATAGATAGAAATGAAAGCATCACATGTGGACCGGGATATTGAGTCCTAACAAATAGAGAAACATGTGTAAATCTTTATTTCCACATTCTCACAAACTTGCTAACTAGTTGCGGTAATGGTCTTTGCTCATACAGTTCCACTGTTTTACTTTCACTCTTTACATGTGATATTTATGTCATTTCGGGCAACCTGTACTTAGCAGAAGTTGATTTACCCTATTCTTCATTATCAATAATAGTTTTAATACTACATTTGCCTCTTGCGTGCAGGACCGAGTGTTAGTGCAGCAGACGTTAGAGGAGCACCAGTACGACGTGGATCTGGCTATTACCACCATCCATGTACTGATGCAAGCGGGCAGTGCCGCCAATAGTGAGTATATAACTAGTATATATAACTGTATTCCATGAATACATAGCTAAATACATGCTAAATACATACCTGGTGCATTGTAATGAATACCTGGTTGGGTTTGGTTTTTTTTCAAGCAGACTGTTTTTCTGTGTATTTTAAACCTATGTGTCAGGGCAAAAAATATTGATGTATGCATGATAAGTTTGTTTGTTTTACCTTATTTGGCTAATGCCCTGTCAGTGAGTCTAATTCTCGTCGGTAGTGGGAGGTTTCCAGACTCTGCTGGACACGGTTCAAGTTGGTCGTTGAAGATTAGTAGTTTTGTATTAGATTGGTTTATAATAGTAACGAGTGAGTAATTGAAGTTTTGTATGACTGTAACACTGATAGGTTGTAATAAATTAACTATATTGTTTTTCTTAACTTGTTTTACTTGAACGAAATGAAAAGTATCACAGTATGTGAAATCTTTGCTCAATAAAAAGATATTTTTTAACAAAAATATCTAAACTCGCAAGTTCCTAGGCATTACTGCCATACCATGTAATATTTGCCATGGGATCGTTGTATTCAGTTTAAGAGATGCAAGTCTTCAGTATTTGTACTGAAATCAGTATTTTTGCAGAATTGTCAAATCGCCCAAAATACCACTTATGACCAGATTTCGTCAATATGTTTTTAAATATCAAAATCAAGTGACCAAATTTGTTCACACTTTTGTTAAATTATCAGAATTTAAAGATTATCAGAATCCGATTTGTTTGGTCATCCAAATATTTGCCTCTAAATGAGTTAAAAATATTGTGGACAAATATTCTTCCAATATTTCTTTTCCCAGGTATACACAAGTCAAAGTTCATAAGTTTCATCTCTTGTTTCCTTCACTCCAGTTAGCCCTACTGAAATGTTTGTCTTGTTTCAGGTGATAGTATGTCCGTATCATCATACCAGACCAATGACAGTGGTATCTGGTCTGAAAACGGCACAGCCAACAGAATATTTGGTTCCTCTGAAGCTGGAGCATCTTACCACCAACCAACAGAACCAGCCAGTAAAAGTAAACCCGTAAGTCTTAACACATGTCTACTATCTAAAAATTGAGATATTGGCAACTCAACTGATTTTTAGTTGCATCTGTATTGAGCGATCATTACCTGTCAATGTACGAACAGAAGTTGATTACAACAAGTTTAACAAACTGGACTATATGACCCGTAGACGATGCTTATGACACCAATATGTCAAAACCTATACACTCCTTCGATATTGGAATATTATAGAGCCTTTCCTACTTACTTTTATCTTAATTAATCCTATATCTCCCCTCCCCTTAAAACCCCTCCACCCTCCTCCTCTACCTAAAACTTGCTGCTATCTAGGATACAACCTTTGTTCGTATACTGTGCTATAGTAACCGACTAAAATTATGCTACACTTAAGATAAATATCAATGATTATAAATGTACAGGCAGTGGCTGAAAACCCTACACAGCTAGGAACCACACCAAGGAACCACACCATTTTACAATCATGCAATCATTACGCGTTTCTCTGTTCTTTGGCTTCATCACAGGATGGAAATCAGACAGTAAATCATTGGTTATACTAACTAAAATAAGGAGCAATTTGGTAATTAGATTAGTGGTTTCCATTGCCATTTAGTTTCGAACTAAATTGAATACCTTGTACATGATGTTTTTTTAATTTTGAGGTTTCACAGTAGAGATTTTGAAATCAGTATTGGATTTTAATCATATAACCAGCGCCACAAACTAAACCGTTTCCATGCTGAAACCAGACACTTGTATTTGAAGTACTTTGCACTCTCTTTTACAGATCTCCACTAAAGATAGAAAAGCTCAGGTCAAACGAGAAAAGAAGCTACGAGCAGCTGAACGACACCGACAACGACTGGTGGGTGATGTGGTCTCAGACGACATGGACGAAGACACAACCGTCGTTACGCATGGAATGGGCATCTTACAAATATAGTAGAAGTTCAAACCTA
The DNA here is from genome assembly GCA_942159475.1 of Sthenelais limicola. Classification (NCBI taxonomy): domain Eukaryota; kingdom Metazoa; phylum Annelida; class Polychaeta; order Phyllodocida; family Sigalionidae; genus Sthenelais; species Sthenelais limicola. Next base: position 61,861,205 of record OW804097.1, on the reverse strand, counting down.
GATTTGTTATTTCCTTTGTTGTGTAAAAAGTCATTATGTATTGAATTATCATAACCTTTATAATAGATAGGATACATATATGTTATCAAATCCTCCTATTTCTTGGGTAAGATAAAAAAAAAATGAATATTTAAAGCTGCATTCTCAGCTATTAGGACAAAAAGAATCTAACCAAATTTAGTCATAGTTTGACCTTTAGGACTGAAGTCATCAATGTTTTCCTGCTGTTATATGTTCATAATACAAGAATTTGGAGTTGAATCGGATGAAAGAAAACGAACGCAGATGAGCAATAATAAGTAAAACTACTGCAGTGAAGAATTTCGGTGGGCCACCAAATTATGAATTTGGATTTCTATGTCCACTCATGCATCAAAAATTAGCGGGTGAAATCGTCCAGGATTTTGGTCAAATGCCTATCAAATGGGTGGGAAAGGAACAGAACAAAAAGTAGAAAATCTTAGTTTTCGATTGATATTGACTAAGAATGCAGCTTTAACTACGATATAAAGCAATTGTTAGAATGTTAATGATATGTGATGTGTTACAGAAAAATTAGCCATAAGTCGGAAAATTTGTATTATTCAAAGTGTCTCTTTGTTGGAATATTCTCATTTTTGGGGTATCTAGCTCTTTAAGTCCTATGAACACATGTACCAAATTTGTTCTTGCGTTTCTAAGGTCACCTTTTCGAGTATATTTAGCTACTTCACTAGTAATTGTCCACCAATAAATATTGTAATTTTTACATGAAATTTAGAAATACTTTTTAGATTTCCTAAATAAACGTTGGAATCCACTTAATCTCATCTTTTGAAGTATGATGGGTGTCTCAAAATCCAGTTTTTACAACGATTTTACGATTTTTCTGTAACACATCATATATAAAGTGTTATCAGACTTGATAAGGGTTTTGCTGCTGGACCAGTATGTATTGTTAAGATCTGACTTATTGTAATAGAATGTATTCAACTTAAATGTTATGAAGAACTACAAACAGACTAAACAACTTTACTTCTGTGTTTTAAAAACCTATGATTAGTGCATCATTCTGCCATATGTGATAATAATGTTCTTGAAGGACGGTTGTCTTTAACCCCCTGTGGACAAACTAGGTTAAAAGTATGAGAGACTTTAGTGGTTAGTTTCTGACACTTACACCATGTGGCTACGTGTTGGACGGGTGCAGAGAAACCTGAATTCCTTCAATGATGCTCCGCACATGATTTAATCATTAATATAGAGGGAGCCATTGTGGTTAAATGAGTCAGGTCATCAGAAAATGTACAATAGACAGCTCTACACATTTAATACATTCTGCTAAACTAGACTGAAAAATGGTAACTACTAGATATTTTTTTAAAAATTCGGTCATGTTGAACTGTATGTGGTTTGAACCACATTTGTGTCTTGTCTTAAATTTGGTTTATTTGAGAGGATTGGTGAGTAATGCAAATTGTACATTATCTAACGATCTGACCCAAATATCCATATTAAGTAACATTTGAAAAGTCTAATGGATCATCCAAGAAAAATCCTAGAATATTATGGAAATTATGATGAAAGGATCTGACTTATGTATAGCAAGTAATATTTATACCTGATATCAATGGGTTTTTAGTGTGATTCCATTAGCTACGCAGAAATGTATGTTTCTCTTGCCCCTATACTGCTTGTTACGTGTATTCTAGGACAGGTGTCATATCGAAAAAAGACCCTGTTGTAAAGTGACCCAGGGGTCGATTTTCGGCGATTGAAAAATTACCCACCATATCGAAAAGTGTCCCAGTCATTTTTGCTGGAGTACTTGTATAAAAACATAATTTTAACCAATATTGAGCATTCATTTGTTGCCAGATATGGAGCTAAATCTGCTAATATATCAACATGGAAGGTGATAGTGGTTGGAAGGTCTCACGTTAAATGTTACACCTATTTCCATGGCTAAGACATCTGGTCTTGTTTAGCATCAACAATATTACATTTATAATTATTATTTATAGATTAGTTGATTACTAGATTCCACACTTTAGTGATTGATTGATTGCCAAAAATCAACCTCTCGGTCACTTTTAGATTGAGGTCACTTTTCAATCTGACACCGGTCTTTGGCGCCCCCATGTGTGAAAATAAGGCAATTCCCGGCATAACTAAAGTCTCTCATTTGTTCTCATTATTACTTCCACTGTCACGTTGCATAATTACTCCAAAGCGACTTTTTTTGCGTAACTTCTACCACAGAACTTGAGGATGAAGTCCAGTTGAATGATGAGAGCGATTAGTTCTTACATACGTCATATAAAACCTAAGTTTATTGTGGTTAAGCCTAAGCCCAAGATTAATATTTATTTCATTGCTCATAAATTATTCAGTCTAGGCTCAGAGTTGAGATAGTTCCTCCAAACCGAGGGAAAGCCTCTCGCTCCAAACCGCAAAATGCCATTAAAATACCATTAGGACGCCTACTACTCCAGGGCCGGTAAAGCCATTAGCGCAGTAGGCGTCCAATCACTGACATACCATTCTTATCTGATCTGAGAGGCTCTGAGCCTAGACGGTTTCCTTGTTTTTGTTAACACAATTTTGGCTACTGTACACCAAGGAGGTTCCAGAGATTCAGGCAAATTCAGTGAAGATATTTTTGTTGTTCACACTATCCAGCTTGATGAAAAATGGTTAGATACCAGAAAATAAGATAATCTTGGATATTGACCTTTCCTTCCGACAATTGCTCATTAATGACCCGATAATTTATTTACATAATGATGCTAAGGGTAAATTTGAGAATTTAAATAAGAGCATTTATTCTGCATCGGTTTTGATTGTCTGGCATTAGTCTTGCAGGGATGCAAGTTTTCAGGATTGGTACTGAAATCAGTATTTTTGAAAATTTCCTTATTTATAATCAAATTTTTCAGAAAATTCTCAAGATGAAATTAGCAAAGTTTTGTCATCTAAATGTCTGTTTTTAAATCAATTTCAAATATTATGTACAGGTAGGCCTAGTCGAGACCCTAATTAATAAGCAATTAACTCTTTTTCCTAAAAAGATATTCATTGTTTTTAGCATATCCCGCCTTGCATCCCTGTAACCTGGTTTATAGGCCTCAATGACTTAGCCTAGCTCGATTCTTTCCATTGCATTATGCACATGAGTGTTATTCTTCCTGCTAGGAAGGAACCTGTTTATTGTTTACGGTACTTGTGTTAAAACTGTAAAAGATTTTTGTTTATATGTTGCTCATTAACTTGCAGGATAAATTTGATTCTCTCCCGCTCTAGTTTTTCCTACGGACGCACCGGCTTATGCTATGAAAAGATATTGCGGAGTTTCCTTTGTTAAAAATTATAATTTCCTTTGAGCTGTGTCTTACATTGAAGTATTAGGTATCAAACTTAGTAAATCTCTTTAATCACTATAATAAAGATGAAAGCAATTCATTTTGGTTTCGCGTTTTGTCTGTTTTTAGTTGATGTGCAGTATGCATTATTTACTTCATCAACCATATATTTATAGCTCTGCCCATCCCAACGTAAACACTTGATTGAATTTGTTAACTGAATCAGTCAATAAATCCACCTATTACATTATGATCACAAAGCTAAAGTTGAAAAGGAAATATGTATATAAAACTTGTTAAATACATCACGTCTATGAACGATAATAACTACAACCCCATGGCCCCGTCATTAGGGCTCTGAAAAATCACTGAAACGGGCCTGGAAAGGCCTTGGAAAGGCCTTGAAAAGCCTGGAATTTCTTCTGACAAAAGCATTTACATTTTCCCCTGACCCACCCCTCTCCCTACATACACTGATTGACTCCCAAAATAGTTGAAAAATGGTGATTGATATAACATCGGAATAGAAAACTTTTTTTCTCACAATAGAAACTAATGCAAACCTTTGTTAGTGTTCAGCAGCACTCAGTATGGCTTTCGCACAGGTCGCTCTATTCAGCAGGCACAAACCGATTTTCTCCAAAATATATATGGCCAATTCCACCAATTTGACAACAATTGGTCCCCAACCGTGGAAAGTGATTAAATGGGCTTAATACAAATAAATAACCATTAATTAGGTAAATTTTTTTGATTGGATGGTTCTACCAACCTGTGGAACCACATTTTTGGCATTTTTACCCCAAATCTTTTATAATTTTTTTTTCTAAATCACATTTTGGGGACAAAAATCATTTTTTTGAACTGTCATTACATGGTGGAATTGCTAAATTTCTAAATAATCATCAAAATCCAACATTTTTCATTATATGTTGTGATAGTAGGTTACTTGTACATGATTTGTGTCAAAAAATTTAGCAAAAAAATGATTTTCAGGGTGAAAGCCATAAAAAACAGAATTTTTTTGGAATGGGTACCCCTGGTGTCCACTAACGAACATTTATTTGCCTTAGGTGGAATAATTTTTTTCAAAAAAATGAAAATTATCCAATTATAACAAATAATGATAAAATGCACTGGATTTGATATGTAATGAACATTAAATGTATTGGTTAAAGTTTTTCTTGAACCATAGCAGAGAAAATGCATAGTGCCAAGGACCTATAGGAACTGGAGTAGTGTCCACTAACGAACACCCTATTTAAGGCTTTTTATGGTTTTATAAGGCAGTATTTTTAGAATGAACTTTAAATTTGACATTTATTATTGATTTAGTATAATATCAGTTTATATAGATCGATAGTTATTATTTCTGCCTAATTTTCATATGATTTATACAGCAAAATGTTCTATTGTCCACTAACGAACATATGTGTCCACTAACGAACATATGTGTCCACTAACGACCCTATTTGTCTATTAACATCACTTTGTGAGTCAGAAATGAACTAGATTCTGTGGCCATTATTACTAATCGATTTCATTATGAATAATAAACAGATTTCATTCAAAATGATGATTTCAGACCTTATTAATATGTTAAAAAATGACTCTCTGATTGTAAGAAAGTGTATCAATGAAGCCTCCATTCAAGCCAGGAATAATGGATATAATATAGGCGGGGTCATTAAACTTGTCGCTGCCATTATGATTACCATTACTGAATGGTTATTTGGCTCTAACTTTTCTTCTAGTAAGAATATTTTCACAAACTAAAAAGTGTTATCACCCTCATGTCGAGACCTATAAAGTACACAATAGTTCAATACATTATGTGCATATTTGTTTTATTTATTTCTATCTAAATTCTAATTCATGTAGAAATATGAACCATTACCTGACATGCTATTTTTGACATTTTTTTCATATTTGGGATCTATTTTTCGACCCCCTGTAAAATAATTACTAATATTCAGAATGGTTCCATACTTTGTAGTTCAATGCACATATATATGAGGTTGATACAAAATAACAAATCAACTGATTAATGTAAAATTTATTTTTGGGTACCCAGGGGGGGCCTAGGGGGCCAAATGTTGTCAAATTGGTGGAATTGGCCATATACTGATTTAAATAACAAATTATTGAACAAGACGGTTTACCTGGACTTTAGCAAAGCCTTCGACACTGTGCACCATCATATCTTACTGGAAAAGCTGGCAGCATATGGGATACGGGATATGGAACTACTTTGGTTCTCCAACTATCTCTCTCAAAGAAAACAAATGGTACAAATCAATGGTTTCAAGTCAGAGGAGGGTACGGTCACTTATGGGGTACCCCAAGGAACAATACTTGGGCCAATATTATTTACCATCTATATCAACGATCTCCACTCAGTAGTCAGACATGCCCGTATACAGCACTATGCAGACGACACGGTTCTTTTCTATAATAGTAAAAACCCTGATGATTTATATAAGAAACTTCAACTTGACCTCAATAATGTTTACACTTGGTGTGAGGTTAATAAACTATCACTTAACACTGCAAAATGTAAAACCATGTCGTTTGCACTGAGCTACCCTACGAAGAGAAAATCCCAAAATCCCACTAAGAATCTCATGTTAGGTCATTCTGTTTTAGAACAAGTATCCGAATACAAATACCTTGGCTTTATTCTTGACGAACTGCTAACCTTTAAGTCTCAAACAAAGAGCACTCTCAGCCAGGTATCAGCCAAGATTGGTTTATTATATAGAGCGAGAGAATCGCTCACAACCAAAGCCAAACATGACTTGTATAAGATGGCAATACTCCCTAATTTCGACTTTTGTGACTTTATTTACGACTCAGCTCCGAAAAGTTTGCTCCAAAAGCTGCAGTCACAACAAAACAGAGCGCTAAGGATAATATTTAACAAATCCAAATTTGAGAATGTTGATAAGGAACATAAAACCTTAAATGTTTGGCCTCTCCAAGCCCGCAGAGACAAACACATATTAGATATCTCCTTTTATCTCTCACAAAACCCGGTCAATATAGACGGCAGGAACTTGCCCACGAGGAGCCACACTAACGGCAGGAGAAACCTTATAGTTCTAAATTCAAAGTCCTCCAAGATCATAAATTCACTGATTTACAAATGTCAAAAGAGATGGAATGAGCTCGGTATTGAAGCTCACAAAATTGATGACAAAACAAATTTCAAGAAATACACAGACAAACTCTTATCCCCCTTTAATAATTAATAGCTTCTGATATGTAAATAACCTAGTACTCCTCTCTGCTGACTCCTCGTGTCCAACCACTGTTATATATGAATTCTACTAAGTGGCCGTACCCTGGTCAACGTACCCTGGTCAACGTCCTGAATTACCTAGGGAAATGGACAGGTAACTTATTATAGTGCCTAGCCACTCCCAATGGTATTTTCCTTCTACAAGCGGACCTCTCTGACGCTTACATATCTATGGACTATGTCCTAGCAACCGCTACTTAACCCTGTATATAGTATATTGTATGATGGGCAAATATATGTCTCAACCTTGTAACTTGATAACTCGATAATTTCTATGCAACCTTGAAATCCAATGAACGCAGTAACTTGATAACTTCTATGCAACCATAAATTTACTCAATTTACACAATCTAACATAAATCAGGGAATGAAAACTTATTGCTACTTATACCTTGTGCATTATCTACAATGTAACTCTAGGCAAGTTTGTAATGATTATAGGCAAATATTTTCTACTGCTTCTCATGCCTCAATTATGTTGCAGCATTATTGTCCTACCGGCTCCACTAGTACAGCCGCAAAATATGTGCCTTATATACACTGTAACTCTAGGCAAGTTTGTAATAATTATAGGCAAGCATTTTCTACTGCTTCTCATGCCTCAATTATGTTGTATCATTATTGTCCTGCCGGCTCCACTAGTACAGCCGCATATTGTGATTTGATTTAATCCCTCCATAGGAACTCACTATATTTCTAAAGAGAACCTACCGGTTCGAAAACTCATTCCTATTACATCACTGTCTCATCTACCCAGATTGTTAACTTTTGTCATCTACCATTTCATAATTATCACATTATAACACTTCCTCTTGTTATGTACCTATAATTTATTTTCATGTTCATGTTGAAACTTTATGTAAAGACAATCAAGAACGCTGGCACTCGGCGGAAGAACTTCTTAGACTCTTGTCTATCAAGATAGTCGAACTACCATATTGTACTTAAAAACAAATGCAATAAAGAATTCTTGAATTGAATTGAATAGGGAAGATAGATAGGAAATTGCTTGAAAAGCCCTGAGTGCCTGGATACACCCAGTCTAGGCCCCACACAGTCCCTTTAAACTGAGGGAAAACCTCTCGCTCCTGACCACAAAATCCCATTAGGTGGCCTACTTCAGGGCCTGGAAAGCCATTAGTGTATCACTGATATACAGACCACATCTTATTTGATACACACTGAGCCTAAACTGTAACAGCATCCACTCTACCGAAATACATCAATAAAACCAGTTAACAAAAAAAATGTGTCCATTAATCACGTTCTGATTCAGTGTATAACCATCAATCATCCATAACTAGGTCGTGGTTATGTGGAGTGTGACTGAATGAGGATGACCCAGAAATAGAAACTGGGACAATGTAATTGTAAATGCAAGGTGTTAGAGTTTGACAGTCACCAGTAGCATCATGAGTCAAATATTTTACCTGGATTAATATAAGATCAAGCAAAGTTTAATGTACATCACTTTTTCTATGGATGATCCTGAAATATGCATCTAAGGACATCATACATCTTAGGATACCATGGCTGAGAAATTGAGAGACGTGGCTAAAGGTGAGTGGGGACAGGTTATGGAGTAGGCCTATAGACCAATGGGTTGATATCAAGTACTTGGATTAGGTCGTCAGAAAACGAGCTAAAATGTACAATATGCCTTAACAAATTCTAACAAATAACTCAAACAAAAGACAAAAATGAGCGTCAAAATATAGTTTGACATAACCAAACAGATAACTTCAATCAATGCGATACAAAATATACCCAGACATACCTGGTAATTATGTATTCATTTTGTTATTGTTTAGCTTAATCAAGCAGAATTTGACTGAACAGCATCCTCACACACCTGTCTGACCCCCCATCCCCAATGCACTCTCCCTATATTCTTTAAGTAGTAATAACAGATAACGGTACCCATGTTTAAGTAGTCTTCAAGATAACCAAGACTTATCAATAGCACCACTACACATAACTATTAGAGCAGGAGGGGCTGTTGATTACGTTAAACCAGTCCCGCTCATTATACTGTCGAAAATATATGAATACAGTAGAGGGAGAGAGGCTCGCTGTATATAGGGTAGGCTGGATTGATAACTGATGTGGTAATAGAGAGCATAATAAACTTGATCTTGTTGTTTCCCATACGTTTACTCCGATGGTTTTTGACACAGCCCCAAGTTTCGCACTCAGAGGCCTGAGGATTCTCACGCTCTGAGATTTGCGGATTTGTCAACAATTTTTCCGCAAAACTCTATGAACATTATAATTATGTTTTTTCTCTCCCTAGCATATATATAATTATTAATACTAGCCTACTTAGGCCTTTGGGTTAGTTGTTTTGCTTTTGTAAAAAATAGTGGACACTTCCGTCAATTTCCAATTTAATTTTAATAGCACCCTATAAAGGTTAGCTATAGGGCCCTATATGCAACTCAAAAGCAAGTCTAGCCCAAAGCAACACAGTCATGTTTGAAAACACCCAGAGGGCAGTACGGAAACAGAATTAAACACTAGCTAACACTGACCAACATGGATTAACCACTGGACAAAGGATCTTCGAAATTGGCAGGAATTTCTGCAGATATAAAAGAGCACAGATCTCACCCATAGGCATTCAACGGTCATACATGTTTAGGTGCCACGTCTACCTATTATTACTTTTTAACTGTTCTTAAGTAACACCATGCAACTGTGTGTAATTAAGGATGTTCATGTGCATATATATATGGCTGTCTGTGGCACCGGACATCCATTGCTAGTTCTGATGGTCCTGGGTAAGACCATAAAGTGCCTTTCTGTCTCTTTTATCTGTCTCTCTCTCTCCCTTCTTCTCTCTCTCTATTTCCTGGGTATGATCATATAAACTGCCTCCCTCTCAGCTCTCCCGCCCTTGATATAACACTTCATTCAAAGTGTTGATAATTAAGGGCGTAAAGCAACCAATCTCACTCACTCACTCCATTGCTAATATTCAAAAAGAGTAGGTGAGTGAGCTTAATTGGTTTCTGTCAGCAATGGACGGTATAGGTACTGCAGGATTTAGTGAAAGATTCTCACAATAGAAACTAACTTCCCTCTCCCGCTCTGTCTTGTTCTTCCTCCATTTCTATCACAATCTCTGTCTCCCTCTTGCTTAATTACCACAACTACATGAAACTGAACCACTATATTGTATTACATTTCACTTGATCAATAATTGGGACCTTACACCAAAGTTCTAAATAAATGTCTTTTTTTTCTGAGCTTCTGAAATATGAATTATGAAGTGTCTGGCAATGTAAATATCCAAAATTCCCATACAATCATAACCGTGCACCATTATTCAATCTATTTAAGTTTTAAAATCAGCAGACCATGACTTTAGGATCGAGTAGGGTTGCTTTCAGGTTGCTAAAACTGTTATTAAATTGGTAATCAGATCATGGTTTTTTCTCTTAAAAGATTTTTTGCCAGCTGAAAGCTCTTGTCACAGGTGGCTCTTGCCACAGGTGCACAGGTGGCTCTCTGTTGTGGGTGGCTCTTGTCATTGGTGGCTCTTTTCATGGATGACTCTTGTCGCAGGCAGGACAACTCGGGGTGGCACAAGTTCAGGCAACACTAGTCTGGGCGGCTTTTGTCTGGTGGACAGCTTTTGTCCTTTCACCACTCAAAACAAATGTTAACATATGTTACAGAAAATGGAACTGATCATAATTGAAAGTCATGCACCAAGATATCTACTCTGGCCACAACAACCAGAAACTAGAAAAAAGGAGTTGCTTGTGTGTGGGTGGTGGGGGTTGGGGGTGGTGCAGGTGTGTTTATGTGGGAGGGGTGTTGACACACCTGTATCCCTTTAATTAGTTACATTAACCAACTTCACCTATTATATATTGATTTTTTTATTCCATGAAAAGGTATACAGAATTGGACAACCAGCTCTACATTGTAGGTCTTCCAAGTGAAATTAAAGCATGATATACAGAGTTTAAAGTTTTTGCAGTAAATGTTTGCTTCTGATCATCTTATACAAATTTTTAATGTAGGTTGTTTGAATTAACCTTTCAATTTGTTGATGATGTAATTTACACTATAACCTATAGACAATATTCGTTAAATTGGCTGCTTGATTTACCCTGCCAATTTGCTATAGTTACAATATGTAATGTGTGGCTGACATTAGGGACTGTTCATAATTAACCACTGGGGCGAGGGGAGAATTTGCAAAAGATTCTTGTGCAAAATTGTATATGACCACCCCCTTAAAGTCTTGTGCAAAATTTCTTGGCCCCCACCTCCTTGAAAGTTTGTGCAAAATTCCATGATCCCCCCTACATGATTGTAGGTCTGAGTCTGTGCAAAAAACACTTTTAGAGTCTGCACAAAAAAAGGTTCCTCCCCATAAATTTCCCCTCCCCTCCCCTCCAGTGGTTGAAAATGAACAGTCCCTTATTTACAAGATTAACAGTGTTCAAGGAAATTATGATAGGATAAATTGATTATGATAACTGAATCATGTAATTTTAAGTAAGAAATACTAGATATTCAATACCTAAAATCTATATCGGATAAGTTGATCTTGAATACCAGAGGTCTTTTCTTAATTCCCCCCCAGGGTCTTTTGATTATAAATAGGGATCAAGGGTAGACCTATATCATCAAAATATTTTCGAAATCCTTCAAGGTGCAGAGAGAAAATCATTCCATAATATTGCCATTCTATAGATATATGATTTCCTTACTGTTTCAGGATAAGGCGGCATTACTTTTAGTTTTATACCTTTGCTATAAGTCCTCTTAATACAATTTTTCTATGGTCAAAATTTTCAGATTTCAAGGACCTATTAAGAAAAAAGGTTAGACTGACAATATGAATGCATCTTAAACCCTAAATGTTTTCTTATGTTCCAGTGCTCACCTTTGCCAACCCGACATATGTGATAAACAGACTACGCCATGGCAGCCAGGAGGATGAGACTCAACTCACAGAAAATACAGCAGACAGCGCCACAAGAGGTGGTGGGGAGGTGGAGCAGAACAAGGAAGTGCCACCTAATCGACAGAATAAGAAAGCAAAGGATGGAAAGGATAAAAATGCAGAGGAGACCTTCACAGTGGATGATGCTGTCAATAAAATAGGTGTTGGCCGGTTCCAGGCCTATCTATTTATTGTTCTGGGACTTTTAAGGGTTGATACTGTTTTTATTATGATTTTTTGTATCATGTTTTAGAGTTACCAGGATGTTTATTTCAGCTGCTAATGCTGAGAGAAATCACACTAACTGGTACATTCCCCTGTTCTTTTCCAATATAAGCAATGGATCCTTAACATGCATAGTTCCACACACAGTCATATATCCTTGCCGACCGCTGACAGTCAGAAAGCCCTGGGGTGGGGTAGAACTTAGTACACCTGCACACAAAACTTGCATGCCTCTGGATAATAAAGCCAGCACTTTCAGCCACTGCACCATCCCTGCCCTGGAATGTGATAAAATACTCTACAGAAGATATAGGTAGAACTAACCTAGTTTCTCCTGTTTTGCTTGTTCTCCACACATGGGAAGGCGTAGTAATCCACAAGGCAGAGCAGAGTGGATTGCAAAACGCAGCATTGAGGGCATGAAAACGGATAACCAGACTCGCCTATGCATGGAGAACAAACTGCCTATGTTAATCCAATGGGCACTCCATTCTCGACGCTTTCAGAAGTGAAATAAAAAAGGGAATACATGACATAATGGGAGGAGTTACCCATTCCATCCAATGCCATCAGGGATTTAAAGTACAGGATAATTAAGGAAAAGGGTTTTTCATGGAGGCACATGCATTTCAATTTTATTACATTTCATGTACATTATTAAGGGGCGGATCTAGGGTCTAAAATGAGGGGGGGGTCCAAGATAAAAAGGGCACATCAGTCTATTCTCCAAAAATGAGCCAGAGGGGCACAAATGCATACAAGGGAGAGATCATCAGAAAATGTTACTTTGATATACCAATTATTCATATTTGTCTAATTTAGCAGATGTTACCAAATTTGTGGACCTGCCTAATGCCTAATTCTGAAAATCTGACTGACTAGGGGGGTTCGAAATTTTGAAATTTAAGGTGCCATTTGGAGGCATTTGGCGCTTTTTGAAGCACAAAATACAGTATTTAATCACACATGAAAAGTGATCATTTTATTTCCATTATTTATTTTGACTTTTAAAAACTAGGGATGCAGTTTGCATGGACCTGAGAAACACAAAACATACAACACATACTGGCCGTTGACCATGTATACAAATTGTAGGATGTGGAATTATCTTTAAAAATCAGTTGTGGCTACTGTTGCAAGTGATGTAGGGGTGAAGTAGGGTCAGGGGGCATGTTGCCCCCCAAAATTGTAAAACCTGAGGAGTGAAAAGGTGTATTCTGGGAGCATTTTTTTTATCATAATTAGCCAGTTTTGTTTGTATTTAAAGATACAAAACAAATAATTAGGAGGATAATCTCAAAGGCAAATTTAACTAATTGACATTGAATCAAAATCTCCCTCAAAAGATGAAATCACATGTATCCAATGTCACATTGGGTTACCAGATCAATGGAGTATGGCTGTACTTCCTGCAGGCAGGCCTGCCAACAATAGGACAAATGTAAGGCAGCATACTTTAATTTTCTCTACCACCAAGTGATTGTCCACATGATGTATGAATGTAAGACAAACATAAGAGGGGGAACTAAAGTCTAATATTCTTCTAATATTTCTTGTTATAAGTAATCTCACAATATATTATAAAGTGTATATTAATTTGTATGTGACGAAAGATTTGCCGCATATTTTGTCTGTTAACAGAAACTTAGGACATGTTTGTACTATGATATTGTTGGCATGTAATATAAATATTATGTTGTTGTCTTCATTATTGGTATAATCAGTAATTTTATAATACATTTTTACAGTATACAGGAGGTACAGGATGTATTTGCTTTGTTTATTATTGGTATAATGAATATTAGTATATCACCTGTGTTCATAATTGGTATAAACAGTAATTTTATATTACTGTTTCACAGTGTACAGAGGCTATGGAGATGTTATTGCTGGCTGTGCTGGCACCACTACTAAGGTGTGCTTGGCTCCTCTCTGAGGGACAGGTGGCACTTATAACGACGGTAAGTATTCCACTCTCTTCGAGGTGTAGTAAACTGTGTATTCATGTACTCAAATATTCATTATAGGCCTTTATAACCATTGCATCTTGATATACTTGTAATGTCAGGCCCTATATGAATTGTGAGAATATCATTTAAAATCAAATATATATGACAAAATGAGGTATAACATATGATCTGAGTAATAAAACATTGTAATGATATTAGACAGTTGTCAATGTTATTCTCCTCCTTAAGCAGACTCTCCGGGTCATTACAAGTACAAATTTGGGGGTTACCTAGCTCCTAGCAATAAGGAGTCCACAGGGAAGCAGCCTCTACCAATGTATAAATGTGCAACACTTCAGCTTTATACCTTCCTTCCTCAGGTCGTCTTCATAGGAATGTTCATAGGATCTGCTGCAGGAGGAGTCATCTCTGATATATTTGGCAGGAAAGTGGTAAGCCATAATTCATTTGTTACACATTCACAACTATTTGGATAAGTTAAAAAGTTCATGTTTTTATTAAGATGTCCTGTGCTTATAAATGATTTGAGTGAAATCTGACATGCATGAAATGGATATTTTCCAAATATTCAGTTTTAGCCCAAGGTTTTTCCTTGGTCTTTGGGGCTTAAATTGATCTCCATTGGAATGTAAATTGTTGTGTTTTTTCTTGCATATTTTAACCCATAAAAATTGCATTTTAAAACCCATAAAGAATTATATTGTATTGTATACAAGTGTCCAGAGTTCTAGTTTATATTCTACTTGGACCAAATGAATAATATGATTAAATAAAATTGATTTAAAAAAGTACACAATATGGCTTCAGGTGGCCTTGATGTCTGCAGTGTGGGTGGGCTACATGGGATTCCTAACTGCTTTCAGTCCAAGCTACCCATGGGTACTCATCCTTCGTGGCCTTGTTGGTGTCGGTTTGGGTGGATCCATTCAAACGTAAGTTGTTTTTAACAGGGAAGTGTATTATACTTCCCAGTTCTAAGGGAGCAATTTTTTGGCTGCTTTTGCTTCTGTCATGGGGGTTTTATTTAAAATGACTGTTCCAAGAATTATTTCTTTTATGATCAGAATGATTCTTTTTGGTATTTATCCCACCCACTATTTATCATATATTTTTAGTTGTTTTCCACCAATTGTGTTGGCAGGTGGAGGTTAGAAATATTTGCCCTTTGTCTTCGTTTTTGTGGATACTGCATTCCTGTTTTCTAGACAAGGTATATGAGCAATTCCACCAAAAGTGTGCCATTTGGGCTGAAAACAACAGCTCATCCAGAGGCCAAAATACTTATCTGACATTATTTTCTTCAGTATTTTTGGATGCAGGGGAGAAAAATCGTCTAGGGGGAAGGTATCTTCTCTTTTTTTAATCATAAGGCCAACGAAATGCACCTCTCAAAAAAACGCATGTTTTCATATCCAAACCACTGTTTAAAAAATATTAACCAGTAATTTCGAGGAAAAACTCATTATTCTGAAATATTATGTTGTTTTGATTGGGGGGTCTAAATTATTTTTTTGAATATATAGACCTAGAAAAACTTAAAATGAAAGCACCCTTACCACCATTACTTAGGGCATTGTTTATTGTAGGTACATCCATTATATTCATTGAAAATTCTCCAGCTAATTCTTCCCAGCTCAATAATGGGGTAAGGATGACAAGAAAAGTGTGTTGGAATGTTAATGTCGCCGTAACGGGGTTATCGATTTCCTCAATAAATAAATCAATATTAGCATGAACTATTTTCTGTAAGCATTATAATGTGTAAGAAACACTAGTAAAAATAAATAAATAAAAAAAATGTTTTTGAACTAATTGAGTTAGGGACCACAAGCATAACACAGTATATCGCCGTAACAGGGGTCTAGAAGGCAACCATGTCGCTGTAACGGGGGTCTAGAGGGGGTGGGGGTCTGGAGGGTGATTGAAACTTTTTTTTCTAAAATTTCCCCTACTAATTTCGCCTCTAAATACCTAAATATAACTTATATTTACCTCCATAAACAACCGAAACAAGTATACAAATCAACTTAACAGGAAAACGAGAGGGAGACAATCTTATTGATATGTTTGTACATATTCTAGATATAATGGATTATATGTGTATAATGGGCCAGAGGGTCAATGACCTATGACCTTTGCTGCGGCCATTATTACCATTACCATTACTGAATGGTTATTTGGCGTAACTTTTCTTCTATTTGGAATATCTTGACAAACTAAAGAGTGTTATGACCCTTATATCAAGACCTATCAAGTACATACTAATTTGAAACATTATGCATATATTTTTATTATTTATTTCTAATAAGGCGAAACGCGTCAGGAACGCCAAATAAACCTACAAAATGCCAACTTGATTCATTCCCATGACTGTTTTTGTTGAGTTGCTTTTCCATCATTTTTTTAATTTATTTCTAATTTCAATCGTCATTTATGTTGAAATATTTACCTTTCCCCTCTTAACGTTCCCAATTTCGTCTATATTAGCAGCAATATATCTAGTTTATGTATGAGAAAAATTGAATCAATGGAAGCAATTTTAAAAATAGATTAAAATTTTCAGCCCTGAATGGCCAAATGACGAATTTTTGGTGGAATTGCTCATATGCTGACTTTTGTTTTATGTTTCTGATGCTGGTTACTGAAGCAAAATTACATAATTAATTTTGTTAAAACTGTTTTTCTACTGAAACATAGAAGTTTGGTTGTCAGACTTTGAACTCAATCCTCATGCATATAAGCTAGTAGCCTAACATATTGATATGTTGTAAAGGTATCAATGATTTATATATCAAAATTTATGATAATCATTTTTATTTCCAGATTTACCTTGCTAGCTGAATATATGCCAACAAAAAAGCGAGCCATTATACTCATATCTTTTGGTGTAAGCAGGAATTATAATAAGATTGAACAACATTGATCAAAATGTATAACTTTTAAGAACCTAATGAAGAACAAGACAACTCGAAAGTTCTCACAACATCACATGAATTTTGTAGATCTGGGATGAATCATATTAAATCTCTTACATTTACAAAAATGGCAGAAATGTAACTGTTATATTTCATGTGCATCCACCAGATGAATTGGGGGATTGGCACGCTTTTGGAGATCATGCTGGCCTATTTTGTTGCTCCCACCATGGGGTGGCAGTGGCTTGTCGCCCTGACTGCCGTACCTATTTTCCTTGTTTTAATACCTGCAATGGTAAGTGTTTGAACCTATACATATGGCCTGAGGGCATCATTAGAGGATTAAGGACCAACATTGAGGGGCTGTTGGTGTACTGTTTGGTGTATAATCTTGAGGTGAAAGCACAAATACACAAACAATACATCTTCGGTTGGATTCATGTTAGGATTCTGCACAAAACAGTGTACCAGCAGTCCTTCACTATTGGTCATTAACCTATTATATAAAAGGTGATTGCCAGTGTTTTGTCATGGATGTTCTCAGAATCTTCGATTTTTCCAACTATTTTTCTGCTTCGTACAGTTCTGTAAACGCTTTACCTACTAAACTATATAGGGTTTGTGAAGTTATCTAGAGCGGCTCCTACCAGTGTCTGGTTATTCATGTGCTTGCCCATCGTTCCCAGTCATTCACATGCATGTTCCCTTGTGGCTATGATGTGTTCAACCCATTATATACACATACTTACACAGAACTACCCGGGATTCGAGGCGGGAGTGAATATTCACCGATGACGGTCAAGGGACGGTAGTCCCGCGACCGTCCTCGGGAATATTCACAACGCCAAGAATCCAAGGTTGTTCTGTGTTTATTTCACCCCGCACACTAAACTAATGTTAAAATAACATGATCTACAACGATTTTGAGAAATAAATTGTTAAATAATTAGTTCTTTAGCTTGATTCACTTCGAAAACATGGCTCCGAAGAAGGACCAGAACTGGCAAAGATCGGAAAGCACGCATGCGCACAGTGTACCAAAAACTAAGTCGGCCGTGTATTGCTCACGTGCAATGTCGCATCAGTTACTGACCAGCTAAACAATATACAGAGCCTATGTTATTTCTATGGACTGAGCATATCGAGGGTGAAATAATGTATGATATTTTTAGCTGACAATTAGGTTTAAATGGTATGATGCCTTGACCTTCTGAATTCAAACGTAAAAACTTTGATATATAATATTATAATATTATAGTTATCGATGTATATACATATTCCGTATGACATTGTTAGCTGAGAAGGTAGCTTTAAATGCTAATGTTAACTGTTTCAGTCAGTGCGGTAAAACTTAAAGTAACATTGGTTTACTAAGCACTGGATAAATTTGGTCATGGTCTTAATAATGTCTTTTAACACAACAGTTTCCTGTTTCAGTCAGTGCCAGAGTCAGCACGCTACCTGGTGGCAGCTGGGGAGAAGGAGAAAGCAATCAACATCTTGTCTAAGGCAGCAAGGTGGAACAGAGCTTCACTACCTAAGGGCACGCTCATACAGACCAAAGAGGTAGTTTTTTATTACATACATATGTAGACAGTTTGCAACTAGAATCAGCTGTGTTCCAACCAAATGGCATGAAATTGATGTGGCTAACAGTAGTGTTCAACTGCTCAGCTAAATGACTGCACAACATTCAGTCTAAAGTTCTAGAAGCCTAGTGACTTAAGCAGGGCAGAAGCCTAGCTAGGGCCAACTTAGTGCTTAGTTTTAGGCGATTAAAGTTGAAACGTGTTTCTTAACCAAACATTAGCAAAGACTAACATAACCAGGATCCCAGCCTTGAGACTTGTCTGTTGTGAATTGAACTTGTCTGCAGCAGGATGTCATGCAGTATAAAATCCTAGTCTTGTTCATTTACAAAGACATTAATGTACCATTATGTGTTCATTACATTGTGAAGGCTTTTTCATGCATCTGCTAAATTAACAAAAATGAAATACAAAATATAGAAATATACCCCATTCCTCAGCTGAACAACACTAATAGGCATGGAATGGAAGACCAGATTTTAATCTGAAGTGTACCACCTGTTTTGTATCTTGTAGTGGGTTTTTTTTACAAAATAAAGAATTCATTATTATCATTAATGGAAACCAAAGTAATGCCATGTTGATAGCTATTTTTGTTTAGTTCTCTCTCTCCATATTCAAATATCATATTACTGTAGCCCTGAGTGACCTTGGGTGGTTGATGACAGTGTAAGTGGACAAGGTAGTACTGGTTGCTCTGATGGTAGAGAGCCACACATGTAGTAGAGGGGTTGTTCGTTTGATCCAGCAGGCCATGGTTTTCTACTTGGAGGCACTCACATTGGTGCTGTGACCAGGATTTTACGATACATCACCAAATCAATCAGAAAACAGAAGGACTATAAACAGAAATAATGAACATTAACTTTGTAGTTTAAAGGCTAACTTGCAATAAGTACAAAAACAGTTGCCTATAAATATAAAGGAGTAAGGTGGTAGAACAACTCATTTCCTTGAAATACCACCTGGCCTTAAATAACTGCTGGGTCGTGAATTTACCACTGGGTTTTTTTTGGTTTTTTTAAACAAATTTTATTGACAATTTCAAATTCGTGATACGTTTCATGTCATCGAAAACTTTACAAATATACAATTCAATTAGCTATAAGAATTTAACATCAGTTTAACATTATTTCTATATATTGCATATGCTTTTTATGGGAAATGCATTAAGTTCTATTTTTGAACACACCACAAATGTTCTCTCACCCATCCCTGTTCATTATCACCAAATACACCATTTCATTCCATTATAACATTGCTAATTATATACTGACCCCAAACTACTACAAGTACTTGTACTGATGGAATGTAGCTGTAATCTACTCAGGAATAAGAGGAAGACTGGAATACAGAATTTACACAATCCAGCTACAAAAGGCTAATGTCATTGTAGCAACCCTGATTAAATAATATGCTAAAAATAATAAATATTGACCTGTGACAGGAGAAGCAGGGTGCACTGAGAGAGTTGTTCAGAGGGAAGCTGTTTAGGAACACACTACAGACCTGGTTTATATGGTTCGGCACTGCCTTCAGTTTCTATGGTATAGTGCTCCTCAGCTCTGAGCCCCGCCTCCTCAACCACCCAGAGACCTGCTCCTCAGCTGGTGAGTAAACCTGTTTTTTAATTCATCCCCCCAATGCAATTTCCATAGGATCAATATTAATTAGGATAATATGTCTTTTTGCAGTGTGACAGACAAATGACTTACATCACCCAGTCATGTTACCTATTTATTTTCTTCCTGCATTTTGGTTAGTTGAAAAGCATAAGTAGAAAGCAGCCAAACAAAAATACAATGATGGCCTCAATGACTGTGTGCTCCACAGTGAGCTTTGTTATTAGTTTGGGTTGTACAATATCAATTTTGAATCATGTATAAAGGTTCATATTTCAATAATCATTGTTGGAGGAGTGAAAATAAACACAGAACCTACCTTGGTCATGACCGACCCCATGTTCAATCTCGCCTTGAATCCAGTTAGAGCTTCTCACTTGGGCTGTCCCTTAAGTTCCTGTTTTGTTTCTAATTTCAGGAGCAAAGATCCTTGAGGCAGAAGAGTCATGTCGTTGTGTGCCTGTTACTAAGGAGCATTATGTAACCACCATTATCACTTCATTTGGCGAGTTTGCAGGTAACAATCCTTTACTTCTGATGCACTGGAAAAAAATCCTGGATTTACCTTTTAAATCCTAATCCAATCCTCACTAAATCCACATACTTAGGAAATAAGTGTGCATCCACACACTCATAGTGCATCCGTCTAAATCCTAGTGCATCCAGTGTAAATCTGAACAGGGTGGCCATTGTTTACTCAAAAATCAGTATCATCCATTACCCACCAATTGGATTGTTGTGGTCCAGCTTGCTCTCCTTGTTGTTTGCATTACAATGCAATACACCACCACTATACCAATGACTGGTATAATATATATGAGACTATTGTAGATGTATATATATAATTGTGCAGCTAAATTCTAGCCCAAGCATCAATTTACCTATATGTTTTTGCAGGTAAAATTCATGGTTGATTGTACCCGTATAGACTTACTTCAAGAGGCGGTTATTTTGCCTTTTTAAGAAAATGCATAGGCCCTATGCTTTATTTCCTTGCTATGGGTGTTCAGTGACCCATCATCAAGGCAAACTATTGAGTATTAATTACAAGGGCAGTAGCAGTGGCAAGCCAATTTTTTCCAAAACACAGAGAGGGTGGCTGAATGAGTTTAGGGACGGGAAGTTGTCTTCCTAGATAAATGGTTATCAACCTTTGTGCACACATGTGCTGGGCAGTAGATGCAGTTCATTACCTAGAATGCAGCACAAAAATATTGACTTCATTGGGATTTAAATTTACTCATTAAACTCATTAAATTTACTCATTACACTCTTATCATCATACACAGTATTTATTACTACAACAATGTAATCTCAGTTTCATTGTAGCATGCACGTTACAGGTTAAAAGCATGGTTCTGGCTAATTTGTGTGATGAGGAAGGTACTACTGATGAAAACCATTTTAGACTGGGTATAATGTGCAAAATATTTAAGCATAACTGTATGTGTTGATGGGGGAAAGGTTGTTGCATATTCTCTGTGGGGTTACATGGCTGAAACAACAGCTTGGGATTAAGCATTCGGACCACCAATTAAAGAAGTTAGAGTTGCGGCAACAATCCTCAAAACGTAAGGCTGGGAATATTGGTACAGATCATGGAATAAGACCGCAGACTGCTGTAGTATGAGCCAATTACTTCATAAACTAAGGTTGACTTATCTGGTGGTTTAATGTTAGGGAAATGGTTCCCTTTGCTTCTATGCGGTCTCACTCTGCTCAGCATACAGCTGTAGATTCAACCCATTCAACAGAAATGAATGCTACTTAATATATATCCACTTACAATTTAAATTCACTTTAGGATATGCACAGAGACAAAGTCTCACAATAAAATTAGCCATGAGTCACAAAAATCACATTTTTTAAATGTTTTTTTATATATTTATGTTATTTTATATAAAAGATATAGAAGTACTTATTTAATGTATTAAGGGTTGGCTATTGGAATATTGGAATTTTTGTTTTGTGACTTATGACTCATTTTCCTGTGAGACATCACACATGCCCTGTTCTAATGGAAAACATAGAGATGTCCATAGTAATTCGAGTGTAAAGTAGGGGAAAGAGTTGTGAATAAGACTATTTCAGGCACCCAGCGGAAGACTTACCTAGACACCTGTCTATTTAGAATGTTGGATCACCTAACTGTAAATAACATCTGTTGCAATAAAAGAATTCTTGAATTGAATTGAATATTCACAGCTTCTTGAACTATGATGCTTATATAGAATGGTTTTTGAATATTCAAATGATGGGACAAACCACTGGCCGCCCATGGCGTAGAAAGAGGAGAAGAAATGCTCTAGAAAGACAAACCAGCTTCATATACCTAAGCCCATCATAGGCAGTTAGTGTTTATTTATTAACAATTACTGCATAAACACATGATGGGTATGGGCGTAAGTTTGTCCTAAGAGAAATTATTTCTTCTCCTTTTTTCAATCCATTCCTGTCCAGTAGTAGATAATCCGACCCATGTAATGGTAATTCTTTTAAAAAACAAATAACATATAACAGAGATATTTAGACAAAAATGTAGTCAAGCTTCTGGTTACAACCAGGTGCTCTTTTGCCGGCCTACTTCAGCTCTTTACCTCCGACTTCTTCATTTAAATCTCCTAGCAGAATTACTTGGTAATTCACAATCGCAATCGTACACTATATTATTTGCTCAGTTGGGTTTAAAGTGGCTATGGACACTGTTTGACTATATGTCATTTAGAAATATGTTTGTAGTTTTCGATTACCTGCACAAGTAAGAACATTTGTGTGGAATACCAACTCTATATATTCCTTAGATTAATTGATATTTGTTAACGAAGAATGTGGCAGAGATTCCATTGAGGAATTCAAATCTGAGAGAGAAGTAACTTGACCATAAGGTGGTGCCCTCAGTGCATGGTGAACTAGGAGCGAGGCAGGAGTTACATAGTGACATATCTACCCTGTCCCATCCAGCTGGTATCACTTAACTCATTAAGATAAGAGGTGTCTGGGACTTTCCCCTCACCAACCGAATTGTGTCTGGCAGTTGGGTAGGGTGACTCCAGCACCCTACGAAATTGGAGTTTTAAACTCTTAAATACACACAATATATGTAATTCCTACATTAATGCTCCAGGGTATACATTACAAATATACTAATCTAGAACATAGTTGAAATTCAGGCAAACTTTCCCCAAATCGGGAGCTCAGTGGCATGTGTCACTTTAATAGGGCGGAAGATACTAGGCAAAAATGACGGTATCAGAAGCATTGGTGTAGGAATCAAAATATTTGCCACAGCTTTCCCCTACTTTGTCAAGCACTTTTGATCGGCTAGGTGGATTAAAAACTGTTGACTTGCTACTGTGAATCCCAAAATGAATCTGGGGAATGGTGAATGTGTGTAGACGAGGTGTGGGCATACATAAGATATCTATATCTAGTGCATACGCATGGTAAATGTAAAACCAACAATACCCTTATGTCAGACCCCAAACTCGGACTTTGTGCTTGCAGGGAATATTATTACTGTAAAAACATTATCATCAAAGCCCAATCCTATTACTAAATGTTTGGCTAACAGTACTCGATTCCAATGATGAAGAAAACGATTAGCTTTCATACCTGATATTCTGGTCATCCTGACAGTTTCCGTATCCAGCAAGCAATGCCTGCCTGCCACCGTTGGTTGGTAATGGACGGTACTGATTGTTGAGAAAACAATGCCCATCCTGTTCAGATTTACACTGTATTTACGGATATAAGGATTTATAGACCTTACCTTACTTGTCACTAGTGACCTTAGCAGCAATCCATTATGACCTCCATTTTGGACAGGAATCAAGCCCGGTTGTTGATAATACCCATTATCAACAATTCCCAACATTATCTCCCTGTCCTCAATGTCAATCATTTATCACATAATATCGCAGGATATGGCCCAGTTCAGAGGACATTTTCCCCACTACAATCATCCGAAATTAGTTATTATGTCCAGTATATGTCAGTCAGAGGGCTGCACAATTAGGTAACAGTTCAAAAGCATTATTTCTAAAAGTGGAACTCTAAGCCTCCACATGTATGTGTTTCTTCTTACCTCTACCTATTCCCGTAAATATCATTATTCAATATATCTCCTGACTTACCATTGGTGGAGACCCTAACTGAGAATGTACCTCCTGCAGCCATCCCCATCATACTGGTGACCATGGACACAGTGGGCAGGCGCATCACGCTGGTCATCAACTTCCTGGGAGCTGCTCTCTTCTTCCTGCTCATCCAGCTATGCACCAGCTCAATGTGGATGACCATATTTATATTTGCTGTGAGGGCCTTCTCCAGTGCCATCTTTACCACTGTTTACATCTATACATCTGAAGTAGGCCTATTAAAGCTGCACTAAAATCTAATATCACTCTAAAACTAAATATTTTCTACATTTTGTTTCATTCTATTCCAACCCATCTAAAGGTAATTTGACCAAACATTTGGAGGATTTTGTCTGGTTGTTTTGGGGCTACAGGGTTACATGAAAGTCCACATAAATATTTCAGACACCCATCAAAATCCTTTCCTTAATAATATATAATGTATCATGTACTATGAACAATATTCTCGACCTCATTATTGTCTTGTTGTTTGAGAGGATTAATGAAGATTTGCTGATGCCCTGATCCCTCTACACTTAATAAATACTACTCAAATAAATTAAATATGATTTTTTTACCACCTATAGGCATACCCTACCACGCTGAGATCCTCTGCTATTGGGTCCTCCAGTGCCTGTGCCAGGATTGGAGTCATGATCACACCCTTTGTGTCAGAGGTAAAGTCTGAAAATAGTTTTGTAAAACCTTATTCTGGATGTAATTAGAACTGTTGCATTAACCTGAAAAATGTGCCCTCCTCAGTGGTATAGTATAGTTTAGTATAAAAGTATACATAGTAAGTCAGTGGTTGTATAACCCATAATGACATTGCTGAAAGAGATATCATTATTTTGGGGGGTTCTGCATAACACATTATTTTAACAATCTGGGGTGCTTGAGTGGTAGCCAAATGATCAAATATATTTTCTGGTATGATAGGCTACATACAACCTCATTGATGACAATAACAAGAGCAATGCAGGCAACACTTGAGCACCCCATATTATAAAGATCTCATAAAACACCTCATGTATGACAATATCTCATGGAATGCCCCCCCCCCCCCCCCAAATAATAAGATCTCATGCAACCAGCCCCGTAGCTGTAAAATTGTCCTTCAGATCAAATTTTGGGTGACAACATGGAGACTACCTTATCTACCTGAAAGAAAGAACATACTTGGTGTGGAATGACCATGACTGGTGCCTTTGGGCCAAATCATATTCATATTCATATTGTTATTAAATATATCTACTTGTTATTTAGGTGTTGTTGGACCACTCACTGCAAATGGCCATGTGTGTGTATGGAGTTGTTAACATACTATGTGCAGTATGTTCTGCTTTACTTCCCATAGAGACCAAGGGCAAGGCAATGGCAGTAAGTGATCCTCACTAAAACTAATACTCACCCCTCTCTTTCCTTATCTC
This sequence comes from Sthenelais limicola, assembly GCA_942159475.1. NCBI lineage: Eukaryota > Metazoa > Annelida > Polychaeta > Phyllodocida > Sigalionidae > Sthenelais > Sthenelais limicola. The sequence continues at coordinate 61,835,713 of OW804097.1, read as the reverse complement.
ATTCCTTTCTCTTCTCCCTCTCTCTGCCTCCTCTCTCTCCTCTCCCTTCACTCTCTCTTCCCTGTCTTCTATCTCTTCTCCCTTCCCCTCTCTCTCTCTCTCTCTGTGTCTCCTCTCCCTTTTTCTCCATCTATTTTCTTTGTCTCCTCTCTCTTCCCCTCTCTCTTTTCCTTTCATTCTCTTCCTTTTCTCTTTCCCTTTCCAACTTTCTCCTCCATTCTTGTTTACCATTACTTACAGTTTTACAGGGTATTAATATACATACCATTTGAATATCTTCCATATATTTTTTAAATTCTACAAATTTAAATACCACTTTCAAATTATAATTTTTATCTATCTCTTCTCACAGCAATCAGCAGAGGTGGAGTTGGATAACCTGCGACAATAGGATTCATAGTAGGACAGCAATTATCTGGAAACTCAATTTCATGATATTAAGTGTATAATCAGATAAAGACTGATCTGTAGCCTACATTATTGATATTGTATATTGGTAAATATCACTCTAGTCAACAATTTAAAGATGTAACAGACTGGTAAATCATTTTGTGGTTGTTTCACACCAATTAGTAACAGTCACAAAACCAGAACAGGACATTTGATGTTGACTAAACAAAATGAATCCCTCCCTCCTTACAGCCCTCTGCTACTGTCACTAGGGCAAGTATTGTATAATTATATGCTGTGTAGTGGCTCCCCGTGTTTTGTGTTTACCATATCAACTATACTACCTGTACCATTGTGGTCATTTCTGCGCTGACCTCACTAAGGACATGTGTGATTTTTCAACTGGATCATCCTTGAGTTTGTATTATGTTTTCATGTTTCAACTGCCATAGTTATAATGAGATCTACCATATAAACTGGGAGTGACTCATGCCAAGGCCTGAAGAAAGGATGCATCTGATTGGCTGAGGATTGATTATTTCTGTTATTTTATTATATTTATATGAATTATTCATAGTAAATAAAGTCAAATGAATGACACGGCAACCCACAAATTCAGAAACATTGCTGTTTTCATTAAGTTGTTTTTCGGTACATTCCGATGTTTCAAATTGCAGTGTGTCTTCAATCAGGATTCATAGCAAATGTTTCTTGATTTTTACGGTGCTGCTCAGAGGCGTCTTCTGCCTTTTCCTAACGTTAAACCCCTAGCTGCATGTTTGTAATTGATAACTGACTGAAACCCTGCAGGGTATCACCTTTTGATCACCTGCCATGATGCCGGAACGAAAATCATTTTGTAGCCATATTTTGAGGCTGAGCTGATGGCCTATAAAGTTGAAAAACGGTGATTGAAATAAAATCTGAATATAAGACGTGTTAAATAACTTAATGAAATGCTACATTGTTAAACATTTCAACATCAATAAAAACAGTTAACAAAACAATGTGTCCATTAATCACGTTCTGATTCAGTGTATAACTCCATCCATAACTAGGTCGTGGTTATGTGGAGTGTGACTGAATGAGGATGACCCAGAAATACAAACTGGGACAATGTGAATGCAAGGCGTTAGAGTTTGACAGTCACCAGCAGCCTCATGGGTCTAATATTTTACCTGGATTAATATATGAGATCAAGTTTATTGTATATCACTTTTACTATGGATGATCCTGTAATATGCCTCTGAGGAGACCATACATCTTAGAAGACCATGGCTGAGAAATTGAGAGATGTGGCTAAAGGTGAGTGGGGACAGGTTATGGGTATTTAGTACCTGGGTCTGGTCGTCAGAAAATGTACAAGGGAGCTTGGTTTCTGTCAGCAATAGACGGTAGTATACTGCTGCAGGATGTGGTGGAAGACCAGCTGTAAAAGCTGGACTAAAAGCCTAGTAAAATATCAAATCTAAACGGAAATATGATACTACAAGGATCGCCATAAGGTAGAAGTTTGTTGTGGATGATATGGTTCACTGACCATAAAAAGGGGGCGGATTAATATATAAATAGGAGCTGGCAATATGTTTCTTAGAAATGATAAGGAGGAAGGTACCACAAAGTGTACATTCGTATTAGATGGGTCAAGTTGTTAGAAAATTACCTAAATTTAATACAAAAATTAAGTTCAAAAGACTGTAATCGAGCAGATTATTTTCTCAACGCAGACAAAAATAAATTATATTCAGATATACCCAGTAGTTTTAATCATTATTCAGCCTAATGTAGTAGAATGTACTAAATGCACAGAGCTTATATTTTTCAACCGCCAAAGCCAGCAGTAAGTGCGCCGAAAGTGCTCATACTGGGAAACCATGGATATTACAGAATATAGCTAAACATGATACCATAAAAGGGAGTAACACAAAGTACTTGGGAAAAATAAATCAAAAGGTTAGAGATTACATCAGGGTGTGAAGAATCATCTAGGATTGTATGTGCCAAGATGGCAGGCTTAAAGAAATAAAAGTTGATTGAGATTTGACCTACAGTTTACTAGAAGTGTACAGAGCTGCCGAGTGTACATTTTCTGACGATTTGAGCCATATATGTGTTCATCCATGCCCGGTTGCTAATGAGACTAATAGAAACTGTAGGAGCATGAAGATACAAGCCTTAAAAATACACTCTCAGCTATGCATGCAGAAATCTGCGCAATTTTTCCTTTTGCCACATACACCAAGTATATGATAAACCCAAACATGTCCCTGAATATCTAAGAATTCCGAATCCATTAAAAGCATGTAAATAACAAAAGAAGTGGTGCATTATGCAATCGGTGCGCACCGAATGGACGTTCATTGGATCGTCTCTCAACCAGATATTTCACAGGGATTCCTCCCTTGTTAGCATACGTCATATATTGGAAATGAGGGTGCACTATATGCTAATGATCTCAGTTGAATTTTAAGTGCCAATCGTCAGACCATAGTCATTTATACATGTCTATAATTATGTCCCTACTGGTGATTCATTGCTCATTGAAGCACAAACCATTCACATTAAGTTACTAGGTAGACAAAATGATTCCCAAAATGGAATTTTCATAAATCAAGCCCCTTGAATCCCGCTCCCATAGAGATTGGCCTGGCCGCGGTGCTGTTGTGTTGACGAAAATGGCAAAAGTACAGAAGAAAACCGTTGAAAATACACCTTATACTAGGTGGCGCGCTCAGCAATTTAGGATAGGCGAATTGAAGTTTCAATAATAACAAACAGTTGGAGTAGGAGGATAAGCATGCTAGAGTATGAGACACTGTTCACTTAGTGAATATAATTGTCCGCGACCCAAAGGCCTTGGACAATCCTTATTCGTCTCTATCCTACACAAAGACCCTGCGCACACGCATGCATATGTGACTAGGGGTTCCCCACTACCCCTCCTGTCCAGAATGGGCACTTACAGGCCAGTCATATGCAGTAGTATGCAGAGCAAAAACCGATACCGAATTTGTTACTTTTAAACACTGTCTGGGTTATACAATGTAATTGCTCGCTGAAGCCAGGCATTAATAAAGAGCTTCAATAAATCACCCAGATTTGTAATTGAGTAATGCCAAGACAAGAGCCGCCCAGACAAAAGCCGCCCAGGCGGAAACTATTTGATTTTGTTACAAAATTTAAATTGTGGTACATGACCGAACATATAGATTCAATTCTGCTAATATGTCAGGGTTAAATAGCTATTATTTCTACCGTTCTTTTTCAATCATTTTAAAATAGACCATAGTAACATATTTTGACAGCCCTAAACATCTTGCAGGGACATAATTTGTCTAAATATTTATGCTACTTTTTAGATAACTATTTGAGACTCTTTCCAAATTCCCATTAAATACCCATTAAATACCCAAACATATCTATTCAACTCTGCTAATATATACATCTAGTGTTTCTACGGTTTTCTTTCAATCGTTGCAAGTTACAATATTGTATTTCAGCAGGCCTGAAAAGATTCATCCTTCCTTCTCTCTCTTCCTCTCTGCCATCCCCTTTACCCCCAGCTCCCTCTCTCTTCCCCTCCCTTCCTCTCTCCCTCTGTCTCTACCTCCACCTCAAAATTGTAAAAAAAAGTCTTGTAAAGTAAAGTCTTGTGCAAAATTTCTTGGCCCCCTCTACATCATCAGTTCTGAGTCTTCAAAAATAGATGATCCCCCCCGCCACACACACACACACACACACTTTTAGAGTCTGCACAAAAAAGGTGCCCCCTCTCACTTCAGAGTCTGAGCAAAAAAAAGATTCCCCCTTCAGATTCAAAAAGGTGTCCCCCTGAAAAATCTGTTCCCCCCCTCCCCCCATAATTAACAATGAACAGTCCCTCATTGACAAGATTAACAGTATATGATTTCCATACTGTTTCATTATTACGCTGCATTACTTTTAGTTGAAAACCTTTACTAAGACCTCTAAATATGATTTTTCTATTGTCAACATTTTTAGATTTCAAGGACCTGTTAAGAAAATAGGTTAGACTGACAATATGAACGCATCTTAAACCCTCAATGTTTTCTTATATTCCAGTGCTCACCTTTGCCAACCCAACATATGTGATAAACAGACTACGCCATGGCCGCCAGGGGGATGAGACTAAACTCACAGAAAATACAGCGGACAGTACTACAAGAGGTGGTGTGGAGGTGGAGCAGAAGAAGGAAGTGCCACCTGATGGGAAGGATGAGAAAGCAAAGGATGGAAAGGATAAAGAGGATGGGAAGGATAAAAAAGCAGAGGAGACCTTCACAGTGGATGATGCTGTCAATAAAATAGGCGTTGGTTGGTTCCAGGCCTATATATTTTTTGTTCTGGGACTTTTAAAGGTTGATATTTTTTATTATTATTTTTCATGTCATGTTTTAGTTTTATCAGGATGCTAATTTCAGCCACTAATGCTGACAGAAATCACACTAACTGGTGCTATCCCCTACTCATTTCCAATGTTAGGTATGGATTCTTCACATGCATAGTTCCACACACAGCCATATACAGTGCCAGCTGCTGATTAACCTGTCAGAAAGTCCTGGGGTGGAGGAGAACTTAACACACCTGCACACAACATTCACATGCTTTTTGGTCCAAAGCCAGTACCTTGAGCTACCGGACCATTCCTCCCCTGGAATACAGAAGATAAAAGGGAATACAACACATAATAGGAGAAGTCACACACCCCATTCAATGCTGTCAGGGATTTAAAGTACAAGATAATTAAGAAAAAGGGATTTTCATGAAAGCACATGAATTTTCATTACATTTCTTTTACATTATAAGGAGCTGTTATTACTTTATAATATTTCTTGCTATAAGTAATCTCACAATATATTATAAAGTGTACATTAATTTGTATGTGATGAAATATTTGCCATATATTCTGACTGTTAACAGAAACTTAAGACATGTTTGTACTATGATATTGTAGGCATGTAGTTGTTGTCTTCATTATTGGTAGAATCAGTAATTTTATAATACATTTTTACTAGTATAAGGCACATACAGGATGTGTTTGCTATGTTTATTATTGGTATAATGAGTATTGGTATAATCACCTGTGTTCATTATTGGTATAAACAGTAAAATTAACATTACTGTTTCACAGTGTACAGAGGCTATGGAGATGTTATTGCTGGCTGTGCTGGCGCCACTACTAAGGTGTGCTTGGCTCCTCTCTGAGGGACAGGTGGCACTTATAACTACGGTAAGTATTCCACTCTCTTCGAGGTGTAGTAAACTCTCTAAACATCTGCTCAAATATTCATTATAGGCCTTTCTGTTCATTGCATATTGATATACTTGTAATGGCAGGCCCCCTATATGAACTGTGACAATATCATCCAAAATTAAAGTCTGTATAAAAGAATCTTAGATTATCAAGATGTTGTGAAAAACACAAAATAATGACAGAAAAGGGGATTCTGTTGTTTTATTGGGGGTCCACAGCAATAATTATGCAGCTTTGAAATCTAAGCATATTCTAAAGGAATTAGACAAATTCCATTACTCATCAGATGATAACAAATAGGATGATAAGCGATAGGAACCAATAATAGTGTCTAATTTTTAAGTAATAACAGGCCTCTGTGGCTCAGTGCCTCAAGGTCAGATATAGGGGGTGGCCTATTAACAATTGGCCCTTACCCAGGTTGTGTGTCTGCAGGCCCTAGTGGGATGGCCTAGAAACAAAGAAAAGAAATAAAGATATCAATCGCAGAAATCAAAAATTGAAAGTGGAATGTAAACTGTAAATACAGATTAAAGATAAGAAATTATCAGTAAGTATAGAATCAAAAGAACATCTTTATAAGGTTGACCACAGAACTGTGACTCACTATATCATAATTGTGTAGTAGTATAATAGCCATGCAATGTGTGAGATTTCCTTATACTATGTAACGCAAAGGCAAACAAAGAATCAGAGTTTGTAGATGAATGCTTTTTATTCCTGGTACCGGTATAATCGATATAACCTAGACAAACGGCGATCCCCGCTTTACCTAGTAAAGCGTAACATGGTTCTCTCCATAACAGAAACATTGTGTCATCACTCTGCGTCCTGCACATTTTAGGTTTACCCTACCTGACCTGGCCCTTTTCTCAACATTTTGTCATATAAACAAATTATAATAGTATAGAAAATGGACAAGCGAGAGCGATTGCTACATTCAATTCAAGTAACTTAATGTGCTTACTTAAATCGCAGTTAATCAACAAAACCGCTACGCCAACAGACATTGGAATGTAGCTTAATGAACACTACCACGTTCTCCCTCACGCAACCTATTCAGCGTGCCACGCAGCACATGTAACCAGGAACTCCACCTAGCCTTCTCCCGCTACCAGAGCTAGCTGTGCAGGCTACCTGTGTCCAGCAGTGAGGCTGGGTACAGGTATATAAGAACTAAACACATGAATATTTAAACACATGAATATTTAGGTAGGATGGAGGAAGAGCAGGGCGGGGGGAGGGCATTGTCATTGAAAATGAGAAAAAGAATCCATATGTATACAAGTAAATGACTTCCCCTGCATGAACCTTTACTCTAGCAGGCACACTTTCTAGAGGTTCATAGGCAAGGTAACTAGTTGGTAAAGACAAACAATGGTAAAGACAGTCCCTTATATTGGAGCTAACAAAGGGAACATTGTTAGCAATACCTGTGATCGGACAGGTGCAGAATAGCCAATGGGCGACAAGCACCTTGTCAGTCTAGCAACTCTTCAGCTCTATACCTTCCTTCCTTAGGTGGTCTTCATAGGAATGTTCATAGGATCTGCTGCTGGAGGGGTCATCTCTGATATATATGGCAGGAAACCAGTAAGACTTGATTTGATAAGACTCTGCTTATAAATGATTTGAGTGAGATCTGACTTAAATGGAGGGTGTTATATTCATTTTCTAAATATTCAGAAGCCCGATGTTTTTTCTTGCATATTTTAACTGATAAAAATTGTATTGTATAGGAGTGTTAAGAGTCCTATTTTATATTCCATCTTGACCAAATAAATAACATTAAATAAAATTAATTAAAAACAAGTACACAATATGGCTTCAGGCTTCACCAAATGAAGAAAATGATAGAAAAATTAATAAAGACACAATATTGGTGCAGGTGATCATGATGTCTGCGGTGTGGGTGGGCTACATGGGATTCCTCACCGCTTTCAGTCCCAGCTACCCATGGGTACTCATCCTTCGTGGCCTAGTCGGTGTCGGTTTTGGTGGATCCATTCAAACGTAAGTTTTTTGAAACAGGAAAGTGTATATACCTCCCTGTTGTTTGTCCAAATTATTTGGCTAGTTTTGCTTTTGTCATGGGGTTTTATTGAAAATGATTGTTCCAAGAACTATTTCTTTTGTGGCCAGAATGATTCTTTTAGGTATTTATCCTACCCACTATTTATCATATATGATATAGATTTTGTGGTTACTGTATTCCTGCTTTCTAGACAAGGTATATCCTCTGTTTTGTTTTATGTTTCTGATGCTGGTTACTGAAGTAAAATTACACAATTAATTTTGTATAAAAGATTTTTTCTACTGAAACATTGAGTTTAGTCAGACATTGTAGGCAATGCCCATGCATATAAGCTAAGTATAGACTAACATATTGATGTACTGTTGTATAGGTATCAATGATTTGTATATCAAAATTAATAATACTCATTTTTATTTCCAGATTTACCCTGCTAGCTGAATATATGCCAACGAAAAGGCGAGCCATGATACTCATAGCTTCCAGTGTAAGTAGGAATTATAATAAGATTCAACAAAATTGTACAAAATGTATAACAAAACAGGTTGAAAGAACTCTCAACCTCACATGAATATTGTAGATCTTGGATGAAGCATATTAAAGCTCTTACGTTCACTGAAATGGCAGAAATAAAAATGTTATATTTTATGTGAATCCACCAGATGATGTGGAAGATTGGCACGCTGCTGGAGATCATGCTAGCCTACTTTGTTGCTCCCACCATGGGGTGGCAGTGGCTCGTCGCCCTGACTGCTGCACCTATTTTTCTTGTTTTAATACCCCTGATGGCAAGTGTTTGAACCTTTATGTATGGCCTGAGGGCATTATTAAAGTATTAAGGACCAATAATTTATAGAATAGTGTCTAGGTAAAAACTCATACGATAAGGCAAAGAGGCCAGTTAACTCATTGAGGACGGGATGCTGCCTCAAGGCAGCATTTTCAAAATGGCGTTGGGGACGGGATGCTGCCTGCAGGCAGCATGACGTCCTCTCCATTAAGGACGGGATGCTGCCTGCAGGCAGCAATTTTTTATATAAATTGAAGGGGGCATAACTTAATAAAAAATAAACAGATTTTTATGAAATTTAAAATATATGTATACAAACACACTAGAAATATTTGTATAGGTATGTTGTCATGGAGACGATAATGATGACGTCATAACTAACATACGTAAATGCTGGAAAGTGAATTTGGAGCAAGGTTGCCGCCATATTGCACCCAATTGAGACCCATTATTTTAATTATTGAAGACCAAATTCTAGAAATTATGAAAAAATATGATCAATAACTGTTTAAACCTATTAAACGATGTACATATGACACATATTATTTGAAGAAAATATTCTTAAAGTGTTTTTATACCCTAAACCTCATGTTAAACACCCGTCCTGAAGCCCAAAAAGGGGGAAAAGGGCCCCCGTCAACCAGGCAAATTATGTGTAAACTGCCCCCGTCCTCAATGAGTTAAATCTCTCTATTTCTGCTTAGTCAGGTAAAACTTGTTTGTAGAGGTAAAGTGACTTTGGTTTAATAAGCTCTGGTTAGATCTGGTCATGGTCTTGATAATGTCTTTTAACACAACAGTTTACTGTTTCAGTCAATGCCAGAGTCAGCACGCTACCTGGTGGCAGCTGGGGAGAAGGAGAAGGCTATCAACATCTTGTCTAAGGCAGCGAGGTGGAACAGAACCTCACTACCTAGGGGCATGCTCATACAGACCAAAGAGGTAGTTTGTTATTACATACATACATAGGCAGTTTGCTACTAGAATTAGCTGCTTTCCTTTCATATGGCGGAGTTGGTGTTGGTAGCACAGTAGTGTTCAACAGCCCCCTTTACAAATTCCATCTCCAGTGCGTACCAGTAACTGCGGGATGAACTTCTGTCATTCTGCGCATGCGCATTTCAGTTGACTCACCTAGCTATGCAGGCCAAACCATGCACAGGCTCTTGGTGGACGTGCAGAAGTGTGACCACACGGCCGCTGACCCCCTGCAGCCCGTACACCTACGCTTACTTGTTTTTGTTGATACACTGTTACTAAATTAGCTATATACTAAAATCTAGCTGATAAAATGTCCTCTTGTTAAGCATGACCAATCTTAACATGTCATTTGATAATATTGGATAGCTGACATCATTATACAATCACTCAAATTCTGGGAGAAAGAGGAGAAAGTTAGAAGCCTATGGTTAATACATAAGGCTTCTGTGACCTGCCCGCTTAGCTCATAGTTCAGCCGTTTTCCGCCTCTCTTGGTATGGCGCTACTGTCAATATAAAGTCAGCTACTGCTCAGCTAAATGTCTGTGCAATGTTTAGACTAAAGTTCTAGGAGCCTAGTGACTTTAGCAGGGCAGAAGCCTAGCTAGGGTCATAGGCAACTTAGCGCTTAGTTTCAGGCCATTAAAGCTACACTTGAAACATGTTACTTAACCAAACATTGGCAAAGACTTAGCTTAACCAGGATCCCACCCTTGAGACTTCTTCAGTTACAAATACATTAAAGTATAATTATGTGTTCCTTATACTATGAAGGGTTTTTTTAATGTATCTGCTAAATAAACAAAAATAGAATATAAAATAATAAATAAGTTCCTACTCTTATAGAATGAAACATTAGATGTACTTACAAAGGTACTGTCTCACCGATCAGTCTTCATTATCACCAATTATACCATTTCATCCCATTATAACATCACTAATATACATGTACTGACCTCCAACTCCTATAAGGACTGATTGAATGTAGCTGTAATCTACTCAGGAAAGAGACAAAGACTGGAATACACAATTTACAATCCAACTACTACAGGCTAATATTATTGTAGCAACCCTGATTAAATAAAATGTTAAAAATATTGGCCTGTACAGGAGAAGCAGGGTGCACTGAGGGAGTTGTTCAGAGGGAAGCTGTTCAGGAACACACTACAGACCTGGTTCATATGGTTTGGCACTGCCTTCAGTTTCTATGGTATAGTGCTCCTCAGCTCTGAACCCCGCCTCCTCAACCACCCAGAGACCTGCTCCTCAGCTGGTGAGTAACCCGTTTTTATTTCCTTTCTCCCAATGTAGTCTCCATAGGATCAATATAGACTCATGATACTTGAGTTTAGTTTCAATAGGATTAACATAGGGGAGGGCTTCTCCCTTGGCTTCTCCCTTGGGCTCTCCCTTAAGTTCCTAGGTGCCCCTGGCACAGTCAGATCTATCTATTCATTATATCCATAGTAAAGGAAGTTTTAAGATGCTTTTAAATATCAGAGATGTTTTGTTTCTAATTCCAGGAGCAAAGATCCTAGAGGCAGAAGAGTCATGTCGTTGTCTGCCTGTTACTAAGGAACATTATATAACCACAATTATCACCACATTTGGCGAGTTTGCAGGTAACAATCCTGATGACGATAATGATGACGTCATAACTAGCATATGTAAATGCTGGAAAGTGAATTTGGAGCAAAATTGCCTACATATATATGGCCCCCAATTGGACCCATTTATTTTAATTATTGAACACCATTCTAGTTATTATGGAGAAATATGATTAATAATCATTTACATCTACTAAATTATCTACACATGACAATTATTGTCTGAAGAAAATAGTCTTAAATTGTTTTAAAACCCCAAACCTCATGTTAGACACCTGTCCTGAAGCCCAAAAAGGGGGTAAAGGGCACCCATCAGCTAGGCAAACCATGTGTAAACTGCCCCCGCCTTGAATGGGTTAAAAGTGGAACACTAAGCCTCCACATTTGTTTCTTCTTACCTCTATATATTCCCCTAAATATCATTATTCAATATATCTCCTGACTTACCATTGGTGGAGACCCTAACTGAGAATGTACCTCCTGCAGCCATCCCCATCATACTGGTGACCATGGACACATTGGGCAGGCGCATCACACTGGTCATCAACTTCCTGGGAGCTGCTCTCTTCTTCCTGCTCATCCAGCTATGCACCAGCTCAATGTGGATGACCATATTTATATTTGCTGTGAGGGCCTTCTCCGGTGCCATCTTTACCACTGTTTACATCTATACATCTGAAGTAGGCATACTATAGCTGCACTAAAAACTAACAGTCAAAAACTTAAGATTTTCTAGATTTTGTTCCATTCTATTCCAATCCATCTAAAGGTCATTTGAGCAACTTTTTGGAGGATTTTGTCTGGTTGTTTGGGGGCAACAGGGTTACATAAAGTCCACATATTTCAGACACCCATCAAAATCCTGTCCTATCACTCCACCATTTTCTCTCAGGGGATTCAAATTCAAATTCTGGTGTAAACATATGAAAGCAGCAGAATATAGATAAATTCAGTCCTATAAGTCATAATACGAGTAAATTTGGTAAGAGTACTTTTTGTCATAATAGCTGAAAATGCAGCTTTAACCGGCTTTGGTCATTCCTCGCTGTGCCCTTGGGACAGCCAAATCCTCATTTTACCCTAAATCCTGGAAATACCTTGTTGACTAATATGTATTATGTACTATGAACTGTATTCTCAACCTAATTTTTTGTCTTGTTGTTTGATGTCCTGATCCCTCTACACTTATTAAATAAATTAAATATGATCTTTTTACCACCTAGGCATACCCTACCACGCTGAGATCCTCTGCTATTGGGTCCTCTAGTGCCTGTGCCAGGGTTGGAGTCATGCTCACACCCTTTGTGTCAGAGGTAAAGTCTGAAAATACTTTTGTAAAACCTTATCCTGGAAGTAATTAGAACTGTTGCATTACCCTGAAAAATATCCCCTCCTGAATTACTCAGTAGTAGTATAGTTTACTATAAAAGTGTACATGTATAGTAACTCATAATGACATGGGCTTGTTGAATTAATTTGGGGGGTTCTGTATTACACATTATTTTAACAATCTGGGGTGCTTGAGTGGTAGCCAAATGATCCACTTTATTTGCTGGCTACACGCACCCTTATTGACAACAATAGTAAAACAACAATACAAATGCAGGCAACACTTGAGCACCTCATATTGTAAAGATCTCATGCAGCACCTCATGTATGATGATATTTGGTGGAACAGCATAGTCTACAGACGTTGGGGCCCATCAACGTTCACTTATTTTCAGATGTTAGGGCCCACTTTCGCACATTTTCAGTAATATTTTCAGATGTTAGGGCCCACAGACACTAGGGCACACCCACCTTCAGACGCTAGGGCACACCCACAATAAGTTGAATGAAACTATCAAATAAGTACTCTATCAGATGCTAGGGCCCATCTCAGCTGGGCCCTAGCATCTGAGGTAGGGTGGGCCATATCGTCTGAAATATTTACTGTTAAATATGGAGGTCTAGTATCAGACTTCTTGCAAAAATTAAAAAAATTTAAAATGCCAATATCATCAGATAATATCCCCTGTAGGGGTAGAGCGTTCTGCAAAGATTGAATCCTTCCAAAAGGGCTTGTTTTAATCTTCTCCTTTTTCCAAGGTTCTATAGCTAACCTATTTTCCCTCATTATGGTATCATTGAAAATATGACATCAAAAAAATCACAAAAAAACGCTGTTACCTCCTATATTATGCTTATTTTTCCCATTAGTTTTATGACAACCTGCAAAGCTTGATCACTACCAGGTAAACGATCATGCTGTATCCTCAAATGTATTTCTCCATAATTCCATCTCCTTACTTTTCAGACCCTAGGGCTCACCCTCCATCTGACGTTAGGGCCCATCCACCTTCAGATGTTAGGGCCCACAGCTGATTCTAGGGTGTGCCCTAACGTCTGAATGTGGGTGGGCCCTAACATCTGGACTTTGGACCCTAACGTCTGAGGTTTCTGCCCCCTATTGTCTGTGCCCTTTCATCTGTGCCCTTTCAGCCCAACAGCACCCCCCCCCCCATAATAATATCTCATGCAAGAAGCCCCATAATTGTAAAACAGTCCTACTATTTTTACATGATATCAGATTAAATTTTGGGTGATAACATAAGGATTACCTTATCTACCTTAAAGAAAGAATATACTTGTAGGTATGGAATACACCATGACTGGTGCCCTTGGGCTAAATCATATTCATATTGTTATTAAATATATTCTACTTGTTATTTAAGTGTTTTTACAACATATTCTACATGTTTTTAGGTGTTGTTGGACCACTCAGTGCCAATGGCCATGTGTGTCTATGGAGTTGTTAACATCCTCTGTGCAATATGTTCAGCTTTACTTCCTATAGAGACCAAGGGCAAGGGAATGGCTGTAAGTGATACTTACTAAAACTAATACTCTCCCCCTCTCATTCCTTTTTCTTCTCCTCCCTCTCTCTGTCTCCTCTCTCTCCTATCCCTTCTCTCTCTATCTCTTTTTCCTGTCTCCTCTCTTGTCTCCCTCTCTCGGTATCCTCTCCCTTCCATTAAGTCTCCTATCACTCCTCTCTTTTGTACCCGTATCTCATTTCTCTTTTTCCTTTCATTCTCTTTCTTTTCTCTTTCCTCTTCCCTTAACCTTCTCCTCCATTCTTGTTTACTATTACAGGGTCATTAATATACATACCCATTGAATATCATCCATATATCTTTTAAATTCTACACAACATTTGAATACCACTTTCAAATTATAATATCTATTCATCTCTTTCCACAGCAATCAGCATAGCGGGAGCTGGATGTGATCTTAACCTGCCATAATCAGATTCTTAAGAGGACAATAATTATCTGGAAACTCAATTTCATGATATTAAGTGTATTCAGATAAGGACTTATCTTCTGTACAATATTGATATTGTATAAATATCACCTTATTCAACAAGTGGGCTGTTTCCATGCCAATATAAAGGTTAACAGACTGGTAAATGTTTATTGGACCATTTTTGTGGTTGTTCCATGCCATTTAGCAACAGCCAGAAAACCATGACAGGAAATGTTGACTAAACAAAATAGATTCCTCGCTCCTTACAGCCCTCAGCTACTATTGCTAGGGGGAAAAAAAGTATTGGAGATATATGCTGTGTAGGGGCTCCCCCTGTACTGTGTTTACCATATCAATTCCTACCTGTTGATTTTGACACAATGCCGAAACAGACTCAAAAATAGCATATCGCCTTTTGGTCACTTAACCAAAAGTTCAGCTAAAGAGAAATAAAATGCTAAATTGGAAATCTGCTGGGTTGTAGGGTTTAATATACATCTAACATCTGAACTCATGCTGAGGGATAATTCTGTGTTATATTTTATATTTTGTACTCTAATTATAATTACTAATTGTACAACCATGGATAAAACTTTATTTTCCATACGGCTTACTTTTATTCCATGATTTATTTGGCCACATTTTTTCGTCAGAACTATATAACCGGCCACTTCACTTCACTATCCACACTTTCACACCTCTTTCAGGAACAAAACTATCTTGACTTAATGTTATTTTTTATTGTTTTAAAAAGTAACGTCTTATTTCACAGCGGATTGGTGAAGGTAAATGGTATAATATGATATCCTGATCTATAGTAGTAGTTGGCAGAAATGAACAGGTGTCATTTTAGGTGTATATAAACGTAAATTATTTGGACATTATGTGGGGCCAATGATGAAAAATAAGAATAAAGGATGAAAAAAAAATAATAATGAAAAAAAAAAGTTAAATACAAGACTCAAAAGGACTTTTGTCAATTTCATTAATTAATCAATGAATAGATTAATATCATATAAGTTTCCATTGCTCTATCTTTCTTTAGGCATCTCATTTTCAGTTGAGTATTTTAAAGTTTATTAGACAAAGGGGAGATTTGGGGGGAGGGAAGCAAAGGGTGTTTTACACAATTACAGCCCAGTCACTTGTACAGCTATAACATCCCCTATTCTATTGTTACTTCATTACCTCAATTTAACCAGTACAGGGTTCAATCATCTCTAAGGCAATTATTTTGTAAAAACATTTGGATTTAAGGTTTCTCTTTTAAATTGATATGATTAAATATTCATGATTTGGTGAATTTACCACTCCCATCTTAACAGGAACATTGATATACCAGCATCATATATGGTTATCATATATGGTTACCTCTGTAGTGTGAGGTTGAGCTGGGGTGAGGAGAATGTGGTGTTAGGGAAGAGTATGTAGCTGGATGCACATGACCTGAATGTAGAGTGTATCGGATATTACAGTCCCTGCTTAAGAACTATTAGATAACACACAGATCTGGTGGTGCCAAATGATAAGAAAAACATGTACCAACATGTACTTTCATTCTGCTAAAAAATTCACAATAGAAACTAATGAATCTCACAATTGAAACTAATGCTAGTTGGCCTACTCAAGGAACTGATCTACAGACCATATCTGATTTGATAGGCTCTGAGCCTAGACAGCATCCACTCTACCAGATACATCAATAAAAACAGTTAACAAAAAAAAGATGTGTCCATTAGTCACGTTCTGATGCATGTGGTGTGTGACTGTGACATGTGGAGTGTGACTGAATGAGCACAGGATGACCCAGTCAAAGAAATAGAAACTGGGATGATGTGAATGCAAGGCGTTAAAGTTTCACAGTCACCAGAAGCATCATGGGTCTAATATTTTACCTGGATTAATATAAGAGATCAAGTTTATTGTATATCACCTTTTGCTATGGATGATCCTGTTATATGCATCTGAAGAGATCACACATCTTAGAAGACCATGGCTGAGAAATTCAGAGATGTGGCGAAAGGTGAGTAGGGTCGGGTATCAGGTATTAATACACCTAAAGTACAAACCAATTCCTCCATGTGTGGTGCCGTGTGTGGTGGTGCTGAGACAGAGCGGTTAACCCCACTCTGGCTCAGCACCGCTAGCCAGCTGGGCTGGATGCAAGCTGTCTTTAATATCTCTTGCTGCTGCAGGGGTATAGCGGTAGATGTCACTACATGGTTTTATATGATATATTTTTCAAATGTTATGCTATGCTTTATACCATAGTTGTACACACCCTTTTATATCTGCCATTTTTACACTTGTGTTTCGTTTACCCTCTACATTATGTGGTCGATTATTTGGTAATCGTCCGGGTGACAACTAAGCAATACAGACAGCTAGCAAGGACTCGGAGATCTGGGTCTCTGTGTTGTTATTTATGTTATTACACCAAAACTTGAATAGCAGACACTACACATGTCCATTATAACAATAATTTAAAATTTCCTTGAGTACAAGTGACATTCTATGTGACCCAAGTGGAAAGGAAATATACTTGTATCATACATGTCATCTAAACTGAATGAAATCTTAAAGCATTACTTCGTTTACACATAGAGATAATATCTTTGGGATTTGTATCCTCTCTAACCATATACAGAATGCACACGATACCATTTAAAGAAACCTCAGTCAACAATTTAGCAATTTTCTTCTCTTTATTTGTAACCTCATAATAATCATATCTCACATTATCATATCAATTGCAAAAAGGTCATACATACTTTGGCTGGTAAGATATTCCGGATTACCGGACCTCTCCAGTGGGGTGATTGTTTAACCTTTTCTATAATGGGTTTTTCTACCATTCACTGTGCCAGTGGCTTGTCTTGTCACCCATTGATTTATATATAGGGGACCATCTAATTTCGTATACATTATATTAAATCTTAATTATAAATCAATTAAAACTTCAAAGAGACATGGCTAAAGGTGAGTGGGGACAGGTTATGAACAGGTCCCGGAGAAAGCATAGAACAACGCTTCAACCCACTTATACAGCGATGTATGGACTCTTATCTCAAGATGGATGTCATCTTTCACCTCAACTAAAACAGAAGACCGCCCAACAACTTTTTACAACTTACCGTAAAGTCCAACATAAAATAATATATGAGTGACCAGAACCGTACTGGTACAACTAGATGTTATTCCATTACTGGCGCTTATTCTGAGCCCGACCATCGGAATGACAGGAAAGTCCAAGAGTGCAACTAGTGGTTATTCCATTACTGGCGGCTTATTCTGATTATGAGCCTGACCATTGGAATGACAGGAAATTTTCTATAAAGTTTTGTAATTAGAGTTTAGGGGGAATTGGCTGGAGGGTGTTGCTATCACAACAGGCGCTTATTTTGAGCCCGACCCTGAAAACAACATTTCTCCAGACCGCGCCCCCCCCCCCCCCCCCCAAAAATTACTAGTTAAGAGTTTTGTATATCAAGGACATAGACTTTGCCAAGATCACTGAACTGTGATTATTCTATGAGGAACCTATAAGGACTATGCCCGAAGAAACTTCATGAAGTACAGTGAGTAACTCAGACATTATGAACTTTATTAATACATAAGTATCATATTAAAACAGTGATGGACATGCTGATAACATGAAATGAAAGGTAGATGAAATCGAAGACAATACTCGTAGAAATTATTAGTGACCGATACATCGGTACAGACACTTTGAACTCATAGATCACGCTTCCTTCCTAGTTAAACTTCTCTCTGTGTATACATACTGCACTTAATATCAAAATATCGTTCTTATCAAGAGCAAATATCATGTTTGAATGTACAACGATTATTATTATTTCTTGTTCAATGTTGAAAGATGGGTTTACAATTTGTATATTTGGGATTATAAAACTAAGGGTCAACTGGAGCAACCTCATAAATATGGGGAATGAGGGTAACTCCAAGGTTGGGGGGTACTGGGGATGTGAACATGTATTAGGGGACTATGGATGATATAGAAGATTTTAACAGACTAAAAGGGTTGAAGATTGTGTCCTGGAACATCAGGAGCTTGTTGCCAAAGATGGACCAAGTGAAGCAGTTTATGTATGAATCAAAGCCCCATATCGTAGCCTTCCAAGAGACTTGGCTTAAATCTCACAATAATAATATACAAGTAAATGGTTATAATATGGTACGTCAAGATAGGAAAGCCAGGAAGAGAGGAGGAGGGATTATAACTTATGTGCATTCCTCGCTAAACATCAAGGTAGACAGGCTCTCCGAACTGAATGTATCAAATAAAAACATCGAAATTCAAATTTTTAGAATTTCAAAAAAATATATGAAAAATAAAGTAATACTGAACATCTACCGACCACCACAGGGCGAAATTATAGGAGCAGTTGACGAGATAGAAAGAGTTCTCAGTAAAATAAGCTGCTCGAATGATATCATTATGTTAGGAGATTTTAACTACGACCAAAAATACATATCAGATAGTAATTCTGAAGGGGCTGAACGGTTTAGGGTAATGCTTCAGGGACACAATCTTCAACAAACGATTAAGGTTAAATCCAGAATAAGTGGGTCATCGGCCTCAGCGATCGATCATATCTATACGAATAGTAAGATTGCAAATAAAAGTGGAGCGCTGAATCTAAACCTCAGTGACCATCTCCCAGTATATATACAGCTAAAAAAGATCCGAAACCAATATACGTATACATCGTTCATAGCTAGAAACACCAAATACCTGGATATAAAAATCCTTAAGGAAATCCTGGTAACATTAGATTGGACTGAATTTTACTCGATAGAGAATGTCGACGAGGCCTGGGACCTACTATTCGCCAATATTAATAAGTTTGTGGACAGGATGTGTCCAGTGAAAAATTTTAATAATGTCAAACAGCTACCAATTTGGTATGATAAAGAGATTATAATGATAGGTAAAACAAGGGATAAAGCTTATAAGAGGGCTAAAAAAACGGGTTAACCGATGACTGGCAGATTGCGACTAAAGCCAGAATTGCGGCCAATAAAGCCGTAAAATCAGCTAAAGACAAATACTTAAGGGAAAAATTAATAGAAAACAAAGGTGACCCACACAAATTTTGGGAGCTATTGAAACCAATAATGTCGGAAAATAAAATTAAAGATGGGACTAGGGAAATAAAAATTACTGATATAGAAGGGCAAGTACATACGGGGAAAGATGCCCCTAACAAGCTGAATGAGTTCTTTGTAGAGGTTGGTCCGAAACTGGCTGAGAAATTGAAAAGCAATAAAAGTGACGACCATGGGTTAAATACGGAAGATATTGAAGAAAAATTGGGGGGGAAAGAATTTAAATTCCAACCTATAAATGACATCATGGTAGAGATGGCTCTTAAGACAGTGGGGAATTATAAAGCATCAGGAATACAGCTGTTACCGACTAGAATATTAAAGCCATGCATGTTAGCGTTAAGCAAACAATTTGCACATATATATAACCTGTCTATTGAATATGGGATTGTACCCACAGCATTTAAAGATGCTATTGTGACACCATTGTTTAAAGAAGGGGATAGGGGGGATCCAGGGAATTATAGGCCTATTTCATGCATTTCATTACCGGCAAAAATTTTAGAAAGTTGTATACAAAAACAAATCTCCTCTTACTTTAATGACAACCTGTTATTACATGAAAAACAATTTGGATTCAGGGCCGGAAAATCAATAACAGATGCCCATGACTACTTACTGGAAAAGGTGTATAATAATTTAAATAGCATGAGAATTACGGATTTAATATTTTTGGATTTTCGCAAGGCCTTTGACACGGTCAACCACAAAATTTTGTTACAAAAAATGTCACAATACGGAATAAATGGCGCGGAGTTATTATGGTTTAGAGATTACTTAACAGGGAGGAAACAAAAAGTATGGACAAATGGGGTTCTCTCTGACGAAGGTCTAGTTACCTGTGGAGTCCCCCAAGGGACCTCATTAGGCCCGATTTTGTTCATTATTTATATCAATGATTTAATTAATAAAATGAAATTTAGTAACATACAGCTATTTGCAGATGACGCAGTACTGTATGGGGATAGGCCTATACATTCTGTTGATGTTGAGGGGTTACAAGAGGACTTAAATTGTATCACTGAATGGTGCAGAGTGAACAAGATATCACTAAATATCAAAAAATGTAAAACTGTTACTATTTGTACTAAACCAACAGAGAAGAATAAGGCACAGTACTATATAAACGATCAGCCGCTTGAGTCGGTAAACGATTACAAATATTTAGGTATAGAATTGGATCGGCAGCTTAACTTTAAAAGATTCCTAGACAGGAAATGTGCCATGGTGAGAAGTAAAGTCGGAGCCTTATCTAAACTTTATGGTATATGCCAAAAGGATACGTTAATGTTATTGTATAAGACAACGATCCTACCGCACATTGATTATGGAGACGTGTTTTATGGGGCGGCTTCACAGAATTATATGAAAAGACTTCAGGCACTTCAAAATTCAGCGTTCAAAATTATTTTGAAACTACCACGAATGACCAGCACTGAACAAATTCATGTTAAACTAGAAATGCCAACCCTAAAAACAAGGAGAAATATGCATATATTGGGAAGGGCTTTTACAAGAGTGAAAGAAGGTAATAATATAGATGAAAGGAAAGTATGTCTAAGGAATTTAGCACAAGGTAAAAAAATGATTGTACCATTACCCCGTAACGAAATGTATAAAAAATCATACCTGTTTGAAATGCCTACATTATGGAATAACCTACCAGATAAAACACAACTGATAGGTAATAAGAAAGATTTTCACAAATATCTCCGGCAAGTGTATTGTTCGGACTTCGACCAGTATCTTAGTGATTAAGCCGAGAATGTACAGGTCAAGAATGACAGAACCAAAAATTGATGATAAGTATTGAATTGTATAATGTTTGAAAATATGTTCTTATAGAAATATAAGTAGTGATTATTGTGACAGGTGTATAATACCTAAAACACTAAGATTGAGCCATCAATGGGTAGTCATGGGGTAAATATAGGGGAAAGGATGGGAGGTAGGGGTACTCTTCTTCAAGAGTATTAAATTCCATGCGCTTCTGTCAACCTAGTAAAGTGAGTACTGTTCCGGGGATATTGTTAGAAATATTCCGGGATTAATTCAATCCTCTTGTCATTGTGTAATAAAAGTGATTAACCAATTAATTAATTAATTAATTAACCTTAAAATAATGTAGAGTTGATACATCATTAAGAGTACTATAAAACTGGATTTAGATGTTAGAAATATATAATCATAAAATTTCCTACCATCTAGCTATAGGTAATGTGCAGTGGCAAATTTATGGAATTTTATATAACATGTAAATTGTTAATTGTTTAATAAGTAAATTGTAATTGTTTAATATTGTACTCATGTAAATTGTATAATATTGTACTCTGAACCAATAGGAGAATGTTGTATTATATAATTGTACTTGATTAAACTTCCTTTATTTGGTCAGTGAAGGTCTAGGGCCAGTCGGAAGAACTAATATTAGTACAACTAGTATTAGACACAATTGTCCTTTTCATGTATCTGACAAGATTGAATAAAAATTTTATATATATATATATGGACCAATGGGTATCAAGTACTTGGGTCAGATTGTCAGAAAATGGCGTATACCTTCACCAATCCTCTCTAATAACTCAATTTAAAGACACAAATGAGCTTCAAAATATAGTTTGAAATGACCAAACAGATAACTTCAATCAACGCAATACGAAATATACTCAGATATGTCGGTATCTATGCATAATCATCTAAGTAGAAGCAGAATTTGCTCAAATGTGTAGAGCTGGCTATTGTGCACTTTCAGTGTATTGCATAATGACTGACCCCCATCCCCCATGCACACTCCCTATTCTTTAACTAGTGATTACATAGCACCATTACATATAATTATAATTAACCTTAATTACTTTTTAACTTTTCTTAAGTAACACCAACTGTGTTATATAAGGCTGTTTGTGTCTATTTATGGCTGTCTATGGCACTGGATATTTTCTTTAAATATCCCTTGCTAATATTCAAAAGTAGTAGGCAAGTGAGCTTGGTTTCTGTCAGCAATAGATGGTAGTATACTACTGCAGGATTTAGTGGAAGACCAGCTGAAAAATCTGCTAAAAATATCATATCTAAAAATGAATGTAATGCTATAAGGATAGCTAGCTAGAGTTTTTTTTTAATATTACGGCTCACTGAACGTACAAGGGGGCGGATAACTTTATATATAGGAGCTGGCAAAAATGTTTCTTAGAAATAGCAATAGAGATGCACAAGCAAGTGTTTTATATACACCTAGATTATCTACCAAAGATTACATTATTCTATTCAAATCATTTGTTTGATACATAGACACTTTCCAAATAGTACACTATTTATACAAAAATATTAAACATGAGAATATAGTTCTCCACAATATATTTTCTACTCAGAGTATGGAACATGGCAACTGTTGACTGACAAGTAGTGGAGTCCAATGCTATGGACCAAACAGATTTTTTTGATCAAGGCAATATGTTCAGCTGCTGCTGCTGATACATTTTCTCACATCCTGGCCCATAAACAAAACAAAGCATGAACGTTGATGTGTCCACTTGTGTTCACTGTCCATTTTCCACATTATCTACAATTCATCCTTACATTATTTTATATTCTTGAATAAAAACAACTCCCGACACATGCAGTTGCATAATATAGTAAAAGAAACTTTGATGTTTACATTCATTAAGTCATTGGAAATGGATATTTCTAATACAAATTATGTGAGTATCTATTGAATATTGAGTGAAATTATAACTACAACTCAGCAGGTTAATATATTTTTCAACCCTATTTTCTACAAAAATGTTCTAATACCATACCATAGAATACTCTAATTTAATTGGAAAGCAAAATGCATCTAAATTTTATATCATTTAAGTATCGAGTTGAATATTCAGTTAAAATTGTTAAAATCTCTACATTGCTTTTGGGGTTTCTACAACTATCACATTTTAGAGGTATTACATGAACTAATTAACTTCTTAAGAAAATAGATCAAACTAACAATAGGAACACATTTTAAACCCTAAATGTTTTCTCATATTCCAGTCCTCACCTTTGCCAACCCAACATATCTGATAAACAGACTACGCCATGGCCGCCAGGGGGATGAGACTCAACTCACAGATAATACACCAGATGGTGCCACACAGGAGGTGGAGCATAAGCTGGAGGTGCCACCCAATGGGAAGGATAAGGAGGATGGGAAGGAAATGGAGGATGGGAAGAAGAAGGAGGGAGGGAAGGAGAAGAAAGTGGAAGAGACCTACACAGTTGATGATGCTGTCAATAAAATAGGACTCGGCCGGTTCCAGGCCTATATATTTATCGTTGTGGGACTTTTAAAGGTTGAAAATTTTACTTTTCTATTTTTTGGCATCATGTTTTAGTTTTGCCAGGATGTTTATATCAGCCACTAATGCTGAGAGAAATCACACTGATGGGTGCTATCCCCACCTCTTCTCCAATATTAGCTACCTAATATCCATCTAAAATCTGACCTTCAGCTGCCTCACTAACATAGAAGCTGAGATACTACATTCCAGTTGATATACTATTGTGTATACTAGTATATACTAAATTAAAGATATACACGATTAGACATTCGCACTAGTCCTCTATTGTGGACTATGCCGAGCTACATCACATTATAACACAGTGTCTCAATGGCTGCCATATTGGATTTTGACTGTGAGAGTAACCTTGAAAGAGAAAAATGTCTAAAACATTAACAAGAAATTTTGGCTTTGACCAAGGAAACAACAGTTTCCCTGACTTAGCCTATTACACAGTTTCTACTAACCTCCAACCTGATGTTAGAACTGTCAATGTTCAATATCGCACTTAAAATTTGTCAAATTATTGTTCACTGATACAACAGTACAGTTTTCCTCATATATCTTTTTTATTTAAATACCAGCATTGATAAAACTACATATATGGGGATAGAAAAGCATGCTCTTTCTTAATTTCAACATCTTGGCAATGTATTTCGAGTAGAAATAGCGTTTTTTACTTTGCGGCAGTGTAAAATCCCTATGATGTGTATGCGAGTGTGTCTGAAATTCAGGTGGTAGGATGTAGAGTTGTATTTTCATTTAAATCCGAGGAGCGCGGACGTTTGTAAATACAGCAGGCAAAAGTGGAACCTATGAGGTTTCCCTTTGTGCATGTACCGCCTTTGGCGGGGGAAACCTTAAAAAAGAGGTACTACACTTGAAAATCCAACCAGTAGAAGCCAGCACCTTTGGCCACTGCACCATACCTCCCATGCAATGTGATAAAATACTCTACAGAAGGGAATACAGGACATAAGGAACATCATACCCCATCTAAATCAGGGATAAATTAAAGTGCAACTTGCCACAGAGTTCCAGATTTTGACGAAAATTGTTTGAATTTCAACCATGTGCTAGACTCTTTGCAACAACCACTTTTTAAAAAAAGCTGCCTTCAGCAGAATAATTACTCACAGAACTGTTGTACCCGTTATCATAGGTCCAACGTAAATATAAGACAGAAACGATAATTATCCCTCTCTTTCAATCATTATTTAAATCATTAATCATCATTCAATCATTATTTAAATCATTAATTACCGTTTTACACTGTAGGGTACTAAGGCTATGATGTTGCTGTATATATCATTGGTATATCAGTAATTTTACATTAACTCTTCACAGTGTACAGAGGCTATGGAGATGATATTGCTAGCCGTGCTTGCCCCACTACTGAGGTGTGCGTGGCTCCTCTCTCAGGAACAGGTGGCTCTTATTATTACAGTAAGTATTCCATGCGATGTATGAGATGTCCTACTACCAATTAATTGTTTATTTACTTCTGAAAATGTATATGTCAAGTGTTTTTAGAATGTACAATTTCGAAATTCCTGACATTTGCACATTATACTGAATAGGTATTCCAGGCTCTGTATTAATTGTATACACACAAATAGTCAAGGGGCGGATCCTGAGGTGGGGCCAGAGGATTCAAACTCCCCGCCCTTTTCAAAATCGATTTTGCCCCCAAAGAATCTCCAGTGCTCCCAACAACACAACTGGGCTAAACAGTGAAATAAAGAGCCTTGACGTTCAAGGCTCTGTATTCTCTGTTGAACCTCGGAATTACTTATCCACTCATTAACCTTTATAATAGCCCCACCCTCCCCTTTAAATACGTAAGTGGAGAGCTTTTGATGGGTGTGTGTGTTAGGGGGAGGGACATTTCTTGTGTCACTATTAAGAAAAGGCATTAATTATAAGATAAGTTATAAAAGGGGAATGTTGATTTGTCTATCATAAGAAACAGCCTTGTAGATTGATGATTCTAGAAAAAAGGGTCAATGTCCTACACCTGCCAATATATGATTGTGCAACACTTCAGCTCTCTATCTTCCTTCCTCAGGTGGTCTTCCTGGGGATGTTCATAGGATCTGCTGCAGGAGGGGTGATCTCTGATATATACGGCAGAAAACCGGTAAGAGGTTAATTTAATTGTTACACATTCACAACAACTTGGGCAAGTTAAAAGTTCATGTTTCAATTAAGATGGCCCCTACTTAGGATTTGCATCCTATAATTCATCATACCTTTCTAACGACTAATATAGAATGACATAATCATGGGATTCATATCATGAACTGCAGGTAATTTTCACAATATTCTTGCCCTAGATATGGGATGGGGAAAAGTATAATAAATACAGAATTACCCTTGGGCGATCTTCAAGTTCCATATTACACTTATTTTATTTGTTTCCTACAATCACTTACTGCAATCGCTATGTCTGCATGTAATATGGAACATTGGGATCACCTTCAATTTGACCATATAGGTCAGATCATCAGAAAATGGACAATCAACAGCTCTACACATTTAATAAATTCTGCCAAATTAGACTGGAAAATTGTCAAAACTAGGTATACATGAGTATATTTGATATTGTGTTGACAAAAACAATCTGTTTGGTTATATTGAACTGTATTTTGAACCTCATTTTTGTCTTAAATGCGGGTTTTTGAGAGGATTGGTGACAAGTACATGTGACTACAAAGTCACGTCCAGGTCTGGTCTCCTTCTGGTCCCGTCCTGGCCGGCACTCAGTTCTAACAAGTTCAGTGAAGTTTGGCCACACAGTTGGTGATATTGTCGGCACAGGGGTCAAACCTCGCTGTCCAGGCATGGGAGATCTTCTTTCTTTGTGCAATCTTCTTTTATAAACTTTGGGATAGACTTTCTCTGTTTCCAATGTTCACCTGCCCAGGCCTCAAAATTCTATTTTGGAATTATTTTCTGGATTCTCAGCCATGTTGCAAAGAAAAGATAAAAATTGCGACGGAAAACTTGCACTTTGCAGTTGCACACCCACTTGCCTTTGTGAATTAGCTGAGAATGATTTTGAAACTCCAGCTGGTTGTTGGGCAGAGAGTAGCTCTCCCATGTTTGACCCAGCTTAGTTGTTTCAAGCATTAAGCCCAACATCCTAGACCAAGAGAATCAGCATTTGTTTAAAACCCACACTCTTACTTCCCACTATAGTATTCTTCCTATAATACATATTGAAAATCTAAAGATCAACATCTTTGAAGAAGCCAAAATATAGCAAGTTATTATGGTTTCAATTCCAATAAAACCCGAAAATATTGTATTAGTGTTCAGAGTTCTAGTTTATATTCCATCTTGACCAAATGAATAACATGATTAAATCAAATTAATGAGTACAGAATATTGGTGCAGGTGATCATGATGTCTGCAGTGTGGGTGGGCTACATGGGATTCCTCACCGCTTTCAGTCCTAGCTACACCTGGGTACTCATCCTTCGTGGGCTTGTCGGCTTTGGCTTTGGTGGATCTATTCAAACGTAAGTCATGGCATTTTCCTTGTTGTTGTTGTTGCAATTTCCCTTTATTCTACTCTTACTGACAACACTTAACCTATCCTGGCTTACACCTACTTTTACTTCTATCATGGGGGTTTTATTGAAAATGATTATTCGAAAAATTATATCTGTAATGGTCAGCGGGATTATTTTGGGGGACAGTTTTGCGTTATCAGAGTATTTTTATTTTTTTCAGATTTTGTTCATTGTCAGGTCTGCACTCTGAGTGTATATTAGTTGATATTGTTTAAAGATATAAGCAGATTTTTTTTTTCTTTTTAATTTATTGACAAAACATTCACAATTTGTGATAGTTCTCATTCTGCCAAATATAAAAAATCTTATTAATAATTTGATATACATAATTGCAAGTTTTAAATTAAAGATCATTATATAGTATAAATTTACATCAGTTATCTATGTTACACAATAATTTGAGGATCTGCGTCCTAATTACATTAAGCATCTGTCGAATCACAGTAATATGTGTGAGACAGAAACTTTTGACAAACAACACTATTTTTGTATTTTTTGCCCAGTTAAGAATAATACAATTAATCATGGAATGTAAGGACCGCTATGATAAAAGACTTCAGATGTAATATGCACCCATCTAACTACAGACAGATAATCATGTTTCGACATGAACATATAAACCTCGTCACATAATAAGTATACAGTAAATACAATAATATTATGATCAGCCTCTCATCCAATCTTCTTCACTTTTTAGCGATTGTTTTAAGTTGACCCATGTCTTCTTTTTGTAATCAAAAGGCAGTTTGTTCCAGATTGTGGGGCCTAACATATGAGGACTGTTTCTCAATAATTTCAGTCTTGGGACGTGGTGCCACTAAGTTATAATTATGTGTTTTTTTATAGAAAATATGGCATCCAAAGAATGCTTGAATAATTGGCTTCCCAGCAATAACCCAGAAAATACCTCACACAGTTAAGCAGCATCTTCTGCTGACCTTCTGCTGATCTTCTGCTGACCTGGCCATCACCATGTTTTATTATGTAATTATTCATGTAGGCCTATTGATCATATAGCACCCACATAGATCAAGTAGTAAATTTGCCGTTTAATGACTTTGCTTAATTAAACACAGCGGGGAAAAACCATAGTGAATCTAAACTGATTTACATAATGTGAGCCCATACCCCAATATGTAAATGGCCTCACTTTATTATTTGTCACTTGTATACTGCATGTGCCTCATTACAGTATCGTAAGATGTAATGTGTCTGAGGAAATGCTGTATAAAAATTATGAAGAAAAAAAGAAATACTTTCAGATTTACCCTGCTAGCTGAATATATACCAACGAAAAGGCGAACACTCATACTCATAGCCTCCACTGTAAGTATAGGCAATGCTCTCAATGGTGAACAGAAAATTAAAAGATACAACTCTAAACTTTATGATTAAATGACAAAACAAACTATCTGAAACTGAATAAATGTTTTATAATAATCAATCCAATCATCAAAACTTCATTTGCTGAAATGGCAGAAATGAAATTGTTATATATTTTATATACCAGATTATGGTGAAGATTGGCATGCTGCTGGAGGTCATGCTGGCCTACTTTGTTGCTCCAGCCATGGGGTGGCAGTGGCTTGTCGCATTGAGTGCACTACCTACTTTTCTCTTTATACTACCCATGCTGGTAAGTAAGTAATGTATGAAAATTCTCAGTTAACATCGGTCAAAAAGTAAATATACATAACTGATTTTCAATTTGTGCCATTCTTTTCCAACCTTTCTAAAACTCATTTGACCGAAATTCTAGAAGATTTTGTCTGGTTATTGCTACAGAGCTTCAGAAAAGTCCATATTTCTGCTCGGCCAAATTCGACTTCAGTTTCTTATATTACAACAAACAAAAGCTTATACCAAATTTACCCATATCATGATGTATAGTAATGGATTCATCAATATTCTGCAGAAGAATGGATTATGTAGAAACAGTGCATCAGCAGGCCTGAAATGTAGGTTATTAATATTTTTAATCTCTGCCTTAGGTGGTTGTAGCCCCAAGATTTGTCAAGGCAGTGATTAAATGTGTGATAATGGCATGAGGGCATAATATATGTCTAAAAGTAGCTGTTGATGTTCCCAAAAGTGTCTCTTTATGTATTCATATGCTTACCCATTGTTCCCAGTTGTTAGTTCATTCACATGCATGTTCCCTTGCTGCTATGACAACTTGACCCCTGTATAATGCACATCCTGTATTACATGTTAGTTGAGAATGTAGCTTTAAACTAATGTTTACTGTTTCAGTCAGTGCCAGAGTCTTCCCGTTACCTGGTGGCAGCTGGGGAGAAGGAGAAGGCAATCAACATTTTGTCTAAGGCAGCGCAGTGGAACAGAACCTCGCTACCAAAGGGGACACTCATACAGACAAAAGAGGTAGTTTGTTATTACATGTATAGGAAGTTTGCCAAATAGCATGAATCAGGTTTGACTAAATTAAGGTAGGATTTCACGTCTCAGATAATCATCCATGCTAAACTTTGGCCAAAGTTGTTCAGAAGCCTAGGGGAAACATAGCTTAATAGTTATAAGTGGGGCAGAAGCTTATGTGGGTATTGGCATTTCAACTCAAGCTTTAGACTTCTATTGGCTAAAGTTCCACTCAAAACACACTTTCTAACCCAATATTTATTTATTTTTGTCCAACATCGGATCTTTATTCATTAGAAAACATGGGTAAAAACAAGGGAAAACAGAAACATATCGGTGAAGATTCGTAGATGCCAGATTCCCTACAAAAACAGGTGAGAGGAATAGGCCTTTGACATTAATGAAGAAAATTAATTTGAAATAAATTGTTTCAAGGTGATCTGTTTTCTAACCCAATATTAGCTGAGACATAACATAGCCCCTGGAACGCAGCCTTGAGACTAGTATAACTTTACAATCTTCTTGGTCTCACTTCACTGATGCTACTCACTTCACTGACTTTGGACCACCAATTTAGCGTTAGGGTTTGTTTTGGCATGGATTAGCATTAGGGTTAGGGTTAGGGTAAGGCCTGGGCTCAGACCTGAGTAAAGGCAGAAACAGGCATGTTAGTAGCCACACAGGTGCCTAGTATCTCAATAATACTAGGGAGGTCAGGTTCCGAACTTTCCATATATGTTTAGCATTACATGTATAGTATATATAGCAAATCATCTTTTTTTTGAGAACCCAAATACTTGAAAATGTGTGGGTATTGGATGGTGTCAGCAAAGTATTTCCAACAGTGAGATATTTGGTGGATTTAAAAATAACCATTTCTCCTATGAATGACTTTATATTTCAGTCTAGTATTATGTAGATATTGCATTATCAAATTTGCCTATAGCTAAAAGGTAGTTTCCACTCTCTCTTAGTACATACCTCCCTAATTATACTAAAAATTGGCCTATACAGGAGAAGCGGGGTGCACTGAAAGAGTTGTTCAGAGGGAGGCTGTTCAGGAACACACTACAGACCTGGTTTATATGGTTTGGCACTGCCTTCAGCGCTCATGGTATTGTGCTCCTCAGCTCTGAGCCCCGCCTCCTCAACCACCCACAGACCTGCTCCTCAGCTGGTGAGTAACTCACATTTATTCCATCCCCAGGACAGTCTTCATAGGATTACATAGACTCTTGAGTGACAGGGACAATGTTCTGTATATTCACAGACTGACAGACATATGACAAACTTGTGAGTTTTGGTTACTAATTTGAAGGTAATTACAAGAAAAACGTGTTAAATCAACAATCAAGTCACTAGGGAAGGCAGCTTTAAGGAACTAATGCATGAAAAATAAGGAGTCACAATATTTTTTCCAAACTTTGTCTTGAGAATGGATATTTTCTCAGTTTTTCCAAGATTTCAGACAGATGAATAACATTTTTCTGTTGAAATTTCTTCTAAACATATAATAGCTATTATACAGGTTTGCCCTCATACATGACAGAACAGGGTATCAACATATTTTGAAAGATATTATTTAGCTTTATCTTCAATATTCCTGTGTTCAACTCATCAGGATGAGAAAACAGTCAAATAACTTTTTAAAAAAGCTGGTGACCCCCGTTTTTATTGCTTGTAAGGGTAAAACAATATGTTGGCTATGTATATAGAGGTTTTTAGGAAAAAGTTATTTTCATTTTTTTTATACTGAAAAAACGAGAAAAATTTTCATTTTCTCATAGACTTCTATAGTGAACAGGCATAAATTTCAGGGCTTCCTGAAATGAAAACTAACCTGGTGACATATTGTTTTCTCTGGCTTTTTGGATTCACTTAACCATGTTCTTTCACAAGGCGAAGTTTAAACAAAACGTTATTTTCCGTTTTTTCCCTGTTGAACAGCGGTTTATCTCTTTAAAAAGAGCAAGTTTAAAGCAGACAAACAAAAAAACCATGGTGACTTCCACAGTATACATTACAATTATATTTCATTAACCATTATTGGAGGAGGGTAGAAACACAGAGCCAACGTTGGTAATGATCGAACCTACATTATATCACCTTGCATCCATCAGAGGTACTGGGCTCTCCAACATAGTTGGAATGAATTCTATGATAGAAACTCACAAGTAGTTATTATTACCAATAGGATTGCATGGGTCCAAATTAAATCTTTTCCATGGCAGTACAAGCCTGATAGGGTGAGTGCTGTTATGTGAAAGATTTTACGGGGACCCATGCAATCCTATTGCTAATAATACCTTTGAGTTGGGGTTCTATTTTTACTCCACGATGATAAAGACAGTAAAAAATATTATATTATTTACATTCATGAATGCTGTACACAGGAGCTGAAGAAGCAGTGGAAACAACGGCCAAGGTTTTCACCGCAAATAGAACAAATGGCTGTTCCAAAAGCTTTGCTACCTCCCATCAGGGTGTCAGTGAGATGCTATGTAACAGCATGGCCAAAGGAGGGGAGGCAGTTTCCATGGTAGCAAACAAGAAACACCTTCTGGCTTCGCGGAGAGCCAAAGCTCCGCAAAGCATAACAACAGAGCTATTTTTAGACAACTACATTTCATATAGGACGCGTCCTATATGAATATTTTATAGCACCCCACTTATAGCACTTCTCATATAGAATGCCCATATAATAATATAGGATGTTTTAGATATCAGAAAGGTGTTTTGTTTCTAATTGCAGGAGCACAGGTCCTGGAAGCAGAAGTGTTATGTGGATGTGTACCTGTTACTAAGGAGCATTACATAACCACCATTATCACCACCTTTGGTCAGTTTGCAGGTAACAATCTTCTACTCCTGACAGTCATCTATGTGTCCAACAAATCCCGTGCTACTTCTATGCCCACAATACCAACTACACTACATGCTCTAGGTGCCACCAACAAATTCACCAACAAAAAACACATAAAAGACCATAGCTTTTAGACCAAACAGAACAATAACACCCACCTCATCAAACCTAACACTACACAGATCTAACTGTTTAAATACCTCAGCACCACTCTAGACAACAAACTCAATGCACAGATCATCTAAATAACAAAGTTACAGACATTTGTGAATTGAACAGTGAATAGAGTTTATAGTGAAGGTTTCCCCACAGATTTCTCAATCTGTAGCTAAAAGTTACTTATGTTTGAACCTGTAACAACAATTCACATTAGCTTACTTTAGTTATAGCAGCAATCAATGTTGTTGGATTGTGACGTACCAAAATCCAGTTTTCCCCGTACATTTTTTTGTTTGTCAGTGGCCCTGACCCTTCCTGTTTGTGTGTGTATCAGAATTATTGTTGCCAGAATTACCGGCCCACCAACAAGGCCATCTAGCACCCAGTAAAATCTACCAAAATCTGAGGAAATCTCGACTGATGGCTTTTAATTCCCTTGAAAATATCCTAATGTTTGTACTAACTCAAATGACTTCCATTTTGGACAGGAATAGGGCCCTACTTTTGCTAACACCCTCGTCTTCACCTCAGGCATTATCAACAAACAGAGCCCTCTCCCTTACCAATGTCAGCCATTAATCCTATAATAACACAGGATATGGACCAGTGGCCATCTATCCCCCAATATCCATTCTAAAGTAGATCTAACTGAGTTTTCCTTCAGCCATCCCCATTGTACTGCTGACCATGGACACACTGGGCAGGCGCATCACACTGGTCATCAACTTCCTGGGAGCTGCTCTCTTCTTCCTGCTCATCCAGCTATGCACCAGCTCCACATGGATGACCATATTTATATTTGCTGTGAGGGCCTTTAGCAGCGCCATCTTTACCACTGTACATATATATACAGCTGAGGTAGGTATATTAAAGCTGCATTCTCAGCTATTACAACAAAACAAAATGTTACCAAGTTTACTCATATTACGTCTTATAGGGTGGAATTCATCAACATTCTGCTGCTGTGTCATGGTTATACCAGAATTTGAAGTCAAATCAGCTGAGCAAATCGGCCAGTAAAATAAGTGAAGCCATCCCTCGAAAGGAGCAAAATATAAATAAATGTTGACTTTTTTATGAGACCCTGTAGGAAAAACGAAACTTTGTTTTATTTTAAACCTTTAAACAGTTACACTTGTTCACTAATACTATTATTGAAAGTTATTATTGATTATTAATAATTATTTGAACATCATTTTTGTTTTCAATTTTGGTTAATATTTGAGAGGATAGGTGGACGAGATATTGTTCATTTTCTGAATGCTCTCATCTCTCTACAGCTATTAAATAAATTAAATATGATATTTCTAGATAGTAGTATTGAGTATTTAAGAGTGTTCACACAGAGATAAGGAGATAAAGGACTTAACTGTATTTAAGTAACTTCATAATATTTTAGAATCATGACAAAAGTTTATGAAAACTATTTTTATGAAAACTATTTCAATCAAACCTAGGTGTACCCTACTACGCTGAGATCCTCTGCTATGGGAGCTGCCAATGCCTGTTCCAGGATTGGAGTCATGATCACTCCATTTGTGTCAGAGGTGAATTATTTCCTGCAATTATTTTTGTAAAAACAATCTTTATTTAAGAAGTATTATACATATATTCACTATCGAGAAGTTCTTTACTTGTGAAGCAGTAAAGAACAAGTACTTTACCGATGAACTATTTCGCGTTGTCATGCCAATGCAAGTATGGTGACCCAAGTTTGCTTGAGCGTGTGCTTTCTTCTCTGATTGTTTCACCTATTTCTAGTCATTTCTCTAGTAAGGAAACCAGATATGGAAAATTATATTATTACTTTTTTATTTTTAAAGTAATTTTTACATGCAAAATTAGGCATATATAATAATCAACTTATAGGACTTCGGTGTTCTCCGCACAGATGTGTAAATAAAGACCTCGATCTCCAGCATAGAATATAGCAATCACCCTATCAGGTATTCACACACCTTCGATCTATTTTATTTACGCCCCATGTGTGCTTATTAGAAGCCACAAGTTTATCTCATCTTGAGAAAGAACATACTTGTAGGTGTGTAATACCCCGGTGTGAGTGGTGTATTTCTGTATAACATTATTCATATTGTTATAATATAAATATAAATATATGCTACATGTATGTTATTTAGGTGTTGTTGGACCACTCATTGCCGATGGCCATGTGTGTGTATGGAGGTGTTAACATACTTTGTGCCATATGTTCAGCTTTACTTCCCATAGAGACCAAGGGAAAGGCACTAGAGGTAAGTGATGCACATTAATTAAGTAATATATATCCTCTCTCCCACTCCCCTGTCTCCTTCTCTCTCTTGATCTTTTATCTTCTCCCTGCTCTGTCTCCAGTCTCCCTTCCCTGTCTCATATCTATCCCACATCTTGCTGTCTCCTCTCTCTTCCACTCTTCCTTCCCTGTCTATCTCGTTTTCTGCCTTTTCCTTTCCTTCTCTACCTGTACTGTCCTACCTCCTCCTACATTCTTCTTGCTTGTTACAATATTATAAAAGCAATGGGAGGAAGATATCCATGACGTTTTAACATGTTTTACTGGGTTGTTATTATATATGGTCAGTTCTACTGTCGGGGGGAATTTACCCTAAAATTGCTCTAAATTCTTAAAATACAGTTTAATTCATATGGTGCATAGGTATGGTGGCCCTGAGGACATCCTGAATATTTGGGAAGGTTACTATTGAGAAAGTAATCGACTCCTAAAGATTAACACTGAGATTCCCATAGGGGGAAAAATGATTAATATTGAGATATTAACTATCCGGATGTATGACTTTTTCAAAATATCATTTATTTAGAAATAATGGATTCAGCAGAACAAATTCTCATTGTTATTAAAATTTGGATGTTCAATTGAGATGAGAATTTTGAATTTTCTATTATTATTATTATACAATTAGTTAATCCATTAAAATACAAGAAAAAATTGTCGAATGGCGTCAATATCGTGTATGGTGACCTTTGCTTCATTTCTGGTCATAGCAAAACCACCTCCCATTATACAAAAGTGATATTGCAGTTTGTAATAAGGCTCATGATAGGTGTAACATAGATACCGTCTGCTGCTATCAGTTTAATATATATTCTGAGAAAGTATCAATAGATATGGATGTTGAATGGCGATAATTTACCTACACCACAGCATTTGCATTTACCTACGACTGTGTGAATAAATAAAGACCGTTGAAGAGGTTTTGTTGCTTTAACGGATAAACACCAACTCTACGTCTACCTACTATGAATATTTACATTCTGTTATCTTTTTAATCTGTGAACCTCACCAAAAGTATAAATATGTTGATATATATGTAGATGCATATAATGGGGGTGCATATTGTTTGATTTTAACCACAGAAACCATTTGTTATGGTTAAAATATTATAAAATATCATCCAAACATATAGCCAACTTTTAAGTACCACTTTATAACTATAATATATATATTTCTCTCTACTTCTCACAGCAATCGGCATAGGGGGAATTGGATGTGACCATAACCTGCCATAATCGGATTCATAACAGGACAATAATTTATCTGGAAACTCAATTTTATGAAATTAAGTATATAATCAGATAAAGACTTATGTTCTGTACAGTATTGATATATGTAAAGATCACTAGTCAACAATTTGGCTCTTTTCCAGCCAGTTTAATTTGTCCTGGAAAAGGTATATTGATTGATTGCTTAATTGTTTGAAAACCTTTGTTGCAATAATATGGACATTCAAAGGGTTCTTCTCTAAATTTTAAAGTTGTCAAGGCCACCTGTTATATATAATTAGATTACATTTTGGTATTGCATAGTCTTACGATAGCTATATATTTGATTAATAAGCAGATGGTGCCAAATCAATCAAAACATTTTTGTGGGTACAATGTATATAATATTTGCATATAATGGGTTAAACCTTAAATCATATTTCTTTCCAGTACAGATATAGATATTCCTAAATCCAGACATATATTACATCCTTGTCATCACTAGCATAAGCATGTACATCAACTGAATGTAAAATGTGCATCATTTCAGGTTACATCTTTTAATTTTTTATATATATATATCGTATTTTTATTCTGAATCGAATTCTACATCGTATTCTCCAGAAGTGGACACCATCCTCTCAGAGTGAGATCTTCCTGGAGGGTCCAAGATTACAATACTATAAATACCATTTTTTTAGTTGAACATGATATCTAGATGCACCTTATAAATCCGATTCGGAGGTCAAATAACAATCTAATAAAACTCATCCTAGCTCTTAAATCAGATATCTTAATGTTTTACACATATTTCATGTTAGGACACTAATAAGTAGCGCCTAATAAGTAGCGCCTAATGCCACTACTTTCCGACTATTAGATGGTAATGTTCAGTTCAGTGTCAATGTTCTTTATCAGTCGGTATTCATTTAATTATGCTTGTTATTCACTACAGTTATCATATAATGAGATTACCACTATGTGAGCTAGGTCCACTATAATCACAAACAACAATTTAACTACTACAAGACAAAACACTTCATATTACAACACTTCAAATACATTGAAGTACAGTAATACTAACAATCACAGTAATAACAATCACATTAATCAGTTAGGAATCAATAAAAGTATAAAAGGTATAAGAGTATGACATATCGATGTATCGATCTTAAACACTAAGGACTTACAGGCCTTTTTTGTAATTGCTGATTTCTATACGTGTAGATAATCAGAGTTTTGGATAAATCCATTTTACTATACTCGGGTGCTACTTGAATATCCCCCTTATATAGTCTATTTACTCGCTAAGAATTCATCAAAATCAGTAAAATAACCAGTTTTTAGATAAGTCCTTAGTTGCATTCTCGTCTTAGTTACTTGAATATTTTCAGGAAGATCATTCCATAAATTTGTTAAAACATATACATATGATCGTCTAAAAATTTCATTTTTCGGCTGCGGCACTAACAATTTTTTTTCCCTTTGACAATCTTCTCAAACTAATATTCCTTCTATCGACATTTTCTTCTGATCTTGTTCTCATGAAAGCTAAATCTAACAAATGACTGTTTCTCCTAGATGAGAGAGATGGTAAATTTAGTTCATTATGAATTACTTTTGTACTAGTTAATCTTGGTAACCTAAGAATAATTTTAAAAGCAGAATTTTGCAATGTCTGAAGTTTCTTTAACTGATTTTGTGCCGCCGAACCGTAGAATAAATCGCCATAATCTATAATTGGGAGTACCATTGTTTTATATAACAGCAACAAGGTATCCTTCTCACATGCATTATAGAGTTTTGACATGGCATGAATCTTAGACTTAACCGTGTATACTTTCTTTCTCAAAAATACCTTATAATTTAACCTCTCATCTACCTCCATCCCGAGGAACTTATAGTTTTCGACATTTTCTAGTTCATGATCCCCAATATTGTATTTCACTATATTCTTGGGGTCACTTTTAGTACGAATTGTGAGTTTCTTACATTTATTGATATTCAGAGATATTTTATTTACCGCACACCATCTTACTATTCTATTAAGATCTTCTTGTAATTCAAGATTTTGCTGCTGACCCAATTTCCTGTCATTAAACAACACCGTGTCGTCAGCAAAAAGTTGTATATTACTGTCCTTCACCACTCTGTATAGATCATTTATATAAACAATAAACATTAACGGCCCTAGACTAGTGCCTTGAGGCACTCCACATGTAACTGGTTTCAAGGAGGAAAAGGAATCGTCTACCAAAACTCTCTGCGTTCTATCACTCAAATAATTTACAAACCATCTGTGAGCTTTACCTTCAATCCCATAATTTTGTAATTTTGATAATAAAATACTATGGTTAACAGTGTCAAAAGCTTTTTTAAAGTCCAAAAATATCAAATCAGTCGCTTTCTTTTTATTTAAATTATCATAAACTTTACTCAACAGATGGTCTAAGGCATCATTAATTGACCTTCCCTCTCTGAAACCGAACTGCCATTCATTTATAACATTATTACTTTCAAGGTGGTGGGATAATTGTTTCTGAATACAAATCTCAAGTAATTTCGCTGGTAATTTGATACAGGATATTGGTCGATAGTTACCTGGAAGGCCCTTATCACCTTCTTTGAAAAGCGGTGTTACGTTTGCCTGCTTAAAGTCCCTCGGGATGTCTGAGTTCTCTATAGAAAGGTTAAACAAATATACCATCTGCTTCTTCAGCGCCAACAAACATTGTTTAAGTATTCTGGTTGGTAGAAGCCTGATCCCTGAGGATTTATAATTACCAATCTTATTTATGGCCAAAACTACATCGAGTTCTGTAATCATTCTAAACTGAAACTTGTTCTCTAATATATTATCATTAATTATACTGTTCCTTTCCAAGATCATTTCCTCATCTTCTTTTATTTTCTCAGCTAACTCGGGGCCTATTCCGACGAAAAAATCGTTTATGACCTCAGCCGCTTCACTCCCTTTTAGTTTAACACCATCTTTTGATGTTATCTTTATCTCTTCCTTTGAGGATTTATTGTTCGTGGAAAGTAACGGCTTAAGAATCTCCCAGAATTTGTGGGGTTCATTTTGTTTTTCTCTAAGCTGACTTTTGATAAAATTATCTTTGGCCTTTTTTACAAGAATATTAACTTTGCACCTCAGCGACCTAGCAGTCTTCCAATCCTCATCCTTCTTTGATTTGTTGGCTACTCTGAAAGCCTTATCTCTGGCCTTACTAGCCAGAATGATCTCTTCATCATACCATCCTGGGGTGACCCGCACCCTTTTAAAATTTCTGATAGGACACATCCTATCAACATACCTGAAGATATTAGTTTGTATGATGTCCCATGCGACATTAACATCATTCGTTTGAAACAGTTCTTCCCAATTCAAGTCTACTAGAATTTCCTTAAGTAATTCGATGTCTAAAGCTTTCGTATCTCTAGCTACAAAAGATCCAATCTCATATACATTTCGCTCTTTCTTTATCTGGATGAACACTGGTAAATGGTCACTTATGTTTATATTAATTGAGCCATTCGTATTGATCCACTTTCCATTTGTAAAAATATGATCTATAGTAGACGAAGAGGATTTACTAATTCGTGTATTAGTCTTTATTATCTGTTGCAAGTTAAATTTGTTCAACAGACTCCTAAATTTATCTGCTCCTGAAGTTTTACCTTCAGTTATATATTTCTCATCATAATTAAAGTCACCAAGAATAATTAATTCTTTAGTACTATCCACTCTATTTAATATATCTTCAAGTTGATCAAGGGCTTGGGTCAACCCCCCAGATGGCGGACGATAGACATTTACACATATCTTTTCTTTCATAAACTTTTTCTTAAAGCCAAACACTTGCACTTCAATGTGCTCGTTTGAGATTTCAAGATCATTAAAATTATCAGTAACGTCCAAGGATTTATGTACGTAGGATATCAAACCTCCACCTCTCCTCTTTTTTGCTCGATCCAACCGCACAGTACTGTAACCCTGAACGAATAACTTATTTGAACTATAATGTTTTGTTAACCATGACTCTTGGAAAGATAAAATATGTGGTTCAGTTTCAATAATGAACCTCTCAACTTGTTCAAATTTTGGTACCAAACTTCGTATATTCCAAGAGCTAACTTTCAGACCCTTTAGTTTCCTAAAGTCCTCTACTTCAAGTATTTCACTTTTTTTAGCCATTGTCCCAAGCAATAATCTTATCATTGTCTGAAGACAATGATTTTCTGGTTGCGAGTAGAGTCTGTTTCACCCTTTCAAATACCGGGGCTCCACAGAGATTTAAACGGCTATTTAGTTGGGTCCCTAAACATGTCGGGTTAGCCCATAACGAACGATTTACAAACACTAACATGTTACAATAAAATACAATATATATGAATACCATGTTAGGGGTATAACCTAGCTGGATCTCATTTGTCACATTCAGAGTTTCAGAAGAAGACTCCTGAAAACTATCCGGAATAGTAAGTTAGTGCCATACTACTTCCGGCTTTCTACTATCAGGAAATTTTTATTTTTTCATTTACTAGTTTCGTCGTAATTTTTAGGAAAATATTAAGTAATACAATTTCAGTTAGTGTAGAGGTGTCACATTTCAAAGTCGGGTTCGAGTGATCTCCTGTCTCTACTATGTGACACCACCACACAACATCGTTGTAAACATACAATTCCCTATGTTCGTTTCTCAAATGGATAAGTGACCAAAATTGAATCACTTTAAGGCTAAGTTTCCAAGACTTTTAGTTTATATCAAAGAGATTTTCTGCTCAATTCTTAAATTTTAAGATTGATTATATTAAGTATTGGATAGTGACTCAGTCAACATATTTAGTGAAGCGATGGCAAACAAATTTTGTAAATTCGCTAAAACATTAGTCAGTGTTCCAAATTTCCTCTGTATGTGGGGTATTGATTACTGTAGTCATTTCAAATTATACGTGCTGTCATGTCATCTCACCAGTCGGGCATCTTTCAGCTATCTTTCATTACAAAGTCAACACACCACATGGTTACCTTTCAATGTCGGGTTCATGTGAGCACCTGTTTCTACTAGGACCACATAGTGAGTGACTCTGATCTGAAGAGTTCAATTTTCTTGGTCTTTAATCTTCAAATCTTTGCGTATGCCGCTACTATTAGTTCCGCCACTTTTGTCTGCATTTCTGTGGTGAAGTGACAGCCATCAGGAGCCAAGAGGTAGTACAGGTTGGAATAATACATTCTCTTGGTAGTTTTGTATTTGCGCGACGATCGATGGGGGTGAACCAGCGAGCAGATATAAGGAGTTGGCACATGTTTTCCCTTGCAGAATAATTTAACACTATTGTTGTAGGCGACTACCTGCCTATTAAGAAGTTCTTGGTCCTCTTCGATCGCCATGATCTTTTCAGGAGTAAGTAGCCTGTGGAGTCTCCAGTTGTGCTTTGCCGAGTTCTGGTTATACACTACTAGGTCCAATCCCACTGTAGTGCCAAAAATTATCGTAGGTGGTGGTGCCAGATTTGTAGGAAGGGTCTCACTTATAATCCGCTCAGCTGATACCATATCATCCATGGCCGCAGTATCTACTTCTACTTCACTTCTGTATCTAAGTTTCACTTCCTTCGTCTCCCTATCTTTCTGTGTTATGTTGCAAATACCAGTGAGGATGAAAATACATAGCGGTTGATACCTCATCAGAAGGTTCTTAGCCCCTCTGATCACATCTAGCGTACCCGCACCGGGCTGTACATATACGTCTGAGTCAATTTGTGGAGCAATAGCTCGTAGTGCTATCCTGAGTCCCGACCCACGAGAGTCGCATAACAACAACATTTCTTTCCTATTTTGTGCCATTTTGACTATGTAGATCTCTTCAATAAACAATATCAACGTTCTCACCACCGTACCTAATATAATTCCATTAACCATTAAGGAGTTCTGCTCTCAAGTTATCAAGGATGCGTCCGAATAGGTTTTCTCCAGTGAATGATTTTGACTTGAGCGGGACACGGGCGCCATTTGTAATAAGGACGCCCCGCACCCAACGCCCAACTCCCCATTTCC
Source organism: Sthenelais limicola (assembly GCA_942159475.1). Taxonomy (NCBI): domain Eukaryota; kingdom Metazoa; phylum Annelida; class Polychaeta; order Phyllodocida; family Sigalionidae; genus Sthenelais; species Sthenelais limicola. The sequence continues at coordinate 61,793,367 of OW804097.1, read as the reverse complement.
TGGAGCTCGTTACCTAAAAAAATCTAGTGTTTTCTGGAGATAACAACTTTTCCTTCAGCTCTTTATTTTTCGTGAATTTAATCTTCACTATATCTGCCAGTATTTTTTCTTCGATTTTCTTCCAATCTTCCAGTTGCTGCGGGGTAGCCTGCGCTTCCAGTTTGCCGCCCAGGGCTTTCGCGTGGGCTGGGCTGTGAGTGCCGCGTATTCTTCGCGCTGCCTCGTGTTGACCCATGAACTCCGCTTTGTCCCACTGGTACGCGTGTTCGGCTGTGGTGAAAGATTTCTGTTTATAGTCGATATTTACTCGATAGAAGTTCGAGTATGGGCTGTGATTTCCGTGGAAACCCACCCCTCCACCTTCCACGGGGAAAGTGGCGACATCAGATGGCTGGCAACCCTTTGGCAATAGGTGTAAATCTTGCTGAGAGTATGTTTTTTCATTGATTTTGATGTGCCCCAAAATTAAGTCAGCTTGAACTTTTCTCATGCGTAAAAGTTTGTGACAATCTAAGAGCATCCTGTAGTCTTTATCACTTGGGTCGATAACAAACTTGTTGAACCAAATACCCGATCCTGTTTTCCTTCTAAGTTCTTTTGATTTATTTAAGACTGCTTTCTTGACCTGTGGACTGGATAATTCAACATAGATCGATCTGGATTTCCCCTTTCGAGGGATTCCCACCCGGTATGAATCTATAACGTCATCAAGCCTTATCTCTGCAACCGAGTTAAGTAGGTCACTAATGAAATATTTTCTTTTTTCTTTTTTCTGATCTGGGTTTTGCGGGTTAATCGGATATTTGTCCCACTCTTCTGGAACACCCTCCAGTATGAGGTGAGTCGAACCATCTGATTTCCCTTCATTTTTTTGGCCTAGTTGGTGAGGATCTAGACTCTGAATGTCTGATAATTCCTTCGTGATTTTGTTTAGATTATCGTCCATCGTACCAAGTTCAGTTTTGATTTTGACCAACTCTTGTTTATTCTCATCTAGTGAAAGGTTTATTTCTTCGATCGAGTGGTTTACCTCCCTTTCCATTTCTTTGATTTTGAAATTATTGGTCCAATTTAGTTTTCCCTTGGCCTCACTTTCCTTTACACCACTTTTTGTCTTAGCCTCTTTGAACTTCTTTTTCTTTTTCTTTTTGTTTTTACTCGGTTCATTTCCTACTCTTCTTTTCCCTGACATTTCACTCACAGGTTCAAAACCGGTCAAGCTATACTCATAAGCTAATTTCTCCAGTTCTTTGATTCTATCCTCCATATTTCTGTCCTTATCAACGTCTAGCTCCTTGATTTTCCCATCAATATTTTTGATAGTATCTCCTGGTTGTTTTACAAACCCTCCTCTTTTTTTTTTTTAAAAATGTTTATTTTTTTTTTTAAAAAATGTTTATTTGACAAGATTTCACATGATGTGATACATTTCAATCGCCGACAAAAATTTCAATCCCATATACTATTATCATTTGTAATTAACTTTCAAACTTAATCTTTTACTTCTTTTACCAATTTACACCATTAAGGCTTTATACAGTTTCTATACTACGATTTCATACATTACTAACATAAATCAGACAACTCCATCCTGGTGTCTTCTTTAGTGAAGGAGAGATAGCAGATGCATCGGTCATCCAATGACAGCGATTCAACTGCCATCCCTCCCCCTACTTTCTCATGAACTATAGAAGAATATCATGCAACCCCTTTTTTTGTGATTTTTGATGCCCTGACACATAGTCTAAAATACATAATAATACAGTCTGCGTGGGTAAAAACACATAGGTCTACTTCTTATGCACCATTTCTAGATAAGTTCACTCATTACACCATTTTGTCTAGTATCTCGAAAATAAACCCACATTTACCCATCCATAGCGACGAGGGACAAATCCTTACATCGTAAGACAGGGTGTGAAGAGTTATATATGAAATTACAAAGACATGGTTTTTAGTTAAGTATCCAATCCTCATTTGTTTTAAGAAAGCTTTTTAAATTTGGCCAGTTCTTTGCCTTTTGTATAGCTGGCAGCCCATTCCACATTAGAGGGCCTAACATGTGCGGAGACTTTCTTAACTTTTCTCGTCGGGGAACCGGTACTTTTAGAATTATTCCAGTAGCCAGTCTAGTGTCTCTTGGCATGTCTTGTACATATCTTGGGATCTTAGAAAAGTTCCACATTAGCCCTATTAATGCAATGTGGCTTCTTCTTATTATATTTTTTATATTTAAACGATCTTGCATTTCATTAGTGGTAAGATCCTGTCCAATAAACACCAGTCTGGCCCCTCGATTTACAACACTTTGTACCTTATTTATAGTCCCCCTATTAGCTAAATTTTGAAATGGTAGACCATATTCAGCTAGTGAGAGTATATGCACCTTTAGTATTAAGGTGGCCAAATGAGTTGTGATAAAATGCCTAATCCTAGCCAGCTGATTTACTCTAAACTGAAGTTTGTTCTTCATTTTTTCGAAGTGCTGATTTAGGGTTAGCACTGGGTCGATGGTATAGCCCAGGTAGTTCACTGATTTAGCCATACTTACTGCTTTGCCATCCACATAAACAGGACCTAATTCTTTGAATTTCACTTTTTTCAAGGCATTTCTGCCACCAAGTATTTGTATCTGACATTTACCAGCGTTTAACAGCAACTTATTATATTTCATCCACATCGAGATTTCATTACTAATCTGTTGTGAGACTTCTAAACATTCATTTAGATTTGCACCTGTGACGCTGATTGCCGTATCATCAGCATAAATACTGATTTTTGATGTTACAACATGGTTAACTCTTTTTATGACATTCGGTAGGTCGTTTACATATATGATAAACATTAGCGGTCCAATGACACTACCTTGCATTTGCCTCCGTAGCTATTTTAATTTCATCAATACTCGAACCGACCCTATTCATGAAGAAAAGCCTATCTGACTCAAAAAGTTTAGAATTCTGAACAACCTGTGGGTACGATTTGTCAATCTCATCGAATCTCCCCTTAAGCTTAGAATATCTTAGCTCATTCCAGCTGTTAGAATTTGTTAGTTTCCGATTCAAATTCTTAACCTTCCTCACTGCGGATTCGGTCTCAAATGTCAGTGATAGCATCGACGACTTCGTTTGCTCCAGATCAATTTTATCAGTTACTTTTTTAACGATGAGGTTTATCAGATCATCGTCGATTACAACTTGTTTATCTAGACTAGCTTTATCGTCCTCTGAAATAGTTTTTAACTCTTCCATGGGTGGCTCTATTTCAAGCTCGTTTTGCTCTCTATACACGTCGTTGCCTGGGTTTGACAGTAGTTCGCATGGTTGTGACTCCGTTGACTCTGACATGGTTGATGACAGGGCCCCACCGTCACCTACGTCTTCGTTTATTTGAAGGCTATCCCATTCTATCTGACCATCACTAATTTCAACAACAGTGTTAAGACAATGTAATACTTGCAAGCTATCATTATCTAGTTGATCTTTCTCATCCTCCTCAATTATTAATGACCCATTTATAACTTTCGTTTGATCATCCTCATTTAGTTCAGTGACCTTCGAGATAGCGGTTATCTCCAACGGTGCCGTCTTATCTAGGTCAGTACAGCCACTGTCACAGCCCACACTCGAATCCACAACTTTGTTTTGATCTAATTTAAGTAAGTCTGATGTTGGCCCTAGATCAATAAATTCTTCCTTGAATGCTATCACATCATCTGAAGTATTAAGTACAGTTTCTTGTTTTTGTTGATCAACACTTGATCCATCTCCTACCTTTGGAATTTGTTCATCTGTCGATAACGAATCGACTTTAACGTCCGACGTCGTCGTCGTGGCGGCGACATCCATGGCTGATGAGAAACAGATTTTTATCTCATCAAATATCACCAGAATAGAAAATATTATTCTAATGACGAATGCACCTATGTGATCCCAGATCATTGACGGAGTGAATTGATGTTTTTTGCTCCTTAGATCCACTTCTATCCTAGGCTATAACCCCTAAAGGTATCTCTCAGCGCTTAGCAAGTTTTGACCATTTCAGGTTTCCCGCGCACTTTTTTTTGTTTTGTTTTAGACAGCTTGTTTATTTTGGTACGTTACATGTGTATTACATAGCTCGGTTTAAGAGATTTGAGGTACAAACATACATAAATAATTATGTTGTTAAAAATGTCAACATACATTTTCTTCCATTTCTGTTTCTCCTCTATACTTGTAGCCTTTCTCAGCTGGCACACACATATTTCCGTCTTAATCTTTGTACGGAGATCGTATAATACAACACATAAAGCGAGTCTACCCCCGTGGAAAGGCTTTAGTTTGGAATATAAACCAGTTCATAATCTTCGTATTAATATCATTCTGAGGAATACCAAACATTAATTACCTCTTTAACCTGTACAACAATCTGGTTTTGTTTCCTATAGAGAATATTTTCACCAATATTGTTCTCACCAAGGTAGCCACCTGACTCAATAAAATTTTATATTTTAACCCACAATGTGTAAGTGTTTGAACATGCGACAAAAACCTCAAATTTCACTTATTTAGAGAACAAATACCCTACCCCACCTTATCCCAAGAGTTTGGGTCTCTTTCTTAAGGTTAAATATAAGCTAATATAATATTTGAGATGAAATACTCCTCCGAACTTCTGCGGTGTACACACCTTTACCCGTCCTGTATGTCAGGTGGCAACCTACACAGCCTTGTCAGTCCCAGAGTGGCCATGCGCATGCACAGAGAGAGAGAGTTTGTGTGCACAGAGAAAGAAACATGGTGCTGGGCCTGGTACAGAGGTGCCACCACGTGTCAATTCAGTGCATCTACAAAACTACGATGGCGGCCTCAACGCATACCCCTGTGTATCCCCGATCGTAAAATCACAGAATTTAGACATTTTATCTTACTTTTCATTAAGTAAGAGATTGATAATATTGAGTTTTGGAACAAATATGAATGTAATTCCAGAAGAACCACTCAATCTTAATACCAGGGAAAGCAACTTTAAACCCTAACCCCTAGAAATAGATAGAAAAAACGTAGATTAGAGGCATATGCTGGAAGACCAGATTTAAATCTGAAGCATACTATCTATATTTTGTTTTGTTCTGTGCCTAAATGTACTTACTTGCCAAAATAAAAGAATTCATTATTATTATTATTATTGCATATATCGAAAGTCTGTGGCTACAGCCACAGCCTAAAATAGATATTATGCCCCTTGATCACGAGGTGATGGTTATGTGGAGCATGACTGAATGAGCGCAGGATGACCCAGTCAAAGGAATGAAAACTGGGACAATGTCATTGGAGGACGTTAGCTAGAGTTTGACAGCCAGCAGTAGCACAATGTGTTTAATACAATACCTGGATTAATAAGAGATCAAGTTAAGTGCAACACTATGGATGATCCTGCATTTTGCATCTAATGAGATCATACAACTTAGAAGACAATGTCTGATAAATTAAGAGACGTGGCGAAAGGTGAGTAGGGCCAGGTATCATGTAGTAAAGGATTAAACCCACCGTTCAACAGGGGAAAACGAAACACAATATGTTTTCCAAACTGAACTCATCAAAGAACAGCGTTAGGTGAAACCAAAACTCTGATAAAAACAATATGTCACATGGTTAGTTTTTAATTCAATTTCATTCTATTTCCATTACAAATTTCCATTCTACTTCATTACCATTTACTAGCCTATAGTCTATCGGGAAAAGGAGGATTTTGCCAGCACATCAGAACAGTGAAACATAATTCTCTCTTGACAATCTCTATATACATAGCTCACACATAGATCTACCCTCACAAGTAAAAGAATCAAGGGATAACCTGCTTTTTAAAAAGATATTCAGTTTAATTTCCATCGTGATGAGTAATACCTAAATTATTTTTTTCAAAGTCACCTTTCTTAAGTAACACTAACTGTTTCTCTCAGCAATAGACGGTAGTATACTACTCCAGGATTTAGTGGAAGACCAGTTTTTGCCAGCTTGGTAAAATATAATATTCAAAAGTAAATGTGATGCTACAAGGATAGCTAGCTCGACATTTGTTGTGGATTTTATGGTTCACTGACCTTAAAAGGGGGCGGAAATATCTATATATAGGAGGTGCAATATGTGTTTCTTAGAAATAGGTATGGAAAGTCTACTAGCATATTAGGGGTACCACAGAATGTACCTTTGTATTATACATACCCTCACTATCTATTATTTCATTAAATGTGTATTTCATACAAATCAATTCTTTGATACATATTCAATTTTCATTTTGTACTTTCCAAATTGTACTTGATGCTAATTAGATAAAAAGATTCATCATAAGAATATACGTTTATGCATTTATATACATATACAAATGAAATTCATATATATTCAATATTTTTTAGAGATTATCACTCTTTTACGTTTTGATCTTGAAATTACTTCATGACACAATTACAGATCTCCCTGCTGTTAGTTCCTACACCAAACATCTTCTCATATCCTGACCCATGAACAAAACAAAGCATAAACTTTGATGTGCCCACTTTCTTCCTCTCACACCCTAAAATATCAATCAATTGTCCACATGATCTACAATTCGTCCTTCTATTAATTTCCTTAAGCTCCTAACTCATGCCTTTGCAGAATATAATGAATGAAAGTTTGATGGAAATAAAATGGAAATGACATTTCTAATACAACGTATGTGAGTATCTATTGAATTTTAAAAGATTAGATTAGATTATAATAATGAAAATATCCTGTATATTGTACAATGACTCGAGTATGGAGTCATTTCCAATCAATGTTAGCCATCTAACTTAGGCATGTAACGGAATTTGTATTTTATATCTGAATATTGATGACAAAATACAAGACATATTGATGTGAAAAGGATAGCTGAGGTTAAACTCGATGAATGCTGAGAGTATTGTCTCAGTATTCTTCATTTGAATTTGGATAAATGTTCACTGTTGGGAATATAAGTTAGTATTATGATACTTGAAACTTTTGTGTTAAAGGTAATGTATAAAGAGAATGACAGATGTAACAGAATAATTAATAATCAATAAGATAAGATGAACATTGTTATATCAGATAATAGTTTTGAACTAAGTAAGATATGTTCCAATCAACATTGTTAGGCACTCTTAAAAGAACTGTGTAATCACAGAAAGTAATGTCCATTTTCCTATTTCTGTATTTGTACCTCAAAAGGAAATAAAGAACTATTATATTATTATAAGACAAATCTGTTAACTATGTGATTATTATTTCAATATTGAGTTGAATATTGATTTTTTTCAAATCTTTAGATTGTTAATACACACTTTGGGGGTTTCTACAACTATTACATCTTAGAAGTTTAATAAGAGTTATGTCTACAAACTGTGATAATTAGTTCAATATACTAATCAACTCCCCTAATATAAGAAAATAGGTCAAACTAACAATATAAACACATTTTCAGCCCTTAATGTTTTCTCATATTCCAGTACTCACCTTTGCCAACCCGACATATCTCATAAACAGACTGCGTCATGGCCGCCAGGGGGATGAGACTCAACTCACAGATAATAAACCAGATGGTGCCACAAGAGATAGTAGGGAGGCGAAGCAGAAGAAGGATGATGTATCACCTGATGGGAAGGTTAAGGAGGACGGGAAGGATAAGGAAAATGTGAAGGAGAATGTGAAGGAGAAGGAGAATGGGAAAGAGAAGAAAGTGGAAGAGACCTACACAGTTGATGATGCTGTCAATAAAATAGGACTCGGCCGGTTCCAGGCCTATATATTTATTGTTTTGGGACTTTTAAAGGTTGATACCGTTTTTGTTATTATTTTTGGTATCATGTTTTAGTTGGTTTGGATCAGCCTCTAATACTGAGAGAAATCACACTAACTGGTGCTATCCGTTACTCTTTTTCAATATTAGCAATGGATCCTTAACATACATAGTGCCTCACACTTATTATAGTTATTCAGTAATTACAGAAAATCAGTAATTTTATATTACAATTTTATAGTGTTATAGATTTATTTATTATTAGTATAATCATTATAGTTATTTTCCATTACCGTTTTACAGTATATGGAGGCTTTTTTGCTATATTTATTATTGGTATAATCAGTAAGAGTACATTACATTTTAACAGTGTACAGAGGCTATGGAAGTATTATTGCTGGCTGTACTGGCGCCACTACTAAGGTGTGCATGGCTCCTCTCTGATGCACAAGTGGCGCTTATAACTACGGTAAGGATTCCAGGTGTAGTAAACTCTAACTTTTTAGACTCAAATATTCATTAAGCAACGATTCCACTGGATCATTCTTTTGGTCCACTGATGGTCTGCTCTTTCATTTCTCTGAGCGCATAACAAGCAAAACCAGAGCGGTCCAATGGAATCAGTTATTGCGCTTCCTATACCATAGAACAAATGTTAATTGCGCTTCTTTAGAAGAGCGTAGGATGGTGCGCTAATGTCTGATGTGATTTGGGCGCAATAACATGCATGCTGTTCTTTTCACGTCTTTTGGTAGCGGTCTAATAGCACAGTGAGAGAGGACCAACACATTTGCTGTTGATTTCATAGGAAAACAAGTGAACAAGTAGAATTGCTCTGCGCTTGTATTGCACTAAAAATAAAAGCGGATGAAGAGCGAATGAAATGCACACTGTGTAGAAGCGAAGCAAGAGCGAGTCATGAGCACATACAAGCGATCCAGTGGAATCGCAGCTTTATACACCTTTCCCTTCATGGCATATTGATATATATAATACTTGTAATGGTTCATTTACAATTTTTATATGCATATAGGTATACATATAAAGTAACAATTATATAATTATAAAGACATTATAGCAAATGGAAGAAAATTTAAAAAAACGTGTTCATAGAAGTCTAATCTTAGGAGATCTGTATAGTAATAGTAATAGTGGATCAAATAAATATAGAGGTAGTAAGGGTGTAAATACTAACTGAAAATAGACCTTGGTTTGTTCAGAAGGAGTTTAATGGACATCTTCTCTGGCTCAGTGTCTCGAGGTTGGGAGATCTTTGGGCTGTCTATACATGTACGGTTGGCCACACAACTGTGACTCACTATTATAATTACTAGTACTAGTATGGCAGCCATGCGATGTGTGAGATTTCCTAATACTACCTATTTACTTATATATGTTTATATATATGCTTTCTTATTTGTGTTTACACTGTGCACCATACTGTTTACCTAATTTACGTGTGGACAATACCACATCACAATACTTAAATCTGATATTATTTAACGATATTGCATATTGAATGCTATTATGTAGATCCACAAGGTGGAGCTTGTTTCCATTTATAGATTCACTCTCATTCTATAGCTTTAATTCTATGTGTAGTTTGCTTTGCCCACTAGCATACTTGATTCCAATAATAAAATACTGTAATAATATTAGTTGCTTGCCAATGTTATTCTCCTCCTCAAGCAGACTCTCCGGGTCATTACAATAACATATTTGGGGGATGCCTAGCTCCTGCAATAAGGAATTCCTCAGTGTCCAGCTTCACTAGGGCTTGGTTGATACTGAGAGAGGCAGGTGTTGCTGGTGGGGAGTAGTCTCTGCTTGAAGCATCAGGTATGTAAAATGACGTACAGATAGCAGACTGGCCCTGTCATGTACAAGCTGAAATAAACTGCAGCTTTATACCTTCCTTCTTCAGGTGGTCTTCCTGGGAATGTTTATAGGATCTGCTGCAGGAGGGGTGATCTCTGATATATACGGCAGAAGACCAGTAAGAGATTAATTTAATTGTTACACATTCACAACAACTTGGGCAAGTTAAACAGTTGATGTTTCAATTAAGACAGCCTCTCCTTAGGATTTGCATCTGATCGCATATCATGCCTTAGACCATAGTGTGAAGAACTTGGTGGACAATACCTCAGCCAAGAAGCAACTTGGCCAATATGTGATCTTTGCTTCTCTGCATATGATCAACCATGTAATTCACACTATGGTATTCGTCCTATAATATCCATTCAAAATCTGAGCACCAACACCGCTGGAGAATTCAAAATTCAGCAAAACATGTATGGTTTCAATTTCTATAAAAACCCATCCAAAATTGTATTAGGAGTGTTCAAAGCTCTAATTCATATTCCATCTTGACCAAATGAAGAAAATGATAGTAAAATTAATAAAACACAATATTGGTGCAGGTGATTGTGATGTCTGCAGTGTGGGTTGGCTACATGGGATTCCTCACCGCTTTCAGTCCTAGCTACCCCTGGGTACTCATCCTCCGTGGCCTCATTGGCATCGGCTTTGGTGGATCGGTTCAAGCGTAAGTCATGTCATTTTCAATTTTTAAGATTTTTGTTTTGTCCATTTGATTTGAGACATGCTTGATAGGGTCAGGTTTCATGATTGCTTTCACTGGTCCAGCTGGAGTATCCTCCAACCGATCACACTAAAACTATCAGTCCCAGGACCTACTTTTGCTTCTGTCATGGGTTTTATTTTATTGAAAATGATTATTTCAGAAATTATTACTGTAATAGTCAGGGAGTAATGGGGGGGGGGGCGACATTTGTCGTCCATCTCCTTCCATCCCTCCCTCTCCAGCTTCTCTCCTTCCCTGCCTCCTTCCTCTCACCCTCCCCTACCTCCACCCTCCACCCTGCCCTCTTGTGCTCCCGTTCTCCTACTTCTCCCTATATATTCCTCATCTCCCATTCTTATTCCCTGTTGCGTCCCAAAGTAGACATATGTACCAATGGCGACATCGGTACAGTCTTTTCCTTTTTGGTACAAGCTATTTCACATATTACAAATTCTTTTCTAACCCCTCACTTCCTATTTCGGCTCAGATTTGACTATTTCCCTGAGATATCCACCTCGGAAAAGTATATCCTTGCACCTTTTTCCTATTTCTCCTATGGTATGTCCTTTTTCCCCTACATAAAAAGCCATGTCCTCCTGCAGGCACCCTTATGTCAAGATCGGGTCATCTTTTCCATCTATGTCACCTCTGGTACACTCCTTTTGTCTCCGTACAAAAGGAGACATCATTAGACTTGTACAACATGTTTATTTTTGTAATTCCGAATTCATGAATTCATTTAATGAAATATGACTTATCAACACCCAGCTGCAAATGGGGTAGCATTCTTTTAATATCAATTATTAAAATAATTATTCTTTGAAAAGAAATTGAAAGTTTAGGTAATTTAGTCAGCTAATATGTGCTATATAAATAGGGTATTGGGACTTAGAGCTAGTCTACTGGTGGATCTTCTTTTGTGGGTATCCTGACACACCACTTCATATCGATCCATCAGGAAATAGTCCCTTCTTACCTAGTATCGACTTTATGGCATTAAAAGTTGAATTTCTAAAAAGTGAGTTGATAACTGCCACTCATTTCTGACAATAAACAACAATTTACCTGCTTCATAAACAATGCCTATTTTGAGTCTAGAACAAGGGAAATAGGTTAAGCACTTTGGATGCCAAAAGGCAATTGAGTGTTAGTATAGCAGTGTAACACACCCAAGCAGTCAAAGCTATGGCCACTAGTGCACATGTACTAACCACTGCCCTCCCCCTCCCTCTTCCCCTCCCTCTTCCCCTCCCTCTTCCCCTCCCTCTTCCCCTCCCTCTTCCCCTCCCTCTTTCCCTCCCTCTTTCCCTCCCTCTTTCCCTCCCTCTTCCCCTCCCTCTTCCCCTCCCTCTCCCCTGATGTAGATGTTGGCGTAGGAATACATCATAGTACATTTGGTGAGAAGGAGTGAGAATAGCATAAGACTGGATATTCGAAAAGGAAAAAGGATATTCCAAAAAGGAAAGGAATATTCCAAAAGGAAAAGGGATATTCCCAAAAGAAAACTCTTGGACTTTTCCTATTTCACATAAATATCCTTTCCGATTGGGGACAAAACATTCCCCCTCCTCTTCCTCTCCTCCCTTCTGCTTGCCTTCCTATGCCCCTGCCTCTCCCTTAACCTCCACGCTGGCCCCACCCCACTCTGCTCGTCTTCCACTCCCCCACCCACACCCTTGATATACTGGCCACTTTACCCAATGTTGTCATTTCTTGACATTATATTTTGGCCATAAATCTCTGCTAAGAACACATCCAGTGCAGTATTTGCTCTGAGTTATGTGTAGATTCCGAGAACATACAATAGAAAGGTACAATAGATCTCAGATTTTGCCTGTATAATTCTGAATGAAAATAAAATACTTGCAGATTTACCCTGCTAGCTGAATATATGCCAACGAAAAGGCGAGCCATAATACTCATAGCTTCCAGTGTAAGTATAGGCAATGTCCTCCATACAATGTTGAACAGGGAATTATAAGAAGATAAAACTTAAAACTAATTAAATGACAATACAAAACTTTTGAAACTGAATAAACGCTTCATAATAGGTTTTGTAATAAAGTTTCATCAATAATGTAAATTTATACATGTACATTTTAAAATTTAAATAATCAAAATAAATTTAAATATGTACCTTTGTCATTGGATTCCTCTCAACCACCAGCTTAGAATCCAGACAATGTATTTTTGCAATGTTCTTTGTCCTGTAAGCAAAAGCTTAGATGCTGTTCTTTTTCTTATTATCTGTATAAACATGTTTATTTTATGCTAGGCTATACCAAATTTTCTTCTCGACAATTTCGTTCAGTAGTGATTATACATATTTATCCCCCTCCTCTCACCCCTCAACATTTTCCAATCATCAACATCTAGGATTAATCCCTTTTTGCAACTAATATGTACTGAAATGGCAGAAATGAAACTGTTATATTTTATGTGCATCCACCAGATGATGTGGAAGATTGGCACACTGCTGGAGATCATGCTGTCCTATTTTGTCGCTCCCACCATGGGGTGGCAGTGGCTTGTCGCCCTGACTGCAGTACCTACTTTCCTCATATTACTACCCCTGCTTGTAAGTGTTGTATGAAAGTTCTCAGTTAAACTAAAGATTTTCTATTTGCTCCATTTTTAAAACACATTTGACCAACATTTTGGAGGTTTTTTTCTGGTTTTTGCTATAGGGTTTTTTTGTTTTTTTTTTATAAAAGTCCACATATTTGCTTGGCCAATTTAATTTGACTTCAGATTCTTGTATTACAACAAAGGAAATTTATACCAAATTTACTCATATTATGGTGTACAGTACTGGATTTATCAATATTCTGCAGCTGTTATATTAAAGCAGTAGAATACAGATAACTTCAGTACTATATGTCACGTGAATTGGTTAAGATTTGTGTAGACCACATCACTGGTTATATTGGCAACAGAGCCTAGCAACGCAACCTCGGAAACACGTCCCCCTTGTCTCCTATTTTGACGCCATATTTGTATATCCCTACAACGTCACAATGCCCATGTATTCCATGCCACCTGAACAATTCCATTCTCTAACGCCCACTTGCCCGAGCTGAACATACCTGATTTTTTTCTTTATTATTGTATTACATCTATGTCATGTTTTTGGTGAATATGGCCATTCCCTCTCTTGACTATTTATAGCTAGATTAATATAGGTGTATGAGCCACATATGTTTGTTATAATTACTGACAATGCAAATGGAAAGGATTAATGGCTGACATTGAGAGCTGCTGGTGCACTGTTTGGTGTTTGATGATGAGGGGAAGTCGATGGATTGTACACAAACAGTGCACCAGCAGGCCAGAAATGGAGGTTTCTTTGTCATAACCTTTTTATTAATCTTTTTGGTATATCTTGATGTTTCCATTTTTTGTCAGTATCCATTATCATTATATGCTTATATTGACACATACATAATTTATGGAACAGTGTCTAGGTAAAAACTCATATAATAAGACAAGGAGGCCGGTTAAATCTCTTTATTTCTGCTTTGTCAGGTAAAACATATTAGTAGAGGTAAAAGTCACTTTGGTTTAATAAGCTCTGGATAGATCTGGTCCTGGTCTTGGTAATGTCTTTTAACATATAAGTTTACTGTTTCAGTCAATGCCAGAGTCAGCACGCTACCTTGCGGCAGCTGGGGAGAAGGAGAAGGCAATCAACATCTTGTCTAAGGCAGCGAGGTGGAACAGAACCTCACTACCAAAGGGCACACTCATACAGACAAAAGAGGTAATTTGTTATTACATACATACATACATAGGCAATTTGCTACTAGAATTAGCTGCCGTCCTACCAAATGGCATCAATTGGGTTTGACTAAATTAAGGTACGATTTCACTGCTCAGGTAAACATCCATGCTCATCTTAGGTTAAAGTTGTTTGGAAGCTTAGGGAAAATGTGCATCAATGTAGCTTAAGTGGGGCAGAAATGGGTATTGGCATCTTAGCCCAAGCTTTAGGCTTCTATTTGGCTAAAGATCCACACTTTGTAACTGGACATTAGCCGACACATAACATAGCCCCTGTAACCCAGCCTTTAGACTTGTGAATTGGACAGCAGGATATCAGTGTAAAAGCTCTAGAACACATCTATGTTCATCATTGAATATTTCTCAGTGCTCCAATGTATTGGCGATAAAACTTTCTCCTGGCTTTTGTCGTACATTGAAGTAATTCTTGATGGAATACATAAATGACAAGCATGTACATATATGCAGTGAATAACAGGAATTTTATAGGCCTATGAAGAGAAAGTTATATAAATGTAGAAGTGTAAAATGGTAAGGGTGGGAAGGTGGGCAGTGAAATTGCCTGAATCAGAGAACGATGGAGAAAAGAGAGGACGAGACGCCGACGTCCGAGAACGTTAACAGGCTATGACGTCACCTGGGAGGAGAGAGCTCTGCGTGCGCAATGCCCCCCTCTTCCGATTTCTCGAAAGAGAAGAACATTACAACAAAACGCAGAGGATTGAAATTCAACATTTATTTGTCTCATATATGTCCTTGTGTCATGAATTAGTCAATAACTTCTGGATTCTATAGTATAGGTTGTTTATACAAGCTACTGTATTGGTGTATGTATTCTGCCTATTATTGAATTATTATCTATTATTGATTCAGCTTTGAACTGAATTCATCCCATATACTGTAACCCTTGTTACAGTACATGGGAGGTACCTTCACCCTATTGGTGCCTTGATCAGGATTCTCCTGATACATATTATACTAAATATTGGCATGTACAGGAGAAGCAGGGTGCACTGAAAGAGTTATTCAGAGGGAGGCTGTTCAGGAACACACTACAGACCTGGTTTATATGGTTTGGCACTGCCTTCAGCGCTTATGGTATTGCGCTCCTCAGCTCTGAGCCCCGCCTCCTCAACCACCCACAGACCTGCTCCTCAGCTGGTGAGTAACTCACTGTTATTTCATCCCCAGGACAGTCTTCATAGTATTAACATAGACTCATTATACTTGAGTGATAGAAAAAATGTTCTTTACATTCTCAGACTGACAGACATGTGATCAAATTATGTGACCAAGTTATCTGACCTACTTATTTTTTCCTGCATTATGATTTGTTAAAAAGGGCAAGTTTAAAACCGACAAAAAATCAATGGTGAGGGACAGGGTTGGGGAAATAGGATAGAGTGAGGCACAAGAGGATAGAACGAGAAGAGGGGGAGAGAGAATAGAGCAGGGGAGAGGGGAAGGCGGGTAGGGACAGGGAGAGAGAGACAGAAAGAGAGGCAGTGAGAGAGGAGGGGAGAGACAGTAAGAGGAAGAGGGTGTCTGTACAGAGGACGGGTACTTTGCTAGTCATAGATACAGTTTGATATTCAATAATCCTTATTTGATCTCAACTTGCATTCATCAGAGGGACTCACTTGGGCCCTCCAACATAGTGAGAACGAGTTCCTGCTGTCACCATGGTTAGCTCTATCTATTCATTATGTCCATACTGTATGAATTTTTTAGTTGATTTTAAATATGAATGTTTTGTTTCTAATTGCAGGAGCACAGATCCTGGAGGCAGGAGAGTCATGTAGGTGTGTGCCTGTTACTAAGGAGCACTACATAACCACCCTTATCACCATCTTTGGCGAGTTTGCAGGTCTTTACCATTACAAACATTTGTTTATTGAATAGTAAATAGAGCTTGGTGAAAGTTTCATCACAAATTTCTTAATTTGTAGCTCAAAGTCAATTATGTTTGAACCTTTAAACAACAATTAACCTTACTTGCCGCAAGTGATCTTGTTTGATTGTTCCTGAAAATATCTGAAGTCAAGTGACTTCCATTTTTCATAGAAATCAAGGCCTATTGTTGATAACACCCTTGTCTCCACCTCAGGTATTATCAACAAACAAAGCCCTCTTCCTTTACCCCAATGTCAGCCATTAATCCTAAAATATCACAGGATATGGCCTAGTGGCCATCTATTCCCCCCTTAATATAGATCTAACTGAGAATGTATCTCCTGCAGCCATCCCCATCATACTGCTGACCATGGACACACTGGGCAGGCGCATCACACTGGTCATCAACTTCCTGGGAGCTGCTCTCTTCTTCCTGCTCATCCAGCTATGCACTAGCTCCACATGGATGACCATATTTATATTTGCTGTGAGGGCCTTCATTGGTGCCATCTTCCCCACTGTATATATATACACATCTGAGGTAGGTATATTAAAGCTGCCTAATTTTCACATATCATGACTTCATATTTTTGTGTTTTTCTAATATGAATATTTTCTATTTTAAACATGATAGTTTTGCCTATGACATCTTGTAATTGCTTAATTTAATTTTCAAATCAAATCAAACCTAGGTGTACCCTACCACATTGAGATCCTCTGCTATCGGGTCCTCCAGTGCCTGTGCCAGGATTGGAGTCATGATCACACCCTTTGTGTCAGAGGTAAAGTCTAGAAATATTTTTGTAAAACCTTAGAATTAGTATTTAAAAAACACTTTAGCTGGAAAACAAATCTTTAAATCCCCAATACTTGGAATACACCATGACTCCAGAGGATTTCTCTATAAAAAATATTCATATAATTATATTAAATATATTCTACTTGTTATCTAGGTGTTGTTGAACCACTCAGTGCCGATGGCCATGTGTGTGTATGGAGTTGTTAACATACTTTGTGCCATATGTTCAGCTTTACTTCCCATAGAGACCAAGGGCAAGGCACTAGAGGTAAGTGATTAAATGCCATCTTTCTGTTTTCACTCTCTTCCCCTCTCCCTGTCTCCTCTCTCCATCTTACCCTCTCACTTCCCTGTCTCCTATGTCTTCTTCGACACTCCCTGCCTCCTCCTTCTGTCTTCCCCTCTCCCTTCCCTGTCTCCTATCTATTCTCCCCCTGTCGATATCCTAACTCTTCTTTCTCTTCTCCCCTCGCTCTTCCCTGTATTCTATCTCTTTGTCTCCTCTCTCTGTCTTCCCCTCTCATATCTCATTTCTCTTCCCTTCTTTTCTTCTCTTCCTTTTGGCTATACAATACAAAAGCAATAGGAGAAAGGTAGACATAACATTTTAACATGTTTTACTGTGTTATTATCATATATATATATACCAATTGAATATCATCCATACATTTTTCAGTTATACACAATATTTAATTACCATTTTAAAACTATAACATTCATGTATCTCTTCTTCTTACAGCAATCAGTGTAGGGGGAGTTGGATGTGACCATAACCTGCAGTATCATCAGATTCATAACAGGACAATAATTCATCTGGAAACTCAATTTCATGAAATTAAGTGTATAATCAGATAAAGGGCGGTGTTCTGATGTGTGATGCATCAGATGAATACTTATCTTTTGGCCAGTATTGATATTGTATATGTAAATATGACTAGTCATAGATTGGGCCATTTTCCAGGCCAATATAAAATTACAACGGACTGGAAAATGTACATCAGACCATTTCATGCCAATAAGTAATTCACAAATCAGAAATTTGGTGTTGACTAAATGAAATAGATCCCTCGCTCCTTACAGCCCTCAGCTCTTGTGTGTGATATAAAGTGCCCAATGCTGAAGGCAGAGGGCACATTAACTGAGAACCGAGAATGCAGGAGAGCCACTAGTGATGCTGCTTGTGATGATATTAATACTTTCAACCATCATGTGTTCGACTATCTCTTTGAATTTTACCATAGTTTTAAAGGCATTTACTGTAAAACTGGGAGTGACCCGCTCAATTGGCCTAAGATGTCATGCCAAGGCCTGAAGAAAGGATTTATCTAATTGGTTGAGGATTTTTTTAAAAAAAAGATTGTATTCATCCTGGGTAAATACTCAGTATTTCCGCGGTTTTATTGAGAAAAGGTTTTAGGCTTTCCCACATCAGTTATTTCCCAGGCCCATATCAGTGATATTCTAGACCCCTAATAACGGGGCCAGGAGTTGCAGTATTGTTGTACATGTAAGCCAATGATGTATTTAACAAGTTTTACATAAAGTTTTCATATCAATCACCGTTTTTTAACTGTTACCTTGAGAGTTACTTGGTGTATGGTGGGAGGAGGGCGGGAAAGGGAATGTGGTATGGTATAAACTTTCTTTACCAGTTTTACATAAGATTTTTAACTACAAGTGAGAAAAGGAGGTAGTCTCTCACTTCCAAAATTTCAAGGACAATTTATATATTCCAACAGGATTCAAGACCCATACGATGATTTTCCAGGCCCTTCAGCCAAAATTCCCATTTTCCCCAGGCCTTTTCCAGCTTTCCCAGGCTCCATGGAGACTGCTGCTATGGAGGATATAAATAAAATGTAATATTTCTGATGAATGAAAGGTCAAGGTCAATGTTGGAGGTAGCAGAAATGCTGTGTTTTATTCATCAGTTGTAGCGTTTCATATACATCTAACATCTGAACTCATGCTGTGTAATAATCTGTGTTATATTTTATACTCAAGTTTTTGTACTCAAGAAATTAATCATAATTAATACTAATTTCATCATCATGGATAATAACATATTTTTCATCCAATATTAGGAATAAATGTATACATATGTATAATCAATTGAGCCACATTGCGATAAAGAAGGATAAATCAAGTATATATTAATAAACCATTGAAACACGGTCTGGCTTGTATGTTTTTTTAACTGGGAAAACCTGATAATACTTCAACTTCTGTAACATTCGGACTGAATAAAACCTTAATAATAATAAAATTGATGGTAATAAAGAATCAACTCATTAAAACCTCTTTAAACAATAAATGCATTTAGATATTATTTTCCGCTGATGGTCAAATCATGGAATAGATAGTCACACTACTACGCGACCCTGACATCATGCAAGGTACTAGATTTACGCTATGTCTTAGATGAAGGCAAATTGTACATTTTCTGACGACCTGACACTTCAACACTAGTTTCGGCGAATGGCTGGATTCCATTATTACAGACAATTTATTGCTGCTGCTCTTACATGATATATAAGCAAATTTTATTAAGCCAAAACTTTTAGATGATTGTCAAAAACTTTCATTTGACCTCAGTATAATCTGCCAACACCTGAAGGTCAGGAAGCAGACGACACTCCATATTATTGTAGAAAGAAAAGGTCAATATTGCGTTCATTCAGAATATTCGGTTATGTTGAACGGTATTTGAACTTTTATTTACGCTATGTCTTAGATGAAGGCAAATTGTACATTTTCTGACGACCTGACACTTCAACACTAGTTTCGGCGAATGGCTGGATTCGATTATTATTTTTCCACACTTCCCACAAGTTTATTTCCCAATAGTTAGTATCATGGAATCTCATATTTCATTCTTTTTTTGTATAATACACAAAGGCAATAAATTAAAGCGCTATCAACCGTTCATACACTGTTGGCAATGCACAGCATTAATATCAATTTTATCATTTTTCCTATCTTGAATTTAAAGGAGAGTTCTCAAATGTGAATAACTTTATACCACGGCATGATTTCACGCATACAGCCACCAATCGGGGTATAAGTGGTAATTGTTGTCATGGAGGCGTGTACATATATTTTCTTATTTTTCTTACCAGATTAGCTAGTTCAAACCAGTTCAAACTAGCTAGTTCTTACCAGATTAGCTAGTTCAACACTAGTGCAATTCATTCATAAAAATAAATGATGAAACATGAAAATAAAATGGTAAATAAAAGACCCAAGTTCACTTAATAAATGAATAAATGTTATATAACTTTCCGTCGCTCCATCCCTCTTCAGGCATCTTATTGTCAGTTGACCACTGTGCCAGCTTAGTTTTTAAATTGTTCTAATACAAATTTTACATCTTAACAGAATTCATTGCTAAACTAGTGGGGCCCCTACAAGCATTCTACTCCATGTGAACAATTGTTTTCTGTATATATTTCTTTTTTTACAAAGTTTTTTTTTTTACAAAGTGCATTTGTGATGATTTGAAAATAATACAAAA
Source organism: Sthenelais limicola (assembly GCA_942159475.1). Taxonomy (NCBI): domain Eukaryota; kingdom Metazoa; phylum Annelida; class Polychaeta; order Phyllodocida; family Sigalionidae; genus Sthenelais; species Sthenelais limicola. Next base: position 61,773,015 of record OW804097.1, on the reverse strand, counting down.
GAATTAATATTCAAGTCTTAGTTTGCACCATCAAAACTCGCAACAAAGATCACAAAAAAAATCACATTTATATATATTCATATTTCAATCTACATATCATTACTTTTAGACTTTTATGGTTTCAGTATGACAATACAATCAAAACAACATACTTTGTAAGCGCGCATCACACAAACTCACAAAAACATTCAGACGTTTTACATGAAGCTTGGCAGAATTTATCTACATTGATATTTTTACAAGGGAAACGGGTCAGATGACAAAGATATATACATTCCGTCCTATTTTGCAGAAAATGTTAAAAAATCTCACCAAATTGTGCATAAAATCTGTGAATAAAATGCCTTAAAAACTACATAATAATGTGAAGGGGTAAATCGGAGGGAACGGAACCAGGCCATAATTTATTGACATAATATTATATAACCATAGAAGAATATTGAGTAATTAGTTTAGACCAAATAACTTCAGGCAGGGAGATATAAATAAAAGAAACAATTTAATCAAAACTAAACATTTTAGTGCCAACATTTAGTACATTATTAGGGGCAGTTCCATTTAATAACTAATAATTATTTAATCATAATAGCTGAGGATGCAACTTTAAGATATCTAGGTGCAATAGTTGCGATTCTAGCACAACTCAATACAGAGTAATGCTAATAAGTGGAGAATCCTTTTAGAGTTGTCATTTGGCAGTGTAGTGTAGGTTTTATCTTGCAACACACAAGTGTTTACATTCAAGTTTTTGTTTACATTTAACAATTATTTATTGCTGAGATAATCCCAATAGAGGAGGTGTATTGAGGCCATTTTGAAGTCGCAATGGATTCTGGGAAATGTAGTATTGGACAACATTAGAAGATGCACCAGATATATCATATAGCTATACATTCTTGAATATAAAATTCTAGGGATTTCATTCTAGTATAATTATTTGTATACTTAAATGTAGAGCTTATTATAGCAAAAACGTTCAATTATCTCTACTGTGCAAAAAGCACAATAAACCATCCCAGTATTAAAGACATCAGACTTACACAGTGGCTAATACAACTCCTCTATTTTACTTCCCTCAGATCTGACCCGTTTGTAGAAGCATCATTGTTTCCATGGTAACAAAAAGCACAATAATTCTATTTATCTAAGGAGTAGGAGTGGGACTATCATTCCATCTACCTCCAGCTTCTCCATTATCTCTGCCTCTATTTGTTTGTCGGCGAGTTTGTACCACTCATACTTGCTGTCATTCACTCCTTTGAGCAAGTCTCGGTTCTTTGTCGTCAATGTCACAAGTAATGAGAGGCAGATGCCATCAAACTTCTTGGCGGGCTTGCCGGCATGTTGGACGGTGAGGACGCCTTTAACTGCTGGCGTGATGTCTCCTAGCACATCAAACATGTCCTGGGAAAAATGGAGAGAGTTAGATGTTAAAAGATTATTTTTAATTAATTATTGCCCTTTGTTTCTAAATATCAAATGGATAACAGTGATTAAAACAATGCTCACTCAACAACAAATTATTTTTACCCCAAGTGTCCAGGACACCCAAACTAGTTTGGATTTCATCACAATATAGTTTCAAAAATAATGTATAAAGGCATGTTATTATTAAAATCATCATTATAAAACTCATCTTGTATTTTTTATAAAGAAAACAGGGTAGTCCAATATCTGATGTAGAGCAGGCCTGAATATATATATATATAATATACAAAAGACATTCACAGACATGACATTTAGATCATTACTAATAATACATATATAATGACATGTAGAGTGAGTACCTTGAGTAGCCTGAAGATGGTGACTTGTAGAGAGAAGTCTGTGTCTGATATCATACACACGGGGAGGTGGGGGCCGTCTGTCTTGCCTACCATTACCCGCGTAGCTCCACTGTAAGAAAGGTTTAAATAGAATGTTAAATACGTTTAAAATAAATTTTCAAACAAGGAATGTTCTTATGCAGTAGCCGAGAAGGCAACCCTAAGCTGAGTTTGGGTGACATTAGTGGTCCAGTTAGCTCAGCTGGAGTTATGTTATACAGACCTTCTGGGTTCAATTCTCACCTGGGGTAAGTAACCCAGCCTTTTCTACCAAGGGTCGCTACAATTGGTGCCGTGACCATCAGTGGGCTTGTGTCCAAATGTGAAAGGGGGACATCAAGTGCAGTTGCCCGGTGGGTGACTTGGGTTGGAGCAATCTCAGTGTTTACTGACATCAAAAAGGCCTTTGACAATACTGGATCACTCCATCCTCTCGGATAAACTTGTGACTGGCTTTCACAAAATCACATTAGAATGGTTCAAAAGCTTCCTCCAAGATAGCCCCACTCACAATAACAAGGTGAGTTACTTTATAACAAGTATAGAGTTAACAGTCTACATGTCCGGAGATTTATATCTCAGGGGCCATACTTAGTCCAAAGCCACTTCACGATATTGTTGTATCTTCAGTGTCCCCACTGGTTCAGATGATTTACATGAACAGTTGCAGTGTTCCTGAAAACACATCGGCAAAAGCGGGAACACTGCAGTTGCGGTTGATACAGTTACAGTTTTATAGACAGTATTCAAAGTCCAAAATCGAAAGTTGTGTAAAAGTCAAAAGTTGAAAGTCAGTTGTGAAAGTCAAATTGTAAAAGTCAAACTCAGTCGTGAAAGACAGTTGTCAAAGTTAAAGTCTAAAGTTCAATTTATGAATGCTAAACCTTGATTTACCCAAGGGTAGTGTTAAAATATAATTTGAAATAGTTTGTGCTTTTTCTCAACTAACTGCAACGTACACTACACAGATCTATACCTGTGCCTTCAACCAACACCTCCCACCGTCATCAATTTGACCACTTAATAGGCAATCAAAAACATCTGCTGACAGCAGATTAATATTTTAAAAAACAGACCATTTAATATTATAATTAGCCACATGAAAAACATGTTGTTGTGATTAGACGTACTGGTTGGTCTCACTGTACACTGTGCTACAGTAGTTTAACACCCACGCCCCATAACAAAAGGGGCCAGTTAACGGCTATAGCTTAGAAGCCTAAAGAATGGCCCCTAATAATGATAAATAAAACATCTGTATTAGCTGTTTTTAATCAGAACATCTCATCAAGTGCAGTGCTAGAATGGACATGTTGGTTATAGAGCCAACACTGGACCTGGTGATTTTGAGGAATTTCAATCACTGGTGTATGGCGAAATGCATGAAATAAAATAATATAATTTGTAACTATTTTCTCAACTGTCATTTTTGTGAATGAACATTGAGCTTGCTGTAGTGTTATATTAAGGAGATTTAAAGAGAATCTGTGGATAAAATTATGGTAAGATCCCTTTTCAACCACACCTGGCATTTTCATCCATAAGTACTCTGTTGTTATGTTTAGTGATTTTTTAAAAATTGTTAACAAAATTATTTTTCTCACCTGGCATTTCAACCTAAATTGTTACTTATCATTAATTTTGTGTTGATGAATACTGTACATAGGAGATTGCTGTGGAGTTATATTTAGAGATTGAAAACTAAATGGTAGCCTAATTAACATCCCTCCTTCTGCTCACCTGTCGTCTTTGTCGATGAATACTGTGCGTAGGAGGAGCTTGCTGTGGTGCTGGTGGAGTGGCAGCTTGTCACTGTACTTCCGGGCAGACTTCCGGTGCTTGATGGCGATGTCTATAAGGGGCAGGATATCATGGGCTCTGTGGGGTGAAGAGGGAAGACATTTGTGATGTGTCACAGAAAAAAATTAGTCATAATTCATAAAAGATGGATTTTGATATCCTCATATTTGAAAAGATGAGATTAGGGGGATTCCAACGAAAAGACATGAAAATGCAGGTTTAGCAGTGAATGCTTTTCTTCAAACAAATTCATGAACATTCTCAAAGAAGCAGGTACCACCAGTACATTAGCAATCATAAAGGTATCATATTTACAACGCCACATGATGCCCTAAACACAAAGAAAACCGAGGTGTCTAATACCTTTAATACACCTATTATACCTAAAATACCGCTGAATCATTCCAAGAGTGTACTTAGACCAATACCACTCTGCTACATGCTACCGCATGACACAAAGGTACCACTTCTTAAATTAACAGCTCAGTTCTTGAAATAAAGTTTTGAAAGATTTGCAATAAAGATTTACTACAATAGATTTACTGCAATAGAATGTCCCACTCCATGCAGCAAGGTATCTGGTATTCATCTGAAACTTCCAAAAAGGTAAAAGTGTCCTCACCTGAGTGGGAACTCCTTGCGGCCAAGTTTGATTTCCTCGACGGCGGCCCATTTAGCCTGTAACGACTCCTTGTCTCTCTTCTCAAAACATTTAGGTTCTCCTCCTGTAATTGCAATTAATGCAATTAATTCATTGTATTATATACACACTCCTCTCTCTCTCTCTCTCTCTCTCTCTCTCTCTCTCTCTCTCTCTCTCTCTCTCTCTCTCTCCACACACACTCATATTTTCTCAAATTTGTGTGAACAACATGTGTTAGGCTAAGTTGGTGCTAGATATGAGAATACATGTATGTAATGTAATATTGGCCACTCTAGTGACTGTGTTCAATTCTATAACTTCTCTCTAATGACCTTATCATTGTACTTATGTTTGTTTGGGTCAGCAGAATCAGGAACCAGGGGAAGACCACCGTCAAGGTGACCTGGCGTAGTCAGGCAATTAATCCCTCAATTACATTGATATATTGTGTAATGTACTGCCATGCAGAATAGTGAATTAAATTTGAATTTAAAAAATACACACCCTTCCCCTCTCATTGTCTTTCTTCTCAAAACACTTAGGTTATGCTTCTGTAATTACTAAACTGTTTATTTGTCTAGGGTGAATAAAACGTGAGCCCGGCAATCCTTTGAAATAGGGTTTTTATTAGTGACCAAATTGGTACAAAATTAAAGTTTTACAATGAAAAGTGTAAACATGTAACAGTTTATAGCAAGTATGTATATATTTACTAGGATACTAAACATGCTAGGGCTACCCTAATTAAGGCATCTCTGCATCTTGGCTTGAACCTTGGAGTTCTGCACCCACTAACAGTGAGATTGACATGTAGCTAAATGTGTTGTTATTAACAGGCCCTGAAGCAGGCATTATAAGGTAAATACCCAAACGTCTGCGAACTTGGAAATAATATAAAAGCAAAAATAAGTCCTGGTAAAAAATGTAAATTAAAAAAGTCCAACATTGAGTTACTACTTACAGTTCGGGTCACATCCCATCTCAAAGTTATAATAAACCAGTATACACACAGATTCATTACTGCACCGTGAAACAAATCAACTCGGCTATCTTAGCTGCAGGGACGTCAACTCATGGTATTAAGCACAAAACGAGAGGTTGATGAGTTAACATTTTGTTCATGCTCTCCTTCAATAGTATAATGGTGCGCCTGTCTCCAGTTAAAGAGCCAATAGAGAGGGCAGGTAGTCCATGGCAGTGAGTTTTAGAGGCATGCCACTGCACCATTTTATTGTTGGCTATAGGCTCAGCATTGCGGACAGAATTATTCACTGTTCTCTCATCACTCTGTTATAACTCATTGCAATCATTTCAAGACTACAACATCTATCGCCTTTATGTTCATTATAACAACTCCAAGGGATACTAAGAATTCTGATGACCAGATATGCATCTATAGCCCCCATAATCAATTCACTCATGACCTGCAGAATCTTTAAACATTTAATGGGGCAATGGACCGACTGAATATTTAATGCCTGCAATGCTAAGTCTATGGCGGTATTGATGCAAGTGCACGTCATGATTATATTAAATGGCTCACTGCTGTGAATGGCAGGAACTCGCTCCAATTTCTGTGATCCATATCAGGCTTTGATCACCAAGGTTTAATGCCCAATGGTGAGAAGGTTGATGCTTTTAACCGAAAGTGCAGGATTTAGGCCATTTTGGGGTTTTTTCCCCTCTACTATTACAAATAGATATTCTAACACCATAGGATACAATTGTCCAGGGGGTATAATTATGTCTGGGGAATATGTCTGAGGATATATGTCAGGGGGATATATATAACCAGGAGGATATAATTATATATGTCCAGGGAAATACTTTGGGGATGTACTTGGGTGGTAGTATGTCCAGAGAAATATATTGCTGTCCTCACACCCTTCATCATAGTATCAAAAAAGCATCCATTAGCATAGTTAAAATACCTCCCCTCCTTTACAGTATAACAGATAGCTATGCTTACCCACGACCGTGCCGGTAAGGGTGAAACGGTACCAGAAGCCTGAGGCCACCTCCACAGAGATAAGGGTGGTGGGCTCAAATTCTATCCCTGTCTCCTCCAGCACCTCTCGCTTTACGCCCTCCTAGATGGGGAGAATAATTACATGATTATATCAATAACAATGGATCTAACATGTGCTAGATCATTATGCCAGTAATCAATACCCTGAAGGATTAATGAAAGGAAAAAGTGGATTCCGCCGGTCCGTAATCTCTCCAAGACAGGCCACAATTGCTGAGTGAGTGAGTGAGATTGGTTGCTTTACGCCCTAATCAACACATTTAAGATGGTTATATCAAGGGCAGGTGAGCTGAGAGGGTGGCAGTTTATGATCTTACCCAGGAAATAGAGATAGAGAAGAAGGGAGAGAGAGACAGAGGAAAAGAGACAGAAAGGCACTTTATGGTAATACGCTGATTTAGTTTTGTATTATAAACAGTTTCTTAGGTCACATCAACTGAGAGAGACAGAGAGACAGAGAGAGAGCATAGAATACATGGGAGAGATGAAAAGGAAGAGGAAGAAAGAAAGAGGGAAGGAGGAGAGAGGGGGGAGAAGAGATAGGGGGAGATAGAGAAAGAGAAAAGATAGGGAGAGAAAAGAGAGGGAGAGGAAAGAGCGAGGGAGAGAAAAGAGAGGAGAGAGCAAGACCAAGAGCAAGAGGAACAGTTGGGAAACAGAAGAGAGAGGAGCGATGGTGATGGTGAGAGAGTGAGAGGGAGGATTGGGTAACAGAGGAGAGCAAAATGAAGGAGAGAGAAAGAGACATGCACAGCGGCTAAGTCAACTGCCCTATGACAGAGCAATAATGTCATTATTGATTCTTCCTTCTATTCTTATTGTCAACTCCTGAGATAAAACAGGCGCATGTCTACTGGGTGGCCTTGAACCCTGTCGTCATGGCGACCAGGTCTGTTTGTTAACAGGGCTTATGGCAATAGGTGGCGCCTTATTGTCTGTATGAGGTTTTGGTGCAGGGAGAGGTAATTGTGTTACATGTGAGGAGGTGGAAGGGGAGGGGATATGACCAAGGCAGAAGCAATAGAAAAGTGATGTAAGTAAAAATGTGAGGGAAAAGAGAGGATATCTGTGGACAGGGCTCCTGATGAATCAACAAAGTGACACAGCCTTTTTTGGAGGGGATCGACAACCAACATTGCCTTTTTTATGACTATAGCGGGGAAGGGAAGATGCATTGAGGACAGAGCAGAGTGGAGGATGGAGGTGCATTTGATATAGGGAGGTTGGACTAGCGAAGGGTATCAACTGAGAGATTGAAATTGATTGAACCAGTGAAATTGAAATTGGAATTGTTACATAGGGCCTACAATATACTCAAGAATGGTACACAGTTGCAAAGCAGAATAAAACTCAAGAATAGTACACAGTTGCAACCCAGAATAAAACTCACGAATGGTACACAGTTGCAACCCAGAATAAAACTCAAGAATAGTACACAGTTGCAAAGAAGAATAAAACTCAAGAATAGTACACAGTTGCAAAGAAGAATAAAACTCAAGAATAGTACACAATTGCAAAGCAGAGTAAAAATGTATTGGACAGAGGTCAGATGAAAGCTTCCTTTCAGAGAGTAGAAAGCATCCTGTCCTATCTGATTAATTAAAAGCATCAATTACAATTTTGAATTACCAAGAACCATTCTAGTTTATTTATAATATAAAAAAACTAAAACTAATTCATAGGTCTTTTATTCTAATCAATATTAGTCCTGCAACAATTCATGCACTGACTCCATAGGAAATATTTGGCCATGCATCCAAATAGCCCCTTACTTTTACTAATCCAGGGCCGGGCAGGCCATTAACGCAGTAGGCATCCAATCACTGACATGAAATTTCACTTTTTGAAAATATAAATATGGGAATATTTTTGACAATATGGATTACTCCAGGGCCGGGAACACCATTAGCCCAGTAGGCGCCAATCACCGACATAACATTTGACTTTTGGAAACTTTTGGAAATTTCAGAATATTTCTGAAAATCGTAATTTGGCTTCTCAAGGGCGGAAAGCCATTGACGCAGTAGGCATCCAATCAATATCCATGCAACTGTTTTCAAAATTGTGATCACCAAAAGCATTAGTTACCCAACTAACACCAATTTGCCTAGACACAGGTTTACTTCTCTATGTCATATTTATTTCCATTGCTCTTATGGACCCTTTTTTATATTTAAAATTTATTATTTAGGTATCTGTTCGACTTAAATTATCGCCCAGCTTGGGAGACATATGCTATCTTCTGATCTACTAAATCAAACAGTAATTGAAATAAGAACGTATGACCTCTCTCCTCCATAAAACTAGAGACCCAGGAGGAAATGAGACCGCTGGAGGTTAGAGGGTTCAAAGCAATCAGACAGAGCATCCTGTCTCCATTACAACTTTAGAGTAGCTAGTACCAATCTATTCTTTTTATTTCTGCAACATACATCAGGGAAAGATTTATTTAATATTTTGGCAACTCCAGGGCTGGGAAAGCCATTAGCGCAGTAGGCCCCAATCACCGACATAAAATTTGACTTTTGGAAACTTTGAATTTTGGAACGTTATTGAAAATCCTAATTTGTCTAATCAGGGCCGGGAAAGCCATTGGCGCACTAGGCTTCCAATCACTATCCATGCTGTCCAGTTTTATAAAACTGTTTTCAAAGTAGTGATTTCCCAACAAGACTGATAGATAGTATAAAATTTGGCCTTTATTGTTTCATAACTTTATACTTAACTAAACCTTTTTATGACCTGGAAGACCTCTTTTTGAGATGAGAAGAACAGTACACAATTGCAAACCAGAGTACACAAAGGCAAAAAACTAGTAGTGAGAACTGTACGTACAACAATAGTTTCATTGGACTCCATGCGTCCAGCAGGGAGGTACCACTCCCCGTAGCATGACGTCTTTGCCTCTTGCATCATGAGGATCTCCCCGTCCTCATTGAACACTATACCACACACTATGTAGCCCACAGTCTCCTTGGTCACAGGTACAAAGTCAGCTGTAAGCAGAAAGTTTACAAAGTTAAACAAGAGTTTTTGATTAGAATATGGTCATGGCAGCAACCAGCTAGCCTTAGGCAGTTCATTGTTTGAAGAGGAGAGACATATCAATGCATCCTATTATGTATACATCCATAGTGACCATTTATTATATACACACATTGGATCTGATGCATGGGGTTTAATTCTAGGAGTTAAACCAGAAGTAGTAATAGCAACCTATGCATTATTTACCAGGTTTACCGCCCAAATTCAACTACATGACTTTAGAATAGTCCTGGTCTGTGAATTTGCAAGTTTTCGAAAATTTGCAAGTTGTTCCTATTTATGGAAGTACCTTCATAACTAGATCTAGTGGTTGTTAAAGAGATTAGTCTACAGCTATCCTTCTAAATATCAATTTTTAGTACTTGAAATATTCAAAATAGTGAAAAGTGCACAACAGTATTTTAATTATATTTAATTAAGTGAAACGAGTGATGTAACATATTTTGGATAAACACCAACAATAGTTAGCTGTATGGAGAAGATATATGTTTTCACAAAACACTATTTTCACTGAGTCACCAAGGCAGCCTCACCACTGTTTCAGCAACACAAGACTATTTTACTTTAGTGTTAGTTAGACACAGCAGTGGGCGGAAGACCACGGATATTCCTCACTGAATAAACCCCCATGAGCCCATATCTCGATGCCTTTTATTTAAACTGACAACTGATATGTGCCTTATTGTAATATCTTTGTATTGTCTGATGATTGCTGTATAAAAATACTAAAGGGAAAAAAAGATGCTCATGGGCTGCTACACTTCCCCGGCCAAGTGTGGATGTAGGCTGACTGTAGTCCCAGGTGAAAACCTGGTCATGGCACCAATTATGGTCACACTGTAGAGAAGACAGGCCAGCCTCCAGGAGGAATTGGGCTTGTCAGTGGCATGGCGCTGATGAGTGATTTAAAGTAATCGAGGTGCACACTTGCACCGATCAGGGACAGGAAATAAAAAAAATCCACATAGACTTAAGTATTCACTCTCTTTTTGGTTTTATTGGCAGGTACATACATTTCAGGGTGTCCTAGGGAGTGATAAAAGAGCAGTGGATAATTATGCCCACAATGCTGAGCCTATGGGAGTTTTACACTTCCTCTTCCCAAGCTGGTGCAGTGGCGACCCTCTTACACTCACTACCACAGACTAGTTGCACTCCCTATCTAACCAGCAATTTTGTGTTTTATTGTTTATTTGCTGGATCACTTATCAAAAGAGTTATGTATGGTAGGCATTTGGTCTAGGAGAAGGTACTTAGAAAATAAACCAATACATGTAATAACAATAACAATTAACATTTTTAAATAGTGAATTCTGATTGTTTAGGATTAGGATTAGGACCAGTATTTTTATGACAAAAGAAATGAGATTTTGAGAATTAAATTAAATTTCAATTTTTGAAGATTAATCAGATTTTCAGGTAAATGAAGGGTGATAAAAGATTAAAAGAAAAAATATCAGTAATGATACTAGACACTAGTCCCCATGAGCCTTGTACATCCTTATAACACTGATGGCTGTATAAATATATTGAATAAAGAAAATGTAAAAGATAGTGTGTGGTGAGGTAAATAAGAAAGGAAAAGTTCTCAATAAAAATGTGAGAGTAAGTGAGATAAAATGTGATAAAATAAAATACAGGAGTTAAAATGTTACCATTGGCAGGTTGAGGGTTAACAGGAGAGTGGTCGGCTGTGGGAACAGCAAACCAAGCAAGGGTTAATAACACAAGACAAACATGGAATAGGGAACAAAGGGTTAATAACAAATCGTAAATATGGAAGAAAGGGCTGATGACAATAGAAAACTTGGAAGGGTCAATAACAGAACATAACAATTATCATACAAAGAATAGTAAAGGAAGGTTTAATGACACATTAGAGAAATATTAAAATGGAAGGAATGAAAGAGTTATTAACAGGAGCAGTAAAGGAAGGGTTAAGACAATATGAACTTCCTATATATGCAGAGAATCTTGTCCACGATGTATTGCACCTTACACTGACAGTGGTTCATGCACGCCTCGTGTTGTACAACTCGGATATTACCCACATAACAAGAATTATACGAGCGCGGGGCACCCGATATGAGCCATATTTCGAATATTTAAGTATAAGTATGGGAATAAGCTGTACATGTGATAATATAAGTGGTCGTCAATGAGAGATAGAGATATAGGGATGGATAGACAGAGAAACAGACGGACAGTTAGAGACAGACTTTATTTTCGAAAATTTAATTTTTAGGGGTCCTTATGGGATTTTAATTCAATTTGCGGTTTGGAGCAAGGTCCTAGACTAGATAGACTCCAATGACATTTTTTTCTGAAAATTCAATTTTTAGGGCAGGAGAGAGTGCGCAGTAGGGTTCCTATCATCGAGATACTAGATTGACTCCACTGATGAACAAACATTTCAATTTTATGTGTGTGTGGGGGGGGGGGGGGGGGAGAGTGCGCAGTAGGCTTCTTATCATCGAGAGAGAGGGGGGAGAGAGAGTGAGAGAGAGAGAGGAGGAGGAGGAAAAGAGAGAGAAAGAGAATGTACAATTAGCGCAGAGTTCAATTGTACAATTATACAAACTTACACTTGTACAATTAGCAGAGGAGAGTTTTCCTTACAAACTTTAAGAAACAGACCTATCCAGCCATTCCAAGGTCGGGAAAGCCATTGGCGCAGTAGGCGTCCAATATTCATACCAACTCTAATTTTTCCTCACTAACTTTATGAAACTGACCCACTCAAATCATGGCATCTGATTGGTTTAGAGTTGTAAGAGCTCTATCCCTATGGGAGTATGTGAGTAGTATATGGAATTGGCGATTAGACTGCGTAAAGTCGAAAATATAGTCATATATTATCTGTAGCTATTTATTACAACAATACGATTGGATTTGTGTTGATCTCAACACAAACACAAAGGAGACAGAAACCCATTCTCATGAGTCTCAAAAGTTCTCCAAGATGATCCGATGACCACCATATTGTAAGGATTTGCTGATCGGATACATTTGTTAATTGTTAATTAATCAAATATGATCATTATATGCCTGTATATGGGTAGTTTCTTATAGGGTGTACTGTAAGTATAAGGATTATCAAACAGTAAGTACATGATTACAGACTATACGGCAGTGTCAGGTAGCTCATCTACCACTTGACCCAGCGTCTGTGTAGCGTCTACTTCCTCCTACCAGCGTCTGTAGACAAGTGGTCACTTCTGACACTTCCTCTTACACCTGCTGCAGTTTCACCCCGTCCTCCCTCTCTCTCTCCCCCTCCCCCTTACACCTTCTCATACATAAACCTTACCCTGTATCCATCTCCTTTCCATCCCTTTCCCCTCTCCATCCCCTTTCCCTTCTCCATCCTCTTTCTCCTTTCCATCTCCCTTCTCCTCTCCATCCCCCTTCTCCTTTCAAGCCCCCTTCTCCTTTCCAGCCCCCTTCTTCTGTCTATCCCCTCCCCCTTTCAATATACCCCCTCTCCACCCCCCTTCTCCTTTCCATCTCCCTTCTTCTGTCCATCCCCTCCCCCTTTCAATATACCCCCTCTCCATCCCCCTTCGCCTTTCCAGCCCCCTTCTTCTGTCTATCCCCACCCCCTTTCAATATACACCCTCTCCATCCCCCTTCTTCTTTCCATACCCCTTCTTCTGACCATCCCCTCCCCCTTTCAATATACCCCCTCTCCATCCCCCTTCTCCTTTCCATCCCCCTTCTCCTGTCCATCCTCCTCCCATTCTCCAGCCCCCTACCCCTCAGAACAGCCCACCATACACCATTATCCAGACCCATCTCCTGATTAATCCCAGCTCATCTTCTGTTCTATATATCAAGATCGATTGATTGATTGGTCATTTGTTTGATTGATGATGGCGGACATCCCCTATTCACACATTTGTCTTCAGTTGACATTCTCTCCTTCCTCCAGGCCCTTTTCCACCTCTACCCATTCTCTTCCACTCCCTCACATTATCCAGACCATCTAGCACCGATTCCTCCATTGTTCTGTACTACAAATGGGTCACGAAGTCAGAAAATGTACAAGTCTTACAGTTCAACATCCACCAAACTGATTTTCTTAATCAAGGCAATACCAAAAGGTCCTGGGTATGACCATAAAGTGCCTTTCTGTCTCTTTCCTCTGTCTCTCTCTCCCTTCTTATCTATCTCTTTTTCCTGGGTATGATCATAAACTGCTTCTCTCTCAGTTCTCCCGCCCTTGATATAACCATCTTAAATGTGTTGATAAGGGCGTAAAGCAACCAATCTCACTCACTCACTCCAAATATATACAGCGTAACTAACGAGTTGGTTGAAGGAGCAGAAATATTGCACAGGTTGCGTAACAACGAGTGCAATATTCTGAGTTAGTGACTGAAACCAACGAGTGACCGAAACCAAGTGACTGAAACCAACTGTTGTATTATATGCTTTTAATGATACAAATAGAAACATTTCTGAGTCTTACAGTTGGATTTGGGCTGTAGACCTGGGGGGGGCGTTTCATAGTTAGTAACGGAGCGGAATGGCTGTCATGACTAACACACGTAACTAGTATTCATCATTTTCAGCCCAGTGTAGCAGAATTTACTATATGTGTGTAGAACTGCCCATTGTATATCTTATGACGCCCTGACCTGTATTACCTGCATCATATATGGGCTGGGTATATAGTAATAGATGCACGGAGAGAGATGAGACCTGAAGCTTTGTTGACAATTCTCTTTACCGCCTCACACACAAGCCAGTCAGCGCTAATATTTCGAGATCTTTCTCTCTCTTCTTTTCTCCTACCCTCTTTACTCTCCTCGCATTTTGCCTCCCCTTTCTGTCACTGCTTAGTGCATCTTAAGTTTAGCACAAATGCCTTCATATCAACAATTAAAGTACTGTTTTCTCATCTATTTCTTTTATTTAAGCTATTTTAAGTATATATACACATGTAATAAACCGTTAAGTAACCGGTTGGTCTACATTGTTAAGGGTATCACACTCGTTGCTGTGCAACTTGTCCAATATTCATACTTCTCCGTCCAACTCCTTTGACAACCTGAATATGGGGGAAGCCTTCAGATACATGTATATATGATTCACCACCACCAATTTAAGTAATAAAATTAGGTTTAAAAGACAATTCTACAGAGACAAACTGACTTTTTTAATCAAAACAATACCAAATATACTCAGATGTACATTGTATTTATCACATCGCAGCCTAATTCAGCAGAATTTACTAAATGAGTAGATCTGCCTCTTTTCTGACGCCCATAGCTCACTTCATCTCGTGCTTTCCGTCCCCCCCTCTCTATAATACAGCCTATGATATGTTTTTCTCTCTCTCTACTAAAGTCAATATAATGAAGTATTTAACCCACAACCACAGCACCAAGGTACTCCACACTTTGATCATAAATCCCCACCTCTCCTCCCTCCCACCCTTCTCTATATCTACACTGACAGGTAGAATTGATACACCGTATACGTTATATTAAAGTGGCTAAGATAGTTAAAATGAGTAGTCATGAAATCTCGTGAAACTTTTTCAGTGTAATCATATATGATAAGTATAGCAGTATCTGAAGTATTGAGTACTAACATTGTGTTTCCATTCAATGTTTGTATGTGTAATATATGTGTAATGAATGGGTCTCTACTCATTTCATATCCCAGGGGAAATGGTCTAGCCACCATAACGTGCTGCCCCCCTGCCCCAAGTGGACAGGAAAGGAACTAATTTCCATTTTTTTAAATATTTTTATTGTCCAGACATTTAACAGGATGATTAGAAACTATGCATAACCAGCTAATGTGATTAATTTTTCATGCGTTGCCATCGATGAAAATACCAATATCAATAATAAGCAAGTTATATGAGATATCAAGACATCAATTATCATAGATCAAATATAAACTTAGCAGATATTATCATTCTCCTGTACAAATCCTGATTAAATTTATAGAAGGAAAACTCAAACTCTAATTCAAATCAACAAGTTATATTTTACTGACCAATCATCACCCTGTATCAGTGACCACACTTCAGTGACATGGGGCTCCGACCTGGGGTTACATAACTCCAGATGTCAACCCAACTGGCACTTTGGATTTTGGCTGGCAATCCGAAATGAATTTACTCACTAATTTCACCAAATATATCATATACTATGGATTACAAAGTTTTGATATCACCAGAGATTAGTTAGGAAGGTTAAAGTGACACATATCACTGAGCTCCCGATTTTGGGAAGGTTTGCTTGAATTCCAACCATGTTCTAGATTAGTACATTCGTAATGAATACCCAGGAGCATTAATGTATGAAATACATAATTATATTTAGAGTATTTAAGAGTTTAAAACTCCAATTTCAAACCGTGCCATGGGACAGGGTATATATATATCAGTTTGTACCTCCTGCCTAGCTTATAGTTCACATCCCTTCAACATGCACTGAGGGCAGCACATTATGGTCAAGTTACTTCTCTCTCAGATTTCAATTCCCCAATCGAATCTCTGCCACATTCTTCATAAACAAATATCAATTAATCTAAGGAATATAAAGCGTTGGTATTCCACATAAATGTTCTTACTTGTGCAGGTCATCGAAAACTACAGACATATTTCTAAATGACATATAGTCAAAATAGTGATCTTAGCCACTTTAAGAAATACCAGATACCAGAAAATTGACTAGAAATTCTGTTACTCGTGAATGAAGGCCAGAACAGTGTCACTTTAAACACCCAGTAGATTAGAGTGATGTGCCATATAGGTTATATTAAACACCCAGTGTGAGTGATGTGCCACATAGGTTATATTAAACACCCAGTAATTTGAGTGATGTGTATTATATGGATTCCTGATAAAACTAAATATGCTGCACAATCAGCTTGCAGTTCAGCATTGTTTCATGCAGTAGGTGCAGTTCAGCATTGTTTCATGCAGTAGGAATCGAAGTTGCTATTCAAACCAAATGTATTTTTACATTGTATAACATTCAATTGGGTTTAGAGGAAACTAATCGCTGATATTTGGGTTTCTCCTGTATCCAAAGACCAGTTCATCTCTAAATTGACTCTGATACAAATTTTGCAGGTTTTTTGTTTGTGTTGTTAACGATTTCAGTGATGTTGGTGGAGCTGGTATTACATGCCATTAAAAAGGAAATAGCTCCCATTTCTGCCAATTCTATATTCATTCCATTAAGTTCAATAGTGTTGAGTGCCTGCGAGTGAGTGAGTGAGTGAGTGAGTGAGTGAATGAATGAGTGAGTGAGTGAGTGAGTAAGAGAATGAATGAATGAATGAATGAATGAGAGAATGAATTAGTGAGTGAGTGAGGAGATAGTGAGAGATTGGTTGAATGAGTGAGTGAGACAATGAATCAAGGAGTGAGAGTGAATGTAGGAGTGAGTAAGTGAGTGAGTGGGTGGAGTACTTAGCTCATCGTAATATGCTCAAACCGCATTTTGTATGAAAGAGGCAACACTTGAAAATATCCATGGTGGACATAGTGTATTTACATATGAACTTTTTAAATGTCTTGGCCGTAACTGAAAGGAAAAAAAGAAAAAAAGAAAAAAAGGGGGAAGCTAGAATTACAACCATGGCCATCTTCACACAAAGTTAATAAACAGAATATGACAGTAAATTTGACCCTACGATGCAAAAACATTAGCCAAATGATTTTCACAATCAATACGAGTTTGACAGCAATGTAACACTCCTTTCTGTTAGAAATTCAACATTAAACGCTTCTGTCAAAACCCTGGAGACAGAAATTATTATTAATGGTGGCTAAGGTAGTTACCTTAACTACCAGATGAACTGTAACTATCAGCATGCACGGTCCCCGGTTTCTATATATTATATTTATACCGAGATCGGGGGGTTGTACACGCTGCAAATGAGTGAATCAGCTATTTGCTTGTCTAGCACTTCGGTATCAAAGATCATTATGTCTTTGTGGCATATAAACTATATGGATAATCAAATGTAGTTTTAACCGATATGGGCAACTGTTCTTAGACTATTTCCATGCTTTTACTGACATGACAATGAATACAAACTAATCGAATAATGTTCGATTATGTTATATAGTTGATTCTTGTGCAAAAAAACCCAAAATGCATACATAGCTGATGACGCATTTTTAAGTTAGTCTATGGCACAGTATAAAATGTACTTTTATTTTTTATGCAAAAGCCAATAAGTTAACACACCTGTCACCTGTCAGCAATATAGGTTAATGAGAGATGGAGCCTGGACAAATTAGCTAACTTGTTTCCCTGCGTCTAAATGGACAGGTGAAACTAGAATTGCCTTCTTAACTCATCAACATCTTTACCAGGTCTTTCCTTTTCTATTAACGACTTATTTTGGAACATCTTGGCAGAGAGGGAGAGTAAGGGTAGGGAGTGTGGGAGAGAGTGGTAAGGGAGAGAGAGATTAAGACTGGGGAGAGGGGAGGGGTGTATGGGAGAGGAGGAGGGGAGAGAAGGGGAGGAGAGAGGGAGGGAGGAGCGAGAAGAAAGAGAGGAAGGGAAGGTAAGAGGAGAGAGAGAAGACATGGTCAGCGACGGAGGAGAGGTTGAAAGAGAGGGAGGGGAGAGGAGAGGGAGAGAAGTGGGAGAAATAAGAGAGGAGGAAGAGAAGAAATGTTTTAAAGTAATGTTTAGCTTGGGGAGCTCGTGATTACTTTATGTTCCTTCACAGCTCTGAACTCATACAACTGTGAGAGGTACCGGGATCGATGCCCGGGTTCTCCACCAATTTTAAAGTAATGTTTAGCTTGGGGAGCTCGTGACTACTTTAAGTTCAATTTATGCAGCATAATGTGAAGAATAAATTCAAGACAATTCCCATTTTCTTGTAGGCTTATATTTCAGTAGTTCTTAGTACAGCATCTGGGCAGGAAATGTCTGCCTACCCTTAGGTAAATCCAGCTTTTATATTCTGCCTAGCCTAGTAGGCCAAAAGGTGTGGCATTCATAATTACAGTGGTCTATGAACAGGCTAGTACACATGTTTTCATAAGATTATACAAGCATCGAAAATATTGCTACCACTAAACTTGAATACACAAGCATGTACCACCTATGCCCCTCTGTTAAAGCATATAGCTTTGTAGTTGTCCCTACCATTGGCCATACCCTAAAAATGCTACCTGGGCACAGGCTGGACCCAAATTAAAGATTATCACATGTCAGTTTGAAACAGTAACATAATTAAATAGGAGTGTAATAGCCCATTAAATGAATCTAGAAAAGCCTAGGAATTATCATGAAAATAAAACCTTATTTCTAACAAATGGGAGAAGAAAGTGAAAGAGATGTAAGAACCACGATAGCAGGATATGTTTGAATAAACAATTTTCAAAAACAAAAAGAAAGTGAGACAGAATAACAAAGAGGGACAGTATTACAGTAATCCTCCTCCCCCGCCCCCCCCCCCCCCTCCCCCCCCCCCCCCCGCGTACACACACACACCTTCCATGGTTAAGACGTTGGTTCTCAATCCCGAATTTGAGTCCCATGAGTACCTTACCACAGCATCATTTCACATCCAAACCAGTACTGGGTTACCAAAGGCTGGCCATGTTTATAGCTGCCTATGGTTATACGCAAATTTATCGTGTTTCCTCCCTCGCCCCGATATGACCAAATAATAAGTATAGTGTTAGAAGGGGTGTAAAGGAACCAATTCCTCCCCCACCTCCACCCATCTTTAACAAAGTGCGAGGACGTCTGAATGTCAGCTAAAACACTTTCATCCTTCCTGCCATCAGTGTAACTAAAATCATGTCACAAGGTCAGACTTCACAAGGCTGTTTTATTTGCTCCACTTGACTTTACAAGGAAGTAAATCCATCGGGAAGCCTGCAGAAGCACCGAGTGTAGCATTACAGGTGTTTGAGGGAAGCTTTAAAGAAATGTGAGCTGGGTTTATAAGACAATGCGCACTGAGGCGGTAAAACAGTGCATATTGCACTTGTCATTTAGCGGTCGTCTCAATCCTTGTTTCTGCCTCCTGTATCAACTCTCTCTTACTTTCTTTCCCTCGGCATTTTTCCTACCTCTCCTCTCTTGTGTCTTTCTCCTTCACATATCGCCTGTTTCCTATCTCTCTCTCTCTCCCTCTCTTTCTCTCACACTCACACACACTCTCTCTCCTGTCCAATCTCTCTCCCTCTCATCTCCGTCTCTATATTTTCGTCCTCTGTATCTCTCTTTCCCCCCTCTATCTCTCGCCCTCTATCTTTTTCTCATTTCTCTAACCCTCTCTTTCTTCCTCTCTCACTCTCTTTCTCTCTCCATCCTTCTCTCCTATTAACCTTCTTTCTACGTTCCTGTGTAGGGTTAAGGAGAATAGATAGAAAGAGGAAAGGACAGCGAGAGAGGTAATTAGAGACGGGAGAGTAGGGAAAGTAGGCCATATCTATTACATAGATACTTAATACGTTTGACATACCTGTAGCTTATATCACCTGGGAGGAATCATAAAGTATTAAACGGGATAACTAGTATTCAGATATCTTAGATTTGAGAGCTAACGAGAAAGACTTGTGGAGACTTAAGATTCCAGTTTTGAAAGTGATTTCTCTGCCCACGCTCGGAGATATTATTAAGATAGAGATAGATGCACATATTGGTGTCATATTAAACACACCGGTAATTAAGATTGAGATAGATGCACGTATTGGTGTCAATATCTAACCTAACTAAGATTGAGGTAGACACACATATTGGTGTCAATATCAAACCTAACTAAGATTGAGATGGATGCACACTTTATATTAAACATAATTGAGATCAATTAAGAGACTGACACAGATATCCAAGAAAGATAGATATCTATATATATGATTAAAGCTTTAATACTGGATCATCCGACCAGGGTTGGGATGTAGCCAGGGAGAGGCCTATATCCCACCTGTCTATGCCTACAGTAATATGATGGGGCAGTTATACTGTATTAGAACTACTATTTCATAGCAATAATGGACCATTTGAGGCATTCCCAAGCCTCTGGTATACTGCCCAGGGAGAAGATCAAAGCGGAAGACAAAAGAGATAGGCAGTGAGAGACACAGGGAGACAGGCAGAGTGACAGTGAGAGAGAAAGGGGAGAGGCAGGGACAGTGAGATAGGCAGAAGGGACAGACAGAAGGTAGAGATAGAGAGAGAGACACACAAAGAGGGAGAGTAACAATAAAGGGTGAAAAAGACAGCTACAGCTGAGACAGGAAAGTGAAAGATAAATTTACTATTGGCCCAGCTGGATTAGAACCCCATACCCTTCAGCTCAGGAGCCAATACCTTACCCACGGTACCAGACCAGAGAGTGGGGCGAGTTGGCCATAGTGAATAAGTGATAGATATTGATGGTAGACCAGTAGCATGGCAGCCCGGGTGGCAATCTCCGGTGCACAGACGCCTAGGCATCATACCCCATCTGGGGGCCTTAATGCTCCTGGGGTACCTTGCTCCTACCCTCATTATGCTAAATAGATATCTTGCAGGGTATTTCAAAAGGCAAGTGTTTCCCCTGGAAATATTGAATTTTATAGGGCAGTTCTTTGTGAGTAAATGTGGGTAAAGATATGATGCGCTTTGGGGTCACCACATAGTACACTTTAGTCCTGTAAATTTGACACAACCTCCAGCCTTAGTGAACAACCAAAACTACTACATGTGTATTTTGAAATTTCCCCTATTTAATGAATAGGGTATACTACTGAATTCCTGAATCATAGACTTGCACTTATTCATTCACACTTCACAAATATCTGCCTTGTAAGAGAAAATGACCCTCTTATATGAATTCGTGCATGAACATATTTTGCTGAAACTATGAATTTACATTAGCCGATAGTAATAGATACAATTGTATGTGGGGCATTGAATATTAGATAATTAAGACTAAACTTTAATGTAATAGTGTCATTATTCAGCCGCGTTCATGAAGATAGTATAATGTGTTTACTATTGTTGATATGAAATTCAGTTTGGATATGACATCCAGTTTGGATTATAAAAATATGTTCTGTTAATTGAAGAGTACGACGTTGTAATGTACCTTCTGTGTGCCCGGAAGAACACAGAGGGCATTGACCATTTTCCATAACTATGTTTTTTAATGGAAATGAAAAACTACTATATTAAACTAATTAGGTACGATGTCATGGTGTGTAGTATAGCATGTGAAATAATCACCTTGTGAATAGGTTTTTACATTAGTATATGGATTGATGGATGGGATTAGGAGATGATGTAGTTATCACGGCTGAAAATAGGCATAATAATTAACTCGATTGGGTGCTTTGCTTGCAGAGTGCAGATCAATGATCATAGATCAAAATATGGTGAATAAATGAGCTTAACTTCCCAGAGTATAGATGGATGAATCACATCATAGGAAGATATAAACATCTAAGTTATGGCGTTATACGTTAATCAGGGTTAATTAATGTCGTAATAATAAAAATACGGTCGTAATTATAATAAATTAGGTTTAGATTTAGAAATCATTTCATTCAATCAGTGATTAGCCAACCTCGGAAAGTTCATACTACATTACCCAACAACGTTACCCCAAGATGAGGGCAATACCTGGCTGAAATGCATAGGGTTTGGCATGGAAACATTAAAAAACATAAAAAGAATCGCTGGAGTTCTTACATTGTTTAGATTACCACTATACCCAATGTCCCAGTAACAATTCTACTCACGATTCAAACCCCATCAAAGCCTGGGGAGTTTTCATGGCCGACCACTACCCAAGGGCTGTAGGCCCAATGTGGAGATATTTCTAGAAAAGTAGGGAATCCTGCATAAGAAAGACGGGGAAATCCCCGCTCCCCCCCCCCCCCCCCCCACCTTCCCCCAAACCCAAAAAGAAAATATATAAAAATTAATTAAACTCACTCTGTATCTGTATGTCTATGGTGCCTTCCTCTAGTGCACCCCCGTCCAGCAGGTGGCGCAACTGTTTCTCCACTTCCGCCATCACTTCCGCTGTAAACGTATAAAGTGAAAAATGAGCAACAAAAGGAGAGATGAGAGACATGGAAAGTACGGGGGATGGAGAGGAGAAGGAAGGACAGGAGAGAAATAGAGAGATGGGGGTAAGAAAAGGGAGGGATAGGGACAGAGAGAGGGAGAGGGGAGGGAGGGCGACGGAGGGAGAGAGACTGAGAGGAAGAGAAGGGGAGAGAGGAGTGTTTCGAGCCAGGGATATCGACCAGGGATATCACAAGAAGCCTACAGCTTCTCGGGACATCCCTGGTCGAAAAAAACTTGTGGACATCGTATACAGTAAGTCAGAAACCAACTTCGTTACATTCTATCATATTATATTCATGGCATGAATATAACAAGGAGAGGGAGAGAGAGAGGAGAGAGAGGGGAGAGAGGGGAGAGAGAGGGAGGGAGAGAGGGAGGGAGAGAGGGGAGGGAGAGAGAGGGAGGGAGAGAGGGAGAGGAAGAGAAAGAGAAAGAGAGAAGAGGGAGAGAAGAGGGAGAGAAGAGGGAGAGAGAGAGGGGAGAGAGAGAGGGCGGGCGACAGCAGAGCGCATGATGACGTTAAATAAGGAATACCTATAAAACAGGACTAAAACCTCATCCCTATAAATACTTCCTATTTATAGTCTTTATTACCCTCCAGAAATAATAAAGCCCTCTGAACGACCTTTCCACATGAACAAAATACTAGCCGATGTGGAAAAACGTTGTTACAGGAATACAGTATAATTTAAAAGTCAAATGAGACTTCCCTTTATAAAGTTGATAATTCTCAACGAATCAGTATAAATACCAAATAGCACTGTGTTCCATTTGTAATCAATCGAGACACATTGTCCGAAGCAGGCTCGGACCTGCAGACCCCTTCTCCCTCGGACATTCTGTCCTGTTCATTTTATCACAACTTAACTTGTTACAAGGTCCACTACAGGCAGAACTGTGCATTGCCTTTGACTGCCAAAACAACACATGCATTTTCTTCAAAATGAGGTGTTGTGGAGACGTAAAGGCATAATTTGTAATCTCATTGATCAATATAAACACTGTCGGGGGAATGATAGCACAAGGTAATTTTACCATTTAAACATGGCATTTGTGATATACATGGTATTTATATTTGGGATACAAACTCGTGGCTGTTCTGGAATAGCGTTTCGCCACTCACGATAATACATACATTTTCACTCCAAGTGTGTTGAATATGCTATTTCAAAACAACAAATTAACGTCATTTAACTATCAAATGAGATGAGATAATATTGGTATGTTAATGATGCACTAATGGCCTTCCCGGCCCTGGACTAGGCCAACCACTACCGTCCTAATGGGATACAAGCAGTTACTTAGGATCAAAGAGGTTTTCCTTCAGTAGGAAGGACCCAGTAGGACCCAGTAGGCTCTGAGCCTTGACTGTCCTCGTCTCATGTATGGATCCAATAACTGAAAAGGCTCAGACTTCCAGGGTAATGACATTTGTATCACTCTTTCGTCGTATTTTTTTGTTTTTGTATTGATTGTATTACTAACAGCACTAGGCTTGCTCCCTTTTCAGGTTATTAGTACGCAAATTAATAGACTCTTGAATATTTGAAATATATCCGTCGTATGTATCATAATGCACATCTCTACTAACTTCACTTCAAACTTCAAATCCGGCACTAAAGTAAATAACAAAAGTATTCGTCCTAATGTTTAGGAATGAGTCTGTGCTCTTTGAACATAAACCCCACCAAACAGGTGACAACAGAAGTTTAATGAAGCCGTAAGTGGTGTTGACAGTCATATCATATTACTTAGGAGCTTCGCTAACTCATTTATTGATACATTAGTTGCACAATAAGGACTAAATTTTCCTATCGATCAGTGAAGCTACAATTATTGTGATAGGTCGCTTGTATAGGGAGGTTAAGTAGTCCCTAGCAGCGGGTTTTAGAGGCGTGACACAGCACCGCTTTGTTGACGCTTTGTTGACATGTAACGCAAAAGTCCCATAAGCTCAGCATTGCGGACATGTATATGTTCTGTTCTTTCATCATTACAAGAGTTTTTAATAATTATGACGCCCAGGACATCCATCTATAGGGCCAAAATAGTTCACTTATGACCAACAGGATCATTAAAACTTTAATGGGGCTTTGGATAGAGTAAATATGTACTATGTCTCTTTTCACTATCCCCTCTCTCTTCTTCTTTAATCTCTTTTTTTCATTCTCACTATCAGCTCTCTCGTCTCTACCTCTTTTGCTCTCACAATCCTGTCTCTTTCTGTCTGTTCTCTCTTTCTCATAATATCCCCCTCTTACTTGTACTATCCCTCTCTCTGTTCTCTCTCTGTATCCCCCTCCCCTTCTCCCTCTACTATCTCTTTATTACTATCCCCCTCACTCTCTACTTTCACTCTCTTTCTCTCCCTCTACTTTTGCTCTCTGTTCTCTCTCTCTCACTATCCCCCACTCTCTAACCGCTTTACATAACCTTTTCTGTCGCTTATTTTTTTACATTGTGTTGTATTGTGATGCATTTACATTTCTAATTTCAACGGAAGAGGGACTGTCCGTTAACCGTCTGTGAAATCACAGTTCTTCCAGGCTGTCCTTGGTTAGTTCTGAATTAGTTTTAAATTTACTCTTCTAAAGATCTCAGACATGTTTTGTTGTCATCCAAATGTCACCTCCCCTTCATTCACCTTGCTTCAACAATCCCACCATCCCTCATCAGTCCACCTTCATTACAACCGCCCTCTGGTGCCAGATTCAGGTAAAATGAAATATAATAGCGCTTTATGAGAAAAGCAGCTTTCATCAATCACAGCATCATTGTCCACATGTGTATCTGCCTCCTCCTCCTCCCCCTCCTCCTCCTCCTCCTCCGCGACCAGCAAACCTCACCAGCAGCAAGTCATATTGCTTCCACTAGCTTAAGTCTGATATCCACTATCATGGGTAACCTAATGCCAACATTACATGTTACATGTTTATTGTCAGATTATGACGTGAGGTTGGACGTATCCAATGGCAATCTCATGTTATAACCCGACAGGACTGGCAGGTTTGGTCATTTATCACAATTTAATGTGGGGATTTGACATGAGGTTTACACATGGTAGTTGTTAGATACTGTGTAAATAGTATACTTGTATTATCTATTCCTTTCTGTTTCATCATTATTGGAGAGTATACTCATGTTTCACATGTAATGTGGGGATTTGACATATCATGTTTGACATAGTAGTGGATACGTAATGCCCTTATTAAAATTCAACATTATATAACGTATTTAACATGGGTATTTGACATTTTGACTCAACATGGGTATTTGACATTTTGACTCAACATGGGTATTTGACATTTTGACTCAACATGGGTATTTGACATTTTGACTTAACATGGGTATTTGACAGATTTGGATAATGTACATCAACCCCACATTAAGCCCCATGTTACGTATTTAACTTGGGATTTGCATGAGGTCTGCCGAGGTGTGGGAAATCATTTGATGATTTGATGAAGCGTTTGCTGTGGTAGTGGATACCTTATGTCAAGCCCACATTTAAACCCCATTAAACCCCAAGTTACACATTTAACATGGGGATTAGGCAACGGGTTTGGCATGGTAGTGTACATCATGCCCACATTAAAACCTGACAGTAAACCCCGTGTTACATATAGTCAACTGGGGATTTGACATGAGATTTGATATTGTAGTGCATACCATACATTAATCCCATGTTAAAGTCGTATGCTACATATATCTAATAGCCCGATAGAGGTTTCAAATCGGTCGAGACGGAGGGTCAAATCACACGACACCCCGTAGGGGTGGAGTGCGATTTGACCCGACGTCGAGACCGATTTGAAACCGAATAGAGGGCTATTAGATATTTATTTCATACTAAATCAACAAGAGAAGACGATTTTAATGACATTTTACCTTGATTTCCATCGATTCTTGTGGATTTACCGATGACAGAACCGCCAGTACGGTCCGAATCACATACGTATGTGATACAAGATTTCTAATGGCACCCCCGAATGGCACCTCTGTAATCGCACATGTATGTAATAAATATCTAACTGGGACTGCATGATGTCTGCCATGCTAGTGGATATGAGGCTTAAGGCCAGTATCAGACTTCATGGGTTTGATTGAGCCTATAGTCTCTCTTAATGTTTCTCATTCTCTCTTCTTTCTGTACACTGGTCCCTGTACCAGTCTATGCATGCCTGTTTACCTGTTTACCTGTTTAAAAACCATGCAGGACTCCAAAATTCAATTCCCTCCGCCATGAGTATCGTACTCATACATAATCTTTTATTAAATTCAACATAATTACAGATTACAATGTTACCAGACAATGAGCTTTCCTGGGCATAATGGTGCCCCATGTCTCTCCGTCCACTCTCCTCTTTCTCTGACATTTTAGCAGGGAGTGGAGGGGGTATACAATTCAAATGTAAGACAAAAGTTAGGTTCAAAATACAGTTCAACATGACTGAACATGTGTTTTAAACATATACAAATATACTCAGATATATATATGTACCAAGTAAACTTTGTCATTTTCAGCCTAATTTAGCAAAATTTACGATTTTTGTAAAGCTGCTGATTTTACATTTTCTGATGTTCTGCGTCCATTTACAGCTGGTTAAAGGTCACCACTCAGTGGGACCACAACAGATTGAATACAATTAACCCAGTAGCATTAAGGCTATCTGGTTATTTGAACTCAAGAATAAGAACTTGAGACCTCTCTTTAGGGAGCTAAAGTTGATGACCATCGTCTTGGCTTTCAAGAACTAGAAAGGTCTTGCAAAGAATACCAATACAGTCGTTTAGTCCCGAAACAGCAAGGATACCAACACTGAAATCCGGAATATTCAAAATATTCAATACTAATCTATTTTGATTATCTTTTACCTTATCGACGATTTTCCTAAACATTATCAACAGAACTAATGGATCTTCTAATATCATAACAGATATTATCTTGAATTTGGGATTTTCTTTCTCACACAAAAATATCCGGATCTATTTTGATCAAATTATTCACAGCTAAAGATTTAAATGAATGACAAAGCCTCATTATTTTTATTTTTCATGTGTCGCCAATAAACAAGTTTTTACACTAACACTACTTTCTTGGAGAATAACAATTATCATTATATCATAATCCTTACAAATATTTGCTTTGTGCAGTAATTGCCATAAGGTTACTGAATGTAGGGTTGTCTTGGTCACCCCCACCCCTCCCTTCTACTCTGTACCACTGGTATTTGGCCTTTCATCTCTTCCAGGCATACATGGGCCAGGGCCTCAGATAATATACAATTCACCATCCCCAATCCTCTAAAACAACACAAATTTAAGTAAAAAATTAGGTTCAAAGTAAGTTATCTTAGATTTCTTTAATCAGCACAATGCCAAATATACTCAGATCTATATATCAAATATTTAATTAATTTCAGCTTTATTTAGCAGAATGTACTAAGTGTAGAACTACCGATTGTACATGTTTTACGCCCTGGCCCATAAACGCACAATTTTATATAATAGTGAAAGGGAAATGAGGCAGATAATGGCATCTAATGCACTAAACTTTCACCCTATAATCCATAGTTTAGTACGGAGAATGGTGGTAAAGGAGGAGGGGTAGGGAAGGGGGAGGAGCGGAGGATGGGGAGGAGGAGAGAGGAGGGGCCAGAAGGAGGGAGGAGGGGAAGGAGTTGGGAGGAAGAGGGAGGAAGAGGAGGAGGGTATGCTAAGAGGAACAGAGGGAGGCCGGGATAGAGAAGGAGAGGGAAGCGGTGAAGGAGAAGGGGGAGGGGAGGAGAGACAAGAGAAGAGGGAGGAGGAGGTGGCGAACGAGGAGGAGAGGCGGAGGAGAGGGAGGAGGAAGGATGAGCAGACGGAAGAGGAGTAGATGAGGAGAAAGAGGAGGAGAGGGAGGAGGACATAGAGAAGGAGGTGGTCGTGGTGGAGGAAGATAAATAAGAGGAGGAAGAGTAGAAGGAAGAGAAGGTGGCGGTTGAAGAGTGAATGAAAATGAAGAGGAGAGGCCGATAGAAACTGAATGAAGAACGTTAAGAACCAGAGCAAGAAACAAAAAGGAAAATACATAGAGCTCAGAAGGTAAGCAGTTTGTCTAATAGAGCCAGCAGGGATCCGTTATCTGGCCTACATGAGGGGATGAGCAGTACAAGGCAGTAGTGAGCAACTCATGCCTAAGGGCACGGATCAGGGCGTCAGAAAATGTACAATAGGCAGCTCTACACATTTAGTAAATTCTTCTAAATTAGACTGAAAAACAGTAAATACTAGGTATATCTGAGTATAATTATTTGGTACTGCGTTGATTAAGAAACTATTTTTATGTTGAACTGTATTTGAGCTTCATTTCTCTCTCAAATTAGGGTTATTTCGGTCGATTGGTGAACGCAAATTGTACATTTTCTGACGCCCTGACCATAAAACATATGGTGGTGGAAAACCTAGTTTGTTTGAGGAGAACAATGAGCAAGTGGTGGAGGAGTTTGGTTATTGAAGGGTTGGAGGTTGAGGTGGAGTGAAAACAGATGGTGAGGGGAGGCCGAGTGGTGAATTATGAGGTGGTTCAGGTGAAGGAGGAATAAGCGAGATCCAAAGTCGATAGAAAGGGAACTGGAGGGTTGGAGAGAGGAGAGAGGGGTAGACAGACATAGGTAGAAAGAGAGGATAAAAGATGAGTGGGGGTAAAAGAAGAATAGAAAGATAGGTAGAGAGACAAGTGAGCGGGGTAGAGAAAGAGGGAGAGGGCAGAGGGAAAAGAAGGGAAGAAAAAAGGAAAGATGGAGTTCGGGAGTTCGGAGTCAGTCATTGAGAAGAGAGGAACATGGGGAAGAGGGAAAAAAATGAGAGAGAGGGGCAGACGAGGGGAAATGAGAGAAGAGAGATGAAGAGAGTGGAGGGAGAGGAGAGAAAGGGAGGGAGATGAGAGGGAGGGAGAGAGCAGAGGGTGAAGATAGAGGAGATATGAGAGAGGGGGTTGAGGAAGAGTGTGTGGGGAGAGCAGAGAGGAAGGAGTGAGAGGTGGAGAGAGATGGAGAATAGAAGGACGGGAGAAACAGAAGAGGAGAGATATGGAGAAAGCTGCCGGAGAGAGAAGAGGAATGAAAGAGGAGACAAAGAACAGATCTCCGGTCTACAAGAGACAATATCAGAGGAAAATTTACACAAGAAAAAGACACAAAAAAATCAGCAAGAACGAGCTGGCAGGTAGGCATGGGGAGGCGTGCCAGGAATGCACCAGTAAACATAGATAAGTTATCAGGGCTGGCCATGAGCCATAGAGAGCTACTCCTGCCTATATAGGTCATACCTACCTGTATATATACACCTGAACCACAGAGTGGGGCAAGCAAGGAGTAAATTAATTAGGGGAGAGAAGGGAGGGAGAAGGATCTAGGTGGGGCGAGGAAAAGAGGGAGATCAGAGACAGAGAGGTGAGAGGGAGAAGAGAGAAGGGAGGGGAGAAGGAGATGGGAGAATTGAGGGGGGACAGAGAGAAAGGGGAGGGTACAAGGAGAGAAGAGAGAAAGAAAAGAGGAGAGAGGAAAGAGGGAAAAGGGAGAGGGAGGGAGACAAGAGGGAGAGGGAGAGATACAAGAAGAGAGCCGCGAGTGAGAGAGAAAGAGAGAGAGAGAAAGTATAAAGGTGGGGGAGAGAAAGAGAGAAAGGGAGGAAAGCAAAGATCACCTCATTCTTTGAATAAAGATATTGTCAATCAATTAATCAATCACACAATCAATATGTCAACCAGTAATTGTGTAAAACAGTCACATTACCCCAAGGGGAGGCACTTAAGATAAAAGAGAGTAAGAACAAATGCTTGGTGTGCTATAAATATAATTACATACGGACAAGGCCATTTCCAGCACCTATTCTTGACATGCAACACATCAGGTCATTAGACTATAACTCTAAAGCTCTGATATCAGCTTAAAGCTGAGTTGTCAGCTAATTTTGAGGATGCAGAAAGGTGAAAAAGAGATTTGAAGAGATATTACAATTTCAGCCACATATATGAACTAATCAATGCATTCATTTATTATATGTCTTATGGTATGGTAGATATATCATTTGTATGTGTTTCATTCCTACGCTATACTCTCTGCCACTAATACTCACTAATTGGTCACCAATGCTAAAATCATCAGATAAATGTAAACTTGTTTTATGGCCAAATGTGAACTTGATATATGGCCAAATGTAAATTTGATATATGGTCAAATGTAAACTTGTTTTATGGTCAAATGTAAACTTATTATATATGGTCAAATGTAAATGTGTTATATGGTCAAATGTAAACTTGTTTTATGGTCAAATGTAAACTTGATGTCCTCAATAAAAATAAATAAAATAAGTTCCCAGGAGTGCTTCCATTTAAAGAAGGGGGAAATATAGTATCCATGTGAGTGAACACAGGTAGTAAGACAAGGCAATCCAGGTAGCTCAGACGATGGAGCACCAGGCATGTTACAGAGGTCATGGGTTCAATTACCACAAGGACCAAACTTTTCTTTCCTACCTTGGATTATAACTATACCAGAATATCCTTAGCATAATGATATATCATAACTAACCCAGAAGAACATTTTAAAAAAACAGTTATTTATCAGGGACTTTAACAGACCTGTATTACTGTTAATGTCCTCATCTGTCCAATTTAGAGTACTTTGTTAACTCTCTATCTCTCGCCTAATCAATTTCACGTACAACCACACAAAGAAACAGCAAATCTTAAAAGAGCTATGGAAGTCCTGGCCCCACACATCAACATTACCACTTTAATAAACTTCTGCACAAGGACAAAATCACACAAGATCAACTATTCTCTTGAGTCAATTATAATAAATTATTTCTGCTCAATTTGATCAAGCATTAACACTTTACCAGAGCCCTGCACCAGCAGCTCAAAAGTGACAAGATAAAACAATTGTATTATGTCAATAATCTCAAGTATGAATAGGTTGTGTACATGTAGACACAAGGCCACAACTCCAACCCTAACCCTCTCCCCCTCTACCCCTCTACCCCCGGCCAACCCAACATCCCCATGGTTACTGACAAAGGTTCTACGTGACAGATTAAACATAACGCTTTATGAATACAATACACATCCACAAAGCTGGTATTTTAATGGAGGGATTGCATTGGGATAAACTTTCATCGTGCTGTGTTCCTGAACACATGTCAGCAAAAGCCTACATAAAATTTCTATGGTGGACGTCTGCTCCCATCACTTTGGCCAATTTGACCGATGTTGACGTCACCCCCAACGTAATATTAAATTTGCAATGATAGAGATTAATGTTCTGACACAGGGGTTATCATATAATTAATTTTTCATACAGATACTTATGAAGCCTGGAATTATATAATATCATTGAATCATGTAAACGTTCTTAGCAGGGTTATAAATGGAAGAAATCTTCCTAACAGAGTAAGGATATTATAAGCCCATGGGGAAAGAGAATATTCACCATTTCATTTTACTTCAGTCATAAGTTAAATGACAATAACAAGGGATGATGGCGAAAGGTTATCTCAGTTATCTGAGCTCTTAAAACTATCTATTATGTAGAACAAATAATGAAACAAAATCGATATTTGTACACAGAACTATGAAAATGGACTTAATTGGTGTTTGGTAAATGTATAGTGCTTGGCTGAGGAAAGTAGATGAGGTGAGCCATTCCGGGGGGGGGGGGGGGAGTGAATCTATTTATCCATGTTAAATATTGGAAGCAGAAATGTATTTTTCCTCACAGACTACTAGCGTAACTTCTTAGTTTTCTCTAGCAGGGAATAACAATTACTAGAGTTACTAGGTTTTATTAGGCTGAAAAGAGTAGATGAATATCTGAGTACAAGAGACAAAACATCTGTTATGTGGAGTGTATTTTGAATCTAATTTCTGTCTTAAATTTGTGTTATTTGAGAGGATTATTTTAAGTGAATTATACGTTTTCTGACACCATGAATACTAAAATATATTGCACATAAAGCGCACTATCCTTCTGACATTTGTCACACAAACATACATGTTAAGAGCTTTAATTTCGAACTGTGTGAATGCAATGTAGGTAGGCTGGTTAGAGTCTGAGAATTGAGTCTGAAATTTGAGATATGTAGAAAACAGGGAAATATGCAAAGATATAGTATTGTTATTACACCCACAGACTTCAACCCATAGACTATGATACCTCCAGATGATGCAAAATCAGCAAATTTAAGGTCTATACATGAATGATTAGTTTAGTATAAAAACTTGTTTGTATAATATAATATTTATAATTATTTTCCATGTAAATAGACTTCTGTTACGCATGGCAAGACAGTAAATTGCTATCACGAATTTGACTTTCCGATGTCATTGTATTTGACACTAATAAATACAAGACAAAAAGAAAATACAAGACAGTTGAGTTCAAGTTACTTCAAGAGGCATAAACTTCTTGCCATCAATACACACGGGTGACTTAACAGTCACGTTCTATATTTCATAACTGCAAACATGCAATGTACATGTAATGACATGTTACTATGGCAGCAATGTGACCATGGTAATCGATAAACAAACTTGTCTAGAGACAGAATTGAGTCTCCATTCTTTGTAGGAGAGGCAGAGAGTGGGGGAGAGGGAGGGATTGGGGGAGGGGAGGGGGTTGGTGTCTCATGTAGTTTTATGGAAGGTGATATAAGCCAGTTTTCTGGTTACAAAAACATCCCAAATGACAAAAAGAAAATGTGATAAATATGTAGGAAAAGCATAGATCTATATACAGTGCTTTTGAGTCATATGTGGGGATGTGATACCTCTAAAAAGGTCACAACTTGAATAAAAGCTTTTTAAAAAAATAATAATTATTGCATTGTAACTTAAGGGACATTATGGCCTCTCCCCTCCCAAAGTTTGTTTTGTGAGAACTAAAAACTATGAATTTGTACCTTGAATGAACTCGAGAACTGAGCAATTAACGTAAGGGCATCAGGTATTTACAGGAAGGACAATGGTCAGCACACCTCATCTGCTTTGCAGCATATGTTTTGTTTCTGTAAACCCTGCCTAACCTAAACTCATGATGAATAATCATTGTTTTCAAGAAAATTACACCAAAATCCAGGATAACGATGGAGGGGAGACAGAGCAAGGGGGATGGGTGGATGGAAGTTAGAGTGAGGGGAGAGAGGTGTCTGAGGGGTGAGGTGCCTTGTACCAATATTAAAGACAGCACGACTCCACTGTGATACAGACAAAGAGTCAAGGCTACCCCTGCGCCATACATGATTGTCTGTCAACCTTTGCAGACAAGGTGTGTGCCAGAGCCATGTTCAGTCAGGTTTGTGTTGCTTCTTTTTCTTTTTTAATGCCTTGCCAAGTCTGGTTTACTATTTATGTAAGGCTTGGGAAAGTTTCATATCCCCCCGCCCACAACCCCCACCTTACATGGTTTATATAATGTTGAGACAAGATTCTACCCCTCAATATCCAATATATATATTATGTCTGTCTGTCTTTCTCTTCCTTATTACCCAATATATCTCTCTCTTTCCTCTCCTCCCTCCCCTCTCTCTCTCCCTCTCCTTTCTCCTCCTCACTCTTCTCTCTCTTTCTCTCGATCCCCCTTTCTCCTGTCTCTGTTTTTCTCTCCTCCCCACCTTTCTCTCTAGCAACCGGCACATTTTGTTATATTTTGAAATTTGTAAGCATAAGACAAATATTTCCTATCAAGAAACCTACTTATGATAAGTATTGTCACCTTCTCTTGAAAACACTACTGTATAATTAGATTGGGTGCATTGTTTCAAATCGACCCACTGGACTGTGACTCGGTGAATAAAAACGATTGACTACCATAGGGACCAAGGTTAAAATCTCAAGGTTTATCCTAGATTTCTCAACTTCTACAAAATTGTCAAAATTATGGTGCACCTGTCTGTATTCTATTGGCAATACCCTATAGATGTATGTAAAATTTAGAATTTTTTGAATGGTTTGTTTATGTATGGTTTCAGGGCTAGTGAAATCAAGTTTGCTGGTGAAATCAAGTAATTTAACATAGGATTCAATGGGATGTGACGATTGTTGTCACCAAACTATATGGTGGACTGCTCGGCTGATCACAGCACCATCTGTAAAAATTGCTTCTGGCCGACCTGCCGAATGTGGTATTGAGTAATGTAGAAAGAAGAAAGGAAGAAGGAACAAATGAAAGGAAGGGAAAAAGATGGCAAGGAAGGACAGCAAAAAAGAAAGAAAGAAAGAATTGATGAATAGCTGAACGAACGAATGAATGAATGAATCATCAATTAATCAATAAGTAAATGAGAAATAAACAAAAGAACAAAAGAGAAAGAAGGAACAAATAAGAAAGAATTAGTAAGGCCAGGCATAGAGCAGATAGAGATATAGTTATACAACAACTCACCACTACTACATGAAATATACACACAGTCAGGCCATCCTCTATAGACCTATAGAAATGTGGGGCAGTCTCCCTCATATAGCTATTGTAGAACATATATGACAATAATGGTATATATGTAATATCATATTTCTGAATTCTCAGAAAGACAGAGGGGAAAGAAAGAAGAAAAGAACGAAAAGAGCAGGTAGAGGAGCAGTTAAACATGAATGAACAACTCCTGCTACACCTACTAAGGTGGAGTGTACATGAATTATGTACACGTCCAGGCGCCCTCCTGTACATGGAGCAGTGAGACAGTCACCTCAGACCTTTACCTTTACAGTGCCATGCTTCAGCCAATAGCTATTCCAACATGCCTACATTTATACATTTTAATATTTGCTGTAAGCAATACATCAATTAGGCATTCAATATGCCACGTCATGTTTGTTCAGATAACAATTATAAATGATGGATATTCCTGAAGACATATATCTCTCATCTTCCATCACCCCATGCTCCTCTTCCACCATGTCTTTTTCTTCCACCTCGACCTCCTCCTCTTCCCCCACCTCCACTTCTTCCTCCACCACCACCACATCTTTCTTTTCAACCATCTCTTCCACCTCCATTTCTTCCTCCTCCACCATCACATCTCTATCTTCCACCACCACCAACTCTGCCACCGCCATCTCCACCTCTTCTTCCTCCACCACCTCCATCTCTTCCTCCATCACATCTTCCTCTTCCACTTTCACTACCACCTCCTCCTCCACCACCACCACCACCACCACATCTTCCTCTTCCATCTTCCACCACCACCTCCTCTTCCACCACTACATCTTCCTCCTCCACCACCTCCACCACTACACTGTCCTTTTCCACCACTACCTCCTCCTCCACCACCTCCACCTCTTCTTCCCCCATCACATCTTCCTTTTCCACCACCACCTCCTCCTCCACAACCTCCATCTCTGCCTCCTCCCCTCCAGCTAGCCCTCTTCCTCCTCCTCCCTAACCCCCTCCCCCCCAGCCGTCACCACACCTGTATCCCTATGCTTCACTAATCACCATGCAGTACCCAGACCCAGTAATTCTCTCTCCTCTCTCTCTACCTCTATCCTTATCACACACTCACTTTCTTCTTTCTGGTGGTTTACATAAGTACTGAGAGCGGGCCGGCATTGCACTCAGACCCAAAGCTTCTTCTCTATTTCCAAAATACTTTTTCAAGGGTGTTTTTCTCAAAAAGAAGGACTCTTACTGGGTTGAATGGATTCCTTTGTAAAAATAAAAAAAAAAAAACCAAAGAGCATTAGTATATATGATATATTAGTCTATCTATGCCTATCTATCAATGCCCTAAGAGAACTATAATTGCCCTGTCAGGACATTTTAATGCCCTGGGAGAATTAGAATTGCCCTGGGAGGATATTTTAATGCCCTGGGAGAATTAGAATTGCCCTGGGAGGATATTTTAATGCCCTGGGAGAATTAGAATTGCCCTGGGAGGATATTTTCCTCATCAATACTGGTTAGAGAGGTTTGAAATCATCCCAAAATAGACTGAAGAGATTAAGGACCTCCATTCTGGACAGGAATCAAACCCTGGTG
Source organism: Sthenelais limicola (assembly GCA_942159475.1). Taxonomy (NCBI): domain Eukaryota; kingdom Metazoa; phylum Annelida; class Polychaeta; order Phyllodocida; family Sigalionidae; genus Sthenelais; species Sthenelais limicola. The sequence continues at coordinate 61,736,590 of OW804097.1, read as the reverse complement.
TTGATGATACCCCCAGCTTTGCCTTGGGTATTATCAACTAGCACTGCACTGTCCTCAATATCAGTCATTAATCCTATAGTAACATAAATATTGCACCACAAGATAAATCAACTCCCATTCTCCTTAAAAATAAGAACAAGCATAGGCGTCAAATTTGGTTCTCAGTGAGCCCTGACTCCATTGTCTCATTTGCCATAATCATGGCTCAGTTGAGTTCAGCATTTCCTTTATTGTAATCATGAAAGTAGATTTGTGTATGTCTTTCATTTTTTGTTTAAAAGAACAAAATTTCAACAACAAAATTCCATCACATTAGAGTCCTGTGAGGCCGCAGCTTGAGGTAGACTGGGGGACTTGGTGCTGGTCTATGTTAAGGGCAAATAATGCATATAGCGACACTTGTAATTGAAAGATTATGGAATTCAAATCAAATCTGGAATACAGGGGGCTTGTAGCATTCGCTTTATTTATTTTGTACATGGATCATTAGAAGATGTGTACATTGTCTTGTGACTTTTCTTGTGAAATTTGTTTACATCCCCCGACTAATCACTTATCTCAGCTAACCAGCTTTTATCCCCTCTCAACTCATGTCACCCACGTTCTACCTACTCATCCAAATAGCTCTGATTCATGTGCTAACTAACCAGGTGTAAGGTGAAAATAAGGTCACTTAACCTGATCTTTATTTTATTCAAGGCTTGGTAAAGAAAATGCCTTAACTCTTTCCTGGATAAATAAAGTACTAAAAAAAAGTAAAGGTCGGAAGTACAATTATTAGTGACAATACTAGAAATATATTGACAATAACTGGAAATATTAAAAAAAATTATAAAACCTGGAAATATAATTTCTTTTATGAGGGACTCTACTGCATAACCAGAACATCTTCCAGATCGATTTTCAATTTCCGTGTACACCGAAATTCCACTCGCCTTCAGGTTTTGTTTTTGCATCTTATCTATTTTCACTCGCTTTTCCATGATTGTTTATCCTGTTTACTTCTGACTACCATTTAACACTACTGTACACCTCAGGATTCTGCGTGCATTGTATTTATGTGTATTATGCATTTATGGAAGAATTTAGAAAATGGGCGATTTAAAGCTGCATCTGAGAATGTAGCTTGAACAACTGATCGCCTGTTCATGTATTCTTATATTACATTGAGTGAGTGAAGTTTTTACAGGCAATATAAGATGCTTTGATGACTGGCCATTGCTTACCTGCATCCCACACTTGCTCACCTCTCTCATCATCCTCACTGATCAATAACCATGCGTATAACCACAAAGGGGAATTCCTTTTTACATTTCCCAAGGCATGGCGGCATGTGCTTTAGTCAAAGTTGACTAGGGAGATAAACAGGTAAGAGTGGTAGAGGTGGGGGAGGGGAAGAGGAGGGGAAGAGAAGGGAGAAGAGGAGGGGGAGGAAGCGAAGAAGGAGGAGGAGGAGGGGAGGAGGAGGAGGCCGACGACGACGACGTAAGAGGAGGAAGAGGTTTCTATTGGAAAGAGCCATGAGAGAGACGCTATAATACATAATGAGGGAGTGTATCATTTCGTCTCCACCTCGCTGACTGCCTTTTCCAGCCTGTATCAGACCCAAACAATGCTATGATATATACATTGGATATAACGGGGCCATATTACGAGGGCGTTGCCATATACAGCTATTACAGCACACAAACAACGCATGATTACACATATATAATATCAGGCTACACATACAATGTATGTATAGCTCTGATAATATATAATACTATACCAAGTGTAACCTTGGCTGTGGCTATACTATGCGTGTAGCCCTGTGTAGAGTGAAGAGTCAATCTATACCAGGTCTGCAGGGCAAGCTATTGTTTGTACTATTGTTTGTATATGATCACGAATAAGGCCAAAAAATAATAGGTGTGTCTCTGATTTCACTAAAGATAAGTAAAGCCTAATTGATTATCTGCGGGACGCCCATAAATTCATGTTCAAAAATGACAGTTAATTAAAGCAAGAAAACAAGTCTTTCTAACAAGAAAGCCTTTAAAATGTAAATTCCTTTGCTTAAAAGAACTATAGTTATGACATTATGACATTCTTCAGTTCCTGAATGGTCGAAAATTATAAAAGAAAGTTGCCACCTCCTTCCCAGTTTTCAGCTACTAAAAATCAGAAACACACCAGGCCAATTCCCCCTGGGTACCCAAAAATACATTTTACATTAATCAGTTGAGTTGGTATTTTTTATCAACCTTATATATATGCGCATTGAACTACTAAATATGGAACCATTCTGATTATTATTTTTTTTTTCCAGGGGGGTCGAGAAAGAGCTCCTAAATATGGGAAAAATGCCAAAAATAGCATGTCTCTTGCCGTCGGATTATGTGAATAAGAACATAAAATGCAACTAAAGTTAATATTTATATTTTATTTGCCACCATATTATATAATTATGTATAGAAAAAGACTTAAAAAATGATATGAAATGAATTATAATAGTGAATGTGTATAAATCCATCACAAATCGAGCTGGGGAACAGGTATATATTTTCTGCTTCACTTCTGTGCATTGCCTAACAAAGTAAGGAAATAAATGAGGATTTAAATTAGAAATAAATAAAGCAAAATATGCATATACTGTATTGAACTATTGTGTACCTGATAGGGCTTGACATAAGGGTGATAATGCTTTTTAGTTTGTGAAAATATTCTAACTAGAAGAAAAGTTACAGCCAAATAACATTTTGCTGTAAGGATCGTGTAAAAACTACTCGGAAATTATGAATTTTGATCTGCATAGACTGATATTAAGCAAGTCAATAATAAATGTTGAATTTAAAGATTATTATTAAAGTAATGCCTCATAAGGCTCTAAAAACCCTAAAATGCAGGAGACAGCAAGAGACAAAGTCTCCTGTTCCAGTGGATTTTGCCTCCATGTTATTTCTTGCCTATGAGTCAAGAAAAACTCAAATCAATACATCTGATGTTCTACACATACATAGTAACCCAATGCATTTTATCATTATTCAACATAATTGGAAAATTTTCATTTTTTTTTAGATTTCTCCACCTTAAGCACTGTGACAAGGCCGACGGCAAGAGACAGGGGGACACATTTTTTTAAAAATTTAATGTGTTATGGCACCCTAAACATATATTTTTTTCATTTTTTTAACACAAATTATCTACATGTAACCTACTATCATGACAAATAAAGAAAATAATTTAATTTAAATGGTTATTTAAAAATTCAGCAATTCCACATTACAATGACAGTAAAATAAATAGATTTTTGCCCCAAAAATGGGATTTAAAAAAAAAAAAAAAAAAAATCGCGTAAAAAGGCCAAAAATGTTGTTCCACAGGTTGGTCGAACCAGTATTAACCCCATTTAATCACTTTCCACATTAGGATGAGGGAATTAGGCCTAAGCTGGAATCCTAAACTGAAGGGCAACCAGAGCTTCTAATCCATTTAGAACTTTTTTGGTAAGATTTCTCATTGTTAAGCAGCTGATCCACTAACTCATGATGCAGAGTTGTGAATTATCGCTGAAATTCTGGATCTGATCAGGAAGCGGGAAGGTTTTGAGAGCCTTATCAATGATTCAAAGTGAATTTTCTTCGCAGTCCTTTGCAATGGAACTGGTCCATTAAGCTGCAATTCCACTGGGCCACACTTTATGTATGCTGATGGTTCACTCAGTTTGGGGCTAGGGCACATAAGAAATGAACATAGAGTGAAGCAAGAACAGTCGAGTGGAATTGCTTAAGCACTAACATCTGATGTGTTTGATTTGAGCAGATGAAAAGCGAACCATGTAGAAGCGAACCAATAGTGAACCATGAGCACAGATACACCCGGTCCAGTGGATTCACAGCTTCAAACACAAAAAAAGGCTTGCAATGGTTTGTGATAAAGCAAAATCAGAGCTTGAGAATGCACACAAATAGTCATGAGAGGCTCTTCGCTGCTAGTGGCTGCTTTAGCGTGGGTGTATTATATTTTTTTGACAACATATATGTCGATAGGCAGAGGTTGTTTCATAACCACCAACTAAATATAGATGAGTTTTTCTGAGAACTGAAGACGAAATTAGAAATAGTGAGAAAAAGTGGTAGTTTCCTCAGCAATGGGGGGAATATTTTTAAAATATGGGAATCCATTTTAGGAATATTATGAATTAACGATGATGGTTGTGCCAACGTATAAGATGTGTATTACAAAACAAATCAAAGATAATTGTTTAACCAGTGTAGATGAATGATTGAACGGTTGAAAGAGTCAATGTAAATCTAGATGTATATGACTAGGGAGAAAATAGATGGATTATCACAGAATAAAAGAACTGATGTGACAGAGACACAGACAGGGAGACACAGAGAGAGACAGACAGAGAGCCAGCAAGACAGACATACAGAGAGAGTGTGTGGTTAGATGTGTGTGTGGTGTTTGCGGTGTCTGAAATATATGTAAGGTTTGTGTCACAATGTGTATAAATATATAATAATATAATAATAATATAATGTAGAGTAGATATTTCCTACAAATGAGAAATATATAATAAATATATAATATGTGTATATGGTGTTGTGTGTGTGTGGGGGGGGGGGGGGGTGCACGGCGTGTGCATTGTCTGAGGGCTGTGTGGTGTGTGTATGAGATTTATCAAGAGCCCTCATATCAAATCTGACGACAGCCACGAAAGAAATATTACAATTTTGAAACTTAAAAAGTTATATTCTTTAGAAATCCATGACACAAAATAAGTTTTGGCAGTTTGCCGTCTTTATATCCAACGAGTTGAATATAATTGGGATTTATCACACCTCTGGTATCCTATAATATTATATAAGGCCCATAATGAAGCACCAGGTGCAGTGGTCTGCCTCTATGCCTTCCCAAAGTCTCTGATGCACGCTCTCAAGCCTTTATCATTTGCCAACAGAAATATCAAATTTAGCAGCTTCCACCAACTATTGATCTGGGTTAAGCAATTAAATTGTAAATGGGCCAACATGACTGGGGGACAGTATCTATTGGTCGTAGCAGTGGAATATGGCCAAAAACTCTACCTATTAATAAATGTTGATGATATATATTTACAATATGTAATTTTTATCTATTGTTATTTATAAGTGTTCCCCAAAACATGTTATAGATGCAGACCAATATGGCCTGTGTAAACTAGCCACACGCAGACCATTTATCGTAAGACACAAGTCATTTTGTAACATTAGCAAACTAGCATAGAAGATTACTTAGAAATTGAAACACCCACTTAATTAGTGAACACCTTGAATGGGTTTTCTACAAAAGAAGTGATATTTATGTTCTGCACAGCGACCAGAGATTATTAATAACATTTTTTCTGGCTTTGTCTGCTATCACAGGCCTCATATCGTCCCTATATTTTCCTATGGGTATATATTTCTATATTTCAAAACAATACTATATTTTTGCATATTTCCCTGTTTTCTACATATCTCAAATTTCAGATTCAATTCTCAGACTCTAACCAGCCTACCTACATTGCATTCACGCAATTCGAAATTAACGCTCCAATCACATATGTTTGTGACAAATGTCAGCAGGATAATGCGCTTTATGTACAATATATTTTAGTAATCATGGTGTCAGAAAATGTACAAATCACTTTCAACAATCCCCCCAAATAACACAAATTTAAGACAGAAATTAGATTCAAAATACATTGCGCATTTATAACAGATATGTTGTCTCTTATACTCAGATATACATCTACATTTTTCAGCCTAATAAAACCTAGTTCACTTAATCTGTAATTCTAGTTATTGTTATTCTCTGCTAGAGAAAAACTAAGAACAACACAGTTACACTAGTAGCATGTAAGGGAAAATACAAACTGCAAATCTGCAAATATGTTTGCCTCAAATATTGAATATGGATAAATAGATTCACTCCCCCCCCCCCCCCCCGAAATGGCACACCTCATCTACTTTCCTCATCCATGCATTATACATTTACCAAACACCAATTCAGCCTGTTTTCATAGTTATGTGTAGAAATATCGATTTTGTTTCATTATTTGTTCTGCATGATAGATAGTTTTAAGAGCTCAGATAACTGACATAACCTTTCGCATCAATTTCGATATTTTTTTAAACAAACATTTATGCTGGTAATTTTGGGAGTTACAATATTATAAGACTAGGAATGACTCAGTAAGGTTGGAGCTAACATGTTGGTATTATATGCATCTCAATGTGGTACAAACTTGAACTGAATAGTCTGATATCTCTCTAATCTACCTGCTTATAATATATAGCAGCTATCTGGTTATATAGTCTTGGGTAAATACCCAAATACAACTCAATATCCAGGTATTAAAAGGGGTGTGGCCTTTGCCATTCCTAATTTATTGACGATCAGATTAGGTTTCTGATTTTCACCTCCACCCAGACTATTGCTCTTACATGAGACAATGTTTAGGATATATTATCTAGTTAAGTGAGTTGGAATGAAATGTGATGAGATGGTAGTTAATATAATGATAAAGTATGATGAAAAAAGCATTGTAAAAAGCAAGGTTTGTATACTGCCCTGCTTACAACATGGAGTGAATGATATCTCTCTCTCTCTCTAATCTACCTTGCTGCTTATAACATTGAGTGAATTGCCTGATACCATTCCTTCTAATATGTCTCCCTACCTAACTTAGTCACTGTCTTGAACCGTCTTAGGCAGAGACTAAAAGAATTAATAACCAGTGGGGCATTGGTTGGTGCATCATCCTGAGGCAAACTCTATGTCGACCATTAATCCAGTGATAGGCCTATGGGTCATTTTTTCTGAACGTGTACAATTCAGCCAGAAGTATGGAATTTCAAAAGGTTCCCCAGATCAATTTGAAACCTACATATCTCACGAGTCTGGGTTTTGAGGTTTCTGTCAATACCCATTATACGCATTTCCTCCCAGTGGTTCAGTTTTTATGATAAGTCAAAATTTGTGGTTCAGAAATTGGCAAACGTCCGTCATCATAACTCATTTAAGATGAAACACACACATTATGGTTAATTATAATTGTGCCTAAGGCCTAAAAGTGCACCACAGTAAAACAAAATGGCAATGAATCGGCTGTAAAAAATTTTATAACCAAAAAGTATTACTTCATGACAAAATTGATCTGAGTGCATCAGCCCTATTTCCTCAAAATCCCCATCATTCATTTTTTTCCCATACCTTAGTTTCAAATAGTTGTAAAAAAGTGATTGGAAGGGCTGGAACCATAATAATGCACCTGAGTAATGATAAATACATTATCTAATACTTCCCTAAGTTATAAGACCTTAAACATAGTTGTGTTAAAATTACTCCATCCCAAAGATGCTGTATTTCACTGATGGGCGTTTGTCACAAAAGCCCATTACATATATAATGAAGTAAAAGCCCATTATGAGTTCTATATCGTTATGAATGAACCTGATATGGTTCAATATTGCTCCATATGCATCAAGCACTGACAATAAAACCAGACAAGTGTATTTCAATTAAATGATATACAAAAAAGTATACTTTGGTTTATTGAGTATTAACAATTGGTACACATGACTTCAAGGTGCTAAAATACAGATTTTCCTCTCCAAAATTACCAAAAGAGAAGTAGTGTCACCTGTCATAATAAAAGAGATATTTAAATCATTAAAGAAAGAGCATATAACCATCAAGCTGGCCTTATAACAGACTTCTTATGATGGGCGTTAGGTTTTCAATGATGGGCGTTTGTGGATGTAGAGAGTTATCAAATGTCCTCTAAAGGACCATAATAATAGCCATACATGGACAATTCTTTTAGGAAACAAGCCCAACATGTTCTCCTACACTCTGGACATGTTTATAACCCATCAGCAACTGATACATGTGTTGTGGATATTGTAGGTGAAATAACTTTTGTATTGGTTAAATCTATTATTTTAAACATTTTTCTCTTCCATTCATTGTTGGGGTCCCTCCAAGACTGGCAGGTGGCTACATTTCCTCTCCAGTAGTCCCTGGGGGACACAGCTGCACCTTTATTCTCTGTTGGTGGTGATTTTCCAATCATGTTGATCTGAAAAAGAGAGTAAAATATAATATATAGTGAGGCCCCATGAATATGAAAAAAAATAATTTTTAAAGGTAAAATTCTAATGCCATTTTCTTATCTAGTATAATTTCCTGTATTTATCATTTAAATTTGATGGTTGTTGAATGAACCCTTCATGAGTTTTTCAGGGTGAGGATTGCAATGGCAAACGCCCATCATGGAAATGGTGCCCCTTGTACTAAAGTATAGTAATAGTTCCACCCATAACCATTCATATATGATTAAACACTAGTTTATGAAAGATAATATTGAAAGAAAGGCATTGAAAAATGAGTAGGGCTGTTGCTAGACCCACTCCATATAATTTGCTATATTCACAAACGCCCATCATGAAAAACAATGCAAAAACTTTACATTACAGAATCTACTGAAGATCATAATTTAGAACATAAAGAATATGTTTGAATGATTTCATACAATAACATACATACAGGGGCATGTTTCCATGTTATTAACACCAACAATATCCCACATTTACTGATTTATTTTTCATTTAGATGATGGGCGTTGGTCATAGCAAATGATAGCCTCATTGTATATCAACCAGATCAGCCTTTGGGCATTGATCAACCACAAGAAAGTATTTCTTTCATACCAATACAAGTCATACAACATTACAAATACAAAAATATCTTAGTTACTCTGATTATTACCACCTTTAGAGACAAATTAGTGCTGTTATCATTACCATGATGGGCGTTATGCCTGATTTACACCAAACATGTGCAGTTCTGATCAGATGAGTAGAGCAATCTGGCTTTCTGTAATGACTAAAATATTTCAGCCATTGACTTTTAAATACTATTAGCAGAAAATATCCAAAGTATCAAAACTTTCTGACCCATTCTTGACCCTACAGTACATTAATCATTATCCCCCATACAATTATAATGAGACTTTCAGTTTTTCATGCTATTTTTGAGAAAATAAATTAAGATATGTGCTAGAAAAGTCTGGTACTTACCATAGTATGTTTCCAACTAAAGATGACTCTACAAGCAGGTAAACGTACTGAGCAAGAGCTAGCTCAGAAGAGATTTTCAATGATGGGCATTATTTTCATGATGGACGTTTGCTTTGTTGAAAATCTTGCTATAAAATCTTCCAAAAACTCTTTGAAGTTAGGGTTTTGTGTTTTCCACTTTCACTTTGGCACACCATTTATGAATAACATCATTATAGCAAGTTTGAAACGTTTTGCAATACCTGGATAACACATCACTTGTCACACCTACTCCTACAAACGCCCATCAGCATAATTAGTATAAATTGAAGATGGTTTTGTGGATTTGTTGTTATTTCCTTGTAAATGGGAGTAGAGTTGTTTCTTTTTTTGTATCTTGTTCGCAAAAAGATGTTCAATACATTCAAGTACTTTCTAGTATTGAACATATTGTGTTCATTTTTCTAGAATTGCAGTTATATATGATGATGGGCGTTTGCTTGAAAATGGTCAAAATTTCTCATGGGCCCCAATAATTTACCATTGGGACCTGGGCCCTACCACCCCTTTCATAGAGTTGTACACTAAAGTTATACATGGAAAGCCAAAATAAAGTAAGATAAATGATCAAATACATTTTTACAAAAAGATTTAAACTTCTAAAATCAGGAGGAGAAACTGTAAATTACAGGTTATTTTGATTCCAACCCTAGAGAAGAATGTGATGTCTTTGCCATAGGTATATAAAAGTATATATTTCTGGAAAGCTTATCTCCTCCTTGTTATGCTGAGATACACTGCGTTAATGTGAATGCAAAATTGTGACTGTGATGAGTGGGAGAACAGACACAAGTCAGGAATTTTACATTTGTACACGTTCAGAAAAAATGACCCACGTATATGGAGTGCTTATAACACTGGATGAATGGACAGATGCCACTCCCTCTATTGAATCTACTGCCTGCTAATTAGTATTGAAATAATGTCCAGATACCACTCCCTCTAATTTATATATCCCAGCTTAAAACATTGATTGGACAGATACCGGCCACTCCCTCTAATTTAAGTCTAACCTACCTCCCGGCCTACAACATTAAGCAAATGAACTGATACCACTCCATCTAAGCTATCGCCCAGCTTAAAACACCAGGTGAATGGAATGAAATCTCTCCCTTTAATCTTAAATTACATTGAGTGGTCAATAATTTTTTGTTTGTTGATACAATGGAGTGAACGCCCTGTTAAAATTAAACATCTCATGCATCTACCTCCTTTCCCATAGCTTTGAGTGAACTCTCTGATAATTAATGTACCTACCGACCTACCGCTAATGAATATAACATTGATGGTCATATCTCTGTGAGTCTGAACTTCCTCGAAAATGCTGGTTTTACACTTAGTCACTAAGTGTGCTTATTTCAACCCTGAAATATTACCCCTGCTGAGGTAATAGCACTAAGTTAGTGCTATTACCTCAGCAGGGGTAATATTTCACAACTACTAGCAAACGTGTGTACATGTATGTTCTCCATAAGTTACAGCAGTGAGCAATATAAGGGTTGAAATAAGCACCTCACCGCTTGGTAGTATACTATAGCCCGAAGCCCAGACATCACTCACTCAATCCTCTTCCCTTGGCAGAAGTGGGACGGAGGAGGATGGAGAGAAGAGAGCTCTACTACTCGAGTCGAGGGAAAGATGTCAAACTCCACTTAGATAATTCACTGTTAGCACTCCCTATAAAGACTACAGCCGATTATAAACAGTACTTTCCACTTCTAAAAGCTGTAAGAGAAAAGTTGAGGGGTGTTTCAAAGACTTACCTCCGTGAACAAAAGTTGGAGGAGACTGTGTTGGGAGGAGTTCTCGTTGACATGTAGTACCCGGCCTCAGATGTCAACAAACATGGCGGATGTCAGCTTTCTTGTGCTACTCAGAGGGGGCAGCACTGATGCGCGCAATGCCATCTGGTGTATGTTTCTGAAAGCTTGTTCAATCACCCCATGCTTCTGCTAATTATAGTTATTTAATATTGGGTTTTTAGGGTATGGGAAGCCGTTGGTATATTTATTCCTGAATTGTGGATATCAGAAATTAATTTTAGATATCCACAATTCTATTTTAGATATCCAAAATTGAATTATAGATATCCAAAATTGCCCGTGACATATCCAAAATTAAAAATGACATATCCATAATAAACATCTTTTAAAGATATCCAAAATTGATTTTTAGATATCAACAATACAATATCAGATATCCAAAATTCAATTTCAGATATCCAAAATTCGAATTTCAGATATCAAGAATTGAATTGTTGATATCTGAAATTCGAATTTTGGATATCTGAAATTGAATTTTGGATATCTGAAATTCGAATTTTAGATATCTGAAATTGAATTTTGGATATCTGATTTAAAACTTTCTATACCGAAAATTGTGTGTGGAGGAATTAATTCTATGTTTAAAATATCCAAAGTTCAACTTTGTTATTATTTTTTTTATACCAATAATTAATTCATGGCTATCTAAAATTGAATGCTTAATACCAGAATTGAAAATTGAATTCTTGATATCTGAAATTGAATTCTTGATATCCATAAATCAATTCTTGATATCTGAAATTGAATTCTTGATGTCCAAAATTGAATTGTGGATATCTGGAATTCAATTTTGGATATCCAAAATTCGAATTTCAGATATCTAGAATTTAATTCTTGATATCCATAAATCAATTCTTGATATCCATAAATCAATTCTTGATATCCATAAATCAATTCTGGATATCCATGAATCAATTCTGGATATCCAAAATTCGAATTTCAGATATCAACAATTCAATTCTTGATATCCATGAATCAATTCTGGATATCCATAAATTAATTCTGGATATCCAAAATTCGAATTTCAGATATCAACAATTTAATTCTTGATATCCATAAATCAATTCTTGATATCCATAAATCAATTCTTGATATCCATAAATCAATTCTAGATATCCAGAATTGAATTGTTGATATCCAAAATTCGAATTTCAGATATCACCAATTCAATTCTGGATATCCATAAATCAATTCTGGATATCCATAAATAAAATATGGATATTAAAAATTGGAATTTCAGATATCAACAATTGAATTCCTGATATCCATAAATCAATTCTGGATATATATTCCCCTCTCCCAATTCTGGTTATCCCAAAATCGAATTCGAAAAAAGTATATCCATAATTCACATTCAGATATTGAATTATTGATATACTTAATTCAACTGGTATTAATCTATGTCAAATGTATGTCCATAATTCGAAAATAAGGTGCACAAATGCATATCCAGAATGCGAATTTTGGATATATGAATTGTTTTGGCAAATATCAGAAGTTAACTTTAGATATAAACATTTCACAACCGAAAATCAAATGTTTGCCAATAAATAAATTGTGGATATGTGACAGAGAATTGTGGATATGTGAAACTCGAATTATGGATATCTAGAATTGAATTGTGGATATGTGAAATTCGAATTTGGGATATCCAGAATTGAATTTTGGATATCAAGAATTCGAATTTTGGATATCCAGAATTGAATTTTGGATATCAAGAATTGAATTGTGGATATGTGGAATGTAATTTTGGATATGTAAAATTGGGTAAAATTAAATATATCCAGAATTGAATTTTGGATATCTAGATTTGAATTTTGGATATCCAGAATTGAATTTTGGATATCCAGAATTGAATTTTGGATATCTAGAATTGAATTGTGGATATCCACAATTAATTTTGGATATCCAGAATTGAATTGTGGATATCCAAAATTCAATTCTAGATATCCAAAATTAATTGTTGATATCTGAATTGTTTTTGTGGATATCCATAAAAACAATTCAGATATCCACAATTCCGGAATAAATATACCAACGGCTTCCCATATTAGGGTGTGGTCATGGTGGTTGTTCTCTTCGACTTGTGTTTTTTTTACTATCTGGCTGATCTAGTTGAAGTACGGTAGGCTATCATAATATGTTTTCATTTGGATAGGTAGGCTACCGTACCGTTAATGTCTAAGGTGCGCTGGAATTGTTGCGTAGGCCTATAAGAAGTATAACTATAATATTGCAATGGGCCTACAGAGCACACCTATAGGGCCTGGAGGTGTTTTGGCGAAGTTCTCAATCTTGGTCACTTCAATTTTGTGTCAATAAGATGTGTCAAAATTACTTTTTTACTATTGAAGTTAAGGGATCGATTATTATATACGGTATATGGTCAATTCTATTTTTTTGGCGTCCATATGGTTTTTGCACGATATCGTCTGGAATATTAACTTTAGACATGTTTTTTTAGATTCACTGAATCCGCAATGAAAAATGCCACAATCCGAACCCTACTTTTAAGGGTCTAAAATAAATATTAACAATTCTAGCTTTAAAAAACCTCCTAAAATAGGTCATTTTTACAATAAGGTACAAAAAAATGTCCATTCATCATGTAGAAAGAACATGAAAAATGTATATATGTAGAGCAAATTTGTTATAATTCTGTAGGAAAAATACTTTTACATATTATATAATGGTTTTAGGGATTCTATTTGAATATTTTATCTATCTTTTTGATAGGTATGTAATAGTCAACCCTATGCATACCGTGCGTATGCCTAGATGTTATGTCCTCAATTTTATTTAAATTATAAAGGTTGTTTAGGCGAATATGTAGTCATATGATAGACACACTACTCTAGTTTTAAATAAAAGCAGGAAAAAACATCAATCTGCCCCTGCATTCTACATATTAATGAAATAGTAAAGGGACATACCTTATAGTCAACTTTTCTGCATACCATGCGTATGCTATGTACACATTCATATCTCAGCAAATTAAATTATTTAACTTTAAACATGTATACATAATTTGGACCCTTATTCAAGGTAATAAATAAGGTATCTCCCATTTTTGTACCTAAAGCACATTCAAAATGATTTGCAAGATTATTACAAACATGCCATGCGTATGCCTATACCGTGCGTATGCAATTATAAGAGAAATGGGAAATATCAGACAATTGCAAGCTATATATTCAATATAGATGAAAATGAATGCTGAGACGTCTTTGCTGCTTTAAGTTAAGATGGTCAGAACCTCTATAAGGGTATTTCCTTTTATTTGATACTACCCATTTTAAATATGTACACCCTGGTTCAGTAGACATTATTATTACGATGTCCAAGGGCAATAAATTGCGATGTCTTGAAATAAATTGAGTTTATAATAATTCAAAATCATTTATTTACAAATCCCATGATCAAAATGTTTGTATTCTTTGCTGGTAAGCGCTTCCAATTGCATGAATACATGCACCAACTCAGGGCTATGGGTTGAATATATTTATGCATTTCTGAAGTTATCTTCAGGAGTATATTTAGCTAAATATAAAACCGATTCAAATGCAATGAGTCAATCTAGAATGTTTCTTGAAAGTGCCAAGTTCAAATATGACTCTTATAAGCTTTACACATTTTTTCGACCAAAATATCTATCCTATGCCTATGCCTGAATATGCATACCGTGCGTATGCATATAATGAAAGAGAAATACCCTCTGAAAATAAATATCTAGTTCTTGCATTTAACCGAAAATTGTATCAGATATAGGGGTCATACTAAAATCGTTATCCATAGAATAATACACTATTATAAAAGAAATCAACTGCTGTTTAATTGAATTAAAACGTTTAGCACTGGTGTTTCTCATGTGTTATACCGTGCGTATGCCTTAGGCTAGGAGCTTATAAAGTATTCAAAAACTCTATAAATTTCTCCTCAAATTTGACAATATATGTCAGACACACTCAACTACAAAATTCAGCAGGCCAATAATTATTCGTCATTGATATGATAAAGTTAATCACAACTATGTAACATATAATTAAAATACAATGATTTCCACAAGGAAACACCATCATTTCGAATCCATAGTTATTATTTAAAATCGATTTAATCTAATCTCTGTGACCCTAAGACAATGATACATTATATGTTTATCATATTATGAAAGAAAAATCAAGATATGAATAGACTGATTTAGTAAAATTAGCAAACATTTGAATAAATCACATGGCATACGCATGGTATACTTACTTTGGGCTTCATTTGGCCCATCTTCTATAGCTCAGTTAATATCCAGAGATAACCTTACCAATTTATGCACAAAAACCCTTCAAAACATCTAGTTTCCTAATATAACAATTGCTTCTGATTCAGACCTATTTGAAAAATGACCATTTTTTACCACCCTGGACGCCAAAAAATTAGAATTGACCATATATTCTCCTTGATTTTTCCATAAAAAACGGGTCCTCTGAGCCTGGTAAAATCTCGTTTTAATATAAAAAGGGTAGGCTTACCCAGCTAACACACGGCGTAATTTCTACGTTGTGATTGTTCACGTTGTAGCGACGTAAATCTGTATGGGAGAAATAACGTGAATACAACGTAAACATTTTTTTCATTTTTTTAAACAAAAGATAATTTAAATTAAAGAATAATAAATTTTTAAAAAAATGATTTCTACGTTGTATTCACGTAATTTCTCCCATACAGATTTGCGTAATTACAACCGACCAAAACAGAAAATAACGTCGCCACAACGTGAATATATATACAACGGAAAATTGTTAGCTGGGTAGGCCCTACTTATCTGAGGGAAAGGTCCTTGAAAAGGGGCCGTTTTTTGTTTTCTCAGCTATTTATAGCTGAGAAAACAAATGAGTCACTATGAAATGTGCCAATCACTCATACTGCATCTACATCTTGATAACTTGGTTAACTGTCTATGAGGTGTTTAAGCTTAGATGTGACATCAGGCGAGGATGTCATATCTAATCCTTTCAATCAGTCATAGATTTCACACCTAGATGTTATTGAAGGCTGATTGACAGCCTTTCTAGATTTAGCCAAGGGAGTTGATTGGCTGTTAGGTAGATGCTTCTCCAACCATGATAGGTCTGCAGAAGGCCCTCCCACCTCCCACACCATCCCTCTGCCCACCAACCCCCTCACCTGCCTCAGGTGCTCAAATGGTCACTGCCAGACACATTTTCTAAATTTTAAAAGTAAGTCACCAAGCCTAGCCTAGCTTACTACTTTTTATACGACCAACTCTTTTTTTTACGACCAACTCTTTTTTTTACGACCAACTTTTTTTTAACAATTTTTTTACGACCAACTATTTTTTAACAACAATTTTTTTTCCGACAACTTTTTTTGACCATTTTTTTAACAACCAACTTTTTTTTTAACGACAATTTTTCCGACCAACTTTTTCCGACCAACTTTTTCCGACCAACTTTTTTTAACGACCAACTTTTTTTTTAACGACAATTTTTTCCCGACCAACTATTTTTCAACGATAATTTTTTTTCAACCAACTTTACAGCCCTGGCTATTGCAGAGTTATTCATTATTGGTTACAGTTACTGAAGTGGAAATAAAAGTCAAGTGTATATAAACCCTAGTCTAGTTGACATTTGTATGTCTTTTGTGCCATATTAGATTTTACCTTCTGGTCTGTGAGGACTAGTGGAAACTCAGGAGGACTAGTGGATCTTATTTCTACGTAGGTATTTCCCTAAGTTTATCATTTTTCTCCCTTTCTCTACATGTTTCAGAGTTCATGATTTCAATGGTCCTCAGTGACTGGTCATAAATTCAATTCAATTCAATTCAAGAATTCTTTATTGCAATAGATGTTGTTTACAATGAGGTGGTCCAGCATTCTAAATAGACAGGTGTCTAGGTAAGTCTTCTGCCTGACATCGGACATAAGTAATTGAGGCTGAGAAATCGTTTCCATTGGAAACGCCAGGTATATAAATTAAGTTGACACTAATTGTAATATTAAATTAACCAAACTTAACTTGATAATTTCTTAACTTAGTACTTGTTTTAGTTAGGAACGAGCAAGGAAACCCACTTTGGTTCTGAGTGTCCCCTCCCCGCCCCCACGGCTTGCCATATATAGCCTATAGTTTGTTATATCTTCCAAAGAGAATTCTGCTTAGAAAAGTTAATCATGAAAAATAAAATAATGAAGAAAAACACTTATTTTATAAAACTGAAAATAATAGTTGGCAGAGCCATACACCAATAGCCGACTTTACAAATAGGTAGAAGACAGATTTAGCAGTGGTGACTATGCCCCGAGGACAGGCTTAGCTGCGGGCACTATCCCCATCAGCTAATACCTTCAGTATAGGTGTCAAACTTTGCCTCCTTATTCTTGGAATACAATTTGCTCTTTGACTGGATAGCTGTTCCAGGATTATCAGATCACATGTTGAGAGTAGTTTTGCCTAAACTCAAGTACATTTTACCCGCTAGATCTTACAATATAACAACTTTTGTCATGAGAATCCATCAAAACATAGGGTGAGAAGAAGCATGCACACAGGGATGGATGTGCAGGCAGAGGAGCGGGACACAGAGACCATGCATAGACTTGCAGTATGCCTCTAGGGGTTCAGAACTAGTGTGAGTGTACAGTGCAGTGTACAAATTTAGTCCCCGTTGGTTGGTCTGAGCTGGCCCGTTATAGACGCATAGAGGGCCAGTGGTCACTACCGGTCCCACTGGCCCTCTATGCCTAGAGAACTTCCGGTAAACAGCCCAACCAACGGGGACTAAAGCCATTAGAGCCTTCGTTTATTGTCCTCGCTGGCCCTCTATGCCTTCGGGAAGCTAGGATTCCCGTCAGGCATAGAGGGCCA
Organism: Sthenelais limicola; assembly: GCA_942159475.1. Classification (NCBI taxonomy): domain Eukaryota; kingdom Metazoa; phylum Annelida; class Polychaeta; order Phyllodocida; family Sigalionidae; genus Sthenelais; species Sthenelais limicola. Next base: position 61,718,758 of record OW804097.1, on the reverse strand, counting down.
GCTCAAACAATAAACTCAGGCTCTAATTGCCCAATAGAGAGGGACTGTGCAAGTCTGGTGACCAGCTGGTAGACTGGTGTGGTCTGCCCCGGTCCCCCTGGCAGGGCCTGTCCCGCTGCCCCTGCCTCAGTGTACGGTGCCCGCATTCCAGCCACCACTGGCCAGTAATGACCTGCGCACTGAGATCATCTTGGCACATCCGGTTACCTCAACAATAATTAGTGAAGGGCCCTATTGGTGTAGCCTATGGCTATGTTGTTGGGTAGGGCTACGTATTTGTTTTAGGGATATTTTTCGCTTTGAAGAAAATGCTTTAAATAGCATTAATTTAATTACGGTATGTTTGTGTTTCTTGGTGAAAGCTGAGAAACTCTTATAGGAACTTTTTTTTCACCTATATATATAGCTCTGCAGGTGTCATGGCTAAAAGAAAATAGGGTAGGCCAGGCCCTACTTCTCTGTTGATTTGAATAAGAAATAACTCAGATATTCAGCTTATAGTGATATTAACTTTATGTAATATGATACTTTTCCATATAAACAAATAGTTAAATAATTTACAACTAGCTATATTCACGAAAATCAAATTCTCATGAAAAAAAACCCCACCTATGGCTAGAATTTCCCCGCAGACTCCCATATAGGTCCTGGGGCCTATTAAAAGCATAGATAGGCTATAATTAGCACCTGTAAAAGAAAAAGTAAGTTGGTGAGATATAGGCCTACTTTTTTTCGATTTCTTTCCTTCTTATGTAGTAGAGGATAGCCTAATCCCCGAAAGTTTTGTGAAAATATCGGTGGAGACTCTGTTTTTCATTGAACACGTACCCGCATATAAGTATATATAGGCTATGGTAGATTGGGCTACCGCGCGCTATATACGCCCCACAAGGCAATCCGTGGTTAGTCGCGCAGTTGCCTCACAACACAGAGGCATGGAGGTCCCGGTAAATAAAGAGAGGAACTTTCTCTGCGTGGAATATCCAGGAATTGTGAAAAATGTAGACAAGGCGTTGCGAACACTCGGTGGAGAAATGGATATTTCAAGGGTGGGTCGTTTTCTTCTTCACAGAGAGATCTATTTAACACGTTTCTCTAGGTACAAACTTCCCTAGAGCGATAATAGAGTCTATCTCCATAGGCCATCCGATGATTTTAACTGTACTGTAGTGTAGTGTGGGCCTACAGCTACACTGAACTATTTTGAGAAATTTACAGGGTTTTCATTAGAATTTCGATGTTAAAAATAGTCTAAATAAATGTTTAAGTCGTGATCTATAGGATTCTATATGTGTTGAATATGATACTTAACAATAACTTTGAGAAAACACGCTTCTAATCTAAACATCTATACTAGGTATTCTGTCTGATTCTGAGTCAAAGACCAACGATACGATCCTAAAAACTGTCCACTTGAGGCATGGGATTAGACTCTGGGATTAGAAATGAGTGTAGTCTTCTGACCCATTTATTACACATATTCAATAATCAATGACTAAAAACACAATTGAATGAGCTACAATGATGGTACTCAATACTTCAGATACTGGCTGCTATAGGCCCCTACCTATCATTATCAATTATCATATATGACAATAATATGATTACAACTACGGTACTCATTTTAAATTAATGAGAATTTATCATGTTTCTTTTTTAATTGTGTATTAAAGTTTAATACAGTTTAGACAGAGTATCATCCCCGTATCCTCCCGTACCCCGGGAAGAGTGAGAGTGAGGCTCCGGGGTGAGGCTTATTACATAGGCTAGTAGGTTAGAGACTGCTTTCCAGATAACAAACGTTATGGATTCATGACATAAGTATATCCTTTATTATAGGCAATGCACCAACACTAAAAAAAGCTGCTAAAAATAGCAGTGAGTTGTAGTGGGTCTTACTCTTAGAGTCGAACTCAGAGTCAGCCTTTTTCATACGCTTCATAGCATATTTTCACACGCAAAAAAGTGGATTTGCCCATGATATTTTAGGCCTCTTTATAAAATTATGAATAGTAGATCTACGTGTCTACTTGCGATTTTAAGAGCCAAAGTCAAGAGAATCATCGCTTTAATATTTCATCTGCTCTTGTCGTTTCCTTAATAACATAACCCCCTTATTAAAGGTGTAATTTCACCCTTTTAGGTTACCGTACCGTATAAATTATTATAGCTAAAAGGAATGACAGAACAGTCAAGGCTCCGAGTAGAGAGAGTCCCTCCAAACTATAAGGGAAAGTCCCTCGCTCCAAACCGAAAAATACCTTTAATCTTTATAATCCCATTACTAGATCGCCTACTCCAGGGCCAGGAAACCCATTACTATTAGCGCAGTAGGCGTCCAATCACTGACGTGCCATTCTTATCTGATCTGAGAGGCTGTGAGCCTAGACTAGACTTCTGCTAGCCTCTCCCTCTAGTCACCTTATGTCCATATTTAAAGTTTAAAGACGTAACAATTTTAAACAAAATAAAGTACACAGCGCTAAATGCCATTCACTACAGAAACAACAGTGCCTCATATCAACTACACTACCCTGCTATATGATATCTATTTTGCCTTAATATTATATCAGTTCAGTCATGGTTTGATTATTTCCATTACTGAAAGTGCCAGTTCAGCTTTTCACAAAACAGCGGGCTCGTCCGGGATTTGAACCCGGGACCTCTCGCACCCAAAGCGAGAATCATGCCCCTAGACCAACGAGCCTTGCATGGTGAGATCGGTTCTTTAGGCTATAAATTAGGAGCATAATTGTTGTTGGCTAAGCTCCAGTTTTGAGACTATGGAATATACATACCGTAAGTACTGTAATAACTTAATAAGTTGTTCGCCGTCCCAATTTTGTTTCAGGAGCAAAGTCTCCTGTCTTGGTTCTATGATGTAAAGTTCAGCGATGTACGTATTAATAATAGAATGAATAAATAAATTCGTTATTTCTCAATATTGGAGGCTTGACAAAATGTTTATACACATGTAATTCTGAGCAACTTTAAAAGAGATTATCCTGGGATTTAATCATTCTTAAAAATCAGTTAGAATTATTCTGTACAGGCTCTCAATATTAATGATCCTGTCTTAAATTATTCATTATTTTGGGGGGCATAGCTCAACTTCTTCTCCATTTATATACGTCTGCCCACGTGTATAAACTATTGATTTTTGTCTTTTATACCTGTGCTATTTTTTAAGTAATTGGAAAGGGTCTTATTCAGTTACTTAATCTTTCCGAACTATTTCTCCATCAGAGCATGTTATTTGTTTGACAATATAATATTTATAGCAATTATGTATCAGTTGCCCAGGTTCTATTTGATAATTTATTAAATCAAAATCCTACGACGAGGATGGGATTCGAACCCACGCGGGCAGAGCCCAATGGATTAGCAGTCCATCGCCTTAACCACTCGGCCACCTCGTCCTTCCGTCTCGGTCACCAAATACACAAAGCAGACAATAAAAACCACCCACAACCTACTGTCGCCAAAGTTATAATTCAAACACTACTCTCACCAGTTCTACCTGTATCAAATTGCATTCATTTAGCCAGCATAGTTACAGAACAACACTTCCTGTCCTTTTTAATTTACCTGCGCTCGTGTGCTCATAACAGTAGGCGTGGAATCCAGACCACGTTGGCCTATTTACCTGGTTATGTGTGACCTCATTAATAGCTCACGCGTGCACCTGAGATCCTGTGACAGGTGCTGGGACGCTAGTGGCGTCACCAAGTGAGAATTATATGTAACTATTCCTTTGGAGTTTGGCGCTTCCAAGTCACACTATCATTGTTTGAATGTAGGTAGGTACGTACGTACGTAGGTATGGAATGAATTGATAAATTCTTTATTTGAGCCTGCTCAAAATGGTTACAGGTTTCTGGAAATAAAAGTCTTGCTGGTCTTTAAACACGAACCGATGTCTAACTAAATGGAAAGAGAAAATACACAGATGTGGAGGAAGAAGAGAACAAGTTAGAACTATTCTAGATGTATTACACAAGGCTTCGTACTCTTCTATGTCATGATATATTCTGAATCTCAGAACAATTTTCTGAAATCTGTTAAGCTGTAGGGCCTAAAATTTAAGATTGTCATGGGATTTACCTAAACACCTAAGATATCTGAAAACCGATTCCAAGGTCTTCCCATTATATTAAATCCCATGACAATCTTAAATTGTAGGCCTTACAGCTTAACAACGAATAATGGCTAATAATATGTTGAATAGGGGACTTGCATGTCCGCCATCTTGAATCTTGATTCACATGGAATTATGGGATTATAAAGCCTATGGGAAACATGTGATGTTCAGCATGGAATATCAATTCATTGGTGCTCCTATATCAATATCCATGTGGTGTTATACATGTGTCCATTATACAAGCATTCAGCATCTATCCCATCAGCCATTTGGTTTTCATAGGTCATTTATACACATTGATATTAATGAAAAGATTCTTGCAATAATCTTTTTATAAAAATGTTACTAAATATTTGTATGTCAAATATGTACTGAATCTATACCAGCATGTACTGTAGCAGACATGCGCAGTGGCACATGCAAATCCCCTATTGAATTGATATTTACAATTATAATTTATGATATGTACACCGCCATGACTACATGTAATAACAATAAGACTTATATCTCCCCTACAGACGTATAACGACGCGTCACGGAGGCTAGAGCTACGTTTCCGGCCAGATGACGTCTACGCTAAGCCAGCGTGTGGTGACAGGCACCAGACGACGTCAGTCGTGCTCAGGATACGACGTCGCAAACGTCAAAGCAAAACGACGTCGTCTGAGCGTCCAATGGATGTGGATTCAGGCGAGCAAACGGGCGGGAGTGGAGGAGCAGGAGCAGGAGCAGGAGCAGGAGCAGGGGAAGGGGAAGAAGAATCGTGTCCTATCTACCAAGGGCAAGACGGCTACGATTACAAATGCGAAGTCCTAGGATCTGTGACTTCTGCTTATAAATTTAATGGTAAATTTTCGTTCATTCATTCATTCATTCATTCATTCATTCATTCATGTATTCATTACCTAGCTGTATGTACACATATATTTCTTCAATTTTCCTTTATCTGTTTTCCTCAACTCCATTCTTGTTCAGAATTTATATCCTAATGTGAAGTGATCGATTGTGATTGTGCAATCCTTAGTTCATACCTGGGTCATAGGGCGGCAGGTGTCGACCAAACCTAACCGTCCTTTAATATATGAAATACATTTCTAACTTAATATATTCATATTCCATAATGTTGTACATCACATATAGATATTCAGTTATGCAATATTACGTAATACAAATGAGAAATGAAGGGGAAAAGAAAAGCGGGTATAACGAATGGAAGTTTGTCAAGTTTGCAATTTTTCAGTCTGGTTATCTGTCTCATATCCGCTTCTAAGATAAGTTACACAATAAATAGCCCATGATGAATCACTGTAGTGAGCTGTTATTGTATGGCGCTGAATGCTAAAACTAATATATAATTCGCTGTTTTTGCTGGCTAATAACTTATATTAATCCATGTCCTTTTGTCTTCCAGGTATGTAGCATGTTCGTTGAGATGAGTGACAACGCTTATATATGTTGCCATTCTTCTTCTTCCATCTGGGTATGTTCTTATTATTATTTTGATTATTTAGTCAATTTACGCCAAAAGGGAGCCTGAAGAAAGCCATTTGAAAAAAGATTAAAGCAGGGGTCATTAAATAAAATAATTTAAGAGTGAATCCGGAGGACCAACTGTTAAATGTTCTCAGCTAATTTTTTTTACAAGAATTAATCTTGATTTTGGTTGTATTTATTCCTTGAATCTATTTATTATTCCATGATATCACGCTTGTTGCCAAGACTATGTCAACCATTGCAAATTACGATCGTGCATGAATGAATGAATTTCAAAAACAGTTTTGATTTTTATCTTAGCTCGGTTAGGATAGAAAAACTATCGTACATTTTCTAACCCAACACTGACATAATTACATAAGCGTCATATTAGGATGTCTTTATGATTATTTATTCTAAGAAAATATAATGTTTAACGCAGGGTTTAGTTATTTTAAAGCTTTATTAATCAATGAGATACACTTTGCCATAAATGACTCTATATGATTACATAAAAAGTGTACATTTTATTTCTGCAATGTGAGTCAGATCGTTAAAAAATGTACAATCAATATAGCTCCACATATTCATATATATTGTGTACGATTTAAGATGTTTCCAATTCCGTGAGTATTTTTTCAAATTCCGTCAGTAATCAAACTGGTGCAGTGACACGCCTAAAAAATCCACTGCCGGGGACTATATAGCCTCCCCATTGGTGAAGCAAGAGCTCTTCATGCCTTTTTTTAAAATTATGACTCCGGCATTAAACACTAGAATATGGTATATTGATTTTACTCTGCCGTGAAAAAGGCATCCTTACATTTTGACCCCACATACTGGAATTGAATTGTTTTCTCCATTCAACCTGACCAAATCACCTTGTAAGTGACCATGTGACGTTTGTCCCAGCCAAATATCTCCCTCTCCCTGCTATTATACACCAAACCACTCAGCTCGCCATAGATACTGGGCAAGCCATAGGTGGCATTGTAACCCTGTGCGGTGTGTGTATCAAACACAAAATTCTTTTGAGCAACCACCCCGCCGTGTGTGGCACAGGACTTGACTGTATACATCCTACCACACATCATGAAGGCTGTACATACTGTGTTCATCTTGAGTGGGGTGAACCAGGTTTGTTTGACCACCAGATTATCTGGGTCCAGCTTGCTTACAGCCAACCTACTATCAGAACTGATGCTATACAGCAGCCACATCCCTTCCTCATCTACCTGAATGGATATGGAACTATCTGACTCCCTGCCTGCAAAAGTACTGCCAGCAGTGGTGCTTACCCTAATTGTGGTATTAATCCCTGTACTGTAATTTACCTTGTTCACATAATCACTATTGATATAAAACAGTGCACCTTTGTAGAGCACACCACTGATTTGTGTTACGGTTGTCGCATTTGTGGAATTTCCAGCTGTGTAGGCAGCATAGTCTTTAAAACATTTGGTGTGGAAATCAGTTTTGTACGTCCTTATGTTGGTCTCCGTATAGTAATCATAATCCATGCCAATGTATTTCCTTTCATACATTATAAGGCATATTCTGGTTTTATCTGCTTCTGTCTGTGGCTTGGGGTCCTTGAACCAGGATCCCACTGAAGAGGCCCCACTGTCGTCTTCGGTTGAAACTTCCTTGTGTGTGTAGGGGCGGGTAAAACTCACTGCTCCATTGTCACACCATCCTATATTATTGATAAACAAATTGTTGTGTTAATGTTAGTTCATTCCAATTTCGTTTCATCATTCATTATCTCTTCATTCATTCTTTATTTTTCATTCCATTATTCATTATCCACTTTTCCATTCATAGTCTTTTCATTCCATCTTCTTTCCTTCCTTATTCCATTATTCATTCATTTTTCCTTCCCTCAATATTCCTTTATTCATTCATTATAGACCAGGCCCAACTGCCAATAATGGGATGTTTAGCGCCACCAGTTCTATACTCAAATGCCAAATTAAAATACTTGTTTATTTTATATTTACTAAACATTAATTCCTTTATCTATTTCTTATGTCATATGTTGACTGTCAAATAGTAGAAATTCTTCAAAGCACCTGTTGGGTTTCTTTAATTTTATTCAACAACTATGTATTTGTTTCATGAATATTGTTCATTCATTCTTTGAATCATTTATACTCTCAGAATTTAGTAGTGGTAGTTGTGTCCCTTAGTCGCTCCTTATTTATACTGTGTGAAATTAGTCTCCCTAGATGCAAGCGTCTTGTTCACTAAAGCTATAATAATACATACACACCCACAAAACTAAAAAATACTTACTTATGATAATAAAGACATTATATACATAGGTTACCTGTTGATGGTGGAAGTTGTGCGGGTAGATTATCTCCCTCGAAGAAGGTGCCCTGGTCATTAATGCCATCATTGTACAGTCGCTCACGGATGATATTCAACTGAAAGAGAACAGTACAACTGAGTACTTGCCTTTATCATGCCTTTATGCCCTTTTTACTGTTCATGTTGGAGGTAAACAAGAAAAGTGTATGAGTTGTATTTGAATTCAGATATCGTTTGTCAGATAGATTCAGGTATACATTTTTATATATCTGCAGTTCTGTGGTTTGGATAAGGCCAAAAACAATTAGGTGTGTCTCCGATTTATCTTTCCCTCTACGTAGAAAAACGTATTTCTTGTTTAAAGTGACAAATATCACTGAGCTCCCGATTTGGTGAAATTTTGCCTGAATTTCAACTATGTTCTAGATAAGTATATTGGTAATGGATACCCGGGAGCATTAATGTATTAAATACATATATTTTGTGTATTTAAGAGTTTAAAACTCCTAATTTTGAACCCTGCCGCCGGTGCCATGTGCCTCACAGACACAATAGTCTGTTGGTTGGGGAACGTCCCAGACTCCTCTTATCATAATTGGTCGAGTGATACCACCTCGATGGGATAGGGTATATGTCAGTATACTTCACATCCCTTCACCATGCACTGAGGACAGCACCTTATGGTCAAGTTACTTCTCTCTCAGATTTGAATTCCCCAATGGAATCTCTGCCGCATTCTTCGTTAACAAATATCAATTAATCTAAGGAATATATAGCGTTGGTATTCCACACAAATGTTCTTACTTGTGCAGATCATCGAAAACTACAAATATATTTCTAAATGACATATAGTCAAAATAGTGATCTTAGCCACTTTAAAACAATTTTTTCAGTTCCTGGAAAAGAAAAGTTATTCTAATTTTACCATTTCCCCCTACCTAATTTGTTGGCCTAATTGGTTGTCATTAATAATGCCTGTATGCCTATACTTGTATTGGTTATGGTTTATGATAATGTAATAAGGATTTCATAACAATAGTCACTAAGAAAAGTTGCTGTTCAATACCAGTTATATAGTCTACTTTATTAAGAGTAAATTAATCATATACCCTAGTTACAATAGCAGGTTTGTAATAACAGTAATGTCAGAAGGTACAATAGAGTTTTTTAATAGCATTATGTTGTGATTTGTTAGTATTTGATGTTACAATTGGACGGTTTACAAATCTGTCCATCCGTGAGTGCAAGACTAATATCCCGACTAATATGCTGCTGTGCACGCATGTGCACAACCTTCTATCTACATCGCACTGTGGACACTTTTCATCCAGCACTAGATGTCCCCCATCTAAAACAGGTAGTAATTCTCAGCATGTAGTTTCTATTCAATTCACTCCCACCTTTATAATTCTCCTCCCCACTCTACCACTTGCTGGGGTGACATTGCATCAGCCCAGTAAAGTAAAGCCCAGCTGCCATAAGTGGGTCGAAGCATGTGCAATCTTCCAAATGGAATAGCATTAAAATATCTTCAAAGTCACTTCCTTGAAAAAGATACTTTTGGGAAATCAATACCCAGGTAACATCACTTGAGATCTATGTAAGCCATCTTGAAAGTTAGAGCCCTGTACATGCAGTCAGTAAAAAGCCGTTTATAACTTTGTGCAGACACTTGAATGTTGTAAATCCACAATTAATATAGTGTGGATGGATTGACCATGCAGGGTGAGGGGTCAACCTACCTGGCCTCCTGTCCTCTGGCAACCCTGACACACTGCACGCTGCATATCACACTAACTTGTTTTTGTTGATACCCTCTCATAAAAGTTGAAATATTCTAAAATTTAGCCGATAAATCACTCAGGAATCTGGCATGATTACGCTAAACATATTATTCTATAATCCTACCCAGTGTGATGGGCCCAGCGCTAGAATTCTTGGAGTGAAAATGGGGACAGTTGGGCACCTTTGGTGAAGGTATATGACCAGTTCAATAGTGCCCATCATAGCTCGTGAATGCAGTGCCACAGCTGAGTGGGGGTAATGACCCAAATCCAATTTGTGAAATGGCCTATAAGGGGTCTATTAAATCAGGGAGGTATATACAGAAGGAGTGGAAGCCATGGGCTGATCATACAGGACCATGATTGTCAGGGTTGTGTTATTGCTATTGTATACCAGGTGGCGCTGCGGTGCTGTTGACTTTAGGCAAAGTATTCTGCTACCACTTTTAGCTATATAGTTTATTCATAAATCAGTAAACAACAGCTAAGTTGTTCCATCAGCATATAATCTTTGACACATTGGTGGCCCAGGTGAATTTGATTGCCTTTTCCCAGCAATACCATTACAGTCATAGTTACACTTACACATAGTTAGAAATAGCTTTAAAATTGATGGGCTATTGGATGGCGGTGGGGGTGGGTGGACCTGACTCACAGCGCCACAAGCTGTAGTGGACACATGGAACCTGGCTTCCACTCCCTCTGTATATACCTCCCTGATTAAATCACTCAGGAAAGTTGAATAACAGAGGACAAATTCATTATCAATATCTGACCTCCAGCTGTGTGCTAACACACCATTATGTAACACTCTAAACAGCAGGTCTGGGCATAAGGAAAATGGTCTTCTTTTCTTACTAACCCCAAACTCTTTTCCCAACTATCATCCCATCACATGCTTTCCAAAACACACCTATCTATCAAAAGAATATATATATATATGCAATATTTACCTGTTCCTTGTAGTAGTTCCGCTGCTTGTAAGGGTTCATTTCCCAGGCAGTTTCTGTGTAATTGCGTATTGCTTCAAGCTCATTGTTGATGTTCAAGGTCACTTTGTTTCCAGTGTCTATAGCGGTTGTCTCCTCAACCTTCTGCTGTAGATCTGTGATTCCCTTGCGTAGACCTTACATCAAAATGGAATTTGTTTTAAACATGGTTTAATACTCAAATGATAGGACATGGTTCACATTTCTAGAATTTACTGAAATTTTGTAACCAAACAGAATTATTGGCAGTATTTAAGATGGAGTACTAATGATAATATAATATTGTAATAAAAATGGCAGAGGATCTTAAAACTTCTGTCCATTAGATATGATATACAAAATAAGAGTCAGTGCCTTTATGGGATTATGGGCCTAGTATATATTTTTAAAATCTACACTCATATAGACAATATCTTTGGTTGCCCACTGAGTGGATCAAGATTTTCGTTAGTATATTACAAATCTCTAGAAAGGTATGATTAAAATATAAATTGTGTCTTTGATAAATAATATGGTTTCATATAAGGTGGGTCTAAATAGACTCAGCGAGAATATATTCTCAATTGCCCAACTTTCAAGTAAGAATTCATGATCTAAATTTAAAGTATTACTGAATAATTGGGTGATGGTGATGGAAACTGCTTGGCTGTTTAAGTTATCTTCTAGAAGCTGCATTCTCTCCGTGTAGTTTGCTAGTAGGTTCAGTATTACAGGGTAGTCCATTGACTCCTGCAATTTCACTGTCTGAAATATGAAGAATGATTCATCAATAGGATTGCATCTGTCATTGCATGTAAATTTAAGTGGTCAGAATTATTTTGCTGTACCATAGTAAGAATACCACGGTGTGGAGTACAAGGACTATACTCACAGAGTATACTCAGGTAATACAGCTCGTTTCTCAGGTAATACAGCTCATTTATACATCACAGGTTGTGACCATGGTGTATATTCGATATATGCCACTCTCACAGTCAAATCATGGAATAAATGATAGGATGTAACAGGGATGGTTTCTGACTTACTGTACACAATACCCACAAGTTATTTTCAACCAGGGATGTCATGAGAAGCCACAGGCTTCGACTGATATCCCTGGTCGAAAAAAAACGAGTGGGCATTGTGTGGATTTAGAGAGACCAACCGTCAGAGGTATCGGACGTGCTTCGAGAGCTGTGCTTAGCCAAAGCTCATAAACGCCTAAATCTCAAGAACGGACTATCACTATATCATCTGAAACATACTAGATCCTAGAGCTAGGCGAGAGTGAGCTGAGTGAGTAATGCATTTGCTAAAAAATTGATTATTTCACTGACTTTTGTGCGAGAAACTTTTCGAAATCTTTGAAATCTGAAGCTATGGAAGGGGACGGACCGAAGTTCATTTCAGATGTTCAACATGCGAATGCCTTTGTCTACCCACTAATCCCCCGTAAACAAAACACTGAGGAAACATTGCGCTCGCCGGTCGAGCTAATCCATGATTATGAGGTAACACCAATCAATGAATATAGAATTGGGGACGATGAATTATCCTTAGAATCTCTAAAAAAAATCACTTGCAGCCGCTCACAGAAATAATGAAGCCCTTCAATCAAAAATGGAGGACGTGATCCTTAGTGAAAATAACATGAAACGCGAAGTTATTTCTCTTAGAACCCAGCTGGGAAATGTCTCTGATAGGGGTATAACCGACCACGAGAAAATTCTATCCCTGGAAACCGACATGAGAAGAAGTAGTCTAATCATCGCAGGTTTGAAACAAGAGCGCACCGAAGACTTATATAATGTAGTCCACCAGATTTTCTTGGCCCTAGATCCGACGATTAAGATTGATGAAATTCATCACGCCAGACGGATCGGAAAGATGCAACTAGGCTCTAAGCAGATCTTAGTTAAACTCAAAAATGAGGTCCTGAGAAATCATATTTATACTAACCGGTCTTCCCTGAAAAACAATCCGAACTACCAGAACGTATTCATAAACCCAGACCTCCCAGAGGAAATTCAAGATAGAAAATCAAAGCTTAGAACCATTCAACACCATATTTCAAATCTCGGAGGGAAGGTAGTTGGGAAAATCGTTAAAGATAGAATACAGATCGATCAAATTTGGTACAAGTATGACGAGCTAGAACTGCTTGAGGACGGCTTCCGTCTCAGCGATGCCAAGACAAAGATGACGACAAAAGGGGTTTTCTTTCAATCTGAGCACTCACCCTTAAGTAATTTTTTCCCTTCCCCAATTAAAATAGATGATTTGATTTTTGGATCAGCTGAACAGGCATATCACTATGCCAGAGCAAATCTGCTAGGGGATAGGGAGGTGGCAACACGGATTTACTTAGAAAAAGACCCCAGAAAAATTTAAAAAATTGCATCGGAACTGGAATCGACCCCCAAGTGGAACAAAATGAAAATATCAGTTATGCGATCGGTGGCAGAAGAGAAATTTTCACAGAATCATGATCTAGCAGACTTTCTAGTCAACACTAAGAATGCCTCGTTGTATGAAGCAACAAATGACCGTTTTTGGGCCATTGGTTGTGGCCTAAACTCCAAGCATATTGAAGGAGACAAATTCATTGGTGACAATCTAATGGGTCAGATCTTGGAGGAAATTCGCAAAAGCATCACAACGTTGGTCGAGGATGCAGATAGGATCGATCACAAGTTTACTGGACATGAGGGAGGCGATCCAATACCTGTAAATAGCAGCTCACCGAAAACTGCCAGGAAAAAGCAAAATGCTCCTAGGACAAGGAATTTGGATAATAGCCAAAGAGGAAGAGGAGGAGGGAGAGGAAGGGGTGGAATTTCCCACTCCAATTGGGCCGTCGATCACCAACCTGACATGACAGATATGTACCTGCCCAGTTACGCACTAAGCCAACCTATGCCGCAACTTACTCCGCTATTACATAATCCCACAATCCCAGACCAGACAGTCCTAGGACCAGGTGGAAACATATGCTCCAATATGCCCCCTCCCTCGCCCCCTCAGAGTGGTAGCCAAACAAGGACGACTACAGGAATGGTTAATATGCCTACGTCATCGTACGCTGAACGACTCTCCCCCACATACCTGAGGTCGAGAACAGTAGCCAAACCAAGGAGCGCTACGTCCAATGCAAGGTCGGATTCGCAAGATAAGGACAAAGAAAGGAAAACTACTCCTAATCCCAGAGGAAAACCATCCAAGAAACCATCCCAGCCTCAACCACAGGTAACTGAACTGATTCCTTCTAATACGCAAGAATCAAATGATAATTTGCTCTCCGATCCAAAACCCTCTCTTCAGAAATTATGCAACCTGGCAGCAACAGGCTTATGCGCCGATCGATCCTAAAATTCTCTCTTGTATTATATCTTACAGTGATGGACCAACCTACCACTGTCATAGTGACAGATTCAAGGGGAAAAGATCTCCAACAGTTCATCAATTCACCCAATATAATTGTTTATGCCTATAGTGGTGCTGGTATAACCCGCTTATCACACGAACTTAAAAAGAAAATAAATATCCACCATCCTTCTAACGCCATCCTTATTGGAGGCATTTGCGACTTCTGTACTAAGGACAAAGTAACCAAGAAAATATCTCTAGCATCTACACATGAAGGCAACTTAGTTCGCATGATGTTCTCGCTTTATGAGTCGGCCCTCGACTATCTCATAAATGAAAGGCAAATCTGTAACATCGCGTTAGGAGGCCTTATAGGGGTGGAATTAAATAAATCTAATAACCTTCTGAATTTCCATCCGTACCAGAAAATGGTCTCAAATGCCATCCTGACCATTAACCAGGACCTGAGAATGCTCAACTCAAATCGCAACATCAACCACCCCCATTTGATAACAAAAGTGCATAAGTACGAAAATCACAGACCGCGTCATACCTATAGGCGCTTGCCGGATGGGATACACCTGGACGAGCTAACATTGAAGAACTGGGCTAAACAGATTCTCGCTTTTCATTCGACACCTCTATTAGATCCATGAACAATGAAATTATTGAATATATATACTATAAATGCAGTATTATGCAACCTCAAGATACGATACTCTTCTCTATATGAAAAATTTTCTTTTTTTCTTAAAGCTATATTTTGATCATAATTGTAAGGTGATAAATTATATGTTATACAGCAATACCAGAAATATTTTGAGAACTAGGTAAGAACTAGCGATGATAATCATCGTGGCTTGACCCTGCTTCTCATGGTTGAAAATTATAGAAATCTGAAATAAATCGATTCCTCTATAGAATAATATGTAACATATGTTGATTATCTATATGGGGTTATGTTTGGGAACCTCTGACTGAATGATTGTTTACCCACTGTCTAAACACCTGTTCTCCAATATGTGTGATGTAATACTTAATCTATTTGAGTGTTGTACAGGGTATGAAGAGAGGCCGCTGAAGTTTGACGACGATAATCATCACAAGCCGACTCGACCTATTACCAACCTCCCTGTGGGTGTAAAGCTATGGTTTGTGATCTCCCAGTTTGGTAACTATTTTTTACCTGAGGGTTTTGCGATCGGAGTGGGGTCCAGACTTGATGACGATGATAATCATCGTAGCGGGACTGGGCCCCAGCCTGATTGGATGATTACTATGTACATACATATATATATACTGGTCTCATGGGTCACCCGTCTGTATGGATTATCATGTTGTGTCAAATTATTCACCCACTAGGGATACTATTGATCGAATACTAGGACGTTCTGTCACAGCTGCTAATGTTGGTAAGACAATATAAGTTATTATATTACTGTTTGAAGTGTATAACAATTGTAAACACCTGTATGATTATTTCCAATGATAAGTATAGGTTCCTGCGGCTGTGGGAGCTCGGTCCGGCAGGACGATGATAATCATCACCGGTCGAACCGGCCCTCCCCAAACTGCAACCGGTAACACACACCATATAATAGTCTCATTATATTATGACACTAAAAATCTATGAATTTGGCACTAACTGAAGCTAATTTAACAAGCTGGTGTAATCTAGAAACGAAGAAAGGTCTTAAAGTAATCCATCTCAATATCAGGTCTATCCTTCCCAAAATAGATCAAATTAAAAACGACATCCTTAGTTCTGATATAGACTTAGCCTGTTTCACCGAAACATGGATTAGAAATGATGCCTGTTTACCCCTACTCACCCACCACAATTATAACTTTATTAATTTAAATCGTTCTGAACCTGGTAAACATGGTGGAGGAGTATGTATTTATATCAAGAACAACTATAGATATGTAGTTAACTCCGAAATATCAATCAGTAACGAAGATATTGAACTACTGTGTGTAACAATTACCAAGGATAATATGAAACCAATTCTCATGGGCCTGGTGTATAGACCTCCGCAGGGCAATGTAAATAATTGTATAAACCAGCTTAAGGAATTGATGAGCGTATATGAAAATCTGAAACATCCAGGCACGATCCTATTAGGGGGAGACTTTAATATAGATCTCCTAGACCAAACAAGCAATAAATACAAAATATTACATGACTTTACTAAAGAATACAACCTTACGATTAATAAGAAATTTATCACCAGATATGGGCTATTAAAAGACAGTATATTAGATTACTTTATATTTAAAAGTAATAAAGCGGCAACGGCTGGTACCATTAACTATAACGTCTCCGACCATCAGGCCATATATTTAGTATTAAAACATCGGAAAGTAATTAAAAATCCTGGAATCATAAAGAAAGTTAGGTCAATGAAAGGATACAATATAGAAAACCTTCGCTCTGCCCTTGATGATATAAACTGGGATGATCTCTTTAATACCCGCGATGTGGATAGTGCCTGGAACATGTTTTATAGACGAGTTCATGAAGTAATTAATACGCTCGCACCTTGGAAAACTTACCATTTTAGAAGTTGTAAGCCTGTATGGTATACACATGATATTATCGAAGCTTGTAAAATACGTGATGAAATGTACGAAAATGCCAACCATTCTAAGGATTTGCACGATATCCAGGCAGCCAGAAACCAGCGTAATTATGTAAATAGCTTATTAAGAAGAGCAAAAACCCAACACTATACTAGCCTTATTAATAATAATTCTAATGATGGGAAAAAATTATGGAGGATCATGGATGAAGTTCTATCCAAAAAAGAAAAAGAAATAACCAGTATTAATAATCATAATGGTACGGAACTAAATACTTTGGACTCTGCAAATTACCTCAATGATCATTTTTGTTCAATAGGTAAAAAAATTCAAGAAAAGATACCAAACATACCAATAACTCTATATGATGAAGAAGTTAATGAAGAATGCTCATCCTTTGAAACCATGACACCCGATATCCTAAACAAATTAATTATTGAAATCGATATAACCAAATCGTCTGGCTGCAGGGAGATTAGTGCACGTATTTATAAAGATGTTTTTCTTATCTTACAAAAACAATTGATGTATATAATGAACTTGTCCATTCGGGATAGTGTATTCCCTTCTGCCTGGAAGTCAGCCATAGTTAAACCAATTCCAAAAAAGAACAATGCCTCACGACCTGAAGATACAAGACCTATAGCATTAACTCATCTAGCTGGCAAAATGTTGGAAAAATATATTTCCACCCAATTATGGAAACACCTTAACATGAATAAAATTATTAGTAACAACCAATATGGGTTCCGGAAAAATAGGAGCACTCATGAGGCACTATATGAATTAATAAATAGAATCAATATAAACAACAATAATAATTTACTTACAGCTGCAACCTTTATAGACTTTAGCAAAGCTTTTGATAGCTTTAATCACGAAATTATCTTAAAAAAATTACAGAAAATAGGGATAAACAATAAAGCATTACAATGGATGGCATCCTACCTGGGTGACAGAACCCAGTCAGTCAGACTGGCAAATTGCTACTCTGAGCAACAGTCAATCGATTGTGGCGTGCCCCAAGGCTCAATCTTGGGGCCAATCGTCTATTTAATATTCTCAAACGATATAAACAAACTGAGGCTGGCTTCCAGGTACATACTTTATGCTGACGATACGGTGTTATACACAACAGGTAATAATATTGATGAAATATCCAAAACAATGAATAATGACCTGAGAATCTTTTGTGAATGGTCGGTGCAGAATAAGATACTGATAAATATCGACAAAACGAAGGTTATGCTGTTTGGGAAGAAGAAAAAGCAATCAGTGAATATTAGAGTTGACATTAATAATAGACAAATTGAACAAGTATCAAGTTATAATTATTTGGGTATAAACATTGATGATCAATTGAGCTTCACTAACCAAGCAAATCAGCTGATCAAAACATTGCATTACCGAATTCATCAACTATCATTGGTAAGAACCAACCTCACCAAGAAAAGCGCAGTAATCATGGTCAAAGCCAATCTTTTATCGATTATAGACTACTGTGCACCCTTTATTAGCAAATGTAATCAAAAAACTATTTCTACAATTCAGAGACTCCAAAATAGGGCTTTAAAAATTGCACTTAAATGTCCCCCAAGAACCCCAACCGATGAAATACATGCAATGACTAGAACCATGAAACTTAGGACCAGAATAGAATTTCTTCTTTCCAAACTGGCATACATCTCCATATCTAAACTCAGATGGAACAATGCCCTCCATGTAGCAAGAGCGACACGACTTCATGATGCACCCACACTTGATAGATTCTGCCCCAAAAAGGAAACCGACAAACAATCCCTCCATTTTCAAACCTCTACAATTTGGAATAATTTACCTGCTCATATTAGAAACATAGATGACGGGCAATATTTCAAAACATGTATTAAAAAGCACTTCTTGGACAAAGATTAACTAACTCTGCAAACTCGGCTCGCTCTCGCTAAACACTCCTACCTCTATGAATTTGTACTATATGTGGTGCCGGCGGGAGTCAGGCTGGTTCTGACTCTGTCCGGTACCATGTTCCGGGGTTCCGGATGCTCTCCCATTAGGCTCCGGACGAGAGGCCAGGGGCTGTAGTTCTATTATGTTCCGACAGAGGTCGTAATTACTTATTGATACGCATTTATAACTTATTTTTATGATTTGCTCTTATGCTGTTCTGTATGTCCTTATAAACACCTTTTACTATTGAGATGCTTGTCATTCATATATCTTACTGCCACAAGTTGTAAGGGTTGGCATAGGCTCTCCGAGCTCCAACCGCGGCAGGTGTGTTTGGTATAATAAAGGACTTGGCTGGCGAGGACCGTTAGAACCTGGTTGTGTTGTTATTTGCACTAGTTCCATAGCCACTAGGGTACGGGGAAATAGCGAGACACTACAATTTGGTGCCGTGACCAAGCGGTCCGCTAGTTGGCCAGGAGGGAAGAGACGCGCCTATCGGAGGGGGATCCTAGCGCTGGGACCCCCCAATGGCCGATAGGGTGGCCGCAGTTGCCGCAAGACCGGACTGGTTAGCTGAACATGTTCAGCTATTACAATTCGGGGACGATTTCAGGGTTGAACCGGAACGAGAATTGTCGCCTACTAGGGTGGATCCGGAGAATAATGCGCCTGGAAGCGAGGTTGGTGAGTTTAAGGGAAAGGATCAACGGACCGCGCTACGGCGCCCGGAGGAGAGGATAGGCAGACGACTGCCGGAAATGGTAGATTTAGGGACGGGAAGTGACTGGAGCATGTCGGAAGGTGGTCGGGCGTATCGTCCCGAAGCGCCACCGGATTTATTCCAGCCACAACCGGAACAGAAACGGAAGGTACAACAAGTCGGACAGTTTCCCATTCTGGAACCAGCCCCACCTTTGCCGCCGCCCCCGAGAAGGGTGGAAAGACCTCAAGAAAGAAGGAAGGAGGGGAGGGAAGGAAATGCATGGGACTCTCCAGTGATTCCGGCTCGAGCCAGGTTGGAGGGTCACTCCCCGCTGGTGCCAGCTCCGGCCGGAAGGGCGTTGAACGAATCCGTGGCCTCTGAACCATGGGAACCGATGACCCCAGGTAATAGCCCGATGCGGCGGGTGGGCGTACGGAAACGTAACCGTTACTTACCGGAACAGGGAGATGTGGCACAAGAGAATAGGATGCAGACGAAATTAAGTGAAGAATGGGAGATGGATCTGACAAGAGGGAACAATAGGCGGATGACCGTCGAGAAAATGGATGCTCTGCTGGGATTACAGCGGCGTCAAGCTGCGCGTATGGATGTAGATATCAGCGCCACTGCCAGGCGCGGGCGTGAAGCTCTGCGCGCGGCGGCGGCCACAGCTGAGGACCTAGCAAGGGCAAGAGACGAAGAGGAATTTTTGCGGAACCGGTTGTTAGTACAGGAGGATGAGATGACTAGGCTGCATAAGGAGTTGGATGCGGAGCGGACAAAAAGGGAGAGAGAACGCAGTGACGCTCAAGCTAGGGAAGATACGGTGAGGACCGATCTCCTGAGGCAATTCGGAAAGGCAAGAGCGGAGACTGCTCCTGAGTATGTGCAGAGCACACCTATGCGACCGAAGCCAGATGCCCTGTCGGACGCCTCCTACGTTAGGCTGATGCATGAGCTGCCGGAGTTTGGCCAAGCCAGGAGGGGGGGAACCCGGAATGTAGTAATTCGATCTCCGCCTCAAGCCCGGGAAAGGTCACGGGACCCGGAACTCCAAGAAGCCATTAATACGGCTAGGCTTATGTGCGGTGGCGAGGAGGACCATCAACCGGCGAAACAAGAGAAACGGGTCACGATAGTCGCGGACACGCCCATTCGAATGAACCGGCGTTCGATGGATCCGGCCGCAGACTATGAACCGGATGATGAACCGGAGGGCTTTGTGGTGCCAGAACACACTGAAGCCAAACCAATGCGGAACCCGAAGCCGCTAACCTTCCCTGAGTGGGATGGGAAGCAGGATTGGAGGGAATATCAAAAACGGACCGCGTCGGTATCAGCCGCAATGAATTGGGATCCGGAGACTTATAAGGTCCAGTTGCTGGCGGCGGTGGGTAGCCATATGCCGTTCGCATCGGGTCTAAAAGCAAGCAACTATACGGTACGGGAGTTATTGAAAATTATGGAAAATGATTACCGATCGGAGAAATCGGTGAATACCCGCCGGGACTCGTTGTTTGCACTAAAACAGACGCCGGGTCAGAGCCCCGCTAGCTTCGCAACATTGGTCTCTGAGAAAGCGCTCCATGCGTTTGGGAAATGGGATACAACGCTGCATGTGTTGGCGGTGCGGGTATTTCTGACCGGGTTAATAGATCCGGAAATGACCCGATATGTGGCCTTGCAGGAGCCAAAGAATGTGGTAACTGCAGGGGCTTGTGCGACACGATACCGGGATGTATGTGGGGGAGTTGGGATGGCTGCGAAGGTTATGTCCATCGGCACCGCAGACATCCCCCTCTCCCATGGAAACGAACGGAAGGAGGAGCATGGTGCTGGCAAACCGTGTGGATCGCTAGGAGGTGACTCGGCTGAGCTGCAGGCGTTCCGGGCATGGCAGGGGAAGCCACGAACAGGCGAAGATAGGAAAACGGATAAGACAACTACTGGGGGGAAGGGAGAAGACAAATCCAATTTCCGGAGAGGCCCTCCACGAACAATACGTTGTTATTATTGTTTGGAGGAAGGCCATATGGTGGCCGATTGCCAACGGAAGGTTAAACACCTGAAGGCGTTGGATGAATATGTCCGGGAAAGTGAACGTCGGCAGCAGGAGAGGGGAAACAGCCCAGGGCCCTCTTAGACGGTGATAGGAGGAGCCCGGAGGAAAAGACACACACCGCGGAATGTCGAAGGACTGGGGTCCAGCCGGATCGGGAAGGGCAGGAGGTGTCCTCTGCTTGGCTAGGGGACGCCCGTGGAAGTAGCAAGGGGAGGAGGAACGACACAGATCGTCCAAGTACTGGTTCGGTGAAAGCCACGTGCTCCGTGATGACAGTGCGCATGGGAGCACCGGAACACGCTTGCTCCAGCGGACAGATACTGAAGGTAGAGTATCGGGGTTATACCTCCAAAGTGAGCAAGATAATGGTCTGTGATCTCCGGAATTTTGACATAAGGGTATCCGACCGGAACGGTCCGCTTCTGGCAGATCGGATGTACGCGGATGTACGACTGGTGAACGTGACCGGACAGTTCTTGGTAGACTGGGGGGCGCAGTGTACGCTGCTCAAAAAATGGGTCTATGAGAGCTTGACTGTAAAACCGTTTTTAACACCGTGCCGTGTGACGTGTTTCGCAGGCACCGGTCATCATTTGCAGACACATGGGTGTGTACGAATCGCTCTGGGAATGGGAGGCGTTTGGTACGCCATAAATTGTCTGGTAGTAAGCGGGTTAAAGGGAGAGGAAGCAGGTATACTGGGGATGGATTTTATCCATATACACCGGTGTAATTCCGATTGGTCCGGGAAGTTCACCCTAGAGGATGGTGAGCAGACGGTATGGTGCCGGACACTGCAAAGCGGGTCTCTTACAAGCAATAGGAGTGAGGGCATCTTTGTGGATGCATTTGCTCATGTCTGTAGCGGCATAGACCTGGTGACGGCAGCTGAAGATCTATTCTTCGAACCGGGCGAGTTGGAATTAGGGAAGTACGTGGTTGGGGACCACCTGTTGATTGCCGACCGACCGGGTGGGGCTGTGTCCCTGTACAACCCTACTGGATCTCCTCTCATTTTATGTCTGACTGCCGGGCAAACCTGGGAGGAGAATAGTTCTCCAATCGTGGACATGGACTTACTAGAGCCGGAGGTGCCGATGCCCCGGAGCGAGGTTTGCCCATTGGAAAGATTGGTAAGGGAATCAGACCTTGAAGTAGCGGTCCAGCGTTCTGATCTCCTGCAGCTATTACGGAATTATAAGGAGTGCTTCCGGTTGCCAGGCGAGATGTTGGGACAGACAACCAAGGTCCTACATAGCATCGACACTGGTGATGCGGTTCCGATTAAAACGGGGTATAGGCGTCTGCCTCATGCGAAGCGGGAATCGGCTGAAAGACAGATTAAGGAGATGCTTGAAAAGGGAGTGATAGAGCCCAGCATTAGCCCCTGGGGAGCGGGAATAGTGATTGTAGGAAAGAAAGATGGAACGGATCGGTTTTGTTCCGATTACCGTCCGCTGAATTCAGTCACGAAAAAGGATTCCTTTCCGCTTCCCCGGATCGATGAATGTTTGGAAGCGTTGGGAGGAAATAAATGGTTTATTGCGTTGGACTTGGAGAGTGGGTACTGGCAAATAGCCCTGGATGAGCAAAGCAAGGAAAAGACAGCTTTTGTCTCTACCCTGGGGTTGTTCCAGTATCGCGTTATGCCTTTCGGGTTGTGCAACGCTCCGGCCACGTTCGAAAGAATGATGGAGCAGATGCTCCAGGGGCTGCGTTGGAAGTGTTGCTTGGTTTACCTGGACGACGTAATTATCTTCGGACCAACGTTTGAGAAGACCATGGGAAATTTGGAATTGGTTCTTAGCCGCCTCCGGGATTACGGTCTGAAGTTGAAGCCTAAGAAATGCGAGTTGTTTAAGTCACAGGTTCAATACCTGGGCCGGATTGTGTCCGAGGCCGGGGTGCGTCCGGACCCGGAAAAGATAAGAAAAGTACAGTCTTGGCCGACACCGCGGACGGTCAAGGAGGTGCGGCAGTTTTTAGGGTTTGCATCATATTACCGCGAATTCATGCCGGACTTTGCGGAGGTAGCGGAACCGATCCAGAATTTAGTGGTCGGAGGGGATCAGAGGAGCAGCCGGACGGTTGTCTTTGATGAGGTGTGCAGGGCCGCGTTTGATCGGTTGAAAGACTTGTTGACTAGGGCACCAGTTCTGGGATACCCTCAACCGGTCGGCACCATTATTTTAGACACGGATGCCAGTGGATTCGGTATGGCTGGGGTATTATCTCAACTACAAAGCGGTAAGGAGGTGGTTCTGAGTTACGCTAGCAATACTCTAACCCGGCCGCAACGGAACTACTGCGCAACCAAAAGGGAATTGTTGGCGGTGCTGACCTATTTATGCAAGTTTCAGCATTATATAATCGGACAAGCGGACTTTACGTTGCGGACGGATCATGCGTCCCTCAGGTGGCTAATGCATTTTAAGGATCCCACTAACATGCTGGCTCGGTGGTTGACCACCTTGCAGCATTATGGGATCCAGGAATCGCAGGTGGTGCACCGGCCAGGGAAACGACATATCAACGCGGATGCGTTGTCGCGTTTACCTGTAAGGAAATGCCCTAGGGAGGACTGCCCGGACTGCGGGGTCCACGATGCTGTCATGGCTGAGTTGACAATGGAGTATCAGCTGTTCTCCAGTCTAACAGGGGATCGGCTACGGGTGGCCCAGGAGACGGACGATGTGCTTACAAGAGTCATAGGGATAGTCCAGAGGGGAGACCCTTGCCCGGACGCCGTGGCTCTGCGAGCGGAGGGGAATGAGTTCTGTTTTTACATGAAATTACTCTCTTCTCTGAAGGTGACGGATGGGTTACTAAGTATGGACTGGGAAAGCGAGAATGGAGTGATATACGAACGAGTGGCAGTCCCTGCTGGTTTGCGTCATGAGCTGTTCCTGACTTTGCATGGAACGAAACTCGCGGCCCACTTCGGGGAATTCAAAACGTATCAAGCTGCGTTACAGAAGTTTATATGGCCCCGGATGCGCGGCGATATCTCCGACTGGGTGCGGGGCTGTGATGTGTGTGCCTCGTGCAAAAGCCGAGAGGGGAGGGGCATTGCTCCATTAAAGAAGGAAATACATGGCGTGCGTTGGAGCCGTGTAGCGCTGGATATAATCGGACCATTCAGAAAGACTCCGAGAGGGAATGTTTGCGTAATGGTAGTGACGGACTATTTTTCAAAATGGGCCGAGGCCTATCCACTCCCGGACCATACGGCGGTTACTTGTGCAATGGCGCTCTTCACGGAGTGGATCCTACGTTATGGGCCACCGATCTCTTTGCAAACGGACGGTGCCCCTGAGTTCCGGTCGGCGCTGTTAAAGAATCTTTTAGAAATGTTAGAAATCGAGAAACTAATGACCTTGCCGTACAGACCGCAGTCAAACGGGCAGGTAGAACGGTTTAACAGGGTTTTGGTGGAGCAACTCTCATGTCTAACGGAGTACGAAGATATTAACTGGGATCTACTGGTGCCATGTATCGCGCATGCATACCGGGGGGCCGTGCACAAGAGTACTCATTGTACGCCCAATATGGTAGTGTTTGGAACGGAAGTGACTGTTCCGGCGGACATCATCTACGGAACGATGGATGGGGAAGTGGATTTTCCATGCCCTACGGTATTCGTGGAAGAGATCCGTAGTCTCTTGTCTAAAGGACATCGCTTTGTAAGGGAAAGGCTGGGGTGTGCAGCCGTGTATCAGAAACGGTACTTTGACCGGAGGGCTCGCCCGAAGGTTTTTAAGGAAGGAGACGTGGTATGGAGATATTCCACTCCTCTGGCACAGAAGAAGTACGGTCCCAAATGGGACGGGCCTTTCGAAGTGCTAAGAAGGGTGCAGGGATCCACTTATGAGCTAAGGACAATGGCTGGTATACTCAGATGGAATGGGAACCTGTTAAAGCTAGCATTTGATGCAAAAGGGCAGCCGCTGCAGGTGGTAAATCTGCACCGTGCGGAGGAGTATCAAAAGCAGCAGATGGCCGGGCACGAAATATTGAGGGAGGACGGAAGGGGTAAAACTGTCCCAGGGAAAGATGCCCCTATGGTGAAGCCCGGCCCTGTAATAGTAAAACATACAAAGAGGCGCGGAAGGCCCCCGAAATCGGTCAAGAAGGATCTTGCCCAACCGCTAGCAGATCCTGATGAATCAGCGGGGAGCCTGCCATCGGACAGTGATTCTGAGTGTACCCCGGACGCTGCAGAACAGGGTGGTGACTTGCGGATGGACACGGTAATGGATAGAATATCGAAATCCGGATACCTGGCGGGGCGCCCACGTCGGCAGGTACAACCCCCGGATAGATATGGCTATGCGTGAGGAGAACAGGAAAGAAAAAAAATGACACAACGAGAAGTACTAAGAATCGGACGTTCCGGGCACGGGCTCCAAAAGGGAGTAGGGAACGGCTCGATAAGGGTTGAAATGGATAACCTACCACTGTGCGAGGAAAGACCAGGCTGAGAGGTGATCCGGGGAGGGAGTTGGCCGAAGAAACATATATTCCTGGATGGTGGAGCCAAAAGGGTGGAAACTAAGGAATAATCCCAAGTCCGGGTGGCTCAGCTGGTCACATGGAAGAAGGAGGAAAACGCCCAGCTCGGGGACGTTACTAGTGTCACGTAGGCAGGTAGGGTATACCCTAATTGAGCAATTGGGGACCTAGGTATTGAGGTGACGCGACGGGGCGTGAAACCGCTCGGAGACAGCTAAAAATAGATTGGTGGAGACTGGTGATTGGCTAAGGCGCGAGGGCAGGGTCACGTGACCAGGGGAGGAGCGGATGTGTGGCAGAAGCATCTCAGAACTCACACCACGCGGTTGTGTGTCCTGCCGAGCTAGACTTTGAGCGAAACTTTTTTGAGAGAAGCCTTGAGTTGTGAGAGTTGGAGATTGGCGTTGACCTGTAGACACTAACTGGATTGACTTACTCATTGTGCGTGAGCCTATGAGTAAGGAGGAGAAGATGGAGACTGGGGATGGGGCAGTAGCCCCTGAACCGAACAAGGAGGAAACCGGTGGAGACCAGGAGGGAGCCGTGGGCGAGGCAAAAGCCCCACCTGAGTTGAAACTGGTATTGAAGAAGAGAAAGAAACGGAGTACCACTAAGGCTAAGGACAAGGAGGAAGACATGGAATACGAACAGGCGGAGGACCAAGGAAGTCCGGCCAAGGTGGTTAAATCCTCAGCCGGAGCTAGGCCTAAGGTTGGTGTTGGAAGTGGGTCATCGGTTGGGATGGACCGCTCCCGGTCGTGGGGCCGTGAAACAAACCCTCGCCGGAGATACGACCGGAGCACTAGCTCTAGTGCCACAGCGGAGACACTGGCTGATGTGCACGAGCAACACAAACGGACTCGGTATCATGGAAGGCAAAAAATGTTTGAGGACCCCAACATTGGAATCCGGAGTACCACCCGGTGGCGGGACAAGGACATAGTGGAGGGTGTCCGGCTGAAAATGAACATGTTGGCCCCCATGGAACCAAAAGCCGGTGACGAGATTACGAGGGCTGAGGAATCGGAGGATGAGGATGAGGCTTTGGGAGAGTTCACGGCGGAACGACCCCTTATGGCTCAGTATGAACGGTTGTTTCATTTTTTGAAAGGCAGGACGGGCAGGGAAGCTAATCCGCATATGGTGCTGCCCGTGAACCTGAAAAAGAAACTGGATGGTGCTCCTAAGATCTGGCAGGAGGGAAATCGGTGCCCTTTTACATACTGCCGGTTGATTAGTGATGACTGGAACCCGGGAGGCATTAGGTGCTTTGCAACGAGGGAGAGGTTTTTCAGGCACATGTGTGAGGAACACTGTCCATCGGTGCAGGTGTATACGTGCCCGCACCCGATCTCGTGCCTGGTAAAACTGGACCGCAAGTCTGACATGATTCGGCATCTAAAGGTGGCTCATAGGAATGGGGAACCGTTGGCAAAGTCACTGGTGGCCGGATTTAAGTGTTTGACTAAGGAAATACCCAACTATGGGTACCAGCGGTTCACCCGGATGGGGCAAAATGAATGGGAACAGATAGTGGCTTTGGAGTCCGGAGCAGCGCAACCCCGCTTCAAAAGGATGGTGCGGTGTCCGCCAGCTCCGGCCCCAGAGAGGAATGCATGGGGGAGAGCAGGACCTGTGCTTGCCCCACCCCCTCCCCTCGCACCTATACCAGCACCACGGAGGATTCCGGCCGCTGCTGCCTTTGGTAGTGCACAGCAGATGGAGACAGCTGCTAAACTGTCAGCTGCTGTGGCCCCGCGGGAGGTAGTCGCGGCAACGGTGGAGCCTCTGCAGGAGCAGGAGCCAGTGGCCGACCCGGCGGAAAATGATCCGGAGGCAAACATAGGCCAGGGTGCACATGGGTTACCCCCGGAGCAGGAAGTAACCCGTGCACTGGATATGATCGATGGCGCTATGAAACAGGGGATACAGAATACGGAACAAGCAGTGATTGTGGCAATGGACGCTGTACGGAACAACGTGGGTGCAGCTCTCATGTTGTTCGGTGATCTCGGGTATGTACGAGATACAGCGGCTCGGGTGCCTGGACTGGAGGCCCGGGTTAATGAACTGGAAAACCAACTGGAGTTCTTCCAGCAAAAGGATAGGGCGAATAGGGACCTAATCCTGGGCTTGGAGTTTAAGTTACACCAGGCCAGGAACGGGGCTCCGTCGCCGAAAAGGAAGCGGTCTGACCAGAGGGAGGAGGAGGAGTCGGACACCAGGAGAAAGGAGGTGGAGAGACAGAGGGCGAATCTGGACTGTATGAAAGAGGAGATCTGCCAAACGATTAAGGCTGCATTTGAGACGGCAATAGTGCCCAGGCAACAGATGGTGATGCCGCCGGGGATATACCCCACTCCGGGCCGGACACCTACTGCGGAGGCCTGGGGGCCATCTCTTATGGAGGGGCCTCCGGGATTGCTCTCGCCACTGGGAGGACAGGGGGCAGACCGGAATCCCCCCCGACCTAGGAGAAGTTACCTGGATGATAGTGGTCTGGAGATGCAACCAGGGCCTGTGATGCCAACAAAACCGTTGACACCGGTACGTGTTAGGGAAAGGGAAGCAAAACAGGAGAAAAAGGAAGCCCCTGTGGAGCAAATGGATACGGCAGCGGTGAGGCCGGTTTATGAACCCGTCTCCCTACCGGGTAGCCCAACCCCGGAGCAGCACATGAGGACTCTAGTACTGAGGAGTCCGGTGCCTAGGCGTCCGGTGGCAGCCGGGGTGGTGGGTGTGACACCAGTGACACCGAGAACGGCCGCCAAAAGGACAGTGGAGCTCAGGCAGAGGTGGGAGAATTCCCCTCTGGCGGCTCTTGGAGTGGTTCCGTGCTCTGTGGACCTGGGTGCCCGGTTGGATGAACAGAAGGATTTGTTGGAAGAGGCAAAGGATGTCCCGTTGCCAGACGACGGGGACATCGACCTGGATTTTGCGTTTGTGGACTTAACGAACACAGACGCAGACGCAGAGGACCCACCGGACCCCGCGAATGTAATGGTGCCATCCATTTCAAAGGCAGAGGAAGACCGGTTGTTGAAAACAGGAAACTTGAGTGATGATGAGGTGGGAGACTTCTAGGCAGAGTGCCCGGAAAGAGAAGTAAATAAAAACTGATAGTGCAATGGAAGTATACGACTGGTTTGAATGAAACCAGTTTTGTGTGACTGCAGCGTGGGAGCGTCAGTATCCCAGCGACTGACTACGCCGATTGACGACCCGGACGGAGGCAGATCTGGAGAAGCCTCGCCAGCCGTGGGAAAGGAGGAAGTTCCTTCTTCCTTATGTTTTATGTACAAGAATATGCTGTTTGGTGCGGCTATTATGATTTTTTTTTTACCTCTTCAAAAAGTTGGACTTACCTCTTCAAAAAGTTGGACTTACCTCTTCAAAAAGTTGGACTTACCTCTTCAAAAAGTTGGACTTACCTCTTCAAAAAGTTGGACTTACCTCTTCAAAAAGTTGGACTTACCTCTTCAAAAAGTTGGACTTACCTCTTCAAAAAGTTGGACTTACCTCTTCAAAAAGTTGGACTTACCTCTTCAAAAAGTTGGACTTACCTCTTCAAAAAGTTGGACTTACCTCTTCAAAAAGTGGGACTAATATCTTCAAAAACTGGATTTACCACTGTAAGAAGTAAGCTTGTTATACTGTGTTTTTCACAAACAATACATTCCAAGAGTCGGTTTAAACAGGAACAAAATGACTTGGTGAACAATATAACTAGTGCCTGGACTAATATTGGACACTTGGGATCATACCTCTAGTCTGTGATAGTGCCAGTATCGAACTGTGTGTTCCGGACCAAGAATATTTACTAGTTAAAACCAAGAACATTTCTACAGGTATTGATGCTGGTCAGATGAGTTGTATTATTTGATCATTATTTGCATTGAACATGTATTTCCATTGTTCCTACTTTTTCCTTCATTATTCCAACTTTTGTTGCTGAAACCAATATGTTTTAGGCAACCTTATGGTCCAGTCGCTTTGGGTCTGGTACGGTTGCCAACCTCCAAAAATAAAGAGGGAGGGGGGCATTGTGGTGCCGGCGGGAGTCAGGCTGGTTCTGACTCTGTCCGGTACCATGTTCCGGGGTTCCGGATGCTCTCCCATTAGGCTCCGGACGAGAGGCCAGGGGCTGTAGTTCTATTATGTTCCGACAGAGGTCGTAATTACTTATTGATACGCATTTATAACTTATTTTTATGATTTGCTCTTATGCTGTTCTGTATGTCCTTATAAACACCTTTTACTATTGAGATGCTTGTCATTCATATATCTTACTGCCACAAGTTGTAAGGGTTGGCATAGGCTCTCCGAGCTCCAACCGCGGCAGGTGTGTTTGGTATAATAAAGGACTTGGCTGGCGAGGACCGTTAGAACCTGGTTGTGTTGTTATTTGCACTAGTTCCATAGCCACTAGGGTACGGGGAAATAGCGAGACACTACATATATAGTAATTCAAATTTTTTTATTTTTTTTTTCACATACCTCATTATTTCTCTTATCATCCTGTTCTAATTAATTGTATGTAATATTCAACCTCTGTCATTTATTCTCAATATATACGATTTATATAATGGTTCTCACCGTTTTTCCAAGGAATTGATATCTAGCTCGCAGTAAAGATTGTAGATGAGCTAGAAGAACGCTGAGGTTCAGCGACAAGTTATCCTCTACATATATTTTCAAGATGTGTTTGAAAAATAAAAACGTTAAAAAAAAAAAAAAACAGTAAGTCAGAAACTAACCGAGTTACATCCTATTTTTATACCACGATCTCATATTTAAAAATAAATTGAAGAAACAAGCTATTTATTTACCTCGCTTCTCTCCGATGACCCACCATAATGATTTTTGATACCAAAGTGCTAGACAAGCGTACAACTGATTGGCTAATCAACGACGAAACGGACGGCATATGACATTACGAATAGGCGTGACATCATGAGCAAGCGTAACTTCAACCAATAAGAATGCTTCTTAGATTTAGGCCAAAAAAAGGTTCATATTTTCACGCGTGGATCCATTCAACAAAATATGATGGCATGTATACACTCATTTGAAGTGTAAATCCCCGATCGTCGTATAAATAGAGAGAATGGGATGAGCCGGCAATAGTCGAAAATTTATTGGACGAGATTTGTCCACATAAGCACAATGCCTAGGCAGAGTGCTTATGTGGACGAATCAAGTCCAATAAATTTTCGATTATTGCAGGCGAGTTCCATTCTATATTTATTATATGTGCATGAAATTTTATCATATGTCATCAGATATCATGAAAAAATATTAAAGAAGCACAGAGAGCCCCGCTGACAGCCCCACTGACAGCCCCGCTGACAGCCTCGTTTGTATAGGCCTATTTATATTGTTAAATTAAAACGTTCATATTGTGGCCATTTCTTGAGCTACACTAATAAAACTTATATCATTGGATAGAAAATTTAATGCTCTATTTAATGATATGGTCATGGTTTTTATTATCTATTTCTATAACCATAATACCAGAATCACGGGTGGATTACCGATCGCGGGGATTTGTTTACAATGCTTCGCGGAGAGCCAAAGCTCCATGAAGCAGATCAACAGAGCTATTTTTAGACAACTACCTTTTTAAAGGACGTGTCCTATATGAATATTTTTATAGCACCCCACTTATAGCACCTCTCATATAGCATGCGCATATATAATAAAGGTTATTACGGCATGGTAATTTATCTATTTTTCATATAATGTTTTCAGTGATTGCAATTTAGTCTAGGAAATCACTTTGTATGTTGGTATCCTCAATAAATGACCCAGATATTTTTTAACAAATATGTAGACCTAGGACATTATGATTATAATTTGAGAGCTCCTTTGTAGCCTGATTTGTGAGGCCAATCCTGTTTTCAAAATCTGGCG
This sequence comes from Sthenelais limicola, assembly GCA_942159475.1. Taxonomy (NCBI): domain Eukaryota; kingdom Metazoa; phylum Annelida; class Polychaeta; order Phyllodocida; family Sigalionidae; genus Sthenelais; species Sthenelais limicola. The sequence goes on along the minus strand of OW804097.1, from coordinate 61,686,990 downwards.
ATCAAATCCCCTGATGTATCAGCCCTTGACGCTGCATTCTCAGCTATTACGGACCTGCTTAACTCACCTTCTCTAGTTTTTCCATGGTGCTTTGAAGTTTCTGGTATTCCTCCAGTTCTGACCATGAAGTGGCAATGGAACACTGGCAGATGCCATCCTTTTCCACTCCATCTGTCTGAAGAGAAGAAAAGCTCATTAGTTCTTATATCTTTATTTCCATATTTAATGTTATTTTATGTTACATAATTCATAATAATATCAATGATAATATTTCTTCCATCCTTCCTTCATTCCTTTCTTCCAACATGCAGTCTTTACCCCACGCTTCAGTCCTTCCTTCCTTCCTTCCTTCATTACTTCATTCATTTAAACTTACTATAATCGGGTAGGTATGACGTCCCTGGTAAACATTAATTATGAAACTATATCTCACCTCATAGAAAGTGCCGGTCTTGTTGACTATTATGGCTGCCTGGGCCATAGCTGTCAGTAATATGCCTAAAAGCACCTTCATCTTCACGTCTGGGAGGTACTCTGAAAAGGATTATTATTTTCTATTCTATCATGAAATCACTCACATCACAATAACAACAACTATTAAGATACAAGATTTGAACAGTGTGCAGATTTAAATTCATGGGAAATAATGAATTCATTTCCATTTTCAGATCAGTCTAGGCTCAGAGCTACTTAGATCAGATAAGAATGCTATGTCAGCTATTGGATGCCTACTGCGCTAATGGATTTTCTGACCCAGAAGTAGGCGTCCTAATGGGATTCTAATTGTATTTTGCCATCCCAATGGGGTTACATTGACATTTCGTGGAGTGCGAGGCTTTCCCTCAATTTGAAGGAACTCTCACAACTCTGAGCCTAGACGAGGAGGAATCAGTGGCATAATTAATTATGCATGCATAAACAAACCATGCTCGTATCTCTGCCACCATCCCGACAGGGTGAAGCCTATTAGTCAGGATCCGCAGAGATTTCCAAATAATGCACTATTTCCCATTTCGCCAGCCTCCAGGCCTACCTTATTCTCCCTATGTAAATGAGATTTCAATGAGAAAAAGGCTAATTCACCCATTTTTTCAGAATTTCAGATGATTGAATCATGTGATTTCCTTTAAAATCAGCATATATACATAGCTGACATTATTTTACACTACCAATCAAAAAAGACTGGGGGTCATAGAACTTCTTTAAAAAAGGTTATTCAGTAAAAACTGAGAATATATGCTTTTCCCCCATTGGCACCCGTAGTGAATGGTAGTACACACTTCATTTGTTCCTAAAATATAAAATAACCATGTTCTTCCTCTAGACGAAGTTTGAAAAAAATATTGTTATTGGTTCATGCCTTAGTTCCTTGAACTCCTGCCTGCAGTAGTGCTGATGACGCTGGCATTTACCTTTAACAATTCAAATTATCATATAAGTATATCTTGCATCTGCAATCTATTTCTATAATATGCACATGCAGGAAAGTCTAACTCTGGACACTTCTCTGGACAATTCGTCAAATCATATAACTTCAAATAATCTCATTATCTGATCCACTCCTTTGTTTGTGAAGAAGCTATAAATCATTCACAGTTTCGGAAATAAAATAGGTATGTTTCCGATTTATATAATTGAGAACAAGGTAGGGTGGGTGGGGGATAGTATTCTATAAATCATTCAGTTTCCACTCTAAAATGCGGTGGTACGTTGCTCTTTTATTATCCCTCACATTTCTACCACAAATCGACTTCAAATCTTTCTTAGGAGGGGATAATTGGAATGATTTACCGCTTGTAGTTGTGTATGGCAGTCTCTCCTGCACTTGTTTATCTTTAATATAACCGAATAGCTTTTTTTTATAGAGTAGCCGATTGTACTACGCGACCCATCCTCCCTAGGCAGGCCCTCTATTCCGCAATGAGTTACTTCATACTAGGCCCTGCCGCAGTACTACTGCTGGGAGTGGGTGAACACATGGTCAGTGGCAATATTCTACTAAATCACCTCCTGCTGTGTATGTCTGACCATAGTAAATAGAAAATGGTTGCGGAGTATAGGGTCTGCCTAGGGAGGATGAGGCGACCCGAACCATGTGTGTGCATGGTAAGGGGATCTAATAACCCTCCCCACTCATTTGATTATCTGAGTTTGATGGTTGTGGAGAGGGTTAATGGGTTCTTATTATATATGAGGGGGCTGTGATTTCTCTGGGCCAAGTTAACACAACATTGAGGACCCCAAACACCCAAGCTGTTGTTTTTGTTAGAGATTTTAATCACGGAGGGAAATAACTGCCATGCTCCACATGTTTAGTTACATTAGTTAGTCATGTATCTAGATAGATAAACCCACCCCAGACACAGCGCCAGGCAGAATAGCATGGTATTTACCCCACGAAATTTGGTCTTGACGAATAGTCATGTCTTGCTGTATAAATATGTTGAATAAAATATTAATGGCATTCCTTCTCTGCCTCATGATCATCAGAGAAAATGTGACTTGATATTGTATTGTATATTGTTTTGTTTATTTTGAACCAATACACAAATGACTAAGGATAACAATTTACACCAGAAAGGGAACGGCCCTCTTCTATGGCAGCCATAGCTCTTCAAGGGGCTTCTTTGTAATTAAATTAATGAGAGCTTAGTGGTAATATAATATTACTACTAAGATGAGAGAGAGTAAAACAGTCTACTTTTAAAATTAGATGGTTGATCTCAAACAGGATTTATGAAATTTGTGTGATGTATGTATGGCTATTGCTTTTGTGGTATTTTCAGAACGCTTTTTTATTAATTATTTTTTTTAAATTATTTCTGATGGCGCTAGGAATAAATCCTCTTTTCATGTCATCAGTTCTTCGCCTGAATTACTCTTTTACAATAATCGTGAGCACATTTTAAAGATGCACTCTCAGCTAACATCGGTCAAGAACTGAATATTTTCTACTGTTTGTTCCATTCTTTTCCAAACCATCTAAAGGTCATTTAGCCAATTTTGTTGAGGATTTTGTCTAGTTGTTCTTCCGGCAGGGCTAAAAGTCCTTATTTGTATTTGGAGGACCTGCCCGAATCCTTCCTTTTGAAGACTTCACTTCGTTTTCTCTAGGTGATTAGATTTCATATTCTCGTATAGACATATACCTGCAGTGGAATATTGATAAATTCAGTCCCATATGTCGACATATGAGTAATTTCTTTTAGATTTGTTTGTCATAATAGAGAATGCTGCCTTTCTCCCCCACATCTCCATAATCTTATAACTTGGTAACTTAAAGTCAATGCCAGCGTCGTCAGCACTGATGCAGGCGGGAAGAAAAAATAGGAGTACCAATATTTTTTCAAACTTCGTCTTGAGAAAGAACATAGTTGGGTGAAGGGGAGGGATTTCCAGGAAAGGACGTAGGAAAACTAGTTTGATTAGGCAGAGATATAAACCACTAACACGAGTGAGACCCTCCGAGTCCATGCATAACACGTAATGAATGCATTATATAGTTATTATTATTATATGCGCATGCTATATGGGAGGTGCTATAAGTGGGGTGCTATAAAAATATTCATATAGGACGCGTCCTATAAAAATGTAGTTGTCTAAAAATAGCTCTGTTGATGTGCTTCGCGGAGCTTTGGCTCTCTGCGAAACATGTAAACAAATGCCCGCGATCGGTAATCCACCCGTGATTCTGGTACTATGATTATAGAAATACATAATAAAAACCACATCATTAAATAGAGCATTAAATTCTCTATTGAATGATATAAGTTTTATTAATGTAGCTCAAGAAATGGCTGCGATATGAATGTTTTAAGTCAACAATATAAGTAGGCCTAAATACTGCATGATCGCACAGTGGGCACAGAACGTTGTCGGCCTACTAACGGGGCTGCCAGGCTCTCTGAGACTTCTTTAGTCCTTTTTCAGTGATATCTGATGACATATGATCATATTTTATGCACATATAATAAATATAGAATGGAACTCGCCGGCAATAATTGAAAATTTATTGGACTTGATTTGTCCACATAGGCTAAGCACTCTGCCTACGGCATCGTGCTTATGTGGACGAATCTCGTCCAATAAATTTTCGATTATTGCCGGCTCGTCCCATTCTCTCTATATATAAACTAATAGTCAATACACAATCACATACCACTTGATAGAGAAAAGAAGAAGATGACATGTTTTTTGTAGATACTGAAAGGATAACCACTAACTGGAGTGTGATCCTTTCAGTACTAGCACAGTGTAACATGCAATGAGTTTGCAGCTAGGAAACGATTTTCTGTTATGACTTAAGGTTTCAATGGTTACAATGTTACGTATTCTAGGACTTAATTCATTTCAGGCTTTGGCCGTAATGATTAAAAACGATTGATTCTAAATAAGTTAACTGACCTGTTCCTTGCTGTTCTGCCTCGGGGAGCACAGTGACTCAATGAATGTACCTCGTGTGGATGATCTTATGGATAACTAAAGTCGTCTGCTCCGTTTGTAAGATAGGAGTAGTAGGGTGGGTGGGTGGTCTGGTATGTTAACGCTCCCCCTGATGAGGCCGACATTTGTGGGGAGTGTGGAATTCTTAATGGTCGGATTAATGACCGACATTGAGGGGCTGCTGGTCCAATGTTTGATTATATACATAATTATCTGCCCCCCCCCCCCGCCACCGCCTCTTTCCTCTCGCCCTGCCCTTCCCCACCCCCTCCTTTGATATAGATATATTTCGCTATTCTCTCTCTTAATTCCTCTCTATTTTCATCATTCCCTCACCTCTCTTTCACTCTTCTAGTTCTCATTCATCATCAATTTTATAACATTAATTAAACTTTATAAGGAAAAATAAAACACTTTGGCAGTGTTGGGAGAGTATTGTTTTGAAATCTTTGTAAACTATATAGATATTTTAAGCTGCTGGGAGTATTAAATTCTGCTGGGAGTATTAAATGGATCAATATGATTCAGAGCACCATGACCTGTAGCTAAGTAGAAAGTAGACCTTGAAATCGAGAAATCCTTATAACCTAGGCTTTGGTAAGGTGTGCAGGTGTGAGGTATCGATATAGGAAGTATTACTAAATAATGAATAATGAATGAGAGAGACGAAGGTCCTGTCGGTAAAGTCAGAGTGTCCCTCACTGAGGAGACGTGGCTATGAGCATGTATATAGCAATGGCTGGATCTAGATACACACCAAACAATGAAGTCTACAAGATTCTGCTAATAACATTTGGTTTGGTAACTTTAATCCTTTTATGTAAAAAGTTTAAACCTGGTGTAGACTGCAAGTGTAACTTGGTTTATGATAAATTTATTTACATAGTCGTTTTTATTTCATGGAAATGGGGTTGTTTTAGGAAATGATTTGTTAAACTTTTGGAAGTATGAATTAGTTAATACATTATGATTAGATTTATTCAAACATGAAAACCTACATCTGGTGTAGACCAAATAATCGAAATATATTCCGATTCTTTACTTCTATTACTTCGGTATTTAAGTTATCTTCTAGAAGCATTTAGTTATGGGTGTCCATTTGCATTAACTGTCACTTCTACTGAGTGTATGTGTATGTGATTTATAGTATAGTATGGAGCCCATTGCAATTTTATATGGCGTTAGTCTGGATGAAATCTTGATCACTAGGCCTTGTACAGCCTACATTTGGCCATTGGCCTATACCAATCCATAACTTTGGTAATAGGCATAATGACAGTTACCATAATGATACATTAACGTTTATAGGCTATAAAATAGACGGGCTCGTCCGGGATTTGAACCCGGGACCTCTCGCACCCAAAGCGAGAATCATGCCCCTAGACCAACGAGCCTTGCCTGTAGCATGGGCTGATATATTATATAGTAATTAATTATTGAGTCATATTTCTAGGAGTAAGAGTAACATTTTAAAATTACAACTTGGAATGTTGCATTTCTTTCTAGTACTTTGCTCGATTACTTCAGGGTTGATGTTCCAAAGCAACTGTTGGTATGAGCTCTTTCTCTAAGGTATGAGAGAGGAATGGTTGATTTGGATAATATTAATTATTCGGATTATATTAATTTATAATCACAACCCCTACAAGTTTGTAATTAATGTATTTCGTATATGTAGTGATGTTAGATATAGTTAGTTTCTGTCGGAAGAACTGTTCATGGCTAGACTGTATTATTCATTTTTTTTAAAGTGGAGATGCAGATTCATATTATATCTAAAAATGTTATCTATTTATTTTTAAAAGCAATTTATTTTTCTGTATTACAGCGATGGCTGATTTCCAGTACATGCCCATGCAGAGAGAGGCAAACGGCCAGTACACCTCTCTCAGGGAAAAACTCATCCTCTCCAAACTTGAGCCGAGGAGCTGGCTGGACAAGGAGGCCCCTCTATTCCTGCCCCCGCCCATCTTCTCCCGACTGGACCTCCCGCTAGACTACGCCTACAGGGACGGACCCAAGCACAACCCCAACCCGGTGTTAGACAACAGGCCTCCGCATATTATAGGTGTTGGTGAGTGTCTCCATCTATTGTTTAAACGATTTGATTGCGATTAAAGTTAAACAGAAGTGCTAGTATACATAGATTTCACTGACGTCACGGCCCTGGCCATGTTTGGGGTCAAATTAGATGCCTATGTATGCTGCGATACTTGAATATACTGTTTTCTGGCTGTTTTAACCTTTACCAGTTTTAATCTGCCTCAGCAATACCTTCATGATAGGTTAGATAATCTGCCTTTAGTGTAGTATTACCCAAGTATCTACTCTTGTGAGGTTTATCAACTTTGTTTTGATACCCCCGCCGTAGACGCAAGCGTAACGCTGACCCGAGACATGGCGGCCACTGTGATACCCCAGCCTACTGGGTGACGTCATGTGAAATCTATGTATAGATCACTATTACTGAGATCTAAGCGGCAAATGTTTCATTAGTATTGTTTTGCAACTTTCATATCAGTATATGAAAGTGTTCAATACAATTTATAATATATTTTCAACAAGTCAGGTAAATTCAAACTTATTTTTTACATTTGTGAGCTTCGGTCAGTATAGCTCATTCGAGCGTACTTGTAAATTACTGGGTTAATTTCCTGACCTCGGCTGCGGAACTATTACGTTTTTTTCTACCTAAGTTTTCCCTGTTTGTCGCTAGGTAGTAAGCGATGTTTAGTATAATTATGTATATTTCTGCGTTGTATACATAAAGAACATGTATGGAAATATATTAAAACCTATATTCGACGTATCAATTAAAGAAATATTAAATCAGATAAGTATGCTACAACGTGGTGTTACAAAAGGTCTTTTTTGCTATATTTCTGTTTGAAGTAATTTTTACAGCCTTGATGGTGTATAATATATATGCAGTATGTGGCCCTTAGCGGATATAACCAAAGGTCTGGTACGAGGGCTGGAGGTGTATTAATGGGCATCTCTGTGAGCAGACCACATGGATTGAGACCACATTAACTGTTTCCCTATAATAATTTCCTGGTACTGCGCCTTTTAGTTAAATAATATCCAGATAAATCGTGATGCTTCCCCAACATTTTTACAACATAACACTACATTCCTGGACTTTGGTGATTTTTATTCAAACATTATTGACTAATCGTGGATGATACCGACCATATACTGAGAGCCCCCTATATGATTGTTTACTTTCAGCCCGCCAGAGGCGCCCCCAGTACACACTGTTCGCCATGTTTGATGACAAGAAGATGCCCTCTTCTCCGTACAAGGAGGCCGTCACTAAGGTCAGGGTCAAAATGAAGGACAGCGAGAAACAACAATACCTAAAGAAGGTAAGAATAGTGGTGTAGATAGATGTCGAATTGAAATTATTTTATTTGCCAAGGGATTACAAATTATAGATGGAAAGATATTGACAAAATGGTATATTAGTTTCTGAATCATGGCTAGTTCTCCATAAGCGGAGAGTAGTGGTTTCCACTAGTAGTTAGCAAACATGAGCAAAGGATGTATGATGTTAAAACTGGATATACAGCTTAATAAATACAATACAAATAGGTTGCAGTAATTAAGCAGAACATTACAATAATAAGAGAAAGATAGACAGATAGATAGGTAAAATGACAGATAGAGCTCCTACAGATGGCCATCCACTAACTCTTGGAGTCGGACACAGGCAGATAAAGAGAGAGACAGGCAGATAGAGACAGACACAGGCAGAATAAGAGCAGATCGAATGACAGACAGGCAGATAGAGAGACAAACACGGGCAGATAAAGAGAGGGAGACAGGCAGATAGAGACAAACAGACAGATAGAGGCATATAAAGAGACAGACAAGTAGATAGATAGAGAGAGATAAAGTAGACAGACAGATAGAGAGAGAGACAGGTAGATAAAGTAGACAGGCAGAATATCTGGAATATCAGACTGGTTGCTCGGTCTCAACTTAATGTAATATTCCCACTGGTCAGCTAACCTGTATTTCTCTAATATCAGATATTTGAGGAGCGACCCATCTGGTCCAAGAACGGCCTCAAGTACAAGACAAAACTATCCTCCGACCAGCTCAAGTACCTGCTGCCCACTGTGTCCTACTATTACGTCACTGGACCCTGGAGGACGCTATGGGTCAGGCTAGGGTATGACCCCCGCACTGACCCCAAGGCCAAGGTCTACCAGCTACTCGACTTCCGGGTCAGGCAGAGTAAGTGCTCTTTAGTTCTTCTTGTACTTGTGCTTCTTTAAAATCATAAAGGTTACTTTGGTAGATCTTATACAACATGTTAGATATTCACATATGTGTATATCTTTATATTATGCTCTTTAAAACAACAACAAAGGAGCCTGGGGCCAAAAATGTAACTGTCATGCACTTATGCACATGTTCTTTTGTGAAATAAATGAAGCATTGGGCTCAATTGAATAATAAATAACATCGGATATTATTCAATCTATCAACAAATCTGTACTTCCTGACCGCTTTTACATCTAGATGTTCTTCTTTTCATTTTCTTCTCTTCTTCATCATCTTCTACTTCTCTTCTCGACTCTTTCATTCCAGTACTCAGAGGCTTCATAATGTTTCTATGTTAAAACAATACAATATTTTCCTTTATTTTGGCATATTTTATTATTCAAAATTTCTCATATATTTTCGGGAAAATCTGCCTATAAGAATTCCCATATTTCATCCACATTATATTCATTGATCTTCGTCTCCTCATTTTTTATAAAAAGAAAATAAATAAATTTCTCTTTCGTCGTTGTCTTATCATTCTAAAATGCTCCTCCCTGAAATTCTCCATTTTCTTTTTCGGCACCTAGTTTTTTCTTCATCGAATTTACAATATTTTCAGGATTATGTGTTATCCTACAGCCTACTGTGATGTCCCATGTACAAAAAGAGGCTACCTTGTTCATGTACAATTGAAATTGACTTGTACCGAATTACTTATGAAGATAAAACGTTACGTTTCCAGGGACGGCTGCAGAAAAGTTACAGATCAACACAAAACGTAGCACGTACCGGTACAACCTTCCCAACACGGTGCACAAGAGTGTATCGTCCATAGCACGTATACAGGCGGATACGTTCAACGTTGACTGGTCCAACACTTCTAACGACAATGTCCCATGTCAAGCGGTCAGTGGACGTTTAAACATTATTTATTTATTTTATTTTGTATCGAGTACACAAGGATTGAAAATTAACCTAATGGACATGGGTGTGAGTGTGGGTATGTTATATATGGTTGATGTTTGTGCAAATATAAATCATGTTCGTCTGATTTGCACAGTATGCATAGCTGAGAATGCAGCTTTAAGGAATTTGATTAAGAACTCAATCAATTTGGACCATGTTTGGGTATGTCATATACTTGGTGTATGTGACAAAAGGAAAAATTGCGCAGATTTGCGCATGCATATCTGATAGTGCATTTTTAACAAAATAAGAAATAGATATTCATTCGTAATGAAACACCATGCATGTTGTTCCTCTCTGACAAAATTGATACCAGGTGCAACTTGTCTAATACAAAACGTTTAGGTCACCTGCCTGTCCTTTCAGTTACTCATACAATATGCCTATATGACTCATTTTTCTGTAACACATCACATTTAGGGGTGATTTTTCTGTTGCGCTCCTTTCCATGTTTCTCCCACGTCTTGAATAATGTTGACTTATATGGAATTGTCTGCCTAACCTACAGGAGGCCACGTGGAGGTTCAAGCCCGGCTACGTGCCGCCCTTCAGACAGATGTTCTACCAGTTCCTCGACATAGAGGAAGACGAGATCCAACGTCTCGTGCACGCTAACGACGGCCAGGTTAGTTACTGCGCGATACGCCAGTCGGCGCCACCGGCGTGACATGGTGATGGGTAGTTAGGTCGTTAAACTCTAGCTGACGCCACTGTTACATGATAAGCGTCAATAGGTTTGGTTTACACAGTGTAATTTCATATATAAGTGAAGAAGGTTATTATATTATATATAATATATGTTGATCACAACATTCAGAGTAGCGTCAAATAGTAGTCTATCTTGTTTCTGTCCAACATCGGATCTTTATTCAGGAGACACATACAAAATTAAAAATATAACCGATACATCGAAATAATGATTTCAGTGACACAATAATTTAACAAAGGGAAGAGTCTTTTTTTGCTTTTTGCCTTTGAATAAACATTCATTTTATGCTTTTAGCTTACAATTAAACTTGGACCTTTTGTCTTTCTGAAGGGTTTTCTTTATTTTACATTTTGTTCTGTTATTTTCTGTTTTCTGTCGACACACATATGGCGAATAAATAGGCCTATATATCCGTCCCTGATTTCTACACGAAATCCTAGGTTACAAATTATGAAATACATTTTTCCATGGCTTAAAAAGGTTGCGTTGGTAGCGTTTAAACTATCTTATTACAACCATACAGGAGACGGAGTGTAGTGAGATGAGCGGGTGGTGTCTGCCCGACACGCAGAAGAAGGCACGGGCGGTGCTGTACACACATCTAAAGGACTTTGTCTTGCCCAACCTCCTGGTGGATGAATGCACCCTCAGAGACGGACCACTTAAAGGTAGGCTTGTCTGTCTTATAGTCTGTCTCGACCCGAGATGAAACAAGATTTGTTCGGGTTTTATATGCTAAGAAGTAACGCTAAAGGGAAGGAAATTCTAGACAGAGTATAGGTAATGTTGAATTGGAGTAAAATATGTATGGGCTGAACTAGAAATAGGTGACATAGAGTATACAAATCCTATTCTAGACTCACTGATTATTATGATTTAGTTTGAGTTCCTTCCTACTCTCTCTTTCTCTCTCTCCCTCTACCTCTACCTCCCTCTCTCTCGGTGTCCTCTCTACCTCTCCCCTCTCCCCGGGCCTCCCCCCCCCCCCTCTCTCTCTCCCTCTCTCTCTCTCTCTCTCTCTCTCTCTCTCTCTCTCTCACTATGCTGGCTGATGATGATGATGATAATAATAATGGATCTTTCAGGAACGACTGGACAGAAGAGGAAGCCGACTGAGGACCTGAATCTGGAGGCCTCCGACCCTGACGACGAGGAGGACGCTGAGAATGACGTAGATGATGAAGTAGAGGGCGAGGAAGCAGAAGAGGAAGTGGAAGAGGAGGAGCTTCCAGAGAACGAGATGGAGACGGAGATGCTGGAGTATATGGGGGCGGGGCTTGCGGGGGCGGGCCCTCAGGGGGCGGGGCCTGAGGGGGCGGGGCCTGAGGGGGCGGGGGAAGGTGCTGGGGACGGGTAGAGGTATAGTGGTTTGGGGGAGGGAAGGGAAATAGGTTTTAGGATATATCATATATATGTTACGACGTAGAGGAGGGGGAGCGGACTTTTATACTCGTGTTAATCAACCTAGGTTTTCTCTCCTTGAAATGCACGGAAATGTGTGTGCGTGGGGGAGGGGAGAGAGGGGAGCGACAGGGATAGAGGGGGGGGGGGGGGTGTCAAACAGAGAAGAGAAGAATTAGAGGGACAGGAGATGGGAAAGGAAGTGGGGAGAAAATAAGAGAGAGAAGGGAGAGACTATAGGGCTATAGAGGGAGGAGAACGGGAGAAAGGTGAATGTTATGGGAGAAAGAGGAAAGAGATGATTGACAGGAGATATGAAAGACTGTAGTGTGTCGAATATCCGGATTACAATGTGGTAATAATTGAGAGACAGTGTGTCAGTGTAAATGTGCTTATGTTTTAAAGTTCTATTTAATAGACAAATAAAGTAAGAAGATAACGACATAAAATCATGCGTTGGACTTTTTATATTTCGTGGCTAATTAACCCATTTGCACATTATTACAACCTAACTATTGACTAACTATTGAAACAGAACAAATACCAAAACATTTTAATCATTTTTAACAAGGAAAACTTTAAAAATTGCCTTAGGATTACCTAAACTAATCCACACTGAAGAAATACACAGGATGGCAACAATTAGAAATATTAGAAAAGGCATACCTTAGATCGAAATCTGAAAGAAAATGGACAATGGGAAAATTCCATGGTCCAGAAGGGGACGAAAATGGTGATACATCACCCAAAGAATGAATTGTTTAAGAAATCATATATATACGAAATGCAAATCTATGAATTGACCTACCGGGACCAAAACTGAACATAAGACAAGGGTTTAAACAATACTTGAAGTGAGACTTCATATTTGAACATGACGAGTATCTTTGAGAATCGTAAAACTAAGCATTGTGAGCATAGATTTAACCAACAAGACCTAAGTGAGGAAAGATCGATATATTGATGAATATCTTTAATTGATAGGGATATGTATTGTTAAATAGTCAAATTGTACTTATATTGATAGACATGCAATATTGATATAAAATGTTTAGACTTCACGTTTACGTGTCATGGCAGCAATGTGCAAATTAATATAAATTTGTTGCGTAGTTGTACCGATGTATGGAACGGAAGTAAACAATCCCCAAAGAGTAGTCTAAATATATTATTCTTTTAAAAGATTGAAGTCTTTAAAATATTAAAATCGATCCTATATTTGAGTTACCTCCCCACCCCCCACTCCCCTTGAGGAAACCGACATCAACAATAATAAAAATATAGATCTTTTATTTCCACAATATCCACAATATCCGACCCCTCCCCCAATCCCAATTTGACCGCCAGGAGGAAGAAAGAAAGATGATTGATTGTTAGGGGCTGGTTCGTCCCAAAGTTAGGTTCAATTACATAGTCCATTCCAATGGTCAGCTATTAGGGGTAGCGCGGCAGCTAATGCAGAAGAGGGACTTAATGATATAAGTAACTTAAATGGCAAAGGTGCTTGTGACCTTAGGTTCAGACAGCTCGTCCCGCTCTCGATCTAGTCAGACATCAGAGAAGAGGAATATGGTTTCAGCAAGGCTTTATTCTTCACACAGGTTCACATCATCATCCAAGGAATAGTCAACAGGGAGTGACAAACTTACTCTGCCCACTCTGGGCCTTATATACAACACAAGCAATAAAATAGACATAAAATGGTGGGGAGGCGAGTTTAGGGAAAGGTGTGGATGGATTTATATAGTGGGACGTGTGGACTGAGTGACTTCCAAGAACCAGGGTTACTGCGTCCATCCAAATAAGGGTATAGGGAGACTCGTCTGCCTATCCTGTGACAATAATATTCATATGACGTTATGCGTTCGATACCAAAAATATGAGAAGATTCCAACAAAGAGATCTTGTAAATAAATCACTTTGAAAAATATCAATTTTGCGGTGTGTGACTCACATTCTTGTAACACATCACATATGTGTGTTTACAGGATCCAATTATTTCGCCCTCTGCACATAACACATTCACATTTCATCCACTATACATCGTTAAAAACATGAAATTTTAAAAACAATCAGTCAATATGGATTCTCTTCACTTCTGAATTTGACACCACACCCTATTTATTCCTCTTTGAAACGTTTTTGTTGTTTTGTCGTTTCAATTCTTGAGTCTTTCCAAAGACCCTTTAAATACCAGTTTGTAGTTTGTTATAACAAGGGGAAGTTTATCACAAAGTTCATCAAAGTTAATTTCCATTCACTCATTCAGGTCCTTTTTTGAAGACGCAAGGGTGAAATTCATCAAGTGTTGAGATGTAATGCATGTTAGGTTTTTGGCCTCACAATAATAATAATACTAATGTATTCTTTATTTGTCAAGGTATAAGAGTTTACAGAGAGGGTTATATGGGTGACTTAATGTTAGTTACCTCATACAGATGATGGTGAAGTCACAAGAAAATGTACAATTCGCCTTCACCAATCCTCTCAAATAATCAAAATTGATGACAAAAAGGAGGTTTATATAGTTCAACATAGCTGAAAAAGAAATTAACTTAGCGTGGTGCTGGTGCAAGGCGGGCTGGTTCCAACTCGATCTGGCAACACAGTTCCGCCTTTCCGAGTGTCTCTCTTCTGGCAATCGGATCAGACCCGGAGTGGTATTCTTTCGTATTTGACCAGGAGAGGTTGTTGCCTATCAGGGTAGTACTTATATTGTCAAAGCTTTTAATTTACTTGGTTGGAACTTGGTTGTGTTGTTATTTCCGGTTGCGATGTAGTATCTAGTTTCATAGGCGCTATGATCCCTGGAGAATAAGATAGACACTACATTAGTATCATAGTATCAATACGGAACATCCAAATTATCTATTCAGCTCAAGATAGCAACAGCTGGCACTGATTTCTTACAGAGAGCAGGGCCAGTCTGAGGGTGGGTGGGGCTCGTACCATAGCTGTAGGTATGTGCCTCCACACACCCACTCACACACAGTGCACAGGCACATGCATCATGCACGCAACCTGCACCTACATATAGCACATCCAATGACCTGTTGACATTTGTTTTAATAATTGTTTTCTATAATTATCTAAGGAAAATAAATGAATATGAAGATAGGGCATGGTGTTGTCTCATATATCCTCAAGTTTGGTGGCAATATTAGATGTTTTTCTGCCTCTAAAATGACTCTTATTAAGGGGCCCTCTCTGCATCCATTGGAACCTGCACCCACATAATGTAAACACAGGGGGCTTGGCCCCAGTTCCTGTCAAATTTACCCATGACCCTCTGCTTTGGCCACTCTCCGCTAGTCACCAAATCCGCAACGGAAATGACTAGATATATGAGTAGACTGTAAAAAGGTGTTAGTGTGCCGTTTTGAGCATGTATCCTTTCTCTGAATAGAGAGACTGGGATGACACCTCCGGGAATTGATAGGACCAGTGAGATGTGTGTTCTAACTTTACACAATACACTCTCCCGCGCGCCGTACCCACGCGATACGGAGCGGGAAGCTTTTTCGTCTTCAGTGAGACGATTTTTGTGTACCGAGCACCGCGAACGCTACTGGTGAACTGTGGTGACGAAATTGTCTGAACTTCTGATACAAAAAACGGTCATTTGAATCATGAAGACGAAATATGATATGCTCCGTATTCGCGCTGTGTTTTTCGTATTAATATTGGGACTATTGTTTGTCCCGATGTTTGTTACAACCCAGGAAGCATAGCAACTAATATGTGATAGAGAATGTTGTGGGCCTCATTATTATTAAACACACGTGTATGCATGGGGTCCTGCATGGGGTACATAGTCCGCTTCCTTTTATAGCATCTATAGTATTTCTTGAAATATTATAACGGGAGGTGTAACCTAGGTTGGGGTCGTTATTCAGGAGGGGGTTTGGTCAAAGCGTCCAACAGTCAAAGTGTCCCGCCCTATAGTCAAAGGTGACTAAGTGATATGGTTTATAATTATGGTACTATATTATTTAATTGTGTAAGGCATATGAATATAGGTGAGGGTACAGGGGTATAGACCCTACCGATTCCCCTCAGTACCCTCCTCCAGTACCCTCCTCCAAAACCCTCCTCCAGTACCCACCTACAGTAACCTCCTCCAAGAACCTCCTCTAGTAACCTCCTCCAAGTACCTCCTCCAGTACCCTCCTCTAGTACCCTCCTCCAGTAACCTCCTCCAATACCCTCCTCCAGTACCCTCCTCCAAGAACTCCTCTAGTAACCTCCTCCAGTAACCTCCTCCAGTAACCTCCTCCAGTAACCTCCTCCAAGAACCTCCTCCTGTAATCTCCTCCAGTAACCTCCTCCTGTAACCTCCTCCAGTAACCTCCTCCAGTACCCTCCTCCAAGAACTCCTCTAGTAACCTCCTCCAGTAACCTCCTCCAGTAACCTCCTCCAGTACCCTCCTCCAGTACCCTCCTCCAAGAACCTCCTCCTGTAATCTCCTCCAGTAACCTCCTCCTGTAACCTCCTCCAGTACCCTCCTCCAGTACCCTCCTGCAGTAACCTCCTCCACTTATCTCCTGCAGTAACCTCCTGCAGTAACCTCCTGCAGTAACCGCCTCCAGTACCCTCATCCAAGAACCTCCTCTAGTAACCTCCTCCAGTACCCTCCTCCAGTACCCTCCTCCAGTACCCTCCTCCAGTAACCTCCTCCTGTAACCTCCTCCAGTGCCCTCCTCCAGTACCCTCCTTCAGTAACCTCCTCCAGTACCCTCCTCCACTTATCTCCTGCAGTAACCTCCTGCAGTTACCTCTTGCAGTAACATCCTCCAGTACATCCTCCAGTACCCCCCCCCCCCACACACACACACACACACACATTTAGTCCAATCTGCTAAAATGTGTTATGAATAATTTTGGAAAAGTGGGGTTACTCCAGGGCTGGGAATGCCATTAAAACATGCACTATCCCCCATATGTTCCATTGCTCACAAAAAATAATGATAAACTAATAACACTGGTGTCTATTGAGCCTCCATTCAATCCTATACAAAAAAAAAATTGTGCAGTGAGAATTAACATAGGATTGAATGGGAATCCCATAGAAACCTATACAAACAAACAATTAACATAGGACTGAATGGCAGTTCCATTCAAACCTATGTTAACTATTTTTTGTGCATAATAAATCTGATGGTGGTATTATCTTTGTTTTTCACAATTAATGCTACTCCCTGGCCTGGAAAGTCATATTGCGCAGTATATGTCCAATCACTGACATCACTCTCACCCTCCCCAACCAACATATCAGGGTTGGGAAAGCCATTAGCACAGTAGGGGTCCAATTGCTTCCTCCCCCTCCACCCTCTCATACCCTAGGATAAGCATGCTAGAGGACTCCACTAGTGGAAAGTCCTGTTCTCTGAGCTATGTATACCAGGCTATATATATATAGGTGGGCATTAGGCGACATGGTAGGCTTGGTCAGTTAAAGGCAAACGCTACTATCTAGTGGAAAATGAAAATAAATGTCATTTTTCTGAAACTTTGGAATTTGATTCTTGAAGTGTTTCTGGTCATAAAGATGGAAAAAAATCAATGGGTCACCGTGCTCAATTTTTAATTAGAGTGCTTCAAAAGTTGGTATCTCAAAAGAACCAATGAGGATCAAAAGGGGGGCTCATTTTGGAGTACCTCGACTTCATAGTTCATATTTGCTATTTATATTCCCTCAATTTAAGTAAGGTTAACAGTTTTAGAGAGAGTATTATTTTGCCAATAATTCTATGCCTCTTTTTTTATAGAATGCATGGTTATTTTTATTCTGAAACAAAAAATATGAAATGCAAATTTTAAATTAAAAACTCGAAAAAACCCACTTTTTTTTCACTAATTTAATAAAAACATTTTTTTTCTCTCTCATCGAAATTAAATGTCATTTTTCTGATTCTTTAGTATATGGTTCTTGAAGTATGTGTGTTCATAAAACTGAAAAAAAAATAATGGGTCACCGTGCCAGTTTCCGAATTATGGGGCTCTGAAACATGGCATGACAACCATAAAATCTGCTCTTTCAATGTGTTCTATGTTTCCTAAACATGTCTATTTCAAACAGCTACAATTATTTTTTTAGCGTGATGACATACATTTTTTTCCCTATATATGTGTAGAATATTACCTGCACTATATGTGTAGAAAATTTTGGGACATTAGGAGTTTTCATTTTTGTTTTATTTCCAAAACCGTGAAAGAAAAATGCAGCACTTCCCAATAGACTTGCATACTAAATGGGTACAACTGAGGGTACCCACAGTTAGCTCAGTTCCCCAAACATGTCTATTGCAGACAGCTATAAAAAAAAATCTAACTCGATGACATATGTTTTTTTTCCTTTTAATATGTAGTATATAACCTGCACTATATGTGTAGAAAGTTTTGGGACAGTAGGAGTAGCCATTAATTGTTTGTTTTATACTATAAAACATGAAAAAATGGGGCCGTTTCCTCATAGACTGCAGTGCTAAAGCAATAGTACGTAAAATGCCCGTATATTTGGTATATGGAAAAGGGGGGCGTGGCAGTGAATAGTAGCGTTTGCCTTTAAGCTATGTAGGTCATACACACACAGCTTTTACTATAGGGATGGTCAGTCAGGCTATAGGGAGGCTCAGTCGGCAGTGGCAGTTGATGCGAGATGGTTCATTTGGCCAGTTCCCAAACATCAGAGGCCATACTTCATTTAATTCAAGGCAAGTTGTTTTCAATTTTACCACATTCCAACCGTTTGTTTAGCAACATGATACATGCCATTGTTTAAGGATAGACTCAGATTCATAGAAAAGGATTAGGAAAATAAGACAAAATGGATAACGTATGTGGTAATATAAACTTTCCCATTATGACACTGTAATTGTCACTATAATTGTAGGCATAGTTTGTGTAGTATCCTTATCCTTATCCTGTACTATTTATTACCATGTAGGACATGTCGGGATAGAAGTGTAATGTGAGCAAACACCAGTCATACTGAAAGTGAAGGTAAGGTTAGTGGTATTTAACCTTTAAGGTGAAAACCAAGGTGAAAATAACCGTTATTTTAGTGTACCTGTCCCAAGCATGGTTCTGGCTGACTGCACAAAGCCACGGTCAGACAGGCTGACGCCTGGAGTCTACATTGGGTCTATTGTATACCTTCAAGTACATTGTACATCCTCCTGTACCTCCTACTGTACCCCCTCCACCCTGTACCTCCTCCTGTATGCGCCCCCCCCCACACACACACACACTCTTCATCCCCCTTTACTCCTCCTGTTAGCCGGTATGCCTCCTTATGTACTACTTCAATGTACCCTCGTTGGTACTACTTTGGGATTACCCTCTGCTCTAAGGCCATGCTGCCGTACTCATATGCGTACAAAATATTCATCTTTTCTACTGTCTATCAACTTTAACATTGCTGCATTTCTGCATTGTCAAGCTTGCATAGCAACCCCTTACTTGCTGTGCCTCTCATATCTCATATTCATAAATTTGCTTTCATTAAAATGTAACCGCCGTATGCACCTAATATATTATGTCTATTTTTCTTTACAGAAGCTGGAGAGAAAGGAACACTTTTGAAAAGAAAATGATGAAAATAAAAGGAAAATAAATGTATTACTCCTCACCCTAATATTCAAAGAAATAAAATCAGTAACATTTGATCGATCTGATAACCCAGATCTAATAATTCCTAATCAATCATGAATAATCGCAAGCTATATATAAATCCCCCTGCCCCCCATCGACCCCAAAAGCACCCACCCCACCCCACCAGTGAAAACTAGCGCTGCAATACAGCATGTCGACGCCAACTGCTGCGCGAACCGCGGGTACGAAAAACACTGCGCGAACCGCGTATACGAAAAACGCTGCGCGAATACACAGTGACGAAAAATTTCGTATCAAAAGTGGGGACAAGAATTTCATATCCAATTTCGTATCGCGCGGATACGTTGTCGCGCACAGTGTAATCCCTCTAAACTCAAAGCTACTTTGCTTGTAATGTAAAACCAATATATACTTCACTACAGATGTGGAATGGAGCCTCATCTGTATCATCTTGTAGACTAAAGGTGAGGAACCTTCGTAACCACAGGAAATACTCTGTGGAATTTGTTGTTGATAAAGGAGGACACATGCCACTCCTAGGCCTTCAGGCAGCCCAGGAAATGGGTCTAGTGCGTGTCCATGAGGACAACATGGTTCGAGTCCATTCTGTTAGACCTAAAATTGATGACCCCCCTGTCAATTGTGACAAGCTTGGTACACTCCCTGGAGTGGTCCATCTACGGGTCCAAGATGATGCACTACCTATAGTGATGCCAGACCGTAGGACGCCAATCTCAATCCGCAAAAAGCTCAAAACTGAACTTGACCGACTGGAAGAATTGGGTGTAATCTGTCAAGTTACAGAACCAATTCCTTGGGTAAGCCAGATAGTCATTGCTTATAAGAAGTCTGGCCAGCTCAGAATTTGCATCGACCCAAAGGAACTTAATTCAGTGCCTATAAGAGAGCGTTTTACTCTACCTGTCCTTGAGGATAAGCTGCAAAAAGCTATGAAGTCACAACAGGCCAAGGCAAACAATACAGATGGAACAGAGGCCACCTTAGAGCAGTCCCCCCAGCAACACACTCAATTCCAAACACCCAGACCAACATAGTGACATTTCCGTTTCACAAAAACACTCCCCATAACTATTCTCACATATCCAGTCTTCAACTGCTAATGACTTTCTATTTCTCAATTTCAAACTCTCTTTTTGAACAAGGGGAGATGTTATGTGTCCCGCCCTATTCGCGCCCTCTTACAAATAAAGAGTCAACTACCAGATCTAGCAGACAACTATACCGAATCGAATCTTCTCTATTTCTCTAGTGTTTATTGTTTTCATTTATCTCAATATCCAATCTACACGCAACACTTAGGATAACCTCAGATAGGCATAGGTACATCCAACATACAGTCTAGAAATTTGGTACATGTATTCATGTTACCACCCAAAAAATGAAAACATTCTGACAAAGGGATATTGTTAAAAATCATTTGAAAAAAAATCATTTTTGTGACTCATTTTCCTGTGACACATCACAATTGTACATTCTTTGGCATCCGGAGCCGTTATGCACTAGTGTGATGACAAAGGGTGACAGTAAAGTCTGCAGCCCCACCCTTCATAAGTAGTTTCATTTAGTTGGAGAAAGCTTATGACTTGAGGTATAAAACTATAGACCATCCTTGTTATCCTAAGACAATGATCAGCACATATCAGGGAGCTCAGAATTCATCCAGGAATTGACTAGTAAAGTTGCCGATAGTAGATTTGCGTTTTCGGAAACAACAAGATTTGGGTTGCTCATGAAACAATCCAGATTTCATCTGTAAACTGTATCCGTAAAACGATCCCTTTTAAGATTTCATCTGCAAATTTAGGTTTGTTGTTGAATAATCTTTTTTTAAGATTTCTACAGCAAATTTGGATTCCTTGTTGGTTTATTTGTTGGTTCATCTTTTTCAAGATTCCATCTGCAAATTTGGGCTCCTTGTCAAATAATCTTTTTCAATCTTTTAGTTGTTGAACATTGTTCATCTGGAAATCTGTTCTTCTTGTTGTTTGATACCTTTACTTCTACCTTTATAAGTTCTATTAAGATTTCTTCTGGCCTTGTACTTGGCCTTCTATTGTGTTCTCCTTTTCCATCGCCATTATGGGTTCCTTGTTCAACAATCCTTTCTAAGATTTTATCTACAAATTTGGTTACTTATTTGAAGAACCCTTATTGAGATTTCATCTGCAATAAAATCGTTTTCAAGATTGCATACCCTTCTCTAGATGAAGATTTCTAGTGTCTCCCTGCTTGTCCTTGCCAGTTCCCTTAATTTGTGTCTTGGGCAGAGTACCATGGGCACTGTAAGGGATAACATTATACCGACCTCTCACAATATGACAGGTCCTCCTGGTTTCCCACCTCCTCTCACTGACAGTTCATCAACCAACAGTTCTCTCAATACAACAGGCTCTTCTGGGTTCCCACCTAATCTCAATGCCACCAAAATAATAGGGCTATGGTCCTACACAGCTGGGGTTTATATTCAGAGATACTACCTGCCCACAATGATAGTTCTAGGCCTTATTGGTAAGTATTACCTCTTCTTCAGCTGAGGGTTCACTATTATTATTATTACAAGGAGAACCATTAAAGATTGATGATAAAATGAATAGGGTAGTAGTAACATCGATTGTAATTCTGTAACATCAAATCAAGGTAGTATAAAAGTAAAGATAAGAGTAGAGTAAAGTAAAATACACTTGGCCTTTAGATTTTCTGGTTTGTTTTAAAAGCCTCAAGGGTTCCTATAATTATTACAAGGAGAACCATTAAAGATTGATGATAAAATGAATAGGGTAGTAGTAACATCGATTGTAATTCTGTGACATCAAATCAAGGTAGTATAAAAGTAAAGATAAGAGTAGAGTAAAGTAAAATACACTTGGCCTTTAGATTTTCTGGTTTGTTTTAAAAGCCTCAAGGGTTCCTATAATTATTTCGTTGCCTAGGTGATAGTTTATTCCCAGTTTTACCACATTTTATTTGTAGGGTATTACATCCTATGTTGGTTCTGAATCTTGGTATTGTTAAGATTGGGGCATCATGCATTCTGGTATTCCTATTGGGTACAAAACGTTGTATTTCTCGATCGTAGGCTACAAGTCTTAGGTGCATTATTGTCCTTTTATGAAGTAGAGGGATTTTGGTAGTATTGTGTAGGCGTTCAGTGGACCTGTCATAGGGTAAGTCAAGACAGATTTTCAAGGCTCTATTTTGAAGACATAATTTCGGTAAAGATTGTGAAAGTGATTCATGGATTGTTGTATCACCATAGTCAAAAAAAGAATAAATTTTGTCTTATAATATCTCAGGGCTGTTTGTGTATTCATATATTTTCTTAGTTTTCGGAACTGTTGTATTTTATGGGATATTGTCTTTTTCATATGATGTTATTGGGGCTATCTATTATGAAACCTAGGTATTTATACTCGGCTGTCAGTTTTAGCTCACCAGTTTGATATAAAATAAATCTGTTGTTTCTGACTGCAGTTTTGTTACCTTTGGATTTTGATATCAGCATTAGGCTTGACTTAGCAGCATTTACTTAAAATAGGTTATTGTTGCACCAGGAGAGTAATTATTCTATGGCAGTTTGCATTCTTGTTTAAAGAGTCTCAATATATATGGAAGTATATAAGGGTGTTGTCAGTATATAAGACTAGGTTTCAATTTTTCATATGAGTTGAGAGATCAGGATAAAGGTTTAAAACATTAGTAGGCCAAGAATGGACCCCTGGGGACACCAACAGATATGATTCTAGGTCAGAAATGCTGTTGTTGACTAAGGCTCTTTGGTGCCTTTCACAGAGGTATGATTCACACCACTTATAGAATTACCTTTGATACCAGTATGATTCATTTCATTTTCAAAATGTTGTGGTTAACCATATCAAAAGCTTTTCTGAAATCGATGAAAGAAAATTAAGAGTTGATATTGTTATCAAGATGTTGTCCTATAAAGTTTGTTCTGAGGCATATTGTAGATTTCTGGGGTCTAAAACCAAATTGTGTTTCGTTGAGAATGTCATACATTTTGAGATATTCCAGAATTCGTTGATGTACTATTTTCTCAATGATTTTTCTAGGTTCGAAATGAAAACATAGTTTAGCCTCCTCAGAAACGTAGTTCAGAATTTGTAAAAGCTTGATCACAACTCCTGTCAAACTGCACCATCTTGGATTTTCGAAATACCTTTGGCCAAAAAGCTCTGTATTTCTCTGGATATTTTGTTATCAAAACCAGTTTTTATCTATTAATAATTACAATTTTTTTTAAGCACGGGCTTAAAACTAATTAATTGTTTCCAATAATTTCTGTAGTTATTGCATTATTAACAATATTATTATTGGTACATAGATCTTCATAAATTATTATCTTGTTAAGGATATTCTACATAAAACCTTGAAGGCATAGTATATACTTTAGTAAAATAGTACAATGAACCAAATTGAAAACAATCAAGTATAATGGAAGTAATTTTTAAAAGTAATTTGTATGTAAAACCCTACTGACATGATTGATGCTGAATATATTTTTATTATGATATAAGAACTCGTCAATTAATATTTTGGATAGTAGGATAACAAATTGATCAACTATATGCATAATAAGTGTGATTATATCAGTTGCCTTTTTTAATCTCTACCTGTTACCTGTTACATGGGGCACCACTTGTTTCATCATATATGCCAAGGCCCTGATGGCAACTAGAGTAACTACCAATGTATTCATACTCAGTGTTACTGTATCATAATTATAACTTAAATATATGTGACCTGCTCTGCGATTATGGGTCTTATAGGTTTTTACTTGGATAGCCCTAGGGGCATTATTTAACAGGAAAACTGTTAAAAACACAAAGTTTACTCAAAAAACCATTGAAAATGAAATTTTTCACAGATTATAGCGTGGCGGAAAACTTTGGAGAAAATTTTGTTAGTGTTGCCGTGGTAACCATGAATTCAATGGAACGTCCAAATCATCAATAATGACATTTAACAGGATTCTGGTTTCCATGGAAACCTATATGTCATCAAATTGTTTCAAATTTAAATAAAGTCAAAAGAGAATTTTCTGATGATTAAGATACTGAAAACAGATTTGAATTACTTAAATTTTCAGAAAAATGGCAATATATTATTTAATTGATTAATTTTAATTATTAAATGATGCACATTTTGAAATCATATAAGGGTTTAACTAAAGTTCGGCAAGTAAAAACCGTACAGCAGTTTTGGCTATTTACCCCATTTCAACACATCGTATTTCAGAACTTCATATCTCGGCTTCTGTTTTTCGTATCAACATAATTTTTGCAGCATATTATGTCCTAAAACACATTTTACATTTCATATCCAAGCACATAAGACCCGTTTTCGCAGAGCAGGTCACATATGTTATCTGTAATTCTTATGGGTCGTTGCACCATTTACCTTGTACCTGTTTACTATACGCACTGACCTTCTCAGAGGAGGCAATGCATAGAAGATCTGACATTGCACTTCATCAGATGTAATTCTCTATGGATGAGAAAAGGTCAGGTCATATTGAGGAACAATTCATTAAATGTGTGAGTGAGTGAGATTGGTTGCTTTACGCCCTTATCAACACATTAAATGTGCTATCAAGAGCAGGAGAGCTAAGAGGGAGGCAGTTTATGATCTTACCCAGGAAATAGAGATAGAGAAGAAGGGAGAGAGAAACAGAGACAGAGACAGAGAAAAAGAGACAGAAAGGCACTTTAAGGTCTTGCCCAGGACCATTCATTAATGTGTTCCTGAATAAAAACTTATTTAAACAAAAATTATTTCTGTATATTCCAGGAAACACCTTGTCAGTTATAGTGATGTTCCAGCCTAAGAACCGACATATTTCATGCTGCACATACATGGCTGGACTGGGAGTGGCGGATAACTGTTCTCTCTTGGTGTACTCCTATTTCTGGCTTGTCACGGATGGATTTCCTCAACCCTGGACTCTAATCTCATGTAGATTATTTGTATATTTTGCTTATATGGCATCAGGCACCAGTTCTGCATTTGTGGTTTTCATTACTCTGGATAGATGTCTGGCCATAAGGTGGCCCTTAAAGGCTCGGTCATGGTGCACTGTATCTAAAGCTAAAAAGGTCATGGCTGCTGTCACAACATTCTTCATCATAGTGTATGTTCCCTTCTCAATGAACTCATCTGTGGCCACTGGTAAGTTTGTTATTAAAGTTGCGTTCCCAAGTGTTAATATTGAATCATGGTTCTTTTAGATTTACATGTATTCAGATTGGTTCCCAAACTCAATATTATTGATCTCTTACTTAGAAATGTTCAATTATTGTCTAAATTCCATGATTTTTGATCAGGGAAAACAACGGAATAAGAAGTCCTTGTTTTGTAGATGCATTTTCTAGTCGCATGCTGGCAGCACTGTTATATAAGACCCACTTACAGTGAGTCTGTATAACATGCTTCATTCTGGCATACCCATTGGATGAGTGAGTCACATATACAGGGTTGCCACCTAACAGATTCCAGGAAGGGTGGCCATTGCTAGTGCGGGTGTGGAGGCCTCTTTTTTCCTTTAGTCATATCGATAGCCCTGATGATCGATGGGTATTTATCTGAAAACATTATGTATATGTTGTTTCTCCTGCCTTTCCCATCGCCACCAACCATGCCAACCCACCCTCCATCCCTGTCGCATAGAATAACAGCATCTATGCGACCCTGAGATTAAAAAAAAAAGGCTGTGAGACCCTACCAAGGCTCAAACTCCCAATCCTTCACTCTCGATGCCAGTGCTCTATCCACTGGGCTATGGCCCTTGGGTGGAGTGGTTACTGAACTTTGCCAATCATATGAGCAGGGCCAACGCATGGCAGAGGAAGGAAAAATGTCCATTACTCCTTTATTCATGCTATGATGACTATATTACTTTAAAACAACGATCTAGCGATATTCAGGGGGCGTTCTGTGGCAACGGAAATTACTGGACATATCACATCCCTGTAAAAAGGTGTTTGTGTGCCGTTTTGAGCATACATCCTTTCTCTGAAATAGAGAGACTGGGGTGACACCTACAGGGATTGATTGGTACCTTAGCAGCACCCCTTTGGTGGCCACAACTGAGTCGTGTGACGTCTAGAAGTCATGGCGGAGCAATCGGTGTACGCCTTTCTGACTACATGAATATTTACCTTCAACATCATAAAAGAGAACCATACTCTCGGGACAAGGTGGGGGCAGGTATTTGTGATCTAAGTAAGTGGAATTGTAGATTTCTCAAGGGAGATCTGGGAGGGTAGCTTTAATTAGGAAAGAGGTGTCTATTTTATTTAGCCAATAAAGGATTGCATCAATTAATGTACATAATATCCAATATTACCAAATTCCCTTAGCATTCTATTATAACTATCCCACTCACAATATATGCACACAAAAAGCGGTGCACCAACCCAAATCATTGACTAATATCTGAGTGCATTTTTCCATCTGTGAATGTGTATCTGTGAATGTGAATATAGAGTGAGTTATGCACAGCATATTTTACTAGTGAGTTATGTGTGGTAACCATGGCAACCAATACGTTTTGTTCAAAGTATACTGCCAAAATTCAACATTATGAGTAAAAAATTGACTGAAAAAAGTCTATTGATATAATAAAAGCACAATAAAACAATTACTCATTTGTTTCAGTCGCTTAGAATATTGCACTCTTGCTGTGCAACTCATGTGATATCCATGCTCCTCAAACCAACTCATCAGCTACCTTGTATAAATTTACACTTTGTAGTGATAAACCTGTTGATTCTGCAATTACCTGCACAAAGAAAAATATGAAAGTATAAACCTTATCACCATATATTATCTAAATTTTAATGGACAAACAAATTCAAACTCATATTAGACATCCAATTATGGCACCACCTTTATTATGCCAAGTGTCAACATTGCAATACAGCATGGACCTATAATAAACACTAAATTGTTCTGGTTTGATCTGGAGTTTGACTGGGTGCAACTGATCTTATTCAGGAGGAACGTGCTTTGCATTATCAAATGCAAAATACCCCACACTATCAAGCGTCATTGGGATCCTGAACATCATGCTCATTCCCATTTTACCAGCTATATGCATGATATGCATGAATGCTATCATCATCAAGGCAGTGAGGGATAGCGGAAACATTCAAGTCAAAGAAACATCGGTAAGAATAAAGACAAGATAAGCTCAAATCCGCAGAGATTTTGTTTTCCTAATGTGTGGACACCTCCATCCCCGTTTGTGACGGTATTCTATGTTGACTGATTAATTGCTCCTGGCATGCTGCATACGACAGCAATGTGAAGTGTTGTTCCTTGCTCTTGAAATGTGGATGGTTATTTTTGATTACCTTGCTTACATTATAAGAAGGCAGGAACAGGAAAATAAAGAATAAACAAAAAAAAGAATACATTATCTTTAAATTATACTCTTAGTGACCCGGTTTGTGACTTAAAGCTGCACTCTCAGTTAACGTCGTTCAAAATCTAAATATTTTCTACTTTTTGTTCCATTCTTTTTCAATCCATCTAACATTTGATCCAAAATTTGGAGGATTTTGTTCAGTTGCTTTCTGCCACCAGCTTTTAAAACGTCCTCATTTGTATTTGGAAGACCTGCCCAAATCCTTTCCTATGAACACTTCACTTATTAGCGCTCACCGGCAGCTGTTTTCGCTTAACTGTTTCTACTTAAAATTGTTGTATACACATATATAACAGCAGCAGAATATTGATGAATTCAGACCCATAATCCTAAAATCTGTTAAGGTTTGTTTGGTCACAATAGCTGAGAATGCAGTATAAAATTCTTGGTAATGATTTACATCCCTCATTGTTTCAGACTGACGACCTGACAACATCTACAAATAGCATTGCCTCCAGCAACTCTAGCAACAAAGGCAATAACAAAATGGACGCTCGAAATTTCCAGCTCACCATAATGTTGATCGCTGTGAACATCAGCTACCTGTTCCTTCTTCTCCCCCTAACTGTGAGGATCCTTGTGGCTCCTAATGTAAACTATACAGCAACAGAGGAGCGATATGGCTTATACATATTATTTTATCACCTAACAAGCAAAATGCATTTCACCAACAATGGTCTTAACTTCTATTTGTATTGCATGACAGGTTCAAAGTTTAGGCAGGATTTGAAGTCTCTCTGTGGTAGAAAATAAATTTGGCAGGATTTGTAGTCTCTCTGCAGTAGAAACTATTTAGAGAAAATGGAACCAAGTATCATTCACTATTTACTATTTATAATATGCCATAAGCAAAGAGGAATATTGACATAAAACATTTTGATTTGGTTCCCAATCGCCATAATATCTCAAATGTTTAGGAATAACTAATTTGAATTTTTATTGTATGTGTTCCGTAAGAATATTTTTATTGCGCCCGCTTAGTGCACCCCTCTTATACAGGCAGACCATACCTTGAAGTGTGTATTTGAAGATCTACATAGGGTCAGAAAACAGGAGTCTCAGTTTCTTAGATTAAGGAATGCCTTTTATCCACATATTATGAATGTCAAGGGATATTTGACCACCACTGGAATATGAAAATATCCTTGTATTGACATGAAAGTGTGGTGACAAGGGACAGGCTGGGCGAGGCTTTAAACATAGGGTAGCCCTACAAAGTCACTTTATAATTATGAAGTGATTATATTAAATGATTAATGACCAACATTGAGGATGGAGAGTTGCTGGTCCAATGTTTGGGGATAAATATACTCTAACTGTTCACCAGCAGGCCTGAACGGAGGTTATAGTTTAGTCACTGCTAAAGACCATTCGTAGAGAACAGGTAGAGAACAAATACAAAAATGTGAAACCATACAAGTTTACATTATTGTATTTTTTAAATTAAAACCTGTTTCCTCATATAGGCCTACATATTATAAAGGAGTATGTGTATACATTGACAACTTGCACAAATAAATGACACAATAAAGTTATATCCCTACAAATACAAATTTGGAGGATTGTGTCCAACTGTTTATGTTACAGGTCTTCATGAGAGTCAACGTTTTTATTTTGGGAACCCACCGAGCTCCTTTCCCAATATGGCGTCACTTATTATCGCTCACTAGCTTGGCTTATTTAACTTCAAATTCTTTTATGTGTACACATATAACTGCAGCAGAATCTTGATGAGTGCAATCGTAAGTTAAACTGGGTTTAGCAGAATTTGATAAATCATTCCATACTCGCAGTGGTATCACATTAGAGATCCACCATTAGTCGTACAACTCACTGTCCACGTGCGCCATGAATTGATTAGTCTCATTAAGGTGCACACAACAACCCTATCAACTTGTTATTAGTTGCCAATCACTTACACTCCCTTCATTACGACGTCGCCCAACGTATACACCCTTAATATCGTTCACTCCCCTCCACGTGGCCTGGTCAGCCAACACCTACTTACGTCCACTCAAATGACCATATTACCCCCCAATAGATGACCAATACTTAAAGTTATCTTGGGCCATAAATTGGCTGTTACTTAAAATTCGCAATTTATTGAAAATACTTTTATTTTCATAGTTGTTAAAATTCGCGATCCTGGAATTATTTTTATTGTGGAATAATTTTACTCTGTGATGGTTTAATGGTGGCCACATATAAATTTCGCTGGTATTATTTAGTGCGGGTGGAACTTTATCTTTGTGGGTTTATTTTGGTTCGCGAAAATCTCCATGATACCAACCTCCGCTCGCTATGCTTGACCAATGGTCAGTCAGTGCTGGAGGGCCCGCTAATCTGACCTTGGCACGCATGGATACGCTTATAATGACCTTCGCTGACCAGTGTGCTATGGGCAGTGCTCGCGACAAGCTGTAATTTAGCCATGGCACACACCGTTCTAGGGGGTATATATAGACCACTGGCCACTGGTCAGTTCTGGGCGTAATGGAGGGTCAGCAATTAGGCCTTATTTATTGCCTTGGATTGTTTTGATAAATCTGTATTGTTTACATTGGAAAACATTTGTGCTTGTGAACGAGTTTAGAACAATTGAAGGAATTCTCTGTTAAAGTCTGCCTTGTACATGTTCTATGATACTCCGTCATGTATATGATTTCGTTGGCATCCATTCTACTCTTACATTATTTATATTAGAACCTAAGTTTTGGATGGTACCCAAGAAGGTTTCT
Organism: Sthenelais limicola; assembly: GCA_942159475.1. Lineage (NCBI taxonomy): Eukaryota > Metazoa > Annelida > Polychaeta > Phyllodocida > Sigalionidae > Sthenelais > Sthenelais limicola. The sequence continues at coordinate 61,656,379 of OW804097.1, read as the reverse complement.
TGGTTATTATGTGTTACACTCGATTAAACTGTCCTCAAAGCGGCGACATTTCATAGCTCACTATAGCACATGAGATATGATAGACAACATAAAGTTTAGACAAGTAGTTCTCACACTCTGTGTTACATGATTTACTGTTGATATTACATAAATAAAGGGAGTTATGGGCACTCCACTAAAATGAAAGAAAGGAATTAGCCAGAAATTATTCTTTCTCAATGTTATTTGATCCCAATTGCCGAATACAGAAAATGATTGAAGAAAAATAAGTGAAGAAAAAGGATTTTTTATTCATTTTAAATTTAACAAATCTAGATTGGTAGTGCGCATAGACCTATGTCCAGAAAATCAGTTCAATGCATCTGCTTTAGAACCTATCAAGCTAGTAATCAATAATAATAACAGGAATGCAAAATACAGAATTTCTTTTTGTCTACTTCCCTCTCTTCAAGAGCTTAATTTTTAAAAGATCTTTACTTTGCCGCTTACTTTCCTGTTTTTTGTTTTGTCCGTATTTTATCTGAAAAAAAACCCAACCCACTGTTGTGGTGGTATGCAATTAAAGTGGGTTTTCTTGCCAACGTTAAAATGGAAAAACCTATGGAGGATCTTGCAGAAAATTGTGCTGAATATGCATCAACCAGCAAAATGCAGCGCAATTTGGTCATTAAACAATTGTTTTTCATTAGGGTTCAGTGTGGGCAATGATATTGAATCAATTGATAATGGTTATTGGTTATTGGAGCAATTACAACAGCAATAAAACGGACACGCGCCATTGTATACGTTTACGGACTATACTTAACACCACTGCTATGAGCTGTATGTGTAATTAAATAATGGAATAATAATGTACAAATATAATAAGAATTAAAAAGGGCAATATAAAAAAGAAGTTAGAATTCTAGGCTCACAGCCTCTAAGACCAGGTAATAACGGCATGTCAACTGCTTTATATATTCATGTGTATATTTTTTAAGAAAGGGTTGCCAAATAAAAAAAAATTCAACGTCATGGTCAGTTTCAATTGACGTGCCTTCAATTAAATCAACTTATATGATTATTTTTATTTCCCGTTAAGCATACAACTAATACATTCAGAAGGTTGGGGGGGGGGGGGGGGGGGAGGTTAGCGCTGTCAACTCAGTGTTGGTCTTCCCAGGCTACCTATGACATATTGTTACTATATTAATCTACTTCAATACAGTTCATCTCATCGTTTCATATTCATGTTTCACGTTACAATAGCTACTCATCCTATTCATTTTCTCCCAAGGCCCAGCTGGTCCATGGACCGGTAACTGTTTATTTTGTCACACAAGTTACGATGATCAGTTGGAGATAATGAACAGGTGTGATAACAAGGTGTGGTGTAAACAACAATGGCTGGTAGGCTGGTAAACTGGTAGGCATACATACCCCCTGGTGTACATAAGATAAGTGATGCACGTTTCGTGTTTAATCTTTTAAATGGTGATACAAGCAACAAACTTGGTATAATAATGCATAGTCCTATGGGTCCACCTTTTAAAAAAACCGTTAGCCATCAAACATTTCAAAATGGCGGCGATTTTTTTAAAAAAAAGATGACGGCCATTTGGAACATGAAAATACTATTTTCGCCATAAAATCTGACAGAATGGTCCGATTTAAATGATTTTAGTGTCAAGTTATGGTTATTAATATGCAGAAGCTGAATTAAGTCATGTTAAAATGGCAGCTTTTCTTTAAGATGGCCGCCATTTGGAGCACAGGGTCTGTATCAAGCTGCACGCCCACAATCTGGAGGAGTCAGTACCAGCTGCCAGGTAGAGCTTCCTCCAGAGGGCAGCCCTAGTCAGCAACCAACGAGTCTGGCTGAAGGATGTTTCCCACCTCCAGATAATATCAGCCTTTTCAAATGAGGAAATTAAAAGTAAATTACCATGGGGCCCCCTACTGCTCATTTACAAAGTAATGGTTCCTCCACAAGTTAATCTAGCAGATTTATTTTACGATTCGCACAGCATGAATAGTGTCCATTGACTACAAATTATCCGAAACAAAATACTAAGGAATAATATAATGTCCACTAATTAACCACGGTATAATGGCAAAAGAGGGCCTGAAACCCCCTTAAAGCAATCATTGAATTGAATATAGTTTTCAAAGCAAATATGAGTTAATAAATTGGGTGGCCGACCAGTCTCAAGCACTGGGTCGGCTCAGTGAAGTGATTTAGTCCTGGTAAAAAAATACTATTACCGTATTATTTATTATCTATGTCCTGATTCCTTTCCTAATATTAATTTCACATTCATTCCGAGAATCCATGACATCTTTCTATAATGTCATTAATGACATACAATTTCAAGCATGAAACTTAACAATTGCCATTCCCCATTCCCCTCAACCAGAAGCCATAATTTGATAAATGGTGCTTAAGATTTCAACGATTTGACACACCAAAACCCAAGTCAAAATGACCACAAGCCTTTTCTAAGCACACAAAAAGAACAGATTATTTACGACCGAGGTCCATATGTCCTAATATTAGTAGTGCATGTTTATAGCAAACCCTTATCTTCACTTAATATCGCCCGGGGCGGCAGTAACGCCACCTATTCTTCTCAAATATTTAGCCCAGATGTGCCAACACAAACACGTGATGGTATTTTACTGACCTCTGGTGTCAACCCCTGACACCACAAACTGACCCTTGAGTGACCGTTCATGCAAGTAGTGACCGAGGTGACCAGAAGGGGGCACTGGTGTCTTCAGGCTACCACGCAGCTCACGTCAGAGCAATTCTAGATTAATGTTTCTCTTTTTAAGCAGTTGGTGCTTTATGGAAGGAATGAGGGGGTACTTTGTACCAATGTGGGTTAATATTACATTAGTGCGAGTTCTTGTCATGGTAATGTTCACGACGATATTTAGGTTTGGAAGAGTAAATTTTCCAAATGCTCTCCCTTCCTCTCTATCTCTATTTCCTGGGTAAGATCATAAACTGCCTTCCCGCCCTTGATATAACCTTCAATGTGTTGATAAGGGCGTAAAGCAACCAATCTCACTCACTCACTCAACATTACAACATTTCTCTTTTTCGCTAAAGATTCAACTTGTATGTTGTATTTAATGATTTTTATTCAGCAAAGACATTATGAATTATACATTTTCTCAGTCAAGGCTGTCGGCTAGATTACTAAAGGTTGGAAAAAGTTTACACATATTCTCAAAATTACGTTGGAAATGAATTTTAAAAAGACAGATGTAGAGTATACAATAAGTTACACACATCAGAAACTGGTAAGATAACAATCAGAAACTGATAAGATAACAAAGAGAAAAATAATATACGATAGAAAATAAGAAACCAATAGGTACACAGGACTATGCCATTTAAATTACACAAAAAACTCAGACCAAAATAACTGGATATGATTAGGATTAGAAACATTTCAAGCCTCTATACCAGTTGCCATAATGTTACCTATCAGGGAACTAAAATATCCGTTACAGTCGGAAATATTGTGTGAGATTCAACTTACATTTACAAAAATCTATTAATATCATTACCGTAGCTGTAATCTCAGATTCATAAAGGTAGATCATCAGGCCATTTATTTTAGGCTCAAATGTGTGGTGTGTTACACAAAAATTAGTCATGAGTAAAAACCCAATACGGGAATTGTGTGATACCATCGCATTTGAAAAGATGAGATTAAGTGGATTCCAACGATGTTATCATTTAGGAAATCCAATAGTATTTTCGTGTGTTTATGTTTGAATTTTGTGTTATATTAGGTTTGCAATATTTCTGGGTTGAAAATTACTAGTAAAATAGATAAACATACTCCATAGTTATAGGATGCATATGTGTATGTATGTTTATTGTTTCTCTCCAGTTCAATACAGTTACATCAATAAATTCAATTCAATACCAGGAAATGGGTACCCCATTCTATGCTAATCATAGCTCTACAAGGAGGTCCCTTCGACCTTAATTATCATAATATTTATATTATTATATACAGTTAAGCTGTTTACAATTAAGCTTAGAGTTACATAGTTTGGAAGATTTGCGTGGTAGGACATAATAATACTGTTTGTCTTTGTTCTCTCTTTTCTTTGGCAGTATAATGCTGTAATTAACAGGTGTCTGTTACGACTATTTCCTGTTATTACTAATAGTTAGTTGATAGGAATGTTGACCTTAGGCGTCCAATCACTTACCTAGGCTACCATTCTTACCTGATCTGAGAGATCCTATATACTGAATTTGGTTTGGCTACTGCAGCACATGCCTTACCTGCAACCTCCCTGATCACGTGTAAGTTACCGCTCACTAATACCACGTAGTGGCAAGGCAAAGAATTACACTCTTTTATAATATCACTAGCAAAGTACCCCTCTCTCCCCACACTTCCCCCTCTCCCTCTTTTTCCTCCCCCTCTTCTCTGACTTTCATACCTGTTTTTCTCTCCCAACCCCATCTCCAATTTCCTCCCTCTCCCTCCCCTCCCCGCTTTCTCTCCCTCCCCTCTCTCCCTTCCCCTACATCCTGCCCCCTCTTCTTTCCCTCCCCCTCCCCCTCTCCTATTCCTATACCCTCTTCTTCACTCTCCCACTCCTCTGCATGTAGGACGGTCACCCTCTCTCTCCATACCTCCCTCTTTTCCCTCCCCTCTTCTCTTATATGATTTTCCAAACACAAACAACAGCAGAAGTAATATGTTTATTCCCCCTTAATTAGTTTTGATCTATGCCAACTGAAAATGCAACTTTAATAGGGTATGCATGTCCGACTGCGCATGCCTATTATAGTGCATGCTAGAATGGATTCAGTTCAAATCTGACATAAAAATATTTAGCAAAATCTTTATCAAAAGTGCAAGGATCTCTTTACCAGCATCATAGCTAGTGTAAATGATCTATAAAAACCAAATGCCTGGTGGGAAAGATGAAGTCTTGTAATATGGGAACATGTAAAACACTTGGCTATTTATATGAGATAAAAATTCCATGCTGAACATATATGTTTTCTACATCTTTTACACTAACATCTTTTACAATCCCATAATGATATAAGTGAATCATGCGGACATGCAAATCCCCTAAACATATTCCTTACTGCGTGAAATTCCCAGCTGGTAGCAATGGCCTATACACGCAATGGTGGGTAAGTATTTTTAATTTAATTTTTAAAAGTGTAAGAATTCACATACACACACTAGTTTCCTTTCCTTAGCTTATATATACAACGGGCCCATGCTATACGGATCTCCCTCGCCTTGTCTAGAGTGCCCCCAGAACTACAGCGCGGAGTAATACATTTTTCAAGGACTATTTCGTCGCGTGCCAGGATTCACAGAGAATGTCCCCACGCCATATTGACCACGTGATAAGCATCTGACCACGCATGCGCAGTCCATCACACTATCATGATCGGTAGATCTGGATACAGTCCGGCTCACTTAAGGACGTAGGGTAGTGTGTGTGTGTGCGGGGGGAAGGGGGGGGGGGGGTAACAGTAATAGTTGTAGTGGGTCTTGCCATGTAAAATAACTCTGGGTTTTGCAATAATCAGAAATCTGTAGAGAGAAAAGAGAACCCAGTATATAACCTAAACATCTATATGAGAGGCTTTCTTAAAAGCTCATGCAATGAAATAATATTTTTAAATTTAATCAGTTTTAACTTTTCATGGGGAAGTTGGGTGTCAAGCTCATGCAGTAAAATAGTATTTTTAAATCTAATCAATTTTCATTTTTCATGGGGAGAGTGGGTGTCAACTTGTATAATTATTATTATTGGAAGGAAGGGAAAAGAAAGGTATAGCGTGAATTCATGGAAGATTTACTTGACGAAAATCAATGTAAAATGTATAAACGTATAACAGCAGCAAGACATTGATCAATACAGTCATATAGGCCAAATAATGAGTAAATTTGATATGATTTTTAATACAGCTTTAAACAAAATAAATAAAAAGTAATATTTATGAAAAAAGATTGTATAATGAGGGGTGTAAACTTATATATATGAATATTAGATCAAGGAAGGGGATAATGGTATAGCATCAATTCATGGAGGATATTTCTGCACTTGGAGATCAATCAAAATAAGATAGTCACAAGATCCATCATAACTTAATGCTAGAGATATATCCGTAGACAATGTGGGTTATTAATAGCTATTGTGTGGTCACTGCAGGTCCAGCAACCAATTCGGATAGACACATCAATCTCAATCAAGTCAAACCGAGATGATATCAAGAAATTGGAAAAGAAATAAACAAAGACTTTATCCCACCCACTGAGCACTATCTTCATCCTATATATGCTGATTGATTGACTGGTTGATATTCTTTTATTTCCATTATAAGATAATATAGCGTAAAAGCAGTTCTTGATGTTGCCTTAACAGTATTTAAACAATAACTGGAATGTTTGCAACTGATTGCACTAAATACCATGTTTTAAACATTTTGATTGGCCACAAACATCTGAAGCATACTAGCATCTAGCACGCCTAAATAATTAACACCTAATCCACACACTTACTGTACATTACTTTATTTATTTATATCTAACACATTTTACTCCTTCAGGTATAGGAGAACAATGAACCTGACTTTTATACTTATGTCTGATCAAATATCCAGAATTGATAAAGGAAATATTCACCAGAAGAAGAGAACGAACATGTATCCGGAATACAAACAGTCCCAGAGGTAAAGAGATGATTTAAAACTAGATTTAAAACAGAATGAATCAATCAAGTATTTGCACAGGATTTGTTTCATGGAGGGAAAGCCCTTAAAATATAAGAAAAAAACTTTTTTTCACAATTCACCACTGACATTTCCATTGAAAATTAGCTTTAAATCATTACAGAGACCACTCACTCGTAGTAAATGAATATAATCACTTTCTGCCCAAAAGAACCTGATTAAGAAACCTAAATTGAAGTAAATTAAAGAAGTGATAGCCTATAGCTATCTTGGTGAAAAGAGCTACGAAGTTGCCCTTCTCTGTATCAACATTAACATCAGTAATAGCCAGGGCATCAATCAAGATGATATCGGCCTCTACCAGAGAAAATAATGGGCGGGGGTGTTTAGGGGCAAAGGGCATAGAAGAGCATTTATTATACGCATATTCCACTTGAGAGGTGCAATAAAGTGGGTGCGATAAAAAAAATTGTTATCCTATGTGTACGACAAAAATGCGTTGTCTTTTAGCATTTAGATACTTTATGAAGATTCAAAACCAAAAACAAAGGTTTATATTTCAATATTCTTTCACACTAGGGGCATACACTAATTAGGCTATATCGGTAGGCCTTCTAGTAAGTGAATAATTATTGGACTCGTCCAATACATATTCCATTAGGCCTACTAGCACCTAGTTCCATTCACTCCATATATTTCTTTTTTTTAACATAAATTAACTGGTAGTCCAGCAATATGTAGCTGCAATTTAAGGAGGCTGGCCACAACTCTTCACGAATCATATTGAGAAATGAAATATGAAAAGATGTATGTTGTTTGTTTTTAAGTATAAATCATTTCTGTCATTTCTGTCATATTATACGACATACCTTGGGTTTAATTCCCAAGCTAAATCTCGCACTTCTTTGTTTGTTGACAATTCCCCGACGGTCCGGTGTTTCAGGCTAATACATGGGAATTTCTGTTCAAATCAATATGTAAAAGGCATGTAAAGGCTGTAGAATTGATTAGAAAAGTATTTTCTATGTCTGGCCTATCTAACTTAGAGTTGACAACAGCAAACAACGATGTAAACAGTCAAATTTACAGCAAACTCGACCTCTGACTCAACCTTGATGTGACACTTGCAACATTGTCTACCAAAAGATCGAGTGCAGGGACCTCCAATATATTTGACTGTTTTGTAATCTAAACTGTTATGAGAATATGATATGTGAATTTGAAAGAAATCTGATGACCTTTTACTGATGAAATATGCGAAAATGTGTAGAATTAGGCCTATGACACTTTTCCATAGCTGCCTAGAGTAAAGCTTCCTGCATTAGTTCGACCCCACAGTGGGGAAATAAATATGGGGAGGCCATTAATAAATGGCATTTTTGAATTCAGGACACTTGAAACTATCACTGGAGCAATTTTGGGGAAAATCTAGGCTAATGACTTTTCGAAATTGTGGCCAGCCTCCTTAAGTTCAGTAAGAAGGTGGTACCCTCTTCCTTAAGTCTACCATTCGCCATTGTTCTTCTATTAAGGAGATAGGACAAGAACACCTTCCGTCTGCGCGAAACTATTTCAATAGTGATTTTAATTCTAAGTGGCCACGTCTGTCATTTAGACTATAGCCTTGAGGGTAGCAATGAAACTGGATGATTCCCTGTCTGGGTGTTATTTCTTCACCTCTGCTGTCAATAAAACTGACACAGGGCCTGATTTTCTCTTTTTGTCACCGTTACAACCCTTCCCAACACGCAGACGTATTGTAACCAGATCGAATTAAAGGAACAATTGCTGTCTCTTGCCACGGAGCTTTGCCTCTAGGCTGCTTTTACCAGTGAAAAGTGTCAAGCTAACACTAGATAATTATTTTCTAGCACCTATTCACGCTCGCTGCCCCTCCTCGACTCTGATTTGCTGTCCGCAGGCATTCTAAGTGGAGAAAACCTCCTATTATCGCTCATCGACATCGTGGTTGGAACATATTTGCCCTAGCGGTGGCTGACGGAACTAAGACAAATGGTCATTGCAGTAGCGAATGGCGGAGACCTAATAAAACTTAAATTGCTAAATGACATGGTTCTCTAGCGGTAATTAAGCGTAAAATTGGCGGGAAATTTTGGGTAAATGGTTGGTTTTATGCTTGGTTTAGTTGAGTTATGCTTGAGTGATTTAATGTTCAAGGACAGGTGGCGTGACCGTGGGTTTATGACTTACTTTAAACAATGAGAGAAAGTGGAGTGTGTCACGCCTATGTCATGTTAACTTTTTTTATATATTTTTACGGTTGTTTCAGACGATTCGATCTGGTATGTGACTCATATTGCAATATCCAGAATTAGTGTGGGTGTGGGTGTGGGTGGGGGTGGGGAATGATTACCTACCAGAACCAAGATTTTGATGTCTAGTTCAATTTACCAGCTAATTTGCGACAAAAAAATTCATTTGAGGGTTTTCACATACTCCAACCCAGCCAAAAATCACTCATCTACTATCACCAATTAAACAACTATTGGTACTGCATTCATCCTATAGAGTCAGCTTCTTCTATTAAAGCTCCATTCCCAGCTAATTTCTATACAAATCTCAGTTTTCACTTGTTAAGCTAACTAGTAGGCCTACACTGCCCCACCTTATCCCAATCGTTAGGGTTTCTTTCTTAAGGTTGGAGTTTAATATTTGAGAAGAAATACTCGTCCTCCCGTACTAGTAGCTACTAGTGGTCACCAGTGTGACCTCCTTAGTCAACAGTGTGACCTCCTTAGCCTTGTTCCATACAGATAGTCGTTGATGGGGAAAATTCGTAGGCAGACAGAGAGAAACATGTGGCTTGATGTGGCACAGAGGCGCCACATGTGACCATTCAGTGCATCTACAGAACTGTAGATACATATCCCTGTTTGTTCCCGATCATAAAAACACAGAATTTAGACATTAATTTTACTTTTCATTGAAACAGAGATAGATAATATTGAGTTTGGGAACTAATATGAATGTAATTCCAGAAGAACCACTCGATCTTAAATCCTGGGAATGCAGCTTTAACAGCCTGAAAATGCCATAGTAGGCCTAACAGCCGGAAGAACTGGATCTTATCCAGAGGCCAATCTACCAATTCTGTCATCCTCCTACATAATATTATGTAGAATTTTGGCAAAATAAAGTAACGTTATTATTCAATTTAAATTCAAAAGAGGAGCAACCTGCAATTTGCATGTCTCACTGCCCATGTTTATTACAGTGGATTCAGTTCAAATCTGACATACACATTTTCAGGCAAGGATCTTTTTACCAATATCATAGCTTGTAAATGATATTTAAAAACTATATGCATGATTGGAAAGATGAAGTCTTGTTTTATGAAATCATGTAAACCACATGGCTATATTTGCATGAGATTATTGTTACATATTCCATGCTGAACAAAACAGGTTTTCTATAGATTTTACACTGACATACAATTCCCGTAATTCTATTTTTTATGTATTTTTATGTATTTTCATGTATAACTAGTCACTCGACTTTTCAACCGCCATGTTTAGCCAAAGGTAGAACCCTAGATATTATTCCAAATTAAGGTAACCGCTGGAAGATATGCGTCGGACATAAATCTGATGCATAAGCATGTCGACCTATTTGTCTGCAACCGACTGTAACTGTACTTAATTTGGACAAATAAAAGATTATCTATTCTATTCTATGCGAATCAAGATTCAAGACGGCCGACAAGCAAATTCTCCTATTAATCAATGACTCTAATATTTTTTGATTTAAAAATATTTTGAAACTGAACGAATTCAGAAGCACACCCAATTGAAAATGGTAATCTATCACATTATTCGCTTATTTTGTGGGTCTGTACGTATGCATTTTGCGCGGACATCAATTGATGAATATGAGTTGATGAACTTCTAAAAAATCTTTACCAATTGTGTAAGGGTATGCTCAATTGGTGACATTATGGTGACAACAAAACTACAGCGGCCGGAAAATTCTTATTTTGAATTCGTCATATTTTGATAGTCGTCATTGTCTGTGCTCTTATACTCTTGTAAATCAGCCTGTCCCTTCTCGTCATGGATATAATTTCACGATTAAAAAAGCTTTTTAAAAAAGGGTTGATGCATGGGTGAAATTCTAGCAGGAGCAAAAGCCAAAAGGAAGCCACAGAGTTTTGAAGTGGACATGTTTTGTCACATACTACTCTCAAACCTTTATCAATTTTTACTTTTATTTTTATTGATAAAACCCCTGATTTGTCCAAGGCTATCCTTGATTCACAATAATAATCATTGAAAGTGACGAGTGCTTGTTTCTCTTAGCAGGGAATTCCGGATGAAAACTAATTATCCCTGTCGAGTACTGCACTTGATCCGGATGATTCATTCAAAAATGTACCATTTTTTAAGCTTTTCAACAAGATTTAGAATGTGCACAAATGGATATCTTGACAGCAATCACCAGGTATCCAGACTCATCCAAATTCATTAAAACCTTTCAAACTAACAAGATGGCAAACTGTAAAAAAGTCTGAAGCCTTAATGATACATATTTTCCATTTTAATATTCCTCATTCACACACACTTCACTTGTCACAGTTATAAAATATAAAATTCTCCCACTTTTTCCAGACGCACATCTGTGTCACTTTCCTGGATTTCAATTAGACTAGCATCACTTCCATACAATTCCCTTGAAAATCAGAAAAAAGAACAATCTGCAGACGATCCGGCTTCATGTTCATAACAAAAGGCTACACCAGCAGCAAGGGGATTATTATATTTGTCTCTCCCTCTCTTTCTCTTTTCTTTCTCTCTTAGAGGATTTTTACAAGACGATTATCATTTTAAAAAACATAATTACATGTCTTCTGAGCGCGCCCGCCGCTTGGCACACTGACAATAGACTTCATATTAAATCAGCACGCACAGCGGAAGCTGCGTCATACGCATGCGCGCCGGAAGTATAAAATATGTGCGTTTCCTGGACGTGCTTGGTGTAAGAAATGAGAATAGGAGCATCCAGGCCATGGCTGGGTTATAGTGCGGTGGCGGTACAGGGGGGACTTAGGGACCCCTCACTTTAGAACGGCGCATATAATATATATGTTTGGGTTAGGTCGTCAGAAAATGTACAATTCAGACATTCTGAAACCTAAAGTAGGGATTTCTTATTCAACTGGCCTCTCAAAGTGGCAATCGTTCAAAGTGTTTCTCTCGTGTGCTGCATGAGGAGTCTTGCCCAGTTGGAACTGTCTATATATATATAGGCTATCTATTATTCCCAAATTTGTTATCTATTATTATAAAAAGGTAAGAAGCAATTCCTTGCCAACCCATCGATGAACAACCCCACCCCACCCCTTCACCAATCCCCACCCCACCCCCACCCCATTAATCCGGCAGTAGGAGGGTGGTATCGTAGCAGGGTCGTACAATTACCCTCATTTAGCTCTGGAATAATAACAGGGTGAAATCACGCAGGTCATTAGAAAGTGAAATTATAAAGAAACTCTACATGACAAGGAATGTCTCTTGCATGTGGATAGGAATAATGAAACTGTATCTGTAGATCTGATTCTAGGAAAGTCTGTTCAATTTGTACTGTGATGTATTGTCTCTTTTTAACATCAACATTTTGTATCCATAGTATGCAATATTTCTAGCCAGAAGGTCAATCTCATGTACGTTTTCTTTGAAACCAGAAAAGGTCAGATTGGATTGGATTACCAATGCATCTGAATGTATTATTTATTCTGTCATATCTCCATTACAAATTAATTAAATACAATTGGCAGCGTTGATGATGAAGTTGAAATACCACGCATATTTGGTAGCAGAACATGTGTGTTTTATATATGTGTAGAACCCTTTCAAATCCAGGAAAATAATGCCATGTCAATAGGCTTTTCTGTCAGGAGGTATGCTGAGTGATCTATGGCTATAGATATTCCGTAGTGTCCCTGCGACAATAACAACATGTGTTTTCTGTCATAAGTTCACAGATTTTGATTTTATATCGCCTTTTGAAAGTACATATCAACCACTTAACCTGAATTTGAGGGGAAATCAAAAAAGGTTCAGGTTAACTAAAGTTCAGCTAAAGCGAACCAATATATTAAGTAGGAAATATGCAGGGATTTACAAAAAGTTCAGTTTCACTTCAGTTTCAAACTTACAGAGTAGAGTGCAATCCACATAAGTTGATGAGGCGACGGACATGTGCACGATCCAATTAAAGCTGCATTCTCAGCTAATATGACAAAATAAATTTTATAAAATTTACTGATATTATGACTTATAGGACTGGATTTATCAATATGCTGCTGCTTGTATATACATATGCATAAATACAAGGGCCCATATTTGGGCAGGTCCTCCAAATACAAATAAGAACAAAAACAAGTGGACAGCATTTTTTTGGATACTGTTTATTTCTCACCAATTTCACATATTGTGATATGCTAAACGTATCACAATACGAGAATTAGTGCGGAATAATAAGAATTACATCAAGATAAATGGAGAAAACTACTCATTACACTATTCCTATATTCATAAGTTATTCAGCTTAAACTTTGTCATCCAACTATCAAAACATCAAGATTTACATTCCCGATTCTCATTTTCTCATGCCATATCCTACAAACAAGCATACCACAAGTCCGTAAATATAAAAGCAAATAGGTCATAATTACTGTTACACACCGTTTTTGATACAATTTTATCAAGATGCTGCCATTAGAGGGTGGGATTGGGTAATAGTACAGAAATGAGCAGATCTTCCTGACAAACAATAATCAAAGATGATTTGACTTTGGTGTTTTGCTGCAGGGCTTCGTAATTGTCAACATTATATTTTGGTGGCCCGCCGAAATCCTTTGCTGTAGTTGGTATACTTATTGTCGCTCACCCGCGCCCGTTTCCTCTCGATTCAACTTAAAATGTTTGTATGTATAAGCATATAACAGTAGCAAAATGCTGATAACTTCAGTCATATCTATAGGTTAAACAATGAGTAAATGTGGTAAGATTATTTTTTGTTGAACATATGGAAGTTTTAGCTTAGACTGTAGCTTTAAACTAAGATCACTGTTAGGTACAAAAGCTCCGATGAAGCACTTGGGATCTGACAGTGCATGAAATCACTAATCTCTAGCATTAAATAACCTTCAGTATTATTAGTTACCTGGGTCAGATATGTGATGTTACCACACTCTTAGACTTTGAAGTTCTCTGAAACAACTACGGGATGCAGAAGACACACGAAGATTCATTGTCTAGAAAGGGAGCTGGAAATCTGGAATTATTTCCCACATTCCGAGGTGATGATAACAACATGTATGCCATGGTTTAATTTAAACTTACCTTGGTCGGTACAGCTTGGAAGAAGATATGCAAAAATAAGCATGATTACCGATTTCGCTGTATAGGGAAGCAGTAGCACCAACGCCAGCAGCTGAAAATACCACGCATAGACACATAGACTTCAAAATGTTTAATAGAAGAAAATAATGAGGGAATCTTTGGATGTTTTTACATTAATACAAATAAAATATAAAAACAACAATATAATACCAATTATTTCTAAGAGTGAACTTGTGGTCAAGACACCCGATACTGTAATAAATGGTTAACCCCACCACACCTTTTCCCCCCTTTACACCCCTCCCTCCCTGCCCGCTTCCCTCCTCATACCTCCGCCCGAGTGCGTTAAATCAGGGCTTACATGATGGTGGGTGGAAATGACCGTGAAAATGTTCATGCGAGTCAATCACTGGCCGGCTATCTATTGTAGTCGGTGGCGGTCATATCGGTGCGATTAGCTTGCGACTTGCGACATGTTGAGACATGTGAATGGTTGCGGTTTTGGTTGCGGTTACATGCGACGTTAAACAGCGCCGCAGAGTAATGACGGGGTGGGGGGTATCGGTCATCGCTAATATGACGTACCATGACGTCGTGACGTTTTGACGTTCAAGGTCATGACGTCCAAGGTCACGACTGGTCACGGTGCCGTGATTAAGTGTGGGTTATCAGTATGGAGTGGGAAGTGCAGGTGGGATCACTTTTTCAGCTGCGGAAGAGGGCTAGGCTATCCAATATATAATTCCCAAATGTTAAGAAAGAATGTAAAGAATAAAAGAAATAAAATTTAATAAATTTATTAGTAGTAAAAAGAAGCCCAAATATTATCGAGTAATGGATGGAATATGTGTAATATTTATTATTTTTAAGAACATGCTCTGATTAACGGACAGGATACTGACAGAGTCCGGACAGAATCTCGTCTGTTGTTATGGTCAATTATGCTTATATTTGGGGTTTTCTGAACAGTTAGGCCTACATTTTGTAAATTATCATTGTCGTAGAATGAATAAGATAACTCATTTGTAGGCATATTATTTTTTTTTATGGTTCAGGCAAGGCTTTATTCCCCCATACAGGTCCACAGGGAGTGACAATCTTACCCAGCCCACTGTAGGCATATTATTAGTTATTTTATTATATATCCACGAGTAAATTCATTTCAATTTCTTCATCAACCAGTCATTCACTCGAGCATTTGATAGGCCTATTAATAACGTAAAGGCCAATAACCATCCTTACTCATTATCGTCTTTTACAATAGATTTTGTTAAAAGCAACCAACCCACAACCCACATTCAGGAAAATCAACAGGTTAATTATGTAAGTGTTAACTTGTATAAATAATATAGATCGGACTTCCGGTTTGACCAGGATGGAGTACAGACCCTGTTGAAAGAGAGAGCTTCGAAATTTTCTTTTTTTCCAGGTTGTAACCAGCAAGGCAGAAAGTTAAACAGTGGATAATCTGGGGAGTTACTCAGAGAACCTCTAGGAAAAGTTTAAAATCAGTTGGAATCGAACTATATAGTTTAAAAGGACTTTTCGTGTGTACGAACAATTAGCCCGCCAAAGAACGGACCCTTCTAGCGTGGAGAGGGATTATCGCCCACGGGAATCGACTATCGATAATCTGGGAGATAATCGTCTACAGTGCCTGGAACAAAAAAATACTCTTGGAGAACAAATAAATCAGGAGAATATAGGAATAAGATATCAGAACAAGCGGATTAGCAACATAAAAACACATAAAAGACTACTTCAGTGAAGTGAGGAGATTAACCCAATACGCGGGAAGGAGGATTAACCGCCATCCCGGGACGTGGGGGCTTTAAGCTTAGTGCTGGACAGAGCTTAACTGAAACCTTGACGGTAATCTTTGTGTAATTCATAAAAGCTAAAGATAAATGGAAGTTGATTCTAAGTGCATCGGTTAAAACATACGGGTGGACTTACAGATTATCGAATAATCCTAACATGGACTAAGACACTACCAAGCAGGAGGAAAATCGTGCCGCCACCTGGTGTAAACGAGCAGTACTGAAAAGGTTGGAAGACGAACACGGAACCCCGCTGCAAAGCGAAGCGGTAGTCATAAACAAAGGGGCTGGAAAGTGAGCTAAGAACTATCTGGACTCTCCGAAAACAGGAAAGTATTAGTAAATCGGTGAAAATCTGTAATAGGGACATGATGAAATGACTTTAAAAACCCATAAATAAGAAATAACCCAAAAAAGTTATAACCAACCGAGGGAAATTCTAAAACCGGAAGTTTCAGTCCGCCATCTTGGCAAGGACGGTAAAAGAGTGAAAGTATATAGAGATAGACTGAGCACAGACCGTACGTAACCGGTTCAACGTAAGGGTTACCGCGCTGGACATGACAACGCCAGAAAAGGTTGCCAAAATAGATTTAGGCAAGAGGAAACTTGATTCAAGCCCCTCGGAGGGAAAAAGTAAGTCCCAAAGAACTAACAATATGCCTCCGAAGGAGGAGAAGGACAAAAAAGCTTTAAAACCTGCAACAAGAACCAGTAAGAGTAGATCGAATGCAAGTAAAAATAGTGAGAACAGTGTAGAAGAGGAAAAGATGGAGGAGGATCGTCAAGATCTAGCCTTAAATGAGGCTATCGACGCCTCCCCTATGAAAGCTGATAATCCACTAGCATCATTCGTACAGCAGATGGTTAAGGACCAAAAGGCAGCAAACAAGTTGGCAGCAGAAGCCTCTGAAAAGGCTGAAAGAAATTTCGAAGCACTCTTTGGTAAGCTTGGAGAAATAGATGTAATGCACATAAGGCAAGATAAGATCGAAGACAAAGTGGAAACTATTGACAGGAGGGTTGATGATATCCAAGAGGATAATACGGCCAGAAACCTGGATATAGAGCAAATGAAGAAAATGTTAAACGCTCATGAAGAAAAAATATCAGCTGCGGAAGCTGGAATTAGACCTAGTATCACAGATACAGATGACCTGAAGCAAAGAAGGCAAGAGATAAGGAGTGATCAAGAATTTATCGACAGTGAAACTAAAAAATTGGAAAAGAACCTGCTCTTCATGGGGATTAAGACAACCGAAGACGAAGATGTGTTGGAGAAAGCTCTGTCCTTTATAGGAGAGTCTCTAGACCTCGATAACATCGAAGTTAAGAGAGCATATAGGGTAAATAACAGACCAAATGCCCCAATGAAAGTCGAGTTCCAGACACTGGAGGATGCTCAATCAGTTTGGGCGGTAAGAAGGTGCTTGATTCCGGATAACATCAAGAAAGAAGACTACAAAGGCCCATATTTAAAGAGAGATCTGCCGTGGATAGTGAGACAGAGACAGACGAAATTAAACCTAGTCGCCGATGCTGCCAAAGCCAAGAACTACGAGACTAGGGTTGTTAGAGGGTGCATCTTCATTGATAATGTTCCATATAGGCACGATCAACTCAACGGTGTTCCAACAGAATTATTGCTGTCACAATTATCAAAACAAGAAAACGACAACGCCTTCGTTTTCTTCTCTGCTTCCAACCCACTATCGAACCACTATAAGGCCCCAATCTCAATGGACGGACATATATTCCACACAATAGAACAATACCTGCTATATCACAGAGCTATAATTGGAGGGGACACGGAGAAACCAGCACTGGCCCTTAATACCATCGATCCAGTTCAGTGCAAAAGGTATATGTCACAGGTGACTACAAAGCTCGAGGACTGGGACCAACATAAGGAAGAAATAGTGATGAAGGCACTAAGAGTAAAGGCCAAAACGCATAGGAATGTGCGAGATTACCTTCTTAGTACCGGCAAGAAGACTCTAGGAGAAGCAGCTCCTACCAACAAGATATGGGGCATCGGCATGGGTCTCCAAGACCCTAACGTTCTCAATACCTTCGCCTGGCCACCCAACGGTAACCTGATGGGGAAATGCTGGACCAGAGTCAGGAATGCGATCCAAAGATCCCTGGAAGAGGAAAAGAAGAATATCCCAGCAGACAAGAAAGATGAAGCTGTAGGAGGAGCACTATAAGTAAGAACCGATAGTAATGGTGCAGAGAGGCGTCTACCCCCAACAATGGAGGAAGACGGAAATGATCTCTCAAGAACTGCTATTAAATTTATCTCAATTAATATAAATGGTCTAGGTGAAGTAAAAAAAAGGAAAGCCGTATTCGACGGATATAAAGACAGTACAAAAACAATAGTAGCAATACAGGAAAGTCACTCATCTCTCACTAAAGAAGTAATTTGGAATTCGCAGTGGCCTGGTCAAATATTTTACTCCCACGGGACAACAGCGTCGAAAGGTGTTCTATTTCTCATCTCAAAAGATTTAAAAAATATGATAATTGATCATGGAAGAAGTGAAAATGGTAGATGGATATATGTCAATATTAAGTATAAAAATGTAAAAACATGTATATTCAATGTGTATGCCCCGAGCAGTGGTATTTTTGCTGAACAAAAAGATTTCTTCACTGAAATTAAGGGTATTGTTGAAAACCAAGAATATGACCAATTGATGGTAGTAGGTGATATGAATATTGATACGTATTATAAGCCTAATACACAGCAGAGTGTTATGTTGGAAGATTTCATTAGAGACCTAGATTTATGCGATATACATAAAGTCAAATATAAGGGTGCCCCTCCCGTCACTTGGTACAGAGCTTTACAAACGTCACGTTTAGACTACACCTTTGTGTCAGAAAATATTATAAATAAAATAGAGAAGTGTATTACAAAATCGAGTATACACTCGGATCATATGGAGGTAATAACATATTTGCATACTGGTATGATTCCAAAGGGGAAGGGGTATTGGAAGTTCAATACTCAACTGTTATACAATGAAGCCTTTTGTGGGCAGATTGAAGAAACTTGTAATGATGTTAAAAATATGTACTTAAGCCATAAGCTAAGATGGGAATTTTTTAAATTAAAGGCCAGGGACCTGGCCATAAGAATATCCTCCAAGCTAGCGAGAGAAAAAAGAAATAAATATAACTCTCAGAAACAAAAGTTGAAGGTTCTAGATACAAAGAAAAGGCTTAATCCCCAAGAAGTCCATGAAAGAAATACTTTAATATCTGAGTTAAGAGAAATGGACTTAAAAAAAGCTGAAGGAGCCCTAATAAGATCTAGGGCGAGGTGGTCGGTAGATGGAGAAAAACCCACAAAGTACTTTTGCGCCTTAGAAAAATATAGGGCTGAAAAAAAGGTAATAAATATGTTGAATATAAATGGTGAAAACTCTTGTAACCCAGAAGAAATATTGAAAGAAGGAGAAAACTTTTACACAAAATTATATAGAAAAGGTGAAGTTGAGCCTGCTAAAGTTGAAGATTTTTCTAACCCGGACGATTTTGTCCAGATCGACGAAACTGAAAATGACTTCCTAAGTAGAGAATTCTCAGAGGAAGAAACTAAAAATATTGTAATGTCTATAAAAAAGAATAAATCTCCAGGGTGCGATGGATTCCCCATCGAGTTTTATCAATATTTCTGGGAAATGATCAGTTGTATTTTTCTCCCAATGATGGAGCAATGTTTCGAGGAAGGTGAAATGACTGAGGAACAAAAGAGAGGTGTCATAAGCGTAATACCAAAAAATGGGAGTGATCCTCTGTTTATAAAAAATTGGAGACCCATAACATTATTGAATGTGGACTATAAGATTATGTCGAAGGTATTAGCCATGAGACTAACACAATTTCTGCCTCAATTAATTAATAACGACCAGTATGGTTTTGTAAAGGGCAGACATATCAGCACAGCAGTTAGGAAATTAGACGATATCATATCCTTATTAGAGAAAGAACAAAAACAAGGTTTAATAGCATCGCTCGATTTTTCTAAGGCTTATGATTCTATTGAATGGCCTTTCATGAGAGCTGCCTTGGAAGCACATAGTATCAATGATAAATTCATTGGCTGGATAGAAGCTTTATTTTATGGTTCGAAAGCTACCTTTATTAACAATGGGACTTCTTCTGAATGGATTAGCATCCAAAGAGGAATGAAGCAGGGAGATCCTATTTCGTCTATTCTGTTTACGATAGCTATAGAAAAACTGGCTGGAAAAATAAGGAAAGAAGATAATATTCGTGGCATTACTTTAGCTGATACCCAATCAAAACTTGTACAATTTGCAGACGATATCTCAATAACTGTGTGTGATGAAAAATCTCTTGTTAAAACTATTGAGGTAATTGACGATTTTTACTTAGCCTCAGGATTGAAATTGAACACCTCAAAGTCCAAAGGCTTCAACATCGGTGATATTGTTATATGTGACCCTCGATTAAAAGAGATTGAATGGGTGAACAAAATGAAGGTACTCGGTATAACTTTAATGTACCCAAGAAATGAAAAAATGTTGTATAAAATTAATAGTGAAGAAAGCATTACGCGAGTGAAATCTATTATAAGTGGATGGAATAATAGGTTCTTAACCTTAAAAGGTAAAATCCTTATTTGCAATGTATTTCTCATGCCGATTTTTCAACATGCGATGTCCTGTATTTCCTTTGGAAAGCCTCTGATAAAAGAGATTAACGACATTATTCTAAGGTTTATTTGGAAAGGCCCTCATTATAAGATTAGTGCCCCCTTTCTGACACAGTCAATTGAAAATGGTGGCTTAGGGCTAAGACTTCTGGAAGAAATCTACGAAACAAATAGATTAATGTGGATCAAGAAGCTTCTCCTAGGGCATAATTCGCCTAGTTTTAAAGCACTAGAAGAATATCATGGAAGAGACGTTGGAAATTTAATGGTGTCAAGATCCAAACCAAAGAAGGCCTTAAATAACTTTTATGTAGAGTTGTTTGAAATTTGGAACAGATATTATTATAAATTCGAGCCAAAAAATGCAGATGAAATCTTAAGAGAGAGGTTGTGGCATAATAGACTCATTAAGAGCAAAGGTGAACAGCTGTACTGGAAAAAATGGAAAGACAGAGGTATCACAGCTGTCGGTGATGTTATAAATGAACATGGAGATATGATGTCAATGAATGAATTAATACAGAACTATGCTTTTTATCCTGCTCGCGCACGTTGGAAAATATTGCAAGAGGTTATCCCAGTAAAATGGCTAAATGCTTTGAAATGTCAAGGAGATAGGCCTCAAAGAGGTACCCTGAATATTGAAATTGTAGGTACGCAGGTGGACATTCTGACTTGTTATTCAAAAACTCTTTATAATAATTTAGTCCTAAAAAGGAAGGTTAAAAGAGAGAAGCTAAACAGCTGGCAGGAAATTTTAAAGTTAAATGACCAGCAGTTTCGAGGAATTGACTGGAAAAAGGTCTTTAAACTGCCGTATGAAGTGTCTACAGAGACCAGGATACAAGCCTTTCAGTATAAAATTTTACATAAGACCATCACTTGTAATAAATATTTGTGTGACATAACGATAAAGAGGTATAGAAAATGTAGTTTTTGTGTTGATGAGGATGATTTAGCTCACTTTTTTGTGTTATGTAGAGAAACCTTTGACCTGTGGAAAATTGTATATCGTATGATTTACGATTCTGGGTACTTAAATGTTAATGCAAAAAATAAGGTAATATTACACAAGAGCAGAAATGAATATGTGATAAAGCTGAGCGATGTACTGTTAGGGATAGAAAATACAAATATCAATACAAAAATCATCAATTGGATCTTCCTACAGGTAAAAGCCTTTATCCATAGACAAAAATTGTTCGAAAGAGGTAATTTAAACCCTAAGCATGCCTTATACCAATTAAGAATACGGTGCAAAGTGATAATTAACTCGCATAAAATAAAGAAGGTGAGCAAAGAGGAGAGCAGGCTCTGGAGAAATCTAGAAGCCGACATAACAGAAAATATTGAATTGTTGTAGAATAGAAGTAAAATTAAATATATCATGTAGTACATATGTATGTGTAAAAATGAGATAGACCTAAGTTCAAAGGAAGAAAAGAAGTTAAAAGGTATGATGTATAGCCAGCAAGTGGGGCCACCTGGTGGCTTGTGGATGAAATAATTACTTTATAACTTTCGCGATAATCATACGGTTAACGCTAGGTGCTACCTTTTATCATTGTAGAAGCCAAGATGGCAGGATAGAGTTCAATAAAGATGTTTGAAAAACAAAAATAATATAGATCGGGCACAATGAAAAACATTTCAACAAACTTGTGAGAGGGTGACTGGAACTTTCCTTAATGTAATAAAATCTTGTTAAAACAATTCTTGCTGAGCTCGTGTCCACCTGAATTATGAATAAATAAGATAATAAGCAAATGGCTAGACCTAGGTGCACTCTCCTGACCCAAGTGACTCGTGCTGACTCCTTGTGTCCATTAACGTCTGCAGGTGTCTGATTAGCTGGTGTAGGTCATGTGATTACGTCCGTAGGTGTCTGATTGGTTGGTGTAACGTCACGTGACTAGTCTGACGTCAGGGGAGCCTCCATTCTCCCTACCTCACATTCGTCCATTGCATGGTTAATTATGCTTAATTAATTACCACGCTCTGACCTAGCACTGGTCTAGTTGAAATAGTAGAAATTTGTGATGGGTCAAGGGAAAGGGGCGAGGGACTTCACCACATTAATCCACTTCAAGACATTGATAACGTTCGTATAAATGTGAAAATAAGATCAAAATATGGGAAGGTCTCGAAATGTACGATTTGAATTTACAAACTCCATTATACCAGCCAGAATTTATGAACGAATATGAGGGCATGAAGTCATTTATTTACATTAAAATAAATTCTAACTTTTCCTTAATTCCAATCTATTTCAATTTCTTCCAAAAATGTGTCATGTTTTTGACAAACTATAGAAACGCCAATTAATTTTGGTATCTTGTCCAATATCCATCACTATTTTAGATTGATTCCTGACGTCCCTCACACCTACCTCCCCCTGTAACCTATTGTCGGAAACAATTCCTATCTAGGCTCAAAGTCTCTCATGTATGTCAGTGATTGGACTCCTACTGCCCTAATGACTGTCCTGGCCCTGGAGTAGGTGTATTAATGGGATTATAATGGCACTTTGTGGTTTAGAGCTCTGCACCTAGACTGAATTTCTTGCTCTCGCTTATTTCTCTTTTATATTTACATTTATTTTGCATTATTATACACCCATTACTCTGAAAACAACGTATCTAGACTCAATATTTTTCTATAGAAAAATATCGAGTTATTTATCGAGTTAACAGATTTATTATACATGCTTTCAATCATGGAAATATATTTTCATGATTGAAAGCATGCCTAATAAATCTGTTAACTAACTTGTACGTTTCAGTTGCTTAGAATATTCCAACTGGTGCAATATTCACGCTCCTTCAACCAACTCGTTAGTTAACCTGTATTTATTCAATATATGATATACCTATATATTCACATGTGACTCCTTTCAAATGCCGACCCCCCCCCCCCCTCCCGCCCTCTCTCTCTCTCTCTCAACCTCTCAACCTCTCTCACGCATACACACGCGCGCCGGACAAAACTATTCTGGATCCCTGTGGAAAGGCCAACACGCTACCCCGTCAATGCTATTAGCAGTGTCATTTACGACTCTCGCTGTACTCAATAATCGGCCAAATATATAATTAACTTATTGTGTTATCAAGTGCACTCAGTTCACATTCATTAAGCATGTAGAGAACCTGGCGCATCTGTATTTGTATGGGTATTGATTCGTTTGTTTATTCCTGTGGAAAACAAATCAATGTTTCAATATTCTAGTATTCTAAAAGATACTATTAGAATTGTCTTCCTATACATTGAATTGTATGAAAGAATTTATATTTTCCCCGCCTTATGTCATATGATATGTCAGCAATTTCGCCACTCATGTCATAGGGGGCACCACTGATCCAGAAATAAACCGGTTACCAGTGCTCAGTCCTTCCTTCCAGTATGCTACCCAGAGAAATATACGCGCATTTCCTATGAACTAGTTATATGGTAACTTTTCGTGTAAAATATAATTATTTGGCCCAAATGGATATTTTAACTTCTTGAATAGGAAATGGTTTCTCACTTCAACAGCAACAATTACATACGAGATGTGGGTGTAACAGTAATCAATCTAAATCTAATTATTTGTGATTTTTGCATTAGTACAAGAAGTTCTTGACAGACGTACGAAAGATTTTTTCACATATTATCTCGAATTCTTCTTTACTATCGATTTTATTTAATCCTGCAGCTGGTTATATAAAACATTTAAAAAACAATCATGGCAACCAGCAGGCCCCCTTAATGAATTCCCACATGCTTTATTAAATTAAAAATTACAATAACAAAATAAACATTACATCGTGAACCCAAATAAATCCCAGCTAAATAAAATATCATGTGCCAGTACCCTAAAATGGAACTTTAATTCAGCACAAAAAAAATAACATAAAATTCTGACTAAAGAACTATCATATAAAAGTAAAACACAAGAATGAAGTACGTTGTTGAAATTAATCAAAGAGACCAATCAGAGATTGAATTAACTTTTGTATATTTGGTATTCAAGTTGCAATAATGCTGATAGGGTAATTAAATAAATGCGTCAAAAAATGCTATTCATGATTTTTTTTTCAATAGTACATGAAACTCTTGTCAAACATATTCATGAAAGATATTCTCACATATGGTCTCGAATTCTTCTGTGCTATTGATTTGATTTAATCCTGGTTATATAAAACATTTAAAAAGAGAGAGAATCAATCGTTACTTAAATGGGAACCACAGACGAACATTAACCTACATCATGAATCAGAATGAATCGCAGATAAATAAAATATCCTGTACTGTACCTCAAAATGGGACTTTTGTTCATCGGGAAAAAATAGACAAACATTGGAAAGCTAATGAAAGGAAGAGAATCAATCACTACAACTGGTATACCACCCATAATGGCGCCCAAACATGACCTAATTACGCCAAACATGACCTATTTAAACATTACGTCACAAACCCGAATAAATCAAGCGCTGAACCTGACATCGCTATTGTTGCTTTCTATAAAAACCGCTAGAGGAGATTACCTTATTAATCTTGTACCTGACAGGTTTCACATGTTGGGTCACTGGCTATTAATACAATGGTATCTATACTACCGGTAATTTAGTTTTAAATGGCCCCTCTATAGTATAGGTTCTAGTTAACCTCTTTGTTTCATTGATAATCTTATACCAACAATTCGAAAAGAACATATTGGGATAGAAGGTTATATATCGAATGCTTATGGAAAATAAATCATAGATCACTTTGAGGGTCTAAGAATGAAGTGGTGGGCCCGGAGGCGAGGAGTTGAGTAGGCACAGGAGGAACTGGAGGCATGCTATGAAGGGGTTGCTGTATTAATCTTGTATATCCTGACAGGTTTCACATGTTAGGTCACGTTATAGATCGCTGCTTCAAATCGTGCACGGCAGCATTTTTTTTAAAGTGGGAGGAAAACCTTTATGTATTTTCTAATTTAACTTTACACGGATGGTTTATAATACCCCTGGAGTTACGTTGTGACTAGTGTCCGTTCAATAAAATTAAAATATGGTTGAAAGAGTAGAGATATCGCTTCAAGTTCCGACAGACAACTTCGAAATTTTGTTGGTGTATACTTCTTTTTTTTTCTTTTTTTTTTATTCAACATTTTTATACAGCAAGACATGACTATTTGTCAAGACCAAAGCTCACAGCATCTGTAATGATATTCTGCATGGCACTGTTTCTAGTGTGGTTTTAACTAACTAGGTGCATAACTATATAATGTAACTAAAAATAGAAACTAATAACATCAAAATGATAGAATCCATCAACATATATATACGGTACACCAGCTGTCTGGTTTTATGTTTTCTTGTGTGGTGTGCTGTTGTTGTGTGTGGTGTATTTTGTGGATCTGAATGTTTTGTGGGTTCTCTTGGCCCAGTGTGTTATAGCCCTAGGTGTTTCTTTAGTGCAGACTTGAAGCTGTTTGGGTTGTTTATATTCTTTAGATTGTCTGGGAGGCAGTTCCACAGCTTGGCTGTTTGGTAACCTGGGGATTTTTTGAGGGCTTCGGTTTTGGGTCTGGGTAAGGGGAAGTTAAATGGTGAGGTATGTGTTACATGTCGGGTTGTGTGTGGGGATGGAAGGGTTCGCGATTGGTGGTACATGAGGCAGAGGGTAAGGTACATATGTCTGGAGTCTATTGGGCTTAGTTTTAGGGCTGGTAGTAGTTCTTTGACATTGTCTTCTCTTTTTGTTATTGTGATAATACGAACAGCTCTGTTCTGGAGCCTCTCAAGTTTGGCCCGGATGGTTTTGGGTCCATATGCGTAATAGGCACAATTGTATTCAAGAATGGGTCGGATGGTTGTTTTGTAGATGAGGAGGGCTACTGTTGGGGATATAAATTGTCAACTTCACTTTATTTATTCCAACGTTTCTGGCTTCATCAGGGAAAAGTGCCCTTCATCAGGGAAAAGTGAAGAATGGTACAAAAGTTTGGGGGTCATATAAAAAATATGCAAAATCGGAAGTTTTCGTTGTGGTCTCCTTGGCTGGTCTAGAACATGCTCATTTCTCCGTGGGGGGGTCTCTTTGTAGATGTAAAGATTTGGGGGGCCTATTTTAATTGGGGTGGGGGGATGTGGCTATATATTATTATTCGCTGTTGATGTATTTTCTTGGGGGTTATTTTATTAATTAAAATACATTATCCTCTGATGAAGACTATACTGTTAGTCGAAACATGTCAGGACATGTAATATCACTACAATAAAAGAAAATCCAAATGTCCCCCCGGAGTTGTATTTATTGAGACATGTCACCCTTTACCATCTAAAAATATATCATTATTGGTAGAAGGAACAAAGAGAACATGATGGGTAAACTGGGAATGATGCATTTAATAATGCACTGGAAAATAGATAATTAAGGACCTTTCCTTTCGGTGTCCCTATATAGTAGAAAGGTCAATGGGCCATGATGAGCGCCTTCTAGATATATTGTTTGACTGCAAAACCGTAACTTAAACTTATAAACTATACTAGCGGAGGAGCAATGTCTCCAAATCGTGCACTTTGTGACACCTTTTTGATATTTGGTATGGTGTTAGGACAGGCCATAGCTGATGGAATTACCCACCTGCTTTACGCAAGAAGTAGTTCACTTCGCCTTCACCAATCACCTCGGACAACCCAATTTTAAGAAAAAGTGAGTTTTTTAATATTTCGCTTAATAGATGGAACATAGCAAGGGGGACGTCTGTACACTTGTTAGTGACCGAGGGTGTGCGGGAAGTTAGAGGGCGTTAGCCCGAGATCTTCTGCACTCCCGAGGTCACTAACAAGTGTACAGACTTCCCCCGAGCTTTGTTCCATATTTATTACACCCCATTAGTGATTAAAAAATATAAATAAATGAATATAAAAGAAGTAATTCCACTTTTTGGCGGATCTACTTGTTGTATGCGCCAAGGGTGGCATAATTTACATGTTATGCACCACTTTGACCAAGTGTGGCATACAATATGCTGAAGGTATAGGCCAACTGCTGCACAGGGGTGTAATAAAGGTTATTATCATGTTTAAACAGTAATACATAGAAAGATGTATTATCCACCATGGATGTTCTCAATCGTTGCCCTTTATATATTACAATAATTCGTCACTATAATACCATTCATTATTAATTAAATCCACCAAAAAGTATATAAAAAAATCAGTTTGACAACATAACCAAAAGGGTCCTTTGAATCAGCCCCGAAAGAAAACAAACTCAGATACACCTACCATTTATTATTGCAACTGAATTTAATACTAAATGTGTAGAGTTGCCATTTGTACATTTTCTGATGCCCTAACTGAGCCTTGTATCCCATAATGTGATGTAACTGACATGCGCAGAGCCTCTGTGTTGTTCCGGTCTATAGTTTCCCGCTACCATGGTAACAATGGTCCCGCATTGAAGGGCGGGGCGGGTGTTGATTGGAGGAAAAGGCATTTGTCTGAATCATAAGTGTACAATAGGTAAACCTGCCCGGGGACTTTACATGTCAAGAACTTGACTAGGATTTATTCCTTTTAGGGAGGAGCAAATTTATATTTTATGGGTTTGGGTTTCGTTAAAACCTAAATATTAACGATGAGTTATGGACGTCGCGTGCCTTGTCTCAATATATCAGGCAGTTTTTTAGTTTTTTTATTCAGTCTAGGCTCAGAGCCTATCAAATGAGGTGAGACCGTCATGTCATTACCTTTCCTGGGCCTGGGATTCTAATGTGATTTTTGTGGTTTCCCTGAGTTTGAAGGGATCTGATAGGCTCTGAGCCTAGACAAATATCGGCTTCTCACCTTCTAGTCCAATCTAAAGGACTGAGGAGGATCCATCTTAAGATTAGAGTAAAGACTCCTATAATTCCATGCGAATCGAGATTCAAGATGGAGGACATGCAAGTCCCCTATTGTTCATTTCTGTACATGAAAATGACCACGGGCAAAAGCTTTAAAATGTGAGAAAACACTCTGATTGAAGTGAAACAATTCAATTCCGGATACAAAACAACAGGCCCACATAACAACCAGTTCATATCATTAGTGACAAGAAATTAAAGTGGCTAAGATCACTATGTTGACTGGATGTCAATTTTAGATGTAATTGCAGAATTCTATGACTTACATAGGTATGATCATTTGGTTGGATTATCAAAGTTATGTATTCATTAGGTTATTTGATATTTGCAAATATAGTTTGAGTGGAGTGGAGTTGCTGGGTCTAACAAATCCGAAGGAAGTAGCTCGTAGTTGTCATTAACTGACTATAGTGGAGCGTTGAGTACAATAATTAACCCACCACACTTAATTCAGCACCATCCCGTTGGGGCGACACAAGAAACTATTTATAGTACACAATTATTTAAGTCAGCAACTGTCTTGTATCTTGGAGAGGATACAGACCGGCGGGTCACTGAGAATCTGAGTTTTAAATCCTTAAATCCTCCAAATCCATTTTTCTAGCATTAATCCCTCAGGGTATTGATTACTGACATAATCATCTGGGACATATTGGAAATTAAAGCAAACTTTCCAAAAATCGAGAGCTCAGTGGCATGTGTCACATTAAGTGACAGTGTCTAGACGGTGCCATACCTACCAAAACAGCAATCATTTCATATCAGTAAAGATATGTGAAACATAATTAAGTAATGGAAATGACAGTCTCAAAGCACTGATACGCACTGTAAACATTAATTTTCAGGAACCTTGGACATTATTTGTTGCCGTGCTTTTAGCTTGGTTTCCATTTTACTTGTAACTCAATAGGGTATAGTAAACTAATAAATGTTTGGAGGTGGGGGGGGGGCGAAGTTATAGGCCTACAATGTGTAGACATGATTGCAGAATAAAAACTTGATATTGCCAACAGTAGCGTTTAAATCAAAGACACGTGAATGGATTAATAAGCAGTCAGATACAGCTATCTGATAACAGATTTGCCACATTGACAATAAAATGTCATCATATTTGAAATCATATTGCCCTCAGGGAAGTTTAAAACCAAACCACAATGGTGAATTGACAAAGCTATCTAATGGATAATATCTTTTCTGTTGGGTCCAATATCACTCTGTTTAGTGGACTTTTTCATAGAAAAACTAAATCTACAACCAAAATTGAATTATAAATGTTTAAACTTTGAATAATAAACGCATTGCATTTTTATACTCGAATCAAGGAATTCCTAGGAGTGGTTCTAGCGGGAGTCACAAACTTCGGCAAAGAACCTAAGATAACCTCAATACAGATCTATTTGGTTCTGAGAGTCAGAAGATGCACACTCATCTAGTAAATTCTGCAAAATTAGGCTGTCAAAAATGATAAAATATTCGGTAAATCTGAATATATCCGGTACTGCCACGATTAAGCAAATCTGTTGAACTGTATTTTGAACCTCATTTTTGTCTTTAATTTGGATTATTTGAGAGGATTGGGGATCGAAGGCGAATTTTACACCTTTGGGCGACATCAAGCAGTTGCAAAGTAAATACAAACAATAAAATCAAATAATGCAGACTTTTATTTTCTATACTTTGGATTATAATCATTCAGGTGGACTGTGCTAATCACAGGGAGTTGTACATATATAGTAATTACTGAATTATCCACAGTCTAGGTTCACAGCCTCTCAGATCAGATAAGAATGGTATGCCAGTGATTGGACGCCATTGGATGACAGGATTGGCATTTTATAGTATTTTGTGGTTTGTAGCGAGAGGCTTTCCCTCAGTTTGGAGGTACTCTCCCAGCTCTGAACCTAGACTCAGCTGATATTGATGCCAGCTAGAATTATCTTTTTACTTGTTGCATGAATAAACATCCAACATAGGCACTGACATAAGTATTGACCGAAATGATTAAGCTCTGTCGAATTTAAATCAGCTACAAAATTAATGTTATTCAAGTTATTGATATGTAGAAAATATTGGAATTTACTGAGTTATCTTTTGAATTGGGAATAGTTCAAAGTATTGGATAGCATGAAAATCTCATATAGGCCTATTTTTAGGTGATTACTGCTGGTCATAAAGTTCCAAAATTTCACATATATTATATGTTGTACTTGTTGATAATGATTGGGTTTCATTCGTAATTTATTCGAAAGCTCTAAACAGGGTTAAGTTATTCTCAGTTGGCCACCATCGATATAGTCCGGCAGTGGGAGAGCTTAACCCGGAAATCCCGGATAAAGTTTTTTTCTCTCTTGATTTATCATCTATGGGGTCCCTATATCACATTCCTGTGTGATGTGAAGTTCCTGACCTTGAGCAATTCGAGATATTCAAGATGGCTGCCACCGAACATGTCAAATCTGTAAACTGGCATATCTCTGCTTCTAATGGGGCTAGGAATATGTACTAGGTGTCTAAATGCATGTTTTATTAGCCTACAAATCTAGCACAATCATTAAAAAAATCATTGACCCAACAATTTCCAATGAAAATTGCATTATGGGGTAAAATAATTTAATTTCGCGGCAACCGATCCAGCAAATCGGTAAAGAGCCTTATCTCTGCTTCCAATGGGGCTAGGAATATGTTCTAGGTGTCTAAATGTATGTTTTGTTAGCCTACAAATGCAATACAGTTATTAAATAAATCATTGGCACAACGGTTTCCAATGAAATTTGCATTATAATGTAAAATAATTAAATTTGACCCATACCAACCCAGCAAATCTAGGCATATCTCTGCTTCTAATGGGGCTAGTTATACATTGTAGATGTCTAAATGTATGTTGTGTTAGCCTACTAATGCAATACAGTCATAATGAATCATTGGCCCAATAATTCCCAATGAAAATTGCTTTTTTGTATAAAATAATTCAATTTGAGCGTAACGCAAATTACATGTCAAATCTAAAAACAGACATATATTATATAGATCCCAGCTTCTAACAGTGTTAGGAATACATTCTAAATGTCATTTGCCTACAATACAATACATTTTAATAATTTGATCATTGGCCCAATATTTGTCAATGAAGATTTCATTATTGTGTAGAAGAATTCATTATTTTGCAGTGTCTGTGACCCCTGCCAAACTATGAATGAATTTTGAATGTTATCATACCATAACTGATATCATTGAATTCTGTATGGTCTTTGTAATAGGGTTATCAACGCTAACCTCATTATGCTCTCTATTACATGGAAGCATGCTCAACTTCTGGTAAAGACTAATCAGGTATCATAGAAGTTACCCATCACCCTCAGACTTTCAAAACTTACTCACACCTTGAGCAGAGTTTTCAAAACATTTGTCTCAATGAGGGTCAAGGGGAAAGTGGCATTATATTGTTGATTGAACATAAGGAGGACACATCATCAAAGATTATTATTGTGATAAGCTATCCAATGGGCAAGAATCTTTAACCAGATGGACTTGTGGACATAACAACAGGTTATGCTATTGGTTAGAAGTTCAGTCCTCTGTCTGCTCTACTCTTGCTTAATAGTTTTCTCATCTCCACCCTCATCCATATTTCTAATATCTTTGTTCTCATTATAACAACCTTACAACTTTACAAATTTCAAAATCCAGATTATGTAATAAGACCAATGCCCCAGCCAGAATATTTGCTTCTTCCCTAACATATTAAAACTAACAAGGCAAGGTAGGGCCTGAAGGTACACCAGTCATGGTTAAGCTCTTTGGTAGACCAGGTTATCTACAGCCTGCATCAGGAAAACAGAATTTATATCCATTTAAGAGTCAAGTCTGCATGTAAAGTTGAATGACAGTTTGTCTGGTGATGTCCTGCATTGCCTACCCATTTACTGACCATCACACATTCCAAAGCAGAACACACTACTCAATAAATATTGAATAAAATACTATATTCCTGTATTACATTTGGTTGTTCAAATTAATCAGTAATGAAATCTATCATTGATTTACCTCAAACATGAGGCCATAGCTTTCAAATATTGACAAAATATATATGAAGGAAGTTCACAGGACAGCGGTTTGTAAACAGCAACATTGCCTTATGAAAACCCTCAGCCCAGGTTTCTTGAAATGTATTATGCTGCATCTGTTAATGTCTCATTGAATTTGATGTGTGTAACAGGGTAAACTCCAAGGACACTTCTTCCCAATATCTAAGGCACAGTCAACAAGTACTTGGTGGAACTGATAGGAATTCCTGAGGCAATGTTCACAAGTCTGCCAGGGTAGAGTGCTTCAATAGAAATGGGTAGAAATTGTCCACAAAATCTGTTTTCTCATCTTTGACACTTCATCTGTATGCTCTAATGAGGTCACATTGTGTCTATGCTTTTAACAATTCTGCTCAAGGATTGGAAGCTGTTAAGTCTAGGTTTTTGCAGTTTAGGCATGCTGGGAAACAACCTACAAAAACTTGCTGGCAATTACCAAAGATCATAAGGGTTGGTTCAAGGGACTGGTCTGTCAACATTCCTTGAAACAGGCCTGTGCATAGGTGAATGATTTACCCTCCATTCATTCAGGAAAGTTTAGGCAACCTATTAGGTATGAGTTCCCAAAATGAGTTTATAGGCAATAATACATAGTATTCACATGATGTCACCCAGTCAGTGGCTGTCCCCATTGGAAGCCGTATTGTGTGTCTGCTTAGAGAGTGGAAGTCAGCAGATTGAAAGGCTTTTCCCATTTTGACTATTTTGCTAACCCCTGACTATATAAGCATACTTTATATTGCATTTGCTAAAACTTTTGGAGGTGAAAATGGCAGCCTTGGAGCATATGCATATGTCCAGGTAATATTTACAAGGGGTGATACAGAACATAGCTAGCCTAGGCCAGTACTGTGACATCAATGAATACTATGTATAGCTCATGACACCCTGCAGTAAGAAGCTTAGCAATATTTTTAACACATTTGAAGTGCAAGACAATGGAACGATAAACAAAGAATATGGTTATGGTCTTTTCATAGACTAAATCTGACAAACAATAATGCATATAATGAATTCTTTTACACCATAATGAAACTTTCATTGACAAATATTAGGCCAATGATTAAATGTATGCAGATGTAATGTATTTGTAGGCAAATGACATTTAGAATGTATTCCTAACCCCATTAGAAGCAGGGATCTATATCATTATGTCTGTGTAAAGATTTGACATGTAATTTGCCTTACGCTCAAATTGAATTATTTTACACAAAAAAGCAAATTTCATTGGGAATTATTGGGCTAATGATTTATTTAATGATTGTGTTGCATTTGTAGGCTAACAAAGCATACATTTAGACATCTACAATGTATAACTAGCCCCATTAGAAACAGAGATATGCCTAGGTTTGCTGGGTTGGTATGGATCAAATTTAATTATTTTACACTATAATGCAATTTTAATTGTGCTGGACCCAGATAGCCAGATAGCGTGCAAATGTAACACCAGTGGCGCTGTAGGCTGGAATATCTCCCAGTAGGCTGAGACGGAAGCTTCCGCCTTAGGTGTTCGCGCCTACCGCTACCCGCGAAAACGGCAATAATACCAGCAAAAAATGTGAATATGGTCACGGGATTAAAAAATTTGAAAAGAGTATATTCTCAGCTCTCCATAGGTATATAATTTTACCTATTTGAAAGAGTAGAGGCCGAGGAATGACTGTATGGGTATAATCATGTTAAGGCCTACTCTGTTTCTAAGGTTGCGGGTGCCATGACCGGAAGCTCCCGCCTTAGCTTTATCTCCACCTCTAGGTGGCGTGATGGTCAGATAGCTTATTTTCGCACTATCAAGGATAAGGAGAATTGGAAACCGTTGTGCCAATGATTTATTTAATGACTGTATTGCATTTGTAGGCTAACAAAACATACATTTAGACACCTAGAACATATCCCTAGCCCCATTAGAAGCAGAGATATGCCTGTTTACAGATTCGCTGGATCGGTTGTGGCCAAATTAAATTATTATACTACATAATGCAATTTTCATTGGAAATTGTTGGGTCAATGATTTAGTTAATGACTATATCACATTTGTAGGCTAATGAAACATGCATTTAGACACCTAGAACATATTCCTAGCCCAATTAGAAGCAGAGATATGCCAGTTTACAGTTTTGACATGTTCGGTGGCAGCCATCTTGAATATCTCGAATTGCTCAAGGTCAGGAACTTCACATCACACAGGAATGTGATATAGGGACCCCATAGATGATAAATCAAGAGAGAAAAAAACTTTATCCGGGATTTCCGGGTTAGGCCAAAATTTGCCTTTCCACTGCCGGACTATCCCAGATGATTGGGGTGGGTGGGGGCGGGGGATCTCCTCTAGCCTACTGCCCCCTCCCCAAACACACACACACACTTGTTATGTGCTAATCAAGACACATCATACCCAGGAGAGCTCACTTATCCTTGTTTGCTTTCTGAAATATGAATAATTAAAACACTTTGTAAGTAACATTAATTTTGTGTAGCGGGCATGCACAACCCCATCCTGGAGTCAATGTTTAACTATGACTATTGTTACTGTCTTGTTTTAAGGATTTTGATTAGATTGATATGATTTGATTCATGATTTATGGTTTATCATAAAGTTTGCGATTCACATATAATTCACATAGAATCGAATTATTACATCACATCAACTAAAACCAATACACATGCTCGAGTTCTCACCAACAGTAGTCTTAGGGACACTAATCATAGACCTGTACAAACGCTATCTCATATATGGAATTATATAAACTCAAGTTATATAAACTCAATTAGTCAAATTAACTTTCACTAAACTCAATTAGTCAAACTAACTTTCACTAAATGACTTGAATATGTTTAGTAACGTAGATATTTTTAACTTTTCGTCGGTGCTAGGTTTGTTCTAGAAGACCCGTATTAAATCCCAGAAAATTCCAGAAGGACATCTCCTTTTTGGCAAACTTATGCAACAAATAAAACATATTATTATTCATATTGTTATCAAATTTTATTTTTAGAAATATCTTATTTTACCTGTGTTCACAATTTCCTTGTTAGGGGTTTTCAGGTTACAGCAGTGGGCGGACCATGTGACCATGTGTAATGCTGGGGATAAACAGATATTTCCCTATACTACTTACACCGAAATGGACACATACCTTGACCACGCAACATCTACACACGTTTGCGAGATGTGTATTGCCAGTGTTTCTCAACTAGATGGAACTGTGTACCAGGAGCTAGTATTTACTACATTTCCATGTTATACTCTTACCATGTCATTAATGTCCAATGTACACACTACTGTATTTGTCCGTCCGAAAGAGCCAGTATTTTCCTTATGCTACATTAAAAACCAGAGTAATAATAGAATGACGAGTTCTGATGGTATTTTCTCCTCACAAACCAAGGGTCATTTCACATGGTTATTCTGTATTGGGCTTGTTAGCCCATATCTCGATATTATGCAAATGTCCTCAATTGACTATTAACCCTAACCCTGTTTATAATTCAATTGCCGGCCATTTCCCGAAGATTCGCTGTATAAAAATAGTAAATATTAACGAAAATAAAAAGATGTGTGTGTACCTCATTGCTAGACCGAGTGTCCTTACTACTGCGCACACTGCTACCATCCCCACAACACCTCCAGCGATAGCGATGGGAACTATCGTCACTATCGTACCTCCTGCCGCCACTAGTGTGGCACCGCTTCCTAAGCAGATTAGACATGTAGAAGACATGCTGACTCTTTTTAGGTGAGTCCCTGCAGGAGTAAAATGTGACATGTATTATATATTGTATATTCGGAAAGCCTCTGCTGGATGCAAAAATGACATATCTTCCATAATTATGTATTTTAAAAGACAATTAAAACTGCACAATAAAACAAATCTTACCAAATTCACTCATATTATGATTTATACGACTGGATTTATCAATATTCTGCTGTTGTATAACAAAAAGTACAAAAAGTAGAAAATAACAGTAGTAGAAAAGTAACAAGATAAGAGTTGAAACCCTCAAATCCATTTGTTTTGCTCAATTCTTTTCCCATCGTATCTCAAAGTCATTTGAGCAAAATTGTATCTAGTTGTTTGTGCTACAGGGCTTCATAAAGGTCCACATTTATATTTTGGGGACCGCCGAACTGCTTTCCTGCGATGGCTTCACAATTAGGCCTATCGCTCACCGGCGGGTGTTTTCTCTTGGCCGATTTGACTACAAATTATTGTATTAACATATAACAGTAGCAGTAATAGGTGAGAACGCAGCTTTACGAAATTCCCTGATCCCCCATTGACCTAACTCACAGTATAGCTCTCACACTACAGCTTTAAACTTGTGAGGAACTGTAAAAGTATTGAGACGAAACTTAAATGATCAATATATTTAACAAGGAAGAATATATTAGGTTTTTCTAAAAAGCTTCTATTCTTTATTTCACTGCTTTTTCCATGCTGGTAATCCGAGTTGGATGAACGTTGGTACATCCCAAATGGAAGTGGGCCACACGCACACAATACAACACTCAGGGAATTTTAGAGTAACAGTTACATAGATAAGAAATAGTGTATCCCTTTTTCCAATCTATTTTTTATAAGGTCCTCTTTATTGGGGCAATAGAACTAAATATTGATTAAATAAGAGTTCTTATAAGATGTTCAGGCCTGTGATGAAAACCTGACGACAATGACAAAGATGATGATATCGGCATGAATAAAAGGAGGAATAAAATTAAACTCACTTGTTTATCCAAGTCTGAATCAAAATGGCAAATGAAGTTGATTAGGCCTAGGCTAGGGTCCCGAAGTTCTTTCAGTATTTACTATTCTAGGCCTATGTGATATTAGGATCTTTCAACTAGCCGGAGTGCTATCTGCGCAGAACTGGATACTAAAAGGGAGGGTTTCTGTTTTTCATATCACAAAACTAAACCAAGTATGCTTAAACCTAGAATGATCGGGATGTATTATGACATTTATCATTTTTCTTTTGTTTGTAAACGTTTATCAACATCCCATATTGCACAGAAAAGTGGCAATGTAGGCGTATATTGGGTCTGCGGTTACAAGCACACAATTTAAAGTGACACTTGGCGCTGAGCTCCTGACTTTGGGGAAGTTTACCTAAGTCTGATATAGATCATTATATCAGTATAATAGCCTACCAAAACCGGGGAGCATTACTGTATGAAGCTCCAAATTTGAAATTTGATTCCAGCTTGAAATTATAAATTTGTATCAACCCGCCAGGTGAATGTTTTCCCTCAGACAACGGTTGGACCAACAAACTCGAAGGTTGAGGGAAGTCCCCGCGAAGTCTGCGACTTCGTATCTCAATTGGTTGATTAGCCTACAACCATCTGGATGGGACAAGGTATAGCCTAGGCTAGGCCAGTTGTCACTATAGGCCTATACCTCCAGCCTCACTCCTACTTCATTTCCCTCCAACATGCACTGAGGGCAGCACTCTAGTTTCTTCCCTCTCTCAGATTTGAATTCCCCAATGGAATCGGCCACAGACATTTCATTAGGCCTAGGCCTAACATAGGCCTATATCAAATACCGTAACCTAAGCAATAGGCTAGGATATATAATTGGTATTCCACATAAATGTCCCTTATGATGCAAGTCATCGAAACACATTTCTAAATGAAACATTGATTTTGTCAAAATAGTGATCTTAGCCACTCAGCGAATTTTAAATTAGCCTAGGCCTAATATTTTCTCACCGTGTTCCTAATTAACTTCTAGTCCTATAGGCCTATGTTTAAGAGTCCTAAATGGAGCGAGGGATATTGTCTACAAAAATCATTTGCTTTAACTTAAGGATGATCAGGTCCATGGGCCAGGCTAGGCCTAGATCCTAGGCTAGGCCTAGCCTATATAGCCTAGGCCTATGATGAAAACCTTCTGGAAGACAATGAAGATGGCGACAAGTTCTGAAGACCTTCGTGAATCAAATTTATTTAAAAAGAAATAGACTTAGCCTAGGCAAATAAAAAATTGGCCTAGGCCTCTCTAGGCCTAGGACTAGGCTATCTCTCATTAGGCCTAGGCCTAGTGTACCACACTGAAAGTTTAGTAGGCCCTATTTCTGTAACTCTGTTGCCCTAGGCCCTATCATATCGAGTTGATTATGCCTAACAAGCGGGATAGGCGTAGTCAGGCTGATGCTGACCCTAGGCTTTTTTTATAGTGCTAACTTAGATCGCTACTGTTAGCGGTAGCCTAGCGCTAGGCGTAGCCTACTGTAGAGATAGGCTGACTAGATAGGCGATGAGCGACCAGGCGACGCGTGACCTTGTGGATCAATCAGGCCCCAATAGGGGCATACAATAACATTAGTCTCTTATATGAATCGATGGTGAAGGGATAAGCAAACACAGAGCTAATAATATAGCCTAGGCTAAATACATGTAGGCCTATCCCTTCCTACACAGTGCCCCTCTACACAATTAGGCCTACGCGGTATATTAATAGGCCTACCGTACATTACTAGGCCTAGGCCTAGCCTACCTATCCTGGACCCCCCCCCCCCCCCCCCCCCACACACACACACACCTTATTCGTACGGTATAGGCCTAGGCTAGGCTCATTTGAACAGCTAAACTGGAATCAATCAAAAATTGTAGTTTTGGCTGATGCAAAACTTAATTTCTGTAGGCTTAGGCCTATAGACCTACCGTAGGCCTATAGGCCTAGCCTACATAGGCCTATAGGCCTATAGAGATCGATTCATAGGCACGTCGTCCCAACACCGCGTCGGCCCAAGCCCCGTCGGCCCACCTGTGCGCCCCGTCGGCCCACCTCCAAAACCGCGTCGGCCCACCCCCAAGGCCGGCTCGGCCCACCCCCAAGATACTGATGCTATTACTATAACCCTAAACCTAACCTTAAATGTGTGGTCCTAGGTCAGTATAGGCAGTAGCCTAGGTTAGTATAGGCAGTAGTTATATCCCACTAGCATTCTGACTCCTAGTTTTTAGTTGATACCTTTATATTTACCTAGTGGGCCGACGCGGTCTACCCCTTGGGCCGACGCGGCCTAAGCCTTGGGCCGACGAGGTCCAAGTGCCTGGGCCGACGCGGTTTTGGACCGAAGCGTCTGGGTACCATAGAGATTTCCTTTCTCATAGGCCTATGTGTCTGTCCGCTAAACATTCCGTTTCAAAAGTCATGCATAGGCCTAGCCTAGGCCCTATGGCTATGAGTCTAGGCCCATCGGGTCCCTAACTATGGCCTATGCTAGGCCTATCTTAAAGAATGTTCAAAATAGTAGGCCTAGTCCTACGGTAGGCACTACCGTAGCCTAGCCTACGAAATTGACTAACTTTTATAATCTCGAATTATATGCTTAAATACCACTCATGACAATGTATAAAAAGGATCATCGAGAATTATGGTATATTAAACAAAAGATCCACTAAAATAGGCTTCCAGGCAAAACAAAACGCAGGGTGTGCCATGATAGAGACCACACAGCCTCTGCCGTGACCAGGATTCGAACCTGGGTTGTCTCGGCCACAACGAGAAGTACTAACCACTATACGATCACGGCCACTAGTCCCGCTGAAAGCGCGAGGCGGAACTAACCGTACAATTAGCTAGGCCTATAGGCGCCGAGTCATGCAGCGATGAGCAGTGCACTCTTGCGTTTGGCAGAGATAGCAGCAAGTAAATCTCTATTTATGGTTAATAGTCAAATGCTATCCTTCATAAACGGTACTGTTATACACTGTAGGCTAAGTACTATAAGAGGTAAGAGAGTAGGTAGCCTAGTCGACTCTTAATAACCAAACACCCCAACCATTTCTTAATATTGATCTGTTAGGCCTACTGTTAGTGTTAAATAACCTGTCACAACCGATATATTGCCGGATTAGCCTACTTTACGTTGCCCAACAGGCAACAGCAATGGAAGATCGTGAACACTTATGAAAGAAACTGAAAAGAACTGACATTGGCTCTATAATCTTAAATATTGTTTCTGATCATAAAAGGAACACCGGACCGAACGGACGCTCGTGGCCTAGGCCTAGTAGTAGCCTATGGTAGGCCTACTACAACCATAAATAAAATAGCCTAAAACACCGGACTTCGGGCCTATACTATATTTGATGTAGGCTATTGAAACACTTGCCGCTCGTAGGCCTATCTGAATGAATAACATTGTGAGCTTCTACTGAGAAACACTGGTATAACATGTTAGGTCTAGCCTAATCATTATTTATACAATACTTTCTGGGCAGACTGGAAGTGGAAGAACTAGGCCTACTCAGTAGAAGTCATCGTCCTATTCTGGAAATGTTGTCATACTAATTAAATATAACTATAGGCCTATAACTAACTGGCACTGTAGGCTATGTCACTCACTTATGAAATCTGCATTAACAGCTATTATGACAAAGACTATCATACCAAATTTACTCATATTATGACTTACAATGGGACTGGATTCATCACTATTCTGCTGGTGTTATAATGTTTATACAAGGATGTGAGATAGTCAAACGAAAGAAGCTGCCGGTGAGCAATAATAAGTGAAGTCACCATAGGAAATGATTCGGGCGGGTCCTCCAAACTTATAAAAGAACGTTTTAGGAGCCCTGAAGCAAAAACAACCAGATAGAATCCTCCAAAAGTTCGGTCATTCTAGATGGGTTGGAAAAGAAGAAACAAGTAGAACATAATATATATATATTTATTTTATTTTTTACCGAACTTAATTGAAAGTGCAACTTTAATATTGGCCATATTATGTATGGTTAGATCATTTGGGGGTTGATAGCGCTTGCTTTTATTCAGATTAACTGGGAAATTGGTTATGGAGTACTGAAGCAATCGAT
Organism: Sthenelais limicola; assembly: GCA_942159475.1. NCBI lineage: Eukaryota > Metazoa > Annelida > Polychaeta > Phyllodocida > Sigalionidae > Sthenelais > Sthenelais limicola. Next base: position 61,615,002 of record OW804097.1, on the reverse strand, counting down.
CATAAACATAATATTATCTTAAAACTAAACGGCAAAAAAACGCAAAAACGGACGCCCGTCGGCGATTCTTGCAATCTGTCCCCTTGTCCCCCGGTTTAGTTCACCCACATCGCCGAGGGTGCCGCCAACGCTGACTCAGGACAGGCCTGTAGCTGTGGGACGATACATAAATTATATTGAAGTTGTAGTTATCGACGGTATGCATTTTGTACACATCCGGGTAATAGTTGGGAGGCCTAACTTTTGGCTCTCTATTTTCTATGAGAAAATAAAATATATCAATAATTGATAAAATTATATTACACCTCCGCAACATCTATTCTGCGATCAGATTCGTGATTTATTGCATAACATAATTATGCCAAACCACAGCTTCCGCGATGCTATTGCAAGTTGCTGTTTTAATATGTGAATCTATAATTACATTTATTCATACTGGTAACAGGAGAGCACCTTTTATATTCCGACCCAGCATTGATAGTATAAATGTGGAACAGTAAACCGTAACATGAAGTGCAGACTTTGTTATACTTTTAACATTAATCATAATGACTCGATCATTCGCCCAAATCACCAACACACTTTTCAACATAAGTAAACTGTGTTCACCCAGTAAATTGTATTCAGTTTAGACACAGAGTCGAGAGAGTCCCTCCAAACTAAGGGAAGAAACGATACTAATAAACAACAAATATTAGAGACAATATTAATTGTAAAGTGTACGTCAAACCGTATAGATCTATGTGTATATTGTCCAATCTACAAACTCTCGCTTCTTACCACAAAATGCTATTATATAATCCCATTGTGACGCACACTCAAGTTAGTGCTTAGACCTGAGTCGAGGTGGATGCTCTACCTAGGGCTGGGAAAGCCATTAGCGCCGTAGGGATCCAATGACTGTTCACATACCATTCTTATCTGATCTGAGAGATATGAGCCTAGAAGAACGGCACCTACCGCTATTTCGAAGAAATAGCTATGCTATGCTCTTAGAACATGTGACCGGTGCACTTGCCAGAGTGAGGAACGGTGTATTACCAGGACCCCCCCTATGATCAACCTTTTTGTAGGATTTTTCCTAAGTCAGAACTTTCTAACCGATCCCAGGAGCTAGCTTGCATTATTTACAACAAATTTCATTTGAAAAAGATTTTGATTGATGAATAATTAAAAAGTTCTTGTAAACCACGCATTCAAAGCGAGGGTAGTTTAAAATGGCAGCCAAAACAAAAAGTTGATGGAACAGCGAACAGAGAAGAGCCGCTGATGCTCTAAGCCAATCAGATGCGATCACATGACCATGGGTGCGCCCTCAACAATGACGTCATATATAGCGGCATTTGTCATTGGACTGTCAATCTCATAGGCCTTTTGCAGGTAGAAAATCTGGGATTATAATTTATTCCATTAAAAAGCTAATGAAATATAGAATCAAATCCTAAAATCTAATCTGCTGTCGTCTCATGGAGATTCCATAAGATCGACTACAGATCTCGCAAGGCAAAACGCCTGACAACTCTTGTTCTGATTCTGAACGTTTAGTTCAGTAGCTGGGAAACTCCTGGCTGGTTTGCGAAGGCCGTTTTGGGGAACTTTCTGGACTGTGTGTTACAATTTTTAGAACCTTGTAAATGTTAGGAAACCCATGTACATTAAGGGTAAAGTATAGGCCTAGGTTGTAGGCCTAGGTTATAGGTTGAACAATATAAGTATTGAAATACCAGATGGTAATAACTTCATATAATATATGACAAACATTTTCTTTACAACTTTTAATGTTCTCTGAATACCATTAAAATGAGACTTCACCCGACTAAATAGTCACAACATTGAATGAGTTATATAAAATATCAATTTAACCAATGAGAATGCTATTTTTAATTTGTTGATTGTTACAAAATTTTTGGCTTATAGCTGTTTTTCTTATATTGTCATTTTTATCCATGCTTTTTAGGTTTATTTCCCACAGTCACTCTATCAATAGGCCTAATCATCGGCCGAGGCTATTTCGATTAGTATAGCCTACTCCGTAACATGGGAATACTGTAGGCCTATGTATCGACTGTAAGGAATATTGTGGTCAGGTTGTCAGAAAATGTACAATTGGGAGCTCTACACATTTATTAATTGAGCAAAATTAGGCTGAGAAATCTCAAATAAAATATATAGGCCTATATGGGTCCTGTCGCCTGAAAATGTACCTTCAGCAATCCTCTCAATTAATCAGCAGAATTTACTAAATGTGTAGCCTAGAGCTGCCTAGTGTAGGCCTACATTTGCCGATGATCTTACCTATATTGCCATTTATTGGTATTGCGTTGAATCAAAATATCCTTCAGATATGTTGATCTGTATTGTGAACCTTATGTTTGTTTCAATTTGGGTTATCTTAGAGGATTGCTGAAGTTAAATTGTACATTTTCTTACGACTTCACCCACAGTTGTAGACGTTAAGAGTGATACTTTCTCATGACAACCTCTTCATCACTCAGTGGCGCCAAGCGGTAGCGTTGTAACGGCTAACGCTTTCAAGTTTCAATCGCTTCTCTACTTCACCATTTTGTCCGCTCACCCCACGTCATATCACATCCGTTAACGCCATCGCATGTTGAAGTTTACAAATCAATGATAAAAAATACTGGCAAGCAGCGCAAGTTTTGATGCAACTTTGTAACGGACAATCGGAGCACCTTTAATTGTGTGTGGAGTACCTATCCTTTGGAGATTTTACCCCAGGTAAGATTAGAAATCAGTCTTTGCATTGTTTGTTTTCATCGCCGGCCTCTCCTGTCAAACTGCCCGGGAAGTGTTTGTAGGCTGCTACGGCCGTCCCTGATGTCATTCGTACCGAGGGAACCTCTCTCTCTCTTCTCCTTGTTTTCTTTGTGATTCGCCCTCCAAAAGTACTCTCCAGTACCACTTATCTTTATTTCGTGGGTGTGCAGCATGTATTGGGAGTTTTTAAGCTGCATCAGGGGGATTTTGAGGATGGAAAATGTCTCCGAATCGCAGCTGAACTTGAACTCACCTTTGCCCCGATGTGGCCTGAGTCGGAGCATGTTGTTGTGAATGTGAACGGTTATTATTGTTAACATCTTTGTGTGTCAGTATAATGGAAATGAAACATTCCCTTAGCCGATGCCTTGCCATGGAGTTCTCTCTCTCTCAATGTCTTGTTCAGTGTTTCATTTACGTTCGGGAACTTTTATTTAAATACGGTAATTATTTCCCACGGGTCTTTTGTTATAAATTTAATAAAATAAAAACAATTGATTGATTTAATAATGATTTCATTTATAGTTTTGTTGATAGGTTAAGCTAGGTTACGTCCTGAGTTACCTTTTATGAGACATACAGTACTTTTAAACTGGCGAAACCTAAATTTACTTAGGAGTAGGAATTAATCATTAAAGATTTGTGATTTTTGTTAATTAGAGTACGGTAGCCTATGTGATCAACATGATAATTTTAGTGTCATTATTGTCATTAATCATTAATTATTGTTATCATTTCAAATAATAATTTCATCATTTATATACCAGGTCCAGGGTTCTAGAATCTGAACCTAGTTTCTATAATGGTCCTGGGTAAGACCTTAAAGTGCCTTTCTGTCTCTTTTCTCTGTCTCTCTCTCTCCCTTCTTCTCTATCTCTATTTCCTGGGTATGATCATAAACTGCCTCCCTCTCAGCTCTCCCGCCCTTGATATAACACTTAAAAGTGTTGATAAGGGCGTAAAGGAACCAATCTCACTCACTCACTCACTCACTCACCTAGTTTCTATAATCTCTAGGTGGTTCACTCTCACTTCCTTCTTGTGAAGTTGAGTTGAAGTACCGGTAGGCCTATTCATTCTATATATAGATTTTTCGATAAGATGTATGATGTTGCACTCATAGTCATATGTATGGGATAGGTCACATTATATTTAGCTGGATTCCTCTTCGTTGTCAATATTGATATTGTCAATGTATCATTATGCTGCCATTAAAGCAAGAACGTTTGTTTAAAATTGACAGTCTGTGTCTTATCTGATGAGATACGTACCGTACCGGTATCTTAATTAAATAATTATTTTCTATGGACAGCTCATAAATCAGATCCTATGATCCAGTGCGTCGCTTTAGTTTATAAATTAAGTATCCTCTCTCCAGAATAATGCATAGAATTTCCCTCCTTGCTTAATCTGATCTGATGAACAAATTAATTGAACTTATATATGCAAAGTCATGTGTATAGGGATGGTGAATACATATGGGTGATAGAGAACCTCATACCCTTGCCCTATCTTGCCCCTGCCTACTCCACTCCCGTTCCTATTCCCTAGCCCATCCCTCATCCATTCACCCCTTCTCATACCGTAGAACGGGGATATTTGAGACAGCGGGGCAATTTGAGACAGTTGAGGTATCACTATACAAAATAATTTTCCCTGAGTTTCAATGTAAATTTTTGGATGGTTTTTGTTATATCTAATTGAAATAAACAATATTTGTGATTTTTTTTTGCCAATCTATCAACGAAAATATTATAGGTTGTTACTGCAATATGATTTCAAAGTCAAAGAAGGAAAATTCAGAAAAAGTTACATATCTGAACACTTTGGATCCACAAACTAGATTATCATACGAATGTGTATGTTAGTGTCTGTTTATATGGCCAAAATACATTCTTTTGTGAATTTGGTCCTTTTTTATTTACTTTATTTGATAATTATTTCATCAGCCACTTTAATGTGCTAAAAAGGTAAGTTTGGGGTAATTTGAGACATTTTTGGGGTAATTTGAGACACTTATGGGGTAAATTGAGACACTTTGGGGGTAATTTGAGACAGTTTGGGGGTAATTTGAGACAGTGTCTCAAATTACCCCGATAAAAGTATTGTGTTTGTTTTCCGCAGAAAATCAATCATAAGACACAAAATTTTGCTAAAAACATAGTAAAAAAGTGGGCAGGAATTACTAATCTTAATAATTCCATCTCATTGAATGACACTGAGTGATTGGTGGTGCCCCTGTCCAGCACTAGAGACCAACAGGAGCCTCCTCCTGACCATCCATCTTCCTTGCATGTCTACAGACACTCGGACTGTCCACACCGATCCAAAAAGTAACCGCAGCAAGTGATATTTATTTCTGGGAAGTAAATTGGCTATATTTCACCAGATCTGAACGCCTTTAGATTGTTTTTATATCTAAAAATAAAGGATCGCTGCCCTCCTCGAAGGGATCATCACATTTTTCTGGAAAGGCGGCATGGCATGATTGATCTAAAATTGATGCCTACCCATTGCAACGCTAGCGGGACTCACTTGCCGTCTGCGTAAATGGAATAAATTAAATAAATGTGACCCATGGAACAAAGAGAAACAATGTTATTGACATGGGTATTAATGATACATTATATAAGTATATTGAATTATTTGAAAAATTGAAAGTTTTTCCTGAAATTTTGAAATTTCACACTATCCGTCTCAAATTACCGTCTCAAATAACCCCAGATCTGGGGTAATTTGAGACGGATATAAAATGACCATATTCAAATGAAAAATAAAATTATAATTAACCCAATCCAATCAGAAGGATAAGAAATAGGTATAATTTTAAGATATATATAAATTTAGGGATGTGAAAGTGACACAATTAAAACTAAGAAGAAAAAACAATAAAAACTGTCTCAAGTATCCCCGTTCTACGGAATTTGAGATATATAGGCCTACTCGGTATGCATGCATTTCTGACATCATATATTTGGAGGAGGTTACTATTTGTATGAGCTGGTATGAAAGTAAAATGAGTTGATAAGCTGTATAATAAAACTATTGTATACTAGATAAACGATACGTGAGTCGTATTGAACTTTATTCTATTCTTTACCAAGTTTCTTATACACCTTGACAGATGCACTCACTATTTCATAAAGGTTTTCATTGATTAAACAATACTATCGCATATTTATCTCAATATTGTCAGATTGTTCTGAAACTGTTAATTGAATATCAATAGAGAAACATCTTAAGAACTTAATAATTACTATAATAAGAATACTGGGTTTTACTTTTTTTAGTTTCCATAAGCCACATTCCAACACAAAGTGATAGACATAAGTGATGTAAATAAATCTCTAAACAAACAAACTGAATCCCTTACTGGTCATGTATCACTGAGGGGAGTAAGGTTAATGCGTATATTTATAGTGACTAAGTGAGGGCCTCGGTTTTCCACTAAATATATGCATCAGTAAGTGTTTACTCATCGGATTCCCTTTGTTCCTTTCACCAGGGATAATATATGTTATTATTTTCATGATATCCTGGATGTCCTTCTTTTACATACACATAGGTTTGTTTTCATGAGTGAAGTATATGTAAATCTACTTCCTCAGTTTCATATCTTAACGGTTATGGCCGCTCTCCTTCCAGTGATATAGGTCAAGTTGTCAGAAAATGTACAATTCGTCTTCATCATTCCTCTTAAATAAACCAAATTTAAGACAAAAATGAGCTTCAAAATACAGTTCAATAGAACCGAACAGATAACGCAATACTAAATATACTCAGATATACCTAGTATTTATAATTTTTCAGTTTGATTTAGCAGAACGTACTAAATGTGTAGAGCTGCCTATTGTAGAATTCGTTTTAAACTTATATTGTACCAGGAACTTACATACTGTTGGCATATATGCACAATATAAAAGCGGGAATCAGTTATATGCTTTTCATCCCATGAATTATTTGCTAAGCCCGGATTTCATTCCATTTTGTTTTTGTGGGATGGAATAAATATTGGTAGGATGATAAATAGATAAGAGTGTACGGTACCCGTCTTGTTCAGAGGATCCTTTTACTGTACATATTCATAAATCATAAAATTATTAATACATGACAGTTGTGCCTATAATATTATAATAGACATTTGGGGATTCACAACTGTCTTGTATCGATATTACCAATGGTACATAATCACAATCATTGGTAAATAGGAGAAAGGCAAATATGTGACCCCCAAAGTTAATCTCATTTTATGAAGTACATGCGTTTATGAACTATGTGTGACTGATATTTAGTGAGTGTCCTCAGCACAAGTTGTCCTGATAATTTGACCAGTAATTCATGCACCTCCTCCACTCTACACTCTGTGCCTCATATAGATAAGTATCATAACTTCTGTATAATAGATAGCATCACAGAGATTGTATAATACTTGTGTATAGGTCTTTGTTTATTGTATAATGTATTGTTGAACCGTTATTGAGAAAGCACATGGGTAAATTCAACAGAAGATTCACCAATCTTCACCAAACCTCTCAAATAACCCACAATATTGGGCACAAAGTGAGGTTCAAAATACGGTTTAACGTTGAAGAATTGTTTTGAATCAACGCAATACCAAATATACTCACATTTTCGTACGGTTGTTATAATTTCAATGTTTTTCTTTGTATGATGAATAAGAGTAAGAAAAGATTCTCATCAAGGAAAAGTACCATAATTATATGACGTTAAAATTAAATAATTTTGATTATCATTTCATTCAATTTTTCATTCAAGCATATATCGCTATGGACTGTTGTTTTCAGAGTCAGTAATACAAATCATTTTTAAAAAGATACTAAAAAAAAACCATGACCTCCAATTTAAAATTGGACCTGGCGTTGTATAAATTTGTCTGACTCATTAAAAGTCTGGCTATATGTGTATGCGGATAGGGTCTGGACATACTTGTGAGTTGGCTTATCTCTTCCATGTTTGCCTACATATGTCGTGTATCTGCTTAATATGTAGAATATGGGTCACTCTAACCAGTATACAAATGCTCAGAAAATGTACAGTCGGCAGCGCTACACATTTAGTAAGTTCTGCTAAATTAGGCTGAAAATGATCAATACTAGGTATACCAGAGTAGGCCTATATTTGATCTGTTCGGTTATGTTGAACTGTATTTTGAACCTCACATTATGTCTTGAATGTGGGTTATTTGAGAGGATTGGTGAAGACGAATTGGACATGATTTTCTGACGACCTGATCTAAACACATGTGTACAACTACCTGCTCATAATATCATGTAAATGTTAGCCTAGCAGAAGAAGAATGGAAAGTATTGGTAAAGGCGAATTGTACATTTTTGACGACTTGACCCTTATGCTATAAATCGCTGAGCTGAGTCATTTTGAAGTTGTAATTTAGTTTTCTTTATATAATCTAGACAATTTCATGAACTATATGAATATTGAATCTGAATTATGTAGCGATGTTTATTTTTTATGTGTAGGTTTATTTGTTATTCTTTTGAAGAGCAACTGAGAAGAGGGTGTAAACTGTAAATTTGTTAGTATCTTCAATTATATCAGTCCTTACATATTTTTAAAAATTTCTATGATAAAAAACAACTGCCCCAAAATATTAAGGATTAAGGCTGCTTATTTATTCATCAAATTTAAGGAATTTTCTATAGCTTGAAACAGGTATTTCCAATATTGTATATTCAAATCGTAGAGAATTGAATATTCTCAATTTTAAAGTGTTTTGCAATCATGATTCCCATCCATATTTGAAAAAGTGTGATTTTGGCACACAGCAAAATGAGTAATTTGAGAGATAGTTTGGCATTTAAAAAAAAGCCCAGACCCAAATCATTCTTTAACATTATATTTTGGTGGCATTCAGATGGGTTTGAAGTGAATAGACCACAAAGTAGAAAATTTCATTTTTTGACGAAAATTAGGTGGTAGTGCTGCTTTAAGTTTTTGGAATTATGGAGAGACATGCGAGTCTGCTCATTACAATAATATGTACACACACAACAATATTCCTCTGTACTCTCTCTGTATTTACTGGTGGCCTAAATCCTACACTGGCATTCATACTCAAGCTTCATATTTAACTGCGTTTCTGTTCACTTCTGAAGCTTCTGAATTTGAATTTTCCAAAATTTTCCAAAACATTAAACCACTGGCCAAATTAGACAGTAGCAATTACCAACAAAGTATGGAACTTTGCTCCTATTCTCCGAGTTGTAAATTCTCACCTTAAAATTTGATTTTTTCCTTTTATATATTCACCCTGAATATGGGTCAGTTCGTCAGTACTTTGTGCTAAATAAGGCCGAAAAATGATAATACTAGGTATCTAATCTTAGTATATTTGGTACTGTATTGCGTTGAATAAAAAAATTTGTTCGGTTATTTTTCAACTATTTTGAAATTAATTTTTGTCTTAATTCGTTTGAGTTAATTGCGAGGATTGGTGAAGGCTAATTCTCTAATGACTTGACCCATATACAGGGACGGAAGGGTCAGTTCATGCCCGCAATTATACAGATGTTTACTAGTTTGGCAGGTATATTTGAATAAAACCCTTTAAAAAAAAAGAAGTTTACTAGTAGTACTAGAGATCGTTGTGCTTATATTCCCATTAATGTATACTATATATTCTATGGGTTTACACTTTCATTCTTCAAATGATAAATTTACATCCAGCGAAGTTCCTATATTTTACATATACCATGTGTTTATCATATAAGATGTTTAGGGGTGTGTTTGGGTTTGTATAAACATCCGCTTTTTCCTTTTACTTCTAGACTTCATTTTTGTTTGTGAAAAAGATTTTATCTGTCTCCCTCAATATTTGCGGTACGCTTAGAAAAGGATCTTGAGAAGTTAGAGGGATTTATAGGAGTGTTTGTGAAACAGCGCACTAAACACTTCTATATTTATCACAAATGTCAAAAGGTTTTTATATGAAAGCCTTCCTATTTTTATCTCTTGACCCTTACGGATTCATGCCCCAAAAATGTTTAACAAACAAATACTGATATGGAGGCTGATAGGGGAGTTGTACTAGCCACTGTGCAAGTAGGAAGTGAAGGATTGTGGGATACATAATAGGGGATAAAGTGCCTGGTCCTGGGTGAGACCTTAAAGTGCCTTTCTGTCTCTTTTCTCTGTCTCTCTCTCCCTTCTTCTCTATCTCTTTTTTCCTGGGTATGATCATAAACTGCCTCCCTCTCAGCTCTCCCGCCCTAGATATAACACTTCAAAGTGTTGATAAGGGCGTAAAGCCACCAATCTCACTCACTCACTCATAATAGGGGAGTTGTACTAGCCACTGCACATGTCTGAAGTGAAGGAGTGTGGGATATGCAATAGGGGAGTTTACTAACCACTACACATGTCTGAAGTGAAGGATTATGGGATACAGTAACACAGTAGGGGGATATTACTAGTCATTGCGCATGTCTGAAGGGAAGAATTATAGGATACCCAATAGAGCCTGAGGACTTGTATTAGCTACTGCGTATTCCCAGCCAAGTACATAGTAGCAAAAATAACAATAATAATACATTGCTGGGAATAGGTAGCCCTCATCTATGCGAATTAATCAATGGTATCAATATTTAAGGTGGCATTATTACCTTTCGACAACACCTGACAAAACAGACACATCTGTGTGTGCTGTAGATTATAGAATCTATTCATAGACCAATGTAATTAAAATGATAAAGAAACACATTTTTAAAATGAAATATAGTTCAAAAAGGATTTAAACCCTTTCCCTAAAAAAGGTATTTGTCCCCAAATTACTATTAAATGACCTTCGAATAATAGCTCAGAATATATGAAAAACAATTTAACATTGATAATTCATTCTTTTTAATATCAGTAAATAGATCAAGGCAATTTTCTTGCTTTGCCTTTTCAATGTCAGAAAGTGTTGGTTTGGTCGCATTCTGAGCTGTGACCCTATAGAACATTTGTACGTATGTAATGTGTAAAATTGACTGGCCCTGATATGTGGAATCATACATCGTATACCGGGGCATTTACAAGGCTGTCTGTGTGAAGAGAGACATCACTGAGTTATATTAGCACTAGTGTTGTAAATGATGAACATGGGAGCATGTCCACTTACATAATCCATATATACCCTGCATAGCCATACATACTCTTCCTCCATATTTCGCTCCTTCTCTTTCACCCCCATTTACTACCTCATTCATTCACACACCACTCTGAGTCTCTCTCTCACTCGTCCACTCACTCACGCACTCACTCACTTGTCCCTTTACTCACTTGCACACTCACTTCTCCATTCATACATTAATTTACTCACTCACTCATCCACTCGCTCATTCACTCACTCACTCATCCATTCATTCATACATTCATTTACTCACTCACCAACTCACTCATCCACTCACTCTGTCACTCATTCCTCCATTCATTCATTCATTCTTTCATTCATTCATTCATTCATTCATTCATTCATCACACACTCACTCTCTCACTCACTCTAAAATGTCACCTGTTACTCTAAGGACTACTTTAGATTATAGTAAACCCATATATATAATATATATATAATGTTACAGGAGGCGTATACCTAGCCAGGATAATCTGCTTATGTGAGATTAGTCGCTATTTTGTATGACTAAATCGCCTGCATATATATATATATATATATATAGACACAATTGACCAACAGCAGTCCTGGTTCTAGTATTACTCCCTATCATACATGTATGTGTAACTTCGGGGTAAAGCGGTGCACTCATTGATTACTCTGTTGGTGAATGTTTTTAAGATCTTTACAGTTCTTCTTTGTCCTGTTAAAGTTTCTAGTATTGATCTTATCGACTCAATGTCTAGTCTGTATCCCTTCTTCTCATACTTGGTTTATGGATGGAAGCCCTGTTCCACAAACATGGCCCAGGGTCAGTTTTAAAGAACCAAGTACTACTCATCTATTTCATAATAGTGGTAATACTAATAGCGAGGAGATAATTAAAAACACCTCAAGTGGTAGCTAGTATATTTTTACATTCGTTGTTTGTAGGAAGTGTTATTGTATTGGGATGAGAGGAGACATGATGTATATCATGGAAGCCTTGAAGCAAGTGGAGTTGTGTTATTATATTGAGTGAGTGAAGTTGGTTGAATTGCTCAATACATATAACATAATAAGCAAGTCTAGTGCATGTCCCATAGATCTGTGATGGGGGTGATTTATAAGATGGTTGAGCTGGTTAAAATGGTTTGCTTAAAGCTGCATTCCCAATGCAATCGAACCCCAAATAGTTTTCTCAGTTATTTCATTATTTGCTCCCTAGTGCTACAGAATGAAAGGTTTGAATACTGAAGATGAAGACTAACGATGAAAGAGACTCATATATTCAAAAAAGTGGTATGGACCAATGGATAAGCAGGCCACAAAAAAGGAATTTAGCTAGAGAAGAAAAATCTTGGTGCTCAAACGAAATCTGCTATATTCCTGCGATATCTTATTTTGAATAAATGATTGATTTAATAAATTAGAAATTATACATCTTATGAATTCGGACTGATTTCCCAGCTTGTAGTTATCCAACAGGTTGTAAAGGAAAGCCAGCGTGCACTACTTACAATATACTACTGCCCACTTTCCAATATTACATAAGCCCATCCCTGTGCGTTCTATTAGGCTGAACTTAGGGTTGACCTGTGCCAACCATCCAATCAAACGGCTGGTTACTTCCCATTACACATATCTGACCAATCACAATTAAGATAAGGCGCAGATGCTATCTCCTGGCAGTCTACTCCTAGCCAAAAGTAATCATACATATGACATGGCCCTAAATGATAAGAATTCACTCTCACTTTTCACAAATTCTCAGTATTTTTGGCATGACCTGACTGATCTAAACTCAGACGCATGTCATGGGATAAATGATATTTAAATGACAGCCCAATAACAAATAACAGCAATAATACTGAATTCTTGGGTTGTGGTATTTATTAGTTTCATCAATACATGATATTCATTATCCTTATAATATTACGATGGTGATCATTATTATTATTAAGAAAGTAAATATAAAGCTCTGTGTAGAGTCTATACTATAGTTTACCGGTCTATAGTTATCTTTATGCAGGAGGGGATTTACCCTTAATGTGGGCTCCAGGTCAAGTTTTATGCTCTCTAATCCTCTCCTACATGTGCTGGTATGTATGGGTAGAAAGAGTCGTAAATAACAGGAATATGAGTGTGGCCATACCGTAATGCCTGTAATAAACGTACAGCCCATGTCATAAACGCACACCCTTTTTTCTGATTTTACATTTATAAGTCAAAACGTCACCAAAACGTCGCTGCAAAACATGTCATATCAGTCAAATGGTTAGGAAGGGTGTGCCCTTATTAGGATGAAAACCTGCACCCAGTTTTGGGCTTAAAAAGTGTTTAGCGCACTGTGCGCTTCTTTTAGGGATTACAGGTTATCAGGGAGTTAGTTACTCCTGGTATTACTATTGGCAGTCTAGTCCCAAAGTTGATAAAGTCCCTTCAAACGAAGGGAAAGCCTCTCGCCTCATACAGCAAAGTGCCATTATAATTCCATTAAGACCGCAAAATGTCATTTTATTCCCATTAAAATGCCGAGCTCTAGGCTAGAAAACTAACTAGCGAAATAGGCTCACATGCCATTCTTATCTGATCTGGGGAATTTTATATGTGGGATCGTGTATTTCTGTTCATATTTCTCTTAGTTCTGACATCTTGAAACTTTGTGATTTGATTCATAATTAAATATGCTAATGGGTTTGCCATTGTTGTCTTTGTCAGAGTCTACCAACTCTTGTAACTACCTCAAACCTTGTGGGGGGGGGGGGAGCAATGTTAAGCTAATTAGAGCTTTTAATTTCTTTTTCTATTTACTTGACAAATTTGTTAAATAGCATCAATGCCCCTAAACCCTGACCCTGATAATAAGTCTCCCTCTATATATCTATAATAGACGAAGTTAACATTGAGAAGAGTGTCTGTACTGACAGATCATTTAATCTCTGTGATAGAAATGATATAAAATATATATGAAGGAACTCTTGACTCTGGAAGTTCTCTATACCTTAGAGAAAGAGGACTTCTACTCAAACTCTATCCTGAGAATGTTTAAATGTTGACCCCTTGTAAATACAGCTGTAATCAGTCTATTTCTTCAGGAACCCCTGAGTTACTTCATAAACTTGTAAGGGTTGTCCCACGCAACCTGCTCATCTAGTGACCTCAGGTATTCCACCATCTGCTCTATCTACGAATGCTTAGAACCTGGCATTCGGCCAAGTTTCCCTCAAACTGAAACTGTATTTCTGTAGACCAGGAACTGACTATTTTATGGATCAAATTGTCAGGAAATGTACAATTCGCCTGCACCAAATCCTCTCAGGTAAACCCAAATTCAAGAGGGAGAGGTTTTGAGCTTAGACTGAAATATACCCAGATATATAATATTTATCATTTTCAGCCTAATTAAGCAGAATTTTCTAACTGCCGATTGTACATTTTCTGACCACCTGACCCATATGTATGCCTCTCAGGGCTTTATGTCTTATTTATATGAGTAAGAAATAGAGCAATGGCAGAGCGCATTTGGACTGAATCCAGGCTAAGGCATTTTTTATTGGGGTCTGGTGCTAGATTATTATTAGTGTTTGAGGTGTTTAATCTGTATACATGTATTACAGGGAAATTGGTCCAGGATCTATACTTATTCATTTATATGGGGGTGGGTGTTGGGGGTGGGGGCACATACGAGCCTGGCCATTGTGCGGACTTAAACACCTGGTGGGCATTATTAAGAAAACTAAACTATTACTATTGATTCTTGTATTTTGACTCAAATGCACTCAGGGTGTGTTGCTTTATAACAACCTGCTATAGTTAATAATTTATGTTCTGGTATATCCACATAATAGACGAATGGTGACGTACAGTTGGGACATGAGTCTGTGTTATGTATTTGTGTTTAACTCTAGTTGTTGCGGTTGCATCCTGCAGTGCATTCTTCATTCTTATTCCGAATAATAACAAATGGAGCTGGTCAGAGGAGAGTCTTAATAGGCTGTGCAATATAGGTTCTTTATGATGATTAATACATGACGATAAATTTAAAACAGCATATTAGCCGCAATAAGTATGCGGTCTGGTGTATGCGGCCTAAACGGCCATGCAGTCCCTTTCCAAGTGCTAACGTTTTCCTTCGCTACACTGGGCGGAAGAAACCTACTGCGAACGCAAAGGTATGAATCTTAGCTTAAAGTTGTTTTATAAGGTTAGTCATTAGGCTGGTTTGCAGTGCGTTTGTGGGTGTATATTAATGCGTTTTATTTCCAGTACATACATTGTCGATCAGTTGTTTCCATTAGTCCAGTCAACGAGAGTAAATATGAATTATTCTCGTTGGTCCAGTCAACGAGACTGAACTTCATATTTACTCTCGTTGGTCCAGTTTGCAATTAAATGCGTTAGCAGGTGTGGTGTGTATAAATAATAATTGTCCTAATGTTTGGTCGCAATCCGCAGCCGCAATCCGCAACCGCAACCGCACCGCAAACGAGACCAATGTAAGAAAGGGTATCCTGCGTGTGCGTTTTAATCCAACAAATATATAATCATTCACTTCTTACCATTGGCCTGGTTTGCTTTTGCTAGAGCCACACCAAGGTTTTCGTCCTTGTGGCAGATACGGTTCTCTAATCCGGTACCATTGGTTTACCATTAGCCGCAAGGTGAAAACCGGATGGGCCGTAATGAAAAATCTCTTGGTGAAGTCACACCTTTAGTAACAATTCTGCTCCAAACCAGGGTTTGCTACATGCCTTTAAAGTTTTGCCTAAAGCATTGGTCAAACGATTTATACCAGACAAAAAGGTTGCCTTTGCATTTGGGTCAGATTTTCAGAAAATGTACAGTTTGCAGCTGTACACATTTAGTATATTCTGCTAAATTAGGCTGCAATTTGGTCAATACTAGGTATATTAGAGTACCATATATTCGGCATTCCATTGATTCTATCTGTTTGGCTAGATATTTTGAACTTTATTTGAAATTTTTGGTTATTTCACCCATGTAGACGATTTTCCAGTAGGGCTTTGCCCCCTCCCAGTACTAGGGAGATTAGACCCGCTGATATGATCCCCTGTGACCTAATACCCAAGTATCAACAACATCAACCACTAATGCACCTCTGTTTATGGCCTAACTTACAAACCCAGAACTAATAGCTTAATAAACTTCCTCCTACTTCATATTTTATGAATGTTCATATAGACCAGTGGCAAATATTGGATCATTGCCAGACTATTAGTCTTACTTGAACCACCTGGAATCAAGTTCTTATTATAGGACTAGTTTCTCGACTTGTTTATTCTTCCAAGATGTAGATTTTCATTAATCGGGTTGGGGTGGGGAGTGCGTGTTTGTGTGTGTGTGTGTGGGGGGGGGGGGGGGGGTGACGATTATTCTGAACCTAAATACCTTAGTCTAATTGCTCCTATTACAGGTATTCATGTATTGATTTGTAGGTTACTTTATTTGCTTAACTTCTCTGTTATGATTCATCCCATATATGCAATGAGAACTATTTGATAGCTCTACATAATATTATTTATTAAATTCTGCTAAATACTTTGACTAAATTCTGCTGATAAATGATAACAAGCAGAGATATTTGTTACAGGGTATATCCCTTTTACTCTAATATATCTGACTATATTTCATATTGCGTTGATTCAGAAAACCTCATCGGTTATGTTTAACTGTATTTTAAACCAAACTTTTGTCTTAAATTTGGATTATTTGAGAGGATTTGTGAAGGCGAATTGTACATTTTCTAACAATTTAGCCACAAGGTCTATAAAGTTGCCGCTAGTTTATATCTTATTCATATAATGAGTAATGGACCTGGGGTATAGTTGGCTCTTATCCAGGCCATGTATTGATAGCATCAGCTATTAGACCTCTCAGTGGTTGCCTGCCTTAATACCTGTAGTGGGTTCAGGGTTTCTAGTGTCTACCGTAAATCATGTATTAGGGCATAACAAATCTAGGTGTGTTTCGTACCAAGAAAAACCTTACCTGATCTTTTAAAAAAAGACCTTGTCCATTTCTTTTTTTGACGCAAAAAATCCAATTAAAGCAGGAAATCAAGCCTTAAAAAGTTCTTTTTGTTCAATTACTAAAAAAAGATTTCCTTTTTTTTTAAAAAAGTAAAAAAAAAGTTGCTCCCCCTCCATACATTTCAGTCAGTTTTCAGTTACTACAAACCAGAAATACACCTATTTTTTAATATTTATTTTATTTATTTATTTATTGGGGTGGAGGGGGGGGGGGGGGTAGGGGAGGTGGCTTAGAAGCCGCGGCCGGTAATAGAGTTCCAGGCTGGCGTTTTTTGTTGACGCTGATCGTTTGGTGGCAGTTAGTCGGTAGGCGCCTTCAATCGCTTCAAACAATAGGACTAGGAGCGAGGACGGAGGTCTTTGAAAGGCTCGTTATGGTGTGGCTGCTAGTAGAGGTTATACGGTACATGGTGTTGAGAGTAAGCCCCCGTTAGGACATGATCTTAGTGTTAGTGTGTGGCTTCTAATAGAGGTGTGGCTTCTAATGCAGGGTTTACGGTAGTGTTGATAGCGAGCCCCCATTAGGATACGTATGTTTTTGTGTGTTTTGGGTCAAGTCTACGTCATGTTTGTGTGTGATGTCTGTCACTCGGCCTAAACCCAGACTGATATCTACATAGTTTTACCTCCACCTGGCAACACGCACCTGGTCGATTCTCATGAAATGGTTCCAAATGGGAAAATGTCATTTTTTACTAGTTTTCTTCAAATAGATCTTTCCTATGTGCTCATGCCTCATAATTAACGTTTCCATGTTATCAGACTCTGTATTCTGAACAAATGCGTACCTACTTTTATCTACCTACAATGAATATTTAGGAAATTAGAGCCATTAATATGCTGTAAATATACCCTCCTACCCAAATATTAAATATATCATTCCTACAATTAATTAGGATTACTTGGAAATGTGTGTTTATTTATCCATATGTGCCAAGAGTTTCATGAAGAATAATCCATGAAAAAATGTTGCACTAAAATCTAGGATTAAATACACAGAGGAAAACAGAAATTAAAACCCAATATGGCCGTCACCGTCCGTGACGCTGATAATGGGCTGTATTTAACTGAAAAATCATCCAATGAATAATTTGTATGTACTTGATGAAAGATGGACACATGGGTGTATTGAAACAGGAAGAAAAAATTCGATCAATATTTCTAATTAATCCAAAGGTCTACGTTTCCAAAGTGGGGAAGTTTTTTTCCATCACCGTCCATGACGGCTCCCGTCACCGTCCATGATGGTACTTCGTCCTTGATTTTCATAATGATCCCATGAATATAGGTTCGTTTCCCTTATACCATTCGAAAGGGCTTGTTTTCTTCTTTAAAATCATGTAAAATGATAATCATTTTATCTTTCTATAAATGAATGAAATCACGACGAATATCTTTGTGACCATCACCGTCCGTGACGCAATATATTTTAGAGTATACTTCCAACAATTTCCATACATAAGAAACGCAGTTTCAGGGTATAGAAGAGTAGGGTATGGGGTGCCTAGCAATTTCATTTTCTATACTAGCAATTTCATTTCATTCCAATGACCTTTCTAAAAATATCCATTTGGAACCGTTTCATGAGAATCGACCACCTATAGTCTGTTTGACACGACCTAATACAAGCTATAACACAACTATTAGTATGTTTCATATGACCTGGTGCAGGCTATAACACATAGTCTGTTTCATATGACATGGTGCAAATTAAATTTCTCAAAATCTGGAGGTGTTTTGGTCATCAGAATATTTGTTTTAATATCAGTTTAAACTACTATTCTGTGCGGGTGGCAGAGGTCCTGAATAATAGCAATATCAACTTAAAAGATTACTGCGCCGATGTTACAAACATCTCTGTCCCAGTCTAGGCTCAGAGCCTCTCAGATCAGATAAGAATGGCGTGTTAGTGATTGGACGCCTACTTAATGGGATTGTAATGACATTTTCGCGGTTTCGAGCCCAACTCTGAGCCTAGACTGGTCCTACAAGCAAAAGGAAAAATGTTTTTAAATTCCTTGGGATACTGCATCCCTAGTCTTGAAAGTCCTTGAAATGTCCTTGAAAAGTCCCTGAAATGTCCTTGATCTTTATCAGGACAGAAGTGTCCGACCCCTTTACTAAAACAATTACTACTACAATTAGCGTGTTAAATAATGACAATAAACAGTATTAATGTCTTTAATATCGACGATCCTTTCGCTTACCGCCTGGCATTTTGTGCCAGCTTTTGTACAAATAATAGAAAAGTCGTCTGCTCCCAAAAAGCAAAGAGGAGGTGATAAAATTTGCCGGCTACCAGGTACCCCAGTTATTTTAATTAACAACCCGATCTCCTCGCCCCTTGGTAGTAATTAATTACATCTTATCTCACCAGGATATCTACAAAAATAAATCATTGATTAGCTTTTTGGTCTTCCATTATTTTCATCGTTTTCATTTTGTTTAACAGACCACTGGGGATCCTTTTCAGTCCATTTTTCAATTTGTTTTAATTTTTTCTTGAAAGTTTTGAGTGTTATTATATGTTTTTGGCGAAAATTTCGGCTTCATCGTTTCTTCTTATATAATGAATATAAAAGGTATTTTTATACATGTACAAATTCTTTATTGCAATGCTTATAGTTCCATCAGAATATCATTGTCAATTAACATGAAGTAATAAATATTCATGCAACAACATGGAAATATCTCTCAGTTCTCTGATTGGTAGAACTGGTTTTCATTGGTATCCTCATTTTCATTGATATCAGTAAAAAGTTTGCATCGAACACAGATAAATTACTCATACAAGTTGCACCAGAATTATTTTCAATTTAAGCTCTTGTTCTTAAGAGAAAATAGTATTAATGGAAACTTAAACTGTCATTATTTACCGAATACATTACAGCTAGCGTGGCTACCGACTGCATGGTAAAAGTAAATAGAATCAGGTGTGGTGTGTGTATTTACTGTATACATGTATACATACACAATTGACAATATGTATTACATTGATTGTTTTCAATATTATATCAACTGTCTTTCGTATCAAGCACACACTTTTGGTGGATTATTTTCCGTGGTGTTGGTGTTAGCCGTGTGTGTGTGTGTGTGTGTTGGGGTGGGGGTGGGGGGTACAAAGTAGATATAGTGTAGAATTGAGAGTCCTTAGAGAGTATAGGTGCAAGATACATTCTGAGAGTGGATAGGAGGGAAGGTAGACACCATATCATTAACCAAATATGTCATTTTGAGAATATGGTCGCTGAATTCAGTAATATACCCCCTTGAATGCCGTGACTGTTGTGGCCATAATTGACCGGTCACACAGATAACATTGGGCAAAACTAATAATATGATTATATTATTGAGATATTGTTGTCAATCTGCAATACATCCACTCAGGACGAGTCGTCGATTGTAACTTTAATCCCATGCAACATAGCATTCTGCTTTGCAATAATCGTATTGCGGGACACACTAATGTACATTCGGCAGATCTACTCATTTAGTAAATTAGGCAAAACATAAGAGATACTGGGTATAACTAAATACGTATTTGGTACTGCGTTGATTAAGAGAATCTGTTCGGTTATGTTGAACTGTATTTATTTGGGTTATTTGAGAGGATTGGTTATGGCAAATTTGTACGAAAATTAAAGCCAAATTAAATTCCAAAGTATTGGATTAATGGAACCAAGTATCATGTTTAACCATTCCCCCTCCACCACCACCCTCCCCCACCACCCTTTCTCCCCCTCAGTCCCATTAATCAACATTTAGTGTTGAAAGCCGGCAGAATGTGAAACCACAGGATAAAACAGTCAATTCCCTAAAAACTCCGCCAAATTTTACCAAAGTTACAGATTCATCATAATCAGTTACGTAATAATACTTCATTTTTGTCAATTAATTACAAATATTGATTCCTTTTTAGGGAGAATTTTACATTAATTTTGATGGATAGTGGTGCATCTGGGCTTTCGGTACTTGGTTCTGGTAAAATGAACCTGTACAATGTGAATTGGAAAATAATAGAACTAATAGCGAAAATAAACATTTGTTGGGATGCAAAATTCATTTTATTGATATTGAAATGTATTAAATATGCTCCCTGCAAGATTGTGATTTGAAATATTCAATTTTCCCATTGTTTCAGTTTTGTACTTATAATATGTACTTTCAAGTTTCATATTATAAAATTTAGTAAATACTTTCCCCAAATTCATGATAGAATTTCTCGCATTATAGCGGAACTCCACTATAGGTAAAAAACGGCGCCAACAAGCAAAATTCTTCGCCGACATTTCTAAAAATTCGGAAAATTTGACATGACTAAAAATTCTAGTGGATGAGGGGGTAAAATAGGTTGTTGGCAACACATTTATTTGTTGCCAACAATTGCAAAATATCTAACTTGATTAGATATTTCGTCGCAAAAAATTCGTCGCAGCCGTTTTTGCCTGTTGGCGCCGTTTTTTACCTATAGTGGAGTTCCGCTATTACATGAAGTATTTTTTTGTTTTTGCAAAACTTTTATTGAACATTAGATTATGTCTCGTCCATCATTTTAGATTACAATGCATTAAAAAAAGATTTTAGGCGAATTTTGCCATCCTGTATCCATGTTTTTCTATCAAACGATTTCTTGGATATTAATTTAAGTCGCGATATTGATATCAAGTTATTGGGTATAGAAGGGGAAAGAAAACTAGACCCAACTTACTTTGTTACCAAGAAAAGACTAATACTTTATTGTCATTTGTCTTGTCTTTTCATAGACAAACAACATGAGTGGCCATCTCATTGCTTTCTATGCGTCCCTTCAGAATAGCTGGAATAGTTTTGAGACCCAGCGGTATGCATGACATACTGTTACCTACACGCTATTATGTAGGGTTATTAGAATTTTAATGAATATAAAAATAATCTTTAGTTAATAAGCAACACCTTAAACATGATAATTGTATGGTTTCATAGAAGAGAGGCACCATTTTCCGGTGAAAATTGCTTTGTTGTTACATAAATGTACACCTCCGCAAATAAACAAACACACGCATATTGAAAGGAATGACACAATACCTGAATTTAGGAAAGTCTCCCCCCCCCCACCCCAACTAACTAGATGAGGATAATCTCCCCCTCCCCCCTCATCCACCCCACTACCCATCCATCACCATGGTAATCTACCTGCCAGCCAACCCACTTACTGAACTAAAACTCAAAATTACTTTTTGAACGACTTTTGAGTAAATTGTTTGTAATTATACAGATTTTTTTAAAGGTTTTGTTTCCCTCTCGAATCATCGCTTGAATGTCTGTCACATTCCACATTTTCCTAGTTCTTTTCTTGAATGAAGTAAATGTTTCTCTGCCATTTTGCATGGTCTGCAAGTGAAAGATGGAATCAATTGTCAATATTAATCACAGAAATTCAAAAGTTACAATTAAATAACGTGCCTGGTGAGGAAATCATATTTTGATATTGGTATTTATGTTCATGCGAAAATTAGTGCATTATTTTCACGGCAGGATCTGCAACGGATGGGTGGAGAGGATTGGTTGCTTTTAACACTATACTTTCTATTTTATTTAATCATTAATTTGATTGAATACAAGTACAAAATTGGTTGATCAAACAAACTTTACTTCCACAGTTCTTACCCTTGAACTAAAACAATATTTGAATGATCTAAATCGGGTTTGACATTAACAGCTTGAAACATTCTATATTCTCCATAAACACAATTTAATAACGATGAAAATTACATTAAAGTTCTGTGTCAAGTTTCTAACACTGCACACAGATTCTCGGTGTTTAATATTGCATGGCGGGAGTTTTCATGAATGAACAGGAAGTGGTGTTAACATTGACTTCCTGTTGTGTTTGATGGACAGGATGTCATGTAATTATGTTCAAACTGTGGTTTTTGAATTCTCACATCACCAACAGTGTCAGATATTAATTTTCATAATTGGCGGAAATGTTGCAAAGAATAAAAGTATTCCTGGTGGTTATCTGAAACCAGTCTTGCAGTTTTAAAAGTAATTAAAGCTGATTGGGTTAGAATTCTCTTCCGCTCATCCGCAGCAAATACTTTTGAGCATTTTCATTGGCTATAATATCTTCTGACTCTAAAATGGATTTGTACAATCCTGAAATATCTTTTCAAGACCTTGATTCATGCATGATAATCTATTCACTACAGGAAAATCATGCTGCATTCTGCAGCGAATGTTGGAAGTGTTTCCATCGGCTTAATATAACTCATTATCCATTACTATGAAGGCGAGTACTGTATAAAAGTCCTTCCATTCTCTTTACTCAAGATGATTGAATATCAATTATATTATATAATTATATGTACTAGCCATTAGGAGTTTCACGTTTACAAGAACATCATTGATATTTTCTCTTAGTTTGAAGGGGTTAAATCCCATTGGGACCCCTGATTCACCAAAATGTTTGTTCTAGATTTCGTTTAGTAAATTTAAAAAGTACTTTTTAAAATATTGATATACATGCCATATTAGCACTGGGGACATTAAAATTTTCTCTTGGTTTAGGGGGGGGGGGGGGGTAAATAATCATCCATCCGGACCGCTGAGCTCCCAGATGTTTCCACCATAGAAATATTTTTGTGGGTTTCTTTTTGTATTTTTGAAAAAACATTTTTTATTGATCTAATGTAGAGGTGGCTTATCTGCACTCGGGACTGGGTGCCTGGTCCCTACCCGCATGTTCAGGGGACATCTAGGGAACCATAAACCAGGACAGGAGGTGGTGTGGGGGAGAAGGGGAGAGGGGTGGGGAGAGAGGGAGAGAAGGGAAATAGAGAGAGGAGAGACATAGAGAGAAAAGAGTGATAGAGAGGGAGGGGTGGAGAGAGAGAAAAGAAAGATATATTTAGAGAGGAGAGCGAGGGGAGAAAGAGAGAGGGGGAGGAGAGGAGAGAGAGTAGGGAGGGGGAGGGGTTGATCATAGAGGGACGAGAGACAAGAGTTGTGGAGAGAGGTGGAACGACAGAGAGAGCAAATGAAAACAGAGAGAAACAGAGAAAGGCGGGAAGAAGAGGAGCTAAAGAGCGTTACATAGAACAAACTTGTTTTTCCATCAAAGTTAAAAGCAGAATGTGTCACCAGGCGGTCCGGGCCATCCAGGGTTTGACAGGTGGCCCTCTTAGAAACATTTATCATCATCCATCACCTTAGTAAAACATCCGCCCCCCTAAAATTACCCCCTCCCCCTTGCCCCCAACCCCTCCCCACCTTATCTCAACCCAAGGAAACTCATTTTGTGCCCTTCTCTCTAAAAACAGCCTCCATCTCTCTCACTCCGGCCATTCCAGACCCTTTTTATCGCCCATATCCATTCACTCTTCACTTTTTCCCGCGCAAATATTGTATTGTCGATGTCGTCTGCCCGGGAAGGAATTTGGCGGGAAAAGATAAAAAGGGCGGGAATGAGACTGGAGTGACAGACGGGGGGTTGTGTGGGGAATAAATGGTAATTCCAATCTCTCTCCTCTTGCTTTTAGTCATGGCGAAATTTGGAGACGGTTAGGGTGGGGGTTACAGTATTTGTAAATGTAAAACGTCTGGAGTTTTGTTAAAGCTGTATTCTGAGTGAACATCGATCGGACAGATTTTCTATTTTTTGTCCCGTTCTTTTCGAAATTGTGGAGCATTTTGAATAATGGAATTATGGAAATATATTAAATATAGAATTTCAAATAAAGGTGTAGTGTAGAGCGAGCCAAATTATAGAAAGCGTTATTGGTTTTAGAAGGTGTTTAGAAGCACTTTCTGAGCTGTAGTGTGAAAGGGGTAGGACTATAATTATAATAATAGATTTCCTGCCCACAGATAAGTATAGGATTTTGTCTGCAGTTTGGCCTTAATTTCTTACGATTTGTGGATTTATGTGGGAAATCGATACAAATTTACCATGAATTTATTTGCGAGATACCTGATACACAGTACCCCTATTTCTACAACCTCCCCCCACCCCCT
Organism: Sthenelais limicola; assembly: GCA_942159475.1. Classification (NCBI taxonomy): domain Eukaryota; kingdom Metazoa; phylum Annelida; class Polychaeta; order Phyllodocida; family Sigalionidae; genus Sthenelais; species Sthenelais limicola. The sequence continues at coordinate 61,590,069 of OW804097.1, read as the reverse complement.
CCATGTCCAACCCCCTCCCCACATGTCAGTCAGCTCTCTAATCTTTCCGCCCATTTATTTTCTCTCCAGCCAACCAGCCAGCCTGGCAAAAACTTCTCTCCAACTTTTAACTTTTTCATTTTATTTTACCTCACTTTTGATCTGTCTTGATATTGATGCTTTCAATTATTTGCTGAAAAATTGGCAAATTTCTTTTGGCAGTTTTGGAATTTTTTCTCCCAATTCTCACAGATGGTAGAAAGTGGCATGTGGCGAGGACTGAGAGTTGGTGAAATATTTGTTGGCCAGACCGAAAAATTTGGTAAAAAGCAACTTTAAAAAATGTTTTAAGCTGACAGAACTTGCAGTGAGTGAGTGGATTTGGTTGGTTGGGGGTGGGCGTGGGTTGGAGAGACGGGGGTTGCAATGAAACGTAGGCCTACATGTTATTGTATGGTTATACATATTTCATGTAAATTTGAACAGCGTTTGCAATTCAATTTATTTCTTCTGCTCGTTCTTATTCGTCGTTTTGCCCCCCCCCCCCCCCACCACACACGTTTTGCCCCCCCCCCCACACACACACACCTTCTTCTTCTTCTTCTTCCTCCTCCTCCTCCTCCTCCTCCTCCTCCTCCTCCTCCTCCTCCTCCTCTTCTTCTTCTAGCACCTCCTCCTAAATTATTCTAATCTGTTTTTAGGTCCTTCCTCTCCTTCCTCCTCCTCTTTTTCCCCTATGCCGATCTTATAAAGATAACATAAAGTTTAGCTATGTTTTCACTCATTAACTTTAAAATAATCGTACGTTAACCGTATACTAGGACAATTCAATATCAATTCACCCTATCCCCCCCCCGCCCCTCTGCGGTGAATATGAGGGGTTGTGGTGCCTGCCAGTTGTTACACAGTTTTTACTAAGTTTACAAAGTTTCTGCCCCCAAGCTAGAGTGACTGTGAGTGACAGGTTGATGCCACTATCTTCCACACCAGTAAACCCACTCAGTTATTGACTGGGTTGGGGGTATTTCTACTGTCCTTTCAATATTTAGATTTAACAAGCAAAAATCAAAACCACCCATCTGGAAAAAGTCTAAAAAAGCTCATTGATTCACCCAGTTTCTGTAAGGATTAATTAATTGTCACAAATGATCTGATTGTATTGGAGAATTCGCAAAAAAAATTATACCTCCCGCTTAGAAGTGGGAGTTTTTTTAATTTTTAGTTGTTTCCTTCTTTTATTCCGAGAATATTTGATAGTAGAAATATATATACTGTAATGAGTACTGTGCTAATAAATGAATAGTTTTTTCCACCTTAAGCAGAGAATAGCAATCTTAATGTAATGTAAGCCCATGGAAAATAAATCTTTTTCTTTAAAAATAAACTTTAAAAAAAGCCCGGCAAAGTATTCTCTAAATTGCAAGAAGTCTAAACATGTTCTCCTCGAAGAATCAACATAATATAATTTGTATTTTACAAACCACTTAAAATGAGATTCACTGTGTCAAGCAAGAAAGAAATAGATGTTTTGTTTGTTTGTATTCTGGGAAATCTTTCCCCCGATTGTAACTCGTTACGGACAACAGGACTTTCTATCTGCACATTCACGTTGTTGAGATAGGTTCTTCATGTCTATGATCTTTATTTCGTTCATCCACATCTTTGTGATCAATTATTTAATTAACCTTTCTGCCCTGGAGTGTGTATTTACCTGACCAGGTGTGTCTGCCTGTGATACCTCTCTATGGTACCTCACCTACAGGTACTGGAGGTAGGCCAAGACTTAGAGGGATCAATATGTTAATTACTGGACCTGGTCAGTCCGTGCACATTAGTATTTCTTAGTGGATCTCTCCTATATCTCTTTGTTGCTCATTCCAGGGTATCTCTGGATGTATTACTATATCTCCCTCCAAGCCTTGTTCATCTAGATATCTCGTTCCTTTTATCGTTCTCTTTCCCTCTCCCTCTCTCTCCTCTTTCTACTATTCTCTTTTTCTCTTCTCTTCTCTCCCTCTCTCTCCGCTCTCTTTCTCTTTCCCCTCTCACCTTTCTCCTCTCTCCTTCCTTCTCTCTCCTTCCCTCTCTGTCTCCTTCCTTCCCTCTCTCTTAACCTCTAGCCTATTTCTTTGCTTCTAATCCATTTCATCGTCTGCTCTCTCTCTTCTTTCTCGTCTCCTTCCACTGCTCTCTCTCTCTCCTCTATTTCTGTTAGTTAGTTGTTTTGAAAATTTAAATCAAAATATGTTCTCTCTCCCCTGAGAACACCGAGAGAAGAAGGAGGACCTTCTTCTTCCCCTGATGTTCTCGTTCCCCCTCTCTGCCCTCGTCATCCTCCTATTATATCCTCCCTCAAACTCCATCTCAAACTCCACATACCACATAAATTCCCCTTTGTGGGGGGAGGGGGCAACTGTAGTGGGCACACTCCACTGACCACTCAGTTACCATGACAACACACACCTTATCAGGAATAACAGATACAGAAATAAAAGATCAAAGATCCCCAGTCATGCAGTTTACTATGTCAGTATTATACTTGCCTACATGCATCAAATCAGTCCACTAGACTTGGCAAATTGTGAAATTTGGTCGTTCTGTCTTTAAATATTTGTTTTCATTATTCATTTATTTCTCCTCGTTTCTCCACACACACACCCTTCTTTTGTATTACTCATCCTTTCTTTATTTTTCTATTCATACCTTTACCATAATTTATTACAATCTTCTTGTGTCATGATAATGGAGAAATTAATTGACCCAATCCTGGTATGATACCCTTCGTTTTTCTCCATTTTTTTTAGTTTCTCTTTCTTTCTTTCTTTCTTTCTTTCTTTCTTTCTTTCTTTCTTTCTTTCTTTCTTTCTTTCTTTCTTTCTTTCTTTCTTTCTTTCTTTCTTTCTTTCTTTCTTTCTTTCTTTCTTTCTTTCTTTCTTTTTCTTCTACCTTGCTTTGTGTTCATCATTGAGTTACACTGGAGAGCTCTAACCATCTGCTTCTCAGGCTATCACTCACCACCTTCACCTCAACCATCAATAACTGATGACCAATCAATCAAACGTTATTGACCACTTCTATTGGTCTCTCTATTATAGACACTCACTTGGCTCTGCAATCATGTTTCAGTTTGGCATCATTTTCTTTCCCCCTTCTCTCCCTTGTTTCTTTTGCCATTGCTTTCCTTTTGATTGTTGTCCCCTCTTTAATTCTTCTAGTTTTCTCTCATTCCCTGTAATGTCCTTATCTTTCTGCTTCTCTTTTCTTTCTATCTCTTTTCATCTTGCTTTCATCCAGTCTGTCTTGTGTCTTTTGTCCCTTTTTTCATTGGGCATCGCTGATGCTGTTCATCTTCATTGGAGCCCTGTTTTCTTTGGTATTTTGACCACTATAGCAATATGTCTGTTGTGGTCCATCTTAGTTTGGGACTCTATGAAAAGGCCAGTCTGCTAGCTCTCTATCACATGCCTGTATCACCAGCTAGGGCAACCCCTGCCAGCAACACAAGGCTATCATGGGGTCAACAGGGCCCTGTAATACTCAACACCTGGAAGCTCCTTGGTAGGAACTCCCCCAAAACTAACATTGTCACAACCTTGAAACCTGCATTGCACAGTTACAGAAACCTGGGTTGTTTTTAGGTCTCAGACTCTGTCTGTCTGTCGGACTGTCTGTTTGTCTATGTCTCCGAGTCATCTTTATTTTTTCTCTTTTATTTGCTTCTTTCTCTCCTTTTATTTTCATTTACTTGGGAAATTCTATTTGATATGTATATTCTCTACTAACTAACAGAAAGATGAGCCATTGATTAGGGTATCACTCACCTCCTACACCTTAACCATCAATAGCTTATGACCAATCAGTCAGTGTGTGAGAGGTTATTGACCGGGTCTGAACCCTCGGGTCATCACAAATCATGCCAAACCCGGGTCTAATGCCTGTACAATCGAATTTAAAATTGTATAGGTAAAGGGTAGCTTTGAGCATTTAATCCTACTAAATTAGGCTGGAAAATGATAAATACTAGATCTAGTATATATCTGAGTATATTTGGTATTGTGCACGTTTATGTCCGTTTATGTTGAACAGTACTTGAACTTAACAGTAAATGAACTTTGGGTTATTTGAGAGGCGAATTGTACATTTCCTGGCGACTAAACCCCAACCCCTAACTTACATAGCCCATAAATCCACGCGAATAAAGATTAGCCTATTTGGTGCATGCAAAGTGGCTAAATTGAATCAAGCGCATATTATATTTACATTTGTTCCTTTGTGATATATATGGGCTTAAATAGTCTTGTTCTCTGTCCCGATTACCTTAATCCCCCCCTCCCCACACTAATCCTACCCTCACCTGGACAAGCAGCGTCTCAGGGGAGTTTGATGACGTCACACCGTCCTCCCTATGAATGTAACCCCTCAAAGTAGGAAATGTACAATTGGCCTTCACCAATCCTCTCAAAAAACCTGAATTTAAGACAAAAAAAAAGTGGTTCAAAATACAGTTCAACATAACCGAAGAGCCAACACAACATCAAATATACTCAGATATTCATAGTAATGCTATTTATCATTTATCAGCCTAATTTAGCAGAATTTGATGAATAATGTAGAATTGCCGATTGTACATTTTATGATGCCCTGACCCCTATGTGTGTTATACACTGGCATGCTGAACATGAATGATTAAGTATTTCACTATGTATCATTGTAGTCTCTATACCATGATATATCCTAACGAGTTCATGTTATTGTTTTTGTTCATGTTATTACCATTATATTGTCAAGATCATGTCACCTAGCTTACATCAATGTTCTTATTAAAGCTGCATTCACCGTTCACCATTCACCATTTCCCGATGTCTGCCTACACTTTATCTCCCTAGATTTTTATTTCATATAAACTCATTAATATCAAAAATGAATACATTGGTTGCCTCTCTTATCTCCAGTATCAAACTCTTCTCACACCCCATGCTAATGACCAAATTATGAAAGTTTTGATCACTTTTAGCTGAGTTGTAGCTTTAATCCCCCCAGTCCCCGCTCTGCGATCGTTCTACATCTATGTTCGTCGGAAAATGTACAGTATGCAGCTCTTAGTACATTCTGCTAAATTAGACTGAATACTTGAAAAATCCTAGGTATACCTTAAGTTTATTTGGTATTGCCTTGATTAAAAGTATCTGTTACGTTATGTTGAATTGTATTTTGAATCTCATTTTCATCTTAAATTTGGGTTATTTGAGAGCATTGTTGAAGGTGAATTGTACATTTTCTGACGCCCGACCCATATACCACCTTCTCGCCAGTCTCACCTCACTTCACCTTCTTGCCATGATTGGACCCCGTCCAACCTTCATTTGTTCTCTCATCTGTTCCTGGCACATTCTCTAACACGAAATTCGACCAGAAAACAACCCAGATTTTCCAACAAAATCCGATTTATCCTTCACAAAACATCCAATATGATCCCCAATCCAGCTATCATGTCCATAACCAGCTTAAGTTTTTGCAATTTAAGCTGGGAGATGGACAGACACACGAGAAGTTTCTGTTGTGTATGTTTTGGCGGGAAACTGGGGTTGATGCGAACTTGTGCTGATGTCATCAGCGTCTGTTGTCTTTTGTTGTTGCAGGCCTGAGGCTGTATCTGGGCTACTCTGCTATAATAGGAGGTGGTAGAGGAGGAGGGGGAGGGAGAGGAGAGGAGAGTCTGGTCAGTCCTCTGCTACCCTGGATGTTAACAAGCTGGACATCATGCCAAAATAGCCATGCCACACTGACAGGAAATAGTGCAAAACTGCTCCGAAGATTCACTCAGAGGTCGGAAGGTCACTCTAGACGGTTGCCATAGTGCTGAAAATGTGTTGGTGAAAGTCGTCTGCGTTACCGGAAGTGTACTCCGTCCATTGGTAGAGGAACGCAGGGTGGACGCAATATTTGTGTTTACTTACCTAGCAACGGCAGTATTAATATATCATCTCCCTTAGCAACGGGGAGGTATTTTTTTGTGTGGATATATTACAAAAATAGAAATTCAACTTCAACTGTGATCTGGTGGTGCCTTTCTTACTAACCATTCATACATTCCTCAAACTTTCATCTGAGGAAATCAGGAAATCTCAGGAAGAGCAAAACACAACCAGAATCTGCTAAAAACACCACATAATTAATGTCAGTTCATATACGGAACGCCATTTAGCGAATTTCCCTTTTTTTTAATCGTAAACAATCAATTAGTAAATAAAAATGGCGACGGCTGGAGGAAATAACCCAGACGATCCTAATGATCCAGGAGAACCTCCAAGGACACCGAGGTTAAAGTTGAAGGACGAGAGTGAAGGTCCTCTCTCTCCTGACACAGAGGAGCACGTTGCAGAACAGACGGACGGAGTGTTTAGGAACTTTGTGTATCAGATGTATGTTACGGATCAGAGTAATCAGGATGCAGACGACACGCCCAATATGCCGGAGCTTACCGCCTTTCCTGATGAACCTTTAGGGTGAGTTGAGATCATTCATTTAATCTATTTTATTGTTTCATTTTACAGGAATGCAAGTTACGTCTATAGTTTTTGTACTTGAATCGTTTAATTTCGCGAAATTTCTTCAAATCTCCTCCAAAATGCCACCACTTATATTTAAATAATTAATTAACTATCTATTCATTGTGTTCGTCATTTAGAAAAACAACTCAACTGTGAATGGCAAAATGTTTGTATTTTTAGATCAGTTTAACAAATTCTGTTCAGGTAGTAAAGGTCCTAAATAATAATTATTTCACTCTATTTTATGTCCTCGAAAATTATCAGTATTTCTGGTATGACCTTGCATCCCTGTGATTAATATGTATTGATCCTATTCGTATTCCAGGAGTTAAGAGATCAGTGTATTTTATTTCAGATATTTTGTGTTGGCTATGAATATGATTTATCTATTACTTAATGGTACATTTGCTTTATGGAGCGAAGTAGTTTGGGCGCTTGTGTGATTCTTTTTTATTTATTTAGATTGGCTATAAAGCCAATCTTCCGTAAAATGACAATTGAATCATAGACAGGCATACACACTGTGCACTGAATATTACAATCGATGGAGTTCAATTTACGTATCAAGATAATGGGCTCACGGGCAACAATTCAATACAGAAAAATTCGAACCCTTTACCTGTTAAAACCTGTGGATTCAAAGCCAGCTATTTCGAATACTGCATCACGCCAAGGCCAAAAGAAAATGGCTGTGTTTCTCGTCCCCCGAAACCCTTGTAGCTAGACAACCTTTACCCTACCTAATGGTGTTTTATACCCTGGGGCTAACATGAAGATTTCCTGATAACAAAAGTCAATTCAGGCAGGAACAAAAACCTGCTGACCAGAAAAGTTCTTTTTATTAAAAACAATTGTTAATCACAAAACAAACGTGTTTTCAGTTCCTGAGCGGTGATTTCATGAAGATAAAATAATAAAAGTTACTCTCACCAGAACACACCTTCCCCTACTTATTTTTCAGCTGCTCTGTTATAATAATCAATATTATATAGTAGCAGTACATGTATTTCAAGGATTTATAGCGTGGCATTTTCTTACCAATTCAGCCCTCATCCGCCCTTTCCGATCAAAGAACTTATATTATTATAGACATGACGATTCTTTTGTCAATATTGAAATTGTATTTCGTATAATAGCCCGTCTATCTAACAGCAGTTCTATCTATACACAAAGCAGACAAGCAAATATATTTACGATAGTCTGCTGTGTATGTAATGTGTGACTATTGTCATGACAACGCCGTGACAACCACCTGTTGTCGTCTGCTGCTGGAATTCTTCCCGCCAAAACCAGAAACCACATGAGCTCTGTCCCGTTATAGACATCGGGGTGCATAGATACCTCATGATAAACACACAGCATGTATAACGTGTTAAAAAGGCCAAACAAAACATGATTGATGGGGAATAAAATATTTCAATAGGACAAAGAACCACTCTTAGGCCAAGCCTATCCGAATCTCCCATTGGGAATTTCAATGTTGAGCTGGGATATACCGGTACTATTGAAACCCATGGGTAAATAGAAGGAAAATATTAATTAGAACTATTTCTATTAGATATTTTGATTTTATCTCATTATACAAATTACTCTATTGTAACTAATCATGCATAGTCTCTCGATAAAACCTTTACTAAATATGGTTGATGGACGATCATTTGTTCAGCCTGGTAAAGACAAGAAACACATTTAGGCCAAGCCTATTATATTCCCCCCATTCAAGCTTGGATTCATGATAAAACAATAGAGAGGTTACTATTGAAACCTTTTTGTTGATATATGCTCTACAATAAAATATAGAATGTTTATTGATATATCAATTAAAAGCTAATGGTGTATTATATCCAGTGAACCTGTGAACACGCACATTGCAAATGACCAAGTCTATATTTAAAATATAAATGTTTACAATCTAATAATAGCATGTATAATTGGTGGTAAAAACTAAAGAAATGATTGATTGATAATAAACATGACATTTGTTCAGCCTGATAGGGACAAAGAAACAAATCTAGACCAAGCCTATTGTAGTCAATCTTTTTGATCGATGATGGATTAGATTTAAACCCGCAGTTTATTCTCCTTTTTAGATTCAAAATATACTTTGAAGGTACGACAACATATTTTAATAATCGTGGTCATTGTTTGGCCTATAGAACTGAAGTTATCAAGATTTTGCAAAGGTTCGATAATCCCAATGTTTCACCCATGTTTGGAGAATTCTGTAAATTATATATTTAAAGTCCATCATTCTACATGCGTTCATGGTTGAGCCCTAGCTGAAATATATGCACGCTTGAATAAGCTGTATGTACATTTACTTTTTAGAAGTGTGATTTTCTTTACTTAATCGTAAAGTATGAAGCTATCCATATTTAAGAAGAACAGTTTATGGTAACCTTTTGTGTTTGCTTCTTTTCTGTGATGCCTTTATAGTCTGTGTATACGGTTCAATTGAGGATAACAATGTCCCATTGTAATATGGTTCGAAAATAATAAAAAAAAATAGAAGTAAATGTCTGACTGAAAAAATACCTTTGATTAAAAGGCCAAGTTAGAACGATATTTTTGTAAAGAACACATATTTCTTGTCATATAGCGAACGTTGTATCTTTATTGTCTGGGCAAACAGGAAAAGCGATATATACTGTAGAAGATAAAGGCCATTATCCAATCATATATACATGTACTTATGGAACTGGGAATAGAAATATTATCATAGAGAGGTATAGGAGACATAAATTTGCTGATGTAAGCAATTAATTATCACAAATTATTCACAGATTGCTTCATGACCGGTATATTTTTCTTTCAATTATAACAATACAAAATGTATTTATCTAAAAAACAGACCACAAATTGCTGGAACCTAAGAGAGAGCAGGTGTTTGTGGTGTCTACCACTCTGTGTACCTGCGTCGTACCAGCGTCTGTGCGTGGTAGACCGTGGGAAAGTTCCCACGCTATAGGGTAGATAGGATGGGGGAGGATGAGGGGATAGGTGTGAGCATAGAGACAGGTGAGAATAGTGGGGGTGGGGAAGAGGAATAGGGGAGGGGGGGGGATCTTGGCTTCTCAAACATTTTGAAAAATCCCCAAAATCTGATTGGCAATATCTTCGTCTACATTTTCGAAAGATGTAATAGGGGATTTGCCTGTGCCGCTGTGCATACATGTATGTTACAGACAGTGCATCCTGGGATAGATTCTGCTGAAATCTGACATTGCAATATTTTTATCGCAAACATTTGTATCGAAAATTAATTGCAAGAATGTTGTCATCCATATCACAAGCTCTATAAAGACCAAAGGCATGATGGGAAAGATGGGGACTAGAGCATTAATAAATATCCCATGACGAACATGGCATGTTTTCAATAGATTTTAGACTGTCCCATAATTCCATGCGAATCAAGATTCAAAATGGCGGCTATGCAAATCCCCTATTCTTTAAATCAGTTTAAAATGTACTGTACAGGTAGCTAGAAGCCCTAAAAAATAAGAATTCACTCTTTTTAATTTATTTTATTATATATCTCCCCTGGAAACATTTCAGTACTTTTGGCGTAACCCGACTTGCATCCTTGCAGGGGTAATCCCAATCTTTAGAAACAATTTATTAATATTTCGGGATTTTCAACGTTAAGAATTATCAGTAAATTTACCAGCTTTTCCTCGATACATCTACAAAAGGAAACCAGACATTCTAAACAGAGAGGTCCCGGGGTCAGGTCTCATGAGCGCCTTACCAGAGCATCATTCCACCTCCCACCCAGTGCACGCTGACTGGCTTACGAGACGGCCTAACCCAGACAGCCAGCCACGTGTATAGCAATACAATATATTGGAAAAGAGCAGGGTATCGAATCCCGTTAGCATGTTTCCTCTCTCGCCCTGATAAGACCAAATATATACGAAAGTATGGTGTTAAAAGGGGTGTAAATCAGCCCCCCCCCTCTAAGCAAGTGCCCCCCCCTCCCCCGCAGATAGGTCATCTTTAGGTATACCTGATGTGGCTGACCAGGTACATACCTGTGGTCAATGGTGATTGACAACCTGTGGTCAGCTACTAAAGGTAGGGGAGGCGCTGGTAGACAGGTGAGGAGCTGACCGGTGACATATCTCCACATGTCCCTGTATACAGAGACCAGTGGGGCAGGACTTTTGTCCACAAATAATCATTTATTATAATCAAATCTCAACCTAAGTCCATCTGTAACCAAATTTCGTCAAAAGTTCTCCGAACCTCATTTCAAGATTTGTTAAATTTCGTCAAATTTTTTTTCTCAAAATCTGATTCTTTGGTCTTGTTGTCAGTGGTGATTGACAGCAAAACGTGTCAAATCAACCCCCAGATTCCATTTATTACCAACATTTCGTCAGAACAATTCGCAGAATCGGATGTATGCCAAGTTTCATTTAAAATTATCAAAATCCGATGTCTTCAACATGTCTGTCTTTAAATCAGTTAAAAATATTCTGTACGTGTAGAGGAAGTCCTAAATATTAATTATTCACTACATTTGTTTGGGAATTTTCAGTAATTTTTGGTATGACCCAACTTAGATCCCTGCAGAAACACATAGAGATGACGTTCAACCTGTCTGCTCAACTTCTCTCCGTAAAATCAATATTGTGTATGTTGATTGTTGTGGTCTATTCCTACGAAGGTCATCTGGAATATAAACAACTGATTTAATTTGAATTGATAAACATTTAGTAACTACTATGCAAGCAAATTCCAATCTAACTTGAGGGGAGTTTTGGACTATAGTGCAATGAGTTTAAGATGTAAATATAAAATAAAGAGAGTCGATGTATTCATGATAATTTGACTTGACGTCTTACAATATTCATGACATGGCATAAGGCATGTTAACATGAATGAACATTATGTAGCCCATTTTACTCTAAATGAAGTTATGCATGACCTTACTGGCAGTTACCATGGTAATTTGACATGACGTTACACATCTATGTCATGTCATAACATGTTAACATGTGTGAGGTCGAATCGGTAAGAGGTGACTAAAGGTAGACCATGGTCTTCACCCTATATACCCGATGCCTATGATGTATTAAGACATAAAGTCTTATAAATTAGCGCACTTCTTTCCTATGATATCACATGAGTCCAAACGTTGGGAGAGATCTGTGATTATTCCGGTTATTAATTAAGACTTGCACCCTGTTTTGTGGCTAAAGATGCAGCGCACTGCTCACTTATTGTCTATCATAATACATCATAAGGGGTATTAAGGGGATAAGGGGACTTTCCTTTGTCCTAAACTATATACCCACTATACTGTACATGTACATAAATCTATCGCAGAACTGTGCTGTACAGTATATCAGATATATAAGGTTAGGGCAAAGGTAATATAAAATGTCTATGTTGTATAAGGTAGATGTATATGGACCTAAAAGGGCGCTGACCTTTGGCCTAGCCTTAAATACCAGATGTATCTCTAGTTGGGCTATGGGGGCTGAATATTATAGTCCTGAATTTCTCATTGAAACACAACACTCGATTTTATTTATTTAGGAGGAAATAATAGATAAATTCTCAGATGAGAAACCTAGCTTCATTTAAGTTTGTTTGACAATTTTTTGGTAGATAAAACCCAATTCATTGGAAATATCTTACTTCGAATTATGTAAAGCTCCGGGCAGTCTGTGAGGCATGGAATATAATGACTTGTCAAATAAAGTAAATTGAGTCTAAGTAACCATGGTAATTTGACATGACGTTAGACACGTGGCCATGACATAGCGTTTGACATGTTCACACCTCATACAATCATGTAACACATGTTACATAATCACATGCTACTCTACATGGGTGACCTCCACTTGACCTTGACCCTGGTGTATGACCTTACATGACCTCAGGGTCGGGGGTTGTCACTTGTTGCTTTCCTTAAAGCTGCATTCTCAGTTTTCTTTAATACCTATCTCTATCTATTTATCTATTTATTTATCTATCTATCTATCTATCTATCTATCTATCTATCTATTTATTTATCTACCTACATTGTGTTTTTATTCGAGGTCACCAATTATTTCCCCTGAATGTCTCCTTTAACCATGACCATATCGCTCCCCCTAAACATATGAGTTTCCCTCTGACATATACTTTAATATTATCATTCCATGATTATATTTTTTGAAAACCCAAATAGAAAAAGTAATCTTCTAACATTGTTCATTGGCAATTATTTTGTACATCTGGTTGTTCATTTCTGGATTTCATATTTAAGAAAATGAGCAATCCATGCTGTACACATCCAATTGTGGGCACGTGTAATTGTTGATAATGAAAGGCCAGATTCACGGTTTGTTAAAGCTGGTTTATTTACCATTAACCGAGCATAATAATTGTGCAAGCTGCCGTTGGGCTGTAAGCCCCCCCCCCCGCCATTTTCAACATAAAAATTCTCGAAATGTTTGTCTGAAATCGGTTTTAAAATCCTCTGTACGGGAAATAAGGCCCTAAGTAATTTTCTCGAAAATCTTCAGTATTTTTGGCATGTTCCGACTTGCATCCCTGAAAACTATATATTAACTTATAAATTAGTCGAATTTTATTTGGGATCAACTTTTCCCTTGCTTTTTCACCTTAACAAAGCTATGAAATGTAATCTACGGTAGCGACTGAAGCCTTTCCTAATTAATCCCTTCAGCTGTAAGGTACAGAAAGGTAACTTGAGCCAAGAAGCAGATGTGTGATGTGATTGTATTCATACGCACGCCATGATTGTATGGTGCAGGGTCAGTGCAGGACATGGAGTGTGGGGTGCTTAGCTATGTACATGCAGCAGGAAAGGTTATATTTTGACCCATATCTGTACAGAAGTACTAGTCATTGTGATACATTGTATTTCTTCTTCCACTACTTATTCTTCTCTACTTCTTCTTCCTCCTTCTCTTTTTCCTCTTCTTCTTCTTCTTCTTCTTCTTCTTCTTCTTCTTCTTCTTCTTCTTTCTCATCCCCCTTCTTCTTTACATCTTTTTCATCTTCCTCCTCCTTCCTCTTCTTCAAGTGTTTGTCACAATCTCATGAATTAGCATCAATTCAATTTAATATATCATTTATTTGCACCTACAAGTATACACAAAGGAAACATACATCTGAAAGATGACTTCCATGTGGAAGAGCTGAGGATGCCGCTAAGCGGCCTCTGTCACGGATCTTCTGCTTAATATAGTGCAATTGTAATTGTATAGGGCTGAGGGTCAGTAGAAGTGTAGGGGTGTATGTATGTAACTATATATAGAAGGGGGCGGGTGATGTTAGGTCTGTAATGAGGGACAGGTGACAGCTCCACCTGCCTACTGTCACCATGTCTTACCTTTCTGTCACTGTCAAGTAACAGCTAGTGTTATTGGTGTAGGGTGGGGGCCTCAATTTCTGGCAATTTAAAAAAACCATTTTAGTATTATCAATGTGTCAACCCTCATGAAAACTGATGGCATGCTCTATACAATTAATGTGGGAAGCTATAGTATAATAGTAGCCTATTTCCATGATTGTATCTTGTAAAGGAAATTAATAAAATGTATATTGGTATATGTAAATGAGTTTTAAATTCATGCCAGCGTATTTAAAAGGCTAAAGAAAAAGTAAATTGTAAGTAAAGTACATTATCATATGTTATCCATGATATGACAATTAAATTTTCAATCCTTCCATTTGAATTTCATAGATCATGTATACAAGTTTCAGTATTGACAACAATAATCTGCCTATTTCTGATGGAAATGTTGCTCAATATTTGTCTCTCAGATTTAAATTTAAGTGAATCTATCCCAGCATGCGCTGTAACAGACATGCGGAATACAAATCCTCTATTAAATAGCTTGTGTATGACATGTATACACATATTTATCAAGCTAAATTGGGAAAAGATGTACAATGGGGATGAAATGTGACCTGTGAAGTGGTTGCTGATGACAAATGATAACGTCATCAAACTGGGGTAGAAATGAGGTCTAATTTGTGCTGAGGTCAGCATATTTGGGTGAGGGTGTATAATAACCCCTGCTGGGACGACTAACAAGATCAATATTACCCCCCTCTACCCCCCCCCCCCACAAAGCCCTCTATGATGTCATCACTTATCCCTCCAGTACTGCCCGTGCTTATAGCTTTTAGCTAATTTTTACAAATTAATTAACCTTGATCGTCATCTCGATGAGGGAGTTAATCTATGCCTCTATAATATGCAACATTCACGCCCTCCAACCAACAAGTTAGTTAACTGTTTTATTATATAAGTCTTTAATAATGTAAAAACGAACATTTTAAGACCATATGTACTTGAATTTCTCCATCTTGGATCCAAGCTTTCGTTTGTTCCTGTTGTATAGACATGATGTGTATTATATATACATGGGTTATGGCGAGATGTAATGCGTATATGATAAAAGACAGGTCATATCCAAATATTTTAATGTTGATGAGATACTCAAATAAATAGACTAATTCCCAAATATTTCGAATATTTAACTTTAGGATGCGTTTTGTTGTTGAACCTGTTCGTTTTATGATTAAAGGAGTATTACAACTCACTTTACGGTAGTTATTGACATAGAGGTCGACAGAATTACAGAAAGGTCATGACCTGTACTTACACACATGCGATGTCCATTGTTTGGGTTTGAATATTAGGGAACAAATATAGTGATGCGCTATTATCATACAAGGCATTGAGGGGCTTATACATTATTAGAGAGGGGGCAGGGGGAGGGAGCAAATAAGGGAGAGAGAGATGGGGGAGGGAGGAGAGAGATGGGGGAGATATGAGAGGGAGAGAAAGGGGAGGGAGAGAGGGATGGAGAGAAAGAGGGGAGGGAAAGGGGAAGAGGAGAGGGGGAGATATGAGAGAGACCTGCAAAGAGAAAGAGAGAGGTGGGTGGAGAGAGAGTCCGAGGAAGAAAGAGAGAGAAGAGAGGGAGCTGAATCAGAGGTGTCCCTTCATGCCAAGATGAGTATAAAGCAGTATAACAATACCTTCCTGTAATATACTAAATATGGAACACTCACCATATAATATGTTACTATTGTATGAAGCTGTCAGTTATTGACAGTAACCCTAGCCCCTTCTTATTTTAATATCTCTCTCTCTCTCTCTCTCTCTCTCTCTCTCTCTCTCTCTCTCTCTGGCTCTCTCTCCCTCCTCTTTCCCTCCCTTCCTTCCTCTCAATGTCACTGAACTAGCGGTCCTGTGCCCCCCGTACCAACTAAACCTATACGTTTATCTGACCACAGTGAAACATTGGCGCCCCTTCAAGTGTCAGTAGTATAGGGAACTGCGCATTTGACTCAGGTCACAGAGATTTGTCTGGTTGCAATATGTCTTGAATAGAAAGATGATGGAGGAAACTGTCTAATAATATACCACATTGCCTATCATCAAATGAATAACCAAAAACAGGCTCGTCCAAACCTCCATCGTGCCAATTGTGTGATTATTGCAGCCCCGTTATATATATTTATATTATTGCACATCTCATACAGCATGGACATATATAATAGCTACTCAAAGTCCAATCTTTAATCGTTGCAGATTTATGATATTGTTGTTGAAAAGTTGTATCGGCTGCATAGATTTAAATTTTAATTTACATGAAATAATAAAAATACACATTTGTGTGTTGCAATCAAAATACAGAAGAAAAAACATTTACTGAATGTAAATCATATACTCTATACAATACAATCATGGAAAACAAGATGACAGATTATGATCACATGAATAATAATAATTCATTATTGAAAATAAAAATCTAAAGGATATTCTAAAAATGTATTTTGAGTATATGGAGTCATTGATTATTGATTTTCACACGCTTCCAAATATGCTAATATTTCCAAATACGTCATCCATGACTAGTTTTCTTAAATACATTTTCATGAAATATAGATGAATATAACACTAGGTGCAGTGTTTATAAAACATATTGTGTTGGCTAATACACATGGTTTCTATACATGTATATAGCAACTATAAACAGACATCAATTAATGTCATTTTCTTTCACATGTCTAGCCTGGTCTCATAAAATAATTAGAAACTAATTTGTCTGTCTGTATTTACATCCAAGGACAACAATAGGTGGTTAATAGAATTATGTTGGTTTACAAAGAGCAAGGAACACATGATCCATGGTAACATGTAAATAGACATGGTATTTGTGGACCTATTAGTTTAATATTCACTGAAATATTAAATTATTGGGCTAATTTGTGCCAAACATTTGTATATTTTATCAGGCTGAGCATATGGCTCATGATCAGTTATAACGAAGTACTTACTCCAAGTAACTGTGGCTTTGTTTGAAAAGTAAAATAATAGACGATAGTGATTACTTAAGCTTCAGAATTCTTTTATTCATATTGAACGAGTCAAGTTTAAAAGATTAAAAGTTCCCAATATTACAGTTTATTTGTTAAAATATATGGAATGTTATTTATATCAATGTTACTTTTCTTCAACCAACCTCCAACCACTGTGACTATGACCTCATCACCAGTTGATTAAAGCTAGATTCTCAGCTATTACGACAAAACAATTCTTACCAAAGTTACTCATATTGTCACTTATAGGTCATATTATGACTTATAAGACTAGATTACTCAATATTCTGCAACTGTTATATATTTATATATGAATTCGAAGTGAATCGGCCGAAAGAAAAAAACGGCCGCCGGTCAGCGATAATAAGTGAAGTCATCATAGGAAAGGAGTTGGGCTGGTCCTCCAAATATAAATGAGAACGTTTATGAAGCCCTGCAGCAAAAATAAATGTACAAAATCCTCCACATTTTGGTCAAGCGACTTTTAGATGAGTAAGGGTTGGAAAAGAATAGAACAAAGAGTAGAAAATGTTCAGTTTGTGACCGACGTTATCAGAGAGTGCAGTTTATGCAGTGAGAACTGAACAAAAAGGAAACTTTTAGCTTTTAATTAATTATAGCTGAGAATGCAGCTTTAAATTTGATATGCTTTGAAATATGTTTCATTTGACTGATAGCGAGGTGTTGATACAAAAGGGTCATGAACTTCTGTGCGGAGTCAGGTCTTATGAGGCTTCCTTTATGAGTTACATAGTAATAGCTATATTTACAGGAGGATAGAACTTGATAAAGTGAAATGATTTCGAAAATGCAAATAAAAAAAAGTGCAAATTTGTGGTTACATGTGATAGGTATTTTACACTCCATTTGTTTCATCTGAGAGTGCTACTTTAAAGGGAACCTTTATCTACTCAATGTGGACCCCATTTTAGCCTATATTACAGCTTTAAGGGCTGGACCAGGATTACATCTCGCACTTCCCAACCCCGGTCGGAGTGACGGACAGCCAACTCATATCTTATTTAGGCCGCCATTTTATGCGTAATGCTTCTGAAATAACCATGACAACGGCCAGGTACCCAGGTCTGCCCTCTGAGATGCACACTGGTCCCCTGTTCCTCCAGCTTAATGGGGAAGGAAAGAACAAGAAGAAAAATTAAAACTTTGATTTTTCGGTAGGAAAGATACTGTAAAATATTTCTTTTTCGTTAACAAAAATAGGCAGTTTATCCTAAATGCTCATTTACATTTTCATTGATTTTAATAGGATAATGGAAAAAGGCAAAATCTGAAGTATAGATTTTTACCTATTTGTGTAATACCAAGGTAAAGTTATTTAGTTACGACTTCCGGAAGCTTAATAAAACAAAATGTGACAAATATTCTATTGGAAGTATCTTTTCACTGGCACTGTTACTGTTAGAATCATACAAATAATAAAACTGAAAAGAATCATAAAAGATGAAGCTGTGAATGAAGTTTGGATATACTTTCAAATCACAATTCTTCTTTGAACATAAAATAGCTTAGAAAAGGTGGGAGAGGGGGAGAAAAAAGGAAAGGAGGAAAGTGAGGAGAGAGGGCGAGGGACAGACAGGGAGATAGATAGAGGAGAAAGAGGGGAGGCAGTTAGAGAAAGAGACAGAGAGAGTGGGGAACACAGGATATAGAAGGACGAGGGAGTACTGTTTCTTGTTCAATATTTCATATTTCGCCTGCGTCATACCAGCTAAATATTTATATTTAGTTTTTAATCAGCAATAATATTACAATACAGACATTGCTCTTCTCAATGGTCCCTTTTTACACAGTATCAAACTTATTTTATCTCACATTTACTTTCAAACAAAGCCTTCTATGGTCCATATGTAGATAATACATAATATATGGCTCCTCTGTCCTTTTATTTGACCGATCTTTCCCGGGATGCCACTGCGTCTGACCATGCGCACTGGTCATACAAGATAACCACTGACCACTACAGTATTATAGCTCCTGTGGTCAGTCTGTCTGTCTCTGTCGGACTATCTGTCCATTTATCTGCCCCCTCCCCCCCCCCCACACACACACACTGCCCCTTGTTGTTTCTGAAGAAATTGATGGATAGGTAGATTGATTAAAGCTACATTATCAGATATTACAACAAAATAAATTTTACCGTACTGCCTCAGATAATTATGACTTATAGGAGTGAATTTATCAATATTCCTCTTTGTTCAATAACTGTTATATGTTAATACAAAAACTGGAATCGACCGAGGGAAAACGGTCGCCGGTGAGCGATATTATGTGAAGTCATAGAACACAGGAAAGCATTCCGGCGGGTCCTCCAAATACAAATGAGGATGTTTTAAAAGCCCTGTAGCGAAAACAACTGGACAAAATCCTCCATAATGTTTGGTCAAATGACCTTTAGATGGATCGGGAAAAAATGGAACAAAAAGTAAAAAAATATTTCGATTTTGACTGACGTGACTAGCTTTAGATGTTGCTGTAAGAACCATTGAAGCAAATCTTCAGTATTTGTACTGGTATCAAGTGTTGCTGTATATGTGGATTTACATGTCTTGGTGCGATTTTCTCTCGGCTGATGTGACTCTAATTTTATAGCTTTAGTGAACTTGATTAAAATTGAAATATTGGGGGTTTTGTAGTATATTTGATGTTATTCAATGGTTGTATTTATATAAAACAGAGGGATTCATGATTTTGTTAAATGATGAAACAGCCAACAGGATAAATCAAGATTGAGGGACACTTTATCGTTTAAATGTGGAAAAAAGGCTTTTTAAAAAAATGACTGAATGATTTAGGAGGACTTAAGTCCCCCCTCCCCTTCTCTCTTTCCACCCCCTCCCCTTCTCACATCCCTGGACAGATGGAGTTGATGGTCTCTTGGTAATTTATTTATTTATTTTTACCTTTTATCCATTATTTACTGGCGGCGTTTCTTCACTGAGGTGTGGTCATTTGTCATCATTGCCCAACACTCCCACACAGCTTGGCTTAACTCTGAGAGGCCTGCACTCCTAATCCTTATCCATACTCTTCTTCCTCTCCTGTATCGTCTTTCTCTTCTTTGTATTTCTGTTCTCTTCCACCCCTTTCCTTCTTCTCCTCCTTCCTGTTTCAGTTCCTCTCTCTGTCTGCCTGTCTCTCTCCTGTCCCCCCCTCTCTTACATGTCACTCCCTTCTCTCTCTCCTTATATCCACTCTCTTACATTTCTCTCCCTTCTCTCTCTCCCTCTCACTCCCCTGTCTGTCCGACCTCTACTTATCTATCCTCTATTTTCTCCCTACTTTCTCTCCCCTATCTCCCTGCTCGCATTTTTCGCCTCCATTCTCTCTCTCCACCCTCTCTCCTCTCTCCCTCTCTCTCCTCTCTTCCCTTTTACATTTATCTCTCTTTTCTCCCCCTCTCTCTCTGTTTCTCTCCCTTCCCTCTCCTCTCTCTCCCTCTCTTATATTTCTCTCCCTTCTCTCTCGCCCTTTCTCTCCCCCCTCTCTCCCTCTTTCCCTCCTCTCTTCACTCTCCTTCTCCCTTCATGATGCATCCCACTTAAGTTTAACTTAAAACACCCCCTCCCTCCCCCTCCACATTTTGTGCCCAGGAATGAAAAACTTCACCACCGCCATAAGATTTGCAAATATTCCCTAAATTATTCCAGGGGATTTGCTGCCTCTGAATTTCAAATTAGCCCAGGGTTTTTCGCTGGAAATTTGAAAAATTTGATGACGTTTTGAAATGGCAGCAGACAAAGTCAATGGGGTCAGGGCAGCGGCCATTTGTTACCTCTCTCCCCTCGAGGGGTCGTGTAAGTCACCCCTCGCTGGTGCTCCTTTTCTGATAGGGGACGGACATGGTGATATAAGATGTGTTTTTCCGTTGCCATCCTTTCAAATTGATTAATATAAAGGGGAGTAAGTAGTACCGGGATATTTGTCGTTGTTTTATTAACGTTAGCATATAGCTTAGCAAATTCCAAAAGGATAAGCCATTGCCAATGTATTGTATTATGGAGTAACTACTCCAAGGAGAGTCATATTCAATGTGTTCATATATCTAAGGAAATACATATGGAGACAATAGTACTTCTCTTAATTTGTACATTATAGTGCAACACACAATATATCAATCAAGAATCAAAGAAAATGATGAGAATATATTAGGGAGGACGTAGCATCAGAGAGAAAGTTGAGAGGGAGAGAGAAAGTGGAGGGGGAAAGAGAGAGAGAGAGGGTGGAGATGAAGAGAGAGAGGGGAAAGAGGAAGACAGAGAGAGAGGGGAGAGAGCAAGAGATCAAGGTAAAAAAAATGAATTTGGTAGAAAATGAATTTAGAAAGAATATAGAGGGAGAGAACCACTCAATGTCTCGACCGCGTAGACAAAAAAGGGGGAGAGCGAAGGGAGAGGAAAAGAGGGAGATGGAGAGGGAGATGGAGGAGAGCGGACGAAAGAGAGACAAGGAGATAGAGATAGAAAATTGAATGCAGAAAGAATGTAGAGAGAGAGAGAGAACCACTCAATGTCTCAACCGGGTAGTTTCAAAACAGAATTCCATCGTGGAGTGATAGGTAGACATTTCACCCCGCCCTGCCCTATAATATTTGGCCGCGACTGCGGGTGGCTATGGGAGGGGGAGATTAGGCTAAATGATCCAGCCTGTGATCATGATGGTGCTGGTGGTAAACTCATTGTTTAATGGTGCAAACACCCTCACCCTCCATCTCCCCAGACATGCGCTCTTCTTCTTCTTCCTCCTCCTCCTCCTCCTCCTCCCTCCTCCTCCTCCCTCCTCCTCCTCCCTCCTCCTCCTCCCTCCTCCTCCTCCTCCCTCCTCCTCCTCCCTCCTCCTCCTCCTCCTCCCTCCTCCTCCTCCTCCTCCATCTCCACCTGCTGGTCCTCTTCCCCTCTTTCCCTCTTCCTCATTTTCCTCCTCCCCTTCTTCTCCTCCGCCACTTCTTCTGCCTCCACCTCATCTTTTTCCTCCACCACCTCTGCTTCCTCGTCTTCTTCCCTCCCTCCCTCCCTCCCTCCACCACCTTCTCTTCTTCCAACTCCTCCTCCTCCCCTTAATTCTTCCATCTCCTCCACCTCCTCTTCTTCCACCACCACCTCATCTTCCTCCCTCCTCTATCTCCTCTTCTTCCACCTCCACCTCCCCCTCCTCCACCTCTCCTCTTCTACCACCACCACCCTCCACCTCCTGGACGTCCACCCCCACCGCCGCCCCTCCCTCCTTCACTCCCCCTCCCCCCTAAAACCATCAAGACCTGGATCAACTTCGCACATTTTATTTTCTACAAAAATGATGTTTCCCTAATTTATTTTTTCTAGAATTTCCCACAGAACCTCTGACAAATCGTCCATTACTTTGCAAACATTTTGTCTTTATTTTTTTACTTTTTACGGAGTTTGTTTGTAATCGCACTTAGGGATCTGTACCGTCACGTGACCCTTTGTTTGTCCTTTCCCTGGCTGCAGGGAAAAGATGGATTCGCATAGGTAAAAACGGAATGGCATGTTAAAGCTGCCAATTTTGCTTAATCACCAAAACCTACTGGTTTCATCCAATTTACTTTCAAAATTAGACTGACAATGCCACCAAAAATAACATTTAAACTCAGTTTAATTTTAAAAGTGATAGGCCTACATGTGTTCAATAGGGGAGTTTTCTCGAAGCCATTTCTAATCTTTATTCACAATAGCTTTTAGTTTAGTTAGACTACAATTCGCTGTTATAATGAACTATTTCCATGTTTTAGAAAAGGAATTCCTTCATATGACCGAAATCAAACCCTAGCGACGTGTGCGTGAACTGGTAGATGCCCTGCGGTGACTGACACTTTGCATGCACTACTTACACTTTAACTTTATTCATACGCGGTGTTGTACTACTTTCTCAAATTATGAACCAATTTCTGTCCTATGATCCTGTGGTGGACATATGCTGCATGCCTTACGGTAAAGGCAATGGTTGAATACCCCCGACTCTCACAGGTGAAATAATCATAGTTAGCCTATTGTCGGAGAAAGACCATAGGGAATGTGCATGTGTCACTGCGCATGACTTTTATGGCGCATGATGGGATGGATTCAGTTTAAATCCAACATACAAATATCTAGCCACACTTTGATGGAAAATTATGCAGAATATTTTCACCAATATTCTGCTTTTATATTGAGATTAAAATGCATCGTGGGAACGATGGAAACTTGTCCTATCAAATTGCTAGTGTATAACACATACCAATTTTCATTTTACAATAAAATAAGTAAATATTGCATTCTTAACATAGACTGTCTTGTATAGCTCTTACTCTAACAACTCCAAGTGAGTCAAGATTCAAAATGGCGGACATGCAGGTTTCCTATTGCGCATGTCAGTTACAGTGCATGCTGGGATAGACTCAGTACACACATATCTGAAATACGCACATTTGACAACATTTTGATAAAAGAAGAATTTCACCCACATCGTTGCTTACTAGAAAATCTAAAATCCAGATACATGATGCGAATTAAAACTCCTAAGATTCAAGATGGCGGCCCTGTAAATCCCCTATTATCGCGGCCCCACCAGTGAGATAGCGTGTTATCTCAACACGACCCTGGTATCATGGTATCATGTCTGACGGCACAAAACTTACAACAAACACTCATGTCTCTAATTAATAAAAAGTTAATTAACTAGATACAAGCGAATCGTTACCAAAGTCATTTCTTTAATTCGCTACTTGTATTAACTTTGCCTTCGTGCTCCCATGATATTAGGTTAAATCTTCAATTTATTTTTCATATTTCATCATTAGGGAATTTGCATTGATTAGATCAATCCTAATTCACAATGTTTTACAGAAATAGTATTTATATATGAAATTATATTCAATTAAGAAATCATATCCTATAATTGTAGTTCTGATTTCAAAAGAGGCTTCGATAAAGGTTTATGTCATGCTTGCCTTAGCGCCTTTGCTATTTCTCAGAAGAGTTGTGGACCCAATAGCGAAATCTTAATGATAGAAACATATCTGAACCAAATTGAACATTGATTTACTATAATGATGTTACAGAATGAATCTATTTCAAGCTTAACGTCCAGACCCCATTCACTCTCCGATACACCATAGGGCAACATCTATAAAAGTGGAGACTCCTTTGTAGAGAAGTATGGGTTATATAATTAGTATGACAATTACATCATGTCAGTTATGGTGCGGTCTCCTTTTTCCATCCCCCCTTTTCCCTCCTCCTTCTCTATCTTGTAGAGAAGCAAGATTATTAGTATGGTTACATCATTTGGGCTATAATGAAGTTATGCCCTAATGGATGAATCAGGGTTAACATGTCTACCCTGTACCTATCATCACTTGCACCCTAATCATTATACCGAGGTTGGGGGAGATTGCACTGTATTTGTCATCAAGCTAAAGGCAAGAGAACAACTATCCAGTGTGTACAGCTGAGGGAGTTGTCTGATTCTTCTGATAGATGCAATCTCTCACAAGTGCATCTTATTAGCCCACAGAATAATTGTATCAGCGCTTATCTGATCATGAGATGATGTATTATGATGGGTGAAATCGTCACAAAATGTACAACTCACCTTCACCAATCCTCTAAAACAACCCAATTTTAAGACAAGAATGAGGTTCCAAATCCATTTCAACATTAACCGAACTGAATTTTGATTAAACTTAATACCAAATATACTCTGATATAAATGTGTCGAGTTGCTGAGTGTACATACTATTACGACCTGCCGGACATGAATAGACTTTTGATGTTAACTCGGGAGCACCAACAGAGATGCAAGTATTCTTAAATCAGTATTTTTGAAAATCTCTAACAAACACTGTTAAATCTCCCCATTCAATCAATTATAGCTAAATTTCGCCAAAGTTTTCAAATAATTCTCAAAATACATCTTTGTTATCTATCCGGGAATTACATACCAACCCTACAGACATATCTGCCTTGGGTGTAAAACCATTGGCGTATTATCTTACATATTTCAAAGACATTATTTGCTTAAAAGCACAATTATTCTGTTCTCTTCATGTGGCATTTTCATGAAAAGACTAACTTCGCCGGGCAAGTCATGTGTTCCTAACATAAAGATATTACTTTTATTTTTTCTCAAAGCACCTTTATGCAAATTAGCATTCAAATATATGCAGATTACATATACAATTACCCGTATGTAGAGATGACATGAAGATGATATGAAGATGACATCAAAAGTTGCTTTGTGAAAAAAAACTGGGTTGTCCCTAGATTGCATATATGAATATGTGGGTTAAATACAACCCTTAAGATACTGTCATACTATTCCTGATAACACGCATGCAATAATTAGTGTTTTACCGCCAACCGCTAACATGCACGCGCATCCTGAAGGTCAAATGTCGTCTGCTTCTCAAGAAATGAGGATGGGAAGTAGTTCGCGCATGCGCAAGATGCTTCTGGCGTCTACAGAGTGTAATTTAAGAACTGCTTGAACTTTTTTCAATTTTAAGGTGATTGGTGAATCATGAGGGACAAATATATGAATTGAAGAACTTAATCTTCTTTCCGTGTATCTTTGCAATGTGTTAAGGTTCCCATTGAAACAAGCCTTATATCAAAAGTGATATATTCAAGACCTACTTCTCTTCACACCGAAACTCTCTTGGTGGAATGCATCCTTTATGAAGGTAACAATTCCAAAACGACTAGCAATGAGAACGAGTATGCGGATGAGATAAGATCTATTCCTTTTTGTGCACAGATAGCTATGTTCACACTAGCATACATTGTGCCTTGGAAACAGGTATTAAAAAGTACTATTTGACTGATTTGACAAAGAGCATTCCTGTCATGATATCTTTCACAAATTGGTACTTTTTAAAATTGTATTTATCTCCAGAGAGGTATTCTAGCAGACATTGAGAAGTTACATTAACAGGTTGACGTCTATGTACGCAGATTTACGTCGCGAATAAATAGATGCTGACATATAGGTAGACAATTCATTTTGAGTTCATGATCGATGTATCAAACAGTATTCCTTTAACATTCTATTTAAACGCGACCAGTGAAACACACCACCACAATTCCCAATCCTCTTCCCAACTCCAACTCTAGTCTCATATGAACTTGTTTCTATTCTTGAATGACAATTGACAAAAAACCCATCTAAAGTCATTGAAAGGAAATCAGAATGTTTCTAAAATTCATTTTCATATATCTTTCTTGTCATAGGTATTACATCAGACACATTGAATTCATATCTCATGCAAATCTGTCATTGAATACCACTGGTATGTATAGATCTGTCATTTTCATCTCTTCACAAAATATTAAACATATTTCTCGACATTTGACACAGGTTACTAAAAGTCCCCATGTTTATACAACGTATGAGGTAGGTGGAACGTAAGACGTAAGACCGTAACTTAGGAGATGTCTATAGGGACACGTTTGTGAGTGTGGTGTGAGAGAGATGCGACACTTAACGTAACATTTTAATCTGATCTTAAGTAAGATACTATACTAACATACGTGTGAATATAGATGGGTTGTGTGAATTACTGTTGAAATTGTCAGAAATGCGGTAAAGGGACCATACATCATAATCATAAACCAACCTACATATTTCTTACACTCTTTTTCCCAAACCCACTTACACTTGCACAACTCTGTCTCTGTCTGTCTGTCTCTCTGCCTCTGTCTCTCTCCCCTCTCTCTCCTTCCCTCTCTCGTTGTTCCCTCTCCCTCTCTCTGTATCTCTTTCTTCCTCTTTCTCTCCCTCTCTGTTCTCCTCTCTCTCCCCATGTATCTCCCCCTCCCTTCTCTCTCTCCCTCTTCTCTCTCCTTTCTCCTCCCTCTCATTTCTCTTCTCTCTCCCTCTCTTTCCACCATCCCTCCCACCACGAGATATATAGGCTATATAATTCTAGCAATTTTCTTCTGTGTACAATGACATAAATTCCTTTCATAATCATCTATTCTTTGACCACAAAAGAAATTTACTGATATATATAGCAATAAGATATACGTTTCTTACTATACTGCCTCCCCAGTCTCCCATTTCCCCATCCTCGGGTGTATTCGGAACCTCCCCTCCCTCCTTGCTCCCCGGTTTTGTTCGGAAACTCCTCCACACTCCTCCTCCCTAAAACTCGGTCAGCCGCATCGCCACCTGTCGCGAGGTTAGTGTACCACATGTTGTTACAAGAAAAAAAAGTGAGAAAAAGTGAGAAATATAGGACCTAAGTACAACACAGTCTGTTTGTTTAACAAATTATGAAGCAATTGCGATAATTACAAGGCCGCGGCGGCCAAGAGCGCATTCGCGCAATATGTTTATTTTTCTTTGATCTGAAAAAAAAATGTAATACAAAATGGTTTGGCCTTCATAAGTGTACAGTTGGAAGTTCCCTTAAGTTCCCTTGATTTGATAGTATAGATACACGTGTATTCAGGTACACTAGATCTGAAACATTCGGCTAAAACAAATGGCTTTTTCTACTATATATTTCGTTCCTGTAATGACAAAGGGAACCGTACAATCAATTTCTTAATACGGTAAAGATTCCTTTTGCAAATCATGCTAATTTGTAAAATAAAACATCCAATAAAAAATAACTGGAAATGGACCGGTTGTTATTTATTAAGACTTGACCCGCCCTCATTTAATTTGTGAAATATCTGGGACGATTTCCTGATGGATCTCGTCAGTATTTGTACTGAAAAGAGCATTTTTGAAAGCCTCCCTTAATTGCAATTTCTCTCTCCAAATCCCACTGTATGTTTCGTCAAAATTGTCTGAATATTCCCCAAATCTGATTAACCTAACTTCGTCAAAATGTTCAAAAACCGAAATTCTCAAAATTGATCATCAACATGTTTTAAATCAGTTTTCAATAAACTTTAAGAATTTAGAGGCCCAAAATAATAAGAATCCCACATCCTCCCAAAGATTTTCATATTTTTTGGCATGTCCCAACTCTTATCCCTGATTTGTAGCTAGATTTTGGGGTATTCATTGATTGTACAACTTTTTGGACCAAGCCCATATATTTTTTCTTGCAATTCAAGGTCATTCACCTCTGTGGACTCATTGGTTGAATTGTTAAGTGACTTCTCTAACAGCTACATCAAATTACCCCTCCCACTTCCCGTCTAATTGCATCTAGTTCCTTGCGAAACTTTTGATAAAAATGTTGTCTTTTGCGAAAAAAATAACTACAAAGAAACAATTATTGTTGGATATATGCCATATTTTTTTTATTAGAAGCACAGTTTTTATCAAGATAATTGAAAGGTGGGAAAGGTTGATTGTTAATGAAAAAATTATGAGATTTAGTTGATGTGCTATGCCCGAGGTTTTTAAGGTGTGACTGAGTTTTTGTAATGCATTTTAAATTGTTTTTAGTGTTTTTAAATTAATGAGTCAAATATGTACTCTTTGACTCTACAACTCACTCTCTGGGGTATTTTCTTTTTTTCCCCTACAGCGGATCTTTATTTCAGAGTCGAACAGTATGTCAGTGCCGAACATTCTACATCCAGATTTACAGATGTTCAAAGTGTGCACGACCTTATTTGATTCGAATCAACATCATTACATATTCGAATACCGAATGAACCTGTATTTGCAGCAATTTGCTGAAACGTCGGACCCCTGAATAAACAAACCTACAACTCATCCCTCCGTCCCTGTCCTTCTTCTGTTCTGGGTTAAATCCTTACTTCGAGATTTATTTGCAGCAATTGTTGGCAACAAATAAATGTGTTGCCGGCAACCTATTTTATCCCTCTTCCACTAGTGATTTGTGTGCGCCGAATTTTTAGTCATGTCGGCGACGAATTTTGCCTGTCGGCGCCGTTTTTTACCTATAGTGGAGTCGCCCTATTAGAGGTCTCGGAAGAATTTTTCCCATTTTTTAAACTCTTTTCTATAAGAGACTTTGTTTTTAGCACAATCGCTCAGGACCCATAGTCTCCTTTTTAACTCTCTTAAATATTAAAAAAGACATTTTATTTTCACTGAATAACCTTTTCTTATAATTATATGTAAAATCTTGCTGTTAGCAGGATGAAGTTCCACAAATCATGCTTATCTTCCGAACCCGGGATTCCGAGAATCATGTATACTGTGTTCATGTCTATTGCTAATTGCCTATCTAGGTGTTCATTAGTTGTGACCAAATTAATGAGGCTCTGGGGTATTTTCTGTGTATTATGTTCCTGGGATTGTTTCTATTTTTTGTTTACAGGAGTTTACAAGTATTTCTTTTAATCCTTTGTGTCTTTGGCTCTCTCTCTCTCTCTCTCTCTCTCTCTCTCCTTCTCTCTTTCTTTCCCTCTCTCTGCTCTCCCTTCTCTCAGTCTCCCTTACTCTTTCTATTCCCTATCTACTTTTCTCTTTCTCTCACTGTCCTCTCTCCCTCTCTATTCCCTGTTTCCCCTTTCTCTTTTCCCCTTCTCTGTCTCCTATCTTTCCCTCTTTCCTCTTGCTCCCTCTCCCCTCTTCCTCTGCCCCACTCCCTTTCTATCCTTTCTCTTTCCTCCCTTCTCCTTCTCCCTCTGCATCCCACACTCTCTTTCCCTCTCTCCCTCTCTCTCCTCTCCCTCCCCCCGTCCCTCTCTCTCTCTACTCTCTGCCTCTGCCCTCCCCTCTCTCTCTTCCCCTCTTTCATATCTTGTATACACAACCTTTATTCCACGATTGGTTCCACAATGCCCGTTTACTCAACTTGTTGAGTTTCCATCTTTGAAAGAAATGCGCGGAAGATAATGCACCCTAATTTGTCATACCTTCGTTGCCTGATCCTGTCTATTAAAAAGACTACTTATTTTGGCAGGTATTCAAACGGACATGTGCTTTACACAACAACCCGAGAACAGAGCATTTGAATAATTCATCAAATAAATAAATGTATAAATAAATAAATAAAATAATGAGCGATAATTCCGTGATGTAATAGCAAGTCACATGTTTCTCCTGGGTTATTTAGTGCGGGATGATTATGAGGGAATGACCTATTAAAAATTCACGTTCATTCAGTGCGGGATGGTATGGCTGGGGAAACTAGTGAAATTTGCTTGTATAGATGACAGATATATCATTGCTGAGTCATTGTATGCAGGTTTCTGAATACTTCTAGATTAAAATTAAAATATATGCGCTGTAAGCGAACATCCGGGTCATTTGCATCCATTTTGGTAGTTTATCTTCCTTCCTTTCTCACATATCGATTTAAATTATTCCCTTTTGTGTGGTTCATAGGAAATTGAAATAGAAAAGAATGCCGGTGCAATTCGTTTACATCTATTTTTTCAAAATTCTAAAGTTTTACCGAATATTCCTCATCCAAGGAATTATTCAAGTTGTTTGATGGTAAGTGAAGTGAAAATGAAATGAAATGGCCAAAATTACTCAGACTCAGTTGGGAACCCACGCGATCTTTATCCATTAGGGCGTTCTAAAACTTTTAAAAAGAGGATACAAAAACTCTAAATTATGATATCGTTGTACAACCAACTTTACCGCCACACCTTTCTCTCTTTTACACAAATTCAAAAAATGTGTGAAAAGGGCAAAAAAGCAACTATAAAAAGCCCGGATAAAGTGAGGATGGTACAACTGGCCATACTAATATCAGATGTCGTCTGCCTTTCATTCTCCATGGCAACAGCTGTAGCTCTCGGTCAAAAAAGGCGGGAAAGTGGGTGAAGAAAAGGCGAAAAGTGAATGGCACTTTGTTTGGCAGTTTGCCAAGATGTGATTTTTAACTTTTGTTTGGTGCTCAGGACAAAAATATCATACACTGACTCAGTGAGGCGGAAAATAGGGATTGTTAATCACGCTTCCAGAACGGAGGTCTCTTGAATAAAGTCGCAGACGACAATTGAAGGAGGCGAGGAAGAAGGATGGGACAATTTTTATCATTTCACTTTTTACACAATTTGTGTTCGTTACACTACTAATAGTGCGCGCTTTGTTGATGAATTAGTCAAAAAGTCACAATTTTGCCCGGAAAAACTTTACTTTTTTTACATTTTCGAACTGGTTTTGAGTGTCTTTGTATGAACAGTGCGTGGGAATCATAGTGTAATTAGACCGGGGATTCTTTAGGACGGAAGGATGAGAAAGGGGTAATTAAAATCTGATTTTAATTATGTCGTCTGGTCATCAAAAGACACTTTAGGTTAATTGAAGTGTTAGTTGATTGGTCAGATGACGCGTTTCACTAACGTGTTTTCGGATGTCTTCCGTAATTCTTTGTCTGTGCCAAACTTGATTATAATTTCTAACTATTTCTTTAATGGTGTTATCCTCACCATGATTAAATAAAGAATTACATATCTTATTGTTTGATCTTTTGGTGTTTGACTTATTAAACCACTTTGGCTAATTAATTATATATGAAAATTGGGGGCTGTTTCGCCAGCTATTTAGAGGTCTTCAAATCATCTTGACTTTCGTTTAGAATTTCGTGAGTCAGTATAATTTCAATATGCATTTTGTAATCATCGTCACAAAAGAAGAGTACATTTTGAAATACCACGATTTGCCAAAGATAATCGGTTTAGAAAAGAACCCCATAATGTTAAAGTTTCCTTGTAGTTCCCGATTATCCCTACAAGTGAAGTAGTAGCGCTGCTAGATATGGGAAAAGAACCGGATGTAGATGTAATCATGCGCATGCGTATTTGGGGTGTATGATGAGGTGCCAGACTGAGGGATTGTGGGATATCTTATCTGCTATCTGTGGTGTGGGGGAAGTTAAACATGGCATTGTGGGTAATGGGTATTGTTTACATTCTTAACATGCAATCTGGGGTTGTGGGACTCCTCACCACCTCTCTCTGTGTCTCTCCCCCTCTCCTCTCTCTCCCCTCTCTCCCTCCTCTCTCTTTCCTCTTTCTTCTCGCATTTCCTCTCTGTCTCTCTCTCTTCCCTCTCTCCCCCCTCTCTCCTCGTCTTCTCTCTCTCCCTCTTTCTCCCTCTCCTCTCTCCTCGTCTTCTCTCTCCCACTCTCTCTCCCCTATCCGTCTCTCTCCCTCCTCCGCCCTCTTCCTCTCTCCCCCTCTCCCTCCCTCTCACCCCTATCTCTCTCTCCCCCTCTTCCCCTTTCTCTCTCCTCCCCTTTCTCTTGTCTCTTTTCCCTCCCTCTCCTCCCCTGCGCCATTTTCTTTTTCTTTCTCTCTCCTCTCTCTGTCCTTCAATTTTCATTCTTTGCTCTCTTTAAACCAAGAGAAATCGAGAGACATAACAAGAGAGAGTAATCAAAAGAGAATGAGATAGTGAATGATGGGGAAGAATTCGAAAGATAGGTAGATAAGATAGATAGGTACCGTATTTGGATAGAGAAAATAGGGAGAGATATAGGAGAGTTGTGAGAGAGAGAAAAGGAAAGGTGAGGGGGAGGGAAGAAAATAATAGAAGAGAGAGAACTGATGATAACAGGAGAGGGGGAGGAGAGAGAAAGAGAGAGATAGGAGGAGGAGGAGAGCGAGGAAGGAGTATTAAGATGCAGGAATAGATAAGCACACACAGTCTGTGTATCTCGGCGCGTGTCCCTCCTCCCTAACAGGTGTCAGTAATACTAAACCTCGTCACTAGGTGCCTCCCAATTCCCACCTGAGCGGAACGGAAGTCTATTTACCTTGCGCACTGCGCATGTCAGAGATAGTATTCTGGGAGTCTGTGGATGAGCGAAAATAAAGGTTTTGAATGAGTGGGCTGTTGAAAGATAAGGGTTGTCCCTTTAAGGGTTGAATAGGCAACGGTAAAGGGTTATAAACCCTAATTACTACAACAATAGGGTTAGAAAAGCCATGACATGATGGTAATTGATTTTATGATGATAAACATGTTAGTTTGGAACGCTTGTTTACATCATGAGATGTCATTGTTTCCATGGTAACCGGTTCAGTTCCCATGGGTGCCGAGAATGATCTATAGCTTTTGGGGGATCATTTTATATCTGAGTTTTATGGGTTGATAACAATTGGTGAAATTGAATCGTAGGTGAGATTTTATTGTTTGGTATTATTATGCCTTTTGAAATTAAATTATAACTGAAATTTATGGCTGATATTAATGTCTGATATAAAATTGTCAGAAGGATTTCTAGTAATTGATTTATAGCATCCTCTCTGCTGAGATTGAATTGTAATTGAATTTACAGCTTTAATTATTGCTGAAATAAATTATAGTCGAGTTTTCTGTTTACTGGGAACAATCTTTGAAAGCCAATGTAAAACTAACATTTAATGGTTTTTCGCGTTTTCTATCCTGTTTAAGGTTGAAATTTACAACTTCATAGCAGCTGTCCTGATTCATTGAAACTGACACATTTCGTCTGGACTATCACTCAGACTGTCATAGCCATGTATTATACGATAGAAATACTATTAAAGCTATATCAAAATTATTGTACATTATCCATGTAATAGAACGCATTTGTTAAAAGTTAAAATCATGAGCCAATACTTTACAGTCTAAGAGTCATATTTGGTTAAAATCTAAAATACCACCCATTAAATAATCATATATTCATAACCAAAATTTCAAGAGACTTTACTAAATCTGAATTTAATTATTATCTGAACAAATGAAGCACTTATGAACAAACTATGTTCAAGGATTAATGATGAAATTTGCCTCGTTTAATTAATTTTATGGGATATTTCAAGTGTAATTGTGCTCATATCATATATTATTTAGACATGAATAAAAAACACTCACAAAGTTCATGACAACCTATAATTAACTTTCTCTAACGTGACAATTACACTTTGTGGTACAACAATTCCTGATTTTTGATGTTTTTTTAAACAATTATCTAGTAATTAGTTGCATTTTCTGGAGCAATTATCAAAGTTTTCTTGCTCATCATCTTCAATCAAGATATGCTTTTTTCCACGCAACAGTCTGACGACCAATCGGATTGTTTGAATTATTCACAGCTGATTAGTCTGGACTATGACGTCATTTTGGCGGGAATAGCGCGAAATGTCGGCTGACATGCTAGCCGACATATGTCTTACATCTTCATGCTGAACAAAAAATGATAAATAAATGTAAGAGGCGGGGAAGAAGTACATTATGGGGGTTTCGTAATTGTCAATACGCATGCGTGAAGTGTGGGATTGAACATCAGTTAGTCTCACCACATGCGTGGTGGTCATTATTGTAATTACATTTTTTATTCACCTCTGTCTATCTATCTATTTAGGTATCCACCTATCTACTGTCCACCCATCCACCCATCCATCTATCTATCCATCTATCTATCTGTCTGTCTTTCTACCCATATATTTGCCTTCTATATTGTCTTTCCCCCCGTTTATCTGTCTCTACATGTATAACTTTTTCATTCATTTACCTACCTATATATAACTATCCATCTATCTATCTATCTATCTATCTATCTATCTATCTGTCTGTCTACCTACCTGTATATCTCACCATATATTTGTCTACTATATTCTCTATCCCTCCATTTTATCTCCCTCTACATGCATGTAATTTCTATCTATCTATTCACCCATCTATTTATCTGATCCATAAATCCATCCACCCATCTCATTTATCTATCTATCCATCCATCTATCTATCTGTCTGTGAATGTCTGTCTGTGTACCTTTGGGTGTGTTCTATCTATCTATCTATCTATCCGTCCACATACCTAGGCATTGGTGTGTTCAGCCACCTATCTATGCTGATAGGACTAAGGCACTAGTGGGCCCTGCTAAAAGTGGGCCTTGTAATGTAAGAATTGCTTGAACTTTTTAAAATTTTAAGATGATTGATTAATCATGGGAGGCAAAAATATAGGAAGTACTTAATCTTGTCTATGTAATAGTATACATGGAAAAGCCTGATATATGAGACCACTTTTGCTTCACATCGATTTAATGTGTTTGGTTCAGATTTTCAGAAGATGTAACCCAATTTAGTAAATTTAAAACCAATTCGCAATCAATACATGTAAGCATTCACATGAGGTACTGGATATCATTTTAGATGTACCACTTTTTTGTTAATTTTAGGCGAAATAAAGAATTCAATCAATCAAAAAATTTAGAATGCTTGCGTGTATTTGGCTATGCTTGAGAGGTGAGCATGGCTCTTTTGGTTTGGTAATCACCGATTTGTATACTCCCTAAAAATTGGCAACCGTGGCGCCTCAAAAAGAAAGGGGCATGCACTTTTACCCTTTCTATTGAAAGTACATATAAAAGAAGGGGGTGTACAATAGTCACTCCCGCTTATTTATAAAGGCAAAGGGTGGGGGACAATTGGGGTGAGAGGGGGGCTATAGCATGACTTCACCAACCTTCACCAGATGGCGTCTTGAGGGGGCTGCTATGGCCACCCCCATACCATCGCCATTAACCTGTCCGATCTTACTCTGATAAAAAATGATTTTTAATTTCCAATCAATCCGCGCCTTTCTTTCTAGGATCCTCTAAATTGATTTGACATGCAATGAATTTTTCTTCAAGCAGTGCTTTTTTCTGTTCTGTGTTGAGGATGTCATTGAAAATGGCCGCTGAGATTTGGCGCCAAAAAAGCAGACGACTTCGAACCAGTCTGTGTATGGAGAATCTATTCCCCTTGCAAATAGTAAAAAAGGTGTAACTAAAATAGAAACATGAATTTTTTTCCCGCCAGAAATTTCTTGCATGCAAAGACCAGACGACATTTAATCAATCAGAGTATAGTGAAATATCGGCTCATCAAAAACTCGGGCCATTGCCGTGGTGTATGGAGAAATAATCGCCCCGGTAGTACGATGTTCACAGAGGTCGTGGTTCATTTAAATAATTAACGTAACACATGTTAAAGTGTTTCCCTCTTCTGCTCATAGATCTTGTGTGAGTGGGGGGGGGGGAGTGGAGAGGGGGGGGGGGTGTCTGAGAGAGGGAAGGAGAGGAGAGAGAGAAAGGGAGAAGCAGAAAGAGAGAGGAGAGGCAGAGAGAAAGAAAAAAGTGAGTTAGAGAAAGGGCGAGGGAAGAGAGAAGGAGGGAGACTTGGAGAGAGGAAGGAGAGGGAGAGAGGAAGGAGGGGGGGGGGGAGAAAGGGAGGGAAACAGCATAAGTCAGGTAGGGCCGCCATTATTCTGGTGCCAGCTTTTGCCGCCATTAAAGGCGCCACTGAGGCGTGACAGCACGCCAGGTAGGCCCCCAGATGGCGCTTCTTTCATCCTCCGCCCTGCTCACAACGCCGCTCTGCGACCTGCCGTGGAACTTGGGTTTTACTTATAGGTGGAGCACTGAACCGGGCTGATCGTGGTCCCGACCAGAACATCATACTGGGCACGCAATCGGATCTTGTAAAGTTGCATTATGAGGCAGTTTATTTGGCTTTTGGTTACCAAATGTTCTCAATAATTAATTGTTAAACTTGTTTTTTTTTTATAGTAAGAAGTCTAATATCTGATCTAGCGGTTAAAGTGATGGACCCCTGCCCTAAACCTTTCCTCATAGACCCCCCCCCCCCCCCCCCGGGGCCATGGATCTAAACTTACTGCCACCTATCGGTGTGTTTTATTACTTCATCTCCTCCCCCAGACACAATGGCGGACCTGCCTCTAGGATCCAGCACTTCATGTAACCTTTGTCTTATTGTTAGTTGTGTTGATATTATTAATGTGGTCCTGATTAACATGAATATAAATACTTTATTAGACTATTGTCTATCGTATCGTACCAGTGTGGATTGGATTTAGCAATTTTGATGGCTTTAGATCCAAAAAGCCAAACGTTCCGTCCTAGAGAGTAATTATGTAGATAATTATTCTATATTCAATCAAAAGCTCCTTTTGTAAAAATAAAATTAAAAGAGAAGAATAGAAATGGAGACAGGCGATATTTTTGTCAGTGATCTTTCTCATACGCCAGATTTAATCGGGGGCGGGGATTGACGAACCTGGAGTTTGGAGTTGATGATTATGATGGTGATGATATGTAGAAAAAAAGCTATTCCTCCGTGTTTGTTTGGTTTTCTTCTGCCAGTTAGTGTATCTGTCACTATCGGTTTATAATATTAATGTGGACTTTGAAGTCCCGCAGTCAAACAACAGGGTAACTTTTTGGTCGCATGACTTTTAGATGGATAGGAACGAAACGGAAAGTAGAAAATCAACTGAGAGTGCAGGTTTAATCAAACTTTCGGGAAATTCCTATATATAAGTATAATCAGAAACGCAGGGGGTAAGTGCTTCTTTAAAGGCACCCCCCCCCCCTCTTCTTTCCTTCCACCCTTCCATGCTTCCACGTGACTGCGCTCTTCCCTTTAAGACTCTCCCTCCCCTTGGCATCCCCCTATCAGATCTAAAGTCGCCCAATCTCTAATCGTAGCTCAAGTTTTGGCACTTTTTGGCACAGCTTCCGGCAGGTTTTGTATATTATTCAAGTATTGACACTAATCGTATAGACTCATGACCTTTCAAGGTCACCCGAGGATGAGGCTGGGAGTGATGCATTGTGGTTATAATGAGAGAGTATGGTCGTCTCAATTACAAGGAGAATTTGCTTCAAGAAAAAATATTTTGTGAGAAGCTTTTTGATTCAATTAAAGAAATATCAAAAGTTGGGTTTGGCTAAGATGCAAGTTAGGGTGTGGGGTGTGGACGATGGCCCTTCTTGAACTTTTGAACATTTTTTTATGATCCGCAAGATAAGAATTACTACAATGAGGTAAACTGGAGAAAAGTTGATTACAAGGGAAATGGTTTTAAGAAAAGAATAGTTTTGGTAGGCAGTTTTTTGAGAATTTTCGGTTCAATTTACGGTGGTATTTTGAGTCAACTTTTGGGTTTGGCTCTGTTTCAAGTTTAAAAGAAAAATATTTTAACCTTTTTAACTTTTTTTTATTGTGTTGTTATCTAAATACAAATATATTTTAATGATAGCTCTTGGTGTACTTGACTACAAGGAACATGACTTGAAGAAAAAAGCTTTTTTGGTGAACCTTTATGAATTTTAGTTCAGTTTAGCCGATAATTGGATTTGGCAAAGTTTCAATTTCGGGTGGGAACTTTAACTTATTTGTACTTAAGATCAAATTTTCAGATGTTGTCTGACAAGTAATCAATATTCTAAATATTCAGTTAAAATATCACTTGTTGGTCATTTTGATATTAATTTAGATTTCTATCATTACCTCTTTACTGATTTGGGTTGTGCCTTTCTACTAATGAATGTATTTAATCAATTTATTTATTTCCTTTCTTTTTCTGTTGACAGGTGAGTACTGAGCCTATTTCCTTTTCTACTGATCCTGAGAAAGGTAAAGTTGTTTTTATGAATTTATGCTGACAAAAAATGTTTGTACCGGCACGTTTTGTTGTTTTCCTCCTCGGTGATAGCACCTCGAATCACACACATACAGCGAATAGACTTAGTTTTGCAACTTTAATACTTTGGTAATAGCTTAAGTATTTAAATTTCCAGATCTTTAATTTCAATGATTAATGTCATCTGAATGTGACCTGTCTATGCGCCCGGGATAATGTTTGTCCTTTAATAGGGCGGGCTCTGGAAGACCCGACTTCAAACGTTTTAGATATTAAAAGAATATATATATCCTTTCTGTCTGGGCTCAGAGTTGAGAGAGTCCCTCCAATCTGAGGGCAAGCCTCTTGCTCCGAACCGCAGACTGCCATTATAACCCCATTAAGACGCCTACTTTAGAGCCAGGAAAGCCATTAGTGCAGTACGCGTGGCTGACATACCATTCTTATATGATCTGAGGGATCTATTATCTATCTATCTATCTATCTATCTATCTATCTATCTATCTATCTATCTATCTATCTATCTATCTATCCATCTATCCATATATTATCCTAGCCATGTACTTAAGGACTTTACAGGTGACTCTAACATTTTCCAGTTGAAGTAGATGAGAAATATTGTCTCAGTAATTAACTCTGACACAAACACCAAAAGCCACGCATAGTATCTCCGCATTTCTTGTACTTTCAAGTCAAAAGTCATTGTGTATGTCAATGGCTTTACAAGGACACCAGTAGCACTGCCTGGGGTAATATGCCGTGGGGGGGGGGGGCGGTTATTGGGGTAGATCCCTGCCTTTTCTTTTATTTGTTCAAAGCATTTTAAACCCAGAATTCTCCTAACTATGGCTCGCAGAAATAGAGTAGCATACAATAAGCACACACTCAG
Organism: Sthenelais limicola; assembly: GCA_942159475.1. Taxonomy (NCBI): domain Eukaryota; kingdom Metazoa; phylum Annelida; class Polychaeta; order Phyllodocida; family Sigalionidae; genus Sthenelais; species Sthenelais limicola. Next base: position 61,550,987 of record OW804097.1, on the reverse strand, counting down.
TCAAAATGTCACCAAACGTGGTGGAAATTGAATTAAATGTATGTCACACATTACCTATTACTTTCTTATTATTGTTGTCGCCATGAGCTTGATAATTTTTTTTAAATCTTCCAGTTTTCTGTTATGTATAGATCTATACTGTTAAAACAACAGTGGGAAGACCTGCAATTTGTATAGGTCCTGTATTTCCGCCATATTTGTTTAGATTTATATTTACTATGTATATTATCTTAGCTCAATGTAAAAATCGTCAACTAAACAAGCGAATATATTAATTTAGATACACACTCAGGGTAGAACGAAAACCGGTCGAAAGTCCGAGACTACTTTGTAAAAAATAACCTGAATAAAGAATTTGTTAAAAAAAAATAACAATCAGTTGAATACAAATTGATTTCAATGAACAGAACTTCCAAAGTTCAATAGGTAGGCCTAGAGTTTATAATAATTACTTTCTGAAACTATTAGAGCTTATTGTCCTAGAAAGATCTAGTTCTACATAGGGTGGGTTACATAGGATAACGTTTGGTTCTCAACAGCTATAACTAATACATCGCAAGGTCTAGCTGTGAAGTTGACATTTATAATCGTATCAATAGGGATCGGTAGGTCTGAGCAAATTTTCTGCTAGACCCAGAGTAGTTGACGATTCAGCGACAGGTTATATATGGTACTACAAGGCATTACATAATTACTGCGTACTCCAGTACTTTCACTAGTAGTAGTTTCCCGCCTTTTCCTGTATTTGAGGCATTGAAATCTCTATTGTCGTCTGCTTTTGCTGAATTTACCAAAAATATATTGTCAGAACTTGAGATGTGCCTCGGGTTGTTTGCTTGATGGAAGGGTTGGTAGGAGGGTAATAGGGGGTGTTATATTGGGAGGTTTAGGGGTAAACAGCTACTGGGGTACCTGGTTACACCCTTCATGCCTGGAGGGGGTGAAATAATTGGTACAAAACCCCCCTGCCCCATATCACCCCCTCCACCATCCTCCACACTCTCTGCTCTTAATTGTCCTTCTGTAGAAAGCATTATAGAAATCTCCACTTTCTGTAATTAACAAATTTGGGATGGGAAAATTGACAAAACTTTCAAAAACTAAAATAAAAGAGAATTTATAAGGAGATTTTGGGAAGCTCAGTGGATGAGGATCGAGTGGCGAGTCGGAGATTTGGTATTTTTCTCAGAAAGTAAAGAATTTTCAAGTGTTAATTATGATTTCTGGTATAAACTGGAAAGGGTAATTAAGATAATTAATTGGCGGTTGTTAATTATGGACGTCTCGTAGCCGACTGTTTGTATTTACTAACGGGGTACAATCATAATAACTGAACGTTATAATTATGATTTCATATTGTACAAGCTGTTCTGTATTATTATAAATTTGCACGCCTTCAGTATTTCGTCAACATTTCTAAACTTTGATTGGGTAAATCAGATATGAGTGTTATTGTCTTTAAGTACTAACAATGTGGGGCATTGATTAATATATTTAAAATTATAGATACACATAATCATTAATGTTTTAATCCAGTTTTCATCCATTAAGAGATATCGCTGAAGTTGTACTGCTTCAGGGGAAAATCCTACTATCTCAATATTTTGTCAAAGCTTTTCCTACTGTTAGATTGGTACCGCTCATTCTGGGAATAATGTACATGTTACATAATGTCTGATGCTGAATAAAAAAAAACTTTAAAGGGTATCAAGCAAGATTATTACATATCATTTTTATTTTAATTTCTTCATCTACTCATATTTCCATATGTATCTCCCAGTCTCAACATGAGGTTGATGGTAACACAACGCTAAAAAAGCATAATTTATATGAGGCAAAAGCCAACGCCCCCTCAATCTAGAGACTCAGTGTTGGCCTGTATCTGTGACGTCAGCTGAGGGATAACCACTCGGTGGACCAAATGCTCGGTCTGCGGTGGGTGCATGGTTTGACCTCGCTAATTAGAAACATGTATAAGGGTCACGACCTTGCGTCACTGCATCAACTCATTCCCCTAGCTTCCCCTCACTTTCATCTCAGAGCAGCCTCCAGTAACATTGAAGAAAAGAGGTTGAGAGATGGTGAATTATTGCGTTGTTTATGGCTGTACTAATTCTGGCGAAAAAGGGCAAAAGGTGTCACGATTCCCTAAGAATCAAAAGTACAGGGATCTGTGGGTGAAATTCGTTCAAGTCAAACGGGCAGACTTTAAAAAAGCTTCCCCTAATTCAGTAATATGTGCGGATCATTTTACTAAAGATGACTATGAAAATTGGCTTCAATTCGAAATGGGTTTTGCCAGTAATTTAGTGTTGAAAACTAGGGCCATCCCAACTAAGCAAGTCGGGACAACTTCAGAACAACCTCCTAGGAAACGAAGCAGGACAGAGAAGAGTAAAACAACTCACAAGCTAGAAGTAGCTAGGGTAAGTTTGTAATTTGTAAAAAGCTGATATTTTACATGATTTTCGGCCTGTTTCTATTTAATTGATGAATAATTCATTCAAGTACCAAACCTCATCTATCAATTAACCATGTTTCAGTTGCTGACCACTGGCGTTCCTCCTCCTGCAAAATCATGTGAAATGCAGTGCGTCTCCCCTGCTCCCCGTCGCCACACTACCGGCCCTAGCACCCACTCACTCGGTGGAGGAACATCCACCAATGCCCGGGAGAAGCAGCTCCAGGTGACCTCAGAGTCAGTGGGAACTCAGTGCTATCATTCTCATTTCAAACATGAAAGCAAGGGTAAGTAAATATACCATTTGAGATGAGTCACAAGTCGCAATAAATTAATTTGTATATGGCCGATTCCAGAAATTTTAGTGCGATTTTGATGTTTTTCTAGTTTTATTCAATAACGTTGACAATTATGGTTCTATGGATTCCTTAGAGTATGCTGCATACTACTAGATATTCTTTTAACAGATTTTCATATACTTTATTGAGCATTTTCATTTTCACGATTCCATACGAATACACACAAAAGTGAGAAAAAATAAGATGTATGGAATGGTGTATTCATTGGAAACGCTTATGGGGTTTTATATAAAGGTGCTTATGTTTTGAACATATATTCCCAAGGTATTAAAAGTCCACATCTTTATATCAGGATTATTAATTAATTGGGTTATGACAAAAAAAAAACGTATTTTGGAACATTTGTGTATATTAGGTATATAAAACTAAATATTAAACTCTAAATGAATAGGACATAACCTTGTCCTTGCGTTTTTTTTACTAAGATCAACCAATATATAGAATTATCCCATACTAGTTACTGAGATCCAAAAGAAGAAAACTGGCCCCTGAAATCAAATATGGTTGTGTGACATATATCTTACTAAATATATGGTTATATGTGACCCACTCTGCAAAAACGGTTCTTTTATTCCCCCTAAATAAGACCCGTTTTTGCAGATCGGGTCACATATATTGTAAGATAATGCCTTCAATTCTACAATTATAATTTTTCTTTGTGCATTCAACTTATCTCAACTTATATAATCATTTACAATGCACTCCATCCTTAGGAACTCAAACAGAATCGCGTCACAGTGTTGGGATCAACACATGCGATATGGGCACCTGTGTACCATCCAAAGTCAATACAAGCACCCAGACTGACACAAGGTATGACTGCGAACCTAGCGAACAAGATGACACTCGCCCAGACAACAGTCAACCAAACAAGGCCGATAAGAGTGATCATGATTACGATCCTGCGGGGGATGAACCTAACCCGGAGGGGGATGCAGCTGCCAATGAAGATAATACTGAGTATGTTACTAAACATTTCAACACATGAATATAAAATTGAACATTCCATATTACAATTATCATTATGTAGCTCACTAGCCCAGCCTAGCCTAGATACATAAATGAAATGAAGTATACAAATCTCAATTGATGTTTCACATGTGTAAAATAAGGACATTTGTCTGTTCATATAATTATAGGTTGTGTCCAGGAATAGCAACCAGTGAGGAGACTGATCAACCAGATCCCATCAAAGAGAAAAAGTTCATGGTCTTTGAATCCAAACTTATGGCACTCTTTCAATACTGCCCTTCATGCTTCGAAATAACCTCAACTGAAGTACAGTCAGAATGGGGCACGGCTATAAAAATCCAACAAATTTGTCATTTTTGTGGGTACCAAAGAATTTGGCGCAATCAACCCGTGATAAAAAATGTCCCCATTGGAAACTTGCTCCTTGCAGCCTCAATGCAATTTGCTGCGCCAATGGTGAGCAAGGTATTGCGAATGTTTGAAATGCTTAATATGCCTTGCATATCAAGTTCAACCTTTTATAGATACCAGGAAAAGTATATTACACCCCAAATATTTATTTCCTGGAATGAAATCCAACAACAAGTTCTGGCCGATTTAAAGATAAAGAATGATAGTAACGTAATGGTGTCAGCAGATGGGAGGGCCGATTCCCCAGGCCATAGTGCCAAGTATGGATCGTTGACCATGCTGGATACCAAGACAAATAAAATCGTGGATATCCAAACAGTACAGGTACTTTGATAGGACATATTTGCCCATATATACCCATTTTTCTATATCACTGACAGTTTCCATTTTTTAGTATTGTTCTTGTGTACTTTTCGCCTTGTCATTTTATACTGAATACTACTTTTTATTCTGTACTATGTGCATTACTGTCTAATATGTCCATAAAATTACATTCTCATTTAAAGAGTTCAGAAGTTCCAAACAGCGGATGGTGTGAACATGAGGGGTTGAAACGGAGCCTTGAATTTTTGTTCAATGAGGGGATTACTGTGACGACCCTTGTTTCAGATCGTCACCGCCAAAATGCAGCATACATCCGAGACAAGACACAGATCATTCATTACTTTGATGTATGGCATATAGCCAAAGGTGAGTTTGCTTTAAAATCATTCCCTGAAATTCACTTTACGATAAGACTATATCAACTGTACGAAAGGCATTTTCGACTTAACGATCGACTAGTTCGTCTTTACGATCGACTAGTTCGTCTTTACGATCGACTAGTTCGTCTTTACGATCGACTAGTTCGTCTTTACGATCGACTAGTTCGTCTTTACGATCGACTAGTTCGTCTTTACGATCGACTAGTTCGTCTTTACGATCGACTAGTTCGTCTTTACGATCGACTAGTTCGTCTTTACGATCGACTAGTTCGTCTTTACGATCGACTAGTTCGTCTTTACGATCGACTAGTTCGTCTTTACGATCGACTAGTTCGTCTTTACGATCGACTAGTTCGTCTTTACGATCGACTAGTTCGTCTTTACGATCGACTAGTTCGTCTTTACGATCGACTAGTTCGTCTTTACGATCGACTAGTTCGTCTTTACGATCGACTATTTCGACTTTACGATCGACTATATCGACTTTACGATCGACTATATCTACTTTACGATCGACTATTTCGACCTTACGATCGACTATTTCGACTTAACGATCGACTATTTCGACTTAACGATCGACTATTTCGACTTTACGATCGACTATATTGACTTTACAATCAACTTTACGATCGACTATATCGACCGTACGAAAGGCATTTTCGACTTAACGATCGACTAGTTCAACTTAACAATTGACTAGTTCAACTTAACAATTGACTAGTTCGACTTTACGATCGACTATTTCGACTTTACGATCGACTATTTCGACTTAACGATCGACTATTTCGACTTTACGATCGACTATATCGACTTTACGATCGACTATATCGACTGTACGAAAGGCATTTTCGACTTAACGATCAACTATTTTGACTTAACGATCGACTAGTTCAACTTAACAATTGACTAGTTCGACTTTACGATCGACTATTTCGACTTTACGATCGACTATTTCGACTTAACAATCGACTATTTCGACTTTACGATCGACTATATCGACTTTACAATCAACTTTACGATCGACTATATCGACTGTACGAAAGGCATTTTCGACTTAACGATCAACTATTTTGACTTAATGATCGACTAGTTCGACTTTACGATCGACTTTACGATCGGTTTAAACTTTACGATCAACTATTTAAACTTTACGATCAACTATTTAAACTTTACGAAAGGCATTTTCAACTTGTACGAACAACTATTTTGACTTTACGATTGTCTATTTCGACCTTATGATCGACTATTGCGACATCACTTTATCCTGTATCTCTAATAAAGAGAGAAGGTATCCATCAATTAAATTACTTGTATTAATTTAGGAATCAAGAAAAAGTTGACAGCACTGGCAAAACAGAAGGGCTGTGAGATAGTTGGCCTATGGAAGCGGTCCATTGTCAACCACATTTATTGGGTTGCCAAGTCTACACCAGATGGGAACCCAGACATTATGAAGGCAAAGTGGAAGTCACTTCTAAATCACATCCACAACATCCACTCTGGTCATAGTGAACATTTTCCAACTTGCCTCCATGATACCATGTCAGATGATGATGCAGAATGGTTCCAGCCAGGTATGCAATTAGACTGTTTATCTCAGGGGAATAATGCCTATGAGAATATATGGGTTATGCTGCCTAAAATCCCATTATTTATAAACTGTACATGCCATGTACACAAATCATACTTACAAATGATATCCTATAGCACAACACAACCGATTATATATTTTTATTGTAAACCCCTTTGATTTATGTGATGATTCAATACATTTTTCCAGGTACCGTAGCATCTGAAAAGATCGAAAAGATCATTTCAACCACTATGCTTGTGAACGATATATCAAGATTGTCACCCCTGTACCAGACATCATCATTAGAAGCCTTCCACAGTCTAGTGATCCATTTTGCACCAAAACACTCAGGCTTTAATTATGAGCAAATGGTTTGCAGGTAAGACATTTGAGTTTCTTTCTTATTTTCTCACCATTGATAACATTTGTAGTGTTTGCAAATGGATGAAAGTGCAGGAGGAATTGTAACAAGAGTGGTGATGCTGGTGGCAGAGATCAGAAATAACAGGAGGGAGAAGACAGCACAGATACAGCACTATATAAATTCCTTGATCCATTTTCAACTAACACTGCTCTTCTCATTACTTTTTCTAGGATGTACTTAGCTGGCATACACCATAACTACAACAGCGACAGGCCCCATGCTACAACTATAAATGGAGAACTACGCTATGTTGTTACAAACCCAAGGGCCAAGTGTGGAGGTCACAGTGTTCGGCCTATCAAGGAAGCTCCAAGCTATGGTAGGTTATTTAATTGTTTCTAATGTGACTGATCAAGGAGAACTGAAGTTTGATAGGGAACCTATTTATGTACCAATAATATTTAAGTATAACATTGTTATGCTCTTTGACTTTCAGACTATGCAGGCTACATGCTAAAGGAATTGTTGGATGCTTTCCTTGAAGATAAAACTGCACTTTGTAACTCCATGGCAAGTTTCCGACTACAGGCTCCTAAACCTCTAGCTGCAAATATGGTTCGCCCAGACAAGGCTACTGCAGTAAAGGAATTAGAAAATAGGCAAAGGTTTAGAAAAACATGAGTAATAACCACTAGATTTTATCATTCCTCATCGTTTTGGTTCCCACTGGATTATTAACTAAAGTCAGAATGTCATTTTGTCTTTATTACTTTATTTGAAAATCACAAAATCTTGATAAATGGCAGAAAACAGGTCCTTTTTGTATGTTCATATCAAACATTTTTCTCATTAGCAAAAAAAGGTGATGCTCTAGTCCCAGAATCAATACTCATATATACACTGTACAGATAAGCTATGGCATGGCTAGATAAATCAGAGAAAGTTAAGACAAATTGTGTGAGCCCAAAAGTTATTTCATAGACGATCACATTTTCTGAATCCTCGATATATTGGTCCATCTGTATTAGGAAAGATTTCTCTGATCTTTGAAACTGCACAGGCTGGAAGAGGGATACGATTCTTTTTCCCCAAGTAGCCCCAGCACCAGCTGACAAGTTGACAGTAGGCTGTGTATCTGTATTTCCTGCAACAGTAATAAATGTTATATGTCAATTAATTTTGTCCTATATCCCTTATGAATAAAGTTGGAATAATATGACAGTTGTTTGTGCATTCTTTATACGTTTTGCTTATAGAATAAGACAGTACACCAAAGAAGCTTTTGATATTATATTATATAATATGATTAAATTTAAACATCATTTGATGCAAACATTACTTACTCGTGCTGTTCATTGCCACCATGGGGGTCAATGAAGTCTCTCCTCCTCCTGTAATTTGGATATGCGATCTCCAGTGTCCATGGGTTTAAACACCCTCCTTCGAACCCAGGGTGGGCAGTGATGCATTCTATATTGTTCTCTGGATTGGCATCATTGAGAGCTTTTACTCTCCGCCAGACCTTTGGTAATTCTGTGCAGCACACACATTCTTCATTAGTTGGCATTGGGATACAGCAGCCACATCGACACCTGTAGATAATTACATTTTAGTTAACCATATCGCCAAATTTCTAATGCGCAAACACAATTCAATATGCCTATGTAATGATTGGATTAGAATAATGTGTGAACAGAAAAACTATGGATGGGATAAACTGATGTCCCAATTACAGAAAAGTTCAGTTTAACAAAACATAGATTAAAAAAGGGGAAGTTTAGAACATTGTATAAAAGTAAAAAAGAAGGAGAAATAAGAAGACATTGTATTGTTTAATGGAGTAGGCACATTATATCTGTATAGTAATTGAGGGGTATTTATTTGATTGTTAATGTAACGAAAAATATATTAGATTTGTATATTGAGGCCTTATTGGAAGAGCTGGGAAATCGCAGAACGTTGTAGCCTATTTCCAGTTATGTAACTGTATTTTTAAAATGGAAATAAAAATATTTATATATAATATATATATAAAATTACAGAGAATTGGCACTTCAGAAGGAATCTTTTTCTGATCCGATAATATAATAAAAAATATAATAACATTAATTAAATATATTGCCAGGGATGAGCTCACAAATGCATAGATATAGCCAATAATTTAGCCTCAGAGACTCTCAGATCAGATAAGAGTGGTATGTTTATGATTGGATGCCTACTGCACCAATGGATTTTCTGGCCCAGGAGTAGGTGTCCTAATGGGTCTATAATGTTATTTTGCGGTCCTAATGGAATTATAATGGCATTTTGTAGTCTGGAGTGAAAGGCTTTCCCTCAGTTTGAAGGGACACTTTCTACTTAGAGCCTAGAGTGAATACTTGCACATGTTTATTATCTTTATAAACGTCAGTCTATTTTGTTGTGGGATACATCACAGTATTCAATTTATCTTGTTATGAAGTGAGTTACAAGAATTTTAAAGTTTATGATAAAACGGCCCTAGTATAAACATTATGAATTCACAGAAACAATCAACTAAATGAGTTAGATGCAAGTGTACCTTTCCCAATGATCGAGTGAAAGACATACTAGTCTAAAAGTCTCTTGGAATTATGGTTCAGAGGGACATCCCAAGTGAGTGTACATGTAATGATGGCTGAGGGTGCATGCATGCCTCGCGCCCACCAGTGATTTATGACCCCCTAGGGTGAGAGGTTATGCACTCCAGCGCGCACTCCAGTAAGTGAAGGAGAGTTTAGCTAGCATCGCCATTGTAAACAACTTTTTCTTTTGCTTAGAAATCATATCTACGGTTGGTTTATGATGAATCCATTTATATGACAGTTAGATATACTTGTACTTAATGTACTGTAGGCATTGGAGATTAAAACATAAAGGCTTTCTTGGGAAAATGGAAAGTTTTCTGTAGGATGTATAGAGCCTATGGTACTTACCAGTTTGTATGTCCAGTACGTGGGTCAGGAATCTCTGGCTCCGGATTAGCATTTGTTACAACAGAAGAAGTCTGTTTTTTTGGTTCATACATATAGGGGTTCAAGCCCATACTCTCAGGTATAAACTCGTCTTCTGATGAGCTGCTAGAAGCATCAGAAGCTAAGTTATGACCCTCCATTCCGACCTCTGTCCCACTGTCCAGATCCTTTCTCTGTGTGTATATAGCTACCGCACGCAATGTGAGCCCCGCTGGTGACGTCACCAGTCGCCGGGTTTCACCCAGGCACAGCTCCAGTGGCACCCTGCTGTGATTTTTCTCTATCGCCACTTCATCCGCTTAAATTTGCATTAAAATATTTAATAAACTTTTAACTTCTATGAGGGAGTTCATCACATTGGTAGGAACCAATAGAAAGTGGAAAGTAGGTTTAAACTTGCTTGATACCCTTTAAATACAAATATACAATGATGGAGAGATTTTTAAAAAAAAAAGTTTTTATTGGCCGTACACAGTACCATCTTAGCAAAATACTCCAAAGATTTGCTTATTTTATATATTTGAGAGAGTTGTTATGTGGGTGTAGTTTATACAACTTATTTACATACAACTACAATTACTACCGCTATATCAATAATCGAGGATATCAACAGATTAATCAAATAATTGTATTGATTTGTTTAACTCAACATATCGCCATATCTTACTACGTCTGAGACGCACTAGATGTACCCAGAATGCACTGGGACTGACATGCGCAGTGGGACATGCAAGCCCCATATTAAAGGTTCAACAAGAGCTAAATGGCGATGAGTGCACCGCGCCAATTATAGCCATACCATATAGATGTAATTCATTAATATAACCCACTTGTATCCTTGTATTTACCTGTGCCTGCAGAGGCCACGGGGATTGTCGTCCAGCCTAAGTAAAAAAAATAAGATTTCAGATTTCAGATATTTTTTTTTATTCAGAAAGAGCATTATACATCATCGCCAATATTTTCATCCGATCATGATCTCTGCGATACATACAATATTATAAGGTATGTTTCTCTCTAAGTTCTAGGATTTAGAAACATTCAGAGTGTTCTCCATCAGGTCAGGTATACCATACAAGCTGAAGTTATATTATATCTGAAGAACATTTCTTCATGTTAAAGCGGTTTAATAATACTGATAAAGATACAAATAATGACAAGAGTTAATTATAATTGGGTATATAAATTATTAGTAATTACAGTAGGTAAATTCAGGCCAATGTAAGCTGAATCGTCCATGCATATAGCCGGCCACACACAGCCATACAAATTCGATTCTGCTAGAGTTGAAAATAAATCCCCCCAAAATTGGGTTTCTGTGTGAACATTTTAATTCAATAACAAAGGTACGATAGTAGAATTCTAGATTTCTTGTGACACCTCTAGAAGAAAAATCTAAAAATATTACCTTGACTCCCCCACCCCCACCTCTAAAAACGAAATCTCTATAACTACCCCTTCTATACATAATGACTAGATGGAATGGTTGCGGTTTGTAGCATAGCCTAAATGGCCCATTATCCTCCATTAATTCCCCATTATTACCCATTACCGACCCTTACACCATCCTGCGGTTTCTTCAACTATTCAAACAAAATCCAATCATCAGATTTTTGTTTTTATTTCGGAGCAAATCCAAAGTACATATGCTAAATAGTTGTGAATTTTTGTGCAAATTTTGAAATGCGTTTAGTTGATTAATAGTTGTGTAAAAGGCCATATGTCATTTAGAGAGGAGGTCATCAATTAGACCGTTTGTTCATTAATGTGATCGGTATCTTACATGTAGCAATATTATAATTAATTTAACATTAATTTAGCATTATTCATTTTGATGAATCTTTATTAGAGGCGATTGCTTTTCAACTTGTGCTACCGTTTCTTTTGGGGGGTGCGGGGTGGGGGGTTGATGTGCTACTCGTTGAAAAGATTTTGACGTAACCAACCATTTAATAATAGAGAAACTTATGTGTACTTAGTTTGCGAGTTAAGTAACTATGTTATGTTCTGTGGATTTTTAAAATCACGGAATTGACAGTATAGCAAATAGAATTCATAATAATATTAAGATAAGATAAGATAAGATAAGATAAGATAATCTTTTATTTGTCTAAGGAATGAATAATATGAGTGGTACATAAAGAAGAGACAAACAGGTCTACATGTCTATATGAAACTGGCTTGTTCCATCTCTACCGACAGTTACCTTGATTAAGAGTTTTTTTGTCACGATCCAATTGGCTGCACATAAGTAGCTTAAGTTTTTCGCGACACCTTTTTAAATGATTTTTTTTATTAATATTTAGTAGATTCATAAATTTGCTGCATATTCAGGAGGTTTGGCGCAGTCAAGGGTGGCTCGGAATTTTGCAAAGATCTGAAATTGACATTATATCAAATACAATTCATACTGATATTAAGAGTTCAATTGGCTGTACAGAAGTTTCTTAAGTTTTTGCTGACTGCTTTTACATACATTCTAGGATCGGTCTGGGGCGCCCTCATGTGTGAAGATTAGGCAAATCCCGACATTACAATATCCCCCAAGTTACCCACAATTCCACACACTACTAATGACCCTGACCTCTGTACCACTCGGCCTATACTACTCACGGTTTAGCCTGAACTTTTGCCCAATTTATATATACTACTGGCTTAGTTTAGCTTGATTCTGAATCACAGTGAACATGGCTTTGAAAGTATGATTAGCTTATAAGGGAGATGATGACCATATAATATCATGATCATACACGCATTGGCTATGCATGATGGTGACGTATACCATATATGGGTTAGATCTTCAGAAAATGTAGAATTCGCTTTCACCTATCCTCTCAAATAATCCAAATGTAAGAGAAATGAGGTTCAAAATGCAGTTTAACACAACGAAAGAGATATTTTTAATCAACTCAATGCCAAAGATACTTGGATATCCATAGCATTTATAATTTGTCAGCCTTATCTAGCAGAAGTTACCAAAAACGTATAGCTGACGATTGTACATTTAAAAAAAATCTGACTCATATATTGGATACACAACGTACTTATTCAATGCTAGGTGGAAATGATTAAAAGCTACATCGAAATTAAACTATATGACTTCAGGGAATGTATGTAAGCAATTTGGATATAAACCATTTAGGTATTGGTAATCGTTTGGTGTATTTCGTATTGTTGAATTGAGACTTGTTCTTTTTTAAATAATTCATTTTCCCCCAAATCCCCTCCCTCTTTCTTCCCCACCCCCTTCTGTCCCAACTCACCGGAGACCAGATGGCTTTAAGAAGTTACAGGAAAGTAAACAATTTTGATATAAATCATTTAGATAATTGTTTGGTGTAGTTTTGAAGAACTAAATTCCAAAAATGTTTTTCTAATAGAATTCTAAATTAAATTTGTAAAAATATTTCCCTCCCATTTCCCTCTCCGCCCCCCCCCCCCCTCCCCCTTGCCTTCTCTCCCGATGACCAGATGGGTGTAAGATGTGCACAGAGATAATGATGTCTCCCTACCTCTCACCCTCCATCACCCACACCCATAAATCTATGCTCCCTCACTATAGCACCATACGGGTGGTACAGAGATACAGACCGCTCCCTTATCTCTGCTCTTTCTCTCAACAAAAATGTATTCTTCTTCCATTGTTTTTCATTAATGAATGATCTTAGAAGGTTTTAACAATTAACATAGAGTGGAATGGAAGTCAATAAAATTTTATCACTTCCTTAAAATATTGTGGTATTTTCCCAAACATTTCTGATTTTCGTGATACTGTGACGTTTTAAATTTAAAAAGCAAGACATAATCATTTGATAATTGATATTAAATATTTCAAGGAAGAATCTAGTGTAATTTTGAATTTGATGCTCGGAAATATAAAGTTTAGATAAACGGATTCGTTCACACCAAGGACAACATAATTATACTCTATTGCGATGAAATAGGAAAGGAACATTATACTAGCGAAGAGACAATTCGATATTGAAACTGAATTTGAATTTGAGTCAAAATTCTATTGTCATTTTAAGTCACGTGTCACATTTCTGGTGGCACTTTAAGAGCGCCCTCTGTCTCATTCATGCTTGACTAGCCACTACCCCTCCCCCTCCCCCTTCTCAACCCCCCCCCCTCCTCTCCCCCTCATTCACCAAGGGACATAAACCACTTGTGGACCAGCGTACACTTTTTATGTGTCACTACGCATGCGCACAGCCTGAGGGCGTCCCTCTGTCGGCTGCCTCCCTACCTCCAGCGATAGAGAGCTAGTGGCGTGTGTGTTTGTGGGGGGGGGGGGGTGCTGTAGAAAGGCCGTAGGGGGGTCTGGGCCCTTACATTTTTGTTGGCAGGCAACACTGTCGTGGCATCCTCCACCTCTAAAGCTTGCTTTCCCCATCCATATCTGGAAATCTGTAGGGTTTGCAATGCTTAACTTAAACGTAAATAATCACAACTTATATAGTTTGGCGCTGGATTCCTTAACAGGGAAGGGGAAGAGGGGGGAGGCCAGATACTTTGGTCATTTAAGTGTCATAAACGTCGGCTACGAGATATTTAAGTGTCATTAAACGTCGGTCTCGTGATATCGAGTGGAGAGGATTAGAACCAAGACAGGAGGAACTTTCCCCTAAATTGGGTCGAAGGAGCCAAGCCGACCCCTTGGCCCAGCTGGTTTTTATTAGGATGTTAACTGATTAACAGGGACTAATGGTATTCCTTCTTACACACATCGACATCAGAGAGAAATCACCGTTGTTTAATTATCCTGTCATAATCTATAGACAAAGTTTCCTGACGGCATAACCGTGGAAGAAGAGATTCCAGTAAGTGATCGTAGCCAATGATTGAAATTGTTTAGCCCAAGTGTAATATGGAACGTGGAGATTGGCCGAGGGTAGTTTTGCATTTATTATACTTTCTTATTCATGGCGAAACAATATTGAAAATTTGTGAGAAATTAATGGTGAATGTAGCGGGTAATATAAGGCTTTATTACCTGCTATTCCATATCACCCTCTAGAAAGGTATAATAAACATCCATATCTCAAGCCTTCCCCTAAACCAATTTAATGTCTGAAAACCAAAGACTTAGACATTACAGACCTTATCTTTGTATTTGTTATAGAACATAGAAGATGGATTTAGTGTTAGATGAATGATAACCCCTTTCAGCTCCGATTAATTTGATCCTAAATTAAGTTTGGGTAAATGATCAACCCTTCAGCCCCCCTCCTAACAAATGTCTGGAGTGCCCCCCCCCCCCCCACACACACATATGAGCTGGGTAGTTAGGTGCGCCCATTGATTAGTACGCCCGGAGGCTAGGCCCCAAACTGCATACTTGCTGACTAATTGATTTACTCTTGGCTAGAAATTAACTTTGTAAGAGCCAGATTATTTAGCTTTATGATTATATTTTCCTTGTTAATCAACTGATATTTCACTTTATATTTACTTTGTAGTGTAGATGTGCATGGGTGGTAACGCAATTGTCGTTATTCAATTTGATGGAAGTTGAATTATAGGTTTCCTAATATGGTAATTGATGTATAATTATTGTAGTTAAAGGATTTGAGATACATCCCTGGAAACAAAGTTTGTTTTGGATACCGAAATTAAGTAATATTTGTTTGTATTTACTTAATTCCTTTCTTTTACTGGCTTACCTTTTGGGTTTTACAGTAAAACTAGAATTTGAGAAGAAATCAACCTACATTTTGTATGCATTAACATTTAAACCATTGTTATTGAATCAACGCAAGAGGGTAGTCACATTACTGAATGCCCTCGATTTATTTTAGTTTTTAAAATTAAACTTTTTAAAGGAGCTTTTTTCAAACTTAACCCGAAAGACACGTTAAAGAATTCTCAATTAGAGCATAAGTTTGTGCTGGTGTTAGAAGAGTGGATGAACATTCAAACCCTTTATATTCAAACTTAACCCAAAAGACACGTTAAAGAGTTCTCAATTAGAGCATAAGTTTGTGCTGGTGTTAGAAGAGTGGATGAACATTCAAACCCTTTATATTATTGTGTGTGTGTGCCAGCCACTCCAACCTCCCTCCCTTGCCTCCCCCCGCCCCCCCCCCCCAATCACATGCTCTGAATGGAGAACATGTTAATAGCATGGCACTAGCATGGATTGTGTCCACGTGACCACCCCTCAATGCAATGCATGCTGGGGGGACGCAGTGACGCGGGAAAGCATGCACTCTCCATTGTATATGTGATTTAGCATGAATATGGGCCTTATTAACCAACAACTCAGCTTTTAATGAAGAAGAAAATGGTGAATACATTGGAACGTTAACCAGCTAGGTTTTGTGTCAATAATAACTATTTAATATTTAGTATGACCGTTAAGTGCCTTTCTGTCTCTTTTTCTGTCTCTCTCTCCCTTCTTCACTATCTCTATTTCCTGGGTGTGATCATAAACTGCCTTCCTCTCAGCTCTCCCGCCCTTGATATAACCATCTTAAATGTGTTGATAAGGGCATAAAGCAACCAATCTTACTCACTCACTCACTATGAATGTTTTACATTCTGCTTAAATATATAAAGCTCCTCTCTGTTTTCGTCTGTTCTTTTTAGTTTTCTCTCCCTTTCGCTTCTTCCTTTCTGTCTTTCTCCCTTCTCTCCCCCTCTCTCGTCTCCCCTCTCCCTCTCCTCTGTCCCTCTCTCTTTCTCCCCTCATTCCCTCTCCTCTCTCCACTCTGCCCCATCTCTCTTTCCCTCTCTCCTCTCTCGCTCCCACTCGTTCTTCTCCTTCCCCCTGCTCTCTCTATCCCTCTCCCTTCTCTCTCTTTCTCTCCTTCCATTTTCTTCTCTATCAGGTCTCTCCCCCTCGTCTCTCTCTGCCCTTCTCCCCGCGTCCACCCCCCACCCCCCTCACCACTCATACACCATATGGAATGTATCCCACACTGCACCCCACCGGAATTAACCACTTTACATTGCGCATGCGCACAATCAGCAACGCCCCCTGTGAGCGGAAGTGACGTAACCGGATATGGCTGATGTACCAGAATGGATACTTGTTACCCGGGACATCACATGGATAGCTGCTTTTGATGGACAATTAATATTTTAATGTCATGGCCTTTTCAGAAGAGGGTATGATACCCTAGTGACCTAATATGATCTTTAGCTCTTATGGGCGGGTGAATATCTGATAGAATTGAACACTTTTCTGCCCCATATGCCTCTATTTTGATAAACATTTGACTTTGGAGGTAGTTATATATACTCCATGACATGCTTGACTGGCGGGAAAAATGTCTGCGTTTTGGCGCGTAAATTTACCTTTGATATCTTGTTCCGCTGAAGTGTATAAATAATTGCCTTTTCATGAGAGGTTTCGCTTCTATTGGCACGTATCAAGGCATGGACTGCACTTAACCTAGATCTTGTTATACCTATACCGAATTCTTTCTCAAATTTCAAAATCTATTTCTGAATTACATAAAAAAAAATGAAAAGGATACGGACTGATCAAAATAATATTTTCTCAATGGATTCCCAACCGCAATATTTCTATTATAATACCTCTGAACTCTAAGGGCCATATTAGGGAAGTGCCCTTTATCCCCTACTCCCTATTCTCTGACCCTGAGTGACCTTGCGGATAGTTAAGTGACACCCAAAAGGTGTGTGCATATGGAGCTATTATATGTAGGGGGCCAACCCCACACCCACACCCCAGTTGTGCACTATTACCATGGAGAGGGTAACAACTGATAGGTGCTTTATGAACCATCCTCTTGTGGGTTCCCAGAGGTTCAGTGGTCGGGGGGGGGGCGGAGGGCTTAATCCTCCCTAAATTATATAGGGCGACCCTCTGTACATTTTCGCCCTTGATACGTCCGTGGCTGTTTCCAGCGCTGTTTAAAGCTGTATAGCCATATATATAAATTAATAAGACAGCGATAATGCAGAGGAACGCTTTTGTCCTAGTTGAGAGGGAGAGGACAGAGAGAGAGAGAGAGAGAGAGAGAGAGAGAGAGAGAGGATGGAGAGAGAGAGGGAGAGAGAGAGAGAGCGGGGGAGGCAGAGAGAAGAGGCCAGAGGGAGGGAGGGATTAATTAATTAAATCAATTGCATCATGACATGTTCAGCCTATCTGTACATGTTCTTGATACAATAATGAACTTTAATAATAATAATGATAACAACAAAATATTATAACCCCCGAGTCCCCCCCCCCCCCCGCAAAATAGATGAAGAGAAACCGTTTGTCTCCTGCCGCATGGACACAATTGTTGCACAATGTTAACTCAGAGCTGTTACACTTGTGGGGTGACGAGGGCCGCCGCTCCAACATTCAGCATTATCCCATCTTGGTAACTTTGATCTCCAGTCGAATGTAATCAGAGAGCTCTCATATCTCTCCCTTTGTATCCTTTGTGTAGCTTCGTGTGCCGGGGGTTGGTGGGGGGGGGGGGGGGGGACGATATAAGTTTTTGTGTGCTGGATTGAACCTGGTTCTATCAAAGATGAATCAGAATTCTCAAATTCAGATTTTTTTTAGCCAGAGAACTTCTGCTAGTTTTATATATAATACAAGAATTTGAAGTCGATTTAAAGTACTCTTCTGAAGCCACCGCAGAAAAGGAATATAAATGTGGAATTTTATGAAGCCCTGCAGCAAAAACAACCAGACAAAATCCTCCAAAATTATGGTCGAATGGCTTTTTAGAATGGTTGGACAAGAATTTCACAAAAATGAGAAAATCTTTAGTTTTTGACCGATGTTAACTTAGAGTGCAGATTTCACTGGTAGGTGCTAGAGATGGGGGATATTGGTCAGTCTTATAAGTCATGATATGAGTAAATTTGGTAAGATTTTGTTTCTTAATAGTTGAGAATGCTGCTTTAACTGGTAGATAATTGAGGGTACACGTTTGATTGCCGTTATCGCATGTGAGACAGACAGGGGGGATATTAATTGGACACACTCTCTAAATGACTTCAATTATATCTACCCCTGAATTATTTGGTACCAATCCATGCCTTCTGTTTACTATTCAAAGAGATTTAGAGAAATGATAAACACTCATCATGAACTGGTGGGTCTGTTTGAAATGTGTTTCGTGATTGTTATGTCTGTGGTCGTGATATAGACCTCAATCTCTTAGTAGGGTCTGGAATTGTTTAATTTTGTTATAGATCATTAACCAGACTGGAATTGCTTCAAGTATTTGATATTGAATAGTTTTCGAACCGCTTGAAAGAATAACATACATAATGATATGTTTATTCTGACATCATATTGTGTTGCTATTGGCAGCTCTACATAATTATTACACTCTGCTAAACCTGGCTGAACAAGGATAAATACTAGGCATATCTGATCGAGTATATAATTATGTGGTATTGGGCTGATTTAGAAAATCTATTCAGTTATGTTGAACTGTATTTTGAACCTTATTTTTGTTTTAAATTTGGATTATTTGAGAGGATTGTTGATGGGGAATTGTACATTTTCTAACGACTTCATCTTTTATCGTATGTTAAATATTTCCTAAATAAAATAATTAGCCCAACAACTTGGAATCTCAAAATTTGCAATTCTTTTATATTCTAAAGAACTGCAAACATGGCAATTTCCATTAAATCGATGTCATCTTCCTTCTTGAATTTTCGTGTTATATTCTGTATGTTTCAAACTTGAGAACACATTTAACCCATTTTGACGTCAGTAAATCAAAAATAACTTAGGAAATACCACCGAAAATTCCAAATTTGGCCACCGTATGTAATGCCCATCTATAGCCATCCCACCCCGCCACAAGTCATGGCCAATTTAGCAGTCCATATAGTACCATTTGTCTCACGCACCTGAGAGAAAGGCAAGGATTAAACAATCAATATTTGTGGACAGTAAAGTCATTAAATTGTCTATAATTAACTTTTTGTTTCCAATCTATAGTGTATTTAGTGTATTGTCACCGCTCACCAGACAATGGGACCCGCTTATGTCAAATTTATTACTGATAAATGACCCATTTTTTTCGATGTTTTGATGTCTGAGGCCGACAGATTCATGATAAATAGTACTAAATTTTAAAAAATCAATATCAATAAAGTCATTAAATTCCGTATAATTAACTTGTTGGCTTTATCTCACGGCTAGTTCAGTCATGTTCCGCTGAAAGCAAATTGAAGCTGAAACTATTAGACTTGTCACTATCGTTTAATTGATTCGAGTGCAAAGTTGAAAATGTAAATTTCTAATTTTGTACCAAAAACCTTTTTTAAAAGTTGACCGTCAGTCCTGAGCTTCCAAGGGGTACTGAGTTCGAATCCCAAAAGGTTGAGTCCTTGCTTTTCTTTGATATTTAAATCATTTTTAAATCCCCCACAGTTAAATTAATCATGATAGAGTGAACTAAATTATCAAATAAAGTCATTAAATTTGATAAAAAAAACAAAAAAAAACAAACCTGTTCTGTGACTCTACCTTATTGGCCGAGTATTATGATGGGTCAGGTCGTCAGAAAATGTACAATCCGCAGGTCTATACATTGTAAATTCTGCTAAATTAGGCCAAAAAGTTTATCGAAGTACTTTTGATATTACGTTGATTCTGAACTTGGGGATTTTAAACCTTATTTCTGTCTTACATCTGGGGTTATTTGAGAGGATTGGTGAAGGCGAATTGTACATTTTCAGGTGAATTCACTCATATTTAATTTATTCACATTGTATTTGTAACCAACCGGCTTAAACTGACCGACCCTTATGTGAAATTTATGACCGATTAATTATCGCTTTTATGTACCAATTGGGGGCGAGATGAACGGGCGTTGCTTATTTATTCAGTACTTGATATAAGTATTGATGGGCAATTATGTACCCTGAATGTTGAAGGGTTTAGTGTGGGTGTGTGTGTGTGGGGGGGGGGGGGGTGTAACATTAATTTGATCATTTTGATTTAAAAAAAAGATCATCTATTGATGTTAGTGTTCGCCTTATGTGCGGTTTCAGTGGTGCCCATGTAACCAAATTTCCTCAAAATTAAAAAGAAAAACTCCAAATCGGGTGAGCTAAATTTCCTCAAGAACTTTACTCGGAATCTATTTTCTGAATTTGATCATTTTGATAATACCGGTCATCTATCGTTATGACAATGTTATTGTGTGCCTTATGTGTTATTCCGTATTGAAATCAGTAATTGAGACTCACAAAAACTGTCGAATCGCGACAAGATTCCTCCATTTCTAACCGAGTTTTCGTCATTGTTCTTTTTCTAAATTTTCAAAAATGTTCAAAAATGTTGTCAATATTAAAATAAATAAAATGTTCAAAATCTATTTTCTCTCCTCTTTTGAAATCTATACCATAAGAGGGATATTGTAACATATATAGGCTAGGGCTGAGATCTGCTGATTGTATGTTTAAGCTCCCTGACTGTAATATGAAATCAGTAACCCAAAAGGCAAGGATCGTCCAGGGGAAAAAATAGAAATCAGTACTTAACTCTATACTGGGAGACGGTTGTGTGAAAGAGATTGATAGTAATGCTTGACACA
Source organism: Sthenelais limicola (assembly GCA_942159475.1). Lineage (NCBI taxonomy): Eukaryota > Metazoa > Annelida > Polychaeta > Phyllodocida > Sigalionidae > Sthenelais > Sthenelais limicola. The sequence goes on along the minus strand of OW804097.1, from coordinate 61,529,622 downwards.
TGTTCAAATTGGAATAGCTGAAGATCCGTGTTCAGATATTATTACAAGCCACTCTACTGTAAGAAGGTTTTATTAACTGACGTGTAACCGCTTTATGCCAAGATCCACGATTATCCAAAGATCTATGAAGAGAATATATCAGAAACTAATTCTTAGAAATCTTGATTGGTGTTCATTCAAATCACCCTTGTCAATACGGCATAGGGTACTTCAAAGAGAACCATGTAATGGATATCCATGTAATATCCTTTATATCTAACAGTCCATAACTGACAGGGCACTTATAAAACCATTATATTCTGTAATCTGCATGTCACGATTCCAGCACTTCCAATGTACTATTTTAGGGTTTTGTCTGGTATAAATGATAAAATAAGTTTTTAATTTTCACCTTAATTTTTTTACGTTTTTAACGGAGATCGATCAGGTTTTGTTTGGATCTCTAGAACCCATCAATACCGTACTTTGCATTTTCATTTTTTGTCCATGAGTGATTTAAAAATTGAGTTAATTAGTTTCCGAACTTGCCTACTTCAAAGGATATAATATAACAGATAATCATGTAATTCATCTATCTTTATCTCAAATGCCTACCAGGGTTATAAAACCATTATTTTGTGTATAATAAAGTGATTCAGAAACTTCATCACCTTTCCGTGGTTGCAATAATAGTATTTGATTAATTGTTAATATCTCTTCAACATCTCTCTTGTCCGTAGTTCATCAGAGTGATTGATCAATCGGTGTACATTAACGATCGCCGACACACAGACAGACACACTCGGAGCGGAAGACGCAACAATAAACTTACATGACCTTGACATGAGGGTTCACCTTCAAAGCCAAATGTCGTCTGCTTTTTGGCGCCTTTAGTTTACCTTGGATTTCTGCGCCCTAATCCCTTATTATCGCCCTTAGCAACTGGCCTTAAGGTGTTTTGGGTGTAAATATTTGTGTTAATTAAGATCTTATAAGGTGGAAATCAGATTGTTTTTTGTTTGTAAGATGATACTGTGGCTTGATTTGTAACGTTGATTTTTGACGCCGCACGGGTGACCGGACATGGTCATTGGGACGTACAGATGTTTTGTGACGTGAGACCTGAATATGGATACCCTGGTCCCCTGCTCTGCGTCCAGTGATTATACTGGTCCCGGTCATTATGAACATCAATTATTCACTGGTTAATTTCCATGGTGACCACTGATTATTTGGGGTTACGTTCTTCCAAGGTCAGGGCTTCAAAGGAAGCATGGTCACCTAGGCACATGCTATGGGTGCGTGTTGGGGAGGGGAGGGTTGGGCTACTTCCATGGTAATTGTTGCTAGGCACTCCTCCTTCTCCAATTCCACCTCAATTAGCGGAATTACATAGTCCACAGGTGAAGTAATGTTTCAGAAATTAAATATTTCATTAAAAAGTGATATTATATTTTAAGGCTTTTAGCAGAAAAAATTACATCAAGGAACCATATAAATATTTTACATATGCTAACATAATATTGAGGTCCCAGAATAAAAAGAATGTTTTCCAATTTTATTTTGATTGCAGTCTTAATAGGGGATTGGTATAGCCGCCATATTGAATTTCTAGAATTGTCAAGGAATCATGCGAGTGTCTAAAGAAAGGCAAAGTCCAGACAACCTTCCTAGTTCATCCTAGAATAATATCAATATTATGAATCATGATACTGATAATATGACGAACGTGAAGTGTTGGTCTACATTTTCTGTCGACTTCACCAATCTTTGTTAAAATGATATATGTTGATTTTGCATGTCGTCTACGTTCTCATTGCAGACGATACTTGCCTAGGCAAAATTATTCCAGGAGACCTGGACCTGCCTAAATCTTGAAAAAGAATTTCACCAATTATTTGTACGTCAAAGGTAACAATGACGTATCCCGTCATACAATGCAACAAACATGAGCAGTCGCAAGTCCCCTATTATCGCTCTCAAACCTTTACTTCCTTGTCTCAAGATTTAATTTGGAGAATAAGATGGACTTCGGATAGGCTAAGTAACAGAGATGTATCCACCCTCAACTTTAATTCTCGTCTCCGGATTTCCTTTTGGGGGAAGAGAAAAAAAACTGGAAAGGACAAGAAGTAACAAAACTGTATCCCATAATTCAGTGCAGCAGACATGCGCAGTGGGACATACAACTCCCCTATCGGCGCTCTCAGACCTCAAATTTCTCCTCCTGGGACTTTTATTTTAAGAAGAAAAAACTCAAACAAAACTGGAGAGGAGGAGGAAGGGTCTGGAGCCATAAAATGATAATAGTCACGCATATTTTGAATTAAAGTTAGGACTATTTCACACTGAGTGTTTTGTAAGAAGGTTTTCTTATGTAAAAACGACTTTTTCATGAGGATTTGAAAGATTTTCTCCCGGGGATGTGAACTCGATTCCTTCAGCTGTTTACTCTCCCAAGTCCATTTGCAAATTTTGGGAGCAAAGCCAGAAATTTCTTTTGTGGCTGAAAGGTGTGTGTGTGTGGGGGGGGGGGGGGGGAGTGGGTCGCGAAAGACTGACCAGAAATGTACAGCATGTAATTTGTGCCAATATAATCCTATTGATTAATCATCTTACACATTTTGTGATGACGAAGTAATTTTATAATATAATTATTTCTTGAGTAACTGAACTTTAGGGCAGGCGTGTCGTGCCATTGATTTAAATCTATATTTATGCTTAGGCTTTCAAGGGTGAATGAATTCGTTCCAGTTGTCTCTCTCTCCTGCCTTTTCTCTTCCTCGCTCTTTTTTCTTTCTCTGTCTGTCTGTCTGTCTGGATGTCTCTCTCTCTTTCTTCCTTTATCTCTCTCCCTCTCCCTCTCCCTCTCTCTGTCCCTCTCTGTCTGTATGTCTGTATCTTTCTCTCTCACTCTTTCCCCCATCTCTTTCCCTATACCCCCTTTCCCTCTCTCTCTTTCTCTCTCACCCCCACCCCTTTAGCACCACCTCTTCTCCATTCAGGCCCACTACTGAATTCTAAGCATGAATTTGAGACATTTAGGAAGTGATTAAAGCTTTCTTCTCCGCCATTTTGCCTCGGCCAAATGTCGACTGCTCCAGCCTAATGTTTCCCGCCACGACACCCGCACCACCTGGCGGAGCGCTCCCGGGTTAAAATCACTTTTAAGTTGGAGAAAAATTACTGCAGAAAAAGAATTAAAGAACACAAGTAAATTTTGATAAATGGTAGAAGATTTCCAGGGTGACGACGTCATGGCTTCTAAGCGTTTTCAGATCTGCATGAATATGTTGCTGCAGAATTAATGTTGTTGCAGAAGTCAGAGCCTAATAATATTAAAAATCCAGATTCCCTTGAAGATAATATCAATTGTTGTTTCTACCAAGGGTAATTAAGCCCTCTTGAAATCTGCTATCTATTCTTTGAGTTGATGTGTTTTCTCTAACATGATTCATAGGGTCAAGAATAATTCAAATTGTTGAGTCGAATTAACGCCCTAGTACAATCCCTAAACGTATGAGGTCTGTACTGAGTCACTCTATAGAACTGTGGACTTTAATTTGTCCGCTGTGTGTGGTTTGTGAGTATACTTTCTTTTTAAACAAAAAAGTTTAAAATAAAAAAATAATTCAGATTCCATTCTGTTGACTGGTTGACAGCTCATTAATAGCAGACGATTATTTCACAGTAACGAAATTTCACAGTAACGAAATGTGCTTCTGTGAGTATTTTTATGATGTAAAAGGGAAGTTGTAAGCTGTAAAGCACAGCATAGCATTGAAATTATTTCAATCGAGAAAACATTATATATGATTGCATTTGAATGCATGAAAACCAAGAGGGAGTGGAAAGGTTACAAATTCATTCAAGCATTGTAGAACTCGTTCACTGTCGACTTGGTCTAGCTTGGAAATAAAAGTTATCTTGGAAAACAAATGAATCTAGATTTGCCAATGTTACGGACTGTCCCTGATGCTTGTTAGTGTTACACCAAGCCGTACCTGTGGTCAATGTTGCGCTTCAGTGCAGACGACAAGTTCTGTCATTAGTGAGATCATGCGGAAACCAGCTAACAGATACAATCATATTTAATCTACCTCTCACTGATTGAATATCTGGGGATATAAAGATATAATCTCACCTTAGACGCACCTATAAATATTTGTTCAGATTATGGACTGGTATATGTGTATAGGTTTTAGTATCTATTCTTCCTGGTGTTTTTGTTTTACTTTTTTAATCTTTGAAAGTTTGACGAAGTGAAATTTGTAACAATATTTATATGACAAGTTTAGTTTTTTTCATATTTTCATCCATTACTATCTTGACTTTGAATCAACTTTTGATCAACTGCATCATCTTTCAACATAGTTTTTAGCCATGCATTCCTCGAGTAGCAATTCGATGCTCACCCGTTTCAACAAGGTACAATGAAGAGAAATGCGAAATAATTTTACGCTTAAACAACTTCCGAGAGGTTTATGACAGGATACTGTGCGGAGCGAACATAAAAATGGCCATTTGACCTTGGAAATAAAACGACCTTGAAAAGCAGACGACAATCGTGTTTGTGTGTCTAATTTGGCGGTCATTTTCTGTCAATGATTGCCATGGTAACAGTGACCATCTGGCAGTATGCTGACCACCTATGATATCATGACATGATGCTTTACATGCTAGTTTCCATGACATCTTCACATAAACAAAGGCATGAAAGGGTTGTCAAGGACCTTTGTGTTTTGTGTGTTTTGGCTATCCACTAAAACATACGATTGAAGAGGAAATATGGCGGCTTCGAGTTCAGGAGTAATTTTGTTCTTTTGTGTCTACAAGTGTTGTGTGGTTTGTGGTTTACCACAGCAAATGCGCGTTTCTATCGCCACCATCTTGGATTTTGCAATGATTCCTGTGATTGAAGACATTTTGTTGCGGTGGTTTTAAAGAAGAGCATATTTTCAATTTAACATGTGCATTTGTAGAAATTAGAGGGAGCAGAGGGGGGGGGGGGGGGAGCGAGAGAGAGTTGGGGAGGAGAAAGAGAGATTCCTCCCCCAAACCAAGAATAGTCATTGTAAAAATCGGCTTTGATCTTGATTTGCAATAAACTTTGTGATGCACATTTCGGATTGGTGTTAGCTATCTTCAATTTGATTTAATAAAGGGGTGTTACAACTATTAGTAATTACTACTGCCTTGCATAACATAGTTACTTTACAGCAATTTGGGGATGTTTCGTCGGCGTCTTCTTGAATTTGCACAGCATTCTGCCTAGTGATCAGGGGATCAGGAAATTAGAGATCTAGAACCATCCATGTTTGACAGGGTTTAAAGGGTCAAACACCACGGATATAAATCACTGAGAATTAGCCATAAATCAGTGAGTTTACAGTGTATAGTAGAATAGTTGTATTTGTGGTGGTTACAGTGATTTACTGTCATATTTAGAGACAATCTGGTGTTTTTATGTGAGTTTAGTTATGGATATTAGGGGCTTTTGAAGTGTAGAAGCGGTCATGGGTTATTACTTGTATTGTATACTGTTTTGGACCAAGTGTAATTTGTCAATACAGTCTAGGCTCAGAGCCTCTCAGATCAGATAAGTATGCCAATGGCCCGGGAGTAGGTATCTTAATGGGATTATAATGGCATGGTTTGAAGCGAGAGGCTTTCACTCAGTTTAGAGGGACTCTCAACTCTGAGCCTAGACTGTATGGTTTGTCAGTTGTCTCCAGATTGATTCTCTTCTGGAATTATCAGCAGGTCGTAATCACTATGTCACACATATGAACACATTTGTTCATTGCTCTTATTCAAACCAATTTAACACCAATGGTTTGAATAATTATTTTTATATACAAGCTGTTCAATTAATTCTGGGTATATTCTTTAATTCTTTAAAATCGTTTCTTTATCCTCTCTTATATGGTTCTTTCTTGCGTTACTAGAGTAGAGGTGTGTCAATTTGACTAAATTTTAATGTACCACCATCAAATACCAGCTCCTCTAGATCCGTCTCCTGCTCTCACCCCTTCCTTACCACGACCCCTTCACCCCACCCACTTGCCCTCGCTCCACCTCCCCTCCTTTTATATGCAAGCTTTTCTATTATGGGTATATTCTTTAATTTAAAATCGTTTCTTTATCCTCTCTTATATGGTTCTTTCTTGCGTTACTAGAGGTGTCCCAATTTGACTAAATTTTAATGTACCACCATCAAATACCAACTCCTACGTGTCCTGCTCTCACCCCTTCCTTACCACGACCTCTTCACCCCCACCCCACCCCACTTGCCCTCTCTCCCTCTCTTGCCTTCTGTCCTCTCGCTCATTTCTCTCCTTTCCTCTCTCCCATTCTCTGTCCTCCACCTCCTCCTTCCTCACTCTCAACCTATCCCATGCCTCGTGTTCCTCTCTTCCTTCGTCTCCTCTCCCTCCTGCCCCCTCCACCTCTGCCCCCTTCCCCATAAATCCCCCACCACCCCATATGCTTTATACCACTTCAGGGACAGCGGAGGGAGGCACACCAAATATTAGAACAGCTCATCAGACCCCTGGCCTTCCGCAGATGTTCTTTTTTCCTCCCTCCAATTAAAATCAATCCCACCAACCTCAAAATCCAAAAATTAAAACCAGTTTTTCAACCAGACTGAGCCCATAAATTAGACATCTTTTTTAAACCCTCACCGCTTGAAAATGGCCGTGGTGGAAATTAAAATAGAGGAAAACTTGGGGAGGAATGGGGTTTGTTAAAATTGTAATGTGGAGGTTGTCTGTCTCAGAGGAAATCAGGAAAATCTCAAAAATTTGCAAGAAAATTTACACTTGACTGGGAATAAAGGGAGAGGGTAAAAAGTGGGTAGATGATGGATTGGATTTGTAATTGGTTTCAAGGGAAATGAACAATTGAACATGTTTTTAGCGAATTATTTACAGCGCGCTCGTAATCTGTAATGGCGAATAATAGGGGAATCAGATGTACCATTTTACATCATATTTCGCAGTGGACTGTGGGAAGGTTGTTGATAAATGTAAAACAAAGCATTCTAGATTTAGGGCCTACCTGTCGGAGAAATTTGAGAAGTTGTCATAAAATAAGACTAAGCAACTACCGGAGATTTGAATTGAATTTTGATCTAATATGGCCGAATTTAACTGACCGCCAACTTAAAATTTAAATTTTAAATTTGGTTTTTACACTGAAGATCCATGTTTGATTCCACTCTATTACAATATATGTTGTCTTGCACTTGGAAAGTAAAGAACATTCCATGTTTCATGCTTGATATTTCTAGTAATATTTCATCTGATATTTTGACCAAATTGTGCAGCAGATTGTACAACAATATCCAAAATGGCGGCGGTACAAAAGCCCTATTAGCGCTGACCACCAATTGTCGTCTGCTTCTCTCAGAAATGGCGGTAAGCCAGGTGACATCGCGCATGCGCGCTAATCAATGTCGGTGCGTTCGGTTTTTCAGTGACTTTGATTACAAAGTTTCCATCGTCGGCTACAAACAAATGGACATGAAAAACTAAGCTCATTTAGAAATGATATTCAAATGGAAGGAATTAAAAATCGGATGTCATCACGAGGCCTGCACGCATGCGTATTGGTAATGTGAGGTGATGGTGGGAGGCCTGGGAAAGGGAGGAGAGATGGAATGATAGATGAGGGGTGGGAGAGTGGAGAGGAGAGAGAGTGGAGGGGAGGGGTGGGAGTGGAGATAGAGGGGGAGAGAAAGAGGAGAGATAGAAGAGGGAGAGAAAGTGGAGAGAGAAGAGAAAGGGAGTAAAGAGAGGGTGGAGAGAGAATAGGGAGGAGGGGATAATGAAGAAAGAAGGGGAGAGGAATGGAGAGGGAGAGAGATATAGGGGTAAGATGGAAAGAAAGGGAGAGGCGAACAGACCTACACTCAGACAAACAGACAGACATACAATAGAGTGGAAAGGAAAGAGAGAAGAAAGGAAAGAAAGGGTGAAATGAGTGGAAAGAACGAAGATACTGTCTTTGTGAACTATTGCTGCGAGCAAATTGCGACCCGGTAAATTACCGGTATCACTATTAGAGGCGTTCCTCTCATCGTTCTTGACATACGCTTCAATTTTATTTTCAGATAAAAAATACTAATAGATTTTAACGTGTTTACACTATTACGAAATTACCAGATTCCCAAAGCTAATAACAAAACCCATGTCCACCCGGTTCGGAACAAGACCCTGCCTTAAACACTAATCATTATGATCCAATTTTTAAAATTCAAAAAAAGTATTGCAGGATTTTTGGGGTGTGAGCGCTAACCGCAATCACGTTAATTACCCTGGCCTGTAAAGCCATCCATCATATGGGGGTGTTAGAGGGGGGTGTTTAGGGGGAGGGGTGGGGTTGAAGACTAACAGAGATACCACCTTGTACATCTCATCATGATCAAGGAGAGGCTAAAGATTTTATTTAAAGGGGGGCTAAAATGGAGCCAATACCTAATTATGAGAAATCATAATAGTTTATCATCTCCAGGCTGAAATGTTAGATGAGGTTAACACAATTTTTCATCTTAATTTTTGTGTTATATTTAAAAGAATATAGGATGATTGCAGGGTATCGTTGTATCTGTCCATTTCCTCAAATCCTTTTAAAGATTTCCCTTTAGCAAAATACATTTATTTCTGGCATCCCAGGAAGAACCGCACTGCAGAAGGACAAGCCACATTTCATGTACACGTATATAGAAATGATATTACTATGTGTATACATATATATATATGTATAATTAAAATTGTTAATAGTTTGTCTTAGCTTGAGATCTCTAAATCTTCCAGCTCCTATACTCCTATACGTAATCTACTATTTATTGTTGTAATATAATTCTATTAAAATACATTCTCCTTTATTGGCTAACAATGATTTCTGAATGTGAAGAGGGACTAGCCCCCACCCCTCCCCCCTACACACACACACACCTTCACTCCCCCGCCCTTTCACCCACTTTTTCCCCACCCTCCAACCAGCGCGACATCTCTGGCAGTGACGGAGTAGAGCGGGAGAAAATAGCAGTTAGGAAGAGCTATCGGTGCTGAATTACTGTCACAAAGTTTCCAACAATTTGCATCAAACTCTGCCTCCCTTGCCTGGCTAGATTTTACCCTGAATCATCCTGGGAAACTTTAAATTTCTAATTAGTTCTTCTTTGCTCCTCTTTTCTCCCGAGTCTGTCTTGAATCATCTTGAATCCCGTCCTCTTCTTCTCTACATGAGCATTTAGCAGAAACCTGAACATGTTGATAACTAATATTATTTCAGAATGAGTTATTGTATATCCATGCTGTATAAGGGGTGCAATGAAAATATGTTGATATTACCATATAGGCCTACATAAACATGTTTAATCAATCATTCAATCAATCATATTAGCCTAAACATTTAATTATGCACGAAATGATCAGACTGCTTGTCCATATAGCAGCAGATATTTAGGTTTCTATTTGTTTTAAAAGTTTTTTAAAATAATTGATTTGATCTAATACAATATACGCTATCAGGAATAGCATGCTATTTTCAGGAGTATGTACGTTTCTTCTTTTTTAAAAAAGAATCGACATTAAATACGAAGTTAGTTAGGTAGTAGTTAAGGAACTCTCAGAGAAGGTGAGAAGTTTGTTGCTTTTAACCAAAATTGTATGATTTTTCCTATATTCCCCCCTATACATTATGGTAGACAGACATTATACTAGAGTTAGAGATACCCGAGTATACCCTTAGCCTCTCAAGCATCTTAGTAAATAAGACATAATACGAAAAAAATGTTACATGCAATTAATATGTAAACTTTTCAACCGATATATTTTGTTATATAATATATAGATAACAATTTTCTACCATTTGATACTCATATATTTACTCTCACGTTCGCCAAACCAGTTCTTGATTTAAAACCCCGTAAATATTTAGATTGATATTTAATTGATAAGATACATTAGTTGTATTTTACCGTGAATAATCTGCTTCAGCACACAAACCATTCAAAGCAAGGCAAATGGTTCGCAATATTAAACCAAAATGTTGAATTCCACTGACGCTATCTTTCGTGTCTTTGAACGAGCCCTGCAGCATCTCTGGCTGACTAGTTACAGAGAACTTCTATTAAATCTGAAGTTAAATTAAAATTCCCGCTCCAAATCCTTGCAATTTCCAAATTTGACACTAATGAGAGATGATAGTTTAACCAGGCTCTGTAATCTGATGAATATTCATCAATCAAGTTATGCATAAATTATCTCTTTCCGACCCCGGGTGCGCCTTAATGTGAAGGCCACTTATTAACTTCTTCCAAAAAATTGTTTTCACTTTTCCCTTTAAAAAAAGTTGTTCTAGTTGATGCATCATTATATGCAAAGATTTCCATTAAAATTCAGCCGTTGTAAAAAGAAGTAATTTTGGCGGGAATCCAGACCAAGATTTCCCGCTCAAACCGCTTGACAATGATGAATGGTGTAGTGGAGGAAAAAGTTGGACCTGAAATGGCAACAACAAATCTGTAAAAAGTGTTTCAAGTGGTTTAAACATTAAGTAGAGGCTTGGTGGGGGATGTTACGGGGGTTGTGGGGGTGGGGTGGGGTGGAGAGAAGGGGAGGGGAGAGAGAATTTAAAGAAACGAGAGAGAGATGGGGGGGGGGGGGAGAGAGAAAGAAGGAAAAGAAGAGAGAGGGAAGAGAGAACCATGAAAGGGACAGAGAGAGGGGAAGGGGGAGGAGAGATAAAGGAAGAGGGAGGAGAGAGTGAGGGAAGCTAGAAACATGACAAGGGGGGAGAGAGAGGAAGGGGGAGGGGGAGAGGCCATTAGGGGCAGAAAAAAACATGACATAGAGGGGGAGAGAGAGGAGAGCAAAAAAAGGGGGGGGGGAGAAAGAGAGGGGAGCGGAGAGAGAGGGAGGGTGAGTGAGTGAAGAAATAAACATGGCGGAGAGAAAAGGAGAGAGAGGGGAAGAGAGAGTAGAGGGGACGAAACATGAGAGAGACAGGGAGAGGGAGTAGGCCTAGTGTAAGACTACCACACAGATGGAGCGCACTATCGGTAGCGCACTGTCCCCTATGTCCGACCAATATATCACCTACTCCACTAATAAGAATTACCACATGTACTGATAATGTAATATTAATCATGTTCTCCTTATCTTTCCACAGGTGAGTACAGCATACCCCTCTTCTACCCATTCACAGCCATGGTAATACAAAGCCTATTTAATATAATCTTTATACCCAGGCTTCCACCACTTTTGAGATAGAGACATTACCTCTTTTCCTCTTTCAACTAAAGGTCAAACAATGTAATTAAAACAATTAACAAAAACTCACAACCTACAAAAGGTTGCGTTCATGCGTTAATTGCGTAGGTATCAATCGTCTTCTATTAAATGCAGCAGTTCATTCTTTATATAAATCGATTAGCATTCGTCATACTATTTTAAGCAAAATCACAAGCAATAACATTTACGTTTAATACAATTTCTTACCACAATCTTCAGATTATATATAATAACACGACAAACCATGTAGGGAGTAGCTCGCCACTCCTCTACACCTACAGAACCAGCTCAGCAACATGTATGGAATTTTAAAAATATAATTTCAATAAAATACAATATCGACAAATCCAGTCCAGTATCAGAGTCCACAGGGTCCCTTCAAACTAAGGTCACGCTCCTGACCACAAAATGCCAGTAGAATCCCATTAGGCCACCTACTCCAGGGTCGGGAAAGCCATTAGGGCATCACTGACATTCTGGTCTAATACGCTCTGGCTGAGCCTAGACTAAATTTGGCATGCATGGCAGTTTAAAAAGATATAAACTATTTCAGTTCACAGAAGGTGACAAGTTCTATCTCATAATCCCACAATTCAGACATGCGCAGTAGCATACCAATTATCACATATGGCGTTTAGTAGAGCTAGATTAAACAAGGTGAAATATTGCACATGTTTCTCCCTCCCCTCCGTGTTTTATATAGATTTATGTGTGGGGGATCGGTAAGGGGCACAGCAAGGGGTGCCGTAAGGGGTAGGACCTTACCACACTAGTGTGATATCACAAGGAGTGTTAAGTCTGTCATTATAGGTTGCCTAGAACATAAATTGTCATACACTGACACTGATAGAGAAATATTGCGGTCTGTCAGATAAACTCATTGCTCTGCATGCTCTAACAGGTGTATGATATTTATTCATTGTTTATTTATTTATCATTTATTTACTCATCTATTCATTTACTATTTCAATTAAGGAAAGCTTTATCTGCTGCCGGAATTTCCTGGGGCTCCTACGTTTCAAGAATGTTACACATGTTCAACAGAAATTGTCTAAACAAATATGTTTGGGGTTTTTGGTTCATTTTGGTTCATTCAGGCCAATATTAGGAATTGTTAAAAATGAAATAACAGAAATTGTTTTATATTAACAAATATTAATATTTTATATTAAGTTCTGCTCATAGAATAACTGTAATTGCTTTACTGCTAAGCAGGGTCCCACTGTGTGTGCATTGGTTGCACTGTTTTCCTCTCAGAATTTAAACTGATTTAATCTAAATAAATATAGGTGATTTATTGAGAACAGAAATTGCATTGTGTAATCTCTATATTCATTAAGGTTCTAAATGAAATAATCAAGTTGTAGTATTTTCTTTTCCCTTCGAATAATGACTCATCAATAAAGCTAATCAAATTAGGGAAATTAGAGAAATGTGCATATATGTTGGATGCTTAGAATAGGATATATGGAATTTTACCCGGAATCTGAATCATAATTTTCAGATTATTTCTCTGATGTACAGGGCCTGGGAAAAACTGGTATAAACATATACTCCTTTTTTACTGATTTCGAATTGACAAATATTATTTATATTATTACTATGAAACACCAAACATACATCAAGTCTTGTGGCTGTATTGTCTACAAGAGATTTCATCAAGTAAAGGGCCTAGTCCACTAAGCTGATTCTCATGCGATTCTCACAGAATGTACGGTAGTGCAAAAGAGTCCTCTGCGGCGCAAAATCGCATGAGAATCGGCTTGGTGGACTAGGCCCTTTACCCACAAATGTGCAATGAGTTATAATTAATCTGAATTACAGAGTGGTCCATGACACAATAGACACACCCTATAGCAAGCATGTAATCAATGTTAGTTTAGGGGCCCTGCCATTTGTCTCTATATTAAACATTGCATTTCATTATTAATTAATTACTTAATTAATTAACACCTAAAAGTGCAATCAGGACTGATTATTGAGAATTACAGAGCGGGTTGGAATGAATAGACACCAGCTAGCATGTAATGCATGTTAGTTTTACATGTATTGTAAGCCTTGCATGTGAGGGTCAATCACCACCTACTGGTCAGTGTGACTGGACGCTGGTCAGTCTGGGGGTAGTGTACAGGTGGTAGGGTGTTACCATGGTGAACCCTGGGGTGACCAGTCCACGCCCCCGCCCGCTGTCCAGAAGTGGACGTTGGGAGTGGTCAGTGGAGGTGGTCAGTGTTAGTGTTAACATGTGAGGTGGTCTGTGATTTTAGTACCTTGTGGGTGGGGTGGGTGGGGGAGGGGGCAAGGGGGGTGGAGAAGGGAAAAGAGAAGAGAGAAAAGAGAGCATATTGAGGAGGAGACAGGTAGTAAAAGAGGGAGAGAAAAAGGGGAGAGGAGAAAGGGAGAGGGAAAAGAAGGGAGAGAAAAGGAAAGGGAAGACAGACAGACACAGAGAGATGAGAAGATTTTAGCTACCCTATATCTGTGTCCCCTCTTCCTATAAATCTAACATTTGTCCAGAATAAGTGGAGCATCACTATGACCCATATATAATACATGTTATCAGTGTTTGCACGGCTAGCCATGCAAAGTCTTGATGACAGATAAATACATAACGCACGGCTGCTCTCCCAAGCATCGAGTTATCGAGAATAAATCATAAGTTTACTTAAAAGCCTTAATGTGTGACATTGATTGATTGACATTGTTTATTTCCAGAACAAACAGTTACATTTATAGAAATACAATAGAGTCTGGAGATAGGTACTCGCATCTATGCTAATCATAGCTCTTCCATTGTATCTGCCCTATAATAAGTATTCCCTCTAAATTCCTTCACTATATTACCAATCATGTGTACATATTTTGTTGTTGGGGAAGACATCTTAGAATTCACCCATTTGGTGAACATAATTATGATCACTTACATCGACCCTTTTTAACAAAATAACAACTTTTATTCATTTTGTAACGAATCTTTTGTAGCTTTGGGGTAGGGATGGGGTTTCACAATTTTCTTACCATTTTCAGACCGTTGAAACATTGTCATCCTTTATGTCACATGTATTGATTCTTTATGATGTCGATATAATTAAGTGAATATTCCTTATTTAAATGAGTGATGTATTAATTATGGCCATACAGACTTCTTCCTTTAACCTTATTTACGGCGTAACTAGGTACCTCACCTAAATAGGATTACAACCATGTTCATGTTTTCTGTGAATTAAGGGAACCTTTAGGGATCTATTGAATAATAATAATAATTGTGATCGATGTGATGATGGAGATTTCACTCCCCTACCCCTGCTCTGTCTCCCCTCCTCACCCCCGCCGCGCCTAGTTTATATATGTGTAGCGACCTCTCATTAGTCCAACTCTCTGATTTATGTACAACATAATTATCACCGGTTAATGTGGAGAATAATGTATCCAGCTGTCTGTTTAATCAAGTCCCACATATTTAAGCATATGGGTATGACAGCGCAACACATTTAGTAAATTATTTTAAATTAGGCTGAAAATGATAGATACTAGGTACAATAACATATGATATATTTGGTATTGCCTTGATTTAGAAAGTATTTTCGAGTATGTTGTACTGTATTTTGAACCTTATTTCTGTTCCTATTTGGGTTATTTGAGAGGATTGGTGAAGATGAATTGTACACTTTCTGACGACTTCACCCATGCCCCTGAGACTTTTGTATCAGGAAATATCCCTATTATTAGTTCCATTGTTTTTATGGGGCGAAAGTACACAGAGAGGAGGGAGATAGAGAGGGAGAGGATGGGTAATTACCCTCACCGCTCTGATTGATGTTTTGACTTTAGCTTCATAAGTTAATTAATATCTCCCGCTATGTGTATCATCAAATCTCACATTTGAACAATGGGGCCGTTTCATATCATAAGGCTACTTCCTAAATATTCTTCTTGATTCAATTACTCTTTGTTTTTCACGATTTATTGCTCAACATTTATGATAGTTCTTCTAAATATTGTTACAGTCAATTTCAATAAGACACATAATTATATCTCCTTTTGAAGTTAGTGAAGTTGTATACATGTATTTTTTGAATTTAATGTATTTAAGCAATATAAACCCAATCTCTCTCCACGTTGAACACTTTTGATTCATAATTTAAGTGGTATGGCTGAAAATGTATATTTATGTTAATTAATGCATTTATACAATAGAATCCGAATCTGTTTCTACTTTGATGAACACTTTTGATTCATATTTAGCATATTTGTCATATCTCGATCCGTAACACTTTGATGTTCCAAACGTATACATTTATGGCATCCTATATCCTCTGTAATTAGACAGTAGTTAGTAGATGGAGGGAAAGGTTATTATTAGTTAAAAGTTATTAAAAATTTAGAAGGAAAGGATCAGGTATTGTGTCCCTGTTCCAGTCCTTCTAGTCATTGTCGTTGGTCAGTTAATAAAATAATATCAAACATAAAATGATAGTCTATATATTTTCAAAATGATTCTATATATTTTCTAATATGTGGTCAACTCTTTGGTCAATTTTTTCTCCTTTTCTGAACCTTTAATTGCCCACTTTTAACTTCTTGTTTAAGCAACCTCTGCTCTTTAGCACCCATCAAGAAAAGAAGTTAAAAGTGAATAAAAGCTTTTCTTTCTGTGAGAATAGGTAAAATCTTTCTTTGATGTCCGCCACCTCACCCGGCCCCCAATTATAATTTCTGTGCCTATAAAATCTGCTTTGTGTGCTTAATGGTTGATATTCACCCTGCAACATTAAGTTATATTCTTGTTCTTGCCTCTAATCTAACATAAGGTGTTACACTCGGCTGACTTTTACATCGCCCTGTGCCGTATCTTACCGTATATCCTCTACTTGCAACCTGGTCTTGAATACAAACGGTTATTAAAGCTGCATTCTCAGCGATTATGACAGAAAACATCTGATCAAATTTACTAATTGTTTGACCTATAGAGGTAGTCAGTATTTTGCTGTTATAAAAAGAACACCAGTGAGCTGTATTATGATAAGTGAAACCACCGCAGCAAAGGATTTCGGTGGGCCGCCGAAATATAAATGTGGACTGTTATTTAGTCATGTAGCAAAAAGGACCGGGTTGAAATTGTCCCACAAAAATCATCAAATGACTTCAGATGGGTAGGAAAATAATGAACACGAAGTTGAAATGTTAAGGATTTTGCTCAGTGATAACTGAAAGAGCTGCTTTAAAAATTGAGAGGAAACTGTAAAGCTAGAAACGAGATTCCCCAGAAATTTAGATTCCTCAGGAAGTGAGTTGTTCTAAAATATAAAAAAAAGAAGCATATTTTCCTAGTAGAATAACAGGCTGACATTCGGGGAAATACGGTAGTGACTCTACCTTTGATACCTGAGAGAGTGGGACGTGGGGAAGGAGGTGGAGAACTTGTCATAAGTCCAAGACCTTTGTGCAACATCTGAGCAGGGTCCGCTTGACCTTGGTCACCTTGACCTTCAGACGACCTTGAGTTGACCTTCACTTGACCTCTGGTGACTTTGATACTGACCTGATGGTTGCCGCTTTGTTATTTTCTGCCTTATAAACTTTGATTTGTGGTTTAATGTGGGTTTTACTTGTGGTTTGTTAGTCGGACGATTTTTTCAATGTATGTTCTCTGTGATCTTGGTATATATGCTAATGTTCTTTTCTCTGCTTTTATAAAAACTATTTCAAATAGTTTCTTTCATATAAAAAGTATATGATAGCTCATTGGAAAAAGAATATCTACAGTTTGATATTACCATTTTTAAATTTCAAATTAATTGTATTAATTCATACATCTAGGAAATATGTTTTCAGTATTCGACATCAAACTTTCATTAAGTTTAGTATACAGTCTAAATCATTTGCATTCTAATAACAATTCTATCAATATATAGAATCTTTTTAGCATGGGCATAGCTTTTATTTACTTACTTATTTTTTTATTATTGAACTCTTTATTCATATAATTTATACAAAGCAGTCTCGATCGTTCGATTGGATTTCTTCATACCCTCCTACCTACCTCTTACCCTACATCTCCACCAGTATATATTCATCTTTTCTCAGGTTGTATTTTGTCCCAATTAATACCAAATTTACAACCCATTTCCGATTAGTATAAATTATAGCCAAATATGAAACCTGAACATTATTCAGCGATTCATCTCCCGTGTTTTTATTCTATTAATCCTTCACACAAAACAAGAGCCCAATCTGTTCTAGAAAAACAGAAAAACAGAAAAATATCAAATTTCTAAATTAGCCGCGATCCATCGCTAATTATTAAATCATTGACACTCTGAACCCTAAGTGAACCCCAATGAACCCTTATTTTTTAGACAATTTATAGTTTTTCTCGCCAATACTTCATCTGGTAATGGGTAGAAACAGATTGGAGATTAAATTAGAGTTAGGATCAGGTGTTGTGTTTGTATTAGAGGGCAGACACACAGACAGACAGGCTGGACATGGAACGCAGGGTGTGAGGTCACAGGGGTCAAGTAGAGAGGTCCTGCTGGGGTCGGAGGTGGCTGACTGACCAGTGGTCAAGATCTATAGACCTGTCTACTTTGCTGTTGACTTTAAAAGTTTGATTTTATTTCTCATGAAAGTATACCGAGGCACTTTTGGCGAAGACATCTGTTTTACAATTTGTTTTCTTTTTTTATTTGATATACATGTTATCATTTTGGCACCATGGGGAATAAAGAATTAAATTTACATCAAATGAAACTTCGGCCCTGTAGGTGAAACTATGAGTAAATAAGTTGTTTCTAAAATTTAGAGAACGCTATATATTGCCCCAATGTATTTCATACATTTATACGTTTATTTCATCATTAAGTAAGTTTCATAAATATAGAAATCTACAAAAATAGGGAATCTTTTAATTCTTTTAATCCTTAAGCGCTTTTGACCTGATATGCTGTATAGTGTACAAATTAAATCCACCCATATTTTACCGAATATACTTAAGGTAAATACAAGGATATCTATCACAGCCAATTGGGTATACGTTCAATTTTTTTTACAAGTATTTCATTTTAAATATTTAAGCAATATATATCATTTATTGAATGATAATTTCATTGGAAAAAATATAGTGCAGCTATACCGGGTCACACTTTGCTGCCCTGTCCATAGTCCACCCCCTCCCTCCGGGTAGTGGTCAGTGTGAAGCCCTATGTAGTGTAACTGGACACCACACTGACCGCTAGTGACCATGTGTTCCCGCTGTCCACTACAATGGGCACGTTAACACCTTACGTTACGTGAAACCGCTCATAAAGTACACTTACGGGGACGTCAACACGCGCGGGCCTCTCATTAGCTCCCCAATACCTCCCCACGCTACTCTCATCTCAATCTATTCACTTCAAAGTAGCGGGAACCTTTTGGGGGGGGGGGGGGTAAGAGGAGGGGGGGGGGTCAGGACAAGTATCTGGAAAGGTTGAAATGGGGGGAAGCGGTCAGTTTCTGCAATTTTAGAAATTAAAACTTGTGTGTTTGTTGGTGTTGGGGGAGATCTTAACCACAATTACAATATCCAAGTAAACAAGATCTACCGTATTTTCTTCTTGTTTAGGCGGGGGGGGGGGGGGGAAGAGATTTTTGTGTTTTGGTTATCAAAATGTCTGTCTTTATAAATATCAGTTTTTTAAAAAAATCAGTACTTGTTGCATGACTCGATCTTGCAGTATTTTTCAAAAGTTGTAAAATCTCCCCTAAACACTACCATTTATTACTAAATTTCGTCAATATTTTCACTAAATTCTCTAAATCTTATCGGCCAAATTGATTCATCAAAATTCTCAAAAATTGAAATTCTCAACAAAGAAAATATTATCATTAAAATGTTTGTCATTAAATCAATTTAAAATAGTCAGGCAGTAGGAGAGGTCTCTAAATTATAAAGATTTACTGTTTTTTTCTCTCTCGAAAAATGTCGGTCTTGCGCCCTTGTACAAGGGGGTAAATAGCTGGAGGGGGGGGGGGTAGAGGGGGTACTAGAGGTCATAACCCCTCACCCCCAGGACAGGGGTTAAACTGAGATGTTTTTGTTATGTCTTATTTTGAAGTTGTTTCCTAATGACAACTTGAATAGTTAGAGGTGGTGAAGTGTTGACAGGGTTGGGTGTCTAATAGAGCTAAGTGATTGTCTGATGTTTTATACAATAGATTAAAGGTACTGAGGTGTTGCATTGTGCTGGCTAGTTCCTTGACAGCATTTGACTTTTTGATGTGAAATCTTTTGAAATAGTTATCAACAACTTTTGGCAAATCGTTCCACTTTTTGGTTTGTGTAGTGGAGGTGCCCATTTATATCTAATGAATTTTCATTTCGAATTTTACAAATATTACATATTTTATCAATATTGCATATGTATGTGGAATCTATTGAAATAGTCATCAAATCGGAAATCAAGTAAATATTGGGAGAAAAATTCCCGTTATTACATGGGAACAGTTATAATATTCCATCGTCGAAATATCTGGGGAAATCAATTTTATTAAGAACCTTCATATTTGCGTAAAGGTTGGTTGCGTTGAGAAGTTTTGATTCAATTGATTTTTTTTAAAATGTTATGAGAGCAGCACCCTGTTGTAAAGTTAGTTCCCTCCCTCAGATTTGAATTCCCCGGTGGAATCTCTGCCACACATACTTCATTCACAAATATTAAACAATATACATGTCTCCAGTCTAGGCTCAGAGCTCAGAGCTGTCTCCAATACAGTTCGATTCGCCTCTTTGGCAGAAACTGTACACTAGCACAAAAAATATTGGGAAAGCGAATCAAAAGTTTACTTCGCTTTGGATTCACTTTGGAAACGCTTTGGAGTGCAGAATCGACTTGTAGAAAGCGCTTCAAAGCTGTAATGTGACAGGGGTATTATACACAAGTCATAGGAAACAGCAATACCATTTCCAAATGACGTATA
The DNA here is from genome assembly GCA_942159475.1 of Sthenelais limicola. Taxonomy (NCBI): domain Eukaryota; kingdom Metazoa; phylum Annelida; class Polychaeta; order Phyllodocida; family Sigalionidae; genus Sthenelais; species Sthenelais limicola. The sequence continues at coordinate 61,509,379 of OW804097.1, read as the reverse complement.
GTCAACTAGTAATTTTAGCCACTTAATTCTCTCACTATGGCTGACATCACATGCCTGGCTCCCTGACATTGCTCACTTAATCAAACGGGGGGAAAATGTTCTTTTTCACACAATTCTTTTCCTTTAAAAAACATCCACCAACACCTTTTCCTCGTGGGAACCAATTAACACCTTAGTAAAGTATAAATCTGTGAAGTTTGACCCCGGGGTCAAATACCCTCTACCTCCAGGCGGTTTGGCAGGAAATCAAACCCTCACTCTACGCCAGAGGGGGCTGCGAGTAGTGATGTAGTTTTTAACCCTGGTAACGATGCCTTTAGGCATCTGGGTAGAGTAGGGTATGGTCGTTGACTTCTGGAGTACTTGGTGAACATACAAATAGCTTTTGTTGATAGTTCTAACAAGCAGTTGATTGTGGTAGCCAATCTGGTTGTCCTCTTCGCTCTCCTTCTTTTCCCGAATACTCAACCTCTCGACTATTTTCTTTTCTTGTTACTCTTGCTCCCTCCATTTTTTCCGTTCTCCCCCTATGTATTCCAGTGCTTTGTCGGACCTTCCTTTCTCCTCTACTCCTCTACCTCTTTCGCCATGTTCTTTTTCCTTTCTCCCCCTTCTCTCCTCTCTTCTCTCTCCCCCTCTCTCTATCTCTCTCCTCTCTCTCCCCCTCCCCTCTCTCCCTCTCCTCTCTCTCCCTCTCTCTCTTTGCCCCTCTCCCCCTCTCTCTCCTCTCCCTCTTTCTCCTCTCTCCCTCCCTTTACTCTCTCTATCTCATCCCTCCCTCCCTCCATCTCTCCCTCGCTCTCCTCTCTTATCTCACGCCCCTCTCCCCTGCAACTCATATATATGGCATCGAAAAATAATGCAATATACCGGTATATATAAACATAACGTTAAATATTTAAAAGGACAGCGGTTGTTACAGGTCAAAGCTAGTACAGATCTATAATCATCTAATATTTTGGCAAATAAAACCGAGGAAGAGGAGGAAACCAATAATTTGTTTTAAAAGTGTTTTTACTTTCTCTCTGTGAGTAATGGAATTTCCCGCGCTCAGGGTAAATAAAGTATGAAGCTTATGGTGCTCAACTGTCGTCTGCTTATGCCTTTTACAATATAAAGGTCAAGGTCGTCAGACAATTTACAATCGGCAGCTCAGCAAATGTCGTAAACTCTGTTAAATTAGGCTGAAAGCTGAAAAGTGATCAATTCTAGGTAGAGCCTGATTTACAGGTGCAATTCCTTATACTACTTACAGTTTTATATTCATCCTCTACAACAACTTCAACAAGCTATTACTATTAGTAATAAATATATTCTAGAAAATATCATCCACAGAAAGTGAGAGTAAAACGTAAATATATGCTCAATAAAGGTCAAGATGTTGGTACTCCTTAGGTGTATATCCGAGAATTTAAGGAAAATGTGTTTATCATGGTTTCCAGTTCCCAAATAATGCGAAATATCCGGAACCATTCCCAATTCTTGAGCTTAATAAGTGTGACATTATAATTGTGCTATGCACCTGATAGACCAACTAGCTGACCCGGCTAATCTGTAGTGTTGTTTGGCACTGGTGGGAGCCGGTGAGGTGGTTTATGTGGGGAGGCTCTGCCAATGTCTACATTACTGGTGGTGGTTGGGTTATTAGTGATGTGTGTGTGATGGTGCGCTATGTGTCCGGTACATCGTGTGTTTTGTCTCATGCCCTGCCAACCGTTGTTACACCTCACTGGTCCCCCACCTGTCTCTCTGGGCTACTACCCTATCATCCCTCCCGCTCTCTTTCTCTCTAGCTCCTTCTCTCCCTCCCCTCTCTCACCTTTCTGCCTCCCTCTCTCATTATCCCCCTCCTCTCTCTCCCTCTCTCATATGCCCCTCTCTGCTCTATCGTCTTTGCTGCACCTCTCTTCTCCCTGCCCTCTCCTCATCCTGCCTGTCTCCTCACTCCCTCTGTCTATTCTCTCTCTTCTCCCTCTCTCTCCTCTATATATTACTCTCCCCCTCCCTTCATCCCTCCTCACTCTCTTCTGACTCCTCGCCCTCTCTTTCTCCCTCTCTCCCTACTCTCCCTCCCTCCCTCTCTTCTTCCTCCCTCTCTTCTCCCTATCCTCTACCCCTCTCTCCCTGACTCCCCATCTGTCCCTCCATCCTTTCCTTCTTTCTCCACTTTATTTCTCGTCCTCCGTCCCTCTCTACCCTCTCCTTACCTCCAGCTCCACTGGTTTGTCTTTTTTCTTTGCCCAGCCTCGCTTCCCTCTTTCTCTCCAGTTTCTCCCTTCTCTTCCCTCTTTTCTCTCCAGTTTCTCCCTTCTATTCGCTTCCCTCTTTCCCAAGCATCTATTTCATCAGCTTCCGCCGACTATCACTTTTCCCCTTCACTTGCGGCCGCCCGCCATCTAGCGGGCACTATGTGGCCACCTAGCGGCGGCTGTTCACACCTTCACCCTGACTCCTGCCCACAGTTTGTGTAACCACGTGTGAGACCAGTCACTGGGTCGTGACGTTATCGTCATGGTTACATGCACGTACACTGGCTCGTCTGTATGCATATCTGTATACATGTATGCCTGTGGCCACCAAGACTTGTATTAATGATAAGAAAAGGAACCACTCAAACACAAATCTGATTCTATATATTCAATACTTCGTTGCGGGAGTTTCTTTGGATGTACGCAATGTTTGCGAAATCTGTTTCTCTTTTTTTTCTAAAATAAAAGTGTTGCTATGTTACATTTCACCTGAATCCATCCCAGAATGGACATCCTTGTTTGCCAACGTCTCTGAATTCCTCCTTCAGGGCTTTCTAAATAGTTCAATTACTGACCATATCTCTTCTTTAGTTTATGTTCTGGCTTCCTCTCGATTCGATCATTTCTAAAAGTCCTACGACGAGGATGGGATTCGAACCCACGCGGGCAGAGCCCAATGGATTAGCAGTCCATCGCCTTAACCACTCGGCCACCTCGTCCTGCTGATTAGTCTGTCAACATAGGAGAGAATCTTCAATTCAGTCCAACATATTGTATATTTGTACCCGATAAAGGAGATACAAATAGGAGGCATAATATACCGGTAATATGTGTTATATCAGGTCTATATATGCTTCTAACCTGGGACATAACATCTAGATTATAGTAGGCCTACTGTAAAAAGAACAGATAGTATGGAATTATTATAAGCGGTGTATATCTTGTACTTGAATTGATTTTATAACGTTTTTATTTCCTCAATGACATCTACTGTGGAGATTCCTCCATATTTTCGACCATAGTCAATGAAGTGTTCAAGTTGGAAACATGACAATAATCAGAATATATCTCCGGTAAATTGTCCTTAGCCTACATCTTTCAAAATATTAAATAATTTCTGTAAAATTGTTAAATTATTCCCAATTTCAATCTCCTATGGCCCATTAATTAGACCAAAAACTGATAAAATAAATCCCCAGACATGAATTCCCTTGACATCCTTTAATTAGAAAATACATAAAACTATAAAATGTCTAAAACAAAATGAATAAAAGTGGACAAAAGTGAAACATTAAACAAACTTGTAAAGGCAAGCTAATAAAGTGTTTTTACCTCTACCACCCACCGTGGCCTCCCCTCCCTTATGGGGCGGACCAACGGGACAGCTTCAATCGGGTACTTTGGGCAATTGTATACAATTTTGTTAACATGGTTAGGTCCACTTTTGCCTCGTCTTACCAAGAAGCTTTTGGCGATTAGCTGACAAATTGGGGAATAATATATCATACTAAATTAAATTTCTTTAAACATTTTACTTACTCAAAGTTTTGGTTTTCCATGATAGACACATCAATGTCTACAGATGAGTGTAATCTGTTATGTTAAATACCAGAAAACAGAAAACAGACAGAAACTCGTCCTTTGCTTTCTATGTGAAAACAATCTCCTAAATATTGAGTTCGTTAAGTCTTTCCTTATGTAAACCTGAGAAACATGTAACTTTTGATTTGCCATATAGGAGTTGGCGTTAGTGAGTGTTGACAGAAGGTCATCTCCAATGGAGTTCTTGTGACCTTGCCCAGGAGTCCTACCTTCTGCTTTGTTACATACTTATGTTCAGTAGCTCTAAGTTATATATAATAACAGAGATACTATAGTATCTTTGATACCAGGGGTTGGAAATAATGCTACCCTACTACATAACGTTTTGAGTGATCCGATTTTTGAGTAATTGATATGGTTTAACATAGAAAGGCATTCATGATAATATCAAAGTAAGGGGAGACAACCCATAACAGAGAAGAGAAGGGGCGGGTTAGTTTCTTGCAACTTGTTTGTGGTTCCGACGTTTCCGGCACATTTTAAAAAAAATTAATATTTATTTAGGTAATGTGCTGGCATGAGCCAAAAGAGTTTAGCCCTTTTTCAGGGAGGATTATAATAATACTGATAATAACCTTTTCATATTTAGAACATTAATTAAGACACATTCTTGGGATTTTGCTTTTGCTGGTTCTAAGTGCATTCGTTATTAATGTATGAAATAACTGAATTGTGTGTGTTTCCGTCATGAGATTGTTTCTTGTCAAACTGGTAACGTAGATATTTTAACATTCCCTTTGTAATAAATTCGAGAAGCTGCTATCAAAATAATCAAAATAACATTCCTTTTGGTGCGAGGTATTACATTCCAGAAGGACACCTCCATTTTGTCAAACCATGGAACAAATGTACACTTTCTGTCTGTCTGGCCCATCTTCTGGTAGCCAGATGCTGTAGTATAAAACACAAGTTAAAAACACTGCAGTGATTAATCAGCCTGCAATAACGGGCGGGAGAGGGCGTGGGGGTGGGGTGTAAAATTAGACACATTACACGCGACTTGGGTAGACCAACTGGTGTAAATACGGCTACACATTAGGCTATAGGGGGTGGGGGTGTATTGGTTACTGATTTGTGATGTTGTGGGGAAAAGTTGACTTCATTATGTTATAAAGTGTTTCATCTGGTATCATATCCTCTTGTATGCTTTCTCGCCTAAATCCAGCCCTCTTAGTCATTCTTTCTGTGCCCTCTTGATCTTCTCTTCCTCCTCTCCCATTCACTCTCACCCCCCTCTTTAATCTCCTCTCTCTATCACTATCTCCCCTTCTTTTTCTCTTGCTCTCTTTCCTTCCTCTCTCTCCCATATCTCATTTCCTCCCTTCCCTCCTTTATCACCCTCGTTTCTTCCTCTCCTCCCGGAGTCTATCCCCTCTTTCCTCCTCTCTTTTCTTTCCCCTCTCTCTCTCCTCTCGTCTCACCTCACTCTTCTCCCTCTCGCTCCTCTCCCCCCTCTCTCTCGCTACCTCTCCCCTTTTCTGTCTCGCTCGCTCTCCGTTTGTCATGGTCCTGGATAAGACCATCAAATGCCTTTCTGTCTCTTTTTCTCTGTCTCTCTTCTCTCCCTTCTTCTCTATCTCTATTTCCTGGGTATGATCATAAACTGCCTCCCTCTCAACTCTCCCGCCCTTGATAGAACCTTCAATGTGTTGATAAGGGCATAAAGCAACAAACCTCACTCACTCACTCACTCTCCGTCGGTCTATCCCTCTCCCTCATTCTCTAACTCTCTCCTCCCCTCTTTCCCTCTGACCTCATTCTCCTCTCCCCCTCTTACCTCCTCCTCTCGCGCCTCTCCTCTCTCCCTCTCCTCCCTTTCGCTCCCTGTCTATCTCTCTCACTCTCCCTCCACTCTCCTGCCCTGCCCCCGCCCCTCCCCCGCCGACCACCGCTAATCGACACCAGCTCTCCTACACCAATAATACCGCCATTGCGTCATCTATTGTCCCCTGCACCCAACTGACACCAACAATTGTCTTGTAGCAAGCACGCATGCGCAACACCATGTTGCGCATGCGCCAACCTCTACCACACACGCTGCGCGCGCACCCCTCACACACGTCTTACAAAAATTACACTTTTTCACTTAACAAATGAGTATTTTTTGTCCAAACAAAACACATCTTTATCAAATCTTCATGGACTGGGGTTGGTCGACAAAGCGAGAGGGCAACATGAAGTGGTTGACATGCGAGAAGGTGGTACTTAGCTGTCAGTGGCAGAATTGGGATGAACTCTCACCCCCAAACACAACCTGGCACTCATTAGCTTATTTACTGTTGAGTAAGATCTGGGGAAAAAATGTAATTTGGGGTTATTGTGTACCTGAAAAACAGCATATTAAGATATACTATCTCCAGATGTATTGGCTTTGTAGCGCGGATGGTCGGATATTATACATTAGCTATACACCTATAACATATTGGTTAGATTATTATTGATTTAACTAGACATGGAAAATAAAACAAAATATATGAACTGAACTAATAATATGTTAAATAAGGGAATAAAAACACCAAAGTGGAAAGGAGACAGCAGTGGATAGTGGTTGCTGAGTGATTTTATTTGAATTCATGCCAACATTTCGTTTCTCATTGAACCTTCGTCAGAAATGCTTAAAATATTTGTGAGCGAATTTCAAAAGATGAAATTACATAATTATCTGAGGAGTTGTCATGATTCTGTTTTCGTTTTAAATTTGATTTTTGACAAGTATTGGCTTCTTCCCATATATTTTCGAATTTTTCGGAATAATTGGTATACAATATATGAACAAATGAATGGATTAATAAACAATACGCCCCACCACCATATTTTCTTTTTGCCACTATTAATTGATATTGCTTGGAAACCCCGATTGTAACAGTTTGGGTGACACGACCCTAATTGACCCCAATTTTCAATTAATTCTTAGCAAAATAGTGATTAAAATTTCACCGGGAAAATTACGATTATTCTTTAGATTCATAATTAGATTTTGGCCAAATATAAATATCATTTATTACGTAATAATGATTGAATATTTTGTGTGTTTAAAAGTAATTGGTTGACAGGGCCATCTGAGGTTAAAGTTTGACAAATAAATAGTTTTTTTATTTTTGAATTATAGTGTTTGTTGTTGGAAGGGAGGGTGGATATCATTCACTAATCATTCTCATGCTATAAGTTTTTTTTATATCGGGATAATTACAATGTTTGGTATTTCTGAACAGCGCAGAAAATTATCCATGTTTGCTCCCCGATGTTACAAATCAAAATGATTGAATTTAGTGTCATGTTTATGTTTCTCTCGATGTTTTGATTGATTTATTGATTTGATAGATAGATTATGAACGCTATCATTTGATATCTTTAATTTATAGTGCAGAACTTGTTAAGTACAGAATAGACTAGGGTTTTATATTTTGATTTGATTGAAAGATCCTTTGTTGCACTGTAAAGTAGAAAGAAGAGGAACCTCTTTCTATTTTTTAAGTGTGTACCCTACAATGTGGAGATTTATTTATTATCAAGTTTTGTATTTGTAATTAATCAAAAAAAATGTTTCGTAATTAAATCTCACCGGTAGTCAATGAATAACTCATAGAACCAATATGTGCCATTAAACATAAATTGTATATTGAGATATTTGTTTAAAAACGAATTCTGATCGACCATTTGTACATATATCGACCATTGTAAATATAAAAAAGATATAAACTCATATCATAAAGAACTAATATTTATTTTTCGTCACTCCGTCACTCCCTCCCGCCTCCTTCCTCTCCCTCCCTTCCGCCTCTCCCTCCTCCCCACCGAAGCTCCCCCCTCTCTCTTTCTCCCTTCCCTCTTTCTCCCCCTCTTTCTCTTCTCCCCCTCTCTCGTCTCTCTTCTCTTACTTTCTTTTCTCCATCCCCACCACCTATATACATGTAACCACTATTTACCCCTTTCATCTCTAACCTCGCCGGGGCTGCGTGTGAGATCCGCGTGTGTGGGGTCCTCGTCTCATCTTCCCCACCCGTCACCATGTGTTACAAATAACCAACAAATACACGACAGATTTCATTCCCAAAAACTTCAAGTACTTAATTTGAATACTGACAGTCAGACAGACAAGAAATATTACCCTATATTCAGTAAATAGACACTCTCACTGACAATATGCTAATTATCCATTCAGATATCTAGAAAAAGATTTAGGTTCATCGCTAAATTCTAAAAAAAAAAATCGAATCACTGGTTTTTGCTGAGTTTTTCTTTTGTCACCAAATCAGCCTTTTGCTGGTTTCGTGCTGGTTTTTATTTCAATCGCGGCGCACGGGAGGTAAAAACTGAAATAAATGGACCATTTTCTGGTTTTTGTCCTTTTTTGGAGAGGACATACCTGCGAAAAAAGGTACGTTTCAGGTTACCTTCCCAGCATGCTATACTGTTGGGAAAGCGCTTCACGCATGCGCGATACGATCTGTGCCATCTGGTCGTCTGCCTCTTTTATGACGTCACATGGGCCGCCATGGAAAACACGGAATCTCGAGGCTCGTGGGCGGAACGGGACAGCATGGGCGATAATAGGGGGCGTTTTGAAAGTGGGTGATAAAGGGTTGATTTTCATGAATTGGAACGCAGCGTTTATGGCGGAAGTTACGTCAGTATAGCCTGGGGCCCTGGCACAGGCGGTTTGGAGAACCAGGCGAGGGTTGTTGAACTGGAAAAGGGGACCTTGGGATTTCGGGTGGGGGGATTTGTAATCATACAGGTGATTTCTCTCTTGGGGGTCGGGGGTACCCCCGGGGCCCCTAGGAAAAATTTAACTCAGATTAGGTAATGATGCCCTTTTGAAAGTCTGACCATCACGCCATTAAAGCCTGACGTCAAAATCCAACAATAAACCTTGTAAAATTGTGCAATTTTGACTACTGCATATTGATGAAGATTTAACTAAAAGTCGGCCCCATTAAATCGGCATTGTCCTTAATTTGCTACTTAATTGACTTAAGTGACTTTTCATAAAGAAAAGTGTAATTTCCGCGCTAAAACATGCTTCTTTGTGTGAAGGTGAAAGGATTTGCCTGCTAAGTAGTAAATTACCTTATTTAATATTCATACAATAAATATGAATAATGAGGAGGAAATGGTGGTTTAGATGTGTTTTATTATTGTAGCCTTACCGTAGAGCACAGTGGGGCGGCTATATAGGCAATCGGTGCCAGTGGGTGGCATAGGGGAAATGCTCTGCCGCTTTTCTGAATCATGATTTGCGATGGATTGTGGGGAATTCTTGTCAAAATTGGAAAGGTTCAGGTTGTCAGAAGATGTACAACCAGTGAAGGGAATAACAGACGATTTTGTAATTGTCGTAATAAGTATTATAAGGAAATCTCCAAACCTTTGAAAGATGGAAGAAATCTTTGAAAGATGTAGAGAAGGACATAAAAATATGTAAATGTGTCAGGATCTGGTCAAATATATGGGTTAGGTCTTATATTTAGTATCAGTGCGTCATATGAGGGGGATTGTTGCTACAATATGAAGTCATTGTATTGATATTTATTAATATTAATTGATATAACTGCATTGTCTATTTCAATTGGTTCTCCACCATTTGATACAACTACTATTCTCCAAGGGATATGTGTAGAAGGTAGAGCTAGCTAGAGTCCCTGAGAATGTGTATAATTAATAAGAGGTTACACTAAGTATAGCCTAAGATGATGTAATAAGAAGAGCAGCGGTTTGTCCTGTTTAGACATAACATTTTATTGGAAAACATGGGTTTATATATCATATTACATGTCAGTGCGCATGTGTGCGCATGCGTAATTATTATCCAATCCTATGCATTACATTTGCATAACCAATAGTAAACATTTATCAAGTATTCGACCACAGGGGGTCGCTTGTATAAACCAATAGGAGAAAGGAGATTATTATTTGGGTCAGCCTTCTTAAGTTAATTAACCAATGAGATATAATCAGTGGCTGCCCAATCAGGTACTCTAGAGTTAGGTTGAACCCGTAGGAGGGTCAGGATGACCCCCTATGGAGTGTTCTAAGAACTACCTGAGGTAGACTAGACTTGCCCTAGTCACCTTACATAATTAATATAATATTCATAATTCAAAGTACCCTTATATAATAATATTTGGTAATATATATAACTTATCATTAGGTGATATTATGTAACGTTATATAATGGCATTATGGATCGTGACAATTGTAAAACCGGTAAGCGAGAATATAAATGGCCAAATATATACGAAAGTATAGGCTAAAAGAGGCATAAATCAACCAGTCCCCCTCCCCCTATACCGTTAGCGAAGTTTGGTCACACATATCCTGAGCTACACAATACTGAGTGACATGCACGTGGCTATGACAACTCCCCTATTACCCCTCTCCTTACCGCCTCTAATAGTCCTAAAATCGTACGTACTTAAACGATAGATTAATGCTAAATAACCTTCCCTCAATTGCAACATATTGAAAAGATTGGGTACTTTTTGGCTTCAATAAACTCAGTTTTTACTTTCTTATTATGTACTTCAGTCTTAAATAAAAGGCAATATTGAATGTAATTTGCCGAATTATGTTAGTGTTTTACGTGAAATTCTTTTTTATTTTCTGCCTAATTTCTTGATGTTTTTACCACTTCTACCTGCCATTTTGGCAATTGTTTGGAAATCAAGAAGAGAAATGGTAAAATGAATTTTTTTCATTGATAAAAGCTAGATAATGACGCGGATAACTTGGTAGAAAGCTAACACTGTACAGTAGGCCAGCAGTTTCCATAGATGAACACCATAGTCATTTCAGTTTTACTAAAATACTGAAGCAACAATATTAATTATATTGACACTTTTCATCATAAATATGAATGCTATCTCGCGTGCATTTGTAATACTAGATACAGAAGCAACTGACTGGTCTAGTTGTTGCAGAATCGGAAATCTAAAAAATGTCTCACTACATATTTTTCTATATTAATGCTTTTCTCATACCTTTTACAGGTGAGTAGAAAGAATACATTCCACTTATGCTGCCGTACACACATGCAGGTAACATTGTATTTTAAAAAAACAGGTTCAACCGCGACATCAAGGCCCGATAGAACAAGATTGTGTGTAATCACCTTTTCCCTTCATCCCTTCTCTTCCTGATTCACCCCCCCCCCCCCACCTGTTCTTTATACACCTTCTATATTACTATATATGCAGACTATGCAGGAGTGCTTCTTGCAGTTGGTATACTACAGGATGCGTTTGTGCATAAGCCTAAATACCAATACATGTATATATGTAATTGCGCCTTCTGCTAAAAGGACTGAAACTAAAAGTGAATTAATTGTTCTCTTGACTTTACATTATTTTGGAACAACAATATCTTTAACAATTGCTATTATAAATCATAATAGTAATTGGGTTGTATGTGTGATTGTGGTGCCGGTGGTGGTGGTAGGGGTTGCTCTGGGTTGAGTGTAATTTATAACTATAAGTTTCGGAACCATTATTCAGTCAACACTGCACATTTATTTATATATGAGCAATTAATAAAAGTTCTTGTTCAATTTCCGTCGACGACAGCTTAGCTGTAACTAGGTTACCGGTATCTTTGTCATGAATAAAAAAACATTTCACATGAGAGATTCAAAGGAGAGATGGAATAAGCTAACGAATCTAAAAGGCTTATATATACCTCAAGATACCATCACATAGATATGTCACTCATTATACCAACGTTAAGTGAATACATTTTATTTCTATTATTTTACACAAGGTCAATGATATTATCTCTTTGTTTGACTTCCGCGCACTAAAACTCTTTTACGAATAAAAACAAAACTGATTATTGCTATTATTTAATTACCTCATGTTATCTTATGCAATAAATAATATCACTTGTTTGATATAAATACAGAAGAGATATCTATTGAGATTATCTAATATAATGGTATCAGTACATTTAGTAATAAATAGTGACCATACATGACTATATCATGATATATAAATCTATAATCGTTTGGTAGGTAGACAAAACAGGTCACGATGGAAACAAAAGAATTATTTATACTCTTAGATCACACAGACATACATCAGAAGTCACGTGACCAACTCAACAAAGGATAAAAGTCCAGGGTTAATATTGTGTGTGATCGCTAGGCCAAGAAACAAAGGCTTTTGTTTTAATTACTTTATCTAGATAGGCTAAATGTATTCTCTTTTTGCTTCTTTGTAGGGTATCTGGGGGTGGGCTTTATGAACTGATATAGAAATACATCTTTATATCGTTTCTGGGGTTGTGGGTGTGGCCTCCAAGTCAAGAGTGAGACTGAGAAGATGGGAGGTGTGAAATCATAGTGGACCAGATTGGTGGACCATCACTTCACCTGTCCCTCCCTCCTACTATATCCCTGGGGCAAAATAGTTAAATTAACCAACTAAATCATGAGCATTGACACGGACATCTTACCACTTTTAATCATGAATAATTGAAAATCACACCAATCATGCATGTTCTTAAACATGTACTTATCAAGAACCCGCTAGCTATAGATCTGATGGCTAAATTAGCTGATTTAACCAAATAAATTAGAAGCTTTGAGAATAGATTTAGACCTATTAATCAGAGATAGTCTAAGTGTAGGGAAGCATAGTAGTTTAACACAATAGAAGAAACGAGGGGGGGAGGGTCTGTATTTCTCCGAGCTTAAACAATTATACACTAAGGTAACAACACACCTGCTAGGCTACTATGTAATGTAGATAGATAAAAACTTGCAAAGGACACAGAAAACCGGTATCTCTACTAGTTCTTGGGTGGCCGCCGAAATAGGGTACTTGCATGTCCGCCATCGTGAATTCTGATTCGCATGGAATTATTGGAGTTGTATGTCAGTGTAAAAACATGGCATGTTCAACATGGAATATTTATCATTGATCCAATGTCAATATCCATGTGTTATACATGTTGCCATAACACAAGGGTTCATCTTTTCTATCATGGATTTGGTGTTTATAGACCATTTACACAAGCTATGGTATTGATAAAATCATTCTTGCCGTTTTCGATGAAAAGAAATTGCTAAATATTAGTATGTCAGATCCCCTAATTGCGTCATTATCTGGTAGGAAAGGCGATCTCATGATTATGTGGGACTCATCGTTTGAATTAATGAATCAAAATACAATAATAATCTTTCTTCGGTTACATAGTATTAAGGCCTCTTATATAACTGCAGGGCGTTCCCATGAACTCAAACAATCTTTTCTAAAACTAAAATGAAGGAATGAAATTAAATAATGATACATCTATAGGGATAGAATTGTACCAACATTTACAATAAGGTTTTACAGTATACCACCGTACAGTTACGTCAATGTATAAAGGTGGGAATGAGCACTAGGGGGCACACTGCCGCCAGGGGGGGGCAATAATGGAAATGGAGCATCAGTCAGAACAATTATAAGCAATTAACTCTTGATTAAAGGTCTCCTCCCCCATATAGCCTTATCATCACGCACTGCTTGTCACAGCATTTAACCTAACACATTCTGCCAATTGTGACCAAATTTACCTACCGGAAGTAGTCATTTTTGGTCATTTTACGACAGTATTTGATAGAATTTAGAGCTTTAGAATTGTGAATTATCAGAGAATCTATTTTGGGGAGTTTGGGTGAAAATGGAAAGAGGAATAAAAGAGCGGGAAAAGGCAGACGACATCTGACTCTACCTGCCGTAGGCTACTGGTGAGTGAAGTGCATGCTGGGAAGACTGGGAGGACAGGTATGAGGGACGCTGGGCGTCTATCTTGTCATCAAGTCAGTCCGTAACATCTGTCCGGGTGTTATTGCCCCCCTCAGGCCCCCTTACAATACAATAGAATACGCCAACCACCTCCTCTTTAGCAAGGACCGCTTCCGTCATCAAAAACCACCGCGGCGATGGGCGATAATGAAAGACATTGAACCACGCTCTCCAAGATTTCATTCATTTCATCCCAAAACCCTAAGGACAGGATTGATTTAATGAATTTCCATGTTCTTTAAATAAATTTCTTCTCTGATCATCCAGCTGACGACCCCCAAGCCAGCCGCCATGATTTTCATCCCTTTCTTCTCCCATGCCCATGATATGCATGTATGCACGCGCGACACATGTGTTAGATTGGTGAATTAACATGTAGAATTAACATGGAAATGACATGACAGAGGGGCTGTCAATCAGATATTAATTTGTCCCCCTGGCAACTAGCGCTGTCATGGCCAACAGTTTGCATAATCACTGACATACCCCGAGAGAAAAGTTATATTTATTGCATGCTCTTGTTATGAATATATTTAGGTTGATCAAGGGAGGGGAACAGAGAGGTGTGTTTAAATAAATAGATAGATAGATAAATAAATGGTAGAGAAGGAGTGATATCTATATTATATTGGGTGGGGCCAGTTGTAGAAAGGTAGAAAATAAAAGTTGTTGATGTTGATGTTGATGTATTCATTTATAAGTCACAAGGCTTCGGACGACTTGCCCTTCTTCAGGTCAGTTATATTAATAAAAAAATGAATAAAGTGGGCAGACACGTTCATCATGGCCTACACAGTCTAAACTCAGAGTTGAGAGAGTCCCTCCAAACTGAGGGAAAGCCTCTCGCCCCAAATCGCATAATGCTATTACAATCCCATTAAGACGCGTACTCCAGGGCCATTATAATTCCATTAGGAGCCTAATCCAGGGCAGAGAAAGCCATTAGCGCAGTAGGCTTCAAATCACTGACATACCATTCTTATCTGAGAGGCTCTGAGGCTAGACTGTTTTCCTGGTCTGGTATGAACAGACTTTATTGATATCATCCTGTGACAGACTGGTCTTGTTAAAGAACTCCAGAGCCGGTAAAGGGAGGAGAACTGTGAAAAAAGTATCAGAACCACTATATTCTCTGAGAAGATTTGAAGAACTTTCTTTGTTAATCAGATTAAAGCGTCAGAAGCGTCAGAAATAATGGGTGATGCAAGGGTGAGCTATGTCGTTTTGGTATTCGTCATTTTAATTGCTATTTTACTTATGCACTTGTCAATTGTAACCCCCCCCCCCCGCTCCCCGGGGGATGTGGGGGAATGTCCTTGGCCTTTCGGGAAATTTGATGGAATCCCCGACCCCAAGGGCAAGAATTTCCTGTAAATGCCCGATAGCCACATTTCTGGTTGGCAAGCAAAAACGATTTTGCTCACTATATTTAGCAAATATCTCATATGATATGAATTTCATAGTTTTGATATTCACAGGAGTTAGTTAGGTAGGGTAATGTGCACCAAATACTAGCAAATGAAGTCGAAATTCCGTTACTCGATAATCTAGCCAGCAACAGTGAGAAGTGTCACTTTAAGTGAGGTTACCTGGGTATTGGCTTTTCTTAAATATCTTTTTAAATAAGTTGAATTAAGTATTTCGTCTGCTACAATGAACCAATTTGTGGCAACCACAGTGCTGGAGACTGGCGTCCCAACCACTGCAGTCACATAGTTGTAAAAGGTTTTTTTTACTGCCTCTATGTACTGATTTCAAACTTTGAACATTGTTTACTTTCAACCCAAGTGAGGTTACCTGGGTATTGTTTTTTTTAAAAAAAATGTTTTGTCCCCAAAAATGATTTGCTCCAACTCCTAAGAACCAATTTGCGGCAGGCAGAGGTTGGGAAACCCCGCTAATGACGTCATTTTTGCGTTGTACGTACGGAGCCCACAAATGGGGTATTTTGAAGAGAGGGCCCAGACATGCAATTGACAAGTGCATTAGTTTCTCTTCCCTCAACTGTGATGTCAATACGAACAACATACAGCATCTATCACTAGCATATACTTAAAATGATAGGATAGGGATAAATATGATTCCTCGACCTTACAAGAGGGAATTAAGTACTTCCTTGTCTCTGCAGAAATTGCAATTGAGATCAGTACCCACCGACAGTGTCGTTTTGTTAATTAGTCAAATAAAAGTTGCAGGTATATGTGTGCTTTCCTCAGTTTGTACTCATTAAACTCTGTATTTACTGGGAAATATTATTCCCAGCTTCCGCTGCTACAGTAAAATGATAAGATCTGATCTACTAACACGCCAAATAAGAATCTTGCTCGTCAGTGCACTAGTACTTCATTGGGGAGATGGGTATAAATAAGTAACTTAGGAAAATACGGTATAATGGTGTCACGCATGCCAATGGCTCAAATCATTACAGTTCCCTTTCTGAACACCACTCCTCTCAAGTAATGTAAACTTGTGACAAAAACGAGGTTCAAAATACAGTTCAATATAATCGAACATATTCTTTGAACCGATACATTATATAATTATATATATAATAGATGGGGTTCAAAATACAGTTCAACATAACCGAATACACTTCTAGAATCAAAGTAATACCAAATGTATACCTAGTAGTTGCCAGTACTCGATCCTAATTTAGCAGACTTTACTAAATGTGTCCAACTACTGAGTATATTTTCTGACCCCCTGGCCCTGATTCAATAGTTATACCCATACTGGTGTATTTCCATTGGTTACAAAACAAATCGTTCCCCTGCCAGAGACGGGTGGGGTTTGGGAGCTTTTTAACTCCTTCTTTGGCTACCAACATCTCTTAGGTTGAATCTCAATGGAATGATTCCAAACATGTTTAATTACTATACAATATTTCTCCTGTTGTTTCCTTTGTCTACAAAATTGAACCTATCAATATTTTGCTGCTGTTATATGTTTAATTATGTACAAAGAATTTAAGTCTAATCGGCCAAAAGAAAACGAACGCTGGTGATCGATAATAAGTGAAACCACTTCATCAAAGGATTTCGGCGGGCCACCGAAATATATATAAACGTCGACGTTTATGAATCGCACCAGCAAAAAGAACAATTTCTTTCATATGGGTAGGAAATGAATGAAACAGAAAGTAGAACATCGAGAATTCTTGATCGATGTTAACTGAGAATGCAGCTTTAAAATTAAAATGGCCCAACATGTTAAATATGTTAAAAAAAATCCACCACATCTATGCAATAACATCAACTTAAGAAAACTTAGGAAAGGGGCAAGAGAAATATTTTAGCGAATTTCTTCTCCCAGGAAAAACCTCGTACTGATTTAAATTTATGAATTTTGAACTCCAATTCAATCTGCCACGCCATCTGATTTGCTATGTTTTTATGAATTGGTTAGAAATGAATGCCAATTCCTTTGTTTTCATCCAATATTCCTTGAAAATTTCCCTTTGATTTTTGTTTTCTTTCAACATTTATTTTACTGCGTTCTTCTCCGGTTCTATTTTTTTGGTTTCATTTTGATTGCAGGCTTTCCTTTGTGAAAATGAGAATCTTCAACGTCTTCCTTAAGTTTTACAGCTTCACTTGATGAAGGTTCCTGTCTTTAGTTTCGCTTGATGGAAAAAGATAAAAGCAATTTTAAAGTGTTTTATCCTCCCTCATTGGTGCAGGTAACCGGAGTGAAATTATGCGTTTCTGAATCTTGTATTTATGTATTTATGATTCTTCAGCTCGATTTCTGAGAAGAAAACTAAGTATTACGTCAAATCAAAATGATCAAAATCTAAAGGACACTCTTCTTCGGATGGTAAAATCAGGTACAATATTTATAACCCACGTTATTTCCATATATAAGTTTAATAGTTCTCCAATAGATTGTGAGGATGGAAGATGATAGAGCAGCCTTCATTACGTAGGTAACGGCATGGGACTGGATTAGGCATAATGAGGGATTAGATAGGAAACATGGTATGGTAACCAAATAATCTCATAAAATATATGATGGGAATAGGGTGGAATTCGAAGTACATGTAGAATGATATCCAATATAATGTAATTAACATGGAGGTGAACGTAGTTTGTAAAAGAAAAGTTTCATTTGAGGGCAACGCTTGAAAACATCGATGATATATAACGCGTTTATTGCGTATCTATATTTAAATATAATATTAACATTTAATGAAATACAATTTTAACATGAAATCTTGTATTTAGGGAGCCTTCATATTGTTGCATCTGTCACGGTCAGTGTCAGAGGGTGAGCGATAAAGGGGGACCCCATGAGCGTGTCAGTAGTATATAAAGTGACCAGTGGGTGGCAGGTGCTGCCTCACTCCCCCCTCTAGCGGGCACACAATAAACTACCCTCCTCACACCTCGCCCTCTATATGGGTCTGACCAACCAGGGATGTACTTTCAGAAATAGATCGAATAGGTCGTTGGACTATTGTTATCATTAATATATTATAAAATATCGACCATTAATGTATTTCGGTCGCAAAATGAAAAGTCAGGTAGAGAAAGATAATAGTTTGTAGCTGTCTTTTATATCTAAATACAAGTTAAAATCTACTTTATTCAGTATCGCAAACTATCAAAAAGAACTTAAAATAATCATCTGATTACATGTAATGATGTTACATGAAATTTCAATATCTTCACCATTCCTAAAATCATCCAAGCTCTTCCAAATACATGTACATCTAATTTCAAATAACCACAATTCAGGTATTTTACCCTTTAATACTTCTGTAAATAATCATATCTATATGTGGTCCTGGGTAAGACCATAAAGTGCCTTTCTACCTCTTCTTCTCTGTCTCTCTCCCTTCTTCTCTGTCTCTATTTCCTCGGTAAGATCATTTATTTAACTGCCTCCCTCTCAGCTCTCCCGCCCTTGATATAACCCTCAAAGTGTTGATATAAGGGCATAAAGCAACCAATCTCACTCACTCACTCACTCACTCACTCACTCATATATAAATTCATGTTTAGCAATTATTTTACTCGTTACATATATAAACAATTCATTATGGTGTACAGTAAAACATTGGATTAATGATAAAATATCTATAGACTGAAGTACATCTGACATTACAGTGACATTAATAGTAATAAAAAAAAATTACAGGTTTTTCCATATGTGATGTGTCACAGCAAAATGAGTCTAAAGTCGCGAAAAACGGATATTTCTTTCAATTGTGTTCCCTACAATACCTCTTTTTACGGATTTTTGTTTTCATTTTTGGGGTGTTCAGTGCTCGTAGTCGTATAAATACATATACCAAATTCCAATACTGAATATATCTAGATGCGTTTCTAAGGTCATCCTAAGGGAATATATGAAGGAGTAAAGAACCTCCGAAACGTTGGTCATACATAAATAAATCCATGTTAAGCAAATGCTACTTGACACCGTCTTTCTTACGGTTTTGGTGTTTATCTCTCTTATATTAATATATCTAAGTACGTTACTATTGATTGTCCACAGCGAAATATCGCAAACTATTTTTTCATTCATGAAACTATATTAAAGTACTTGTTAGATTTCCTAAAGGTGAACATCTTTGGAATCAGCTTGATCTCATAAATTATCATGGTATCCCCAAATTCGTTTTTTTTGCGACCTAACACTCATTTCCTGAGGTACATCACATATAAAACAGTTAAACATTTCTTGAAAATCGGATAGTTTTAGCACAAATTGTACACATCTCGAAGTGCCTCTCCACTACACCGGTCATCCCTATACACAGATTATGATGTTATGGCAAGCCGTAATCACTATTTAACTCTCGCACCTGCTCGCCCGCCAGCCGACCTTCACCCCGGCCAAGGTCAGAGGTCCCCTGACCCCAACATGGCCCCTGCCTTGTCATAGTTACGTTCTTTTACGAGTTACTATGATAACACAGAAGTATTTTGTAGAACATATGGTCAGTTATTTCTGTAATTGCTTTATAAGTGGTCACTACATCTGGTCAGTGCCTCGGACTGTCCACCCTCCTCTTTTTTTAGTTCTCAATCTGCCCCCCAGGGGAGAGAAAAAAGAAGGGCAGTGTTGTCAACAAAGATGGCGGATGAAATCCTGGGCTTATCTTTGGCCTGGTATTGTTGTGGAGATTTTGGCTTGAGTGGTCAAGCTTTTTTGTTGTTTTGTTTCCATGAACGATGTCCAGTTTCCGTGGAGAGAAGGGATTATCCATAGTGATGGATTAGTGACCAGTGGTCAGCTGACCATTGTCACGTGATTAATGGTGGACATGCGCAATGTGATTATCATGTCATGTCATGTCACAAGGTCATGACGTAGGAGAGCGGGCAGGTCATGACGTCAGAATGAGAGCAGACGACAACTGGACAATGTAACTGTTTATTGAACAAGAGGCGGGAATGTGCTGATAACACGCGAGCATGGGTGATTAATTAGGTGGGAAACGTTGCTGCAAAATACAACATTTTTTCCTATTATCTTAAATCTTTGTTTCTGTATCAGGAAACGACTATATTAATCTGAAGAGTATTAAGAGTGAGATTATTAAAGAGCATAGTTTCTAAAAGAAACCCTTTCTTAAATTCATATATTTTACTTCATTGTGAAAAAACAGTTTAGGGCCTACAATTCATGGTCATTCTTCGAATTTACCCAATATTTCATTTATTTTGACTTTTTCCCCACACGGTCTAAACAAGTGTACTGCACTCCTTGCATGGTATATCGTACAGTGTGTTTAAGCATAAACAATGCCACGAATACATATGATAATTGTGTAGAATACAATTACCGCAGTTATTTATTTCTAAGTTCCACTCCCCCTAATACTTCCCCCTGGTTATACCATATGGATTGAGTTATAACTATTGGGCCGAGAAAGAACATAGGTGAACTTCCAATATAGGTGTAAGGAGGTGAAATAGCAGCCGCGCAACATGAATGTGAGATTGTGACTCGGCTCGCTGGCCCACCCCGCGCATGTGGACCGTACCATTTTGTTATCTCCCCCAAATGATTAAAGCAGCAACACAAATCTTTCTAACTGGAAAACCCTTAAATGACATGTCTATTACTCATTTGTTTTGGTTGTGTCTTAAATTTGAAAAGGAATTCTTTTTAAACATTGGCAGAACAAAATCCGTTTTATACAAAATGCAAAATAAACTTATCGTTATTGTTTTTGGTAATAAAAAGAAAAGGGAAACAAAATCCCTTCTACCTACCTTGCTCTCGGCTGGTGTGAATCAGGAAACAAACCTATATTTAGTTTGGCCTTAGATTATAATATCTTGATTGATTTACAACCATTATTGCAACAACAAATAGAGACAAATAGTCGCCCGGTACTGACTGCTATATTAGTGCACGTGCGTCGGCCATGATGATTAAGATACAGGTATATATGTATAGCCCCAGCTGGTGGCAGGGTAATGTGTGTTTAATGTGGACCCAGCTTTTGTTGTGTGGTGCCATCATTAATTACATGATTTAACATGTAATTATGTCACCTGAATACGTGTAACTATGGTTACAGGGCAGATGTTGACGGGGATGTGCCAATATAAGCACGTGGTATAAATGTCGTCTGCTTCTGTGTATAGCATCGGCAGACGACATTTGTATCTAAATAAATAGATATAAGGGTCAAGGTCGTCAGAAAATGTAATTGAATCTGCAGCTATACATATTTATTAAATTCTGCCCTGCGAGACTGAAAAATGATAAATGCTAGGTATATCTGAGTATATTTGATATTGTCTTGATTCAAAGAATCTGTTCGGTTATGTTGAGCCGTACAATTTTGTCTTAAATTTGTGTTATTTGAGATGATTGGTGGAGACGAATTGTACATTTTCTGGCGACGTCACCCATACTGGTATCTGCCCAAATCTAGATTAAAGCTGCGTTCCCTGCCTGCTAACAGCGATGAAAGAAAATTAAGATTTTCTACTTTTGCTTTCAAAACTTTCCTACCAATGGCAGGATTTTGCCCTGTACTTTTTGCTGCAGGGATCCATACATAATCACATAATTATTTCGGTGACCTGTAAGTCTTCATAATTTCAGTCTTCCAAAACAGAATGTGTTTTATTTTGCCTTTAGCCAACATAAAATTCTAAAAATATTTAACATGCCATATGTTTCAAGTGATAATTAATTTACAAAATCACCCACATCATGCTTTCTTAATTTAACTAAATTTGAAGTTGTTTCGTGTCACCATTTCGTGTTACTATTTGAAATTAATAAACTGATGCAGCAACACTTACCCTTCTCACATTCTAATCCTACCCGTATGTCCCTAATACTGATAATCAAATATAACAAATAAATCGTAAACAAAACCCAGTGTTGTCAGCTGTCAGATATCAATCTACATTATTGAACTCAATAATTACAGCCATAATAACCATGTATTTATACTTATTGGCGGCCATATTTGCTTTGTCTCATTATTGATGAGTTTATGATGTCATTTTACGAGCAGACGACTTTTTAATCACCATTTTGTGACGTGCCTTCCCGAGCAGACGACAAATGGAAGCGAGATTATTTGAAGGTCAGAAGGTGTCTCGAAAGGCGCGGAGATAAGCTGAGGGCTTAGGGTGGATGGTCAGAGGGCTCAGGCCCTGTAACCCCCTGTAACTGCCCCTACTGCCCCCTTAACCTCCCTTACTGCCCCCAATCATGCCCCCTACCGGACCATGCCCTCATCACTGACCGGCACCTGGGCTGTTGTAGATTGGTATAGATCTTTACCTTCTATTGTCTAAAAATTAAATTCAGCAATAAACCCAGATGAACGGACAAGATGACGACTTGAGTAATCTCTTTCATTCTCGAAATTAGAATTCAATTTCTTTTAATTAGAAGAAATTTTTAAAAAAAAGATATTATCGTTATTATACATTGCCCACGACTAAAAACATAGTTTCAGCTTTAAAAAAAATATATATGTTAACATAAAACATTACCTAAGCATGTGTTACTACTGGAAATCAAGGTGTATAGTAATTTAATGGTTCTCTATTATAGAACCTACATAGTTAATATTTTGTAGAAATAGGTTGATTTGCTTTTGGTTCCATTTTGAACATCACTGCAATTAGAAGGCACTTATATCATTTAAATAACCTGAAAATGTTGTATTATAAAGTTATTGTATTCGGCAGTGACTCATGTAGATGTACCCTTGCATTGGTCGGTATTTTTATACCTTATTTGGGGTTTGGAAACGTGCCCAAAACAGAAGCGTTGCGCATATACCAACCAGTACAAATGATTTAGTACCTAATACATCCTCACACTTTGACATGGCCCATGATTAAACACCATCAGTTACTAGACCATGCAGCCGAACGAACAGACTATTCCGACGGTTCAATGTTAGAAATAGTCATAAATTCAATGACACTGTGTCAAGTAATATGCGAAGAAATTGACTTCTATGAATCGTGTGGCGAATTAATCTTGGATTACAGAATGTAATATGCTTAATTGGCTGTACATTTAAATGATCTCTTTGTAACCTTATCGAGATTTCTCTTTACATGTAGTCTAGTTTATTTTTTAAGATGGCAACGCATGAAAACAGTTGTACAGTTATTATAGGGTTATGCGTCTTTTTTCCCCTACTAATATGGTATAAAAATGCATGTGTGCTATTAGGTGGTAGAGCTCTATAGAGGAAGACCATGTAGGGGTAGCGGGGTTGGGTTGGGGTGTAGTGGACAGGGGTTAGTGATGTGTCATGATGTAAAGATGGGTCATTGACCGGCGTAAGCCCTCTCTACCCCTACCCCCCCCCCCCTTACACCCCCACCCTTAACCCTTGTCTGAACCCCTGCTCTCCCGTATCCATACATAATAGACAGTTACCTTTGTACACAAAATGAGATGTACATGATGGGTGACGTCGTGAGAAAATGTACAATTCGCCTTCTAGACTGGGAAACAGATGAGAAATTCTCAATCCTAGGGGCATTTTTGAGTACAAAGGTCCACCAGCGCTTTTCTGGCTAATTTGGGTGTGCTGAACACGAAAATCACTGTTGGACAGCTGAAATCTGACTCCTTCCTTGTCAAAAATTAAAAACAAAAATGGCTGCCATTCATTTTTTAGAAAAATCATAAAACAAACATATATAGTCGTGTGATACCTCAAAATGATGGAAATGGAGAGGACAATCCATTTTACACACTTACCTGGATGTCAGAGCAATGTGGTTACCATGACAACCAAATATCCACACATAATATCTGTTTTTCACTCATTTCTGTGAAAAATCATAAAAAAACACATATATGGTCATGTGATACCTCAAAATGTTGGTAATGCAGGGGAGAATCCATTTCTGATATTATCATTGTTGTAAGGACATGTCATAGCATATTACAGCATATCATAACAAAATAATCTGAATAAAAAGTCCATACATTTCTGGCTATAACATCCTAGTTCAACCAGTTGAAGAACTGCCTTGTGTATGGTGCCTATGCACCTAAGTAGTACATCAATCTGATTGAATGCAATATCCTTCTACTAAGCTCTCCCTATATGCTAACAGATGGCTATAGATTCATGGAGGCAATTCAGAGACTAGAAATATATACAACTGTACACCATCCAAGCACCTGCCCATGGAGTGGACACACTTATCATTGGGGGGCATGTATGTGTCAGAGCAACTTGGCTAGTATTATACTGTAATAATGGCTGATCAGGCCTTAGTCGGTTGATGGAACTGAAGTGGCAAACTCCATTATTCCAGAAGAGGGTGTTCATTTGTCTTGGAGGCCTACACATAGCAATGAGCTTTCTGAAACCTATCAGTACTGGCATAGTGGAGGCCCGGGTTACATCTTGGGACAAGGTACATGACTACAACAGGGCTACAATGACTACAACAAGGCAATGCATACTCACAAAATCACATACCATGCCATTTTGGGGATTCTGCTCTGTAATGGCAAGTTCCCTTTTAGGTATGGGAGGCACTTCACAATAATTGGCAGGTGCATAACGACCAAGAGAAATACTGTATTAGTTAATATTGATTATTAAATGAGGTTTAACATTAATGAAGTTTAAACCTTGTGCAAGACATTGAGGTATTAGCTTCATCAGGAGAGGTAGTCACACTTCTAGAGAATGCTGACATAAATCAGCTTTCCTTTGACTTTGCAAATAAGAAAGGAAAAGTGAACATTAACTTTCTGTACTGGTGGCAGAACAATGACATGGTTAGGACTCTTCTATAGCTGATAAGGGCCTACTGTGACTTGCACCTCCACATTGAGGCCTTCAAGAAGATGCTACCATATTCCATATGGTATGATCATACCAACTATGCAAAGTGGGGTTCAGTCTACCTTGCAGAGATGGGCAATCTTCCACTTCATGTACTGACCAAGTTTGAACATGGAAACATCATTGTCACACTTTCTGACAAACAGTTCAACCAGGTAGCTGCTGCTGATGCACTCTAGTGGATCAACAAAGTAGGGAAAGGTGCTGGTGGAATTATAGGCATCACCAAAACTAGATCGGCTCTGATCAGAGGGGCAATTCCTATAATCTCTGTCCCCACATCAGCATCACTGTATATGCCAACTACAATGTTGAGAAGAATGGCATTGTTGCCAATGAAAGTCAGCCAAACCATATGGAAAGAGATAAGAAGGATCATGATCATGACCAACTTGCTAATCTTGGATTCTTCTCTGCAATGGAATTCTTACATAATCTGTCTAACAAAGATCTTGTGACAATTGCTATTCAGGATGCAAGTACAGTATATCCCAGGGGCCAGAGACAATTAAAAACATCTGTGTCAATGAGGCTGATCAAAACACCTGAAAATTTCAATGATCCAATGGTTTGGAATAATACCCTTACTTTCAGTTGCTTCTACAAAATCAAGAAAAAGGGAAAGACAAAGGATAAAAACATCATTCTTAAAGCAGATTGTAACACTATGCAAAGAATATGTAGCTGGAAGAGAGTTGGATTGGAAAAAGTATTAGAACATTCTTTCTGGCAGAAGACAATAAAGCCATCTTGATTCATTGACTAAATGAAAATATCATCCCCTGTCAATCTCAGGTCAGGCATTAATCAATGCACTTGGAAACCGGATGGAGCCACTACCTTTAAGGATTACACAGATGTCTTTACTGATACCGTACTTAAAGTTGGAAATGCATTTGGAAGAATCGATCTATTATTTTACCAGTACAAAGATATTACTATCAAAGCACAGTCAGGAAAGCACCGCCAAAAAGAAAAAGTACCCATCAGGAAACTGGTCGACAATAGGAATGTGCCACTTCCAGCCAACTTGGCTAAATACAGGCCTAACTAGTTGGCTCATCCAAATAACTAGCAAAGTTAAGATTTTAGAATGTGCTGGTCAAAAGTTGATTGTTATCAGTGGCAGCTTTCCCAATGGAGAGGTGAAAAGTACCATTCTCCTTGACCTTGGTCATCTGGTAGCAGAGCATGAAGAAGCAGACACCAGACTCCATGCCATCCATTCTTCTTCAAAAGTATATTCCAGTGCATGAGGTTATACACAATATCCCTGAAGGTTCCCGCTAGCATTTTCCTCCCTTCCATGCCATAAGAAGGTCAGACACAACATCATTCATAGCAAACCACAGACAACAAACCAATGTGTTTCTTGAAAACCATGACTTACTAGGAGCGAGCTGGAACTCCAAGATATGGTATCTTCAGTTGAGAAGTTCTTGTGCTATGTATACAAGATATGAGGAGCAACATCAATTGATGATGCAAGATTACTTCTGTTTGAAAAACTGAATAAGACAGAAGTGTTGCCATCCACTGCTGATGCACTGATGCTGCATACTCAATGTGCCCATTACTAAGCCCTGGTTTAGAATTTTGCCCATATGGCTTATCCTTACATTCCTGACCCCTGATACAACACTTTATGAAGGTTGGCTTGTAACTATTTCACTGTACCTCTGATTTTGTATGTTGTATATATTTCTAAAGATGTCTCTGTCTCTGAATTGCCTTCATGAATCTATATCCTTCATAGCAATATTGATGTGCTAATGATATTGAATGCAATCAAGTTGATGTACTACTTAGGTTTACAGGCACCACACACAAGGCAGTTCTTCAACTGGTTGAACTAGGATGTTATAGCCAGAAATGTATGGACTTTTTATTCAGATTGTTTTGCTATGATATGCTCTAATATGCTATGACATGTCCTTCAACAATGATAATATCAGAAATGGATTCCCCCTGCATTACCAACATTTTGAGGTATCACATGACCATATATGTGTTTTTTTTATGATTTTTCACAGAAATGAGTGAAAAACAGATATTATGTGTGGATATTTAGTTGTCATGGTAACCACATTGCTGTGACATCCAGGTAAGTGTGTGAAATGGATTGTCCTCTCCATTTCCATCATTTTGAGGTATCACACGACTATATATGTGTGTTTTATGATTTTTCTAAAAAATGAATGGCAGCCATTTTTGTTTTTAATTTTTGACAAAGAAGGAGTCAGATTTCAGCTGTCCAACAGTGATTTTCGTGTTCAGCACACCCAAATTAGCCAGAAAAGTGCTGGTGGACCTTTGTACTCAAAAATGCCCCTAGGAGTATTAAGAGTGATGTTTAGGTGGATTTTGCCTAGTCTATTCAGAAGTCCTCTCAAATAACCCAAATTTAAGACAGAAATTGAGGTTTAGATACAGTTCAACATAACTGAACAGATTAGCTGTATTAATTAACACAATATCAAATGTAGTCAGATATACCTTGTATTGACCAGTTTTTAGTCGAATTTAGCAGAATTTGCTCAATGTGTACAGCTGCCGATTGTACACATTTTGAAGACCTCACCCACATGGAGTCTATGTTTGTATAGTGACCTTTTTACCTTCCTTTGTTTTGCTGAAGTCGGGGAGTTTTATTTATTTTACAACTGGGTTAGTTTATGGGCGTGGTCAAACATGATACATATATTATGTTTAAAGTAAAATGCAGTAAATAGTAAAGCAGCATTATACAATTTCAAAATGTTATTATTTTTCAAATAGTTTCTCTTCACGTGGCAAGTATGATCTTATGCCAGCGAAAAGTTTTAATTCTTATTACACACGTGAGCAGTTAGAAAGGTGCCGTTTGGGGGTGCCGTTCGGTTGATACGAACCGCTCACGTGTGCCGTTCGGCCAAAGACGCAATTTGATTGGTGCAGCGTAGGCCAGATGACGTCGTCCCGACCGCGTAACCTAGCCTACAAATTGCGGTGAATGAAGCCTCCTCGAGCTAAACAAGTTAAATTTATTTTTTAACATCCAAATAGTGTGTAATAAATAGCAAATGGCCCTCTGTTCGGGTTCAAACTGATCTCGACACAGTCATAAAACCGGACTCACCCCTTCGGGGTTCGTCCGGTTTTATGACTGTGTCTCGATCAGTTTGAACCCTCCATCGGGCCATTTGCTATAATAACACATATATGAGAACATTCATCTAAATAAATCGATTTAAAGTTAGATGATGTCAAGTTGATATTTGCTTTAGATATTTTTATTTAGATGTAGTGACCGACGTTTCGGAGTTCGTTACTCCTTCTTCATCTAAATAGTTTATCTTTATGGTGCAGAAAAACTCGTTCTAGTCCCTACTTTCCTATAGTCGCATATTTCTCCAATAACAACAGCTTACAAAGATTCCAATTACTGACGGAATTATCAACGAAAAATAATCGATTAACGTTATTATTTTAGATCTCTTTACTTGTTTGAGCTTAGTTTATCCTAGTTAAAGAAACTGTGTATTTTAACCTTGTGACTGACGCTAATTAATTGATCAAGTGATATCGTTACCAGTTGCTTATTATACACGGTGTGTGTTGTCAATATCGAAAAGTAGATGTTTTTGTTATGTGAATTACATATGTTGGCTTTATTTTCTATTAATATATATGATAAAATAACATTCTCTTCATTTTGTTGGGGTAAACAAATGTAGATTATGTATTCTGTAGTTTATTTTGATATGTCTACGTCCGATTCTATCAAGGTTATAATACAGGCCATTATATCTGATATATATTTAAGAGTGATAGCCAAAGGGCAATTGCCTACTGAACAAATTAGTGAAAATAATCTCGCCGTAAATGAAATTAAATTTGGTGAGACAAAAATGTAATTCCGGTATTTAATTATAAAATTGGTATTGAGGTAACACATAGAAAGAACCTATTAACAAGAAATTTTGGTTCTGACCAAGGAAACAACGGTTTCCCCCGAATCCCTTTGTTCTATTATAGGCAAAGTCCTAACCCACCCCCGCCCCCCACACCACCGACACATACACCCTCACTTCTATCCTCTTTTCTTTCCACGCGGGAAAATGCGTTGTCAAGGACTCAGTTGCGTTGCATAAATAAGAAGACGTCACGACGCACTTATTACCAAAGAAGGCCTACATTATTGCGTCGTCGCCGGCATCAGCATCAATATACAGTAGACTTTCCTTCATATCTTCCTTATTTAAACAGAAATGTTGATCAAATTAAATATACAGGGGTAGAAAAGCATGCTCTTTTGGAATTTGAACATACTGGTACTGTATTTTGAGTAGAAATAGCGTTTTTCAGTGCTTCGCGGGAGCGTGATTTCCCTGCGATGTGCCTGCCACGACCCAATAGGGTCAGGTCGTCAGAAAATGAAGAATTTTCGACCCTGCACATTTAGTAAATCTTGCAAATTTACTCTGAAAAATGACAAATACTAGCTATATCTGTGTATATTTGGTGTAACATTGATTGAACAAATCTGCTTGGATATGTTAAACTGTATTTTGAACCTGATTTCTTTCTCAAATCTGAGAGGATTTGTGCAGGCGAATTGTACATTTTCTTGCAACCTGACTCGATAATGTAGACCTACTTTGGCAATCTTTTTGTTTATTTAGGTTGTTGCCGGCATCGATATAGGCCTATACTTTCCCTATAAACTTCCTAAGTTCCACCTATTATCTTCCTTATTTAAATACAAATGTTGATAGTATTAAATACATGGACATATATTAAATACATGGACAAGCCAGTTTTGCAGGACGATCGGATTTTTATCAGTGGAGTGAATCCCATAGGTCTTCCCCTACTTGTCAAGCAGCAGGGGAAAGGCCGAACATTATTGTTTAATGGTAACCGTGCAGTTTCCCCCATATCTTCCTTATTTAAAAACAAATGTTGATAAAATTAAATTTATAGGGGTAGAAAAGCATGCTCTTTCGGAATTTCAACATCTTGGCAATGTATTTCAAATCGAAATAGCGATTTTTATCAATTTGCGGGAGCGTAAAATCACTACGATGTGTACGCAAGTGCGTCGGAAATTCAGGTGGGAACAGGCGGAGTCAGGTTTTCCTTAAAAGGGGGCGACGCGGACGCGCAAAGAACAGGCGGCAACAACTGGAACCTATATAAGGTTTCCCAGTACGAGCGCCTTCAGCGCTCGTACCGCCTTCGGCGGGGGAAACCTTAAAAAATTATGCTTTTTATTAATTGTTTAAATGGTTAGCCTTAAACTTTTTTAAAAGTTGAGATTGTACACCAAATTCTTCGTCTTGATGAAGCTGAGGTATAATTGTAGAAGTTGTTACAATAAAAAAAAAACTATTTGGTGTAAAACCAGAGAAAATAATAGTTTTAAAGAATTATTAAATGATAGTTTTAAAGAATTATTAAATAGAGGTGGTCCAAACCGTTCATCAGCACAATAACTCATCCAGAAAAATATCAAGCAACAAAAGGTTAAGTTACGGGTGACAAGGTGATGCAACGCCCCATCACCATGACGACGTGAGGGATAACAAGTTAATTTACCCCCATCTCCTGCCCCTCCCCCTCCATGTTAATCACCCCCTCCCCTTAAACCATTTGTCAGACTCAAGTGTCGCCCCCTACCCGTCACACCGGTCACTTGTGGTCATCTTCCGGTCATCTCCACCTGTCACCATGACAATGGTCACTCCCAGGGTATCCATCGGTCAGCTCCAAGGTCATAGGGCCGCTCTGGACCCCCAGGAACAAACACTTTTTTGTCCTTTTTCTACAGAATGATAAATTCTCTCTTGACCGCTGCTAATTTTTCAGACCCCCACGGCGCACCCTGTCCCCCAGATTATGAACCACTTCCCTTAAGACTTTTTGTTCACAATTGAGCGTGATTTATGTATTTCTTCACCAGTCGCCATCTTTCTTCCTGATACAAAAGTCGTCTGCGTTTTCGCGCCACGCTCCGCGGCGGCAGAAGATAATAGAGCGCCGGTCTGCGCATGTGCGTGGACATGCGCGTTGAGATATGATTAACTCATCTTGATGTAACAGGAGGATCGTGATAAATTAGTTCCTAAAACTCCCCGTAGAGCGCTCTTGCAAGCAAGTAATTAGTAAGCGATTGCTTGAATTGTAATTAATTGTTTTTCTTTCAATTACACAATAATGCTTTTAATATCGCTTCTCCCTCTAAACCTTGTTGCTATCCCTGGATGTGTTGCGGATATGAGGGTTTGAAGTAATTATTTGGCGGCATTTGTCATTTCTGTCATTTTTGACATCCATGGAGCTCCTTGCTTATAAGGATAAAATGGGTTCTTCAACTTTCATGTTTAACTGATGTAAGATATCTCACAAGAAAATCTTATAGAATAATATGCAAGTATACTCGACTCAATTAAGGTATAGTTTGTGATTCAGTTTCTGAAGAGTCCGGGACTGCTTTTGTCATCAATATTTGTTAACATCCATGAAGGTCCTGAGAATATAATGGGTTCTTCAATGTCCATGAGTTGCACTCTGAGTTAAGATTTTCTGTATTGTTCTTTGAACTTTTGGCGGAGTCACGCCAAAATCCTTTCCTGCGGTGAAATTCAGCCCTGTATAGGCTGAGTAAATTTGGTAAGATCTTTTGTTCGTAATAGCAGAGAATGCTTAACTGATGCACAATATTTCGCAAGCAAATAAAGCCTCTAAAACTCCAATGCAAGAAAAGAAGACTTAACATTTCACAAAGGATCGGGCCTTTTTATACAAATTCCCCAAATATTGCTAAAAATCTAATGAAATAAAATAAATCCTTTTTCATTGCCCCATTTCTATTTCATGGCAATTGGACAAATTTGTGATTAGCCTGATTGTTTATACATTGATTACCTGACTAATTAGGTGCTTCCTCATATAATAACTCTTTTAATAATGTACATTTGTCTCTGCTCAGACAAATTATGTAATATAATCAAACATTTGTTTATCATTAAATGTGAGAGCATCTGACATGCAGCACAAATGATCATTCCTTATCATAAAAATGCCTAATTATTGGAATAAAACACCAATTTTTATCAATTCTCAAATGAAACATGACATGTACGATTGTTGCCAATTACAATACATGATTTAGTATATATGGCTAATTACTCTACAAATGTCCCTGGCAACCATTCCACCTACAATTAATGTACATTGTACAAGATATACATCATAATTATAATGTTCTGAATGTATCATTTTACCATAACCAAAGAATGCACTTTCTATTTCATTTTTTATTCAGAAATGTCATAGATCTGCCCAAAAGTATTCTTCCAAAATCCATCAATAAAGCTGTACTATAGGTCGTTGCATCAAATAAAGCCTATAAGAGATTTATTTGTCACATAAAAATGAGTCTTAAGTAGCAAAACTAGATTTTGATATACTAAAATACTATCATGGTTTAAATGATTAGATTAAGCAGATTACAACAATGTTAACCGTTTAGAAATCTCCAATAAGCACTTTTTTCTCCTTTTTTTTTTTTTAAAAAAAAGGATAAGATATACTTAGTTGGCAGTCTTGAAATGTGCTTCTAGTATTTACATGACTTATTCTCTGCATGCTCAAGCGTCATTCGTGCCACTATATTTCTTGTCTTTTAGTTTTGCTCATTGTGTTTAATTGAAAGGTATCTTGTATTTGCTCGACTTTGGTGAAGCGCGCTATAATTGACTGTAAAAACCCCTAACGCACCCTTATTAATATACAAGATGTATATCGTCATGATTATGTTCTGAATTTACTACCGAACACAGATGTTCTTCAGGTAATTGCCAAACCGGAAGCTGTGTGTCACGTGGTTTGTTGTCTCCATGACAGTGCAATTAATCAAAATAATGAAATAATCCCCCTGACGTAAAGTATGGGGCACAATTGGCACAGGTCCAACTTTTATGGGACTTACGCCTAAAAAATAATATCTGGCAAAAACACCTGGAATTCTGGGGCTCTGGAAGAGTAGATGGGGGAATGCATTGAGCAGGGCTAATCATTGGGTTTGCATTGCATGGAAAGAATTCGAAGGTTCCATGATGTTCTGCTTGTTGCTAAAGAATATTATAAATATAAATTTGTTTTATGAGAATACGGTGGTTACCATTGCCACTATTGTCCTAACATACCTAATGTCCTCTAATTAATAGCAGTGATGAAATACATAATCCATATAATCTAATGAATATAATTGATTTTGTTGAAGACCTATAATATATGCAAGATAATTACTTTCTTCATTGACAACCCCCCCCCCTCCCCCAGTCTAGGCCCTCCCCTGTTGCCCTCCTAATGCTCCTAAAAGCATTTTCAAATTAATCCGGGAGCTCTTGGTGTGTTTTTGTTTGTAATTATTTATCACATTTTAAAACAATACAAGTCAAAAACTGCAGCAGATCATAATGATGACTGGGGCAGTGGCGGTGGTTATATTTTGTGTTGATTTATGGCCTCTCAAATATAAAAGAGGTTTTAGTAACAGGGGGGTTGTAATAGCCACTGCACATGTCTGAAGTGAAGGATTGTGGATCTATAGAAGTTGTATTAGCCACTGTACATGTATGAAGTGAAGGGCTGTGGGGAAAACGTAACTACATGTCTGAAGTGACGGTTTGTGGGATACAAATATGGGAGTTATATTTGCCACTACACAGGTAGATAGTGAAGGACTTTTGGGTTCACACTCATAGTATTTAAACCTTTGCAGTTTCAAACATTTCTGTGGCTCAGTTACAATCTAATACACACTGGATTAAAAACTGGAATTCCTTGTTAAACCTGTTCCAATGTGCATCACTGGAAGCCCCCTATTGCGGAATGGGCCGCCCCTGGCCATCCCATAATGCTCTATTCATGGTTTTATTACGTCAGTGAAAAAGCTGTGTGTTGAGGATTAGCGGTGTTTGAATGGAGGGCGGGAGTCAGGGCTCTAACTTAAACACTAGTCAATAGGAGGGATGCTGCTTTAAAGCTCCATTCTCAATTATTGTGAACAAACATGTTACAACTTTTCATTGTTTGATGTTATCAATATTTTCCTACTGTTATATGTTCGTAACAAAATTTGAAGTGAAAGTCGAATCGGCGGAAAGGAAAAGAGCACCGCTGAGCGATAATAAGTAAAACTACTGCCGCGAAGAATATCAGGGGGCCACCGAAATATATATGAGCCCTGTAATATAGCTGCAAATAGTAGTCAAATGATGGCCGCAACAGATTGACATTTTCTTGATATTCCAACTGCCTGAATAGTATTCCTGTTTTACCGCTGCATGCTTCTTTTTCACATAAGACCTAACTTTCAAACAATTAAAAAAATATCGGAAACTCGTGAATATTTCCGTTCATTTGGAAAATGTTTGGAAACTTTAAAAGAAATGTGGAAGACCTACTTTACAGCACATATTACACATTTACACATATTCCATTTCTGACAATAAAAGATGAATAATAATATCAATTTGTGACACACCCGACACCTGATTGTACTGGCCAGCTAACATTTCTCTTTTGAACGCCAAGAACAGAGTTTTCGCTTTTTTCGGTTAACTCCCATGAGTCCACGCACACTGGATGACAAATGGCGTCCATCCAGATCCCTAGTTGTATCCAATTCATCTTCCTCCTGTTGCTTTTCCCTAAATGCGATAGCATCTTCATAATCAGCTCAAAATTCTCCGGGGAAAAAATAGAAAATTCCATGATTTTACCTCATCTAATTAGGAGCACCACCTTACGGGAGTCGCCGTAATCCGGAAGTGCTAGAAATAAGCGAGCATGTGCACTTAAGAAATATTTGGTTGCCCTGGAAACAAGCGTCTAAAATCCACGAGAATCTTGTTTCAATCTTTTACAAATCTTCCAAATTGTTGTCATTGTGAGTGACTTTTTCAACACTTTTGTAACACCAATGCCAAACTGTGTTTTACTTTTAGCGAAATGAGTTCTTTAAAATGTCAGAATCGCACTTAAGATTTTGAGAATGAGCCCTTGGATTGAAAAGGGAAAGAATGCTGGTGTTAACATATTTGTCTCCAGGGAGCGCAGTGGTCGTCGGGAGCAGTCATTATCTAAATGAGACCTGGTAGGATAAAATGAGACCTCCCTTGTCACATGGAAATCCCTTTTTGCTTCCCATCTCGTTTGTCCCTATCTCTCAATGTCCTTCCCAATGTCTTCTCTCTCTCCCTCTCTACCATTGTCTCCTTCTCTTCCCTCTCCATCTCTCTCTCTATCCCAGTCTCTCATTCTCTTTCCTGTGTGTCTCTTTCCCCTTCTGTCTCATGCTCTCTCTCACACACTCTCTCTCTCTCTCTCTCTCTCTCTCTTTTCGAGATATCTGCCTTTATTATTCTCTTTCACCTCTCTTTTCTCTCTTTCCCCTCTCTCTCCCTCTATTTCCTTTGTCACTCTTCTCCCTCCTTCCTCTCTCTTTTTTCCTGTTATCTCTCTCTTTCTTCTGTCACCTCTTCTCTCTTTCCTCTGTCCCTTCTCTCTTCCCCTCTCTATCTGCCCTACCTCCTCTCTCTCGTCCCACCTCTCCTGAGTCCTCCTCTCTACTCTCCCACTCTCCCCTCCCATCTCTCCCCTCTCGATCAATCAATTAATCACTAGATTGATCATCAATCGCCAGCCATCTCACTGTATTGGAACACAAGTACCTACTCTTAGGTACAGCTTATCAGAAGACAAATAGTACAGCAATTAAGATTCCAATCAATCAGACAAACCAATCATCAATCAACCAGCAAACCAATCAATTTCCTTAAGAGATTAGCTAGCGAGTGATCATGGAAATACTTGTTAAGAATGGCAAGTATTTTTTCGCCCAGAAGTGAATACAAAACTTTCTTTACATATTTTCAAATTCAGGATTAACACAAAATTTCCAATTTCACCAATAATTACCTAATTTCTAAAAAAAAAAAAGGGGTAATTAATTAGTTTTCTTGGCTTCCTGCCAGCAGTCCTTGACAACATGTATGTGGGTCAAGTCTCCAGAAAATGTACAATTCACCTTCATCAATCATCTCAAATAATCCAAATCAAAACAAAAATAAGAATCAAAATTCAGTTTAACAATTTTTTTTTAAATGACGCAATACCAGATATACCTGATATTTATCATTTTCCAGCCTAATTTAGCAGAATTTACTAAAACTGTAGAACTGGCGATTGTACATTTCTGACGACCTTGACCCATAGGCTTGAGCGCCACCACGCGGCGGTAGGTCCTGTTATAAAGACATCAATATCCACGTGATTACTCACTCCATCTGGTGGTAAGACCTGGTAATTAATCTCCATTCTGCCCCCTACATACACCCACCGCCCACTAGGGGGCTCTGCCTTATAAGGCGCTTCTTACTAGCAAGTCTGGGCGCCTTAATCTGCTACTTGAGTTGTTGGAGAGAAGAAGGGGTGATGGGGGAGGCGGGGAGGAAGTGGTAAAATTTCCAGTTACCATGGGAATATTGGAGAAAATAAGGGTCACATGTGAAAATATATATATGATGGAATTACTTGAAATAATGTAATTTATATCCTTAACATGTGTCCTGATTTGCAATAAGAAAAATAAACTTTCGTCTAGATTTATAATCTATTTGTTAAATTAGACTGATATGAGTTGAAATTAACC
Source organism: Sthenelais limicola (assembly GCA_942159475.1). NCBI lineage: Eukaryota > Metazoa > Annelida > Polychaeta > Phyllodocida > Sigalionidae > Sthenelais > Sthenelais limicola. The sequence continues at coordinate 61,472,725 of OW804097.1, read as the reverse complement.
TTTCAGAATTAAATCCCAGAATTCAGAATTTCAGAATTCTAGTCCCTCCTCCCCCGACACACACACACACAAATGCCCACCTCCAGAGACAGGTAACCAAGTGGTTAGGCCTGAGGGATGGTAGGATAGACTGCATTGAGACCTTAATTCAAATTGATCAGAATTAATTGTTTGTGGGGATAGAGAGGTTTAAAGGTGGTATAAATCGTATTATTTCCAGGACTTAGTATACATTCGGGTTGGTACACAAAGCTAGGTACAACTGGGCATATCACATACTTTCTCATATATATGTCACAATATTCAGGCAAGTCAATATTCGAACATTTTGAGAATATGACTTATGCGCTTAAATGTGACTTCTATGTCCTTGTTACTATCCATTCTGAAGTCTTTTAATATTCTATTGTCAACTTTTATGGCAGCTTGTATTCTTTGCTTGTTTCTTGATGTATGCAATTTTAAATAGATGTCTCATTACTATTTGAATTTTCTATCCCAATTATAAATTGATTGTCTGAATGTGTCGGGAAGTAGAGGTTCAGCGAAATTTCAGTAATATCTTGGGTTGTTTCGTGGTGTCTGCAATGTTCTACTTACTACGTTCTACTTAATTACTACTTCTTGAGTATTATGAATTATAACTTTCTGAGTGGCTCAATTTCATGCCAAGTATGTTAAGAGGAGGAGAAAGATTAGAAAGAAGTAGTTGATTTGAGCATCAATGGGAGGGGTTTGCTGGATTAGCATGTAAAATTAATTTTGATTGATTCCCCCTCACTGGTGGGCGGTATTGGCTGGCCTAGTGCGCACGCGTGCTACAGGGGCTTCCGCTATAGAATACACTGTAATTACTGTAATAGTTGCCATGGAAACGTGACTGGAATTCCGGTCTGATTGTGTAAGGAGCTGACAGACCTCACATTGTCCATACTTGTGTATGTCTCTAACATGTTTTTATGTCTGATACTATGAAGTGTTAAGCCGCGTATCCACTCATCCAAAATTCTCACGGGTTGGTGGCATGGGGGCATATATATATATGCACCAGTAATGGCATGTAATGCATAACGTCTATATGGTTTTATCATCTCTACATAAACAGTCTTATAACTTTTGACATTAGTTACCCATTGATTGGCACAGGTCATTTATCTGGGCCTGGGAGATGGAGAGGAAAGAGGGAGAAGGGAGGGAAAGAGAGAGCTAGGTAGAGGGGGAAGAGATGGAGATAGGGAGAAAAGAGAGGCAGAGGCAGAGACAGACAGACGGAGAGAGGTTGAGAGAAAAAGAAAGAGGTAGAGAGAGCAAAAAAGAGATGGAATGAGAAGGGATGTATTGCAATCCTGCGATACCGTTATTACCCATGCCAATATGGCCAACAATATCTCTTCCACCGCCCCCTCCGCCTAGGTTCACTTATACCTAACCCTACATATCGTCTCCCAGGGATCTTCTGAGTTATTTTAAGAAATAAAAAAATATTAAAAGAGATGATAAAGATGATAACAATTTATGTGAGGACCCTCCCTCACTCATCCTCCTACCCAGGCCCCACCACAGAAGAACTGATTAAGTTCTTCATCAAAAATAAAAAATGAAATAAAAAAGCGGAGAGATTTCTGATCTCTAAGTTAAAAACAAGACATGATAAATGACATTTTTGTGGATAGTGGGAAGTCTGGGATGGATGGATGGGAACGCTCCCATGGGCATGATTTACGAGTGACGGGGAGGGAGAGGAGGGTGGGGCCGGGATATCTTATCATTAATTCGTCTTTTTGCTTGTCCAGGCCATTTTTATCTCTTTCTGTCCATCATGTTCTTACACTTCGTGGTTTGGGACTTTTCTTTTCCTCATCTGCTCCCCCTCTTTCTATTCCAATAATTGTATTGCACTGTATTACACCCCTGTATTGTAGTTGCCTATACCTTCAGCATTGTATGCACTGCTCAGCCACTGGCGCGGTGCATAACATGAACATTATGCCACTCTTGACTAGTACATTAATTGGATATAACATGTAAGCCCAGTATTCTGTGACTTACTCATATTTCTATAACACAAAATGATTGATCTACTTTAATATTCTCAATATTAAATAATTGATAATTTCTGAGAATGTGCCGCCAAACGTTTATTTAAATGGGTACAAATGTATTCAGGTAGTCTACTATCGAGGGATGGACCTATCTGCCCTCACCCATATATTTGACCAAGTCCTCTCATATTTTGCATATTTTAATGTCCTCTCGATTCTCCATCATTCTTTAGAAGATGTCTTGCATCGTTACAAAGTCTGACCATGTTTATTTCTCTGTTTTAGGTGAGTGACCTTTTCCTATGCAGACAAAGGTTTGGAGATTTCCTTATAATTATTATAGCATTAGTCTCTACCTTGAACAGTCTAGGGGCTATAACTACCTGAGGCAGAGACTAAAAGGATTAATAACCTCCATTTCTGGCCTGCTGGTGCACTTTTCGCCTCGGGATTATACACCAGCAGTGTATCTGTAGGCTAGAAATGTTTTACTTACTAAAATCTTATCCTCTGCCTATCAAATTAAATTGGGTGTTTTCGTTTTGAGGGCCGTAAAAATCTCTTCAAAAAGTGGTTTTCCTGTGGACAATGTTTTTCCTTCGCCTAGAGCTATTTTATACCCTGCCACTATCATGGTCGTCATTATAGTTCGACTTGTATATGCCTCGGGCCATAAGGAGCTTGGGACTTATATCTTTAGAGTCCTGATTTTTTCAATCCCAGTTATTTTTCTTTGAACAATATAACATTACAGTGGGACATTGCTATTCCCATTTGAACCTTATATTTAACATAGGTTGTTAAAACGACGTTAGAGAAAAGAAGGAAATACAAAAAGTTACCATAATCATTCGTATAGCTAGGTAATTTATCAAATAAAAAAAAGAGTAAAATATCTAAAAATAAATTAAGAGAAAAAAAAATAAAAACCAAATAAAAGGTTTTTCATGCTAATTTATTCCTTAGATATAACAAACCGACACAAGTTAGAGAGATATAAAATAAAAAGAGATATAGATTCCTGGGTCCTTTTGAATTTTTCAATGCCAGTTCTTTTCTAACACTCTTTCCCAGTCACAGCCCCCCCCCCCACTTCCCCCTCCCCTGCCTGTGCCCATCCATCCTTCTCTAAGACGTCCGTGTTTACTTCTGTCACCAGTAGATAGATGGCGCTAACAGTCCATCATCATTTATTAACATCCGGGATCTTGCAGGATTGTGCCTATCAGGCGTCCCACAGGGCGGCCGGGTCTGGGGCGGAATCTTTACTTCTAGTTCACTTCTTAATCTTCTCTAGGACACTGCATGGTGTAGTAAATATAACTAATTCAGCTTCGTAGGTTTTAAATTTTTGTATGTGTGACAGAAAGAAAGAGTCGCAAAAAAATAAAGGTTTCATATCCGAATGATGATCAGGCGAATTCTTAATGCTTCACTTCTTAAGGTTTGTTTAGAAGACCAGTTGTAGTAACAGCTTATTCAGCTGTGTAGGTTTAAGATATGTGATGTGTCACAGAAAAAAGTGATATTTGAAATAATGAAGTCATATGAATTCCACCTATGATATATATACCGTATTCCTTTAAGGGATTCAATACAGTCTAGAAATGTGGGGCACGCATTGATTCATACGACTAAAACTTAAAAGTGCTAAACACACACAAAAATAAGAAACGTTCTACAAATAGGTCTGGTGTAGAAAATTCTATTCCAGAAGAACTTTGTCTGGCCTGTGACCGATAGTTACATGAGTAAATAGTCGATATGTAGGGCAGAATCAATGTTCAATGTTGTTTAAACCCCAATCCATCACAGTCCGGTCTGTTACTGTTTCTCCAGGGCATGGACGCTATGACGTCACATATCCAACACCTGGAGGATCAACACCGAGAAGATGCTCCTAACAAAGCAACCCCTCCAGGGTCAACGGGTCAGAGATTGGGTCACCTGTATTGACTTCCGGTCACTATCGGTCAGTGGCAGTCCCAGGCACCTGGACAATAAGCCTCCTCCCCCTTGTCTTGATGGTCAAGAGGTTACCTGGCAACAACTGGACCTTGGCTTGACCATTAGAGAGTGGCCTGAGTAGAGGTGACAGGTGACAAGACAATGGTCAAGGTCATCAGTGCTTAGAAACTGCTGATTCATTGCCGTATGACAGACTCCTTGTCGTAAACACGTATTGATTGTCGTAAAATTTAACATTTTTATCAATAGATTCCAGCAATTTGTTTCGCATCTAGTGAATACATATTGTCATACTGCGTTGGAATTTCATTAGTTTGATTTCTGTCTTTCTGTATATTCGCTGTTATAAAGGAAACCACTTTATTCGGGAATTTTTGTTGTTGTTCATTATCCCACGCAAAGGGTGCTTTATCACGCAAAGGATGCTTTATCATTGTCATCTTCGCTGGATCCCTGTCATAATCATAGATTTCGACGAATTACCTGCCAAGTAAAACATTGTAGAATGATGTAGATTTGCTACATGACAAGTAACATCTTTTAAAAAAACTAAATGCCTCTTTATTTGGTGTCAGAAAAACCTATATTCTTGGTAGAAATGTTTTGACCATTGGATCATGTTACAGAATGTTGCAGATCATGTTTCGGATAATGGACGGAAGGGGGCAGTGCGATCTTATCTGTGGGTCACGTGACTGACAGACAAGGTATCATGGGTAATGGTGACCTGGTTATTGTGGTGCTGACCCCTGGCGGCCGGAGCTGGTCAACTTGGCGGAAACTTGAATCTTGACCTCCAAGGTCTGAAGTTCACCTCTAAATAAGGGAGGTGACCTCTGAATAAGGGAGGTGAATTGTTGTCATTTTCCTTGTCTGATACGTTTTGCAAATGTTTAGTTTTGTGCACACTAGAGATTCAATTTGGTTAAATATTCTTCATTAACAAAACTGGTCAACAAGAGGGTAGAGAACATAGATCTGTATCGCTGGTCTTCCGGTTCAGGCCCTAGAGTTGAATTGGCTTATGTCTTGCTGGTTACAAAAAAAAAGAGATTTAGGGATGCATGTCGTCGTATTTGTACTGAAATCAGTATTTTTGGAAACTTCTTAAGGGTTCTCGAGCCTATTTGAGCGCTGTTCAGTGGTGGCGAGTTCTGGAACTATTACCTGACTATGGCTGTATATATTGTTTTGTCTTTCCCGTTCACTGATATCATTAGATATACATATTTGAAGTATATGAAGGTGATAATATCAATTTAAAAATATCTGGTGGGTTTCTGGACATGATCACCATACCATGTACCATAACTTTACCTCCACCCCTATCAATATGAATGGTACAAAACTGATTTCAGTTTTTAAATCACTGAGCTCCACATGCATTGTACACACACACACATTGAATTTGGAACCAATTTTGCGACTTAATTACAATTTTGACTATATTTAACTGAAAACAAATCCGTATTTTTGCTATTTCATTTATTTCAGGACGCCCTCACTAAAAAACTAGACGGTGAAAACTATATTTTTTTCTTTTATAACAAAGAAGACACTCCCAGGCAGTTTGGTATGATCATATGTACAAATGATTCAAGTTAAGGAAAAATCTGATTATTTTTTAAATAGGCTGGAGAACCCTTAAGTTGAACCTCACATAGATTCCACCACTTATAACCAAATTTCGCCAAAGTTTTCAAAGGGAATTTCTCAAAATCTTTGAAGAAATTGTGTTAGTAAATAGTTCACTTCGCTACCCTTTAAAACCTTTTCTATTGAATACATAATGAGATAAAGAAAAAGAAAGAAATACATCCCTAATCTTAAATATGTAGATGAACTTATTCTGCTAATCAAACAATGATTTGTATCAAATATATCAGAATACAAAATAGTGTTCGTTTCCGAGAATAGGGTCTAGATTATTGGTTGAAATTATGAGCTCTCCCCTTTTCAATCTTATCAAAGATCCACCGATCTAGGAATGGATTCTAATACTTTTTACATCTTACAATGACAGAGACTTTCATTTTTTATATCTGATAATGACAAGGGGTAGATAGGTTCATCAATAAATTAGCACTTGTCTGTGTAAAATGCACACAACATAAAGTGAAACGGAAAAAATCCATCGACCATCAAGTCTCTATGCATTCACTTCAGGTTAAAATGTCTTTTGATAATTTAATAAAAGGTTTCATTTTCTGCCATTCCTAAGTGTATAAACTTTGAATTCTTTTGTTTTTCTTACATAAAACAGGCGCTTTTCCATCAAACGTGTCAGCTGCGTGATTCTGCGCGGTAATTACGTGTCGTACATCTCCTTTGTAACGTCCAGGTTTTTGTTATCGCGCACTTTGCTCACTCCTGGCGCTGGGTATATTTAAGTGGGTCAAGTCAACAAAGGATGTACATTTGGGTATAGGGCAGAATTTTGTTGAATTTTACAACATTTATCAACAAACTTTAAAGCTTCATTCTCAGTTAACATCGGTTTAAACTAAAAAATTTCTAGTTTTTGGTTCACTTTTTCAAACCCATCTAAAAGTCGTTTGACAAGAATTTGACTAAAATCTAACCAAATTTACTCATATTATGACTTATGGGACGGAATATTTTTATACAAGATTTCAAAATTGAATCGGCTGAGAGGAAATGGCCGCCAGTGAGCGATGATAAGTGAACCCATCGCAGGAAAGGATTCTGGCGGGTCTCCAAAATATAAATGTGGACTTTTATGAAGCCCTGTAGCAAAAACAACCGGACAAAAACTTAAGCCAATTTGGTCAAATGACCTTAAATGTGTTGCAATAAAACAGAACAACAAAAGACATTTTATAGTGTTTGACCAGATTTAACTGAGAGTGCAGCTGTAGGTGTAACATTCTTGTAAATTCTTGCCGTTTTGCAGATTAAAAAAAGCTCCTATTGCACCTATCTTCACATCCCGACCCATATGGCTTCCACTTCAGTATTGATCCACATGTCAGATCTCTCCAACCCCGGTCTTGGGGAAACATGAAAGAGGCGGGTGCTTTGTGCCACAGGTGCTACATATGCACTTCATTTAATTAGAAAAAAAAACATTGGAAAAAATGTACTTAGATGACCGCTTTTAATCATTCATAATCATGTACCATTTCTATTTTCAAATGAAAAAATATAATTTAAAAAGGGGTAATTTATGACTCGAGGATGAGCGTTGAAAATAATCTTGACCTTTAGCGTCCTTGACAGTTTTTCTTTTTTAATGTTTGTTCCATGGATCCCATTCTGCGTCCCAGTGAACAATAGGCAAGCACAATAGTAGACATTAGCCCTTCAAAGCGGCCATCATCGAAATGCCCTTTTTTAAACGTTATACTGCGTTGGTAAGATTTATACCTGCAACAATTGGTTTTAAAAAAGGCTCCCCATAGTTCTATGGAGATGTTTTGATTAATTCCGCGCCATTCCTATTGTTAGCCTCGATTTAGTGATTTGGCGGGAAAGCGCAGACGACATTTGGAATAGGGCGGGACCCTGGCGGGGGCTGCTGCTGCTGCTGCTGCCCCAGTTGTCTAGCGCTGGAGGAGGCGGGGAGGGGGGGCGGTTAGGAGGTACTGGAGGAAGGGTACTTGGAAATAATTACCTACCACGCATGCGTCGATTGATGTGTAGTTTGAGGTTGGTACTTGGGAATAGGTACCTATGTACAGGGTTAGTTCGCCATAGATATTGAATACAAAAATGAGGTTCAAAATACAGTTCAACTTACATCAAAGCAATACCAAATGTACTCAGATATACCTTAAATCTATTAGTTATCAGCCTATTGGGCAGAATTTACTATTATGTGTAGATTCTACATTTTCTGATGAGCTGACCTAACAACGCATGGGTCGATTGTAGTTTGATGTTCTAACTGAATTTTCACCAGGGAGGTGTATATGAAACTGATACCGCAGGTTTTGATGTTTTAACAGTGACGTATAGGACTACCTATACATACAGTGATGACACTATAGAGTTGTTATTCTGTTGTCCATTGTTGAACGTAACATTTCCTGATCTTGGTGATTACGAGATCAGGCGTAGCGTAAGTTCGCACAACTTACATGCAAGCTTGGTATAATCTATAGATTCTTGAACTATTGCTAAATTGGTCATATGATATATCACATTCATCAACATTTGGAATTACTAGCAGGGTATCCCAAATCGCTCAGAAATGTGGTTGCCCGGTGGGCAACCAGAACCCAAAAGCTGGTTGCCCAGCCAATAAACATGGTTGCCCGGGATCTTTTGTTAAAAAATAGTTTAAACCAAGGAAACAGGTGATGTCTTTTTAAACAGCTTATATCATTTTGACATTTAAACTTTATACAATTCCAAATCCCCAAATGTTAAGTAAATTCATCAATCTCGCCAACGTGTCACACTACTTGAACTTTAGAAAGAATCAAAAATATTAAGAATATGACAAAACTGCATTGAAAAATCGAACATATACCATTGATGTATACTAGTATTACATAAAAGGTGGTTGGTAGACATTGCAGGCACAGACATAACTTGATACCATTTCATAAACTCCAAACCAAACCAATCAAAACCTGCATGTTTCTTTGTTGTAATTGTCTGCGCGAACCTCTAATTGTAGCATAAACATGGTACAAGGACTTAGGTTATTGCTACACTGAGAAAACAGTGGGTGAAAGCTGGTCGCCCAACGGGCAACCTCATGTCTTTTCTTAGTTGCCCGGACTGACGTTTTGGTTGTCCCGGGCAGCAAAAACGGCGATTTGGCGAACCCTGAAATTAGTCTTATTATTCCAAATAACAGTTCTTCATTCTGGGTTCTAAATCTTCTAACGAATATTACACACAGAAATTCTTTTTGCAATTTTACTCCGGACCACAACTAGCACAATGCGACTATTCACTCCAACCATTAATTTAGATATCGCAAATAGCCTTACCCCATATGATGTATGAACCCAGCTAACGCACACCAGCCCACACTTTCATCCTAAGTGCCCTCTCCTTATAATCAAGGCAGTCTGGAGTAGAAGTAGGAGGAGGAGATAGAGGGAGGCAGGAGGAGGTGGTGAAGGGGCAACCCACCATGCTCCCAGGCACTTGTGTTTGTTTATGCCCAACCCCAACCCCCACCTTCCCTCCTTCCCGCCATAAGCGCGCTCTGAGCAGATCGGCAACACTCGGGAGAACTCGGAATGACTCGGCGGCGCGCGGTAATATAAAGCCAGGGTCCTTTGTTGTGTGCTACTACTGTGTGGCAAGTTTGGTTAGATTGAAGTCCCAGGCACTTGTTGCTCGTGTGAGGATCGATACACAAGTACCATATAGACTTAGCATAACTATTTGGTTTCTTCATCGCTTCATTATAGGTTTAAACATTTTGGCGGTATAGTAATGATTGAAATGTTTTGGTGTTATATGGATATCTAGTCATCAGAAATTCGTATGAAGCCTTGGAATGATGACAGAACAGGGAAATTATGTCCGCAATGCTGAGCCTATGGGAAGTTTGCACTTCTGTTTAAAAACTTGTGCAGTGGTGCGCCTCTAAAAGTCGACAGTCGCCGACTACTTATTAGACGCTCCCTATTTAGAAGCACAATACTAGTGCACACAATATTGCCTGAGTTGTTTTCCTTTCTCCATATACTACTACCATCCCTGCTTGTGTGCGAGGCTATGGAGTAGTATATAAAGAGAGTGACTTGTTTCTGGGTACCACGCCTAATTTCACTTGTCAGGTAAATGGTAGGATCATAAGGAAATGCATAAACCACATATATCATCTAACACGATGGCGTTCAGCTTTATATTCCCATCCTATGCACACCCTGTATGCATTATTGGCCTGTTTATCACTAAGTGTTTGTGAGCAAGTTTGTGGTACAGTAGGTAGCCCAGGGGCTGGGTGAGTGGGGAGGTACTGGAGGTAGTGACTGGAGCAAGACCAGACATTAATCTCCTCCAGTACCCGTCCATCTACACATCTATACATACTGTCATCATCTGTATATATAATTATAATCTATATATATGATGAATGCCTATATAGCTATGTATGTATACATGTCTGCCTTTTGTGCCTCAAAGTTATTTATATAGACTATAGATAATGGTATATAGGTCGGACTAAAGAACTTTGATTGTACTGTAACTAACCACCCCATGAATCACTCTACTTGTAATTATCAAACTCTTTATATTATAACTTTATATAGGCGCATTTCTGCGACACAAACTTTATAATGAACTAATAATAAATCAGTGTAAGAGCGAATGAAGACTTTGAATGAAGTTTCAGTTGTCATTTTATTGATTATTTCGTTTCCCACTTTTCGGGCGTTAGTGGTGCCCTTCTCCCAGGAACGATGCCAATAGTGGCATCATTAAGTTTACTAAATGAATGACTCCTCACTCCTTACGCCCCTGGGACATATGTAACACCATGTCCGAAGGGCCCTAGTCGTTTGGGATGTTTTTCCTTTGTACATCCATCTGCTCTAACCTTCGTTTTAGATACTCCTCAGTGAATTAATGCATAAATTCCACCCGTTTTTTAATATGTTATATATATTCTGAAGTGTTCATTAATTAGTATTCCTCTCTTTACTTCCTGTTTCGTTGATCATTCTGCTAGTTGTTATACTCATAGAACAACTCTCTACTTAGAGTTAAAGGTTCCAATTATTGTTGACGTCATAATTATCAGTGCAATTGTCGTCTGCCTTTTGGCGCCAAATACACAAGGTCATATATCACCTGACCTTCATGCATACATGTCCATTTTATAATATAATATTCATAGTTAAAGGTATTGTCTACGCATTTTGTATGAAACTATTTTTATAGAGTGGGGTAGTGGTATACGCAATCCTGGAACCGGAACCGGAAAATTGCTTTGAAATGTTCCTTTGAGATTATTAAAGGCATTGTAATAAATCAGTTAACTAACTATTGTAAGTTCTGAAGTTCTTACCGATGAAGCCCTAATATAACAATGTACCATTCATTTGGTTAAGATTTAATCAATAATTTTGGTCTTTTTAAAATTGATATATCATTCATGTTCTATTATGAAACCCATACTAAATTCATTATTTGGATTTGAAAACCTTTTTATCTTAAATTGCAATTTCCATATATTCATCAGTTGCCAGTATTTTGCATATCTTTATTAGAAACAAATCCTCCATCTCCCCCGGAAATTGTTTACCATTTTCCCATTTTCCCATTTTACCATTTACCCCATGTAAAAGCCTAAATAACAATGTCTAATTAATGTGTAATTGTTTCTCCAATAACATCCTCACTTACTGACGGCCTACCCAGGGAAACAGACACATAATTGTTTTATGTCCTATTTTTTACTCCCTCTCCCTCTCTCCACCTCCTCCTCCTCCTTTCACTGAGGGCTACTTTTTGCCGCGGATGTAGATGATGGATAAGGTGGTAAGGAGGCGGCTATACCATAAAGGTATCCAGGCACGCTCTGGAGGAGCGACCTGCGTCTCCCAATGATGCAACACTCCACCATGGAGGACACCTACAGCGTATAACAATAGCGTGCTGCACTGGTACGCTAAATACACTTTGAAGGAGTTTATTCATTTATTCATGTAATGTCAGTGTAGGTTAAATTCCCCTTTAAAAAATCTAATATTTATGAAGTCCTGTTTTGTTTTGAGTGTATCTTTATATGGCTTCAGAAGCACACTTTAAGAAGCAACATCACATTCAAAAGGGTGTGGGTATAGGGGACGGGCTGAGAGAATAAAAAAAAGAATGGAGGTGGAACAATTTTACAATACTTTCACGCTACCTAGGACTGACTCCAAACTCCTGAAATAATGGAAAAGAGCGTGTTTCCTCTGTCACCCTGATAGGACCAAATATACACGAAAGTATGGTGTCAAAACGGGCGTACAGCAACCAATTTCAGTCTGAAATCCTTCCTGGTTCCAGGCAGGATTCAACCCCATGATCGAGTTTCCAGTCTCTCAGAGCCTCTCATATCAGATAAAAATGGTACGTCAGTGATTGGACGCCTACTGTGCTAATGGCTTTCCTGGTCCTGGAGAAGACATCCTAATGGCATTTTGTCGTTTGGAGCGAGAGGTTTTCCCTCAGTTTGGAGGGACTCTCTCAACGCTGAGCCTAGACTGTCTCATTCTTTTTTTTTTAAATCGTTTATTCATGTTCCTGCCGACTGGGCTTCTACAATACTAAACATATGAAAAACCAATATAACATTTGTCTCATTCTTGATAACGATCCTATAGTGTACCTAATACACTCTTAATACACCTGTACCTGTACCTATTATTATACCAATACATTATTCACTTCATTCCTTATGATATCAGACAGGAAATCTATCAATTCAAACTTCTTTGTCATTCATTTAGATAAAAATATGACAAATCTCGCTTTGTTTAAATGTAAGAATGGTTCTGATAAGTATAGAGTGGTTCAAATTCTTTTGTTTGGGTAGGAGTTAAATTTGTGTGTATTTTCTTCTTCTGTTGTATGAACAAAACAAATTTTCCGATAAGTATAGATTGAACAAAGACATTTTCAGCCAGTTTCAGTGCAAGTGACAGCTAAATGGAATAATGATTACCCCTATAGGGAAGATCCATCAACATCCAATGTTTAATTCATCTATTTTATCTCTGTCTATACAGACATTAGCAATCGCCTGGGACACGTGTATAGGCGTCATAGCATCAGTCGTGTACCATTGCCGCTAATAACAGCAAAATATATTTTTATTTACAATAGATAATATATATGATAAAGATTCATAATTTACTCAGATAGCCCCCTACCCCCACCCCCGCCATACAAGGTTATTTTCAAAAAAGAGCAAAGTGTAGAAATTAAAGACAATTAACATCGCCAGCTCTACACATTCAGTAAATTGGGCTAATTTAGGCTGAAAACGATAAATTCTAGCGAGATCTGAGTATATTTGGTATTTCGTTGACAGAAAATCTGTTTGGTTATGTGGAACTGTATTTTTAACCAAATTTTTGCCCTAAATTATTATTATTTTGGGTTATTTGAGAGGATTTGTAAAAATGATTGGTGTACATTTTTAGGCACCCTGACCCATGAAATAAAGACCTGATTAATGTTTTGATATATATCTGACCATCGCTAAAGGGATCTACAAACAAAGCTCTAATCATTCATCCCGGACAGCTGTGGCTAATGGCCCTTATTGTAAAACAACATACGCGCAAGTTATTCAAATGGCAATCAGCTATACATGTATACCGACAGCTGGATCTGATATTGGTGGGCCAGACAATGATTACAATGGACTATTGGTCTCACAGGCCTCCATAATAATGACCATATATCTCTCTACTCTTCTTCCTTTATCTCCATCTCTTTCTCTTCTCCCTCTGCCTCTGCCTCTCTCTCTCTCTTCTCTCTCTCTCTCTCTCATTGCCTCCCGCTCTCTCTCTATCTCTCGTTCGCACTCTCTCCCTCTCCCTTTCTCCTTCGCACCCTCTCTCTTCTCTTCATTCTCCCCTCTCTCCCCCTCTCTCTGCCTCTCTCTCCCCTCTCTATTTCCTTTCTCTCTCCCTTTCCCTCACTTCTCCCTTTTCTCCTCTCTCCTTCTCCCCCATCCCCATCCCACTCTCTCTCATCATGTCAGAAGGTAAAACAGTAAATGGAAGTTGTGTAAAAACGATCACATATCAGCGCCTGTGCGAGTGGAGCTGACAGGACAAAGAGACGCATTATTATTGTTCACGTAAGTCTGGCTCACTGAGATGTAATGAGAGCAATGAAAAAAGTTAAAAATTGAAAAATCAAGGTCTGAGTAGCATATTGTGCCAGAACAAAATTCTTCTACATATAGAGTACGTGTGTGTGTGTGTTGGTGGTTGAGGGATGGGGTGGTCTGACAGAACAAAGAAGGGGTGTATTGTGCTATGTGTATGTGTCTTTCTCTGCCTGAAATGAAATCGTATGAAAAGAAAAAAAGAAAACTATTTAACAATCGATCGAAAGTATCAGGCCAGTCTGGAAGACCTGCATAGGAGAAGACAATGGCATACTGAAGAAAATTAATTACAAAACAAAAGACAGACAGCTCCATGTTTGGAACAGATCCTGACCGGACAAAAGGCACATTACACAAAGCCACAGTTTTTCATTAAGATAACTTGGTATTTAAATTTAAATTTGCAATCTATACAAGTTGCATCAATCAATGCTAGCGGTTGAATTGGTGATTTCATAACTGAAAAGTCAATGCATTTGTATTTTAAAGTGTTTATTTAGCTATAGACATTGTGCTGACATACACTGTTCTCAGCCGTAGCTAATATCATTATCGTCATTGACATCGAGGTAAATTATAAGAAAATGTCTTGGTGGTTCCAGTCGTTTGTCATCTATGTCCTTAACAAAGAGTTTCAAGCTTTTAACTTTCAAGATTTTTGGTTGTTTTTTTTAAAAAAGAAAACATCTTCACCAAATGCAGTATAGATCGTTTTCATACTTTATTCCAAGCCGCATGTAGCAAGAGATACTCTATAGCCATATTTACGAAAAATGGTGAAATTAAAAGAAAAATGACATGCCCCGCAGTAAATTATCAGGTTTCCATGGCTACATTTTATACCATATTTATAACCCCATTCCAGACTTGCCGCCTCAGTTCTACCAGTACTCACTATCCAGGTTTACAATTTACAACAAAAGATCTGCAAACAACCTTGGTCGGAAATGAAATCCATCAATATCTTCACCTTGAAAAATAACAATATTCAAACAGATTTCTAAATTCATTGTTCAGTGTCTCTTTGTTGTACATTTTTTAACAGCAGAACCAGATCGATGTATATGTGTTACTACATTATCCCTCCGCTCCCAGGTAAAGTCCTCCGGGCGCCATTACAACCTTGCTCTGATCTATTCTCCCCTTACATCGCTTCACTGACTTTCCCGCCATTTTTGTCCAACTACCCGGATGTCGTCTGCTGTGGAAGCGCTCTGCAAAATTAATGTTTTTATCAATAATTTTCCCTGGATTTGGAATAATAGGTAATTTGTGTTTAGCATAGACTACTGCGCAAGTCCGAAGTGAAGGATCATGGGATTGAACAGTACATTTCCAAATGTATCTTAAACCCAAAATGGATTTATACTTGGGTATATATATATTATATGCGCCTATGCCTTCTATGTGCCTTCTTACCTGTGTAGGCTATTGATAACTACTTTTCTATCGTATGGACGTATACTGAGAACTATTATAACATGTCTAAGCCTGAATCAAAACTTTATATGCAGTATACATATCACTTTAGCTCGCTGGATTAAAAGGAGAATTTCCCCACCTCTTGAACCATTTTGATCAATCATTTCTCTACACTGTTTAGATCTCTGTCATTTTTTCCAAAGATTTGCCTGGATTTGGATACAATTGTAGAGGAATATGAAAATATCAGCAGTTCTCAGAGATCAAAGACCATGGAGTGTGGTGTGGTAGATGATTGTCTGGATCCTGTGGAGGAGGGAGACTAAGATGTGGTGGTGTGTGTGGCGGGGGTGGGGCGCGCTGGGAGAGGGGGTGAGTGTGTTTATTTCTCATTAGGGATGCAAGTCTTCAGATTGTTAACTGAATTCATTTTTTTGTAAAAGAAAAACAACAATTCTCAAATATTCCCTTCCAAGTCCACCATTTTGGACAAATTCTGGCCACAAATCTTTCAAATTCCGACAGATTCGCCCCATATTTGTGGTTGTCGATATCTTAAATCAGTGTAAAATATTCTCTACGGGTAGGATATGGGTCTTAAATAACTAAAATTCACTCTTTTTTTGTTCATTTATACAAGAATTTCATATTTGTTTTTCCCGCCTTGTATCCTTGGTACAATTGTGTTATTTTCAAAAGAACTAATTGTTAAAAGGGCGTAAAGTAACTCCTCACTACCCCCCCCCCCCCATACCTACGCCTGACATACCAGACAGGTAATTCCTCCCTCCTACACCTCCCACGCCTGGGCCTATATTTTACCATTTCGTCTCTGCAGTTCATCTCACTCCCAGGGTTATGTAATAAAATGGCTATTACTATAGACCTGAGTAGTAAAACATAGCTTCTAAACATATCTTGGTCCCTTATAGTTGTGCCTTCCCAAATTTGTCCCCGATTTTTAAAAAAAAATCTCAATTAGAAAATACAAGTGTTAAAGTCGTTAGTTTTGTAAATCCGCAGTGTTGTTGGTTAAGAAAAAGAGGTTGGTCGGTATTGATTGAATCTCAAAATTAGTTGATACCTTCTTGACAAAGCCCACAAGCCACTTTACAAATGGTTGGGGCTACTTTATAGCAGCATTGTAGGTTAACTTCGAGCTGAAACTAAACATTTTCTGCCTTTTGTTCCATTTTTTTCCAACCCATCGTAAAGTTATTTGACCAAAATTATGTAGGATTTTTCACTTGCTTTTTTGCAGGGCTTTGTAAAAGCCATATTTATATTTCGGTTCAACAGTGAGCTTTAAGCAGTTTTCACCTAATTCAGACATGCAATATTAGGAGTTGTTCTGTAGATCAAGTTGGAAAATACAGCTTTAAATCTAAAATATTGAGGCTGCTTCATGAGGTACCCACCTATAGCCCCCAGATCTCTGTTTCCCGCCACAGGTATGAATATCTCTGGTCGCGTGTCGTCTGCTCCGAATGTAACACTTACATGTCCTTCCCGCCATCATAAAACTTTCCCGCGCTTTTACTCTGCTCTCACACTTCAAAGCAGACGGTTTTTTACCCCTTAAATGGATTACGCAATGTGCATGCGTGGTAGCCTATTGGGAAATTAATGTTCACCTGTCCGCATGTCTCAGATAATATACCTTGATTTGCCTGCATTCATTTGATATTCATAAACACTGTTCGATTATCGATATGAAAATGTTACTAAATGTTTTCAATCAGACAGTTGTAATGGAGAGGGGAATGTCGTATGAAATATGCAGATTCTTTTCATCATTTAATGCATGTGAAATCAACATTCATAATTAACTTTTATCTTTGGAAAATGATATTTATTTTTGGACGTAATTCGCTCAAACATCTCCCCGAGTGTAGGTATCATCAAATACTATATACCCATACTTCCATTTTAGAATGTCTATCTCCTCGCCATTGCCAATGTTATGAACTCCCTCCCTCCCTTTTAGTTTTAAATCGTTTATTCACTCCTATTGCAAGAGTTAGCCTTGAGAGTGGTGTATATTGGATATACTCATACTCATACATATATTCGTTCAATATTACATCAAAGATGGAGTTCTCAGCAATAATTGATTGAACTTTAGATTTTCTAAGGTTTGAAGTGAAGAGAGGAAGAAAGTAAAGAGGACGAAAAAGCGAAAGGTAGGAAAGGGGGTCAGAAAGAAGAAGAAGAAGAAGAAGAAGAAGAAGAAAGGGGGTCAGAAAGAAGAAGAAGAAGAAAGAAGAAGAAGAAGAAGAAGAAGAAGAAGAAGAAGAGGGGAGTATATAGGTGGAGAGAATGAGATAGAGTAGAGTGACAGAGAGAGAAGAGGGGAGAAAGAGCTCGAGAAGAAGGAAAGTTAGATAAAGAAAAGAGAATATACAGATCCCAAGAAGAGGCCCATCCCTCCATCCTCCAACCGCCCCCTGGATGGTAGCGCAGGTGACAGTGTGTTTACAGCTCCACCCCGCTACCAGCCCCTGCATGTCCACCTGTAACCCCCTTTGTTCTAGAACATTCTAGAACAAACTTTTTTACACAAGCCAATCTTCAAAGTCACAGACGACACTTTTATTCCGGGATCCGTTCCTAGGATTCCGCCATATTTTATCAAAATGGCCGTCTAAATGGGCCTCGTTTCGAATAAAGGGAAGTCCCCGGATGTTTGGGCGACCATTGCCCTGGCGGGGATATTTGTAACTATTTACAGATCTGGTGTTTTGCGCCCTCTGCTGTTTGAGATCAGGTGGTTCTGCCCGCCATTTTCCTTTGTGATCCCAGCATGCAATGCATGTGACAAAGTTTTTAATCCTTTATTATGGTTTTATTATGGCTTTGGAAATTTGTAGAATTCATAGAAAGGGCATCGATACTTTACAAAAGTGAATTAAAGTGGGCAATAACTATAGAGCATCGAATTAATGCATGATGCTGGGGAAAGTGGCACATTGTATTTTTTATTATCGAGATTTCTGGCAAAATAAGAATTATGTCGTTGACATGAATTATAATTACATCTTGCACCTCAATATTAACCTTTGATTACTTGAAATATTATGAAAAAGGGGCAGAGGAGAGAAAAAGGAGCGAGAGCGAGGCCAGGGGGAAGGAGAAATGGGGAGAGAAAGAGAGAGAGTAGAGTGTGTGGGGGAGAGAGCAAAAAGAGAGGATAGGAAGAGAGGGGATGAGAGAAAAAAGAAAGAGGGAGACGGAAGGAAGACATTGTAAGAGTGGAGGGAGAGAGAAAATAGAGAGAGTGAGGGGGGATATAAGGAGAGGAAATATAAGAAACAGAGAGGGGAGAGAGAATGAGGAAGAGGATCGAGAGTGAACAGAGATTAGAGAGACAAGAGCATAATGATAGTGTGAAGTGTAAAGGATATGAAAAGAAAACTTATTCACAGATTCTAGCAACTTTTAACTTCCAGGAATCTTTTCTCCCCACTCCCTATCTAGTTGTCCAGGTGTGTGGACATCAAAGCCCGGGTACGGCTGCTCCCCCAGCCTCTCCGCCCCCGCTAATGCCCCTACCCATGCAACCCTCCCGCCCTCTGTTTACCCTCCCCTCACACATGAAAGCGCGCCAAACCTAAAAGTCGTCTGCTTCTTACAATCATCCACAACAATCAAATATTTATTATCGCGCTCTTATATTTTTCGCGATCTGCCTCAGATAGACGTATTTTATTCATTTTTAACTTATTTCTGAAATGTTTTATCATATTTTCTGGTATAATGCTAAAGTGGTTTCATTTTTTAAAGGAACTTTTGAATTTCGGTAAACTATTCGCGGTAAATATGAAATGTAATAGATCGCGAATATATATTTTATAAGAGAAGTGGAGTTTGTCGTGTGCTGGTACCATTTGTAACCGCCTTGTACCAGATCTGAGAGAGGGCAGAGTGGTATCCCATGGGTCCGGCTGCCTAAAAGTGCTCCTTCAGGCCCTCTATACATTATCTTATAATTAAAAATAGGTTTGAGTGATGTTAATTTATCTTATGGCCAACAAAATACGAAAGATATATTTATATTTTATTATATTTCATCTATAGATACCGTGTGGAATTGTACTGTACTGTAAATGTAAACATAAAATATTGTTAAATGTAATGCCAAAATTATATATTCATTTATCAACTTAAGTTATCAGCAAAAACAACAGGGTAAATTCGTCAAAGATTTGGCAAATTACTTTTAGATGAGTGACAGGGTAGGGTATCTACCCCACCCTGAAGCATTAGGAGGAATGGCATAAGCCTATCTCCTTTTATAACATCAAAATAAATAACGGATTTTTTTTTAAAGAACGAAACGTGGGATGCAGCTTTAAAATACTCCCACTGTACAAATCTTGAATCTTAAGCTCTATTTCTGCTAATATAATTTTGGCAAATGATAAACCCCACTTGGGTATATGTCGTTGGCCGAGCCCATATACCACCACAGAGGGTTAGATCCCGGAGACACGTGACCCAAGTAACCATGGTAATAAGGTAACTAAGGACCTGGGTACCCCACTAATGATGACGTATCACTTTAGGATTGATCGGTGTGTCTGGTTGCCGCCAGGGGGATGTATTGTAGTGGGGGCAATAACCATTAGCGCTAACTGGTGGTCATTGACTGGGGCGGGGGTACTGATGGGGGCGGGGGGGGGGGGCAGTCGAAGGGGGGCACATCAATGCATGTCAAACTTTTTTTAAAGAACCTTCTGGAACTTTATGTTGTGCCCTTCAGTGAAAAATATTTAGGTGTTAAAGGTGTGTACATACTTTAGATTATTATATCAAAAACCTATAAGGTCAATATATATGTTATTTCAGAATACGAAAAAAACATAGTAACGTAAAGTATAGTATAATAAAAGGAGAAGACAATCAAAAGTAAATTAACATTCACCTAAACCCAAGAAAATATTCTTTAAACGTGTATATAAACAGGATATCCCGTAAGACCTGTGTTTTCTCGTAGAAGGAATCTAACCCCTTTTCCACAAGAATTGTATCAATAAGAATAATGGAAATACATGGCAATAGATAGTAGCAAGATAGTAAGTAGCCCAAGGGAGAGGATCCGCCCTAGAAGCTGTGATCAGCTTGCATGACGGGAAAGTGTTCCTCACAGGTACAGATGTCGTCTGCTCGGGTACCATGGCAACCTTGAGGTTATAGGTGTACATAATAGTTACCCACCTTGTCCCCCGATATACCTGCCTCCCCAGAAAGGTTAAGGAAGAGGAGCAGGAGGAGAAAGAGGAGCAGGAGGTGTAGGAGGAGAAGGGGTGGTGTGGTTAAGGCGATTATTAGCTTTATGCATGTCACACATCATCAGCCCGGATTGACTCTAGGCAGAACTTGTTACACTGTACCCCTGGCAGCCACACAAACCGGTTGTGATTAAACCTGTGTTATGATCACAGGGCGGCTGACTATGTGGCTCACCTTGTACAAACAGTATCATGATGAATTACCTGTTTTAGATTTTTGCACCAGGAATGATTTTGAATAATTCAACCTGTAGTCGATTCTGTCCTTACCAACTTGTCAAACTGTTCTCTATTGGAAGGTTTAATCCTTTTCTTGCCTAAACTCCGATTTTTCATTTTTTCATTTACGCTATCGTCCATATGATTTTCTTCTCTGTTTCCAAACTTTGGAAAAATGCTAGACGCCTGCTACAAAGGCACTGGTGTGTATACTACTAGCCGCAAATGGCTGTATGGGTCAGAGTGTCAGCAAATGTACATCAGCATGACTATTAAGCTGCAGAAATATCATTAGGTATATATTTTGTATTGCATTGATTCAGAAAGTATGATTTCGTGTGGGTTATTTTTGAGAATGGGAAAGGTCATCTTCAGCTGACTTATACGTGTACTAACTTTCACAGCTCTTTTGATCATATAATAGTCAGGGGCCTTTGGAACGAAAATGATACATTTAATACACGTAAACACAACCAGTGAGAAGGTTTTTTATTGTGGATCTATATGCTATGGTCGGTTGACATTGCAAACAAAATAACAAATACGAATTTATAAACAAATGGTTTATGGGAAGTTCATTTTTTAAAAAAACCTCTTCCAGTTCTTGCTCATGCGTCAGTCACGTAAAGACATCAACATTATGAAATTAAAAGTTGAACTATTGCTGGTTGTTCTGATTATTCCATGTCCTCCTTTAAAAACAGTAATATAGATGCGTCTAGAGCATTACCATAAACCAGCTCAGCCCCTTTTTAAAAACGCCATGATTCGCTATCTATAGAAAAAGAGAAATCCCCAGACATTCCAGGGATGCTGGGATTCCCCACTAGAAACAGGAAATGGAAAAGTTATGTAACCCGGAAGTACAACCCGGCGCCACTGCGCATGTGCAGACTATAACAGATTACTGGTTCACGTGAGATATAATCATAAACGGGGTTTCACTTTTTCAAATCGAGGACTTGAGGTTCCTAGATGAAGTGTTAGGTGTTTTTGCTGACTGGCAAGGGGTTTCTAACGTTTCTTTCCACTATTTCTGACTTTGCCGTATCCCCGATATTTCTGTAGGCCCATTTTCCTACTTTTCCTTTTCTCATCTCTGGCTTATCTCTTTCCTCTATCTTTATTCTTTATTCTCACTCCCCTGTCTATTTTCCTGTCTCCTCTTTCCCTCTCTCTGTCTTCTCTCTGCCCCTCCCTAACCTCGCTCTGTCTTGTTCTCTGCCCCCCCCCCCCCCCCCCCCACTCACCTCTCCTCTCCCTCTCCACTCTTTCTCTCTCAGTCTCTTCTCATCTTTCCCCCTTTTGCCCCCTCCCCTATCTTCTATGGGACCTATAAAGAGGTTCTCATGGTTTTGTGGGTTCTTGCGTGGTCAAAAATGCCAAAATCCCATTAAAAAACCTCTTCAACCCATACCCACACCCTCTCGACAAAACCCACAAGCCTCTTTAACGTAACAAGTGACGTTGAGACGTAATCATTTACGTAACGTATTGACGTCAACTCCAACTTTCGCGTGTAGAGGGCGTGAAATGTCACCTTGATCACGTGACTCTAACGCAGCGACACCAGTGGCGGCTGGATGAATGACTTTGTGGTGATAATGGCGAGGTGACCGTGAAGTGGTACTTGTGGTCTTTATTCTCTCTGTCCCTTCTTCTCCCTCTTCCTCTTTCTTATCTTTCCGCGTCTCTCTCTTTCCTTCACTCGCTCGTTTCTCTATGTACACCCTTTGGCCTTTCTCGTATATTTTTTTGGTTTACATTTTTTTTTACCAGGACTAGATCACCTCAATGGTGGTCTTCCTCTAGTAGCTGCGGGGAGGAGGTGAAATTGTGGCTGCGCCCGGGCTCGAACCAACAACATGGTATTCATGCCACTGAGTGTATCTCTCTATCTCGTTTCTTTCCCTCGCCCTCTCCTTTCTCTCCATCCTCTCTCTTCTCTCTTCTCTCTTCTCTCTTCTCTCTTCTCTCCATCCTCTCTCTCCATCACCCACTTCTCTCTCCCCTCTCTTATCTCTCCCCTCCCTTCTCGTTCTCCCCTCTCTATATCTCCCCCTCTTTATATGTATCTCTCTTCTTTCATTCCCTTCCCTCTCTCCTCCTCTTTTCTCTCTCATCATCTTTCTTATCCCTCTGTCTTCTCTCTTCCTCTTTCCTATATATTTTCCCCTCTCCCCCTCCTCCCTTCTTCCACATTCTTTTCATTATTGACACCTCAGCAGCAAGTAAAAATGGAGACTAAAACCTTGTAAAGCGAGATCCAGTATAGGACGGCAAGGATTAACACCTACATCTGACAGAAATGTGTAAAATTAATAAAAGTATAACTGCAATGTTATGAACATTGTTGAACTATATTGTACAATTGTTAGTAATATCGAAGAGAAATAAAAATACTTCGTATATATATTGTCAACCGTACCAACAATCCTCGTATGTAACACAACCCCTGCAGATACACCTGACTCTCCTGATAACCCCAACCTCTCTAGCACCAGGTCGTGTAGTGATTTCTGCGCATGCGCCGAATCTGACAGCTAGCATGAAGACCTGGATATAGATAGATCATTAGTTTTATGTGCCATATGCTCTACCTCCATGTGGACTTCACCATCATCTCTTCTTTTATCTTTCACTCTTTAACAACTAATAATATTTTAATGTTTTACTGACGTGATAGGAGGAATAGATTTGTAACAAGGGGGGTAATACTTTTGTGATTTTGTGAAATGATTGTGACAGATTTTCCACTAGATTAATGACATTTTAAGTTTATGTGCTGTGTTATTGTCAATTTCTATTTCTCAGTCTCGCTGTACCTTTCTGCCTCGCTGACTCTCTCCTTTCTCCCATTCTTCTCTCTGTATCAGTGAATGCCGTAACACTAAAAGAGTATATTGTGAGATACACGCTGCTACATCAAAGGTTCCAATATTATATTCACTGATTTCCAACTGTATAATTGCTGACAAATAACACCACATGCCTCTGTTGATTTATATCCCAGGGCCCTCTCATTTCTTCTCATCTCTTCTCTCTTCCCTCGGACTCCTCTCTCTTTTATCTTTCCTCTCTCTTCTCTCCTCTCTCTTTTCTCTCCTCAATCTCCTCTGTCCTCTCTTCCCCTCAGTATCTCCCTTTCTATCTCTCTGCTCCCTCTCTCTCTCTCTCTCTCTCTCTCTCTCTCTCTCTCTCTCTATCTCTCTTTTCTACCCCTATTTATTTCCTCTCCTCCTCCCCTATTATATCTCTCCCTCTCTCTACTCCCTCCTCTCTCTCTCTCTCTCTCTCTCTCTCTCTCTCTCTCTCTCTGTGTGTCTCTCTCTCTCCCTCTCCTCGCGAATCCCTCCCCTGTATTTTCTCTCTATCCTCTCTACTCTCTACCTCTTTACCCCCCCCCCTTTCTTCTCGTCCTCTCCCTATCCCCTTCCGCTCCCCCACTCCACACTTCCTACGTCAAACATGACATTGAACTTTTTGTCACCTCAACAAATATTTAACTAACCCTCCCTCTAATCTCCCCCACGCGTACTGTGACATAGTCCTATATGATTTGACAGCTCGTATATTGATGAACATGTACTTTTATGTACCATATGCCCCATGCCCCGCCACCCTCTCTGACTCCAGCCTCTCAGGCAAACCGCTCATCACCCCTGTGTTACATTGTATGGGTAGACTTTATCACCCTTTCCCACTATTAATCACCCCTCTCCTCCTCATTTACTGATCTTTTAATAACATACGGGTGCTGTGAGGGTCAGGGAGTCGGAAGATGTACACTCGGCAGCTCTGAACATTTTAGTCAATTCCGATAGATTTGGATGAAAATGATAAAGATTCAATATATCAGCAGGAGTATATTTTGTATTGGGATGATTTAGAAAGTGTTTGGTTATGTTGAATTGTATTTTGAGGCTCATTTTTGTGTTAATTTGGGTTATTTGAGAGGATTTATGAAGGCTGATTGTACATTTTCTGACGGTTTGCCTCATGACCACTCCAGGTTGGTGAATAGGCGTGCGCGTGTTGAAAACTGAGAGGTCGCCTTCTGTGCAACTCTTACCTTGAATTGTTTTAGTTATAAATATCAAAATAATAATTGAAAGTAATATCGGTTTGGAGTAATTTGACCCTGTGAACTGTTTGAAATGTTTCTTTGATGTGTGTGTGTGAGCTGGTTGCTTTACGCCCTTAGCAACACATGGTTTCTTTGGGTTTAATTGGGGTCCGACAATAACTTGTCCTTAACCATTAAAATATATAAAACTTTCAGTTTCATCACTGACTTTTACTTAAATTTATTAAGTTATTTCAAGCTTGATTAAATTTACAATGCTAACAGAAATGAATAAACCGAATTTTGTACCTGTGGAAATACTTAAGATAAAACCTTTATAATCTTTAATTATTGTTTTACTTTAATTAACTAGCCTATGTATACCCCCTGTTCTCTTTCTTTTTATCGGCACATCTGGAAGACCTGTAATACAGATGACTTCCATGTAAACTGTTTTAAACGGAAATAAAAACTACTACCATATATTTAAGACCCGAGACCGAGATTTATACGAAGTATAACAGGATTAATATTGATTCTGTTTGGTTTCGTCTCATTTTCCTAAATTAATGCTGGCTTCCCGTAAAATTTCTCGACAAATAAACGAGAACTCTCATTTTCCAAACCTGTCAACATGTATCACATTTATCATCAAATAATAACAGTCATATTTGCTAGGTTCATAACTTCTTTTCCTTTGGGCTGAACTCTTATCAGTGTTTGCTTCAGTTTGGGGATATGTCCCCTTTCCTTAGCTAGAAGACATTTTAAATGATTTATATTAATGGACTGCCGTACAAGTTACAGGACATCAATATTTCTTCTTGAGATCGTCCGGCCACAGTTCCACAGTATCATAAAGGATTATTATTTTTTAGTTAATATGGACTATGATGTATATAGGACAAATTAAAAATGTATCTTAATTTGATCATCCCCGGTTAAATACAAAAAAGGTAAAAAATATCATAATCATTGGTTGGCATTTATCCTAATATTTCTTCTTTAGGCCGACAGGACTCCGGTACCGTTCCTTTACATTGTTCAGTACCATAAATGACCAAGTTGTTCTTTTGTAGTTGATATGATACAATCATATATATCATATTGCATTAATTAACTCCTTTACTAATTACAGGGCTCTGAATATAGGTGTTATACTATACCCACACACAAGACATGTGTATTACAGGCCAGCTCTTGCCAGGGTGACGTGTTGGCGTCCGTCCTACTCATTGTCTTATGATAAATGTGAGCTTGTCACACCTTCCCGTGTACCAGGCACACCTGCCGTAGTGCCTCCTCCTCTCCTACCTACACCTTTGCCCCCCCCCCCTGCCTCCTTACACCCCCCCCCCCCGCGCCCCTACCAGACACACCAAATACTCTACCAGCCTTGGTCATCTTACCATACAGATGAAGTTTTCAGAAAATTCCCAATCTGATTGTAAATTTAAATAAAGTGCATGATTGAATAAATAAATAAATAAATAAATGAATGAATAAACAAACAAACAAATAGATAAATAAATGAATGAATGAATGAATGAATGAATGAATGAATGAATGAGTAAATATCTGCATAGTTTATAAAGTGTGTGTTGGGGGGGGGGCATTATTCATTAGACATAGGCCTGGGGTGTGGGGGAAAGGGTTAGATGGTATGGGTGGAAGGGGCTTGCCAGAGGGCAGCTGCATAGGCTAGAATAGAAGGTGAGAAAGGTGAGTGAGGGGTGTATGTATAAACTCACAAAAGGGTTCATTGTCATGGGGTACAGGGTAATTATGTAGATACCAGGCTGCATACAATAGTTATACCAACACACTGATATGTACAGTATGGATGCCACTGCGCATGTCAGCAATGAAGGATTATGGGATTGATTAGACTTGATTTCTGGCATTTAAGATAAAATTAATGGATTTTCACAAGATGAGCCAAAAGTACATAAATGCAAATATCAACAAGGCAGAACAGGCGACAGCTATACGTCAAGGGTAACGCATCTGCTGACGTCTGAGCATAAGCCTAAGTCCAACCCAATAAGATTTGACATCAGCTAATAGGGGTAGTATTTTGCACCACTTTAGTCGAAAATTGCAAGAATCTTTTTAACCAATATCATAGCTTGTGTAAATTAATGGTCTATAAAAACCAAATGCATAATGGGAAAGATGGAGGCTTGTTCTATGGAAACACGTCTAAGACATATGAGATATTGACATTGGAGCACCATTACAATGTCATGTTCCAAGCTGAACATGACAGGTTTTCTGTAGATTTCACTATGACACACAAGTCCTGAGGTACATCCAACATATTGGTTTAGTCTCTACATTGACCGGTGCCGGAACTATAGCCAACTTAGGTAGAGACTAAAAGGATTAATAACCTCCAATTCTGACCTGGTGCACGAATGGTGCATCAATTTGTAACACCAGTGTATATAACTTGAGGCCAGAAAACGGAGGTTATTAATCCTAATATATTTCCTCAAGCATGCGTTTTTGCGTTGCGTTTTCGAATACAGTACCCCTCAAACCAGACTAACCCCTCGGAGCTTCTGGATTCCAGTCTAAATCATTAGAACAATGCTCTATATCCTTTATCTATTCCTTCTGCAGAATTTATGTTTTCTGAAATCGCCTGTTGTGCATGATTTATTGTCCTGAATTATACATTTCTCTTGTCACGTGACTTAATGGTCTTGTTTTTTATACTTTCAGGTAAGTAGCTTTGTCTACCTGGTCATGACGGAGGAAGAGAAGGAGGAGGAGGTACAGGAGGAGCAGGTAGGTGATGGAGGAGGTAGTTTCAGCGTAATCAATTCCTGAGATGTTGGAAATGTCAAGCTGGGGGATAAAGTGAAGTGTGTCTATGGGGTGGGTAGTTGCTGAAAGAGGAGGAAGGAGGTATGTTAGGCGGTGGAGGAAGGGAAGAATAAGGAAGGGGATAAGGAGGTTGTGGAGGAAGGGAAGGCGGAGGAAGAGGTGGTGGTGAAGGAGATGAAGGTAGACAATGAAGAGGTACAGGAGGAGGAGTTGGAGTTAGGTGATACAGGAGGGGGGAGGGAAGGGGAGGAAGAGGAGGTGGTGGAGTGGGTGAAGGAGGGGTAATTGGTGGAGGAGCGAGTGGGGGAGGGAGGAAGAGAAAAAGGAGATGGTAGGTGATGGAGGAGGATGTGGAGAGGACCCAAACTCCCGTCACTGCCCACCTTACTGTAGTGAAGGATTAGCTGGTATGTTGGCTGCCAGCCACTTAGGATGGAAATGGTTGTCACTTAGAATAATAGCTGCGAGTTTGATACTTCACATGTCACCTGGTTAAAATCAAGGCATGGAGCGAAGCATTTATGCATCCTTGTGTGTAGGTTTAATTCTTAAGATTACAGTTGAATGAATTGAAAATATATAACCACGAATAGTACGTTTCTTTTTAAAATATGGTCCTGGCTGTTACTATGGCGAAAAGCAGCAATTTCTTTTATATAAAATATGATAATTTATCTCAGCGTTTAATCTAATATTATACGCTTAAATGTAGAAGAGAAAAAATGAACTTATTTGAAGAATGTTCAGCTCCAGTTCGAGATTTCTGGCAGAGATTTAATAGATTTACTTATTGCTTGACAACGCCACGCATGCGTGATAAGCAGAATGAAAACCATGCCAACAAAAATCTTTGAATTCCTTTTTTACCCCCTCCCCGAGCATGTCATAAGTCGCTAAGTGCTTTCACTCGTCCTCAACATCCATCTTCATCCCCGACTCGTGGTTGTCGTAAAATGACAGTTTACGGTTGTCGTAATGGCCATGTAGGACGTCACTCAATCAGACGTACAAAAACAGACGTCAGGCCCCCTGGTGGGAGTTTTGGCGCCCCCTACACACCTGACGAGGAAGTTTGAGTTGACGAGTGTCGTCTGCTCGATTGTGACGTCACTGAAAATTGCTGTGTACACCCAAAACGAGGCTAAATTGGTGCCTCGTTTTGAGACACACCGCCGAGCGAACGCCGCTCCGCACAACTCAGCGCCGCCCGACGAGAAAAAAGCTCACCAAGTCGCCCATTGTTACTTTCACATCGCTATTGTTTAGTTTCGCATGTGAAGGTGATCTGAGGTTGAGACGACCACTGCTGCACGGCGCAGTAATTGCGGGATATTGGGGAGAATATGATTCTAAAATGGAGAAAGAATAACTTGTTGTTTCCATGGGCGCGCGACGCATTGTGAGCAAAGAGAATGGGCGGAGGGGAGAGGTTTTTATTTAATTGCTCGCAAACGCGTATAATGAGCGTAGTTTGTGGCGTCTGAGGGGACATTTTACACTTGCACGCAATATTTAGTTAAGACAATGTGGCAAAGGTTAATTTGTAAAGTGTGGCCAACCGAGCGCAAAATGGCCGGCTTCAGACTCAGCGATATGGCCATAGGTGGTGTGGGGGGCTAGGCGTCATGGACTGGGGAAGACCAGATTGTTTAATCCATTAAGTTTATTCCTACACTTTCTCAAATCTTACGTGGGGGTCCATTAATTCGATGACCATTTCTCTATCGCCGACTCTCTGTCTGTCTCTCTATCTCTGACACTCTCTATCTCTTACACCCTCTCCCTGCCTGTCTCTCTATCTCTGACACTTCAGTTGTCTCTCTATCTCTGACACTCTGTCTGTCTCTCTGTCTCCCTTCCTGTCTCACTCTATCTTTGACACTCTCTAGCTGTCTCTCTCTATCGCTGATACTCCCTGCCCCCTCCCTGTCTCTATCTCTGACACTCCATGTCTTTCTCTCAATCTCTGACACTCTGTCTCCCTCCCTGTCTCTATCGCTGACACTCTCTGTCTTTCTATCATGGAGGCCAACACCCATCACAATTTGCCCAGGAACAGAGGTGACTTTTATCGAATAATTGGCGCCAGAATAATCAGTAGGCAGTTGAATCCCGCGCACCCCCGCCCCCCCCCCCCCACCCCCACCGCCCCTTCGTCCCCTTTACAGATGACATAGATCCATGATCCATTCTCTATCCTCTATCTCTATCCGCCATACAGTTCCTCATAAATTGGCTCAGAGAGATCTTTAGACGATACGGAGGACTAAAAACAAAAATGAGTGATAATTGTCCTGGACACAAGAGCAAAGAGCAAAATAAACCATTGAATGTTACGAGGATATGTTATGATAGCCCCAGGTAAACCCGAAGGATTTACTTTGTATTTTCCATGATAGCCTATAATTAACTTCAATGTCAAGATTGCGAAATAAGAGTACATGTATCTAACCTAATTAAAGAAGAGATCCTAATTAGTATGTGACGAGGTCATCAAACGTATTAAATGTAGAATTTTGTATGTTTTGTAATGCCAAGCTACAAATTCATAGAAAACGGTTATTTTACGAAGGCGACTTTAGCCTTATATAAAAACTTTTAGAATCGAAGAAACATTTTCAGATCATGAAGCAGGTAGAACTAAAAAGCTGGTGATAACTTTTCAGCCTTTAATGACAAATGGAGTTCCTTGACCAAACGCTAAAGGACCTAATCCACTAAGCCGGTTCTCATGCGATTTTGCGCTGCAGAAGACACTTTTACACTAAATTCTATGAGAACAACTGTATAATCGAATTGTTTTCCAACTGGGCTTCATGAGATTACCATTGTATAATGCAACGGAACTGGACTCAATCAAATGTTTCTAAAAAAAAATAAAAAAGATCTACTCTTAAAGAACGCTTGTAATATAACATATACAAAGCATATGTAAAAATATATTTTGAGCAGGATATACAACAACCATTCACATCACGTTTCCAATATAACTATTCCTAAAACCCGACTCTCTTTGATCCCTGGCAGGACATCAGCGATTCAATCGAAACAATATATTTAAGTAGTCATGCCTAACGATATTAATTAATATACTTATTCATCGTTGTTCATCAGTTCTTAATTGATATAGTACACACAATCAGGTTGCTTTCTCTCACAGGCTATAACATCAAACAGGAGGTAAATCATTCACTTTCTTCATTAATTGGCAAATGTGCAGCATTTGATAGACACATAAAGGAAACAAAGCATATATATATACATTTGAACGAGCACGATATAATCTTCAGTGCAGTGATGCGTTGAGGGTCATGTCCCAAGACCTTTGCAGAGATTGATGCACTTGCTATATTTACCCCCACTGTCAGTCAATCAGTCAATCAATCAATCAATCAATCAGTGAGCCAATCACGATCGAATACCGTCAATGGCCATTTCTCTCAGTTCTCAAATGTGAATCTGAAGTTCTCAAGTTCATTGTCTTTATTTTGACGAAGGCGTCTAAAGGTATGGACATGGTCGATCTCGGTCTCATCAGAGAGCATGGTCCTCCAGGTACCCCTCAAGTAATCATTACTGTGAATGACGCCGCCAGGGAGGTAAAGCGTATGCCGGACAGGCACCTTGAAGGCTGTGAGATGGACCTCGTTGTCTCCGATCATTTTCGCCATGATAAAGTGTCCACAATCTTCCTCCAGTGGACAATCAAGATGCGAGAAATCATGCATCTCAAGGCCGGCTCCGCCATTTGTAGCCATGACGTAATCTTCTAGGTATTGGTTTTCATAAGTGAAATCTTGGATGCCGTGGCGGTACATTAATGAGACCTGGACCTGGGTGCTATCGGCCAGTGATGCCCCATAGTAACGGAGATGCTCTGTTGTTGCAATATCTACAGGCAAGACGCCATTGAAGTCTGGAGGGAAGATGGCCTTTCCATGGCCACTGCCTTTAGCATGGATCCATTCGAAGTTGTTGACGATAACATGGCGAGGTGTGATGGGAGGGAGGTCACTGAAGCAAGCCAGATCAATAAGGTTGTAACTCCCAGGAAGGACATCAGCAACCATTCCATGACCTCCAGTCATGACTACATTGCCTGATTGCCCTGGACGGCGGAAAGAGGCAAAAGTTTCCCATCGATCTCTGAGGAAGGATGCCATTCTCTTGGCATCAGATTCATTGTACATATTCTTAAGCTTGCCTTCAAGAGTGGCCGGGTCCCCATCTTCTTCATCGTCTTCAGCGATGGCCCCAAAGCTTGATCTCTGATTTGAAAAGTAATCTTTGAATTGGTCGAATGAAACTTCACCTTTGCCATCACCCATCTTATTGAAAGCATGCATTACTCGGCTCATATGCATAGACCTTCTTTTCTCCCAGAGATATTCAGCAAATTCCCTAAAGTCCACAGTGTCTGTACTGACTCGGTCAGCTTTGAGGAAAGCCGAACGAAGTCGTTCCTCTGCATCGGAACCTTTTGCGCCAGTCTCATCAAGGATGTTGTTCATGAAATACTCAGTGAATTCATCAATGGTGATTAGTCCGTCATTGCTAGTTTCAATGGTCTTGAAGATGTTGCTAATCTCTTGGTCACTGATATTCAAACCCATGAACACACTGAATTCTTCCCCATCAATTGCTCCATTTCTGCCAGTGTCCACGTTACGGAAGACTTCTTGGATCCCATTGATCTGATCCTTGATGTTAGCGTTTTCTGCTCTAATGGGCATTTTCTGTGAGATTGGTGTTTTTTTCACTTGCTCCGCGACTGATTGCTTTCCATCTCTCAGACACACAGATCGCAGTTTGGATGTGGCTTGTTCAATGGTCACTCTGTGGCCAGTTTTCTTCTGTGTCATCCTCTCTTTGAGAATGGATTGAACAGGAATAGTTCCTTCATTGGCAATGTCCTTCGTCTCTTCCCAGGCAACCTTCCTAGCAGTTCTGGTGAAGGATGCTGTTACTTCCTGAACGGGTTTCTTCTTTGCAGATCCTTTCACACTCGAATCTGCTGCAAAGAATGCCTGCCAAACGGCCATTAACCTTTGACATGACATCTTGTCCTTATTCTGAAAACAAAAATACACCTTGATTAATAATGTGTACCATTGGTGTGAATAAAACAAAGCATAGGAAAGTTGAGTTTGTCACAAGAGATTAAATGGCCAATGGGATCTTTGAAGCGTAAAACGAAATCAAAGTTGCTGTCCCTAATAGTACAAACGACTTAAGCACCAACTCCATCATTTACAATAAAAGTCGAGCTATAAAATATACAGGATGTAACCCTTGTAATAGAGTCTAAAAGTCTAAAATGTTGGCTATCCATAACCAATGAAAAATCGGTTGCAGGTGCTAGAAGGATTTATGTTGTCGTTGCGTTTGCACACAGATGAGAGAAGAGAAGAACGGGATATATTTTTAGATGTTAACCGTTCAGGTGGATTTGTTGAGAGACTGAATACAAATTTGTAAAAAAAAAAAAAACCCCAAAAAAACAGCAATAAAAGACACATAAAAAAAACAATAACAGACGTACTGATCTATATCAACGGATTTAGAGCATGGGAAATTGTAAAGTATTTAAATGACAGACAATTACATAATGAATTAGCCTGGAAACATTTCCCCATGCTCTAAATCCGTCGATATAGATCAGTGCGTCCGTTATTTTTTTGTTTCGTTTTCGGTGTCCTTATTGTTCATGACGGAGTTGCCGTAACGAAAATCACTTTCTAGCCACATTCTGGGCCTCAGCTGATGGCCTATATTGTCTTTAATTGGATACCTTTTGTTCTTCAGTCTACCCTTTACCGGCTTGGGCTATTAATAGAAGAACCGGTTAGATTTGGTACCTCATCCGAATTGATGTACCGAGTGGCATGTATAATGGTTTTGTATCATTATATAAATATTTTATACATGTATATAGTATGTATGTATATATATATGTGTGTGAGAGAGAAAGTACGCACCGTGGTAAAATCATTGCCCTATGCATCAGTGAATGTATTGGGTATAATCAAGTTCGTAATACGAGTGGGAATCAGTATAAGATATTTTTGCTTGTCGCTCATCATACCCCCAAACTGACCTAATGGATACTGGGCTTACATGTGTGTTGTTATAATGAAGGTAACATGAAGGGAAGATGTCATCGTATATGTAGGATGTTGTTTTGGTAACTCAGACCAGAGCCATTAGAAAAAAAACAACAAAAGACAAATCAATGTCTTAAATTTATGTTTATCAATCTATGTTGCCCCTGTGTATTATATTTGAGCAAGATATTTGGCACATTAGCACTGGTAGGTATTAAATCATTTACTTAATAACTGACAAGTCTTACAATACAAAAGCAAAGAGATTGAAACCAAGACTGGCATGATATTGTTTGGTTTGGAAACAACACACATTTGTGGTGCCAATCATTCATATATGCTAGTATCACACGACACAAAAGCTTTTATATATTTCATCTTGTTCTAAGTCAATTATATTATGAAGAACATATGTATACATATTAGGAAAAAGCACTTACCAGAAAAAATCAGTGGTGAGAGTCTCTATCGGCTGTGGATACTACTAGACTCGAATTGTTAGGGTATAGCTCTCAGCACCTTCAGTGTCGGGAAACGAGCCTAGTGTGAATGGACCGTGTATGACTCGGATATAAGAAATGGTTGATTTTCGGAACCTGTGTATTGATGCACGGCGTGTATTTCGATCATTCATTCATTCATTCATTCATTCATTCATTCATTCATTCATTCATTCATTCATTCATTCATTCATTCAACACAAATCTTAAAATATCACAAATCCTAAGATATATATTTACCCATGCGGATCTAGAATGAAAATTCTTTTAGTAAGGAATCAGAGCGAGACAGACATGTCGATCTCAAACGAGGACATCTTGCACTATAGTCTGTCCGAAAAGTAGTTGACATGGGATTCCTTCGTTCCTTTAAGAAGAGAGAAAATTTATGACAAGGACCTGTCAACACTTTGCCCAGCGAGCCACTCTTTTCAATCAACCATGGCCAAACAGGGTCAGTATAACCAGCTCTTCATTCCTTCTAAGCAAAACAACAGCTGCTGCACATGGAACAGAGACAATGCAATAAAATACAGCTGTATATTTGGCCATGGTCGATCGCAAATGGCGACTCAGGGGGCAACGGTTTGAACTCAAAAGTTGCCCCTTTTCTCTCTTCTTAAAAGGACGAAGGAATCCCGTGTCAACTACTTTTCGGACATACTATAGCTATATATTACCAATACAACAGCACACAAGATAAGAAAAGACAGAAGCGAAAGTCTAGCGAACACCACTCACAACACAACATCCACAAATAACCCACATGCCCTACGCGACTGGTGTTTGTATATATATATATATATATATATATATATATATATATATATATAAGTTGATAGATGTAGCCTACTATCATTTTGATGTCATTAACTCATGATGCCATATACATTTTAGATACACTTAATTTTTATTCATCAAATTCCCTCTGTTTTAGATTTAGATCGTGAAAATCTTTGTCTTTAAATCAGTTTAAATTAAAATATTCTGTACATGTAGTAGAAGCCTTATATAATAAGACTTAACTCTTATTTTTTCTCGACAATCTTCAGTATTCTTGGCACGAACCTAATTACTTTCCTGAGTCTATTTATATTATGATAAATTAATACTTGTAACTGACATGTGGGTGGTTGAAGCGTGACGTGCGAGGTGTGACAGCCGCTGAATGGTAGCCATGTATAATTGTGCTATAATTATCCACACATTATCCACAGTTAGTGCCATGGTGCCTAATCATAATGTGGTATAAATAAGGAGTAATTTCTATTACACAGAAATCAAGATTTGTGTTAGAGTGTGCTTTACTGGCTATAGTGGCTGTGTATGCCAGTATGAAATAACGACCACGGCTCAATAATTCCCCTTGTTAATGTGAAATCAGCAGAGTTTATAGCTAGAAAGTCCTGAATTACTTTTATCTACATTATTTTTACAGTGCCATTCCATCCATTCCCCCGTTTGAATGTTAATTCAGCAGAGTATGTAGCTAGAAATTACTTTATCTGCTGAAAGTCTTCAATTCCTTTATTCTGCTTTTTCGGTACACTTCCATCTATTTATTCAGGTGTGAACCAATGTGAAGGAAGGACTGAATATTTGTCTTTTTTTCAGTTGTAATCACACGAAAGATCACATTTTCTACATGACAGAATTGTTATAAGTGAGATTAAGACGAGAATATTAAATGACACCTTTATATTTGGAAATAATTTGAATAAAATTAAAATTGTTCTAAGCGGTTTGGGCGTTCGTAGCGACTTCACACATATAGATATAGCTAAGGAAGTATTTTGATACAAGAAACTGAAAGATAGCATTAAAGGGATTTGTTCACTTCTAACATGCGTGTTGGAAATATAAAAGGCAGTTGAAACTCCATTGAATTTGTATGTGGATGCAGAAAAGAAAGATTTATCTCATATTATTTTAAATGAATCTTAAAACCAACTTATGATTTGAAAAATGAAACTGTCTGTAAATCTTGAAAAACTAATAATATTTTAAAGGGAGAATGTACTGATTTTGGGGGGGATTGACTGCAAAGAACAGACCACAGTGAAAGATGATTGTTCCCGTGAGGATTTGTGTGTGTGTGAGGTAGGGGGGGGGGCGCTTGATGGATGACCAGAGGTCACTTCAGTGGTCACTTCACGCCTCCTCTATACCCTCGGGCACTGTCCTGACACCTACAGGCTGTTCTACAAACCTCCCCACCGTCCAAACCGGACACACGCTCTTCCACCTCTCTCCCTCCCGCTTACCCCTGCTGATCGGGTGGTCTCTTTCAAGCTAGCTTCATTAAGTATAAAAAACATCTCGCCCAGATCAAAGATCACTGGTCAATGCCCCCTATTCACTGCTCTGATGATCAATAATCAATATTGTTGCAGTATATCGATCTGTTTATCGTGGCAGACGATCTGAGGTTGCTTAGTTAATTAGTCTGCTGATATTTCTTTTACCCTATAAGGTCATTAATACTTAGGTTGCATCAAGAAATTAATTTCTCCGCGAAAATATATTATTACTCAATTAGGCTGATTTGGGCCAACCACCTGAATTTTGCTGCCAAAATAATTTCCAACCTCTCAAGAATTTTATTACAAAAGCTCTGAAAAAACTGAAACTCATTGTGTGTACTGGTATATAATTATCTCCTAGTGATATTATGTATAAACAATTTTATGCTCAGTCATTTAATTTTTGGTGTGAGAGTAAAGAGGCATTGCTTTTGGAATAACAGAGTCGCCCCTGATAACTCAATTTTTGACCTGTCATAACCAGATGTGATATGTGATTTGACTATGTTCTTAAATTGGGACTACTACATATTCCACCGTTCGCTTTCGTTTACTTCTATAAATTTGATATTTAAAAAGAAAACTGGGAAATAATGAAATGTATGTTTAAAAAAAAGTGTCACCGACGGGAAAATAGGTCTTTTGATGTACCAAGGCCAGTACCCAACGAGCATTAGCACATTCTTTGGACGTTCAAACACAATTGATTACAAAAATGTGTTTTTCACTGAGCCACTTTCTAATATCTAACAGATAACCACAATGTAATAAAACAAAGAAAGGTACTTTCACACACACAAAAAAAGAAATAAAACCCAATAAAAGAACACTCAAACAGGACAAATGTCCCATTCCTGTTAACAACCCCAGATGTCCCCCACCCACACCCCTTTCCATTTTTCCACTGCAAGAATAACCACCTGCGACCATCAAAGTCACACCAAAGTATCAAAATGATACAAATCTGGATCAAAATATTTGCATTAACAACAAGCCCGGGAAAATAAAGACAAGCAGACGACATTTGCCAGTTGGATCAGTTCAGCGAGTACGTCATCATATTTACACTACCTCACCCGCACCTATCCTTCCCTTACGCTGGACTTACGAATTATCCACCCAACCGTCACCTTTTTTGATTAGTTTTTTGCTCCCCCGATTCTTGGTGTCCTGAGTCAAAGGGCCCCTGATCCTGCCGGACCATCTGGTCAGGACGGCCGGTGCCTGGGGGGCGCAATTACCGGCCTCGCGGGCGCGATGGGCGCTAATAGCGGGATAGGGTTTGTACCCTCTCAGACAGTCCATATGTTTTAATAATAAATAGTACAGATCTGATTCATAGTGGCCTTGTCTCACCTCAGATTTTTTAGGGGAGTCAGTTAGTCAGAGGAGAACAAAAATCCGGTCCTTTTCATGGCCATGGGACATACAAGTGCGAATTGGGAAATTTGATTGAGATATTTAGGTTAAATCCTGTATTTTAAATCCATGAGTGTCAGGGGATAAAGTAAGTTTTCATCAAGGGTAACGAGCCAAATTACTGATTTTAGATTTGCAAGTTTTAAGGAGGAAGTATAGGCCTATCCCTATAATATTTTAGATTGCTGCTCCGAGTACCACTCCTCCCCAAATCATTCAAATGAGTTTTAGATGGGTTAGAAAAGAACGGAACAAAAGTAGAAAAGCTTTAGTTTTTGATCGATGTTAACTAAAAGTGTTGTCTGAATGGTGTTCAGCTTTCAGCTCTTGACAAACTCCAACAATCAGATTAGAGTGAGTAACAAGTGGAGCCGGTGATTTAGTGAGTAGTACATGGAGAGTGGACTATTGTGAGAGTTGCTAGGCGCCACCATGGATACACCATCTGTTACCATGGTGACCCCCCGCTAGGCCACGCCCCTGTTAAGCTACAACTACTTTTGATACCAGCTAATAGGCATATTGCGTATTCTCATCTTTAAATTGTTAAGTACTTAATTGTATGAATTGATAGTTACATTACAATTCTTTCTTGAGGAGTGAAAACCAGATCAAGTGATATAGATCGACATGTAGCCCAATTTTTACATGATTAATTTGGATATTCTATGGGTATGGGTCACTCCTTCTTGTCAAGGTTATGATAATAGGCCAGATAACATTCCTTCAAAAGGCCATACCAGAAAAAGGCTTTTTTAATCATACAGAGTTGAACAATAATATGAAATACCTTGACTATACATTTATTTACTTGGTTATGATACGCAGGTTACCACTCATATATATACACGCCGATGTAGGCCTATACTATTTCCATACTATACAGTTAAAGTCATAAGGTTTCTTTTGTAGTTCTTATGCAATATGTTAGATATTCACATATTTTTGTGCCTTTATATTATACTCTTTAAAACAACAAAAAGGCGCTTAGACCAAAAGATGTAACTGTCATTAATGAATATGTTTTTGTGAAATAAAAGAGTAGTTGGGCTCCATTGAATAATAACATTTAGGATTTAGAGGTCTTAAAGATAAGTTCCAAGTTGCAATCCAAAAATGTTCCCTTTCTATGATTTAGATTTACACGATTTACAAGAAACTATGTCTGAAATATCAATATCCAATAACTGGCTCCTAGTTCCATTCACTATTTCTTGAAGGCAATAATATCTCTATTCAGACTCTAATGCTATGACCATAAACTTAGTACAACATATTAAACTATAACACAGCCAGAGAAACAGCAGCACTTCCATATACTACTCACAAGCACCAACAGGTTGATGTATGTACAGCTTGGACGGAGTCACTATAGGTCTGACATACAAATATCAATAGTAGAAGCATAGTTGTTTTCTGTGATATTTATAAATAATCTACGACATCCAAATGTATGGTTGGAAAGATGAAGACTTTTTACACCACTTTAACATATTCAGAGTGTTTATCTCTATTTGAAACTTGTAAGAATGTAGAAAGTCTGTTTCTATTTCTCTTCTATTTCTCTGCATTTCAAATAGAACTTCATGAAGAACTTCACTGTCCAACCAACTAAATTATGCGACGACGTAATCAGTTTTAAAAAGATGAACAAGTATTGATATTTATAAAATATGTAACAACAGTAGAAAAAGAAACTTCATTTGTTTGGCTGAAAATATGGAACAAAAGTAAAATTTAATGTTGTATTGGACTGAATGAACACTTGGTTTCACAAAGTAACAAAACAGAACCAGAACTCCACCACTTCCATATGCTCCTTGCATGCCCCGATACGTACATTACACG
Organism: Sthenelais limicola; assembly: GCA_942159475.1. Taxonomy (NCBI): domain Eukaryota; kingdom Metazoa; phylum Annelida; class Polychaeta; order Phyllodocida; family Sigalionidae; genus Sthenelais; species Sthenelais limicola. The sequence goes on along the minus strand of OW804097.1, from coordinate 61,432,888 downwards.
AATTACTCGTATAATCTTCATCTTTTACATGAAAACTTTCTAAAAAAAATAAAAAATTCACAACTGTGGCGATACAAGATGTGTTTGAAACACGGGATTACGATATGAATCTCCCTAATTGATTCTGATTACACCTTTATTCCTTTTTGTGTAATTCTAGCCAATTTTGAGCCGTTTTAACCTGTTTTTTTAGTTATTTTTTCATCGATTTGCAAGGCGCTTCACAGGGTATTTGCTAATCAGAGAACATCTGTGAGGTTCTGCGTAAACATGGACAGATTGTGATCTTATCACATCTACATCTCTACACACACAGCACACACATCGCGCTCGCTCTCGCTCTCTCTCGCGCTCTCTCTCTCTCTCTCTCTCTCTCTCTCTCTCTCTCTCTGTGCGTACACTCAGGCTCCCTCTATTCGCTCTCTTCTTTATATATCCTTCCTCCCCCCTCTCTCTCTATACCTCCTCTTTTCCTCTTCTCTTCCCCTCTCGTCTCCTGCTCTCTTTCATATATCTCCTCCCCCCTCTCTCTCCTGTCATGTTTGTTCTACTGTCTCTCCTCCCTCTCTCCTCTCTCTCCTCTCTCTCCTCTCTCTCCTCTCTCTCCTCTCTCTCCTCTCTCTCCTCTCTGCCTGCCCTTCTCTCTTTCCCTCTTACTCTCTCTCCCTCTCTCTCCCCCATCCCTTCTTTCTCCCTCTTTCTCTCCTCTCTGCCTGTTTCTCTCCCTTCCTCGTTCCGCCTCCCTGTCTCTCTCCTCTCCCCCTCTCTCTGCTCTGTCTATCGTTCTATCCACTCTCCCCTTCTATCCTCTACCTGTCTCCTCTTTGCCTGTCCCTATCCCTCCCTCTTTCTCACTCCCTCTCTTTTCTCTCTCTCTCTCTCTCTCTCTCTCTCTCTCTCTCTTTCCCATTTTCTTTCTTTCTCTAAAATCTCTTTGAACCCACACTCCATTCACAACTTTTTCCCCTTCGCATTAAACCATTGTAATCCAGTTTTTCCCAAACACCCGACTTTAAAAGTTTTATTTAAAAAATCCCAGGATAATGATACCAATCTAATATTACAAAACCAGCATCTCCCACAAAAAACTTCTGAGGTTGCATTGGGTTGGCGGGTGGGACGGGCAGGGGGTAGGGAATCGTTAAAATAAAAAGCTGACGATTAGAGCTCATCTTTCCTGTTCCACTCAACACCAAACATTTAACACTAGCTGGATGACACGTTTTTGTGTATATAACAAGACACCTCCCCTTTTTTCCCCAGCTCCCCGCCGATTGCTGCGTCTCTGCGGTGTATCGGCCGCGTCTAACTGGTCTGACAGTGGTATAATGCTAGCGTTGGCGCCCGTCTGGTGTCAAGGGGAAATGTGGCTTTATTTATTTCTGAAGATCGCTAAAAGTTGTCAATTATGCCATTAGAAGCCTGTATGTAGTCCTTAATTAGTAACACTGTGAAAAGTGATTTTATCTATAACATACATTGACACTGATTACTACTTAGAATGGATTCCCATTTTTGTGGTTTGGAAGGAACATTTTGTTTAGTAAATTTGTATTCCCTCCATGGATTTCAGGCTGGTAAGCTTTTGATTAGATTTGACTGTGCTTGATGCTGCACTGATTGTGATGTTCATATTTGAATCTGGTTTGAAGGCTAAAAATATACTATTGCGAATGTTGCTTAAAAGATAACTTTGGTGAAAAAAATCTCTATGTTCTGCTTAACCTGAATTTTCGGTTAAACTGAACTGTTTGTAATTTCAAGTTAAGTGGGACGAGATGAGAAAGCATATCTAAGAAATATTATGTAAAATCAATATGAAAATAGTTTTAGCAATACACATTGTATCTATTTGATTTAATTTGATTTTTATTTTCCATAAGCTTACATTGAAACAATGATAATATAATATTATCAGCTTAAGTCGAAGAACAGTTTTACATACCAACAATCATTAGCATTATATCATTCATTTACACTGTTATCCATTTAATGATACATTTTTACAACTTACATGTTACAACTTTTCACAATATACTGTAAAATAGTGGAGAATCACCCAGTAATTCAGGCACTTATTAATTGAATATAACAATAAGGGCCTCAAAAGAATCAATTGTTTATAATACTGAAAATCAAACGTACACTTATATGAGTCGGATATGAAATATGAGTTTTTTGTTTATCAATAAGACCTTAGATGACTGGGCCCTTACCCTGGGAATTGGGCCCCCTTGCACCCTCAACCCCTACTTATTTACCCCCTCCCCCTCTCACCTCCCTCCCCTCCCCCACCCCTCGTCTTTTCATTAGCAGGACCTTCCAGGGGCTAAAAAACGCTGAGACAGCAAAATCCCTCCCCCGGCGGCCGATTGTCACACCAAAGCCTCTTTCATTTACTTCCTAATTCTCTCCTCTCGCCCACATGATGCGGACGAGACTTGAGCGATACCAACGCGAGATCTCGCGGGACTTACTTCAGCCAATGACTATTCATGTTTTTTTATTCATCTGGTAAAACTGAGCATCGCGGAGGCCGATTGGTTGAAGTGTTTTGGGGTTTAGCTTCAAAGTAACCCTCTTTAGTCACCCCCTTCTGTTTCCCCTCACCCCTTACGAAACCCTTTGTGTTTTTTAACCAGAATCCCTTGCCTCAACGCTTTTCCATGGGGACTTGAGTTCAGAATTTGTTAAAAGATCCATTGTTCAAGCGCTAAATTCCCTGGATGCACTAGACCTCCGGTTTTGAATACAAAAGGTATCAATGTCACATACACCGAGAAAAAACTCGCCGATAAGAGCGAATTATATCATATTATCGCCCATTAAAGATGCCCGCTGAAAGGGAAAGGTGAAAAAAAAACTTTCACTTCAGCGGTGGGCTAGCTCCGCGCACGTGGCGATAATAGGCGAAAAGTGATTATGTAATAGCTGAACGTGCACTAAAGATGGCGCCCTCATCCCCTAAGGGCGTAACCACAACAACAGGGACTTTTTTTCTTTTTTTATCCACTAGCCTTTTTTTCCTACTCTCCCGAGCCATTGATCAAAGTATAAACTGTGTTGGGGAAGTATGGTGAACGGGGTGAATTAGCGCGGTTTTTTCCCGGTTAGTGCTTATGGGCCATGGTACACCAGCGCGGATGTAATGTATTCGACAAGTGATTATTAACGCCCAATTATGGCTCACTTGTGTCACATGTTACAGAGGGAAGAGGTTTGCAGGTCCTATTGTACCGATACCTAGGGTTGGGGCAAAAATAATTATAGCGGGGCAAAAATTTTAATTAGTTCAGATGGAAGATAACAGAATGAACCGAATCGGTACAAACTAGCTTCAGTTGTTAGAGGGGGATCTTATGCAAGGTTTTTGTTGACGGGAATCGTCGCGCAATTCAGGTATTTTTCAGTTATATAATCGAAGATGTTCATAAATTCAAATTTAAGTTGTTTACCGTATTTTTAATAATAATTTCCTCCACACTAAACCTAGGTGGTTGGTGTAGATTTCCGTATACGAATTTTAAAAAATCTGAATTTTATTTAAAAAAAGACCATAGAATATCTCCGCTTTTATAATGGTCCTACTTCAGATCACTTTCAGTATTATAGATGATATAGGAACCTCTGATATTTCATAGATACATCGCAGTTCAATTCTTGAGTGGAAAACAGATTTACAATTTTATGGAAAGGAATTATTAGCACACCCTGATGTTTCCTCGAAATTAACAGTTTTTTTAATAATTGTTATTGATCGAAGTTTCACAAACTGTGATAGAATTTTGATATTCCTTGCCTCTATTTCCCTAAGATTTCCCCCTGCCAAAGGCTGGTCGTAGTGCCTAAATACTTCTTCGTGCATAACTATGGGTGCAATAAAGAGCGATCGAGCAGCATTTCAAAATTTCTTTATTTTTCCAAAACAAGACTTCTACCTTCTTCTTTAGGCAATGAGCAATTAAACAAATAATTAAACCATTTGAACCAATTAGAAACAATGGGAATCGGGGGGGACCAAGTTTTCCCCCTGCAAGAAACACTTTTTAAAAGTTATATTTACCCTTCTTCCAATTTTGAATTGTCTTAAATTAAAAGCAATTGACCAGCGTTCCCCATCATGCCGCCCGCGCACCTGCTGCCCTACCAGCGTCCATTGCGCGTTTTTTACCACCAGCAGAATGATGGCTACATGTTGCCATGTAATACGGCGCCCTAGTGACATGTATTATCACATGCTTTATACCATGCTGACATGGTTACCATGGCAACACGCTCTTGAGTTACCTATACCTGCCACATGATCCCTGACATGCTTTATCCTGTCTCTCATGTCAATGGATCTTTTTAGTTTTTTTTGCCCGGTGCAATATTTGAGATGATAATGGGTGAATTAGGTTACATAATGTTACCGTCAGTGTTAGGGGTTGTTGATATGTGGATGTCTAATTAATTGTGGCTCTTTAGGTCCGTTTAAACTGCATTCTCAGCTATTACGACAGACATTATCTGAAGAAATCGTTGTTTGACACATAGGACTGAGCTTATACAAGAATCTGAAGTCAAATCAGCCGAGAGAAGACGAGAGCCAGGGAATGATTTCAGCGAGTCACTGACATATGAATGTGGATATATAAGTTCTTCAGCAATGCCATAGGGTGGAATCCTTTAGAAATGTTTAGTCAAATAATTTTTAGACAAATGTAGAAAAAGTTGCAAAAAAATGTTGCAAAAGGAGGGAGTGCTAAAATTCTAACATCATTTTAGTACATTGTTTAACATTAATGTGTATAGCATTGCCATTTGGGTATTGCGTGGGTATGGTTGAAAACTCACCCAACCACTACTAACAACTACCAACGTCTAATGGGTATAGGACTTCATATACCCTATAAATTGATCTAGGGTGTTGATTGCAAAATGGGTAAATGATGTAATTAAATTAAAAATTAAATTAATTCATGCTTTGGGGAGATATGTGAGATTTAGTTTGATTGCAAAAGAGATCGAATAAATTGATTCAACTAATTATTGCGTTGCATCACATACAAAGTGATTTTTGACATGCTTGCCTTCAGACATGTGAGGGTTTTTTTCTACACGAGTTTATCATTATACTACTGACACTCAGTCATACGATAGCTGACAGGCGCTATCCCTCACATGCCTAGATGGACTTTTTTCCTGTGGTGCAACATTTGATCTGATAATGTAAGGAGGGAGGTGACAGTGAGTTGTGTTACATAATGTTACTGTCACAGGGTGTGGGGCAATATTGATATATGGTTCAGATCGTCAGAACATGTACAATCGGCAGCTTTACACATTTAGTAAATTCTACTAAACTAGACTGAAAAATGGTAAATACTTGAGTATATTTGGTATTGGGTTGATTCAAAGAATCTGGTTATATTGAACTGTATTTTGAACGTCGTTTTTTAAGTCGTAAATGTGGGTTATTTGAGAGGATTGGTGAAGGTAAATTGTACAGTTTCTAACGACTTCACTCATGTTCTCGTTACGACCTACAGATTTTTTTTGTGGCGCATCATTGGATACTGTAAGATGTGACACGAATTATGTTACATAATAGTGTCAGGGACCACATTGATATGCGGATACGTGTAATTATGCGCTTATTGATTTAATTTAGAAGTCTTTAGGGCCCTGTCATGGTTACAGGCCTTCCGTATTTGTACTGAAATCAGTACTTTGAAAACGTCAAATCTACAAATCCCACCCTTTTTTCCCCCTCCAAATTAAAAAAAGGGAGAATTTTTTTGCGGTCATCTAAATGACATATCATGTGAGGAGTCAGTTTATTGGATCATCCTAGTTCCAATAGATAGTGATTTTTGAATAAAATATTCCGTAGAAGTTGTTTAAAGCCTGTTGATGAAATTACTTTTATGATTCGGAAATAAACGGGCAAGGCAAAAGCTTTCCCCAAACCGTGAATGATTTTGAATAAAGTGTATTTAGAATAATGGATCAAAATATGATTTATAATTGCGCTAATTTATAAAGATCCAAGCAGTTGGGAAAAAAACTTATGATTCAAATAACTTTAATATCGTTTGGTTGGGTTTTTTTGCGGGGGGGGGGGCGGGGCGGAGGGGGTTCAAATATTTGACCCCACCCATGTATTATACCAAATGAAAGAAAGGAAGGCAAAAGAAAGAATATTTCAATTCAAGGTAATAACGAATGAATATACCTTGAAACTTTAGAACCGCAAGTAAATCAGTCAAAATTCCTTTATCTTTTACACAAGTTTTACTCATTGAACGACTTTTCATTACGGAGTAACAATGTATACAAGAAAATACAAAGAAATTACAAATTTAAAGGCAAGGGCATGCATGATCAAGATTTTGTCAAATTTGTGATGAACAATATTCATAATTTCCCTTGTCATAAATCAAGTAGGCGATAATTCAGATACCGTAGCTGTCAATTACAAAGATGGAGGATTTGTCTAATTCCATTAGCAAGTTTGACATGGCCAAGAAGTGTTATTCCTGCTAAAAGGAAATATTTGTAAGAAAATTGGATTTTCTGCGCATCTGCTGTTATCAATTGACTTCTTTTCACCCCTCACATGCTGGAGATTTCCTCTGTGCGCGTTCGATTCATTCCCCGGTTAATTTCTTTATTCACGTAACAAATTCCCCAGGGGACATCCTTCAGACAGACTTCCGCCTCTCAGAAGTGACAGGGGCTAACATTTCCGAGACACACTTTGAGTGACGCATGCTCAGTGACGACTTCCTTGTGGCGGCGATTTTGCGCCGATTGTCGTCTGCTATGATGAGTTTTGATGATAATCCAATTTTTGTGTGTCGTAGGCTTAGTGGGGGGTTAGGGGACGGGTGGGACCATAGAGACCGAGGATAGAGATAGAGGGACCAAGGGAGAGAGAGAGAGAGAGAGGAAGTGACCGGGAAAGGGAGAGAGATGGCGAGAATATACTAATATTAAAAAGAGATGAGAGAAAGGAATGTTGTATGTTGAATTAAAACTAAGTAGCGTATACGTATACTTCATACTCTGTGCTCTTTAAAAGATTAAAATATGACAACATATATGTATTTGTATATAGATTTGTTAGATTGTTCAGGTGGCCTGTATACGGAACTTGATAGTTCGAAGTCCGAAGTCTGAAAACTAGTCACCATGTTGGACGATATAATACATTCAGGTTTTCTGTTCTGAACAGAAAACTATTAAAAGATAAAATAGATGTCACCTGCGACTTCATATAAAAGGGCATGCCTTGTGTGCTGGTATAAATGGCCTAGCTTCAATCCTTCAACTTGCCTCAGAGTTGACACAGGGCAGGTAGGCAAAATAGTCTTGAGGGAAAAAAGGGTTCATTTATGAGAGTAAATAATCATGCAAATGAAGCTTCTTTGAAAAAAGACCGATGGAGTATTGGAGTATTGTATCCTGATGTAAACGACCATCTCCCTACTACCCTCTTTCCCCCTCCTCACCTATCTCTCTTGCTCCCCCTCTCTTTCTCTTTCTCTCTCTCTCTCTCTCTCTCTCTCTCTCTCTCTCTCTCTCTCTCTCTTTCTGTCTTTCTCTCTTTTTTCGTCTCTCTCCTTCTCTCTTTCCTCTCTCTCTTTCTTTCATTCTCTCTTGTCTCATCTCGCTCTCTCTCTCCTTCTCTCATTCTGTCTTTCTTTCATTTTCATCTCCCTGTTTCTCCCTCCCTTCTTACCCCCTCGTTTAAAGTGTTATCCCTGCTGCGCCTGCTGCATTGTATGTAAATGTCAATGAGTGTACAAGATACAGGGTTGGAGAGAGGAAGGAAGGGAGGGATGAAGGGGGTTGGAGACTAAGTCGGTGTTGTTCATTTAGCCCGGGTGGCGGCGCTAGTTGTGCGTGTGGCGGGCTATTAACAGGAGGCGCTGTGACAATGGAACAATGACTTCTGGGAAGGCTTTGCGGGGCATATGTGCTGGGGGGTGGGGGAGAGGGATGGAGGTACGGGGTGGTGAAGTCAAGAATAAGTCCTATCTAGGGCCTTGCGGGTGTTTTAGAGGGTTAAATAATGGTTATTGAGGGAGATATGTTCCAGGACGGGGTTTTTTTTTTTCAAGATTTTATTTAAACTAGGTAATACAGGTACTCCCCTCCACGGGGTTTCTCACCCGCCCCTAGCTTATTTACAGTTTTCAAGGGGGGTATTTTTTTCTCTCGTAGTGAACATACAGTATATACAAGTATAAACAGATTCGATATAATATACAATAAATACAGTAATTCTGTGTCCCTTTTGCCACTCGAATCTCGTGATGGAGTGTTAAGGGAGGTAGTGATCTAGTATCAATGGATGAAGAAAGATAGTTGTTTCGATTTTTATCAAGTCCTTTGTGCCACTCTGATCATTTAGATGGAGTGTTAAAGGCATATAAGGAATGAAGAAAAAGATTACATTAAGTACAGTGGTTGTCAATATGATATGGATGCACTCTTGTTATATAATTTGTAAGCTATATACTACTTTGCCACACAGATCAGTTTAGATTTGGTGTTAGTAGTTGATGATCGTCAGTTCCTGATGGCATAGGTTGGAAGGTAAAATGAAAGGTAGTTAGGTGGATTACTGTATGTGTGTATAGTGTGTGTTTCGGTGTGTAAAATTTTCTTATGTAAATAGTGTTTTTAGCCATGTTTTTTTATTTGATTTGAGTGCTTCAATAGTTCCAATGTTACGCTGTTTGGGTGAAAGCTCATTCCAGGCTTGTGCACACTTGACTTGGACTGTATTTTCTCCCAGTTTTGATTTAAACCTTGGTGTTATCAAGGTAGGTCCGTCGTGTATTCTTGTATTTCTATTTGGTGTGTTTGCGAAAGTGGGGTTGTTTTTTCTTTTGAAAGCTGTGTGTCTAAGATGCGTTATCCTCCTGTTGTAAAGTAGTGATATTTTGGTGTTGTTATGTAGTTGGTTGGTGGGTGTGTCGAAAGGGCAGTTTAATATTATTCTGAGTGCTTTATTTGTAATTTTTGCAGTTTGTCTAGTTTTTGTTTATGAGCATTGTGTATTATAGTGTCCCCATAATCAAAGAAGGGGATGATTCTTGTTTTGTAAATTTGGATGGCCGTTTGTGTGTCTATGTACTTCCTAATTTTATTTAGTTGGTATATTTTGTGAGCTATGGTGTTTGCTGTGTGTAGGTGTAGATGATCCTTAGATTCAAAATCGGAGAGTCAAAATCTTATTTTATCTGAGATATTGCGTGAAAAACCCCACATCTGATATCAGATTGATTGTTTGTGCATTTTTGTATCTAAAATATGTACAGGATTGCTGAATTTGGGAAAAGAAGGTCCTAAGTACACCATGATTATAGATTATGTATCCTGTAAAAAAATTCTGTGCTGAAAAGTTTTGGTTAGATTTTCTACATCATGTTGCAGCTGAGTGAGACCTTTTTATCAAATGTCAAACGTCAAAAATGTCAAAAAGTAAAAATATGTATAACTCAATTCGATATCAATCTTAATTTCCCATGTTCATTTGTCAAAAAAGTGTTTATCTAAAGATGTACATTTAATTTGATTGGAGTGTTTCCCTTTCCACACTTAAATCCTCTAACAAAATCTTGAGAATCTTAATGCTAGGTTAAAAACAAATGTTTCACAATTTTTTAATTGCACAAATACTGTGAAAAATTGTTTTTGTTTTGGAGAGATAAAAACCAGGAACCACCAACTAGTCAAGGAAAATGGGCACCGGAGGACGGAAGGGGGTAGGGGGTAAATTATAGTCTGGTAGACTTAGTGGGGGGTCTGGGGTGCTATAGAAATTAAAAGCTGAAGATTTTTAGCTAACCAGCAACAATTGGTGAAGAGGAAGGATCAGGCATGGGAGGACGGAAGAGAGAAAGCGAGGAAAATTGATGGGAAGGGTAAAAAAAAGGAAGGGATAGGGACGGGGGTGATGGGATGGTTGAATTACACTTAAGAAAATAAGCCTTAGGTAGGGTGTTAGTGGGGTGACTGAAAAGGATGACTTCGGAGGGAGTACAGGGGTTTAGAGGGGTGGGTAGGGGAGAACAAAGTGGGGGCAGAAAAAACCTTGTTACAGACCCTAAAAGCTGACAATTACGCCCTATCAGGAACCAAAATGAAGCTGAATGGCAGATCGTTATATCCCTTGGGGCTAAATCTCCCCCCTTCACCTTCAGCCTCCACCCCCACCCCCAATTTACACAAGGAAATTTTAATTTTGAAAAGACTTGCCTTGTCTAATTGAGAACGAGGCTGAGTTGATGATATGCGGGCTGGCGCGACCTCTGGCGGGGAGATCAGCAGTTACTGGCTAAATCCTCACATTGCGGCTTGTTGGCGTTAGGGCGTTTACCTCTGTATGACGTAATTTCCCATGATTTCCTAAATTGATTCTGATAAGTAGCTACAAGGAGAGTGTACCACCCGTCAGAAACCCCCTCTATCGGGTTAAATGTTCACTAAAGTAGTTATTTTAGCTGGGTGGGGACGTTGTCATGTGACATTTGACGTCATTTACGTCATTGCTGACATCGTGACCTTGTACTATCGCTAAGGATGTTTGGCTCAGGTCACCAAGACGAGTATATAATTAAATTGGCAACAAAAGAAAATATAAAACTAACTTTAAAATTGTAATTATTTGCTTATTCTTGAAGCACATAATGTACGCAAATATTCAACAATTGTGTTTTATTCCCATTATTTTATAAATGCATTTTCTTTGCCTCGAGTATGCCCTAGGTCGGATAGTATTGAACCTTAACCTTTTAAAATTTGAAAGCTTTAGATGGACCGGGGATATTATGCCGAGATATAGAACTTTTAACAAATATTTTAGATGGATTGTAAGAGGATTTAGGCAAAATCCTTTAGTTTCAAGAAGTGAATTTTTAAAGAGATTAGGTTAATAAAAATGCTCAGTACGTGATGAAGATTATACAGAATCCTCGCTCGATTTTATAGGATTTCATCTGAGACTTGAACATAGATGGCCAGATTTACTACCATTCATTTTTGGAGTTTCCAGAAATTGCGTAATTCTGGCATGAATTATATCTATAACAGATTACCTTCCCGCCCTCGATACTCCCATTATTTACTCAGCAGCCGACATTTTGTTCATCTCACGCATGCGCACAAATCCAGGGCGGGAAAGTGGAGTTTATCATTCCCGCCTTTTCTTCCTTGGTGGCGCTTTTTGGCCACCTACGCCTCTTGATTGAAATTTGGTGAAACAAATTTGTCAGTTTGATTTATGTAAGTGAAAGCGAGACTTTATTGCATATTATGGGATGTCGGGAACGCTCATGAGGCGCGGGAAGCGCTTTGGGAGTCATACTTCACCAATTACCGTCTGCTCATACAATCCTCCATAATCCCAGATTAACAAAAACCTCCTGAATCTCGCTGATTCTCGCTGCATCTAGCAAAACGCGGGGTTTAAATATTCATACCGGGGCGCCCTCCGATGGCCATAATTTTCACAAGTGTCATGAATTTTTGGCGGGAATTGTCTGCGCAGACGATAATTTATGGCTGAAAAGTTGATGAGAATTTTTGGGAGATGCATTGATGCTAATCTGGATGGAGATATCCAGGGTTAATGATGATGAATAAATACGTTAAATTATGAGTAAAAATACTTGGAAACTTTTTTCATACCTTTTACACGAGTTTTGCATCACGCACTCTGAGTGTGTATTCAGTTTGATCCTGTATCCTGATGTAAACGACTACACCACTTACGACACTACTACCCTCTCTCTCTCTCTCCCTCTCCCTCCCCCTCTCTCTCTTTCTCCTTGTTCTCTCTCTCCCTCTATCTTACTCACACCTGTCTTCCTCTTCTCTCCCCTCTTCTCCCTCCCCTCTTTCTTCTCTTCTCTCCCCATTATTTCTCCCCCTCTCTCCCCTCCCTCCCCTCCCTCCCCTCTCTCACTCTCCCCTCTCTTTCTCATCTAAACTCTTCTCCCTCTAGCTCTCCCCTAACCTCCTACTCCCTCACCCCTATATATTTTAAGGCTTCTCCCCCATCCTCCTGCTCATTCTCTCCCTCTCCTTCCTGTTCCACCTCCCCCTCTCTGTCTACCTCCTGCTCCACCTCCTGTTCCTCTCCCTTCCGCACCTCCCGTACCTCTACCAACAAAACCTATAAAACAGATATCACTGTTTCTCCCTCCGCAGCAAAACGCCCAAATGGGGGATTAGTGTAATGTGTATTAGTGACACATGCTACATGATTTACACGCTATGCTAATTGGGCCTGGATACTATCTCTACTACCCTCCTGCCCCCTCTCACCCCCCCCCCTCCCCCTCTCACCCCTTCACCTTCATTACACAGTGTTATCGCTTCATCAGTGACAAACACCAGTTAGCCTTTCCATGTGACTTTTTGATACACAACTTAAAGCTGCATTCCCAACTATTACGACAAACATTATCTTACCACATTAACTCATATTATTATGACTTGTAGGACTAAATTCATCAATATTCGGCTGCTGTTATAAGTTCATTCAAGAATCTGAAGTCAACTCGACTCGGCGGTCCCCGAAATTTTTATGAAGGTGACAGACTTGAACGAAAGTTAACTGAGAGTGCAGCTTTAAATAAACCATCCAAAGAGGGAAGCGCCAAGTCTGAAAATAAACATCAACATTTAATGTGTTGTCTGTAATTGAAAAAGTGCACTGGGTTCAATGAATATTATTGTTGAGAGGTATTTCAGGAAACAATGATCACTTTGTCTTTTGTGGTTCAGATAATCTAGTTTGACAGAAGTTCATTCTTCAGTCAACTTTATTGGTCAAGATGGAAGTATCCATTTTGTATATTTGCATCTATATTGTTCAGAATTGAGCACATACATATTAGATGTATTACATTCTTCAGTGGGAGTGTCTCTCTCTCTATCTCTCTCTATCGCTCTGTCGTTTTTCTTAATGCCGAATTACTGGGAAATTCTGAATATTTTACAATCTACTCATTTCTACCTGTAATCACTCACTCGTCTCCGACCATGACTCCCTCCTTCTCTTCCTTATTAATTCCAGCGCCCCCTCCCCCCTCTCATAATTCCTCCAATTCGTCCCCAAGACAAGTTTTTAATCATAAATCAGACAAGATGGTCGCCGCCTTTGTTGCTCCTGCTCCCTCTATAGCCTCTTGACATGCGCACAAAACAATCCTGGACTTCTTAAAAAGCGCGCGAAAATAAAAGGCTGAAAGTCGTCTGGTGTGAAAAAATGCAACTTTTGGGAATTGAAACGTGTGCGAGCACATTCTGCTGAGTATTCCCAGTTGCGTCATTGACACAGAAACCAGACGACAATTTTGGTGAACAGTTCATGAGCGGTGATGTTCCTAGGCACCATTTTGTAACTTCAGACTTGCCATGGGTTATTACACTGAGTATTATTATACTCATTGGTTATTAGCATGGAAATCTGTTAATGGGTCATCAATATTGAGGCATCTTATATACACAAAAGCGATACTTGGAAGGTTATTTTTTTATGCTATGATGGTGTTCCAACTACTTTGGAATGTTTGATTTTCAATATAGCAAAAGTAAAGTTCATAGGCTAAATAATGTAATTGTAATTTTAGGCAATATGAATGGTAACTTCAGATTCAGAATTGGACCAATACAACTCCGCTATTCCATCTACAGTAGGACGACCATCTTTATCTCTTCTAAATTAATCCTGCTTTTATTCCCACTCCTCTTCTCCTGTCCCCAGTTCATCTAGACCCCAATCAATGAACATGCGATCCTATGTCTGTGATGACATCAGCATTTTATGTGTATCACGTGGTATGACAGGCGCGCATCAGTCTACCTGGATCAAATTACCCGGATGAGGAGGCATCGTCTTCAGGAAATCAATGACGTCACGTAAAATCCGCGCAGACGACATTTCGTCTGTGGCCAGGGTTTATGGTTGCCATAGTTACATGAGCAGACGACAATTAGGTGATTACAAGTATTGGTCCATTTTTAATGTGGGGGGGGGGGGGACAGTGGGGATATAGAGCATTCTGAGGCTTGTTAGTAGGGAAAAGGGGAAAAGAAAAAAAATAATAGTATAATGATATGACACAACCTGCACCTGTACATTTCTACCGATCCTACGAATCGTTCCAATTCTAAGCTAAGTTAATACTTTGGTGAAGTTTTAAAAAGTCTTAGCTCCATCTGCAGTATAACGGGTGATATTTAAATAAAGAAAAATCTGTTGATGTGGATGGATAGATTAGAAGAAAATGAAAAGAGAGAGAGACAGAATGATAAAAAGTAAGGATGTATAAGGAGAATAAAAGGATGTATAAGGGATAGAAGAAAGTGATGACAGGGAGAAAGTATGTCATATAGAGGTTATGAGCTGGAACGAGGAAAAAGTCGGCGAAAAACGGTTAGAAAGGCAGTAAAATAATTGGAAAATATAATATAAATATAACACAAAGGTTTGCTCATATAAGTAGTCTCCAGCAGGCGTTTACCCAACTCCTTATTCATTCTTCTCAGATTGAATTCTGGGAAATGGCTGTGACCACGTGACCTGGCTAATTAGCTCACCTCCCGCACAGGAGAGCGGCACTTCCGCTTTAACCTGACACCTCTTAACAATATTACCCATCGTGCCCGTGCCTTTAATATCTATAGGTGCTGTTTAGTCGGGTATTGGCTTTTGTTGAAATATGAATGTCAATTTGGTGATTGAGCGGAACAAAGCTATACCTATTTGATATGCTGAACTGACAATTGTGCATTTTTTATGTCCCTCACCGAAGTAGTTTCAGTCATATGAAGTTTTTTTTCATTTAATGAAGTCCATTTCTTTATATAAACCCAAACACAAGTAGCTACATGCCTTATTGCCACATAGTAAATTGCTGGTTTGGTAGCATATGCAAACTCCCCTATAATGTTGTATGTAAGCTGAAACCACACCTTACACATTAGTGCCTATTAATGTTTAGTTGTTTAATTATAGGGCGGGGATGATTAAGTTAATAACACACAGATGGGTTAGGCGACGCATTGAGCCTGTTACATGTCTGACTCTAGGGTTATAGCATTACATAAAGATCGCCAGGAGGGCACCTGTGATTTCTGTGATCAAGGGAACATTCACAGATTCCCGTTGTAAAGGCCAAGACTGATTGACTGTGGGATACCTGACTGCCCATACTGCCTACTACTCTTTCCTACGCGACTCTATTTCTCACCCACCATCCCTATAGAATACATGCATTGATTGATAAACAATTTTATTTGATCTAAATTTACAAATCTTGCTAGAAGCGTCTCCTATGTAAATAGTGATTTCAATCTCTTCCATTTGCTGCATATAGTTTCACCAATATAATTTTATCCGTACTGTGAAGCCGAACGTTTTAACCTCTACCTTTCTTAGTTTATGTATGCCCATGCACATCGACGTCTGAAGAAAATGCAGGGTTTAATCGAGTTCAGGATGGCAGACATACAAGCCCCCTATTGGATTCTTCCAATGAGCCATGGAACCGTAACTGCTTTTGAAGTTGGGTTAAAGATTGAACATTGATTTGTTAAAGTGTCATTAAACGGGTTCAAAGTCACTCTTAGGACAGACATCTTTATGGATTCAAGTAGAACGCCCAAGTCTCAATTCTTTTACCCTAAGGGTGAGAGGAATTGTATAATACTTGGTGCATCAATGTGTTTAAACCGGGAGAATTATACGGGTGTTTGGGTCTGCACGCCTGTATTGGTAATACTCTGTCCGCCCACCAGACTTGTTTATTATGTATGTTGCATGTTAATTTTTAAGATTTAGGCACATTTAGGCGAGTGTTAAACTGGAACTACATTTTCCCTCCTTAAAATGGGTAAAACTCCCTAAATATTAGATTTCATTAATAAAATTAATATAAGTAAAACTTGTGCGGTTACATTTGAATAATAGAAAAGCTCATAATATTTTAGGGTTTTGTGACACTTCAAATCTCCGATTATGACTAGTAAGCCTAGTAGACCCTATGTGCTTGAGATTAGAGGGCCAACCGATTTCCCTGTTTGAACAGCTTAGTGATGCTGCATGTGCTAAAGATTGAATTTTGATTTTGAAAAATAGATACAAAAAAGAAGTTTCACTTCAGGGTCTGTCATGTCTTCCCGTTCAGTCATAAAAAAATGGATTCTTCCAATGAACCATGAAACCATAACTGCCTTTGATGCTGTGCTGAATATTGAACATTGATTTGTTAAATCGCCGATTATGACGGTAGTAATCTGACACCCATCACTGAGATAACCCAGCGGTTAGATTAGAGGGCGGAGTGAGTGTAATAAGTGTAATAATGGTGGAGAAACAGGCTGGGGACTGCTGCTGCCCCCACACGGAGTTATCTAACAACCGATAGGTCTGTACAACCTCATGCAACAAGCGCTAAGTGATTAATGGCCGTGGTTATAATCTAATAACCACATTGTGATTGACATATGCTGCATAATTGGTGCACGGGGGCAGGGGATGAAGAAATGATAGGCTGGGTGGTTAGTTGTTATGTGAAGGGAGTCGGGGTCGGTCAGTGGGTCGTCTTTAGTTACATAAAGGTTTCGAAGTCAGAAAATCCAAATTCCCCATATGCAACACAATTCTAGCTGCTGTTTCAATGAATATCTCCATTTTATACTGCCCTATACTCATCAAATTCCACCATTTATAATCCAATTTCGACAAAAAGCTCAAGAAAATTTTCAAGATCTGATTGACAAAACATTTTAAAGAGGTAAAATCTCAAAAATGCGATTCTTCTGGTCATTAAATTGTTTGTTTTTACATCAGTTTAAAATACATTGTACATGTAGTTGAGGCCCTAAATATTAAGAATTCACTCTTTGTCCCAAATTGTTCAGTATTTCTGGTCTGACCCCTACGTGCATCCCTGCATCCCTGCTATTGGCACATCTGGAAATAAATGTTACAAGAATACTAGACATTGCCTAGGCTACGCTTGTATGAGCAGATTTTTTAGAGGATTTGTGGCTTATATTTGTGTTTGTAACCATACTGGTGGTAACGTGATTATCTCCATACCTCTCCATGGTAACCTACCATATTCCCCAACCTTGACCTTGGGGTCACACTTCACTGGTTTGACCCACAAAATATTTGGGTTGGTCTTTTCAATCGCTAGAAGGAACAACGTTAAACTAGGTAAAGTTAAAAGGGTTTCATGGATTTGATCATGTGATCAAATATCATGAAAACTCAAATTGACTCGGGACCTTAACTTATTCCTAAGTTTAAGAACATTTTTTTGTGCCTTTATTTTTATTTACCAGCTGTATGAGGTCATCCCCACATGATTATGTTCTTTCTCAATGAAAGCTTACGTTTAAGTATATTCACATTGCAACAACCAATAAAGACAAATATAGGCCTATATCACAACTTATCCTATTCTAAATTACGTTTTGTATAAATTTACCCAGACGCGCCCTATTTTTCATCTTGTTTGCAACATTAAATATTTAAGAAACTAGAAAAATTCTGAAATTTGACCAAAAAAAGTATTAATTATCACATTGACTAGACCCCCATACAA
This sequence comes from Sthenelais limicola, assembly GCA_942159475.1. Classification (NCBI taxonomy): domain Eukaryota; kingdom Metazoa; phylum Annelida; class Polychaeta; order Phyllodocida; family Sigalionidae; genus Sthenelais; species Sthenelais limicola. The sequence goes on along the minus strand of OW804097.1, from coordinate 61,415,267 downwards.
GGCATATACCCCCTCCCCCTCCCCACACACCCTTCACCCTTTACCCTTCACCCTGCGGCTGGCGTTCTTACTGGGCCTCACTTCAGGGGTCCGCCATGAGACGAGAGGTTAAAGAATGAATGCACGGCTCAAAGGAGGATGACTTAACCTTACCCCAGTCCTCCCCAATGGAAGGGTTAAAACCACAAGTTTGCACCCTGACCCTCCATGTTGTTACGTTTCCATGGTAATGTGTTTGTGTAATGGAATAAAGTGGTGAGCGATAATAGGTGATTTGGGCGGAACGGCGACCGGAAGCTGCCGTTGGCCATACGGGAAGGCAAGGGATGATGGGTAAATGACCTGTTATAGAGGGGTTAAGAAGAAGAGGTTGAAAAAGTCAAATCCCTCATAACTGGGGTAAAGGTTTGGTATTGTTCGTCGCTCTCCCTCGGTCATTGTGCTGTGTCATGGTGAGCGATATTACATGCTTTTTGGCAGACAATGGTTGACATGTTGAAGCGGTAGGGGGCGCGCGTGCAGGTTTTTATGTGTGGATATGAGAGCTGAGGTTTGGACTCGTGTGGCGATGAATGGATGGGGTAGGGTGGGGGTGTAGGAGGGAGTTCATCTTTAGATAGATGGGTGAATTCTTTATTGCATTTAAAGCGTACAGTGGGTAATAGGCATACACATTTTGAGTGAATGTGAGTTCTTCCAGAGTATGTCTTAACAGAGTAGAACAGGGTTTTAACCTGTGGTGAAGTTGTACATGTCTTTAAAGTTAGTTTAGTTAACTGTATGTATATAATTGTATAAATAAATGTGAAATCTGAAAAGTGGCTTTCATGAATGAAACAAAATTGATAGTTATCGCATAGATTTGCTCTCATTGTGGAATTAAAGGAGCCGAAATGGTTGGGATGTGTGCGTTTTCATTTACAATTATGGATGGCAAATTTTCTTTAGTTAATAAATCCCCTCCCCCTCGCCCAACTACCCCCACCCACTAATGAGTGCCAACAAGAGTGGAGGTGACATAAAGAAGTGTTAACTCTTCTTATTAAGCTCACATTACTCTAGTTCACTATTTGTCCACTGGTATCCTCCATAATGGTGTACCGTGTATCATTTACCAGGGGCAAATATGCACTGCCTTATACTACTCACTGTCTAGGAGTGTGAGTAGTGTCAGCAATTGGCGGTTTGAACGTCAATATGTGTGGTGTTAGCTTTGTTAATTTAAGGCTAAGGGCGTCAGAAGATAAACAATTGGTAGCTCACCACATCTAGTCAATTCTGCTGTATTACGTTTAAGATAAAACGAGCTTCCAAATATAGTTCCACAGAAGAACAATTTTTTTAATCAAGGCAATATCAAAGATATACTTAATATTTATCATTCGTCAGCCTAGTTTTTAGCAGAATTAAAGGTGAAAAGCTACCATTTGTACATTTTCTAACGCATAATTTAACCATTTACAAGCATTTGTGAACATGTACACTTAGTATTTGAATTAGTATCCTAGTTTGAATTTCCATCAGATATATGTATTTAGTGAGAGGCTAGATATAAGCTTCAGTAATATTGCTTTAATTTTTTTTCTAAATCGAGACATGTTTAAGATCTATGGGAAGTAATCACTTTGTTGACATCCATCGATTATGTCAATTTCAACCAGGACATGTTAATTAAAACGGAATACCACGTGACACAATTGAAGCTCGCTGATTGGCCATCTATCACTCGTCTTACTGAAGACTGAAGGTTTTGTGTGTATAACCACCCACGTGTTTGGCATCTAGCCAATCGACGTCATGGGCGTTCCTACGTCATATCACGTCATAGATAACATCTAGATAAGACTAAAAGTAATCCTGAAACTGATCCGTCTTTTACCGCCAACCAACAGCAGGTTCCTTTCCCTTTACTCTGTGGTAGATCGGGTTTTCACGCAGCACGCCCTCGCTTCAGTTGGGAGTGTGTCCTTAAAACTTGGATATCATATGGGCGGAGTTCTTGTGGATATTTTGATTAAATAATGTTTTTAAACTTAGTGTTCATTAAAAGCCAAGAGAAACAAGCATTGAGATGCACGAGGATTTTGAGGAAAGGAATACATATTAGCTTTTATTTGGTGGCTGGGCCATATTCAGTTGGAATAAAATCTTATGAATGAAAAAACTTGAATTTGAGGAAATATTCCTTTAGGGTGCTAGTATATCTAGCCCTATAATTAAGACGGATCTTTAGATCTAGCATTTAATGCAGCTGATCCCATTTCTCATATTATGTCTTCTCAAAGTATTTCTTCTCACATGATAATGAATAATTATCATTATGTATCCAAATTTACCCCGATCATGATTGAATATCTTTGCTGTGTGGACAACCCAAGGACAGCGTGTTTGTATTGATGGCATCAATCCATCCACAGGCATGTAACATTGATCTGGGATAAAAAAAAATCTAGAGAACGTTTTTTTTTAGCAATTCCCTTGCTCGCTACAGAGACGTATTTAACAAGTGTTAGAAGTGCCCCCACTGCAGTCAGTGCCTCTAGCGGCGAACCACTTGATTATACCAGTGTGCCACCTGGTGGAATCACACCGGAGGGGGGCTGTGTCAATAAGGTAAGGGCCGGGGGGAGGCGTGACGCTCGCTTGAAGAGCCAGCCTAGCTTTGGAGCATCGGGCGGGAGGTACAATAGGGATTTATTAGATAGGAATCGGAACGAGTGAGGCGGAACATTGAGGGAGCGTGGCGGGCGACGTTACGTTACGTTAACGAGACGTCCGCGTGACGTACGCTTTTGACAGGTATGGGGGTGATGCAAGGCAGCTTTTTGTGTCCTGGATTGTTTATTTAAACAATCTTTACACCCTCAAAATTCTGTTTTTTAACCTTAAAATCAGATTTCGATTCTCCCACCTAGACCAACAACACAGATCAACTTCCCTTTCGCTCTTGTATCGGAAAACTGATACTGTTCACTTTTTTAATCGTTTTTGGAAAATTGAAATAAAATTGTTGACTTTTTGAAAGATTAGTGAAAGGATTAAAGTGTTATGTAATGTGAAAGTTGATGTGTAGGTGGCAGGGCGGGATAGAGGAAAGCCCGCGGGGATCATGGGGGTGTGTTGTTTTATTTTGTCATTCAACTCCCGCTTTTATTCTCCAAGGTCACGACACCATCACGACATCATACACGACCCACTTACGGCTGCAGACAATCGGTTCGTGAATGCGGTAAACTAGCTGCGTTAAATCAAGGGTTCAGTCTCAACTCTGAATGAAAACTCGCTCCCCCAGAGGTCATAAAAAACTTATTGTTAATGAGAATTTTACGACTTGTAAACCGGGGGTTCTCCACATAAAAAACTCCTCGCAGTCAACTCAGTTTCCATCGGCTGGTATTCAGGAGGTTTTTTATGGTTTAATTAATTGTGAGGAATACCAATAGAGTGCGGGGAAAAGGGTCTACAATTCTATGCTGTGGTGTAGCGGGTCCTTTGTGTGTTTTCTCTCGTGGCATTCAATTTATTGTTTGGATTTCAAAAGGGTATCGAATAGTATTTCTCTATCATGGTTTATTGTATAGGAGATATGCTTTTTTCATATTTTGAATGTTTAATCAGAAATGTATGATAACAAAGGAGAGCGAATTACCAGTTACTTTTTTAACCTAATTCTATTTACAATACTTTTTTTATCAAAAACGGTATCTTCACATGAGCGTTTACATCTACTTTTTGCTGAGAGCTATAATATTATTGGATAATTGAAAAAAAGTAGATGAAAAGACCTACGGTGCTCTTTTACAGATACATATATATATATAGGACTTTTCAGAGCGATGATAACCATGTCTCCATTGCATGTAATTGGTTATGGTTCAAATGACAGCAATGGGTACACTTAACATTACATTGTTTACTATATTTCTAAGTGTGGGAGAAATTCGAGCAGTATTTTATACTGTTTAAAAGCTGGATCTGCTGATTTGTACTCAAGTTCATCACACTGCCACCTAGTGTTGATGAGCAGGCCTAAATGAGATATCTTCCCGGAACTAGCTCGGGCAGTTACTTCCGTTCGCTTGGGGCAGCAAGAGCTCTTTTTGGGAGCTCCGTCTTTGCAATACTATTTCCTTCGATTTTGGATTAACTTTGCTTTACAGGGAAGTATATATTTGTGTGGCACAACCTGCGAAGTTCAGTCTTAGCGGGATTCAAAGCTTTTAGCTGTGCCGGAGGAAGTTTTTATAAAAACTACTCCAAAAGAACAGTTGCGTCGCAACGTGTTAACGGCTCCCTCGCCACGTGTGTGGCTTCAGCGTTCCACTCGTCGTTGGACATCTGTGAGAACTTTCTGTCCTGCTGTTGAGCATCAAAGGACTAAAACATGGCTAACAATAATAAGGTTAAGGAGACAGCCAAGGATAAGAGGGATCGAGAGAGATCCGAGAGGGAAGCTAAAGAGTTGGAAGCCTTGAAGCTGAAGAACGCCGCCAAAGAAGCGGAGAAAGAGAAAGATGGCGACGGTAGCGTCTTGGATTCGGATGATGAACCCGAACCGTCAGGCTCGGGCTCTGGGTCTCAGGCAAAGCAACCCTTGTTTGATCTATCAGGCTATGTTGGAAAACTGAGCGCTGAGGACCGTGTGAAATTTAATAAGCAAGTTAGGGACATGATGAACCCAGAGGCCAACGAGGAAGAAGGTGAAATCGTTGAGGAAGGGCCGGACGAATTTATCAATAAATTCTTGCAAGAGGTAACGAAAAGGGAGGATATAGGCCACCCAGTCAGTCCCAATATCGTTAAGATAGTCAAGGAGTTAACGGAAACTCCCATGAATTTCTCGTCGCTGGACAATATTAGGAAGCAGTTTCCGCGCCCGGAAAATCTAGATCAGATTAAAACACCTAAGCTCCCGACTAAAGTCAAGGAGTTGCTTTCTAAAGAGCACAAGGAGAATGATAAACTGTTGAGCAGGGCTCATGACAATCTCAATGTGGTGATGGCGATCATTGTGGGAAATATGGATTTAGTGCAGGAGGATGCACAGGTGAATGCAATGGCGTCAACGGTTTTTCAGACCCTGACTAATGCGCTCACGATGACGCTTAAAGCTTCGCAAGACATCACTAAGGCCCGTAGAGAGGTCCTCAAGGTGGATACGGCCTCAGATATGAAAGAACTGTTTGGAGATGATAATCCAGCCACGCCTGAGTGTTTAGCGGGCGGAGATGTGGCAACAAAGATCGAAAACCTTAAGAAGCAAAACAGGTTTTTCGCCATGCTCAAGAAGGAACAACCGAAACCTCAGCAAGCTCAAACGCAGCAGAGGGGAGGGGGACCTTTTAAATTCAAAGGACGTGGATTTAATAGTGGTTTCAACAATAGCAAATTCCATGGTGGCCGTGGAAACTGGCAAGGAAACAAGCCTTATGATAACAACAAGCCGAAACGTGGAGGATTTTCGGGAGGTGGTAGAGGAAGCCACACCAACTCCACGCCTTCCGGGTCGGGTTTTCCCGCGAAGGGGACTCAGCAGTAGAGTCGGGTCCCCGTGTCGCCCCTTCTGAAGCCTCGCAAAAGGTAAAAACTACTTTTCCCTCTCTGTTAAATCCTGATCTATTTATGGCAGGGAACACTAAAAACTGTTTGGGGGAATGGTGCAAGATAACGTCAGATAGATTTATTCTAGACGGGGTCTCAGGGACCAAATTGAATTTGATTAGGAAGCCAGTGCAGCGTAGGGAACCCAGACCGCTTAGGCTTAGTGAGAGAGAACTGGACATCGTCCAATCAGAAGTCAGGAAACTAGAGCGGAAGGGGGTCATAGTTGAATCTGAACCTGAAGAAGGTCAGTGGATCAGCAATGTGTTTTTGCGACCTAAGCCGAATGGTGACTTCCGCCTGATTTTGGATTTGTCGGATCTTAACAAACTAATAGTGTATGAACATTTTAAGATGGATTCGCTTCAGTCAGCCATGGACATCATGACTGAGGGGTGTTTTATGGCATCAATAGATCTGAAAGACGCCTATTACACGATACCAGTGAGAAAGCAGGACCGTAAGTTGCTTAAATTTAGATGGAACAACCGCTTGTTTGAATTCACGTGTACGCCCATGGGACTCGCACAAGCCCCGCGCTTCTTTACCAAATTTCTCAGACCAATTTGGGCCTTTATGCAAAGACAAGGTTACACTTGTTTCGGGTACTTAGATGATTCGTTCATTATGCATGAAAACTTGGAAGATTGCAGACTTTCGGTAGTGTTGTTGGCGGAACTGTTCACCAAACTAGGGTTCACGGTACATGCAGGGAAGAGCCTGTTTGAACCACAACAAAGAGTGGTATTTTTAGGATATAACTTAGACTCGATCAGAATGATCGTTACCCCTACAGATGAGAAAATCAGGAAGTTTACAGATTTAGCATCGAGATTGTTAGGAAAGGGGCCTTTTCCTATTAGACAGGTAGCACAGTGTATTGGAGTGCTAATCGACCTCACAAAGGGGGCTGAATATGGGATGTCCCATTATCGCAAACTGGAAGAAGATAAAACAAAGGCGTTAAGACAAACAGAGTCGTTCGATGGGCCAATGTCCTTATCGCAAGAAGCGCTAGGGGAACTCACTTGGTGGTTAAATTATCTACCAGGGGCCAACAGGAGAATTTGGGAAAGAGCTCCGTTCCACACGCTGATTACAGATGCGTCAAATTTAGGCTGGGGTGCCACATGTGAGGGAACCTCAACAGGAGGAAGGTGGGGTCTGCAGGAACAATTCCTTCATATTAATGCGAAAGAACTCTTAGCAGTGTTTCTGGGACTGAAAAGTCTCCTTAGGAGAGCATGGGGATGTAAGATCAGATGCGAGAGTGATAACACTACAGCGGTTGCATATGTTAACCATTTGGGAGGCATGAAGTCGATACAATGTGACGCCATTGCTAGGGATCTCTGGCTTTACTGCCAGGAGAGATGCATTTGGCTGGTAGCGATTCATGTGCCAGGTGTGGACAATGAAGTAGCAGACTTTGAGTCGAGAAACTTTAGAGAAAACTTAGAATGGGCATTACCAGGGGAGGTGTTCCTTGACATTGCACAGAAATGGGGTCCGTTTAACGTGGACTTATTTGCTTCGAGATTAAACTTCAAATGCCCAACCTACTGTAGCTGGTACCCGGATCCGGGTGCAGCATTTGTGGATGCCTTTGCAATTAATTGGCGGCCATTTAAATTCTTTGCCTTTCCTCCTTTCAGTGTCATCGCACGAACAGTGCAGAAAGCGAGGAAGGAGCAGGCCCACGGAGTGCTAATAACCCCAGACTGGGAAGCACAAAGCTGGTTCGGCCTGCTAAAAAGACACAGCCAAAACAGAAGACCACTAGGAAACATCCTCCTGTCCAACCCGGCGTCAGGAGAGCAGTGGCGAATCAGACTTGCAGCATGGAAGCTGTAAGGTCGCACTGGCTGAGGTCTGGCCTGTCAGAGGGGGCGACCAGAGTCATGATGGCCTCATGGAGAAAAGGTACCATCTCTCAATACGATAGCTCACTTAAAAAGTGGGATGCTTTCTGTTTGGAACAAAACGTAGAGCCTACAGAGCCTAACGTCAACAGGGTAATTGAGTTTCTCCTATCACTTCACAACAAAGGCCTATCACACTCGGCAGTAGGCACCGCACGATCAGCCTTGTCAAATTTTTTGTCTCTTACCAATGATCAACAAAAGATGCTGGGAGAGAATGTGTTACTCGGGAGATTTATTAAAGGATGTCACGAACTAAGACCTCCTAAGCCTAAGTACAAGTCTACTTGGGACATAAACATTGTGTTTACACTTTTCAAGAAATGGGATAGAAACAGCAAACTTTCTATGAAACATTTATCATTTAAACTCGTCACACTTTTGGCTATTGTGACGTCACAGAGATGTCAGACTTTGCATGCTCTGAAACTGTCAGGACTTACCTGGGAAGACGAGGGTTTCATTTTTGCACTTGACAAGCCAATGAAGCATACCAGGGAAGGTCATTCACTGGACTATGTTAGAGTGAAACATTTTAAAGAGGACCTAAGGATTTGCCCAGCTAGGTGCCTCAGAGTGTATTTGAGGAGGACTGAATCCCTCAGGAAAGGAGAAGATCAGTTATTTATCTCCTTCGGAAAATTAAAAAATAAGGTAGCTAAGGACACCTTATCTAGATGGATCAAAAACGCGTTGAAGTTGGCGGGAGTCAACACAGACGTTTTTAAGGCACACAGTACTCGTGGTGCCAGTGTTTCCAAAGCGGTAGCACTCCAGATCCCAATAGGTGCAGTGTTGGAAAACGCAAGGTGGACCAATGCTGTCACATTTGGGAGATTCTACAAGAGAGATATCGTTACTACGCCAGACGTAGGAACCGCCCTCCTTATGGGAGCGACGGACTCTTCTCATCATTAATTAAGGTATCTATCATTATGGTAGTTTCTGTCTCAACTGGGAGCTTCATAGTCTCATTTAGGCCTGCTCATCAACACTAGGTGGCAGTGTGATGAACTCCCCAAGTTAAATGAGGCTTACCTTGGTTAAGATGAAGTTTGACTAGGAGTTCATTAGATGTCTCCTAGTGTGATGAGGGACTAAATGCCCACCGCGGTACCCACCCTCTTTTTTCACTTGGTCACTGTTCCGTGACTGTAGGAGGTTATTTGGATCACAGTTACTTCCGCAGTCTCGACAGAAACCGAACTTTAAAGACTGCCCGAGCTAGTTCCGGGAAGATATCTCATTTAGTCCCTCATCACACTAGGAGACATCTAATGAACTCCTAGTCAAACTTCATCTTAACCAAGGTAAGCCTCATTTAACTTGGGGATTATTCATTATAAAATTCATTATTCATCTAAAATTATGAAATTCTCAAGGAATTTCTCACACTTAATTGGCACATGCGTAGTGGGCATTTTCTATACTTAGACATATGGATATAATGACGTCCCATGACAGGTGCCCTCCTGGGTGCTAGTGTCTCCACCTATCGGGCAGATAATGAGACACTGGTGGGTATATCCAAAGAGTATCTATAATTAACACCACACTCTCCGGTTATTGTGAGAGGTCGTAAATACATTTAGTAATCAAGCCTGCATTGCCCTTCCGTATCAATCAATTGTTTGATTATATCCTAAATATATTTAGTTCCCATCAGTGTCACTTATTCCTTATGTCAAGACACTTTACAATGAATCAAATAATTCACTTTTCCTGAATGCTTCATTTTTCTAATAATTGAAAAGAGTAGGATACAGTCTAGGCCTCTCAGACCAGATAAGAATAGTATGTCAGTAATTGGACGCCTAATGCGCTAATGACCTTCCTGGTCCGGGAGTAGGCATCCTATAATCGGATTTTAATGGCATTTTGCGGTTTGGAGCGAGAGGTTTTGTCTCAGGTTGGAGGGACTTTCTCAACTCTGAGCCTACATCTCTATCTCTCTATCTCTCTATATATCTCTTTAGCTTGATTCCTCTCTCAACCTGATTTGAGTTAATGCCCAAATGTTGCAAACCAGCTAAATATCTCCTTACCAGAATATTAACGGTAACGGCAGGGAGAACTGGATGAAATCTAGATGTCAGTATGTCTGTTTATATGTACTGTTCAATTCGATAAATAAAGTAGTTCTTATCTTATCTTATATATTTGTTTTTTTTAATTGAAGCAAGGGAAAAGGGAAAAAATGTCTTGCTCCCCTTCCCCCTTCCCAGCCGCGGCTATTAGCAGAACCACTTAGTGACCAATCAGGTGTTGGCCGGAAGTACCATTGCCATCGCCGTAATGCGCATGCGCACACTTGGGGCGGTGCATTAGTGTTGGGAATGGTCGCTGGAGGCGCGCTAGTGGACACAACATTAACAATGTTAACTGGACGTTTGACATGATTAGCCTAGCCCCCCCTAGAGTCCGGCAATGTGGGGGTGATGGACCCAATTGTACTGTCCACTGCTCGTAATGGTCACTTATGGCTGCTTAGGGGGTGTAAGGCAACGGTCAACATGTGTCAAACGCTGGTCTCTTGACCACTGGACACTGTAACTATAACAAGGGGTGTTGGTTATACCCCCTACTCCATGCCCGACCTTTGACCTTTTCCCAACCTTAAACAGGGGGTGGAACTTGAAGCGGTTGATCTTTAGATAAATCAATTAAAATATTAGAACGTATTAACGCATTAGCCAGCAAATTAATATAACTTTTTAATTTTTTGTATTAAATATTTCTTAGGGAAGAGTTTTTATATGTAGGTGGGATATGGATATTTTCCACAACCCACTTCCAATGACATGGGCAGTAGTTAAGACAAACCTACTATTGTCCAATTGTCAAGTATTTATTGCCCATTATGGCAGGATATGTGTCAACACGCCCATTGCAACTGGTGCACCCATTGTGACTCCATTGTGACAGCCACAAAATGTTGACAGTCATATTTAAACTCCATTAAATCATCAAAACTCATAAATCTGGCTAAATTGTGGGAGTTACTGGGGCTGGTGGTATTCGAGAACCCATGCAGTGAAGCATGAAATACATTAATTGAGGTTGGGTGTGTTTGTTGAGCTGTCAAATGCTCATGTCTCAATTTTCTCCCAACAAGGTGTGACGTCACTATAGGAGAACATTTGCCCTCGCTCTCATATCAATGTCACGTGTCAAAGATAGCACCTGATTGTGACAGCGGTGAAAGTCTAGTGTGTACTCAAGAGAAAAAGCTGGAAAAATAAACAAATTCCTCCCACCCGTTTTGTGTGAGGTGGAGGGTGGACCCTTTTCATCCATCGCTCTGTGTCTCTGTCTCTCTCCCCTCCCTCATTCTTCCCTTTTCCCCCCCTCTCTCTCCCTCTTTCCCCCTCTTTCTCCTCCCCCCATCTGCCCATCCCCCCATCCTCTCTCTCGTTTTTCTCTTGCCCCTCTCTACAGGTGTCTCTTTTCTCTCTTCCTCCTCCCTCTCCCCTCTTTCTCTCCCCCCTCTCTCTTCTCTCTCTCCCCCTCTCTCTTTCCCCTCTCTCACGTTTCTTCTCTTGCCTCTCTCTCTTTTTCTCCCCCCCCCCCCCTCTCTCTCTCTCTCTCTCTCTCTCGCTCGTTCGCTCTCTCTTGCTGTTTTCACCCTGTCTCTCCTCTGTCAGTTCTTTTTATCCTCAGTGAGTCGCCTCACTTCTCTCCCCTTCATGTCACCTTCTCTCCCATCCCCCCTCCACGGTACAACCTCCCAACACACCACAACTCCAGTGAGACACCATCTTATACCACTCACCACTCCACATCAAAGCCCTACCTTTACCCCACAGGGATACCACCTCCCCCACACCCTACCTTTGATCCTCTCACTCACTCAATATGTCTGATCATCCACAGTTAATCCTACCCCCTGCTGACCACAACTGACTACTGACCACTGTCCAGCCTGGGTGAGAGGTCACACATAAGTGCCCCCGCCCTGTGCTATATGGTATAGAGGTGTAGCGGCGCGTGGCTAGTGGGTATAAGAGAAGCCCCATAGGAGTTGTTAGCGGGATGGCCTCCGTGGATGCCCTCAGGGCAAGGGCAGGTGCCCTCAGTAAGTGATACAATGATGCCAGTATTCAGTATTTGTAGAACTGAGATCAGTATCTTTGAAAGCTTCCTTAGTTTAACCACTTATAACAACCAAATGTTGTCAAAACTTTCTAAAATCAAAATTGGGGTCATCGAAGTGTTTGTCTTTAAATCGGTTTAAAATAGATAAATAAATATAAATATTTATCAGTATTAAATCGGTTTAAAATGTGTACAAATGTACCAAGCAACATTTCTTTCAACTTGGTGATGTCCCAGGTCTGTCAAGGCTGCAGATCTTGAATGTCTTAGAGGCGCCTAATGGGCTGGAAACACGGCAAGACCTCTGCCGCACATATATTCACTCAAGCTGAAGGTGTGAAGCCCCATAGGAGCTGTTGAACGATGGCCTCAGGTCATAATAGGCTCTTTTAGTGTGTGGTTTATGTCCTTGGTATTTACAGGTTAACTAACGTGTTGGTTGACGGTACGCGCGAGTTGCGCAGCGATGATTTTAGTGACTGACGACAACGATTGCCATGACTACTTCAAATTAAACCATATGTGATAACCTCATGTCACATCCAATGCGTATATGATAAAAGACTGTATATAAAAGTACATTTTGCCAGAAGAATCGCGAAAAATGTCATTAAATGAGGCTCATTCATTCATTATGACATTTTCACATGGTTCTCTAAAGCTGATTGGGCAACTTTCAAACTTTAAGATACTCAACATCTTCTATATATTGCTTTGTGTGTTTGGGTGGGGGTTCATGAAAATTAACTTAGTTTAAATTATACGGCACAGGTAGTAGAGGCCCTAAATAATAAGAATTCACTCTTTTTTTTTTTTTACAAAAAACACCTGCTTTCACATTGGATAAAACAGACTGTGCTAAAACGTGGTCTAGGAATATTTAATAAACTAATGTATAATTAAACAGAATGTAACTTCCTCAGTCACCTCAAAGGGCCCACTCCCATAACTTGGGCGTGGGAGTATTTAAACTAAAAGCCCTTGGGGGGTAATGTCCACACCCTCTCCTCTCCTGTGTGTGTAACTTACCTGTAACCCTATCCTACCTTGTGTCGGCGGGAAATCTTAGAAACGCAGCGGGAACGCGCAGCAGACGCCAAGCTTTGTTACCAAGGAAACGCCCCCGGGCTACATATAAGTACAGAGACAGTGTACCACCTTGTAGTATACTACCCATCCATGAAGTATCTCATCAAGGCTATTCTCTAATTAACAATACACCTTCCTTTATCAATTCCCGCCCTTGTTGTGGTGGGCCCCAAACCTGGATAATGAAAGATCAATAGAGGAAAGATGCTTGGTTGCTATGGTGCCTGGTTGCCAAGGTGAGGTATAAACAGAGAGCTCACAACAGGTACAAAAGGTGGTCTCCTGCTGGGCGGAGGGAGGGAGTCAATTACTTGGATGGGTTGACAGGAGGGAGGATAGAGGACGGGCAGTCAGGTGGAAAATAAGACATTGCTGTTTGTCGGTGTGGGGTGGGGCAGAGAATGAAGGGAGGTATACCTTCTTAGAATCCAATAATTTATTTCAATTCCCGTATTTGAACACTGATAAATATTAATACAAATATATGATTTACTGATAGGGAGAGGTGGGGGATGCGTGGGCTCTGTCTCCAAAAGGGTAGGGAACATTTTTGCAAGATTTGACTGAATTATGTGTGTATTTCATGTAAGGAAGCTGAGAAAAAGCCGTCTTCTAAAAATTATTTTTATCCCAATTTATTTGCCAGTAAATGTGCAATGTGGTTATTGTTGAGGCTCAGAAACTTTTTTTTTTAGACTCCAATGCAATTGCCCCCCCCCCCTATTAAAATATAATACGCTCCTTAAAAAGTTTTGATCGTCTTGTAAAAAAAAATCCCCTACAAGTATTGGGGAATAACGTGGGGGTAGGGCCTAGGGGGTAAAGAGGTGAGGTGGGGGTGTTGAGGGACTTTGGGTGGGAGTTAAGTTCATTCAAACAGAACCCTATTCACAGGGGGTGAGTGTGGTACCTCTCCCTCAGAACCAAAAGAAAAAAATCCACTTCAAACACTTCGCTGTTCTTTTGATGACGTCCTCCGAGTCTTTCAAGAATTGTATCCAGCATTTGTCTGGCGAGGCAAGCTTGTAAGTTTGTAACAGCATATGGCAGTGCGAGGCAAGAGAGGATGCTTGGCTGCGCGCGCAGCTGCTTACAAGCGGAAGTGATGGTTTGTGCGGCAGAAAATTGCCTCTTGTTGTCAAAGGCTTTTATTTAGTTGTTTGCATCGCGGAGTGATTTGTTTGGTATCTGTGAGCTTTAGAGTCGTACTCTCTTTAAGTAGTTGATAATAGGGGGATTTATTGCTGACATTTTCAATCTTTTTAAAATTAAATAACGGGATATGGGATGATTAATGTCAGAATTGGACTAGAATTTTGTTCAAATTAGAACGGTTAGAACTGATAGAACTTGTCAAATAAATTTGGATACTAATAATACAAAATTTGGTTTAAAAGAGTTTTTGCCATCGACTATTTTTTCATTGCCGCTATTTCGATCCAATAGATTATGGGAAATTGAGTAGTTCATGATCACAGTCAGATCTGTCATTAACTTGCTGATGGAATTATAATCCCTGATTTATGTGTAGCTTTGGTATAATTATGAATTTTGTTTTAATGGAGCTTTGATATCATGGATTAAAGTCCGGAATGTGCATGCCATGTTAATAACATTTTATTCAGGGATGATATAATCACACACTTTTTAATAACTTTCAAATACTTTTAAAAATTACATTTTAAAATCGCACTGATTTTAATGCAAACACTTATTTATTTACCCCCACCCCCTCCTTCCTACCTATAAAAATCGAATGATTATGACCAAATAAGTTAATTAATGGGGAAAAAACCTGCCCAGAAAACCCTTAATAAGTACATTTCTCTTGTTTTTAACAAATATTGTTACGAAATAACCTAACAACAAACAAATTAAAGGTATAGTTTCTACAAATAAGTTTTCTTTTAGCCTAATACAACCCCGCTATTGTATGTGTATGCTATCAGCGGGACTTCCATCCTACCCGCTCTTCTCTGTAGGAGGTACATAATTAGCGTGGACAGTCAACTGTGAAAAAACAGGCCAAAGGGAACTTGAACAACAGATGAGTGACAGAAAAAAAGTTACAAGTGGTCTTTTTAAGTTTGTATCCACACCAATATGAACAAAATAAAAATTCTGGGATTGGGACTGGAGAGTGAGCGAGGTGCAGAGTTGACTGAGGACAGTATGAACTTCACTGAAGTTATACAATCCTTACGTCTTCATTATTCTTGTTATTTTGTTGTATTATTTCACTAGTTATTACTGTCATTACTACTTAATAATTAGTATCAAATGGAAATAAAAAGGCGATGTTATATCAACTTTTTCATCACATGATATCATTTATCTTCTCTTTATTGGTTTGGGCGCAATCTGAATGCCTGATAAAATATATTTCTTTGTGATGTTATCGAACTGAATAAATGTAGTATACATGCGTCTATTCCATATACAATTAAGGTATACAAGAATATATTTCTGATCTGACAAATACTTAGCAATTGGATCTTATAGTTTAATCTACATTTAATGTATCCCAGAAATCCTAAAAATCAAGAATAATAACACCAATGTTTAAATAGTCTAGAAAAAGTAACTGATTGTGTTGGTATGTACATTCATTCTAATTTCTAGACCATCGAGCTAGTTAGATATTGTACAGTAAAAACTACTTGGGTCAGTCTCTTTATTGTTCACGTTCCTTATACTATATAATGACACCTCTTTAATCCGGACATTATTTATGGACAGTTGATCCCAGTCCTTATGGTGTCCTTTAGGCTTTACAGAGAGATTTAACTGCACTTATGGAAAACCTGAACTAAATGTAGGTAAAATATAATAGGCCGACTTATAAACCAATAATTCTCTAATATTCTCACTTAACCTAATACCCACTTCTCAGTTCGCTAACACTCTTCCCCTTCCCCATTGCCTTTACCGCCAGCTGTTTTGACAGGGACTGTTGTCCAATGTCTGCATTGTATTACGTAACAAAACCCACTTTTTCCCCAGATTATTATCCACCAGTTTCATCTTCTGTCTGGCCGACCGACAAGAAAAAATTGACAAGAAACAATCCATCAAACTTTGGCCAATTTGGATCAAGATAAAAAAGTTATCAGTGAAAAAGTCTTCAGCGAGTAGACAAAGCGAGGATCAGGGAGGGGTTGGCGGGGTAAGCAGGGGAAGAATAACCCCATAAAAAGGGGTTCATCTGGCTGTGACTGGGGTGTGGGGTAATTATCCCAGCCCCAAGTATCCATCCACTTGTTAAGCGCTGGGATTCCCTCCTTGATTCTGCCAAAGTTGGCCTGGGAATTTGGTATTAAATCTCGTCTGCCGTCCTCCCAAGTCTCAGAGCTTTGAACCGTAACCATGATGCAATGCGGCAGACATGCCCTATCACGCATGCGCGTGTGGTTGTCATGGTAACAGGCGGAAGTATCCCCGTGCTCATCTTCCGCTTGTAATGTCTGGTTAAGATCTCCCGCCGCTTGGTGTCAGGGCACTCGCGTCAACGCCACCTAGTGTTAAATCCGCGCAAAGCTCGTCTGGATGCGCGCGCATCACGGCCCTGGATGTTGATGTTGCGCATGCGTAGAAGAGGTGATCTCCAGGTCAGCTCCCTCTGGTGTTTGAACTTGGGGAGATAAATCCTCGCACGTCTGGAAAGTGTGACGTTACCGGACGTTTACAGACGTGGCAACGTCGTGGTCAGTCATAACAATGATGGCGACATTGTGACAAGGTCGAGGAAGTGTTTGTCTGAAGGTCAAAGCTTGCGCTGGCGGCCGCACGTGGCGCTGGCCGCTGTCCCGCCTTCCCGGCATGCACCTCACCTCGGGCTGCTATTGGCTGTTGTACCTGCGTCTCGCTAGAGGTCGCGCTGCTCCATTTCCTGGTCTCTGATTGGTGGAGGAACAATGACGGACCTGACAGCGAGGTGCAAGGTGCGGGCAAAGGTGCAACAATAACAATTTGGTCCGCCAGAGGCACTGGCGTCGGTTAACCACTTAGAAGACTGGCTAGGAGTCGTTAGAGGTCGCTAAAACCAATACGGCGGCTGTGAGGAGTGAAAGGGGTTAAAATGGTGCCCCTCTGAGGGTTGGTGGAAGGGTGAGGGAAGGGTAAGGTGGTGTTTAAGGGGTAAGGTGAGGGGTGGAGAGGGACAGGGTCAGAGACTGTGTGTCTGCACTGGTTAAAGGCTGTCATATTACATTGTGTCTCACCTCACCCTGGTCTTGGCCTTTGTTAAATTCCTTATTGTACAAAGTATCGCTGGATCGTGAATGCGCAGTTCTTCCAGCACAAAAAAAAAGTCGTTGGTAACGAAGGTAGGCCTACATGTACCGAAGTTTTTAGTAACCTGGTGCTTAAAAATTATATGATGTGAATAATGTCAAACTGTTACTGATTAGCGCGACATGTGTGTTAACCTGTTTTGATGTGGGTTATGCACTTCTTGCGACGTGTTTTCCCCGCGAATAAAAAGAAGAATGTAAAGTTCCGATAAGCCTGATTTCGTGGATCATAAGTAGTACACGAAAATGACAAATCGGTTACGGCTAAAATGTGTGATAATCTCAGATTTGGATTATAAAATATCACAGTAATCTTTTCACCTTGAAAGGTTTGCATATCTTCATAGCTGACATATTTAATCCATCTTGATCGTTCTAAGATAAATAAATTTAATCCCAATCGTTGATGTAATGTGATGTATTGTGTTTAAAACAATATCCTAGGAAACAAAAGGGAAATATAATGATATATTGGACATTACATGCATTAATATCGACAAGACACATAAATATCAATTACCCCTATCAATTTATTGCGTCAATAGTCTAAATACCCTCTCATATTTTGGTCAGGGTTGACCATAAACCACAATACTTTTAAATTAGCTTTCTTCCAACCGTTACTATTATGTAATACTACAAGTACAGTATCATGGCAAACACCCACAAAATGGAATTATTTCTTATGTTTAAAGTTTGCTGAACAAGAAAGTCTTGCTACATTAGCATACCCCCTGGTCCCCCGGGAACCCCTCCTCCCCCACCTCGCCAATCTCTCCTTCCCCTTCATTCCATCCGAGCATTTTAATCCCACAAACTCTAAATGAAAGTACGTTTTTCTGCCCGGGGGAAACAAAACCATGTTCACTCTTGGATGAACAAGAGAAAAACAATTATGCATGATGTAGGAATGAGGAATTAAAATTTAAAAAATAGAAAAGAAAATAGGAAGTATCTTACATGGAAACGCATGGGGTGTGAAGTGGAATTACAGATTGGTATTTCAGATCGATTTGTAGGCCGGGTGGGCGGTGTGTGTTTAAAGGGGTTCTAGACCCTCCTGGAGGTCAGCTATGCTATACTACCTTTGTTTGTCGTCTAATTCATGTTTAATATTTAAATTGATTGGATATAAGGCGGGAGGGGGTTCTACAGGTAATTTCTCTAAGACTAAACACGATTCTCAATCTATAATTATCGATAGGAAGACAAGGCAGCCCTTGTAGCTCTGATGGCCAGAGCAGTAGCCATGTAATACAGAGGTCATTGATTCGAGTCCCCCTTGGGCCAGCCTGTACTTTCTACCAACACTCACTACATCTCCGTCTGCTAAATGTGTGAAAATAGAAAATCTCGAGGAAAATCTACTGATAAATCTTGCACCACTCGAATATTCCCCGTTCTTTAGTCTTTAGCACGCCATGTCCCCTCCTGCCTCCCTATTTCTGAAGAAGTTCTTATATCCCATAATATTCATGTATTCATGGCCGGTAGATGGGAGCACTCAGCAGGAAAGAATGCTTATTAAATTATACATGAGTGTCAGTGTGGGAGAGAACGTACCCAGCATGCATCTGTTGTCCGCGGCCAGAAAGAGGCTTTGGTGGACGATAATGAGGGTAAGGAAGGGTGTGCGTGGCCCTGATAACATTCCTGTGGTTGGGGGAGAGACAGTAGGGAGAGGGGGTAATGGGGGACATCCCCCCAAGTTTTAAATCTCAAGTGATTGATCTATGACAGGAAGAGTAATGAATTTTCTTTTCATTTTTGTTAGTTGTTAATATTTTGAACCTGATTGGGTGTACATAATATTCCTTTAGGAAGATGAATCGGCGACCTATTCCTCATTTATGGTGTATCTGAGTGTAAGGCCGGTTCTTGATCAAAAGAACTTTGGTCAAGGAATCAACCGTCATGCTAAAATCCCAAGGCGTCTGTGACGTATGCATGTGCTCTTCTAGTCTAAAAACACATCCTCACAATGACAGTCTTTCGGTGAAATCGATAGAAACTGTACACTTCACCAATCCTCTTGAATAACCCTAAGTTAGGACAGAAATCAGGTTCAAAATACAGCACAACATAACCAGATTCATTTATATCAATTCAATACCTAATATCCTCAGATGTACCCAGTATATATAACTGTCTTTTAGCCAAATTTTGCAGAAAGTTACTAAATATACATAGCTGCCGATTGTACATTTCTGACGGTATCTCCCATATAGGAGTGGGCGAGAGTGTTAAACATAGGCCAGTGAGTTGGTCCCTAAAGAGCTCGATCCTCATGTGATGATGGATCACCCCCTCTGTTACTGACTTACTGATACCAGGCACCCTGTACTGCCTCTTACATTCTCTCATATCTTTACTATTTACAGGGATGTACAGTATATCTTCAGTGTTAGTACGGACATCATTTTTTTTAACTTCCAAAAATTGTCTAATCTCCATCAAAATCTACAATTTATAACCAAATCTCACGAAAATAATCGAGAGAAAAGAATCTCAAATTATGAGTGGTCCACAATGTTTAAAAAAAATAAAATTCACAAATTCTCTCTCCCCCCCCTCTCCCTCTCTCCCACCCCCACTCCCCTCCAGCCCTTTCCCTCTGTGATTTATCAAATAGAGAAAGATGTGTCCTGGGGATTTTTTTCCCTGATGTACCTCCTGTCAGCTCCTGAGCTTTTATAATTCAAGAAGCAATTAATAATAGTAAATAATTGATTATTTGTATATTCATTTTCTATTCCATTCCACAACATTACTCGACGACTTGGCAAATAAGCTCAGCATTTACTGGAAATATAGAGGTGTTATCTTAAATCTCCTGGAATATAAATCAACATCAAACAAATGCTCTCCCTCTGAGCTAGCAAGTACAACCCCATTGCATCATCTGTATAAAGGGGTGTAAATATGGGAGGTGGTTATTAGAATGCAAGAAAGGGTTGAGGCAGGATCATTCTTCAAATACGAGGAATAATAGGGAGAAAAGATGGACTATTCTGCATACATCAACAAATTAGAAAAAACAATAAGAAGTTAAAGGATATGATCGTATTCGTTATTCAACATTTTTCATCTCAACACAGCGGTAAAGGGAATAAGCGGATCGAGCTGGAATTAAAGTCGGTTAAACAAAAACTTGTAGAATTAGAGGGAAGAAACAAAATATTAAGAATGCAACTTAACCAGTTTCAAACTATTCAGATGAACGACCTTTCGAACAAGAGGGAAGAAGCTATGGCGCGACACAGAGCTGAATATGTTATTGATCATAAAAATGGGTTTGGAGACGATATTATCGTTTGTGATAGCAATCACATTCATGATAGACATACTCGAGGCGAGGATGATATAGACGAATATAAAATATTTTACCCGATTGCACCTGATGGTGAACATGAACAAAAATTAAAATAGATAGACTTTTTACCCCTGTATTCATTTTTACTCCCTATTACTATATCAAACCAAAACTATTCGGATGAATAATTCTGGTTTCTCATGCTCATTCACCACTTTCACTACAACAACAATACACTACAATACAAGGTTGAATAAAACCCTAGATTCTGATAAAGGAATCCCCTCTAGCGTTTTTACTGGGTTCGTCTACCCTACTCATATGCACCCACCTAGTCTTCTTATCAGCTTGAGTGATTCCCATTCCCGCCCATCACAGTGTTCTTTTTGTGTACAAGAGCTAACATTCTTTAGGTCGACTTTATTATTAGATTCTATCCGCTCCACTGCATATTCTTAGTCTATTATATTCACCTTCCTCATACGAATACTTCATTGTGTTCCATGCTACAAACTCCATGACTTTTCATCACCTAAAACATCATAACTATCCGCTTCACTAACCTCGCCTTGCAGTCGCTATTTTCTGCAAAGGAGAGAATGGGAATACAACATCCAACTATGCAAATGAATCAAAGTAAAACATGGTATAAATAAACGTATGTGTCTCATATATCATTCAAGCCTTGGATTTACCCAACTTTACTTCATTCTCTCTCAAAAACTCTTGGATTTTTTTAGACAACAATGGATCTTAATTATAAAAAAGCACCGTATATGCGGCAGTTAGGACAAAAACTCCATTATATTAGAGATGGTTATTCCGCATTGGTGTTATTCCACCACGAGGAAAAAGATCGTTTTTACATAGATCACATATTCGAGTCTGGATTTATCCATGAAATACAATCATGGTCCATATGCATGATAAATATTTTGTATGAATTACATTCATTTCAGGAAAAGAGATATAATGAGTACACAGTGTGTGCCCCATGCATGTATCCCCATTTAGGGTATTTATCCCCCCCCCCCCCCAATCTTTACCCCACTTAACATTGCCCCATCCAGGAGACAGACACCCGCTCAATGGCGGTAAGGTTCACAACTTTCATAGGGGGGGGGGGGGGGGGCAGGGATGAGCATCTGCCCAAAAGAATGAAATTAATTTATTGACTTAACAGTTAGCATGAAATTCCCTCCCTGGACCTGCTTCCATGACGTATCTTTTCAAACGTTTGTCATGATTTTGAATAATGAATTACTGAAAATATTTAGGAGCATGGGAGATGTCTACCAACCCATAATCACAAAATAATATATAAAATATAAAAATATAAAAAAAATACCTAAAAAGCTATTCGTTCCCCCCGATGAAGCACATATGATTTATTTTAAAGACTTTAAAGACTATTTAAAATCTTGCTCTCCTTTCCCTTCTTTCATCCGGGCATTTTGATATAGAATAAGATAAATGGCTTCAGAAAATAGTCAGAATTTTAAGGGAATTTTGTAAGTTTTTTCTCTGAAAATACTGGGAATTGAGCATCCCCTTTTCAGGCCTTCAGACTTTAGCATATATATGTAGTTATAATTACAAAGCATATACTTTGGGTAATTGACCAGTGAAAGAGATGAGATACTTATTTATATGCGTCTACAACTTTCGAGATTTGTTAAATCATTAAATTTTGCTAAATCATTATTGTGGATGAAAGGATAGACAATTTTGCACCCTCTAGAGCGGCCATTGGATCCCCCTCCCCCCTCTCTTCACCGCCATTAGATCACCCTTCCTCCTCCTCTCTTCACCCTCTTATCATAGACATCCCTGCGTCTATAACTCAAGCCCCGGCGCATGCGCATTGTCACACTGGCGTCGATTACATCAGCGTTACCCAATGACGTCATAACTATAAATAGATCTATGGCCCCCATGTGCCCTATTAGTTGTCAGGCCCTCACTGGTGGTTTATGGCCCTCTTAAGTGCCCCATATGTTGCCGGGTTTAAACCCATTAGAAAAAAGTCGTTTGCTCTAAAAATTGTCGTCTGCCGAGTAAAAAAAAATCTCCGCCATATTGTCGCTTTCACATGCTTGTAAATGACTGTGCATAAAAAACGTTGAACCCACAAGTTAATGTAATTATAATGCTGTGTCTGTTACACAAACGAAATATCCAATGATTTTGTTGTAAGAGATATCTACCGGTAGTTTTAGTAAGTTGACATGGGTGGCGATTTTAAAAAAGTCGCTTTAAATTAGAGCCAACCTTAATTCTTTGTGTAAATAAACAGATGCATTACCCTTATCAACATATTCTGTCGATATTAATGGGTTATATGCCCATATGTTGTCTGGTTGAAACCCATTAGAAAGGTCGTCTGCTACATCAAAAGTCGTCTGCTGTATTAATTGTCGTCTGCGTAAAAAAAGGCTCCGCCATCTTGCCGCCTTCACATGCTTGTAAATGGCTGTGCATAAAAACCACTGAACCCACAAGTTGTGTAATTATGATCTGAGTTTTCTTAATGGTTCGCAGACAAAAAAAGGCTGGTAACTTTCTTAAATTGGTCAGTTCAAGTACGCTCGTTTTGATGTTGAATACTATATATAGAAATATATTTAATTTGTTAACTCAGTGGTTCCATGCTACTTGTTCTTTGATTATATCTTTATACTATATTATTCTTGACACCGCCGGCGTGACCGGGAAGCCTTCTTATTGTTTACAGAAGTCAATTTTTTAAAAAGAAAATACTGAAATGAATGCGCTGTGTTGTTTATACATCAATACATGTACTATCGGTTATATTCAGTAGTATATGAAATAAGGTGTTTTACAGTGGCTAGGTTTGGACTAGTTCTTCTTCATGGAAGTTTAATATCTAAATTAAAGAATTTCTAAAAGCAGCTGAACTGATTCTTTTTCGTGATACTGAATCTACTGCAAATACCAAAATCTACTTATTTGATAAAAAAAAATCAAACTTATATACATTTGTCTAGGGTCAATGAATATATTTTTGTTGATTTTCTCTGGACTTTTGCAGTAAATGAGTAAAAATAAATCTGTGGTTTCTTTGTGTAACCTTAGAGTAAGATGAATCAATCTATTAGTATGTAGATATAATACAGCAGTACACAGATACCATCCCCCATAAACCACACCATCCACACCCCACTAATACCCCTATTAACATCAATGTAACAATTGACCAGAGGTCAAGCCTAAATATTCCACCCAGAGTGACCAGTATCTACTGGTTCCCTCAGAGATAACATTTATGAGGTGTGGTATTGGGCCGACATGCACCGCCTCTGTACTGACAGGGTTAATTAGAGTGGTTATCTAACCCCATACACCCTGCCTGGTTAACCCTCATGATGCGGGTGGTCCTATTTACCCCCTTCTTAAGCACCCCTTTCTCTATGTCACCCCCTTCTGTCTGTGCCTGTTCATTGTGCCTGTGTTTAACATGTCACATGCTTAGGCCTGTGTGTATTCATGTTGTCGTCTAATCCTCTTACCACACTGCTAAAACTGGCGGTTCTTGCGTGCCTCCACCAATCCTTTCAAATAACCCTAATTTGAGAAAAAACGAGGATCAAAATACAATTCAACATAAGGGAATAACTTTTTTGAATTGACATTATACCAAATGTACCCAGATATACTTAGTATTTATACAGTTCGGCCTAATTTAGTAGAATTTAAAAAATTATCTAGAGCTGCCGATTGTACATTTTCTGGCGACACATCTATACGAAGGCTATACATTGGACTTTTATGAATCCCTACAGCAAAAAACACATGGTAAAATGCTTCTAAATGGGGGGGGGGGGGGCGAGAGAGGACGGGGGAGAAGTTGGACATCTTTAGTTTAGTTTCAATGATATTTCAATAAAAAGTGATTCTTTTAGATAGTTTGGAGGGGTGGGCGAGGTCTAAGGAACCCTTTGAACTTCAATGACCAGTCACCTGTCCACCTTGGCAGCCGTATAACCTTTTAAGTCGACTTCATATATTTTCCTTCTAAATTATCTGATTCTTCTCAGGCTATCCACTAAATGGCCAGAGCATTGTAACAAGAGGCCGATAAAATATTCAATAGCGATAATACATTAAAGTTAGAAGCCATATTTCTAGCAGTGCAGGCTCCATTGCCACCAGTGCGATATCCCCTAACAACAGGAGAGATAATCCCTCCCCCAGCATGGCTCATTATAAGCCCGATGCCTATCTACACAGCCTGAATATCCCAAGTTGACTCAACGGATAAAGTCAGCATAGCCCCGCGCCACAAACCTCCTAGTCCACCCCGCGCGCGGTACTACGGTGGCCCATAAGGTCCGCGTGGCGCGTCATGTTTGCTAGATCTACGCGCCCCTGTCACCGACCTGTCAAACATCACAAGCTCATCCTTCTAACTCCCTCCGCCCTCCGCGCTAAAATCTTTTCATCCTCTTGTGTTCTTGATTACTTAAAGAGAAGAGATTAAGGATACAAGAGAACGAGGAGAGACAGGAGGAGGAGGAGGAAGGAGATGGACAGAAGGACCTCCCATGAGTGTTTCTTGTTAAAACACACAATTTAAATTGATCCTTTTTTTATTTCGTCTCAGAGTAAAGAGGCCCTGGTTTTACCGGCTCATCAAAGTTAAGTCCTCTTTGACAATTGTTTCCAATTGTTTCACTCATCATTCGAGACCTTTCCAATTTTCTGGAGCTTTTTTGGCCATTTTTTCCTCACGAAACTGATTGTGTTTTTGCCCCCTGAGAGGGGACATGCAAACAGTGGGTTTGGGGTCTGACAGTTTCAGTTGTTGGCAGGAATTAGGGAGTGATGGGATGTAGTGTTAAATTAAACTCTGAGATTAAGTGTTTTAGGGTTCTTTTATTATTACAGCTGTCTGGATGCATTTTAGTCTAGGCTCAGAGCTGAGAGAGTCCCTCCAAACTGAGGGAAAACCTCTCCAGTCTACACTCAAGTTAAGAGAGTCCCTTCAAACTGAGGTCAAGCATCTCGCTCCACACCTCAAAATGTCATTAGAATCTCATTAGGACGCCTGCTTCTAGGCCAGAAAAGCCAATCACTGGCATACCCCTCAATTATGACCTTAAAGATTTATCTATGATTGATTCAGTTTCTTCATTTCGTTCTTTATTTAAATGTTCTATTTGACTATTGATTCATTAGTTTTGTTCCATTATCTGTGAGGTGCTAGAGACACCACTAAAGAACTGGCCACAGCCTTCCTCACGTTTTGTTTACTTTTGTGAAATAAAACCAGCCAGTGAATAATTTGGTTTCTTTTCCCTTCTTTCCCCATTCACTATATATACCTACTATTCACCTCAAATTAGATTCATGTAAATATATCGGCTCATTTCTTTTTATCAATTCTCACTTTTAACTGACCTTTTCCTTTGTTGAGAGAAACTGATGAACCGAGTCAGCCTGCAGAAGTTTGCATTCTTTCTGTATCGGTATTAGATAATGTACAATTCACCTTCACCAATTCTCTGAAATAACCCAAATTTAAGTAAAAAATGAGGTTCAAAATAGAGTTCAACATAATAACACATATTCTTAAATCAACACAACACCTGATATATTCCAAACAGAGCTTGTATAAATTTATCATTTTCAGCCTGATTTAGCTGAATTTATTGTTATTGAATGTAGATCTATACAGCTGCCGATTGTACATTTCTGATGACCTGACCCTAATAAGAATGGCTTCAGAGCCCAGCATTTTTCTCAAAGAGATCCCAGATTTAAGTAACCATTCACCTCTCAACTATCAATTACACGCTTTTATTGTGGGGGGAAAAGGCTGCGGCTCTTTAAAAAAAAAACGAAAAAAAACCTAGCGTACCAATGCCCGCATTTCCCTTTGCCCCAGATAATTTGACCCCAAGCCTAGGTCCATATGCATGCTTAGGTGAAGGATCTCAATCTTCTTTCATCTAAAACACATTTTTTCGCCAAAATCCATTTAATTAGCTTTGTGCGAACTTTCCCCTTAAATACAGATTGATAACTTATTGAATTATCGCAGGAAACTGCAGTAAAGAGTAAAAATGTGTGTATTTAAATCAAGATAAATTGTTGAAATTACCAGACGACATTTTCCTCCTCTTTCCCGCCCCGCGCATTTGTCGCGGCGCCCTCTGCCCGTCAGTAGGCTCACTAACCAGCCCGTAATGGCCGTAAAGGTCAATTTGGGGGACGATAATAGGGGGTCCACCTTATGGAACGACCTCAGCGACACCTGTCAGCAAGATTGTAAACACCGAGTGACCATTACATCGTCGCCATGACGATACATTCGTAAAGATGCGTCGATTTAACACTGGGGCTGGGAGGGGATAGAAGTTCTGTCGGGTAATGGTTGATTAAATTGCATTCGAGGTTAAATCGCCCCAAACAATTCTTTTTTTAATTCAATTTATATTCAACCCACAGGGCAGAAGTTATCAATATGTTGCTGCTACTAGTATGTTTTTAAAGGAATTTGAAATTATTTGGGAGAAAAAAAGACAAGCTAGGGTGAGCACTTTTGATAAATTGTCAGCACAAACTGTAGCAAAAAAGCAACTGAACCGAACTCTCCGAAATTTGGGTCAAATGACTTCTAGATGGGTTGGAAAATGAACATATCAAGAAATGAGAATATATCTTTATTTTCTGAGCGACGTTGACTGAGTTTAACTAACCACTTAACTTCAATGCTGGCGGAGGAATGGGGTGGGAGGGGGAGGAAGGGTCCAGTCGGGTAATGGTTAATTAGGTTAAAATGCTGTAAACATTTGTCAAGTGTTCACATCCTGTGCGCATGCGCGTTAATACGGATTATCCATCTGTGAAAACATGGCGGTGGGTTTAGACGTCATTAGACGCGTCGTAAACTACAGTCTCTGTCATGGAAACCAATCTGGTCCTTTCTCCTCTGTTTGGTTAACACCAATTTGGGACCAAAAACACTTGTTATTACTTTTCAATTAATCTTTGCTTTCTGCATTGTGAGTTCGCTATTTCATTGACTGCTGCCATTGATCGGGTGTGGTGGGTACTATTAAAATCAATACAACATTTGTCAAGTTAAAGCTGCAGTGTCAGTTATTACGAAAAAACAAATCTTGCTGAAAAAATGTACTCATTGTTTGACTTGAAGGTCTGAAGTTATCAATATTTGGTACTGTTATATTGGACATTTATGTAGCCCTGTAGCAACAACAACAGGGTAAATTCAATCACAACTTTGGTCAAATGACTTTCAGATGGGTAGAGAGAAAAAATGGAACAAATACTTTAGTTCCTGATCAATGTTAACTGAAAATGCAGCAGATTTTTCTGTTTAGACAGTTTACCTTCATTGTCATTGATTCACCTGAACCATGCCTCAAAGCAGAATATTGGATTAAATCTCACTGAATGTGAGATTGTGATATTTCAAATGAATCTCTTGTGTGCGAATAATAAATGGGGGAAAAAGATGATCTCTATTGAAATTGAATTGGATCACGGTCACTTAACCGTATTACTTCCCGTGAATGTGTAGTTTTATTGGTTATGCGTGTAACACTATTTTAGTTATAGCCGTTGCTGAGCCTCTAGCCTCAGGGTGCAATGGTGGAGCTAAATCAGTTTATTGTGATGTCATAGCGCGCCCATAGATGTCAGTGTTAGCTTAGAGTAGTTTGCCATAACTGGCTTGTTGGATTATCAATTACGGGAGCCTCGGGTGACATTGCTATGGGTATTTACATCACTCAGGGATTTTTTTTAGCTGTTTTTCATTGGAAACAATATTTGAATGAAACCAGTTTTGCTTATTTAGGATTTTCTTTTACTCTGCTCCAAGTTGCCAGAACAAGATGCTACATATTCCCCTCACACAGGTTTTGAAAAAAAATATTAGGAAAAGTTACTCTAGTATAGATGAATGATTTTTCACCATATTATGTTTAGAATTCTTGCTTTGTTTGAGGTTTTTTAAAACACAAGTTGTAATTACTATCTCGCCCTAATCCATATTAATTACAGATATTCATTACAGATATGGGATATAAGTAATACTCTCTATTTAAAATTAAAACGCATTGTACTATTGTTTGGCAGATTGAAACGTATCACACTGTGAAATTTTCTGACCAATAAAAATCTTGTCTTTTTTTAAAAAAAAAAAGTACCTGGAATAAAAATACTTCATTGTCGTCCTACTATTGTACATCTTATAGATTAGATTTTGCTATATTTATAACTCCCCAAATAGACGAATCCCCATTTTGCTACAGGAAGACAATATAAATGGTTTTATGGCTCATTATTATGCCATCCCCACTTATATTGGATGGGTAATATATAGGTTTCATTGTACTAATGAGGGAATAATGGCAGGGTATCTGCTAATCAGGTTGTACTGGAGATATAGGTAATATCAAGCCTATTACAATACCATCCTAACACCTTCTATATAGCATTTGTATGCTTAGAGTTATCTGTAGTTTTATGGCACTATTCTGTTATACTATTGTGATATGTTTAGAAGCCCAATCAGTTCCGTTAGATTCTGTTGGGAAATAACAGGATCTGGCCACTTAAATTATCATCGTCACTCGTTCCTTTTATGGGCATTTTATTGCTCTATTTTACTGTATTCTGATCTTTTGACGAAAACTTCAAATATACCACCCCCTATCTTTTGTTTGGATTAGATATTTCGGAGATTGGTCTAATCACAATCTATAATACTATAACTTCACCTTCCCTTTACGATTTAAATAGAATTATTACTTTATTATTATTAGAATTATACTTCTGAAGTGTTTTTCCGTCTCACACTACCCAAGTTCGATATCTATTCTCGCGAAGGGAAAGAAGACCAGACACACAGCTCTTTAGGTATCACAGGCTTTATTCTCCACACAAACCATGTCCGATAGTGTTTATCGGACCCAACAGAGGTGACCAGGTATTGGCCTCAAAGGACAAGTGGCAATTATGGTACACGATCATTGCAGGTGTTGAGAGTCAAACAGTTAACATGGTTTTACATAGGAGTAACACAGTGAAACAACACGGAGTCTTACCGGAGCATCCGGAAGCACTCTAAGACACATTATGGTAAAAGAGTTGACTAGATTTAAGTTACCTTTGATATTGGTTTACTGGAACTCTGTCCAAGTAAGAAAAGGCGGGAATCCGAAAGGCCATTTCTGAACCGGGAGCGCGTTCAGTTGAGGCGCGTGCACCCAATTATAGCAACGCCCGGTCAGACCAATTATCTCGGATCTATTTAAAACCGTATTCACTACACTTCCTTTAATGTTTAGATACTTTGTGGGAAAATAGATCCAAAGAAAATTTTCAATATATATGTCGGACGAGAATCCATCTTGTTTTAGCCTCTTTATAAATCACTAATCTCTGTCTTTTTATTTTGCAGGTAAGTTCATTTTTGCTGATTCCTCGTGCAGTAAGCTGGAGAGGTAGGTATTGAAGATCTTAAAGCTGTATTCTCAGCTATCATAGACTTTACCCATTGGTTTACATATAGGATTGAATTCATCAATATTCTTCTGCTGTGTTAACATAAATACAAGCATTTGAAGTCGAATCGTCGTATGGGATTGGGGGATGGGCGAGCGCCAGTGAACGATAATAAGTAAAACTGTGCACAAGAAACAATCCCACCCTCACTGTTTCAAGTCCAGTGCTCTTAATAACTTTCAAGTGTGTCCTAACCCTAGTCCCTCAATCATACCAACTCTTGCCATTACCCCTGACACAATTCCACCTCTAACACCCCTCCACAGGTATGTGTTCTCACCTGTACTCAATAACTCCCTCCATTACGTAACGAGTGGCAGTCAATAGATGTACAAATAAACATTTGACATCTCATAATGGTCAATTTCACGCGCCGTGAGCGTGTCAATTCCAGTACTAATCACTCACTGTGTGTGTGGAGGGATAACTATTCACCTGCTCTAGAGTGAAATGTACACACATTATCTGTATCGTATTACTCATAAATGTGACTTGGAGGGTGTGAAAGTATGTTATTAGCTGCTGCTGTACATTTCAAAGGTCATTTGTGTTCTGACCTTGAGTAGTTTTAAAGAGGCAGCGAGGGGAGGACTACGGTAGAGGCTTTAAGGCATCTCAAAAGTGGTCCACTCACTTGTTCCTACACTCTGTATGGGTCCTGTAAAGTGTAAGCAGTAAACATCAAAGCCCAGTTAACCCTATGGAAGAGCCGCTGCCTACCAGACGCGTATAGAGTGTAGTACCCATGTACATACTCTCTAACATTGGGAGCAATTTTAATAAAAGTCAGCTATTTTCTAAGCTTATGCCTACTTTAATCTGTATCTTTATTCATAAACCACCAACTGTACACGTTTCGCTAACCCGACCCTTATAGTAAACTTATCCGATCAAACAAGAACATCAAAAATGATCACAGTAATTACACACCTTGTCTTTTGCCAAACCTTTTTCTACTGTCAGAGGTATCGCAATTACTTTGTGATGAGACCATTTTATGCTTACTCCGCGTCAAAAGTGCTTTCTGTGTCAATCTAGCTTTTTCAAAAGACTCGATGCAATCGCCAGTAATGTAATACAAGCGTCCTGATTATAATCGGGAAGTAATTCTATAGCAGAACAGGTATGTGATTTATATTCAGTGGAAAGATTTTTGATTAAGAATGAAGAATAAGGTTTGGGGGATAATTGAACGCAAACTTCATTCATCTCTTTCATGGAGCCTTCTGGTTGCCTTTATTAATCCAAAATATGATATCATTTAAAATGTTTTTTAAACAATATAGACAACGACAGATACAATTAAGATGTTTGATGATTCAAGATCAAGAAATAATTACTTGGTCAGGATTAATCGTTGAAAATAATTTGAAAGGGATCCCTGGTTGAGAATAAAGTTTGGTTATTGAAGATGAAGTGCTAAAAAATCTCTCACTGTCTTTTCCTGCCTAATTTGGCAGTGCATTTTTTCAAGCCATGATCCCAATATGGAGTTATGGTGATATTATATATGTGGCCATTTCCACCAATTTGACAACATTTGGCCCCCTAGACCCCCCTTGGGTACCCAAAAATAATTTTTGAATTAACCAGTTGAATTGTTATTTGTTATCAACCTTATATATATGCGCATTGAACTACCAAATATGGAACCATTCTGATTATTAGTTATTTGTTTACAGGGGGTCGAAAAATAGGTCCCAAATATGAAAAAAATGCCAAAAATAGCATGTCGAATAATGGTTCATATTTCTACATAAATGAGAATTTAGATTAGAAATAAATAAAACAAATATGGGCATAATGTATTGCACTATTATGAACTTGATAGGTCTCGACATAAGGGTGATAACACTTTTTAGTTTGTGAAAATATTCGAACTAGAAGAAAAGTTACAGCAAAATAACCATTCAGTAATGGTAATCATAATGGCAGTGGCAAGGGGACAGGTCATTGACCCTCTGCCCATACACATTATATTACACATTATATTTAGTTATATATATCATTTATTACCCTTGTTTACCTGTTTATATTGATTCGAATACTTGTATTTAATGTTCCTGTTCTGTTTGAGTATTTAGAGGCAAAATCTTCAAGGATAAACGTTCTGATATTATGTATATATGTTAGAGATATAATTTGTGATATTATGTGACAGTAGGCGTGACGGCACATGACGGCAGGCGTGACGGCACATGACACACAACACAACGTGACGGCACACGACACAACGTGACGGCACATCTTTAGAGCATTTTGCTGCAAAAAATCATGTAAAAACTACTCGGAAATTATTAATTTCAATCCACATAGATTTTGCATAAGCAAAACCAATAATAAATGTCAAATTTAACGTTTTTTATTAAAGTTATGCCTTATAAGGCTCAAAAAACCCTAAAATAGGCGTGACGGCACACGACAGGAGCTACTGTACCCATCACCTTTTGTCACCATGTTATTTCATTGCTACTATTCATGAAAGACACAAATCAATACATTTGATGTTCCATATATGTATAATCCCATGCATTTTATCATTATTCATCATAATTTGATATAATTTTATTTTTTTTATTTTTTTAATCCACCTTAGGCACACTGCGTGACGGCACACGACATGGGGGGTGCCCCACACAAAAAAAATCTGTTTTTTTATGGCTTTTGGCCAAAAAATATTTTTTTTGCATTTTTTTTTTATACAGATCATGTTCAAGTAACCTACTATCACAACATATAAAGAAAAATGTCCAATTTTGATGATTATTTAGAAATTTAGCTATTCCACGGTTTAATGACAGTTCAAAAAATTGATTTTTGCCCCCAAAATGAGATTTTGGAAAAAAAATCAAAAAAATCTCAGGGTAAAAGGGCTAAAAATGTGGTTCCACCGGTTGGTGGAACAATCCAGTCAAAAAAAACAATCCAATTAATGGTAAATTATTTATATTAAGCCCATTTTATCACTTTCCACGGTTGGGGGCCAAATGTTGTCAAATTGGTGGAATTGGCCATGTATACATAATGTTAGTCCTTAAAGGAGTTACCTCTTCCAGCATATCAACACGTTGCTACACCAGATCGGCCAGGAGGCCCTTAAATGATAACAAATAAATTGTAAACAAGTTACTTTTGTGAATCGCACACGGGACACAGTGTGTGATTTATTAGTATATGTTTGCACTGGCAACAGGTTCTAACTCATTATTATTTGGGGATGTTCAGTTATAATACTTTTTTTTATTTTATCGGAGAACAGATTATAAGTTTTTTTTCACAAACTGCGAAACTGCACAATCAGCTGGCAGTTCTGCATTGTTTCGTGCAGTAGGAGACAGATATGCTTTAGTATGTGATTTTTCTTTTCGAATACAATGAAGTTAATAATCAATGCATATTTTATGAGTACATAACTTCCGAAATTGGATCTGTTGTAAATGATATCACATACACCCCTTCCAGTACCACATGTGCATTTTATTATTATTATTTTATAAAACAATCATACACTTACAGTCCTAATTACCCAAAATATAATTTTATTTTTCTTTATTGCCAAACCCACTCTTTATGATGATAGTGCCGAAAGCGCTTGTGACATTATAAAGTGGCCAGACATTACAATTAGTTGCACCAACAAGAGTAAAATGCACCCATCCCAGACCCAGCAGTGTGTGTGATATGTACACATGTGCACCTCCTGGTCACACATACCACACACGTGCCATTACACATGGACTTATCGGACGCTTAGCGCCCGCGTACAAGTGAGCCCAGTCACACCCGCCCACTATACAAACACTGGGGGAGAGGGGAGAGGGGGCAGGGCTGGGCAGCCCAACCTGTGAAGTATGACACTTGGAGTTCATCATCTCTAAATATTTATGAACAATGGAAGATTAAAGTAAGATTATTACAAAGTCTATGATAACTGAATTTGAGATATTATGTTTATGTGAGATGAGGTTATAGATAGACAGCATGTTTTAAATAAGACTTTGATATCGGTCATATTACTATCAATGGTTTAGTTTAACACATTCAACAACTGTTCGTCGAGGGCTACTATATTAAAGAGGCTACTATATTAAAGAAAGTATTACACAACTCACGTAGCCATTCCATATATTGGTACATATATGGGTGAAGTCGCCAGAAAATGTACAATTCACCTTCACCAATCCTCTCAAATAACCCAAATTTCAGACGAAAATTAAATTCAAAATACAGTTCAACCTAACCAGATTACAATCAATGCAATGTCGAATATACTCGAGTCCAGTCCGGTAAACATGTGAAATTTGAGCCAGAATTATACAATTTGAGATCATCTTTATTTATAAGGAATTTAGATCAAAGCGAGAGTGACATTATCCTGAATATTAATGTATGGGTCAATCAAGTTAATCCTATGCAGCAAAAACGCCTGTCAACGTGAACAGTAAATAGGAGTAAAAGATATTAGTGAACGAGCTCTTAATTGTACAGAATAAGTAAGGTGCATCATTTAGTCACTGACTCGAGAAATTAACTGTTTAGTCTCCAGCTATAAGATTTGGATGCAAGTTTACAGTATTTGTACTAAAAACAGTATTTGTGCAAGCTCAGTCTAGGCTCAGAACCTATCAGATCCCTTCAAACTAAGGGAAACTGACCGCGTAATCCCATATTAAAAATCCCTTCGGGACGGTAGAAGAGGGCCTACTGTAGGGCCGGGAAAGCCATTCACATACCGATCTTATCTCATCTGATAGGCTCTTCTGTGTCTAGACGGAACTTCCCCCAAACTGTCAAATCTTGCCCAAATTCCATTTATAATCGAATTTCGTCAAAATTTTCGAAATGATTCCCAAAATATGATGGGTAAATTTCGTCAAAAATAAAAACTGTTTTAATTGTTTTTTGTGGTCATCAATATGTTTATCTTTCAATCAATTAGAAATACTCTATACAGGTAGTCGAGGCCCTAAATGCTCTCTTTTTCCTCGAAAACTTTCAGTATTTTTTTTATCACATTTGGCAATTTGTAAATTTTCCAGATCTGCTACTGCCGCTAACCCTCTCTAGCTGCACAAACATGGGGCTTATCAGCAAACAAGGGGTTAACCCAAAGTGGCTTTGAGAGGGTTGTATATATAAGCAGTCACTTTGTACAAACACTAGTGGTCAGTTTGTCCAGACACCCTGACCCCCTCCTCCTCTCCTATCGCAGGTGGTCAGCCAATCCACAGGTTGGCATCCCCCTTTATCCTTCATGTCCATTTCGCCTTAGCCTCAGCCAATTAACCCTGTCGATGCGGGGTGGTGTACATGTCAGGGCTGAAATGAACACCCGTAAGACAATGGTTAATCTCTTTAAGAGAGCTGAGGGAGACGCGCTTAATCCCTGCCCTGAGTGTCATAAACTTTGTAAGGAACAATATGTGGAGAATTGGGGAGGGGAGGGGGTCGAGTGGACAGTGGTCATTTCCATCCCTCAGGGGTAGGGAAGGGGTGTAGTGGTCAAGCAGACGCTCACCACATTGTCCTTTTAACATCGCAGGTGGTTTTAGAGAGAGAGAGAGAGAGAGAGAGAGAGAGAGAGAGAGAGAGAGAGAAAGGGGAAAGATTGAAAGGTGGACGAGGAGAGGGGGAGAGAGAGACTGATATATGAGGGAGAATCATACCAACGAGTAGAGGCTATATTTAAGGTATTCTCGTTGGTCAGACGGAGGGACTGAGAGAGACAGGGGGAGAGGAACAGATGGGGAGAGACAGGGAGAGAACAGAGAGAGAAACCCAGAAAGGGATAGAGAGAAAGAAAGAGTGGGAGATAGTGAAGAGTGGAGAGTGGGTGGGGAGAGAAGGAGGGTGGTCAGTTTGGGCCCTGAAGGACGAACACTTCAATCGCTAGCGCAGGTGGTTTTGGTGCTGCCTGACAGTGATAGTAGACAGTATTGCGTTGATACAATATGTCAGGAGTTATGTCATGTATACGTGACTCCTTTTAATTGTATTGAAAGCGATCTTAATTGTTACCTATTGAATTTCTGGGAAGAGAGAGATTGGGGAAAGAAAGGGTGAAAGAGAGGAGAGGGAGAGGGGAGAAAGAGGCAATAGACAGAGAAGAGAGAGAGAAAGAGAGATGGATAGAGGATAGATAGGAAGGAAGAGATGCAGGGGAACACAATTAAAGAGAAGGAGGTAGAAACAGTGAGAGAGACAGAATACTCTAGGGTAAGCAAGAAATCAGTATGATGGATAGTGAGAGTGTCAGAAGACATTGGTCACTTTCAGCCTGAGGGGCGTGGTGGTCAAGCATCCATTCCTGAGGGGCGTATTGGTCAAGCGTCCTCTCCACCCTCTCATCTCACCGGCGCAGGTGGGTTTAGGGCTATCTGACATAGTAGACACTATAGGGGGTGCCTGCCTGCGTCTATCAAGCGTGAACAGTGACGTAATAGTATGTGGTTGCCCGTCAGCATATTGAAAGTGATACTAATTGTCATCAATTCTATTGTGCAGAGAACGCACCAAGGACCTTCAGTATCCTATAAACCCCATAGCATCAGGAAAGGCTAGTTATATTCAATAAAATGCATTTTTGATGAAATAAAAATGTTTAAAGTATTCATCAGTGTATGTTACTATGTAGTGCGTTTGATACATTCTGAAGCATTAGAAAAATAAGAACATTAACAATTTCAATCCTTTTCAATACCATTTTATCACTCACTCACAAGCAGCTGGTTTTCCACTATAGGGGGTACCTGGTGTGTATATAGATTGACCATTGAGTGACCACTGGACACTGCCTGCAGCTATGTCCTGCAGTGGCTCGTGTCCAGCATTGTCCATTGGTCAGTCTGTACACCTGCCCTTCTGCTGGATCCTGGCATTTTATTTAGGTGTGTTGGGTGGGGTCCATCATACTAAATTTAGAATATTTTTTTTAAATCAAAAACTCTGAAAAGGGGGAGCTCGCATATGACAAGGAAAAGCAGATACAAAATATTTTTAAAAGTCGTATATTTCACTCACGGTTGTAAGATGTACATGAAACATAGTATACCAATTCCACGATAGTATTGTTTCTCTTTATATTTTTTTGAATAAGTAAATAGAGGACAATTATGTACAATTCGAGTGGATTTTAGTTGCATTTTTATTGGCGAATTTCGTTCATAAACGATTTATAAATTCAGGGGGCAAAAATTGGGGCTCTGGGGCACGGTGTGTGTGTGTGGGGGGGGGGGGGTGCTTCATAGCCACACCCTAGACCCTAGATCCAGCTCTACGCATGCGTACTGACCACAGAGGCCAGTGGTGAAATGTACAAGACGCTAGAGAGACGCTACGGATGGGCTGACGCGATGCACCCTG
This sequence comes from Sthenelais limicola, assembly GCA_942159475.1. Taxonomy (NCBI): domain Eukaryota; kingdom Metazoa; phylum Annelida; class Polychaeta; order Phyllodocida; family Sigalionidae; genus Sthenelais; species Sthenelais limicola. The sequence goes on along the minus strand of OW804097.1, from coordinate 61,378,035 downwards.
GGTAAATATGTCAGTAATGGAGACTTCCTGTCTGATCACGCCCCCTAGTGACGGTCTCTAGTCTAATCCTCGACCTAATTAACTCTCTAATTAAATCTATTCAAATTATTCATTATTCATTCAAATCTTGAGAAACAGTGGCAAAAAGGCTGAATGATTGGGTTGTCTTGAGAATGTTATCGGAAATCACCCTACTTAACAATAACAAATGTTTGGGGATTATATTGTCATATACTTCTGCGCATGCCCGCCGTAAAGGATTGTGGGGTATTTGTTGTTACATGTATTTCATTTGCTTTGGCTAGTTATATAAGATAATGGATAATATGATATCTTTATGCAATTTATGCCCTATCAAACTAATCGCTTATGTTCATTGTTCCTTCCCAGATATAGGCTCATGCTGTATGTGAGGTGCAATAATGAAGCTGCAATATAAATATACATGTATTCATATTGTACGAGTACCATACATGAGTTCGAATTAGATTTCTTTTCATCAGACACGTTGTGGCTATTCAGAATTTATACAGAAAATCAGTTTTTTTTGCTAAGATATATAATAAATAATAGTGAAAGGTACTCCGCGCAGGTAGGATAATTATAAATTGTCTCTATTTATCTGCCTTGAGATTTTATTTTAAAAAAAAAGGATGTCGATTTTATTTATTTCTGGATAAGTGAGTTGCAATGACATGGGCGCTTGTCTGAGGTAAAGACTTATTGGACTTGATTCAGCCTGGCCTTGTCATTGAAAGGCAAATGATACCATGTTAATTAAGACAATCTAATTAGATTTACTTAAATTATTCATACAAATGAGCTTGTTAAATAGTGTGCAAATGTACTCAATAATTGAGATGTCTTATGGAATCTGCCTGTGTCGATTAATGATAGAAAGATTGGGGCAGGTGATAATATGTCTAATCTTTAATTAAATATATTTACATTACAATAAATTTACATTACATCCGATAACCTGAGTAACTAGGACTTCCCAGACGTTCTTCTTTTGTTGCATTCCTCCGATAATTTATCAGCTTCGAGAAATGAAAAAAAAGATGTGCAACCTTGGCTCAGAGTAAACTGAGGGAAAGCCTCTCGCTCTAAACAGCAAAATGCCATTATATTATAATCCCATTAGAACGCATGTGTCCAGGGCCAGGAAAGCCATTAGCGCAGTAGGCGTCCAATCACTGACATACCATTCTTATTGTTCTGAGACTGTGTCAGAGTATTTCCTTCGCAATAAACGAGTTCATTTGTCTGAATATTAGTTTAATCTAGCAATTGTAATCTTTTTTCGCGTTTACATTCAGAAAAAAGCAAAAACAAAACATATTTTTGCACCCACATTTTGTAGCATTCATTTGCCCTATAACTTCCAGAATCGGGAATTGGGAATGAAAATGAAATTTAAAATGATTTACTTGCAACTTGTCCTTGCAATTAGGACGGAATTTAACTTGACATTTCATCATTAATTACACCAATTGGAAATATGCCCATGCCTTGATTAACCCTACCGGGAAGATCCCAACCTAAAGTACCTTCCCCTACCCTAATCCTGTACCTCATTGAGATGCATACTGAGTAAATATAGTTTAAACTCAATCAGGAGCATCATCTTGGTGCGATCTTCTGGGCGAACTGTCAATAAATCATTGCCTAATTAAAGCTGCACTCCCAGCTAACATCGGTCAAAAACTAAATATTTCTATTTCTTGTTCCATTCTATTCCAACCCATCTAAAACTCATTTTACCAACATATTTGAAGATTTTGACTGGTTGTTTTTGCATCATATCCTGATATAAATATATATAATAGCAGCAGAATTCAGTCATATAGGTCAATAAATATATGCGTCAATATATATATGAGTATATGAGTCAATGTATATGAGTATACGATTCAATGTGGTTAGATTGTGTCCTAATAGCTGAGAATGTGGCTTTAAATAGTGGTTGAAAGCCCCATTTGTCTATGCTACTAGTATAGAGTGAGTAGTACAGAGAGAGTAGCGTGGGAAATCAGGGTAGATCAAATATACTGGTATGTGCTGAGGTTATGGTACCGGAATAGGGGAGGCTTATCCCATTTTCCTCACTTGAACTTTCGGTACTTATTGTTGAGTTGATAGTACCTTAGATGTGAAGCACGAATGAGATGTTGATATTGCTAGGTCATTTAGAGATCACCTTACAAGGTATACTACTGGTGTGAGTAGTATGGTGAAAGTTCATTAATTCCCTTTTCAACATTTGCTACTTTTGTTTTAGCTATAAGTGGAATAATTACGATTATGAAAAAAATCTAAGTATGTCTCACTTATTCATTTTATCTACTTTCGAATGATTGAAAGAGAAAAGGCAAGTCATTTTACAAGGTCATGTAGAATATTTTGTAGAATATAATCTAGTTTAAACATTCTCAAATCGGCGATATATATCTCAGACAAGATATAATGTTATGTCACCCAAAAGTATCATCTATACAGCGCTTTCCCTGAATACTCCAAATTCCATTTACCCTAATTATAACCTCATTAATTAGATCCTGATATCAAATATTTCTAGTTTCAATTACTTTGTCAATTCTTAAGTGGTTTGAAGTAGTTCAGTAAGCCTCACCTAATGCCTAAGTCAATCGCTGGCGGAATCAACGAAACTGAAACAGACACAAGCTGACATAAGATACTCAGACGCGCCCAGCGTCCCTTTGTTGTCCACGTGACTTGGTATACCTAGAGTGACATCTAGCGGGCTATCTGTTTGTGTGACGTCACCACCTCTATCTACAAAGAGAGAATCACCTGTCCTTAGGTTTAATTGCACTATGGGTAATTACACGCAATAGGGGAGTTGACGTTGTCTCTTTTAAATCCCAATTTGCAATAGATTTTGTTCTTGTATTGGTAACGATGACGATGTTATTCCAAGGTTTTCAGTGACAAAAAGTATATCAAAAAATGGTGAACTTACATAAAACGTAATGAGACGCGTAATTGATATGCGAGAGCCTTCTTGGAACACTGGGTGGTTCGTATAGTTCATAGCCATAGGCCACAAGTGAACATGGCTGTTAACCACCGAGTGCATCAGAAGAAAGCAAGTTAACTTCTCGTTACGTTTTGTATTTGCATCACAGGTGTGTTTAGTCGAGATGCTTGCTCTTAATTCCCACAATTATAATTTATATTACAAGTGTAGATGTCTGATGTTCTTTATGTGTATAGCAATGGTGTTGACATGATTCTTTTTTGCCTTGTGTCTCAATGTAATATGTGAAGCATGTTAGCTTTCGTTCATTTTTTTGCATTGTAAATGTAAAATCAATCATGATTAGCTGAGAACAGCAACCTATCGTTGTATTGCTTTTCACAGAATAAATATATATTTAACTGAACTAAACTAAACATTTCGACATAAGAGTCAAATTTACCAGGAAAATTAGCAAAAATCAGTTTGATGGAAGGTATACTTTATCCAATAATCCTTCGCTTCAGACAAGTGCAGTGGCTGGTACAACCGCTCCATAACCCACAACTGATTACATAATGACAGAAGAGCAGATATTAACACATAATTACAGGTAACCATAGATACCTGCTTCTCATCGGGCCACGCTTGGGTTGGGTAGCTGTAGCAGTAGTCAAGGAGACGAGGGGTTGGGGGGGGGGGAAGCTGGTAATATACCCCCGACATATGGGTTGTCTCAATTACCCTCACCCCCGCTATTAGGGTGCTGTAATAGGGGTTGTACACAAAAACCCTACAAAAAGGTTCAGTGGAGGTAATTGGCTGTAATTTGATATCATCAAGTAGTTTACACATCTAATGAAAGGAGGGCTAATCGTTTGGCGGGGGTATTACGATTGGGGTGAATTATTGGGTTTTCTTGAAGTGGAGAGAGGGAGGGAAAAGGGGTGCGAGTAATTTAAAGGGGTTAGGTTATTCGCTTTATCGTATAGGTGTTAGAAAGCCAAGGTTATACAATTATGTGGTTTTATGTCGTAAATTTAAGCTGTTTGGGATTTGGATATTCAGAGCAAATCGAGGATGTTTTCATACGGTATCTATATGGAATTTAGCATTTGTCCCAGTAATAAATGGATTTTAAACACCATTGTGGTCTTTGTCTTTTACCTGTAGTTTCATTCAAGGTTTTCAACTTCATCACAATGTAAACAATTCAATTTGATGTATAGTCTTACTGATTTAACGGAATGAAGCTTTCAATCATGTCCATGTACGATAATTGGTTAAATTTATCAAATCTAATTATGAAAGTCTCCTATTTGAAAGAGAAATTTATACTTTTTCAGATTCAGGGGGAACTAGAACCCTTCCAGCCCCCTTCCTCTAAATTCACATCTAAATAAATTTGGCAGGTAGTGAATATTGCAGTAAATTACCGCCATGAGGACACAGGCAGGGGGAAAGGGCGCCATGCGGGCTATCTGCAGATTACAGGGAAAATCTGTTAAAAAAATTACATTTGCATAATGATTTGAGGAAACAATTACAATGTTTACAATCTGAGGGCAATTATTTAAATTTTCAGCAACAATTATTTAACCCATACCCTTAAATGGATGTATCTTTTGCGCGTATGTATTCCGGATGTTTTAGTCCATTATTCGCTGGGGTTTTTTCAGCTGTAAAAAAAGTGGTTTCAGCGTTAGGGTTTAAGGGTGTAATTTCGGGGTGAAGTTATTGACAAACGCCGCAGGAACGCTTGCTAGCGTCCCTCTTTGATCTAAGGCAATGGTTATCTCTGATGGTATCACTTCAATAAGTAGCCAATCAGCGTGCGCGTACCATTGAAGAGTGACCACTGAGGAGCCTCAATACAATGGGTGCAATAGGTGAGAGGGAAAGGATAGGTGGCAATTTAAGTTATGAAATTTGATATGCGCGCGCATCAAGGTGGGGTGATGACGTAGGCCTTTCATCTTTGCTGCCCTTGGGTCGTCATTTATAGTCTGTCCAATTGTGTTTGACTCCCCCTCGCCTCTTTAAATCGCTTGTCCCTCCCCGAAAATTGATTTTTCTCTCTCTCCACTCTTTTCTATCCCTCTCTTTCCCTCCCCACTCTCTTTTTCTTTCCCACTCCTCTATGTATGAAGTCAAAATCGCCGTCCATTTTATCAGAATTCATTTGATTAATTTAGCTTATCATATTCGAATTAAGGAAAGAAGCTCTAATTAGCTCTACTTTCCTTTCAATATCAATCTCAAATTAAATGAAACTTCCAACTTTACTGCTTATTTATTGCATCATTTCATAATTCCAACGTTATCAAACTCTCAGAGTAAGCGGTAAAGCCTCAAGTAAATTTGGTTAGACTATAATATTTCAGCTAAAGTATGACCAATGAGCTCGTATACAGACAGCTGAATGAGCAATCAGTATTTATCATTGCCTGCTCTACCTGCCGGCCGTATTGTGCACCATATGGCATGGGTTATACCCCAATAATGCCACAATGTAACCAGACCACTCATAAATACACAATTCAGGGTTCTGGGTTTGCCTAATGCTTCCCACAACAATAATACAGATGTTTGATTTGTCAAATCTGACTGGGAACATTTGGTTTCTTTATGTTGTGATGAAATTGATTCATGTTTCCTCTTTATTTGAGTTAATCGTAAGACAAATTGACGACCAAGTATTTCTTTATCTGCCGAGTGATGTCCAATTCAAAGTCGGGTTCATAATAGGCATGATTCACCGAATTGCATTGGTTCAATTTATCATTTTGTTTGGCTTTTGTGGTTTGAAATATATTGATATTCTGATATACAAAGGTGAACCATAGACTCGAAACCACGCTATACACTACTAGAAATCATCAAAAATCGGATATACACAGTAGAACTTAATACTTTGGTTAAAACTGGTTAAAACCAAGAAGGTTCAGATACTATAGAAAACTGTGAAAACAAATAAAATTATGATGGGTTTGACAATTTTTCAAAACCGAAAGCCAAAAAGTTACATTATTGGGGTATAACTCGATAATTGTTCGAGTATTGAAGACAATTCAATTCAACATATTAGAAAAGGATGCGTACATCTGATATGCACATTGTCCATCTGATATGTACATTGCCAGGTATTCCAGTATGCTCATTACCTGGCAAACACCATCTTTGTAATCTAATTGTATTTTAAACCCAAACAAATCTCCACAACTTCCGCAATTTTTGACGATGTTACAGAATGATGAGATGTGGAAATGTTGTTGATATGTTTTATCACCACTTGCTTCTGTATTGCCACTTGTTTATGGGACTTAATGACGTATTTATTGAGGGAGTGAACGTACTTAATATCAATAATATGATTGGACGCGGTCGGATCAGTGCCAATTAGGCAATGAATGCTTGTACTTATAACAAAGTATCCATTTAAAGTATCCGATTTAGTTACATCCTCGTCACGGTCCTGGGTCCTAGACAAAAGTCAGACTTGATTTAGACAATATCATCTTTTTAAATATTAACGCCTCGGTCTATTGTGTCGACCGTGCTCTTATTGTGCTTGTACTATTGGGGGGTTCGTGTTAATGAGGGAAATATTATCAACTGGTGATAAAGGCTCATCTCTGGCAAACGCTGTGACGTTACGAAGTCACGCATGTGTCGCGCTGTGGGTGTTTGTTGTTGAAGTGTATATCTATATATAAGTGGCTTTTTGACTCGCAGTTGTTGACCAGTTTCATCATTGGTTGGGATATAATTCATGTAAAATCAGGCAGGTTATTATAGACATCACAATTAAGCATGGAAAAACGTTTGATATTTGTTGTTTTTTAGTGGTTTTATACACATGTAACTGTACTCGTATGATAAAAAAAATGTATATTGTCATATTATTTTGTGTATCAATTAATAAACGTTTCTGATAAAAAATAAATAAACCCAACGTTTCACTCTTAGGGTGACCTTCTTCAGGGGTAAAATGGCTTAAATTCAGAGGAACATTTATTTTATATATCTGTACACATATCTGTATAAGGTGTAGGGTGATGTAGCTAGCCTCTATTGAAGGTTTGGTAAAATCAGGCGAATTGTGGGAATTTCACAATAATTTTCAAAATCAAAAACGAAGTTAATTCAAACTCAGTCCTTTTTTTAATAAGACATGATATGAGTAAATTTGGTAAGATGGCTTCTGTAGCTTTAAGGAAAAGGCCTTTTTAAAAACCTTCATTGGGGGAGTCCTGCGAACTCTTTCCCCAAATGCTCAGCTTAATTTACCCAGTTAACAAATTTCCTAAATGTTGTTCAGACTTTAGTGAGGTTAGTTGCTAAAATTGTGTCAAAGTTCACACAATTTCTCACAAATAATGTTATAATCAATAAGTAATTATATAATTTCATATTTTACGTCATATCAAAGCCCTACCAAGAAAGTTCATCTTTGAAGTCATGGCACAGTCTTAGAATTTGGCACTTGTGACTTCTAATTGTTCATCTTCCTATACAGACACACACAAAGCTAATGTGCCTAGGGGGTGTATTGTTGCATTTTTTAATTGCTCATCTTCATATAGCCACACAAAAAAGATAAATACGCCTAGGGGGTGTATTGTTTCCTGTATAAAACAATAAGCAGCAATTTGACTCCCATTTTTTGACAAGTTCCAACTATAAACTACCCATGTCTAATCTGGATGATTCCCGGCCGCTTCTCATCGATTTCCACCTGCAATCGACACGCTCTATTATCGCTCAATTAGTTCCGATATCAGCGCCGCCGGAAGTAGCGACAAAAAGTCAAAGTGTTTATTTATAGGTAACAAAACACCGCTTGTACAATCTCCGGGGTGCGCTATGTCGTCCCTGGGCGGTGAGTGGTCAGTTTGGGCCACGTGACCAGCGAGAACTGACCAATGGAAGTGGACGTAAAGTGGTCACTCGTGGATACTCAGATGTCACGGTGGAGGAGGTGTAGCTGACCCCCTCGGTCAGTGGATGGACAGTAGATGTCGGGTTGGATTACCACTTGACCAGCGATGACCACTTGGCTGATGCTTGACCACTGCTATGGACCCCAGTCCTGAAATGTGGACAGCGAATATATTTATCTTTGGGTGAACCTGTAAGGCCAAAGCAATATTTTAAAAATATAGGTGAAGAACGCCCCCCCCCCCCCGGCACAGAAATACACCTAGAAGCCTAAAGACTCCTCCTCCCCCTAAAATGTGATTGTTATAATAGAAAAGCTAATTAAAGCAGGAACACAAATCTTCCTAACTAGAAAACTCTTGAAAAGTAAATTTCTCTTGTTTAAAACAGCTATTGTTCCAAAATAAAGTATTTTCAGTTTATAAAAAGTTCCTATAAAAAGTAACCTCAAATTGCAAATTATTCACTATAACAGTATCAAATTATACATTTATTGCAGAGTTACACATATATCCAATCCTATGACCACTCCCTGGATAATTTCACTTAACCATTCCAAGGCAGGGGTCGAAAACTCTCGTTATATTGTCATGAAATGTAACACATTTTCTGATAAAAACCCTACTCTCGTATTCTTGTTTCCACTCAACAAAAAAAACTATTTTTGCCCAATAATCTCCAACTGTAGCGCTCCGACCTATAGGCAGCCATTAAACTGGACACTGCAGTGGACATCAGGTGTTGACTATGGGGGCTTGACCACTCAACTGACCAGTGGCACCAATAGGGGTACTTAGGTCCAGCTCTGTGTGTGTCTGGACTGTAATTAATACCGATATTTATTTTTTGTTAATTATTGCTCTATTGTGTGTGCCAGGGATAGGGTGGGTTTATGACCAGTGATTAAGGCTTGGCTGGTGGGTTTATTGTGGCAGGCAAAGTGGATGTTTGTTTTTATATCCTCATGTCATTTGTTGGTTTATTAAAAAATGTCAAGGTTCATTTTACAGACTTATTGCTAGGTTGATATTCAATAGGGGAATTGCTGTATGTACCTATTACAGTATGAAGGCAGATCGACAATTAATCTATAAACAGGGGGACTTGACAAGATGTTAGTTACGGTATGTTCTATCAATTTGTACTTTTAGAACAGGTACAGTAGTATAATGATTATAATCATATTTTATTCATCAAGCTTCAAGCACAAAGACAGAAGGAAAAGTTACAAAACTAAGCTGTATTTGATATTTAAACCAGTTATGTAAATCATATAGTGGATAATCTATAAAAAGGTTTGTCTTGTGGTAAGTTGTGTGTAGGTTTTCTTTTTATTCCTAACGTTTTGCTACAATGGAGAGCTTCATCGGGGAAAAGGCAATTTTGATAAGGTAAAACAAAGTCCTTAGTATGTTCGTCAACAGTTTTACCTTCGATAATTAGAAACAAAACAAGGACATTTCTGTGTTGCTTATGCATACATCATTCCGGATCCGCTACCATATTGGACTGTAATTCGCAGTGAGTCTTGTTTTGTCTCACAGAAATCCTAGAGAACATCTTCGAATTTCAGCCTCACAAGTGTCAAAATGTTACATGATGTCACAAATGTCATTGCCAACGTGTATACGTAAAACAATTCCATTGTACGATTCTTAAGGTACTGTATGTTGAGATCCCCCATCTTATAAAATAAACAATCATGAATCCTATTTTCAATTTTCTCCATCTATTTTAATTTCCTATTCAGGATTAATTACAATGACATTTTGGCATCCCATTTTAATCCCCATCCCTGCTCGCTGTCACCTCTCAATCTCCTCCCCCTCTCCACCCCTCAAGCTTACATGAATGTATCTGTTACACTATTACCCTCCTCTGTCTCTTATTGACACCAACTTATGCTGACATTAATGCATTTATCAGGGTCGAGGTCACCTCAAGGTCACTTATGATGAGACTCTAATGAAGTCCAGTAGACACTGTATTAAACTGGACAATGTAATCATAATAGTGACCAATGGTCATCCCATAGTGTCACCTCCGCCCCTCTCTCCTTGACCACCGTTGTCATAGCAGCACTTAAAATTATTTAGTGGTCATCTTGTCCGGACAGACTGACCACCTCCATGGTGAAGGTCAAATGTTGGCGGTGAAGGTCAGATGTCATGTACACACAGCGTCACACAGGTGTTATTATTCCTGCCATAATCGTCAGTAACTGACCTTGGAGTGCCATTGAAATGACCTTGAGATGACCTAACGCCCTTAGCAACCGGCCATCTAATGGTCAGACTGGTCAGTTACCATAGGGGTGGTCTGAGAGGGGCTGAAGGGCCTAGAGGGCCACAGGTAGAGACAGGACCCTCGGACATTGGTCAGTTTTAAGGGGTTAGGGGTCAGCGTCCATTACAGGTCAAGGTCAATGGATTCCGCATGGTGGCGCTGTAGGCGGTGTCATCTCCAATATCTGCCCCCGGACAAGATGGCGGATTTATTGTCCGGGGTCTGGGGATGAGTTATGGGGTAAAGCTTAGAGTCAAAAACACTTGCTCTGAGGTAAACTTTCTGTCAAAAAACTATCTCTATACATTCATGAATAGAGGCATGTTGTTTAATCTTCACTTGCCCGACTCTTTTGCAAGTAGTCTCTGGAATATTTTGTTGAACATTGTTGCCAATGTTACAAACATTATCACTGATTATGATTAAAAATGTTAATTGTGTACATTAATTAATGTTTCAATTGACATCAAGAATTAATATTGAGCATTTAATTGAAACTGATTAAGTGATTTTTGCAAGCGACACTAAGAAAATATATTTTCAAGCTTTCCCTACCTGTTGAGGTGTAAAAAAATAGAGAGATGATAAAAATAACCAAAGTTATTTATTTCTGTTCTACGCCCCGTGAATAACCTATGATCTACCCGAAGCACGATATCATATAAATACCTGGCTTCTAGCTATCTACTTTTTCAATTCTTGACAAAAAATGAAAGCGAAAAAGACATCTTTTTCACAAGAGAGACGAGACCCTTTTCTTCAAGGTTTTGTTTTTACCTGGTATTTGACTGCTATTCCCTTGTGCTCACGCAAATGTCAAAGCTATTAATTATTTGGCATGTTCCTGAAATCATACTGCTGCAAAAGAACAATGATAAAAGCATATTGCCATGATAAAATCTCACTCATAATCTTTAAAAAAATTCTCTTTGAACTAATGTGCAGAAAAAGTGATTATACAAATAAAGAGACCCACCTTTATAGCCAACTTGGCTCTTGATGTCTGTCCTTAAAAATATTTCTGAGGTCAAACATTAAGAAGAAAATGATATCCGTAAATGAATAGTTTTGTAATCTACATAAACTGTTATACATAATGCGTTCCAGCTATACAGCTGCACTATCAGTTAACATCGGTCAAAAACTAAGGATTTTCTACTTTTCCCCCGTTCTTTTCCAACCCCTCTAAAAGTCATTTGACCAAAGGATTCCCTCTCGTTGTTTTTGGAAGAGGTCTTCATAAAAGTCCACTTTTAAATGTCGGGGGCCCGCCGAAAAACTCTGCTGCGTTGGCTTCAATTCATAGTAAGAGTAAATTTGGTAGGATTCTTTTGTCGGAATAGCGGAGAATGCCGCTTTAAGCCATCGATGCACCACTCACGGAGTGGTATCTAGTGATACAACTGCCACGGACATTTTTACTGTAAGCTTCACTTTTAATTTTAGATGTTGATATATTGAGAATTAACAAAAGAAAAAAAAAAGGCAGTGACGGTCGGATATATTTAACTTTGTCCAAAGTTTCGGACTGCATGTGCCTTTGTTCAAAGAGGTGTATGCATTTAATAGTATAATTTAATATTTGTGTTGGCTTTGTTTGTCTTGAACATCTCCTTACTTCTATCGGAGATTTTCCCGCCATAAAACCTGATGTCGTCTGCCTTATTTGTGCTGAATATTTAATCTGAAACGCGCCCTCTTGTGACCAGGAAAATGTCAGGTCGAGAGCCCATGATTTAATTTTCTGCTCCCAGGGGGCGGGGCGTGATGTGTGCGCAGGGCAAAGTGGTCAAGATGGGATGTCCAGCGGGAAGTGACCACTGTCCCGCACATAATGACACATCAGGTCCGCAGCAAATGCCAAGCGAGATGTATATTGGATGATAGAGATTGCGATAATTTATGACCTCCTGAACAAGAGAGTTCCTTTTAATGGCCTCTGCAATGACTCAGCATTTTTTGCTCGGTCTGTGATTAATGTAAACATGGCCGCCATTTTGCCAGGTCAGGAAATGCCGCCGGGGGCCCAACAGGTCATGGGTGTTTTGATACAGCTATATAATTAATGATATGTCACTAATTAACAAAGATCTCTGACTAACTAATGAAGATCGGTTTTTGCGCCTGAGGGTGCAACAGGTCATGGGTATTTTGATAAAGTTGTAATTAATGATATGTCACTAATTAACAAAGATCTCTTCACCAATTAACACATATATATCACAAATGACGCGCTCCTAATTAGTTAAAACAAAAACTGGTACCTGACGCTGACTAGAGATGGCGTGACTGGGGTAATTTGCATATCACATGATCTGATATGAAGCTGTTAATATGTGTGTAGAACAATGGGATATAGCCGTAATGGTTCTGTGTTGCCATGTCAATGCTTTGTTCTACCATGTAAACGATAGCCTTTGTTCTTTCGTAGCGTCTTGGCATACGGTAATTTATTTCTCTTTCTCACATGAATATTTTTTAATGTTTTATTCGTCTCATTTCTCATAATGTGTATTTACTGTCTTTTATCTGGTTCTCCTGTTAGAATGGTGGAGCCTTTTTTTTATCCTTTGACAAAAACTGTCTATTTTATGATGTCTTAATCATTTGATTTTATGTCGTTGTTAAGTACTTTGTGAAGCGATTTTCACTTTCTGGCCTTTTCGTCATAACAATTTTTTTGCTCTGAGTAATTATAACAGCAGTACTTATCATAACCATAGAAAGTCTCTAACAAATTACGTTTCGTTTAAATTATTCCATACCGTTATATATCTTCCAATTAACCAGATAAAATTCCCATTTTCCCTTACGCTGAGAATCCTGTACTCTCCCACAAAACAAAGCAGCTTATACCTTATTTTCCCTCACCCCCAAGAAACTTTTCGTCTACCATATGTTAGCCAGGAAACTATTTGTCTTGTGTCCAGATTCACATTAAGATATCTAGCCTGGCCCACCCTATAGACCTATACACACACCCTGATATTAGCAGCTACCAGGCCCGGGGCAGTATACTACCATCTATTCTCTCTATCACCTATCTGCTAATAGATCTAGTGTGCATGGGGTAGCTATACTATAATGACACTCACTCACACTCCTCTCCCCCCCCCCCCCGAACACAGACACACTTCCATAATAAATGTAGTACGATTTAAAGGTCTGACTGTCTAATTTATAAATACTACTATTCTTGATGCATTCTTCTTTTGTATTGCAAAATCTTCTACTTCTTCATCATCTTCTTCTTTGTTATTTGAAAGCTCTATGCGTCTGGTTTAGGGAAGTTTTCAAATATACCGTATTATAGGCAGCATCATATGACGCATCTAGATTTCCCAACGACTCTCCCCCCCCCCTCCCCCAACCCACAAACAATAAGATTCAATCTTTTCCTACTGCAATATCTCATTGGTGCTTCAAATTGGTGTCATGACCTTTGGTCACAAAGGGTACTCGGGGTGCAGTTTTATTTCCAGTTCCTATAGATGATTTAAACAACGTTTCTAAGCATACAAATTACTTATCGCATGCCAATTGGTCACTAAACGGTAACTTTTGATGGAAATGTTACCAGTTTGAAAGTTTATCTATTTGAGGTGTGTGTAGACTTGCATTTCAGGAGACGATCCTAATTAATTTAATCATACTCCACTAGATCTACTTTAGATTTCCCATCTATCTCTACTTTCTCTTCCCCTCTCTCTCCCCTCTTTCCTCACTTCTTACTCTTTCTCTCCTCTCTCTCCTCTGTCGCCCATCTCTTTCCCTCTCTCCCTTCTTCTCTTCCCCTCTCTCTCCCTCTCTCTCCCTCTCTGTATGTCTGTCTCCCTCTCCCTCCCTTTCCCCCCTCCCCCTCCCGCAGTACACAAACAATAAGATTCAATCTGTACGTACCACAATCTCTCATTGGCACATATTGCTACAAATTGGTGTCATGACCTCTTGTCAGAAAAGAGCACCTGGGAGCGGAGCGCTATTAGCGTTCTGGTGCTAAGGAAATCAATTTGTCACTGTAATGTACACACAATGGTGCGATGTGTAGGTTTCAGTAGGACTTACAGGTGTTACTACCCTACCTGGCTGACATTCCATTTATTTTAGCCCCTAAATGTCAATAATTAACCAGATTTTACCTTTCTGATAAGGCACTGGTGATTTGTCATGGCAACTGTTGTTTTGGGTTTTAGATTTGGGATGTTAGTTTTAGGAAGTTAGTCCCAAATTGGTAGAATTGCTGGTCTTTCAATATTAGCCCCATACATGACTTAATTAAGCAGATTTACCTATGTGATAAGATACTGGTGATTTGTTATAGGAACTTTTGTTGGTGTGTGGTTTTAGGGTGTGGTTTTTAAGGTTTGGGAAGCTTTGTCAGGAGGATCATTTTAATAATTAACCAGATTTTACCCCTCTGATAATGTACTAGTGATCTGTCATAGCAACTTGTTTTGGGATTTAGATTGGGTTTGTTATATATTTGCATATTTATTGTCGGATCTAAGATCGTTTTGTAGAATTAGGATGATATGATTAAACAGAATTTGCCTCTGGGGCAAGGCACTGGTGATTTGTCATGGAAACTAGTCTTTTAGGTTTGTTATTCGGGCGTCCTTTTCAGGATTTTAGTAAGAGCTAGTGTGGTTGGGTGGTCTTTTAACCCAGGGGACTGAAGTGTTTCTCGATTATCGAATTCAGATGAGCCAATTTCCATCCAGTGTTTCACTATTGAAGGAAGAATAGAATTTTTAAAAATTGATCTGCAATTTTGTCTTGGTATCAAGAGGTTTCCGGTCTCCATGTCCTTACGTCATGATGGCGCTACTTGGTAATGGCAACTTCATCACGACGTATGTGAGCTGGGAATTATTATACATGTGTCCATTCCCAAAAGATGTTGCTGATTTCTGTGAAATAAATAGGATCAGGTGTTGCTGATTTCTGTGAAATAAATAATTAAATAAAATACATGATTTATCAATTTTCAGGAGTAAAAAGAAGCAAGTGGTAGATCTGAGGGACAGGTGAGAATTGCTGAGTCATCATGTTGTATCATTACGTAAGGTCTGGCACGTATAAGATAAGATAGGGGGCACCACTATAGTCCACTTAAGCTGGTTTACATGTAGAGTGTTTTAGTTCTCACTTTAAGCTTTTAGGACTGAAATGAAAAGTACACAAGACTTGAGGTCATTGGAGGTCAATTATATAACAGTATCTAAGTGAGATAGAACGCCATTTTAAAGTTTGATTCGCGTGGAATTATGTGTGGGTGTTGCATGTGGGGGAAGTCGTCAAAAGATGTACAATTCCCCTTCTCCAATCATCTAAATTTAAAACAAAAATGAGGTTCAAAATTCTCTTCAACATAACTACTCCTAAAAGGTCTTTTTTTTTCAAAGCAAAGTTTCCAACCTTCAAGGCTTCAAGGACCTTAATAGTTAAGTTAACCCGTCTATAGGCTCACAGCCTCTCAGATCAGATAAGAATGGTATGTCAATGATTGGGCGCCTACTGCGCTAATGGCTTTCCTGTCCCTGGAGTATCGGCGTCCTAATGTGATTATAATGATATTTTGCGGTTTGGAGTTAGAGGCTTTCCCTCAGTTTGGAAGGACTCTCTCAACTGTGAGCCTCTAGAGACTGTACCATTCTAAGATTCCAAGAATTTGTTGATTTATATACATAAATTACTGGCTAACGGATAGAGGATTACTGACGAATTGGTTTACACATGTTATCAATTTTACCCAATTTTTCCCCTGCGATGGATTACTTTCTCTTCATCCACATGGATCTTCAGTTTTTATCGTTGCATTTGGATTAAGTCAAGTACCTGAAATCACGATCCATATCAAATAATCAGGACAAACATTTCGGCAAAAACTCCCCACGCCAAATAAGCATGACCTTTGCTTCAGGACAAACTCTTTAAAAAAAGACATGTTTTTGTGTTGTTTTTTTGTTTTGAATGAACATCTTTTTACCATCCAGGTCATGACCTGAGAGATCGGCCCAGTGTCTGATCGGGCTACTCTCACGCAAGATTAACACACGCAACATTTGCGAGATATTTACGTAATTATCAAATTTGATTTTTCTCAAAATGCCCTTGACTTTGTAAGGAATGTTATAAGAACACGGGGCAAAGAAGTATATTTGTCTCATCTCAGATTAACACCCGAAAGATTTTCGAGATATTTACGAAATTATTCAGTTTCATTTCGTATTTCTGTTTCTAAAAGTAAGTCAAAATCCATAAATTTAATTCAATATTCAGGACACAGAATGAAGAGAAGGAACTTTCCCAAATTGGTACAACTTTGACGTGACCTTAGCTTAAGGACAAATCTCATTCTTCATATAAAAAAAATCAAAGCTAAATTAACAATAAAGGAATTCCATGGAGCCAATGCCTGGAAGCGAGCAATCGACTAGATCTCTTTTTATCCAGAATGTTTTCATTCTTTATTGCCAAATATTCGGGTTCAAACTCTTTTTTTAAATGAAAAACAAACTTGCACATCCTTCAGTAAAAAAATCATATTCTGAAGTTTTTTCACAGGTTGCCAAAAGGCCAAGGTCACATAAGCATGTAATATGCCATGGAAACCATGTTGTTAAAATAATATCTTTATTCGGTGATGGACACCAGAGGCTACAAAACAAGCTTTTTTCCTCCATGGCTCAGCGAATCTTTTCACTTTAAGGGTTGTAAACCCGCTCGGAGCGAACCCAAATTGTCCTTTCTTCCACTTGAATTAGAAAAAACTCTTTTCAAGGGCGGCGGTGGTACAGAACGGTGTGGAAATGTCGGGCACCCCGCCCCGCCCCCCCCCCCCCCACCCCATCACCTATGGTGGCTTTGTATTGTGGTGGGTGAAGGGTTAGGGTACTCAGACATGCAAAGTACAACCCTCAGTGATCTGCCAACCCTGAAATGTATTGGACTGAAACACAGGTGGTATCAGCTCTTTTGAAGTCAGTTTTTTCTATATAAAAAATTCTTTCGTGACGGTCGTGATCAAGATTTTTTTTTAAATAATCGTTATAGATGTGGGGATAGGGGCTGATGTGTTGTGTTGTCACATCATGGTATCCCGGTCAGCATTGATGTATCAATTGGAAAACATTTTTATTGAATTAAATCTCCGATACATCATTTGACAATTGCCAGCCAGAATGGCTTTCTAATTTTACTGACACTCATTAATAACATAGATAATCTTAAGATGTATACCATGGGCAATTCATAATTAATACCACCATAGGAAAGGATTTCGGCGGGTCGAAATATAAATGTATACTTTTAAGAAGTCCTGTAGCAAAAAAAAATCACGAGAAGACCAAAATGTTGGTCACATGACATTCAGAAGAGTTGGAAAAAATTGGTTGGAACAAAAAATAAAAAATCTTCATTTTCCGACCGATGTTAACTCAGAATGCAGCTTTAATCGCTCTTGTCTTGCTTCTAACTGCCATAATTACATCAATATGGCGCCAAAGTATGATTTACAAAACGACCTCGTGAAGAAGCATGAGATCTACCGAAATCCGCTCTTCTCTTGGTCGATTCTACTTCAAATTCATTGTAAATATACATATATAAGAGCAGCAGAATATTGATAAATCCAGTCCAGTAAGCCATAATAATATTATGGTTAAATTTGGTAAAATCCTTTTTGTCATAATAGCTGATCAGCGAATGCAGCTTTAACCTTCCTTAGAGTATAGTCTATTATAGTTGCAGGTGACGCATTAAAATATGAATACTTATGCCAAGCTTTTGAGTCCAACATGTTCCAATGAAAGGGAACAAAACTCGTGTGACTTATGAACCTCTAATAAAATAAAGAAGCATGAAATGTACAGGTGTTAATACCACCCACGCACCTCACACCTTCCGCATGTAACCCTGATTTACCTTTCATCCTTTCATATCTCACCTTTTATTATCATTACCATTAATAGGACAAAGATCGGATCCCGGCCACACCCCCGTCCTCTCATCTTCCTCCCTATACTCCGCCAAAAGTGCAAATTATTGGACAACACTCTCCGTTTGATTCCTGTCCCCTTGTTGATTCAGAGCCGCCTAGTGGCCTTTTCTGAAACAATACCCTGGCGGAGAGGAGGCGAAGTATTGGTGTGTGATCGCGGGCCAAGGGGGGAGCTATAATCAATCAATAGTCCATGAATTAATTACCATTTTGACAAGATGGCTTTGAAGTTGTGAGAAACCATTGTGTCCCACTGACACCTTCTGTATTTAACACTTAACTCCCGAGGTGGCGCTCTGGACATATGTGGTGCCTTTTATTGACTAATTTTCTCTCCTTTGATGGTTATGTAAGTAAATTTAGTCAATATTCCCCCTTGGATCTTACAATAGGTTCTGTTACTGAGGGGTGGAGGTGTGTGGGTATGGGTGGTAGTTTATATAACTGGTTTTGCACCACTCTAAGTGTTTCTTGTTTTGGTTGGTAATATATGCACCCCGGTTTACACACCTCGCAAAGAGGGGTTAACCCCAACACGTAACCCTTTCAAGACAAAATGGTGAATTATTCATATTTTTCTCATAACTTTCTTTTTTATAAGAGTTAAGGGCTGATTTTGATGCATTTATCATACCCAAACTGCAAAATAATTTTTTGCTATTTTTATCCATTTTCCCCTTGAATGTGTGCATTGACAAAAGGCCCTTAACCCTTTCCACTGGGCTATCCATACATCTCTAATATCTCTTTCAATGACGTAATCTGTTATTTGTATGATAAAAATATTGTAGGACAGCAGAGAGAAAATATCAAATAAATTTAATTCAATTTCATATCTTTCTAATTTACAATATTTTCTACATTACGCTTCAATTTATTGACGTATGGTGATATTAGGGCAGGTGGAAGGATAGAGCTTGGGCGGGGTAAAGGGGTGATATGAATTACCCCACACCACCACCCCTAACACCTGTAACCCCAATGACCAACCGGGGTGGTAGCATAACTACAGGTCTGTGTCCTCCTACCAGGTTAGGGTTTATTTTTGTCAGAATCCCAAAGTACATTTTAATGGACCGCCGAGAAGATTTTATTATGCTAAGTAAAATATTAATCTTATTTTAACTGTCACAAACCATGTCTAAGGAGAGTTACTGTTGGTAGCGTTTTCTTACTTAGAGATCATTTTCCTTAGACCCCAATTTAATTTAGTTGCATAGTAATCAAAAGTAAAAGTAAATTAAGTTAAAGTGGATTGTGACCGAGCTATTAAAACCCACTCATGAAGTCACATCCTGATTGAATCTCATACATTGGATTTGTTTAAATTCAAGTTTTATTAACGATAGCAAAATATTACGTAATACATCAACGTATTGAGGGACTAATTGCCATGACTACCCCATCTAAGGTGGTCACTTAGCACGAAAACAATCCCCTGGAGCGGCCGAAACTGATCGGATACCAAAATAGTGACTTCCTGGCGTCCACTGAGCGTTGGCCAGAGGAAGTGGCCCTAGCACCGCCACCACACTGTACACCAGGTAGCCACACACCTGTGTAACCCCCCTATCACCCTCTGTTACCATGACAATTGGATCAAACACACCCTGGTGTGAACTACCGCCCTTTGATCTCATCCTACCACTCTACCTGCCTACCAGCGTCCATCGCGCGTGTCGGGTTTTAGTATACCCACGTGTGCGGTGATTAGTGGGTGGGAGGGGGAGGCGAGTGGGGGGTGGGGAATGCTGAATGCCTTGAGAAGTCTGGATTTGGGGAAAATAAACTCAAGGCTTTGAAAAACCTTCAAAATGGTCAGATAGCTTTGAGGGTTGTGTAGTTGTAGTCCATCGTACATCCCCCACAACACAGCTCTATTCCTTGTGAGGCTGCCCATCGTACTGACCTTTAAAAAAATCTGAAAATAGGCCTGGAATTGTCCAAATCCCTGCACATGCCACTCCCAGTATCATTACCATTCTAAACGGTCCACAGAGCCAAGTACGTTCGTTAGCAATTTTTTTTTATTACAAAATTAAGCCAATTGCATTTAACAATCGTATCAAATACGCGTGTCGACTCTGTCGATGTTTTGTTGCGTTGTTATCACAATGTTTATCAAAATCTGCTTCATCGTATACCTTTAGAAAACATAAACAGTTCATTATCGATATTCATATCACTCTTATTAACGTTATCTTACTCTGCTACTATACATCCCAAACATCTTCATTATTATCCACATAATCTGGCATCATATAATTGTACAATTCATTGTTTATATTTGTATTCACAACAAGGCTATATTATGATGTTTTGTCTGAAGGAACTGTACTAATTGATTCTGAATTGATTCTGAGCAGCACACCATTCTTTCATCGCTCTAGAAACTAACGCATCATACTAAACAATGCTCCTATATATGATAAAAGTATGTTCTAATTATTGTACATGTAATATAACTTTTAATATAATCATAATATACTTATAGCAGCATGGACGTGGCCTGGCCTTGAATTTCTTGCTATCAAGCCCACTGACACTCTGGGAGGTGGGCCAGGAGGCTGCGGTGGTTTGGGAGGGGGTGAAGGGGGAGGGTTAATTGTTTGATGAGGCTATGACAACTTCCTTGCACTACAAAGGCAGAACTTAAGCGTATAATTGATTTACGGCGCGTCTTTACGTAGTGTACGTAAGACAAGCCGTATATACACGTAGTAGCGGCATACAAAGGTATGTAGGATTGGTGAACAGTTTGCGAGTGGCTGAAATGTTGGTGAAAATGGTGTGATATCAGCGGTTAAATCTTGGTTGAACCCTACTTTCAGGTTCGATTCTTAGTATTTTAGTTAATGATTTAGTTGCTGTTTTTATTATCTTCAAATGTATAAGTTTCATTTATTTATATTTACGCATTTAATCTTTATTTAAACAAATTCCTACTCTCTATTTCCCTATGTATGGCTGGTGTTGAATAGTTATCACTCACGTTTTACAAGTTTCAAATAATGTCAGCGACTTTTTGTATCAACTCAATAGTTCTCGAGTTTGGCCTAAAGCCACAAATATTCTGGAATTAAATTTTCATTCTTAATACATTAAGGAAAACTAAAAAAAAATGTTCTACCTCCCCAAATCGTACATACCTCTCCTACCACCTCCATCAGTTTTATAACGAGACGCCGCTCAGACACTACACAGACGCGCACTATGACGTCACCAGGGTGTTTATATTCCCAGGTAAATAAACAAACCTGAGAAAGGTAGATCACCCCATGTGAGAGAATACTTAAGTTTGTGTAAGTTATCTAAACTACCCTATTGAGCGTTCCCTTTGAAGGTCGGGTGAATGAGTGAGGGGTGTAAGGGAGGGGTGCTATTAAGGTGTATTTAGAGGCTCCAGGTTTAGGGTTTCTTCACTTTTCAAAGGGTTTTATTGCATCATGGGAAGGGGCTATGCCAAACACCCATAAAACCCTGCGCGGAAGGAAGCCAACATCTGTTTCCGGGAGTTTGAAGGTGTTTATGTTTGTGGTTTATTAACAGGTTGTTATTAGGGGTAAGGGAGAGGTTGTGGTTAGGTGGGTGAAAGGGGTTCTTAAGAAAGGTGTTCATTCATGTTTTATGGAGTTTTTGCCAGTTGTGAAGCGAGATAAAGTGTATTTATCAGGTTATTTGCCGCTTAACATCTAATTAATTAAATTAGGTACTTATTGGTGTCTGAAGTGTACGAAATTTCAGTAATCACTGCCCATAATTCATTATTAATTGATTGTTTGTTATTTTATTTCTGAAAGAAGGGGAGCAGTTTGCTCAAGTTTGAAGGTGTATATATTTGAGCAGTGAGAAGAATATTTGTGTTACCTGGTCTTTAGGGGTTGTGGAAACATGATATTTAGTCCTGAAAGGTGTTTAAATAAAGGTAGGTGCTCATTTACTGTTTCATGCAGAGAATATTTGTGTTCAGTTACCTGGTGTGGCTATATTTTATTGCGCATCTCACCAGTTTCCACAAGTCTTTCTAACTGAAAATGTAAATTTTGGATGAATGGTTTTATTACCTGCTTATTAAGGGTAGGGGAATATAGTAGTTACAAATGGGAAGGTGTTTTAAAAAGGTGCTCTATTCCAGTTATATATTCTTCCTGTTTTGTTTAAGAAGAGATAACTATTTAAATTGTTTGTTTCACTGTGTATTTTAAATACCTTAAGCGACTGGTCTATTCTTATCTGCATGCACATACAGCGCACACAATATAATAACTGAACTCAACTTAAAATAATCATGATTTATGTGTATACTTTAGTCAATAATTTCGGTTGGTAGTGGTTCAATTATTCATAGGTATCAAGGCGGAGCATTTCATCTGTGAAGACATTATATTTCAGTAATCCTTGTATCAATTAATCAAATTCACCTATTCTACTAATTGTGACATAAGAAGCATGTTTCTATACAAATAAGTGTTGTCCTTATCTCTCTGCCTCTATGTTTACCTTTTAAGTCACTTCCTTGAATGGTCCAGGGTCTATAGCCACCTTAGGCAGAGACTAAAAGGATTAATAACCTCCATTTCGGGCCTGGTCAATGCTGGTCATTAATCCTTTATTAAGTGATTATCATCACTTCGCTACTGAGTACTTTAGTTTACATAATTTATTTCGTAAACAATTATGGTACATTTTCCACTTAATTTGTGGGTAGCAAAGAGCATCATTTCATGTGTAAATTAATCGTATTTTTGTTTGATTCTTTCACGGAGAAAAGAAAAGGTTTATGTCCAAAAACTAACATCTGTCGGATACAAAACATATTCCAATGTCAACATTCAAAACAAATTATTTATGTTCATTTGCGCTTTTAGAAGGGGTTTGTTGTTAAAAGTTTAATTAACTTATGTGTTCAATAAAACAATAATTCTTTCCCCCATATCTCTCTAATCATCACAGAACCCACACATAACATGAACTCTCCTTATTTAATACCATCTCCCCATGAAATCTCCCCCAATTATGCTTCTGTCAAAAACAGACCAGAAAATCATATTTTTTCTAATCAATCACCCCCATAATGCAACTGTTACAAAAAACCTTTCATCTCTCCGCGAGTTGCATGTCGGGAAAATTGACCTTTTCCACCGGAGGCCAAAATGAAATGAATAAGTTGTAGGAACTGTCCAGTTTAGCATTGCCCTGAGGGCGGTATGGGTTGGTCATTCTATGTCTGTACAATTGGTGGGATACATTTTGAACTTGATTAAGATTTGCATAACCATGGTTGTTTTGTCAGGATATGTGTATATTATTGATCAATAAGGCGCAAGGTACTATATGGGAGACCTCAAGTAAGGTGAACTACTCCTGGTAAAAAAGAAAATGGCCATACATGCTTATACTTGATGAAATAGCACACTTTTTTCATTTTTCCATTGAGTATTTGAGTATCTGATATCATGCTGTTGAGAATATACTGCCTATTTTCCAAATTCGAGTGTCAGGTCTAACATAAATGCGCCCTGACACATTGGAATCTCAAATAATTTTCAAATAAGCATGTCAAAGTAAACATTAACATTAACTGATTGTATGGGAGATGATCATAGTGAGGTGGTACAACCATTCGGTGTTTAACATATAAAATGTACTTGTGAATGGATGGACACAATTTATGGTTTATTTCAGAATTGAATTATTTCAAATTTCAGAATGTGTATGGACCCAGTTATTTACATTTCTCGGTGGATGGACCCATATACCTGTAGTGTATAGGTTACCTTACCCTGAGGCTAAATCCCTCACAGAGCTCACCCCAACAATCAGCAGCAAATTGACCCTCATCCTCCACCCTCTCCTGTCCACTCCAACCCCTCCATGCTTGACCAGGGGTCAGTAAATCACCCCTCAGGGCCTCTATACCCCTCCTTGATCTGGCACTGGTCATTTTACATGGTCACTTTGATCTGTGGGTAGGTACCAGAGGCTGTGCAGGTGGCTGGTCAGTAGTTGCCAGGTGGGCAGGTGAGGGGTCAGACATGGAAGTGACCAATTGTGGCAATATTGGGGGAAATCTGTGTTAAACATGGAATGACCAATAATGGGAGAAGGGTGGTTTGGGGAGATGATTATGGGGAGATGGTGTGAGAGGCATTATTTGTTCTGTTACTCATTTATCCTGGTAAAAGTATATTGGACAGTTTTGTTGCTGTTTTTTCTTCTTCTTCTTCTTCTTCTTCTTCTTCTTCTTCTTCTTCTTCTTCTTCTTCTTCTTCTCCTTCTTCTTCTTCTTCTTCTTCTTCTTCTTCTTCTCTTTTCCCTGCTCCTGCTCTCTTCTTCACCTTGTTCTTGTTCTTGTTCTTCTCCTTCCTCATCTTCTTCCTATTCAGGTGGCTGGTCAGTGGTGGCCAGGTGTCGGGGGTGAGGGGTCAGTTATGTCCACATCATGAAAGTTGTAGCAACATTTGGGGAAATCCGTGGTAACATAGACTGACCAATGAAGTGACCATTAAAGGAGATATGATTATAGTGAGATGCTGTCGGTGGTTTTACACTCTAACCTATGCTCATTAATCTTCTCATCATCAAGTTCAACTAATGTCGCTAGTCTTTATTTGTACCTTCCTTTAACCTTCATGCTCTTCCTCCTGCTTCCAAATCAGGTTTACACATGAAATGACCAATGGGACGGAAAATGTGGCAATACAACTTGATGAGTTATAACGCATAACCCTTTAAACCCCTCATCACCCATATGCATGGTCACTACTACTCAAGCATAAACTATAATGGAACCATTGCAGCCTCTAGTGTGAGAGATATGGAATCAAGTACATGTACTCGACAATGTCAAGTACATCCGGCAAGCACTCACTATGTAGACTGTTGCTCTAAACACTTAGTCTTTACTTAGTGGTATATAGGGTTAAAGGTCACTTGGTCACGCATGGTTGACCTCCATTCATGTAACATATAATACCTATACAATCTGTGGTTCATTTGCAGTAGGTGTATATAGTCTTGGTGGTGGTGCTACAATATAAGAAGCCCTAATATAAATTGTAATAATGTAAGAGCCTGGTGAAGCATAATTACAGCAATACATAAACTAAATTTGTCATGGTCTTTATTGCCAATTACAGGAATATCCACATAATATTACCAACAGCGCTTCACAATTTAATCATGATAGCACCTATGTAATCTGACTCAGGTTGTGGCTCATTTGCAGTGGAGGGGCTGAGAAACGTTTTGCTTTTTTAAAGAATAATTCTATTTAGCGAGCATTTCACATACTGTGTTACTTTTCATTTCGCCCAAGCAAAAAAGTAGAAAGGACATTAAAATTATTATTTTTTGTTTTTACATCATTGTTACAGTCTTACAAAACGTGTAACGCCATCATAAAAGTAAAAGGACCTTTCGCATAAACTTGATGATTATCTAAGTCATTTCCACATCTATGTAGGCTAGTTCCTCCTGAAGCGTTTTTTTCAAGCTGAGGAAGTCTAAGCACCACTTACATTGGGTAAGTGGCGAAAGGTTGTCGGATTTCCCTGTCCCGGGATTTCCCCCATCAGGCTGTCATGCTTGAGTGGGCATGTGCCAGGTTGTAGGGGAGAGACACGAGTTTGGAGTGAAGGGTGGGGTGTGAGAGGAGGGTAGGAGGGTGTGTGAGTGGGTGGGATGCTAGCTGACTGTTCAACCCTATTGCTGGCGCAACCAGTTAAAAGTGTTAAAAGTGCCTTGTGGAAAACAAATTCAGAGATCCAGACTAATATGTAAAGAGTTTAGCAGCAACAATTCATCTAAGATCTATCTGTGGTTCTCTGGTGTCAGGAATTTCAGGATTTGTTCTGTAATTGATATAACCCACTGTTAGCCTCAGTAAGCTGTATGTATGGGGTGTGGAAGTGCCGTGGTGTGAGGGTACAAAGGTTGTAGCACAGGGTGTAAACTGTGCCCCAGCTTTAGTGTTGTGGCCTTCTATAGGTCTGTGCGTCCAGTATGGCCTTTTCAGTCGAGTTGTGAGTCAAAAGTCTTTCACTTTATATATATGTATGTAGCATAATGCATTTTGTTGGGGAGAGGTGGGGGGGGGGGGGGGGGAGTCACTTCAAGTCAAAATTGAGAGTAATGATTTATAATTATTATTTGGAAGTTGAGACAGACTAAGACATGTTGAGACAGACTAGAATAAGTTGAGCATGTGCTGTTTAATAGAAACTAGCAAAATGCTAGTAGAGGTTTTTCGAATTTCACTAAATTGAACAAAAAGTAAATCCAATCGAGAAAAGAAATTCTGGTCGTCCTATGCCAAACAGCCCTATAGACCAATAGAGTGAGAGGGACGCAGTGGTCAGTCACGCATGCTTGGTCACGTGACAGCTGACCGCTGGTCACCCATACACATCTACCTCCCATAAAATTTGTTTGATGGAAGGAGAAAGATTGTAAAGAAACCATGACAACAATGTCTCAATTACTGTCCTCTGCGTGTCCACATTGCCTTCAAGGCCTTGTAACTTTTGTTACACTACATCTGATAGGTTAGATTATCAAAGGCCTGTGAGACTGTTTGTGATTGGCTGTTTTATGCTGATTAATTCAGGTATTAATACACTTAATTAATGAATGCAAAACCTGGGTTAACACACGTTTGGGTTTTATGGTTGATTTGCAGTGGGTGTGTTAAGGGTTGTGATTAGGGTTCGGGTTGTGGATTGATTTGGGTTGATAGATTTTATTGTAGGGCCACAGGGGTCGGGGTGGGGGGTTAATGTATTTTTAGTGGCATGGTGAAGTTTCGGGTTGCCGTCTTTTGGAGGGGGGTAAGTAGGTGGTGAATATACTTTAAGGGAAATTTTGGGTTGGTGAGAGAGTCCCTCCAAACTGAGGGAAAGCCTCTTGCTCCAAACCACAAAATGTCATTTGAATCCCATTAGGACGCCTACTCCAGGGCCAGGAAAGCCATTAGCGGAGTACTTCTGCTGAGTCATGACATGAGTATTTGTGGGGTCCTACCAGTTGTGCACATACCTGTAGCGTCTGTGGTGCGTCCTGGTAGGCGTGAAGTGGTAGGCACGTGTCAATCAAAGTGAGGTGGTGGGCTACCACATCACAGGTATCACTCGTACAGTGGTAAAGTGGTGCACATTACTCGGGGTGTGAAGGGCAGTGAAACACCATTATTTCTGTATTGTACACTCTTCAGAAAAGGGGGTGGGGGTCGGAGGAGTGTAGTGCTTAAGATGTTAGACACCAAACCGTGCGGTTCTTAAAAGAGTCCTGGATTCAACCAGAGACAATACATTAATACTTTATATAGGGTCTCTCTGATTCAACTCTGATAGCGACTTACCATAGCATCATTTCATCTGCCACCCAATGCACACCTACTGGGTTGCCAAAGGCCGGCCATGTGTATAGCTGTCTGGCTATATGCATGTGGAAAAACCATAGCTAATATTCGAAAAGAGCAGGGTATCGCAACCCATTAGCGTGTTTCCTCTCTCGCCCTGATAGGAGCAAAATAATTATATACGAAAGTATGATGTTAAAACAGGACGTAAAGCAACTGACCCCCGCCCTCCTTCAGGGAGGAATGGGACAAACAAACTAAAACAAG
Organism: Sthenelais limicola; assembly: GCA_942159475.1. NCBI lineage: Eukaryota > Metazoa > Annelida > Polychaeta > Phyllodocida > Sigalionidae > Sthenelais > Sthenelais limicola. The sequence goes on along the minus strand of OW804097.1, from coordinate 61,350,201 downwards.
TCAGATTAAATTATAATTAGTAAAGATCACACGCATATTTTTTAAACACATTCTATTGACAGAAGTTTCACAATAATTTCACAATACAAGGTGATACAGCTCATTCATCAAGAAAAAACGTTCATGCAGATCTGGTTACAGGTAATTTAAACTTTAAACTCAAATTATATAGATTATTCAGACGTTATAAACAAGGAGTATCTTCTAGCCTGGGACTCAGTCAATGAGTATATAAACAATAATGTATACCACCACACATTGTTCATCCACTCACCATCACCACCAACGTTATAGTTTAGCGCTGCTTTCCTTTAGAGGAAAGTGGGAAGGGGTAGATGGAAGGGGAGGGAAGGCCATATATCCATTGGTCATTTAGGCGTCATTTTATGATTTTAAGTGCCATTAAAGGTCGCCTACTTGATATGTGCTATTATGACCTGGCTTAGAGGGAGAGGATTACATCTAAGACAGGAGGAACTTCCCCCCAAAATGGGTCGAGGGAGGCGAGCCCAGCTGTTGTTTATGGGGATGTGAACTGATTAAGAGGAACTAATGGAATATGCCTTCTTCTACACCTCGATATCAGAGAGAAATCCCCGCTCTATAATTAACCTGCCATAAACTATAGTTCACAGATGTGTTTCCACCCACTATTGCTAATTGTCTAATCTCTGTCTCTATTTACTATTGCAGGTGAGTGTATACTGTTGCTGTTTGCTTGAGGTAGGTGTTGACACCAACATATATACCAGCTACCATGGCAACCATACTTTTGTTACTATTTGTAAGGGTGAAGACGCTAGAAATTGTACAATCGGCAGTTCTACACATTTAGTAAAGTCTGCTAAATTAGGCTGAAAAATTATATATATGAATATATACATACATATCAAATATATCTGAGTATATGTGGTATTGTTTCGATTTAATTATAGTCTGTTCGGTTATGTTGAACTGTATATCAAACCTGAATTTTCTCCTAAATTTGCGTTATTTGAGAAGATTAGTGAAGGCGAATTGTACATTATTTTTCTGACGACTTCGCCCGCAAACACTTGATTAACAGAGCTCTTTCACGACCACCTGAGGTCTCTGCTCCTGGAATCTGTCTTAAATCGTTTAATTACTCCCAACTTCTGACTGGTATCGTTTTTGTTAAACTTAGCACAACAGGAAAAGTATAGGTGTTCTTCCCTGTCCAATGTGTGTGTTCAGTAATGTTGTTCCTTTGGTTCATTTGTATATACTACTCACATGAATCCACTCATACATGTATGTTTATACTATCTGACTAACACTGGATCAATGTAACTTTTCCCTATACTACGTTTGTACTTCGTTCTTTATTTTGAATGTATTTTGAAGAACTTTCTTAATATGAGGGTTCTGAATTGAAAGTTGATAAACATGTCTATTCATGAAATAATTACATTGTATTATATTGTTCGAAGTTGGTACTGTTACAACTTCAAAGCATTTTCCCTATGCTATATATGTGGAATATTTTCTTAATTTTCTTCCTTTGATAATGCAAAAAAGTCAGTTTATATAGGAAATCACACATGCTTCCCTTCTCAGCCTTTCTAAACCCACTTGTAAAATTAAAAACACAAATAAAACCCGCCATCCATTCATCCACCCATCCACTCTTCAACCCAACCAAGCATTCTCCTATGGAGAAAATATTAAAAAAGACAAGAGCATTTTGAAAGCAATTTCAAGTGCGTGAGTGTAGATCGGAGGCAATTTCAATAAGCTTTATCTTTGAGTCCCATATTTGACAACTTGACAAGGTCTTCCATCTTTCCCTCCTCTTTAAAAGCCTTAGCATCATCAATGTATGCACATGAATGTTTTCAGAAGCTTCCATATGAAAGACAGGCTTTTGTTATCAATCCAGACAGCTCCATGGCTTGTCCTTTATCTCTTCTCCCCCACCTCGCCCTCCTCTATACACATGCGCGGAGGCTCGACCACGCATGCGCAGAGCTGCGAGTACGCATGTCTGTGAAATGTAGCTAATTGGTGATCAGTGATCGATCAAAACTCGCAGGAGGTTCATTCTTACAAATGTCGTCTGCGTTTTCCCGCGCAAACAAACTCTTTGTAAAAACCTCCAGGGAAATATCCCTTTCTTTCCTGGCGATGACAAAGCCTATTAAAGACTAAAATGAATCGTTCTAGGTCGTCCAGATTTTAATCATTGAAAGGATATGTAAAGGGATTTTGTGGTATTTTTTTCAATTATAATTTTTCCCGCTTTTTTAAGGTTGCTGAGTAGGGGGGATTAGTGGTTGTTGTAATGAGGTTAATTTGGAGGCTGAAGGGTAAATGAAGGAGGCAATGAGAGGTGGGGGTGATCAGAAGTCGGTTCAGACTTTTTGGTAAGGGGGGCTAAGGGGGCTGTATTTTACCTATATAGCTGATACCTATGGTCTGATAAGTAACAGGAAAAATCTATGTCCTGTAGGCCCAATCAGAAGGGTAAGAGAAGTTATTCACCCAAATGTATCTAAGGGTTCTTTCCCTCGCCATTTATACAAAGTAGAGAGAGCCCTTCTGTCTTGAGGAACCCTAATTTGTACTTGATTGACTAAATTTGTGTGCATATTAGCCCCATCTTTAAAAATATTTGTTTACAAATTATATGAAAGTCCCATAATTCCTTGTGAATCCAGAGCCAAAATGGCAGCTATACTAGTCTCCTATAGACATGAGAATAAGGTAATAACATTTGGTTGAGGGAGAACGACGCCCCCCCCCCCCCCCTTTAGGCCCGTTGCTATTAAAGAATCACCACAAATAAATGCAAGGACATGGAATGTATGGGGGCTGGGGCTGTGGGAATAGGGTGGGAGGGCGGTCTGTAGGAATAGGGTAATCAGGCTCCAGCAAGAATTCACCGCCGCCATGTCATCGTCAGTTTTTGCCCTGTCATGATCCAGCTTGAGAGAGGGAGGAGACAGCACCAAGCGGGCCTGGCTGTCAATGCATGATGGATCGCGGTAAAATGTCGTCTGCTTAGCGAACTGCGGTCCTTGTGGCGGGAAAGTGCGCGCTTCGCTTGTTCTGGCCTTGTCGCTTGGCCAGTGAGGGAGATCCAGGTCTTTTTTTCTGTTGTTGAAGAGGGGGTTTTAAAAGGGGAGGGGTTTAGCGAGAATGGCTGGGTGTGGGTTGGGATTTGGAGAGAAACAGTAACGCAAAATTATTTCAATGGTTCCCAGAATTGTTGCAATGGATTCGTTCATTCAACGTTGCATTCCCCATACAAGCCACACTAGTACAGCAGAGACAGTGATGATGAAGCAGTGAAGGTGGCTAATGATCACATGTTACATTTAGCTTGTAACTTTTTCAAAGCTGCCAATGTTATTGGGATCTACTGCTTTTCGCCCAGATAACTAAGGTGCCCAGCGATACTGACAGTGATTGAAGGTTTTAAATAGATTTGCCGAATATGAGCCAAAAAGAACTTTGGTTAAAGTGTATATTTCGAAGCTCCCATTTAAAAAAAAAATCATATATCATATTAGTGGTGTTCACTATATACTTCGTCTAATTTGGATCCTATCCAAGTCACGCTCCTGTATAAGCCGAAGGGAACTTTTATTTAAGTTAAAATGTATAATAAAAAATAACAAATAAGAAATCGAGATAGACAGGGTCTACATTTTTTTTATCAGAAAAAAGTGCAACTGGCCCTGTCAGTGTCTATCCCTGACCCTAGCCTATCAGTGGACACGTGACGATATCATGTGACCAGAGCTCGGGCCGTGATTGGCTGCTTGTTGTCTAGGTAACAGTATACTCCCAGCAGTGCAGGGTGTGAGTTAGTCATGGTGAACCTGGTGGTTAACTGTCACTCTACCCGCTAGGGGTCAGTCTAGGCCGGGGGGCAGATAGTGATGTGGCTCAGAGGGGACCCAACATTTGTATTCTTTGGGAGAAAGTGAGAATCTTCATATAAAAAGTATTTTTTGTAAGCATACACTAGGAAAATGAGAAGGATAAGTACAGACATATATTACTCCAACCCAAACAAAAGAATTTGAATCACAGTCTTCATATCAGTTATTGTTACCAACTAAGGTATATTGAATTTACCCTCGTTGTTCTAACTTAGTTCAGAGGATCACCTATTAAAATTAATGTAAAAAAAGTGCTTAATACAGAATATATTCTTCTTAATATTAGAAAAGATGTATTTGGCTTAATAATTCCAATCGGGAATTTAGTGATAAGTATACTTACTTGTACATTGATTTTTCCTGAGTAAATTGTGTTTTGGATTGGATTGTGTGGGAAAATGTTTTTTTATTAAATTAAAACTTTCCATTCAATTTCATAATGTCAATGATAACTCACAGATAAATCCTCGGGTAATTAATCATAATATCTGTGTAAATAATAATCATACATTTGTAATCTCATTGAGAAATGTTTGTATTTATTTAACAAAAATAGGGTTATTTATTTAACAAAAATGGGGTCCCTAACAAGCCGTTTACCACCCACCTCCCAAGGGGATTTATTGACAGTGTCATCTCACTCACAAAGACTAGCTGTCACAACATGTGACAGTGAACAGGTTGAGCTACGACTATAATTGACAGCAGCGTGTGACAGCACTTTATGCACACACCGTGTAATGTCACTCAGTCACAACTATCAGGTTTCAACTCACTAAATTAGATTTACTCTTGTTTCATCTCTCACCGCATGGGCGCGCTCCAGTAGCGAAGAGCGCGCACACACCAATCAATGGTTGCACCTGATGCTGGGAGAGGATCACGTTGATGTGGAATGGTAACCTGTTTGATAAAAGAGTTTAATTTAGTTTGGTATTAGAGACTTTCATCCAAGTAATCTTGATTCTTACCTTGCAATGACTTGTTAGATTTATGGGGGAAAATAGATTTAGAGGAAAAAAAACCCATTTAAATCTCTCTTGATTTCCCCCCTAATTACTAATATATATATAATACTAATTACATACATTAACTAGGGGTTCTTATTGGTAAATCGGGAGAGTATGCTTTCTCTAATAAATACTATGAACATAAACATTTTTACTGAACACTAACCTGGTAATAGGTATAGATACGTTTAATTTAAAAATCTAAATTCCAATATCAGTGATATATTTATTAGCTCGGAAGAGCGTAGCTCTGGAGAGCTTTTATTTTTACTCGGAAGAGAGTATATATATGAAGAGAGTATATATACGAAAACTTTTCGAAGACTTTAATTGACATTCGTCTAGATAAGAGACCTTCCTTTTTATAGCTGCATGAATTGTCCTTCATGGTTAGAAGTTTCCATGCATTAAATATAGTCAGACCGCCACCTTCTTGTTTAATTTTCGGAAATTTAATTTATTTTTTTCCTTTTCAAAACGAACAAAATTGTTTGAAATTTTCGCAGTCTTATTCAAGTTATTAATTGGCTGAAATCTCCAATGGAATGTGGATAATCTTCTCTTCTCTGCCCTAATCCCCACCCTTGCCCTCGCCGCTTGACCGCCTGGCACTAATTGATAACAGCTACAGTTGCTGATAACAGCCAGACACTTGACAGGTGTTATGACAGAGCTAGTGCAGGCATGAAATTTTTTAATTGTATGACATATTATATTATATTGTATGACCATTGTATACTCCACATACTACGGATAAAATACAACTTTGAATGGAATTGGTGGGCCAATTAGAAGAAAAGTTCTGACAGTTTTTCAAAGTTCCACATGTGTCTGTGTGCCACTCATCATTTGCACCAGCCAAATGGCCTGTCCTCCCTTATCAGTATCTGCCCTGACGGTAATTAAGAGATGACAGACCTGTCTACAGCTGTTGTACTACAATTTTTCAATTTTTTAAAATCTATGATTTACTTAAATAACTCATCATCCTAAATATTCTACTGAAAAAGAGATGAATATTAGTGTTTGGATCATCGTTGTGTGATGTATATTAGCCATTATAAGTAATATTTTTGTATGGTTCAAGCAACGAGATTATATTAACATGGAAAGATGGTATGTTCCCCTTCTCAAGGAGATATGCCATTTGATAATGGGGCAGAACGATACAATAGTAGTGCCAGGTAAGGGTCTTGGTCACTGTCTTTTGCTTTATTTAAGAGCCCCTTCACAATCCCTACGGCCTTTTATGATTTACCATTAGATTGGAGAATAATATGAGGGGGCTGTAAAGCAGTGCGGGACCAAATGTTCTCTTCCGAGCTAGCTGTCAAATGTTTACTTGTTTCAAAAGTATTACAGCAATATAAGAAAGTCCTGGGCTGGCATATCAAGATCAGTAAAGAGCATTCAATACTGGTTTCGTCACCAACTAAAATCCTTTAAAAAGGATTTTGTCTATGTTGTGGTCTATTTGTTTCCAACCCAATTCGAAAGTCACCAAGATGAAATATAAAAATATTTGGACCTGTTCTTCTCTGTGTAAAGCTTCAGTATCACACATAATATTTATTTTGATGACGAAATCCCACTGTATTCATTCAATATGGTGTGGAATTGAGAGCTCCTAGAGAATAGGCCTAGGTGCGCTAGAACAATTCTGAGTGTGGATAGGAGGGGAGGGGGGACCCTCAAAATAAGCTCCATTCCGCCACCCCCTAATTACCATGTAAACCACAATAAACCATAACACACTTCTTGTGTGTGTTGGGGGCGGGGGGGGGGGGGGGTTGTATCTTTCTTCTTATACTTTTATTTGGGAATCTTCGCTGAAATTGAAAATACTTTGGTCGATTTAGCTGGGTAAGCATCTTTAAGCATCAGTGTACACCCAACACTTAGTCAATGGGGAGGCGGTAGACTAATCAAGCTAATTAGTGCTAATAACAACAATAGGCAGAGGTTGTATTTAGAGCAATTAACACCTGCACTGATGGCGTATAATACATCAGTAAGAGCGGTCTATTAGCCGCTTCATACCTTACACAAACGCACCTCCTCCTGCTCCTCGTCCCTTTGATAGAGTAAATTAGTCTTATTAGTGTGGACCACCTCCACTTTTACTCGATCGTTCTTCCCCTTCTCGCCCATTCTCCTCTTCCAATGCATTTTCCACCACCTCCTCTCTGACTCTTCCTCCCTTTCCTTCTCCTCCACCTCATCTTTTGACCTCCTCCTCCTCCTCCTCCTCCTCCTCCTCCTCCTCCTATTCCTCCTCATATTACTCTTTTGACTCCTGCTCCTTTTCCTCTTTCACTACCACTCTTCCTCCCCTTCCTCCTCCCCCCTTTCTATACTCCTCCACCTCCTCCTACAGCTACCCCTCCTCCTCTTTCTCCACCACCCTCTCCACTTCTTCTTTCGCATCTTCTTGTTATTCTTATCTTTCTCCCTCTTCTTCTTTCTCCTCCTCCACCTCCCCCACACCACCACCTCTACCACTATCACCTCCACACCTCTTGCTTTGATTCAGTAATTACCCCAATTACTGCCCCTCCCCTACTTAAGGCCTACTCATGAGGAAGTTGTGTGTACATTGTACATTTGTATATACACCACCCACCTATACCCTCACCTATACACCCCACTGTGTGCCTGTACCCATTGTATACATAGACCGCCCATTCATTAGCCTCTACCCCCCCCCCCCCCTTAGCCTAGGGATTGGGTGTGCAAAGGGACTAGACTTTAAACCTTTTGGTTTAGTGTATACAACTTTACGTACGTTATGTGTCAGTCCTATGTGTCGGTCCTGTTTAGGGTCATTCCGAGATTTCGATGTACTGCACAGGCGAATTTAAATAATCACTCACATAGAATCATCAGGAACCATTGCCAAATCCTTGAATAAAAGATTCGCACCAATTCATTTCATATTCTATACATGTCATGCTATTCTTATTAAACTTTTACTCACAGCGGTAGAATACATAATGCATCATTGGTGTATTTTTTATTCATCAAGGGAACCTTGAAATGGGGAGATATGGAATTTGATGATTAAAGATGAATCTGCATTTTCCATCATTTACTGTCTTCTTATATGTTTGCTTAAAACTGGAAATGGAATAACTGAACAATTGGCTATTTCATGTATTTCATAAATTAGCATTAAGTAACTCATTAATTTGTACTAAGTTGACTGATCTATTTTTTAGTAAATCGGTCAAATTCCGTAGGCCTAAAAAAAACTTTGTTTCCATTAACATTTTGATAAAAAAATGGAGAGAGCTAGCGAGGTCCTTCCTACATGGTTAGATGTGGCAACATATTAGTGGTTACTAAAACACACAACAAACAGAAAAAGAAATGTAAACCCATGCACCCTTCAGAAATATATTACATTAAAAACATAATAATGTCCCACATTGTCTATCCTTTAACAATTAACTTATAAATAATGATGTCATATAGGGGATACCAGTTTTACACATGTATAACACATGTATAACAGGTCCTACCTTATCCTACTTTATAATCCTATAAGCCTTCTTTATACTATTGACAAAAGGGTTCATGTACGGAGGGGGAAGTGGGCGGGGGAGAGGGGTGGAGGGAGGGAGAGTGGGTGGCAAAGGGAGAGACATTTAAGGGAGAGGTCAGAAGAGGGTTAAGGAGGGAGAGATCGAAAAGTAGAGGGAGTAGGATGAGGAGATGGAGAGAATTGGGGGTGGGGGGGATGGATGTTATTTTCAGCTAATCCTGAGGGTATTGTTTACAATATATTTTGACATTTGCTAACTTTAACACTAATCTATTACTTAGTACATGTATTCAAGTACAACAATAGTTCTAAGCTGACTCACAGATAGGCCTATATTAGATCTGAGAGGTTATGTGGACCGTACAAGATAATATACAAAACGGCATAGATGTATCATTTATCATACACATTTGATGAAGGAACAGTAGCCCCCCCCCCCCCCACTAGCTTCTCCCACCAGGAACTGATTGACAGCCAGCTGTAGATCCAGTGTGAAGCAGCCGTGCGTACCTCTACCTATGATTACCTCACGGTACATACATGTAGATCTGGTGTAGGGGGCTTCCCCTGTACTATACCTGCACTCAGGCATTACCTCCCCTTTGTTTCACCTCATCCCTCTATCTGTTGGTGCTTCTGGTGCAGAAAATGTACAATCGGCACCTCTATACACATTTAGTACATTCTGCTAAATTAGGCTGAAATATGCTCAACACTATGTATATCTGAGTATATGGTTTTGCCCTGATTCAAGCAATCTGTTCAAGTATGTAGAACAACTCATTTGAACGTCATTTTTTGGTGAGGGAAAATTGTACATTTTCAGACGACTTCACCCTCGGCCCTCATGCATGATACCTGTTGGTGCTGCTAGTGCACTGTCATAAAGCACAACATGTCTGCATTCTGCGTTCTTGATGGCATTGATTGAAATAGAGAACACTGGAAGGCCACATGTTTGGGTGTATCGGGGTTGGTGTTGATGGTTGGTGCTGACCTATTACCTTTGGTGCGAACATCCTGGTTTGTGCCTCGTGGACATGGAGATATTTAAGAGACGGAGGGAGAGAAGAGAGGAGAAAACGGAGCTAAACGGGGAAGGGAAGATGAAAAGGATATAGGCCTATGCCATATATGCAGGGAAGGGGAAAAGAGAGAGAGAGAGAGGGAAAGGGAGAGAGGGGAGGAGAGAAAGATAGAGGGAGAGAGTGGGGAGAGAAAGATAGAGAGGGGTCCAAACAGGAGTTACAGAAAGGGAGAGGAAAGAGATAGAGAGAGAAAAAATAGTTATAAGGAGGAGAGACGGGGAGAGAATGAGCGAGAGAGGGAGATAGAGAGATGGTGTGAGACGAGGCGAGCTCTTTCACACACAACTCCCAGAGAGCCCTAGCCCTGGCCTGGCGAGGTGTAGGCCCTAGCTACCCTTGCCACACTCCACACGGCACTCATCTGCCACCTGTGAGTCCGCGGCGGAACTAATCCAGTCGCGTGCCTCGACTGGTGTGACCAAGCCTTCCAGGAACACGTGGGTCCATCAAAACATAAACAAACCTCTCTCTAGTCGCTCTGCTCTACCTTCCATCCAACCCTTCTACCTTCCAATCTAAAATGAAATTATTTTCCTGTGCAGAATCGTATCCTTTGTGTTTTGCAATGAACTGCGGAAGATGTGAAGGAAATTTGGGTAGGCCTAGGCCTAAGCTACTTCCTGGAAGGTAGGCCTAGGCCTATTGTTAGGCAGGTTGGGGAAATCCCAAACCCATAGATCATGATAGATCTAACCCCACCCCTTCTCTCTCTCCTTCCACTCTCATTCTCCGTTTCTCGGCTCTCTCCACACTCCCTCTCTCCCTTCCACCCTCTCTCCGCCTGGCATGAGCGAGCAGACCCACCTGCAGAGTGGGGGTGTCATGGCGTCACCCACAGGCTCCCAGGAACGCCAAGTGCTCGACCGACGCTACGAGGAAAGCGCGCTCTCATTGGTCGCCGTCCTCCGTGACGCTCGTTAGCTGCGCGCTGATTGGCTGCGCGCGGCACGTGCGTCACGCTTGCCTTGCCGGGCAGTGTTTGTGTGTATAAACAAGCAGGCATGGACTGCGAGAGCCTTATTATTGTGGCACGAGACAGGCACAGGCCAGAACCAGAATCTCTCTCCTGCGCTGAAACAGCCTTCACCGCCCTCTTCCGATGAACAACTACAGCTGATTTGGAGTGTGTTAATGTGTTAACCTGAGGAATTCATAATCACATCACCACCTCAACAGGACATACAAACTACACATATAAAATTACACTGCATCTATGCCACTCTTGGACTATGCTCATTGTGATTTACTGTGATTTTTATAAGGAGATTTAAATCTTTTATTTTTGTTATAAAAACAAGATCAACACAGGACATAGTGTGAATTTATTGTGTGTGTGAACAGAGATTTAGTAGACCATGTGTTTTGGTCGGTTGTACCAGAGCAGAGCGCCGCTCTTACAAGTGCCTAAGATCAACACGAGGTAAGTGATCCCATTTTTTGGATCTTTTTATTTTTTACTTCATTTACAGTTGTACTGTCACTGTTACTGAGATGTCAGGTTGGCTTAATTAGGCTACCTGTTTGTTGCTTCCTGGACGTTGTGTGTGGATCATCTGACATTTTAGTGATCTTTAGTGATCTTTCTAAATGGTTGATCTCTAGTCAAAATCATCTTTGACTAAGACTTGAGATTCCAGGAGTATTATTTTGTCTCGCTTTTGTTGTTTTTAAATCACACGATTCTGTCAGAAAAATAACATTTTTACTCTGACATCATGCTGTTGATCTTAAGATGCATTAAGTGCCCGCTTGCCTCAATATGAATATTTTTGCCAGTATTTATCTAGGAGGTTCAATAGGTTCATACTAACACAGGCTGAGAGATTAGCCCTGATAACTTCCTTCCCAATAACACTTGCTGAATCCGAAGGTCGAGTCTGTATGGGATCCAACCCACTTATGGGACAGACAAAAATAACCTAATTTTTGGTTTCTACATATTGAAATCTGTAACAAATGTGGTGCAAATTTGATATTTCTTGATCAATCAAAACATGCCTTTTGATAGGGAGAGTGGAATTTAAGTGGATCACTTAGAGATTTGACAAGATTTACTACCTTCTACTCGCTAACTCGGTCATCCACTCGCTGGGTGAGAGCACAAGTGTAGGATCATTGCCTCTCCGCTGCATGGGATCACAAATAAACATTACTTTTTCTTGCCTGTCATGTGGGTCACTTAGAGGCATTCCTGGAATCACTTCCAAATATTGATATTCGTGGGAACATTCACCACGGAAAATGTGATATGTTATTGATGTACTAAGATGCGTTTTCTGAACATGATTTTGTCCCCAGATCTTATTTAGATCTGTGTGATTTCTAACTTAATAATCCCTCTTTTCTATACTACTTAAAACATGTCCTGACTTGAAGTCATTCCTCACAAAGACCCTATCCAGGTGGTTTAATGCTTGATTAGTTTATGAAGTAATGATTTAAGTGAATCATTATACTGACTATCAATCAAAAACATGCACAAGGGGATGCCCCTCTTAGAATTCCTAGAATTGTGAGTCAGTGGATTCCAGGAAATGGCCAGGAAACCACCTTATACCGTTCCTTCCCTCTGTCTAATCAGGCATGAAATTATAGGGCATAACTGAAGTGATAAAAACAGGAAAATTTAAACTTTAAAAGGAATCGTCTACTAAGTACTTAGTTCTTGGAAGGCTGGTTCCTAGAAGCAAAGCGTGTATGGTATACTATGGTAGCACTATCAGCAATGCTTTGCCGTAAATGGAGTTTTCCTGCTCTATCATATTCACCTGTTCTTAGAAAAATACACTGCCATTAGTGTAAAGGGCCCATATTTTAGGCTAATAAAGTTTTAGAAGAGATCATTTCTCAGAACCGCTTGTGGTCCCATGATCAAGGCGCCTATATACTCACAGCTTACTCGGGACTGCTGATGTTTCACCAACATTCCACCGTTTGCATCCACTTTATTGTAAAACCACACAAGTGCATGTCAGTGGGTCTCAGAATAAAATCGCCAATGTCAAATAACTCATTATTCGGATGAGATTTCTTCCTAGAAGTTCACGCAAGCGCTACTTGACGCTTGAGTGAAGTTGGACGTCCTTAAAGGTGGTCAGTGCCGCTTCGCATGGAGTGTTTTCCTATTACACTCTTCTACACCAAGGTGTATGATGGGTTCATCATTATACATAGATATTCATTAGAATATGGGGATAGCTGGAGGAAATCTAATAGAGATCCTATCTAGAGGACATTACAAACCCCTCATCTTGACTATGTTTATGAATCCCCACAAGTTGTTTTTTTCACGTTAAGCGACTTAGTATCAATGTGCCTTGATTACTGAAACATCGATCTGACTCTATTCTCAGCTGGGGTTAAGCATTGGGATCTCTTGACAAATGTTTCACAGCGATCTTCTACATTATCCGCTTGGGTTCCTGGAAAACCGTTTAACTATATATGTCATGGGAATGGGTTACTTTTGTGGAGGCAATTTCACAAGGCAATTCCTATATAGTATGCTCGTAGAGCCTCTTACCAGCCTTATTCATAAACATTATTCATACAAATTAGGACTTTTAGAAAGTGTTTGTGGTATTCATCACCACGTGGGGCACCCTGTTAGAATAAGTGGGGTATAGGTAGTATATATTGAGAGGGCATCTGATAGATACAGGAGAGGGGTTATTAAGACTACCCGCGGGTACCATAAAGCACCCTTGTTTCTCAAATGTACTGTTTCAGATCTCGATTTTAACTTCGAGGAAGAGTCTGAGATTAACGTATTCTTGCTAAACATACTATATAGGGTATGTGGGTAGTATATTGAGAGCAGGTTATGGGGCCGGTACAGGCTTCTTAAAGGGACCGGTTGACTTTTTCAAGATTCTTTATTTCTAAAAGCTATACATCTATACATACCTATACCAAAACAGCTTTAGATTTTAAGTATGAATAAGATTTCTGATAGTTTGTCAAACACTGAAATCCCAATTGGTATAATATGTATTTAGATAGAAAGGGGTAGTATAGGGAGAGAGGGGTATTGGGGCAGGAGACGGTGAGTGTAGTTACCCGCTTGCTAGCCACCCTACCCCCGCCTGTACCCTCTCTCTAACCCCTTGTGCCCACGCATAAACTTCCCGCGCGGGCTGGGGCGAAAACAACTCCTTCTATTCCCAATTTATACATCTCTGAGCGTCTTATTGCTTAAAGTTGATTGTTTCTGGTTCGGGGATGGGGTGTGAAGTTGGTAAATGTAAGAAAAAAGGTTTGGAAGTTTTGCGCGCACTAGTTGTTAGTGCCGCGCGGAGGTAGCGCGGCGGTGCGGTAGAGCGAGTGTCGTAAAAAAAAGTTATCCACTCGGACTGGGAGGTCTCGGCGCTGGCACTTAGCGTGAGGCTGGGTAACTGAAGGTAGAATGTGAAGCAAGTTTATATCTTGTGTTTCAGGGTGAATGTATACCCTTACTGTGAATTATATTTTATTAGCGATTTACGTCTGAGTTCCCCAGGGTTTTCTTTTAGGTGTTGGCGCCTGGATGTTGAGGAACGAGAGGAGAGAAAGAAGAGGAGAGGGGCTTGTGAGAGAAGAGATGAACTAGAGGAATTAAAAGATAGATATAGGAGGAGGTATAGGAGAGACAAGAGAGAGGCATATTCAGTGAAAGGAGAGAGAGAGAGAGAGAGAGAGAGAGAGAGAGAGAGAGAAGGGAGAAGAGAGAGGGTGACAGTGATTGAGAAGAAAAAAGAAGAGAATTGGTAGAGTAGGGAGAAGAAATAAACATACGAAATATACAGAAAGAAAGAGAGGGAGAGTGGGGGATAAGAGATAAGAGGGTGCGGAGTGAGTGGAGAGGGAGAGAGAAAAAGAAAGAAAGGGGACATAGAAACAACAGCCCAGGTAGCAATAGGTGACCAGGGGTGGCAGAAGTGGCAGCCGCTGATCCCTCTCACCGGACCCTGGCCACCGACACGCCGCCCAGACAGGTCACGTCTCCCGGATCTCCCCCGGATCCTACCCGGGATCCTTCTCCTATCCTTCCTGATCCGTCTAGGTGCGAGAGAAATCCCTGAAGAATCCTTTAAAGAATCCCTCTTCCCTTGAGAGAGATCTGATGTAATTATGTGTCCGGATTTGCATTTTAACTGAAAATTAAATACGTTATTTTACACAGATTTTATGGGGTTTTCAGTGGCGATTCCATAGGCCAGGGCTGGGGTGGATTTAGCCCCTGAACTTTGGGAAATTAATCATCACTTCTCATCGAAATGTGTGAAATTTTGAAAAGTCATTTACTAGGGGTATACATATTGTGATAGAGATATTTATATTGAATATAGGATTCAGCTGTCGATAACCATTTATAGACATCTGTCTCCCTTTTAATTTATCGCTTTACATTTTGATGTATATAGGCGTAAGTAAATTTACACACAGGTTTATAGACTGTCGTCCCCTCCTTACCAAGGTAATGTTCTTTCCTTGTTAGACTCTTAGAGTTCTCGGTTCCGCCCGACAACCTCTTATCTGACAACAAGGTGATAAGAGCTGGGGTTGCTGTCTTGGCTTTCTCTATACTAAAGTCAGGATTCATTTTTTTGCAACTTGATATCAGATTTGAAACCTTAAAAGATCCTCCCAATAATCAGGCTATATTTCTTGAACTTGGGAGAAACTTGACTGAGAAAAGCCTTGATTGAAGTTGAGATAGAAAGCGAAATTTCCGCCAGATTTCTCGATATAATTACACCAGAGCCAAGATAGATTTAAACTTAATTTTCATATGTGAAATAGATACAGGATTCCCTGACTTACTCATTAGTTTTACAGGAATTATTGGGGTTTCGAATTTTGGGGCCAGATTCCCTTCAAACTGCAATACAAGTTATATTTGCGGTTATATGGGTAAAGTCTGTTTACGTTCGGTGAAATCTGTTTCAAATATGCAACTAGTGAAAGATTTCACTCCCAATCAAATTGTAAAATGAGAAGAATTCGCTCTCAAACTTTGTTATCCACCAAAATCGCGCTCTGAGCACGTGGAATTTAGTTGCCCGTTTCCCCTACAGGTGTCGCGCTGGTGCAGGACGCGGGCGGCGCGACGCGTGGGTTCAGCGCGTCCCTCGCGCGTCTGGGAGGGCGGGGGTGGTGCGTGTGCTTGGTGCTGAAGCAGCTGCCTTTCTAGTCACCCCCTATTTCACCCCCTCTTACCCTACCACCTACCTACCTACCCCCTCTTCACTACGCAACTCACCTACCTACCCATACATCCACCCTCTATACTAAACCCTTTCCGCCATGTGTTGCTTCAAAGCGGACTTGATTGAGTTCCACCTTGATTGTGGAAAAACCTATTTTTAATCTGAACTTAAAGCCGTGTTCTCAGCTATAACGACCAATAAATCTTATCGAATATTCTCAATGTTTGACCTATAGGCCTGGGTAAAATGTTCCACAAAAAGAAGAAAATCTTTTTGAAAAGTATGTGATCGATGTTAGCTGAGAGGTTGTAACATTCTGAACTGATTACACTTATATACATAATTTCCATTATAGGAAATAGAACCCTGCCTGGGCTCTGCATAGGTATCATACAAGAATCTGAGCGGGGTAAATCTGTTGAGGGCATCCCTGTTCACCCACCATACGGTACCTATAGGCACCCAGGTGTGGTATAACTGTATGTATAGCGGGGAGTGGTGGGGTGTGGAGTCATGCTACCATGTAATCTACCCCACCCCTCTAGTCACACCCGCAGAGTGGTAGGACTAACAGTACAGGGTGGTCTGTGTTATACCTATAGTGGCAACAAGTCACCACTCAGCGCTTATGGGTCAAGTCACCTCATAGTGTACAATTCGCCTTCCCCAATCCTCTCAAATAACCCCAAATTAAAAACAAAAATACGGTTCAAAATACAGTTCAACTTAACCGAACAGATTTCTTGAGACAAAGCAATACCAAACCAACTAGGTATACTCAGATATACTTAGGTGTTCTTCAAAAAATAATTATTCAGTCTAATTTATAGCAGAATTTACTTAATGTGTAGAACTGCCGAATGTACATTTTCTGACGACCTGGTCCAATTTCTAGTGTCAACAGGACTCATTGCTCACACTGACCTGGGTGCTCGTGTGATGCTTTCACCTCAGGAAGTCTATGCATATTAGCTTTGGTGTCAGTTTCTATTGTTGAGCAAAAATCGGTGTTTTTCTGTTGTGGTTTCGGTGCTTTTCCGCCCTGGGAAAAAGTCAGTGTCATATCAAAGCGAGGGGTGCAATAATGTTTTGCTAGTTCCGGGGACGCGGGAAGTGTATAGATATTCACCCTGGTGTCAACATTGTGTGTTACCATAGCAACCAGGTTACACAGTCTAGAAGTATGAGGCAATATGATTAATATAAATCTATGTTATTTAACCACAAACAGCCATACAATTAATCAAGATTTAATTTTTAAAAAAAACTTGAATTGATTTTATCGACGAGATATTACACCATCCTAATATAATAAACTTCTCTCCTTTGGGCACTCGTTCTAAACATGACGAGGGTCGTTATGACCACAGCACTAGACAGTTTATAGTTCTGTGGCTTAAGGACCAACCTACAAAATTGGGTTTAATTACAGATAAATTACATGGTTGATATACGCTTAATTTTGCCTATAATATATATGTCAATTAACTTCCGATTGAAAAGAATACGAATGTTTAAATATCAATTTAGATACATGGTTTATTGAGCTCAATTAAAAAGAGTTTTAGAACTGTGTCAACCTTATTGCACTTTACAACAGAGGTTAATTACTGTATACTGGGTACATTGTATAGCGCATGGTACAGTGGTACCAAAGTGGGCGATTGGTATCCTATTATTAGTGACGCAAGACCCACCAATTTAGAGTTTAAGATTATTTACGATATAAAAAGGGGGAGTGTCATTTGTATCGCCTAATTTAAAAAGGTAAAAAAGAACAATAATTGCACCCGTTTCAACCTTATTGCACTGGGGGAGCTGGGTTAATTACCGTCATGTCACCACAGGTTTCTCTATGGAGAATTATTAGTCAAACATGCACATTTATATATGCGTTTACAAATGAAAATATAATTCAAATTCATTTATTCATAGGAGAGCATGTCATTGTGGCTCTACTCATCTAGTAAATAAATGCGGCTAAAATTGGCCGAAATATGATGAATACAAGAATATCTTAATATATTATTTTGTTTTGCGTTGATCAAACATGTGTTCCTCTTGGGTTGAAAGTTTAATTTCAGACATCAGCACCCATACATATATAGCTACCTAAATAATCTTAAAATGTCAGTTTAATTCCCAATCTTTGGTGAATTTATCACATTAAAACTGTCCCTTTGTACTGCATATCCCTCTACCACAGAAGCAACTCCTGCTATTAAAGTATAAGTGACTGATTAATGTAGAACCACCGTACTCTATCCTCTCACTGTATACACCACCAGCAGTCGAGTGTCATCGAGAGAGACATGATAAATTACTCACCTTTGTTCTCACCCTGGCCACAATTCTAGTGTGAATAAGGCAGCACATAATTTGTTGTCAATAAAAGAAATAAGAATAAAAAGTTCCACCGGTTTGAACCAGGAACTGTCAGACATCAAAACAAACATGCACCGGGTTAGATTTCTAGGGGATTCCATTATCTCATGTGTTGTACTCGTTACCATGGTGATTTATTGGGGGTAAATATCTGATGGCCCTGGGGAGAGGGACATCCCCCTCTGCCCTTGTGAGACATGTACGTTATCTCATATTTTTCTACTTTTTTTGTGATAGTTAAGTTTTTTTCTTGGTGATTATTCTGCTAGCGGTATTCCAGTAAGTTTTTATCGCTGATGCCCCAGGCAATCTAGCTGGAGGGCAGTGTTAACGCGTCATGGGACAAAAAAGAGGTTCAGTTCGACATAACCCAACAGATTGTTTGCACATCAACGCAATATCAGATATATACTCAGATATACCTATATTATTGACCATTTTCCCAGATGTAACAGAATTTGTTACATATATGTAGAGCTGCCAATAAGGGATTGCATATCTGTCATATTGAATCTTGATTTACTTGGAATTGTGGGGGCTGTATGTTAGTTTAAAACATTCTTACAATTTTCGATAAAAATGCTGCTAAATATTTGATTGTCAGACCTGAACTGAATCTATCTCAGCATGCGCTGTAATAGACATGCGCATTGGCACATGGAAATCCCCTATTGTACCTTTTCTGATGACCCAATCTCGTTGGATGACCTGAGCCTATTAATTAATCTCCACAGTGCAGGTGTTGCAAGGTTACGTAGTACAAGCACGACATGAACCCGGAGTTACATGTACCCAGTAGCACTGCCTGAACCCATATACCTGCACACAGGAGGTCAAACACTTCTATAAATTCCCCCTCTCTTCCCCATTAGTCTAATTTTAGCTTCTGGCGTTGTTCTAGATTTCTAGGAAGCGATTCCTGGTATGTGGAACCATATGGGGAATGGGTGCGTGCGCAGGGAGGATTGTGATAGAGTCAGGCACCGATGCGTGTGGTGATGTCATAGATGTCGCCTTCTGATTTCTGATTCTGCTTGCTATAATGTGAAATTATAGATTTAAACTTCAGATATGGAATTATTTTTTTGTCTTTCAAACCTAGTACAAATGCCTATGAAATATTTTAAAAGTGATGGTATATGAAGTATAAAAATATAATATTATCAGTTTCTGAATCTGCTTGTTATAATGTGAAATTTTAAATATAACCCTCAAATACGCAACCATTTCTTTGCGTTTCAAGTCGAGTACAATGTTGTATAAACTATATAAAAATGACATGAAATATATATGAAATATGAAAAGTATCAGAATGGGGTTTATAACAAAAAAGTGACCAAGCCCTCTAAACGCACGCTTAGTACAAAAATGGTATTTAAAAAAGGGTGATTATAAAAGTTGAACGCCCCTAATCCCACAGATACAGTAAGAGACAACACTGAGTATATGATGATGTCATGAGTATGACTCTGTGACTGCTGCTTCTGGTGGTCTGTAATTAAACCAGTGTTGAGTGCTGCCGGATGAAGTGGAACATTCAAGCAGCATCAGCATCCTTTTACTTTGTTAATACTTCCTGGAAGTGATAAGTACAGAGGTAACGAGCCCATTTCCGTTAATAATGCACTTATAAATGCAATCCCCTTAGATATGCATCGTTTCCTTCCACCTCATGTCAATAAATGATGTGCAATTGTTTTTTCTCAAATACCTCGACATTACAAATACATCATGTACATTATATGAACATGAACTTATTTAATTCATTAGAATTATTGATATAAAAGTTCAATAGGAAATCATGAGCCCGTCAAATCATATTTTAAGACTACTGGGAAGATCCATAAACATGGAGTCTTTGGATTACAATATTTTAAGATGGATTATCATTCATTGACATCTAAATAATTTAGATGTCAAAGAATCAATGATAATCTATCTTATTGCGAGGTACGATAGCCCTTGCCCTGGATTCTTCTGCAATTACTCCGCCTATTGCAGAGGCGGAGTGAGGGAGAGGGAAGTTAATTGCCATTTTCCTTGTGATGGACATGTAATTGTTGTAGTGAAGGTGCCCCTATTATCGCTCATCCTCCTCCCTGACTGGCCGCTAGGTGGACGCTGACCCCTGGTCACTCTATCAAATAATTCAGGCAGAGGGCGGAGCAGTCGGCTGTAAAACGGATCGGAAGATGATCATGGGTCTAAGCTCGGAGTCCTTTATATAATGCACTGTTGATGTGTTGTACTAAAATTAATATCATATCGCGTCTAATTTCATATCTTATCTTACTTAGATAATTATTCTAGGCTTGAAGAACTTTATCTATTGCCCCTTTTATTTGAGAAAACTAGTTCATATTTCATGTCTGCAATTTTAAATATTCTGATTACAAATAGAATATTTTTACGGACACGATTCTCAATGATTCCGGACCTACTTAGCTTCCTTCACCTGGTGTCCACTCTATGTTAAGGGAATGGGGGTCGGGGGTGCGGGGCCCCCTGAGATGCGCTGACCAGCAATAAAGATTTCATTAGGGGGATTATGACAGTGTAATTAATCATGTAGATGGAGTTATAATGAGGAGGCAGTGGGTGGAGGGTGGACGATAATACAAGTGTCAGCTCTACTGATAGACTCTAATTGTTACACTCAGGGCCTTGATTAATATGGCCATTGTTGTTATTGGCGGGGGAAAGGTGTAAGCATTGAATTTACATTTGGAATTATACTCTGGTAATTTACATAACTTAGGAAATCTTGGTCAGAATTGGCCAGACGAATAGGAGGACCTAATGTTGTGACACTGCAATGTGGTTTATAATAATATGCCAGATTAATTTTGCCAGAAGTGGAGATTCTAATTTTGATTCTTATGTTGATTACTATTGTTCCATCCATTGTTGAAAGGGAATGTAATGAATTAACGTAATAGTTTAGTTAAGATTATTCTCAGAGGACATTTTGTTTAATATGTTGAGGTTTCATTATGGAACTGGCAGGATAGCTATTGGTTTCTTTTTAAATTTATAATTTTTACTAAAATTTTTACTAAAAACAGTTTTAAAGCCCCACTCATTTGCGTTAGAAAATTTATTTACAGTCTAGGCTCAGTGTTAAGACAGTTCCTCACTTCAAACCGCAAAATGCCATTATAATCCCTTTAGGACGCCTACTCCAGGGCCAGGAAATCCATTAGCGCAGTAGGCGTCCAATCACTGGTGTCACACCATGCTTATCTGATCCGAGAGGCTGTGAGCCTACACTGTTAATGTACAGTAGAATATGAATTAGTCTATATGATTGTACATTATTCTTCATTCAGATCTTGACAAACATCTAACATTTCTTGCCATAGATTAGACACTTCCAGAGATGTCGTCTGCTACTAAAATAGCTGGTTACTAAAAGTTATGGCGCGCGAGATGAGTAATTACTGACTACGTTATGGCGCGCTAAACGAGTAATTACTGAGAGCTGCATTCATAATTACTATTTATCTACCCGTATGCCTACCTTGATTTATATACATCAATATTGACATATCAATAATAACCATTCCTCTACCCCTATAGCTACCATTGATTTATTAGCATCAATATTGTCATGTCGATTATGGAATTATTTATAAATAACCTCCACTTTGTGTCTTTTAATGATGTGATAATAACAAAGTATTGCATAAACTGCATTAATTATGAACATCAAACATGATCAAATCAAATCAAATTTTGTACTGTCTCTGTATCTTCTATCTAAAGCATATATACCAGTTGCAGTTGAGGTAAAAGGTGGCACAAATATTTGGCGAAATCTTTAGCCCTAACCCAAACGCATCTTCAATCAAATAACCTTTTTCATTAATCACCCAAGTTATGTGTATATATTTTGTACTTGTTACTTTAAGCTGCCTGAAATAGAGATCCTCAATTCCTAGGATTTTCAGAATAAACTCACAAAAAATACAAAAGAAAAACCGTCCCCCTCCCACCCTCCAATGTTTCATGTCTAAATAAAATCAGAACAAAAAAATCGAACCAATTAACACGAATAGGTGTCAATACTCATACAAATTTGGCAGATCGTCGCGGGGAGGTGACATCAATCTGTTCCATTATCATTAATAATTAATAATAATGAGTGGTCACTCTAAGTGGTATAGAGATGACCGCAGCAGATATAACTCCCCTACACTGACCCTAAGTGAATCAAATATCTTATTAAACGTTGGATGGGCGCTGGGCATGGCGAGGTAATAGGCAGATAAGTGCACAGACGAGACCTCTAGTGTCAAGGTTATGCACTAGGGTGTCATGATGGTCAGTTATCTTACTAGGGGGTGTGTGGGGTTGGGGGTGGGAGTGGACATGAGGGGTGATATATGGGTGGGAGGGGCAGTGGTCAAGGTGACACTGGTCAGTGCCCTGGGGCTATGGGGCTCACATGTTATGTCCACTCTGGTGGTCAGTCGTTTAAGGGGTAAGTTTCCCTGGGTGACATGTAAGTTATCAACTGACTGAAATACCATTTTATGAGTGAAAATGATTTAAGTGTTCAATGGTTATATATGCTGGAAGTCCCTTGCCATTTAACATTTCTTCTCACACGTTTAATAGTTCTTGTAAATTAGGCTGAGAAAGGAAATATTTATACTAGGTAAATCTGTGTATATTCGGTATTGGGTTGATGCAGTGAGGATTGTTACCGTATGAATCATTACCAATACACTTAGCATGTGTTGTGTGATGACACTGTATTGGTCATCTATGTGTGAGGGAGGGGTGGGGAGGGCCAATGGTCAGTGTCACATTGGTCAGTAGCCTGAGGCTATGGCACTACATGCTCGTGTCTCCTCATGTCAACTCTATTGGTCAGTGCTCTACAGTGGGGTGTTTTTGTGGCAAACATTCTTCTTCTTCTTCTTCTTCTTCTTCTTCTTCTTCTTCTGCTAGAGATGTTTTGTCGAGAACCTTTCTTTTGTATTAATGGTTTGTGCACAATAAAAAAAATGTGTATAGCTTTTTTCATAATGTTTATACAAAAGTAAATTTAATGAATAGTCTTATCTGTAATAATTAATACATTTGCACCACGTAGATTCTTTGAGTGCATTATTTATTGGACCTTATAATATATTGTTAATCACGTTTAAAGGAGGTTTTCTCTGATTTTCACTAAAAAATAAATACCTACAAATATAATGTTTAGTATTTGGCAAGAAGAGAAGGTCTTAAGAAAAGGTTCTTCTTTCAAAATAAAGTTCAGTAGCCTATAATCCGTGCGACCATCTATAGCTATAGCATGAGTCCAGGCTTCCCATCCAGGGTAGTCGATCGAGGGTGAATGGTCAAGCCTAGGGGTGGATGGTCAACACCATGTAACAATGTGTTTGCCACTGTCCACCCAATGTCCACTCAACCCCTATACCATGATTATCTGTGATTATACCAGAAGCACTGGTCACTCAGGGCTTTGTTGGTGGCTCTGAGCACTGCCCAATGGTCATTGTCCTAGAGGGGTAAACACCTTGGTTGTCATGGTAAAGGGTTATAAACCTTGTTGACCACCTTGACCCCTGGGAGTTGTCAAGCAATAAGGATACCCTTCCATGTGTTGAAGTTGACATGCCCTGGTGATTGGTCTGTGAATGACCAATGAATGACCAGAACAATAGCCCTGGTCAAGACCTCAGGTCAAGGCCTTTGTCTAGCCAATGACATGTTGTGGAAGAAAACAAAAAGTCCCTGGAAATCTTCTATCATGGAGGTGGTAATGCCCCGAGGTTATAACGCTATAACCACGCAGACAGACCACGTGGACGGCCAGTCACTGGATAGCCAGCGGTCACTCGCCCGGAAAGTGGATGTCCAACATGAAATCCGACTCCATTATGACCAGTTCGGGTAACACATAATTATAATGCTTGACCGCGGTCATCTTGACCCTCGGTGACCAACAAAAAGAATCTCCTCAACGCGCATGCGTGGGTTTAGAGGATAATTTATGGCAATCTTAAAGACTAATGCTAGGGCAAGATTTGCCTGTCAAATGTAATGTTTGTTAGGTCAAGCCTTGAGCTGGACTTTGCCCCAGTGGTCAAGTTAAATCCATAGATGACCATATTAGTGGACATTTAGGGTAGATGACAGGGGTATTCAACCTGGACTTGGTGACTAGATGGTCAAACAAAAGTGCTAAAGGTAAAAAATGGGTCCTTGAACGCTGTGACCTCTTAAGGGTGGGTCTTGAATCAAAAGATGCCGTCTCCTGTGGTTGAGATTTGTGTTGTGGGAACAATGGGAATGACTGGGAATTGTTAGGAAAGTGGGTCATTTTGCGCTCTTTTCTATAAAGGATATTTGATATTTTGGGTGGCATTTTTGGCAGAAAGAAAGCGATTTAATTGGGGTGTAGGGTGTGATATTATTTATGTAGGGTGCATTGGGTGTATTTTCTAAGGTAGCATAAATTCCAGATTCGACTCCCAATTCTTCACACAAGAAATGTTGAATAATTGCTATTGCTATCACATTTCTGCCCATATTTTGTATGAAATTGTCAGGAAATGTAGAGTGGGATTTTGGATATCTGCTGAGCTAGGATATCGTTAAGATCTTTCTTTGCGGTACTACCAGGGATAATCCACCTATATCCGGTGGATTAAGATAAAGTGTGGAAATATTATAAACCACTAGAAATTCTTCATCTGGAACAAGTTTCCCATCAAAGATAGCAAGATTTCGTTATCCAAACCACGTTTTCTTTAGATTGCAATGAGCATTGTTGGCAAGATCCCACTATCTCTCCAATTATCCAGGTAATTCCACGAAATTTTCATTAAATCTCTAAGATCTTCCATCAAAAACCTATCAAAAAGCCAAAATCAGAGACTTTCTGCTTTCTAAGGCAACCATTTTCCTCTCCTGATAAAACTCATTGTTGTCATGGAAACCTGTCGGCGTCTGACAGGGTTTGACAATACCTGACAGCAGCTGACAGAACCTGACAGGTATTTGCTTTTCTTGAACACACTTCTATTGATTTTGAGTAATTGAAAACCATCCAGAACACAAGCCTAATGAGCTTAATTGGCAGGGTTCCCTTGTCCCTAACAATCGCTGTTTTATCTCTACCCTTGTCTTCTTTCTTTTTAAAAAAAAAAAATATTTTCCTAATCCTTCTTCTTAGTTTTAATTGTGGTCCTCTCATTACCGTAATCATGATGAATGATTCCTCCTCAAACATTTTAATTCCAAAAACATGTAATCTTTCGGAGTTTTTTTGCGCTGGAAAGAGACAAAAAGGATTGAAATTTGGTGGAAAATTGAGGTAGAATTGAAGGGTTTTGCTGTATTTAATTTTGCCACTGTTGGCATTGTTAAGAAAGGTTGACGAATTGCATTATTTATTTGAATGAATAGGTTTAATTAATAATGGGGATGTTTTAAACACATTGTATACCAGTTTGTTTGTTGACATGGATTGTTTGCGCAGTGCACGTAATGTGCGTGCCGTGCGTAGCGGGTGCGTGCATGTTATCAACGTAAGTGGCGCATCCCTATCAAAAATGTAAATCTCTCGTGCTTGCCAAGAGTCATAATTTGCCATAAATTGACATAAGGCTGTGAATTTTGACGCCAATGCAAGTTTTGGAATATTGCCATTGAGATATGGAATTGTTGAATAGGAGCGTGTGGAATTGGTCTCATAATAAGTGTTTAGTTCGTGTATGGGAGGCTAATATGTCTATAAAAGCGATCCCATTTTATTTTCAACTAACATCGATCCAAAGTTAAAGATTTTCTACTGTTTGTTCCACTCTATTCCTGCCCATCTGAAGGTCATTTGATCAAAGTTGTGGAGGATTTCACTCTATTGTTTTTGCTGCAGAGCTTGATAAATGTCCACACAAATTATATTTTTGTTGTATAGCTGAAAACGCAGCTTTAAACGGGGGATATAAGTAGACTAGATGTAAACATTTCTTTTTGCAAACTTTGTTATTGGAGTTCTTCAATCTTAGATAACAATGAAGATTCCCTATTCATTAGGGGCCAACAAGACCATTGGCATAGCCTTAAACATATAGACTATACCTTACAAATAATATATTAAATAATATATACAATTATAATGTATATAAACGTTATAGATGATATAGTCGACCATAAGTTGGTAATTTTCGTCAAAATACTTTTAGATTTTCTAATTAAATGACAATGATAAATTACCATAGTTAGGCGGGACTGAAACCCCCTTAGCCTCTTTCCCTCCCCACCCCTGGGATCTCCCCCAGCAGGTGGCGTGGTGGTAGTGAGGGAACCGGAAGTTCACAAGCACGTGGTTATCCCACTCGGGGATAAAAAGCATTTTATTGTTAATAGATGGCGCATCGATTTGATGGCCCATCCGTAATCAGTCTGGGGATGAAACGCAAGGTCAAAAGGTTATTTAGGGAGGAGCGAAGCTGGACAATACGATGGGTTAGGAGTGGTCAGGGTATATGGGGGCAAACTGTTGGACAACCCCTTTTAGGGCCCGCTCACTGGGGCGTAGCCAAGGGTTACCCACTATTACAAAAGCTTCCCCCAATCGACCCTGCACGGCGCTGGCGATGCTCAATGCTGGGCGATAATCGGGGGTGAACAATGGTTGGGCGATGATAGGTAACAATGGGTAACTCTTGGTCAGCGAAAGGGCACGGACGTGAATGATACGTGAGTGACGTGTGTATGACGTTCACCATGACGTGACATGACACAAGCATGGGGGTAATTTACTGACTGGGGTTATTAACAGCACCCTGTCAATGACTACCCCATTCCTAACTGGGCAGGTGACATTGCAGGATGGTCACATTAAAATGTCCGACACTTGTTTTAACGATCCCTCTTCTCTTCTGGAATTTATCAACACATGTTGGTCATTTTATTCCACTTTCAACCCTAAAATATTCATTTTACCAGTTCTTTTATAGATATCAAGGAAAATAAGATTTTCTGGAACTTTTTCGAATGTTTCTTATCGAGAGGTCAATTTGTGTAAGCTTCCTTGACTGGAATAATTAAGAGTGTCAGATTTGTAAGATCCTAGTGCTAAGTGGGTAGTGACCGGTTGTCATGGCTGCCAGGGTCAAGGTCAGAAGAGGGAGGAGGTAGGGGTGGACTGAGAGAGAGGTAAATGGAGGGGAAGAAAATGTTTAATTCCTGGCAAAGGTTACCGCTATTTAGCGTAATCATCCCCCACCCTGACCGCTCGTTATGAAAGGGTTAATAATGTGCCCTTGCATGGACATGGAACTGGGGTTAAAAGTTTAAACCTACCAACCTCAGGGTTAAACGAGTGAAATGTTATTATTAGCCTTCTCCGTTCTCTCTGCTCTCACTTTTTTCCGTTGCATTGGGGTTTCCTTTCTTTTCTGGTATTTCTCCTCGGTCTCTCTCACCTTCTGTCTCTGTCATTCCCCAAACTTACCTTCTTCTTCTTTTACTTGGTATCTCGAACATACCACCGCTCCTTCCCCCCCCCCCCCTCTCTCTCTCTCTCTCTCTCTCTCTCTCTCTCTCTCTCTCGCTCTCTTCCCCTCTACATTTCGTTCCTCTCCCCTCTTAATACCAGTCTCAGTTAGTTTCTCCTCTCTCTCCCTCACTCTCCTCTCTTTCCACTCCCTCTCTCTTCTCTTTCTCCTCCTCTTTCTCCTCCTCTCCCCTTCTCTCTACTCTAGTCTGTCCCTCCTCTCTCACTCTTCCCTCTCTCTCTGCCCCACTCCACCACTCCAGCACCTCAGGGCTAAATACAACAATAAACTCAATGTTTTATGTTCCCTCCTCAAGTGGGGTAAGATGGCCGCTGGCAAGCACCAGAGTGTTCTACCCGAGGGCTTCTGTGTGTGGCAGGCAAATACCAGGACTTACTGCCCGCGCCTAATCACATGGTTTATGTGACATGTTTAATGATCTAATTGAAAAGTGCCACCAGATATTTGCTACTTAAGGGGCCCTGGGGTTAGGGTATAGTGTGGGAGCGCGTTGGAGAGTATGTGGCGGAGGACATGGGTGAAGACAGAGAGGAAAATGGAATATATGCGTGAAAATATGGACATAGAGAGTACAATGAGATAGGGAGAGGAGAAAGAGAGAGAGAGAGGAGAGAGAGAGTGTAAAAAGATTGTGTGAGGAGGAGGATGTTAGCTGGCAGGCATATCAATTTAAATAATTCGCTTCTTCAGTGCGTTCCATGCTCCAGGTATCAATGCGGTAAATTAAGTCTTCTAAATCTGATTTGTAAACAGATCCCGTGCTTGGGGCCGGTGGGGTTGTAATTCTGTGTATTCAGTCCTGAAAGGAAAGGCAAAACATTCTGGAGTAATGTTTTAACCACAAGTAGTACATGGAAAACGTGACAAGTTTCTGGGTTTTTTTAAGTAGTATTGAGAAATGTCAATTTGATCCACTTTCAAACCGCTTGAGTAAAGCAATGTTGTGGTTATTCTTCTGGTAGTTTTCTTAACTCAAGGATTGTTTTGTGTTTCGACTTGTATCATATTGGATTTTCTAAATGTTGTCCAACTGGTTTGATGATGTTTGTAATTAATGGGATTTTGATGGTTTGATGAAAACTGTTACGAAGACTGTCACTTTTATATTTATTTTTTATTTCCAGAATATATTGATGCACGTGTTATTTTCTTTCCTAAGTATATTACAATTGTGTTTGAAACCGACCTATTATATCGGAAATAAGGATAAAGTATGAGGTAATTTGCATTATCACATGACAATAGAAAAATGTCACCTCGCAATATAAAACTATAAAATTCAGTACTTTCTTTCCTGCCATATCGCCCTCTAAAACACTTAATATCTGATGTCAATTTTCTGATAATCATCGAAATTAATGGTGGGCCATTATCGACTGTGCTTTTCCCCATTATTGATTAGAATCTAAAGACATGTCAGATGTGTGTAATAACCGCCCTAATATCGTTCATTGTCCCAGCAGTGCCAAAAAGGCAATCTAATCTTAATCAAGTTAACAACCTCACTCAACCCCTCTCTCTCCTTATTTCTTATTCACTAGTCCCTAACAAATTACATCATTATTTCCGAGAAATTAATCATTCATCGACTTACACCAGTTTTTATGTAACAGCACGATCTTCTCCTCGTGATTTCTCGCCATGTCCCGCGAGATCTCACGATATTCGCTAAGAATCTCGCGTGAGATGTTGAGACCCAGCGAGAATCTAATTAAAAAATGTCAAACTATGAAAAGCAGCATGGAAGGGTTTGTGGGGAGTTAGCGTAGCATGTTGCGTTAACATGTTGAAAGGTTCAAAAGCAAAGGTCATTTGAAGGTCATTTTGGATGATTTATTGCTTTTAGATTAAATTGTGTTCTCCACGCAAGCATGAACGTAACATGTTTGTTAAAGACATGTGTCTCTATCATGGAATTCCCATTTCCTGCTCGCATAACTAATAGATTTGGAGACATTGTGGACGGGTAGAAAGGGTGGAGGGGTGATAGTTCCACCCCATTTACCCCTCATCGTTACCCCTCACTAAATCAACAGTCACCCGCGATACTTTCTCACCATGGTAAGGCCAAAGAAAAAAACAGGCGTGGTTCTGATTTATATAGCTGAAAACTAGGAAGGAGGGTGGTAACTTTTTTTAAATCTTTTATCTTTTTTTTTAGAAAACCACCTTCCCCGTGTAACACACACGTCTAGGCCCTATGTGTATTTCATAACAATAATTGTTTTAAACATTAGAATTGTACCTTTTACGGGATTTCTGGTATGGAAAACTGGTTTTCATGCTTAATTAGCTTTCCTGGCAAAGAATCCCCCCCCCCCCGAAACTATACAATGAATTTTTTTTTAGATGGGGTAAGGTTTGTCTAGGTCGGTTAAATCGAAAACACATGTATATAATTGGTGTAGCCTAATTTCGTTTTTAAATCGTCCCCACACACTTTGACACCAATTCCATGATTTACCGATAAAGCATTCACTTGTTACCATTTGTTAGACTCCTCGAGGCGGGAAATTATTGGATTGTGACAAGGGGAGGGTTTGCTTAATTTAAAAAGTGGCCTTCACCCGGCGGCCATTTTGATTTGGTTGTCATTGCACAATGAGCGGCAACAATGCAGGTTTATCCATGGCCCTAAGCAGAGGGTTTTAGTTTCCATATCTCTCCCCTCTCTAGCTATACCCCCAGGCGCTCCAGGGGAAGACAGGGGAGGGGGGCCCTCCTGGGTGCACCATGGTTACCAGGGGGTCAGTGCGCATGACAGTGACAATTAGGTAATTGTGGTAAGGATAGGGACGTGATGGGCGTAACGCTATAGGCTGGCAAAGTTTATGTGACTCCTTCTTTGTTGGCTGGGATGTAACTTTTCTCTATTTATCCTGAAATCATTATTTTTTTTAAAATGCCCCCAAACTCAAATATTCCCCCAAATTCCTCCATTTATAACAAAATTTTAAAATATGATTGGCCATGCTGGTCAAAATGTTTGTCTTTGAATCAGCGTGCTCTTTACGTAACCCTAAATACGTGTATTAAGAATTCACTCTCTTTATGATTTAATAATTAACTAATTTGGTGGCCATGATGTATCCTAAATAAATTAGCATGCTAGGTTTTGTATACTTTACTCAGAGAAACCACACACATATACAAAATTTGTATAATATCATAAATAGTTAAGAATATGAAAATTTGTCATTTGGCTTAACCATACCAAATACAAAATAACATTTCCATGCTCGTAATTAAAAATGAAATTGTTCCATGGAGAAAAACTGGCATCTGAACCCAGAGCACCCTGGTGGCAACAATACATATCAGCACAATTGACCTGTCACCCCTCTCCTTCTATACCACACCCTTAATTTGATTAATCTCATTTTAATTAGAATCAAAATTTACAAAAAATCCCAAACAATGTTCATGGATCATCCAAAATGTCATGGCTGAAATTTTTCTTTATATTTCATTCATCCAAACCCTCCCCTCCAAGGCATCAAATTAGTGGTAGCAATTTTTTTTCAATTTTTATTTTTTTTCTCAGCGCATCAGTTTATTGTGGACAGACAATAGAGCTGTCAAGGTGTACCGCTTATTATTGTGTCTAACGCAAAGACAAAAAGCTCTTGTTGCGCACCAGCCATAATCAACCTGGGTCAGGCTTGTCAGTGTGAGTTTTTGTTAATGGAGAAAATGGCGGACTTGACAACCGGGACGACCTCTGGTGGATTTGGGTGGAAATTTGCATGTCTGCAGACACACAGGCAGAAAGGCATTCTGGGAAGGAATTGGTGTGGCTCTAACTCTACCCAGGGAGCCCCTGGATAAGAAATGGCGACCCCAATTTTCTCTTAAGAGTAATGATGGCCATTTTGTGATGGCATTAGCATATTGGTGCTGCACTGGAAATATTATATGGAATTATTGTCCAGAAAGAAAAGGTTTATTGATTGGAAAAGAAAAGAAATTTAATCTCAACTTTTATATCTGATGGAACCAATTTTCTTTTACCAATTTTCACATGCCAAAAGTTGCAGTTATATACATGTATGTATGACTCTTTCTGTCCCTTTCTTTAAGAAGATCTGGTATGTTTTATCAACTATCAATGAACAAATAAGTCTTATTTATGTATTCCGGAATTTTTCAATTGATTCATGATAGTGGAAATAATGTGTCATAGCTCCTGTAGGCCATCCATGTTAGCTTTTTAATTTTTGCACTCATGGATCAATCCTGAACCAAAGGGATAATGGTGGGACAAATATGGCTGAAGAGGGTAATAGAGGGTCAGGAATAAAAACGCGCGGGGTGTAGATTTTAATTCCAGAGTGACAGATGTCCTTATGGCGAGGAGTTAATGTATTACGTCATCACTTAATGAGGAACGCTAATTAGATCCGCCATTTCACAGACGCTGGCTGACGTAAAATCGGTAGCAGACGACTTTGGTACAAATCTCGCGCGCTTTTTTCTCCAACCTCTGATTTGATTGGTGTAATGAGTTTTAGACCCACGCAAACCCTACATCTCTGAGCGAGCACCAAGTTCAAGTGTTTTGTCAGGAAATATTCACAACTCTTTGTTATCTAGTCACAGTCTGACATCATCTATCATTCCCTTTTTAATCCGTCATGTTCGGAAAGAGCGAGCGAGAGATAGAGATTCAGAAAAAAAGAGATAAAAAAAAAGAAAATGATCTGAAACCCGAGAAGGATGAACGTGCCTAAGTCAAGGCTGGTACGGCTTGTATGAATCACTCTGGCATTAAGATTTGCTTGATGAAATTTTGAAAAAAAATGGAAGAAAATTATAAAAAAGTGGAACTGATACTTATCATTGGCGGGTGTGAGTGCGTTGCGAGTGGCATGGCATGGAACAACAATAGGACTCTGGACTCTGTGGCAGTTCTAGCTTCAGGGGAGCAAAGGTGGTTACATGCAAAAGCACTTTTGTATTTTTTAAAAATTAATCTTGATGATTTAAGGATAGGATTAGGAAATAATTGAGAGAAGTTGAAAAAAATAGCCGCATAATATGCGTGAGGTCACCCACCATGTATGACTTCAGTATATTAAATTACTCAATTTCATGCCTAATTGCATGCTCAGTTGATAATATGTTGTTCACAATTTGATCAAGTGATGTCAAGTTAATCACACAGTTCTGGTTAATATTAAATCCATCAATGCTAAATAATAACACAAGGTCATTTGAAGTTCCTTTGATTTGATTATGGGTTTACCAAATTTCTTGTTATTTCTCTTCCCTTTTCTTTCGATATTGTTTGGATTGGAAATTATTGTATGAAATTGAAATGACGAACCAAGTATTTATCAGTCTTAAAACAGCCAACCAAAATCAAATAGAAAGGTTACATATTTGCCCCACAAGTAGACATAAGAGTGAAACAGACACATATAATTACCCGCCCCGCCCACATCCCCCTAACCCACAACCCTTCATACAAACCCTCCATCACTCACTGTCATAGTGCCTACATAACCACCAGTAAAAACCTGTTGTCAAGGAAACACAAAACAGCGTCCTTAGCGCGTTCCTACCTTCAGGGCCTCAGGTGCCAGCAATCGCTACACTTGTTTTTTCAACTGTTGCTCCCCCCTCCGCTCTTCCCCCTCCCTCCCTCCACACACACCTATGCCACCAGCTAAACATACCCCCTCCGGCCAACAAACCCAAGATTTAATGCCTCTCATTCCCGGCAAAGCGCGCTGTTTGCTCATGAAACGCACATGGAACGCTGGCCACACTCCGTCTGCGTGCGCACGCATCGGTCACGTGGTTTCCGGTCGGCGTCGTCAAGCAATATCGCCATTAACTGGTTACTACGTCATTATCACCCTAATCCAATCAGAGACGAGTCAAGAAATAAGTGCTACTTAGTGCTAGCGCTATCATTACCTTATAGAAAGTCCATTATTATCATATATAAGCTGTAATTATTTCATAGAGGGAAGCATTGTTATTAATACAAGTAATATTCATCATGTTGCTGCCCCCGCCCACCTGCACAAACCCATGATATGAAACATGTGGAACCCGAATATATTTGGGTATTTATTGGGTTCTGCAGCACCTTATCATGCATGGTATTTTGTGTACTCTCTAGGAGGAGCATTTCTAGAAAAGCTTTTTAGTGTACAACTTGGAAACATATACTATATACTAGAGTATATACTATTAATTATTTACTTTTGTGACTCTTCTTTGTAATCATATATATGTGGCTTCATTTTGTATGTGTGTACTCCGAATGCTTTGACCAACCCACATATTCATATTAATCTGTACTGTTGGCATTTATTTGTGAGATTAGTACAACCCATTGAATGCATCTAAACAGATTTTGGGGGATATTTTATTTCTATTTTCATATCTAGCAAGGCCTAGCTATTTATAGGCATTTGATTTGAGTTGATTAAGGTTTATTCCCATATAGGTACCTTTGAATGTTTTCGTTGGTGGCCCAAGTAAACGTACAGATCCTGAAACCTATACCATACATGTATATAATTATTTTATGTGCCCACTTTATCTGTCCTCTACATATATGATTATATAACATGAACCCACTTGATATTTTCCCCACCTGTGGGAGGGGTGTCAAATATTGGGGTTTGTACAACCCTCACCCCCAACCCTCACAAACCACAGGGTAAATACCACGCCCCCTTGTGGGTATGGCAGTAATTGACCCCCCGCCCGCCAGGGGCATAAGTTACACTCCGCGCCACCTCGCGGTCATTCCACACATCAGACGTCACGTGTTTCTCCTCTGTTGCAGGTGGTATGCGCCGAAGGGAAGTTTTTCTCTTCTTTTTTTAAAGGAGAGGTTGAGAGAAAGGGGGACTGGAGGGGGTTGGGGCGAGAGATAATGGAATAGGAAACGAGAGAGAGCTGGGGTGGGAGAGAGAGGGGGAGATAGAAAGAGGGAGAGAAATAGAGTGGGGAGAGGGAGAGAGGGGGACCAGAAAGGGAGATAGAAAGAGGGAGAGGGAGGGGGAGAGAGACAGACAGATAGGAAGGTATATAGGACAGGAGAGAGAGAGGCAGGGGACAGAGCGCAAAAAAAATAAAAGAGCCGGAGTAGGGCGAGACAACTCTAGAGGGGATATAAAAAAATATTGCATGTGAGTAGCATGTACATCATACCGCTAGCATGTCGCTGCATGCTAATGATCCTGACTGATGTTTGGGCGATAAGACGTGCACTATTTCAACAAGAAAAACTCACCATTTTTCAAACCTTTTTAAGACAAAAAATGAGAAAACGCGCATGAGCGGGAGCAATCTGTCTTAGGGTGAAAACAATACAGATTGTCGGTTGTCATGGAAATGTTGGCTCATTTGTAGCGTTTTAATGATAGATATGGCATTTAGCAATTAAAGCTCGCAGTGAGAATAAAGACTGGGTTTTGTTGTCATGGATAAAAACTCACCAGTCATGTGACTTGAATGTAAGCTTATTAGGGGTTTCCATATTGTTTACCACGGGAGCCCCGGTTGAGGGGTATTGTCGCAAACAAAAGGGGAAAATTGTTGCTTTATCGGTAGAATTTTTACCCTGGAATTCTTGACTTTGTGATCGCTGATAGAATTTGACTTATCATGCTAGATAATCATCATGTTTTTTGACGATGTAGAAGGATTTAAATGATAGACTGTCAATATGCCAAACTTATTTCTAGCAGACATTGAAGGAAATATCGGGAAAACCAACATCTAGACCTTTGGTAGAGGGATATTTAGGTGTTCCTGGAAAATATTATATTTTGTTTACTTTAAGCCTCTTTATCTGCTATGTTCTAGTTTATTTGTTTCCATTCATGTTTCTAAATTTGAATCAGAAGAATGGAATCGCATTCACGAGTATATGTACGGTAACAAATTAACATGCTTTGAACTAGGAGCACAAATTATTATTACCATAAATAACCATAAATGAATTCAATTCAGTACACCTAAAAGAATTCTTCATTTGATATTCTGCTCAAAATAGTTAGTTTCTAAAAACTACTTATATATTAGCTAGGACATGCGGGGCAGCAGGAACTTTTGAATAATTAAAAAGTGTTTCTGACCATGTCGGTTATTTATCTAAGGATGCATCTTCACAATCACTCTAACATTGGTACAAAGTGACTTCGGGCTATATTTATTAAAATTTAATTTATTTAATACATATTTCACTACCACTCAACCTGGTATGACCTTGAGTTTTGACATTTACGATCGCGATACCACTGAAGGGTAGAGGGCGTGATTGGGGGTTTCCTTTTCTAATTAAGGGGGAGGATCACTACGCATGCGCGTGACATGTATGTATGGACATGGTCACATGACCATGCCCGCCCATGTGACCTCAACCTTTGCTCTCGTGGCTGGGAGGGAGTAAAACAAACCAAGAACTGTCATGGAGTCGGTGAGGCATGTATGGAGGAGTTGTGAACAATGGTGGAGGTAGATTAACTGACCGGGTGTGGAGTAGGGTGGTAGTGGACATGTATTTACACTATGTGCGCATGGAATTATGCTAATAAATTATGAATTATACCCAATATTTGTTGGCTGACCTCTCCTTAAATGTAATCGGTCCATTAACACTTGGTAAGGCAACATGCTTTGTCTCACATAAGGGCTGGTATAACCTGGGGATAAGTGTTATGTATAACGACTGTTTGCCTAATTTTATTTCAATTAATTATAAATTAACCACTATTTACCATTTCTATTTCGCACCCCAAAGAGAAAACTGATTTCTAAGGATGACTTCATTTATTTCTTTTTAACGATATTTTAAGAATTATTTCTATTGACTGAAAGTGTATCTAATAATAAATTATTCCCCCACCAGCCGAATACAGAGTATCATATATATAGTTTAATAAGATTTCCTTCGTGATTTCAACATTTTCAAGTTAATTTCCTAATAAGTTCTTGTCTAAAATATATCAATAACCAGATTTATTTTTCATAATTCCATTGGGATTAAACTTATTCGCAGGGAGAGAGAAAGACTAAGTTTGACGACGTGGCGTTGCTAACGTCGTGGCGTTGTTGAGACTTCATGTTCATTCCGGAAGAGATTGTCAATACCTTTCCTGCCTTGTATAATACCCAATTGAGATAATTGTCCATTATTATTGTTACTTTTTAATATTCATCGTAATTATCATTAGAAAGTGTGATAATTTGGCACCATGAATGAATGGCCGGGCATGGGCTCGGGGTGGAATGGACACGTGTTTATACCGCGTAGTGATTGGGCACTCTACTGACCGTGAAGTGGGAACTATTCTAATGAATTATGAATTATCACCGAAATGCATGTAACTGGCGCATTCAGTCAATTGACACTTGTTCGGGAAAGAGTTGTCAATCTGGGATATTATATGAAGGCTTCAGTTAAATAAATTTCAAATTTAGGTAAGCATATTGTACACATCTTATATTATTAGACCCACTCAATAATAGAGCCTTAGCTGCTTTAGTGTTATTCTGAATTAGTTGATATTTTAGAATACCTCACACAGAAAGGCATCTTGAGGGAAATGACAGATTAACTGAGATGGAAAATTTTCTCTTTTAGTAGGTTTTCAATCGGGGTTTTATTTATTTTCACATATTTCGAATAACTTTTGATTATATTCAGAAAGTGTCCCTCCCATTATTCGCAGAAATATATCAAAATGAAAGGATTGCATATATAAAATCTGCTGATGTTTGTTTGTAAACTAGAAAAACATTGCAAGATGGAACAAATTATCCCTGCTCCTGCCGAAACTTTCTTTAACATAGATCCCATTGTGAAGCTCTCTAAATATGGGGAGACAAGTCTTGAACAATAAAATTTAAAATTCATGGACCCTGCTTGTGTATGTGTGGTGACCTTGGCACCCCTCTATTACTACCTGTGGTCCACTTATACCCCCTGATGGTCACTCGAGTACAATATGTCAGCGGTCAGTTCATGAATTATTAATGCCCGCCCCTATAAGAAATATGGCGCGCGTCTTCCAACTTGTCGTCTGCTCGTAATGAACGCTCATTGTCTCTGACGTACGACCCCACGTGACACCTGTTAATTATTTTGATTGGCTGCTCAGCATACAGACGCGGGGAATCATGGGTAAAATCATCACCAATGGAACATCTGGGGAAGGGGAAGAAAGACAAAATGTCGGCCATTATAATAATGCGCTCGCTTAGTGAACGCCCTGACTCGTAAAGTTTTAATGAAG
The DNA here is from genome assembly GCA_942159475.1 of Sthenelais limicola. NCBI lineage: Eukaryota > Metazoa > Annelida > Polychaeta > Phyllodocida > Sigalionidae > Sthenelais > Sthenelais limicola. Next base: position 61,312,274 of record OW804097.1, on the reverse strand, counting down.
CCATATTTTAAAGTATTTATAAATGTGTTACCAAGGTAACCGCTGGATGGTAAGTGTCTCATGACAAATGACCGCTGATAAATTGTCCTTCCGCTGCTGTGAGCGCCACCTGGGCGTTGCTATAGGAACAGAGCATCAAAGCCCGCGAACAAGGGGATGTGTAGAAGAGGAGGAGGAGGAATTTACACTTGACTTGCTCAAAAGTTTTACAAATATTTTAATTCGTCTGCATAAAGCGGTAAGATCAGTGGATCAAGAGTTACACAATACTTGGTAATCATCTCACCCCTCTCCTCTTCATCTCTCGGACGCAGACACAAAAGTCGCCTGCTTACAAAAGTCGTCTGCTATTGATTAAAGTGTGAATTATGGGTGTGATATAATAAAATCAATAAGTCACAGATTAATGGGGTATTTATTAATCGGAGGAGCACCGTGATGAAAGGTTAATGTGTTTATTCCGGTTGGGATAATCTTATATAAAACCCAGACTTTGAAGCTTTTATGGGTGTTGATGAAAATGGTAACTAGGAGTCAATCAAAATATCGTCTGCTTTTAAGTGACGTCAGTGACAAATGGCGGGAATTATTTGCAGTAACCAATAGCGACAGATTGTTCATGATGATGCGCATATTTTGGCAATAATCAGTTTGGCTTTTGACTTTTCAGAGTTCATTAAATTCTTTCTTCAGTCAAGTGAGTGGAATATTGGGTTACTGGACAAATTACTTCCATGACAGCTCTCGAGTGCATAGCTGATGTAATTTTCCAAAGTACTCAGATTGCATTTTCGTTATTTCCTTTGCAAGATGCCACATCAGATCTTCATAAGAAGCAAGGTCTTCTTATCGTTGAACTAATGTTCCTTATCTGACTAAGCTGTTTTTTTATTCCCAAGAGATGAGAGACTTAGTTAAAAGTCGTCAGACTCGCAAATAGTCGTCTGTTGATGATGGCCTTTGTCCGCCATTGCACTCATACAAAGATAAGCACCAGAAATAAAAACCAAATCACAATCATCACACAAACGCTACATAGTGCAAACGGAACAGCAGCTGGCGCGCGCACTTCCGCCCGCAGAACCCGTTACCCTTTTTAGGGATCCATCTTTTGCTTGTTGTGCTTTGATGATGTCCGCTAGGGGGAGGTATAAGCGCGCTGGGGCATGAAGAGACTATCATGAGAACGAGGCATTAGAGGGACACTGCCAGCCTCGTTCTCGAGTCATAGTAATGGCGGGTCTAATTGTCGTCTGGGCCTACTCTCGCTGATTAGGTTTCACGCCCTACAATACCCACAATTACCCATCGATTACCTGGCAGCCGAATGCACCCAGTGCATTCGCTGACTAGGTTAATAATGATTTCTTTATAGAGATAACACCTTTATATCCCAATCATCCCAAACATCAATTTTATTGCAGCTAGTTGGTTGTCTGGGGTGGTGATGCTAGATGGCAGTAGTATGGGGAAATGGGGGAACTTTGATGGCCTTTTCGTCTGGTTGTGCATCTGGTTTATTTTCCGCGAGCGTGACTTGCGAAAATTTGCGTTTTAATCATGATCTCATCAGTGTCAGTAGACTGGGAGGTAGCTGGGGCGGCGTGGAGGCAGAATGGCACAATATTTAATGTGCCATGATCCCTGCGCACGCGCAGTGCGACCCGAGGACAAATCACACGGGGAAATCGCCCGCGGGCCTGGCGCGGCGAGGACAAACAGACAGACAGAGCGCGGGGCGGACAAACAGACAGACAGAGCGCTCGCGCGGTATTGATTGTGATTAGAAGGCGAGATTAGGCTTAAATTACCCGCCGAAACGCGCGCAGAAAAGGGTGAAATGTTCACTCACCTGACTAACCGGTGCAACGCACTCCTCCCCTCCTTATAACCCATTAACTGATCCAGGGAAAAGAGCGAAGCCTCCCACCCCCATCTTAAAAAAAGGGGAAAAAAGAACTCTCGCCATTGCCACCTCCTCCTCCTCCTATAGCACCCTGCCCGCTATCGAGAGATAAAAGAATGAGCGTAATTACCATGGATACCATGATTCACTTAGCGTCTGTTCCCGCCCTGGAGTGATCCACTCTCAGCAGACGACATTTGGCCGTGTAACCCCATCTGGCGGTTAATGCCTGTATTAGAGAGAGCAGGGATCGGCTTGTTCTGCATCTTACCTTTAATCAAGCGATCCTCTCACATAATATTTATCCAAATAATAAATGTTCCCTCAGGCTCTTAACTTTTAATATGTTGCACGCCTGTAGATGAACTTTGAAAGCCAGATAGAAGAGAATAATTGATGTAAGATTTATTTGGAAGCATTTTTATTCAAATGAAGTTTATATCTGTGAACAATAGTGTACTTATTTTCGTCTGTAGCCCTTCAAAGATGATATCATCTCATGACCGAACACAATTCGAATTCGAATACACTCTTAATATAATGCAAAAATGGATCACAACAGAAAACATTCTGAGCGTACTATCGTTGTATCTGTCGAATGAAGTGGACAAAAAATGACTATAAATCGCCTTCCCTTTACTTGTTTGACAAAAAGGACCTTAATGACAGTGGATGGGCATCAAAACTAAAAAGAAAGTGGTCTCATAACTTTAAATTTTAGAAAGCGACAGAATAAAAACACACTTGTCGTCACACATTTACCTCTCCAGAAGAAGTGAGTTGATAGTTAAGAAAAGCACATTAATAAAGATTAAACCCTCCATCCTTGTATCTCTCTCCAGCCCCGGGCCCCCGGCAGCGAAGGGTTAATGAGGATTAACAATTCATGGGAATTAATCCTTGAATTAATGCCTGTATTGATGTAGTGTTCGCCATTGCCAGGGTTTTAACTTGTGGATTCCACAGAAAGGTAATCTGTCTTTCTCAGCGTCCCATTCCCCAGTCACACAAACGCTTTTACGAGAATGGAGGAGAGAAATTCGCAGCGAGAAGCTAAAGAAAAAAATTCTGAATTAATCATTTTTTATCTTGAATTTTCTTTCAGCGTTAGGTTCTTTTAATGGTAATGGGTCCCAGTATTGGATTCTGTGGAAGGAACAGTCGTTCAGTCCCCCTAAAACTGGATAATTTTGTTTTGTTTTTCATGATGAAATCTTTGTCAAAATGTCGAAATAATTCATTTATATTAAGTTGATATATAATAGAGCAATTTATATTGATTAAAGGATTGCTAATGATAACATAATCTAATGTACTATTTACATTTAAATCCATGGTCAGTCCCCCTTGATTAAGAACCCCCCCCCCCCTTCTAAAGTTAAAGACATTTTTATGCTCTCTGAAGAATAATGGCTTCCATATTTCGTCTGTCGCGCAAAATGCAACTTAATGACTCCTAAGGACTGCAGATGGTCTTTTTGAAAGGCAACATTTGACAAAAAACTTGATTTATGTCCCTGCAAATAAAGGTAAAATGTCATCTTCATCAAATTCCACTTCTCTCTTCTTTTTTTAACAAAGAATCCCATCTTTTGTTGGTTTGTTGGGAAGATTTTTGGGAAATCATTCAAAGTCAGCAGTGCCATTTCGCTTCCCAGTTGATACAATTAGTCTTTTACTTCTGCTCGAACGAAACGGAAAGGTCATTAATAAATCAACTGGTTGTGTTGTCAGTAAACGATGGAAAATGTAAGATAACATTGTTTAGCGTAGTGGCGCCTGAATTAAGTAAATCTTTGTCCGCTGGAGGGTGCTGCTGTTCACGCATGCGCAATGGCCAGTCAGTTGGTGTCACGTGATGTCCAGCTATCTGTTTGGACAAGTGGCTATGTCCAGTGACCGGCACCAGGCAAACCTAATCATTCACGCCAATTGGTCATTACTGACCTGAAAACTTAAAGATTTAATTATTTCCCAGAAATTTGTATATTGGGAAACTTTTATTGCTATAATGTTGGGGAAACCCCCATATCAGAACCTAAGCATACTTGGGACAATATTGAAAGTATAACGAAGTATTTTTCTATATGCCTTATAGCCATATATGATACCCAGCATAAGCCTAAACCTTGAACACAATACACAAGATATTGACTCAAGTGGTCACTTCTCTATATCCCTCTAGCTTATCCAGTGGACACAACTGACCACTCCCCCGGGTAAACCACTGGACACACATCTCCACTGTATAAACTGACCACAGGTGCCTATCGCAATGCCATCTAGATGTCAAACCGGAACAATGGGAGGATTAAAAATTCATCCCGATGTGGTGCATATTTAACTTACTGTCTGCTCATTAAGCCTAATTAATGTCATTAAATGTGCTGGCAGTATGGGTCCGCTGGGGCGATGGGTCAAGCCGTATGCACAGCATGCATGGGTAGTGTCTAGAGATTGTATCGCTCAAAATAGAATCAATTTATAGCGTTTAAGGCGCGGTTGAAAATTACTTTAATTTGTAATTTATACAAGCTATTCAATTTTAGTTTACAAAATATGTTTTTTAATTCCATTAATTAATTTATTATAGATACATCATATTTGTAATTGCTAATGCCCCATAATTCGTTGCTAGTGTAGATTTAGTTTGTTTCATTAATACATACACACAAGCACTAAGGCAAACTCTGGTCAGCATTTAATCTGACAGGCATTATAGAGCAATATTGTGAGTGTCACTGCTGCATGTACTTTGCACATTAGCACCGGTCAGTTGTTAATTACCCTTGTCTATACCTATAATTACATATTATGCTAATGATGATGATGTACTTAGATTCTATAACTTCTTGTATTTCGGAACTATAACTTCACATTCTCTATATAATACCAGATACCAAGAAAATGTTGAGAAATGCAAAATTAGAAAATGAAAGCCATAATGAGCTCATGTCCTTTTTTTTATCGATATCTGCACGGTCATCATTATTGCCATTTTTATTATAATTTAATTTCTCCCTATACAAAATAATAGAGCAGAAATATAATAATATTGATGATTAGACAAGACATGTTCATATGGAATTCCAAAAGAACCCTCACATCCTGGAGCAGTGGGATTATATTGAAACAGAGCCAATTGCAATATACACAATCACAAAAGCAAATTTAGATCAGAATCTGAGAAATGACACCAGTGCCATATTGTGTCTCTATCCCTGCCTACATGCACATCCCTCATTGGCACCGGCCAGGAATCAATTAGGCATGTCTATGCCAATAATTAGTCTATACCACCAGATACCAATCAGCCGTAGCATCTATAACCTGTCAAGCGACCTGTCATTCAACTAATCTCTCCATCCATCTCTGCCTCTGCTAATCCCTTATTAGTGGCGTGGCTTCATCCACATATTTTACTAGTATGGCTTGGGTTTCGGGATATGTGCAAACTGTGGAATTTGGTTAATAGAACCATCAGATTATGGGCCTATAATATGTATACTGAATCACGAAACAGGCTTTGTTTTAATTCAATGCAATTTGATAAATGTGTAAATGTGTAGAACTCCCATTGTCTTTTCTGACGGCCTGACACATATGATCATATGGCATTCAGGCATATGTGTGATAGTAATTTAAAGACCCCCACTCCCCGCTTCTTTATTATTTTCTTACACAAAAACAAGGTTTTATTATGTGTGTGCAACCAAAGCAGAATTGCTTTAATGGAAAAATTGTTTAATGCCGCGCCTTAGAATTTCATGTTTATTTCCGCTTAAAATTCTCTTTTCTAATCAATCATTCCCATATTTATGCTCTATATTGTAGTATACTGGAAATAAACAATATTGAAAGTAACAATAGTATCATTACCATACTATAAATACCAATGAAAATGACATCGTGTCTTTAATTCTAGAATCTTCCCTGTTTTATCATTTTATGGCTTGCTTTTGATGTTACAAATGAATAAATAAATGCCTTAACGTTATCTAATTTGATCTAATTAATTCACAATCATTCGTGATTTATTCCTGAAAGACAACATCCAGCATTGTTCAGAATCAGACAGGGCAAACAATTGTTTTCCCAAACCCTCAGGACCTTTATTTTCCCTCTAATTACACATCTTAGCGCTGACTCTTCCCGCTGAAGCAGCTGTTGGAGATAGATTTCAGGCAGCGTATATCAAAGCTTGTCTATTTCGCTCATTAGCAGTTGTTCATTTCAATCTGTCGTACGGTACACAATCTGTCGTACGGTACATTTCACATCAAACCCGCCGCCACCGTCTATTGCCCCTCTCTCTGTGTAATCAAACCCTTCACCTTTTGTTTACTAAACAAAATTTGATTTTATATTTCCTCAACTAAACCCTTTCTTACTCGTCTCATCCCCTCACCTCTCCCTCTCATCTCTGGTCACTAATGAGGGTGTGTACCTAATTGATGCTACTCATATCGCACGCTGAGACATTCATATCGCACGCTGGGTACTAATATCACACGGTCTGTCTCTCATTAGTGTTGAACACTCCAGAAACCCTATACCCCCTTTTCTTGTTCTTCTCGGTTGACCATTGTCCAGGGTAAGGGCTGCTATAGGATGTCTATTCCCCCTAAGCGCTGGTCACTCACTGTCCACTAGAGAGCTGAGTGAGCTTCACGAGTGTGGTGCTTTGAATACAAAAGTCAGTTGTGGGCATAACGTAGGGTCTAATAGTTTAAGAATTTTTTTTATTAAATGATAGTATGGCTTAATCTTGCCCGAGAACATCTCTTAAGATAGCTGAGCGGTTTTCCATTGAAAGTGGATATAACATATATTAACAAAAATAATATAACGCAGTTTTTATCAATATCTGGTAGGTATTCCTTCAATAATAACAATACTAAATTGTATGCATATAATGTTAAATTGATTTACATATTTTGTAATTATATAGTGAGATTGAACAACCATCAGGTCCTCTGGTGATAGACAGTGGTCAGTTATAGACAGTGGTCAGTAGTACCCTAAAATGACCGCTAGTGACCACCCCACTAGAAGAAGCCCCCAGCCACAGCAATCAAGCCCCTCCGACAAGCATCTCTCGTTTCCCCCCTCCACGCATCAGAGAGTTCCACTTCCAGGTGCGCACAAAGCGATGCGCGGGGAGCAGCTGGTTTGGGGCTTGAGTGTCGTCGCGGGGGGTAATGTCATGGAAACAGGGAGATGTCATGGTTACACCCCAACCCCCACCTTCGCACGCCCCAATAGAGCAGTTTTATAAGTAGCCTATCAAGGGGTGCATAAAGACTATCTGTATCGCACAAACTGGCTTATCTGGCTTATAAAGATATGCTCCGTTACCTTATGATTGGCGAATCGCTCCAATCTCTCTAATAATTGGGGTTCTTATATTATTAGAGGCTCCTAGAAGAATCACTTGAAGATTCCCTTGATAACGGTTCATTCTATGTTTCAGATATCTCGAAGAAATACTTCAAAAAATGGTAATAATGTATTGCAGAGTGTATGATTGACAAATTAATATATGTATGAATATTTTGTATTTGTATTTATTTGCCTCCAAAGGAGATAATAATTGCATAGAATAAAATTACTATAACATATCATGACAAATTGTTAAACAGATACTAAGAAAATAAAAAGGTAAAGATGTTGAAAGTCGAGAATAGGCATTTCATCTCAAGTATTGTTCATTTAGCTATTGTCCATCAATATTTGATTTAGATTATGTTCTATCTCCCTCGCTCTGCATATATATTTGTTATATCGTTCTTGTTACATTTAATGGAAATATTTGTTTTATTTATCGATCCCTTTCTCTCCATATATTAAAGGTAGTAAAAGTAGAGTGAGCGTTATCTATGAAATTGTCATTTTAGGGATTTCCTTTGTACACCCAAAATTAAGAAGCTTAGTCACAGAGTCCCAGGGGTTTAGATGACCTCAATTAAGGACACCCTGATGTCATTTATCTGGAACGTCCTTTAATAAGAACCTTGACCACAAACAGACTGACCAACTGCCCTGCGGTCAGGAAAACTTCCAATTTTCTCCCCCTTGAGAGCATCCCATCTTTAAACCCTATAGACGACACAAGAAAGGCCTTTTGAATCCGACACCTCGTTCCCCCACCTCCTCCCCCTCCTGCTGCCCGAAATGTCACCAGACTTTCAACCTTGGAAACCCCCACACAAAGGCAAAATCTAAATTAAAAAGAGAAATATTAAAAGGGATGATGGCCCTTGTTCCAAGTAGTGGGTTGGAAAAGATGGTTAATTTGCATCTTGACATTTTGATACGAGCACGTGTGCCGACGATATTGTACCGTAGTACAATTGTGTACAATTGCATACACAATTGAAGAAAGAAAATTGCCTTATGTACACAATCGCGTAGCTGGAAATGGACTTTTATGGAACGCTCTTGGTTCCAGATGTGCTAAAGTATCTTTGTTCAAATTTTTACCTCTTCTAGGAATCACTCGACCATTGAAAACGGAATTGTTTTGGTGACAATTACAGAATGACAATGATAACTGATGGTGAATAATTGTCATGGTTACAAAAGGGAGTGATTTCTACCTTTTGATTGGCGCGTGGCACTTCAGTAAAAATGTCGTCTGGTTTTGTACAGTGTGTAACCCTGATATTGTTGATGTCTTTCTCTTATGGAACGCTCTGATAAAAATCTGGTGATTGACAGCAAATGTCGTCTGCCTTTGCAAAGCTCTGAAAAGTGTCACTGGAACGTGACCACGTGACAATATTGGATTTTGTTGTTCAATTCTCGTCTGCCCATAATTACGCCTATATCAGCGTCTCTAAATGCGCGCGCGCACGCTTGTCCGGAGTGATGATGTCTTTTCAAGGGTCAATTTTTAGCCTCGTTGGTTGACATCTCGCTTGACCATTGGTCAGTGTGTGTAAGGGTCATTGGAAGAATGGACACGCTCGTGGTTCAGGATGTTAACAATGTGTAAAGTTGGGGTTGTTGTAATGGTTCATTTGTTGCGTTAAAAAGTGATGATTGTCAATGTGTCCTGGGAGGTGGGTTTGGTGAATGGGGGTGTGAAATAAGTGAGTGAAAGGCTGAATACACAAGGTGGGAGTTACCCATGTAGGGTTTGGGGTATTGAGACCCAGCCTTCGTGATGGAGAGGCAGATGTATATGAAGAGATCGCAGAGAAAGGCAGGCAGGTTAATTTCTACCTGCGCGTCTCTACCTGAAAGGCTTAATGAAGCTTAATTACAGGTGAGCGCGTCTCAGGTGTTATGTTTTTGTTGGTTCCGGCGCGCTTTTGTCACTTTTGTCGTCTGCTTGTCATCGGAGAGGTGTGAAAAGGCGGGAAAGGTGGCAATCAGACTGCCAAGTTGTCGTCTGCTACCAAGCCTTCGTGAGCTCACCGAGTTTTATTAATCACATCAGAAATTCTGAAATTACTGGTTCCTTTCTTAGCCTTCTGACAAGTATTGGGTGTTTAATTTAATGAAATCTGAATTAATTCCGACTGGTTCTGCCAGCGTGCGTGCGAAATCACGCAACTGTCGAAACGCAATGCTTTCATTTCGTCTGCTTTTCGTGTCCTGCGTCTGGTCTTTTTATGTGCAGACATCGAGGGTAGTTGGTTTGAGACAGTAAACTTTGTGAAGTGCCCCTCTCAGTGGGATTCAGTTTTTTTGAAGTACCCAGACAAAGAAAGCTTTTGTTGTTTTTGTTCGCAAGAGAGATACAAATAACAAGTTGATGAGAGTTCAGCTCTCTAGTGAGTCTAAAGGAAACCAGGCAGAGTTAGTTTGATCAAGGCAGGAATGCATCGATGGGGAATAAAGCGGAAGTACCTGACACTTCCTACCACAGGAGACGCAGATCAAAGAGGACGACTTTTTCAACCACAGATGTTGACTGCGCATGCGCAGAACAAGTGGCGCAGATCTAAAGCGGAAGTGACGCGAGTGCTGTACATCTCCACTGAGGTGCGTTAATAAGTTGGTTAAATCTCGCCTGCCTTCAAAAATGGCCTCCCTCCCTTCCTCCCACAAATAAAGCACTGAGTATTTTTTGGTTCATTTCGCGCCACTTCTGCCTTCATTTGAGCCCTCTCTTTGACCGCCATTTGTGGCAAACTGTGAAGCAGAAAGACGGATTGTTTTCAGCTGATAGCACTCTGTAATTATGTCGCCTTTATTGGCGTTATTAGCCCTGCTGATTAGTGCTCTTGGGCCACGGTACTAACTTGTATGGTGGGTGAAGAGAAGAGAGGTTAAGTGGCGAAGGCTTTTTAGTGTTTGGTGCTTCACTGATTGTATCATAGTTTGATGGCTTGTGGGCAATATTGGGATGTGCGATAAGGCAAACAAATGGTATGGATATTTTGGGGTTGTTGCCCAGACCGATTGCCCCTAATTACTCTTAGTATTACTATTACCACTATTACTGTTAAACTATTAGACCTGACTAATACAATGACATATTTAAAGTTTAAATTAAATTTTGAGAATATTTGTTAACACATTTCATTTCCTGTCACCTGAAAGCCTGCTTAATGTCCCAAACCCTATTTCAACTATTATTATTAATATTAAACTATTAGAAATAACTCGTACAATTGAATATTTAGTTGAATACTAAATATGAAATGTTAAGACCATCAAGATATTCGATCCTATTTTTGAAGTTTCCTCTCAAATCGAGATGATGGAAGAAATATATCACATCATCTATGATAATATCTCCCACGCACTTTGCAACTTTTCTATTTGCCAACAAAAATCCATCCCGCTCCTGCCTCAAGGTTGTTAAGGTAACGGGATTAGAGTTGTTAAACTAGCAGACGACATTTGTATCTGCGGCAGACGACAATTTAACGAAGCGTGACGCGGGAATTAACATTGGAGCGTGACGGACGCCGGTGGGACGCTGCTGACTACGTCACTGGAACGCTTCCTGCCAACAGGCATCAGCGGCTGGGCGCGGTAGAGGGCGCTAGTGTTGACAGATCGGTTTAGCAGGAGTCTTGTCCAATATGTCACAATATGTCAGAGATTATCTGCATCTAGGTACACAGATGGTAATAGGGGCTGACCAAGCAAGGAAATTGAGGGGTTAGGGGGAAGGTGAAGAGGGTTTTTCCTTTCGATTTCATTATGCTCTAAATCTGTAGACATTTTTTTGTTTAAGCGTTCATTTAAATTTGGTTTACATGGTTTTTCTCCATGTTTTTTCGCATGGCTCAGGGGGAAGGTTTTTCATGTGAGCACTCTTATTAGGAAAATTCTTCTTCTGCCTAGAATCAATAAAAGAATTGATTTATATATTTATTAAAGGACTTAATATATGGACTTATCGAATCTACCTACCTGAGGTGGATTCTAGAATTTGCTTCCCTTCAATTGTTTGGTTTAGAAATGCTTTGCTGTGTAGCAAGAATCAAATTCTAGCGCTTTGAAGCCCTTCCTGGGAAAGGGGTATTATGCTAGGGTTACCTTCTCCTGGGTATATTACCCCTTAGTAGTAATATTACCCCCTCATGCCTCCACAGATGTTTACAGTAGTAAGTGAAGGGGGCGTGGCTGAGTGAGATATGCTGCTAATCTCCGCACACAGAATGTAGACAAAGGGGCGGGGCCAGCTTTCATCTCAACCAATACAAACACTCTCATCCAGGCATTAGCCCTTTCATGCTCAACCACCGACAATACTGCCATTAAACTGAGCCCACAATCTACTTAACCCTCTCTAGCCAAAGTACCGATTTCTATGGATTATAGGATGCATTTTTATGATAGGATAATCACTTCTTAAGGAGGAATTAAGCAGTTTTAGTTGTAAATTTGACTAAAACATTAAACAACGGTGGCATTACATTTTCTTGTAAAATTGCATTTGATGATTTACAATGTATATCTGGGAAGCCTGGGAATGATCTGTTTAGGAATTTTGCTGAAATTGTCATAAAATATTACTGGATTTTCCCTTTAATTATAGGATTTTCCCTTTAAATTAAGACATTTTCATAACAAAGTTCCAATGGAAGCATGGAGTAATAAGTAATAATGTGAGTTATCTCATGGGTCCGGACGTCAGTAAATGTACATTCGGCAGCTCTACATACTTATTAGATTTTTCTAAATAAAGCTGAAAAATGGTGAATATTAGGTTTATCTGAGTACAGAGACAGCATTGATTTTAAAAGAAATCTGTTTTCTTATGTTGAACTGTATTTCTTGTTTTAAAGTTGGGTTATTTGAGAGGATTGGTGACTTATACATTTTCTGACGACTTGACCCTTTTTCTCTCATTGATCGTCACTTCAGCACTATCCCTTTGGTCACGTGACTCAGAACTTTCTCCTCAATAGTGGAGGCCACCGGGGTAGAAGATAATTTGTAAAGAGATGAACTAGGGATTAGTAAACACAATAAATCAATGAGAAATAAATGGGCTGTACCACTAAACCCCTTGGGATGGGTGGGAGGATACTTACCTGCCCCCCCCCCCCTCCTATTTACATCCCCCTCTTGAGCCGGATCAGGGGTATTAGGGGGTATTTACCATACGGATCTCCTGGTTTGCATCCATTGACTTCCCATATGACATATGGACTGCGGCATTCTGTACATTAGGGGGTCGGGGGTGCGGGAGGCCCCCTGGGTGGTGATATAGCCGTGTAAACACCCCCTGTGTGTGCAGTATGTTTGGGGCTTGGTAAACCCGCCCTTACTCCCTGAATACGGTTCTTACATAGGTCCACAGGTGGCGTGTGTGTATGAGTTAGTATGTTACTCTTGGATGTATAGGTTCTCGCAGGGACTTTTGAAGTTACCTCAAGTTTTTGTCAATGAAAGATTGAAGGATTCCATTCAGGCAATAATACAGTCAGTCGTGACTTGACCACAGATTTCTCCTGTGCCAGTGAAATCATTTCCTGTCCATACCATATATTACGCCATAATCTGTACATATTTATAGCGGAAATAAAACTAGCACTGCAATATTTAGGTTTTGATAGAACAGTGTCGGTGTTCTGTCGGATTACAAGGCTATATTTTCGTGGACAAATTGTTTTGTTGTTTCCAAACATAATGTGCCACATTTCGTTCTTGAAAGAGAATCATTTCTTGAGAATTCACTTGAATTGCTTTTCCCTGAAATCTGAAAGTGTTCTGTCACCCAGACAACCACAAATGGTCCTAAACGTAGTGTCCATGGAAACTTAAATATATAAGTGTTTGGAATGAGGTCTTTGCTTCTAAGAGAAGCGTTTCATTAAACGTTCTTGCTGAGATCTAAAGTTGTTCCTGCTAGACCCATTCAGTACTCTGTCACCCAGACAACCACTAATCCACCAATTGGTTCTCAATGTCGCCATGGAAACTTAAATATTTAGAGTGAACATGACACGCACGACTGGCGGGTGTTAAAACAGAGAGAATAGGAAGACAGTGCGGGAAGCAAGTGAAGCATGAGGGGAGGATAAAGGTATTAAGACAATGTGCATGCAGTAAATCCCTGCTAATCTCTGGTGTAAGCTGTATGTATGTGTGGTGTACAGCGGTGCGTGGCGTCACCATGGTGAAGTCTTTAATGGCGGGAAATCTCCGGATAAATGTCGTCTGCTGTTAACAGGTCCCCAGAGTATGTCGTCTGCCACGCAGCTGCGTGCATGTTTACAATCGTGTAGGTTTCTACGTTATAAGTCACAATTAATAGATATAAAATGACAATTGATTTGTAAAAAAAAATCCGGATGATCATGAAGTTGGAGAAAATGACCAATAGATGTTTTAAATATGCTGCGGCAAAATGTTTAGGTGACTGGAAAATAGAAACTAAATTCAAATTGAGATCGATTATGACAATGGTTTAGATGGTGATATTCAAATATTCTCTAAGAAGATGATTTTATAATGAACTGTCAAAGTCTTTCTTTCTTAGATCATAAAAGTAAGGGAAAATGAAGCATTTTCTTTGGCTCAGGCTGCCGCAAAATATTTAGGAAACCTGATGTTCAACAAGAAAATAAATTCTATACAGCTTGAGATATATCATCAAAATAGTTTAGATGATAATATTCAAATATTCTTTTAAGGAAATATGTTAATAATGATATGTCACAGTTTTTCTTCTTCAGTTTTACCATAAATTAGCCCTATTCAAGCCTTTAACTTTTCAGGAAATAATCACCAAGTCACTTGTAAAACCAATTGACTCCCGTAATTTTTATTTTTCTTATTCTGCGGCAAAACCACTAGGAATGTTAGCGGCGTTGAACAGTTTAATGACAATTTTTATAAAAATTTGTTTAAAATTTGTGTCGGCGGGTCCTTTGTGCTAAGTTCACTTGTTCCACCTCAACATTAGGCCGAGCTTTGATCATAATAGCGGCTTGTCTTTACCCTATTCTAACCCGACACCCTATTTCCTCTGAATTTACCTCTGTCAATACCCGTTTATTCGCTCCTTTCCCCCTTAGTTACGTCATTCAGCCGTAAGCGGCGCTTTAAAGCGCGCCAAAACAATAGATCAATCAGCGCGCATGCGTCCCCGGATCCAGTGTAACTCTCCTGTGCTGGCGGTTAAGATCTAACGCTTGAATCCACCTGGTGACGGATTCAGGTACTGCAAAGGTGGCGTATGGATTTTCACGATCGGGTTACTAAGGTCTGTTAGGGTTTCCATGGAAACAAACCCTATTTCACGGCAGCCTCTTTGTGGTTATTGTCAATCCGCGAAGCAGGGCATATTGTTCCGCGAAGCTCTCTCCATAACCTCCTCTTGAAATGCGATATTTTTTGCGTTTTTTTACTTCTCAAATTAGAATTGGAATAATTGTTGAGGTCAGAGAAGAGAATCGGTTTGCAGATGGTCCTGAAGTGATTTGCATAATAAACCCTTCATCATAAAGCTCTATTTGAATTGGTAATATTAACATGGAATAGAACCATTAATTAAGCATGCTCTAATTGACTGAAACATCGCTAATTCCCCACCAAATTGACTAGATCATTTTAGCTTGTGAATTAGGCATCTAAAAGTGTCCAGTGGGTGTGTAGGAAACCCTAATAATTGGTGGAAATACAGATTAAAAATAAATTCAAAATTCATTTTCTATATACGAGGACGTTGGTCTGAAACATTGGTCTAATTCCTCGAAGTCTAAATATACATTTTAGGAAAGTGACTCATGCCACTGATAGAAAACAGATGTGATATTTCCATGCGGGCATCCATGATCCATTTCATTGTGATTTACCGTTTACGTAATCGTATAATCAATAAAATGTTGAGTCAATTACGCAATTATATAATCAGCAATTGTCTTTTGAATATTGTATTGGTGGTTGTGCATTAGGTCGGGATTTGTACTTTCCGTGCCTCGTGTAATTTGGAGTTTGCTCTATTGTGGATTTTGGCTCTTATTTCCATTTACCAGATGTAATAATTTTAATTAACATTGCTCTTACAACCAGAACAACATAATTAATTCGCTAATGTTTTTACTATTAAAAATTAATATTGATGTTTGGGGAGACGAGTGAGTTGATACCAATGACAAAAAAAAATTATTATCAGATGTAATTGGCTCCCAAAATACTTAAAGAAAAGAAAATGATCGATATTTGGCAATCATTATAGATTTAATTCACCCCTTTTGAGATTAATTTAATTTAACCCCAACACAAGTATTCAAATAGGAAATTATCTAATGAGACTGAATGCGAGCGAGACTCAATATTTTACTTCTATTATTTTTATGTCTGAAAAAATAGTGGTATTTCTGGGTAGGCAATCACCAGAAAAGTAGCTAACTATATTCTTTAGGATGATCTTACAAACGCAGGGATATATATAATACGTTAAATAAGTCCTAAAATTTTGTACATATACTTATGCATATTGGTATATAAACCTAAGCCTAGATGCGCTACACATCCCACAAATGTGAACATTTATACAAAGAAATCTTGTAGGGGGAAATTTGTGAAAAACATCAATTTTGCGACTTTGGACTCATTCATCAGTGACAAATCACAAATCTGGCGACTGAAGATGGCATGAGAGAGGGTCATTACCCCTACCAACCCTTCCTTTAATGCCCACACCCTCCAGCTAAACTATACACTGATCACTACTACCTATTGTCCACCCTTATACCTTCTGTACTTGTTGTACAGTTAGAGTACTTTACTACTCTCTTTAGTACAACAATGCTGCCCCAACCCCTCATAAATCTACTGTTCTAGAAGCTTCCATCTCTTGCAATCGTCCCATCCATCCTCTGGGTATTTCTGTGTCTTTTTGTTTAAAATTGTCCGTTTACAAGTATCATGGAAGTAGAAATAAATGTCATTCACTGATTTAGAAACGTCAATGAATACACCACTTATTCATGATTCAGAGAAACCTTTGGATCAACATATTTTCGATAAATATCAGATTACAATTGCTAACCATTCGGGAAGTAATAACATCTCGATGAAAGATAGTTCTAAGATTTGCGCAAAATCTATATATAATTTCTTGATTTGTTTCATGTTAATGAAAATTCCTTTGGTCAAGATATATTAGATGTATACGAAAAGTATTATTTGAACATGTATTGCATTTATAGAAAATTGGATCTACCCTAACCCCTCCATACCATGATCTCAATTTTGTCCCATTTTAATCAAATTACTTTGGCAGTGTATTTTATGTAATAGCATATATATCTACAAATTTATATTGTCTATTTGTTTTATATATACATATACACTGGTCTCAATAATTGATTAATTCAATAAAGAATTTAAGTCTTTAGACTGACAACCCCCTTGTTTTCGCCCAGATGCTAAATGTCGTCTGCTACTTGTTTCCTGGTTCCCTGGTCCCGTCTCCTGGCCCCGGGCTCTCTCCAGCACAATTGTCGTCTGCTCGGTTTGATTACTCAAGCGTTTCCCCGGCGTTCCACTCACAAGCAGGTGCAAAAGGTGAAAAGTAAACCAATACCTTAACACAAAACAAGCACTGCCCCTTTACCCCTCTTACCTCCCACCTACCTTATAAATACCTTATAAATACCATTGTCCCTACATAACCACCCTCACAAAACTCTTGTGTGTTTAGACGCTCTCAGGAAGCTAGCTGACCAGATTCAATGAGGTTTTCATTTAAACAAAAGAAATTTATTGTTCCTGGATATTATTCCGTGAATAGTCGGTGTGAAAACCTCTCACGAGATGTATCGTTCTGTTAATGGGCGAGTTATTGTGAAAGAAACAAATATTTTGTGAGTTTAGCATTTCTTTGCATGCTTTGAGTTGCATGGGATACTATGGGGTATTGTAGCCCTGAGTGTTTGAAGTAGTCAGGGTCAGTATTCTGCCTGTCAACTTAATGCTCCAAGGAATAAAACACTTTTCAGGCCTCTTGACAAATTAGCACAGCTTTCTAAAAGACTCTACAGTGATTGAGGACATCATTCATCACTCTTTTAGATGAAAAAAGTCCAACTATTTGATCAGCTTTTAGATAAACGCAATCGCAGCTAATTGTTGTTCTCGATTTTCCCTGACTTTTCGACTTACCGATCTAGAATTTCATAGCTGATGGGATAGATTTGTCCCCCTTTAACGTGTATAATATTAAAGTTTTTTTATGTGGGCAAATTGATAAGATTGAATTACCATTGCAGGTGTGAGTACAGTGTTTTTACCTGCAATTTAGTCCTAGTATGGTTTGACAAATACATTGGGAAAATACAGGTTGACTCAGTTGGCTCAAATATTTAGCTTGTTGATTGTTAGATTAAGATGAGTGGAATACTTTATTGGAAAGACAGACGATAATAAGGGGTTTGTCCGTTTAAAGGGGGCTATCAGTCTCCACTGAAACTGGAAAAGAAACAAAAAAAAACAAATTCAATTTTATTGAAAAGATCATGCAATAAAGATTTCTATTTATAATAATAATTCATTACATATTGCGATGGGAAAACTGTTATCAGAAATTGTATTTCATTTGTGACAATTGTAATCATAAGAAGATCTTCTTGTACTAGATTTGTTAAATTTCACTTCATTACAAATAATTGATTACAATAATCAATTATATAATTAATGAAAAATGTTCCACAAGACCAATATCATGGTTCCGTATCGGTAAATTGTCCATATTTTTGTTAATAAATAGAAGAGGAAATCTCCTATTAAAGAATAGGAAGCATTGCCTAAAGGTGCACGGATGCAATGATTTGGTCAAATCACTAAAGCATATACCTTACCACAGAGATATCATCACCTACAATTACCATCAAGCGATAATGAAAATACCCAGAGGGTTCGGGCGTTTAATGTTATCTAATTACTTCCCCGGGGATAGGGCTAGTTGAACAGAACACAATTAGGTACAATTTGATCTAAAGATAATCGGCAACATACCCCAGGTCAAATAAATATGTTATATTTGATACTGACCGCTCTGAGAAAGAGGGGGAGAGAATCGGATCACAATGGCGGAATGATCTCTCGTAGGGAGAAAGAAGAGATAACAAAAACTAGCAACAGATTGCTATCACAAAAAGCACAGCCTGTCTGCAGATTAGATTTCATCTGATTGAAATAAAGTAATTGTAACTTACCCAGAATGCATTGTATAACCCTACCCAGAAGCCTTTGTATCGGTACTTCCTTTGAAGTAGTCTCCACTAGCGCCACCTTCTTGTAAAGCGCTGAATTAAACCTGGCGCGCAATTGTCGTCTGCGCAGGTTAAATGCGGCCAAAAGACAATAGGGAGCGCGCATGTTTGGCTAGAATGGCGGGAAACTAATGCACTTGTGACAATAACTCTTTGAAGGGGGGTGATTATTGTGACAGAGGTCTAAATGAATCATTAATTGTCGCTGGAATAAGTGTTAATTGTTGGCCTTTAGAAAAGGCCGCCATATCTCTATTCTGATAATTAACATGACTTTTTACATTTCCCTCCGGTGACCCTTCAGTCTCAGAGGTTGTTGATTTTTGTCCATTTTTCTCTCGCCTGAAGTTATGTAATGTTTTCATATACTACTTACATTCCGTGAAATAGTCATTCAGCGTATCTCGCGGGTAGGATTTGTCGCACCTCACTTTGTTGATAACCCTAATATTTCTCAGACACAAATAACAGTTCTTCTTTTCAGAATTGGAAGAAATCTGAGCTCCATTTGGAAGACATTTGAGCATTATCATAACAAGTTTCATTGATATTTTGTAATATCGGTATCTATAAACTAGTCACGTTTGTCCTAATCCCTAATATTACCTTGGCTTTGCTATCGTTCTTCTTTGAATGTGTGATTTGATATTGTCTTCATTTTCAGCCTACATAAGATGTGCATGTATTTCCTAAATGTTACAGACCTTTCTTTCCGGAGCACTTTTCACCATAATATTTGAAACGTGCATATCTCATAATAGGCAATATATTGCGTGATATTATGGCTGGACTATACCATCTGCATGCTTCGGAATGATTTGGAATGAAATGCACAAATCCCATACTATATGTTTCCAATAATGCCTGAAATATATCACCTGTACCCATATATCATATCATCATATGTATGTTTCTTCTGATTTCAGACCTACCTGGCAGGTGGGGCGTCAGTTGG
This sequence comes from Sthenelais limicola, assembly GCA_942159475.1. Lineage (NCBI taxonomy): Eukaryota > Metazoa > Annelida > Polychaeta > Phyllodocida > Sigalionidae > Sthenelais > Sthenelais limicola. The sequence goes on along the minus strand of OW804097.1, from coordinate 61,292,719 downwards.
CCATGATAGGTGATGACATTAATGACCGCTACGAGCCGCAGTTTAACCAGATGATCAGCATGCTCGCCCTCACGCCTGATACAGCTTATGAGGCATTCGCTGGCGTCGTCAGGAAGTAAGCACATATTCCTTTATCGATAACTCATAAATAGGGATTTCTCTAACTGTTCTTTTTTTTTTTAAAAAAAAAGAAGAAGAAATAAGTCACAATATTGGTTATCTCTCCATTTCCTCCAACCCAGTTAATAAAAAAACACCTTTTCTTTTTTCTTTTTTGCTCTTCCTTTTCCACCATCTCCCAACTCGCTCCTCCTCCTACCCTCCCCCTTCCCCCTACTTCTTCTACTCCTCCTCCCCACTTGCTCCTCTTTTCCCTTCTCCCCCCCCCCCCCTCGACCTCCTTTTTTCAATTTCTGTCCTACCTTTTCTTCCCCTTCAACCCCCACTAACACCTCCACCTCTCCCCAACCCACCGATCCAACATTTTATGATCCGGGACCTGTCTGGACTCTGCTGGCACACCACGTGACCTCGCTTTGTCCATGACTGCGTCTAGATGACGTCACATGAATATTTAATGAGGTGTTGGGGCTGATGTCAGCTTTACGCCTTAATGTGATTGGCTTATACAGCTCTGCGCCTGCGTACTGGAGACAAAGTGGTTTGTTTTAATCTGAGATGGACAATGAGCAGAGATCAAGGCAATTACCCGTTAGCCGCGTACCCAGTGCTAATATTCCCATCGCAAACCTGCAGGCAATTCAATCATTTCCTTTGTTTTTTAATTGTTTTACCTGGATTTGAGGATAAAATAAGTGGCGCGCAGAAGACATGGGTCAGGGCTTCAGAAGATGTACAATTTGTCTTCAGCAACCCTCTCAAATTATCCCAAGACAATATTTTCCCTACGTAAACATAACTGAAAATTTATAAATCCACGCAATACCCATGTCAATTAACAGTTTGACCCATGTCAATCGACAATTTGACATTTTTAGTCTGATTTAGCAGAATTTACTCAACTGTAACTAGAATTGTACATTTTCTGATGACCTGACCCATATATAAATAAATTATAGAAACAAGTAGGTCGCCGATTTTGATCAGGCAACGTAATTTGAATGATTTTAACGACATTATTAGCTTCTAATTGTTTCAATTAATTTTTGAACACCTAGAAGAAAGAATCATAAAAGGAAATTGTCAAAGCAAGACTATTGTAATTTCCCTTCGAAACTACCCTTGAAACTGATCTTTCAATCTGAAATTTCAACACACGAATAAAAGATTTAGAGTAAATTTTATGAATGGCTAAATTGTGGCAAAATATGACTAGCTCACGAGAAAAAACTCAGAAAAAAACCCATATTGGCGGTGTTTGACCTGTAGTTGTGCTGTCTGCAGTTATGGCACTGTGATTAGTCACGGGGGGAGGGGGAGGGGGCGCTGTTCTAGCATTGCAGACTTGTAATAAAGATGCTATAGAACTGGTGTAAAACTGCACTAGAAACACCATAAAGTTGACAGTTATCTATTGTTGATGATAATTGGTCACATATCAGGTCTGGCTGTGCCAGGTCCATGTTAATCATTTAATGATTTAAAGCTGCACTCTCAGTTAAAATCGCTCAAAAACTAAAGATTTTCTTAACTCAACCCATCTGAAACTGCTAAAAGCCATTTGACCAAAATTGCGGAGTATTTTGCCCTGGGTTTTCTTTGCTGCAGGTCGAATGAAATGTAAAAAATCTGGGAAAAAGTGACATTCTTTGCGGTTCAATTAAATAATGATATTTTGAGCCATCCTACCTGTGTTTTAAAAAAGAAATCCTTTTTTCGTCGCCAACCACAACATGAACTATTCAAAATGTTTTAGAAACTTTCGTTATTTTCATGAACCCCCTTCCACCCTCTCATGAACTTCTCCCATCGCAAACTTTTCGTTTTCACCTAGTCCTGAATCAAATAATTATTGACAAATCATTCTTTTCCAACTTGCAGGTTTTTCCGTGACGGTAACGTAAACTGGGGACGTATCATCACGCTGCTGTGTTTCGGCTACCGTATGGCCGTTACGGTGCTACAGCGCGGTATACGTGGCTTCTTCACTAAGATTGTAGGCTTTGTCTGCAAGTTCATTGTCACCGAGAAAATAGCAAAGTGGATCGCTGAACAGGGCGGCTGGGTAAGTTCCATTGTTTTATTTCTTTGAATATTTAAATCTAGATTTTATTTGTTTCCATATTTGGATCCTTGTGGTAGACTTCGTAGTAATTTTGTGGAATGAATATTTCACATTTTATTGTCTCTTTCCCCCCCCCCCCCCCCAAAAAAAAATCACTATTCTATTACATGATTTGCGATTATTTTACATATTTATGTGTATGAATTACATTCAGTTCCATTATTCCTATTTCCTTATCATCATCATTACACCTTTACTTTTCAACTTATAGAATCCTTTTTTAAAAGCATAATTTGACCAATACAAATTCATAATTTCTCCCGCCTTTTCAACAACATTGGTACAAGAGCTAGATAATCCTAACCTCGCCACCAAAAATAAAAATAAAAGGAGATAATTTCACTCATGCCTTTTTCACCCCTGATTTCCCACCACACCACCACAGCCTAAATTAGTCACTGAGCACAGGCCACATGTAACCCGGCACAAACTGCGCTTTTGTGCGCACCTAGCGGAGTGAAAGTGAGATAAGGGGGGCAGCAGTGGCTGATATCATCACCGGGGCGGATAATGGTTAATAGACGCCCGGGCTAGGTGGTCTAGGGGTCAGTTCTGGCACTGGATGGTCAGTCCCCAGTCTGGGCTTGTCAGATCTTACTGATAACATTCATACCTGGGTTGTGTTTACCGATGATGTGAGGGTCAGGTATTAAGATATTAGAGATAGAACAGTGGAATTCCTGCGATCAGATATTGATGAAAAGAAAAACACAATTTACTGAAATATTGGCGAAGTTTTTTTTGATTGGTTGCATTCAAGCTAAAATCTTGCCAATTGTTGAAACATTGAAAGTGAAATATTGAATATTTGTATGACTCTTCTGGTGTTGATGAGTTAGAACAGCAATATTCATGCAATCATATCTTCGCCAAATGTTTCACAATTTACTGAAATATTGACTAAATTTTAATACATCTGTTATTGCATTGAAGCCAAGACATATCCGTTCTTGAGCCTTACATTACAATTTTACAAAAATGAAAAAGAAATTAAAAATATTGATTATTTGTGATTGGTTATTATTTGGCGTTGTGTTAATGGAGACGGTGGCGAGGTGGTCGGGGTCAGTTTTGGCAGTAGACATCCACTGTACGGTCACTCGCCTACCTTGTGTTGTCAGATTGTGCTGATAGCATTCATACCTGGGTCATGTTTACTGATAACATGAGGGTCAGGGTATTAAGATATGATGGGTTGGAACACTGAGAAATGTGCAACCAGACTTCTTAAAAATATTCAAAATATACTGATATATTGGGGAAAATATCCCAGGATATTGGCTGAAATTTGACAAAATGACTTACGTTGGACCTGAATTTGAATATAACCCAATTTCACTATTCTATCAAAGTGATTTTGAAAAGAATTGTCTAAAACTTAAGATTGGATACTATGGTTTACTAGAAATACAGCATTTGATTTGTAATATTTGGAGCAAGGATTTAACATTATTTTGATAAACTATGTATTGCTTGGAAGATAAGAACAATTGGAACAAAATCTCTATTTGTTCCTTTTATTTAAATTATATAAACGCCACTTGTACATTGTCTGACCCCCCTGACCCATACATAAAGCTTACATGCCTTAGAAACCTCTCCCTGGCACCAGTAGAAAGCCACAGTACTACATGCCACGTCCCACACAGATAAGATCATCACGAAACCAGAGATCAACTTCTGTACCCCACACAAACACACATCCACCTATACCCCTTGACTCGTGCCTGTAAGCAAACCACCCTTTTTACCCCTTTCTATGGAGTGGGGGTGGGGGCGGTGCACAATGCTGACCAACAATCTCTGCGGGGTTTTATATTCACCCCCTCTTGACCCATCCGACTCTCCTTCGCCTCTCACTTTTTTGCCCCCATTCACCCCCACCCCCTTGTACATTTAGTGTGAATGAAAAGAACCCACCAACCCCACTATCGGCTATCAGGTAATTTGTTCTGCCATTTTAACAATGGTTCTTAAATGACAAACCAAGATATCACAGTATGGACCCTCGATAAAACACCCACCTCAACCCCTTACCCCTCTTGTACCCTATCCACTCTAATTTCTTCTATTTCTCTTTCTAAAAATTTAGATTATTGATATTTGTGTGTGTGTGGGGGGGGGGGGATTAGGGCTAATTGGCACGTGCACCCATTGAGGTAGAAATGGGCCTTATAGATTTTTCCAGTGAAAATCTTACTTACTTATTCCACTATGTATTATGGGGAAATTTGAGATAGAGGGTCACTCTGTTTTTGAGTCTTTAAACATGAATTATTATGGTGTATTTATTCTTGCCGACTTCGATGAGATAACGCTAGGTTTTGTCCTTATTCTAGCTTAAATTCAACGCCCAAATTATGATTAAAAGAATTCGAATGAAAGAGAATCCAAGCTGATGAAAAGAATATTTTTTAAAAACTCTTAAACTAGACTAAAATATTGCGAAGATGCGTCTTTTGTGGACAGTGACACCCGCTACCCTCATCCAATCTCCTTTTTTCCTCTCTCCTCATCTCACTCCACACTCCACCTCCGCTACCTGCGGTGTCCCTCTCTGTTTACAGCCACGTTTTGTCACGTTTTAGCCACGAGACTTGGGAGTGTGGCGAGATCTGGTTACCATGGGTACTTGTACACACTCAGAGAGGGTCAGTGCTGAAGCGACCTGACTAGTCTTAATTTACACACTTTTGTCTTTCTTTCTTTTCTGTTTTCTTTCTCTTCATTTTCCCTCTTTCACTCTCTTCTCTATCACTTTTCTTTTAATGTCATTCCGTGCTAATTTGTTTCCGTGCTCTCTCCCCCTTCTCTGTCTCTCTCTTTCTTTCTTTCTTTCTTTCTTTCTTTCTTTTTCTCTCCCTACAACCACTCTCAAGCCCTCTCTCTTTTTTCATATTCATTCACTCTGTATTACTTCCCTCTCTTCTCCCCTTTCTTACCCTCTCCCTCTCTATGGACAATACCTGGAGTCCAAATTCCAACTTTTCACGCTTCTTGAAGAAAAAACTCTTTCATTCCCACAGAGAACTGTAATTAAGGACTCGGGTGTCCAAGGCAAATCTAATTAATGCACAGCTTTTCAATGTTCTCTTCCCCTTTTTTTAACATTTTAAAAGAAAATCGGGAAATGATGATACAATATCCTCAAATTTCTATTCCCTTAAAAGTTTCACATCTGAAAGAAAAACTACAGCATGGAAGAATCTTTGTTCCCACATCCTCCACTAACAGACATCCTCTTTCAAAAGAACAAACAAGAAATGAAACAAACAAATAAAGACGAGATAAAACAAATTACAATTGTTTTCCTATCTCTGTCAGTTCTGCTTCAAGCTTTTGTAAATTCGATCACAGAATTGAGAGATGGCCAACTGATGTTGTCTCCTGCCAAGAAGTCAAAAACTGACCATTGTTGTGCTCGAAAATAAAAATAAAAAAGTCAAGACTGATCGCGTGACTAGGGACGAAAGTTACAAAAGAAGATAATACTGCTTTGTGTGGACCGTAAACGAGCTGTCAGTGGCCATTCACTGTCATAAGCTGACTGTCACAAAACGTTGACAGTACTGTTATATTGGATACAATAGTGTGGGACGGTTTTTGTATAATTAGGTATTTGTGTTGACCACTCTCAATGCCTGGAGTGGGGATTTATGGGATTGTTGGTTAGCTTTTGGGCTCGAAACATAGGGTGGAAATACTTCCAAAAGATTTAAGTTCTTTGTGATAAAAGTCTTCTGAAAGCTTCTAAGGAATTCCTTTCGTGCGGGTAATTACAACCCCTGCTATTGGCCATAGACTTATTTTAACTTACATTATTTATATAACACATAATTTATAGTATAACCTGTATCAAGTGTTTGTAGCCTATTTAGGTTGTAACTTTGTAAGACGATAAGCCCATAGCATTGAAAAGAACAACAGATGTCCTTCACAGCAATTTTGTATTCTTTACAATTCCGGAATCAACAATCAGCACTAGTAATACCCCCAATATGCACCATAAAAATGACATGGATATTATTTTATTCCCACTGCCTCTGTATTGTCTTGTCACTAGTAAATCTCGCGTCTGGGCAGTCACACAAAGCCTTCAGTATTACCCTCACTACCCTGACATGTTTTATTAGCGATGACCACTGGTCACTGCCAGCCAGGGAGGCCAGGGTGACTCAGGGGACTGACCAGAGCCCTTGACCGCAACCTTATGGTGACTCAGCATAAATCTACCTGCCACAAACCGTACCTGTGCCGTTACAGGGTTCTCTGATAGTTTTACGACTTCGCCTAATTAACTTATCACACACTTATAGAGAATAACAATCCACTTCTTGTCATGGGCGCAATGCTTTATGGGTAATGGTGGTAACCCAGAGCGAGGCTGGGCTCAGAGCACGTGACCGTCCATTGTATTTGCTTGTCTTTTTATGGTCTGTTCCAATCAGGAAACAACATTGCGAACTTGACCTTAGTTATTCATTAGATCGGCGCTTAATTATAATACTCATTTACCAAGCAGCAAATAGCCATCGTAAATATCACTGAACTGTGACGTTGTTGACATTTCGGCCCCCATCGGACCCCCACAGGGGCTTGGGGCCTCTTTAGGGGGACTATAATAGTGTTTGTTAACAACTGCTGTCCCATGAATAAAAGCCCTCTGCACTGTCCCACTAGCTCGCTCGTAAATCCCCATTTTATGCGCGTAAAATAAATGAAGCTGAATTTTTGTCTGGTTCCTCTGGTAGGGGTAGTGTTGATTCATTGAGAGATATGCATCTTGTGTTAGAGGGTGGAGGGGTGTTGCTGTTACCCTCTTCCTACTTAATTGTGTCTTGTATAAATCATTTCTGTCACATTGTGACAAATGTTAATGGATTTGGGGAATTATTTTTGTGTATTCGTGAGATTAATGGATTCTTTTGTTGCTTTGTTTTTCTTTCTTTTTTCGTTCATACTTGACATATTGTGATGCCTGTTTGCATCAATATCTTGCTATCTAGTGTTATGTCTCTTGTATTCTAATTTATTACTTTCTTATATTATTTCTCTATTTTTGTGTTGATAAATTGTCATCTTGCTTATTTATTTATAATGTGTTCTGGTAAACATAACGAATTGTTTTCTTTATGCCTATAATCAAAACATAAAATATGCCAAATACAAAACCCTAAAATTAAACTCTTTAATCTGCTATGAATAAAATTTGATTTGCAACATTATTTAATATTCTTTAAATTATTTGTATTTTCCAGAGAGCGGTATTGAACTACGTACCAGAGACTGTAGGATGGCCAACGATCGGCCTCATCCTGGGCACAGCCGGAGTTGTCGTTATCGCTGCCTACTTCCTCAGCCGTCGATAGTCCCTAGTGATCAGCCAGTGTATGAAAGATCCATCTGAAACACTTGAAGTTACTATGGCAACGCAACAATTTTAAAGAAAAAACTTACAAATTTCTACAAAAAAATACATGATCATCACCACCCTGAGGAGACATACTCCTGAGGAGGACTACTGATATATGGACATTAGTGTATAACAACTAGTGACAAGAGCCGAGGATGCCTTCTCTGCCCGTTCTATAAGAACTTACCACATATCCAGCGCACACTTACACTCTATACAAGCAAACTTACACCCCCCGCTCACCCTGTATCTTATTACAAGACTACAGTATGTTCCACTGGGTGCAACTAGATGCTGTTTCTTATAAGTTGATGCTACCAGTAGAGTCATACATTGTATACTGGGTACAGCAGTTGTTAGTTAGGCCTAGGTCTTGACACACACCAAGTTGTATGGAATATATTATTTATTTTACAGTACATGGTGTTGAAAACAATATCCTTAGAGTCAAGACACTACAATATGTACATTTAGATGTAATGCCTTTTTTTAAACTTTTAAATAATTCTAAAAAAAGTTCAATTAAAATTTTTTAAATCTTGACATGAGAAAGTAAACTAATTTTCTAACTCTTGTAAATCTTTATCAACTACAATTTTAGGTTGCCAATTTCAAAATGTACCTATTTGGGTGTCTTGGCTCTTATGTGAATTTGAACCAACCGCCTGGTGAACAACTACTGTATGAACCGTATTTATACATACATTGCTACTTTGTATCTAAATCTTAGAAAAACAAAAGGTACCTATATCATATTGACATCATGTCTTTAAAGATAGTTGCGTAGCCTCATAGTGTAATTCTTATTGAGAAAAAAAAGTTTATGAAAACTTGGATTTTCCTTGTTGTAAACCATGGAAACTACATCTCAGTAGTCGTAGTGTGAAGAAAAGGGAAACGTATATATATATGTATATAGAGCTTCCTTTGTGTTAGCATGCATAACCTTGCATAAAAACTACTTTTGGTTTGTTTTTGAAGAGATAATATTTCATAAGTTAAGTGTAATATGTTTCTTCTTGTGGATTTCTAAAATAAATTCCCCTGACATGTAACTTTCAGTGAACCTGTTCCTAACAAAATATCTTGCATCATCCAATGAATTTACCGATTTAATTTGATTTTTTTTTTAAACAAGAAAAAAACCCAGAGATACACCTTTGTACTTGACAAAAATATTTACAAATAAACACAGCGTTGACGCTTTCAACCCTGAAAAACTATGTACCTGACATCCCTATTTTAATTTATACTTAGTCCTCACAGTTTATTTTATGTTGGTATAATTTAGATCACTTTTCTGTTGGGTTTAGAGGCACGTCTACACCTAGATGTACAGACACTTAGACATAATGTACATACATATACGTGTATTTCATGGAGATATTTTTATAATAAGTGGTAGTCATAGCAACTTCACACTTGTTTCAGTTAAGGTGATGTGTCTGTGTTTTACTGCGCAGAATTGTTGCGCATCTCAACAAGCGCCTTTGATTCTTTTTAACTACAGTAAACCTTGATAAAATAAGAACCTAATTTGAGTTTAAAGTTTGTTGATACACATTCAGGAAGAAAGGCTCTTTCTCTCCCACTTAGAGCTTCGTTAGGAATTTTAGCTGATTTAGCAATTTTCAGAATTATCTTTTTCAGACATGAATTGTGAGCTCGTTAAGGGTTTACTGTATAAAAAAGCAACATAACACCAAAAGTGGCAAATCTGCCAACATTTTCTCTCTTTTATTTTAATTTTGTGAAGTTAAATCTAGTATCATAGATAATTAATTAATTAATTAATTGATTAATCAATTAAACCACATCAATAATAATACAGCAGGCAACTCACCTTAATAAACTTACCCCCTCCTACATTCTAGTATAACTTATCAAAGCTCTTATATTTTGGTATAAATATGGATTCATACCTAAACCTCTTGAGACTTAGATTGTATCAAGAATTATATATATATATCATATATTCCTCTGCTCAAAGATAGAGTGAATTTACAGTATGATTCTATGCTTTCAATTTAGTAAATTTACATGGAATTTTGTGATTTGCTTGATTGTGAGTTTTGTCAATTCACACAGGGTGTTATTCCTCTTATCCTTAGTGTATCTAACAGCCAAAGTAGTCTTGCCATTCACCCTACTGCTGTTCCAATGTCATTTACTATAGTATACTTCCATTGATTGTGGAAGTATACATGCCTGTGGAAGTATACATGCCTGTACACTACAATCTTTACACTATCTTTACACTTTTTATATACGACAGAAACCAATGCATACTTACATGTCACTGTGCATAGTCTGTATTTACACTGTGTATCTTTCCTCTTCACAGAATTTTTGGAAATTTTTTGGTTTTGTGACAGATTGTATCTCCTCCCTAGAAATATCATTGTAAATGGCAGCATCCATTATTGGTGATATGCAAAATTAAGGAGAGAATTACACCAAACGCTAGTTATCAGGCAGGGAATCTTAAGGGGATGTGTCAAAATTAGTTTATGGATGCAGTGGAAAATGAGTAAAAGTGTTACCCTAAAATTCCATTAATCTATTTGAATGCTGCAATTATTTAGCGAATGGTTTGCAAACCTAATGAACCACTCACAAAAGCCTTTCAGCAGCAATTTGAGGTCCTTTAAGGTTGGTTGATCTCAAATATATTTTGAAGTTGCCCCTAAACATCCAAAAGTGTCTGCGGATATTAAGACCTTTCCACAAATGTGTGCTGTTTCCACAAAATAATTCGGGTACATCTTTTGCTGCCTTAAAAAAATATCAGAAATATTTCAGGAAACAAGATATTCAGGGATTCTGCCATAAAGAGTACAATTAGAAGCAATTTTTATTCAGCAAGATTTTTTTGAAGTTTGATGGAATTTCTCTGTAAGGAATTTCAAGTGTTTGTCAAGAATAATTGTAAGTGTATAGATTGGATAAGAGAGTATATATATATGAATTGAATATTATATGCTATGATGATTTGTCTATATTAAGAATGAAATAGATCATAGATCAGTGGGAACATTACTTGGTTGTATTCTGTATGGACAAACTATAGAGTCAAAAAGGGCTATTAGATACTACGACTGTGATGCAATTATAGTAAAAATACCAAGAGAAAATTGCAAAAATTATGAAAAATACCTAAAAAAATAAAAATGGTCGAATTCTTGAATTTCTTTACTACTATTGTATCATACGCATTGAAGCAACTCACGTTATAGATTGAAGATATATGAATTAAGACGTCGAAAACTTACAAGAAAAACTAGAAAATTAATGATTTTTAAAACTGATTATGATGTATCAATCTATACATTGGTGCTTGGAAGGTTGGACCCCATGACAAGGCTCCAACTATTTTTTAATTAAAGAAATTAGTTTTAAAAATTAGCATTTGATATTTACAAACGGGTTAGGTCGCCTAGATATGTACAACTTGACAATTGACACAATTTCTAAAAGTTCACTTTAAAAAATCGCTAATATTTTGTAAATCATATGAAATTCTGGTTATATTGTAATTTTATTTAATATCTCTTGAAGGTAGTTGAAAATATAATAATTTTAACTACCACTTATCACTCTCAGAGATGAGAGAGCCCCTCCAAACTGAGGGAAAGCCTCTACCTGTGAACCGAAAAATGCCAACCCCCATTAGGCCGCCTACACCAAGTCATAGAAATTTGCGCAGTAGGCGTCCAATCACTGACATACCATACCTTACTGATCTGATCTGAGAGGCTCTGAGCCTAGACTGTTGATATCTTTAATTTTTGTGGGAATAAATTGTACATATTTAAGTGGCTTGACCCAGTATAAGTAATCGGTTGGTGTAAATCATCGCTCATGACAAGATGTAGATTGTGTACATATATAGATTAAAACGACTTCATGAATATACCGCATAAACTGGTTGACTTCATTACTATGGACTTTTGGAGATTGCGAAACAAAGTGAAAGTTTCCCCTTCTTTTGTTCGTTCTTGACCCTAGTATTTTAGAAGAAAATTGTGTCCTGCTTTCCATGCTCGAAATATACTTCATCTTGAACATTATCGTCTACAAATTTCCCCATATGTAATTGATATCACTGTTTAGTTTATAATATCGGAAACTTTTAACCTGATTGGCAAAGGTTAACCATGCGATGAGCGAAGTTAGAGAAATAATCTCTGGTCAATTTAGTTGGGCAGGTAACATTGATATGAAACAAACAAATTGTGCCTTGGTTAAGATAATGTGCCATGATTAAGGCCCACAATTTCACGGATAGTCCAGGGATACAAGTCTTCAGTAATTGTACTGATTTTTAAAAACTTTCAAAAATTCTCAAATCTCACCCCAAAATTCCACCATTTATAACCCAATTTCCTATTTAAAAAAGAATTAAAAAAAAGTCAAAACATATATATATTTTGTTCATAAAAATATTTGTTTTTGAATCAGTTTAAAATATTTTGCATAGGTATAATAGAAGCCCTGAATAATAATAATGACCCGAATCTGCATCCCTGGAAAATCTACGTCTATTTGGAGGAACATAATGTCACGAACAGACACCGAACTTTCATATTGGCATGGAAACATTATTATGTGTTCAAAAATGGTCGAATTAGCGCAAATTTACATGCTACTTACTTCATGAGAGAATAGTTACAAGGAATAGGGAATGTATCATAGAACATTGGTATTATAATTTTAGCACAAGTTGTATGATTGAACCGAGTCATTTGAAATTAAATCATGTGTCCTAGGAATAATATAATCTCCTGAGAATATTGTCTCCTAAGAATGCCGCTTTAACTCACCGGAACAGCAACCAGTGTCCGCCATTTTGAATTGAGTTCTTGCTCTAAAGTGTTTCCTTTCCAGCTGGGAAGTGAGCTCATGTCGACGTCACATTGAGATTAGAGCTACTCACAGTATGAACTCGGTGACGTGTTTGTGGTCTCGCAGTGGAGTCACAGATGAGGTCTCACTAGAATGGTGTCACTGTAAGATCAGTGTGACTTCACAGGCTTTTGAGAGACATGAGTTCATAACGTTGAGGTCTCAGTGAGCTCATTATTGGTCTTATTTGGAAAAGAAAATATAAAAAAAAAATGTTAGTTGGATATAAATCTACCTAATAACTAATCGTGGGAAAAGTCTTATTATATGAAATATTGAGATGAAACGTGAGTGAGCTCAATATGATCTCACATTCTTAGCTGGGTTACTTTTATCCCAGTGCGAACACCTATCCTGAAATACCAATTTGATAAAAAGTTAAAAGGAAACTGCATGGTCTTTAGAATTATTTCCATTATTGCACATAGCCACAGATAAATAATAGAATTATTGCCAGAATATCTTGTGTACCGTAGTTTAAATGTATTGCAAACATTCATACAAAGATGCATTATACCATATGAATAGTTGTGAATTTGGATGTAAAATGGGAAGAGAGGAAAGAGGGGTGATTGTTTACTAATACGATCTCATAATAAACTTACCACATCTGTATGGTAAGATGATTGAAAGCAATGCTGATACCGTTTTAACCCCAATATTCTGTTGAAAGTGAGCTAAAATTAATCAATAATAGATTGTTTTGAGGTGGTCAACTGATTTTATATTATGTACCTGGCATAAACTGTCTACCAGGGATGCCAGTTGGGGTCTGTAAAATTGACTGAAAATATTCAGAGGCTTCTTGGGGTGATATAAATCGCTATTCTACCTTTATTATTGCCAAACTCCACACATTGTCAACTCTCAGACTTCGGTGGATCCATCCCTCCTCCAAAGCAAGGGTAGGCATTCGGCAACATATTCCTATTAGCTTCACCAAGGGGACCGCATGTATGTCCATATGATATCCATAACCCTTCATTTAACACTGTCAAAGTCATTGTAAGTTGTTATCAAATAGATTTCCAGATATTTAGCCCAGTGTGTGTTATGATTGACTTGGCCTTGGGCCATTCAAAACACGCGGTCATCAGAAGCAGACTAGCTCCGGGGTGAATGGGAATGCTGGGCTCTGATTGGCTGATAATTAGAAAAATAAATTTCATATTTTTTCTTTTTGGAATTTTCTGGTAAATTACATAAGGAGGGGAAGTTAGGATATGATTGTGATCATGTATTTAATTTAATATTTATTTTAAACTGCTTTTAGCAGCTTGCAACATGTGCCAAATATTAACCAATGGGTGAACAGTATTTGCTAGTGGTGGCTGCCCGGTGCAGTAAGACAGGCATCAGTCAGGAATCTACTCGGGGGAGACCGTATGCTACTGAGTACTGACGGGACATGGAGCAGTGGATGGCCGACAAGTGGCAAATGAGGGGGTCATATCCCGTCGAAAAGTTCCGTACAAAATGCAGTCAGTCAGAGCCTGGTTAGGCTAAGCTTGGGCCTCAGAAGTGTTTGAAATTTGGCATTATGAAGGTAGAATAGCTATTGATATCACCACCAATGGCAAAATCTATATTAGATATTTTATTTTCAGAGAATTTTAACAAAATAATCGAAATTATTGAATTGACTGATTTCAGTCACCTTACTGAGAAATGGCATCCCTGGTCTACCATTTTCAGGGAAGACATCATCATATATGTGTTCGCCAATACCGCGACAGAAACTCGAATTATTAGCGAAACACTCCTTTAATATCCAAATGAATTGTCCCCTATTCGAAGTTTCTTTGAATTGTGGAAACATTTTCAAAACTTTTAGAGTGTTTGAGAAATCATTTTGATGTCTTCCTTAAGCCATAAACGATGTATATAATGTACAAAGATTTAAGTGTTTTCTGATTCAATTTACATTATGGAACCTGATTGGTTCTGCATATGAACACGTGACTAGGACCTCAACACACATTGGCTGAGGCTCTTTATGTACGGAGACTTTTCATTGGCTGTAATATGTGTCTACTTCCCTTATAGTCCTCTCAGTAATGAGAGAAGTTACCATTCAGCTTGCTACTAAATCAACTTGGAAATTAATTAATGAATTTGTATTTTATTGGTAATAGTTATGATTGTTTGAATTGTAAGAAACAATGTATGCAGACTGAATGATTTGCACTCATTTTTGCGTGTACATGTATATCGTATGGTCATGAGATACAAATTATCTGATCAGAATAAATGCGAAAAATTAGGGATTTTGCCCTAAGTAAATGTTTCAATAAACATTAGCTATATCAAACAAACAGCAACCATACAATTTATTGAACATAGCCAAAATACAGTGACAGTATGGGTTCATACAGTAATTAATGATTATTCACAATAGCGAGTTTTAGCTGTTTAACGTGTATACATGCCGCAAAGTTGAAACAACTTTCTTATGATAACGTTTTGAACTTGAAGATTATGTTCCACTGTTGAAACCAATAATGTGAAAGGTACAACAATGAACATACATTTGATATCACATATATATAGGTGACAAGGTACAACAATGAAATACCATTTATTTGATAGATTTGCTGCAACAGCTTATCAAGACATTACGGTGACGTGTGCGTACG
Organism: Sthenelais limicola; assembly: GCA_942159475.1. Lineage (NCBI taxonomy): Eukaryota > Metazoa > Annelida > Polychaeta > Phyllodocida > Sigalionidae > Sthenelais > Sthenelais limicola. Next base: position 61,277,520 of record OW804097.1, on the reverse strand, counting down.
AAGCTTAAATTGACTTAAGTGATTTTGTGAGACAAGACACCACTGTTAAGGTCCGATACAGAACCGCGTCATAAACCATTGTGCAACTTGTATAAAGTCATAACTGTAGAAATAAAACATCGCTTATAAACACAATATTTTGGGATTATGTTTTGATTCATTGCCTTTTCGTGTTGCTAACCCTTTGGTGTGGATCCTGCTTGTATAGTTGTTATTCTCCTCCCGATAGCTGATTTGACATATAAGCAAAATATCCTACACATCAATGTAGTTCTTTTTGTTTTCTACGATGTCCGAATTGCATGATCATCACCGCAAGTCTAACTGCAAGGAGAACTCAAAGAGAACATTTCGTTGAGAGTGGACTCACAAACCCTTTAATTATCTAAAGGTCTTTCTCTATGCAAGTGCCCCCACCCCAACACACCCACCCACAAGTTTATGAATAAACTTGATCTATTGTTGTGTGCTCCCATCCTTCTATAGGTTTGCATTTAGTCGCTAAATTACAGATCATTTACTTTAGCCTCTAAGCCAAATCCATGACTTTGATATTATTCAATGTCAATTTTAAAGAAACTTTCATTAGTAGAAACAACGGTATAATTAGTGTGTATGTTTCTATGTATATTAAGAAATTTAAACGTATCAGGTTAAATTGAGAAAAGCGATTATATTATTTTAATATTGTTCCCTAATAAAAAGCTTTAAATATAAATAACATTGCCGGGCTTTACACAAATTCCCTATGACATAAATACAAATCATCTGAAGAAGTCCCCCACCAGGTTGAAACATCTGAATTACAATGTATCAAATGACAATACAAGCCAAAAATAGCAAATACCGAAGTTTACGGTTGTAGTGTTTTCTTATTACAATCAATACAAACGGGTTGGCCTGGCCTGTTCGTAGATGCCCAATGAAATAAATACAGGAAACAGCTGGTTATGTTTCTACAATATTTTATCAACTAGAAAGTTGCATCTCTTCAGTATGTGGACTGAAATAAATAATTTTGAAACCTTCCAAATCTCCTGTAAATTCGATCACCAAATTTCGTCAAAATTTGCAAAAGAAATTTCTCATTCCAACTGATTAATTTTTCATCTAGGACAGTCTTGTAAGTACCAACTCTTGTTCCAAGAAAATTTAATCATGAATATAATCCACTGGTAATATTATTTACAGCTTAGGTATGTCATGGACATTGTTTTTCCTGATTTGAACAATCTATTAAAAAAACCTTGCATTTATAGAAACATCATTATTCTATAACACAGATGATCTTACAGTACAAAACAATCACATCAGACAAGAATACCCTTTATTTCTGAACCTAAATTAAACACGATTTGATTACATGATTGGAATGATTATATTCCAACAGGTTAAGGAGGTCTCACATGAGTGATTCTCCCTATGTGTATACACCTTGTTCCGTCACACCTGAGAGGGCCAGAGTGAAGGACCAGACTGGGGCCAGGTAAACCTATATTATCACAGAATCTCCATCATCGCCACCTGGGTGAGATGCACCACACCTGGCGCCTCCCACCACACACCTAATGCAACTCCATTCCTTCATTGTAGACCTAAAAGGGACATTCTGTTACTACGGATCCATTTAACATTTCAAGGAAGAAAATTTGGACTATTATGACTATATGTTCAAAGTCTCTTTTCAGCTTTTAATAATAATCAAAGTAATAATATCCATCATTGTATTCTTTATTCTATAAGTATTACAATAGCAATAAGGTTAAAAGAAAAACTGCATATTTCAACAATGCTTATGGTTGACACACAATTGAAATCAGGTACATTTAAAGGTAATTTTACACATAAATCGATTGATGATACATTTCCCAAGTATCAGATCATCTTGATAAACTGCATGGATAATTAAATGAATTTGCTTGTGGAAATGATTCCTTGGGTGAAACCATAGTTGTTGAAACGTGTGTGCTTCTTCTTATAAATGTTCTTCTCCTAAATATTAGACCAATAAAGTGCACGTTGATACAATGGCTTCTATTACTGGAACGTATATAACTGGAATTTGTATATAAAAGAAACGAAACTTAGCTAATGAAAATGTAATTATTCTGTATCGACCGGGCATAAATCTGCCGTGGCAGTAGCTCTACATTACAGCCCATTCAAGTCATATTAGTGAGGTTTAGGGTTGCTGGTTCGGCTTCCGTGGCAGCTGTAACAAGGGCTTTAGTTATACCATATCTGTGACTAAAATGTGTCCAACAACATGATCGCCTGAACGCTCAGTGCTGTCACCTGGAGTTTTGTAATGGAGTATGCAGTAGCCTACAACACAATAGGCCTACTTGATGCCCTCTTCAAGATGTATGCAGGTGTTGATTGAAAGAATTAGTATTGGCACATCTAAACAAAAAAATAAAGGTTTCTTTGAAAATAGGATGACTCTTCAAGGCTGAACCATTCCTCACTCAAAAAGCACGACATCACCTCTATAAGACGGCTATCCGCCCGCATTTAGATTACGGCGACTTCATATATATGATTCAGGACCAAATTATTCATACCACAAGTGCCTTAGGCACTTGGATTTTAAAGGCAGTTTATTCTACTTCTCATAGGAATCCGACCATTTACCCCAGATAGGCTCAGAAAGGACTGGGAAATAAAGGAAGGGATTATTAAACCCAAAGAACAAAATAATCTCTCCAGACCCAAAGATTTTCCCACGTCAAAACCATGTAATATGTACGATTCTCGGGGATATTAATGGTAGAGCTATATCATATCGGCTGGTTAGGCCAAAAAAAAATAGGTGTGTTTCCGATTTACCCCCCCCCCCCCTACCTAGAAAAACCTTACCCTACCTAAAAAAATTTTTACCATACCTGATTTTTTTCCCCATCATATCTTACTTTTTTTGGATTTTTTGACAAAAAAAACTTATAAGAGCAGGAAAACGGGTTTTCCTAACCCGAAACTGTCAAAAGGCACATTTCCCATGTTCAAAACAACTATTGTTATGAAAAAGACATTTTTTTCAGTTCCTGGGAGGTGGTTTCCAAACAAAAAAAAATAACAAAAAAAAAGTTACCACCCCCCCTACCTAGTTTTCAGCCAGATAAATCGGAAACACACCTATTTTTTTTTGGCCTTACCAATATGAATAATAATAAGCAGGAAGAGTTATATAAGATTCAGAATAATCTGAGAAGTAATATAATTCTTTATTCTCGAACATAGGCTTATTATGCAATGCAATACCAGGTGAGTCAGGTTAGGTAACCACTGGGAGTACATGAATACATTAACCAATAAGAAACTATAATACAAAAGATAATTTTTGGTTATTTATTACTATAATACAAAAGATAATTTATGCATAACCAATAGTTCACCGGTCACGTGGTAACAGGTAGAGTGAGCCGGTGTGGTGGTCATGTGACCAACCTCTAATTAATACGATTACGTAATATGTAGACAGCTTGGCTGAGTCATGAGGGCTCGCCAACTGTCATGGCTTTCATGTTAATCTCATAACATAATATCTGTAGACACACCTGGAAACATGTGAACTATTAGATAATTATAATGTCTGGTACATAAACCTTCAACGATTATTTCTCAGCGGAAATACCTGCAATGTTTAGTACATAAAATATTCATAATGTTTTCATAATAATAAATTCATATTTAATAACCACTTACGTCATGTTGCGTAACATTATATATAATCATATTAAAAGCATTTGATCACAGAATTATGAGTATGACAAGATGGTTTGTAAAACGACAAATTCCGAGAACATGTGATACAATGAAATCCCTCTTTTCCTTATATGGATTTCTACCTCTTTTCGTAGAAATCGCTCTTCCTGTATATTATATGGATACAGATTTATTGAGCGCCCCCCCCCCCCGCCCGGGCGGGGGGATTTTCGGGGGCCCATCTTTTTGCACAGACTCTGAAGGGGCGGGGGCATCTTTTTTTGCACAGAATCTGAAGTGGGGCATCTTTTTTGTGCAGACTCTAAAAGTGTGGAGGTGGTGGGGGGAGGGGCATCTTTTTTGCATAGACTCAGAACTACAATGATAACAATGTAGGGGGGTCATGAATTTTGCACAAGAATTTTTTGCAAAGTTCGCCCCCCCCCCTCAGTGGTTAATTATGAACAGTCCCAAGAGACAAACATCTAAAATGAAAGAAGCTATAGGATCGTTGATGAAAGTCATCGAGTTTCTCATTTGAGATAAACATCGATAGAATCGATAGTGTGAGTGAAGTCTTATCTGGAGCTTTTTGACTTTTGGATTATGTTATGTAGACCTAAAGGGCTATTGTACACTCTGAATCTTAAGAATAAGCTAGAATACTGGCATCGTCTTGGAGACGTACATATATCCCTTACATCTATGAATGGACGTCTGCTTATTATATTTTATAGATGAATATGAAGAGAGTAAGTAAGAATGACCCTCACACGATGGTAGTATTTGAATGAGTGTTTAATCGTACTGAGAGACTTGGGCGCTCCTGTTAGAATACATACATATAAATGAGCGTGGGTAACCCTACACCTCAATAGGAGGTGTGGGAAGGCTATATGCCTATATAACAATTACTAATTTCCTCTGACTCTCCTTTTTCAAGTTCAAGTAAATATTTCTTATCCACACTTGAAAATCAATGACACAATCTATCATGGATAAACACTTCCCGGAAAAATACAAGTATGAAAATGGATCTTGAGATACCATTATATTCAAAGGGTGTGATTAGGTGGTTTCCAACGATGTTAACATTTAGGAAATCTGTACTAATAGTATTTCTATATTTTCCGTATTGCTTTGTAGTCTTTGAAAAATCATTGTAGGAAAAGTTCCCAGCAACATCAACACAGAACAAAGGTGATGAGAGATTTGGTTTGAAACGATCAACAAACAGTAAAAGTCAATGAACAGGGCATATAATATAATCTGGTAATTTATGCACTGGAATTTCAAGAACATCATCCTTCCTAGAAGTAGTCTTTGACGAGGAAATGTTCACCATAATACCCCAACTATGGATGTCAATGTCCTTCCATGACAGTGTATGGGGGGATGTAGTAACGTGCAAGACCCTTAGTAGAGTCCTGAACATTAGGAGGACTGCCAAAAAGGTTTTAAATTCATTTAAATCCTCAAAATTTACTACAGTTTGAATTTTCCTGAGGTGATGGGGAAGCAAGGGGGCTGCCTGAGTCGAACCTTTCCCAATCTGCCTTGCTAAGCCAGCCAAGGTTGATTTAATGCGAGGATCCGACAGAAGCACAGGAGGAAAACCTCTGGTTACATGAAAAAAGTTTACAGCTTGAATATAAAGCTGGACTGAAGAAAATTTCATATACTTTCCTATGTGTGAAATGTAGAGGCACATCTGGTGGATGGAACATGGAATATCCGGGAACTCATAGAGATTGCAGAATCTTTGGTAACATCGCCACTGTCCCTCCCTGAGCTTCATCGTCGATGGTGCCACTGATTCCATCCTCAGCTTCTGTGCTTGCTTCTCCAGCTTCCTGCGACCTATGGAAAGACCAAGATAGTATCAGATTCAAACAGCAAAGGGGGGTCCCTCGTAGGGCTTTGATACAAGCTGAATCAGGTTTGCTATATAGGAGGCGTGAGAGAGAATCAGCAATTAAATTGTTTTTCGTGGAGATATATTTAGGGTCTAGGACGATGTCATATATAAAACAGACCCAGAATAACTCTCTCAACCACTGAATACAGGTCCTGTTAACACTAGATCCGTTCCTGAGCATGTACATCACCTGTGTATTGTCTACAAAAACCATGACTTTTCTTCCTTTCAGAAGGGATGACCATCTCTTGATTCCAACCAAAAGAGGCCAAAGTTCCAAAACATTTATATTGTCATAGTCTACATTCGAATCAAGTGGGGAAGGGCCTATATGATGACACTTCGATTCAATGGATAAGGTTTCCTGTTCAGGCCATGTTCCTGCAACCCAGTCATCATTCATGAAGATACCATAACCTTTCTTGGACGCATCAGATATGATAGGGTAATCGAAGTCTGGATGATCAATAGAACATACCCCATTAAACACCATTGAGAAATTTTTCCACCACATTAAATCATCTTTCATCATGGAGGAGATGGGTAGCTTGTTGGCCCCACTTGATACCATTTTCTTGTACAAATCATAGCATCTGCGACTAAATGTTCTGCCTCCTCTTACCAGTTGAGCACAGTGAGAAATAATTCCATTAATTATTTCTAGATTTTTCTTTGAAATGAGGGTTGCATTTAAATGTACATCAAGGACTTTCCTTAGCTTCAAAATTTTTTCAAATGGAAGGTGAAGGACCATGGCCTCAGAATCAATCTCAACCCCAAGGTAAGTACATGTAGTTGCAGGGGAAGTAACTTTCGACCAAGACACATAAAAACCAAGGTAATGTAGGAAACCTATCACCTTGGCCTGGCTAGATTGACAACCTGTAAGGCTTGGGGAAATTGTTATAAAATCATCCAGGTAATTTACGATTCTGACCTTGTAGTGTTCAGCAATATATTCTGTGATGAAATTCGAGATCAGATCGAAGTAATAAGGTCCCAGTCGAGACCCGAAGCACAAGCGATTATCTACCAATGTACGTTGTTCACCATCCACCTCCCAATGGAAACCCATGTATTGTCTATGTGGAGGGAAGATGGGGACTGATCTATAGGCTGACTTTATGTCTACGACGGACATGAAATCGTTACGATTTAAAATTTCCACGACATCCGTTACACTTTTATAAGAAAATTCCTTCAAGAGGGAAGAGCAGTGATGATTTACTGATATATTTACGGGTCTGGAGCAGTCGGTAATCGGTCTAATTCCACCATCTGACTTGGGAACAGCCCCTAGGGCATGAAAACATGTAGGGGGAGTGTCCGTCGTCATCACAATACCTTCTGCAAGTTCAGCTTTCACTATTTTGTTCATTTTAACTTTACTGTCGAATTCTAGAATGGAATTGTAGTTAGGACAGTCATAACTAGGCACATCACTGTCCACTATCCGGAAACCATCGGTGATGCCACAAAATATAAGCCAGTCGTCGTCAGATAATTTTCTCATTGGATTAAATATAATCGCAGCGAACCGACATGGTTTGAGTTGGGAACGAATGCCGTGTGGAATGGTGCAATTTCAAAGTCTATGGTCGATCTGCTCCGGTTGGAGGCTCTCCGCGTACTGGCCATTGGAATGTAGTCGCTCCCTATATATACGAGATGGTCAACGTCGGCAAGGTGACGGCCGGAGCGGGAATCTGATTGGCTCGCTACTTCCGCCGCTGTGGTCGATGATCGTCGTGGGACATCGCCTCTACAAAAGTTTACAATATTTCTGGGTGGACAACTAGTAGTAAATATATTTCATATGATGACCTTAGAAACGCAAGGATATTTATACAGTTTTGAACTTTGGTACATGTATTCATACCACTTACAGCCCAACATACCACAGACATGAGAACATTCCTACAAAGAGCTCTTGTACATGAATAGAACACTTTGAGAAATATCAATTTTGTGACTAAGGACTCGTTTTTCTTAACACATCACATTTATAATCTGGAATGTAGCATGTAGACAGTGTTACCATAGAGCAGGCATACTACACCATCCTGATAAACCCAGCCAAATAATTCCTACCTGAAAACCAACGAGAGTGAACATGCAATTTAATCTCGTTTGGTCCACCAAATGGTGCTTGTGTTTAACTCCATGTTTTCTAAGATGAATTTCCGTCCATCATTCTTGACTGCTTGCAAGAATCCCCGCAAGTGACCGATGGTCCTGGTGTGATCCAATACTTCACTGACTTGCTCAGCGTTACCCAAGGTGGACTGTAAAATAACGTTTTAACAAAGTCTTTACTAACATAAGCTGAAATGATGTCACAGGATATATGGATCAATTAAGTGATGAATTCTTATTGATTTTTTTTTTCAAAGAGATTTTTATTTCGGAGAAAGTTAAAATCCTAGAGGTTTATTATGTAATAGTATATAGAAGTATGTTAACCCCGCTCTGCCCGGCTTACAGGAGATTCACGTTAGAGGGTACTCCCTTTAGGCTGTATTGTGAAATTGTATTGTAAGAGAAACGTGTCCAGCAACGTGACTGGAAACCTCCATTATTTAAGGAAGGGTGTAGCCCTTAGTATATACAAAGAACATGTATGGACATTATTAGAAATATATCAAAACCTATATTTGGTAAATTAAATTAAGAAATATCAAATTAAATACGTAGGCCTAAGCTACAATGCTGCAACGTGGTGTAACACTATACAGTCCGTTATCATTTGCTATCTGTATACCATGAGCTCGTATTGTTTATTGTTTATCTCCGGAAATGCGTACATATAGATAGTAATAAGTTTATTTATTCTAAGCGCCATCAGAACAAAAATAAAAAGATAATAATAATACAATAAATGAATATACTTGCCTTTGCTGCAATCCGTGATACTGCTTGTTTATCAAGCACATGGCATGCCTCTAGTTGAGCTGCCAATTCCTTTGTGTATTTCAATTCCCTTAGAATCATTGGTTTGTGCTCGGTCAGGAATTCGTCAACAATCTTCAACTTGTCATTGTTCAACAGAGTGAATTCTGGAATGGAACTATCGACAAGGTGCTGCTCTGCATTTGATACCTGTCCTGACCTGAAAGGCAGACTATCTAAGTGAAACATTTGATTTGATTTGTTTATTTCCTTAAGCATCACATGTAATCATGCTATTCTCAGTTTAAGATCGAAAAATACAATATCATATTAATTATTATCTCACGGGTTATATATATCTACCAATACAAGTTACAAAATAGTATCATATATACAAATAATCAAGTGAAAGGTTTCAGTAATCATGTAATCATGTAATCACCTACTGATCAATTCTGAATAAAAAAGTAACAACACACTTTTGGTCATTTAACGTGTATAAGAAAAACACTGAGCGATATATAGAGAAGAAAAGTAATAGAAGATAATAATAAAAACCCAAATTGTTAGGGAATAGTAAATTTATTTAAGTTATGAATAATGAGGTTAACGCCGTCGCCTAATACATATATTCCTATATCAACACAATATAGGTTTCTCTCAAGGACTACATAAACATAGACATATCCGTAGCAGAGTACATGAGTAGGGAGCATATAATGTTCTGCATTCGGAGAATAAGTGGCACTTATGTTCTTGCTTTTATTAAGTTAACATAAAAAACAGTCAAATTATTAATAAAAAAACAGTTAAATTATTAATGCATTCGATGTGTATTGAATTAAATATTGAAAAATTAAAAATATTTTAAATATTAATATTGGAAATGATAACAATGCATCTTTTTACTTTATGAATTAAAATAATCAATATTTAGGTACAGCTTATTGCGAATTAGCAACTGCACAAGGGAACATGTGATTGAATAGGTACATGAATGAACAATTTAACATTATGTAACAAGTAAAACTGTCGTATATTTTTTAGTTTTCCCATTTCCTCTAATGATTCAAACTAATAAATCCAAATTCTTATATAAAGTAAAAGTTCAAATGAAAGTAGAGAATAAATGCGAAATTCCGGATAAAGTAAGTGAAATCCCATATATATGATTTTGTAGGTTTATATCTAAGTTGGTGAAAATCAAATTACATGTGACAACCCCGGTGACAACCCCGGTGACAACCCCGGTGACAACCCAATGCTTTTCGGCTGGGAGCGGCCTTTACTTCGTCAGCGGTAGGTGCATGATGAAATCGAATGAAAAATATATTATCAGGCATCACACAGTAACCGAATATGAGAAATGAACCATTGACCTACCTAGTCTGCGATATTGGGAGAGACCCGGATCCTGAAATAGAGGAAGTATTTTACTTACAGTATTGGATCTGTGGAGATATGGGAAACTGAAAGTAGGTATGGGTGGCAGTGCTTTTTTTTTTTACATCACTTTTATTTCAATAACAATTACACATAGTACATCTGATGACTATTCAATGAAAACATTTCACACATGCACATTTTCATCGCGGTTACATCGGGATACAATAAAGAGCGCTAACCTTCAGCTGGAGAATGGGAACAATGAAAGAAGGCCCTTGGATATACATAGTGGTAAGACCCTTGTCAACTAATCCAATTCTCATGCCATTTTGCGCTGCAGAGGACCCTTTTCCACTAAATTCCGTGAGAGTCGCATGAGAATCGGCTTAGCGGACGAGGGCCTTTACTCTAGACAAATAGTTAAAAGCTTTTTTATATTTGTTATTGATCAAGCTATCCTATAGATTTTGGCGTAAGGCCTACTCCATATATCTTTTTGCTCCTCGCTAACCGATTTAATTTTGATTTTGGTGGATCACTGCCGAGCATCTCACTTTTAAGTCCACAATCACATGTTTGAAATCAAGATTCCCATTGTTGAATAGCTTCTGTCTGTGAATTAAGGCTTTTACTTGAAGGAAAATCCAATTAATTATTTTTGTATTGATTTTTTCGGTGGTTGTCCTTGGCAAGTCCTCTAGGGATCGTTTGGTAAGGGGTCAGCAATGATCGGCCATCATGTATAAATCACGACACGATAATTTTTATTAATATAATTATTTTAAAATTGATAAAATTGCTTTTATTCTTTTTAGTCATTATATTGCCCGTTAGATGCGGTATGCAATAATCTATAAACCAGGGATCACTGAAGCTAAAACATATAATAACTAACAGGAAAATAACAATTTGGAATGAGGTTAAAGGGCCCAGTCCACTAAGCCGATTCTCATGCGATTTTGCGCTGCAGAGGACCCTTTTCCACTAAATTCCGTGACAATCGCATGAGAATCAGCTGAGTGGACTATAGGGCTTTATATATATGTAGATCAAAACGCAACAAGGAACGAAGCCAGGCGTTGAAAGGTAATTCAAACTAAATGGAACCCTATGTATAATTCGGATTTGTTGATTTAGATGTTCCCCCTGGACACTGCAAAATTGTCTAACTTCTTTAATAAAAATGTTTGGGAAAAAAAATTAAAATGTATAGGGTTAAACTCACGCTTTGCATTGTTATCTAGCTCCTTCCTGAGAGCTTCACACAGATGTAGAGCACCTGCTTGATGCGACTCTTTCAGGGACTTTAGGAAACCATGCAGTTGATATCTGCATCCTCGCTTTAGATGTTCCACCAATATCTCAACCTGCTGAAATCCCACTTTCTCCGCCTGCAACATTCATTTCAGTCATTTTGGGGGTGTTTAGATAGTCATAAAGTTGAACTTCGGGCGTAAACTTCGAAAAGAAATCATTGGTTGCCACGATTACCACACGTACCTCACTAGTGAAATACGCACTGCGCGTACTCACTCTATACGTTGATCTCAGAGCAATGCGTATATAATAAATATACATACATGTATATGTATGAATACATACATGTATACCATGTTCTGCCTGAGATATGGCGAATATCCACATCAAATATATAACTATACATTTACCTGAATTTTCTGTTTTGTAAGTGGATCGAGCACATTGTATTTTGGCAGGTGGGCGATGAGTATGTCCATCGTCACGCGTTGAATTAAATCTGGTTCAATATTTTCGATCAGTTCCAGGAGCTCCTTTGAGAGGACGTCCTTCTCCTCCGGGTTATTTGGGTCCCAGGGATCCATGCTAGAAAAACATATTTTTTAAAAATTGTTAAAGCTGTGATACAAAATATCACAGTGTCGTCTTGACAACCCTCTTTCCGCTGCCTGCTTAGTACTGATCAGCCATTGTATTATTTCATAATTGATGATGATTAAGGGTGGTCTCCACTGGCTGCGGTAAGCTCTGTGGTAATTAAGCCTTCCGATGATGCTGTGATGGTGAGAAGTGGCGAGGTTATGCCTACATGGCAAGTGAACCATATAGGCATAACCTCGTCATTCCTCTCCATCTACAGAACCAGCACAAACCATCGCAAGGCTTACCGCAGAGCTTAACGCAGCCAGTGGAGACCACCTATAACAATAGATTAAGAAGATACATTTGGCGTGGAGGAGGGGCGGTGGGTGGGGGCTGTGTTTGAGATCAATTAAGCTTCCTCATTAAATTGGTTATCGAGAATCTCCTTTTCCATGCATAAATAAATTGAATGATTGCACGTCCTTATTCCTGAGTTCAGCAGGCAGGACATTCTAAAGATCTGGTATTGAAAAGTATTTCTATATTCCTGGAAACGAAAATTCATACTGTTAGATTCAAGGTTAAAGGCATGCAAAACGTTATGGTATCTGTGGTAGAAAAACGCTACTGCTTATTTATAAAACAAACCGTATATCGATTGCGGGGACTTTTTTCTATAACTCGGCCTCAGTTAGATATCTCAACAGGTTCCAATGTTTACAAAACTCACCATTAAAAATTACGCTTAGCCTGCCCAAATATACTAGTACAGTTGATATACACAAGCAGCTAAATATTCCCTCATTAGAGTGTAGAAGAAATAGCCATTTGCTTGACATAGCCCATCGTTGGTCTAGGCATGAAATAATTGTAGATAACAGGGATATTGGGTTGAGGCGTTTGAAATTAGGTACACAAAGTCCCGCATCTCAGGAAGGACGCATTGAAAAAATCCTATATTTATAGGCTACCAATTTTGTGGAATGAATTAGCAAACGATATTCCAACCCTAGATACCAGGAAGCAAATCAGGATCTGTTGTATGAAGAACTGGATTCTACACGGATAAAGATCGTTTCCTAAATAATACAGAAGCATAGAATACCCCCAGCACCTGATCTCGCGAAACCACTCACTAAAACTGCTAGTTAAGGGAACAAGGGGCTGCTATGTTATTTGCAAAGTGACAGAATCACCGATTTACCCAACTACTAGGTAAAACGACTGAGCCGTACTCTTTGCTGTTGTCGATATCTGATCAGAGGAAGACAAAATCTATAAATTTAACTACCTTATACTTAACTTAACTACCAACTTCTTATGCTATAATTATGTGACATACTGTTAGGCACCGTACGTGCTGATTCGTAGAATTTCTGTAATATTTGATTTCAAAATATAAAGATTTATTCTACTGACCTTTCTAAACTTGGTGTCGAGATGTACGGAGGCCTTCTGCAAAGATAGAGTCCATTTTTTTAGACCGCTTGTTCTTATCATTCCGGATTATAGTGGTTTAATGTTGAAGGGGGTCACGAGTTTAAAAAGTCTCTGATATCACCACGCATTGTACCTGTTACTATTTTAAATAAATCTGCGTCAGAGTACGCTTACCCTGGAATATATTGATTCATGGTTATTGCTTAGCATAATTATTATTACTATTAAAAATAAGAAATGTTAAGATATGGTGCGGGTATATTTGGGAGAGGGGTGGAGGGGGGGGGGGGTCCGTAAGTACCTCCCACCACCACATTTTTACATCCCGTCTGCATTTTACATCCGTGTCACCATATGTGACTTACTTTGGTTGGATATTATTTGGTTCAATAAATGACATACCACTAGTATAGGGAACGCTTATTTGGTTAATTATGTAACCAGCATTTTTCTTTTAATAATCGAACGGACGGTAAATTTAGTGTATACGTTAACAGAACTTTAAACTCTACCAGCAGGTTCAATTCAGAAAAGCGATGATTTTATTGTAATATTGTTCCTGAAAATGCTTAAATAAAAATGGCTTGGCCTGGGGTGGCTGTAAACACTATATATACTTTGAGATCGCGCCCAGCAGCATGAATTTTAAATAGAGCTGTACCAGGAAGACTATTGATTACAACAGGCTACTTGACACTTGAGGTTAACATATCATCTTTAGTGGCTTTTAAATAGGGTAAAAAAACAGATATAAGGGCTAAGTTCTAAAACTATAATTACAGTGGCAATAACTGGCAACAATATTTAGGTTAATATAAAATTGAAAAGAAACCTTAGAAAAAGAAAAAAAGCGAAGAGAGCTGGTAATGTTTCTACAATATTTTATTAACTAAAGAGTCAGACAGGTATGTATAGAGGTGCTCATGTGAGCAGCATGTATGATAGTATCACAGATATAACAACATTAGGATGACCAGTGCTATGGTATATATAGTTATATAGACTTGTAACTATTATAGTCAATTGTACACTTCTCCCACACTCGTGGGGTCAGGGGATCAGGGATGCATGTCCTCAGTATGTGGACTGAAATCAGTAATTTTGAAAACTTCAAAATCTCTCCTAAATTCGACCATTAATCACCAACCGTTGACAAAATTTGAAAAAGAAACTTCTCAAAATCCGACTGACCAATATTTTGTCAAGGACAGTTAGAAATATTCTGTACAGGTAGTAGAGGCCTTAAACAATTTTAGTTAAGAGATTTCAATCCATGATTATTTTACAATAAAGAAACCTCTAGGTAACAAGTAGATAAAAATGATAATCGCTGAGTCTTGTAAGTACCTAATCTTGTTAAAAGAAAATTTAATCATGAAGATAATCCACTGGTACTATTTACAGCTTAGGTGTGGTCTGAATGTTGTCATTTTTCCTTATTTGAACAATCCATTTTCTATTTTAAATATAAAGACCTTGCATTTATAGAAACATCAACGTATTCTATAACACAAATGATCTTACAATACAAAACAATCACATCAGACAAGAATACCCTTTTTTTCTGAACCTAAATTAAACACGATTTGATTACATGATTGGAATGATTATATTTCAACAGGTTAAGGAGGTCTCACATGAGTGATTCTCCCTATGTGTATACACCTTGTTCCGTCACACCTGAGAGGGCCAGAGTGAAGGACCAGACTGGGGCCAGGTAAACCTATATTATCACAGAATCTCCATCATCACCACCTGGGTGAGACGCACCACACCTGGCGCCTCCCACCACACACCTAATGCAACTCCATTCCTTCATTGTAGACCTGAAAGGGACATTCTGTTACTATTCTGTTGCAGCTGGATCTATATTTAAAAATTCAAGGAATACATTTTCGAATATCTTTAAATGTGTGGATGAAGCTTTTAATGATAATAGTTTTTTAAAATTCAACAATCTTGTGACTTTGAATTTTGTGTCAGGAAACAAATTAATATTAGTTACAGAGTTATATTTTAACATCCCTTAATCCACAGCGTGGAAGTTTAAATCATTGGAAGATTTCTATGTGATAACTATTTCATGTATTTATGTGTTTTGCTTAAGAGAATACAATTACATAAGCTATGGGTATTGGTATTAGCAGTGTGATGATGTACATTTTTACCCTTTCCTTTCTTTGTTTAAATCTTGAACATATGTGACTCACAAATACATATTGACACAAAGGGTCAACAACATAATATATAATATACAGCTGAGGATGACATATTACGCACACAGAAGTGGAATGTGTCCAACAACGAATCGAATGGGATCACCGGAACGCTCAGTGCTGCTGCTACCTGGAGTTTTGTAGCGGAAGTAAGCAGTACTACCCCAATACTTGTTGCGCCCTCTTCAGTGAAGAGATACAGAAACATCAGCTCTTAATCGTAGCTATTTGGTTTTATTAATAGACCTTTTTTTTTACATAGTCCTTTTAAGTTCTCAATCGTGTTTTATGGTGGAATTACAGAAAACACTGAATACCCAACTATAACAATTTTACTTGGACAAGAAAAATTCTTTAGCACTTCTCAATAAAGAGTTACATGTGCCCGGAATGTTTGTTCCCAAATTAACACCCTTTCCCTAAATATCCAGGTTCTGATATCATTTATTGATTGGGTCAAACGACTAGATAGATATATTTGAACCATTCAGGTCCTATTCGGGACATAATATGAAGCTTAGACCCATATTCTGCCATATTATCACATGTTCTTGCAAATGTCCTTGTTCATGTAGAAATCAACAAGCGAAACGTACAGGCAAGACAGTCGGCGAAACATTAATATCGTTTCCATAATCATAATTTATTGTCACCTGAATGGGTTTCAGAGATAAAATAGGTAGGTTGATTTCAAAACTGGTATAAAAACCGGTCATGAGAATTTTTTTCCCATTTTTATCACAGTCAATTTAGTCATGATGGACTTTTTCAAGGTTTTTCTCATGTGACTTATCGCAGCGAATAACATACAAAACATTATGCAAATAATGAATATAAAAGGTTAATATACACAAATCATATATTATGCTAATTACACAGACTATAAAAGCTATGATTACATCACAATTGATAACAAATAAGGTATATATAATGTATATATATGGTAATATTAATATACCCCATTGACTATAAATATTGATACACCAGCCCCTTGAAAAACAGTCAAAAATCGTGAATATTCGTAAATTTGTGAGATTTAATGGGATATTAGTGATAAAATGAACATATATCCCTGAAAATTGACAATATAACGGAAATACAACCTCAATAAAGGTACACTTCCAAAAGGAAATATTTAAAATTTTTGATTGTTTGTAGGGGCTGGGTATTCTTTATACAAATAATACAAAGTGTATATAAATGACATGGGTGTATTTTACGATGGGTTGATTTGAGACCAAGAAATGTTGGATTTTTGTCAGAGGAATATTTCAGTCAAATGATTCTTTCTGTCGATGATAATGTTAACTGAATCACAACAATATATTTCACATATATACTTCAATATCTGTTGGTCCTAATTCAATTACCCACTGATAAAACTAACAAGATAAATACACGTTCTATGAGAATATGGATGAGTTCATCATGGCGTTACGTTGCTCTATGACCTGGTTCTGCCTGACCTTGTTAGCTTGACCTTGCTCCTCCATGCGCCGGAAGTGCTGGAGGCGTTTCGCATGGGCTGCACGTTTAGCTGCATCCTGTTCCACTTGTTGTTGTTCACGATCAATACGGCCTGCGTTAACCTCGGCCCAATAACGTAACTGGTTCTGTCCACGTATGGCCTGTAAGTACGACAATAGGTATGAGTTAACCATTAAACAAATATAAAAACAAAAACGATATTGCTGTTAGAAAGGGGGGAGAGTGGGCCTGTAAAGGGAGGAGAGCGTGTGAATTTTGTATAATGTCTGATGTCCTGGCCAATTCTAATAAATTTTGAAATCAGAGACATACTTTCCCTATAAAGGCTGGTACTCACATTTCTTCTAGCAGCAGTTTCTTTTGTGTCCCGCTCGTGGTCCTCCTTTATACGCACATGGCGTTCCCTGCGTGCGCGTAACGCGTCGATGCGCCCCTGTTCACGTGATTCTTCCCGTGCCTGGTTCTCCTCAATGCGTGAGCGTATCTCCGAGCTGATTGCCTTCTTGTTCTCCCGGGTCACACGCACCTTCTCCTGGTCGTCCTTAGCTCGCTGCCAGTCCTGTGAAAATGGGGAAAAAAGAAAGATGTTATTATAAGATGGTGAAGATTGAAGTATGATATAGCCATATGATGATCTCCTTATACTACTCAATATAATAGTAGTATGATATAGCCATGTGATGCATCACATTTTCATATACTACTCAATATGTAGTGTGACAATCATGTGTGACATCTCCTTATACTACTTGTTTGCTTATGTAATGTATACTGAATTGAAACGTATCACATTGTTAAACTTTGTCAAATAAAATTTGTTATAAAATTATACAAAAAATGTGCACTGAACAAGAACATTGTTTATGGCATGCACACACTGAGTGCTATAATTAAATCTCTTATATTATTTGTACATATTGGTTTTCTACTTTCCCATTTTATCATCCACAATGTGGAACATGCGTCCGTTCATTAGCCTGTTTTCATTTCTTCACCTTCTCTGTGTGTAGACTGGTTTTGCCACTAACCTGTTCCTCTCAGTAATAAAACAGTAATATTAGGCGCCCCCACCCCCCACCACCACCCTAGGACTTTGCCCACTGCCACTTTTCCCCTCAGTGTTTCACCCCTTCAATACTACTACCTATTCATTGAGTAATTATATTATTTCTCCTCCCCAAGTAAGTTCCCCATTACAAAAAGGCATTGTACACAAACAGTGCACCAGCAAGCCCGAAGTGGAGGTTATTATTCTTTTTAGTCTATAGCCCCTGGACTGTTCAAAGCAGTGAGTAAAAGTCATTACAAATCAGTGTGTTCACCTGTTTGATCTGATTGAGGATCCTCTCTCTGTGGCCGTCACGCATGAGTTCACCCATGGTCTCCTGATGTGTCCTCTTCTCCTCCCACGTCTTCTCCCGCTCTATCATACGGGTTCTCCTACATGGGGGGAAACAATGAATAATTAGTGATAGGATCAACTATACTATTGTTTGCCAGTTAAGAGTTGCTTAGATGAATAGATGAATGATTGAATTAATGAATAAGACAAATATAGATATGTAGATAAATTGACATTATAGAGATAGAAGGATAGATGGACAGGTAGGTAGATAGACAGATACTTAGATATACATGTAGATAAATAGACATAGATAGATATACAGACAGATAGATAAATAGATAGATAGACAGCACTCACCTCGCCTCCCGTCCGGCTAGCCGCTGCTGGTATTTGCCCTCATCCCCCAGCTGTATGCTGATATCCACGCCTGCACCCTGCTTGTCCGGCTTAGCGGAGGGCGGGCGTGGGAAGTACCCCATGGAATCACCTACTGTCGCCTTCTCCATACTTGTGCCTGGGCGTACCACGTGGTACATCGTGTCGCGCCAGTCTGTCAGGCAAGAAATGGGAGTTTTGTTGTTATTTTGCTTTTCTTATACATAAAAATAACACAATATTACCTTACATGTATCAATAGATGCATAGTGATATAGTTTGTGGAGGAGTATTAGTAAGTATCATATTTAAATCTACTTAAATTTATCAGATTCATTGAAAAACATCACAATAAAATATTTTCTGTGAAATACAGAGAAAGCATTGTCAGAAAAGATTATTTAAAAGACCACAGGTTCAATTATTCAACATCAGAATAAGAGCAAGAAAATAGAATGTCAGGCTTAAGACCAGATCCCTGAATGGGGGAAGACATACTAGGTACAACATACAAATACAACCATCACCTTACACCTGGAGTGAAGGTAATATAGTTTTAACAAAAGGAGGGCGGGATTGTAAAGGATGGGTTTGGTGTGAAATTGAAGTTGAAATAGAAATGGTAGCTAATGGTGCAACTTTGTTAAACAAGGGAAGCTAAGTGAGGTGTAGCATACCAGTTACAACTTGCAATTATAAACGAACAAATGAAACAAAACAATAGGAATGTGAGGTGTCTTATTCTTGACCAAAAACTTGTTTTCATTGGAATCAATTCTTTTAAATTTCTCATATTTTTAAGGAAAACTCGAAATTTCGTCAGACTGATACACTGTCATATGACCAAAAGGAATCATTAGGAAATTCCCTTGTCATAATTATTTAAATAATTTGAATTTTTATTCCAGTTTCTACTTAGGCAAATTCTGAGTATTACAGTCAAAAGAGTTTGTTATGGCAATAGCAGAATTCAATTCAACTCATACCAACCAATAAGATTGATGGGAAAGGCGAATGTATCCTCGGAAATTAAAATTAAAGGGATGTACATATGATATATACACAGATTTTGGTCAAGTATATAGTCAGGTTAATGGTCAATAGCATCAATTAGACTAGTTGATGTTTGACTAGGTGGTGCTGAAAAGGTTTGAGTGAGTGAGGTTTGTTTGGCCTCTTTAGATGTACGAATAATCATGCTTTTATTCCATGCCCTTTTATGTAGCATGCAACATACATGGGCGAGCTACATTAAGCAGTAACATGTTTATATCATGCATAATTAACATGTAAACTTGAACATGTGATCATGAGGAACAGACCATCTGACTCGGTATTGAGACCGAGCGCTTTTTCCCGCCTTTGGATGTCTCGCTCAATTCTTTTTATAACACCAGGTGTCAGCTCAGTGATGGTGGGAACAGGGCGTCGTGCACCATGCCGCCCTCTATTGAGGAGGATCTGAATTAAAGTGTCCATGTGAGCGGTGGGGGCGATGGTGGAGTTATTGTTGTTTGATGGTTCCTCTGTGATGGGTTGTTTTGGTGAAAGGGCATCGGTGAGGTAGTAGAGATAGAGATATAAGTGTGAAAAGGGTTTAAAAATGGTTAATTAGTGTTAATAGAAACAAACAGGTATAATATATTCTGTATGGGGAGGCGGCAAAGATATCAGTCATCATATTACTTTCTAAAAGGCAACATTCTGCGAGGTAATTTAGGGGGGGGGGGAGGATTGACACATATATTATACCTTCTTGTTGGACAAGAAATAATAAAAGTTGATCAAAGATGCGCGAAAAAAGGAGCCATTCTGGACGAAGAGCAGGTCTCCCGTTCTCAATCCCTTATACTAACAGAAATATAAGTAAAAGAAAATGGAAATGGAAATTACTGGCAATTTATTTGGACTCCTCCAAAATGAAATATGCAAGAAGGTTGTATCGGCAGTATGGAAACCGGTTGCAAGGGTTCCCTAAAGGAACATGGGGAGTAGGAGTGTTGATTCCCCTTAATTGAAACATGTCCCCAAGTGTGGTTACATATAAATGATTGGCATTTTATTAGATTTTTAAAACTTCACTTTTTTTAATATACTGAAATACTTGGGCATATCTGAATAAATATATTTATTGTTGTTTGAATAATGAGAATTTATTTTTATATCTGGATGGATATATTTTCTCAGCTAACTTTGATACCATAAATCAATCTAGGATGCATGTGACATTGAGACAGCATTATAAAATCCAATTAAATAAAACTCAATATTTCTCGAAACTAGAAAATGTCATTTCCAATGCCATAGCCATCTTAAGTTTGCTTTTTTTTAAATCATTCATTTGATAAGCATTGCATGACAAAGATACTTTTCTTAGGGTGAAGTCGTCAGGACATGTACAATTCAAATTCAATAATTCTCTCCAATAACCCAAATTTAAGACCAAAATGAGGTTCGAATTAAAGTTCACTATAACCTAACTGATTCCTTGATTGAAAGCAATGCCAAATGTACTCAGATTTAGTTAGTATTAACAATTTTTCAGCTTAATTTAGCAGAATTTCCTAAACGTGTAGATCTGCCAGTTGTACATTTTTTGACGACCTGACCCAT
Organism: Sthenelais limicola; assembly: GCA_942159475.1. NCBI lineage: Eukaryota > Metazoa > Annelida > Polychaeta > Phyllodocida > Sigalionidae > Sthenelais > Sthenelais limicola. The sequence goes on along the minus strand of OW804097.1, from coordinate 61,256,306 downwards.
ATATATAATCTTGTACAAATATTATGTTGGATTATCTCAGGTCTAGAGTGGGTTATATCACTGATGGATTAGTGATGCTAATCTCCCTATATACACCTGGAGATAGAGCTAATCATAGAGTGAGCAGGTAGATTATCTACTGGTAGTACCAATTATAACCCTGGCATGTGTGTAATAATGACTTAATTATTAACCTGATTTGTGTTGTTACAGGCATAAACAAGTCACAGTTTATCAAACCAAAAGGTAATAGCCACTCAACCAGATTTAACCATTCAAATGGTTAAAACTGAGGCTCATTTCCTACCAATTATACACATGTCACTGTACTCTGCAAGAATAGATTGTATATTGTCATATTATTTTGTGTATCGATTAATAAACGTTTCTAAAAAAAAACAAACCCCAAAACAACCTGTGTTGTGTTCAAGAGTTTTAATCTATTAGTCAAGAGGTATCTCACACTGCGGGGTCTAAGGAACCCAAATCCTTGAAAATACTGAATAATTATAAGTCTCTTGACTTCAAATACTAAAACACTAACAAAATTAATTATTCATTTGGATCAAAATAGTATTATATATTTATGGACCAACAAATATTATGACCAACTCCCTTAGCTTTCTGCGGTACGAAGCCCTAAAAAACACCCAGTAAAATGAGGACAAGGATTCAGCTCTCAATGTATTAAAAAATGGATTGTTTGCAGAGTAAGGCTCAGTCTCGAAACCTGTATCAGAAACACAGTGTTTAGTACATCAGTGTTCGACCTAACTGTGGGGTAGAGTGGAGAGGGTGGGAAATAGTCAATGCTGGAAATATTGATAGTCTGGTCAGATTGTAAGATAATTGTAATTCCGATACATTGTATGGGTCGGTATCATAAAGTGAGAGAAAGGGAGCGAGTATAAAGGGGGGAATTATATTCTATAAGGATTCCCAGAAATCAATATTGGGATGAGTCATGGCATCATGGAATGTACCATTACATATTTTGTACACATCATTGTATTTCTGATACTTCGATCGTAGAATAAGAGCATTTCATAGAATGTCGGACCGGGCATGTCATAACAGAATTAAATAAAACCTGGAGTGGGGGGACATGCAAAAGGTGGATTCTATATCTAGCCCTTGGAAGTCAGTATAGGTGATTCAAATGGTGGATTATACATCTAGCTCCTGGAAGTCTGTTTCCTAAGTGGTGTATACATGCCCCATGCTACTTACCGATCTCTTCTTCCACTTTGCATGGAAGAGGCACCACACAGCTTAGATATTGTCTTTAATAGTTTAACAAAAATGGAGCATATTTATAACTAATAAATAAACAGTTTTAAACATTTTCGGGACGTTTTGGAATAAGTATATTGTGCAGAAGGAAAACCATCCAATGTCCTAAGCTTTGGCATTATGCCTTAGGCCAGTGTTATGCTTATTTTAGATATTTATTTAGGATGGTATCTGGTTGCATCAATTTAAGATACATGTACTACAACTGTAGCACGACTACCCCAGGCCACCATTATAGTACTCTCCCCCTGGTTCCTGACTTTGCCGATTGTATGCGGAAAAAATAGCGAACAAAAAACCCAAGCAATTAACCTCGGCTTTTTAAAGCAAATTATATAACAAGAGCTCTTTTGATAGCTAATTTCACAAGATTCGAGATCTTATTCATACAACTCCTACTTATATGACTGGATAATCTGTTTGGATAAAAAGGGCATGATTATAATGAAAAAAGGTGAGATTAATATGTTTTCTGAATTTTCTGGAAACCATTCATTCCTCAGCCACTATGGGTCCAATATATTATAAGAGAGAATTTAAAATAATATTTTCTCTAAATTTTAAACTCGGTATCAAAATCATCCATTAATAAGTCCAATAGGAGAGACCATAAAAAGAAGTTTTTTGTACTCTTAGAGAATATAATTCTCTTCAAAATTTTCAGTATCAAAACCATCCATACGTCGGTCTATGGATCCAATAGAAGAGAACATGAAACGATATTTTTGTTCACTTAGTAGAGAATGCTTTCATAAATAATGAATGGAGCACTGGGCCTGTTCAGTGTTCTCTGTGGCGCTCAGTAAGTCATTGTGTGTATAAATAGCGGGCTATGAATGATGCATGCACACACTGGAGCACTATACCATATAGCCAGCACCTGGAGTAACTAACTACCTGACCACTACTGACCTCCTCCTGGGCCTCCCCTAGCAACCGCTCTACCTATACCCTATAGTAGACTGGGCTTAGCCTGGTCACACCTGGACATGTCGACTGGTCATTCATTAGGTGGTGGTGGGGGGGGGGGGGGGCGGGGCGTATAGGGGGTCGATGTCGAATATATAAGAATAGGGGTGAAGGGGATTGAAATTGAAATTTTTACACTTTTAGAACGTTCAAAAAAGGTTTCCTGATATCTTCCGGGCTGGTGAATTGAAGTTCGAAATTTAGGAATTATAAAGATAATTAATAGAGTTTCAAATGTTAGGTAAGATATTCTCTTTTTCAATTAAATAGAGATTGTGAGAAGCAAATATGGTGTAAAGTCTAAATATTACACAAGCGACATTATATCATGAGCCATGTTTTCTGACACTGTTGACGACTATTGATCCCCCCTCCCCCAACCCCTACCGCATCCACCCCTACCTCCCCGGCCCCACACCTCCCCTCCCCCTCCCCTAACCTGTAATAACACCAAGACCATGATTGTGAGCGTCTGAGTGGCGTTGGTTGCTAGTGGGAGGCAATACACAGAATTAATATAACCAGGAGAGGTGTCCGGGGGTGGGGGGCTGGGGCTGGGGGTGGGGGGTGGAGGGGGTCCTGCAGACACCGCGAAACCATGAACAAAACAATGTTATTTCCATTCTGTAGCAAAACATCTTTAGCAACATCAACAGAAATTGCTGTTCAAAATTAAAAAGGCATACCATTAAGGCGTTCATGTTGAGTATACAAAACTGCTGTTAAATACAAAGCCAGGACATTATCTTAAAATATTTTTTACGATCATTTCTTTGACCGAAACTAAGTTATTTTATAAATACATATTGATATTGAGCAACTGCAAAGTTGGAAATGAAAGAGATAAACTCAAGCAAAAGAATGCATAATTTGTAATATTGTAAAAAGAATTGATGTACCCTGTTAAATGATGATAAACAACTTGAAATACAAAAATAATCCATGTCCCCCTTAAATAAATGCCCCCCCCACACACACACCTAGTTACATACATATAGCCCTGTATAGCAGGCTTAACACAGATCTATGTGGCCCGCCATGACGTGTTTAGACTTTCTCATACTCTATAATCCCCCGGATCAAAAGGGTTAAATTGCTGACTTACTATAGACCGCATCCATGGAGTTAGGACACTTTAACTAGAACAAAATTTACACCCTCCTTCTTTCATTCAATATGTCTGATGTAAGCTTTTTTTATTTTTCAAATGTGTTGGGGAATATTTTAGTAAGAACAATAACATAAACTTGTACAATTGTAACTTATAATCTAGATACCATGCAAACAAAAATTTTGGTTTTGACCAATGAAAATAATCCTGGAAATCAAATTTTAAAAATTCTTTTGTAATAGATGCAGATCGATAAAAAAGAAAATAACATGTAATGTACAGCTATAAAATATGAAAACATCCACTGCAATTGCCGAGGCCTAATACTACCACAATATATACCTGCCTGATAAAACTATTAATTCATTTTTGCCCTCTCCTAAGGCAGAGGCCTGTAGAACACTTAGTAGAATGTTCTGTTACTGGCATGAAATCCTCATTTGTAAGTATAAGCTGGAGTATTTGTGTCATTAGTTTGTTATTTTGGAAACTATTTAATTGCTGTTTTTAGTAATCAAAGAATAAAACACATGGTTAGCATTGCTTAACATTTATAAACGGTCGACATGAAAAACTTAGTTTTGCTAATAGTAAAGCACACAGCTGATTAACAAGACAGGAAGAGAGTTCTTATTCCATATTTTGTTCAATATTTAAGATATTATAGTCTCAGCTTTTGATTTTGGCAAGTTAGTATGTGAATTCTTATCAAAAAATATTTTTGAGGGATAAATTCTCAAACATTTGACATATATATGGATTTAGCCACCATAACATGTACAAGAGTAAGTTTCTAATATTGTTTGATAGCCAAAACAAAGTTAAATTCTGAGGAAAGTACAAGTTATTTTTGATGATTTAATTTGATTTTATCAATAAAAATACGATTAGAAATTTTTATAACATTTAAAAAAAGGTCCCTGTTCAACTATTTTTTACGGAGGACCTTTCTAGCGGACAACATTTCACTCAAAATAGATATAGAATAAATAAAATAGATTATAATATTTGAGATTAATATGGATAAATACCAACAGAATATCATAAACTTAATTATTATGTCCCATCGAAATTAATATTTCATTGCTCGCTATCATCCAGTGTTTTATAAACTTCCAACATACATGTTTTGATGGCCCATGCACACAGAAATATTATAACTATTATTTTTTTCATTAAAATAAAAAAAAAAACGTAAGCAAGACTCACCATTTCCATATTTATCTGTCTTAGCCTCAAGGGGAGCCGCCATCATGCATTCCCGGAACGGTCCATACCGGTACTTGCCAAAATTATTAGACTCCAGCAGATTGGGAGAGGGATCCTGTCCCCAGTATTTCCATGGCTTGGGCTTCCTTACCCTCCGCCTCTGACGCCGGGTTCCCATTGGCTCATCTGACCCAACCGCCACGCTCGATGTCATCATTTCATCATCGTCAAATTCAAAATCTGACCAATCAAAATCACTGAGGGCTTCTGAGACGGAACCGCAACCACTGTCTTTGACCTCGTCTTCAAAGGTCACGCTTTTCCTCAAGGTGTTGTCAGAGCTTTCCTGCTCTCTCTTTAGCAACCTTCCAGTAGAACCACCACTCTCCAATTTCTCCCTCAGGAATTTCTGGTCTCTCTTAATATCCTCCAGAAGCATCTTATGCTCCATGATCTGCTGGATCACCTTTTCATTGAGCTCGTCCTTGGTTAATCCAGTTCCGGCAACCACCTCAACTTTCTCCTCCTCTGTCTCCTTCTTCTTGCCAGCAACAGGGATGACAGGATATAATGGGACAAAGTAGGGCTCCCTGTACAACCCCTTCTCAAAATGCTCCTCCCCTCTCTCCACCACAACCTCCTTAAATCTCTCATAGTTGGGTGGGGAGGGAATATACCCAGATTTGGGGTATCCTGGTAAGCTGTCCAGAGGGTATTCTTCTGTATTTGCCGCAATCTCCCTGCGTACCTTTGCAGGGAGCTTGAGTTCGAATGAGATGCGTTCGTGGAATGGGTGAGGGATCCACACCGCGCTGTTGAGCTTTAACGTGGCTGATTTACCATCGTGGTCAAAAGATACCACAAGGAGGGAGTCTCCACTTGAACTGGCTGTAAGGGAAAAGAAATACCTATTTAATCAAAATGAATTAAAAACATAAAAGAATTTGAAGGCCTTGATTTTTTTGATAAATATTCAGTGAAAAATAAAATAAAAGTTTAAATTTGCGTGAACTGATTTCAAATTAGTGTCAATTAGGCATTTATAGAGCATAAAAAGGCTTTTCTTCTGATATCAATATCATTCTTCTACGCCTATCATCAATTCTATCAATATACAAATATGAATTAATGATTAGGTTCAGTCCATACAGATCAAACAATGTGTAAATTTGGTAAAAAAAAATCGTAATAGTTGAGAATACAGCTTTAATGGATCTTATGTCTAGCCACAGAACTGTGAAAACACCTTTTATGGCATTGTTTTTTCCCACTTACTAATTTTATTAAAAACAAACCAAGCATACAAAGACTGCTACTTACTGACGTCAGACTGTCTGTTCTCCTGTCCCTGTATGACGGTGGCTGGACCGTATCGTTCTCCAACTGTCTCATAGGGGGCAAGAACCTTGTCACCAACCAGAATTGAATGTCGTAACGAGTCATCCAACGAGAGGATGTCGTAAAGGCATGTCTCCTGGTATGTTGTGTCTTTGTACTTGCCATGTCTGCAGGGTCCAAATTCTACGAGGAACTTCTGCTCTAAAATCTGTTTAAATGAAAAAGACTGGTTTAGAAAGGTAACAAATTCAGGTTATGCATAACTTTTACAAATTTTGGTTCAGGCAGGATATGTTTTGTATTATTGTGTATTATTATGTATTATATTTTGCATTCTTGTTTATAAAAATTATGGTGATTTGAATAAATGTGTTTTAAATTAATCAAGAAACAAATATTAGAATCTTGGTGATACATTCAGTTATTCCCGAATATTATGAATGGGTTATTAATTATATAAATCCTGGTGATCAATCGATTGATCACCAACGGGACATCGTTCAAATATCTGGGAATTGACTCAACTTATTCATCGTAACATCATGCATTATTTCACAGCTTTAAAATATATTTTGGTAATTTTGCTGTTTGGCCAAGGACATTCATTTGAATACAATTTGCACTAATTAGCTTGCAAATGGGTTTTTAGTTACTCTATAGCCCAAGCTTATAAATTATTCATTTTCTATAAGAGCTAGTCCATCGGGTATTGACGACCGAAAGTTCAGCCCCCTATACCCCACTCCTGTAGGTAGGTTTAAATATTGATTGTGTCCTGTTCCTCCTGATCAGTGCCAGTTGGCAGAACACAAAGATCACTCGTCAATAATTCAGTTTACCATTCACCACAACTATATATATTCCCTCCTATCTTAACTCCCTACTTCCCTGTTCTAGTGCTAACCACGGAATGGCTACGCTGGGATTATATCATAGCCAGGGCATATTTTATACTTCATGAACTTTTTTATAACGATTAGTTGAGAATGAAAATTGAAATTTCAAATTGAAATCAAAAGGAAGCATAAATGCAAATATTAGAGTAAGCGTTAGATGAGTAACATTGTACAAAACATTTTATGTGAAATATGCTGAGAAAACGTTACAAGAAACAGCAGTAAGGCATCTGAGGCATGCAGAGAGGGTTATGTTAAATTTTGTCCCTCGTTCACGAAAAAATTGCACCATATTTTGGTTCCAGAAACTTTTTTGGGGCAAAACAAGAAATTAGTGACGTTTGAAATGAAATATTCTGGTTCTGATAGCAATTAACCAGCAGAACTTGGACAAGAACTTGCAAAAATATTGAACAACCATCAACACAATTACTATATTACATATGACTACCAAAAAAAGGCGTGTTCCCCCTTACCTAGGAAAATCTTACCCAAACTAAAGATTTAAATAACTATTTTATTGTGACAGTGATCAGAAAAATCTTTGAAAAGTAGATTTCTCTGTGTTTTGAACAATTACTGTAACCAAACAACTTTCCTGAAAGATAGATTAATCATGAAAAAATCCCCTCTAGAGCTTGCCCAACACACAACAGGAAGGTGGTAGGTTCAAGTCTTTTTTTACCAGGCTCATAACACAATAGTTTTTAGAGAATTATGATATACGCTTATTGAAAGTATAGATTAACTCTTACAATCAAACCATATGCGATGTCAGTTCCAATGGTTACATGTATAATAATACACTAAATACCACTACTATATTTCATATAGTGTATACATATAAGCCCCAGAATGTACAGGCCTAGACCCATGAGTATACCACTGAGTATATAATAAGGCCCGGAGGAAGACAAACAGAAAGCTTTTCTTACACCGCCTCTAATGTAACGCTCCAGTAGGTCTTGTTTGATGTGGTTCAGTCAGGAATGTAAATTAGTTTTTATAAGCTGAACCGATTGCTTTTAAATTATTTTCATACATAATTTAATGATTCATGTGTTTTGATATCAACATAACTGGTTGCTGTCTTCACAGGCAGGAACAATTGTTTTCTCTGCAATTTTCAACAGTTTTTTTTGTTGCACTTCAGAAAATACAATTGGATATATAATACATCTTTATATTTAGTAAATTTTGCAAAATTAGAGAAATCATGATAAATACTAGGTATATCTGAGCATGTTTGGTATTGCACTGATCACGAGAATCTGTTGTACATTGTACATTTTTTGTCGACTTGACTCAAGGTTCCCCTCCTGCACCATTTTTTTTTCTTTTTCTCTTCACAATCTTCTTCTCCCTGTCCTCTTTATTTCTCCTGTCCGCTTCCCCTTTCCCTTGTGTGTTTGTTTCCATTTATCTCTTTTCTTCCAACCCATTTCCTTTTTTTACTTTCCGTTTTAAATTCCCCTTCTTCAAAACCCATTTCCTTTTTTCCGTTTTCCCCTACCTCCGATCCCATTTCACTCTTTTCCCTTTTCGTCTTCACCCTTCCCCTTTCAATACACTACTATACAATCTTCTTATTTTCTCTATTATCATAACAATTGACTACAGTAATACTATTACAATTTGTTTGGGTTCTATTAGCGTGTCTATCACATAACTATAAATCTCAGCTATAACTCATTATACGATAATAAATACAGTATAAAGCTATAAATTCCCCATGACTTCACGGACCATTGTAGCTACAGCACCAAGGTCGTTACAACACACTATAACAATTACAATAACATACAGAGCTGCCACAACCACTCGTTGATTGTCATGTATTACATATTATAGTCAGGTTACAACATGTTTATATATGGGTCAGGTCGTCAGAGAATGTACAATCGGCAGCTCTATTCATTTAGTAAACTGCTGAAACTGAAAACTGATAAATACTAGATATATATGAGTAAATTTGTTGATTAAAAAAGCTATGTTGAACTGTATTTTGAACATTATTTTTGTCCTAAATATGGATTATTGAGAGGATTGATGAAGGCAAAATGTACATTTTCTGACACCCCGACTCAAATATGTGTTTATTCTATTCTCAGGCTAATAACTCTAACCTAGCCCTTACACCACATTCTACAGCTCTCCCCCCTCCTTCCCTCTAGCCAATACATACATGTATGCATATATAGCCATATTAGTAGAGTCAATATAGGATTTTACCCCAAACAAATTGCAACAAAGCGTTTTATGGTTGATTCTTGTACTATCAGGTACCCTGAACAACATATCAAAAGTAGGACAAAATCGAATCACGGGAAAGTACAAAAAAACGCAAAAATAAAAATGGCTGCTACAGGTGATTTTAGGCACCATAACTCCAGGTTAAATCTACATGTAATGTCATATGTCAGCTCCTGTTAGCACTATATCCATGTATGATGGTAGTTTTTCTAGGTTTTAAGGCACAAGGAATCCATTTCTGGAATAGTTTTTCTATTTCAAGGTCATTTTCAAGGTCAAAATCCAATATGGCCGCCACCAAGAGACAAGAATTTTACATCTCATCTCCTATTAGGACTAGATGCATGTATAATACCTCTTTTACTAGGTTTTCAGGTATGAGGATTCCATTTCTGAAGTCATTTTTCTGTTTTAAGGTCATTTTCAAGGTCAAAATTATCTATGCCTGCTGCCAGGAAATGCAAATATCATATCTAAACTCCAATTAGCTCTAGGTCCTTATATAATTCCATGTCATTGTTTAGATCAAAAGCTATTTCTGAATTTGACTTCAATGGAGATGATGACCCTACTTCAACCTAAAATGTGTCTTAGATAATTTAGTTTGTGTATTACACACACAAAATGTTGAATTAAAGGTCAAAATTGAAGGAGAATTTCATTAGAAATTTAGATGGTGGTCATTGGAAACCTAAAAATTGGCCAAATTTATGGTTTGTTCATCATCAGCATCTTCATTCACAGTTTGATTGGCCATATTATCACAGCTGTCAACTTGACAATGGCCACATGCACTGGTACATTCCGGCCCATGCTTTTTACAGGTACACCATAGAGCATGACACCTTATTGTGCAGTTACAGTGAATCATTTGGATTAGTACATCAGGAGCAGGGCTTTTGTCTCTCATCAATGGAATGAGTTTTCCTTTGTCTCCCCTCACTCCCACAGGGAGTGAAATATACAGGCCGAGGTGGTTGGTGGCAGTCTTTCTGGTGTGACAAAAGTCTTAGCTCTTGCAACTTTCTTGCAAAGCATATTATACCTGGTAGATGCCAGAGAATCAGTCTGTTTTCCATTAAACAAAGCTACCATTGCCCTACAACCATTAGATGCCACATCATCCTTGCATTGTTCTGGTGAACAAAAAACTTTTGGGAAGTCTTTGATCTCTTTATCATTCTTGACAATTCTTTCCAACCCTGTCTTCTTTCCAATACCAAATACTCTGGATGTTGAGTCACACCCAGTAAAGACATGGAAAAACAACCAATTTACTACAAGCTTCATCACCAAGTATCTGCTTTATGACTTTGATATTATAGGCAGATGTTCATTGGGAGGAGCTGTATTGAAGATTTACCTACAATCCTTATGCAGTAAATGCATCATTCCTTGCCAACTAGGTGAACTCAAGTGGAAGTGAAATGACATTTCCCAGAACACATCAATTGGGCGATCACATGCAAATGATAATGGGAGGGGCTGAAATTCAAGATTACAGTTGATGTGCCTTGTGAAGCAGTAATCTATTATATCCATCTTTGTTAGTTCAGAAAGTTTCAAGTCAGCCAGTTTCTTTCTGGGAATGATCTGACTGAGTTGCTTTCCACGTGTGATGGCAGCTATTATGCCCATCCCATGGAATGTGCCCTTTCCATCCAAAGTTACAATATTATGGTCAACATTGTCTCCAGCAAACAATAGGCAGGTCTCCATGTCCATATGACCACCCAACAGATCTGGACCATGAAAACATGCCGCATTTTCTTGTAACCTTTGGACTTCCGCATGAGATGATGAAAAACCGTTGGATGACAGACTGTCAAGCAAGAATCGTGACCTATACATATGGTGCATTTGCACTGCAAGACCCAACTGTAATGGTGCAATTACAGCCCTTGAGCGGACTGCTTGGATAACTACTTGCCCAATACCAGCCACCTTTCTGGAAGTATCCGCCCCAACAAACAGGTGCTGCAGGAAAAATCGCAAACTAGCTGGGACATATTCCAAAGCAGCCGCAAATTCTAGTTCTGGCAGAGTTGGATATGTCACATCACATAGGGGTGAGTGTTATTTTGATATCACTTTTGATGGGTTTTGCTGCAGTTCATAAAATTGCTTGTTTCTGAGCCTCATCATTGTCTTCCTGAGGAATCTTGTAGTAATCACATAGAATATGGCATGTTTTATCCTGAAAGTTCACAATATTTTTTACACCCTTGCCCTTGGCTATAAATATACTCTCCCCATATCATTTTAAAATCTTTTCCTTGAGGTACTGATTGCAATATGCCTCAGATTTGCTGTCACCCATTTTGCCAACAAGGTCAGATATACTCAGTTGCTCTTCATCATTTTCCTCCAGGAATACACAAACCTTTTCATATGCCTCATCCTGATCACTGTCTGTTGGTCGTCACATTTTCCTTTTTTTGGCTAAATCAACTGGTCTAAACTGATTCAGAATGTCCTTCATTGTGTGGAAATTAACACTACATGACTGGTGGTAAACACATCTTCTCCATGAAGATCCCAACTGAAATACTCAATGAGCCCTTTAACAGCAGCTTGGACCATTCATCCCTCCATGTTGTACAATAAAGCAATATTGTTTCAACAAATGTGTCTGTCTTCACACATCTATAACTATCCTTTTCTGCTGCTATACTATTTTGTTTTGGTTCTACTTTCTTAACTTCACCTCCACAAAATAAGCAATGCTTATTACTAGTAGTCATAATGTCCCAATGAAACACAAGAACACCGTTCCGTTGGAGCAGAATATCTTTTGATCTCTTGATCTTTTGATCTCTTTTGCTTGAGTCAATTTCCTTTTTCTTTGTGTCTTTGACATGACATATTTTGTGAACGCTAGTTCCTGCTTCAACTCTGATATTGACACCTCTTTTGATACTAGCGTGGTTTATACCTTCTGCTCCCTTTTGCTGGACTACCACTTTTTCCTGACCATCTAATACCTTTTGGCATGTGGAGCAGGTTTAATGGGTGTAATAGCCCTTATGGAGGGGGTGGGGGAACCTGAAGAAAATAGTATTGGGAATACAGAAAAAATCAAATACAACAGCACAATGTCTGAACACTGACACTGGTAAAAATAACTAATACAAAATGTAGTAATAATTAGTATTAGTGAAGTGCACCAATAGAAGCGGTAGCACTGTACTAAATCCCTATGTAGGCCTAAATAATTGATAGTATTAGCGTTGACAGACTTAGATATAAGAGGCTATAGGTGGACCTGGCTCTAGATAAAACCTGGTGCTAATTGCAACCATACAATTACATGTATCTTGGAGTTGTCAACTGTGCTACAAATTTGTGTTTTCTCATTTATGGGTAGATATTCAGAAATACATAGCGCACAGACAAGGGTATGTTCATTATATCAGCCAAGATTAAGTGTTTTTTCATACATTTTGTTAATTACTGAGGTTATTTTTAAAAGACTGGATATTTTGTTCATAGAAAACTATAAAGCATCATACCTCTTAATAATTTCTGGCTTTATATTGGCATATATGTAGTTAGATGAAGTGTGAGATAAAAAGAATTTAAAAAAAAGAAACACAAACTTGTTTGTGCACAATGTTAGGTGAATATAGTTAAAAAATTATATGATTTTAGGTTTGAATAATCTAATCTTTATTTAAATGAAAGGCCTAAATTTGTAAAATAAGTTTTGATCTTGAAAATAGCTTCAGAAATGGATTCCTTATACCTTTAAACCTATATATAAATGTACTACACATCTATCTAGTCCTAATTTGAGCTGAGATATGATATTTTCATTTTGAGGCGGTAGCCATATTGGATTTTGACCTGGAAATGACCTGGAATAGAAAGATGATTCAGAAAGGTTATTCTCATATATAAAAAACTAGGAAAAGTGATATTATATATATGGTGGTATAGCTGCTGAGATATAATATTTGCTAATAGCTGTTGAGAAAATTGTGTTTCCTTTTGGCAGCCATATTGGATTTTGACCTTGAAAATGACCTTCTAACTGAATAACTATTGCGGAAATGGATTCCTTGTACCCTAAAACATAATAAAAGAGGTATTATACATGGCTATATTATGATTAGGAGCTGAGATATGACACTCATGTTGATTTTACCCTAAATTATGGAGACTAAAATTAGAAGTGGCAGCCATCTTGTTTTTGCGTTTTGGGGGGCTTTCCAGTGATCCGATTTTGTCCTACTTTTGATATGTTGTTAAGGACACCTGATAGTACAAGAATCAACCATAAAACGTTTTGTTGCAATTTGTTTGGGGTTCGGCCATTTTTGAGCTTAGATTGACTCTACTATATATAAATACCCCCACCCGCTCTTGCCATAATAACACTAACAAGATTACACACAATATGACAACCATTATAATCACCAGTTCATGGTCATGAATTGCATATATATATATTCAGGTTAGACATTTATAACTATGTGTTTATTCTACTCTTAGTATAATAACCCACACCTCTTGTACATGCTCTATTGTTCTCTCTCTCTAGCTACTTGTGCATAGTAAATATGGTCTGCCTTGAAATTACGGCACCGCCAAAACTCAAGAGGGGTTTTAAAAGCTAAAACCTTCTTCTAAGCAACCTACTGTTAAAAAGTTATTCTGAATCTTAGCAGCACAATAACGTTGAGAGGCTGTTATGGGAAATTGAGCTTTAATGTTCTATTCATGAACTGATGTTTCCATTAATATTCTTCTGAATCTCGAACCTCTGATCAGGAAACCCCACACAAATACCGTAGTATTTACATATTTTAGAGTTGGCAACACAAAATTGATTTAATTATTTTGATTCGGTCTTTTACATTAGAAGACATCCTTATTCTCATTATATTGTATATATATGTGTACATGGAAATAATGTATTTTTTCCCCTGTAGGTGTAGAATCCAAGACAGTGCAGCAAAATTTAGTGGTATACTAAAGGTTTTATATATGACCTTTGAGCGTACTTTTCCATTTACTTTCAATTATGAATGGGTAACGAGATCTGGGGCCAATTTTATGTCGATTCCAGGGTTAAAATTTGGTTTTGAGTTTACATCTGTAGTATAAGTTCTATAGGTTACCTTAGTCGGCCTAAAGTATGGGTTGTGTTACAATATTGTGCATACAGAGCAAGACACTGGTGGAGTGGTATAAAGGGTGCGGGCTAGTTAGGCAAGGGTAATTAACCTGACTTACGGGGGCAATTACTCGTCTGCTGAGTAAAAGAAAACGGGTGGGAAAGGTAGGAGAGTAGAGAAAGGAAAGAGGGAAGAAAGAAAGAACACAGAGAAAGAACAGAGAGAATGAAACAGGGAATGAAAGGTGTCTTAGAATTACGCAGGGGATGAAGGGGAATGCGCATGAAGTTGGAACTTGGAGGGGGCAGAAGAAGAAAGTAGAAGCAGTGAGTTGTTATTGTACTTTTTTAAAAACCAGAAATTAGTAAATTGTTTCAACTGCAGTACAGATCTCGAGATCTCTCTGGCCTGCAGCTAGATGGGCTTTGTATGAGAAAATATTGCACATGGCGGGAATTTGTGCGATTATTTTTCATCGAAATGCGATTTTTCATTCGCTATAATATCAAATCACCTTAGAAATGATATGATACAAAATTATATCACGCATGAAGCATCCAAATGCGGTATTTCTTTGCATTATTGCTATAAACAAACAGTTTTTGACCTAAACCTTTGACTTTCCATGTAATATTACCGGACACACAGAGGAATACCTGATACTAATATCAGATGAGAAATATACCAAATTGAATATACAATGAAGAGTTTATCAATCAATCGATTTATTGATATAGCGTTAATAATATCGCAATATCGCAGCCCAAGGCGATCCTAGCAGTATAACCAGGAATATTGCACAGCATAACCTAGATACGCGTACCCTCTTTACAAGTACTTAAAGGGTCAGTCAAGGGGTTCATGGTCACTTTTAGGACAACAAACTTCATGGAGCCATAAATACAACACCCAAGTCTCGATTTTTTTACTTCCATTTATCTCTAACTTATAGTCACTTACAGGCACAAATTGAGAAGTCCTAGTTGAAAAAGTCTGTTTAGCACAAGAGGGCACTGAGAGTGCTGTGTGACGTCATAAAGCTGCGCCAGAAATGTACATAATATCCCTACCTTCCCCCCCAATCTCCCAGCAATTGAAACAGTTGTTCAATACAGGTATTTCAAGACATCTGTATTGAGAGGTCAATAATTGGGTTTAGTCCTCCCCTTTAACGAAGGGACACAAAAGGTGGTGAGAGAAAATGTGATGTGTTTGAGGGAAATGAGTTACAAGTCACAAAACTGTAATCCATGTACAAGAACCCTTATTTGGAATGTTTTCATTCTTGGTGTTCTTTGAGCTGCTAGTAGCATAAATATACATGTACCAAATTTCAAGATGGTGTATTACTAAAATGCATGCATTTCTAAGGTCATCCTATATAGTACATTTAGCTACTTTACTAATAATTCTCTACTCAAACATATTCTAAACCTGTTTTCCAAAAATGAAGATATCAAATTTAAAATAAAATAGTACTTATATGCCCTACTGTTAACTATCATTGGAATCGGCTTGATGTCATCTTCTCAAATATGGTCATTATCTCACCTGTGATTTGTGACTCATTTCCCTGAAGCACATCACAAATGTGTGGGAAATAGCATTGCATTCATTTCACTCTGACCTTGTAAGGAACAATCAATGGGTAATACAGAGTGTTTGTTTTGGTCTGGTAATACTTCTTCTGCCCAGCCCACCCTTCTTCTTTCTAGCAGCAATTATAAGAGTTGTTTGTTATGTTCATTGCATGTACATTTCAAGATTGGTGCACCTTTATGACGTAGGCAAACAGTGGTGCCTTGAATGGAGGGTTAAACTGTGGAACTAGCTTTTCACTCGATTAAATGGGTAAAACTCACTAAATAATAACTTGAATTAAGTAAAACTGGGGTGGTTGCATTTCAATAATAGCAAGGAAATGGATTTGCTCATAATATTTGGGGGTTTACTGACACTTTAAGTGTGAAATATTAATGTACCAGACAGCCATATATGAGGCAATATGTATAATAATCAATCATACACCCTCATACACTAGGTACACATGTATACTGCCATATATATTGATCCTCCTCCTCCTGTTCCAGCTGTCACCATGGCGACATGACAGCCAACACCCAGGAGGAGGAGCTCCAGGGTGGATGGGTTAGTGATGTCCTGCTCAAGGCTGCTCAGGCATGGGGTACTACAGTGCCTTCCCTATAACTTGGTGTTGTCTATTAGATCAGTTCATGCACTTAAAGCAATATTCTCCAAAATGACAAAAACAATCTAACCGCATTGTTTGACCTGAATAAGAGAGAATTTCTGCTGCTGTTATGTGTTTATACATATATACAAGAATTTGAAGTCGAATCGGCTGAGAGAAAAAAAAAATGTTGGCGGGTCACCGAAATGGGAACGCGGACATATATGAATCCCTACAGCAAAAAAAACGAGGGTGAAATCCTCCACAAAATGACTTTTATCTGGGTAGGAAAAGACCAGAACAGAAAAAAAATAGAAAGATTTTCGATCGATGAATACATCTCACCTTGATATTCCATCTGTCTTTAAAAAATGGATTCAGTTGCAATTAAGGTAATCTAGGTGTGACAATATACTTCACACCAGTAATCCATCCCATCCATCCACTCCACTCCAACTAGTTTAATTACCTTTGTCTGCCTCTAGTATCTAGTTCATCAAGTTATATGAAACCAACTATAGTGTTTAGAATTTAACACTCTGTATGTGACACTTATAACCTATGCTATAGAAATACACAACACATACAAAACCTTCAAGAGCAGATCTATGCTGATATGACCTGCTCAAGGTCTGAGTTGCTCAGGAACAATTATATTTGTCTCTGTTTTGGGAACATGAGCCTTTCTCTGCTAGTAAAAAATGTGTAAGAGTAGGGGTACCGTAATAGTTATAATGTGTGCTATAGAAATAGGCGTATCGGTTATCTGAGGGAACTTTGTAGCTTACATGCTTACATGCCCCACCCAAGGTTACCTGTCCTCAGACTCCATTCATGCTCTAAGTATAAGCCTACCTGAGTCATAGTATACATGTGTGCTTTGCCACCTATAGATGGTATCCAAGGGTTGTAATCCGGCCATGTTATTTGGCAAGGAACTAATTCACGCATCACAGTAGTACCAAAGCGTGTCACAGAATTTTTCAACATTATTCAGAAAATATATTAGAAAAACTAAATAAAGAGAAATGTCCTCTTAAAAAAAGGCCATGACATTGAAATATTAATTGTCCCTCAAATGCACCTATCCATGTGATGTCCCGGGTACCAAGTATCCATTCTGGTACATCAGCCATTTTCAGATATAAACCCTCCTTGGGCTAATGTGAATATAATTAATTTTGTTGAAGCAATATAATTCATTTTTAATTTAATAATAATTATTTTTTAAGTACATCGAAACCCTCCTTTATAAAGGCATAATATGTCCAAAAGGTTGGACCTCCAAATAAACAAGCCATCACAAACCAATTTGCCCCTTTCACTCCCATATGCTTTGGGTTGTTTTCCCCTCTCAAGATTATAGTTTGAGTCTTGATATAGCTGAAACACCAGAGTAACTACATATATATAACTAACTACAAGCCATGCGAATAAAGCAAAGCATGAATATGCTCACAAGTACACAGAGTGGTAGCAGCACAAGGCACCAGTGGTATGTATAAGCTGAATTAGTCAGTGTGCTTGAGTGAAGGGCTCTTTAGCCATACAAACCGGTATGTCCTTATTGCTCTATACACACAAATATAATCATACATACTCAAGTCAGATCAAGGCAAATATAACTTAGTCAAACTTAGATTGTTCAGAACGTTTTGAAACATAAATTGTTGAGAACTTATTCAAATTCTGATTGTTTAGAACTTATTCAAACTCAAATTGTTCAGAACGTATTCAAACTCAAATTGTTCAGAACTTATTCAAACTGAGAATGTTCAGAACTTATTCAAACTGAGAATGTTCAGAACTTATTCAAACTAAGATAGTTCAGAACTTATTCAAACTAAGATTGTTCACTTTCAAATATGTTTATACGTTAAAATGGATGCACAAATTGCCCATGTTTGGTGTTTTGACCCTTGCTAGTACTACTGATAAGTGAAAATCGAAAGTATTAGAGACACACACATTGCTAGGTGAATGTCCGCATAGTGAAGTATTTTGAATGTCTTAGCAATTAAATAATGCATTAGCTGTAAGCGACTTACTTTTGTAATTGTAATTGCATTTTTTATCAACATTTTAAAGTGTTTTTTTTGGAAATCTCAGCTTAAAAATATCGAAATATATAAAAAGAAAATATGAAAAAAGTAATGAATCAAATTTCACTCAATCAACACACAAGGTTTTAAATTTTGTGAATCACGAATAAAAATAATTTTTCAGTAGTTAATTCTAGACACTATATGTGATTAATATTTCCTAGTCAAGGGAGCTATTTGTACAGCCTGATGTATTGTGTTCCTCACACATATACAGTCATCAAAGTCAAACTCAGAACCTCAGGATGTTTAACTTCACGCATCCAATTACTCCGGGACTTTTGCAGAGTAAATTTGCACAACCAACTAAATCAAACATAGACACTTTGTTCCAACCTTTCTGGAAATTGTTCTTGGCCTAAGTCACAGTGTGACTGTTGGAGTCGCTGAATGAAGTTCATTTGGTTTTGTTTACTTTGACGGATATCCATGAGGAAGTTATGAAAAGAATTCTGGCATTTCTGCTTGGTGATTTTAATTATATTGAAACACTGAAATTTTTCTTTCACCCCTTCGCATTTTGTCAGTACCAATGGAGATATTTTTTAGTAGATAGTTTTTCATTTCTATGACACAATTCTTACTTATCATTCATCTGTACGAAATATTCTATGATCTTGTATTTTCAAGTCCAGGAGGATTATAATTTTAATCCGTCTACATGCTTAGAGCATCAGAGTGGCGATGGGTTCAAAGGTTAGAAATAGTTCCTACCTTAAGAATTCGGTCTCACACAGCCAGTTTTATGGCAGCAATTTATTATTTGTATTTACAAATTATTGCTTACCTGCCTTTTTAAACGTAAATAAGGCCTGAAGTTTCTCAGCTCCCCCTTACCTCAATTTGATTACAATTACACATACTCTGATGCCCTTCCAGAAATACCAATACAGAGTATTCTCAATAGTTTTATTCCACATATAGAGCAGTTTTAATGGCGCTCTTTTTAGACTATATCTAATAGGAACTATTGGAAATGATTAAAGCAATAACTTATCCCCTCCCTCTACCTCAATTAGATTACAATTACACATACTCTTATACCCTGTCCAGATCTATATAATAACACACTAATGTTCAGCACTCACCTGACTCTTGACCTTGCCCTTGTAGAAGTAGCCATCATCATGTCTCCTGGCCAGTACCTGCACGTCAATCAGCAGAGACCCCGCCCCCGGTGACAGATGGTGCGGCAGTCTATCCGCAGTAGCCATGTCAATAATCTTATCTGCTGACCTCCTCCAGTACTTGGAAGGATGGTATCTGGACCACCCCTGGTAGGGGTAATTGTAGGAGTAGAAGTACCTTGGGTCTGATGTGGGGTAGTAGAGGTAGTCAGGTAGGCCTGGGGTTTGGTGGCTATACCTCTCCTCCACTACATACTCTGGTCCATAGTCCTCAATGGTATAGTCCACAGGTGCGTCCACTGTGGGTGTGACTGTGCACACCTTGTGGGTTAAGGGGTATGTCCTACCATGGGTACTGCGGATGATCCTCTCTCCTGCCATCTCTGCATGGTAGACCGGTGTCACCTTCTCCAGCACCCCATGGTTGGTCACGTGTGCGATGTTGAAGGACCCGTATGTCTCCATGGCAAGGCTCTCCAGGAACTCCACCGCAAGGCCTTCCGGGTCGAACCCATTCCGGATGAAGTAGCAGTGGACAGGGCGGTTGCGGCTGATGTGCGAGACCTCATCCAAGATTGAAGCTGGATCTTGATCCGGAAGACCATCAGTGATGAGAATGACAGCATTGCAGCTTTCAGAACTGAAGGCGGTTCTCAGTGCTGCCAGGGTGTTAGTACCTGTCTTAGCCTCCAGGGATTTGATCCATTCTGTAGCGCAGGACACCACACCTGGTTCACAGCTCATCATGACATCAGACCACTGGGTGACCTCAGTGTTGAACTCTACCAGGTTGAAGGTGGTAGCGAGAGGGTGGGTGACCAGGTGGTTGAGGAACTCTATCAAGTGGTGCTTCACAACCTCTAGACTCTTGTACATACTGCCTGACGTGTCGATACAGAAGGTGATGTTCCTCTCCCGGATCTTGCCGAAGAAGGTCGGTGGATTGGGAGGACGGATTTCCTTGAAGACCACTTTGTTGGTTGCGTTGGCACGGCAAGTTTCTCCGACATGACATTTGGTTGTTGTTGTTGTTGTTGTTATTGTTGCTGTTTCTTGTTCAGCTGAAGTCCCAGCTGTAGCTGCCTCGGCCTCACTCATCTTTCTTGTCTCTGAAAATGATTTGAAAGGCATGTTTGAAATAACTGCTTAGAATCACTGAGTTGAATTATTAAAAAGCCTGGAGACTTCGTTGGTCGTAGAATGTAATGTAGTGTTTGAGTCTCTGGCAGTGAATGAAGTAAATGCGAAATCTCCTCAGGGAATATTTGTTAGCTTTTTCAGTCGCGTTAACACTTGATTTAAGCTTGTGCGACGTGAGGTGTGAACTTAATGTGAAGTGTTATATGGGGAAGGGAGCGGAGGCTAAGCGAAAATGTGCAGAATAATAAAAAAAAAATCAGCATTCTTCTGACAAATTTTTTCCTTGAAATGGATCAGTCAGCATAACATGATGAGAAATAAGTTCGAAGTAATAACAAATTTACTTAAGTAGCCTATTATTCGTAGGAAATTAATCCAGTTTGATCAGAATAATGTTCAAATGCTAATTTGTAATTAACACACAAAACGTGAATGATTATACACAATTATTAGCGCCCTAAATCATTTAATCCAAACAAATATGATTTAATAGGCGAAATTGGTATACGGAATATATATGCTCCAAGAAAAGGCCTGATTAAACCAACATATGCTCATGTATAAATGTTTGCATAATGTATTCATTTCTTACATCCAAAAGAGATGAATCGATAGATGAATCAATATATGGCTCGAGACTGCTGGTCCGTCTGTCATTACGACATGTGTAACGCTGCACGCTTTTGTAAATAGCATCGAAATTATCAACCAAATCATTTTTTCTAGAAATGTATACTTTCGATTAATGGTCAACGTCATGACAGAAATCAGTATTTTAAATAAAGTTGTAGACTACTTGAATACGTTTGATTAGGCCTCATATTAACTATCAAAAAAATAAATTTTAGCGAGACTAATTACATCTTCAAATGACAAATTATGCTCGTTCGGTTGATTGAACTAAAGTCCATGCAACAAAAAGAATACAAAAGGACGGTACCCATTTCTATGGAATGAGAACATTTTGACACATTGCATCGCTGCCAAGGCAAGTTTATTCTAAATTAAAAGTAGTTATGGTAAACATAAGCCTAGTCAATTACAATCCAAAACTATAGGTTTTATATAAAATATTAAAACAATATATAGAAACGGAGGCATCGGAATTACCATATGTAGGCCTTTAGAATACTACTACTATAGGCTACTAACGCGTTACTAGTGGCCTACTACTGATAGTAATAGGCAACTAATATTTATAAAATATCGATCTGGGATTCTAGCCTACTTGGCTACTATCATTTAATGTGGGAAATTTGAAGTTTTGTCAGATTCCAGAGACAAGTCAATTGATATTTTCAGTAAATATTTCCACAGCTTTCACCTAGGCTATGACAGGTAGGGTAAAGTTCCCCCTCGGTCCCGTGGGATCCCTCACTGCACAGCGGCCAAGAGAGGACACCCCACCCGGGGACATCGATCTGTATCACGGGTGCCAATGGTGTCAACGCCAAACGGGCACCTGCTTCTTGCCCGAGACACATCGCGAGGAAATCGTGATCTGACACCCCGAAATACTCCCTTATATCTCCTACTCAAGCTACCAAACGACAGATCGACACATAAAATATCAAAGAACATGTTAATGGTGTTCGATCACCTACCTTTTCTATCACTTCCAGGGAAATACAAATTAAAGAACAGTACAGCAAACCAAGGAGTGAAAACCTGTTTACATCCTTCGAGCTCGTTGCCAGGAACATGCAGTTCTAGACGCAGCTTACGAGGCTTTAGTTTCGAATAAATAATTGCCGTTTTTACATGTCGTTACCTATTGATATGATTCACAATATAAAACAACTATAAATTATTTAATTTTGGGGGGCGTTTTAATTGAAATTGAGGTGAATTTTCTTTTCAATATTTGTGCGAAAATACTACGAACGACCTTGACCTTGTCAGGCGCCATCTTGGTCGGTTTGTTGTCAGAGGACACTCGCGTGTCCTACACAGTAAAATGGCTTCAATTTTAGGCAGACTGGCGGGTGTCTCCCGGGCCCTTGTGCCTATAGTTGCCAGATCTACTGCTAGACAAATTGTACCAAAAAGAAACGGTGGAGATGCCACGTAAGTATATTTAAAACAAGTTATTCTGTCGTCCTCGAAACCGGCGAGTTCTGCCAGCCGCTAACGATAATATTGTTGGTTGGGCCCAAAAAAAATATAGGTGTGTTTCCGATTTATCTGGCTGAAAACTAGGTAGGGGGGGGTGGTAACTTTTTTTTTTTTGTTAATTTTTTTTGTTTGGAAACCACCTCCCAGGAACTGAAAAAAATGTCTATTTCATAACAATAGTTGTTTTAAACATGGGAAATGTGCTTTTTCACAGTTTCGGGTTAGGAAAACCCGTTTTCCTGCTATTATAAGCTTTTTTTGTCAAAAAATCTAAAAAAAGTAAGATATGAGGGGGGAAAAATCTGATATGGTGAAAAAAAAATTAGGTAGGGTAAGGTTTTTCTAGGTAGGGGGGGTAAATCGGAAACACACCTATTTTTTTTCTTGGCCTTGTCACTGAGAGTTTGAGTCTATGACTATGTCAGATGTCACTTGTTAGTGGTTCGAATTAGACTACAAGTTAGTACTACGACTGTGTGGTTCAACCGAGGGTTGTTTACTTTGTTCATTCATGATTTGTTTTCTTATATTAGTATTGTTAGGTTTACTATCGCAAGAAGAAATGCTAAGACTAAGTCTTGACTTGAGTCTTGGTATCTTGTTTTTCATTTATAAATCTATTAAAGTTGGTCAGTCGGTTGAATATATTTTCAGTACCGTACGGTAATGTCTTCGTTGATTTTGGGAGTTCAGAGCTGAAATTTAAACACAAGTCAGACTAGTCAAGAGGGTACACATGGGGCAATATCTAGATCAAATATTATACAGTATATATAATTAATAAATGTTGAAATTTAACTGAGTTACCGGTTACGGTACACTTATGAATTTCCATTTATAAAATACAACATTTCGAAAAGAAATAACGCTTTTAGCCCTTTTTAAAAACTAGTCACATACAGATCATTGTAATTTCAACCATATTTCTGCAAATGAATTTGGGCCAGTAAAAATGATGTTGGGCAATTACATCATGCTTCTAAGTTTAGTTCATTCTTTTCAAGCCCTGCCCATGTTAGTAGGCCTACATGTATATAGGATGATTTAAAAAAAAGAGTAGTGAATTCTATTATTGATTGTAAAATATAATGCAGGTGACTTTTTAAGGCGGGCAAGTGGGTTTTCATTGTTCACTTGCAACTGACTTTTTGGGGGGCAACTCTTACACGCCTGGGACTGCATTTTTATGGTTAATTCGAAGGATTTTCCATCACTATGACTATCCATGTATCATACTAGCTTGTGTAAATGATCTGTAAAACCAAATGCACGATGAGAATATTAAATCTTGTTTATGGAATTATGTATACACATGGCTATTTATATGTGATAAATGTTTAATATTCCATGTTGAACATAGCATGTTGAACATACCTTTTCCACTGACATACAACTCCCACAATTCCATGCGAATCAAGATTGAAGATGGCGGACATACAAATCCCCTATTTGCTCCTATCTTCGGTTACAATGCCGTTGTAAACGAAGTTAAATCGTATGTTCTAAAAGATTTCGGGGCTTTCCCTAGGGAATACATATTGCTAGATTAGAAGAAGCCTTAGTCATCATCCTTCCTCCAAAGATTGTTAGTTATTACGGTATTATGTAATATAAAGATGAGGCTCAAAGCCTCAAAAACCATTATGTACATTTAAGGCATGTGAGCCATTCACCAAAAAGTAAACTTAAGTTATCAAGTTAACAAACTGCAAGGCTACCTAGCCCCCGGGAATATTCAAACAAATATATGTCAATGTTTTTATGTATCAAGTAAACTAAAGACGGTAGCGATATAGATACAAAATTCAACACAGGGAATATCCACCCATGTCCATATATATAAAAACATTTAATTGTTATAGTTAACTGTATGCAAGAGATGGAAATAACGGTTTCTTATATGTTCAGTACATGTTTATACTAAACGCTAAATATTGTCTTGGTTTATTTTACAGGTGGTTCTACCGCGAGCAGCCCGTGTGTAAAGACAAGAAGGTTCTGATGAAGGCCGAGGTCTTGATGGCCTTCATGTGGTACTGGGTGCTCTGGCACTTCTGGTACGACTGGGGACACGTAGCCGTAAGTGTTGGCCATGTAATAACTGTCTTTAGCATACGGCAGGGCGGTTTTCTCGTTATTTTCTCATTAAAACGGTGAGGATAAATCCGGTGGTTCACAGCCCCATGTGGTATCTGGAGGAATTTTTATTAGCCATGCACCACAGTTTTTTTTGTGCATGGCAGTTTTTATAGACAACAGCATCCTTTTTGGAGACCCATTTGGCAAAACCTCATGACATGTGTACATTTCTCATGGGAATACACATTCTCAGGGATTGCTAATTTTAGTTAAAAATACTTGAATTAGTATACTACATGTTACTATCATTGGCGCTGACATGTTTGATTGCAATTTTTGACATTACTTTAGCAAACATAATAATTCAATTCAAACATGATCACATTGAATATAGACAGTGATGCCGCCGTATATGCCGAGATCAAAGACAACACAGTAATCATAAAACCACTCCTACGTCGTGGTTTTATTCACTGTGGTGCATTGAACTCGGCCTATACGGCTGCATCTAAGTCTTAAATATTCAATGTGATCATGTTTGAATTGAATTATTATGTTTGCTAAAGTAATGTCCTGGCGTGTATTTTAACACTAAACTAGTGATTGATTGCTCACTCAAAGATATTTGTGATATTCCCAGCGGCTAACATCGTTGGAATTGTCTGAGAAAGTAACCCACGTCTTTCTGCATAAGGGCGAAGTCGCTATTAAATGTACAATTCGCCTTCATTAATCGTCTCGAATATAACCCAAATTTAAGACAAAAATTAACTTCAAAAGGCATTTCAACATAACCGAATAGATTTTTCAAAATCAACGCAATAACAATTGTACTCAGATATGCCTAGTATTTTTAATATTTTCATCATGATTTAGCCGAATGTACTATACAAAAAAATGTGAAGAGCTGCCAATTATACATTTTTCGAGGACCTAACTCATATTCCTCGGATGAAAAATGCAAATTTATTATCAATTGAATTATTTTTTTTTGCCCATTAAAAAGTATGCTTGTGAACCGAAGCGCATGTTTTTCAGTTTAAGCTAGTTCACTGAGAATATGTTATAGTGCAATGTTTATGTTAAATAAAGATGAATTTAAAGTAAACATATATCATAATTATACAATCAATGATGAAACATTCTTTAAAGCTTAGCATGTCACTGCAGAGTATTCGAATTTATCTATTGAGTACTTTTATTATCAGTGAAGGTGTTGACCAGACAACCAAATTTCTTTGGTCAGGTATTTTTCTGCCTGTAATTGTTCTTTGTAATAAAGTGAATAAATCAATGTTATAAATTTACCTGTGCCACATCAAAATTGATTTGTTTTTTCACTTTTGGTAATGAGAAAAATACAACAAATCATGGAAATAGAAATAACAAACATCTGGTTTTCCACTTCCAGGGACACCATGAATATCCAGACCCTAGCAAATGGACGGACGCGGAGTTAGGCATCCCCTCAGATCATGATGATTAACTCAGCTATTTTGAGCCAGCGTGATAAGTGCAGAGAGAAAGATGGACACTCAGACGTATAGAAGTATCTCTTTATAGGAGGGGATGAGGCGGTTTTCTTATGTAGAAAACTGTCCCGCCCCTCCAAGGGACCATTCATAAATGATGGTGCAGTCGTCGAATGTTATTTGTACATACAATTGAAATAATAAAAAAAATGACAACAATACTACGAGCTTTCCTTGACCATTGTTTGTATTTTATTTAGTTTATTAATTGTTCAAAAAAACAATGTTAGTGTACCAAAGCTTTCCAAAGTTCTTAGAAAAGAAGAATACTTAACTCAACTGTTCTTTTCTTCGCTCTTCTTTTTTTTACATACGTCATAGCATTTCTCCCTGTTATTGTACTGTTTTACCCGCCACTAGTACAGTTCTTGTATCAGGACCTCCACCCTCTTCGATATGAGAAAGTCGTCTGGTGGTGTGTTCTGTATGAATGTGACCCATGTTAGACCACTGAGAAGTGAACATGTATAAGCTGCGTAATCTCACCCATTTTACGCACAGCCATATTTCGGAATTTAGATTCAACAATTTCGCAACGCAACGCAGGAATATATCCACATCGTGGGTACGCGTATTTGATAAAATTGTATTGTAAATGTGTGGCGATATTTGTAATAAAAAAAAAAAAAAATTGATATGAAAATTTCTATGGCCTCTGCGTGGCCTTGAATAACATAATAGCCCTTAGCATGTTCAATTTGGTTTCAGGGCCTTAAAATCGAAACAAATCAAATTGAAAATCTTAAGGCGTTAAGCAGCCTTGAAATTTAAGAAAATTCCCAGTTCGTTCCCTGCGGGTTCCCTGACTTGTTGAAAATACTGTTTAAACTGCTCGACTTCTAAGTAAATACGTTTCTTACGTTATTGCTGCCGGGGATGGATTACGAACATTCCCAGTAATAATCCAGCGCATGATTGAGATGTAAAGCTATGTAATATAAGGAAACCTGTCAAATGAGGACCCGGGAATGAGGAACTCTGGCCCTTTCAGTTGGCTGATACATGTGGCACCCCCTACTGTGTTACACCATAACGATGTAAACGGGTTACGGAACACTGGCACCATCTTTGTTTATAAGAGGTCATTAAGGGCAAAGGTGTGGAACCAACACGTGGGCTATCTTCATGTACATTCTCACCCGCACCAGCAACTTGGAGCTACTTGGGCATTGGTCTGGGTGCCATAGTGCCGACGTACATATCCTGAAAGATGATTTAGATCCCTGTTGTTGAAACTTGAAATGGACCCAATTTGTTAATTTTCATCGAAAAGAAAAATCTTATTTTTTCTGGTAATTTCCCAGAATTAAACTTATGTTTCTCTAACGTTATAACCCATGATTCTTGTAAAGCAAAAGGACCCAATAAAACCAGCAATTGTTATTTGTAAAATATTATGAAACTCAATATATAACTAATGTGGATAATATCTTAAAGAAATTTGATTACTATTAGGCTAGTAATTATAATTTTTAGCTTAATTTATGATATTAGCAGAATTAACAAATATGTAGGGCTGACAAATTAGTACATTTTCGGTGTAAACTGGGCATAGAAGGCGGACAGTCACTCCCCCTACTGTTACTTTCCCAGGCAGCAGTGTGGGCAGAGACTCGCCCACACTGACCATTAGCGGCAAATGTTATTAATACCGCAACTTACCGCATGGAGCGCCATATTAACACCAACAAACTTATCTAAAATTATTACATAAAACTTGCTAATATTTCATTTATTCACAATCATCAACGATTCACGTCTACATGCATTCAAATTTCAAATATGTTTTCGAGTATTTAAAAAGTAATCTGATAGTACATAATAACTGATATTAAGAATATACATCTAATCCTGCAGACACCATTTGGTTACAATTTGTCGAATGATACTATCAGCCTGTGAAGTTGCTACCTGTTAAGATCATACTTTTAGGGATCACTTCTAAAGTATGTATCGCCAGGACGTCAGGCAAAACTGACATCCGATGAGAAACTTCGATGATGAGTCGAAGTGGACTCTCTTGAGCGTGAGGCGGGCAGGAGAAGGCTTCTTCTGAAGCTTGACCCTGTCATCGAAGAACGTTCCCCCTGCTCTTAGTAGCGGGCGGGAGGGAGAGGCCACGGGCTGAGGAGTTCTCAACCTTTTTAAAGAAACCAAATGAACCCGGAGACCTTCTCGAAAAGTCGCAAAACTTATTTATAATCATTTGTGCGAGCATGAATAGTACACATGCATACATACGTATGTAAATAGTATATTGGTCTTTCAAATGAATACAACAAAGATAAAGACACTTACCTACAGCCAAGGTGACGCATCACATCTCCCAGTATATGCACGGACGTTAAGACGGGGAAAATAAGACTTTATACTAAGAGATTTTAACAATCAGTTTAATTATTTTGATGCCAGAAACCACACTTATTCTGGGTTATTTTGTATTACTTTTTAAGGACAAGTGAGTTAATTGTACAAAATTAATAATTGGAATTTTAGAAAATTAAATTGCTTGTTTGTACATGTTTTGTGAGGAGTAGGCTAATCATTATTTAAATCAGGACCGGAATAGTTCCATTGATGTGTCTTTCCCTAATAAATGAACGTGAATAATTTTTACTTTCGTAACAAATCAAGGAACCTATATAATGATCCAAAATGTAGCCAACTCTAGACAGAATAATTGGGAGCCATTAATGATAAAATATAAAATAAAACTAACGATGTACTGTCATTCAGGTAAATCATTTATTAATGTAGTACTCATCCCTTAAACGTAAGTTTAAATATTTGCGGGCGAAGGGAATGAGAATATTGACAAATAGTTAAACTGGGATTGGTGTAAATTAAAATAGTATAACAATACTCTCTCTAGTGCAAGAAGTATAGTAGAGTACCATAATTTAAAAATTAGATTTATGTGAATAAGTTTTGAGGAAGTGAACCAGGGTGTGCTTAGATTCCCCTGTATCATTTCATTCTTATTACTTGCACTATGGATTGCGCTCCTACATTCCTTCACATTAAAAGACTCAAATCGTCAGAGAATGAATTAGCCTTCACCAACTCTCTCAAATTACGCAAATTTAATACAGAAATTAGGTTAAAAATACAGTTCGATATAAACCAAACAGATTTTCTTAATCAACGCAATACCAAATATACTCAGATACACGTAATAATTATTACTTTTCAGCCTAATTTAACAGAATTTAATAAATATTTAGAGCAGCCGTTTGTACATTTTCTGATGAGAAATCAAGCTGCATGAGAAATCAAGCTCTAATTCAAGTGCTTCTTATGATAGCATGGTGAACAGTACTTGTGGACGCGGCGTGAGGAGTGATTGAAGGAGGAGGAGGAGATTGGAATAATTAGTAAAAAGTCTGTCTCCGCCATTCCTTATGTTTCACCAGTTGGATTGGTTAATCTCTCCCACCACAGCTCCCTAAGCACACAGTCCTCAATGTCCATTCATTAGCCCTGGTAATTATTGCGGGGGTGGAGTTGGGGTGGGGGTCCAAAATGGAGAGGAAAATAGAAACTAGAGTGAGGGAGGGGTTTGGGGTAGAACTTGGGGTTGTGAGTAGAAGTTAGGGTCATGACGGGTGAGAGAGATGTGGGAGAGAGATAAACAGAGGAGAGGAAGAGGGGAGATGCAAATACGAGAGAGAGAGAGAGAGAGAGAGAGAGAGAGAGAGAGAGAGAGACAGACAGACAGACAGACAGACAGAGAGAAGAAAAAGAGGAAAGTGTGGAGAGGAGGGAGGATGGAGATAGATAAAAAGGTGGGAAAATAGAACTCATGTCGCTATTGCCCCCCATCCCCCACCAACCCCACCAACCCCACCAACCCCACCAACCCCACCAACCCCACCCCCAGCAGGCTGAACCCAACACACAGCCTGCCTGTTACTTCACCAATGTAGCAATCAACCGCTGCCAACAATTAAATATCGCTGTCAAAAATCGCCGCGAAATCAGCCCGAATGAAGGACCATTTAAAATGCCACTAATCGCTTCCCAATTCACTTTCACTTTCGCTTGGTCGCTGACAGGTCCACTGGAAGCATCTGCGACGGACGCTGGCAGCGCGTTCCCTCAGCGTTCCTTATCTCTCTGTCAGCGTTTGTCATCGGCGATGTCGCCGCGACGGTCGCTGCGCGATAAAAATGCAAATTGATTTTCTTAACTGTTTCAGGCCGCGTATCTACTAAGGAATTGGATGGCCGAGTAATTGGAGAGAGTGAGACAGTGGGGTATTGTTTTGTAATTGTAGGGGGTAGTGGTGGGGGTGGGTGGGGAATTGGGAGGGGTAAGATGTAGAGGGGAGGGGTATGGGGGCTAGAGGATAGGGATCGGAGTGGTAAGAGGTAGAGGTAGGGAGAGGGGGGAGGTAAAGCGTGTGTGTGTGTGTTGGGGGGGGGGGGCGGTAGGAAAAATAAAAAAGAATAGAGGGGCAGTTAAGTAAGGGTATGGGTTAGAGGGTGGGAAGGAAGTAAGGGAAGGGGTTGGTGTTCAGAATGCGGGTGGAATGAGATTGGGGGTGGGGGCTTACTCTATTTCTCTCATTGGATTTGCAATTATTGCATTGTTTCATTGTTTCGGCACAAATTGATTGGTTGCAGACAGTGGCATGTGGGACGTGGGTCAGGTCGTCACAAAATGTACAATTGGCCTGCTATGCACCAATCCTCTCAAATAACCCAAATTTAAGGCAAACAAGAGATTCATAATA
This sequence comes from Sthenelais limicola, assembly GCA_942159475.1. Lineage (NCBI taxonomy): Eukaryota > Metazoa > Annelida > Polychaeta > Phyllodocida > Sigalionidae > Sthenelais > Sthenelais limicola. Next base: position 61,225,096 of record OW804097.1, on the reverse strand, counting down.
CAGTTCAACATACTATTTTTTCAATCAATCCAATTACCAAATAGACTCACGCAGATATGCTTGGTGTTTATTATTTTTCAGTCTAATTTAGCCGAATTCACTAAGTGTGGTTAGCTGCCGATTGTACATTTTCTGACGACATGACTAACATGCGGTGTATGTGTACAACGGGTAAGTAGATAGGCGAGTATAGGCTATAGGATATTCATTTTAGTGCGGTTTGGGTGGATGGGATGGGATAGAGGATATGGAATGGGGGGTGGGGGGGTGGGGGGATTGGCCATCTCAGTTAATTGGGTAATAGTGGGATTAAAGAATTATTGAAGCATTTAATTAAAAATGGTTATTAGTTTCTATTCAGACAAGATAAGACGGGTAATGAGAAAGTGGGAATTGTAAAGGAGTGGAAAAATAAGATGGGTTCTGGTTAGGTTTGAATGGTATGGGGCATGGGGTGGGTACTGTGTTTATTTGTTTATAATGTTTACTTTTTTGGTGTTTGAATTCTTTATTTGACTCAGAAATTTAAATAGGACATAATTATGTGAATATATAATTATATCTGAATATATAATTACAGTTTTTCCTATATAGATGTGTGTCCCCGCGTCTCCTCGTTTTCCCCTTGTCCCCCTCTTCCTCTCTCTCTCCTCTCTTTCTCCCCTTCCCCCTTTATTTCTTCCATCTCTTTCTCACCACGAACCCTCTTACGTCTGTAAGCTCTTCCTCTCTCCCCTCTCTCTCTCTGTTCCTCTTCTTCTCCTACTTGTATCTCTCCCCCTCCCCCTCTCTCTCCCATCTTATCATCTATTCTTCTTCTCCCCTTTTCTCTCCTCCCTCCCCTGAGCACTCAGTATGTATTTATGTACACAAGTCCCCATCCTCCGTCCCCCACTATTTCCTGCTCTGTCTCTTTGTTATCCGATTTAAATTTATTGCATTGTTTCAAAGCGATAGCGCAGGGTGCGTCATCATTTCATCAACCGGTAGCTGGAGGAAATAAGCGGTGGGTGGGGGTGGGGGGTGCACATCTATCTAGGGAGATTTGGTGAATGGTGTGTGTGTTTGGTGGGGGGTGGGGGGGGGGGGTAGTAGTAGTAGTTAAATATATCTTACAGCCGAAAGGTAACAGACACATACACATGTACTTAAATACAAATTCCTGGACAACCTTTCTAGTTAATGAATCATTGAATGTGTGGCAATTTATTTCAGACCTCTTACAAATTATAATGAAACAGGCTTCTTCTGTTAGGCTATACTTTCTTGATACTTTCAACTTGTTTTCATAGGGACTGAATATTGTGGTTATTTACTCTACCTAAGAATAAACTAATTTAGTTTTAAGGAAATTGAGCTCCCCGCCTACTTTTCTCTGGATCTGTCACTGAAAAGGGGGTCTTGGGACGGGGATCAATTGGTTGGGGGTTGGGTGGGGGGGGGGGGGGGGGGGGAGGAGGGTAAAAGGGAGGCCAGGGGCAATTCAGGAACAGCAGATTGCCGTGCAAGATCCAGCCGCGCGTAGAATGCCGCGCGGCAGAAGTCAACGCGGCGCGACAAGAGCTGGTTGAATTACCATATTTGATTGACAGAGAGTGACAGAACAAATTTGTCGAGGGCAGAAAGCTTTAGAGGCTGGGTAAGGGGACATCGGTGGTATCCATGGTCACTTAATACCAGAAACTAATAGCCCCCGCATTCATTACCACGCCCCCTACCGTCATCTGACAGAGACAGATGACCTTGAGGTCAAGATTGAGTGAATTAGCAATGATTCGCATAAACCCTGCTCCAATTTACTCTCGCATTATTTCAGACCTCATTGCATATGGTCTCAGCTTTGGAACTAATTCAAACTGACAAATTAGATTTTTGTTGATTGGAAATTTTTAATTGAGGACAATTGTTGCAGGTTTATAGCGACCTCATCAAGGATTGTTGATTCATTCTATAGCTTGTGAGGAAATAACATCTTATAGGATTGTTGACTCATTCCAGCTTGTTGGGAAATAGGATCATAATTGCTAATGAAATTGATGAATGGGGTAAATTTTCAATAATAAAAAAGATAATTTTGAATCTCCATTTAAGGAATTACAACCAGCTCGAATAATTTTCCACTGGTCTCCATTTGCTCAGGGATGTAGCAAAAGAAGATACAACTCCTTGAAATTGTATTGTTTTTGAATACTACGTGTTTAGTTTAATTGTTATATCTTACTAGATACTCACAGATAGAGAGAGGATGAGAGAGGTGAGAGGTGGAAGATAGAGGAGAGTTAGAGGCAGAGAAAGACTGAGCAGAGAAGAGTGAGGAGCAGAGAAGAGTGAGAAGAGAGAAGAGAAGGAGGTAGCCGGGTGCCTGTGAGTGAGAAAGCATATGACATTGTTGTGTTTGTGTATGTATACAACCCCTCTACCGTACCCCATCCACACAGACACCTCGACAAACCCCACTATTGTTCTAGATAGCACAGTAGTACACGAACCCCCTATAGAGGTCTGCAATGCATGGAGGAGAGTGCCTGGAGAGGGAGAGATAGCCTCACATGTAGTGCACATGTCTGTATGAGTCAGGGCTAGGGTTACTTCACGCTTGACTGTACCCATCAGCTGGGAGGGGTGGGGGCACATATTGACAATAATACATGGGCTTTACAGGGCGCATCTCTCACAAAAGTCTTCTTCAATTGTTATTACAATTCTTATTGTTATTATCATTAACGTTCTGTCCTCTTGTGTTGCGTCTTATTCCGGGTCCTCACCATATAGTCCTAAGGCACTACACGGCTAGCTGATGTCACATCCTGAAGATTTGATAATAATCATAATTTTTAAAAAAATGTTCTTATTGGCCACATCATTTAATATATTTACAATAATATATTTACAATAATATATTTACAATAATATAATATAAACAATAATAATAAATGTGAAAATGTAGGAAATGATCGGTGAGTTTATTTTAGTTTTAATCTACCCAACGTTTCGGTATCTTGGTGACCTTCTTCGGGGGTACAACTGAATATGATAACAGATACTCATTTTCAATCATTTTATTTAATTTTCTGCTAATAATAACAAATAATACTATTTGTCAAAAATAATCAGAAGAAGAAATAGGAGATGTACCCCTGAACATCGTATGTTGTAGATGACACAAGCGGCCATTCATATTTTCACCAAGTTAATATGCAATATAACCAAGATGGCAGGCAAAAGTGAATAAAGTTGTCGTAAAAAAAAATAAAAAAAAAATGCAACATAACCTTTCGTATCATTTTTCTTCTTATAACATTAAAGTAAACGAAAATAAATCTAAACATTGTGACTTTATCCATTGGCATCCATATTCAATAGCTGCTATCTATTTACTCCACCTGTCTCACAGAGTATATAGTTGTCTGTTTCTAATGAGGTTCTTGGTGGAACAAGGCCTTATATGATTAACAATATATCTGTTATTTCAATTCAGATCTTAATCAGCGAGGGTCTTATAGCTTCAAATTTGTATAATATGGTGGTGTTGTTATTTCATGCGAGCTAACTCCTAAAATAATGGGGTTTTGAGCCCATATGTGCTCTACTATATAGTCTACCATGTCCATCGGGAATGAATGGTATAAAACATTTTGCTGTTCACCCCGCGTTGTCCCATAATTGTGTTGGGGCATATTTATGTTGAGGGCTTTTGTATGAATCCCATGCATTAACCAGACCAGCACAATTCCTTATTCAGACTCAGGTATAATACATTTTCTGGAATAAAAAGATGAAAGTTGAACTTTTCATGATAACTTCTGAATTCAATGATAATCCTTTCCAGAATGCTTTTTTCGTGCAAGTCAAATAATCCTACAACTACAAAAACACATGAATTTAATCAAAATATCGTCGAGATCATTTCTAAAATTGTCCAGAAAAACTGAAAAGGCACAGTCCCAATCAGGCAAGTTCGACTATCCATATATTTACCAACACATTATGCGGCATGATTTCTATATCAACATTAAACAATTTTCGCTTCGTTCAAGGACTAAACATCATAATATCAATGGTCATGAAGCCTTTATTCATCTCACTATTGACATTTGTATTGATCGAGCTCTGACAGAAACCCTTTCATGCGGCCATCAGGTCTGAATGGCATCAAACAGTTCACCATGCGCCACCCATCGCCCCACATGGGTCAAGTCATCAGAACATGTACAATTAGCCTTCAATAACCCTCTCAAATAACTCAAATTCAAGACAGAAACTAGGTTCAAAATACAGTTTAACATAACCGAACAGATATTTTAAACAACACAATACCAAATATACTCAGATATACTCAGCATCTACGATTTTTCAGCCCATTTAGCAGAATGTACTAAATGTGTAGAGCTGCCCATTGTACATTTTCCGATGATCTGACCAACATGGCATTAAACTGTAAACGTCTTTTCAACCAACAATCCACAATAAAGCGAACGCCAGCAGCATGGCCTCATGGGATGCTTTGCTCTTTTCCCTTTTCCAAAGCGAGGCTGAATTTGCGCATGCGCACTGGGATTTGAGGTCACGTGGGTCAGCACGAAACTGCGAGTTGTCACACGAGAGTTGGTGAATGGGGTTAGTAAGAGGGACATTTGAACTTGGGGGCACATGCACGCACGCCCCTGGTGGCCGCGGCTGAAGTATCATGGGAATCTGTAGTGGCCAGACAGTGGATTAGGCTACAGTTGTCTATAGCCCTGATACTTTGTGAGTACAGCAGAACTCTAGATAAAGAAACTCCGATTTAGTATGTAGGCCTAGTAACAATTACAAAATATTTGCACACAATTTGGGTGATTGATGAAATAGATAACGTGGTCAATGAATATGAAATAGGATTTAATACAAATCATCACAGGCATTTCAGCAGGATTACAGATGTAGGGTAAATAACAATTCAAAACTTTGACCATATCGCTAGTGCCTCCAAATAACCTGAAAATACATCGAATTATTCATAATAATAGTGTACTTGTCCATTTCAAATATAGAACAAATAGGCATGCTACACATCTGGTCAGGGGTGTGGGAATTCCTATGCTGTCCCCCTTATTTCAGTGGGTAGGAATAAAAATGCATTTTGTGCATAGTCTGTTCCTACCAGCTGGGAATGTCACATAGGGAAAGATTTCTTTCCTCCTTTTCTACAGGTGAAGGAATTACCGAAAAAATCCTTTTCTTAGCTTATGCAACAGGCCCCAGGACCTCCGGGGTATACCTTGAACTGTATTCATTACAATGTACAAAAAGTAATTATAGTGGTTTTCTCAACGTCTGACAAGTGAATATTCTCAGCATGGCCTTTTCCTTTAACGCAAATATCCCCCCACGATTGACCTTTTCCTTTACAGATTAATAATGTAAGCTAAGCATCATTTTACATATCAACATCACAACTAAAACTATAACCACTATTGAATTCTCTATAGTGTCTCACCTTTTCGATATGCAATTAGTCGGGCACTTCTGAGTCTGCCAGGTCTTCCCGTGAAGAAAATGGCGAAAGGTAGTTAAATGATGAATATAGAAGGCTACATAAAATCATAATATGGGGTAACAGTAATGGTTACGGTTACAGAGAGTTATAGGTACAATACACTCTGGTTATACACTCCTGAACTACTACATTTTGGTTGCGAGTTACAAGTTATATATGTCTGAGTGTCTGACCGCCCCAGCCCCCCACCCCAATGCAAAATAAGTTTTTAAACCTTTTACCCACTATCTGTGACATAGACTATCACACATATGTCGTAAAACTCAAAGTTGCAAAAAAAGGTTTTCTGATATTTAAAAATGTCAGAGTTCAAGGCCGATTCGAACGATCTTAACATTTTAGGAATCTGATAATCTACTATTTTGATGTTTGAAAAAAAATGTAGCAATATTTCTGCCTGGACAATCGCTAGTAGGCCTAATTTAGTTCAATATGTTTGCTTAGAATGTCCTTAGAAACGCTTAGACATTTTCAGTACACAATCTTGAAATTTGTATACCGGTTCATTTTTTTAAAAAAAATATTTCTTTAAAACGGTTTTATTCCTGAAAATTTCACAGTACTGTGATACCTTTCATTATCCATATGACTAAAAGCGCCGTGCACAAAACCGCAAAGATTTACACATGTCATTCCTGTGGGGGAAAACCGTATTTTTTGTCGACTTTTGACTCATTCGTCTGTGACATGACAATATCATGCCTTTCATTCTATCAGTATATATGCTAAGGGTGAAGTCGCCACAAAATGTACAATTCACCCTCACCAATCCTCTCAAAAAACACCACATTTAAGGCCAAAATAAGGTTCAAAATACGGGTTAACATAACTGGACAGATTGTTTTAATCAACGCCATAATGAGCATTTATAAGTAGTCCACAGCAGCGATCCTTTGAGTCGCGCTACTGTAGCATTTTTCTGACGTTGTGTGGACATATTATGCACAACTCCCATAGCTTCAGCATTACGGACATAATCATTTTCTGTTCTTTCCTCATTTTAAGAAATATGAACAATTCTGAAGACCAAGTATCTATCAATAGGACTAAAAGAGTTCACATGTCGACCATAATCGTTAAACCTTTAATGGGGCGATATATCAAGTGATTATCTATGGGGATTGTCTACTTCCGGTCCACACATTGGTACAAGTGCGCGAAAAAATCAACAATAATATGCTCTCTGCTGCCATGACACTTACACGCCCCATACAAAATATACAGATATACCCAGTAGTTATGATTTTTGCAAGTTGAAAAAAATAGATTTTGAGATATCATCTTATTTGGAAAGATGATATCATGTGGATTCATATCATGACATTAATTCAATGAATCTTGAGATATCATCATATAGGAAAAAATGGGATCAGCCAGATTCCAATGGTGGAGATCATTAGGAGATCTAATAAGAACTTCTTTATATTTGCATGAAAAAAGTTAGCTATATTGTTCGATGGCCACTCACTAGTTAACTATACTCCTTAGGACAACCTCCGATATGCATAGGTATATTCGCGGCTCAGTCTTGAAATTTGATATATGTATTCATGCTACTAACAGCGATTAACACCCAAAGATTGAAAACATTCTGCGCAACGGTTTTTGTGGAAAGACTTTTGAAATATATCTTTTTCTCGTGACACATAACAAATATTTACAGCTGCCAATTGTACATTTTCTGATGACTCGCACCACAAACTGCTCAGCGGAGCTCCCCCAGTTTTACACCAGACATGGCTGCTAAATGTCACATTAAATGTTAATCTGTATCCCCTGAGCGACTCACTGCAATTGAGCGATTCATAAAATGTCAACTTCATTATGTTTGCTAATGTTAAGCAATTTTCAGATTTTACAAATGCAACAGTATGCTCTTTGAAGGCCTTGAACGATTGCTGCATGATTTAGTTTCAGTTAAGGTTAAATGATCAAATAGATCATAGTTCTAATGTCAATGTCAAAGGCATGGAGATTCAGGAACTGAATAATAATTAACACAGAAAGAATTCCTATAGTAAGGTGTAATTGTTAAAGATGCGATTGATGAGTCATTAATGAGGCAATAAATGTAGTTTGAGATATCATATTTGAAAAGTTGTGATCAAGCAGATTCCAATGATGGTAAACATTAGGACATCTAATAAGTACTTATAAATTTGTTGATGTATGAAACAATAGTTAGTCAATCACTAGTAAAGTAGTTAAATATACTCCTCAGATATGCATAGCCGTGTTCAATGCACAGTCTTGAAATCTGTATTCATACTACAAGCAGCGCCAAAACACTCCCAAAATGAAACCTTTCTGGCCAAGGATTCCTATGGCAAATCATTTGAAAAATCATATGGCCAATTGTTATGTGTCACAGAGAAAAGAGTGTAAAGTAGTAAGACATGAGTGTTTGATATTTGGAAAGGTAAAGTCAAGCGGCTTCTAACTATATGCTGACATTTCGGAGATCTGATAAGTACTTGTGTTCTTTTCAATGTTTGAAAACAATGTAAGTGATGTTTCTGAGTCGACAATCGCTAGTAAAGTAGTTAAATATATTCCCTCAGGATATCCTTAGAAATGTGTAGATATATTCAGTACACAGTCTTGAAATGTCGTGCATGTATGTATGCAACTAGAAGCGCTAAACACCCAAATACTAAAAACATAGCAGTTTTTGTGGAAAAGACATTGGAAAAAATATATTGTGTTTGTTGACTTTAGACCTATTTTTCTGGGACATATCACATTTTATACTCGAGGTAATTAGATACATGTGCATGTGAATTACGAGTGCTGTCCTGCAATTGTATATATAACGGTCTGTTAAATTGATTTTAATAGATTTTTTTCTTCGTTGGATCCCGAGTATATAGTACTTCGGAGTGGAATATTTGAATAAAGAACGTGAAGGAGAATTGATATTTCATTGAATTTTTCAAGATTTCATGGATTTCTCTTAAAACTTGTTATGGATTTTTTTTATGTTCCGGAAGAATAAGATCAATATCGGCTCTTCATCATACCTATCTAGCCAGTGCTATCCTAATTTGGGAGATAATGAATCTTTGCGCCATGAAAAACAGACAGAAATTAAGCCTTTAGATTATTGGTGACCTTTGGATGGGTCGAGAATGAAGAGAACACAAATTAAATTTTTTGGACAGAAATTAGTTGAACAGGCAGCTTTTCCAATCTTACCAAATTGTCTTTGTCATGACTTACTTATAGGCCTGAATTCATCAATATTCTGATACTGTTATATGTTATAAGAATTTGAAGTAGTATTGATCGAGCGAAAAACAGTCGTCGTTGAGCCTTAATAACCGAAGTCATCATAGGAAAGGATTTGGGTGGGTCCTCTAAATAGAAATAAGGAAGTTTTAGAAGCCCTGTAGCAATTTAAACCCGAAAGAATCCTCCCAAATTTCGGTCAAATGACTTTCAGGTGGGTTGGGAAAGAATGGAAGAAAAGGTAGAAAATATTTTGTTTTTTTACCGACGCTAACTGAGAGTACAGCTTTAAGAGAAGCGTGAAGCAACCAATCCCCCCACCCACCAGCCCCAGGCTTGTGTTCAAATTCAGAAAACGCCCTTGGTTTGTTTGTACAAACCAAAACAAACCAATGCTCTATAATAGCACAACCAACAAGTAGGTGTGGACCACATTCATGCAGTACATCAATGCGGGTACCCTAAACCAGTAGGGAAGTCCTATGCACAGCACGACCATGTGGACAGTGCCTTACCTAAGTGGACATGGCCACTTGTACCCCTCAGGGTACCCTCCCTCCTCCCTCTGTCCACTCTCTGTCCACTGTGGTTATGTCTCATTAACCACGCTTGCCTCTGGCTGGTGGGGATTCCCCTCAGTCACTAGGGTCATCCATCATGGACCTATCTTACAAGGTTAGAGCGTGTATTGCATGTATAACTGTATATTCCCCGACGGCACACTTCTCTCCTTGTTCTCAATTTGGATATCAAGGTGAATAATTGGTCGGTGAGTAGGATGAGTTAATCTGTTTGACTCTCTGAGCAACTCAAGGGATATATCTGAGTCATTGGGTGAATCCGCAGCTAAATCTGTGACTCCGTAGATGTTGTGATGACCCCTTACCTATATAGACCCCATTATTGTGCAATAGGAAGAAAAACTTATGTGGGTCAAGTCGTCAGAAAATGTACAATTCGCCTTGTCCAATCCTCTTAAATAACCCAAATTTAAGACAAAATACATTCGAAATATAGTTCAACATAACCGAACAGACTTTCGGAATCAACGTCTTATCACATATTTAGATTTAGATTTAGAAACTTTTATTATCGAACTCTTGTCGCTTACAGAGGACGGTTCTCCAGCAATGGGAGGTCTCCATGTTCTCTGGTTGGTTTACATTATTATGGAACAGTGAACAATTCCATATATACTTATAACATAATAATTGTTTATGTTCAAATACATGGAGAATAGAAAACTCCCATGCCCTGCACTATTTTCAGTTCTATTCTCTTCTTAGTATTGTAAATGAAAAATTAATCAGATCAAATAAAGATTAAATTAAGTATTGTAGTAAATGCTTTTACCTCAGAACTGTAAAAGATATGTTTTTGTAAGTGTCTAAATATTAAAAATGGTTTTGTAAGTATTACCACTTACTGCAGTATAGCAGTGCTACTTTGTCTCCTAAATCACAAAATAAAACGTTGTTTTCTTCTGACCTTAGCCTAGTGTAAATCTACATTTGCATTTTTGTTAAGATTGGTCAAGATGATTTGTGCATTTTCTGATGCCCTGACCCTATAACTTTATACTGGCCCAGAAAATGACCCAATAGTTGACTAACAAGATCATGCTTTCTTAAAGCTAATATTTAAGGTTCTGCTAATAAAGCTAATATATAAGGTTCTGCTCTGTATTATATTCCCATTATAGTTCACGAACCCCAGGCCTGGCCGCCATTAAATCTCTCCCACCCCCATCAGCGCATGCGCCATCTACCGTTTGATCTCTTATCTTCATCCGGGACTTTATTTTCAAGCACTTCCGACAGATTAACCTCTTACATTGGGCGCTGGCTCAGGGCCTGAAAGTAGTTCCTGCCTCCCCCCCCCCCCCCGACCAAGTCTCTGTAAATTTCTGTCGGGGAATGAGGGGGGGGGGATGTTATTGCTACAACCTTAAATACATGATGTCCTGAAATTAGCAACATCGTGTTACTAAATATAGTCTCCATTCTCATTATGGTCAATCATTGAATTCTTGGATAGTCACAGTGTTCACAAGTTACAGCAACATGATGAATAAAACATAATATACAATTTATGATGTATTTAAAAATCATCTCTCAAAGAATAGATATGTGCGATGTCTGAGATTTATTTTAATCATAATTTTGCGACCCTTTCACAAATTGATTTACACCTGACATACTAGCGTCACAAATGCCTCTAATATTTGTCTGTTACAGAATAAATAAATAAATGAATAAATAAATGTAAGTTCCACGAATGTCAATAGGTTTTAGGGTTTATGCAAGAAGGATTTATGCCCCCTTTAATACCCCCCCCCTTTCCTGAATTTTCCCCTTCCGCCACAGTTTGCAGTGCCCCCTACCCTCACTCCAATCAACCACCAGTGTCCCGTGAAATCACGCCGGTCAGTTTATCGCGAGATTAATCAGTGGCACAAGAATCTCCGCGAATCTCTGAGAACTGTAAGTGGACAGCAATCAGATCGAATAAAGATTAAATAAAATGTCCGCCAAGCCTTGGAATGCCACAAGGTGACTTACTTGACCCATAGCTCAACCCTAGCAAGAATATCAATTTAAATCCATCCCTCTTCAAATATCCACTTTTTTTCCTTTCCTCATATAAAAACCTCTTACTTATCAGAACGATAAATCTCAGAAGACATCAATCATTTCAGAAAGCAGTTCTAAAGCATTCTTGATTGTAAGAAAGGAATTGTTTCGGAATTGGTTTTTTATGAATAGATTTGTGAAATTTGTATTATAATTGATTCTAGTTGAGTGCGATTATGTCTCAGGGTTGGGGGAGTAAGGAGGAAGGAGCATGAAATAGATACAGAGACCTGTCAGTTTCCATGACAACTTGATTTATGACCGTCAAGCTTATCCGTCCTCCTACAGGGGCGTAAACACGATAAGGGGAGAGGGTAATTGCTGGTGGGTATAGGGCGGCAGGAGGGGGGGGGGGACAGGAGGGGTATAGTGATCCCCTTCCTAAATCTCCCAATATATTGTTATAGTTTCTCTTATTTATTTCTACTAATCTTGAACCCTAAAATAATGGTTATTCCTTTGATAGTGTTTGTATGAGGCAGGAGGGGGACAGGGGGGGGGGGGAGGGGGAAGGGGGTAGTGGCCTACTTTCTAAATCCCCACCAAATACTATTCTACTTTTTGCTATTCATACCTGAAAATGATAATAAGCGAAACATATCAGGCGTGTATAGCTTTCATAATAAAAAATGCAAAAAAAATGAAAATCTCGAACTGTAAATGGTGGTTATTCCTTTGATAAAATATTCGGATGAAATAAAGTATTAAGACGAAATAAAACTGTCCACGCCAACTGCTAAGGATTTCTCCATCCTTATAGCAAATACAATTTAAAAGTACTTATTTTTGTACCAACTGTGGGAAGTTGATAGATTGATAGAACACATTTTGCGACATACTACTGATATCTTGAAAATACAGCCCAGATTTTTATTTAAAAAATCCAACCCCAGCTAAGGACAGTAGGGAATGAGGGGACGAAGGGACGAGAGGGGATCTGTGGTCCTTCCTTATATGAAACTAGCAAAGTACCCGTCCTCGGGACGGTCACCCTCTCTCCCCACATTTCTCCCTCTCTGTCTTTTCCCTCCGCCTCTTCTCTGTCTCTCATACCTGTTTTTCTCTCCCAACCCCATCTCCAATTCCCCCTCCCCTCTCCCTCCCCTCTTCCTCATGCTCCCCATCCTCGCTTTCTCTCCCTCCCCTCTCTCCCCTCTTTTCCCTCCCCCTCTTCTTTCCCCACCCTCTCCCTTTTTTCACTCCATACCTCCCCCCACTCCCCCTCTCCAATATGGGTAGGAAAACCTCCTCTTGAATCCTGTTTGCCATTTGTTATTAGCCTCATTTCCCGAATCCCGCAGTTTTCAATTTGCAATCCCGTTTTTCTATTTGCAATCCCTACCTGGAAAAACTATGCCAACATGGTCACCCTTTCCCAAATTCCACAGGCTCTTTTAAATCCCAAATCCCAACATAAAATAGGTCCCAATCCCAGTTCCCAAAAAGGTATTCTCTACCCTTGTGGGAAATGACGTAGTATCTCACAGGGGCTTTCCCAGGCTATAAATAGAGTGTGGAGATCCCAATTTAAAAAAGGCTTCAAAATCACATTTTCATCCCAGATACCTTCACAAACCACATGTAATGTCGTCCACACAGGATCGACGGACCTGTACAGACACAAAAAACAGATTCCCAGAATATGCGTGACAAAAAATCCTTCTAGAGCTTTATATTAGATACTTGAAACTTGATTTTCAATTTAGTAGCAACATTTCATTAGATTGTGATGCTTTTCTAAGCTCATACTATCATTTTATATTATTTATAAATGAAAACGGCATAGGGACACATTATTCCTGCATCAAGTATACAACAGTTGTTTTTTTCTGTTTTACCTTTTTTACCAGGACTAGATCACCGCAATGGTGGTCTTCCTCTAATACCTGGGGGGAGGGTGTTCGAACCCACAACATGTCCATGCTACTGGGCCAGCCCAGCGCTTTACACCACTTGGCCATACCACATTCCCGCACACTTTGATGAATTGAGAAAATGATTGTTTTCTATGAATATAGGTACAAAAATACATAACAACAACATCCTCATTATATTATTATAAGACTTTTCATTATCATCATAGATATATAGAAATGGAAGTATGCTTCTACCAAGGTTGCTAGGAACATGTAAAATAGCATAATATTAATATAATTATTAACATTAGAGTTGTGACCAACATTGTCTCTTTAAAATGAACATTGAATAATTACCACCTGACTTCTATAAACTCTGCTTAACTTAGTGGTAGTCACTTAGCAACAACAATATTCGAATGAAATAACAGAAATCTATTATTTATTCTACATAACTCTTACGAATATAGACACTTTGGTCCTTTCTCGATTAATTTATTTTACTCTTTTTAGTTGTCTACGAACATACTGGAAGTCATTTTTCGGATGTCTGTCTCCTTTTTGTACAATGCCTTTAGGTAAAAATAAATGACACGTTGAATTGACTAGGAGAGAACCCACCCCCATCATTAGTACAAGTGTAATTACGCCACAGTGACTTGTGGCACTGATGTACTCACAATCAGTGGATTGCCAAGTGCAAACCTCTAAATACACGAGGATGAGTCGAGGAATAGCACTTTTTACTTCTTTATCCAAGACTTGCCGTGCGAACTCGCACTAATTCCAGATTTCGCACTCAGAGTAATAAGATTCGTGGAAGCCAGGAGCCAAACCTAGTAATACTGTGGGGGACCTAAGGGTTTGGACTATATGGCATAACGCCGCATTCTCAGTTAATATCGATCAAAATCTGAAGATTTTCCATTTCTGTTCCATTATATTGTCCTGCCAATGTGAAAGTAATTTTGACTAGGGTTTTGGAGGATTTCAGCGTGTTCCATTGCTGCAGGGCTTCATAGAAGGCCACATCTATATTTAGCTTCAGTTGTATAGGTCGAAGATTGAGTAAATCTGGCAAGATCTTATTTTTTTGTAATAGTAGAGAGTGCAGCTTTAAGCATGTTAGAAAATATCCAACAGAGTACACATGCTTTCCTATTTTGAGTGTCATACATTATACCTTTCTAGCGGGTAATATGGAACGCCATGGGCTACATCATTGGCGCTTATACCACAGCTTAAATTGTGGTATGGCTTGTGTATCACATCGTATAGCTGGAAGTGAGTGTCGCCATTAATTTCCATATAATTTTCACTATTATTTCCCCCAATAAATATGGGGAAAAGTATTATAAATACAAAACTACCCTCGGGCAATCTCCAAGCTCCATATCACACTTAAGCTATGTCATTTCGTTAGTTCGCTTAGTATAGCGTTTATGAAGGAGATTAATATATCAAGAATTGAATCTCTGATATCAAGAATTCAGGAGTAAACACACCGATGGCGTTGCATAGAGCACTGTAAACATGTTGCATGAATCATATGAAGGTTGAACTGTATTAATGAGTGACTCACTAATAAAGCATACCCCCTCTCAACCTTCCCCTTTCCCTTTCTCTTTCCTGCTCATTCTCCGGGGAAATTATTTAGGTCATCACCACAAGTACCCATTGCTCCCAATTAAGTATCAAACGCAATTGTAACTCTACTCTTGATTGATGTAATTAGATTGTATCTTATTTACTCTTATGGAATGAGACACACGCAACATGCACATTACAGAGTCAATACTCCAGTCATTAACTTTGGTTAAAAAAACCCAAACCTTTAACAATTTCCCAATTAACCTAAAATAACGCCATTTAACATGATTTATGATTTTTCGAAATCAATGCCTGTGATTTCTTAAATGTTTGAATTCTGAATGGTAGTTTTGCTTTCATTTTGAAATAAAATCCTGTTCATTGTCAGGTGTTTTTCAAGGTAATTTGACCTTTTCCAAGTTTTTCAACAGTTTTGGGGAAACACAAGACTTTGACCTTGAAATAACCCGACATTCATCCAAGGTCAAGTTTTTGATTTGATATAAGACCCATGGTATTACAATTTTTACTAAATAATATATTCTAAACATTCCAAGAACGCTGTACTCACCTTAAGGTGATGAAGTCAGTAATCAATCAGCAACTCTACAGTGATTGACTACCGAAAACCGGTACATGTATGAATTATTGTTACACAGTATAAGGACATGCTATAAGACCATCTACTTATTATTTGAATAGTACTTTTTGGTTGAAGAATGATAATTTACTAGGTATGTCTGAGTATATTTGGTATTGCTTTGTTTTAAGCCATCATTTTAGTTATATTGAAGTGCATTCTGAACACGAATTTAAATTGGGGTCGTTTGAGATGATTGGCACAGGCGAATTGTACATTTTCTGACGCTCTGACCCATTAATAAACCTAATAAACTCTCTAAACAGATTCTGTTTATGGAAGATGGTCGTGTTATGCGTTAAGGTATATGTGTTTTCACCTTTCCTCTATAAATGTTGACGTTTATCATGGATATCAGAAAAAAACACATAATAATGTGAAGTATAAAATATATATGATAGATATTGCCAGTCGCTAATGATGTTGGAGGCGATATCTCTAACCAAACTTTTTATACTTCAGTTGTTAATGGAGACGTCAGGAATCCATTTTGGATGAGAGAAAAAAGTATTAAAAAAACAAACCCTGAAGCGGTTTTGAGGGATGGTGGGAATGTAAGAGTGTCCTATACTCCTCATCTATCCTTAGAAGGAAAGAGATGCTTTACTTTGAGAAGCGAGGAAAAATGACGAGCTTTGCAATGAAGTTGTTTTAAGATAGCAGACGACATGACAGAGCACTCTGTTATTCTCAACTCACGTTACCTAGCAACCCCCGGGAGTCGTCGTCTCTCACACGAAAGTCTCGCTCTCTCGAGATTCCACGAGAGCCGACGATGGCAGACGACCATAGCAAAGTCTTTTACTTTTCCCGCCAAAAATCAAAACAATATAATTAACTGGAAACAGACGAGATTCAATCTCGCGGGGAGTTAATTAAGTTCCCTTGTCTCGCACAGTCTCGTCCTACCGAGATGCAGCGAGACAGTTTAAGAACGCCCCCTGGGGACAATCAAAGCTCACGAGAAATCACTCGTCGGCGTCCCGAGAGGGGGCGCAAGTGGCAGTCAGAAGCCACAGAGGACATATTCACCTCCATTTGAGAAAAAGATGGCCGACTTTTCAAACCCAGAGCGCTATTAATGTGTGTGTCGCAAAGCTGATAAAATACAAGGGTGACTTCAGCCCTGAACCCGGTTTCTCCTCCTCCTGAGATACATCCTTTTGTGATGACAAACCCCCTTTATACTCCTCCTTTTGTTTCTAAATCAATACATTCGCTACTGTTTGCCGTAACAATATTCCTTTCCTTGCAATCATACACTCTTAGAACTACTATAGAAGTTCTGTATGGAAACAGCTTGATAATATTTTTCTCTTTGCTCATAATTATAAGACCATCAGAGCAGTCGGAATTACTTGTGTTCTTATTTGAATTCTTTATTTGAACCATGAAAGCAAAAAGGCTGTGCACATTTTTATACAAATTCAGTTCTTCCTATTTGCGTCTTACAATAACATTAACGCTTTTAATAGACATTATCATACCAATTCATGAATTCATCTTTCAATTTGATTTTACCTAGTTTTTCTCTGTTATAGAAAGAAGTGGTAATATTCATTTATAAGTTTTAACTTCATCGTTCTATATAAGACCGATACACTCGGAACATTAATTTTTGTCATTATATAGCTTACAATTACATTTTTCTATTCTAATCGTACTTTCATGTATGAGGTTGGTTATTGAACGCTTTTCATGTGGCAGTAGCCTACAATACTTACTCGGTTATCAAACGTCAGTTTTCCTTAGTTTTCGATATCAATACTTTCAGATTTGGAGCTTTGAGTTCATTTTAAGACTGCTTGGAAACCCTTGGAACCTGCATTTCTATCAGTGCGCATCAGCCTCACAATCAGCCACCAATCCTGCATAGCAATAGTAATAGTAATATTGACCAATCAAATCAATCGTTAGCTCACCAAGGTATAATTGCCTTTGGGGCAGAGAAAGAAGCGAAAGAAGGCAATGAAAAAGATGGCGTCTTTGGGCTTAAACTGATTGTTGGCCTTTGCTTCTGCCTTCTCTTCAAAGCACCTGTGGAAATGCACAATTTACTGACTAATAGAAGCCCGCTCCTAATTATTCCACTTGGTTTATGAAGGCAGTCGAGCGTGGCTGACTTTGCATGGGGCGAGCGCTCGACCGTGAAGAATATCTCATCTTCTGGACACAAAACGCGCACGCGCAGACCGCCTCGGAAGGAAGACAGACTCTGTAGAGACTAGAGGGAGGCTAATAGAGAAATTAATTTTGTGAAATTACTTTTATAGGGTTTTATATTTCTCAGAGTGAATGAATGAATGGCTGTTTGATTGGGGAATGGGTGGTTAATATGGAATGGAGTCTATTCATACCCGGTAATAGTTTACTGTGATTTGTGAAGTTGGCAGTCTAGAGCTAAAGATTGTTCTTGAATTGATTGCCATGAATTGCTCTGTAAATCTGTTCTCAGTTGTATCGAAAGAAATCTGACCAAATGTACTCATTGTTTGATCTATAGGACTGAAGTTATCGATATACTGCTGATGTTAATATGTTTATACACGAGGTTCCCGCCATTTACAATGAATATAGTACAGTGGCTGGGAAAAGACTATAACTTCTGTGCTTCAAAGCAATCTTCAAAGGAATTCTTCTTGTTTTTAGTTTTCCTGATTTTTCCTGCGAGATTAGATTTTATATTTCCTCAATTCTTACTAAGATTACGTTCAATTACTCAATTACCCCGGGGGTATTTTCTTATTATAAATTTAAGATATCTCTTCACTCTCATTACTTCTCACAATAGTCAAAATATAGGAACATATATATATATATTGGTAAAAATATGCTCTCAGGCATCGGGTAGATAAAGCTAGGAAAAGGTTAACCTTACTTTGAGGGCCTTTTTGATCTACTACTTACTGTGTCTACAATTAGTAGCATAGGGGAATGAGGCGTTGTCCCAGGGCCTATTTTTTCTATATGGGTCAGGTCGTCAGGAAATATACAATCGGCAGCTCTACACAACCCTACTACATTAGGCAACAAAAATAATAACTAATATAGGTAGGTATGTTTGGTATTGTGTTGAATCAAAGCAGAAGGTGCTAATCAAAGTCATGCTGTTGTCTTTGTTCTATCAATGTGTAAATGTTGGGTGAGATCCTCCAACGTTTTAGCCAAATGACTTTGAGATGGGCAGGGGAAAAAAGGAACAAAATGTAGAAAATCTTTAGTCTCTGATCGCTGTTAACTAAAAATGAAACTTTATGCAGCAATGTCTAGTGGTTGATCGAAAAAGTGGAGCGAGGATATTTAAAATAGTGGTTGATATGTGAATATAAGATATCATCAACAATTCAAATAATGCTTTCTTTATTTGTGTTCACATTTCTCCATATTACCAGGGAGCTCAATCTATATCTGGGTCAAGTCGTCAGAATATGTATGTAGAATCGGCAGCCCTACACATTTAGTTGAAAATGTTAAAAATCAGTGATATCTGGATATCTGGCATTGGTTTGATTAAAAAAAACTCTATTCAGTGATGCTGAACTTTATTTTTAACCACATTTTTAAAGACCAATTGTACATTTCCATGCAGGCGATTTCAGCCATATATGTTTCTTAAAGTATTTCTTTTAATATATAGGTAAGGCCACTACAATATTTAAATATAACTTTAAGAAAATACGAAATATCCACCATGGATGTTTTAGTGCGTTGCCTTCCTGATAATACAAATGAAAAGAATAATAAGTCCGGTGCTTTCTGTATACTCGATTTTTGAATGAATCAATTTAGAACCCGAAAGTTCTACAGAAGTCTACAAAACCCTAAAATCTAGTGTAAATACATTCAGGGCTTAATCAAAGCGGTACCCATGTGTTCCCTTCTCGTTCTGATTAGCCAAGTGAATATTTAATCACATCTCCTCACCTCCCGCCATTTACAAAACACTCCATTTAATTTTCTCCTTGTCCCTGCGTCTGTCGGTCGTCCCTTCTGCGCCACATAGCGGACAAATCTGTCAACTTGTGACTGACGACCGGATACGCCCGTTTTCTTCAAAGACAGAGGGCGCTACGAGCGTCAGTGTCTCCCTCAAGCGACTACAATAGAAATGTAGGTCACGTACAGATGTCGTCTGCTGAGTCGTTGCCATGGCAGCCGCCATCTTTAAATTGATTGATTGCTTTGTAAGAATATGTGTGAGTGGCAAAAGAGTAAGACGGAAGGTTTTTGGAATCATTGAGAGATTTGTCTCAATATAAGGAGTTGTCTGTGATCAAGATGTCTAGATATACTTTCTTCTTCTTGACATGACGCCCATTTTTAAGTATTTCATCATGAGTAGAAGAATTTGTCATGAGCAAGGGCTGTATTCCAGGGAAGAAAATTGACCAAGAAATTCCTTTTTTTAATTCTAAGTGAATGTTAGATTCCTGTACACAAAACAAAGAAGAAATGAGAGGTTGTGGAGAATGTTATTTTTTGCGATTTAATGAATTGTTTGAAGGTTTCAAATTGTTATAAAAAGCATATGTACTTCTGTAATTAAACATTACGATGTAAAGAATTACTTTTAAGTTCCAGTTCTATTTTTAAGATGTGTTATATGCACCTCATCCCATGTCTAGAATGATTTATGTAGATTCATACTTCTCAGTCTTCCCCCTTTTCTCCTATTTCTCTTTCATATAAAATCCTAAAATTTGGCGTCTAATTGAGATACTGTTGAAGTTTAACTGGGAATTGTATCTTGGATATGATTATTAATAAAGAGTTCATCAACTCCACTAAAAACGAAAAAACGAACTAAGAATCTGTCATAAGTGAGATCTGTATTCCAGATAAAGGTGACCAAGAATTTACTTTTTAAACTATAAGTTAATGTCAGTTAATAAAAGTTAGAAAATGGGAAACGAACACCAATGCCATTTACATTTAAATAAATCACAGTTGTTGACAAACTTGGTTTAGTTACTGGCTGTGTATCAGATCTAAGTTTGTAATCTGACGAAGTTCTCATTCATTTGTAATTCGTTCATATTTCAAGTTTGACATTATTTGACGTTATTTCATCTCCTCCATTGACTGAATGGCCTGATACCACTCCTCTAAATATACCTCTCAGCTTAAAAGATTGTATGAATGGTCCAAGTCAAAGGTATCGTGCCTCCTTTCCTCTAATCTACCTCCCTGCTGATATCCTTTATTGCATGTCAGGATACCTCTCCCTCTAATCCACGTCCCTGCTTATAGCATTGGGTGAAAGCTGAGCTAGTTAGACCTCTCCCCCTAATCTAGACAATATCGCTAACATTTTCGCTAAAAAAAATAATATTGGTTGCTATTGAACTTAAATAATCAAGCACAATATTTAAGAACTTGTCTTGTTGTATAATAATTATAAGATAATCACAATACACGTCTTATATCGTAGAGTGTATTCTATATTGTAGGATTTGCCCTTAATCTTAGGAAATATCCCCATCTTTCTGTTAATTCTGTAACCGACATATCAAATATGTAGACGGACTGCAGGCTATATATATATGCGTTCCATTTTGTGACCCAATAAAGCTTTCTATTTGATGTCCTAATCGTCCGATATCGTGGCCTCATATTTCCTTATATCTGATGGGACGCTAAGAGGGCATAAGAATGCAGTCGACGCCTCTGAAACGCCAGAAACTAGTCAATTTCCTCCCACAAATGGAACAATTTATATAATGGTTGCCAATCTTTGCCTCCCTTCCCCAACAGGTGTCGCTGATTGATAGCGGGCGATAATATGAGAAGAAAAGGAGCGGAAGTGAGAATGGCGGGCCACCTAGCGGTAATGTCTCCCTCGTGGGGCAATAGTCACATTACATAGGTTATAGGTTTTTACCATCCTGGGTTCATTTAGGGCTGGGTCAAATCGCTTTTGAATGAATGAATGAATGCTTTATTTGAGACTGCGGAAAATGGTTACATGATTCTGAAAAGGGCTTTTAAATTAAGAAAAGAAACAATTGCTTTTTTAGTTTTCATTTATTTAGTTTCCCAATATAAATGCACTTTCAAATATGCTCCTGACATGTTTATAAGAGCTACACATTTAGTAAATTCTGCTAACTTAGGCTTAATTTGGGTTATTTGAGAAGATTGGTGAAAACGGCCTGGTAACTTTTTGACGATTTCATCCGTATATATATTGTATACCATCTTTTGTCAATATAACGTGAATAATCGTCCCTTATGAATCCAAAATGAATTAATTGTTGCAAGAGAGAGAAAATATTTATGTGTTAGGCTTGTATAATTGATGTATATTACAAAATTATGTGTTTTCCCCAATTGCAAAATGATTGGAATTATTAATAATGTTGGAATTTTGTGGTAGTTAATTGTTATCGTGTAATAACTTGGATAACAATTTTTGTTATCCCCATTTGATCAGACCTTTTAGCTTTATATTTCATAATTGTGTCTTTTATATTTTTTAGTTGTCTGCTGTGCTTGCAGTGTTTATAAGTCGGATTATGTCCATACACCCGGTGTATGAAAACACAGGTGCTCAGGAAATGCGAAGAGAATACAAATGGAGATGAAATATTGTCCACACACATGGCACAAAAATGGCACAAACCGAGCATAGAACAAATGAAGGGAGGAGAGAAAACCGATAGAAATAATCAGACAAGTGGACAATTTGTCTGGGTAAACAGGCATTGTTGAGTTTGGGCCAGTTAATGTCTTCTGTGATGAACATATTGTAGAAAGTTCTGCTGAACACCGTGCTTTTGTTAATGAGTCTATATGATGAATTCCTCGCAAACTTTGCTTTGAAATAAATCGCATTTATAAATCGAAGTTATGAATAAGGAATATTAAAATTGACTCTTCAAAGAAGGGGATATCCCGGGGGGGAAATTGACTCTTAAGAATTATCAGAATAATAAGTAAAAATATGAGGAAGAGGAATTAAAATCTTTTAATAATCATTATTTTAATACTCACCATTTTATACTCTAATTGTTGAGGCATTTCAAATATGCTGGTTACTATTATGCCAATACATGAAAAATATTAATTTTATTATATTTGGGTAACAGCGTCCACAATATTTACATTTACATAACTATGTGAACTATGTGTTGGCAATTACTTCTTAGTACACATTGCAAATTACAAAACTGTGAAAAACATTATATTTCTACTTTTCTATTTTACTATTTTACTTAATGGATTTTTCTCCCAATCAAAATAAGCATGACGCTGAAATGGCCGTGGTGGTTAGCACAATAATAATGGAGAACTTCAATGGGAGAAATCATTACAATAAAAGAACTGGTCTTTATCCAAATGCACGGAGGGGAGACCATATGGCAGTGCTCCCACTATAAACGTCCAAATCACCTCTTAGAGCTCTCACGCATGCGCCGTCATTTCCCGCCAAAATCCCACACCCAGACGACAATTAAACCAACCGGAAGCAAACCTTGAAAAGAGCGGAAGTCGGAGTCCCCATAAGACGACTGTGTTAGTACGCAGGACCGGAATTTGATGTGTCCAGAGACACCTGGTGCTGACGGGAATAACTAGTCAAGGCGCATGCGTGAAACGTGGGTCAAAGTTCGATGGAAACAAAACGATGGTAGGAAGTACACTGTGCATGTGCGCGAGCTAACATTACATTGGACGTTCATATTGGAGGTCATTGACTCTCAAAGTAGCAGTTTTTCATCAGCTATAAGCCCGGAATTATTAGCAAATAGACAGCTTGGGTGTAGAGTATCAGGAATAGGTTCCCCCAGGAGATACAACATTAGCGTCAGGTTACCTTGGCGACAGAGGTAGATTTGGGTGATAATAGAGGCAGTGAATTATTGAGGTAATTATGTGGGACTTAGAGGCTGCGTGAGACGTCTGATGAGGGAGAGAACTGGTGTGTTAGAGCTTCCTTATGTGCTAGTCTGATAATTCTATTATGTCTTATCCTATTTGCCACAAATTTGCCTCCTCTTCTCTTCTGATTCCCACTCTCCAACCAAGGAGGTTAATTTATACTCTATCGTACCAGTGTGGTATACATCTACAAAGGGAGTAACATCTTTTAGTTTTCGAAATATAGAAAAATCACTCAAGTCGTCATCTTCGATTTGTCATTTTATTGTCCAATATTTCGCCCTTTAGGGGGGGCTTCGTCAGGGACAGTGATCATAATGAAGAAGGTTGCTACTTATATACAATAATGTGTTATACTACGACACAAAATGTGTTGAAAATGTGTTGAGAATGTGTAAGAGTAAAATTGATGGGGATTGGAGGAGGGGAATTGATGTGAAATTGAGAATTGAATAAAGGAGTGTTGTTTAATTACTTAGGTTTTAAGTTGATAAAAAATTTTTTAATATATATAATATAGTATGAGAACGGGACTATAATTTTAAGCCCGTTTGGTTTAAGGTATTATCTAGTTGATAGGTCGAATCTATAATTTTAAGTTCGACATGTGCTTTTAAGCTTACTTTAATAGGGGGGCAAGTTAGTCGAGCTCCAGGTAGCCAGAGTCATTCAGGAATTGTCCAAGGACTCTGGCTGCTCTGCGATCTAAGATTCTGGTTATTTGGTACAAGTGAAAGAATAGTTGGTTGAGTTCCCGGCGATCGATCCTTAGTTCCTCTTCACGTGCCTGTGCGTTGTTGAGTGTAGGTACAGTGACGGTGTTTGAAGAGTGTTTGGCATTCTCATTTTCAACCGTGATACGCAAATTCGGTACCTTTTCGTCTTCTGAGTTGGTTGTGGGGGGTTTGGTGGGTGAAGACACAGGGGGTGTGCCTTCCTTTCTGGGGGAGGTGGGGCAGGTTTTAGATGGTGTCTTGTCCTGCGAGTGGGTGGTTGGGTTGGGGGTGGCTGGGATGGGACTAGGGGGTGGTTGGAGGTCCGGCATCTCGTTGTCCATGTTGTTAAGGGAGAGGTTAGATAGTTGGTCAGCCATTATGTCTTCAGTATGTGGAGTGATAGTTCTCTCCACAAAGTCTGGTTCGTCGGTGTGCTTGAAGGAGTCTTCGAGTTTCTCCAACATTGAGCGTTTGGCAGGGGTTGGTTTGTAAGTGGCATCTTGGTTCTTGGGTTTGGGGTCTTGGTTTGTGGGCTCAGATGGGGTCTTTGGATGGGAACGAGGGGTTGGTTTTAATGATTGTGGGCGGGAGGTCCTGTTTTCCTTGTAGGTGGAACGGCTACGATGTTTGGAACGAGTGAGGGAATGGTGATGTCTGCTCCTTTTCGGGAGGGGGGGGGGGGGGCTGCTTTGGTGCCTGGATCTGTGTCTGTGGCGGTTGGTAGGGGGTCGACTGAGGCTCCTCTTCCTTCCCTCCTTGTGGGTGGAAGACGAGGAATTCTGTGATATCAAAGTCGTCATCTTCATAGAAATCTTTTAGTTTTATTACTTATTTAGTAATTATATATATATAGGGTCGCCAAATAAAAGACTACAAAACTACGAACATGGTCGTTTTCAGTTGAGTTGCCTCAATCCTTCAACTATTAATTATATATATATATTTAAAAATCTTATTCCCAATTGGATGTTTTTGTTTAGATACGCCAGGGAGTTTAATTTGGCCTTAAGAGAAATGCTATTTTCCAAGTATCTAACGTTGACAGGATTACTGAGCATTGGTTGAATATAGTCAATGCAGTGGAACGTTATTAGTCATTGCAATGGGAACAATAATGATATCAAAATGGTTCAATTAAAATTCGATTATTCTATTTGGAAGTTGAGTGATGAATGAGGTCTGTTACGAGTTCAGTCTAGGCTCTAAGTTGAGAGAGTCCCTTTAAACTGAGGGAATGTCTCTCGTTGCAAACCGCAAAATGCCATTATATATAATATATGCCGGGAAAGCAATAAGCACAATAGGCGTCCAATCACTGACATACCATTCTTATCAGACCCGCATGAGAGCCTTGACTGAGTTGTCTCTGTTATGTACAGTAATGTCTCACTAATTCCATGTTTTTTTACGTGTTTATTGACATAGAAATTTCGCTACTGCGATACGTTTCATTCAGACAATATCATAGCAAATATAGAAGGCGTTTGAACCCTTCCCAAGTTCACAATGACCTTCAACAACACTCAGTCAAGGTCAACACCTCAGCCAATTGAAGGTCGTTTAAAACATCTATGTCATCATGAGTAATATCCAGTGTAGTTCATATTCCCCTCACGTGTGTCTCTTCATGTCACTAGTGGCGCCATATTGTATCATCCGGGTCTCCATGGCCCTCTGGTGGTGAGTAAGTGAGTTAGGGCTATGGGCGCACTGCATGTTGGGAGTGTTTGGAGACACTTCATACTTCCGGTGTCATTTATACTCAGGGTAAAGGTGGTTGATGGTTGATATGGGTTTGTAGTGGACTCTACTGGAATCGACAGACTTAAAAGATGTCTGTATAGTCCCGCCTCCCCAGACAATTTCTCATCATCATCCACAACATGTAATAATTGTTTTTCCTTGAGATAAACTAAAATAGAAGAGAGGGTCTCAAACACGACTGACAGAGACAATTTTGTTCGATGTTTTTGTTGAGGCCTATTTGCTGTTTTTGATTTGTGCATAATTCGAGCACATGAAATAAATAATGGCAAATTAACCCACCATATAATCTGGTAGTATAAAGATGAATATAATGTAAATGCGTTTCACGTAAAATCGGAGTATTAAAGCCAGGGCTATGGCGAGCTACTTTATCCCCCAACAATATGTGAAATAAAGAATTTAATGTGATGTGCTATAGGTCGGGCCATTATTACAGTGTATCAGATATTAAAGCTGCATTCCCAGCTACTATGACAAAAAATCTCAGCAAATTTACACATAGGACTGAATTTATTCATATTTTTCTGATGTCATAATGTTTATACAAGAATATGAAGTGGAATCAGCTTAAAGAAAATCAGCGCCGATGAGCAATGATAAATGGTGCCACTGCAGAGTTGGTGGCTCAACTAAATATATAATTGGACTTTTATAATATTTATCAATCCATCAATAAATCACTTGGAAAAATATCAATTTTGCGAACTATGTGTCATTTTTCACATATGTAGAGGCACTTCTTTCCAAATATTGTTATAGTTGTAAAATATTTAACAAAGCATACAGGGAGTCAAGGACATCTTAGTTTAGGAACAAGAGCTGTAGACATCTTGATGTGAAGTGAGTTAATTACGAGTGTTTTACGGAAATCTCTTTCTCTCAATTAATCAGGGAGGATAGGAACAGAGAAGTGAGGGGCGAAGATGTCAGGATAGGTTGGGGGAGTGGGTGTGGGAAGGAGGGGAGGGTGTGTGGAGGTGATTTAGCAGATCGTGTTCACTTGTATTGTTAATTACATTAGTCATTCACATATTCAGTACTCACAGATGTTGTAGGGTGAAGGCGGATGTCGGAAGGACGTGGAGGAGGAGAAGGAGGAGGAGTGGGAGGAGGGGATGGAGGAAGAGGTGGTGGACGAGGAGGGGGGATGAGGTGGTGGACGCACGAGGAGGAGGAAATGGAGGAGGGGGTGGAGATGGAGAGTAAGGAGGAAGTAGTGGAAGAAGGGAAGGGGGAGCAGAGGCGATGGAAGAAGGGAAGGGGGAGAAGGAAGAGATGGGGGACGAAGGGGGAAAAGAGGACGAGTGGGATATAGGAACATTGGTGTTTATGTGAAAGTTTCAATGGGGGGGGGGGGGCAGCAATGAGGTGAGGTGAGGTGTGGTGGATTTTGTGTCTGTTTTGTCCACAGGCCAGCGGGAAGTTTCTGCATGGGCTGTGTCTGGTTTGTGTTGTTCATTTTGGAGTAGGTATTGTGGTGTTGTTTTTTGGCATTTTTTTGGTGGATTTCATTTTTCCGGCCAGCGGGAAGTTACTGCATGGCCTGTGTTTACTTTGGGTGCAGGTTGGGAGTTGGTGAGTGTGTGTGTGTGTTCTAAGGTCAGCGAGAAGATTCTGCTTGACATGTTGTGATTTATTATCATTGGAAGAGGAAACACGGGAGGTGGGGTTTAAGTAGGAGGAAGACGTAGCAAGAAATAGCATTCTTCCTGTTCTACGCAGATAAACCTATAGATATTTGTGATCTGAACGATTATTCAAAAGACACAAAGAATGATAATTTTCAAATGTTTTCCCCCACAAAAACTTTTTGTAGGAATGATCTCAAACTTTGGATGTTTGGCGCTATTAGTAATATCAATACTATGTACGTAATTTCAGGAATGAGAAACCTTATATCATATTTCATGTACTGAGTATATATTCTTGTGTGTCTAAGTCATCCTAATAAGTTAATGTATTGCCGTGCATTCCTAGTGATTTTCCACCCAGGAATATCGCTAAATCTTTCCGAAACACTGATATAACTCTTTTTTTGCGATTGTAGACCCAATTTTCTGTAACACATAGCACTATTTTGCTACCTTCAGGTCTCATATAACACATCTATAAAATTGGGATGTTATACAAACCCGGGGATTCCAAAATTAGCGATCATAAGTATGAGAAATAAATAAAAGGGATCATTCATTTATTGAACGTGTATCTAGCTGTGAAGTACCTATCACTTTTAATCACAACAAATCTCTCTAAAAGATTTATGCTAATTGCTCTACTAAACCTGACAATACCTATTCCTCCGGGGTTCCCTTACGTGTCTCACCGCCCCTTACGGACCTCACCTGGGGTGTTCTAGAATCAGGTCAAAATTAATCATTATTCTCCATAAATCTTCTGAAGGTGGCGCTATTCCCTGGAGGTGTTTTATGTAGGTGCCGCTAGGGGGAGACAATGAAATATACCCCCTCTGGTGGCGGAGGTAAATATTACTCTTGGTGTAATTAGGACATGACCTACTGACCTATAATTTATGTTTTTCTCATTTGCCGCAGTGGGGGCGGTTTGTCCCTACCAGGCCAGTCATTATTCATTCATCCACTGTTCCCAAGTTGAATCTGATGGAATACAGCCTACTCAATAAGCCCCAGCCGAATTCTAGAAATTTATTTATTATTAGTAGTAGAAAATGAAAATAAATTTACAAATTATCAAAATCATGTGCTTTGGTTGCAAGGGCGATTTAAGACCGAACTTTTTAAAGTCTAGTGTTACTGATATGAATATATTTTCTCTTAAAAATTAAAGAATAATAGTTCTTAATAATTTTAAGATGTTAGTAGAAATGAATACATTCCAAGATACTAGTAGAGAAAGTAGAAAACAAATTTTCTTCACCAAAGCAAGGTAAACAACAAGCAAACTTACATTGTACACGCTTTGCTAAATTTTGTCCAACCTTTATTGTACAAATTGTATTTATAATGTATATTATTTTTTTTTCATCTGCTTATATACTCCTGATTGAAGGGGCTGGCCGGAAGGACTACTATGTAGAGGCTTCTGTCCCATTCTATGTCAGTCATTATGGCGGAATAAAAATTGTTATGTCCACATTGTATAGGATTTCACCTTGGTCATGCAGCACGCATGATTGGACATGACTGAACACTCCACCAAATATCCAAAAGTTCTCAACCAATAACCACATTAGTTATATAATGTCAGTCATATATTATGTCCACCATGCTGAGCCTGTGTGAGTTTGGCGCCACCTGTCCACGAAGCATGAACAAACTGGTGTAGTGCCACAGCCAATAGACTACTTAGCCTCCCTTTATTCTGCTGCTATTATAATATTATCATACAAGTATTTGAAGTTGAATCGGCTGAAAGAAATGCGTCGGTGAGTGATAATAAGTGAAATCTCTACAATAAGGATTTCGATGGGCCACCAAAATTAAAGTTGGCTCAAGCCCTGCTGCAAAAACAAGGGGAAATCCTCCACAGTTTTGGTCAAATGACTTTCCGGTGGGTAGGACAAGAACAAAAAAAAGTAGCAAATCTTTAGATCGATGTTAAGTGAGAATACAGCTTTAATGAGAGACTGGTAGGGAGGGAATGGAAAAATGTTCTCGCAGGTTGTTATAATAGACAGTATAAAGAGTTATTATTGGCTTGTCTTTTGTAAAACAATTGCGAGACCCTCCCTTGAGGGGTTACCATGAAGCTTTAATTAGCTTCCGGTGAAAAATATGATTGGCTAACAGGCCTTATATTTCATACGTGAGTCTATCCACCTAGACGTGTATCGGTGCCAAAATACAAATTGTCAAAATAGGTGTTTTGCCAGTGCCACCGCGCATTTCTGTAACAGTGCATGCTAGGATAGATTTAATTTAGGTCTGATATATTCAGCAACATTTCTATTGACAATTACAAGAATGTTTTCACCAATATAGCAGCTTAAATTGTATAAATAATCTATAGAACCCAAATGCATGATGGTAGAGATGGAGAATTGTGTTATTGGAAAATGTATAACACGTCTTGCATATTGATATTGGAGCACCGATAAATATTCAACGTTGAACATGACGTGTTTTATCTAGATTTTACAACTCCCATAATTCCGTGCGAATCAGGATCCAAGATGGTCGACATGCAAGTCCCCTATTGCAGCAGATTTGGGACAGCACAGATTACAGTCAAGGCACAATTCTGTAAATGCCAAATGAATTATTTGTTTTCGAATCTGACAAAACCATTAGAAATATTGGAATGTTTGAGCATATTTTGATATTTGTAATGAATAACCTTTCTGATGCATAAACATTCCATCTGCTTGATATCTGCTTAATTCATGTACGCATATTGACACTATATTAGTTGTCCATATTCTTATTATATATTAGTTCATCTGTATTCATTCGAGCTGCTGGAAGAACTAACCTTTATCCAAGCTTGTCAACCATCATACACGTAACACATATGCCAACAGGTAACACATAATGCCAATAAAGCATTTTCTAATCTAATCTTTGCTCTTCTACACAGACTTGTTCTAATATGTAGTTTCCAGCAAACTATTGTAAACAAATATATATTTAGATTATGCTATCCCTTAGCATTTCAAAGTGCTTTCTGTCTCTTTTCTCTGTCTGTCTCTCCCTTCTTCTCTATCTTTATTTCCTGGGTACGATCGTAAACTGCCTTCCTCTCAGCTCTCCCGCCCTTGATATAACCATATTAAATGTGTTGATAAGGACGTAAAGCAACCAATCTCCCTCACTCACCTTAGTATTTCTATAGGTCTTCGATCTAATGTTTGCTATTATTCAAACCAACTGTACAGAGCTCAGTTTCTAGACCCACAGCCTAGGTATCAATAAAACCCTTCCTTCCCCCATGGTTATACCAACATAACCATCCCTATCATCACCACAGTCCCTGAGGGCCCAAACATGGAACCCTAAATTACCTCGATCCTAGCAAACCCCCCAGTGCATCACAGGATGAATTGCGTTTATTTGTAGATGATTTTTTTATAGGTCGATGGGAAAACAATGGCGTCTATTGGGGGCCTAATATTGGATAATTTACAATAGGGCGGTTCCCCACAACTCCATTTATTGGATGAATATAATATCAGCAGTATACTATGCCACATTTATTTAAAGTGTGTGTTTCAACTAGTCTAAATCTTATCTATCAAATCTGATGTATTATTGTGAGTCATGATATCATATGGGTAAATGTCTCCGCTGTCAGGACAGTTGAGTGGAATCACAGTAGAACAATGTATGCTATGTTAGGATGTAATGAGGCTGGTATCTGACCTATCATATATGATGCCCACAAGTTGTTTTTGACCAGGGATGTCACAAGAAGCTGCGGTGGGCATCGTATACTATAGCAATAAACAACGAGGATTTTAGCGTGAGAACGGTCTGTAGGCCGAGGGATGTCCCTGGGCCTACAGACCGTTCAAACGCTACAACCCGAGTTGTTTATTGATTTTAGTCCGTGATGGGTCAGGTCCCATACATGCGCGTAATAACAAGCGCAGGGTAACAAGTGTGGTCTGTAGTTCCATAATTGCATGCAGAATTCCACAAAATCTGACCCAAAATGGACTAAAGTAAGTCAGATACTAACCGAGTTTCATCCTATTTTTATACCACAATCTCATATTTAATAATAAAACAGTTTATTTACCTCGCTTCGCACCAAAGAAACAACCATATTGAATTTTAATACTGAAGTGCTAGACAAGAGAATAGCTGATTGGCTTATCAATGATGGCACAGACTGGTATGACGTCACGAATGAGTGTGACGTCATTAGCAAGCGTAACGTCAACCAATAGGGAGCCTTCTTACAATTAGCTAAAAAAAAAGTAATATTTTCCCGCATGATATCTCAGCTACAATATACGATAGCATGTATCCACTCATTTGCAGCGTGTACAACCCCCGATCATGCAATAAAAACTAAGAAACCTACTTGAGAACCACCTAAAAATTCACATCTGTATCAAGATCATGTACAAATAAATAGTAACATTCACTAAATAGCTGCTGGATGCCAATGAAATCAATTCACACGTATGAGTATGATAGTATAATACAATTCACACCATAGTAAAAGCACCTCAATGTTTTCTTGTTATGTGAGTAACACGCTGAAAATGTCCATTGATCTAGATTTGCAACATTTATCATAATCAGTGTTGTTGAAATCTGTTATTTACCCCAAGGACTTTTAACACGAAAACATTGCAATACACTTCATCAAGAAATCACATTTCTTTTTGCTGTGGGAATATTCTCAGCCAGAGGAGGTTCACGTGCACCCCCATTAATTGTTGTGGAAACCTATTTTTTTACATTGCTAAATATGCTTAGGTAGCAAAAATTGTTGTTAAAAGTGCCAACAAATGTCCCATGGGGTTCGTTTGGTGGCCTTCTTGGATTTTTTGTCATAATTACGACTTTAAAAAAAATTCATATAAAATATTGTTAAAAATTCAATTTTTGATGGATCCCTCTCATATTTGGGATTTGGATGCTACCCATGGTCCTTTCTATTTGAAAGATTTGTGTGTGACCGTGGTCAAGGTCAAGCTCACAAAATGGAAGGTCAAACACCAAAAATACACCTAAATTTGGATAGTGAGGTACTTCCGTTTCCTACCATTCTGTCAAATATCCTAAATGTTGAGACATTATATATGTTTAGAAAAGAGGATACGATGGCAACTTATATGAGACATTCTAGGTGTCCAAGAATGCATAGTTTTCTTGGTATAAGGTCGAAGGTCAAAGCCATTATTTAATCTGGTTTACCCTAAAGATATACAATTCATTGAATGTCGGAAATCACTTATGAAATAAGAAGTTTCAGAGTAATTCCGATTTTTCATTTTCTGAACCAAATAAGGAGAGAACCAAGAATGTCAAGCTAACTACCACTTTCTAACCATGGATTTCTAACTGCCGTACGTTATTCTTCAGACTATTTTGCGCTAAAATTTTTGCTTTTTCTTAAAGAAACTTTATTGAACAAACTTTCACATAATATTTAGTCATGGTATTCTCAGTTGTCCAGTTAAAATGCTAGGTTAAGTAGATACAATAGATCTTATATATATACAGATTTAACATTACATTTAACAACAATTTAAAGGTAAGTGTAGTTCAATTACACAACGTGTGAGACCTAATCATTACATAGAAACAAAACTTGAAACCACAGATCTAATAGAATTGAACGTTCTCAGATAGATACTAAATCTGTGAGAATTGGGATGAGAAACTCCACTACTCAGCACTAGAGGAAAAAATAGCAAAGAGAGCCACTTTAACTGAGAACGTAACGATAAGAAGCAGAAATTAATCTTTCTGAACTAAATTATGAAGGAACCAATAAAAACAATTATCAGGTATCCTTACTTACTTAGTATATAATACCATGTTCAGGACCTTTTCTTTTATTCAAACGGTCGTAGAGGTTGGGTGTCTTATGCCACTTCCACCTATTATAATTATCAGGTATATGCTTGCTGGGAATGCACTGATGAAGATGTTCCTGCTACAATCTTACCGCATTTGCCCATTATTTAAACTGACTGAAAGTATCAGAATTAGTATGGGAACAAAATGTGGAACATCTTTAGTTTTTTATCGATCTTGATACAGCTTTAACAGGCAGTTATTAACCTAGAATGCGTGCCACATTGTGCACGGACTCAGGATACAGGCTCGTTTAGTATTCAGTATGCACTGTGCAGATTACTGTCACACACATCCATCTACTGTCAGCGCTGTCACACACTGACAGTATGAGTAATAATGGGACGTATGACAACAAAGGGTTGAGCGGGTAGATTAATAGGGTGTCATGGGCACAGGGTTCACTGGCGGGGTGACTGGGTGAACTGCATGAATCAAGGCTCAACAGGGCGGTGCATTGTGCTAAGGCTCACCATGCACATCAGAAAATGTACAATCGCCAGCATTGCACATTTAGTAAACTCTGCTAAAAGAAAGGCTGGGAAAGGATAAATACCAGCTGTATCCTAATATATTTAGCATTGCTTTGATTAAGAAATCTCCTTAGTTATGGTGAAATGTATTTTAAACTTCGTTTTCATTTTAAATGAGGGTTATTTGAGAAAGAATTGTGAAGGCGAATTGTACATTTTCTGACGACTTGATCCTTATGGTACACTACGGCCTATATTATACATACTGTAGGCAGCTTCACAGAGTGGAACCTAGTGTATTAAGGAAGGATGGCTTCTAGAGATACAGCGCAATGTTACAAAAGAATATACACCGTTTCACTTTAATAACCTAACCTCTGTTCACATAAAAAAGAAATTAACGAATTTTGACTCCTAATGCAGTTAGTAAAATAAAGACAGAAGACTGAATTTACACCTAATGATAATGAATGTAATTCATCTATGGAAATAGGTGTACTATTCAATAATAGAATTGTTGAGCCCAATCAATTTAATACGTTTTCATTGCGATGAATTGCGATTTGTGCTTATAAATTCTACACGTTTCATTAACCTCAACTCAATTAAAAACCCAATACACAGCATGAATCTAATTTAAGCATATCAAAAAGAAAAATTAACGTGAACAAAAAGCATAATTAGCATGTAGGCAAAAAGCATCACTTTGTATGCAAGGCACATAAGGGAAGGAAAAACATGTCTGCCTGCCTTGGGTTTAAACTGACAGGAAAACATTGTCATTATAAAAAGACAATATTTCTGTGAGCACTGACATTATATCCTACCCACACTGTTAGAAACACAAGTTCAGGTTAGGATTTCCTGAGGCAATAGGATAAACCGTAGAACAATTTTGAATTGAATTGAATGTATTCTTTGTAGTGAAAGACCGCAAATAAGCCTCTGATTTGCAAAAGGCCGCCGAAGTATCTGTTATTCCTTTTACTCCACATTGATGTATGTACCACATGTTATTTGTAAGGGCGGGAGTAGTGTGGTAATTTGCACCAGTTCAACGCGTGTGGTATGACTTCCTGACCCCAGTAAACATAGCCATATAAGGTAAGCATAGCAACGTGGGAGAAAATATAGTACCTAAATTCAAATGTGGAACTTAGGACAATATTGCACTGTCCATGATGTTTGTTTTTTGTGGCCCACGAGACGATAGGCGAGTGGGTTATGAAAAATAACCCATCTAATAGTGTCCCTTGTCAAAACATCTAATAGTGTCCCTTGTACCACATTCTCATCAGGTTCTATCTATGTCTATCTCTCCTGTTCTCTTATTGGTCTGAGGACAGTGATCCCTTAGTAACATGAACATTTACATTCATTGTCAGAGAGTCTCTCACCTTATGGAAAGCGATGACAAAGAACAAATGTTAAATACGGTTAGACAGGGTACATCAACATATATCTTGATTACCAAAACCTATAACAGCAATAGTTAAATTACTGATCTTTGCTAATCTGTACAATATTTTCACTTATGATATATAAATGAGAAGAAATTCATTCAATTCAATTCAAAGATTCTTTATTTGTCGATGTTAATTACAGAGGTGGCTCGATGTCTGGTTACAGAAAATGGTTTCCCTGACAACCAGGTCTTCCAAAGAGTGCCTGAAACCTTGATTTGCTTTGGATTTGTTTCAACGATAACAACGATGACTTGAATGAATAATAATATAATAACAATGGTTTATAACATATATGAATTAGGATGTTATGTGATGATTAATGATTAACAGTGAACAGACTATGAAAGATACTAGTTATGAAGTGAGCCACACAGTGATTATGTATCTAGCGTAGTTAGATATAACATTTTTGATTGAATATAGCTAAGATCAGACTTCCTAAATACAATGTTGATTAGATTTCTTCTTTTTGAAGATTTTAACTCTCAACTATTACATGTTTTAGTCGATAAGAGTTTGACATACGTTAAACAATTAGCATGTTGAGGCTGTTACACATATACAGAGGAATTCGACATCATGAATAGTATAGTATACCCGAAAGCTAAAACATTATAATGTATATTTTTATGGATTTATAACATCCTTTGAATCAAACAAATCCTATAAGTTTCCCAGTGAAACCTAATTAATTGAAGAGGATTTCCTTTCAACAAATAGAAAGAGGAACCTGCCACCATGGATATAGTCAGTGTTGCCAGAAAGCTAGGAACGTGATAACAGAATTATAACATGTCATGAATATTATATATTTTAAAGGCATCCTAGTGAAAACTAATATTTACTGTTTTGAAGAATTTCTCTTTATAAACATTAAGTCATGCATGATTAAGATCGGATAAGGTGTCGAGGCATTTCATCGTTATTTCGTTTCGATCACCACATAGGCCAGGCAATGGAAGCATTTGTGATGAGGAAAATGAGTCGCAAAAACATGGATTTTGAGATATGGTAGGCCTACCATCATATTTTAACAGATTGGACCAGGGGCAGATTCACACGATGTTATTTTCTACTTATTGTTCCATTCTTCTCCGACTCTTCTAACTACCAATTACCAACATTTTGGAGGATTTTGTCCAGTTGTTTTTGCTATAGGGCTCTAAAACATCCTCATTTGTATTTAGAGGACCGCCGCAATGCTTTCCTGTAATGACTTCACTTAATATCGCCCACCTCTCAACCGATTTTACTTCAAATTCTTGTATAAATATACAACAGCAGCAGACTATAGTGATGAATTCAGTCCCATAAGTCATAATATGAGTAAACTTGTTAAGATTTATCTTATCATAATAGCTGAGAATGGAGCTCTAACCTGTAGCATATCTAATAATTACTTTTATATCTTTGTTTCTATCTATGTTTGAAAAAATAGTTACTGCTATTTAGCAGGCAATCATTAGCCGAGCAAAGACAGTCGCCGGTGAGCGATAATAAGTGTCATCGCAGAAAAGCAGCTCGGTGGGTTGAGCTTCTACCCTAAGATAAATGTGGGAAAAACAAGACAACATCCTCAAAAAGTATGGTCATATGACTATAAGTTTGGTTCGAAAAGAAAGGAACACAAATCTTTAGTTTTGACCGATGAAAGTTGAAAGTGCAGCTTTCACAGGAAAATGGGAATTTGAACAATCTTGAAAAATGTCACTATTTCTAGTAGTGGGGTGTTTTCCACTCACAGTAAGTGCCGCAGTGGCAGTTGCCGCGGTTTTTCCCAGTAATCTTAATGAAGTTATTGGATATGTCAGCCTGCGTCCGCCAACAACATGTAATTAGAGAAAGCGCGGGAAATATCGATCGCCACCTTGCGGCCAAACATGTAAATCACGAGGAAGCAGACGACAATTTGCCCCTGGCTCATTGAACGATAATAGTGGGGTTGCACGGATGAAGGCAACATATTTTTTCTATTTATAGAAATGGAGCGATTAAACCATCAGAGATTAAATATTAAAAGAGAATTTGAAGAGGTTTGTTTGGAAGGTAACAAAAATCGTCTGAAATGAGGGATTGTTGTAATGCTCGTGCTTCATCTTTGATTGCGATAAAATTGTAACAGAATATTCCAGTGATTGAAATTTTTTGGTTGGGGTTGGAGTTATATTTTTGTATTTCTTCTACGCCCGGTGGATGACCTGACGCATATGGCTTATTTTACTGCATGAATCCAGGCTCAACAGGAAGGGGATTGTGTTACGATACACTTTATTCCATGATTTGACCCTGAGCGGCGCATAATAATGACAATACTCGGACTGACAAGTATAATAGAAGCTGTCCACAAGGAATCATGGAATAACAGTAAGATGACCACAGTGTCAAGTCCTTGGTGGACATTATTTGACGAGTAAGCCCAGAAGCAACTCAGCCTGGCATTGGGGCTTATTCGGCGAATATAATCCACTGAGGACTTGACACTATGGTAATCTTACTATATTATTAGAAACATAATGCTGTCACAGAGTAAAGGCTAACACAATTTTCCCTTCCTTAGCTTATACAACAGGCCCCAGAGCCCACAGACCTACTGGACGTCCAAGGCAATCCCCCTATTGCTAGGTCCGTCCACACATCAGGGTCTGGGGGAATTAATGGAAGGGAAGAGAACTATCAGTTTATGTGACCCACTTCTTCTCCTCCTCCTCCTTCCCGCGCTTTTCTCATCCAGTAAAAGTGAAACGCTTAGTGACCCCGCACCACCAATGGGCAGGGGCACTTGATATAAAGGTGGATGTCGGGTTCTCTCTAAATATTCACCTGGGAGGACGATTGATGTATTTATAACATAAGCATAACATTCTAACTGACATTCTTACATCACACAAGAAAATACACCAGCGAACACCACTCACAACACAACATCCACAAATAACCCACATGCCCTACACGACATGTGTATATATACGTTGATAGATGTACTATCATTTTGATGTCATTAACTCTGTTTTAGCTACATTAGTTATTCATGCACCTAGATAGATAAATGGTATTTGGTCTTGACGAATAACAATGTCTTGCTGTATACAAATGTGAAATAAAAAACCCCACTAAACATAACATTCTAATCATTCTAAACTAAAGACGGTTTCATAAATACGTGAAAAGTGTAGTTTTATTTTATAAAACTTTAAATTCGTGTTTTTCATCACTCATCAGGAAAGAAAGTTACTTCTTTGCCATACAATGCTAATCTTATTTCATGTAAAAAAAACTTGTAATTGCATTGGTACTACTATTATCATTATTAACAATGTGAATGATATAAGAAAGTAAAGGCTAAATAAAAATGTATAGAGAATAGAGTACATCATTTGTTAGTATTAATGTTTATGTAAGATAACATGTATTATGTCTAAAGCTAAAGCTGAGAACAACATTGACAACGTTATTGAAATGTAACGCTTGAGATAATCAAATAAATCAAATCAAATCAAAATCTTTCACTAGATAATTTCTGATGACATTTGGTTGTCATACCTCTTTTCAGGTCATCAGTATATTTCCTCTTACAATTAATAATAGAAGGTATTTGGGAAAACACATTTGGAGTGAGGATAATGAGTCGATGGAAGATGGTATATACTTTGAAATCCTGGTAAAAAGCGATCGAAACTCAGCCTAGAATGAAATCGTAATAATGCCATATAAGTGTGTGGTATTTAATATGGCTTGTCCAAGTTCTTTCTTTGCATATTCTTGGACTGGTGATATGATATACTAAGATATGATACTTATAATTGTTTTCACAACTTTACACGTCTATAGATAATCAGTCCACATGAAAGTACCCTACCCTATTAGGCTATACATAAGTTGCAATAGCAGGAAGCAAGGGCGACCTTTCCCTAATTAGAGGTCATACATTAAGCAGCAGACGATATTTGAGGATCATGGCAGTGGTAAATATGCGCACGTTTCCCTGGGCAACACCTACGGGGCTTACACACTCATTACAAAGGGCAGGAGAGTTGGCATTTAAGTTAGAATTGTATTAATATTCATTGTCAAATTAAGTTGTTTGAAAACATTATTTTCATTAAATTCATTTTTCGCGTGCTAATTAGCTTGGGACATTTGTATTTACTTCTGAAGATACTTGGGCTCCATATATCAATTTCATTTAGCTTGTGTGACAGAGACTGAAGCAGTCAGTCCAGCACAGAACCATTGATTTAACAAAGATTAAAACAAAGCTTTTCGTTCACGAGTTTGACTCCCTGAAGGACCAGTTGGTTGATCCCTTTTCATCATCTATTCGTGTATGTGCTAATAAAGTTCAACAGGAAATATGATTCTGATGTATGTGATACATTCCTATCAGTGAGGTAGCATAAAAGAAGATAATATAAGACAATATAATTTGTTCAAGTGTCATACTTAAGAAAGTTATGAAATATCTTGCAAATACTTAACTCAGACATGGACATCTAATGTCTTTATCAATCACTAACCCCATACATGAAATAAGTACTAAACTGAGCAAAGGACAATCGGTAACCCCGCCCGCCAAGAGTCCTAAATCTAAAACGTAATGCTATTGAGGAATGTTGAAACTTATCAGGAATATCAAATAGATCGATTTATCTTTAAAAACAGTGACAAGAAATTCTACCCTTTTTCACCGTTTTCATTTTTCATCTTTCCTATCTTACTTTTATTCCATCATCTCCCTAACTTCCGGTGTGGCCTTCACCTTGGTTGTAAGGAGCAGCCGACACTCGTCCATTCATCCTCCTTACAGTAACCCGCCACCTTGCTAGAACGCCCTCTAACCACGCCTTACTGAATCAATCCTCATTGCCCCCGCGTCAACGCTTTAACTAAACTCAATCTATTATCGCTCACACAATGATATAATCTCGGTCAAAGTCTCGCGGGAGCGCGAGACTCGGTACTTCCGGTCGGTAATGTGCGTACTGGTGATATGGCGTCACATTTACAGGGCAGACGCAGACTCGCCTTGACACCCTCTTCTATCCTCAATCTAAAGATACACATTCATAACTAAGAAGTAATGGAAGAAATTAAGACATTTTCGCCAAAATATATCATTTTAAAATAGGAACAAGCTAGATGGCACCCAACTAAAATTGCGTATAAATGTGCACCTGGATTTATTTAATTATAACATTTTAGGACTTTGTTTTACTAATTGTGGACCAAAAGTACTTCAATATTTACCTTAACTCTTGTTAGATTATACAGGAAAAAATATGTTAAACATATCATAATACAACGAATTGTTTGAAGTGTAATATTCGAATTCATTTTAATTATTTTTAGTTCAAAAAGTTTAAATTTAAGAATATTACAGATAAAAATAATAGCTGTGGCTCTCTACATGTATACATGCAAATCGCTGTGTAAACCCAGCAATATCTGAAAAAAATCTGAATTAAAAAATATATTATGTTAATATCTCTGAATTCCATGTTTTTATTGCATAGCATTTTATATTATGGCAAACTCTGGAAAACCTGATTATTACACTCAAAAAGGTTCTTCTACCCTCTTAAAACTGTGATCCCTCTGTATATTTTAATATTATCTATATTTAGTGTTTGGAACTTCAACCATTTACAAAATTCACGTCTCCCAGGTCTATAATCCCTCTTAACCACGCATGCGCAATGACTAATGCAAATACCCCCAAGTCAGTGATAAAACACAGCTACCTGGAGGCCTAGGACGAGATTACACGAGATCCCGTGAGAGTTGCTCATGTACACGGTGTTCTAGGGCTGCTCTATCGTCCGTAACTTCCGGTATGGTTTTATCCAAGGCCGCTGCGTGTTGCTGCAGCTTTTAGCTGCGTTTGGCGCCATTACTTCACACAAGCAGACGACTTTCGGTTGAGAGCAGACGACATTTAACTGGGAGAAGGTTGAGTAGGGATCATCCAGAGGATCATAAATCAGCCACCACTCCAGGCTAGCCTAACTTCAGTCAGGATCAATATCCCTTTTTTTTACATCATCTTTGATATAGTTTTACTTTTATATCCTCTATTACTATATGTCTAGTCAATTTAGATATGAGAACTGAATAAAAAACCAACAAGTTGTTCTGCTTTGGATTAAGGTAGTATAGATTTAATCATAATCGATATTGCTGGACGTTTGAAAACAAGCATGGTCATGTAACTAGGACTATATATGAAGTGTCTCAGATAAATGAGTCTAGAGTAAAAAAAAGATATTTTCAAAACGAAAGATGTATCAAATTTGCAAAAGGTAAAACATCCTTGGAATCTGCTTGATCTCATCTCTTCAAATATTAATAATAACCTTTTTGTTTAGATTTTAGACTCTTTCTTTGACGCACCACACATCACCGATATTGGTCAAGTCATCAGAAAATGTACAATTCGCCCAAGAAACCCTCTCAAATAACCCAAATTTAAGACGGAATTGAGGTTCAAAATATAATTCAACATAACTAAACACATTTTCTGAATCAACACAATATCAAATATATAATATTCCGTAGAGAAAAAAATAAAAAACAATACCAAATATACTCAGATATACCTAATATCGGTGATAGAGAGGATTTGTGAAGGCGAATTGTAAATTTACTGACGACTTGACCCAGTAACAATCTATCTAATACCTATCTATTTTAAATTTACGTATAAAATAATTTTGCCCATCCGAATGTACTTACCACGGTGGTCCGAATCTTATACGTTAGAGGGGAGTGTACCACGCATTACAAAGGGAGACCCCCAAATAAGATATTTGTCTCATTCCTGCAAAGGTTGAACTACATTGTTTGTCATTCTCTCCATGGCAACAGGAATAGCACCCTCGGGCGGCAAAAGCGCGGCAATGATAAATGTCGTCTGACACTTTAGAGAGTAATTCAAGGTGAAGGTCGCATTTATTGTAGAGTGTAGGGGAGAGAGGGGAATGGATACAGAGGCGCTGAAGGGGGTCAGGGGGGTAGGTAGCCCCCTTCTTTATTATCTTTTTATATTTCTATCTACAGATGGTAAAAAGAGAAGCACATTAAGACATCTATAAAAATGGATATTTATTAAAGGATTAATGACCGGCATTGAGGGGCCATACTGGTGCACTATATTATACACAAACACTACACAAGCAGGCCCAAAATGGAGGTTATTAAACCTTTTAATCTCTGCCTCAGGTGATTATAGCCCTAAGAATTCCAAGGCAGTGATTAGAGCAAGATGACCATAGTGCTCTGTTTCTTCTTCTTCTTCTTCTTCTTCTTCTTCTTTTATCGTCTTTGTCCACATAACAGGCATGGTCGGAAGGAAAGACCTCACCTGTGGATGTTATATAGTGCCTTGGGTCGCCCCTTTCAGATTCCATATCTGCTTTTATTTGGGAACGGGCTAGACGGGAGAATGGAGAGGAAGGAACAGGAGTATGGAAATGGGGTGGGGAAGGAGGGGTAAGAGGGAGGAGGAGGACACAGAGGGTGGGAGTGGAGAAGTGCACAGGGGGAGGATAACTTACAGGACCTGTCTACATAAATAAAAATACATTGCTTAATGCGCGTGCTCATAACCTGCACACCGCATGCGTCAAGCCTCAGGTCAAATAGAGGGATTTGCTTGTCCTCCATCTTGGCTTTTGATTCTCTAAGAATCATGGAATGTTAGATCGATAGCTAGATTTCTGGAAAGAACTTTCCATTCGTTTCAAGTATAATTATTTATGTAGTGTCCTTGTATATGTTTAATTGTCCTATACTACTCACGATCCTTTACATTGGTACAGGTGTACTTACCAGCTCTGTCTCTATTTATATATATACATAAGTACATATAGACATATCTATAGCGTGCTGATTATAGCTATATCTTTATTCGCGAGTATTGTTTAAATGAACTCATTATTATTCACAGGGAGGAGCTATTGTTTATCATCAACTGCCTATTTGTTTACTGCACCTCTTTTATTATATGGTTTGAGGGGTAAGACAAGGCAATGTGTGTCACCAACCCTTGTACGACCGCAAATGAGCCTAAGATTTGCAGAGCCAAACTTACAAACATTGATGCGGTAAAAACAAAGTAGTGATTATACAAACTGTACAGTGTGACAAGTGAAATAACCCTGATGAAGGTGAAAAGTCACCGAAACATTGGTTATTTGTAAATCAGATTATAGCAACCATATACCATCACATGGTTCTTATTCCAGATTTGATGTTATTCTTCCCCTTCAAAGAAAAATGTCTTAATTCTTCGGTGTTTTTCCCCCTTCTGAATCAAGTGCTAAGAATATATATAACGACAGCGCTATATGGGATGTAAGGGTGGCCGAGCAGTCTAAAGAAGTGTTCTTCTTGTTCGAATTATAGAATGATGTGAATATTTTTGTGATCATGGTATCATGCCGGTATAGAGGAAATGAAATATGATAGATTTGAGTGTAATGAATATAATTTATTTTTATTTTAGGGCATCGAAAGAAGTAATCCTATTTAGTTTAAACAATGAGTGGTGGAGTCACAGCTAACAATGCCTCTTTTAAAACTTTTTAAGTGTGACATGCACTGCGGCACTTGCAACTCCCTTACTGTTGACCTGAGGCTCAGTCTATATCGTGGACAAAGCTTTGATAGTGGGTGACATGATTCTGCACTAGTGGTCAGTATAGGCGGGCTGGATTATAGGAGACGTGAGGACAGCCTAGACATGTTTATGAGGGCATAAACCCAGAAAACTCTAGCAGTAAATTATGGAATATTATTATATGGCTTGATATTTTAGATATGATTTTTAATCAAATTTGGGAATTGTGAAAGCACATATAGCTTTACAAATAGTGTTTGTCGCTAAGGCAGAAATTTAACGTTATTAAAAGGTATGATGGTAATCACAAGGTAAATATATTTTAATGCAATTCAAAATATCTCGTTTATTTCAAAGTAGATTGTTGGGACGAATATTGCGTCCTGAGGAAATCGATCAGAAATGTTTAATTGTGCCAAAATATTCCATAATCTTGAAATGCTGGAGCCAGGCAATAATATAATATGCTCAATTATTTCCGATTTGCCTATAGTATCCTAAGCAACTGAATGGACTTTTGAAAAGAAAAGGCATATCAGTATACATGTAATTCCCGTGCAATGGCAGTGAAAAACCGCATATTTAGCTGCATTCCCATCTATTACAACACAAAAGTCTAACCAAATTTACTCATTATTTGATATAATTATAGGACTGAAGTTATGCTTGATGTGATGCTAGGTTTATACAATAATGTGTAGTCGAATGGGGAGAAACATTGAGTGCTGGTGATCGGTAATATGTGAAACAACTGTGGAACACAACTTTGGCTGGCCTCCGAAATATAAATGTGTACTTTGTTCCTTTTTCCATATGTTTCTCGTTGAA
Source organism: Sthenelais limicola (assembly GCA_942159475.1). NCBI lineage: Eukaryota > Metazoa > Annelida > Polychaeta > Phyllodocida > Sigalionidae > Sthenelais > Sthenelais limicola. Next base: position 61,180,354 of record OW804097.1, on the reverse strand, counting down.
TTCTACATTGTATAACACCAATTGTAAATTTATGTGATATGGAAATAGAAATCCATTATTACTATGATGAAGCTTTCCGACAAAAATAACAGGATGACATCCTCCACAATTTTGGTCCAATATTTTTCACATGGTATAGTAAAACTGTTACATAACTGAACACAAATAGAAACACATTAGTTTTGTTTGTTTATTTAAAGATGTTATTTAGCAAGACATTATATACAGTGAAGTTCGAATAAAGCAATAAAGCTGAGACTCCACTAGCTCACTCTTTAGGTCTGCTCATGGTTTGCTCATGATTTTTTTCTAGAGCGCCTAACAAGCATACATAGAATAAAGCAAGAGCAATCCAAGGGAATTGCTTAAGGCCCCCCCCCCCCAAAAAAAAATAAAAAAAATAGGTGTGTTTCTGATTTACCCGCCCCCTCCCCCCCTTCCTAAACATTTTTTACCATACCTGATTTTTTTTCATCATATCTTACTTATTGTGGAATTTTTGACAAAAAAAGCTTATAATAGCAGGAAAACGGGTTTTCATAACTCGAAACTGTCAAAAAGCATGTATCTGTTTATAACATTGCACTCATTGCTATGCACCTTGTGCAATATTCACACTCCTTCAACCAAGTCATTAGTTTCCCTGCATATATCTCAAAGTATTCAATTACAATTATATTTCATCACTTCCACTAAAATAATATTTCAGGTAAAGTCAATGAATGTGGGTATTCTAACATTGATAAAGACTTATACTCTGAATATAGGTTGTTTTTAAAGATTACTTATTCATATACCACTTTACTTATTCATATACCAGACCTGATTATGAACAGAGTACCTTAAAACTGCTATTAGACCTGATTACCAACAGAGTATCTTTTTTTTTTAAACATATTTTTATTTCGATAAACAATTCTACATAAGCAGTATGTTTCAAGTTATCGAAATTGGAACATGCAAAAACAATATCAGAATATTTAAGTGACCACCGAAGAGAAGAGAGAATCACAATTACACATTATGAAGTTGTGACCTGAAGGGCCTGGTGGACATCTTTGTATACCAATAAATTTACATAATGTTACATTTTTTTGTGTTTTCTTTTGCTGACATTTAAAACAAGTATGAGTAATATCCGCAGGAATAAAAACGACTCAGTATGCAGAACACTTCGACCAGTTGGTTGTGCTAATTCATGTGCGAGACAAATTTGTATAACTAAACTGACAGCAAGAAAGACTACAATAACATCAAGATGGAGTCATGAAAGACATCACAAAGTATTTTTCAAGTAAACCTTTATGTCAGGCCAGGTTCTTAGTTTTATGTGTGTGGGGAGTTTATTCCACATGATAGGACCTTGAACCAAGGGAGAGTTACTCAATTTCACAGAAATTGCATTTGTACAAATTAAGTTGGGACCCAAGGCCTGGCGTGTTTGGCGAGGCATAACCTGGAGATATTCCGTATAACATTCTCTTTCAGTCATGAGACCTAAGATGGCAATTTTACCTTTAATGCCTAAGTGTTGCTTCATTTCAAGTGTAGACATAATAGTTGTTGTTGTATATTAGTCTAATGGCCCGATTTATAGAGGACTGCACTTTCCTTATGATATCAGCGTTGGCCATATTGTATAAGAAGACACCATACTCGGCCAGGGATAGTACTATAGCAAGAATAGCATAGTATCGCGTATGAGGGGGGCTATATTCTCCGAGTATGGCCGAAAACAACGAGGCCGTAGGCCGAGTTGTTTTTCAGCCATACGAGGAGAATATAGGCCTCCGAAGACGCGATACTGTGCTATTCTTGCTTTTATTCCATGATTCTTAACTTAAAACAACTTTATTTGCTTTAATTTCATCAAACTGTGTTGTCTGCATAGTTTCGAACGGTCGTGACGTCACTGTACAATACAGGGAATTTATATTGTCCACCTTGTGAGCGGCAAGTATATCGATTATATTGTACGCTCACGGCCAAATCATGGAATAAATGCCATTTAACAATGATTGTAGCGATATTCTCGTTAATATAGTATCTGATTCTAACAAGTTGGTTAACTTTGGCTTGAACAATACCTCTCACCCTCGAAAAGTGATCATTAAAACAAAGGGGAGGGTCTATCATGAAACCTAAATATCTACACAATTTCGATTTCGCAATGGGGACACCATTTGTATACAGATTTGCCATGTTAGGGAAATTCACTTTCTTCAGCCGATGTTTTGACCCAAGGACCTGTAGAGTACACTTTTTAGAATTAATCGTGAGCTTGTTACAATTCATCCAGCTAGCTATCTCATTTGCTACCAGTTGCGACCCACGTACACACCCATCCAAATCATTACCTGTAACAGTAACCGCAGTATCGTCTGCATAGGTCATCATATTTATTTTCTCAGGAATAACTATATCATGCAAACATATTTTGGTCAATTGACCGACGTGGCATTCCGAAAGCAAGGTGAGGTTTGGACATATGGACATTGGTAGACGTGGCTTTTTAAAAACTCCACCGGGTCCGGGATTCGAACCCATGTCCCCCACATCAGGCACAGCGCCAGCACTGAATGCCGAGTGCCTAACCAACTAAGCCACCGGGAACTCCTTAAAAAGGGAGGCCCAATGACAGAGTGTCTAGACAATCTTCATTCAGTACCCTGTGGGTAGACACATGCTAACATAGTTGATGTAATTATAAATAATCACATGTATTGCATATTTTGGTCAATTGACCGACGTGGCATTCCGAAAGCAAGGTGAGGTTTGGACATATGGACATTGGTAGACATGGCTTTTTAAAAACTCCACCGGGTCCGGGATTCGAACCCATGTCCCCCACATCAGGCACAGCGCCAGCACTGAATGCCGAGTGCCTAACCAACTAAGCCACTGGGAACTCCTTAAAAAGGGAGGCCCAATGACAGAGTGTCTAGACAATCTTCAGTCAGTATATCATGCAAACAGTTAGGCAAGTCGTTCACATAAATTAGAAACAAGAGCGTACCGACTATAAACCTCTTTTAGACCTGATTATTAACAGAGTACCGTAAAACTGCTATTAGACCTGATTATTAACAGAGTACCATCAAACTGCTATTAGACCTTATTATCAACAGATTATCGTAAAACCACTATTAGACCTGATTGTTAACAGAGTATCGTAAAACCTCTATTAGAAGCCACACTCTCCTCTTGGGGAACTATGTTAAGGCCACATTGCTCTAGGGATCGAAAATCTTCCAATAAAAGCTGTAGATGGTTAATATATTTATTGCATTTAATTATATTTTATTTTACAAGCATTACATTTTACACAATGTTATTTCTCAGCTTGAGTGTCTAGTATGCTACAACTAATTTCTATTGCGTAGCTATCGATATACATTTCTTGTTTATTTATTACTACTGTACTTTTTATTTATATAATTCTCATAAACTTGATTGATCCATAGCTATCCATTCCACATTTAGCAGCAGACGTAGGTGTAGAGAACCACAGCTATAATTCCATACTTGGTCCATTGCAGTCCCGTTCAGGGTGCCTTCCGCTTCTTATAATAGTACATGTGCGCCATTGCATTTGTCGTGGTAACATGTGACCTAAATGGCACAATCTGGTTGGTTTAGGAAGTTATGTACACTCTTAGCGGGACTGCCGACGCACTGGCTTGCCAGCTATACACTGTTTTCAGTCACTGTTACAATAATACAGTAAACAAGTTCAGTAATTAGTGTATTTATAAGTAAAGTAAATACACAATTGACAAATCAGTATGTAGTAAATACCAAATGAGACTTCATACGGTTTATAATTAGGTCTCGATGAGCTGAAGAATGGAACAAATCCCAAAGGAATGAGTTCTGTTCTTCAAGCTCGTCTCGTCCCAATTATACATTTCTTTAATTCTTTTTATTCATTTGAGGCCGATAACATTATTTAAACAGTTGCATAAAAAACGCTCTATTCTTAAAAAATGTTTTCATGCGTTGTCTTTATAAAAGTCCTAAAATATTACATACTGTTAATCATCTTCATAGTCTTGGATAACCTTTCATATGTTCCCAATGACGCCACAAAGAAATCCCCCAATGACGTCACAGAGAAATCCCCCAATGACGTAAACCTGCAGGAAATCCCCTAATGATGTCATGAACATTTCCTTTAGTTATAGTTTAATTATATTGGGACCATGAAACCCCAAATAAGAACACAGCCCATGCAACAGGTGTTGGACACAGTGCATAAATTACTCTGTGATACGTGTAGATTCAGAGAACATGTCGCAGAAAGGTATCAGAGTTTGCCTTTTATAAAATAGATGAAGTAGAACGGGAGATTCAGGAAAACACAATATGTTTCAAGTGTATGTATTTTCATACTGGAGAGGTTTGACAGTAGTTTAGTAGATTGGGACGTGACAGTAAAACCGCCTGGCAGAGATTGATTTCAAATGTGATGTGTTATAGAAAAATGAGACATAAATCGCAAAAATATGGATTTTGAGATATCACCGTATTATCCAGAAGATTGCAATGATGGTCAACACTAGGACATAGATAATAAGTTCTTCTATATTTTCTATGCATGAAAAATGAAAAAAAGTTCGCAATATTTCTTGGGGGGTAAATCACCAGAACATTATTTAAATATACTGCTGAGGATGACCTCAGAAACGCATAGAGACATTCAGCACAAAGTTTTGAAATTCGGTACATGTATTGCTAGTACTAAGAACACTAAACTCCCAAAAAGTGAAAACATTCATAAAAAGAAAAAGTTTTTGTCAGAATCACATTTGAAAAATATAATTTTTGCGACTTGTGATTCATTTCTTCGTGACACATCATAAATGGCAACCTTATGCCATGGGGAGGACGAAGTGTAGGCCCTCGGCCAGGTCTTCCCCAGGCCCTGTACTTCCCCTTCAGGTACTTCCTGTTCAGTTGGGCTGACAAGTACCGCACTGAGCACCTTTTGGTTGATCACAGTAGAAACCAGCAGGGCAATAGATCTTGTTGGGTCCCTTCTTTTTGCATCCTGCTGTAAATTTCAATAGATGTGATATTTTTAACAACAGATGTACATGGCCATTCATATGTACAGCAACGCATTACAAAGCTCAGTTTCACTTGCTTTTCCCATCGTGTTGGGGCATACCTGCGAACCCCATAATAAACACCAAAATTGGTGAATGTTTCTATCAAAAATATCCTATTATTAATTTTGGTGATAGCCATCTTGGATATTGGCTATTAGGCAATGTCTAACATGATTTTAAATATCACCAGTGTGTTGGCCATATGGGAGAACCCCACCATAGACATCGAACTCACCTGTTTGCTATGCTTCTATCAAAAGTTACACTGATTTATTGTTTGACACTTACTAAAATAATAATTGGAATTTAAAATTGAATGCGCTAATAATCAGTCAAGTCATCCAAAATCTGCCCCCATAAGGGCCAGCTAGGTGTCAGGAAATCTATAATTATATTGAACCTTATTATATACTTTATTATTTCACTAGTAAGTTACGTACGATTAGTAGCCATGGCAACCAATGGATTTTTTTAACCAAGATTACCACCAAAGTTGAGAATTCAATTAGTCAACGACTCAAAAATGTTTCCTATTTATATCATTAAAAGCATATATAATCAGTTAACCAACTCATTGGTTTCAGTCAGTTAGAATATCACACTTGTTCTTATGAGACTCGTGCAATATTTCTGCTCCTTCAACCAACTCGTTAGTTACCCTGTATGTATTTTCTAACCACACTAGGTTTGGGTTAATTGAGACGAATAGTGAAAGCGAATGGTGCATTTTCTGATGCTTTGACTCATGTACACGTATATACAGGTTAACTAACGAGTTGGTTGAAGGAGTGTGAATATTGCACGAGTTGCGTAGCAACAAGTGCAATATTCTAAGTGACTGAAACCAACGAGTTAACAGATTTATTATACATGGTTTCAATCATAAACATAATCATAAACACAAACACAATCATAAACATCTTTAAATTTTAAATTACCGGTAATCTTAGTAAAAAAACAGATTGGTTGCCATGACAACCCCAGTAAATCATTAGTGAAATACGCACTATACGTAAATCACTCTAGATACATTGTTTTCAGAGCAATGCGTGTATAATAAAAAGCTTTAAACTTACCCAGTTCACAATTGGTACCAGATGAACACTGTGGACAGCTACAAGTGTACCCGGATGTGCCAGGGGAACAGGTTCCACCATTCATACAAGGGTTATTTGCACAGGGGTCCACTACATCAGGAAAGTAAATTATACATTTGGCTAAATGAGCAAATCCGATTTTTTAGACATATGTTCTATGTTACAGCATCGTTCTAGTTACACATAGAAAGTCTCGACATGAAATATATGGAGGAAAATAAATTATTTCTAGAAAAAACATTTTGGAGTGTAACACCAATTCAATCTAAACCATCCTGATGAAGGGCCCTTGAAGCCTGAAACGCTGCAATTCCCAATAAAGAACCCCAAACAAAAACATCTTTTTAATTCTAATACAATGGGATTTTCTTATCATCGGGCCTACCAGTTTTATGAATGGCTTATTTTTGAATGTAATAACTATTTCATTAAAAAGTTTTAGATATACCTGTATCACAGTTAGGTCCTAAGTAGCCATCTTGACATATACAATGATAACTATCCACTTCACTCATACACTCGCCGCCATTTTCACAAGGATCCGAGTGGCAGTAGTTAACATCTGAAAGGTATCACATTTTCTATTTTGAGGTCATTTATTTTCAGCACATTACCGATGCCAAGGACATTTTTAAATTTTTTATTTTATTCTTTAACACATTTAATAGTGATACAAAAGACACAGTTGTTAATCATGGACGTGTTCAAGCGTTGTCTTAACATTGTTACATACAACTATCCTCATAGTCACAATCTACTCTCTCTACAATTCTATAATACTCTCATCGACAAAATCTGAATAAACAAATGTGTCACTGATATAAATGAGAAATCTCCTCCTCATTCTAGCTACAATATTCATTATACATTAGAACATGGCAATAGTATAACATCAGAGTCATTATAATAGAGATATCAGGTCACTTAGACCCCATAACAAATTCAGAGTTGTAGTTAAAATATATAACTTTTAAAAATTATTGTTACAGACTATTGTATTTACCTCACAAGAGAGTATACACAATTGTCTTATTTCCTCCCCAAACAAATAAATTTATAACAGTATTAAGGTAGGCAATGGCATGAGTGAGTGAGTTATACACTACAATGTAGTAATACAAGAGGCTGCCTTACTTCAAGGCCTTGGCCTTATAGCCACACCCATTGACATTGTGCTGACTGCTGCTATACACGATGAGGTAAAGTGACATTCAGAGGTTTTAGTTCATAAATGTTTGCTAGGTTTTAAACACTTTTTCATTCATATGGGCTGCGTATTCATATGTTTGTGGAGGCATACAGCACCAAGGAATAATGTAAAAACTTAACTTGGGCTATGTGGAAGTAAAAAGCATGGGAATGGTTTTCATATTTTTGGGGGGAAGATGACCATAACGTTCATTCATTCGATAGTCATCCTTACCTTTGAGTTACCTCATAACCATCAGAATTGTTAACTTGTTTTATCTAAAGACCACCAACACGATAACTTTAATGACATAATTCCCTTGGTCTAATATTAATTATGAGCTTTGATGATGCTTTGCATACATATCAGAACAATATGAATACCTAAACACAGATGTAAACTCGTTTAATAACAATTGCCATATGTGATGAGGTAAAGCGAGTTGCTGGGATCTGTGTCAGCACAGTGATTGAGGAGCCTCATGCAAAATCCTACCTTCACAGAACATTCCCAGATATTGAACTGTACAATCACAAGTGAATCCGTTGACTTCATCTTTACAAGTACCACCATTCAGACAATTAACGTTATTTTCACAATCATCAATATCTGCAAATATAAAAGAATGAAGAAATCCAATTGTCCTATATATGGTAAAGTCACTAGAAGGGCGCTCCCCACATCAACGACCCAGGGCTTACGTCTCATTATGTTTTTGATGAGTCAGCTATGCTGACTGTTACCTATTGGGCTATACCAAAGGCATTGGAGACAACTTGCCTGAGCCCTTGGTAGGGTTGATCGGACTGAACGCTGAGTTTATGAGCTGAAGTGAGCTTTGACAACACTCAAAAGAGACAGAGAAGAGGGTATAGATCTATTCCTACATCTAGATTTATTACTTATGTATGTCCATATGTAAGGCTGGACGGGTTATACAAGGAATAACCTGAAGACAAGAAGGACACCCGCCATTCCTACAGTTGGAATTTCCTACAAGGAAAAATAGCTGACAAAGGAGCGTTTTAAAGCTGCACTCTCAGATATCGTCGGTAAATATTTTCTACTGTTTGTTCCATTCTTTTCCAACCCATCTAAACGTCATTTGAACACACTTTTGGAGAACTGTGTCCAGTTGTTTCTGCTACAGGGCTTCTAAAACGTCCTCATTTGTATTTGGAGGACCCGCCCGAATCTTTTCCTGCGATGATTACATTTGTTATTGCTCACCAATGGCTTTTTCACTCGACCAATTGCCGTGAGCCCATTATCTTGATATGTAAATGACATCCATTGATTGTAACATTCTTTGTACACTGTGCATGCCTGTCTATGATCGTAAATGTTTGTTTGTTTTGATATTTGTATTTAGATGCATTATTCTTAGCACAGCTGATTCAAATATAATCTATAAGAGATAGGAAAACATCTAGATGTTGTTACATTACCATCAAGGGATATTATTCAGATTTTTTTTTTATTAAATTCTAAGCACATATATACAATTATACTCCGTCATTCAAGGACGAATCAAGGATAGAAAACAGTTACAATGAATAAGTACATATCAATCAAAAAGGTTTAGAAAGATAAAATCTCACACCGGGGACTGTGTCCACAAAAGCATGACAGACAATATTAGAATGTATTAGAAATGTACTAGCTGATCATATTATCTGTTAGCTAGTTGATAAGCTAATTTTTATTGTTATTATATAAACTACTTCTCCCATATAACCATCCACACTTCGTTTAGACCTTTAGAAAAAATAGCATTCAAAATTATTTTTGGCCAATAGATTTTTTTTTTTTTTTTAACAAATTTTATTGCCAAGATTTCGCAAAAGCGGTACGTTTCATTTGACATGTGAAAAATTTATGAGACATCTAAATCAATTTACAGTTTACAATAGACCTATAGGAATTAAGTTTTTTAACATTATAACATCACTAGATACAGAAGATCGACGAAGCATACAAAAAATCAAAATGTCTTTTATCATTTCCAAGTAGTAAGGAACACGCTGAAAGAATTACTTTCAGATGCGTGTCTCCTTCACATTGATTCAACCGTCATTTTGACAGAAGATTGGCTAGCTGTATAAAGATTCTAAATAAATCTACTTTAATTCTCAACTCACCATTTTCACAGTTCGACCCATCGTATCCTGCGACGCACACACACTCATACGAGCCCTCGTTAGGAACACAGTAACTGTTTTGATTTGATGCACAGGGTGATGAGTCACATGGTCCTTCTGTAAAGGGGTATGAATAGAACAGGTTTATATGTGATGTGTTGCTGGTAAATTAGTTACAACTCGCAAAATTGTATTTTTTCAAAGTGATTTATTCACAAGATAGATCTCTTTATTAGAATTTTCTCATTTTCTCGGGGGCCTAGCACTGTTAGTAGCTTGAATACATATATACCAAATCTCAAGACTGTGTATTGAATATAGCTATTCATATTTTAGGTTATCGTAATGCTATACAGGTAGAGTTGCCATTGCCCTTCCGTCCATGACTCACGTATTCTGAGGGGCCTATCAGAGATTGAGCCCCGCCCCCTCCAGGAGTTAGCATGTGAGCTTCTGCTGTGAGGGGCTCCAAAGATAGAATGGAAGAAAGGAAGAATAAAGAGTCTAGATTTCGCAATCCTTGGGGTCACTTGTCTGTCCTCCTGTTCCTTCTCCTTCTATTATAGAGTCCCCTTTCTACCAGCTAGCTCCCCAATACAACTGTATTGCACTAAGGAGTATATTTAATTACTTTACTGTAGAGAGTGACCATCAGGAAATGTCGCTAACTTTTCTTCATGTATACAGACATAGTGAAGTACTTAAATATTAGGTATCCTTTAATGTTGACAATCATTGGAATTCGCTTGAACCTATCCAAATCCAATGTTTTGCGCCTTTTCCTGTGATACTTCACACATTGCGTCAGCTCTAGCTTGTACAAAAAGGTTGGCTAGAGAATCTGAATAACCTATCTTTACGGGAGCCCTTTCCGACAGAATAGATCAATATTCTCGCACCTTAATAAAATGTCAATCAAATAAATAATAAAGGTAGACGTTACCAATCATGGGTGAAGCCCATACGTCAAGTGAAAAGCCTTCATATGATTCAGCATTGTAGGGGGAAGAGTACGCATCGAAGATGACCCATCCACCTGGACCAAGGGATGTCTCCTGGAAGGGATTCCCATAGCAGTACCTGTATATATATGGGAAAATAATATGTGATTTCAACAATGGCGGTTTTTAAAAATTACAGAAAGATTAATCAAAAGTGGCAAAAAAATTATTTTTCAACTGGTTTTCCCATGAGATCCCTATAGCTCAGATTTTTTTTCATTTTTGGAGTGTTTTGTGCTGTTAGTAGTATGAATGCATGTGCCAAATCTGAAGACCGTGATATGATATATATTCTCATTGATTTTCTCTGAGATGATATATATTCTCATTGATTTTTCAGCTATGTTTGTACTCCATCATGGTCAAACCGGAAGTCCACGTTGAACTATATTATTATTACTTACTTTCTACCTAATTCTCTACTTGTTGACTGTGGTGTAGAATTTGTATAAATAGACCTACCTGTAGCCAAGGATTTCATCAAATCGTCTTAACTCCACCCACTGGGAATAACAGATGTCTGTCTGGGGTTTGCCAGCTTCCAAAGGTGAGCTACTCAACGTAACAATGGCCTCGTACCCAACAGGTACCTGTGGATGAGGAAAGGTACCTTTTTAATTAATACATTGAAACGTTCATATATATAATATTGAACCTGGGTAGAAGAACCCATAACCTCCTTATTATATTGTAGATATTTGGCTGCATTCTCAGCTATTACGACAAAGCAAATCTTACCAAATTCACTCATAATTATTATGAATTATAGGCCTGAATTGATCAATATTCTGCGGTTGTATTAATACAATCAAGGGGGGCGGGAAGGCATAGGGGGTCAAGGGTTGGTGTGGGTAATGGAGGGGATGAATTCAGGCCCCACTTTACAATAATAAATATACTCAACCATTAGAAGTCTTTTTTTAAATATCTACACTCAGGGAGTGGGCATTCATGCAAAGTACCAAATCCAAGATGGCACAAACTTAAACACAAGACGTTCCGAATCTGAGTTGTCTTTAGGAGGCCCTTGAGAAACCTAAAAAAAGAACCTGTAAAGCAATTTCTGAATTGATATCTCCATAGATGTAAAACCGTTAAGTATAGCCAAAAGGATCACCCCTACGAGTAAAAGGTAGACAGGTAGCTTGAGCTGCCCAGTGCACCACAAGTCTCCTTTTGATTACGACAAGTGATAGTAGGGTTTCTGTGATAGTGACTGGAGCAGCTCCGGACAGAGTGAACGCGAAGAAGAAGAATGCCAAGTTCCCCCGAAAAGGCGGGAGGATGTCTCTTTATTTACCATCTATCACATGATATCTATGTGAGTTTCATCACGCACGATGTATGCTCATGCACATACTTACTGACACATCCATTGTTTATGACATGTGTACCATGTATTATGCAGTTTTGGAGGAGGGCAAGGGCTTGGCTTTTCATGCTGTTTTGAAGGGTTTATAAAGAACCAAGCGTTGAATTAAAGCAGCGCTGCATTGGGCTAGTCAATTCTTGGATGGGTTGCCGCTGCAGAATTTGTTATGTGATCATTTTTATTTGTAGATTTACGGTAATTTGCAAATGATGCTATTGAGTAGACAAACGTCCATCATTGATTAGAATCTGATCTATGGGGGTCTGTGAACCCGTCCATGCACCATCTGATATGATTGCAGTTGGTGTTAATCTCAGATAAATCTGCAGGACAGATTGGCAGCAGAGTATACATGTGTAACGATTCTATTATGAAGATTTCCATTGAGCTCCGGATTGACCCGGACCCGGACCTCCGCCTCTGGGTAGTTCCTCCGGATCCCACTAGGATATTCATTGCAACCATTGATGATATTTGCAGTTTATATTATTTGTTTAATTTATCATTAATTAACTATTCATTTGATTTCATCCGGACTTTGACCACGATGTTCATTACATATTTCTATATTTATGTTCAACTTTGCATTTATGTGATTATTATATTTATTCCATTATTCCTGAATTATGTTGCAAACATAATGTTTCCTTGGTTTGAAAATTATTCATATCTCGATGTACCTGTTTATTTATCGGGTTGAGGAGCAAGGTCTTCAACCCAACACACAAGGAGGAATAAAGGGAACATATGAAAGAAGCATTTCACTCTTGATGTTTTATCTAGGATCCGCGCTTGGAACATAGAATATTTCAACCCTTGGTCCTTTGGAACTTTAATATAATCCGGCCACTATAGTTCCTTTCCTCCCATCTCCTGCTAACGATATTGGTAATATATTTATTCTCGCAGAAGTAAACCTATACGATCACGAAATATCATTATCGATTAATGTTAAGCCGGAGCTGAAAGACAGACGGACATCGATGGCCACATAGACATTGGAAAGAACATAGGCAAGAATCGCAACACTGGTGCCGTGAGTGTGAGGGAAAAATACTTTTGTATTTCTTCCTAGAACACTGGATTGTCTGCTGGACATTGAAGTTTCAAGGGAATATACACAGTCTGCTTATTTTTCTCACTATCCGGACCCATCCGGACCTCCAGGATCCTCCGGATCTCATTGGATCTTGGTCTCCATTTGTCTTTGGAAGTGTCCGGAGCTGGAGATAGTCATTGGATATCGTCTGGATACATCTCAAATTAACACGGAATATTTAAACTTGGGTTTATTTTTATTTTTGGGCAGAGTGATATAAGACAACTTATGTTCACTGGTTAGACTCCTGGATGGTGTGGACACTGCTTCGCCTTGCTGTTGCTGTGGAGAGATTTTTGATTTTCTTCTCCTGAAGGGTTCAAACACGATTGGGCTGCTTTTTGTTTTTTTTACTTAGTATATTTTTGTATTTCTTCCCAAATAAACGGACTTGGAGTCACAGGAAGGATTAAACATGGCTACTGATTTGACGAAGGAGATAATATCTGGCATAGAACTCAAGGACGTGGATCCTAAGATCAGGGATTACATCTTACAAGCAGCTAAAGACAAGGAAGATGTTGACAAGAGGTTGGCTTTGACAAGAAGCGAATTTAAAGATGTTGCTGGTGAACGTGATGCTGCCATAACTACGATGGATCAGCTCCAGGAGGATCTTATTGGTAATAGGAATGCTTTGGATCAGGCTGCTTCTGATACGGATTTGCTGCATAAGGAGGTTACTTCGAAGGAAAAGGCCTTGAAGAGTATGAATACGGAACTGCTATTAGCTAAAGCTAATGTCGATGATGCAGTGAAAAACGTGGACTATTGGAAGAGTGAAGCTCGAGTTAATAAAGCTGAGTTAAACGAAACCAAAAGTTTGTTTAAAATGAAAGATGGGTCTGATGTGAGAGATACTGAATTTTGGAAATCATTGGATTCCAATCCTTTGTATGGCCATATTGGAACACGCGGCGGGAAAAAGGTTTCTTTTATGAAGAAATCACGAGGATCTCTGTCGTTGTTTGATGCTGTGGAAGTTGAGGAGGATGAAAATATTTGTCCGATCAAGATCAAGGATTCTTCCACAGATATATCTGTGAGTCATTGGTCAGAGAAGCCCAAATGCTCAATGCCTCCAGCCTTCGAAGGAAAGGATTGGTACCAATACCTTGTTCAATTCGAAAATATTAGCTTTGCTAATAATTGGTCGCAAGAAACAAGGATGAAAGTGCTTTTCTCCAAATGTAAAGGAGAGGCTGCAAGCGTTGTTAATGATTTTGACATCTCAGATGGATCATATCAGGACTTAGTCACCGTATTGTGTAGGATATATGGAGGAGGTACTCCTGAAGACCGAGAAAATACCTTCTATTCAAGAAAGCAAATTCCTGGTGAGGATCTAAATGCCTTTGCAGTACATCTTAGATCTTTGATGATCTGGGCCTTTCCGGGTGAAAGACATAATTTTCATACTCGGCTGCTGATTCAGCAGTTCATTAAAGGCATGTTGGACAAAAAGATCATTGGAAGTTCATGCTCGTCAGCCTAAGTCATTATTCGATGCCCTGGACTTAGCAAATCGGTATAAAAGTGGAATAAAAACACTTTTTGGGGTTAATGCCAGCTCTGATGTGTTGACTACAGTTGCTGCTGTTTCTCATACAACTGTGACCGAGTTTGACGAATCAGATGAGGAAGAATATGGAATAAATGCTTTGGGAGAGAGAACAAAGTGGTCGGGCTACAGGAAAAGTGGACCCTGGAGGAATAAATCATCTCAGACTCCTTATTGCAAGTGGTGTGATACAGCCGGACACTCTACCTTTTCATGTAAAGGTTTCCTTGATGCTAAGAACAAATCCGGAATCTTAGATCAGAAATCTGGTAAAAGCATGGCTGGTCTTGAGGGAAACGACTAGTGGTTGTGTTGGACAAGGCCATCAACTCAACCACCCTATCTCAAAGTGGCTTTTCCGACCAGACAATTACAGCAATGAATAATTCTTCAGGACCTTCTTTCTTAGGGGAGGGTACGGCCCCTGAAGCTCCTGATTTATTACTGGTGACCAGGCCTGAAGAAAATATTTATTGTCTGCCTAACTTAAAAGGAGCAAGATGGTATGTACCTGCTACTTTTGGAAGAGATTTGTATCACCTATTAGTGGACACTGGAGCCTCCATCAGCTTGATCGATGAGGGTATATATTCCTCTATGATCAACCCACCTTCATTGTTACCCACTTCGGATAAGGTCATTGCTGCTAATGGCAGTGATATAACCTTGCTGGGTGTTGCTAATTTCCACTTTGATCTTGGAGGAAAGTTGCATGTCTGGAGATTCTTCGTTGGACGTATCCATAGAGAATCCGGAATATTAGGCTTAGATTTCCAGATGGCAGTGGACATGGCGTTTAGAAGCAAAACTGGGGAGATTGATATAAATGGAAAGAAAACTTTTTGTGAATTTGTATCGAATAATGGAGCCCTGAGAGTTAAGGAAAGAACTAAAATTAAGAAGAATTCAGTGACGATGGTAGAAGCAATCTGGACTGGCCCTAGGAATGGCATGAGCAAATGTGATTTCCTTGTGGAACCTCCTATGTACATAGACGATGACAGAGGATTAGTGAATTTTCCTACCATGATAGGATATAGAGAAGAGGAGGAGTTGTATGGGTTGCCTGTGATGAATATCACCAACCAGGCACAATTCATTGAAGAGGGTGAAATATTAGGCGTTGCTGAAGTGGTTTCTCAAATAGAGAACACTAGGAATGATGAGTCGATAGACATCGCTGGACCTGAAAATTCTACCTTGGAGGATGAGCGAATTACTGTATTGTTGGAAACAATTGCTCGTGATCCGGCAATGACCGAATATAATTTGCCTCAATACCTGGAACAGCTGGTTTCTCAGAGTGACATTACCACTGAGAGGGAGAAAGATTTGGTTAGATCTGACCTATTGGAATTTTTCAATATATTCCAAAAACCTGGAGGAGACTTAGGCAGAACGGATAACGTAAAACATCACATAAACACTGGAGATTCGGAGCCTATCAAGCAGAGCTATCGCCGCTTACCCATAGGCAGGAGAAAAACAGTGGAAGAAGAGCTAGTAAAGATGTTAAATAAAGGAGTTATTTCGCCTAGTGATTCGCCATGGTCATCACCGATTGTTCTGGTCAAAAAGAAGGATAATTCCATTCGTTTCTGTGTGGATTATCGCAAAGTAAATGACATCACTAAGAAAGATGCGTTCCCCCTACCTAGAATCGACGAAAGTCTAGATGCTCTTGGAAAAAACATGTATTATTCTACCCTGGATCTCGAATCAGGCTATTGGCAAGTGGAATTGGATGAAGAATCGAAGGAAAAATCTGCATTCGTCACCCATATAGGCTTGTTTCGCTTCAATGTGATGGCATTTGGGCTATGCAATGCCCCAGCCACATTTGAACGCATGGTAGAAAGTATGTTACAAGGATTGCGCTGGACAAAATGTATGGTTTACTTGGATGATATAATTTCCTATGGAAAATCATTGGAAGAAGCCAGGAAAAATCTGAAATGTGTCTTTGAAAGAATACAGAAATTTGGTTTGATTTTGAAACCGAAGAAATGTGTACTTTTCAAGCGCTCTGTTAGATTTCTAGGCAGAATAGTTAACAGCGAAGGGAGCAGACCGGATCCGGAGAAGATCGAGGCTATTACACACTGGCCACAGCCACAAAATATCAAAGATATTCGTTCCTTCTTGGGACTTGTAGGATATTACAGGGATTTTATTCCAGAATTTGCGGAGAAGGCTGAGCCTATGTTCCAACTGCTCAGGGATCATACGAAATTTGTATGGAATGAAGATTGGGAGAAATCGTTTTGTCTACTGAAAAGTGCATTGATTTCTGAGCCTATCCTAGCATATCCAACCGAGAATGATTTATTTATTCTCGATTCTGATGCCAGTAATTTTTCAATTGGCTCAATTTTGTCTCAAGTACAGGACGGAGAAGAAAAAGTTCTTTGTTATTTCTCCAAATCATTGGATTCTACTCAGAGGAATTATTGTACAACGCACAGGGAGCTGCTTGCGGTGATTAAATCCTTGAAAAAGTTCAAGCATTTCATCTGGGGCACAAGATTTATCATTCGTACGGATCATTCTTCATTGAGATGGGTCCTGAATTTCAAGGATGCTGATGGAATTTTAGTTCGGTGGCTGTCTATTCTAGCTTATTTTGATGCGGATCAATCTAAGATTTTCCACCGTCCAGGAAAATTTCATAGCAATGCCGATGCTCTTTCAAGAATGAGGAAGATCAGGAGATGTAAAAATCCTGGCTGTGTCACGTGCAGGAAGGACCCTTGCAAACCTATTGGTATGGTATCTTCTGTCGACGATATGACAAGCAAATGGGAGGAGAAGAAAGGATTTTTGCAGGAAGTTTTCCCTTGCTCAGAGGGTGAGATGGCGAAATATCAGGATGAAGACAGAGATATTGCCAAGATCAAGTCACTGGTTCGAAGTAAAGAGGAACTTTCCACTCAGGAGATTCGTGCAGAAACACGAGAGTTTAGAGTATTGTATGGTTTCCTCAGCAAGATGATAATACGCAATGGGATTCTATATGTGATATATCATGAAGAAGCCTCAGTTTCTGACATGACTATCGTTGGCCCGTTGAAGATACGGATGGCTATTTTCCACATGTTACATGGTTCTCCTCAAGGTGGCCATTTTGGAAGAAAGAAGACCCTAGGAAAGGTGAAGCAAACATTTTTCTGGCCACTTATGTCTGAAGATATAGAGCGATGGTGTGCTTCTTGTGATATTTGCCAACGTGTGAAAGATTTCCCTAGAAAAGGGAAGAGACCGCTTCATAATGAAATTTCTGGCGCAAGATTTGATAGGATAGCTCTGGATATTGCTGTAAATTTACCTTTGACTCTCAGAGGTAACATATGCTTTATGGTGGTCCAGGACTATTATTCAAAATACATGGAGGCATTTCCTATGCCAAATTACCAAGCTGACACTTGTGCTACCCACCTTATGGAAGGCTGGATCTTGAAATTTGGAGCTCCATTGAATATTCATTCGGATAGGGGTGCCAACTTTACTTCTTCTTTATGGAGAGAGTTGTGCATATTGATGTCTATAAAGAAAACATTTACCAATTCTTATAGGCCTCAATCCGATGGATTAGCTGAAAGATCGATTAGGACTCTGAAGACAGCTTTGTCGGGCTTGGCAAATCTCCATAGAAATGACTGGGACCAGCTGATTCCTTATATCACCTATGCTTATAGGTGTAGTTTGCATGAATCAACCGGCTGTTCTCCAAATCTACTTACCTTTGGTGAGGAAATTTCAATGGTGCCTGCAGTCATTTATCGGAATTATGACGAAAATTTTGAAGCAAGGTGTCCAAATAACCAGGTGTTATACATCAGAGAACAACTCCTGAAGTCACATGAATTTGTAATGAAGAATTTAAAACGATCGGTGAAAGCACAGAAAAAGGTCTATGACAAGAATACATTGGTCAGAGAATATGCTCCTGGAGATTGGGTCTACAAATTTATCACAGTGAAAACTGGACGGCCACTGTGTGGAAGATGGGAGGGTCCCTTTCAAATAGTTGAAAAACTAAATGAATGGACCTATGTCATTGATAAAGGCACGAAGAAAATGGCGAAAATACATGTGGATTATCTGAAGCCCTGCCTACAACCTGATAATGAAAGCAGAGATAATGATTTATCGCCAGAAAGTGCAAGGAGAACCAGAACGAGGGTGATTAAGGCTCCCACAAGATATGGCTTTCCCTGATTTTAAATGATAATTTTATTCAATATCTGGAGGAGGAATGTTGACTTAACATTAGATTTTATTCCCTGCCTTCAGGAGAGCCCTATACACGTAAAGAAGCCTCTGGTGAACACAGGAGAGAGACGATACGATTACATGGTGGATTTACGGCCATTTTGAAACCATGATTGGGTCTATTTCCACATGGAAATATTCCTTTTATTTTTAATGACAATTTCAAGCTAACCTAAGGAGTTAGATAGGCTTCTTTGAAGCATTTCTGTACAAAACAGTTTCTACGGCTCTTCCTCGAGCGTAGCCGGTAGGGCTACCAATCAGGAGACGGTCTCTTTCATCGGGGCCCGGGGAAAAGAGCCTGAGTTGTGTTTATTTCATATATAACGATAGGATATGAACTATATGGCTATTATTTAACATTTTCTGTTCAAATTCCTTGCCAAAGTCGATTCTCGATGATATTTTCTACATATTCCAACCTATCACCGATGGAAATAAACACCGCGCTAAGAAGTAAACAACGCGGAACGTTGCGTTGGCGAGCGCCATGGCGGACACCTCGTCATACAGAGCGTCTACCATTGCCGGCAAGACGCTGGTGCCCTTGGATCGCTGCAATCTGGCGTTCTATTTATACCGTGAGAGTAGTATATGGAATCTAGGATTTTTCTCAGGAATTTGACCTTGGATATGTATTTATTTAACATAATGTTTTGTTTTCGAGGTAATAAGGAACTTGTCTCCGTATCTATTACCTAATATGGTTATGTAAGCGTGCGGGCTGGATCCTCTCGCTGCTCACCTCGTGTATGTCCATATTTGGGCATGGAATCAGGGCGTGGCACGTGCTTGGCACCCGCCAGTATATAAGGAGATAGCGTCTTGGCTAAGCTGGCTTTTGGATGTGTGATCTGATCTGTGCTGACACGCTGCCTTACCACTACCTCGGAGCTGACCCGGAGCTGTTGGAAGAATCCATTTGAGACGGTCCGGATCTCTGTTGCTTGTAGGAGAAGAAACTGAAGCTTGAAATATGCCATCTTCAAGCGAAGACGAGCAAGTTTACTCTCGCGAAGATAAGTTTCGGACAGAAAATTCTAAAATATTGAAGAATCATGGAGAAAAGGAGAAAAAGACATCTGATCGACGAAAGAAATCTCCGGAACATACAAAATCGGAGCAGACTCGGAGGGAGGAACGGCAGACGGCTCCGGGCGAATTTGCTGATAGAGTCAGGCCGGCTCTCCTGAGGATTAAGAAACCAGCCGATTTTGCTACTAATCGGTGTGTACCTGTAGTGAGTACAGACGAGGATTCGGAAACTGAAGATGTGATTTTCTTTGATGTGTCCCGCCGAGACTTGACTGACAAGTATGAGCAATGGATCCGGGGCATATTGGAGAGAATGACGGATAAGACAAAAAGCAGAGAGCTGGAATCAATTGCTTTTAAAACTGATGTAAAGGACGGTGTTGTATGTCCTTACGACAGATGTGGTGGTCGGCGGTTGTGTTCCAAGTTGACTTGGCTTCGCCATCTAGAAGAGAACCATTTGCCAAAGAGGTGGCAGTACACATGTGGGATTAAGAATCCGCAAACTGGACAGATTTGCAAAAACAAGCAGTTACGTAGTGTCAGTCTCATCAGGCACTACATGTGGATGCACAATGCAAGCCAAAATCAGGGAGCAATGAGGTGCATCAATAATGCCGACCGACAGTGCAACCTTGTCGACAATCGTATGTATTCCTCTACCGACCCTCTACACGTGGGGCCGAGGAAACGGACAGCTCCTTGCTTGCTTGCATCGTCTGACTTGAAGAAGCAGGAGCAGGCCAGCTCGTGTGTAGCAAGTGGTAGTGACCAAAAGGTATCTGTGAATGCTATGGACTCTGTTGTGGCGCTTGTTAATTTTCATCAGATTGACAAAGATCTAGCCAAAGTGGATGAGCAAGGCTCTGAGGCAGTAAATTTGTTATCCGCTGCCCAAAAATCTTTAGTGGAGGCTCACAGCTCCTTCGCGATGGCATTAAAAAGTTTGCATAAAGACTACGATGCTATGGGACACTTTGCCAGCGAAAAAGCCAAGTGGGGAGAAGATCGTGAAAGATTGCTGAACGAGATTTGTGATCTTAAGATCAAGTCGGAGATTTCGAGCCATTCGCAAGATATTCTCGAAGATGAGTTGCGATCCACTCGTGACTCGTTGAAGCAGCTGGATAAGCAATTGGTTTCTAGTATTGAATCGGAGGCAAAGATGAAAGAGGAGATAGAAGGTTACAAGACTCTCTGTGCTCATTATGAAGAGAGATTATCGGAGGTAAAGACCAATGCCTCTCCTGAAATAGTGGATTCTGCTGAAAAGATAAAAGAGGATCCCCCGGCTCTGATTCCAGGCCTTTCGCTTGAACAGTCGATGGCCATTCGAGCAATCATTAATGCATAGACATTATTAACTTTTGAGTGATATTATTGCCTCGTCTGTGATGTACATATTATGAATCTTTATTCATATCTGGTTCGTAACTTTTTTATGTTCAAGAAATGTTAAACGTTGGTGCTTACCCCAAGGATTTTTTTTTTTTTATGAAGAACTACTGTATATTTGTATATTTGAATCGTTATTTGTTGAGTTTACATGTTCATAAAATTTCTCCAGTCATTGAATATGTTCATCTCCTTTTGCAATTTTATTTCCCTTGGTTGGGGAGGAGTGTAACGATTCTATTATGAAGATTTCCATTGAGCTCCGGATTGACCCGGACCCGGACCTCCGCCTCCGGGTAGTTCCTCCGGATCCCACTAGGATATTCATTGCAACCATTGATGATATTTGCAGTTTATATTATTTGTTTAATTTATCATTAATTAACTATTCATTTGATTTCATCCGGACTTTGACCACGATGTTCACTACATATTTCTATATTTATGTTCAACTTTGCATTTATGTGATTATTATATTTATTCCATTATTCCTGAATTATGTTGCAAACATAATGTTTCCTTGGTTTGAAAATTATTCATATCTCGATGTACCTGTTTATTTATCGGGTTGAGGAGCAAGGTCTTCAACCCAACACACAAGGAGGAATAAAGGGAACATATGAAAGAAGCATTTCACTCTTGATGTTTTATCTAGGATCCGCGCTTGGAACATAGAATATTTCAACCCTTGGTCCTTTGGAACTTTAATATAATCCGGCCACTATAGTTCCTTTCCTCCCATCTCCTGCTAACGATATTGGTAATATATTTATTCTCGCAGAAGTAAACCTATACGATCACGAAATATCATTATCGATTAATGTTAAGCCGGAGCTGAAAGACAGACGGACATCGATGGCCACATAGACATTGGAAAGAACATAGGCAAGAATCGCAACACATGTGTGGCTATAAGATCAAGTGTCTGATTGTCTCAATAAGCATCTTGTTCTGCCACTCCACTCATATAGTTTACCCATGCAGAGTGGTGCATTATTTAATACAAGTAATCACCTCTGCCCAAAACTCATGGTCAACTGTATAAGAAGTGTACACTTAGATTTTGTTTTATTGTAAAGCAATTGTGCTAATGTAGTCTGAAAGTAGGCCTAATAAATACTAGATATATAGTTGTATTTCGTTTACTAATGTCTAATGTGTGTGTTGAACCAAATTTTAGCCAGATTTAGGCCTACTTACAATTTGTGCCATTTTAAAGAAATTGAAAGGAAATTTACTGACAAAAAATTGTGTACATCTGTGTCATAGCATTAGGGGCTAAAGTAGATTACAGTATAACCTCCAATAATCCCAGCACCTATTAACAAGTGGTCTGAACTCTGAAGCCCAGAATAATCAATATATATTTTTTGAAAAAAATATGAAAACGTATATCTGTAACAATGAAAACGAAATCGAAATTGTGTAATGAAGCTAAAAGTTCAGGAATGAAATCTGAAAAATTTCCCTTGGAAACGGAAATTAATTGAATTAAGCCAATACAAGTTGTGAATACTTTAAAACATCAAAACAGTAATAGAATAATAAAATATCAACTGCTTCTTGTTTAGTGTCCTGGTCGAACTACAATAGGGGATTTACATGTCTCACGGCATGCGCATGTCTATTACAGTGCATGCTGGGATGGATTCAGTTCAATTCTGACATACAAGTATACAGCAACAGTAAAAAATTGCAAGAATGTTTTCACCAATACCATAGCCTGTATAAATCAAACAAATATTCTGTAGCCTTACTGTTACTCTCCACACACACATGATATGTTGCCTTTGCCTGATATTGTATCCGTCCACTGTAATAGTCGTCACAGCTCCTGTCGTGTCCAAAACTATGTCTTGTGCTGGAGAGCATTCTAAAATGCAAAGACCAGAGTTCAGGTTAGAGTGGTCCTAAGAAAAGGGAGGTTATCCCAGAATTATATATACAAGAAACTTTATTTTCCGTTTGTGTGTACAATCAACAACAGTAACAGTTAAACTCTTTCGATATCGCTTCTTCTATACTGCCGACCCTTCTCCTCAGTCGTATAGTGTTTTCCTCCAGCTTTAGCGTTTGGTTCTCGCACCATTTGATATGACTGATATACTACCGGTCATAGGTACTGTAATGAGGTAATATCGGTTGGATGCTAGGCTAGAGGATAGCCTAAATCTGATCAATATTCAATGATAACGTAACAATAACAAGGTAGTCCCGTCCTGAATAGAAGTATTTTCATATTGTGGTGGAAGTTTTTCCATGATATAACTTTTCGCTCTGTTAATGGAGATTTTGTTCTTCCTACACCACAAACTAACTTTCTGTAGATAATGCTGTAAGTAATTGTTTGCTGTTTTTCTTGACAAGCCTGGTGTATATAAAGACATTCTAAATATAATTACCTTGATCCAGGGCTTTTAGGTCCGCACAATTACTGCCTTCGTCATAAATGTCTGGACAGGAACAAAGTGAACCTGCTGGTCTTTCCCTCCTATAGCCCCCGTTTTGGCAGTTGCTCGTTGGGCACTGGTCCACGTGTCCCAACGTTCCACCTGAAAATGAGTCACAAGTCGCAAAAAATGGATTTTGAGATATCCCCATATTCGAACAGATGAGATCAGGCGGATTCCAATGATAGTAAACATTAAGGCATCTAAAAGTATTTCTATGTATATTGTTTTCTGCTCGAAAACAAGTTTATACACAGGATCTCTTTAACGCAGGAATGTTCTCATAATTTAAATGTTTAGTGCTGCTAGTATGATAAATGCATGCACCAAATCTTAAGCAGGTTTATTGACTATGTCTATGCATATGTGAAGTTATCCTAAGGAGTAGGTACATATTTAATTACTTTACTATAGTGTGCGACTCACTATACATAAAGGCATATATAATGGCTAAGTATGTGTTCATTCATACACAAAAATAGATGTAAGTTTATTAGATGTGCTAGTGTGTACCATCATTAAAATCCTCTTGATCTCACCTTTTTGAATATGATAGTATCTCACAATTTATTTTTCCTGTGACAAATCACATATTAAGTTGTATGAACTAATGTTGTAAAGTCAACTCACAGCAATAGTAGTTGTTGACATCCTTCAGGTCATAAAATGACATCATAACTTCTTGACCCGCAATTGCAGCATCTTTTGGGTTTATAGCTATCATCCCAGTCTGTTAGTTGAAAGAAACAAGAGGTATGGGACTAGTTCATCCGTCAGCTTTGGGGCTGGTGGACTACTGAGAAGGTTTATGGGGACAGTTAGGAAACGTCTCATTTCAGGTATATATTTTATCTTCCTTTTTTGAAAAACAGATTGTATTTAGGCCTAGATGTAATTTCAATTGCCTACATCGAAACACTAGCTGGAATCAAAACATGGTAAAAACTATTTAACCGTCAGTAACGTTAGCCCCTTAACATGCAATACCGACTAGCCCCCTAAATGTGTAGGTCAAGTATCAGGGAAGAAGTTATTATATCATTTATGATATACTTATTAGACGATGTATATTTCAGACAAGTTACCAGTATCTCACATTTCTATTGCTGGCCTTCTAAGAAAAAACATACAATTACAGTTCAGTCCGCAAAACATAAACACAAATTCTTCCCATATATACAGGTGCACACCATAGCCAGTTGGCTTTCCACGATCGAAACAATTTACATTGTCTATGAGCAATAGGGGATTTGCATGTCTCATTGCGCATGTCTATTACAGCGCATACGGAAATGGATTCAGTTCAAATCTGCCATACAAATATATATGTAGCAACATTTTTTTTTATAAAAACAAATGCAAGGATTTTTTGTACCAATATCACACCTTGTGTAATTGATCTGAGAAAAACCAATTGCACGATGGGAAAGATGGAGTCTTCTTTTATGGAAACATGTAAAACGCATACATGTATATATTGTTGTAGTTGGGGTTGGGAGGTGGTGGACGAGCGATGTATTGGGGTACGTTCGTCCACCGCCTGGGGCGCTAGGGTCTTGCATTGTGAGCAAGGACGGGTCCATGGGGGGAGGGAGTATAAATAGGGGTGGGATTTCAGGGTAAGGGCAGTTGGAGCCCAGGCAGGGTACGAGATAGACCTCCCCAGATTGACTGCAAAGTATAATAAACGAGCCAAGATCGCCAACTCTACCTTTTTGCTTTGTGTCTACATTCTTCGGAGATAGACGTCAACCGGCCCTGCTGGGCAGATCCCCATCCAACTCCATTTAATTAATACTCCAGAAGTCCTAGGTGGTGCGATCCCCACTCTAGGAGGATTACTTCTGCTAAGCCCCAACTCCCCTAGTACGTAGTAGATTCCCACATTTAAAATACTGATTAAGACGCACGAGACGAACCAAGACGAACCGAGACGAACCTTGGACGAGGCTGGACGAACAGAGTAACAACCACAGGAATCATGTTCTCCACTAATTTATTTAATCGATCTTCCGAGACAATTGATGGCGACAACAATGGTGGCAGCGGTGGGATGCTTACTGACGAATCTCACCCTCTATCGCCGTCTGGAGAAATCGGAGTGCATCCGAGAACGTGGAGTAGCTGGTTGGGCCAAGGCTACGAACGAGCTGGAGTTCTCCAACAGGGAATCAACACCACCCCGAAAGACAAGGCCGGAGAGACGAAACCCACTCCGACTGTGACGACAGGGCCGAAAAAGATGAAAGTCACCCCGAGAGCCTTTGATGGGACGGGATCCCTCACCGAATTTCTTCACCATTTTCGGTTAGTAGCCGAACTGAACCAGTGGACGGGCCACGAAATGGGCTTACATTTGGGTGTATGCTTGGCGGGACCTGCTCTCAGGCTACTCGAGAAGGTGGATTTCGAGGAGGAAGGGACGTTTCTCAAGCTCGTCCAGGCGCTACAAGACAGATTCCAGCCAGCGGATCAAATAGCACTGTACCGGACAGAGCTACGGGCCAGGAAGCAACGTGATGGAGAGGGACTGCAACAGATCGCGGACGAAATCGAACGTCTAGCCCGACTGGCTTATCCGGCCGCGGATAAAGAGATTCTGGACGATTTGAGCAAGGACTTATTCACCTCCGCATTAGCAGACGGTCACCTTCGGAGGTGGGTGGCTCAAGCCAAGCCCAAAACATTAGCCGAAGCCCGGTCAGCAGCGCTTGATGGGGGCGCCCATTTTGCAGCCGAAGAACAGAGCGTGCGGACGAAGTCGTCCATCCGAGCGGTCCAAGCAGGAGGAGGGTCAGACGACCGGATACACCAGCTGGAGGAGATGATGAAGGCTCTCTTGGCCAAAGCTGACAACTGGCAGCGACCAAATCGGAATAGAGACATGACCAATACGTGTTATGGATGCGGGGAGGTAGGCCACTTTAAACGGGAATGCCCTCATCGGGTCAGTCAGAATAGAAGTCCGGCGGCGGAAAACTCCGGGGGACAGTAGGTGGCCGGACCACTGTCCCAGCAGCATCCGGCACGAGCGTTGGACGAACAACAACGGGAGAGACGAGTGTCCAGGGAAGGTGGGATCACCGTTCGAAAGGAATTCTCGTCTCAGGACGATGCAATGGAATGGAAATAGACTGGTTGGTGGATACAGGCGCTTGTGTCACGCTGCTGGGACGAGGGGTGTGGGAGCAGATGGTAAACAAACCAGTGCTCCAGCCCACTGCAGTCAGGGTGGTAGGAGTGGGAGGCGAGCCCATGGAAATCTTAGGAAGAGTACACCTAGAAGTCACATTCCAAGGAGTAGTCATACCAGTTCCGGCCATCGTAGTGGACATAAATTATATGGGCATCCTGGGGATGGATGTGTTGCGACCTCTGAAAGGGGTCGTGGATGTCAGTAACGAGACAGTCAAATTCGACCACAGCATCGTACAGGTGGGTCCTGTGGAGGTAGGAGAGGGGACGACCATTCCCTCGGGCACCTGGGTAAATCTCCTGGTTCGAGTCCAGGAGTGGGGCCACCAGGAGGAGGTGGTGATCGAGCCTTACTGGCTCGAGTCAGGACTGCTTACCGCCCGAACTGTCAGTCGGGTGGTAGCAGGGGAAACATTGGTGCGGGTGTCCAACCCCACCTCTAGTGACATAGAACTACACCCAGGTGAACGGGTGGGACAATGGGAGGAGGTGGAAGAGTACTCTGAAGACGAACTATCATCGGTCGGACGAGGGGAGGACGATCTATATCCAGTGGGACGAATTGAACAGACCCAGCACCCTCCAGGAGAGACAGAGCAGGTCCAGGACGAAGAAAAGCTGATAGACGAGGCCCTCTGGAATCAAACTGATGGTACTGTCGTTCGGGGGAAAGAGGAACTAATAGGGAAGCTGTACAAAGACTTTAGAGATGTTTTTGACGAACGACTAGGTCGGACGGCATGGACGACCCACACGATTGACACGGGAGACCACGCCCCGATTAAGACCAGGCCTAGACAGGTGCCGATACATCGCCGGAAACTCGTGGAGGACGAACTTGACAAGCTGTTGACGATGGGAGTGGCAGAACCATCACATATCCCGTGGGCTTCGCCAGTGGTCTTGGTACGAAAGAAAGACGGTGGCTGGCGGTTTTGTGTAGATTACAGACAGTTAAATCAACTGACCCGCAAAGACGCCTATCCCCTTCCCCGTATGGACGACATACTTGACAGTTTGACCGGGGCCAAGGTATTTGCAACCATTGACCTCGCCAGTGGATACTGGCAGGTCGAAATGGACCCTAACTCAAAAGAAAAGACTGCTTTTTGTACCCATAAGGGCCTGTACCAGTTTAGGGTGATGCCCTTCGGATTGGTCAACGCACCCTCCACCTTTGAACGGCTAATGGATGCGGTCCTATCAGGAATGATAGGAGAAGACTGTCTAGTCTACTTAGACGATGTCATCGTCTTTGGACGAACGGTGGACGAATGTGCAGCACGACTACGGAGGGTATTCACCCGACTAAGAGAAGCTGGTCTACAAATCAAAACAAAAAAGTGTCAGCTGTTCAGAGAGGAGGTGAGCTTCCTTGGACACCTTATATCAGGCAAAGGGGTGGGGACAGACCCTTCCAAGATCGAAGCACTGAAGAAGTGGGGGGCATTAAAAGATCGAAAGGATGTCCGCTCATTCATGGGGTTCTGCTCTTACTATCGATCATTCGTCCCCGGGTTTGCACGTATCGCAGCACCTCTCCATGGCCTCACTAAGAAAGGGGTGCCATTCGAATGGACGGACGAATGCGAGAGGGCCAAAGATGAACTCATCCAAGCTCTATGCTCGTCCCCCTTACTGGCCTTTCCCGAGGCAGAGTCTGAAATGATCCTAGATTGTGATGCTTCGGCGGAAGGATTGGGGGTGGTATTATCTCAGGAAGTAGAAGGGAGAGAACGAGTACTGCAATTTGCCAGTAGAACCATCACAAAAGCCGAGAAGAATTACTGCGTCACCCGAAAGGAACTTTTAGCAGTCATTTTTGGGGTGCGGAAGTTCCGACCTTATCTGGTGGGTGCCAGATTCTTGATCAGAACCGACCACAGTGCGTTAAAGTGGTTGATGCAAACCAAGGAGCCAGAGGGCCAGTTGGCCCGATGGATCGAAGAATTGGGGTGTTACGAATTCAGGATCGAACATCGGGCGGGCACCAGACATGGGAATGCAGATGGACTCTCACGACAGCCCTGTCACCAGTGTGGACGATTGGAGGTGGACGAGGAGGCCGAGGACGAACCAGGCATAGTGGGAACTTTGAGAGTTGATCAGGCAATAGAGGACTTGAGGAATGACCAGGAAAAAGATCCTATGCTTCAAGAATTCCGGAGGGGGGTGGAAGAAGGAGTGAGACCAGAACCAGGGATGGGATTCGGGGATGTAGAGTCCCACTGGTTGCTCCGGAAATTTGACGATCTTGCCATCCGCAATGGGGTGTTGGGATTGATGACCTTAGACCAACACGGTGGACGAACGTGGAAAGCCTTCATTCCACGGACGGCTCGTCTATCCTTGATACGACAGGCTCACAAAGGGCCTTTTGGATTACATGCGGGGAGGGATCGGACCAAAGAAAAGATAGGCAGGAAACAGATCTGGCCTAACATGGATAAACAGATTTCATTAGAAATTGAGTGCTGTGCAACATGCCAACAGACCAAACAGCAGGGGACTCGAAGACGAACTAAGATGGGTGCTCGTCCATTGGCTACCGTTGGGGAAGAGTGGGCCATTGACATTACGGGACCATTCAAAACCACAGAAAGAGGCCACAAGTATGTGCTGGTCGTGACCGATCTGTTCTCGAAGTGGACAGAGGCCCTGCCCCTAGTAGACATGACAGCAAAGACAGTAGCGCGGATCCTCGTCCGAGAGATTATCTGCAAATTCGGCGCGCCCAGGACTTGGCACACAGACCAGGGTCGAAATTTTGAGTCGGATTTATTTAAGGCTATGGCTGAGCTGATGGGAATTGACAAAACAAGAACCTGCCCATACCATCCCCAGGCCGACGGGCAAGCGGAGAGATGGAACCGGACGATGTTGGCCATGTTAATCACGATCACAGACGTCCAAGACCAGTGGGACGAGTGGCTCCCATATGTCAGCTCAGCCTATAGAGCCGGGCAACACCGAACTACTGGATTCTCGCCAAACTATCTGATGTTCGGACGAGAAGCTCATCTGCCATGGGAGTTGTGCTATCCTTCCCCGGAGACAGGGACGAACCCATTCGAACCCGTCCAGGACTGTCATATGAAGATGGCAGGGGCCCATCGGGTGGCTTGGGAAAAGTTAGGAGTAGCTCGGGAAAAAGATGAAGCCTGGTACAACCACAAGGTCAAAGAGGCTTCTTATAAAGAAGGGGAGAAGGTGTGGTTCTTTCAACCCATAAAAAAAACGGGGGTGTGTCCGAAACTGCAGAGGTTCTGGACGGGGCCATGGGAGATAGAAAAATGCCTCTCGTCCACCACCTACAAGATCAGGTGGGGACGAAAGACTAAGGTAGTCCATGGGGACAGTTTGAAGATAGCCAGGCAACGGGACCAGGAGGACGAATCGACTGGGGCACCCGAGAGGGTGGTCACCCAGGAGATCCAGACGTCCCCAGCCCAAGAGACAGATGATCCTCAGTCTGACTCAGGAAGCCAACCTGAACAGTCGAACATTGGACAATTAGCACCGGTAAGAATGATGACTCCATATTTTGAGAGTAGAGACGAGAGAGAGAGGAGGAGGTCTCGTAGTCCTGATAGGAAGCCTCGGAGCCCTGATAGAGAGGAAAGGAGGAGGAGTAAAGATAAGAGGAGGAGAGAAGAATCAGGACATAGGCATCACTCTAAGTCGGCAAACCTGCAGACGATCGACAACGGAAAAGCTCAGGAGTTGGGTTTGACCAGGAAGGTCGTGGCCTCGAAGGTGACAATACCCGGAGACAGTCGTGCCCGGACGAATGACGGTACTGCAGCGCCACCCGTGGGAAACCACAGTACTGAACGTTCAGACCAGGAGGTGGCGGCCCCAACGGGAAGACGAGGAGCTACCGGAAACCGAAAACACCGGCAGGACACTTCCGGGATCAACAGTGACAGTAGGAGAGTTGAGTCGAGCACCGAAAAAGAAGTAGCACAAGCATCCTCGATTAACCTTACCAATATGATGAACGTCGAGGAAGACGAGCTCAGTTGGACCAGAATGGATGCGGAGGCAGTGACACCCGAACCAGATGGCCGGTCTTTCGCCTGTTGGGCCTGCAACCGAATCTTGGCAAGTAGAGCGTATTTGATCAAGCACTTGGGGACCCACGAAATTCTGTTCCGAGGCCATTTGTGCCCCATTAGTGGTTGTGGGAAGGCAGCGTACGGCTCCCGGGGTGTTGATCTTCGTCCACACACGAAATCACACCATGGCGTCAACATCGACGTGGACCCACACATGGCTCGTATTCTGGTGGTGACTTCTAGGACACCTTCACTCTTCGCTCGTCCAGCTACCGAGGACGAGATAGCGCTGTTTCGCTCAGGGGAGCGTATGTGCCCACGGCTGCCCGGGGGGCCAGTTATGAAGGCTCTGCTGGGTCAAGAGGAACCACCTACCAAGAAGAGGAAGGTAGAATCTGCTGGATCCAAGGAAGATGTGCGCCTGGTTGTCAGTAGTGAGGCCACAGATAGACGCACCTCCCCCAGACGCGCCACGCCCAGGGCAGTACCCAGACCAGAGGCGGCATGTGGCTCATGGGACGAAGAGAAGAGAAGTGACCAGTCAGACAAAAAGACCAGTCATTCACGTGAGCCTCCTCGCACCACAGAGGTCAAGAAAGAAAGAGGGGGTGACAAGGACACAAGTTCCTCCAAGTCCAGCAGCAAAGACTCGAGCTCCTCCAAGTCCAGCAACTCGGCACCAGCAAGGAGAGAACACAAACCACGGAGTTCGTCTCACCATAGCTCCGCCACCTCAGGAAGCACGGACGAGCCCCGGGATAGACAACCCAAGGAGGGTCACTCTCGTCGGGACGAACACTCGTCCCAGTCCAAGAAGGCCCCTAAGAGTCGAGCGGCTACCTCTAGCACCAGATCGAAATCTCCAGAGAAGAGCCTCCCGTCCAGCGCACAGACTACTGGTGGTGTAAGTCAGAGTAGAGAGGATGTCAAAGTCCAAGAAGCTGCCCATATATTGGTTGGACTAAACCAGACAGACGAGGGGGACTTGGGAGCAGAACCAACGATAACCATTGGGGAGGACGAATCTCCCACCGGTTCTCCCGAGGTACCTGAGACGAAGAAGGAAGGAGAGCATCAGGAGGAACGTGAAGGAACAACAGAGAAAATAAGGTCGGTTAGCTCTACCACCACCCATGACCCTCCGAAGCTGGCCCCCAAACTACCCCAGAAGGGCCGGGTCTCGTCCACACTCGCAGAAGGGAACCCTCCAAACGTAGAGCCCCAAATCGAGGACGAATCCCCGATAGTGACTGACCAAAAAGTAGCTCCAGCTGTAGGACTTCAGCCTTCCCCAGCACACCAATCCCAACCTTTGAGGCATCACGTGATGTACACGCCCCCAGATGGTAAGCATCCAGCGGGGCTGTGGACGAGGTGGCCCTCAAGTCTCTCGACACCTCGCTCCCAGCAGCTGATGTTACAGGTGTTGAACTCGATGGAAAATGCCTCCTCGTCCCAGCAACCATCCACTGCCACCGGCCCATCACTAACCATCTCGGGAGGGCTGGATGTCGACCCGGACAGCTCCTTGGACGAGCCCAAGATGGACCGCCCTGGCCTCTCGTCCGCGGCCCCCTCGACACTCCACACCCCGATATTCCAGCTGGGGGTGGGAGCGAAGGCCGAGCATATGGAGTGGGCGGTACCTCTGGACCTGACTCCGGGCTCCAAGAAGAGTTTGGAGGCCTTAAGGACCGCCGGGGAAAAGGAATTCGATCCGGAGAAGGCGGTACATGACTTGACCCTAGGCCCTAAGGGAGATAAGCAGGACGAACTACCCTCGGAGAAGGAGAAGACAGGAACCACTACCCAGAGTAGGAGGACGACCCCACCCCCGCGAGCAGGACCATTCGGGAAAAGAAGTCGCACCCCATTACTGTCGGGTTCGGTATTTGATCCCCATGTGGAGCTGCCCGTCCCGGCAGAAATGTGGGTGCCACCCACTGTGACCATGAGCGACTGGCGCCAACAGTGGGACGTCGCAGACCAAGGAGGGATCTGGACCGTTAAATATAGACGATCGTTCGTCTGGAGGGGAAATGTGGGGTCCAACGTACCCAATCCCGAACTATCTGTAGAACTCCCCGAGATCGCGTCCCATCCTCATCAAATGGTGAGAGAGAGACTCACCCGTACTGAGTTGGAACCTGGCCTCGTAAAGTTCGTGCAGACAGTCTGGAAAACGCACCACCAGGAGGAGGACGATTAGCTGAGAAGAGCAGTGTAAACAGATATCTCGCGTGATAAACGGATGATTAGTGTAGTTTGAACTTTTGTTACTAAGGATGAGAGCCAGAAGTGCCTTAAATTTGAATAGTGATGTTGCTAGATGTTTACAAGTTGTGTTGCGATCATATTGAAATAATAACCTTTAAAATGTAACTTTGGGGATAATAACTTTAAATGTAATTTTGGGGTCCAAAATTTATTAAGGGGAGGGTATTGTTGTAGTTGGGGTTGGGAGGTGGTGGACGAGCGATGTATTGGGGTACGTTCGTCCACCGCCTGGGGCGCTAGGGTCTTGCATTGTGAGCAAGGACGGGTCCATGGGGGGAGGGAGTATAAATAGGGGTGGGATTTCAGGGTAAGGGCAGTTGGAGCCCAGGCAGGGTACGAGATAGACCTCCCCAGATTGACTGCAAAGTATAATAAACGAGCCAAGATCGCCAACTCTACCTTTTTGCTTTGTGTCTACATTCTTCGGAGATAGACGTCAACCGGCCCTGCTGGGCAGATCCCCATCCAACTCCATTTAATTAATACTCCAGAAGTCCTAGGTGGTGCGATCCCCACTCTAGGAGGATTACTTCTGCTAAGCCCCAACTCCCCTAGTACGTAGTAGATTCCCACATTTAAAATACTGATTAAGACGCACGAGACGAACCAAGACGAACCGAGACGAACCTTGGACGAGGCTGGACGAACAGAGTAACAACCACAGGAATCATGTTCTCCACTAATTTATTTAATCGATCTTCCGAGACAATTGATGGCGACAACAATATATACAAATCATCGCTTGGGGCCTTGCCACTCACAACGATACATATTTACTCTCCTTGTGTGTCTGATACACTAATTCATATAATAGGCCTGAAGACCTCCCTTATGTTGGAGAGAAGTCTTCTCATAAGCAATCTTCGATTGAAATAAAATGTTTCTTAAATCTTAAATCTTAAACGTAGGAGCACGAAACTTACCCAAACAGGGTAGTGCATAACCGACTTTATATCATATGGTGTGCTGTTCATGTCCTCAGCCACTTGCGGTGCAAGGTTACTATCACTGGAAGTGATAATGAAAAAATCAACTCTGTCTTCTCGGCTCTGCTCATGCATCAACCCAATTGCATGGAAAACCTCATGTATAATTCCTCCAACCTATAAAAGAAAACCAGAACAAGTTATTATTCTGATTGTTCTGATGTTACATGAGAAATATGTCATAATCATATCTATAGGGTGTGCCAGGGAGTTATAGAACTATTCATCATATTAACACTGTATAAACTGTATGATATACACTCATGTTTAGTAAGCTGAGAATCTGTAGTTCTTTTTCTTTTTCTCATTGTCGCTTCACCTATATCTACCACACTAGACTATATTAGACTAGAAATAAAAATTAAGCTTAAAAAATATCAAAATCTTTCATAATCTTTACATCACTCATATGAAGGTAGATGGTTTGACTTTCCTCTTTTAATTTCTCTTATGTAAATGTATAGGTTCAGTAGTCTATTACAGGAAGATACTGAAAGACCTGGAAGTCACCTTTCAGATGTATACATGTCTCCCGTGTGTACACTTTTAGGTGCAAATGAATGATATGTTGAATTGAATTGAATTGAATCAGTTATCCTCACACATTCTAAGTGCAGATGTTTTTTATTTGGAATCTTTATAGAGCATATCCTAAGATAAATGACATCATACTGTACTCTAGTAAGGCACATGTTTTCAGAATAAACTATTTTACAATGAGTGTCTTGGAACTTCTGACTATATGTATGATATACCCCCTCTATCTAAATGAAGGAAAGCACAGATTTCTAAACAGACAAATGGTCCTGACAAATGGTCTTGACAAATGGTCCTGACAGAAGGTCCTGTAGTAGCAATACCAACAAATCAGAAAATTAAAAATCCCTTATCTACAGAACATTGATTCTTTGGTACAGTGTGGCCCCAGAATTCCAAAGGAGGACTAATAATGACCTTTTGATTAATGTAGGCCTAAGATTATTTAACAATTTCATTTGGAATCTTTATACAGCGTATCCTCAGACAAATGACATCATACAGCACTAGAGTAAGTATATGTTTTCACAAATGACAGATAATAAAAGGAGGCCATTGACATAATGGTATATGGGCTTACGGTATGTAAATCAGTTATGATTCACCATGGTTTTCCACCCACTG
Organism: Sthenelais limicola; assembly: GCA_942159475.1. Taxonomy (NCBI): domain Eukaryota; kingdom Metazoa; phylum Annelida; class Polychaeta; order Phyllodocida; family Sigalionidae; genus Sthenelais; species Sthenelais limicola. Next base: position 61,144,954 of record OW804097.1, on the reverse strand, counting down.
CTGTGGCTTCTTAACAAGGAATCGAAACACTGATTTTTTCATCTTTTATGTAAGAGATGAAGGTGGACTAGTCCTCGAATTGATATGACTCTCCTCATGGGTTATTATTATCTCAATCAGGGACTTATAGATCACATAATTGTATGATATCATCACATTAATATCGTATTATTGTTAACTTGTTAATATAAGGGCAAATGATCGCAATATCGAATCGTTAAATAACCTCTAGCGATCGTGATGAGAACATAATTATTATGAAGTAATATTTTTCATGGTAGTGATTTCTTTAATTCCTTTAATCTTAAGTTTATTGTTTATACTTTTAATAGTCAAAGTCCCAAACAGGCTTCACATCTACCCACTTTAATAATGGTGCATATGTATCATGTACACATAGTTAAACGAACTTGTCAGTTGCTGGTCCGTGCCCATGAAGGAGTAGAAAAAAAGGAGTTTCTTTTGTAAGAGACCAAAAACATCTTTTACCTGTTTCATCCCTATATTACTTGCGTAGATGAAAATGTTTAGTCAGTTTGAAACTTGATTTGAAGATAATAATGTTATTGTTGAGAACTCTCATGGTTTAACATTTCATGGTACCGATTTCTGTTCTTTTTTTCTATTTTCTTTGTATTAAAGGCCAATTAAATAATATTTATCAGAACAGTTGAAAAAACTTTTCCTATTTAGTTTACCGTTTATACTTTCATAATCAAAAAAAGTCGAGTAATTGGCAATTTTAAACAGTGATCCCTAAGTCGTTTAGATGTAGCCTCCCAAACAGGCTTCCCTGATGAAAATGTTAAATAATTTTGAAACTGAATGATACTGTAATTGTTATGAACATTTGATAAAAGGAGTTGTTGGGGCTCCACTGAAACTGAAAAGGTAACACAAAAAATGTACTGAAGGAAGTCATAACTAGATTCAAAGAAATACCTTAATAAAAATTGAAACAATTATGAGAGGACACTCGAATAAACTGGAACATTTTGCTCAACAACGATGGAATAACAACACTCTGATATCAGGAAGATTATGAATACTAACGAAAGAAGCAGACAAGAACTGACTTTGGTTTATGACTTATTATAACCATATAATTATAGTATAATATTGCTTCTTAACCTAAAAGAAAAATCCTGGTTTTAACATGATTGATGTGTCTGAAACACGTCCCGCTTGTTATCAGAAATACTAATTATGATAATATTGTGAACTACCACTGAGTAATACTGGTATAACTTATTAATAAATTGTTATTATTCATATATATATTTTCTGGGCAGACTGGAAGAACTACTCAGTAGAAGTTGTTGTCCGATTCTGTAAATTTTGTCAGAATGAAATTTTAAAAAATAAATCAAAGACTACATACCATTGCGTTACACCAATCTGGAAGATTTATAGGTTGACCCGATTTTCCACTGACGTTTACTTGTCCGATATAGGACCAACAACTAATTAAATGAAGAAAATGGCCAATCATTAGACATTTGCCACTTTTACCCTAGAGATTATTAAAATAATAAAAGGTCATCCTAAGAGAGTATAATCCATGTATCTGCGAATTAAGACTCATTTTCTGGTGACTCATCACAAATGATTTTTTGATCGGCTGGAAAAACGGAACAAGACGTAGAGACTCTTTAGTTTTCGACCGATGTTAGCTGAGAGTGCAGCTATACATTGTCTAAAGTTTAACATTTAAGTTTTTCCTTACCCGTCGCCCTTGCTTTGGAATCGGATGTTCGGAGCCACATTTTTCCGAGTCTCCTTAACGAACTCAAGACATGTGACCTCTGAAATTAGCTGAAGCGCTAAGATAACATTAGCCTGTCCAGCGCTCGCTAAAAGTATGAATATCATCAAAATTATTGGACTCACTATAACTCACTACTCAGAATGTTTATTATTTTATGTCTCTACTCGTTACCTTTGAACCAAGGATGGAAGGCAATAACAACGAGTAGGCGATGTTTAAATACTCTCTTCTTACTACTAATTTAAACTGTTCTGAATATATTTCTTATGGGACAAGATCAGAGCAGGAAGAAAGACTGGAACCGACACTCCGATCCCGCTACAGTGCAAATGTAGCAACACCGATTATTTTGAACTAAAGTACTTTTTTTAAAAAAAAACTAATGTTTTCCAATATGATGGTATCTCGAAATCCATTTTTTGCAACTCATGATGACTCATTTTCTGTAACACATGAGTTACAGAAAATGAGTTGTACAACCAATGTCAGACCACTTTTTTATTTCTAACTCATTGACTCAATACAGGAGCCATAAGCATTTGTTAAATTGGTCTATAGACAAAACAAAGACACAAATCAAAAGTTTCCAGATTACTGTTGATGGTTACTTAGGGCCTTACTATATATATATTTAGGTTTAATTGGGTTGAATAGATAAACGTTAGTGGGAATCTACGCTTTTAGAATGGTCTCTTACATAACGTCTTGTCAAAACTGTAACGAATTGTCTGTGGCATAGGGTCTATATTAGCCACTACTGTTCTCTTCTGTCTGTGCTTTTGATTCTTCCCCCTCCTCTTGTTATCGCAGCGAGTGAACCCTTCTTCTGCTTGCCCTTCAGAAAAGCAAACATCCCCGACTCCTGCGGACGTGCTCGCTGAGGCAAGCTGCAACATTATTATAAAAGATCAATGTCTATATGTAATGGTTTTATTTCCATTTCACATCAGAGTTACAAAGGCCTTTCTGGAAAATACATTAAGTTGCTCTTCCCTGATTCCCTACGGCACATTAATTTACATTTACATTTACATTACATCTTAATTCTAACAATTCAATTCAAGTTGAACAGTATAAGTTACTGTCCTATTTTAACAATTCATCACTTTACTATTGTTGTTAGAGGATAAAAATGATATTAACATAAACAGATGTTAATACAGTGAGCGTATCTACCAAAGTCTATGAAACTAATGTTGTAGAGTCTACAATGAAGAACTACAAATACAAAGCTTTAAACGCGTTGTATTACAGAAAAATGAGTCACAAAAATGATATTCTTCAAATGGTTTTTGGCGCTACTAGTAGCATACATATATATATATGAGTCAAATCTCAAGCCTGTGTAATGAATATATCTCTGCATATCTGAGGTTAACCTAAGGAATGTATTTGACTATTTTACTAGTGATTGACCTTTTTTCATGCATAAGCAAATATGTAGAAGTACTTATTGGATGTCCTAATCATAATGTTTACCATCATTGGAATCGGCTTGATCTCATCCTTTCAGATAATAAGATGATATCCCCAAGTCCACCTTTTGCAACCTAAATAAAAGAGAGATATTCTAAACGCTTACCTTTTTCTTGAGTTCGCCTTTAGACGTAGACGGGTCCTTATGATACATAGTCTCACATTGCCGCCATGCTTGCATAAGACTCTTTGTATATGACGTTGCACTTCTTTGACATTCGCTATTCTTACCTATACGTACCTCAGGCTGCAAAATTAATAGAATCTTTACTCTCACACCTACATTGCTGTTTATTGTGTTCTAAATAAGTTTTATGCTTCACATTTATTTTGCTTCACTTTGACTGACTGGTACTTTTGAACTTTTTGAACATTGTAAATGTCCTGATATAAAATTATAAGCTAGACCTCATAATATGTTATTCAGATTTTTCTGGGCACCTCACAGGAAAAACATCGCTATCATTAAACAAGGAGGCCACTCTAGTTTTTCACAAGTTTTATCTACTAAATATGGAGGTAGTGACAGTTGGAATCATCACAATAATAAAGTATCAATGAACATAGCGTGTTACAGATGAACAGGTAGATACAGATTTTGTACTGCAAGAGATTTGTATAGAACATTGAGATATATGTTGATAATTAATACAATGAGGAGTATTGATGATACAATTTAGGTATATTTCTCGTTAGTAATTAAGAGCCAAAGGGGCCAGAGGAGGAGCCTAGGCCCCTCAGGGCTTTATGCACTGATGTTGTTTTTGTATTATAAGGAGTCGTGTAGGCTCGGAATGCGTTTGACACCCAGGTCCCATGCGCCTTCAGAGCCTCTACATCGGCTCCTTCCTCATTGTAAACAAAGGATGCGCAACCGCGCCTCAGGCTGTGCAAGGAATAGAGTGAAGTGTCATATTTAAGCGATTTTAATACTAGTTTGGCACTGGATTTCCGTCTGGGAAGCACAGTAGCAGAGAGTTTTTGCTGTCATCTGGGGCTTTCTTGTCTCTCCTCTGTATGGCTTTCGCCAAACAGAATGTTTCCGAAGCTGCTGTCGGCACAGTAGTTTTCGACCATTTGATCGATAGTCTTAGGCTACTCCTTCTGGGGTTATACTGACGTCACCTCTCGTTAAATGTCTAGTGTGGTCTTTTGCGCTTCTCGGGCCGAGATTACTTTGACATAGCATTGCTGAAAACATGAGCAGTATCGACAGGCGAATTATCGATGGATAAGAGATGGATTTCGCCCTGTCCAGAATTTTTTCTAGCATCGATATTGGGACTGGACACTTGGGACGAGGCATATGCTGCATTGCAAGTTCTGTCCCCCTCAGGGCGAACCAAACCCTATCATGGTATAGCGGGGAAGTGTCCATGCCTGAGAGTCTAAAAAAAGTGCGGAGGTTGGTTATCGTGTTCTTAATTGTTGCTGGTACTTGAGTGTGTTTTGCCAAGTACTCAATGTACCAGCAAACATGATGGTGTGTGAGTTTTTCTATTTTTATCTTCATCGCTGCACAAAAGGCAAAGAAGTTGGTCGCAGCTGATTCACGGTTTGCAGAGGTCGCTGGTCTGTGGGCTTGCCTCTGCCTCTTTGGGGCCGCCTGTGCGAGTGCTGCAGCTTTCTTCCCTTAAAAGAATGTTGATATTGAGAATAGGCTGTTATTGACCATTGTCAATCTCAGCCTATATTCTCTGCGACTACTTGCATGCCCCTATCATGATCCTGTTTTGAGAGGCACATGCGAGAGAGGGCATCTGGAACTTCCATTTTCTCCCCCGGGATGTGGGCCAGTCAGTAGGTTACACCCATGGTGAGAGAGAGGAACCATAAGGCTCTTGCACATGCGCCAAGGGTGTTATCCCTGGCGTGCCCTCCTTGGTATGTGTACACTGATGCTGTGTTGTTGCAGTTGATTAGTATTTCTCCACCTCTGTGTTGATGTTTCGTGAATATTCTGGCCGCTGCCATGCAATTTAGGGCTTCAAGATGAATTATAGAGAGTCCCTCTTTTGTCTCCTCCTCCGAGAATGTATGTAGGGAGCCATCAGTAGCCCCTGCCCCCTCCAGGCAGGCGTCTGCAGATATTATTGTGACTGTGACCATCCTGGGGAATATGCATTTTCCGTTGAATTTGTACACAAACTCGAGGAACCAGGAGACATCTGTCTTAACAGGTTTTGTTACCTGTATTCTCTCTCCTCTTGCTGCTCTCATGGCGGCTAAGAGGCGTTGCATAAAGAGTCTTGCTGGTATGATTGCTTTAGCAATGTGGGCCACCCTCCCCACCACTTTTTGCAATTGCGTTTGTTGTGATGTATTTCATAGTGAGAAGGGCAGCCAGACATGAGCGTGTCTCATGTATTTTATTGAGTGGTATGGTTAGTAGGTTGCGTTTTGTGTCTATGTAGATGCCCAGCCATGTGACAGCTGGGGCAGGGCCTTGAAGCTTTTTTAGTGCGACGCTGAGACCTAGCTCACCAAACACGTGCATTGCTGTGTTCAAGCTCGCACTGTCTCAGCGTTGGGGCCAAGGAGGAGGAGGTCATCCAGATACATCAGCGCCCGTATCCCGCACCTATCCAGTGCCCTTACTATAAACATTGCTGCTGACTGCATGACATATGCAGACGACCTCGCTCCAAATGGTAGCACTTTATCCACATAGAACTTTTCATCTATCCTTATTGCAGTCAGGGCCAGTCGAGGGAGCATATAGGGAAGTGTCTGTATGCCCTTGAGAGATCTATGACTGCCATTGCACTGATTGAGCTGCTCTTGATCAGTGTAACTGCATTGTCGACTGTTGGTAGAGCAGGATAGGGTTTACGCAATGCGTAACCTTTCTATGGATCCACCCAGCTGGTCTGTGTTGTTGTCACATGATCGCTTGCACGCTTGGGTGTACGAGTATGCTGAGGCCGCGGTCGATGGAGGGGGCAGAGCTGTGTGAGCCTGCTGTTGCCTCCATTGCCGCTAAGTGGGGTGCATTCAAGTTTCATTGTTATTATATGTGTTTTGGCACTTATCTCTAAGTCATTGTCATCATTGTCTGTTGTTGTCTTACATCTATCCGCCTGTGATGCCGAGTGCTTTTGTTGTTGTCGGCCATGAGAGTCTGCTTTTGCCTCGCATGACAGATGCACCTTAGTGGGCGTGGTGATGTTTCCCGCCCCATGACTCGAGTGTTCTAGGGTTTTTTTTAGCTCCCTTCACTAGCTGAATTCTTGTAGAAGCCGTTTCTTTTTTTCTTTTTTTCGTTGTGCATTTTTGTTGTGCATTTTGGTGCCACCTCGCCTGCTTTTCTAACACCAGACCGAAGCAGGCCTTACAAGGCCTGTTTCGGTCACGCATGGACCAAGGCCCTTGGTCCATGCGTGAGTGTGCTGCCACTCATGCACGGACGCATCTTCTGCCATATTTGCTAGGTGCTGGAGCTTATACCAGTGTTTGGTATTTTCAATTACACTACTCATTAGCATCCTAGCAAAACCACATGTATATTCTGCCATCGTCAGCTCTCTCTTACTGGTCTGGTCATGTCTGGGGGGAGGGAAGTTTCAGGGGCCTCAAATGGAAGGGCCCTACCTTTACGATCCATTGATGTCGCATACTGGGACCTCATCGCTCTCCTAACCATCTGTGAGGACCTGTACTTCCTATTTAGGTTCTTTCGTGGCGGCAGGGAGTTATCCGACGAGTCAGAGGAAGAGTCCGACGAGTCGGCGGGGCTGCTCCTCCACGTGTGGACGGGGTGGCACTTTGGTAAGTTTGGCCTTGTCCCCGTCGCACTTGTACTTGCACTTTCTTATTCTCTTTCTGGAGCCACTCCATCCTGGTGAATCCATAAATTCATCGCTTGAGTCGATGATGTATTGTTTCCTTGATTTCTTCTTTCTCTTGTTTTTCTTCTTTTCAGGGGTGGACTCTGGCGAGTTTTTGACCTGTAATATGAATCTAAAAGGAAAAAAACGTACCAAACTGTGTTTTTTTTCAGCGAATGGAGCTCCATCACTCTCAAGCAGCAATATAAGGATAGATAATCCTAAGCTCCACCATGTAGTAGACAGACGTTCCATTGCACCACTTACTATCTGTAATGGGGAAACTCCATTGTGAGTAATGGTTATTGGGAATAAATCACTTAAAAAATATCAATGTTTCGACTTGTGACTCATCTTTCTGTACCACATCACATCATGATGACAAAAAACATGTAATATTAATTTATGTATTTGTGCACAGCTTTTGAACCATCATACTCATCCAAGATATTACTTCACTAAATAGTCAATTGTTGTTCCCATAAATATTGAACAAAAACCCCTTATTTTTATGTGAGAAACCTTTTTCATTATTAACTATGAAAATGTTAGAGGTAAAGGTTAAGTAGAAACCCTTATAGTACATTTTTGTTAATGATAATGTTGATGTAAGAGAAAATGTACTACGATGCAGATAACAGCTTTCGCTTTCATGGTGGGGCATTTGAAAACCGTTCATGGTTAAGTGACTCCATGCTATAGGTCTGATATGTGGAACACTCAATTCGGGAAGAAAATTATTTTCAGTGTCAGAAATTAATTCAGGTATTTGCGGTACTTACCCCACAAAAGATTTTTATTTGCATTGTGTGTCTAAAGCTCAAGCTTGGAACAACAATGTTGAAATGTAATACTTGTGGTTATAAAATCAATCACCAATCAAATGAACCACATGTTTCCACTAAAAAATGTATTAACAAAATGAAGTTAGAAATCAGAAAAGGGGGTGAACTTTCTATGAATAAACACAGGTCTTCCAAGAAAAGACCTTTACAAAAGAAATTGAGTTCAGAATGAAAGAGTAATCAGTGCGTTCACTCCAGATATGCATGGAGACCTACACAGGGTCAACCTTCTACAAGGAAAGATAATTTATCTCATTTCTATTATAATCAGAAGGTCTATATTCTGTGAATGGACACCAGTCTCCCTTAACAAAAGGAGTTCAGAAAATTTCAAAGAGTAATCAGCGCGTTTACTCCTGATATGCTCCACCTGAGAGTATGCAAATGTAAATCGAATTATGCATGTATGGAACTCACTAAACCACAGCTTTAAATCTTCAGTTCAATTTGTGCTGATTCTCACTGGTCAGTAATAGTATCCATCCATCTCATGCATCACATCTCATTAATTAAACTCACTCAGTTTTTGTAAACTAATTTAACTAAATCTTTTTCCCACAAGAATGTATGTATATTAAAACATTATATGTATGTTTCAAAAATATTGTTACAGGAAAACCACCCTTTGTGTGAAATAAGTGTAAAATGCTTTGCAGGACACAACGAAAAACACCCTTAGCGGTGAGAGAGTTCTTCATGTAAAATTTTACCTCCTTGCATGTCAGCAAATAGGGATTTGGAAGTAAACATCTTTTGGGGTCCTGGACTCTTCCGATTGGCCACCTTCCACCAGGGTCCTGGAATGCGGGACCCGTAGGGGTGAGGGTTCCCGCACTCCAGATCACAGGTATGGATATCTCTAAAGGGAGGGGACCCCATATTTCTGCGTTTTTTTAACACTGCTGTCTGTAAATCCATTACCAAAAATCTAAATTTTACTTTACCTACAAATAATTATAGGGTGACCTGAACGACCTGTGTCTCTTCACAAAAGGTTCTTTCTTTCTTTTATTTAAGAAGCTCTGATGTTATGATTGATAGAATTCGCTTTGACGCTTAGTGTCAATGCCCCAGACATTCTGGTCCCACCTTTGGCAGACTTGTAATCTCTGTGCACGATTTCTCTTGGAATATAAAACTCTAGCTTGGAAGGACTAACTTAAACACTTTAGCTCTTTTAGTTAAAGTAAAACACTGGGCTGGAACACTTGCAGGGCATACAGCTCAATTATGATTTATAAGTGGGAACTCACATTATAATACTGGTTTCTGGGCAATGATATTGTCAGAATCAATCAAGTAATTTCTTTCCCGCTCTCCCAAACCCTTAGACTGGGTGCCTTCATATTAGTAGCTGTATGACACTAACTAGGGCTGTAACACTTCCTGATTGAGTTAGGTGTGATCATGGTCTAGTGAGTCTGTAGTACACAGTCAAAGTGGCCACTTTACTTCAAGGTCAACTTAGCTATAGGGCTGCACCCCAAGTTAGGGACATTGCTGTATTAACCATTTTTTCTTAATCCTTGGGTATGAACATGTTTTCTTTGTTCATAAGTTCATCAATTGTGCAATAGGGATTTTCTCTGTATTTTTCTAAGAATAAAAGACCGTCATTCCATACCTGCATAATTATAGTGCAAAATTTGAGTAAAAGGAGAGAATTAATTGATATAGGTTGTCTTCACACAATATGAAAAAGAATTTTTGGAATTGTGCGTGCAACAGTTTCAAATATAGACCGCCCTGAATCTCTGCTTTTGTTTCACATAATTATGACAGTAACATTTAACAGAAAAACTCTAAAAACTAAAAGGAACCTTATAAAATGAATTAAGGCAATTAAGGTTTTAGTCCCTAACTTAGCACACACCACTATAGAAATACTACCTTACACTGGTCACGGTCTACTGATCCACTTGACACTTGACCTCAATTCTCAGAAGTATATACATAAATATTTAGCTGTGTTTTTACTGTTGAAATCGAATGAAAGAAAGTCAGCGTTAGAAGTTGGTATCATTAAGTTTTAATGGGTACCGATTGATTACTTTGAATATCTTTTTTGGGAACTTCTTTTTCCATTTATTATTATTTTATTATTTTGTTTATTTGCGTATTGTAGTGAGTGCCGATTCGGTTCATAAATGTTTATGGTTATGCCATGACCATGAACTGAAAACCGGATGATATATGTAGCACACAGTCATGGAATATACATGTATTACATATATTACAAAACTATAATTATGTAGTTCAAATACTGCAAGAGGAATAACAAATATGCAATCAACATCAGCTACCGCTAAGAACACTAAACTGTCAAAAGATAAAAACATTCCTAAAAATGTTCTTGTGAAAAAGGCACTTTGAAAATGATCAATTTTGCGACTTCTTTTTAAGCACATCCATTATGGAAATGTACTTTTGTATATATTTTTATGTATAACAAAAGTTATCGATTTTTTAGGGTCAAGCACTAGTAAATTATTTAAATATACTGCTCAGGATGACCCCAGAAATGCATCGATGCATTCAGCACTTTCAGAATTTTACCTAGAAACACAGCGAAATTGCGTTGGAATTTACGCACATTTCATAATAGTGATTCCCCAACCAACAAGCCATGGTAATTACAAAATGCATGAAAATGTCTAGCGCACCCAAATGGGAAACTTGCCTAGCCTTTTGTTAGACAACACCACACCTGACACTGGCTTTCTCTGAGCAGCGGCCTATATATATAACTAGCTATAACTAAGCATGAAGGTGTGAACTGAACAAATAGGAAATAATGTGCTCTAAAATTGATTTTATTTGATCTAAGATGTCAGACGATTTTTCTCATAGTTATTTGAAAAAAAACCTTAAATAATACCTTTGACCTTGAACTTTGACCTTTGAATATGACCTTTAGAGGTCATGATGAATTCTCTAACTTGGTATATATTAAATTCTACTTACAAAGTTCATGTTTCATCATAATAATGCAATTATAGTGGATACTGACATTGAAATATTTTTTTTATTGATTAAATTTAATATTTTGAACATTTTTTTTAAAAAACGTTGATAAATAAATTTCCTCAAGGGTTACAGAGTGGCACCCGGCAGATTTGGAATCAGGAGATTCTGGAGATCTAGAATCAATCATAAAACATCGTATGGACCAAAACGCAAGGTACAGCCCAAAAATGGGGTTCTGCCTCCGGACTATCAGCTGCTAAAAAGCGTTGGCATGTGATTTGAGTTATCAGATGGCACCCCTTTATCACTTATTTGAAATCAAATATTTATTGTATGTAATAATGCCCAAGATAATTCCATTTTGGGAAAGATTCTTTCGTTTTGGATCTTTCATCATCTAGATTAGATTTTAGATTCTAGATCTAGATAGATTTATTATATCAAATGATCATGGTTTAGGAAAGGTTATTAGTTAAAGTTCGCTATTTAGCCAAAATATTGCTATGCCATCGATATCGTCTTTAATAATACATCAACACACATTTTAGTCGCATCTGATTCCTCTCACCCCGCTCGTTCATTACATAACTTTTTAATACTTTCTCCAATATCTAAACCTTCAAAATGTCATAAATTGAGTTTCCCTTTTTCAATAAAGAAATAATTAAATGTCCTAAGCCATAAAGATCCTACTGCCCCAAACACAATATGGCGCATATATTAAGTAACTTACCTGCACACACCTGTGTATAATTACTGCAGTGTTAAACACAGGCTAATTACTGAAGACACCTGGAGATATTACACCTCCAAAGATTATCCTATGTGATACTCTGCAGGGGAAAGGCTACATTTGTCCCCGGGTGTTAGATCGGTAGTAGTCAGTCCATAGACACTTCTAATATTGTATGTCGTTATAGTAATAGTCGTTATAAGTACCGTGACGTTATGGTAGTGCGGTTGGATGAGGACCCATTTCTTTCCGGTTGGTGTACTCCCTATACTTTTTCCCTCCTGCCCCTCTCCCCCTCCTCCACTCTTCCATTACACTCAATGCGCGATAAATAAGTCATTTACATGTACGTATGCGCAATATTGTACGCCCCTAACGGACCATACACGAACCACTCGATGCCAGACCTCACTCTGGAATTATGGAAAAAATTGAGGTCGTAAGAGCGCATGCGCGCAGATCAAGCTCCTGACAGACGTACGTTGACGCCACCAGCGCTTCCTGCCAACAGGGGATTTGCATGTACCACTGCGCATGTCTGTTAGAGTGCATGTTGGGATGGATTCTATCGAATCTGACATACAAATAATTTTAGCAGCACTTTTATCCAAAATAGCCAGAATATTTTCAACTATGCTATTTCTTCTATCAATGATCTATGGCTTCCAAATGCATGATGGAAAAAGACATACCGGTAGGCTTTTGGCCTACCATATCATAAATAATCATACATGGTACTTTACATTGGAGGACTGATATATATATTCCACGATAAACATGCAATGATTTCTCTAGTTTTTACACTGACATACAATTTCCTTAATTCCTTGTGAATCAGGATTCAAGATGGCGGCTATGCAAATCCCCAATTTTCGAGAATAGGATTCATGATAAGAGCAGATGGATGAATGTCGTCTGCTCGCGCAAAGCTGACCTTCTCATTGCCAAGGTCACCGCTGGAGGCGTTGGAGTATGCAGGGAGATTACCACATTAATGGAAGCTTGATGTTTTTTCACTCGCAAGGAGGAGCTTGTATTGAAAAACAGACACCTCGCCGCCATTCCTTGAATAAAATGGTTTCAACCATTTTGTTGCCGGTGTTTAAAACTTGGTATTTTTTGCATTAAAATGCCATTATTTTGAATTTGTCAAATAAAATATTGAGGCTGGATATTTGTCATTTGTCACAAATCTTAAAGATTTGAGCTAAATACAAAATATGACATTTATAGATAAATGAATCTTTATTCCACTTTTCGTACATGTATAACAATTAATATCAATAACAGTAATTTCTAGCTATGTGTAAAGGGGTTTCGTGTTTTCTTCATTGACAGTTCTAACTTACTGTATCGTTAACGATATACAACAACACATAAACAATTTAAATACTTGAAAATAACATTGTTGATGTAGGTCGTCGGTGTAACCTTGCCGTTGGTATTAATGCGATATTGGTGGAAGTCTTAGAAGCTTACTTGTCAAAAGTACAGGATGTACTGGTCCATAATAATAATATTTATATCAATTGGTAATCATGTGAAATAGTTGGTGAGGTGACTCAGATTTTAGGCTATTCTGTCAGCACATATTCTTAGCTGGATTGCTATTTAGTCTATAAGCAATGTCTAGATCTATTCAACATAGATCTTATTTACACCGAAAAATGAAAATGAGAAAGATTAAAGGGAAATGTATACAAAGATGTAGAATAAGAATCTGTATATCTATATCATTAGTATACATAGCTGGAACAGAACATAATGATAGCATTAGGTTTGGGAACAATACGAAAATATTAGATAAATACCGATTGTTACTGTTAGTCCTAAGTAAACATGACAGCAAAATATAGAAGTTAATTTCTTTTTCTGAAAATCTTATTCAGTAATAACTTTACATCAGATGGAGATGGGGGTTTTCAATATGAAATAACTGCTATTACTTTATTACATTACAAAAAAGAGATAATTATCAGCTTTGAATTATTTACAAAATAAACATAACATAGGTCATTTCAACCGGGAAATAGTTGCAAAATCATATAATTATTGGTTTTGGACAGTATAGTGGCCTGATATACAGAGACAAAAGATATAGAAATACATACTAAATAAATAAAAACTGTCGAAAGGTAAACTTCTAAGCTACAAATGAGACAATTGGTTGTAATCAATAGAACGGTGCTCATAATTTGAAATAGATCGATAACGGTTTCTCTACTCCGGTGCCTTAAAGTCTGCTGTCACAATGTCCTTCTGGCGCGATGTCCTTCTGGGATTCCTATTACGTCACACTACAATGACGTCATCCCCTGAGGGCGTCCTGTATCGGGGACAGTACTGATGTGTATCTGCGCATGCGTGCACCAGACAGACACCAAATCTCCTTCCGGCAGACGGAATATGGAACTGGCATACGGTGGAATATTCTAGTATAATTTTGGTGAGCTTCTGATTCAGGACATCAAAAAATGTACACTCCCCACTTGATTGGTTCAGTTGGTCCCTCTTTTGATATATTTTCGATAATGAAAAGCAAAAAGATTACTTGGAAGATTACAGGTTATCATATTTAGAGAGAATGGAATTACTAATACCGAATTCCATTCACTATTTTCCATATGCCCCTAGGCCTAGCATATACAAATATTGACATAAACCTTTGTTCTTTGGTTTTAAATTGTCATAAAGTATCTAAGAGCTCAAACAAAAACCAATTTTGTGCAGCTTGTGCTTGATCTTCGCCAAGATGAGATGGGTTTTGTCCAGTGTCAGGACAGCCACCCGCTGGACATTTACCCCTGACTTTTACCCGCTGGACATTTCCCATCCGGGACAGTATCCCGCAAGGACATCCACCATCTAGGACATTCAATTTTACAAACCATCCATCGCTTAGATTGCCATGGTAAATCTGCATTCTCAGTTAATACAACAAAACCAATCTTACCGAATCATCTCAGATTATGACATGCAGGACTGAATATCCTGAGAGATGCATACATTGCAATGTTTCTACTGAGCTCCGGGCAGCTCCGTCACCAGCTCCGGATCAGGGCACCTCCGGGTAGTACCTCTGGACGCCACAAGGGGTCTACATTGCAACCCATGACGATATTTGCAGTTTATATAACTTGAGTAATTTATCGTTAGTTAACCATTCATATTATTCCATCCGGACGTTAACCATGCTATTTATTACACATTTCAACGTTTATGTTCAAGTTTGTACTTATTTCATTATTATATTTATTTAGTTATTCCTGTTTTGTATTGCAAACATAATGTTACCTTATGTCAGAAATCATTGATATTGTTGCGGTTTGGCTCGTCCTCCTTTGGGTGTTGATTAATTAAAGAATTAGGTTGATTACTATTAGAGCTATTGGAACTTAAACTACCGGTATTAGACTCGTCCCGCAAATATTCCTGAGAGAGAGTAGACTCATGGGCCATTCCTATGTAGATCTAGAACGTGGTAGCGTGGCGATTTACTTAGAGAAAAGCTTAGTCGTCCCCCTGGAGGAGGTAGATGGGGTCTTAGTGACCTTGGTCGGCGAGTTGGAGCGCGCTAAGAAAGAGTAGAAGCGAGCAAGTAAGTTTCCAAAGTAGTCAGGTTTTATTCCAAGTTAAATCCAGTACAAGTATCCAGGGAAGGGTCAAGATGGTAAATGACAAAACTACACGACTCACAGTGAGCCTTATATACTCAAGAAGAACACATAAAATACTCATAAAATAGCCATAAAAGAAGGGGGACGGTTTAACATGGGTGACGGCTCGTCCTGGGTGACGGCTCGTCCCCTCGTCCCCATACCTAAAGTAATGGGGTGTTGACACATTTAGGAGCAGACTCAATGAACCCCAGAACACATAACTAACATACCTGGGTGACGATCGTCACCCCTATACCAATCAAATAAGCTATCCTATAACAGAGCCCCCTTCTGAGGTTGTTCTCGTCCTCGAGAACTCAGAGGCTGCACATAAATGGCAAACATAATAAAAGAAACATAGTAAAAGGTTATAAAAGCTCTACCCGCGTTCTTTAAACGTGAACCAAAACAACTTCATCGTTATACAGTAAATATCGACTAAAGGTGGGTGTATACAACATAAAAATCAGGCATACAAGCATATAGTGTAAATAGTCTATTAAACAAGTCATCTAGACTTTATCTGTCAACGCACAAGTGACCATACGGGCGGCGGCTGTGGTCAGTTGGCCAGCGATAACACCCGCGCGTGCCTCTCACATCATGACAAGCGGTAGCAGACACCCGGTATCATATTTCAGCAATCAACATTCTTGTGGGACGAACCACTCCACACGTGCTTAAGACAAGTATATCACCATCCAGTGATCGTTACTATGTGACACGGAGCATTAAGAGTCAATTTAAAAATAAGAAGTGTTCTTGATTTCAGCAACTACACTCTTTGTGTAGCAAAAGTCAATGTTTATAATAAGGTGAAGAAATCTCGGATTACTGTCCTTGACTCCAGGCATGGAGCAAATGTTCCTAGCATCACTTGGCTGGCACATACACAGAACTTAGAAGAGGCCTATCCTCTCCCTAAGGAGGGGAAGTAGGGAAACACAATTTCAATTCACTGGTTAATAGCACTTCACTTTCCATGCTGTCGTATAGCAATTGGTCTGACTTCTCACAAATACTCTATAGATCCCTCTGCTCCGGGGGAATTTCCTCCATCACCCTCTCATAGGTGGCAATGACCTCCTGGGTGAATGTCATCCCGTCATTTCCTGCGGGGGTTTTGGTGTTAATTTCCTTTTCTTCCTGATCGGGAAATCCTGGCCAGGCAGGTAGGGACGGGGGTCCCTCTGGTTGTACAAGCAGGGGCCGGTCATCGGTTGTTCTCCACGTAAACACACGGCGGAAACTCAACGCCCTAGTCTTGCCCTTTTTCTTGGCTTCCCAGGTCTCCTGATGGAGTTCATGAGCAATACCTTGGGGAATTACCATGGTGGTCAACCTAGGATGTGGATCCAAGGGATTGAAGGTGCCACCGCTGGTGACCTGTGTCTGTCTCGGGGGTAGAGGGGGCATGGCGGCGAAGGCAGGGGTTGGCTCAGCCTCTGGTTCGGGGAGCAGCGAGGCTAGGGTGCGTTTGGTACTACTGTTCAAATCCCAGCCTCCTTCCTCCGAGGTTGAGATGGAGATGACTGGGAGGGGACGATGAGAAGAATGCACTGATGGTGTCGTTATCCGGTTGGTGCATTCCACCGGGGCGACGTCAGATTGGTCGTTGGCCAATAGTAATATCGCCTCCACAGCCGCAGCCATGGAGGTCGAGTCGCTACTGGTGACCTTGGTCTCTTCATAGACTGTCTCTGACACCACCCCGGCCCCACACTCCACATCCACATCCTTGACCACTAGATCTCTCATAACCTTTTCTGGTATCCTCATAGGTAGAGCATGTTTGGTCAAGTCCCTGACAATCACGTCTCCATCCAACTCATAAGGGGGAGGGGGACCCAAGTCATCATGGGAGGGAGAGACCATTTCCGTGCTGGGCACGTAGGTTGCTGTGGAGCTGCTCCGAGGGGCTCTCTCTGGGCGAGCATTGTCTAATGCCCCCAGCAACGACCTACTGCTTCCCTTATCTCGATCTTCTTTCTTGCTCTTGCTCTTGCGTTTAGTATCCTTCTCAGGAGCATCTCTCTCCCCCGTTTGTTCCACTCTCCTCCTCTTATTCTCCTTTCCCACCCTGGGAGCAGGTGAGAGGGGCCTCTTGTGGTGAGGGCTACTCTCCGGCCTCCTGGAGTCATACTCCTCCAGAGGGAGGTCACATACTCGGCGATGTCCCCGGTCAAACATTGCTGTCTCATAAGGGGTGGCTGGTCTGCCCTTCAGGGGGTTGGTGCTGGTGACCACAAAAACACCACTCGACCCCAGCGATATATCCTTCGGGTCGCCATGGAGATTTGCCCGATGATGCACCATCTCAGTGGCTCGGCCACTCCTTTTCACCTGAGGGCAGTGGGGACAAGCCAGCCCGTAGATTAAATCCTCGTGTGTTTCCTTGTGCCTTCTCCAATCTCGCCGGTCTCTGGAGACCCAGGAGCAGTAGGGACACTGGTGGTAGCGTGACATTGTGTCAGAGACTGACCTGACTCCCTCTGGGTTGCTTTTTATAAGTGTGAGGCCTCCTCCCTCCCACCCTGAGGGCTCCTGGGCTGGGGAATTCACCTCCACCACCCTGGCTCGGGCCCATGGAATGCGATTCCATCGTCCCCAAAAGCTGTACTCCTTCAGCATCAGGACAGCCAGACCAGATTGTTCTCCTTTGGCCTTTGCCCTCGTCACCCCTCCTCCACGGTGGTTGCTGCCGAGCAAAGGCCTGGTGACATCAGTACAACAGGGGGACGGATAGTTGACACCTGTTTTATCACCCTGCTGTTGGCACCCGTCACCCATCACAGGTTGGTAATGGCGCAATCGGTATAGCACCCGTTCTCCCATGTCGGCGGCCTTCATGATATCCCCATGGATGACTTTTTGGGTTCTGCCCTTTTTTACTCTGTACACCATATCACTCAGCACCTCTGTAATCTCCCAGGGCCCAGTCCAGAACCTCTGTAACTTGGGTGACTTCCCAACCTTCCTGAAAGGTTGAAAGACCCACACCATTTGACCCTCCTGGTATCTAGTTGCTTTCACATTCCGATCATAATAGCACTTTTCTTTCTTTCTTGTCACTTTGATGTTCTCAAACGCAACTCTGTGTGCTACCTCAATCCTTTCCAGAAGTTGTATTATGTACTCCTCCTTGGAGTCTGTCAAGTTTTCCCCATGAGATGGATAGGCTATATCCCATGGCATATTCATCTCTCTACCCATTGCCAGGTAATTGGGTGTGAATTTGGTGGTGGGATGAACAGAGGCGCGGTAGGAGGATGTGATGAAGGGAAGAAAGGAGTCCCAATTATCCTGTCTAGAATTAACAAGAGTGGCCAGCATGGCTCCCAACGTACGGTTATATCTCTCCACCTGGCCATTTGCGATCGGGTGAAAGCTGCATGTTCGTGATTTATCAATGCCTAGGAGTCGTGCCACCTCTTTAAATAAATTGGATTCGAAATTTCTCCCCTGGTCAGAGTGCCACACCAATGGTGTGCCATACCTGCACACGACCTCTGTCACTAGCACGTCAGCTACAGTCTTTGCAGTGAAATCACTTATTGGGAAGGCCTCTGTCCACCTGGAGAACAGATCTGACACAACTAAGACATACTTATTGCCAGCTTGTGACCGTGGGAATGGTCCAGTAATGTCGATGGCAATTTCCTCCCAGGCTCCCTTCAATGGCCTCTCCCCCAAGGCCGTTCTCTTCTTCCTGGGTGGGGGTTTTCGTTGTTGGCATAAAACACAAGCAGAGACAAATGTAGCCACATCTCTGGACATTGTAGGCCAGTAGCATGAGCGCCTCAATTTGCTGAGAGTCTTGTCTCGACCCAAATGAGCACCAAGTGGTCCACCATGTGTCATTTCCATAAACTCTCTCCTTGCCAACGGAGGAACGTATGCTCGCCATTCTCTGCCCCCAGCTCCAGTCCACCTGTAGCTACCGAGTATGTCATTCTGGATGGCCAATGCTTGGTAATTATGCTTAAGCCAGAGCCAGTCACTTCCAGGTAGTCTCTGTTCATCATTGGGTACCTGGCCATCTGTCACTGCCTGTTTGAAAAGGACACACATAGGCTCCGCCTCCTGCTTCTCTCGTACCGAGATGCGCCCTTCATCCCATGTAATACTCCTGATTACTGCTATTCCATCGCCCATTTCCTCATTTGTGTCTATCCTATGACACTGGCTGCATGGGATTCTTGATAGCCCGTCGGCATTCAGGTGTTTTCGGCCTGCACGGTGTTCCACTTTAAAGGTATATGTAGATAATTCCTCAATCCACCTAGCCATCTGTCCTTCAGGCTCTTTCATGTCAAGTAACCATCTCAGAGCACTGTGATCCGTCCTGACGAGGAAATCGCCTCCAATGAGATAAGAGCGGTATTTCCTTACACCAAAAATCACAGCGAGTAGCTCTTGACGTGTGACACAATAATTCCTCTGGGCTTTATCCAAGGTACGGCTAGCATATCCTAACACTCGTTCTTTCCCATCTATAACCTGAGACAACACACAGCCAATTCCAAACTGACAGGCATCTGAATCGAGAATCATCATTGCTTTGGGGTCAGGAAATGCAAGCACTGGAGCATCACACAAACTCTCCCGTATTTTATCCATTGATTCAGTACACTCAGGGGTCCATACATAGGGGACATCTTTCTTCGTGAGTTGAAACATAGGTGCAGCAATAATTGAAAAGTCCTTTACGAATGATCTATAATACGAGCAAAATCCAAGGAAACTCCTGAGCTGTTCCTTATTTGTAGGGTAGGGCCAGCTTTTCACAGCTGCGATCTTATCCGGATCTGTGGCCACGCCCTCCTTTGAGACAACATGTCCCAAGAAGGCCACAGAGGCCTGAAATAGCTGACACTTTGATGGTTTTATTGTTAGGCCAGCCAGCCTGATTCGCTCCAGCACACGATCAAGCCTGTCTGCACATTCCTGCACTGTCCGACCATAAATTATTATGTCATCGAGGTACACAAGGCATTCCTCTCCCACAAGACCAGCTAATACCGTATCCATTAGTCTTTCAAATGTGGATGGAGCATTTACCAGCCCAAACGGCATTACATTGAACTGGTACAGACCGCGATGTGTGCAAAAGGCCGTTTTCTCTATACTACTCGCATCCATTTCAACTTGCCAGTAGCCGCTAGCAAGGTCAAGCGTGCAAAATACGCTCGCTCCGCTCAGCATGTCTAACGTATCGTCCATACGTGGTAGGGGATAGGCATCCTTCTTTGTGATCTTGTTGACATTTCTGTAATCGATGCAAAAACGCCAGCCACCGTCTTTCTTTTTAACAAGCACTATGGGGCTAGCCCAGGGGCCTTTACATGGTTCGATAATTCCTCCCTCTTCCATTTTCTGTAGCTCCTCATCAACGATGTGTTTCCTGTGGATGGGGACACGTCGGGGTCTTTGTTTAATCGGGGGGTGGTCTCCAGTATCTATGTGATGCTTGGTGAGGCCAGTCCTTCCCAGTGTTTCTCCCTTCCGGAGAAATAGCCCCTGGAATTTCTCATACAATCCTTGTATCTGTTCCTCGCACCCTTCTATCACCTGTAGATCTGTTTGCGCCCACAAATCATCCAATGTATTCCAAGTAATGTCTCCTCCACTTGGGTCATCATCAGGTGGGGGGGGAAGCATTGTATCCTCTCCCTCAGCCCACACAGCTACTTTACTACCTTTGGGGATACGTATATCCTGTAGCCCTCTATTCAATACTTCTGCTACACCTTCTGTCCCCTGAGGGAAATGAACAGTCCTTGCTATCCTAACATCCTGGATAAGGTCATCATCCTCCATAATAAGAATCCGATCGCCCACCTCTCCAAGAGGCTCTCGATCTCCAGCATTTCCACGATGCTCCATTACATCCCAAGTAATATTCATTCTTACTCGACTTCCAGCCGTTATGGTTGTTTCCTGGGCCGCATATGCAAATCCATGTGCTTTCTGGGGTTGTAACACCTTTTGGGAATTTAGAAAAATAGTCCCGGTGTCTGTATCTACAAGTCCCCGTCTTGCTCTGATAACATCCATGCCCAATATCCCACCTTCATCCAGTTTGGCCACAATGACTTTCATCTCTAAAAATAGTGATCCAAAATCCACCCCTATCTCTGCTTCGCCTAGCACGTCTACCGGTGATCCTCCAGCCCCTGTGATTCTTATCTTGGAATGTCTCAATGGGGGTGGTTCATTCATTCTTTCCCACGTCCATTTACTGATTATGGTCGTGCAGGCACCTGTATCAACTAGCCACTGAATGTCCACACCCTTACATCTCCCTTCCACCACAATTCCTGCTGTAGACGGATCCCAACGGCCTTCAACTGCTATCCATGCTTCATTACCGGTGACTTGCTGGACAGTATCCCGGTGGCTTACTGTCCTCTGTCGTTTCCCTGACCTCTAGAGCCATCCTCTTCTGGTCTATTTGGGCATTCCCTCCGGAAGTGTCCTGGATCTCCACACTGATAGCACATCCTAGGTCTAGAATGATACATGTTACGAGGTGGTGCTGACTGATGGGGTCCACTTTCCATCTTACTCAGTCGATCTAATATTTTTCCCAATATCTGTTCGAACTGAGATGCTACCTGTGGTGGTTTGTCGTCGGCAGTGGTCAGCCTGAGATGACCTTGGGCCTTGGGTTGCGATGGTCTGTCTCGTTCAGCATGGTGAAAAGCTTCACCATGCAAAGCAGCAGCCCTAGCCTCAGCAAATGATCGGGGGCGGGCCTGCACTGTCCACTGTCTGAGTTTCTCATCTTTGAGTGCAGCAATTAGAGCATCTCTACTGAGATCATCCCTCACTTCTCTATCGACTCGTGGATATGCCAGGCGTACCATCCTCTCTAGCTCATCAGCTAAGTCATTAACAGCTTCATCTTTGCCTTGCTTCTTCAATCTCAGTTGAGTCCTGTACAAGGCTAATTGATCTGCAGGCTGATAGCGCTTTTCCAACTCCTGTACAAGTTGTAGAAAGCTATCTCTGTCGTCAAGGTCAACCTTATCTAGTATGGCGAGGGCGGATCCATCCAAACTGGCTCCCAAATATAAGGCGCACTCCCTGTTCGACCATCCATTAAGGTCGGCTACCACCCTAAAGTGATTTAAGAAATCATTGAGTGATGTTGAACCATCGTAGGATCTTGGTGCAGTTTTGACCTTGCGACCTTGTCGCTGCCCCCATTGGTATCCATGCATGTCAGCTCTCCCTCGTCCCCTATCCATGCTGGGACGTCTCTCCACCTCGTCGTCATCCATGTTTAATCCATGATTTCTTTCAGGCCTGGCTACCCTATCTCTATCAAAAGGTCCAGGTTCTGCATCCGATGCACTTCCCATTACATTAATCCTGGCTGCTTCGTTTGATCGAGCCATTTCCCACTCTTCCCTTAATCTTGGATTAACTGTAATTTCCAGGGAGGATGATAGAGCCAGGGGGTTACTATCTGTATCTGAAGATTTCCTTCTTCCAGGTAGATCCCCACCGCTGCCACCAATGTTGCGGTTTGGCTCGTCCTCCTTTGGGTGTTGATTAATTAAAGAATTAGGTTGATTACTATTAGAGCTATTGGAACTTAAACTACCGGTATTAGACTCGTCCCGCAAATATTCCTGAGAGAGAGTAGACTCATGGGCCATTCCTATGTAGATCTAGAACGTGGTAGCGTGGCGATTTACTTAGAGAAAAGCTTAGTCGTCCCCCTGGAGGAGGTAGATGGGGTCTTAGTGACCTTGGTCGGCGAGTTGGAGCGCGCTAAGAAAGAGTAGAAGCGAGCAAGTAAGTTTCCAAAGTAGTCAGGTTTTATTCCAAGTTAAATCCAGTACAAGTATCCAGGGAAGGGTCAAGATGGTAAATGACAAAACTACACGACTCACAGTGAGCCTTATATACTCAAGAAGAACACATAAAATACTCATAAAATAGCCATAAAAGAAGGGGGACGGTTTAACATGGGTGACGGCTCGTCCTGGGTGACGGCTCGTCCCCTCGTCCCCATACCTAAAGTAATGGGGTGTTGACACATTTAGGAGCAGACTCAATGAACCCCAGAACACATAACTAACATACCTGGGTGACGATCGTCACCCCTATACCAATCAAATAAGCTATCCTATAACAATATATACCTTCTGTACCTGTTCATAATGGGTGTGCAAGGTCTTCACCCCGGCACACAAGGAGGAAAAAAGGGAACATATGCAAGAAGTATTTCACTCTTGATGTTACATCTCGGAGCTGCATTTGGAACATAGACTATTTCAACCCTTGGTCCTTTGACTTTAATATCATCCAGTCGCTTTAGTTCATTTCCTCCCATCTCCTGCTATCGATATTCATAATATATTTATTCTCGCAGAAGTAAACTATACGATCACAAAATATCATTATTAAATATCGATTAATTTTAAGCCGGAGCTGAAACCCAGATGTACAACAATGGCCACATAGACACTGGAAAGAACATAGGCAAGAATCACATCATATACAAGAATTGGAAGTGGAATCAACCAAGAGCAAAAGGTCGTCGGTGAGCGATAATAACTGAAGTCATCGCAGAAAAGGATTTGGGTGGGTCCTCCAAATACAAATGAGGACGTTTTAAAAGCCCTGTAGCAAAAGCAACTGGACAAAATCACCCAAACGGTTAGTCAAATGACCTTAATATGGATTGGAAAAGAATGGAGCAAGAAGTAGAAAATATTTAGGTATAGCTATTGATGTAAACGTACAGAATATATTTCAACAGGGGTTCGTTCATTTGATTTAATTTACTTCACCTTCCTTTTCTTTCTGTAGAATATACATTCCATGTTGACGGATATCCATCTTCTACAGAAGGAACCCCCATAAAAAAAAACCAGTGGAATTAAACTAGGTCTCAAAACAAAATTATCATAACAAATTAAATTTACAAGGTCGAATATTCAAATTAAAGGTTTTTAATTCCAATCTAAAGGCTTCAATTTTTTTATTCAACCTTTTTATACAGCAAGACATGACATGACAAATGTGTGTTCTCTCCTTATAATGCAAATCGGACGAATACGAGGTAAGAAACCCATACATGAAATATACATCCAGGAAACGTGCAGACCTAGAAGTCCTGCATTCGCATATTATAGAAATAGATTCCAGATGCATGATATATTTCTATGATTAATTTGAATCATTAAATCGCATGCAGTGAACACAAGGAGGGACCTTCAACAATAACTTATTTCTCCCATTCTCCTCAATCATCATGAAGGAAGAGAATGGCAGATTAGAGTAAACCTAAAATGAGAGTTAGGATATTATATTCTTATACATGACAATAATTGTCACTTAACCATGGGTTACATGTAACTGAAATCTGCAAACGTTTCCCTTGGAAACGTAAATTATTTGAATTAGCTGACACAAGAATACTTTAAAACAGCAACACAGTAATAGAATAATAAAATATCAACTGCAACTAGTTTCCATCTGCATATACCGTGTGTTGTCAATCCAAATAGAATAACACATTGAGCTGGTCAGAGGAGAGTCCTGGTAGGTTGTACAAAATTATAGGTTCTTTAGAATTATTAATAAATGGCAATAACTATCAAACAGCATATTAGCGGCAATAAGCATGCGGTCTGGTGGAGGCCTGGTTTATCAATAGGTCTCTACGATCTCAATCTGTTCCAGTCCTCTCCCTAGCCCACCCCCTCCCCACACACACACACTCTCTCCAACACCTCAACACCTCACTTTCTCAACATCTATACGAAATCTCGTCAATGACCTTGACCCAGGCGTCAGTTCCCTCCGTCGTCAATAGGTGGCATTGTGATCGATACAAAGTCAATCAGAGCGCTCCAAGCGGCAGATCTGTTTTGCGTGTTGCTAATGCTACTTCAAATTTGGCGCAGTGCCAAATGGATTAGGAGAGGTGCACCATTGGAAGGGTTTTAAAAGTGGGGAGCAGACGATAATGTGAGAGGGTGTCCATTCCAAGGGCATTTAAAGGTCAGAGTTTGGTGAAAGGACGTATAGAAAGACCTGCTGATGAGAGGACTTTAAGAATTGTTAATCCCATTTCCAAGAAATGTGTTCATGAGATTTTTCATTTTCAATAAGTAAATTGTTTTGTTTTAGAAAGACACATATGAAATAAGATTTTGGCCCTTTGTCCTTGCACATTTTTAGTTTGAGAAATATTTATATTGTAATTTGAAATGGGACGCCTGGCAGGTTTGATTTTGACCGTTAAGATTTTAAATAGTTACTTAATATATAAATAATAATGAGAATTCAGTTTTATTCCGGGAAGTTCATGGGTTAGTACTGCATGCGTCGACCCATCACATTTTTAATCGCTCTACCATCATAATTTTGGTTTGTATATAATATGGGGAAAATGGATTTGTAAATGGTAGCATGGAAAAGTGGAAGGAATAAAGGGAAATAGTGAGGAGAAATCTAAGAGTAGAGAAGGCGGAGAGGGAGAAAAGAGTGTTAGAGAGGCAAGGGGAAGGAAGAGGGAGTGGGAGTGGGCGAAGGAGCGAGGGTGTCCGATTCCATAGGTCAAAGATGAGGTGGCCACGGTCAATCGAAGGTCAAGAATCACCGAGAGG
The DNA here is from genome assembly GCA_942159475.1 of Sthenelais limicola. Lineage (NCBI taxonomy): Eukaryota > Metazoa > Annelida > Polychaeta > Phyllodocida > Sigalionidae > Sthenelais > Sthenelais limicola. The sequence goes on along the minus strand of OW804097.1, from coordinate 61,119,048 downwards.
AAGGAAAGGCGGATTTGTCGTCTGCTGAAGTGATTGACCTTGACATTGGAATCTCGCTTTGTTCAATACAAGGACTTCTTGTGCTTTCCTCTTGATTCGAAAGATTCAGAAGAAGGTTTCTTTGTATCATTTTATGGTAGAAACTGTCATAAAAATATGAGGAGGAGAGGTTTGAAATGAAAACCTGAAGTCTTCTTTTTGCCAAATAATTTGGGGTTCCATGATGATAGTGTGTTCTGAAATTCTGGTTATTTGATACGATTAGTGAATAGAAGGCAATTGACCCATTCTAAAGACACAGAAACCGAATCTTTTATCATTCATAAATTTACATTTCATAAATCTCAAATTAGGCTTACCTTTTAGCCAAGATTCCATTTCATCGTTATGTTACATCTTAGAACGAATTCCTTTTTCGATATAACAACACTCCAAGGGCAAGGGAATTGTTTTTATATTTTTATTATAGAAATTGTCAAAGAAATATTTGAAAATAATGTTGAATCAAAATGCTGAAGGCTCGTGTGAATTCTCGAAGATTCTTTCTATGAAGATATTGTAATAACGGACTTGCACGTGCACTATCTTGAGTCCTAATTCGCATGGAATTTTGGGAATTGTACATCAGACAAAAACTATTGCCATTTAATTATTATTCTGTATCTTAGAACAAATTCCCTTTTCAATACAACAGCAATCCAAGGATAAGGGAATTTGCCAAATCTGGATTTAGTAAAAGCCTCACCAAAAAGCCTCACCTGCAGTTGACCTGACCTACAAGCGGACTCTCGTCTAGTAGCTTCTAGTGTGTAAAAGCTTATAAGTGTGCACCAGATCATCACCCGCCATGATCCTGTTGTCATGGAAATGATCCAAATGTCGTCTGCTTCCATCTATTTTCCCGCCAAAAGGACTAGAGCGATGATAAATGTCTGCTGCCGGGAGTGGTGAGTAGTCAATGAAGAGCAATTTCAGTTTCAGGCAATTCTGGAACGCTTCTAGAAATTTATTTATGGAGAGAAAACTAGGGGGGCTAGGGGGCTAGGGGGCTAGGGGGACTATAGGGGAGTTCATCATTTATCAAGTCCTAATAAAGCAATAACTGAAATTCTTTCACAAACATGACGGTCCTTTCATTACATAATTAATATATACTTTTTTAATGTGTAATACTAGATTTTTAAACCCGGGGAAATATCTTGATTTCCTTTCAAACGTGTTACATAATAGGTAACATGTTATGTTATGAATAGGTAAAGAGCTTAAGTTTATCACAGACCTATTATAGTTCTATGATAAAAGTTAAGCTCTCTACCTATTCATGGTCTTTATCAATTGTGTCGTCTATCTAAGGTGAATGTATTTTCCCTGTTAAATCGACTAAAGATGTTCAAATTGAAACAAATTTGAACATCTTTAGCAGATTTAGGAGGGAAAATACATTCACCTTAGATAGACGACACAAGACGACGACGACAAAGCGGTAGTAAATTCCATGATTGAGGGGTCTGGTTCCTTATCATCGACCCCCCCCCCCGTTCTCTCCCAACCATACCTCAGGCACTGCATTTCCCCCCTCTGGGACCAAGGCTCGCTCATTCTCATATAGAGCGAGATGCCGCGAGATTCCATCACTGAGTCATCATGGGTAATATCGGCAGCCATGAATAATAATTAAAACTGTCTTAACACTTTTTAGTGTCGCCTGTTTTGATTGGTTGATGAGAGTTTGATTCATTGAGTGATTAATTTATTGGCATTGGACACGCATCCCATACATGCATTGCGGTTTAACTTGGCTCTATGCAATCTAATAGCCTTGAACTTATTTTCGCGCTAAATAAATTTGGCGCCAGCAAATAAACCGTCTTTTGAAGAAAATAGCTATTTCATCCTTAACTAGTGTAAGGCTTTATATTCCTAAAGTACTTTTAATTTTATTTTTATAATAATTCAATGTAAAGAGCATTTAGAGGAAATAAGTTGACATATTTTCCCACAAACATTAAATATAGAGCCGATTTTACTTCAATAATAAGTAGCCTTGTATTGGAATATGTGGGCCCCGCAGAGGGAAGTGGCATTTTATGGGGCATGCGACCATCTCCTGAATATGCTAAATTTATGCGCCAAAATGTGAAATTTATGTTGAATTTCAAGCTCAAATGGAGCAGGAAGGTTTATGCTCGGTCAAAATGAGTTAATAAAATTTATGAGGTTATTAAAATGAGCCTATGGTCTGCCCATTTGCTAGGTTTTATCTCATCTAATGCTTGATATAACCATGTTCCCCACAACATGTACAAGTGGGTTCATTAAAGCCGTCTTCTCAGCTATAATGACTAACACAAAATTATTACCAAATTTACTCATATTACGACTTATAGGACTGGATTCATCAATATTCTGCTGCTGTTATATGTTTATACAAGAATTGGAAGTCAAATCAGCCAAGTGAAAAGGCTGACGGTGGGCAATAATAAGCGAAAATGTTGTCTCCGAAAAATAACCAGACACAACCACGCATACAAAAAATTGGTCAAATGACTTTTATGTCGGTCGGAATGGAAGGAACAGAAAGCGCTTATGTAGAAACTCTTTAGTTTGGGGTCAATGTTAACTGAGAGTGCAGCTTTAATATAAGGAAATAGATCCTGGGACTCTAAAAGCTGGGACAGAAATCCTCGAGCAGTCCATTATAACGGTTTAGGTCTAAAAGGCTTTTTAGTACATTTAAGGGCGATTCTGGAGATATATTAATTTCACATAACCAACCTCTCTTTTCCAAAATGGCTTGACAGAATAGGAAACAACAAATGTAATGGGAATTGTTTCAAGTGAACTAAAAACTTTGGACAACTTGCTATTCCTTGCTTATATATATGTATCCCTCGTCCTTTGTTCCTGCTGGACATTTCCCATCCTAGACATTACCTCATTAGGACATTCACCCTCCTAGGAGATTTACACTCTTTGTATGAAGTACTAACATCTGATAGAGTATTTACAAATTGTTGTGTTTATTAAAGATTCACATTTCATTCAGGCCACAATTTCTGGATAATTTGCCAGCTAGCTAGACTTGATCTGATGGGAACCAACCGATAATTAAGCGGTGGAGAAGTAAATGAGTGTCAACCCTGACTCTGGGCCGCCAGGGGCGCCTCTGAAGTTTCTCAATAAAAATACATTTTTACCTAAAACCTCTACACTGTAGTCAACACATTTATGTTTAGAAAGTAAGTCAGTAACATAATATATACTCACTAAGCCTAGTAGTGCATTTAGTAGCTAGGGAGAGGGCTGTCAGTAGCGATAATTGCTGAGTCATAGTGTCAATATATAGTATAGCTAGTTATACGTGATAAGCCTGGCTAAGAGTACACCATGTACAGTGACTAGCTGTCACTAGTAGCTGGCTGTGACAGACATAATTGCTGAGTCATGGTATCAAGTGTGAGTGTGTCCAGCAGCGGTCGATAGTAGATCAATGACTGACCATTAATCATGCCTTACACACAATCCTCTTGTTCTAGAAAATAAGGTTTGTCTAATGTTTTGTTTTGAATACAAACGATTGGCTCCAAAAACATCTTCACAAATGATTTTGTTTAGACCTAGAATGGCCTTGGATATAAATATGGTGACTCGCTTCGATAACAGTGCAGTTATGACCCAGTAATTTTCTCTGTATCGTCACACTAATATATCTGTACTGGTTGCAATAGGCACCAGAATTCAATTATTAGTAAGAAATAAAAAGGCACCAGGAAATGAATAGAGTAAAAGTCACGAGTAGAACCTTTAATGCTTGTTTAGCTCACATGCCTTCCTTCATTTTGTCCTCCTTCTTTAACCTCGCCTTACCAACCTAAATGTCGTCTGATTACTGACCTTGAATGACCTTAGGCTACAAAGCTAAATAATCAACTTTTCGCGCCACCAACAATCAAGTTTATAGTCCGCATGGCCGCCGCTAGGTTGTCTACGTTACTCGTCGCTCGAGGGCAGTATTAACTGAGCCTCGCTTTCGTGTCGACCTTTGGAGGACGACAAACAGGTGGCGCTAACGATCGTCGGGTATGTGTGCGCATGCTCCGGCAATTAGTACTTCCGGTTGATGGGTTGGAGATGAGTGGAGGAAGGGAGTGGTATTGCAGGTCCTTGGTGGTGTCTCGAAAATCGAAATGAAAAAACTTAAAACTCCCTTTTATAGGGACTAATTTTATTTGTTGGTTCAGAAATAACTATTTTAATTCGATGTTTAAAAAACCTTCCGTGTTTATAGAATGTGAATATTTTGATAATAACAAGTGCAAACTAGAACTATAGTTATTGTTAGCATGATTTGAGTCAAGAATAACTTTAAACAACACAAATATCATGGATCCATATTGGTTTCCAAAATCTTCCCCGTTCAACCATGTTAGGTTCCTATGCAAGGCCCTCCTCTCTCTGCTTCCCCTCCTCACTAGTCTTCCCACTCCCAGGAGGCGCCATGTAATAGGGTTGGTTGTCATGGCAATGTAGGGTGTATACATCACGTGTGTATCACGTGGTAAGGAGTTGAGAAGACAGGTCGGTCTAAGGTAATCAGGCCAATTCTCATGATGCACCAGATTTTCCTCCTGTTTTCAGGATGTTCATTTGTTTCATATTCTATTTTCTTTCTTCTGGTAAAGTTTCCATTTTTCCGCTCTGTTCCTCTACAATTCTCGTTCTATTCTCTTCTCGTTTCTCCTACTCTGTCTATTCAACTCCTACACGCTACTCCATGTCCTTAATTACCCCACCCCCAACCCCTTCCAATACTGGAAGTTGCTCTACCATTTGCTCTATTTTTTCCTTTTCTCTAGGTATAATTTGCCTCTCTACCCTTCAATAAAACTGTGTTTCCTTTCATACAACGATGATTTTGTCGTATCTGCTCTCTCCCTGCTTCCCATACGCTTATTTCCCCCCCCCCCTTCCCTTTATCTACCAATATTCCCTCTTTCGCTACTCTCTTCTTCCCTCTCCTCTGTCATTGTCACTCTCCTCTCTCAACCTTTTTGTCTCTTCTTTACCCCTACCTCTCCCCCTCTTTCTCTACCCTCTCTCCCCTTCTCTCTCCCATGTTCCTCTCTCTCGCCTCTCTCTCTCTACCTGTCTGTCTCTCCTTCCCAACGTCTCCCCTTTCCCCCCTTCGACCTTCGCGTTCCTATAATGACTGTTTCTATAATGACCCTTATTCTATTCTCCCTTTCGTCTCGGTCTTTTTGATATCAATAATCAAGAAGATGATGTGCTTACGTAGTTCCAGTCATTTTATATACTGTATTTGTGGATTTATTTAAGGATTTATTTTCTAAGATTCCAAGCATATAGTGATGATTTCTCATGGTTAAGAGTAGGGAGGTTGAAGTTCCCCTCGCTCCCCTTTAGACCGACTCCACGACCTTCCCTTTCTTACTCCAGGACTTCATGTCATTTGAGACTAGTTATAGGAGCAAGCACAACACATATCCTGTCACAAAAATCAAAGCTAAATACTAAATATTCTATACTAATTTAATTATATTAAGCTTGTGATTTATTCGAAATTACATTATAATAACATTATTCGAAATTGTTTTCCACCTCTAGATTTCAAAACGTATTACTTCATAGTTTAGGCTTACTGAGCCCCTACCCCCCCCCCCCCCCGCGCTCTATCACTACTCCCGCCCTACCATACCCCCCCCCCCCCCCTTTACCCTCTGTTCCATCTCCTGCGTCCCTCTCCAAACATTGACCATGTTCTAGCCTCCACAGATGCGCGCGCACCTCGTGTAATTTAGCCACCTGGCGGCTGGCTCGGTACTAAGTGCAGGCGCCATTACTGAGGGTTGTAATCATCCTGCCTGAAATGGCGCCAAAAGTCAGCCAGGCCGCGAAATGTCGGCTGCTATAGAATAGCGCGCTTGTTTTCGCGCCATATAATCTTGAAGGTAGATTCACAAGGATGTATGAGAATTTACGTTTCGAAGGTCTCTAGAAAGAATTATAACGTTATTTAGTTCATTAACAAAACACAAGATAATATTACATTATTAGATTTCAATTCATCAGGCCCTAACGAATGAAATAAAGTTGGGAGATCTCCCCAATTCTACTTTCTCTACTTCTCTTCCCAGCTCTTTCTGAGGTTTCGGATTATTCGGATCCAGTCGATCTTATTGGCACCACAATAAGATCGTCTTCGGTGTTATCCATATAATGTCTTTATTTTGTATGTCATTTACATTGTTGTATGACCAGCTTGATAAATTATATGACCATTCGCCTTTATTATATGCAATATGCCATAACCTTTCGTGTACATGTATTAGTAGTATTTTTTTATATTCATTCAAGGACAAAAATGTGATGTATACACTACTGTACCGTGATTTTTTTAAAGACTTTATTTCGACAGCTTCTCCAATGTTGAACATGAGAACAAGTTTCTTATACATGAAAACAAGGTTTTCGACTTGCTGCTGATGTGAGAACTACACCTATGGTGTGCAATTATCTAAGGCTATCTTTAAAGGATAAAGAACGACTTATAAATGCTAAATGAGCCAACGAGTATAGATTCAAGACATAGATGGGCAATGATGGTAATGGTGAGACAATTACAGAATTAATAACATGCATGATGATTTTAACAGAGACGTGCATTTCCTACGTTTACTAGGGTTTTGCAGGTGATACAACCTTCCTCCATTGCTCTCCTCAAACAAAGGTCCAAACAAGCCAAGAACGCATCAGCACGCCACCCAGCGGCTCCCCGATGCAAATGATATGGTTTTTATTGACTGATGTCACTCTGGTAATCAGCCAATGGGAAAGCAGAAGGACAGGGCGACCGCGCATGCGTACTTAGAGGGCGCGAGGATCGAAAATCGTACCCAAGATGGCGGCCCTTGTCATTGGGATCGATCATATCGAGTTTGTTGAGGGGCACCTGGTGGAGAGAGGCCATACTATGGGGTTTGGGTCAAGAAAAGAGTCAAGTCACCAAAACAATTTTGGGGGGAAACATTTATATTAGCCGCAGTACACTTTAAAGTGACTTTTCTCATTAAAATTATTTGTCATGAAATTACTTGAAAACTCAGTTTAATCATACAGGATAGTTATGGCAATACTAGAAGTACACAGCCAGGATTGAGTTTTCATTCAAAGAGAAAAGGGCTTCTTGGTAAATATGAATTTACGGTGATATCCGTGTCAATGTTTGAATTACTGTCACTTGAAAACATGGTCGAAAAATAGAATACATAATATGTTTGATACATTATAGTTGTAGCTATTAGCAACGTTTACATTTGACACGAAAACGTGGGTACAATTATTGGAAAAGGTTTATAAATTTATTGTCTATTGCTCCTACACATATTCCAGCCAATAACTGGGTGCAAATAATTAAAAAACCTTTTTCAGCAGGCTATTATTAATCAAACTGATTACGTTGACATCACAAAACTTGGCCTAAAATGGAAAACAAAATGCCGAGATTGTTTTCACTGTGGAGAGGTAGTTCCTGTGATCCGATTTGAGCCAAAGTGTCCTTATCCCTTCTGTATCTCTCCCCCCCCCCATGTCCTCCCCCACCCCCTCTAAGGGTTCCCAGTGGAAACCCTTTTAACAAGACTGGGTCATTTTGGCGCCAATTCCGAGCACGTACTTCCGGTTAGCAGGTTTCAGACGACATTGCAATTGACGCCGGCGTTCCTCGGTCAGTCATTACAATATGGCGGAGTGTGAACCTTACTGCCCCCATTATCGCTGAGTCTCTTTCCTGGACCAGTCTGGCAGTAAACAAGTGTTAAAAAAGACGCCATCATTGTTTCCATGACAACCGATAGGATAAAGAGATGGGATAATAACGATTTTATCGCTGGGTGATCAGAAGGATATTGCTCTAATAATCTGGAAAGTTAAGGAGACATAAAATGGCCTTAATCACGTTTTTATGATGAAAGCTATCCTACTTTAGGGTCTCTTTTACCAACTTACCATTGACCTCGAGAGATATATACCTTAACCTTTAATATATAATATATTTTATATAGTCAGGGCGTCAGAAAATGTATAATTGGCAGCTCTACACATTAAGTCAATTCTGCTAAATTAAGCTGAACTTGGTCCCATCTCTATGTTGATTCAGAAAATCTGTTTGGTTATGACGAACTGTATTTTGAACCTCATATTTGTCTAAAATTATTTGCGAGAATTGGTGACGGCGAATTGTACATTTTCTGACGCTTCCACCCATATCACTAGAATATAATAAAAAAGGTTAATGTGAGCAGGAGAAGCAAGTGATATACGTACACAAGAGAGTGTTTCGCTTACTGTTGGTAAGTTTATGGTCGGGAGTATCTGCGCCCTGAAATATCCAGTAATTCAGTAAATAGAGGCAATTTGCTGTCCATATTTACGACGGATTGTGAGATATACATGTAGATCCGATTCCATGTTAAATGATAATAAGGTTTATTTTCCTCACAAAGAATCGTTGGCCCTCGAAAGGCTATGGATTGCCATCCACAGTGTAGTGACTCTAATATCTTAATTGACAATGGAGAGAATAAGGTCCATGCAATCTTTATATTCATTCTTGAACAACCACTTTAGCTTTAAATAGTTCTAACCTGACACATAGCCTAGCACTATTTCAGGTTTATATTTTGACAGGCTTATATCAAGATCCTCGTGTGATATTTTTGTTTGAGCTGTAACAAACCATCATACAGGGAATACCTAGCTTAGAAGTGAAAGGAAATAATGCATGAACAACCCGCGTTGATATTAATTAGTTCAAACTTCAGGCAGATATAAAAACACTATTCCAGGTTCAGTTACAGTGAGAGAGAGAAAGTTGTTTTGTGCAGTCGTGTTTGCTGTTGAGATCCTATTAGTCCCATTTCTGAGGCATATGCTAAATTTAACCCAGAATGCTGGGAGCAATATTTGAATGTTTAATTCTTGCCATTCTATTCTTCTCCATTTACCTTGTAAATAAAGTCCTGATCTCCCGTCGTTCACCAGGGGCCTGGTTCATAACGAAGTCTTACTTAAAATCTTCCTTACTTAGCAATGTTTCTTTGTCAAGCAGCTAGTAAGGAACTATTAGGGAAGGAATTTGCTACACACACAAAGTTTTTTGTTATTCCTGCAGTAGAAATTTCATACGAAAGCAAGGAAAAATAACTTAGCAAGGAACATTTTAACTATAAATTTGTTATGCAACAGGCCCACTGTTCTCATTCTTGCCAGCGTTTGTTCCCCATTTATTGCCGTGTTCTGGTTCTAAATCTGTAATGTCGTTAACAAGTGTTGTCGTAAAATTCCACCTGTTGTCGTAAAATCACAATGCGGCTCTGGAGTCTGAAAGGGCATTAAGGGAAGAGTTGAGGGATTTCAGTTAAACTGCTGAGGTGGCGAAAGTTAAGCGTTGCCATGGAAACGTTACAAAATTACTGAGTTATATTTGTCTTTTGTTACACTTGTGGTAAAATTGCTATGCGATGGAGTGTCATCGATTATCAATCAATAATGACACTGAACCATTTAAATAGAATTTTAATCAAAGTTTATATTCTCTTCTCTTGATGTAAGTTTGTAACAGGGGCTATTTTCCCCGATTTTGGTCCAGAACAACATGTTCTGATTGACTTTTCAGTGCTACAAAATATATTGCTTTGACGTATTGATGGGCGGACCAGGAAGATCTGTTCTCAGAGGCTCCTGTCCATTTCATGTAACTGTACTGATCAACTTGAATAAAAATCTTATATATATATTATATATATATATTACACATTGTCCCCTCAAAGGTAGTAGTATACATTGTTGCCTCAAAGATATGAACAGGCCAAGTTTAGGCTAACGTTGCTTTGGTCTTAAACTTGGGTCCATGGACTGTTAGGTCTATCATTTTACCAATTTTATCCTTTAAATTTTTGTCATTATTATTGTTATTATCATCAGTTGATATATAACCTAATATAGGCTAAACACCTATATCTAGCCTGTATACGTAATGCAAAGTATCATGGAAGAAACATTCAGAACCTTCATTAAAAACCATGATGCAACCCCATGTATTTTCACCCTATTATACTCAATTTTGCTTTACTGTTCATGTAGTAGGCTGACCCAATATTAGGTTGTGTCTATATTTAGTTAGAAAATATGTAACGAACTATATATATTATAGCCGAGATTAAAAAGAATTCAAGGGACACTTGGAAGACCTGTGATATTCACAGAGATTATTTTCCATAATTTTCTCTCTTTAATTTTACATTGAATGACACTAGTTGTAAATGTGATAAAAAATCTATTATCGTAAAGACGAAACCCTAGTATTCATCGCATACAGCCGACGACCGGAAGAGCCGGAAGCGCCCGGAGTTCGAGTATCCAGGGCGACGTTGTCACCTTCGTATAAAAGTGGGAGCCTCGTCGATGGAACATCACTCATCCGCGAATAAATTAATTTAAGCAGAATAACTGAACGATGTTGCGATTTTGCAACAGGTGTGAGATAAGACATAAGAAGCCTACTGGTAAAAAGTGTGTGAAGAGGAAACCTGTGAAATCGGTTGTCATTAGCGCAGAAATGGCTCAGAGCGGAGAGAAAATTCCTGAATCGACTATCGACAGTCAGATTGACATGTCAGGTCGTATGAGTGTGCTCGAAGGTATGGTGAGGGGCATAGCAGAATCAATCGCTACGAAAGCCACCAATGAAGAATCCAGCGACCAAATCGGGTGGGAGAAGAACAGATCGAGCAGATATGACGTTACTTCCCCCAGTGATTCGTCGAGTGAATCTCGATCAAGTTCGAGCTCATCGTCGAGGTCTTCCGTCCGCACAACGAGAAATCATAGGAAGAGGAAGGACAAGAAAAATGACAAATTCAGCCATGAACACCATATGGAGAAGGGTGAAGTAGTTGAATCTTTTGACTCGTTGATCTTGATAACGTTAAAAACTTTGCAAATGTTTTACGCTCAGGGTAAAGATATTTCCGGGTTAATCAGCCATGCAATATTGATGTGCGACAAGGAGGTTTCTCATACGTATACCGCAAAGGCGTCTATTTCTTATGATAAAGCAGTGAGAGTTAGAGCAAAGAAATCGGGCCTATCCGCATTCGGCAAAATTAATCAGGAAGAAATGTTCAAGTGTTATAGCTATGAAAATACCAGACGGGCCCAACCCACTAAGGCTAATCCTAAGACCCGCTCCGCCACAGCGAAGGAAGGTTTTTGCTATCGATTCAATTCAGAAACGGGTTGTAACACGAAAAGCTGTATTTATTCCCATAAATGTTCACGCTGCCATACGGGGGAACACTCTGCAAAAGTTTGTACGAACCAGAAAGCAGCCAGTAAATAGGATCCGGGAAATCTCGAGTTAATAATTCCATTTGTTGATCGAACGTTTACTAAGGACGCCATTTTGGTTAGCAACTCTCGCCAACCGCGAGATTTCTCACGTAAGGTCAGTGGGGGTCAGGGTCAAGGCTGCAACAAAGATGGCCGCGCCCAGGAACTAGACAACAAACAAGGTAATCGGGTTAACGAACTCGTGATTATTGAAGAATACAACCCGGAAAATAAGGAAAATGTCGCTAAAATCGTAAATAATATTGAAATAGAACATGTTAGTCCCGATCAACCAATTTTTGAAGCACCGTGTACACCGGGGGGAAGGATAATTCCTGTGTATCGTAAATGTGTTGATGGTTCTTGTACTTGTATTCATACGATCGACAATGTTAATACCCAACTAAAGCCATGCCGTTTTGCCGCTTATATGTTTTCATCCAGCCCAGAAGTTTCTACAGAGTGGTGGACAGTATTTACAGGCATCGTCGATGGTTTTAAAATTGTAGACGAGGATGTCCCAGGCTACGAATGCAAAAATTATTCCTCTATTCTGGACGACGAGGCCAAACACAAAATGGATGGAATCGTATCTGCAGAATTAAATGAAGGCATGGTATCTTTAGCTTCTTCCAAACCTACATGTGTCCACGCAATGGGGGCTGTGTTCAAGCCGAATGGAGATATTCGCCCCATAACCGACTGTTCCCGCCCAGACATGAGGTCGGTAAACAATTTCTGTAGTTCATTATGCCATGATTTTGCATACAAAAATATCCAAGATGTCACAGATATTTTAGAACAATACGATTTTATGACCGTAGTCGACATAAAATCAGCCTATCGTTCGGTCCCCATCTCACCTCAACACAGGAGATTTATGGGATTTAGCTGGAAGTTACTTGAAAATGAACAATATTATGTGGATAATAGATTGTGTTTTGGCTCACGTTTGGGTCCCTACTATTTCAATCTTATATCTGATTTCGTCACCCACATTCTCAATGACAATTTTAAACTCAGGGTGATAAATTACCTCGATGACTATATTGCCCTATCTCATTCAAAAGAAGCATCAGTCGAGGCACAGGCCACCATTGTGAAATTATTACGATTTTTGGGCTTTTATATATCGTGGGGGAAGGTGACCCCCCCCAGCCAAGTATGTACTTACTTGGGTATTGAGATAGACTCTGCAGAGATGGTCCTTCGCCTCCCGATCAACAAGTTAAAGAAGCTCAAGGGAATTTTGTCTTCTCATGTTAATGCAAAGTACATTACGAAAAAAGCTTTAGAGAGTGTTAATGGTTTAATATCTCACTGCTCACAAGTGGTCCGAGGAGGTAGAACTTTCAGCAGGAGATGCTATGATTTGTATAAGGAGATGATACAAAAGAAGGTGAATCGCCTACCTATGTCCGAGATTATGCTTCAGGATCTCCAATGGTGGCTTAATTTCTCCAAGGTTTTTAATGGGGTCGCATATATTCAACACCCCATGTATGACCACCCCATGGTATCGGACGCATCAGGGAAAGGCTACGGTATTTATCTTCAGAATGACTGGATATGTGGTGCCTGGCACGAAGACTTGAAAAATGATTTAAATTCATCGTGTGAACATGTAGGTTTGTCCCCATCGGAAGCTAGTGTCGACTATTCTAACATTAACGTACTGGAACTCTGGCCATTATTATTAGGCCTCCAACGTTGGGCAAAAAAGCTTCGAGGAAAAACAATTTTAACCTTTGTCGATAATACCCAGGTTATGTACATGCTGAGGAATGGGTCCAGTTGTAATAAGACATGCATGCAATGGCTGCGAGAGATTTTCTGGATCTGTTTCATCTATGATATTGCCATACTACCGAAATACATCTCTACAAAAAACAATTTTGTGGCTGATACCCTTTCAAGAATGACTTATGTAACCACTCGTGCAAAATTATCTGAGATGCTTGCCGGTACATACCTATGTTGTCTTAATCTGTTAAATAATTATTCCATTAACAGATCTGAAATCGCTGGACCAGGAGACGGAGAACCTGATGCTAAAATCGCTGGCACCCTCCACTAGGAAGCTCCGGGCTGGGCAGTGGAATTGCTACATAAGGTTTTGTAATCAATTTAATATTCCCCCGATTCCTTGCGATATTACCACGATGTGTAGGTATATCGCTTTCTTGGGCAGATACATGAAGAGCTCGTCGGTGTCATCATATTTACAAGCCGTTTGCTTCTACCATTGGCTATACGGAATCTCAGCACCTTCAACGAGCGACAATCGTGTTAAATTAACTCTTAAAGGATTGTCCAAATCTTCGGGTGATTCTTCGTGTGGGAAAGACCCTCTACTTCCACACCATCTCAAGGAAATTGCAAAAATTATTAACTTTGATGATATACAAGATTTATCAGTGTTTGTAGCAATATTATTCATGTTTAGGACATTACTGAGAGTTTCTCACGTCACTAAATCCCCACATACTATGCTGTGGTCAGACATTAAATTCCATGGTTGGGGCATGGTAGTTCGTGTACGTTCCTCCAAGACTACCTCTTCTAAGGACAAACCAAGTTATATACCCGTTAATAAGCTAACAGACAGTAATATCTGCCCTGTGTATTGGCTTTTGCAATTGTTTAAACGTTTCAAGTTCTCGTTCAATGATCCAATCTTCCCCATGAAAGACAGTGCATTTTTAACTTACGGTTGCTTCTCCATGACTTTGAGAAAATTCCTATTTAAAGCTAATATTGTGGGGAATTATTCTTCTCATTCGCTGCGACGAGGATCAGCGACTCATATGGCATATTCCGGCTGTTCAGTGTCAGAAATCAAAGGCAGAGGCCTATGGAAATCAAACTGTGTGTTTAAATACATAACCCCCCCCGATGGAAATCAAGAGACAGATGGATGAGAAGCTCACAAAACATTTATAACATGTGATCAACTTGCTCAGTTGCTCAGGGCTTGCCCACCTTTTCTGCTTTTATATTTCTCTCTATCTAGGTCTGGCGGTTTGGAGGATTAAACTATAATATTCCTGCCAGCCCGTCGTTATCGTTATTGCTTGGAGGGGTCGGGATGTGTAAAGACGAAACCCTAGTATTCATCGCATACAGCCGACGACCGGAAGAGCCGGAAGCGCCCGGAGTTCGAGTATCCAGGGCGACGTTGTCACCTTCGTATAAAAGTGGGAGCCTCGTCGATGGAACATCACTCATCCGCGAGCCGCCGAGCAGTGCACATCGTCAGCAGATTTTGAATTTTGAGAAAATGTATATTTATTATGGAGGATTAAACTATAATATTCCTGCCAGCCCGTCGTTATCGTTATTGCTTGGAGGGGTCGGGATGTATTATATAATAAAATGAACAGTCAGATTAGGAAGGTCTTATAAAAAGTAACATTATAGGCATAATTATCATATAAATTATAAACAACCAGATAAACTTAACAAGTGGTACATTGGCCCTGTATCGAGCCACCCATATTTGTATATTAGGGTAATCAGGGTGAAAGTTGTATGTTCTGAAAATGTAAACAATACTGAATAAAAATCTGAAATATCAATGGGAAATTGGTTATATGATAATGCTGCCTTCTCAATTTCCATAATACTCATCCAAGATTATTTTGAACATTTGCAATAAAAGCAAATATGTCCCCAATATTGTGTGCCTCAGTCTCGAGCTTGTGCCTCAGTCTCATATACTATCGACCAATAGGTACCAATTCTATATATCCTATATGGGTCTAGGACAGCTACCCGCCAGACATTTACCCGCCGGACATCTCCCCCCTGACTTTTACCCCCTGGACAATTACCATCCTGGACATTACCCCGCTAGGACATTTACCATCCCGGACATTTACTCCATTTGTCTCTTGAATTAACTTCCTATACTATGTGAAATTCCCAGTTATCCTTTCCATGCTAATCTATACTATGCTTTGGTAGAAAATTTTCAATATGCCTAGCAGAATCCTTCCTAAAAAGTTCTTTATCAACTGCTTAGCAAGGAAAAGTAACTACTGGTAAATGTAAAAGGATTTGTTTCACAGCAACTAGAAAAGGAGAATGTCTGGGAATTCCCTCACACAGTTTTCCTTTCCTCAAGTTATACAACGAACCCCTGGTCATTATAACAGGTAGAGATATAGAGAGTGACAACAACTCAAGCCCCCTATTTCCCCCTCTCCCTCTGTCTCCAATTGTCCTCAAAATGATCATGAACCCGCCTCCTTATCAGGCGCCTCCAGCCTTCCCGCGGAAGGATACCCAGGAAAAAGTAGTTCCCGGGGGCAGAGCATTGTAGTGAGTAGTCTGGGCGGTGCCTAGAAGGAAATAGCTGCGCGGGGGGAGTGAGTGCGGCCTCTGGAAGCGCTGTCATGGCGTCGATTAGTCAGCCTATTGTTTCTTCTGGTCGATATCTGGTGGGGCCCAACCGTAATGATGCTATTAGGTTCCCGCTAGGTGGCGACCGGCGGTAAATCTGTTGTGCGCATGTGCAGAAGCGACCAATCAGAAAGGAGAGTGAGAAGGAGGTGAAGGTGGTAATAAAAGAGGAGTGGTGCAAAAGTTGTATTGACATGCTGGGCGACGATATTTACATTGTGTGGGGTTGAAGGGATGGGGGAGTCTGTATGTGAGGAAAGGAAATGGAGATGGAAGGGAAGGGGGATGGGTGGATGGGTGAAGAAAGTCGAAATTTGTGTCTGTGTATCGTAGGAAGGGGGAGGGGGGGGGGGGGGTGCGGATACGGGGGAAGAAGTGAAACAACGAAGTGTATAGTAAACGTAAGGATTAGTTAGAAAAGATGTTGGTGCGAGGAGAAGAGTGCAAAGAAAGGGTTAGATATATAAGAGTCCAGTCGTCAGAAAAAATACAATTCGCCTTCAACAAACCTCTCAAATAAACCAAATCTTAAACAAAAATAAGATTCAAAATACAGTTGGACAGTTTATTACTATCAAAGCATTACCAAGTATACTCAGTGTTGATCATTTTCCAGTCTAATTTAACAGAAGTTACTTAATGTGTAGAGCTACCCAGTGCACATCTTCTGACGAACTGAGTCTTATAGAAAGGGTCAGGAGGGGGAGCAGAGGGAGAAGGGATACGTTGAGACAGCGGGAAAAGGGTAGAGAGATAGAAAGAGAATATTATTGCTCAATATTAACTTAGAGAGCTGACTTTTGAGCCCTGCTGGGAGGTGGGGGGGGGAGGTGAAGGGATGGAGATGCAAGCGAGGAAAGGGGTGCTGAGGGTTTGAGGGGGATAGAAAAGGAGAAGAAAGATCACAAGGAAGTAGAAGAGAACGAAACGGGATAAAATAAGAATGGGAAACCGAAATGGGATGGGAAGAGTCTTAGAAACGATTGAGGTGCAAAGGAGGGAAAAGGAGGAAAGAAAGAATGGAGACTTGGAGAGCAGAGAAATATACAAAGAAGAGAGGGGAGAGATAGAAGGAGCGAGAGGAGAGATAGAGAAAGAAGAATGGGGAACACGAGAAAGAAACAATACGGAATTGTAGACATTAGAATGAATGAAAGAAATGAATAAATGAAAGAATATTGTTTTATTCTAGGTTATATTTTTCTGAAAAAAATATTTCCAGGTCGTCCAGCATGTACCGTTTCCTAACTAAGAGAAAAATGAAAAGGAAAGAAATAGAAGGAAGAGAAAAACTTAAATTTAGTCTAGATACATACATTTATGCCATATTATGCAAATAACGAAGTTATTTAAACAGGATCCTGGTCACATATAGTTAGTAAGTGAATATGTGCACTTGCCGCTATATCCAAGGCGGAAAACGCAGACCTTCAGCACCCACGTGACCGGAACTGCCCGTCCCTTAGCTACAGCCGCGGGCTTTTCAAAAGACAAACACTACGAATCCAAGCTGCCTAGAAGGCAGTCGGTTGGCAGAAAATTCTTTTTTTTCTCTCCTTTTCCCATGGAGGATGATGAACTCTTGAATACAATGCTTGATACCGAGCCAAATAAATATAACCTAATAATAAATGACTTTGTTGCCTTGTTTTCTGCTGGATATCAGGTTATAATACTTAATATTTCACTTGTGGTCGTGTAAGAAGAGTATAAAGTTGACTAGGCAAATGTAAGCTGAGCCGAAATTAGGAAACACTCATGCTTGGTTTTCAATATAATTTGATACGTTTTGAAAAAAGAATTCTTCATAACCTCCGGATTCTGTGATTGTTTGCGTATGGAAAGCCGTTGGAACATCTATTCCCGATTTGAAGATATATTTAGATATTTAAAGATCTTTAAATTATTCAAAATACCAAAATAGTTTAGAGTTATTTAGGGAATATTTCGGGAATTTGTTTTTCGGAGGATTTTCTCTCAAACAGCTGTAAAACCATATAATTGAAATTTGGAAGTATGTGATAGTATACTACCATCTATGGGAATGTGAAAGAAATTCCACCTTTGGCCAAGAGAGCCACTTTAACGCCTAATAATTTTTTTTTTTAGTTTAAATGGTTTTCATTCAGGTATCTACAATACAATATTACATTGTTTGTCTCAGAAGATCTTCACACTATATCAAATTATTTATCTAACTCTTAATATTTTATATTTTTAGTTATAAACTATCATATATCACATCACCTGAAAATGCCAAGACGGTCGAAAGTTTGTGAAAATAAAAATAAAAAATAAAACAATACCTTTATTTGCATTGATCTGCAACTACCAAGATAATTCCTGCCTAACCGCTATAAGGCGACTTCCCCTCTTTCAACTACCATATATCACAATCCTATACTATATAGATGTACAAAACATTGCTATTAGAATAATAAGCAATAAAGTCATTACATACATATCATACAAACAGACATACATCATGAAGGAGCACAAACATCCATAGATGGCTTGCATAATTTTCCTCTTGCTAGTCCCTCCGAGTCTCCCACTTTTTGCTGTATATAATAAGTATAAAGGTGAAACAAAGAACCGAAAAAAGTGTCCCCTCCTTCTCAACCCATCTACATCCTTCTATAGTGTGGTGGAATGTAAGAAAAAGACGCGGGAGGCGCGGGAGGCGCGGGAGGCGCGGGAGTTACAACTAGAGATGCAGGATCTTATATCTGACCTCCGAGCACCGACCACCCACGTGACCAATGACATCACTTCCGGCTAGTGACACTGGCCGAGGGCTCAAGTCAAGGTCAAGGTCATGGTAGGGGTTAAGGTCAGGTCTGTGTATGGGGAGATATTTGTCGCTGACAAGTTTCTATGAAATTAGAGACATCCGTTGACATGTGACCGATTGGAAGGCTTGGAGGATTGTGGGTAGAATTAAATTTAGATCACGTGAGGCATTGTGGGAGATGACGGTTGAAGTGCATTGTGGGAAGACTAGCAGATTTCTGTACATATTCTTGGCAACTTGCCAACAGGGAAGGTCAACAGAACAAATTATCAATTTGTGAAAGCTAAACGATTTTCGCTCAGGTTTTAATAGTGAAGTTCAATACGGCACTGGTTGTGTTAGTTGTAATAGTGGGATTGTATGCATCACAGTTTGCGCTAGTTAAAGCGGTAGACACATGTACTGACCTCAGGGAATTCACAAGTGAGCCATCTTGAAATCTGAGTTTAAAAAAAACCATCTCATGTCCATGCATTATACATGATGGCATCATGATAGAATTTCCTTCCCCATCATGCGTTTGGACTCTATAGACCATTTATAATCAGATTATTTATAATCGATTACAATATTGCATTATTAGTAAACACATCCTGCTTATTCTTGATAAAGGTGTTTCTATGTTAGATTTGAACTAGCCTAAATCCATCCCAGCATGCACGGTAACAGACATCGCAATGCCACATCCAAGACTCTAACTAAGAAGTCTCTACAGACACGTAGCCCTGGGATGCCATCCTATAAGTTCCGTCTCTATATACTACTTACATACTACGTAAATATAACACACCAGTAGTATAGGAGAAGCAGGGTTGTAATCAGGCAACATTCATTTATCAAAAGTTCTTGTTAGGATATTTATAAAATTGCAATGTGTTTTACCATGTTCTTTAGTTCAGTTACTATATAGCTGGTCATCCACTGACTCCTAGGGTAGTATACTATCATCTTTTGTGGAGAGGAGACGGACGGGAGATATACATCCTACTATCTGTTTTAAATCAATGATCAATTACTTCATAAAAGTTAAATGTAATAAATAAACTAGTTCAATCTAATTATTCATTGTTCCATAGAGTTCTAATTCAGGTCCTTTATGACGCAAATATGGGGTTGATTAAAGGAAATATCTTGCTTTATATGGCTAAATTAACTTCGCATTAACTCTAAGTTTCCAATCCATTTAATCATTAGGTATCTTATCATTCCTACACACTTAATAAGACTTTAATCAACTCTCTGAGAATAACTAATAATAATATAATAAGTTTTAAATATTATATGAAATGATAAATTATCTTAATCACACTCCCCAATCAATGAACAATTCTAACATAGTGGAACTTGTGAGTTGAGAGGAATAATATGTGATTAATTTCCCGAGATTTTGTGTCAAGCAAAAGCCGAAGACACAAAATCGAGGGAATTAATCACTTTAATAGCCGATTTTGGGATTCAATACTACTGTTTAAACACATATTAACAAATATTAGGCTTAAAAAAGGTTGTAGATGTACTTACAGCATGATGAATTCCAATAATTTAGCTCCTCCACTCGAACACATGGGTTACTATTTTACATCTGACATGGAAAGGACGGAGTCAAATGCAGCCTTTATAACGTCCAAATCAGGATGTTTTACACATTTCAACCCATCACATTCTATTTTACCTCTTTCTAACCAATATCACATATGTACACGTAATCATAACTTCAGAATGTCGTTTACATCAGCCGCACTCTCCGTTCCAGAAACAAACGAAGCTTCCACTTTTTGCATGCAACCAAGCATCACACTTCCGGTTTACGAATGCCGTATCCGTGTGTCTAGGGACTTAAAAAAGAAATAAATAAAAGATTTGAATTGGTAGAAATGTTTTAAATGTTGTTTTAGCCCGATAGCGAAGATTTAGTCTACGGGAATCAAGTATTCAATGAATGGCGATTTCAGAAACCATGTGTTTACTCGCCGCAAGTTTGCACCGCTTTAGTCGGAACCTATATGATAACTTGACGGCTGGCCGAATGAAGCTCGAGCTACAACAGCCAATCAGAGGTGCGTATTCACTGATGTCCAGTTTCAGCCAGCCGGCGTGTTTTCGCAAGGTTCCGCAGCTAGCCATCCAAAGCAACAGAGACTTCCGGTTTTTTCGAATGCCGTGTTGCGTGTGTCTAGGGACTTAAAAAAGAAATAAATAAAAGATTTGAATCGGTAGAAATGTTTTAAATGTTGTTTTAGCCAGATAGCGATGATTTAGTCTACGGGAGTCTAGTATTCAATGAATGGCGATTTCAGAACCCATACGTGCTTACGTGCGAGCGATCAAGCAAGGTGGAAGCAGTGTGGAGACTTCGGCATAGCCACTCTGTGCACGGTGCACATGGCGTTGCATTGTGTACGGTAGTCTAAATAGCGCACAGACGATTTCATTCAAAAGTGCCTTCACGTCAACAAACGGAGGCTTGCACGATGTCTACTCATACTGTCGTCATGTTATGGCGAGACCTAGGCTGAAAATACTTGGATTATTCCCTATTTCGATGCTTACCACCATTCAGCAAGCAGATTATGCTAAGTTCAAGGATATTTGGAACATTATCGATGATTTTGGAGATATTGTGTGAGTTTTACAGAGCCTGGCCTGTTTCGTCTGCTTGTCTGTCACTGTCAGCCATTGTACCAAAACATCGCTTGCACGATGTCTACTGTGGCGGAATTGACAAATGGATTATTCCCTATTTCGTTGCTTACCACCATTCAGCAAGCGGATCATGCTAAGAACAAGGATATTTGGAACATTATCGGTGATTTTGGAGCTATTGGGAGTGATATTTAGGCAGTTGTACAGAGCCTGGCTTGTTTCGTCTGAGTGTCACTGGGAGACAGCCATTGTCACAACATCGCTTGCACGATGTCTATCGTCGTCACGTTATGGCGAACCCTATGCCCTAAACACTTAAAAATGGCTAATATTTCCATCGAAAACAGTGGAGAAAAGACTTTTGGGTGACCAGGACTTTATACACGTTCCAAAATGAACGCAGAATCGACGACAAACAACTAGTTGATGAGGTAAGTGATTGAGCGGAAACGCCGGCTGGGGTTTATTTTAACTACATCCGCAAAATAATTCTACATCCGAAAAATAAACCCCTGAATCCGAAAAATAAACTACTACATCCGTTTTCCGGTTTGACGACTTCCTGTCCAAACAGTAATTTATAAGTATCCAGAACCCCAGCAGAATCCAAAGATCTGCTATTAAAGGTGTATAGTTGGGTCAGTTGCACATTTTCTCAAATCAAATGGCACATTATGTATTATATGGCTTTTGTTTATATTCAGTCGAGTACATGGTAACTTATGGTTGCAAATAAAAGTAATCTACTCTGGAAATAATATTCTTATGATTGTATTTTTCCAGGAATGTGAAACAAAATAGTATTGGTTTCTGCTCAACACTACCACAATACAGGGATCAGGGATAAAGCTACCCCTGTCACCCTGCTCCTGGCTTCCTTCGTTTCTGAGTAGTATAGGAACATGAATTTGGGGAAAAGGGAGTGTGAAATGAAATGAGATGGGATGAATACAAAATTATTTTGGATGATTTTGCGGTACTCAGATTTAATTAGCCACAGATATAACTATCTTTGAGCCCGTACATTAGATTTTAGTTATAGCATAGCTCTAGCCACAGCCTATGTTGTAGCTGGAGTATAGTAAGATAAGAATAGTATAAAATACATAGTTGTTAAGTTATGCAAAGTAAGTCCGCTGTAAATCATTTTGTATAATGACCAAATTAAACTATATTAAATAAAAATCGTCTCTCTTAACAGAGCTTATTGAATTGTTTGTGGATATATGTCTCAAGATATATCATTTTATTTGAACATAATTTATTTGTTATTTGTATTAGAAAAACAGTGAAGTTACAAGATACTTAAAAATGATTCAAACATATTTACTGTCAGGAATAGTTTGAAATACAAAGTTAACTAAATAAGGATTTATCAAATATTGACAGGAATTTCCATATAACGCTAAAAGCTGGCAGCCTGGTTCAATTTTTTTTCATACTATAAAGGCCCAATAATTAGGGGTTGATCTACAAATGTTATCACTTTTCATTGTTTTTTATTGCAGAAAAGTTGTGCACTTTCCATTTCTGAGGTACACGCTTCTTTTCCCCCCGAATTTTGGAGAATTGAAAAATGGTCTGTTCTCTGTAAAATGTTGTTATTCAGCAAGCACCATTTTCTACAGGTCCAATATTCCTAGTTGATACTGAAAATAAAGATGTTATTTAGTTAGATTTAGTCCTTGAGTTGTTGAATATACAATTTATAAAACTGCGAGCGATTAGTGGCTTAGGAGCCATCGAAATATAATATTTGAAGTCCTATATAGTTGAATTTTGGCAGTAAACATAGTAATTAAAACGTATTAGTTGCAATGAAACACTAACAATTGAACCGTGTTTAATAACCTCCCGTCAGAACCAATGTAATAATAATTTAGCTTAAAATAGATGCTTCAACTCGCCAGATCAAACGTAATTAAATTTCAGATCACATTTTTATCTTTAATAAAACTTTTTTAATTATTCAGTAAATCCCACTTGTTATTTCTGCTGCTCTGCGAACATTCAGTAATGGACCTGCGCACAAACCACCATTTTTTAGATTTCACTGCGCAGATGATTGAGTCAGCCAATGTCAGTGAACTTCCGTCTGTCTGTGCGTCTGGCCCATGGTCTGAGGACCTCGGTGCGCATGTCTGTACCGGGCTGGCCTCTCTTTGATCTACCCTAGCGGCGGCAACTCGTACTAATTAGCGCTGCCAGGGCTTAGGGCCTTCATCCAAATCATTACCAGTTGCAACGCCGGGATTCTCTCTTTTCACACACGTCTTTCCCACCTTTATCCCTGCCGCTCCTTTTATCCACCTCCACTATCTTGGCACCTTCTCTTCCTCTCTGTCCCTCAAATCTCTCTCTGTCACCCCTATCTCTCCCCTTATCTCTTTCGCTCTCCCTATCTCTCCCCTAGCTGTTCGCCTATCTCATCCCCTATCTCTCTCCCTACTTCTTCCCCTTTCTCTCCCTATTTCTTCCCCTATCACTATATCTCTCTTTCCTAATCTCTCTCCCTATCTCATTCCCTATCTCTTCCCCTTCATCTTTCCTTATCTCTTCCACTATTTCTTCCCCTGTCTATTTCTCTACCCCGTCCCCTATCTCTCTCCCTATAACTCCCCTATCTCTTCCCTTTCAAATTTGGGTTATTTGGGTTTTGTTAATTGTCTCAAATTTGGGTTATTTGAGAGGATCTGTGAAGACGAATTGTACATTCATTTTACAATCTGCCTATTCTAGTGGTCTCAGAGGGGGTTGTTTGCTTCCTTCTAACAACACAAAGCATTAGAACTTTTTATTCAAGGAAATTTTCAACGAGGTGCTAGTAATGGAATATATACTGGACGAGAATGTGTTTGATAACAATAATATTTTATTTTACTTTCATATCAATGCCAAATACTAAGGTCATGCACAATGAAGTATTTCTCACGTTCATGTTCATTAATTTTAACTATTGACAATCTCAATCAATCCCATTGATTTTATTCAAATTACAAGTTGTTGCAAGGGTCAGATCTAACTTCAGGTGTCAATCAATCTCCATCGATTCCAAATAATTGTGAGCTTTGACAAAAAAATTGTAACAAATTAATTGTAACTGATAGGAGATAATTGGGCTTACCTCTGTTGCTTCCTGTCACACACTGTATGTGAAGTATAATAATGGGGTTGTAATTACAAAATGTGTATTATATACCCTTGCTGTATGAGAAGTGCAATAATTGGGGGAGGGTGTACAGAATGTGTATGAGAGTGTATGTTGTATGAGAGGTGATGCAATAACAGAATCGTTATGGCGGTTGTATATGTTAAGTTTTAAATGTTACATACTGTATCTTGTATCTATTTCCACCGGAATCCCGTCCAATAAATTTATATCAAATTATTAGCACTTCGTTCCATTCTTTCTATGTGTAAGAAAGGCCCTTTATTATTCTAGTTAAGACCTCTCTTGAGAAGCATAAGTTAAAGGTTTAAACTCAATAGTTCAGCATCAACTCTGAATATTGTACACTAAATTAATTTGAAAAACCCTGTTCAGAATCGAGCTTTTGTTTTTTCTAATATTTTTATTGCCAGATCCCTTTAACAAATTATAAAAGACGCATAACCAGCAAACGTTGCTGAGATGGCAAGAGCTTTCCATTTGTATTTCCTGGTTAAAAGAAGTTACAGATTTTTTTGTGATAAATTAGCAATTAACCTTAAGTGAAAGACTTCAGATTTTATTCATAATTCAACTCCTATAATGTTTATATAAATGTAACAAATGTCAATATAAGGTTTCCACGATCGCAGTCATCAGAAGTTGTCAAGAAGATGTCATCCATTTACAATATTTAAGTTGTTTAAGTGATGAGGACAAAGAGTAAGTGGGGAGAAGAAAGGTAAGGAATGAGGGCGTGGAGGTGATGGGAGACAAGGATGAGTCAGCAGTTTAGACAGGCGACATGTGAAACAATTGGCAACAAATCGATACAAGGGTCAGGTCGTCACAAAATGTACAATTAGCCTTCACCAATTGTCTTTCTCTCTGTAGTCTGTCTCTCCTCTGTCTCTCCTCTCTCTGTCCTGTCTCTTCTCTCGTTCCCTCTCTCTCCTATTATATCGCTCTCTTCTATATCTCACTCCTATCTCTCTCTTCTATCTCTCTCCTCTCTCCCCCTCTCTCTCCCTCTCTATCCTATCTCTTTTATCTCTCGCCCATACCTCTCTCCCGCCGCTCTCCTCTCTCTCCCTCCTCTCTCCTTCCTATCTCTCTCCTACACTCTCTCCCCCTCTCTCCTCCTCTCTCCTCCTAGCTCTTTCCATTCTCTCCCTCTGTCCTCTCTTTCACAGTCCCAAGTAATATACTCAGATATACCCAGTATTTATCATTTCTTAGCCTACTTTTATAACAGAGTTTACTAAATGTGTAGAGTTGCCGATTGTACATTTTCTGACCCCCTGACCCACTAGGGAGTTTGGCAATGTTAGGGCATGACAGTATGCAATATAATAGAATAATAGAAATAGTTAGTTCCTACCATCTCCAATTTTTAAGTAAACAGGTTCTTGTGCCTTTTAAATGATACATACTATTTAATGCTTGACAATACATTAGGCAAATTGCTAAAAGATTCTTGGCCTTTGTAACCTTATATCTCGGCATATAGAGATTCTGTATTATGAACTAGTACTCCCCATGGTAGAGATTAGCCCCTGGTTTCTTTGAACAGCTAGAGCTATATAATTGTTATATGATTTACAATATGTGTTATATATATATAGCAAGCCTAAAAGCGGCATTTACTGGAAAAAACCTAAGCCCTGTTCAGATGTACTTCTCCTATTTTTATTCTGATTTTTCGCAAACAAAGAATTCCTTATTATTACTTTAATTTAGCATTCTTGTGGAGAAAGAAAAGAATAACTTTGAGAAGGACAGATTAAAGTTTACATCGGTCACAGAGAACACAAGGACAAATCAATATTGCCCTAGAAATGTACTTTTCTATTCCTAGAAGAAGCTCTGCTGTCCCCTTTTCCTGGAATTTATGCAGTACCTTGTGTTGTGATACGACCCCGGACAAACAAAAAGGGCAGAATAGTCTACTGAACCTCCAAACACACAAAGTCTTTCTAGCGAAAGAAAAAATCTTTTTGAAAGCTAAGCTTCAAAGTAATTTTTAGGATAAATATGGATAAAGGACAACATAACTGCCCCCTCCCACCTTCCCCCTCCCCCAACAATCCGCCATGACAGCACCAAGCGACATCTATGTGTGTGTGGCCTGGGTCAGGGTCAAGGTCAGGTCAAGGTTATCTGCGACAGTCACGCGCTCTGGGGGCGTATAGCCACATGAAAGCAGAGCTCATGTACAAGTTTCTTGTAATGGGCAAAAAGGAGGTTCTGCAGATTATGAGCTACATGCTTCAGTACTTCGTTATTTGCGATTGAAGTGAGAACAGAGAAGCAAATGTTTTTTTCTTCTAGCCTTAGTGTATTTATATTTTAAATGAAGTGAGAAACGGAAAAATAAACTTCCCTTAATGTATTTCACTTTCTATGAAAGTGGGAAACAGAAACCTTTGTTATTATTTTATATTTAGAGCTTTATTCTAAGCTATGTCTGGTTGTACTAGCAGCCATCATATCTGTACAAGTTTGCGTTTGATATATGTGTATAATAAAGAGAGAGAATGGTGTTTGAGTAGGATTTCAGCGTAGACAGAAATAAATAGAGAACATAGAGCAATTGAGTCCAATAAATATTCGCTTACTAGAACTCAGTTCCATTTACAATTTTGATTAGACAATAACAATTTGAAGGTTTATAAACAGTTAATACTGTTAGATATTTCGTAGCGATTCAGAATAAAACCAAATATCAATATTTTTCTATGACTGCTAGGGGCAACTAACAAATAGTGAATGAAACTCGGTACTATTAGCTGAATATTTATTGCACTAGATTCCTCTGGAATCCCATCCTGCATCTCTTAATGGTGGACGGAATGTGGCATCTTCTGCACGGCTACCACAACCTAGTAATAACCTAGACACATAAATTTAACATGGTTTCAAAGATCAGGTGAAATACAGCTTTTATAATAATTTTTTTTTATAATAATTTTAAATACAACTTTTATACTAAATTTTGTTCTATAACAATATATATTGTTGATGTCGGTAATCACATGTTCTTCGTAGCCTTTGTTCCGAAAGGGCCAATAATGGGGGAAGACATTGAAGACATTGTAAGAACATGTTGAAAAAATATTTGTTCCCTAAGTCTCACGATGTGCAGTTGGAATAAGTCTAAAGGGTCTAGTTCACTAAGCCAATACTCATGTGATTTTGTGCCGCAGAGGACCTTTTTCCACTAAGTTTCGTGAGAATCGCATGAGAATCGGCTTGGTGGGCTAAGACATGAAGAAAGACACCAGGCTGAATGCTAGTTACAGGTGTTTATTGTCTCAAGGCCAGATCCAGAAGGACAATGATCAGAACCCTGAACCTAAACCGGAACCTGAAAGGTTCTATCACCCGTTGGACCCTGATTTTGTTATTTGCAAGATTAGTCCCAGTACAGTGACTATGATCGGCACAATGGCCCTGTTTATATACTACTGACATATATATATATATATATAGGATTTTTATTCCGAATAGACCTACAGTACAATCAGAAAAGAATACACCATCTGCAAGACATCGGCACATAAGGTGCAGTCTCTTGTGGCAGTCTACAAATCTGTTTCTTTTTACTGGAAACATGTTCAATTTGTGATCAAAGTGAGAAACAGGGAAATGAAGTAGAAAAGCAGACAAATAAATGTGTGTTATATAATAAATGTATTTTTATAGCTTCAAATTATCATATCTTGAAACAAATCATGAAAAATAATTACCCCTCCCCCTTGACCTTCGTATAATATATTTCTAAGTGAAGTGAGAAACAGACAAATCAATATTTTCTTGGCCTTTGTTCATTATATTTGTAGTAAAACTGGGAAACAGAAATAATTTTTCCTTGGCCTTGGTACATTGAATGCTTTATTCTTGAAGGCCAAATGTGACAACACACATCCACTGGAGGCGTGGGAGGATGATATTTATACTTCCTGCCTATTTAACAACTCTGTGTCTTCAGAGAAAGGCACTGGAATCATTGACTGAAGTCAGGAAATACAATTAAAGCTGCACACCCCGTAAATATTTTCTACTTTTGGTTCGTTTCTTTTCCAACCCATCAAAAGGTCATTTGACCAGAATTGTAGAGGATCTTGTCCAGTTGTATTTGCTATAGGACTCTTGAAACGTCCTCATTTGTATTTGGAGGACTTACTCGAATCGCTTCCAATGGGGACTTCACTTATTATTGCTCACCGGCGGCAATTCTTTATCGCCGAATACACTTACAATTTTTGTATTCATAAACATAGAACAAGAGTAGAATATTGATGAATTCAATGATGTCGGTCATAATTAGATAAGATTTTGTGTCGTAATAGCTGAGAATGCAACTTTAAGAGCTTGTGAATAACAAGGAAGTATTTGTCGACAGACCGAGTGCCCCATGTCTGAGACGTATTGAGAGATACAGTAGGAATAAGAAATAAAAAGGTCTTATACAACAGCTATAGACGTCACATTCCTCAAGAGATTTTGCAGACATGGCACTTTTGTTGTGCTTTTGGTTTTACCACACTTCCCACGACAACTGAAGAAGATTTGATGCTGAAAATCTATGTCAGGATTTCCCCAAGTTCAATAATTATACCGAATCGAGTAAAGTAAAGACAACTCAACTGAAGTAAAACCTTGGAGTGAATTTTAGTCGCATTTTTATTGGCTACCCG
Organism: Sthenelais limicola; assembly: GCA_942159475.1. NCBI lineage: Eukaryota > Metazoa > Annelida > Polychaeta > Phyllodocida > Sigalionidae > Sthenelais > Sthenelais limicola. The sequence continues at coordinate 61,089,950 of OW804097.1, read as the reverse complement.
TTTTGCCATGTCTTAATTTAGGCTGCTTCAAACTTACCAAATAACAATATGGAAAGTTTTGTTAACCTGCTCACTGCGGTTCGTGGTATCCTTATTCAAATTGTTTACATATATTTACCGGTCGAAATTGCATTGTTAAAGTTAATAAAAGGGTTTGGATCTGTAATATCCTTTTCTATAAATTCAAATATTTCATACAGCCTCTATTCGACCCTCTTTAATAATTCTGTCCTATAGAGAGAATGGGACGAGCCGGCAATAATCGAAAATTTATTGGACGAGATTCGTCCACATAAGCATGATGCCATAGGCAGAGTGCTTATGTGGATGAATCAAGTCCAATAAATTTTCGATTATTGCTAGCAAGTTCCATTCTATATTTATTATATGTGCATAAAATTTGATTATCACTGAAAAAGTATTAAAGAACTCTCAGAGAGCCCCGCTGAGAGCCCCGCTGAGCGCCCCGCTGAGCGCACCGCTGAGAGCACCGCTGAGAGCACCACTGAGAGCCCCATTAGTACAACGGTGCCTTGACAGGCCTGTGTGATCATGCAGTATTTACTTACTGACATTGTTGAATTAAAATGTTCACATCGCAGCCATTCCTTAAGCTACAATAATAGAGCTTATATCATTTGATAGAGAATTTAATTCTCTATTTAATGGTGTGGTTTTTATTATGTATTTTTATAATCATACACTCTAAGAAATCAGCTGAAAATTCATCTGGATCCATGTAATTACCTGTTGTTTCCGGGTATGAACTGTAGTTTACATGGATTCAGCGTGCATGTGTGGAATCCATGTAATGGCTTGTAATCCCAAGCTGATTTTACACTGTTCCCGCACACTGTTTCCACTGTTCAGTCAACCATGCTAAGGCCACCTGCAGTGGCTTTTGTTTCAGCAGAGCCATGTATAGCCAGAGACAGTCCATTACGTAATGGACTGTCTCTGGTATAGCTTTGTGCATGCACCAGTGATATCTAGGTCAGCCCAACACTGGACTGCAGGTTTGAAAACACAACGACTTTTACCCTCAGCCAGTGAGGGAGGACAATACAACTCCCAGGACGGATTGTTTATGCACATATTTGAGGAATATGGCAATACATTAAGGTAAGTACTATATGTTTTGTATTCTATTGGACGCCAATAGGAATTAAATATTATGTCCAGCTATTGCCTAGCAATAATAGCATCGCAGAGGAGAACCTGTTTTAACTGTAACACCCTCATTTAAAGTAGGGTACCTAACATTTGTTGAATCGCTACAATCTGTGGACTACATATAGCAGAGGATACCAGCATAATGCAGGTGACGTTTAGGAAGGCTGGTGCAAATATTTCGATTCCTACACCTATGTTTCAGATACCCATATTTTCCCTATTATTTTGCCTTATTTTGGCCGTAATGTGAGGTTATAAAAAGTTTCAGCGATGTTGTGGGCTAATAACTTTTGTTTTTATCTGAAGAGGTTCGACAAGTTTAAAAGAGCCTGCCCTGCGATTTGGCATGTAGGCTAAACATCACAGAGGACAGACAACCTATTTTAATAGCTGTAACAACCTCAGTTTAAGTAACACTCAACCCATAAGTGTTAGTCCGACATACCCTGACCTATTTAAATGCTCATTACCCGGTCTCCAATCATTATATTTTCATAACAAACACAGTTTTAGAAAGTGGAAATCTAGGTCTATAAGTCAGAGCGATTTCAGCTATATATTTCATTACCTTTTTTTCGTAAATAACTCTTATAGCCACAGTCCTGCAATGCTATAACACTGATATGCAATAATATCAGGAACCTATATGTTATTCGAATCTGATATAAGTTATTATTCTCGTTTTTTTTGTACGTCATATTTTTGTCAATTCTGATCGTATAAACCTGTTTATGGTATGCATCTATTCCTAGGGACATGCTCCTTATTAGATACATTTAAAGACTAGGCCTATATGAATATTATTTATACTGATTTTCTTAATCGTTCTTAGTACACTATTGTAATCTCTACTTGACAAGGCTGTTATAATCCACCATTTGGCGAAATACTATCATTGTACCTGAATGCAATGAATATTTATGCTTAATTAATATTTATCTTATTCTTTACAGAAGCCGGTATGAAGAAGTACACCAACAAGAAAATGATGAACCAAATTGATGAAATGATGATTTTCTGAGGGTAAATGAAAGATCCCCGAATAAGAATATATAGTGAGGATTAAAGGGTTTTACATGGGTCTACTGTAATTTCGAGCTGGGTTTTACATGGATTCAGAGTAATTTTTTACACGGATCTACTCTAATTTTGAGCTGGGTTTTACATGGATTCAGAGTAAATTTTTACACGGATCTACTGTAATTTCGAGCCGGGTTTTACAAGGATTCAGAGTAAGTTTTTACATGGGATCCATGTAATTTTACACGAAAATGTAATTTTACCAGGAAAAACCGTCATCCAAAAACGCAGTGGAATCCGTGTAAAATTACACGGATTTGACTGAAGGACCGCTTACAGTGTAGTACCAGAATCACGGGTGGATTATCGATAGCTGGGATCTCCGCGGGGATCCCCTCGGAGACATCAGAGCTATTTTTAGACAACTACATTTTTATGGTAGCATACTATATGAATATTTTATAGCAACCCACTTATAGCATCTCTCATATGGAATGCGTATATAATAAAGTATGATATGGGTAAATTTGGTAATATTTTGTTGTAGTAATAGCTGAGAATGATGCTTTAAAATGACAAGCAATATCAGAGCTGTGTTTGAGCATATCTAATATTAATCGTTATTAACAACTACCTTGTCGTTATTAATAAAACGGAGAGCCCTGAATGCATAATTTTCACTTACTTTAAAATTGTTACATAAGTGCTCGATTAATATTAATTTTCAGTTATAAAAATTGACAGAGTAAATAACAACACAAGACATATTGTATTTTCTTGATATATTTATTGAAATAAATATATTTTGCAACTTGCATATGTTAAGGATTATGTGCACGGAGGACATACAGAGCCCCCTAGTGTGATACGTCACAACTAAACAGCACTGTCCACAAACTAGGACAGTATCCAGGAACGGGGACAAAAAATGATTAAGTAAAGCTTGAACTTCTGTACATAATAATTCACATGTTTCACATGCATTTCTCATGCTACGTAATATCATGTTCTCTTGACTGTCATAATATGGCAACAACTATTCCCACGTAAAGGTACAAAATAAAGTTATAGGATATTAGAAACCTGTCAGAAGCTATGCAAAGCTTGTGTACATTCAACCATTGTCGGGCATACTTATACATAAAAGTGTGTCATAGGTCAGTAGAACCTAATAAAAATGTGGTACAAGGGACACTATTGCACTGTCCTCGATGTTTGTTATTTGTTTAAAAAACCAAAACATCTCAAACAGTGCAATAGTGTCCCTCGTACCACATTCTCATTAGGTTTTATCTATATACCAAATATACTGAAATATACCTAGTATTTACTATTTTTCAGTCTAGTTTAGCAGAATTTACTAAATGTATATAGCTGTTATTTTCTGACGACCTGACCTGTGTATTTCAAGTTTCAGCGCCAATAGGGTGTTTGCATGTGTCAGAGCATATGTCTGCTATAGTGCATGCTGGGATAGATTCAGTTCAAATCCCACATATGTATATTTAGCCACATTGTAATGAAACATAGGTAGACTATTTTCCCCAATGCACCGTACCACTGATACATACCCCATGCTGAACATAGGGTAGCATTCCATAGCCTTTACTGTGACAATGAACTCCCATAGTTCTATGCGATTCATCGTTCAAAATGAGGCACATGCAAGTGCCCTATTGAAACCAGTCTAGACTGAGTATTTTAAGCAAAGATGTGCACAGGAAGAATGACAGATATTTTGTTATACACTGTAGAGTGCTTACAAACATATGAGTTCACTTCCTAGTGAACTTAAATCAAGTCTTTTTTCGTCCAATAATTAACCTTTCCTTTACAATCCCAAAACAAAAAAAGCTGCATGAAACCGCAATTCATGTGTCCAAGAGAACCGAGAGAAATGTAAAGTACACAATACTATCCAATATCGTTTTTCTGTTAACCAAAAGGACAAAATCTTTGTTGACATTAGATTAAAACACTTTCCAAGTAACCATCCTTAGTATGTGATGTACAAACTAACATATTTCGTCTGGTAAGTACACATCCAACATTTTGAAAGATAATTCTTAAAATAAAACCTTTTAAAAGTATTGCATAGCCTAACACAACTTGCTACATGCATCCTTCATGACATGTATGATATGTAATGAACAGGAAAAATCACTTGAAACCAATATTTTTTTTATGAATTAAAAGCCCTTACAATCGACCATGATATTGGTACAAACCATTGAACAGTCAGTACCCGGGACATACCTCATTTTCTGCGAAACCAAAAATGTATTTTTTTCTTTAAAAACAATGAAATTCTCAAATGTTACAAAAAGTAAGAACATTTGTCTTAGAATGCAGTGCCTCCTATTTTATAAAAACATCCAAAGTATTTGTAACTATTAAACAGCGAAAGTCTCAATCATTTCCCATTGCTAAAAGCAGGAAAAAAGCATCTTGGGACATTATGCCTCTTATAGAATGTAATAATATCGAACTCTTTAACACACTGATATTTTCAACAATGAATCCAACGAACTAGACAGAAATGCCCATTTCTTTTTATAGAAAATGCTATAAAATGATGTGTAAAACCTTCAGGTCCTGACAGAAATTATTTCATAGTTTTAAATACAATCACCAAAAGTACCTGTTTCCTTTCCACAAAGGCTGCTTGCTGCATCTTGAACTATAAGAGCCGATACCTGGCACTGTTTTACAGAGCGGGTATACTAATAACATAGTGTTTACCCTTTAACAGAGGGGGTTGTTGGTGGGGGGGGGGGGGAATCAAGCGATATCCTACCAGGGGCTGAAAGGGTGGTCACTGACATAGATCATAAACACTTGTGTCCCCTGTCTACCAGGTTCATAATTTGATCTTCATCAAATTCTTTGAAAGTGAAGACAGTCTATTTTATAAAAAATAATTAGAAAGAGTTGAATTTGGCAAACTAGACAGCGAGCACCTTTGACATCAGTCAATGTCGAGCTATAGCTCAGCTAGTTGCCACTCGCAAACTGGCTCACAAAGTCTACAAAGTTTGCAAAAAATAATTCTGACGCAACCTCCTAATTGTATTGATAATTTTTTCATATTAAGACAAGTGGAGGTCTAGAACCCACCATAGCCACTCCCATGAAGCTAATACTATTGTGTCAAACAATGCGAGAAAATGACTTTATTCGTAAATAGTGAGCAACCTTTCACAGTGATGGTAAACAAATTTGTACATAACCTTGATATCGATATCAGCTTGAGAAAAGACTAACAAAGTTTACTTCTTAATTTTCCATTCCATGAAAAATATAAAAAATGATATTACATATGATGATAGCTTGAGTCAAACATTAAACAGGTTTAGACAAAAGTGTGTATGCCTACGCAAATGTGTACCCTTACTTACATGGGTTATACCCAAATCACAAACATAAAAACTAAAGGCAAGAAATAAACATCTTTCATTCATAAAATATAAAAAAACTTACATACCAAGGGTTAACTATTAAAATCCTTTATGTACCAAGCGTAGCCCTTACGGCTGACGTATATGTGTGCTAGTTAAACCTCTCTAGTAAGTTTACCCTGTGAGTGCTGAAAGCATGATAAGCAATATCTACAATGTGATTATATCACTTTACTTCATTTCTGCTGAAATCCCAGCAATAAAATATTACAATGCTGCTAAAAACTAAAAATTATGTTCACAAAATCGTCCAAATTTATCATTGCTCTTCCATGGGAGACACCAACCAATCTTAAATGTTTTCCATAAGGAGTTTGAACAAGGAAGGAAGAGTCTAAAATAACACTAGCTTCAACTTAGAGTTGAAAAATTAAAATTAAAATCTAAGAGGGAAATAAATACAGATTTAAGCAAGGATATTTCTACCCATACATCCATTCTTAAAGTTTCAAGATTAGAAAATAAATAGTTTCTATAATCTAAAAACAGGTATTTCTTTTATTATTCACACCAAGCTATACACAATTACCTTCCAAAGCCTAGAATGCCCAAAGCTAGAGCTGAGAAGTAAATAAAAACAGTAGTAAAAAGCCTTTGTAAAGTGTGGATCCTTTTAAAAAGTTTTTAAAACATTTCTTTTCAGTTCTTTTCAATAGAGAAAGTCTTGCTGTTTAATGTAGCCTCAACGTTAACAAACATGTGCATGTCAATGGCTTAAAATCTGGTCTAAAATCAAAGTCAATTGACCAATATATTATTTTAAAAGCTATGGTAGGGTAATCTTATCTTAAATATTATTTTAGAACTTTATAAGATTACAAACCAGAAGCTTTGACTCTCAGTCAGAGAGCACTAAAAAGATTCCACCTCAATATTTTCATCAACATTTTCAATAATCATTTTGAAACTACTCAAAACAAAATATTATCAGTTCTTGGGCTACACTAACGGCCAACTAACGCACTCGCAGGTAAGAAAAATAAAAACAAATCCTGAATATCACTATTATTCCACTGTCCCTCGCTATCCAAAGCTGTGTAACATATAACAATCTTATATCCATCTTTATGGTACGTTCTGAGGTTATCATATTCATATAATTGGCTAAAATGTGGAAAAATCCTTTCTCGTTACTTTACATATTTATGTGCAAATTACAAGAAAGTTTATCATAATGTACAAGTATCCTCACTTTCAATTCTCATACCTGAAACCTTGTTTTACTCATCCTATATATATCTTAAGCACATAGCATGTAGAAGTGACATAATCTAAGGGTTAATTCCATGTTTAACCCTTCAGCGTCAGGTATGTACATTTTACTACAAGGAAACTCCAGGTACTTGAGTGAGAAGTTATGGAATCATTATATCAAGCATATTTTCTCGTATACGGTGAAGTCGCGGATAACAAGAGACATTTATAGATTTATGTTTTGTAACAAAGAGTTTATCAGGTATTTTATATACAATTAAAGAGGGTTTTTACCCTTTCTCTACATCACAAGAATAATTCAACTAGTCTGATACATCCTCACTGATCTGCCTTTACTAGATGTTTGTATTCATATATTTATCTATTTCTCTATCAATGGGGAGAGGTGCGGGGGAGAGGGGATTGCATTGCACCAATTTGATTGTTGACTCTCAATGTTGACTCAATATTGCTGCATATATACTGGATTGTAGGACAATCTATAGTATAGTGGACGACAATAATGATGATTAAGGAGGAAGTTCTTGGAACGACCCCATGTATCAGTTAATTTTTATTGATTTATTTAGTCAAGAAAGAGCTAGGACTGAAGCTAATTTCATAATAGTACATACAATTTTGCCATTGCCAACAGCCTTTCAAATGTGTTAACGCAATCCTTGCCCCGCTCTCTCCCATCATGATATTTCAGTGCATTCCATATAACTTGACAATGCTAATCAGGTCAGTTTGTACTATAACCATCCAATCAGGTCAGTTAGTACTATAACCACCCATTCAAGTCAGTTAGTACTATAACCACACCCAATCAGGTCAGTTTGTGCTATAACCACCCAATCAGGTCAGTTTGTACTATAACCAACTGTACCATCCACCCAAGATTTCGCCCATGTATGCTTGGCCATCACGTTGACTTTTCTTTACCTCCAGTTTCAAGTTCTATGGAATGCAGTATACTTGAACCTCAGAGCAGAGTTCTGAGAAAGCAGCTCGGTCCCTGTGCGCCCAGTTTTATCACACGTGTTCTGTATTACATAATAATATTATACAGAGGTTACATAACATAGCTTTTTATGTGTACACTTTTAAACTGTAAAATTACAACATGACTTAGCATTAAAAGGTGACCAGAAATGGAATCAGACCTCTAGGAGGCTTTGATTTTCATCAAAAGGAGTTTCTTTTTGTTATCATTATTGGATTGATTCAAGAAGCAACAAACATCTTAGTCTTTTTCCACGTTGAAAACTGGTCATATATTTTCAGATTACCACTATTTCAAGAACTGCCTTTATATTCTAGCATACATTCTCAATTCTTAAAGAAATGAAATGATGAAATTTTGGATATGAAGGGAATGGGAATACCTTTCTGGTCAGGTTTTAATGCTGTGCTGTATGTGACTAATTGCTCTACAGTAAGACCACATTATACCTTGTCCCTTACACTGGATATTTTACCTAGCCGTGTGGTGGGTACTGGAGACTTATCTGTGCTCACGACCTTCACCTCCTGCACCACTACAGCAGTTGTTGCAGGGGGTGTGGGTGCTGCTGCTGTTGTTGGTGCAGCAATACTGGGTTTAAATGAGGACATGTTGGAACTGGTTGTTCCACTGTTAGTATTGGTAGCAGGCAGTGATACTGTGCGCACTGGAACTTTAGGTTTGGGTTTTGTTGGAGGCCCAGACCCTGTACTTGCTCGTTGTTGTCGATTTCGTGCTGGGGACTCATCACCATTCTCCATTTTCCTCCTTAGAGGGGATGATGAAGTGTCCATGTCAGATGAGACAGCAGAGTCACTGCTCTGAGTCTTCTTACCATTGATGTCTCCATCACTGCTCTCTGTGAGGGAGCGACGGCACAGGTTGGGGCTGGTGCAGGTACCGGTGGACGTCCGGTGCTTCACCTTCATCACATCATGTGAGGGCAGGACCCCGTTAGCAGGGGCTGCCTTGATGAGCGCACAGCTGGAATGTGTAGAGGAGCTGTTGGTCACATTGTTCTCACCCCGTGATGACACATGCTCCCCACTGTTATTGTTTGTGTTTTTGTTGTTGTGGGGTGTCTGGTCTGGAACTGCTCGTAACGTACCGTCATCAGTTCCGTCCCCACCTGATGACTCCGGGTCAGAGATGGTGGCGTGCTGGAGGTTGAGCTCATCACTGCTGGACCCAGACTCACCAGGCACTCTGTGCGGCAGGCGCTGGGACTTGGTGGTGTGGAGGCCAAGGGTGTCGTGTTGTGACTCTGTGGAGGAGAGACCGGACTGTGAGAGGCTGGATGTGATGGAGGCAACATCTGTAGGGAAGCAGGACTGATCCTGACTCTTATCTGTAACATACAAATACAGGGAAACTAATTAAGGACAGACTTTTTTCTTCTATTATTATTAAATGTAAGAGAAAATATGCTGAGGAACTGTAACCTGAAAAGAAGTATGCAAACCTAGTGTCAGCAGAAATTGCTTAATAACAAATATTAAAAGAAATAAGGCCAAGCTTGTATTTTTTTCCAGGTCACTTTTCCCACTGGCTTTTAATACATGTAGGCTTTCAATTCACAAAGGTTTTGTTTATTATTTTCGTGGTGCATGTATTTTCAGTTTCAAGGGGGCTCCAGTGTATGAGTCAATGCAAACGTTTATCAAATAAAAGAGCAACTGGTGAACTGGTGTTACTCTCAGTTGGTCCTTTATATTCCCTCCCCAAAGCTTATATTTGAAATCCCCTGCTTGTAGTAACTAGTAAAAGAGTATTGAACTTCTTTTTAATAGTTTCCTAATACAATATACACAGAAATATATCTTGCTAAATCATTCCTTTTTCAGATATATCCTTAAGCACACGATAGTACAAAGTTCCCAACTCCTTATCACCCGACAAATAGCTTCTCCATACCCCAAATATATAGAACAAACCTAACTTTTAGGATTTTACAAAAGATGTAAACATTCTGTTAAATGTCTTAATTCCAAAACGAATTATTTTCTCTTTGGAAGGTGGTATTCTAGCACACACAATATGAAAACGATTCCCATCAGTCCTTTTCTCAAGTGTTGCCCACCCGGCCACAAACCCCTCCATATGTCTATATATAGTGCATAGAGCAGCTCGCCATATTACAACCAGCTCAGAGCTATTAATGAGGCACTCATCTCCCCACATCCCATCACCCATGGCCTCCCGGGAGCCATCAGCTATGGGCTCCCCAACACTTCATCGGTGTCGTAACTTTACAACTTGCCAACCTTTATGATCCTCTGCGGGGAGTTCTAACGGGTAGATTCTGGTTTGATGGAGATATAAAAGTAGATGATGGTAGTTAAGGAGCTGAGTATAAGTTTTTGAATAATTTAAAGACTTGTGAGGTAGAGGTGATAATCAGACCATATTTTTATGTGGATGAGTTTGTCGACATATGTACCATTTAAAGCAGCACTCTCAGGTCTTCCAAAGTTAGCATATTTTTTCCATGGGAGAGACCAACCAATCCTAAATGTTCCCAAAGGAATTTGAACAATAAAGGAGAAGTCTAAAAAACGTCGCTAGTTTCAGCTCTGAGTTGAAAAACAAAATTTATATCCCAGAAGGAAATAAATATAGATTTAAGCAAGGGTATTTCTACCCATAGATCCATTCCTAAAGTTGATCAAAAGCTAAAGATTTTCTAAGTATTTCTAAGTAAAATTGTGGGGTATTTTGTCTGATTGTTTTTGCTGCAGGGCTTCATTAAAGTCTACGTTTATATTTTCACGGCCCGCCAACATTTTATGCTGCAGTCTTTCCCAATATAATCACACACTGGGCCTACTTTCTTTTGGTCGATTCAAATTCAAATTTTTAAAAAATGTATAACCGTACCAAAATAATGCTAAATTAGGTGAAGGTAAAAAACATAATTCCAGTAAGATTTTTGTGGTTGTAATATCTCATAATGCATCTTTTGTTTGCTTTGTTGTGAAAATTAAAATGGCAGAAAAGAAAAATATCTCTGAACTATATTTTGAAATATTCCGTTTTAGATTTTAAAACAATTAATTAACGAGTTGGTTTCCGTTGCTTAGAAATTATATCACAATTCCTGATTTTTCAACCAACTCGTTAGTTAACCTGTATGTGTTGGTGTTCCTCCCTTCATTTATACCTTACACCCTCTCCTACCAACCCTATGTTTAAAGTAAAAAAACTAGAGCAGTAATTGCTTACATAAAAATGAAAAATATGAGCAGGTATGAGCCGGGACACCGTCTAGCGACTGCCTCACTAACTAATTGTGGGGGTGTTTTAAAGAGGAGCACTTTGATTTATGTACACATAATCTCTCTCAACACCAGCTACAATAGACCTAGGCAGTATATAGTGGACAGAAACAAGTTTGGCTTACTCTATCTGAACGCTCTTAGGGGGGGGGAATATAGAATTCGCCTTTACCAATCCTCACGAATAATCCATATTTAAATTAAAACGGAGGTTCCAAATTTAGTTCAAGGTAACCGAACAGATTTCTAGAATCAACCCAATACCAAATATACTCAGATATAGTTAGTAGCCTATCTATCTATTTCAGCCTAATTAAGCAGAGTTAAATAGATGTGTCGAACTGTGGATTTACATTTTCTGACGATCTGACCCATTAACTTATATCATAGAAAAGTCACCTTGTTGTAGACGCTACATTTAAACAGGTCTTTTTCAAAATTCCAGGCTGTTCCATTTTTAGAACATTGGCACCATGTAATGTTGTTTGTCGTTGAAACCATAACCTGCTAGAGAGGTTTTTTTTCAAATATTTTTATTGGCCTTAAATTTAACATCACTGATCTTTAAGAGTTAGTTAATACGCATGACTAGCAAATGTAGTTTTCTTTCGTGCGTTGCCAAAAAATCCAAATGATGATCTTAATCACTCTTTCAACAAAGCAGATCTCTATCGGACTCCGCTGCTACCATATATAATCAACAATAGCTTGTGAGGTGCTAATCTATGTTCTGCTGTGTTATGGAGTGATATGATGAGGAGGGGTATTGCACTAGTTACTGCTCTGGTTACCAGAGCCAGGCTCTAAGGCATTAACAATGCATAGCCTCTGCACACCACCTTGGTGGGGGTAGGGGTGGTGGCAGATATATATGTATATATATGCTTATTTAACTACTGCATTGTAGCTTAGTGTATCACTCAGGCTAAGTAGATAACATTCTTTAATAAGCTGGTACATACATTGCCATGTATAACCATTTTCACCCAGTCTAATAATACTATGTGGGGATAAGACATTTATCCGTTGATTGGTATGTATAACCATTCCCATCCATGCAAGTCTCTTAAATTCATCAGTTACTTAACCAACGGACGTCCACTTTAAGCATGAGATACACAAAGCCAACTGATCAGGGTTTTAGGGGAAAAATCTTCCCCAACTGATTGTATCCAACATAGACAAATTTGAAATCTGTTGGTCGGTCGGCTTAGCCTGTCTTGCCCTTTAAAGCAACTACAGGTGAGGTCCAAATGTAAGACATACATGAGGTTCAGGTGTAAGAGTGTTCTTTATACTAAATATACTCAGATGTACATAGCATTAATCATTTCAGTCTAATTTAGGCCTAATTTACCTCAGGTTTATACACCAAAGTACAGAGCTGCCGAATGAAAATTTTCGAACGCCCTGACTCATGTGGGTCAGATTTTCAGAAAATGTACGATTCAACTTCGCCAATTTTCACAAATAACCCAAATTTCAGACGAAAATAAAGTTCAAAATACAGTTCAACCTAACCAAACCGATTGCTAGAATCAATGCAATGCCAAATATACTTGAATTTACCTTGTATTGACCAAATTGCAGCCTAATTTAGCAGAATGTAGTAAATGTGTACAGCTGCCAATTGTACATTTTCTGAAAATCTCGTAGGACCCTCGTAGGAAAAAAGGATCCTGCCTCAACGCCTCATTCCACTATGCTACTAACGGTAGACACAGTAAGTAGTAGATCGAAAAGGTCCCCAAAGTAAGGTTACAACTTTCCTTCATCTACTACACTTTTAGTTTGAGACCTGTTGGGATAAAACTTCAAGGAGGGCTAAATTTTCAGGGTCAAGACTTGAAGTGAGTTTAGCGGCAGGTATGGCGGGGGCTAGATCATCATTGTCAAACATCCCCTCTTCAATCCCACACTGTCAAATTGTTGATATTTGGACCAAGATCAGGAACTGAAAGACTCTAGAATGGTGACCACCATGACAAACTAGAGGGATAGGAACAGGGAAGGGTCAGTATATATGATAACATATTCATGAATAAGTGCCATCAAAATCTCTGGCACTTTGAGAACCCTGAACCATCCTTACTGCTGCCAATTTTGTTAAATGTTTCTGAACATTTTAGAATTTATTTTTTTATTTTTTATCAAGGCCCGAAACGTTGGGATCTTCAGCGCACTTCACCAACTTCACTTCACCAACTTCACTTCACCAACTGTAACTGCTTCATGAAAATAAAACTACATACCAATAAAATTCTGGACTACTAGTTGTGATGTCTTTCGACTTTTATTGATAATTACTACTAACATCACTGTATCCTACCTGGGATCCTAGTAGTCTAGGAAAAAGAAACACCTGTGAGTGTTTACCCCTCTCTTAACTTACCTTCAAAATGGATCTACAAGGGGTAGAGCATCTTAATTAGATCCACTCACGCTGAGACTAACTTCAGTCCACCCATGAAAACTACAACACGGACAACACAACCATTTCACTAGTAGCAGGCTAGACAATGAATACTCATGAATTATACCAACAACATTCTCACAGTAACAGTGTCATAATACCACTCGCAGAGCTAATACATCAGCATTTTAGCTACATATTCTGGGAATAGACAACACCTCAATCATGAACCTACAAGTAAACTACAGCATCACCCAAGAAGACAACATAATCGCAGAAATTATCCAGAAACCTGAAGGAATATCAAAATGAGAGCCAGACTGCATAAACCAAAGGACCAATCACCTGGAAACTATAATATATGACTATCTCAGCAAGAGAAGAATATCGCGGATGACGCATCCCATACAAATCTTGAACTGATTACTGACAAGCTTAAAATATATTTCCAGGCAGAATAACTTTAGACCTAGATCTCTTTAGCACTTTTAAAGGCTCTCTTGCTTCCTATTGCACTTTAAATCATTAAAATCGGACCATTATAACAGAAGATATAAAACTTTCTGTATCAACCAATCAGATGCAAGGAAAAATTTGTTTACATCGTTGTCATGGCAACTCCCAGCCCCAAGTTACACAATATTCATATACCCAGCAAGATTCATCCACATTTTCGTCCCCTGATGAAGGGCCGACCAAGGCCCGAAACGTTGGGATCTTCAGCGCACTTCACCAACTTCACTTCACCAACTTCACTTCACCAACTGTAACTGCTTCATGAAAATAAAACTACATACCAATAAAATTCTGGACTACTAGTTGTGATGTCTTTCGACTTTTATTGATTTTAGAATTTATTTTTTTATTTTGTTTTCCTCAAAGATTTTAGGTTAAAAATGATGCAATTTGGGGGGAAATCCAAATATTTTTCATAAGTTTTCTAAAATACTGATTTGAGCAGAAATAGTGAAGACTTTCATCTCCAAATAATGTTAAATCGTAGCTGTATTCACCTTCATAGTCGAGGAGTAGTTGTGCTGCGGTAAGTATCTTGGCGCGATCCTCGGGACTCTTGATGCCCAGTTCATCCAGATCCTCCTGTTCTATCTCACTGAACAGTTCCAGTGAATCGTACCCGTGCAGCAGTAGCACATTCTGCAGGTGCTGCAATACCAAGACAGGCTTAATTAGTCATGGTGTAATTAGTAACAGAGGGATACAAGTCAATATAAGGAATATAAGGATATAAGTCCTGCAAAAGGTACCTGAATAGTCTATGTGATATGACAAAGAAATGAGTCATAAGTTTAAAAATGAAAAGGTTTTGAGATACCATCATTATTTAAAAAGATGAGATTAAGAGGATTCCAATGATGTTAACATTTAAGAAATCTAAAAAGTATTTCTATATTTTTTTTTTTCTAACTTGATTTTGTTTAATTTATGATCGTGCCGTCCTTTCTTCTTTCATTGTCATCTGCATATCAATGTCGCTATTGCAATCCTATTTTACTTAACGGTCTTGTTCAATTATAGTGTAACTCTCCGTCCGGCAATCCCTTGGTTATACATGTTGTAACACACTACAGACTTTTTTTGTGTCAATAGTTATGTTTAAGAATCTTCTGCCACCTTGACCCATACACATAGTGTACTTATCTAGCTCACCTGGATGCCGAGTCTGGCCAAGAGTTCGTCCACAGTTTTAGGACGCGGACGTTTGGAGTTTTTTCGTGCGTTTTTCTGCCGCCTGGGGGAGTAAACGACGCTGTCAGCGTCATGGCTGGCCTCTGACGTAGTGCTGGGTGAGCTCGGCAGGTGACGGGGGCTACTTGCGGGCGTGAGAGAGTGTTTGCACGTACAGTTCTCCTTCAGTATGATGGAGTCCCGGGTATGGTTCGACTTCTGCAATATAATGGGGAAAAATGTAATGATTATTCGTATTTAATGGTTAAAAAGAGAAGATACCGATTGATTTTTTGAGTATATGAATTGTGGTATACAATCGCATACATATTCAGAATTTTTACCAAATTTCTCATTCATCTATTCTTGATAATCACTATGTAATATCTGAGGTATGTATCGAGTTGGAGTTCTAGAAAATGGGTGAAATCTTTCCCATCTTGACAATATACTCAAAAACCTCTAAGAGCGTATGGAATAATTCTCCTTCACCAATTATCTCTTAGCAAGATGCTAAATTTCAAACAAAAGTCAGGCTCAAGATACAGTTGAAATTTATTATCTTTTAATCATAGCAATAGCAAATATGCACAGATATACCTAGTATCTATATCATTGTGTGAGCCTGTGAGAAGTGAGATGAAGCGCTGCCGATTGTACATTATCTGGCTATACCCATATATCCGCCTGATATTATGATAGTAAATAGATTCGTACTCCGAATGACTGCTATTAATTATCACGATATACTATGTCTCTACCTAGAACTGTTGCTGACAGCAACCATTTTTTACTCACTATGGTAAAAGAAAAGATGTTACAACTAGTCTGTAAACTTTCATTCCACTCATCCATTTCATCTCTTCATTATTCTCACCTGGTGTAATATATATACGACTATAATTTTTATAATGAATTCATTCTGTTAACTTGGTACATGAACACCATTGGAAACTTATTGTATTATAAAGTATTAAATTACACTCTATGTAACTATACATAATCTACGCACGACGAGCAGGGCACAAACGAAAACCATTCGAAAGAATGAGATGTGTTCTCCTACCCTGAATAAAGACATTCTGAACAAAAAATATGAATGAGACACAGACTTACCATAGAAGTATCATCTGGCTCCTCATAGTCAGAAGAGAGACAGTCCTCTCCCGCACTGTTTGTGTTGTTCCGGCTCATCTGTGGATTGGAACAAATTAATTATTATTGAAGGAAGTTGAAATATTTGCCATAGATGGTAAGAACGGGTCACTTTCTCTCACCAACAGCCTACTCGCTCTCTCCACTATTCCGACCTCACAAGAAGTAAACAAAAAATACGGGTGTTTCTGGTACAACCTGTACAATCCGAACCCTACCCAAAGATAGTATTGCCCTGCCTAAAGAAATAACAATCAAAGTTCTTAAAAGCAGGAATAACTAACTAGAAAACCTTTAACAAGTAAAGTTCCCCTGTTTAACATGGAATAAAAGTTGTTTTCTTTTCTTGTAAGGTCGTTTCTGAAAGAAAAAAGGTTACAACCCCCGCCCACACACACACAAATACACCTAGTTCTCAGCCAGTCTGAACCGGACATATTTTGTTTCCGATGTGTACAGATTAACCCCACCACCTCTTCTCCAACTTTTCTCAAGTCTTAAAAACATGAAGGACAAAATAAAAATCTAATTACACAGAAACAATTTTAAGAATAATCAGACACCGGCCGGATTGGGTTCTCTCTCCAGCCTTCAGACACCAGACCGGGCCGTCTCCACCTTCAAACGATTAGTTTTTCCTCTTTAATTAAGCATCTATTTGAGATAAAGATGTGTTCTATTAGTTTTTACTTGAGAATTAATTGGAGAACACTTCGTTGGAAATCAGTCTAACGCAAATGGTGAACTATTTTTTCTTCGGATTTAGGTGTTAAAAAGTCTTCAAGGTGATTTGAGTCCTACTTATTGATCTTTATGTCAGAATATGGAGTGATTTTATCATTCTGATGTTTCAGAAAAAAAAAGTCTAAAGTTGCAATTCTGTTTTTATATTTGAAAAGTTCATACGGATTCAACAATTAATGCCACTTTAAAATTTGTTAAGTTTGGAAAATGAGTCTAAAGACAGGAAAAATGGATTTTGAATTTCTGAAATGATTAGATTATCAAATTATCACTAGTAATGTAGTTAACTGAATTTCATAAGGATGTCCTTAGATCTAATTTATTATATCACAACTTAGCTTGTCACCAACCCTGTAACTAACTGATCCAGACTGCGTTTTTTGTTTTGGAAAACTATATCTGCGTTTCTGCAGACTGACATGTCTCGCATAGACGCGAAGGCATTGTTAATTTCGTAGTTCTATGTCAACAATGTTGTGGGGAATGATCGCACATTGTAGATTCCCTATTTTCACCACTCTCAATGATACATACATTTGCACTTCTTGTGTATCTGATACACTAGTTTAGAACAAGCACTTGGTGCATTCCATCTAAGAGTAGAATACTATTAGAAATAGTTATAATATATTCTACCTAAAAGATCTGCCCTCAGCTGTTTCTCTTCCACTAGTTCTCCAAGTCCACCTCACCCAATCAATAGTGAATAATATTTAGCAGTAAAACCAGGCAGCCCTCTTCCCCTGGTGAAGGTTCCCATCTAATGCAGCTTTCACTAGCTCTGCCTTATCAGTTATAAAACCTACCCACGTGATTACACCGCAGCGCCATCTACAGTTTCTATAAATAACCTCTATAGGTCTACCTCTTATAATGTGTCATAATATGGACTATGTTTGGGTCTTAGAGAATATGACTTGTTTTGTAATATGTTCTAGTTCTAGTAAGACTTCTAAGGCTTTATGCTGTAGTCCATCAAATAACCATGAAATTATATCTATTACAAGTTTATACTATTTAAGTCCAACTTATGTTGAAAGTGACTTTTATAGTGAATATCCAATTTTCACTCATAATATTTTATTTCATACCCAGGAATTACTTTCTCATTAAATAGACATGTTTTTTTAATGACAAATAAAATAAATCATACAAAAAATAAATAAATAAATAATGGACTGCAAAAGTTATCACAATTGAAGGTAATGATATATAATAGCCTCTTACCTTAGTTATTTTACCGGGAACTTTCCTCCCTCCGCGACGTTCCGTAACGGGTGATACATCAGATCCGACTGACATGGTAGACGAGCTACCATACTTGCTGTCTTTAAAGTCCTCAGAGGCTGTGCTATCTAAGGTACCAGTAGGACTGGTGTCCTCTATGCCTATATCTGGACTGTCTCTAGCATTAGTACCACCTTTATGTGGCTGTGTGAGGTCTGACTTAATGTTCTCTTCATTCTTCCTACATACGACACACGTTGACTCTATTGTCCTGCTATCACATGTCTCTGTGTGTGGGTGTTTGTTCCTGCACAGGGGGAGAGTGGGGGAACAGTTGGTGGGGGTGGTGGTGGGAGGGCAGGAGGACTTATGGATGTTCTTGTTATTCTCTACCCTACACCCCTCTACCCCTCCTCCCCCTTGGTTACCACACCCCCTACATGATGTAGGGTGGGGAGGGGAGGGTGAATTTTTACCCCCACTATTCCCCCCACCCCTACTGCTTATCACTGAACAGCAACTGTTCCGTTTATTATTCTCATTGTTTTTTGTATTGTCCTTTTCGTTGATGGCGTCAGGCGGGCAGTCGGTGGCATGCACTGTAGCGACTGTTATGGTCTCTGCCACCACCAGTGGCTCACTGAAGGTGCTAAAGGTGCTCCTGCCCTTACCTTGGTCCCTTAGAGACTCACCTGACCCAAAGGCCAGAGAGCTGCTATGGAGAATACCTCTCTGACCTTTGACCCGCTCTGCTTCACTAGCACCGAATGACCCCGAGGTACGGAGTCCACTGACCGACACCCTCCCCGGTACTTTAGAGTCCAGCGACCCTTTCCGCTTGATGAACGGGGAGCTGAACAAGCCCCGCCTCTGTTCCCGAGTGTTAGGAGGCGAGTGATCAGACTTAGAGTCAGACTTGATGTAACGCCGGAGTAACATAGGTGAGATCCAATGACTGGGGGAGTAGGAGGTCACATGGGTGGGGTCAGAGAGGTCAACCCTCTTCTTCCGGTTCTTGAGGTCAGATTTGCTCCCTGGTGGAAAGTTGGGGAAGCCATCCTCATCTGGGGAGATCTCTACCGGGGGCTCGCAGTAGTCGGAGGAGGGCTGAGCAAAGTGACGGCCTTTACGTGGGGAGTCTGCAACATACAACATCAAATTCAAATATAATTCATTTATTCTTTATCAGGTAAACGTTTATAAATATGAACTGATATTTGTTCATGGACCTGAAAAGTCTCATTAGTCATTAGGAGCCACACACAAACATCTGTCATTATACACTATGTTGTTATGTAACATTACGTAACATTGGGTAACCTCATTATATTTATATTAATTAATAACCTGAACTCAAAGGGAAATCAGACAAAGTTCAGGTTAACCGAAAATTCAGCTAAAAAGAACAGATACATAAAGTTGGAAGTCCGCAGGGAAATTGCAAAAGGTTCAGAGAGTTATACCATTATTCCTAATAATCAGAGTGGGGGAGAGATACCCAGTCTTTCCCCTGTCCCAGAAACTGTATATAATATCTATATCAGCAAAGTCTATTCGCTCCATAATCTTTACACGCAATTATACATTTAAAATTGAAAAGGATTTAGGAATCATATCCAAACATCAAAACTATTTGCACACTTTGCTAAATGACAGAACCAGTTATTTAGTGGCTGCCTGGTGTTATTATTGTTAAGGTTTTCATGCCTTTAGAAGCGTTTAGCAAACAATTTCATTTGGAATAATTTCGAGTTTTAGGAAGATTGTAAATAGCCTGGCACAAACCATCAGTGAAAACGCCAGTGAAATCACCAGTGCTAGAAGTCGCGAAGCTCAGCGATTTTAGTGGCGTTTTATCACGAGTAGACACATCGTCCATGTGTCGGTGGTGCTTTACAGTAACCCACACTGGAAGCTGTGAAGTTGGGCACATACCCATTCTATACTCTCCAAGCCAATCCCCAGGCCTAAGAAATATCAAGCCTAATATATAACTAGAGAACAGAGGGGAATCTGAAAAATTAGTAAGGGGCAGTGTAACCTTTCAGTATTGCCTAACAAACACAATTCTGAAAAAAGTGTCCTTAAAAAGGACCAATGTACATATATTTGGCAAAAAAGGGAGGAAGGAGAAGAAAAAGAAGAAACTTTGAGAACATGCATATTTGAGCCAGCTGATGATCAAATTATAAATTGATGAATGCTGACATGAGTTTGTCTGTTGGCAAGAAATACAACCTTTGCCTTTTGGGTTGAGAAGGTACAATGGCCGGGAGGCTCTTCCTCTTCACTCCCCACCACCTTTGACTGCTGTATCACCATGGAAACATACACACCTATGAAGTGGGGCATTACATGGGACCCTCTATATGGGTCAGGGCGTCAGAAAATGTACAATTCGCCTTCACTAGAGCTCTTAAATAACTCAAATATAAGACAGAACTGAGGTTTAAAATACAGTTCAACATTACTGGAAACCATTCGAAACAACGCAATACCAACAATACTCAGATATGGCTAGTATCTATCATTATTCAGCCTAATTTAGCAGAATTTACTAAATGTGTAGGGTTGCCCATTGTGCATATTCTGACGCCCCTGAATCCCTATTTATTGTGAGCATGTTGTCTTAGAAGACAAAAAGGCCGGAGAAGAAGAAAAAGGGGCATTCTTGCCACATCTGAGAGAATGATCTAGCCATTATACAGGAGGAAGCACATCTATACCTCCTCAAGGTCCTTCCTCTCCACCCACTCCACCTTTCACTGCTTTACCTCACAGAGGGCCTGTGAAGTTGGGCATATACCCCTTTACCGCCGCCCTCCCACACCCCCAAGCCAGGACGTTACACAAGCTTCATTTATGAATATAAAATCATCACAAACATTCCCTAACATGGTTCACACAACGGCCGCTCGGGCATTATTTGATGTGAGGTTTTGCCGCTAGAGGATATTGAAGGAAGAGGGTGCGTTCGGGTGCAAGAGCTTGCTCAACATAAACCAATAGTTGTGTGCAGAAATTGATTGATTTTATAGGAAGATTTTTAATTCAAAAACTATATAGGATATTTACTGGATGAGCAGCTCTGTCAGTTGTACATTTTCTGTACCCTGACCTATATTCATTTAACAACAATACTTTCTGAATCCCTTTCATTATTACGGCACAAATGATGTTCATGTTTTATAAATCTTTTCGTAAAACCTTCTTTGAATGCTCAAAGCCGAACTCACTCTAAACAGAGAAGAAGTGAGGAAATTGAATGAGGCATAGATAAGAAGATATTGATATTGATACAAACATTTTGTAGTTTTCATTCACATTTAGTTCATATTATTACCTCTATGATGTCTCTATTCCAAACTGTAATATAAATGTAAGTCAGATCTCTTATCCTGAGTCAAGATTGTAGATGCATACTGTGTAATTCACATGCACAAAAAGTTATGTACGTAGTTTAGGTAGAATTAGATATTATGTAACCAAGAGAAGAAAAACAAGAAAGGCGTGGTCTGGAGACCTGAAATGACTACAACCTTTTTGTCTGAACCATTTTATGACGAATAAAGAATTATCTTATCTTAAGAAGGAGGGAAAGAAGGATGGAGGGGAGGGAAAAGGGAGGAAAGCTCTAGGGCAAAAGGGAAGGCAGGAATATGGTAATGGATGCTGATGTCGTAATGTAACAATACAAGTCTATGCCCAGATGTCATCCTTTATTAAAGAAGGGTTTGTCGATTGAGGAAATGAAGGATGACAGGGATGGGTAGGATGGATGGTGTCAAGGAGATACTTAAGAAGCGGGTAGGAAGTAACACATAGAGGGTTGGAGATGCAGCAGAGAGGGGAGAGAGGGAGAAAGGGAAGGGGGAGTTGGTGTAGGCTGCCTTAGAGTAACAGTCAATATAACCTTATGTGGGCGAGCTTCTCATATGAGTAGGCAGTGAATTGCTCCTATTGCCGCCCTATGGTGAGGGCTGGGGGCATTGAGCTGCTCAATGTGACCTGGGGGGTTATGCTGGCCCTATGTCATTATAAGGTAACCACCTCTACCATTATTTGAGAGTTATTGAAATCTTTCTACTTTTTCTTCTCTTTTACCTCTCTGCCTGTCTATTTAAAGTGTCACAATACTTTTACAAAAAAGGAAACTATGGATATTCATACACATATTAAAACATAAACCAATTCCATGCTTATTAATTGAACCTATCAAATATTCCCAAAACAAGTATATATATGTACAGCCTCTCAAATAGTGTTGATTATCAGTTACACTAAATACATAGAGAGCTATGCAATCGAGTCCAATAAATAATCAATTACTAGTACTGAGTTCCATTCGCTATTTATTATATTATATATGCCTCTAGCATATATAGAGAAATATTGGAATATAAAACCTTTGTTTTTGGTTTTGAATCATCTTAAAGTACCTAAAAGCTATAAGAAAACCAGTTTTTTAATGTACACATACACGTACAATAAAACAATTATTATTGCACCCCACTTAAATAAATCACACTTGTCAAGTGGAACGCACATATAATAAATATGCAGAATTATCTGCTCACTTCCTCACTAACGGAATGTGGCCAGTAATATTTGACTGGGCTGTTCATTGGGAATCCCCCCTTACAATCCCCCCACCCCCATATCACACCTCTCCTTTATCATCCCCTCCCCCTTCCCCATCTCACTCCCACTCCAGCCCCTAATTTACCCCTCAGAGGGGGATTAGGCACATTTGCCTGCACTACTAACACATGGTGGAGAGGGTATCAGTCCTCTTGTCATCGCTCTCCAACACCTCCTCCTCGCTGCAGCTGGGCGATATTACACCAACTTATCCATAAGAAACCTATGCACTTGTGAGTTTACAAGATGCTGAGTCATGCTGCTTCTTTCCAGCCTAGGCCGCCGTGGCAAATTCCTTATTCTCCTTCCTTCGCCGCATGCTGAATCATTGTGAGGATTGCGAGTTATTTGTTGGGAGATTTGCCGGGTAAAAAAGGCATCGGATTTTAGTGGGATGATTATTGGAGCTGTGCTGAAGGGGAGGAGCAGGAGGAGGGGGCTGTGAGGTCTCTGTACCCCCAATTAGTCATGGATGTTTAGAGAAGTCAAAGCAATATCTCAGTTAACATCGATCAGAAACTAAAGTTTGCGGTGTAAGATGAGACGATATGTGACTTTACAGCCCTTGTAAAAATGAATTTTTTCACACCCCAGGAGGAGAAATACCCAAATATAACCCCGGCCCAAACACAAGAATTTGAAGTTTTCTACTTGGTATTCCATTGCAGTGCTTCACATCTGAAAGTTATCTGACCAAAACTGTGAAGGTGAAGAGACAATTTTGTTATCAGGCTGTGAAGTTCCTAAGCCTCCTCAAAGTATGCTATATGTATATTTTGTATAATCAAAATAATCCATTTCTGGTATTATACATGTGCTGGAAAATTGTGGAAGAACTTAGCGTCCTTTTAAGATTAGACGTCTAGCTATAAATAGTTATCTTATCCATATGGGAGGTGGATGATTGTATTTCACCCAAACTTAAAAATGTTATATTAATACATACATGCATAGGTCACAGCGCCTAGATTATACAAACATTGAATAATGTTTGTAACTTTTACAAAATGAAATATTGGAAAATAAGCCCCTTCAACCTCCCTGAATGGAAATCCAATGTGGTGATTTTGGGTGAAGTGGGAATGGGAGAAATGTATTGGGGATTTATGGTGAAATGTGGTGGAAGAAGGTAACGTATTGCAATCCCCTCAGCCCTGTAAACCTCACTATCCCCCCTTCCCCCATAAAGAATATTCCACTTGTGTGAGGGCGGGAGATGTGGGGATTTAGTGGAGGTGTGATGGAGGACTTATCACAAGTCTCCTTTGTTCCTCTTCCTGGACAGAGATGTGCAATCTGGGGAAATAACCCATGCTGGGTGGGGCACTTGGGCTAAACCCAGTACTGAAATAACCCATGTTGGGTGGGGCACTTGGGCTAAACCCAGTACTGAAATAACCCATGCTGGGTGGGGCACTTGGGCTAAACCCAGTACTGAAATAACCCATGCTGGGTGGGGCACTTGGGCTAAACCCAGTACTGAAATAACCCATGCTGGGTGGGGCACTTGGGCTAAACCCAGTACTGAAATAACCCATGCTGGGTGGGGCACTTGGGCTAAACCCAGTTTGTAGTTTTAATTTACATTTAAAATGGTTGGCAAATGATCTTGACTCTCATAGGGTCCTCCATTAGGCTGTGACTGGGATTGAACGCCATTGTGAGAGCCTTTGTGAATATAACCAGGTTCAATCGCTTACACAATCGCTTATAGGTTCACATTAGGGAAGCAGGGGGTAGTGAACACTTTATCTACCCCGTTTCTTCAAAACAAAAAGCAAAAAGTTTTGATTTTACATTGTGAACAACTACGACATTCGCAACTGTTTGCTTCATTTGGTACAAGTGGAGGAAGCAGGGACGAACGAGAGAGACCAAAGCTTTCACTTCTCATGTGCCACATTTGCAAAGGTGTTCCCTGTGACGTTCGCTACTGTTTGTAACCTAGTGAAGGACCCACTAAAGAGTTTAATGGTGGTGTGAAACATTTTCCTATGCCTTATTACAGTGCTTTTGTGTTTGCTTGTATGGATAAGTTGTGAAGAAAGGGTCCCTCAGCCCCTCAGTCCCCCAAATGCGCTTTCTATACAAAGATACTCATACAAAGGTAGGGGAATGTCTCACTGGCATTAGTCTATGTGCTGTAGCCTCCCTAGCTTCCCTAGTGGTGTGTGTGTGTGTGGGGGGGGGATGGGTATCAATGCTGCCAGAGACAAAGCACTATCTCTCCCTTTCTTCCTTTCCTCTACAAAAGCTATTCATAAATTTGAGCGAGACCAGAATGTACTAACTATGTATGTAATTTTTACTGTGAAGCATTCTTTTCATTTGCCAATGTTCAGCAACTACTTGAACTAAAGTACCTAGGGATTTTGTGACCTTTTAAACACTGGTTGAAGAAAGTGTGTGGGTCAAAATGGTGTCTAAATTATCTATTAACATGTTCTAATCGAGTCACCTTAAAAAAGGCAGTCCTCCACTTTTGGGGCCAAGACTCTGATGAATCCTTGCGAGCATGTATCCAGGCCTTGCAACTAAAGGGCCTAGTCCACTAAGCCGATTCTCAAGCAATTCGCACATAATGTAGTGCAAAAGAGTCATCTGCGGCACAAAAACGCATGAGAATCAGCTTAGTGGATTAGGTCCTTAAGTTAGAGAACCTTCTCACCTCCTCCACTAGGTCGCAAGGCCTAGCGACGGCCTGCGAGTAATGACCTGACCACAAAAATATCAAATGATTATATCAGAATTTGTACACTTCTGTCATGTTAAAAATGATTGACTTTTTCAGGACTTTCAAGGCCATGAGTACAATATGAGTCGTTTCAAGGCTTTTGTGCATAATTGTACACGAACCGGAATAAAACGCAATGACCTATAAAGGATTTCAATTGTACAAACCCTGTTAGATGTTCCTACGATAACAACATCGCTTGCCCTTTGTGGAGGCTTTCTATAAGGAGGCAGTATGAGAAACTCCCCCAGTCCCCCATCTCCCCACTCTCCCAATAGGTAGAGAAGCCGATACAAAGGTAGGGGATCTCCCAGGGATTAGTATTGTCACCTCCCTAGCTCCCCTAGTGGTGGGGTTTGTGTATTAAAGTGGGCAGAGACAAAGCACTATCTCTTCCCTTCTTCTCCCCACTCCTCCTCTCATCCCATTGTGTGTGAGCTGGTATAACACACCCTCTCTACAATAACCATTGATGTAAGATAGGCCAGACCATAGATACATACATGTACTCTCAAGTTCTCTAAGGCATCTTTAAAATAGTATGTGGGTATATGTTCGTCTGTATGTAATCGTAGTCAAGTTGATAAAATGCCCTCGCCCCAAAATATATTTAGTGAAATTAATATAAAAAAAAACAGTAATACAAAAATACAAAATATTAAGTGTTAAATTGGAGATTTGGGTTTAATTTATCTATTTAAAATGAACTCAGCTCATGCTTTACAATAGTATCCTGCACTAAATAAAAACTTTTGGTATTTAGATGATTTGTTTCTATATGGTTGAAGGAGCATGAACGATTATTATATGCCTTTACTAATGTAAAACAAAACATTTTACAGTCATATAGTAGAATTTCATCATGCTTTATCCCGTTTATTTTGTTTTGTCGGTTCCACCCCCCACCCTCCACACATACACACACCCAAAAGAAAAAGATATTTCATTTTAACTTTCATTTTATTATCATTATAATAGTTTTATTTCCATGGACATGTAATGCAGACTAGAAACTGATATATTTCCTTCTGTCCTTTGATAGTCCTTCAGGCAATACCAACAAACATGGTCATTTCCAGTATTTCCAATATCAGAATATCAGTTATCAGAATATCAGTTATCAGACTAATGAGCAATCTCTCTACCACTCGTGACGGTCAAATTCCACCTCCCCACCTCCGCCATATTCTCCTCTTCCTCTCCACTGCCCCACCATATTGTCAAGAAAAGGTCTATAGCATAGACAGGTTTTGGGAGGTTGTGAGGGTGGCAATTTCCTCCTCCCAGTCCTGGGCTTTCTTTGGATCCCATTTTGAGGCAAAGCCACTTCTATGCCTTGGCAGTGTTTTTGGAAAGATGGGAAAGTTATTTCCCTCCCCTCCTCACCACCTCCCCCACCCCCACCCATCCCTCACCTCTCACTATCATACCATCCCCCATACCATCCCCTCATCATTATTTTATAGATCTATATAAAGTGAAAAGCTCTGAGTGAAGTCTACATTTAACGCCAGACAGAAGTGAAGAGACTCTTGCAACACCAGCAGGTATTTACCTCGAAGGCCTCCTCGCCAGCCAACTTCTTTCTATTTTCAGGTCTATTGTGACTTACGACCATTAAAATTGTCTTCCTTCTTCACCCCAGCCTGCCTCTTTGGCTACGTCAATTTGTATGATGTGTCACAGAGAAATATGTCTAAAGTGAAAAAATCCCGCATGTTTTTCAAATGCTTTTTCCCCACACTCCTTGATGTGATCGCTATTGATTGTAGAATACATGATTGCATTGCATGTACCACATTTCAAGATTGTATTGAATATGTATGCGTCCCTTAGGACATCATTGGGAAATAAGTGGTTCTCATCCCCAAAATAACTTTTTTTTCAAGCATCAACAATATATAAAAGTACATTGTGATGTCTATATCATTCACCTTTAGCATCAAGATATAACAACTTATCAGATTTCCGGAATGTTAACCTGGTTGGAAACCTCTTGATCTCATATTGCAAATAACAAGAATCCTTTTTTTGTGGCTCTAGACTGTTATTTCTGTGGCACAACACATTCCTTTGCTATCTCTTCCCCCTCCCACCCCTCCCAACCCCTCCAGCATATTGGATGGCATGGTAACCAAATAAAGGCTTTTCAATAACACTGAGAATTGATTTGCCTTCCACCTTCTATATACACCCTATAGAGCTGGTGGCAGGGGGAGTGAACAGTAATGGCATGTAAAGGTAGCGAGACAGGGGAGGGAGGTACTGGTAATGGCAGGGAATTATCTCTCCTCCGCCACACTAGGTGGCGGCCTCAGAAATAAGGTCTCACTAGGCACAATCTGAGAGAGATCCTCTGAGGGCGTTTTGTCAGAAGTTCCACAAGGAGAGCGAGGCGGTGGCGGATTGGTGGTTTTGTTGTGGGGCAGTCTACCGCGCAGCCTGACTGCGCAGGTCCTTTATGACGGCGTATGGACATAATGCACAACTCAATCTTAGAGGACAAACATGGAGGAAAGGGGCGAGGGGGAGGAAGGGGAGGGAAGATGGAGGGGCGGTGGAGGGAGTGGTTGTGGTCGGATGAGAAGGATAAGGAGTAGGAGGAGACGGTGTGAAAGGTGGTAGATGCACAGGATACCTTTTAGAGCATGTGAATGGAAGAGGAATAATTATTAGGACGAAGAAGAAACATAAAAAAGAAAGAAGGGAGATCGGAATAAGAGAGGAGGAAGAAATGGAAGAAAGACGAGGAAAAGGAAGAAAGTAGGAGGAGAAACTAGCTGAGGAGATAGTGAGTGATGGGGAGAGGCAGGAGGGGCGGATGAAAGAGAAGAAGAAATTATAGAAGAACAGAATAATCTTGGGGGACAAGAAGATAATCAAGGAAGAGAAGAAAGGGTTACATAGATACAGAGAGGAAAGAATTGGAGGCGGTGACGAAGGGTTAGGAGATGCATGGAGGATCTAAGGAGATGGTGGAGTGGAAGGAACAGTAGGGGTGAGTGAAGAGTAGGAGGAAGAAGAATTAAGAAGAGAGATAGTGTGGGAACGAGGGGAAGAGGTAGACGTGGAGGTGGAGGAGGTGGAACAGGCCGGTGGAGAAGGTGGAAGTTGAGGGAGAGGTGGAGGAAGAGGAGAAGGAGGTCGAAAAGGAGGTCGAAAAGGAGGGGGAAGAGGAAGTGGAAGTGGAGGAGTAGGAAGACTAGGCTGAAGACGAGGATATGGAGCTGGTGGAGAAGGTGTTGCAGAGAAGAATTGAGAACAGGAAGAAGAAGGAGAAAGAAGGAGAGGAAGGGAAGATGATAGTGATGGTACAAGGAGAAACAGAAGACAAGAGGTGACGACCAGACCAGAGTGGGGAGAGGGAAGAAGGTAAATGCATGTTAGTGGAGAAGATGGTTTAGGATAGGGTGAAGGAGGTGGTTAAAGTTTCGAATTCCTTATCTTCCCTCCCCCTAGCCCCCTCCCTCTGCCTCCCTCCCCTCCCACGGCCGGCCAGGAGCTGATAACTTTGTGAGCTGCCCCCAGGACGACACGGTAGACGTCTGGTGGCAGATTTAGTAACTACCCACTAATTAAAAACTCCAACTTCAAACGCTGGCCTGGATTCAGGGTGCAGCAGTTTCGCTGATAAACTTTTTCTTTTACAGTAAGTTATTGCCGACGTTTGGAAATAGAAGTAGGAGCATTTCTATGCCGATTATTGAAGCTGAGTTACAAGCTAAATGTACCTAAACATAATTTTTTGCATTTGGTCAAGCTAATACCTTGACAAGAGAAAATTGTTTCAATTATCCTTATCGCCCATCCCAGTCTCCTTCTATATCACCAGCAATATTAACGTTTATACAAAGTCCCAAGTGCATTTAGTATCAGGCATATTTGTGGATTTTGGGTTTTGCGTTATTTTGCTTGTGGAATACTATTAGTTATTTGAAACTAATTTAGGTCTTACATTTGGGTTATTTAAGAGTATTGGTGAAGGTGATTTACAACATTTGTTATAACTTGAATCCATACTATTGTAAAATATTGGGTAGTTTGAAGAGTAAGAGAAGAAGGTAGAGAGGCGGTGTAAAGTAGGATGAGGTGGGGTGGGGGGGGGGGGGGAATGAGTGTTAGAGTTGGTGGATTACTGTTCCCTCCCCTCCCCTCCTCCAGTATTTAATCCTTTAATCCAGAAACAAGTCCTCCAGCGGTACAAATGGCGTCTAATATCCGGCTTCTGGAATATTCCTATTGATCCAATGCTTAAGGAGAAGTAGGAGTTCTATTGTTAGATGTGAGTGAATGAAGAGAGGGAGGGAGAGAGTAGAGAAGGACAGGGAGAGAGGGAGAGGGTAGAGAAGGAGGAAAGGAGAGATAGTGAGAGAGGAAAGATAGATGAGAAAGAAGGCGGAGTAAGAGAGAGGGAGACAGGGAGAGAGATAGAGAGAGAGGGAGACAGAGACAGGGAGGGGGGCAGGGAGGGAGACAGGGAAGAGAGACAGGGAAGAGAGACAGGTAAGAGCGGGAGGGAGACAGAGAGGGAGAGAGAGAGAGAAGCGAGGGAGAGAGGAGAGAAGGGAAAGAGAGAGGGAGAGGGGAGAGAGACAGGGGACCCCGAAAGGTGAGTGAGATAAACAAAAGAGAAGCTTTTCCTCTAACTCAGGGGGACAAAATACAGAACTGGTGCTTAATAACGGGAGGGGGACATGCATGAGTAAAGAGGGCTACTTGGATAAATATCTGATCCACCATTGTTTATGAGGCATTACATCACAATAAAGCCTTCAGCCTGCCCCCCCCCCCCACTTTCCCCTGCTACCTACCCATACATCAGTCAGGCCTCACTTATGCTTTATGTCAGTTATAGACGTGTACTGTACTACAAATATTATCTTAACAGAATATTTTATATTAAATAACATGCATTTATAACTAATTGCATTTTTCCCAAAAGATTTTGTACAATTCAGATTTTAAATAAACAAAGATGGAAACATGCATGCAGTCGTACAGGAAATATATTTCCTATAGGCATAAGAAATATCACTAAGGCTAACGAAATCTACAAAACAGGTTTTTACAAAATAGTGAAAATCAAATAAATAAAATAGAATTTATATAAGTTTTCTACTCACCGGAGGTGGAAAGAGATCGATGTTTGGCGGTGAGTCCTCCTTTACTCCGCAATCCCTGCAGCTTGAAGGTGGGGAGAGAGAATGTGACCTTTTTAACCTTGACTTGACCTTGACCTGAGTTAGTTTTACAGGAGCCGCAAGGGGATCTGACTACCTGTCCCCCAGCGCCCCCTACACACATATTGACTAAACTACAGTCTTGACTACCCCTTTCCATGGAACCAGTCTCATGGAGCGGGGGCAAACTTTGATTATTGGTGAAATTTTGGTGCAGTTTTGGTTGGTTTTGAACACAGGGTGGTGAAGATGAGTGACGAGCAGGTGGAGATGGTGCCGGTGGTGGTGGTGGTGCAGGGTAAGGTGGTGGCTCGTCTAGATTCAGCGCATGCGTCAACTACACACAGTGACAAAATGAAAGTGAAAATAAAAATAATGCACAAAGATTGAGGTGAAAATAGCTTACAACGCCAACTATACAATACAAAACAACAACTGAATTGAATATAAAATCATGGACAGGAATTGCTTTGTTATTTATATAGGTCATGTGCTTTACTTACTGCGCAAGTCAAGAAAAGTGAATTATGGGATACCTTGAGGTGTATGTACAGAAAATGAAGAACAAAGGTCACAGATCAATTGGAGCAACAGGTAGTGGTTCCTATAGACCTCCTACTCAAATAGAGTTCCTTAGATTGACTGCACCTAAAGGTTGTTCTGAATTAGCTTATCAGACACACAAGGAGTGTAAATGTACATGTTATTGTGAGTGGCGACAAGCCACAAGCGATGATGATGTATACATTTACACTCCAATTATATATTACCTGCTGTTCATGATATGAAACTTAATGGTGTAGCCTATGGTGGTCCATATTATCCTCCAGAAAGGTGTAATAAATATAGAATGTTACTTGGCACCAATAAGAATACATTTCCGACTATGTACATTCACTGTGTATAGCAGAAACCCTGTGTGTGGGGCTGTAGAGGGAAGGGGGAGGAAGAGAGAGATTATAGACATGGGGGAAGGTGGAGATGCCGTTATGAGGGCTTAAACACAAGCTATTGTGTTTTTGTGGTAGGATAATCCAAGAAGATTATCTCTTGCATCAATAGAGATTATTGGTAGTGGGATTAGGGTGGGGGTAGGGGGAGAGGGAAGGGGAGGAGGGAGGAAGGGAGAGGAAGGATACAGGCAGCCATCAATAAGAAGTGGGAAAATGAGATGAGTAGTTGGAAGAGGTTTTGCTAAATTGAAAAATTTAGGTCACACTCTTAGCTTGAATTGTTTTAGTTAAAACATAAATAATAGTTTGAAATGATTTGGGATAATTGGTGAAGTTGAGGTGTACATTTTCCCAGTCCGTGATCCAGTTACGAAAGGGGGAAGAAGGGAGGAAAGTGTGGAAACAGAAAGAAAGAGTAAAGAGGAGGCAGCAGAGAGGACAGGCAGTGGGGAGAACCACAGGAAGACATGCCTGCGAACCCTAATCACATGTCTGGTGCTATAACTTACAAAATGAAATGCCAGGCCCAGCTTGACTAACTGGCTTGAACCAATCTTATTCTAATGATCTTCAATGTCACTTAAATCAAGAAATATGTTGTCATGTGTTTTGACTTCCAAGTGAAGATTAACTGGTATATTCAAACTTTATTTCCCTATATCACTGGGCAAAAGGGGACAAGAGAGGAGAGAGAGCTTAGGCAGACAGACCTACCAGCCCCTAGACAAATGTTTGGTACTATTTACAAAATCAAATACAAGCTTGACTGACTTCGATCACTCTTTGGACTACTGTTTTATTCTAATCATGGATTACAATCTTCAATGTGCCTTAGATTAGGCAGTAATATGTCGTCCTGAGCGTTGACATCCAAGTGAAAGATTAACTGGTACATATTATTACATATAATATTTTTGGAAGCTGCGAGGTTAAATGTGATATGTAAAGGTAGTTGAGTGTAAGGATAAACGAGAGAGGGCACGTAGAGCTGAGGACTGGTGGTACTAATGTGATAGCGGGATCAGGATGACTTAGATCTACCTCACACTGTACTTGCTGGGTAATCAGGGTCATATAGGGCAATGGGGGATAGGAAGGGGGAGGGGAGAAATAGTGAGAGGGGTAAGAGGGAGGGGAGGAGGGAATGAAAGGAGGGAGAAAGAGAGGGGGATAGGGGAGTGAGAGAGAAGGGAGCTAGAAGGGGAAAGGAGGGAATGAGAGAAAGAGAGGGAGAGGGAGGAGGGGGATAAGGAGAGAAAGAGGAGGAAGAGAGGAGAGAGAAGGGGAGGGGGAATCTCTATTAAGATTAGACAACTCTTTATTTGCAAACAGGTGCACATAATAAAAATACTCCTCTGGGATTCCCAGTTCTTCCAGCGCATGCTTTAGTAACATAAAAAATCCTCAGCAGACAACATCTTTATATTATGGTCAAGGTCTAATTGTTCCACACATGAGGTATATATAATTCTATGAGCTATTATAAGAGCAGAAAGCTGAGCAGTTCCGTACACCAATGGCGGACAGCACGGAAGTGGGCCATGATAGGACGGCCATGGGGCATGTTCTGCCTCACAAGTTGTGAATCTGAGCGTTATTATACTTGGTGGTGTATGATATGGTGGTCTGTAACTCTACACCCTCCACTGGATGGCCTACAGGGGTAGGTTACTGTTGGAGGGGGCCAGGTTAGTTGAAGGAGCCCTGTCCCCGCCTCTCTTTTTCTTTAGTCTCCTCGTTCCCTCTATATTTCTCCCTCTTCCCCTCTTATATTTCTGTAGATATTCCTATATTTATCTGTTTTCCTATCTATCTATGGTAAAAACTTTTATTTTAAAAGAATACTTCAGACCAATTTGGTGCTCATTAGAATACATTTATACTTTCAATCAACCTTAAGTTTTTTTAGTGTGAAGATGGCTAAGAGTTATACATCTCTCCGCAAATCAGAAGAGCATCTTTCCACAAATTAGGAGAGCACCCTTCCACAAATCAGGAAATCATTTTTCCACAAATCTGGAAAACATCTTTCCACAACTCTGGAGAACATCTTTCCACAAATCAGGAGAACATCTTTCCACCAATCTGAAGAGCATTTTTCCACAATCTGGAGAGAATATTCCCACAATCTGGAGAGCATTTTCCCACAAATGTGGAGAGCCCTCACTTTTCCCCACTAACATTCAGCCTATAAGAACTGGGCTGTAAAGCAGTCACATGATACAGAACACTAGGAATGCTTGGTAATGTATGAGGGATGGATGTAGAGAGATACATGTAGCCATAGAGACATGGATATGGCAGCCTTACATGTGTACACAACGTTACCCGGTATAGGCTACATGGCGCATCATGACTCAGCATTATTTGTAATAGGATTTATTACAGTAAACATGGATATCTACAGCTTAATATCCTAATGTAACCTCAGACGACTAACACAAGTTTTAAGACTTCTCATGAAGAAGTTGCCATCAGTCGTTTTATATGTCAAATATGATGGTCAAAAACTGTCAGGATAAATAGGACTTTCTCATTTTATACCCACATCTTGTTCAAATTTGAACTTGGAAATCAATAAGCTTTTCAGTATTTATATGGACATCTGTAGGTAATATTCTAATGTAACATGACACTCTCATACACATTGGTGCCAGTCATCTCATTTGTAAAGAGGTATTCCTAAATCTATATTGTTTAGAAGTTGTACAACCAAGCAATTATCTTTTGTGGAAAATCATGTAGAAACACGTAGAAAGATATTCACCAAGTTTACTATAATAATGCGTGGAACCACATCCAATTTGTATTGGGTTTTTGTTGCTATTTGTGACTTAAAAACTGCTTTAAAATCTTAACTTTTCCTATGATTTGGGGCTTGAAAACACCAAGTGCACACACTCTTGCAATATGATACATTCATATACATACATTAATGTTGAACTCACTAATCTTCCGGCAGGAACGCTGAGACCGGGCAGTAAGTAACCATGGTAACAACGACAAGAATTCTCAGCAAACGACATTTAGTAAGACAACTTTTTATATAAGCACTCATCATCGCCCATTTCCGGTTATGGAGTTTGAAGCAAAGCTAAGGCAAAGCTTGGACTGAGGTTTTCACAAAGAAAACACCCGGGGGAGACATGGGGGGATTGGGTGGGGGCTATAGGGTGTGGGGAGGGGAGCTATAGGGGGTTGGGGTGAATAGAAGCTAGTGGAAACGTGGGACTAGAGCTAAGGCGTCTGTGGTATAATCTAAAGTGCAGAGGAGGAAATTAAGAGCGTTTAATACAGGTTGGAGAGCGCATATGGCGCTTAATATTTGTCATTAGCTCTGCTTTGTTTTTCTACTCTCAGGAGAGTTGTGGTAGTAGCTCCGCTCTGCTTCATTTTGAAATTGACAAGTTGGGCTGGAGAGAGAGTGAGAGAGAGGGGGCATGAAGGGCTGAAGGGCCCTGATTTAACGTCGGGGAATAAAAGTGAGAAGCAAATCCTTCTGGATTTGGTCTCCAGCGAATTTTCATAGAGGAATATTTTTTTATCTAGATAAATTATGAATGCAAAGCCTTTTATTATACCTTTCTAGTCGGTAGTATGGAATGCCATAGGCTACAGCATTGGCGCTTATACCACAGACAATGGGTAATAAAAGCCTGTGTATTACCTGCTACACTCGCCATTAATTTCCATAGAATTTGTAACAATCTTCACGCCATAAATACAGGGAAAAGTATAATAAATACAAAACTACCCTCGGCTAATCTCCAAGTTCCATAGTATACTTGGGCCGTGTGATTTGGTTTGTTCACTACACTCACTTACTGCAATCGCTATGCCTGCATATAATATGGAATTTAGAAATCGCCGTTGAGCGATGTTGTCTATATATCATTTTCCTCTTGGACGTTTTGACATGAGGTTTAATATGGGGGTGGTAGACTTTAGACTACATTGAAAGTGTATCCTAGTAGTAGTACTCACCACCGTCAACCCGAGATTTTGTGAGTAATGGTAGGAAATGGTAGAGATTTTGGTCGATTTGATTGACAGGTTACTCATTTTCTCGCGCGGCGCGCGGCGCGGCAGGCAGCGTGCGGTAGACGCGGTGAGAGGGCGCGCGGTAGACGCAGTAGAGACGCGTGGGCGCGCGTAGCGCGTTGGTAGGGGGATATGGGTGGGGGAGAGGGTGGTGGTGGTGGTGGTGTGGAGAGGAGAGGGGTGGGGAAAGAGAGGGGAGGGGAAAGAGAGGGGTGGGGAAAGAGGGGGAGAGAGGAGTGAGTTGCGCTGTATAGAGCTGTGTATAGAGCTGTGTATAGCGGTTATCCGCTGGTTCCCCATTTCCCTATACTTCTTACAGTATCTTGAGTCGCGATGATATAAGGGGGATCGGAGAGATGGTTTGAAAAAAAGGATGAAGAATAATTTTAGAGGGGGATTATTTATATGGGATAGAGGGGGAGGAGAAAAGATGGACTGGGGTGGTGTGGGAAAGTTCCTAGGTCGGTGCGCTGGGGTGATCCAGGTGTTTCATTTCTACTGCCTTGACCCGATGAGGTGGTGGCCTGTTCTCCCGTGTTGAAGTCGTTGCTCGCGTTGACACCGTCCGAGGGCGCTTGAGCGCTACCTTTGCCGGCTCGAGCCTTATCTTTCGGGGTGCGATTGAGAGAGGAAATTAACTTGGAGGCAGATATTGCTGCATTTGAAAGCTAAAAATAGCTTAGGTTCGCCATCTTGAGACTTTTTTAACAACAGCCCACGATAGATTCGACATTCCGAGACTTCAGATTTATAACCGAAGAAAGTCAAGTAAGTGTTGATTAGCATGTTTAATTTGTGTTGATACATGTTTATGAATATACCAAGAATACTAAGGGAGTTGCTTTAGTGGCTTGTATGCGCTTGATTTGAGCTGAGATTAATGTGAAATATTTGTGAGATTCGCGTGAGATATGGTTTTGAAATCGAGCTATGGCCGCCGGTGGGGGGAGGGGGCAGGCTCGGTGAGATAGCGTTGGTCGCTGGTTGATACCTATTGATGCCTATTGAATTTATTTTTTTTGCAGAATGGTATACCTTTCGCACGTAACCGAAGATGGTTATAGAATGGATATTTTGTTCGATGGTGTAGATGTCGCCGTTCGAGGCTTTCATCAAGGTGTACAAATAGGAGAAACGCAGGTCCCCTTCGTGACGCCCGAGTGGACGTATACTTTACATCATGGGGCTGTCGATTGGAAATTTGGTATTTTACTTGGAGGAACAGTCCTTTACTGCGAAAGGAGGAACCAGGGAGAAATCGCATCTTTATTTCTCCTGAAGTCAGATTGTGAGTTGAGACTTTGTCACTTCATCTTGTATTGTTATTACACTTCACTTGAGTCTTTGTCACTTCATATTGTATCGTTATTACACTTGACTTAAGATTGCATTGACATAACACATAACACCATAAAGTATTTATGAAAAAAGTTTGTGGTGTATTTTACAAAAAAAAATTTTTTTTAACAGGGTAAGGATGATACCTATGCTGTCGCACCTGTGGATGTGACCTGTTGGATCTCCACACTCCAAGAGACCTGTTCCTGACCTGTGCTTGGACTATACCCGCTGTAAATGTGCTTGTGATACCCGGACTGCCTTTGCTCTCGCCTTTGCGGACTTTATTTGTGTTATATGCCCGGACTATATACCTTATATGATTATTATATCCTGATTATACCTTGATTATTATTATTATTATTATTATTATCATGCCTTGTTGCTTTTGTGGTGCTATATAAGCTTTTGTCATATTATATATGGCATATATGTACATATTGCTCGCTCGTCATATTATATATGGCGATAAATAGAAAACTCAATAACTTAAACACGTAATAATAATAATAAAACATAAACTTTTAACTTTACCTGTTGTTTAATTTGTTTATTTATTTTAGTGGAATGATATGGAATGATATGGAATGATATGATATGAAAATGTGTATGAAATATGAAATACGAAAAAGTCACCATGCTGCAAGAGAGAGAGGCGAATGAAGATCTTCGAGTGGAGGAAGGGGACCATTTACCGGTGAAAATATCGGATGATTTCCCTAGAAAAAAAAGGATGTGAATTAGCTACGTATAACTATTTATAATTTATATTTATTAAAATATGTTGCGTAAAATTGATATGTGCGGGACGTGTAAATGAGTAGATAATAAAGTAAAAAAATAAAATGAGTAAAACAAAAACTTACGGCCACCGTTTTTCCATGATGAGGTCCATGGCCCCCTTCTTCCACTCGAAGCACGAGCCGAACTTACGTGTACAGGTATCCAAGACAAACTTGCGTTCTGACATTGGACTTTTGTCAGCGATACACCACATTTTGCTTTCTGGATACCAGGTAAATTTGATCGGGGGGATGTGCATGTGAAACACCCCCAACTCCCTATTCCTGTCTTCCGTTTGGAAGAAGGGAGCCCTCATCCACATTCGCCACTCTGTTGCTGAGATTTTCCTGGTTTGTGTGATGTGACTGCCAGGCTTAGTAATGATGCAAATTGAATTTCCCACCGGTGATGCTGTAATTTGGAAAGACGCCTCGGGTGTTATTTCGAAGGTCATGGTGAACTTGTTTAGCTCACCGGTGGGGAACACATGCATCTTTACGAAATAGCCTGGCCTTGCCTTTACCAGGGGCCCAGCCTCATCGTACATGGTGACTTCTCGAACGAAGTTGATTGGGGGGATGTTAGGTTCAGCCCCAGCTCCATTTCTAGTTTCGTTTTGTTCAGCCCTAGCTGCTGAAGCTGGGGCTTCCCCTTCAGCCCCAGACCTAGCTTCCTCACTTCCAGCACCCGTATGCCCAAGCAATTCGCGGATAATTTCTTCATTGTTAGGGTCGAAAGGATAATCATAAAATGGATCAGTTGGGTCACGGGTGCAGTCGAGAGGTGGGGGGCTAAAAGATGTAGATGGTCTGGGGCTTGGGTTGCGTCGCTCGCTAGCAGGTGAGGGGGGTAAGAAGCTTTCAACCTCCATTTCCCCCTCCGATGACTCCTGCTGCACGTTTTCCTCCTCCTCCTCCTCCTCCTCCTCCTCGTTCCGATCTCCTTGCTCCTGCTCCTCTTCGTCTGTTATCTCCCCCTCCTCCTTTTCCTTTGCCTGCTCCCGCTCCTGCCTCTCCTCCCACCTTTGCCACTCCCGCTCCTCCTCCTCCTCCTCCTCCTCGTCCCACCTGAGTTGGGCAGTTGGGGAGTTGGCAGCCTCCAAAGGAGGCATGTGGCGATCGGTGGAGTCGGGGGAGGCGGGGGTCTCCACATACTCCTCCCCCCTGAGGCTCAGGAGCATTTGTGCTCCCTCAGACACACTTATATTAACGGAAAGGTGACGGTTGGCAGACATAATTATTGTTGTAATTGGTGGTGGTGGTGGTGGGTAATTGGTGGTGGTGCTGGTGGTGGGTAATTGGTGGTGGTGCTGCTGCTGCTGGTGGTGGTGGTGGTGGTGGTGCTGGTTGTGTGTCTGAGGGAGTGAGTGAGTGAGTGAGTGAGTGAGTGACTGAGTGACTGAGTGAGTGAGTGAGTGGTTGGTTGGTTTGTTGGTTGGTTGGGTGGATGGATAAAGGCTTTGAATAATCTGAAAAATGAAAAAACAACAAACAAATTCAATTTGGTGCTGAGCGTAATCCACAGTAAGGGTACAGTCCATGAAACACAGTTCACAATCCAAACTTAGTCCAAAGCCCAGAGCGTAATCCAAAGTGCTGAGCGTAATGTAACACAAATTAAAATCCCCAAATCCCCACACGGCAAGCCTCACGGCAAGCCTCACGGCAAGCCTCACGGCAAGTATATAAAATGCAAGTATATAAAATGCAAAGAATAAATATAATCCATTTGAATATTAACAATGAGGCGCAGTGGAAATGGAACTGGTGATAAATCCTCTATATATAGAATCCGCTCGAAGAAACACATAATGCCACGATATGGATATAAAATTTTCGGACTAAATACCTCACGAACTGACAGCAGACGAAGGCTAATTCAAAGTGAATTACTTTTAGACGGTTTCACCCTTTTGGCTGAATATGCTAATGACGATGGGGAGAATGAAGAGACGTTTTTTGTTGACAGAACCCTCGACAAAATGTCGAGCTAGGGTGTGGTCTTAGGGTACGTATAAATACCATAGCCGACAGTTAAGAATTTTGTTCATTGACATTGTCTGTGCGCTGTCCGGCCGTGACATAAGAAATTCCGCACTTAAACTCTGACCGAAAGATCTAGGCATGGGCAAAGACATGGCCACTCAAGTTTCGGCGGGCGACAAACCCTATTTGTCATCGCGCAACAAGCCTTCTGAAGGGGTTAGCAACTTTCTGAATGTGGCTCGATTTAAGAAATTTTATATTTCTATTTCTTCCATGAGCAAGGAAAAAGCTGAACAAAGACCTGATTCGACTCGATGGATTTTTCCTTATCCCTGGCTTGGCGTAAACCTTTTGTTTAAGCAGGCTTTTCCTGTGAATGTTAGACACAGGGTAAAAACGCATTTGGCTCATCAGTTTGCTGAGAGAATTATTGAAAAAACTGCCGGCATCGTGGATTTACCCTCGGGATATATTTTTGAGTGTATGAACTTTTCAAATGAAGAAATTTGCTACAGAGCATTTTTCTATTTTAATGAAGACATACCCAAGGAATCTGTAATAGCAGGGAGCTATATGAAATTAGCTCCGCTTCTTATTTTTGATGAGACCGGTCTTCAATGCAGACACACAAGCTTGGCTATCTATTTGAATAATTACTCATCGTGGAATGAGAGTGATTGGTTCAATGCTAGTTGGAGAAAAGACTTAACTTTGGTACCTGGTGAGCCCGACACACAGTGGATCGAATGCTTGTGTGGGTCCATGCTGAAGTCTGCGAAAGGTGTTTTTTCCTCCTACCCCTCGCGCTGCTGTAATAACCGTGGTCTTCATCACCTGTTTGCCATTAAAGCTGAATTAACTAATCGTTTGTCACCTCCTAATTCAGTTCGATGTAGCCGGTGTTTTTGCTGTTACGGAAAACCTGTAGCTCGGTTTTTGGACTTTTAAAAGAAGAAAAGATGGCTAGTTCAAGTTCTAGTTCAAGTACTGGATCGCAATGGGTGGTTGAAGCATTCGATCGAGCAGATAGTTCTAATTTAACTTTTGAGACTGAATTAAAGTTTATATTCGACCAGTTGGGCGCTGACTGGGTTACTTTGGCACCCTTTTTGAGGTGTAATGAAATTATACGTGGAATGTTTAAAAATGATGCGCCATTGAGAATGATTTTATTGTGGCGCCAAGGCGTCAATATTGAAAGGCAAGCATATGAGCAGCTTTACTTTGCACTTAAGAAGAGCGAACGCCGTGATCTGTGTGAGATTTTGATGGCTCATTACGCAGTCAAAGGATCCGTGTGCCCGGACATTATGAGTCAAATCGCCTCCAGAATTTACGGCAACTGGAAAATTGTGGGTATACATTTGGGAGTGCCATTTTATAAAATGGAGGAGATTCAGCAAGAAATATCGATAAGAGCAATGTCTGCATGCCCTGCGAATGAATTACTCCGAGCATGGTGCTCCAAGTGTTTTTTTGAGTTAAAATCATGCGAGCAAATGATGGAAGAATTAAAGCTTGCATTGGGCATTATAAAACGCCAGGATTTGGTCGAGCAGTTAAGTTTGTTTCAGACCCTATATAGTTGCCTATAAATAGGTGTTACCTTTATCAAAAAGGATTAGTTTACTATCAACCTTGGAACGCAACACACGTCAAACATGGAGCTTTTACTAAGCGAGAAAGTTACCCTTAAAAGGGAGAGCACCAAAAACGTTAAACTTTCCAGAACCAAAGCTGATGGCTCCACGCGGAATTTATTTATGCCCTTCGCTGTAGTGGAACTTATTGTTGGCTTTATGACTCAAATCCTAGGTGGGGAAGAAGCGGACTGTGGAAATGGCTGGACGTGCATTAAAAAGGACTTTCAAGGAAAAGATTACCTGACCATTTCTAAGAAAAAAGAACAAGGCGATTGCTTTTATGGCTGGTCATGGTTTAACTTGTCTTTGGACGAAGCAAGAGAGCTGGCGAGATCATTTAAGGCTTTTTCTACCTCTCCCGCTCCATCCTCTCCTAGGCGAGTTGCGGGTACATCAGGGGGAATATTTGGAGCAGCCTGTGCGCCTAAGAGAGGGGGGAGTACATTTTCATTTTCACCCCCTAGCAAAAAGAAAAATATTAGGGAGCCAACAGCCACAGCAGGAGCAGCAGGAGTTAAAACATTTCGCCTGTTTAGTTGGGATATGTACGATGGTGAGAAAGACATTTTAAACTCATCTGACAATAGCAAATATTTGAGTGAGCAAAACTGCATTAACGCTTCTGAGGATTTTTTGCGGGGTGTTAAGCCTTACTTTCCCGACGCATGGACAAAGACAAAATCAGAGGAATTTTCTTACCCCTCCAGTGAAGAGCTTATTGGAATTGTGTATGACTTTATGCTAAGGAGGGACTACAATCAAATTCGCGCAGCAAATTGTATCGGATGCGTGCAAGGCAGCGGCGGACAAGCAGCTCATGAAGGGGGGTGTATGGGAGTGCTTTTGGGAAGTGTGAGCAAGCGAGATATATCTTGCGCACATTTGGCATTAGATTCAAATGACTTGATAGAGACCACACAAAAGATTATTACTACCTACTCCCACTACGGATTACACGCCTTAGACGACATTACTTTGAGTGCTGTGGAGCATGTGCTCAAGGTAAAATGGGCTGAAATACCAGACATGGCATCCTTTTCGGATATTAGTGCTATTCCGGAAGAAGTAAAAAGTGACTTGAAATAAGGCAATTAAACACCAATATATATATATATTTTGATAATGAACTTTTATTTATGAGATGGAGAGCTTGAGACAAAGTCCTGCTTTTTAAACTATCCATGACCTGGGAGGTCGTCACTCCAACTATAGACTCTAAAACTGTAAAAGACTGTAGACTAAAAAGTTAAGCACTGTATAGCACTCTATACGTAAAAGAAATGTTATATTTTTATAACCTGGGAGGTTGTCACTCATAATACATATAATATATATAAATGTATAAGTAGACTAATAAGTTGGCTATAACACTGTATGCGCAACAAGTAACAAAATATCACATGAATAACATTGATAATACTTAGAATACTTAGAATACTTAGAATACTTAGAATAATATATACTGCTGCAGAATAAATATATGTACTGCAAAATACAAGTTGTAAAACTGTCAGAATAAATATCTTATGCTAGTTATGAGTCTAACTATAATTGACCTGGGAGGTCGGCACTCCGTGAAAAATTGAAAAAATTGAATTGTAGAACAGTAGAAGGACGAGGTCGAGTGATAACTTATGATAATTTTGAATTTTAATAATATGACAAAAAGCTAAGGAACAAAAAGAATCCTGTTGGAATGCTTATGCTTGTTGAATAAAATTTTGAAAAAAGAATTATTGCGTTATGTGTATATTGCGTACAAACTCGAGAACAGACCTTTTATTTTGGGGGTGAAATTTGGAAAGAGGCTGAGGATACAAATTTGTTTATACATGTTTTGGGCGTATCCTCACCGGGGGGAAAATATTTTTTGGGGGGAGGAACTTTTGTTTTTTTATAATTTTGTCCAAAAGGGGTTGAGGTGGAAGGGACAGGAGTTGTAGGAGGAGGAGGAGGGGTAACGTATGTTAGGGGAGCAGCAACGTCATCATATAGGTGCGCGGTGGAGTGAATTTCGGGGGTGATGATAAAGGATGTTTCTTGCTCGTGTGGTGGTGAGGGCGTCAAATCGGTCAATTTGGGGATCATTTTTCTAAGCTGCTTTTGGTCTAAACGGGGAGCTGAGAAGGAGGGCATAGGGTGTTCATAAAGGTCTGTTTGCGAGTTTGTAAAAGTATCGATGAAGGACGCACCGTGGTCTAAAATAGGGCGAGAGCGGGCGACTTTAGGATTATAAGGGGTGGTTGATGAGGTGCGT
The DNA here is from genome assembly GCA_942159475.1 of Sthenelais limicola. Classification (NCBI taxonomy): domain Eukaryota; kingdom Metazoa; phylum Annelida; class Polychaeta; order Phyllodocida; family Sigalionidae; genus Sthenelais; species Sthenelais limicola. Next base: position 61,046,044 of record OW804097.1, on the reverse strand, counting down.
CCCCCGGGAAACATTTTATTATGAATAGTTTTACGAATGGTCGAATAGGCTAATTCTTTAAAAATATTTTCATTTTGTTCGTTCAATAAGGGAGAGCAGAGGGTTGGGTCCGAAAGGGTGCGCCGTAAATTAGAATGAACGTAATTTTCCATGTAATTTTCCATTGTTTTAGATTGTCCACTAGATTTAGATTCTTTTTGTTTTTTAGCTTTTTGAAGTTTTTTTTTGTAGTATAAAAAAACGCCGAAAAAGTAAAAAAATATACCAAAAAGAGAAGTGAGAAAGGATCCGGTAGAAGTGAAGAGAGACCATGAGGAGTCCTCCTCTTCCACCTCCTCTTTTACTTCCTCGACCTCGTCCTTGACGTCTTCGATTTCGTCCTTCACTTCGCCCAGTAAGTCTTTAATTTCGGTGAGGCTAGGTCCGTCTTTCTGAAATTATAGAATATAAGAATAGGTCAGCGTTAAATAAAAGGGAGATTTGTATGGCTTAGTATTATTTCTGACGCTTCTTTGCCAAGGCAAGTCGAGGGAGGAAGCCGCCAAAGGGGCTCATCATACCGAATTTTGTCTGCAATGGCAGCAATGAAGCAATGAAGTGTTTTTGGCCTACTCTATGGCTAATTAATTCAATTAACACTTGATGGTAGAACGTTGCACATATTGCCAATATACCAATGGTACCAATGTGAGCCAACCTCACTGAGGGTGGAGGGAAATTCCAGTGTGAGCTGTGAACATCAATTATTAAGATTGATTGGCTTTGATTGATTCGAAGTGCTTGTATCACAGTGCAATTCATACAGGAGAGAGAGAGAGAGAGAGAGAGAGAGAGAGAGACACTCTTTATTATAATCACAGATGAAGCACATTAAGGCTCCACCACCCCTCTAACAATCACCGACTCCCCATTTCTATCTTTCAATCTGATAGCGGGCGAAGGTGAATGCAGTGGTGAGTGACCTTAGTTCCTTTACGCCCTTATCAACACAATGCGAATGCAGTTGTTTGTGCGGTGCGAACCCACGACGGTGAGGATGAGGACGATGAGGAGGACTTTCTCGCGCCTACCTAACCTAGGTGCTACGCCTTACCGACTAAGCCATACAATTCTCCCTTCTTAGTCCGCGTTAAAAGTTGGCTTTATACTAAGCCTTGTTTAAACAAAATCAAAAGGAGATTTTCGTGACCTAGTTGTTTTGGGGTAGGAATTGTTAGGAATCTGGATCCTTTTCTTAACTATGAACTCCTAAGGAGCCTTAACTGTGGTATCCTCACACTAGACGAACCCACAACCAGCGCATTGACAAAGTCTATTAATTTCAATGCTGTATATGGAATTTGGCGGTAAGCCGCCACACTAATTTTTTGATACAGTCCCAATGAGGTGAGCTGATGGGGGAGAATTCTTACAAACTACAGAACAGTCAGTTGCATCAAGCCAGATAATACCTCTGTTTGTCGGTACCAATGCGAGCGTCCAGATAATACCTCCGGTGGTCGCTGGTACCAATGTGAGCCAACCTCACTGAGGGTGGAGGGAAATTCCAGTGTGAACTGTGCCCCTATAGTTATAAGCATAATTCGTTACCAACTCATGCGATACCTCCCGACGGAGCAAGCAACCCCGCTTTTGAAGGGGGAAGATGGGGGCTGCGAACCGCCGACCCTAGGACTAAGTGTTTCCCTAAGCTTTTACCCAGCGCCCAAACCAACTCGGCCACGAATATCTCCCGCTTATACATAGTGAAAAGTGGTCCTTTTATGTTGAGGGGTCGTGTGCACTAAAGCATGACTGTGGAGAATAGCTTACCTTAGTTAAAACATTGACTGTTTTCGCGGCGATCTTTTTGCCGCTTAGGACGAAACGGTCCACTTTCTTGGTCTGAAAAAATAAAAAAAATAATCCATATATATAATACATGACTTAAAATACGAGTTTATATACAAGTTTATTTGGAATGAATACAAAAAACAGCATGAAAATTGCAAATAATGTTGGAAAAAATTAAAAATAAGTTGTTTTTTTTTTTTTTTTCTCACCAATTTTCTAATTTTGTCCACTGGAGAAAGAGGTGCTGCCCTCCCCCCGCTATGATGAGGCGCAGCACCCCTTCCCTCTGATCGACGAAGGCCCCCATCGTCCCTAGCCTTAGTTCCCTCATCAGTTCCCCCTGAAAGTCCGTCCGGAGGAACAGATGACATTCCTGAGGAAAGTGAATGTTGATGTCTATCCTCAGGAATGGCGCCTGTTCCTCCATCCTTATTGTCCCCTCCATCTTTTGCGGTCGTCGATTCGTCAATATAGTCGCCCTCGTTGGAGGTGTCTGTGGTGGTGGGGGTGTCTGTGGTGGTGGTGGTGGTGGGGGTGTCTGTGGTGGTGGTGGGGGTGTCTGTGGTGGTGGCGTCTGTGGTGGTGGGGGTGTCTGTGGTGGTGGCGTCTGTGGTGGTGGTGGTGGTGGTGGTGGTGGTGGTGGCGTCCTGCTCCTCCTCCTGGGTGGTGAGAGAGGTGGAGGTGGTGTCTGGAGATTGGTCGGAGGGGGTGGAGATGGACGTTGTAGAGGTCTCTTCTTCTTCTTCTTCTTCTTCTTCTTCTTCTTCTTCTAATGTAGTTTCCTGGGCGGTGGTGGTGGTAGTGTCTGGAGATTGATCGGTGGGGGTGGGGGTCGATGTTGTTAGCTCTTCGTCCTGGGAGGTGGTGGTGGTGGTGGTGGTGGTGATGGTGATGGTGGTGGTGGTAGAGGTAGAGGTAGAGGTAGTAGTAGTGGGAGTTGGTGCGATCTGTTAAAAAATAAATAAATAAATAAATAAATAAATAAATAAATAAATAAGTCTGGTGTACAAAAGCATGTTGATACCCACACACACACACACACACACACACACACACACACACACACACACACACACACACACACACACACACACACACACACACACACACACACACACACACACACACACACACACACACACACACACACACACACACACACACACACACACACACACACACACACACACACACACACACACACACACACACACACACACACACACACACACACACACACACACACACACACACACACACACACACACACACACACACTGCTGCTGCTGCTGCTGCTGCAGGAGCAACTGATACTATGTCAAACATGTAGCTACATACCCCTAGTTTAATGTAGTTTTCCCCCCATTGATATTTTATGTACAATATCAATATCGATAAATAAAATAATTAAATTATGATTACCTTAGGGCATGAAGAAATAATACGTCGTGATCTGATGTAGCCCAAGTCAGAGCAAACCACCGACCTAATGTGGGTAAAAGCTACCTTAGACAGGTTAGGGAATTTGATGTTGATGTCCCTAAAGGTTTCTCTGTCTAAGGTAGCTCCAGTAACTCTTCCTATTATAAGGCTTTTTACCCACAAAAGGTCGGTGCTTTCTCTGACTATCGTTCCGACATTCACTCTGTCGCATCTAACTTCGCTCCTCAACAGGTGGCAAGTGCAGGGCGAGCATATGTTAGTTGCCAGTGAAAGGGGAAGATGAAGAATAATGATGTTGATGATGATGATCGCGATGGGGAGAAGGAGGATGATCCTCATTCCTTAAGCTGATGATCTGATAAGCCCGAGAAAAAAAATAATGGCGAAAAATGGCGGTGATCTATGGTGATGATGAGGCGAGGGTGGTATATGGCGATGGTGCGATATGGTATTTTGGCGCTAAGGGAGGAATGCAGTCCTGCACAACACTGACCTCGATATGTAAACATTAGACCTTACATTAAAATTGTAGTCATAATTTTACCTTTGAGCCTAAATCTATTTGATTGACAACCTTATTGATTTTTCATAATGCTATCGTGATTTTTTATCTCAAGACGTTTAAACTTGCATTCAAGCAAATCGCACCATACGAGGTCATGGCTGATTACCGGATTTATACCGAGACGGATAACAAAGTCCATTGCGTCTTTATTTATCTCTTTGAAATGCTTTTCATTTATCAATACCTATTTTCTACCAATTTGCTTTATAAAAGGGTGCATTTCAGACGTGTATTTTGCCTGTATAGGCAGTCTATGACCCTACGCAACAGTAGAAATGAAAAGCCACAGTGTAGCGCGGGAGGGATAGTTGTTACAAAAAGCGCCACCAGGGAACAACAGGGGAGCTGCTACGCAGTAACGACCAAATAGATTTGATTTAACTAAAGACTTAATACGTATTAAATAAGGGCTTTATGCCGTCTTATAAAATCAATATGTATTTGTCCGCGTCTTTTCCCTCCGATGAGGGGTCTAAATATGAAAATACCCATTTATAAACACCTTTCGCCCCGTATCAGCTTTCATCTCGGCGGCCATTACAGCATGTGGGGACGTTGTAACAAGAAATTTTGTTTGTTGCTTTCCCCCAAAGTTAAACAAGAGCACAGATTATCTCTTGTGAGTCAATATCACAGCAAATAGCCTTCAAAGGAGAGGGGAAAGGATGTCGGCTTAAGCTTATTTTCACCGCGACAAAGGACTGCGATGTGGACTACCGTGCGGGGTCTAACAAAATGGCGGCAGCTTATGCAAAATGGCAGCGGTCGTGGCGACTACCCTTTGCCCAGCGTAGAAGGAACCTTTTGATATCGGTCAAGTATTTTTGCTTTGTTTCATTGATTAGGATTGATTAGGATTGATTGACGTTAAATGTCTTAGACAATAGAAAGATTCAAAATGGGTTTGATGGAGTAGTTTTTAGCTGATGTAAGGGTAAGTTTAAACTATCGATCGATAAGTAGATTGTGTAGGTCTGCATTGTCATATAAAATGTTAGTATGAGTGTTTTGAAAGTCTATTGAATAATAAGAACAACACGAACAACAACATCAAATCAGAAAAATAACCATGAAGACGGCACGTTGCATCATATATCTGTTTTTATTTCTCCATTGCGTTGACACATTCTTATATTGTGGTGTCACTGAGCGCTGTCAACTTGGGCGCTTTTGCAAGTGTTTCAACGAACAAAGGAGAGTTGAGTGTATTGGGGATATAAACCCACTCGCAGAATGTAAATTTGCAGGTGGGATGGAGGAGTTTATATTCCGCAAATGCCGCATTATAAATTTTGAAGAGAAATTTGCCAGTGATTACAAGAATATAAGAATTTTGGATCTCAGCGAGTCTAGAATAGACTTTAATTGTTCTTCTCTCCCACCACCACCACCGATGGATTATGAAATTATAACTGATTGTATTATTATATCTTCTCCTCCTCCTCCTCCTTCGTCATCATCCTCCTCCTCCTCCTCCTCTTCTTCTTCTTCTTCTTCTTCTTCTTCTTCCATGCCTGCAACGACAACAACGACAAGGGCAACAACAACGACAACAACAACAAGGGCAACGTCAAGGGCAACAACAACAACAACAACAACAACTACCACCAGCCTTCCGCCCACTGAACCTTCTACAACCAGTCCATTAACCACACCACCATGGACAAGACCATCAACCACAGCTGAGCAATCCTCCTCCTCCTCCTCCTCCTCCTCCTCGTCATCCACCGCCATTTTCCCTTCATCAACACCCACCAATTCCTCAGAAAATATTACAACTCCACTCCCTCACGACAAACCATTACCTAATAATACCAATTTTATTGTGGGAATGACCTCTGGCTCTATTTTAATCATTATCATTATCATTATAATTATCGCAGGCGTTTTAATTTGGAGGAAAAAAAGAAGATCTATAAATAGCAATATCCCTTCCACCCCCCTTTTTTTTAACGTCCGATACTCCCCTTCCGAGGAGGTTGTCTTGTATGAAAAAGACAACGAAACGTCTTTGTAACAAGGGTAAGTAACAACGAAAACAAAAGGTTATATGTTTTAACTGCATTTATTCCAAAATTCAATCTTTTTTTCATTCTGTTTACAGTCTTCAGTAAACAACGCGATAAACTTTTCAATTGACATATTTTCTTTGCTTTTTAAAAAGCAGTACACCGTCGAAAACTGTCCACAAAGGGCAGAATCACTACATTGAAGCTTTTTAGAGCTGTACTTGTATTTCTCGCCATTGTCTATACAGAATTGTAACATTTCCCGGTGGTAATAACCCGGATCTTTACCCATCGAGTCAAAAAACTCTACAAAAGTATTATTCTTTGAAATATATATAACAGTCCAGTGTCCAATAACATTTTGTGACAATGACAGTCTAGCTGTATTAACAACATAAAACCTTTCTCCGGTTAGCATTTTTCCAAATGGTAACTCCTCAAAAGACATTGCGCCTTGGTAGCCTTTGACTGATTTTAAACATTGATCTATGTCTAAAGAACTCATTCCCTTGCTTTGGTCCATGTTTTAGCTTTCGTAATAGACCTGTCGAGTCGAGTCGATTTTGACCAGAGCTGGCGACTTTCCATAGACAATGCACGAGACTGGTTCTGTTAGCTTCTCCGAGAAGGACACCGCCAAGCGTGTGTTGCCACGGTTAATTGTGGAAAGGAGAGGCTCTCCTCTAAAGTGTTTTATATTAAACACATAAAGAGTATAGCCCCCTAAGAAATCAGACAAGGTCAGATTAGGCTTCTCGTGTTGAGAGGGATCGCGACTCTCAAAAATTTGCGCGTAGGCCCGTGTCACTTGTTTGTTCTTAAAGTCCAACTCCAGTGGCTGTCCCGGCACCGATTTACCATTCACCTCGAAACTGATGCGAGATAAATTAAATGATTGGAAATTAAACGGGTTTCGTGTTGGGTCTCCGTAAAATGCCTTTCCAGACACAAATCCCACAATCAACTCTCCGGGTACCAAATCACCAAACAAGTGACTTTCAGAAAAGGACAGGTTACCAGCTGGGATGTTGAATGTTCGGATCTCGGAGCGATTGATGGGGTAGAGAGCAGGTGACTTTTCAATCCGCTTACTTTGGACTTGCAATAGACCCTCGTTGACTTTAACAAAAGGCACAAGGAGAGTAATGTCCTTGATGTGAAGCGAATAGCTTTTGGGTTTTGCTGGGGGTGGGGGTGTTGGGGGAGGTGTTGTGGGAGAAGTAGAACCATCCCCTCCTCCTCCACTCTCACCCGTCTTGGTCTTTTTTGACTTTTGAGCAGGAGCCTTTTTAGGAGTCAGTGAATACGTTTGAGCGCTGGGATCGTAAAGCAACCTAAAGGCGTCTGTCGATTGATACAGAGTAATATTGATAGGAACACCGTTGACGAGCAATCTTTCCTGCTCAGTAATGTCACTGCATAGGGACGTGAGCAATTGAACCGATTTTCCCCCGGCCGTCCAAGAGTGGCGCTCGGTCAAACCCGAATTCAAAGCTTCTAATGATATATGATCATCCAAGCTCCCTGCTAAATCTTTTGTGAAGCCAGTGGCCGAGAACCAGTTCATAGTATCCGAAAGGCCATAGCTCAAAAGCCTGTCAATGTAAGATTTATAGGCCCAGTTAGTCGAAAGGGATGAGTTGACTTGAGTTTGCTGGAGAGCAATGTCCAGTCTAGAAAACATGGACACCGAAGCATTGTTGACCAAGGTAACATCGTCAACGGTTGGTTTTATGACATTGCCTGCGGAGTCGTGAATTTCCAACGTTGCAGCTATCCTTATTTTTTGTAGGTCTATTGAGTCACCAGAGGTGTTTGGAACATGGAAGGAAATGGGTGAGTCTCCCGATATGACGCTCGTGGGTTTAAATTCAACTATGTCCACCTCTCTAACAGAAGTGTCGACCTCAGGCAGATTAAAAATATCCATGCGCTTAGTCATTCCCTCATCAGCATTGCTCAATATGTATGTGGAGGCCGACATTATTATTATTATTATTATTATTAATATTATCGTCTAAATTTTCGTTTCCCAGAAGTTTTTTTGGTTGCTCTTTTTTTGGTTACTCGTTTTTTCGGGATCTTTTTTCTCTTTTTTTGGACGCCCTTCGTTCTTTTACGAGGTTGCTTTTTCGTCTTGCGAACAGTACCCCTTCTATGTGATGAATGAGGCTTCATGTTTTTCTTCTCCTCTAATAAAGCAGCTTTGGCTCGCTCCAAAACTTCCTGCTCCGATGAATTAACCTCTACAATGCCTCCTGCTCCTTTTCCAAATGACTTTTTTGTTTTGCTAATATTTTCCCACTTGTCTTTTTCGGGTAGGTAGCTCACAAAGCTCATTCTAACACTTTCAATTCAAGCGTGCACCTCACTTCATCCGTATCAAATGAGGGAACTGCTCCACTTGCTGTTTTTATATATATCCGAATCTTATCACACGTGCTCTCAGGTTTAACGGGCATGTAAAAGGGTAAAGCTATTTCACCGGGGGTATTAACGATTTTGAGCAGGTTTCGAAAGCGGTCCTGAGACAATGAGCTGTACTCCAACAGGCTGCAGTATACAAATAGCTCTTCTTTTAATGTTTCCACTCCCTTTATGTACAATTCCATCAACGCACACTCCCATGCTTTCTCCTGGAAATTGGTTGTACTCCTAAGTTCTACTGTAAAGTCCCAGATCGAGTTACCTGGAACTTCATTTTTTGAGTCGTTTGAGGACAAAAATAAATACATTATTGCGCCTCGTTGATATTTTTCAAGTCCTTTTCAGACACCCAGCTATTGAAGGAGGACGGCCAGTGATGCCACTTCACTATGAAACCTGCCTTTCCCTTGAGTTTCTTCTTTTGAATGACCTTCTCCACTTTATAGAGTGTGTCTTGACTCACACGGACTTTCTGAAGCTCGTGCTCGAAAAAACGCCCGTCTATTTCCTTGTTGTTCCAATCCTTTAAGGTGTATTGAGGAATGGCCTGCTTTGCTTGACGGGATGTGATTATAAAGAGCTCATGGGTGTATTTTTCGTCGTATTTTCGACTAAAGGCGTGCCTCCATTTTGAAATTCTCACCGTGTCCCCCACCTCAAATTTAAATATGGATTTAAACGGAGGCGCGTATTTACTCACTTTCCTTCTCTTTTTCTTTCTCGGACCGTACTGAGCATCCCATAAATCAACGTTTGAGCTTGTTAAGGCATCGCTGGGAGAGCGCTTAATTATCCGGTGTCTCGATAGATTGTAAGCTTTCGTGGCTAGAGGTAATACGTCGATCCAACGGTGGGTTTGCTTGTGATACATATATTTTGTCAATTTGTGCTTAATCGTAGCTATAAGCCTTTCTGCTAGCGATGCTTGGGTCTTGTTGCGAGTAATCACCTGTTTTACACCCACTTCCTTAAAGTAATTGTGCACCCATTTATTGTCAAATTCCGGGCCTCCATCAGAGCGAAACACATCAGGTTTTCCTTTTCTAAATATGGTTCTCAATGCTGCGACCATTTCCACCCCCTTTAGGGTTTTTAAAGGGTGAGTGTAGCCATACCTTGTAAAGACATCAATGGCTACAAGAAAATATCGGTAGGAATCGTTGCTATCACGCAGTTTGACCAAATGGGCGCTATCAGCATCGAACTGATATTTTTTTTTGGCTGCTACAACGCGTAATTTGCGCTTGGGTGCAGGGGATTCGTTGTATATAGTATACGTTTCCTCACCCTCCAAAAATTTTTCCACATCATCAAACTTTATTCCTTTAGTTTTGGCTTCTTTGTACAATTGCCGCGCCGTTCCAAATCCAGCTGGGTGAGAAGGATCATAGTAAATCTTTTTCAGAAACCTCTCGGTTGCCATAATGCTTTCCAATCAGGCTCGATTTTTCTCTTTTGACCTTGGACGGGAATGCCTGGTGGTGGTGGAACTCGCTTGCTCCCACTGCGTTCAAGTCTTTTTTTGTTTTTTTTGGGTGAGGTTTTAGGCGCAGCTCGTGCATTTGTAGTCTCGGGAGAAGGAGCGGGGGGAGCCGGCTTAGGAGAAGGAGCAGGCTTAGGAAAAGGAGCATCATCAGACTTAGAAGAAGGAGCAGCAAAAGCAGGAGCAGGAGCATCATTGCCGGGCTCAGAAGCGTTGAAACTAGGAAAGGCGCCATGATCACTGCCGGAAGGGGTAAGTGTCGCAGCAGCGGCAGCAGCAGCTCCTTCCCCCATACCATTCTGAATGGAAGTGTAGCGCTCAAATGGGATAAGGACCATTTTCCTCATCATGTAGTAAGGCTTAAAAGTTGCTCTTTTACCAAGTGAAAAGTGTCAATTATCCTTCCTTGGTTCTTGTCGATCAATTGGGCTCTCACCTTTACGCTTTTATTTTTATCACCAATTTTTTGGAGTAGCCTTTTGTTTTTTTGTACTTCCCTTTTAGCTTTTGGACTCAAGGGTAAATGGAGTAGGTTCCATGCTATTTCACTTATCATTTTTACTTGCTCATTTGTGGCGGTGGAAAGTAATGTCTCAGCCTGAATTTTGCTTGGAGTCGAAAGAAACAATGATAAAAATGCTCCTTCCTTAGATAGTGACATGACTCAAGTTAAAGCCCAGCTCGTCGTCGTCGTCGTCGTCGTCGTCGACGTTGTTGTCGTCGTCTATTTTCCTCCCACCAGGTCCGTCACACTCATCTAGCGAAAAGGCAGCAAAGCTGTTTGGTTCACGTGCCCAGTGAATGTGATGGCGTCGGGATAAGTTTACGCTTCTTTGTAGGCCCTCTACACGTGACGTAAGTTGGGATACTTGAGCCTTGTACTCGCTCACTTTTCCAACAAGCTTTAGTATGGTCTCCACTGAGTAAGTAACGTCCAAAAGTTTTCTTTTAGCCAGGTCGCATTTAGGTGAATGGAAGGCATGCTCTACGGCAGGGATGTCATCCTCACGCCAAGAGTGTATTTTGATCCCGCAATGAAAGCACTGCACCCAATCTCCAACGCCTGTGTAAAAGAACCCGTTCCTGCAACAGGCAAACTTGGATAGGAAAGGATGAATCCAATGCCTAAAACTATCCAATCGGCTCTCATAGTCAGCCATGGATGGGTGTAAGGGAGCCATGTTGCGCTAATTATTATTATTATTCAATGTAAACCACAGGGTTCTCTCCAGGGAAGACGCTAGTCCAAAGTTTCAAGTCGGAATGATTTCGTGGTGACAGATCAACGATTAAATAGCCCCAAGGCTTGCTGGTCGCATCTTTGTACGCTTGGCGGAGAAGTCCTCCCATACCCATTTGAGCATCCAGTCGCGATATTTGTAATACATCTCTAGGGTTTTTAAACAGCACGTTGTAATGCGTGTTTAGATTGATAGTTCTGCTCGATTTTCCTTGGCAGAATACATTTTGACTCAAGTAAATCACAGTCAGGTTTTTGTGGTGGCTCCCTTGAGTAAACAATCGCTCTGCCTCCTTGTTGTTCACTACGTCATGCATCAAATCATCTATCACCCAAACAGCAGGCTTTCCACCCGCATAGCTCATTAGGTCATTGGGCAGACCCTGAATAAATTCCACGTCGGAGGAGGAGGCCATATCATTAAACGCCTCTTGCCAAATGCCGTAAAAGTAAAGCACTCTTTCAGGTGGTTGGCTAAACATGGTCGATCTGTTCTTTAAAAGTCTTTTAACAAAAAAGGATTTTCCACACCCAGTGCACCCACTCAAACAAACAGTTGTTGGGGTCTGGAAAAAGGCCTGCGGAACATCCACTACAGTCTTCATCACGGCAAATCTATTTTCAGCAAGTGGTTGTAATCTTTTCTTATAGCCTCCCACATCGCTCCGAGAAAGTTGTTCCCGACATGGTGTTTCGACTCAACGAAAGAGGCAACTTTTTTAGTCAAACCGCATGACCATATACGCTCATTTGACAAGCAGTAAACCAAAGGCGCCTTTTGAGTGCTTTGGAGAAATTCTCTTACTTGCCTGTTTGTTTTCAGTTTAAGTAAGCAGATCTGGCGCATTACTTTCCCCATTTCCTCATACCACTCACTTTTTACTCGAATGTCTTTCAACACAGAGCGAAGGTACTCGGCGTTGGAGTAATAAAGAACCTTTCTTAATTTTTGCTCTTCGCCGTGAAACAAACAAAGAAGGTAGGAATACAGCTGCTCTGCGTTGGCGAACATGTACTCCCCCCACCTCAAGGTGCATGGGTACTCCAAAGATAAAGGATCTGACTTGTCAAACCAGCAAGTTCCGTCCTCCCCCCAGGGACACAGCACCATGTCCAAACACCGTGTCGATACACCATCGGGCAAAACTTCACGTTTACAGTAAAAGTAGCTAAAGCCATTGCGGGCTTGCTCGTAGGTGTAAATGGTGTTATTCCTCGCTCTGAAACTGCGATTCACCGCTGATCTCGATTTGCCAGTTTGCAACACCGAAGCGTACAGATCAAAGACATTATCTAATCCTCTTTTACTAATCCCCTTCGAGCTAAACTTGACCTTGTCTTCATTTTTCAAAATGTAGGTTTTACTCGATAAGCAAAGAAGCTCCTGACCCTCAGCTTCCAGTTTAAAGGCACCTGGTTTTCTCTTGTCTCTTTTCCTGTGAGTATCGCAACATTCTCGAGGAAACCATACGGGATCCAAATCATCGGAGCATCGATCGTATATTTCATCCAAAAATTGTTTTTTTACCTCTGGGCGAACAGATTCTTGCAATGTTTTGGTGCTTATCGCAAAATAGAGACTGTCAGTGTCTGTCTCTCCCAAAGAAAAGTTACCTCTCCCAAGGTAATGATCAATACAGCCGTAGTAAAATTCCAGCATTCTTTTCTTGGCGTATTGCAAAATGAAAAAGCCCAAGTAAATGGGAAGATCTAGCACAATTCGCCGTTTCGCCATCTCGATCTCAAAGTAATTTTCTCCAAGTTCTGTCATTTTACGGTAAAGGGGGCTGTTCGCTTTCATCATCACTGTGTTTTTGTTGTTGGAATATATCACAGATTTGTGTTTCTCCTTGTTAAGAATGCAGCCCCCATAGGCGGAATTCCCGAGCAATTTCATTGTGTCTGCAATAATGGCTTGAGAAGGGTCACTGTCTCCTTTTAATCTAGCCTCCGTCACTTCGTTCACAAACGTGCTAAAGCACGCGGCCTTGCAAAACTCCACCACTTGGTAAATATGCGTCACTTTCAACCCCATATCCAAGTACCACTTCAGCAAAGGAGTGGCTAGCAATAGTCGCTTGGCGTGAATGCCAGAGACCAGTAACTTTCGCGGTTTCTTTGAAATATCAAAGCGCTCGCAGTGTGCTTGCATGTGCTCGCCAAACGCTTCGTAAGGCACTTTCGTCGTGCAAAATAAAGGACACATCTCACCAAAGTATGCCCTGGCTTCATCAGAGTCATCGACCGAAATATCGACCTCTACCATTCCAAATATCCCCTCGGATTGCACTGCATTCAAAATCTCCTCTTCGGATACTTTTGACGGGTGCTTGGAATAAAACAATGGAAGGTAGCTTTTCAAAAAAGCTTTCCACTTAGGATTTGTCTTCACTTCTTTACGAATCCGACACTCCCAGTAGTTTCTCACTTCGTAGCCCCATTCTTTCAAGAGTTCTTCTCTTTCTATGGTCCGTTTCAGCTTTTTCAATCTCGCTCTCTCACCCATCTTACCGCTCATGCAAGGGCAACCGTGAAAGTAGCACCCCGATACTTCTATGATAAGGTTTTTGCCATTCTCCAGTTTGTTGCGCGAAATGCCATCCACTAAAAAGCTCCCTATCCTCACTTCCTTGCCGTAGTTGCATGCGTGCTTAATTTCCAAGGAAGGATCCTGAAAATTCAACCAATCCATCCAGGCATACATCAACATATGTCTCTGGATCTTCTCAGGCTTAAAGTCGCGATCCCTCTCCCGTCTAATGTAAAATCCCGTAGGCATCTCCTGTCCGATGGCGTACAAATACAGGGCATTGCAATCATACCCCATGATCTTTTCCACTTTCAATTCCGAGCCGGGTCTCAAGAAAGTCTCGCCGGCTATCAGTCGGCGGTTGAAAATAATGGAGGGCCCGCCAATGATATTTCTGCTAATCACCGCATACAGGTCTCTATGCTCGGGAGAAATCTTGCAGAAAAAGCTTCCATGCTCATTCCCCGATTGGTAAAGCATCTTTCGCGCGCTTCCAGGACAACTGATTGAATTCTTGAACACATCAATACCACGACTATGGTAAAAATCCTGCAGTTTGGAGGTGGCCAGACAAAATGGCAACGTATCGTTGTTATTATAATACACAAGGTAATCCCGTAGTGTTTTCATTCCTTTCTCCCTCCAAACCTGTTGCATCTCCTCATATTCTTCTTTGGAAATATTGGAGTTTTTCAAGGTGGAATAAAAAGCCTCATGCGGCGGTAGTTGAGTGTCATTCAATTTATCAGCACTGGTAAGGTATTCGTATGGAAAGTATTTCTTTGACAGCTCGCCGTCCACCCCAAACGCCGTGAGAAACTGGGCATAGGAACAGCCAGGCGCTAAAAAATTGGCAATGTCCATAAATTTCAAGCGCTCGTTCTGAACCACAAGATAGCTGTTATTTCGCTTGGCTACGAAATTTTTCCTATCGTTGAAATTCATGTGCTTAAAGAATAGTTCCTTCACCAAATTAATGTCGTAATTCGATGAATTAAACCCAAACACAGGCAACACACTCATGTAATCCTCAAATTTCTCCTTCAGCCTCACAAGGTATCGGTGCATTACTTTCTTTGAGCGGTTCTCGTCCACTTCGGTTTCAACAAACCGAGCTTCTTCTAATTCTCCATCCTCCTCCTCCTCCTTCTCCTCCTCCTCCTCATGATCCTCCTCCTTGTCCTCCTCATGATCATAATCATCATCATTGCTAGCATCATCCATAGTTTCAGGTACCTGCCAAAATGCCAACTGTCGTTCCAACTCCAAAGTCACCTTTTGCCATTTTTGTTTAGCAAGGGCAAACGATGTTTCTTGCAATAAATGCAAGTAAGAAAACATGCTCCCTAGCAGCTCATCAAGGTTTTCCTCCACAAAACACAAAGGCTCTGTGTAGCCCTCAATATTCGAACACACACTCACAGAAATAGGTTTGTGGTTTTGCACCCAAACTAACTTTTCTGAATTCTGTTCGTGTGTCGTGGCCAATATCGACTCAAAATCAAATGCAGCAAACCACGAGAATGTAATATCATCGCTGCATATCCCAACGTCTTCCAGGTCTTCGAAAACGGTCTTGCTCGGGCAGTAAACTCCCCCACGAAGCTGGAATTTCGTCTGCGCTAAGCAAACCAACCGATGCCTTGTCAAGTCGGTTTTGTGTTTAAATATCCGCTGACATGTTTCACACTCAAACTTTTTGGCAAAGCTTTTAAAATCCGAAATATAGCTCAAGTGATCCTCATAAAGGTTCAAATACAACACAGAATTAAACTTTTCATGCGATAAATATCTCACAAGCACGGCGCCATTGGGTTGTAAATCATATACCTGTAAACAAACACTAAAACACTGCTCAAAATCGGAAAACTCCTCCATGAGCAAGCCTTTGTATAAAGCCGGGTCTTCGTCCAAGGCTACATTCAAAACACTTTCATTGTATTGCCGCCATTCTCTATACAACCTCTCTGCAAAGGTGTCTAAATGTTCAAATTCGCAGCCCATATGCAAGGCCAAGGCCCGAAAGGCACAAAGTTTGTCTTTAATCGGATATCGATGTCTGGAATTGGGTTTGGTATCCAAAGTAATCACACTTGTCTTTCGGCGGAGATAATCCGGGCAAAGACCGCGACCTAACGGCCAATTGGTTAGTGTTACAAAGTAGTTTACATTCAAAACCATCACAGGCTTCCATTTGGAATTAGGCCTCATTTGCCTAATGAGCTCATCAACGTCCAAGTTAATTAATCGCTCTTTCAACTTATCAAAGTCCTTGTGTTTGGATATGTACATTGGTTCATCAAATAAAGACGCGTTCGAAAAAGGGACAAAATAACGATATTCTCCCGTCTCGCTATGCCTCAATAAAATACCTAAAGACACATCAATTTTACAAGTCTGGTCTAATTCAGTAGACATGCTATCCACTTGACTTTCAAACACAGCCGGAGTCAAATCATCCACTGGAAAGTTAAACACAATGGATAAATCACCTCTTGCGTGATTCCGTAACACATGGCCTCTATTTGCATTAAACACCTCTTCCATAGCGGGATCATCAAAGGGCGAGTTTTCAGGATCCCAAGGCTCTGGTTGAAGTTCGCCGCCTCTTCCATGCAGTCGACCTCGGTGTAAGTAAAGAGCACGTCTATTTGCAAATTTTTCATCACACGTACGACACCTATAGGTCCTGTTGTGAAGACGAGCGTGATGAATGGCATCGGCTTTGGACAAGGGCTTGTAGCCGCAATCTCCACAAGGCTTTAGGCGAAGTTTGCAAGTCACCTCATGCCGTTGACAATTATACTTGCGCTTAAATGGCTTTTCGCAATACTGACACAAAATAAAACGGGGTGGTTTCTGTAAGGAAAAAAGAAAGATTATAAAATAAAAAATCAATTTCTCAATAACGTATGACTTTTATTTTCTTAAGTAAAGTATTTACTTTTCCCATATGTATGTTTTCCTTATCCTCCTCCTCCTCCTCCTCCTCCTCCTCATGATCCTCCTCCTCCTCATGATCCTCCTCCTCCTCATGATCCTTCTCATGTAAGATTTTAGAAGCCTTATCATCAACCATCACCACTTCATCATCATCATCATTGCCATAATCCATTTCTTCCTCAGGAGCAAAGGAAAGGGAAAAGCACTTCCCCAAATTATGCATGGCAGAAGTCTTGGAATTAGATTCAACCATTAATCCGCATTTGTCACAAAGCTCCTAAAATATAAAAAAATAAATTGTAGAGCCACTTTCAACATTTTTTGTATTTTTCAGAAAAAAATCAAGACAGGAATTTTACCTGAGCTCGCGACTGGAATGTCTCATCAACCTTCACAGCCTCCTCCTCCTCCTCCTCCGCCACCACCTCCTCCGCCGCCACTACCTCCTCCACAACGCCCTCCTGCGGCGCCAGCGGCGGAAGTACAACAGACTCTCTTGAACCCTCGTCGCATGATGAAATGGGACTGTAAAGCACTGAACCAGCCAGGGGCACTTGAACCACCCCCTTCTTCTCCGCGTTCACTTCAAGTGGTTTCTTCCCTGTACCTTCTCCCCCAGAAAATGTAGTTTGTTCGGCTAACTATTAAATAAAAATATACATTGTAATTCTCATCTCTTAGTTATATTTTTTAAACAGAATATTCTACTAAAGCCTAATAAAGCCCGAAGTTACCTGCTGTTCCAAGGCATTCAATATATCCAAATCGCTTGGTACATTGTCCATTTTATCTATTCCATACTCCTCAATAATGGACTGTAGTGTGGGAGCCTCAATCTCTGTAGTGTGGAAATCAATCTCTGATATATCCAGCGGAATAGACAAATCTAACGGTGACAAATCCCCCTCTTCAGGTACACTCACAGGCAAATGAGCCGGTAAGGGTGCAGCAGCAGCAGCAGCAGGAGCAGCAGGAGCAGCAATTGCACTCAATTCATGAGTAGTCGTTGGAAGCTATAGAGAAAAAAAAAAAAAAAAATTCACTCTAATCAACTCACTGTAATCAGTTCTTCACTTTTCACTAATGCAGTCAATATAAAATATAAAAATAGCTCACCATACAAAAAGTACTCCTCTCCCTATTAGCTGCTTCCATCTACAATATCATAACATAGACATAGTAAAAATAAAATCACAACAGTATTCCCAAAAGGCATAATTCCAAGGTCGTAATTCCAAACTCCAGGGGCACTCACTTGTCGTAAATAAGCCATTTGTCCTTGAACATACTTATGCCGCTCTATTCCTCGTTCAAGAGCCCAAAAGTATAATTGCACTGCATCGGAAAATTGAGTAACTTCCTCATACGTAACTTCTTCCATGGTCAAATGTTTTTTTCAAATTAATCACGCGCTCTTTTTCCACCATATATATATATGTACAATGTAACATATGACCAACTCCACCTGGTGAGGTAATGAGGCAATACATTTCGCTGGGTTTATTTAAAGAAAGATCGAGCGTCGCCCGACTCAAAACAAACAGTCTCCTCAACGCAATGGGTCCATACAGATATAGATATCTCAATCGCATTCGAAATGCGCAGAAAAAAAAAGCCATGGAAAACCCACGTAGAACACTACAAATTCTGCAAGAATTCATACGCGATAACGCAGGGGTTCAATTCAACATCTGCAGTGGAGATAAAGCAAATGCTATAGCAAATGCTTGCCTATCAAACGGGGAAGAGTGGCGCCCTGTTAAAAGCGCAGGACTCAAAATTCTATTCATTAAAAAGGATACCAATTTCATCTCACATAGAGCCTTCCACGACTTCGGAACACACTATAAACTTGTGCTAGTGCAAAAATTATTCAAACAAACCAAAGAGTTCTTTATTCCTCCTGGAACCTTTTTGGAATATACAGGATTTACCAATGAGTGCCCATTCAACTCAGCAATCATATTCATCGTCACATTAAAGACCAAAAGATTGAATAATTTCAACGCAGCTGAAGTTCTCCCCGTCCTCTCGACAGGAAATACATGCTCACACAGTCGATTAATGCTAATGTTCAGTCAAAGAAAGGAAGAATACCCAGATACACTCATTTCACACCAATACCCGGACGATTGGAAAATACAACTCAGAAGGCAGGGAAAAAGCCATGTGTCCTGTTACTGCGGAAAACAATTCCCATTAGACGATATGGATATATGGGATGACAACTGCTGTGACGATCTTAATCTAAAGCACATATTTCTAGCATTTGAAACGCCATTCTACCCTCACACAATTTGCGCACGTTGTCATTGTTGTTTCGAATCAAATAGCAAAAGTAATTTATATCTACCAATATCCACCCCATACCCATCCACGTCAAATGACACTAACTAAAAAGCGCAAAGGATGCACCCAAAAAGGGCCCGAGATTAACGTAGGACTTTATACGCTTTATACGTATGTGCTTTATGCTATATACCCAATTCAAATGGATAAACCATGTTCAAATAAAGGATTTCTATACACTTCATCTCTTGTTACACACCATCTCTTGTTACACACCATCTCTCGTGTACCCTCTCACCTCCATCCATGTAACAGCCCAACAAAAGCATACAATCACCCATCCAAACACCCCCTCTTCCCCACCCTTATACACACTTAATCCCCAAGTACATATACATAGGCAAAGACACCAATCTCTCCCCTCTCTTTCCCCACCCCTCTCCTCTCCACACCACCACCACCACCACCCTCTCCCCCACCCATATCCCCCTACCAACGCGCTACGCGCGCCCACGCGTCTCTACTGCGTCTACCGCGCGCCCTCTCACCGCGTCTACCGCACGCTGCCTGCCGCGCCGCGCGCCGCGCGAGAAAATGAGTAACCTGTCAATCAAATCGACCAAAATCTCTACCATTTCCTACCATTACTCACAAAATCTCGGGTTGACGGTGGTGAGTACTACTACTTATCCTCAAGACGGGTGAATAATCTCCTATTTTACTGTTTATAACATTACCAGTAAATGAATCTTACAGTTGTAAGCCCTCAGACCTGATTCACAGTCATATGGGAATGGTCTTCAGATAGCATAAGCAAGAGGATTACATGACGGATGGGTCAGGGTGTGAGGACATAGATAGGACTAATCACGTTGGATGCTGGAAGCCCGTTCTCCACAAGGTGGAGGGCGGAGGAATCCACAGGTTTTAGCCAAGTGGATTCCCTAGCCTGGAGAAACAAGGTTGGTTCGAGATTTATTTCACCTCTGCCCACCAGATGTATTAGATTTGAACAGTTTCTTATCATCCATTTGATCCAAAGTTATTTAAATGTCAGTTTTGAATGACTCCAGTTGGGGACTACTTTGTTTCAAACCAAGGGGTGTCTGGTTCATGTAACTATCCACATGTCACCGTGCACGACGTGAGCCAATCAAAACGCAGCTTTGGGCAGAATAGAATATTAGTGAACATTTGATGGAACTGTGCCACTCACTGTGTTTATATACTAACTTCCGGTTACCATGTGAACCGCAGGCTTTATTACCTGATGTATGAGGTATGAGCGCCAATGCTGTAGCCTATGCCATTCCATATTACCCACTAGAAAGGTATGATGAAATAGCATAGGCAACTACAGTACATGGGTGTAATGATAACCCCCACTGCCCCCATGCACCCCCTGTACCTTCTAGAATGATCTAGACTGGTGTAGAAGATTGTGTAGGGTATTAGGCATAGTTAGGCTGGATGAGTGGCCAGAGATGAGAGACTCCATCTACTGGCTCAACCACAAACTATTGATTCTCTTTCCCGCTCGAAAACAACATACTCACAGTATAGCGCAGTTGTATTGGCAGCAATCTGTACATGAACTCACAATATATTTATTTTATTTATTTATCTATAAACATGTGTACAGCGCTCATACCAGCAAGCTGTTCATAAGCGCTTTAAACATAATGGTTATAATGAGAAGAGGAGTAAAAGTTAGAATGATAAAATTCCAATTAATAGATTAGTTGTAAAAGATATCACAGAGAGATGAGTTTAAAGTGAAATCTCATTTGTACATTACGATTACCATTTAGAGTACCTTTTATAATCACAATATCTCTTATCTTAGCCAATCAGCTTTGAAGAATCTTTTGGAAATTTTGACGAAATTTGGTTATAAATGATGGAATTTGGGAGACATTTCATAACATTTGAAAGACTTCACAATACTGATTTCAGTTCAAGTACTGAAGACTTGCATCCCTTCATGAAATATGAACATTTGAACAAAATCTTTTCGAAAGCAAAATAAAAAGATATTTAAGAAATTTGGTTGTTATAAGTGTTAAAAGTGATCTAATACAAATACTGAAGACTGGTATCCCTGATGGACCATTGCACTAGGGACGCCTAAGTTACGCCTGACAGTGCTTCCCTGGAACTAGTGCTACAACTGGCCTATAGCCGATAGTGGCTAGTACTATAGAAGACTGAAGCACCCAATACAGCAGGCATCTACTGATGCTACTCCCTGATTGCATACAGTCAATGAGCCACACTCCCCTCAGTGTAAATACAAACTCTAGCCAACGTCTCCCATTTACTTCTTTTTCTTCATTTCTCCAACTCAACTTCTTTGCTTTCCCCAAGATGTCTCTTCATCCTAGACTATCCCTGCTTCTGTCTGTATCTCTCTTTCTATCCATCCTTCCCTCTTTCTCCCCGTCTGTATTATCTCTCTTTCGCTTTCTCTGTTCTCATCCCTTTCTCTTCTATCCCAGTCTTTGTTTCGTTCTCTCTCTTCTTGCCTCCCTCTCTCTCCTGTTTTCGTCCTTCTATTTGTATTGCACCTAGATAGTATCCAATTTTTCTTCCTACTTCTCTTGTCCCCCTTCAGGCCTTCCTTCTAATCAACTTCCCATCTTATCAAGGCATGCACCTTTAACTGCATACACTTGATACAGACCCTGCTAGCTCTGAGTGTATACAATATTCATGTCAAGAGTTGATTACACTCACAAGTCTTATAATCCAATACTGTGGACATATAGAAGCAGAATTTAAAGCACCCCACAGAAAACCTGTAAGTGACAGAAAGTTACATTCCAATATCATAACTCCAGTTGCAATGTGGAAGTGGAATAACTGACACTTTCAAATACTTTAGAAAGAGTTAATATAAGTATCAAATAATCTTCCACGTTAGTACATCCTTCTCTCCCACTTATCAAATAACAAGCCCAAACATGGACAAGTGCATATAAACCAGCCAGTAGAAATGCTGCACCTCACCTCAAAAGCTCCAGCTGAAAGAAACCCATAAGTTCCAGTTATTTACACTCTTTATCAAAAGAGTTAATATACTCACATAATAACTGCCAAA
Organism: Sthenelais limicola; assembly: GCA_942159475.1. Lineage (NCBI taxonomy): Eukaryota > Metazoa > Annelida > Polychaeta > Phyllodocida > Sigalionidae > Sthenelais > Sthenelais limicola. The sequence goes on along the minus strand of OW804097.1, from coordinate 61,024,182 downwards.
AGCCAATCTTAGCCTTGGAATAATCTAATTATTTAATGCACTCCCAACCCATACATGCTGCATAAAGCCACCAAATTGAAAAGCCTGCCCATATAAATGTTTAGAGAACTGGGAGTTATTGGGTTATTGAGGGGCACCCATTGTGGGGCTGGCTCCCACTCCATCTGGTCATACACTAACAAGCCAGGATGCGGTCACGGCACCAATGTACGCCAAGGCCCTTGTTGGCATAACACAAGCACACTGGGAAAGCCCTGCGGGTATAGGGAGGGCAGAGGGAAGGAGAAGGTGCAGGAGAAAGTGGTGATAGAGAAAAATGGAGGAGAAAGAGGAGCAGGGGAAGGGGGAGGTAGAGGAGGTGGAGGCAGGGGAGGTAGAGGTGAAGGAGGGCAGGAGGAAAGGAAGAGAATGTGAAAGAGAAAGGAGAAAGGAGGAAGAAGAGGAGGAAGTGGAGGGGACGATGGAGAAGGAGGACAAGGAGGAGAGGGAGGAGGTAGTGGAAGAGGAGGAGGCAAAGTAAAGGTAGAGGAGGTAGAGGATGGGGTCGAAGAGGGGGTGGATGTGAAAGAAGGTGGAGGAAATAGAGGAGTAACAGGAAGAGGGAAAGGGGAAAGGCAGGATAATGTGGAGGAGGAGGTAGGAGAGAAAGAGGTGGAGGAAGTGGAGGAGGGAACTGGAGAAGTTAGAACAGGAAGAACAGGAGGAGGTGGAAATGAGGAAAACAGGAAGCATGAGGAGATGATGGTGAAGGAGAGATAGTATGATGAGGCCGCCCTGACCAACATGGCTCTAGGGCTTATGATAACATGGACGTACAAGGTTTAAGGTTCAACCCCAGGCCCCTTGGTGCAGGCTGTGAACACCAGAGGGCAGCTAGAGTTGATATACAAGGGGGAAAAGACTAATTGGAATTATAGCATAACATAAGGACGTGTGTGAAAGCTCTTTTGATCTAATACTTTTGGTGAAGTCACCAGAAAATGTACATTTGGTAGCTCTACACATTCATTAAATTCTGCTAAATTAGTTTAAAAAATGATAACTACTAGGTAAATCTGAGTATATTTCGTATTGCATTGATTTAAAGTATCTACTTGGTTAAATTCAACTTTATTTTGAACCTCATTTTTTAACAATTGGGTTATTTGAGAGGTGAAAAAACAAAATGTAAAACGTCAATGTCCTCCTTATAATACTTGGTCTAGTAATTGGATATTTATTTGACGCGATTCCTCAGAAACATTGTCCAATAAATATTTATTTACCAGCACCTCGTTCCATTCTGTGTAGAGGTGGCCATTCCCTAGCTGGACCATGATGGAGGACTGGAATGCACACACCTCCAGCCTTTGATGAGCTATGCACCAATCAATTGTCAGTTATTCATTCTCTCCCCCCCCCCCCAACCTCCTTCCCTCTCCCTTTAACTCCTCTAGAAGGAAAGCAGTCTGTTTATAGGTCACGTGACTGCACCATCTTAGACGACGTCACTTCCGGCGGCGGTGGGACCAGTGGTACCCCCAGGCGGTGACCTTGGGCAACAATCAGGAGTCAGTGTTTGTGTAGCGTCTGTGTGTAAACCTGAGTGTGGAGGTATTTTATACAGAGATTCTTAGCTCTTTCATGCTAATAGTCTATATTTAATATAGGAAAGTGATGAGAGTATATATCAAATGCGTTGAGATACATTTAAAAGTATTCATATTGACTAATAGATACCAGGTTCGTAGTCTTCAGCCATGATAAACATAAAGAATTATTTAAGGACTTTCAATATCAGGTTTGCATTTTTTCAAGGACCTTAAAAACGAAGAAAAAAACACTCGATATACAGTGACGATTTTGATATCTTTGAATTACTTCAGGGATGGGAGTCAACCATCTAACATGAGGTAAACTAGGAGTAAAATGGTGCATTCTGGTGACATAAATTTATGTATCAAATCTATTCATTATTCCAATGGAATGGCTTTTGTACTTGTTTGAAATACATCACTGGTGTACGATTTCCAACGCTTTTTGTACAAAATGCAAGGACCTTAAGACCTTCAAAAACTAAAATAAAGTCCAAGGACTTTCAAGGGTTTCAACTATAGATAATGAAAATACGACGGTTTTAGTAGTAGCCTTTGACGTGAATCTTGTTTCCATATCTATGTCTATAGCTTAGAATAGAATGAAAGTAAAATCCAAAATATCAAAGATATTTCATACAGTTACATCATAAAGTCTGGCCATCTATGTGCTACAATTTTGAAAGAGGCATTATACCTTCCTGTCGTCTCTCATTCATTTTCCAAGGGGAAACTAAGAGACAGGGCTGCCATAGTCAGCCCCATAAAGCCATTTCACAAAATGCGATGGTTTCATCTGACGCATTTCAATCCGAGTTCCGAAATCGTGCCCCATTGTTTCAATTCATTATTATAAAATCTGATTAAGATCGGCTCCAAGAACATCTCACTTTTTAAATCTTTTACCTATAAATTATCAAATTCCAATTCGATCAACCTGATTGACAGTCATCCGATTAGAAATCGCGGTTGGTGGGGTATAGTTGCTCCCTAGTACAAAAGGATGCGAGGAATTCAATAGGTTTTGCGGTATTTTCTAACAAAGGATTTTTGCTAGCTGAGGGAGCACTGTTTCATATGTATAGTATTTGTAAATGCAATAAAGTAGTCACATTGTCCCACCTACACATCGACTTCTTTAAGCACTATTATGAGCAGCTCAGAGAAGGCTAAAAGCGCAGCTTCTTATAAAAACCTGCTAGAAGGTTCTAGAAGGTTGAAGAATGTTCCGGAAGCAGGCCAGGTATAGGCGGGATTAGACCACGTGGCACCTGACGCTTCTCACAAGGCATTATGGGTAATATTTATAACGGAGAAGGTTAAAGGCCGCTTTAATATCGCTCAGGAAGGTCACACATGGATAGAGTGAAGGTCAAACTAAATATGAGCTGACGGGTAGGCTCTCATAGATGTGAGGCTCTTTTTATATATTTTTTTACTTAACTATTTTTTGATAATGCTTAAGGAGCAGGTCGCCATAAAATGAACAATCGGAAGCTCTACACATTTAGTTACAACAAATTCTGTTAGATTAGGCTGAAAATGACAGATGATACTAGGTATATCTTAGCATATTTCACTGCATGGTGTCACTTTCTGACGACTTCCCCTGCTTAGTACTTTGGGATCAATACAGCAATATATTCTAAACGTTCACACATATATAATATATATTACCATAGAGAACCTCTCTCTTCTCTCCCCTCTCTTTCACTCTCTTGTATCTTCATTTATGGAAATATTTTTAGAGGTGTTCTGCTATGATTGTGATGCCAAATGGACGCCAACAGAACACGCTGGCACGGGCTTACTCACACCTCCACTAAGAGGAAGGATTTCTCCCATACATCTGAGACGGTGGAGTCTATATAATCCAGCTCTGATCACATACCAGACAGAGGACAAGCCAGACTCACCCTGCAAATGAGTGAAGGACACCATATGACTCCCTATATTACTTATGGAGCAGGCAAGGTAGGGTTCAGGCGGTCTTAAAATAGGACATGCCATTTCATCTATTATTAGAATTAATTTGTCAATATACTGACCATATAATTTATCAGAATATTGAAGAATAAGTGATGAGAAATCATTGTAATATTGCATATGTATTGGACTCGATTCTCCGAAGTGGCCATCTCTGTTTATCCCATTCTCGTTTCATATCTGGTCGTCAGGGCATCGCTTCCCTCTCTCCACCCCGTATGCAACCGGCCATGGCGTCAGCAAATGTACAATCCGCCTTTACCAATCATCCCAAATTTAAGATTTAAGGCAAGAATGAGGTTCACAATATAGTCCAACATAATCGAACAGACGTTTTCCAATCAAAGCAATCCCAAACACGAGATATACCTGGTATAGATATAGATAGAGCAGCCCATTGTAATCTTCTGACACCCCTCCCCCTAATTTCCCCTCCCCCTCGTCCCTCTCTCTTTTTCCCTCGCTCCTCTCCCCCTCTCCCTTTATCCTTCTCTCTCATCCTCACACACCCTTTTCTCTCTTTCCCTATGAATCCTTTGAAGTATGGGATAATAAGAAACTTAAATATAACTCCAGAGTTGGTCACAACTTCATTCCCATTGTCATCACAGTAGTAGATATAAACATTACAGGTATACTGTAACTAGGGTAGGGGGTCATATCAGGTGGTGGTCGAGGCTGACTTTGGGACGACCTTGTAGCGTGGAGGAGAGGCTGGATGCCTGATTTACTAATCAGCACCTGGCGTGTGGCATGGAGGGTAGAGACATGCATACATGTATACATGGCCGCCATTGACAACATGCATGTAGAGAACATGTAGAGAGCATGTGAGGTGCATAGGAGAGCAGGGGTCAAATGCAGGATACAGAAGGTGATAGGCAGGGAGGGATAGAGGGAGGGGCTAGGGGCGGAGGTGGAGTAGGGGGAGGCTGATGAGGTGGAGGTGGATGGGAAATAAGGGGTAGAAGAGGAAGAAGGAGAGGAGGGGGAAGATAAGGAGAAGGAGGAATAGGAAGAGGAACAGGAGGAGGAACAGGGGGAAGAGGAAGGAGAAGGAGGAAGAGGATGAAGGAGGAAGAGAGACGAAGGGGAGCAGGGGAGGAAGAGGAAGGAAAGGTGGGGAAGGTGAGGAGAGAGGTCGAAGAGAAGAAAGGAGAAACATGACGGAGGAAAAGGACGAGGAGGAGAATAGAGAAAAGTACATTCATAGTTAGGGGCAATAGAATGAGACCTAGAATAAGGATGGAACCTCAGATGGGAATATTGCATGCATTAAGCTGGAGGTAAATGTAGGCAGGAAGAGGAGGAAGGATTTACTCCATGAGCCTAATATGTGGATTAAAGGGTGGGAGGATGTACATATAAGTATATTGCATGGGAGGGTTGGGGCTGGGTAGGTAGGGGGAGGAGGGACTAGGGTGTAAGGGGGCATACAGAGCGGGGCATTGCATGTGGGGTGGATGCGGTAAAACACTGGATAGGGGAGAAGCAGGGGCAAACTGGACACAGGACATAGAGGTGATGGATGAATGGAATGAAAGAGAGAGAAAAAGGAAGAAAGGAAGTAAGCAGGGAAGGAAAGAGGAAGGGAAGAAAAATAGAAAGAAAAAGGATAGGATAGGATAAGAAGGAATGAAGAACAGCAGAAATGAAGGATAAAGAAAGATAAGAAGAAAAGGTGCCAGGGAAGTACAGACAAAGGCAGAAGAAAATGGGAAAGGAGAGAACCAAGAATTGGTGAATGAGGAGAAATGAAAGAGAAGGAAATATAATGGAGGGTAAAGAAAAGGATAAAGGAGACTGTGACACTGGGCAAATAAAACTAAAGAAAGAAAAGAGACATCAGAGAGAATGAAGAAACATAGAAACAGGTACATGTGGAGAAAGAGGACTGGGGTAAGAAGTATAAAAAAGAAGTAGAGGGAGAGATTGAGGGGGAGACAAGGAGGGGTAAAGAGAGATATACATGGTTAGGATGAATGAATGGAAATGATTGATATATATGAAAATGTCAGATAGGCTAATATGTAGCTAAATGGATGATGAGAATGAGGGCAACATAGGAAATAACCATACATATATGATACCATATAGCAAATAGCCAGTGGGTAGATGGGTAAACAAATAGAGGACTCAGAAAGAGAAAATATTAGTTGATGATGAAATAGATATAACATAAATATACAGTACAAATGATGGTAGCTCTCAGCATAACTACACAAGATATGGCAGCAGACAGATATATTTCATCATTCATGACGTAACACCATCTGCATGGCCCGACCCAGGGTTTCATACATAGGGTCAGGGCTTCAGAAAATGTACAATTGGCAGTTCTAGACGTTTGGTAAATTCTGAATAAGTAGTCCGAAAAATGATAAATAATAGCTATATCTGACCTATGGTCGAATCTATCGTTATGCAGTATTCTCTCAGTGACATATTTTCTTGAGACTTTATCGCAATACTCCTCGGAGTGGAACCCAGTTTTGTGCAGTATTCTCTGTCATATTCTGGAGACGTGATCGCAATACTCCTCCGGGTCAGACATACTTTTGCGCAGTATTCTCTTGAACTGTCCTCATAGGCTCTTAGATTAATGTGTATAAAGCTTAAGATTTACATATATTATAATAATGGAATAATATAGTTTTTGTCACCTATTTGAGTATTCTGACAATCACTGACATCTCTCTCAACCACCAGGCGGCAGTGTGAGGAGGTCAGAGGTCACGTCAGCTGTAGTACCCTGTGTACACATGCGCAGTGATCAGACCTCATTAAGGGACTATATCCACAGGGCGGAGATGTATGTTTGTACACGTGTGTGCTTTGGTCTGCATCAATGGGTAGAGGGAGGAGAAGATGATGACTTTGTCAGAGCGTTGGGCAGAGGGAATAGGGGAGGTGGGAGGGGGTAAGCTGTACAATATGTGATGTTTCACAGAAAAATGAGTAATAAAGTCGCAAAAAAAAGTATTTTGATATATCATCATATCTTAGAAGATGTGGTCAGGCGGATTCTCGCGGATATTAACGATGTTAGAAAAAACGTTTAGGGATGGACAATTACTAGTAAAGTAGCTAATTATTATTCCTTAGAAATGAAGAGATGTATTTAAACAGCGGAATGCACTTTACAGACCTCAAACATGAAAACATTCCTATGAATAGATCTTACGGAAACAAACATTTAAATAACATCAATCTTGCACCTTGAGATTCATTTACCAGTGACACAACTCATTTACCTGCGGTACGCCATATCTATATAAATCTCACATTACCAGGCAATCAGGGATGAATCACAAATTCTCTTATACCCAAGAGAAGAGCAATTGGTGCAGCAACAATAATTGCTCCAATATCTCCAAGTGTCTCTCCAAGTGTCCTAACACACCCCGGTCAGCAAGACCAAACCTCAGCGACATGATCAGCCGCGACAGGTTGTCAGCCGGGAACAAGGCAGTCAGGGCGGGAAGGCAGAATTAAGGCCAGACATGAGAGCTGCTCGTTAACTCACTGATGAGCCAAAACCTGGTAGAAATGTAAAAGCTTTTAGCCAGCAATATCCCTCATCACTGCATTCCATGATAACCCACAATCAGACCTTATGGTCCTCCCCACCCTACCCATGTCTGCAATTGCCCATGGATGTCTGGCGCCCACTGATTTACAGGCTCTGCCTTCCCCTTTTCTCCTCTTTGTCCGTTCACTTATTCCTCCCCTTCCATTTCTACCTTCTTGTTGTTTCCTTCTCTCCATTCTCTCACTCTTCTTTCCCAGCTCCTTCGTGATCTGCTTGCCCTCTGTTTGGTCTTCCCTTTTCTCCCCTCTTCACTCTTTCTCATCCATGGATTTGTATTTGCCCTCTCTCTCTCTCCTCTCTCTCTTTGTTTCTTTTCTCTGTCTCGCCTCTCTCTCTATATCAATTCTCAATTTCTCCTCAATCTCTCTCCTCCTGCTCCTCCCTGTCTCTCTTCCACCCCCGTTACTTTTGTTACGATTGTTACCTTCTCTCCTACCTTGGTCTCCCTCCTCTCTTCCCTCTCTCTCTTCTGCCTCTCTACCTCTCCCCTCATACACTAATGGGAAGCAACAGATCTGATGAAGAACGCTCTGAATGTTTCTATATCCTAGACCTTAGAGAAAAATATACCCTATAATATTGTATCGCATATCAGGATCGGCTGAATATATCACCGACGTTGTAATGCCCCTTCTAAATGAAATAGATCTTAAATCTAAATCTTCTCTCCCTCTCCTCTCTACCCCCCTCTTGCCCCGACATCATCTCTTATCACTGTATTCCATGCTAACTCTCCATCTTCTATAGTGTGCGCCTGGTTACAGCTTTGACTCTGCATATCTGCTTATTCCCCAACCTCTCCCATTCCTCTTACTTTTACCTTTATTTTACCTTTATCCCTGTCTACCTGAGGCAAATTTACTTTGATTAAATCAATCCACCAGTGAAACTTCTATTGATACTTGATTAAGACAAGTGATTTACCTTTGTATAGATATCTGCGCCCATAGATATCAAGACACAGGCTGTTTGTGCCCATAGATGAATGGATGGGTCTGGGCTATTGATAGGGGCGTAATGACTGGGGAGTGGGAGGCGAGGGGCACAAAAGTCTGGATTAAAGGATCTCATCTGGTGGTGTGTAGACAAGGTAATTATAATTAGATTATTGCGGCCTATCACGCCATAGTTGGTCTGTGTGTAGGGAGCAGGCATGAGATCCCCTCATATACTCTCTATGTAACAATTAAACATGTTTTTAAGTGGAGAGTAAATGTTAGTAATGGATTTTCACTTCTAGGATTCTTTAAATCCTGTGTAGTATACAGTTATCTTCTCAATTTCCCCAGCCTTATTCCTCTTCATATTCATTTGGTTTTCTATTCTTGTTTCCTCTCCCTCTTCCTTCTCTATGTGTCCTCTTCTTTCCCCCACCCCCATCTTCCTAATCTTTCTTTACTCATTATTTCCCGCCTCTATCGTTCATTCTCTCTAAATGTCTTTCTCTTCTCTCCCTCCTTCTTTCTTCCTCCATCTCTCTACACGCTCTTCTCTCTCTCTCTTTCTCTCTCTCTCTTTCTCTCTCTCTCTCTCTCTCTCTCTTTCTCAACCTCTCTCTCACTTTTAATTCCTTTGCCTACTCACTCCCACTTTCCCCACATTCAGATCAGAAATTAAATAGAGAGAATGACAAAACACCTGAATGACGCCTAACACGAGAGTCCACCATAAAGCCTCCACACCATAAAACAATTAACCAGAAATCCACTCCCACAGGTTAATAGGCAAACCCTGGTTAACAGCAGGAGGCAATGGTAGGCCTCTGACTGAAGGCAGACTGATGCAGCATTCAATTTGTGCAGATGTGATGTGAAATAATATTAATGAAGCAGACTTCACATATTGGCAGCAATAGATTATCTACCCTTCTGGCTGTGTATCTCGCCTCTCCCTCCTCTCTCTCTCTCTTCCCCCATTTATATCTCTCGCTCTCTCCATCTGGCTCTCCCCTTCTCTCTTTCTCCCTTGGGCTCTCTCTCTCTCTCTCTCGCTTTCTCCCTTTCTGTCCCTCCCTCTCCTCTCTTTCGCCCTTTCTCTCTCTCTCTCTCTCTCTCTCTCTCTATATATATATATATATATATATATATATATATATATATATATATATATCATATTCTGATGTAACACTTTATGACTACCATTTTGGACCATTCTAAGTATCACATCACTGTCTTGTGTTAAACTTGAATAAGTGTCTAAAATTACCTCTTATACTCTAGAACATTCTGGAACTTGTCTTCACTGGAGGTGAATCATTAGATTTCTGGTCACGTGCTCGTCTTTTAATTGCACTCAGCCCCGCTAATTGACTTAGAGACTATTTCTCCTTCTCCATCTTATAGAGTAGAGGTATAGAGTAGTATAGGAGAAGAGGCCTTTTGGGGGTGGTTCCCGTTACAGTCTCATAAATGCATGCATCAAATTTCAAGACTGTGTATTGCGTTTCTAAGGCCATCCTAATGAGTATAATTTACTTATTTTACTTGTGACTACCCAAAATACGGCTAATACGTACAAGAGAAGAGGCCTATATTCCTAGGCCATAAGAGAGACACCAATTTTTAATCTGAATTAGCAAGTATGTGTTTTCTCCTCATCCTTCCTGCCAGCAGAGAGAGGGAGATAGGGAGGCCAAGTAGCCAAGGCGTCATTTTGTTGACGCTTTGTAAACATGTAGCCCAAAACTCCCATTACAGACACAATTATTCTCTATTCTTTCATTCAGTATTCCCTATTAATTCCAGATATCAATAGCACCAACATATTTCAATTATGTACGTTTATGTAATTGCTGAAGGTCAAAGCTTAGATGGAAATAGCGAAGAACAAGGTTGTTCATTTAACTCTATGCAGAATTGCAAATGAGAGAGTTAATTATTCAAATATGTCAAGATGTCTTCTTTTATGGACTACCTGCCAAGAGTAAACTTGTTACAGTCCTTGGAGATTGGCTAACGTTAATTTGAAGGAAGTAAACGAATGCATTCAAAATCTCCAAGTATTCATGGTATTCAAGTATTGATGTAAAAGCCTATGGGATATAGTTGGAACTAATTATGTTACTTTGATAATTATGTTTTTGATATCAAGTATATGAGAAATGTGCAGTGATACAAATTGTTTATTTTTTAAATGATCTATATAACTACGGCAAAAAATACTGTTTGACTTATATAAGTCCGTGTCACTAGATAATGTTCTATGAAATTGCTTCTGTACATACATATAACTTTCATTCTTACTTTTTGAACAATCAATTTGAACTGTCACGGTGATGAGGCGACGCATGAAAATAATCACTTGCTGTGTTTATGTGTATTTCTTTATGTTTTTCTTTCTAACTCATGTATTTAAAGATTTCTGCCTCAATAACTTATATTTCAACAACAACACATGGAAACACCAATGTTATGCTTAGTTCTATATGATATGACAGATGTTACTGTAAAAATTGGTTTTCGTTTAAATAGTTACCATTTGAGAGTTGGGAATTTAAAGGGCTTCTTGGTTGGTCGTTCATGGATGGCTATGGTAACACACCTGAATCTGCCCGACCTGTTACGTTTGGCCATGGTGAAAGATGGCCATGGTAGGCTTCAGTAAGCCTTCTGTGGTAAGCTAATGACTGGCTTCTGCACATAGGGTTAAGATTGATCTTTAATTTTTCTGTCTTAAACTTGAATAAGTTTGACTTGAAAACACGATGTACGTCAAGTCCAACCTCTGTGTATCCCACAATCCACCGCTACAGACATGCGCAGTGGTACATCTGCTACTTAATTTATTCTATTTTGACAACATGGAGACAAACACACACAAAACTAAGGCAGAGATATATCTAACAGTTGTGCATTTCCTGCTAAGCCGACCAAAAGACTTTTCTAAAACTTTTAATGATTTCATTAAATTTCTTATTTTCAAATGCGATCAAGTTTGTATATCGAATGCTAGGCGAATTAAAAAAAATCTCAATTCTCTATTTGAAAGATAGGTTAAGAATGGAGCAAAATAAAGCTTTGACTTTTGGTCAGAAATAAGCGAAAATGCACCTTCAGATCAAAAGATAGAGTTCCGGAGTCAAATTTCACCATTTAAATCAACCATTTGTGATAACTTAAACCTACATTCTCAGTTAACGGGGACTAAACTTTTTGTTCTGTTCTTATAGTCCTGTAACCAACATTGCGGGATTTTCCCGAGTTGTTTTTGCTACAGGGCTTCATAGAAATCTACATTTATATTCCATTATATAATTACTTCAATTTCAATTACATTGACCGTGGGAAGTTGAATGAACAAATTAAGATATAAAGGCAGTCAAATATCGATGACTTCAGTCATGCAGGTCCAACAATGAGTAAACTTTGTAACATGTTTTAGGTCACAATAGCTGAGAATGCAACTTTAAGTAATACTAGTAACTGTTTTCGTTGTTCGTATTCAATCAGAGGAAATATGAGGCATGTTAAAGTCTTCCAATCAGCAATATTTAACGGCGCCAGATTGTATAACTATTTAAGTACTGTCTGGCAAATCTAAAGATAGAAGTACAATTTTTAGTTCTTATTAGTCACCTGAGTGAAATACTTACCGGTGATTGACTGGAGCTATCGAAACTCTCATCTAGTGATAGCTGGCGGCGTTTCCAGTCCTCATACTGCTTCACCTGAAATTTAATTAATTGTGTTCTTTAAGATTTTTTAATCAAGTTTAAAAAAATAATTAGTCATTTATTTGTATCCTCGTTCCAAGCAACTTATCCGTCAGATTTGATGTTTTCTGATATAGAATAATAATATTCTGGTAATTAAATTAATTAAAAGCGATGCCATTATAATTTTAATTCCCTTCCTTCTCTGTGGCAAAGAGGAGAAGACAATAATGTTCTATTTCTCCCCATGGTTCAGTATAGAAAAAACAATTTTTTCCTATATAATCAGCTACTTCCCACTACTGGCTCCCGCTTTTAAAGTAAAGAGACAGATGAAACGGGAGTAGCAACAGGAGAAGTAAGTCCGAATGGAAGGTCGTCAGTGTTTTTCATGTAGTAGGCCGATTCTCTCAGCATTATCATACCAGTTATCTTTCCACGTGCAAAACCTGCCAGGCTGCACGTTGGATACTACTATAGTGTAGCCAATTGAATTTGTTGCCCATATTATTCCTCATTTCCTGAAATGGAATGAATATTTCATACATGTACAGATATTTCATGTACCTGATAGGTTTTCCAACATCTATCTATAGACCTCTATTTCCCCAATAACTAAATCATATCTGTTCCTGCAGGATTGCTTTCTCCGTGTCCGGTAAAAGATCTGTGAATTTGAACCAGTAATTGCTCATTATGCTGTATTTCTCTGATTTCATAACTGCTCTGTACTGAGCCAAGTCTTTACATTATATAGAGATTTTAGCTGGTTGATCCACGTATACCAATAGACTTACACTTATCTACGCCCCCACTCCCGCCTACCCAAATACACACAATTCGTCTACCCCACCTCTCCTTCTCCATGTACCCAGCCTCCCTCCTTATATTCCGCGTCACCATGGTAATATCAGTACGACGTCGTGACGTGAGGACGTCATGTAACCAAGGCGACGGTAAGGAGAACCGTAAGGAGGCTTTGGGAGCCGTGCCGCCATGTTTGTATAGCTATAGCAGTGCCTCGTGGTGGTGGGGTTTATTTCCGGTGTGGGGGAGGGGGCAGAATGGTATTGTGGGTGAAGTGTATGGTCTCAGCAATCGGACGCTGCTTGTGACGTAATCCACACCATGTGATATTAGGTATAGGATAGTTTTTTCTTGTGTGTGCCCCATGTAAAACTGCATTCCCAGTAAAGTCGACCAAAACCTATTGTTCTAATTAGAGGGGTTGCATGTACCACTGCGCATGTCTCTTCCAGTGCATGGTGGGATAGGTTGAATCTAACACATATATTTAGCACGATTTTATCGAAAATATATTTTTAACAGAATATTTTCCAAATGCATGATGGGAAGGATATAGATATTAGGATGTTTGAATTCTGAAAACTGAAAACTGTTTATATTTCCTGCTGTTTCCATGAATTCATGTCTTTTTCCTGAAATTTCCTGTTTTGCTGTTCAACAAACGAAATTTGAGGTAATAAGGATTAACAAATGATAACATTTCCGAGAGATCTCTTGGCCTAAAAAAGACGAAATTTTCAGAAAATAATAACTGATAATTCGAGTACAAATACTGAAGACTCCTGATTAAATAGCTACTGACCGTCTCTACAGCATCGTGCATGGACAACTTGCCCTCCTTGACGAGCAGCATGAGCTCTATGCGTTCCTCGTCCGGCATGGTGATCTGGCTAGCGTGAAGGTCACCTTCATGCTGCTTGTAGATGTACTTCCGCCCAGACCTGCGCACTGTCATACTCTTGAAGAACCGGCCGATGCCAGATTTCTTCTTCATCGTGCCCTCGCCTTCCAGTTCTGTAATGTACAATGTAGGGAGAGTTGGTTAGCGTATGTATTAGGCTTAATTAACACAGATCCCTGATATAGGCAAAATATGTTGGATCATAAATATTTTTGTAAGTCTTTTGTAACATTCAGCTGAAGTAAGAAAATAAAAATAAAATCGCCAAGGTGGAAGAATTTTGTGGCATTACAACCTATATTACATGTTTAAATCAAACCGTAATGTAATGCCGTCAGAAATGTACAGTCAACAACTCTACACATTTAGCAAATTTGCTAAATTAGACTGAACAATGATGAATCCTAGGTATATCTGAATATATATTTGGCATTGCATTTATTCCAAACATCTGTTCGGTTATGCTGAACAGTAGTATTCTGAGCCTCTTTCAAATCTTCTCACATTTGGGTCATTTGGAAGGATTTGTGAAGGCGAGTTGTACATTTTCCTACTCCCTGAATAATCACTCACGGGAATGACAAAATCCCTCTCAATGTGCCTCAGTAGTGCAATATAATTCACTGCTCCCGCTAACGGCAATTTCTCCCCTCACTCCGCCATACAAAGCCCTCAGCCACCGTGCCCCCAGGCCTACTCTTAGTTCCCTGACTCACACCAGAGGGAGGTGTGTGTACGGTGTCGCCATCTGCCGGAGGTGGTTTGACCTTGGATTATCTCTTATCCAGGGTTGGCTAATCCTTAATCCATGGGATGGCGGGATCACGGCTCACTCAGTCTCCCCACACAATCACAGAGCTAAGCTCTGCCTCACATAATCTCCACTTGCCGACTCCTTCTCCCCTAAACCTTGCTGCAGCACTTCCACAGAACATTTACACATCTTCTGATGTACCTAACCTTCGTTTCAGGTTTTGTACTTTTTAATCTCTCTGTATCTCTCACCTTTCTTGCTCTGTCTGTCTGTCTCTCTTTTCTTCTCCTCCTCTTCTCTCTCTCTCTCTCTCTCTCTCTCTCTCCCTCTCTCCTGTCTCGCCTCCTTTACTTCTCCCCCTCTCTTTCTCTCCTTCCTCTCTCTCTCCTCTCCCCTAATTTTCTCTCCCTTTCAATATTTCCCTATCACCTTCTCTCTCCCTCTCCCCTAGCTTATTCGCTTCACCCATTCTCATCTGTCTCCTTTTTTATTCCTTCCCCCTCTTCTCATTCTCCTATCCTTTCAGGGAGAGAGTATTTCCCCGCATTTCTCAGAAAATCAGTTATAACTATACAAAACCCTTCAATATGACGACACACGCTAACAATTGGGAAATCCAGTCAAGTTGACATTAAATCCACAATCCTATGTACATATAAAAGAGGGCAATTTTCTTCTCTTCCCTCCCACTCCTTTACTCCCTCCCCCTTCCCTCCCCTCCTCATTCTAATCAACTCCAGTGAAGTCAATCTGCTCCAGAGCGCCTCCACATCTCCTTGGTTACCTCATTGACCTTCCTCCAGTGACTTGACCTCTCACTGCCTCACCGCCAGCAATTGAGTTAGCGGAAACACAAAACAACTTCCATCATACACCACCGCTATCAGATTAACCAATCACCATCGACCTGTGAGAGCCATTATCGGAAGTGTTAGGTAACCATGGAAACAGAGCTGTCACGTGTCACTCCTCCGGGGGTTGGTTACAGGGGGTGACGGGAAGGTAACCCGCGGTAAATGACCAGTATCCCAGGATGCATCAGTGTTTGTAAAGGATCCAATATGGCGGCAGTAGGACCAGGCGATAATGAAGGAAGATGTGGATTAGTGAGCGATGATGGGTGTATTTCACGGAGAGTTAAGTGAGTTGAAGGTTTATTAGATATAATACAGACATCTGGTGGACGGGGAGGGGAACTATGAATAGGAGATTAGGGAAGCTTCAGGAACATTCTGGCAGGTTCATCTACATGCATGGATCTGTGTGCACTCATGCAGAACCATCCCCTGGAGAATAGGACTTCATTACATGCCTACTACTTCCTCCTCCTGCCAACCTTCACCTGTCAATCAGCTCACTCTCAAGTCTGCCCCTTTATTTTCTTATTTTAATTTCAAACACTTCCTCAATCTGGCCTCCTCTGATATACTTGTTTATCTAAATCTGTGGAAATGTAAGTATTTTGTTGCATTTCTCTTACTCTACATCCAAGAACTATCAATCATTTTTTTCTCCCTCTCTTTCCTCTTTCTCCCCCCCCCCCGCCACTCTCTCTCTCCAAGACATTATATTATATTCCACCAGGAAAGAATATTGAAAATATAAGTTTTGAATTGCACTAAAGTACCTTAAGAAAATAAATTCGAGTTTGTTTTGTATGTATACAATATGAATAATGTTACTACGTTCTCTTTATTGCAACTCCCATACGTACAATATAATTATGGAGAGAATCAAACAAGGAGTGGGTAATTGAAAGATTGTAAGGAGATATTGAGTATGATAATTCTTTGATTGCCTGGGCCGAGTTGTAATATAAACATTTATTCTTTTATTCTGAATCGCCATTAAGTACGTAAATGTTAAAAGAAAAACAAATTTCAACTTAAATGAGTGCATTTAATTGCACCCCTTTATTGCACCCCTCATACAGTATGGGGAATGGGAAGTCATTGATTCCTCTCTTGGAGATGCATTCGGAAAGATTGGGAGAATTCCTATGCACTCAATTGAAAACACTTCCTAGCCTGGCCTCCTCTTTGTGTACATTTAAATATTTTGTGGCATTCCTTTTACTCTATATCCTCGACCTAGCAATCATTTCTCTCCCTATCTCTCTCTCACGCTACCTATGGCTTTCCTTCTCTCCATGTCTTTTTTTCTCTCCCTCTCTCTCCATATAACTTTCTTTCTCTCCCTCTCTCTCGGACCCAGATTTAAACTATCTAAACATTTCACAACTAAACAATCAGACACAGGTCAAATAATAGTCGTGACAAATTGGGGGAAATTCTATGCACTTTATATTATCACTGAGATAAATCATCGGGACTTTGTGTTGACAGACTCCTAAACACTTTTAAGAATCCGACAGAGGTCAAATAATAGCTGCGAGGTATGATAAAATTGCAACACCCACTCATGGCAATCGCTACGTAAACAGAATAAAACTAAAATTGAACCTTCAGGTTGTAATTATGATGTAATTTATATTGTTTCTAAATATCCCAGGGCGAGACCGCCTCCATGCTAATGAAGATTGTCGATTGCAACTTGCCCCCTCTCTCCCACTCCACTTTGTATGCAAATCAAAGTAATTGACAAGCAGAGAGAGATGACATAAAATGACAATTGTAATAATAAATGGCTTGAAGCTGTGACAATGATATAATGTAACAACTTAGTATGGAGGACTTGTAAGTGTCACTTCGCATGCAAGGTGGAATGTACTATGGGATGGATCTCAGGTATGGGGCGCAGGACAGTACGTTTGAATAATCCTTTCCTTTCTTCGCCCTCCTTCTCTACACCCCCCCCCACACACACACACATTATACTAATGAAGCCGTTCTTCTTACTGGAGCCGGGAATGTTTCATTGCACAAACCGAAACACCAATATAATATTATATGTTTAGGATTCTGGGTTTAAGTTGTCAGGTGCTTTATAATCCTATAACTGATGTATATTGATTCCATAACTGACCGTGTGCTACATATATGTATGCATTATGCCATACATGTATGATTTGGAGTTTTCGACTATTACACATCAGCCCGGAGCCCGACATGGGCCTAAACGTTTTAATTTCTATATTTTTCCTAGAATTGATAACGGTAGATGATGACATTTTCTAAATTCAATAAAAGTCTTAAATAGATCAATCTGCGACTAGACACATCCTAGAATAATTCCTCCTCCTACATACAGACTAGCACTTGCACAAGTCAAGGAGTAATTAAATAAATATTAAGATGAACATATTAGTTCTCTCATCAACTGTGCTTAAAGCAGTAATTCTAACTCCTCGTATTTCAATTACTGTCACATACCAAATTTAGATATTCCTCTTTTGTAAATACAATTAAATCTACAGTACCGGACCTTCTAGAGTACATAAGCCTAATATCAACTACCACGTCGTCTAAACTGCCAACTTACGTCAAAAATGCCAAGGTTTGGCGATTTTGTGGTTTGTTAGCGACAAGTCACTACTGTGTGCACAGTCTAGCACCATTTGCCAGTGAAATAGCTAATGTCAGTACTTATCAGAAGTCGCTAAGCACATCGATTTCAGTGTTTCGTCGCCGAGAGTTGATTCCAAACAACTTTAGATAGTTCCCCATTGACAACACAGGCAATAATTAGAAACACCATCTAATCACTTTTAATCTGAACATTCTCTTTAGCTGCCTCCACTATTATGAATGCTGCAGGGAGAGTTTTGTAGATTAACATGCCTCCGGGAAATGTTCAATTTGCCTTAACCAATCCTTTCAAATCCTTTCTTTTGAGACATTGAAAAAAGATTGGACAAAAATGGAACACAAAGTTGAAAGTCGATGTTAACTGAGAATGCATCTCTAACCTAAATAACATACATAACATGCAGACAACTGCAATGCTACCGAGCCCCGAAAACATTTATGCAAATGTAGATATTTCTATTTAATATGTAATCTAAAATGTAGAGACATAGATAGAAGGTCTATTCGGAAGAGCTGTCATGGACAGAGAATGTCGACCTATTTCCAGGTAGAAAACGTTTGAATGTTAGTTGTTGATTTTATGAAATTGGAAATAAAGTCTCCTATATATATATATTCTAAAGCTCAACCATCCAATGTATTGGGTACGCACCTTTACGACTTTCCCCACATCAACTCCTATAAAACTCTAATACACAGATTCTATCCCTTTCCAGCAGGCATTGCACAAGCAACCCAGGCAGTAATGGCAGCGGGATCAAACTCTAAAATGGCGGAAGATCAGCGAATGTTCCAGAAACATTCACCAATCATCACAAGTAATTGGAAACGGGCGTTTTTTCCTTCTGAAATCCTTCCTATATTAGAGAATGAGATGTCAGGAGTTTATAAAAACGTGACTTCCGGTGTAATAGAGCGGAATCCGACATTGATGTTGTAATAAGGAAATGCTTCATTTATCGCTCACTTCATTAAACCCGCTAATATCGCTCATTCTGACTGGCAGTTTCCTGGTTGTAGCAGTTGAAGGTTATGGTCGCCATTTTGGTTTCTGATGGAATAATTTCCAAATGTCAGTAAAGGTTTTACCCGGGATCTGCTAGTGATATTAGAAGGGATAGATAGTATGGCAGGGAAATGGAGAAAGGGAAAATCGGCAAAGTAACGGGAAATGGGCACGATAAGAGGCATACAAAGAGGAGGACCAATTCAGTGGGAGAAAGAAGAGATATGAGGAATAGGAGGACGGTTTTGAATAAGAGAAGAGAAGCAGAGGTAAGGAAGAGAGACAGAGAGAGAGGGGGCAGAGAGGGAGAGAGACAAGGGGAACAAGTGAGGGGAAGAGAGACAGACAAAGGAGCAGGACGAAGAGAAATCGGAGGAAGGGCACATACAGAGATGGAGACAGGGACAGAGAGAGTGCGATAGAGAAGGCGTAGGAGCTCCACAAAACACTGTATTAAATATGGAGCCCCATATGGGAGCACATAGTAAAGCAATATGTCTCTTTTTTTAAAAATTCTTATTGGCCATAGAAGGCACGAGAGTCAATAGTGACTGATGTTGCAATATAAGGTGTATCAGGTGTCAGACAGGCATGCTGGTGGGAGCCAGGGAGCTGGGGTGTAACGTGAGTTAACAAATAGTATGTTGTGTGTGCACACTGTAAGTAGAGTGTGAGTGTGTCGCAATGTAGGGTCAGGGCGTTGGAAACTGTACATATCTACAGCTCTACATCTCTCCGGACTGTAGAAAAAGGTTGCTGCCCGGGTGGTGGATTTTATGTGTGCTTTCAATTTGTATAATTTACTGGCCTTTATTGGCCCAAATGATATATAAATTCTTTTTCTCAATTTTTCTTTGATGTAATGAACTCATATGTAAACATTTTCCTAACCATCAGCCTCGAATGAGAATAGTGTGTAACTGCATAATTTCACTCTGCTGAATAAACATCTTTAAAAACAAACATATTTTTATTCGATTCTGCTAAATTAGGCTGAATAATGATACATGCTGGGTATATCTAAGTGTATTTAGTATTGCCTGGACTACACAAAGTTCGATACAGTGCTGTTCAGCTATGTTAATTGAATTTTTTTAAAAAAAACTTAAACTTAAATTTGGGTTATTTGAGAAGATTGGTGAAGGTGAATTGTACATTTTCTGGTACATGGTTTCACCCAGTAGCGCAACCTGCATGCTACAATTAAGTTGTCTATGTGTGAAGTATTTCACTGAGGGGAGTGAAGTGGCGGTATGTAGGAGAGGGAGGAAGACATTCTAATTCTGTTCACCTTCTTTTCCTTCCCATTTAAAAGTAATCACAACTTTCGACAATTTGAACTCTTGCTTTTGATGCAAGGCTTCATAAAAATCCACATGAAAAATTATATCATATTATAGGAATTTTTGTTGCAATAACTGAGCAATATAAATATAAAGCAGCGATCTCATATTGGAGGGAAGGGAAAGGGAAAAGGATGTTATCGACATGGACGACAAAGGGAAAGGCTAGGAGAGACTGGAGAGAGATAAGAAAGCTCAATGTATGGAAACCGCACGACAATACCACATGGAGAATTACTGGTGTTGACTCCTCACAAGTACGCATGCGCGCGGCGGGAAATTGTCAATACTTGCAGATAATCCCACCAGATGGCGGTACAGGCCGTGTTTGAGTAGAGAGAGGAGGCAGAGAAAGATTATAGGAACGTGTGGTATATAGATAGAGAATTCCATGGAATTCCCAGCTATGAATATTTGTTATTGGAATTCTTTATTCGTCAAATGAATATTGGCAAAAAGTATGCTTTCCTGAGCAGTGTACAGGTCTGCAAGGTCACGCCTGTGTTGGTAGATTGAAGACTATGACAGGATTAAATAGATAGAAAAATATGAGAATAAGTTGCACAAGTTGAGTTATGAGCAAGTGGGTTAAGGTGCTTCACTTGTGCAGAGGCAGGATATATACTGCACCGAGGTTTCTAAACAGATAAAGCGGAGGATATGGATAGAAATCATCATAATATCTATTATTTATGTCCTCAACTTGACGCAATACCAGGAGAGAGAGTTATGGGAATTTGGGTCAGTCAGTCAGAAAATGTACAATCGACCTCTCTACTTATATTTGAATTAGGTTAAATTAGGCTAACAAATTAAACTTTTAGCAGACCTGTATATATATCTGGGCACATTTGGTATTGTGTTGATTCAAAATGATACTATTCGGTTATGTTGAAGTGTATATTTTCATCTTGGTTTTTGTCTCAAATTAGGGTTATTCAAGAGGATTGATGAAGGCGAATTGTACAGATCTTTACGCCCGACCTGACCCAATAAATGCATTGGAGCAGCATAGGCCCCAGGAAGGCCTTATTTAGGGATGTAACTCACATGGAATAATAACACCATGGGACATATATATGTCAGATTGAAGCCCAGGCCTTTGGCTATAAGAACATGTCACTTCCAATGCTTCTCAATTAACCTAGATTTAGAACAAGAACATGAGTCAATGCCATCGGCCACTCTATGATTTCTCATTCTGCCTTTACGTTTGATAATGATTTATATATATGATACTGCAATAAAATCTCATGTTTCCAGTTAACCGAGATTTAAAAGAAGGCACGTGCACCTGATTCAAGTATATAGAAGACGATTCTATTTTCTGTCAACTAATTACATGGATTCCCTCATTCCAATCGTTTAGTAAGTTTGATAATGATTTAAACTTGATACTGCCCTAAGGTCCCAGGTTTCCTGTTAGCCTATATCAAAACGATCGACGGCGCATGAAACGTTTTAAACACATGAACACAGCACAGAATTTTCTTGACTTGAGTTCTCAAAGCATCATTTGGCAGCAAAGACTTAATTTAAGTTTCATAATGCGTCCCATGTTTCTCAGATAACCTAGATTAAAACAAGGCATATGAAGAGTTTTAAAAACATAAAGCAGACAGCTCTGAATTCAATTGACTTTGGGGTCTCCAAAGCATCATACTACAGTAAAGACGTAATTCAAGTTTGATAATGCTTTAAACGTCCCATGTTCCTCGGTTAACCTAGATTTAAAACAAGGCACATGAAAAGTTTGAAGGACATAAAGAAGCCCACTCCTCACTTCACCATGATGTAAGCGCATTGTTCCTCGGCGTCAAATTGTCCTCATTCAAACCTACTCAGCCCTAAACCCTTTAGCATTCACTGCCGCCCATCTTCCAGCAAACATTTTTAGAGAAATGTCAGGCAAATTTGTCATATTTACCCCGGGGCTACAGGAAGTGAACTCTCCCAGACACTACCACGATCCTGGCGTGTACTACTCACCCTCCGTCATGTGCCGCTCTATTGTCACTGGGCGATAATGAGTGAAGTATTCACCGGTGAGCGATAATACCGGAATCGTCTTGCATTATCGCCCATAGTGTTTAGTACAAGGAAGATGACACATCGTCACTACAGAGGGAGTCACAGTCGTTAACAAGCGCGGGCGATAAAACAGGTTATTCCATAACGAGGCTCTAATTGTCATTGAGAGCGTTTGTTAAGCATTGCTTCGTCAATGAGTAAAAACTCGCAGAGTAGCCTTGTAATTATTGGCCATAGCCTGAAGAAACATAACCACCACCTCCACCACTACCGCCGCCATGGCACAAATACTCCTGTCTCTCACTGTCCTTCTTCATACTTCATTCATTATGCTCACTTGACTAGAAAATACCCCGCTTCTATGTCTGCCTGCTCAGGCTGTATCTAGAAGTAGCAGTGGGACTAGATGGCAGACTAAGGAAGGGGGTGTTTAGAAACAGGGTGGTAGGAGTGAGGGTGAGGAGGTATCATGCCCACTTTTGCTCGATAGGGGACTGTATAAGCAATGTGTACACATGCCACGAATTTACCATTGATTAGATCAAATGTGACAAAGTTTGGAAGTTTCTATGCGAATTGTCGTGTACATCTAGAAGCAAGTGATCTGAACTCTGAATGCTTAATGCGAAAGCGGAAGACTTGATATATAATACTCCTCAAGATCACTTCCTTCCCTGCGATTAAAAGTTTTAAAAGACCCCTATTTAAATTCCATATTGAAATATATTAAAATTCGACATACTTTGGGAAAACCCTAAGAGCTTCTACATTCTACAAGGGACGTATATATGATACTTAGTATTATACCTCGCTGATTCTACACAGCAAAATTCAGCAAATAACGAAACTTTGGGTTCGGTTCCATATCTATTTTCAACCAAACTCATAGTGACCCCTACTTTCTTCTCTCCCCTCCCCCTCCCCAATGTCTCCCTCTCCCCATCTTCTTTCCTTTCTCCCCCTCCCCATACCTCCCATGTCTCTCTCCCTCCCTCGCCCAATACAAACTACCGCCCTCAACTAGCATTTGAAAACGGTTATTGTAAAATAGGGAGCGCTGAGCACGCATGAGGAAAGGAATTTCACAAAATCAATACTTAGCGCTCATTGTCTGAAAGGCAAAGGGGATTTTTTTGTGGAGGACAAAGAGGAAGCAATGAGGAGGTGGAGAGACGCGGGTGTATGACATTATAGGATGATTATTGCCTCTCATGCTGCAACTGTATTATCGCTCACTCCAATCTAATATGTACAATTATCTGACTAAAATGACTAGACAAGTTTTAAATCTATTTACTTTAATAAGTTTTTGATTACATAAGAACTGTAATAAGTTAGGTCAGATGTCCAAAGGTAATATCTCAAAATGCAGCTTTAAGTGATAATACCTGCCTTCAACTTTGTCTTTTTTCTCTTTTACAAAATACTAAAATGATGAAACGTATTGACCAAAAAAAATAGTTCAGTTTTGCTTAAAGAATTATGAAAATAAGCCCTTTACTCTTACTAACTAAAGTGGTAAAAGCTGGAACATCTGGTAATTATTCCAGAAGCTAGTTAACCTATTTGTCAATCTTTCACCTGATGTAATAACTTGCTAAATAAAGTATTCTCAAATCAAATCTAAGTGTAATACATGTATCTACAAAATGATTTAGGGAAGAAAATTGTCGGTTAACCAACCGGTCGTGTCCAACGTGATCCAATTTCTTACCGAATTGTAACTGCATCAATGCTAGTCAGCTTAGTGTGTCGTTGGTTTTTACGATAGTGTCATTCGCCTGATGACTACATAATGTGGCCGCCTGTACTTCTGCTTCTTCACAAACCATCCATCCACTCAAATTATACAAGCACAAGGCAACAACCACAACCTACAATAAATAAATAATTCTCCTTGTCTTGTCTTTCTCTAATACATCATTTGCTGACAGACAGTTCCCATTCCAACCCTTCTCCCCCCATTACTCATCCTCCCCTTGTCTCGCCAGCCAATCAACTCCTCCTAAACTCTCCATCCACCTGTCAATCATATCAAGCCACGCCCACTTCCGGTCAAGGTTGTTATTTCACTCGTGCAATATTTATGTCATATTATGCAAGCAAATTGATGGTTTACGAATACCTCCGGTTGTTTATTGGGTTTTATTGCGGGAATAATGCTAAACGAACACTGCCAGTTGTCTTGGAGATGATTTGCTATTTTCGTGATTGCACTGCATTGTGGGTGCTCATGAATGGCGCATGCGTATTGGTATGTGGATGTGTTTGGTTGTGTACAGGTTGTGTTCAACTTTCCTCTCACCTCAAAATAGAACATATTGATGCACATATTGCTGTATGACAATAGCTCCGCCATATTGTTTTCTATCATTGTCAACACATGGATCATATTTCTCCAATTTCTCTTCAGTTTCAATTGTCAAATAAGTACGACTGGAAATATGATACCAGGTCAACTAGAAACATCCTAGTAAAACATGAAGCAATATACAGCAGTGCACTAAACTATTTTGTGGAAGATAGAAGTAATATTAACGACCTGGTAAAACACCATATAGAAATAGATGGCAGTATATTACCCGAGGAATAAGAGGAAGACCACCTAAAGGAGCTGCACTGAACAATCTGGTAAAATAACATACAGTAGTATTACATACAGTTGGTGGTAGTGTACTACTACCAAGAAACATGCATGCCATTGAACCAATAGATGGCAGTATTTGCTCCCTTGATACGCTCATTTTGTAAGTGACTTTTATGTTTATATATTGCTATGTTTATATATTGCTTATATATTGCTTATCAGATCAGATAAGAATGGTATGTCAGTGATTGGACGCCTACTGCGCCAATGGCTTTCCAGATCGTAGAGTAGGCCTTCTAATCGGATTTTGATGCCATTCTGCAGTTAAAACCTGCTTAGTTTAGTTTAAGATATATTTATTCAGCAAAAACATCACAACAAAAAAGTCGCTATTATCAAGAAAGTACTATATAAAAGAAATAGTAATCAGTCAGTCTAATCCTTAAGACAAAAGCAAAGCGAGAGGCTTTCCCTTAGTTTGGAGGGACTCTCAAGTCTGGGCCTAGACTGTACTTACAAAGATAACTGGCTTCTCGCTAGTACTCATGTCAGCAAATATTGTCAGCCAAAGGCCGGTATGTCATCTGAGGTATAAAGCTATGAAATATGTCCACATCTACAGACACTGATATGATAGCACTTCACATAGAGATGTGGAGTCAATCAGTGGTGTATATATTACATGCCTGATGTATTGCCTATATTCTGTATATATAAGCTCCACTGCATCCAATACTATATGTACACGCTCTGTAGTTAAGCTGTTGTGATATCGAGGAAGGAGGTAGGGGCAAGATAGGAGAGAGAGGGAGAGGGTGGGGTGGGGGGAGTGATAGTGGGGAGAGATGAGAGAGGTAGACACAGGGGAGGGAGAGAAGGGTAGTATAGAGAAAGGAGAAAGGGGAGAGAAGCAAGAACAAGAGAGAGACGGAAATAAGAGATAGCTCTAGAGCGAGGAAGGGATGGGAAAGGGAGGGAGGGAGAGAGAGAGAGAGGGAAGACAGTGAATGAAGAAATTGAGAGAGAGGAGAGAGAAAGAGGAAACTGAAAAAGAAGAGAGAGAAAGACAAGACAAGACTGACAGAGAGGAGAGAGAAGGACGAAACTGAGAGACAGTAGGGAGATAGTGGGAGAGAGACAGATAGAAAGAGAAAACAGAGATAGAGGAGAGACAGAGAGAAGAATACAGACAGACAAACGGAGAGATAAGGGAGATGTGGAGTCAATCAGTAGTGTATGCATTACATGCCTGATGTACTGCCAATATTCTGTATAAGCTTCACTGCATCCAATACTCTCTATATGCCTCATATAAACTCTGTTAATGGTAGACTATCTTCATATGGGTGATGCTGGGAATATATATTCACAGTAAGGAATTTTCAAATGAAACTTTACTAATATTTCATGACATCTGACGTGGTATAAAAGTTTAATTTGTTTTCCTTTCTAACCGTTTTGTAAATAAAGAAGAAATGACCTGTGAAATTGCAAAGGTATCGGCTCAGCCACAGTGATATGGAGTGCCCCAGCATGTGAGCCTCTCATCTCTATTGCCATGGTGATTCCTTGTTACCAAGGGGAAGCATATTGCTGAGTGAAGGGTGGGGGTAGGGAGAGGGAGAAGGAGTAAACGGGGAAGGAAAGTGGCACCTCCTCCTTGCCATCAATCGCTTCTCATATATTGTCGATCCTTTTTATCCTCTCTTATTTCTTACTCCTCCCCCTAGCTCCACCTCTTCTTCCTTCTCCACATACTTCTTCTCTTGCACCTCCTTCCCTACCTCAACCCTCGCCTGCCCCTCTTCCCCTACCGCCCCCTCCTTCTATTCCATCTCTTGCCCCTCTTCTACCTCTTTTAGCAGCTTGTCCTATTCCACCAGCTCTTCCTTCTCCTCCCGCTCTTCCACCACTGCCTCCTCCTCCTATTCCACCTCCTTCCTGATCTCCCTCCCACTATTCCACCTTCTCCTCTCCCCCTCTCCTATTCCTTCCCCTCCTCCTCTTCCACCTCCCCCTCCTCCGCTTCCACCTCCCCCTCCTACTATTCCACCTTCTCGTCCTCCTCCCCTCCCTATCCCTCTTCCACAATCTCCTCCCAGCCCTCCCCCAGTCCCCACCACCAACCCTCTCTATTCCCCCTCCCACGCAGGAAAACATGATAATTATTAGAACCAATATCCCCCATATCCTGCTCTCCCCTTCCCACTCTCTACCTCCAGATTAAACAAACCCCTAGACCACAGATCAAAGACGCAGGACTGAGGGCTAGAGGGGTCGGGGGAGTTTATGGGGAGGGTGGGGGTAGGCCCCCCCCCACCTCCCTATAGGCAATCCTACTGAAGTGAGCTTCAAGAGGCTAGAGATATTGAGGCTAGAGAATCATGGGGGACTACCCCCACACCCACACCCACACCCACACCCACCTCACCTCCCCCTCTCTGTGTCTATGCTCCCTCATAGGAGGAGATAAAAAGACAGAGAAGAAAGTGAAGATAATTTCCACCCCTCTTCTGTACGTCGTCATGGAACGCCAGGGGAATTTCCTCAAGGTAGAGGCCAATTGACCAGTTTCTATAGTTATTCCAGACATGTTTCTATACATGGAAAATGCACGAATTTGATTCATATAAAGTTAATGCAATATCATTCTTTTAATGATGTTAAACTCACGTTTGTAAATGAGATATATTCCTCTTCGACATAATTTTGTTCACTATTTTGACAGAACAATATGAATATGAAATGTTAAAATGTTTGAAAGGGCCTTACCTTAGCATTTAATAATGGAAAGTGCATGTGTGCCCTATAGGGAAGTAATACAATAGCTAGAGGGGTTTCAGGTCTTCAAGCAGAATTCTGAATTTAAGTTAAGTCAAAGAAACTTAAGGCAGTACTTAAGATGTATAGTTGTTTACAAGCTATACTATTAAGGATATACATCTCTTCCAAAACCAAATATATTGTAGATAAGGGAGACCACCCTCGCCCACGCACTCATTTCAACACACTCACTCTAGTTAACAATTATAAATCACTTTTTAATCACTTGTTATGTAACCACTGTGGATCACATATTAAAACAGTTTAAAAATCAAATACATTCCACATTATATGAAATAATTCTCATGTAAACCGCATCCTTGCAACTCCCCCATCACAGCGCCCCTTGAAGTAGCGGCCACACAATGAACTAAGCACACAAACACACATCAAGCCTAGCTTTCATCCCACCAACCACAGCCTCGCTTTGGGAATAGAAAGCCTCGTTTCCACTTTGTGGGAACTTGGTTTGTTCCCTGCGGTGGCGGGAAGGGAACAGGGTAAAGGCACTTGATATAAATGTGGCTGTTCTGTGGGGTTTTCCCCTTTTTTATGTATATTTCTGGCAGCTGTTTATGAACTACATCTAAAGTGTAAATGTAAACGCTATCTATTGTTTAAGTTGCCAGCTGTAACAAGGTATTTGTGTTTGATTTAGAAATGGAGTAATTTGTGAAGATATGAGAAAACATGTAAAGTGTAAAGTAAAGTGTATTAGGAGAAGTGGTTTCAGACGATTTGACGGAGCACATTTGGTCTGCATTGGGAAAGGGTTCATTGTAAAGATGTCTTTATACAGGATGCCATGCATACAGACAGGCTATTATTTTGGAACAACATTCGGAAACTGTACGTGAAGGTTATTTTGTGGCGTACATCACACATGGTTCCTTGCTAATTCAATTCAATATGGGGAAAATGAAAGTCTGACATGATTATATCGTCCTGCCCTTATTCGAGTTCTCCCTACTACACACACACACACAACTACAACCCCCCCCCCCCCCCCCCGAGGATGTCCTTCACCGCTCAACCGGGCAGTCACAAGGCACATTCACTTGTCCTGCGCGCTCATTTCCGGTGCCCATGTGCGCATGTGCGGCTATTTGCTGCGGGATCACTTGACAAGAGTCAAGTGCTCATTTCTTAAGGGGAGGCTAGGGAGAGATGTGTAGGGAGGGTTGGGGATATGTTTTCGTGAATAAATCGCCTTATATTGTTCCACTGAATAATACTATCAGTCACAATTATATTTTGGGTTAGGGTACGCCATATCGAGGGACAATAAAATGAGTTGAGTGGAGTAAAAATATCTTGAAATCTTTACAATGCAGCATAGCCTAGGGAATTGCATGCATTTACAGCTTTCTGGCTAGTTCTAATTGAACCTGCTAGGATGAAATTATATAATATCTTATCATTTAAAGCTTAAGCAGTCAAATGTGTAGCAAGAATGGCTTTTGGGGAGTCCAGGCTACGTTACCCTTTCATTTCAGGAAGTGTACACTTTTATAAAAAGAAAAAATCTAAGGTTGTTTCAACAAAAATACATCAAGAATCTTTGTTGGAGAATATGCTTCCATTAATTAATTTATCTATTTTATAGATTGCTGATGGGGGTTGAATCCCCCAACTCCCACCCCATAATTTTCATAAAAGAGAGTGAAATAAAGGGAAATGAACATGCAGGACAACGTCTGTCAACAACCTCCCCCCTCTACCCCCTCCCTCTCACCATCAAAGGAATCCTCTTTTAGGTATCAATACACAAAGTTAGAACAACACTTTGTGACCAGCGCCCCTCTTAATCCCTCCAACACTCACTAGAGGGCATACCAAGCGCCAGAAGTGGGACCAAACGCGCGCGCATGCGTGAACAAACTTTTATCTTATGCAAATGCGCATGCGCGTTCAATATGGCGGGATTTAGGGCTTAATCTAGAGGGATCAGTTTACCTATAAGCTTTAAGTAGAGAGAATTAATGAGAGAGGAGAACGTTTTTAATGTGAGAGAGAGATAAAGGCAGGGTACATTGTCAACACTGAGTATTAATACAGAGAGTAATTGGAAAATAAAAAAGTTCAAGTCTCTGTGTCACTTTGCATACTGATTGGGTTATAGAGGGCGTAATCAGGCTTCTTACTATTGGCATATCTGAGAGCAGGAGTGGGAGGGAGGTGGTACACTCTTAGAGAAATGTGAGCTCGAACGTCACTGCATACCAGTGCCCTGGGGAATGAAAGCAGGCTTGATCGCTTACACAATCGCTTATACATTCACCATAGGGGAGGATTTGCTAGAATAGCTATGTATACTTTAATATAATTGGGTTATAGGAGGAAGCAAATACACTTCTTGACTTTGGGTGTATGTGGGCAGTGAGGAATATACCAGTCCCACCTTTTTTCTGCATCATTATACATTCTCAAAGCACCCCACTCCCTTCGGAGTGTTTTTGACAGTTGCTATAGCCTGCTTCGTGTTGATTGCTTTTATTTTGGACAACTTTTGGAAATTTTCAAAAAATATTAATTTCAATACAAAATCTATACTGAAGACATACATCTCTTGATTACATGCTTGATCATTGCCCTCAAGAGTCAACAGTGTAGATATACTATAGGAGGGCAGATAGTGAACTTTACATATGAAGAGTTGGAATTTGTCTTAAACATCTTTTTTAGGGAAAAGTCACCAACTTAATCAAAAATGGCGCATGAAAACACAAACATACACCAGATGAATGCTGTGTCGAAAACCTGTTCTTCAGAAATTATTCTGAAGTTTTTAAATCTTTAAAGGAAATCGATACCGTAACAGATTGAGTTGGTTCGCCATCAGTACCAACTCAAACATATGGTTTTAAAGTGTTTCCTTAAGCTCAAACACTTTCCCTCATTTCCTTAATAAAAGTCAAGATGGTTTTCATAGATACACACTGCCACAAGTCCACTCTTTCTCCCCCACTTCCCAAGGGCACACTTTTATGTTGATGATTACCGTAATCACCATAATGAACTACCGTACACCGCTCTAATAGGGGATTTGCATGTGGCACTGCGTGTTGCGTCCCAAAGTAGACATATGTACTAATGATGACATCCGTACAGACTTTTCCTCTGTGGTACAAGCTATTTCTCATATTATAAATTCTTTTCCAACTGCTAACTTACTATGTCCGGGCACATTTTACTATTTCCAGAACAAAAAGTTCCATGTCAGCCTCCTTTTCCACTATTTCACTTAGATAATCACCAGAGAAAAGTATGTCACTGCACCTTTTTCCTATGTCTTCCATGGTGTGTCCTATTTCCTCTACATGAAAAGCCATGTCTGCCTGCTCTGACACCTATGTCAATATATGGTCATCTTTTACCATCCATGTCCTCCCTGGTACACTCCTTTTCTACCCATACAAAAGGAGACATGAGTAGGCAAGGGAGTCTTAGTCTAGCAGTGTTACATAACACACCTAACTCAGTCACACTGGTGCACCTGCACTCCACCAGCTGCAGGCATGAGTGATCACACTGACCAGTCTGGTCACTATAGCAACACATACACACTTATCTTTTTTCCCTGCCATGTTGTTTTCTCTTCCTTTCTCTTTCTCCCTCTCTCCCTCTCCCCTCCTGCTCACCCTCCTTTTTCCTCTCACCCGCCTTCTCCCTCCCAGTCATGTTGGGGTAGGAATACATCATGGTACATTTGGGTGAAAAGGAGTGGATATTCGGAAAAGGAAAAGGATATTCGGAAAAGGAAAAGGATATTCCAAAAAGAAAAGGATATTCCAAAAAGGGAAAGTATATTCGTTGTTTTGTCCCCAAACTGTCAGGATATATATGTGTCATAGTAAATATCCAACAAATCCAACACTTTTCTTTTTCGAATATCATTTTCCTTTTCTAAGATATCCTAAGACATAATCAACATAACTTATGGATATTTTAATATCCGAATAGATACTTTCTTGGATTTCGGATTTTCTTTTTTCTCACAGAAGTGAACACATAGCATGTCAAATGCCTGATAGACTCCCTCATTTGTATATACTACTATGTGGTGTTTGACTATTAGCTAGTAGACTGGCACTAATTCCCTTAGGCTATTCTCATAGACCAGAAATCAGACCAAAGTGAAGTTGGTTATTAGATGATACATTTCCTTTATTTTTAAGAAACATTATTTTAGGAATTGTTTTAAAACTATTTCCTCTCAATTAACGGCTATGAGTTGATGGAATTCATTACTACACATATATTTATATGTATCAAAAATAATAAATAATCAAGGTGCGCTAGTCTATGCATGACAGAAAGGTTTAGAGCAAAAAGAACAGATCCGATCAGTGTCATATCTCAAAAAAACTAAGTGCCATGTGCAATAGCAGCAGATGGCACACGTCATGGGTAATAGGGGAGTCGTCATAGTAAAAAGACTCCTTGTCATGGGTGAAAAGATCTCTGTAATGAAGAAATAGTCAGTGCCATGAAACTATTTGTTCAAGGAATAGGAATATCGAGATTGTAATAGGAAAAGGTGTCTTTGTTATGGATTTTGGCTATGCGTAATATGTGCACAAAAAAAAGAAAAGTCTGTAATATTACACAGGTCGTACAGGTGACGACTTTGGGACGCAACAGTCCTAAAAGGAAAATGATAATTCGAAAAGGAAAAGGACCGTGGCAAAAAGAAAAAGAAAGCTGGCAAAAAGGTGTTGGATATTCCAAAAAGAAAAGTCTTGGATATTTTTTATTTTTCCTATTTCACGTTTATATCCTTTCAGATTGGGGACAAAACAATGTTACAGTACGTATGCTGGGATAGATTTAGTTCAGGTTTGACATACACATGTTTAGCAACATATAACAGCAACATGTCTAGCAACGTATAACAGCAGAATGATATTGATGAGTATTTATGAATTTAATCATAGTATGAGGAAATTTGGTAATATCTTTTTTGTTGCAATAGCTGAGAATGCAGCTATAAGGGGGCAACAAGCACTCAGTTTCTGGACTAAAAGGACTGGCTTAAGGCACTGTGCACTTATTATGAGGATTACGGTGTTTTGGCCAGGGATACGACCAGGGTGGTTTTGCTTGGCAAGTGAAAGCAAAAGATGTGGGTATTGGCTACACAGACAAGTTCACTGCAGACGCTATAGATGGCTGTCATGTATGATTGCCATAACGGACGCCATCGATGTTGAAATTTAGCATATCTAATAGGTTTTTATAAATCTTCGTAAGATTGAAAATGAAGTTACTAATAATTCTTGAAATTTGGTACATGGTATTGATATGACTAAGAGTGCTAAATACTCCCCCCACCCACCCACCCAAATCAAAACCTTCCAACGAAGAGATCTTGTGGAAACAAACATTTGAGAAATAGTAAATTGCAACTTATGACTCATTTTCCTGTGACGCAACAAATTTGAGAGGATTGGTGACGACATCGTGTACATCTTCTGAAGACTTCAGCCTTAATTATATGTAGGGCATGGTAGCTTTGCTTGGCAGGTACACCAAGGAGATGTGGTTGTGTTGTTTGGCTACTGCATATATCCATCCACTGCATAATCTATAGGTCCCAGTCATAGAAAATCAATCGAGATGAGACGAGATGAGTTCCTAAAATTGTTCTTTTCTGAGATTTGTGTTTTGGACAATTTGGGGCTATAACTGCCCGCTGAAGTCAGGCATTATAGAGTTATAATGCCCTGAGAGAACTATAACTGCCCTTGGAGGACACTTTCTTTGTCAGTATACATTGTGTACTGGTTAGAGGGGTTTGAAATCATCTCACAGGAATCGGGCTCTGTAAACTTAGTTTTTGATGATACCGTTGGCTTCGCTATGTCCCTCTCTCCAAATTAATTAGTCATTTTGCTTCATGAATCATGACCATACGAATTAGTTATGCTTTAATTTATCCTGTTTTCCTGCTTCAGAGCAGTCTTTGTTCACTCTGGTCAAATCAAATAAACACATCAATCAGACCAGATATACGATCATCCTTCCTATTTGCCATAGATCCCACACCAAACGCTGTTGAGGTCCTACTCCAAGGCACACAGCTATAGCACACAGTGGAATGCAGGCTAAGAAATGGTGGAGGGGAGGAGAGAGGTTGTTAATTAAAGAAATAATTTCTGGAAGCACTGAAATTCAATTAAGGGTTGGGAACGACTTAGCAGTACCTTGTGAGTGGGTTCTTTCACTCCTGTGTTACACTACCCTGACTGAGGGTAAAATAGAGGGTGAGGGGCCGTAGAGGAAGAGATGGGAAGTAGTGAAATAGAGAGAATGGAAGAGGAAGAGGAGGAAACAGAAGAGATGGGAGTGATGGAAATAGGACCTGTGTAAAGGAACTGTACATAGAGAGGTTGGAATATCTGCAGTGAGGAGATTGAGAGAGAGGGAGAGGTAGGGTAGGGAGTGAAGGAAGGTGAGATAAAGGGAGAGAGGGGAGGAGTGAGACGAAAGAGACGGAGATTATAAGAGAGAGGAAGAGAGGAAAGAGAGAAAGAAGGAGAGAACGAGAGGGAAGTAGAGAAATGGAGAGAGAGAGAGTGAGAGTGAGCAGAAAGAGCATATAAACTGTCTAAGGAAGGATCAGGTTACATTATTGGTTTCTATACCAAATCTGGGCTACACAGTAAAGATAATTATATCTAGACTAACTGGCTCAGTTCCGTGTATATAATAAAAGACAAGAAGACACAAGTCAAGTAATATGAGTGTATTGGCAGTGATTGATGAAGAGAGTGGTTGAAGAAGGTTCAAGTTTCATTATTGGATACAAACAGCAGAAACTGGGCCAGTAAGATATGGTTAACCCACATAGTGGTGCAGGCTTTACCAAGGCTTCTCCTGATTGCATATGTCTAGCACCTATTTGTACTAACTGTATAAGGAGGAATAAGCTGTTCCATTAATCCCTACCCAGGGGGATGAGTGAATTTGGGAAACTCTTCCTAGTGATGAAGGTGTCCAGGGGCCTCGTTAGCACGGTGGTAGCCAGATGAGGCCAGTGTCATATCAAAAATGGTCCTGTTGAGAAGTGACACAAGGGTCGACTCTCAGCAAGTGAAAAATGACCCACCCTATCAAAAAATGACCCAGACATTTAAACCGAGGTATAAAGACATACTTTTTACCCAATGCTGAACATTCATTTGCCGGTATATTTGGAGCTTTAACTGTGAAATGAAAACTATTCTATGCATAGGCTACAGAGACAAAATCGTGAGTTGGTCAAGACGTCAGAAAACGTACAATTCGTCTTATACCAACTATACATAGCATTGATACTCAACTATACATAGCATTGATCATTTTTTAACCTAAACTAGCAGAATTTGCTAAATTATGTTGAGCTGCTGATTGGACTTCTTCTGACAACCTGACTCATGTACATAAAATGTAACATGATATTGATGGAGCGTACATGTCGAGTGGAGTACATGGATACAATGCTGCTTACATGTCTGCATGAGAGCCCTACAGTAGATCCTATACATCTCAGTCATCAATCACAGGTACCATATAGCAATACGTACACAGAATGGAACGAGCAGCTAGTAATCAAATATTTATTGGAATCTAGTTCAATAAACGCTTGAAATAATCCATGCTGGTTATAGCGTTTTTTCAATTGAACTGTTTAAATATGTACTGGACTTGGAGTAAATAATAATAATGAAAAAAATTCTATTATTAGGTCCAAGTTCCATTTACTTTTATCATATGCCCTCCGCAAAGAAGAATATTGAGAAATAAAACTTTAAAAAAAAATTCAATAATGTATTAAAAAACGTTTAAAGAAAAATAACTTAGAATTGTAATTGTTTGCGTATAATAGAGATATCTGTATTGTAACCCTCATATAATAAGGCCAAAAAAGTAGCCTAAAATAATCTTACCCCACCTAAAGAAGATTGACATTGCATAATTTCCTTAACAGATTAATTACAAATTAAATCTTTTTACAGAAAAGCTAATTAAAACAGATACACAAGTCTTCCTAACGAGAAAACGCTCAAAATGTACATGTCTCTTGTTTAAAAGAAACTATCGTTACGAAATACATCTTTTCAGTTCCAGAAAGGTGGTTTGTCAGTTTCAAACAGGTTTCTATTGGAAACTGCGGAGGCAATTGCAGAGGTGAACAACCTGCCCCGGAAGGGAATGAGTTCTCCCCCTCCTACAAACTGTCTGCAGGTCTTATCAACTGAAGTGTCATTGAGCTCAACTGTGAAGGTCAAATGAAGGTCACCAAGATCAGATGTATTAATAGAAACACAATCATCTTCATCAGCTTTTCGATTTCTGCAAACATAAAAGTTTTTTTCCATGTGTCGGCCACTCTTTGCAAAATTGTTTTTTTTATCAATTTCGCTGGTGATGTAGTTTCAACCCTCTTATCAGTTGATCAAACCTCGTACAAAAATCATAATCTAGGATCCTTTGGAAATATGTAATCAGCATACACTAACTGACTATCCTGCTTTTACGTAGGTTGGAAAAGAATTGAACAAAAATGCGAAATTAAGATGTTTGACTGATTTGAAATGATAGTGCAACTTAAACAATAGCATTCGTGTCTATAGAATACACTTTTGGATGATTTACAGTGTATTTTATATCGACATATATATCAATGGTGCATCAACATAATCAATGGTACATAGGAGAAAGGCCGTTCAGTAGTAATGCAGCCCCACTGCATAGACCTATAGTATAGGGTGATGTAAAGATAGCATGATGAACCCCCATTACCCAGCCACAACCTACTATTACCCCTTTATAATGCTAATATTTAAAAACTTTACACACAGATCTTTACTTCTCTATGACAACAATATGCTCAGAGCTCCTCATGGCAATTGCTCATAAGTCAATATACAGTATAGACCCGGATATAGGCCATTGGGAATGCGCACAGAGCTCTATGGCCACTGCGCATGCCCCAGGCAAGGGATTATGGGAGTGAATGGAGTGAGTGAATGTATGCTGGAATGAATGGAAGTCTATCAAATGTTAGAAACATGCAGGGCAGAGGTTCTCTGAGAATGGTATATTCAGTCTCCATCAGATGGATCAGGTTGTCAGAAAGTGTAAAATTCGCCTTCACTCTCTACATTCAAACATTTTAAACCAATATTCAACATAATGGAATATATTTCGTAATCAACGGAGAAGAAAATATACTCAGGTGTACCCAGTACATGTATTTATAATTGTTCAGCCAGATTTAGAAGAATTTACTAAATGTGTAGAGCTGCCAATCTCTTTCTCCCTCTCTCTGTCTCCCCATCTCTCTTCCCATATATCCCATTCTCTGTCCTCTCTCTTCCACTTTCTATCCCTCAGCCTCCCCTCCTTTTTCTCAACTCACTCCTCTTCCTCACGTGTCTCTCTAATGTACTCTCCGGTTCCAGAGAGACCCAAAACTATTAATTCATTCCAGTGAATGATATTGCAGAATCCCAAATCGACAAAAGCATATTCATAACGAATATGAAAAATCCTTTCCAAGGGAGTCAAATGAAACATCTTACCATTAGTTTTCTCTCTTTAAACACATTCTGCGAGCAATACTAAGAACACGAAACTGAATAATAGTGGAAACTTTGGTAATTATTCATTTATTTTACATCCAATTAGACCAAGCCATGCCTGTAACTAATGGATGCACAATTAGCAGCTCCAATGTATCCATTTGCTGGAGTTCTTTTAAAACTTATAACTCGATCTATTACCGTCAAGTATTTAACAGGGGGAATATCTTATGGAATAATTTTAATTGAACTGTTAAGTCACAAAATCAATCATCTCTAAAATCTTAAAGGAAATAAAGATTAGATTGCATACAAATAAAAGAATATTTTTGATTGGTGATTCAGAGGCTAGAGTAACGCGACTACTACATCAAAAAATGTTGCGGTTAATAATGGGACTTTTTGAGAAGAGGTATTTCATAATTAATGATTCTTTCCAGATATTTGACAACTTTGTCCCAAATTTCATCTATGACCCTTACTTTGACCTCGCCCCTTCCCTTCAAACAGAGAACCCCGAGGAAATCAGATGAACCAAACAAAGCCATGACTCAGCAAATATTGACAGAAACAATACTTAGTTAGTCTCGAGTCCGCTAGAGCGAGCTGGCGTCAATTTACCCCCTGACACACACATACTCTGGCTTGATGAAAAATACCAATAAGTGGGGGTCCAGATTTCCAGGGTTTGGGGCTTTTGAACAGTTGAAGAGGCCCTTTCAGCGTCTCTGTCACATTAGATGCTGACTCGGGGGTGGAGGGTGATTTTATGTGACTTAACTCTCTAGACCAAACAAGTACTAAGTTAAGAAATTATCAAGTTAAGTTTGGTTTATCTATTTAACTTTACAATTAGTGTCAACTTAATTTATATACCTGGCGTTTCCAATGGAAACGATTCTCAGACCGAATTACTTGTGTCCGATGTCAATTTATTAACTTGTTGTCCAGGCGGAGAGCATGAGGTCATTTGAATTTAGTTAGACATTATTAATGTGCATTCATAGCAGATTTGAAGGAGGACCCCCCACGACAGATATGAGTAGGCCCTAATTCTCCCAATCGGGCAGCATTTGATTTCAGAAGGCCATTTTTTTTTCAAGAAAAAATGAAATTCGTTGAATCTCTCCAATCTTTGGTGTACATATCGCAGGGAATATGAGCATAATGCAGGTGAATTTTGGGAAGGCTGGGGCCAATATTTCGATTCCCACACCTATGATTCAGAAATCAATATTTTTCCTATTATTTTGCCTTATTTCGGCCTCATTAAACCTGATTAATCGAATGATTTACAGTAAAAATGGGATATATTACTCACTAATATGTCTAGCAAAATTAAATGAAAAGTCAGACCTAGAGAATTGATATTGGCATGCATAAAAGTGCCCTGATGTCAGCAATAGTTTGACTGCGTTTTTGTTCAAATATCCATTGTATTTCTATACAACCCTCAAACAGAATCATCTCTTTATTTCTTAAAATTATGGCGAAACGGCTCCTTCACCTCAGCGGCTCTCCTCTTCTTCCTCCTCCACCTCGATCCCCTTCCTTCTTCCTTCTACCATTCCGGAGGGAGGGAGGGTGGGAGGGTGGGAGACTCAGAGAGAGAGAGAGAGAGAGAGAGAGAGAGAGAGAGAGAGAGAGAGAAAGCGGCGGGAGGGAGGGAGGGATAGCCGCGCGCCTGGGATTACATAAGCCTATGAAGTAGCTTGCTGTAAACAAACAACACGTGCTTCAAAAATGTACGGACGGATTCGGTAAAGTGTTGGCATAACAGTGCGAAATGTATCACTGATCAGATATGAATGGTGAGGAGGCATAACTAATGCTGGAAATGGGGCCATGCAGGGGTATTTTAACATTGGCAGCTCCTCCTGGGGTTACAGTGTTTTTAAAAGTGGAAATAATTATTATCAAATGACACCTGATCTACCACACGGGAATAATGTAAAGATAAATGGCACTAAAATATCCTACAAAGGAAATTATCAAATTACTTTTATATTTCTTCCTTCATATCTATATCAATGATCAAGGTGTACATATATAACTATCTCTAGTAAAGTATCTATGATAATCCCTCAACTTGACAATATACATGTGATACCTAACCAATGAAAATCGTCACAGCTTAATGTTCTTTAATCCGTCATAGAGGAATCATTCCACTAGGGGGCCGGGTAATTAAGAGACAAATGCATTTTGGTACATATCTAACATCTAGGTGGACCCCCTCAATCTGTGTTTGGTCAAGGGGACCCGGGTGGACCCAGTGACCCGGCATGGTCACTGGGGTAACAGTGCGTGGCCTAGGCTCATGTAGGCTACATGTTTTCTAATAACTCAAGGCGGAGGACAGAGGGTGAGGCGGGAAGGTGGGGGGAGGGAGGGAGGGGGGTGAAGGGGCTGGCTGAGGTGTTGGCATAACATCTAAGTGCGAAATGTATCACTGATCAGTGAGTTAGATGTGGCATGCTCCCCTGATGTCATATCTAAGCTCTAACACCTTACATACAGCTACAAATGTTATCAGATGAAGAATGATTGGCGTTTTTCGTAGTGACTCATTTGATCTCAGACCTCTTAAAGAGGTCTGAGATCAAAAAGCTTGTTTCTCCATCAATCTTTTCACCCTTGTCCAGGCGGATTCCAGCTATATTTCTAAAGAAAATCAGAATTTAAGTTGGGTCTGTTGACTCAGGGAGGATGGAGCTTTTATATGACTTAAGTTAATGGTGGAAAGTTGTTTTTTCGATTAATCTTTCCACTACCAGATGTAGTATTACAGATATATTCTTTTTAATTCTCTTCTTATCTTGGTTTAATTTGAAGATATCATGACCTATAATAAAGCTTTATTTTTTTGCCGGATAATTAAAAAAAGAGCGACATTTCTTTTTGTTATTGACATTTATCCCGATGCTTGACATTTCAGGTTTTCATAAACCTCAATTGAAGGAATAACTTAGTACTATGATTAGGAAATCACCAATCAACAGCGATGGGATCTAAGGCAGATCCGTTAGCCTCCAACTCCTGTTAGCCTCCAACTCATCCCGACAGCTTGAGCATTACATTCTCTCCTTGCATTTGGAGGGTGTGTGTTTAGGGAGGGAGGGATTTGATTGTATGAAAATGGCAAGAATGATATTTTTTATATTTTAAGCTGAAAGTTATGCTGGTATCGTATAACCATTGTTCTCACATAACACCTAATATAAAATAATAGGCAATACGTTTATGCTGTATTACCAAGAACCACCAATAAACACCAATGTAAAAGGGGTGTCTGTTATATTTCAACAAAAAAGACTCCTCCCATTTCAACCCATCTCTCCATGTCAGAGCCTGCGGATTAGGGCTTCAGAAAATGGACAATCAGCAGATTTACCCTTTAGTAAATTCTGGCAAATTAGACTGAACAATAACAAATATTAGGTATACCTGGTTATATTTGGTATTGAGTTGATTCAAAAGATCTGTTCGGTTATATTGAACAATATTTTAAACCTAATTTGTTATCTTAAATTTGGTTTATTTGAGAGAGGATAGGTGAAGGCGAATTGTACATTTTTTGACGCCATAACCCCATAGTATCTCCCTGCCTTTGAGGATTGGCGGCACCCCTAGTGCCATGGGTGTTGCAGCGGGGCCAAACACTGTGCAAACAGGGTGAATACCTGCAGCCACCTGGTCAAGAAAATATAATCTTTTACAAGTATTTGCTCGCCAAATGCACCAAAACATCTGGTGATGCTCCAGTCAGTGGGTCCGAGGAGGGGTGTGATTGTTCATTGTGTAAAAGAAGAGTGGGGAAACAGCAAGGGTTAATGGAAAGGTCAGGCAAGGAAAATGTTAAAAATGAAATGTTGGTTTTTATTTGGGGCATCAAACACCGGTTAAGAAGATGTTAAACTGGTTTTTAAATTTTGAAGAGCAAAAAGTACCAGATTTTGAGGATTTTTATTTGAATGACTCTGACGAAATTTGGCAGCTCAGATTCAGAGAATTTTGGGTAAGTGGGTTTTTTGACAGAATTGATAAACTGGGGTATTTGAGAGAGGTTTAACATAGAAAGAGAGAAGAAAGAGCAAAAGCGAAGAAAGAGGAGAGGAGAGAAACACAGAGGTACTCAAATGGAAAACATAAACTAGATACGAGACGCAGAGATAATGAGGAAAGAAAACTAATGAGAAAAGACAGAGGGAAAGATTTAATATTGAAAAAGCAGAGCAAAGTGAAAAGAGAAAGCATGAGACAGAAATATTGGGCATTACACCTTAAAGCACAAGATAGGGGACTAATGTGAGTGTGACCCTTGTATCAATAGAGATGTGCACTCCTCTCGCAGGCTCCAGGTGTAGGGGCGCTGGTGCAGGGGTTTGTGGGGACAGATTAATCTCACATCACACATGGGGTCTACTCATGTCATACATGGGTCAGGGCCTCAGAAAGTGTACAATTCACCTTCAACAACCCTCTCAAATACCTCAGATTTAAGTAAAAAATGAGCTTCCAAATACAGTTCAATATAACTGAAAGAAATCCAAGGCAATACCAAATATACTCAGATATATCTAGTATTTATCATTTTTCAGCCTGAGAAAAGGCTGTTGATTGTCTGGCGCCCCGACTCTTGCACATGAAACTTGTAGCCTTCTATATGTCTTGCAGCTTCGAAGTCTAATCTGTGTTATTCTCTTCCAAATTGCTAAAGTAAATTGAGTATTGTCAAGGCCGCCAATTTGCTTTAGTTACAGCCTGGTCATGTTATGGGTCTGGTCGCCAGATAATGTACAATTTGTCTTCACCAATCCTCTCAAATATTAGTATTATCATTAATTCTGCATTCCTTCAATACAATATAGGAACTGGACTTTGTCTTCTGCAAAGCATATCTTCTCGATTGTCCAGACAATTAACATTGAAACAATATTGATAACATTGGTGAAATGTGTATTTATAAGCTGTTTGACCACTTTGTTGTTACACATTCTGTATAATGTAATCTTTACATTATTAAACAATATTCCTGATAACAGTTTGCAGTTTTCATTAAGTTCTAACAACGATGTTACTATACAATCACGAATAGCCCAAATTAAAGACAAAGGTTTAAAATACAGTGAAATATAACCGAATGGTAAATATGCCCAGATGTACCTAGTATTCATCATTTTCAGCCTAATTACTATATCTAGTTCAGTATAGAGCCCCAGCCTCTCAGATCAGATAAGCATGGTATGCCAGTAATTGGACGCCTACTACGCTAATGGATTTCCTGGCCGTGGAGTAGGCGTCGTAATGGGATTATAAGGGCATTTTGCGTTTTAGAGCGTGAGGCTTTCCCTCAGTTTGGAGGGACTCTGGTAGAATTTGCTTAATGTGATTGTACATTTTCTGACGACTTGACTCATACATGCGATTCCTAAATGTCACTCTATATAACGAATACGATACTCGGACTTTCTGCGATCTAATTGTGAAATCCTACAAGACCAAATTTGATCTAAATGTTTGTCGAAATCGTTGCCAACTTGCGTGGGTTGAGCGATATACTATAATTTCAATTATTTAATATGATTAGATCTGGTCATGTAAGTGTTAGGGAAGGTCTTTCTGAAGTATCCTGAGATATGTTGTAGGCAGGAAAATGAATTAGTAGCGCTGGACACCTGAGCTCTCCTTGGCAACCTTTGTAAGGATATGTCTCACAATGGGTTTGAATGATCTGAGGAGTGTACTCTGAAGCCCCGAGCCACACTCGCTAATTTACAAATTCTACCCGGAAATCTAACCCTTAAATCATTAATAGTTAATTTTATATCATCATTTTATGTTATTAAGGTGTGCCGATGAAATAAAGGCATGGATACAAGGGGGGAAAAATAATGTAATTCTTATCTTTTCCCTGGGTTTACATTTGTGGGTCTTATTATTAACTGGCTCGCGGGGAACGGGGTAATTTCATCAGCATAAGTGATAACAGCATAATTATTACATACTTGGTATTCAGTAGTAGTTGAAATTAATCAGCGCTACATTAGAACGAATAATACCTTAATATCTCAAGTAGAAAATACATTACGAAGCAGCCAAGATAATATAAGACCTTAACACAGGAAATCAATAATGTATTTGGAGAAGTACATCATAAATTCCCTACCCACAGGCACTGGTGCGCAAATTCTACGTCCAAAGCTAACCCTTAAACCATTAATAGTTATTTCTTAAATAGGCTTTTTACATTTCTGTCATAATTTATTCTTTTACAAAACCTTGAGAAGGACTGTGATACCCGATACTGAATTACATGGGTAATCAACGGAACTGTCCTAGGGGGCAAAGGTCCGGGGGCACAAGTCCAGGGGGCAAAGGTCCGGGAGGCAGGTCCAGGGGGAAAAGTCCTAGAATTAACCATGGCTGCCTGTATGGAACTGAAAGACCTCCCATTATCCATGTTTTCAGCTCCATATCTAAATTTAC
This sequence comes from Sthenelais limicola, assembly GCA_942159475.1. Classification (NCBI taxonomy): domain Eukaryota; kingdom Metazoa; phylum Annelida; class Polychaeta; order Phyllodocida; family Sigalionidae; genus Sthenelais; species Sthenelais limicola. The sequence goes on along the minus strand of OW804097.1, from coordinate 60,980,581 downwards.
AATAGGTCAAGTTTATATTAATTAAAAAGCAGTTAACAATATACCTTAGTCCATTTCCTGACCCGATTCAATAAAGGAACTCATTGCCAATCCATACTGTATATTAAATTAAAACATAATATGGCCACACATACAGAACCAGACAACACTAATCCAGGAACTTTAACTACGGCTATTAAACTAAGTCAAGCTCTAATTTATCAATAGTAAGATAACAATAACAAATAGCCTGAAGCAGTTTTTACTACACAATTAATCATAACCAATATTGAATTAGACGGGTAATCACATCACAAACATAACCGCCCGTATGAAACAACAAAAACCTCCCACAACGCCCTCTGTCGCCAATCAGCGGTAAAAGATCAATCATATTCCCACTAGTACCAAACTCTGCCACCAGGGTACATCCTATTTAACCCCCACAGCGCTCCCTATCGGCAAAGGCTGACAACTCATCCCTGTATGATTGATGACTGCGCCTGAGCGGCGTTCCCGTCCCAAATTTAACATTCAGCTCATGAATAGTCATAAGATGGGACTGACCTGTCAATTCGTAGTCATTTGCATGAGAATTGGAGTCGCCGTGGACCGGAGATCTGAAAGGAGAGAGAAAAATGATAATTAATACATTGGCTTTCCATATCCCTGATATAGAATTAATACAAGGGCTTTCCATATCTCTGATATATCAATGCGGTGTCGGATACTGGATCTGATATGGTTAAAAGTTTATCAGATAAAATTGATCCATTGATTAAATACAATTCATTGACCCCCGACCTGAATCCCGGTGAGGTTTGGCTCATATTGTGTCCGAATGTATTTGCTCCCAGAGTTAATGGCATCACATTATTCATTAAATCACTGAAATCAGGTGATTTCACTCAAAATGTATCTTCCCTGTGACCAATACATTGATTTGTGACATTTCAGATATTTTGTCAAATTGCTGGTTTTCTATTTTGTGTAACGACATTGTAGATTTATCTGATAGAATGAGGGTTATGGGTTAATGGTTTTCAGAATGATCATTGTTAATTCATACCAACAACCAAATCTGGTATGTTCTCTCCAACGATATTTTCACTGAGAAAATATTAAATCCATTTATAATTTGTAACATGCAGGATATTCTTTAAATCGCAGATTTTACTAATAAATTTTGTATAATAACATTATTAAAGTCATCTCGTAACTTACCAAATACTTTTATATATTCATTATTTCTTTGACACCATGCCTGGCTCACACTAAGGTTTAAGACCCGTAGAGGATAGTTTGTATTGTGTCCAAGAACTATTGGTTTTCAGACCGGCTAGATCATATTTCTCTCCAAACAATCATTTAATCAGGTGACTTCAATCAAAATGCACCATCATTGTGGACTTTAATATCATTAGTGAACTATGAATACAAAAGGGGATTATGAAAATGAATATAAAATTTTCAGAAAATATTTGCATTCCACAGATCTCGAATTCTTGCTTTAATAACTTGTTCTTTTATACAAACATTATGGTTTTTTTAGAGTTTAAAAACCTTATTTATTATAATGAATTATGTAAACTGACCTAGTTTATGATATGTTGTATAGGCCTATTAGCGATCTTTGAGAAATACATAGCATCGCTAGAATGTTATACATTGAATATGATTACAAAGCATATTCCTCAGTCAGATAGCAACATCAATCAAAAAATGAAACCTCATCCACTTTCAAACACCTGTAAAAGTTACAATCGGCACCTTTACACATTTACTAAGTTCTTCTAAATTAGGCTGAAAATGATCAACAATAGTAGATTAAGAAAGTCTGTATAGTTATGTTGAATCTATGTTGAGTCATCTTTGTATTGTTTATTGTCACCTCCTGCACTCTGGTAACGCTCTAGTCAGGCACAATGACGAAGCACATTTTGAGCGTCATTATGCACAATTCCTTCCGCACAAAGCCAAATCGAAGACATTTACTATTTCCTGCAACATTTTTATGAAATATTCTGAATTTTAGATGAAGTTACCCTGGATGTGAAGTTATTTAGGGGTCGTTTCAAGGTCGTTTTACAGTCCGTTTTTACCATTTACTTCCTCAACAGGACACATTAGCAATGGGTTCAGGAGATAGATGAATGCAGATTCTGACAATTTTTGATTATGCATGGCGCAAATACTCTGATAGGAATTGTTTAATTGGTTACACTATCTCAAAGTATTGCCAACTTGTAGTGTACTTTCGTATATATACATTTACAAGGTAGAGAACCAAACACCATGAAATGTAAAGCTGCATGTGTCATTGCGTGTATTTGTTAAAAATGCTTTTGTTAGTATTAATGACATGAAGTCAGAATATGTTTTACACTTTGTACATTTTAGCTGCAATAAAGAATTTATTTATTCTCCTATAAAAACATTGCAGACGTCGCCCACAATGGATCGTTATTTTATGCCATTTAAAGCAAATGTGAATACAACACTGAAAATGGCGACTATAACATTGGTTATGATGATATAATAGTTTTGAGTCACTTTTTACATTTCTATACTATGATATTAAAAGTGTCATAAATGGGATGAAGCTGGTTTAAAACACATGAAATATGCTTAACAGACAGTGAAAGAGCATTTGTATTGTAATATAGAAACACCATTTCCAAAAGTTCCTAGAGAATTCAACTTTTAAACTGGATAATGCACAGATTTGCATTTTTAAAATGCATCCTGAAAGATTGAACAGGATGGTGAATAGGTATACACTTATACACAAATTATCTACCTTCATTGATCAGTGGGCAAAGCGATTTCTGCATAAATGTTTTTATGCATGAATATTGATGAGAAGGTGAGATAAGAGAGGTAAAACTGGTAACATGTACCGTATTCCTGTGAATAAATGCCCAGATTTGTTATTCACCTAACATTCATTCGTCTAGGATTCATTTTAAACTTCACTTGTCTAACTTTCATTCATTTTAACCTTCATTCATTTTAATCTTCATTCATTTTACAATCATTCATCTAACTTTCATTCATTTTAACCTTCATTCATTCATTTAATTTTTTTAATCTTCATTCATTTAACCTTCATTCATTCAGTTAAACCTTAATTCATTAACCATCATTCATCTTACCCTAATTTATTTGACCTTCATTGACCTAACCATACCTAACCTTCATTTAAAGAGGGAGACAGAAGATGAACCCACCCCCTTTTTCATTTTTGATAGTTTAATTAAATTTGATAATACAATTAATCTCGAATATTCCCATTTGACATTCTGTGATTCCACAGACATAGGTACAGATCTACAAGTATATCTAAACCCAAGGTTTTATAAGAGACAGTACGGTACTTATATAGCAAAACCTTACCTGGATTGACCGAGTGTTAAATTGATAGTTGTGTAACTGTTTATACATGAATATTAATGAGCTGGGTGGACCAGTAAGAGCAGGGTAAGGGTGCTACAATAGTACCTGTCTACAGGCTACAATACGTCCTGATAGATGACCAACTATTGTATGTAACTATTGGCCTGCATTACCACCTGTTCAGTTTAAATGGCTTTATTCAAGAATCAACATTTCAACATTTTTTATTTCTGTTAGAAAATGTTATTGGTCAAAGTTTCACATCTGTAATAATTCTTATTCGCCAAGTACAAAACATAATCAATCGACTTTAATCTCAACATTTTGAATTAAATTTACATTATAATACTAGACTATATACTTAATTTCATCATTCGGTTACTATAGTTAGAATCGATATCCCTTTTAGTTATTCACAGCATCCTGATTTCCTAAATTCTAATCTTAATATCAAATATCTTCCTAGCGGAACAAGTTTCCGACTAGGCATCAGTCTTCTTTAAATCTTCTTCTTAATTACCTTTCTAGCACATTAATTTACTATGCTGATGAATACATTTACACGGTCAAGAGAAACAGCTATTATTGAAATACATTTAGTCTACGAATCAGCGAATGATATTCTTGTATACAAAACGATGGAAAACATTTATTTTTATTGCTTTTCATACCATTCTATTATTAGTAGCTAGCAATTTCCATTTTAGCAAGTCTAACAGAACAAAATACTGAAGTAGTTACTTATCATCTTCAACAAATAAAAGCTTTTATTGAATCATATAAATTCTCTTTTTTTAACAACCTTCATTCATATTTCTAAGCTTTCACTACTATTTCTACTCCGCCGTATTCACGTTTTCATTTTATGCACTTCTTTGTCAAATTCCAACTCTGAAAGAGATTTATGACCAAATCCCTCCTACCTTTTAGCATTAATGAAATATTAAAATGTGCTTTATTCACATTCCGCCGGCCTTTACATCAATCTCTCACTTTACCTCTGTCTCCTAAACTATTGCTTTTTTATCTCAATTTTAACTCAACTTATGCAATATGTATTGTTGATGACTCACCATTAAGCTTCAAGTGTTTAGAATGCCATACAATAGGGGAGTTGCACTGCACATGTCTGTTACAGTACAATGTCATATTACTTGGATTGGACTCAGATCAGAATTGAACTGAGAGCATGATTCTATCTAGATATTTGAACTTGGAAACTGGATATTATATATATATATGTTCTCTCTTCCTCTCTCCCTTCCCTTATTCTCCTCCTCCTCCTCTCTCTCTCTCTCTCCCCACCTCTCTCTCCCTTTATCTCAGTCTCCTCTTTCTCTCTCGTCCCCCCTCTCTCTCTTCTACATCTCTCTCTCACCTCTCTTTCTCTCTCACCCTCTCGTCTTCTCTCTCCTTTCCATGAACATTAAACTTCAAGGGTTGATAATACCATACATAATTTAGTGGACACTGTGCATGTATGTTACAGTGCATACAGGGATATATATATTCAGTTCACCGAGACCATGATTCCATCATGATATTTCAACTTGGAAGCTGGGTATATATATGCTTCAGTTTCCTCAAATGCTCATGGATCATCTTCATGTACCAATCCTCAAATAACGCATATAATTTAAGAAACAAAGAGGTAAAATACAGTTCAACAGAACGGAGCAGATTTCTTAGACCAACACAATACCAAATATACCTAGTATTTTTTAATTTAAGCCTTATTTAGCAGAATTTACTAAATGTGTAGAGTTGATTATTGTACATTTTCCGACGTCCTGATCCGTGACCATTCATTTGAGCGTCATATATATATATATATATATATATACGCTACATCGTCTTATCAACTACCAGCCCAATGTTTTCTAGACTAGCATAACTATTTTGGGAGAATCTGTTATAGTAAAAAGACCAAGAGACCCTTCAAAGTAATAGAATATAATCATTCCAACAGCCCGTCATGTGTGACCAAGTGGAACCACGCCTGTCTTGCGTTTTCTCGCGCTGATAATGATGAACGAGATTCTGATTAATTTAGACGTGATTTTGTTGTGCGGCCGCCGTTGGCAGTGTATATGGAAATGTTGTCTGACAGAATGGTTGATGGATGGTAGAGGGCATCGATATCACTGCATATATGTTAGATACTGGGTGGTGATGGGCGATAAATGGGCGCTTAAGGTTCCTTCTCACTTATTGGAGATGATTAGTTGGAGTCCAATATATACAGTTTATTGTGGTTATGTATACATACATATATGTATAACATAATTATTTCGAATATTCCTAATATTATTATATTATTTCAATATTTGTTTAAATTTTGGTCAAATAAAAATTGCTAACAAAATCTAAAGTGAGGTGTTTAATTACAAAAGTCCATGCCAAAAAATAGCTAAAGGTTTTCAGAAAAAGAGTGAATGAGTTCTTAATATTTAGGGCCTCTACTACCTGTACATACAACTCTAAACTGATATAAAATACAACAATTTCCATGACCAAAGAAATGAAGAAATATTCTTTTTTGAAAATTTTAATGAATTTTACCAATAAGATTATGAGAGATTCCTTTGACAATTTTGATGTAATCTAATTTTGAATGCTGGAATTCCCTGCTGGTTCAATTTTAAACCCACCCACCTTTCCCCACCCACCCACACCTTTCGTGCATATTCAATATTGAACGCATTGATAAGTAGATAGCAGGGTGGATTACAGCCCAGTTGTTAGTGAGATTTAGGAGAGGAGAAAAGCTTTTAGGAGAAATGATTTACAGTAAAGTTATGCATCCTGCCTGTGGCCACCATTAATCATGGAGGCAGTGAGGGAGTGGGCACTGAGGCTGCTCAACAACTCTTGACTCATTCTACTTAAATGTAAATCGTCCACAAACTCTTCATACAAGTTGATAGTTTGATACATTACTTGATTGATTTGCCCCTATTATTAGAAAGTGCATAAATTCTGATGAAGGCGTACATTTCGCCTTCTTCAATCCTATCTAATAAGCCATGGTATGTCCCGGAAGGCATGGATTAAATTCCAGAAGAACATCTCTTTTTTGTTCAAGTGATGGAACAAATAAAATATATATCATTACTTTAGAAATTAAGACAAAAATGAGGATCACAATACATGTAACAGCTCAACATAACCGAACCGATATTTTGAATCAAGGCAATTACCAAATATACTCAGCTATACCTAGTTTCATTTTCTCAGCCTAATTTAACAGAATTTAACAAAATTGTAAAGCTGCGGATTGTGCATTTTCTGACGTTCTGACCATTACACTAACTATAAGACTGGTAGATACATGCAATCTGATATATATAGATTGTAATGTAATGTCTTCATATGAATATTCTGCACAAGGTTTGTTATTCTTCCTGTCCTACGCATATTAATTTTAAGGAATTTTTAAAAAATATTCTTTTTCTTCTAGAAAAGTGATATGAAAGGTTCTTTGACTTTGAGGTTTGTATCATACATTTCTTGAGAGAAGCCAAAGCATTCTGCGTTTTATTTCATTAAACTAATGAAATAAAGCACCAACATATGGTCAATTCTAATTTTTTGGCGTCCAGGGGGCTGAAAAATGGTCAATTTTCAAATAGGTCTGATTTAAAAGTTTTTCTTATATCATGAAAATAGATGTTTTGAAGCGTTTTTGTGCATAAATTGGTAAGGTTATCTCTGATTATTAGCTGAGCTATAGGAGATGGGACAAATGAAGCCCAAAGTAAGTATACCGTGCGTATGCCATATGATTTATTCAATGTCCTGTCAATTTTACTAAATATGTCTAGACATATTTTCATTTCTTTTTACATGATGTGGTAAATGAACATATATTTATTGGTTTGGGAACAACAGATATTTGATTAAAATCATTTTTTAGGTACTAATTTTGGAGTTGAATATGAACGGTTTTTTGTGTAAATCATTATATTTTGACTATACATTACATAGTTATGTTTAACTTTAACACATCAATGACAAATCATTATACTGGCCGATTTTCTTGTAGTTGAGAGTGTTGACCATGTGCTCTAAAAGTTGAGAATTAATTTTCAGAGTTTTTCAACCCTTTATCAACTCTTTTCCTAAGGCATACGCACGGTATGACAACTGAGAAAACCAGTAGTTTACAATTTGATTGTCTTCAGGTACCAGTTAGTAGCATTATACAGTTCTAGGGATGACGATTTTAGCATTATCACTATGTGATATAATTTTCTGTTAAGTACAGAAACTAGATATTCATTTTCAATGGAAATGTCTCGTTCATCCTAGGCATACGCACGGTATGCATATTCATGCATATATGCATGGGATAGTTATTGTGATTGGAAACATATGTGAAGCATATCAGAGTGATATTTGAAATTGAACTTTCTAGATCGACTCATTGTATTAGAGTTGGTTTAAGTAATTACAAATTTTGAAAGATTATGGCATTAAAGAGGATATGCTGTGCGTATGCTACCATATACAAGTGTTATACAATATTCTTTGAAAGATACAATAACAAGTCAGTACATATTATGCTCGAATGGGTGGCCTGGATGGCAATAGAAACAATTTGGCACTTAGGAATATTGGTAGGATTTTGTCCAATCGCATTGTAATTGCTCTGAGGCATCTTAATAGTGTATATTAGACTAAAGTATATACTTTTGAAACAGGTGATATGAGGTAGAAACATATACCACTTATAGAAGTTATGACTGTTTTAACTTAAAGCAGCAAGGAGTTCTTAAAATTGATTTAAATTTTATATGAATATCTGACGTCCATTGGTCTGATATTTCCCATCTCTCTTATAATGGCATACGCACGGTATATGCATACTCATGGCATGTTTATTCTAATCTTGATAATCATTTCATATGTGTTTTGGCAACATAAACGGGAGATACCGTGTTTATTACCTTGAGTAGGGGTCCAACTTATGTATACATATCTAAAGTTAAATATGTTTATTTGCTGAGATATGCATATACATAATGCATACGCATGGTATGCAGAAAAGTTGACTATAGTGTATGTCTCTTCACTATATCATTGATAAGAAGAAAATGGTTGTATATTCACAATTTTTTCTGCTTCCCTTCAGAACTAGAGTAGTTCTACCATCATATGGATACAAATACACCTAAATAACCTTAATGCTAATTATAAGATTGAGAAGACAATGTCTAGGCATACGCACGGTATATCTAGGGTTGACTATTACATACCTATCCAAAAAATATATAAAATATTCTTATATAATATCAAAAAACATCATAGGATATGTAAAAGTATTTTGGCTATAGAACTATTACAAATTTGAGCTACATATATACATTCATTATGTTCATTTCACATGAGATATGCACATATTTTTGTGGCTAGTTGTAAAAATGACCCATTTTAGGGGGTTTTTCAGGGCTGGAATTGTAAATATTTATTTTAGACCTGCAAAAGTAGGGTTCGGATTGTAGCATTTTCAATGGCGGATTTTATGAACTGCACAAATCATGTCTAAAGTCATTATCCATGAAGATAATATGTAAAAACCTTATGGACGCCAAAAAAATAGAATTGACCTATACATTTCTAGTTTGCTATTGTTCTTCGTGCCCTACAGCAAACCTACAGAAGATATTTTGTAAAAGGTGACATAAATGTATGTACGTAAGTTCTATCATACATCTATGGTTGAATACAGCAGGTAATTGATGTATGTATTTCTTCACCTCTGATGCATATTGTACTGTTTTTTGTTATGTCCATGTCCTACAGCTAACCATTAAGACATTTCCGGAATATATGTTTTATAAAAGTGACATAAAAGGTATGTAAGTTGGTTTTCTTTTACTCTGAGGTTGAATCTACATTTATAGTTTGCTATGCAGGTAATTGAGATGTCTTCAGATCTATATTTTGCACCTATGTTTTTATTTATTTTCCCCTTTAGCTAAGTGACTAGGCGAGACACCACACGCTCTCTATATAGATAGATTTATATATGTCTCTCTTGTATTAGGGCACTTGGTTGTTTATTGTTGAAATATTACAATGCTACGTAACATGACCTGCCATTATGTAAGATAACTCATTATAGTATGTGTGGTTACCTAAACACACCATACGTCTCTATATATACATATAAACTTTATATACCTCTTTCAGTAGAGCACTTAATTGTTTACTGTTCAAATATTACAATGTCATGTTGAATTACCTGATATAAAGGTAAATGATTATAGTATGATTAGAACACTCTGTGTAAGTACCTAAACACAACACACGTCTCTCTATATCACTTGATTGTTTTAAAACGTGATTGTTTTATTGTTGAAATACTACAGTTACTACTGTTGTTTTACATTGAACTTTCCCCCTACTTATTAAGATTCTACTGCTAAATAATCCAATCCTCCAAAGGCTTGTACAGGAACCATTCATAATATCAGAAAAAAGTAGGGCATCGTATACCTTTAGCGTGTTTCCTCTCTCAGCACATATAGAGTAGGGCGTAAAACAACTAGTTTCCTCCAAATCATTGTTTTTAAAACAATTGTTTTTGAAATAATAAAACTTTTATTATTTCAAGCTACGCGATATACAACATATTCCCTCTCTGCTACTGTAAGTTTAAAAAATAGCTTTCTCAAATGTTTCATATTTTATTTCTATTCACTCTTTCTATACTCATTTGTTGTTACTTACATAAAGAGCAAGTGAAGATTCTCACACAATGTACTTCAATATTTACTTGTAATTTTCTTTTATATAGGTTAAACGAGGGCGTAATAGCGGAACTCCACTATAGGTAAAAAACGGCGCCAACAGGCAAAATTTGTCGCCGACATTTCGGAAAATTCGACATGACTAAAAATTCTAGCGGATGAGGGGGTAAAATAGGTTGTTGGCAACACATTTATTTGTTGCCAACAATCGCAAAATATCTAACTTGATTAGATATTTCGTCGCAGCCCTTTTTCCCTGTTGGCGCCGTTTTTTACCTATAGTGGAGTTCCGCTATAACACACACATACTAAAAGAAACGTTAAGATGAACTAAGTGTTTTTGTTAATATTTCAAGCTACTATGGTCCATATCCCGTAGCTTGAAACAGTAAAAAATAAAGCCCACACTTTTAGTCCCTCTTAACGTAAAATGTTGTCTTTCTTGCGGGTAAGGGGTTGGGATTACTTCATCATAATTATGTTTTACACTTGCAGGTTTAGGAAGAGTTGTCCACCAGGTTGTATTTGACTGCCTATATCTATGGCAGAGATCAAAGTAACACATATAGCTACACCACTAATGGTCGTCTAGCCTACACCAGCACCACCATGCAGCTCTAATGCAGGGGTTCTTCATTTTTCTTTATTGAAGTACTTTTTCATGGTGATATGATATTCTCAATCATTCAGAGACATTTATTTTTTATCTCACAACTCTCTCTCTCTTTCTCCTACTAATCAGTTGAGGTAGTGGTATTAGTTATGGGAGAGACTTAATTTATTGCGATACAAATATTTCAATTGTGTTAATTAAGTACAACAAATTAATACATGAGCTGTGAATGTTCCAGTGCCACCATCAAATACACATGTCCATATACTACTTACACTAACTAAGGGTATTTAAACTTGCGGCGCGTTGTATACGCATTGGTCTGAGAACTATTTCACTAGTGAGTTATGTGCGGTAGTAATGGCAACCAGTGCATTTCTTTACCAAGTTTAGCGCCAAAATTCCACTTTTATGACTAAGAGATGTTGTCTATTCATATTATTAAAACTCGTCGGTTTCAGTCGCTTAGAATATTCACGCTCCTTCCACCAACTCGTTAGTTAACTTGCTTTTATATGTGTATACGATAACAAGTAAAACCATTGGAGCGAAGAATTCCCAAGTGATTCGTAATATAAATGCGGCCCTTTCTGAAGTCAAAAAACAATGGAGTGAAATCCCTTCATCCCTTTCACTCCCTTTGATCCTCTACCCCTCACTTCTCTCGACTCCCCCTCAGACTCTCTCTCCCATATATAAAGCTAAATGCTAACATAAACTAGACAGTGGTGTGAAATCGTCAGATTATAATTGAAAACTCTTTCGACCCACCCCCGGCCCTGTAATGGTGAGCATACATCAGATGAGTCAGGGGCAGTGACAGGAGACAAGAGGTTGTCCACAGTAACAATCAGCTCAGCTAATAGCCGCATAATAGTCAGCCATTCATCAGTACAGAGCTTACCCCAGCACACTCTCTCTGTCTCTCACATCTCTCTTTCTCTTTTTGTCTCCTTCCTCCCCGATTATATAATTATTACATACCTCACCATCACAGAGTCGCATTAAACAGTTGTTTATTTAAGACCCCATGCAAATATATACTAAAATTCCATACGTGCTACAAGAGCAAATTGTGAATAACGGTACATAGCCATATTTTCTAATTTAGTGTTCTAGCATCCTTCCATCTATCATATATACTGCCTCCATACACATATTCAATAAAAGAACAGTTGTTTACCAACCCCCTTCAATTAATACTCACGTTAAGATACATTAACAATGTAACAGGTGCTATTTATCTATAGAGTAGCTGAAATATATGAAGCAATATAACTAGTCCTGGAACACATTTGCCAAGTTGTAAAAATGTTATTTGTCACCTATAGCGATGGAAACATTGACATACCTCTTCCTCTAACAAAAGGAAATTGTTGTGTTGTTTCCAGTCTAAATATCCACCAAACAAAGGCGACTAGACTATACAAATTGCAGTCATATACAAACTGCGATGTGTCATAGGAAAATGTGACTAAAGTCACAAAAGATTATTCTGTTCAAGTGTTTTCTGCACAAGAACTAATAGTAGGAGTGTTAATTGCCATCCTTCTGCTGTCTTTTGTCGTATAAATATACATGTCTAAGCCTACTAAATTCCAAGACTGCTAAATGTATATTAATTTTATGCAGTTCTAAGACATCCTATGCAACTGTATTGAACTACTTTACTCGGGGTTTTCAACGCAGAAATATCATTCTTTTCAAACATAACAAAGGTAATATTCACATAACTTGTAAAGTACTAATCAGATTACTGAAGGTTGTACATCGTTGGAATCCGCTAGATCTCACCTTTTTTAATATTAGAAATCCATTTCGGCGACTCATTTCTCTAGAACACATCACAACTTATAGCGCAGATATTTTCTATTTAGGTAAATTTTACTGCAGAGTTTAGTCCAGATTTAAGGCCACTCTCCGCCATTCTACATGCTCATTTTGGCGCTGACGTTAATGGTCGCCATGGTAATACGTCCTAACGACGTTGTGATTTATAGCTCCGACCTCTGAGGGGACAGGTTGATGTGAGCTAGTGAGAGGGGGTGTGGGAGGGGGTGCAGTCCCCCTCAAATAATGACTTAACAAAATACTCTGCATGTATATACAGGTCAGAAAATGTAACGTCGGCAGCTTTACACATTTGGTAGACTAGAATGACAAGTATAATATAGTAAATTATGCTCAATTATGCTGAAAAAGATTAACCCTTGTTATACATAGTTGTAAAAGAGTCAAAACACCTGTTCGGCTAAGTTGAACATTATTGTGAGCCTCAATTTTTGTCTTAAATTTTGATTATTTGAGAGGATTAGTGAAGGCGAATTGTACATTTTCTGACTCCTTGACCATACATGCCACCAATCCGTACACTGTACAATGTAAGAAATAAACTTTAGTAATTGTCAACGACCCCCCCCCCCCCCCACTACTCCACCCCCTATATAGGATAAGCATGAAAGCAGCTTTAGTTGAGGTGTTTGCCTCAGTGTCCACCAGGGGTCTCCACCTTGCCCCATTAACAGTTAATAACAGGTCAAAGGTCACTGACAGCCAATCAGCGCGCTTAATTTATCCCACGTGACTAAACATGGCCATTAAGGATGAGACAAAGTCACATTTGTGCGGGGATAAATCGTGACTGAACAGACTCATCTTTGTAGCTTCCCACAAAATGGACCTCAGTATTTACTGCAATTTTCTTACTTTTTATGTTTGCTTACGTTCAAATTACATTCCAAAAACTATGATGTGTTCTATTAGCTTGATGTATCTGTGTAATACGTTTGTAGTTATTCTGTATGCCATATTAACAACAATATGTGAATGATACATGTGATTTCTCCCCCTTATAATTATTAAACATTGCTGTGTCTGTTAATGGGAATCGATGATTTGTCTAGCCTTCACAATGTCCCAATTTCCAAGAGGCACCATGAAGTTATAACGGTACCAAGACTGGGTTATTCTCCACCAGTCGTAGGTATGAGAATATGACAAGTCGTTGATGCTGTTTATCATGTTCATTGTTGATGAATGAAGTAACAATATTATACATGAAGGTATATGTATAGTCAGGTAGATCATGGACGTACACATAACACATGTGAACATCCATGTAACGTTTGACATGGTATAGAGGAGCATGTAGGAGCTATGTTGCAATGTCTATTGTATGATGCAACCACGCATAAGAGGATCATGGCTGCAATGGCTTACCTAATACCAACATAACACATGTAAAGAATAAATTAAACCGCTTATAATAAAACTTCGATCATCATATTGACATAATTAATAATCATGAATATTCAAGAATCATATTTGATAAGAGTATGACTCCTTACATAATAATACATAGCCGGATATATATGTACTAATGAGTAAAGCAGGTAAAGTATATCTTACAAACCAGTGACATAGTAAACAGATTCATTCCCATAATCACTGTGACAACATTAAAAAATGAAACAAATAGAACAGATTCATTCATATCATCTATTTCCCAATTGTTTATTAGCATTCACATACTCGCTATGGAACCATAAACAAATGAGACAAATAAAAAGACTTAAGTGAAAGCGAAAGTATAAGATCTATAGCGTCTTCATAGCGTCTAGAGCTATGTGAGTGACATGTTAGCATCTGTCTCGCGTTCCTCCAGAGTCCTCAGGCCCTGGAGGAAGGTCAAGGTCAGCTGAGAGGACAAAGTGAACAAGTTAATATAGAGGGCACCACTGGTAGCTAGCTAGGGGGCACATGCGCAGTAACTCCAGGAAATGTGGCCCACTGCGCATGTAGGCTATGATACCCGGATGTACAGATGCATGATGGGATTGAACATTATTGAATTTTTAGAAAAAAATCGCAGAGAATGTCTGAGTTACTTTTGTTTTTAGAAAGTTCCATTTTGGCATATCGAAAGAGACTGCCTTTCCTGATGAGATTCCATTAAGATTAATGATTTCTCTTGTTTATTGTTATAACATTTCCTGTAGCTCTATATAAATGAAGTTGCCTGGAAAATGTACAATTCACCTTCACTGATCCTCTCGTATTTTGAACCTCATTACTATTTTAAATTTGAGTTAATCAACTCAAATTTAAAATAGTAATGAGGTTCAAAATACAGTTCAACATAGTCCAACAGCTCAGATCTTTTGAATCAAAGCAACCTAAATATATTCATATGTACCTAGTATCTATCATTCTGAGCCTAATTTAGCTCAATTTACATGATTTACTGACACCCTGACCTATGACAAAATGTCCAACTTGCATCAGGATAATTTGAGTGTATTGTAAAATCCTACAATAATTATATGACTTAAAACCTGAATACCACAATTCACACATATGAACTAAGAACCCCAATCTCCAATACACCTCACCGTTTACTTTTCAAGAATGCTATTTATTTTATAGCAAAATATTGACTATTTTATCAAGAATTCCTAATAGGAACACACAAACTAAGACTCCTACGCTTCCTCCTTATTGGCATTAAATGACATTTCATGGCCAACAAGATC
The DNA here is from genome assembly GCA_942159475.1 of Sthenelais limicola. Taxonomy (NCBI): domain Eukaryota; kingdom Metazoa; phylum Annelida; class Polychaeta; order Phyllodocida; family Sigalionidae; genus Sthenelais; species Sthenelais limicola. The sequence continues at coordinate 60,965,306 of OW804097.1, read as the reverse complement.
ACACTATTGACTAAGGCTACTCCGAGGGTAATATATAGAGAGAGCAAGGAACGACTGAGGGAGAAATAGCCCCATATCTGCTGCTCTCTCCCTCCTCTGCATCACCCGTGGAGCTAAATTGTCCTCCCTGCCCTCACCTCCAGCCTGCCCGGGCAATCAAATACAGGCCTGGGGGCAGGATAGTGGTATCAGAGTGACCGCTCGCTGACCACTCAGTGGACACTTAGTGAACAGGGAGGCACCGGGGGCTGTACTGGAGAGTAAAGGCTATCTGCTGGGTGCTTGGCAGTTTCATGGGGGGGGGGGGGGAGGGGCATGGGGAGGGGGTTCATGGGGTGAACGGGACTGGGGAGGTGAGGGGTGTAGAGGGGCCCTGAAGTGACTGAGGGAGTTGAATGGGCTGAAGTAGTTACAGGGACTGAGGGGTTGAAGGGTTGAGGTGGTGTGTGAAAATGGGCTGAGGGGTTGATGGGGCTGAGGAGACTGAATAGAAGAGAAGAGAGGGGGTTGAAGGGGCTGGAAGAGTTACAGGGACTGAGAGGGTTGAAAGGGGCTGAGGCGATTGAAGGGACTGAAGGGCGGGTTGAAGGGGCTGAAGCAGTTGAAGGGAAGGGGTTGAAAGTGGTTAAGGGAAAAGGGGCACTCAAGGCTGACATATTTGACAGTTTGTGGCTGAGTGGGCTAAGTGAGGTAAGAAGTCAGAGGAAGCTGAAGGCCTGAGAGATGATCTGAAGGAACTTGAAAATACTTATATTTATTCAAATAATAATGTAATTAATTCTTATAAATATATAACTGATTTATTAATAACATGCTCCGGCTTCTGTCATAATCTGTAAACTTTACTTGTAGCAATGCTTGGTATTTGACCTAAGGACAGAAAGTGCTGAAAACATCCCCTTCCTCCTCCCTCCTCCCGCCTCTATTGGCTAGGGCATACGGTGGATGAGTGTAATGGACATAGGGGAGATAGAGTGACCATCAGAGTGGACATCACCACCCGTCATCTCTACTGATGGGTCGCCTGGTCAAACTATAACTGACCAATCATAGCCCGGTATTAGCAGACCTCTGCACATAGGAGCAGGGGTGTGGAGGGGGGGGGGGGGTAGAAGGGATACGGGGAGAGGAAGCTGAGAAGGAGGCAGAGGAGGGGGTTGTGGAGCGGTGAGGGAAGGGGAGGCAGAGAAGTGAGGGAAGGGTGAGGGATCGGAGAGAAGGGGGAAGAGAGAGAGGAGAGAGAGAGGGAAGAGGGAGAAGAGACATATGGAGAGGAAAGAGAGAGGGAAGAGAGAAGAGGGAGAGGACAGAATGAGAAGAAGAAAGATAGAGAAGAGAAAAAGAATGAGAGGAAGAAAGACAGAGAGAGACGGGGGAGAAGGGGGTGAGGAATAAGAAGACCTGTATGAAGTGGAGAAGTAAAGGAGGTGGATAGACGATGGGGGGAGTGTTAGGATGAAGTGGAGGGAAGGTTTGGGATAAATATATCAAAACTAGAAAACACCGATTCCACCCCGCCCGCCCCCCCCCCCCCCGAAAGGCTCCTGAAAGCTCAACATCCATATATTACATTCAAGTTGACTAAAAAAAAGGTTGAGATAAATTTGACCCCTCTCTCACACCCCTATATGGCAATACAGCACACTTGAAAAAACTAGCCCTACTGCACACCTAAAAAACTTCATCCCCCCTCCAGTACCCATCCATTCCACTCTCCCCCACTACCAGGTAATAGCCAGTGGTCAAGCCAATGGTCAAGCCCTCTGGCCATCCCTCTATATGATTCCCCATACCACCCGCCGCAGAGGGAGGCTAGGAGAAGAGCCTCTCTAACAAGATGTCCTATCATTTCACCACCACCCCGCTTATCTGCAGGCGGGACCAGGTCGAGGCTGACCCTGTCACTATTGGATACTGTCGCCATGGGAACTGACCTCTTTAAGGGCAGGTTGGAGGAGGGGGGATATCGGTGGGGGAGACATGGTTAGTTAAATTTTATTATGGAGTACAGTAGAGGAATGCTGCCCTAAAATACCGTTACTGCATCATGTTGTTACTGCTTGAAGGCAGGTTGTGCCACACGGATTAAATCACAGAAGTTCGATTTGAAGCTATTGTTCTTTCTTTTTTTGACACATTTATTTGACAAAGATCTCACGTGTGGAATACGTTTCATTTTGTCATTTCATAATTTTTAGAGACTTACCGTGGGAAGTTGAATTAAAATTTAGATTTTTATGAGCAACACATAGGGTTGCGGGAGTAAATATCACGGCGCGGGATCTCTATTTAGTTCCGCACCCAATATGGGTTGCGAGTAAAAATTTTACAAACTTTAGAAACAGTCACATATTCACATAAATATATACGCGTTAAAACTTTTAAACCGTTTAACTCTTTACAACTATATTTAGACATACTTTCTTATCCCATTATATTAAAAATTGCTTTTGTGTAGTTAGAGCAATAGCCTGTAGATCAACACTTTGAATACATGGAATAAACAATAAATCTGACGATAGTTTGGAACAAGAATACTGCTCTAAAATACCACTACTGCATGAAGTGTGCTCCCCTTTAAGGGGAATTGTGGTACTTCATATAAACGCTCAGAACCTGGGGAGTTTAATCCAATTTCTGCATCAATGTGTTACTAAGGCAGGTTGTGTCACACTGAATTAAATCACAGAAGTTCAATCTGAAGCTGAATAAATTGCTTAGACTGTAGAAACAATGACCAGTGAACCATGTAGGGAGGGGCTCACCACTCAGCTCTACCTCCAGAACCAGCTCAACAACCCATATATATAGAGAGAATAAACAATAAATCTATGTGTTTGTATGGTACATGAATTCTGCGCTAAAATAGCACTACTGCATGAAATTTGCTCTCCGCGAGGGGGAATTATGCTGATCACACATGTATATGGTCAATTCTATTTTTTTGGCGTCCATAAGGTTTTTACAAGATATCCTCAGGGATATTGACTTTAGACATGATTTATACAGTTCATTAAATCCGCCATTGAAAATGCTACAATCCGAACCCTACTTTGGGGGGTCTAAAACAAATATTTACAATTCCAGCTCTGAAAAACCTCCTAAAATGGGCCATTTTTACAATGAGGCGCAAAAAAATGTGTGTTTCTCATGTGAAATGAACATAAAGAATGTATATATGTAGATCAAATTTGTAATAGTTCTGTAGCCAAAACACTTTTACATATTACATGATGTTTTTTGAGATTCTATTTGAATACTTTATATTCTTTTTTTAGAGGTATGTAATAGTCAACCCTAGGCATACCGTGCATATGCCTAGGCATTGTCTTCTCCATCTTATAAATATTATTAAGGTTGTTTAGGTAAATATGTATTCATATGATAGTACAACTACTCTAGTTTTGAGGGAAACCAGAAAAAAATATCAATGTACCACCATTTTCTGCCTATCAATGAAATAGTAAAGAGACATACCCTATAGTCAACTTTTCTGCATACCATGCGTATGCAATTAATATAGTCATATCTCAGCCAATAAACATATTTAACTTTAAACATGTATACATAAGCAGGGCCCTTATTCAAGGTAATAAACAAGGTATCTCAATGTTATGTTGGCAAAACACATTTAAAATGATTACCCATATGATTAGAAGGATGCCATGCGTATGCCTATACCGTGCGTATGCCATTACAAGATAATTGGAAAATATTAGACAATTGCATCTCACATATACATGAAAAAAGGGAGTGATTGATAAGACGTCCTTGCCGCTTTAAGTTAAGATAGTCAGAACTTCTATAACTGGTATATTTTTCTATCTAATGTCGCTCATTTAAAAAATAAACACCTTAATCTAATAGATATTATTATGAACATGACCCAGGGCAGTACAATATGTGATAGAACTAAGTTGTATAAAATAATCTGAAGGACCAAATTACATTTCATGACATCCACGACACTCATAAGTGCATACATGTACTGACTTTCTACTGCATGTTTCATAGGATGCATCCCTGCATGGGGAAGCATACACACGGCACATACTACGTAATGCCATAAATATCCAGTATTTGTAATACTTAAAACCAATTCTAATGCAATGAGTCAAACTTAAATGTTACTTGAAAATACCAAGTTTAAATCTGACTATTAATAGCTTCACACATGTTTCCAACCAAAATATATATCACATGCATATATGCATGATGATGCATACCGTGCGTATGCATAAAATGAAAGAGAAATTCCCATTGAAAATTCATATCTAGTTCTTGTATTTAATAGAAAATTATATCAGATAAAGGGGTAACGCTAAAATTGTGTTCCCTAGAATTTTATAGTATTATAAAAGAAACCCAATGATGTTTGAACTGTAAGGTATATCTTTTTCTCATCTGTTATACCGTGCGTATGCCTTAGGCTAAGACCTTATAAAGTATTGAAAAACCTATAAATTTCTCCTCAACTGTTACAACATATGACAGACACTCTCAACTACAAAAATAGCGGAGCAATAATTATTCATCATTGATATTGTTAAGTTAATCGCAACTATGTAATACATACTAAAAATAGAATGATTTCCATAATGAAACACCATGGTTTCGAATCCTTAGATATCATCTAAAAATAATCTAATCAAATATCTTTCACTCTGAGACAATCAGATAAGTATATATGTATCGTATTATGAAAAAAAAATCAAGATATGAATAGATATATTTAGTAAAGTTGGCAAGAATTTGAATAAATCACATGGCATACGCACGGTATACTCACTGTGGGCTTCATTTGATCTGTGTCCTATATCTCAGCTAATATCCAGAGATAACCTTACCAATTTATGGATAAAAACGCTTCAGAACATCTAGTTTCATTGTATAACAAACATTTCTGAATCAGACCAATTTGAAAATTGACCGTTTTTCAGCCCCCTGGACGCCAAAAAAATAGAATTGACCATATAATCTAGAACACGGGAACTTTAGTGCTTAAAACAGTGAAACTACAATATATCACAGTAACATTACCAAAACACATCTCCTTCAGACCATTAAAGAGAAAGAAGGAAGGTCTAGATCTGTGGTAAATTATCAAACAGATGGTGTCATGAAGAACTAAATCACACACAATATTTTTCTTTTTTGAAAATAGGACAAGATTTATCAAAAACTAAAGATTTTCTTTATTTGTTTCGTTCCTTTCCTTGATATTCACACAGACAAGTGTATTTTGTTTCATAATAGTTGGAAACCTAGGTATATCGTAACAAACTTTGACTGTAAAATGGCAAAGTTTCCAGCAATATCAGACAAATCAGAGGGAAACCCCCCAGAAAAAAACCCCTCACCATCTCACCCATCAATCCCAGTAATGACAAGCAGCAGATGATTCTGGTAAATTTTTCATCAGGGTAGAAAAATGGAGGATGAAATCTAAATGACTCAGTAATCGAGACAACGTGTGAACTTCCCACATGTCGACACTAGCGCCCAGGTTTTGCGCCCAGGTTTTAGCGCAGCTGTCTGTCTGGGACTGCCAGACAGTCCTGGCTGGGTATTAGGAGGCGGAATGAGCGGGGATGTTATGTTAAAGGGCGCTTGTGTCTGGACAGCAAGCACCAGACTAGGTGTAATTAGTGTAAAAGAGATGATAATTTACAGGTAATAAACCTACCTATTTGGCAGAAATAGCTATATCCCTAATTATAAGTATCTTATAGGTTAACCAAACATTATCACCTATCTTACCTAGAAATAATTGTATTCAAGTTACTGAAAACAAATTAACATCTGACAAAATTAAATCTGATTATTGTCGTAAATCTGAGTTATTTGCGATGATTTGTAAAGGCAAATTACATTTTCTGACACCCTGACCCAAATATACAAATATATACATGATGTATACGACATCTCTGCCTATACTCTAGCTGTAGTTTCTAAGACTACCCGGCCACCACTCCCCTGCCTACAGGCACTCGATGCATAGGAATGGCACATAATGCGAACAGTATATGCAGTAATATGTTATATATGTGCGGTGATATGCCATAGAAGGATATAACATCAGAGATATACAGTGAGGGTATCGCCTGTAAGCAATAGCACCACATCTGATACATCACTTGTATCTGTGCCACCTTTAAGCGCTTAGGGAAATCTGGTGTTTTCAGTGACTGGTCATGTGTATTTTATCAAATATAAACAAAAATATTTATATTATCTCATGTCTTATATTTATATCAAGGTAGTTCTAACATCATTATTTAACTCAGTGGTAGTAAAAAACTTAATATGATATTAATATAGAAGTCAAGCATTGGGGAATTGAGTTTGTATACATATACCATAGAAGTAAGTAGGCCTACGTTATTATGATATATATAAATTATGTGAGCAGATATAAATTCATCACTTCACAATTCCATTCATACCTAGTTTCAAAAATAAGAATGTTGAATGGTAAAATCGTTGAGGTATCTCTGAACGGCGCTTAATTGGAATCTAAATGCTTAGAAGTGCATTTCTAAATATAGAGAAAAAGGTTCAGAAATACCTTTCCGTAAGCCTCATGAATAATTCCTTGTTTTATAGTGTTTGTGAGGGTTTATACTGGTTTCCATGCAGAAGCCTGGGGGCGCTGTTATCTATAGCGGTTTATGTGGTTTTTATAACCTGGTGAATACATGACAACAATAGTAGTCACTGCGCATGTCTGATACACTGCATTGTGGGAGTCTATGGCCGCCATTTTGCATATGGAAATCTGGAATGGAATTCGTTTTTTCCTACTGAAAAGGTGAAAATGAGTCGTTTTGCCAATATAGGTACAAGTGGCGTTCTACTTGATCTTTTTTTGATTTAATAGAGTTTTCCACAAAATTCATGATAAAACCTTAATGAAAATTGCAAACCAAGCAATAGTAACTTATTATCTTCTTCTCAATATCAGAATAATCTGATATTCTCAATTTCTTAATTAAGTACTTCTGAATTTATAGTTCAACAATTATTTGTATGTTAAATGAGAAAAACAAATTGTCTTCTCAGGGTCAGAATTTATAAATAAAAAAATTATGAATTACTTCCGAAGTTTATGTACTTCTGAAAATGAAAATCCCAAATACATATATCTTTACATACAAACCTTCCAATACATTTCATGAATTTTCAAGAATAAAAAATAATCAAATATTGAACACCTCATTGTGGATGGACCCTCGCACGCCAATGAGAATTGAGAATAATAAACTTGGCATTGATGACTGAAGTAAATCAAATCTAAATGAGACAGGCATTTTCATTGGCTGGCAGCCAGAATCCATGAACCCTGAATACCAGTACACCAAGTTCAAACTTCCATGTCCTTAATCTCTTTTATAAGTTTTATATTCATTGCTCACACTACAGCATTAAATCATTTATTTAATTTGTATTTTAAGGGAAAGAAAAAATACAACTTTAAAGAATGGATCATGATTAAATTCCTTACGGAGGAGAATAAGGAGAACGTAAGGAGAATATTTCCCAAAATATGAACTAGTTATTGTTTTTCTCGATCTTATGATCAAAGATGGACAGTCAGCTTGTTTCAAATACACACATGATATATATTTGAATAAATCGAATATTGGACATCTCCTGAATATCTCTGTTGATAGCTTATTGAATTTCTCATTATTTGCCCGACTAAAGCAATCCAACTTTGCAATATATAATACAAGTGGCCCTATATTGAAACAAATACAATAGAAAAACATTTTAGCAAATCTTCAGAGTTATCAAATCTATCCTAATCGTTGGGCAAAGCCGAAAATGGTGTATTTTTATTTGATCAATTTAGAATTGGATTTGGTATAGAATTTCTATAATGTAAGATGAAACTCCTATCAAGATAGGACTTTCGGTCCCTGCAGTCTGAAGGGCCAATTTCACAAAATCTTTTTGTATAACATACCTGGAAAATGCGTAGATAGTCTTCCGAGAAATACTAAACCAAGTCACTATTTTTAGATCTTATCATGCGAAAAACAAAACTTTGTCAAAAACCTTGGCAGAATCTGTTTCAGATTGCATTGCAATTCAGCATTCAAAATCGCCAAATTTAACTTACCCTTTTAAGCAAAGCGATTAATAACTAATTTCAATTATATTATGGAAAAACAATTGTGAATTAAAGAATAATAGTAACAATAATCAGAAATGTAATCACATGTCTACATTACTGTTAAGAATGTAGACGGTTCGGTCTCTTCACTTTAACTCTTTTTTTTGTGCAAAATCTTTATTTCATAAGGTTCACAATTAAGGAGTTGAGTCATTCGAATGTACATAAGAGTTTCACCGCTTATTTTTTCCATGGACAAGGAGCATACTGGAAGACCTGGAATTTACTTTTCAGATGTATGCCTCCTTTTTGTACAATGCCTTTAGGTACAAATAAACAATATGTTGAATGGAATTGAACATACTCAATAATTCATCGCAAACTGGCATTCAAAATGGTGCCTTCTAACCAATATAATGAATAACAATGTAGCAACTCTAAGCTAGTACCACGCCCCCTCGCAACCATTCACTGAACCACATCCCCAAATCCCAGGAACCACTTAATATACAAAAGCTTCTGATTAAAATTGATTATCAGATGAGATATCGCTCATTTTATGAGATTTTCCTGAGATTCTTTAACATTTTTATCCAGGTTTTTATTAGCAGTTGATGAGAGTAGAGAGAGAGGGTTGGAGGCTTAATGGCGGACAGACATGCGCACTGCGGTCGGGATAGATAGAGAGATTGCCAGGGAGGCGATTAAATATTTATATTATTATGACGTTGGGGTGGAGGCGGCAAGTGTGTGTGTGCTGGTTCTTGTTTTGTCAACATAATCTTGATTATGTTGTTTATTTCCTTATTGTTCATGTCAGAATAATTTAAATATTGAAATTGTGTTGTTCAAAAAGCTCAAACAATGGTTGTATAAAGGATTTCTTCATAGTCAAAATGATACATTTGGCATATAATAAACTAGACATATAATACAACATGGCATATGTATTGAGATTTCGTGGTACAAAAGTTTAACCAATTTTTGTATAATGGAGTTCCTTCATTGTGACTGCCTTGATGCAAAACTCAGAAGTTTTACTCACTACGTTGATTAGATATGTTGTACTACATATCATTACTTCGAAGGGGCTCTAGAGTTAGTTTCCAAGTGTTTATTGCCATAAAAAGCTCTCTATATACACACTGTGTCTGACCTGGGGGTATTGCATATGGTTTAATTATAGGTGTTAAACCACTAGTGGTTTAATGAGAAGTAGTCATGGCAACCAATATATTATTGACCAAGTTCACCTTTGACCCTGTGGTCCAAAGGGTACTGGGTTCAAACCCCAACAACGGCTTCGTCCTAATATTTCATTTCACTCGCCCACAACAAATGTAGATTGTAGAACTGTTTCTAACCTCTTTCTAATAGAATTGTTTGAGAGGATTTGTGAAGGTGAATTGTACATTTTCTGACGATTTGACCCATAAGCGGACTAGATGTTACAATGTGATCTAACAGTGAAAGGGAATTAAGTGGTTATTCTACACCTCAGGTGTGGAAACGGTAACAAGATCCTCTCATACATTATATATACCAGATACAACGCGCAGAGACAGCACCACACAATAATATCGGGCGCCCTGAGTGAGGCGACCATGGCTCAGCCTGAATAGCGATTTAATCGGTTGCATTCTGATCATTCTAACGATACAATTGTACATATTTGAATACAATTGACGTTAAATATGTAGCATTGGAAAAGAAACGCCAGTTCATAACTATTATAAATGAAAATGTACTTGAAATGAATAAGCTGATGTTTAGATGATGAAAAAACGGATTAAAAGGCAGCGTTCGTTTTTAAAAAAATATTTATCCTAAAACGTACTTGCAGATGATGTAATTATTCGTCTTCTTATTTATCCAAATATAGTACAATAAGACGATGTACTAACAAGAAAATCACACTATAAATTATTTCCGACATCATATCTTCCCTTCTGGCCAGCTGTGGTGGTATCCCACGATATTGAGTGATCCTGCCCCTAGCGGAGTTCATGGAAGCATGAAATAGGACCCGGATGTAGATGGGTAGCCAGTAGTGACGTCACGACCCTGCTGGCATATCCTGTATATCATGCGTAGGGTGTAATAGGCCTCCCTTATCAGGTTACTCTACCCTAAACTGTGATGTATTGATGTTAAGATAAGATAACGCCAGAATAAACCAAAACATATATATGAAAATATAGTCTTGATGTTCTTTACTTATACATATCCTATATGGTTAATCCAGTAAATTTTCGAGAGAACTTATAAAAATGCATAAATTTATTGAAAAGAGCCACTTTTAAGATAGACCATGAAGGGCGAAGTCAGGACGTAAGAAAATCTATTTAGTAAATTCCGCTAAAATAGCCTGAAAAATTACAAATACTAGGAATATCTTTGGTAGTGTGTTGATTCAGAAAATTTGGATTATGTGAAAGGATTGGTGAAGGCGAATTGTATATTTTCTGGCGACTTCACATGCTATTTCAGTCAACATCTTTGCATAGACATTACAATTTCTTTGATGGGTATCTATCACTGAATGAATTAATATAACATGAATGCAACTGCACCATTTTCCCCTGGCTTCTTGGAGAGTCATTGACAGGCAATGGGTGGAAATATGGGTAGAGAGAGAAGGGTGAGTGAAGGTATTCATACTATGGGTAGAGGGAAAGGAGAAGGGGAGAGGGGAGAAGGGAGAGTGGGGGTATTTATAATGTGGTTTAAAGCTGTCAGTCTCCATCAATACACCAATGTGTAACGCCTCACGGACGCTGAGAGCTGCTGCAAGAACCGGAAGTGGCTTATTTTAAGTAAATGCGGGACGTTGTGAATTTGTTAATCCAATATGGACGGAGAGATGTGAGTGTGTTGGGGAAGGTGGGAGGGGAAGGTGGTTTGTATTGATTGGACTATAGAGGGGTTTATAGCTACTACACAATGTCATGTCTGAAATGAAGGAGTGTGGTATTGTCTCTTCAACTACCATAATTCCATGCGACTCAGTTTTATAATTGGTGGTGTCTTCACCTATTATCGCTCATCGGCGGCTGTTTTCTCACAGGCAACTCCGACTTCCAATTCTTGTATAAACATATAACTGCAGCAAAATATTGATAAATCCAGTCCTATAGGTCATGACACCAGTAAATTTGGTGAGAACTGTTGTCGTTAATTTAACATTGTTATCTCAGGCATGTTGTTTATCGGAGGGCTACATCTCAGGCATGTTGTTTATCGGAGGGCTACATGAATACATAACAAATAAAATGCATAAGCATTCAGAGCCCAGCTCTCCAGGGTGGGCAGAACTCTGTGAGAAATAAATTACTTCTAAACTGGATCTCCATGCCTCCACATGTGTTTATTCTTACCTCTACATATTCCCCTAAATATTATTCAATATATCTCCCGACATATCATTGGTGAAGAACCTGGACATCATCCGATACTTTTCAAGGTAATCTTTATCCATAGGGTTTTAGGGATCTCTTCAATTCCTGGACAATATTAAGTCCCACTTTCCCCCAGATCATACTATACAGATGCTTCTCTGCTACTCCTGCAACCCCCCCCCCCTTCCCCACAGATAGGCTTGCATGTAGGCATCTATGCAATGTTTGGCATTATGGAACCTAAGCGAGTTAAGACAACATGCCTCAGCAATACTGGATGTTGCTGCGCACTATTGTCTTTAGCTCCATTTGTTAATTTAATATGACTCTGTGGAAGCAAACATGTGAATGGGGAGGTGGAGGGGGAGCGGATTAGAGCGAGTGGGGGGAGGGGTGCAGAGAAACTACAGGTTGAGCGAGAGAAAGGACAAGTTAGGAAGGAGAGGAGAGGGCGGATGAGGAATGCAGGGGTAGGAAGAGAAGGGGAGAGAGGACATGGGGGACAAGTTATGGATGAGGGTAAAGAGAGATACAGGAGAGAGGGAGATAGAGAGAGAGGGAGGGCAGATGGAGAGAGGGAGATAGGGAGGGAGATGGGACACAGAGAGTGGACAACACAGAAAGAGGAGGACAGAGAACGGGAAGGAGAGAGGGACGATAGGAGGGTGAGGAGAACAAGAAGAGAGAAAGGAGAGCGAAAAGAGGATAGGAATCCGGTCTCAATGCCCCATACAATTCTAACCCTCTCTATATGGACCAATATCAGACAGAATTTGATCATAATTGTAGGAGATTTAGGGCTAGGGAGGAGGCGGATAAGGACGTAAAGTGTGTTTTGGTGTCGGCTAATCCCTTACATTAATCTTATTCCTCCCTCTAGGCTCCGCCATGAAAGCCTCAAGTACAGGGAGGAAATTCGTCCTGATTTAGTAAGTCGACGGGAGAAGGTAAATACTGTATTAGAGGATGGGAGGGCCTTATTCACCTGGTTATAACGGGTGCTAAAGTGTGCGGTCCAGGGCCCCTCAGTCACTGCTTCTTTTGCCAACATCTAAGCATTGAATGGAAAGAGGTGGGAAAGAGGGGAAGGAGGGGAGAGAGGAGAGAGAGCGAGGGGGAAGAGAGAGGGAGACAGGGACGGAGGGAGAGAGGGAGAAAGAGAGAAGAGAGTAAGGGGAGGAAGGAGGGAGGGGGAAAGGACAGAAAAGGCGAGGGAGAGGGAGAGAGAGGAAGAGAGAAAGGGGAATAAAATAGGAGAAAGAGTGAGAGGGGATATATATATATATATATATATATATATATATATATATATATATATAGAGAGAGAGAGAGAGAGAGAGAGAGAGAGGGGGAGTGGAAAGAGAGGGAGGAAGGAGGGGTTGTGTATTTGTAACTAGAGGAGCATTGTAGGGAACCGGGAGGGAAGCGGGGTGGGTAGAGAAGAGAATACCACATCTTTTTATTGTATGCCATCTTATCTTATTTGGCATGGGACTCTCTTATCCCCAATAGGTCCTGCCATAAAGAACTTCAATTCTTTCTGATTTAGTCAGCCGGAAAAGAAAAAATTACTAAATGAGTTGGTCTGCCGATATGTCCCCACAAGAATAAGAAACCCCCTCAAAACACCAACATAAGCCAACCAACTACATGTACCCCCGTCCCCCACACCCTCCACAAGTTACATACCTCCGTCTGTCACCATGCCAACAGCCCCCCTCCTAATGCCCTATTCATGTCTGCCGCATTCAATTTGCTCTAATTCACTAATTTTTCTCTCGTTTTATTATCATGTCAAGCAGCGTTTGAAGTTGTGCTTGTTGGAGGCAAGGAGACGCTCTCAGCCCTGGCCTGGGTTTATAGCGCACACACTGCCTCTAGCGGGTATGCAGGAAATACACAGGGCTTACAGGCTAGATGCCAAGTAAACTCTATTGATAAGAATACTATTATAATCATATATTTGATTTGTTCATGAGTTTGACAAAAAGTATATGTACTTGTCGAATTTAATCTAGGTCGTCCAATACAAGGCGTTTTCATGGATTCTATTATTTGCTTCTGGTTGTTATTACTGTTATAGTTGTTATTGTTATTTTGTTATTATTTATTATGTTCCTCTCTCAGAAGTGTAAGGATAAGGGAGATAGGCAAGTGGGGATAGGAGTATAGTCCGCTAAACATATAAAGTATAAAGCAAGGTGAGAGAGGGGGCAAGGAGAGAAGGAGGAGAGTGAATGAGGAGAGAGGAGAGAGAAGAAAAAAGGGAGAGGGAGGGGAGAGACAGATAGAGGGGAGAGACAGATAGAGGGGAGAGAAAGAGATGAGTGGGTACTGAGGGAAGGAAAATGAGAGAGGTACAGAGAGGAGATATACATTAGAAGTAGAGAAGCAACCTACAAGAGCTTGCCAAGGCTTGTGCCACTATGTAGGTTAATTGGGGAGTACTATAGGACGGGTATGAGGGAGGAGAGGGACACACTGTGCGTTCTCACGTGCTGCACGTGCACACTCGTACACGTTCTACTATACTGCTATCTACATACATGTATGCGTATACGTGTAGGAAGGGGGGGGGCAAGGGGCGTCTCTGGGTTCTGATGTCCTCAGTCTAACCTCACAGCCTCTCAGATTAGATATGAATGCTATGTCAGTGATTGGACGTCTACTGAGCTAATGATTTCCCCGGCCCTTGAGTAGGCTTTCCCTCAGTTTGGAGGGACTGTGTCAACTCGGAGCCTAGACTTCTGTCTTGTTGCAGGGTACTATGCTTGATTTAAATATAGACATGCGTTTAATCTTTTCAGGTTTAGTGGGCTGATCATTTCCCTAGATTTAGATACAAGTATTTTACGGTAATGTTCGGTCATTACCATAAATGGAATCTTTGATATCTTCCGTGCCTTAATTGGGGCTAAAGAGGTCGGCTATTTGTTTGAAATATATAAACTTTAACCAATAGTCACCATTTAGGAAATCTACATCCCATACAATATAATAGTTCAAGCTTTGGTAGCATTTAGTTCTCGTCATCCATGATATACAAATCGATATTTCTAAATTTTGGAAGGCGTTGATTAAGAGTCAATACCTCTCATGTTTGGGGCCTGAGACCCCCCCCCCCCCCCCCCCCACACACACACACTCATCACTCAGTTGGTACATGTACAAGTGTATCGTTATTGTAACTCTACCCCGCCACTTATAAAATATATGAAGAGTCGCTTGGCTTGTACAGATGTGTGCGACCTAATTCTAACCGCCTGATGAGTTTACCCTCTTCTCATGTACACATGACTTAAAGCTGCAGTCTCAGCTAGGGTTATGACAAAAGAAATGTTATCAAATTTAATCTATTTGCGATTCATAGGATTAAAGTTACACTTTTTTGTACGATTTAAGAGAAATCATTATTTAAAGTTATCATTATGAATTTTGCTGCTACGAGAAATTGAATTTGAATTGACCAAGAGAAAAAGAGTGTGAGCGATAATGAGTGAAACCACTGCAAAACGGCGATTTACATTTGAAACTTTTCTCTATTTTTTACCCTGACATACAACTTCCATAATTCCACGTGGGTCAAGTTTCAAGATGGCGGCTATGGAAATGCACTATTCAGACAGTGTCAGTTGAAATTCACTATCGCTTAAATTAACTTTAGAAAAAGAACTAAACGCATGTAACATGGATTCCCAGATGAACCTATACGAATCCATTTCTATGTAAGGGACTGCATGCTGCACAAATGTTAGAGTAAATGATAAAACTAGATCAAAGCCCAGACATGAATAGTTGTGTGTACCTATCAGGTTCTCTTTGTAAAAGATTCGCTTTGGACCTATATATATATGGGTGAAGTCGCGCTAGAATATGTACAATTTGCTTTTACTAACCCTCTAAAATAATCCAAATTTAAGACAGAAATGAGGTTCCAAACACAATTACACACAGCCTAACAGATTGTTTGCACCATCGTAATATCAAATATCCTCAGATATTTATCATTGTTCAGCCTAATTTAGCCGAATTGATTAAATATGTTGAGCTGCCGATTGTGCATTGTTGGCCAATTTCACCCATGTGCAACATTTCATCAGAGACGGATGTACGTTGAACGTTCCGAAGTCCATTAGAAAGTATAGGAAAATACGCACAGCATTTAAACTGATTGTTTAAAAATGTATTGCCATTAAAAGTAAAGTGTACTAAAAATTGGACGGTTATTAGTGTGCCTGAGTGATTCTTTAAAAGAACTTAATAATTTCCATAAAATTCACTTTACTGAATTTCTATTATCTCTCTATATAAGGGTAAGGGCGTCAGAAAATGTACAATCGGCAGCTCAACAAATCTAGTAAATTGTGCTAAATCAGGCTCTAAGAAGATAAATACTGGGTATATTTGACTATATAAATTTGCATTATGTTGATTCAGAAAATCTGTTTGGTTATGTTGAATTGTTAATATGTCTTAAATTTGGGATAATAGAGATAATTGGTGAAGGCGAATTGTACGACTTGATCCTTATACGTTTAAAACGTATCTCATCCAAGTTATTGCGGGTGTATGCGAAACATTTACCAATCCGCTCAAATAACTTAAATTTAAGGCGAAAATGAGGTTAAAAATACAGTGCAACGTAACCGAACAGACTTTTCGATTCAATATAAAATATACTCATATGATGAATATATATATTATCATTAATTGTCATTTTTTGGCCTAATTTAACAGAATTTACTAAATGTATGGGGCTGCCGACTGTACATTTTCTGACAACCTGACCACTAATCTTTTCATAAGATGAAGATATTCATATTCAATGAATAGGAAGTGCCCGGATGTAAAGGAGGAACTACACTCAGTGTCCTCTTTCTCCCAAGAACGTGACTCAGTGAAAAGAAATCGCCTCATTCCAACTCAAATTTCATTTTTTTAAATGGATGCATTTTTAAAAATCATTATTTGGTAATACAAGATCGATTATCATGGGAATTCTGTGAGTTTTCACACATGCGTACTCACGCTCATCACCCCAGCGTCTTTCATGGTCATGATGACGTCATAGTGAGAAGCGGCCAATCAATGGTCGTGTTGCAACAGCCAATCAATCGGTGTGTTTCATGCCATTATAGGGAGGTGTATGATACGAAACAAACTATTTACTCAGCCATGGTATCATGGACGCGCTTTATTTGCTAATCAACTTCCGCTTCCATCTACTAAGGTCATTGTGCGCATGCGCTAGTGTTAGAGATTATAGATGGACGTAGCATGGTATGAAACACTATTTACATTAAATCATCAAATTTCAAAAACTTTTGATTTGACTGACGAAGTGGTATCATAGATTTTGAGGGGTGGAAAACATAACATAGAAAACTGAATGGTCAGCAAGGTTTGAGAATAGTATAAACTATTGAATAAAGTCTTGCTGTATAAAATCTTGAAACAAACAAGCTAGGTATACCAATGCTCTGAACCATTCCACACTTTCCATATACTACTACTGCCTTTTTTCTGAATTTCCCTCACTGTTGTACTCTCTGGGTATTGCAGTTCTCTTCTTTTTATATCTTCCTAATCAGGATTACCATAGTGTTTCATGGGGGAAGAGGCGAAAGAATTAACCAGATTATTTAATTTGTATAATTAAAAAGTCTGATCTATGCTTAGAATGTGGCTTTTACACGACTCAAGCATGGTACACTTCTAAGTCCCTGATAAAGGCAACCCTATAAAAACCGAAACGTAGGTCGACAATGAAATTCAACTGCACCCATACATGAAACTTGGCATTTCATCTTCTCCTGCGCATTCAGCAACAATTTTACAATTTCCATTTCGCCTATACCGCAGTGTTTGGATCTATAGGACCACATTGAAGGACTGGACTAGAGAACTTTAGAAATGGAATGATTAATATTTGAATTTCTGCCGCCGGCCCTGATATTTGCACTTGGCCTTCACAACAAGGTTTTCCATTGTGTGGCCTTATTGCACATTCAGCCTTTCACCGACCATTAGGCCAGAGCAAACAGAGACGTTTCTTCTCTTCTCAGCTTTTGGGTTTGAGCAAATTTCAAACCTTTCAGAACAAAGTTAAATTTGTAAATTTCAATCCCCGAGAGTCCAATATTGTTGCTGGTCGGTCTGTTATTTCCGGGAAAATATTTTGGGAATGGAAAGCCGAATTAGATTTCAAATTAAATCAGGCTTTATCGTAAAGAAGGAACTGTGAGTTTTGAGTGCAATAACTTTATCTAAAAATGTGTTATTTATCTTTCCCAGCTGATTTGTTTTGAATTGTTTTTTTGCTAAGCTACAGAGTTTAACAGAGTGAAGTAATGTTATTTATAAAATAGATAATTCAAAATGATTACGTTTTTAATGGCACTTCAAATAAATAAAGTTTTAAAACGTTTATTTCGCTTAGTTTTTTTAAGGTTTTGTATCCCGCTCTATATTCTTTGTGAATGCAAGTCGGATCGTGCCAAAAATAGCGTACATTTGCCAGAGAATCAGAGTAAATTCTTTTAGGGCCTCAATTTATTTTTGCTAAGGTGCTTTTTAACGGAATGAAGGCTATTAAAGAAACGTTATCTAAAAATGGAAAAATTAAATTAAATGGATAATAAGGTGTTTGTAATGTATTTCTACTAAATAGCTTCTTTTTTACAACTGTTCTTTTAGAGTAAGAAAGGTGCTGAGTCGTCAAAATTCTATTGTCTGTACCCATGTACATTCTGTAAGGTTTCAAGTCGGTCATGCCAACAGTGAACATTTTCGAGAAAATAAAATCGAATTCTTATTATTTAGCATGGCTGAAAGTGGAGTCATGGCAAAAATACTGAAATATTTCTGTCAAGGAGAAAAAATCTACTGGCATATCCAACCAACCAAATTAAGTGATTTTGTGTATTCTTTTTTTTTTTTAAGTTGAGACAAAATGTGGTGAATCAAATGTTGTGAAATAGGTTTTGAAAGGTTTTGAAAATTATGAGAATTTATCAATAATTATTTTAGGTTAAAAATGATGATCTAAAATAATGTGTTTGGATAAATTTTTCAAAAATTTTAAATAACGTTGAGGGAATAGGGAATAGTATAGAGATATTGAGGGAATAGTATAAAGATATTAATGACATTGATGAGGTAAATTTTCCCATGGAAAAGGGTACAGTCCTTCTTTTACAGAACAGTTCTACCAAGACGACCCGAGCCCAACATATTTTTACTGTTTCTATTGTAAAATGTGCCAGGCGCACATGCGAATTCATACATGACTGCCCGGCAATATCTATTTCATAATGTTTGTGTATAATCTAAAGTTAAACCCCACAAGTCTGAATAAAGATCAACAACAACCATCTAGAGATGACGTAGGTCAGCCACATGAGGCAAAACTTCCATCTCACTTCTTCTCGTCACATTTTCAGTCAATAAATCCACCTCAGCGCTCCCAAATTTGCTGAGAGACAGAGAGGACACAAGAAAGAAAGCCTGAGTGACAATAAAACGCCAATAAGGAGGTTGTGACAAGTTTTATTCACTGAGGCTGATGATGTGTGTAATGGCGATTAGTCATGTTACCCACAGCCACATAACAATAACATAACTCTGTCAGCCTGCTGACTGAATCATCTAAATCTGGCATAATAAGGCAAGAAAGGCCCGCAATAGATCTGTTCAGCAGAATTGGGCCCACTGACAGAGAATAGGGGATTTGCACATTCTTATCGGAAAATGCAAGGATCTTTTCACTGACATCATAGCTTGTGTAAATGATCTATGAAAGTCAAATTTATACATGACGGGAAAGAGGAAGTTTTGTCTTATGCCAAATCAAATCACTATTTGAGGTACGGGATTGCTGTTATTATTTTGTTGTCATTACGTTCTCATCATACAAGTATATCATGAGAACTATAATTATCTATACATAACAGAGTTCGTACATTTCTGTTAAAAATCAAAGCCTTTTAAACACTTTGAAGACCAGGGATGCAGTGTATCAAGGACCTAAGGGACAGAAAACATACTCAATACAGTAATGATTTTAATATTTTTACTTCAATTCTTCCCAATTTCCCCTATGAAATGGCTGCTGTGAACAGCCAGCCTTGATATAGTATTACCAGTAAATAATGTTCATGCGAAATTCAAGTACTTCAAAGATTTAGATATAATTCAAGGAATTTAAGACCATGTAGAAAAGCTGTTATAATCTGGTATAACAAAGATGAGTGGGGGTATATTCCACCCGTGGGTGGGTAAAGCGTTCACAAATGATAATTGTGACATTCTGTTGAAATGGTACCTCCATATTGAACAGTAATATGGGAAGTTATTGGCGATCTTCTACCCTGAAGATCTGTCACTGGGTGTCTAAAACTCCATCCCCCCTCTACGTTAAGCCCCCATCAGGTCCACTTGGCCATTATGTGGCCCAGTATAAACAGGGTAAATAGACTGGAGGGGGAGATGACCTAACCCTTCATCAACCCCACTTTGTCACCCCTCTTACCCTACCCATTCCCTGACTATGCAAACTCCAACACTTCCCCTAAAAACACACTTTTCCCACCACCTGCACCCAATCTCAGGGCTGCACATGGTTCCTGTCACCCGGCTCCCTGAAGATGTTTTGATGAAGGTATTTTAGATTGTTTCCCCCTGTGTGTGACTACTGACAATCTTTGTGAATATTTCAACATTTATCGAAGTGGTGGAAGTCAACCCAGATAATAGGAGGGAAGGTATGGTTTAATGTATTAAGGTTTGTTTATTGGGGTCCCAAGGTTTCGGGCACATTAGCCCTTTTTCAAGGATTGGTTTCAACATTTAAACATTTTTAACGCTTTAATCGTCAATATTGAATCTAGTGGAGGGACATCTGTTTCTCTCTGTTCTCTCTCTCTTTCTCTCTCTCTCTCTCGTTACTCTCCTTTCTTCTCTCTCTCTCTCTTACTTTCCTCTCTTTTTTCCCTCTCTCTCTGTCTCTCTCTATCCCTAATCTTTCTCCCCACTCCCTCCTGTTCCTTCCCTCTCTCTGTACTCCCTCTTTCTTTCGATCTTTCCCTCTCTCTAACACCCCCACCCTCCCCCAACATGCTTGCACTCGTGCTGGGGTAATAGTCGTCCTCAAACTGCTAAATTGTGTTTTGCTTTGTTTGGGTGCGCGCGTCCTAAGTACACACACACACACATTCCACAATATTGTGTCATCCTCGTTAGAGAGGCAAATAACAATCCATTCAACCCCACCGAGGATTGAATGTGACGACACACGCTCTGACCCCCCTCCCTCCCCCCCCCAACACTCACACTCTCTGCCCCTCTCTCTCCCAGACCCCATCACATGTACTGAAACAGAACTAAATACAAGAGACATGGTTTTATTTTAACATAATATTATGTCATCCTTTCACCAAGACAAATAACAAGCCCCCTCAACCCCCTCCCACCTCCCCCCAGATTGTACCAGTGTAATACCAGGGGCCTTGTTCAGCCATAATATTGTGTTGTCCTCTGTCAACCCGTCCCCTTCTGACTGATATTAGGGTCCGTACACTTCTGTCATGATATATATAAGGACTTTGCCAGGATACAGTTTTTAAAGACCTAAACAGTGATTTTAATATTTTTGCTATAATTCTTCCTAACTCTTCTGATGAAATAGCTTCTGTGAACAACAAGTTTGGACATGAATGCCCGGCGCCCAATTTACAAGAACTTTTAATGCCTTGGAAACTTGAATACACTTCAAGGGCTTTCAATAATTTCAAGGCCTTGAACGAACCCTATAATATGAAATAACTAATCCGGTGGTAGTTTTACTGTTACTAAGCCACAGCAGTAGCTTGATTACATTTACATGTCTGGTAATATATTCAGCTATTGAGCCTGAAAGGTGCAGATGCTCCTAGAAAACTTGACAGAATGTCAAGGCGAGAAACATGCCAATGACCTGAGATAAACAATCGTGAAAATTCACATGAAAATGACACAAGAAATAAGATTTGCTTTGTTCGTCCTATATTGCCTTCTCCGACAATCCCACAAATCAATATATTGGGGAAAACGAAACGCAGTGCCTGACGTCATAATGGTGTCATGGCAGACATGCATGACGTGTACGGCTTTCTTGGATATGACGTCATCCAGATTTCTTTTAAGATAACGAGTTGACGGTTTCTGGTGAAAATTCAGAAGATGGAAAACTATGTTAACGTTTGTACACCCAGAGATAAAACATACGGACATTTATCCATGCCGAAATAGATCACGTTAACCATAATCATCCAAGGAATTTCAAATAAAATGAGCACGATTCTTGTGTCCCCCACTCCTGGCATAAAGGTGTGAAAGATCCTGGCCATACTGTGACGTCATCACACCCTCATCCTCAGCAATGTCACAATTACCTGTGGCACGCATGCGCAGTCATGGATTCATCATTTCCGCCCAGTGTCCACCAATATTAGCTGAGGAAGCCTTGTGCAGGGGGAGGAAGCGGGAAGAGCAGGGTCCAGGAACCCATAAGCTGGTATCAAGGAGGGAGGGAGGGGAAGAGCTGAGCTGGGATTTCTCGCCTAATACTTGCTCATGTGCACAGGCATGCGCACTGGATGATTGGCTGGTGTTATTATATCTTGTCTCTGACCTGGGATACCACCCTCCTTCCCCTCAGGTGTGAATGGGTTAATCCTAAATAAGGCTTCGAGGGCAGTCATAGATGGATTCATATATATTATAAAGGGGGTTGAGACGGGGAGGTTGACAGGTCTTTATACCATCCGGGAATGCTAATTTCCATGGCTTGCATTATTTATTTGTGGGTAAACAAGAATTGGCAAAGAAATGTAGCAAAATGTGGGTATTTATAGTCATTTGATGCCGCTTTGGGAATATTGTGGGATTTGCGGGGAAAAGAGTATTTTTTGTGGCCATAATGGAACATTATTATCAGGAATCATAGCAATAGTCATTACATACTCTTTTCCCAGCAAATCCCACAATATTCCCAAAGCGGCATCAAATGACTATAAGAACCCACATTTTGCTACATTTCTTTATATTTTGTGACATTATATTCTAATGTCACAAAATGGTTGAAAATGAGCATTATTTTGTCTAATATTTTGGTTTATATATCAAAGCCCAGATGTCACTTTAAGTGCATATTTATACCTAAACGAAAGTATAAGGTGATAAGATATGTATATCTTTTCACTTCAAAAGTGACAGAGTAGATAGAAATTTGCATAATCCTCTTGATATTTCGGTGTTCACCAAACCATCAGTTTTAGTGCACAGTCATTTCCATGGACACAGAAAAAGTTCTCATTAGAGATTCAACCAGAGTCCTAACACAAGAAACCCTATCTATGGGTTTGTTTTCTGGGCCAGGACAAAATATACATTTCACCTTGATCAACCTCTCGAATTACCCAAAGTGAAGAGAAAATTGAGCCTCAAAATACAGTTCAACATAACTGAACATGTTTTCCTAACCAACACAATACCAACTATACATAGATAACAATTTCTCATATTTCAGCAGAATTGACTAAATATGTAGACTGTACATTTTTTGGTGCCTTCGCTCCTATACTTTGTTATAGACCAGTGTACCAAGCAGTTTCGGTACAAATTTGCCAAGCTAGAAAGCAAACCCAGCGAGGGCCAGAGAAAGTGGGGAATTCTCATTAAATATTCAAGCAGAACCCAAACACAAGAAACCCTATCAGCTCTTATCTCCCTCCTATTGATCTGTAGGGCATACAGGGGCAAAAAGTAAAAACAAAAACCCGCAAGCTGTAATTGCTTCCTGCCTAGTTAATCAACTCTGGGATGTCTGTATGCAAATTTGGGTGAAAGAAGATTCGAAAATTTCTTAACAAAAATATATAAAAACCATGTATTTTGTTGAAAAAATGCTTTCTAAATTTCCGAGATATTACCCTAGTAATTGAGGTCAGAATTCAGTTTTTAAAAATGAGATTAAATTTGTATCAAATTTCCTGAATTCATTTTCAGATACAGATATTATTGGAACAATTTAGAAAATGCTGAGTCATCTTATTCGGGGTCTCATATATAGCCTACCTTGTACTTGACACTGTTTATGTGTGATATATTACAAAAAAATGAATCCCAAGTCGTAACATTTATATTTCTCAAAGTGTTTTATTTACAGGATCTCTTTGTAGGAATGTTCTCATTTTTGAGGTGTTTAGTGAAATCAAATCGATACATGTACCAAATTTCAAGAGTGTATCTAATATATCTTTTCATTTTTAAGGCCAACCTATATAGTATATTTAGCTACTTTGCTAGTAATCATCCCCCTAGAAATATTGCAAACTTGTTATTCAAATATTTATAAAAATATCAAACTTAAGATATAGAAATACTTATTTGCTATCCTAATGTTTATTATCATTGGAATCAGCTTGCTCTAATTTGTTAAATGTAGGCCTACGGCCAATAAAATAATGTTTTACTTGTTGGGGCTGTAACAATGTTTAGCTGCGCAATTGATATGGTAATTAGATATTCTGAAGGCATACTCATAACTATAGAAATATTGGTATAGGGATGTGGGTGGGCTGTGAGTCCTGACAACAACTGACAATAAATATTTCACTCTGTGCTGAGTGCTTTATTACACCACCGTCACAGTGGGAATCATTGGCCAGAGCTTCTCCCTCTGCGTCTGAAGTGGAGCATCCTGGGAAAGAGAATAATCTGCTCCCCATATATGATAACGACCTAATATTATGGATTATAATAACAACAATAAATATCTATTGTCCAAACCTTTTGGTGGACCTTCTTTCATATCTGAAATATCTCACCTGAAAAAAAGAATAAGAGAATAGTTAGATATATGCAATGGTGAATGTGTATGTATTATATAATATCAGTAAATATGGTATACAAACAGTGCACTAGCAGACCCAAAATGGAGGTTATTAATCCTTTTAGTCTCTGCCTTAGGTTGTTATAGCCCCTGGACCATTCAAGGCAGTGACTAAAACACATAACAGCAGCAAACTCAGGCACCAGATTCAAGTTAACTGATTCCAACTAACGACTTTCCTCTTAAAGCTGCACTCTCTGTAAACATCAGTTAACAACCGAACATTTCCTACTTTTTGTTCCATTCTTTTCGAACCCATCTAAAAGTCATTTGACGAGAATTCTGGAGGATGTTTTTGCTACAGGGTTTCTAAAACGTCCGTATGTGTATTTAGAGCACCCGCCCAAATCCTTTTCAACGAAGACTGCACTTATTATTGCTCACAGGTGGCCGTTTTCTCGCGACCGATTTGACTTCAAATTCTTGTTTAAACATATATATGCAGCAGAAAGATATTGACAGATTCGGTCATAATATGAGTAAAATTGGTAAGATGTGTTTTATCGTAATAGCTGAGAATGCGGCTTTAAATACTTCCTACTCCTTGCAATTATGGGAAGCTGAAGCCAGGTCCAACTCATTAAAGTGCATACTTTCTTTTTACTCACAAATTCAATTTTAATCCTGGATGTTTTGTTCAATATTCAGATTTTAAAAGCGAGTCTGACTTGAGTGGGTTTAGTGTGTGGCTCATAGCTAAATGTTAATGAGTTTCTTTATAACTGGGAGCATTTTTTATTTATTTCTCTCCTTGAGGGAGTGTCCATTATTTAGTGGCAGTGGATGGGGAATGTGGAGTGACTGGATCTCTACTACAGAAATTTGCCCTCAGAATTTCTTCATTAAAATAAAATTGCATAACTATGATTATTTAATAACAGGTTAACGAACTAGTTGGTTGAAGGATTGTGAATATCTCACAAGTTATGTAGCACGAGTGTGATATTTTAAGCAGGTGAAACCAACGAGTTAGTTAACTGATTTATGATATATGCCTTTACATATCTCAAAAGAAACATTTTAAGGTAATTTCAAGGACGTTTCCCAAAAGTACTTCTGTTGGTTCAGGTGTCGAGGTGTATCCCTGTCTAAATACATTGTTCCATATAAATGCGTATATATGATGAATGTATTATGTAATAGATATACTCATAATACATTTGTAATAATAAATAAAAATGTTCAAGTCCAACACAATCACAGCCCCCGCCCCGACGTCCCCCCCCCCCCCCAGCCAACAAAATCAAATATTAATTGAATACATTCATGAATAAGGATACCACAGAATATTGTTCTTCCTAAACGGGAATCGAACCCACTACCCGTCCATTGCACATCAGGCACTCTTACCAGCTGTGCTATACGAGACCTCCCCAACCATTTACCATAAATATAGATACCGCTAAAACCATGGTCATAATAAAATGCGAATTTCCAGATCAATTTTTATAAATTCTTTAACAAAATAGGAATTCTAAAACCCATCAAAATCCATATGCCGAGCTTTCAGTCGCAATGCGATTAACTTAGCCAAGATTAAGGAATGAGGATTAAATAGAAAATTGACTTTTCAGAAAATAGAGTTACTTGTCGCTCTCTCCTCGTGTTCAGAAAGGAATGGGATTGCATGATTTATCAATAGTAATCCTATTTCATTCATCTCCCTATGTTTTCCCTGTCTCCTCAGAACGGTTATGATGTTTTTAACCATCAGAATTCCTCTCAATGCTTGAACATTGAATTACTGAGGGGTTTTGTTTTTTTTAAATTTGAAGTTAACTATAAACCGTCGTGCAGGAAGTCACTATATATCCCAACACTTTGCCATTCTCTTAGAAATATATAAATTATCGGTAGAAATTATATTAAAGAGATATTACACTTGAATTAGTCCTACTATTGACTAATTTGATCAACTTTGAGTCGGCCCCTCGATCCTTCCTGAGTTTAAAATACTTTGAATGACGCAACAGATATGACACAAACTCAATTGCTTGACCACACAAATATGACGTTTTTTCTGCAGAGGCATGACGTCTTAATCATGCAACACACTAAGCTGAATGAACAATGACATATTTAGGGGGGAAATTTCTCAGTTGGCCAACCGATAATATCCAACATATATATGTTAATTTGTTCAGTTGAGGGACCTCAACCTGGAACACATTCCTGACCCATTTTCAACCAAATTCGAAACCCATTGGTTGGTCAATTTAGTTTGTCTCGTCTTGTAGGCCAACATTGCGGGTCACTCCCAGTTTGTAAGGCAAATATCATTAAAGCTATGTTATTTTGACTTAAAACTAACTTGAGGATGAACCACTAGAGATGTAGAGAAAACACTGAGAGGGGATCAGACCCACTTGGGGTGAAGCAATACCATCAGTTGTGACTCCCCCAATTTCTATCATCAGACATCATGATCCTTTCTCTCTTCTTATGCCTAACCACTCCCTCATTGTATTCTGTTTACAGATTAACTTCAATCCGCAACTGTGAACAAAAGTCTTGCATTACTTTGCAAATCGACAAATATATGTGTACAAGGCCTTAGATACCTTGTCCTCTCACTGCCCTTCCTCTCCACCCTTACTGCAACTCTCAAAAAGGGAAATAATGTTTACAAGTACATTTCCTTAACCCCCTTTAACTCCTCGATCTTCAAAACTTTCAAACGGTAACCCCAACTATAAATGCACTAGTGACCTAAACCTTGTGATCTGTTGGGGTCATTTATTATAGCAACTCTCACAAAGTATAATTATTGTATTAATATTGTATACACATTTTAGTAACTTTATCCTTACATAAACTCTCCAAGATTAACCTATTGTCCTAAACCTGATGCAGCTACACCCACAATGGTTAACAACAAGTTTTACATTACTGCACAAATGTGTACAAGCCTTGTATAGATACCTTGCGGTCTCTCCACTCTTGCCCTATTCAGCCACTTAGACCTCACCCCATGCAATCCCATCGTTGGGGCAATGGTATGGAAACTTTGCATGTCTCGCTCCTCCTCCGCTCTCTTCAACTTACATGAATTATACATACATGGGACTGCTGCCAACGGAAAAGGCAGAACTAAGGGCTACTCAGTCCAAATAATAAATAA
This sequence comes from Sthenelais limicola, assembly GCA_942159475.1. Taxonomy (NCBI): domain Eukaryota; kingdom Metazoa; phylum Annelida; class Polychaeta; order Phyllodocida; family Sigalionidae; genus Sthenelais; species Sthenelais limicola. The sequence goes on along the minus strand of OW804097.1, from coordinate 60,937,737 downwards.
ATTGGCTGGCCGAAGAAGTGATCATTCCTTGAGATGGTTTTAGAACTAGCTTTCATACCTTTTCTTATTGATTTTTGCACATTTAAAAAAGAAATATAACCTTCTAACATGGTGGCAAACAGAGGAACAACTTCGGGGAGATGGCTTTTCCCCCACTTATATTCAATACAATATTCTTCAAAAATGACTATTTGTTCTATTTTATCAACGAATGGGCTGTTTTCATTTTAAAAGAGGAGAATACCATACAAGTATAATTGTCAGAACTAAATGAATACAATTCAAATACAGATTTAATTCGGAATATGCACCAGAAAACGCCCTCTAGAAATATTAACTCCAAAATTCTCTTAGATTTCTTCACAAATACCTTAATTTGCTTCTCTTAATGCAGAATGTGCAGAATATTTATACCATTCTCAGGAAATCTAATTAACTAAATTATGACTCTTATAGGTGACAAAAGACGCAACAAAACAATACAAAGTAGCTCACTATTGGTATGCAAGGCATCGGGCAACACAAACATGTCCGTTATAACTTGGTTTTAAGTGATGGAACTCTTCACTTAAAAAGATGGAAATAAATGCACATTAAGTCTCGTGACTCAGTCTCATGAAATCTCGCGTTACGAGAGTTGGAATATTCATGAGAACAGCTAAAGGTGTTGAGTATGAATTTATTCATTACAGATAAGGCAAGGTATCGTCATTAGGGCAAACTGGCATATCCATTTTTAGCATTTATTATTATGTCCATGCTGTATGAGGGGTCAGTAATGGGTGCAATAAGCATATTTTTATCGTCCACGTACAATAAAATTTTGACTCTGTTTTTCTTAGCCCCTTTATGGCGATTCAGAACCAAAACAGTTTTCATTATTTCAAACAAAATTTCATTATTTCTCGTTGCTAAGCGCATGTTTATGATAAATGGGTCAGGTTCTCGGAAAATATACAATCTACACATTTATGGTGAAAGACGAGGCGATGTGTGACACAACACCTTGTACGCCTTAATTGTACGAAAATGTACAATTGGCATCTCTACACATTTAGTAAATTCTGTCAAATTAGGATGGAAAAGGATGAATACAGGGTATATCTGGTTATACTTGTTGTGTTGAATAACAAATTCTATTCAGTCATGTTGAACTGTATTTTGAACCTCATGTTTGTCTTAAATATCGGTTATGATCAATGCAACACGGTAGGCTACTAGACTAGGCTAGTTCATTCCTCTGTTATATCGTTTAATAAATATTCAATTATTAGCACCTCGTACCATTAACTCCACATACTGTTGTTGTATAACTTAACAATTGTGATCTAAAATGACTTCAAAGTTAACATCGATCAAAAAGACTTTCTACTATTTGCTCCGTTTGTCCTACCCATCTAAAATCATTTTATCAAAATTGAACAGTATTTTCCCCTGCTGTATCATTTAATAGATAGCTTATTAGAAGTATTAACTCATGGGATGGAAAAAAAATAAAATTTGGCTGAGAAATATTCCTACGTAGATCCGTTTGAAGCACTTGAACATTTGAAAGATAACTGTCGTCATTCCGTACGTCAGCTGCCATTTGGTATAAAATACAACCCTTTTAAAGCTATCACTATGTTGCCTTTGCCGATCAACGCATGCCTGCAATCAATAGGCCCCAGCTCAAGATTTATATTTTATTTAAAGGCTAGGGTACTCGAACACTTCCAGATCTCGTCTGTACGAGACTTGAGAAGCGAGATTTAATTATGAGATGGATTGAGGCGGTGGCAAGGAGAGAGAGGAGAGTGGTATGGGACGTTTCACCAGAGTGGGTACTGAGAGTGCAGAGTTGTCGTTTAAAACTAAAACCCTGCATTGCGTTATATCATCAAGAGATTTACATAATAACGTGGCTAAAAGTCTGGGCCACTATTAGTGAAATAAACTAAAATATTTAGAATAGGATTATTCCCTCTGAGTTACTTAAATGTTATCTATCTTATAGCTGAGAATAGTTTATTATTTTGTGAAATAATTGATGTTTTCATCACTATCCCTTTACTTTAGCAATTACTATCAATAACTATCTAATCATCTTATACTTATTGTTAAGGTTAATGTTAAGATTTATAAAGTTTATTTATTAAATTGTTTAGCACCATGGTAGGGATATCATATCCTAAGTTATAGAGTATGTTGTTATTGCTTATAACACCGCAATATGTTCCTGACAAAAGTCATAACTTACGTTAGGGTAGGCTAGGGTCTCGTACAGACGAGATCTGGGAGTGTTCGAGTACCCTAGCCTGAATGAATTCTAAAAAACGTCTAGGTTTTAGGAACATTTAAACATTTTAGCAGCATAGCAAGGACTTTGAGGAGAACAAAAACTATTTTTTCTAGAAGTGTGTGTGTGTGAGGGGGGGGGGATAAGAACATGGACGAACGCAAGTATTTCAAAGGCAGACCTTGGCTGCCAATTGAGTTTTGACTTCCCCCAATCCCTCTCTGCGCTTTGTCTTTGTCCTTGTCGCCTTAATAAACAGCCTAACAACGTTAGTCTCGAGAAATCACGCACCAAGTCTCGTAGTGGACGAGACAAGGTCGGCAGGGGCGAGTCCGCCCTTTCCGTGTTCCTACCTCCGTGAAGCGCGCCCATTCCATGTCCCCATCCTGGTGGTGGAATTGCGAACTAGTGAGATTTTATTAACGTGATGAAACCCTTCTCTATCTCCCGCTTCCGGTGGAGTATATTCTGACCTCAATCTGAGGAGAGTGAATGCCTAACAGGGTTTATTGGACAGTAGTGGAATTATTGTTTTCGCGACCACTTCATACTTGTCTCTACCAGCCCAACACTCTCTTGTCAATTTTCTCTCTTTCTTTACTTATTCTGTTTTGTCTCCTTTACTAGATTATTTTATATGCCTTTTTTCCTATCTTTTTTGTCTTCCATTACTAATTTGTTTAGCTTTCCCTCCTCCATTCCTTCTTTGATTTATTCGTTCCTTCCTCATATCTTTTTTTCTATCATTTCAGTGAAAGCCGTTCTATTTTAGAGAAGATATTCTATATTTTAACGTATTAAGAGATAGCATAGATGAGAGACGGAGAGGAGACAGGTGAGAGGAGAGAAAAGAGGTGGAGAGAGAGGGGAGAGATAGAGGAGGAAGAGGAAACAGCGAAAGAAAAGAGGAGGAAGAGAAAGGGGAGAGGAATAGAGAGTGATGAGATCGCGGCATTATAAGAAGACAGGACAAAGAGCATGGATAAAAGAGAGGAAAGTAAGTTCTATATTTCAGACAAATAGACTCTTTTTAACTAACCTTGAACATCAAACAACTCCAGAAGTCTATTCTTCCCGAGCCCTGATTGACTAACATAGACTTGCCACCAATACCCTTAGCTATTTTATCCAAACAGTAGGTGGCACCATGCGAGTAATCCTTTTTGAAGTATGTGTAAAATTCCCATCTCATCCAAACTATAACACACGTTTCAATATGATTCAAAATAGGTGAGCTCGTCAGAAAATGGACAGTTCTCCTTTACCAATCCTATCAAATAACCCGAATTTATATTAAGATAAACTGCTGTTCAACATAACCGAACTGAACAGGTCTTTTGAATCAATGCAAAGCCAACTATACCTAAACATAATAGAACATATCTTCTACCAACAATACCAACTATATTCAGATATACATAGTCGTTATAATTTAGAATTCAGCCTAATTTACTTAATGTGTATAGCTGTCCAATTGTACATTTTCTGAACTCTTCACCCAAATCCTTTATCTATAAGTCTTCTTTTACATAAGAATTGAGTTACTTTTGTTTTACAACAAGTACATAATATTCCAGCGCAAAAAAATAATTTCTTTTTGCTCACATTAAGTTAACCCTTTAAGGACGGGAGGCTGTATTAATGCAGTATTTGTATGGAATATCAATACCTCCCGTCCTTAAAGGGTTTTAAGAACAGGGCCTCACTTCTAACATATTTCCTAGCTAATCACATAACCACTCATACAGGAGCGAATATGATGGAGAAATATTTTTGTTTCCTTTAGATATTGATTCTCTAATATCGATACGGGTCCATTAGCGCTATTTGCCTTCCTTCCTCACTTAGTTTTTATCCAGACATTACCATCCAAGGATCAAACAGCAGACGTGGAGATATCCATGCATATTGAGACTTCAAAGTATGGAGTAACTGGAGATCACGTGGTCGTCACATGACACACCACGTGATGATGGTGGTCATACACGAGGTGTCCTGTAACTGGAGATCAAAGCTAGAGATACATGAGTTTGGGCGAGGAGGAGAAAATATGCTGAGTCATTGTATGGCTGGCTGAGCGGTCAGTCACGTGACGTCAACATCAAAGATGGCGGAACATCAACATTGTGGTGTTGTTTTTAATAATCAAAATAGAAATGAGTTTGCCCAGCCACTGCGCATGTCCACTGCGCATGTTGGAATTGTGGGCCAGCACTTCCGCTTTAGCGGGCGGTGGTGGGACTATGATTATATTGGAAAAGTTTCAAACTTGTGACCAAATCTCTAATGTTTATCCAAAAAACATAAGTATAAGTTAAGAAAGAAAAGAATGCACCAAGAACATAGTGAACAAAATAGCTACTTTGGCATCAACTTCAAATATAAACATTAAAATAAAACAAAACTTGCAAATGAATTTAACATGGTCACACAATAGTTTAAATGCCAAATTATAATCACGATACATCCTCCGGTAAGGAGTAGAGCGTACTAAGTTTAGTCTTTAGATCCTGGTTATAATCCCTAGCATGTTGTATGTGAGGGACAATGAGAGGAACAATGAACGGGTAGTGTTTAGCAATGGCTTCTCGCTAAAACTGAATCTGGGCGAATATGATCAGATGATTTGTTTAAAATGTTAGTTTATTAAAGTATTTATTTTATCTATTAAAGTATTAAATATTTTATGGAAGGATAAATAATTTATTCAATATATGTAGTTTATTCAAGTATATAATGTATACTTAATTACATTAGATTATAGTTTATTCAAGTACATGTATACACAGGGGGCCCTGGCGCTAGTCTAGTGGGCGATATTCCAGTCGCGTCGCTGAGAGAGCTATCTGCGGGGATGTATAGAGTCAATGGTCGTCATGGAGAGCACTGGAGGAGTTATGTACACCTAGAAGATGGAGACCCAGGAGAAAGGGGTGGTAGAAAAGGGGCAAGCAAGACACTGAGACTAGAACTGGTGGATAATGTTGATAAAGGAAAGTGTACAGATAGGGTATATGATAGAAGAGAAATAAAACCAGAAAGAAGAAAGCATAGAAAGACCAGAAAGAGAGGGAGAAAGAGAGATAGAGAAAGGAGAGCTAGAGAGAGAGAGGAGAGTAGGGTAGAGAAAAGGACAGAGAGAGAAAGAGAGAGAGGAGAATGGAGGGAGGGAGGGCGAAGGACACGGAGGAAGAGAGGAAAGAATGCGGAGACGGAGTAAAAGGGGGAAAAGAAAGAGAGGAGAGAGGAGAGCTAGGATAAGGAAAGCAGGGAGAGAGATAGAGAAAGGAAGTAAGCAAGGGCAGGAATAACACAGAGACATAATTATTTCTTTAACGTTTCTACATACATCATGGCTTGATACTAACTGACCCCTGAGGAAAGAGTTTAGAATTTGGGCGAGACGTTTCCAGATTTTCAAACTAAAATGGGTTACACCTTTTCAGGAGACTTCATGAATCAATTTTAATTGAATCCGATTTAATTTCAGTTTTGCTGGAATGAATAAACTAGTCGTTGAGAATACATAAACAGTAGTTGAGAAATTAACCAAGTAAAAAGGTAGATTGATGGTCGGATTCTGGGAATGTTTGGGAGAGTGTCTGGGAGAGAGTTAACATTTTTGTGTTGGTACTGGGAGGGAGGTGTGAGGTAGAGTGAGAAATCTCTCATTATATCCCCCAACACACTGCGCGCTCTCACAAAGTATCGCGAGACAAGCCAAATCACGCGAGACTGCACGTGGTTTCGCCGTAAAGGTTCCCATGGTAAGTTGGAAGAACGGGGGAGGGAATCAGCTGAGGGACAAGGGAGAGAGAATGTAGACCCCCATACATGTAAGGGGAGAGGGAGCGTGGGGGTGGGGATGGAGAGAGGAGAAGAGAGACAGGGGAAGGGGAGAGAAGGTGGGATGATACAGCGAAGGAAGAGGGAGGAAGAATAAGGGGAGTAAGTGAGAAGAAAGGGAAATAGTGAAGAGAGAGAAAGAGTAGAGGAGAGACAACTAACTAGAGTTGGGATAACGGAAGAGCGGAGTGGGGGAGAAGAGGAGAGAGGTTAGAGAAGAAAGAGGTAGAGGGGAGAGAAAATAGAGGAGAGGGAAAGAGGGGAGAGAAGACTGAGGTAGAAGAGAGAGAAGAGGGGAGAGAGGAGGGAAAGGTGGAGAGGGGGAAAGATAGGGAGGGGGGAGAGAAAAGGCTAGGAAATAGAGACCTTGAGTAGATAGGGACACCAACGATCAGACACAAACAGATGTAGGGGCCCTGTCCAACACTAAGCTAATATCTGGCCATTTGCCAACATTCCCTCCCATCAACCGATGTATTCCTGCTTAATATTTTACTGCCATAAGTGTTGGGGTGAGAGATCTTCTTGGCCAATTAATTGGGGGTTTACCTTTGTTACTACTGCCCATATCTACTGCAATGCACCAAGGGAACATGTTCAGTTAGGAGAGTAAAACTGGGAATGTGTTAACTATTAAACAATGATGGTATGTGTTATACTCTTATATAAAACGCAGTTACAACACAAATTGTATCATTACTTGGTATCAAAAAAATGGAAGAAAAGGAAACTTTTTTTTATATATTTTTAAAGCCTTTTTTGTGTCTGATGATCTTACCAATTGAGCTACCGGTATTGCCTGACTTTACTGCATCTAAAGTGTATACAGGGCTATGTACATCAAGTAGATATATACTAGTTCTATCGCCACCTTGCTATAATTACATATTTAAACAGTCGGTAGCAACAGATCAATCTTCTGCATAGAAACATCTATACTTCTTCCGATAGGTCATGTATGCATGTCTGAATAGTTTGTGTGATAGGACACCCCGAAAGAGATCCACAACCTTAAGCAGTATGTGGAGCAACTATTCTTTGATGAATAAAGAAATCGTAATTCAATTCACAACCTAAGACCATTTGGGAATCAGCAGAATATACAATATGATTGAAAAAACTACGTGTACTCAAAAGCCTTATTGGTCTTGGCTCTATCACACTTGGTGTCTATGAGAGTAAAAGAAGTGTTATAAAGTTTATATTGGCGTGGTGTTAGGCACGCCTGGCACGCTCAATACTGCATGGCGTGCTACAAGTAGAGGAGGAGAGGTGTGTAAGGGGAGGTCCGGGGGGAGAGGTGAAACATGCAGCTAAGTAGTTGTGTAACCTCATAAATATATCAGTTCGGATTTCATAGTGGAACGGAGAGGACGGAAGTGGAAGGAAGAGATATCTAAGGGAAAGGAGATGGCAGAAAGACCAGAGGGGGGTGGGAGGAGACAGAAGAGAGGAGAGGGGATAGCGAGAATAGGGGAGAGAGGGAGAGAAAGAAGGGATAGTAAAAGAGAAGAGAAATTGGGGGAATATAACAGGGAAAATTGGGAGAGGGATGAGAGAGGGAGGGATGAAAGATGGGAGAGGAGAAAGAGAGGGAGGAAAAGGGGAAAGAGGGAAAAGGGAAGAAGGTCATGGAGAGGTGAATGAGAGAGAGGAAGAGACAGAAGGTTGAGATAGAGGAGGGAGAGGGGAGAGAGGGGGTGGGGTGGAGGAAGAGAGGGAGAGAGAAGAGAGAGATCTGAATGACACTGAGTGGGAAGACTACATATATAATTCTTAGAGTGATTTTCAAGACTTGTTGGCATGATAAGAAAACAAGAGAGTTCTAATTACATTAATATTTACGTTTTGATCTCATATTGGTCTTAAAGAAAAAAACAACAAAAACATAAGCTCTTCTCATAAAGATTAAAGTAGGCAAGTAATCAACTCTACAGCTTCATGTTTTGCCGGCCCAACAGTGTATCACATTGTTGCTCTGCATGTTTTTATAAGGAGATTGATTTTCTTGAGTGGTAATTATGTTACACCTCCGTGAATCATGTTTCTTTTTTACATGTTAGACATGTGATGTTCTAGACTAATCGGGAGATGTGTGAGGTGGAGGAGGCTGGAGTATAGCACATACTAAGCAAGGATTTTGTTTTTAAATCGGCTCAGAGTATTGGAAGATTAATGATAAAGGAAAATAAACCTACACATAGGTGTGTTTTATCCCACCACCAGCCCTACGTAGCAAAATGTTACGCTACCTAAAGGCCTTCTTGACCCTGCCTAAAAAAATAATAGTGTTTTTTAGCACAATTTAAAGGCTAATTATTCAGAAGCACACACTTTTGTAGTAAACTCAGAAAAGAAGTTCAAACGTATCACCACACTGCCCTCTTCTTTCAATGGACGGAATTCATATGATATTGTCCCTTAAGAGTGGTCAGTTCTGCTGTCACATGGCAGGCCACGGCACCAGAGGTAGTGAAAACCCCGAAAAACAGTCCTTACTGGGAATTGAACCATGGATCTCCAACTTATAATATAGAACGCAGACATGCTACCATTACACAAGCAAGGTGGTCCACCACTACCAACCAGTTCACAACCACACGGACCACCACTTTTTCAAAATGTTTCCCTCTAGGTCAGTAAAGGCATTTGTAATAAATATGTAAACCAACTCATTGGTTTCTGTCACTATCATTATACATTTTATATGAAAAAACGTATCTAGAGACGGATATGTTGCATGTGTAAACCACTACTGGTATATGTAACTCTTTCTTTCAGGAAAGGTAAAATAAAAGGCTTTAAAGGTTCCTTCACAGATTATTAAATGCGTATGTAATAAATCAGTTAGTTATGTGTAGAGTAAATATTTCCTACAAATGAGAACCCGGTATGTACATTTTCTCAGTGTTTTATTTCCCGACTAGTTTCGGCATAGGGTTGCCTTCTTCAGGGGATTAATCAGTTAATTATCTCATTGGTTTCAATCATGTAGAATATTGCACCTCAGACACCTGTTGCTGCACAACACAAGCAATGTGCACACTCCTTCAACCAACTCATTATTGTTAACCTGTATTTATTCAACACCTCGATTTTACCCATGAAAATCTAAATTTCAGAGAAATCATTTCAGTCTGACCCCAATAGTGGCCTTATCACGTGACCTCTCGTAGTTCTGCTCCTCGCCACTAGGGCGGGCGGAAAGGTCAGACATGACAGAAATCACTTGCCGCCGTCCTGCTGACAAAAGCAGTCTAAATCAGGTTACAATTGACCTTTAATTATTTATTTTGCCCTGATTGAAGCAAGAAGGAAGTTTAGAACTCTAGTGGAATGCGTTTGAGGCTTTCTTCATCTAGAGTTAAGGTGAAAAGGTTAATATCTTAGCGAGTGTAGAAATTTCTATCCCTCAAGTTCATATTTAAATATATGTGTTTCCTTTTTTTAAAATTGGAGACTATAATGCATTGACTCTATCAAGGCGACGCATAAGTATTGTTTTTTTAATATGTTTATTTTCTAATTGTAATTGTACCTATGACATTTTGTAAATGTAATATCGATTTTCAATCAATCAAAGTGTAGAAAATCAACAACGGTGGAAATGCAAATTGAGTTATTTCATTAAATAAGTAGTTGGGTTAATTAGCGGCATTAGTAACTCCAGTAGAGAAAAATCATGTTGAAAAACTAAACTAAAAGTTTGATGTCAGAAAGGAGGATTGATGGATGTAGAACATTCCTACCCGCTGTTATAGGCGACCATGAACACTTTGTGTGACAATTACCGCCACCTAACCACACTTCGTGCAGTTGGGCCCACTGTAGACTGATGCTACTTTCCATATACTACTCACTCCTTACACGTCCAATATTCTGTCTACATAGATAGTGGCACAGACAATGAACTCTTGCACTATCTCCTCATATCTCCCCCACCCCTCTGATTGTAATCAGTTAAGATAACCGCCTCAGTGGGTATCAGGTTTCAGTCACACACCCACCTCTCCAGAATACACACATGCATATATATATATAGCCTCAGTAGTTAGTGCACTGGGGGTCTAACATACTTACTGGGAGGCTTTGGTATGTATATAAGGGTCGAGGCACCAGAAAATGTACAATCGGCAGCTCTACATTTAGTAGGTGCTGCTAAATTAGGCTGTAAAATTATAAATATTATTAATATCTGAGTATATTTGGTTTTAGGTTGATTAAAGAGGTCTGGTTGGTTATGGTGACCTGTGGCCTATATTGAACCTTATTTTGACCTTAAATTATGATTAGATTTATTTATTCAGGAAAAAAAACAATTGTTGTTATTTGAGAGGATTCGACTATTTGTACTTGTATATAGATATTTTTATTCAGCCAGACATTATGTATTTACCGACTGCTCTTTTGGGAACGTTAATTGTAATCTTCGGGCGACTTCACCCATTTTAAGAACTGAGTGTGGTGTTTGGGTTCACGTTTTAGTGCCTGATGATATCGATGTTCGTACATTTTTCTTAATACTTTGAGATAAACTGTGGTAAATGCACCCATATATATCATTTTATTTCCTGGTAAGTACCAGTGTTTTTCTAAGCCCCCCCCCCCCCATGAATGACACTATATTTAATATAGATCTTTTTAAATCCTGACTCAGTAAAATCTCCCAGAATGCTATCAATACAATTTTAATCCCCTTGTCTTAAATAGCAATTGGGTTGGATAATGCTGCATCACCCTAAACCCCTTTAGCGCCCCCCCCCCCTCAATCCCCACCATGTGTTTTAATCCATCCCTGGGAGGGAGGCATGTTTTGGCCTGGCATGAATGCCTGGAAAAAATTGCTTAATCACGCCTTCACTGCAGAGCTCTTCAGCCTTCAGTGCGGGACTGGTGCGGCCCTGAATATTTAATGCAGGAACTGGTGGGGGGGGGGGGGGGACGTATGCGGGAACAGCTCCCATCATAACTTGGGTTTCAGTGCGAGTCTATCCATGAAATGTGGACAGGGAAAAATAAGCAAATTTTAGAACATTTCAAAGGGTAAACCATATTTTAAATTGGGTATATTTCTGGATGTAGGAATGTTGAATTAAATAAATGGTTATTACTACAATTTTAAATACTGTAGCTTGGGGGAAGGACATTTTTAAAGGTTGTTTTCTCAGGATTAAAGTAGTAGAAAGAGTGATGCACAACCACTAGTAATATATTCCCTTATATGAGGATGTGACCTTTGAAACACATAGATATATTCACTACAGTCTTGAAATCTACATGTATTCATGCGACTACGCACAAATGTGAGGAAAAACATTTGAAAATATCATTTTTTAAAAAAGTACATTTTTAACTTTCTGTGACACACATCACATATTTCATGCCACCCACATTACATGTGAGGAGTTGAAGAGGGAGAAAAGATACAGATTTGTATGTCATTGAATGATCTCGATAATTTGTTGATAATGAGCTAAAATCCAGCAGACTGGTAGGGATTAAAATATATCTAAATCAAGTTCAACTAAAAATGTAATAACCACTAAGAAATAGGACCCAGTTTTAAGTGGCTTGGTGGCCCAATTCATATCACCCGTCTCCAGCCCCCCCCCCCCACCCACCCCCACCCCCGCCTCCATATTCCTCCATCTTCTCAATGGTAATGCACCCAAGTACCCAACCCATGCAAGGCCGCTCGAGTAAAAAAGAAACCCTAAATTATTCTTATTTGACCCAAATACTATTGGCTTGGTATGAAAAGGGTTTCCGCGCTGGTCGCATGCCAACTGGGGTTTTATACAATAGGGGGTTTGCCTTACCCACCGCGGCGCATGTCTTGACTCAAGGATTATTACTATTTATCTTAAAGCTGCATTCTCAGCTAGCATCGATCAAAAACGTTTGAAATATTTTTCTACTTTTTCTTCCGTTTTTTTTTCATGTGACAATTTGGGGGGATTTCACTCAGTTTCAGTATTTATATTTCGCGGAAATCCTTTGCTGTGGTTCGAATTCGTGTATTTATAAACTTATAACACTAGCAGAATATTGATGACTTCAGTACTATATAGTTCACTCCTATAGTTATTGGAGAGGATTGGTGAAGCTGAGTTGAACATTTTCTGGTGACTTGATCCATATCCATATACAAATCGTTTAACCCATGTTAGAGGCTCCAGTAAAACAGATCACTTGGCCTACAAATACCGGCACTGGAATTCCCCTATAGTGTGTAAGGGGGCCAGGGAGGGAGCAGGGGGCAGGGGTTGTCCGAGGGTCGGGGTAAAGAGGGTTCAAGTAGGCAAGGGACGTGGCAGGAAGGCAGCAGTTGTCATGGCAATCTGGGTCTTGTAGCAGGAGATAAGCCGGGGTAATATGTGTAGCAGTTTATCTACCACTATTGTGCCTCATTTGCTATATTACATAATAGTGGTGCCGTCTCACACAAACAAGGAGAGTCTAAAGTTGAAAAGAATGGATTTATGATGATATCAAGCGAATTCCAAGCGAAGTTATTCTTTTGAAGATCTGATAAATACTTATTATGTTTGAGAACAATGTTAGTGATATTTCTGGGTGGACAATTACTAGTAATGTAGCTAAATTAGTTCTCTTATATCAATGATGACCTTAGAAACACATGGATACATTCAGTTTACAGTTTGGACATTAGGTACATGTATTCATACGACTAAAGGTGCTTGCACCCCCACCCCCCACCCCCAAGTGGTTCAACAACTATTTCAATATATTGGACCTAAGAAAATAAATGAAAATCAACCGAAGAGGACAACTTGAGTGAACTCCTTCAATATTAAATCTTATCAGTTGTAGGACCCCGTTATAAATATTCAAATAGTATTTCCCCCGACTAGAGAAACCGGCTTAATGTTCAATGAACCTCGTCAAGTTGTGTTCTGAATGAAAAAAAAATCATTCAAAGGGACTCTCCCAGGAATGCAGGCCTAGTTTATATAGTCTAGGTAATGCAGTAAGTTAGGCCACACAGTATTGGCAATTGTTTCCCACAATTCCCTCAGCACACACGCATTTATTTACTGTATTGACGCCTTATTCTCATCCACTTCCGCTTCCGCCCAGGGCAATATTTCAGGGCGGACACTATGCCCCATCGGCAGCCTATGTCAGAGCGTCTCAGGGGAGAATATGCCCCGTGGGATGAATTTATGAACGTTGTGGGGGCAAATATTTATCATGGACAGTATGTGGGGGCAATACACGAGCCCCCGCATGAAAGAGTCAAACAGATAGACATTGTGCATTCAGCAGTATTTAGGGGGACCTAAACCTAGAAAATATCAATATTAAGTTTTGATTATTTGTTAAAAATTCAAATGGATGAATAAGTTAAAGCTGCATTCTCAGTTAATATGGGTCAGAAACTAAAGGTTTTCTACTTATTTTTCTGTTCTTTTCCAATCCATCTAGGTCGGTAGACCAAAATGTTGGAGGATATTGTCTAGTTTGTTTTGCTACAGGGTTTCCTAAAGGACCTGCCCTAAACCTTGAAAATATGATTCAAACAAAGGGTTCAAATCAGTGAATGTGTCAATAATGTACAATCGGCAGCTCTAGAAATTTGGTAAATTCTGCTAAATTAGGCAGAAAATGATGAATACTGGGTATATCTGAGTATATATTTGGTATTGCCTTGATTAAGAAATCTTTTTGGTTAGATTGAACTGTACTTAGAACCTCATTTTTTCCTTTAATTTAGTAATTAATTTAGGTTCAACTCTCTCAAACAGTTCACTCTTATCATTAGGCTGAAAACTCATAAACACTAGGTATATATCTCAATATATTTGGTATTTTGTTGAAAAAAAAATCAGTTTGGTTCTCTTAAACCGAAGTATGAACCTCATTTTTGTCTTTAATTGAAATCCGTAGGTACATCCCCATGTTTACCATTGGATTTTGTTTGTAGCCTATATCATGTTACTAATGATCTAATGAGTTTAACTGTCAATGATAATGGCAATGGCTGAGAAGGGCAATGCAACTCTTGTAATGCCATTCGCTGATTAAACATATCTTAAATCTAATCTAAAATATCCATATTCAAAATCTTTAGAATTATAACGATCAGGTGAATGAAATACATCTTTGTTGATTGTAGAGCAGTTTAAAATATGAGACAAGACACATTTCATTTGCTTGGCCTAGCAAAGGCCAGCGCTACATCTGAGTGCCCCCACTATGTTCTAGTGCTTAAATCGGCCGGCAGAGGCGTGATTGTCGCCTAATGAGGCTTGCGACAACATGTCACATGACATGGCTGCCAACATGGCCGCCAGTTCTCGTTCAAACCACGTAAAGTCTCGTTTAAACCACATGATGAATGGGTAAGAGTTAGAGCGCTAGCATGCCCTTGGAATGGGTGCATTCGGAATACAAGCATGATTACGTTAAATAATGCAGGTCGGTTGTGATCGATAACCATATCTTTTATTAACTAATTCCTTCCTGTTTTACGAGAACATAAATTTCACTTTTAATGCTAGTTGCGAATGGTCGTAAAATGGAAGTGAATAATTCATATGTACATTTAGTCTGGGGGAAGTATATTATCCGATTAAGCGCTCCCTAATCAAAAAGTCTTTAATGGTGGCGGGGAGAGTAATTAATTTGATGTAAAATTAATCAATAATTGGCATAATGATATCTGCTAATGAGTTGGATGGACTCTGTTGATGATATAGGAGCAGACATGGGAATGGGAGTGATTAAAAGTACATAATTATAATGATAGCCTTGATTAGGCTAGTCTGATGGTTGGTTGAGTGGAGATGAAAAAAAATACCATTGACCTAACATAGAGAGAATTTGTCCAGATTCTCATGAAGTGAGAAAACAGTCGACATTTTAGTATATTAAACTTGAATAGGAAAACGCATATTAATCAGATAGATCACAGTCACAGAGGAAGCTTAAGATTGCGTATAGAGAATACTTTTAGAATAGGAATATTAATATAATATTAGCCCCGGTAAAAACTAAAATATGGCGATGCTGACAATATTATGCAGAGGCGCTTCTTTACTGGCTAATATGAGAGATTATAAAAATGTGTATTTTTTATCTGATGCTAAATAACAGGCAGGGAGGGGGGGGGGAGAGGGGGAGATAGAAGGAGAGAGGGAGGGAGAGAGCTAGGGAGGGATAGAAAGATAGGGAGAGAGGATGAGAAAGAGACAGGGAGAAGAGTGAGAGGGAAGGGGGGAGAGGAGGGGAGACAGGGAGGGAGAGGGAGAGAGAGAAGGGAAAGAAGAGAGAGAGAGAGGAGCGAGAGAGGGAGATGGAGACAGTGGGGAGGGAGAGTCATGAACAGGTTTTAATGTTGTGGTCGGCAAGTGGAAAACCGTACGCTGATGGAGACCACACACATAGAGCAACCGTAAGGAAATATGTCCAATTTTATGATTTAACCACTTTTGCGGATAATACAGGTTTAAAACGGTCTGCAACTTTCCCAAATGACAAACAAGGAGTTAAACATGGCCGATGGCTGAAGTGGAGTGGAGAGTACAGAGAGAGTAAGTGAAAGAGGAGAGAGACTGGAGACTGTTGGAGGATGAGGATGAGATGGTGTAATGGGTTTTATATCTGTGGTTACTCCGGCAGTCTAAGAGTTGTTAATGTAATGAGTCCACACACAAACTTCTCACTCACACAAATGAGCAACTCCAGCAAATAATTGTTTTCTCTCTAGTCGCTTCTGCTCGCCATCGGCTCCCAGTGCTGCAGCTATAGATACACCTTTCCCTTCTTACATATACCTCAAAGTAGTAAAAACAGTCTTTTTTTATTATACAGACTAAGCTTGATATCAATGTGCTGTGTCTTCCCCCTCCATCTCCTCTTCCTCATCACCCTCTCCTTCCTCCTCTTCTTCGTTCCCTCTCCTTCCTCCACCTCTACTTCCTTTTCTTCCACTGCCTCCTCTTCCATTTGCTTCTCATCTTCCATCTCATTTTCTTCATCCTCAGCCCCTTCTTCACCAGCACCCCCCCCCCCCCTCCCCACACCTAACTTCCCTCGCTCATGCAGCATCTGCTCGCTCCACTTTAAGATGAGCAACTCTCTTTTACCCATAATCTGCGCGACCTTGGCCCTGCCATCATTACACCATCAGGCCTAACGCCTGTAATGGATGTATTCGGAAACTAACATGATTTGTTAAACTAAAAAAGAAGGTCTGCCCAGCCTATGAGTTCCATGCTTCCTGGGAGTTAAAGTCTTTTAGATAATGGATTGAGGGGAAGAGGAATAAAGACAAGGAGATTTGATGAAGGAAATGAAAGGTGGGTGAGGAAATGGATCGTAATAGACATAGAAAGTGTAAAGAGTGGATAAGAGGTTAACATTTTTTGGACAGAATTGTCAAAGCATTTTAATTCGGAGCCCCTTTTAAAATGAAGAAATGTTATAAACAATATTTATTTTTCATGAACCATTGTTTCCGAACCATTGTATGCCCTTTTTGACATAAGAAAATTAGATTGTAAAGACAAAAGTAAATGTTCTAAATATATGGACCTTGTCTAGAACAATGAGAGTGTAAGGGAGAAAACAAGAATTATTGCAATATTGTAGAACTTTTCTTTTTTCCTCCCTTCACCTCCTCCATGCAAACAATCTGTAATCATTTCCCATCATCAATCCCACATCTACCCCAAGGGGTAGATGTGGAGGGGGGATGTTGGGGATGCACCCCCCCCCCCTGCCGCACTTAGCAGCCAAAGAAATATATTTTAGACCTATCCTCATATTTACCAAGGGGCATGTTCCCCTCTTAACCCCCCACCGCCCCTTTGTCCCCACATCGTTCTCTTATCCCCCAAACTCTTTTAAATCAAGTTTTCATTCTGCCCACATGTCTATACTGTAGATATTCACATGGCACAGGCAAACACTATTACAAACAAGTCAAATATTATCGGCCAATCGCCAGAATTACACTTACATTAATTATGTTAATACAACAACACATTATAGTTTACTACAGTCACAATTAAAGAAGGACGGATTCAAGTGACTAACAAATTCACTCTCCCTCTCTCCTCCCCAGTTAACCCTTTATTCCCCACCCCCTCACCCATACCCCTCCTCCCCCACCCAACCCCTCACCTTCGCATCCCCCCCCACCCACCCACATATAAAAAGCTCTTATATAAAAGCCATCCATCATCTTGACGTCGCGTACATGACGTGTATCCAGGCACGCGTTACCATGACATAACGTCATGTAGAATGGTAACACTGTAACCACGTCAGTAGTGATGACGTTTTATGTCGTTAACCTGCAGGTTGTTCAGATACAAGAAAATGTCTTAAAAAGCCCCGTAGGTATTGTGTACAGTTGACAGCTACACCGAAACCACGTAATCAAACATGACGTGTAACTAGGCAACAAAACCTCCATAGCAACGCGTCACAATGCACATAGAGACCTCCCATGTCCCTGCTCCTGGGTCCTGATTTGGAAAAGCTTTTATAATGTTGGTATTGATAAGGTTTGGTGCTCTTCTTGATAAAGCCTACATTTAAACTGATTTTGTACTTGAACACATTTGAGAACAACACAAAATATGAGATGAAAAGATTGATATATCAAAGATGCTGAACCTTCTTCTATTGTCATAGTAATATGGGCTTCTAAAGCCAACATGTATAAACTTCTGTTATGATAAAAAATCAATGACGTTTTAAGAATTTCCAAGACCGGGTATGCAGCTTTGAAGGATCTAAGAAATACAAAACACACTCGATAAAGTAATGATTTTGATACCTTGGCTATAATATGTCCTTATTTTTCCGCTGAACAGCCCGTTTTGAAATAGATGGCAGGGAAACAAAGGCCAGTGCTTTTCAAGACAACCTCGGCCCAGTCGGTATACAGGGAGACTCCCCAACCCCTACTACCTACCTTCTACGTAACGGTGAATGCTGAACATAATATGTTTGCGTCACTTTTTACTCCAGATTCATAAATAAGAAGTGACAGGAATGTAATCTTGTTTTTCTACAAGTTTTACCTCCACTGTGCCGCCATGCCTGACATGACAATACTCATGCCATCTCTCATTATAACCTCTTATTGTCATTTAATGGTGCTCACAGTGGGAAATTGTTAATAGGGGATTTGCATGTCTGTTACAGTGCATGCTCAGATGAATTCAATTTGAATCTCAAAGACAAATTTGGAGCAAGACCTTTATCAAAGTTAGGCAAATATTCTCAATAAGATGGTAGCTTTCATAATGATCTGTGAACTGCAAATGCATGGTAGGAACGATGACGAATTATTTTATCAATCATGTATAACACATGGCTATATGTATGGGAGCACTGAAAGATGTTCCATACTGGTCATAGCATATTTTTTCCTCAATCCCCAATCGTGCCATACATGTAGGGACGTTCTCTTCTATCTGATAACCTGGTATTTTTACAGTGGTTTTGTAAAGCGTTCATGGGTGAATTGGCCAGAAAATGTACAATTCTCCTTCACATTAGCCTATTTAGGCAATGTCTTCTAACATTATTGCCAATGACACCACTGTGTTGGGCATACCTAAAAGACCCATCCTATACACTAAAGGCATTTAATTGCAATATTTCGATCAAAAGTTATATATTGTTTTGTTTTTTTGTTTTTTGTTGTTGTTGGTTTTTTTTTTGGGGGGGGGGGGGGTACTTACCCCATGGCGGCCATTTTGGAAAGAATGGTCATTTTCACCTATTTCCCATCGCCAGATTGTTCTACATTGTTACTATGTTCATACAGGGACCTTATGGAAATGCTGTTCTATTTTTTTTGTTTACCTTTTGTCATATTTTGACGGGACTAAAATGAAAAGAAATAACTACAGTCCTGCTCTTAAACTAATTTTGTTAATGAGGCTCTACCAACCACCATTGAGCAAGATACATAAATCTGATGTGTATGGAAGGGCCCATTAGAGAGTGTCTGGGGTAGGGTGGGTAGTTAACGAGGGTGTTTACTGGGTGATACCAACTAATAGATACTGTCTTCCTTAACGACCTTTAGCGGACCAGACAATAGGTGGTAGTCATGGAAACAGGATGCTAATTACCCCAATTATCGCCGGCTTTATCTACCATGAAATGTCTGTGTAAACGCTTTAATTGTTTTATGTTTTCCACCTTTACGTCTAAGTGCCTCTTTATTCACGTATGCGTCAACGTTACTGTAAGAAACGACTGGCATTTACTTGCAGAAAATTTGACCTTCTGTAGCCTGACTTGCAAAAATTGCCCAATCTGTTCTGTCCTTTTAATTAACTGCGGAAAGGAATTAAATAATTCAAGTGCCCTGCTTGGTTTTTCACTGGCAGATTTTGATTGCTTAGGAAGCGGCTGTAACTACGGAAGCAAGAGAAAACGAGCGATAAAAGGAGCATGTGGATTATAATGGGGCGCCTGAGCGATAATAAAGAGAGTGAGCGATAATTGGAGGAGGATTGGCAAGATTCCTTGGCTGGGTGCCCGGATTTACTGTACACGAACACACAATGGTGGCCAGTTCCTCGATTGTCCACCAGGTTAGTGGGCTACTCCATTTCCATACGTTCTCTCCATGAATCTTGTTTTAATAGGGACTTATTGAGGGAATTGTTGTTCGCCATAAAGATCAAGAAAAGCATAATACATAACAAATTTGTCTATGTATGTTCCAAACCAAAATGGACCACAACTGACATATAGATAGCAATCAAACAAAAGTACCAAAACATTGAGAGCTCCCATACAGAATGACAGGACTGGTTTCAATAAGAAGTATATGATGCATATTATGGAGCCTGTTAAAAGTTAAAAGGCCTTACCTGTTAGTATGATGCGGAGAGCTCCTATTACCTTCGTAAATGCTCCCATCAGCAAAACTAGCCGCAGGCTGAAGTGCAAGAAAAACAGCAAGTTAAAAAGTGGAGCATATAATTATATGGAGTATAGAGAGATCATGTTCTTTACTGTCAATGCCCGCTAACTAGAGCAAGGGGAATACGAGCAGAAGTGAGGAAGGGACATACTCAGGGTCAGCATGTAGTGTGTGTGCCGGGGGGGGGGGGGGTGTTTAAGAAATGCATGTAAATTTAAATTTGGTATACAAGGTATCATGGGAGTCAATGTTTGTGTAGGCTTTCTCCTTCCCTCTCGTTCTTTCTCTCCTTCTCGCTCTCTTCCTCTTTTGCTCTATTTCTCTAACCTCTCGCTCCCTTTCTCTCTCCTCTCGCTCTTTCCCTGCCTACTCACGCTCCCACTTTCTTTCCCTCCCCTCTCTGGGCTGCTACTGCTTTGTCTCTGTTCCTCAATCACAACACACCCACAACAATACTGCAAATGTTAGATGGATTGAAATGTTTCTATTTTTTCCATTATCACAAATATTATAAGATGGAACCTATCTATATTGGCAGATCCTCACACAGAGCGGAGGAATTGGAAATCAAACATTGTGTGAGAGAACAATATCCAAGGCAGTGTTCCCTAATGAGCCTCCGCCCTATTTAAATGTGCCATTGAAGCGAGCGGGATAGCAATTACCTATACATACACTATAGCACCACAGCTTGCATTGTTCCTTATGGAAGAATACCCAATTATCACTCACATATCCATCCGCCAGCCCTCAGCCAATCAGCGCCCTGGAACATTTAGTGCTGGCGGGAAAGGCTTTTTTCTTCTATTATCGTTCATTAAGTGTAAGAGATTATCAATAATTCCTGCTATAGGTAATCTGGCAATTTAGACACATTCTTCTTGCTGTCGCATTAAGTGAATGCGTCATATTAATCCCATATATGTATATAATATATATTCATATGATTCTAGGTGTAATATTTAGCTCTGGGGATGCATACAAATACAGATCTATCTAGATGTACAATTGTAGCTAGTTTGAGGGACTGGACAGATCTAGATCAAGGTTATATGGGTCAAGTCGCCAGAAAATTTACAGTAATGTTTACTACATCAGGTTACTAATCCTCGAATGTGGACCTGTTAATCCAGGCATAGAATGCCTAATCCAAGGCAGTATATCAACACACGCCACTAGCTCTTCTTAATCCATGTAAAAGCTAGGAATAATAGGTGTTACTAATCAAGGTACATGTCTTTGTCTTGTACTTGTCTTGTACATTGCCTTGATTTAGAAAATCTCTTCGGTTATATTGAACTGTAATTGGAACCTTTTGTAGTCTGCTAAATTTGGGTTATTTAAGAGGATTTGAGAAGGCGAATTGTACATTTTCTGACCACTTCACCAATAAGCACTGTAATCTTCAGTATCTATAATATGCCAATCTCTCAGAAAACACCCCCGATGTGCAGCAGAACACTACAAATTGGAGCAAAACACCTCCAATAATTAACCTAGTTAATTAATTAATTAATTTTGAAATGGTGTAAAATAGATTATACTTACTGGTGGACAGGAGGGTAGAGGTGGTGGAACACTTCTGTGGGACGGTCCGGCTACACTCAACATTAGCCCAAAAGAATCATCAGCCTGCAAATATACAAGGAACAAACATTGAATTTATTCGGCCTAACGAAAAGGAACCACTGCACACCAAACAGTACATTTATACATGTTTCCAATTTTACAGTAAAATCGTAAATAAGTATATTGGGTAGATAAACGTCAATCATTGATTAGGATCTGATCTGGTTAAGAATTCAATCAATTCATCTGGTAAGTTATTATTTATATTATGAAAATCTAATTGACAATACATGACAATAAAGTTCTGTCACTTGACCATCGGTTACATGTAACTGAAATCGGAAAACGTTACGGAAATCAATTGAATTAAGCTGACACAAGTCATGAATACTTTAAAACAGCAAAACAGTAATAGAATGTTTATACTATATACTTTATAAAATATAGATATAAAACCGCAACTGATTTCTGTTGAACAAGATCGGGTTGTAATGTAGCGGTGGTTAAGCACTGGCATTGAACCAAAAGGCTTTGCTCCATAAATTGAGGGAAAAAAATGGGATCTAATCCAGTCTCCAGGAACTTATTCCAAAGTTCTGGCATTAACTAATATTCAGACAATCAAAGTATTTTCCGCATGAAAGGCACATTGGTATAATGGTTCCATTTTCCATTATTTATATCTGCCCAGTAGAAAATTTGAAACCATTCGGAGAAAAGACCAATTAACCTCTGGTATTTTTTCTCAGATTTTGTTGTGAAAATGGATGACTTGGTAACGACAGAAATGAAACCTTTATTAATTAAACAATCATCAGATGATCGATCAAAACCGACAGCTCTTGGCATTTTTTGTCTGAAAAAGTTTGTAATTAATGAATTGATAGGAGAAATTACAATTTCAAATTGAGTTCTGTCTGGGGAGAAAGCTACTTTTTAACGAAATCCGGCTCTGGGAGGGCCATCTGTAAATACATTTGTAAAACAAAAACAAAGACTTTTATTCAGTTTTAGCTGTAATCACAGTTAACATCGACCAAACCAGAAAATGTTTTACGTTTTGTTCTGCTCTTTTCCAACCCATCTAAAAGTTATTGGACCATAATTGGGGAGGATTTCAACCTGGTGCAGGGCTTTATA
Source organism: Sthenelais limicola (assembly GCA_942159475.1). Classification (NCBI taxonomy): domain Eukaryota; kingdom Metazoa; phylum Annelida; class Polychaeta; order Phyllodocida; family Sigalionidae; genus Sthenelais; species Sthenelais limicola. The sequence goes on along the minus strand of OW804097.1, from coordinate 60,914,980 downwards.
AAGATCCACATTCATATTTTGGCGGGCCACCGAAATATCTTGCTGCAGTGGGTTCACTTACTATCGCTCACTGCCACTGTTATTCTTCAGCATTCAATACTGTGAATGCAAAATATTGTAAAACATATATAACAGCAGCAGAACATTGATAATTTCAGCCCTACAGGCAGAACAATTCGATAAGAAATATTTGGTTGTAATAGCTGAGAAGGCAGCTTTAATATGTGATTTTCCGCCTGGAGCTTGTTTAGGTGTATTCCAAGACACAAAATACGACTACAGTAACGAAGAGAAACGATACAACTTCAAGATGGCAGAAAGATGGGGTAGGGGACAGAGAATGGGAGAGAAGAGGGAGAGATAGGAGGGAGGAGAGGAAAGAGGGCGGGAGAGTGAGGACAGAGGGAGAGGGAAGAGGAGAGAGGGAGAGAGGGGAGGGGAGAGAGAAGGGGGTGAGTGAGAGGAGCGAGGACAGGGGAAGGAAAGAGTGGAGAGAAGGGAAGAAGAGAGAGAGAGAGAGTGACAGGCGGGAAAGAGGATAGAGACAGTTGGAGAGGAGGGATAGGAGGGAGTGAGAACAGAAAGGGAGAATGGGGGCAAAGAGAGAGGAGATATTTTCCATTCCCATGCGTATGTACCTATACCAAATAATCACATAAATGATGTACCTCAGAGTTGGCAGGTTGTGCTTCCTGGTCTGCGGTTGCGGCCATCTCTGCGAGGAAGCGTATAGCGTCCAGTACATGGTGGTAGTGCGTCTTCAGCTCGGCACTGTACTGCTTGGTCAGCTCGTCCAGCTTACCCCCAACCTCTATCTGAAATACAACATACAAAATATTTATTATTTATCATTATTACCTGTTTTATTCTTCGAAATTATATAGAAGGTAAATCAGGTTCTGCACAGTGCGGGTTTTCCAACTATTTCCCGAAAACAAAACGATGAGGTTTTACTGGTTTCAGTAACCAGTATTAGGCAGAAAGTCTCAATATTGCGCTAGGCTTTCACCACCGTTTCTCTCCTCTTTCTCACGTGCAGTACAAGTAGAAAACACTCAATCTCACATTGCAATTAAATTGGTATACTGTGTGATCTGGGTCCACTGAAACTGAAATTGGTATACTGTCAATGTCGGCCATCATTGAATAAGAATATATATTTCTTTTTGTTCTTGTTTTTTATAACATACTTTATTCAATATATCAACAAATCCACCGTACCACAGGGCGATTAACACTATATAGATACAAAAGCCCTTCGTTTCTGCTTCAGAGACTCTGAAAAGGTAAAAAATAAATAAATCAAAAGTGATAACGAGTGGGGTCTACGCCATAGTCCATAACCTAACATAGCTTTGGTAAGTGAGCAGGGGCGAGGGGGGGGGGGTCATATTATGATATAAAAAAAGGTCGACGGATTTGGACGTCTCCCGGCAAAGCGAGCGAAGTAAAATCAAACAATCCTGTTGTACAGCTGGTTAGGTATGTTTCTCACCACTTTTCGATATGTTTTCTCCACTCTCTATAAAATATTTCTTTTTTAATGTCGCAATAAAAGGATAGTTTCAGACTGTCTCTGTCTGTCTCTTTCCTCACTGATATCTTCTCTTACACACTCCCCCCCCCCCCCCCGTCTCCCACCGACCCCCGTCTTCTCACTTTCATTTCTCTCCTCACTCAACCGCCCTCTTTTTCTTCTCACCTCCCCCTCTCTTTCTTATTTCAGCTCTCCCCCCATCTCTCGCTTTTCTCCCTCACTTGCTCTCTCTCCTTTCTCATCCCCTCCTTCCCTCGCTCACCCACCTCTTCTATCCCCCAATCATGTCCCTAACATTTACCAAAAAACATTTCAACGCAATGTTCCCAAGTCCAACAATTTCCCTGAATTAACTCAAACCGCCCCATGCCCCATCTCCACTCCGCAACACAACCCCCACCCACCCTTTTCCTGCATCCTTTGCCTCCTGTTATCCCCTCATTTACACCAACTTTTTATCTTTCCCTTCACATTTACTAAGAAATTCTTTTCAACGAATTTTCTCCCAGTCCCCCTTTTTCCCTGGAACTCCACAAAACACTCAAACAATTTGCTCCCTTTTTACCAGACAAACAACTTCATGTCTTTTCAACAAAACCTAGGAGAAATAATTTTCCAAAGAGTTTTGATCAAAAAGAATCATTTTAGTTCCGGCTTTGGATTTGTTTCAAGTGATTCTGAAGAGGAAGGAAATATTTCTCGACTTTCACGTCCTCCATTGACATGTGATCCCACTTCAAAGCTGGGGAAAAAATAGTCAAAATATTTGAAAAAAGGGGAAGAAACAATGAAATGAAGGCAAAGTAGGCGAGACAAACCGGGGGAGAACAAGGAATTAGTCCACAGGAAAGAAGAGATGAGGGAGTGGAGAGGTTGAAGGGAGAGAGAGAGAGAGGATAGGGAGAGAGGGGGAGGATATATAATTCTGCCGTAATGGCTGAGAACGCTGCATTAGCTAAAATACCTGCTATCATCTGATTATGTAACCAACATTCCTTCACTGTATTTTACATGTGTGGTGATTTTCTTTTTATATTTAAATTTTTGAAAATCTTTGCCCCCCACCCACTCAACCCTAGCCCCCACCCAAACCCCCATCTGCACCTGAAACTGCAGACAGTTGAAGATAAGGAAAAAGCTTTGAGGCATCAAATTGACCCAAATAATTTTCAGCGAGTGTGAAGTCGTTTAGAACTGTTTGAGGATTACTTCCCCAGTGAAATTATTGTAATGATTAATCATTAACTGTCAAGTCGTCTGGCAGAACGTTTGAACAAGTCTCACGTATCGGTTAATGGTCGTAAGTGGGGGAAGAGAGAGAGAGAGGGATGGGGGAATCCATGTGTAAAAAGAGGGGAGGAGAGAGAGGCGGAGAGCGAGAGGGGAGAGCGAGAGTGAGAGTGTGAGAGAGAGAGAAGATAGGGAGACCGAGAGAAGAGGGAGGGGAGAAAGAGGAGAGAGAGGTAGAGTGGGAGTAGGAGATTGAGAGAGAGAGAGAGGGAACAGGGAGACACAGGAGAGCACAGAGAGAGAGAGTAGATACAGAGAGGGAGGAGGGGAGAGTATTGGGACAGAGAGAAGTTATAGGAGTAAGAGAAAAGAGGATGAGAGAGACAAGGAGGGCAGAAACAGAAAGGGGAGAGTAGGAGAAGGCAAGAGAGGGAGGTCAGAAAGGGGGAGGATGAGAGGAGGGGGAGGGGGATTAGGGAGAGAGGGAGAGAGGGATGAAAGTAGAAGAATTATATGGTAACCTTCAACTAGTAATCTCCGACAGTTTCACCTCCTTCCATAACCCACTAAAAATGAAATCTCAATTTTCTCAGACCATAATATATCTCTGTAAAGCTAAGTATTTCCTCTCCTTACCCTTTTAAAATTCACCCCATAGTGGAAAAAAAACAATCCCAGAGCAAATTAATTTTTAAAAACTCTATTTTATCCGATAATGCTTGTCCCCTGAGACATTCTTTCCTCCACTTCCCTCATGTATGAGTCTCTACACTTTACCTCCTCCATCTTGTCCCTATCACCAGAATGAGGCATTGTCCAATTCGAGGCTAATCCATCCCATAATTTCCTCCATCTATCTCCATATCAGCGCCGCGCATGCGCTTTGATTACGTTAGGGAGGGAGGAGAGGGTAAGAGCGTAAAGGGTAATTTGGTGGGGAGGGAGGAAATTGTAATGGCATTGTCAGTGAGAGCTCTGCATTATTGAGCTTTAGGGAGAAACATGGGTTTTAATGGGTCTCCCTTCCCTACTATCATTGACTAAGTCAATCTATGTAACTCTATTGGAATTAACCTGATACAGCTTAGCAAGCGGCTTTAGAGTCCCTGAATAGTGCATGTTAGAGTAGGAGCTGGCTATATGTGAGTGAAGTCGCCTTCACCTATTCTCTCATGTAATACAAACTCTCAGAAATGAGGTTCAAAATACAGTAGAGAAAGAGGGGAGATGGATAAAGACCGAGGGAGACGTAGAGGGGAAAAAGGGGAAAGAGAAGGAGAGGGGACAGGATGGGAGAGTGGGGAGAGAGGAGAGAGGGGAAAGAGAGGCCGTAAATTGGGGTATGAGGTGAAAAGGGGGAGGAAGATGGTGGGGAGATGGACAGAGTGAGAGGAAAGAGAGAGGAGAGAGAGAGAAAGATGAGAAAGAGAGAGAGGCAAGTATTATGATGGAAAGGACAGATAGGGAAAAGAAACGTGAAATATAACTGAGAGAAGGGGAATCAGGGAGAAGAGAAGAAGCAACTGAAAGAGAAGGGGAACCACTAAGATGGAGGGAGAGAGAAGACTACTAGATATGTCCGAGTGCATTTAGTTGTGCGCGGATTAAAAATTAATCAGTTTCGTCATGTTAAACTGTATTTTCAACCGCATTTTTGCCTTAAATTTGGGCTATTTGAGAGGCAAATTGGTGAAGGCAAATTATATGACGACTTGACCGATATACTACAACCGGTACGCTTGACGTTCCTTTAATACCCCCAACAAAGAGTATAAACAGATAATTACGTAAACATCTCAGCAATCACACAGTAAAAAGTACTTCACCATGTTTACCACAACCCAATCAAGCCCTAACAAGGTCCCCTGCTCTGTTATAAATTAGTTTAATCTATTAGTGAAACAGCGTCTGCTTGTAACGCTATTTTACGCCCCCTTCCCCTTCTCACTCTTAAAGTTGTATTCACTGCTAATTCCACTAAAAACTATTTTTCCCAATTCGTAATTACTTTGATATTTTAGCACTGTACAATGGATGTGTAGTGCCTTAGACAAATGTACATTTGACTATACTACTTACATCGCGGTATATATAGAGTGCATACATTTATACACTCTATACGCGTCCTGTAAGCCGTAAACATCAAAGGGCTCTATGGTTAACTATATGCGACGCCGCTGCCTACAGGACGAGTATAGAGTGTATGCACTGACTTATGCACTAAAAATATATCAACTTACATGTGCATGCTGCACACACAAGATTTATTTATCTTTATTTATTCTTCTTTAGAATGTTTATACAGCAAGTCAATAAATGCAGTTGTATCACACGTATTCAAGTACAAAAGTACAGTCATTTTTTTAACAGATAGTAGTTTTGACGAGGGTTTATCATGCATATCTTTTTTTTATTCATTTAAGGTCAATATAATATCTGTGCAAATATTATGTTTGAAATACTTTCTACAAGGTGGAGCTAATTACAATATTTTTTGACAACCTGACCATCTATCTTGGTGACTTTTGGATGTGTTGAGAGAATAGCTGGTAATAGAACTTTAACAATCTCCATCAATTGTACCCTCCCCACTGTCGCGCCACCCTGCGAGTGAATTAGGAAATAATAGCATTACTTGTAATTCAAATCGAGGCTGTAAAGAGGCAGCTGTTCCCTGCTACTCCCCCTGATTGATATTGATAACCTGATCACGTGGTATTACATGGAGTGCACGTGACTAGTCTGACTGACAGGAGGGGGCGTGGTTTGTTATTGAATTATGTCAGGGTTTTCAAGAGGGTGAGAAAGAAGGAGTATTTACAGGGGAGTATGAATACGAGCTGAGTCTAGGCATAAGATAAAAGTGATACATGAGCTGAAAGAAGTTGGAACTGAGGTCTAGTTTTGCTTTGCTATACATGTACATGCTATACAATTCAATCAAAAGAAATATTGCATTTAAACAGCTAGTGATTGGAACTCTCTCCCAGCAAATGAAAGAAACATTATACAGATTATAAAACTTTCAAATCTAGCATGAAAAACCAACTTGCAATCGCAAGAAATGCTTATTAAGATATATACTTATAGTTGTAAATGATAAACAATGTCTGAATCTTACTCCAAATACTTGATCAAACAAAACTGTTTCAATAATCTTCTCATCTTCATGACTCATCGCTCTCCTTCTCTATCACATAACCCCACAATTAACCTTTGTACAGGATCTTAAGGGTATTGTATGTCAGCTATTAACCTGATGAGAGGAAGCTACTTCCTAGCGTTATTAAAATCTTGAATAAAAAAAATACATGGGCATATTGTGTATAGCCATAGGCAATCACCTACATAGACGGCCTTTGATAGTCCAATCAGCCTGCAGGTCAGTGACAGGTGAAAACCCAATTTTGAAGTTTATATTTCTATTTTATTTTAGTTAATTTTCCATATGCTTTCATTACAAGATTGTTATTCTCTGCTTATTGGACCTAGTCTACTAAGCTGATTCTCAGGGATTCTCACAGAATGTAGTGGAAAACAGTCTTCTGCGGCGCAAAATCGATTGAGAATCGGCTTAGTGGATTAGGCCCTTAATATACGGTGGAAAGTACTATTCATTCATTAGCACAGTACTCATTACAGTATACATTTATAGTATTACATCTTCTCGGAATAAGTTAAAGAGGAAACTAAGAAACCTACACTTCTAAGCGTGAGATATAAAACCTTTTTTGTTATTAGCTTAAGATTTTGTGCCAATTAATTACTATGTAATTACTTACATAGATTGCAATTTTAGTCTTGGCTTGAATAGTCCAGGTGATATAACAATCATAGGCAGACTAAACATTTCAATACACTCCATTTCGGGCCTGCTGGTGCATTGTTTGAGTATAATCCATCGGCTTTGCTTCAGGATTAGACACCAAAAATTCCACTAGCAGCCCCTTAATGTCGAACATTAATCCTTTAATGTAAGTGGCCGAATTCTGAAATCTAAGAACCTCTTGGTTTAGAGCCCAACACCTTAGCCATTGTGCCACCCTGATCCCCCACCCCCACCCCCACACTCACCCCACTTTAATGTTAAATCGAAAAAATCACCAAATATGTCCGTTTAGCACTTTGATTTTTTTTCCAAATCATATCGAAGATAGCATTTAGAATAATGGTCATACTTTGTAAGACAAACTAAATACAGTTCGTTTTATACCGACAACAATATGTCAAGCATCAAGATATTATAATTTATGTATCAATTTACAAAAGTGATCATCTCAACCTTAACTCAGCTTAATGTCTTTGACATATCACTCATCCTTGGAATAGGTGGCATCCTTGCGTTGGAACAAACAGACAACAGGCTAACAGAACAATGGCAAGCTATCCCCAGCTAAACGCTAGAGTTGTTACCAAGTTCCCTTATTAAGTAAGCCACCATGGAGCCAGCGCAAACTGTGAATTAAGGAGGCTAATTCATTTTCCCGCGCTTTTATGATCCCAGACGACTTCTGACATTTAACTTTGCGACCATAATTACGTGACGTAAATTAGTCGTTCACATTTAACGTCGTGGTAACGCCAGACGTCTTCTCCTTGGAGTTGAGGTTCATCAAACGTGAAGCTACGCGGGTGGTCACATGACCACGGGAATTTACGAGACCGCCTACTCGTCACCATAGGAACGAGGCCGAGGTCGCTTCCGGTGAGGGTAACTGAGGGCTTGCTATTTCTGAACATTTTAGACCATGGATCAAATGTGATCATCCTGTCTCATTTGGAACTATAGTGCAAGTTTTAAACCTCCCCGAAGAAATTTCAATTGTGAATAGAAATCGAGGTGGTGTCCTAGATATAAATTTATAATATTCTGGATTTGAGCGACACAATATATCTGTAAATGGGTTGTTAGATGAGTACCGAAATATGCTTTATTATTAATAAATTACATACAATGCAATATGATGTTCATGCAAAGAGAGAGTTTGGAATTTAAGAACTAAGCAAAATAACTCCAAAACTCACAAGAGGATAATAGATTTAATTCCAATCATTGCAGAATGTCTTAACCAGCTTTTATTAAAGCGCATGATAAATATCGAAACTATCATTGATTTCACAGGGTATTAAAAATCAACCTTGAATCTCGAGCTCGACCTTGAATAACTGCATGTTTTAGTGCGGTATGCTGCGGTGGGTATTGTGATGGGATTCCCATGCAGACTGAAGACATTTTTACAAGGAGATGTTATTTTGTATATGCGATTAAAACATATAGATGTCCTCGAATTGTTAATATGACCTTGAATAATTAATGTAATTAATACAATGTTGATATGTGTAAGTCGATTTATTCTTTTATTTTAATTAATGTGAGAAAGATTTTTGTGTATAAACATATAGACTTGCTGACAAAAGCATGCAGAACGATGTTCTTTAATGATTTTGTAAAGCATTTCCTGAATAAGAACTTATTAAATTAAAAAATCCAAATTTACAACCCACTTCTTGATTTGATTTGAATTGCAATGAACATATTAATTTAATGCACTGCGTGTATGTATGTACATGTATGTAAATGTTGAAACTAATTGTTGAATACTTACAACAGGCGCTACTCTATTAAATAAAATAGTAGTTGAAATTTATATTTCATACATGTATTTACATGAAATAAAAGTACATGTATACATGTATACATCTATATATGTGACTATATAGTAAATGGAGAAAAAACAAATATTATTACACCATTTTATATCAAAGATAAGCCATAACGACGAAAGCTACAAACGAAAATATGAACAGTCTTGTTCTAAGATGCACCCTTTACATATGTGTATTTTGAATAAAAAATGTTTCCAAGCCAAACCAAGCCTCTCAGCAAAGGTCCCTGGACAAGCTAAATCACCCCCACTACGCCCAAGCTCCAATGCTTATGAATAGCAAATCTCAATACAGACACTACACTGCCGCCCAATCCATCTCAGCTGTCTCAAAATTAGGCCACAAATTAACATGACCTAGATCTGGGATAGAGCCGTCTCAAGGTTCGGATTAAAAGGAGACGTCTAATCAATCAAGAATCAATGGGTAATCAATCATAATCAAGGCAATCAATCAATCCAATAGTGTAAGATGTAAGTGTAACTTACAAAAGAGAAATAGCTGGGGCTTGGTAAGAGGAATAGGTGAGTTTAATGTGAGGGTCACGGTATAAATAATTGTACAACTTGCCTCATATAGCCTCGCAAATAACCCAAATTTCCATAGTAGAACAATTTAAAAGTAAGTTAAAGAATAACCTGACAACTGCCCGACAGAACTATCTATAGTTTGATCATCAAAAAAATGAAGTTATAAGGTGACTGAAATTCTAAAAAGTTGCCGAATAGCCTTGGTATTCTTCATACTCTATCACTTCACTCATTCCTATCCATCAACCATATCTGTCTAGTACTTCTAGCAATGAGATTACAATCATTAAAACTGTTAGACCTGAAAATAGGAGAAATCCTAGTATCAGCAGAATTTCCCTCTAATTATGAGATCCAAAATACAGTTCAGTATAACACAACTGATTTTCTTAATCAAGGCCATACCAGATATGTACACAGGTGTATCTAGTATTTATCATTTTTCAGTCTAGCAGAATTTAGTAAAAGTGTAGGTTGAGACAAATAGAATTGGGTCTGGGATTAAAGATCTTTCACAGTGTTTTATTCACAAGATCACTTGTTCTCATCTATAGCGCTTTACGTCTTATAAATACATCAATTTCAAGACAGTGAATTAAAATATATCCTTGCGTTTTAAGGTCAACCTATGGAGTAATTTAGCTGCTTTAGATTTCCTCCATCCACTTAATCTCATCTTTTCAAATAATTTTTGACAGTTTGGGAAACTTCCCAGTATTAAACTTTTTATTACTTATCATGTGATAATAATGAACATAGAGGAACTTATATCATAATACCATCATTATGATGGTATTACGATATCTCAAAATCTATTTTTTCACACTTTTTCCATTTTTCTGTGGCACGTCACATAGGCCCTACGCTTTATCAATTAGATATAAGTTCCTCTATGTTCATATGATAAGTGATAAGAAGCTTAATACTGGGAAGTTTCTCGAACTGTCAAAAATATTAACTAAAAGAAATCTTCAGACCAAAGTCATGAAAAGAGCCAGTAGCAGGAGGAGCACACCCTGGAATAAGTACTCGTTAAAACGCTTGTTGCGCCCCCTATACATAGCTACTCTATTTACAGGCAGGCCCCCGTGCCCTATAAAGGGATGCCCCTGTAGATAGTAGTACAGTAAAAGGTCCTTTAGTGCAGAAAAACAACAACCAGACAAAGCCTTCCTTTTGGCAACAAGAGCATCCCCATCCGGGCACGTTCAGTACATGGGTGAAATCACCAGAGAATGTACAATTCACCATCACCAATCTTCTCAAATAACACAAATTTAAGACAAAAATCAGGTTCAAATTACAATTCAACATAACCGAACAATTATTTTTAGTCAACGCAATACTAAACATACTGAGATACAATTAATTTTGTATAGCGTAATTGCCACAAAACTGCTCCAAAGGGATATGCATAGTGTTTAGTGCATTTAGCAGAATGTAATAAACGTGTAGAGCTGCTCATTGCAAATTTTCTGAAGCCCTGGCCCATGTAGTGTTAGACTATAGACTTGATTATATGTGAAAACATTACACACATAAGTATCATGGTCTTAGTTCGAAAAGTAGCCTTATAGACTATAGTAAAAGTGTCATTTTAGATAGAGAACATTAAGAAAAATGCTGTTTTGTTATGTCAAGACTATATTGAGAAAAACAACGTTAATTTGTAATGCATAGCTTTCCAGGAACATATTTGTTATTAATAACTAATAAAAGGAATCAGGCATAATACTGTTATTTTAGTGGACAGTCCCTTACCCGACCCACTCGTCTCCGAAAAGTCAATTGAGGATCCACTCTTGTAAACGTGTCCTCTCCCCCACAAACTGCCCCATAGCATAAACGCAGAGGCCATCTCCAGCCACATCCCGCGAGATCTCACTACGTCAACGAGACCGTGACTAATAGGAATTCAATAGATGTACGTACGGAGATAGGCCCCCGTCTCGCGCAGTCTTGCCAAGTCTCGCAACATTTCAACTGGCAGGCCTTCGGGCCATGAGGCGGAATAAGAAAAGTCTCATTTCACCCAAATCTCACACAATCACGCAGTACTTCGTGAAAATGCGAGACTTGAATGTAAACCCGCTTTGATTGTGTTTAGAATCTTAATCCTGCCCCGTGTGCCCTTTTCAATCTCACTTCTATCGTCATTGAATTGCCATTTATAAACCTTAAACATCGATCTGGTGTGTTTAAAATCCAATATCTCATATTTATCATACTGATAGGTTTACCATTCTTAAAGTATTTATGATAATATTTGTCCCAAAAATATAGAGCATAGATATGAGCAGTTTATACATAATGATATAAATTATGCAGTGTTAACATTTAAATAAATATTTTTACCTGAAAGGTTTATGTACATTAGGTTAGGCTTCGTATTAGAAAGGCATTAGCATGTCTACCTTCAATGAATAGTCTTAGAGACTAAGTCAGACTATTTCGTATGTAAATTTCAAACCATGAATGTTTACAATGTTTAACAGAAAAAAAGAATAGTTGAAAATGTTTAACAGAAAAAAAGGAAAAAGCAGTTTGTGAATCATTGTCAGATATACAGGTCCCTAACAATTAAGGAATTTGCAATAATGATAATTTAACTTTTTTAATCTTCCTTTTAATCCTTAAGTCCAACTTATCCGATAAAATAGTACACTTCTATGCTTGTACAGCACTGCTTCTATAGCACATTGTGATGAGTACAAAGGGCAGTCTGATGTGGCACCCTTGATACAAATTAAATATCTGTTTCTATTTGGATATAAACCAAAATTACACTTCTTAGTTTGTCAGCAATAATATTAAGAAAATAAAGCAGACTTGTTTATATATTGAAATCTGAGAATTCTTGTAGTCTCTTAAATCGCAACTTAGGATTGATTTCTATATTTAACACTGATCCAGTTCCTTCTAATGGTACTTATTTCTTTTTAATCTTGATTTAATTTGAACATTCTTTATTTGCCAATCAGTTATGCATATAATGTGTCGAAAAAGTATTGAACCATATCAAATATTCGGGCCTTATACTCCCAATACTACTATATAGACAAATGCCTGAATAACAAATTTAAACAACAACAAAAAAACCCTTTTTTTCTAGAAAGCCCCTAGTTACATCTGTACCGCTGAAAATACTGTGTGTATAGGACGCAGAAGGGACCCGGAGTTAGCCGCTACATGCCTCCTGCTAACATTTATTATACATTCAAGGTGTCCTCATGGATAAAAATAAACTCGTCAGGGAATGCATTTCACCCATGAAATCCATGTTTCCCCCTAAAATATCCCTCATTACATATTATATATCGAGGGAATGGAACGAGAATGCTAGTAATAGATATTACAGAACAATGGAGTCCAATAAATATCCAATCACTGAATTCCATTCACTATTTATTATATGCCCTCAGCACAGCAGAATTATTTCTGGTTCTGAATTGCCATAAAGTATCTAAAATTAAAAACAAATGTTATTGTACACGTGCGATAGAACATATTTTCATTGCACCCACTTTATTTGACATCCCCAGTGTTATGGGCATAATGATAAAGGGACCTTACAGCTGGAAACTCGCGGCTACTTTGTGTAGAAGGAAGCCTATTTAGTGGCCTGGCTACATGCTGCCTATTAGTTGCCCCCAAGGTGTAACACAATCCCTCATGACACGTACCAGCATTGTCACCGCGCATGCGCACAAGCTTCAAACAACCCTATCATGCCAATAGGGGGCTTGTGAGACTGCCATTTCGTTTGTGTCGCAAGCGTAAAATCATTGGATTTGAACATGACATTGTGTAAGGGCGTCAGAAATTGAACAATCGGCAGCTCTACATATTTTTTTGTTCGTAAATTCTACTAAATTAGACTGGAAATCATAAATACTAAGTATACATATATATATTTATGAGTCTGTTTGGTATTTTTAAAAATGTTCAGTAATGTTAAAATGTATTTTGAATCTCCTTATTTTTTTAAGCAGAATTAACTAAATGTAGGGTTGCCGACTTTACATTTTCTGACGACCCGACCCACGTAGGTTTCATTGGTTTGCTATATTACAAATTGGATCCTGTAAGTGTTACAATACTGTCGCTGACATACTATGTAGCTAATATAAATCCCCTATCGCGTCAACAAGCGTCCCCTGCACCAAGCCAATTGTCGTCTGCCTTTTGCCGCCAATAGCCCAGCCAGACAAAATGCCGTCTGCCTTTTCCCGCGCTTTTGATAAGCGCACGTTTGAGGCAATTATAGCAGTGTCGGGTATTCAGGGTTGATCTCCTTCCCTTCTCAAGTGAAGCTCTTCTCCTATGACAGGATTAGTTTCGTAGCCAATAAGACCCCGGATGTACAAAGCTTTTCCCTGCCAGGGGGCGACAAGGACCCTCTACCGCTGGGTGGCGCCACGTGTGTGTCAGTTTTTTTAACAGGTGGGAGGTGGAGGTAAGAGCCGAGGTTGTTGTAGTGATTGTCAGCGGGGGAGGGAGAAAGATCAGCATGAATAATTGAGGGAATACATATGGGCGCAGTAGTAAAGAGACTTTGTCCTCATTTGGCTTACATCGGGGCTAAGAAATTGGTGTCAGGTCATTTAGCTATACTAAAAGACCTATTTGGGGTGCGATCTGTCTTAAAAGCTTAAAGGAAATGTCCTGATTGTGATTATTGACCCCATGGTATGTAGCCTACATGGTAGTAATAGTAAAGCATTAGAAGAATTACGACTATAAGTTTTGAAGTATCATATTGATATTTACCTAATAATGAATTTTCCAATTATAAAAGTGCAAGGAAGGAAATAATTGATAAGAAATAGACTGGATAGACCCGATGAACAAATAACGGAGCAGAAAGATGAGGAGGAATAGAAAGAAGAGGAGGAATAACGCAAGAGACGAATGATAAATATTTGACAAACAATTCCCAGCCAGAGCAAGTCTCCCAGAGCCAAAAAATAACGGTCGGACATTCCATGAATTCAAAGTTCAATCGGAGGAGATCACTAGATGAGTAACTCTCTCTATATATATATGTTTTATTCTGGGACAGACATATGTACACTGTCTAGACAGACATTAATACTCCAGACTCATCTCAACTTAAAACATCTCATCTAATGAAAGCTAGCCATGTTGGTTCTCTTTCTCAGGACCTAATAAGTAATAAGTATAGGTATGTAGCAATGGAAAAAGGCAAAACTTTAACGCGACAAAGCTCGCAATCTCTTTCAAAAGGAAAAGACTAGTTTCAGACCACCTGAAAACTCTGTGTGTGTGTGGAGGGGGGTGGGGGTGGGGGGTAAGGGCTGGGGGAGCAGGAACACACTGAACAGAAATGTATTTCGTAACAATGATTGTTTTAAACAACTTGTTAGGAGGTTTGTGTTCCACCTTTAATAAAGTGATAAATACGTTAGGCGAGATCAACAAATCATTACGCTTTAAGATTTTTCTGGGTAGGGGTGTGTGTGTGGAGGGGGGGGGCTGCAGCTGGGGGGGGGGGGGACATGAAACACAGTTTTTCTTGCCTAAAAGGTACCCACCAAATAAAGTCAGCATTGCTGGTCCAAATCTGAACACCGCCAAAAGCATTGCCCCAAATCTATTCAAGACATCTATAACATGATTAAAGTGAGAAATAACCGATGATTTTTTTCTCCACTTTAAAAAAAAACGTGTATATTCTGAAAACAAATAAACAAATCCGTTTTCTAGCATCATGTGCATATCTTCATCAACTGTACCAGCATTGAAACCTTTCCTTCATTAGCACAGATTCAAAAGATTTTCTTGCAAACCTGCTTTAGTATACAACAATGGGATCGTCGCGACAGAGTGAAAGGAACGCTTTTACATCCTTCCCGACATTCACCAGTTCCAGCCCCATAATTCCTTGGATTTAGATCCAAAATGGCGCCCACTCACTTCCGCCATGAAGGTCAAAGCGCTCACGGCTTATACAAACACAGGTAGTCAATTGTATCAGGATTGACCTTGACCCTGACCTCCAGTGACCTTCACATCTCCCTGGGTATAAAGAAAGTATTAGTGTCCTCTTATCCTCTATTATCGCTCAGGGTTGAGATACCCGGATGAGACAGGTGAATACACACCTGGAGTAACTATGGCAACCGATGTGTTACGTTGGTGATTAAGCTGTATAAATGACTCTAGATTGACCCTTTTATCGCTCATATTTGTCTGCTCAGATCAAAATTGTTTCAATAAATGCTTAATCTTAATTAATGGCTTCACATTCTAGCTCAGAGCTGTCCCTCCAAACTGAGTGAAAGCCTCTCGCTCCGGACCGCAAAATGCCATTATAATTCCACTAGAGCACCTAATCCTGGGCCAGAGAAAACCATTAGCGCAATAGGTGTCCAATCACTGACATAGTATTCTTATCTGATCTGAGAGGCTCCAAGTCTAGACTGTTCTTCAGAGAGGTCTAAATTAATACTAGCCCATCGGCTAGTGGACAAGTCGCCAGAGACTGTACAATTCGCCTTCACCAACGTTGATGAACTCACTATATATCACTCTCAAATAACCCATACAGTTTATCATCAACGAACAGATTTCTTAGTAGATCCAACCCAACACCAAATATACTCAAATATACCTAGTATTTCAAACCTAATTTAGCTGAATTCAAGAAATGTGTAGAGCTGCCGATTGTACATTTTCTGACGATCTGACCCGTGTATATTCAATGTCCGTTCATAGCCTGCCAATCTGTAACTCTTCCCTTTTATTTCTTCATTTATCCATTTTTCTTCTTTCCATTTTTCTTCCTTCTGAACTAATTTTAATCGCCGAGTTGAATAAATGCATCTTATATCATTACTACATCTCTACATTCATACTTTTTAACTCTTTAATAAGTTATTATACACATCGCCATTATTTAGATATTTGGAGCTGTTGCTCACGAAAGGACTAAATTATCAATTATTACAATCAGCAATTTGATTTGGTTTGATTAACATTTATTTTATTTCACAGGTTATCGTTGGTGGCCTAGGTAAATATACAGCTATATCAAGATTATTTGTGGTCAATAAAACATATTTATGACATTTGTTTGTGTTATTTTCACCCTATTTTAAAATAAAATAACGCTTTCTATGAGGAACCTGGACACTCAGGCTGGGTTTGACACACAAAATCTCGTTCATTTTCCATGCCCGTTAGTGTTTACCCCCATATCCTCTACAAGGTAATATCACAGGTCTAAACTTACAAGGGGAAGACGAGTTTGTTGCTTTAGAAATTTTGACGTTGTTTTTGTGGGTTTTTTTCATCTAGGAAAATGAGCTCTAGCTCTAACACAAAAGCTGTTTTCTTCCTTTTGACTTGGGGTTCGAAATGATAGAGCATATCAGGCTTAATACCGTTACAGGCGATGACCAGTCGGCCAGACCACACACGTTAAGCACTCACCCAATTTAACCTGCCATCAAAAGGCTTATAACCGTTATTTCTTTCTTCTTTTGAGATAATAGTTATCGGGTATGCAATGCACGTTGGGACATAACTGAATTTTATTTTTAAAATAAGAGAGCGAATATTTTTTATGTATGGCATCCACTCCCTGTTCAGAACACTATGTACTGATTTAAAAACAAATACTTTGGTGACCAAGATTTTGAGAATATATTTTTGGAACATTTCGACATTTGACTGTTTAAATGTTTAGTCTTCTGAATGTTGGGGAATGTTGAGGAAATTTTGTTATAAATGGTAAGATTAGCGGGAGGTTAAGGGGAGACTTTTTTCTCTTAAGTTTTCATTATTTCAGTACAAAAGTGAGTCAAAAGTAAAAAGGGGAAGAAAATAAAGACAAAGATTGACAAATTGACTACGACGAAACTTTACCATTAAAAGGCGTCGTAAAGGACATATAAAGAGCCAGGAAAGCACACCCGTACATGTTGTCTTTATATTTAAATAATAACATAAAAAAACCCAAAAGAACAAATCACGCCTTCCCAGCGCATCAATTACCATCTCAGCGGGTGGGTGTGATTATTCTTATTCCCACATTTTCCCTCAAAAACCAAAAACCATTTGGAACATTTTATCAGAAGTGACTCAGCACAAAAGTGAAGTGCAAAGAGGGAATTTTAATAAAAGGTACACAAACAATAGGCGCAGGTGTTGCTTTACAACCAGTTACAACGCCACTGTCATGGCCGCCCAATAGTGCGGAGAAGCGACACCAGGGGGTGTAACCATGGTGTCACTTGCGTCTTTTGTTGTGACGTCACGCTGACACAAGGCCGCTTACCTCATTCACCCTGCGGTAGGTAGGGCCCCCAATGTGCTAGAAAATAGGTGCGTGCTGAAATAAGGGGCCGCATAGGTCATCAATAACAATGTTTTTAAGTAGATTATTTTTTCCTTTAGAGTTTGGGGTTAAGATTTGTATGGGAGAAATCAAGAGAGAGGGAATTTTTAATGGGGGTGTTAGAAAAAGCAGACGGGATACAAAAGGTTGGAAACGGAAGGGAGAGTGATAGGACGCAGCAGGAAGTGCACAATGCGCATGCTTAAGGGATTACTTGCCCACAAGGCTTCACACGCTCCTGAAACGCTGCCTGAACATCTACATTTGCTCGAGTTCACAGTTATGACTTTATTCGACCAAGTTAATCGGAATCGATATGGTTGATTTATCTCAAAGTCCTAACACATATTATACACAGGCCTTGGTATTCTTTCGTAAAGTCATTTACAAAACGTTCAGTTTTACAACTATAGATTACTCTGTATCATTATACTAAGCTAGTGTAAACCCATTATACTCATCTTTCCCTCGATATTAGTTAGTTGTTAGCGTTATTAGTTAGTTGTTAGCGTTAATGCTTAATAATTATTGTTCAGAACTAGTACTGTTGTCTCGGTACACAATTTGGTAATATAACAATGTTAATTCTAATTCAATTCTAATCTAATTGCATAACTGGTGGAGGACTAGACATAAGCCACATTTCTTAATTGATAATAGACTATACATTAATGCCAATCCTCACCATCGACTGAAACATTCCCGATTCCAAGAGCACATGTTATCCCTGAGGTTCAATATATGTACTCGTGAAATATACAGGCCTCTAAAACATTGAGAAACTGGGATATTACTTGCTAGGAAAAGATGTCTTGAAGCTTATGAGTTGCATTAGCCTTCGTTTTCACTTACTGATATGGTTCGGTAAAGGACGACAATGATTAGATTATAATAATTCTGTCTTTTAAACTAATAATTTTATTTGACAGAATTTGACAGATACGTTCCATGTGCCAAGAGAAACCCAATACATAGTGTTTCTATCTTACTACGTTACATCGAGATACCTTGTACACGTTCCCTTACTTTTAATTCTCCATTACATTACATTACTTCTATATCAATTTTATATCATACCTCTGCATAGTTACAAATATGTTCTCAATATCTACGAACCAGTACAGTTAATCTAGTACGGTGTAAGGAAACATTTATATCTAAATTATCATATGTCAACTTATGTTATCGGAACAATTTTCTTGGTATTTTCAATGTATGAATTAAGACATGTATTATATTATACAACAACTAATAGTTAATAAATAAATCATACAGAACAACAGCCATTGCCCTCCCTGCTAACCCCCGTCACTCCCCCTCCTCCCAATCCCTCCCCTTCCGCAGCAAATCCCTAACAAATGACAGGCTAAGGCCGCATAAATCACAGCAAATCAGCCTTATTAAACGCTTGATGACGTCACATGAGAGGAGGAAGTGCCAGAGACCTCTGGTGGCTGCGTCCCTCATCCCCTGGGAGAGGTGAGGGGCGGGGGGAGGGTGATCAGTTAGTGTAACAGCGGCTATTCTGCTATTGACCAATTAGTACCAGTATACTGATAACAGTATGTAAAAATATTGAGGTAAAAACAGTCAAATATTCTTCTCACGAATCCTATCACTGGACCTTTCGTAAAAATGAACTTCATTTTTTTGCAGCAGAACTATATCATATCAATCTCATTCTTTCATATTACATATTTTGTCCCCATCCCCTTCCTACTCAACCAACATTATTTTTATTTTAACCCCCTTTTCTTACTTTATGTCCAAATTATACTGAGTTATAAATATATCCATTTCAGACTTAGATTCCCAATAATGTGTCCACCTTCTTTAATTGTTTTTATACCCTTCCTCACTTTATGTATACTAAGCTATATAATATATCCATTTCAGGCTTAGATTCCCAATCGTTTGTCCCTATGAAACCAGGACCATAGAGGTCATACTCATGCTGAAACATCATATTTCCATGTGAAAGGTGCTTGTCGGAAAGCTAAAAAAATGATTACTATCCCATTCACGGAAGGGAATCCATCAAAAACCAATTCTGCCAATTGACCCCACCCCCTCCATCCTTCTCTTTCACCCCATAGACCAGTGGGTGTGGAGAGCAGGGAGGGAGACGGGAGAGCGTGTGGGGTCTTACGGAGGGAGTGAGGGGGCACATCTTATACCCCGCCACCCAAAATCGTGATTGTTAACACATTTGATGTGGGAATCTTGAGAATATTAAGCTCAACAATTAATCAAGCTAAATAATATAATACCAAAGCCATCATATCATGTGCAATTTTAAAATAAAATAAACTCCAAATCAAAACCTAATACCCCAATTAAACTGAAGTCTAAAACTCCACTATATTATTTATGTGCTGTAACATGTTAAATTTTGACGGGTTTCAACCAACAATATTTTCTTGCTGTGGCTACATTTTCACCCTGGCATTCAGAGGAGCAACAACCATATAAGCTGACCTAGTACTAGTAAAATATATATATTTTTTTTTTTTTTGAAGATTTTATTTTCACTGGGTTGGCATTATCCCAGTATTTCTCTGGGATCTTCTAATGCGCCCAGTTTACAGAAAAAATATATATCTATTCATTACTTCAAGGGAGAGAACAACATCCCTAAACTTAATTACATACCAGACCGGGATTTAGAATCAAAAGTACAATCATAAGTTCACCAGTCCAAATCACTACTTTCTAATAGAATAATGGATTCCCATGATAGTCACTATCGCAGAGTGTGATCGCAGAGTGTGATATTATTCAAATATACTTGTTGAATTCATGTCTGTCAAGGAATTTCGAGGCCAGGAATCCAGGACCTAAGGAACACAAAACACTGAATAATTATAGTGATTTGGATATATCTTTACAATAATTCTTCCCAATGTTTTCGATGAAATGGCTTCTGTGAATGGCCATTTTTAAAATAGATGCCTTTTTCAAATATTTAAGGCTTTTCAAATTATAATATAATTTAAGAACTTTCAAGGATGCCAAGGCCTTGTACGGACGCTAGTTATATAAACGTGTCTGGTTTATTACTTGTTATAGTCAAGTAATTGGCCTTAAATCAAATATATACAGTGTTAGGGCCATGGTCACCTCTTTACAATAAACTCTACCTCCCTACCCCTAGAAGTTTTCCAAGACTGTCTGAGGGAGGGAGATGGAAGAGCATGTGGGTCCCACGTGACCTACACGACGCAGCATATTGATGTCTGAGGGTCCTCAGGGATTGGGGTAACTCTGAGGGAGGGTACCCTAAGGATCGTGGCAGAATGAAGCACATGTGTGTTGGAGGGTTTGATTGACGTAGTGTGCTCTCCTTGGCACTAATTATGATTCTCCTAGCTTAAAGCATGTCAGATTGGGGTATCTCTTTCATGGCGCTTATCTGATTTTCTCTTCTTTGGCAAGGATCTCTTCCAAGTCTGAGATATGATCTTTTCGCTTGTCAAGGGAAATTGTTATTTTTAGATTTATTTTAGAACTGGGTCATGGAAATGATAAGCACGGCCTATTCCATTATACCGACAATAATAATTCATTTTAAAATAATCATAATTTTGTAGGATGCTATGTAAAGCTTTAGATAGAACTAGGTCTGGGAAATTACATATATCTCTATTTATATATAAATAATTCTATTTCTCAAACACAATTACAATAGTCCTTCAGCAAAAGGGGTGTACACTCCTTCCAGCATAGTTCTGCCAGGAGGCCTTTGAATTATAAAAAAAAATAATAAAATTTACATCTAATATAATTTAATTACATCAATAGTGCTATATTAGATGAATTAACATACATCTACTGTATATCATTATGTTGTTTGTGCTCAATTGGATTGAAATTTTGCATGGACGTTGTTAATATGTGAATAAAGTTATGATTAAACATTATTAACATGAATACATCAATAACCACAAAGTTGTACACAGAGGTTGTACCACGAACATTGGTTCATAAGACGTGTATGCAACTCAGGATTGCGCTTTCATCATTCAGATGTTCATAAAAAAACATTAAGATTAACAGTCTAGGAATATAGAACTAAAATCTATCAAATCTGCAAGCGGGGAAAAATATGGTCTGTTAATATAAACGTAACCATTTCTTTCTATGGTTACTCAGGCCTTGCACTTTTGGTTTATGTATTTCATGCTATTATATGCCCATGTTGTATGAGGTACGCACGAAAAAGGTGCAAAAATAAATATTTCCCTCACTTTAGACATACTTGATCCATTTATTTCCGCCCTGTCTCTGTTCCCTCCCCCTTCTCTCTCCTCCACCGCTCTCCCTCCCTTCCTCTCCCCTCTCTTTTCTCTCTGTTTCTTCCTTATCTTACCTCCCTCTCTCTCTCTTCCCTCTCCCTCCCCTCTTTCTGTCTCTCCTCTTTCTCTCTGTCTCTCCTCGCTCTCTCTTCCCCTCTATTTTCTCTCTTTGGCTCACTTTCCGACCCTTGTCAGTTTCTCTCCCTCTTTCCTCTATTTCTCCTTCATGACATGTCCACTTCTTCCCATGCCTTGTCTTCCTAAACTAAACCTGAGAAATCACTATACCAGCAAAGAAACATTACTATGAGGATATATATAGATGTCAATATATGTTTTATACATATATACTACAGGAATTGATAGGATAAGCGTATCCCCCAAGCTCCCACTAAAGCAATTGTTACGTCTGCCTTTCTATAGTATTCACAGAGCGGTAAATCATGCAGCGGGACATATTGCAAGGCAGACCGTGTGTATGGCTGTATAAGGGACAAGCTGTTCTATTAGGAATCAGCCATCAGCACAGGAATAAACGCCAACAGTGATTGCTGTTTTTACTGTCGCATTCTATTCTATATTTGACTGTTTCCAAGACTGTTTCCCTTGTTGGATATCTATATATGTGTATATGTGTACATATATATTTTTATTACAGAAACCTGATGTAGGGGCACTGATAGGTATGTTTTCAGGCAGCACTGGGGGCCCTGGATGGGGGGTGCTCAATGTAAACCCATTTCTAACCCCTTTCCAACCCTAATTTGTTAATGAAACATAGTGGAATGGCTCGGCACCATTTTTGGCAATGTGCATGGGAAATATAATGGAGATCTGGCCAGCGGTTTCAGAGAAGATAGCAGTTTAAGGCTCGAAACCCTTATTTTATTAATATAGAGATTTGAACAAGAAAAAATGTACCACTCGCCACTGCTCTTTCTTGTCATTTCCTTCTCTTTCCGCTGTTTCCTCACTCCTCTGCTTCTCTGTCTATCCCTCTCACTCTCTCCCCCTCACACTCTGCCTCTTTCTGTCTCTCTTACTCTCTCCCTCACAAACCTCCCTCCCCTCTCCTCCATGTCCCCTCTTTTATAACTTTTCCTGTATTGGTTTGTTTCTTTTCCTCTCCCCTCGCTCCCCCACCAGCACCCCTCTTCTCTTCCCTTTTCTGTCTCTCTTCTTCTTTCCCTCTTTCTTTTTGGCGAGCTCTTTCTTTTATCTTCTTTTATCTATCCCTCCAACTTCTATACTATAACCCCTTATTCTCTCCATGCACTACCTTTCTAATTACCTCATAGCAGAGAAATAACAATAGGGCCAATAACTACTCATTTTTCTGCTCACTATGTTCGGAAAGAACAAATAAATTTCCCCAGCCCCTAAACAGAGGATACATAGCTCGTGTGAATATTACATAGGTCTGTACCTCTGCAATGATTAATGTTTGGCATTACCTTTCTTATTCACCCCTGTCACTTTCATTATCTTTCTTGTTTCACTTTCCCTGCTCCTCTGCTTCTCCATCTCTCTCTTTCATTCTCCCTTTCTCTCTTTATTTGTCTTATCTCCTCCACGTTGTCTCCTTGTCTCTGCCGCTTCTTCCTCTCTCCTCTGTTTTCCCTCCTGTCCTCACCCCTTTCTCCTCTCTCTCTCGCTCGCTCTCTCTCTCCCCTCCTCCCTCTCTATCTCTATTCTCTCCTCTCACTCTTTTCTCTCTCGCCATCTCCCCCATCCCCACTGTCTCCATCTTCTCCCACCCCACTCTACATAAGATACATAGCGTGTGAATATTACATAGACTGTTCCCAGGATTTATCTTTACGTTTATATAAACTATGAGCCCTCTGAGACAGAATACCCGGGTGACTAGTGTGTAGAACACAGCAGAGGCGCTTGTTGCTAGGACTGTCTCTAAGGGGTTGGTTGCTAAGAGACAAATTAAGTGTAATGTATATATTTCTTTGTTCATTCTCTCTTTCTTGACTTGTGTTTCGCTTTTTGCGGATTTGTTTCACACAATCTTTTGTTCCCTTTTCCCTCATCCCACCTCCATTTTTTCTACTACTACATCCTGCTCTTCCTCCTGCTCCTCCTATTATAACTCTTCATCAATACCTTCCTCCTTCTGAACTTCCCCTTTTTCTTCGTCTTCTTCTTTCTCCTCCTCCTAATTTCCCTCTTCCACCTCCTTTCTCCATCACCCCTCTTTTGCCCCCACCCCCTTATCTACGTTCTCAAAACCTCCTCCTCTTCTTCGTCGTTGTCCTCCTCTATCTTTATCGTTATCTTCTATCTCTTATCAATAAAAGACATATATAACCTGCGTCCTCCACGTTCGACCTCCCCCCTACTGTCCCCCACCCCCAGCCCCGTTAGTTGTTTAGTAATTCCACACAATCCTCTTATCATTGCCATCTCCAGACAACACAAGTGACTGACAAATGCTCGCCCCAATCTGACTCTTTCTCTCTCAGTGCCTCTAGACATTCCTCTCATGTTCATTTATTCACCTTCTACTCGACACACAATGCCCTTAAATATTCACTTGTCTTTTCTTATATCCTACTCATCTCATCCTTCACTGTCTCCTTTCTCCATTCTCTCTCCGCTGTCCCTCATCTTTCTCTCTCCCTCTCTTTCTTTCTCGCCTATCTCGTCTTTCTCTCTCTTCTCTCTCTACCCTTTCCCTCCCTCTCTCTTCTCTCCTTCCCTTATTCTTTCCCTCTCCCTTTCCCACTGTTGCCCTCTCTCATTCATTATTTCCCCTCTTTCTTTCTCTCCTCCCTATCACTCTCCACCTCTCTCTTTCCCTCCCTCCTCCCTCCCTCTTCCTCTGTCTGACTCAGTGCCTCCAGACGTTCTCCTCCATTATTCACTTCTCTGTGATATGCCTCCAATAGCCACCGTCTTCTTTCATTTATCCATTACCCGGGCTTATATTCTTAAGCATATAGAAGGAACGCAGGCAAAATGATATAATTTACGATAGACAATATTGAGAGTGTAACAATATTCATTGCCTTTCTATAGTCAGTTATCAAAAATAAATATAAGACGTTATTCATACTCAAGTATTTAGTTATAATGAAGCATCCGATAAACTGTTCATACATCAGTTATCGAAACGAAATATATCAGAAAAGATATGACATTTCATTTATGCCGATGGTTTTTTGATCAGCTATAGTTTAAACTGATTAACAACCTAAAGACTAACAACTTAATAGAAAAAGTTGTTTTCATGCGTTGCCATTTCATAAAAGAAACTACAATATAGATTAATCTAGATAAAGTTACAGAGATAATATAATTTCACACCCATTTAAACAGGACTAAACCCAATTCAATACACGTTTCATATCAGTAAATTCCTTCTCATATTAATAACCACAGTTATATTGAATTCTGAATATTCAATCAGAGGTAGGCCTATACAGTACACGAGTGTGTAAATATCCCATCCCCCAAAGCAGAGATCTGGTTCTCTGGACTTGTGTATGAATTTACCCTAGTTGTCTATACAAAGTGACCCAATGTTCAGGCTATACAACTATCCTAGTGCAGTGTATTCCAGACACCGTCTAAACTGACCACCCGTCAAGTGAGATATGCACTAGCAGAACAAGATAACATTACAGAACAATCACGAACACAAAATCGACAGAATAAAAGAAAAATACAAAGAAAAATGTGAAGAAAAAACAAAAGAGTAAAGTTAAAAGAGGGCAGAGACATGGAACTATTGACATGGGGAGAAAGGGAGAGAGAGAGAGAGATAAAAGGTCAACTCAAGGTCGCGGCTATTTAAGCAGACGACAATTGTATCTGACAGACCACTGGTCGCCATGGCAACACTGTCCGAGCTTATTCACGCATGTGCGTGCGCATGCGTGCTGGTGTCTAGAGGTTTGCGTGAGAGGTAGATGGAGAACTGTGTGATCTACAGCAGTGGACGATATTTCTATGAATAATGGGCGCTGAATAAATGTGGTGAGAAAATACAGTTGGGCGACCAGGGGGTAGGAGATTGGCCTGTAACAAAGATATTCTGTATAAATAAATGTCTTAGGTTGGGAAACCCAGAGGAGATGCTGGTATTGGACTATACAAAACACGATCATTGCAATTCAGTTTACTGGGTATAGAACATTAGTCTTCTGCTATGCATCCATCCCTGTATTATTTATTATCTATTGTACCTTACTTAAATTCATTACTTTTAGATGGGTTGACTACAAACTGGTAGAATCGCTCGTATGTGTGGTTTGGTTGGATTCGAAATAATGACTTGTTTTGTACTATTTTTATTTTATTGAGGTAACCGTGTATTACATTGTTTACGGTGATAAAGGTGGTGCAGATGTAAGAGTATATTGTAAAACTAGCTGCTGGAGTCTTATCTTTATTTATGTGTTTAATTCAGGAACGGAGTGAGTGAGTAATGGTTGCTTAATTCAGGAATGGTTTTAACTGGCAAATGCCTCATGAGGGCACTACAGCAGTATATTTAGTGAATTCGGTTAAATTCGCTGAAAAATTATAAATATATAATAGGTAAATCTGAGTATATTTGCTATTGCGTTGAATCCAAATGTCTATTCGGTTTATGTTGAACTGTATTTTGAACCTCATTCTGCCTTTCATTTGGGTTATTTGAATAGATTGGTGAAGGAGAGATGTATATTGTCAAACTGTGTATTGTGAACTTCATTTTGCCTTAAATATGTTGACTTCACCCACAGTTCTCTCGGCGGGGGATGGGGGGAAAACCAGATAATGCCAAAAAATACTGAAAGATTTCGAGAGAGAGAAAAAAGAGTGAATTATTATTTAGTGCCTCTATCTGTACAGAATATTTTAAACCGTGTGTATACATATGTTCTGATATGACTGGAGCTTCCCCAAAGTATAAATACTATATGATTCTAACTATAATTATATTGACCTCCTAACCCAGTTTCGATAACAGATTATACATGTACATGTTGGGGGCGGTGTGACACACAGTGTTCAGTACATTTACCATAGTAACTGTTCGGTTGCCAAGGTTACAGGAGCGATGGATGAGGACAAGTTTAAGGGAATTATACCAAATAATATTTCCTATACAGAGTTCCTGCTGAGAGGATGCGAGGGACACGAGGACAGGGTAGGAATGGTACGTTACTGGCAAATCAGGATTTCTCAGTTCATTTCTAAAATAAATAGTGAATTCGTCCACTATTGAGTAACAAACGGTCCTTACACTCCCACAACACATATATATAATATTATCATTACACACTAGAAACGATTCGGGGATGTAATAGAAGGTGGACTTAAGGTATTAGTCAATTGGCTATTCCTTGGAATGAGGGCATTGTGTAGATTGTCTCATCGGCCAAATCCAGATAATGTCCCATACCCGTACATACAAAGGCCACAATTACCCCTCTCTCTGTCTCTGTCTCCTCCCCTCTCTCTATGTTCCTCTGTCTCTGTCTCTCTCTCTCTCTTCATTTAGCTCCCCTCTCTCTCCCTGTCTCTATCTCTCTCCCCTATCTCTCAGACGTACCTCCCTCGGTCTTCCTCTCCCTCTCTTCCACTCTCTCCCCCTCTTTCTCCCTCCATCTCTCTCCCCCCCCCTCTCTCTCTTTCCTCTCTCTCTCTCTCCCTCTACCGCACACAGACACACAGTAACTACAGTGCAACCTGTGCTTCTTGTTATATAAAATTGTCATCCAGAAATCTCGTCAATTTAGAGTTAGGACCAGTGTCTTAACTGTATAATATTCTTATCATAATGACCCGATAAAATGATAAAATCAGATAATATCAAAACTTATCAATTTTCTGCTGTTACTCTGCCATTCTACACCCAGGACCAATGAGACTCTCACCTGTAAGAAATAAATAAAGAGTAATTAACATTCATGGTAATCATAATTATAACATAGGCAAAGTGGTATTATTGTACATGAACAAGTGCTATGGTGTTTCATGGTGGCGGCCATTTTTTGTGTGCATATTGGCGACCAGGGGGCTACCTTATTTTGTATTATTAAGTATTATTTGGTGGTAATAATGCCTCGTAATTTTGTTATTTTATTGGGGTTTTATATTTATATTGTATAACACAATGTCTAAATGTTTAAGAAATAAAATGAAAAATTGTTATCAAAATACAAGATTGTACTTGTTTGTAGATAGATGGAGGCACAGGAGAGGAGTGGAGCTTTGGCCAGATAAGGAGGAATATACACAACATCGGCAGTGCCCTGTCGTCGAGGGGGGTCAACAAGGGTCATGTGATCGCCTTAATGGGAGCCAACAGCTTGGAGCACATGGCGGCCATCTTTGCTGTACCTGCTATAGGGGGGATAGCTACAGGCATCAGTCCTGTCTATACATGCAGTAGGCTTTATTTTATCTCTTCAAGTTTAAAACTGAACTTTCAGCTAAAAATATTTTTTGGGTTAATTTCTTCTTGACCCATCGAAGGGTCAGGAAGATAGAATCTTAAAGGATTTGGGCCCGTTCTCGTCGGTGGAAGGCCTGTTCTTCTTAGTGTCTCATTATCTCACAAATTCTTTACTTGGTGACCCGCCAAAATCCCACTTATTGAAAATATAACTCTCCTAAACTTTGGGAATGTTCAAAGGAATTGAAAACGTTAGTATAGCACAGTCATAAGTTTCGTTTTGCACCTGCATTTTCAACCTGTCACTACACATCTATGAACTCTGGTTACAGGGGAGATAATTCACCAGGTGAGGGATAGTGGCGCTGCTTACATTATCTGTGATGTAGACATCTTAGCTAAGGTCAAACAAGCAGTCACAGAGTGTCCAGAGGTTAAGGTAAATTATAGATTATTACACCTTTTAGTGAATGATATGGAACGCCATAGGCTACAGCATTGGCGCTTATACCACAAAGAGCGTGTGGTATGGCCTGTATATCACTTGGTAACCAGAAGTGAGGATATCATGCCAGTGGTATAATAAATCCCAAAGGTATTCATATAATAACGGGTTATATCGGGTTTTAAGGGGAGGGAGGGTTTGTGGTCAGGGATGGGGTGTTGGTGTGGAGCAGTGGTTTAAAGTACTGACATTGAAACCAAAGGCTCCAAGGGTACTGTGTGCGAATCTCAACAGCGTATTCCGAATGATTCACTCCAAACAAAATAATCCCCAAAATCTGATTTCTTCATTTACACAAAGAGCATACATATAATCCAAGCTCTTTCATTTACAGGAGATATTTGTGCTGGGTGAGGCAGCAGGCCACCTCTCTATAAGGACAATGATGGAGGGCGATGGCACCAGTATGCCCCATGTAGAATTTGTCTCAGACTCAGACCTAGCCTTCCTGCCCTACTCCAGTGGTACAACAGGTCTGCCTAAAGGTGTTATGCTCTCTCACAGGGCACTCATGGTGCAGAGATACATGTTCTCCCAGTAAGTTGACAAATTACTTTTGACAAATATTCTTTTCAAATATCTGTGGTAATTTTATGGTCGATTGAGAAGAGTACATCATATATAATTGTATAACGTCAAAACCTACTAGACCTTATGATAATAACTACCTCACTCCTGATTCACAACTGATGACACATGTTTGATGCTACCAAGTCAGTAGTCAGTAGGTGTCGCTGGTTATCTTCACTTCTGCCATCAGGAAGGAAGCTAATGGCCACAGTATGGACCAAGCTCAGCAAGGTGTAAACAATGAGAATGGTGATAAAATAAATGATGGTGATCACTCCCCAAGGAAACAGCACATATACTCAAGATGACACCCCTGTAGTAACCGTGGTATGGATCCACAACTATCACATGTAAACCCCAAGAACACTAAAGAAATACACTTAATATGAATGAAGTACTATACCAAATAGCACGCTAGAGGTTTGCAAATTGATCAAGACATCTTGAATAAGATGCAGAAGATTGAAATGAACAGAGTGCTATTTTGTATTCATAACATACTTATCCAGATTGATATCAATAATTACACTAATATTAGTGATTAAGTGATATCTATATAAATTTGACTTTTGATATGTTGGGAGGTGCGAGTCTAACCAACCAGATCGCATAACTGATATCACATGACTTTGGCACAGCAAAATCATATGCGTGTTCAATTCAGCTTAGCGAATCATACCATATGACATTAACTGCTGTTTTTTTTCCATTCAGTCTTTGTAATGTTGAATATATACACCTATAACATTTAAAAAGAAATACACATTTCTGATTTCACTGTATTTCAGGGGAGACAAGTATAGCACTAGCATATAGCAGGGATGAAAGTGGGGTCACGCTAAAGAATACTGACACATCCCCCCCCCCCCTCCCCCCCCCCCCCCCACCACTTCTGAATTTCTTGGAAACACTCTTTGAAAAGTACATTCTAGATCTCATTGTGTCTTTGAATGCCACAAGATGGCAGTCCACGTCCGTCTTTCATTACTGTCTTGAGAGATGTGAGGACGCCAAATGCATGACACTGAAGCAGCGTCATTATCCATAGAGGACTGCCAAGCATGGTCCGTCCTCTCGGTCTCTGAGCACCACTGAATTTGTTGAATCAAACTTTTTTGCTCGAAAATTTGAGTATTTTGATTTTAATTTCGGGGATAAAAATGATGGAATTCGGAGGAAATTGAACAATAATAAGAAATACTGGTTTCAGTAGAAATACTGAAGACTTTCATCGCTGTATATATAGGTGATGATATCAGCCTCATCTCCCTCTTTCAACTCGCCCACATCACTGGCCTCACTCTCTGTGCCTCATATATCTAATCTATAATAATACAATATTTCAGGGGAGACAAGTATAGCACTATAGAGGATCATAGCAGCCTCATCTCCCTCTTCCCACTCACCCACATTGCTGGCCTCACTCTCTGTGCCTCCTCCATATACCAGAGATGTAAATGTGTCATCTTTAGGAAGTTTGACTTTGAAAGTTTTCTTAAACTGATTGAAAAGTATAAGGTATGTGAAATGTTGACAATCGTTCATTTTTTAATATGATTGCATAGGTAGAGCAGCATGAAAATTTAATCTGCAAAATGGTGATAAAATGACTTGAAATCAATCGTTTTTTTATGTTTGTATATTACAACAACTTCATATCCAAAGAAGTCTTGACCTCCTAGCAACCAGATTCTTCATCTGATCAATAATAATTCTTAATCAGAGAAATACTAGAAATTATTCTCACTATTAACACTTTTCCAAAATGCAATGATTTTTTGCAGACCAGCTTGTTGACAGTACCGCCACCAGTGGCGCTGAGGCTGACCAAGGACCCCCTGGTGGGCAGGTATGACATCAGTAGTGTGGGCACCCTGCTGGCTGGCTCAGCTCCTATATCTAGACAATTACAGCAGGACCTGGCTACCTTGCTTAATATACATCAGATCAGGCAAGGTATAGATGGAACCTAGCAAGGGGGAAGTCTGTACACTTGTTATTGACCGAGGGAGCGCGGGAAGTTAGAGGGCGTTAGCCCGAGATCTTCTGTGCTCCCGAGGTCACTAACAAGTGTACAGACTTCACCCGAGCTTTGTTCCATATTTATTACACCCCATTAATAAATAAAAAATATAAATAATTAAAAATAAAAGAAGTAATTTACGTTTTGGGCGGACCTACTTGTTGTATGTCCCCAGGGTGACATAACTCACATGTTATGCACCACTTTGACCAAGTGTGACATACAATGCTGAAGGTATAGGAAGCAACAGCACAGGGGTGTAATAAAACCTGTTATTACACCCCTGTGCTGTAGTCACCAATGTATGCATTGCTCAGAGAATGTGGTGCAAAAGTATGCCACCCTTGGTGCATACAACATTTAGCTATATCTGAGTATATCAAATACTAGGTATATCTGAAAATATTTGGTATCCGATTAATTACAAAAAAATAGTATATTTTGATTATGATATATTTGAGAGGATTGGTGAAGGCAACATGACCCACATTGGTATATGTCCTTGTGTCATATATGTAACAACATACATTGTTTAGAATACTGTAAATTGATTTACAGAGTTGCCATGATTGGTTATAATAGACAGGGAATCATGGAAAATCATGTAGCGAGCAATCAACAAAATGTTGATTAGATGTTTACAGCTTTTAATCAATCTTATCTTAGAGAATGAGTGCAATGATTATGACAATCTATCCTCAGTGTACGGTATGACGGAGACGTGTGGGGGGCTGACCATATCACCCAACTACCAACCCATGGTACATGGGTCTGCGGGACAATGTCATCCTCTCATCAACACCAAGGTAGGTCCTTCAAGCAGTACTGATAGGGCTTCTCCACCAGATTGGAAACAGAGGCAAACATCATGGTGAACACCCTTGTGAATGAATGTGACACATGAAAACACATGAGAACTACCTTGTGAGTCACCACTGCCTCCTTCACCTGTGCCAATGGGAGCAAACAGTAGTCAACGTCATGGTTGTTCGCAATATACAATCAACACTTTTTAATTTTTGTTGTACATTCTTACTGTATTAAACCAGCCAGAAAAACATTCTTAATGTATTATGAGTATCAGCATTATAATTTTGCTTAATCTCTAGTTGGTCCTATTTTCAACATTGTTGCTCAGATCATGGATATAGAGAGTGGTAGAGAGCTGCAGGGTAGAGGAGAAAGGGGAGAGCTGTGGGTGAAGTCCCCCTCTATAATGAAGGGCTACTGGAGGGATGAAGCCAAGACTAGGGCCACCATAAATGAGCATGGCTGGCTGCATACAGGTCAGTTCACATTATTTATTGCACACCTATGCTGTATGATCATGCAATATGGATATTGATGTCAAATGTAATATGAAAACTGTATAATAATAGATCTATTATCATTTGCATCAATTTTCAGTTACATTGTAAAGAATTTAATCATTTTGGGTCATTTGATTAAATAAATTCATTATTAAATTTTTATTAGTCGAATTACTGGGTACATGTCCACTATCTTACAATATATATTTTCAGCTGTAACGTGTATAATATATTGGGTCCTTCTCAGTTGTTTGTTTGCTGGACTCTTATTAATCAATTGATTCAGTCAGCCGATCTACTCCCTTTCTGTTAGGATGTGTTCAAGCCGTGCTGGACAGCGTTTTACATAATAATAGTTGTATCAGAAGTAAGGAAACAACCCTGCATAATAAAAGACTTAGGGGTCTGAAGTGATTCATAAAAAGATCCCAACCACAAAAAATGTTGTACAATTGTACATTTATTTCACAGGTGATGTGGCATACACTGATAACAATGATAACATATTCATTGTGGACAGACTAAAAGAGATCATTAAATACAAGGGCTTTCAGGTAATTATTTTTTTTTGTTTAATTGATTATTCTAACTGGATAAGGGTCGCATGAAGATGTACAATTTGCTTTTATATCAATTTTCTCAAATTACCCAAATTGAAGGCGAAAATGAGATTTTAAAAAAAAAAAATTTTACAAACCAGATTTTTATAACCTAGTATTATATTTTTTTAGCAGAATTTACTAAATCAGTAGAGCTGCCGATTGTATATGTTCTGACCCCTAACCCTTATAACTGTGTTTGTGTTGCTAAACCGGACAAAAACAAACACCTCAAAATTGTCTTTTTAAAATCTGTCCCCAGGTTGCCCCGGCTGAGTTGGAGGCGTTGCTGCTGACGCACCCACACATAGGTGACGCTGCAGTCGTTGGTGTCCCGGATGTGAGGGCAGGAGAGGTACCAGCCGCTTATGTCGTACTAAAACAGGGCTGTAACACAGAGGCTGCGGACATTGTCACTTTTGTAACAGGTGAAAAATACTTGTAAATATATATTTATTGAATTAAATGTGATTATAATTGGATAGGGTGGGACCTGAATCTGGTTGCTAACCAGGCACACAACAAATCGGGTGTCGTTGGTCTCACTTTCATGTCGCTGAGCTAAGCTTTAAAAAGATGTGGTTCTCTCATGAACCTTTTGGTTCATGTTTATGCTCCTATTTTAATTCTTTCATAAGAACAAAACTGAACAGAATAAGCAGTCCAAGAAAATGAGAGAACAACATTTAAAAACGTTGTTCTCTCATTTTCTTGGACTGCTTATTCTGTTCAGTTTTGTTTTCATGAAAGAATTAAAATAGGAGCATAAACATGAACCAAAAGGTTCATGAGAGAACCACATCTAACATTTCTTTCAGTGTTTCATTCATTCATGTATGTAGACTATGCATGTGTGTGTATGTATTTATGTATGTAGCCTATGTATATAATAGCCTAATGTTACACCTCAAAAACGCGATCTCCCGTTTTATTACAAAATGATTTGATTTTTATAGGCCTATGAAATAATATCAACATAGGCCTATAGTTATTTACAATAATGTATTTATTTTAAATCTAGGCTAAGCTTCCATGCCATAATATGTTTATGCATTTGTTATTTGGTAACAAATTGTAACATTAAGTATTCTTGCCGTATTTCCCCTAGAGAGGGTAGCACCGTACAAACAGCTGCGCGGAGGTGTGTACTTCCGGAAGTCCATACCCAAAACTCACAGCGGGAAAATACTGCGTAAAGTCATCAGGGAGGAGATCAACAGCCAGATGATGACCTCTTAACTATGGAGAAATAAAGCTGCCTTCAATTCAATTCAATACAACATATTATGAGTTATATCTGTGCCTAATTTAAGCGTTGTACAATAAGGCATGTATACCGGTATATCTGATAAAGAAATCACAGGTCTGCCGGTATGCTCCTAGACTACTGAAAAATAGAAGTAGGTAAAAAGACCAAATCATGTAGGCCTATAGGCGTAGACTTGTAACGTTAACAACGATAGAGAAATGTAATCAAGTTTCTGATAGTGTAACTTACTTGGCCATTCATATATAACACCATAGTGTTTTGGTAGCCTAAGCTTAGTTCGTCCAATAAAATAATGTAGGCCTAAGTAAAATATCAAAAATTAAAGCTGCATCCTCATAACATTACTACCACAAATAAATCTTACCAAATTGACTATTTTTGTTAATTGGGAAATAACGGAACACAAAGTTGAAAATATGTAGGCCTAGGCCCTAGTTCTTTATCAATGTTAGCTAAGAGTGCAACTTTAACAATATTTAGAGTGATGTGAGACGTTTGTTAGGAAAATGTGCTAGCCTACGTTCTGAAAAGAACCAATCACTTGTGGAACATAACAAATTAGCCTATAGACCTAGGCCTACTTATTAAGTGAAGGTTTTATTTTCATTTCTATATAGGGTCTATAGGCCAATATGAAACCCCAAACTATGAAATGCAAATAATTCAAGCTCAAGCTGAGACTGTGTAGGCCTAGTTAGCCTGCATGGTAATTTAATTAGCCTAAACATTTCCAATTATATCTATGGGAATGTGAGGGAAAATAGACTGTTTTGTTAAATCAAAACCTTACGAAAATGAAAATGAAAGATTAGTCCAATAATTAGGCTAGGCCTAAGTATAAGCGGGTAGGACACACATATAGGACTATCCAAAACGATTAAACGTTATTCAAACGACTGGAGTAGGCTAGCCTAGGCCTATAGGCTAGCCTATAGATCGGCAGGCCTTATTCTCCATGCATCATTGTGTGCATAGGCTACTGCTTGCTAACTAATTGTTTTTATCAAATGTCTTTAGGCCTAATAAAACAACACATTGGTCATTCATATAGGGCCTAGGCCCTAGTTGTTATGTGTTTGGGAACCAAGAAAGGTTGTCCACATATATATAGGCCTACATAGCCTATCATTTTTCAATTTTAGGCATAGGCTACGCCTAGGTCTACGCATCTTAGTTGTAAATTAAAGAAAATAATATATATATATATAGGCCTAGGCTATAGGCCTCGTCATACGTAGGCCTAGGCCTAGGCTAAACTAATGCAATATCTTTTTTACTAGACTCGATGTAGGCTAGGCCTACTATTCTACTTTGTAGGCTAACGTTAGGACTACCGTACTTTAATATAGGCCTACATATTTGATCCCGATATTCAGTGTTGTTCCGGGGTGCTGTTAGGCCTACTCCTGTGAATATCTAGATCTATAGTTTTTTGTGGGTTACAAATTATTTAAGCAGGAAAAAGCAAATTAAATTAATGGCTTTGCGATCTCCCCGGGCGATCTTAAGCTAGGCTATCCCAGCTTGACGGGGATCAGGCATAGGCTAAGTTGCCTGCTTTTCACTTCGTTCAGGACTGCGCAAAGTGTTAGACCTTAAAATAAAAGACCAATCAAGTTTCTAATAGCTCAATTAGCCTTTAGAAAGGTAATTCAAATAAAAAAAGCTAGGCCTAATTGTAGACATAGCGAGGAATAATTTATATACAGGTTTTTCCTGTTTAGAGCGAAGAAAAAATGGAGGGAACGCCATGATAGAGACCACACAGCCTCTGCCGTGACCAGGATTCGAACCTGGGTTGTCTCGGCCACAACGAGAAGTACTAACGATCACGGCCAATCCGCCTCCTTGCAACATAGAGCGGGCGGGACAAAACAGAACACCGCACACTGTCTGACCTACTTCTGTAATGTGCTGATAGTGCATCGGAATGGTGTGTGCGAGGGAAGTAGATTAGGGGCAGTGAAGGGAAGAAGACCTGTTCTATGAAGTGTTTAAGCGCCGCTGGTCACATGTAGGGCTATATATGAGAGAAATCTTTTTATTCAGCAGGGGAATTCTCTGCTACAGGTACTAGGCCTATAGCAGGACATTTAAACTACTGAAAATGTTTTATTATGAACTTGTAATACAGCCAGTTTCATTCCGAGAGATTCATCTATCAAAATCTATCTAACATAGGCTACTAGTAGGCCTACAGGTTATATGTATCTATTAGATAAATCATTTTGTGTCCCGGCGACAGTACACTAGAAGGACCTTTTAGTAGCCGTGTTTCTTACTATAGTATATCGCAAATTAAACTCTGTTCTATTATATTATTCTATTCATAGAAATACATCACAAAGGAACAACTAAATACACGTACTCTATGGTGGAACGCACAGTCGCTACTATAGGCGTCTGTCGTTTGGTTAATTAATTCGTTCATTTATTCCATAGAAAATGACAGTCATCGTTTCAAGTTCAACCTTAGAAAGGATATTCGAGCCAATAGCAAGTTTTGTAATTATCATAGAGACTGAAAGAGTTTTGCAATGATATGTTACCGATGAAATGAAGTACATTTCTATCAACCACTGCATGGAAAATCATTTCAATCGTTCTGCCAATTGTCCCGGTTAAAATTACGCACACAGCACGGGGAGGAGGGAAAATTCCGCTCCTGAAGAAGTCTCTCAAAAAACATAATTATGAATCGCAGGGTATGAAAGCCCCACCCCCTTTACATACATGGGTCCGATCGTCAAATAATGTACAATGAACGGTCTACACATTTAGTAAATTTTGTTCAATTAAGCTAGAAGATATCTGAGTATACATGTATTTGATTGACAATTTGATGAAAATAAATCCGTTCGGTTATGTTGAACTATATTTTGATCCTGATTTTTTGTTTAATGTGGGTTATTTGAGAAAGGATTGGTGAAGGAGAATTGTGCATTTTCTGACGACTTCACCCACCGATGCAGTCTCACCGCTTGTACTCCCAGACTACCAGGATGCACCACAGGTGAGTCTACAGGCAGAGCGCGTCCCACAGGTAACCGTTAGAGTGGGAGCTGGGTCACTAGTACAAACTAGGTCACTTTGACCTGGTTATCGGAATCTATTTTCAGCTGAGTTGCCTGAGTTGGGTGCTCCGGTACATCGAGGGACCTGGGAGGTGTTAAAGCTGAACTCTCAGGTAGCGTGGGACAAAAACTAAACATGTTACAATTACTTTATGTTCCAATCATTTTTCCTAATATAAATATAGTACTGATTATAAATGAAGTACCATATTTCAAATATAGGTATATTGTTCGTGATAATTAATTATCTCTTGTATAAATTAGGTGGTCCGATGTTATATGACAGTCTCAGACAGGACAGTTTACATCGTGTGATATTACATTTGATATGTGTCATATAAGATATCACAAATAAATGTAATATCAAAACAGTCGTTGAAACAGAAAGGATTTAAACATTGTACAGAAGCACAGTTTGATGAGACCCTGACTAGTGATGTACTTGATTTATGATTAAATAAAAATGTTTTCAAATCAAATGAAATAGAGCGTACAGGAGTATGTATATATTCATCTTGAATGGCCTGTATTTGACCCAAGGAAAATTCCGGCCTCTGTTGTTGATAACGATATCTGCATGAGGACATGTATAATTAATATTAAAAAGAAGATCATTGGTACTTCATCAGCATACATTTGTATTGTTATACTGTTAAAGCAACAGCAGGAAGAATGCAATTTTGTGGATGCGGCTTTTCACCTTATTTCTATGTTGTAATGGAAATACAAGAATATCAATAAAATTGAACAAATAATGAATCAACTTATATGTTAAAAGTATATAACAGCAGCAGCAAGCTATTGATAACTCCAGTCATATATGTCAAACATTAAGTGATTTAGGCAAGATAGTTTGTGCGTAATGGCTGAGAATGCAGCTTAAAGGCATGACATCTTAAGATGATTATTTTAATGTAGATATCAGCACAAAAAGGTATTGAAAAATATGTTCACATTTCAATCCAATCATCTCATATTCGCAGCAGCAGCGAATATAATCGCTATTGATTGTTGAAAGAAAAGGGCGGCGAAGGCATTAACATAATAATGCTTATAATAAACATTGACCCTGAGTGTTAGCTAGGACGCATGTGCAAACTGACACCACAGCCAATCTCTTGTACACACATTGCCCCTTTAGCTTTTATTAACTATAATACAATGGAGCAGGGATATCTCTAGAGAGGTGGGGATAATGGGTGAGGGGGAGGCGGGGGGGGGGGGGGGGGGTCGGTGTCGGGCGAGGGCGGATACTGGCATGAAATACCCCGTACGTATATCTTTAACTTTCAAGAAGGAGATAGGAAAACAACCACTGTCAATTCGTATATATATATATATTCATACACAAATATAGTAATAGTCAAAGCAAATTAATTAAATCTTGACCTTTTGTGATTTCTGAATGTTACTCATATTAAAACGAAACGAAAGTCTTACCGCAGATAAAGAATGGAGAAGTGACAATAAAGTTACTATAATTCTAATTTTTTAAACCTAACTTAAGGAACATTGTGAAATTTTGAAGACGTCATTATATATTTGAAATTGCATGAGACTTCAGAACTGTATGAGAGAATATTTTTACTTTAAATAATGAAAGTAAATCTGGTTGAGTAGGGGCTAGTCTCCCTCCCCCACCCCTTCCTCCCAAGTACCATTAAACCTCTCCCGCGAACCAATAACACCACACCCATATTTTACCTGGAAATTGAGGATTTATTCTGAGAGATTAAATTCAAACATAATTTCCGGTGTGCGCACGTGGCGCCGGGTCCCATACAAGCCTCAAACAATCACATTTCCTGCATGCGCGGGTATTGTGGTGCTTTATTGGCGCTATGGACCAGCCCACCAGGCGACCATTATATATGCGGCTCAAGGCAATATGTCAACTTTAAAAAATCTTCATCTCTTGAACAAAAATGTGATGTGTTACAGACAAATGAGATTAAAATCACAAAAACGATATTTTTCAAGTGTTTTTCCCACAAGAACTGGTCGCACGTTTAGCGATCTTAGTGGTATCATTTGTTCACTGCCACACTCCCTAAGTAGTCTAAGTAAGTTTCCTGGCCTGATACAGGCTAAGCTCAGAGACTCTCACATCAGATAAGAATGGTATGTCGGTGATTGGACGCCTGCTGCGCTTATGGCTTTCCTGTCGTCCTAATGAGATTCTAATGGAATTTTGCTGTTTGGATCGAGAGGTTTCCCCTCAGTTTGGAGGGACTCTCTCAACTCTGAGTCTAGACTGAAAAGCGGATTGTAACGTTACATTTTCTGAGGCTCTAACCCTGGACCGAAAGGCCTAGTACTGCATACCAGTGAACAAATGGCAACTGCGACAGTTCCTAAGTAAGTTTCCTGGTCTGATAAACCAGCCTTTATACCCATGTCTCTGGTCGGGCAACAGATGGGGGAGGTGGTATACAGGTAGGAGAGACAGGTGAAAGTGTTAATCCTCCACCCCTGGTAGCACTAATCCAGGGGAGATTAACTCAGCTTACCTCCTGTTTATCTTCCTCCTCCCTCTCTCCCGCTCCTCACCGCCGCCATATTTACTCCTTAGCCCACCAGGTGGCGGCCATGAGCCAGCGGAAATGAGCATGTGCATAAATAGTCAACTTTGGTCACTGAGCGATAATATGGGTATAATGCTATATCAAACAGTGCATACTGTCTGTAGGGTGGAAGGGATGTTTTACCTGGACTATATACGGGCGAGGGATTGAGGCAGAAAATGGACAATATGGCAGCTCTACAGATTTAGTAAATTAGGCTAAATTAGGCCAAACAATGGTAAATACTAGGTATGTCTGAATATATTTGGTATTGCGTTGATTAAAAAACTCAGTTCATTTATGTTGAACTGGATTTTGAGCCTGATATTGTCTTGAATTGGGGTTATTTAAGAGGATTGATGAAGGTGAATTGTACATTTTCTGATGTCTTCACCCATATACAGTTTGTCTTCTGTTGGAGAAATCACCTTTGTAAACCAAAAAGAATACTTAAGAAATGTTAGGTTCACTTTTGACAGATCAATATTGTTGTTCCTCTCATGGAAGTGGGAAGTGCCATCAGGATATTTACTCTATTTAATTACATGTGTGAGGAAGGTTTGTACAAGATTGTCTGGAATCGCCATAGACTATATGTATGCGTAGGTGGGGAAAGTTTATGAATTTGTAAAGCACAATGACATGTATATGATACTGATTGTTAGATTCACCATTGATGATCTTATTTGTCATTCTTTCGTAGAAGTAGAAAGTGGCAGCAGGACTTTCTCTAAATAATATGGGTAAATTTGGTAAGACGGCTTTTGACGTAAATGCTGAGAATAACAAAGAGATTGGAAGATGTGGTATTGGACCATTGACACAGTGTTGAAAGGTTAGACTCACTACATAGAGAGTTATTTTTAAAAAAGCCTTGAGTCCTTGGACAAATCTCAAACAAAAATGAGGTTAAAAAATACAGTTCAACATAGTCAAACAGATTGTTGGAATCCAGGCAATACCAAATATATACTCAGATACACCTTGCATACCTTGTAAGTAAATATTTCTCATATTTTTTAGCCTCATTTAGCAGAATTTCCTGAATGTGTCGAGCAGCAGATTTTACATTTCCAGACGACCCGGCCCAGCTACATTTACTTTTCTCAGTTAAATAACGGTTGCTATGGTTTTCATATATCACCTCTAACTCAATTACCAGTTCTTCCCCTCCGGCATGTTCCCATCAAAGGAGAACAAAAAAAAACACGTTTTTAAAAAAAACTCCTTTCCCTCATCCTTTTTATCTAAAACATAATACATGGCGCAAGCAATAAGATAAACAAAATCCTTCCGTTTCATAATTTATATGTAAATTATCGGTTACAGGGGCACATATTAACCAAAACAAATTTCTAGATGACTCAGCACTTTGGCCATCAGTAATGGCCGTCATTAGTAACTGCCATCCAGACATGGTAATTAATTCAGTAATGGACTTCTTGACTGCCGTCGGATTTTTATATTTGATGCATGTATTTCTGCTTCAGTTGGTAATTTGTAAAGGAGATAGAGAATTGTTTCCATGCTACTGCATTAATATTCATCTGATTATTGTTCCAATGTAAGGATTTTAATTGAATTTGTTGTCTTGGATGCGATGGTTAAAACATGGTCTTTCCAAGTTGTTATGAATGGATGTGTGAAAGCTATGGAATCTTGAAGGGACATATTATATGTTCCTGATAGAATTGAGTTATTTAGTGATCAATAGTTTGGGGAATATTCATTCCTTTCCATGCTTTCATTTCAAATGAAATGTATACACATATTATGTGAAATGATGTCCAATAAAATCGATTCATTTTTTTAAAGAATTATCATGAGGGTCAGGACGTCAAAAGATGTACAATCGGCAGCTCTACACATTTAGTTAATCCCCCTTATAGACTGAAAACAAACGATAAATTCAAGATATATCTGATAGTATTTGGCATTGTGTTGATTCAGAAAAAAATGATATAATAGCCTACGATTATGTAGAACTTTATTATGAAGCTAATTTTTGTCAAGCTTATTTGAAAGGATTGTTGAAGGCAATTTTTTGACGAGTGAATAATTGGTCGCTTTGAATCTGTTTTCAGCTGAAACGGAGGAATTCATTTTTATTAGGCCCTATACAACATGAACTACATGGACGGTTTTTTAGTCTGTACAATAGTTACTGGTTTTACTAATATAAATCCGGTAGGTTCATTTATAAATGTAAGAATGTAAAAAAAAGCCGTTATAAAATAGTTATTACATTATCCCATAGTAGCTAAAATATTGAAAATTACATAATGACATTTCTCTCAGGATTCAAACATGAAATAAAGTGTTTATTACGTTACTTTTACTTACGGTATGTTTAAAATCTTCTTTGATGCGGATGAAATACAAAAAGTCATATACAAATGTTACGAAAAGTATTAAATAGGGACTAGGCCTAGAGTTTTACCATACTCTCCCTACCCCACCCTCTAACCCTATCCACCCCGCGCCTGCACAAACAGACACTTCCCCAATACATACACACCTGTTTCCTCCCACACTCCCTCACACCTTCCCAGCATGCCCTGTTTTCTCCACGCTTAATCTCGCGGACAATGCGAGATGTTGAGACAGCGCGAGAAGAGTAAATATTCGCCGCGTGCAAGTTGTGTAGCGGGCGTTCTACGGTCAACTGTTGAGGCACGTCGTCAGGACGTGTCACCAGGGTGACAAGTGGCAATACGCGACGTCAAGTGACGTCATAAGGACGTGACTGACGTGCGTAATGGCGGTAGGGATTAGATTGACAGAATCTATCATAAAGGTGGCAGTAATTGAAAAAAACCTCTAATATTTACCTTCAGGTGAAATATCGAAATATTATGTCAG
Source organism: Sthenelais limicola (assembly GCA_942159475.1). Lineage (NCBI taxonomy): Eukaryota > Metazoa > Annelida > Polychaeta > Phyllodocida > Sigalionidae > Sthenelais > Sthenelais limicola. Next base: position 60,872,182 of record OW804097.1, on the reverse strand, counting down.
GCTTGTGCGTTAAATACTAAGTCCACATTCACCAAAGGACTGTTCACCATCTTACCCACACGTGGCATCGTAATATGTCGAGATGTTCACGTAGAGAAGTCACAAGAAATTTCTATTACCCATGGGAGTTGTTCATTGTTTAGGATTATGATTTTGCCTCACCTTACATCTTCAAAATATATTGTTCAATAAAATCTATTTTAAACAAAGTATATTCAAAGGCCTATCTATATATTGTTAATATCAGAACATCAAGACTTTAAGATGAGTTCCTCTTTGCTACACATAGGCTATCGAGCCATCTAGATTAATAAGCTGTAATTTGTAATTATCTAAAATAAGGCATTAGGCCTACAAGGTTAAGACTTGGTCATCCCTTTCTGTCCCCACAACCTCCCCACTCCCCATCTCTCCACCCCTAAACATAACTAGGCTACAGAAAGGCCCAGAATAAAGCAAAACGCTGTGACGTAAGATGCGAAAGGAAATTTGATCATTCCTATACCCTCGTTTTGAGAAAAGCTTTCCAGCAGCTGTGAAGTCATGATGTACCGTAGGCACATTTCCATGCAGGGCCTCGCTCTATGGAGGAAGTCTATTCTTAGCACTTCGCCCTAATAGCTGGCTGATCTAAAAATAGCTTCACATGTCCAATGTAGCAGGGAGAAGTGTTGTAATATTGACACGGTACTGATGATTGGAACTCTTATGAGAAGGAGGGATGAATAATTTGGTCAGACTGTTTTCAGGACATGTATCCATTTTTAAAGTATTAGAATTTAGATAGGCCTACTAAGATAGTAAACACTAGGAAATATGTGATGTGTCCCAGGAAAATCAGTCTCAAGTCTCAAATGGATTTTACGTTTCCATCGTATCTTAGAAGATGTGATAAGACCGATTCCAACAATGTTAACCGTTAGCACATCAAATAAGTACTTTTATATCTGTGTATGCTTGACAAAATAGTCCCTGGAATCAATGGTAAAGTATAGTTAAATATACATATCCCCCCCCCCCCCCGATAAATATGTATTTCCTATTTATATAGCTGAAAACTAGGTAGGGAGGGGTGGTATTTCTGTTTAGAAACCACCCTCTAGGAATGGTGTTACACCACGTTGTAGCATACTCATTTAACTTATTATTTCTTTGATTAGATATAAGTAATATAGGTTTTAATATATTTCCATACATGTCCTTTGTGTATAACAAAGGGTTACGCCCCTTCATAATTAATGGACGCGCCCCGTCGCGTCCACGTTTTGTCTCGTCATTACATCCCAGAGGGGGTACCCTCTAATGAAATCCCCCTCCCCTCTGCCTCAGCGATCGGGAAGCCTTCCTATAAAGGCCTACCGCACTGTAAGCTGCAGGCAGAGAAAGATTACCACCACGTTACTATACATCTGTACAATAAACCTCTAGGATTCCACAATACCATCTTTACTTATTATTCATGTTACAACAACTGTAACAACAGAATGTCTATTTCGTAAGAACAGTTGTTACAACAAGAAAAATGTACGTTATAAGGGGTTTTATTCGTTAGGAAGACATGTTTCCCTGCTTTAATTAGCTTGGGGGGGGGGGAATTCGCAAAAGAAATAGACATGGTCAACATCCTTTTTAGCTGTGTTTAGTTTTCCTGAAAATAGGTGTGTTTTTTATTTACCCCCCCCCCCCGTAAACTATAGTTAGGGAGGGGGAGAGTAAATCGGAAATATTTCTCTTCTTAGAATGACCGTAGAGATGCTGAGTCATATTAAAGTCTGGAGTCTTGACATTTAGAACAATAACATGTACTGTAATTCCACACAAGGCTGCCATCAGTGGAGTCACGTTCATCTGATTTTATTTACTATTATCTAAAATACAAAAGCATCATAATTATTCTAACAAACTTTAGATTTAAGATAAAATTAATTAGTACTAAATATCTGTATAATTATGAGATATGAAGTGAATCCATCCCATCATGCATTGTAGTAGACATGCGCAATGGCACTTGCAAGTCCCCTATATTGAGTTAATATAACTTATCTTGTACCGTGCACAACCTGCCCCAGAAAGATTGCATCAGACGCTTACCTGGAACAGAAAGTAAAGAAAACTATGCTCAATACAAACTTATTAATACACACCAATATTAACACGTTATATCGATCACACATTGGTCTGTAAAATGGATAAGGATTTCACATCAATCACATCCCATTATAGGTATACAGAATATCAAAATATATAAAAATCATGAATGAAATGTTTTTGAAATATATTTTTAAAAACTATTATGATTCATGATTGGGTCACACTGTTTACATCAACTGTTTAACGCTCATAAACACCTAATAAACATATTAATATCAACTAACGATTGAAGTGATCTTGATTTAGATTACCAGGATTACCTGGGAGACCCTATTGCTATTTCCAGAAATATAATATTGGAAACTATTGGAAACACTATTTCATATACATTTTACACCTTCGTACATATGGCCACATATATATATATACACTCTGTCCAGCCTCTGTAGAGCGCGGCTCCCGCGTACTGGGGTATGTGTCCCTCCTTGAAGTCTCTTTGAAGTCCCAGCTCTTCAGAGGCTGGACAGAGTGTACAGAACCGACACCTCGGTGAATATATATTTGGGATGACGCAATTTATAATCAGTTTTGTGACGCATATGCGTGCATGCTTCCTGGGAGCCAATCAAATCACTCCCTCTCTCCCCCTCATCGTTCCACCTGGAGGCAGGCCTCACTTCTGCATCCTCCGTCACGCACAGAGGTGTTTGTCTATTGAGACATTTTAATCTTACTGCTTTTCTTCTTTACAGTGTATTTACAGTGTAATTTTTACCTGTTATTCATTCCCTGTATTTTTGTTTGTGTATGCCTGTATACATGTATTTATTGACATTTATTGTTTTTGCTTATATATTGTAATATGTATAGGGTAAAAATAAACCTTGGCTCCACTGGAGTTCATGGCCACTCCGTGTTCGTTATCAATGTTTCCACATCTTATATTCAGCAGAAGCCCAACATATCACCTTTATACATTTATATAAATCATGCTAGTTTGACTATACAATTATAATAAATCCAAGTTAAGAGATTGTTACAACAATGTCTGGAATGGTGGATATTGTAGTGATACTGGCAGATGCATATAATATAATTATGTATGTATGGGAAAGCCATTTAATTACTTCCCTTATGTTTAGTTCCGTGCATGAATATATGAGAGAATGATCTCTAAACTAGTCATTGAATATAAATTTATTGGTCGGTGCTTGGGAGGGAGAGGGGGTAGAGAGGGCGAAGAGAGAGAGGGAGAGGAGGGGGAGAGAGAGGAAAAGAGGAGAGAGGGAGGGAGAGATATGAAAGAGGAGAAAGAGGGAGAGTAGAGAGAGAAGAGACAGGAAGAGAGATAGAGAGAGAAGTGAGAGAAGAGACAGGGAGAGGAGAGAGAGACAAACAGACAGAGGAGGAGCAGACAGATGGCGGCAGCGAGAGAGAGAGGGATGAGGAGAAACGAGGGAGAGGGGACAGACCCAACAGGAGAGAGAGAGAGTAGATTCCTGAGTCGAGGCCACACCTCCCCATCATTTCTCCATTGAAACACACACACAAACTTAGCATGACAGAGAGAATGAGAGAGAAGCGATGGAGAACAGGTCGGCAGTGAAGGTTTAATTGGATTAATTAGTGGTTAATGAGAAATAAACAGAGTGGCACAGATTAGCTGCAGGACTGTGCTGCCCGTCAAGGCCACCTATACGCAAGTAGAGGAACTATCCATCAAACGTCTCTATAGTGAGAGTGTGGATGGTTGCTCCTATTATCGTCCATTAAGGGGAGACTGAGTGGATGGTGGAGTTAGTCTCTGGTTGTTAGGCGTCTCTAAGTTAGCTAAAATGGATATTGGCAGCCACTCATGGTGGGCAAGTACGCTGTGGGAACATGGTAAACATCCTCACACAGAGAAGGAGAGAAAGAGATGAGACGAAGGTGGGGGAGATGGGAGAGAGGGAAAGGAAGAGGAAAAGATGGAATTGAGAGAGAGGGAAGGGGGGAGATAGAGTGAGAGCAGAGAGAGAGGACAGAGAGGACAGAGAGAAAGAGAGAGAGAGACAAAAGCAAGATATATAGAGAGTTAGGGGAGGCGGAGGGGGAGACCAAAGGGAGAGGGAGAGGAAAGAGAGAAGGGGGATGGGAGAGAAAGCGGGGAAGCGAGAGGGAGGAGAGAAAGAGAGGAGGAGTGGGGATATCATATAATTGGGGGTAAAAAGACTAAATGAGGAATGAAACAGTTTCTGCCGGTCTAAAGTGCCCAATCATAATCGTTATTTTATAAATGTTTCGTCCTTCTAAAGAGAACAATCACTTTTTCTACATAATTCATCAGCCATACCGCGACCACCCAAGCTGCCTACTAAATGCTTAGCAGTGCTTATGGCGCGTAAATTGTCCACTTATGGCCAATGTATTGATTGATTATTAGTTATTGATACCAGATCAAACGCTGCCTTGTCATGCACTGCTGGCCACGTGGGAGCTGGCGCCGGAACCGGAAGTAATAGTCTGGAGTTGTGAAAAGTGCCTACTGTGGCCCGGTCAGGATCACTTTTCCAATATACTACTTACATGGGCAGGCAGGCCTCAAGTTATACCCTCGCAAGTCTGTCTCTCTGCTCTTATTTTATTTTTGTCCTTTCTTCTCTCTATGCTTTATTTTCTGTGTCCCTTTTTTCGGTTGCTTTTCGTTTTTTCTTTGTTTCCCTCTTCCCATCATTTATGCCGCCTCTCTCTCTCTCTCTCTCTCTCTCTCTCTCTCTCCTTCTCTCACCATCCCCTTTTCTTCTACCGCATTGTCGCTCTCCCTCTCTCTCTCTCTCTCTCCTGTTTCACACTCCCCCCTCACTCTATATCCTTTCTAACCCAATCTATCTATTCATCCCACCCGCAACACCCGCCCCTCTTTCTCTCCTCTCCGTTTCTTCCCCTCTATATTTCCTGAATTTGGTGAATTTCTCAAGCCGCTGACATAGATCTAAGCTTCTCTTTTAAGGACCAGCCAGCAGACCTTGGCCTACGCGTCCGATATGAAAGCTTAGATCTTCAACAAGCTCTAAGTAATAGGATTTAGAAATTAACAGAAATCAAATGGATTGATTTTATACTGGTACGAGTTACTTTATTTATAGTGATTGTTGACTGCAGCTATATAGCTGGGCTTAAATAATGTCAACCGAACTGTACCATGTCATTCATCAGATTTTAGTGAAAGCTTCACTTTACAGCATACACACTGAAATCCTAGACGGAAGTGGACAGGGTGAAAGAATAAGAAGAATGGAGATGAATGAATAACCAGACAAAATACTTCAAACTCAGTGTCTATATACAAAAAAGTTCTAGTCTAGTTGGAAGGGGAGAGAGTGGATTGAATGGCTAACGCTCGGGACGATCAGTTCTCATATAATAACTGGCCTGAAGCTGAACCGTTCCCCACATGTCAAGATACATTATCCCTCACCCTCTTCCCAGCCACTTGCACCCTCAGCCACCTCCACCCCGGGGGCTCCGTCCCTGAGCCCCTACCGTGAACACACACCTGAGTCCGGTCAGAACCTCAGGGGGCCAAGCGGAGTGCCCGGAGGGTGGTGGGCGCACATGTCTGTTGGCTGCTGGGAGAGGGTGAGGGTATTACAGTAAAGTATAGTGGGTTAGTCAATAGTGACATGGGCGAAGAGATAGGTCAGTCTTGAATATGAGTGGACAGACACCTCAGGCCCTTAGACGTGTGCAAGTCTCTTAGTTAATATTTATTTTTTCACAGAATTATAAAATAATTACAATCTTACGGACAAGTGGCATAGTGTATGAGTAAATCAGGTCAAATTCTTGTAGTACAAACCTGAATATACATAGAATTCAGTTATTGATAATTACAATTACGGTAATCCCTATAATAGGCGCGCAGTGTGCTAAACATTTTTAGATTGATGTTATCATCAATCTAAATGGATTGGGGTGAGATCTGTCAATCATTGATAGCATCTTGGCTCCTCCTATCCTGGATATCAGTGTGAAGAATCTGTTGATTCTGATATCAGCAGATGGGATCAGAATCATGCTGGTAATGGCTGGCAAGTTGCGAAATAAGATGCCTCATATGCAAAGGTGTTAAAGGGACCAACAGAATCACATGGAATGACCAGTCATATATGGGATAGGGATTTCATGTTTTCTGTCTCCACTTCCTCTCCCTCCTACTATCCCTCCCTCTCGAAATTTACATTTAACTGACATCAATCTCCGTTTCCCTTGGAAACGCAATCTTCTACATGAACTGGAAATAAATAAATAAATGTAAACTGATCACTGTTAACTATTTCTTGTTTTAGTTCAAAACTGTTCATCTTAATAAGCGCACACCATTCCCAAGTTTGCGGCGAGGTTTAGTGACGCTTAAATGACTCCTGTGACATCACACACAATAATTCTCCTCCTTCTCTTCTCTGTTTTCCTCCCTCCATCTAGCTCTTCCTCTCACCCCGTCTCTCTCTCCCTCTCTATCTCCTATCTCTCCCTCTCTCTGTATACCTCTCCCCCCTCCTCTCTCCCTCTACCCCCACCCCCTCTCTCTGCGCTTATTAAAGCTGCATTCCCAGCTAATTTCTATACAAATCTCAGTTTTCACTTGTTAAGCTAACTAATACACTGCCCAATCGTTAAGGTTTCTTTCTTAAGGTTGGAGTTTAATATTTGAGAAGAAATACTCGTCCTCCCGTACTGGTGGTCACCAGTGTGACCTCCTTAGACTTGTTCCAGTCTGAGAGGCGCCACGCATGCGTTGACAGAGAAAATTCGTTGGCAGAAAGAGAGAAGCATGGGGCTTGGCTTGGCACAGAGGCGCCACTATGTGTCCATTCAGTGCATCTACAGAACTGTGATGATGGCTTCCATACAAATCCCTGTGTGTCCCCGATCGTAAAATCACAGAACTTAGACATTTATTTTACTTTTCATTGAAAAAGAGATAGATAATATTGAGTTTGGGAACTAATATGAATGTAATTCCAGAAGAACCACTCGATCTTAATTCCTTGGAATGCAGCTTTAAGGGGTGTGAGCTTTCTATAGGGGGTGGTGTGCGTTTACTATGGTTATTACGGCACTATTGAATGAGAGACTTGTAACAAGTCTACCCTGGCCCATGGCAGTCCAGCACATCTGTTATGAGGTTGTTTCATTACATCTCCTCCTCCTACTCTCCTTACTCAACAACCATTACACCACGGTGTCAACCAGCATTGAATTAAACCTCTGGACATTCTTCCACTCTTTGCAAAATGTGCTGAATAATATTAAATTTTGTCCTATATTTACTACGCTTTTTCGGGTATTTTTGAAATCTGCCTCTGTCTCTCTCCTCCCCTCTCCCTCTGTGAGTGTCTCCATCTCCTCTCTCTCTCTCCCTCCCTCCCTCCCTCTGTCTCCCTCTTCTCTATCTGTCCTTCCTTCTCTCACCTCTCTCTTGCCTCTATCTCTCCTTCCTTCCCTACCCCCTGCCACTCTCTCCTCTTCTGTCTCTCTACTATCCCTATTGTCCCCCTCTTTTTATCCTCTTATTCTTCCTGTCTCCCCTCCTCAGTTCCCTTCACTTTTGCCACTGTTTCCCTTTCATTCTCTCTCTCATTTCTCACCATATGTCTGTCGTTCTTTCTTCTTGTATGTATGTCTTTCTCCCTGACGTTCTCTCTCTCCCACTCTGCCTCCCCCTACCCGTACTCCTCCTACTACTCCTCATCATTCCCCTCACGCCTTCCCCACCCTCACGTCTGTCTCTATTGAACCTAATACAAAGCGGGAATTGCTGAATTATACTCACAATTATGTTTATAATTGCCTCGCGCTCACTTGCTGCTAATTCACTTTTATTTCATTAAACTTGTAATAAGCTCATGCCTCCCCGCTCCGTGACTCCAATTTTAGACTACAAGAGGGAACATGAGCAGTAAAGAGCGGGGCGAATGTCTGTACAGGTCAGTGTCAGGAGAGGTAGTGACGAGAGGACACAGAGAGATAGGGGAGAGAGGGAAAATAGAGGACGGAGACAGCTAGGGGGAGAGAGAAAAGAGAGAAAGGAGACAGAGGGGGGAAGAGGGGAGAGAGAGGAGAGAGGAAGGAGATAGAGGGGGAGAGATAGGAGAGAGGGGGAAGATGGGAGAGAAAAGAGAGAGGAAGGAGATAGAGAGGGTGGGCTAGAGGGAAGAGGAAGGATGGAGAAGGGAGAGAGAGCAAAGCTAGGGGTGATGCTGGATGACAGGAAAGAGTTTGAGGAGAGAAAAAGTGGAGGGAAAAAGCAACCGTAAAACGCGAAGTAATGACAATAGAATAAGGAATATCTGGGCAAATGGTAAGGGAAGAAAGAGAGATCACAGGAAAATAAATACTATTAAAGCTGCATTCCCAGCTATTACAACAAAACAACTCTTACCGAATTCCCTCATATTATGACTTATAAGGGTGTATTTATCAATATTCTGCAACTGTTATATCATAATACAAGAATTCGAAGCGGAATCGACCGAGAGAAAAGGCTCTCCAGTGAGCGATAATATGTGAAGTCTTCATAGGAAAGGATTTGAGCGGGTCCTACAACTACAAATGAGGACGTTTTAATAGCGCTATAGCAAATAACATATGGACGAAATCCTCAAAAATGTTGGTCAAATGACCTTTAGATGAGTTGGAAAATAATGGAACAAAAAGTAGAAGATATTTAGATTTTTACCAACGTTAACTGAGATTGCAACTTTAATTCTTAAACAGTAAACTAAAAGTGTATCTATTTATAGACTAATGAGTCAGGGCGTCAGAAAACGGACAATCGGTAGCTCTACACATTAATTACCAAATTTATGCATTTAACTATTGAGAACTACCAGAACACGCAAGTATACCGATTATATTTTGAAGATAATGAGTGTCAATCCTTCCCAGCGCAAACACTAATGCAGTACAAATGGTGATCGATCATTGCAACTGGTCCATTCAAGGATTTTTTTTCTATTTCTGTATGAAGGGTTGATGGTCAGTGAAGGTTGGGCATAAATATAGCATAAGAGCCGCTTCGTACAGTCCCTCATACCAATATTGATCACTCTATAGACAGATACAACAAAGTGGGGCACATGTTGCATTTATATTTCCCTCACACTTATTGAAGCGGTAACAATAATATAAAATAAATAATTCGTTTTTACTTTTGTTTACCTAAACATATAATACCAATATAGTTTCTGATATGCAAATAACATTATTAACATTATCAAGGTAACATTGGTTAATAACTTTTGTAGCAAGTTATACGCTTTTTTCAGCTTTGATTGTGTAATGTAAGAAAAGTCTAAGTAAAGGGAAAAGTGATTGAGAGGGAAGAAAGAAGAATGTGTGGAAGATGGGTGAGTGAGATAGAGGGGAGGAGCCTGAGGGAGATGAGAAGTGAGACAGGAAGGGAAGAGGGGGGGGGGAGGGGAGGGCTAGAAATGGGAGAGAAGAAAAGGAGAGTCACAGAGAGAAAGGGGAGAAGAGAGGGGAGAAATGACAGAGAGAGAACGAAAAATATGTAGGGTTCGGGTTAGGGTTCTTATTCATCAAAGACAAAAATATCATTATTTCGAAATAATGATATTTCGAATTAATAAATCATTTTGTGGGAAAACTATGACAATATCTTCTCCACCGCACCGCCCCCACCTATAACATCAGCGGCGGCCATATTGGTGTTATTTTGCGGTTATTGATCCTTTATTGACAAGTATAGGACGGACGCCTAGTGATGAGAGGCGACGGTTGGGGGCAGTAATTGCAGGCCCTCTACCGGCCGCGTCTTCACTCATCTCTCCTCACCCCTCTTTCATCCCAGGGTGCCTTGCGGCCGGAATCAATCGCGAAAAATGGTCACGTGACGCCGTGAGATTTCCCGAGAAAAATAATCATTACCACTTCCTCCTAAAGGGAGAGGCACTGGTGGGGAGTAGGGGGAGGGGGAGCGGGGCGAGAGAAAAATAAAGGAAAAGCGATGCAAGTTGGGTCATGCAAAAAAATGAAGATTTTCGAGAAAGGAGTGAATTTGTATCTATAGTTGTTCAGAATATTTTCAATAAATTATCAAATTATCAGATTTTGAGTATTTTGTTTTGTGAAGATATTTGCAAAATTTGACCAATCGGATTTAGAGAATTCTTGGACGAAATGTGGTTATAAATGGTGATATTTGAAAGGGATTTGAGAATTTGATAAAGTTGCTTAACCAATACTAAGTCGAACTAGGCACATAGGGCGACTGAAAACCGCACCCGGGTATGCCGGGGACGCAGGTAAAATAAAAGCATAAACAAATCAAAAATATTTCAGAGTAAAATTTGGGACTACATGTAGTAATAAAAGGATAATAATCATCAAACGCAGTGTTTTTCTAAGATCAACACAAAAGATCCCACCATGGTGCAATGATTGTCCACAATGATCCCAAGAAATAGACAACATAACTAATTAATTAGACCAATAATCGTGTGATTCATCACAGCAACAGATACATAGCTCTCATAAACAATACCCCTTTCATCGTACCGTCTGCGCATGCGTGGGATATGTGTACATCCGGTGTAATTAGGTCTCATTTCCTCGTAAGTAACAATCACTTGTTGTAAGAAATTACCGACGCCTCACAAACGCGCATACTATGTCACATTATAAGGTCAAGACATGAGGTACCCACGCGAACCATAGATGTAGAACATTTATTGGGGTATCAAGGCGAACAGATGAGGAATGGATGGAAGTCAGAATGAGTAGCATACCGATGACGGACGCTGGTAGGAACGCGGTCTGGTAGTCGCCTGGTATAATAATGTAATCCAGAAATAATAATTGTACTTAAACCTTGTAATCCGAACCTTGTGTAAGGTTTCTTCCTTATCTGTCTCATGAAGAAATTACTATTGGCCAACAATTAACCTTAACTACATGACGTTATTGGTTGTTTTGATGGTATAACTTTATTGAATACAAGGGAAAGGTTATGACATTAAGGCAATTAAAAACAGTTAATATAGTAACCTAACAGGAATATATAGACATGCTAAATCAGATAGAACATTTTTGAAAGACCCAACAGCTTGAGAAGTTAGAATTAAAATGCAAGCTTACGTCAAAATTTATAATTGGATGTTTGTCTGAGAAGGAAAATGATACAAATAATAAGCAAAACACAGTAATTCATTCTCATAATACAAAGGGATATTCTGGTATCGAAACTGTAAATTATTTAGAATATTAAGAAATATTTTCATTTAAAGAATGAAATTTAAAGCCAAACAGGAAACTTTTAGGCCAAATAAATCCAAATATAATAAAAACCTGCAGGTCCAAATCCAAGGGCACAGATGAAATTACAGGATCATAATTTGTCTTTCCCCACCTTGACCTCAGTCACGTGACCATGTCAGGGTTTCCATGGAAACATAGGTCACCCTGGAGGAGGGTGTGTGAGCACAGCGACCCCATGTGGCGACATGAATCCTAGTTCAGCTTTTTCCACCAGAGGGGGTTAGAGAGTCACGTGGTCGGGGGTGGGGGGCAAAGTGGAGCCAGATTTTTTCCCCTTTGAAATGTTGCGTAAATATTTACTTTTCAGATTCAATTTTTTTGGTGAGAAAATATTATCTGCCAGAGATAACATGCACATATTCACGAATTTATGGGTAATAGTGATCTAACGTGTTAGGAGGTGAATGTATACAATTGTAGTAGTTCTACTATAAGCCTCTAGGTACAATCCATAAAGGGTTGGTACTCTTATATTCCTACAGAGGGATCTACGCTTGATCCTCTGCATTTATACCTTCTGTGTCACTAAATGCCTCATTTACCCTTATATTCTTATGTCAACTCTTACCTTATTACTCTCATGGAGTATCCGTTCTGTTTACCTATTCCATAACATTCTTATCTTATGTATCTCTTTATTGTATGTCTTGCCATACTTCTTACCGTGTTCATACACCTTGATGTGTTCTGTAAGTGAACACACTACTACCCTGTCCGGGGAATACGGACTGGGGGCCGCTTGAGAGAACTGTATAATAAACAGACGGACTAGGAGTTGCCTTGTTGACTTGTTTATTACTGTCGAGAGTCTGCGAATCACTACACAAGCTATTAAATGGTTCATTCCTCAGATATTCCTCCCCATTCAGTGAATGTTCACAGGTTCACAAAGTAAATCTATTTAATCAATTAGATGCAGCTTTCTCATGAGGAATAATAACATAGGCTAATAAGAGATTAGATCTAGAGACTTTAGCTGGCTTCTTTCCTATTAACTTTTTCTTCCCTCCCTTCCTTCTCTGTCCCTCCTTTTTCTTAATACACCTTCCCTTTATCCCTTTATATTCTGACATTAAAATGATATACAGGAATAGTTAAAACAGATTTGTACAAGTCTAGTGCTAAGGTGCTGAAAAAAGGAAAAGATACATTTTCGCCATCAACATCTTTATGGTATACCTTCAGCATTTCCTAAATACGATACCGTTTCGGGATTAATAAAGGGCAGCCAGAAGGAAATGAATGAAGGTCAAGGTCATTCTAATTACTCTCATTACTCTCATGACCAAAATATAGAAATCAAAGTGCTGGACGTTTGGGGAGACTTCCCTTTTAAATCTGTATCGGAATATAATTTTAAAACACATTTTCCTACTTTCTTTGCATTTTTTCTTTTGCGATTTACTGTTCTCATACAAAGGCCAGATCATGTAGTGAAATGCCTGACTAAGAATATGGTTTCAAGTTTTGGAGATGTTCACTCATCAAAATACCAATAAAGCAGAGACCGATGCTTTCAATAAGACACATTAGAGGGTGTAAGGTGTGCCCTGGTCACTCAGGGCTGAGCACCGGTCAGCAGCCATTCATCACTATATTGATAGGCCCTGATAGCGTATCACTTTACATGGCACACGCCCTTATTCCATATTTCATCAGTTGGAGATCCAGGGAGTGAGTGGGGGGATAGGGAGGGAGGAGGGGAATCGCACGAGGAGAGGGTGGAATGGCAACATAAACATGTATAAAAGAGGGAGGATGAGAGAGGGAGGAGAGAAGAGATAGGAGGTTGGGAGTGAAGAGAGAGAGAGGAGAAAAAGAAAGAAAGGAGAGAGAGGAGAGAGGAGAGATGAGAGCTATAGGAGAGGAGAGAGAGAGAGAGAGAGAGAGAGAGAGAGAGAGAAGGAGGAGTTTGGTTGAAAGGAATAAATAACGAAGAAGAGGCAGAAAGAGTTGAGAGGACATAGAAGACACATATATATATATATATATATCCGAGGGAACGAGGAGGCAAAGGCACGGTGTTGAAATGAGGGAATAAGGAAGGAGGGTATGTGGGACAAATTGAACAAAAAGAAAACTACACCTCAGAGTATAGTCAAGAGGTTACACTATCATGTCTTCAATCATTAGAGATGATATGGGAGAACATGTACAATCGGCAGCTCTGCACATTCAGTAAATTCTACTAAACTCAGCTAAACATGTGAAATATTGGCTATATCTCGGTATATTTGGTATTGCCTTGATTCACAAAATGTGTTCTGTTAAGGTATACTATGGTAGCTGATTTTTGTCTTAAATTTGGGCTATTTGAGAGTATTGGTGGAGACGAATTGTGCATTTTCTGACGACTTCTCCCAATATACCTAGAGACTTGAGAGCATTGATATCGCATGTATATTGATAGGTTCTGTCTTATATTAGACACGCCCACTTCCGCTCTATCCATCAATCAGATTAGAGTAATTTGCCGCCAGTTGTTGAAGGTTGCCTCCCACTTCTCACCATCCATCCACACTAAACCCTCATCACACGCCCCCTTCTTCACCCTCAGCGTCTAACTGTCAGGTGACGATAGTTTACCTTCTAGGATCATTTGAGATCTGACATGTAGGTTCCTTTAGATAAATAGACTTTTAACCATTCTTCTCTAATCTTTTCCTCTCTATCGTTTTTCATTTGATAACTCCTAACTAACTCTCTCTTTCATAATCTCTCCCCAGCTCCCTATATAACCTGCCCTCTCTACTCTTTCTGATCTATCTTCCCCTCTCCCTCCTCTATCTCATCTCTCTCTCTCTCTCCGATTTTCCATATCTCATATGGAAGGAGGGTTGTGGAAGTATAATTATAATTATACTTCCACAACCCTTCTTCCATTGTGTATCTCTATTTCCTCCTTTCTCTATCTTGTTTTTCATTTCTCTCACCTTCCTCTCCCTCTCTAATTTTCATCCTCCATCTTTTTCTCTCGCTTTCTCCCAATGTCCTCTCTCTTTCTTTCTCTGTCCCACCAACTCTCCTCACTCTTGTTCATTCGTATATCTCTCTCCTCACTTCTTCCCTCTTCCTCTCTCTTTTTCCTCTCCCTTCTCTCATCCCACATTCTCTCACCTGGTGACCTCTCCTTTATCTCCCCACCACTACCTCTCCCTCTCTCACCTTCTCCTCTCCATGTCTTCCACTATCATTCCATCTTTCAGACCTTGCATCAAGAGGTCTCCACGCTTTATATTTGCCTGTTCATTTCTTTGTAACTATGGCTATACAGCGTTTTTATATGTGCAGGGGTCGATGTAATTCTAGATGAATAATACTAGAAATAAAGATTCGATGCTTGAGCATAAAAAGAATACCCAGTGTGTAGTGGAGTCGGCCATGGGAGAATGGTAGAAAAGTCACCGGGTGCAAACAGCACGCGTGAACACATTGCTAGCGTGCTGGGCGATATTAGGTGAAGATAGGTAAACAGGAAGTGCTGAAGCGTAACTTCCTCCCGCTGTGGTGTCTCAGAGAGAGGCGCGAATGCATGTGTAGTGCGTTCAAGGATATGGGCAAGAAAACTGGGCGACTGCGGGTAGAAAGATAGAAAGGAAGAGAAAGGGAAAAGGATAGAGATAGAGATGGAGGTAGAAAAAGTAGGAAAGGAGAGTGAGAGAAGAGATGCAAAAACAATAGATGGGAGGGGGGGGGGGGTGAGTACCGAGTGAGTGGGGAGAGGAGAAGGGGAGAGCTCTGTACCCCTTTTTCTTCAATCACAATTTTAAAAAAGTCTTTTAAGGCCAATATCAGCTCAAGAGATGTCTCCATAGTTACTCTTTGGTTACATTACTGCATATTATTGCAGTCTACTGGGATGTTGATAGCTGTAAACAGATTTAATGTTTACTTACTCTATGTATACAAAGTCAGAACAGAGACAGAATGGAGGGGAAGAGAGTTAATATCAAGTTAAATGATTCACTACATTGGTTTGAGAATTATTTATCTATGAGAAAACAAAGAGTGCTTACTAATGGGGTCACATCTGGTACAAAACCTGTAAATTGTGGAGTGCCGCAAGGAACATCTCTAGGACCTTTATTGTTTAGTATATATGTGAATGATATTTATAAATGTACACCTAAATCTAAAATACAATTATTTGCTGATGATACGGTGATATATAATATAAAAGATAATTATAATAAACTTGGTTTAGAATTGCAATCTGAATTACAAAATGTTAGCTCTTGGTGTAAAGTTAATAAAATATCATTGAACATTGATAAATGTAAAATGATGAAAATTAACTCTGGTAATACTAAAAGATGTGATGGATTGAATGTGTATAAGTTTGGGGATCATATTATTACTCACACAAGTGAGTATACGTACTTGGGTCTGACTATTGATGAAAAATTGAATTTTAAATCACATTTGAAAAAGAAGTTATCTATAATACAACATAAAAGCAAAACATTATCAAGATCTAGACATATATTTACAGAAAAGATGTTTTTAAATCTGTACAAAGTGACAGTTCTCCCTCATATTGATTATGGGGATACAATTTATGATGGAACGAGTAATACAGCAATGTTAAAAAAATTACAAGTTATCCAGAATAATATTGTACGTAAAGCAAAATATTTAGATAATAGAACAAATGTTATAGAGTTATCAGAAGAATTAGGTTTACCTTTACTTGAAAAAAGAAGAGAGGCTCATCTGTTGGAGATGGCGTATAAGTTATCTATGATACAAGGGGAAAATGTTAATGATGATAAAAAAGAATTAAGATCAAATAAGGGAAGTAATAATAGAAAACTGAGAATTCCAATACCACACACTGAGAGAACTAAACGATCTTGCTTGTATAAAGCTCCTCTCTTGTGGAATGCAGATGAAAATGCATTTTTTGATGGTCACTATGTAGATGATTTATTAAATTTTCGTATATACCTTAAAAGGTCTTATATGAAAGGAAAAATGGAAGTATGAAGACAATACTGAGGAATAGTTTGTATAATATTGAAAACTGTATGAAAACTGCTATTCAAAATATGCTGTTGCATATTAAACTTGCTATATGGCAAATATAAAAATTCAAAATTCAGGCTAGTAAGACTTGTATGAAAACATGTATGAAAACATGAAAACATAGAATATATGATGGAATTTTATAACATTGTATAAAAGTAAATAAGAAGGTGAAAAGAGGACATTGTATTGTTTAATGGAAGAGGCGCATTATACCAGATTATTTATTTAAGATGTTTTTATTTGATTGTTATTGATGTAAATATGCTAAATTGTATTTATGGCCTTCATGGAAGAGCTGGGAAATCTCAGAACGTTGCAGCCTATTTCCACTGATGTAATTGTATTTAAAATGGAAATAAAAATATTTATATATATATAACAGTTATTGCCGAACCTTGATAGGCATATGACCACATGGTACAAACCCGCAAACCCGAATATAAGCATCATTACTTTATTCACGCCTTCTTTGACGATTTCCGAATGTTATTTTTAACAAGTAACCTGTAGAGATTGAGTTAAAGGGATTGACCAACGACAGCAGGATATACAAGATGTTACATTGGAATAGAGTATTGCTATATAGAGTGTATACATATAATGTGTTTATATCATACTCGCACTTCCCCATTGTAAGTGACATATCTGGGCCAGTATCATCATT
This sequence comes from Sthenelais limicola, assembly GCA_942159475.1. Classification (NCBI taxonomy): domain Eukaryota; kingdom Metazoa; phylum Annelida; class Polychaeta; order Phyllodocida; family Sigalionidae; genus Sthenelais; species Sthenelais limicola. The sequence continues at coordinate 60,855,078 of OW804097.1, read as the reverse complement.
GACTCCATATTTCATGTAAGATGAAACTCACTCAAACCTTACTACTGCATCTCATACTGAGACCTATACATCGGGTCATCCCTCTCTCTCTCCTCCCTCTCACTCTCTTCTCTCTCTCCCTTTCTCTAGTCATCCCTTTCTCTCCCTGTCTCCTCTCTCTCCCTTCCCTTCTCTCTCCTCTCCCGTTCTACCTCGCCCTCTTTCTTTCTTTATATATTAAGCAATTCCTATAGAACTCAGCTACCCAGTTTCCCCTAAACAATACATCCAATCCATTCATAGATACCGCAAGCTCTATATCTTATTGAAACATGCAATGCTTCATATGGATTTCACGAAGCTAATACAGCAAATGGAACATCAGAAAATCAATACAGACTCATACTCATGAACATGATATGATATAGATTGAAATATGTACAAGGGTGCAATTAAGTCGTCAGAAAATGAAAAATTCGTCTTTATCAAGCCACTAAATTAACCCAAATTTAAGACAAAAACGAGGTAAAGTTCAATATAGATAGAAATTGAACTAATGCAATACCAAATACTCAGCTATACCTGTCGTACAACCCTTTAAATATTTTTTAGTATAATTTAGCAGAATTTACTAAACGCGTAGAGCTGCATTTTCTGACGACCTGACCCATTGTACTTAAATATTTCAAATATTTCAAATAATTCAGCTTTTTTTCTAACATTCTATAAAACTCAGTAAACCGTCCCAGAGTATATTCCATTGTACCTAAGCTTATCCACACATGCATGGGAGAGAGAGGGAGAGAGAGAGAGAGCATAACACTAGTTTGCATGACCTTCGTTTATGTTTATTGAGGAAAAATTGCCCTAAAAAGAGAGCGATCATGTAAAGGAACGCTTCTATCGTTTTTGACAGAATAATTCCCCTCACAGCCACAATCCCTTTTCCATGGCAACCATTTTTGTAGGAATCGTGTTTTGCCGAGAATCATTTGTGTCCCTCCCTCCCAATGACAGCTCTTGAGACGTTGCCCCTTTTCTCTGTAATACGCATGCGCACGTCCCATTACCTGAACGAGGCTCATACATATAGCCTCAAACCGAGGACATGCCAATAAAGCCTTCAACCCTAATCAAGCACGTAGCCTCGAACCCATGACATGCATATAGCCTCCAAGACATGACATGTGACCATGCATCACAGGATGTTTAACATTCTACCCATAATTCCTCACATAATCTCGCCCGATCTCGCTGGTTCTCGCGAGGATCTATTGAGAGGTTACCTCCATGTGAGAGTGACAGGTTACTACTCCTGTCAGCGCATGTGCACACGCATGCGCTGTGAACACGAGTGTATTTAAACATGTTTAAAGTGTACAACGAGAACTGGATTAGAGCTCTCATACTGCATTCCTATAGTCATGGCAACGTGCAACTGGACACGTTTGGTATTTTGTAGATAGAACAAATTTCGCCTTTTAAGTAATGACGTCTATAGTATAGATAGAAGATATGCGTACATGTCCATCTCTCCTCACAGCATTCCATTATTTTTGCTTTTACACCTATCAATTTACCTTTTTAAGCCCTCCTCCTCGTTCTCCCTGCATGTCTTCTCCTCCCCCTCCCTCCTCTCTCTGTCTCTCTCTCACACACACTCTACTATTCCTTCTCTCTCGCACACACCCTGTCTTCCTCTCCTCCTAAGACTCTCTTTCTATCGCACCCTTTCTCTCCTCTCTTCCTTCTCTCCTCTCTTTCTTCTCTCTCCTCTCTTCCTTCTCTCTCGTCTCGTCCTTCACGCTCCTCTCTCTCCCTTCTCTCCTCTCTCTCCTCTCTTTTTTCTCTCCCATCCGGTCTCCTGCTTTACCTGTCACATACACACAACGCCACCTATAGTGCCCTCAGGACACCACTTCACACGATGCGACAATTACATTTCACAATTGATATAAATTTCCTCCAGAGAAAATACACGCGAGCCCTCCAGGCGAAGACAAGGCCCCCTCCCCCGGCCCCCACTTCTCCATACACTTCCAGGCGGACACCTAGACACCCCCCCCCCCCAACACACACAGACTTCTCCATCATATACCTCGTCGTCGCCTCGCTTCTCAGAAAGCGTCCATTGTTTGTGAATCGCGCGACTGTATGAGCAGAAATATCAATTACTCGCCGCCATGCTTTTAAGTGCTGAAGGCGCGTACACTATGTTCGTATCGCGCGTTTACTTGATTGATGTATATTGGCAACTGCTTTGATCTTCTCTCACGATTCATAACGCGCGTCCAATAATTTGAAGTCGCGCCATTTAATCACCTCTGGATGTGCTCGCAATTATTTATACATAAGTACACTTGTTTGTGATTGCACGCTCCCATTGTTGCTCACGCTTGGGTAAGTTAATAATTTGTAAATGCAAATAAAAATTAACTTCTGTCTTCAATTGATTGCGTCCGTGGTAAACAAATTGGCCTTCTGACTAGATGGCGGACATGTTTTGATTCTAATCTACTGCGGATTCATCTTCATTATGGGGAGGTAATGACAGAAGCAGAGCAGATAAACTGATTGAAAAATTACATCGATTATGTCTACAAGATAAAGTATTTTTGTTTCTGTTTGTGATTTGTTGTTTCCCACGTTTGTTTTTACCTCTTTCTTTCCTATCGTCCTCTCTCTCTTCTCTGTGTCCTCTCTCCTTCACTTTCCCTCCTATCACCTTTCATTCTTCGCTTCTCTCTCTTTCTGCCTCTTCCGTCCCTTATATCCTTTTCTGCTCTCTCATTTCTTCCTCCTGCTCTCTCTGTCTGTCTGTCTCTCACTTCCCACTGGCATCTATAAGCCTGCCCCATTCTGTACCTTATACCTTCATCCTCTATTCTCTCCATCTCCCCATTTTCTTCTCAATTAACCCTTTCGTCTGTCCTTTCTCTCTTTGCGTCGCATCCACTTTCCTCCTACCCTCCTCTCCCCCTCTGCCCCCTTGCATTCTTTTCCCTCTCCCGTCTACCTCTCCTCTTTCAGATACACTATCCTCTTCTCTCTCCCCTCCCGCTATCTCTTCTCCTTCTCCCACCATTACTTCTTCCGTTCTCCTTCTCTGTCCTATCTCTTATTTACTCCTCCCTGCCTCCTTTCTCTTCCGCCCTCTCTTTCTCTTCCTCCATCTACCCCCCCCCCCCCGACACACACACATACACACACTATAGTCCATGTTTCTACCTATCCAATCCTCAGCTCCCACCCGCTCGGGCCCCGCTCCCACCCCCGCCCCCTCCACCCCATATGCACATCATGCGCTACCGTCTATCCTACATGTATCTGTGACCATCCATGTGTGACATCACACCCCACTGCGCCCCCTCGTGTCCACCGGGCACCATGAAGCTGAATTAATGATAATTACTTCAACTACAACAAAAACAAATCATAAATCTCATCCTTCCCAACCAGCCTGCCTAACCTCCAGTATGCTGCATGGCCACTGTTACCATTCAGTCCACTGCAGCCATTCAGTCCAGGGTTATTGGAGGCAAAAGCATTATCTGACAGTATGGTAAGGCTTATATCGTGGCGCATAGAATATCACTTATAGCTGCATTCCAATCTAAATCAACCAAAAACTATCTTCCCCATTTGCTTCTTATTTCATTCTTTTTTATCTTTGCCGCAGTAGACATGAATAATTTGAAAAATAATTAAATTTTGCACCAAGGATGGGTTTGGAATGTATAAAACGCAAAATAGCAAATTTCAATTTTTGTAAAAATGATTTTTTTTTTGTACTTTTCAATTCAAGAATTGGTAAAAATGTCAAATTGAACATGTAATTATTCGATAGTTTAAATGTTCTCCCCCAACCAACATTAGCCTGTTTTGGACCTTGCCCAGAAGTCAATAAATTAATGCTGTCTCGTATGGTAGGGGACACACCAGGGACACCAGGCCCTAGTAACGCTTTTTGGGGCAGTTTTATACTCGCCAAAGTCTTACACAATTGATCCAAATAATATGACCTTGGGTGAAGGTCAAGACCATTCATTTCAAGGAATTATAATGTTAGATCCGAAAAATAATTATGAATTTGACCTGTCACCATCCTGTAGCTTCTGTCTTTTCGATAAGGCACATCAAACCCACCTGAAAAATATAAATAGAATTGTATTAGTTTTGACACATGCATTGGGGCAAAATATATTTCAACACAAAATATTCTAAAGTTTGTATATAATATTGTTTGAAATCTGCAGACAGTAGGACAGATCCGAATGGAAGATTCCACTAAATGTAGTGAAAAACATTACCAAACATCAAAATAAATTATGAAAAATCACAATAACAAAAACAATTTCAAAACAAATGTAACAATATGTTGCTGTCTGACATCCATTGGGAGACCCGAGTAATCACAAATGGGAAGAAAAGTTGGGGGTGGGGGAAACAATACATTAAATTCGATTCAATTTAAAGCTGCACTCTCAGCTAAGATCTTAAAGCTACAGATTTTGTACTTTTTGTTTCATTCTTTTCAAACCATCCAAAAGTCATTTTACCAGAATTCTGAAGGATTCTTTCCCATTGTATTTGCTACAATGCTTCATAAAGCTCCACATTTATATAATATTTCGCAAAATATATTAATGAAGTCACAATATGAGTGACTATGGTAAGATTATGTTTGTTGTAACAGCTGAGCATCCAGCTTTAACAAGGATCTCCCCAAACACTCCCTAAACTGATCCCCGAAATCATTATCATGTCAGAATATAAAATTTCCCAACCATTTTAACTTTAAATCCACCCTACAAACTACAAACTGGGAATATCTTTCACTTCAGAGATAAAGAGATGGCAAACTGCAATTTAGCGATTAGGAAATGTAAAAATGTAAAAATTTGATAGGTTGGTGGATCTAAAGGCATGCCATCCGCTCATCGCCTTTATCTCTGGGATGCATGACATTCTAATGCTTGTCTGAAAATACAGAAAATGATAAATCTCTTCCTCTTTACTTAATTTTGTATCTTTGTGTTCGTGAATGGAGGTTTTAATTATGCATAAAACAATTTCCATAATGCCAACGACCGGCACAGAATGTACTGCAAAGAGGGAAGGAAAGTTTTGTATTGTTGAAAAAAATAAGGTTTTCATGTCAAGTGTTCATGCTTTCCATAGGTGAATAGCATGTCCGCCATTTTGAACATATCTTGATTCGCATGGAATTATGGGACTTGTATTAAGTCAAAGCCATTGAGATCAATCCACATTCAGTGTATATATAATCTTTGTCAACGTTAGAATGCAAATAGTTATTGGTTTTATATATGGAATTATCATGCAATAGAGAACTTGCATGTCCATCATTTGAATCTTAATTTTAATCTTAGGCAAGGAATTATGGAAGTTGTATGTCAGTGTAAAATCTATGGAAAACATGTTATCTTCAGTATGGGATATTGAACAGTGATTCCATGTCACAGTCCATGTGTTATGCATGTTTCAATAACACAAGCCTCCATCCTCCCCATAATCTATTTTGTTGTTATAGATCATTTATACAAGCTATGGTATTGGTGGACGCCTTCTAGCAATCCTTTTTTTCTTATTAAACTGTTACTAAAAATGTGCATGTTAGTACGGTATGTACTGTAACAATCATGCCAAGTGGCACATGCAAATCCCGTATTGGATTCCATATAACATGTTCTCGGGGAATACACAGTTCATAATTTGGATAAAAATGTTGTTTAGTATCTGTGTCAATTTTGAACCAAATCTATCCTAGCAGACACTGTAACAAATTTCCTATTGTCACACACATATTTTTAAATTGATTTTGTTTTGTAAAATTGGTAAGATTTTGGAACAAAAGGCAACAAGTGGTCAACTAATGAGATACAAATGATGCAGATTCATCATCACCAGCATCCGTGACGTCATAAATCAGAGCGGTCAAGTGGTTGCTGAGGGTACCAACAAGTGATGACCATTACCACAGCAGGGTGTGGTCATTAATTAACAACTATGGGGGGGTGGGGGGGGTGCCCTGGTCAAGGGGGCGAACCAGATTCAATTAACAGCAGGCTAGGCGTGTGCTAATATGACAAAGCACTTCCCTCTACTTAGTGGTTAGAGTAGACTAAGGTCAGAGCCTATAGCATTAGATCAAATAAATAAATTGTTTTTCCATTAAGGAAAGCATTTTGTATGCATTGCAGGCCAGGCTTCTACTAATATGACAAAGCACTTCCTATACTTAGAGCTTAGAGTACTCCAAGGTCAGATCAAATAAGTAAAATGCTTTTCCATTCAGGAAAGCGTTTTAAATCCACTGTATGAGGGCAAAAATTGAACCTGACCAAATCTGTGCAATTTTTCCAATGTTACCAATTTCTATCACACAACTGGGAAGACAATTCCCCTTTATTTACCTTCCGTCTATCTATCATAGAATGAACCTTTATTCAACACTTATTATTACCGTAGACCAATGACTATAGTATGTATCCATGTACTGTTATGTGTCTGAAATAACACCAGCTCCTTTACAGCCATGCGTCCAATATGTAGCATTCTGATAATGTAATAAGTACCAATTGACAAAAAATGACAATTAGAGAAATATTTCACACACGTTCACATTAAAAAAGTGTATTTTCCTGAAATTATTTTTTTAACAAACGAACAACTAATACAAAGTGATCACAAATTATAATTCCCTCACTCATTCTGAGTGATATTTATCATTATTTTTGTTTTAATGGAGAGAGAAATCCGATGTTATATGAAACACAAAATCTCCACTAAATATCCTATTCTACTGTAATTGATAAAGACGGCCATGGACATTGAATAGACATTCAGAATTAGATGACCCTAAGTTTCTATGACAACAGATTTTTTCCCGCTGTGACCAACTGCTCAGCTGCAGCCAGCGTCCCTGCCTCGAGGCTAAACAGCCTCGCTTTCACACTTCAAAGCGTTCAAAGTGAGCTTAAATATCCTCATTCAGGGCCCCAAGGTGAAGGTGATGATAGGGGTCAGGGGTAGAGGGGGAGGGGGGCGGTGCCTTAGGGGTAGTTGGGGGAGGGGAGGGTAGAATAAAGGGTAAAAAAGGAGAGGGTGTTTAGGTCTCTATGGTGAAGTGAGGGTGAAAGATGAAAAGGAGAATGAAGTGCATCAATAGATGAACCACAAAGGTTTTTTTATATTGTCATTGCTTCATAGGAATTTTGCTTTCCTGGACTTACATTAGTTATTCTGCATGGGTTAGTGGTTTAAGGATCATTACATTTAAGTGCAAGAAGTAATACTTTGCTGGGAGTTAATATTTTTGTCGTTTTAGCGAATCCCTGAAAAAATTAAAAACTGAATGGTCAGAACTGAGGTGAAAAAGTGTGACAGGAAAAAGGGAAGGGGTGGCATCCTAGAGAGAGAATAGGAATTGAAAATATGTAAGGATAGAGGATGAAGTGGGGAGGGGAGGGGAGAAAGAGGGGCACGGCAGAGTATAGATAAGGCGATATATATACAAATAGAAGGGAGACAGAAAGAGAGGAGGAGACTGGAAAGAGGGACGAGAGAGAAACAGGGGAGAGAGAGAAGCGTGAGGGGGTGAGAGAGAGCACAGAGAGAAGAAGAGAAGGATACAAATGAAAAGATGAGAGTTACACAGGAGAAAGTGGCAGGCAGTGAGGAGAGACAAATATAACAAGGGACAAGACACATGGTGAGGTGGATGTGATTTGACGTTATAATTGAGGCGTGACGGGGCGGTGTAGTAGATATGGGTACAGGAGACCTTATTAACCAGGCAATGAACAATGCAGGACATCATGCAGAAACCCTGATAAATTATATCAGTGCAGCCCAGGCAGACACGTGCAGCACACTCATACACAGAAATACAAGTCAGACATTCTCTTTTCCCCCTCCCCCTGCCTCTCTCCTTCTCCGCCTCTCTCCTCTTCTCCTTCTTTTCTCCGTCTCCCTCCTTCTCTCTCTCTTTCCCTCTCTTCTTCTCCTTTATGTCTCCTCTCTCTCCCTTTCTCTCTCCTCTCCCACTCATAGATGTCTCTTCCTCATCCCTCTTTCTCATATATATCTCCCTCTCTCTCACCTCCTTCCCTCCCTTTGCTTTGTCGCCTCTTATTCCCCCTTCCCTCTCCTCTCCTTCTCCCCTTCCCTCTCTTCTCATTCTCTTACTCCCGAGTCTCTCTCCCATCTTTTTTCTCTTCTCCTCCTCTCTCCCTCTACTCTCCCACTCTTCCTTCTCATTCTCTCTCCCCCTCTCTGTCTCCCCCTCTCTGTCTCCCTCCTCTCTCTCTCTTCTCCCTCCCTCTCTTTGTCTCTCTCTCTTCTTCTCCCTGTCTCCTCTCTCCCCCTATCCTCTCTCTCCATTTCTCTCTCCTCTCCCTGTTATGTCTCTTCCTCACTCCCTCTCTCCAACCCTCATATGTCTGTCTCCCTCTCTCTCTCTCCCTCCCCTCGGTCTCACCCCTCTCCCTCACCTCCTTTCCTCGCTTTTCTTTGTCACCTCCCTCTCCCCTTTCATCTCCTACCCTTTCTCCTACTCCTCTCTCTGTTATCTCCTCCTCTCTCTATCCCTCTACTCCCCCTTTTTCTCCCCTTTTCGTTCCCCCTCTCCCTCTCAATATTTAAACAAAGCTATTCATATTAATCCTACGACTGCCCTGTCAATACCAGAGCATTGGATATCTCCAGTCAGTCAATAGCCGAGCTCCTTAGACTCTGCGGCAATATCCGGATCGGTTGGATCTCCCTCAACACTGATTAGCTTAATTAAAGAAGGATTAATTAGTTAAAATAATCTGTTAATTACAGGGAGACAACAATGGTCATGGGGAATTGAAGAAACCTGATAGCCACTTGGGCAATCTCGTTAGATTAATTTGTTTTACATTTGAATATTTTAGAAATCTGTTACCAAAATCTCATCACTGTCAGATTTGAGGAAGCCAAGGATTCAAAGGAGTCTTGTTTTAAATTTCTCCAGATTTGTCTTGGTTGAGGAATCATAGTCTCATAATCTTATTCTTATAGTCTGTGATTATGAGACTATCCCTCTACGTAGTATAGGTAGGAGGAGGAACAGGTGGATGGAATGGAAGAGGAGGAGATGTGCGTACAACAACAAGATTGTAAAGAAATGTAAATTGCTTGAACGCAGATCAATAAGAACAGAATATAATACATACGGCAGATGTTCTCCCCACCCATACCCTTTCTATACCCCTTGTCCACACCCATCCCTCCAACTCTCCACCACTCTTTATCTAACCCTCTCTCGCTGTTACCTCCACACACGACCAACACCTTGTACCGCCCCAGGGTTAAGATGATATATCACAATCTGTGCTAACTTACTATTCAGTATTAAAACTATAGCTTCCCCTTTCCTTCCTTTCCATCCTTACTCTCACCCTCCTTGCTCTACCACGTACTCACAACAGCTAAGGGTGTTGGGGAGGCTAATATATTTAATATTTGTGAACTTATATTCAAATTCATTCAATGTCAAAACCATTAACACCAGCCCCCACCCCCTCCCACCACACACACACACACAAAACACACATAACACCTTGTACTGCCACAAGGATATAAATTATATACGGTATCAGAATCTGTGCTAACCATTCATTATAAATTTGTCTCTATGGGTCCAATCCTAAACAACCAATGTCATATTGGTTGTACAATCCTGAACACCTAACGCCATATTGGTTGTACAATCCTGAACAGCCAATGTCATATTGGTTGTACAATCCTGAACAACCAGTGGCATATCGGTTTCACAATCCTGAACAACCAGTGTAATATTGGTTGCACAATCCTGAACAACCAGTGTAATATTGGTTGTACAATCCTGAACAACCAGTGTAATATTGGTTGCACAATCCTAAACAACCAGTGTAATATTGGTTGGACTATTCTGAGCAACCAGTGTAATATTGGTTGCACAATCCTGAACAACCAGTGTAATATTGGTTGCACAATCCTGAACAACCAGTGTAATATTGGTTGTACAACACTAAACAACCAGTGTAATATTGGTTGTACAATTCTGAGCAACCAGTGTCATATTGGTTGTACAATCCTGAGCAACTAGTGTAATATTGGTTGTACAATCCTGAGCAACCAGTGTAATATTGGTTGTACAATCCTGAACAACCAGTGTCATATCGGTTGTACAATTCTGAGCAACCAGTGACAGTGTAATATTGGTTGTACAATCCTGAACAACCAGTGTAATATTGGTTGTACAATTCTGAGCAACCAGTGTCATATTGGTTGTACAATTCTGAGCAACCAGTGTCATATTGGTTGTACAATCCTGAGCAACTAGTGTAATATTGGTTTACAATCCTGAGCAACCAGTGTAATATTGGTTGCACAATCCTGAGCAACCAGTGTAATATTGGTTGTACAATTCTGAGCAACCAGTGTAATATTGGTTGTACAATCCTGAACAACCAGTGTCATATCGGTTGTACAATTCTGAGCAACCAGTGTAATATTGGTTGTACAATCCTGAACAACCAGTGTAATATTGGTTGCACAATCCTGAACAACCAGTGTAATATTGGTTGCACAATCCTGAACAACCAGTGTAATATTGGTTGTACAATCCTGAGCAACCAGTGTAATATTGGTTGTACAATTCTGAACAACCAATGTCATATAGGGCGTGTAAGTAGTCCACGGCAGCGACTTTTTGAGTCACGCTACTGTAGCAGTTTCATGACGTCATGTGGACATGTCACGAAAATCCCATAGCCCCAACGTTACCGCAATATTAAATCTCTGTTCTTTCAATGATCATATAGTTTTAGGAGTTCTCACTGACATAATTATATCCATCTTTAGAGGCAAACGATTTCAACTATAGCCTTCATAACCGTCAAACCGTTACTGAGGCGATGTATAGAGTGATTATTTATCGCCCCAATGCTAACTCTATGGGGATTATTTACTTCCGGTCCACACATCGGTACAACTACGCGACTAATTTTCATTAATTTGCGCTCCACCGCCATGACACTTACGCACTCTATTGGTTGTACAATTCTGAGCAACCAGTGTAATATTGGCTGTACAATCATATACACACAGCTGATACATATGGCGTACTACATCTATTACGCAGTAAGTAAGTAATTAAGCAATGGTAAATTAGGGGACGAAAATTGGAAGATAAAAAGAAATTAAAAATATATAAATGGGGTACATCAGCCATTTTTTTCTTTTTAGTACTGTTCATTTCTCGACAATTTCACAAACTTTTGTATGTATCATGTGAGAAAACTATACCCTTCCCCACTCTATCTTACACCGCCTCCCCTCACTCTTACACCGCTACCCCCACCCCTCACATAACACCTTGTACCACCCCAGGGGTAAGGATGATATATCAGAATCTGTGCTAACCATTCACTATTAAAACCATAGATTCCCTGCCTCAGGGCTTCTCGGGGATACAAAGAGCTACTTTAGCCTTGGCCATTGACCAAGAAAATTTATATCTTTACACACCAAATTATGGAATATAAAAATCTAGTTCATCATCTAAGATTAAACTTCAAACGAAAATGTATCTTACTGACTTTTAAGGAATGATTCCAGTTAAAAACACCAAAAACGCAATCACACAACGATACTGAAAAGTATTTAGTTTAGGCTGGAAACTTGTATAATTTTATTTATTTATTTATTTATTATTTTATTTCAGGAGATCACAAAAGTTATGAGTCAGGAAGCATTCCCTACTGGACATAATACACTTTATCAAGTTAAATAGTATTAATGTTTAATAGAAATACTATCATCATTTGTCTATAATATTTGAAACAATTTGTACAAACAATGTGTACAAATAAAACAAAAACAAAGGTTTATATTTCAATATTTTTCTATGCTAGGGGCATCTAATAAATAGTGAATGGAACTAGCTATGCAATTTCGTGCAATGAATATTCGATTACTAGCACCTCGTTCTAATCTCTTTATTTACGACATTTTACCAACTTTACTCATGTTATGTAATGTTATGTTATGAATTTATCAATATACTTGCTTTTCACAAAATGAGTCAAATGTAAGACTCTGACCTATAGGTGATGCCTCATGTACACAGTGTAGTGGTTGGTATAGTAACAGATGTGAAGGTGTGAATGGGGTGTGAAAGTGCGCCACTAAGTGTTGACTTTAGACACTACCGTGTGAATACACCTCCATAAATCAACACCTCTGTTTTCAATATTTACCTGAAATTTTATATTTCCTCAGATTTTTTTCTCGCTCAACATTTTGTTTCAATAGTGTAACATCTGTCCCCAAACACTTTGAGGGTAACAAATAAATAGAGTAGGGTGCTATAAATTATGTACTGGAGTCTGAATGAAATTATTTTTTCATGTTGTGAAGGTTCGTAGAACAGTTATAACATAATGAGTTAGGCACAAAGTGGTAAATATTCTGCATCTGAGTATATTTGGTGATTGTGTTGAATTAAACAAATCTCATTCGATTATGTTGAACTGTACTTTGAACTTTTTTTTGTTGCCTTAATTTTGGGTTATTTGAGACGATTGGTGAAGGCGAATTGTGCATTTCTTGGTTATCTGACCCATATACAAAACTAAAGCAACGAATAACCTCCCTCCCCACCACCCCCTGCCTTTCATTAAAGAGCATTATCTCACTCTATCTGGCATTCTCAGTCCACAAAGAGGGATATCAGTCAGATTGCTCACTCGTATTTAGCAACAACAACAGCGGATGAAGGCGAGCACATTAACACACTCTAACCAGGCACCTGGTCGCACTCTATACACCCCTCCCCCCCCCCTCCTCCCCCACCTACCCATCCATCAGTGTACAGGCCAGATATCATTACAATAAGGGTGTTTGCCCCAACCCATGCAGCACCTGCCCGTAACAGACTACTGAGGTATTGAAGGTACAATAGGAGGTATTTATTTAATAAAATTACAATAAATAAATAGAATATTGTCTGAGAAATGTGGGTGCTATATGCTTTTTTTTAAAACTTAGAATGTTTATACAATAAATCAAATCATATTACGAGTAGCCAAGTACAATGAAGATACATGGCCATTTCGCAAATCAGTTTTAACCTTGACATGGACTCACGGGTATTCAGTGCTGAATTATATATAGTTATGTATATACTATTGTATGTTAAGTGAGGAGTTTCTGTACAATTTTCCTTTGAACACTTGAAAATATCATTGATCGTATGATAGGGCGTTCTATTGTATTGTATTGTATTGTAAAATTGTTTATTTTTCAAGTGAATATATACATAAGTATGAAGGTTGACAAAGAGGGCAACTTCTCGAGTTACACCAGCTCTTTCAGCCGTTAGCTTAGATAAAAAATAAATACCAAAAAAAGATTATTACATGAAAGTAAACTAGAACTACAAGATGTTTATTAAGGAGCACCTAAGAGCGAAGTAAAATTATATGGTTGCCTTCTCTCTCCCTTTCCTCTATTCTCTCCCCCACTCTCTCTATCTTATTCTTTCTGTGTCCTCTCTCTCCCCTGCCCCTCTAGAGCTGTCCGTGCTCCCTCTCTACCATCCCCTCCTCTCTTTCCCTCCCCCTCTCTCTGTTCTCTTTCCCTTCCTCCTCCTCTCTCTCTCTGTTTTCTCTCCCCTCTACCTCATCTCTCACCTTCCCCCTCTCTGTTTTCTCCCCCTCTCTCTCTCTCACGGTGTCCCCTTTCTCCTTCCTCCCTTCTATCCCCTTTCTCCTTCTCGCTCGCTTCCACCCCTCCCCTCTCTCTCTCCCTCTCCCTTGCCCCTCTCCTTCTCATAACTCTTTACACCAGACCCAGATCAACTCTCCCATATACCCCTGTAAGCCTTATCCCTCTCCCCCACCTCCACCCTTAACCCTCTAAACCCCAGTTGGCCACACAAAGCCTTAAGTAAATATGGCTACAGTAAAGTGGCGCGTGCCCTGAACATGAAGTGGGCGGCAGAGATGGCTCAGGTGGTGAGTGGAGTGCCCGCCACTAAGTGCTTGTTTACAGGTACTGGGTTCGATTCCAGCACCTGGTGTTTGAGTGGCGGGGAAAGGGGAGGGGTGGGGGTGGGAAGTGCCAAAAGGAGGGTGGGGGAAGGGCTAACATACCCTTATTTATAACTCAGAGAGAAAATATCGGGGGGGGGGGGGGGGGGGGGCGAAGGCAGGGGTAAGGGAAGTGCAGACAGGAGGGAGTGGAAGGGGCTAAACATACACTTTTTTACATCTGCCCTCAGAGAAAATGTCTTTATCTATCCTAAGGGGGAGAGAAAGGGAAGAGAGGAGAGAGAGGAAAAGGTAGAGGGAAGTGAGATACATTTAACATAACCTTCATTAGTATGGGCAGGGGTAAGGGAAGTGCAGAAAGGAGGGAGGGGAAAGAGCTAATATACCTCTTTTTAGATCTGCCCACATAGAAAATATCGATTCTATTCCAGTACCACTTTGCAGCCCTAGTAGTTTATTTGTCACTAGGCCAATTTTGTTAATTAGATTTTCACTTAGTTATATTATAGTGTACACTAGAGTACAGTCACCCATTTGCAATGTATTTGGCACAAGACCAATACCTTTAATGGGTGATGTCAGAAAATGTACATTTCGCCTTCACAAATCCTCCCAAATATGCACAAGTATGCACGAAATACAGTTTAACATCTGGTGTGTGAGTGGTTATTATATTTATTTTTATTCTGATTCGAACAGTTACATAATTCAGAACGGGACGCCAGCCTCTCAAATCAAATTTGAGGTCTTCCTGGGGTATCCTCAGTTAATAATACCTGTTATTAATTACTAGATATTAAGTTGTACATAATTCTATCCGATTCAAGATCAATACTGGAGTTTACAAATAACAAGAACCCAAGCCAAGCCCATTCTTCGATGTCTTACTTCTGTATTACAATTATGGTTACGACAGTTTTCTGTCTGGTAATAGTATTTAATAATATTATTCCGACTTGTGCTGAGTTGTTAAAGTTCAGAGTTCAATGTCAGTGTCCTGTCGGTTTATAGTTTGAGATCTTTTATCACCGTTCATTATTTATATCATTATATTATTGTGAGGAATGGTGAAGGGTGGGGGTTGGAGGGAGAGGGGTAAGGGAAGTGCAGAAAGGGGGAAGGGCAGTTTTCAATATATTCTTTCCTATATTAAAATGAATAGCATAAAGCACATGCATGAACATTAAAAAATATTATTAAACATTATCAGTGTTATGCAGCAAGACAGGGATATGTAATATGCTATTCTACCTGGCGCTGTATGTAAATGTGAACTTGTGTCTAGGTAGACACTAGTCAAAACTAACTGATGCATCTATAAGGAAGTTTTCCTCCAATTCGGGCTTTGGGTCCCCTTCCTCAGGGAATGGAGAAATTACAAGTCAAATGTCCAGACGAGTTTCACTAGATTTCTTTCACGAAAGCTTACATTATAATTTTAGGAGTGAATATGAAAATATCTATGGGTGACATACACAAGTGTTGTACACGGTATAATGTGTACACGAGAACATTATTTACTTGAAAGAATTTAATGACCTAGCGATATATTCTTTCTAGGATTATTACAAAAACAATGAAATGCAGTAACATGAAAAATACAAAGGGACAGATCAGTCATCAATATAACTGATTACAATATTTTAATTTGATTTCCACACACGACCTTGGCGTAGGAATCTCCCATGATCAAAAGTAGGTCCTGAGGGGACCTACTTTTTCAAAGCGGGGCAATATGTGACAAGGGCGGCAGTTGTTGGTGAGGTCTACCATTTCAATTCATGTTCACTGAGGCGGAAAATCTCGAGGGGGAGAACAAAGGGGAGAAACGCACGACGGACGCGCCATCCAGGTTCAAAATGACTCATCTGGATTGCCATGGAAACGCGCATCACAAGGTATTATCATTTTGATCTTTTATAAAGTCAAGCCAGGCGGAAGGATACCGGGATCCAGGTGCGAGCTGGTATCTGACCTTTGACCTTGGGACAAGGAGAGGTGGAGGATGAGGATGGGGGAAAGCTTTCAAAGTTATTAGAATGGGAATTCTTTTTTTATTTAAGAAAAAAATAAATAAAATAATCAATAGATTGGTGTAGGGAGGATGTCAAAGAATGTGTGGGTTTTTTTCTAAAGAGCTTTGAAAAATAAAATAAAACAAAGTGGTACCTCTCTTTTTAGTCTTTTTTCAAACAGAGGCAATGTGATTACTGTTGTCATCTATTAACTTAAAATTTTAAAAATGTGACACAAAGGAATACAGCTTTGTAAGGTTGTATTCCCATGAATCATGGCTCAAAACAGGTACAAAAATAAATTTTAGAAATAAATAGTGTTCACTGCTTACATGTATACTCTTAATTTTAGGAGAGGCATATAGTTGTGCTTGTCACATCATATCTAAAGTTTTAGAATTTGTCCCATAAAGCAAACCTGATGCCATCGTAAGTCAGCTATGTCTCATGGGGAATCACCTGGATATATGGGATGGGCCGACTGTCACATAGATCAAGAAATTTCTAAACTTCTGTGGGGAACTATACTATGTAACTAGTACAGAGAGAAACCAAGGGAGTTTATATAGTTTAGGATCTTTAGTGGATAAACCAATACTACATTACAGAAGAAATATATATCAAATCATAAAAAGCAATACATATTCTAAACACTGTTATAACAAAAATTCTACGACATTTTTGTTAAATATCTTTGTCTATTTTTAATTTGGATTTTTATTATTTTTTGTTTAAAGAAACAATGACCAAAACTGAAAATGAAATTATTTTCTAAGAACGACTATGTAATGGTTGCGTTAGATATTGTCTATCTTCATGGATATTATAATGGATAGTAAGCATGGGAATAGATCAAGTTGTTTGTCTTAAGATGTTATCTCCCTAATTTGTGGTTTTAGTATTAGTCAAGGCATGCAGTGGAGGACCTGGTCATAATATCAACTGTGCATCAGCCTATTGCCATGTAACTGTCGTGATGACAATAAAAGAATTCCTACACTGAATTCTAGTATTTAGAAATTCCCCTAACCCAGTCCCCTCCAGTAACTCCCTCACATATACACCGAGTTGACCTGTTGAGTGCACTATGATCAACTGCTCTGGGTGTTTTATTTTAATCACTTTTAATTTGTTTAAGCTTTGGAGGAATAATTTGTGTAAGTATGGGGTGTGAGAGTGCAGGCTGAATCATGCTATTAATATGTAATCACAGGGAGAGAGGATGGGCGGGGATGGAGGTGAGGAGAGGTAGAGAAGTGAGAGCATGGGCGGGGGAGGAGAGGGAGAAGATATAGAAAGGTGACAGAGAGGAAGAGAGGGAGAAGAAAGTGGAGAGAGAGGGAGAGAGATTGGAGAGAGGAGACAGAGAGAGAGAGAAACAAGTGACAATCTTCTGACGAAAGATAATGTTAGCTCGTCAAATATAATTATGAGTATAGCCATTTAAAATTACATGTCGGGAACAAGTGACAATTATAATAATTTGGAATATTTTTTACAGAAAATCTCTGGTCAGAAACAAGTTAAAAATGAAAAATGTCAGTTCTGTATATTCTCAAGATATTATTACAACACTTGGACTAGGTCTAGAATCATGAAATCAATGGAAAATACTAAAATAATAATTTCATGATAATGCTTGAACTAGTTCCTGAATAATAATATTTCCTTGCTGACCAAACAGCTTTTCAAAATTGGGGTAAAGTAAATTTCAATGACATTTCCCAAAATACCCATTTGGAACCGTTTCATGAGAATCCACCATATTCTGCATTGCATTGATTCTAGCAATCTGTTTGGTTAGGTTGAACTTTATTTTCATCTGAGTTTGAGATATTTGAGAGGATTGGTGAAGGTGAATTGTACATTTTCTGACGATCTGACCCACACATAATATACCCTAGCCCTAGGCCTATGTGAATCGAACCTTGCAATAATTACACAATATTACAGATTCTAAGTTCATGTATAGACAAATCAACGGTCAGATACGGGTCAGATTTTCAGAAAATGTACAATTAGCAGCTGTACACATTTCGTAAATTCTGCCAAATTAGACTGCAATTTGGTCAATACTAGGTATATTTGAGTATATTCGGCATTGCATTGATTCTAGCAATATGTTTGGTTATGTTGAACTGTATTTTGAACTTTATTGTCATCTGAAATTTGGGTTATTTGAGAGGAATGGAGAAGGTGGATTGTACATTTTCTGAAAATCTGACCCATACATAGCCTGCCAATTCAATTGCTCATTTCCCTAAATTGTTCACTACTTTTCATCTCATATAGCTACATTCCCGCAATGCTATAACCCTGATGGGACGTCCCCCCGTTTAGTAGAGAAAATTAAAGAGAAATTAAAAAAGAATTAAATCAACATGACATATCATTCAACGAGGCTCATAAGAGTTTACCTACTATAGCCTATACATTAGCAGATTTCTAGCGATTTCAACCATATTTGTTCATTTTCTAACAGAATTACGCAGTTGATTTCATCACCGTTTTTGTAAGGTTCCGCTGCTTGCGATTAGCCGTGTAATGATTAACCAACGACTGAATATAAATGCTTGATCGTTTAATCTAACCTTGTTTTCAACCTCATATGCCAGGATTGTGTAAAATCATTCAAAGCGCTCAGAAAGCCTGTTGATGTTAGTTCGACAGAATGTGTAATGATTAACCATCGGCTGAAAATAAATATATGAACGTCTAAGCTAAGCTTGTCATATTAAATCTAACCAACCTTTTTATTAGTTAGGCTTGTTATACGATTTCACCGATCGCACATGCTGCCGCCGCCATGTTTCCGATTTGTTTCTGGTCA
The DNA here is from genome assembly GCA_942159475.1 of Sthenelais limicola. NCBI lineage: Eukaryota > Metazoa > Annelida > Polychaeta > Phyllodocida > Sigalionidae > Sthenelais > Sthenelais limicola. The sequence continues at coordinate 60,836,167 of OW804097.1, read as the reverse complement.
CTGACACAATAATATCCATATAATCTGCGTAAATCAGTCATGTCGACTTCAAATACTATCCCAAACATTAGTTTATGAACATATTAACGTGTGGCGATATTCCTTTCGGTGGAAATATCACGATTTCACCACCTCGTCGGAAGCCATGCTTCTGCCTCCATGTTATTTTCTGGTCATGTACACAAGGGGCCTTGTCAGGCTTAGCGCGCCGATCGCTTATAGCAACGATAATAAGAAAAACAATATGACACGGAAGCCATAATGATTAACCATCGACTGAATATAAATGACTGAACGTCTAATCTAACCTTGTTTTCAACCTCATATGCCAGGATTATTGTGTAAAATCATTGGTTTGTTCTAAAAAACGCATCAAATGTTGACACGAGTGGGATCGCTATGGCTATGCTATGGCCGGCAACGGCAACAAACATCACCACGGAGATTCCCTTAAAAACGCTTAAAATCGCATTATCGAAAGGAAATAAGTATTTAAAACTCTAAGTAAAACATGTATAGAAGCAATCCAATAAATGATTATTGTCAAAAGTCTTCGAAACGTTCATAATTCAGAGTTTATTTCAATGATCTGGCCCGACCAGTGATATACGGTAGAAATCGATTCGCGCATGCGCGTCAAAATTTGCTCTTCCGGTTTGTTAGGTCACCAGCCGTTCCCTATAGAGGGCGTTGATGGCTAACGACTACTTTATACAGAATTATGATTTCGATTCAGCCAAAAATGTCCGATTTACCAGTAGTTATGCCACATTTATGCTATTTTCATGTTACACAATATGTATTTATGTATGTTATATTTGAATACATGTAATATTTTAAGTTTAAATATCATATATCCGAGAAAAGTAGAGACACCATTTCTTTGATTGGATCAGCATAGGTGACTATATAACAACCTCAGGCATATAGCTGTATTGGGTTGGTAGCAGTGGTGGGCTCTCCCAAGCACCACCACTCGGGATGACGCGGGTCACCACGGGCATCCTGAGAGCGAGAGGGAGAGGGAGAGCGAGAGGAGGGAGAGCGAGAGCGAGAGCAGGGAGAGGGAGGAGCGAGAGGAGGAGGAGGAGGAGGAGGAGCGAGAGGAGGAGGAGGAGGAGCGGGAGGGAGGAGGAGAGGAGGAGGAGCGGGTGAGGCGCCAGTCTGGAAATCGGGAATTTGAGCACGTAAATTGGAAGGTGAGGAGGGCTGGAGGAGGAGGCAGGGCAGGCCGGCAAGTGGCACAATTGCCGGGACAAGGTCCGAGAGGCAAAGTAATTATAGTAGTTAGCTCGTTCAAACGAGCTAACAAAAAGAGGGGGAGATGTGAGAGAGGGAAATGTGAGAGGAACGAGAGATGGTAGAGGGAAAGGAGGGAGATGGGAGAGAGGGAGAGGAGGAGAGAGAGGAGGGAGGGACAGGGGAGATGAAGCTGGGAGAAGGGAGGTGTGAGGGGAGGAGAGAGAGGCAGAGAGGGGGTGAGGCAGAGAGAATAGATAATGTGGAATGTGGGGATAGACAGAGTAGAGAGTAGAAAGAGGGAGAGAGGGGATCGAGAGAGATAAAGAGAAGAGAAGAGGGATGTGGGAGTGGGGGGGGGAGAAGGAGAGGAGAGGAGAGACAGAGGAGAGACAGAACGAGGGAGAGGGAACACGAGCGTCGGAGAGAGGCAGGGAGAAGAAGGACGAGGGACAAGAGACACGGAGAGAGAAGAGTTAAGTGCACTGTCAGGTGCAGTATTATTACAGTCTCAAAGCACACAAGTACATGTATTGTAAATGTAGCCCATTTGTGAGTAACTACACATGCATGACTGGCCCTACATAGTACAACAGACGGGGCAGGAGGAGAGCTTGTCGCTAAAAGCACATTAGCACTACATTACAAGTATTTAGCTTAATACAACTATTGACTCGCCAGAAGTAGGCTTTATGGATCAGGTCTTCAGAAAATCTACAATCAGCAGCTCTACACATTTATTAGATTCTGCTATCTAAATTCTGCTGAAATAGATAAATACTAGGCAAATACTAGGCATATCTGAGTATATTTGGTATTGTGTTGATTTAGGAAATCTACTTGGATATATATGTTGAACTGCATTTTGAACCTCATTTTTCCTCAAATTTGAGTCAATTAAGAGGATTTGTGAAGGCAATTTGTACATTTCCAGACGACTCGACCCACATGAAGTACACAAAGTGTAGAGATCAGTACACTTGAAAGAGGTCTACGCTACGAAATGATGTACATGCATTAAGATAGGAGGAGCTCTGCACTTATAGAACCAGCTCAACATCAACAACAATGATAAATTATATCTGAGTATATTTCATCGTTTTCCTTTAAATAAATCTGCTCTGTTATGTGAAACTGTATTTTGACCCTAGTTTTTGTACTTAATTGAGGTTTTTTGGGGAGGATTGATGAAGGCTAATTGTACATTTACTGACACACTCACCCATTTTTATGCTTCATAGAGTTTTTACCTTCTTTAGATGTCTCCTAAGTCTAAGCATCATACTTCTTTTTAAGTTTATAGTGAATCGCAATCAGGCCCGCTGTTTAACAATTTATATTTAGAGAGTGACATATTCATAATGAACTAATAGTAAAAGGTACTGTTTGTAGTGTATGAGTCTTTGTGCCTTTGTGTTGTGAATGTAAATTGCCATCTAATTCATAAACTCACATTTTAAATATAAATATAATATACAAATCTATGATAATAAGTTATATGATATGAGTTGGTGCATTAACAATTAAAAATCTGTCTACTGAACTTACCCAATCTCATTATACTAATATATTGATGCTAAAACTTTTAACAACTTGAAACACTAAATGTTTAAAGCTATTTTGGCAGCAAACTCATTTTGCTATACATAAAATGCTACACACATCATAAAAGCTGGAATTATGATGCGGCAACATTGAATGCTCCCTCTCTCTGCCTTAATCATGGTAAATGTCTAATAATGATAGACACTGAGCACTTCCCTAGCCTCCCCCGCCTCCAAATATGTCATTCCACACAGCGGGACCATGAGCGATATTACCTACTCATTACACCCATTATCGCTCAGCCCGGGCGATATTAGGAGTCAGTTGCAGCTATTATCGCTCAGTGATATACTAAGTGGGGTTGTATATCAATCTGGTTAGGGTTAAAACCCGGATTTATGACAAAGCTCGGGAGGGGTATAATCCCTTTTATGGGAGCAGGGAGCAATATTTTGTACTTTCTGGTCAAAGCTGCATGAGGGTGGATTCAAGGTCGTTTGGGGTTGGTTTGGTTGCCAGGCTAAAGTTCAAAACCTTTTCTATACACTCAACGAAACTCCCCTATAAGGGATTTGCATGTTGTGCCACTGGGCATGTCTGTCATACCGTGCCTGCTGGGATAGACTCAGTTGAAAACTGATAAAAAAAAGCATTTTTATCAAAAAGAAGATATGTAGTATGTTTTACAATCATGATATATACAATCCAAATGCATGATGGGAATATGAGGATCTGTTTTATGATTTCAGATATAACACTTGACTATCCAATAATTTCATGCGGATCAGGAAAATGCAAAATCCCCTATTGAGAGACAATGAAATGGCATAGCCTGATGAATCAGTCTATAATTCTATAGAAAGACAACAGAGCAGTCATGAAGGACAACCAATTGTTCTAATTAATACCCATTTAATATTGGTAACTGTGTGATCTCACATTGCATAATTTAATTTATGACAGATTGGATCAAAGGTTAAGAGTATGTAGGTCCAAATCTGCGATCAAGGACCTGAGTTGACACAGTTTATCAAGGTCGAGCAATTCAAGTCAAAATATTGCCAGATATGTTATATAGGCATACCCTGAATTTGACTAGATGGGTAGATTGTCATTGTGACTTGTGAAAAGTGAAATAAAATATCGATTAAAAATAATATTACTTCGTTCCGGGATGAATAGGTTTCGGTTATTTTGTTTACCACAAATACGAGGTAATATTTGTTTTCATTCTAATGAGTACATTATAGTTTCTATAATCAGTAAAATTGTACCTGTTCCAAAATATCTCTATTACTTTACACATACTTTGAACCTCATGAGCCCTTAGCATAAAACAGTGCATATGTGTAACATATTTAGCTAAAGTGGTGTTTTTATGAGAAATTAATGAATTATGTGTACATTATGCATGCAAGTGCCACAATGGGGGGTAGAGGTGTATAAATCACTCACATACAAGCTCCACATGAACTATGGGCATATATGAATCAGCCCGCATGTGGCTTTGTACCATTCACGTTACCTCTGTCCCCTACTTAATATGTTATGTATGATTTATATAAATAGGGGGGATATATCAAGTAAAGGGCCTAGAAATCATTTCATAGAAGCATCCCATGTTATAACTGATTGCATAAAGCTATAGCTGTGCTTTATATGATTTATATAACTATGGGGATATGCCAAGTGAAAGGCCCTAGAAATCATTTCCACAAATCATTTTGGTGCAATATGTTAGGGTGAAAGTTATAATGTAGTGGTTTGGAGAAGCTGTATTCTCAGCTATTACGACAACATGATATCTTACGAAATGTACTGAATGTTTGACCTATATATTACTAAAATAATACACCACTCACCCGCCACCACTGTCAGACAGGAGACATGCACTAAAAAGAGGCCAATTTGGGTTGATATTCTAAAAGAAATCTTGGAATTTATTGAGAAATTTAAAGATCAACTAGGAGCTTCATGGCCCCTTATACCTTTTGCTGCTATAGAGGAGTCAAAACACAAATCATCCCAGCATTAACAGCAGATGAATCGTCCCGCATACGTCTATTGAAGAGAAATTTTGTCCCAGGATGCTATTACTTGTGGTGAAAACATGGGCCATGATTCATATACACACAGAAAGGAGTCTAACCTTTGTACCACAGTTCAGTTTTGTATTATTATTAAGACTTTCATTATATACAAATCTTATATAAATTTATGTCTTTTCAAGTTTTGAATAGTATTTTTCTGCACATTGTCCACCTTACTCAGTACCGAGTTTACACGTCCTTGTATGTCTCTCCCACTTTTGTACTCTCTCTCTCTCCTCTTTCACTATCTCTCTTCCCCTATATCGTTATCTTCGTCTCCCCTACCCCTGTCTCTCAATCCTCTCTCAATCCTTCTTCTATCCTCTCCCGTCTCTTTCGTTCAGTTCTCGATCCTCATTTTTCTCCCCTTTCTGTCACTCCTCTCTCCCCTTTTTTCTCCCCTCCCTGTCTCCCCTGTCCCCCCTGACGGGCCTCTCCCCCTTTCTCTCTCCTGTTTTTCCCTCTCCTCTCACCTACTACCTCTCTCTCCCCCGAGGGGCCTCTCTCCCCCTCTCCCCTCTCTCTTTTTTTTATCCCCTCCCCTACCTCTTTCTCCCCCTCTCTCTCTTTTTCATCCCCTCCCCCTACCTCTCTTTCTCCCTCTTTCTCTCCCATCCCTCCCTCCCTCTGTCACCCCCCCCCCCCCTGATCCTCTCAGTATTAAATGATTGATGACCGTTCATCTCTGATTACATCCTTGTCTCTCATAACACCCACTCACTACCCATTGTCCAGATTCTGGCCGCACTTGTGGTCACCCCTGGTCACCCCTGAGTGACCATCCCACCCCCTAGCTAACTAGTAACGCCTACCACCGATGGCCCATCTGCTGTTATCCTTGGTGACAATGGACCTTATTATCTGTGATTGTTGCAGGAATCACTGTCTGGATTAGAGTTAGATGTGGCGATATGCAATATTGAGGTATGGGGCTTTGACGGTCGGGGAAGAACGCTATTTTCTCTCTCTCTCCCTCTCTCTCTCCCTGCCCCCCCCCCTCTCCTTCTATCAGTGCCTTATCTCTCTGTCTTCTTCTCTTGCTTCTCTCGCTCCCCCTTTTCTCTTTCCTCCCCCTGGCTTCTACTCCCTACCCCTATTTGTTTCCTCCCCTTTCCATCTCTCTCGCTTTATATTCCCTCTCCTTCCACTGGTTCTCCTGTTTATACCCTCCCTATTCCGCTCTCTTTCTGTAATATGGGCAATCTCTCTGTTTTTCACTCCCTCTCTATCTCTCTACCCGTCCCCAAACACACACACTCTCTTTCTTTGTCTATCCCTCTCAACCCTCTCTCTATACCTCTCAACCCTCCCCCTCTCTCTCCTTCCTGTCTTTCTCCTTTCAGTTCCACCCCCTTCTTTTGTCTGTCTGACTGTCTTCTCTTTGTCTCTCCCTCTCCTGTCTGTCTCTTCCTCTCACTCTCCTCTATTTTTGTCTGTATCTATCCTCTCCCTTGTTTCTCTCCTCCCTCCCCCTTTCTCCTCCCTCCCCCTCTCTCCTCCTTCCCCCTCTCTCCTCCCTCTCCTCTCCCCCCACTACCAGATACTATCTTGACATTTAATAATACGTTTAACCTCCTCCACCTCCCAATGTATACACCGTATTCCCTCTCCACCCACGCTTGCCCCAGACAGTGTAGTATATATAATGGCTCGTCTATATCACCAACAACTACCCCTATTTCTCATTATACATCCGATACACAATAACTTTACCATATTCACTATACTCACAGAGTATATTGTATCTAAATCACCCTTAAACCTCACCCTTAACCACCCTCACCCTTCATTATACAACCTAACTCAAGGTTATCTAAATCATCCACAACACCCTCACCCTCATTACACAACACAACTATGTACTATATTCACTTGATTCACTTTTTTTAAAAAAGAAATAAACTAAATTAACAATGATTGGGAATATTGTACCTTAATCATGCTGGGACTATCATGATTTCGAGTTATGGACACCAGTTTTGTACTAATTGTACTGTCAGAAACCTTCTGTTTCTGTACGTTGTTTTCATTTGTCTTGCTTCTTCCAACTTTTTCTTAGTAATGTGTTTGCTGATATTAGCTATTACTGTTAAAACTAATTTGGATAACAACCGACCGAATACCTTATTTTTTGTTAACGATTACTATATCTTGATGTGCAGCTACAACTGAGAATAGTTTTTGGTAGCACTGGACCGGTGAGGGTGTACGTCGCTTCGTTTAATTATAATTACAACTGAGAATAGTGTAGTGTATAGTGTATATTACATAATGTTTGGCTGGAATAAAATATCTAAATACAATACAATCACCCTCACCCATCCCATATTAGGGGTTGGAGTGTGATGGTTAAAGCATTGAACTCGGAACTGAAAGGTCCTTAGAAGACTGGATCCAAATCCTATGAGTGCCTTACCAGAGAATTATCAGAGAGCCCCTTATAAAACGGATTGTTGTTCTTTACAGTCAATATGGTTGTGGAGTTTTACTAACAGGCCAGACTGTATAATAGGATATAATTATATCGACAGACAACCTTCCCCCCCCCCCCCCACCCACACACCCACTCACTTCCCATACCCACTCCTCCCACCATACATCCCCGACCCCCTGTCTGTATCAAACAAGATCAGATAGCAGATTTCCGCCTTTTAATTTTCTCTATATCACCCACTTGAGATAAGGGAAATACTTTCCTCTGTCAGGAACAATTTACTGATGAACAAGAGTAGTTGCTTTGCTGCCCATATTACCTCTCCGTATAATTTCTTTTCAGTTAATACTGCATTCCCAGCTAAATAAAGTTCATTTAAAGCTGCATTCTTGCATATGCGTCGGGAGGAGGGGGGGGGGGCATCTTACTACATTTACCCACATATCATAACTTATAGGACTGAATCAATCAATATTCTGCTGCTGTTTTATGGTAATAGAACAATTTGAAGTTGAATCGGCCCAGAGAAAATGGCTGCTGGTGAGCGATAATGCAAAGAAACATGAAGCCCTGTAGCAAACACAACTGGACAAAAGTCTTTGAGATGAGTTGGAAAAGAACAATAAAAAGAGAATCTTTAGTTTTTGAACTTTTGTTAACTGAGAGTGCAGCTTTGAGGGTTTAACACAAAATGTTATCAAACAAATTCAGAATACCACCCGCTGAGGAATAGAACCAGCATCAGCAAGTCAGTCATCATCACTCACCTAAAAATTAAAGGAACATTGATATTTAGGATAAAAACTAAGAAATCATCAATATATATGTATCAGTAATAAAAGTCAATATACCTTAACTAAGGATTTCGGCGGGTCACCAACATATTAATATCAAATGACTTTCAGATGCGGATGGGTATGAAAACAACGGTATAAATATATGTAGATAAGTGGAAAGGATGTACTCTATGAATAGATCTTAATCAAATAATAGAAAGTTGAGACTTATAAATGTCCATGAAAAAGGGGAAATAGTCTGTCAGTAGTAAGTAAATGGAAAAAGGGAAGGTAATACTATTATGACGGCCTGTTATTTTCTTGTTAATTCCAAATCCATTAGGATGGCAGGATGGGCTTATGATTGCAAAGGAAAATTTCACATTTTAGGGCTTTTGAGACCTTTTTAGAGCTTTTAAAAGAGGAAATAGCCAAATATTGGGGAATATATAGGCCAGATGTGACCTAGATTAATCCCATTTGCAGTAAAGTCTTTTACTGAAATAGGTTGATCAGATAGAGAGAGAGAGAGTCAAAGGTACAAAATACGGTTCCACATTAACGGCCAGGTTGTTTTAATACAACACAATACCAAATATTCTCAGATATATCTAATACTTATCATTTCTAATTCAATTTAACAGAATTAACGCAATATGTTGTAGGGCCGATTGTATTTACTGAAACCGTGACCCATATTTACCGAAACCGTGACCCGTCAACATATATATATTATATATACTGGGGAAACAGTCTGAAGTGTTATATAATTGAAATAAAAGAAAGTGCATCAACTTTTTTCATGCCCTAGTTCGAAATTCAAATGCCTTGAACGGTAAATTGCATTAAATGCCATACTTTCAACAACAATATAAGAGATCGAGTTGCAAAATAAGTGTATGTCAGTATGACCTGAATATCTCCCATAATTCCTTGTTGTAACAGACATGCGCAGTGCGGCATACACCCCCCCCCCCTCCTCCCCCTATTGAGAGGGAATGACATCGGTTGATCAGATAGGGAAACAGTACACTCTATATGAATAGATCATATCAGATAGACCGAGCGATAATTGAAAAAACTGAATAGAACGGTTGCGATAAGGCCTATATAAACAGCTATAGAAATAGCGAAATATGGACAGAAATAGTGAGTAATTTGGATAAAGGATGGTTGATATGAATGAATGGCATATTCTATCTGCAATTGCCGAGCATAAGTGACTCCATAAGCCATAATATAATGAATCGATAGAATTATGTTACGGAAAATATATTAAATTAAATTTCTACACAACATATTTACATGTACTAGATATATGAAAAAGGTAATATAAATCTAGATGTTGAGGAAGCCCGATGATGACATTTATTAATATTGATGGTTCATCTTACTCTGAGCTTTAATGGCAAAACGAGAATGAGAGAGGGGGAGAGGGGGAGGAGGGGGACAGATGGAAGGGAAAGAGGGGAGAGGGGAGAGAGGGGGAAAGAGAGGAGAGGGACAGAGGTAAGGGAGAGAGAGTAGGGAGAGAGGGGTGAATAGGATGGGAGAGGGAAGAGGAAGGACTGAAAGCAGACATACAGGGCGAGAAAGCGAAAGAGAGAGAGAGAGAGAGAGAGAGAGAAGAGAGGGAAGGGAGAGAGAAGGAGGGAGGAAGGGAGAAATGAGCGAAGAAAGAGAAGCGGGAGGCAGGGAAAGGGGCGAGAGCCTGAAGAGGGGTAGGAGAGAAAGTGAAAGAAAGAATGAGAAGAGCATTGTGACAACACGATATAATAGGAAGCTGGGCTCCTCAACCACTAAGCAGCCCCAACCCCCACTTATATTCCCTATACGAGAATCAGATAAGTGTAGATTCAGTAATAGGAGAAGTGCGTTAATATAAGGCGATAGGACGGGGGCGGATTGATGCTGTCAGATGCAATAACATCTACAAATAATGGCCAACTAATTAGCTGACAAAACAGATAAGTCTAAATAGCTGATAAATTAGATAAATCAAATCTAATCAGTTAAATGCTATTAGATACAAATAAAGTATAGATCTATATATCAGTTCATATTACGCTTCTAAGGTAATGCATTTAATCAACATCCGAATTAAAAAAACGTGTATACTTCGTAATATGGTGTTTCCCTGTATTTATATATATATGGAGGAAGTCAAATATATTGATAATAATACATTTTATTATTATTAATATTTTTATTTTATATAAAGGATTTACAAACTGCTGTAACCAAATGTTTGCCGGTAAATGGCCATGCAGTCTGTGTCAGACACACGTCTTCCGCGTGAAACAATATGATGCTAAATAATATGGTTTACAGAAGAAAGAAAGTTATCTACATTTTTGGTCATACAGCGTAGTGATAAATTAATCAATTGACCCTTTACTAAAAAGAAAAACCCAATGTTCCTCAACATTCATATAATTATTTTCATTTTGTCCAATGTAACAGACTTATTTTATACCCTCACCTTAGAATAATACAGATGTTAATCTACGATTTTGTACATCTTAAAAATAGAAGTAATTCACCATTATAAATATATTGCACACATTGCACTTACTACTCAAAAATGAATTTTCTTAAGCACAGTATGATCAGCATTTTCCCACATCAGGTGAATAAGCATGCACCCACCAATTCAAACTCACATATTAACCCATTTTGGAAAATTCTAAGAATGTCCATTAGTTGAAAGTTATCAATAGTCCATTCCATAATTAGCCATTTCACGCATGCGTAGGAGGCTTGAATAGCCCAGGATTCGAGGTACACTGACTGGCAGATCACTGATCTAGGAGGGGTGGGAGGAGGTGATGTAACAGCGCGGACAGTTTTAATGGTTATAATCGATGTTAATGATTCAATGTTGGCACGGTTCTACTGTAAATGGTAATGAAGAATGGCTAATGTTTAGCTCACTCCCCCTCCCCACCCGCCTCCTCTCTTACACTATCCCCCACCCCTCTCTCTCTCTCTGTCCAGGAGCGATAGCTCCTCTCTCTCCTCTCCATTCATATCTCTCCTCTCTCCCTCTCCTCTCTGTCTCTGCCCCCCTCTCTCCTCTCTGTTTCCTCTTCTTTTCTCTGTCTCTGCCTCCCCTTTCTTCTTTTTTTTAACTAGTGTAATTGGTCATAGGCCTCATTTGTCAAAGTTCAAAACTATTATAATATTACTCTATAGCTTTCTTCTCTCTCTGTCTCTCTCCTCTCCCTCTCTGTCTTTGTCCCCCTCTCCTCTCGATCCCTCTGTGGCTCCCCCTCTTCTCTCCTTCTCTGTATCTGTCTCTTCTCTCTCTCTTAAATATGTCTCCTCTCTGTCCCCCTCCTCCCCTTCCTCTCCTTCCCCCCTGCTCCATTCTCTACCTCCGCCTTTCTCCTCTCACTTACTTTTTCCCCGCTCCTCCCCCACCCCCACAACACCTCCACTCCAAGGTGTGAGTATGACGCAACTAAGCATCCCACATTTAACGGCAATGATTGCTGTTAATGACACAATCTACAGATGCAGCTCTAACATTGTGTACAATAATGCCCCCACAACACCACTTATTGTACAATGTACCCACGTTATCCAGCTTATATAACATTAGTAACTTTAATAAGGGCACATATTGACCATAGCTCAATGCTGGTGTTAAATCCCTTCACAATCTGAATCATTGATTTTCTTCCTTTTCCCTCCTAAGTCTATTCATATTATATCACATGCATTCACAGGGATAACGTTACCATTCATGCATGAACCATTGGTATTTGCTCAAATATGAACTTGTATGATTTAGGTTTCAAACGAGGCATGGAGTGGATCACCTGAACCAGTTCCTATTCAGATTATGTTTAACAAATTATGATTACCTTTTCATTCTTATCTTCTTTCATTTTTATTTCATCTGGTTTATAATAAATAGGCATACACAATTACACCAGTCTCTAGTTCTCTTTCCTTCTTATTCTATCATAATATTATATCAATATTTATTCTATTTATTTTACCATATATTTGTATTAATAATATTATGCATAATTATTTATTCTATATCAATTTTATTACATAAACAACTGTACCCTGGAACCCTCCAGAGGCTTTTAGATCCCCTTCCTCTAACTATGGGTGTTACCAATGCTAGTTCTATAGGTTACTTGGAGTGTTTACCTTCACATTAGTGGTGGGAATAGATCAATATTGGTACAACACTATCACACTCCACAATACACACAATACAAGGTATTATACACGTGTCACTCTGGTACATGTATCAGGTTTAGAATATATACACATACATAATCGCACCTGTCTCTGGTTTTGCTGTATTTCTCCTCTCAATTTCTACCATGTCTTACCTTCTCTCTCACACTCTCGTCTCTATCCGTCTCTCTCCTCCTGTCTATCTCCTCTTTGTCTTTATCCCCTCTTTTCCCTCTCTCACAACCCTTCCCCTTCTCTCCTCTTTCCCTCTCTTGGTCTTCACTCTCTCCCTCTCTTATCTCTTTCTCTGTCTACTCTCATTCAAATCCTAATCCCCATTTCCTATCTCCCCTTCTCTCTTTTCTTCCTCACTCTCTTCCCTTCCACTATCTTCCTCCATCCCTCTTGTTCTGACCTCTCTCTCTCATTCTCCTCTACATCTCCTCTACATCTCCTCTCTCTATTTCTCTATCCTCCCATCTTTCTTCCCTTCCTCCTCTCTCTCTCTCTCTCTCTCTCTCTCTCTCTCTCTTCACTACCTCACTCTCTTTCTATTGCTCCCATATTATTCCCCACAACTCTAATGGAGAAATTGATGAATTACAAGTCATTTTTACCAAGCCGATCCAAACATAAACAAATCACTGGTTAACAAACTTCTCTACCCCAGCTAAATACCATATTTATAAATTTCCATGGAAACCCCATTAAAACCATTAACTATTAGTTAAACACTAGATAGAGATCAAGTAATGAACACTGTGTATATATAATAGTTGCAGTATGGTCTGGATTAAGTATAATTAACCTGGCTAATGCCGTGTATAATCATGCTTTTTCCATCTGTTGATTGTATGTTGTGTTCCGGGATGCCAGCTATTTGTTGGGGGTCATTATCATTTGTGGACCATATGTGTGTGTGTGCGGGGGGGGGGCACCATAACTTTCTTTCTTCAAAGCAATATTTTTAGTAATGTATTAATTTTCTATATGCAACCGCAAAATGTCATTACAATCCCATTACTCCAGGGTCAGGCAAGCCATTAGCGCAGTGGGCATCCAATCACTGACATACCATTCTTATCTGATCTGAGAGGTTTTGAGCCTAGACTGTATCATTTTTGTCAACTTTACACTCATTTGTCTTTCTTCTCCCTCTCTTTTTCTTCAAATCTCTTCTCTTCCTCCTCTCTGCCTCTCACTCTCTCTTACCATTCTCAGTTCTCTTTCTTCTTTTTTTCTCTTCTGTCATCCCTTCTCTTAAACAGAATCCTCTATCTCTTCTTATTACATTATTTTTCAGAATGTTGGACCCCCTTATTCAGCTCCTTGTGACCCCCCCCCCCCCCCCCCGCCCTGCACTAGGCCTATACATGATCCAGGGCTATATCTGTTGCATGTGCTTCACCTGTGGATCTCGTGCCGCTGTGTTAATGAGTAATTTGTACCTGTGGGGCGGTAGGTTCAGCATGATGTTCCATCTAGTGACCTGCTGGTAAAAGGCTTTAATTGGCAAGGGATAGCTACAATTATATGGACATACATGGATATGGGTAGTTATAGGTGATGGGGAGGTGTGCAGTGGTGAACGGTAGGGGGAAAGGATGGGGAAAGAGAGAGGAGGGAGAAGAGACAGAAGGAGAGGAGAAGAGAGACGAGGGAGACACGAGGGAGAAGAGAGGTGAGAGAGAGTGAGAAGACAGAGGACAGGAAAGACAGATAGGAAAGAGAGGAGGGGGAAGGGAAAAGAGGAAGGGAAAAGAAAGAGAGGATAAAGACAGAAGAGATAGAGGGAGAAGGGAGAGAGGAAGGGGAGAACAGGGGAGGGAAGACAGGAAAGAGAGGCGGGAGGAGGGGGCGAGAGAGAGAGGCGAGAAAAGGAGGGCGGAGAGAGGAGAGAGGGAGATAGAGAGAAGAGAGAGGGGATGGGGGAGGAGAAAATAGAGAGAGGCTGAGAAAGACATGTGATGAGGGGGAGGACGGAGGAAAGAAAAGACTGGCAAGAGAAGGCACAGAGCAGGACTAGGTGACTGTAGAGTACATATATCCAGGATTGTAGTCTGGGTAACATACACTGGTCAATCTGACCACTGTCCACCACCACTGACCACTGCTGGATTACCAGTGCAGCAGTTGAAGCTGGTGGTGTTGACCTGACGGACTGGACAAACAATGGCAAACATACATGTCAGCCTATCCTTGACAACCTTACCGTATACACGTAGTCTACAACTTTGCCTTATAAATGTCCACAAAAAACCTAAACAATTGCACTGGAATTGGAATTGGAAGCGACTGGAAAACTAATTTTCGGAGGTAAAGAGGAGATCTGTAATATTAAATCAAATCTTCTCCCTCTCTCCCTTCTAACCCCGTCCCTCCCTCTTCCTCTATCTCTTCCCGCCCCCTTCGCTATCGCTCTGTCTTTCCCTCCTCTCTCCTTCTCTTAAATAAAGCTAATAACTTTGCATTCTCAGTTAACATTGATCATGATTTAACGATACATTTACTATACATTTCGGAGAGTTTTTGCCGTGCTGCTTCGGCTACAGGACTTGATAAATTAGTCCATATTATATTTCGGTGGCTCGCCGAAATCTTTGCTGCTTTGTTTTTTTCGACCCTAAATTCGTGTATAAACAATAACCACAGTAAAATATCTCCTCTCCTGAAGATCACTGAGTTAATTTGGTAAGATATATTTTTTTGTAACAGCTGGAAACGCAGTTTGACAATGTACTCAACATCTCCCTTCCCTCCTCCACCTCTCTCTTCCTAATTTACTTTCCATTCTTGTATTCTTCTCCTTGTAGAAGCTACTGGAACATTCTCCAATCTCCTCCAATTGTTATCAAACCTCAACATCTGCTTCCCATTCTCGGGTTTCCATGGCAACCCAATCTGTTTCGAGTAACTTCTGGAATGTTGCGCATGCGTATTACAATGTTTTTGAGCACAATGCAAGCCGGAAATTGAGTCTTGAGCATGCGCAGAGATCATATTTATGGGTTTTTAAAGTTACAATTGAAGTAATTAAGATTAAGTTTTCTTTCAAAACCTTTTTTCCCCTAGTTAAACCTCGGGTATCAATTGGGTTGGGAATTCTATAGGCCCTATTCCTTTTTGAGATAAAATGGAATTAGTGAATATTCGCAGATCCATAATATAATTTACTGTGGGTCCTCCTCCACCTCCTGTTAGAATTGTATTTAACATATACGCACACAATTGCAATAAATTTAATAAAGGTTGGAGAACAAAGTTTAATATTGGTTCACTTATATGTACTTCTCACTTCAGTGTCTTGATTGAGTTATACAGTGAGAGAGCGAGGGGTAAGAAGGACAGGAAGAGAGGGAGGGAAAGAGGAAAATATACGAAGAGAGAGAGGGCAAGAGAGAGGGGAGGGGAGGAGAGAGAGGGGAGGGGGAAAGAGGAGAATAGAGGGAGAACGGGAAGAGGCAGAGAAGAGGGACAAGCGAAAGAGAGGGAGAGAATGGGAAGAGAGTGAAGAGAGGTTTAGAAGGAGTGAGGGAGGGGAGAGGGGACGAAGTGAGAGGTAGAGAGAGAATGGAGAGAGGACAGGGAGGAGGGAGAGGGGAGAGAGAGGGAAGAGAGAGCAAAGATAAAGTACTGTAGAGGGAGAAAAGGAGAGAGAGAACCTCATACCATTCTCCCGATTCCCTATCCCCTTCCCTTCGCATCTCTGACTGATCCTGGTGACGCTTTTATAAAAACTCACTTTGATTGACCTCGGCATTCTGTTTCCATTTTTCCCAAGCGATGTTTGCATATTGAATCCCGGAGTGGAAGCTATACAACATAACCCTGTTTTGATGACGTTTTTACCCACAAAGCTTTCCCCGGGGGCTCTGCTCGCAAAGGGTTAATTAGGTACAACTACACAAAATCAAATCAAATTAAGGAGGCAAAAGACGCTGACTCATGGTGATGTAAATGGCGTGCGGTTTATAGGCGAATCATCGAGAATGAAATGGATGCCTGGATTTTGTCTTTTATTTCTTGCAAACAATTACATTAATTGATATTTGTATGGGAACAGTGCAGAGAGAAAAACATGCTGTAATTAGATTTTAAGTGTATAGATGAAATGTTTCTACATTTGTGGTTTGTTTGTCTGTGTGTGACTCAGGGGATCAAAGGCTTTATTAATGTGGATTTAGATGTGGTGGAATTAAAGAAGTCATGTTACATGTATGGAATACATATAACATTAGAGTTAGAAATAGAAGAAGAAGAAGAATGGGAAGAAATAAAAGAAGAAGAAGAAGAAGAAGAAGATATTAAAAGGAAGAACAAGTTCCAGGAAATAGAACCAGCAAAAGAAGAAGAAGAAGAAGAAGAAGAACAAGTTCCAGGAAATAGAACCAGCAAAACTTCGGGACACGAGACCGCACATAGGGAAGCTATTAGAAGGGCATGAACTTTGACCCAGGGTGTTACGTACAGGGCAATATACAACAATAGGTGCTGGAGTTATATCTCAAATACTTGCTGGATATTATCCATATGCCCCACCCTCTCATAACTTATATGGTAGTCTATTAGAATCAGGCCGCCAGAACATATAAGTTATTGGCAGTTTTTTACAGATTCAGTAAATTCTCCTAAAATGTATATAACTCTGCTAAATTAGGCTGAAAATGATAAATGCTAGGTATATTCTGAGTATATTCGGTATTGTGTTGATTAAGAGAATATGTTTGTATGTTGAACTGTAATTAGAACCTCGATTTTGTCATAAATTTGGATTAGGCCCTATTTGAGAGAATTACACATTTTCTGGCGACCTGACCCATTTAACAAAAGATGGAATAGCCTGTTGGACTACCTGCTTGTGGAATGTTATCCATGCGCCCCTTTATACATTATCTCACTAGTTATATTAGGGCGAAGTCATCAGAAGTGTACAATCGGCAGCTGTACACACTTAGTAATTCTGCTATATTAGACGGAAGAATTGTAAATACTATACATGTATACATATATCTGAGTATGTTTTGTATTGCCTTGATTCTAAGTATATTTGATAATGAGTAGATTCAAAATCCCCCTCCGTCGCTCTGTTCATCTGTCCCTCCCTCCCCTCACACTGTCAAGCTCTCCTCCATGTCTGTTTCTCTCTCTCTCTATCCCGCTCCTTTCTTTCTCCCTCTCCCCCTCTCTATAGCCAGATGATATTCTAACATGGACCATTAAGGAATTCTCTCTATATATAATAATTATGTAGATCAGGTCCTATGCTGAAGCATGACAAATACTGGGTATATTCGTGTACATTAGGTATTGTGTTGATTAGGAGAATCTGTCTGGTTATATTGAACTCTATTGTGAATCCCATTTCTCTCTTAAATTTGAGTTATTTAGGAGGATTGTGAACAGTCATTGGTACATCCTCCAGTGATCTCACCCTGAGGTTGCTGAGATATAGTAGGATCATAGACCATGTTCACAGGGTAATTATTATACGTGCTTCACCTTTGACACAGGGTGGTACATATGGTGCAATATATAACAATGACTGGAATAGCCTGCTGTCTCAGTGTTTGCTGGACATTAACCATAAGACCGTATATATATAAATGTCTCACAATTTCTGTGTTGTATAGCTAACAGCTTAGCGAACGGACCCCTCTGAGAATTTACACACATCTAGTCCAAGGTAACAATCTAGGACATTTAAGATAATGGATCTTTTTCGAGAGCTTAGAAACACCAAACCCACAGGATACCGAAACGATTTTGATAGCTTTTAATACTTTAATTCGTCCCAATTCCCCGATGAAAAGGCTTCTGTGGACAGCCAATTTTGATATAGATGCCCAGCGTTCAATTGTCAAGGCTTAGTGCACAATTCAAGTACTTCCAAGGCCTTGAACAATTAAAAGAAAATTGAAAGACTTTCAAGGATGTTAAGGCCCTGTAGGAACGCTCTCCTCTCTACTGTATGTGTATTGATCCTCTATGCCTATCCTCTCCTCGTTTTCTACCTCCCCTCTTTCTGTCCATCCTGTCCATTCCTCCATCGCCACCCTCACATATATCCCCTTTTCGTCTATTTCATCCCCATGGCCCTCTATTTTCCTTTCTCTGCCTCTAGGTCTATCTTTCATTCGCCCCTCCGCCTCTTTCATTCCTCCTCTCCCTCTAAACTATCTCGCATTTGTTGCCCCTTCTTTCGCCATTATGTTTTTTTATTATCTTTTAATAATGATAACAACTATGATAACGGTAAATCATTTATTTGTCAATAGGTTGAACATGCGCATATATGAATATATTGTTTGAAAGAGACGGCATGAGCAAGGATCCAATCTTGATTTTGAACCTGTTGGATTTCCGAACAATTCATTGCAAATCTGCATTCAAAATGTTGTCAAGGATAAAGAATATGGCATACCATTGCATAAACATAACCGTCCATGAGCAAAAGGATGTTGTCCTCAATTGGAATCAATTGCCTTTCCCACATTTCATTGTATATTCAAAATGGCGTCCAACAAAGGACAACATATACATGCCATATACGAGGAACGCAGGCATCCTGCGTCCCAGAATTTAGATCTCCCTACGCAAGAGATCATATTAAACCACATCACTTTTCCCATCTGTGAAATTGCAAGCTGTCAAATCAAAAACCTCTCTATTTCTCTCTCATCACAGCAGAGGGCATGCCCGTCGTATAATGAAGCTTTTTCATTGGTTGGCGGGTGGCAGGTTCACAGCCTCGTTCTGGGATTGGATTCAGGGATGGGATTGTGGCCGTGATTTAGGTATGGGCAGACCGGGTCAGTGCTTTGTTTTGAAGATGGATTTCAGAACAATTCAGATTAAATTCATTTTGTGTTGGAGCAGAGATAATAGTTTTTTTTGTGAAATGGTTGTATAGGCTGTTTGTAATGAGTATTGTGCGAGTCAGAAGGGTAGATTCTTTAAGAACAGATTTTATTTTCACACAAATTCACACACGTTTCTTTTCGAGAATCAAAAGGTTTATAGATTAATTTAATTCCTACATTGAGACACAACAAAATATAATGCTTTTGACGACAACATTATTTACATCTATACGTCTTAAATTTGAGAGGATTGGTGAAGGTGAGTTGTGCAGTTTCTGACGATTTGACCCATACAATCGGTATCCTAGATATGCCCAAGCATGTAATTGGTAGAAGATACAGGGCTTACCTTGTTCGCTAATAATTGATAGTATCAATATGTGCGTTGACCAGATATATAGAGTGTCAATATTGTTATAATTGATTTATTTATAGTTGTAGGTTATTAATAAATATTAGGTTAAGGAGAGATATGTTTTCCTTTTCTTTCTGTCTCTGCTACACTCTCTTTCTCTTCCCTTCTCTTCCCCCTCTATCACAATCTCGGAAGTCTCCGTCCTTTTCCCCTCTCCTTTTTCTCCCCTTCCCACTTTCTCATCTCCCCCACTCCCATTCTCTCTCCTCTCCTATCTCTCTCCACCTCTCACCTATCTCTTCCCTACCTCTCTCCTTTCTTTCCTTCCCCCTCTCCCTCCCTACCTCTTTCGCCTCTGTCTCTCTCCTTCAACCTCGCTCCCCTCCCCTTTCCCCCTCACTTCTATCTACATCCCTATATAGTTACAACTCCCTTAACACCACCATATCTAGCCCCTCTGCACTCCTCCCGCTCCTTCTAGCTTAATCTAATTAATATTATTAGATCCACTCCCATCATCTCGTCCTCCAGAGCTTCTTTCTCCGCTCTATCCCTCCTCCATTCACTCTAAATTCACATTAATGCTCGACCCCATTCCACCACCCGCTCCATTCCTACAGTCAAGCTCCCTCCTCCTCCTCCTCCTCCTCCTCCTCCTCCTCCTCCTCCTCCTCCTCCTCGGCTCCTTTACCCTAGCAAACTGATGTAGCCTATAGCGTGTTTAGATTTGAATTGTTTGTAATTTAACATTTGTCTTATAGGAAGTGAAAGAGAAATAATTCAAAAAATCAAGTTAGTTTCTCATAGTTTTCGGCTAATATCTATTTCCCTCCCCTCTCCTAGCTAGGTGAAGAGCGATCTTCCACCTGGTTCCTTTATCCCTCTCTCCTCTTCTCTCTATCTCCTTCCCCCTGCCCCTCTCTCTTCTCTTCCCATATCTCTCTTCTTTCTCTCTCCCCTTTCTATTTTCTAAGCCAACCTACCAAGTCGACGCTTGCTCCATTCATACGCTAATAAAAAAAGAAATCTTTAAAAAAAACAATCTAGCTTTCCTTACTACTTCCCTCATAGTTTCCAGCAAAAGAAATATGTAAAATAAATATTTTGAGATAATTCTATTGGTGAGGAAGTAAGTGCAAAAATAAAAGTGATAGAAACCGGCGTCAGGCTACAGTTCCAGAATATTCTGGACCGCTACAAGCCAGGTATTGGTTCTATGTGTATATACAGGCTATAATTTACCTAGGAGTAAACATACCGGGTAAATATTACTTGGCTGGTTTGTATGGGTGGCATTTTGGCTCATTACAGCAATGTATAATACAATACCACTCGTCAACATACTGCTAACGTATTTCCGCGAATATAGACAGAGAGAGAGCACGGAGGTGTGTAGACGCATGTTCACGCCGCTCCTACCTTTTCAGTGATATCACCTGTATTTCACCGATTTTTCATCCCAAACTTCGCCTCATATCAAATCTCATCTTGGAGCAACCTGTGAGAGGGTGATTTCTGAACTTTATTGCTGTTTTATCATATTTATTGAACATTTACTTGTGCAAACTAGTCCAACTTGGAAACATGGACGACGAGGAAGGCTATATTTCTAACGCCAAAGCCGAGGAACTGTTTGCTAATCCAATGCCAAATGCTGAAAGGCACAATAGGATTACACTTTCTAACAAAACAGACGTCGACGAAATCAGTCAAATGGTTTGGCATGGGGAGCGCAAATACGAGATCAAGGCAGAGACAATTACCGTCAAGGATTTGCAAGTATCGCTTGAGTACTCCCAGGGGGACATTGTCACGCTGAAGCGTAAAATGGATGAGCTAGTGCGTCACGGACAAGAATCGCATAGAGTTATTTGCTACCTTGAAAGGGAAAACAATCGTTTATCCAAACAATACGAGGAAATTGAAAGCCTCCTTTTGGAAACTGAGATTGACCGCCGCCGTATGAATTTAATATTCTCTGGTATCCCTGAAAGGAAGAACGAGGATTGCATGCAACTAGCACTCAACGTATGTTATGCCCTGGACAAAAGAGCCTCCAAAGATGATTTTCTCATGGTCAAACGAATAAATAAATACCAGAAGGGAATCAAGAAACTGTTGGTCCAATTCTGTAATGAGATTGCCCGGAACACGGTCTACAAGAAGAGATCTCAATTAAAAGACACAGTCGGATTCAAGAATGTCTACATTAATAATGATCTGCCCCAGACAGTGCTTGATAGGAAAGAAATGCTAGCAGCTGTCCGTAAAAACGCCATGTCTAGGGGGTGCAAAGAAGTTGGACCCATTATCAAAGATAGTATCAAAATCTCCGGCCTGAACTATCGATATAATGAGTTAGAAACCCTCCCAGAAGGATATTGTCTATCTGATGCCAAAACCAGGGAAATAGAAGGCGCGATTTATTTCCAGTCCGCGCACAGTTACCTCAGTAACTTTTACCCCTGCTCCCTAGACATCAATGATATGCACTTTACATCAGTTGAACAGGCATATCAGTTCGCCCGCGCCAATGCACTCTGCGTTCTGATATCGCTAAAGATATCTTAAATTGTAGTAACGCAAAGGCTGCTAAAGAGTTATCACATCTTACTAAGTCAACCGAGGAGTGGGACAACTCGAAAGTTGCTGTGATGCGTGTATTGATTGAAGCTAAGTTCGAGCAAAATCAAGACCTAAAACAGAAACTGCTCAATACTGATGGAAAAGACCTGTACGAGGCCACAAACTGCCCTTTTTGGGCTTGTGGAACCTCATTAAGATCCCCTCGCATCGAGACAGCTGAGCATACGGGTGGTAACGTTATAGGGAAAATACTTCAGGTGTACCGCAAACACGCACTGGCTAATATCCCAGGCAAAATCGACGATATTGAGATTACCAATCCAGCTGGAAAATCTATTAGCCCGTCTACCAGCTATTCCCCCAGGTTGCGGCCCAAGTTCGATGCCAAGCCTGTCAATCAAGTAAAACCACCTGGTGCAGTGGGAGGTGCTACTGTAGGCGGAAATCAACAACCACAACAATTGCCCCCCAATACGGTAGCAATTGCTTCTGCACATGATCAAGCCGACAAAACTGACCCCCCACCCGTCGCACCGCCAAGACGTACATCCAGGGACAGCCGGAGACGATCAGCTGAGTCGTTGAACATTACAATAGATCGCCCACGATCTGACTCGGCTACCAGAAAGAGGGGACGTAGTGGTGACGCTATTGCAAGTGAGAATAAGCGCACTAATAGTCCGTTCAGACACGATCCCTCTGCCCCTTCAATAGGTACGCCTTCTACCTCAGCCTGCCCGCCCTCCGATGTGGTAAAAAAGATTACTGAAGATTTTACTCGCACGAAGGATCTATATAACTCAGAAGCATTCACTTCTGCAGCTGAGAGGGAACAATCGGCCCAGTTCTTCAGTGTTCTTGGTACCTGTTGATAGTTCAATGTCGATGGATAATCATACGAGAACAATTGTATTGACGGACTCAAGGGGCAGGGGCCTGGAGAATTATTTCTCGCCAAATGTTCAGATCAGATGTTTCGTCTATAGTGGTGCACGCTTAAATACCCTTGCATACCAAGCTCTGTCGCTATGCTACGTTCACCGGCCCACCAATTTAATTCTGATCGGTGGAATTTGCGACTTCTGTCTTAAAGACAGACGTACCAAAGTGATCTCGCTAGCCAGAAATACCAAGCCGGATCTTATAAACATGATGATGGATCGTTACCAAGAAGTCCTTGATATTCTCTCTCCCATTACCGCTTCAACTAATGTTACCCTTGGAGGACTAGTTGGAATTAGCCTGAATGCTACGAACCGTCTACCTGGCCGTTCTGCTACACAAGACCTAATAGACAGTGCGATTATGGAAATCAACCAACGACTAGCGCTTCTTAATACCTCTAGGAGCATAAGGCATCTTTATTTGATTAATAAGGTACACATCACCCACAAAAAAAAGACTCGCCATTTCTATGGCCGACTTCCTGACGGTCTACACCTTGGAGTTATGTTATTGAAAGACTGGGCCTACCAAATCGAGCGCTTTGATGCAGACCCCTGTCATCATGGAGAGTAAGCTGGAACAGCTGTCGTTGGGCGACCTGGAAAGGCTTGCTCCTCCATGGTGCTGGGTGAGCATATCTTATATTAACAGAGGATTGACAATCGACTGCCTGTCTACCTTATATCTGTACAAGTACATGTTGACTAATTTACTATACTATGACGCCTTGATGCAGACCCCAGTCATCATGGAGAGCAAGCTGGAACAGCTGTCGTTGGGCGACCTGGAAAGGCTTGCTCCTCCATGGTGCTGGGTGAGCATATCTTATATTAACAGAAGATTGACAATTGACTGTCTGTTTACCCTATATCTGTTCAAGTACCTGTTGAATAATTTACTAAACTATGACGCAACATAATAGAATTAAATCCTGGGTAGATCTTCATGACAGTAAAGGTATTAAATTGATCCAGTATAATGTAAGATCACTGTTACCGAAGATAGACTTAATCAGAAATGATATATTATCTCTCAGACTAGATGTTGTAGCCTTTACCGAATCATGGCTGAAAAATGAAATTACTGATAATATGATATCCTCTACAGGTTATAATTGTGTAAGACTAGATCGTGCCAGTGGAGGTAGAGGTGGAGGCATATGTTGTTACATTAGGCAAGACTACTCGATAGTACAAGACGTTAACCTAACTATGTCCAATGAAGATAGTGAGATATTGTCTTTCTCTATACAGAGGGAACATACACCTCGTTATTTCGTTATTGTCTGCTACCGACCCCCGAATGGTAATATTAGTAAATTCCTAGATGATTTAGACCATGTTAAAAGACATATAGGCCCCCAGCAGATGAATTTAATTATATGCGGTGACATCAATATTGATATAAATGTGAACGATACCAAATCAAAGGCATTAAAGAATTATTGTGACGATAAGAACCTATGTATCACGACTAAAGACATAACTAGATTTGGTCTACAGCGTAATTCCATTATAGACTTATTCATTGTTAGTTGTAAAACAGACTACTTTACAGGTACCATTAACTATTCCTTATCTGACCATCAACCAACATACTTGGTATTAAAGAAAATTCCTATCTGTAACAAGAAAACTGAAATTAAAGGTAGAGATTTTAGTAAGTATAATTATGTAAAGCTTAGAGACCTCCTGATTGGTTTCAATTGGGATGCTTACTTCTCATCTACAGATCCAAATGCTTGTTGGTCGATCATATATAAAAGAGTTATTGACTGTGCTGATAAATTAGCCCCATATAAGACCTTTAAACCAAAGAGAATAAACCCCCCCTACTATACAGCTGACTTGGTAAAACTGGGGAAAAATCGTGATAAACTGTATAAGAAGGCCAATCGTACAAAGAACCCCGATGATCTTAAAGTTGCGAAAATTGCCAGAAACGCATGTAACAGGGCGGTTGGTGCCGCAAAGTCTGATTATTATAAACAAATGTTATTTAAACATAAAAAAGACTCAAAAAAATTCTGGTCTGTCATAAAAGATCTAGAAGGTACATCGTCCGGTGATATCAATAGTTTGGAAATTGACGATCTGAGAGTAGAAAAGCTTGATCTTGCCAATGGTCTAAATGAGCATTTCTGCTCCGTTGGTAGCAAAATAAATGCCCAATTGGGTGATACTAGACTTAGAAATAGAACGCAAGAAAATGTACTACATGAATGGTCAGACATTGTAATATCAGAAGACGATTTAATGGAAGCAATTAAAGATATGGATGTTAATAAGAATTCTGGTTGTATAAAAATTAATAGTCGCCTATACAAAGATGTATTCTGTATTCTACGCACGCATATGTTGTACTTGTACAAACTGTCAATAAAATCCGGAACCTTCCCGGATGAATGGAAATCAGCTTTGGTTAGGCCCATCCCCAAAATTAACATACCTAAAACTCCTAGTGATGTTCGCCCATTATCTCTAACTCATGTTGGTGGTAAGTTACTTGAAAGACTGATAGTAGATAAATTAATGAATCACCTCTCTATTAACAATATTTTAAGTACAAAACAACTAGGTTTCCAACCAGGTCATTCAACTACCGAAGCATTGTATACATATTTATCGGACCTAAATATTGCTGCACATTCCAAGCATTTTTCCGCGGCCATTTATATAGACTTTAGCAAAGCTTTTGACTCGGTTATTCATGAAATTATGTTAGTTAAATTGTATGATATAGGTTTACCGGATAATATTGTCAAGTGGTTCAAATCGTATCTCACTGGTAGAAGACAAAAGGTTAAAATGAATGATTACCTGTCCAAAGAAATGTTAATAAATTACGGTGTTCCCCAGGGGTCCATCCTTGGGCCGATTATGTTTTTAATATATGTTAACGACCTAAAACACCTCAATATGTCATGCAATGTAATTCAATATGCCGACGACACTATTTTATATATCTCTGGTCCAAACGCGGAATCTTGTGTTACCAATCTCAACCACGATTTGTCCTTATTTTATGAATGGTGCTGCTCCAATAAGTTACTAGTCAATGTTAAGAAAATGAAGGTGATGTTATTTGGTCCTGTTAATATTGTAAAAGAACTAAAATCAATGGTGGTATTAAATGAGGAAAAGATTGGTGTAGTTGACACATATGACTACCTGGGCGTTACTATTGATCAGACCCTCTCTATGAAGCCCCAGTACAATAATTTAGTAAAACAACTAAATAGTAAAATATTTATTTTTAGAAAACAAAGGCCAAACATGACCAAGGAAGCCGCCATTATGATTGCTAAATCTAAGCTCCTATCCATATTCGATTATTGTTTGTTTTGCCTTACTCCTTTGAGTCAAACTTGCCTTTCCAAATTACAGAAAATTCAAAATAGAATCCTGCGAATAGCCTTATGTTGCGACTATTATACCCCGAACGCAGTATTACTTGAAACATGTAAGTGCATGAGTATTGACAACCGCATTACCTTTAATCTCTCAAAAATTGCTCACACTGAGGTATATATCAAAAACAAGGGAAATGTACCAGCCAGGCACACACGCCAGGCTGAAGCACCAATACTGCAGAGCTTCTTACCACGTTCTAGCAAGGACTCAAAATGTACATATAATGCGGTGGTAACTGCCTGGAATAAACTTCCAGCGCACCTGAGAATCATTGGCGATCCGTCTTTCTTTAAACTATCACTGAAACGCCACCTTTTGGCTACTCAGGCACCAAATCCTGTCCCTGAGGATCACTAAACACCCCGTCTATACTCTGAACACCTGTTGATTGCTACTAGTATGATATTGACCCGACCCGCCCCATGTGCGAGTACTGTATATAGAACATTGTATTGTACCCTGGATTATACCCTCACACAATGCGCCCACCTGGGCCAACTTTGTTTGCTGTTTGTACATTGTTTCTGACTTGATAGATGTGGTTAAAACTCGAAACTGTGTTAACCCTCCATGTCCGGCCGTCCGTTCATAATTTACTTATGTTGTATGTAATTGTATATGTAACAAGCTCATATTGTAGATATGTTCAGAGATCACCATAACTCTCACACCTCTATTTAAAATGTAATGTTATCAAATAGACAGGAACTCTTTCCACCCTTCACTCATATTTCATCCATCTCATTAACTGATCATTATTCTCGTGACTTTGTATGAATCGAATGTATGCTTTATATGTATCGTTGTATAATAACTCATGCCCTCTCTCTATATATGTTTATAATAATCTAAAATTTATCAGGGCACAACGAAAATTCACCTACGGGTGAGCGTGCTATAGTTTTGTAATAATTTCCTGAATAAACAAATTTGCGAAAAAAAAATATAGTATAACTTCATTATAGGTTAGGTCTGAATATAAGCCAAGGTAGCGTGGAGGTGGGGGATTAAAACCATGGTAGATATGAGGCTAACGTCGGCCGAAAATTTACAATACGACTCCACCAATCCTATCAAATCTCCAAATTTCAGATAAAAATGAAGTTCAAAATATAGTTCAACAAAATCGAACCGATCTTTTTTATTTCAACCAATATCAAATATATTCAGATACATACCCAGTATTCATCATTTTACAGTTTAACTTGCACAATTACTAAACATGTTGAGCTGCCGATTTCATGACGATCTATACCCAATATTATAACTCAGCCCTCACTAAACTGTGACACATGCCAGGTACGGGGATGCAAGTGGAGCCATGCACACAATACTGACAGTTTTTATTTAGGACCTGTGTGTACTACCTCTACAGTTATATTATTAACTGTAGCGGCCCGATGCCATGTTATCCGTAGTGCCATTCCCAAATACTACTTTTTATATACTACTCAGTATGCAATACCATTTGAGGAATACGATTTGTGATGATGCTAATATATAAGCAATGCAAGTCGGATCCTGTCTAAATACTGAATATTTCCGAGGGGAAAAGAGTGAATTCTTATTATTTAGGGCCTCTATAACATGTACAGAATATTTTAAACTCATTATAAAGATAGAAATATTTTGGTGAACAACAAAATATCAGATTTCAAGGATTTACATTCTTTAAAATTCTGGTGCAATTTGGGGGACGATTTGACAATTTGGGGAAGTTTTAAAAAGATACTGCTTTCTGTATAAAAAGAATAAAAAAATATGAAGACTTGAAGTGATGACACTTCAAATGTATGTAGGCTATGTTTGACCCTTAACATACGCCGAGCTGAGTTTGAATAGATGAGGAGACATTGAAAATAAACCAGAAACAGTCAGGTATACAGCCTCACTTCGAGTAAATTCTGTCTCCTCTAACATTTCAATGAAACTCAAGCAGTTGACTGTGAATACCCTTGACCCACAAATTTCCCCGATTAAAGTTCAGCGATAAACCGCTACAAGCGCCCATAACCCAGACAAGGCATATTATTGCTGGCAGCAGTTATGCCCCATTCACATGATAAACCCATGTTAAGCGATCATGTGTTGGCGCAGCATGGAAACATGTTGTTCGTCCAGACACACTGGTGTGTGGTAGACCCTCGTAAAAAGCCTGACCCATTTATTTATCCACTCTCCCACATTTCCCCTGGGTGGTAGATTCAAAGTTCAACATAATTCTAATCAGGAATTGGGGATTACCTCGAGGCTATGTGCATGGGGAAAAATTGTTTACAGTCTAGGCTCAGAGCCTCTCAGATCAGATATATAGTATAGGTTTATAGTATATTATTTCCCGCAGCTCTGTCAACACCATGTTGGTCTTCCCAGGCTACCTATGGCATAAGATTACTATATAAATCTACTTCAACAAGCGATTTGGAGCGAGAGGCTTTCCCTCAGTTTGGAGGGACACTTAACTCTGAGCATAGACTGATACTAGGTTCTCTGTACCCAGGGGTAAAATTCGGTGTCTCCTGAATTCAAAGATGGTTTTCAGACACTTGAGAGTGAGGAGGGGAGTTACTAATCTATTTTACAGATTAATTTGTAGAGAAACAAATTGGAGTCACTCAGAAACATAGAAACTTGTCGATTGGTTAGGTTTTTTAAAATGTGGGATTTTTTGGACTTTCTGGTATTAGAAAATGAGTTGACTTGAAACAAAAGGCGGAGGCAGAGGAGAGCTAATGTAAATTATACATTACATATATTTAAAGAAAATAAGCCGTTCTATCAAATAGGAATGTTTCGCATCGAGTCTAAAGCAAGAAATTACTTTTTGGTTTGAAAAATTTAGATTGAAACAGAGGTAAATTGAGTTTGACTTGGAGATCTTGCAATTAGGAGCGGTTCCCATATTTCCCCTGAGTGAGATATTCAACGTCCAACAACAACAATTCTAATCACCAGTAGATCTGCACAGGGTTATTCACATCCTTACCCTTATGTCCACGGTAAACAAAGTACTCTTTATAGCTTCGTGGAATGTAAAGTCTTCTAAAAGGTATTCAATGCAGTCAGATTGGAAATCTAAGAACACTGTCATCAATTTTATTAAACAAATACATTGTAGCAAGAGAACTTAAGAGAGAGCCAGACACAAAGTACAAATCCTCTATACTACTCAGAGATTCTACATCGAGGCTAAATTCTCTCGCTGATCTAAAAATGATGAAACAGCCTACGCGCCAATTAATTAACGTTTCTATTGCTACTATACCCTTTCATGCACCCGACACATCATGAAAGGTCGTGACAAAGACTTGACACAGATATAAATAGAAATCGTGAAAGTTGAAACAGAGTCAGTAAGAATGTCAGACAGCTTAATAAAAGGATAGAAACGCTTCTAGAAGTACGATAACAACTTTGAAGACCTAATGATAACACGATTCCATAACAACCATCATTACATGCGCTCTAATACGCATGCGTCAAACCTTGGACCAATCGAATTCTCTCGTGCATTCCTTAATTATTACCCATCAACCCCTGCTCCCAAAAGGCATGCGCAAAAACGCTCAATTTACAAGCACTTCCGGTAAAGTACTTCTCAATCTTAAGGTCACAGAGTGACTCAGCAGATCTTGTACAGGTAAACGAAAGTCTCGTTTATGGCGAGAAGAGATGAGAGTTGGTGATATAATGAAAGGATAATGAAGGGACAAGCATCTTGTTACCAATATCTGGGTTAGTACCGTCGTCATGACACTTCTACCTGTCTCCATGATGAGGCTCTATGTCGATAAGACATGACGGCATCTTAATGGTAGGGTAAGTGACTATAAAAAGCTTTTAGACTTTCTCTAGGTGAAATTACCTAGTTTAAGGACTTCCCGAACCACAAATGGGAGATTTAATGGGTTAAGACTTTTCATGAGCCGCTTTTCAAGTGTATATATATTTCTTTGTTTAAAGCGGCATTTCCCGCTATCAAACAAACAAAATCTCATCAAATTTGCTCATATTATGGTTTATATGACTGTATATATCAGTATTCTGCTGCTGTTATAATGTTTATACAAGAATTTGAGGTCGAATCGGCTGAGAGAAAACGGCTGCTGGTCCCCCAAATATAAATGTAGACATTTATTAAGCCTCACCAATGCACAGGGACAACGTATTCATGCATGGCAGTATGATGAAGTAGAAAGATGTCAATTACATTCTCTGGAATGAATTAATTCAATTTAGGCCAAATAATTCATTATACGTTGTAAAGGTGCATAACCGTGGATACGTGGTTGCTTCCAATTTTAGAAATATGACAAAATGTGGCCATTCAGATTTTGAGAATATCTTACTTTGAATTTGGACGAGGTTTAGTTATGTGAAGCTGGAACTTGGGGGGGGGGGGAGATTTGATATTTGTTGGAAGTTTCACATACACACACCCAAGAGTTGCATTCCTAAGATTTTACAGACGTTTTGTTCACAGTTCAGTCTCCATGTCCATGTTTTGCTGTATAAAAGCAGGGAGCCTTCAATGTTTGTCATTTCAAAGAAGACTTAAGCTAAACGCCCCTTTCTTGCTTTGGAATCCCATTTAGAAAGGTAAAATGACCCCAGTGACATCATCCACGACCTGACCCGACTTTGAACTTTGCATCTTCGTCTACCATGTGTTAGGCTCTCAACACATGGGCCATGTAACACAATAAAGCCCTCACATCTAACACAATACAACTCTCACTGGGTCGTCAGAATATGTACAATAGAGGATTTACAAGTGCCAATAAGCATATCTATTACAGTGCATGCTGGCATAGATTTAGTTCAGATCTGACATAAACATATTTAGCAATATTTTTTATGGAAAATTGCATGAATGTTTTCATCAATATCATAGCTGAGGCTAGAGACTTGTGCTAGGGAAACATGTATAACATGGATATTGATATTGGAGCACCAATAAATCTATATCCCATGGTGAACATGGCATGTTCTCTATAGAGTTTACACAGTACACTGTACCATAACTCCCATAATTCCATGCGAATCAAGATTAAAGATAGCAGACATGCAAGTCCCCTATTAGCAGCTCTACACATTTAGTAAATTCTGCTTAATTCTGCGATTTTGCGCCGCAGAGGGCTCTTTTCCCCTAAATTCTGTGAGAATCGTATGAGAATCGGCTTAGTGGACTAGGGCCCTTAGCTTGAACCTTATTTTTCTTTCAAATTTGGATTATTTGAAAGCATTGGAGAAGGCAAATTGTACATTTTCAGGCGACTTCACCCGACGAGTTAATGCTCCCTTCTCCCTCTCCCCTTCTCACCTCCTCTCCCACCAGTGCCTCTATGCATAACATCATTCAATCAATAATAATGGAATCAAAATTAATTTGCAGCTAATTTTTCGCCAGATTTTCACGCCTGAGAGCACAAAACACTTGAGATTACTCACTCCTCTCCAAATTCACCCTCAAGCTTCTTCAACGCCCCTTGTTTAATATGAGATCTCAGGCCACTCCCACTCCCACATGCCCCATCATGGCGGTCGGGGGGGGGGGGTCTAGAAGGTTCCAAATGGATAGAGGGTGGGGAGAAGGGATAAATACACCAAATATTTTTTGATAAAGTTGATAATCTCTACTCAAATTTCCTCTCCTCCCTCTCCAAACTCCAAACTAATATCTCTCCTTTCTCCCCTACCCTCTGTCTCTCTCTCTGTGCCCCCCCCCCCCCTCTCTCTCTCTCTTACCTCCATCTCTCTTTCTGACCTACCCTCTCTTTTCTTCTCTACATCCCTCCTCCAATGCCTTCCTCTGTATCTCCTCTCTTTGCCATCCTCACAAAACGGCATCTGATACATATTCATTTAGACATCATCAGATCCAAAATACTTCTTCTGCATTGAATTTCAATAAAAAATACAAACCAGATAAAATGTATTATGACTTCCAAGAAGAGCACAAAATCCCAAACCATCAGTCAATCCAACCCCCCTTCTAACCCCGCCCCCTTCACCCAACACCGCCCCCCCCCCCGCTCAATTTCTAGGCAGTCTCAGCAGCACACTTCATTACGATATTTACACGCTGTCTTTCTCATCGTGAAACAGACCGTGAATTTCTCACTCAATTAAATCATACTTTTCCAAAGCCCTTATGAAAAGCCCTTCTCCAGAAAAGCCCTCTGGAAAGGACCTTGCCCCCATCCCCTCTACACTCACCTAGCCTATCAACCCACCATCTGGCCTCTGAGGGAATTTCTATAGATACAAGCACCAAATCATTGAATATTATTATAGAGTTTAAATGCTTAGTAGCTATTTATCATTATTCTATTCCTTTTATTTTTACATGTCCTTTGTAATGTTATTCACTGAAATAGTTGTAGATAGTTATTTATAGATAGTTATTTGATAATTGCAATGGTTTGTACAACATAATTATGAGACATATGGATTAAACCAAACTTAGAGTAACAGTTAGGCGACAAGGTCAGTAAGTTGAAAATGTACATGTATACCAAAGTGACTTTAAAATGTGTTTTTGTTCATATCTTGGTTGGTTTTTAACTTCCGAATCTATCAATTCTAGTGACATTGTATCAAACAAAAGTTTACATTCTAATTTCAGAAATGCTTTCCACAGCCATGCTCAAATAGATTCGGAAAAGAAAAATTAATTCAAAATTTTATTTTGTAAATATTTTTTGTATTATTATTGAAAAGGTTTTATTTCCCCACGATTTCATAATTGTGATAGATTTCAGGTAGAGAAATTAAAAAAGCATTTGATTAATACATTTCAGTATGGAAACATATCTATTTTAAGATTGAGTATTCCAGCTGAGGACTAACTGTAGTATTGCCACCTGTAGATAGAGGATATTGTGAGGAGCTGCCCAGCTGTAAAACTTGCTCGGTCGCCAGAGGCGCTGCGAGCGCTCATGAGTAAAATACTGAGCCCAGAACAGCCAAGGATTTAGCGAACGGTGGAGGGGGGCACTAAC
This sequence comes from Sthenelais limicola, assembly GCA_942159475.1. Classification (NCBI taxonomy): domain Eukaryota; kingdom Metazoa; phylum Annelida; class Polychaeta; order Phyllodocida; family Sigalionidae; genus Sthenelais; species Sthenelais limicola. Next base: position 60,802,720 of record OW804097.1, on the reverse strand, counting down.
TATGTTAGTTTTATTTATACGCACCCGGACCCACTCACCTTTTTATATACTACTACATCATATACTCTGTACGAGTGGTAGTATAGGACCGGTAGATTCCTCAATTCACTTCAGCTTACAGGTGCATTATTATTAACCTAATTAACCCCCTGTTCTAGATCATAAATTAAATCGGTGTAATTATGTGTGAAGACATAGCTACTATACATGCTATATTGTGAACTTCTAAAACTACGTGAGAAACCATTTACACAATCTATAAATACCATTGTTTTTCTGTAGTTCAACTCTGCAAAACACCTTTAAATTTGACGTGTGTCGCCCAATGTTTGCGCATGTGTCGTTTAAAAAATGGTTTTGTAATTGTTAGCATGTACGGGACATGAGTACAGGAGTACTTTATCGGATGATAAATCACAAACTAATTGCGTACATTTTGGATGAAATACAGAATTTATCTATCTAACAACCTATCTTCAGGAGGCCAGTATTTAGAGTGCCCCCCCCCGCCCACACACACCCATTCTCCCTCCCTCTCCTTCAAACGCAAGTCGTATTGGGGTGGGATTTCATGCTCTAACTTGATTACATAATTACTTGTAATAATATTTAGTTTTACTCACTTGACGCCAACTGTTTCCACTTGGTGAAAAATAAAAACTAGGCCACGGAAAATGTTAATGTTAATAATTCACCGTCATAGTTTTATAAATCAGTTTATAAAAGAGAGAAAACAATAGTGATGTTCCATTCTAAATGTCAGGCCCATATAGATCGTACGTCATACAGTTCTACATTAAATTTGAGGACAATGGACGTATTTTTGTCTAAAGAATTGAGTAACGAAATAAAAACTAGGCCATGGAGAATGTTCTTGTTAAAGCTGAACTCGCAGTTAACGTCGGTCAAATTCTAAATATTTTCTACCTTTTGTAGCATTGTTTTCCAAAGCATCTCAAAGTCATTTGACCATTGTCTGGTTGTTTTTAGTACAGGACTGTTAAACGTCCTCATTTGTATTTGGAGGACCAGCCCGAATCCCTTCCTATGGTGAATTCATTTATTATCGCTCACCGCCGGCAGTTTTCTCTCAGCGATTACAGTACACTTCTGATTCTTGTATAAAAATAAAACAACAGCAGAATATTGACGAATTCAATCATAAAACTCATAATTTGAGTAGTTTTGATAAGATATGTTTTGTCGTAATAGCTGAGAATACAGCTTTAATGTTAATAATCCCCCGTCGTAGTTTCCCCTTTTGTAAATCAATAGAACAAATAATGAAGTTTCATGCTAAAACCAAGTTGCAAATAAATAGATCGTGCGTCATAGAGTTCTAGATTAAATTCGAGGAAAAAGAGATACCACAAATACATCACCGTTAATGAAAATGTAAGGCCACGTCACCTTGAGAGCAGGAATCACAAACACTCACCTGAATGAAAAAGAGAGTTTCATTATGAGAACAGTCGCTTTGATAATAGGTGTATTATTCATAATCAATTAGATGATCTCATGTGTGTATATAACATTAATGTCAAACCCACTTTGTATCTATCTATACATATCACACAGTCTTTCGCGTGCCCCAGTGTTACTGATATATAATTATATAATTCCAGATGGGTTTGGTTAACAACTTCTTGTACAGCATAGCGATAAGCGTTAAGAGTGTATAATTTCACATAGTAAGACTAGGAATAACATTTTCTATAGTTAACACTATATAACAGAGTTCGAATTTCTCATTTTGAGGAAGAGAAACTGTAATGAAACACTGTTTTGATTTGCGTTTTTGACGCAGCCTTGCCATTTAAAGATGAATTGTGCATTCCTTGATGACTTGACCATTTTATGTATATATATATATGTATAGTGAGTCTGTCAATGTGTGTCACTGGTCAGGGCGACATATTGATCCACCATTGATCCTCCTCCTCCTGCCTCTCCATCTGTACAACACACAGTTCACATACACCAGGATCAAAGCCAGAGGCTGAAACCTCAGCCTTTAAACCCTCCGCCACTCCCTCACAGTTGCTCAGGAAACTAGCGCCCCGTGACCTGTACGCCCCATTGACCACCGCCCGATCCATATACTCCCCACGGGGGAAGGGCGAGGGGAGGCGGGGGAGGTGGGGTGGGGGAAGGGGGCGGAGATGCCCGGGTGTAGGTGGGCACAGGAGGAAGTGACAGGTGAAGTAAAACTGGGTGAATATGAGCCAAGTCACAGAAAAATGTAAAACTGTCAACACCGAAATTATGTACTATATGGAATGTAGGCCGGTGGCCTTTCATTCCAGGTTACTGAGGTCACATTTCTGTTGAGGCCAGCTGAGAAATAGGTAACTGTAAAACAAATGAAACTATGAACACATATAAATACATTTACTTTTAAGGGCATCCTGGTTAGTAGGTTAGTTACTCAATTTGTAATCAACTTTCTTTCTATTTTAGGCAGGGTACAGCAAATCTGAAGGCAAGTAAGATTTTTGATTACATAGATCATTTATATTAATTCAAAACTTAAGACAAAATTATTACTAAAGTGTAGATCATCTATATATCTATGAATTAAGATCAATCAAATATGTTCAGTATATATATCAACTATGACTTAAAATACACTCATTTATCCATGGCTAATCCCCTATAGGCGGTGAATAGGTAAATAGACAGGGAAGATCCAGGAGGTGGAGGATGGGAGGATGAAGGTGGGATTAGGTATTGAGATGATGCGATCAAGCTTGAAAGGGTGCAAGGGAAGATTTGTATAGGCTGAGTGTGGGAGGCATGAGTGGGATATGGGGGTCAGGGCGTCAGAAAATGTACAATTCGACTTCACCAATCCTTCCAAATAATCCTAATTTAAGACAAATATGAGGTTCCAAATACAGTTCAACATAATAACGGAACTCCACTATAGGTAAAAAACGGCGCCAACAGGCAAAAACGGCTGCGACGAATTTTTTGCGACGAAATATCTAATCAAGTTAGATATTTTGCAATTGTTGGCAACAAATAAATGTGTTGCCAACAACCTATTTTACCCCCTCATCCACTAGAATTTTTAGTCATGTCGAATTTTCCGAATTTTTAGAAATGTTGGCGACGAATTTTGCCTGTTGGCGCCGTTTTTTACCTATAGTGGAGTTCCGGCATAACTGAACAGATTGTTTGAATCAATGCAATACCAAATATACTCGGATATACAGTCTAGTATTTGTCATTTTCAGTCTAATTTAGCTGAATTTACTAAACATGTAGAGCTGCCGGTTGTACATTTGCTGATGACCTCACCAATATGCTGAGTGTCAGGAATGGGTGAAATATGAATGGGTTGTGTATAAGGAATCAGGTATCAGGTATGCTGAGGCGTGAATAGGAGTAGGGGAGAGACTGGGTTCATATGTAAAGGTGGGGATAGTGAAAGAAATTGGGATAGGAAAGCGGGCAGAGAGAGGAGAGGGAGATGCAAAAGAAAGGGAATAGAGGGAGGGAGAGGAGAAAGGAGAGAGCAAGCGAGAGAAAGAAAGAGGAGAAGGGAGGGAAATAAGAGGTGAGGGAGAGAGAGGCAAAGGAGTAGAGAGAGAGAAGAGAAAAAAGAAATGAATATAATAGAGACAATAGAGAAAGGGGTAAAAAAGACAAGACAACATCAGGGAAAGGAGAACATGACATGCACCTGAACCAGAGATAAGTAGAAAAAATGGTCATTTCAGAGAGTGAAGACAAAATTCAAACACAATGCAGACAAACGAGAAGGTCACTGCCCCAGCTTTGTAACCTCCATTCGTTACCTTCAAAATACAAATGTCCATTTCCTTGTTTCAGTAAGGTTCCCATGGAAATGACCTTCACAAAGACAAAGGAATAAATGACAGAGCACTCTCCTCCTCTCTAACCCTTCAGCCCTTCTCCTCCCCGCTCACAGCATGACCTTGGGCTTTCTATGAGCGTTCCTAAGTCTCATACATTCACCATACATCTTCTTGCAGTAACTTTTCTTTTCCTTTTCCTTTCTCTAAATCGGGAATCCTCTTTTTAACATCCACTCCCCTGCTCCGCCATCCATCACACTCGGCACGCATGCGCAACCGGAAGTCGGTATGTGATCGAGCAGGGACTTTAACTCTCCCTAGATGGCGCTCCCCTGAGTCCCGCGCATGCGCTCTGAGGTCTAGTTCACGGTCAGCTACATGGGCCTGTACACGAACATGTCCTCACTCAGGTTTGTTGCACATTTCATTAATTTGTTCCACAATTAAAAAGAGTTAAATATTATCATACCAAGTGTTATACTCAGTAGAAGTTAAAGTTAGTCCCGGCCCAATCCATTGCCAAATCAGGCAAGTATTTATTTAATTTGCAAAATATCGTTACCTGCTTTGCGATATAAAACTCAATTCTCCACCTCCCTTGCATGGCTCTATGTAAACTAAGAAAGATTGGTGAATATTGCTTGCTTAATGGATTGGTGAAAAATGCTTGAAATTGCTTTGCAATGTACACTCCATTTGAACCATTTTCCAACTCCTATACAGTTTGCATTCTTCTTTTTTTTCACAAATCCTTATTTACCGACCTAGTTTAGCTCTTGAGTATGTTGCAGCATAAATTGGAAGCGTATATGTAACCTGCTTTGCGATATAGAACTCCATTCTACATCTCCCATTCATATCAAACATTAAAAATAATTGTTAATTCTAAAGTCCAATTGTCCTATTTCCCAGACCAGAACCCTACCCAGTATTGACATAATAGAGACAGCCTAGAGCTTAAAAAGTGTTTTAAAAAGCTGAACTTATTGAATTATCGCTCATTTGTAGTAGCCGGCCCTGATTTATCACGGCTGACAAGCATTCATCGTTCCTAACAATAAAGATTAAATTACAATGAGGAAAAAAAGCTGAGTCATTATCATCGACGTCCCTTCATTTATTCGAACATACGGGCACTCTTCTCAAATATGGTTGATTTATTATGATAGCCTCACCGGTATCTGTTCCCAATGGGAGAAGCAACAAAACATCCCAAATATGTTTTAAAGTGAATAAAAACATGATTAAACATAAAAGAAAAACCAAAATGAACGAAATGAAATGAAGAAGCCATGGGGAGTTGGCATTTGTCTAGCGAGGCAAGGTATAATTGCTTTTATTTTATTCTATTTTTTCCACAATTGAAAATGTCACTAGTAATTTGATCCTGACAGTGACTGGAAAAATTAAATTTTGTGTGGAAGGGAAAGCAAATAATGCAATTAGGCCTGTGTTGAATTGATAGTCGGGGCAGGATAGTAGAGGAAGGGGGTGGGAGGAGGTGCAGAGGACGACGTGATGAAAGTATAGGTCTCCACTTCGTGAGGAGGATCAATTATTTCTCTTTCTGTTTATCCCACTTAATCTCTCTCTCTCGGTTTCTTTCTTTATCTTAGTCCTTCTATTGCCCTCCTATTACCCCTTTCTCTCTCATCTCTATTAGTTTCTTTTTGCCCTCTTTCTCCTCTCTCATTCTCCACCTTCCGCTCTTACTCCTATCCCCCATCCCTTTCTCCTCCCTCTTTTGTCTCTGTTATTCCCACTCACTCACGCTTCTCTCCCCCCTCTCTCTTTCCCTCCTCTCTTCACTCACTCGCCTCTCTCCCTCCTTTCTTTATTCACTTTCCCTCTCTCCCTCCTCTTTTCATTCCCTTTCCTCTCCCTCCCTCTCTCTCCCTCCCTCTCTCTCCATCCTCTCCTCATTTATACTCTTCTCTCTCCATTCACTCTCCTCCCTCTCTCTCCCTCCTCCATCACTGTCCTTTATCTCTCCCTCCTGCCCTCAATCACTTCCCCTCTCTCTTCTCTCCCTCTCCCTGTAGGTATTTACCTATTACCTATTAAGTACTGCTACTCTACAAAACATCCATGTGTGCGCTGTAACTACGGGCTTTCTCCCAAACTACCATCGCCTCATGACAGACTATAATATATATATTATAGTTGGCGCATATAATACTGTTGGGTATACACATTGTATAAATATATAATTTTTTTAATAGTCTATAGTAAGACCCTGAGTTCACTATAAAGCCATTATTTCACATAGCTTTTTTAAGGTCTTTTTGAGGTCATTTGAAGGTCTTTAGGGGTGTAGTGTTATGCTGTATACCTTGGAGGTGTTTCCTGAGAGGTTGTCATATACCTAAATACATTTTCTTTTCGACTTCAGACTCATTTTCCTGGAACACACCACCACATGACCAATAAAAAGACCCCCCCCCCCCCCTCCCGCCAACAACCATTCCCTACCTACCCGTTCACCCTGCCAATAGGAATCTGGAGTCAGTCTTCACTCAAACCTAAATGCGGGATGACTCGATATTGTGGTCGATACAGAATCATGAGCGGCCATATTGACTTGTTAACTGGATAGACGATAGGGGGCGTGGAGGCAGATCTCGTGAAATATCGATCACCGCGAGAGTTGAAGATCAAAGGGAAAGAGGAGGAAGGCAGAGAGACTGGGGGATTGATGGTGTGTGTGGAGGGGGGGGAGGGGAGAGGGGGGCCTGGTATATGGATCAGGAATAATAAGGTATTGGTGAAACACTAATCAGGATGGAAAGGGAAAGGGAACCTAGAGAGATAAAAGGGATGATGGACAAGACAAGAGAGAAAGGGGGAGAGAGGGAGAGAGGGAGGGAGAGAGAGGGGAGAGAGGGACAGAGGGAGAGGAGAGGAAAGGGACAGGAGAGACAGAGGGGGAGAGAGGGGGACAGGGGGAGAGGAGAGGAGAGAAAGAGACAGGAGACAGAGAAGGGGAGAGAGGAGACACAGAGAGGGGTGGAGAGAGAGGGAGAGAGAAGCGCGAGAGAGAAGCGCGCGCGCGCGAGAGAGAGAGAGAGAGAGAGAGAGACAGGAGGGGTGGAGAGAGAGGGACAGGAGAGAGAGAGAGGGGGGGGGGGGGGGGAGGAAGGACAAGGAGAGGGTTGGAAAGAAAGGAGGCAGGAGTAGACAGACAGTTTATCGATCAGTTAACGCTTATATTAATCTGTACTTTGAACCTCAATTTTGCCTGAAATTTGGGTCATTTCAGCAGCTCGGCGAATTGAACATTTTCTGGCGACTTCGCCTGTATGCTGTTATGCATGCTTCTCTACTACATAATCCTCTAACACTGATGACAGTATAGAGCCAGTGTGTATTTTAAAGGCAAACGCTACTATCTAGTGGAAAATGAAAATAAATGTCATTTTTCTGAAACTTTGAAATTTGATTCTTGAAGTGTTTCTGGTCATAAAGATGGAAAAAAATCAATGGGTCACCGTGCTCAATTTTTAATTAGAGTGCTTCAAAAGTTGGTATCTCAAAAGAACCAATGAGGATCAAAAGGGGGGCTCATTTTGGAGTACCTCGACTTCATAGTTCATATTTGCTATTTATATTCCCTCAATTTAAGTAAGGTTAACAGTTTTAGAGAGAGTATTACTTGGCTAATAATTCTATGCCTCTTTTTTATAGAATGCATGGTTATTTTTATTCTGAAAACAAAAAATATGAAATGCAAATTTTAAATTAAAAACTCGAAAAAACCCACTTTTTTTTCACTAATTTAATAAAAACATTTTTTTTCTCTCTCATCGAAATTAAATGTCATTTATCTGATTCTTTAGTATATGATTCTTGAAGTATGTGTGTTCATAAAACTGAAAAAAAAATAATGGGTCACCGTGCTAGTTTCTGAATTATGGGGCATTGAAACATGGCATGACAACCAAAAAATCTGCTGTTTCAATGTGTTCTATGTTTCCTAAACATGTCTATTTCAAACAGCTACAATTATTTTTTTAGCGTGATGACATACATTTTTTTCCCTATATATGTGTAGAATATTACCTGCACTATATGTGTAGAAAATTTTGGGACATTAGGAGTTTTCATTTTTGTTTTATTCCCAAAACCGTGAAAGAAAAATGCAGCACTTCCCAATAGACTTGCATACTAAATGGGTACAACTGAGGGTACCCACAGTCAGCTCAGTTCCCCAAACATGTCTATTTCAGACAGCTATAAAAAAAAATCTAACTCGATGACATATGTTTTTTTTCTTTTAATATGTAGTATATAACCTGCACTATATGTGTAGAAAGTTTTGGGACAGTAGGAGTAGCCATTAATTGTTTGTTTTATACTATAAAACATGAAAAAATGGGCCGTTTCCTCATAGACTGCAGTGCTAAAGCAATAGTACGTAAAATGCCCGTATATTTGGTATATGGAAAAGGGGGGCGTGGCAGTGAATAGTAGCGTTTGCCTTTAATACAAGAACTCATAGCCTTTATTGTTGTTGTCTATAGGGAGTTGGAAGGAGGGAGCAGGTGGGCCCCTCTAATTACCCCTTTCATGTGGCTCATGTACACCAGAGGGAGCTTATGCTTCAGCGTCTCTATGTCAGGAAACCTATACTGCGCATGCGCAGACTAATGCATTTTGGGATAGATTCAAAGCTCTTATTGGGGATTTATAAATTTGTATTTCATCCCATTTCAACAGTTGCAAATGATTCTTTGTTCCAAGGACTCCTTTGAAACTTTTTCTTTCTTTTCCTTTTTTACATTCCTTCTTCTCTTTCTATTCCTATGTATTCTCTTCTCAGTCTCCTGACGGTTTCTTATCTGTTCTTTCCCCTCCCCTCTTTCTTTCTCTCATTCTCTTTCTCTCCTCCTCCTCCTCCTCTCCCTCCGCTCCTTCCTCGGGACCCCCTCCATCCTACATTGCCCTGTCCCCCCCTCTCCCTATAATCATATCTTTTCTCCAATTTCTCTACTCTCTACCTCCTTTACATAATTAACCTGCAACTTTTTCGATACAAATATTTGCATATCAGACCTGAACTGAATCTATCCTAGCATGCAATGTAACAGACATCTGCAGTGGCCATACTCAATTTAAGGGGAATGGCACTATATATAGGTTGTGATGTATCTTAGCTACCTGGTTTATTATATATATGCATATATAATATCTGAGTATATATTAGTTATTGCAGTGAATAGAAATATCGGTTGAACTGTATTTTTAACCTCCTTTTGTCTTAAATATCAGTCATTTGAGGGTTGAGGAAGGCGATCTTTTTGTAAATTTTCTGACGACTTGACCAATATATATGAAACATAGGGTTGAGGTGCCTCCGAGGTATAAGAACATAGTATCAGTAACAGAGGGCATATTCTGGTTGCTAGATAGCCTACCATATAAAGGTTGTGTTATATTAGTGTGTGGTATATATATGGGGTGAGGCAGGGGTATGTATATCTGGTGTGTATAATATAGTAGATAGGGTTGTGGTGTGTATGTATGCAATCAGTGGGTAGCTCTGGTTTAGGGCCTATAGGGATCAGGAGCAGGCATAAACTATAACATCTGCAAGTACCCAGGCTGAGTATGGTGCATGGGTACATATCTCTCAGTCTCACCTCTCTCTTTCTGTCTGTCTAACTCTCCCTTCCTCTCTTTCTCTCTCTCCTTCTCTATCTGTCGTACTTTCCTTCTTTCTTTCTCTCTCAAGCTGTCCTCTCGCCTCTTGCTCCTCTCCCCCTCTCTCAGTCTGTCCTCTCACCCCTCCTCCTGTCAACCCCCTCCTCTCTCTCTCTCTTCCTCCCCCCCCCCCTCTCTCTCTCTCTCTCTCTTTCTCTCGTCTTCTCTCCCTATTTTGCCTAGCTCTACATTTCGTCCCCATTCCTTCCAATACTTTACTATACCCTATATTTTTCGTATTCTTTTTCAAAACTTTTTTTTTTCATCTCTATGACTCTCCTCTTTGATATCCTCTCCCTCTGCCTGTCCTTCTTTTTTTCTCTTTCCTTACAGTCTTATCTTCCCTCCTCCTCTCTCTCACCTCTCCCTCTCTCCCCACTTTCTCTCCCCCTCTCTCTCTCCCTCCTCTATCTCCTCTCCCCCCTCTCTCTATCCCTCTCCCCCTAGGCCAAAAAAATAAATAGGTGTGTTTCCGATTTATCTGGCTGAAAACTAGGTAGGGGGGTGGTAACTTTTTTTTTCTTTAATTTTTTAATTTTGGAAACCACCTCCCAGGAACTAAAAAAAAAATGTCTATTTCATAACAATAGTTGTTTTAAACATGGGTTAGGAAAATCCGTTTTCCTGCTTTTGTAAGCTTTTTTTGTCAAAAAATCCCCAAAAGTAAGATCTGATTTTTAAAAAATCAGGTATGGTAAAATTGTTTTTAGGTAGGGTAAGTTTTTTCTAGGTAGAGGGGGGGGGGGGGGGGGGTTAAATCGGAAACACACCTATTTTTTGCTCTATCTCTCTCCTCACTTATCTATATTGTCATTCTCCCCACTCCCCACTATACTATCTCCTCCCTTCCTTTCACCTCACTTTATAATGTATAAACCCCAGCGACAGATTTATCAGTATTAAACGCCTGTAAACCTGCCCCATCCCCTACACCCGACACTTGCCATTCAAATATACATAAGCTCCCACATCCACCTGTCAATCATCCTTCATTGTTTCTAAGGGGAGGAGCTTAACTGATCACATAGCAACCTAAGCGTTCCCAATAGGCTCTGACGGGATAGACGTGTGTGACTGTAATATTGAGTAAGTCCCGGATAAAAGGGAGAGTGATAGACTGGGATGAATGTAAGATTACCTATTCATAGCATACTCAACCATCAAGTCACGCTTGTCATAGGGTACGACGCACAGACAGACACAAGCATGAAATTGACACTAAGTTATTCAAGTGTACCTCTCAGATGGAATAAGCTTGGGGATGTGGCCGATATTAGGGGAGATAAGTGGGATGAGGAACGGATAGGAATGACTAGACTGAGATGCCAGATCGGTGAAGTGTATGTAAGGTATAGGATACCATGGCAGCACATGGCAACATACTGGAAAGATGTCTTATAACAATTAGAATAATCTTGAGAGGAAGGCTGCTACTACGCTAGGCAGACAGGACCCAGATGCAATTGAAAAGGCTGTAAATTGTTTATTCAATATCTAAGGTTTCATGCATTAATGCCAGGGATGAAGAAGGAAAGAAGGAATAGAAATGTCATGAAAAGGAAAGAAAAGGGAGACACAGATAGAACGCGAAGAGAGAGTGCGTGTGTAGGTGTGTGTGTGGCGGGGGAGGGGCGGGGAGAGACAAGGATCGAGGGGAAAGAATTCCAAAGCGGCAGGGAGAGGAGGAAAGTGGGAAGAGGGAGAGAAATCGAGAGAGAGAGAGCTAGAGAGGGAGAGAAAGACTTAGAGAGGGAGACAGGGAGGGAGAGACGGGAAGGGACAGTTATCAGAAAAATACTTCAGACAGGCAGAGAGAGGGAGGCGATAGAAAGGGAGAGGTATCGAGGAGAGATAACAGAGAGAGGAGAGACATAGAAGCAAGGGAGAGAAGGACAGAGAGGGAGGGAAAGGAGTGGTATATGGCGAGGGGCGAGAGACAGGATAGAGAAGAGAAGACAGGGGGGGACAAACAGACAGGCAAACAGGAATCCCACAGAGAGCTAAATAAGTAGCAGAGAGACCACAGGCCCATCCCTGGTCATCTCCCGTCATTGTCAAACCCCAGCAGAGCGGATCACTCTGATTGGCTGTTTACCTAATCCCGTCAGTCCACACCGGATATCCGCTGGGAATAGCCAATCAGAATAAATATTATATTCATCATGGGGATGGGTCATTCAGGGGTCAAACAAACCATCTCTACACACCGACTCCTGGCTACCCTTGATCCTGGGTGTGGTTCATCATCTATTCTCCCTAATAAGATCTGTATTATGTGCCGGTGTGGCTGATACAGTGGGACTAATGCTGCTTTTCCCCGACAAATGATTGTATCAATGGGGTGTAAAGAAACAATATCATACAACCTTTCACTGTCTAGGCTCAGAGTTGAGAGAGTCCCTCAGAACTAAGATAAATCTTTAAGCCTCTCGTCCGAAACCACATAATGACATTAGATTAATATATTATTAGGACACCAACTGCGCTAATGGCTTTCCTGGCCCTGGAGTCTTATCATTGACATTATACCATTCTTATCTGATCTGAGAGGCTCTGAGCCTAGATGTTCATGTCATATCTTTATTTAATTTCATCTCCATCTTAACTGCATGCGGTTATATAAAATGTACAGTTCCCAAAGCCCTGATCGACCCATAGTATGATACACTAGGCTAACAACATCTCGCCTTGGCCTATCAACTAGTACCGCTGGTAAAACATAGGTGTGAGGCGACATATATGTCCACGCCTTCACAAGTAGTGCCTTATTCTCCAGTTACTCTTTCACTCCCCCTCTTCTCTTCTTCCTTCCTCCCTCTCTTATACCTCTGTATCTCCCCCCCTCCCTTCCCTTTCTGTTACCTGCTTCGGTCTCTCCTATCTCACTTCCCCTCCTCCTCCTCCCCCCCCCCCCCACCGATCTCTCTCACAGAGAAAACTGTTAAATATTAAATATATCTGAATATATGTTTGGTATTGTGTTGATTAGAAAATCGGTTCGGTTATAAATGTTAAACTGTATTTTGAACCACAATTTTATCTAAAATTTGGTTTATTTGAGAGGATTGGTCAAAAGGAATTGTAATTTCCTGACGATCATTGGATCCATGGACTAGAAACAGCTTGGGGAATGAATGTGGTAATATAAAATAAATATAAAAATATACATTTCTATAAAAGTGTGAGGGAAGTTTGCATCAACAGTTTACACAGTGTCGGGCGAACCTGGCGGCCACGACGACAGCCCCAATATGCCCCTCTCATCACCTTCCCTTTACATGGAAACAAAAACTGCTGACTCATGGTGTCAGTAATACGAGCATTTTATACACAATTATAGCTTCCCGTTTCAAGGAATTCAGAGATTATACCCAAGAGCTGAGTTAAAGTTTTAAGACTTTTTAGGAATTAGTAAGAACCGTTCACAGTCCACTGGTAATGTTTGAAACTCATAAGTGTTATCGATGAGATAAAACCACACTTTCTTCGTTTCTATTTTCTAAAACTCTAAATGTTTAGCATTATATTATGCGCAGATATTTCTTTTAAAACAATGATTTCATTGAACAAATTCCCTGAATGTCCAAAAATGCAAATTTTGCTGAAGTGAGTGATTCAAAATGTATTATTACAATTACGCAAGGAGAATATAAAAAAAACGATGTTAATGTAATGTTGGACCTGAATACAAATATCTAAATAAAATTCAAACACATTACATGACTGTGTCATCGATTTGTCCCAATTCCACCAAATTCACGGTCAAATAATTCACGAAATGGCGACAAACAATCCCACTCGAGCTGAAACCAGATCGAGGCTCACAGGAAGTGACGACAGGTTTTATCTAGGATCGGTTTCTGGACACCAGGAGGCGCCCAGATCGTTTATTCATATATTCATTATGACGTCACAGAATGGGACGCAGACAAGATGCTGATGATGTCCAGAACTATAAATAAACAATAGGCACGAGGACCAATTATGAGGCGAGTAGTATTTGCTGCGGGATTAAGGCTGACCCAGTTCTCCCGGAAGGTTAAACGGTGGCTGGGTTAATGGTGGAATTATGGGAATTATGGCCTCGTTTTGAACCCAGAAGAGTTGGGGGAAAGGGAGGAAAGAAATAAAAGAAGCATTCTGTCAATAAAACATAAAAACTGAATCAAAAGGAGGGTAACGAAACATTTAAAGGCAATTAGTATGGGGAGACCTAGTTGATGCCAAAATATGGGACATTAATAAAAACAAATGTTTTAGAAACAAGGTTGTTTGTTTTCATGTTGAGTACACATGAAGGAAGTGATATTTTCGTCATATTTCCTAAACTCGGCGATATAAATTCAACATATGTTTAAGAATTAGGCTAAATATTATCCATGAAAATAATCTTGAAACCTTATCTCCCTTTCTATTCCTACCTGCGTGAAGTTTAAAATTGGTCTGCATTTTGGAGGCACATGTTTTCAAACCCAGGGTTCCATGAAATATAACCATTTCAAAGGGAACCCCTGGAAAACAATATATATTGCCATTTATTACACCCCTGTGATGTTGCTTCCTATACCTTCAGCATCGTATGTCACACTTGGTCAAAGTGGTGCATAACATGTGAGTTATGTCACCCTGGGGACATACAACAAGTAGGTCCGCCCAAAACGTAAATTACTTCTTTTATTTTTAATTATTTATATTTTTTATTTATTAATGGGGTGTAATAAATATGGAACAAAGCTCGGGTGAAGTCTGTACACTTGTTAGTGACCTCGGGAGCACAGAAGATCTCGGGCTAACGCCCTCTAACTTCCTGCGCTCCCTCGGTCAATAACAAGTGTACAGACTTCCCCCTTGCTAGGTTCCATCTATGTATGCATTGATGATATTTTGGAAATATATTTTAGCCTTTTAGTAGATTTAGTGGTTTTCTCAGCTTTTTAAAGGGAAATCAACATTCAGGTTCACATCAAGGAAAGGGTAACCTGACTACAGATAACGAATTCCTTAAACGCATATGATGAGTTAAACAAAGTATATTTTAATGGCTGAAGTTCACCTTCACCAAATGACCCAAATTTAAGACCAACATCAAGTAAAAAGAACTAGTTAAACATTATGATCTAAAATACCTTTATATTGAACACAATACCAAATATACTCAGATATACCATGTATTTATCATTTTCCAGCAGAATTTACTTAATGTGTAGAGCTACCGATTGTACATTTTCTGAAGCACCTTAGAATGCCACAAGACCACAACAAGAAGAACCCCAGAATGCGTCTGTTAACACTCACACAGAATACCAGGACCAATAATTACATAATTACCACACTGATAACTTCCTCTGATGAAATCCAATGGGTAAGGGGATGATTAGAAAAACAAAATAATTATTTAACCAGCTTAACCAGCATAATAACCAGCTGATAAAAAAAATACCCCATTAACACCAAACAAAATATGAAAACAATTCAGTAGGCTCTGTTTAAAACCATTTATGAATAATAATATCCTCGCTTTGAACTCACTCCATGGATCCCATAATCCCTCATTCCTGACGCGGTCGTCATGGTAATAACACATGTACAGTTAATGTTGCTATGGTATGCTGATTGTTACCAGGGTTACCTGTCCGTTACCATGTGTTGTTGCTAGGAGCATTAGAGCCACATTAAGCCTGACTAAATGCCTCCCTCAAGGCATGTAATGGTAACTCTTAACAATTTTTAAAATGAGAATCTTTAAAGAATCTCTCAAATGTATCTGCCCCCGAGGTGTTGAAAACAATTTCAACATTAAGCATCTTTTTGGAAATAATTCTCAGACATTTCAGTGTGATTTGCAGTGAATGTAAACTGTAAAAATGATCGAACGTAATTATTCTCTCATGGCATGTAAGAGGTTAGGAGGGAAGAAAGTGATTGTTAGGTAGGTAATTCATGATTATGTACGAGGCCCACCAAGATGTCTACAATCAGTTTACTTTGTGATTTGATCTTAGAGTGCTCAAAATATGAAAGAGGAAGAATAGAGGAAGTGCATGTCCGCCATCTTGATTCTAGATTCCCATGGAATTACGGGAGATGTATGTTAGTGTAGAATCTACAGAAAACATGTTATGTTCAGCATGGAATATTTAACAGTGATCTCATGTAAATAGCCATGTGTTTCTCAAGATTCCATTAAACAAGACATCATGCAATTATAACTCATTTTCACAAGTTGTGATATTGGTGAAAAAATCCTTATATTTTCGAAAGAAATGTTGCTAAAGATTTGTATGTCAGCTTTGAAATGAATCCATCCCAGCATGCACTGTAAAGGATATGCGCAATATGAGACATGCAAATCCCCTATTGCCACAAGAAACGACAGAGATTAGTGTCCAAAAACTAGCACAAGTCTCTTTATTTACATGAGTCCTGGCGCAACCCCTCAGATCAGATAAGAATTGTATGTCGGTGATTGGACGCCAACTTTGCTAATCGGTTTCCTGGCCTAAGACAAGGCGTTCTTATGGGATTATAATGACATGTTTCGGTCTTAATTGAATTATAATGGCACTTTGCGATTTGAGGCAAGAGGCTTTCTCTTCGTTTGAAAGGACTCTTCCATCTTTGGGCTTAGACATTCATTCTCCGACCAACCTCTCTGTTGAATGGGACAAATTGTCAGTTAACCATCACCAATTAATACTCTCAAATAATCGGAATTTTAAATTTTCAAAATACAGTTGCAATACAATATATTCATATATATGTACCCTGTAATTATGACTCTTTGGCCTAATTTGGCAGAATCTACCAAAAGTGTAGAGCTGTCGATTATACATTTTCTTACCAAAATTAGTCAGATATGCGATGTATCACTGAATAAAGAGCCATAAGTAAAAAAAAAATGAATTTGAGATTCCATGAGTATTTATCACTTTTCAGTCTTGTTTATTCGATAAATGTGTATAGAGTTGCCGATTGTACATTTTCTGGCGACCCTTGTAGCATATTGGGTGAATGACCTTATAAAATACCTCTCCATCTAACCTACTTTCTCACACTATTTTATCTCATGTGTGTATATGGATACTAGTAGGAGCAGTTTAAATCTACGAATGCAAAAGAAATACATTTTAAAAAGACAATTAAATAAAAAAAAGAAATTGTTATCCAAGAACTAGTTCAATCATCCTCTTTTCAGAATAAAGAAAATATTTGCCTACATTCAGACAGACCGACATCCATGACAAATTCTCACAGGGACAATAATTTCATTTCTCCCCAGCACAGGGAGTAACTGTCCATGTTTGCCTAGCAACCGCCCCCACACCTGTCCCATCCCATAATACTCAATCCTAAGGTGGCAGCACACAAAATTAGATTTTTTCCTACCGGTGTGAGAGAAAACAGAACGCTCCGGTAACACAAACACTCCCAACCGTGCTCTAATATTTGTAGACCCCAAACTGCCCTCTTTTGGTGCTTTTGCTTCCTTTTCTCCCACCAGAGGCGCTGTTATTGCAAGTGGAAGTAGTTTCTGATTGGTTGTTTGTGGGAGAGGTCAGCATATGACCTTGAGTGTTTTGAAGGTCAGGTAGAGAGAGGTTTGGGCAGGGAGAAGAGGGAAGTTTCCTTTATTACCCGGACTGGAAGTGGACACACCAGCTTCTCAACAAATACAGAATATGGAGGCGTTGAAGATGGGATTTTGGTGCATTTTGAACAAAAGGTTTATGATTTTTGTTCTTTTCCCTCTAATATTTAGTTCATAATGTAGAGAATATGGTCAAAACTGCCTTTTTAACCATATGTTTAAAACTAGATATTTGATTCAGAAATTTTTATCGATATTCTACATTTTATTCCGTTCCTTTCCTACCCAGCTGAAAGTCATTGACCGAAACTGTTGAGCATTTGCATGGGATGTGTATGTCAGTGAGGATTGACCAGGTTGATTCTCAAAATCAAACCACAACTTCCCAACCCAAATTAGTCTGTTACAGAAATGGTGGCCATAAACAACTATATTTTGCCTTTTATTTGTTTATTGGATTCCATATTTCCACGCTAGATATAAACATTCCATTACAAATCTTTTTTATATTGTTGGAAAAATTGGTTTATCCTGTAGCATTCCAGACTGTTTTAATACTACCAATAAGACTCTCATGTATACTTCCTTTACCCCTTTTTTCAACAATTATTCGGAGGCATTAATTAAAGATTGAAGATTTTTCAGGCAAAACACTCAGTAAATCCTGTTGGTTGTTATTGGTTGGTATCATTGACTTACAATATGATATAGACTTGGCAGAATTATCAATATATAGATGAGACATTGTAAACACATATTCCAATGACAATTTTACTTCAGTTGATAAACAGAAATATCAACAATAATGAAAATTAACTTCAGCAGTCACGTCCAAAAGCTAAGTCAAGCTATTTTAGATAACTTACTTACATTTCTCTGTAGGCCGAACGTTTCTCTTACCTCTCACCTCTACCACAAAACACTAGCTCACTCACTCACCTAAGAAGGAAACAGGAGAGAACAATTAGTTAACAATAATAAAGGAGGTCTGAGTGGGCCGACCCAAGTGACAAAAAGTAAAATTGATACAGATCTCCAGACGTCTAGATCATGTTGTTTATATTAAGATCCCTGGATATCCAGTCAGTAACTTCTTACAAAAGCTTCCAGGAAAGTTCCAGAAAACTCAAAATGAATTACATTGTTGCTGTTAACTTTTTAGGAAGGTGACGAGGTGACGGGAACCAGGCTCTGACAGAACTGACAAGTGGCTGTTGAGAAAAAAATCTAGGTTAGAAACTAGTGACATTTCAAATAAGGGTTTCTAATATTAAATTCAGCCTACTTTCTCTTCCTCCTGCACCTATTCCTCACACTACCCCGTCTCCTCTACCACGACCTCCTAATGCCCCCTCCCTTCTCTCTCATCATCATCATCACCACCTTTCCTTGCATTGACCCCCTCCTCCTCCTTCTCCTTCTCCACCACTTCCATCCCCATTTCCTCCTCCACTCCCTCCCCTCTTCCTACTCCCAAACAACCTCCCCCTTTACCTCCTTCATATCATTTTCCCTTCCTCCCCCTCACCACCTCCTTCACTATCTCCCCCCCCCCCCAACTCCCTGCTAATCCATCATATTCTAATATGTCCATATATTATTTACACAGGCCATTCCCCCAGAGCGGCTCGTGTGTAGGGCGAGCAGGAACGCGGCCTGCATATGTAGTAAGGCTGCTCAGGGACCTCTCCCCGGCCCTGCAACGCTTCAAATCAGGAAAATATTGAATTAAAAACCTGTAGTTGGGGTCAGAGCTGTCTGGTACTAGGGGGCATAGGGTGCTGATGGAGGGGGGGGGGGGGGGGCTCCGCCCCTTCTTGAATCTTAAGTCCATCAAACGTGTCCAATAAACCCTTAATAATAATATTTGCTAAACATAGAAAATAAAATATTAATTGCTAAATTTATGTATAAACAAGTGAGTACAATTTCAATTTATAAACTAAATATTAGCCTAATTATACCAAGTGTAGGACTTAGGCCCCCCCCCCCCCCTCCGCCATACACACACATTTTGCATTAGAAGAACCCCAAATTATGTCCATTATATCTTAGAGAAAGAGTTCTTTCTCTATGTTATATTACTTCCAAGATTATATGATCGCTTAAAATCCCAGCATTGTGGCGTCATAAGAATTTCAACCTACCACCTTCCCTCTTCGTTATCCTCCCTTGACCCACCTGCATAACCCCCGTCCCATCCCTCCCCCACCCTCTCCGATCCTCTGTTGAACCAGGTAAATCCTATACCAACTATCTCTTCCTCTAGAGACTGATATAACGCAGAAGGGACGCTGTATTGGGCTGATGACGTCACAGATGTAAAGGCAACAGGCAGAGCAGACCTGACCCTCATTCATTTACTGCTGCTACACTTCCTCAACATCTATCTACAGTTACCCAGCTGTTCTTACCCAGATATTGTGGCGGGTGTTGCCTAGAACATAGGACTGAGACGTCAGTGGAAGCAAACGGAGGTGGGGAGGCAGGAGAGGAGGTGCAGGGGGAGGGGGGAGGAAGAAAAGGGAGGTGGAGGTGGAGGAGGGAGAGGAGGGGAGGAAATGCGAAGGTTAGGAAGGGGAGGGTAGGAGGTGGTGGAGGAGGTGGTGGAGGAGGTGCAGGAGAAGTTCCAGGAGGAGCAGGAGGAGGCAGCCAAGAGAGGAGGAGCAGGTGGGGGGAGAGTGAGGAGGAGAAGGGATGTAGAGGGGGACATTGTGGTGGGTTTATAGTTCTATGTGGAGGGGAAGTGGGGCGTTGGAAATGAAGGAGGAAGGACGAGGCAAAGAGGGGGGAGGAGACAGAACAAGTGTTGGAAGAGGAGGAGGAGGCGGATGAGCTGGAGGGGGAGGGGTATAGGAACAAGTGGGACAGAAGGAGGAGCAGGAACAAGAAAAGGGATCCCACCTGAAAAGTAGGTGCCGGGAAAAGTAGGAAAAGAAGCAGACACAAAAACATAAAAGAAAAGTGGGATATAATTATATATTTTAGACGCAAACATATTGGAGGGAAATATTACAGTCACGTCTTGGGGGTGAATATGTGGGACATGAGAAATGAGGAAATACAAATCATAGATATATTATAATGAAAATAAAAACAAAACAAGATGAAGATCCAGTTCCCTTATATCTGTCACTGACAACCCACTCCAAGCACTGATACCACTCACTGGAGCAGACAGACGCTCAGACGACGTGGATAAGACGCTGGAGGAGTATTCAATACACGCCCCCTATAGGAGAGCGGTGTAAACAAAACATGCCCCCAGCCTATACCTGACATTGCTTATTATGCGCAGCGTCAGCGGCCCTTTAATAGATTATTGATGATGGCAGAGGTCTTGTGGTCAAGTGTGGTAGAGCTTTTGTAAATGGTTCTGGCGTCTACCAAGAAATTGGTATCTGGAGCTGGTGTAGGAATATAGAGGAGGGGGTATAGACACAACATAGAGTGGACCAGCTCACTGTAAGGTCTACAATACCAGATTAGCATGACAGCTATATATTATTCTAATTTAATTATCAGTCTAGGCCCAGAGTTGGGAAAGTCCCTCCAAACTAAGGGAAGCCTCTCACTCCAAACCGCAAAATGGTATTAGAATTACATTAGGACGCCTGCTCCAATGCAAGAAAAGTCAACTATAGAGTAATAATAGTAGAAATCTATATATAATAATCTTGTTTATAGTGATACAATATTATAATAGCGCAGATCATTTGCACAGATCATCCTGTGGTAGTCTAAAGTGTTGGGTCGGCCCAGTGGCATGAACATGTTGTGGGTTCGAACCCGGGCGCGGCTACAAGTTCACCTCACCTCACCTCCACCCCACTTTCCCCAGCCCCCTCGCCAAATTTGGTCTTATCAGGGTGAGAGAGATGTTTGAGCGGAAATAAAAATTCAATAAATGTGTTTCACTCTGTTGTAGCAGCCTATAGAGGCATCCATATTTGTATGAATTATTGTTGACTCTGAGCACAGAGGTATGTATATACACTTAAAGACTACAATTAGTATTCGCTTCCTTTTTCTCAAGTATATATCCGGTATGCTAAAATGAGTCTATTGTCACTAGATATAAATCTTGACTGCCAATATCGATACTATTTCCACGTCAACGTCTATAGCACGAGATCCCAGATACATTGATTTAAGATCCATAAACCCAAAGAATTATGAAATAGATTATCCCTAATCTGAAAAAATCCGAAAATCCATTTTTAACAACATCCCCTATTAGTTGAAAAAAACTGCACACGGAAGCCCGCCAAATTATTGACCCTAAAATACTCAATATGATGAAAATATTATAGATCAAATGTTATGATCCTCAGAGATCTGAAATTGTAGCAATAAATATACCATTAAAACAGAATAAATAGTAGCAAATCACTTCCAGTCATACAATTGTAAACAGCAACAGGGTGATGAAAATGCCGGAGAATCACACCCTTACAGCAATGGAGAACTGAATCAAATGTTTTACAAATCAAATGAAATCAAATATCTTCATCACTTTTCATTCTCACGTATGGGTTGGAAGACCTGAGTCTTTGCGCATTAGATTTGTCTCATTGATTAATACAGAATTCCTTCCTTCATGTAGTTTCCAGAGCCTCGATTAGTTGGATTAATGTTGCTGTTAATGCTAATATGAGTTGTGGAGCAGGATTTACTAGTCCTCAGAAACTCGTGTAAAATTGAGCGTTTTATCGGCAGCACTTAAGATAAAGAGTAAATTGTCAGTAACTTTAGAGAAAAGCCTTCCAACACCAACAATGGAGACATTTGAGGAAGGCCAGAAAGTAGAGGACAAAGGCAGTGCATGTTAGCGCGCCCTGGTGAGAAAGCTTCAAACGAGCTCCCCCTGGTGCCAGTGAATTCCCTAATTAAAACAACAATAATTAATTAGAGTTAAAATCTTCATTATCCACAGATCGCCTGCAATGTCTGGGACAAATTAAAACTCCATTCACTCTCCGCGGCCCTCAAAATAGCCTTCCTTTCCGTCTCTCAATCAACAAGATTCATCTTTTCCATCCATTCCTCCTCGTTGAGGAAGAGCAAAAACAAATGTTAGTCATTGTCACGCAATCCGCTAGGTGTCGGCGTTTGATAGACTTCCGGTTATAACGAAGGCGGATATGACGTCTAGATCAGACGCCAGTCACTCTTCACCACCTTAAAGACTGAAGAGTTCCACTTCCCCCTCGAGGGGGCTCGGTGTCTGCGAAGTGCATGACGGGAAACAGACCTCTGGCGGCATTTAATGAGACTAAGAGGTCACGTGACTTACACGTGACCCGCTTGGTCGTACAGCGAGGAGAGGAGCTTGCCCGCCCTGCCGCTAGAGGCTCTGGGCTAGAGGGTGGGTAATTAGAACTGATTGATAGAAGAGCGAGTAAAGTCACTCAACAGTTCTCTTGATAGTTTGGTATTTAGTTAGAGGGTAAGGCGACACCACTGGGGGATCGGGGTACTACAGGGCGGCCAGGGATCAGGCGAGGATAGTAGTAGGTAGTTCCTAAACCCTTAGACTACATTAATATTCAACAAATTCACTTAATTGTGTACTGAAATAGGTACTGGGATAGGAGCTGGAGAGAGCAGAAAAGAACGAGATAGAGTGAAAGCAGGGAGTGGTTATAGAATAAATAAATTATATACATGTAAGTAGGCAAAATCGTACTGTGCCCATAAACCCTTTAGAGTAAGAGAGTAAATTGAATGTAAAATTTAATACAATACTGAGATAGGAGACGGGAAACGGTAGAGAGATAACAGATAGAGGGAAAACAGGGAGGGGCGATAGCATAAAAGAAATATCCAAATGATGATATTCATCGAACCTTAAATGGAAAAAAGAACACGAGAGTATGGGGTTCACATGCAAACAAATTTGTGGAGAAAAAGAGAGCGGATAGTAGAGAGAGGAGGGGGGAGGGAGCGGGGTCTAGAGAGAGAGAGAGAGAGAGAGAGAGAGAGAGAGAGAGAGGCACGGACAGAGAGGGAGGGAAGAGAGATGGAGAGGGAGAGGGAGAGGGAGAGGGGCATATTACGAAGAGGTGATATTACCCCCCCCCCCCCCCCCGACACACACACACACACACACACACACTCAACGTCCCCATGCCTCAGCCACTCCAGGTGAGAAGGACAGACACCAGACGCGGCAGAGACGCACACTTCCCTCCACGCATGCACATTTATAATAACACCACGTCACATCCGGGATCACTGACTATAATTTCACGCTAGCACAGCTCTCAAGGAAGTATCTTCATTATTAATAGCTAGATACATGAGATAAAATGCTGCAAAACTCTGGACTAGATTGAAGCTTCAGCTGACACTGGAGGTATTTGGGGGCATCGCCTCAGAAAACATAGAAGCGCCAGGTCTACATATTGAGTAAATTCTGATAAATTAGGCTGAAAAATGATAGATACTTGGTGTATCTGAGCATATTGGGTTTTGCGTCGATTAAGATGTGTTTGCTTATGTTGAACTGCTTTTTGAACCTCATGTTTAGTCGAAACTTTGCAGTCTAGCCTCTTTCAGATAAGAATGTTATGTCAGTGATTGGACGCCTACTCCGCTAATGTTTTTTCTGGTCCAGGAGTAGGCGTCCTGATGGGATTATAATGGCATTTTGCGGTTTGTAGCGAGAGGCTTTCCCTCAGTTTGAAGGTTCTCTCTCAATGCTGATCCTAGACTGGGTTATTTTAGAGGATTGTACATTTTCTGACGCTTATAACGGTAACGTGAAGGAGACGCTTAGAAAACCATGACGCCTTCCATTAAGCGCCATGACAGTATTATGACAGCCCATAACCCTCAGGAGAAAGGATACCAATTTGTTTCTCAGACGCCACAGGGACGCTACCACATGGGACGCAGGCACACACTCTCTGGTATAAACCATGACACCCTTCCCACTTGACCTGTCACCCCAGCCTCCTGACCTCAGGGTTAAGGTCACGTCTGGCAGGAGTCGGACTGACGTTCTTGCGACGTTGCCGTCATGACAACTGGTCATGTACCTGTGCGCATGCGCATGACAGGCTGTGCGCATGCGTACTGGTGAGTGTACAGAGGGCGACCCCTGGCGATGTTTGGGGCAATACTTCAGGGCGGAAGAACGGGTTTGTAGTTGTAAAAAGGGTAAAGGTAAAACATAAGTGACATTTGAATGATTTCTAATCTGTTTGTTTACACAGATAATGTGAAAGTAATTGCTCTTTAGTTCTTAGCAAAAGGGTTTAACGTCAATTCATTATAAACACAATATATGTAACTAGCAAAGAGTGAAGCTAAACCCGGTTTGAAATAGTTTGAAAATGGCATAACATTAATTCATCCAACCCCTTGGTTTCTCATTTTCCTGTCTTTCCTTCCTATCCACTTTATCACTCCCCCGTCCACTCCTCTCATTTTCATTCTTCATCCCCTCTCTTTTCACTCTCCTTAATTTCTGTCTCTCCCTCCCCCGCCCGCCTCTCTCTCCCTCTTTTCTCACTCTCTATCCTCTCTCCCTCCACCTCTCTTTCCCCCTCCCACCTTTCCCAGCAGAGGTTATA
Source organism: Sthenelais limicola (assembly GCA_942159475.1). NCBI lineage: Eukaryota > Metazoa > Annelida > Polychaeta > Phyllodocida > Sigalionidae > Sthenelais > Sthenelais limicola. The sequence continues at coordinate 60,778,028 of OW804097.1, read as the reverse complement.
TGAGGGTGCATACATGATGTTGGTTGATGAAGCGATGTGGGTATGATTGAGTTGTATGTACATGGGTGTGATGGGGCATGCACATAGGCCTATACCCCTCCGCCCCACCATACTATCACATCCCTTATATTTGATTATATTACCATAACTTATACACCCTTACAACACAGCTAATGTGTAATATTATCTACTAGAGAATTGTTGCCATGGAATCTGGTTTCTATGGTAATTTCCCCTTTACATATAATAAGGTGTATTACTGTATGAATTACATACTAGTCCATGCAAAGAAGGATAAATGTGCATACATATACTACGCATGTATGCATTTTTTCACAAAGAGTCTTAAATGAGAGTCGATTGCAAAGGTTTGAATTCTTAAATAAAAATAGGCCTAATGATTACGAGAAAAGAAGATAATTTGCTGCCAGAATCTACCAAGATTTCACCAAGGAGAAACTAAGTTCATTAAAACATTTGCTATATTGTATACATCAATTCAGTAGATTCTTATAAGGAGTAATTCATAATGTATCAAATCAGATACCTAATATTCAACCTTTAATAACAAAATTCAGACTTATCATATCAAATCTATTTAAACAATTGATATCTATTAAACGAAAAAGCAATACGCGAAAGATCCAATAAACCAAGGTATAGAATGACAACAAATTAAAAAATGTAATCCAGTAATGTTGTGTGTGTGTATACATTTTTTGTATCAGGCTGAACTAAGTCAAGAATATCATGTAAAATATTTGGTCTTAAAGTAGACCTGGGAAAATGTACCATGATTTGGTGTGAGAGTCTATATTTTGTCCCTACAAAAACCCAGTATATAAACCTATAGGCCATTTAACCCTCTTCAGCCTCCTCCTTATACTAAACCCTGTCATGCGGGATAACTACACAGACAAGCATGTTAATGTAATAATAACATTAACACGGGCCAACTAGAGGTCATCTCAGGTCACCGGACATGCGCAAACAGCTCATGAGAAGGCATCACTCAGCCCCGGTGAAATATGGAAATAGGATTTCTGGGATAAATTAAATTTGTAGGGAGCTATGGTTGAGTCAAATTGGTATAATACTATAATAGGTTTCAGCGATTTTTCCTTAAAGATATATATATGCCCCTGTCCGAACGCACGTAGTTTAAGTAACTAATCTAGTATTGCTTAATAGCATCACTACTAGATATAGCTGAGTATATTTGATGTTGCCTTGATTCTGAAAATAGGCGAATTGTACATTTTCTGGACACTACTAAGACACTATTCATGAAACCTATTACATATACAGAGAACAAAATAATTATGGTGAGGACAAGTCATTGGCATAGAGTCATAATCCCCTGTCAATATGTCAATAAATAGAGTACCCGAGTACGTATTGACTGTAGTGTAATCCTACCTATGGGCGCAACATTACACCACACACTCATGATCAGTAACGTCAGGTCACCCAGTGCGACGTCAGGTCATGACGTACTCACGTCACAACGTCATATCCCATAATACACTGCAATCTGAGGATTACTAGAGCTGCTGCGGGGATGGCAATATGCCATGAAAGGGAATAATCCAAGAGTTAAAATAGATTAAATTACTTTTATCTTTTGTTACCATGGCTTGTTTAGTATCTGTGTGATTACCTGGTTAGGCTGAGGGTGCAGGTCGTTTGGATCAAGGTCAGTGATCTTGGCTATAATGTATCCCTTGCAGATATTTTGCTGTCTCCCTGCTTCTCTCCCTTTCTCTCTCCTCTCTCCCCCCCGCCCGCCGCCTCGCTCACCCTTCTATCTCCTTTCTCTCAGTCCCCTGTCCCTCTCGATCCTCTCTCTCAATCCCCCTCACACCTCCCTCAATCTCCTCTCCCTCGCTCTCCTTTTTCTCAATCCCCTTTCTTTGTCTCCGCTTTTTCTCTCAATCACCTCTCTTCCTCTCTTCTCACTCTCCTCCTCTCTCACTCCTCTATCTCACGGCCTGTCCTATCCTCATCTGTCCTTCTCTTTTCTACCTTCTCCCTATGCTCTCCCCAACTCTTGTCTCCTCTGTCCACTCTCTATCAACTTACCTCATTCAATCCTTACACTACCCCATTCTCCACCATCCTCTCCTCTACCCACAATCCAATTTGTCTCCATCTCACCTCATGCCATATATACCTGCCCACTCCCATCATGCCATGCACACTTCCTCCACCTTAAGCCGATTACCCTTAATAATCATCCCCCTATCTAGGTCACTCCAACGCTGCTCCAGGGTCATGTGACATGGAAGCTCTTCAAGGATTGTTTTAAATTTGACGAGTTTCCACCACAGCGTTCTGGAAAGGTAGAGCAGCTGATTTACAGGCCTCTAGTGTTTATTTGTATCATTACAAAGAGGGATGTAGTGGGAGAGAGTTTTTTTAAAAAAATTGTTTTGTTATTAAAGAAATTCTATCAATACCAGGACACAATTCTCCCCTTTTTCAGGTTTACATATTTGTAGCATGGTCTCAGTATAGATAGACAAACGTGTATTGGACCAGGGCATATCTCTGTTTTACAGGTTTTAGTCTGTATAGGCCTTCAGAGAGAGAGAGAGAGAGAGAGAGAGAGAGAGAAAATGAAAGCGAGAAAGAATGAAAAAGTGAGAGAGAGAGGGAGAGAGTTAGAGACAACGAGAGATAAAGGGAAAGAGGAGAGAGAAAAGGGAGGGGAAGAAAGAGAGAAAAAGAGAGAGGGTGGGGGAGAGACAGTGAGAGGAGAGAGAAGATGAAGGGAGAGGAGGGGAGAGGAGAGGGAGAGGCGAGGAAAAAAGTAGGGGGAACACGAGGGAAGATAATTTGAAGAATTACCTAATGATTAAATCAATAAACATGTTATTAATACCTTACCACATTTTTATAACAATAAAGAATATATTTATTTTCTTCTCCAAATATGCGAATTACAATCAAAAGAATCGTCGAGGAATCACCCAAAATATCACTTTTCAAGTTCAGTTCCTTAAAAGTAATCAATTTTGAAATACGACTTTTGTTTAAATACCCGTCTTTATATTAAAGGTACTGACTGTTACATTCGATATTTTCTTATTAAAATACATCTCAAAATTAGAAATATTTTGGGGCTGGAAAATTGGAGGCGCTTGACAGCCATCACTCACATTCAGTAATATTAAGCTGGTTCCTGATTGGTTTGTGCCCCCGTATGTTTAACCAATAGGATGACGTGTTACAAACCATGTCATTACATGATCTCTAATAGTTGTCATCGGACCCTCATGTAAGTGATCCTCATAAAAACCGGACAAAGTGGGGGATTATGGGAAGGGAAATGGGAAGGGAATTGTGGGTACAATGGGGTTAAATGCTGATCATGTATGTAGTCATCATAATGAAGGGAAGTGGTATAAAATGCCGGCCACTGGCTAGACATTGGCTATATTTAGTGGAATTTATGTTTTATAACATATTTATTTCTCCGAAAATACATGCTATCCTGAGTACGTTATAACAGTCTGTGGCATGGGTTAAATGCTTCACAAATTGGCGACAATACATATAAGGGAAAAGGTAAACGTGGGGAATTGGTTAACAAGCATTAAAGTAATGTTTTTAAATCATTAGTTGTCGATTGTACTGTTTCTGATGCTGTGACCTTCTCTCTCTCTGACACATCCCCTCCCTCCTCCTCTCTCTCTCTATCCCTCTCTCATCCCTCCCCCTTTTTCTTCCCCTCCCCTCTCTCTGCCCTTACCCCTATTCTCCCCCTCTCTCTTCATTGGCTTACCCTCTCTCTCTAAGTCCTAAAGGAACATATGGATAGCGCTAGGGCCTGATAGACTAACCCCCAACATCTGACAATAACTATTTCTCTATCGCCCTATTCAGCTTTAATTGATAGCTTAGAGAAGTGTATGAAATAATCCCCACCAAGTGTCGCTATACTCGTCCATTCCATGAATACCTCCATTATTACAATAGAGGGAATTAAACCCTGGCAAGATTTGCCAACCAGATGTTTAACCCATCTATATATCTAGTCGAAAAGTAAAGCTACGTTACTAATTCCCATAAAAAAATGAAAGTTTCTATTTTGTGGTCTATTCCTAGCCAACCCATCCGAAAGGTCACAAGGATAGAAAATTGAAAGAGTTAGACCTGTTCTTTTTAGTACAAAAGCTAAATAATCTCCCAAGTTATTCATTGTGGTGTAGGCCTACAGCAGAATCCCACTTTTCCAATATTAATTTCATTCATGAAAATGCCAGATATGTATATCAAGATACGAACAAATTGCAGAATTATTCCTTTTAAAGCTATACGCGGGTGTCCACGCCCACGCCACCTAGCGGCTCCTATTTTTCTTTGAAATATTTCGTTATCATTATAAGTTGAGATGTATTTGTGCACGATTTCCAATATCTACAGGGTTTATTTTCATTACAGCACTTTTGAGTCATGTTTTTAAGATTCATTTGTATTGGTTATGCTTATGTTTATTGGTTATTTTATATTTCAAATGACCATAACTTTTTTTTAACCCCGTCAACGTATAGTTTTTTTTGGGTAAATTAGTAGCATGATACACCAAATATATGTGTAGAAAGTTTTGATGAAAAGTCACTGATCAATTTTTTTTTATATAGTGAAACGTGAAAAAAAACACATTTTTCCATAGACTTTAATGCTAAAGCACTGTTATTTTCAGGCAGCTGTAGAAAAAAAAATAAGTCGTTGAGATATACTTTTTTTTTCATTTCTTGCTTTCTTATGTAGTCAGGAATGATCCCTGAACGTTTCATGAAAAAGTCACCGACCAATCTTTTTTCCATTGAACACCCGCGTATACCTTTAATTGCCACTATAGTAGAGCAAAATATATTCAAGGTAATTCCATCTTTTTCTCCCCTTTCACTATTCAATCGACATCTTCCATTTTATACCACTGTAGATCGAATAAACTAATTAGAAAAAAATGAAACCATATTTTTATGGTCAATTTAACTTGGACTGCAGCTTTAAGGCATAACTAGAGCCTATGTCAATAGGCTTATATCCCGATACTTTATGATAAAGGCATTTGACGCTCATTCTATAGATGGTGGGGCTATATCCCCTTCAATCGGTGGCAAGTGGTTCCAAATCGTGGGTGATCTGAAATGTACACAGCCCTTTCACAGTTAGGGGTTAGTGTCTAGGGTAAGTCTATCCACCCCTCCAGCTCCTCCCACATACCCACACAATACCCCCTCAGCGGGTAATATTAAACCTAATTTACTCAAAACAAGATTAAAATTTCCTCTCAGGGGCCATGCCTACCATATGGTGGTGTTGGTCAAGCTGGCCAGCTGATGGTCAGTTGTTATACGAGTGGTCAGGGTGTAGCTAGGGAGAGGTCATATTACTGACCTTGGGGAGCGTCTGATTACGTGTGTTTGACCTTGGGATGACCTTGACAGAAGATGACAAGGACAGAGACAAGGAATGACAGGTAAAGTCCCCAGTGGGGTAGGGAGAGGATAAAAGCTATTATTGTCTGTGTAGAAGGAATTTTGTTGTTCTTTTCTCTTTTTTAAAGCTTATAAATAAATATCGATTTTTTTCGGTAGGTCACATGCTCATTCTGTTTTATAGAAATACCTTATCGCACCTAAAGATAATGGAACTTGCCTATTTGTTAAAATATTAAAACACAATAATATTCTGTACTTAATAACGTAGTAAATCATGTTCTATATTTTTTCCATAGTACTGTAATCTCTTCTCCCTCTCTCTCTCTCTCTCTCTCTCTCTCTCTCTCTCTCTCTCTCTCTCTCCCCTCTCCCACCTCTGTCTATCTCCCACTCCTTTCTGTCTTTTCTCGCTCTCCATCCTCCCTCTCCCTCTGTCTCCCTCTTCTCTCTCCCCACACACACTCTCTCCCTCTTCTTGCTCTCCTTCTCGTTCCTCCCTCCTCCCCTCCCGCTACTCCCTCGTCCCCTCTCTGTCTCTCTCGCTCCTCCCTCTCTCTGTATCTCCCTCTGTCTCTCTGTCTTCTCACTCTCCATATCTCTTTCTCTCGGGCTCTCTAGATATATCTGTCCATCTATCTAACCAAAGCATGGTGGTATTAAATGGTTAGAATGGTGTCAATACCAAGTGGTCACTGAGATTTCATTTCACCCTCAGGCCCTGCTCAGCCCCACACCAACAGATGGTCAGCAGCAGACAGCCATGCAGTGGTATTTAAGGCTGACAAATGATAAATACTGGGTATATCTGAGTATATTTGATATTGGGTTGGTTTAGATAATGTGTTCGGTTATGTTAAACTGTATTTTGAAGCTTGGTGAAGGCGAATTGTACATTTTCAGATGACTTCACCCATGTGTAAGAGTAGACAGCTGGACGACCATTATACCCCCCCCCCACACACACACACCTCACACTATAGGTCCTTGTGTTGCACAATGGGGATATCAATTAGTACGATCCCACTATTAATTATACACCTCAGGATTATCCACCCTCTGCTCTGCTCTGCATCCCCACATCTCAAGGTTTACCCAGTCTATAGGCTCAGAATAGAGAGTCCCTCCAAACTACAAAATGTCATTATGATCCCATTAAGACGCCTTCTCCAAGGCCAGGAAAGCCATTATCGCAGAAGGCGTCCAATATCTGAGCTGAGACGCTCTGAGCCTAGACTGTACCTAACCAGTATAGTAATGTTATTAATGTAAGTCGACAGAAAATGTACTATCCGCCTTCACCAATCCTCTCAAATAACCCTAATTTCAAACAAAAATCAAGCTCAAAATACAGACATAACCGAAGATTTAATTGAGCCAAAGCACTTAATGCCATATGGTCAGATATATACCTATGGTATCAATAATTATTATTTAATTTTGAATTATTAATCTATTTTTTTGTCTCAATACAAAGGAGGGAGAGTAGCATCGCCTGCCACCTCCTCCCCCATACACAAGAATTTGAAACAATTTAATAACCTTTTAGCCTAATTTGCCAGAATATACTTAAACATGTACATTTATGATTTTCTGACCTACTGACCCACCCATTGTTGATATACTCAACGAGAGTAAATTCCATACTCGTTGATATACTCAAATTTACGATAACAATAACAAACCCTGTCACTCACTAAGTTGCCCGTCTTGAACCTGTTTACCACAGAAACAATTCACATTATAAGCGAATGTCTCTATCTGGCTTCATCTTGTTGACCTGTAGCTGGCTTATCCCATTTTACTAGCTTAGGTTACTATACTTTTATCTTATTTTATTGCACCTCCATTTTACTATGGACCCTCTGGAAGAGCTATGGATGTCGTAGAAAAGAGGCGTCCTTTTCCGGTGTAAAATTACTGTAATATTATTATCTATAAAAGAATTTCCGGAAATAAAAATTACATACAAATTACAGTTGTCATTTATAGAGCTGTATAAAAATAGGTAGAATAGGTAGAATCTAAATAATACTATATAGCTAGCTGAGAAACCAAGAGCCAAGGAATAGAAGAATGGACAAGATGAGCAGGATGCGCATGTGCGAAGAGCCCGGATGATTAGCTAATTATTGGATTACGAGATGAAGAGGAAGTGACGTATAAATCACCGGAAGTGCGAAGGCAACAGGTGGTTCAGGCTGGATAGACATAGGGCGCGGTAATCTGTGGGTCGCTAGGCAACCTGCGCCATGGCTGTGTTGTCATAGTTACAACTGAGCATTATACATAGATAGATAGGCATAAATCAGATTATGTTGAAAAATACAACTAAAAGCTGCACTCTCAGTTTCTTTTTTTTAAAAACCAAATTTGGTAATTATTTGGTCTATAGGACTGAAGTCGTTGGTAATTATTTGGTCTATAGGACTGAAGTCGTTAAGTCCAAGCGGCTGAGAGAAAACTAGTGTTGGCAAGAGGTAATACGTGAAACTACTGCAGCAAAGGATTTCGGCGGGACACTGAAATGGAAATATGAAGCCTATGAAGCCCTGCTGCAAAAGAAACAGTATGAAATCCTCTAAATATTTGGTCAAATAACTTCCAGATGGGTAGGAAAGGAACGGGACTAAAAGTAGAAAATCTTTGATTCATTTTTGATCGATGTTAACTGAGAATGCTGCTTTTATTATTGTTATTCATCTACTTGCTAAACTTCACATACTCAAATACCGAAACTGGAATGCAATTTGACGCATTAAGTTTTGACAATACAGATATTGTTATGTTTTTTTCAATAATTGTTCTCGAACGTCGTGCTCTGATAACCAATTGTGATGTGACCCAGGAAAATGGATCACAATTCGCAAAAGTTGGATTTTGAGATATCATCAAATTTGATGAGAATTTACTAAATGCAGCTGACGATTGTACATTTTCTGACCTCTCGGTTAGGTTACAAATTTTATCAAAAAGCACCAACCCCGATTTCTGTGAGAGAAAAAACTCTTCCTCCCATTAGATTTTATCTTTATTTCGCGTGTTTTAATCCATTTCACTCCCAATCCACGCTTCTTCCATTAATGTATCTAAATAGGCTTATCTAGTTTAGTGTATCTAAACTTGTAATCTTCTATAAAATATAGGGATTTGACGGAGAAAAAAATATTGTTTATATTATGATTTGGCGTGCCTCAGGCCATTCGCTCTCTTAATTTAAACTTTATTATCTGAACCGCTGGACAGTATGGCGGGGATTTGGGGAGGGGGAAGAGGGAGGCGGAGGTGGAGCGTGTGGAAGTCTACTTTTTTCCAACGAGGAGCTTTAATTCCAAGGTAGGTAGATAAACATATATAGGTTCGGACGTCCTTTTACATGCAGATATACGGGTCATGTCATCGGACATATATATGGTACAGTGTAAAATCTATAGAAAACATGCCATGTTCAACAGGGAGTATTTATCAGTGCCCTAATGTCAATATCCACTATTATACATGGCACAAGCTCCCATCGTTCCCATCATGTATTTGGTTTCATAGATCATTTATACAAGCTATGAAATTAGTGAAAATATTCTTACAAGTTTTGATAAAAACGTTGCTAAATATTTAATAAATAATTAAATAAAAAGTAAATGTATACACTGTCATAAACATGTCAGAGCTGAACTGAATCCCTCCCAGCAGGCACTGTAACATGCATGGACAGTGGCACATGCAAGTCCCCGATTGTGAACTGAATCTATCACAACATGTTTAAGGGTTGTGTTAGATGATGCAATTATTAAATTATGTAACGAGGTTGTAATAACGATAAATCAAACCTATCAATCTATATTTTATTTCCCAACATTATATGTTTCAATATGTGCGAATTGTCTCAATATGATTTGAATATTTGTTATAACTATTCTAAATACAGATAGTAGGATATTAACACATGCACTGTAACAGACATGCGCAGTGGCCCTGTTAAAGCGTACATGAACTCTGTACATGATATGAAGATGCAATATCTATTTTATACCAATATCTAATCAAAACATCACATCACTAATAGAGATTATCCCTCACTTAATTAATGGACGCTGCCTCAACGCTCATATAACGCAGCGTGTGCTGCTATGTTTAAATGTTGGAAGGCATGACTTCATTAGCATAATTTATGCAAATGAATCAAGTGCTTCCTTCAAGTCATGGGATAGGATTGCAAAGCCATTCAGGCCAAAAATACTGAAAGTTTTCGACAGGAATTATTTAACTTCTCTACTACCTGTGAAAAAATACTTCAATATTAATATATCAAAATGATGTCCTACCGACACATCACAAATAACCTGTCTCTTTAAACATGTCGTACTCCCTTATTATTCCGTTTACTAAAATCATATCCAATTCAAGCCGGGGTATTTAGTGTTGCTGGTGCAATACTTTAGAAAGGTCTTCCAAATGAATAAAGGAATGGCCCCACTCTTTTGAATACAAGACAAGACAACATACAACTGCCATTTGCTATAGTATCTTTCGACACTAGGAGGCTAGCTCAACTGATTAGCGTAACTGTTCATTTACTTTTTGCTTTAACTATTTTTTATATACATTTATTCCATATTTTAGTATATAATTGATTACTGATAAGGTAATCATATATAGTGGTTTCCCTTTTGCCTCATGCAAAGTCATAATAGTTGTTTGTAAAGTCATAATAGTTGTTTGTAAAGTCAGAAAAGTCAAGATAGCCCCTTGTTAAGTCGAGACAGCTCATTGTAAAGTCGAGACAGCCCCTCGTAAAGTCGAGACAGCCCCTCGTAATGTCGAGACAGCCCCTTGTAAAGTCGAGACAGCCCCTTGTAAAGTCGAGATAGCAATAAAATAAATAAAGAAAAAAATCATTTTCTTTTAAAAAAAAGAAAAATTCTTTTTGTCAAATTGTCAGCACGGCCCACTGGCTCACCTGTGGCGGTGACGCACAATAATAATACACAAAGAGTACAGATTCACAATCACTGGCTATGCAAAGTCCCCTTTAGAATCTGTGTTGCAGTTTACCTAGATTGCTCTATTTTGTAGTTTATTTCTTTAAAAGATTAATTTCAATAATGTTGCTGTTTAAGTAGGTTGATCCGGACGATACTCTCCTGTGTATACCACAGTCAGAGCCATAGCCAGTCTCACAGCCTCCCAGATCAGATAAGAAAGGTGATTAGACGCATACTGCGCTAAAGTATTTTCTGGCACTGGCGTATAGTAGGTGTCTTAATGTGATTATAAAGGCATTTTCCGTTCTGAGCAAGAGGCTTTCCCTCAGTTTGGAGGGACTCTCAATTGTGGGCCTAAACTGAGGTATGTATACAAGGCTGATGTTATTATGCAAAACATCGTGGCTATTACATACAATTCACGCCTTATGCACCCACCCCCACCCCCAATAGCGCCATTCCATCATACAACCCCACCCCCTAGTCTGATTGGAACTCCATCAAGTCTTCCAAGACGTCCATGTGACGTGTTGGCATGACGTGTAGTTGGATAGTTATCCAGGACGCGTGTCTATGACAACAGGGGGACGCTATACTCCGCACTCACTGCTCGTCCGGGGGTCGGAGGGAGTATAATGGACTCGCTGCCATTCCTGGAATAACTCTGCAACCCCCTTATCTAAACTGTAAATGGGTTTCCATTCTTTTCTCAGCATATATCTGTCAACCAGCAGATTAATGCATTTATAACCCATTTCTACTGTTTGTAAATCATTGTCAAAGTTATGTAAGCAATATGAGAGGTAGAGAGACGGAGAGAGAGAGAAGAGAGAGTGAGGAGAGGGGAGAGAAGAATATGGTTACATAAGATGACAAATAATTCAAAAGCATCCATCTCCTGCAGACAACGACACTTATATTTTAAAAATTAATTTAACTAAAAAAACTTTAAATAAACATTTGAAATATAATTTTATTCCAACTGTACCTACCCTAATTCTAGCCTTGTTCACATTTTTCCATTTTCATTCCGGAATGACAAATATATTTCCAGAGCAGTGCTAAAAATCTCATTTTATTTTTAATTAAATCTCCGCAGGGGGCATATGAACGCAGTGCGCATGTTCCCGCCCTGGAGGGCAACCAATGGAAATGCAGGATGTGGGGAAGGGGGTCACAGTCTGCGTTTTAATGAGAAATTCTGGGTTTTATTGGAAAATGAACAAATAAGTAATATGGCTTCTTAGTCGGAATGTGTCTGGTAAATGTAACACACTCCGAGGTGGCAATTTAGATTGGATTGAATATAAAATGTGATGTGTCACAGAAAAATGAGTCATAAGTCGAACATAAAGATTTTGAGATACCATCATATTTGAAAAGATGAAATTAAGTGGATACCAACGATGTTAACATTCACGGAATCTAAAAAATATTTTCATATGTTATGTTTGAAAAACGGTTCAACAAATATTAATTAAGTAATATTGATTAATTCAAAAGCAATATTTTTGGGTGGACAATAATTACTACTAAGGTAGCTAAATATACTTCACGGGATGACCTTGGGAACGCAAGGATATATGCAATACAGTCTTCAAATTGTGTACATATATATAGGACACAGCGTAGGACGTTAACCCCCAAAATGATAACATTCCTACGAAGAGATCTTGTGAATACACCACTTTGAAAAATATCAATGTTGAGACTTGTGGCTCATTTTTCTGTAACACATTTCATAGATGTGTATTATCCATTAGGAAGTCTAGTACCTTTCTAAAATACATATTATATGGTCAACGAGTGCCATTTTGAAATCAGACCAAAACACGACAAAGAAAGACAATTCTCAAAAGGATTTTTATTCACACAGTCACATAAACTTACAATCTTTATTCCCCATATTCCCCGAGAAAGATGAGTTTGTAAATAGCCTATGAATTAGTGCTGAAAATCATCCATCTATATCCAAGAATGATAAGGCTTCGTATTAAAGGTATAACAAAATAAGTTGTACTAATTCAATGTTGACCTTTATATCTAAAATATTTTCAAAATGATGTAAAGAAGAATTCATCTGAACCCATTAGACGACCCGGAAGTTAACTAATGTTGTCATGTGGCAGCATTGCATGATGGGAGTTGATATGCCGTCAATGTCAACTATTCTCGTGGAATCTCGTCTGGAGCGAGATACACTGCGCGATTAAAAGCAATTTGGGGAGCCACCTGGTGGTGGAAATGGTACTGGGGGCATGGTGGGGGCAGTGCGTGCCTGTGCCAGGGTGTGTGTGTGTGGGGGGGGGGGGGGAGTGGATCTCATGTCATGGAAGAGATATTTGCACTCTTCCTCTCTCCTAATTCACCCCCTCTCACTAACTATCTTCTCTGTCTCACACCCTTCTTTCCCCTTCCTATACCACCATCTCTCCTGTCTGTATCTGTCTCTCCTAATCATGCCCCTTCTCTTATGCACACTCTCCTAATTCTACTCCCTCTTTTCCCTCATTCGCCTCCACTTTTGCTCTCTCTTCTCTCTCCCTCTTTCTCACACCCACTCTCTCTTACAGTCTCTGCTTTCTCGCTATCCTCTCTCTCCTCCCCATCCCTCGTTTCTCTCTTCCTCCATCGTTTTCTGCTCTCTCCCTCCCGCTTTCTCCTGCCTCTCTTCTTCTACCCCCCCTCAGTTTCACCCCTCTCTCTCACTCTCCTCACCATACAACTTACACCTAAACTTAGATCCCATCCTCTGATACAACAAGATAATACCTTTCAATTATCTCTCTCCTTCACATCCAACATTTCCTCAGTATATAACTCAATCTCCGACATAAGGGAAAAACAGTTGATGAACAAAAATTGATGACTCACTTTAAACTCCCGGGTACAGGCCCACACAGAGAGGTAAACACTTCTCTAATACACTCTAGCTAGAAGTTGCAAGGGCTTACCTGAAAGGTAGAAAAAACCCATTTATAGATCTATATAATATTATATTACATGATAGCAGAAGGGATTAATATCTCACCTTGCACCAGAATACAACACTGGATTTATATATCTCTGTATAGTTACTGTATGATTACTTACCACCCAAGGTTTGAATCAATTCAAATCAGTATCACTCACTTCTAATCGATATTGTGATTTATTCATTATTTCTGGTCATTCTCGACGATCTGTTCGGTTATGTTGAACTGTATTTTTGGACCTCTTTCTTTACTTAAAAAAAATGTGAGTTATGCTCCATAACATACATGCACATTCAACACCCCTATTATTTTGTTTAAGATAAACCAAATATTCATAATAACATTTCATTATAATAATATATTCATAATAATAGATAAATAAGTGATATGTCGTGAATCGAATTTGTTGACTAATAGTTGCAAAAGTAAGCCGTTTCTAAAAAGAGTTAACCATTTCCATGGAAACGTTTATAGGGGTTAACATCCTTATCTCTACCAGCAATTACATGTATGTACCACTAGCGCTGGTGCGGGGTTCCTGTTATCAATCTGCTGGTAGGCCCATGTTTTAATCTCAAGTCTGCCTACCAGTCTGTTAGTTAGGGACGCTGGTAGACGAACGCTGGTATAATGAAGGTAGTTGAGGGCATGGAGGGAGGGCTGGGGTTGGTAGAGGAGGTGAGGGTTTAAAGGATTATCAGGTAAAGGATTGGGAAGGGGTCAGACAGGGGGAGTAGTGCTCAGAAACTAACTTTTGTTATCATCAATTATTATAGGGGAGAGGTAGAGAGAGAGAGGGGAGGGAGACAGAGGGAGAGCGGGGAAAGAGAGAGGGAGAGGGGAAGAGGAAGAGATGGGGTCGAGAGAGGGACGCAGAGGGGGAGAGGGAGAAGAGAGATGAGAGGGGGAGAGGAGATGAGAGGGGGAGGGGAGAGGAGAATAGGTAGAGAGAAGAGAAGTAGGGAGAGCGGAGAGTGACAGAGAGGGATAGACGCAAGGAAGAGACAAGAAAGAGAGAAAGAAGACAGGAGAGCGGAATAAAGAGAAAGAGAAAGGAGTGAGAGAAGACATGAGAGAGGGGAGGACAGAGGTAGAGGTAGGCGATGGCGGAGAGGTAGGGATAAAGGGTATAGAGAGGGAGAGAGGAGAGAAAGGGTGGGGGGGAAGAGAGGCGAGGAAAGGGCAGAGAGAAGAGGGGAAAGTGAAAGAAAGAGGGCAGGAGAGACAGATAAATTATATATTATAATTCAACATATATATATATATATATATATATATATATATATATATATATATATATATATATATATAATATACATAGCCCCTATTCTATCTATATACCTAGGACCTGGTCGATGTGCCTAGATACATACCCACCAAACCACTTTCTGGTTGGATATAATTGATTGATACTATTTCCAAACCAGTCATTTACTCCGTTCTACACACAGCCAGTTAACCTACGGTCCCTTTCACCTCCCTTATGCATTTCCTATAGTATATATAGATGGATTGAGATTAATTGTTTACACTGAACTGGGTAAACCTTAACTTTCACATAATGGTAAAGAGCCCTCGCAGGAGGTATCTTTGGTATATTCTAGTTCTAAAGACAGCCGCCGCCGCCTCTTACATTACAATGCATCTTCCTGAATAGCCGTCTTCAATAGGTCTCGTGCTTTCTAAACTTTTGATGAGTTTTACAGTTTAGGAGTTTCCTGATTACTCTTTGGTAAACAGAAGTCTTTCTATTCCTGCGCATAGGTTTGCGCATAGTTTTCTGTTACTTCATTATATGCTTTGTTATTCTTCTCTTTATTTGTCAACCGTTTTTGTATTCTCTTCATTTTGCCTTTTCTGTCTTTGTCCCGTCTCCCCTGAATGAGAGAGAAAGAGAGGGGGATAGAGAAAGGCAGGAGAAATGAGGGTGTGAGGAGAGAAGGGGAGAGGGCAGAGAGAGGAGGGACAGGATGTGAACAGAGAGACGAGGGAGAAGACAGACAGACAGACAGAGAGACAGAGAGAGAGACAGAGAGAGGAGGAGAGAGAGAAAGACCGTAGTGTGAGGATAGAGGGGGAGAGGCGAGAAACAGGAGAGACAGGATGCGGGTATAGTAGTCAGAGGGAGAGGAGAGAGGGAGAAAGGTGAGAGAGGGGGGACAAGAGGAATGAGAGAGAGGGGAGAGAGAGCTTGAAGAAGAGCGAAAGAAAGAATTGAGAGATAGTAGAAAACAGAGTGGAGGAAGAGAGAGAGAGAGAGGGAGAGAGAGGAGAGGAGAGGAGAGGAGGGAGAGAGAAAGAGAGGTGCGGAAGAGGGAAATGAAAGTGGAAAGACAAGGAGAAGTCAAGAGAGGCAGATATATACAGGGAGAGAGATATCTGTATCATCTTCAACAATTGGGTGTGGCATCCACCAAGGGTACATTTGTCATGGATTTCACAGAACACTAAATGGTTGCACTCCAGTCATTCATCATGTTCTATCGAAAATGTAGAATAATTGGTCAAAAGACCAGAAAATGGTTTAAAATAGTCAGCTAAGGGATCCTGATTATGGGTTAACGAGCTGCAAAAAGCAGCAGCCCACGTCACACTACCATTAACCTTGTTTTGTGTCTTGGCGATAGGGGAGTTGTAGTCTACAGTGCGCATGTCTGAAGTGAAGGATTGTTGGATACACAATAGGGGAGTTTTTTAAAACCACAGTGCGTGTATGACATACGCAGTTCTTTGCACACATTTTACTGATGAAAATGAAAATATCAGCATCTTTAATTTGCTTTATTTGAATATGCTGCATTACCAAAGGAAAATGTACAAATTGACTTTGAAACGACACTATTTAAAGAATGCATAATTTATTGGATTTAACTTCAAATTCTTGTTTAAACATACAGCAGCAGAATATAAATACAGTCCGACAGGTCAATAGACGTGTAAGGCTGGGACAATTTTATTTGTCCAGCTTTAATGTTCACAAAGAAAAACAATCTAATTTTGTTACTACAGATCCCATATGTCACAGCACATCCACCCAAACAATGCCATAAGTTCCCATGCCCCAATACGAACTATGGTACAATGCATCCTCCATTGAAACTCTCCCATTGTGGCAGCACATTTCTAGGAAGGCCTGTAATTGCTCCATGCGGCGGCTCTCCCTGTAAGGGTGTGTTGGGGGCCGGGGGCCGGGGGCCCCCGAGGCCCCTCTCTTTGTACAAGTGTTAATTATTGATGGCCAGGGCGATGGGTGGACAATGGTAGAGGAGCGCTAAATGTAGGCCTGGACAAAGTGACCATCGCAGCTTCTATTGCTACCACTGACCAGTGGTAGTAGACTTGCATCAGGTCTTGACTTCTCCCTTCGATTTGCTGTTTCTATGTGTCATTCTACCTGGTCTAGTCTCCACTCCTCCTGCCTCAGTAGCTCTGCTTTCTGTGGCCTCTTCATCCCAACCCGGCCGACTTCCTGGCCTCTCCCCCTCTCCTGTCCTTCTCGCCTAATCAGTATTTTTTAATTATGTAAATTTATTATGTATTGTGTACGCATACTATATATTTTTTTATCATGAAAAACATGCTACCTAGGTTTGACGGTTGTACTAGATATCATATTACTAGATCTGTCCTGGTGAATAACAATGAATATTTTGATGATTATATACTAGAGAGTTGTATAGTTTTGTTCCTATTAATGCTCATATTTGTCTCCATCAGTGATGGCTGAGAATAGCAATGCAAATTTGTAATGCCGTCTGCTGAATAAATTTATATATCTTAAACTAAACTAAGCTAAACTACTTTCTCCCTTGTTTCTTCTCTCTCATCTCTCCCCGCCCGTTCCTCTCTCAGCTTCTCTCCCTCTCTCTCTCCATCTCGCCCCTCCCTCTCTCTGCATCTCTCTATATATCTCTATCCCCCTCTCTAACTCTTTCGCCCTCCCTCTCCCTATATCTCTTTAGCTTTGTCTCTCCCACGGTCTCTCCTCCCCTCTTCTCCCCACCACTTCCAACCCCACTCTCTCTCCTCCCTTCCTCACTTTTCTCCCCATATCCCTCCTTCCTGCCTCTTCGCTTCTCTCAAGCCAAACAACCAGTAAGTTCGCATCTCCTTCCTGATCATAGGATAAATAAAACTAAGGTAATACTATTATTCATACAGAGAGTATAGCTGAGCCAGTGACCTGACAGCTTGGTGTGATGGATTGCGTATATTGCTACATGAGGCACTCTTATGATCGTATAAATATAGATGAGCGACTCATGTTTACATTAACTAATGAACCCACTCCTGTGTTCCAAGACAATATGGTTCAGGGCGTCAGAAAATGGACAATTCGCTTTCACCAATCCTCTCAAATAGTAAAGTAACCCAAATTTAAGACAAACATGCGGTTTAATAGACAGTTCAACGTGACCGAATCGATTTATTGAATCAAAGAAATACCAAATATACGTAGATTTACCTAGTATTTATTCTTTTTTCAGCATAATTTAATGCCGATTGTACATTTGCTAGCGACCTGACCCATATAGGCACATCCTCTATTGTCCAGTGCCACTTGCCATGGCAATGGAGTCATTGTAACACTTTGTAATCTTGAACCATATCAGTAGTCTACCCCCTAAAAAATACAAATAAATTTCATAACGATCAAGATTATTAGTTATTTATACGTTATTTAATCCACCAAAGATTTGCCTTATGTATGAGTACAGGCATTAAGACATAGTTTACCATAGAAACTTGTCTTTGAATAACTGATGTTTTTATTCATACATCTTATAATAATTATACGATGTTATGGTTATCTTAGTTTCAATGTCCTAATTATATTCCACATTGCATTTGACATGGAATTTTGCCTCTTTATTCTGTTCATTCAGAGGCAGGGGTTGAAGGGGTTGAAGGGGTTGAAGGGGTTAACTACTAGGAACAACAGTCAGCAGTAAACATAAGTATTATTATGGGCTAAGTCGTTAGAAAATGTACAATTGGCATCTTTACACATTAATGAAATTCTGCTAAATTAGGCTGAAATAAATAAATGTTGGGTGTATCTGAGTATATCTGTTACTGCGTTGACTTTAAAAAATCTATTCATTGATATTGAACAGTATTTTGAACTACATTTTGGTCCAAATATGTGTTATTTGTGATGATTGGTGAAGGCTAATTGTACATTTTGTGGCGACTGGACCGACCGGCGAAATGGCACTGCATAACATGCATGCACTGCATAACCAAAGCAAGAACATTCGCCATCACTCCTTCGGAGATGCCAAATACACTATACAGCTTCCTCCATGATCGGGAAACCCCCTCTATTTCTCATTGTCCAACACCCAAAAGTTACATGAGTGCCTATGTTAGAGCCTTAGGGAGAGATTGGACCAAGATTTTTTAGCTCTTACTGGTATAATTACGGCGTGACAGACCTCTCGCGTTGACGCCTCTAGGGCTCTATAGATCAGTGTTGCCATTGCACCATGCTCGATCTGTCTGTATATATATGACAGCCCGGGTAATGACGTCATAGTCACGGGGATTCCCCACCGGAACCCTACCCAGAACGAGGCCCATGTAATGACGTCATAGCAGCGGGGAATCGCCGTATCATGTGCATGCATGATCGGCGATGATTAAAGCTAAAAAACGAAACGATTTGGAAGGCGTCGGGAGACGCCATAGGAGGGAGGTGGATGGGATGGTGGGCAATGTCAATGTACAAATAATTCCATGTTTAGTAAAGTAAATAGCCCAAGACTTCTCCTGTTGTGACGATATCCTGCCGATTCCTGGTGCCACATATACTCTAGACCCTTATAACAGAACAATGATACTTCCCCATTTAACCCTGTATATAAGCTCGGTATGTAGTATAAGGTGGCGGTACCTTAGTGGAGATGCTGGTGTATATATTGGCACATATGAGGCTGATCAGTGCCAACCTGGCATCCTTATATATCTATATCCATACACTAACACATCCATGTAGTTTATATAGGTTATATTGCACTGATTTACCGGTAGTATGGGGCTGGGTAACATTGACTTGGGAATGCATAATTGTGATCTTAGAATGTGGGTGACTTATCAGATACAGTTGGAAATGTAACAATAATTCTTTTGATTTCATTGATATCATTATTGATATTTTTTTTCAAAATGAAAAATAGGGTAAATCGGTTTCTGTACCACCAGGTCTTCCAACAGCTACCCAAAACATTATTTTTAATGTATGTTACATAATTTACTGAAGGCACATAAAGGTGATCTTACATTGTGTGAGACTTTAGATACAATGACAGTGTGAATAAGAATGTATGTTTCTGAAGTTAATATATTATTTTGTGAGATATAGGGTTAGCATCACCATGTTCACCCATACGCTAAAACATCCATGCAGATGCATTCTTTTAAAGATTGATTTTAACTATTATATTCAATTTACAGTGTTTGTAATGGCCCTGCCATTTAGCAAACCGAATAATATGGTACAGTCAATGGTGCAATGGTACTTTCTTACTGAATCATGAGCCGAGCCACTATCAGTAACTGCAGATCATATCTACCTGTACAGGTTTAATTTAAGCTGGGTAAAGCTGGCTACGACCTACAGATATTAATACAACAAATAAAATAGTATGAATTATTGTTTTATGGAGAGGTTCATGTTCTCCATGCAGCCAATATTGTACATGTTTGGACTATAGCCAGCTGCAGTGGTTTAAGCATTACTGGCTTAATTAATATTCAAGTACAGGATACATGTAATCATAATTACTAATTAAAGATATAATTGGTTACAATTGGCAAGGTAGAAATACAAATAAACTTGAATTAAATTGAATAATACTTTATTTTGCCAAAGACTTACATATATGTAGGAGGGTGATAAAAAAGGTAAAACAGGCCTGTGGATATGATCCAGTTTTTTTGGGCCGTTATCATGAAACAAACGATAAAGATAAATATTATAGGGCTCGTTGTCCCATTTTGTATAATTTTATGATTGTGGATTCCGAGTATGTATTGTAACAGAAAGAACGTATAAATTGAGGTATATTTCCTTTATGTTGCAGGGAGGGTAGATAATTGCATTCGTTTAAGAATTCATCGTATCATGTGAAATTTGGTAGAATTTGATCACGTTGTAAAATCTGACTAACTTGGCAACGCATGAAACTAATCACCATTGTGGTTATGCTTATTTTGTAAAGAATTTAATAGTAAAAGGGCAACAACAAAAAATATTTAAAAAAACAGAGTAGGCCTAGCTAGTAGAAGGCTGACTTCACAAGGTATATAACATAAAGTAAAATATGAATGTATATATATCAAATATAAACATTATTGTTCTCACGAAGGGCCGTGGATCATGTCTACCACCAGGTCCGGTATCACCTGGGGCTTGGCAGCGAAATGACCCTAAACAAGGGAGTGTGCCGGAATGACCGGAGGGGGCGGGGAGGAACGACTCAACAGCGCTAGCCTCCGTCCACAATGACACTTAGATGGTGCGAGGGGGGGGGGGGGAGGTAAGGGGGTAAGGGGGCAGAGCTGGATAGATGGGGGTTGTGAGGGTAGGGAAAGGGGACTGGCGGAAAAAGAGGACAGAGATAGGGAGGGAGAGGGAAGGAGATGGATAGAGGAGAGAAAGAGGAGTGAAACGAGACAGAGGGACAACAGTAGAGGAAGGAAGGAACGGGAGATAAGTGGGGAGGGAGATAGTGGTAGAGATAGAGGAATAGAGAATAGAGACAGAGAAAGACAGAGAGACTATGACAGACAGAAAATACAGGAAAAAGAGGAAATAGAGGGACAGAAATGAGGGATATGAGGGTGGTTGAGAAACAAGGCAGGAGACGGGAGGCGGGGGTAGGGGGGGGGGGAGAAAGAGGAGGGAGAAAAGTGGAAAGATCGAGAAAAAATGATTTTTACCCCACAACCTAACGAAACAAGTCAGATACAGATCACAATGTTACCATAGCAAACCAAGGTATAAAGCAGACCCCAGCAGACCTATCCATTCTACAACCCTGACCTTGGAGTTTATTCAATAAAAAGAACCCCAGAGTGGCCAGACCTTATTGTAAATAACCCAAGTTGACAAGGCAGGTATTTTAGGCCTGCAAACCTTATTTCACCATGGCAACACATGGTTGCCTTCTTTACTATACGGGCAAGGCTGATCGCATTCACTAGAGATAATGTGTATTTTAGTAGAGGTTTAGGTAAAATGTACTGTGGCACGGATAAATAAATTAGCGTAAATCTGCAAAAATGGTATTTTTTTCAATTGTCCTTCTCACAAGAACTCTGTTTAGAACTTTTTTTTGGAAATTCCAAGACTGCGTTTCTGGGGTCATTCTAAGGAGTATATTCAACTACCTTAGTGATTGACCACCAAGAAATATTGCTTAGTTCTTTAATGCATAAAATATTAAGAAGTAAGCATTAGATGTCCTAATGTTTACCATTATTTGAATCTGCTTAATCAGCTTTTTTTCTTGACTTAAGACTCATTTTCCTGAGACACATCACAGATGGACTGACACTATGCTTCTGTCCATTTTATTTCTTCTTTGCTTTCCTTATCTCAAAAGGACTAATAATGAACAACCTGATCATTATGGACTCGAACTTCAATAATCCTATTTCCTATTCCTGTCTGTCTTCATATTTCTTTGTTCTTTTTTCCATTCCCTTTCAAAATTCATTTTAGGAGGAGAGTATAAGTCTAGACAGGAAGTTTGGCTTAAAATAGCCTGACAAAATAGTTATTTCCCCCTTCTTTTGTGTGTTTAAGTTTAAGGTCTACAACATAATAGAAGTAACGTAATTTTACATTACATCCTTCTTTAAATTTCTAGCTTCCATTTAATAATTGACATACTAAATGACTAATTTCTAATTAAAAATTGAAGGGAATCTCCATTTTTTTTTTTTTTTTTTTTTTTTTTTTTTATTCACTTACAGGCCAAAGACATTTAACAACAGTTTTTAACCCGATATTTTTTCCTTTTTACAAATTTATTGCTTTGGGGATTGCATGGGTAATGACAGTTGGCATCGAGCATAAATATAGCATAGTACAACAGGATAACGGATAATAGTAGATGTTATTATATAGTCTGGTTACCAATAGAGAAAGATACCTATTTATGTTTGTTAATACGGTTAGAGCTGTAGGAATGGTACATTTCGAGTAGGTCTATTTGCTCATTAATGTCCTCGTTTTACAAGTGGGCTCTTTGAATACATGTGAAAAACATAAATTAACAATACAAAGATAATTATCCTTACTAGAAAAGTTATAAATCGATAGATACAATGTACGGTGATATACACTAGTGGTTATAACAGTCATGAAGGTTAAGATTGGCACGGTCAGATCGATTGACTTAAATCATTGAGCTAATTTCTGTGTTTAGTGTAGTGTTGTCTTTTCCTTTTTATTATCAAACCCCATTAAGTATACCCGTGGAAAGCTATTGGAAACCCCGTAGGGAATAACTTTAATTAGCTGACTGATGAGGGTACGTAGACTGGTTGAACATTGAAAAAAAATATATTACTATTAACATGTAATTTTAACCATCAAACAGAAACTATTTTTATTTGACTAAATACTTTTTTCTCAAAGGCCAATTGGTCTCAAAGCAAATTGGAAAACCCCGCACATTGAGTCCCTCAGGCTATTCATCAGGCAATGAAACGGTATGCGGCAGTGAAACAAATGAGAAAAAGCCTATTTCACTAAGGTAATCATTCAATTACTAGCTTAACTTGATAGATTATAAAAACTCAACTAGTTCCATCGCTCCATTATGGTCCTCTTCGCTGAAATGAGGCCGGGATGCTTTTGTACTTGAGGAATAGGAGGGGTATGGGTACATTCGGTGTGAGTAAATCTTATATATATAATGTGATGTCTCACAGGAAAATGAGTCACAAGTCGCAAAATTGATATTTCTCAAAGTGTGTTTTTTACTTTTTTCTTTGGTAGAATATTCTAATTTTGGGGATGCTTAACGCTGCTAGTAGCATGAATATAATTGTACCAAATTAAAGATACCATTAAGATATCAATATCTATGCATATCTGAGGTCATCCTAAGGGGTATAATTAACTACTTCACAAGAGTAAATGACCATCAGTAAATATCGCTCATATAAGATGTCCTAATGTTTACTATCATTGGAATCCGCTTGATCTCATCTGTTCAAACATGATATTTTCTTTGGCGACTTGCGACTTATTTTCCTGTGACACATCACACACTGTATATAAGATTTACTCACACCGACTATAAATATAGATGCGAGCATTTATGAAGCCTTATAGCAATAACTGGACAAAATACTCCACAATTTTTGTCAACTGCCTTATAGATTTTTAGTAGGAAAAGAACGGAACAAAAAGTAGAAAATATTTCTTTTCTTTATCGATGTTAGCTGAGAATGCATCTTTAACTGAGAATGTAGCTTTAAATCCACTTAAGGATTGAAAGATATATGGTCGCCATATTTCCAGCCATTCGGGCAGTAAGGGTACTATTAATATACCGTAATGAATTTACGACCCATGGGGGCGTCCTTTATTTTTATATTTTTCATGGAGGACTTCAGAAGAGCATCAATGAAAATAATTTACCAAATAAATTGGCATTTGACCAACGACCTAGTCACTGTAATTGCAGCTCTTTGGGCTAATTATAATTTCCCTTTGGTATAAAAAAAACCATCCCCTATATATTAGAGGTTTAAAGAAGAGTGGGTATTTATGTCAATAGTGCTATCCTATGTATTACTGTAAAAACAAACAGGGTATTTTTTCCGATGTAATTTGGAACCCAATATAGCAATTTATCATGGGCAAAGCGATCCATATATGAGGACACATAAAAAGCTATTTTTATCTCATATATTCTGTTGATGCGAATAATACGAAATGTTGACGGCAATGTTGTTAGAAAAGTCATTTCCAAAGCAAAGTACAATCTTTTTCACCTCTTGTTCTAACTAGTTTAATCAACTCAGCTTACCGAGAACAAATAGGATATATCTATAAATATCTTATTTTGCTATAATATAATACAATATTATATTATTATTAAGATACTCTTAAACAAGGACATATATACATATGTGTGGTATAGGAAAAGACTGAATAGATCACAATCAACCTTTTTGTGGTATATTTTCATACAGAAAAAAAATCCATCATACGTTAATTTAATCCTCGATGAAAATGTCATTCTCATGGTACCTATGCATCTGGCCCGAATCGGTACAATCATGCATTGTAACTGACATGCGCAGTATAGTTGATACAAATCCCCTATTAATGCGCAGCCCTGTATGTTATCATGGAAACAATTCAGCATATACATTTTTTTGGGAGAATAATTGTGATAAATGAGATGGAGAGGGAGATGAGGGAATGATAGACATCGCCTAAATACAGATCGCTTTGTTTTTATAATTACAGGAGAATATCGTCATAGAAACAGATGTGTTGCTATGTAGATAGATACTCGTGTAGCCATAGGGAACTTGTACAGATGCAATTGTGAATTGTGTTCTATGTATTGGGGCAGTGTCATAGAGAAGTTAAAATCTATACAAACATATATTACATCAATTATATCATTATTATTATTATATTGCTTTTATTTCCACATTTCTGACATTTAGTATTACAGGTTACATGGTCACATAGGAAAAAGGTCGTATTCCCTGTGATATTACATTTCTTCCAAATATGCCTGTAAAATAAACTTAGAAAAAGTACAAATTATATAGATCATAGTATATTTAGATGAAATACAAAGTGATGTTCTTTTGAAACAGCTTATGTTGTCATTAGAGGAATGAAAATATGTGCATCATCCCCGAGTGTTGAAGCCAGAAGCTATGATGCGTGAATCCTTCCCTTCACTGGATGATACGACCAACTATTGTATATCCAACAATACTTCACTTCACTGGATATCCCACAATCCTTCATTTGCCTGGATGATAGAACCCACTAATGTATAGCCCATAATCTTTCACTTCCCTGGATATGACTATGACCCTCCTCCTAGCTATTGTATATCCAACAATGTGTGGTGGCTAATACAACTCCCTTATTGTGATGAATTGTACTGACAAGAGGCACAGAACGCTCTGGAAGCCTGTGCAAGAGTGTAAAAGATAAGAGAATGATAGTCCCGCACTAAATACAGAGAGAACTGTGGGTGTGCGGTGATGTTTCATGTTTTTATGCTTAGAGTAAAATGCCTCATTCCTCGTGTGGAGGTGGGTTTTTAGCTGTTAGCCTAATTGCGCTATATGCCACACACACTGTGATGGATAGACTGCAGAGGAAGCGGAGATAGATCATGAAGTGGGGACTAATACGAGCGAATAATAGATATACATAATGATAAATAAAATGTGTGATGGGGTGATGGAAAATGAGTCTTAAGTCGGCAAAAAGTGGATTTTGAGATACCATATTTTAAAGATTTGAGATCAAGGGGGTTCCAACGATGTTAATCAATCGGATATGTATAATTACTTTAGTTTTAAAATTTATTATGCTGGAAAAAAGGTTAGCCGTATGTCTGTATGGTCAGTCACTAGTAAATCAGCTATACGACATAGTGATGAATAGAAAGTGTGAAGTGTTAAAGAAAAATGAGTCTGAAGTCAGCAAAAATGGATTTTGAGATAGCATATTTAAAACAATGAGATCAAAGGGATTCCAACGATGTTAATCAATAGGATGTGTAATAAATACTTTTATAGTTTATTATGCTTGAAAAAGAATTAGCGCTATTTTCTGGATGCTCAATCAGATAGATAGATAAATCGATTGTTCTGTTCGTCTTATCACAAATTGTTGACTTACTTGACATATAAACGTTATAAGGACCATCACTGGAAAAGTTGAAAGAGCTTACCTGAAAAACAAGAAAAATACACGTTAGCATGAAAGAAAGAATTAAGAAGCAAGGTAGACTAATAAACATATTTAATTAGATACAGTTATGTAGTTGTATCAGAAAATTGAAATGGTTTAGTTTATAATTTGAGAGCGAGACCTATAGAGTGAGCATGTGATAACACGTTACAAGCATTTAGACTACATGTTTCACATGGTTGTTGGGATGACATTTCATAGAGGCAATAGCGAGGTCTGACACTCTCTACTCCCACCTTGTGTTACCGACTGATACACGTAAAGTGTTCCCTTCAACTCTGATTATACTGGACATGTTTTACTTTATTATTCTACTCCCTGTAAATTTATGTTAAGTTCCATGGTTTCTGTATGTTTCTTGTCTTCCTGGCTGGTATTCCACTCTATTTCTCTCCTCACAGTCGCTGTCGGTCTGTCCCTCCCTCCTCCCTTGCTCTCTTCTTCCTCTCCCGCCCTTTCTTTTCTCTCTTTTCCTTCCCCTCTATTTTTATCAATTAATTATATCTCTCTTCCCCCGTTCTCTCCTTCTCTCTATTCTCCCTCTCCTCGTCTTTCTCCGCTCTCTCGACCTCTCTTCTATTCGTCTCCCCTTCTGCTCTTCACCGCTCTCTCTTCCTCTCTTCTCTGACTCTTCCTCCTTTCTCTCAATCTCCCCCTTCTCCTCTTCCCCAGCTCTCTCCTCGTTCACCTTCCTCTGCTGGTTCTCCTTTCCTTCTCTCCTTTTTTGCTATCCTCTCCCACTCTTTTTTCTCTCTTCTTTCTTTCCACTCTCCCATCACTTTCATCACATTCCCACCGATCCCCCTTTGTCCATACCCCCCCCCCCCCCCACACACACACACACACTATCTTGAAAACTTTACTAAACCCACACATCAGAAAGGACAGAAAACCATTCCCAATCATATTTTGACTTCAACTGAAACTATGAAAACTTAATAATAACAAGCAAAAAACCAATCTATTAATGAAGAAATAACAATTGCGTAGGCGGCAACAATTATTCTTTCATTTCTGAAATATTTTCATAGGCGAAAATTAGTTTTTGACTTTCCCAGGAAAGATGAAAATATAAATTACATTTTTAAACAACCATCCTGTTCTGCTCATCTCCAGAAAAAATGTTTTTGGTTGTTACGCTTGCCAGGCATAAATGATGTTTTGTCTGCAACCCAAACTACTGTCAATAATTCAGTAGCTTGAAATACAAACACCAGCAATAGCATATATACTGGCCGTCATTTTGAATCTTGATTTGCTTGGAAGTATTGAAAAAAATATGTGAGAGCTCAACTAAATAGATTAGAGAGAACATATAAAACTTCGACAAAATAAAGTATTCAATGCGATTAAAGAAAACAGTCCATGTTCAGCATTATTAATTCTTCTATTAAATTTCCTAAATTAATAAGTAATGGGTTTAATAATTATGTACACATTTGTAATAAACGTTCCACCATTTCCATTCACTCAACTTTGATTGTTTTCAAAACTTGTTTTTTTGTCCGACATCTAGAATTCAGACTAATAATTTATCTTTTAACTATCGACTTAAATCAATTTGATCTATTCCCCTATTTCGTTACATAAAACTTTTCCCCCTTTTCTTATGGTTTTGTCAAATAATAACATTGTTGGCCTAAGTAATTATCTAAGATAGAATCATTATATGTTCGAAAATTATCCTGTTACAGAATAAGCGCACACGGAAATTATATTAGTTTCCTTTTAATATATATAGAAAGATAGCATGTGTGATACAAACGTACTCAAAGCCCCTACTTTCATCCCATCAGAACTTTGAAATGATGTTTTGTCTGAAAGCGCAGAATCTTCCAGTAATAATTCCATCACCGGCGCAGGTGGGATGTCTGAGAATTCTTAGTCTGACAAGTTGACGTAAACACATTTAAACACAAGTCAAAACAATCAACACCAAATTGTGAAGCCATGTTATATCTTAACGTGACAGATATACATGTACTCTACGGAGCGAGCGGTGTATGTATCGCTTAAATGCTGGTAAGACTGACAATTGTATTTATTACCCAGTTTCTGGAGCTTCTAGAGCATAGAATATCATTTCATTTATAAAAGACATTTTGAGAGGATTATTATTTCATTAGATGTTTGGTGATGTGTGCCCCCCCCCCCCCCCACCATTCCCATCACATACACATACACGTATATAATAAATGGGTGAAGTCGTCGGAAAATGTACAATTCGCCTTCACCAATCCTCTCAAATAACCCGACTTTAACACAGAATTTAGGTTCAAAATTCAGTTCAACTTAAACGAAAATGATGTCCTTAAATCAACGCAATACCACATATAATATGTACAAACTATTTATCATGTTTTAGCCTTATTTAGTAGGATTTACTAAATGTGTAGAGCTTCCGATTGTAATTTTCTGGCGAATATTCCCCATACAATACCACTAAATATGTGCGTAGAAACTTTACTTTACCAGTACTTTTTACATACGTTACGTGCCTATCCTTACACTGGAACAATAGCAGTCGTAATGTTAACGTATTACAATACACGTTAACGTGTTCAGACAAGCAAATAACGCCAGAATAAAAACCTGGCACTAGTTGGTAGAATGCCTGATGATGAAATAGCACAGTGATAAGTAGACTTGTGTAAGTCTCTGATATTTGTTTTGTTTAAAATGGTAAAAAGTAAAATTATTACATTAGAGTCACTTGGTTGAGGAATCGTTAGTCCAGGTTGATACCGTAAATACAGAATTATTTAAAAGTAGGAGGATAGAGGAGGAAGGGAAGGGAGAAAGGAACACGATAATAGGTACAATGTAGATCTAAGAAACAGTTTTGGTGAAAATATTTTGATTATTCTTCATAAAAATATTTGTACGTCAGTTTTGAACTGAATTCATCCCACCAGGCATTAAACAGTCATGCGCAGGGCCACATGCAAATGCTGTTCATTTTTACATAATGACTATTTCCCATAAGGGACAAGTCATAGAAAATTAGAAAATTCACCTTCACCAATCCCCTCAAATATCCCAAATTTAAGCAAATATGAGGTGTATAACAATACATACAGTCTAATATAACCGAACAGATTTATCAATCAACGCAAGGCCAAAGATACTCAGATATACCGAGTATTTATCATTTTTCAGCAGAATATTTGTTCACTCATATGTATATTATACATATATATTGCACCAGACATTAGTGTCTTGTTCCACCACTATACACTCTCTCCCCATGTTTGGGCAAATGTCAACAAACATTTGTTACAAATGTTAGCCTCTATTCACCATGGTAACCACAAACTATGATGTCACAATGGACGCCCGGCATGGCGTCTCATTCCTCATGGTTACTTTCTCAGACTTCCCATGATTTCGTGCGGTCTGGAGCCATGCCAAAATACCAAGCAACAAAAGCAGAAGAATTGGATATTGTCTTTAAAAAAGTTGGTATGTAAGGGCAGTTATCATTTATTATGCTTCATGGCACTTTATTAGATGACAAGAAATATAGTCAATATCGCAGAAACTCAAAATAGGAAAGAATATTTTAACAACTGAAATGCTCTTTTTAACCTTTATTATGTTCAACAAGAAAGACCACAAAAGCATTTTTTCTGTGAGAAATCTAGACGCTTTTCTAAATATGTATACATTGATATTATCAATATTTCATGTTTATCTCCAAGATTCCTTATGCCATTCTATTGCACATAATTTGGTGACTGGAATTCTCTAATGAAGTTAAATTCTCTGATTAAAATACAAAGTTTATAATACCTAAGTCGGATAATGCAGCACACTTACGATCAGATGTACTCTGGTGGTAATGCAGGTTAATAATCGATTAGTCTTTGGATTATTTAGCCAGCTTCTTTCCTATCACCTACATTCTTTTTCCTCCCCTACCTTATCTATGTTTTGTTTTTCCCTTGTTCAGACACCATTTCGAACCAGTATTATATATAAACCCACAAAAAGCCAGTCACTCTTACTAGAGCGATTTCTAGATTTCTATGTTCGCTGAAAGTCCAAAGTCTGTTTTTGTTTGTGGTGTGCCTAGTGTCTGTGAAACACAAAAGAAAAGAAATGTATAAAAAAATGTTATCGGATTGATATTATTCTCAATTGATATTCTTTGGTTACTTTACACTATTGCATGTTTATTTCCAAGAGTATCTTGCAATGAGTATCATTTGTGAACTGTTAAATTACATTTCCTGGAGGATGGGACCACCCTGGCTGCTATTCTAAAGTATATATATATAACTATTTCCAATATTTTGTATTATTTATATTTTAAAAACTTATTTTATATATTTGTTGTTTTTTTAAAATCTAAAACTTCTGTAACATTAGGTTGCAGAGATCTAGACATCTTACCCTCCAAACCCGTATATATTCATATGTAATATTTAGTTCCCACTGGAGAGCTAGAGGGCTCTACCTCCATAGCTATATCCCATAATAATCATCTACATCCGGGACCTGAGAGATCAAACGCTGGCTACGTCATAAGGACGCCCGTATGAATACAAATTATCCTCCTAGCGGGAGAAATATGAGAGATATGTCGAGCTTTCATTTGTGGCCAACAAAAAGCCAATTATTCTTTTGAAGTCAGTGGGGAAAGTACCTTGGGAATATCTCTGGATAAATGAACAAGGGAATAAACGTTATTTGACAAGATTCTGGGGCTGTGTTGAATCGTGTTGAAGCAAGAGGCAGAAAATCCACTTTTTATCTCCCTCTGTGACAGAGTAAATAAAGGAGATTTCTACTCTCAGATCTTCTGTGGTCAACTCAAAGATGGGTGGGTTTTTGTGCGGACATTCCAAGAATGGTTCTTAGATGATTTGACTCTTAATAAATACTGTTTTGTTGTGCGCTGTAGTGAACATTGAACACTTATCTTGAAGTACATGAATATGAAAATATGAATATGACAGTTAACATGATTAGAGTTTATCACTTTTAAATTCTTACAGAAGAACAGGAAAGAGAGATTTCTATCAATTAAAAGGTGGTTGGGTATCTTTTATTCAGGATTAAGAAAATATTTGTAAAATGAGTTCATTTATCATAAGCAATGCTGTGGTTTGTCAGTGGAATGGTTACTTTGCACTGAACTGTACATATTCTGATACTACTCATTCATTTACGCCGTTGTGTTATATAGCAACATAGATTCCCCTGTAGAATCTATGATAGCAATAATGAAATCAATCAACCATTTAAAATCTTGAACTTTGAATCAACATTGGGATTGGAAGTATGAGAAAATATGTTGCAGAATACTTTAGTAGGCCTACAGTATGAAATGAATATATGGCTTTTAATGTTAATCATTTTGTAATGCTGTAAAAGTAATATATATTTTTAAAAAGAAAACAGTGAGTGCCTTGTATGGTAGCTATGAGAAACAAGTGTAAGTTGGTAAGTTACACAAGGTGTTGTACATATTGCATGTCTGATTTCTCTCCGCCTTCTGCTATACGGTAAATTAGAGCCACAACGCTCCCATGTAGGCGTGAGCTACACGGAAGGTGGGGGGAGGGGAATGGTTGCTCTACGCTATATTGTTGTAGATATTTGGTTATATCCATGGGGAGAAGGTGGGAGAGACTCAGCGAGAAGGGGAGGAAAGGAGAGGGAGCGAGACAGAGGGGGAGACGGAGAGAGACAGAGGGGGAGGGAGGGAGGGAGAAAGGGGCAGAGAGAAGGGAGAGAGACACTAAGAGATAGAGGGAGAGACAAAGAGGGAGGGAGAGAGAGACACACAAAGAGAGAGCGAGAGAGAAAGAGAGGTGGAGTCTCAGGAGAAAAAAGGAGAGAGAAAGAGACTTAGAGAGAGAGACTCAGAGCAAAGAGACTCGGGGAAAAAAGGGAGAGAGAAAGACTCAGACAGAGGGAAAGAGAGGGAGGGAAAGAGGAAAATGGAGGCGAAACAGACAGATAGACAGAGGAGGGAGGGGAGAGGAAGAGAGAGAAGAAATAGAGGTAAAAAGGAGGGAGAGAGGGGACATAGAGGGAATAGCAATACTGGTAGAGGAAAAGGGAGGAGAGGGAATGGAGAAAGACATGATAGATGAGCAGCAAGGGACACAACAGTAAACAGTATGACCAACAGAATGACGAATGCATACAAATTAAAGAAAAGTAACAAGGAATATAACCTCTGTATCACTTCCAATGCTAACAATAGTACACATTCAATCCCACAATGCAATACTCAAGCATGCGCAGTGACTGATACAGGTTTTGTTCCTACAATAATAGGGTACCTATTGTGTTACGCTCACCCACTTAAGATATATATTATGACAATCTGAGAGTATTTCTTGGTGTAATCTTATACTGAATAAATAAACCAGAGTAGCATTCGTCCTGTTCTCTATGTATATTGTACCCTGCATGAACCCGGAGATATAATGCTGTACATTTATTTTAGATTATATCGCAGAAGCATAATATTTGTATCTGTATTAAATAGGCAGGAATGGATCCAAATCCGTTCTATAGGGCTGGGTCAAGTTGCCTGAAAATGTAGAATTTGCTTTCACCAATCCTTGCAAATAACTCCAATTTAAGAGGTTCAAAATGCAATGCAGCGAACACATTGTTTGAATCAATGCAATACTACAAATTTATATACTCAGATATAGCTCCTATAATTATGTCATTGTATAGTCTAATTTAGCAGATTAAAAGCTGATTCCAGGCTGAATCGAGCAACAACCTTTTTTCTCAAATCATTTCTTTCTTTGATACTTAGCGCTGTAGAATGGAGGATTTTAATACTGAAATGAATAAAAAAATAATTTTGTTCAGTTTTCCATGAGTTTACGGTTTTAGTTGATTCTGTTAAAATGATAAATAACTATAAATATCATAGGTATATCGGAAAATATTTTGTATTGCCTGGATTAAAGAAATGTGTTGACTTATGTGAAACTATATTTTGAACCTTATTTTTGTTTTCTATTTGGGTTATTTGAGAGGATTGGTGAAGGCAAATTGCACATTTTCTGGCGACTTCACCCATACATAGTCTTATAAATTCATAGCGATCTGTGAGTGTATAAAGTATACCCATATAGAATTCATGGATGGTGGTATAGGGCTATGTATACTGACAAGGCATACAAATAGGCGGACAGACAGAGAGAGTATAGAGGGGAGAAGGGTGAGGGATGGTGGGGTGGTGAATCATAGCGTGATGTATGTGTTATATGCTGAATTATTTATAAAGCTGGCAGTACATACAATACATTCATACTTAGTATGGGGCATGGGTAGGTAGAGGAGGGGAGGGGTGGGGGATGGGGTGGGGTGGGGGCGACGGGGAGGGAGAGGAGAGGAGAGGGAGGGGGAGAGCGAAAGGAAGAGAGTGAGATAAGGGACTTAGAAGAGAGGAGAGAGAAAGAGAGGAGAGAGCCAGAAAGGACAGAGCCAGATAGGAGAGGGAGGAGAGCGAAAGATATGGGATATCCCTCATCATCCCACCCACTTTCTCTCATCTCCCCCCCCCCCCCCGCAACATCCCTCCTCTATCTCTCTCTTAAGGGGAAGCGGGAGAGGAGAGAAATTGGGGAGGGAGAGAGAGAAAGAGAGGTGGGGCCGAGGGAGAGATAAGAGACAGAGAGGAGAGAGGTAAAGGTTGAGGGAGAGGAGGTAGGATGAGGGAGCCAGAGAGGGACAATAGGAATTGGGGTAGAGTGGGAGACGGGGGCCAGGGCCTGGCTCTCCGAAAACAAGACGTCATTAATGATGTCATCGCTTTAAAAAAAGACGTTATCAACGCAACGGATTACCTGCGTTAATACTCCGAATATATAATAATATCATAGCAATAGTTCGCTTTTTTCACCTGTCAATAGTACCACATGCATTACAATTATCATAATAATGCAGTAAAAAAAGAAATATGACGAAATTATGTAGAATGTTTTATACTGAGCTGTAAATAGTGACTTGTATAGGAAAAATACAAGTAGGCCTAATATTTTATGTTTGTTTTGCCTATATTTCAAATTTATATTTGGATTTCTATAAGCACCTAATTTCTTGAAGCGTGCATTTTCCACTAAGTGGAAATCGGTCGTTTATCGGTTAGTAGTTTGTGGAATTTGTGTATTCGCAGCACAAAAAATATGGCTCCTATAAAAACATCTTAGTTTTGACTAAATATTTAACATTCCATAACGTTTACTTTTTACTATTCATACTGCACGCGTTACCAAAGGAAAAGATACACAAAGTGGTCAATCAAATGAAAGAGTATTTTTCGAATGTTTTATATTCTTGACTAAAACATACACCTAAATTATCCTGGACATGAGTTAAAGTAAAGAATTTCGCCTCTTTGCTGCGTCCATTCACAAGGTCACGCAAGGTTAATCATATAAATCACCCTGCATGCATTGCCCCTGGTGGGCGATAATACAAGAAAGTTCAGAATGCCCTTGATTCACTTTCACACACACTGGACATACATAAAGATGTGTTCTCCGGGGGTTACATATTCAACTACAGGGCCACAAAAACACCCCTGAGACGCTGGTGAGACACCTGACATTGCGTCTCACGAAGGTCATTGTCAAGGTCATGTTAGTTTGCTTTAGCGACGTGACGTCATTTAGTAGCGTTCTTGTGGGTAGGAATGGAGAATATAAACATACATAGCTATAGAGGTGGGGTGTTAACACACCAGAATGGGTACAAGTGTACTTTATGATTTGTAAATATTTTTATATGTGATTTTATTATTCAAAACTTAGCCTACTAAAGTAGGATGTATCATTTTCGAATGATTCTCTTCTAATCTATTTTGACAACGAGAACACCATTTTTGTAATATTACAAATAAAGGCCAATACATTTATAATTGTTTAACAAAGCCGCGTTTTGTCGACTCTGTCGATCTCGATCTCCCTCGTTGATCTTAATCAAACATACAATTCTTTATATCTGTCTTCATCATTAATCTCAATCGAGCATAGGCTGTTTTTACTATTAAATAAAACCTTTTTTCAAAATTTGTAAATCAACTTTTCAAAATAACCTTTGCTTTTCATCTGTTAGTAAGGGTTCAAAAACTTGAACAAATATTTATGAAATATCTCAACATTTCGAAATGTTATAGGGGAAAGTACAAGATCCATCCGAGTGTACACATGTTATATACTTGACCCTTCTCTGCTTAGCCCGCCATGAGGTATTTTCCCCGGTGCCCCCCACTGAAATCTGGCCTTATCAAAATAAGTGCTCGGAAATAATATGTTACTAAAGGCAACGAGATTTAATCTCGGTGCTATAAGAGGTTGGGAGGGAATTCATGGACTTCCTAGAATGAGATTAATATGCTACCTGCTTTACTTTATAATTTGTAAGGTTTTTCTTTGTTCGTTGTTACCCTACATTGTTTTTTCTTTTCATTTCGTTTTGGTCACTGATATGAAAAATCTCGGGCCAACAGAGATACGGAGGTGTCAACTAATGAATTTTTCAAATAAATAAGCCTACAAATTCGTCATATCCCTACCTCCAAGATAGGTCATGTTATTTTGTTTTAATATTTGAATTCTTGTACTGTTATTTAAATTCCTCCAATACTCATTGTTACTTTACTCCTTACTTAATTTGGTTCTTTTTCAATTCAACATAATTATTATTTGTACCTAAAACTAAAAAGCATAGTACAAAGAGGAGATATACGTCTGAAAATGTAAATTCCAGGTCTTCAAGTATGCTCAGGATCTATTGGTTGAAGTTTTGTAAAGAAAAATATATATCAAATACGATTCGAGGCAAACACATTTATTATGTTTATATGGACGTCTCATCTGACACATTTACCTGAACTAGATTAATTATACATAAACAATTCAAACTAAATCAAGATTCTATCAATGACTAAGAGCCATGGTTAACTTGCACTCAAAAGGTCATGAAATCACTTAAGCCCTGTACAGAATGTGTATCATTTATCTAGGGGTGGTTAGTGTGACGATGATTTGTAGTTTAATGGTGTATCGAGGAAAGGTGAATGTCAGCACCCTCATGGCATGGGTGAAGTTGCCAGACATCATACAATTCACCATCACCAATCCTCTCAAATGTTCAAATTTAAGATAATGAGTAAAGATATAGAATTCAATATAACAGAATAGATATTTTGAATCATGGCAATACCAAGCATACTCAGATATACATAGTATTTAGATTTTTCAGCCTAATTTAGAGAAGTTTGATAAATGTATGGAGATGCTGTACATTTCTTGGCGAATTATCCCATATACATAGTATTCACTGACGTCACGGCGCTGGCCGCGGCTCGCCATACTGTGGGTCAAGCTTTGTAAACGTTAGCTGGACATGTGTGCTCCAAGCCTCGAAAATGCTGTTTTCCGGCCGTTTTCATCCCCAATAGTTTTAGAGAATGTGATATAAAGCATGCTGATTAGTTCGATGGTAATTTTTTAGTGTGTCATGATGGAATAGTATAATCGCCATTATCAAACATTCGAAACGGGAAAGCCTGTCAATCTGGTGCTTCCCACTCTGTCTGTAGCCACACAGTATGGCTGCCAGTGAGGATAGCCGCTGACTGAGGTGACGTCTTGTGAATATTATGTATAGTGGGATAAAGAGTTAGCAGGAAAAGGAACAATTAATAACTTGATGTGAAACATGATACAGGATCTAGAATGCTATTCCCTTATTCTCAGCTATTACGACAGAAAATCTCACCGAATTTACTTTCTGTTTTACCTATTGGACTGAAGTTATGAATACTTTACTGCTTTTATGTTAATCCATGAAATACAGGAATTTGAAGGACTTTCATGAAGCTCTGCAGCAAAAATTAAAGGACAAAATCTTCCTCAATTAGAAAGGAAACGGCCGTAACAAAAAGTAGAAAATCTTTAGTTTTTGATCCCTTATTCACGAAGAGAGCTGATTTAGTAGTAACTTTTCTAAAAAAAAACTAAAGGACAAAATCTTCTTCAATTGAAAAGGAAAAGAGCATAACTAAAACTAGAAAATCTTTAGTTTTTGATCCCTTTATTCCCGAAGAGAGTTAATTTAATGGTAACTTTTCTATAAATTAGACCTCCTTCTGTATTTGCATCTACAATGTACATGACCTTTAATGACCCCAGAACAGAATTCTGAGCTTGAGAATGAAGAATAGGCTGAGAAAAGGTAGCAGACATTTACTGGGATTAAAGTGTACACAACCCCTGCCCTATTCAACACACTGTATCACTATAGGTCTATAGGGCTGAGTCACACAACTCATATATATACAATTGTGTTTTATGCTCAATTTTGAAAAAACTATAACAATTTTCAAATAAACAGGGTCCTCCACCAAATTTGGACATATGTCACGGTTTATACGTCTTATATGAGTAAATGAAATCCTAACGACAAATCAGTTCATAATTTTGCTGTCTTTCGTTTTGCCAACTGCCTTGCCATGATGGCAGACAGAACATGTCTTCTTCAAATATCTAAGAAAATAATTATAAGTACTTATCAGATTTACAATAAATATTTCTTCTTATTCAACGGAGAGTGCACTTTTGATAGACTTGAACCCCTGTGCACTTTACATACTCCTCCCACATCGATGGAATCAGCTTGATCTCATATCTTCAAATACGAAAAATCCATTTTTCGGACTTAGAGAATTATATTCAATTGAAAACTCAGTTTATTTCAATGCTTTACTGGGACAAGGGGAACCCGGGTCTTGGAGAAAAGCATTGATTTTTGTATTACTTTGCCAGAATTCTTGGCAGTTGTTTTTTTATAGCAAATATCTGTTCATCAATAGCTCTGAAAAGGAACTATAAGCCACCGATATGATCTTTATCTGTTTGCTAAGACCACATGTACACATTTTGCTAGACTTGACCACCCCTATCCACTTCACCTACTCCTCCTCCTCCCACTATTGTATAGTCTGACTATAGTATAAGTTGACCACTGGCCATAGAGTGTATATATGACCAGGCGGACAATAGGTGGCCGCTGCAGTACATCTCACCTCTGCACCACACACAATGTGTAATTGGAGAAGGGCAGTATTTACTGTATAGACGGACATGTAGCTACATGTGGTGGTGTATAGGGGAGAGGGTTGCAGTGGGGGGGGGAGAGAGGGGGCATGTGTTGGGACATAGGGATGAGGTAGAGTAGGAAAACCAGGTGGTGTAGGAGAAGAGGAGGAAGAACGAATAGGAGGAGAAGGTGGAATACGAAGGGGAGGTGGTGAAGCAGGGGTGGTGTAGGAGAAGGTGGAGTAGAAGGAGAAGGTGGTGTAGGAGAAGGTGGAGTAGAAGGAGGAGGTGGAATAGGAGAAGCAGGTGGACTAGGAGTAGGAGAAAGTGAAGTAGGAGTAGGAAGAGAAGGTGGAGTAGGAAAAGCAGGTGGAGTAGGAGGAGCAGTTGGTGTAGGAGGAGGAGGTAGAGTAGGAAAACCAGGTGGAGTAGGAGGAGTAGGAGTAGGAGAAGGTGGAGTAGGAGCAAGTAGAGTAGAAGGAGAAGTGGAGTAGGAAGAGGAAGTGGTGAAGCAAGAGGTGGAGTAGTAGGAGGTAGTGTAGTAGAAGGTGGAGTAGGAGGAGGACAGCATGGAGTTAGAGGTGCAGGTGAAGTAGAAGCAGGAGGTGGTGAAGGTGGTGTAGAAGGTGGTGTAGGTATGTAGGAGGTGGAGCAAGTGAAGTAGGAGGAGCAGGTGGAGTAGGAGTAAGTGAATGAGTAGGAGAAGGTTGAATAGGAGGTGGTGTAGGAGGAGCTGGAGTAGAAGGAGGAGATGAGGTGGGATATGAGGAGCAGGTGGAGTAGGAAAGGAAAGAAGAGGAGGAAGGGTTATAACTCTGAATAGTAAAACGCATCAGCCGGACATATAAAAGTATAAACAACAAAAGAAAAACCTCAAAACAGAAAAGGGGACACAAAGAAAAAGCTAAAAAGAAGCGTTAAGCTTTTCTTAAGTAAAACTAGGTTGACATCCCTTTCCAACCGAAACAACTAGATTGTAACCTTGACCCTAGTCTCCCTGCTGCCCCATTACTGTATAAGATAAATGACTAGTGGTCAGTGGTTCACCTTATCCAGGTGTGTGCTTACCTGGGGTGAGTGGGAGACAGGTAGATAGGGTGCTGGGAGGTGGTAGAGATATAGGAAGGTGTGGAGAGAACACTTCACACTCCCTACCGCTAACTGTTCGCAGTACATTATTCATTCTGGCCTAAAGCAGTGGTCGTACAAGCGATTGATTTTAAATGATTAATTGATTGATTGATTAATTTAATCGTCTGCTAGTTGTCTCAAGTTGAGCTTTTGGAAAACAATTCTACAGTTCGAATTTCTGACAAACAAATAGGTCAAACAATCCAACACAACCATACAGATTGTTTGAATCACCCCAATACCAATTATGGTCCTGGGTAAGACCATAATGTGCCTTTCTGTCTCTTCTTCTCTGTTTCTCTCTCCCTTCTTCAATTTATATGTCTATCCTGGGTATGATCATAAACTGCCTCCCTTTCAGCTCTCCCGCCCTTGATAAAACCTTCAATGAGTTGATAAGGGCGTAAAGCAACCAATTCCACTCACTCCAATACCAGGTATACTCAGATAGACCCGGGAGTAAGGATATTTACCTAGTATTTATCATTTCCTAGCCTAATTTAGCACAATTTACTAAATGTATAGAGCTGCCAGTTGTACATTTTCTGACGCCCTGACATGTATAGTGTTTTGCAAGCCAAATCAATATAACCATAATGATATTGTTTTAAAACATTAGAATAACACCTGAACACGGACAGTGGAATGTGAATGTCCACCATCAATTCTTATTATATGTTAACATATAATTTTCGGTCTTACAAAGTATTGATTTATCAACATTGTTGACGTAGTGTTTTGCAGGCTAAATCAATATATCCATAGTAATATTGGCACACGTCCCTACCCTCTTCCCAGCCATTCCAATAGGTGGGTAGACCCCCACCTGTATGTGTCCATGGCTGGACTGACTAACTGACCAGTAGTAGCAATGTATGGCGTGGTCACTCATCACCAAGTGCTGCCCTCCCCATCCAGCCATTCATTATCAGGTAGTTAAGAGAGAGAGAGAAGGGCGAGAGGGGGGGGGGGGAGAGGAACAACAGGAGAAAGAGGCAGACGCCAGATAGACAGAGAAAGGGAGGAAGAGCGAGAGGAAGGGAGGAGATAGAGGGACAGAAAAGGAGAGAGAGGGAAAGAGTGAGAGGGAGTGAGGAAAGAGAGAGAGGGAGAGAGAAAGAGGAGAATGAGAGGGGGAAGGGGGGGGGGGGAGAGAGGGAGGGGTCGAGTGGTAGAAAGATAGAGAGAAGGGGGAGGACAGAGGAATGAGAGGGAGAAAACAAAGAGGGGGCAAGGGGTGAGGGGGACAGTGAATGAGAGAGAGGAGAAAGGGGTTTGATGGGACGGAAAGAGCGGAGAAGTGAAATACAAAATAAATAGGAAGAAAGGAGTGACCAGCAGTATGAATGCAGCATGGTCATTCACCACCACTGGCCCCCCATTTACCCATTCATCATCAGGTGGTCAATGAATAACCACCTACCTACCTAGCAAAGGTGAGTGAGTGGGGCTAATTATTACCTGTCCACCAGCAAACCCCTCACCTGTATACCTGGATACCAATGGGGGCCAGTACAGGGGGCAGGATAGGGGAGAAGGGGGCATTTAAATGCAATCAACCTTGGACAATTTAAACGCTAACTAAAAGAGAACACTTTAACTGTACGATACCGAATCAAAAACGATACAAAATTTTTATGATGTGTCACTGAAAAATGAGTCATACATTTTGAGGTACCATCATATTTTAAAATGTGAGATTAAGTGTTATTCTAACGATTTAGAAAGTTCTAAAAATAATGTATTTCTATTAGTTATTTCATGATTTTCTGTGATGTTTGAAAAAAAGGTTTGCAATAATTTTGGGTGGACAATTACTAATAAAGTGGCTAAATATAATCTATGGGGTGATCTTAGAAATGCAAGGATATATTTGATAAAATGTCTTGAAATTTGGTACATGTATAAGTTAAGGCGCTGGAAACCCCAAGAATGGGAACATTCCTTAAAAAGTGATCTTTTGAATGCATCACTCCCCACAGTGAGGTACTCGATCTTTCTATTACTCTGAGATAGAAGCATCTCAAAAGCTAGACTCAAGGCCAAATATTGTGCAGGGGAATTGAAGAGCGGGAATCTATCAGTCTTGATATCAGTCGCATGTACAGACGCACGCACGTCAGTCGTACGTGTGGTGCCCTGATTAGATATTGGAGAACCCCGTAGTACAGAAAGCACGGGCTCCACAGGAAGTAAATCACAGCAGCTGGTGAATACGTTAGGATTAGCCTAATGATACTATATTTTGGACAATTAGTGCACCAGTAGACCAGAAATGGAGGTTATCAATCCTTTTAGTCTCTGCCTAATGTGGTTATAGCCCCTAGACTGTTCAAGGTAAAGACTAAGCTTTATAATGCATAGCTTCAGCAGGGAGTTACAGACCAAAATCGTCCCAAACATGGACTACTAATATATATGATATCTGAACAATTATAGGGATTGAACAAGTTATAAGTTTACTAATTATTAAGTTAATCAATGATTTAATCAACTATGTTTCTATTTAACTTTATAATCAGTTTAACTTAATATTTATACCCTACGTTTCCAAAGGAAACCACTTCTCAGGATCAATTATTTGTGCGCGATGTCAAGTCATTGTTACTGAAATTTGCAGAATAGTTACAGGGTATATACAGGGTATATACTGTCATATACAGGGTTCCTGAGGTCAGTAAAAGGTCTGTTAAAGTAATTATGATTTTGGGTTTTTCAGGTGCATCTCTCTAAACTTAGTAGAATGCACTAAAACAGCACTCAGAGTAAGAGAGAGAGAAAGACAGATGGGGGTAATGGGTGGAAGGCTAGGGAGGGAGGGTTAGGGGCAGGCCTGGTTTGTCTTATTATGTAATAACCAGGGGGGGCAGGGTGGAGTGTTGTATGGTGGATGTGAGAAATGGGTGGAGTAGATAAGCCTTCTGCAAACATGCAAACTGATCAGATAGATGATTTCACACTGATTGTTACCTCACACATCCCACAATCAGCTAACACATTTATGCAGGATTTAAACGATAAAAAGATGATTGAAAGAATGGTACTCAATCCACTAACCTTCTCAGGAACTGAGAAGGTAAAAAGGGAGCGAAAGAGAAGAAGAGATCGGAGAGAGAGGGCAGGGAATGAGAGAGGAGAGCGAGAGGGAGGAGAGTAACAGAGAGGAGAGGGACAGAATGCCAGAGAGGAGAGGCCTAGAGAGGAGAGGCCTAGACCTAGAGAGACAATCTTTGAAGTGGCGAAAAGAGGAGAGGTGAAATAAAAATAAAACGTTGATAAGAAAGACACTGCCAGCACGAAAGGAGTGAATAACAAAGGAGACGAGATGAGATGAGATGAGATGAGATTGAAGAGATAGATTTATACAATAATGTCCAGTTTTGTACAATTGACCTCTGACTGAAGCATACTAAGGGATGCATGACCAGGGGGAGGGTAATCTCCTCTATCACACAGTTATTGGGCCTAAGATAAAGTGAGACGATCGTTACTAAGGAGACGCTAACTATCCCACCGTTACCTCTACCCCACACCCTCATCCATTTACTCCACTCAATACCTCCACAAAAACAATAGATGCAGACTGGCTCAAAGGACATGGAATATATTAGCACCAACCAACTAATCGATTCTACATTGTATTACAATTTAAGCTTCTGAAATGTTATGCTGAAGGACAGTAATGGTAAAGTCAAATTAATCAAAGTTTCAT
This sequence comes from Sthenelais limicola, assembly GCA_942159475.1. Taxonomy (NCBI): domain Eukaryota; kingdom Metazoa; phylum Annelida; class Polychaeta; order Phyllodocida; family Sigalionidae; genus Sthenelais; species Sthenelais limicola. The sequence continues at coordinate 60,734,719 of OW804097.1, read as the reverse complement.
TAAAATATAATGTAACTTATGAACATCAGTGAGGTAATATTATAACCAGAATGGTACAATTGACACAGTGCATGGAATTGTGCATTGGCATTTGATTTATACCTTAATTATTATATATTTTGTTAGGGACCCTCTAGAAGACCTAGAAGGTTAAAAAAAGAAAAGGAAAAGAAAAAGAAAAGAAATCCTGAAACTTACTTTTATATCAACAGATCGAGCATCAGGGTAACGTATTGAAAGCTTACCTGAAAAATTAATGAAAAAATAATCAGTTATAGATCAACATATTGTTCACAAGAGAAAGGGTAAAAAACGAAAATTACTTCCCAGGTACCTCAACATATGTCTCATCTTACATAAACGAGAAGAATACATTGATAACATTTTATGTAAAGTTGGCCTTTCTTTTTTGAAATTCAATATTTATTCAGGATGGCAGCACAATCCACAATGTATCAATAATACCTTGGCATTAACATAAAACTGGTTATGGTTACTGCTAGTACATATAACTAAGCATTAATGTCAAATGATCACAGAAATGTTAAATTTGATTCTTAGAAAGAGGTTCACATTGTAATCGGCAGTGTCTCTGATCTAAACATTGAAGAAATATATAATAAAACATATTTCAAAAAAAGATATATATACAATATACACTATTATATGCCCTTAGCAAAGAGGAACATTGAAATAAAAACGTCAGTTTTTTATTCTAAATCACTACACCACAAAGCATCTAAAAGTTCAACAAAAAGCAAATTTAATTTGTTATGATACACGTTACGTGTACCATATCGAATTTGTTATTCCATCCCACTTATTGCACCTCTCATATAGCATGGGCACATAATACATGGGCATATACTGACATAGTATACATTCTATTAATGCACCCCAGTTATTGCACCTGTCATACACCATGAAGGGCATATATAGTACACATTCTGTTAAATATTGCATCCCTGTTATTGCACCTCTCGTACAGCACAAGCATATAATACACATTGTTATTGCACCTCTCATACCCCATGGGCATATAGTACACATTCTGTTATTGCAACCCTGTTATTGCACCTCTCATACACCATGGGCATATATTGACATTCTGCTATTGCACCTCTCGTACAGCACAAGCATATAATACACATCCTGTTATTGCACACCAGCTATTGCACCTCTCATACACTATGGGCAAATCAGGCAATACTGAGAATATCGTCGTTGATGAAATGTAATTGTACCTGAATAAACATATTTTCAAATCAATCATACAATACACATTCTGTTATTGCATTATAGCACCCCTATCATTGCACCTCCCATATAGCATCGTAAAATCCAATACCAAAGGTTCAGAAGGTGCAGTCTCTCTATGGAGAATTAATGCACCCTCTCCTCTCTTTTTCTGTTATATGCCTATTTATTGTATGTTTTACGTAGTTAGGATGAATGGAACGCTTAACCTTTGCTATACGTCGCTTGCCTTGGTAATTGTAATCCATTATTTCATGGTCATAGATAAAGTGGTGCTGTTCCCTAGCTAGGTTACCATGGAGATACATCTTCATACTATATACAAGATATACAATGTAGCAGAAAGAAGAGGAGGGAGTCTTGCACAGCACTGCAACCTATTTCTTAAATTATTTCATTTTTCAATATATCATTTTATTTATTTGTTTTGATCTGAGAACCAATGATAAAAAACGTGAGCTTCAAGGATGCAATTATAAATTTAAAAGCTTTTAAGTTCGAAGATGCATCCTGGCTTACTGTGATTCATAATCTTTAATCCACATTCAAAATGTGATCAGTCTGTGGTAATTGGTATGAGAAGTAAACACAAAAAATACACTTGGTAAAATGATCTAAAAGACACCTAGACATAATTTAAAATTATTTTCGAGTTCGTTTTGGTGCTCTATGTGTCATTGAATTTACAATTATTTCCTCCCTGTACTACCCGGAAATATTTTTACAATGAATTTCCTACTTCTGTTCTTTCTCTCTCTCTCACCCTCTCTCTATCTCTCTTCCTCTTTTCCTTTTCCCTGTCGCTCCTCTCTCTCTCTGTTTCCTGTCTCTCTGTCCCCTTCCCCTCTCTCTCCTCTCAATTCCCCTACTCTCCCCCTCCCTCGGTCTCTTCTCTCTCCACCTCCCTCTATCTCTCCTTCCTTGAGTTGCTTCACAAAGCTGTTTCTCTGTTGAAACCATATACAGCTTAATTATACATAAAGTGTAGCCGGGCTCCACACCTAGATCTCCCACTCCTGCACCTTGCACAAGCTCACCCGCTGTAATGGAGTGATTCAATTGTAAGTTGATTAACAGCCAAACATATTTAATTATTCACAAAGCTAAACAGCCCCAGGGCCACCAGCAGCAGGCACTCCCTGACTTTGATGTGTCTGCTATATAGTAGTACTGGGGTAGAGAGGAAGAGTGTTATGTGTGGCTGTGTGAGTGAGAGGAAGAGAGAGGGGGAGAGGAGAGTAGTAGAGGGAGGGAAAGAGGAAGACAGGGTGGTAGAGCGAGAGGTGGAAAGAGAGGGATGTAGAGGAGAGGGGGTAGAGGAGAATGTGAGGGAAGTACAGAGAGACGGGGAGAGTGAGAGAAAGCCTGGGGGCTAGAGAAGAGGGGGAGCAGAGATGTATAACATCAAAATCGAAGACAAAGTTATAAAACACAAAAATAGTTTATCTGTGGTAGAATTGATCCTTTGTACATAGAAATAACCTATGCATATGAATGGAATTTTAAGTAACGTCCACATATATTATATTGTATTGCTTTATTGAGCTCGAAGAGAGTATTAGATAGTGTTCATTTTTCTATTCCAGTTGAATGATATTCTATATTGTGGATACATGAGGGTTGTCCTCCTCATCCCTGCCCAACTACCTATACCTGTAGCCTCCACACCTCCTCCCTACCCCTCCTGGCTTTCCCCTGGTAACCAATCTAAGGCAATGTACCATTAATTGACTCCCATCATTCACGCCTTGCATCTCACTTTGAAAGAGTGAAGGTCACAGTGTGGTGTATCTAAAGGTGAATCGCTCACAGTATAGACCAGGCTTGATCTTGGTCTGATCCTATAGGCAAAGTATTCGTCCCCTTGCCCTGAGAGTGAGAATAAAGGCCAACTAAAAGCAAACTTCCTTTAAAGATCCACTCCTTAACATCGGTCATAAACCTTTTGGCCGATGAAAATGCTTTACTTTTTGTTCCATTGTTTTTCAATTAACCCCTCATTTAACCACAATTTTGGAGGATTTTGTGCGGTTAGGTTTTTTAAACACATATTTTTACCCACCAGGACATGTTGAGCTCATAGTTTAGGAAAAAGATAAATAATTGGCTTGATTGTAAATGTATACATATTGGACCACAACCTATTAAAACATTACCTTTGACATATCGAAAAGTTAAATTAGGTACTGGTTCAGGTATACGTCAAAGTAGATCTATGTCAGCACAATTTTCCTCAGAGGTGGTAAAAGAAATTGAGTGATTGATTGATTGATTGATTGATTGATTGATTGAGTGCAGGTAGATACTACATATATCTTGACTTGGTTAAGAAAAACAAATTGAAAATAATTGTACGACATTGCTAACTAAAAGCGAATGAAGGCTCCGCTCCACAAAACAAACGAGATAAATTCAGGTGATAACAAACTAATCCAGACCTCGGCAGAACATTTCTGTTATACATTTATGAAAAGGTGCCTACTATGAGGTAGATGTCTATAGGAGGCTATGCGCATGTCTGATAGATGTTCATAGCGCCATCTTGAGATCAATCGTGTAGACAGAGAGATCAATGGGTCATCTTAGTACATCCGGGTTATCAATGAGAGAAATCTGCTGAGTCATTGAGGAGGGCAACAAGGTATTCAATAAGGATATCCGATATTGACCATAACTTTTTTTATATTAATTTCCAACATTGCTTGGTTAGTCGCGATATTGAATTACGATTTGCAAGCGATTATAGGCCTATAACTGATGTTTTACAGACTATAACTGATGTTTTACAGAAAATGAGTCATAAGTTCCCAAATTGATCTTTTTGAAAGTGTTTCATTCACAAGATCTGTTTGACAAGATCTGTTTGTCAAAGATGTGTGTTATTTGAGAGATGAAGACAAGTTATACATTTTCTGCCGCCCCGACCTGTATAATAGAGCCTTTTGTCCTATACTCAAAAATGGTGACATATCAATAGGAATAGTTGCAGGGAGAAGTCCTATCGACCGTCATTTGATTAACAGTCACTATTGAAGATAATAATTAATAATATTTCAACCTAATATTTTATCAAATTCAGTGATTCAAAAAGGTAGATGGAGAGGTATACACACTATTAAATACACCTAATAAAAAGCAAAAGCATTTTTAAGATGCACTATGTATATGAACGTTGTGGACCTAGAGTAAGTTGTGGTTGGGTACTTAAATGGGGCGGAGGCCTATAGTAAATTTTGGCAGTGTAGTGGTGGGGAGGAGAGATAAAGATTAATCTGTGAGTATCAGAGGTACAGGGGGATGAGTGGGAATGAAGAGGAGGAGGAGTATAAAGAATTAGATTGATTTCTGACAACAAGTACTCAGCTTTATAATCAAAGCTTGAGTCAGTTGTAAGGGAAGGTGAGGAAGTAGCAGCAGGCAAAGGTCAGGATCTAAGAAGAGGGACTCTGAGAAAGCTAGGGGGAGAAGAGAGGGGGGGATGGGTATGGTAAAGGAGAGAGAGGGGAGGGGAGCGAGAGGGTGGTGAAAGAGAGCAAGAGGAGGGGAAAAGAGCGAGGGGAGAGTGAGGAAGGGAGATAGCAAAGAGAGTGGGAGAGGGATGGGCAGACAGGGAGAGAGAGGGGTGAGAAAGGATAAAGTGGGAGAAGAAAGAGGGGAGAGAACAGAAGCAAAGAGAAAAAAGAAGAAAATGGAAGATAGTTAGAAATAAAAATAAAGAGGAGTAAAGGGAGAAAACCAAAAGGTATTTTAAAAGTTTATCCGAATGAAAAGATTCATTCTATCTGTAACCTATCAGCAAAATGAACACAAGAGAATTCCCAGCAATTTATATAAACCCCTCAGCCTGGTATACAATAGAGCACATCCCCAGTTATAGATGAGCGATAATCGGGGGCGGGTAGTGGAATTCCCACAGCATGACACAGCAGTTTCCTGGATGAATTATTAACAGTTAATCAATGGCCACATTGTGCAGAGCATTGTTCCCTCTGTGTGTGTCTCCTCTCTCCTTAGAAAACACTCAATGTTTTCCCACCACCGACTATTTGTAGAGACAGCTAATCGACGCCCGAGAAACGCTTACGTATAGATAGGTACAATATTAGTCAGATATGTCTGCCATGTTGATTCATGATCCGCATTGAATTATGGGTGCTGTATGTCAGACTAAAGGCTAGACTTAGGCCTAACCTTGCCCAATTTACATGATAATTATGCGTGTCTAAAATACTATTGAGATTTATATTAGTAATTTAAAGGTTAAATGTTGAGAGTAGATTTGTCAAAGATAATGAAATATTTTGTATAATATTTGTTTGACTCCTGTGAATTATTGAGCACAAGGAGAGCTTCTAATCCTTCAAAATGATGATGATGAAATGCGACTGAATAAACAGATACAAATACAAATCTTGGGGACGATGTTGGGCCATGCATTATAGATCTATAATGCCCTGAGAGAACTATAATTGCCCTGGGAGAATATTATAGAGATATAATGCCCTGAGAGATCTATAATTGCCTTAGGAGAAGATTTTCCTCGTCAATACACAATGTTTACTGGTTAATAGAGAGGTTTCAAATCATCGCAAGAATGCAAATCTGAAATTCTGACTGATTTTAGGGGCCGTCCATATACTAGCTATGTAATGCTTTTTTGCCTCAAAATTTAGACTCCCCACCCCCAAGCACCAAGGTACATGGACTAGACGGTAGCTCATTTTCAATGGTTTCCTAGATAAGAATTGGAAATTGTTTAGTTACAAAGTTTCCAGTCATCAGGGACATTTTAACCTGTCACCAGGACTCGGGGGAAATCCCCCTATGAACGTTGAGTTGAAGACTTCCTCCCCTTACGTCTCTCTCTCTCTTGTGGTCTCCTTCATTTCTCCTCTCCCTCCCTCGCTGTCTCCCTCTCCTCTCCTTCTCTGCCCCCTCTTCTCAATACACCCGCTCTCTTCCCTATTGCTTTAGTGTTTTTTCCATCTCTCCCCCACATGTAACTCTCTCCTCTGACTATTCCTTTTCCATCTCTCCCTCTCTAAATCGTCATTCTCCTCCCCTCTCCATATCCTCATCTTCTCTTCCCATCCCTCCCCTCTCTCCTCCTAGGCTACTCCTCTCCCGATCTCTTGTTCTTCCTCTCTCCCCCTCTTTCTCCTCCTCCCCCTCGCTCTCCTCCTCCCTCTCCCTCACCTATTTCCATTATAATTCACATTGTAAGGACAAAGCACCAAGGACTCGGGGGAAATCCCTCTATATACCAGTTGATGCTATCAAGTTTATCCCCTTTCCGTCTGTCCTTTGTGGTCTCTTTTATCTCCTACAGTTTTTAATACTCTATGGTCATATGCCAATTTCAGCTTTAGATGACCAAATATATTCTTAATCTTTAAAATTGTAATTCTAAACAAATAGTTGATTCATAATTCACTTGAAAGTTTTGACGTCTTAACGAATTCTTTCATACTCATTGCACTATTATAATTATAGTGAACAGAGCTTGCATAGAGAGAGAGAGAGAGAGAGAGAGAGAGAGAGAGGGGGGAGAGGAGAGTGCAGAGCGGGGGAGAGAGGGGAGAAGGGCGATCGAAAAAGAAAGAAAGAGAGAGGACAGATAGACAAGAAAAAGAGACATGAGAGGGGATAGATCGAGAGTGACAGAGAGGAAGAGAAAGAGAAGAGAACGAAAGACAGAGAGGGGGAGACAGGGAAGAGACAGGAAGAGGGAGAACGAGGGAGAGAAAAAGGGAGGAGAGAGAGAAGCCTTTTAGTAAACCTGGTTGAATATATGCCAATGCAAAAGCTTTTCCATGAAACTGAAAAGACCGCAAAAACGTTCACCTGCTGTGTTATCAATGAAAGGAGTGGGGTCAGACAGAGATTGAAGTGGATGTGTAGAAGAGGAGGAGGTGGATGAGGGAGATTGGTGGATCAAGCAGGGTGGTCTAGAGATCGACAGAGACAAGGCAGAGAGATAATGATAGACGGTAAAAAAGCAACAGTTCAGAAAGGAATAGTAAGAGAGAGGATAGCGGGGAAAAGGATTGAGATAGAGAAAAGTGTTGAGTTATAGAGTACGGTACTGAAGACAGGGACGAGTGGGGAGTGACAGGAGAAAGGAGAGCGGGAGAGACTAGGGAGACAGAGAGAGAGAAAGGAGAGGAGTGTGGGTGGAGAAAGATAGGTGTAATGGCATGCGGAGGATAGATAAAGGGAGTGAGAGGGAGGAGAAAGGAAGGAGAGAGGGAGGGGAGAAAGGAAGGAGAGGGAGAGAGGGAGGAGAAAGGAAGGAGAGAGAGGAAAGAGGGGGATGGGAGAAAGGAAGGAGAGGGAGAGAGGAGAGAGAGGGGGATGGGAGAGGGGAGGGAGGGAGAGTGAAGCGATGGGGAGACGAGAGAAGCGAGACATAAAGAAAGGACTAGAAGAGATGGGAAAGGGTAGTAGTAGTACATAAAATGGGAGTACATTGACCACAATATACTGCAAGAAGTGGTCAATACATTCTACCCATTGTCACACCATTGCCTTGACTACGGTCTACAATAGCTGTGGTCAGTACTCTTGTCTCCACTGCTGGCCGCAAATTGAGCTGGTCAGTTCACTAATGGTGAACCTTGACCCGGCGTGACCCAATGTCAAAATGGTCACTCTGTACGGACCCCCTGGAGAGGAGAAGAGTGTGGGGGCATTGACCATTAGTGGGTACAACCATTACACTCTACCCCCCTAAGGGGGTAACTACCCCCACCCCCACCCTATATGACCTTCACACCACTCTCAGCCAGTGCCTAGTCCCACTAAAAAATATACTATGCATTCTCATCAATTGCTGATTCCATGTGAAGATAGGCAGTTTCCTTCGTGTTCAGCAGCACTAATTTGCTTCCATCATCATACCAACGAGTTTAAAACACCACTATGGGCTGTGCATTGTATTGTACTGTAATAGTTTTATTTCCATTTTGTTAATTTACATCACTATTGTAGGAAAAAGGACATTTCAGTCACCTTCTGTGAAATCACAGTTCTCCCAAGCTGGTTCATGGTTAAACCTGGTCACCTATATATCTTTCCTCACTGGTAGTTTGCATATGGTTTGGATTTCGTATTTGTTATTATTACTATTCATAACAATCATATAGCATGTCATACATCAAATATCAAATACTTAATTTTAACAAACATTTCTGCATTCTCATCAATCTCGACATGGGTACATGGGTTTACAAACCAAAGATTGTTTCTTTTTATACCCTACCTTGATAGTATTAAAGTTCCATTTACCATTCCACATCTTTACATTTGCTATTATGTAATTATTCTATATTGAAATTCCCTATTCTATATAGAAATATTATGCCTCTAATGAGAGTACATTAACTTATGAAGTATTACTCTTCATTATTGCCAATGTTCATGTTTCTCTGGTTCAGGTACATTTTGAAGTCTTTCTTTAATATACATGTTCTTCCCTCCCTAGGCAGATTATTCCACAATATTGGAACCTGATAGTAAATTGATTTATTTACTTTTTCAGAGTGAGGTTGAGGGACCTTCATTCTCTTTCCCTTCCCTTCCCATGTCTCTGTTATCTAACAAGTCATGTTTAAAACTTAAATCAAATGCCAACTCCAACATGTGTTGCTCCCTTCTTTCTGTCAGGAGAGGGATTCCCAATTCCCTTTGCAACTCTAGTACATTAAACTCGAGTGCATCAATATATTGTATGAAATGGGAGTTAGTTTTCCATGGTGTTCCTTTACTCATAATATACGCATTTGATATGAAACAATGTATTATGTCTATAATGGGATACGATCCATATGCGTATACCACAAGTGGGAGAAATTCTCAAAATGGCTTTAAAATACGGCTTCGTACATTAACAAAGGCACAATTATAACTAATTAACTCGTTATATCGTTGGTTTCACTCATATTATATAAAATTTCACATTCATTGCTAACCAACTTGTATGTTATTCATGCTCCTTCAACCAACTCGTTAGTTATACCCCTTTAATTTAGTTGGTCGAACACGGCCCTAAGGTTATGGCGAAGTTACGGTGTTTCCGACCTGCCTACTAACAGTATATTAGGCATGGCTGTTGATTTTGCAAGAAAAAGTTCTAATTTTCTCGATTATCAATCCTTTATTTAGGTAGCAGCTGTGTAGTAATGTAGAACCGCAACTCCTAGGTGATATGAACGTGCTTGGAAAATATTGCCTTCTCAACACATGAGCGATAGCGAGTGTTTCGGAGGCAGATCTTTCTCGCACGTATGAGGAAAACGTGTTCACAGTGGTTCTATCATATTCCCACTACAAACCACCGTTGCCTTTACCAAATCGAACTGAACCGACTCATGGCAAACCTTTAATACCCCTTTCATACTATAGTCCACTTTCTTTAATTCGATCGATCAATGTGCTTCAAACCCCAATTCAAAGCGAACCAGGGTGAATTCTAGAATATACCTATAACAAAAAATGAGTGGCTCCTAACAGTCGAATTGCTTTGCATTCCCCATGTTATTTGCGCGTGTATCATGTTCCCCAAGTGTTCAGGGAGAAGACAGGGGTGTGGCTGTAGTGCCCATCAGTATCATTGCTACCCAGAAAATGGTCTACATCAGTGGGGTGACAGGCAACACCCTCCCCCTCCTCCCCTACTCACTCTCAACCAATGCCTTGAACCATTTAATGCTGCATGCTAAGCATGTCCGTGTAGAACTTTCTCATTTGTCACATATTATATACACATGTATATACATGAAGTCTCAATTCTATCATAAAACAATGAAAGATGAAACTAATTTTCAGCTAATATAATAGTTCTTCCAGGTTGAGCAGTAGAATTAACAAATGATAAACGCATACAACAATACACAGGGAAACAATTGGGTCATGCCAAAATATTAAGATTTACTAGAAAAGAAGAGAGTTCTTATTGTTTATTTAGGTTTTCTATGTACATACATGTGCAGAATATTTTTAACTGATTTTAAGAAAAGCATCTTGTTTTAAATGTTATGTTTTTGTATTTAGACGAAATTATAGCCAATCACATTTTGAGAACTATTTTTTTAAATTTTTGTTATAAATGGTAGAATTTGAGAAGATTTTAAAAATACTAATTTCAGTACAAATATTGAAGAACTGCATTACTGAATTTGTACACCTTTGTTTAATGAATAATCACCCTTTAATCCATATAATTGAAGATAAAGAAAATGAGTCTAGTCTTAAACTCAAAATTATCTAAAATCACTATTAAACTCACTGATCTTTGAATGTCAAATTAGGTGGAATGAACTTGGCACTGACGCCCATAAAATGATAGACACACATTCAAGAATTATTCGGATAAATTCTTGTCCCCTTTTGGACCCTGAACTATATTTGTTGATGACCCCTAAACAATATACTTGTCTCTGATTCACACTTTAGTAGTACGAGGTTTACGTAACACTGATGTTTTATATATAGTCTTATGACCCCTATGAATCTCAATATCTCTAGCAGCAACTAAAAACTAAAACTTTGCTATATTGTCATTATGATCGCCATTAATCATATTCCATAATTTGTTGAATTTTCTCATATTACCATCTCATAATATATCTTAAATATTTCTTGTTATAAAATTAAGATTTATTTATTGTTATCTATGCTGTTGACACTTTGTAACCAAAATTCAAGACTAAAAACAAAAACCACGACATCAGCAAATAAAAGAATTCTTGAATCTAATTTAAACCTATTAGTGTTTTCTATCCACCACGCTATCTAAAATTCCCAACCCTCCAAATCACTGGAACGGACTTTTATGAAGCCCTGTAGCAAAGTCAACTGGACAAAAACTTCTAAAATTGTGATCAAATGGCTTATTACATAGATGATGGAGTGGAAAAGAAGGGAACAAGATATCTTTAGGTTTTGATCAACATTAGCAGAGAGAGCAGATTTAATGGGACGTCTACACGCCTTTCTCGAATTAATTACCAATCAAATTAAAACAATTAAACTTACGATGAAATTAAATTAAATTAAAAAATGAAATGACAGCCATAATTCAGAGTGTAGACAGTTCTCTCCTCCCCTACCAGGGGGAACCCTTCACCAAGTGCCACATTGCCATAGTAACCATCTACCACTTCTCCACTGGTGGACGCCCAACAGACGCCCACCTAGCCTCCTCCTCCAGCACCCGTGACGCCAGAGAGACGCCCATACGTCACTCACTCAAGGTCAAATAAAGATCAAATTATTCAGATTTCAATGTCAGGGTGGTTTGCCTTGGGTAGGGTAATATGCTGGGTATAGTTCTCACTAAATATAGTTGAATGAGCTCACTGTAGCTCCAAAGTCTTTTTAAAATAGTATAATAAACAGCGAAGTCCTTTTAATTAAAAAGTGGTGATAAGATTGTCTTCCTTTTGATAAATAACCATTTTCCACTAAACCATTTTGTGTGTGTGTGGGGGGGGGGGGGGGGGCGGTTGGGGGATTGGGGGGCATATGTCGATTAATAAAATTGTATATTTAATTGAAGTAGGAGTAGGATTTGAAGTGATATTAACGCATGAATTAAGAATTTGAAATAATATAAAGGACACTTTATCAACTTCTTTCATTATTAAATTGTTCATGTGGTAAACAACAAAACAGGACAACATTCCAGCCCATAACTTAATTAAGGAAAGCTGCCAGATTTACAGTGAAGAGGAGAGTGAATAAAATATTCCCAAGCACTGAATTTAAACTCAAAATTTTAAAAAAGTTTCAACAGATTTGAGTTTATTCATTCTCGCTTCCATTTCAGCCTTAATAGGAAGTCTATCCCGGCATGCAATCTTGTTTTTAGTTGCAATGAATCCCGTTAGGGGGATTAATTATGACAGGTTTTGGGCGATAATAGGGAGCGACAGCTTTATTAGTTCTTCACTGGTTCCCTGGTAGTTTTTCAGCCTCACTAACTGGTCCCTGTGCCCTGCCTCCACGCGGGGAAGTGGTTGCCATGGCAAATGGAGGCCCATGTGCAGAGTTTGAGCTGTTGGTAAAATATTCAGAGAATCTTAAGTATCTCAGAGCGGTTGTAAAAGTTTATCTATGGTGGTTATTCAAGATGATGGATACATTTTTATGATAATCGCTCAAATTACCAAAACAGGAATTTGTGAAGAGGTGGCTTGATTGAATCATAGAAAAGTGTTTTTTTATAGAAAGTATTTGTCCTTTTATCAGTATTGGCTAAGTAGGAATGACTTATGTTTCATAGGGCAGGTCATTATACAATTACAATTGCCAGCTCTAGAGATTTTGAAAGTGTTGTTAAATTAGTCCGAAAATGATATATTTACATTAGTATATTAATATATATGGTATTGTGCTGATTAATACAATCTGTCTGTTTGTCTTAAATTTGTGTTATTTGAGAAGATTGGTGAAGGCAAATTGTACATTTTCTGTCACCCTGCTCCATACATGTTTGCTAGAATGGACTGTTTATTCTGAGAAAGCTGGCAGGGTAGTGTAGGAATGGGAGCAGCAGGGACAGACTCTTTTCAAACAGAAATCTTGGTCATTTTAGGCAAACATAACTCCACAGGTGTGTCTGGTCATATTGAGCATATAATGTGGACATGAAAGGTTGTGGTTGTAGGGGGCGTAGGAGGAGGAGGGGAGAGGGGAGAAGGGAGAAGGGGAGAACGATAGGGAGGAGTAAGAAAAAGGGAAGGACGTGGTGGGGAGAAAGAAGAGGAGGTTGAGAAAGAGGGGGAGGAGGGGAGGAGGAGAAGGTCGTGGAGAAGGAGATAGAGGAAGTGGGGAGGCGGAGAAGGAGGAGGAGGTGGAGGGGAAAAGGTGGTGGAGGAGGATGGGAAAGGTGGGAGAAGGGGAAGAAGGGAGGAGGGGAAGGAAAAATCGTAATAGCTAAGAATGCAGATTTAAAACACTTCTTTTCCTGGATTCCATGTCGACAGGAAGTGAGATGTTTATCTCCTTCTGTCACGTTCACTGATTTCCCCCAATCTAGCACCAAGACCACACCTCAAATTCTTATCTTTATTTTAAACCTCACCTTTCCTTCGCTTCAGAACTGCATGCACACAACACCCCAAGATCTCAGTTACAGAAAAACAGCCATTGACACATTTGCATAACTTTTTTACTCCTCAGTCTCTCAATTCAGATAAGAATGGTATGTCAATGATTGGACACTTACTGCCCTAATGGCTTATCGAGCCCAGGGGTAAGCGTCCTAATGGGATTATAATGGCATTCTGTGGTTTGGAGCGAGAGGCTCTTCCTCAGTTTATTTTTTCAACTTTGCAGTTTGAGTCTAGACTGTCCTGTTTCCCTGGGTGACAGAAAATGTACAATTTACCTTCACCAATCTTCACGAAACTGAAGGTAATTTGTTTTTACTCCTTGACACCGCATTAAAATATCTTACATTATTTTCCATCATTAAATTGTCAACAGATTGGGAATCTTAGAGATAAACATAATTTTTTTCTTTTCCCCTTTAAATGATTATCATGAAAATAAATCAATTTTCAAGAATTTGGGGGTACAGGAATGCCCCGTACCCACTCCCTGTATCCATGACAACACACGTTAATTCCTTCTCGTGCAAAATTCACACAAAAATGCCAAATCCTGAAGCTCCAAACCAGACAAGCAAGAAGAAACTGCTTCAGTTGTTTTAAAAATGTTGTCATTTTTATGTTTTTATCAACAGAAAAAGAGCCAGGGATGGAAAGCGGTGTCAGAGGAATTTATTTCCCCTCGGAAGAATCCAATCTGAAGCCGTCCAGAGATATTAGCCACTACTAAAAACACAAATTGACAACATTACTTGGTTTTCTGAGAAGTAGTTTAAGTAATGCAATCAGCAGGATTACAAAAGACAAGATAAGATTCTGAAAAAAATGATTAAATCTGGATATCAAATTTTAAATGTCGTCTTTCAGCGAAAGGCAAACTTTCTTTTCAGAAGAAAAGTCGAAAGATGTACAAATTTGATCGCATCCAATTCATCGCAATTTATGCTGAGTCATTCCATACCTTGCCAGCTGTTGCTGCGGGGCTGCACAAATATTCAGTGCGGGACTGCCCTGTTGCCATGGCACTGCTGGCAAGCTGGACATGGAGGTGCATACTTGCATTTGACCTCTCTACTTAGGGTCATGTCATCCCTCATAAACTACTCACTTTATCGCTCATTTTAATATGATACTTTCTCACGCTACGTCATTTATAATTCTTATTTGTCTCAGAACTTATCTTCTTGTTTGTGTTGCATTCTTACTTTTTAAGACTTTTTCCCTGTTCCGTCTCCGGCTCTTTTCTTGTCAGGAATGGTATCTCTCCTCTCCTCTCCCCCACCCTCCCTCTCACTTCGGTATCTCCTTCTCTTTCTGTCTCCCCCTCTCTCTTCTGTCCCTCCCTCTATCTCTTTTTCCATCTCCCTCTCTCTTTTGTCTCCCCCTCCCCCTCAGTCTCCCTCTTCTCTCTCCTCCCTCCCCAACCTATCTCTTTCTCCCTCTTTTTTGTCCCTCTCTCGTTCTCCATCTTTTCTCTTCTCCCCCTTCTCTTTCTTCTCTCCCTCCATATCCCCTTCGTTCTTCTTCTGTCTCCCTCTGGCCTCCCCTCTCTCTACCTCTTTTCCCTCCTCTCCCCTCTCCTTCTATGTTCTCAACCCTTCCCCTCTCTCACTCTGCTTTCTTCCTCCCTTTTCTCTCACCACTCCCATATCCCCATATGAATCACTAGATAACCACTTTCACCCCTCACACCTCTCTCTCCATGATTGATACACACAGATACCGCACATATTAATGTCCACGTCTAGATTCACTCACTTTACTCTGATTTATTTATTACATTTCCCCTCTCTCATCTCCATATCTCTGGCTGTATGATTTACACACTTAGTGATATGCCGGATCAGGTGCAAACACTTTATGTCCCGTCAAAGCTAACATTTATATTCACATCATGTGTCTATCCTACAGCTCGCCCTTCTCCATCCTATCGGCTGGTCTGTCTCTCTCCTCTCTCTCTGCCTCTCTCCGTTGTTCTCTCCTCTCTCATTCCTCCCCTGTCCCTACTCTTACACTTCCCCTCTCTCTTCTTTCTCTCTCTTTTATTTTCTTCTCATCCCTTCCTCTCTTCCTCCCACTTTCTCTCTCTGTGTCTCCTAATCTCTCCTACTCATCTCTTTCTCTCTCTCCTATTTTTTTTAATCTCATCTATTCCTCTCCCACCCCTCTCTTTCTCTCTCTACTCTCCTCCTTCCCCTGTATACTGACCAACGCATGTTTCTCTCGCTCTTCTTTCTCTCCTTTTCATACCTGTTCACTCGATCTATTTTTCTCTGGCCTTACTCCAACATTGACGTATGATGATACGACAGTGAGTACAGTGGATGATCACATAGATAGATCTGTGTAGTTTTGTCTGTTAATGTTATAGATGTACATATACATACATGCAACGAGGCTTCATTAAATGAAGCCTCGTTGATACATGTATATCTGTGTTTATATATTTGCTATGTGTTGTATTGGAATAATGATGATGATTTTCATGATCGCTTACTTACTGCATAACATTGTTTAGCTCCTGTAAATCGTCATGCTTTCTTCCCAGAAATAGATGTTTCAAACAAGCCAAATCAATAACACCTTGTTCGGCCTTGCCCTTGACCCCCCGAACCTATACATTTAGCAAGTCAGCAGAACTGCATTATGGGGATGAGTTGGGTTAAACAGGACGTTAGCCCCACCAGTAAACCAGCCAATTACCAAGTGTCAGATAGTGGGAGAGTTGGGGATTGGGTTCTGTAAGTTAGGGGAAGGGTTGGGAGCCAAGGATAACAAATAGCGGGGCTGGGTGGAGGAGAAGAAGATGTATGAGCTGTATTCACTGGTATGGTATCCAGTAATTAGCTACTCCAGTATGGTATGTGCACTATTGCATGCCCTTCCCTTCCACTCTCTCTCTCTCTCTCTCTCTCTGGCTACCTCTCTCTCTTTGATGTCTCTCCCTTCCTTTCTCTCGCTCGCCTCCCCACCCCTTCCCTAGCTTTCCCTCACTCTTGTCTTCTCTTTCTCTCTTTATCATTCAATAATATCTATCTTTCTCCCTCTGATCTCTCCCTCCCTTATCTCTGTCTGTCTCTAGTTCCTCTCCCTCTATGTCCTCTCCCTCCCTGTTTCTCTCCCTTCTCTCTCCTCTGTCGGTCTCTCCTCTCTTCTTTGGATGCCTCTAGGCAACCATCCCCACCCACCCCTCTCTATCGCTCCCCCCCCCTTTCGCTGCTCTCCCACTCGTTTTGTGTCTCTTTCCTTTCCTTTAATCCCTCTCAGACTCTATCCCTATCATTTCTCCCTCTCCCCCTCCGTTCCCTCTCACCTCTATGTTCTCTCCGTTATCCCCTCTCCTCTCTCAGTGACTGTCTCCTCCCCCTCCCTCCCTCCCTCCTGTCACACCTTCCTATGCCTATAACCCCCACAAATCCCCCTCTACCTCTATAAGTGTGAATTCACTAATACAAGCCCAGGGACGCTGGATGGACTCTACAGGGACGCTGCTGTCACTAGAAGTTAGTCAAGCCGGCCACAAGGGGGCGGTCTGGTCGGTGGCTGTGAAATAGGATAATATACACAGCTTTGTAAACCTTCAGTTTAGCCTCCTCTGTGTGTCTGGAGCTTCATATAAGCTTTATTGTGCTGTAAATGTCTGGACTTTTTTCAGCTTTTATTCCCACTGGGAAGAGATGTACAAGTTGTTGTATATATGCATACAAAAGCAATAGCGAAGGTTTTAGCATGTATGATCATGACAGGTTTGATATTTGCTTTCTGTAAAATAAATGCACAGCGAGATGTTTAGTCCAGCAGCCAAGGGGGTGAACCCGGCTCTGAAGGTCCCACAATGGTTTTTTACTGATTTTATACCTTTGGACCCTGGAGAATCCAAATCCGAAGAGTGCCAAGCTGTAACCCTTGAGGGTTTTGAAAATTCAAGATGGCCGCCATGACCTATCCCCAAAACTACCATTATCATGTTTCAGCTCATAATTCAATAAATAATAGGAGTAGGAAGACAATTCTTGCACCAAAATGCTCCCTGAAGTATGTACAAACTACATACATATATATAGTTTCATCAATCAATGAAACAAGCTAAATTAATAATAAATTCATTTATTTGACAATAATGGCCAAAAAAATGATTTTTTGGGGAAATTTCCATGTTTTTTCCTCCATTCAAAAACTTTTAGAATTCAATTATATCCAGTACTTATTAACTAA
Organism: Sthenelais limicola; assembly: GCA_942159475.1. Classification (NCBI taxonomy): domain Eukaryota; kingdom Metazoa; phylum Annelida; class Polychaeta; order Phyllodocida; family Sigalionidae; genus Sthenelais; species Sthenelais limicola. Next base: position 60,717,134 of record OW804097.1, on the reverse strand, counting down.
TACAATGAAAGAAATGAACAGTTAATTCAGCCTGAAAAGTATCAATTTATAATACAAACTAACTTCAAAGTGTACAACAATAATTATATGTACTCATCGTGTGGTGGCCCTGGTATTTCATCCTCCTCATCTTCTACTATCCTGGTATTATCATTTTGGAATGTACCTGCCCCTTCACAATTGCAGAACATGGTGCATGGGAGCCTTGCCTATGAACAAGAGCATCTAGCAGACTTACATTCCTGGCAACTACACTTGATGAGTTTCAGAATTGCATCTGAAGCAGGCTGTACATTGTGGGGAACCATCACTGGCTGAAGAACTCAATTTTCCCTGTCCTGTGACCATCCATGTTGAAGAGGGTCTAGATCAGGTGGCATTACTTCTAGACAGTTCCTCCAAATGCATGTTTGTATATGAGCTCTCAGGACATATTGCTCAAAGGACTCCTTTGTTGGTGGTAATGACATCAGTTTAGGTGCTGATACCAGGCTTGCACGCATGGTTTTCCCTTTCCAAGCTCTGAACCTTGCCTCATGGCATGTAGAAGCATCTGGGAAACCATAGCAAGCAGCCATAAAGGCTGTTGCCTCTTGAACAATGTCTGCTCTTGTTGCACTTTTGTCCCCAAGACTTGGCAATCCTTTGCCTTTCTGAAGTACTTTGACCACTTTCCCTTTTCCAACTGTATCACAACCTGACAGGGCATGGGCAGCAAGAAGGTGAGGAATGATCTTATTATGCTTCATTGCAGTTGTACCTATGTTGATAGCTTTCCTCTCCTTTGCAGTCCCTTCCATTATTAGCTGTGAAGTCAGCCTTTTTTCCAAAAAGAAGTGCAACAGTAGGACAAAAACATCTGTGTCATCAGAGATGACCTTTATGGTTGGCCGTGATGTTGGTGTTTCCTCTATTATAGACAACATCTGTTGAACAATGATGACATCTGCTTCCTCTTGTAGGGTCTTGAGATCGTGCCTGTAGATGAGAATGCCACCACATATTTCAATGGGGACTGGCCTGGGACCAGTTACAATGGGCTTATTTTTCCCATGTGTAATGGTGTCTTTTCTTGACTTGATGGCTTCTATGATGAGCTCTATCAGCTGACTTTTATTATATGCATTAGTGAGGATCACTTTTTGTGGTGGCAATGGCATTTGATTTGAAAGTCTATACTGTTGACTTGCTTCCTTTCCTCTTGCTGATCTTGTGCTACACTTGGTACTATATTCTATGTACCTATCAAAGATGAAGTATACATTGGAGTCTTTAACATGATGAGAGATGTAGTTCAGGACGTTTTCTATCAAGTCCTGAACATTTCCATTTGTAGGCCAATGAACCACCCACAGAATTGCTGAGCCATCTATTATTTTGTAATCTGTGCGAGTAACTGTCCTTATTGGAACTTCCACCTGTAGGGCTCTTTTTAGTGCTGATTTGTTCTTTGCAATTCTCATCTCACCTGAATCTGTGAACATTGATGTGGGCATTGGTGCTAGTTCATACTTGAAAACATCTTCTAGATCTATTTCCCGTCCTGAGGCTTGCAGACCTATGATCTTTGAGTATATCAGATTTGTGTCATACACCTTCACTGAACCAACTTGGATGTGTTTTTTCATGATGGTCATTGTTTGCACCTCTTTGGAAATGGCATCATGGAAGCCACCTGGCCATGAGTCCTCATATCTTTTCATCAGTTTCTGGCCAATAGACACAGCTTTGTCGACATTCACTTCTTGATTTCCAATTCTGCCATTCACAATTTGAATTAAACTGTCCTTTGGATGGCTGGAGGGATCAAGAGGATCAATTGCTATTTCCAATTTCTCTTTGATTTTGAGACGATCATTTGCATCAGCTTTGATGCGGCCTTTGAGTTCTTCCTTGTGTTTCTGTTCAGTGGTCATGTGTTGGATATCATTTGCTAATACACTGCAAATATGTAGGCTTAATGCCCAAGTGGTCAGAGTTTTTCGCTTAAGTGTAATACCAATCATTCCACTTGGTCCCTTCCCATGTCTCATGAATGTAGTCTCAATCATCATGTCTGTCCATATTCCATTCCATGTACCTGGATTATGATGTGTCACATGTTCTCCCTTGAGGAATCTGTCAAGTACATCATTTGGCAGTGCTTGGATTGATCGAAGATAATACAGCCCATATCGGGCATAATTGTGGTGGCCAGCAGCGAAAAAATATGGAATTATTTCTTTTACCGCCATCAAGTGGAGAGGCCAATCACCTTCCTTTTCTGCTCTGCTAAACAGCATCATTAGCAACACAGGTTTTATCAGCGAATCAACCCAAAGTTTAGTTGTCCTGCTCCTATTTGCTAGGCACTCTAAGTGGTTCATTAAACTTTGAGGATCTGTGTGCTGTGGCATGAATTTGCACAATAGTTCCTGTTACCATACGTAATGCACAATAGTTTTGAGGATATTTCTTCCCCAAAAGCATCTGGGATACTCCACCGAAAGCTGCATCCAGTACATCAGATAATCCTGTCTCAGCCATGAGGGTTCCAACACAGCCTATGAAATTTATAAGGAAGTGCATCCCACCCAGACGTAACACAAAGTTTTGAAATCGATCTGGATATACCCATACTATATTTACTGCTACTTTATATAGCTGTTGGTCACATGTCAGTACAACAATATCCTGCCCAGTCTCCTTAGTTAGTTTCTCAGCTTCTACCATGGCAGTGAGCATTGTATCTGGGTCTGAGGGCTTCATATTGAGCAATGGAGTGTAGACACAGCTGGTCGGGCACTTGGCAGCATGCCCCTCATCTCTATTCAATGAACTATTAAATCCATTCCACTCTGGACAACCTTCCTCCATGGTAACCTTCCTGAGAAAATCAAAATCCCTTTCATAAGCCCTCTGACTTGATACTGCTTGCATTGCAAGAACGTGACCACACCCAAAAAGTACCAATTTCACTGTAACACTGAATGTAAGTCTGCTAGATGCTCTTGTTCATAGGCAAGGCTCCCATGCACCATGTTCTGCAATTGTGAAGGGGCAGGTACATGCCAAAATGATAATACCAGGATAGTAGAAGATATATTGTTGTACACTTTGAAGTAAGTTTATATTAAAAATTGATACTTTTCAGGCTGAATTAACTGTTCATGTCCTTCATTATATTAGTTAATAAGTACTGGATATAATTGAATTCTAAAAGTTTTTGAATGGATGAAAAAACATGGAAATTTCCCCAAAAAATCATTTTTTGGCCATTATTGTCAAATAAATGAATTTATTATTAATTTAGCTTGTTCATTGATTGATGAAACTATGTATGTAGTTTGTACATACTTCAGGGAGCATTTTGGTGCAAGAATTGTCTTCCTACTCCTATTATTTATTGAATTATGAGCTGAAACATGATAATGGTAGTTTTGGGGATAGGTCATGGCGGCCATCTTGAATTTCTCAAAACCCTCAAGGGTTACAGCTTGGCACTCTTCGGATTTGGATTCTCCAGGGTCCAAAGGTATAAAATCAGTAAAAAACCATTGTGGGACCTCCAGAGCCGGGTTCAATACCCATTTGGCTGCTGGACTAGTTACATATATGCCTGATAGTCCATTATGTAGTTAACGAGAACAATTGGAATTGTAAAACAAAGATTTGATGCAGTTGATGTATAGAAAGAGGGAGAAAGGGCGAACAATGTGTTAATGTTATATAGAGGGGAAGGCAAATGATCATGGCAGCAAAAATGAGCAGAGGAACGAGAAGGGGGAGAGGAGAGGAGTGAGGGAAGGGAGCTCTAGAGACAGAAGGGAGATCGGGAGAGAGTGTGTGAGAGAGAGAGGAGGCGGGGGAGGGATTGTGAGAGAGAAGAGACAGGGAGAGAGGAGGGAGAGGTAGTGGGCGATTTAATCATGAGGTTGTGTTGCTTAGGCTGGTCTATATTGTTGTTCATGATAGTAACAGCCCAACAAAAGGGGACTTAAGCCATAAGATCCTTCGTTTATGGTCCTTTGTTTTCTCTAAGCCTGCCGGGAACAAGCCGAGGCAAAGCCGAGAGGAGAAAGGGGAGGAAGAGAGAGGAGAGGAGGGGGCAGAGGGTTGGGAGAGGAGAGGAGAGAGAAAGGCAGAGGGCCCGGGAGGAAGAAAATAAAAAAAAAATGGAAGTTGAGATATGGCTAAGATGGAAATATATTTAAAGGTATATGCGGGTGTTCAATGGAAAAAAAATTGGTCGGTGACTTTTTTATGAAACGTTCAGGGATCATTCCTGACTACATGAGAAAGCAAGAAATGAAAAAAAAAGTACATCTCATCGACTTATATTTTTTTTTACAGCCACTTGAAAATAAAAGTGCTTTAGCATTGAAGTCTATGGAAAAATGTGGTTTTTTTCACATTTCATTATATAAAAAAATAATGATCGGTGACTTTTCATCAAAACTTTCTACACATATATTTGGTATATTATGCTACAGATTTACCAAAGAAAAACAGTACGTTGACGTGGTTAAAAAAAAGTTGTGGTCATTTGAAGTTGACCACATCACCCAAATTTAGTAATCAAGCAGCATAATCAATGCAAATGAATCCTAAAAAACATGACTCAAAATTACTCAAATTACTCAAAACCCTGTAGATATTATAAAATCGTGCACAAATACATCTCAACTTATGATAATAACAAAATATTTCAAAGAAAAATAGGAGCCGCTAGGTGGCGTGTGTGTTGACACCCGCATATATCTTTAAATGAAAGCAATCTAACCACTATGAAGAGAGTAAGAAGGGATGTTTAACATGATGTAACCACAACCAACACCTGTGCCCACTATGTATACAAAGTTAATAGAAACATTTATAATACACGGCCCAGGCTCTGATGGGGTACACATGCACTGATAAGGGAGGCTTTTCTCATATCTGGGGTAATATTAATCCTTCCAAGAGGAATAGATTGCAGATTTTTCACCTTCACTACTAACGCACACCTGTCTCAATAAATACAAGCTATTTTTAAATCTCTGTTGCAAAGATATATTAGAGGATATTCTATGCATCAACCTAAACAAAATTCAACTTCAGGTTACAAGGTATTTGATCTCATTTGCGGAGTTGAAGATGTAGAAAGGGTGGGCCTATAATATGTGAGTTGAGTGTTGGATATTGGGCGTGATATCCGTCTATTTTTCTCTAAATTTCGGAATTAAACGTTGGCACAACAGGAGAGAGGGCAGCTAGAGATAGGCGAGATGGAAGACTTGTCCCGGTCAATAGGCCTAAGCAAAGAAAAAGCGAAAATTATAAAAAGACTCAATAAAAAGCCGTGAATCCATGGAAATTCAAGGAAATAGACATTTTCAAAAATAGTTTTCAGTATCCAAAATAATTTTCCTATAAATTCAATTCAATTCAAAACATCTTTTATTTTGATCTAGGGTGTTATACAAATAGGAGCCATACATCTGAATAAATCCAGGTCTCCCAGTTCCTAAACTACAGGGAGTGGATCAGAATTAAAAGTAATTGTAGGTTAGTTATTATAGTCTGGGAAAGAATTTTTTGGCTATTTTTCTACTAAGGTCTAATGTCTATTGCTATAAAGGTTTGCTACAAATGAGTATCAGTTGTAAACTGGTAGAATAAAATGATTTCACCTTCTCAACTATAGCTAATAATGTAAATATATAAGTTTAACTACTACATTTCAAAACATTTCAATTTTCACAAGTTATTGGTCGGTCCAGACCCAACGTAACTGAGCAGAACAGAAGAGGAACAGAATAAGCATTCACAATACATAGGGATCCAATAGGGTTCCAAGAATGTAATGATTGAAGAACAATTTTGGGGGTTGATTTCGTTGAGCATGCAGATGTAAAAAGATAAAGAAAAAAATGAGACAGGAGAGATGGACGATTAGACTTGTGCAAGTATTTGATTCTTTTTTTTTGTTTAAAACACAATATTATCATAAATATATTCTCATGTTAGAGTCACTACGGCCTCGACTGAGTCCAGTGATCGCCCAAGCATCAGTAAGGCCTTTGCTGTGTGCGCTCATTGAGTTAGGCAGAGGGACTTGATGCTAGTCTAATGGACGATTGGAATGGAATTCGAATGGAAGAAAAAGACATATTAACAGTGACAGTGACTTCTCATCTTTGAATTGTGATTTACTGACCATAAACCTTGATTCATTAACAATTGATTAATACATAATTAATTACTAATTTTCTGAAGAAATTATCACATTCAAGTAAAATAGAAAAATATATCATATTTTAGAAGTAAACGACCAGAGGATATCGGTCACTATTCAGTATGCTGTCCATCTATACGTTTGTCAGTAGACCCCAGTTGATTCACTAGATCATTGGGGGGCTGAATCCCCGGGCGGAATTAGCAATGAGCGCAAGTGTCGTCTTGACAAGGCCAGACAGTGCTCGGCCCAGGTGTGGCAGCGCCTAACTAGTACCAGATCCTAGCGACCGCACTCATTACCGCCCCTCATCCATGGTCCTTAAAACATAAAGGGACATTTACGACCTGAGCTCAGGGGTGTAATGAGCGATGGGAGCTGCATGGTGGGGGCGTAAGTGACGGACACTGTATTATAGGCACTCCAGCTGCAGCATACTCAAGGTCTTTAACGCCGATATTGGTTTATTTTTAAAGACTTTCAATTTTAACATATTTTTTAAAAATGCTATGAATGCTTTAAAGATTCTCATGTATCATCTTATCAGTTCCAATGATCTGACGAAACCCCTGACTAGTTTCAAAGTCATTTAGGAATTATTATTCTAAATTAAAGACTGTCATGGGGCCCTTGTATCAGTGCTGAAAGAGAACAGAGAAAGCTTCCTCAGTAATGTATTGATTGAAGGCCGAAGTGACAGATGAAATAGAAGAGAGAGGAGTGACAGACAGAGGAGAGGAGAGACAGAGAAAAATTAAAGGGACATACATATTAAACCGGGAGAGAGAAAAAGAGGAGAAAGAGGGAGAGAGGAGAGGGGAGAGGAGAGAGGGAGACGACCGAGACAGATACAGAGGGAAGTGATTGAGGGAGAGAGAAGGTGGGAGACGGATGTAGAGAGGAGATTGGGAGAGAGAGAGAGAGAGAGAGAGAGAGAGAGGTGTTCTAATAAAGCTTAATAAAAAAAGTTTAACTAATTGAAGCGCAGAATCATTACTAATTGGACTAAAACGTTCCCGAAATTCATACATTTTTAATAGAGAGGTCGATGTCCTTTCAGCTTCATCCATGGCCGGTAATGAAAATGTAGACAGGAATAGCTTAATGGTTGAAATTAAAATCAATTCCTGATTAATACAGGTCTGGCGCCAATTAAATTACAACTTCAAAATAAAGAAATTATTAACGATGCTAAACTGGAATATTTTCATTCCCGACTGGAAATAATTACCATTTGTATTAAAACCTTTTGAAAAACATACAACAATTTTTTTTTAAATGTTGGGTGTGTATGTATGTGGTTCGATTCGAGGTCATTTTAAAATCATTTAATTCTTTGTCTTTAAGTTGAGCTTTAAGTTGAACCGAAATGGAAATTTACCCATCTTTGAATGTGGCAAATTATAACTAACATAAGACAAAATAATTTAGGAAGATGTTCAACGATTTCACGTTGTCACGTTGTCACAAATATCACATATTTTCTGTCTATAGGCTCACATCCTCTCAGATCAGAATGGTATGTCAGTGCACTACTGCACTAACGACTTTCATGGCCCTGGAGTAGGCGTCCTAATGGGATTATAATGGCATTTTGCGGTTAGAAGCGAGATGCTTTCCCTCAGTTTGGAGGGATTCTCTCAACTCTAGATTGTTTCTCCCATAATCCATCCTTCACTTCAGACATGCGCAGTCTCACTTACAACTCCCCTGTTCCCTCTACGACAAAAAAAGCGTGGTGTTATAGTAGTCAGAATATCACTCAATCATTCAACTGCCTATGAATTTAGTAGCAATAAGCTGAGCTTAACAAGAAATAGTTCCCGCGGACTAAAAACATGATGACTTGTGTCACGCACTCATATCCCTACGAGAGCTCATTTGCAAGTGAACTATTTGTCAAAAGTGAGCCTACTTGCAAAAAAAAGTCAATCCTTCCGCAGATTGAGTCGAGAGACAAATGAGTGCCTGCCATAGGAACATCACCAAAAACAGGCAAGTATCCCTCCGCGGTAATATAGTCCCTGCCTCGGGAATATCACAGCTGAGCGCGGAGTAATACAAAGACAAATTACACATCCCCAGGGAAATGTAGTCCGCGGAACTACACTGTAGAGGCAGAAGGCGAGAGGAAAGTGAGAGGTGCGATATGGCACCTCAGACCTGCGTAACGTATGAAAAATGGGAAACATTTATTTTTGTGTTAACAACAACATAAAACTCATAAAAAGACTCAGCTCTTGAAATCCCGATGGTGGTGTTGCCTTCCTAGAGTTGCATAGCAAGAAACCTCACCTAAAAGAAGAAATTAATGATTTAGAAAATGTTTTTATTACAGGAAATAGTAAATTGAGTATCGTACAAGCAATTCAGCAGTAGTTTAGCAATAGTTGTCAACAAAACAATATAAACTGGAAACTGGTAGCTCTTTCTGCGCGTTGGCAGTTCACAACATAATATACTTGAACCGATTCTTTAAATCGATGCAATACCAAATACAGTCAGATATACCTAATTTGCGAAATGTGTAGAGCTGCTGAGTGTACATCTTCTGACAGCTTTACCCATATAAGTGTACATTAGGATGTAACCGAGTGAAAGATAATGTTCCATTTAACAAAACAAATTTGGAAGACGAATCTTTTTATTTCATTTTGAAAGTTTTGCGACCTACATTTCTGATACGTGTTGAACTTTGTAAAATAAAAAATATCATTAATTAAGATTAACTAAAATATTCACCAACAATAGGATTTGTTGTTAGATTGATAAGAGAGAAAAATGAGGGAGGGAGGAGTAACAGCCCCCTTGAGTGTTGTATATAAAGTGGCAGTGCTGAAAACTTCACCCCTCCCCCTGAATCCCTGCCTCTGGTTACCATGGCTACAGGGAAGTATTCCTCCAGGGTTTATCAACATCAGAACACCTGCTGCCACTGCGCATGCCTGCGCGCATGCTCCCATGGCTACTCAATTCTCATTGAAACTGTTCCTCACTGTTTTCTCACTTTACTTCCTCTTGTCCGTATTACATATGGGTAAGTCACAAGAAAATGTACATTTGTCCTTCAGCAATCTTTGAGACCGAAAAGAGGATCAAAATACGTCAACAGCTTTCTTGAAACAAGGCAATTTATTATATTAAAAATTCATAATACAATACACTTGTCACAAATATTGATGCAGTAAGCATTTAGTTGGGAATACCAAAAGATGAGCCGAAACTATAGGAGGTTAAATTATATTTTACTATGTGCGAGATTCTTCGTGTATAAAAGAAAGCTCTTTCATAAAAACAAGTTATGCATGTTCGAATTCTTGAGAGAGTTAAAACTTAACTTAAGAACACTGAAGGACAGTGCTATGATTAACGTCGCCCATAAGAAGGACTTTTCCAGCTGGGAAAAGTTTTATAATGATTTATAGATGTAGGAGCCCTGCTCACAAATATATGTTAGACAAACCCTCATACGTTATATGATAATTAAATTAGGCTAAGCCCAACTGTGTATATGCTCAAAGTTATAACAAAGGGCGAAGGTAGATAATATAGATAACAAAGACAAAATTGTACAACATCTTCTTTATTCCTTTCATATAAGGTGCATGCATGAGTATTTAGTAAAATGAAAAAGGGCCAAAATGTAAGTACCCTTTAGGGAGATTTCTTTTATCGCAAAGACCAAACCAACCTGCCATAACAAGCAATGTTAGATGTTTATGAAGTAATAAATGCCTAGTACGGGGAAAAAATTCATATACAAAAAAATACAAATACAAAATAAACAAGACAACATACTACTGCCCAATTGCTATAGTATCTTTCGATACTAGGAGGGTAGCCCAGCTGATTTGCCTAACTGCTATTTTCTTTTGCTTCTAATTTTTAGTATATAGTTCTTTTTTTGTATTTCTTTTTTTCATTTGATTGCATAGGCAACCATCACTCACTTCCAAACCTGGCCTCCTCCACTCTGGGCCACAATCAGCAGGAGGCATTTCACAGTGATGTTACACTTCAGTTACATAACTTATCTGATGATCTCCTCAGATATTTCCTCTCACTGAAATCAGTTTACACAGATGTACAGATGACAGTCTACAGATCCAAAGATAAAGATCTTACAGGATGTAGCTTGTCAGATCACACTTGTAGGCCTGGCCTAGTAGGAATGCCTAGTAGCCAACCCCCTGCCTAGTAACTATTCACAAGCTTTCAGGGTTGTTCACTTATCCTCAAGCACCATCCTAGTAGCCAACCCCCTGCCTAGTACCCAACCCCCTGTCAATCACAGCCAGTCTGTACACCTCCCTCCCTGTCCTCCCTCCTCCCTCCCTGTCACTCACAGCAAACAGGCCAAGCCAATACACTCCTCTACTTAACAGCACCAGCCAACACAGTCAAAACAGACCCATGTGGCCACTGACAGGCCACCCCTCCAATTTAGACTTAGCCAGGGGTGCGACAGAGGCTCCTGTATAAGTATACCTTTCCTATAGTGATACTAAAAGGAGGCTGCGCCCATTCAATCGAAATACAACTTAAAACAGAAAAACACAGAGGCTACCCTCCTAATTATCAAACGTAATTTATCAAGGCAAGTAAACAATGTACTTAAATTCTCCCTGCCTCTTCTTCTCTCTCCTCCCTTCCTCCCCTCTCTACTATTTGTAACTAATCGCCACTTTCTCTTACTGTACATCCTGCCTCTTTGGAACAAACTCATCTTAACACATCTTTCCTCGCCTTTCCCTCTATCTCCCTCCCTGTCTCTCTCTATCTCTCCCTCCGTCCCTCTCTCTCCCTTACTCCTCTCACTCTCCCTCCTCTATCCCTCCCCAACTCTTTTCCCCTCTCTCCTTTCCCCCTCCCTCTCCCTCTTCCCGTCTCTCTCTCCTATCTCTCCTCCCTCCAATCTCTCTCCCCTATACCTCTCTCGATCCTTCCCCTCTCACTCCTTCCTCCCTCCAATCTCTGCCCCTTCCCCTACATCCCTCTCTTTCCAGAAATCTTTAGGGTTGTCCACCAATATGTTATAGCGGAGGTACCATAAAGGAAAAAGATAAATTATCATTGTAGCTTGTAGCGCAATAATGTTAGACTTTGATTAAGTAAGGTAGGTAACTAGCCCTAAAGGTGTGCGAAGCACCTGTTGAATAGTTGAAAAGGGTTATGAATCATAATGAAGCTAGCCTCCATACAGGTACTACTGGTAGGAGCTAGGGTAAAAGGAAATACATTTTAGGGGTATGCACAATGGGGTATGACAATATATGTGCCTGCCCCCATACACACACCTATCTCCCTACCAGCCCCGACTATTATAAACTGCTTTTAGAGATAACCTATCAGTGGGACGCGGGGCCGTCACCAGCACAAGGAGACTTGGGCATAAAAACATGGGCTCTTTATCCATGAAGCAGTGCAACCCATAGGCCAACAGTACACACAGGACAGCATGCAAAAGGGTTTCGCTCTGATACCTGGCTCGCTCTCTGTGATTCCATGATTCCATATCTGTTTCTCTCTAACTCCCCCTCCGTCTCTGTCTCTGTCTCTCTGCTCGCACCCTCTCTGTTCTCTCTCTGGTTCTCTCTCTTCTCTCTATCTCACTTTTTCTGATTCCATCTCTATTATCTCTCAGTCTCTCTTCTAACGGTCTCTTCTCTCTATTTCTCTCTCCCTCCTCCTCTCTTCTCTCTGACTCTCTCTCATCCCCTTTCTCCCCCTCTCTCCATATCTTATCTTTCTTATTGTCTCTTCCTTTTGCTTCTTCTCTTTTCTGTGGGATGCTTAATCCTCTACACCCATCGCCTTGAACAATTTGTCCCCCTCACCCACACACTATATACCCCCGCCCCACCTCAATCCACACACCCTTCACACAGCAATACCTATAGTATTCTCTCTCTTCTTCCTCTGGCCCCTCCCCCTTTCCCTCTCCTGTCTTTCTCTCTCTCAATCCCCCTGTCCCTCCCTCCTGCTCCATCCCTCTCCTGGCCTTCTCTCTCTCAATCTCCCTGTCCCTCCCTCCTGCTCCATCCCTCTCCTGGCCTTCGCTCTCAATCTCCCTGCCCCTCCCTCCTGCTCCATCCCTCTCCTGTGTTTCTCTCTCAATCTCCCTGCCCCTCCCTCCTGCTCCATCCCTCTCCTGTCTTTCTCTCTCAATCTCCCTGCCCCTCCCTCCTGCTCCATCCCTCTCCTGTCTTTCTCTCTCTCAATCCCCCTGCCCCTCCCTCCTGCTCCATCCCTCTCCTGTCTTTCTCTCTCTCAATCTCCCTGCCCCTCCCTCCTGCTCCATCCCTCTCCTGGCCTTCTCTCTCTCAATCTCCCTGCCCCTCCCTCCTGCTCCATCCCTCTCCTGTCTTTCTCTCTCTCAATCTCCCTGCCCCTCCCTCCTGCTCCATCCCTCTCCTGGCCTTCTCTCTCTCAATCTCCCTGCCCCTCCCTCCTGCTCAATCCCTCTCCTGTCTTTCTCTCTCTCTCAATCTCCCTGCCCCTCCCTCTCTCCTCCTGCTCCATCCCTCTTTCTCCTCCTCTCTCAGCATTCTACCACCTCCACCCCAACCCTCACCCACATCTCACATGGCAACAGCTATATTATTCTAGCAGATACCCACCTTCTCTGTAAGTAGTACATACTGCGTGTACACCAGATAACGTAAGATAGCTCCACACCCACCACCAACCTCACCCCTCACTTCTCTATTTCTTCTCCAAATACACCCAAGGTTAAACTGTATATCTGACCTTCATTTAACCTTGTAAACCAGGCCCAGAAATAGTCTATCCTATATTATATGCTCTCTGCCGTCTGCCGGATATTTGTCTTTCTTTCTTTTCTTAAATTGTCCTCTTTATATTATCTTTAAATTAAGCAGATTTGAACAAACGTTGTTGGTCAACACGTATACTTAATCAACTTTACTTCTGAAACGCAGGTTTTATACAGACAATTCTGGAGAGAAGAAGTGAGAGGAAGAGGGCCTGAGGAGGGGATAGACAGGAGAGATAGAGAAAGAGGGAGGAGACAGAAAGAGAGAAAGGGGAGGGGGAAAGGGAGGAAAAATGAGAGAAAGAGGAGAGAGACTGTCTGAGATAGAGAGAGAGCGGATAACGTGAGGCTAGAGGGAAGGCAAGAGACATACTTTTGCGATATATATATGCAAAGATGAATATTGAAATATAAACCTTTGATTTTAATGCGGTCTGTAAAATGAAACTATAATTCACTTTATGGTTTGTCTTCAGTTAAGTTGTGTCTACTTTACTCAATTTAATTTGATTTTAATTATGAATCACCATATATATAATATCTCATATTTAAAAGAAAAACAAATTCAATTTCATATGTGACTAGTTCAATATGACTATTTCATTGCACCCCATTTATTGCATACCTCATACAGCATGGACGTGAAATAAATAATTTACAGGATTAGATAGACAAGAGAACGATTGAACATGCAGAGGAGCACATATATAGGAATAAACAGGTCTAAATTCCATATTTCTAACATCTCCAGAAACAAAAAAGGATAATCCCAGCATCCTTCACATCAGACATGCGCAGTGGCACATCACACCCCCAATCTCAGACATGCCCAGAGGGATGATCAATGAATCATCAACCGCGTAAGTCAGGCGCGTATTTCCTTACGTTTGTTCCGTTCACACCTGCTTCCCTACGTTAAGGGTCATTAACGTCTTCCATCGCCCCATCAACTTACGGGGGAGGATATATTAACGTCACATTGCCGGGAGGAAGCTGATAAATAATATCATAAAATATTGCATAATTCAGATATATACAAAGCGATTCGTCAACATTTTATAGAGAAATTCATTAACATTTGTCAGGGGGGATTTATATAGGGTAATCTTTCCGCGTATCATGGTGTATCAAATCATGGAAAAAGAACTCTGGAAGCAGATCTTCCAAGACAAGTTAAAACTTTATAAGACACGTTCATGATTGATTGACTTGGGCTTCCAGTAATTAAATCATTAACACTGCAGACTTTCTCATCTTGATTGACCGAAATATTCTTGGGCTTAATTCTTATTTTTAACATTAGAAATTAGAACTTGAATATTTGTATCAATGTATTTACACTAAATACCAAAATTACAATTCTTTTCTGGAAAAAAATGAATCAAACACATTTATAAGATACCATCACACTCTGTTGCTAGCCTTCCTTCTCTCCACCATTATAAATGATTATATAATCATTACAAAATACATTAAATTAACAAATTAATTTCGCTCATAGGTGTTATCTAAATCAGTTTCCTTTCCCTCTCCCCAATCAGTTAAACTCTATCCAGGTGAAACACCTGCCCACTCCTCATCTCGTCTTATTTCCTTGTGTAGGCGGGGAATTCCCCACCTGCAGGTGGCGGGTGGTTAATCGGCTATAACCACAGGGCAGTTAGATGGGACCTTTATCTATAATTCAGTAGCGGAGGTGAGTGGAGCAGGTGTGGCCTCCTCCTCCTCCTCCTCCTCTTCCTCCTCCACCTCTAGACTGATTGTCTGCCCCTCCTCGCCCCCTCCCCTCCTTCCTATCCCACCCCTCTATCTCTATCTCCAAAGAACTTAGATATAACTATATGAATATCCTAGCTCTTTGCTATATAGTTATGTTTCTGTCTCTCCCCTCTCTCTATCTTTCCTCTGTCTCCTCTCCCTCTATCGCGCCTCTCCCTATCTCTCCTATGTCTTCCTTCTGTCTCTCACCCGGATCTCCCATCTCCACTTTCTCTCCCCTATGTTTTCTCTCTCTCTCCCTCTGTCTTTCTCCCTCTGTCTTTCTCTCCTGTCTTCTCTCTCTATCCTCTGTCATCTCTCCCCACTTGCTCCGGAAGTAAATATAGATATGGTTCAGATTTTCAGAAAATGTACAATTGGCAGCTCTACACATTTAGGAAATTTTCATTAATTAGGCTGAAAAATTAAGAATACCAGGTATATCTGAGTATATTTGGTATTGCATTGATTAGAAAGTATCAGTTCTGTTATGTTAAACTGCATTTTGAAGCTCATTTCTGTCTCAAATGTGCGTTATTTGAGAAGATTGGTGGAGGCGAATTACATTACAATACATTTTCTGAAAATCTGACCCATATACTATTTATCATACCGTATGATATCCTTAGTACTTTGATTTGTTCTCGTAGCTTTCCCTCAGTTTGGAGGGACTCTCTCAACTCTGAGCCTAGACTGTTCACCCTTTATATTTAGCCCCTCCCACCCACCAATTAACCTATTCAGTCATGCCCCATCGCCTCGTCTTTACGCCTCATTCTCCACTTATAAGCTTAGCCTTGCTAACCACGTGATCAAACCGTCCCTCAGCGCCCTCTTCAGGGATTACAGGGGATTATCCCATGTCCACTCCCACACACAACCCCCTGAGGCGCTGACTTCTGACCAGTGGTCACCCACCATACAGTATAGGCAATGGTCACTCACCCATGGTATCCATTGTGACACTAGGCTTAGTTGTGGCTTAAATGTTGCTTCAAGAAAAAAGAAGAAAAAGACCAGAAAGAGTACGTGTATCACTGGGTTTAGATAAAAAATTCAGATATTCTTCGCCGAATTCTCCCTTGAAATGAATGAACAATTTCTCCCTGGACAATTTCTCCCATCATTTCTTACACAATTCCACCTGTTCCATTAACATATCAAATTGTTTTCCCATCAATAAAATAAATTGACAGTATTGACATGTTGAATAAATAGATAAATATAAATACAGTATTGACATGTTAAATGAGAATAATAAAAAATCTCTTGCATATGAGGTCAGGATAAACTCCTACCTATTTTTAATGTCTAGGCCAAAAAGCCTCTTAGATGAAATAATAATGGTATGTCAGTGATTGGACGCCTACTGCATTAATGGCTTTCCTGGCCCTGTACTGGAGTAGGCATCCTAATGATATTTTAATGGCATTTTGCTGTTTTGAGCGAGAGGGCTTTCCCTCAGTTTGGAGGGACTCTCATCTCTGAGCCGCGACTGCACCTGTCTATGTAACCCCCCCCCCCCAACCCCCCCCCCCACCCCCAATACCAACACTTCAGGATGCAATCATGCATCATAAGTAGCTTCATGTTCATGCTTTGTTCTTCTTCACGCCAAACTCTCCACTTTTCACACTTTATTTCTGAACTCTCTAATTTTAGACCTGCTAAGTGAGGACCCATTGTCCTGCTGCGCTATCTACCATCATGGTCACTGAGGGACCAATGCATGGGAACTTCACAAGGGAACTATTCGGTCCTTTGTAAAATACGTGTTGTTTTGGTTCACGCGGTGTAAACACACCCCTTGGTCTATAACAGGTTCTCTTGAATGGTACAGCTATACATGAATTTTCAATTTTCCTCAGTTTGAAGGGACTCTCTCAAGTCTGGGCCTAGACTGTATAAGTAAGCTGGAATGTTTTGGTAAGTTATAGTATTAATGGCCTCTTATAGTGTCAAATACACAGCCAATAAGGCTCAAAGCCTCTGAGATTAAAATGGCATTTTTGCCGTTTCCAGAAAGTCTGAAAGCAGTGTGAAGGGACTTTGGGCCTAGGCAGTACACATACTCTGGTGTCACAGCCAAGTCAGAAAGACGCATAATATGACAACAAATATTCTATAGATGAATCTGTCATTACTTTCCTCTGGCCAGTTATTTACTTTTCTGCAAATCTGTATTTTTTCCAGGCGCAAAATTCCATTTAACATTATGAATGAAACCCGTTCATAGTTTATTTCCAGAATGACGACTTTTTAAAAAGATATCTCATTCCCTCTCTCGCCCTCCTGTTTCTCCACTGCTAGACACATTGAAACGAAAGAAAGTGGAAATGAAACTCACTTCAGGCGCCGATAGCGCTTTGATAAAACGCTGCCTGCGTTCCTGGTTATGGGAACGCCACATGACTAAAAAAAACTTCGCCGCGAAATGAAAATTTCAATTAATTCTAACTCCTCATCTCTCCGACAGAGGGAATTCACATCAACAGCTGGACCTCTCCGCCAATCAAATGTCGCCTTTAATAGCTCTTCCGGTTTGAGCGATATTTCAGTTTTCCACTTCAGATTTCACAAATAACACCTTTTCTGAGGTTCGACTAATTCTCTCCTTTCTCATCTTTTCTCTGCTGATTGAAATGTTATTCTTTGTATTTGTCCTGTTATTTATTCACTTTTTGATACATTAGAGTCTCTCTGACTCCTGATTTTCTCTCTCTTTAACTTACTTCTCTTTCCTTCTCTATTCCCTTTCTCACTATAGGTCCCTCTTTGCCCCCTCTATCTCGCTCCTTTTCCCCATTCTTCTCTTACATCTCCCCCATCCACATTCTCCACTCTCCCTCCTTCCTTCCCTCTCTCTCCCTCCCTCTCTCTCCCTTCACTATTCCCATCTTGTCTTTCCCCCCTCCCTACTTCTGATTCATCTCTCCTCTCCCTCAGTCTCTCCTTTCTCTCTCCCTCTCCTTTCGCTTACTCTGTCTCTCTCCTTCTCTATCCCTTTCTCTCCCTCCTTCTCCATGCTCTTCTTCACTGTCTCTCCTTCACTCTGTCGCTTCCTCTCCATGTTCTCTCCACCCTGTCTCTCTTTACCTTTCATTGTCTCCCTCTCCTTCCTCTTAGACCGATAGATAGATAAATAAAAGATAAGATACATAGATAGACAGATAGATAGATCTTCTCCCAAGTCCCTACCCTCACCCCAGTCCCCTATCCCCCACCTTCTCTCATACACCCAGCCCAAATAAACCATTCCAAATGACACCTGCTAGGGTAAAGAAAAAATATATCCCATAATAATGCCATAGTTGGCGCATGCGTAGTGACCGCTACAAGTGGCATATTCCTCCAGCGTCTCTACTGGGAACGCTAGACGCGCTGCAGACGCGGGGTGGTGGAATAGGATCCATATTTAATTTGTTTATTTTCTCGGATCTGAATTGGGAAACCTTTTGGGGTCTAAATGTTTCCTGGCACGTCATGGGAAATGGGGATTATACATTGGTGGCGGTGGTGGTGGTGGTGGTGATGGTGGTGGTGGTGGTACAGTTGCTGGGGTGGGGCATTGTTTATAACAAGGACAGAGAAGTCGGGTCTGGTACAACTTTTCGAGAGAGAAAAAGAGAGTGAATTCACATTATGTTTGGGCTCTACTATATAAATGTACAGAATATTTGTAAATGATATAAAGGCAATTTGATGACCACAAATATATCACCCCTCTCCACTTTCTTCCTCCTTTTTCGTTCGCCCTCTCTCTCAGTCCTTCATCTGTCTCCTCCCTACCCGTCATGTCTCTCTATTTCGCTCTTTCTCTGTCGCTCCCTCTCCTCTCCCTCCCACTCTTTCTTCCTTTTTACATTCTACGGTATTTTTTTTAAAAAAAAATTCGTGAATGTTAGTGAATTGGGTACCATTCTGTCAATCATCCTGAGTAGCAAGTTCATGTGATACATTTTGAGCTGTTGGTTGAGGATTGGTGTGAGGAGTGTGGACACTTATCTGGGAGAATATCTGGATGCCCATCTCTGGGTGATGTAATTCAAGCCAACACTACTAACTTTGCACTTATGCAAGGACTGCTTGATTGACAACCTTCTACCATCTCTGCAGTAAATCCCTGAAGGCCAGTGTGACATCCTATTGGTTGACATTTGTTGTATTCTATTGGCTATCTTGGTTTGATTGACAAGTTGCCACTTAAGGCCACTGTATAGGTTTTGAGAGGAACCCATTTAGAGAGGACCACCCATGACTGAATCTGAGTGATCTACACCTACTACACCCTTTGGGATTTCTGGGTTTCAAGTCTTGGAGACAGACAAGCTCGGAATTGCAAAGACTAAAAGTCAATTGTGTATTATTAGATTACAGTTTGTTGTTTGATGTCTTATGTCTAATTCCCTTGCATTGTACTTTCCTGTTTATCCAACTGCCTTTGTAAACAGGTAGCGTGCAACTTTCCTAGTTGTTAATAAACTGAATTTTACTTCCACTCCTGTGTTCTTCTAATACAGACATTCAAGGCATTTCAGATTACAGTACGTCTGATATTCATAATCTAGCCATTGTGCACAAATACTTGACCATAGAATTTGTTTCCTTTGGAAACGTACAATATATACATTAACTTAAACTGATTATAAAGTTAAACAGAAAAATAGTTCATTAAATGATTGATTAACTTAATAAACTTATAACTTGTTCTTCCTCACAGCACTAAGCAACCATCACTCACCCCGTCTATCTACTCCCCGCATCCACCACCAATACCCGGCCCCTACCATGCACTACCACTATGGGTTTGCATGTCCCAACACTTCCCGCAGCCCCTCCCCAACCCCCAGCACTACCAGTATCTCACGTTATGGTTAAACGGCCAACATGGTGGTGTGTACGTCTGTGCTTATTAAGGTCTGTGTCACACACACTTGCCTTACAATGTCGGGTAAATTATTCAAATAATGAGAAAATATTTGAGTGAAGAGAAATAGAGAAATTAGAGTAAAACCTGGGAACGGAAAGGAGGTAAGATATTGATTGTAGACCGGGAGAACGAAGAGAATAACGATAAGGAACAAATCTCTCCCCATCCTAACAGACTATATATTATAACGTTTAGACTACTACAGCAATCTAAAATAGTATCTACAAGATCACATTAACTTAATGATGATGATTAACTCATCCAAGATTATAGATGAAATATTAGGTCAATGTATAAGACGTGACTGGAATACTTTGTATCAAACCTGATGCTGCTACCGAACTGTTTCTCCATTATTCTGATATTTTACCCACCTGCAAAATAAAATAAAATATAAGTACATATGTTATAGTTGACCTCGGTCTTAGTGGCTGCATTAAGTTAATCAAGTATTCATTGTGTAGGAACCGGTAAAGACATAAAGGTGTGGAAGACCATGAAACTCTATACGTAGAATAGATGAATTCGCCAGAAACATACAATTCATTTTCACCATTTCTCTTAAATAACCCTAATTCTAAACAAAATGAGGTTCAAAATACTGTTTACATAACCGAACAGATCTATCGCATCAAGGCAATATTAATATGATACACTTTTATATAATACATAATATTATCACATATTTACATTTTTGTCAGCCTTATTTAGCAAAGTTGAATAAACATGTAGAGTGGCTGATTGTACATTTTCTGGCGAATTCATCCGAATTCATTGCGAAGATGTTGAAATGCAATTAGGAATATATCACTGCTCCATTCGAGATAATACGGTAAAACTATACAGGTTTATGCGAAACAACTTTAAGTAATTGATTCTAAATACGAGCCCATCCCTTAAATAACTCTACCCTAGACATAGGATCCATGGCTGCAGGATTAATTGCGGGTTCATGACCCCAAGTAAATGTGATGTCATCGGCTAAACACTCTCTCCTCTATTCACCTCCGCCTCCCTGACACTTACAATATGGCCAATAGTACAAGTGTATGCTGAACCGTATTATAGTATTGTAAAGGTTGACTTGTGTCTGTTGTCGTGAAGATTTGGATAGAATCAACCCGTCTCCAATCCTTATCCTCTCACTCTCATGTCTGCTCTTTTCTAAGTCTGCTCTCTCTCCCCCTCTTTCTCCCTCCTTCCTGTACCTCTCTAACCTTCATAGGTTAATTTGATTAATCTGTCCTCTCACTTTTCTATCTTTCTGTCTCTTCCCCCCCCCCCCACCCCACCCTCCCTCCGCTCTGTACCTCTCTATCCCAAATTCAAAATGAACAAATACAAAAATGTGCCCTACATCACAATGTACCACAAGTATTGCCACAACACATTATCCGCACTTTCTCCACCCTGACACCATAATCTAGTTCATGGCCAGCTATTAAAGACTGCATTAAACACCAATTACTCCTCCCAGCCCCATTCATCAACTCTACCTAGTTTTAATGAACTGAGGTCTATGTAAAAGCTGTATTCTCATCTATGACTATAAAGAAAATCTTACAAAATGCACTATGACCTATAGGACTGAAGTTATCAATATTTTGCTGCGTTTGTATATTTAAAAGGCTACAAGATTCAGAAGTAGAATATTGATTTCGGTGGGCCACCCAAATATAAATGTGAACTTGTATGAAGCCCACTAGTAAAATACTAGCTTAAATCCCTCCACAACTTTGGTCAAGAGATCAAAATAGTCTATATGTACAGTATTTCCCATAATAAGAGCATCGTATCGTGTGAAGGTGGTATACTGTATACTGGGTGTGCGCTTATTATGGTGTATACGGTAGTACCCTGCCTAGTACACGTACATATATCACTGTGATTTAGTCAGAGGTGGTATGAGATGATGTGAGGGTGAATTACCAGAAATAAGTACTGTCTCAAGTTTCACCACAAGTCTAATGTCACCACCAGCTCCTAGAGGGCACCCTAGACACAAGTTCCCTAACATGGCGGTGAATCGATTGGTGGGAACCCATGCCAAAAAAATTCAATAAAATAAATTATTTAAAAAATGGGTGCCTTAGGTTAGACCAGCTGAAATCAAGGTAGGGGCGAGGTTTACTTTTAATGGGTTTTCTGGTTAGGAGGTTTGTGTTTCTGCTTTTATTACCTTTTTTTCTATCTATATAGGCAGGGTCAAGAAGATCTTTAAGTAGGGAAAGGTATGTTCCTAGGTAAGTTATCTGTTCATAGATGGGAAAAGCGGTACTCGTCTTTTCAGGCCACAAGTATACATGGAAATGGAAAACTATTAATTTTGGGTTGAGCGGAACATCTTGAAACCTAAGCTGTAAATAGTTTCAATTTATCATGAATATCATGGTTTGAATGTCCTCCTCCGCCCCTCCCCCACCTCCCCAACCACATCAAACTAACACTTAAATACGTTATTATTCCCAGACGTATGAGGGTGGGTCGTAGTGTCAGGAAATGTAGAATCGGCAGCTCTACACATTTGGTAAATTCTGCTAAATTAGGCTGACAAATTGTAAATACTAGGTATAAATCTGGGTACATTTGCATTCAAGGCTCACAGCCGTTCAGGTCAGATAAGAATGGTATTCACTGATTGGACGCCTACTGCGTTAATGGACGTCCTTTCCCTGGAGTAGGCTTCTTAATGGGTGTATAATGACATTTTGCCGGTTTGGAGCAAACGCCAGGATTTCCCTCAGTTTGGAGGGACTGAACTCCGAGCCCCGTACGTCAAATTTGAACTGTGAGCCTAGACTGTTTGACATTACTTGATCCAAATCTATATACCTCACTGGACCTCATTTTGATCTTGAATGAGGGTTATTTCAGAGGATTGGTGAAGGCGAATGTGCGATGGAAAGGATGAAGTCTTGCTCTATGAAATCATGTTAAACACATAACTATTTACACTGAATTACAGCTCCCTTAATTCTATGCGAATCAGTATTCAAGATGGCGGGCATGCAAATCCCTTATTGTACATATATACTCTGAGTTGTCATATATTCCCATCTTATATAGCGCCCAATAAACCCTAACCCCCTCCTCCACTACCCCAGCCTGGGAGTGCGCTATTTGAGCTGAGTGGATCCCACAAGGCAGTGTTGGGTTTCACATCATTTCTTGTAATCGCTTCTCAGACCTTCTCATCAGCGGCCGGTGCATGTCACCGCGTGATGTATGGTGGGGTACATACAATAGTGCAGGTGTGGCAGGGGTTGAGCTGTTATAGTGAGGTGCGGTGTGTGTGTGTGTGGGGGGGGGGGGGGGAGAGAGGAGAGTGAGAGAGAGAGAGAGAGATAGGTGGGTAGGGGGGGGAGTGAGAGAAAGAGAGAGTGAGAGAGAGGTGAGAGTAGAGAGAGAGGTGAGGGAGAGAGAGGTGAGGGAGAGAGAGAGAGTGGGTGGGGGTGAGTGAGAGAGAGGAGAGAGAGTGGGTGGGGGTGAGAGAGAGAGAGAGGAGAGAGAAGGGGGGGGGGAGTGAGAGAGGAGAGGGAGAAAGAGAGAGCAGGCATGATGTATATGCCAAGAGCAAATAAACCTATATAATTTACATTAAACTGACAAAAAGACAAAAAGGTAAATGTTCCCACCAATACAAATATCTGTAACCGAAATAACCATGGCAAGTAACCAAGGGCCTTGGGTAACCAGGTAACCAAGGGCTCGGGGATAACATACTAACAATGAAATACATCTTGTGGTTTACCACCAGGTGGCGCTGGCAGATCAGAGACACCTAGTGGCAACAGGGGAATCAAGCAAAGATTCCATTCTTGGCTCAGGGTCAATTTCTAACTATTATTTGTTTTATCTTTCATCATTTCTTCGAGTTTCTATTTGTTATCATCTTTCCATGGGAGTGTCCCACAACAACAGTATTTGGAAATCAGTACGTATCAAAGGATTATGGAATTGGACGCGATTCACTATCAATGACGTAAACAATTAGGCGGACGAAGCAGACATGGAGCTGATTTAGTATTGTCACAAAACCTATCCATTTTTCATAATGAGAGCAGTGTCTATGCAAAATGCTGTCCCCTTCATTTTTCCTTTGCAGCCTGTTTATGGAACAAACAAAAATCACATGTATTATCACTATCAAAACACCCTAAACAGAGATGCCCCGATTTTAAATATATAAATTTGGTGTATGTCATTTCATGATCAGTGATTTATGATATAGAGTGATTAAACATATATCTTAATACGTCAAACTGGTTAATTACAGTTAAATACGCCCTCAGGGGACAAGTTCAATAGCAACCCATGTCTCGCCACAAAATTGTCACCATTATTTATTTCCCTAATTATCATTTTATCCCCTGCTGCTGGCATGTAAGATAGAGGGATAGGGGGAGGGAGGGGGACAGAGAGAGAAAGAAAGAGAGAGGAGAGGGAAGAGAAAGAGGGGAGAGAAAGAGGGGGAGAGAAAGAAAGGGAGTATGTTTATTGCAGAGCACTATGGTGGTAACACCTATATGTTGGTAAGTAAGAAACTAGTTAGATGGTGATTGATGCACCTGTTATATATATAGTTTAGCGCTCCTTTCCTTTAGAGGGAAGTGGGAAGGGGTAGATGGAAGGGGGGGAGGGCCATATATCCATTGGTCATTTAGGCGTCATTTTATTATTTTAAGTGCCATTAAAGGTCGCCTACTTGATATGTGCTATCATGACCTGGCTTAGAGGAGAGAGGATTAAATCTAACACAAGAGGAACTTCCCCCCAAATTGGGTCGAGGGGGGTGAGCCCAGCTGTTTTTTATGGGGATGTGAACTGATTAAGAGGAACTAATGGAATATGCCTTCTTCCACACCTCGACATCAGAGAGATATCCCCGCTCTGTAATTACCTTGCCATAAACTATAGCATCCATACAGGCAGGAGCTAGCTAGAAAAGTTTAGGTTTAGGGGTAGGCACAATGAGGTATATCATAAGGATGAAAGATACAGGGGGGAAGAGAGAGGGAAGGGAGAGGAGGGAGACAGGAGAGAGCTAGGAAGATAGAGGGAGAGAAGAGAGGAGAGAAGAGGGGAGAGAGCTAGGAAGATAAAATGAGAGGGGAGGGGATAAACTATTTATTTCCCTAATTATCATGTTATACTCAGACCTCTGTTGCAAGCAGGCCACAGTCTTTTCCATATAATTATATGAAACTCATCTGGCGCTGGTTTCAATGTCACCAACGAGAGTAGAGGAGATAAACTCTCGGTGATGCCACAAACTCAACAAATTTTAGTCTGTTTCTGGTCTATTTTATTTCCTCTATCTGACCTTCCGTCTTGGCCACAGATATAGATGTTGAGAATTGATTTAATTTCATAGACTAAGCAGGAGAGAGAGAGAGAGAGAAGAGGAGGAGAGGAGAGGAGAGGAGAGGGGGGGGGGGGGGTAGGGAGGGAGGGAGTGAGTGAGAGGGGAGACAGGAGAGAGGTTGGGATGAGAGAGATCAGATGCAGGAGAGAGAGAGAGGGAAGAAAGAGGGAAAGTGAGAGAGACAAAGGACAGGGAGGAGAGGAAAGGGGAGAGGGAAAACTGAGATAGGAGCCAGGATATGGGAGAAAAATATTCATCAATTCTAAATACGAATACATTCAACCTCATATATATAGATGTTATAAATATAATAAAAAATATCAAATCGACATTTCAAACCACTATAATGATAACAAGCAGCATTTAAACCTTCGAGCAACCA
Organism: Sthenelais limicola; assembly: GCA_942159475.1. Taxonomy (NCBI): domain Eukaryota; kingdom Metazoa; phylum Annelida; class Polychaeta; order Phyllodocida; family Sigalionidae; genus Sthenelais; species Sthenelais limicola. Next base: position 60,691,728 of record OW804097.1, on the reverse strand, counting down.
ATATCTCGGGGCATTTTATCATGCATTAGGTATTCATCCGTATATAGGCCTACATGTATAGACGGTTCTCAATAGAGGTTAACAATACATGGAGTGCAATCAGGCCAGAGTAATGACCATCCACTGTTGCCTAGGGCCAGTCCTTGAATACACCTGTACAAGCCCACATACATTGACTTGCTAAACTCGACCGAGTTCTTAAACTCTCGATTTGTAAGTGAGCTGGAATTCTGTTGTCATGACAATGCACTGGATCACAATGACTGACATATTTTATGGTAACAAGTGTAGAGAGCTGGTAGAAATAATGGACTAATGAACAGAAGGATAGAGTGAGGGAGGACAGAGAGAGGGTGAGAGAGAAAGGAGAGAGGGAGAGGGAGAGGAAGGATGAGGGAGATGAGAGAGAGGAAGAGAAAGAAAGGGAGACGGAGGGAAGAGGGAGAGATGGGGAACTAGGGAGAGAGAGAGGGAGAGAGAGAGAGAGATCTAGAGACGAAAGACATACAACCAGATAAAGAAAGAAAGAAGGAAAGGGAGAGAAGAGGTTGAGAGGTTACTGAGGAGAGAGAGAGAGAGAGAGAGAGAGAGAGAGAGAGAGAGAGGTGCGACGGGCGAGGAGAGAAGAGGGGAAGGAGAGAAGAAGGTGGAGAGAGAGAGAGGCTCAGAGAGGAGGGAGCAAGGAGAGACAGAGGAGTGAGAAAGGACAGAAAGATAAGAGAAAAGAGCGAGAGAAAGACAGGAAGAGGAGAATGCTATAGCAAGGAGGAGAGGTAGAGGCGAGAGAAATGAGGGAGAACAGAACGATTTACAGAAGGGAAAGGGGTTGAGAAACAGGAGGGAGGAGTTAATATGAGTACAATGTGCAATAATAAGCGATAATGGCATCATGGGCCATGGGAGACATGTGAGATAGGGAAAGCGCACGGGATTAAACCAACTCAAACAACACCCGCGCAGATGTCCGAACGCTAGCGTCATTGATTACGTCATAAGTGCAGTACTTCATGGGTTCTCCACCAGGTGTTTGCGGTGCATTATGGGAGGACTGAAGAGTGTTTGTACATTAGGGTATAAGGGCTTATATATGGGTTAGATACCGCGCGGTCAAGCAACATCTGGTTTTGTGAAAAATGGTCACTGGCCGATTGAGTTGCTAAGCAAAGTTTGCAGACACAAAAGGCTGGTAGTGGTATTAGCCACTGCGCATGCCAGGGCAGAGGGACTTCCGCTGGAATGTGGGATTGAAGATGTATGCAATCGGCAGCTGTACACATTTAGTTAATTCTGTTAAATAAGGTCGAAATATGATCAAATCTAGCAAAATTTGGTATTGCGGTGATTCATAAAAAATCTGTTTGGTTACGTTGAACTGTATTTTGAACTTTTTTTCTGTCTTAAATTTGGATTATTTTAGGGATCGGTGAAGGCGAATTGTACCTTCTCTGGAAACTTCACCCATATGATTGTCTTTGTTCCGGATTAGTTTACAAAAAGAAATACCCATATTTTAAACGATTTTTGGGGGCCGATAATTGAAAATTCCTCTTTCAATGAACAAACGGTTCAATGTACTGAGTTTCGCCTTAATTCAACGCAATTTTCTAGACATATTCAATACATACAACTCTATTGTTAATCGATTTTAAAGACAATCGTACTCTCCCCCCCCCCTCCCTTCTGTTCTCCCCGCCCCTATAGTCTCTCCTCCCCTTCCCCTCTCTCGCTCTTCCCTTCTTCCAAAAATAAGACATCAGTTTATTTCTTTTTTGTAAAAAAGAGTAGAACAAAATTTAATTTCAATTTGTTTTACAATAATGTCTGTCCCTACACTGCACCAATCTGTCACACCTGTGGCTTACCTTTGCTGCAGGGTCCCCACACCTCATTATCTCACCTGTATACCACCGCCGTGACACCTGGTCAGCTGGTATATACTCACCTGAAATTGAGACTGATTAAAATGTGTTAATTTTATTTACTATTTTTAATATTTGTAATGGCTTCGTACTGCACCTCCTGCCCGAGAGAAACTTGTCATCTTTACCTGACTCTCATCTCATCTCTCTCCGCTCTTCTGTCCCCCTCTGCTCTGACTGCCCTCTCCCTCATCTCTTCTTTCATTCCTGCTCTTCTCCCTCCCCTCTGCCGCATCCCCCTCTTGTCTCCACCCCCTACCTCCTCTCCCTCCCCCTATCCTCTCCTCTCTTCTCTACCCCTCTCTCTTCTATCACGTCTCTCTCTCCCCTCACTCCAGGGTTGAAGAGGGGCATATTTGACCCCGTCTGACCTGCTCTGAGGGGATTTAGTGACTTCCCGGGAGATATGACCCTGGGTTTGTTATTGGCGACCATAAACTGGGTCATTATTTTGTTATTGATGTCCATAAACTGGGTTATTATCTTGTATACATTAGTACTGGAGGAGACCTGTAGTGGGCCAGATCGTCAGAAAATGTACAATTGGTAGCTCTACACATTAACTGCTAATTCTGCTAAATTAGGATGAAAAATGATAATTATTAGGTACACCCGAGTATATTTTGAACTGAATGTTCTTCACTCTCCCCAATCTGTAGTGTGTTGATTGTACAATGTGTTCGGTTAATGCTGGACTGTATTTTGAGCCTCATTCTTGTTTTAAATTTTGGTTATTTGAGAGTATTGGTTTTCACAGGGGTGTGGGATCAAACGGAGCCTTCCCTAGATATTGTTTTGATTCCCAACTTGAAATGCAGTGTGGACGAGGAAGGTTTTTTCTCCAAATATAACACCTGTGACTTTCTGTGGGGGCAAAAATCCAAAAGTTGTCTTATTTCAATGATCATCGAATTTCTGTCTTATTTTATCATAAATTTCTCAAGGCATTTTTAAAGAAAAATCCATTTAAGGCCTATTTGATGAACAACAATTTACTATACAAACCGAACGAATACGTATTGCACCCCAAACACACACACTAACGGACGGTACACATAAAGCATATGTCTAATTCGATTCAATACTTGGACTTCAAAGGACCCACAAGAGATCAATCTTCAGTTCCCGATGTATTACAATAAAGTCTTAATACATCCATTATAACTGACTTAAAAGTCAGATATAGTCCACTCCCCGCCTCACAATACCAGGCCGTAGCTTCCATCAGGTAGCCATAGATTAATCAATTACCACAGATCTAAACAGATATTGCTGTAGAGGTGAATAGTCCCCAAACCCAATCAAGAAATGATTTAAATCTATTTGTGCTCAATCCATCTTCTTGTCCCCACGCCCACTGTCTATATATTGGACAGCAGGGTAATACAGAAAATGTTAGAGCCGGGGGTAGGGGAAGGGGGGGGGGCAAAGGGGTTGGTTATTACCTTGAGATCTACAATTAAAATTAATATAAACTACATGTTTCACTTAACCTGAATTTGAGGGAAACCAGAAAAAGTTCAGGTTAACTAAAGTTCAGCTAAAGAAAACTAATACATTAAGTTGGAAATCTGCAGGGAACTGTTCAGGTTAACCGACAATTCACGTTAAACGGACCACAGTGTTCCAATTCCTTAACACTTGATGTAATTGTCATATATTGAACCAGCGGAATTCTTGTCAAATTTTAGCTCAAGACTTGTACACTGTTGTGGTTCTTATTGTTTCTGTAAATTCACCTAAGTCACTATCCAAAAACCACACCGTCTAAGATCAGGAGCAGAGTCTGTCTGATGATTTATATTTTACAGTTTATTTAGATATATTCAATAGACCGATCATTTATTCCAATCAATATTCGGGAGGATTAACATCACATGAATTGGTCAAGGGACACCTACTCACCAAGTAATGTTTAGAGGAGAGATAAAGTTATTGCATTAAAATTAGAATCGATTCTGGTAAAAAATACTTATTGAGCTAAAGTATTGTATACATAATTTTGGTCAGTGTCTCAACCCTGCGATCTAAATTCAGGAGCAGAGTCTGATGATTTATAATTTACAGTTTATTTAGATAAGTTCAATAAAAACTTGTTAAAAAGTTGGAGAGGAGGAAAAGGTCAAAGAAAAAGAAGAAACCAAATACGAAGAAGCTATAAAACGACAGATAATATCTATTATCTTTTTTTATATTCGTATTTAATTTACAAATTGATAAAGAAAAATCTTCCAAATTTAGGTCTGTAACCCGCTTGCCCCCACAGTCCACCATTGTAGAGCTCATCTCCTTCACAACCTCCTCCTGCCCCCTGACCCGGAACTGAAAGCAGCTGACCCGGAAACACAATGCACTCTTCTACTGCCCCCTAGTGGAGGAGACGGGATCAAAGGTCGTGACGTCACAGGGTCACCTGCAACGTCTGGAGAATGGATACCTTGTTTCTATGGTGACCAGGTAGGCCGAGGGGTTGATAGGTAAGTTCGGGTGGTATAAAATTGGGGTTTTGTCCGAATAGTTCTTTAAAAGCTAATCGGTATTCTAAACCTTAGTGGAAGTTTTCGAAACGGTCTAAAGATCTAAAATTTTAGAATTTTGAGAGGCTTACCCTTTAGGCAGTAAGGTGAATTAAAATTATGATTTTCTCGAGGCAACTCGTGGGTTGCAGGGAATACATGAGAACTGACGGCAACGTACCACGTGATCCTCAGGCTTCGAGTAGCTGAAAAAGATCGTTGAGCCAAACAAGAATTTTGAGAGCATAGAAAATTTTTAGAGTAACCTAAGGCAATGGTGATTTTTCTCTTTACAGGGCTGGGTTTGGGAGGGCATGTATTCCCTGCAACCCACGAGTTGCCTCGAGAAAATCATAATTTTAATTCACCTTACTGCCTAAAGGGTAAGCCTCTCAAAATTCTAAAATTTTCTCTCGCCAACTCTCGGGTTGGCAGAGAGTACATGAGAACTTCAGAGTCACCGATATTGCTCAGCGCTCCAAGTGAATACACATACCTAGTAATAAGGGAATTGTAATAAGACTTACGTTATGAACTCCCTCTAGTCGGAGGCTGCGTCCAGCAATGCCTCAGCGACCCTGTGAGTTTCTTTTCCCTCTATCTCCTTGTGGTAGTGTCGTGCGAACGACTCTACGCATCTCCAGCTGGCGTTTTTCATAATTAAATTGAGATGTACGCCACAATTAGAGGCCGCCGAGGCGGAAGCTCCTCTGGTGGAATGAGACTTGTATTTATTGATGTCTATGTCTGACATTCTGAGCACCTCTAAAGTCCAACGGGCTAGAGTGTCTCTTGAAATTGGACCCCAAGGTCTAATATAGCTGAGAAGAAGTTGTTTACTTGTTCCTCTGTTGGGGCCCGTTCTGACTAGGTACGCTTTTAAGGCTCGTACTATGCAAAGTCTGGGTTTTCTTGGGTATTCCCTTAAGACTACAGTGTCCAAGGGGTCCCCTACCCTATTATGCTTCAGTAGTTTCTTCATTTTGAAGGAAACGTAGTCCGGTTTAATATCCATACCTTCTATTTGTAGGTTAATAATTGTTTGACCTCTTTGCGAGGTAACTAATAATAAAAGCATAGAGACTTTTAGTGATAAAATCTTCATGGAGATTCTATCGTTTGGTCCCCAGTCGTTAATAAGGCTGAACACCTTATTTACGTCCCAGAACGAATTATAGCGAGGTTTGGGTGGATTCCGCTCATACACCGCTTTAACAATGAGGCCTACCACATGGGTCTGGCCTACTTTCTTTGCATCGAAATTTGGTAATATTGTTCCTAAAGCAGATCTCGCTGAATTAATTACTCCGTGACCGCATCCCTTGTCTGCAAGGGTGCGGAGAAATTTGCACACTTCTGGTAGAGAAGGGTTGAGCAATCTAACGTTTGAAGTGAGGCAAAAAACTGCCCACTTCCTGATATATGTAGAATAAAGTCTTTTCGTTGATGGACGCCAAGCGTCCATAATGAGGCTGATGGTCTTATCGTCATACCCTTGCTTTCTCATGACGTCCCTCACAAAAGGAAGGCCTCCAGGGGGATTTTTGAAAAACTTTCTACGTTGGTTGGCTGGCCGTGGGGAATTAAGTTGTTCCTTCCCTTTCTGAACCGAAGTCGATCCCTGGCGTTCTTCCTTGCCAGTGTCGTCCACGGTTGTGAGTCCCAGGATGGCATGACTATTACCGCCGATGTTTTTGCGTGTAACAGCCTTTTTAGGACTCTCCCCGTGAGGCTAAAAGGAGGAAAACAATAAATGAAATTATTGTCAAAGTTCCAATTTTGCGCAAAAGCATCCACCTTCCAGGCTTCTGGTTCGGGGTGCCAAGACACAAAAGTTTCGCATTTTGTATTGACTCTAGAGGCAAATAGATCAATATCTGGGTGACCCCATCTTTCACAAATTATTTTGAAAAGTTTTGGGTTGAGTTCCCATTCAATGTCATCTGAGAACTTTCGAGAGGCAGTATCAGCTCTGATATTGTCTACTCCGGCAATATGGGCAATAGAAATCCAGATGGACCTGGATTCACACCAATTCCAAATATCATATGCTAGTTCGTTGCATTTGTCTGATCTGACCCCGCCCATATTCTTAACATAGGCCAATGCTGTGGTATTGTCCGTTAGAATTTTGACATGAACGTTTGTTTCGGAAACCAAACTTCGTAACCCGTGGTGGATAGCCTTCATTTCCAGAACATTTATGTGATCGGAACCTTCGTGTTCCATCCATCTACCACCTGCAGTTTTAGGATATCTGTAGGCCCCCCACCCAAGCAGAGATGCGTCTGTCTCGAGTTCTATGGAGGGCTCGGCCATTTCAATGTTCTTTTTGGCCGAAGGGAAATGACTTTGCCAATACCAAATGTCTTCTTTCCCTTTAAATGAGATTTTCATCTTCGCATCAAAATCTCCTCCTGACCAAGACAATGCTTTATTCTTGTCAGTTTCTAAACATTTAATATGGGCTTGCCCATATTGAAATGCTGGAGCGTATGCGATCATTAAACCCACTATGCCTGCCACTTCTCTGATGGTCGGGCGATCTTTCGCTAGCACATCTGAGGAAGCTCGGGCGAATTTTGCTACCTTTTCTGGTGTGGGTTGGATAGTCATTTGATCTGAATCCAGGAGAAACCCTAAAAAGACTAGCTTTTTTGTGGGAATCTTCACCGATTTCTTATCGTTGACCGTAAACCCCAGACTGGTCAGCAGTTTGGACATTGCTTCTAGTGTATTCCTACAATCTTCGTAGGAGTCTGCTAGTGCAAATGAGTCATCTAGATAAGAAAAGCATTCATGTCCCTGTTGTCTCAAGAATGAGAAAACCGGAACCATGATTTTTGTAAAAATCATAGGGGCGCAAGTAAGACCCATAGGCATCCCAACAAATTGGTAAACTTTACCTTCCCAGGTGAATTTTAAGAATTTCCTGAATTCTCTGTTCACTGGAACTGAGTAATAAGCGTCTTTAAGGTCGATAGAACCCATAAAGCAACCTTTCCTCATCATTTCGAGGGCTGTATTCAAATGTGACATTTTGAAATGTGCATATTTGATGTGTTTGTTCAGTATAGTTAGATCGAGAATAACTCTGAAAGTCCCATTTGGTTTAGGACGAAGGAAAACGTTTGACACAAACTGGTTTGGTTCGAACCTGGTTTCCTCTACAATCCCTTTGCTTATAAACCCATTCACAATGTCAACCATTGCCAAGTGCTCAATTTCAGACAGACGGTAAGGATGGGGAACCCATCTCTGTTCCGTATCTGTTTCAAAATTGATGGTTATCCCACTAACCATTTTTAATACCCAAGAGTCACTTGTCAATTGTCTCCATTCGAAAAGGTGATTTGCAATATTACCTGCTATGAAGTCAACATTTAATAAATTTGATTTTATTTTAGGGCTCACCTGGATTTCTACTTCTTCCCCTGAGAGCCCTTCTTCTGAAAATCCGTCTTCTCAGAATTTGGCTTTTTGTCGTCGGAGTTTCCTCCTCCTACCGACGGGGTATAAGGTTTGCCTTGGCCTCTTCCCCTTCCTTGGCCTCGGCCGCCTCCTCTGCCACTTCCGTGGAAACCACCTCCTCGTGGTTTTTTGGGCTGCTGAGAATTCCTATTCTCATTTGGCCTTTTCTGAGGCGGGGGGGCAAGTCGTTTCTGCAGTTTAGCTGCAGCTTCAGTGCGTTTGACAATTTCGTCTAGTTTTCCTCCGAAAAGATACTCTGTGGAGTCCACCTCCATATCCTGCATGGTTGCAGCGCACGTCTTTTCTAATTTTGGCTTTACATTGTCTCTTCGTTTTCTTAACATGCCTTGATGAATGATGCCTAGATAGTCCATCGCATCGTTCATGTTCTCACTGACGTTTTCTATTTCTTGATCATTTGATCTGAGAACTGCTGTCATCACTGGTAATAGAGCGTTTATGGTCGCTGCTATACCCTTGTGTAGGGCAAATAAGCCTATTTCCATTGGCTTTATCCCGCAGTCTTTTAGACTTTCCATTTTCTCAATATCCGACTCCAACTTTGGGGCGCTTGATCTTGGAAGGTTCTCAGGTGTGGGATGCTTCTTTAGAGCGTCTTCCATATCCTGTACCTTGAAACGCTTGGTCAGTTTTAATTCCATCACTTCTGCCAATTGTTTTGGGATTTTCAGCCCTGGCGCTGTCTCAGCTTTATGCTTTTCTAATTGCGCCTGAAGAGATTCTGCCAGTTTTCCTTGGAAAACTTCCTCCTCCTCTTCTTCCTCTTCTCCTTCCTGACCTGTGATCGAGCCTCCTCCCCATGAGGAAGCTGTATCAGCGTTGTGAACTGGGTTCACTGGGTTTAGCCCTGGAGGGGCAGGAGGAGCTGGGGCCGTCGCCGCCGCTTGACCCGCAGCCTGATGTGGCGGAGGGGCTGGGTGGGGGTACGGCCAAGACCAGCTAGGGTAGTATGGATGGTGTCCATAGTGAGGTGGAGGTGGAGGCGGGGGGTAGTACCCGGGGTACTGACCACCATGGTAGGGGTGACCTACATTGCCTGGAGGACCATGGCTTCCTGAAGGAGAAGGATGGCCGCCATTGTAGTGACCGTGAGGTGCACTGCTATTATAGTGACCGTGAGGTGTACTATTGCTCCAATTTTGTCCTCCCATTAGTGTGTTTTGCGCAGAATTGTTAGTTTCCTGGGTTTGTGAAAACCCTAGAGTAGAACCGTAATCCTGACTAAAACAATGACTTATCCCCAGTGGGCGATAAGCTGAAGATGGCGCAGGCTCTTTTTGGACATCATGAAGCATGTCCGAAAATGGTGTCGCACTGGTTAAATCCGAGGATTGTGCCATGTTGGTTTGTCTGAGCAGCTCAGGACAAGAGGACGTCCTTCTCGATCTCCTATGACAGGAAAGACAGAGAAAAAGACAATTAATAGAGTGTTTATCGACAGGTTTTAAGGTTTCGTGGTACAAACCCCACGTGGCCTTAGACCTATGCAACAAGTGATCGGGGTCCTACCCAGCTAACAATCACCACTCTTAATTAGGTTAGAACTTTGGAAAAAGGATTTTCTTTAGTTCTACCTGATCCTTATAGTACCACCAACGATACTATTAGGATACATGCAAAAAATTTCAATGAAATTGATGTTCAACGTGTAAAATTACTTACAATTCTCTTAGACGTTGTGTATCACGCGGGAGCGAAGCGTCGACTGAGGATCACGTGGTACGTTGCCGTCAGTTCTCATGTACTCTCTGCCAACCCGAGAGTTGGCGAGAGAAAATCTAAAATCAATTTCTGAAATAATTCATTACTCAAGGAAAATGCAAACAATCAGGGCAGGTAGTTTTGTGGATAAGTTACTCAAGAAAAAGAAATTCCCCTCGCTTCGTATATCTGGGTGTATCATTCAAGACTTTTCAAATATTTATTATCATGTTTTGTCTGAAGAAAAATGTTTCTATATCAAATACAAAGTTTTATTCTCAACTTATTGAATTCATATCAGGGGTAGAAGGATGTCATACAAAATTGAAAAAAAAATTCAACTGGGTTAACTAAAATCTGAATTATTTTATTACTCCAAGAAAAGGACCGAGGGAAGATCATGATATATCAAGTTGATTAAAACTTATTTCGAATATTTGTGTTTGTTTTTGTCAATTATTCATACATTATTTGATGGTGGTCTTGATACTTTAAAAGGTTTCATACAAAATATTATTCTAAATATCTACGTTATTTAACATGGGGTCCAGACAATTCCTAGAAATCTAGATCAACTGTTGTCCGAATAATAATAAAAAATAACATTGCCTGAAAGTCATAAAAATTCCCCAGAGAAACTAGATATTATGAAACCAGGTACCCTCGAACAAAAAGAGGAATTTATATTATAGCAAAGGAAACGGATCCTCTTTGTTATCAACATGAACACATACTTCCGTTTCCTTTTTATAAATTCCTATCTTTTTCTCCACGCCACGTTTTGTATTCTGTTCCGTTTCTAGTAAGACTTTTATTAATTTTTTCTTTTTCTTTCATTCTTTGGCCTCAAAGATAACAAAATACCATTCATCACAACGGGGGAGGCACACGAGGCACTGCGCATGTCTTAAGTGGATTATGGCACAGGAACTATAGCACTACTATGGCAATAATAGAGACAACTATTTTTAAATGTTTCAATAACATCTGTAGAATATCTTTCCCTTTATGGGGGTGGGTAAGTACGTCGGTAGGTATATATATATATATCCCTTCAGCTAGACACCTCGGAGGGAAAAAGTCTTTTCTTATTAAGGTATCTATGACTAATATCATAATACAAACGCGTGGCTCAATTCCCAACCTTTGAGACTGAATGTATACAAGGGAGATAACGATAGGTGAGAGGTTGGGGGAGGAGGTGATGAAGGCGACGAGGAGAGGGGACGATAGGAGAGAAGAGAGAAGGGGGACCAAAGAGGGGGAGAGGGAGAAGGCTGGGAGAGGGAAACAGAGGGAGAAGGGAGCAGGGAGAGGAGGGAGAGAGAGAAGGGATAGAGAGTCAGAGAGGCAGGGAAACAGTGATAGGGAGAGGGAGAAGGGAGAGAGAGAGGGGAGAGGAAGAGACAGGGAGGGAAACAGAGGGGAAAGAGGAGACGAGGAGAGATAGAGAAGGGAGAGAAAGAGGCATACATACAGGGGAGAGGGAGAAGGAAGAGAGGAGCGAGAGCGGGAAGAGGAAGAGACGGCAAGGAGAGAGGAGAGGGAGGAGAAGAGGTAGGAAGACGGGAGACAGAATTGGCCATAGAGAAAGATGAGATAGAGGTGGGAAATGAGGCAGAAGCAGAGGGGGGAAATAGAGAGAGAAGAGAGGGACAGAGAGAAGAAAGAGGGAGAGAGCAGCAAGAGAGAAGAGGGAGAAGAAAGGGCGAGAGGGAGGTAGAGATAAGAAAGCATGAGTGAGGGAGACAGAGGAGGGGGGGGGGGACTGCGGCTGGGAGAGCGAGGCGGAGATAGTGGAGGGAAAGAGAGGAAGAAATTAAGTCCCGGTTAGAGAAAGAGCTAAACGGGGAGAAGAGGCAGGCAGGGAGAGAGAAAAGACAGAGAGGTAGGAGAGAAATTATAGTGAGAGAGAGGGGGGGGGGGGCAGTAGCAGAGAGAGGAATAGCTAGTTCTATTCCACTGATTCCTCTCCTATTGTTCTACCAACCCCCACTGGGATCCCAGAACGAGACTGAGTGGAAGGCTAGGACACACAGCGCCGGAAGCGGAAATAAACAGGACAGGAACGCAGGTTAGACGCGGTGAATAGAGGAAATGTAAGACGGAGATGAAAATAAACAATAAAAGAAAAGAGGCGGAGAGGTGGTGTGATAGAGGTGGTCGGGCAGGGTAGACAGAGATACGTGATAACAGTATCAATGGCTTGTTTATATCTACTGGTGCGGGCGGGGGCAGGAGGGCAGGGGGAGATCGAGGGGTTGCTGTATGGGGAGAAGCAAAGGTAATGTTGTCTGTCTGGATCTGTCTTTCTCCCATGCCACCACACCGGCCCCCTGTCCACCTCCCTCCCTCTTTCCTCTCCCCCTCTCTCTCTCTCCACTCTCTCCCTTTCTCCTCTCCCCCTCTCCCTCTGTTTCACTCCCTCTCTCGTCCTCTCCCCTCCCTCCTCATTTCGCTCTCATCTCTCTTTCTCTAACCGCCCCCTCGCAGTATCTCTCCTCCGCCTCCCTCTCTTTTTCTCCCTCCCTCTCTCTTTTTCTCGCACTCCCTCTCTCTGCGCCCCCCCCCCCCACCCTCCACCTACCTTCTTCCCTCTTCCTCGTGTGACAGTACTATAGCGCGTGTCAGAGTGCAGTATGGAGGGTTTATGTTTATACTTTGTTAGTGCTAGGAACACGAGCACAAACAAACAAGGACAACTTGCTGTCTACTTGTAACCCCGGTAAGGTCAATACAGGGGTGGGGGTCGGGGTCGGGGGTACAGAGAGGGAAGGGGGAGAGGGGTAAACGAAAGCTACATTCTTTATCATGTATGTCCATGGATACGTTCTTTAAAACAGTTTTTATTTTCAACTTTTTCATTGATCACTTGGTTACCATATGGGTCTGGTATTTAGCAAATGTCCACTTCGCAAATCCTTTCAAATAACCCAAATTTAAGACAAAATGATGTTCACCTCCTCCACACAGTTCAAGATCAACAAACAGTTTTATTAAATCAACATAATAGTAAATATACTTAGATGTACCTAGTTGTAATCAGACAAATTAAGCAGAATTTATTAAATGAGTAGAGCTGCTGATTGTACATTTTCTGACACCCTGCCTGCCCCTTCCTTATGTACAAGGTGTAGAAGAGGAGCCAAATAAATGTTCAGAAACTAAGTTCAGGGAATATGGAAGCTTGCGCCAAACAGAACTGACCTACAGTGGTATAAGAAAAGCCAATATTTGTGTGTATTATTTAACCCCCCCCCCCCCCCCCCCCAATACGCATGCGTGAGTCAGCGCTCCCTACCGTGGTTTGGCGTCTCACAGGAATGACAACCACAATCTCTTTTTGTCATTTTACAAGTCTACACACAACTAAATACCGTAATCGTCATAATATAGTATAGGCTCAGAGTTGAGAGAATCCCTTCAAACTGAGGGAAAGCCTCTCTCCCGGCTCTCTCCCCAAAGCACAAAATGCCATTAAAATCCCATTCGGGAGAGATGAGAGGGGGGGGAAGAGAGATAAGAGGAGGGAAAGAGAAGGGGAGAAAGAGAGAGAGAGAGAGAGAGAGAGAGAGAGAGGGGGGGGGGAGAGAGGGAGGCGTAGAGGGGGCCGGGATGTGGGGGAGAAAGAAAATCCTCCAAGGCCAGGAAAGTCATTAGCGCAGTAGGCGTCCAATAACTTAGCTTAGACTGTGCACATATTAGGATGAAGGGTACTGTGTGCTTATTGAGGCGAATACGGTACGCAGTACTAGACGTCTAGGTCATGCTGCGGACTTCATTCATGTCAAATTTGAGGGTCAGTTTCATCTACTGGGGTGTTTTGCATACTTAAATTAATACATGTCCATCAATTTTAACTAGTGGTGGGATTATTACACGCCCGTGCTATATGAGAGATGTTTTGTACAACTTTTAGATACTTTGTGTGAGGATCTCTTATATACTATATATATATAACAATACGCCTCAGTTCGATCACTAATAAATATATTATAACTTAGAGTTACTTTATAGCGATTCAGAACCAAAATTGAAAGTTTACATTTCAATGTTCTCTTCTTTGATAAGCGATGTTATAAATAGTGACTGGACAACGGTACTAGTAATTTTGCATCTCCCACAAATTGGTCATTTTCCAAGTAAGTTACTGAATACTTTATTGACATACACTTCATTTCATCATATTTTTTTTCATACTCATAAATATTCAACATTTCAATTTGTTGAGAAACAACGACGTAGATGATAATGCTCGGGGCAGAAGTCGGGGGTTAAAGGTCAGAGTCTGTCAGCACCCTGGGGAAGTTTCCATGGTAATAATGACGTCACCAAGACAACCATATCCTGATGACACGATAAAACAATTAAGTCAGAAAGAAGGAGAACAATGCAGAGAGATAGCACACTTCCCTCTGGTCCACACTCCACTTGCTTGTCCCCAAGCTAATGCCACAAAAACAAGTGAAAGAAGACAGATTTTTGTCAGAATTGTCCTCCCTGTGACTAACAGACTGATTATTAAGAAGGTGTAGACTAACAAAAAACCGTAGCAATCTGATAAGGAAAAGGCTTTAAAAAACTCATCCTCAGAAGTGTCTTTGTGAACGTTTATATGCTTCACCTGAAATCACACAAATAAAATTGATATCAGTCATGATGAGTATATGAAATTTATATTTATCTATCTCTCTTCCCCCATCTCCCTTTCTTTCCTCTCTTTCTGCTATTGTTCTTATTTTTTATTTTAAAAAACACGACACATTTCGTTAAACTTCTCTCAGCCTAATACAAATTTTAAAAACATGTATCAGAACATACTAAATGTGTAGGGCTGCCAATTGTACATTTAATTAAATCCCTTTCCTCCTCTCCCCCAACCCGCATCCCCATGTCCAGGTGTGTCTTGCCCTAACCCCGCTACTCTAACCATCAGGTGATACCAGACATGAAACAACGCCGCCCAGACGCCTGCCTGCCACTACTGGTATAGACCCCACGCAGGCTACCAGTTCCTGTCCTCCTACCACCTTACACCTACCCGCGTCCGTATGGCGTCGGCAGGTAACAATGGTACGGCACACCTTGTCATGGAGGTTACAGATTTATCAGTTTGCTATGAATACGGTTGAATAATTCATTTGATGTTTAACTTCATAAATAATGAATAACTATTGAAGCTTAGCAATCATGAATTGTTCACAAGTTCAAAAGTTCACTATACAATATTTTATTTCTCTACTTCGCTCCTTCTCCTCTCACTTTCTCTTTCTCTTTCTAATCTTTTCTTCCTCTTCCCTCTCTCCATCCTCCCTCTCCCTATTTCTCCTCCCGCGCCACCTTTCTTTCTCGCCTCTTTCCCATACAGCCCCCCCCCCGCCCCCCCCCCTCACACACACCTCTCGCTCCCTCTATCTACCCCCTCCCCACATACACCACAATTACCATCCCCATACAATATACAAACCTTTGACCACCAACTCCTGAAGAAGGGCAAGTCGAAGAAAGCTCGAGAATACTGAATAAAACAACAAGATCAAGTTTATCATGCTCTCTGGATCATTACATCATTAGCTATCATTTAAACAAGCCAGCCTCCCCGATATACAGCGAGCCCTCCTCCCTATACAAACCTATCGTTTCTTCCTCTTCTTTCTCTCTCATCTCTTCACTTTCTCTCCCTTTCCCCTCCCCCTCTTTCGCCTCCCTCGACCCCATTTCTCTTCTCTTGGTTGAGAGCCCCAGCGGGTCCGTTTTATTACTATAAGTGTATACATTCTAACATTATACGGATTACAATGAATGAATACTTTTTATTTTTGTACTTATCAGAGCAAACATGATACTCCTTTCTCTTCTCCCTGTCTCTCTCCCCCCCCCCCCCCTCTCTCTCTCTCTCTCGCTCTCTCTGCTATATACCACTCGCCCCACCCCCACTACCACACACCACTTTCAGTTCATCCCACACAATACAAACGCTAATATCATATATGCACCCACTCCACAACAACCGTCAAACACCTATCGATGAATAGAAAACCGATGAATAATGGTCCCATGACAATCTGATTTATATCAATTTAGATTTTTTACTAAACTTAATTTAATTCAAACTTCACAGTTCGTGCTAATAGGGCATTAGCTCGCAGCACGGTTTGACAACTTTCTAAAGAATAAAATGTTCATTTTTCATGAATTGACTTCGCATATTGGCAGCTGGGTATTGAAATTATTTTATTTTATTTTTTCTCGTGACTAATTTTAATCTTTCTAGCACAATCCCAGAGCTTGAGAGCATGAGAGCGATATGCATCGATGCACGTCATCGCACGAGCAGAAGTTATTTTTTTATTAAAAAAATATTTGCATGAAATATGAGCGATCGGATGGAAGGGATATTTGTTATTTGATGGGTTTTTGTCTGTGGAACTTAGTTTCAGTTTAGTGAATCCATGAGATGTTGAAAATGTGAGGATGGGTGATAAAGTGAATTGTGTGTGTGTGGGGGGGGGGGGGGGTGCAGGTTAATAATGGAGAGAGAGAGATAGGAGCAGAAGGAGGAGGAGGGAAAGAAAGAGGTGGCGAAGGAAGAGGAGAAAGGGGATGAGGAGGCGGAGAGGGAACAGAGAGGTGTAGGAGGAGGAGGAGGAGGAGGAGGGGTGAAAGAGATAGTGATGGAGGAAGTGGGAGGAGGATGTGCAGGAGGCGGAGAAAGAAGAGAGGGAGAGAGAGAGAAAGGGGTAAGCCAAAAAGCATGAAGAGAACGCCGGAGAGAACATGAGTACTATGTAATGCCTACTACATGCTGGTCACACCTCACTACACCTCCCCCCCCCCCCCACCCCCACCCCCACCCCCAGTCACAGCTCCCTGCACACAGCCACAGCCAGGTGCTACACTCTGATAACAAATCTCTCCCGCACACTCACAAATTATTTCCATCACTTACGTGCACTTCTGTCATTCCCCTCCAGGCCCGGCAGGTTTTTGGTTGCTTACATCTCTCGATCTCCCTCCATTCCCTCTCCCTCCCCCTGTCTTTTTCTCTGTCTGTCTCTCTGAGACTCCGCTCTGTCTCTTTCCCTCTCTCCTCCCCTACTTCTCCCTATCTCTGCCTCCCCCTCCTTTAGCTTCCTTTCTCTCTCTCTTTCTCTCTCTCTCTCTCTCCTGCTTCTCCCCGACCCTCTCCCTACTCTCATACACATGTTCGGTTTCGATTACCCACAGATACATCCTTCCAAAAACAACTTTTCTCTAAAGTGTCCACTTCACTGCACATACCCCAAACAAACCCCAAACAAGTGGACAGATGGTCCAGTGTGTCCATCCAATACCCACCGCCCAGCCCTAACTAAGCTACAACATGGGGCTGGACCGGGGCCAATTTGCTTTTGCCAAAATGTATGAGCTCTAAAAAACAAGAATGCGCGAGTGACAATAGTGGACAACTTTAATCTAGATCATCAAAGTTACAACTTTGGTGCCAGAATAATATTATTTTACCTAATTAATGGGTTGCCTCTATCATAGTGATTTGCGGCAAGGTGATTGAAAAGGGGTGAAAATGTGTTATTGCCTTTTCTATTAGCTGAAGGCCAACGTTACTCAACATTCTAATTATTCAGCTTTAAATTATTTTCTTCCATCAGGTATTTTTTTGTAACAATAATTGTTTAAAACACGAAACATGTAACTTTTAAGGGTTTTTTTTGCGCTTTGATATGTTTGTAACGAGAAAATATTTAAAAGCTAGGCAAAGTCACTTTTATTAAGGTAGTAAGGTTTTCTAGGTTGAAAACACACCTATTGTATTTGCCTGTTTCCATTTCTAATAAAATGAGAAAATATACCATGCGGCGGGAGACAAGAAACGGTACTATTTGGCGTGGCCTGATAGAGACAGCTGTGAAGGGTTATACGTGTAACGTTGGTGACAGATTGGTGCCACTCGTCCTATTAAACACAACCACCCCTCAACCACGCATCACTTTATTACATCTTTCTAAAATAGATAAAAAATAAATAATCACACACCCTTTAATCTGGCTGTTGGGTGATGGGGATACTGACGATCCTGTGTGGGTGCGGGGTGGGGGGGGGGGGGACAAAGGGGGGTTATAAAGGGGTTGACGGTTGGGGAATTGTGTAGGTGTATTTTGGTATAAAGACCTAGGACCTAAAATATTTCCCTCCAGTCTCACCTTAGTTAGGTGAAACTGGAGGGAATTCATTTTCTAACAAATATTTTGATACTATGGTTATCCTTGACCAGGGGTTGGGTGAGAGTAAGGGGAAATTCTGGGTGAAAGGTGTAGCTTGGGAAAAGGTAAAATTATAGGGACCATTATTTGAGCCCATGTTTATTTTAATCAACTATTATGATTATTAGTCTTAATGAATAACAGTAAGGGTTAGTAGTGAGGTTGAGAGGTATGAGGATGTCTGAGAGGGGGCGAACAGATAAAGCATTTGTGATATCACATCTTTTAATCCCTATAGTATAGATCTGCATTAATTTATTTTTTAAAGAAAAAAAAACGACATATATTATAGAGAACATTGCAATGTTTTAGAACATTTTCAAATGTAGCATCAATCTATATTAAGTATCCCTCCCCCACCAGCTTGAAACCCCTCATCAGATTGAAAACACAATTCAACCTGCCAGGGAGAACACAAAAATGGGGGGGGGGTCGAGGTTGGGGGTGGTGTGGTTGGGGGTTGACAAGCAGAGCGGGTAATAGCGTGCAAGATTTCACCCCTTTATAAAGAGATAACGCCGCTGTCATGGTGACAATTGATTACCCATTCCTGATTAGGACGTCAGACTCATTTGAAAAGATTTTTTTTTTAATTTCTGAAGTATGGTTTTCAGCGATATCTGATTTTCTATTTAGAAATACACAATTGAATTGAATTTGGACATGCGGTCATTTTAATTTGAAACGTTTTTCGATTAACGAATTTACACAAAAAAACCATTTTATTTTGATTTATTTTCTCACAGAAGAAAAATAAAATTAAAACAAGCCCAGCGCGTGTACAGAAATTATAGAAAGTGTTTCTTTTATTACCATTGCATTTGATAAGCAGGAATGACTTATGGGTGATGGGTCCGCGTCAGAAAATAAACAATCGGCAGCTCGATCTACACATTTAGTAAATTAGGCTGAACATAAAATACTAGGTATCTGAGCATATTTCGTATTGCGCTGATTAAAAAGAGTGTTTAGATTTGTTGAACTGTATTTTTACCCTCATTTGTGTCTTAAATTTGGGGCTATTTGAGAAGATTGGTGAAGGAGAATTGTACATTTTCTGTCACCCTTATGTTTGCTTGAATGGACTGTTTATTCTAAGAAAGCTGACAGGGTAGTGTAGGAATGGGAGCAGTAGAGACAGACATGGCTCTTTTCAAACAGAAATCTTGGTCATTTTAGGCAAACATACCTCCACAGGTGTGTATGGTCATATTGAGCATATAATGTGGACATGGATATGAGAAGGGTGTAGGGGGAGGGAGGGAGGGATGTAAAAAATAAGATCCAATTGTAAAACTGATTGGAGTAGGAACATTTATCCAAATACGAGAGAGAGACGATGGAGGTGAAATCAAAGAAAGAAAAGCATTACAACTTCATGAATAAACAGAGCAATACATCAACCAGGCAACATACAATATCCCTTCTTTCTAGGAATCCCTCAGAATAAAAGTTCGGAGGTTGCTTTCGACAAATACAATTGGTAAATTTTAAGGTGACAGGCGCCCTTGAATGCCCAAACATTAACAAACAAATCCCCTCCAACTAAATGGTTCAGTGTCTAGTATAGAATGTAGAGAAGGTGCGCCTTATTGGCCAAAGATTCATATCAGTTCCACATTCAGGGGTTATATTGTGCTGTCAAATAATCTGTGTGTGCGTGTCAATGGGTGGGATAGGGATGGGGAGGAGAGGAAGACAGGGGGGAGAAAGAGAGGGAGAGACGAGAGAGGGTGAGACAAATGGGGAGAGAGGAGGAGGGAGAGAGAGGGGAGAGAGAGAAAGGAGAGAGAGAGGGGAGGAGAGAGAGGAGGGAGAGAGAGGGGAGAGAGAGGAGGGAGAGGGACAGAGAGAGGAGAGAGAGGAGACAGTGAGTGAGGGAGTGATGGTTCCGCGAGAGGATAGAGCTGAGAGAGGGCACAATGAAAAATGTCAACTATTACGAGATTGCTACTGTTTATATTATTTCAAAAAATAAATCATTCGGGCACCACAAAAGGAAAGAGTCGGAGAGTACGAGAGGGAAGAGACTGTGTTAGATATACTCCAATTACTAATTAATTCCAACGCCTAATCACGAATCAGAATTTTTTTAAAAAAATAATCGAGTGAACGATAACAGTTACAAAACTTAATGAAATCCAAATTTGAAAGCCAATCTCCATACCAAGTGAATCCCATCAACCTTCACTTTAGACGTGCACAAGGTCACCAAAGGTTACGCAGGTAGAACCTGCAAGAAACTTCTTTATTGTTCTTTCAAAACTAATTTCCGCAGTAATCCAATTTCTGTAATCAATTTCACAAAATGAGCCGTACACACGTTGGTAACATGATAAGACCACGTAGACGCCGTCTAATACATTTTCTTTAATTTTTTTTTCATTTTGTTGTAATTTTTCTGTCAGATATTGGACCCTACTTTGGGTATGAACGCTTTCTGACGTCAGAACTACTTCGTTCCTCGACCAAGAATTAAATTGATATTTCTATTTTTGATTATGTTTTTCTTTGTTCTTTTTCCTTTTAATAATAACACCCCACCGATCGGGTGAAAGGAAAAAAAACTTTTTAGAAACTTTATATCTGACATGTACATCTATTTTGAGCGTTTGAAGACTTAACATGTTCTATGTTTGACTTTTGAGGTGGAATTTTTTTTCTTGACTGTCTGGCCTTTTATGCCTGACCTGATTGTCTCGGGAATATATAGCATTTGATTTGATTTGAAAAGTATTTTTTTCAGGATATGAATTACGAAAAGTACTATTTAATATTTTCATCACTACTTGAAGCATTTTACATGATGTTAAATTACAACGATATACAGCGATTACAGTGACATAATAGTGACAATGTATGAACATTAATCTGTCAATTCTACCGATTTATTTAATGCTATATTCAGTCAGGTCCAGACCGCCACATTCCTCGTTTCCACATCCAGCGATAAGCTTAACCACAAGACTAAGACTAAGGCTAAAAGTGTTAATGACCCCTAAAACTTAGGGGTCCAAAACTGCCTTCTGAACCTGACTGTATTTTTAACAATGCCCTATCATTTGACATATCTTATAGAAATGATAACGAGGTGATTTTGCAAACTTTTTATCTGAACTGGATTATATTTGGATTGTGGTACTACAAACTTAAAAAAAAGTATAATAAAAAATATTTATAAGGCAAAGTGTTTCGAATTATTGTTTAGAGGTTCGTGTTTTTCACTTCTCTCGGGTGAGGGCGCTTCTCTAAGCTGACACTTGGCAATATGCCAAGATTCTGGTGTGTCACCATAGAGAGGTCGTCATGGAAACCCAGGGTTGTCATGACGACCAGGTGTTGATACCAGCACCCCATCACAAGCTAAACATGCCATTTCCTAATCAGTTTTACCGTCACATCACACCCGCTGGCAACAGAAAAAAAGAATGAATACCTGAGGGTATAACTTTTACCTAGAAACCTTTGCAAGAAAAGTTGGCGTAAAAAAATCGGAAAATTGTTGGTAAAAAACTGTTACTAAGGTTACATATTGAGGTATAAATATTGATAGAATATAATACTATAATACATGGTCAATCGCAAATATCCATACCATTTCTTGATCAGTTTCACTTCTTCATCCCACTCCCAGGGGAAAAAAGACTATTCCAAGGAATGACTTTCTCCTAAAGATCTGTGATAGACAATCGGGCATAAAACAGAAAAATATAGTATAAGGGTTGGTCTCACACCTCGCCTCGACTCTCACCATAAAACAGAACAATAGTCTATAATTCTTACCAGTAGATTTCCACGAATAGATTTCCAAGTTTTACTTTCATTGGTTTCCATTGATTGTCCATAAAATAGTGATTAGAGGAATTCCCCGATGTCATTTTTAAAAAATGATTAAACACTGATTAACCGCAAAACTTGACGATATTAAATTGAATCATGAAATTGTAAATGGACGGAGTTGAAGTATGACACATTGCCATACTTCTCTTTTGTTTTTGTTAGATTTGTTATCAAAGGATAACTGATAGCTTCGTGGGGGGTCCTCTAATTAAAAAATCCGATTCCTGATATGCTGTGTAACAAGGGTACAGTAGAAACAGGGCGGTCTGAGAAGCGTTGGATGGGTAGAGAGAAAGAGAGAGGGGCAGAGAGGGGGGGAGAAAGAGAGGAGAGGAAGAGAGAAGAGAGGAGAGGAGAGAGCAAGGAAGAGAGAGGGAGAGAGGGAGAGAGGGAGAGAGAGGGAGAGAGAGGGAGAGAGAGGGGGAGGGAGAGGGCGGGAGAGTCGAGAGAGGGGGTGAGAGAGGTAGATAGAGAGGAGAGGAAGACACGGATAGAGGAAGCAGAGGGAGAAAGAGGAGAGAGGGGGTGAAGATTGAGAGAAAGGAAGGATAGAGATCGATAGGAGAGGAGGGAGAGATAAAAGTAGGAATGAGACACAGAATTAATAGCAAGATTCATTTTGCGAGAGGGCTACTATAGGACACTGCAAGTACATTCCTAGTTAACTATCCTAAATAAAGTAAATAACAAAATAAAAACAATTATACAAATTTTACTATTTAGGAACATATTCCTCGTTGAATAATGAATACCTACACACCTTATTAAGGAATCCAATCTTGCCATTTAAACCGTTAACAAATCTTCTTTTAGAATCATTTTACAGTGTAAAGAGAAGTACAATAACATGAGCGAATATGAGGTTGGCAAGGGACAAGTTGAGTAATTGTTGCTATGGCATTGTCATGGAAACATGCGCACGCATCATGTCATTCACTAATTATATCACATCTGCCTTTCACCCCTATCATCGCCCATGGCACATGCTGATTACAAGATTACAACATGATAAAAATGCATTAAACGCCCAAAATTCTTTCATCAAAATTGATATTAAAAGTTAAAAGGAAAACTAAAGAGATTCTCAATGATAATCTGTTAAGAAAAATCGTTAACATGTGAAAAATGCATAAAGTCAACGAAAAGTATGAGCCATAAACTTATGTAAAAATTATTTAAATTGAACGTATTTGATATAAATAATAATAGGTAAGAAATTATTTTACAGAGAAATTTGTAATTCATATATAGATAATGTAGTTTCTTTTCATTATGTACCGATAAAATACATTTCGCATGGCAATCATTACATCATATCATATAGATCATAACACTTGTTATTTTGAGATCTCACCAGTGATAAAAATCTGTCACCCAAAATGAAAAAATTGCTGATCACGCAAATTACTAATTACCAACATTAATCTGATCCCGTTGCACAATAGCATATGCTTATCAGTATTCAATCACCAGCAAATTTAGGAGATTATTTATTCAAAATTGCATTCTCTTTCCAGTTTTGGGTCATAATAATTGTCATCATTATAAGATAATTACTTAACATGAAAAGGCTCTAAATGTCCCGAGCATGCGAGATAGAGATATAATTATCAACTGATTAAATCAATAAGTGATGTAAAATTATATAATTAGGCCTCTACCTTTCGAGTTAGTGGTGATTTACAACGCTAAAATTCTTCCGTCAAAAAATGATTTTTTAAAATATTGTGATCTATTCATTCCCGACCCCATCCAAAGGTCACTGAGATAGAATATTAAAAGATGTTGTCCAGTTCTCCCTGCTGTAAAATATCATTATCTTCCAAATTATTCATTTTGGTGACCGGCCGGAATCCCACTTTTGTCAATCTGACTCTCTATGATCTTCTCAAACTTTGGTAATCCTCAATGAAATTCTAAATGTTGGGATATGGCACCGGCTAGCTAGAAGAGGTCAGCTAATTGCAATATAGGTCTTTTTAACCCTAGATTGCCACAGTAGATCAGGAGTAAACAGAATCAAAAGAGATTTGAGGAAAGGCCATGATTTGATGAATAAGTCAAGGAAATATATATATTTCTCTTCATTTTCGTTATTGGCATCATCCGCTGTACAGCACTTCTGATCAATGAACACAAATCGAGAAAAAGAATTTTTGTTCGCTATAGCTGGGAATGCAATATCAAAAAGGAATTTTTTTCATCTAAGAAATATATACAAATTTCCTTGTATTCCAACCACTATTATAACAGGCTTTTTATTTATGTATAAATGGAAAAATCATTTTTGTCTAAAAAAACAAACTCCGAAAGAGCTCAAAATAGTTTCACAATAGACCTTTATCCAGATACGACATCTGACTTCCTTTGATGTAAGCCGTTTGTTAAAATTGAAATTTTTAAAGACATTTCTCACAAAACAATGAATCATAAAAAGAAAGTTAGGGATAAAATCTCGCCCAAAGAATTTATTTCATAAGAAAATTGAGCTCAAAATATACTAAAACTATTTATTGTCCAGGTACGACGACTGACGTCCTTTGATGTAAGTGTTATTTAAAGTCGAATTTTATTGAAAACATTTATTAAAGAAATACAACCATGAACCATAGACTCAGAATCATCAATAACTTCTTCTCATATCACGCAAACTTTGAAGTCACAAAACAATTTAGCGAAGATAAAAGAGCATCATAGGTAACTTTGAAATATGAAAGGTAAAAAAAGACCAGAATTTATGGCTGTGTGGTTGCTAGGTCATGTAAGCATGGTAATTGTTGACGTAAAGTGGGGATATACATGGTTGACAGACGTTGTGACACGTGCAGTGGACGTGCACACGTACGTACAGGCAGGGAAGTATATAAATCACATAAATTACTGTAATATAGAGAGTGTGAGTGATTGACAGGGAACAAAACAGTGGGGAGTACTAGCGGGGCGGGGGGGGGGGCGTGATTAACATGTAATATGTTATAAATACATTTCAATATATATATATCGCTCTTTTTGTCAATTGTGTGTCCCCCCTCCCCCTTACAGTCCGTTCCTGTCTTCCTCTCTCTCTCTCTCACTCTCTCTCCCTTTCTCTTTCTCTCACTCTCTAGCCCTCACCTTTCTCTCTCGCTCAACCTCTCCCTATCCTCTGCTGTCTCTCTACTCTCTCTCTCGAGCCTCGCTCTCTTCTTACTCCCACACTCTTTCCTCTGTCCTCATTTCTCCTTCCCCCTCTTTCTATCTTCTTTCTCTCCCTCTCCCCCTTTTCCTCGATAATTTTATTAATTCAATTAATAACTCAACATATATGTGTTCTTTGTGAACGTCATTTTCTTTATTTGTAACAACCAATTCCATAGAAAATAAAGGATATAACTTACTTACCTCAAAAACACTCATCACAACATTTGGGAAATGCAAAAACCTCACCTGAAACATAAGCAAAAATAATAAACAATTTGTATAATAATTATTTGATACAGAAGTTGTGAGATCATTCTTAATATTTGATGACATATGTATATTTTGTCATATATATCAAGTAAGAGACTCATAATAATCCAAGCTAGGTTTCTCTCGTGATACAAATTAAGGATTTTCAAAACCAGGAATGTAGACTTTCAATGGCGTAAACACAAGACATATAATACTTAATAGAATTTTTTTTTTGACTTGCATGGTAGTTCTAGAGCTGTTCACCTGGTCTCTCGCATAGAAAGACATAATACTTAATAGAGCAATTATTTGTTTGTGGTTTTTATGTCTGTTTCTTTTTCAATTCATTTTTGTCCAGGAAGGCAGCAAGTTGTACGAGTTACAATTTTCAAGGCTTTTCAAGGCATGTGTGCAAAATTCAAGCAATTCCAAGGCCTTGAAAATGATAAATAAAATTCAAGGACTTTCTAGGGATGTCAAGGGGTTTTAAGGCCATAGTAGTAACCTGTTAACCCGAATATATCAGTATCGATATTTATTTCACTACACCACTTCGGGTACTCTTAGGGGATTAAATGGTAAGCTTGCAAATTATTTAAGGGACAAACCGTCAGAAAATGTACAATTGGTCTTCACCAATCCTCCCAAATAACCCACATTTAAGACAAAAACGACGTTCAAAACTCCCTTCAACATAACCGGTCAGATTGTTTATATCCAGGCAATATCAAATATACCCAGATATACCGATAGTTATCATTTTCAGCCTAATTTAGCAGAATGTACTTAATGTGTAGAGCTGCCGATTGTACATTTTCTGACGAGCTGAAATTTATACAGGGATTTCTCTGGCCTGGACTTCGCACATGAAATCGCACATGATGTGACCGAGTGCAGTTTTTCCAGAAAAACAATGATATTTCTACTTCGTTAAAATATTAAATCATTTTGGATATGACGTGTAAATATTTTATATTGTGTATGGAGCAACGAAGTCCCATATTTATCAGATATTGCAGAGCGAACCCTGAATTTATAAATATAGAAAGCCAAGATTTTGGTAAAGAGAAATAAGTACATGGTACGTATTAACGTATGAATGGAGCGATGTGGTTAGAGGAAGGAAAGGAGAGGACATACATGTATATAGGGCTATTAGATAGAGGGTCAATGTATGGCCTAGGGGAGGCGAGGGAGTGGGGAGGGAGGGAGGCGGAGGTGTATGAATATATGAAGATATAGGGAATGAAAGGTCAAGGATGAAGGGAAGAGAAATAGCTAGGCTGAAGGGCAGCAGTTAGAAGTCGGTACAAAGACAAGGAGAAAAGGAGGTGAAAGAGGAGGAAGAGGTGGAAGAGAAGAGTAGGAAGGGGTGGAGGGAGAGATAGAGGAGAAGGAAGAAATTGGGGATGAGAAACAGGTAGAGGGTTTTTGAAGTGGAAGATGAGGTGGAGGAGAGGCGGGGGAGAGGTACTAGATGAGGTGGTGGAGGAGGGAGAGGAGGAGGAGGTGGAGGAGGTGGAGGAGGAGGTAGAGGAGATCGGTGAGTAGGTGGAGGAAGAGTAAAGGAGGAGGAAGAGGTACAGGAGGAGGAAAAGGGGGAGGTGGAGGAAGAGGTACATGCAGAGGAGGAGGAGAAAGAGGTAGAGGAGGAGGTGTAAGAAGAGGAGGAGATGATGAGGAGGAGGAGGAGGGAAGAGAGGAAGGTTGTTGGAAAGATGGTGTTAATACAGAAAAATACATGTGAGAGACATTTCATGATAGTGTACGGGAAGGCAGATGTACAGTTATTGTTATCATGAGATGACCCTGTGAGATGACCTCCTCATAGGCTTCATACACACAACATACATGCTCAAATAGGGATAATTGTGTGTGTGTGTGTGGGGGGCAGAGATGAAAGGGGGAGAGAGAGGGGAGAAAGAGAAAGAGAGACCGTGAGAGAAAGGGGGATAGAGAGCAAGAGAGAGAGATAGGGGGAATAGAGAGCAAGATAGAGAAACAGCAAGAGAAAGGAGAGAGAAGATAGACAGGGAGGAGAGGGAGAGGGAGGAAAGAGAGGAAGTAGAGATAAGAGGAGAGGAGGGTGAGAATTAGGAGCGGTAGAGGTAGAGAGAAGACAGTGAGGTGGGAGATTAGAGAGAAAGTGAGAGAGAGGCATGGATCGAGAGGAGGCAGAGTCCGACGGAAAACAGGGATATATATGATAGCAGAGGCAGGACAGAGAAGGCAGGAACCATTTCATTTAGACACAAGAGCGTTGGCTATATACTGGTAGTGTTAGAATAGTTAATAAAAGGGTGACAGAAGGACAGGGTTGGGGTAATGGGGTGGTTAGCATGTGAACACGGAATTATGACTTCTCTACAGCGCAGGTGGGACGCCAGGGTTCAAAGGTCAAAAGGTAAAGGGGGCAATCAATGATGGGGAAATATGGTGGTCCATTTCTCTCAATTTCAATTTTTCTCATATGCTCCATAATATACCTAAATATACTTTAGGTGAATAGCCTAATTACCCCCCCCCCACCCCCCACCCCACCATTGTAGGGACAACTATTTGCAGAAAATAAAATACAAAATAATTGTATTTCCGTATAGAACGATTGATATCTGACTCTTTCTGAGTGAAATAACGAGTAAAATACTTTTGAACAAGGAAGGTGTGCGCAATAATGATTGTACCGTATCAGATAGGTTCTAAGTAATTTAGTTCAATGTATGAAATACATGATTATTATATTATAGACTCGTGTGTGAATAACCTAACACCTTCACACTTCTCCCGCACACTCCCACCCCACCCCACTACACACACATATGGGTCAGGGCGTCATACAAATGTACAATCCTCTCAAATAACTCAAATTTAAGAAGAAAATAAGGTTGTACGTACATTTGAATTGGATTGAAATATTCTTTATTTGTCCAGCTTTAAGGATCAACACGATATCAAATATACCCAGATAAACCAAGTATTTATATTTTTCAGTCATATTTGGCAGAATTGTCTAAATAAGTAGAGCTACCAATTGTACATTGATGATTGTACGACAAATCGACCCTTATATATATATATCCATTGTTGTATGTGGGCATGATTGACTGAGGGGTGGTGGTGGTGGCATATCTCTACCAGAATCAGGTGTCAGCGTCCATGGCGCGTCCAGGTGTGACTATTGGTATGTAACCATGACACCTGGCACTATACATTATCTATGTATACATCTATACCAGTACATAACCTTGCAGTGATAAGCTTTTGGTATAATATTGATATTGGGCACAAACAGGAATACCTGATAACAAAAATGTTTCAGATGCCTATACTTTTGTGTCAGATTAAAGTTAGAATAAAGGATTTATCAATCAAGCTCTACTAGGGTCAATATTATATCAATACTACATTTATTTATCTATGACATTATTTTGCTTTTTTAGCATACATCCATGCCGTGATAAAACATTGAAATCATCACAATAAGCAACTGATGTAATTTACATAAATTGAAAACGGAACACAAGAGAAGGGAAAGGCCTAAGGGACAGAAAGAACCTGGCACAGCACAAGTAAAATAGCCCATGTCAGAGAACAGAAAGGCAAAGGAGGAGGCAGAGGAGAAATGAAATGACATTTTGAAATAGTGATAATTATATCATTGTTTTAGATGAGAGAGACTAACGAGGGGTGTGGAGAATAAACTATGGAATATAATTTACATTTAAATATTATCCTGATAATGATAAAAATGATTGAAATCATAAAAAAATTATTTTATTCGGGTGTTATTAAAAAGTAGTCTCGATCTTTCGACCGCTTTTTGTTCTACCCTGAGTATGTAACTATTTCATTATTATAATAAACAACTTGTATATTTGCATATATACTATTAGAGATGGAACGAGAGAGAAGTGGAAGACAGAAAAGTAAGTTAAAATATATTATAGCCGAGCCTGAAGGGACAGAGCGGACTTGGTCGCGGAACACAAATAAAAGCCCATGTCAAAGAAGAACAAAAAGAAAACTTGGCTACAACACCATGACAACTCAGACGTCGTGAGCTGACGTACAGACGTGAGACGTCCTGTGACCTGGATACATGTGTCAAGGTCATTTCGAGACAGCTGACCTTTGCCCCCAAGCTACGGCCGCAAGCCCCAAGGGGGCGCCTCGAGCAGTTCTCATATACTTACATACAGCACCTATCGGGCAGGTCATGAACTAAACATGGGGGCATATGGGAAAATTTGTAAATTTTAGAAAAGAAGTATTTTAGAGGTTTTTAAAGGAGTGTAATGTGTGTGTTCCCATAAGGGTATTTGGAAATGTAGAGTTATGCGGGTTAGTGCGCATGACAGCCGCAAAGGATCATTAGATATTATTCTCTGGAGACAAAGTAAATATAATGTATATTATGTAAAATAGATATATATTGAACAAAAGATTCCTATGCTCAAAGAACTGACTCCATTGTCCAACTATGCATCAGTAAATCAACAGAAGTTACTATTGTTCAGAATCTTTACCAAGGCAGTGTATGCAAAGCAATACCTAGACTCAAACCTTGGCTTTACAAAAAATAGTTTTGGATGCTAATTCATCTTAGGAAAAAGCGCAAGTTTATATTAGCTAAAACCTCATGTCACTATTCCAGAGACCTTAGCTAATTTACAACTTTGGTTTTGATATTGGCTTAAACATATATCACTTAAATAGCTAATTTACAATTTTGGTTTGGGGTTTGAATCTGATCTGAAGTACTAATAGAATTCCATGATAATATATTTCATTCTTAGTCTCTCTACAATAAGTAATTACATCGATCAATTTGTAATTTAGTTTCATTCCTGTAATTCTTTTTCAGCTGTGAGTGTTAAGAAGGCAACACGTGAAAACAGCCAAAATGCAGCTACGAGTCTTTTTGCAATGGTTTAAAATGTACTTTGACCATAAATGCAATACAATTTAAAAACAATTATAAGGAAGGAGGGTTGAGAGATAAGAATATTTTCACTTCAAGGAAGAATGAATTTTGTGAATTTTGAACTCAAGTAAAGTTTTTTTTATTTGATGAAGTGTCAACATAATTTCTAATATGGTTACATTACAAAAATACGCTATATCCATCATGGACGTTTTCGAGCGACGCCTTATTGAGCTCACAATCAATGGTGAACTAGCGAGGTTAACGTGTATCGACCTGGCTATACACAAATTAGATGTATGCATGAAACTCTCTCATTCTCTGAAACTAGTTGTAATTTTCACTGTTTTTAAAAATTATCAAATAATTACGACCATTACATAGTGAAGTCATAGTAGATGTGCCATGGTCCACAGCGATCTGCCTCTTAATATAAACCTTTTCATAAATTTAACATATAATATATATAACTATATTTCCCTGAATTAAACGGTTTATCCAGAAAAAGACCACTAATAATAATAGTTTTTCCTAATAACTAATGGGAACATTAAATAATAGATGTTCCATGGCTCCTTGAAACTTTCAATACTCAATACAGAAAACATCTAAAATTAATATTTTGAATAAAACTTGTTCAGAAAAAAGATTATGAAAACAATTAATTAAAATTAGCAAAATTAATGATAGATGTTCCGGTCCCTTGTAATTTCCCACTTTATTTCTAATATGATAACAAAAAAAGAATAACAGTTCTGACTAAAAATAGTCATTAAAAAGCCAGTTACAAGTCTAGTAGATGTACCTCCTTGTAAGAACACACAAAGAGACGCCTTGAAGTGTCATCCATTTAACACTTTAAATCCATTTAACCCTTTTACCACGCATGCACACATGAAATAAATCTGTATAAGGACCTGCGACAACTCTAACCTTATACCTGGCAACACCAGATACAAGTAAAACACGATCCAACATGGACATATTTTTGGCAGACAAAATAAGATATTCATCATTTTTTTGAGAACAATAAATCTAAAATTATTTTCTTTTAGTAATTGGGAGCAGCCAGGATTCAGCTCTCGAGTGCACCACATCCATGTTTTTATCAAACCACGTGGTGATCATGTGACCAGAATATCATGTATACTAATGACACCAAAATCCTGGCAGCGTGCCAAATTAAGGACCATCGGAGCTAGAGGTAAACAAGTTACTAAGGAGTTTCCAAGGCAACCTAAGAGTAATTACATTGATCGATCGGGCTGGAATTATTCAGACTTTCCTAGCAGGCCAAGATCTATTTAAATCTCAACCGGATATACTTGAATAAAAATGGCAACTGAACATGCGTAGTGAAATGTATCTTGGGAACTGTGGTTGCCTAGTTACTAAATTCTATGCTTTTAGCTGTTATATTTTAATAGATATTAAATGTGATATTTTATTAGATTTAAATTTAATTAATCCAATATGGAAGATGGATGGAAATTGTATTTCTATCTATGAATATTAAATGGGATATTTCATTAAAC
Source organism: Sthenelais limicola (assembly GCA_942159475.1). Taxonomy (NCBI): domain Eukaryota; kingdom Metazoa; phylum Annelida; class Polychaeta; order Phyllodocida; family Sigalionidae; genus Sthenelais; species Sthenelais limicola. Next base: position 60,660,108 of record OW804097.1, on the reverse strand, counting down.
GTAATAGGAATTCTAAAGAATCATTAAACTCATTCTCAAATTTCAAACTGGATATGCTCTGTAGTAATTTTTAGATATTCAATTTGAAGTTGTGACGGTTTTTAATGCAATTCTTAAGAATTATAGCACACACGATGAACGTTAGTTTTAAAAATAAAAATGTGCTGCCTCTAAAACTGAAATAGCAGCGATTAGATAATTGGTAAGAGACCTACAATCGAGAAGACCAACACTGATTTGTAAAATACATAAAGTCAACATAGAAACCTACAAGATTGAAAAAGCGAGTCTGACGATCCATTAACATCCATTTTAATAGCCTTTTAGACTGAAGCCTGAAGTTTATGGGGATATCTTTTCCTAACTTGGACAAGCAATTAGGAAATAAAATAGGGCAAAATACTGATAAGAGGAATATAATTACTTTACACTCGGGGCTAAATTGGTTTTTAAGATTGTGGCGATGTTATCTAGAGTTATTTTTTTAGTTGGAGAGAGAGAGAGGAGGAGGCTAAGTAAAGGGAAAGCGGAGAGGGACAGGGAGGGATTGTATGACAGTGAAAAAACTGTAACGAGATCTATGTAGGTTATGGTGTTGTAGCTCAAGGGAGGGGGAAAGGGGGTTATGATGGAGGAAGATGTATTTGATGGAGAGGAGCGAGAAGGGAAATGAAATGATGAGGTAAAAGGGGAAGAAGAGGGAGAGGAAGAGAGGAAGGTGGAGGAAGAGTAGGAGGATAGGGAAGAAAAAGAAGTGGGGGGAGGGGGAAGCGGAGGTGGGGGAAGAGGAGGAGGGGGAAGAGGAGGAGGGGGAAGAGGAAGAGGGGAGAAGGAGGGGAGGACAAGAAGGATAGGGAGGTGGAGAGGAGGAGAAGAAGGTGAGGAGAGAGGAGCCGGATAAGCAGGAGGAAGGGGAAGAGATGGAGGAGGAGGAGTAGAAGGTGAAGGATGGGGAGGAGGAGGTACAGATGGAGCAATACGGGGAGGAAGAAATAGAGAGAGAACGGCAAGAGAAGGTCGGGTTGGAAGGGAAGGGGGAGAGGATAGAGGAGAAGAGGAGAAGAGGAGAAGAGGGAGGGGAGCAAAGGAGGAAGAGCAGTACGTACAGAAGTAGAAGCAAGGCTGGAGATATTAAGCAAACCACAAAAGCCAAAAACAACTACAACCAGGCATCGGCTCCCGCTGCTTCTGATACTGCTACATTCATCGCTCCCAACTTTTAGTTGAAGACAAGAATTCCTCTCACGAGAGAACAAAAACTAGAGATTAAAAGGTAAAGTATTGAATTTCTACAGCTTTTAGCGCCTACCATCGGCCAACACGAACACTACTGATCCTGCCTGACACCCAGGCGAACACTAATATGGCGGACTTTGAAAGACAACTTGAAGAAAATGAAATCAATGGAAGACCAATTCTCACTAAGACCAAACTAATTTGTTTTAAAAGACAAAATCCGCAGACTGAGGAGTGGGAAGTGACTTGTCAAAGAGTGTTTCGGTGTCGGATTTTGTGCTCATTATCTTAAGCATGGATGGTGGAGTGGTGGTGGTGGTGGTGGTGGTGGTGGTGGTGAAGTTGGTGGTGGTGAGAGGGAGTGTGGATGAGCTGAGGAAACGACAGAGACAGGGAGAGAGAGGAGAGGACAGACCCAGATAAAGAAGGAGGGGAGAGCGGGAGAGAGACACACAGAGACGGGGACAGACAGAGACACACACAGAGACGGGGACAGACACAGTCAGACGGAACGACAGAGAGGGACAATAGAGGGACAATATAGAGGAATGGAGAGCTCTGAGAGAGAGGAAATAAGGGGGACACGTCTCTTATAGGGAGGAAAGGTACTGAGGTGAGAGGTGCGCAGGGGGAAAAGAGGGAGAGGAAATGGAAAACATCTATACATAGAATCTTAATAGTAAGAAGGATCGGAATATGACCAAAAGAGACACAAATATTATAGGTCTAGAATCCGAGCACTCCAACAAAACTCTAAGAAAAAACAGAAGACATATATGTCTAGCTTACAGAATCTCGGGTCTGAATCTCTGCCTTCGCTGGCAGAGGCAGAGGGACAGACAGGGGAATACCCACAAGTGGTGGTTATAGCGTGTAACCATGTAGGGATGAGATGTAGGGGATTGGATGGGGCAAGACAGGGGTAAGCCTTGCGTAGCTTATGCTTATGGTTCACTTGGTGCAGGGGTGGGGCAGGGGCAATAATGGGCTGTGGGGAGGGGTGGAGGGGGTAGAGGGTGTTTCTAGGGGGTGCAGAAGTCATGTCATATAGAGGTGTATGGAGAAGTCATAGGGGTTTAGGGAGAAGGGAGTGGAGAAGAAGAGGGTTAAAGGGGATTGGAAGACGATCGAAGGGTTGTAGAGTGGTAGGTTGAGTGTAGACATATGGATATGAGAGAGGGTTGTTATTCGTCAACATCATCCTCTTCTTATCCTTGTCATTCTCCTCCCCCTCTCTCTCCATCTCGACCTTCTCCTCCTCTTCCTTCTCCCCTTCCACCTCTTCTTATTCCTTCTCCTTTTCAACCTTCTCCTCCTATTCCCTTCCAACTCTTCTTCCTCGTCCTTCTCTCCGCTCAACTCTTCCTTCACCCGTTGGCCTCCTCCACCTTCTCCTCTACTTCTTCCTTTTCCCCTTCCTCCTTCATCTTATCTTCCTCCTCCACCTCTTTCTTCTCCTCCTCCTTTCCCTCTCCTCCCCCACCTCCTCCTAGCCTTCCCCCCCTTCCCCTTATGCCCTCCCTCCCTCCATATACCTACCCCATTTATGGCAGCATTATATCGTTTAGATGTTTTATACTGCAGCTAACCGCTCCTATCTCTCCTCGCCCCGCTTCGCTAGGACTAAATATTTGATGTGTGTAGGAGCGTAAGGGGAGATGGGGACTAATAGAATATATGTAGAACTGCACTATCAGGGAATCAAGACAAACATAAACACTTGTAATGCTCTGTAGAGTCACAATTGTTCCTGATTCACTATAGGCACTCTACCTAGAGCTTTGTTTGTTTGATCTCTGTTTGTCCCTTTCTGTGCCTCTTTCTGTACCTGAAGTTGCTTTATTCTCTCTTTCTGTTTCTGTCTCTCGCCACTCTTTCTGTTTCTGTCTCTTTCCTGTTTCCCCTCTCTCTCTCGCCCCTCTCTGTCTGTATTTTTGATCTCTTTAAGTCTTGTTATGTCTCTTTTTTCACCCCCCCCCACCTCCTTCCACCTCTCGAAGCCTCTTTCTGTTTCTGTCCGTCTCTCTCTCCTCTTTACTTTCTCCTCTCTCTGTGTAGGGGGAGGCCTACCTCTCTGCCCCTCTACCCCTCTCTCTCCGTCTCCAATTTTTTCCTTCTGCCTTCCCATTGCCTTGACTCTCTTTCCCTCAAATCTGTATATCTCCACTTTCGCTCCCCTCCCCCCCCCCCCGACACTCTCTTCTCTCTTCACACTCTCTCTCTCCACCCCACCTCCTCTTTGTACTTCGTTACCTCGCCCATTCCCCTATATCTCTGTCTCTTTCTCTCCCTCCTCCCTCTATCAGTCCATGTTTCTCTCAATATCCTTCATGCCCTGTCCCTAGCCCACCTCCCCACCCCCCGCATTCTCCTCACATACTTCGCGCCCACTCATCTCACTGTCCACCTCCTCCTCATTGCTATTCAGGCCCATGCAAGGCTACTGGTCAGTCTCCGGCCAGTAGACTAACTCCCCATTACTGGACCACTGACCACTGACCAGCCTCTCTACTCCTAAGGAACATATTCTACACACACTCTCTCCCTCTCCCTCTCTCTCTGAGTCTCCCTCTCTCTCTGAGTCTCCCTCTCTCCATTCTCTTCCTCCCTCTCTCCTCCACTCTTTCTCTCTCTCCATCCCTCTCTCTCTTCCTCTCCATCTCCCCCCCCCCCCTCTCTCTCCTTCCAAGCACTCTCTATACTTGTTCTTCCCCATCTCCTCTTTTTTTGTCACTTCTCTCTTCCTCCCTTTCCTTCTTTCTACTCACGCTCTATCTCCCTCTCCTTCTCCTCCCTTCTGTCTCCCCTATCCTCTCTGTGTCCCACTTTCTCATCCCCTTCCTCACCTACACCCACTCCTCAGCCCCTCTCCTTATACTTCTACCTATGTCACCCCACCCCTTTCCTCTCAATCTTTTCCCCCTCTCTTATATACTCATTCCCTCTCCTGTCTCCCACTCTCTGCCCTTCCCTCTCATTTCTTCCTTGTCTCTCTCCCGCTCCCCGGCCCCTTCTCCCTATACTTCTACCCAGTATCTCTCACCACATAGGCCCAATACTCCACCACAGCACTCACTCTTCTCTCCCTCCCTCCCCTTTTCTCGCTTTCTCTCCTCTCTACCTCTCCTCTCATCCTCCCATCACCTCTCCCCCTCTCATTTCTCTTTCATTCTCCCCTCCCCTCTCCTACTTCTCCTTTCTGTACCCCCACCCTCTTCTCTCCTGCACCCCGGCGCCGTCTCCCTATACTTCTACCCACTACCTCTAACCGCATGATATATACTCCACCCACAGCCGGGGGAAGCTGCGTACAAAGCTTGCAGGGATTGATACAGCTGGTAAGTACATGCTCGCAACATGGCCATGCCTCTCCTCCTTACACCCAGCCATATTCCACTGTATCCACACATTACAATGTAGAGGGTTGGGGAGGGGTGCTAGTGGCGGGAGATGTGGGGGGGGGGGGGGGGGGGGGGTAACTCCCTTCCCTCCTCCTCTCCACTTTGTATGCGGAAAAATAACGCACATGACGGTAATCAGTGCTATCTTTCCAGATCATAATGATATTTTTTGTAAGTTACAATAAGTATGTAATCGCCTTGGAAACCATGCCAAATTATACTTCTATGTTTCTCCTAGTTCTCTCCAACCACCCCTTCTCCTCCCTCTCCTCGTTTCTCGACCTCTGTCCCCAACCTTCCACCCACTATACCCCCATGCCTCTCTTCCCTCTCACTTTCCCCCTCCCTCCTCCCCATTTTCTCTCTCCCCTCTCCTACTGCTGTCTCTCCTATCTTTCCCTACCCCCTCCCCACCTCCTGATCCATGCCTAACACCCGGTACAGAAGCTTAGCTTACTTTACACCCAGCCCCATGTTTGTACGTCAACAAACCAACATGCCTCCCGCACACAAACATTCCTACACGCCCCCTCCCCTCCCATTCCCCCTTTAACTCTTTCCTCCATATATATATATTCTCAAAATGTGCACTCTTCTTCGGCTCTCGTCACTATCATTTTTACTCTCCTCTGTCTCTCCTCTTCCCTTTCACTAATCATGTCATTTCTCTTTCCTCCTTTCCCTTTCCCTCTTTCCTCTTCTTATTATACGGTGCATGCTAAAAGACCTTGCGTAGAAATATAATATTCTGAAACCCAATTTTTCAGAACCATGTAACCATTTTGAGTAGTCTCAAATAAAGAATTCATTCATTCATTCATTCCTCTCTTCTGTCTCTGTGTCCTTCTCTCCCTCCCACTCTTCTCTCTCAATATATCACCCTATTTTTATGTCTCCCCCCCCCCCTTTCTCTCCTGATTCCGTCATCTCTCCCCTGTCCACTCTGTATATATGTGTCTCTCCTCTCTTCCCCATTTCAATTGCTCCCGTCTCTAATCTCTGTCTACTCCTCCACCACCCCACACCACCATATCTACCTCCCTCTCTCCTCCCCATCACCACTTCCGGTTCCCCTGACATGCGCCCTCCTCACGCCTATATGCACACGACCCTAATTTTGAGCTTATTTTCCTTTCCACAAAAACTACTTTGTCCGCAGAACCCACCCTCCTGGAAAATGATATTATTCCCAGCACTGGTCACTGAGCATGTCCCACCCACCCTCCCCCTATAGCCTCTACTCCTCTACTACTGCCACACACACACTACTACCTGAAGCCTTGCTAAAGGAGGAGGTGTGGGGTACTTTCCCACTTCTCTTCGCTGGATCCCAACACAATCAGACGCAATATTTCATATAACTAAATTCTCTATCCCCCTTTCTCTTTCAGTCTCTCAATCCCTCTCTATTCAAATTGTTCTCTCTCTCTGTCTCCCTCTCTTTCTGTTTCTTTTCTCTCTGTCACTGTCTCCCTTTTCTTCTCACTGTTTCTCTCATTCCTATTTTAATTTCCCCTCCCATCATCTCTCCCATTCGTTAGCTCTCTCCCTCCCTCTCCTTCCCCCCTCTCCCACATCTCCCTCCTCACCCCCTCACCCCACCCTGCCCGCTCCTCTCCCCATCCCACGGGAAGTAAGACAGCACAACCAAGCCTTGACCAGATAAGCGCTTATTTATCTAATACTCCAGAGAATCAAAACCTCGATTCTTCTTCCTTTAGGTGTAAAATTAGATTTTTAAATCAGGTCCCGGGGATATTTGCCTGGGCCCGGCTAGAGGATTCCCCAGTGGTGGCGGAGGAGGAGGAATTCCTGCATATTTATCTAATTTTTCAGGACTGATAAATGGAAAGCAAGACAAGGCGAGGGCGATTCTTGAGGATGGAGACTGTACGGAGAGTGAGGAACAAGATAAAAGACTTATCTCCGAATCTGCTCTGAGTTTTGGCAGTGTTTAGTTCTTTAATTGGAAAGGGGGAAGCGGGTGAGAGAACCATGTCGTAGTAACAAGGGGTGGGGGATTTATATATTTTTGTTATAACGCTAACTTTTCGATTATTAGCAAAGGTTCTTTTACATGGGTAAACATAACCATAGACAGCGACATGGCCGGCCTTTGTTAACCCAGAGAAGAGAAGAATGTAGGGGAGCAGAGATAGAGATAGAATTAGAGAGAGCGACAGACAGAGAAAGACGGGAGACACAGTAGAGAAAAGATGAGAGACGGCAATATCAAGAAAGAGGTGAGAGAAATAACAGGCAGACAGAAAGGTAATAAATAGTGGGGAGAAAAAGTGTCAGAGTGGAATAAAAAAGAATGAAAGAAGTAGACGCGGAAAGTGAGAGAGAAAAATGAAAATGTCGTCGTTCATTTGACATCATTTCTCTAATATTCTTTATTTTAAAAGTGTGTGGGGAAAGAGAGAATAATAATGTACAGATAATGATACTTTAATCTGTCATTCAACACATCATAAAGTACACAGATATAAATATAGCAGGTACGTAGCTAGCCACAGACTCTTATTATTGTTGTCATGTAAATCTCTAATTCTCCATTCCTTAAATAGACTGCAACCAAATCGGTTCTTTGCATTGAATTGGCCACATTTGGAAGATTTTATTAGTCTTTTTGTTTTTTTATTTCTTTAAATAGCTCCACTGCGTGGTGGAGGTGCACGAGTGGTTTTATAGACGCCCTAAGGTCATTAGTATGCCAAGAGGGTGCGGACGCCAAGCCGACGCCGAAAGTAACCTCATTGTTCCCATGACAACAATAAACCACATCAAAAATAAATAAAAAACAAATACAAAAAGAGCGGAGCATTTGAAATGGCACTCTAAGACTAATGTAATGACGGGAGGACTGGGAAAGAGCTTTGTATTTTTTTGTGAGATAAAGCGATTTGAGTCTGGTTTCACGTCACAAGAAGAACGCTGGTGGCGTTTGAGAGGCGTGTCTGATTTGAGGGATTTTGTGGGAGGTCGCGAATTGGAGAATTACATGTGGAGGTTAAGTAGGTGGTAGTGAACGGTGGAGAGAGAACCAGAGAGAGAGATAGAGAGAGATAGGGGAGAGGAAGAGAGGAGAGGGGGAGGGAGAGGTAAGGTGGGGAGAGAGAATAAGGCAGGGGGATAGAGGAGGGAGAAAGAGAGGACAGGAATGAGGGCGGGGGCAGAGAGACAGAGATAGGAGGCAGAGAGGAGAGATAGGACAGAGAGAGAGAGAAAGACAGGCAGACAGACAGGACAGAAGAGGGATATATAGAGGGGGAGAGAGAGGGAGAGGAGAGGAAGAGGGAAGGGAAATAATACAAGAGGGATGAGAGAGAAAGGCGAGAGATGAGAGAGGGAGAGGAGAGAGGCGAGAGAGGAGAGAGGGAGAAAGAAGAAATACCGCATCCAGGACGCCCAATATTACACCTAAATTTCAATGATTCTAACTTTGTCAATATAATAACTTAGCTATTAACCAATGAAATGAAATATGTGGGGAACACATTTTATGTTTTGACTCGGAGCAGTCTAATCTAGAGCGGTTTTCCTGTTACCAGCTGTGACCCAGTTAACTACGTCATTACAGGGGATTGTTTTGTAGATGGAATGGCTACCTGGACGATAATAGCGGGATCATTAGGGCTTAAGAGTGTACAATACTGAAATCAATACAGATTAATGTTAGACGTTATAAATAATACAGGGCTGTTAGTGGTAGAATCAGTTCAAGTAATGGTGGCTCTGGTAGGGACCATGGGGGCTTTAGATGGAGGTACGTTGAGGGGGGATGACACGATGGCCTTATGTGGGGGTACGTTTGGGAGAGGGGGAAGAGGGAGAAGGGGAAGAAGGGGAGCGGCAGGGTAGAAGAGAGGGAGGGAAGAGAGAGAGGAGAGAGGGGAAGAGAGAGGGGGACAGGGGAGACAGGGGAGTGTGTATGGGAGAGGAGAGATGGAGATGGAGAGGGAGCGACACAAAGGAATCTAAAGACATGTGGGGCAAAAGGGGAGTGAGTGAGAGAGGGGAGAGAGAGGATAGAAAGGAGGAGAGAGTATGAAAATAATTGTCCCATCAATGCCCACCACAGCTAGATAGTAGTAGGGAGTGTAAGAAAGTGCCGCCTGTGCCATTGATTGGGTATAACGCTGTCAATACCCCCTATACTACACCTTTACTACATGGTCACTCACTCCCTGACCAGTCACTATATATATGTAGCTACAGTATAGGGGAAGTCGTCAGAAAGTGGAACTTCTTCTACACTAATCTCCTCTAATATCCCACATTTTAGACAAAACTGAGCTTCAAAATAGTACAGTTCAACATACCCGAACATATTCTTTAACCAATGAAAGATACCCAATATACTAAGATATTATCATTTCTAATTTAACAGAATTAAAAAGTGTAGAACTGCTGATTGTACATTTTCTGATATCCTGACTGGTCCCATATACTGCCTTGTGCATTCAACACATATGCGGGGGTCTAAACAGATACATTGATGTCCACTATTTGTAGCACTTGATAATACATATTCATAATACGTAACAACAATATTTACAATAATATTTACAGCAATAATAACTACAGCACCAACAATGAGGACAGCCGTAGGGGAGACCAATGTAAGAAACTGCTTTGAAAGACATTTGACATCAAGCGATGAATTAATGACTCGACACGAACAGGCTAGGCGTAACATGTATAATATTATGTTCAAGTATGCAAGTTGTTCGAAAATACCGAAAGTGTTAGAGAGAGAGATAGGACAGAGGGGGAAAGGGAGGGAGGGAGGGAGAGACAGGGGGAGGCGGGAGAGAGACGGCGGGGGAGAGAGAGGAGGGAGAGGGAGAGAGAGACGGCGGGAGAGAGGGTGTGCGGGGGGGGGGGGGGGGTCGAGAGGGAGACAGAGAGAGAAGGGGGGGGGGGAGATGAATAGAAATATAGAGAGGGGTCGCAGATTTTGAGAATTTATTTCTTGAAGAAATTTGCTTATAAGGGGCGGAATCTGAGGGAGATTTGAGTAGAAATACTGATGTCCACTGAGAACTGAAAATCACAATTTCCAGGGACACTGTTTTAAGTACAAGATAACACATGTATAGAAAGTAATCATACAGAGAACATGTATTAGGAACAGGAGAAAAGTTGAAGCGTTCGCCTATTAGCCAGATTATCCTAATTAACTCTTCCCAGATTCAGTTACACAGACAATAATTCCATTTCTAGAGAAGGAGACTGAGCATTATCGCGACCATTAAGGGCGGCTCCTTCTCCCTTTATAGCTCATTATGGTAAAGTCCTCCGAAACTGTACAATTCGTCTGTACCAATCCTCTCAAATAAACCAAATTTAAGACAAAAATGGGGTTCAAAATACTGCTCAACATCAACGCAACACCAGGTATGCGGAGATAACCCTAGTAATTTGATAATTGTTTGAAGATTTTGATGAAAGAAATTGGCTTATGTGGTGGAATTTTTGAAAACTTTTTATTCCGATTTCAGTACAAATACTGAAGCCCTGCATCCCTGTAGCGTATAAGAAGTTTTAGATTTCAGGAAACGCACCCGCCAACCCTCCACACTTTCCAATCCTTGGAGCAACTTCCGCCTTCTCTTGAGGGTTCGGGAACAATAGTTAAAGAGAGACGAGAGAGCATTAATAATGATAGAGAATTGGATAGGAGGTACCTGTCTCACACCCATAGGAGGTACCCCCTCCCCTCCCCACCCGGGTCCCACCCCTCCCGACATTTTCCCCTGTAACATCCTCCCCTGTCCGTGCCCCATGAGTTTAACATACATCCTCGCGCAGAGCCATATTCAGCGCGAGGAAGGGCTAGCAGCAGCAGCTAGAGGATAGGGACAAAAAGCACAACTCTAATACAAATAAAGCATGGCTGTGGAAAGGGGATTGATTTCCAGGACGCATTAAGATAGGATGTGTGTTAGAAGGAGAGCAATAGAGGGCTTGTACGAGCCACTGGAATGTCTGAAGGAGGATACACAATATAATAGGGCAATTGTACTAGCTACTGCTAGGATGAGAGGGAAGTGCAAGGAAGAGGAAGGGGCAAGAACGAGGAGGTGGAGGAGAAGGTAGAGGAGGAGGAGGAGAGAGAGGAGGTGGAAGTAAAAAAGGAGGTGGAGGCAGAGAAGGAGGGGTATAGGAAGGGGAGGAGTGGGAGTTGGTGGAAGTAGAGGAGGAGGTGGAGGTAGAGGAGAAGGGGGAGTTGGTGGAGGAGGTGGGAGGAGAGGAGAAGGTGGACCTAGAGGAGGTAGAGGAGGAAGAGGAGGAGGTGGGCGTAGAGGAGGAAGAGGAGAAGGTGGACGTAGAGGAGTAGAGGGACGAGGTAGAAGAGGGGGAGGAGAAGGTGGAGGTGGAGGAAGTGGAGGTAGAGTAGGAGGTGGAGGTAGAGGAGGAGAGGGAGGGCCGAGGGGGGAGGAGGAGGAGGAGGAGGTGGAAATAGAGTAGGAGGTGGAGGTAAAAGAGAGGGAGGTAGAGTAGAAGAAGGGGAGGAGGAGGTTGTGGGGAATGATGAGAGCAGATGAAGGGGGATAGGCAGAGGAGGTCGAGAGGGAGGGAGGAGAAGGGGGAGACAAAGAAAGAGGAAGAGGAGGACAAGAGAGAGGACGAAGAAGAGGAGGAGGACAAGCAAGAGGAGAAGGGGAAGAACAGGGTAATTGAAAGACGAAAAACGGAGGAGGAGGAGGAGGAAGAACCAAAAATTACACTAGAAGAGAAAAGAAGAGAAGAAAAAGGTGAAAGAAGTGGAGAACAAGGGGAGAGGCCAGAAAAAAAGGAGGGACAGGAGGAAAGGTGGTGTGGTGGTGGTGTTGAAGTGAAGCTGGTGGTGGAGGAGGAGGAGGCAGTCTTAAAACCCCAGGACCACTACAACGCACAGCTGTTCAATACCAGAATCAATACAGTATTGCCATCTCCTCCTCCTCCTCCTCCTCCCACTCGTCTACCACCGCCTCCCTACTATAATCTCACACCTTTACCTCTTCATTCTGTACCTTTCCTACAACCAACAAGAGTATAGGGTAACTTGTTGCTATAACCTATGAGATGTGAACACTCGTGGCTTCTCTCCCTTCTCTCCCCTTCTTTAGCTCTCCTTTTCTCTTTCCCAACCGGAGGTTTCTCATCTGCTTCCCTGTTGTATCTGTTTGTTAGAACCGTTAGACCCCTCTTACTCTGTTCACCATGCCTCTATACTCCCACTCTTCCTTCTGTACCCTCCTTTCCTCTCTGTCTCACCTCTCCCTTTTTGTCTGTCTCCTGCCTCTCGCCCTTCCCCTTTGTCACTCCCCCCCTCCCCTCTTTTCCTCTCCTTTGCCTCCCTGTCTCCATTCCCTTCTTTCACTTTCTCCCCTTCTTCCCCCGAGTCAAGTACACGTCTCTTGCTAATTTGCTCAGAAGTGTTTATTAGCTTCTAAAATATATGCTCTGTACTGTACTGAGCAGAGAAAAAGCTACTTAAAAGCTTTAGGCCTACTCCGTCGCTCTGCATTGAATTCACTCTTAGCCACACTATACATGGTCTCTAACCGGTATGGCCAGCTATGCTGATATGGGTGCATTCATCAGAAAATGTACACTTTACAGTTTTACATATAAATCTATTAATCTCTGCTAAATTAGCCTGAGAAATAATGAATACCAGGTATATTTGAGTATAGTTGGTGTTGCGTTGACTCAAATAATCTGTTCAGTTATGTTGAACAGTATTTTAAACCTTAATATTGTCTTAAACCTCCGTTATTTGAGAAGATTAGTGAAGGCGAGTTGCATATTTCTGGGGACTTCACCCATATAGGTAGGGACGAGGTGATCCGGGACCAGTAAAAGCGGGTATGGGTCCATTCTCTATTATTTGTTCAAATTTCTACTATGCTATTTGACAAAATGGCCGACATATTTGACCAAATAAGTGATTTCTTTTGACCCAATAAGGAGACCTATTTGACCAAATAAAGGAGTTTTCGGTTTAATACTATCCAGTCCTTCCCATAATATTCGTGTATATTTGTTTATTATTATTGTTATTATTACGATCTGGTAAGGACACACTAAGGTCACTTTTATGACACTTGACAGGCGGTTATTGTGGAGAAGGCTTTGAGAAATGAATATAGTAACAATTGCTAAAATTAATATACTTATGATTAATGGACGGAAAATCGTGTTAAATTATTATATGGGTCCATATATTGGTTAGGGTGTCCGAAAATGTACAATCGGCAGCTCTACAAATCTAGTAAACTGTTCAATTAGACAGAACAAGTGTCGATAATAGGCATACCTGGGTCCATTTAGTAGGCCTATTGCATTGATTCAAACAATCTGTTCGGTTATTTTGAACCCAATTTTGTCTTAAATTTGCGTTATTTGAGAGTGGACAATTGACTACTCTTTTAATTGTCAATTTATACAGAGAAGGAACTGGTCCTAATGCTCTCTCTCTCACTACCTATCCAAACTGGTTTTTTTAGTTTGCACACAAATTTTACTGGTTTTAACCATTAAGCAGTTAGATCAAAGATAGTATATAGGATCCCTATATTATCTTTGGTTAGATTAAGTAATTGTGACCCCATGTTGCCCACTACCGTGGAAAGACCCATATAGTTATATAGTAACCAAGTGTTCAATGAAAATAGAGGTCTTAATGACTGGTCATTCACAGAAGGTCAGGTCTCTAGATATGTTGTTATCTTTTAATTAACTTACAAAGCTTGCCCTATACTATACGATCAACGGGAGTATATAGTGGGATGTAGAGGTATTTGTTCACTATTGAGACGAGAGTATTATCAGTCTATTGGCGATACCTGTTAGTGTTGTGTTTAAATCACTTTATTTAGATGTTTTCATAGCCTAGGTGAGAACTTCTCCCAGATTTCAATGGAACCCAATAGCCAGGACGGGACGCTACTAAAATCGGTCAAAAATTGTTCTTTTCTAACCCTATAAGTCTGTGAGATCAGACAGATAATAATGGTATGCCAGTGATTGGAGGCCTACTTCGCTACTGGCTTTCCTGACCCTGGAGTACGGTAGGCGTCCTAGTGGGATTCTAATGGCATTTTGCGGTGTGGAGCGAGAGGCTTTCCATCAGTTTGGAGGGACTCTCTCAATTCTGACCCTAGACTGTATAGTTAGGATGGCTTTTTAAAATCGTGTTATAGCTTGTTATTATTGTTTGGTTGTGCATTGTGGATCTACAAATTCGTGCACTTATTTTTTTTAAATCGATTTAAAACACACACGAAACTCATCAAAATTCTTACCTTTTGTCTTGGTAAATGGAAGTCGGCTAAATCTATCCCATCCTCGTGTGACCTATCCCTGATAATAGCAGCAAGTTGTATCCTTGGGAACGTAACCAAGGCTGCCCTACCAACCTCGTAGGCATCTGCTTTGAACTCTCCTCCTCCATTACTTCTTAATCCTGAAGAATTGGACCTGTTTAAAATCGGTCTGACACTATGCAAGTTTTTATTCGTTGAAGGAGAAGATGATGAAGAAGAAATCGTTGCTGAGCTTTGATCGTACTCCAAAATCGCCTCATCGTAATCCGAAACTGTATTATTTAGATCCCCGGGTATACCTGCGTTGGCATAGTTTGAAGCAAATTTTGAATGGTTTGGAGGAGGGGTGTGATTGTGGACAACACTGTGGTGGGGGAGAGTTTTTGGTAAAGTATTCATAAAGAAATTATGATGTTGGTTTAGATTCAGAGGGTATGACGAGGAGGTAGTTGATGAAGTTAAATCACCACAAGCTCCGGTTTCTAAACCTGAAATTAATTGTTTTGTATTTATCATTGCCCCTCCCCCTCCTCCTGCTTCTCCCCCTCCTCCATCTGAAATTGGGCTTTGATTTTGATAATCCGGATCAAGGGTAAAATAAACCCTCGTACCCCCTTCTTCTAATAACTGTTTGACAGCGGCTAAAATATCCTTCCTTTCCACAGGATTTTCCACCCCAATGGCATCCAAGTCAGGATCGCCGATTTGTTTACAAACCTCCAAATCGTCATAGCCATTATCGAGGAAAGATTGAGTGTAATGAACCAGACCAATCGACCTGAGCCATTCCTCGACGATGGAACTTTCAAGGGCCATTCTTGAGCAGTGAGACTGAGGGAACAAATGTAGACAAGGTACTCCCGATGATAGTAGTCCTACTACACGCGGTGGTAGTCCAACGCGGGCCGGACTCCTCACTCACTCTCCTCTCTCACAGAGTACATCCACAGAAAACTCCCTCGTCTCTGAGGAATCGAGGGAGATTTCTCCGCGATACACTGATGTAAACACTTAAAATCACCGAAATGTAACACAAAAGGTACTCCCATTGTATCGTAGCATCCAGATGATGGTTGTCAAGACTCGTATCCAAGAGTTTCTGGTCAATTTTAGGTCCGATAGCGGGTGAGTTGGATGTAAATGGCGCCGATGTGTGCACGCATTGCGCTCGGAAAGTCGTCTGCTGAGAAATTCCGCGCTCGCTGTGTTTGGTAGTGTAGTTTGTGGTCTTGCCGTGTGTAGCGCCACAAGCTGACGGTGAGGTCGCAGTGTTTTACTCAGTTTTTACTATGTTTGAAAGTAGCTGAGAGTGAGAGAGGGGGAAAGGGGAAAGAGGGAAAGAAAGAAGAGAGAGACAGAGAGACACACAGAGAGGGGGGGGGGGGGGGGGAGAAGGAGATGGTGAGATGAGTAGGGGGGGCAGAGAAGGGGAGGGAGAGGAAAGGAGATCTAGAGGAGGCAGGGAGAGAGAGTGGGGAGGGAGAGGACCTGGAGAGAGAGGAAGATGAGTGAGAGGAGTCAGTGGCAGAGGGGGAGGGAGACAGAGAGGGAGAGGTTAGAGGAAAGGGATAGGGGGGGGGGGAGAGATTGACATTTCGTTGACCTCGTGCTCCCCAGTTCCATGACTTTATTGCAAGGAATCGTATCTAAACGGAATTGTCTACATTATTCTTTTATTATTAATTTTGGAGCAGTAAACGCCACTTGAATAAGCTTGCATCACCTGACCCAAATATAGCCACTTACTGAAGGTCACAAACTAAATATCAACACTCACAGTTACAGTCATAGCCCTAGTCATAATAACAACACACAAAAGAGAGGCGGCGTACCGGATAACCACAACTGTTAGTGTTAGGCTGCCTATAATACAGTGGCGCCGCTGTGCGGGTATAAATCGAGACACTGGGGACCAAGGGAAGCTAGAGGCGACCGCAGCGGTTAACCTTCAGACCATTAAGGGCGAAACAACATTCTTTTTGCACTACGCAACAAGATATAATCAATATGAATGGTTATAGGAATGGTAGAAGAAAGTGATCGAAAGTGATAAAACTATTTCTATACGGTACGTAAGAAGAATTATGTCGGGATAACAAATATCGGGATAACAAATAGGCCTACACTATACTTTGTATAAGCCCTATTGACTCATTTGGATTACGATTAGGCCTATAGGCCTAGGCCTACGTGTAGGCTAAAACCTGTCGTTCGACCCTAATTATTCCTTTTAAATGAGAGTGTCCATTCCAGTTAAACAAACCTAGCATTATTTATCTTATTAACGCCACCATCAATTAGGCCTTATGCTATTCTGTGCCACAAAGTGAGTCAAATGATGCTATGGCATTAATTATTACATACGTATGTGATTTCAGGGGTGCTATTCAGGGGTGCTATTTGAAAAGTCAAATAGCATACGGCCTATATATGTGCTGTTTGAGCCGAATATCCACAAGATTGATGGAAAGTAAGAAAGTAAGGTAAGATACTATCAAATTCGTGTTTTCTTGTTGATTTAGTCTGTAACAAATACTAATAACACTCTGTTCGGTTTGTAATCGCACTCCACCGCTTTGGGGTGTCATGCGTTTTGACCCATCGTCTTGATCGATTACAAACCGAACAGAGTGCCATTAGGTATAAAAATTCCCTCCTATCAGCATTTCGCAGAGTTCAGTTACAAAATTCATACCCTTAGTTCTGATTTCGCGATCCTTGGAATTTATGTAAAAAATTACCCTTTTCCCGTGAAATTGGGAACGATCATCAGTACACATTCTTATCTTACGTGTTCTTATCAGTACTCGCTTATTATTTATATACTCATATTCAGCCTCAGAAAATCATCATTTCATTTTTGTTCATCATTTTCTTGTGCTGGAGTAAAGACATATATATACAAAGAGCTCTGTATTGGAATCGTTAAAGGTTAAACCCGAGTTAGTGTCTTGCCTGTACAGGTTGTCCACATATTGTCCAACTATTTCGGTGGCCCGCCGAAAACATTGCTGCAGTGGCTTCACCATTATCTCACTGGCGCTTGTTTTCTTTCGGCTGACTGGACTTCAAATTTCTGTAGGCCTATAGACTTATAATCGACAGCTCTTGATAAGGGGAATACATATATGCTAATATTGCATTTGAATACACAATATTAACATCACTATGGAACAAAAGTCATATGACGAACGTTTGGTGGATAGACTATATTTATTTAACATATAATAGTAGCAAAATATTGATAATTCCAGTCCTAGAGGTCAAACAACAAGACTGAATGAATCAATTTGGTACGATTACTTTTTATTTGTTTTAATAGCTGAGAATGCAGCCTATAATCACTTCAATCACTGAAACAGAAAGAAATTGAAAAGGCACTGAGGATAGTTCTTCGTTGATTTAGCTGGGAACACAGGACTCAAGTCTTCCAGAAGCAGTGTTATTTGTGTTTAGTATAAATAGGTAGAAACGGTATATAGTTATTTGAGCGATTGATTATTTCTGACATCTGACACAATAAAATGGGTCGTCTGTGTGGTTGCAGATTGTCTGGTTCTCAAGATACGAATGTGGACAGGTTTCGATAAAGTATGTGATGTCACTGTATGGTTAAGTGCTCTCTATTCACAGAAACTTTCAATACACCGAAAATATTCATTTAGGAACGGGACGGAAATACTGATGTTAAAATGTGATAAAATGCCAAGAGGCGTTGTGGTCTATAAGTAAGTACAACTGACAAAGAAAATAGTGAACTGTTTATACTCAATCTGCAAAATGTTTTTCATCACCAGACAAATGCATAAATGTAATATATGTAGGCTACAATAAACCCTTAACTTACTGATAATTCATCCATCCAAACTCCCCACCATTATGGACAGTTGGAGAAAGTTGCGTTACTGTATTATAATTTTTATGAGCAAGAATTCGTTGTCATAAAATGGGTATTACATCTGGGCCTTCTGTTTTTGAAAATTTCAAATTGGTTATAAGTCAGATTTTTTGATACAGTTAAAAAGGTATGATACAAACCTTTATATTTTCGATGGAAAACAGATGGTTCAACATTTGCAAATTAGGTAAAAATACAATATGTTTGTCTGTGGACTAGATGTAACAGGACATGTTTACAATGATATATCAATACTCCTACAATGACACCAATAACTTAAATGAATAGTTCTACTCCATGACAGTACACCTGATATTGGCTACTTCCTCCGGGCAATCTCCCTCATGCCCCTTGGCCTCCTCATGCCTCTTTGGCAAGCTTTACAAATTCTTTTCCGACCGCTTTAGACGAAATAAAGGCTACATGCAGACCGTATGCCATAGGATTCACATCGCAGGTAATCCAGAACATATAAACAACCCGCTAACAACTCACATATTGCCTTCTTTTTTGTGACGAGATGATGTTCAGGTCCTCAAAATACAAATAAGGACGTTTATGAAGCTCTACAGTAAAAAACAACAACAACTGGAAATCTTGGTCAAATCACTCATAGATGAGTTGGGAAAAAATTGAACAGAAAGTAAAGAACAGAAAATGTTTCGTTTTTACCGCTTAGAAATGCATAGATATATTAAATACATGAACTTGAAATATGTTACATGTGTTCATACGACTTTATACGACCCCAAAATGAAAAAAATCCTACGAAGAGATCTTGTGAATAAAATACTTTGAAAAATATCAATTTAGCGACTTGTATACTCAGTCTTGGAAATTAGCACTCAAAAGGTTAAAAATGAAAGGATTCTGGGCGATTTAATATGTAGTTCTTTATTATATAATAATTATGTTATGAGTTCCAAGTATTTACTTGTTAATCTTTAATTTATCCACAAGGGGTAAGTTTAGTTTGACCTTTGGTATCCCACTACATAGTAATAATGTTATCATTGGAGGAATATATAAGTAGGTGAGGGTGCTACCTGATCCTTTACATGCTACCGGAAATACTGCAATACAGCCCTGGGTAATGGTGCTTTATGGGTTATGGACATGTTATTTAATTGAGATACTAAATGTAATGATAATGATTAATAATAATTATAGTCATAAAGTGGTTACCCATTATTGCGTAACATGATGTAACATAAGTACTTCTAAATTGTGCCTATTCATTAAAAGGCTAGCTTTATTACTTGACGGCCACTCACTACAGAGATATTGAAGTAGTTAAATAATACTCTTTAGGGTCACCTCATGATGTGAATAGAGATATATGAGCGATTCCTTGAAAAATGCATCATTTGGGTTGGAAAACAACAGATCATCAAGAAGCTAAACATTTAAAAACGGATGTTGTCATATCCAAACCATTGTTTAAAAAAATGAAGCCAGTAAATTCAGAGGAAAAAGTTGTTATTCTAAAATGTTATGTTATGATAAAAAAAATCATTATGGTTACCCTTCCAAATAATTTATTGATTAAATGATGTAAGGTTAATGACTAATGTATGTAAGTACTATTCTTATTCCCGTTAACACAGATACAGTCCTCGGAAAAAGGAACAAAGTTGTACATTCATCAGTATAAACATAATTTTCTGGAATTCCAGGTCTTCCAAGTCTCTCTAAATATGGAAGAAGTTGCTCGACGTTTTTATATGATTATACAAGTGTGGAGATTGTTGTAACTGGTTCAATCTAGTTTATTAGACAGAGGTGGCGCCTCCCGTGGTGGCAACATACACTACATTCCTCCCTGCTTAAACATTTTGTTCAGACAATTTATAAAATAATGTTTCTGAAAATGAAACAATATTATGTTGTTAGATTTACTGTCTTTGCTTTATATACAATGTCTTTTTCTTGCTGAAAAGTCTCTGGTCTTCTTTTCACTTGTGAAAGTCTGATATTTACGATATCATTAGGAAAACAAATTCAGGGTTTAACCCAAATGTCTTTGATGATAAAAATTCTAAATTACTAATAATCAGAATAGAATATAGAATCACTAATTATTTGATATCAAAGTAATAAGATGTCACTGATAGTTCTGGACTTGAATAGTTCATTTATGAGTTAGCACATAGTCATCAAGCTTTGGTGGTGGTCTACTTGTTCTTGATGATCTTCTCACTTCTGGCACTGGTGATTTTGTAACTTTCATGGGAGACACCCTTGGTGTGTCTGGAGCTTTGTCTCTAGGGATTTGGATCTCTGGAGGAGGGACAGGGACCGGAGGTTGTGGCATAGCTGTCTCTGGCTCTGTCTCCTTGAAGGCGTTGAACTTATATGGCGCTGGGTGCTGGTTGATTTCATTTAGTGGTGGAATGTTCTCATTCCTTTCATCTTCCTCAAAATTATCTGCCGTCTCACCTGACTTCAAGAGGTGATCAACATGGACATAACGGATGTTTCGTCCAACTCGAACAAGATATTGGACTGGTCCATTTCTATGGACTATTATACCTGGCACATACTTAATATCAGTTCCTCTACAGTTCTTCACTCTCACCCTCTCGTTTTTTCCAAATTCCCTGAGCTTGGGAACTCTTGTATCCCTATACTCTTTCATCTTTTCCTGTTTTTGCTCAACCTCAGCCCTAAGGTCAGGCTTAACTAATGTTAGTCTTGTACGAACCTGCCTTTTTAGGAACAATTCAGCAGGGCTCAGTCCTGTAGATGTGTGCGGTGTGGAGCGATAAGACAGTAAAAAGCTACACAGCTTTTGCTGTGTTGTGACTCCTGGTTGGGCTTCCAAGGAATGTTTCTTTAGTGCAGTTTTTAGCGTTTGTACAGCCCTCTCTGCGGCACCATTCGATGCTGGGTGGTATGGGGCAGTTAAAGTATGTTTTACTCCATTCTTATTGAGAAATTCTTGGAACTCGTCAGCTATAAACTGAGGCCCGTTATCGCTTACAAGTTCGCGGCATAAACCATACCTTGAGAACAGTTCTCTCATAACCTCTATGGTCTTCTGTGCGGTCGTCGATTTCATGAGAATAACTTCCATCCACTTTGAGTGAGCATCAACTGCTAGGAAGAACATCTCTGATTTGTACTCAGCGAAGTCGACATGGATTCTGTCCCATGGTCTTTCCGGGTACTTCCAGGGGTAGAGTGGAGATGGTGGAGGGTCATTCTTCAAAGACAGGCACACATTGCATGATTTTACCAGACTCTCAATACTTTGATCGATACCTGGATACCAAAAATAACTTCTGGCCAGTGCCTTCATTCTTACTATACCAATGTGTTCATGATGGAGTTCTTCAATCATCCTTTGTTGTAGCTTATGTGGCACTACAATTCTCATTCCCCACAACAAACATCCCTGGTCACATGAGATTTCATTTCTTCTGTTATAATATGGCAATAGTTCATCATCTTCGATGTAGTTTGGCCAACCATTTAGACTGTACTCAAGAACACGGCTGAGTGTTCGGTCTTTCTTGGTGCATCCTGATATTTCTTTTGAACTTACAGGCATATCATCTACATGCGAAAAATAGTTGACCTCAGATTCTATGTTTTCAGTAGCTCTTTCCACTGGAGCTCTGCTGAGGTAATCTGCATTACTATGATCCTCTGATCGGCGATATTGTACTTCATAATTATATGACATCAGCAACAATGCCCACCGCTGTAATCTTAGCGCAGCCAGTGTTGGCACTGCTGTCTTTGGTCCAAGTATAGTTGAAAGTGGCTTGCTATCAGTCACAAGGGTAAACTTTCTACCGTATAGATACTTGTGGAATTTCTTTATTCCATAGACAATGCCTAGAGCTTCCTTTTCTATTTGCGGATATCCTTTTTCTGCCTTAGTTAGAGATCTGGAAGCAAACGCAATAGGTCTTTCATCCTCTCCATCTAAATGCGACAGTACAGCTCCCACTCCGTAGGGGCTTGCGTCACAGGCTAATATGAGCTTCCTGTGCGGATCATAGTGTGTTAACACACTATCGCTGGTAAGGGTCTCTTTTACGATTCGGAATGCTGTCTCACAGTCTTTGTCCCAATTCCAAGGAATTTCGTCTCTCAGTAGGTTATTCAGTGGTGCAAGAGTGGTGGAGAGAGACTTCAGGTATGGCCCATAATAGTTCACCATACCAAGGAAGGTACGTAGCTGTGAGACATCTTTGGGTGGTTCTGTGCCTCGAATTGCTTCCACCTTTTCTGGGAAAGGATGTCTTCCTCTCTTGTCAATTACATGACCTAGATAGCGTACCTCTGACTTCATGAAGGAACATTTCTCCCTCTTGACTCTGACATTGAACTTTTCCAAGCGTTCAAGTACCTGCTTGAGTCTCCTCAGGTGTTCTTCATCTGATGGTCCGGTTATCAATATATCGTCTATATAGCAACAGACACCAGGAATACCTTGTAGTATTTGGTCCATGATGGACTGAAAGATGTGAGGCGCTGTTTTGATACCATAGGGTAACCGTGTCACTTCATATAGACCTTTAACAGTGTTTATCGTCAGGTATTTCTGGGATTTTTCCTCAACTCTGACTTGAGCATAAGCTTGAGATAAATCAAGTTTTGTGAATTTATCCCCATTTGCAAGTGTGGCAAAAATATCTTCGGCGGATGGTAGTACATAATGACGGTCAACCATATCAGCATTTATTGTGACCTTATAATCACCACAGATCCTTATCTTACCATCACCCTTTGGTACAACGACAACTGGTGAAGCCCAGTCAGTTTTCTCAATTTTCCTGAGTACACCGGCTGACTCAAGTCTATCCAGCTCCTTTTTTACCTTATCTACCAATGCATAAGGAATAGGTCTGGCTTTGCAAAGTTTTGGGGGGCTTTCTTCCATATCGATGCGTGCTTCAAAGTCTTTTATTTGGCCCATGTCTGCCTTGAATACTGACTCGTATTTCTGTAATAGCCCTTGTAGGTCATCAGTTTTTACTGAGAATATATTTGCCCAGTTAAGACAAATGTTATGAAGCCAAGTACGACCTAACAGAGCAGTCCTTCTGCCCTTTGCTATAACCAATCTGAGATTTTGGCATTGGTCTCCATATTTCACGGTGACTGGTATTGAACCTAGTAGTTCCACAACATGTCCAGTATACGACTTAAGATTTATGTCTGGGTCTTCTAAAGGAATGTCACTGAAGAATTCATAGTACACATCTTCACCAATGATTGATGATCTAGATGCTGTATCAAGAATGAATGTCATATCGATGTTATTAACTGTGACAGGTATGGGTATTTCCCCACTATCTCTTTTTACTTTGTTGTCTTGTAATTCGTATAAGGAGGAGTAACTGACTTCCTCTTCTGGAAGGTACTCATCTTCTAGTTGGTTTGTCCTTCCTTGCGTCTTATACAAGTTATGGCCCCGACCTCGACCACAACCTTGATGATGCCCTCGTAGCGGTCTACTACTGTATTGCTGACCTGGTAATACTTTTGTTTTGCAGGCCTTAGCTATGTGACCGACCTTCTGGCACTTGTAGCACGTTTCTTTGATGAATGGACACTCTGTGGGTTGATGAGTTCCTTGACACCTATAACAGCGTGTTTTACCATATTGTCCTCCACGGCCTCTACCTCTTGGCTTGTAGCTTCCCCGATTCTGCGCTCCTTTGTAGTTGCTCACTCGATTGACTTCCGATGTGGCTTTCATCTTTTGCGCATTCAGATGTGCTGCATCCATCGTTGTTGCCATCTCCATAGCACGCTCCCATTTCAGACCTGCACCTTCACTTAACAGTTTATTCTTAATGGCCTCGCTACGCACTCCTGCTACTAATCTGTTACGTAGTCTCTTTTCTACCTGATCGGCATCCCCAAATCCACTATGGATGCTGAGCTTTTTTAACGCAACAATAAAATCAGGTATTGACTCATTTTCTTTTTGGCATCGTGTGTCAAAGTTATAAGATTCCGCCAATTCATTTGTCCCTGACATGTAGTGAGCATTCAACAAAGTACACAGAACAGCATATGTCTTATCAGTAATATCAGCTGGAGTACATAAAGACACCAATAGGTCCACTGCCTCAGGTCCCACTAGTGCTATCATGGCATCTACTTTGTCTGCATCTTTAATATCGTTGATTTTCATCCAGGAATCCAACCTAATTTTGTAGTTGGCCCACTTCTCTTTCTCACTATTAAAGTCACTCATAGCACCAATAACACTTTTAGCCATTGTTTATGCTGGGTATACCCTATAGGCTTACTGACACAGATGAATGTAATTGTCCTATCACACAGTTCAAGATATCAATGTTTAGTCAGGCAGGGTGTATTTTCCCAACAAACCTTCACTTAAATGATATCAGTCTATTTCCTCCACTTTATAACTGTTCAGTTCTTTTCACAAGTAGCCTATACAGAGTTCATAGTCATAGCATCATAAGCATGGTCAAGCAACTGGTTTCAACTTGCATATGTATCCGGCCTACAAGTCATGTGGAAGTATGATCAAATATCTACTAACAACAGTTCATTTGCACAATATTTCACAATTCAGTACTTTCCTTCTTTGTTTCCCTGCATTCCTGCTGAAAGAACTTCTCTGGTAGAGCTAGGATGCTTGGTTATTTGTGAAAAAAAAATCGCGGGGGTTATTCCATGCTCGTCGCCATTGTTGTAACTGGTTCAATCTAGTTTATTAGACAGAGGTGGCGCCTCCCGTGGTGGCAACATACACTACAGAGATGACATCTATATAACAATAACAAAAGTATATATCATATGCTATATGAGTAGGAACTGGTTTTGAATGCAGTTCAAAGAAAATGGCAACATTAGCCATAGTTAAACATCAGATACTACAAGGTTTACGGTGTGTATTCAGGAGAATACAGGTATAAATTGGGAATAGACTTGGACTGCTCTCCCCCACCTGAGAGGAAGGCTCTCCCCTCTCGCTGCCTGGGGTTTCAAGTGTGTGTACTGATGTCATGTCATCCTCGTCCGCCATCTTGCATGAAAATTCAGATGGCACGGCTGACGCTCCATATGACAAGTTTTATGATATTGGCAAATGGCCTAGAGATGTATGTTGGAGGTGGAATGTGCCTTCAGCTCATAAGTTCTGCGGTAACAATTGTGGCCGCAGGCATGTTTGTGAAATATGGAAGAAGTTGCTCGACGTTTTTATATGATTATACAAGAGTGGAGATGACATCTATATAACAATAACAAAAGTATATATCATATGCTATATGAGCAGGAACTGGTTTTGAATGCAGTTCAAAGAAAATGGCAACATTAGCCATAGTTAAACATCAGATACTACAAGCTTTTTGTTTTGGCAACCATAGGGTGGAGGATGTTCATAAAGACCAAATGGTTCTGCCTCCTCAAATGTGCAAGGTCAAGGCCAGGCCACGACACCGGAACCGGAAAAAGCCTAGCAACAACAACATGGCGGACTTGGCGAGGATCAAGCAGGTTTGTGGCTATGTGGAAGGCGTGGAAAGGCAAATGTGACTCTCTGCTTGGGCGGAATACCTGAAAAGTGGTGATGCATGGGACTTTGACGCTCACTATGTACTTGACGGTATAGTAAATGGTTCGCCTGATTGACCCGGGTGTGCATGTTCCTACGTTCACTTGTGAAAATTACAGCTCTTGCTTCAAAGGTATTGCTCAATCTAGCCTGACAACTTTATTTGAAAATGAACTCGGAACTGGTAAATTATCGATTGTTGATTTTAAGCCTGCTTGTGTTCATGCCATAGGCGCCCTACCCAAAAAGAACAGGAAAATAAGACCCATCACAGATTGTCGTCTACCTATTGGTAGATCAGTTAATTGCTTCACAGAAAAAGTATTCTCCACCTTTTCCTATACCACCATAGATGAGGTGGTATGCCAGGTATATCCCAACTGTTATATGGCGTCAGTCGACTTGAAGAGTGCCTATAGGTTGCTTCTGATACACCCAGAAAATAGAACGAACTTTGGGTTATGCTGGGAGTTTGACGGAAGAACAACTTATATGGTGGACAATTGTATTTGTTTTGGTGCACAGGCTGCCCCTTTCATTTTTACCAGAGTGACTGACTCAATATGTTGCATGTTACATCGGCAAGGCTATATATTGATGATTTTCTCTTGATAGCCCTCTAGATACCTATGAGGAAGCCTTGGAAGGTCTTTTGGCAATGATAAAATGCTGCCGAGAGCTGGGATTCTACATCGAATGGCCTAAGGTGGAAGGCCCCTGTAAAGAATTGCAGTCTGTAGGTTGGGATCTGACCCAGTTAGGCTCTGATCATGGCCAGACCATGCATGCCACATGTGGTCTGACTAGAAGGGGGGAAGATGAGCTAGGTAACCTCCACCCACTCCAGCTACTGCTGTATCCACTGCTCTGGGTTAATAAGAGGGAGGGGGGAAGGGTAAGAGGGAGGGGGGCAGGCACCAGCCTCTGGGATCTATGAGTAAAGGGGTGGGAGGGGGGAGGCTGAGGGAAGGATCCAACCTTGCATGTGCCCAGCTCATGATCTTTGCATGGGGAGCAGAGGTCAGCGCATTGACAAGAAGGATCCTCTCTCTCTCACCCAATTAGAGAAGGGGTAGGGCAGTGGAATAATTCCTCGAGCTCATTCTATGCATTAATTAAGGGTTTGGCTGAGTATAAATAAACGGATGGGGGAAGCTTCAGGCACTCTCTGAGTCACTCCTGCCTGGGCTGAACCTGAAGAACATCAACTACCTCTGACTTCTTGTCTACTTCCTACAACACTGAACCCATGGGCAAATACCCTTAGATATTTTACACCCCACCAGGTCCTGTACGTATATTGGGTTTGTGATTGATTCCATTGGCATGACTACTAGCCTTCATGCTGACAAAATGAGAAAATTGCTTGACACCCTATCTGGGTTCTGGGGAAGGAAATACGCCACCTATAAAGAATTACAGAAATTAGCAGGAGTAATTGGTCACTGCAGCAAGGTTATACGGGGAGGCAGGGAGCATTCTTTTGCCTTCTTTCGTCTAATGAAGTCAGTAGGAAACAGAAAATGTATTCCTATCGATTACCGTTTCTTGGATGACCTAAAATGGTGGTTGTCTAAAGCTGCAACAGCTAATGGTAAGAAGTGTCTGTCACCTGATGATGAGATTATTGACTTAATATGTGTGCGATCTGGCCAAGGCTTCAGCTTGAAATGTGGAGAGCAAGAAGTGGTAGGAATTGTGGAGACAGGTGAAAGCGTAGCTTTGAGGGAATCTGATAATCTTCTGACTTTACAGCTACCAGATTGTTGTTATTCGTCCCCCAGTGCCAGAGATATATCCTTGGTATGGGTGGCGATAGTGAAGTTGGGAAAACACCTGGAAAAAGCTACGTTGAATGTCATTTGTCAATGCAAGTTGGTGATGCACCTGTTGATGCGGAGAAAACCCAGATGCATCCACATGGCCAATATTCTGCTCGATCTGTTCTTTTGGAAACTCAGGTACGACTTGTGCTTTGACTATAGTTTTTGGTTGATCTTGCAGAAGCATTGGGAGACCGTGTGGAAGAATTGAAACATCGCAGTGGAATAATTACTTCAGGTTTTGCGAGAAGCATGGTTTGCTACCTCTACCAGTGAAATCTGAAAGTGTGGGTCTGTTTCTCGCCTCTATGGTCACCAGTTATGCCTACACGACGATCAACAATATGGTATTAGCCTTGAATCATCTATCGAAGGTACACTCAGGTCCTGAGTTGAGAGAGGATTTCACCCTGAATATTGTGTTGGCGGGCATCAAAAGAAGGTTGGGTGTGAAGTCATCGCCGAAAGATCCACTTATGCCCTCCAATTTGTGTAAATTATTCCAGGAAGTGCGGCTAGATTCTGATGAAGAGTTTCTCACCTGGGTAGGAGTTGTCCTGGCTTTCAGATCCTTTTTGCGAAAGTCACATGTGTTTTCATCCCCCCCAGACGTGCATTTGTTGCTACGTTCAGACATGGAGTTCACTGAATGGGGTGTTATATTAAATGTTTGTTGTTCGAAGACGAATTAATACAAGGAATCTGTGCTACAAGTGCCCCTTGCAAGATCATCAGGTGATTTGTGTATTGTGTACTGGTTGCTTTTGATAATAAAGCGTTTCCCAGGAAGTCCATCTGACCCATTGATATCTTCAGGAGGACATCCAGTGCCTTATTCAATTGCCTTATGTCACCTAAAAGAATGGAATGTGTCATCAAAGGTTGGGAAAGATGTAGGCATGCACAGCCTGCACCATGGGGGTGTGACTTATATATGCATCTCCTGGGCGTTTTCAGGAGAATACAGGTATTAATTGGGAATAGACTCGGACTGCTCTCCCCCACCTGAGAGGAAGGCTCTCCCCTCTCGCTGCCTGGGGTTTTCAAGTGTGTGTACCAATGTCATGCTTCACTGCCCCCTGCTTGTCTGCAGGCAGGTGGAAAATAGAGACACAGAGACTATCAGAGCGGACCAGGATGAGCTAGCAGACAGACGTAGAAAATCTTGTGTTGCAGTTGACTTTCTGTTTTTTTTTTTCTCATGTTGGTGTTGGAACAAAAAAAATAAAGAAGCGGGGAAGGGTGTTTCCGGTTCCGGTGTCTGTTCAAGTTCACTGGAGGAAAGCTCCGTTTTTTTTCAGGTCCAAGTAAAGTTGTACTTTGATCTAGTCGGAAAGAAAACAGTAGAAAGTCGTACGAATATACATAGACCAAGTGGAAAACCTCATTTCGCCACACAGAATAGGATTAACTTGTTGAGAGACATTTTCTTCTCGGCGTAACGGCCCCACGCTTCAGGCGCCATCTTGTCACCCCTCCAGGGCGACTGACACGGGAAGAGAAGCCACCTCCAAATCCCTCCTAGGCGGATCGGAATCCAAAGGACAATCTATCAAATACAGAGGCGCTAAGGACAAAACTAAAATACTATTGTTTATACACTACATATTCGAGTGCTCGGAGGCGCTCTTACAAAGAATATCTCCATACTCAAAAAGACTAAATAAGCACGGCAACGTGTACGAACAGTTACGAGGATCGCCCTCCAGGAGAGAGCCCTCAGGCTAGTACATCTGTGATAAACAGGAAAACGATAGGGAGCAAATATAAAAGGAAATAGAAGGTTTGGGCAAAGTACCGGAGCCATAATTTTTCTTGACAAACTTTATTCTCGCAAAAATAACTTTAAATTTGAGCGGCAAGAGCCGGCCGGAAGTTGGACCACGGCGCATGCGCAACAGCGCTGAACCACCAAAACATCCGCCCAAGGCTAAGCCAGACGTGTATACGTGTATGAACTGTTCCTACATTCCTAGGAGTTAAAAACCATAGCCAAAGTGACATTTAATCAAAAACTAAACAGATCCTACAATATAACCCATTCAGGGGAAGTTGGAGCTGTAAATAAAGACCAACGCTTAGACACGAACCCATAATTTTAAGCCGGCAGTCGCCATCTTAGAAAAAGGTGAAAGTTAGAGGCGCTGCAAACGCCCAGCCACTTGTCTAGTACTGCGTCGCAACGGGTAGTAGCGATGGCGGCGGCACCAGCCACTACTAGCGGACTGCAAGGCCCAAGTAGGAAGAAAATTAAAAAAGCTACTATAAAACAAAGCAAAGAAGCTGAGGACGAGTTCCCCGAGGAAATCGAAATGGAGACAGCTACCAATATAAGTGAGGAAGCGGAGGTAAGCTCAGAATCCGACTCCTCATCAGAGGAAGAAGGGCCAGATCTGACCGACGCACCACAATATATGATAAACTTGTTCGCAAGCCTGTCATCTCAGATCGGCAAGGGCTCGAAGAAGGCCAAAAAGTTAAAAGTAAAACATGCAGCTCTAGCCACAAAAGTGGAAACCCTGGCGCAAGATAACGTAGTAAGGGACAACCACACGGGAATGATAAGAAAAAAAGTTGTAAAATTGGAAGCGGAAGTCAAAACTGTTAAGGACGCGGCGGTCCTCAGAACAGATAAAGACTTCCAGACCTTGGTGCAGGGAGCCGAGGCAAAACTAGAGGAGAAAATAGATGCAGAAGTAGAACTCAATGCTCACAAGTTGATACTAGAGGGTATCAAGGGAGAGAAAGATGAAACTGAGGATATACTAAAAAGAAATGTGGAAAATGTATTCCAAGGTATCATGGGCGCAAAGTGTGAGGGAATAGTAGAAGTTTTCCGTATGGGAACCGAAGCTAACGCCCCCATAAAAGTGATTTTCGAGTCTAGTGAGAACGCCGAGGAGGTGTGGAAAAATAGAGCCAACCTCAAAAACCAAGACCCAGTCAACGGGAAAAAGCCATTGTACATTAAACAAGACCTTCCTTTTGAGTTAAGAGTTCGGATGCAGCGTGCCAATATTGTGGTCAAGGCCGCAAGGAAGGCTGGCAAAAAGGCTTTTAACAATAACGGAAATGTAAAGATTGGTAACATCACGTACGATCACAATAAGTTGGAAACACTTCCAACCAAGTTTACTCTTAGCAACCTGTCTAAGAAGGAATCACTTCATACTTTTGTGTTTTTCACCAAGGAGAACCCTCTCTCCAACCAATTCCCATCCCCCTTCTACATTGACAAAAGAACCTTTCAACACGTTGAGCAGTTCTTAGCATATTGGAGGGCGCGCATTGGCAAAGATCCGTTAAAGGCGGATTATGTGATGAAGCAGATGGACCCCGCAGCGGCGAAAAGAGTACTCAACGAGTACAAAAGAGGAGAAATCAACCCAACCTGGGAGAAAAGACGTGCAGAGCTACTTACCAGGGCTCTAAGGGCGAAAGCCACCCAAAATGAAGTAATCAAACAGTACTTAATGGACACTGAAGACAAGCAGTTGGGTGAGGCTTCGAAAAACGAGGTATGGGGGATCGGGATGTCACTTAGCCATCCCGATGTACTCAAAGCGGATAAGTGGACCGCCGAGGGCAACCTTCTAGGAAAAACCTGGGAGACCATTCGAGCGACATTTGCCAAACAAGAAGACGTCCAGAAAATGTACCAGAAACCTGGAGACGATTAAAAGAATGACAATTAAATTGACAATATTTTTCCATTTGAATACCATCATACATCTTCACCATGGATAAAAACGAGCAAATAAATTTTATAACTCTTAATGTGAACGGTCTGAACAATATAGAAAGAAGAAAAGCTATGTTTGCTATTTTAAAGAAGAAAGGTAAATGCATCATAGGGTTACAAGAAACCCACAGTATAGCTAAAGATGTAGAAATTTGGAAATCTCAATGGAAACACAAAATGTTTCTATGTCATGGTAGATCCAATAGTAGAGGTGTGGCCATTCTTTTCACCCAAGGTATAAAATTCTCGGATTGTACCGAGGGTAGGGATATGAATGGTAGAATAGTTTATGTCAAAGCTTCGATTGACGAAGAGAGGTTTTTAATAATCAATGTGTATATGCCTACCAACGGCGATCCTGATGAACAGGTTAAGGTCCTTCAGCAGGTAGGCGACATAATCAATGAGAGTGAATTTGACCGCTTGGTAATACTAGGGGATTTCAATATTGATCTCGAAAAAGGTGACAAGTTCAAAAACAAAGAAATTTTGGAAGATATGATTGAAAGTTTCGATCTATCAGATATAGTAAAATGAAGAAATGAAGGTAGCCCATTACACACCTGGAGAAGGAAAAACACCACCTCCAGACTGGATTACATCCTTATAGATGAAGGTATGAGAAATAGAGTGACTAACACACAAACTGAAATATGTAAATTGTCAGATCACAAACTAGTATGTATCACTGTAAACACTCTTACCCGCAAAAGAGGACGAGGGAAGTGGAAGCTCAATGAAAACATCCTTGAGAACCCAGAATATATTACTATGGTCGAAAAAACAATTGTTGAAGTAAACACTGAGTACGGCGACGCTAACGCCAGGGAAAGGTGGGATCTGTTTAAATATATTATAAAATTGAATTCGATTGCTATTTGTCAGGCCAAGGCCAAAAATCACAATTTTGAAGAAAGAGAATGTATAAATAGGCTGGAGACATTAGATTCCCAGCAAAACATGAATGATAATGAATTAGATGAATTCAAATACCTCAAAAGTAAATTGGAGAATATAGAAAAGTATAAAGCCAAGGGAGCCCTTATTAGATCTAGGGCGAACTGGCTCGTACAAGGTGAACGTCCTTCCAAGTATTTCCTTAATTTGGAGAAATGGGGGGCGGAAAAAAGAGTCATTAAACAACTTGTGCATGAAGACAAGTGTGTCACCAACCATATTGAAATCTTAGAGGTAGGAAAAGGCTTTTATAAAGCCCTATATTCTGAAAGGTCTCTGGAACACCCAGACTCCTACGGTTTTACAGCCCCAAATAATGGAAAAAATTAAGTGAACAAGATAAAAATCATCTCGACAGAGTTATCTCTGAGCGAGAAATAGTAACAGCCCTGAAAGAAACCAAGTCAGGTAAATCACCCGGGTCGGATGGACTCGGTGCAGCCTTCTACAAGGCTTGCTGGCCAGCGATAAAAACTTTATTCATGGAAATGGTTTGTGAATGTTTTAGCGAGGGAGAGATATCCGAAGAACAGTCCAAGGGGATAATCAGTGTTATACCTAAGAAAGGAGTAGATTCTCGTTATATATCTAACTGGCGGCCCATAACGCTGCTAAATTCAGACTATAAGTTGATATCCAAGGCAGTGGCGAACAGATTGAACCTTATGTTGTCAAACCTAATAGACCAAGACCAATACGGTTTTGTCAAGGGGAGATTCATAGGGGATGCAATTAGACGCCTGGATGACACTCTGTGGTGGCTGCAGGAGAAGAACGAGGAGGGACTAGTTCTCTCCCTGGACTTCTCCAAAGCTTACGACTCCATTGACTGGAATTTTCTATTCCAGTGTCTGGAGTCGTATAACATAGGAGATAACACGATAAAATGGATAAAAACTCTTCTGAAAAACTCCAAAGCATGCTTCTCAAATAATGGGTTAGCCTCAGCCTGGTTTGATATCGAGCGAGGTATGAAGCAGGGGGATCCCCTCTCTTCAACCTTGTTTACTCTAGTAGTCGAAAAACTGGCGGAGAAGATAAGGCAAGACAACGAAATTATAGGTATAAACATAGGGGAGCAGTCAAGCAAATTGGTCCAATTTGCGGATGATATTTCCCTCACCCTAAAAAATGAAAATTCCCTTATTAAGGCGCTAGAAACCATTAAAAATTTTTCTAAGGTCTCTGGGTTACATTTGAATATACGTAAAACCAAAGGGTTTAACGTAGGTAACATGGAACTCTTCAGTGAGGTGACTAAAGATATTAAATGGGTCGAGGAAATGAATGTCTTGGGAATAACTCTAGTTTACCCAAGGAACCACGATCTGTTAGTGGAAAAAAATTGTACGGCGATCTCTGAAAGCATCAAAGAAACAGCAAATGCATGGGGCAACAAAAGCCTATCGCTAAAAGGAAAAATCACAATTTGTAACTCCCTACTAATGTCAAAAATACAATATGTCTTATCATGCATTAAGATCAATGAGAGTACGGTTAAGGCCTTAGAAAAAAACATGCTCGACTTTATATGGAACAACGGTTCCAATAGGATCGGGACAAAATGGTTAACTCAGACATATGAAAGAGGAGGCCTAGGCCTCAGATCTCTAAAAGATATCATCAAGGTTAATCGTGTAAGATGGGTGCAAAGAGCACTACTCAACCCTGATAGCAAGTGTCTCAATACTCTAAAAGTGATAGAGGGTAGAAATATTCATGACATTTTCCTCTCGAGAGAAAAACTGAAAAAAAATCACAATGAGTTCTATTTAGAGGTGCTAGACGTATGGGAAAAAATCTTTTATGTTCAAAAACCAGAAACGTCGGTAGAGGTTGTAAACGAGCGTATATGGCTCAACACACACATTAGAAGCTACAACAAATCTTTCTATTTCGCCAGCTGGATTGCAGCTGGGATAAAATTTGTTAAAGATGTGTACGATAACAACTTAAAATTCCTTACAACGCAACAGTTGGAAACGAGGTATAATTTAAGGGTTAAACAACTGGAAAAACAACAGTTGATGCACGCTATCCCTAGGGCATGGATAGGCCTAATAAACCCAGCTGAGCTGAATGTAATAAATAAGAAAGTCATGGTAAAAATAGGTGACAGTAGAGTTAATGTGTTAGAAACAAACGCAAAAACTTTGTACAACTTATTTATTAAGAGCGTAAAAATCGACATTCCTAAGCTCGCTAAATGGGCAACAATTCTCAATGTACAGGGAAACCTGGAAGATGAAGAAGAATGGAAAAAAATCTTTATGTTACCATATAGTATCACCAAGGACATAAGATTGCAGAGTCTGCAGTACAAAATTTTACATAGAAACGTATGCTCCAACACATATTTAAAACGCATAGGCGTTAAACTCTATGAGGACTGTGAATACTGCGGGCTACGAGATACCCTGCTCCACTTCCTTATCGAATGTAAAAAAGTAAGAGATTTATGGAATGATGTGCAGGAATGGATATCAAACCTGCCTGGTTTTAGTACAACTATAAGAAATCCTTTCTCGAACAAACAAATATTGTTTGGCCTAGAAGGCCGAGGTGTGAAGTTTCGCCAAATCAACTTTATTGTGCTGGTTTGTAAATCCTACATTCACAGACAAAGACTCTTTGGGAATAATCATATATTGTTCGATGGTCTAATACTGGAAATGAAAAAAAGACTAGTAGCGCTAAAAGTAGCAGCAGAGAATAACTTGTCGGCTGAAAAACAATTCAAGCCATGGAAAGAAATCCTTAAAAATTTGTGATTCAAAACCCCGGAACAACTGGGAGTGTTACATGTTATGATAGTGATTTAAAACGGTGAAAGAAAAAAGTAAAAAATCCTGAAGGAAAACAAAAAAAATACAAAATGAAGAAACACCTTCAAGAAAAGGTCCTAAAAGTAACAAGTTCCAATTGTAAACTCCACAAGTGGAGTACAAAAAATCGCTCTATATTTTATCTTTAATGCTGATTCAAAAAAAAACAAAAAAAACAAAACAAAATGGATAGAAGAAAATTTTGCAAACCATGTATAAAGAGGCGTCATAAAGACAGCCTAGCACCAAAAAAGAAAAACCAATCATTTCGATGTCTCAACCTTCGCAATATGCCTCTTATGTAATTGTCTTCTAATGAATAAAGATCCGATGTTGGACAAAAAAAAAAAAAAGAAGCGGGGATTGAGTTAGAATAAAAGTTGATGACTCGATGCTTCCCAAAGAGCTGCCTACTTCTGTTTTCACTGTGTCTTCTTTTGAGTTCCTTTGATATATAAAATATTT
This sequence comes from Sthenelais limicola, assembly GCA_942159475.1. NCBI lineage: Eukaryota > Metazoa > Annelida > Polychaeta > Phyllodocida > Sigalionidae > Sthenelais > Sthenelais limicola. The sequence goes on along the minus strand of OW804097.1, from coordinate 60,624,889 downwards.
TCATTGAGTTATTCCATGTCAATTACTTATTACGCTTAAGAGAAAAGAGAACAAAATGATTTCTCTTCATATATCAATAAATTTAAGTTTTATATTGAAATTACTATCGTATAGCTTTTTATAAGTATAGTCAAGTAAAATGAAATAAGTGAAAATCACATATCACTGTTGTTTGTTTCTATGTACACCTTCTCATGTGAGTGGGATTATATCGCTTTGTGTCTGTAACTGTACTATAGATTATCGATTTGGTTAGGATATATTGTTGAAAATAAAAGTTTTAAATTATTTTATACGTTGATATGATTTCCCTTTTAAAGGTAACTCATTCCAAAGCTTTGGAATTTGATAAATCAGCGATTTTTTTATCCGTTCAGTGTTCAGTACTATTAATATTTTCCCATTCTTATGGGATCTCAGGTTTAAATTATTCTTATCAACAAAAGCATCCTGGTTACTTAACTTGAAGGCCATGTGCAATGCATGGTGTTCTTCTAGTGGACAATAATTCTCTTATAAAATCGTCCATGACTAGTTTATACATTGTATCCATGTAAAAATCGAAATAAGCATTCAAATCACATTAATATTTACTTTTATTTATATTTTCCTAATATATTGGATTATATATGGTCCGAGGGCCACTGCCATTCCTATTACTGTTACTGAATGGATATGGCTGTAACTCATATGCTGTGGAACACTATCCCATGGGATATTATAAGAACAGAAAACAAATAACCTGATTTTATTCACAAATGGAATGAATATAAGCCAGTACAGCAGCATGTCGCGCATACATGTATACGTGACACTTATGCCTCATCGTGTCATATTCTTGTTATAACACCTTCCTTCGCTCATGCATAGCAGTCTTGTCGTGGCCTCATTATAGCACCTTTAAAAGCTAATGGGAAACCCCAGACGGAGGAATGTTAAAAGGTGAGTCTAAGTAGCTAATTAAGTAAAGGAGAGAAATTCACAAAGACAAAGATGTTATTAGTATTAATTTGGGATGTCTCACATCTAGTGTGATGTTTAGCGTCTATGGGCGTGATGTTTAGCATCTACAGGCATGATGTTTAGCATTTACAAATATATTTGTGTGGTGTTATTGGGTTTAGGTGGCCGCTGAGGGTTAGTTCGTCCGAACCTCCCCAGTGGTCACTACTGGTCCGCGGGACTTTTTAGTCTAAATGATATGTTTTGCCTGTCGCCTTTTATATATTTAACAGCAGCCAGCTGTTGGTCGATAGTAACCACGACCTGGGTTTCTACCATTTAATGTAAGCTGTAGAGGCCATGATAAACCTCTCAGTGTGGACAGTGTTACTTATACCTCTGATTGTGAAATGTTGATTGTTGTTGTATAGGTCTGATAGACACCTTTGGATGAGGGTTACCTGGCTGGCCAGGTGATCCGAAATCCGCAGTCTAGTCAGGTCTGGAAGCGAACTGATGCCAGTTCCGAACACCTCACAATAAAACCCAAGTGAACAGGTAGCGCCTGCCTTTGTTCCTTTTGTTCTATATAGACTCTCGATTAATAAGCTTCGGATACGCCAAGGGAAACGAACCTGCGACACAGATTCACTACAACTGGTGCCGTGACCAAACTTGGCTTTCTGTCATATCGATTGAGTGTTGGGCTTATAGTTTAAACTTTGCTAGAGATTTTGGTAAATCTTTGAGATGGCTACCAATGCAAATGGAGTCCAGGTGGCGGATGCAGCGGCCCAAGTTGGCCTGCGCATTTCACCAGCTGGTATGAAGGGTTACCGCAAACCTACTCCTGGCTCTGGTGCAAAGAAAACGAATCCGAAGGTAAAAGTGACCAGTCCGAAGTTGACTCTACAGCCGGTTGCCGCTGCTGGAGGTCAATGGACTGAATTTCGAAGGAATCCTGCGATAGCAGATTCCTTTGAGGAGGAAGAAAAAGAGCAGTTGAGGACTGAAGTGGCCTCCTGGCGCCATGCCTATTCTGTGCAAGGACAGTCGATGCACGATGCCCATGGAACTATTGATCAGCTCATAGAGCAGAATCGAGACCTCCAGAGCACGTTGGTTCAAGTAACCGATGACTGCCATGCCACTACACGTCTGCTACGTGTAGAGAATGAGAAATTACGGAATGAGGTAGCCAGGGTGGATGATATGTCACGAATGAAAAACATGTTGGATGATTCTTCGGATGTTGAAGATACGGATCTATATGGTTCACCTCCTAGGATAGGAGGAGTTTCTCCGCCATTGGGCGTAGAGAGACCTACATATCCTAAGGAAGGTGGTGGATCATACATCCTCCTCACTCCGAGGCATTTTTCTGAAGAAAAGGCTGCTCGGACACCCGTGCCCGAGCATCTAAAGTTGTCCGAAGCGGTTGGTGGACAGGCTGTAGGCGAACCTGTGCAACATGCTACTTCCAGCGGAGGGCGTGTAGCAGGTTCTAATCAACCTAACCAAACCCAGCAAGCTTCTCCTCCACGTGGAGGATCCAGGACACCTAGACAAAAAGATACGGTGACATTCACTGCCTCGTCTCCTCTTCACGGAGGGGGAGAGGGTAGGCCTTATGTTGGAGCGCACTCCAGCATTAAAAGACCAACTGCTTCCACAACGTATGTGCGTGGTCATGTTGATAATAGTCAATATGTGAGGAATGCTGGTCGGCAATGGACTACAGTCGGAGGGTTGCCAGATACTTCTGGAATCCAAATACCTGGCGTTCATGCGATTGACAATTCTCCCATGCGACATATGACTAACCAAGTGTCAAACTACTTTCGGGATAAGTCAGTGGTGCAGGGCCTGAAGTATGAAGGCGCTATAGGCGCCGAACTCACCTTCAGGTATCAGTTTGTGGCAACGAATGTTAATCATGCCCCTAAACCGGCGATTATAAGAAACTGGGATCCTAAGGATTCCTGGCGGACACATCTCGGAGAGATGAAAGTGCTAGCCGAAGCGCATAATTGGACACCAGAACAGTTCCTTATGCAGCTTAAGTGCAGCTGCCGCCGTCAGCTGGGCGAGATGGGAGATTTGCCCCCAGGGTTGGATCTTATTGGTTTTGTAGACCATATGGATGCTAACTTCGGTGAGCATTCTCTTGAAAAGAAGCAGTCCGAATTCTATAACTGCAGACAAACCCCTAAGCAGCCGAGCCGTATGTTTGCCAATGAGGTAGCCAAACGTGCTAGACATGCTTTCGGAATTAATCTGGACAATACTCTGCGTACCCTCTGCTTGAGAGTCTTCTTGAAAGGCTTGATCAACCAGGAGAAAGCTGCGTGGGTGAAGCTTAAACAGCCGTTTGACCTTCTCCAAGCAATTCACTGGGCCGAGGTATGGGAGAGTTGTCATATGGATTTCGCGAACGCTGCTGTCTTGCAAGCTGCTGCTATAGGTCCGTTGGCTGTTGCTATCCCATTGGAGGGAGCGGCGGCCGAAGGTTCCCAGTCGGGGAAGAGCAAAAAGGCAAGTGCCAAAGAAAAGGCCATGGCACAGGTTAGCCAGGCACTGGCATTGCAGGAGTCTGACGATGATGATCAGTCCGACGATCCCGGCAATGCGATAGTGCAAGCTTTCCAAGCATGGCAAGAAAAGCAAGGAAAGACGAATTCCTCAACCCAGCAGTATAAGAAGTCTGCTGGGGGTAGAGAGAGAAGAACCTGGCAAGTTCGGAAATGCTATTTTTGTAGTGAGGAGGGGCATTTCGCCTCGGCTTGCCCCACTAAAAAAGCTCTACTCGAACTTGTGAAGAAGCAAGGCGCTCCAGGAGGGAAGCCGGCTTCGGAAAACTAGGTTCGGCTCCTGTAGTAAGCGATACGGGAGCCTCGGACAACACGCTTCTTAGTACCACAGTCCGCGAGGATCTTGGTAGTAGTCTAGGAACTGGGAAATCAGCCCAGGCACCGGTGTGTAAGATAGGGTTAAAGCTTAGCGACAAGAAGCTACCCGATCTGATAGCTGGAGGTCCTAGGCCGTTGCCGGACGGTGATTTTCTCCCTGAAAAGATTCAGGGATGCTCGGACAAGAGCCCTGGCGTGCGTTGGGGACAGGCCGAGTACCAAGCTGAGTCAGGTCAGGTTGTCTTGGTAGAAAAAGGCCAAGAGAAGTCTGCTCGGATTCAGAAAGTTTCTGTTCAACAGCTGGAAACTCTGGAGATCCCTTCTAAATTACTGGTGAGGGAGAGATGGTATGCCCCTGTAGGCATAGGTGGGAAGAGTGGTTATTTCTTGGTAGATCCAGGCGCAACGACAAGTTTGATTACCAAGGATTTCTATGATTCCCTTCCACATGCGCCGCCTATGATTTCGGTGCGTATGGCGTGCTCGATGGGTAATGGAACGCCTATAACTACATATGGGAGCGTGCTCTGTCCATATGAAGTGTCGGGTCGGACATACATGATGACATGTCTGGTAGTCAGCGGTCTGAAGGGCCCTGAAGACGGGATATTAGGTGCAGATTTTTATTATGTGCACCGTTGTTGTTTGGATTGGTCAGGAGTGTTTTATTTGGAAAACTTCGGACATTCTGTTGTATGTAAACAGTGGAAAAAGAAGTCCGAAGGTGAAGAATTTTCCTCTATAAAGACCATGACTGTGAGCGAAGTAGATACTGGAATAGCTGTGACACTTAGGAAAGCGGTGATCATGGAGGCCAAATCTATTACACTTGCGGAATTGGACTTTGATAGTGGCTCAGACGCATCGGATGCTTGGATGTTCGAGCCAGACCAAGGATTGCTAGAAGACTTCGCCTTAGGGAGCCTGAATACATATGTTTCAGGTGGAGGTTCAACCGCTTTGGTAGCCTTCAGCAATCCGTCCGACCGCCCAATGAAAATTGGCAAACGGAGAGTGGTGGGCAGATTAAGTAGAGTTACTCTTGTGGCAGAGGATTCCGCTTTTTCTGAAGATGACGGTAGCAATATTATCAGAGAGGCAATCATTGATTCTATACAGGTTACAGAATCGCCTGTGGCGGATGATGATCTGATAGCTCCTGACATCTTGGTACCCCCGAGTGCAGAGTGCCCGCTGAAGAAGCTGGTCAATGATTCGGATTTGTCCGAGAAAAACGAGAAGAACGTTGCTCTGTCTTTGCTGGAAGAATTCCGAGATTGTTTCTCTCTTCCAGGTGGCAAAGCCCTTGGTTGTACTGATAAAGTTCGCCATGTGATAGACACTGGAGATGCTTGCCCGATCAAACAAGCATACCGGCGTATTCCTGTGGCGAAGAGAGACAAGGCGGAGGCAGAGATTTGGAAAATGTACAGAGAGGGTCGAATTGAACATAGCAGTAGCCCCTGGGGTGCTCCTATTGTCATGGTGGCCAAGAAAGATGGCACACAGCGTTTTTGCGTTGACTATCGTCAGCTAAACTCTGTCACTATAAAGGATAGCTTTCCACTACCTCGGATCGATGAGTGCATAGAATCACTTGGTGGAAACCAGTGGTTCTGTACTTTAGATCTTGAAAGTGGGTACTGGCAGGTGGCTATGGATGAAGATAGCAAGTCAAAGACTGCATTCTTATCCAGTGTAGGGTTATTTCAATTCAAGGTTATGGCCTTCGGATTGTGTAATGCCCCCGCTACCTTCCAACGCATGATGGATCAGATGTTGGATGGCCTTCGTTGGAAATCATGTCTGGTCTATCTGGATGATATCGTGGTTTTTGGGAAAACTCTTGAAGAGTGCCTGGATAACCTGAGACTCGTCCTTGAGCGTATACGGGATTATGGTCTTCGTTTGAAACCCAAGAAATGTGAATTTTTCCGCAAGAAAGTGGAATACTTGGGTCGGATTGTGTCAGGCCATGGCATTTCAGCGGATCCGAAGAAGATCCAGAAAGTCAAGGACTGGCCAATCCCCACGAATGCTAGAGAAGTAAGGCAATTCATTGGATTCGCCTCCTATTACCGAGATTTTATGAAAGATTTCGGTAAATTAGTGATTCCCTTGCAGGAAGTTGTAACCGCGGCAGGCAAGGATAAACGATATGCTAAACCCATAGAGTGGACTCCTCGTTGCCAAGATGCATTCGATACATGCAAAAATTTGCTAATCTCTTCACCTACTCTCGGATATCCTCAACCTTCGGGTAAGTTTATCCTTGATACAGATGCAAGTAGTTTTGGCATGGCGGGAATTCTGTCTCAGGTCCAGGAAGGAAGGGAGGTGGTTCTGTGTTTTGCAAGCCATAGTTTATCTAAGCCACAAAGGAACTATTGTGCGACAAAACGTGAGCTGCTTGCCGTTCTGACCTACCTACAAAAATTCCGACATTACTTGCTGGGTAATAAGGATTTTATTGTTCGGACAGATCACGCCTCCTTGCGTTGGCTGCTCAATTTCAAGGATCCGACCGATATGTTAGCTCGCTGGCTACTCACCTTACAGGAATTCGGGCTGGATCAGAGCATGATTTTGCATCGGGCTGGTAAACAGCATGAAAATGCTGATGCGTTGTCGCGCTTGCCAACCAGAAAATGTGGAAGACCAGACTGCCTGGATTGCGGTGCGCATGATGCTGTTATTGCCACTAACGAAGTTTCCTTAGGGACTCAGCGGAACGTGTTGCAAGAAGCTCAGCAAGCCGACCCACTTGTAAAAAGGTTGCTGAAAATGTTAGATGGAACTGTGCCGATTCCTAGCAGAGAAAATCTTGCTGGTGAGTCTGATGAGTTTCGGGCATTTGTCAGACATCTTGGTAGTATGGAGGTCAGAGATGGTGTGCTATGTCTGGGGTGGACAAGACTAGCCACCGGAAAGAAATACTGGAGGAAAATTGTCCCTGTTTCCATGAGGAAAGAGATCTTCCAGGGCATACATGGTGCCAAAACTGCGGGTCATTTCGGAACCTTCAAGAATGTCTGGTCAGCAAAGATGAGATATTTTTGGCCTGGTATGAGTTATGATCTGAGGCGGTGGGTACGAGCTTGCCCGGAATGTAATATGAGGAAGACTAGAGGTGGTGGTGGAATTTCTTACCTTAAGAAAGAAAAACATGGTGGTAGATGGAACCGAATATCGTTGGATATTCTAGGGCCTCTTCGGAGTACCCCTAGAGGCAACAGCTATATTATGGTTGTAGTAGACCATTTCTCTAAATGGGCCGAAGCCTACCCCATGGCCGATCACACCGCTGAAAGCTGTGCAGAAGTTCTTTTTCGAGAATGGATCTTGAGATTCGGATGTCCTGTGTCGTTGCAGACAGATGGAGCTCCTGAATTTCGGTCTCAACTCTTGAGATGTCTACTTGACATGCTGGGAATCGAGAAGCTAATTACCCTCCCATACAGGCCTATGAGTAATGGGCAGTCCGAGAGGCTTAATAGAGTTCTTGTGGAACAGCTATCTTGTATGACTGATTCGGACGAAGTAGATTGGGATATGCTGACCCCTTGCATTGCTCATGCATACAGAGGGACAGTACATGCTGCTACTTTATGCACACCTAACTCAGTAGTCTTCGGAGAAGAGTTGGTAACGCCCATGGACATAGTTCATGGAGTTGAAAGAGGAAGTCTTGATTTCCCTTGCAAGGTTGCTTTTGTTTCGTTTCAGTAGAAAGAGAACTGTGCAGTAAGTTTTATCAAGTGATGATCCTTATGAAATATATTGCCCTGTGTTTGTAGTCCCTTTGCTCGAGTAGTCAAGTTGCATGAATGCTGTGGGTCGTATATTAACTGTGTTTGGGGCACGTTGATAATGCGCGGGCTGGCGTGGGACCTATAGCGGCCATGTTGTTTTCGCCATTGGTGTAGGAATGAATGAACGTTGCTATCCGAAGGTGTTAAACTAAACTTGAACAGCGTATCCGCTGCTGATATGCCAATAAACGTTCAGTCTTTGTGTTTTGGAAGTAATCAACCAACTCACTGTGCCTAAAGCGTGGGTATATTCGTGTAGTGAAGGTTTGGATTTCTCGATACCACTACGCTCTATGTGTGTAGTAGCTGTCAGCCACAGCCGAAGCGTGTCCGAGAGGAGTCCGAACGTCCATCTGCAGCAAATAACAGGTATTTTCTGTACTTATTTCTACCCATACCATCATTATACTTTCAGGTACCGATTGATTAGTGATGTCGACTTCAGGGGAATTCGAGAATATGACCGAGGACCAGTTGGCTGATTCCCTCAACGCCAAGCTGTCCGAGTCTGATCTAGAGATGGATCTGGACGGTTCGGACTGCGAGGTATTGTCGGACGAGGAGGCTAAGGTCTTGGAAGGGTCTCGGATCCTTGTAGGCATGGGTCAGCCTGACGCAGGTGGCTCTGGGACCGGCATCGTAACTTGCTGGGGCGCAATTATGGAGGCCGAGGATGCTAGGAAAGCAGCTGCTGAAGAGGATGCGGCGATGGTGATAGACATGGCTGAGGTTGAGTCCGAGACTCCCGAAGCCAAGTCTGTACCTTCGGCTGGTACCTCTAAGCAGAAGCCTAGATCCCCCAGAAAGCAGGACAAGCCGAGGATGAAGGATGGAGAGATGAACGAGTCCCCGTGGACTCTATCTCCAGATCCTGCTGATTCTTCGGCGGCAGTGACTGTGGAGCTCATGGGTTCACCAGCCAAGAGCACCCGGTCTTCTGCCCGTCAAGTTCGCAAGCCCCGGAGTTCGGACCCCAAGTCGAACTCGAAAGGCAAGGCACCTGCCCCAGCGACTGGAACTACTAAGTTGAAGTTCCGGAAGCTGAAAAAGGTCCATGTGCATCGTGCTAAGGTGAGGGAGGATCAGTTGGCGCACTTGGGCTCGTTGACTAAGTTCAATGCCGAGTTGGACAAAGCCTCTGATATTGTCCCGCTGAACCCTAAGCACGATCGGCCAGGCTCACGTCATCTGATGGCCACAGAGTCCGACTCTGAAGATGACCATGGACTCATGCTCCGGTATGAATCCTGTCTCTACCCGGGGCTGTGTAAGGCGGGTAAAATGGAGCCTGGTACCAGTGAGAAGCTCCGACTGGTACCAACTCTGTGGGAGCCTGGATTTCGTTGTCCGTACTTGGTGTGTAGGCGAGTGAAGCTCAATGCTTCAGGTGTCCGAATTTTCTCCACCCGAGAAAGATTCTTCAGGCACCTGTGCGAGGTTCACACCCCTCAAACAGAAGTGTGGGTCTGTCCATACGAGAACTGTCAGCAGCAGCTTGACAGGAGTTGGTCAGCCAAGGTGTGAGCAGGTCGGAAAGTTCCCTGGGTGGAAAGCCGACCTCTCTCCCTGCCAAACCAGTTGAGGAAGCTCAAGCCTTGCCTTCTTCAGGCTCGGGCGAGACTCCTGGTTTGACCGTGGTGTCCAGTCGAGCTGGTGGGACGTTGGAGGTTAACGACCAACAAATCCATTTCCTCACCAGTCTCCTGGACCAGATGAAGTCCCAACGTGAGCCACCCCAGCCTCAGAGAACTGTAGCTTCGGCTGCGTTGGGCCGGGCGCCTCCCGAGCAAGGTATGTTCGGTAGTATGTTCGATACTCCGGACAGACCTTCTGCGAAGGACTCGCCCGATGGAACGAAAAACGACGATGGCAATGATGACTGAATGGAGGAAACGCATGGACGATGATGACTGGATCGCCCTTCGACCCGATTTAACCACCTCGGATGCTGTTCGGATGCCCTGGATCCTCGGATCATGACCCTGGTGTGTGGCGCCGACATTTACGTGAAGTCTACAATAATGAAAGTGATAGCCTTTTTCATAAAATAAGTTCTGTAGAACAGATTGTTTGCTTGTTAGTGAGGACACTATATGCTCCTGCCTGTCAAACGTGAAAAGGTTTTTCATAAATTTTCTTTCTTACTTCGGATAATTGTTCACATTAGTTAGGACACAGAATGCTCCTATTTGTCGATTCCTGAAGTTTTCATAAGATTGATTTATTTGTTCATTGTAGAGAGGACACACTATATGCTCCTACTTGTAGACTTTTACTTTTCTTATACCCTATCGAGTTTTCAAGATTTTTCTTTTCAAACTCTTAAAAGAAAAAAGGGGGTATTGTGGTGTTATTGGGTTTAGGTGGCCGCTGAGGGTTAGTTCGTCCGAACCTCCCCAGTGGTCACTACTGGTCCGCGGGACTTTTTAGTCTAAATGATATGTTTTGCCTGTCGCCTTTTATATATTTAACAGCAGCCAGCTGTTGGTCGATAGTAACCACGACCTGGGTTTCTACCATTTAATGTAAGCTGTAGAGGCCATGATAAACCTCTCAGTGTGGACAGTGTTACTTATACCTCTGATTGTGAAATGTTGATTGTTGTTGTATAGGTCTGATAGACACCTTTGGATGAGGGTTACCTGGCTGGCCAGGTGATCCGAAATCCGCAGTCTAGTCAGGTCTGGAAGCGAACTGATGCCAGTTCCGAACACCTCACAATAAAACCCAAGTGAACAGGTAGTGCCTGCCTTTGTTCCTTTTGTTCTATATAGACTCTCGATTAATAAGCTTCGGATACGCCAAGGGAAACGAACCTGCGACACAGATTCACTACATTTGTACAAATACATTTGTACCTAAGTGTCTGTATTTGATTGTCAATCAAGAGAAGGCATGAACCTTCTTATATTAGATAATATAACTTGACTCAAGTAGAAATAATGCTGTTATATGCCAATGGAAGTGGGCAGTAAAGAAAGGAAAAATTTCATCCTAGAGACAAAATTAATTCGACGAAAATGGGCCATAAAAATGTATTAAAACTTAAAACTTTGTTAGAAGTAGCATCATTCACGAACGTTATTGTGCAAAATCGGCAAAATTATTTGGCTCAAAATGCGGACGTTTTTACAAGCATCATAGAGACATGACAGTGTTAGCCATATTTTTGCTTCCCTGATAAATGAAACGACATCCATATGTTTTGGTGTTGGAATATACGTTTGTTGTTGTGATGATATGGTAAGAAAGATATAGAGGATATGTCCCAGCTTTAGAAATGTTTGTATTTATCTTTTTTAATATGATTCTATCTTACAGAAACAAAGCGTCGTAGGGCACACAAATGAATAAATTGAATATGAGTCAAAATAAGGAATTGCACCATATCTTGGAAATTATGTTAATGAATAGAACAATATGTCTGGCAGCTGTGGATAAAAAGGGAAATAGGGTTTGGAGATATAGAGTGACCAATAGAAGTCGCTTTTGTGTTGTCCATTGTACTTTATAAAATTTGTATTTAGACAGTAAATACATATCATGGCATCGCCGTGAGGCCGTCTTCCTACCACCTGCTATGTTAGAAGAAGTTATGTATAGTAACATTTATTCATCTCCGAAATAGAGAGACTAGGGTGACACCTACAGGAATTGGTTCCTGCGGCTCCTTTGGGGCCACAACTGAGTCGTGCTCTGTCCAGAAGTGTAACCGCGAGATAATTCTATTTTTTTTTTGTTTAGTTTGTGTAGTTTTGATTTGTTATGTTGTTGTTGTTCCTTTTTGTTCTTTTATATTATATTGTCTTAGATATAGATCACAAAATAGTGGGCGATAGTTGGCAATTAGTCTGTGCAAAATTTATACACATGCATTAATTTTCTCTACAACATATCAACCCCACCCTTAACCAAATTATTAACAGCATTATTCAACTTGGGCGGGAAGACCAAAGGCCCCACCTACTTTCGGTTATTAACGTTTTGACTTCCTATCAGGTTCCGCAGCACAGGCGCTAGTTGAGATAGGACAAGCAACTCACAATGGACTTTTCACTACCCCTTTAAATTCAGGTCAGTCTTAGTAGAGCAATGCGATAATGTGTAATGTGAGTATGACATATAAAGAACTTTAAAACTCATGAAAAGAGAAATACGAACAATGATAGACTCAATTGACTATAATAATAATAAATAAGAATAAAATTGCTGAAACAACGAACAATCAGAGATACTATGAAGGAATTAATGAAGCAATTATTTATTTCTTTTAAGGGTCGCCAGGAAAACCTAGTTTTTCTAGGGTGTTCACCCTATTTTAATGCATTACAATATATGTACAATTTTGAATGTGAAATCGTCATATGTATAATATGTGTTGAAATAAAAATGATTCAATTCAATTCAATTCAAGAATTCTTTTATTTTGCATAGGTGTTACATACAAATACAGGTAGCTGCGTCTATCATGATAGCAGTATCATTTCCTCCAACGAGTGCCTTTATTGAATTCAATTAATTTGGTGAAGTTACAAGTTCATAAAGTTCCAGTTATAAACATAGAGGAGCCGAAAACTACGGCTATAAATGAAAGAAAATATGGTTCCAGTTTTTGTAACAAGCTGGTGTTAACAATAACCCATGAGACTAAGTATAGCCTGATAGTAGGGTAACAATAACAGTAACAACGAATGACTAAGTATAGTCCTGAGCATACTAAAAACTATTATCATTATGATGGTCTGGCCCGAAAAATGTTAAATGTCAATAAATTCGTGATTACATACGAGATTACGATCAGATTGTTAGAAGTCTTTTCGAGGGGCAGCCATGAATCTTGACTCCATATTGACATCTTGACATTTTATGTTTATGAGTTACAGTATTAGACACGAGGTATAGTAATAACGGAGTTCAACTATAATTATACATAGTGATACATAGCCTAAACGAACAATTTTCCAAAACGTTGATGAGATGATAAATGAGATGAGATGAGAAAAATGTTATTATATAACCAGTTAGAGTGATGGACACGATGTAGGGCAGTTCACAAAGTTGTGTATATACATACATAAAATTTGATATCCCAGACACATTTGTAATGAGGGATATGATACAAGGGTTATAGAATACAATGTTACTAGGTAGTATTACCTAACGGGGTAAGAGGCAACCGATACAGAGTAGACGCTAATACATAATATATTGGAACAGATTTAACTTAATATGGTGACAGCAACTTTTCTGTATATTTCTTGAAGACAACCGCATCCTCAATCAAATGAGCTTCATGGGGGAGGTCGTTCCAGCGGGTTTTATTTTTAACATAACGTTGAAGCCTCTATACATCAAGACTGATTCTAATTTGGTGGCGGATGCTCTTTCACGTTTACCATATTTACGTGAACATGGTATTGTGCCCAAACTTCTTATAGACACTGGGTTATGCTGTTTTTCTTCCGATTATTGTAGGCTTGACGAAGTGGAAGGAGCAAGTCATACGCCTGAAAAACCGGTCTTTAGCCCCAGCTACTAGGCAACAACGTGAGAGACAATGGCGCCTATTCAACGAGTTCATGCAGGAACATTCGACGCCTTTCTCCCCTATCACTCCTAGTAAAGTGTGTGCGTTTGCTGCCTATTTATCTTCGTACATGAAGCATTCATCGGTTTCTACATATGTGGCTGGTATCCTTTCTCATGCCAGGCACTTGGACTTGGACGCCCCTGCTTTCTCTCATCCGAGTATTAAAGCTGTATTAAGAGGGATTAATGCTGATTCTTCATCCTCTCCTGCGCCTCCAGTCACACCTGATATTCTCATGGTCATGTATCGCCATGTGGATTCCTCATCACCTCTACATTTGCTATGCTGGGCTGCTTATATATTCATGTTCAGAACTCTACTTAGAGTGGGCCACATTGTTGTGTCACCCCATTCTATTACACGCCAGGATATATCCTTCTCTGGTGTTATCTGCAAAGTGAGGGTAAATTCTTCCAAGACGTTGGTCACCCCCTTCTACGTATCCTTGTACCCTGCTACCGTCAAACCATTATGTGCAGTGTACTGGGTTAAAAAGCTACTCGCATCTAGACTCCCATCTGAGGCTCAACTATTTTCATGCCCAATGCATCCACGTTTTACCTATGAACATTTGGCATCGAATCTGTCAGATCTCGTCATCAGGGCGGGAGTGAATATCCCCCTCACTTCCCACTCTTTTCGCCGTGGAGGAGCTAGCTTCTTGTCATCCTTGGGTGTACCTACTGCCCAGATTAAATTGAGAGGGAATTGGAAATCTGACATCGTAAATGCTTATATTATTCCGTCATCTGCTGATCAGGAAAAAACGGAAAAACTAGTTGTGTGTGCATTGAACAAATTTTAAAATTTCTCTTCGTCGGTTTGGCTTGTTTGGGAAATAAACCTTGCTGTTTGCTGGTTTCCTGGCCACTCCTGCCTCATCGTTCCTTCATTCACAGTTACAAGATCTCACCAGGACATATAGACAATCGACCCATCGATGACCATATTCCGGAGATCCCTTTTCCACGCCACAGCCACGCCCCCTTCTGTGACGTCATAATAGGTGTGCGGTTCCAAGACCTAATGTTATTGTTACGTCATACCCACATCCTTCCATTACCCACTTTCCTACCTGATTCCGCACTGTGCGGTTGTGTTTCCTTTGTGGAAAATTTTTTTTCTTATCTTATTCTATTATTGTAATTGTTATTGGGAAATAAACCTTGCTGTTTGCTGGTTTCCTGGCCACTCCTGCCTCATCGTTCCTTCATTCACAGTTACAAGATCTCACCAGGACATATGTATTAAGTATTTGTCTACTGATTTTTGTTAACTTTGTAGTTTTGTAGTGTGGCCATGTATCTTCATTTGATATTTACTCATACATAAACCAAATAGTATACTTATTTTGCTATGGTTGCCCTATGTGTTCAAACAATAGTGATTTTTATGTCATTAACCGAAGTAGTAGAAATGATGCATCATTGGTCTCTTTACGTTTAGTCACACAGCCACCAAATGATAATCCTCTGGTGCTATACAGCCGTGCTGGTCCGGGGTTGTGTGTTGCAAACTTGTCTATGTAAATCAAATGGTGATATTATGATCCTTTTATGGAAAAGTCCGTTGTGTTCATTGCAGTTGTCTGGGTCACTATGCCATCTTCATGGTGCAATTAGAACCATGTAATCAATCTCAAAGTTTTGCTCCTTTTTCTGGGCACAGTATGTACCTCTTGTTTCCCGGTGTTAAGCAATACAATGAAAAAGCCTTCCAAGGATCTCCCTTATATCTGAGCCAAGTGATATGCGTGACGCTTCTACTGAGGCCTTAAATGCAGATAGAGACTCTTATGATATTGTTCATTTTGTATGTTTATGTTTTCGATGTGCCAGCCATCTGCTGATAACTTCATATGATACTTGTGTATTTTAGTAATAGTTGTTACTAGTGTGTTGCGTCAATTAGAGTTTGTATGTCGACCAAAATGTCAGTAATTATATGTCAACGCGGTTTGTCTTGACTTCTGACTGATATTTGAGTGCCTTGATACAAGTAGTAATATTCTGGGTACTGAACAGTTCACATTGTTCCTGGACTAGTCTGTAAGTTAAATGGATGTTGTTAGGTGCGATTACAAAAACACCAAGTTACTATTTTCGCCAATAATGCACTTCTTGATGTTATTATTTTACAAGTTGATTCTTCATTAATTTATTATGCCCGATTTTTTGTTTTTTGAAGTATTTAGTCCTGTTTCGGTAATTGTAGTGTCTGAATAACTTAAATACCCGTTAAATGTACTTTATATTACTACGGCCATTCTCTTGGTACAATAAATACTATTGGTAAATGTTTGATACGTCCTACTTTTCCTGGTCGTAAAATGTAGAAAATGCTTTTTCTTGGTCAACGTAAGATGAACATTCAGGCAATAGTGCCGATAATTGTTATTTTGTATATTAATCAAAAATCAGACGGACGGTGTCCTCTACTATACCAGGCTAAGGGCTTAATTTAAACAAGGGCTATGCCCTAGGGCTATGTATAACCGATAGCGAATCTCTATTGGGCCACTGCCGTCGTGACCGGGGCACGACTCCGTGGGCCCACATGAATGGTTTGTGGTGTATGGTTTATCGAACAATGTCTGTATATTTAGGCAGCCTAGTTAATCTGTTACGTTTTACTAGTCATGAGATATTTTTTCCTATTCATGACACAAGTGGTCTATTAAATCCAATCGTACTAACCGCTGACTTTGTTATTATTTCTTTTTTTTTCTGAGGAGCGTTCGCCTATGCTATTTCGCTAATTATCATATTGTAGTGATGGAGGGATAGCGTTTCTGTATTAATGCGTCCTTAAATACTAACAAAAACTGAAATGATATTTACGCTTAATCAAATCACTTTTATTAATGGTCGTTTTATAGTCCATTGTAAATCTGCAGATAATGTATGTATTGTTGAATCCTTATTGTGGTTAACACAACTCAGTTAATGTCCGGATGGTCTGCATGTTTCCTTAACTACTAATAGAAGTCTGATTGAAATATAGTACATACTATTAATTTACGTTCTTGGCCCCGTTTATCAATAGTTGTCTACACTCAAATGTTGATCATTAGTTGGCGACAGTTAAATGTTCTCTTTAACTCAATGTGTCCACATAAAATATCATAATCTCTTTGTGGGCACTTAGTGTTGATTATTAGCGGACTACCGATTTAGGTATACTTTCAGCACTGAGGTGTTACAGGAGTGTTATAGACTCGGTTATACCTGATTTCGACATTGACTCTTTTGCGTGGAGCAAGGTCTGTTACCCACCATGAATTAACATGTCTACCTGTGACCGTATGATAAATTAATCTCAATTAAATAACTAATTTCACTCCTCAATTTCGGTGCATGTTGCTTCTACAGGTAACATCAATACCCATATTTATGCCTTGAAACAATGAATAAGTACCATAACTCGTTACACCGATTTATATAGACACCATGACTCTTTCGCGTGCAGCCATGTAGATTACACACCATAAATTAACATGTCTACCTGTTAACGTAAAACAAATTAATCTCAATTTCATAATGAATTTTGCGCTATCTGCATCATTTCCAATTTGACTTGCTTGTCCATGTGACATCACTACCCTTAGTTATGCCCTTAAACAATGACTAACTACCATAATGCGCTACTTACATTTACACATTTAGTAAATTTGAACTGTCTGTTGGTTGAAGTGGATAACAACAATAGCATACCCTAGTGCAGGAATCAATTTATAGAACCGTTAATATTTGGGCATGTACCTGTTGTCAAAGCCAATAAATAAGCCATTCATTTCCCCTCGGTCAAGTTTGGTGGGTCATTTGCGGTCAATATAATGTTTCGAGATAGGTTGCTTTGATGGTGTGCCATGAAGTAATTATCTAATAGTATTAATCAAACGGCCACACTGTAGCCACGTAAGTTCGGGTATTTGTTGTTGTTCTTTAAACTCCTGGAACACTTGCAGTCCTGCCCGATTTATTGAGTTGGTGGAGCGTTCCGGCTGTGGAATACGCACAATTGCAGTATGCCAGAGGTGCTCTAATAGGCGACGTGCTGCACGATTCTCCTCAGACCTAGGGCCTCCGGGGAACCCAATGACCATGGCATACAAACACCATGGACGTAGCCTACTGTCTCTGGTAAAATTGGCCCCATGTCCACTATTGTGTTCCAAAAGTCTTCTCCTGATATCTCCTGTTTCGCCCACATATCCAGCACGCCAGTCCTTTGTGGAGGCCAGCATATAAACATATCCCATCTGATTGTCTGGAATTTCGCACTGCATCTGGACAAATGCAGTCTCCACAATGCGCGGTTCATCATGTAACGCATTGAGTTGGCGTAGGGTGCGTTGAATGTTTGCCATGTACTGGGATGTGGTGCGTAGTAGTGACGTTATCGCATTGATTGTGTCCTCTATGGGACCAACAAAGGTGAGGTCCTGAAGGTTACGCACTCTACTGATGAGGACCAAAAGCATGCTTTTGTCCCATATTTTGTACATTGAAGCATCATTTCCAATTTGTGTTGCAATTCGGGGGCAGGTTTCTCCAATAATCTTGTGTATTGTTGACGCTACATAATACTGAAGTGGATACTGTAGCCGTCTACCCTTCGTTGACCCCTGTCCGACTACTACTGATGTGGTCAGCCGTGGATGTAGGTTGAAGGTTGGCCAATCGTCATGTAGCTGCTGTTGATTGCGCACTCTTTCCCCTGGTGGTATAATGGTTATTGGCAAACGATGCTGCAATGATATCACCTGTTGTTGTATCGCTAAGTCTGGCAAGTTACGTACAACACATAGCTGTCCTTGTGAAAACCGGGGCGTGTTGGGCGTTCCCGTGTTATTGAACGTCAAGCGCATTATTGCTCCTGCATGTAAAAATAGGTTTTGTGGTTCTGTGCAATGCTTATTGAGAGATTTTTGGGCGTTTTGGTTGGCTGGTATCCAATTACCCGCAACTGTCTCCACTTCGTCCAAAGCTCTGATGGTGGTCGATACTATTGTGGGATCTCCCGATTTGTTCAGAATGTGGCGTTGGACGGCACCTTCAACTGCTTGCCTCGTTGAAAGTACTCGTAGGGCTTGGGGTGGGACCATTTCCCATGTTGGTACAAAATTTCGTGTGCATCTGTGCCTAAAGATTTGCACAAACTCGTTGACTTCTTCTTCCGTGACCTCATTGATTCTTGTAATTTCCAGCAGTCTCCTCAAGTCCGCATCTTGTGCGCAACGTACATACTGGTTGCACAGGAGTATGTGGAATGTGGTAAGTAAATGTGCGCTGCTCCATATACTAATGCCACTAACTGGGGGCAACTGTAGTGGATCCCCGGTGGCCATCAATAGTACACCACCAAAGGGTACTGGTGATGCTCTTAGACGGCGCAGAATTAGATCCATCACGGCAAAAGTCTCAGACGCAATCAGGCCAATTTCCTCAACTACCAGAATTTGTATTCGGCGTAACAGCTCTGTTTTGATGGGGTCGCGGGCCAATCTGCCAAGGCTGGTCTCTGTTATGTTGTTTATTGTGTGGATTCCACGTTCAGTGACTGGTAGTGCAAATAGTGTGTGAACATGCAACCCACCAAGAACCTGAGCTCTTTCAGCCGTCAAACAGGTTAGCATGCAACGGTACCCTTTGACGAGTGCATAAGTGAATGCGATGAGCAGCAAGTAAGTTTTTCCCGAGCCGGGGGGACCCAGGAGCAGAGGGAATCTGATGAACGTGTTCCCGGGCTGTTCAAGTGCATCGATTGTACGTACCAGTGAGCGCAGCGCAAGTTGTTGTTCGTTGAAGGACACGTCTGTTTGTCCTGGAGCCCGGTGCAATGTTGGTTGGTACTGGATTACCTGTCTGTTGCGTAGTTCGTCAAGTGGGGGGAAGTTTGGGAATCCCTGTACGCTCAATACATTAATTGCATTAAGTCGGTATTGAGCTTCGAGCGCTTGCAACTTCTCTGTGGCTCTTAGAGAAATTGCGATGTCGGTCGCTAGAGGCATTGCTTCATATAAGATGTTGTCCTGATGAAACAATGATTCCAGGGCGTTTGGTATGAAGGCCAAGATGCGCTGGAATTGGCGGTTGCCCATGGGCAGCCACATGAGCTGGTCAAGTAGATAGTCCTTTACTACCGCCATTATTTGTTGTCTTGTGGGGTTGATGGTCGTCACAATTGTGGCCTCGAGTAATGCCTGTTGGAGATTTGGAGCACTGTACAAGTCAACTTCTGTTAGGAATCGGCCCTTCGATATTAGTAGGTGTATTATGAATCTCGTGAACTGGAAAGGTGTTACTGGTGCGAAGACAACGATATTCCTTTTTGTAGCACTGTGGTCCACAAACCTATGATACAGGGGTGCCATTTGTTGATTCCTGTGTAAAGCCAATATTGGTTCAAATATGTCTGCCAATATGTCCGGTGCATTGGCAACACGATGTATTTGCGTTTCACTGCGTAAGTATGCCACTGCATCAGCAATGTAGCGTTGGCGTAGGTATATTCTTTGTCCAGTTCCGTCAATCCATGGAGACCTTGCCAGGTCCTCGTGTAGGTCTACTTGCGCTCTTTGGGACTTGCGAACAAACCATTTGGCATACTTTTCGATATGCTGGAACTGCAACAGTTCTGGTGGCCGAACAGAGAACGTCCAGGTCGTGTCGAGGTAGTACGTATTGTTGAAGTACTGGCGGATGACAATTTCCTGGTTTTCGCGAAATTGCCTAGATACTGGAAATTCTGCCCTGGCATTGATTGGCGCTGGGTCATTCCCTGCACCCGGTATTGGAGCTTGTCCTTGCCTCTTTTTGGTAATTGCTGCGCGGTACTCGGGGGGAATGATGAAACATGGGTATATTCTTCATTGTTAACGATGAAGGGCAATCCCAATGAAAACCAGGTCATTTCTGCCAGGCCGATTTCACGAGCCAGTGGTTTAACCTTCTTTTCCTTCTGTAGTTGCGCTTGACTGCTGATTTTGATGTTGTTCAGTTTGTCGTAAGTCACATTGACTGCATCTTTGTCCTGGCTTTGTTCAAAATATGCATCTCGATGTTCCTCTAGACCGGCAGCGTATTTGCAGACGTACGATACTTGAAAACGAGTGTCGACGTATTGGACGTTGGTACATGAATTCAGCGTTGTCAAGAATGTTGGTATCGTAGGTATGAAGGTTGTTCCCGGGGCAGCAGGGTATGTCCATCTTCCCCCAACAAAGCGCTTGTCCACAACTCGTTTTCCCTGTTCGTTGGTGTGAGCTAGGCCCATTTCTTCAAACAAGTTGATGACATCTTCAGCATACAGGTTTCCTGCCTCATCAAATGCATAGTCGAAAGACGGCGGATGTTTTTGTACTCTACACGTTGTCTCTCCACCTCGCTTCTGTTTGTGGCAGCGTTCGTTTGCTCGGAGACAGTCATGTACGTGTATTTGGGCACATAGGTCCTTCAGTTGCTGGTAGTCGAGGTCATCCTGTACTATGCCATTAGCATGTAGAGTCGCATAATCAGTTTGTACTTTGGCGTTGAACATGCCCTCCAGTGTGCATTTAATACGTTTCAGTTTGGTGTCATCATCTGCATCCGTCACTTTAAGAAATCCGTGCATGTGGGGCTTATTGCCCAGGGAACCCGCTGACTGAAATTCATAACGAGCCCACAGAGCTGTTACCTCCCCACATGGTGTCTGTGGACTGTACTGGATCCAGTGCAGAAAGTATCGGACGGTTCGCTCCCATGTGCGGCACATGATGGCACAGTAGGATTTAAGGGCGTGCTCCAGTTCTTTCCCTTCTTTGCCGTGTATAAGTTTGATTGCCAAGCGCACTTCCCGCACACCAAATGTCCGCCTTTCATTACACGTTAACGTGAAGAAAAAGTCGAAGCCCTGTAAATCACGCATTAGAGCTGCGAGACGCTGAACTTGCCGCCGGGAATCCACTTCATCGAACACCATGACGCTTTCCCTCCCGGAGAAGGTAGAGCCATCATGTGATTGGCGTAGGTGTTCCAACCCTTTCCGTACGACGACTGCAGCCGAATTGTTGTTGAGGTGAATGTTGACCATGAGGTCAAACACCCAGTGCATATACTCTTCGCTGTGTGCAGTCAAGAGAGAGTCGTCGTATATTCGCACAATCAGGTGGTCTTTCAGTGAAGCCAATGTACCATTCCGTCTTTTTGTTTTGGTGTTACTGTATGCGGTGATGGGCAGGGCCCCCGTGATGGTATTGTGGTCCTCCGTCCAAAATATAGTGGGAAATATTATGGCCTCTGGATAAAGTAGGGGTACCGTTGTGTCTGGAGTAATAGCACAGAGATGTTGTAAGATGCGTTGACATTGGACTGTCGGCTGTCGTGTGAAAGAGGATCGCACCATCGTCCGTAAATGGTCGTTTAAGAGGAAGTGTCCTGCAAGTGAGTCGGGGCCTTCCTCTAGGTAGAGCGGTTGTAGATCCACATTAGTTTCCATCGGTATTATGGTGGGTCCATCCGGTTCGCCGTTTACAAGGGGTCCAATTGCCCTGTCCATTTCCTCCACATTATAGGGTTCGTTGCCATTGTCAAGAGGGTCAATGACATCTTGTTGGTCAATGGCGTCAATGTTTTCTTCTTCGGCTTCCATTGGTTCGTCATGTTGTTCCATTACTTGGGGCAAGTCCATTTGTGGTTGAACGGGAAGTGGTTGCGGTTGTGGTTGCATGAGTCGTGTCAGAACATAGGTAATGTCCGGGAGCCTTTGGTAGATTTTCTCGTGTCGCATGCATAGGCCGTTGGGGCATTGACTGCGGGGAAATCCATTGGGGCAACGCCAGCGTATCGGGGTGTTACAGTTGATGTAACAGCAGCGATGTGGTGAGTGAGTACCTTCTCGAATTAGGAAGTCGTCTTTGTGTCGATCACAACGAATCTTGGTTTGACCGCCACACCAGGATATTGCTTGTTGCCTGCGTATGTCCAATCCTGCATTTTTGCGCACCACGAGAATGAGACGATGTCGATTATCTGCTGGGAACGTGAGCGAAGTATTGGTCTTGTGCCAGTCCCAGTCAGCATGCCAGCGCAGTGAAGTGCGAACCGAGTACTGTGCTGCCAGTGGTGTTCTTACCGTCAGTCCCAGCATTGCATGCCACGAGTTGTTTATTTCATTGAAATCGTTGAAATCTGGTAGTCTGCGGTCGCGAATGACCAACATCGCTATGTCTACTTCCATCTCTTGCAATTGTTGTTCAATGTCGTGGGCATAAACTTCCGAGACATCCAAAGGTATGTTCAGTGTGTCAAAAAAACGGGCTACCTTTGTTTCGACATTTATTTGTCTTGGTCGTCTAGGCAACTGAAGCAAGTTGATAACAGTTTCCTCTAGCCGAAGTGATTCTGCCATTGTCTGGTATTTACCCGCCGCGAGATCGGTGCACCAAGCCTGTAGGTCGTGTAAATAATGTGGACTATTTGCCCGCCAGAGCGCGTCCAAGAACTTTCTGTGCAAGTGTCTAGAATGGAGAAGCAGGTGGGCAATGCAATGTATGGTGGCACCTGCTGCATGATCGTCTACCGGTGGTGGTTCATGATCTACCGTAACTGCAAATGGTTGACGGCCTCTGCGGTCCGATGGATGGACGACGACAATGAAGTCAGCCACAGTATTGCGCTGGTAATGGTTATCTGCGTCATTACCTGCCTGTAGCATTGAATTTCTGTGATTAAAAACCGTCCTTAACTCTGCAGCATCGTCCATAAGTATGCATGTTCCTGTTTCTCGTGCAGTCTGAACCAAGTCATGGTCATAGATGGTCTTTTCTGAGTCCCAAAACGCCAACGTTTTTGTTGCATACTCTGGTCCTAGTGACGGAGCATTTATCGCTGCATGAAGGATATCCGAACGGTTTTCTAGTACCAGACCTGCCGATGCTGCTTCTCTGTCTGACAATATCGTGGTCGAGCGCCTCTGTGCCAAACGGAAGGTTGATAATCCTGCTGCGGATCCCATTTGGCGTACCACATTTGAAGAAGTATTATAGAAGGTTGTGCGTCCCGATCTGATATAGTTGGGGCTAATGGCCACAGGTGCCTGATGTTCCGTATGCTGAGATGGTGTATTTCCTAATACGGGTTGTGCAGGAATGTGGACATACTGAGAAGATGGAGACGCATGTTTAGAGGGCGGGCAGGCTATCGCACAAAGTCCCAGTTCTGGGTGGATTACCATAGCTGGTCCAACATCCCAGATAAGTGAAGTTTTCGTATTTAACCAATCGTTTCTGACGCCCAGGAAAAATTTCTCGTTGGCTGAAAATGCTGTGAATGAAGGTACATGTATTGCAATAAAATGTTGTAGTTGCATATACTGCGCTCTGTCCCACAACACATCATCGACATACATTGAACACCCCAATGGGCACCTGACCTGGGGAAATGAATGTTTGGCTACCATGGACATAATACCACCAATTCTACCCTGTTGCATTACCTCCTTAAAGCTGTTAATAACTGACATAGCATCGCGAAATGTCGACTGCAAGGGCCACCTTAATCGAAATATTAGTGCTATGTCGTCCTGCGCTTCTACCCACATGTCCCTAAGATTACAAGTCAAGAGATTCATTAAAACGTCAACTTTTATTTGAATTGCACCTGAAAGGAAAGACCAAATAACCGCTGGCCATGCATAAGACCATGTTTCTTTTTTCCCAACGTCGGTTGCTCGGTTTACATACAATGAACAAAGTTGGCATAACATTGCCTGTTGTTGTCGTCTATAGGTTTGGTCTCCAAATTGTCGTCGCACTGGTGCCTGAGGTGGTGGTGTGAAGTGAAGGGGATGTTCCTCTGTTCCATTTCTGTGGCATACCGCACACATCAGTATATACAAGTCGTCGTTGTCACTATCCATGTTTGTCGATTCTGCAATTGTTTGAAAAATCATGTTAGATTGAGCACATGACGCTATTATAGTTCACTAGTTGAATTATGGATATTAATTACCACTACCATGTAACAACCGACCTTTTCTTCTAGCCTATGGCATAAGGCATTAAATGCATTGAAAGAATTTTTGGTACAATGTATTAAATTAGTCGTCTACTGACTGCCTAGGGCCTAAATTCTATCCTGAATGACAATTGCAGGGAAAAGTTATGCCATTTGTCTTTTAATTGTTTTGATCGCAGTTGTTGACAACCAAATGCATTTGACATACCTGCTCACAGTATTAATGGGTGATTGGTGTTGGAATGTGTTGTCGTACATTCTTCCTATCCATTGTGTTGTTCTGCCAGTCCTGCGACTTCTCCATTTCCCATGGTATATTTTTTGATCGGCGTTCTGTTGTACGAGAACAATATATTGTAGAAAATTGAGTGATGTTAATGTACTATTTATTTAAGGGTTTGTATAGTTGTTGTATTGACTAATACGTTGATGTAATATTGGCTACGCTGTCTATTGTTCGTAATCTATTGTAATGTTGTTTATATGTCAGTGTACGTACTGTTGAGTTATTGAAGTTCAGTATAATGGTGTGTTACTGGTATTAGTCAGCAGCCGGTTGGAAACTAGTTCTTGGTTGTGAAGTGGTGAATTGGCGATGGTTGCTCGGCAGAACTGTTGACGTCCCTTGAAGTAATGTATTCATGTGCCGCCCAGCCTTCTTTCCGCGGTCTGCTGAATTATAATTATTAGGGCAATTATCATATCAGAAAATACATTTAATACTGAATTGGATTTTACAGTGGACCGAAAATCAAATTGGCCTTAAATAAATACTTTTACCGTATAGACTGACAGGGGTGATTTGTCACACATAGTATCGATTCAGACATCCACATCATAAAGCATAAGAAATTCAGGCCACATTAAATGAATAACCTGTTTATTGCGCTTACCTGCACTGTAAAATAAATGTCATTATTACCAGTATATTGTGTTTTTTTAATGTAATGTAACCTTTGCTATCATTTAATTGTGAATTACACTTACATGGGTGCGTCCTGTAACTGGTCACTTCTTTCCGGTCCACCGCAATTTGTAATGGCGTGAGTTGTTTGAAGTTGACTGGACCTTGTGGTGAGTTGATGATGTGGTGCAGTTGGGTAGTAGGCCCTGGCTGTTAGCGTGTTCAGTGTACTTTCGACTGGCCCTTCACTGAAGCACACTGAAATTTAATAATATATTTTCATTAGTCGAGGAAGAGAGAGAGAGAGAGCGAGCGAGAGAGAGAGAGAGAGAGAGAAACAGAGAGGGAGGGTGATAAAGAGAGAGAGAGAGATCGAGAGTATAGTCATATCCAGTAATTTGGAGTAATAAGAGTGATGTATGAGAGATCTAGCCGTACCATATATAAATATTTAGGCAATTATACACATGTTTTTGGTGGCAATTAGTATATTACGTAATGAACCACTGAAGTCCATATACCTAAGGTTACTTTGATTTCAGAAATGATCAATATTACTTTTATTTCAGAAATGATCAATATTTGTTTGCAATGTCCAGGTGTGTCTAACTTACCGTTTTGTTTCTATCTGGGTAACGTTAGAGTACGGTAGTTTGTGGTTCGTTTGCTACGGCCCTTGAGACATTGACAACGTAAGGGTGCTGTGGTTCTGGTACGTTCCAGCTGGGGTCCACACGTTTTGCTCCATGTGATGTTACATTGATGCATTGATGTGCGTGCGATTCCACCTTTTGGTTTCTCTGTGTGTCAATGGAGGAGACGTTGCTTCGTTGACGTTGGTGGTAGGTGTTACTGGCGGCTCATGTTTCCAGATGATGATTTGATGGCGTTCACTACTGTGTTTTCCTGAAAATGTATCGAAATGGTTATAATTTAAAAATCATATTACGTGGGAACTATGTCTTCCACTGAATTAATACCTAATAATAATTGAGAGGGGTTTAACGTGGATTGTCTTTCCTATTAGCATTTCTGACTGACGTGGTCTAAATGTTGCCCAGTCATTCTTGTCCTTCGTTATTTTTAATATACAGAGGCAGACAATCGTCTTGGCAGCAGGGGAGTAGAAATACATTTGTACAGTAGTTGTGGTTGTGTGTCAATGTGTTTTAATATTTATATGTAATCAGACGTACACACATACGGACATGCCTACCAACTCAATAAATAGGCCTAAGGGAAAATTATTGCGGGCTGTTTTAGGGTGTGTCACTATTGTTGGCGTCTAAATGTTGAGTTGGAATGAGTAGGTCATTAGTGTCTGTCCTGGTGTATATAGAGTAGGCAGTGCTGCCACCTCGTGGCGACTACACTTAGTGGTGCCGCAGCGTATGGGAGGAATCAACCATTTGAACCTTTGGTTTTCTTCTGTGTGGACTAGTTCCAATATTTATAAGGACTCATACCTACATACATACATCGGACTTACATACTTACTTCCTCATTAAATCACTAACATGATAGAAATATTGTGACCCTGATGTTTACTCACGTTTATCGGTACTCATACATGGGTCAGCTTTCCAGAAAATGTACAATTGGCATTTAGTAAGTTCAGCTCAATTAGGCTGCAATTTGGTCAATACTAGGTAAATTTAAGTATATTCGGCATTGCATTGATTCTAGCAATCTCTTAGGTTAGGTTCAACTGTATTGTTCATTTTGTTTTCGTCTGAATTTTTTTTTTATTTGAGAAAATTGGCAAAGTTGAATTGTGCATTTTCTGTAAATATGACCCACCAACATACCTACATCGGACATACATACATACTTCCTCATTAAATCACTAATCTAAAATAAATATTGTGACCGTGATGTTTACTTACGTTTAAGGAGTGTTTTTTTGCTTTGCTAGGTCCCTTGCGTCGTACCTAAAGTGCTTTCTTTTGCGTGTGTGCTGACTCGTTTACTTCCATGTGGTACTACCTAGAAAGTAGATATGTCTGAATTATCCATGTGTGTGCATTGGCGTAAGCGATAAACGTAACGATATAGTTAATTTCAACTGCCGACTCGGTATTATTGGGTTGACAGTGACTGCACCCAGTTGTTTACTTTCTGTTCGTAATTGTGTCCGGCTGAACGATAGAGTTCAATTCAACTGCCGACTCGGTATTAATGGGTTGACAGTGACTGCACCCAGTTGTTTACTTTCTGTTCGTGTGAAATTCACATGTGTAGTCCTTTACTTATGCGTAAAACCAACAGTGTTAGTCTGTTAATGCCGTCAACGGCCCAGGTAATCGTGTCCGACCCAATCCTAACGTGTGCCGCCTGGCTCGGACCCCGCCTACTCGCCCATACGTGTTCCGAGTTAAAGTGGCTAATGGAAACTTTCTTTGAACCCGGCCACACTCAGCGTACAATTCCGCAATAGCATGCACATAACTGAAGTAACTCAATGTACCAACCTCATAGAAATAGTAGTTTGGGTGTCCCTGCGGCGATAATTGTAAATGCTGGTGGAAGTACGTGTGTATGTGTCGAAGACATGTTGTTGTTGGATGGCGGAAGTGTCTTGCCGGAAGTCTTTCACCGTGGTGCGCTCTCGGAAGGTATGTAAAGCGGCATGTAACATTGTCCATAGGCAGTGACGCTGTGAGATGGTTCGAGCGGGGCGTGTTTTGAATCCCCATTCACGGCAACGTTAACGTAAGTTTACACCAAGATTGTAATTTATCTGTGCGCATTTCGGTTAAATCGACTTTACTAATAGCTAGGTGTATTAATATGCTGGCGATTCATTGTAGTGGATGCCTAAGTTTGTAGGAAAATAAGTGCGAGAAACCTTTTGCAGACCCAGGGGCCCATCTCTTATAATCGTTGTACAGTTATGGCGCTGCGTTTGTTTTGTCCCCAATCTGAAAGGATATAAACGTGAAATAGGAAAAATAAAAAATATCCAAGACTTTTCTTTTTGGAATATCCGATACCTTTTTGTCAACTTTCTTTTCCTTTTTGCCAATGTCCTTTTCCTTTTCGGATTATCACTTTCCTTTTAGGAATATACTTTTCCTTTTTGGAATATCCTTTTCTTTTTGGGATGTCCTTTTCCTTTTCCGAATATCCACTCCTTTTCCAAATATCCACTCCTTTTTACCCAAATGTACCATGATGTATTCCTACCCCAACATGACTGGGAGAGAGAGGGAGGGTGAGTGGGGGAGGGGGGGGGGGTGAGCGGGAGGGGAGAGGGAGAGAGGGAGAAAGAGAAAGGAAGAGAAGATGTATTGGATGTGTTATGTAACACTGCTACACTACAAAGAGAGCTGGTGGGCCCCCACTCAGGGGTAGTGGATAATGTTACGTAACACTGAGCCACTGTATGTGGGTTACATGTTCAGAAAATGTACAATTCATCTTCACCAATCCTCTCCAATAACCCAAATTTCAGACCAAAATAAAGTTCAAAATACAGTTCAACCTAACCAAACAGATTTCTAGAATCAATGCAATGCCAAATACACAGGAATTTACATAATATTGACCAAATTGCAGCCTAATTTAGCAGAATATACTAAATGTGTACAGCTGCCAATTGTACATTTTCTGAAAATCTGACCCATGTAGAAAAGGAGTGTCCCAGGGAGGACACCAATGAGAAAAGATGGCCAAATCTAGACATAGGAGTCACAGCAGCCAGACATGGCTTTTCATGTAGGGGAAATAGGAAAAAGGTGCAGTGATATACTTTTCGGTGGTGAATATCTAAGGGAAATAGTGGAAAAGGAGGCTGACATGGGAAAATCAACACTGACATGGAACTTTTTGTTCTGGAAATAGTAAAATCTTCCCGGAAATAGGAAGAAAGCAGTTGGAAAAGAACTATAGTATGTGAAATAGCTTGTACCACAGAGGAAAAGTCTGTACCGATTTCATCATTTGTACATATGTCTACTTTGGGACGCAACAGCGTTCGCTGTGTTTCGGTAAATCGCATTCGCTTATTGAAATAAGCGGTTTGGCAGCCGTTCATCAAGAATCTTACATGGGCAATATTCTTTAATTCCAATAATACAGGCTACTCATATCTTGTCATAATATTTAGCATAACTTGTGTGCAAGTTATTCTGGATATTCCAGTATGACTCCTTTTAAACCATTAGTATCTGTTTTCCAATTAAACCTACCTAAGTGTACCTTCAACATTACATTGACTGTGTACCAGAAATGCCTCTTGCTTCGGTGTACCTGTACCTTGTTACCTTTGTTGGGTCCGACATCGATTGCCGGACATGGTTTGTGTGGCGGACTAAAGCCCAAGATACTAAATGTGATAAAAGCATAATGCTGTATATAATTACTAATATGTCGGATCTTATATCAGGATGAAGGCAGGTGAAGTTCCTCCAACTACTTACTCCCCTTGACCCTGCATGCCCCCCCCTTCTCTGGACTGCTTAGTGATCTAAGACGCTAGGCCGAAATCGCTAGGCCAAAATTATTATAGTTATGCAATGCGTACCAGAAAAATCACAAGAACGCTTCGTAGGAATGATTTATTCAGGAAAATTTATACATAATTCTAAAGAACGCTCATCCTTGGATGAATTTTCGTTGTGCCCTGATAGGACTAGGCATATTTAAACATATAGAGAGAGGGCATGATCGATACAACCATTCTTGATTAAACATATGTACATTTCATATTACATTTCAACAGGTGAGAGAAATAATGAATGAATGAGAGATGAGTGAAAATGAATGTAAGGTTCCGGACTAGTATAAAGTCTTTCAATTAAAAAGAGGTGTGAGAGGGGATCGGTGATTTTTGAACTACACTTCACATTTGTACTTGTTTGTTTACACAGTATAGTGGATTGACTTATATTAAGAATCCATAATGACAATCGGGGAATTATCCACGGATCGACGAGATACATGTATAGTAAATCCTTAGTAAAGGTAATATGGGTTCAAAGGAACAAGCAGTGTCAAATGCAATGAACATGATGGTCGGTTCAAGCCGGCTGCATAATATACAATAGGTCCGAATTATTAGTTTAATTGGACACAAGTAGCCCAGCTGGGCACCATGCAGGCAGAGTTATATAAGCAGTTGTACTATATATATACACTGGCCCCATTGTATAGGGACAAAAAGGCATATTACAGCCAGTAGTGGTAAGCACAAATATAAATACACAATCACAATCACAATCACAATAGCAGCAGGGATAAACAATAATAATAGTAGTAATGGCAAATCATGGAGCCCCAAGTAGGGGGATGGGGGCCTGGAGAGCAAAGAAATGACGTTTTAATGATAATTAATAACATTAATACCAAAGGCTTTACTGCCCTTGGTACAATATTTAATATCAATGTTCCCAATTTCGTCTATATTAGCATCAATATAATTATCTAGTTTATGTACAAGAAAAAATGAACCAAAGAAGCAATTAAAAAAGAATATGAGTTTTCGACCCTGGATGGCCAAATGTTGCATTTTTGGTGGAATTGCTCACATGGAACTCTACCTTTATAGAAATTTCTGGATGCTCCTATAAGAAGCACACGCCCACATGCAACTCTACCTTTATAGAAATGTCTGGATGCTCCTATAAGGAGCCTGACATGAGAGACTGGGCTTCAGTGGCTCTAATGTAGTTGAGCTGCTCACTTGCATCACTACAGCCGCACCAGGCGGGGAGATCTGACCCAGCAGTAGTAATAACTCTTCCTTTGCTCTACACACAACATAGCACCAACTGGGAATAATAGTTACAAAACTTCAACAGAGAAGAAAACAATACTACAAAATGGGTCGTACTACTGTTTTTCCTGTGAATCATTGTAAAGCACAGGAGTTGCTCATTACACATTAACAGCTTGGAGTAGTGCACGAGGAGCTCAGCATACAGGAAGACATATAAAGGGAGACATTCAACAGAATTATCTCTGTATCTGACTTTGTATGTTTGGAAATAGCTATGCCTATTTGTAGAAAGATAGACAATTAATGAAAGGATAGGAAATCATTGAAAGGACTAGAAAGCATATGCTAGAAATAATTAATGTCAAGCTTTTATTCCCATTTAATTAACAACATTAGACACAATTGGAGCAGAACAGAAGGACATTCAACCTATAACAAAGGGACGAAGAAATAACGGGAGTTGGTGCAACAAAGTAGACAGAGAAGGCCGCCCCCAAAGGTCAGTTTGTGAGGGAAGTACACATAAGAAATCAATCTGGTTTATGAAAAGATTTATATGAGAAGATTTTAACAAACAGAAGATACCGCCGACTTAGACGCAATCAGGGTTGTGAGAAGACAAAATGGTGAACACATCCATTTCAGACAAATACAACATGTCTAGTGTCCCACCACCAATAGGGCACCAACCCACCTCCCAACTAAACCTTGCCCATGTACTACAAAATGTCATGGCTGTGGTAATTATTTTTGCTAACATCTGCATCCTTATCATCCTCACACGATGCAAAGGTGTTTACAAAAGCATACATAGCATCTTCAGAAGTCTAGCATGTGCAGATATCCTATTTGGGTTGGCCCCATTTGCAAGACAGTTGGTGGTTTTTCTATATGCTGAAGATGTTGAGGATAAACCACTTCAATGTGCCCCAGCAATGATGCTGGTAAGCATTTCAGCTGGTTGTTCCATCAGCTCTATGTTATTTGTCGCCATAGAGCAGTGGTATGCTGCAACCAGAACTTTGAGCTTAGAACAGATCCAGAAGAGGGGCAGATTTGTGAATGCATGTATCAAATTTGCATGGGGCTTCTTTGTTGTGCTGGGGGTTTGCATTATACCTGCCACAAAGCCAGCAGGAACCTTTAGAAAGTTAACAACCCAGTGTTTGTATGGTGGGTTGTATGTGTACAATGCATATTGGCAGACTGTATTTACTATATTAATTATGATGTCTATCGCTACTGTAGTATTCCAGTTTCTATGCTTGAGAGCAATGAGAGCAGCTCTTTCCAGGCTAATTTTAGCTGTGGAGCACAGATACCAGCCATTCTTTATAGCCTGGGCAGAGAATGACTCAGCAAAACCAGGCAGTTCATGGTTGACCACACAGAATGACTCAACACATGGAAGTACATGGTATAGCAGTTACCAAGGATCCAGAGAAAGCCCAGGACCTGGAGGGTCAGGAGGAGTAAGGGGGAAAAGGAAAATAACCCCAGTAGATTGTAATGCCATGTCTATGAATCAACATGGAAATGTTGAAAAAACAGTTTCTTTTGCACCCAGGAGCTCATTAAAATCTCAGTTAGATTTGGAGCATGGTTTTGAACATAGCTCAGCTAGAATATTCCTGAAACTGGGGGCTAATGGTGGGGGAGGAGCAGAAGAAGAGGCAAGAGGAGGAGGAGGAGGAGGAGATAGAGGAGGAATAAGAGCGAGAGCTGGAGACAAGCATGAGCTGTTCCTGATCAAGACAAGAATGAATCTCTCTAAAACATTAGCAGTTGTTATTGGTGTGTTTGCTGGTTGTTGGCTAATATTCTTGCCAGCAGCATCTACAATGGCGTTCCTAGGAGATGAAGCATATGACAAGTCAAGAGAAAAAATGGCATTTCTAGGCCTTCTTCCCTTATTTAACTCTATTGCTAATGCTATAGTGTATCCTCTTAGGATTAAGGAGTACCGGGAAGCTTTGTTTGACTTGTTTCTTCCCAAGTGGATGAGGATGAGGAAGAGAAGAATCATCTTACCAACTACTTCTCAGAACTTAGCTACTGTTGGAGACTTGCCTTTCCAAGCCCTAAGGCGATAATATCTTTTCATTTATTCAACCCAATCTTGAAGCTTTGACACATCAAATGTGGTTTGTAACAGAAATGTATGATTATAAAATATAATATTGTAGTGAATAAGGTTTTAGCAGTCAAGAATTGGCTCGACCAGGCGCTGCTATAATTGGGTGCACATGCCTCAATGGAATGCAGACATTGGTGGAAAGTAGACTTTTGATTCCTGCCAATTCTTACATGGGCAATATTTCATAATTACAATATTACAGGTTTACTCTATCTAGTCATGTTATGTACCATAACTTGTATGGGAGCACTTCCAGACGTTCTGACAAGTCTCTGTTAAACTACTAAATATTACCTGTTAACTATTACCTATTAACTATTACTAAACCTTGACAAGCATTTGTACTTTCAACACCTACAATTACTGTGTACCAAAGATGCCTCTTACCTTGATGTACCTTACCTTGTTACCTTTGTTGGGTCCGATATTGATTATCGTAGATGGTTTGTGTGGCGGAATAAAGCCCAAGATACTAAAGAACTGTGTGTCTGGTTTTACTTTCCCTTCGCTAGAACTGCTTAGATTCAAACTTGGTTAGTGAACTAGTAAGACACTAGGCCGAAATCACAACAATACTCTCTCCTGACGAAGGTCAAACAGACCGAAACGTTGAGAAATAAAAATGATATAAAATAACTAACCTCCAATTTGGTGTTAGATACAGTTTTTACATCTTATATTACCATGAAATATTATTTACCAATCTCTATATATTGATAATGATATTGTTAATAAAGCGATAACTACAGAAATTATTTAAAATACTAAATTAAGCTGTGATTCCACTCAATCGCTGGTATCAATCATTCTACCAATAATGAATTCCTGGATACCAGACGTTGGATACCATAAATAATGCCTATTCTTGATGTATTAGTCAGTAACTTCTGAACCTTTCATCATTCTGCATTGCTGCACTCTAACAGATTAACGTTAATTCACCACGCACGAAAGTACGATAAGTACGATATCATTGTGTTAGACTGTGTATGCCAGCACACCATAGAAAGTACTACAGCTTGGCGTGGACTCAAGATGTGAACCCCCTCTACCTCTCCAACGCATCGACTCACTCTGTTCTTATCGTTCAGTCTTCAGCAACATAATTTTAGTTCTTACCTTTACACCTGCCTTTCATACACTGTATTTCATGTTGGTGATTTCATTATGTTATTGTGGGTACACATCTTGACCTTCCCCTTTTTGTGCAAATATGTTTTGTTTTTAAATGTTTAGTATTGTCAAAGCCCAGAAGGTAGGTTATGTTGAATAAAAAGGTTTGGTAAAAACAAAACAATACTAAAAAAATAAACATTTTTTAAAAAAAAGATCAACTAAAGCCTAAACTTGACACTGGACCAGGGCAGCAGCTTGAGCTAAGATGGCAAGCGGAATAATGCGCATCCTTCAGTGGCGACCATTCATCTCAGCGTCAGAACTAGCTTTCGTTGACACTCATAATGATCATATGTTTTAGTTCTTTGTGATGATATCATATCTATAACACTGAACAATCAAAGATTAAGGACATTGGTGAACGTATAAAGTTCTAAAGGAGAACTAGGGTTGTTCTGAAAGCCTGTCAGTTCGTTTATTTATTTATTTATTTATTTATTTATTTATTTATTTATTTATTATGTATTTATTTATTTATTCCTTCCTTCACTTATTTATTTATTTATTTATTTATTTATTTATTTATTTATTTATTTATTTATTTATTTCGTTATCTATTCATTCATACATTCATATATTCATGCATTTGCTCGTTCGTTCATTCATTCATTCGTTCATTCATTCATTCTTTTTTCATTCGTTCATTCGTTCATTCATTTATTTATTCATTCATTCATTCATTCATTCATTCATTCATTCATAAGATCATAAGATGTATACAGACAGATGTATTCTAATATAAACCCTTGCTGGTTGGTTATGTGTGTAGATTGACAGAGGGTCATCAATACCCTGTGCAGTGACTCGGGCCCCTACCAGGCCATACCTTTCATTAACTACCTGGAACTTGCCTTGCTCGCATTGCAGACTTTAGCGCCCTTCCTCTCTCGGATCGCCTCAATGAAATTAATCAACCTAGCGTTGGCCTCGTGGACAGATATCAATATAAGGAGGCTATATGTAAAGGACTGCATCTAATTATATTTTGCTGCTGTTACATCATGTGTAAAAAAAGTTTATATTTGAAGTCTAATCGGCCGAGAGAAAACGGTAGCAAAAACAACCCCAGACACATCCTCCAAAATGTTGGTCAAATGACTTTTTAGATGGGTTGGAGAAGAACGGTTAGTCTTTATTTTTTTTACTAAGTTATAGCTTAGAGTGCAGCTTTAATCTATTTCTAATGTTTGGAGAAAACACCGAATCCTTCTCATGATATCTTTTATTGGTTTTATTTCACCTGGGCAGCACAACATCACAATTTATATCATAAAATAAGAATATGGAATTGATGAAGAGGAGAAAGAAATATTCGTACAACGGTACTCGCAGTATGAGATAGTCTTGGATATAGTCTTGGACCAGGCACTGATGAGTAATGTGTGTAAATAAGGTAATATTTATGTAACATTACGTAATAATACCCCAATATAATTATAATCATATTAATTACTAACTAACACCCATTTATTATTATCATATTCCAAAAATCACTAATTATGCAAATGTCATAGCGTTGTTATATATATAAATAGTTCTATAGTTTTGTTAAGGGTGGTCTCCACTGGATGCGGTAAGCTCTGCGGTAAGCTCTGCGGTAAGCCTTGCGATGGTGCTGGGATGGTGAGAAGTGGTGAGGTCCTGCCTACATGGCCAGTGAACCATATAGGCAGGACCTCGCCACTCCTCTCCACCTACAGAACCAGTGGAGACCACCCTTTATGCACCAATTCTTGACGGTCAGTCAATATAGTAAAGTATAGTTAAATATACTTCCTAAACTTCTTATCCCTCCTGGCATATATAACTGGGTTAATCCAGAAATTCATGTCCATTAAATTGATGGTAGAATAGTAGTCTTAACGTTTTTCTTCTGATCCACAGCTCACGTATCAAATATAATGATAATGTGTCAGGTGTTGAGATGTCGGTAGTGTCCACTTCATGCAACTCTGCCGTTCCCACACTGTGACTATTGCTCGAGACGCTATAGTAGGCCCATAAGCCTAATCGAAGAGAATATATATGATGTGTCACAGGAAAATGAGCCACCATTAGTCGCCAAATTGATATTTTTAAAAGGGATTTATTCACAATACCTCTTTGTTGGAATGTTCTCATTTTTGGAGTGTGTAGTCTTTGAGGTCTTATGAATACATGTACCAAATGCCAAGACAGTTTATCAGATATATCAGAGTTATACAACTCTGGATATATCCTTGTG
Source organism: Sthenelais limicola (assembly GCA_942159475.1). Taxonomy (NCBI): domain Eukaryota; kingdom Metazoa; phylum Annelida; class Polychaeta; order Phyllodocida; family Sigalionidae; genus Sthenelais; species Sthenelais limicola. The sequence goes on along the minus strand of OW804097.1, from coordinate 60,588,476 downwards.
TTTCGAAGATCGCCCTACACTCTAAGCGCGGACCTCTTTTAATTACGGGAATTCGTTGGAAATTCCCCTTCACTTTCCTCGTAATCTTTTTCTGGCGTAATTTGTGTCTGTGTCTGTTTCTGTGTATATATGCTTTAACCTGGAGAAAAATCCAATTTATCACCTTGGTTTGGGGATTTATTTCTTCAATACCAAACAGGGTCTCTCTAACCGAAGGAGTTATTCTATTCCTTTTTTTACTTATTGTTCTTTCTCCATTTTTTTCACATTGATATAATCTAGTTCGTAAATCCATTCTAGGATTGAAATCCATATTCTTCTTGTTTTTAAACAATTAACAAAGAAGTGACTTAGCGTGTCGGCCAGAAGGTTTTGTCCCCTTTATGTGACTGTCCTCTGTATCAGGAGTCCTAAATGCTAGTCCTAGTATGGTGTCAGATACCCGATAATTAGAGACAATAGCAACCTATTTCATGCAACAGTGCTACAAGGGAATATGGATTCATATTCGCACCTAGTCATATAGAGAGAAAGCATGTATGGGAGGTGTTACTTAAAGGTCAAGTGTAAAGGTTTTTATTTGATGTTTAATGCATTCGGAGGGATATTTTGAAACGATCTACAAAGTTATAGCTTCATACGTAAATAATTAAAACAGTGGGAGGTGTTTAAGTGCTACCATTTGTCAGGCCAGCACAACCTAGTGCGGCAAGGGTGAGTAGCCATCTTTGGGCGGGTCAAGCGACCTGTGACGTCATCCATGTCCCGCGCGGCTGGTAGGTAGATAGGACACACACTAGATGTATGTATGGTCCAATGTAGAAGGGGTCATCTTTGCATTCTTTTTTTATTCTTTTGCCCCTCTATGTCAAAGTCTTTACCCATTAACATTCCCTGAACACAATAACCACCATATAAGGTTCGCATTCAGCTCTAAATGGGTATCACACTGAACCCACAATCCCACTCTATGGCCTACTATGGGTGAGCGAACTGAGGTGTGAAAGCAAGTGTTAGGGTAGGTGTTTGCGATATTTGGGCTGTACTGGCTTCCTGAATTCTCCCAATCGAGCATCATTTGGTTTTCCTGCCTAGGGTGTCTACAACCCTTATTTGGGATGATCCCACATGAATATAACCATTTTATTTCAATTACTTGGCCAAAAGAAGGCTGTGGGAACCCTACTTTCAAAGTTCTTATGTCACAATCTTCACTGCTATGACGATTATAGGTGCTTTTTCAGGCTAGAAAATAAGTAATAATTATGGAATTTGAATATAATACACAGGCACACTTAGAAAATATATTAATGTGCTAAAGAAAAATGGTTCCTACACATGCATGTTCATCATTATGAAAAACACAATATTTAAGAAATCTCTAATCTAAACTGATCTAGACACGGTGAAGTAATTGTATAAAAATAAAATGAATATTTGGATAAAAATGCAGTCAAACTTCTGGTCACATCCAAGCACTATTTTGCCGGCCAACATCGATTCTCTATAGCACTGAATTATCATGAGTAATGGGTAGCATGGGTTAATTAGTAAAGGCATTCCACAGGCTCATCACTTAATTACATTAAAAATGTTCATACATTAATATCAGTAATGCAGGCTTATCAGAGTCAAAAACAGAGTCACAGATGATGCACCTAAAAGACGAGTCAATGTGACCCTGGGATGCGTTACATAAAGGGAGATATTGTCTCCAATTGACTAACTTTCCACGAATATTCCAGGGATATTAATTCAACAGCAAACAACATAGAAAGAGCTCGAAGTACCCTTCCAAATGGCAAAAATGACATTTTAAAAACTTTCGTCAATATAATATCTTAATTTCAGAAAATCTAAGTTTGGGGACATTTCTGTAACTTGTTGGCCGGGAAAGCCATACCTCAGTAGGCATCTAATCACTGACATATATACACATTTAGGCTACTTCAGGGCTGTGAAAATTACCTAGAAGTATCTACTATTTGACAAATCACATCGCAAATGGATTCCTCACACCGCAAAACCTAGAGCAATGTATATACATGGATATTTTGCGAACAGGTGTTGCAATAACGTTCTTGTTTCTAAGTGGCGGCTATAGATTTTTACCTTGAGAATGACATTAGAAACAAAAGTAAACCTCAGATGCAACCAATTGAAGCTAAGATAGGCTAATGGTTCATTTGAGATGTCGCAGGAAAATGATCCTCATGTCACAAAGAATGTATTTTGAGACAACATTAGGCCGATAGATATCAACGATCCTATAGCTTCACATGGAGGATCGTTGCCTATACTTATTTCAAACGAGGCGCGGAAGGGGATGTCCAACCACAGAACTATAACCATATAATGGTTATAATTCTTTGGTCCAACGAAGTAGGACTGGTAGTTCAATGCTGACAGCTCAGGTATTATATGTAAATACATAGACACATGCATTAGATTTTCCTTGCACTTTGGTCTTTATTTGGATAAAAGCCATGGGGTCGGGGGATGTTTTGCATGATTGGATGATCTATTATGTGAAAGCTGTATTATCATTTTCTTGTTAATACCAGAAACCTTTCAGTTAGCTTTTATCTCCAAGTATAGGGTGGTAAAACAAAATATATAAATACCTGACTAATATATAAAATATATAAATACCTGACTAATATCTTGAATAATATCATATTAGACAAAATATATAAATACCTGAAACATTCATATATATATATATATTGAATTTTTATTCTTCATCATTAAAAATGGTACAGAAATGGACTCAACCTCTACAAGTAGGTCTTCCAGATAGCCCTAAATAATATATGTAACATAAAGTGTAAGAACAGTTCAGGTGGATACATGAATACATCACTATGGTTATGGTTACACAGACAATACTCGCATTAGTGCCACTTACATACATGGTCTTATCATATGACTAATATCAAATAGTTATAATGTATTGTTATTGCTTATTGCAACATGTTGTGACAGCCATACCGTCTAAGTTGGCGTCATTGAATATTATTAAAAATATCTGACATTTCCGATTGTTGTTACCTCTTCTGTCACACACAATATCACATTATAATCTTATTCAAGTTATACGATTTACATTAATTCAATTCTATCATAATATCATAATTAATACTTCTGTCTACGTGACGTAACACTAGCCCAAAATGTTCGTTATACATGTTTCAGCCAGTTAAGTTGAGTAATTCATGTCTTCACAATGAGATCCAGGTTCAACATCTTAGAACAGTACAGTTCTAAGTTGACTTAGATTAAACTATTGCCAAAACAGTACAGTAGTGGCATAATAAAAGTTTTGAACATTAATTATAATTTGTACAGTTAATATATAAGACTTTTAAAGAAAAGTCAATAATCACGTGCGGATCTCTTACGGGTATTCTTCTTCATGAGTTATCGATGTCTCGACCTTAATATAGGCATTATACACCTTGGAATACATAACAAATTCGCAACATTGTAATTTCTCAGCATAGGTAATTAATATGCACATTCTAACAACTAATTCATTCCTTTTTTAGGAACGGGTCGTTGTTTAGGTAATACTGCTGTTGCAGATATTTTCTGAATTCTTTTCTTGAATTAATTATTTGGTTCTGGTGGCAGACCATTCCACAGTGTTGTCATAGTGTAAATATAAGATTTCTTAAAGAGTTCGTTTTTCGACAATGGAACCCGCATATTTTTTCCTTTGGCCATGCTCCTAAGATTAAGGCCCCTCATATCCATGTTTTCATCATTTCTGGATCTCAAATAAGCCTGATCTAGTATGTGATTTTCCCTTCTTGATTGTAGGGAGGGCATGTTTAGATCCCATTCTGTCTGTTCACCTCCAAGTATAGGCCGAAAAAAACGATATGTTGTTACAAAAAAATGCTCACATTTCTAGCCGTACTGTAAAAGGGCTTTGATGTATTATTGTGTAAAATATTAACTAAACTAAACTTAAAATGATATCTTGAATAATTACCTAAAGTAAAAATGTAATACACTCTTAGGAATACAACAAACATTCATTTTATATAATACACCCCCCGAAAAACCATTTCTGTCTATTCTACCTCCCAGAATAGGGAGAAAACCAAACTTGGAATCTGTTATCACAATCATTGTTATAATTATTTATTGGACAGCCCGGAAACATATTCCATTATAGTGCATAATGGCGGACAACAGGTAGGACGCGTCGTGAACCGCTCGTGGGAAAACATTACATTAGGAATACTTAGAGAACTCTTTCAAAAACCCAATTTAGCTGATCTTCTGTAAAATCCCCCCTGGATACCGTCTACATGGCTAATAGATCGTCCAGATCGAACAGAGACCTTCAGTCTGTTAATTTATTTTGTGAAGCAGACATGCAAGCGATGAGCAACGGTAATGGCCCCCAACAGCCACCCCAAATGCCTATGACAGGGGAAATGTTACAGCAAAGCCAAAACTTCATTATCCAACCGCAGCAATCTGGACACTCACAACTGCAAAGGGATAATAACTACCAAAACCAGAACTTTCCTCAATCTCAAGGAAATTGTGTTTATTCTAACAACCAAGGACCGCAACAGAATATACCAGATCATCGATCGCAAACCCAACAGACGGGACCATCCACACAAATGGCTGTACAGACACCGGCGAACAACCAACACTTCCAAGTATCTAGTCAGCAAACCCAGATAAGTCAGATTTCTTTCCAAACTTTCATCAATAACCAAAACCTTCTCATGCAACGTGTACTAGACAGAGAGGACAAAATGGATCAATTAATAGGAACTGTAGCGAAAATGAATTCGTCAATGGTCCAAGTAAGGGATTTAGCTCTCTCAAATCAATCGAACATTGACATAATCACTAACAATCTTATCCGACTCACTGATTCGCAAAAAAATATTGATAACAATGGTACAAGCATTACAAATAATTTGGCCATTCTTCAAGGAAAGATAGATGATCTTTCCAACCAAATGTCATCGAATAAATCTTCTATCGACAAACTGAATACATATTCTCAATTCCCACCCATTACAAACAACGACAGATTTATTGCGCCTCAAGCAACTAATCCCTCCAGAACAATTCAACCACTGGGTAATCTACTCAGGTCTATGACCGGAGCAGAAAACCCCCAACCCACTAGACCCAGGGATTTGCGGATTATAGTGAAAGGGGTAGAGGAAAGGCCGGACGAGAGTCTCGAAGACAGCATTGTAGAATTGCTGAAGGCCCTAGAAATAGATACTACATTCGAGAATGCAGAACGTCTAGGGAAACCTCGTCCACTAAACGAGGATCAAGGATACCCGAGACCAATTAAAATAACACTACCTTCCCTTAAAACTAAAATTGATATCTTCAAAAGCCTTAATAGGAACAAAAACAACTTGCTTCTGTCCAATATTCGCATTTCCTCAGACTCAACTGAGGAAGAGCAAGTCTACATTTCTGAAGCCCGTACACTTGCCAACGCAGCCAAAAGCTTACATAACTTAAATGCCAGGCCTAAAGGCTTTGCCGTTTTCATTGACGGTACTACTTATGAAAGGGAAGACTTTGACAAGCTGCCAAAGGGTATAAACCTGGAAAATGCCTCTACAATAAAAACGCCAGATGGTGTGGCTTTTCAGTCGCACGCAAGCCCATTGTCAAATCTCTATCCTTGTCAAATCAAAGATCCAGACAGCGACTGGATAGCCTCTTCAACCGAACAATTATACCAATATAAGAAGGCGATTCACGCAAAGGCTGACAATTCGCTCCTAGGGCAAATTAAATCAGTCAAAAACCCCTATGTCGCGAAAAGACTGGGTAATCAAATCCCCAAGATTGACTCATGGAAGGATATTGCCGACCAAACATTGAAGGATTGTATTCGCCTGAAATTCGTACAGAACGACCAATTGAAAGCCAAACTTCTAGCATACAGTCTCGACTCATTTTTCTATGAGGCAACTCTTGATCGTTACTACGGTTGCGGAGTCTATCTAACCGAAGCACACACCCTCACCAAAGATCGTCCTACACAGCATAAGAACGTCTGTGGTGTCTTATTAGCGGAAATAAGAAAAGAACTAGAAGAATGAACAACTACCATATTCTCATAATAGGAGATTCCAGACTCAGGAACTGGGAAAGTTCCCTAAATGAAATCCTATCCAACAACGATTGCAGAAATATCGAGCTGACCTACCTGCCCATTCCCAGGGCCAGACTCAGCCGTATAGGAGACGAAGCGATCAAAAGATTTGAATTTAAACAATTCGATCTGGCATACATCGTGGGTGGAATAAACGAACTAACCGAGAAAATCAAAGGCCAAAACGTATTTCCACGATTCCCTACTGCAAAAGAAGGCATACAGCACATGACAGAAGAGCTACGTACTCTAAACTGGAAATTAGATGCGATAGCCCATGCTGTTATCACTACTGAAATAATAGGCATTTCGCTAGTCAAATACACTAACGGCTGGCTAAGCGACCAAATAGCTCAAGACACGATCCATCAAATAATCTCTGAAGTAAACAGATTAATCAGGAAGAGAAACAGGAAAAACAAGATGATAGGCCCCCATTTTGAAGGTGTTATACACAAGAAAAGAGGCTCGATCATAGACCACCGATATGAATCAAAGACATACGACGGACTCCACTATAAAGAAGTCACAATCAAGAAGTTCTGTGAGCTAATATATACTACCTTTGCACGCAACATCAACATGATATGCAAGTAACCAGTGACAAAGTTACCATATAATTATCTCTCGCCGCTCTTGGCAAACACAGTCTCTGTGGCAATGCCAAGATACTCTAGATTTGATGCTTTAATTCCCTTCTAAAAATCAGCAAACACATATTTTGTGGCAAATGCATGATGTTTTCTAATAATTTATTAACTCATACATGAACAGGATTTACTATAAATCATTACCCTTTGGCAAACACAGTCGTTGTGGCAATGCCAAGGTATTTTCGATCTGTTTCTACATGTTAAATAGTCAATAGTACGGTGCAAACTAAAAGTTCATAACTTCGTTAAAAATTCTCTATGTTAAATCTCCAATAGCTCGGCCCAAAAAATGTTTCAATACTTCGTCAAAGTTAGATCACAAATAGCACGGTTCAAACTGAAAAGAGAAAGGATATTTAAATCGTGCAAACACAGAGCCGCTGTGGCAATGCACTTACTCAATCCTTTTATTTTCTAAACTTTATTTATTTTATTTTATTAACCTATCTACTCGTATGGAAGCTGTATAGTTTAGTAACTTAGAACTGTATACCTGGTTATCTCACACTTATGTGTTTTCGATTTTCCTGAAACAGTAACACAGAAAAATGTGGCAAACTGTGAAAACCGACCGTTTACAAACTGTACATACAATGTATATCCCATTCTAACGTCACTAATTTTGCTATTATTCTGTACTCACTCATTGTTCAATTGTAATTCTCTGTCTAGACCCACTAGAAACACATTAAAAATGTGGCAATCTATGGAATCTCTATTCAGACTTTGTTCTCTCTTAATTCTCACACAATAACCACTAACTACACTACACCAAAACATTCCAGTGTGGTTGTAGCCCCACGAGCGGGGAAAGACCCCCCCCCCCCCTATCTACTACAAATCCTAAAAGTACCCATCCCCTGAGGTATATCCGCCTGCCTCATAGGAATCAAAATCCCTAGCCCGTGCAGTAATCTGCCTAGGGCCCTGTCATATCCCTCAAATTATGTCCCTAGCAAAAGGCCTCTCATTTAGTCATTTAAATGTACAGCATACAAGCATACAAGCATACAAAACAAATTCGATACAATTAAACTTGAAATTTCTACCCTTGACCCAGCAATATTAGGCATCTCGGAAACCTGGTTACATGATAAAATCCCAGACACCCTTATCAAAATTCCCAAATTCAATATAATAAGAATGGACAGATCTTGGACCAAAAATAACAACCCCCACCCCAAAAGGGGAGGGGGAGTAGCTCTATACATCAAAGACACCATAAATTACACACTAATGTCAAACCTATGCACAAGCACCAAAGATGCGGAATGCATCTGGGCAAGGTTAAATCTTAAATTCACAAAACCAATCTATGTAGGCTGCCTTTACAAACCACCAAAAGGCGAATTTGACCAGTTAATATCATACCTCACAAATACCCTCGCAATAATATCTGCAAACAAGAAGGCAGAGATTTTTCTTGTGGGGGACTTCAATATAAACTACCTCATAAATAGCAAAGAGAAAAAGCAGCTAAAAGAAATGGAATCAAACTTTAATCTAACTCAAGTAATCTCCACATTTCACATCAACAACGAAAAGATCCTGACAGGAACTCTAATAGACGATATATATACCAATTCAGACATTATAGCCCAGTCTGGAGTACTAAATTCTAACTTAAGTGATCACGAGCTAATATACACAACCAGGAAAAAACACAAAACCAAATTTCAGTCCACAATCAAATGGAGCAGAACGTATAAAAAATACACAGAAGCAAACTTTCGACTCAACTTAAGGAACAAATTTAATTGGGAAAATTTCTATAACATAACAGACTGTCAAGTAGCCTGGAACACAATACTGCACAGGATAAACACCCTACTTAATGAAACTGCCCCCCTTCGCAAAATTAAAGTCAAAACAAGTAATGACCCCTGGATAACCCAAGAGATAATAGACCAGATAAAAGAGAAAAATAGGGCCAGAAAAGTAGCAGCCCCATCCAAAACTGAGACTGACTGGCACCATGCTAAAAGCCTAAGAAAAAACACCAACATCGCAATGAGAAATGCCAAGAGAAATTTCATATTATCTGAACTAAATGATAACGCAAAAGATCAGAAAAAATTTTGGGAAATCATAGTTATCTCCCCCTCCAATAGGAAATCAAACACTATAAACCTCACAAATGAGCTAAATGAACCAATAAGCCCAACAGAGATCCCCACCTATGTAAATGATTTCTTTGTGAATATTGCCTCTGAATTAACTAAAGGCCTTCAACCAAACTGGAATTACACCACACCTCCAACGCTTAGTAACTTACAAGATATCCGAACCAATGTAAACAAGGTTTGGAAATTGGTAAAAGACATAAATGTAAACAAATCCTCATCAATTGAACATCTACCCAACAAAATACTAAAAACAGCCCTCCTAACTCTCACTAACGAATTCACCCACTGCATCAACCTATCCTTAAGCAAAGCTGAAATACCGGATGATTGGAAGCTAGCAAAAATAGTCCCTCTTTTCAAAGGAGGAAATCAAAACAAAATAACCAATTATAGACCCATAGCCTTACTACCAACCCCAAGTAAAATAATTGAAAAAATAGTCCACAATAGAATATACGAATACCTAGAAACTTATGACATATTAAATCAAAAACAGTTCGGATTCAGACCAGGAAAATCTACCATAGGAGCGATTAGTAAATTCACAGATGACGTGGCATGGAAGTTGGATATAAATACTGATACATTAGTCTCATACATAGATTTCAAAAAAGCCTTTGACATGGTCAATCACCAAATACTCCTAAAAAAACTGGAACATATTGGCATCCGGGGAAATTTACTCCTCTGGTGCAAATCATACTTAAAAGAAAGAAAACAACTAGCCATTGTGAACAACCTATCCTCCCCCCCCATAGAAGTCAAAACTGGTGTACCACAAGGATCAATAATAGGCCCCCTCTTATTCATAATCTTCATAAATGACCTTGCAGTAAACATCAAAAACTCACATCTATCCCTCTATGCAGATGATACCATCATATATATACATGGAACACAACTAGACGAAACTTACAATAAAATGCAATCAGCTATAGAAGACCTACATAAATGGTGTAAGAAAAACCTTTTTTTGGTCAATTCTGCCAAGTCAAATACCATGTTTTTCACCAGATCAGCACTTCACAAAAGACTAGCTAAAAATAAAATGATAACATATGAAGGAAAAGAATTAAAAAGAGTCAACACCTACAAATACCTTGGACTTGCAATAGATGATGAGCTAAAATTTAAGACTCAATCGACTCATCTTATTAAAACAGTAACCTACAAGATACATCAACTGCATAAAATAAGAAAATATATTACCCCCCATCAGCACTAAAAATCTACAAATCCAAAATTCTCCCTTTTCTAGACTATGGTGATATTCTCATCCATAACACACACAAACCCCTCCTGGATAAACTGCAAAGACTCCAAAATAAAGCCCTAAAACTATCTCTAGACCTGCCCTTTGACGCACCCACCGATACACTACACTCCATGGCAAGAGTTCCACTATTAATAAACAGAAGAACAACCCACCTTAGATCACTAGCTTATAAAAGAAAAAATGACCCAGAATACACAAATACCCAAAATAGAAATACTAGACAAAATGAAGCCCCCACCCTTAAGATTCCTCAATTCAGAACTAGATTCGGGGAAAACACCACTCAAGTCAAATGTGCCAAATCCTGGAACGAACTCTCAGCTAAACAACGAAACATAGGCACCATCGAGATATTCAAATCTAACCAGAAATTATGGCTTAACACCCTATACACGCCCCTCCCTCAACACATGCACTAAATACCAGAACCTAAGAACACAACCCATATCTAATCTTATCACAACTTCCATGCCAAACCTAGTCACTGGCGCAGTATGAACTCAAGCCTTATCCTTTACTAGAAACCAATGCAAAAAATCATCAAATGGCCCAGTCCAAACAAGATTGGTAAACCAACCTAGAAAGATTATTATATTAGCCCAAAGAGCACGGTACAAACTGAATGCAAAATCTCGCAACAGGACGGTCCAAGCAGTGATACCAGATGGCGACACCGCTGTCTAGTTTTTGCACCGCACACATTACCCAATATAAATAGCGGAACATCAACTAATCCCCTCAAACCTTGCCTCACCATCAATCGAAGCACATCGCTTGTAACTTATTAACTGACACCTCTCAACTAACCTGACTCGAAACTAACACCTGTTCTATAAGAACCAGAGTGGCAAAGTTTCGCAATTTTTCTTTTATTCTCCTATTCTCATGTCGAGCCTATTACAAAAATTAGCTCTGTACATAATATAACTGGCGCATGTCAATTTTATCAGCTGTTTAACACTGTATGAAATACCCGATTGTACATTGTATATTCTATCTTCTTGCACTCTGTATAAAATCACCAATCCTGGGGCAAGTGAAAAGCCCTATACCCTTTGGGACTTGATCTACCCAGAATAAATAAAAGCTTTAAAAAAAAAATAAAAAAAAATAAATATTCACTTATGTACATGTTTAGTGGATAAACATGGAAAATAATAGATATTATAAATGTGAGAGGAAAAACAAGAAGAACCAAGGTGAGAATAGAACAATAAAACATAATAATATTATGCACACTTAGGGCGATATCCCTATACAATATATTAGATATTATTTAACAAATGTATGTATAGCGGTAGGCGGAAGTAGGGGGATGTAGGAGGGAGGGAGGGAGATGCAGTCAGATGCTTCATGAGACACAGGTAAGTGTGAAATATGTCACCTATATAGGTGAGTAAACTCATCATAAGTTAACATCATAGTTAATGCCATAGTTAACACGGTGTTTGTGCCTGTGTTAATTATCAAAAGTTAACCAGGTGACTTCCGGTTTGGATTGAGACGAGAAAAAGTGTCCGACAGGCGCGTGCCTATATGTCCCTCTTTTTTTCAGTTTCAAGGCAGACTCAGCGAACTATTTTGTGGCAGTGAGCTACATGAAGGTGCAAAGAGCAACTCGAAAGGTTTATTTGTATTCCCAGGCTAGACATTGCTGAGAGATTGACATTTGAAAATCCGCACACGTGAGTCAGAGGAGTAAGTGTGGCAGCCATCTTGGCCTCCAGGGCTCCTCCACGGCAAAAGTAACAATACGCTTGGATTACCCATCTGAAGACCGTTGAGGCACAAGGAGATAACAGAAGACTCTAGTGGAACTCTGGATTGTACTCATACAAGTTTATGTACCTGTTACAGTAAAATTTGATATATATTCTGCTTTATAAGTTGGACTTGTGAAAAATACCGCCTGACATGCGCAGGAACGCACATCCGGTGAATACACGTGAGTCGCATAAAATTGTTTGATCGTGCAAGACGATTAACAAGCAAACCTAGGTAAAACTCTACAAAATCAGATATTGTATGAACTTTAGGATCTCTCACGGATTGGATGTTATATTTTTGACCCAGGTCACTCTGCTCATATATTCGAGCGCGAAAGGCCCTATGTGGAAAGTTCGGATATAGGTCAAAGTGACACAGATTTGGTACCAGTCACAGCCCATGCGCAGCTGAAAGGAACCGGAAAAAGACACTAAACATAAACATCCGGCCATTTTGACATTTGCACAGGTTTGACAATTTAAAACGCAACATATAAATGACTTCTACGCGTGCAAAAGACGCTGACAAGAGACACAGAGAGTCAGATAACGAGGAGGAGAGTGGGTGTTGTTGTTGTTGTTGTTGCTACTTTTATTTGCCTGTTGTTTACAATAATGACACTATCGGTGGGAACTGATCTCCCTAACTAGGGAGGATTTAAAGCCCTACCGTAAAAATATTGGATTTAATAGGCAAAGGTAACAATACTCCCTAAGGTCGACAACAGTAGGGAGGCCTTTGCAGCAAGTGGTTTATAAAATTTAGGTTTATGCAAGCAGCACTATGCGCAAGAAAACATAACAAAAAAATAGACACATATAAATTTACAGTTAATGACAGTTGCTCATTACAAACAATTGGTAACTCTTTATGCAGAGTGCGGGTAATTGATCGTAATTACATATGAGCAAATGATTTACTAGCATGAGAGGTAATAGCAAGTAAAGTAATGACTCAAGACATAACTGAGAAGTCAGTTGCAAGTTATTGACAAGAAGGTTTGAGTTATAGATATATAGATCTATATTATATTATATTTTGACCATTAACCAATGACCAATGAAGAGGAAGAGAAAGAGGGAGAGGAAGAGGACAGTCAAAGTGTGGGATTTTAATATAAATAGTTCTGGGTGTAAAAGACAGGCCGTAGCCATGGCCGGTATATCGAATGATGACATCAAAAAGATGTTCGATGAAATCAAAGCTCAGATTGCGGGCACCACCGAGGCAAACTCTAAGTCCATTGTTAAGCATGAGGAAAGGTTTGACAAAATGGATGGGTCTAACTTCACGCGGAAGGAAAAGGCAGATAAGATGGTGATAGAGTTAGCTACGCAAAAGGAGGAGATAGAGATCATAAAGATAAACATGGTCAAGAAGGACGACCCGAGACTAGTGGCATTGGGCGCCTCCCTGGCCGCTGACGAGGAAGAACGACTACAAGAAAAGATTAAGGATCTAGAGCTCAATCTCATGTTGGACGGTGCAAGTAAGGAAAACCTAGAAGAGGATGATTTAATGTGTAAAAACATGGCAGCATTCGTGCTAGAGAACTATATGGGTGTGTCCAAAGAAATCCAGTATGATGCGAGAAGAATGGGCAGAGATAAGAACGCGTCAATAATGCTAAACTTCAGATGTATACAGGATGTATGAGATGTGTGGGGAAAGCGTAGCAACCTGGAACGCCAGGTTGATCTAGAGGGGAAAAGAAAGTATTGGATAAAGAAAGATCTTCCTGAAGTCATAAGAAAACGAATAGCCAGAGCTAGGCCCTGTGTTGCTGCAGCCAGGGCCTCCAGAAGATACGAGAACGTCGTGAATGCCCACGGGGATGTAATATTGGATACCAGGTGTTATAAGCATAATCAACTAGAGATGCTACCCAAAAAATTCACACCTGGTTTTTTGGCCAAGAGGGAGGATGAGGATACTTTTGTATTCTTCTCCAAGGAGTGCCCTCTCTCCAACCACTATATGGTTAGGTTCAAAGTCCACTCCGAATGGTATAACTGCATTGAGCAGTACCTAGCGTATTCAAAAGCCACCATCGACGGCGATATCCAGAAAGCAGAAATGGTGCTACAGTTTGAGGATCCCGTCAGATGCAAGTTTGCACTTGGTGCATATGTATCTGACGATGTATGGGCGAAATGGGAGGATACGAGAGAGGAAATCCTACTGAAAGGGCTGAGAGCGAAGGTTAGATACAACAGGTTTATCGCCGACTACCTGGTCGCAACGGGCCTCAAAATGATCGGTGAAGTCTCAGCGACTAAATCTGACTGGGGGATAGGCCTAAGTCTCTATGATGCCGAAGTCCTGAACCAGGAAAAGTGGTCTAAGAGTGGCAACTTACTGGGACAATCTTGGATGAAGATCAGAAAGGAGCTTGTCAAGACAGACGACGAAGACAAGGAAGAGGAAGGCAACCCCGAAGCGGTTATGGATGTAGCTGAAGGGGGAAACTAAGAAAATGTATTGTTGATGAATTCTTGTTTAAGATTTGGGCTAATCAGTGGCAAGGCAAGGCCCACTTTGTACACAGACGTAGTAACGCGAGGGGAGTAGCAATTCTATTTTCAAAAGATCTAGACATAGAAATAATGTGTAAAGGTGGTGACAACGATGGTAGAATCGCGTACACAGATGTGATATTAGATCAAAAAGAATATTCTATCTTTTCACTGTACTTCCCAACCAAAGACATGTACAAGGACCAGGTTAGCACTTGTAAATCCTTAAGAAATATCCTGGAATCGAGAGCAGATAAATCACTAATACTAATGGGCGATCTTAATCTAAATATTATCCCAGAGGAGGAATTTCTAAATCTCATCTTCTAAATCTCATCAAAATACGATGGTCTTAGGGAAATGACGAAAACAATGAATGATTTTGACTTGTGTGACATAATAAAAGAAATGTCAGTGGATGGGACAAATATGAATACTTGGATAAGAGGTTCTCAGAGCTCGAGACTAGATTACTGTATGATCAGCTCGCTTTTAAGAACAAGTGTAAGAAGTGTGGATAATGTTATATGTGAACACTCTGACCATAACCTAATTTGCTTTACATTGAAATCCAATGAAGATGTAAGAGGTCCAGGGGTATGGAAGTTCAGCAAATACCTATTAGGTAATGATGAATATGTTGAAATGATACGAGAAAAAATTGTGGAAGCCCTAAATGTTGACGGCTGCGCAAGAGTAAAATGGGACTATGTAAAATATATCATTGGAATCGAAACAATGAGGTATACAAAACAAATAAGTAAGCAGAAACGTATAAAGGAAAATCTATTTCGTGACAGGTTGAAAGTGTTATTTCAGAAAGGGGTTCTCGATGAAGAGGAAAGCCGGGAAAGGGAAAATATTCAGGATGAATTAAGGGCAGTTCAATATATAAAAGCTCAGGGCGCAATGGCCAGGAGCAGAGCCCAGTGGCTAATTGACGGGGAAAAACCCACTGCCTATTTCTTGAATCTCGAAAAGCGAAATTATAAAAAAAAGACCATCTGTCAGCTAGAGGTAGACGGTGAAATTATCACTAGACCTAACGAAATTCTCAGGAAAAAAGTTGAATTCTACAAAGACCTCTACAGTGAGAAAGATTCGAACCATTTAGACCACAATCCCTTTATGCATACGTATGTAGGCCCCGTTCTTAACCCTATAGATAAAGAAGCACTGAATAATAGCTTCACAAAAGAAGACATCAGAAAAGCTATTGATTCCTTTGCCAGAAACAAAGCGCCTGGTCCCGATGGCTTGCCCACCGAATTTTATAAACACTTCTGGGCCACGCTCGAACCTTTATTTCAGGATGTCATGAATGAATGTTTTATGCAAGAAGAATTATCTCAAGAAATGTATAGAGGTATAGTAACATTGATTCCCAAAAAACATTGTAATTTGAATTTTATAGGTAGCTGGAGACCGATTACGCTCCTAAATACTGATTACAAAATAATCTCGAAGATGTTATGCTTGAAGTTAAAAAATTGTATTGATTCTGTAATTGATGAGGACCAGTATGGCTTCATCAAAGATCGCTTTATTGGATGTGCAGTCAGACGACTGGAAGATGTTACACAATATTTAGACAAAAATAAGAAGAAAGGGCTGTTTGTATCGCTTGACTTCAAAAAAGTATATGATTCAATATCATGGAAATACTTGTTTAAATGTCTGAGTGATTTAGGTGTAGGCGACAACTTTTTGAGGTGGATTAGATGCTTTATGTTAGGATCCAAAGCTTGTATTACCAATAACGGGCACCTTTCTGAGTGGTTTGACGTTCGAAGGGGCGTTAAACAAGGCGACCCCATATCTTCATTACTCTTTATTATCGTGGTAGAAAGGCTGGCTTCAAGAATTCGTGCCGACCCAGAGTGTAGTGGTATTGTTTTTGGCGGCGTGGAAAATAAGATAATCCAATTCGCAGATGACATGACTATCATGGCCGAAAGCGAGAGTTCACTCGCCAGAATGATGGGTATTATTAGCGAATTTAGTGAGGTGTCTGGTCTAACTTTAAATGTCAGTAAAACCAGGGGCTTTAACATAGGCGAAATGATATTAACCCAGCCAATTTGTCAAAACATTAACTGGACAAACTGCATGAAAATTTTGGGCATTCACCTGGTTTATCCTTACAGCAAGCAGTTACAAAATTCTATCAATTTCAAGTCAGCTTTTGAAAAAGCAAGTGTTGTTATTAAGCACTGGAGCAAAAGAGATATATCCATTAAAGGTAGAATCACTATCGTAAATGTATTAATATTACCTCTATTCATGTACGTGGCTAGTTTAATAGTCATTGAGGAGAGTAAAATATGTGAAATCCAGAAGCTAGTAAATGATTTCATATGGAGAAAGGGCAAATACAGGGTCGCACATTACTATCTAAATAGAGACATAAACGACGGCGGCCTAAAACTCCATGATATCCGTGCGAAGTTGATTACCACCAAACTAAAGTGGGTGCAGAGGCTAATAAACAACCCGAAGGGGAAATGGTCAGCATTCGTGAAAGAAAACCTTGGCAAAAACGTTAGAAAGGTTTGTACATATAGGCAAATCATTAACGCTGAGTTTTCAGAATTCTACACGGAAGTGTTTAAAACCTGGAATAGATTCTATGGCTCTAAGCAGCCGACGAGCAAAAAGAGTGTCTTATGCGAGAAAATCTGGAATAATAGGTGGATAAAACTCGAACACGGTATAAGCAATGTCCAACTCTGGAAAAAAAGAAAAATCAGTCAGGTCGAGGACGTAATAAACTATGGTAGAACTAAAAATAAACACGAGATCAAGAGTGATTTCAATATAAACATCAATTTCCTCGAAGAGATGAGTTTAAAGGGGAAAATCCCAGCGAGCTGGCTGAAAATTGTTAACGAAGGTGAGGTTTCAAATTACAATGACGAACTGTTATGCTTAATAGGTGGCGAAGAAATTGATATCTTAACTGCTCCGACCAAGCTAATATATGATGCGGTCAAAAAGTGTTTGTACTCCCAAAAAGAGAGAAATAAGGACTGGTACAGCAGGTTCTTAAATAAGGATATCGATATCACTAACTTAGAATTCAAAAATTGGTATCAAGTTCCATTTCGTTGTACAAGAGATGTGAGACTTCAATCGTTCCAATATCAGGTCATTAACAAGTTAATCGTGTGTAATGTTCACTTGTGTGACATGGATATCATTCCATCCAATCTGTGCAAATTCTGTGATTCTATCGATGATTTATTTCACTTTTTTATAGACTGCGAAAAGACATGCTCCTTCTGGCACAATCTCAAAAACTGGTCTAGCAATAATAAATGGCTAGATAAGGAAATCTCGCGTGATCTAAATGCCGTATTTATGCTTCTTGGAATACCAAATACTGAGGAAAAATATAGGGTCTGGAATTACATTCTAATTTACACCAGATTTTATATATATAAGACAAAGCTGTTTGGTGGAAATAATATTTGCTTCTTCGACTTTCTCAGGGAGTTAAAAAGAAAGCTAAGAACTATGCAGGACTGCTCGTATATAAGCAGCGCACACAGAAAGGAGTGGAAAGCCTGGATTAACCTATACAACAGTTTGTAATATTCCCTCTTAACACTGGGATGCACTCGATCGCGTAGGTCAAATATGTAGCGGTTGGTTAATAATACGCATACGAACATATCAGGTCACGAATGGAACTCGACCAGAAGTTGTATATTATCCGCACACGTACTATGGAAGCATACGGTGTGACATGTCCAAATTATATAACCGCAAATCAGGCTAATGATGTAAAAAAGAGTGGCAACTTCCGCTGCTCGGTAGTCTTTATATATCAGGTTTATAGGTAGAGTTGTAACGCAAACGCATATAGATGTACATGAGTCCATATAAAGGGGCGAAGCGACGTAAATGACAAAACAAAAACTACAACGAAGACCAGAATATGTATTTGGTAGAAGTCCTGTCTATTTAATGTTTTTGCATGCTCGTTGGGACACAGATGAGAAGTGAGTGCGATGTATCAAAGTGTTATCTACTCCGGAGAGAAAAGAATTTGTTGACAAATTGAATAAATGCCAATTGTTTGGGGAAAAAAAAAAAAGTTAACCAGGTCTATATCTAGCACGTTCAAGATTTCAATTTTTCAATTATCCAACTTGTATAGCCGGCTCTCTACGTTCATGTGAACCATTCTAAGACCTTGTTTCAGACCATCTCACATCATTCTCATCTGTGGCCATCTGATTCTACAATAAGCTGCCTGGATATTGCTGGATACTGAGAATTGTTTTTTTAAATCTTTGTATAGACGCACGGCGCCTCATCTCGTACCTTTTCATTCTTCTATCACTAATTTTTCTTTTATTCAGGTATTAACATTACATCATGAGCGATGAAAAAAAAAGAATTTAATTACAATCATAGCATTAATATTGACGTTAAGATTGCGCAAAGTTGATGGTAAGATTCACGTTAATATTGACGTTAATATTGCGCAAAGTTGAGTCCACACATTCACGTTAAGATTAACGTTAACCATTGACGTATAGTTGCTCTAAAATGTGGGTTAAATCGCCGTTAAGTTAACGTCAATTTGTTACCTGGGCAAGAGTATAAACGATACTACCATTAATAGAAGATTACCGACACAAGTTATGTAGGATTAAGTCTCAAATTACATACATACGAATAAAAAGTGACCTCATGTCACATTATGCAGATTTTACAGTTTTCCTTTTCTCCCTCTTCTTATAGTGCTGTCTACATAGATAGTAGAACTTCTCTAACATAGCGATACAAATCCTTTAATAAAAAAACTATTCAATTTTTAGATTTCAAAAAGCTGTGGATGCATGCGCTCTTATTAACAGAACTATTACCTTATCAGGGGTGCACGTGACTAGTACACTCACAAAGTAAACTCCAAAGCCCCATGGCTTACGTTTATTGACTTTATTGACTTATTAGATTGATTCATTTATTATGATGTAAACTTTCTGAACTGTTATGATGTATGGTTGTATAATACATATAAAACTCTACAGGTAAAACAGAAACTGCTAAGCATAAGAAATACTGCCATCGGCTTGTTATTACTCTAATAAATGTAACATAGAAAATCGCATGAATAGCTGGTAGGAGAATAACATTTCTCCGAAATCTCTAGTGAAATCAAGCATCCTTCAGATATGAGGGGATAGGATTTTAATAATCGCTAGGGGAAGTGGTGTCGAATTTGTTCAAGTGCATATTGTGTTACTATCATGTTTCATACTATTATTTCTGGTCTACCAGGAACACCTGCCATGGAATAGGAGTGGCCTGAGTTTGGGAATCTCTACGGGCCCATGGAGGCGAGCGCAATGCACCATGGGAGATTTTAGCAGGAAGGGAGGCCAGTTCTAGGGTTGGTTACTTCCACCCCATAGCTCTCAGTAGGGGCTCGGTGTTCTCGTCTTTTAATTTTGATTTAACTGAATTAATATTGCTTATATCACCACCAAACTATAGGATATTGAATAGGAAATGATGCATTCTAATTTAATTGCCTGGCTACCTAGATACCTGGCTACCTAGATACCTAGCTACCTGGCGTTTCCAAAGGAAACGTTTTCTCAGAACCAAATAATTGTGTCCAATGTCAAGTTATAGTTACTGTGATTTAGTCATTTAGTCATTGTGTTTAGCTACCTGGTGTTTCCAAGGGAAATGTTTTCTCAGGGTCAAATACTTGTGTCCAATGTCTAGAAGTGTAAGCACAAGAGGGTAGGAGTGCTTTGCATGGTTAGGTTAGTAGGAGTAAGTCTGTATATATATTGTTTTTGTCAAAATTAGCCCAGTGTGAAGACTGTGTAATGATTAGTAGGCGAATGACCAACCACAAGACATGCATATTGCAGATCATTTGCTTGCTTTTCATAATGTCTGATAACTTGTCTTGATTTGAGGGGTGGACATTTCATTGTGACACATAAAGTCTGGCTGACCTGTATACACAGCATTGATGGTTTGCATGAAAGTTGTACATACTCATCAAAACAAGAGTTTATTGTACACAGATGGTATGTCCATGTTAATGTGTATAACATAATAGGGTGTTTGTCCGGATCAGTACAATGATGGTTGCTTGTGATTGGTAGGGTTGCACAGATGTTGTTTCTACATGAGACATATTTCTGTGCTGCTGAGAGCTGTGGTCTAAATTTATTCAGTGTTGCGCTCATAAGAATGGCGTTGGTGCATTGTTGCCATTGAAGTCGTCTGTGATACTCCATAGAAATAGTCCATGGGTAACATATACATGTACATGAAGTTGGGACTAGTATATGTTGTGTCTCCGAGCTCCTGTTGTTGATGTGCCCCTGACTATGGTACCATATCATAATACTCATTCTGTTAATATACTATTCTGTTAATCCTTTAGACTAGCAAATGCCCGTGCTTCGCACAGGATTTGCTAGTGGGACAGTGGGGCCCACAATTTCCAACTCTCCTTGTTCCCTCTCCAACCATCTTTCTCTTTCAAGTTGTCTCTGTGAGTTAGTATCTGTATTAACATTCATACCTCAAAAGGAAGCCTGTTATGATGGTTTTTTTTTGTCACTGTTGTATTGTTGTTACCTCCCATTCCCTCCCTCCACCCCCATCCCCCGGACAGTGGGGCCCACATCTTCCCACTCTCGTTCCCGCCCCCCCCCCAAATATGGTGAAATATATCAACTCCTGTCCGGTAGTGAACAACGACGTGCAAAGTTTTAGTCCACTTCACCCATGCATGGATGAGCGGTCATCTGGGTGCTGCTTACAACAGACAACATTGCGTCATGACCTTAATCCAACCAATATGCAAATCGCCTCTTTCTGGTGTAGGGGCACTGATAGGGCATTGTTTTCAGGCACCAATGGGGACCCTGGATGGGGGTGTTCAATTTCAACCCATTTATAACCCATTTATAACCCTGATGTCCTCAAAAAGTGTTAGTGAAACATAGTGGAATGGTTCTGCACCATTTTTGGCAATGTGAATGTGAAATATAATGGAGATCTGGCCAGCGGTTTCAGAGAAGATAGCGTTTTAAGGCTCCAAACCCTTATTTTATTAAGATAGAGATGCTTAAATTTCCTTCATATTGAGGACAGTTTTCAGAATACTGATCAAGTTGTCACTGAATATAGCCGATGTTAGGAGACAGCAGGAGATGATAGGCGGACAGCATAGAAGATGTAGGGAGCAACAATACAACCTACAGCATAGGTATAACCTTACACCCAGAAATGTGAGTAAGTGAAGCTACATTGAATTTCCTATTGCAATGGGAGATCATCTCCATCTATACCTATATTATAAGTTGCGCGCTGTAAGGCGCACCAGGATCAGAGTTGCCCGGAGTTTGGCCTTGAGTAGTCTGCAGTTGCGTTATGGGGTTGTGCACCCCATAAGGCAACTGCTGACAACCTGTGCAAGTTGTGGTGATGTGGTCATGAAGGCAGTAGTAATGAAAATAATACACATTAGCATGGGGCGATATTCAAATATGATACGATGATGTAATAATAGCAAAGGGTAATGCAGACTAAAACCAATCGGTATTTAACTTTGAAATTCTTGGACGATTCCAATGCTAATACTATATATTATGATTCAATAATGATAAGGAATAATATGGCCTAATAGACGCAGTTGCTGTGAGGTAATATTAAATATGATAATGATAAGATCTAACCTAAGCTAATTACTTTGGTTACCAAATCGTCATTACATGTCTTAGAATGTATGAAGCCAAGAAGGCAGGAAACTGAATAAAGAAGCTTTGCAAAAACAAAAAAAATGATAAGATCTAATGATATGATATAGGGGTAGCTCAGATCTAAAAGTATTACATTATATGTGAATATAGGTTATGTTTATGAACCAAACTCCTGCTCATTCGCTACATAATGATGCAATATAAATCAATGAATCACCAATGCATATATTCAATACCTGAGTATACATATAAAGAAGAAAAGTAAAACTGTTTCACATAACAGCTGAAGAGACTGGATATATTCTCATAGCTATAGCAATGTTGTGATAACCCCGGTGTCGATGGCCAACACCGTCTGGTGTCAGTAAATGACACTAAGACAAAAAGACCAAGGGACATAGCTGTATCGTCCCGCAGCGGAGGTATCTGACCAAGGGTGCGTAGCATCCGCGGTCGGATACCGAAGCCAATGTCCGCTATGTCCCTCAGATTTTGTTGTATTTATTTTGCCGTTACTTATTAAAACTGTACTCAAGTATGACAGATTTTGTTTACATCAATGTCTTTGTTTACATCATGATGCACATCATGACGCACATCATTTCTACGTGCAGTTTTTTCCGACCCGCGTAGGTCAGGACTATATTTTAGAACGCAAAATCATTTCATTCTGCACTGTCTTGTACATTTATTTTGCTTTCTGTTTTGCAGTAAATTACTCTAACAAATGTATTCAAATATTTTTTTTAATTTTGCAACTCATTTATAATTATGTGCTAATACTATTATCATTGGAGAACTATATTCATTCCATATCAGCCTGAGGCCTGATATGGCCATCATATCAGCCTCAGGACTGAGTTGCGCTCTCAGTGTTAACTCAATGGGCTGTGCATATTGACCACAATCAAAGGTGAAATAAAATATCGAACAAGTGAATTATATCAGCTTTCTGTTGGTGATAATACCTCATTTTGTGTACCAAATAAAAATAAATGTTAGGAGGAGGATGTTTCAAAAGTAATATTAGGTTTGTACTCAGGTCAGCCATATTCTGCAACAATTTTTTTTTTATTAATTCTATCCCATAAATACTTATTGCGATCCAACCATGGCTTTAGAATATAATATAAAACATAGTGTGGTAGTTTAGCACCTACACACACATAACACCTTTATAAATTAGATAATTCATAAATAGTTATTTAGTGGAGACCTCTGTCCCTGAATCCTCCTGGTTAGAAAGCTGCAAGTCCTCATACGTCTCAATGCTGGCAGTGCTGTGATGGATTCCATATGCAAAATAGATGATTATCCCTGCAAAGACAATAATCCATTCTTATCTAGGACTCAAATCCAATAACAAAGAATAATTAATACAAGTTTTAAATATGTATGTTATATTTTATATTCATGCCTTTAAGTCTCTTTTATAGATGATCTAAGCATCAAGCTTTCGATGACTTAACCTTTAAGTAGAACCTTTCCTAGAAATAATTGGCTAAAGATATAAAAGATTTGTTGGGAGTTAAAAAGGAAAACATACTGGAGGGAGGAAGCCTGGCTCACCTGAACCTACTTATTACAACAAAGGTAATTCCCTACTTACCAAACAATAACCAGATTATAAGCCTTATCCATGTGTCTCTCTGTAGAGTCATCATTAAAAACAGTTGGATGAAGAGGGTGGCTGCAGGCATCCAAGGCACTAATGGGACCTTTAAATAGGAAACACATCCACGTAAATGCACATTGAAATATGTGATGTGGCACTGGAAAATGAGTCTAAAGTAACAAAAAATGTCATTTTTTCAATGTTTTGTTTTGAACAAGAACTATT
The DNA here is from genome assembly GCA_942159475.1 of Sthenelais limicola. Taxonomy (NCBI): domain Eukaryota; kingdom Metazoa; phylum Annelida; class Polychaeta; order Phyllodocida; family Sigalionidae; genus Sthenelais; species Sthenelais limicola. The sequence goes on along the minus strand of OW804097.1, from coordinate 60,564,393 downwards.
TGTAAGAATGTTTTAATTTTGGGGGCATTTAGCAATATTTGCCGTACATATATGTTTACCAAATTTCTAGGTTATAAAGCATACCAATTTATGGCGTGTTTGGCAATATTTGCCATACGCATATGTTTACCAAACTTAAACAGTGTACTATATTTATCTTCACCTTTCTAAGGACATGTCCTTAGAAAGGTGAAGTATTTGACTATTTTAATAGTGATTGTCCACCTATAGACATATCACTAACCTTTTTTTCAAACACAAAATAATAAAAGAACTAGACATCAAATATCCGAAAGGTTAACATTGTTAATCTCATATTTTTGCAGCTTAAAGGGTGGTCTCCACTGGCTGTGGTAAGCTCTGTGGTAAGCTCTGCGGTAAGCCTTGCAATAGTGTTGTGATGGTGAGAAGTGGCGAGGTCCTACCTACATGCCCAGTGAACCATGTGGGCGGGACCTCGTCATTCCTCTCCACCTACAGCACCAGCAAAACACCATCGGAAGGCTTACTGCGGAGCTTACCGCAGCCAGTGGAGACCACCTTTTAGACTCTTTTTTCACATTTACAGCTATAAATACATATACATCACAACAGATAATCAATATTGTAGATTTAAATAGGAAAATCTGGACTCTTGATGAAGCCACACCCCCTCGGCGAAACGCATAAGAGTTGCCAACCAATAAATATGCTACAATGAATTTTCTGTGAGGTGTTTTTTAATTGAGTTGATTCATTCCCTTCATCTCTAAATAGGAAAATGTACTTACACTAAACTTAGCAAAACTCTTGTTGTGTTCATAGAGAAGTAGCACCCCAAGTGACATGACACTGCCCGCTGCTGATAGGATGAGTAGAATTATAGCCCACCATTCAGCCTGTTGTATGTATGGAAGACCTCCTACCAACATTGCAGCAAGTGCTGCCAAAAAAAGGAAAAGCAGTATAACGGCATTTGTTGTTACAGTATCAGCATTACACTTTGAAAGTCCTGGTGTTTGCCACCGAAGTGCACCAATATGGCTCTTCTTTTTCAATAATATTGGCTTTTTCTCATTAGCACATGAATCCACCCTTTCTGCCATCTTTTCTTGGTGTTCTGTAGTAGAAATACTATTGATAGATGAGGAAACAATTATTCCCCCATCAGGCAGTATCAGTTCAAAAGGACAGTCAACAACTGACATATAGTGGAGTTTTATCAGACAAGCTGTCATTAATGTCATGGCAAATAGTGTTCCAATGGACACCATTTCCACCAATGCATCAATATTAATAACAGCTGCAAGAAGGGCACATATCACGGCTGCAATAGCAATTGACAGCAATGGGGTCTTGGTTGTTTTGTTCACATATTTAAGAGCTGAGAATATCAGTCCATCTTCCGCCATTGCTAAGATGCCTCTGGGCAGGACATAAGCTTGCCCTAACAATGAGCAACTCATGCCAAATGATGCTCCAACAGTGATTACAGTTGCCATAGAGTCATACCCAAGTCTATGGAAACCATCAGGGAAAGGTGCTGCTAAGTCTACTGAGTAATATGGCACCAGATACACAAGAGCCAGCCCTGCTCCTGAACTGAGGACTCCAGCAATCAGAATTGCAGCACATATTGCTATCGGGAGAGATTTGCTTGGGTTTTTGGATTCTTCTGAGGCAACCGCAATGGCATCAAAACCCACATAAGCGAAAAACAAAATTCCTGCAGCTTTTGATGGTCCTCCTGCACCAAATGGGAAGAATCCACCATTTGCTTGGCTGAAATTATCAGATGTGCCAAGTATGAATGCAGCTATAATAAAAGTAAGGATGACGATAGTGTTAACAGCAGCCATGATATTATTAATATTGATCGAAGTTCTCACACCGATAGCTATAATGATGAACACCACTAAGATAAGCCCTGCAGCTAAGAAATCAATGTTTCCAAACACATCTGAATGTACTTCTCCTACAGCAGATATAGTTGTATTCAAAATAAGTCCTCCTGTTAGGGTATCAATGTATGCAGAGAGACTGCGGCCCACAGACGCGACAAGGATGAAGTACTCCAGCAGTAGATTCCATCCTGCAGCAAAGGCAATAGCTTCACCTGCTATGACATAGATGTAGTTGTATGCAGTTCCTGTCCTGGGGATGTTTACACTGAATTGTGCATAGCAGAGTCCACTCAGTAAGGCAGCAATACCAGCTAATAAGTATGATATGAAGGTGGCTGGTCCTGCCACATTTTTCACTACTGTGCCAGTTAGGAGGTATATACCAGCCCCCATCATGTGACCTGAAAGTAGAAAGGCGATCAATTATAATAATATTCTTTATTTGCAATGACTAGTTGTTACAAAATCGGTGGTGCACATCAGATCAAGATCTGATCTTCCTGTGCATGCATTACTAATATTGGGTGACTAGCTAGTTTTGGGTATACTAGGGTTTTTTTGACGGTGACTAGATCATACATTCATTAGGTTGTTCTAATGTCTTGAGTAGCCCTCTAAAAAGTGCTGGGTTCAGAATTTTACTAGCAATCATGTATACATTATATTGTGGATGAATACAAGTAAAATCCTTTCAATGGTAGAAACTTCTATGAGACATATTCACTTTGCTGTCAGAGGTCAAATGACTGTTTCAAAATTAAGGGCTTGCGGTCATGTGTGTGCAAAAAAGGAAAATTTTACTTTAAATAAATCCAAACATATAGATCAAAAGGTAAAATATTTGTGATGCTTCATTTTTTGGTGACCTTTACATTTGACCTTTGATTTTGGCATGTTCTACCATTTAATTTTTCTAGACTTTTAAATTTTTCTATTAAAAGTACCCAAAACTGTTGAAAAACCTTCTATTGCAATTTGTTCTAGTTTCGGCCATTTTTTAAGTTAGATCTACTGGACGAACGGTGACTCCCTGCCTTTCCTTGAAAAGCATATAATGGTTCTTTGGTTCTACTAAACAACAGAATCTGTTACACCACCAATCGGTTTCCTGCGCATTTATGTATGACCCACTCATCTGATTTTGTGGTGTTCACATCATTTTCTCCTATGCAAAAACTATAAGAGTATAGAAAATGTTCAAGACATAAAGTCTTGTACACATAATCTAAGTAACATTAATCACATACTTGTCCATATCAATTAAACAACTGAAAAGAACCACCAGAACGCCACCACTCACTCCCACATGCTCTCACTCCCGCTATTTGGGTCAGATTTTCAGAAAATGTACAATTGGCAGTTCTACACATTTAGTAATTTCTGCTAAATTAGGCTGCAATTTGGTCAATACTAGGTAAATTCAAGTATATTTGGCATTGCATTGATTCTAGCATTCTATGTTGAACTGTATTTTGAACTGTATTTTCGTCTGAAATTTGGGTTATTTCAGAGAATTGGAGAAGGTGACTTGTACATTTTCTGAAAATCTGACCCATATATAGACTAGCCCACAGTCTCACCTAGCCTTCTCCCAATACCACCGCTAGCGACACTGCATACCTCTGTATCCAGCGGTGAGGCTGGACAAAGGTATTAGACAGTAAACAGATGGCTATTTAGGTAGGAGGGAGGGAGAGCAGGGTAGGTGGAGGGAGTGTCATTGAAAATGAGAAGAAGAATACATGTATATATAAAGTATACAAATAAATAGCCTAAGACTTCCCCTCACTTGCCTGCATGAACCACTTGCGGGCACACTTTTTAAGACTAATTATCAATATGATATCAAGGAACTGTGCACTCATCTTATGACTGTTACTCACTGGTCTCCCTGCCTCACAAATCCAGAGGAAATTAGAAATAAGTGGCCATATAACATTGATTGAAATCCCAAGCATTTTATATAACATACCAAGGCCAAAGAATATTAGATCTACGGTAGAGAGACATCTATTCAGCTCTGTTTTCATCACATCGCCTTCCAGCCGTTTCTTTCTGTTCATGAGCGCCCATAAGTTGGCGAGGCCTGATCGACAGCCATTTTCGCACTTCATTTTGAATGGAGACGTCTAAAACCTGAAATAGAATTAATCAAGTAATAATTTATTTAATATATGAATCAGCTGGAAAGTCGCCAATATTGATGAAAAAAGAGAAGAGAAACCTAAGAAGCACAGATGAAAGGAAACTTCTTAAGTAATTACACAAACGTTTTGTAAAAGTCAAACGTTATAGCCCAGCGCTTAAAATATATGAACAATAGATATGGTATTATAATAGAATCTATTTGGTTCAAATAATATCTAGTATCTTTAATAGAATGATCGATTTAAATAGGAGAAAGGTAGTCTCCAGCGGTTGTTTCATTGGCTAAAACCTCTCAAGAAATTGAAATTACTTAATTCGAAATAAAATCTGCTAAAAGGTTTCTAGGACACTACTTATCGCCAGATGTTATAGTTAACTACATTGTATCATATTTGTTTTATATATTCCAAAACCAGGTGGCTGGAATCTCAGCACAAAAGAGAAGCTTGAATATGTGTAGGTGACCGTCACCGCCCATATTGGCAACGGCAGCTATTGTTACGTCACTCGGGAACCTTGCCCCCCGCGACACCTGTTCCCATTATCCAATCACCTCACGCCACGTCACGCCCTCCTACCTTCCATCAGGTAAACACGCCATTCGCCACCTCCCATTCAATTCAGCCACACGTGTATTGGAAATTTTTTCCGTTGTGGGGAATTATATTTGTTGACAGTTAATTCAACATGGGTAAAGCCAAGTATTGTACGCCGTGTGGAGTGGAACATGATCCTCCTACAGGTACTGCATGTACCAGGAAGAGTAACGCTGAGGCTCAAGCCATTGAAGCTGATAAGTCCAATGCACTTACCGGGCGTGTTGACCATCTTGAGGGGATGGTGAGTCGGATCTTGAGCGCTGTGGAAGGTTTGGAGAAGAAAAGCACGGCATCGTCGATATCTTCTGATGATTCTGAAGTGAAGATCATGGGTCACAATTCCAGATCGTCTCGTCGTACAGAAAGGGACTTAGACAGGTCGCCAATATATATGCTGAAGAATTTTCCGAATTTAGCAGAAATGCCGTTATAATTCCAGACCTTGTATAGTATACCCTTTTCGGTATATTTTCATGCATGGTACATGGCCATTTCCACCAATTTGACAACATTTGGGCCCCTAGACACCCCCTGAGTACCCAAAAATAATTTTTACATTTATCAGTTGATTTGTCATTTTCTATCAACCTTATATATATGCACATTAAACTGCCAAGTTTGGAACCATTCTGATAATTAGGAATTTGTTTACAGGGGGGTCAAAAATAGATCCCAAATATGAAAAAAATGCTAAAAATAGCATGACGAGTAATGGTACATATTTCTATATAAATGAGTATTTAAATTAGAAATAGATAAAACAAATATGCACATAATGTATTGATCTATTTTGTACTTGATAGGTCTCGACATAAGGATCATAACACCTTTTATTTGGTGAAGATATTTTAACTAGAAGAAAAGTTACAGCCAAATAACCATTCAGTAATGGTAATAATAATGGCAGCGGCAAGGGTGATAGGTCATTGACCCTCTGCCCACATTATAATGTATTTATACACATTATATAACTCATTATATTTAGAATATATATAACATTCATTACCCTTATTTAGGTTTTTAAGTTGACTCAAATACTTGTATTTAATGTTCCTGTTCTGTTTAAGTATTTAGAGGCAAAATCTTCAAGGATAAACGTTATAATATTATGTATATATGTTAGAGATATAATTTCTGATATTATGTGACAGCAGGCGTGACGGCACACGACGGCAGGCGTGACGGCACACGACACAACGTGACGGCAAATTTTTAAAGCATTTTGCCTTAAGAATCATGTAAAAACGGCACAGAAATCATGAATTCCAATCTACAAAGGTTGATATTAAGCAAAGTCAATAATAAATGTCAAATTTAAGGTTTATTATTAAATTTATGCCTTATAAAGCTCTAAAAACCCTAAAAAATGCGTGACGGCACACGACATGAACTCTGGGACCCACCACCTTTTGGCACCATGTTATTTCTCTGCTATGATCCAAGAAAAACTCAAATAAATACATTCAATGTTTTTACATATATAATCCCATGCATTTTATCATTATTCATAATAATTTGATAGATACATGTATTTTTCATTTTTTTATTCTACCTTAGGCACACTGCGTGACGGCACACGACATGGGGGGTGCCCCACACAAAAAAAAATTGGTTTTTGATGGCTTTTGGCTAAAAAATATTTTTTTTGCATTTTTTTTTACACAGATCATGTTCACGTAACCTACTATCACAACATATAAAAAAAAATGTTCAATTTTGAAGATTATTTAGAAATTCAGCAATTCCATGGATTAATGGCAGTTTAAAAAAATGATTTTTGCCCCCAAAATGGGATTTTGAAATAAAAAAACAAAAAAAATTGGACCAAAAATGCCAAAAATGTGGTTCCGCAGGTTGGTAGAACCATCCAATCAAAAAAAATTATCAAATTAATAGTAATTAATTTGATTTAAGCCCATTTTATCACTTTCCACGGTTGGGGGCCAAATGTTGTCAAATTGGTGGAATTGGCCACATCCTAAACTAAGGCCTTTTGGAACATGCTGCTCCACTGGTAGTAGAATACAATAGATACATTTAAGTCCTGTATAATAGTAGTAGCAGAGAGCATTGCTGTTTCTCTTATACAGGCCGCATTTTTAATGTGTAAAACTTTATATGTGACGTTGTATGACAGGTGTAAACCACGTAAAACCTGACTAAATAAATGTAACAGCCCGGTTAGCATTAAAGGTAAATCAAGGGACATTGTCAAAATGAACAGCGGCATTTGTAATAATTCATCTATCTATCAATAATATATCCTTTATCTATTAGTTTTATTAACTATGTCAGGCTTTATATTGAATTGATTTATTGTATTACTATTTCTATTTTATATAAAATCGCCCCAAAAGGTGATTCCATTTCATATATTCTTATTTGGCTTATAAAATTACAAAAAGTACTGCCTGCTGGTGCACTGTTAGAGCATATATACTTTTTTAAAAATATATTTTATTGAGCCAATTTTCTATGATTATCTTCGGGATTATACACCAAACAGTGCACCAGCAGCCCTTCAATGAATATGCCTCTACAGTATTGAATTAACCATGTCATGCACTCCTATAAGGGTCAGATCGTCAGAAAATGTACAATTCACAGACCTTAAAAACAAATTTAAGACAGAAATGAGGTTAAGTCGCTTTACCCATCTTCAGCTTGGCATTACCTCATCACTATCAGAATTATTTTTTTTAATAAATTTTATTGACAAAGTTTCACATAGTGATAATTCTCATTCGTCGAAAAAGTTGGTGGTACATAATCATCAATTTAAATCATTAATCCTTATTCTTCTTATTTTTATGACAGACAGCAGTCTAGTTATACTAAATACATTCGATTATTAAAGTACAAAACATAATTTAAATTTATTAATACTCGTTTATCAAGAGGACTTCCGGTCGAGCTTGGTTTGAGAACAAACGGACGGAGCATCTGCTCCTTTTCTTTTTTCAGAATCAAGACATCCCTAGGAGTAACTCAGGTTCCAAAGTACAGTTGTGGTGACATAAAGTACCAAGGAACAAGCAGAACTCGTTAGTAGAATCAGTTAACTGAGTTTATAGAAGTTTGGACGATTTTAATTCTCACGCACCCAAGCGGCAAGACTCTTCCCACCAGCACACACTGGAGGAAGCGTGCTCACTTAATATCGCCTGAAGGAAAGTTAAAAAGACAGTATTTGTGGTGCCATCTGGCACAAGGTGTGAGTTTTGAACTCTGACTAGTATCTTTTATCAACTGGACGATTGAGAAAGCAATCTTGTTGTGGAATGCGCATGATCTGGTGAAACTGTTATACAAGTGTTTAGCTGTACCGTAAATCCAGCTCAAAATTGGCGCCATCTTGGCACCTTGCCATCCTCACCGGAGGAGGACAAGTGAGACAAAGACTAAGGGCAGACTAGCAACAGCGATCCCCACACTGGAGTCTATATACAAGGACAGTTATGGTTTCAGGAACACTCATACAGGGCGTAATTTGACTGATCTCTCATTGATCGGTCACCTTCTCGTAAGGATCAGTACAACGGATCGGTATCGGGAAACACTGAAGTACGCTTCATGGTGATCGCGACTCAGGATTGCGGCACGCCATGAGAGAAACATAAACTCTAAATCAAGTGGGAAAAGAGAGGATTCGGTGAAAAACGGTTTGAGAAATATGTCTACATGAATGTTATTGCTTGTATAGTTATGATAAACATTGACACGATACTGTGATTTTTGAACAAAGAAGGGAAAACCCTCGACGGAAGTCTGATTTTTGCGCATGCGCAGCATCTTCTTCCGCCCAAGCCTTTCAACAACAATAACAATAAGCCACACGTCTGCTGAGCACGTGTACCGCTAAGTAGACAGACTCCCATCTCTATACACTGACAATACAGTAGAAACGTTAGTGCTACCTTGAACAGTCCAATAGTTAAACAGCTGTAGTGCTGTGCACATGAATCCGGACAAACAAAATAAAAGACCTGATAAGAGTGCACGGATGGAAGGAGGTCAGCCTAGAAGCAAAAAAGTTAAATATAGTGAGATGGCTGGAGAAAATGGAACTAGTGAGGAACTGAAAATGGAGGAGGATGTAGCATATGAGGCAGATGATAAAGCCGCGGCCAGTCAAGGCTTCATGAAAGCCGTGGAGCCCGGCTCCAGGGTCAACTCGGCGCATGCCTAGCTGTCGTTAAATCTGTGGCAGGTCACACTGCCAAGTTGGAAGAAAATGATAAAGAGTGGGTGGAAGCAAAAAAACAAAACACGGAGAGAGACAAAAAATCTGCAGCCATGGAAAGAGAAATACAGACCCAAAAAGCGGAGATAAAAAATCTCAGAAAAAATGCAATCTGTAAGAATGACCCAGCTTTTTTGCGATTAGCTGAACAGGCAAAATTAGCAGAGGAAACTAGAATCCTCAAGGATAAGGATAGCTTGAAACACTGCCTTATCTTGGAGGGAATCCCAGTCACTGGAAAAAAAGTAGAGGATAAGGTCTTTGTGGATAAGTCGGTCCAATTCATATTCGACCAAGGAGTAGGCCTGATCAAGCCAGACAAGCTGAGAGTGTACAGGATTGGGCCAGTAGTCAAACTGGCTTTCAATCTAGTAGAGGAAGCGGAAGAATTCTGGTCCAAAAGGGCCAACCTGAAAAACATGGACTATTCGTCAATTGGTGCTAAGATCTGGGTCAAGAGGGACCTACCCAAAACCCTCAGAGAGAGAGTGGCTAATGCTGACTTCATCATAAGGAGAGCCAAAGCTTCGGAAATGTATGATAACCCCTATCAAGTTGATGGGAACGTATACCTTGATGGAATTGTATATAATCATGACATGCTCGATCTTTTACCAGAGCACATCAATCCGGTGTATCTGGCAAGAAAGGAGAATGAAGAAGCGTTTGTATTTTTTGGAGGGGAATCGCCCCTCTCCAATCACCACATGGCTGGGTTCAGAGTGTGTGGTGAGCAATACTTGTCTATGGAGCAATATCTAGCACACTCATGTATGTTGGGGTTGGGAAATACAATGAAAGCCAACGCAGTGATGAGCCTCAAGAACCCGTTGGTGCTAAAGGCCCATCTAAATGAAGCCAAGAAAGAAGGGTCCAGGTTGTATATTGAGTGGAAGTCCAAAATCACCGACATCGTGTATGACGGCCTGAAGGCCAAAGCTGAAGCCAATGATTACATCGCGCAATACCTAGTCAGCACGGGTACCAAGTCTCTGGCCGAAGCCTCCCCCACGGATTCCATTTGGGGAATAGGCATGGGCCTGAAAGACGAAGAGGTCCTTAACAGAGAGAAGTGGCCCAAAGAGGGCAATGTTATGGGCAGGCAGTGGGAGAAGGTTAGAGATCTACTGAAAAAGCAAGGTCTGAAGAAGAAGGACTAGTGATTCGGTGAACGGATCATGTCTGGTTTGTTATTGTTTTGACATTCCGGTTCCTCTTTCATGATGGCGGACCACGCTATTCTCGATAGGGGCTCGGACTTAACTAACACTTCGGATTCCAGTGACAATACCGAAGCCAGCGGTGAAACTGGCCCTGTCAGTAGCTCTTTTGAAGACAGAAGTAATTATATTGATTTTGTGTCTCTCAATGTAAAGGGTATGTCGGAAATCAAGGGAAGAAAGGCGGTCTTCAGCGACTTCCTTAAGCTCGAGACGACGATAATAGCATTACAAGAGACTCACTCTACCTTGGGAGCAGAGAAGATATAGGCTAACCAGTGGAAGGGGAAATCATTCTTCAGCCATGGAAGGTCCAATTCTTGCGGCGTCATGCTGTTGTTTTCAAAAGACCTAGACATTAAAGTTTTAGCTAAGGGTAACGACTGCGAAGGGAGATTTGTTTATGTAGTGTTTGAGATGAATCAAATTATATTTTGTTGTATGTCTTTTTACATGCCGACGTCATGCAATTTAGATGACCAACTTAAGATGCTAATTGAGATAGAGAAATGTATTGCTAAACTGGAATATGATTCTTTATGTATAATGGGTGATTTCAATATAGATCTGGTCAACAAGCCTGAGAACCCTAACTCAGAAAAAATGTCTGAAATGATGAGCAGGTTTGATTTGTACGACGGCCTGCAGTGTACAGGAGAGGTCAATCATACATGGATAAGACTTAATCAAAAATCTCGATTGGATTATATTCTTATGGATGAGTTTCTCCAAAGCAAATGTGTAGAGAGCAGCAATGAAATTAATGATCACTCAGATCACAAAACTGTCAGTGTAAAAATTAAAATTGCAGCAAGAGAGAGAGGAAAAGGTCATTGGAAATTCAACTCCAAGCTTTTGGAGGATGATGATTTTTGTGAAGGCGTGCGCATCATTGCTAAGGAGGTTGAAGGTATGGAGAGAGACATGTGCGATGTTCTCAGATGGGAGCATTTTAAAATGAAATGCAAGAATTTTGCGATAAGGTATGGTAAAGAATTAGCAAAGGAGCGAAGGGATGACCTAGAAAACCTCCGGGCAAGGCTGCGCAAGCTTGATAATTGTAATGTACTGGATGACAACCAATTATTGGAAAAAAAAATATTAGGTGTGAACTAAGAGAACATAATTTGATCAAAGTGGAGGGGGCCCTCCTCCGGTCCAGAGCTCACTGGATGGTCGACGGAGAAAGGAGCTCCAAATACTTCTTGAATTTAGAAAAAAGTTTGGCAAAAGGTAAATGCATCTCTAGCTTGATTATTAATGGGGTTATGAGTAGTGATACCAAGAAGATCCTAAAAGAAGGGGAACATTTTTATAGTTCACTCTATGACAAAGGAGTAAATTCGTCACAAGATGCAGATACATTCTTGTCAGCTAATTCCAAAAAGATAAGTGAGACTGATCGCCAATTTCTAGAACTCCCCATATCAGCAAGGGAGGTACATAAGGTGGTTAAAGCCCTGAAGAATGGTAAATCACCAGGTAGCGACGGATTTACGTCGGAATTTTACAAATATTTTTGGCCGCAGTTAGAGAAAATGTTCATGTGGATGATCCAAGCGGTGAAAGATAATGGTTTCATGTCATGGGAGCAAAACAAAGGGTGGTATCGGTTATACCCAAAAAAGGCAGTGATTTAAGGTATATTAAAGGGTGGAGACCCATCACTCTATTGAACATTGACTATAAAATCGTGTCCAAAATTATCGCTGAAAGAATGAGTAGGGTGTTGGGTACAATAATTGACGAAGACCAGACTGGTTTCATGAAAGGTCGCTATATTGGAGAGACAATAAGAAGAGTGCATGACATTATTAATTTGATTCACGCCAAGAAAGAGGAAGGTCTAATCGTAGCAATCGATTTCAGAAAAGCTTACGATACCGTAAGCTGGAGTTTTTTAGACAAAACGTTAGCATATTTCGGTTTCCCGCCCTATATTATTGAATGGATCCAGACTCTTCTCAATAACTCCAAAGCGGCCTTCGTTAATAACGGATTCTCATCTGACTGGTTTGATCTTAAGCGAGGGGTCAAACAGGGGGACCCTATTTCCCCTGCTCTCTTTACAATTGTCGTTGAGGTGATGGGTATAGCAATTCGAAGTGACCCTAGAATAGAAGGTATTGTAACTGGCGAGGTAGAGCACAAAATCGCACAATTCGCGGACGATACCACGTTCATGCTCAGAAATGTAGAGTCTTTATATCGCGTCAGGCAGGTCCTCAAATCGTTCCGCAGAGCATCTGGTCTTAAACTGAATGAAGAAAAGACCATGGGATTGTCCATTGGCTCATTTGATAATTCCGTGTTGTCCGAATGTCCTTTCAAAGCTGTTCTAAAATATTGGGAGTATGGTTCGCCCATCCCAAGTATGGTCAGAGAGAAGCTAACCTTAATTACCATGAAGCCATAAAGAAAATGAAAGGATTGGTTGGGGCTTGGGCCCCAAGACAATTATCATTGAAGGGAACAAGAATTACAAGCATAAGCTTGTATAAAGCGGGCTTTTAATTATTCGAATTATATATAATATAATGTAATTATAAGTAAAAATTAAGTATATTTTTTATTATAAGTATAAATATAGGTCGATTACATAATTATAATTAAAAAATATGAATATATCAGAGTAAGGGGGTAGGGATGTGGAGAGGAAAAGTACCATCGACCATATGACAACTCATAAAATATCCTCATTTCATCAGTAAATAATAAAAATATGTATCGTCGTGAAATAAATTTCTCATAGGTATACCAAATTGCAGCCAAATTTAGCCGAATTTACTAAATGTGTACAGCTGCCAGTTGTGCATTTTCTGAAAATCTGACCCACATACATAGTGTCTGGAATCCGTGAAAAAATGTTCCAGTGTTAAATCTCCATAAGGAAAATTATCGATCAAAATGCAATCTTAAAATCGCCAAAATCTCTTAAAAAACTAAACTAAAATGAAATTCGTGCAATAATCCATTTAAATACAACCTTGATACATCATGAGAAAGCCATTTTGAAAGATATATGACCCCCTTTGCTTGTACAGACCTAAAAATATTTCGCCGAAATTCCAGATAAATTCTGAATCTCCTATGTCCGATTCCGATAATAAAATTCCATTTCGAATCGATCTTAAAATTCAAATTCCAACGAACATAATGATATTTAACTGCTGGGAATTTAACACCAGATGGTCAGACATGTTCCATCTCGCACCAACTAGATTTAAAACAATGAAATGAAGTATTTAAGTTGTAATACATGAGAAACCATCGTGTGGCCGTCGTCTACCATGATAAAAATCGCCATTTTGACAAGCCCTCTTCTCAGCACTGAGAAAGAGAGAGAGAAATAATTTTCTGCTCAATGAACATCGCCGAATACATGACTCAATAGTAACCCTATGGGTGTTATAGTCGGCACCGATATTTTTCTTAATAATGACCAAAATGTTTCCAGAAACATTTAATATGATAGATTTCAACGTGTGGACAAAATATCCACCGTGAAACAAGCAAGTTCTCTTTTATTTTCATCATTATTCGATGCGCAAATCGTTGCAATGATTTGCAGAATTTGACAGTGGTCAGCCATCTTGGAATCTCGACGTATTCCTTAATATAGAATAGCGAAATTAGAACCAAAAATATCCGCTCAATTTTCAATTTTAGAATATCTGAATCGACAATAATGTTTATTTTGAAGCAAAGATGGGTCAGACATATTTATTTGTTCACAAATTTGTGTAACCATCGAGAAAACGACTGCGTTCAGACGGGTCACTGAATGCTTAAAGAATGCCTCAAAGAATTCCGCAACGCCGATCTACATTTTCGTCGTTTTTTCTTGAAATACACAATATTTTTTGTTCCAAATCATGCTAAATATCTTTTTTTAAGAAAAGAGGCCTAACTATGCCTTTAAAAACGATTTTTAAAGGTTTATTAAGCATAGAATTGAAGGAAAATTGAAGGAATCTTAATGAACTATCTTAATCCTTCTTGATTATGTTAATGTATCTTAATGACAGGTCACGTGACCCTACTGCGTATAAAAAGGCAACCGCATCTAACTGGTCAGCCAGTAGACCAGAGGATTTTGTACTGAACAGAACTACAGCTGTTTTTCCATTGATCTGGTGATCATTGGACCTTTTAACCTTTTTCTACCCCTACACCTAGAGATTTGCTGGACGATTTTCAAGACTCTTCTACCATTGGTTTCAACAATTGAAAATATCATAGGAATTGGTCTTCAAAAATGGTTTTCATGGAGTCTTCACCTCATCTCACTGGAATTATTCAAGTTGTGCTTTACAGGATCATTCTCAAAGGAATTTGCTCAGAGAATGGATCCTAATTTTGAGATTTTGAAAAATTCTCAAATTTGTGTGTGTGTGCCAAATGGATGTACGAAATAAGGGCTTCTAGCACTCAAATGGAATTTTTATGTGTGTGTGCAATATGGATGTACGAAAAAGGGCTTCTAGTACTCAAATGGAATTTCTTGAAGCATGGAAACCAGTGGAAATGCATCTTCTTACGAAGTGCATTGGACTTAAAACTGTAAGTTATCGCTAACCTCCACACCTCCACTAGCTTTCACTGCATCTCACCTTATTCCAGAAAATTTCGACAGTGTGCACAAGTACATTGTGTGTGCCAAGTACATTGTGTGTGCCAAAGTACATTGTGTGTGCAAAAGTACAGTGTGCACACACAAGTACAGTGTGCACACTGTATGCACACACAAGTACAGTGTGCACAAGTACAGTGTGCAGAGTGTGCACGCACAAGTACAGTGTGCAGAGTGTGCACACACAAGTACAGTGTGCACACACAAGTACAGTAAGTCCAGTACAGTATGCACACACAAGTACAGTGTGCACACACAAGTACAGTGTGCACACTGTATGCACACACAAGTACAGTGTGCACAAGTACAGTGTGCAGAGTGTGCACGCACAAGTACAGTGTGCAGAGTGTGCACACACAAGTACAGTGTGCACACACAAGTACAGTAAGTCCAGTACAGTGTGCACACACAAGTACAGTGTGCACACACAAGTACAGTGTGCACACTGTATGCACACACAAGTACAGTGTGCACACACAAGTACAGTACAGTGTGCACACACAAGTACAGTGTACACACTGTATGCACACACAAGTACAGTGTGCACACACAAGTACAGTGCACACACACAAGTACAGTGTGCACACTGTATGCACACACAAGTACAGTAAGTACAGTACAGTGTGCACACACAAGTACAGCGTGCACACACAAGTACAGTATAGACACAGAAGGGGAGAGAGAGGAGAGAGGGGGGGGGGGGGGGAGAGGAGGGAGAGAGGGGGGGGGGGGGGAGGATGGATGGAGTGATGGATGGATGGATTGAAGGATGGATTGAAGGATGGACTGAAGGATGGACTGATGGACCGAATTAATTTTTTTTAAATTATTATTTTTTTTTTTTTTTAATTTATTTATTTTTTTTTATTTTTATTTTATAAACAGAATCGTTCATTTGGGACTTTAAGTAAGAGATATATTAAGCTTCTTAACCCTTTAGTTACTTTATATGATTCATTAAATAAGATTTTAAAGATGTTTATCCTATAGCTATAGGATCGTTGCTGACAGTACAATCGCACATAGCCTCCCCTCACGCTAAGACTGAATGGGCTGAATCCCCCATTATCGCCCACTCAGCTGGGCCAACGAAAACACCTTTAAAAGTTATTTAATGAATTATAAAAAGTAACTAAAGAGATAGGAAGCTTAATATGACTCTTATTAAAGATCCCAAATGAACGATTCTGTTTATAAATGAACATTTCAAAGGAATTGGAAACGTTTATTTTCGGTAAATGGTGTGTGCTGTGTGTGCACGTGCACACTGCACTAGGTTTGGGTCAGCGAATTTCAACTGAGAGGCATGGCCGAGGGGGTAGAAGCGCTGGTCTGCTGAGCGCAGGGACCCGGGTTCGAACCGCGAGAGCGGACGGGAGTGATTTCTTTAGGCAAAGCTTATATAAGGGAGAGAGTGAGCGCAGTAGGCGTCCAATCATTGGGAGCGGGGAGCAGGGAGCGGGAGGAGAGAGAGAGAGAGAGAGAGAGAGAGAGAGAGAGAGAGAGAGAGAGAAGAGAGCGGGAAAAATATTTAGTTTCCAGGGCTGAGAAACCATTTTTAAAAAAATAAATTCCAAGGCAATTTACCCATAGGAACGCAGTAGGGGTCCAATCACGCAATTACGCAAAGAGGAGCAAGAGGAGGAGAGAGAGAGATAGAGAGAGAGAGGAGGAGTAGAAGGACACCACTTGTCAATCCTAGACCTTTTAGTACAGAGTATATAGAAGGCCTCTGGGAAGGATTATAGGAGGAGGAGAAGGAGAGTGTTTGACGACGAAGTAGGGGTCCTATCACGCAATCGTACGCAAAATTACCAGTTCAGCTGCAAAACGCAGCACCAAGCCCTACCTATGCCTACCGAATCCAGAACTAAGCCTACGATAAGCTTACATATCAGTTATAACATGGGGGATCTGTGAGTAGTATATGTCATTTTAGGATTGCAGCGTAAAGTGATGGCTCCCGGCGGACCTGTATGTCGACGCGTCCCGTCAGCCGCAATTGCGCAGCACTCGGATTTCCCCTCAGATCTAAAGGCAACGTTGAAGGCGGCGATCGGCCTCGAGGCCGTCCTCGGGGCCAAGCCATTCCTTAAAAGCGGGACGAGCCCGCTTTAAAAACTGTAATTAACAATGTTCTAATGGATTTAATGCTAATGTGGTACTCAGAGATGTGGCGAATCAGTTAAGAGATGAGAGTAATGTTCTGTTAGGGTATATGGGGAGAGGCAGATTTAAATACTTCCTGAATTGGCTTCTCCTTATGGCCAAGAATTACATTAACAGGCAGAAACTCTTTTATAACAATGAGCTTGGTGTGAGAGCGTTTATTAATGAACTATTTGTCAAATACAAAGCCATACAGTATAATGCCATCTTTGTAACAAAATATAAGAACTGGGTAACGAAGGTTGAAAAATACATGTGTGAACTCAAGAAAGTATAATGATCGATGTTATTGTGCTGGAGTGAGAGTGAAAGAAAAAATGAAAACTCCAAAAAAAATCATAAAATCAGAGGGACGCGATTTATCTTACTGTTAGAATTGTAAAAGCCACGACGGCAGGATAAAATTGAATAAAACCTTTTAAAAAAAACCAAAAAAAAACCCAATGTTCTAATGCTTCCTATCTTGCAACATGCCATTTCTGTAGCTGCTACGAACGAGATTTTTATCAGAGAAGTAGAGAAGGTGGCCAAGACCCTCATGTGGGGCTCTAGAAGATGCAAAATAGCATGGGATTACCTCAAACAGGAGGTGGGGGAGGGGGGACTGGGGTACAGATCCATTAGAGAAGTCATTCAAGCGAATAGAATCTCATGGGTTAAAAGAATGCTGGAGAACCCCGATGCGAAGTGGATTCGCACCTTGGAATCCTTCCATGGGGAGAAAATTGATGTAATTTTATTATCAAGAAATAAGCCCAATGAGAGTCTAGGTCAATTTTATGATGAAATATTCCAAATTTGGAACAGAGTATATTATAGGCATTGGCCGACGTCCCAAGCGGAAGTACGCAGGGAGAGATTCATGTTGAATAGAACGCTAAGGGTCAAAGGTAATATGATATACAATAAGGAATGGGCCTCAAAGGGGCCTACAACTGTGGGAGACCTGACTGACGAACAAGGTCGAACGTTGACTGCGGAGGCTGTGAGGGAAAAATTCCAGGTGAATTTTACCTTTCTTGACATGATCAGGATAAAAAGACATGCCCCCCTAGCTGGTGGTATCTCTTGGAGCAGGAGGAAGAACCTCCTCCTCCTACCACTGAAAGGGGCAAGATAGCTAACTTTGTGATTAATGATGTGACCTTGAATATATACAATTGTTGTGTCAATAAAGTGTATAAAGCCCTTATAGCGAGAACCATGCCTGACATGGAGAAATATTTTAAATGGAATGACATTTTGAATAATCCAGAAGCTATCCCGTCGTGTGAAAATTTGCAAAAGAGAGCGGTGATACCCTGAAATGTTGGGGTGGAGCCGAGACTACAGGCCCTGCAGTTCAAAATCTTTCACAGAAACATCTGTTGTAATGAGTTCCTATGTAATATCACAATTAAAAACAGCCCTGTATGTATATTCTGTGGATATAAGGATGATATTCTGCATTTCTTCTATTGGTGCAAGAGGGTTAAAACCTTCTGGTTCCGAATCCGAGATTGGTTATAAGAAAGATTTCATAACATTGTTCCTAATATTGTTACACCCACCCCAGTTCTGTTGGGGGTTGTGGAGAGTGGGAATATGTATGACTTTGTAAATTGGTTGTTTATCCAAGCTAAGAATTATATTCATAGGCAGAGGTTATTTTTTAACAATGACATTTGCCTAATACAATTCATAAGGGAGACAGTTAAAAAGTTTAGAGCCATCCAATATGGAGAGAAAGTCTTCCAAAAGAAGGGGGGAGGGGAGAAAAGTGGAGAGTGTATATCCACGACTTGAGCGAGAGCCTCTCTAATGGGTGAAGTAATCTCATTATATGTGGTGGTATATTGTAAGAAAATTTTTAGCTTATCATGAGGTTTGTTCTTTGCATGCTGGCCTGGCTTTAGTAGCAGGCAATGGTGTAGAAAATGTCAGAAAACCCCCAAAAAATCCAAATAGTGTGGTAAATAATAATTTAAGACAAAGGTTATCTTTGTCCTTTAATACTTTTTTCAACATTGCCCAAGACATATTTTTGCATTCAACCGACAGGCCATTCCACATATGGGGGCCCAGATAATTTGGGCTTTTACGTAATTTTTCATTTTTCGGTTGCACCACCTTCATATTCATTCCCTCGGCTTGTCTAGTGAGTCTAGGCATTTCTTGTATATAATTATCTAAATCCTTCAAATTATACATAAGACCCAGTAGAGATATGAGGCCTCTTCTTTCAACCGAGTGGAATCCATGGCAGCCATGATATCCAAGATAGGTGTATAATTATTATACTCTATTGAACGCTCTATTGAACGCACTCTGTATCTTCCTAATTAAATTAGCATTTGCTAGTTTAAAGAACATTGAACCATACTCAGTGAGAGGTAATACATGGGCTTTTAGGATAGTCACAGTTGATTTTTGATCCAAGAAGTATCTGACTCTGCCAAGTTGATTGATTTTGGCTTGTATTGTATTTCTAATTCTTTGGAAATGGGCATTAAAGCTTAGGCAATTGTAGCCTATACAATGAAATCTTCCTTTCCTCGAGTTTTGCGTACTCGTGGAAACTCGCAGCATACAAGCTCATGCGAGATTGGTTACGGCTCGGTGAACCCTGTGCTCCCAGAGGCAGGCGTACCAGGGTACACGTGGGATAAGCTGGGCGTCAGACTTTTTTCCCCCGTTTTTTCTTAAGTACTTCCTAGGTTGTGAACATGTTGGGGAAACCTATTCTGTCACCTACAGTTATGTCCAACATGCGTTTTTGTGTGTTATTGAACTCTCTTTTACTTCGGTTTACTTCGGGTGTTTCCGTGAGGTGCCCCTGCACCCAAAGCGCCACTCACCTCTCTCCCCTCTCCCCAGCATGCTTTCCGTGAGTGCATGCATGGTGTCCGTGAGTGCAGTGTGTGTACCTGACTCAGCACACGATCTAGCGGTGCAAGTGCCGGGAGTTATAATGGAAACTCATGGGGACCAGTGGTCAGTCCTACTCCTCCCCAACTACCTGTTATTTAACACTCTCCTCCACTTCATCCTGGAATAACTCCTTCCCCAGTTATTTAGGCCTTTGACGGAGTTATTTTTTGCGTACATTTCCGTCGACGCATCTTCATTTTTTAGTTGTTTGCCATGCCCCGACCATGCCACATTGAGCCTCATCCAAAAATCCGAGAGCCTTCCGCTCCCGAGAGCGCGAGAGTGGCGAGAGTGTTTGTAAACAACCTATGGGGCCCTCTCTCTCTCCCTCCCTCTCTCCTTTCTTATTTGCTAAACTAATAATGATATTTTAAAATAGTATTAATTGCATGGCCTACACAATGCATTAAAACGATAGCATAGGCTATGCTTTTGAATTTGACTGCATTGAAGTGAAGAATCGAAATATTAATAATCAGGATTTAAGATTATTTGAAATCGAAATATTGCATTGAATTGAAAAATACTTTTATTTGTCAAACATTTTACATGTAAGAATATGACAAATGGATAATATAAGAGATTTAAGCTAATTTTAAAATATTATTTTCGTTTAGCAAATAACTAAGCAAAAGCATATTATACATCATGTTATCATACATATCATTTTAAACCTCTTTCTGTCAGTGTTTATCGTTCTGGGCATCTATATGATATAGACCTGTGTGGGCTCAAGTGGCGAAGCCGCTTGTCTATATCAAAGCCGAGGTATTTTACATTGCTCACCTGTGAGAGAGCCGTCCCATCAATATAGATTGAACCTATATGATGCCTTTTAGTTTTGTTTAGCTTACGCTTGGACCCTAGAATCTGCACTTG
Organism: Sthenelais limicola; assembly: GCA_942159475.1. Taxonomy (NCBI): domain Eukaryota; kingdom Metazoa; phylum Annelida; class Polychaeta; order Phyllodocida; family Sigalionidae; genus Sthenelais; species Sthenelais limicola. The sequence goes on along the minus strand of OW804097.1, from coordinate 60,543,709 downwards.
GCATTTCCTCGAGTTTATTCTGAGCTTATTTTCCAGCATCCAGTTATTAACACTCATAGCAACCGTTTGGAAACTTGTTTTCTCCAAAAACCACTATCATGATGGCATTAATGATGAAATCCTTATGATCTAATATGATTATGATCTCTGATGATTATTCTCATACATGTCAGAGCTATGTAAATACTGAAACACACATGTAAACAATGTCCCCCTTCACTTACATTCGCCATATCTGATGAGGTAAAGTGGTTTTCTTGATTGGTGTCGCTACAGTGATACATACAGCTGGACAGTTGTATGTATGCAGAGCTCTGTGTGTCATAGCCGTGTCACCCCAACAATAGATCGCCCTTATCCCTTAGCTGTTATTTTTAACTCTCCATATGCAGTTGCCAAATTGTATCCCCATTGTGTAAAAAGGTGAGTCAGTATATAGGTTGAGAATTACATAGTCTATACATTAGCTCATGCCCGTATAGGGTCTACCACAGTCTGTATCGTGTGATCATTGACTCCACCTTCCTTATTGGCAACAATTTTCTTATTTTTTGTCGTCAGTCCACAATAGTGGAACGCTGTTTTGTCCCAAAACTGTCAGGATAAAAATGTGTCATAGTAAATATCCAACATATCCATATCTAAGACATAAATAAGGTTCAAAACACACTTCAATATAAACGAACATACCTTTTGGACGCAATACCAAATATACCCAGATATACCTAGTATTTTCCTATTTCAGCTTAATTTAGCATAATTTGATAAATGTATACATAGAGCTGCCGATTGTACCTTTTCTCACGTCCTGACCCATTGGGATTCTCTAGGGTTCATTTTGAATACTCTTACCTTAGTTAGACCGGACCCATTCTAGCGCGTTCCTGATTAAACAGCTGCGGTGAAAAATGTCACTAATTCTAAGCTTTCCTGAATGTTTAGCTCCTATAGTATACGTGTAATATTCATTGAGAACTTGAAGTTTAGGCGTGAAGAGTGTATCTCTTACTGTTAGACACACCTCGTGGAGCACATGTATGCAAACGAATGCACCGCATTCCAGACCACATCCCTATACATGTGCGCAAGCCAGTGGTTGCTTACCAAAGGAGGCTTTATACTGGATCCACCCATGGCCATTTTTCACAATAACACACCTGTAGCTGTGGGACCTGTTACCTTTTAATGGCCAAACGTAACAGGTCGCGCACAGCTTCTGCGGGAATATAAATAGCTGGGGAATAGGGGCTCCACAGCAAGTGGAGGATGAATACATATAAACCCTCTGTAAACAATGAAAGAATCACCGAAGTACTCATTTTCCTGTGACTTATGACTAATACTCATTTTCCCTTTCATTTTTCATTTTCCATTTTCCTGTGACTTATGACTAGTACTCATTTTACTGTGACTTATGACTAATACCCACAGTACATAGTTGTCAATAAAATAGATAGAAATAATTCTATTAATCAATGACTATTTTTAGTACATGTTCTTGATTTTCTTCTATATTGCTTGGTATCCTGGCATCGATTCTGTCTCTGCAGTGGGTAATATCACCAGATGGGATCTGTAATATAATGGTATAAATATCACTGTAAGATGAGAGTGACATGATTCAACTAAAGGGAATGTGCACATATCCCATACCTATCACCTAAATGAATTGCTATTTATGATAGAGGCTGCGCTGGTATACATTGTTAGCACACCAAGAACAAATAACAATAACAAATTGCGTGATTGCGTGATTGGACGCCTACACTCTAAGAAGAAAAGGTTCTAACAAGAACCCTTAAGAGTTCTTCAGCTTGTCGACATGGCAGAACCCCTAAGGGTTCTACTTAGAACCCTTTTTTGAGGGTTCTAAGTAGAACCCCCGTTTCGGGAATAGGCAGGTTTCTACATAGAACCCTCGATTTGAAGAACCCTTTGAAGAATCCTCTGGCCAAAATAGGTAGGGTTCTACATAGAACCCTGATTTGGCATCCATAAAATTGCTTGTAATTTACAAAGTTAATTCTGAATAAAGTATTGATTTCATTATTCCCTGTTGAATCTAGACTGGTCCTTATAACAGCAGATTTGTGCTCAGTGCTAATGCTGCATGTTTCACCACAGAAGCATTTTGCCCAAGAGCATTCAAGGAGAGACTGCATATTATATGCAGTCCCTTTGCTTGACTTTTTCAGAGATCCTCATCCATTTCCATCATTTAAACTTACCCTTAATATAATCCTCTCCTGTAGCTGACATGGGTATCCATTGCACCTTGGTGTTTGACAATCTTGGTACTTCAGTAGTACTCATAGTAATAATATTAGAATTATAAGGGTGCTTTCTTCACAACATTTTTTAACATCAAGCAGGTAAGTTATACAAATAAAGTATTGATTTCATTGCTTTCAATATTTCCAAGTTTATAAAGTGTAATATCTATAAGGTATAAATGCCTCATATAAGTATTACTAGTGAGACTTTTGTTCTAATAGAAATTGTAAATAGCATGTAGTAACCTGTGAGGGCACCTAGTGAAAGCCAAGTTCCACGGTACTGCCACCTGGTGAAAACAGTCGGATTGCTGATAACGTCGCCAATAATGCCAATAGAAAAAATTGGAGGCCAGATTTGAAAAGAGGGGAAAAAACTGGACTAGGTCAATATCTCACAAAATTTCTATGGGCCACCAGAAAAAAGTCAACTTTTTCAGAATTTGTGCCATAGAGATGTACCTAAAAAGTGTTATTCTTCTTACCTACTTTGCAATGTCAAACGAATCCTTTGATTTGAAAATGAAAAAATGCTCAGAATGAAACGTCCTTTGGCACGAGGGTATAACTGGGACCTATGCGTCTCATACTCAAAGATCTAAGTCCTAGCTGCCCTAAAAGTTGGTGAAATCAACCGTTTCGTTTTTGAAAATCATTTTTGAAAATCTGAGCCCACTGGAGGTTGCATCACATTTTGGTCTCTGGTTTCCTTCAAGTTGCTCGAATTGATTCAAACTAAAGACCCCCCTGTAATCTAGAGACATGCAGCTTTAATAATATGTAAAGTTTGTGTATGAATCGACCCAGGAGACATGTGCAGAAATTCATTAAAAGTCACAAACCCACATAATTGAAATAATTCCATATGACTCGTTTTCATGTGACACATCACATAAAAGTAATCTGTTTGAAGGGATAACATTTGTTTCACATTATTTAGAAAATGCTTTTAATTCTCTCTCTCCTGCCTATATAAACCTTGATTTTAAGATGTAGATGTGTGCCTGTGAGCCCTAAGGAGAAAAAGGGGGTTCTATGTAGAACCGCTTTGAGTTAAAGAACCCTTCAAGTGCAGAACCCTTAAATCGCTGAAGAACCCCTATGGTTCTAGATAGAACCCCCGGTGGTCCCGAAGAACCCTTTTAGGTGTCAAAGAACCCTAGGGTTCTTGGTAGAACCATGGGGTTCTATCTAGAACCCAAAAGAACCCTTTTTTCTTAGAGTGTACTGTGTTGCTAAAGTCAAATTGGCTTGGAAAATAGTTATTTTTGTAGCTCTCTTTCTCTCTCTCTCTCTCTCTCTCTCTCTCTCTCGTAGGTTACCAGTTCCTGGGACACACAAAAAATTAGCCCATACACTTAGCCCATATCGCCGCATTGGTTTGGCCGACTTCTGCACATACACACACACACCATTTACCACTCAGACCTAGTGTAAAATAAACGTCTCCAATTTGACAGAAATGTTCATTTGGCAGGTAGATTCTAGTAGGCCTACAGTCCTACACTGCATGGCTCAGTGGTCTGCAGACTAGCTGGCAGGGAGCACTGAGGCAGTGTTTTTTAAAAGAAATGTTATTGAGCTGGTTTCGGTGGTACAGTGATATTCTCACAAACTCAAGTCAAAACAATACAAAAGCTTTCATTTTCGATTCGACGAACATATAGGTATTATTATAATTTTAAATATTTAATATTAAATATTTCTTTTGACAACGCTTACCAGTTAGTTAATACTGACATTTTGTTTTTGTCGATACAGACGCAAACAATGGAACATTATACCCATAGAGAGGGTGATATTTACACAACAACATTTTTTAACCTTTTTTGTCATCACATCACAGAGGTCAAGATAAATCAGTACGATTGTTAAAAACAACATGGCTTCAAGGAATTTGATTCTTTTCAACATCAAATTTCTTTTCAGGTCGTTTAGACATTTTGTCCACGAAATAAAGCATGACCAGTATACACACACCATTCACATACATGTACATATATCCATGTATGTATGTATGTATACATGTATGCATGCATGCATGTAGGCCCTATACATGTATGCATGCATGTGTACTTGTACACTGTATTTGTTCCCCACTGTACTTGTAACTGTACTTGTAACTGTACTTGTAACTGTACTTGTAACTGTACTTGTAACTGTACTTGTTCCCCACTGTACTTTTAACTGTACTTTTAACTGTACTTGTAACTGTACTTTTAACTGTACTTTTAACTGTACTTGTAACTGTACTTGTAACTGTACTTTTAACTGTACTTTTAACTGTACTTTTAACTGTACTTGTAACTGTACTTGTAACTGTACTTGTAACTGTACTTGTAACTGTACTTGTAACTGTACTTGTACTTGTAACTGTACTTGTAACTGTACTTGTAACTGTACTTGTAACTGTACTTGTAACTGTACTTGTAACTGTACTTGTAACTGTACTTGTAACTGTACTTGTAACTGTACTTGTAACTGTACTTGCACACTGTACTTGCACACTGTACTTGCCCACTGTACTTGCACACTGTACTAGCACACTGTACTTGCACACTGTCCTTGCACACTGTTTTCCTGGAATATGGATGAGGTGAATATATTGAAATGAAAGGTGCATAATCTAAAGTTCACTTACAGCTTTTGGAGTCCAAATTGGAATACAAATAAATTCCGTGAGTGCATTGATGCCCACATTAAGCTTTTGTAGATCCTAATGCACAAATTAATATAGAAAATCACAAATAAAAATCGAAAAAAACACCTCCAGTTGGTTAATAATCCTTTGGAAATGTGTAGATGATTTTCTAGGCACGGAAAAAACCCACCTCCAACATTCCTAAACACAATACTTTGGCACGGCTTCCTTTGAGAGAAACGCCAAGTTTATCGGTTTTCTCGATGAAAATGAAATTTGAAACGAAATATATATGTCAAGAATATATCTAGGCTGAAATAAGTAAAGTTTTCGTGATATTTCTTGGAAATCCGGCGATTTTCTGTACAAATTCTGATTTGAAATTTCATCTCTGCTTGAGTCATTTATTCCAATATGGCGGACGTCGGAAAATTTAGAAACGAAACCGATTATTATTCCAGCAGATGACGTTGAGATTTGATAAGATTTTGGATTTACTGTCCATATCTCAATGGGGGTGGGGGGAGGGGGGATTTAAATCCTACCAGTGGTTCTTTGGGACTTTTAAGCTTGATTTTGTGATATTTTGTGAGATAATTATTTGATTTCAATGCATTCACATATAGTGGGTGGGTTAAGTCACTTTATACTTCGAGTCATGCTACAAATGTCCCCTTTGGCATAAGTGTATCTTAGGGTCATAAAAATCTTTTTATCCAAAGACACAAGTGAGATAACCCTTTGTATCGAAAATATAAGTGTTTCCATGGTAACAGGGTATGATTATTTTCAACATAAGGTTTTTAGTGTATAACTTGTATCCTTTTCTCAGGAATGTTACCAAACTTGACAATATGAATGGTATGTATAAGGGCTGTTTGCAGGCACCTACTTGGTGACCTTGACAAAGGTTAAGGTCACCATTTTGAAGGTCAAATTTGAGATTTTAGTCAAATCTTTTGATATACGGTTGTTTCAAATGCTACTGTAACTTCAGGTTATATATAAATACCTTGTGATCTACTGAATACTGTTCCTTAGGTCAACAGCTCTGTTTCCGCGCCAAAGCCTCCTTCGCCAGCCGTTTCTCATGGAGTATGTATGGTTTCGCGATCCTTGCGGACACACTCAAACTCCTGAGCTTGGGAACGCATATATTGCAGACGCCGTTGTGATTCCTGCTTTTTCATATAAGCGTTATACTCGTCTTGCGAGTCGGTCTCCATATTCGATTCCATGGAATGGGAAGGAGTCGCTTCCGTGGCAGCAGGCCGAAGAAGGCTTCACCGCCGCGGAAGTATTGTTCATGATCGTCAGAACGTCATCGTGAGATGGACCACCGCGACTGATCCCTCCAAAATGAGGTTTCGGTCCCAGGCGATCAGACGGAAGGAACCCAGGGGAGCCCGCAGTGCCTTTTCCGACTTCTCACAAATCTCCCTCTTATGTTGCTGAAGCTGTAAAACGGGTTAACAGCGAAAGGAGAAGTCTCCACCTTCTTAGGGGTGGGAGACGGAGGTTTCGCAGTCTGCTGCGCTGCCTGAGCCCTTAGCAGAGTTACCTCCGCATGAAGATCTTGGTTCTCCTGGCGAAGTCCATTGACTTGCGTATCAAGGAGGTTAATCATCTCCACCAGGAGTTCCTGCTCAGTGAGTGAACGATTCACATCCGCCATGAGCTGCCCGATTTCCGCCTGACTATCTACCAGGCGGTCCACGTCATCAAGAGGCCTATATATGTCTCTGCAATGTCGACGCAAAATCCTTCCAGTGACTCTTGAAGAGCCAGCTGGAAGACAGCTGCGCGGTCTGCAACCAGTTTTCGAGCTCGTGAAATCCACAGGTCGGGGCGGTACCTGTGTTTTAACCGCAGCCTTGCCATTTGTAACATGGACCTGTCGGTCCGGCTCTGGCTCAGCAGCAGTTGGCCGTTTCCCCTCTGCTGCGGCAGGGGGAACACGCCGGGACTTCTCTAGGACCGTAAGGCCCTCAGAGGTACCAAGCAATGGGGGAAATTCATTCTCGTTAGAGATTGATGGAATTACGTACCTGTTGGCCCAGGCATTCTTAGAAGGAGGCGGGGCAGAAACGAATTCCTTCTTCGCCTTTTTCTTGGAGGGTCGCTCCGTGTCGGATTTCTCTTTCTTCTTGCGTTTCCCCTTCCCAGAGTGTTTAGGCTTTTTCAAGTCCTTCTCACGACTTCTAACGAGACATAAAGTCTTGCTCCTCCGCGTTCCGTGCTACTGCCGTCGCGGTCGCGGGTGCGAGATGTAGCATACTTTTGTATCCCCACTGGGGAACAAAATCATGCCATTCTTTGCAAGAGCAGGCATGATCCGGTCGATCACGCTCTGCCTCGCCATCTTGTGCGGCTCCTTGGACCTGTGGGCCACTAAGTCTGGGCGCTGGTCCGCAGCTACTGGACATAGCTTTATCGGACACATCCACATATGAGTGATCGGCGTATGGACCTTGCACAAGTGCCTGGTAAAGAGTAGCCGTGATTTGAAAACCTGTGGCTTACCTACCAATGCTTCTGTGCTGCAGATCAGAAACGGGCACCAAGAACCTTCCTCGTACAGTAGCATGGCCATCTGTAACGTTTGGTCTGCCTCATATGAATACTGCAAATCAGCATTACACAGGGTTTTCCGTGGGTCGGTGCATTCGACAAAAAAGTTACGATACTCTTGCACCGAGACTGCATCGTGGACATTCAGCAGTCGTAGAAGCGATCAACCTCCAATGGGTCGTCAAACGCTTTCACGCGTCGGGGTCCTTGAGACCTTCCGTCATGGGGCTGCCATTCAAGTCAGACTGACTGGACAGGCCATCAACATCCCGTTTCAGTTGATTGGCACGCTCATGATGAATACAATGTTTGCGATCGGCAGTGGGCTCCTCAAAGTTCGAGACTCCGGGACTACCTTGCGGTAGATGGACTGACACGAACCAGTCCAACCCGTCCTCTTCCATAGTGCCCCTTTCGCAGCACGATCCACACAGCGCTACTGCAACCTGGAACACAAGACAGAGCACTCAAATCACAGTCGTAATAATATCCCGCACACGAACGGCCTAACCAGTAGCCCGCCGATAGAGAGAATGCAAGGCAGCCAACCACGAGTCTTGGCTGAAGTTAATTGCCTGATACCTCCCCCCACGGCAGTTATATAGGCGGCTGCCCGGCCAGGACTACTCACTCACAGCCAAGGTGTTGACATCGCTCACAAACACTCGCCTGTTGTGGCATGCATTCGTGAACAGCCACCCCGATCCCGTAGTTGACACTACTCGCGAATATTCACGCATCGTGACAGCCGTGCGAACAGCCGTCCCAACCCAGTGGTTGACACCAATCGCAAAATCAGTTATCCGGTAGCATTTGTGTCTCCACTCGTGTCCAGCTCTTTTATTTAATACATTGCTGGGTCAACCGTAAGGGCACAAAACTAGGCCAGATACACCCCACCTGGTGTCGACAGAATCAGCAACCGAAACCACCGGCGGTACGTTAAGGTCACCCCTCCGCACATGGTGGACAGCTTCAAAGCTGACTATCGAAACCAATGAGATTTAGCAATGTCTCATAACTTCTTATGAACAAGATAGGCCCATCAGAGTTACGTCATGGCTTTTCTTCCTCCCCGTGCATCGTTTAAGAATCGAGGTTTATTGTCAATGACCAATTTCACTTTGAAAGAGGCCCATTGAGTAAGTTTGTTGGACACAAACCCTTTCCCGTTCACTCGATGCACATGGCAGTATGTCTGTGCACGCTATAAGGAAGCAGCCAGAATCTAACAATCGTTATTCATCAATGGCAACATAATGACATGTTTTCATATTTAACATCACAATGATCCAACAATGAAATATAATGTTTGTCGCTACTTACAGTGAACTGGATTTCCCCTCGCTCTTGTAAAAGCCAAAGATAAAGTTGATGCGAGCCACTTATGTGTGGCCACCAACTCACTTCTCACTTGACTGACTGTCTCTGAGGCAGATGCTCCCAGATCAGGTCATGTGATCATTCGATCACCTGCAGGTGGCGCCCTCATCAGGCGCAGCCTCCAAGATAGGTTTTCCGTGAAACTGGATATTTTCGTACAGTCATATAACTTTACGAAAAAAACTTCAAACGGACACCTTCGTGTTAAATATGTTTATGTACAGCCCTAGATGGGCTGCCCCAAGGTACTATTTCTTCAAGGAATAAGGAACATACTCAGCCTCAGACTTCTTACTACTAGCGACTATGGTTGATTTCAGCCCGATCATGGTACTGTCCACATCATGGATCCATTCTAGCAGTTTCCGTCCCTCAGCTTTGTACAGCTATTGCCGTATAGGATTGGTCGCTACGGAGGTGTCCACTCTCCTTGTGTATTGACCAAATGACTTCTTGTTGTTTACTTTTTTCTTAACCCATGCCTTCAACCCATGCCTTCAACTGTTACACCGTCGCAGGCTCCACCTGCTACAGGCGGGCCACCGATGGGCACAAAATCCTCCCAATTTAGATCTCAGAGCAGTAAACACTAGAAACTTCGTACAAGGCCGTAAAATGTTAAAACATAACATGCCTAAAACAGAGCAGATTAAGAGATCAATTTACAATAGATTACCTGCTGTGTGGAACAAACTCCCCATGGTGGCCCACCAAATTATCGATCCGAAAGTGTTTAAAATTGACTGCAGATCAACCTACATCTGGCGCTCGCATAATCATTCAACCAAAGACAAGTCAAGTGCAACCCTTATATAAAATTTCCATTACTCCAATTTATGCCATATTGTATTATAATTTCTAAAAATGTATTAACAATATACCAAGTGTAGAGAATCATCCTCAGTCAATGATTGAGGTGATATTGTCCTCTACAAGCCAGCCGGAGTGTAGCTCTTTTTATGGCAATTTCATTGCAATAAAAGTTTTTCTAATCTAATCTAATCTAATCTATTCCATGTAAGCCTATACCGTAGTACCTTTTGTCCAGCCGTCACAGTCTCCTGCAGCTGCCGTACGAAATCATTGAAGCTCGGAATGAATTGACGGTAATAAGAAGTATCTGCGTGTATCCATAGTTCAGTGTGTCTGCGTGTATCTGCACTTGTGAGTATCCTCATGTATCCTAAAATGAGTGGTATGTGATCTGCGTTTAAAGGTCGGCTTATATTACATAAGGGATGCATGGCGGTTACCATGCAAACTAGGCTCTATACATTTTTCTAAGTAGGATTGTTGAGATAGTTAGGGTGGCAACCTAGGGTAGCTTGGCAAACTAGGGTAGGGTGGCAAACTAGGGTAGGGGTGCATTGCAGTGTTACGATCATGTTTCCCGGAGAATCCCGGAGCATCCGGGATCCTCCAGGATACTCCGGGATGCTCCGGGATGCTCCGGGAAACTCCGAGGTAAACGTGTAGTTCACCTGGCAGCCGTTGGGCGTCTTCATGTGCAGAGCAGCTGATTTTCCAGAATTATTATAAAGATCTAATTATCGCTTAATATTGATTAAATATTTGCGCGAAATACTTTCACTATATATTATGCTAAACATTGCTCTAATTTATCATGTATTCTATATTTGTCATTTCACATTATGTATATGTATATTTCTCACTTTTGTACAAGTACCTTGATGTATATGTTCACGATTTAATAAGGTTCCAGCAGAGCTTTTGTATGGTCAGGTTGGAGACAAACCTCTCTGCCTCAGCAAGGATAGCAGGAATAAAACTGGAATTGCAGATGTACTTTCTTGATGTTCTTCTTTAACTGGGAGCGATGTTAAAACATAGAATATTTCCTCCCTTTGCCTTTAACTCCGGAGATTAGTTCTTTCCCCCACTATCCTTATTATATTATATTATTATATTATATTATGTGTTTAAGCCCGGAAGAGATCCGGAGGCGATTCTACAGAGAACTCGACGACTCATTGGAAAGAACATAGGCTATAATCACACCAGCAGTATATATGATTCTGTGTTCCATTGCAACGCACTAAAGTGATTAACGGAATATAGATAATGAAGGGCTAAAGATGTAATCAAATCACAAGTGTTCCTCACTGATGTTTCTACTATCCAAATAGAAAATATTGCTTTGGAATATTTGTGTTAACGCCACAACATATTTGGTTCAAAACAATAAAATAATGGACCTTGGTAACATAGAATTGTTTCCATCTACCCCACCCTTTTTTGTGAGCAGCATTGAGGAAAGAATATAGAGTCATATAGAGTCTTTAGTTTAAATTCTAACTCTCTTAGGAATTCGTAAAAACACAAACGGTTTGCTTTAAATAGCTTGATCTTGTAAAATCTAGCCAAAAGTAAGATATAGTTTCACTTGGCAAACTTCTCATTACTGGGAATACCCAATATATTATGATGATACTCATATCAGTTAAAAGCTAATTTCACCTTTTAGATGGTTATTATGACTTGCCCAACTGAAAACACTCTCTCGAAATTAATGATCAAAATTAAAGATTAAATATTTACCGCCTGGCCCCTAATATATCCAGTATTATTACTCTTCCTATTGTATTTTAAAGTAATTTTAATCATATACCCAATATGATTTGGGTAAGTACACATGTTGCAGTGAGATAACAGTTTTTAAAAATGATCACATTGCTACAGTGATGTGTTACTGAAAAATGAGTCACAAGTCGCAAACAATAGATTTTAAGATATCATATGTGAAAAGATGAGCCCTTATTTTTTTGTTTTTGCAACGCTTTTATTCAGGATCCGTGCCAGCTGGGCCTCATACAATGCTAAGACATTTCATAGTATCATGAGAGGAAAATCAAATCAATTGGAACATACACTGGTCGTCTCAATCATAAATCAACGATTTCATGAAAGCATATCAAGTGGAACACCTGTTCTATTCTTTTTCTTTTTTTCACATCATACTCTATCCACCATAATTAAATGCATGTATTGTCTCCGTCGACGAAGTGGTTGTACAACAAGATCGTCACGGGGCTACCCCTGTACACTGTTACAAAAAGTCCTCAGATTCGAGGTTTTCACCATATACTAAGAAAGGGTTGGATAACTATATCTGGTTAGTACACTCTTATGTTTTTAACATGTTTATAAGCTCGATAATATCATCTTTTAGCCTTCTCCATATTCTATTCTCCTTGTTGCTTACACTCTTGATTTTTTGTGCATGCAATACAACGGATGTTCTCATATTTAATGCACACATTAAATAATGGAAGGATAAAGACCCTTGTTCAAATAGTTTGACCCTATGAATATAATATTTTCATATTTGTTTTAAAAAAAAAGAAGTTTGCAATAGCTGTAGGTGATCAATAACCAGCCTCCCAAGCCGAGCAGATTCTACCCAGGAACGCAAGGAGTAAAGCTCTGCTGGGGAGGATGTCAATAACTAGTAAAGAAGCTGAATAAATCCTTTAGGATGAGCTAAGAAATAGGAAATACCGCCGGGCCTTGAATAGGCACCGGGCCTTGAATAGGCGCCGGGGGCAGAGCATGATTTACTAATAAGCGCCGGGCCTTGAATAAGCGCTGGGGTTAAGCTATCAAAATGTATCAAAACAAATGATGCAATACGATTTGGACTTGTCACTATAACTAGCTGTAGCGGTAATGATTTATCACTGGTTTGGCTTTGTCTATCTTCAGTAGTGTCATTTCTGTTGTGGATACAAAGTCTCTTGAGGTCATTATTAAACAAACAATCTTAAATAGGATGCCCGCCAGCAGACCTAAGTATCCAGTTTCATGCTGGTGGTTAGTTCGAATTTACTGTTATGGTAACAGTAACCAGACACTGGCATAACTTTACACTGTTTATTATACACGCATTGCATAGTGGGTATTTAACTAGCGATTTACGAGGGGTTGTCATGGCAACCAATCTGTTATTTTTACTACAATTACCGGTAAAATTTAAATTTATGACTCAATTTTTTTCTATTTTCATAATTGAAAGCATGTATAATAAATCTGTTAACTAACTTGTTGGTTTCAGTCACCTAGAATATTGCACTCATTCCTACGCAACTCGTGCAATATTCACGCTCCTTCAACCAACTCGTTAGTTAACCTGTATTCATATGCCATTTTATGACAATCCTTCTGAAAGATTTGGAATATAATTATGGCAAATTAAGACGAATATGTTTTAGATGAAATAAATAAAAATATTTATTTTATTCTATAATTTCCATGCTCATTCTACCTTCTTTGAATAAGCGCCGGCCTTGAATAGGCGCCGGGTCTTGAATAGGCGCCTGGTACAAAGTCCCTTGACTTAATTAGCACCGGGGGGCGCCTATTCAAGGAAATACGGTACATGTACTTTATATGGGTAGGATTTTCTACTACTGGACTACTGGACAGTTTGTGTTTATTCAGTGTGACCCAATTATTTTATGCGTGGCTCACTGACTTACACCACCAGCCTCTGTACCTATACTTTTGGCTTTAGTCTCGGCTGACTGAACACTGATGGCAATGTATGTAATATATGTGATGTGTTGCAGAAAAGGAGTCTTGAAGTCGGAAACATGCATTAGTCCCCATGAATGAATGTAGGAATTAGCTTTCATTTTTTCAAAGAGAAATCTATACATGATTATTCTTTAAGATTCATAATTGAAAAGAAGTACACAGTACCACAAAGGATCCACACATACATTACAGCATTGAGCATACACCAATGCAATATGTATAAACGCAGATACACCATTCAATTGAAGATACACGGGGATCCTCCCACTGCAGATACACGGGGATATTCCCATTGCAGATACACAGGGATACTCTCACTGCAAGGATACTCACTACTGCAGATACACAGAGATACTCACTAGTGCAGATACTCATAGTGTAAACGTGATTTTTTTCCAGTGGAACGTATATCCGCGAGCCTTAAACTTCAAGGAATATCCCGGTGTGGTACCCAATACTCTCTGATAAGTAGCTGGGCCACCCGTGTGTATGAAATCCGTAGCGAGGTCTACACATTCTTGCATAGACTTGGGGCGGTTTGTTTGCACCCACATGCCAAGGAACTTATCCTCCAGGCCTGTACAGAAGATACGGATAGACTCCTTCTTCATGTGCTCAAGGTATTGACCCTCGTAAGCCCGTTTGCACAGAGTAAGCAGAGCTTCTCCGTAATGCTGGAGTGATTCACCCGGCTGCTGAATACGACCACGGTACTCTTCCAGGTGTTGTTCCTCCGTCTTCGTGTCCAAAATGACTCAAAGTCGTGTGACTACATCACACAATGTCAGGGATCGTGAATTTCCCCAAGTCGACTGATTAACGTGTCGAGATGTGGCCATTATGAGCTCCCGCATTAGTGTTTCTTCGCTCCAGCCACATAGTTCCGCATAGTTTACCGCTGATGCTAGGAACTCCTCCCAATCTTCAACCAGAAAGGTTTGAGATTTTTTGGTTTTGGACTTTCGCCCTTACCCGTTGATCCGCACAAATGAATGTCCGCTGGACGATCTTCATTGTACACAACACTTGATTCCATTTCTGGCATCATTGAGCGCCAACCAGGAGTGGTCCTTGCTCCGGCTGGTTTACGGCTTGCCTCTTCACGACCCGCCTTGGCTCGTAGATCGTTCTCCAATAACGGAATGGATATATTATTTAACGAGTAGTTGAATCCATTATCGGATGGAGAAGAGTCGATGAAATCGACCCGTCTACCCGCAGTTTTAAACCCTGCTGGAGTGCTGGGCAAACGTGTCATCCTCGTAGTACGAGCGTAACCCTAGCACTGCGGCCACCAGTTTGCCAACTGAGTCCTGTGTTTTGGGGTCGACGACCAACTCATCCGCACGCATCTTGTCCACGTGGTTTACCACTTCCTCCAATTGGGGGAAAGTGCTGTCCGCAAAAGCTTGCGTATCGCCTTGACATTGCGTCAACACCGCGGCGAGTGCCCTGCATGCCTCCTGCATGGCTTGAGCCTTGGCTTCCGCAGCGGCTATTTCCTCACGGGAAAGGGTCATAGCCTGACCATACCCTTACTGAATCCTTTCGGGAATTTCCCTACTCGGCCCTAGGCTCACGGCACCAATGTATTGAACCGCAGATTCGTGGGCACGAGTTTACGAAATTCGGGAAAGAATCACGAATATGAGGAAATTCGTTTGAATCGTTTTTTATTACCCAGGTATACAGTTACAAAGGTATCGTCTCTGAACAAGGGTGCTTAATTTGAACAACAGAAGTATCTCGGTCCGCGGCGCGGCTCAAGTCTGTAGTGTTAAGCGAAGCCTGGATCCCCTTGCGGAGGTAGTAGTATCCTCCACCTACTGCCCGTCGGAGGGTGTCTGTCATTGACAGACTTAGAATGACCATTAAATGATGTCAGAAGCTAGGTTAGAATATCCCCTATGAATGACATCAATCCATTGAATAAGTTTTAACTGGGTACACACCTTCTTGTAGGGTACACCCAGGAACAAGCAGACATCAGTGCATCAGTGGGTTAAGTGTAGACATTCCTGCTTGTTTGTGGGGACTTAGACAAGGTTTCAAGGCAGTTTCAGACGTTTAGGGTTATCCTAAGTCTATTTGTACCTAATTTAAAGGTCCCGGAAATTTATTCATTTATATATATACCACTTCTTAATGAGTGAAAAATGATATATCAAAGGTTTTACACATGAATTAATCATTTTTTTATGTTTGGGTATTTGTGGCTATGAGACTTGCTCATGGTAAATTTGTTGATCTGCCATAGTCTATATAATGAGCAATTCCACCAATTGGTCGTCATTTGGCCATCCGCAGCTGAAAGTTCTTAATTTTTTAGAATTGCTTCTATTGAGTTATTCTTTTTCGTATATAAACTACACATATTGCTGATGTTATAGACGAAATTGAGAATGTTAATGATGAATATTGTAGTCAGGGCAACCTGATAGAATCTGTAATTAGAATTCTGATGATAAGGGCACCGAAGATTGGTACATATTTGTACATAAATGAGGATTTAAATTTTAAAAAAAAATAAAAAAAATATGCAAATAATGTTTTAAAGTATTGTGTACTTGATAGGTCTCGACATAAGGGTGACAACACTTTTTAGTTTGTGAAAATATTCCAATTAGAAGGAAAGTTAAAGCCAAATGACCATTCCAGTAATGGTAATGATAATGGCAGCGGCAAGGGTGACAGTTTATTGACCCTGTGCCTATGCACATATGTAACCAATTATGTCTGGAATATATACACAAATATACAATATTTATTCCCCTTAATTTTCTTTTTAGGTTGACTTGAATGAATACCTGTATGGGTTGTTCATGAAGGATGTATGTGAGTTATGTTCGAGTATTTAGAGGCAAAATCTTTAGAGATTTATACATAGAGGTGTCTACATAGGTGTCAGTGTCTGTGTCTGTGTCAGCATCTGTGTCAGTGTCAGTGTCTGTGTCAGCGTCAGTGTCAGCGTCACGTGTGGAATACTCATGTGACGCTGACACATTTCTCATCCTACCTTCTCATTGCAGAGGACCTGGGTTGATTTTTGGTATTTGAAATGAAGTATGTGCATCGCCTCATGCATATGGATATTATTAATTATTAATTCCTAATATTTATTAAATGCGTTAGGTTAATAATGCTCATGTGACGCTGACAGTAGAGCTGCCCAATTTATACTTTGGTACCTAATATTCCAAAATATAACCGAACAAATTTTTTTTTTGATATTTCAAGTCCATGTAGAATTAACAAAATTAGTACATATTGCTCAATTCTGGTTCTTAATTTTTTCCCAGACCTGGATTTTATTTTCCACACGTGACGCTGACATTTAGACTTCCCAACCTATTTTTAGATTTTTAGTATACCAAAAAGCTATTGAAAACAAATAAAAAACAGATCATATAGTTGCTAGGGTCAAGGCACAATGGTAAAATAAGTTTAAACATTTTTATTTATTTCCAGCATTTCATTGGGTCTCCCCTACTTTTTCTTCATGGCCCTAAAATCCATTTTTTCGACCCCCATGCATAAATTCTTAGGAAAATCTATGTAAATATGGGGTATTTCTAATGTATATGGATATGATAAAACTATTGAAAAATGTCTCCAATTGTTTTTGCCCCTTCAAATAGGCAAAAGACGATTTTAGGGTCAAATGACGACCAAATGGTGGATTCAAAGGCTCGGAGATAGGCCCAACAAACCCAACAAGTCAGCCCTCCACCACAACCCGAACCCCAACCTAAGGCAGTGCCTGACAATGCATTTATACCACACATGCCTCATGGAATTCAGATAGAAGAGCAGAACACCACATGTGCCACGCCCACCCCAGCAGCTGCCACTGCAAGAGGAGGTGTTAGTATTAGCCTCACCTAGGCCCTCTGCCGCCCGCTGTTGCTGTGGAGCTTGCTCCTTCGCTCAAACCCCGACCAGGCGCTGTCACCAGGCCCAGAGCTAAGAGAGGGAGGGTAGAAATACCACCAATCCACCCACTACCCAAAGCTCTGAACACTACGTTTGAAAATACTGAGAAGAGGATTAAGATCTTCCACCCCCTAGGATCCACCAAGAGGGAAAGACTTGACCCAGTCTCACCCTCTTCACCTGTGCAGAGCTGTGCAAAGCTGCCTTGCATACCCCCACAACCACCACTGCCCAAACCACAACCTCAACCATGGGAGTTCAACCCGGAAGCACTTCCCATGACAGATTTCTCCAAGACTTCACCATTGGATTCCTCCTTATAACCTTCTTAGCCATGCTAGCTAGAGGCGATCTATTCAAGGAGGAGGGAGTCCTAGTTTATGAAGAAAGTGAGGTTAGAGCCCTGACAGTGACTTGGACAACTGTCATTATCCTTCAACCCCCTATACCCCCTCCTGTGAAAGCCTAGGATAATAATAGAAGGCAGTTGTCTCCTGGTTGGAAAGGATTGGCATGTGAGTAGCATTCAAAGTCCCATATAACTCTCCCCACCCCGGACATTATGCCCCTCCTCGGGTTTAATTTAACTTATGGCAATTTCTCCTCTCTCTCCACAATTGAACCAACAATTGACTTTCCTGCAAAGACCAGAAATACCTCTTCTCTCTCACAGACATCCCTAAACCCACCCCTGCCATTACTTCCTTTGTCCCAGTGTCTGAAAGCACTATCTGGGGTTTGGCTACCCTTATCCCCACCCTCTTAGGAGTCATGATCCTAGGAATTCTTTACCTTCGCCGCCAAAAGGGGCTTGTCCCCTGAGGCAAGGTCAACCTCCAGTGTTGCTTGAGGACCCTTTAAAGAAAGGATATTGCGCTAGAAGAACCCCTGACCCTTGCCCTTCAAAATCTACCACTCCAAAACTTGAAGCGAGAGAATGTGGGAGCGACTCACAGCACTAGGGCCAACTCCCGCTGTCTTGAACATCTGTCCTCCGTCCCCCCTTCTTCACCATAATACCAATTTTAGACTGAGTAGGATGACGTTATAGGTTTTTAACAATTTATTTGGTTTCTTGAGTAAATAACTTGATCACTTTATGAACTTGTACTTTGTCTTTATCTTTAGTCTTTGATATTTTACTATTAATATTTTGTTCTGCCTCTTCTTGGTGCGAGAGAGATATCAGGTGAAATCCATTCCTCCTAGGAGCTGGAATCCGTGGACACGGATCCAGCCCAACCAGGTACTTTTTATCCAACTCTCATACTAGGAGAAGTTGTTTTACACAAACAGACTGGTTGAGACAGAGGAGCCTGTGAGGATGCACTAAAGGACCAGAGCTCCTTGTCTATCTTTCTGCTTTGAAATAGTATTTTACCATATAAGGAGAGGTGTTAAAACAATAAAGAAATGTTGACTCGTCCTCTGTAGTTGTTAAAGGTTTTACTATGGAAATACTGTAGCGATGACTACTTACCCGCCTCGCTCCCAATAGCCAGGAGATGGGAGTGAGTCAGGTGCCCTGTCGGTCAGTGACAAGGTCCAACAGGGACCTCGGCTGGCGAGGTGGGCAGAGGGGGAAGTGGGGACGACTGTACAGAAGAAATTTTTGTGTACTCAGACTCTTACAAGAGTTTAAGACATTTTTACAGGTGTTCAAAAGCACACCTCCACACAAAGACATCTTTATAAATTGACTTGCCTAAAAGACTTTTTAGTAGCAGGACAATGGCATCACATTAATGAACATTCCTTTAAAACTGCCATTTCCTCAAACCAACTTTCTAGACCAATGAGGTCCAATGAGACATTTTACTTTTATTACCTTACTTATTATCTACATTGCTTCTTTGTAAAAACTTTGTATAATTGTATTTTATTCTATTTGGTCAGACTAGGATGGTCGGTGGGCTTATATTTTGTTATCTTTCAGGTTTTATTATCTTTCAATCAAAAGAAAATCATTGTACAAATGTAAAGAATTGCATTACATAACATTACACAATGATATGGCATAAATTAGGGGGTGGAGGGAACCCTATCTACCATTTGGACAACGCATGACCTTAGCATGATGGGGAGCTGGGGTTCAGTCCACGTGGAGGAGAAGGATTTTTCCTCAGCCAATTAGAATGGGGTAGAGCATTTCTAGGAACTTGTTCATGAACAAATTAACTTAAATGCTTGGATATAAATAAAGCTTGATGCGAGGCCTCCAGCACTCCTTGCCTGGGCCGAGCTGACAAACTGATCTCTGACTTCCTGCTTCAGACTTCACATAATACCAAATCTCTGGGCAAATTGCTCTTGGTATTTCGCAACACATCATGTATGATACTGAAAAGTGAAAATTACTTAATGCCAATTGCAAAATTATCCTAGCTGTCAGCCATCCTGGTTGCTACTAAGGAGGATGTGACTCATCAAATATATTCCCTTGTTATTTTTCAAAGGTGAACAACAAGCTGTTTTGCTTTTAAAACATCATGGTTTTAAATGCCTCCATCAAGAACTTTAAATAGGCTTACGCTGGTGAGACTTTGCACACATAACTAATCAGATATGAAAATAAAAATAAAAAATGTTTCATCTTTGACCTTGACCTTGAACCATGCTCAAGGTTATTTAATCTGTGAAATTAGATCTTCAACACATTTTGTCCTGTTTGTAGCTCAAAAACTGTCACTGCATGTACCTGAATCAAAAGAAATATAATTCAAATGCAAAAGCTATGCCTTTTGACCTTGAAAAATTGACCTTGAACTCTGCATTAGTTGAGGGTCATTCAACGTCTATTGCACTATGATTGAAAATTATTATTTCGGGGGAGAATGTGACAGGTCTGAACTAATAAAATATTCTGAATTCATCATTTTGTTAAAAATTTATGTCTGAAATTACTATTTTCCTCTTTTTATCAAAATATTTGAATTGTTGTCTTGGTAATAATGACCTTGACCTTGTAGGTCAACTGAATGTTGAACTGTTTAGAAATCATACTGCATCTTTGATGTTTTCCATACACAGATACTAAACCAACAACAATTGGCAATTTTAGCTGTATATAGCTGAATATAGCGATTTCCTAGATTTGACCTTGAGAATATGAGCTTGACCATGGTTCAAGGTCATCATAAACTAGATATGATTAAGCCCTAGTTGGGATACATGTAATATCAGGTGAATGGGCAACATATACATGTATGGTTGCTAAACTTTATGTGAATGTAGAACAGAGCTCAGTTTGCAATATTTTTGATAGAACAGATAGGCTTTTTTCCATAGAACACCATAGAAAAAGGGAACTGTCTATTTTTGCTTACAGCAACAGTAGATGTAGTTAAAATAGGTATATATAGGCAAATAGAGTATCAATACTGAGCTGTTTTAGGGAACAATATTTGGAAGACTACTTGCTATTTTATTTCAACAGGGGGTCACTATAACAACTGAAACAAACTCATATCCAAAAGTTAGACCAAAACTTCCTATTTGACTTCTAAAATAGTGACCTTGACCTTTATCAAGGTCACTCACCAGGTGGTTGGATATAGCCCTCATATATATTATTAATATCCCTAAGATTGGTGACATTCCCAACAAAAGTGTAGAAATTGGAAACTGAAAACCGTTTTTTTTTGCAAGAACAACATAACAATTGAACAATTGCTATGGAAACCCATATATTTTCAATTCAAAGGGCTATCTCACTTGTGTCTTTGGATAAATTTGTTTCTATGACCCTTGGCTACCTTCATACCAAAGGGGACATTTGTAGCATGATCTGAAGTAAACAGCCTATTTTATGCACTTAACTCACCCACTTATAGGCCATATCGTAATTGGTAATGACGTGCCTGGTAGGTAGGCTACAGTCAGTCATAATTTTTGTATTCATCCTGGTGAATATTCAAATGATTATGGCTTGAAAAGTGTTTCATATGATAACATATTGGGTAATTTAACTCTGGTTAGTCTAGATTAAGAACAATAGTATGTAATTATTTCAGGATCTGTGACTTTGTGTTTTCCTATGGACCCATAACGTCGCAAATGTCAGCCACTTTGTTTCTGACCTGAGGTAGAAATTTTAAAATATTTTGTATTGGAATTCCTTCAAGGTAAATGCAAGTATTTAACAGGTTAATATTGGATGCCATATGCTGTTTATGAGAATATTATGATATTTTCTTTAATGTTGTCATGTTTATATAGCTCAAAGAGAGAAAATTATTCACGGATTCCAGACACAGGCATTTTCTAAATTATTATTTAGGTGATCAGTTAAAGTCCAATAAAAAAGTGAAAAAATCCACTCCACAACTCTCTTTTTCAACCAAGTCATAAGCTAAAAGTATCTGAAATTCAGACGGTTGGCAGCACCCCTCCCAACATATTATTATTGAGGTATTATGATATGATATTATGATTCGGTCACCAGTTCAAGCATTATGATAATGTCTTGAGATTATATGGTACAACTGTCAGGAACAATAAAGGTTTTTCTCTATGAGAAATTTGGTTCACAACGATGTATACTTTTATTATTTATTATAATTAATGATGAAATGAGGATATACCTGTCTTGTGGGGTCAATCCCTGTTCACCTCTGTTGGGTCCGATATTGACTATCGGACATGGTTTGTGTGGAGAATAAAGTCTGTGATACCTAAAGAGCTGTGTGTCTGGTCTTCTTTCCCTTCGCTGGGATTAGAGCTATATCAAAAGATCATACTTCGAAACAACAAAGATTAGAAAAATAGTCCATATATAGACTCTAATTATAGGGGGCCTCCACTATCGGCGATTAGAGGCGAAGAGAGTGGCGAATAGATTTTTAACAAATGAACGGCGAGTAGCGGCAAATAGAAAATCTATTGGTAACGCAATTGGTAACAAGGTAAGACCAGGTTGGCAGGTAAGACCATTTTATTTTCTTTGGAATTGTGATTTATATTGAGCCAGTTAATCTGGTTACTCATGCTGAGTTTTCTGTAAAATACATGAGTTGCAATATTGTGTAAATATTGTGTAAATACTTATTTAATTATGTATTTTTCATTAAGATTTTTTACCTATTTATATATATAATTATGCTCAAGGTAGGCCTATATTTATTTCATTTCATATCTTTTTTATTCATTCCAAGCCCGGCTCAGGATGACAACAGAGGCTTTCAATAAGCTACTTGGGCGAGTGGAAGGCAGAATAACAAGGAAAGACACATCCTTTAGGCCAGCAATCCCAGCTATAGTTAGACTCACACTAACACTGCGATACCTTGTCTCAGGTAGGTGCTATTCCATCCCTTGTATGCCATTCCATATGTATAATATCATAAACATGTGCAAAATATTTGAACCTATTTTATAGGTATTTTATAGGTGTAACTATCTTTACCGAATCAGATTATATTTTTTCATAGGCCCTGACGTCCTTACTTTACAAGACCTGTACCAGATTGGCTACTCAACTGTCAATAAAATAATTGTATCGACATGCAAGGCAATTATCCAGGAACTGAAACAAGACTACATGAAGGTGATATCAATTTTGCAATACTTTATTTCAATAACAAGAGTCACAAACATAAGCTTGTATAAAGTACAAGTATGCTATATTTCAAGTATACAATTCCATAGATTATAATATAAAGAGCGGTAGGGGGGGAGGTAGAGAGAGAGTGGGAGAGAGAGAGTGGGAGGGAGGGGGGAAGAGAGAGTACGAGGGAGTGTGGGAGAGAGACAGTGGGAGAGAGAGACAGTGGGAGAAAGAGACAGTGGGAGAGAGAGACAGTGTGGAAGAGTGAATGGGAGAGAGAGAGTGGGAGAGTGAGTGGGAGAGAGACAGTGGGAGAGTGAGTGGGAGAGAGTGTGGCAGAGACACAGTGGGAGAGAGAGAGAGAGTGGGAGAGAGAGAGAGTGTGGGAGAGAGAGTGGGAGAGAGAGAGTGGGAGAGAGAGAGAGTGTGGGAGAGAGAGAGTGTGAGAGAGAGAGCGGGAGAGGGAGCGGGAGAGAGAGAGTGGGAGAGAGAGAGCGGGAGAGAGAGAGCAGGGGAGAGAGAGAGAGCGGGGGAGAGAGAGAGAGTGTGGGAGAGAGTGTGGGAGAGAGAGAGCGGGAAAGAGAGTGGGAGAGAGAGTGTGAGAGAGAGAGAGAGTGTGAGAGAGTGTGGGAGAGAGAGAGTGTGGGAGAGAGAGAGCGGGAGGAAGAGAGTGGGAGAGAGAGAGTGTGGGAGAGAGAGAGTGGGAGAGAGAGAGTAGGAGAGGGGGAGAGAGAGTGGGATAGAGAGAGAGTGGGATAGAGAGAGAGTGCGCGGCAAAAATAACTATTTTCCAGGGCCGGGAAAACCATTTGAAAAAACATTTTCCAGGGCCGGGAAAGCCATTTGACTATAACAACGCAATAGGAAACTGTTTAACAAAGTAGGGGGTCCTATCATGCAATTGAATGCAAAAACACCACTTCAGCTGCAAAACACAGCAGCAATCACTACCTATGCCTACCGAGAACAAAACTAGCTAAGCCTATGATAGGCTTACATAGGTATCTGTGAGTAGTACATAGTAGTGCAGCGTAAAAATCAGCTGTCGGCGGACAACTATATCAACACCAGCCGTGTGCTGTAATTGCTGCTTTAAAAACTGAAAGGCACCATAACAAATATCTATAAAAACATCTATGAAAAACACCATTTTTCATGGAATGGAACGATTAGAATCTTTTAACACATCCTACATATCAAAGGCTTATATGAGCGCATAGCAAATCTCATCTTAGATCCCTACTCTGAAGCAGAGTTATTCATACATAGCACCTAATAAACATAAGGTCAAAATGAGTAAATGACAATACATTTAGAAACGGTAATTTAACCTATATATATAAAATACTGTAATTCAGCTAATCTTAGGCAAATTGCAAAACAGAAAAGTCCTTGGTTGAAATGTTGAAATAGTCTAAGTTGATGGCGAATATGCTAGGCACATTATTGGTAATCACTGGGCACTTGACTTCTCGTCACTACACCTGCAAGTGAAGAGGTCACTAATGCTTCCTGAAAAAGAAAGTGATTTCATTAGTTCTAATTGCATAATAATTTAAATAGATTTTTCAATATAGATATCTCAATTTTTAATTATTGATGTATTCATTTATTTCCAGGTTCCATCATCTACACATGAGTGGCTCCAGATCGCTGAAAGTTACCAAACTCTTCTCAACTACTATGGCTGCCTGGGGGCAGTTGACGGAAAGCACATCCGTATAGCAAAGCCAGGAAACACTGGGACAGAATTCCATAATTATAAGAATTTTTTTCCCATTGTTTTGATGGGTATAGTCGATTCAAACTATGATTTCATTTATGTTTCTGTTGGTGAGGAGGGAAGTAATGCAGATGGCGGAATTTGAGCAGCTACAGATTTCAAGTAGGCAATGGATAATGGAACGCTCAACCTTCCCAGTACAATGCAGTTACCAGGTGGGCATGGTGAAATAACATACCATTTCATCACAGACGACGCGTTTCCACTTAGCAAGCGGATGTTGAAACCATATTCAGGATCTATACTTTCACTGGAGCAAGACATTTTCTCTTACAGACTCTCCAGGGCACGCATGGTTGTTGAAAATAGTTTCGGCATATTGGCCAGCCGCTTCAAGTTACTGTGGCAAGAGATCAACAAGGAGGCAAAGGAAATGCGTGATAGAATTGCTAGCTTCTTTCAAAAGTCCCTTGGCAAATGAGCCGCATCAATAGGAGCTATGACGGATTTATTCGAAATGTGTTCATGCATGCATAATGCCATGTCACCAATGATGTGAGACCAGTTGAAGGCTTATACGCTGTTATAAAGTAATTTATCATTGACTGGTTATGAAAAACCTGTCATTCTGGTTTTAAAAAACATGTGTGAACTGCAACTACTGGTTTACAATGTAAAAATACTCACGAAAAGCTGGTCCTTTTTTTTTCTCAGGTGAAGTCAAATCAGTAGGTGCATTATAGTCGTCTAGTAGGGTCAATGAGTTGTAAATGTAATCTGTGTAACTTGTGTGAAAGAACTTGTGTGTTGTGTGTTTTGTGAATGTGATATAAGTGTTTGAGGTAATGATTGGTTGTTTTGTGAATGGTAGTTCCAACCTGTGGAATGGTGTGACTGTGCAGAGTAATTTGGTTGGTTGTAGTAAGGTTGCTGGGGTGTATGATATTGTGATTGTTGCAGTTGCTGTTGCTGAAAACCCTGTTGTTGGTACATTGTTGCTTGGGACACTGACTGGGCCGGTTGCTGATTTGTTTGTGTTGCTTGTGGCTCAGAGATACACATTTTTTTAATCTCACGCAGAGCCTGAGAGCCCTTCAGTTCACCTGCATATGACAATTTATATCAAATCAAACACTATTTGACAGAATACAATCTGCTTTACATGGAAATGAAAAATGTTAGTATCATACTAACTTTATTTAAATTATAACCTAAGATCATCAATTTAGATCACTATATTTATAATTATACCAAATACATAACTTATATAATATAATCGGTTTACAGGCAAATTCTACAGTGTCATACATAATATTCCATAATTATACCATAAATTTTACATATATGTCTTGCTCCATAGTGACACTTGTCCATGTACACCAGTGATCGAATATTTCCAAATAATATTGTACATTATATTAATTTGAATTACTTTATTTCAAAGAAATTTAGCATATTACCTGCTTGTATAGATGTTACAAGTGTTGTGATGGCCAACTTGGTTTTACGGTGCTCGCAGTCATCACTTATGTCATCGAGATCATTGGCTAAAGTTCTGGCCCATACTTGGTCTCCTTTGGAGTATTTAGCACAGCGATTTCATCCAGCTTTTTAAAGGCTTGAGCAATGATGACGTCCACATCGTCTGCAGGTTTCTTTAGTGTCTGCCGTGCAGCAGAAGGGGAGGAAGGTGAAAATATCATTGGTCGTTTGATCCCTGCGCGATTCTTTGTCTTACGACCTTTTTGGGAACTACAAACTAAAGAAAACATATTTTGAGTGCAGTTAAAACATCATTTAAAAGTGATTTAATGGTCCTATTAGCTAAATTACTTTTTATTTATTTTTTAATTTTAATTTTTAATTTTTTAATTTTTTTATTATTGTTCACTCATCACCATCCATTCGCTTGTTTCCCCAAATGAAATATATTGTAGCTACAGATATTTATTGTAGTATTCTTACTTGTCACTTGGGAATTTGCACTATGCTGTGCACCTATTTTATGTTTTTCGTTCAGGTAAAATCCAGACATTTGTAAATTATTATATTACCTGTGACATGTTAAGCCTTGTGGGAGTATCAGGATCCTTATCGGTCACACTCTCATCTGATACACCAGGGCTTGTTTCTTCCACTATTCCACTAATATTCTCTTCCACTATTGTTGTATCTGTTTCTTCCTCTACCTCAGAGTACTCACCTTGTTGCTGTTGAAATAAATATTTGTGAGACTCAGTATATATGTACTTTTGTTATCTGTCATCATCTTAAATATCCACCCAGCCCCACCTGCCAACATGATCTGTAATTATACATCTATTTGGGATAAATATATTCAATATTCTTCAGTGACACCACAATTACTAGATAACATTTTAATATTCAATGATACAACATTACATTACCTTAACAGAAAGTTATAAATACCTCAATTTGCATCAATGATGTGCCACTTTGATGGGTAATGTGGGTTGCTAGAAAATCCAGAGCATGGAACAAGTGTTGGTCCCGTTCAGAGAACGTCTCTGCTGCCTGGCCTGACTTTCCTTTTTGCTTGCAATGCATTTTCGTTTCACATTTATATTTATTTTCCACAAAATTCAAGCAGGGCTAAATAATACATTTATGAATATTTTGACAATAAGGTAGTCCAACCTCTGCTATTCAAATCAACATTGTACACCATGTTTTGGGGATAATGGTTCATGAGAAACAAAGAATATTAAAGATAGGCTAGAAAGTCATGGGTTCAGTCATTGGTCTAGCTATGTGCTGCTTTTATGGCTTATATTATAGATAACTAGTATAGAGTATAGACGTATAGAGATTCTTCCAATTTTATTTCTCCCCTATATTATGCTATATTTATTGAAGTTCAAGATTAGCTGAGAATACTAACCATAGTTGTAATGCCTTAGCTGTAAATATATCTTAAACTAAATTTTGAAAACAAATGTCGACCTTTTGGGAGAATCATGTCAAAATCATGCCAAAATTCACAATGACTTACTCAACAAAAAAGATAAAACTACTTAAAATGAGAAATGTCAGAAAATATCAATAAATATAAAGAAAACTTACAAGTCTTTCCTATTCTGCGTCCCATAAACAATTTTGTCAGGTCACTCTTGTATCGGTTTTTATACTGTGGGTGCTGTTTGTTGTAAATGTAGCCTGCATATCGCCAGTACTCTATCAGCATATCTTCTTCTTGTTCTGTCCAGTCTACTTTGCTGCCTGCACCTGGCTTGTTATTCTCAGTTTTCAGATGTTTCAATTGGTATTTAAATTCAGCTATGGCTTCCGAATGCGATTTGGCTAACTTGCTCACATTAATAACAGACATCTCACCATACACCAACTGCTCTAACTCTTCTGGGCCTTTCTCTTTTCCTTGTTTGCCTTGGTCTGCAGCTTCTGTAATGAAGTTATTATTGAACGGTTTCACATGGTCTGATATTAATTAATTCTATTAACTTTCAATTCCAATTTTAGAACATTTCACCATTATTTTATTTGGGGCTGTGAATTGGATGCACAGCTTTTAACCAAATAAACAACTAACTGCAGAGTAGTTCATTATTTGTTGGCCTTCATTATATATCCTTGCCATGCTGTACAGTAATTGGGTGTAATAGATATACGTAGACAAGATCACAGAAGAACAGACCAACCTTCCAGCACAACTTCCTTATGCTGTTCTCTGTCCTTGTTGTTGACCTTGTCTACCTTGTCAGCAGTTGCTATGCCCGCACCCTCTATAGCTGGTGTTTCCTCGGCTCCATTTGTATCTTCTGGCGCATGGACCTGCACCACAGCCTCAAAAGTTGTGGGTATAGCAACCACTGCCTCCCCTGAAATATTCATAAAAAAGAATTATCTGAGTATCATTGAAATTATAATCATTGATAAATCTTCCTCACTTGAAACGATTCCCCAACCCTCCTAATTGGTTGGACCACTATGCTGTCATTTCTGGTGTGAGGGAGAGGGGAGATCCAAACCTTTTTACAAAAACAACTTCAAATATTGCATGCCAAGTTGACAGTTATTAACAATCAAACTATTTAAGATATGCCCGCACCCTCTATAGCTGGTGTTTCCTCGGCTCCATTTGTATCTTCTGGTGCATGGACCTGCACCACAGCCTCAAAAGTTGTGGGTATAGCAACCACTGCCTCCCCTGAAATATTCATAAAAAAGAATTATCTGAGTATCATTGAAATTATAATCATTGATAAATCTTCCTCACTTGAAACGATTCCCCAACCCTCCTAATTGGTTGGACCACTATGCTGTCATTTCTGGTGTGAGGGAGAGGGGAGATCCAAACCTTTTTCAAAAACAACTTCAAATATTGCATGCCAAGTTGACAGTTATTAACAATCAAACTATTTAAGATATGCCCGCACCCTCTATAGCTGGTGTTTCCTCGGCTCCATTTGTATCTTCTGGCGCATGGACCTGCACCACAGCCTCAAACGTCGTGGGTATAGCAACCACTGCCTCCCCTGAAATATTCATAAAAAAGAATTATCTGAGTATCATTGAAATTATAATCATTGATAAATCTTCCTCACTTGAAATGATTCCCCGACCCTCCTAATTGGTTTGACCACTATGCTGTCATTTCTGGTGTGAGGGAGAGGGGAGATCCAAACCTTTTTTCAAAAACAACTTCAAATATTGCATGCCCAAAATTATCGACTATATATATTTGAACATCATAGCAAGGCGAATATTTCTAACATTGTGGTACAGGTACAGTGTATTATCATAGGTTTGTAGGCAGTTATATTGTGCAAGCCTCCAACTAAAACGAGTTGAAAGGCATTATGGCAAATTACCTATCTATCAGACAAATGAGTATAGAGGTTGCTTGCATTTTTAACCTTACAAATCAGCTAGAATATACTATGGAGGTCTGGGTACGGTCACCTATTTGGGCACAATAGAGCTTGGGCATGCTAGAGCTTAGGGTTGGATTACACAAGAAGTCTAAAATCGCAGAAATCAAAATTAGGAAGTATGGCCATTTTGTAGAGATCATGCTTAGCCTTTGTTGTTAAACAATCCTTGGCTCTGTATAGTAACCCAATCTTGGCCGAGACCATGCTTAGGGTGTTCTTAGTATGAGGTTTAACCCATATATGCCCAGAGGGGTCGTTTTCGACCCATGCAAGAGGCTTTTTTCATCAGCATTACTATATTGAATTAAAATAAAATAAGTAATGATTATGAGATGTATGGGAGGTTTAGCCTCTCTACATATCATAACTAGGGTTGCCATTGACAACGAGCTATTTTAGGTCACATGACCACCACTGCTGTCTGCTTGCTGCAAAAGGAAGATGTCTTAACAGAAAAGATGATTAAATATTGCATTTTACTAGGTAATTTTAGAAAAAAAATGCATAGAATAGACAACCCAATGCCTCAGGCATCCATTTTCACATTTAAACTGAATCACATAAACGATCTAAACCAGTGGATTAGGTACTCAAACATAATACTGTTCGCAGACGACACTGTAATTTACAACACAAATAAAGAGAAACAGATCATAGAAACGGAAATGAAATTTGACCTAAACAGAGTAAATCTGTGGTGTAGGGAGAATAAAATATCTCTAAATATTAAGAAAAGTAAAATAATGGAGATAAGTAGAAAAAGGCAGGTACCAGAGATAAATGAAACAAGATTTCACATAGGAGAGGCAGAAATAGAGAGAACGAAATCTTACAAGTATCTCGGTGTAACCATAGATGATAAGCTAACGTTTAAGCAGCATCTCGCTATGAGAATAGGAACTGCTAGAAATAAAATACACAAGCTAGCACAACTGAGACAATCTGCAGGGGATAATACCCTACTGACAATTTATAAGGTAGCTATACGCCCAATTATAGAATTTGGCGATTTATTATATAGCGGAGGTAACCAATCAGGGATTGCAAAACTACAAGTTTTGCAAAACTCAGTGGTGAGAATAGTAAAGAATCTTGTGAAAAGAACAAATACGGATGCAGCTCATGCGGAGTTAGGCCTCCAAAAGCTTGATGTACGAAGGAAATCCCATCTGCTTGAAATGGGTTTTAAATTAGCTCAAAACAAGAAATACATAGACAATAGAGAAATAAACCTTAGGAGTCTGGTTGGGGGAAAGAATATGAAAGTGGTAAATCCCACTTCAGAAAGAGTGAAAAAGTCTTTTATATATACAATACCTACACTCTGGAACAGTGTGGCCCCAAAGCAACAGAATTTAAGTAGTATTAAGGAATTTAGGAGGTTTTTAAAGAAGGAATATGATCCTGGTTAGGAAATGAGAAAAGTCAACCCAGGGTATTACTAGTAAAGGCAAATAGTGTTTATTTGCAGTAAACTCTGGACACATGACTTTAGTGGAAATTGTATAAGGAAGGTTAATACAATTACAAATAGAGGCAAAAAGTTATTATGAACAATGTGAATGAAATGACTTTTAGGAGAGGAAGGAACTCACTCATAAAGTATCCAAATGTATAAAGGAAGATAATGGGCTGAATGCAATCAGATATAAGTAAAATTTATATAGACGATCGAAGATAGAAAAGGAGGAATAAAACACTCAGCAAGAGTGATAAGGGGGGAAATTAAGGGCAAACTGTTATAACAGTTATGTAGTTATAATTAAGTTAAAAATAATTCTTCTAAAAAGAGGGTTAAAACCTTCTAAAAAATTGTACGAGTCTTCACAAAATGTAATGATAAGTGAACTCTTGGAATAAGAAATGTCATGTAAAATTTTATTGTTGAATTGGAATTAATAATAACTAAATGTTTGAGAGTAAAAGGATCCACATGTATTATCACAATATGCCAGCGGAAGCCCGGGAAGAGCAGCAATGTGTTGAGGGGCACTTATCCATTTTCTCATCATTTATTGTAACCGTCCATTGAGAAATAAAAATCTTTATATATATATATATAACTAGAATTTTCAAAATTTGGTAAAGAAAGAATGAAGCTTCTTTAAGGTTGGGTCGAAAACGACCCCTCTGGGCATATATGGGGTAAAAAAATCTCATCATTACTGACCATAGTCCAGAAGCTATTGTAGGGTTAGTTAATGGCATAAAATGTGACAAAATCCCCAAATTTGGCACAGGGGTAGATTTTTTAATTCTCTCTCATGTTGGAATGGTCTACATTCTTGACTGTGATATTGGTTGCCATGGCAACTGATTTAAGGGTGAAAATGATATTTATTTTGGGAAAAAGCCATATAATTTGTACTAATCAACATAGATCGATGAAGATATTCATAAGAAAGTTCTATTAACAGAGAATCTGAAAATATTGGTCTTAATACAGTTTTCATATTGTCGTTACCATGGTAACCTTTTAAGTTGAAAATTAGCTTTTTACGGGAAAATGGCCAAATAATGGCCATAAAAGTTGTTCTATTGAATGTACATCAGTAAGCAGGGCCTCATATGGAAGGTCTTTTGATGCTGAATCATATGATGTATGATTTCCTTCGTTTTGCATGTTTTAGTTGCCATATTATCATCAGAATTGCCCTAAATGTTGGAGATTAGCCATTAAAACTATATTAGAATAAACAATTCAATGTGGAAATCCCTTAAAATCAGTAATGTTCTCTAATTTTGGAGACCAAATCTATGAAATATGTTCTTTTACCTGATATTTTTGCATAGAGTGTTGGCATGGTAACCACCTTAGAATCAATTTATACATTGTCATTGGATGCGGAACTTAGAACTATGGAATCTTATATAATAAGTCCATACATTCATGACTAATAAACATAAATCCATAAGCAAATACTCATATGAAAGCTCTACTGACAGAGAATTCAATAATATCCATTTTTTTAAAACATTTTACATATTTCCAGGAGTATTACTGGTTGCCATGGTAACATAAATGTCGTCTAATGTATGGAGTGGCAGTGAGGTCTACCTTACATTTCTTGGGTTTTAATAACTATTGCCCCCTGTCCTCCCCCCCCCCCCCCCACACACACACAAACACACAGTCTTATATTAAAAAATTTGACTCTTGACCTTGAAACAGCTGACCTTGACCTTTGGCAAGATCATGAACAGAATGAGACGGGTGGTCGGGCGGGGCAGCTGCGTATGACCCTCATATACCATCAATATTCCCAAGTTTGGTGCCATTCCTGGCAAAAGTTTAGAAATAGTACGATAAAGTACCATTTTTCCGACTTTTTGGGCTGTTTTTTAGTTGCCATGGAAACCAGATACTATATATGAACATATTAGAAAAATGAATTCCATCTTTTAACTACATTTCAAATGGATATGAATATTTTTCAACAGATTTTTCTCTACTCTTCGTATCAAAAGCAGTTTTAATACCTGACTGCCATATGCCTGTAGGGGTTGTTTTTGACCCAATCTGTATCTTAGCAACCCTTTTTTAAGAATTTTTCAAAATGTCTGCCAGGACAATCAGATACATTTTAAAAGTTTTGGTTTAAATGGATTATATAATTATATCATCCGATTTTGTATCAATAGACCTTTCATAATGAATGCCTGCTTTGTGTTATAAGTTGAATAGATCAAATTATCTGGCTATTTCCCTCTAAAATGTATGGAAAAATGCAAATCATTGGTTGCCATGGAAACCACTTTCACATTTAAGAATATGCTGAAATGATAGAGAATGAACAACTGTACCTCTGTACCAAATTCCATAGAATTATATCAGAGGGGTCGTTTTCGACCCACCCTATATCTCAGAACCTATTTAATCAAATTTCACGAAATTTCTTCCATGTACTCACAGTACCTCTCATATCATTCTATTAAAGTTTTTAGATGATTAAACAATTTTTGCAACCTTCGGTTTAAATGGGTTAAATGTTAACAGATCGTCTAGGATAAATCCGAGGTACTTATATTCTTGGACCTTCTCCAATACTGACTGGCCTATTTCTAGATTTCTTGCAGAGATTTGCGCTTTTATTCTTCGCCTGATAGCTTAATGCGATCGACAGGGTCTTACATTTTGAGGTGTTAAGAGATAACTTGTTTGTCTGACACCATCTGTATACACTGTCAAGGTCCTGTTGAAGGTTATCATACAGGCTATTTATATCACTGTTATTGTGGAAAAGGACCGTGTCGTCCGCATAATGCTGTATACGGGCATGTTTTACTACGGTATGTAAGTCATTAATGTAAATTGAGAAAAGCACTGGGCCTAATATTGTCCCTTGGGGGACCCCATAGGTGACCGTGCCCTCCTTCGATTTTACACCATTTAGTTGTACCACTTGTTTCCATTTCGATAAATAGTTTGCAAACCAAAGCTGTTCCATGCCCTGTGTCCCATATGCCGCCAGCTTCTCTAAAAGAATATTGTGATGTACAGTGTCAAATGCTTTACTAAAATCAAGAAATACAGTTTCATCAGCTTATTGTTTAAATCAGAATATATATTATTAAGAAAGTCCGTCTGAGCATGCTGGATAGATTTGCCTGTGCGGAAACCATATTGTGTGTCGCTGAGTAAATGATTTGTTTCAAAGTAATCTGTAATTTGGTTCTGTACCACTCTTTCGAGTACCTTGGCCGGCAGTGAGATACACGATATGGGTCTATAATTATTGCAACTTATTCTTTCCCCTGATTTAAAGATTGGGGTTACATTTGCAATTTTGAAGGAAGACGGGATTTTGCCCAACAGCAATGATAGATTAATTACATGGGTGATCTGTGTACATAATGATTAGACTCTCACGGTGATGGGACGTCGCTAGTGATCGGTTTTAGGATTTTCCCCCGAATATGGCACTTAAAGGGATTCATCACCTTTAAAATTAGGCAGGCACCTCTATCTATGCCTGTGGAGCAATTTTAAATAGCCATTCCATCGGTTATAGTAATTTTGTTCATTCTACGTGGGTTTTACTCCATCATGCCCAGACGTGGAAGACGTCCCAGGATGGCCTCCCGCACATCTCCCGCGGGAGAACACCTTGACAAGGCAACACCCGGGATGACAAACAGCCCCAAAACGGATATTTCTAGGGTTAATGATGGTCAAAATCAAGAAAAAGAAGCAGGGACCCAGGATCTACACACTGGTCCAACTGATCAAGTAAGTTGGGATAAAAAAAACCCTGTATGTGAATTTTCGACTACACAACAACACCCGAAAAACCATTACAAGATTGCGGAGACGTCCCCAGACAGGGAATGTTCTGTCAACGAGGTTCTGTCTGCAAACCCTGAGCCAAATGACACAGCTGGCGATGTACTTATTTCTTCATGTGATTAACCCTTAACCGTACCTCGACCCGTCTTACATGAAACATTGACTGATTCTTCCACACAGACTGACCCTATTGATGATTATATACAATGCGAAATTAAATGCTACCTTGACAGTCACCTTAATTAGTTCGCCAGGAGGGTCGCCTATCATCTCAGAACCGAGGATCCTGAGGAAGGCTCTTCTGTTGAGGACAGATTAAATGGATTAGAGGAAATGTTTTGTAGTAAATTCTCAGATATGGGTATGGATGCAGGGAGAGTAATCGGGCCCAAAGTAGACAAATTAGAGGCCAAATTCCAACGGTTTAGGAAAGTCTTGGATGACGAGAAATATGACATGACGAGAGTCGTTAAAACTCTGGAAGGTGATCTGGTGAGTAGCGCGATTGATAACACAAACGATCATAAAGAATTCTCACGTAAGCTTAAGGAGCTAGAGTCACTAAAAAGTCAACTATCTACATCTGTTGCTAAGGTTGAAAGTAGAATTAGAACGCCAATTAGCCCACCCAAAACTAATGATTATCTTCTCTTGGAGGGCCTCCCGGAGGCATGGATGAGGGAGGATGGGACGTGTGAGGTCGGAGTAACGCAACAAGAGCACATAAAGAACCACACAGAGAATGTTAAATCCAGAGTGGCTAATCTGCTCACCATAGTCCAACCAAATATTTCCCAAGGAGATCTTACACAAGCATATCGTGTTGGGGTGGCTAGAATCCGAGCAATAAGGCCCATCTTTATTAATTTTGCATCAGTTGATCGGAAGGCGGAGGTCACCAAAATGTTCCGATTGGTTAGGGAGAGAAGTTGTTATGGTAACGTTTGAATAAGCAAGCGACCACAAAGTTTGGCTGAATAAGCAAGCGACCACAAAGTCCAACAGTAGCATAAACCTGTTGCGTGACTGCCAAAAACTCCTACTAATTCGAAATGTAAATGCCCAACTTGTATTGAACCACTTGAAAGTGGGTGATAAAACTTACGCGGCAAATGACTTACACCGTTTACCTCCTGACTGCACGCCTGAAGCGGCAAGTCGCTATACGTTCACTGACGGTGGTGTTGGATTCCATGGACACCATTCACCATTCTCAAACTTCTACCAACAGCCCATCTACTATAATGGCAAACCACATTCATCGGTAGAACATGGCTTTCAGTACGCAAAAGCTACCTACCACGGATGTAACGACTTGGCAAATGAAATAAACAAAGTCGCCAGCCCAGCTGTCGCGAAAAGTTTGGGGGGAGATATTGTTGTAAATGACAACTGGGAAGGCATGAGGGAACAGATCCTGGAAGAGATGGTTAGAAATAAGTTCCTTCAACATTCTTCTCTCCGCCAAAAGCTCTTAAACACAGGGAAATCTAAACTCTACGAGTTTACTTCTTCATTGCACTGGGGAATTGGAATGCGACACCCCGGTGTAGTGGTAACGAACGGCGTCAGGGAAGTAGTGCCAGTTTCAAAGATCAAGGGCGAGAACGTCTTTGGACAGATCTTGGAGAAGGTCAGGGACGGTTTAAAGTAACACAATTTAACATATGACATATCTATCAGGTTAGAGAGATTCTCATCATATCCATCTCTTATATCTGCCCTCTTAATCTGTTTTTGCTGGCTAAAAAACTATGACACGCCTGGACTACTTATTCCTAGCCGACTCATGTGGGGCTGGATGTGACCGTCTTTTGAAAGCTAGACTCCCGACCAGTAGGTTTCTAACCTTATACAGTGGTGGTGCCACACTTAGCACTATCTTTGACATGTCGAAGAGAGCTACAGCCTTGAGAAGACCTAGGACTATTATTTATCTCGCTGGGATTTGTAACATCACGAAGTGAGACAAAATGAGCAAAGGGAAACAAGTATCCCTCCAGTTTAGTTCTGTCGTCAATCTGGAAGAAAATGTCCGTGATATGCTAGGACGTATTGCCAGTGAGACTATTGAATTATATAAGATCCCCTCTGAATGTCCCAGGATTTTGTTCTCAACCATAGTCGGAGTTGATCTCTTCAAATATAATACTCACCTAGCCACCCTGAGTGGAGTCTCTGTAGAGACTAATGGGTTGCGTGAAGACCAGGACCTCCTTAATAGTATGATCATAGCGTATAATTTCCTTGTTAGAGAAATCAACGCTACAAATAGTGTCCCCACACCCTTCATAGGCCAGTTGATACATAAAAACAAGTCCAACAAGAAGAACAAACTGACAGGGGCAAGCAAAGTTATACATTATTATTCTCTTATGGGAGAAGAAACCGATGGCTGCCATTATGACGAAGCTATGAAGAGTAGAGTAGTCTCCCAGATTGTGAAGGCTTTGGGGAAAATCCCTTAGAGTCTTTCTGTTGGAAGGTCGGTCACATTGTCACTCCCAGCTGTTCTGAGAACTCTGGTTGTCATGATTGTCACTCGACCTCTTCCACTTGTACCCAAACCCTCATCTCCATCGGTGATCTTAATAACTAACGACGTACTATGTTTCTATCCACAACGTGAATTGTTCTATAAGGACTCCCTATGATCAAGCCATATATCTTAAACCACTTCAGCCTCATCCACAAAGAGACACTGACGCTTATTCATAACGGTAGTCCCAATAGAGACAAACCCAGAGACGTTGTATAATATTATAACTAGTGATATTCCTGTATTTTTGTATTTTAAATATATGCGTATATGAATTATCACAAGTATTAGATTTAATATATGTGGACTGGTAACTAAAATGTGAACTGTGAGATGTCGAACAATCACCAATGACACCCCCATGTGTCAGGACTGGACATTCCTACACCCTACAGACATTCCTACAGACATTTCTACTGAGCGATCCCCTACTCTATAAACACTCATTACTAAGTACTCAGCCGGTCTCCATTTGGGTGCCTTCCCTTAACCCTGATACGATGTAATAATATATACATGTATGTGATTGTATTGTATGCTTTTATACCCGTCTTATATGCACTATATTGCAAATCCATGTAATAATATGTGATTACATGTCTAAAATTGTATGATTGTTCATTAATATTCTCCTTGTCTCTCGTGCCTTACATCTCAAATGTTGCGCTACCTTACCATAACTGTTGTTATTTAGAGATGACTCCAAACACGTGGATAGAGGTTTATAAACTCCATTTGCTGTATATTCCTGTTGTAAAAGGGCGCTGATATTTACCTACCACTACAGGTATAGTATAGAGTCAACCTAACCCATTTTGGAGCTGATCTGAGATCTCCCTTAATTGGGATGGGGGAAGCTTTGTTACTTTCATATGCCGCCTGTTACACTAATACTTGAATTACTCCACTGTGATGACCTATTATCCCGATGTTTTACACCAATTTCCATGTATTTATCGGCCTACATGTTATGAACAAGTATAACGCCGATTCTGATTTACTGTGCACTTGCATAGTACTGTGGGAGGAAGTTTGGGGGAGAGGGGAATTACCATCCCTGTACAGGATTTATTGATTTGACATGATGTAATATCGTACCGACCTACTGAGGGGTAGTGATTTATAGTAATTCGGTAAATAACATGTGCTTTTCGGGGAAAATATCCCTAAAACCCACCGTCAATGTAGTAACTACATTGGCAAATATGAGAGATATAACGCTTCTATATATTGGAAGCCATGGAGGGCAGGTGTACTCCTGCCCTGTGTTAAATTGTATGTTCTTCTTGCATTGTGTATTTGGCAATGCTTTCTTGTTAATGGTGTACCCTTTTTCTCTCTTTCGCTTTACGAATGTGACCATACTATATTCTCAATACGGGGAAATGCTGCTGGTAAAGGGTCCTGTAAGTCGGACCCACCACAAACCCCATATAAATAGATAATGTAACTTCTGATAGTCTAGCAAAGAGTAATGGTACTTTGTTAGTCTCATGGAATGTGAGGATTCTTCTACCGAAGCTCACAAGTGTTGAAATCTTTCTGAGGGACACAAAGCCGGACATCCTGAGTATACAGGAGTCCTGGCTAGGAAAAAATGTATCTAATTCCCGATTAGCTATTGAGGACTACCAAGTGTTTAGATATGATAGAGTGGAAAAAAGGAGAGGAGGAGGATTGTCGATGTACATTAAGAACAGCGTCACTGTTGACGCTGATGTCTTTCAACACTTAAATTGCTCTAATAAGGATTTAGAACTTCAGCTAATCCAATGCCGCAAAGGTATGAATAAAACGATGATCATTCTCAATGTCTATAGGCCCCCAGGAGGGTGGGTTAAAGAAATGATAGAATGTTTAAATAATACCATTGTTAATCTAGGGCAACAAAAAGAGTTGTATTTGTTAGGGGACTTTAACCTAAATCACAACGATAAAAGCAATAAAGGTGTAGAAGATTTAAAACTAACAGCTGCTAAATTCGGTCTCACCCCTACGATAAGTAGTTCAACTAGGGTTTCCAGGAAATCATCTAGCCTCCTAGATCAGATTTACACAAACTCTAAATGTATTCTTCAAGGGGGTGTAATCGAAAATAATACAAGTGATCATTTACCAGTCTTTATACTGAGAAAGAAGGAAAGAAACAAACATGTACAGACCTCTTTTAAAGCCAGGTCTCTTAAGAATCTTGACTTAAACTCTCCAGAACTCCGATTGGAGTGAATTCTATAAACTGTATGATGTAGATGCTTGCTGGAAGATTGTTATCGATAGAATTGTGTTATTGTTGGACGAAATGTCCCCTGTAAAGGATTTTAAAAAGGTCAAAGTAAGGCCTCCATGGTACAAGGACGAATTGGTTATTATGAGTAAACAGAGAGATAAGTTGTTTGTGAGAGCGAAAAGGACCTCAGATCCCGAACTGTGGGAGGAGGCAAGAAGATACAGAACTTTGCTTAACTCCAAAGTAGTGAAACTAAAAAATGACTATATCAAAGACCAACTGGCCCTTCATAAAGGTGATACAAAGAAATTATGGGATAATCTAAGGAGCATTATATCTCCTGAGAAGTTGAAGAACCATGATCAGGTTAGGTTAAAAGGAGAGGGTGGTATTTTCGTGGCTGATAATGAAGTTCCTAACAGGTTCAATGACTTCTTCGTGACAGTTGGTCCAAACTTAGCGAAGGTAATTGAGCCTGTTACGGATGAACCAAGCATGAAGATGAAGCCTGTTTCCTACCCTGGTAAAAGCCCGGAGGCCTTTCAGTTCAAAGAAGTCTCAGAACAAGTAGTAGTTG
This sequence comes from Sthenelais limicola, assembly GCA_942159475.1. Taxonomy (NCBI): domain Eukaryota; kingdom Metazoa; phylum Annelida; class Polychaeta; order Phyllodocida; family Sigalionidae; genus Sthenelais; species Sthenelais limicola. The sequence goes on along the minus strand of OW804097.1, from coordinate 60,503,543 downwards.
ATCTAATAAAATCTATAGGAGTCTCTAAAGCATCGGGCATACCTTTGCTACCTACAAAAATCCTAAAACCCTGCTTGCTAGGCCTGTCGAACCACTTTACATATTTATGCAACCTATCTTTACGAACGAATACGATCCCTGCTGCTTTTAAAACGGCAAATGTTACCCCTATATTTAAGGAAGGGGCTAGAACCGAACCCACTAACTACCGGCCTATAAGTGCCATCCAATTTCCGGCTAAAGTGCTAGAGAAGGTAGTGGGCAAACAGCTAATGGGGTTCTTTGAAGGAAATAACCTTTTATATAAACACCAGTATGGTTTCAGGCAAGGCAAATCGATAGCAGATGCGCATTATAGAGTCTTCTCTGATATCTTCAACAACATAAATGAGAGGGACGGCACCGTTCTGGCCTTCCTGGATTTCAGGAAGGCCTTTGATACGGTCGACCATTCCATCCAACTTAAGAAACTGAAGGGCTTGGGGTTAGGGGAATCAGCCTTACTATGGGTTGAAAACTACTTAAGCCATAGATACCAACGAGTAATTGTTAATGAAAGGATGTCAACCCTGAAAAAGGTCACCTGCGGTGTTCATCAGGGCACATCTTTAGGTCCTCTTTTAATTCTTGCTTATATTAACAACTTACACAAGCTCATAACGTGTTCGGACATGCAACTATTTGCGGACGACACGATCATTTATAACCGTATCTCTAATCCTAACGGTGAATCTGGTTTTGACCAATTGCAGGACAGCTTAAATAGAGTTCACATTTGGTGTAGAATCAACAAAATCTCGCTCAATGTCAAGAAGAGCAAAACCATGGTAATCACTCAAAAACATGTACATGAAAGGACGAGTTCTTACACATTTCTTGGTCTTAAGATAGATGATGGTTTGAGTTTTGCATGTCATATTAAATCAAAGATTAATCTCGCAAAAAGTAAGCTTAAAGGGTGGGTTCCACTGGCCGGCTACTGCTCCGGCTACTGCTCCGGCTACTGCTCCCGCTTCTTTGGTCCCGCTTCTGTAGAAGCGGGACCAAGTAAGTGAAAGTAACCGGAATGAGTGCCATTGCCCCGTTACATATACCGCTACTCCTCCCGTTACGATGACGTTCATTGCTCCCGCTTCTTTATAGAAGCGGGAGCAAGTAGCCGGACTAGGTTCTATTGCCACGTTTCTTCTACCGCTACTCTTACCGCATCTTTTACCGCCGATAAATTCCGCCAGGGGCATATGACGTGTATGCATAGACATAGCAGACGGCTTTTCATTTCACATGACAATGGATGCCGTAGTCCTTGCTGCGTTTTATGTAGGTGTTCTTTTGCACCTTCAAATTGATGATGAGAAGAGGAAGAGGGAGGAAAAAGACACAAGACCCACAACAAGATGCCATAGGTTCTGGATGAGGCCATGGTATGGCAAGCGCTTTAATAAGGAAGAAAACACTTTGTGCAAGTTTGCACTTCGCCTGATGAAGGTGCGGGAGCTTTTGCATCATTTTCTTAATAATGAAAATATCCATTCCTAAATTCTCAAAATGTACCCAGGGCTACCTTATCTATTTACTACATAAAGAAAACCAATACGTAACAACGTTTCATTTTTAACTTAATTTGGGATGAGTTTTCCCCAACATTGGAATTGACATTTACTCATGAAGTAGGGGGTGGCATTATGTTATATTTAACTATAGATCGCAATGTGAATTAATATAGACCTGGACTAAAAATTAATATAAACTTAGACAATGATGTCGCATGCACAAGGCATATGAGTAATTCCCCCAAACGGGCAGCATTTGATTTCAGGAGGCCATTTTTTTAGAAAAAAAAAAATTCGTCGAATCTCTACAACTTTTGGCGTACATATAGAAGGGAATATCAGCATTATACAGACGAAATTTCTGACTTTACGATCGACTATTCTGACTTTACGATCGACTATTCTGACTTTACGATCGACTATTCTGACTTTACGATCGACTATTCTGACTTTACGATCGACTATTCTGACTTTACGATCGACTATTCTGACTTTACGATCGACTATTCTGACTTTACGATCGACTATTCTGACTTTACGATCGACTATTCTGACTTTACGATCGACTATTCTGACTTTACGATCGACTATTCTGACTTTACGATCGACTATTCTGACTTTACGATCGACTATTCTCACTTTACGATCGACTATTCTCACTTTACGATCGACTATTCTCACTTTACGATTGACTTTACGGGAGGCTGTAAATGCTGGAAAGTGAATTTGGAGCAAGGTTGCCGCCATATTGCACCCATTATTGTATGCATATTATTATATGAGACCCATTATTTTAATTATTGAAGACCAAATTCTAGAAATTATGAAAAAATATGATCAATAACTGTTTACACCTATTAAACGATGGACATATGACACATATTATTTGAAGAAAATATTCGCAAAGTGTTTTATGCCCTAAACCTCATGTTAAACACCCATCCTGAAGCCCAAAAAGGGGGAAAAGGGCCCCCGTCAGCCAGGCAGATTATGTGTAAACTGCCCCTGTCCTCAATGGGTTAAATGACAAAGTAACAGCTAGGTAATTGATGATGGCCGCCAACATAGGATATGGTTCCCACCAAAGTTTGAATACGATAATTAATAATAAGAGCTTTGAAAGTGGGGTTCCCACAGCCTTATTTCTGCCCAAGAATTTAAAAAAATGGTTATAATCATGTGTGATGATCCCAAAATATAGGTTCTAGACACCCTAGGCAGGAAAACCAAATGACACCCGATTGGGAGAATTACTCATGAAGTAAATATTAATGAAATATAAATGAAATATAATTAGAGTTTCATAAAGTTGCAACAATGTTAATTGTATGTCAAGGAACAATGCTTTACACTATAGAACTATGAATCATGTAATCAATGTTTTACAGGTGGACCCTGAGGAATTTTTCAACCTCACAAGAATGACGCCTGATGTTTTCAATATGGTCCTAGAGAGAGTAAGACCCCACCTCCTGGGGAAGCGTACAAACTGTAGGGTACCTATCACTCCAGAGGAAAAACTGGTAGCGACAGTACGTTTCTTGGCAACTGGTTAGTACATGTATATTTTATTCAAATTCCTTGTTAGCTTTTAATTTTCTTTATCAGATAATCACCCTCCAGGAACTGGAAAAAAATATGTCTAATTTTATAACAAGAGAAATATGGTTCCTGGTTGCGAAAACTTGTTTGCCTGCTTTTATTACCATTTTTGTCTTTTTTGATAAAAGGCTTGGTCAAATTATATTATGTCGGATATTTGGTCGTACGATAGCTGGAATGATAATATAATGAATGAACGAAGACATAGGTTGGCCGGAAACCAAGCAGTGCGAGGTTTATTATAGATCCAACGAAATAAACATAACATAAAACAGGGTTCCACACTTTTTAGAAATACAATTCCATGACTTTTCCGAGTGAATGTTAGTTTCATATTTTACAGGTGATGACTGGTCAACAGTTAAATACGAAAACAAGTTGTCAAGGACTAGCGTACAAAGGATCGTCTACCAAACATGTAGGGCAATACTGATGGAATTTAAGGATGAGTTTATGCCGGTACATTTCTATTAACAATTTCTCAAAAGTTATATCAAAAGTTATATCATCAAGCGTCTTGTAGGGAGAAATAGTCTGTGAAGAACCATCTGTAGCCTTGAGATACTGTCATGGTGCTCTATTACGCTTGACTTTGAAGGTAGTGCAGGGTAGTTTGTAGGTATTGGCATAGTTGTCAAGTATGCAAAACCTGCATTAAAGAACAAACATTTTATAAAAACATTACAGCCAAAATGTAAATGCAATGTAATGTGTACACAATCCTAATGCCATGTAAATACTTTGCATTGAAGGCTCTATTCAGTAATACAGTTCGGTAATAATTTGCTACTAGAATAAGGTTGGGCAGGCTATCAGGCACACAAATCACTGAATTTTAAGTAGTTTCAAAAGTGTAAAATAATAAAGGGTCTTGAAAGCTTGAAATGTACAAATATATATTTATGCTATGGAATGTATAATGAAGGTGAATATTAACTGTATATATATTGAATTAATTTAGAATGGCCATTTCGGATGATGAAACTTATCACAACTTGTGAAATTTACTGCAATAATATCTTGTTTTAAGAATAGTTGAATGTTTGCAATAATCAATTTTTCAGGTCCCCACTACACGCCGCCAGTGGTTAACTGTGGAGAGAATGTTCCGATACAGGTGGAATTATCCTGCCTGTATCGGAGCGTTGGACGGTAAACATGTGGAGATCAGGAAGCCTACTAAGTCTGGGAGTCGGTACTTTAACTACAAGCAGTATTTCTCTATTGTACTTCTCGTCCTTGCTGATGCTGATTATCGAATTTTGTTTGCCCAAGTGGGGTCAGAAGGTCGGATGTCTGATGCAGGAATTTGGAACAATTGTAATTTTTTTAAAGGTATCATCAACTCAAAATTTGACATCCCAGACACTGTGCCATTAGATGGCTGGGAAGACAAGAAAATCAATCTCCATATAATAGGCGACGAGGCTTTTGCCTTGAACAGTAGACTTCTCAAGCCTTATGGATCTCGCGGTTTGACAAACAAGCAAATGGTATATAACTATCGTCTTAGCATTCGTTGAAAAACTTGGAAGCTCAGAAGGATTAAAGAGTTTGCCATGGTTGCTGGCTTTTGATTACAATCCCTTTTGCTTGTTTTACTTAGTAACAGCAATCTACGAAATTATACATTACCTTATCAAGAAGGAAAGACATGAAGCGAAAACTGGTTGCATAGTCACAAAATTTAAACTTAACCCTATCAGGGCGAGTAGTGCATTTATGCACTATTATTTGGGTCATTTTCCCCATAATATTGCCTATAAGACATGCTATTCATTTAATAAAACCTGCTATTTTACCCTCTTCCTCCTATGTCAATGTGTTCCAAATGTTGTAAGGACCAATAATCAAAAAAATGTTCTTGTGCCTGGTAGATGCAGAAAATTTGGTGTCCATAATAGATTGTGGCTAAATTGGAAGAATTATAACTCTATTTATGCAATATTCATTCTTAAATTGGAAAAAAACTAAATCTAAATTTATTTTTTTGAAAAAATGCCATTCATTCAGTTTTTCATGCTGAATAAAATGAATGGTCGTAAAAGTTGATGGATTTTGAAAATGGTTCCTTTAGAATGGTTTCCATGGCAACCAAACAGCCCGTTTTTTTCAATTGAAAAGATGTATATCTGGTAAATGGTTGCTATGGTGACATAAAACATGAAATTTCTAAATTACAACTCATAACAAGTAGAGCAGAAAATTTAGGTTCATGTGCAATTTACTCAGTACAAATCGCATTTCTTACAGCAAAATGGTGATAAAAAGACTATGTGGCATTGTCCTGATTAATTTTCACTGTCTAGACATCATTGCCTTTTACATCATCTATCTCCTTTTAAAAAGTCACTTAGGCTAAGTAGTTTAGCTCAAAATTTAACAGGCAGGCAACTTTGAAAGACTATAACTTCACTAATATTTGGAGTATTAAAAAGATTTTTTCGTTTTTATAATGCTTGGTGCGGCCACAATAAGGGACAATTTAAAAGACAACCTCCCTTATCAGACCCTCTGCCCTTAAAGGGTTAAACGAAATAGGAATTGAGGAACAAAATGAAACATGGAACAATATTCATTTCCCTGAACTTGGACATGATAACTAATCACCTACATCATTCAATTTCTGTTTTGATTGCCATTTTATAGGTTATATTGACTGTGTCCTATGCAAGGAAGAGTAGGAAGGAAGGCAAAATGAATTAAGATATAGAGCGGTATAAAAATCTTATAAACACAAACAGCACCAGCATGCAAATGTAAAAGCCCTAGCATTACTCCTAAGTGAAATGTCTGTCACCAGAAAAGTCAACAATTATTCATGGCTAGTGGATAGCAATATGGTTTACTACATTCTTGGCTTCAATTGGATATCACATGTTTATTATGTTTAAACCTGTTTGGCGGGAAAAGGCTCAGGTTTGATCCTGTACAATTTTACCTGCTGAGGCTTGATTTGATGTACCGGAATAAACATTCACTCCACGACAGAAGTTTAAAAAGTTTGCAGAAGACAGCTGACCTGAAAATATAAAATGATTGTTTGGATTAACTACCAACTGAAAATATAAAAGAAAATATACTCTGAACAAACATAAATTTATAACACAATCGGCACAAACAAAATATTATCAATCAGAATAACAAAAGAAACTCCAAATTGATAGGTAAACTGTACCTCTTTTCACACCAATTACGGCTTCATTAAAACCCATTTGTAAATTGTCCTTGTCATCATCAGACATTACTAGGAAATGCCTGTGTAGCTGGCCGGCCCACTCCTCCGTTTCTGAACGTTTATCACGGTCACTAGCACCTTGAAGGCAATGCAGATATACTGGTAATGGAGAAATGCAAGTCTGGTGAAAAGAGTAAAGGTTGGACACGCTTCTCATAAGCACGGTTTTAGTGGGAAGTACAACTTAGTGGAACATAAAACTTTGGAAATTTGGAAAAAAAATAGCCATAATACATTATAATAAATATCATGTCATGTATGCATAGGAAACATCTTAAATTACTTCTATTAAAAAATGATATGACCTGCTTTGATGCAAAATAATAATCTAATATATAAAGCTCAAGAAGGTTTTTTTTGTCATGCATGTTCTGGGAATCTGTGATCTCCCCTTCTGTATTTTTGGTCTCTACAGGTCTGTCGACCCTGTCTGGAGGATATTATATGTGGTTTGTCAAGGTATCTGGGGTGAAAATGTGATTTAGAAGCCTTTTCTAAATTGGGATATCCACACTCTATCTATAGCCAGTGAAGAAGATATGGTCAAACCAATGGTCATGATACCCAGAGGCAATGATCAATGAGCCCTTGAGCCAATTAATCACATGACCCAGAGATGCAAGGGAGAGGGGAGAAGGGAGAACAAGAGAGAGAGGGGGAGAGGGAAAGAGAGAAGAGGAGGAAGGGAAGAGAAAAAGAGGGTAAGGAGAGAGCACAGAGAGGGATGGCAAAAAACAAAACACAGGGAGGGAGAGAGAAAAGAAGAGAGGCATGGAGAGAGGAGGAGGGGAGAGAGAGTGAGGAAGAGGGTGACCATCCGGAGGATGGATATTTTGCTAGTATTACATGTCTGCTTCACTGCCCTGTGACTGTTGGTAGTTGGTACTCACTTTTAATTGTGTTCACCATTTCCAGCAACAGCGGCAAAGTCTCACTTGATTCATTGGTACTTGGTTGCCCTTTCTTTCCCTGATTTTTGGTCGGCCCACCTTTTTTCTTCCCTGCTACTGCTACTGCTACTGATGATGTGGAAGTGTCTGTTTTTGATCCACTGCCAGTTTCCCTGATCTGTAAGCAAAGTTGCATAATGGATAAAACATGTCGAAATTTGTACTTGAACACAAACCATGGTACATGAGATAGGTATGTACTAATGGACAAATCAATGTTTTTCTATATGGTAAGAAGTGTTCCCAGTGTGGGATTATCCCTAACTATCTGTATGCATCCTGTTTCTCTCCAGACTTGTCCCATTCCTTTACATAGAATAAGTGGAATTCAGCTCAGTTAATCAGGAAAATAAAAGATAAGCAAACAATTATACAAACCATTCTTTCAAGTAGTCAACTTGTTCCTCTGTCACATCCATATTTTCCTCGCCACCTTCATCAAAATCAGAAGCCGCTAAACCTTCTCCAGAGCCTCCTGGTTTATTGTCCTCTAGGTTACTGATGACGGAATCTCTATGTTTAATATATGGCAAGAGGAATGACAATCTAGTCATTAGTCTATTAGCCCGTTCTGTGACTTTTTTCCCTGGCGCTTCAGATCCTGATGGCAGACCACGCTTGCTTCTGCCAAGGGCACTTCGCAGATATTCTAAATGCTTTTCAATCACCTTCATTGGTAGTTTTAAAGCTTCCGAAAATTTTGCTAGGGCCGCCTCCTTGGCCCCACGTATAAGATAGTCGGACCTGCAAAAATTATAAATTTGTGGGCAGGCTTCCCATTCGTCAATTAGAATGTCATCCAAGTCCTCAGGCCATTGGAAGTGCCCTGCCCTATTGCATTTTAGCTTGGAGAGGTTTGGATATTTTGTGAGCATTTCCTCTGAATCATAGTCACATAGAGGTTTGATGACCGACCTGGCTGCTACTGATTTTGGAGTCTGAAAAAACATTTAATTATGTTAAACCGTGTTTTCAAAATTTCATTATATACAGGTCATTATATACATATGTCAGGTGAACTGGCACCATGCTAATAGCCAACCTGTGATGTGCCACCTAGATGAACTGCTGCCACAGTTGATGTCTATATATGTATGGTAAATATTGCTTCTACATTGACTTCCCATATTTCTCTTGAAAATGGCCAGTGGGAAATATCTCATAAAATCTCGCCTACTCAGGCAAATCCACCATCTTGTAAAATTTTGTCTAAAATTCATATTCATTTTTGCAATAAAAGTCTTGCTTGGCAGAAACTAGAAAGAAATCTTATATTGCTACCAGCCAGAATTTAGGATGAGAATAGATAACTTTATGGCTCTGTGTCCTTATCAGAACCCTTTTCCACATTTTATTCCATTTGAATGCTAGGCATCCGTGTAAATATTGCAAGTTTTGACTCAGGATATATACCTTCTGTACTACTGGAGATGGAGTTTTTTCTTCGTCTGAACCTGCGTTTTCTTCATCCCCTTCTTCTTCGTTGTCACCTTCACTGTCCTTCACCAAAGAGAAAGATGAGTTATTATTTCTTCCCACGCTCACGTTTTTCCAACACAGTGTCAACCACAATAAACTTAATATAAATTTGTCCCCAGTGGGTCGGATACCAGTCTAACAGTTGCAGTGTATTAGTTGGCTTAGAGGTATATTATCTGTTGCAGTTTGAACTAATTACTCATGAGATGCATGAATTATATTATTTCTATGAGAAGGTGATTGACTTTTCTGACTTTTTGATTGACTATTTTGATTTCTGACTGACTTTTCTGACTTATGATTGACTATATGATTGACTTTATGGTTGACTATTTTGACTTTTTTCGATTGATTTTTCTGACTTCATGATTGACTTTATGATTGACTTCATTGTTGACTTTAGAATAGCCCACCCGCGCAGACGACATTTTGCGAAAGGGATTATGGGGTCTGATGTCCTATTGCAGTAGCAAACAATCGTCATGCATGATTTGGCAAACTGCACGGACCTCAAACAATCCCATATTTTAATAGCATCCGGTCATGCGCTCTTTGCAATGCAGGTTGTCTATTAGTCAATCATAAAGTCAGAAAGGTCAATCGAAAAGTCAAAATAGTTAACCATAAAGTCAATCATCTAGTCAGAAAAGTCAATCAAAAGTCAAAATAGTCAATCAAAAAGTCAGAAAAGTCAATCATAAAGTCAGAATAGTCGATCGTAAAGTCAGAATAGTCGATCGTAAAGTCAGAATTGTAAGTCAGAATAGTCAATTGTGAAATCAGAATAGTCGATCGTAAAGTGAGAAGAGTCGATCGTAAAGTGAGAATAGTCGATCGTAAAGTGTGAATAGTCGATCGTAAAGTGAGAATAGTCGATCGTAAAGTCAGAATAGTCGATCGTAAAGTCAGAATAGTCGGTCGTAAAGTCAGAATAGTCGGTCGTAAAGTCAGAATAGTCGATCGTAAAGTCAGAATAGTCGATCGTAAAGTCAGAATAGTCGGTCGTAAATCATAAAACTCAATCGAAAAGTCGAAATAGTCAACCAACTAGGTCTAGAATCATGAAATCAATGGAAAATACTAAAATAATAATTTTATTATAATGCTTGAACTAGTTCCCGAATAATATATCCTTGCTGACCAAATAGCTTTTCAAACCTTATTTTCTTTCTTTGAGCTATATAAATGTGGCAACATTAACGTAATACCATAATATTCTCATAAACAGCACATAAGACCCAATATCATATGGAAGCCATTTTAAACATCCCCCCTACTGTGTCTGGAATCGGTGAATAATTTTGATGACCTACTTATATTTACAGGATTATTTTTAACAGAAATAATCAAATTCTACCAAAATTATGAACAAAATTTTTCACAGATAAACATTTTTTACTCTTCATATTTCAGACAAACAATCTCAAGATACTCTTGTATCGTACTGACTAGTCCTTGAACAATAATATCAAGGTTATATTACAGAAATAAATTAATTTTGAAAAATGCGGGTGAGTCTTTTGGGACCTTCGGTGACACCTCTCTGGCACTGACACCTCCCTGCCGCTCACACTGCGACGATGAGAAAATATGCACATTCACCGTAGGGTTCTGACATAATAAATATCCAAATAATCCTTGATACTGAGTCATGTCAACTTAAAAAAATATCCAAACTATAGTTTATAAACGTATTAAAGTCTGACAATATTCCTTTTGGTGGAAATACTAATCACCGATTATTCATTTATCATTTAATATTTATTCTAGCCATTCAGTTTAATAATACAAGAGACATATACGTTGATGGAATTGCTAAAAGAAAGATCGGAAAACAACCAATTTTTAGAGGGTTTATCTTCAAAGTTTCATGTACCAAAAATTATGTGGATTTCAGCTATCATAGCTTGAGGGAGATAGGCAAACTGTGGCGATGTACAGAGACTATCCTCATGTTAAAAAGGCCTGAATGTGACATGAAAGTTATGTACCATAACTCATTATGAAGTAACATATTTCATCAAACCAGTTTTATTATATTTGCCATCAATTTAAAGAAGTAAATCAGGCCAAATGCATGTGATCTTCCCCGTGCCACTAGATCGTACTTGTTGACAGGTGCCCGTCACCATCACCAGCCTTTTGCGGGGGTTGTTCATTAAGGGAGGGGGGGGAGCAGATATATCAGTGTGTGAAATAAACTTTTTTCTACAACCAGCCACACAAAAATCTTCGGTGGAAATACTAGGTAATACTTTTAGATCAGCAATTTTAAACCTATTCATTGCCTCACCTACAAAACTTTAAAATGTGGCCGCTGTTGTCAGCTGGTCGGTGACAGTGCAGTCAACATAGGCCTATAATATTATATATTTTCTGTTCCACCTTCCAGACCTGTCATTGATTGTCAGCTCACCCAAATGCTCTATTCTCTCTTAAGAAACATTAATATAGAAGTTTTACTTCGATACCCATTCAGGTATTTACATTTTTCCATAAATTATCTCACCTTTCTATCTAGATGTGTAATCCTTATAGGTCCGACATCAGCCTGTCCATCACCCTTGTCACTTTCAGGTGTGTATATTATTTCTCCGAGGTGACTCTCTGTTGCCTTCGTCTTGTTTTCTTCTTTGATGTGCCTTCTCAAGCTTCTAACGCTAATCTCCGTTTTCCTTGGCATTTTAAAGCCTTGATTTGCCTTTGTCTTGTTGCCTTGCACGACCTTTGGTTTCCCCATGATGAATGACAGACAAACTGAACGACCTTTACCTTGACACAGTTAGACAGGGTGACGTCACTTCACCTTGACATACTTAATGTTGTGAGGGATGTTTGAAGTAGCGTGGGAAGTAGCCTAGAGTGGTGCCATTGCCCCGCTTCAGCCCGGCTACCTCCCGCTAACCCCCGCTACCTCCCGCTACAAAGTAGCCGCCGCTTCAAATCAAACATGTTTGATCGAAGCGGGAGCACTCTACGCTTCAAAAACGCTCCAAAAGAAGCGGGGGGTAGCGGGGCTATGTAGCGGGAGCCAATAGCACCCATCCCCGTTACTCTCCTGCTTCTGCTCCCGCTTCTTTCATCAAGAAGCGGGAGCAGTAGCGGGAGAAGTAGCCGGCCAGTGGAACCCACCCTTAAGGCCCTTGCGAGGCTAAGTCATTGCGCAAATAAGGATACTACCCTCATGGTGTACAAGGTTGCAATACGACCCATTATTGAATACGGCAACATCATTTATATGGTGGCTTCTGATGAATTGTTGAAAAAAGTGCAAACGCTTCAAAACTTGGCTGTCAGAATTATTCTGAAGCTCAATAAGTATACTAATGTAGACACCCAACAACGAGAGTTGAGATTAGCCCCCCTCCACATACGACATGAGTCGCATCTGTTAGATCTTGCATACCTACAGAGTCTAAAGAGGGAAAACATTGAAACTAAGAGTTTTAAACTAAGAAATCATCAGGGCAAAAGAATGCTAAAATCTCTTACACCTCGTACAGATAAAATAAAGAAATCCATCATTTTTAGAGTACCCGAAGCCTGGAACAATCTTGAACCAAGAGCACATCAATGTAAAGACCGTAAAGCCTTCTGTGCCTTCCTGAGGACAGTTTTTCTTCAGGAGGTGTGGGATGGACTAAAATAATTGTTAGAGCTTCGCAACTTTTATATTAAACTATGTACTACTATGTATTAGACACCTTTAGAGATAGTCTGTGATTGTTATTCTCATGCATCATTACTATATGCTATGTAATTTACCCATGTCTATGTCGTTATGCTATGTCTTTATTTCTCATCTACCGGCACATAAAGCCTATGCCATGAATTATTCATGCTACACTAAAATTAAAAGCACCCAGTATGTGTTATGCAAAATGTGTTATTCATAATAACATTCGTTATCGTTACTCTTAAGTAACACTTATCACAGGTACTATGAGTTTTATAAATATGTTACTGGCCCGCCTGGAAGACCTGTGTCACAGAGGGTGTCAGCCTTGTTTCTGTATATTGCTATTTTTATGGAAATAAAAACGATTATGTATATATATATAGCAAACATGATTTTAATATTGATGAAGGTAAATAATCAATGCCTGACCTCTTGGAGGTATCAATTTTTGAGAGAATCTTATGAATCTCTTTAGGAGTGACCTGAGAAAACCTAAAAACAGGATTTTTGAGCGTGTTTTGGGTTTGTGTAATTGGGAGAAAGGATATCGGGTCATCTGACGTGGGGGGTATCTTACTAGCTAAGTTTGGGCCCACGTTTAAGAAAAAATCATTGAAGGTGTCCGGTACTTCTGAGTGGTCCAGCATTTTCCCATCTTTTTCAATGTTAATAGCGACTGACCTTTTTGTTTTGTTAGGATTAATCATTGGTTTAATTATTGCTTTAACAAGTCTGGATTTTTATTTTTCCTGGCAATCTTGAAAAGTCTATCCCTCTCATTCATAATTTTTATAAGGTCTTCCGACATCCATTTTGGTTTTGTGCGGACTCTCCTAAACTCCTTGAGTGGACACATTTTATCTAAATAGAAAACTATTCTTTGTAATAAGATGTTCCAACAATCTTCAGGGTTAGGGTTGTTATAATACGCATCCCAATCTAAATTTATAAGTATTTCGCTCAATATTTTCTGGTCCAGAAACTTAGTATTTCTGGCCCAGAAAGTTTCGATTCGGTACCTGTTTCTGGGCTTTTTCCTTACCAAGAAAGTAGGGAAATGATCAGATATGTTAAGGTTAAGGATGCCAGCCATAGAAATCTGAGATGAGGTAGAGTAGAGGTGGTCAATCAGTGTACTAGATTTTAATGTAGTTCTTGTCGACTGCTTTACGTATTGTGTTAATGAGAAGGAACTTATTAAATTTCTGAATTCCAAAGACAACGTAGATTTTGATCTTTCGATAACTCGGTAATCTAGGTTAAAATCTCCCATTAAATAAATCTCTTGAGAAGTATCCATTTTGGATAACATATTTTGCAAAGACTTAATAAAAACCTGTGCTCCTCCACTAGGGGGTCGGTAGACATTTAAAAGGTTACATTTCCTTGTAAATCCCTTTTTAATTTGAATGATTTGAGCCTCTATGTCATTATTGGAAATATTGAGACCCTTGTAAATTTCTGAGTCAACAACTAAATTTTCTTTGATATATATACATAACCCACCACCTCTTCTCTTAGTGGACCTGTCTAATCGATACAAACTAAAGTCTTGTAGTTGAATCATGTTATCATGAATAGTTTTGTTCAACCAGGTCTCACTAAAGCTCAAGACATCCAAGTTAGCATCCCTCACTAAATACTCAATCTGATCAAAATTCTTATATAAACTCCTGATATTCCAGGATACAATTTTCGTTCCTTTTACATTTTCAAACTCACGGAAGGAGTGCAGTGTCGTGCTGCCTAATTGTGGATCATTCATATCTACAATTCCTATGGAGTTTGGTTGTAACAGTAGCAAGGGCCATGGCGTCCTGTCTCTTTCAGCTCAGCACTTAGTAACTAAGTCTACACTAAAACTGAGTAGGACACGGATACACCAGGCAGATAATAACAAACATGGAAAGTTTAACGAGGAAAGAGACCATTATTAACTTATGAAATTTTAAGAAGAGATTAACTAACTTGTCAGTATATTGACAGTTTAGTTAATAATAATGAGATAATAGACGGACCGCTGACGCAAACATAACGTTTCGATAATGGAGGACACCAAAGCAGGTTACACCTCCAAGATGATTGAGATGAGTCCGACATCGGCACCGTCATTATTATTCTCAATGTAAACGTGCTCATATACATGGAGACCAGAGCAGCACTTATAAATCACATGATGTATACTTACAGTCATTTGTAATTACAACAACATTATCTGTACACTTCGTATTTCTATCTGTGTTGCTCATTATATACAATAATAGTATTAACGATAATTATATAGCTTATGTTTCCAGATTGTGTAGAGCAATTTTACTCCCTTTAGTGGTTGAGTCAGTACAGACTATAGACTTACGCTTGATGTAGTAGTCATTCAAGTCAGTATTGTGATTAGTCAACCGTAACATTTATGGTATGACATTTGACAGTAAGCAACCAGGACTTAGTGGTTTAGTGTTAGAATCATGTAATAATATCGTACATATTTTGATTTCTAGCTCCAGCTTAGTGAGCACATAAAATTGTGCAATAGCTTTGCAATTTTACTCCAGCATTTGCTCCTTAATCTGTCTAATTGACATCCCGATTTATCTCAATAGTACAGTATTTAATATAAACGTCACATACAGAAGTGTTGGGTTAAGATACAGTTCTTGTAGTATCAAACTTAGAGTTTTAGATTGGAGTTTAATTTAATTCAACTTGTTTAGAATGGTTTCAAGCACACTTTCTGATTTTCATCATTTTTATCACCACAGTGCCAATTACAGACAGGTAATTTTCTCTAAAATTCTCACCCAATATAGTAAACCCGGTAATAATTGAACATCTCAGAGAAGAAGGTGTTATTTGTCAGACCTTAGTTAATAACAGAATTAACATTTTTAACTTCAGATCCTTACTATATAATGACTTAGCATCGTGTTACTTTCAAGAGTAATGAGGTAAGGTTTTTAGACTGTATTGTTCTTTTACCGTCTATATCATACTTATTCCCCCGGATCAATTTACTGTCTTATTAAGCAAAGTTGCGAAGTCCATCTTTAACTTATGGTGTACCAAAGCAGGTTACCTCATTTAGTCATTGATGGGGTTTCACAAACTATATAATAAATAATTATTTCCATCGAGTGTAATTATAAATATTCATAGATAATGTATTTATATACATCTGTCTTAGACTTAGAAATAAAACCTAGTTTGATACTGTACACTACATCATTCTTGCTATCTCTGAATAGTAACTTGCACATGAGAGTTATTATTCATCTGCAAAATGGACCAAACTAATATTCTCCGCAGGTGAAAATTTCCGAGATTTTTCAAGAAATATTACTACTATTGGGAATGGGTATAAATGAGTCTCCACCTACATAGGATTTATGGTTGGAATTATTTTAATTGGTCCAGCGTGGGTGGTTCATTGTTATTGACAAGTGAAAAGCAATTTGGGGAGACACTTTAAATATGGGACTTTCCAGTTTGAGCAAGACAATTCGAAAGATTAGTGTCTAGAAGTATATGATATTTGTTTGATATCATGATTAATTTTGTAATTAATGAGAAAAAACATCGATTTCTGACATTTAGAGTAGATATTGGTAAAAGTATAGAAAGGTATAGGCCTATATATACTAAATGAACTAGTGTGATGAAAGAAATCGAATGGGTCCAATGGATCCCTGAGTTTATATGAATTATTAAAGATTAAAATAAAACACTTTGGGGTGGGCAGAAAGGCACTTTGAGCGGACAAAAAGGGCACTTGTGGGGAGGGCAAAAAGGCACCATGAGGCCCAACGGGGGGGGGGGGGGTCGATTCCCCCCCCTCTGTATCCGCCCCTGAGCACTGATATTCAATGAACGTTAATCGTTGTTTTCTATGGGGGGAGGGGGGGAGGGACGTCAGTTACCAGGAATAGGGGATTTGCATGTGTCATTCACTGTGCATGTCTATTACAGTGCAACTAGCTCCTATTGCTACTAAAAAATCTTGATCGATTAATGGTAAAATAACTGATGTAAAAGTAGCATAATTTTACATTGTGTTATTATGTCAAATGGCAATTTACATTTAAGGAATAGGCCTACTAATGCATATCTAACAATGAACATGAATCGATTTGTTTAGTTTGGTGGCTATGCACATTCCCCTATTGACTGGGTGGCGGTGACCACAGAGGTGACCACAGAGTTTTTACGTCGGGCCTGAAACTTTATATTTGTAAACGGGCTATGCTTGAGCTATTTGCCCTCCAGAGGTTTCCCATAATGCCTTGTGCGCGTGCAGGCAGACGCAACATGTCGCAAGGCCTAAGCCATTGAGGCCAATTTATTTGGAGGCCCAGCACATAATTAAGGCTTGATAAACATAAATAAACTAACTTAATTGAAACAATACCTCTGTATCTTTCCCCGGACACTTGTTATATATTATATGACTAGTTAAACTAATATTTATATCATGATTGTTGACTGAACTGAACGGCCGACGTCAAAACTTTGTTTTGGTCAACAACCAATCTGGATTTTACGTCATTGGCGTCATTTTACGTCATTTTACGTCATTTTCCTGTTGCCGAATGTTGGTAATTATTTTATGTTACTTGTAACAGGACCCAAAACTTGCAAGTCAAGAGAGAAGGGCTCTGAAAACCTCCCTTCTGTTTGACAAGTGATGTTTTGGATGGGTACATATGAAAACGAGCAATTTTCTTATTATTTCTAGAAAGTATCTCCCTTAAACTATAATATACTAAAGTAATTATCAACATTCTATACAACATAGCACTTAGAAAGGATGATTTGTAGTGCTTTCAGCACAAATCAATGGCAATTCAATGACCGGAACCTGCACGTGATTTTGCGAGATTGTGCGGGATCTGTAACCTCTGGAGGGCGAATGCCTATGGCTGGGTACATGCAACAACCAGCACCCACTCCCTTGGGGGCTTGGCCGACAACTAAGAAACGTTTTGTTTATGAAAGTCTTAATGATAATAAAACCTGATTTTAAACAAGGAAAACTATAATTTTTCATCGTTTATGCAAATAGCCTGCTTTCAGGCCATAGCATGACAACTGACACACTTGCACTTAGCCTACCAGGACACCCCTCATTATCGTCCACCGGCTTGTTAGTCCTACATGCTCTATGACGTGGCACTTTGTCTTTAACTTGGGTCATTGGTCTAGGTTTTGTGACTCTCCCACCTCTCCCACCTCCTCGGGCCTTTTTTGGTGTTGTCCTCATCCTCAAATGAAAAGTGATGAAACTGTGGGTGATCAACGTCCTTGAAATCCCAGCAGACGAAAACAATGGCCAAAGACGCTTCCGGTGTATGTAACCTGTCCTCTGATTGGTTGACAACTTGAAGGTCAAGGTCCTTACTACGTTCTATTCGCCGATCCATTCACCGCTATTTGCAATGCCCTCCTCAACTGTTACCAATAGAGGCGAATGAGTGGCGAATGGAAATCTATTCGCCACAGAAATCAAAACGTTTTGATTCTGCGGCGAATGACGGCAACTTGCGGCAAATGACTTGCAACTCATTTGCACCACCTCCTCCACTATGGAAAGTAGCATTACCAATTGAGCGGCGATAGTGGAGGCCCCCCATTATATGGTATTGCCAACTCGCTGTATAAAACCTTTGTCCTTCCTATATTGGAAAACTGCATCATCTGTACGGATCTGGGTCCAAAAATTACAGAATAAAGGGCTTTGATCTCTTCTTAATGTAAGAGGAAATGTATCTAACTATGACAATCATATTAGATGCCAATTACTCCCTATAAAATTAAGAAGAAAATGTAGAGTAATAGCCCTGACATTCAAAACGGGCTCTTTTACTGAGAGGAGATTGATTATGAATATTCATGGGTATGTAGGCAGGAAGGTTGAAGAATATTGGTGGAGGAAAGATAACACTTCCAGATCTTACATATCAAAATCATGTACTACCTGGAACGATATGCCTTTGATACTGAGAAATAATTTAGACCTTTCGGACTTTAAAATGAAACTAAAAGACAAAATATGGAACAAATTCAGAGAGAGTGGGGAGGTGTAGAAAGGTTACTAGAATTCTGTGGACCCAAACCAGAACCATTGTTTTTATTTTTATTCTTTTATGTTATATGAAAACTACATAAAAATTGTTGAATTTGCTTTTATTCAAATACTTATACAGAATATGTTGGATCATGAACATCAGTAACGTATATATAGTCGATATAGAGATAAGGCACCAGGTGGCACCACTACTCTTAGATAAGCAATTTAATGCTTAGTAGTATACATAGGATGTGACACTGTCGTGTTGACGAACATCGACTACTTGAATTGTCATGTGAAAATACTAATATAAATAAGTTAATATTAAATATCTGATCTGCTTTATGATATGCTGAGAATTATTATCATGTAACTGATGAAATGCTATCAATAAACAAATACAAAGATATCAAACTTGGGTAGTGAGACGGAAATCACTATAATTAGGCCTATATAATATTGCATCATTTAATGTTAAATACTGTATACATTATTATTTCATTTAATTCCTTTAGTAGGTCAGCTGAGAACATTATCTATATGATAACATGCGACTGAATAAACAAATACAAATACAAATATAATGAGGTTATGCAATGTTACGTAATGTGCCATAACAACATTAATCTTTCATCTCCCTTTCTAAAAGTTATGTGTGCCACGTAAATATTAAGTGACACACATCAAGTCCAATCAGGGTGCCAAATACTTAACTTAAAAGTTATGTGTGTCACTTAAGTGACTCACGTAGTTCAAATCACGGTGCCAAATACGTGAATAGGCTGTCCTTAAAATATAAGCGACACAAAGTGGTTCAAAATTACGTTGCCCAGGGGTGGCAACGTAAGGGCTTAAATGCACATTATTATAATGAAAATGACCCTGTAAAAGGGTATAATTTTCTAATTGTGTCTCATTTTCCTGTAACTCATCACATATAAGATGGGGCTAGTGGATTTGAGGCTTGGAATAATTGGGAATTTATTCTGAATATTTGATTTGGCCTGTCATGCTAGATATTAAACTATGACAGAGTAAATCTGTCGGTGATCTGAGAACTGCTGCGACAGTTATTATCTGCCGTCAACGCTAGGGGTCAGCATCTCTACTCCCTCATTGCCAGAACATTGACGATCAGTAGCTCTACAGGTATTTTTGGTGCTAAATATATAAATATAATAAGGCTGAAAATGGGACATAATAGGTATATCTAGGTATATTTGGTTTTGCGTTGATTAAAGGCATGTGTTCGATTATATTGAACTGTATTATGAACCTCCATTCCTTCCTACATATATGGGTTATTTTAGAGGATTGGTAAAGGAGAATTGTACATTATCTTACCCGCTGACCCATAAGCAATCTTTTCCTAGAGGGCTAGGTATATATACCTATAGGTACTGATTGAAGGTGTTTTCATATGTAATGTATTACAGAAAAATGAGTCATAATAAGTCGCACAATTGATATCATTCATTGTGTTTTATTCACAAGCACTCTTAGTTGAAATGTTCGCATTTTACGTCAGAAAATACAAGACAAATAAACAAGACAAATACAAGTTCAAGACAGTGTATCAAATATACCATTGCCTGAGATGGATCTAGTAATAGTCTTCAAATGTTCTTTTCGGCAAGAAAAGGAATGTTTTGAATTTGAGTTTGTTTAGTCATTTTAGTGTCTTTTAGTGGTGTCAGAGAATCTTACAAACTTTACTCATATTACGACTCATAGGACCGAATTCATCAACATTCTGCTACTGTTATATGTTTAATACAAGAATTAGAAGTAGATGCGGTTGAGGAAAAACAGCTGCCGATCAGCGATAATAAGTGAAGTCATCATAGGAACGGATTTGGGCGGGTCCTCCAAATATGAATAAGGACGTTTTAGAAGCCCTGTAGCAAAAACAACCAGACAGAATCCTCCAAAAAATCAGTCAAATGACTTTCTGATCGACTGGAAAAGAATGGAACAAAGAGTAGAAAATATTTGTTTTTTTACCGACGTTAACTAAGTCGGCGGTCACATGATAACATAGCAATACATATAGGTCATATAGGCAATAGAAATACATCAAGATATGATTATATAAATGGGAATATGTGAGCCGGAGTCGGAGATATGATAGGCTTTCCCCACAATGTCATAATATATGTAATTCTGAATACAGGTTATTTGTAACATCCCTTGATATATATATGAATACTTAATCTATTTTGGATATATCCTATAGTAAAATCATAGTCGCCTAACTATCATTTTCGGGGGCACAGAATCGCGTTTATAGCGCCTTTTTAGGAATTGGCTCCTAGACTATAGACCATGAATTATTGATATTAATAAAGGTTACACAGTGTTACCCAACATTACACAATATGCCCAGTTGATGTTTCTTGTTCACTTTATACACATGTTGTTTGTTGCCTATACCATAAATTGTCTTAGAATTGTATGAGCCTAGAGGGCAGGTTAATATGAATAAAAGGATTTAAAAAATAAAAAACATTACACAATACGACAATAGAAAGATGTTACATTAATAGTGACAAAAAGCCTGTCCTTTCTATTCTTAGAGTTAATAAAATCCTGTCCCTAGCCTTCATAAAATCCCATTTTATGTAACATTATATATTATTTCATATTTTCTAAGCTAATGATAACACATTATTATTTTATCATTATAAAAAGCTAACTATCAATTATGTCCAAAATCTTTTCTAGAGACTAAAATAATACTATGTAAGCAAGAGCAGAATAAATCTGTACCCCTCTGAGTTTGGACTTTCTTCTCTTCCAATAACAAATATAAGCTAACTCCCTGTCCATATTGTATTGACAACATATTTACTAGATAATCTACTGACAACAGAAATAACTTTGTTGCTTGGATTAAATAGATAAAAACACATTATCGCCTGAGGGCTTGGAAAGGCAAGTCTCCAAGAGTAGCCAAGTTCTGAGAAGTCATTGTTAAAACCATCCTGCTCTTCCTCATCCACATCCACTTGGGAAGAAACAAGTCAAACAAAGCTTCCCGGTACTCCTTAATCCTAAGAGGATACACTATAGCATTAGCAATAGAGTTACATAAGGGAAGGAGGGCTAGAAATGCCATTTTTTGTCTTGACTCGTCATATGCTTCATCTCCTAGGAAAGCCATTATAGATGCTGCTGGCAAGAATATTAGCCAACAACCAGCAAACACACCAATAACAACTGCTAATGTTTTAGAGAGATTCACTCTTGTCTTGATCAGAAACAGCTCATGGTTGTCCCCAGCTCCCGCTCTTGTTTCTCCGCTTTCTCCTGCTCCTCCTCCTGCTCCTCCTCTTGCCCCTGCCCCTACTCCTGCTCCTCCCCCACCATTAGCCCCCACCCCTGGGGATATTCTAGTTGAGCTACATTCAAAGCCATGCCCCAAATCAAATGGGGCTTTTAATGAGCTCCTGAGTGCAAAAGAAACTGTTTTTTCAACATTTCCATATTGATTCAAAGCCATAGAATTGAAATCTTTTCCTGGGGATATTTTCCTTTTCCAGCTTATGCCTCCTGCCTTTCCAGGCCATGGACTTCCACTGGGTTCTTGTGACCATGTACTTCCAGTTGGTTTTGCTGAGTCATTCTCTGCCCAGGCTATTATGAATGGCTGGTGTCTGTGCTCCACAGCTAAAATTAGTCTGGAAAGAGCTGCTCTCATTGCTTTCAAGCATAGAAACTGGAATACTACAGTAGCAATAGACATCATAATTAATATACTAAATGCAGTCTGCCAATATGCATTGTACACATACAACCCACCATACATACATTGGGTTTTTAACTTTCTGAAGGTTCCTGCTGGCTTTGTGGCAGGTATAATGCACAACCCAAGCATGAAAAAAAAGCCCCATGAGAATTTAATACATGCATTCACAAATCTGCCCCTTTTCTGGATCTGTTCTATGCTCAAATATCGGGTTGCAACATACCACTGTTCTATGGCTACAAATAGGATAGAGCTGACAGAACAACCACCTGAAATACCTACCAGCATTATCACTGGGGCACACCTCAGCGGTTTATCCTCAACCGCTGCAGCATATACTACAACAACAGACTGTCTGGCAAATGTGGCCATCCCAAGCATGATATCAGCGCATGCTAGACTTCTCAAGAGGCTATGCATGCTTTTGTTACCACCTTTACATCGAGTAAGGACGATGAGGATGGAGACATTAGCAAGAATAATTCCCCCAGCAATGACGTTTTGTAGTAGGAAGGCAATGTTTGGTGGAGAGGTAGGTGGTTGCCCTGTTGAGGGGGAGACGCTAGACATGTTGCATTTGACTGAAATGGATGTGTTATTCATTTTTTCTGATAGCTTCTCACAAGCTCAGATTGTGTGTAAGTCAGTGGTATTTGTTGTTTTCTGAAATTGTTATAAAAAAACCTGATGGACAAGTGGTGATGAGCAAGTTTTTCAACACACATCTAGGAGTCATGAAAAATATTATTGACAGAACCTTGATGTTTTAGTAATGTTAAATATACAGCATACTTATAAATGCACTGTATTATTATCATTCCAACACCTTGTAAGTCATGTAAGTGGATGGGTAATATACCTGGATGGCTTCCCACCCAAGGTTGGAATCAAATTCACAACCTTCTTATTTGTCCTTCCTTTAGGCACTGACCTTTGGGGCTGCCTTTCTTGCACCAACTTGATTGAAGCGTTCCATGGCTTCCAGATGAATTTGTGCTGCAACTTTCCAATTGCACTTATGAGGTACCCTAACGTTGTGCATTTGAAATTGTGAACGATACAAATTAATTGGCTACTATTCCTAGTGTTAACAATGGTCAATATCTATTTTATTTGGTGTTGTATTTAATCTCCTTATTCAACAACTAGAGCAGATATCCTAGTAATACTGATACCTGAATGTATCCAGGAAGGTGTTTGGCGGAAAGAAACTAGACAAAGCTAGAAAATTATTTAATATTCCCAAGTTTATTATGTATATATGTTTCCGCAAGTCCTCATCATTCCCATCCCACAGATTGTATTTCATAGATCACATATGGTACAATGCTGGCACACATATTTTCATTCTTTTTAAATAAAAGTGTGGCTTAACATTTGTATGTCATTGTTATGTGTACTGAATACATCCAGCATGTCATGTAACAGTCATGCGCAGGGCAAAATGTAGCTCAAATTACAAGGGGTAAATGGAAAGCAAAACTATGGCTTTTCAATCTTTAAGTAATTATTCATTATATTCCTTCCTATGACTTCTTGTCATTCAACTGATTGCTATTCTGGTCAGAGAAACAGAGTGTTGGTGTCATTTAGTCCATTTAGACATATTCAATCGCACTGAGTCCCTATATATGCTATCTGAATGTCATTCTGAGTAGATTTAGTTACATGTGTTGTAAGGTATTAGATATGCAAAAAGAGTGCAATGGTTTTCTACCATGCTCATAGCAACTCTTGGGTCCTTTCAATGATTTCCAATCCTTTCATTGATTGTTTATCTGTCTACAAATAGGCATAGCTATATCCAAACATACAAAGTCAGATACAGAGATAATTCTGTTAAATGTCTCCCTTCCTATGTCTTCCTGTATGCTGAGCTCCTTGGGCACTACTCCAAGCTGTTAATTGGTAATGAGCTGATTATGAGCAACTCCTGTGCTTTACAGAGATTCACAGGAAAAACAGCTTAGTTATTATGTATAAATATCTGTGTATTGTTTTCTTCTCTGTTGAAGTTGTGTAACTATTATTCCCAGTTGGTGCTATGTTGTGTGTTGATCAAAGAAAGAGCTACTACTGCTATAATCCAGGTATCCAGGAGTAAATGTATACAGAGATATGCAGGAACAGCTTTAGTTTATTATGTATAGATATCTGTATGTTATTTTCCCCACTGTAGAAGTTTTGTTGCTATTGCTCTAAGTTGTTAATTGGTAATGCGCAGATGATGAGCTACTCCTGCTTAGATCCAGACATCTAGAGTTGTATACAGAGATATGCAGAAACAACAGCTTTAGTTATTATGTATAAATATATGTATATTGTTTTCTTCTCTGTTGAAGTTTTGTAACTATTATTCCCAGTTGGTGCTGTAGAGCAAAGGAAGAGCTATTACTACTGCTGGGTCAGATCTCCCTGCCTGGTGCGGCTGTACTGATGCAAGTGAGCAGCTCAACTACAGTAGAGCCACTGAAGCCCAGTCTCTCATGTCAGGCTCCTTACAGGAGCATCCAGACATGCATGTGGGCAGAGTTGCATGTGGGCGTGTGCTTCTTATAGGAGCCTCCAGACATTTCTATAAAGGTAGAGTTGCATGTGAGTAATTCCACCAAAAATGCATCATTTGGCCATCCAGGGCTAAAAATTCATATTGTTTTTTAATTGCTTCTTTGGTTCATTTATTCCGCCATACAAACCATGTCCGGCAATCAATGTCGGACCCAACAAAGGTAACAAGGGATAGGTACATCAAAGCATGAGTCATCTCTGGTACACAGTCAATGTTAGTACACTTGAGTAGGTTTAATGTGAAAACAGGTACTAAAGCAGTGAATACACAGTCAAGATTTGGGGGCCGATTTGAGGTTCACAATCTGTCATATGATTTGGAATTGTCCATTTGAGATCGTACATCAGGTCGTGGGTCCCAAATCATGCCAAATACCCTACACATGCACGATTTCAGTGCTGATTCAGCACTGATTTGGATGTATGATTCATCATAGGACAAAAGAAGGGTGTTCTGCGATTTCAAATCAAATCGCCGCTGCTTCTACACTTAATTGTCGATGTGTAGAGAGTGCTGCGATTTATCGTAGACCTCTATAATGAGGTCTATGACAAATCGTAAGTGCTCCTATGATTTTCGGATTTGTTCTAAATTCATAGGTCCATCTGCGATCTGGCAATATAAGAGAATGGAATTATTTATAATTTTACTTTGAAATGTTATAACTTCACTAATTCTGGGAATATCAACACAATTTTTTTCACTTTTATAATGCAGAGTTTCCCTTCTGCACATGTCGACAATAGGTCTCATTCTTCTCATATTTTATTTTATTTTATTCGACAATTAAAAAAAGAAAAAAACCCACCAGAAAATAGGTGATGTGTCACAGGAAAATGAGTAACATCATATTTTATTTTATTTTTACAGTTTTTTACTTTCTTGTTTGCTTCTTGGGTCGTTTTTTTAAACAATTTTCTCAGCTCTATATATCAGAATCGTAGATCAAATCTTGACTGCCAACCTGCCCACGATTTCACTTTTTACCCACGATTTCACTTTTTTCTCCCAATACCTCTAAATCACCAAGCTCAGGCAAATAAGCACTCACAACTAATCATAGACCCTGAAATCGTATCTGATTCCCAAATTGTGACTGTGTATTCACCACTTAACATTTAAAAGGAGTCATACTGGAACATCCAGAAGAACTCACACACAAGTTATGATAGATATTATGACAAGATATGAGTAACCTGTATTATTGGAATTAAAGAATATTGCCCATGTAAGATTCCTGACGGAGCGCGACGGAACCAATCAATACCCATAGGTGTCACCCCAGTCTCTCTATTTCAGAGAAAGGATACATGCTCAAAACAGCACCCAAACACCTTTTACTGTCAACTCATATATGAGATGCGCTTTATCAAAAAGAGTCCCATGTCGGCAACTTTCGTTTTGAGATATAGGGCTCCAAAGATGGTATATGACTTTTTCGGCCGAAATCTTTTTTTCCTGTAATATTAATCTTTAATATGTTTTTTGTGAGACTGGAAAGTATTTTGTAAAATAAACAATAATTTATGCTTCATAATGGCCGGTAAACATTTTCATAACATGGTTGGATGGGTTTAAACAAAGGAGTCGGAGGCTATTTTTCACTAAATTCACTCGTACGCCGTGGACATTTGAGTGTAGGGTACCCCAGCACATTTGGTATCCTCGGAAAGCCGCGAATCTCCTCTATCCAATGGCAGTCTTCCCTTTTGAATGCCCACGTAAGTTCACCAATCACAGAGCTCTATCCAAGTGCATTCGGCGTAAACACTTGTTGCTAGGGAGCCCACGTGTAGTGGATACAGCGCTGTGATTGGTCCAGCCGCTCCGAAAGATCAACTTCCGGCTGACGCCATCTTCTAGCGTGGTCTTGGATTTGAATCGAAGCGACCAGTTATTCCTCGATTTCAGATGATTCAAGACATGTTTTACTCTCCAACAAAGTTTTAAATGGACCAAGGTTTAATATTTAAACATGGAAGCTGAGGCCACCGTCGCAGAAGCTTTTAATGGCATCGCTAAAGTCAATTTGGGAGCTGTTGTCGACAACTCCGAATGGTGTAACCTCATCGAGGAATATTTTGTGTTCAACGAGGAAACAGAGACGGTGGAATCTGACTCGAATGGAGAACCAGACATCCCAGATCCTCCTGAAACTCAGGACATGAATGAGGAAGAAGCTGAGGAAGAATCAGAACCTATTATTATTATTGACCACATGCAGGCAGTCCTGGACAAGGAACGGGAAAAGTAATCCAGATTTAGGTAAGTGTCGGTGCTCTACGGCCATGTTTTCTATCGTATGTGTTAACCAGTTGGGGGAGGCGATCTGAAAACTATGCTATGTACATCCCTGGAAATCAATCAAATCTATAATCCAATGCTGTTATGTGTGAGAGATATATTGTGTGTATATTTAAATGTTCTAAATTTGATCGGTAGAGGTTTTACCTCGCCTTGTGTTGTTCGTGCATGGGGACTCGGAAGCATCAAGTCGAGATCGGGGGAGTAAACTATTTACTTGGGATGTCTGATATTCCTTAATCGTGTTGTGTGGAATGTAGGGTTAAAAATGCATTACTTGTATCAACATGTCACTTTTGGGCAAATTGAAACCTAGGATTTTGTCCATTTCAGTTGTAACTGCCATTTGTTTAACAAAGGGTCGTGCATAGACCAGTTCACTGTGGAACAGCGCATCTCTCATCGGTCGGAACATGATCGAATCAATCGAGGTAATTTTAAATAATGTTTTTCTCTATTGCCTTTTCTTTGCCCATACATGCATGTATAATACTCAATCAGTATTTTAAGCTGTAGTTTGTTCAATTATGAGGACACGGATAAGACGGATAACTAATCAGATATGATAAATAATTATGTAGGAAAACTGTAGGGAATGTCTTGCTACTCCAGTAGGATTTAAGATTTGTGTTGGTGATATTTTGGTGGGTCACAACATCATTTTATATTTTGTTATACTGTCGTTTCAGATTAGCTCGATATGGCACTCTTAGGCGTTTTCAATACTGTTACTGACAACAGTGAACAATGCAGTCCAACAAAGAAGGGGCCCCAATGGAAGGGAGAACGAAAACACCCAAAGAGCCACTACAGGGTGTCTAACAAGCCTATTTGCAAAGCTACCTTTAAATTCCTTTACAAGTGAGTAATATCATGAATCTTGTTGTGCCCA
Organism: Sthenelais limicola; assembly: GCA_942159475.1. Taxonomy (NCBI): domain Eukaryota; kingdom Metazoa; phylum Annelida; class Polychaeta; order Phyllodocida; family Sigalionidae; genus Sthenelais; species Sthenelais limicola. The sequence continues at coordinate 60,475,468 of OW804097.1, read as the reverse complement.
TTAATACTGAACATTACATAGCTATTCATAATAACATGGATTCTTTACTAAGAATCATTATTTTGTATTCTCATTTACAATCCTGCATTATGTTTAATTTCTTCCTTTGCAAACTATTGAATTATTATTTTTCTATTTTCTCTTCTCTCTCTTCTCTTCTAGGATTAGCCAAAACAAGCTGAGTGCTGTACTAAAATCCTTCAGCCAGGATGGTCTGATCACTCGTCTACGACGTGGTGGTGGTCACCATGCTGTCAGGTCATTGCCAATAGATGACCTGAAGAACACAATCAACTTCATCACATCTTATGCCGAAATACATGCTCTTGTCTTGCCAGGCAGAGTAGCTTCACACCATAGAGACAACATCCTCATTCTCCCCTGCCATTCTACAAATGCCGAAGTTCATCGTCTTTACACACAAGTCATGCAAGAGACTGACAATAGGGCTGTTGCCTACTCCACTTTTGTTCAACTGTGGCACAGATATCTTCCTAAAATAGTCACAAGTCGTCCCATGACAGACCTCTGCTGGAAGTGCCAGCATAATAACAGAGACATTTCCTGTAGTAGTAATTTACCTGAAGTTGTGAAAGCTGCCAAGTTAAAGAAACAGCAAAAGCATTTAGACACTGTAGCAGACGAGAGAACTCTTTATCAGAAATTTTGTGCTGATGCCAAAGAAGCGTACAGAGACAATGGTGAACCCCCCCTTGGCAAACATGCCCCTTGCTCATGTGACATTCGAGTACATCTCAGTTTTGACTTGTTCTGTTCTGACCCCGAGGAAGGTAGGCCTGTTCGGTATTTGCATGGAAGGAATGCCTAGACAAGTTAATTACCTTATTGATGAGAGCCATTGCACCAGTAAGGGATCAAATGCAGTTATTTCTTATCTGAATCATTACTTTGAAAACTATTATTTAGATCTCAACTGTGATAATTGTAGTGGCCAAAACAAGAACAGGTATATTCTTGCATATTTGATGTGGCGTGTCCTTACTGGAAGGCACAGGTCTATTACTGTAATGATCTAATAGAATTTACACTTAACTTTTTGATTACTGGGCACACTAAGTTTGCCCCCGACTGGTGCTTTGGTCTCTTGAAAAAACAGTTTCGTCGGGACAACGTTTCTTCTCTTCAGCAATTACAAGCAAGTGTGCAGCGCAGTACGCCGGGGGGGGGGGGGGGGGGGGGGTCAACCAGGCCCAACTTGTAGGTGATGAAAGGGGTACTGTTTTTGTTTCATTGTACAACTGGCAGGCATTCCTGTCGCCTTTCTCCAAATCTTTTCCAGGTATCAAAGGGTATCATCGTTTTGAATTTTCAAGTGACAAACCTGGTATTATTTCTTTCAGGCCATTTGTAGGCCCTGTAAATAGTGGTACATTTAATGCTTACTGTTGCTGTGGGTGATGTCCCTCAGGACAACCCACCCATTGTACCTTCTCCTGGACTGTCTGCATACAGACAGTGGTATCTTTTTAATTCTATTCGTGATTTTTGTACCGAAGAAACCAAAGACATAATGTGCCCCAAACCAACTGTACCGGAAGAAGGGCCAGGGAGGGGGGGGGAGATTGCTACATTATACAGGCTCCCGCAGTCGCCCCAGTAAGAGGTAGAGGGAGGGGAAGAGGAAGGGGTAGAGGTAGAGGAAGGGGTAGAGGAAGGGGAAGGGACAGGGAATCTTCTTCGGATGAATCATTACAATTAGGTGGTGAAGAATCTTCTGAGGAGGAGGAGGAGGAGGAGGTTGTAGGGGAGCCTCAAGCAAGAGGGAGAGGAAGGGGTAGAGGAACAGTTAGGGGAAGGGCAAGGGAATCTTCAGAATCTGCTTCTGATGGGGAGGTTGCACCTCCTCCAGCAAAGAGAGGTAGGCAGAGGGGCAGGGGAAATGTGCAGGAACGTCGGCCAGGAAGGGGTAGAGGTAAGGGAAAGGGTAGGGGAAAGGGTAGGGGCTGACTGCTTTTTATTACTGATTTTATTACTGGCTATTACTGTTGTACATTTTGTTTTGTTAGAATGAATTATAAAGGTGTTATCATGTATATATAATTGCAAACACTGCACAGAAGAATTTTGTACAAAATATTATGCTCATGTTATCAGGGTAATAAAATACAAAATATTGAATGAAATGCACTGCGTTTTTTATACATTGTGGCTCTAGTAGTTAATAATACTTGTTCAAAATCTGAGAATAATCTGATCATATAAACTGGTCATTTTGCATGACGGTGCACCTGACATAAATCCCACAAAAGTCGCCTTCAAATTTGTTTTGCCCCAATTTTACCCGATTTTCACCGCGCGATAAAATGAAAAGTTACAAAGTAAATGAACTGAATTTTGTATATGTTATGGCCCTAGTAAATAGTAATGTGTGCCCTAAATCTTATCGAAATCGGCTCATAACAAATGCCCGTAACCAAGGTCGGTGCGTCAAAGAAAAGTCCCATAACTTTGACCTTGAATATCTCAGTTTCCAGTACCTCCAGTAACCGCGTCGCTTAAATACTCACCGCAAATGTATAAATATACCCGATAGGCCTAAAATTAAGCTCTATACATCATTGGAAAGCTCTTTTCTTGTGCTTACCCATCCAATAGCTAACTCCAAAATCGATCTCGCCAACATGGGAACCTTTTTGATAGACGCCCAACATATTTGGTCATTTCCGCTGCCACAGAATGCCCTCTCAACATCCCTATATCGATATTTTAGTAGTAACAGTGTCTTCATAACATGAATAAAGGAGAAATGAATGCTTTTCCTTCCTCTGCCATTGTTGGCCCCTCTCATATCACTAGCAATGTTCAGCCTCTCTGCTCCACCCAAGGTTCATAGCTCAGCGGTTAGAGCACTGGCATACAGAGCAGAGGTTTGCTAGTTCGAGCCTAGGGTCCATCAGATCCACTGAGCCTTTTACTATTGGTTCCTATGGAAAATGATGACTTTTCAAAACATATTTTATAGTTCAAAATTATTCAGCCCTCCTGGTTTTTTATTCAGTTTGGGAGAAAAAATGTTGACTTTTCAAAACAAATTTGTATCAGATTCTTTTCAAACTGTAATATATACTGCCTGGGAGTATCTTCTTTGTCATAAAAGAAGAAAATATAGTTTTCACCATTTAGTTTTTTTGTGAGGGCATCATGAAATATATGAAATAGCAAAAATACAGATTTTTTTCAGTTAAATATAGTCAAAATTGTAATTAAATTACAAAATTGGTTCCAAATTCAATGTGTGTTTGTACAATGCATGTGGTATTCACCACTTATAGTTGTATTACTGTGATATCATCGCCCTGACCAGAGACAAGTACAGAGTTATTGATAATAGCTGAGTGGATTGCTGTATATGTTCAGTTGACTGATCTAGTGATCTTTGCATGGGGTTATAAATAGAGCATAAATGCCAGTGGACCCAGTGTGAGGACATTATATATAACAACAGCCTATTACCAATTGTTTACCTCACTTTGGAGTGATATCCCCACCAGTCACCTGGTTAGCTTCGGATTATATAAGATGTTGTTTTCTTGGGTAGTTTTATAGTTGTAATGGGTTGTATGATATGATAGTATTTGTGGGACTTGTGATTTTGATTAGGGTTTACAAAAGACGGCATATAATTACCAAGTAGCTAGTGTACTGTTGTCAAACTGGCTCACATTCACCAACCTCCAAGACTGTTGTTACTCTGACTTCCATACTTAATAACATGTATACAGAACACAATAACAAACATCTGTTTGAAATGTGGAACAGAATTCCATAAAACGTCACACTATGCTAATGAAGTTAACTGAGGTCATCAGCATATGTTGCGCCCTCATTTCCAATATATGACGTATGCTAACAAGTTGGAAATCCCTGTGAAATCTCTGGTTGAGAGACGATCCAATGTCCGTCCATTCGGTGCGCACCAAATGAATAATGGGCCACTTCTTTGGCTTATTACATGCTTTTAATGGGCTCGGAATTCTTAGATATTAAGGGACATGTTTGGGTTTCTCTTATACTTGGTGTATGTGGCCAAAGGAAAAAATGCGCAGATTTGCGCATGCATAGCTGGTAGTGCATTTTTAACATTCATACCTCAGATGGAACCCTGTTAAGATGTTTTGTTGTCACTGTTGTATTGTTGTTGCCTCCCATTCCCTCCCCCCCACCACTCTTCCCCCTCCCCTTTCCCCTCCCCCTTCCCCTCCCCCCCGCCCTTCTCCCCCCTCCCCCTTCCCTACCGCCTCCCCTCCCCCCACCCCATATTCCTCAAATGGAACCCTGTTAAGATGTTTTTTTGCCTCCCATTGCCTCTCCCCCTGCCCCCACAACGGACATTTCCTGAGTTCCTTTTGGTGGAAATATGGTGAAATATATCAATTCCCATCCCGTAGTGAAGCAATGACGTGCTGTGGTACCTGTCCATGATGCCATCCTTTGGGTGACCCAGAAACCTGGTGTAGGGGCACTGATAGGTTTGTTTTCAGGCAGCACTGGGGGCCCTGGATGGGGGTGCTCAATGTAAACCCATTTCTAACCCCTTTCCAACCCTAATTTGTTAATGAAACATAGTGGAATGGCTCGGCAACATTTTTGGCAATGTGTATGTGAAATATAATGGAGATCTGGCCAGCGGTTTCAGAGAAGATAGGGGTTTAAGGCTCAAAACGCTTATTTTATTAATATATAGATAGGAGGTGGGGGTAAAGGTATGGTACATAAATTGACCCTAAAATTTGATTTGTAATGATGATCGTGTCCAGAAACTAACCAGATTTAAATTGATATTATCACCCTCATATACTTCAAAAATGGATATCTAATGATATCGATCAGTGAACGGGACAGACAAAACCACTATATATCCATAGTCAGGTAATAGTTCCGGAACTCGCCACCACTGAACATCGCTCAAATAGGCTCGAGAACCCTTAAGCAGACTTTCCCTGAATCAAGGTAGTTGTTGAAGGTGGGGTAGAGTTATATATTGAAAGCATATGCAAACAAAAAAAGGGTCCATCAGATCCACTGAGCCAAATATTTCATACATGACAAACTAGGTCAAGTTACATGTTCAATATCTAGATCATCCACTCGATCCCTGGAAAGTGACCGAGATCTGATTTGACTACCTTAGACAAAAAAGCAAGGCCGTGAAATTGGCCCTTTAGTTCCCCAAATAACATCCTCTCGGTAGATCATTACATTTCAAAATTGCATTTTTTCTACAATCTACTAGATTATAAAGCCACGAAAATATCAGTGTATTCAGTATCTATATAGATTAGCTGTTGGGCAAAGTTCATTTGCCTTCAGAATCTACCCTGAACTCTTTAGGTCACCAGTCACCTCTGGTTTGTGAGACCAGTACCGTCAGAGAAAAAGAATCGAAGCCAATAACTGTATTTCTCCCAGCAAGCAGGAGGAGGAGGAGGTAAAGAGGAAGAATGAGTTGGAAGGGCGACGCTGTGCTGGATGGTGGGGTGTTGCTAAGGCCTGCCAGACATGAGGACTGTGAGGGAGTCATGGCCATACACAGGTAGGTCAAGTCTAGGCTCAGAGCTGAGGGAGTCCCTCCAAACTGAGGGAAAGCCTCTCGCTCTTAACCGCAAAATCCCTCTTTTTGTACATTTTAGGTGCCAATAAATGATATATAAAATGTTCAATTCAAATCTATACAATTCAATTCAAAATTTCATTATGATCCTATTAGGATGCCTACTCCAGTGTGGGGAAAGCCATTAGCTGTAGGCGTCCACTCACTGACATACCATCTTTCCCAGCAATACAATAATTCAAAGTACTTCAAACAAGCATTATACACGTAGGCACATACAATAAGGGTGGCCTAAAAGAACTGTGTTTTCACAGAAGGTAAATCAAGATCATATAATGGGGAGATAAAGATATGAAGAGCTCAAGCTCAAGAATTGATGTATTAAATAGTTAATATTTTTCACAGCATGTACCGTTTGAAATGACCTTGAAAACTAACATGATACTATAAGGTTGATACATTCTAATCAGATTGAGTATTCAAACTAGAGTGACAATGTCAGAGATAAGAAGAGAGTTATCTTTTTTAGGAGCGATATATTAGGGGGGGGGGGGGCACTTTATATGTGCAGACTCTGAAGGGGGAGGCATCTTTTTTTGCACAGACTCTGAACTAGAATGATGTAGGGGGTCATGCAATTGTGCACACACTTTCCAGTGGGAAGGGCAAGAAATTTTGCACAAGACTTTAAGGGTGTTCATATAATTGTTATGAGTAACATTGTATAACCTCATTATATTTATATCAATTATTAATTATCACCCATTTAGTACCATCATCATATTTCTAAAATCACGTATTATGCTTAACTACCCAGCACTGTGCAAGTCTATTAATTTCAGTCAGGCTATGTTCAGGATATGACATAACAGGGTAACGCCCCTGTCATGACGAAAAGTGACCCCCATCGAAAAGTGACCCATGGGTCAATTTTCGGCAATCGAAAAGTGACCCACCCCATCGAAAATCGACCCCCTCTCCTTTTCTAACTTAATGTTCTGAAATAATATATTACGATGCCTGATATTGTATATTAATTCAGTTGTTTGATAGATATTTTAACATTAAGTTTCTAGTGAGTATAATAACTTATAACATATACATAAATATGTAATGAGAAATAAATATCTGTAGTAACTGTAATTTCTACCATAACATCTATAGATGCTTCCTAGTTTTAAAATATAATATAATAATCTGGATACATAATACCTATTAATAGTAACAATTATCCTCCCTCACTTTCTACACGGTAAGGGCATTATTACAATAAGCCAGCCTATTATAACACCTAGGGTGATTGAATAGGTGTAACATTTAGCACGACAATATTCGGGAGCTAAAACATATTCCATGTTGCTATATTAGCTCCATGTAGCTCCATGATTGCTGACAAATGAACGCTCAATATGGTATAAAAGTTATGTCTATATATCTCTGCATTAATGGGTGGGTCATTTTTCGATGGGGTGGGTCACTTTTCGATTGCCGAAAAGTGACCCATGGGTCGATTTTCGACGTCCAAAATCGACCCACGGATCACTTTTCGACGGGGTCACTTTTCGATATCACACCCACTTCTACCCTCACATATCCTGGTGAGCATCTGTACGTTGCTATGATCATCAAACAGTTAGTTTACGCTTCTCTTGAAGACCAGATGTGTTTCCCAGTGTCTTCCATTATAACATCCTTATGACAGAATTACATCTTAAAGAGATAAACCATTGTCATATGCACTGTTGCAGGCGGGAGTTCAAGGAACTAATGCATGAAAAATAAGGAGTAACAATATTTTTTCCAAACTTTGTCTTGAGAAAGAACATGGTTGGGTAATGACGAAGCAATGAGAATCAAGCAAACGAAGCAAAAAGAATATATTTTTTTTATTTTAGGGACCACCAAAGTTTACTATTGAAGTCTATGGGGAAAATGGATATGTTTTTTCTTTTCGTTTTTTTTCATGTCATGTTAAGTCTCTGAGAATGGGGGACCCAGAGAAAAGATCTCAGGTTTTATCGACCTGATCCTTAGACCATTTGTGCCTGGGATCAAATCATATATCAAGGACACTACACATTTCCTGAATATGATAGCCAATGTAAGTGATCAACACCCAAATGCAATCATTGTAACTATGGACGTAACATCACTTGACACGAATATACCTAACTTAGAAGGTATGAAGGCAGTGAAAGATTTCCTCAATCGAAAACGTCCGGCCATAAAGAGACCCGGCTTTGGACCTTTGAATTCCAGTATTGTGGATCTACTAAAGATTGTTCTGGAGAAGAATAACTTCAGATTCAATGGAAAGGACTATGTACAGGTCGGTGGCACCGCCATGGGCACTAGAGTGGCCCCCACCTATGCAAACATCTTTATGGATTGGTTTGAGAGTATATATACGTTTATATGTATCACCAACAACCGGTATTGTATGGAAGATACATCGATGACATCTTCCTACTATGGGATGGCACGGCAACAGATCTCACCCTTTTCATAACACACTTGAACTCGGTACACCCAAAAATCCGCACATTGGAAACGATGTAAGGAATAGTATATAGAATAGCATAGTATACAGCCAGTTCTTCCGCATCAGAAGGATGTGCTCCCGTTTTGAGGATTTCGAACAACATTGTCTTTCAAAAGCTGGTCATTTCCTAGGGCTACCATTTAGACAACATTCTCAAGGCCTTCTCCAAGGTATTGAACATGCAAAGAGACACACTCCTTGAACCCAAGGACAAATCCCAAGCCTCAGGCAACAGTGAAAGCCCAATTGTGGCAATCATAACCTACCACCCAAGTTGTAATATTTTTGCAAAGGGCATCCAAGGCAACTGGGACATCTTGGGGAGATCTACCACCACCAGCCACTTGTTTTCAAGGAAACTCTCGGTGGCCAACCGTAGACCTAAACACTTTGGTGATGTAGACCTAAACACTTTGGTGATACACTCATACGAGCCAAATTGCCCTCCACCGAGGACAAACCATCTACACAAAATACACCTCAAACTCAACCGAGGGTATTTTGCAGGTGGAAAATCTGCTGCTACTGTCCAAAACTGGACAAGACAGGCAAAATTACATCGAATATCACCGGCCGAACCTACATCGGACGGCACAATGTAGACTGCAAAAGCAATAATCTAATCTATTGCATCAGCTGCAAAGTTTGCAAAATACAATACGTTGGCAAGACAAAATAACTGTTAAGCCAACAAATGTACCAGCACTTCAGGACAATATCCTTGCCTGATAGGCCGTTACATGACACCACGGTCTCTAGACATTTCAACTCCCCCAACCACACAGGGGAATCAGACGTGTCAATACATGTTTTGGAGTTTGTGCCCTTCAATAATGAAAGAGACATCTCAGATGACATTCGCAACGAATTGGAGTTAAAAACTATGTCCCCCAGTGGACATCATGGATGCGATCACTTGGAAGACAGTCCAAAAACTGGACTATCACTCATCAGGTCCCTAGAAGCTATCTAGCCACGTTGAAAGTTTTACATACAATTGATAGCATTAATTCTAGGGACCCTATAAGGGTGATTAGGGACTACGAAGTGAAAATTGTTGGGGGCTAGCCCCCCCGCCAGATATACCATTACAAGGTGATCACAATGTAGGAAAGTTGCCACCAAACTTGTCCATCCCAGATAGGCTATCATAAATGCTATGACTCCACAAAGATGGATTTTTCCAGATTTAAAACACAATTAATTGATATAAGTTTTGATTGCTGGGATTTCTTTCTTTATTTTCTTAAAAATGAAGATCGTGTGAATTTTTCATCCTTTTCAATACCCACACTGACATCAGTTTGATGCCAGTTGCCTGAGGAGCTATTATTAGCGAAACCATGTAGTGCCAAACCAGTGAAATTATCGTTGGGAAGAAGGAATTTTTTTTATTCTCTAATAAAGACTGCTACCCCCTGAAGGGGATCAGTGTAATACTTAGGGCGAATTTCCTTATTAACATCATTTGTTATTTATATCTGATGAGATTAATACAGCCTGGATACAATATCCAGGTAACAAGAGCACCCCTTGTTGATGCCGCTGTGGCATCACAAAGGGTACAAAAGAAGTCTTAGTAACCCACACCTGAAGAATGTGACGTTCTTCAGTTGCATGGTAGCATCAACAGGGGAAGGTTGTGCACTTGTTTCGTTCAAATAAAGAAAATGGATATGTTCTCAGTTTTTCCAATATTTCAGACAGATAAATAACATTTTTCTGTTGAAAATTCTTCTAAACATAGCTATTATACAGGTTTGCCGTCATGCATGAATTCAATTGAGGGGTGTCTCCGGCAGATGGGAGGTGTCCTTGGCCCTTGTGCTATTGCTTACAGTAGTGGTGGTAACAGAGAACAATACTGCAGTCTTCGATGAAGGAAGGCTGTCAGCTCTCTGCTATTCTAGTCATATTAAATGTTTACAGTGTTCTTGAATATGGCATGATGTATTACAATGGCGTTTCTCGAGTAATCAATACAGTATTACAGTATCATGAGCATTCATGTTATATTTGTATAAAGTAATCGTCATTCCATATTAAATTTGACCTGGCTAGGGTTTTAAATCTCTGTTTGTCGATGGTTAGATGGGCCATAGTTGGCAGTTTGTTCCAGGTATATGGGATCTTGTTGGCAATTGATTTTCTTATTTGCTCTGTTTTAGGGTGTATTTGCTTTAAAAATTTTCTGCCTTCTACGAAATTTCTAGTGTTAATTAAGCAGAGATCGATATTCGTTGGAACTTGTGCCATTCTATGGCCCATCTGTAGTAGATGCAGTCATCTACGATATTTGAGGGGAGGAGCCTCTTTTCCATGTGTAAATCTCTGTCACTTTCGCGAGCTGGTATTTGATAAATAATTTTTAGAATTCTGTTCTGGAGTATCTGTAGACGATGGAGATCAGTTGCTGTGTGCGACTCTAAAAGGATGTCAGCCTGGTCCAAAATTGGCAAAACCATGACCTTGTAAATCATTAGCAAAGTTGCTTTAGGCAATTTTTTGTTAAGTTTAGAAAATTGCCAGCATTTGTAATTCATGACATTTATTTGTTTGTTGGTTTGTTCTTTAAATTTTAGAGTCGCATCAACAATGGCCCCCAAATATTTATAAGTGTGTACATCCTCAAGCGTTTCTCCTCCTAGTGTTACAACGTGTTGCAGGAGGGAAGAAAGATTTTGAGCTTTCCATCTCGATCTGAGGATGGGCCTTGGGAACATCGTCTGCACCTTTGATTTTGTATAATTTAACGATATTTTGTATTTTTGACACCATTGACTCAATGAGTTTAGGTCACTTTGGAGTTTGTTGGTCGCCTCTAGTGCTGTTTGGGCATGACAATAGATGATAGTATTGTCAGCGAGCATTTGGATTTTGCATTGGTTGATGTAATTAGGGAGATCATTTATATAGAGGTTAAAGAGGACAGGTCCCAGGGTCGTTCCCTGGGGGACGCCACAGGTTACTAGTTGTTTATCTGAAAGCATTTTATTTACATTTACCTGTTGCTGCCTGCCTTGGAGATAATCCTGGAACCATTTCAGTTCCTTACCTTTGATTCCAAAAGTGCTTAGTTTAGTAATTAGATGTCCATGGTTCACAGTGTCAAAGGCCTTCCTCAGATCGAGATAGGCCGCCCTAACAGTGTCACCGTTGTTGAGCGCTTTGTATATCTCACAGAGGTACATGACTAGAGCGTCGTGTGTTGACTTTCCCACCCGAAATCCATATTGGTGTGTATACAGCGCGCCATTATCGTTAAGATGCTCTATTAATTGGCTATATACTACTTTTTCTAGGATCTTTGATGGCAATTGAATAGTAGAAATTGGTCGGTAGTTCCCTGGGTCGGTGTGCTCCCCTGCTTTATGTACAGGGGTAACCTTCGTTTTGTTCCACTCAGGGGGTACTTTCGATTCTGTCATAGTGAGTGTTAGTAGTTTCAGGAATTCAGGGAGTAGTGTCTTAAGTGCTAGCTTTAATAGCCAGGTTGGTACATTGTCTATTCCAGATGCCTTCGATGAAGGCATGGCATTTATAATTTTCTCTAGATTATGTAATTATTCTTTAAATTTCTGGCTTGGTGGTTTATTCTATGCCTCATTTGTTTGGCCTGTCCCATTAACGTCTTATCTTTAAGAGCCTTTGCATCTTTAAACAATCGATCCCTAGCTTTCATTTGAGCAAACAAGTCTCCTGTTATCCAGGGCTTCCTGGCTTTGACGTTTTGATAGTTTCTGACTGGGCAAAATTCATTAATAGTTGCAAGTATTTTGCTTAACATTATATCCCAGTGAATTTCTGGGTCTGTAGTGTCTAGTATGTTTGCCCAGTCATAGCTCCTGAGTTTGGTGACAAACTGGTTTTCTGTATAGTTTGTATATGAGTGACAGGTAAAACTTATCCTCTCATAGATCTCTTTGTCTTTTTTAAGTACAAGAAAAGTCGGATTATGGTTACTAATATTTACATCTATTACTCCTGCTGACTTAACTATCTTTGAATTTGTATAGATAAGGTCTATAGGTTTCGGTAGTATTTGTAATTCTGGTAGGGAGGTGTATTAGTTGTTTCAATGAGGCACTGTGTTCTATGGCTAATAACTGTGTCTTGGCTCTGGACGCTTTTCGGTAATCAACATTGAAGTCACCTAGCAAGTGTTTCTTCGTTTTCATTATTTAGGCTCAGAATTTCTTGGGCTACTCTTATTGCTGTGGGAAGGTCTCCATCAGGCGGTCGATAGAGATTATGGACTTTTATTTTCTTATAGTCATTTAGTTTTACTACTACCGTTTGGATTTCTACGTCAGGGGTACAGGTTGTTTGTGCATCATCGACCCAGGTCACTTCGAACTTATTTTTCACGTAAATTGCAAGGCCTCCTCCCATTCTCTTACCTCCCTGTCTATCAGATCTTAATAGTTTATAACCATCAATATTTACGAGTACATCGTATACTTTCTCGTTCAGCCAGGTCTCACATAGACAGATGATATCAAAATGTGTCTTATATAGAATTGCTTCAAGTTCACTTGCTTTATTCAGTAAACTTCTTATATTAAGGCTCATTATCTTGATACCTTTGAGGTCATTCAAGTTTTGGTTACTCTCGAGTGAAATTCTTAAATTTTAAAAATTGTTGTGCTCTTTGGCTCCACTCACTCTACGTGTATGGAGCTAAGAGGTGCGCTGCATGATTGCCCAGGTTAAAAACCAGCAGGTATTTAGTGGACGGATATCAGATTAGGTTCAGATATCTGTAACAATAAGGCACAACATGGTGTGTCAACTTAATTATGGTTTATTTTAACAGAGAATCTGCCACTTGACCTAGGGTTCTGTGGGGAACAGGTAGCCACAGTTAATTACTCTAACTCTAATATTGGGTATGTTTACGAGTTTTCAGATCTAGCTTGAAACTTAATATCTATGCGGATAACAATATCTGTTAGAATAGATTGTCTAGGTGTGACTTTTTTTGGGAGTCTCACTAACTATTTTTGTTTCTGACTAACAGATAAACAATCAATATAACGTAACGTACTAACGTAACTCAATGGACCAAGCCAATTTAGGGTAGGTTTACAAATGTTTGACCAACAGGTAAATGATCTAGACTTAAGTCTAGTTGGTTAAATGATGTATGTATAGTAGATACTGCGGTATGTTATTAGCTCTGCGCTATATCTTAATTTTGGGTTTGGGGTGTACTACCTTTTTAGACACTGGTTCCACTTTGACTAGCGGGATTATTTCACTACATGAGCATGTGGGTACTACTTCAGAAGTCATACAATTATTCATGTCACAGATAGCATGTGGGTACTACTTCAGAAATCATACAATTATTCATGGCACAGATAGATAGAGTATGGATAGGTATAGTCAAAGGCACAGATAGATAGAGTATGGATAGGCATAGTCAAACAATGCAATACCTAATTCAGTTTGCTGGAAAATAATTATGTCACGTTTCATAGCACATAACATATAAGTAGTAAATCACATCTCATGGTGTATATCACATTTCATAGTATGTAACATATCAGAGATAATACTGTAATGCAACTGTTATTTTTGGAATGGATTATAAGTTCGTGTTAGGAGATAGCGGAACTGACGTCTTCGATGAAGGCAGTCGGTTTAAGAAAGGCAGTACTTATCCGTTCATGGTTGTGTGACTTTACTCATCTATTCGCACGATGTGCTTTGCTATCTGTTTTGCCAATTTGTCGATACCAGTCTCTGTTAAGTGGCAGCCGTCGTCTGCAAGTTTCCAGTAGTGGTTGGCTTTAGATTGGCGAACGTTGTGGTGCACATAGTCATGGAGTGGGGGGGGGGGGGGTGCAAGGGGGTTGCTGTCGTTTTTGGCCACTATATTATGGTTGACCTGTGTGATCGTATTACAATAAGTATAATTACTTCAAAATACAAAATACAAAATACAGTGACATATTATAAAGAGACAGTAAAATATGACCAGATCAAATCCAGCATTTTATGTTTGGGTTATCAATTACAACCATATCCTGATGAGGAATCGATTAATTAATTTTGGATTTGTAAATTATTACACTTCAGCTATATTATTTTGCTCCAGGTAATTTCTAAATTCCAATCTGGTATCGAGCTTATGTGCCGCAGTAGGGAATGAGTTCCAGGCTGTTGAGGCCTTGAAGATGAAACTATTTTTGTAAAATAATGTTTTTGGTGTATTAATCCTTATATTTTTTCTATGTTTGGCATGACTTCTTGTAGTCAGTTGCCTTTTATCAATGTTGGTATCTGTTTGTGTGAGGTAGAAAGCAGCTTCCAACATGTGTCTATTGGCTCTATTTTCATTGTTTAGTATTCCCAATTCAATATAATTTGTCATCAACATTGGTTCTTTTTGTGTAATTTCAAGACATAGCGTATTGAAGAGTTTAAAAGTGTGTGTACTATAACTATAAGGTTGGGAAAAAGGTTAGCGCTTTCAACTCAGGCCTTCCCGGCCATATTTTACATTAACCTCTATATAACAGCTTACATTAACATATTCATCCTTTTTATATAACAATTTAAATAATGTTATAGGCCTTCAAATGAAATTTTAAAAAATAAAAGATTTCCAAATGATAATGTAGTTCTGTTGATTGGAAATAATATTATAACCTACATAAACACTTCATTCGAGCTAAGTCAACGAGGGTTGAAGTGTTCACGGCTGCGGTCATAAAAGCATAATTATCAATTATAAGAACTTAATTACCAATTAGCAGCAGCTTACCTGCAAAAAACCGTAATAAAGACAGTAATGGCTTCAATCTATTTATCAAACAGGATATGATATCAATCAATTAATTTAATGACCAACTTAACCAATTTAATACTGCCATATAAGTCATTGCACATACCGGTCCCTCCCCATTCTTAATCACCTCATTATGAGAATATTCCATTATAGAAATATCTATTTCATCCCATAATATGAACTAACGCAATGAAATAACTCTGTCATAATAGCAGGCAGTGCATGGGATGAAAGTTGATAAAACAACGTTGTGAAATATGCTTTAAAAATTTCTGGTACATTAGGACAGCTGATAAGTGTTTCTATATTTTAACCGATTGCACACAGCGCATGCTAAGTGCTGAGTGTCTATGTCTTTGTATTTTTTTAAAGCATCTGGTGGACGTCCGCTTAGTCGCAACTATAATATAATGACACAGAATAGGAAATGGCCTTGAACCACCTGAAAAGAGGTTTATTTTCACCATAAACACATACACTAATAGTAAAAAAAAGGTATGTGTGGACTGGTCAAGTGGGCGTTAGGAAGTGGCGTTAACAAATGTATTTTGGACATGGAATGGGGAGGGTCATTATGACGTGGCGTCGTTTGATTGGCATGTAATCTCACCACATATAAGCTGTAGAAATATAGGCTGGATCCTATAACGACTTCTGATCCCTATCTCCTATAATTGTCTTGTTTTATGCCTCCATAAGATTTCGCTCTCACTTTTTAAAATATATTATGCGAACATGACTCATTTATTGAAAGAAATGTTATCCGTACAGCTTCGATGTGCTCATGATTCAATTGCTCACCTGCTATGCACATTTTGTGTTACCTGTGGGGTCAGACCTATATTTTAGAACGCAAAATCACCTACTTCTGTGCAGTCATGTACGGTTATTTTACTACGGTTATCCTCACAAGTCTTTATTCTAAACAACTTAAGTTCATGCATCGCCACAAGCAATTCTTCCCAATGGTTAGCAGTTTCCCCACCGAAACATTATAATTAAAAGATTTGTGACTCATATATATGTGGTAATACTATTATCTTTAGTGGACTATATTATTATATATATATTATAGTCCATATCAGCCTCAGGTCCCATATGGCCGTCGTGTGAGCCATAGGACTGGGTTGGGCTCTCAGTGCAAATTATAATGGGGATGCATGCATATTGGCAGCATTCAAAAGAGAAATAAATCACAAATAAGGACTTTACAATTCATTCCATGATTTGGATGTGAGCAGACAATATAATTGATACATATCTTAGTTTCTATCAGTGAAAATGGAAAGTTTATTTATCGATTCTGAAGAATTCAATCCCACAGAATTAGCAACCAATATAGCATTTAGTGCCAATTAAAGTAATCTATATTATCGACCCATAGATGAAGATATTCCCGGTGAACCTTTCCCATGCCACTTCACAGCCACGCCCTTTGTGACGTCATAAAGGTAGCGCGACAAGATTATTCCACGCCCATCGTGACGTCGCACATAATTAAAACCCTTCATCTTCGATCCTGCGGAGGTGTATTTTCCTTGTGATTTTTTCTTCTATTTCGTCACAATGACTCAACCACTAAAAGCCTTTAGTAATTGACGGAAAACATTTTCCGTCAATTATTCCAATAATATTATGGTAATGACTGCTACTGGCAGGGTTCTAAATTAAAGTGACACATGCCACTGAGCTCCCGATTTGGGGAAAGTTTGCCTGAATTTCAACTATGTTCTAGATTAGTATATTTGTAATGTATACCCTGGAGCATTAATGTAGGAATTACATATATTGTGTGTATTTAAGAGTTTAAAACTCCAATTTCGTAGGGTGCTGGAGTCACCCTACCCAACTGCCAGACACAATTCGGTTGGTGAGGGGAAAGTCCCAGACACCTCTTATCTTAATGAGTTAAGTGATACCAGCTGGATGGGACAGGGTAGATATGTCACTATGTAACTCCTGCCTCGCTCCTAGTTCACCATGCACTGAGGGCACCACCTTATGGTCAAGTTACTTCTCTCTCAGATTTGAATTCCTCAATGGAATCTCTGCCACATTCTTCGTTAACAAATATCAATTAATCTAAGGAATATATAGAGTTGGTATTCCACACAAAAGTTCTTACTTGTGCAGGTAATCGAAAACTACAAACATATTTCTAAATGACATATAGTCAAACAGTGTCCATAGCCACTTTAAGCAGCTAAAGTTGATATATTATGCCAAGGGCCCACAGATATCTGCTTCCCATGAGCCCCAGTTGCCCAGTTGATATTCCTCGATGTTAAGAATAGAGATCCCCCGAGGAATGAAAAAGTTGATTTAATTGTAACAAAATGGTTATCTTGTTAGGAATGTGTATGATGGCATAGACTACCTACAGTGGACCTTCCACAACCATGTCACTGACCCTAACCGCTACTCTGTGGTGGCCGTGCTCGACGGAAACATTGTAAGTAAAGAATAATGATGTTGTAAGTAATACAGTAGCCACATCTTTTTGATTATTTAGATCTTTTAGCATTAAAAATTAATTATCACTTTTATTTCATAATTCCTGACAATAGAATGGTAGAAATCTGACAAAAATTAATTATCATAATTATTATCCGGCCTATATATTTATCCCATGTGTTATCACTGCGTCTTCGTGATTCACACCATACCAAAATTTAGAAACGGTAACACAATATGCGCGATTCAGTGCAAAAACACAGGGTATCTCATTTGTTTTGGTATATCTTTTTTCCTACAACATCTATTATTATCATCATTAATTTGCTGCCTATGGTGTATATCATGAGGATATATATTAAGGCCTTCCAGGAAGAACTGTGATGTCCCAGAAAGTCGAAGCCTATTTCCGACTATGTAACTGTATTTAAAATGGAAATAAAAACATGTATGATGTATCTGACAGGTGGGTTATCACTGCGCCGGCCTGATTGATGACAAGAAGTCAGTCGTTGGAGAGGCGGCCCGCGTATCTCCCCAGCAGCAGGGCAAACGCATCTTTGAAAAGGTATAGGTCCCCTGTTTGTTGGCTGTCTTTGTGTTTCTTTTGTATTTTTTAGAATTAGATTAGATTACAGTCTTCTTTATTTTTGTCTTGATCATCAACACCACAAATGTTGTGGTCTTCTCAAATAGAGGTCTACCAGGCCATGCCTACCTTATTTTCATATTGTTACATAACTACTATAGCTATACTCGACGGTGTATCGTTTATGTGCAAAAATGCTACACACTGTAACACATAATTTAGGATTGTAATTCTAACATAACCGTATTATTATTGCATAATTACAAAATTACAGATATGCCAGTGCAGCACATATTTTATTGACAAAGTTAAATTAAAAGTTTGTATCAATTGATTATTACACCAAGATTAATCACTTTAAATTATTATTTCTCAATTATACAATTTGAGATATATTTAAACACCTCCTTTACTACAATCTATCTTTTTTTTAAATTTGTGCCCATACTGCAACATACATATTTTGCCGCTGGAAACATGATGAAAATATTACTCATGTTAACTTCATACACACCTGTTATGTTTGATACATGGTTACTGTATTTTTTTCCGCTTTGTTGTTATAATATAATTATAGATGTAATTCTATTTCCATTCTTAATTACAATTTTGGTGGAAAAGAGTGAACACAATCTCTCAGATAACCCTCCTTCCAAATGAAGCGTTGCTTTCAACAATTATATATTATATATTGGTGAGACGTGTCTTCATTCAGTACCCTGTGGGTAGACACATGCTGACACAGTTAATGTAATTATAACTAATCACATTTATTGCTACATTTTGGTCAATACCTCCAAACTATTATTATATATTATGTTATCTAAATAATGAACATTTATAGTAGTATTTTAATAGTATATTATGGTAAAGGGGAATTGTACCGCTCTATATCGGGGGCGGAGGTCAGGTAATGGTTTCATGGAGAAACATAATAAATTCTATGTTGTTGGTATTTTTTTTTACACAAGCTTTCTGGTCCTTTATCAGGTGATGTGTAGTGTTTTTCTTTACCTTAGGTATACTTCAGTGTAGTGTAGTAAGCTTTAAAGGTACAGCTGTCCACAGTGAATAAGATAAAGGGTGTTGTAGCTGTTGCTGGTAAACGGGTTTTTAGTACTATTATTATTAAAACATTTATTTTCGCCATGACAGATGCAGAACTGGATTGTATCAACTGCCCGCAAAGCTTACCCACAGGTGGAGCGGGCGATGTGGACCAGTGCCAATGAGAAGGCTTCCAGGACGTCTGTTGCCAAGTCAATATTCACCAACATCTACCAAATGAGGGTCTGTCTGCCTATCACTCTCGTCAATTTTTTTTTTCATTAGAAATAAGGGTAACTTACTGATTGTCTGCCGCTAGGCTAAGCAAGAGTCTGTAAGAGAAAAGAGGGATAAGTGAAAGAGAAGGAAAGATGGAAGGAGAGAAAGGAAAGAGAGAGAAAGGGGAGAGATGGACGAGTTGAAACAGAGAAAAGAGAGGAGAGAGGAGTAAATAAATGATTGCTTTTTCAAAAAAACTGGTATTTAATTCTCGAATATTTCACAGGTGTGATACTTCTCAGTTATATGTTTTTCTTTTTATTGTATATTTTTTATTTCAAGTGTAATATGGCAATGCAATCTCAGTAAATAACCTAATCTATTTCTGGAAATGGGTGTCCCTCCTTCTATGGCAGCCATAGTAATAAAGTACGAATAAAGTATAAGTAAACAAACACACAGATAAATAAATGAATAATAATAAATAAATAATAATGAATAATAATAATTATAATAAATAAATAAATTTATATCTTCCCCTCTATGTATTCCAGTCCAGGGTATCATGTGACGCTAATGTGGAGGAGCTGAAGAGGACATGTGAAAGTGCCACCTTCCAGGAACTCAGCAAGCAGCTCAATGTGTCCGGCATACGAGCAGTTCCCCAGCGGGAGGCCATCCACCTGCTCACCCACCACATAGACTTCCCTTCCATGAACACTGACAAACTCTGTGTCAACTTTGAGCCTTGGGGCTTGTATAGGTCCACCTTTGTGAAGCTCATGAGCCACTCAAGGTTACATGTAACTGAGTGCTCCAAATCTGGTAAAGTCATGGCGATGAGTTTTGGTACAGTTATGAACATAACACTTGGGGTTAGGTACAGGTGTGACTTCTACTGCAGCCAGGAGGTTACAGACAGGCAACGACTGATGGCTGCTCATCTCTTGTATCAAATTAGGGAGATAGCAGAGTGTCAACTAGATTTTCCAGTCTCATTTTCTTTCCTATTTCCTCGTGACTGGCCTAAGGAAGGGTTGTCAGGAGTTCTGCAGAAGCTAGGGCTGAAGGCTACTAAAACACCAGAGAGCACTGGGTTTATTCTGGGCTATGAGTTCAAGGATGTACCAGAGGCTAAACTATGAATAGTATTTTGTTTTTGATTTTAAGCAACATTGATTTTATTTCACCCTACACAGTTCATACATATACGGTTCATCAACATAACCCTTGTTTCTACCTATTCTAGCAAGTGGGCTAAGCCTTCGTGACATTTTCTAGGCTTTAGTTTTCTCTATGAGATATATTAAGTCTGTATAGACATTTCCCTATGTTTTGCCCTCTTCTTTACCGACTAGTTTTATTTGGTGACTACTAAACACTGTGGTACATCTAGATCTTAAGTCATATAGGGCTGTTTTATGTCTACTTTTCCTTCATGAAATAATGTTTGACGGTGAATGAAGGCTTTACCTTGAGTATGATGATCCCATTAACAATGTTTGTACTGATGCTTCTTTGATTTATACCGAACATGATTTCTTGCTTTTTGATTTGAATACCATTCTAATTTTTTTCTATGATGCTTTTGTTGCTGATACCGATGTTTAGGTATCCGGTAGACCCTATAACCCATTTTTCTTTTATTCAACATTTTTACATTATAAGGATAAGGATAGATAGTGTTGGGACAATCCACAAGAAAATTACATATTATCGATACCATCAAAACGCAAGGACTTATTTAATACAGTCTTGTAAATTTGGTATATATGTGTTCATACGACTTAAAGTGGTACATACCGCAAATATGGGAACATTCCTACAATGAGATCTTGTGAATAAATCGCTTTGAAAAATTTCAATTTTGCGACTTTATTTTGTTTCAATTATTTACTCAGGCGTTGGTACAATTATATCAGTTTTATAAATTCAATTTTTATTTGTTTTTTTTACATAACTCCGGATGGACTTCCGCTGCTGCCTGAGTTCTGCAACCATAATTATGAATCATTTTCTGTAACAGATCACATAATTATGAGAGGACCGAACATTATTAATATAATTTGATATAAGAAGATGGGGGTCAGATCACCAGAAAACGTACAACCGGCAGCTCTACACAAATTATGTTGAATTGACATCCACATCATTTACAAAATAGAAAAAGCTTTCCTTGGAAAGAATTAAAGATTCTTAATACAGCAAAATACACATGCCATGGGAACGAGAACTTTGGGTGAACGCGGGTGCATCAATATTCAGAATGCCAACACCAAAGCAAAGAGTCAAACATTTCATAAATTTTTACTGTATTAAACTTTGTACTGAATGGAATTCTGAACTTCTAGTTGAGCTCAGAGCTATTGATGATTTCAACGAATTCAAGAAACGTTTCTCATTGTTATTCGTTAAAAGATCCTTCATATGTATGCTTACCCTTTGGAATGAACTGTCGGATGAGACACGGTTAATAAAGGACAGGGAAGGATTTAGGCAATATTTAAATAACAAATATATCTTGGAATATGACAAATATCTAAAGATTGAAGAATAAAATTATTATGTAGAAATGTCTGGCTCGAAGCGGAGCAGGTATTCCCAGAGATAGTGTTCTCCTTTGCTGGAATATATGGACATGGCACGCTACAACAGGCAACTATCACATCCCCAACAAAACCAATTGTATGAAATTATCAATTCGATATGATTAATATGGAATTAATTGCTCAGCTGGCATGTATACAAGGGAATCATCTTCCCCACCCTAGCAAGTAGAGTTCACAGAAGGACGAGATCTACAGTAACCCATTTTTATGGATATATGGTGGACGGCCTTCATCCAGGTGACAGATTGCTCAGAGAATGGGCACGTAAAATTGCCATGCAGGTTCTATAATAGGAATAACTTAATCAACTAATGACTGCATCAATATTAGAAATAGTTTAATTATTATCAAAGAGAACAAGGCAAATGCCTATTCTCTATATATCCTCTTCAGATGCTATTATTCATTGATGTCGATTGGTCAACTACCACCATCTGAGGATGCTTCAAGACGTATTAATTAACCAGATACCCACCTGCGTGATATATCAATTACTTATTCTGACACTTTGACCGATTTTATGAGCCGTTATACTGATGTGCTCTCTCTACTTGTCATCTGTACATTTGAGCCTCTAAGCCAACGAACAATTATTATTAATGGAACCAGATACCCACCTGCGTGATATAGCAATTACTTATTCTGACACTTTGACCGATTTTATGAGCCGTTATACTGATGTGCTCTCTCTACTTGTCATCTGTACTTTTGAGCCCCTAAGCCAATTAACAATTACAACTGGATCTACAAAGCTAAAAGAAAGTAAAGACGAAGGAAATTATAGAGGAAAGCAAACAAATCGAAGAACACAAGGTGTTAATTATATCTTCATTGACGAAGAGTATACTCTGATTTTTGTATTCAACATCCAGCAGCATATGTATATGAGGGTAAATTAAAGATTTAGATAAAAGTAGGCCTACTGAGAATATTGCTTGGAGAAATATGGACATTTATTGTGAAAATTATTATTATGCGTCGAAATTCTTTTATACACTCAAAGGAACACTAAACATAGACATTATTTGTCAGTTATTTAATAACACAGCGAGAAGAAATAGAGTCGTCTGAGAAGAAATGAAAATGAAAGAATTGTTATTTATTAAGCATAACCAGATTGATTTATTACATATTGTTCATTGGGCGGTCAGCAAGACCTGCACGTGAGCAGGTGACAGAACCCTATTCTGATTTTGTTGACTATGTATCTAAATTCAGAATAAAAGTATTATATATAATTATATTAACCTATGGAAATATACCAGATGAAATGTATGGCACGTTATATGTTATTGTGCCTGAGGTCTCATTGTTAAAAAACAGTGCTGATATATGAAAGTCTCTCGTAATTATTCCTTTCGTTGTTTTCAAGCTCCTATTGTACGTATCACTGATGTCACCAGGTAGCAGGGAAAGAGGGCTTGCGGGAGACCATTAGATCCTAAGGTGAAAATGATAATTAGATAAAAGGAGACATACACAGACACACACTCCATGTAATCAACTGGCGTCAGCCTTTGTAAGAGCAATATGAGGTAGGTTAATGAAGATAGTCGCGGAAATTAATTCTAATTAGGTTCTAATTCTAACCAACTAATCCTAACCAACAGGTAAGATAACTAGCAATACCTGTGTGACTGCATGCTGCTCTGGCCTTGCATACAAAACAGATTATATTACCATCTAAATTATACTTTCCAAATTATATGTGATCTAAGTAGCGTGATCTAAAGTAACATTTTTATCATTTCGATGGTTCCTCAGAGTGATTTTCCCTCAATTTTCCTCCATCCACCAAGAGTTCTATACATAGATTTCACATGACGTCACCCAGTAGGCTGGAGTATCACAGTGACCGCCATGTCCAGGGTCATCGCTACGCTGGCCGTCTATGGCGGGGGTATCAAAACAAAGTTGATAAACCCCACAAGGGTAGATACTTGGGTAATTATACACTATAGGCAGATTATCTAACCTATCATGAAGGTATTGTTGAGGCAGATTAAAACTGGAAAAGGTTAAAACAGCCAGAAAACGATATTTTCAAGTATCGCAGCATACATAGCCATCTAACTTGACCCCAAACATGGCGAGGGCCGTGACGTCAGTGAAATCTATGTATAGAACAGCATGGACCAAGTCAATTATGGTCCTCAACGTCCTTAGCTACCCTTCTGACAGAGTTTAAGGACAGCTAGAATTAATTTGCTCTCACAAACTTTTGTGGTATGCCTGGGGATATGCCAGATATGCATTTTGGCAAAAATTTAGATTCTAGATGTTTTTGAAATGATGATATCTTTAAAATGATTTATGTGGCATTCAAACTATACTCTAACTGTATTGAACTGTACTTTGTCTGGTAAAATTTGCTAATGACACTGAAGCTGTTAAATGTTGACCTTAAATGAACTGTTTGATACAGGTGCAAGTAGTAAGTAGAGGCTTAGAAGAGGCCGGTCAATGACTCAAGTGACTGTTTTTGCAGCCCATGGTTGTATATCCATAGATAATATTCCATCGTAATTGATTAGCAGACAAGGATATTGCATAGGAAATGGACCACCTACAGAAGCTGTCAAAGTTGGAAAAGATATATCAGCTGTCCCAATCCCGTTCTGATGACTTATAATGAAACATATTAGTCCTTTGCCATCACAATAGAATAAATGTGTAATACATTTAATAGTGATCAGTATGTTAATAGAAATAATAATGATACATGGTAATAAAACTGCTTGTTACTATTGGAATTGGAATTAATCTTATGTGATTTGTCTTATTTAGGAAAATCATGGAACGTATTATTGACATAGTCTTATGGATCGAATCTGAGATATAGAGACTTTTATGCCATTTAAGTGGGATTTAGTGATGGGTCAATTGTTGACCTTTGACCCCATTTTAGAAGAATGATGCATGCTGGGATTACTAAATTTGGCGATCCAGATAACCATGACATAGGCCATATAAAGAACCTTATTGGGCCTTCCTACCCCTAGATTTTCCATTATACAAAGGGTAATAACCAGTTATGGACCTCCAATTTTTGGTGTTTTCCCCACCATTTGACCTTCTATTTGGTGACCTTGACCTTGTCCAAGGTAAAACATTTTACAGGATTTGAAAGGTATTTAATAGAAGAATAATTGTTAAAAGTATCAACTAGGCTGCACAAATAACATCTGAGATAAAGAGACTTTCATGCCATTTAAGTAGGATTTAGTGACCAGTCAATCGCTAATCTTTGACCCCATTCTAGGAGAATGGTGCATGCTGGGAATCAGAGAGCCAGGTTGCCATGATATATCCAATAAAATAAACTAATTGGACATGCTTATACTTTTAATTAGGGTGGGTGGAGGAACTGTGACCAGGGTTGTAACTTATTTTGTAGCTGAATTTTGCGCTTTGACCTTGACTAAGTGACTTTGACCTTTATCAAGGTCACATATTTTTTGGTAAATGGAAGAAATCCAGCAGAAGTATACACAGATGTAATATGAGAGGAATCGTGAGAAAAGTTCAAGAGATGCAGAGGGAGACATTCATTTTTCAGGTGGTGCTCTGAGATGCATGCTCCTTGACCTTTGACCCTATTCCACAAGAACAATGCATGCTGGGACAATACAACTTGCATAATATATTAGTAACTATGACAGCCACTCCATGGAACATTAAAAATCATATGCTAGCTTCCTATATTTAGCTTGTAAAATAAAGTGGAACATGGTCATATTCTAAATTTCCAGTAATATTAGCAGTTTTTTATTCCATTTAGTGACCTTGACCTTGACCTATGACAAATGCATGACAACAGAATAAAAGTCTCCTTAGAAGCTAACTACATACCAAAAAGAAAGAAAATCGCTGTGTATTTCACAAAGCTACAGCAAGAAAAGTCATTTTTTCCCATTATCCTTATATTTTGGTGAACTTTGACTTTTGACCCCTGATAAAAGGTCAAACGGACACTTTTTAGACTGTAAGATCATCATATTTGGAATGTTCAGTATCTCAGCTTTCATTTGATATACAAAAACCTTGGTTGTACTACCTTTCACCAAAACCCCCCTTTTTCAAAACCCACCCCAAGACTATTACACAGTAAAGCTCAGAACTTTTCTTTGCAGATATATACTACTGGACGAGACGCAACTACAGACAGGCTACTTCCTGAGCCCCAAGAACATTGTACCCGATACATCGGTAAACACAGTAAGGAGAAAAATGCCATTTTATTTTAAACATCACTGTATAGAAATGGTCAATGATATCTTAGGACTTTTCCTTGGATTTGCGCCCATAATCTATACTTCATAAAAAAAATGTGGATACCTTAATGAGATTTCATTGATGTATATCAATGCTACAGTATACATGACATGACGCCTAAAGACATAATTCCCTCTCATGTAAATTGGCCCAGATTTACGCATACACCAGACTAGGCAGCTACCAAAACGAGGGTCCATCTCGCACAGTTGAGATCTCGCACTGTACTTTTTTTTTATTCTTCTTATGAAAGTTATTGATACTGTAATGTGTACGCACAAGGATGTACAGGATGTATTAATATCTCCTTTTTTTCCTTTTATCTTTGTTCTTTCCTTTACTTTACCGAATCCCGCCGTAAATTTCCGAAGCCCGTCCCCATGTTGTTTGTTTACAGCAAGCTACATCATAGGTTTATCCCTCATGCACTGGGGAAAACCCAGTCTGACCCATTACGTCACGTCATGCTTTGCTGGTCTTTGGTCATCTCCCCTGCCCCTCCCCTCACCCTTCAGCACCGTCCTCCTTCCCTCCCTCCCTCCCTCCGCTCTCTCTCTTTCTCTCTCTCTCTCTTTCTCTCTCCCCATACCGCTGTGCGTTTGGGCTTTGTTTTGTGGTGCAGGTTAGTTTGTACTGTGGATTTTAAAGTTCTCCTTATGCAATGTATTAATACTGTAATGCTTATCTGTGTGTGTTGGGGGGGGGGGTGCAAGTTTTTTTCCATGAAACCTCTTATATCTGTCATTCTCATCTCCTCTCCCTCTCTTCTCCTCACCTCCCCGCCCCCCCCCCCCTCTTTCTCCCTCTGTCTGTCTGTCCATCCCTCTCTCTCTGTCCCTCCCTCCCCTCCCTGTCTCTCTGTCCCTCCCTCCCCCTCCCTGTCTCTCTCTCTCTCTCCCTCCCTCCCCCTACCTCTCTCTGTCCCCCCCTCCCCCCTCTCTGTCCCCATCCCCTCTCTCTGTCCCTCCCCCTCTCTTTCTTTGTCCCTCCTTCCCCTCTCTTTCTCTGTCCCTCCCTCTCTCTGTCCCTCCCTCCCTCTCTCTCTGTCCCTCCCTCCCTCTCTCTGTCTCTCTCTCTCTCTCTCTCTCTCTCTGAATTTATGCATTCTTTTGACCTACTTATATAAAAACAGTGCTTTTGGACGCATGGACCAAGGCAAATACACTGTCCATCCCCTGTCTCTCTGTCCCTCCCTCCCCCTCCCTGTCTCTCTGTCCCTCCCTCCCCCTCCCTGTCTCTCTGTCCCTCCCTCCCCCTCCCTGTCTCTCTGTCCCTCCCTCCCCCTCTCTCTGTCTCTCTGTTCCTCCCTGCTCCTCTCTTTCTCTGTCCCTCCTTCCCCCTCCCCTCTCTGGGATTCAAACAACTTGCCACTACCGCAAAGTGGGTTGCTAAATTTTTTTTCAACCAACTATTTTTACGACCATCTTTTTTTTCAAACAACTTTTTTTTACAGCCAACTTTTTTTTCAAACAACTTTTTTACGACCAACTTTTTTTTCAAACAACTTTTTTATGACCAACTTTTTTTACGATTTTTTTTTGCGAAAGAACATACCTGTCCACACATTACTCATTATTATTAAGGAGGGGGAATAAAAGGGGAGGGAGAGCAAGGGTGGTAGTCGGGGAGGGGGAGGAGAAAATTGATGATAGATGTATAGGTGTATGTGGGGGGGGTTGCAATTTTTTTCCCATGAAACCCTCTTATATCAGTCATTCTCATCTCTCCTCTCCCTCTCTTCTCCTCCCCCTCTCTCTCTCTCTCTCCCTCCTACACCTTAGGCCTACTACCCTGACGTAGGCCCCCTGTGATTTTAGCCATTTTTGGCAATCAAATTAATATCTCCAATTTAAAATAAACGTCCAGTAAATTGTTGGATTCCTATAAGAAGTAGAAACACAACTGCCTCTACAATCCAAGTGCCGAAGGCACTTGTAAGTAGTTAATGTGTGGTATAATTGGTGAGCGGAGTCTGTGCATGACTGACCAACCAGAAGTTTGACCAGGTAGTCAAGGGTTAGCGTGGGACTTTTGAATCGAAGCTTTGGCAGAACGACTGACAGCATTGAGGTAGCAGCAAGGCCAGAACACGAGAGAAAAAAATGATTTTTTTGTGTTTCTATTTACATTTGGTTGTCATGTCCAAGGATTTGAAGCTAACATTATGACGTAAAGTTATATCAAATGGCTGTTATTTCTCATGATCTGTATTTAAACACACTCACTGATCAGATTTCACTCTGTTCCACGGCGTACAACGCCCGTTCATGATATAATGGGTTAGAACCTTGTAGTGTTTCTTCAAAAGCAATTATTCATCCTAGAAGAGTGAGGTGGATAGGTCAAGATATATGGGACACTCCCAGATAAACTGACTTTGAGATCACCACATTCTATAATTACCTGCATTTCGTGCCTACTGATATACAGTTTAATTTCCGTTTTTTTTTATACCAGGCACACCTTTCTGTGATACATGACAATTATGATGAAAGTACTTGTTTTCATCCTTTATTTATCCAGAGCATTACCGCGAGATTAATTTTGGTGTGGTGTCTTTCTCATTTTCAATAACACTGCCCACCACCCCAACCCCCAGCCCCCCTCCCCTCCTACGCTTTTGTTTTGGTGTCTAAATAATACACATGCCTTACTCCCTGTGTGAGGCATGTGTACAGCCAGTGGTTGACAGGGGAGTGTGTATAGGCAGTACAGTGGTAGCGGGAATGGCTCAACATTCAAATGTTCTGTGCATCTTTCTGGTGGCTAAACTGCAGTCTAGCATTGTTAATGTACAGTATACGCATCAATTCCTGTAGATGCTATTAAGGTGGATATCATTGCCGATTCCTATACAGTGAAGTTGAACAGTGGGCAATAAATGGCGACGCTCTTTCTATTGCGTTCTTCGATGTATCAGGTATGACGTAATTGATGCTCAGGAAGTATAGCCTGTCGGCTTTTTCATGGAAAATGCGGTAGTCATGTCTCGTTCAGGTGATTACATATGAGGGTTTTCACCTCGATACTTTTTTTTTTTTTATTTCATTTTCAGGCCACATACTGGCTTGTAGTCTTTGCTAATTTAGATGTTTTGGGATTATATAATAATGATACAAGAAAAGGTTTGGTGCAATGAGATGAGATGAGGTATTACGAGATGATCATAGCAGGTGTGATTAGTGTTTTCTGAAAAATAATACATTGTACACAGTGTATTCTGAAAATAATAAATAGGTAGAACTGACCGCAGTGCTGTCTGTCTGATTGTTCTTCACCGAGTTGGAGGCAGGAGGAATCCCAAGGTGCGGAGCGTAGCGTAGCACCGAGGGATTCCCCTCGCCGGAAACGAGGTTAGTTTTGAGATTTACTAAGATTTACGAGATTTACTAAGGTTAGTTCGAGATTTATTTGACCTCTCCCAAATGATTTTAAATGTGCTGGAATGGTTTTAATTACGGTAACTTGATGCGAGAGAAACACGGCAACGGAGTGGCGTCGTTCCAGTGGCGCTTGAGTTTATGACGGCCGTCGTTGACGCCGGGCGTGACGTTGACGACGCCATGACAACCCTGCCCTACTTTCCCACTAACCAATGAAAACGCAGAAGGATAAACTGGGTCATCTGTTTCTTCCCTAGGGAGGAATGAAACATGTTTCTTCCCGCTCACTCGCATATAACAAGCCTATACAAAGTCTATGGACCCTCTGTTCCAGAGGTGAAATAATATATTGATCGCACACATATTATGTCTGAGACATCGACATATTGATGTGATATACATACATTCATCTAAATAATAGGGTTTTCAACATTAACGTTACTGTATCCAGCATTGCCTGATGTTTGGAGGGAGGTTATCCGGGAGGTTATTTATTCCAGGGTCCAGCCCCCTTGGTAAAGGAAATTCGTTTTAAATAGATCATACTTAGGTAATTCCTGTTTTAGACATCAATGCGGTCCCCTGCATGACTTCCGTATAATTTGGAGAACAAAGGCTAGGTCTCTCTATAAACGGAATATATATGTTATTATGTAATCTGTAGAAGTACGTCGCCCCATAGGTGCCAATGCTCACTTTCTCATATACTTGGCTGAGAGGAGTTGTAACGTAGGTGATCCATACGGTCGTGTCACCGTAGCGCCGCCCGCCTACACCGCCTGATGTACGGTCAGCGCTACAAGGCCACCGTGCTCCCTGCGGTAGTCCCTGGAGGCCCCATCGTGGATTTCACGGTGGCTGCTAGAACCTGACCGTGGCCGATTCTACTTTCTTATCCTGTGGCTACTGCCGTCTTTGTGGCAAACAAAATTCGTTAGTCCCCAACGAGAAACTGGTATCTGGTATCTGCGTTGTGACACTGTATTTGTATAGCCGTAGGCATCCAATGCTCCCAACATACTCCTTGTCTTTCACTGAGAGGAAAGCCCTGATGGGAGCAAGTAAATATTTCGTTTTCGATAAATATGGAAGTATTTTAATGTATTATTCCATATATTTTTTCAACAAACATTCCCACTGTGTTTCTTTAATGTCACATTTCTTGAGCAATGAGCGCTAGTGTAGCTATTACAAATGGACTCAGTAATTTGTACAGGGATTAAAGCTGTATTCTCAGCTATTGCGATCAAAGAAATCTTACCAAAGGATTTATTAATATTCACCAGCAATTCCACCAATTTGTATTGATAATAAAGAAGTTAGCGATATTTCTTGATGGTCAATCACTAAAGTAAAATAGTTAAATAGTTAAATATACTCCTTAGGAAAACCTCAGATAATATAAATATATTATATTCAATACACGTTGTTGATATAATTTGGTAAGTGTATGTATTCATGCTCTAAACACCTCAGAAATTAAAACATTCTGAGGAATGATTCTTGTGGATGAAATATCATTTTATTGCGACTTGTGACTCATTTTTCTCAAACACATCGCAAATAATATTTCCATTAACGTGGGCCAGGTATCTATTTTGACTCTTTTATCATTTAGAAGAATAATGTCAGAGAAGGGTGGGGTAGGAGCATATTGGAGGATTGGCACCCCTGTAATATACCTTTACCAGGAATAATTATTCATCTACTCACTTTGTTACCTTTTATGGTACACCGTTGTAACACTATACTATAATATTACTGTAAAGCAAGAACAGGGCTTGATAACATCCCGCATGTCGGAGAAACGCCCCCTTGAATCAGTAAAATGTTTTTCTAATCTAATCTAATATCAGGGCGAGAGGGGAAATACGCTAACAGGCGCGATACCCTAGTCAATCTTTTTTAAATGTTTTTATTGGCCACATGTCTTCTCTCTTATGTCTTCTCTCTCATGTCTTCTCCCATATCGTCTCTCTCTCCCCTTCTCTTTCATGTTTTCTCTCTCCCAAGTCTTCTCTCACTCAATCGTCTCTGCCTGACTTCTCTTTCTGTCTCTTTTTCAGTTTTGTTGTTTATGACTCATTCCCTTGTGATACATCCCATATAATTTATTGTATTTTGTATGTTCATCATTAACAACATCACTATGATAATCAAAAAATTGTCATGGACGTATATTATAGTTATACAGACGACAGATACATGTGAGTTAATTATTAATTGAATATGAATCAATACATCTACTGAAGCATGGAATGTTCTTTCCCGTCACAACACTTATATAAATAGCAACAAAACAACCTTCACGCCGGCCTTTATATAGGGGGGACTGCTACCTCATGTCACATTGCCTGGATCTTAATGTAAACATTGAAGAAATGATGACATGATGTTGAATGTTGTTTTCTCTAAGTATGTATTTGATACAAGAGTTAATATACAAAAGAAAGGTAGTTGTTAATGACAATGATAAATCAATAAATATCAGTCCACGAAACGAAATTCACTTTTAGCCAAATAGTTTTGTATTATACATCCCGAATGAAGTTTTTTTTGAATGAAATATTACTAGTTTGATGTTAAATATTGTGAGTTTATATTAATAAGATCAATCAATAGGGGCCTGTTATATTAGAAATCCTCACTTAAAGTCATCCTCGCTAGGTTTTTGGGCAAGATAATTTATTATTAGATACACATTTCGTTCAGTTCCTGACAGGCAGTTTCCTAAGAAAAATCCAATTAATATAAAGATCCGAGATTGCAGCTACGCTCAATCGGAAACACAGATATCTTTGTACTTTATAAGCATCCACCCAGCCCCCTCCGCCCCCCCCCCCCCCCCACACACACACACTGTTTGTTGTGTCACTGGTATTGGAAGCATCCAACCACACTCTCCCAGCCAGGAAGGTGATGTACAGAAGGTATATAGAATTAGGAAAGTGACTCGCAAGGACACATTAAATATATCTACTCTTTAACCTGACACCATGAGGGAAATAGTACATGTACAGGCTGGCCAGTGCGGTAACCAGATTGGAGCCAAGGTGAGCGCACACTAATAATTGTTTCATTAGCATAACCTTTCTTTTGAATTGAATGGTTACGTATTTGTGAAAAGTTGAAAAATTGGTAAACGAAAAAAGCTTCTGGATATTATTCAGTTCTTCCAACCGTTGCCATTAAATATAGACAGGTGTGCTAGGCTGATAGGAAAAACTGACTGCATGAAATATAAAATATAAAAACGTGGATTTGAGATACCGTCATATTCTAAAATATGGGATCAGGCAGATGTGAACGATGTCAGCCTTTAGCCCATCTAATAAGTACTTTTATAGCTTTTTATGTGTGAGAAAGGAGTTACTGATATTTCTGGGTGAAAAATGCTATTATACAGTTGTAAAATATACTATATTGTCCCGAAAGACTGTACCAATGTTGCAATCTGTAGTTATGGAAAATACGGATTTATTTTTATTTTTTTGGTTTTAATCCTGCGCTCTCAGCTGTCATCGGTCGGAACCTAAATATTTTCTACTTTTCGTTTCATTTCCCATCCCATCTAAAAGTCATTTGACCAAAACGTTGCCGAATTTTGATCAGGTTTTTTTGCTGCCCTGTAGGTCTTCATATTTATTTCGGAGACACCCACAAAAATTCTCTCTTGTGGTGGCTTTATTTACTATTGTATTTCTCACCAGAAGCAATACTCAAACTGATTTCAAGGATGTTAAACTTCAGCAAATCACCAGGAAATCTTTGGGAAAAATACTATATAGCATTTTATGTTCTAAAGTCAGGTTATCGATATTTCTAGTCGGACAATCGTACTAAAATTTTAAAAGAAAACCTGCTTAGGGAGACTTCAGAGACACACAGGTATATTCAATACACTGTCTTGATATTTGGTACATGTATTAATACTACTATCTGCACTACACACCTCAAACCTGATAACATACTGACCAAGAGTTCCTGTGAAAAAGACATTTTTGCAACTTTAGACTCATGAATATCTGTGACACATGGCATGGTGTGTACATTTTCCGACGTCCTGCTCCATGTCCACAGTGCGCTGCTACCTACACAAACACTAAAAGAGACACAGACACCAATGACTGGTATAAATCTATTATGATGTTTTGTCACGCTCCACTAGGAACACATACAGAGCCATCACGAGACATCTGATCACACTGTGCTCACTCAGCTAATTCTAGCATAAGACCTGTTGTCATGGCACCCTGTAGTTGTACCAGCCTCCCTGAATAATTGAGCAACAATTCTGTACCAATTCAATAGCATACGAGTAGTGTTATTATATATAGAGAGAACTGGGAAGTCTTACTGGGTATATATTGTATTTATTTATTTATTTTATTTCGGAACAATATTACAATGGGATATTGTTATTCTCAATTGAACCTTAACGTTAATATAATATTATATTGTTGTTAAGACGTTAGTAAAAAGAAGGAACTAGAAACGGTTATCATAATCAGTAGTCCTAAAATTGGTAGCTGGGTACTAAAATATTTAAGTCAGTTAAGTGAGGAAATAAAAATAAAATTAAACTTTTTCATTCTAACCTGATTCCTAACACAAATGAACACAATTTAAGCCAGATTTGAGAGATGAATAAAACAATGACTCCCTCTTTGGGTAGATAAAAACAGGTAAAAACAGCTTCTGACACGCTTTACATAACAGTATAATTTAGAAAATCTATAAACCTTTCTTAATGAATACCAAGTCAGATAATATTTGAAATTGGAAAAAAAACTTCCCAAAGATATACTCTTAATACTTAGTATATATACTCTTTAATCACTGAGTCATCATTTTGTAACTACTGTTATGATAACTATAATAATGGTCAGCAAAGTATGATAATAGTATTTTATTGTATAATCTCTTGCTGAATATAATCTTTAAAGAAACGAAAGGATCTTTTTATAATCCTATATTACATAAGCGCCAATTAAGTCACAATTTGCCTTAACAACGTTTAGGTCTTCCAATGCGTTCATACCAGTACATGATCAATGCAATGTACTTGATCAATGTTACTAAAAGGTTCATATGGCATGCTTCAAGACATTGCTACATGATGATATAAATGGGTATAACGTAAATTACCTAATGTTAAGTTGGACGTACTGAATTATATCAAATACATCCCTTTTTATACTAGGGTAAAGAATATTTTGAGTACTTTGAGAGGGAAATCCATTTAATAATTGAGTAACGGTTCAATAATAACTCGATAACATACAAGCAGTCATACCAAATGGTACAAGTGGTACCGGTCTCTTATAGATTTGTCCATGACCTTTAATAATCTCCTTAGAAGAGAGTAATTACTATGTTTATTCATTAAAACAATATTTCCATTATGGTAACGGCCGGAGCAATTGGATCTTATCCAGAGGCCTGTTTACCATTTGTGTCTTCCTCCTACATGTATAATCTACCACAAAGAACGAATGTAGATAATATACATATCGAAAAAGGATATTACCATTGAAATTTCGCAGACGCCTCCACCTGTTACAAGTGGGTCACCGTAGGGTGCAGGATCCAGGAAATTCTGACCTCAAACAATTAAAGACTAGAAACTGTGCTGCATTTGACCCCAAAAAATGAACAAATTCGAAGATCAATATTTAACCAAATACCTTATTCTTGGAACAGGCTACCAACGGAGGCCCACAAAATATTAGATCCAACTGTCAAAGCAAAAACAAGTTATATATATGGAAAGATGATTATTTTATATAAACTAAATAAAAGTCAAGCACACAATTGTATGTTTTATATAGTCACAGAGGTACCATGTTGTTTAGAAAATATTATTATAGTATTTGAATTTGTAGCGAAGCTTCGACAGTCTATGACTGAGAAGCCATGTAACCTACACACGAAATAAAATTGTATGCAATTGAGGACACGGAAACCTCCCGAATGCGGGAGAGACTCCTTGTATGGCAGCTAGTCTGCAATAAAAGTCAATCAATCAATGTATTATATGTGTAAAACCTTGACAAAATAAAGTATTATTCAATTCAATTCAACTATGTATGAACAGAAAGAAGGAAATGATAATTGTGACCATATATAGTGGGTGAGGTCATCAGACAATGTACCGTTCACCTTCACAAATCCTCTCAAATAGTCCGAGTTTAAAATAAAAATGAGGTTCAAAATATACTCAGATATACTCCTTATTTACCATTTTGTCAGTTCAGTTTTAGTTTGTCAGCAGAATTTACTAAATATGTACACCTGTCGATTGTGCATTTTCTGACGATCTGACCCAAAGATGAACATATTACATTAATTCACGTTATGTTTAATTTAACTGTGTATACTACCTAACGACAGCAACAAAATACAGAGTAAAAAATAGTACAAAAAAAGACAAAGACGGCTTGTCTAGTTAATGGAAACATGAATAACACATGAATATTGACATGAAAATAAGTTTACAATACTAGTCTTTATGGACCGACAATTACTAGTAAAGCACCTGGATATACTCCATAGGATCACCTTAGAACACATTGTCTTAGAATTTGGAACATGTATCCTTAAAGCGCTAGAAACCCCAAATATGCATTTCCTACAAAGAGATCTTGTGAATAAAACGCTGAAAAATATCAATTCTGCGACCTATGACTAATTTTCCCGTGACATATCACATTTTATTCTAAGACACTTGAAATCATGGAAATGACCACATGTACATTTATCTTCTCTGTATTTGACTAGTTCTGGGAGGTGACCTCGGACGAGCATGGGATTGACCCGACAGGCACATACCATGGAGACTCGGACCTGCAACTGGAAAGGATCAATGTCTACTTCAATGAGGCTTCAGGTCTGTAGATTCAGCCCACTTAAGCAGCAATCATTGTTCTCTCATGGTGTCCTGTCATTGATTGACAAACACAATAGCCTATACCTCACCTACTGTATTAAAGGCTGCCAGAAACCATTACCTATATGAAATCCTATTGTGTGCTGCTTGTTATGTGCTACCCTACTATCCTTATCTCAAAAAGTCTAACATTTGACAACCTGATCATATATGCTTTCATCCTTCATTCATCCTATTTCACCACCATTTTGTGGTTATATAAATTATAATTCAGAGGCTAAATGTATTTAACTCTGACGACTTGAAAAGAGGAAATCACTTCCAAGTGTCACCAGAAAAAACGTAATGAATAAAAGAAAAATACGCGCCATCCTCTCATCAAACTGAGCATTAGAAGAATCTTGGTCAGTGTCATCCATCTCCGGGCCACCAAACCCCTCCGCAAACTTGCAATTTTTTTCTGTGGGTTTACTGTGCCTATTACCGGAGGTATTACAGTGACGAACTGAACGTTTCACCATTCTTTGAGTTTGAGTTTAAAATTGTACAATAATATGAGAGTACTGCTAGTTGAAGCGCGGAGGAGTTGCTCGCTTGCTGCCTGATCGATGAATGATTCTTTCTCACGACGGGAGCTACTACTCTTATATACCAGAGTGACTCTGTTCCTTGGTTACATAGACAAGGAGGTGTTTTCATTGGTTGAACTGCTCAGGCTGCTCGTGACTGCTCGGAACTGCTCCGGAAATCCCCAAATGATATGCGCGCCGAATCCTTATGGTTCTGCTTCCCATTACCTCAATAATCTACTTCCTCTTTCTCTTCCTTCACTCTCCCTCTCGTGCTCTCTGCCTCTTCTGGGGCAACTTCTAACAAATGTATGCCCACCATCCACTTCCCATAATTTGTACATAATTCATAACTGAGATCAACTTCCAAAATTCAATCAATCTATTTACCACATCAATCATATTTTATCTCCATATCAAAATTAAGTGGGTTTGTTTTTTTAAAAAACCCCGCAATTTATGGGAAAATACAATTTATGGGAAAAACAGTTTTTGCTGTACGAATATTCTCATGTGTAGCCTGGTCTTGTGTTCTCTGTGACGCATCACATATAGAAAATTAGTCGAGTTGCCCAGTCAAGAGTCAGCTGCTTACTATAGCTCTGACTGATGGAGAACGAAGTAGCATGTGCGTCGCCAACCAAGTAATGAGCCAAATTCCCTCTTGAACTGAAATGTATGCTTGTACACTCTCATGAGCCATATCGTGTAAATACAATGGGGCATCGGACATCGTTCCTTCATGGGCGTAGATTCTGCCCCTCGTAGTATAGAGGGCCAGCGTAAGCCACACAGCAAGCTAATCGTAATTTTGT
This sequence comes from Sthenelais limicola, assembly GCA_942159475.1. Lineage (NCBI taxonomy): Eukaryota > Metazoa > Annelida > Polychaeta > Phyllodocida > Sigalionidae > Sthenelais > Sthenelais limicola. The sequence goes on along the minus strand of OW804097.1, from coordinate 60,437,709 downwards.
CCCCGCGCCTCAGCGCCGCCAGACAAGCCCGGCATGGTCATGTGGGGTGGGGGAGGGGGTTCGTCATGCTGTGGTGATTATGAGAGGGGTTGGGGTGGTGGTTCTGTACTGACCCACGAAAATACTGCTTAAATATTTATTTGTTTATTCATTCATCAACTTTGGGAGGGCAAATGTATTATTCCCTTAAATATCATCATTTTGATTCGTCATTTCTTTTGATGTATTTCTTCCTTGTACCAGCTTCTGTAAAGAGAAAACCACAGGTATATATCAAATAATAATAGGTACTGTGTAAATGAAGATTGAAAAGCATTTATGCATAATACAGACCTACCAAAGGATGAGGGAGGTCCTCTCATATTATAGTTTGAAGTATAATTTCTCTAAATAGAATACCAAATACATTAGTCACGATTTCCCAGTTCATTTGTTGACGCTGGAATACAGATATAGGTGGTGGTCATAAGATTGTCTATTTCACCGCAGAAGATAAAAACGGGGCAATCTAAAACAATTCAAATGTTGTTTGACATGTATGCTTCTCTATATCGGTTCATAAGTAGTACCTTGAACAGCCTATGTTCGACAATTGACTTTAACTCTCCATCCAATTCATTCCAAATATGTTTACCTTCATAAGCAATCAAACGCTTATATCTTTCGGTATTGGGCTTTACAAGTGTTATGTTTGGGTCGTTCATTCTTTGAGACGGGAATCCGGGTACTTTGCAGGTGGCGCTGTGGTTGCGACAGCATCAACTCCCGCATAGGTGAATACAAAGGTGTTGCTAGGCTTGTTAAGCACTGTGCGCAATGTGTACATGGGCGTCGACGCACGGATTTTCGGAAGTGTTCTTGCTTGTGTTTAAAGTCAACGTTGATTTCTGAAGAAAGAAAATGTTGTGTGACTATCAAGAAGAACTGGGCACTGTAGCTGGATCAAGATATTGGCAGAAATTAGTGATTTTTGGTACTGATTGTCCCGAATCATAGCCAGGGGACCCTGACCGCCCTGGTCACCCAAATTAAATAATGACTGCCCCCGATATTTTAGCTCGCCGATTGACCAAGTTAGAAGGTGTAAATGCCGGTAAGAGTTGTGCAACCTGTAGGGCTAGGTGTGAGGCTATATGATGTATGAATGCAGGGCTCGCTACTCCCGATCTCCTTCCTTCTGCTTGCATATTGTAATAGCATTTTTTTTTTAAATTTATCATCTTTTTATTATAGAAAATACATTCATGTAAATTACTTCACGACGTACTAGGAAGTGTTATTGTTTCTCACCCGGTATACATGCAGAGACAAATTAATTCACAACAATTTGTTTTAAATCTGTGTAAAGGAGAACCAGACCACGATATATCCCGGAGATGTATTTATTTGATCAAATCAAAGAATCAGGGACAGACCTGTATTAAGAATTTCGGACAATCTAACGACGGAACTAGACTTTCCAACGAACAGGAAAGTCTTGTATTTACAATTATAATGGTCAATGATCATTTTGTGGATTAAGTCTTGGTAGGCTATTGATAAAACCCCTTTCTAGATTTCAATCTCTTACCTACCTTTTCGATTTTATTTGACCTCAACCATTTTTAATTTCTTGTAGGTCGAATTACCAAAATGAAAAAGCTTGACCACTGTAGCTGCTAGCGGGTAAGGTATGGAACCCTGCTAGCGCTACAACGTATCGCCAGCGCGGTAGTAGCCACACCTCAACGGTCACATAACCCACTTTTGGGCCTAGGCCCACAAACAAACCCTCCCGCGTGGTAGACTCAATGCATAAACAGTAGGAAATGTACCATTTTCCTGAGGCGGGGAAGTGATAAAAGGAAGCAAAATAAATTGAAGAAAGTTATGTTTAAGGTCTAAGAACATGTTGGAGGTATATATAAGTAATTCTCTAATAAATAAAAATAAAAAGTGTGTAGATGATACATACCAGGGCTTACCAAGAAATAGTACCATTGGCTTTTGGTGTCTCCTGCCCAGTCATTGAAGAAGCACTGAGGTTCAGTTGCATCGTTGGCTCCCTTAGCTTCTCCCTGCCGCCGCCACCCCCCCCCCCCCCCCCCCCCCCCCACTCATGGCCAGTGAGCCGTCGCGGTCCACCGCGCACAACAAGCTTGTCGTAAATTAGGCTTGTGGTGCTCCCGCGGAGCTCGTACTGCCCCACGCTGATCGTAGAATACACTACTACGATGAAATAGTGATATTTATACTATGGCAAACTGCTTATAAACGATCATTTATTAGAGTGTAGTGAATCCCATTTTGTACATATTCTGCTATGTATCTGTCTTTCAGGTGGGAAATACGTACCCAGAGCCGTCTTAGTCGACCTGGAGCCTGGCACCATGGACGCTGTGCGTTCTGGTCCATTCGGTCAAATTTTCCGGCCAGACAACTTTGTCTTTGGGCAATCAGGTGCGGGTAACAACTGGGCTAAAGGTCACTACACTGAGGGGGCTGAGCTGGTAGACTCTGTACTAGACGTAGTGAGGAAGGAGTCAGAGGGATGTGACTGCCTCCAGGGCTTCCAGCTGACCCACTCACTTGGCGGTGGCACTGGCTCTGGCATGGGAACCTTGCTTATATCTAAGATCAGGGAAGAGTATCCAGATAGGATCATGAACACATTCTCAGTTGTGCCATCCCCGAAGGTGAGTGAAAAGGACATTGTTGTACACGTTTGGTTTCTGTTTAATCAGCATATTCATACACCCATAATGTGTTGAAGAATGTAATAGGCTCACATTGCACTAATCTTTTTAGTTGGATCGCTGATCTTCCGCTTAGAGTAGTTATACATGTAAATCATTAATAAAGAGAAGTATTAAAGGTAGGCCTATCAGAGTCCAGGGGATAGATTTAGTGGTTACTTAGTTAGTTTTCAGAGCAATGCGTATATAAATGAGCTAGTATATAAAATGATTAATTGTGATGTCAGATATCTCTGAACCTTCCACATTAATTCCAGGTGTCAGATACTGTTGTGGAGCCATACAATGCAACACTCTCTGTTCATCAGCTGGTGGAGAACACGGATGAGACATACTGCATTGATAATGAAGCCCTGTATGACATCTGCTTCAGAACCCTGAAGCTCACCACACCCACCTATGGAGACCTGAACCATCTTGTCTCTGCCACTATGTCAGGGGTCACAACTTGCCTCCGCTTCCCCGGCCAGTTGAATGCGGACCTGCGTAAACTGGCCGTCAACATGGTCCCCTTCCCCCGCCTTCACTTCTTCATGCCTGGCTTTGCTCCACTGACATCAAGAGGGAGCCAGCAGTACCGCACACTCTCTGTACCAGAGCTCACCCAGCAGATGTTTGATTCAAAGAACATGATGGCTGCCTGTGATCCGCGTCATGGCCGCTACCTCACTGTTGCAGCTATTTTCCGGGGAAGAATGTCCATGAAGGAAGTTGATGAGCAGATGCTGAATGTCCAGAACAAGAACAGCAGTTACTTTGTGGAGTGGATCCCCAATAATGTAAAGACTGCTGTGTGTGACATCCCACCACGCGGGCTGAAGATGTCTGGCACCTTTATTGGTAACAGCACCTCCATCCAGGAGCTGTTTAAGAGAGTGTCTGAGCAGTTCACTGCTATGTTCAGGCGTAAGGCTTTCCTCCATTGGTACACTGGTGAGGGTATGGATGAGATGGAGTTCACTGAGGCTGAGAGCAACATGAACGACTTGGTGTCTGAGTACCAGCAGTACCAGGATGCCACAGCTGAGGAGGAGGGAGATTTTGATGAGGATGAGGAAGATGAAGATGAAAGCAGATATGATCGTGAGCAGGGGAGACAAACGGAGCAATCCCAATACCGTAGATGAAGAACCTACTATCAGACTTCGTTCACATTGATATATTACAAACATATTCAACTTGTGACTCATTTTTCTCTAACACATCACATTTAATGAGAAATTATCTTTTTGTATGGATTGTTTGGCAACAATGCATCGTTCAGTAATATTTCCTGCCGCACATTTTGTCAATGCATTTTCTGTATTCCTAAACTATACTGATTAAAGATTTAGACGTTAAAATATAGATCTTGATTCGTGAATATTTAAAATAGATTGAAATGGATGTGCACAGACCACCCACTGTTTTCCAAAATTAAATAGTTGATTACATCATTCATACCAATTTTATTATGAGCCCTGCATCAGAAACCTTGTTCACCCCCTTTGAAGAAAAACTGCCAAAACAACACCATCATAAACAACCTTTCTGAAGTTGGTTTTGCCTTATGAATGATTATTTAAAAATACATTGTAACACACTTTCATATAGGACATGAGATTTTCAGAAAGACACCATATTTTTGGAACATTTGCTGCTTAGATCTCAGTAATAGTTATCCATACTATTGTAGCGATACTACACTCAATCCATACGATTCGCTCTCAACAATGAAACAACAAATAAAGGCAGAATGTCACACAATCTCCGGTTTATTCCACACAGAATGTCCGCAAGCAGCCACGAGCATTGGTCACTGGGGAGAGTGACCACGGTCCAACTCACACAAACATGCAACCGTACCTCTAGTGGGAAAGGGTTAAACTAACTCGTGGGTCCAGGTGGAACGCCAGGGCATGCAGAACTACTACACTAGTTCTTATCACTAGTTCTTATGTTTAACATTGATAACAATCAAATCATTTAAATAATTAGAGAGGTACATTATTGAGATCAAAAGCGACAGATAATAAAATCTCATTTTTATTTGACTTTTTAATGATTTCTCCGCCAAGTTAAAAGCAACTACACTGTAATGAAAAAGACATCAATTTAAGAGTAAGACCAATATCACTAAAAGTGTTTTTCGTTGTGCCCTGTATCACTGTTACCTCAGTGTATAATAGGGAGGGAGTGAGTGAGTGAGAAATATCGATCTTAGTAAGACTTCGTGACAGAAAAGGAAAAGAAGACTTAAGTATTAGCAATGATAGTATGTTTGTAGTTAAAGAGCAAGTTACTTGAGAACATTAAATACAATATTATAAGTTATTCCAATCCAGTATTTTAACATCAGTTTAAACCGTAGTTCATATCTACCTTCTACGTTGTACGTATGCCCTAAAATCAGGACGTTAACTGTGTTGCTCCCAACAGGTTCAGCTTGTGCAATGATACACTATATTATTCAATAATTTATTAAAATCAAAATATTTTTTTAAAAAGGACAAATCACCTGTAGAAGGGCAAGTCGCCCAAAAGCTAGTAACGAAATGATGTAACACATTCTACACAAACTTTATTATGTTCTCCATGAAACTTTCAACTTTCAGCCCTCCTCATCGATACACAGGAATAAAATCACCATTCTAACACTTGAATCAAAATAATGCCATGCGATATGATTCGGCACCACTGCAGTCAAATTCTAGATCTAGAATCTAGATCAGAAGTAGTCCAACAGGTGGACCAGAGTAGTAAGTGTAGCGCCCTAGTGTTGACTGCAGGAACTAGGGAGGCGCTGTGGAGGACTTTGCTGACTCACGTTGCCATGGAATGATGAGGCTCACCTTCATCTCCAGCGTCCCCCTCCTCCTCCTCCTCCCCCTCATGCACTCACGCATTTAATGGATACCTGTGATGGAGGATTGAGAGAGGAAGAGGAAGAAACGTCCACTCTGAAAGAGTCGTACAGGTATTGTCATCAGTTCTTTTTCAGTGATTTATTGATTTTGCTCATCAAAAAAATGAATTGCCAGGAAAGAACCGGTAGCTCAGACAGACTGTCTAAGTTGTCTGGTTCCTGTACTGGAGCTTTCTATGCTGCCTGAGGGACGGGGATTACCCAGGATGAATCATATTTATTATAACCATGAATTTTAGTCACGGGACAGATATGATATTAGCACACCTGATTTTGTATCATTGGAGAAGTGTTGCATACACATATTACTAGGAAAAAGGTATTAGCCCTTGTTTTTATCTGTTACATATTTAATAGTATTGCACTTAGAAATAGGAGTGTGCAAACATAAGGTGCTCAATAGGGGATTTGCATGTGGCACTGTGCATGTATGTTATGGTGCATGCTGGGATGGAATCAGCTCAAATCTGACATACACATTATTTAGCAACATTTCTACCGAAAAATGGAAGGACCTTTTCACCAATATCATAGCTTGTATAAATGATCTATAGATACAAACCATATACGATGGAAAATATTGGGACCTGGAGACATGTAAAACATGTTTACAAATATTTACATGAGACCACTGTTAAATATTCCATGCTGAACATACCATGTTTTCTATAGCTTTTGCACTGATATACAACTCCCATAATTCCATTCGAATCGAGATTCAAGATGGCGGCCATGTAAATCCCCTATTATATGCGGAGGCTATCACCTATCATTTGTATATACCAAACCATTCCACGCCTTCCTTTCCCGGCTCAAACCTCACTTTCTTCTGTCCGGTTTTTGGGTGGCAGTCCTGGCTCCTCGCAGCTGCTTATTTCCCCCCAAAAAACACTGGCTCTTGCCATCTTAGGCTATGGGCCCGGTAGGATGGGCATGGGGCTTACCATGAAAGTGGGAAGTTCCCCCCCCCCACCCATCCGGGCAACTTTTACCAGACCAGACCAGACCTATCATTTGGCTCAGGGTGTAAAAAAATGTAGAATACGCCCTTGCCAATCTTATCAATTAATCCAAACTTAAGACAAAAATGAGGTTCAACATTTAAATCGACCAGATTTAACCTACCAATACCAAATAATCCAGATGTACATAGTGTTTACCGTTTTTCAGTCTAATTTAGCATAATTTGTTAAATGTGTGGAGTTGCCCATTATACCTTTTCTGGCGTTCTGATCCATATAGCATCGTACCAATTATATATGGGTGAAATCACAAGAAAAGGTACAATACGCATTCACCAATCCTCTCACATAATCCAACCTAAAAACAAAAATGTATTTCAAAATAAAGTTCAACACAAAGGAACAGAACATTTAAATCAAAACAATAACAAACATACCTTAATATGTATCATGTGTCAGACAAATTTAGCCGAATTTACTAAATGTGTAGAGCTACCGATTGTATATTTTCTGACAACGGGACCCATTATATATAAATTTGAACAGGAGAAAATACAATAGAAAATGAGTGTATTATAGCAGTTTGAACAGGAGAAAATAGAATAAAAAATAAATGTACCTATAATAGTTAGAACATCACGAGTAAGAGGCTGCAGACAGAGAGACCTCTTGTGGAGAGAAGTGTAATGAAACACTTGGAAGCAAGAACTTATTCATTTAACGATAGAGGGTGTATGAGTGCGCACACAACCCCAGAAAACAGAAGCCTGATTCCGCCCTAAGGCATGCAGCCCCCCGCCCTGTATACAGAGATATGCTGAGATACCATTATATTTATAAAGATGAGATCGAGTGGATTTCGAAGATGTTAAAGGTATAGTAGGTATAAACACCTGCTCAAAACAGATAAAAACGGACTATAACATGCTGCTTAAAATTTGAACTCAAATAAAAACTACCTTTTTGAAGGTCACCAAGTGGAGGACCTGGTAAACTTCAGGTTATACCTGAAGGACACTTATATGAAACAGGAATAATGCAAATATTGATCTTATCCTGTACATCGTTGATATGAGGATTTATGTATTAAATCATTTGCGATTACATTTGATCTAAATCAGGCATGTAAGCCTTGTATACAGCTAGGAGAAAAAATTGTATTTGCAAATGAAAGTAACTTTTAAATTAAAAAAACTGATGTATAGAAGGAGGGGAGACAAGGTAATAATACTGGACAAATGATATTCGAGTTAATTTTGAAATATGTTACTTTTGCAGTTGATGGTGCTAGTACTGCTAGTACTTGATAGTACTATGGTGCTTTAATAATTAATTAGATAAGTGTAGAATCTGTGAAAACAAGGAAAGATCTCGATCTTAAAGCAATATCACTCAGATAAGCATCTACTAATAGTTATCTTAATGAAACCAAAAAGAGCTTAACAAGGCACCCTTGGAAGAACTATGTTCACAAAGAAAGAGAGGACCTTTTTCTATATTATGTAACTGCATTACAAATCAGAAATAAAAACATCAATATATTATATAAAGAACATGGTTAAGAGAATCCAAAAAGCCAATACAAACAATGTGTCACCAGTTTAGTTTTCATTTTAAGGAGCCCTGAAATAAATAGAGAGAATGGAATGTGATGCCAGTAATACAAAATTTATCGGACTTGATTTGTCAATCAAGTCCAATAATTTTTTTATTACGACGGTTAGTTCCTTTCTATATTAATTTTATTCCATATTTATTATTATACAGGTTAACTAAAAAGTTGATTGATGAAGTGTGAATATTGCATGAGTTGCATAGCAACAAGTGCAATATTCTAAACGACTGAAACCAATGAGTTAGTTAACAGATTTAGTATATATGCTTTCAATCATAGAAAAAAATCGAGACAATAATTTGAATTTCAGCGGTATTCTTAGTAAAAAAAACTAATTGGTTACCATGCAACCCCACGTAAATCACTAGTGAAATACGCACTATGCGTAACTCACTGTAGATATGTTGTTTTCAGAGCAATGGGTGTATGATAAATGGGCATAAAACTTGATCAAATATCATGTGTAAACCTGAAAAAGTAGCTGACTCGATGAAAGATGTCTCAGAGACAGTGCAAACACCCATCAACTCTGCATGCCTATGGCTATGGATTTGTTGAAGTGCTTTCTGGAGACCTGAAGGTGCTTGTCTACATTGTTAATTTCATAGTTAGCCCACATAGAATTATGAAACTAACAACTTGAATAAGTGCTTTTGGATCCCCGTGAAGCACATCAACCAACTGCAAATATTACATTAGAGCTATTTTTAGACTACTATAGTAATGTATACATTGTCATCGTGAGCGTATGATACAACTATTTTTATTGTACTCCACTTATTACACCTCTCAAGAGGAATGCATGTATAAGTACCGTTCACTATAGAAGTCTATGGGAAAAGGACAATTTTTTTCCGTTTTTCCAGTATAAAAAAGGGAATATGTGAGGCGCTCCATCAAAAAGAGTCCCATGTCGGCAACTTTCATTTTGAGATATAGGGCTCCAAAGGTGGTATAGGACTTTTTCGGTCGAAAACTTTTTTTCCCGTAATATTAATCTTTATTATGTTTTTTTTGAGACTGGAAAATATTTTGTACCAAAAACAATTATTTACGCTTCATAACGGCCGGTAAACATTTTCCTAACATGGTTGGATGGGTTTAAACAAAGGAGCCGAAGGCTATTTTTCACTAAATTCACTCGTACGCCATGGACATTTGATCGTAGGGTACCCCAGCACATTTGGTATCCTCGGAAAGCCGCGAATCTCCTCTAGCCAATGGGATTCTTCCCTTTTGAATCGCCGCGTAAGTAAACCAATCACAGAGCTCTCTCCAAGTGCATTCGGCGTAAACAATGGTTGCTAGGGTCGTCAAGGGAGCCCACGAGGGGTTGATACAGCCCTGTGATTGGTCCAGCCGCTTTAAAAGATCAACTTCCGGCTGACGCCATCTTCTAGCGTGGTCTTGGATTTGAATCGAAGCGACCAGTTATTCCTCGATTCCAGACGATACAAGACGTGTTTTACTCTCCAACAAAGTTTTAAATGGACCAAGGTTTATTATTTAAACATGGAAGCTGAGGCCACCGTCGCAGACGCTCTTAATGGCATCGCTCGAGCCAATTTGGGAGGTGTTGTCGACAACGCCGAATGGCGTAACCTCATCGAAGAGTATTTTGTGTTCAACGAGGAAACAGAGACGGTGGAATCTGACTCAGATGGAGAACCAGACGTCCCTGATCAGCCTGAAACTCCGGAGACGAACGAAGAAGAAGTTGAGGAAGCATCAGAACCTATTCTTATTATTGATCACATGCAGGCAGTCGTGGACAAGGAACGGGAAAAGTGCTCCACGTTTCGGTAAGTGTTGGTGCTCTGCAGCCATCTTTTCTATCGTGTGTGTTGACATGCTGGGGGACGCGATCTGAAAACTATGCTATGTACATCCCTGGAAATCATTCCAAATCTATAATCCAATGCTGTTATATGTGCTAGATACCTTGTGGGTATATTTAGAGGTTCTAAAATTTAATTGGTGTATGTTTTAAGTCGCATGGTGTTGTTCGTGCGTGGGGAGTTTAAGGCCCTCGAGATCTGGGGAGTAGCTATTTACTTGGGACGTCTGAGATTCCTTACTCGTCTCGTATGGAATGTAGGGTTAAAAATACATTGTTTGTTTGTGTCATTATGGGCAAATTAAAATCTAGGATTTTGTCCATTTCAGATGTAACTGCCGATTGTTTAACGGCGGGCCATGCATAGACCAGTTCACTGTGGAACAGCGCATCTCTCATCGGTCGGAACATGACCAAATCCATCGAGGTAATTTCAAAATAATGTTTTTCTCTATTGCCTCATTGCCTATACATGCCTGTATAATACTCATTCAGTATTTTAATCAGTATTTTAAGCTGTAGCTTGTTAAATAATGAGGACACGTGCTACCCAATTACATAGGATAACTAATTACGTAGGATAACTGTAGGGACTCAGACTAAGATTGGTGTCGGTGATATTAGTCAGTCACAAATTCATTTTTACATTATTGTTATACTGTCGTTTCAGATGAGCTCGACATGGCACTCTTTGGCGTTTTCAATACTGTTACTGACAACAGTGATCGATGCAGTCCAACCAAGAAGGGGCGCCAGTGGAAGGGAGAGAGAAAACACCCAAAGAGCCACTACAGGATGCATAACAAGCCTATTTGCAAAGCTACCTTTAAATTCCTTTACAAGTGAGTGTTATCATGAATCTTGTGGTGCCCATTAATACTGAACATTAGATAGCTATTCATAATAACATGATTATTTGCTAAGAATCAATATTTTGGTATTGTCATTTTAAGATCCTGCATTATGTTCAATTTCTTCCTTTGTCAACGATTAAATTATTATTAATTATTTTTTCTATTTCTTTTCTCTCCCTTCACTTCTAGGATTAGCCAAAACTTGCTGACAGTTTTGCTAAAATCCTTCGCTGAGGATGGTCTGGTCACTCGTTCACGACAGGGTGGTGGTCACCGTGCTGTGAGGTCTTTGCCAATAGATGACCTGAAGAACACTATCAACTTCATCACATCTTATGCCGAAACACATGCTCTTGTCTTGCCAGGCAGAGTATCTTCTCACCACAGAGACGACATCTTAATTCTCCCCTGCCGTTCTACAAAAGCTGAAGTTCATCGTCTTTACACACAAGCCATGCAAGAGACTGGCAATAGGGCTGTTGCCTACTCCACTTTTGGTCATTTATGGCGCAAGTATCTTCCTAAAATAGTCACAAGTCGTCCCATGACAGACCTCTGCTGGGAGTGCCAGCGTAATAACAGAGACATTTCCTGTAGTAGTAATTTACCTGATGTTGTGAAAGCTGCCAAGTTAAAGAAACAGCAGAAACATTTAGACAGTGTAACCGCCGAAAGAACTCTTTATCAGAAATTTTGTGCTGATGCAAAAGAAGCGTACAGAGACAATGGTGAACCCCCCCTTGGCAAACATGCCCCTTGCTCATGTGACATTCGAGTACATCTCAGTTTTGACTTTGCACAACAAGTGCATTTACCTTCTTACCCGATGCAACCAGGTCCCCTTTATTTTCTCACCCCGAGGAAGGTAGGCCTGTTCGGTATTTGCATGGAAGGAATGCCTAGACAAGTTAACTACCTTATAGATGAGAGCCATTGCACCAGTAAGGGGTCAAATGCAGTTATTTCTTATCTGAATCATTACTTTGAAAACTATGGTCTGGGGGAGAAAGATTTAGATCTTAACTGTGACAATTGTAGTGGCCAGAACAAGAACCGGTATGTTTTGGCCTATTTGATGTGGCGTGTCCTTACTGGAAGGCACAGGTCTATTACACTTAACTTTTTGATTACTGGGCACACTAAGTTTGCCCCCGACTGGTGCTTTGGTCTCTTGAAAAAACAATTTCGTCGGGACAACGTTTCTTCTCTTCAGCAATTAAAAGCCAGTGTGCAGCGCAGTACGCCAGGGGGGGTCAACCAGGCCCAACTTGTAGGTGATGAAAGGGGTACTGTTTTTGTTCCATTGTACGACTGGCAGGCATTCCTGTCACCTTTCTCCAAATCTTTTCCAGGTATCAAAGGGTATCATCATTTTGAATTTTCTAGTGACAAACCTGGTGTTATTTCTTTCAGGCCATTTGTAGGCCCTGAAGATAGTGGTACTTTTAAAATGCTTACTGTTGATGTGGGTGATGTCCCTCAGGACAACCCACCCATTGTACCTTCTCCTGGACTGTCTGCATACAGACAGTGGTATCTTTTTAATTCTATTCGTGATTTTTGTACCGAAGAAACCAAAGACATTATGTGCCCCAAACCAACTGTACCTGAAGAAGGGCCAGGGAGCGGGGGGGATGGCTACATTGTACAGGCTCCTGCAGTCGCCCCAGTAAGAGGTAGAGGGAGGGGAAGTGGAAGGGCTAGAGGAAGAGGGAGGGGTAGAGGAAGGGGAAGGGGAAGGGGAAGGGACAGGGAATCTGCTTCTGATGAATCATTAGAATTAGGTGGTGATGAATCTTCTGAGGAGGAGGAGGAGGAGGAGGAACCTCAAGAGGAACCTCAAGCTAGGGGTAGGGGTAGGGGTAGGGGTAGGGGTAGAGGAACAGTAAGGGGAAGGGGCAGGGTAAGGGAATCTTCAGAATCTTCTTCGGATGGGGAGGTTGCACCTCCTCCAGCAAAGAGAGGTAGGGGGAGGGGGAGGGGAAATGTTCAGCAACGCCGGCCAGGGAGGGGTAGGGGTAGGGGTAGGGGTAGGGGTAGGGGCTGACTGCTATTTTATTGATTTTATTACTGATTTTATTACTGATTTTATTACTGGTGAATACTGTTGTACATTTTGTTTTGTTAGAATGAATAGGTGTGTTATCATGTATATATTGCAAGCACTGCACCGAAGAATTTTGTACAGAATTATTATACTCGTGTTAACAGGGTAATAAAATAAAAAATATTAAATGAAATGCACTGATTTTTTTATATATTGTGGCCCTACTAGTCTATAATACCTGCCCCAAATCTGAGAAAAATCCAATCATATGAACTGGTCATTTTGCATGACGACGCGTCCGACATAAATCCCACAAAAGTCTCCTAGAAATGTATTTTGCCCAAATTTCACCCAATTTTCATCGCGCGATAAAATGATAAGTTACTAAGTAAATGAACTGAATTTGGTATATGTTATGGCTATGGCAGTTAGTAAAGTGTGTCCCAAATTTCATAGAAATCGCTTGATAACAAATGCCCGTAACCAAGGATGGCGCGCCGAAGGTCACTCGCCGAACTTAAACAGGCTGTATCTCAGTTTCCGGCTCCTCCAGTAACCGCGTCCCTTAAATACTCACCGCAACCATAGAATTATACCCAATAGGCCTAAAATTAAGCTCTATACATCATTGGAAAGCTCTTTCCTGCTGCTTACCCATCCAATAGCTAACTCCAAAATCGATTTGGCCGACATGGGACTCATTTTGATGGAGCACGTCTCATATAATCTTTTCTTAAAAATCTATATGCATAGCTAATATATTGCTTTACCCTCACAAGCAAAAATAAGTGTAGTCATCAGGTTTTGTGAAAAAAATTATTCTGCTGAATTCGCATCCTAATGTGTTAAAATCTGGAATATTTGGGAAAGTGCTTCTATTATATATTGTGGTTGAAAAAAGTGATATTGCTGGTTGAACATTCATACTAAATTATATTAATAAGACTCATTAGGATGGCTTTAGAAACATAGATACCATTAGCCACCATTAGAAAAGTTCATTATCATACTATTCATTACATCGAGATAGATTTTACAGGACGCCAATACACTAGTCTACATATACCACTCATTATATACATGTATTCGTGAATTCCCAACAGTTCTTAGATTCCAATAGTACTATATTACAATTCAGTTTCATTAAGAATCATATTCCTGTACATTTCCCCATCCGACAGATGCTGTGATAATCGTTTTGTACTATGAGAAGGTATTTCAGGCCACCATGCAAGAAGTATATCTTTTATATTGATCTGTACATGTAGCTCCTTAGATGGCATTAACCTCCTGGAACCTAAAGGAAGGCCTGGATGGGTTATGCCTGCATCGACATGCACATCCTAGCCACGCAACTTTCTACTCAAGGTATCTCATATCCACTCCCACCTGCATGAGATGAGCTTCTCTAGATAAGTAAAGTACATATATCCGATAATTTAAACCAGAGGTAAGCTGAAATATGATATACAAATTTGAGTTCAGATCATGCGATCAAGAACTATGATAAGTATACGTGTCTAAACAATTTGAAATTGGACATTATATCAAAGTTTCCTATACATCGGCCATACACGTTGATAGATATTACTCGATGAATAACCCTGGGGTTGTTTTTACCAATAACCTGGGATAGGTATACAAGTTCGTATAAAACTTCTTGATATTTCGGAAAGAATATCACAGAAGTTTTTAACCACTTTAGGTCATTGTATATAAGAGCCACGGTCCAGAGGAGGTCAGTTTGGGTGAATTAGCTTGCACGTTTGGTGTAGAAGTCAAAATTTCGAAGCTCTCGTCCACAAAATCTACAAATCTGTCATCTCTAAAATGATTAATATCGACGTATGCCTTGCCAAGGTACATATTATGTGATGCATTCCTTCCGAATTAATGACATCATGGTATTATATTTCTTGAGAAGTCAAAGAAATAGTATAATGTAGCTAAATGTATCCTCCGAGGACCTCCGAAATACAAAGATATAGTTCATACACACTCCTAATAATTGATACATGTATTTATTTTACGCTAAACACCTAAAAAATGGAAACATTCCTACAAAGATATCTTGTGCAAACTAACATTTGAAAAATATCAATTTTTGCGATATAACTCTTACTTTTCCTGTAGCATATCACATACACATTTTGATAATTATATGTAGTCATGTTTAACAAACATTTTTTAAAGGGAACATTAAGGAAACTTCAACCTATAGAAAAGAATTTCTTCGCCTAATGCCCTGGAGAAACAAAAAGAAAGAACGAACAGAACACAGGTTTTAATTGACTGAGCCAAAGCACACGATATGATAGAAAAGGACACGTAGAATCTGTTCCCTTTTCAACTAATATGTCTGGTAGCCAGGGGAGGTGTACATATGTCAGAGGCCGAGCCGAGGCCTAATAATGGTGAGACATATAGATCCAAGCTAAATAAAGCTAGGACAGTGTTGCTGACACGAACGCTGGCTGGTGTTTCATTGCTGAAGCCACTGCTGAAGCCATTCACAGACGAGTCTTTAGTATACATGGCTTCAACCTCAGCAACTGCTGCTGCTTCTGCTGCTGCTCCTTCCTCTGCAATCGCTATCCTCCCTCTGCCATCTGCCATGCACTGTGACTACAAGCAGATGGACTAGAGCAGATGGGATTACGCTGGTGGAGGTCCGGGGCTTGTTGTATAAGCTAAAGAAAAAAAGTTCCTTTACCTTTAGGAAGGTAAAGCAATGGATTTACAGCCTCATGTATATGTCCCAGGATGACTAGTGTAATCTCTGACCTTCTGGAACGGGTCTATCTCTGTCCCCACCTCTATGCCTGGGGCCTGTTGTATAAGCTAAGGAAAGGAATTCTTGAATTCTGAAAGAAAATTTGGATTTACAGCCCCATATATCCTAGGATGACTACTGTATGTAAACTCTGTACCCACCTCTACCTGTGGGGCCTGTTGTACATGTTATGGAAAGGATTTGTTTGTGGGAATTCCTTCACCTGTAGGAAGGGAAAAATTCATTCATACACGCAATTGCCCATTGTATGTATGGTGTGTATGGATTTGTATTCCTACCCACCGAAAGGAAGGGGGAAAAGTGTAGGAATTCCCATACACACCCAATAATTGTCATTTCCTTAGCTTATACAACAAGCCCCAGATGGACAAGATCAGATGGAATGAAGCAGATGGAGGTTTGCTACTGCTGTTTGTCCTGTCACTGCTACCGCTGCTTCTCTAACGGTTGCCTGCAAGGCAAAGAATTGGTAATGGAAATGGGAATGTTTGATTCAAAGCATATTCTAAACTGGTTACTGCAATAAAGGAGTTGCATGTCCGCCATCTTGAATCTCAATTCGCATGGAATTGGGATCTCGATTCGTATGGGAGTTGTATGTCAGTGTAAAAGCTATTGAAAGCATGTAATGTTCAGCATGGAATACAGGCCTTCATCTTTCCCATCATGCATTTGGTATCATAAATCATTTTCATGAGCTATGATATTTGTTAAAATATCCTTGCCATAAGAACTTTGCTAAATTTGTACATCGGATTTGTACGTCAGATTTGACATGAAGCCATCCCAGCATGCACTGTAATAGACATGTGCAGTAATGCGCAGTGAGACATCCGAATCCCCTATTTAGGGATCGGTTCAATATTGCTATCAAGGCCTTGCTTATCGTCTCCGAGCTAGAGTGATCAACATTTGATAGCTTTCACGGAGAAATATTGGCTGTACAAGCTTCTAGAATTCAGATCAGGATGATCTATGAGGAGCCACTCAAAAGTCTTGTCCAAAATATAAGGGTCAGATCGACATAAAATGTACAATCGGCAGGTATATATTTTAGTAAGGTCTGCTTAAAGCTGCATCCTCAACTATTACGACAAAACAAATCTTACCAAATTAAACTCATATCCTGATTTATACCACTGGTTTCATCAATATTCTTCTGCTGGTATATATGCTTATACAAGAATTTGAAGTCTAATCACCGAGAGAAAATTGCCGCCGATGAGCGATAATAAGTGAAGCCGTCGCATGAAAGGATTCGGACAGGTCCTCCATATAAAAATGAGGACATTTTAGAAACCCTTTAAATTGTTTAGCAAAAGCAACTGAACAAAATCCTCCAAAATGATGGTCAAATGACTTTTAGATGGGTTGGAAAAGAATGGAATAAGAAGTAGAAAATATTCCATTTTTGACCGACGTTAACTCAGAGTGCATTGGGCTCAAAAGTGAAAAATACTAGGTATATCGGAATATATTTGATATTATGTTAAATGAAAAGAAATCTTTTGAACCTCACTTTACCTTATATTAGGGTCAGTTGTGACGATTGGTGAAGGCAAATTGTTCATTTTCAGATGTCACGCCCTGGACCATGCAGTTCCAATGGTCACCTCTTTTTTTAAAGCTTTTGGGTTTTTTTTCCTTGAATGTTTGATGATAAGGCTTTCGGCAGTATCGTTCACGTTTCAGAAATCAATAAAATTCCAGCTACTTCTGAGGGTTATTCCTAGAACCTGTCATTCGAGGGGAATGCATTTCGAAAGGCATGCATTCAAAGGCCAGTACATCTACCTGTGTCACTTTCCCCTTTATCCCTGACCAGTGTCAAAGGTTTGTTCACTCTTAATTATTTCTCCACAAGCCCTAACAACCCTTTGCCAGCAGGGAGGAACTGGGCAACCCTTTGTAGATATGGATTCTACCTAAAATACCTAAGATGCACCGGGTAATACAAAAGTATCAATTACATTAAGCAGAGACAGCCTCAGTTCATAATTCACAATACGGAGCTATACGGTACAAAACTGTCACCATTATGATGAATAACAGACTCTCAATCAAGTCACCATATTGATCCGAATATTGCGAATTTGTGTAGATAAGTATATTACTTGATGATTCAAGATAATAAATGGGAATTTAATATTGTCTAGTTTGCGTAGACGTATGCAAGAGTCACACAAACATAAATCTGTACCTGAGGTACTGTTCAAACTGTTTTTATCCCACACGTTCCTTTTGATCAGATAGGAAGAAAGCAATTCTTGAAACCATAGAACAAAGACTTAACACTATCTTAATCACCATGACCTGGGCGTACTACCTATATTGCCATAGTCCTACCCATACATGTATATCATCCATATTCAGGTATGTACATGCATGTGTTTAAAAAACAAACAAATCCGCCATCTTCAGTAGAAGATAGAAAAGTTGATGGTAATACACTACACCTGGAGTTGCTATAGGAGCTGAAGTAAATAGCATGGTAAAACATAATGTACAATAGTAGATGGCAGCATACAACCTCAGGTCTGGACTGGAAGGCCGGTGTGATATCGAAAAGTGACCCCGTCGAAAAGTGACTCGTGGGTCGATTTTGGACGTCGAAAATCGACCCATGGGTCACTTTTCGGCAATCGAAAAGTGACCCACCCCATCGAAAAATGACCCACTCATTTATGCAGAGATATATAGACATAACTTTTATACCATATTGAGCGTTCATTTGTCAGCAATCATGAAGCTACATGGAGCTAATGTAACAACATGGAATGTGTTTTAGCTCCCGAATATTGTCGCGCTAAATGTTACACCTATTCAATCACCCTAGGTGTTATAATAGGCTGGCTTATTGTAATAATGCCCTCACCGTGTAGAAACTGAGGGAGGATAATTGTTACTATTAATAGGTATTATGTATCCAGATTATTTTATTAGATTTTAAAACTAGGAAGTGTCTATAGATGTTATGGTAGAAATTGCAGTTACAACGGATATTTATTTCTCATTACATTATTATGTATACGTTATAAGTTATTATACTCACTAGAAACTTTATGTTAAACTATCTATCAAACAACTGAATTAATATACAATATCAGGCATCGTAATATATTATTTCAGAACATTAAGTTAGAAAAGAAGAGGGGGTCGATTTTCGATGGGGTGGGTCACTTTTCGATTGCCGAAAATCGACCCATGGGTCACTTTTCGATGGGGGTCACTTTTCGTCATGACACCGGCCATAGGAACTGAACCAAACAGCCTGGTAACACATCATGAAATAGATGGTAGTAGACTACCCCGGGAGTGACTGGAAGACCGGCCATAGGAGCTGAACCAAACAGCCTGGTAACACATCGTTCAATAGATGGTAGTAGACTACCCCAGGAGTGATTGGAAGACCGGCTATAGGAGCTGAACCAAACAGCCTGGTATAATATCATACAACAACCTGGTAAACCACTCAGCTTATAAGAAGGGGCCTTACTAAAAGTTGTGCCTTAACCCTTACGAAATCAATGGACCTGTGTTACCTTGATTACATTTCTGCTACCTATCACTAAGAAAAATCATCTAGAAAAGATTCAAACCATTCAAAACAAAGCCCTAAACATTGCACTTGGTTTACCACGGCTATATCCAACATCATTAGTGCATGAACAGACCAACTCTCTTCTCTTATGTCAGTACATGGAAGTTAACGTATTAAAGTTAATCCATTATAACGTTTACCACTATCAAGATCAGAAAATGTATACCCGACCGCCCCATGGTAATACCACAAGGTTCAATGGTATAGTGAAAAAGGAAGAACTGCCAAGATACGATCTGTATACAAACCATGTATTGCGGACCTGGGCTCTGGAACGACCTTCCTCCTGAAATAAGACAGGAATTAGATACCCTGGGATTTAACAGAAAGCTAAAAAAATCTACTTACATGATGGTCACGAGAACCGAGTACTACGATAAAAGATTATATTTAATGTACCTAAGAGAAATTCTTGCTATCTGACTTCCATATTTTTTCTCATACTTTTTCCCCATGTTAACTACGATCTCATCTCATTCCAACTCCTTCTACCATATCATATCCTAAATTTGATCTCATGTGATAGAATAATAATACCTGGATAAATAAAGGATAATAGATGGCAGTAAACTACCCTAAGAGTTAGAGAAAGACTAGCTACTGAACCGGAACTATATAAGTTGGTTGACATCATACAACAATAGATTGTAGTAGACTACCCCAGGAGTTGGTAGAAGACTTGTTCAATAGGATAGTAAAACATCATACAACAATAGATGGTAGTATACTACCTCGGGAGTTGATGCAAGACCTGCTACAAGATCTGAACTAAACAGGCTGCATGGTAAAACATAATACAACAATAGATGGTAGTATGCTACACCAGCAGTTGGTGCAAGACCTGTTAGGGGATCTAAGCTAAACAGCCTGGTAAAACATCATACCGTATAATAGATGGTAGTAAACGAGCCCAGCAGTTAGTGGGAGACCAGCTATGAGATCCTAACTAAATGGCATGGTAAAAATCAATACACCTGATACATAAATATGAAGAGGCCTATAATCGGCCTGGCATAGGGAGTTAACTACAATGTGAATCTGTCCACCAAATACAATAAAATATGTACCAATACCTCCAGCTACTCAAACTTGACCCAGCGGAGCAGCTGACACCATGAGCAGCAGATGGTGGGAGCAGATGGTGGGAGCAGATGGTGGGAGCAGCTGCTGCTGGTACTGTGTAGATTATGTTGGGCAGGCGTACGGAGGCGGGGTGAGCTGGATCGGGTGATCCTGTCCCTGTATGGAGAAACTACCATGAATGGCTCCAGCAGCAGCCAATACTAAACACCACAGTCGTCGGAACAACAACTAACCCCCTTTACTCTCTATACCCAGCTTCTGTACCTACCTTCCCACCTCCCCAACCTTCAACACAGGGAGATTTACACCCAGAGATCATAATTACTGACTGAAGAGGACAGGGAGGTGGCAAAATGGAGTAGAAATAAGGAGAAACGATTGCTTGGGAGCAGATTGCCTCGACGGCCGAGCTACTCGGGGATTTAGCAGTGGAGAGAGAGAGGAGACAAGATGTCATACGTACAATGCCTTTCCTCTCACTCTGCCCATCAGTACAAGTAAGTATGGGACAGGATTACTGGTTGGTACATGTAATATTGGACCTGTATTTGGTGTGGGTGAGAGGAGGAAGAGGTTGATATATGGTTGTTATTGGCTGTGCTATATGGATAACCTATTTATGGCTCGTGGCTAAAATGGTGGCAGCTCAATAGACATTAATAGTGCCTTCCCCCCATCATGTGATGTGGTTGTGTCTCAGGCTTTCCCGTACTGGAGGGTAATCTGAGGCAATACAAGTGAACCATTGCAGTAGATATATCACAAGATGTGGGCTTATTCATGAATAGACATTTGAGATGTCTCACAGATAAATCAGTCTAAATTCGCAAAAAATCATTCAAATGTCTTTTCCACAAGAACGTCATTTTTTGACAGTGTCAAAGTGTGTCAAATGTATCTATGCATTTTTAGGTGTATATATAACTAATTTACTAGTGATTGACCATCAAGAAATATAGGTTAAGTAATTTTTAATTTTGAAATATAATGATGATGGTAACAGTGAAACAATTATAAAGTACCAATAATCTATTTTCTAAAATAGTGAGTAGATTTTCAGTAAATAATAATAACGTAAACTTAAGTCAGTCCTTTAACCAGTTTGATTGGACAGCATCTAATCTATAAAGATCTGATTTTCCCAAATAGAGATGTTTTGAACATGGATCTTAAATGATTCGGGATCTGCTAGGTTGTGGGCCACCGTCTGGAGTCTATTACAAGAATAAGAAATCCGATTTAGCACTTACTTTTTTAATTGTTCGTTTTTTGGAGTTATTTATTTTAATACCTTTCCATCTTCTGCGAAGTTTTTGGTGTTTATCGAGCGTAAATCAATATTTCTTGGATTCTGTGCCAGACGATGACCCGCCTGTAACAGATGTATATGGATGAAATTGTGAGAAACTACAAGTGAACCATTGCAGATGAAATACTAGACCCAAGGAAGTTTAAGGAATACATTATGAACTATTCAATATGGTCAGATGACAACTTTATTGAATGAATAACCAGTCCTTTATATTAATGGAAGACAAACTGTAAATTGTGTTGTGATATATTCACTACAATAATACATTTTAAACTGACAAATTAGTATTAAATCACTTCGAGTCATTGACAAAGGTGATATTGTCTACTACTTAAAAACCTTCCATCTGCTGGAGAACTGCTTCTTGTATATGCAATTTTTATTTGAATAAACGTTTTGAAATTCATATTTCAATCTGGGTTTGCCCATTCCCTATTCCCATATACCTCCTTATATTAGCATATTGGCAGTTTGGGTTTTACACTCAGTCGTCGTATCAATAGTATCGGATTTGTATAACTTATGTTATTGTAGATGGTTTCCCACTAGTTCTGGGGGGGGGGGTAGGATACTACATTATTATACATTTTTAGTGGGTAAAATGGAATGCCATAAGCTACAGCATTGGCGCTCATACCGTTGCTAGACCTTATAATTCTGAAACAGAAATAAAATACATGAAATATCTGTGGAAATCTAGTACACCTAAATCCTGTCGTAAATGTTTACCACTTGGGGAAATGATGGAAAACGGTGGGATCCAGTGCCATGAAATTTGAGTGAGAGGTGTTGGAGCTCGCCATTCTGTCTCCGTACGATTATTGCTTGTTAAGGGCAGAGAGTACTATGTGTCGGTGGGTGATCTATGCTCCATCCATGTAATCTACCTCATATTGCATTCACTTCATTGTGAACACACCAGGCGTTATTTTTAGAGCATAAAGACCAGCTGGGGATCATATTTCCTTTACAATTGGATCCTGGTCAGGGCAAAGGTTTATGCAACAGCCAGACACAATGATAGATCTGGCAATAATCATAGGATAGTGTTTAGTTTCAGTGGAGCCCCAACGACTCCTTTTTAATTAAATGTTCTTAACGATTACAGCATCAAGTTTCAGAATTAGCCTACTAAACATTTTCATCTGGGAAGCCTGTTTGGGAGGCTACATCTAAATGACTTAGGAATGACTGTTTGAAATTGCTAATTACTCCTATATTTTTTATTATGAAAAGTATAAACGGTAAACTAGACAGGAACTAAAAGATTAGAAATCACTATCATAAATTGTTGATCCATGAGAGTTCTTAACAATTGCAGTATAATCTTCAAATCAAGTAATATAATGTATTATCAAGAAAAAATAGAAACACAAAATCGTGACGCATATGATCTGAAAGAGCAATGGAAATCCAAAACATGTTCATCGATGATAACCTGAACGATCTGTATAATTTCACAGAAGGTCAATTGACTAATTTGTCTGAAATTCTTTTTCCAAATTATATTATATCAGAAATAAGAGTATTACATACATACACATACAGTTAACCTTGACGGTATTCCAGGGCGTAGCTGGCCTTGACTATCAGCGGTGAACTGGGGTAAAAAGTGATGCCACGCTGCCTCTCTCTAATACCACCTTAATTGACTTTCCCTGGTCAGGAAATCCATCTCACTTCGCCTGCGATGGATCCCGCAAGATTTTGATATAGATCGGGATTGGTTTTCCTTCATGAATTCCCCGAAGTAAACTTTCGAAATACATAATATGATATATATCAATGTGGAAGTTTGGCAATGAAATACTATCCATGCGTGTTTAATGTGATATATTGTCATTAATCATATATATCCGTTTTTTATCGCAAAATCTGATCAATGATGAGGATACTCGAGAGGTTTTATCCTGATGGGTAGAAGACGACTGGGGTAATCCTGACTTAATGGACTTCTTGGGGCAGGAAAACAGACCCACTTTCCTGTGCCACTATTGACTGGAACAAAGGACAGCACGGGGTAGCTATATTATATCTGAGAGGGAACTACTCTACATAGCGAGCGAGATAGGGGGTAGAGACAGGGGAGACGAGAGAGCGGAGAAAGGGAGAGGGGATAGGGGGAGGAGGGAGAAAGAGAGAGGAGAGAGAGAGGAAGAGAGAGGATGGAAAGAGAGCGGGGAAAAAAGAAAGAGAGAGGGAGAGGGGGATGGAGAGGGAGAGGGAGAGAGAGAAAGAGAGAGATGGGAGTGAGACATGCATAGAGAGAGACAGAGGCATAGTGGGAGACAGAGGCATATGTGACCCGCCAAGCAGAAAGGTACCTTCCCGCGGGAGTTATAGTTCCTGGTATTCCCGCTAGGAGTCACATCATATTCATGACGTCACTGTCCCAAATGTTTATATTAGTAATTCTGAGAGGCAGGTAACACACTTTGAAAGTCTGTAACTTCACTAATTTTTGGAGTATCAACAAAATTCTTTCATTTTTATAATGCTCATTTCCCCTTCTGTACATCCCTGTCATTTTTTTAAAAAAACATTTTAATATTCATTTTTTGTACATGTGATGTGTCACAGAAAGTCACTTCCCCGTACCTATTTCAGATCATCTACTGAAAACTGACATAACTTTACAAAAAAAGCCCATATCTCGGCAAATTCTGGAAATTCTCAACTATTTTTTTTCGGTTATTGACTCAGGAGGACATGCAGATTCAGAATCTATAATAAACCCAAATTCGAAAATTGGCCCTGGAGTCCCCTTTCTGCTTGGCTGGTCACATATAGAGAAAGGGGAAGAGAGATAGGGTGGGAAGGAGGGAGCTAGAGAAGAGAGAGAGGCAATGACAGGGACAGGGAGAGACAGGGAGGGAGAAAGAGCATATTTTACATATTTATGGAAATGTCGTCTGCAATCATCACCAGCAGACGTCATTTGAAACAAAGGCCAAATACTGGAGAGTGGGAGTGGACACAGGAGGGACAAAAATAAAGAGTTTAGTGGTCTGGATTACCACTTCCCCCAATTCTCGTTGAAGGAATGTTGAACTAGTCTCAGATTTTGATACTGATTAGTCATATTACAATGCCATGTTATTATTGCCAAAATGCCATAAGGCATGTTATTATTAATATATTGGAAGTTGAAAAACAAATCTGCTGAACAACAAAACATGTATATATAAAGTGTTGTACACATTTAATTTGATTATATAACATTATTATATAATACTTTCGGCCTATACTTATAAATTTTCGGTGGAGCAACAGTTACACAGCAAATTTCCTTCGATATGCTAATTCGTTGGCTCACGTTAATCTTTACGCGAAAAAAGGGAGGAACCGACTCCCGAAGTTGGACTGAAATATATATACTGAACTTAAATGTTCATATTTGGAGGAAATGGTCACTGGGTTAAGTCGTCAGAAAATGTAAATTTGCCTTCAGAAACCGTTTCAAATAACCCAAATTTAAGACAGATAACATTTTAGAAATATTGATCAACATAACAGAACCAATTAATATGTGGAGCTGTCAATTGTACACATATTCTGACGATCTGACCCAAAGGTTGGTTTTATCATCAATTTAGTAATTTGTAAACCTCTGCTGAAAGCCCTATTTAACCACGGAAAGTCGTACACCTCTTGGAAGATTCAGAAATGAAAGAAAACATGAGAGAGAATAAATAAATTTCCTTGAGATACAGTGACGTTGATGCAGTGGCCATCAATTCAGTCCCCATTTCTCGTGACGCACGTGGAATTACGGGAACTGGCGTCCATGTTATTCCTGGAATTATTCATGTGATCACACAGCATGTCACAACACGGCGTCGACCCCGCTCTGTCCTGTTTGAGATATATAAGTTGCCGGTATCGCGTTTATGGACTCTTAGCGTAGAGGTTATGTTTCGGTCAGGACGTCAGAAAATGTACAATAGGGGATTTGCATACGTGTGCCACTGATAATGTGTGCTACAATGCATGCTGGGATATATTCAGTTCAAATATGACATACAAATGTTTAGCCATATATTTACGGAAAATTGCAAGAATAAATTAATAAACCATTTTTCAGCCTAATTTAGCAGAATTTGAAATTTGATTTAAAAAAAAAGTTCTGATCCATTTATAGGAAACCGAGCCTGACACTATAATCAGAGTACGTTATATATAATGTATTGAGCTCATGGTCTTTCATAGATTGGAAGTTGACTATCACCAATGATTCCCAAATTTTAGAGAGCGCTCTCGTTCAATTTCCTCATATTGTTGAAAGAATAGCTCTGCATATTTACAGGACGAAATTAAATGTCGACAATATGTCAACCAGGTGATATTGAATTCAATTGAAATATTCTCTATTTGTCTTGAGGTGGTAAATAGATACAAAGAGTCGTGAACATCTGAATAAATTTAGGTGTTCTAGTTCGTGCCCGAATTAAGGATGGCTTTCTTTGTTTACATATATTTAAGGTGTTCCGTAGAACTAGATCTTATAGATCTTCAGGAAGAAAGTAGCTGATAGAGCTTACACATGAAACAGATCTGAGACAGATGCTAAGATCTAAGTGAGAATGCTAAGATCTAAGAGTTCTGCTGAGATGTTTTTATTTTCAAAGGAAGGACCGACATGTGCTAGACTGTTCTTATTTTCTGGCGATGATTGTAGAGCAGCTGCTAAATATTTAGTGGCCCCATAGCGTTCTCCTTTAGCGACAAGAAGTTAGCTGGTTAACAATTATGCTAGATTAATATAGAATTAGGATGGCCAGAATGTATCGAGTTATTAAAGCAGTTATTTTATTTTAAATAATAACTATGCTCTCATGAGTTAAAGTTGATGTTAATGTTGAAACCCTCATTGTGTGTCCTTCTTGTATAAGACTATTAATAGGCCTATACATTTTCAAAGATTCGGAAGGAATTCATAGTTTCTGTAATGTAGATGTTGATAACACCTGATTATGCGATGTTTCAGCAAACATAGGTAGATAAAGCGATTTCTACAAACAAAACATAATTTCGATAATAATAGTGAAAGAAACTGACCGAATGAAATCAAGACTGTACTAATATATTGATATCACCGTGATGCCTTTAAAAGCTTATGCCTTAAGTCGTATGCCTTATGCCTATTACATCCTCTTTCATTCTGTATGATTGAGCCAACATAGTTCAATCAACATAATGGAGACATGGACCTTCTATTCCACTGCACGAATATTGCCTATCGCTGCGTGTGCATTGTGTATGAATACATTCAAGCGGTTTTATTCTTTTTAGGATTACTTTCTTTGGGAACCTGGATCCTCCCATAGTTCTAAATGAACCTTGAAAGTAATAGATTAATCCTATCCTAGACAGAGACAAATTTTGAACCCAGTACTTGTTACAAACTTAGTATTCTTGTAACCATTTGAGCTTGCTTAGTCTAAAAATACCCAGATATGCCCAGTGTTTATCCTGATTTAGCCCAATTCACTAAATGTGCAGAGCTGCCGATTGTACATTTTCTGAGGACCTGACCCAACTCGAGCGTTTTCATTTTTTTATTTTGTTTTAATTAGTTTATTGGTGGTAGGTTTCGCCACCAGGGCACCCCACCCCAATTGCCCTTAGTAGGCGAGGGGGGGGGGGTCATCATATTAGCTATGGATGATAAATTGAATTTTTGTCAGCAAATGCATGAGCCATGATAGTTAGTTTCTGTTGTAAAGATTTATAGTTCGAGGCGGTGAGGAGTGGGTGGGTGCCGTAAGGTGTATTTATCTTACATGTCATGATGTGATTGTTTGCTTAATATAATTTCTTTTTAGTGTAAATATTAGAGATGTACTATTCCTTAGATTTTTATCTAGTGAATTACAGTTTGGATCTATTTGGTAGCTCAGTGATTTTCGATCAGCCTCTGGAGCCGGTCTAAATGTTGCCAGAGTGTGTGTTCCATGCTGTCTAGTGTTATGAATATTCCTTTGGGTTTTTTTTATTGAAATCTTCGTCCCCATTAGTATAGCAAAAATGTCTGGATTCCTCATACATGCCCACTCTTCCTGATTACCTTTTCGTGAAGAGTTTCCTTACATGCTACTAAATGGTGGCTAAAGGCATAATGAAGCTTTCATTGGCTAATATAAAGGTCATAAGTTCAGCGGTCAATTGTCTACTTAGCAGGAGGTGGTTTCCTCCTGGGCAGTTAGATGTCTCACTATACCCCACATCAAAAGTGGCATTAACTGTCAGGCATCCAGGCCTTGCCCATGGCTCAGGTCGTCTCTCCCACCTTATTCCCTAGTTAATTTAATAAGCTTTTCATTTAGCATGGCATTTCCCTCTCTTGTGGAAACCGACGTTATTCTACATCAGAGATATTAGGTTTACTACTGGCCTTTACTAGTGGCTATAATGTCCATGTATTATACGCCCTCATATATAGACAGAGAGAGGAAGGCAGAGAGAGAGAGAGAGAGAGAGAGAGATGAAAGAAACAGAGAGGAGAGAGGAAAACAGGCAGAAAGAGGAGAGTGAGAAAGAGAGAGAGGGAGAGGGAGGGAGAGGGGGAGAGAGAGGGGGGAGAAAGAGAGAGAGAGGGGGAGCTTGGCATGGTAAACGCCCATACATTTTATTTCGGCGGCCCGTCGAAATCCCTTGCGGTTAGTTCACTCATTATCGCCTCACCGACGATGCTTTCTTTCAGCTGCTTAGACCTAGAACTCCTGTGTAAACATATAACAGCAGCAACATATTGATAACCTCAGTCCTATTGGTCAAACAATGAGTAGATTAGGTCAGATTTTGTGTCGTAATTGCTGAGAATGTAGCTTTTTATCTTAATTCAGGACTGGATTATTTATTCATTTATTCAGGACAGGAAATGTAATGACATTTACCAATACATTATTGATTCCACCCTTTTCTGAATAATGGTAAGATAATAATAAGAAATGCGAGCAGTTATCTTCACTTAATACAAAATAGTGATTGACATAATAGCAATTACATAGTCATAGTCACATAATATATAACAATAACAATAATCGAGCAAAGTGCAATAATGATTGAAGTATAATAATGAAGAGGTGGTCAGATGAGATGAAATGGATGAGGATGTGAATAGCAGTTTGAACATTGGAGATTTTGCCAAGTAGGCGAAAATTATAGATTTTATCAAGTAGGCGACGAGGGAGCTATTGATGGCCACGTCAGATCTCCATGACCATCCTCCCACTCATTGAGTCGGTGGGTGTGTTGGTGGTCACCGGCTTTAAGATTGATTATAACGAGCCCCGATATAATAGCATTCCATACTACCAACCTGCCCACAGACAGTAATCCTTTAGTAATCCTTTTGTTATGTAACAGTACGTATTATTCATTATTGTCCAACCTAATCATAATTAGATTAATCATTAATTAACACTCATTTATTATTTTTAATTCCCGTCCCTCTCTGTGTCATAGAGGAAAAAGGAAATATGTTATATTCTGTTTCATCCCATGGCTCAGAGCAGGAAAAAAGGAAAAGGAATTGTTTATTAATACTCATGTATTATTACCATATTTCCAAAATCGTTAATTATGCTAATGGCATGGCATCAGCACTGTGTATGCTTACCATTCAGGATATGACTCTAGGCTACCCAATATTTTTGTATATCTATTATATTTATGTACCATAACCCTTATCAGACCCCCAATTAATATAGCTAGTGAGATTATTATCTTAAGTGTATCACCAATTTTGCACTTTGCATTATTCCTATACCCTACCAATAAATCACTTCTATCTCAGATTTCCAACAGCTCAGAACCATGATTGTCCTATTAGGGAGGAGAGAGTGTGTGAGACAGATAGTTAAAGGAGAGAGGGGAAGATCAATCAGCATTCATTACCAGACGTTCTATTTAATGATTGGGCATCGAATGCACAAGGATTAACTAGCTCCCACACAATTCAGGGCAGACCATTGCTATAATATCTGGGTCGGGTTTCTGAAAATGTACAATACGCCTGCACAAATCCTCTCAAATTTATGACCAAAATGAAGTTCGAAATACAATTCAAAATAAGCAAACACATCTTTTAGCCAAGGCAATATATACTCAGATATATCTAATATTACTAATTTTCATCATAATTCATCATAAGTTACTATGGTGTAGAACTGCCAATTGTACACCTTCTGTCACTCTGACCCATATTATGAAGCACCATGGATACCATATTCCTTCAGTGCCCTGAATGTAGCATTTCATTAGCGTATAGTACAGACATGAGGATGATACGCATGTCTTCCTCCTTCATCTATCGCATTTATACCATAGGTCAGCCCTCTTATAGCGCAGTAGCAGTGTGGTCAGGAAGCCAACTGTAATGCCCTACAATGCCCTGCCACGCATACAAATAGTATATGGGTCAGGGCATCAGAAAATGTATAATCGGCAGCTCTACACATTTAGCAATTTCTGTTAAATAAGGATGCAAATGATAAATACTATACACATTGGGTGCATTGCATTGTACATATATATTCGACTGTATGATAAACCAGTCAGTAAACCAGAGTCATCGTAACTCCCCCTACCCCGCCACCTTTGCAATGCACATATATACAAATATTTTCTCAGACTAATATGAGAGAACTCTTACCTGTCTAAATTACATGAGTTTGGAGCAAAGGACAACCCTCGTATCATAAAGCCCTCCTTCTTGTAAATTTACTACGGTGCTAGGACGCCTGTAAGACACGATCTTAGCGTAATTATATAGTGCAATTGGCCTATAATTTGGTAAATATTGCGTTGATTACAAAAATCAAGTCAGTCATTATGAATTCTATTTCGAATATCATTATTAAATTTGGGTTATTTGAGAGGATTAATTGCATGCTGAATTTTGTACTCAAATGCCTTAATAGATGTGTTGCTCTGATACATGGGAGCTTTTTTTAATACTACTTACCGGTATTAATGGGCTGGTTCTAACTTCTAATAGTACTAATACATTTTCAATAGACTACAAGGTTTGACAAAAGAATTAGTCTTCCTTTCCGATCTGAGTTAAGCATGGCCTTAAAACTAGGTTGCTTGTGCTCTGTGATAACTACAACTTTATCTGTTTTTGTTCTTTTGGATGTAAAAGTACACGTATTATACAAGCAATAATGTCCTGTCTTGATACATATAAATAACACAATTGACTGGGCTTAGTCTCTACCTTAAATGATTCAGTGGCTTTATACTCATCTAAGGTAGAGACTAAAATGATTAATAACATCCAATTTAAGTAATGACACCTGAATATCATGTTCTGACTATTGAAAGGCCATATTTATAGTCAATACATTTGCTTACATGTGATGCATCATTTATATGTATCAAGACAGGACATTATTGCTTGTATACATATCGATGGTCCCAGTTTGGTCATGTTTGTTATATAATATTATTAGTTGAGGTAGGATAAAACCCCTAAGTTTTAGCTTCGGTTTTATTTACGAGCTTTCGGGCTCACTGGTCGGTACATAAGAACTACATGAGATCCTAGATGCAATATGATGTACAGGGGTCATTACTGAATAGTTAATATTGATTACTTTGAAATTGGCTAAATTTATGTATATATAGAACTCATTTAATCGCCAGCCAATACTCCTTACGAATGCGGGTGCAACATTGCTCATTAACCCAGTTACAGACGATCTCATGAATATTGATGATAATTGGTCACGAGCACAGATAACAGATAAACTCCAGCTGACGCCAGCATCTCTCCCCATTGACGTCATCAGATCACGTTCTTGAGGAATTTGTCTCCAAGCTTTTACCAAGCTTTTCGCGATTTCGCCTTTTCCGGTTGTCCACAAACTATAAGACTCGGGGATAGTATACCGGCATGAACTGTAAGAGATGCGCTGAATACCAATTATATGTGATGTGTTACAGAAAAATGAGTCATAATTCACAGAATTGGTATTTATCAACGTGATTTATTCACAGGATCTCTTTGTAGGAATGTTCTTATTTTTGTGTCTTCTAACGCCGTGCGTCCAATAAATACACACACCCAGATTTCATACCAGTGTATTAAATATATTGTTGCGTTTCTACGGTCATCCTATGGTATATATTTAGCTACTTTACTGGTAATTCTCCACCCAGAAAAATCGCAAACTCTTTTTCAAGCATAGAAAAATGAACATGCAATATAGAAATATTTTGTCACAGACTAAAACGATTAATAACCTCCATTTCGGGCCTGTTAGTGCACTGTTTGTGCATAATCTCTCTGCTTCGCCTCCGGATTATGCACCAAACAGTGCACCAGTAGCCCCTCAATGTCGGTCATTAATCATTTAATAGACATCCATGAGAACGCCATGGCAATGGGATATCATCATCTGATCCATCCACCCACACCCATCCCTTGGCTCCAATCTCCCATGCACCCAATGCCTACATACATGACAATGCTCACCCTGTTGGGGATGCAGCAACCCTCCACCCCACCTCATATCAATCTGTACAAGTAGAAGAATTATGCCGACTATTTCTTTCTTTAGTATTAGATTAGACACATCAGCAGTGGGTGGAAGTCCATGGATATTCCTCACCGAATATACTACTGTGAGCCCATATCTCAATGACCTCAACTCTATTATAACTGACAATGTTACATATACGTGGCTTTTTGTAATATATTTGTATTGTCTAATTATTGTTGTATAAATATATCAAATTAAATCAAATAATATATAATTATGTATAAATGTATATTTATATATACACAAATATAATTTAATATTTGTATAGAGTAAATCTTTCGAAAGTGACAGTTGAGTTAGAATGAAATACACTGAACATTAGGCCTAATTAGATTTCCCCTTTCTTCAAAGAGGGAGCATGTTCAGTAGGATCCGTTTTGCTGTCTCTTCAGAGAATTCGATTTACGGTTGTCCGAGAATTCAATTCACCATTTGATATATCTACTATATTCCCCAATAGTCTGTGATGCTGTGGACTGACCGGGCCTAGACAAGGGTCACATCGATCTTCCTACATTACATTTCCCTATATATCCAAGTTTATAATTTCATTCATGTAAGTCTTGTTACAGTGGTGTGCTTTGGGACATCAGTGGAAGAACGATATTCATATTGATAGATGAGATTCCCCGCCCACATACCAATGTATGTTAGAAAATGTTCGTTAGAAAATGTACAATTCGCCTTCCCCAATCTTAAGATGAACATTAGATTCAAAGTACAGTTCAAAATAACCGAACAGATTTCCTTCTGAATTAACACATACCAAAATGTTATGTACTCAGCTATACCTTACATTGACCATTTTCAAACCTAATTTAGCAGAATTACTAAATGTGGGTAGAGCTGCCGATTGTGCATTTTCTGAGGACCTGTCCCATTATAGGCTAGTTCAAGGGCCACCCGTAATATGATAAAACCATAACAACGAGTCCTGAATACTTTCTCTATCTTTTCAGGCTAACCCATGATGTGAGCCTGGACAGTTTGAATGACCTTGATAATGACCCGAGCCTTTCCTCACCCGACTACAACCACCACCACCATCAACTATCCAAGAGCTGGACACACAATGGACCTAGCCACATTCCAGTGAACCACTTTGACAATGATTG
Source organism: Sthenelais limicola (assembly GCA_942159475.1). Lineage (NCBI taxonomy): Eukaryota > Metazoa > Annelida > Polychaeta > Phyllodocida > Sigalionidae > Sthenelais > Sthenelais limicola. Next base: position 60,404,299 of record OW804097.1, on the reverse strand, counting down.
CATCTCGCAAGTTAACGCTAACAACGTGAGGAACACCGAGGCTCACGGTCAGTCTACGTCATGGACGTCATCGTGTCGTAGTAACGAGACGTCGCAGTGCACGTCAGAATGTATTTCTGACTACATCCCTCAAACTCCCGCCCATGGAAACACAGCATGTGGGACTGAACATTATGCCACTTACAACAGATCGGAAAGTCTCGACAACCGAGATTTCAGACGAGACCGGAATCAAGCCAAAGTACACAATCTAATAGATAGTGAAGACATTACGACCCGACGTCGTCATCGGACGTCGTCACGCAACCGTTCATGCTATTCTCCGGAAGTCGTCCGTCGACAATACTCAACGCAGACTTCCGGGGAAGATGGAAGCGGGAGTGCGAGCGGAAGTGGACAGAATTTGAAGAACAACTTCCGTTCCTCGCCGCCACCACCTTCTGCGCCGCAGGCTCTCCACAAGGATTTTAACGCCCCCAGGCGACCGACATACACACCACAGAGTTCTGTAGAGGAGAGTGAAGGTTTTCGTGGCCGCCGCACGCCGCAGCACCAGTACAAATGCCCGGATGCAACTGGTACTACTTCCTGTCGGTCGTCCCCAGAGGAGGATGAGCCCAGAAGTTTCTACAGACAGGATAGTCGTAGCTCAGACAGCTGTGTTAGTGACGAGAATACCAGGAAACAATCCGAGGTAAGAACCATTCACACACTTATTTAGCTAGTGAAAAGGCATGAGGTTTTTTCAGGTCTGTTGACTCCAGCTATGTCTGAAATTCTATTCAGGCTCAACGTTTCCCTTTCTACCTATTTACTCCATATCGTTGAACTGAAATAAATCCGCTAATTACTTTATCATATCAATACCGTTCATTAGATTATATTTAAAAAATGTATTTGTCAAGGATGTATTTGGGGACGTCAAGATGTGTTGTTTGAAATTCTATGCAGGCCTGGCTCAGCGTTTTCCTTCCAACATATAACTGAACTGGATTTCCAACTGAAAAAAATAAGCTTACTACTTTACCATATCTATAGTGTTAGTACTCTGTACCATTATATTTGAGAAAGCACTGCTTGTTAGATTAGTTTAGAAAACTCTTTATTTGCCAATGTGTGACATGGAAAAAAATTGACAAATTGGTAGACAAGCCAGTTTCTTGATAAAGCCAGTTTATCCAGCTGTAACTTAATGTGAACAGATTTACTTATAAGACAAACGAAATCTACTAGTGTCAATATGAGTACATGTAGCCTACGAATTAGAGATGAAGAATGACAAAATTGGGATAAAAGAATCCCGATTCATGACTTAGAAATTTAAATTGTATTCTAAAACTTTAAGTAGTCATGGTCATTCATAGGTTTCTGGTGGCAGGTGCTTTCTGAATGCTTTATGGATAGCAAGTAGACATTCAAGCAACTATAAAAAAGTAATGTATCGACTGGTATCCAACAAAAAACTGCCATGCTGGGTTTGCTCTGGTATAATCAATAGTATACAACCAGCAGCAACCTTCCAACATGGCCATATCACAACTAAAAGTGAGTGAGAAAGCCTTGAACAAGGTACATTACTGAGAATGTAACACTAATGATTACAAACATGTAGTCAGGTTGTGTGTCCATTACCTCACCACCTCCATCAGACACTCACATTGAAGGTTATAATGGATTGCCAAGGTTCATTTGAGATATTAGCCACCTTTGGTTCTGACGTTTCCTCTTTTTATACAATTGTGGAAGTCATTTGTTACCAGGTTGACGGATCTTACTCTCGAGTCATGGGTGACATGGCACTAATAGTGCTGGTAGATGTGGCACCCTTAAGACCCATTTTAGTAGTATCAATTCCATTGTCATATTTTAATTGTTCTCTGACACATGTCAATCATCATGACAACCCAAACAAAAGGAAGCAATACATACCCACTTAAGTAGGTATAGCCTCAGGCATGTAAATCTCGCTAATCCCATGCCGACCTAGAAACATCAAAGGGAAATGCAAAAAAAACTACCATTTAGGGTGGAATATAAACGGACGCCTTACACTACTCATATTTGTATCACAGGAAAATGACTCAAATGTCGCAGAAAATTGTATTATTCAAATGTTTTCCAGAGGAATGTTTTCATCTTGGTGGTGTTTAGCGCTGCCAATTTCGAGACTGTGTATTTGCATATATATCTATGCATATCTGAGGTTACCCTAATGAGTATATTTAACTACTTTACTATAATGAGTAACCATTACAAAATATCGCTAACTTATTTTTCATGCATAGGCCTAATGAAATATAGAAGTACTTATTAGATGTCCTAATCTTTACCACTATTTGGAATCCGCTTGATCTCATCTTTTCAAATAATTATGATGATATGAAAATCCATTTTTCTGCGACTTTTGACCAATTTTTCTGTAGCACATCACATATGGCCACCATGTCACACCTCACGTCAAAACCTCCAGGGGGCAGAAGAGGATGTTGCATTCTAACTTTAGCTCATTTTCGTCTATTGTTTATCCAGATACAAATTTATATTTGCCAATTGAAATTGATGCGCTTTAGTTTGAATGCAACTGCAACTTCTTCCCCTTTGACGTTTTGACGTGATGTTTGACGTAAGGTTTGATGTAAGATTTGATTTAGGGATATCAAGGGACATCTAGTTGTTGTGGATATGAGGCATACGTCTTCTTAGATTCCAGATAGCACACTGACTTGGTCCATATGGGCCAGGCCATCAGAAAATGGTATTGCCTTGTTTCAAGAAATCTGTTATGCTGAACTGTAGTTTGAACCCCATTTCTGTCTTAAATGAGGGTTATTTGAGAGGATTGGGGAAGGCAAATTCTTCACTTTCTGACGACTTGATCCATATAACAAGTGTGATCAGATTTAGTAAGATTGAAGGCAAGGGGGTGGACCTTATATCAACAGAACAAGGGGTATAAATAATTGCCCTGGTGGGGTAAAAGCGAGAACGAAGGCGAAGGTAGAGAATGTAATTGATGGAGTATGTACTCTACAGTAACCACCTCCAACCTTCCCCTGCATGAGTTGTAGTCCCTAACGTACACAAATCATGTCTGAAAATGGCGATGGTAAAAGCGACTGGTCGGATTTATTGACTTTTATACGGCCCAGAAGAAACATTCTCTTATATTGAATTTAAGGAACTTGAGTCTGGCGCAAAGTGAGCCATAAAACAAAATCTGGTGTAATCTTATTTATACTAAAAATGATTTCTCCTGGAAGGGGATTAATTGCGCGTGAAATGGAAAATTAATATTCATGACTGATGAAAGTCGTGATCAGGAGCGATGGTAGCTAAACGCTAGGGGTTGGTTGTGAATGGGGGCAGTTTCACGGCGGGATGGAGACGGCAAGAAGGGAAGCTCTGTTTTACTGACAATGTGTTTCCATTGCAAACTGGATATTAAAGCAGTATTCTCAGTTAAAGTCAGTCAAAAACTAAAGATTGTCTATAATTTGTTCCGTTCCTTTCCATTCCATCAAAAAGTTATTTGACCAACATTTTGGAGGATTCTGTGTGGTGGGGTTTGCTACAGAGCTTCATAATTGTCATGCGGTGGTTTCACTTGTTATCGCTCACCGGCAGCCGTTTTCTCTCGGCCGATTCGACTTCAAATTCTTGTACTAACATGTTTAACAGCAGTAGAATATTGATAAATTCAACCATATACTAATAAGTCATAGCATTAGTAAATTTGGAAAGGATTTCTTTGTTGTAACAGCTGAGAATGCAGCTTTAAATGACTTAAAAGTTGGATATGGAAATAGTGTTTGCTTTGCTCCTACCATTGCGTGTCTCAGTTGCTCCAATACATTCATGAAATAAATCGGTTTTTTTCATCGCCACTTCTATTTCATGGTTAAGCGGCTGGTTTTCACCAATGCTTTTCCAATGGTTATTTTATCTGAGCGCAAAGTCCAATCTCAATTAATTGTGATGTGTCAGAGGAAAATTAGTCACAAATTTCGAAAATAAATTGACGTTTTTCAAATATTTTTTGAACCAAGAATGATTTGTTGGAACGTCTTCACTTTCTGCTTAGACTCTTCAAGGTCGTCAGAAAATCGTTAGCTCGGCGTCAAATCAGCGGTCCTATAAATATAGTAAATTATGATAGATGATGCTGAGAACCGATACATTTGATGTATATCTGAGTATATTTGGTATTGTGTTGATACAAACAATCTGTTCGATTAGATTGAACTGTATTTGGAACCTTATTTTAAGCTTACATTTGGGTTATTTGAGAGGATTGGTGAAGGTAAATTGTACATTTTCCGACCACCTGATCCTGATAGAAGTACAGTATACCGGAAATTATGGAGAAGAGCTATATACAAAGGCATTAGACAACGTCCCTATTGCCTAGTGGAAAAATGATGTTTAATAAAAGTGACACCTGTCTACTAGCGTTGTCGTCAAAATTTCCACGGAGCTAGAGTAGAATAGATTATGTTATACTAGAGGTATTCCACTCGCTGCCTCCCTGAAAGAAAACTGGCAGCTTGATGTGAAACAGGAAAGTGAACGCCCTGTACGTGTTTCCAAATACTTGGCATAAAATCGAATTTAGATTTCTTTTACACATTTGTGATGTGTCAAAGAAAAATGTAGAAAGGAGAAAAATATGGATTTTGAGATACCATCATAATATTTGAAGGGTGAGATTAAGTGAATTTTAACGATGTTAAACATTCAGGAATTCTAAAAAGTATTTCTATATTTTGTTTGAATTTTGTTTGTTTCACAAAGAAGTGTAAGATGTATGGGAAGTGCATCAACATATATCCAACATTTTATTCAATGCATTGGAAGTGATAACCCTACATCTACTCTGGTACGGTCTCTCTAACATCCGATAGCTTGGGCCTGTTGCATAAGAAATCCTTACTTAAAGTGTTCTATACTAAGCTATTAATTTTGTCCTTGCTTAGGAAATTCCTCCTTCCTAAGAATAAATATTAGCATTGTCTGTATAGCAAATTCCTTCCAAGGTTCCTAACCAGCTGCTTAGCAAGGGTAGCTGAAGACAGAACATATTAAGTAAGGATTTGTTATGCAACGGGCCCTGGATACAAAGCCAAAATAGTCACATCAATATGCCAGTAACTATCACAGGTTTAGTATCCTATACCACGGTCTCCTCCTAAATCTCCTGTTTTACTGTACAGGAACTGGTAGTATATCCCTATCATAGGTAATAGAATGCACCTATATCTACATAGGGGAGTTGCATGTGCCACTAGGATAGATTCAGTTCAGTTCTGATATACAAATATTTAGCAACATTTTTATCAAAGATTACAAGAATGTTTTCACCAATATCATATATAAATGCATACATCATCTATAACAAAAACACATGCAAGATCGAGTTTTTTCATTTTGTTTATTCAAAATATCAACAGCACTGGGATTTCTCCTCTTTTTAGGCTAAAGATACGTGTTCATTCTCTTATTAAGCAATGGGTGATAGGAGAAAGAAAAAGAAGGAAGAAATAGTAGATGTAGAGGTCATATATGATGGAAGTGTCAGCTTTGCTGACGGAATTGTCTATTGCAGTTTGCTAGATCAGAACATATCCTTATCATCATTAACCTAGTAATATAGGTTTAATTGTCTAGCATGATTCAATTAGTCTTTCTGAAGGAGTTTAAACTGCTCAAGTTACTTTCCAAAGGAAGCAGAACATTCTAATGTAGTGTAGTGATACTTCTTTATACCAAATTCTTTGTTATCGCCCATGGAAACATGTACAACACATGGATATTGACATTGGAGCTTTCTATACATTTTACACTGACAAACAACTCCCATAACCCCTTAAAAATCAGGATTTAAGATGCAGCCATGCAAATCCCCTATTCCTTGTTCAATATTTGATTAAAGCAATCAATTCTATACAGCCCATGTAAGGTTCCCGTTAGCCAACCTAAGTGCCAGCAACGGCCTTTGTTTGATACCGCCTAAATAATAGAGATTTCAATTTGAGCAGAAAAAAACTGAGCTTGTCTTGTTTTCTTCTTAGCCTGCGCGAAGTCTTTCTGAAGGAAAGTTGAATATTTCCTCAAGTCTGATTGATTGATTGATTGATTAACATATTTATATATATTTAATTGTTATTTCCATAGTAATAGTTTACAGGAAATAGGTTTTGCTTTCTGCTTAGAACAGTTCTTCTAAGCATACCTGAATTATAATTAAAACATAATGTGACATAATCCATGAATATCAATATAATGATTATACATAATCTTTATGCATCATTAATATCTTCAATAAGTAACAACATGTGAAACATTAATTACATCATTCATCTTTCCTCTACATATGTTCTTGAGTTAACATCAACAATATTCGTTTAACAGATCAGTTCTAGACTAACTAATCAGTTTTATCAAGGCTCGTTTCATGTTTTTATGTTATCTCCAGTCTGAAAAGAGGAGAAATACTAGTGCTTTTGATAATTTAAATAAACAAAAAAATACAATTAGAGGTGTAGTTTCTGACGAACAGTAAGACTAGTTTCTATCTAACACAAGAACTAAACTATACATACATGTATCTATAAACATTTTAAATGAAGTATGTCAGTAATATACAATGAACATTTTGATACATTATATACAAAGCTTACTATGTGCAACTAGTGACTAGCCAAATGGTATATTATTCGCATGTGTCTTAAAATGACCAGACAGACACATTCCCAACCATGGGAATGGGAATGGCAGACTACTATTCTAAAATAAATGAAATATTTTAAATGAAAAGGTGTAGAAGCATGTGGGGGAGAGAGGAGTGGGTTTGAATTCATAAATTTTTATGAGGAATATGAACGGGACACCACAGATTATTTTTAAATGTTGATATATGAGCATGAACATGATGCAAAATAGATGAATGTTTTGACGTGGTCCTGATAATCATTTCCCATAAATGTCAATTGCACCATTATAATAATTATTATGTTGTCGTGCTGGTTTTGTAGTTGGAGATGTGTGGCGAGGTCCTCCATACATGATGAAAAGTTTAGGTGTTCCTTGACTTTGTGAGCTATTCAAATTAAAGTCATCATAAGAAAGCAGCTCAGCGGGTCCCAGAAATATAAATGTGGAGATTCATAAAGCCCTGTATTAAAAAGAACCTGACAAAATCCTCCAAAAGTTTTGTCAAAGGACTTTTAGATTGACTGGAAAAGAATTAAACAAAAAGTAGAAATTCTTTAGTTTTGACTGACATTAACTGAGAGTGCAGCTTTAACACGGTAGTTGAAAATGCAAAAAGTGGGGTATTACAGCAGTGTGGTGGGTGTGATAAGTGATGAGGGAGGCGTGTTATATAGCGCCAGGCGGGCTATTGATCCTGTACACTGTGTGCATACCTCTAATGAAAACTGACATTGGCTGTACATTAACGTTAACATGATGGATCGACCGCAAGTTAAGTTCCAGTTGAATGCAATTTGACTGCATCTATCTATGGTATCAGATATATGATATTCTTTTTCATTGATCACATTAAAGCAATGTTAGGGAGAATACATCCATAAAAAAGGTTCAGTTACCAACAAGTGAAAATCCAACTTTTAATATAAAATTCATAACAAGTTTTATTGGCATTAGAAAAGGTCATTATCATACTATTCATTACATCAAGATTTTTTTTTTGATCTTCCTAACGTTCTACACTACTAATTAGGCACTTCAAGATCTAGCACAAAACACCCATACGCTCAGCATCGTGGACATAAGTATTCTGTTCTTCATCATTTTAAGAAATCTTCTGACAACAGAATATCCATCAATAGGAACCAAAAGATTTTCTCTCATGTCGACCAGAATCTGTAAACCTCTGGGGCAGTGCATGGAGTGAATATTTATCACCTGCAATGTTAAGTCTATGGGGATTGTGCATTTCCAGTAAACACATCACTACCAGTGCACAACTAATTTACATTAATTTACTCACTGCCGCCCTGACACTTACGCTCCCTATTGGAGTGTGAAGTTTTACAGTGTGAGTGGGCAGGGATAGAACTGTGCAATATTTGTCCACTGTTCAGCACACAGGGAAGCCACCCGCTGATATTGATGCCAGAAACAGTGGGTGTCGATTCTCCACACTCCTGTACACATCGCCATCAATGATTTGTCTCCTTGTCTAAGCGGGTAACAGTCCCCCGTACAGATCACTGCCTTAAGTTAAGACCTGAAAGCTTGATTTTCTGTTTGAAAAAAAAGTTTATTCAGAGTAAAGCTTTACATCAATGATGCTATTACAATTATATACTCACTCCAAGCTACTATAAATAATTAATATCCTGCTACAAAAGGCTGATGCCAATGTAGCAACCCTGATTAAATAAAATGATAAAAAAAAGAAATCTCAGCAATACCTGATCGAAAATATATATTTCTATATTGATAATGATAACAAGTAATAGTGACAGAAACAACACAAGTAATGATCACAATGAAATAATAATAGTTCGTACCGAATTAAAACTTGATTCTACAATGTGTATGTTCCTTTAATAATAGATTTCTATTTCAATAACACAGGTACAATGTTATAATACAATGTAGCAGACTAGAAAATATATATATGGAAATAGGAGTATTCTCTGTAAAGAGTACAGGTCTTCCCAATACCCCTGAATATCACAATATCAGAGTAATACAAAAGCAGTATGATATGTATAGGGATGAAAGTGGGTTCGACAGTAATCAATGTAGATAATTTGTTTTTCAACTGGAATATTAGCATTACAGGCTAGATAGATGAGTCATTATTTTATAATAGTTATATTGAATAATGATAGTATCTCTCTCACAGATTACAGAGTGGTACATTTTTATGAGGGGTTAAGTTGTGTTTTTCAAGAGGTAGTTTTGGAACGTCACAAAGTCTGGTATGATTCTGATGTCACTAAGCTGTTCCATAGAGTCGGCGCCTAGTAAAGAAATAAAGGATTCAGATGTGGGGGTTTATTGATGTAATTCCTTCAGATTTAATTTCGTTCTTAGAATTATATCAAACTCCATAACTTGTGTAAAGTCTAATAATAAAATATAAAGATTATACCAAGAAGAATGACATATATCAAAGGATCTTCTGAAATATCAAAGGGATACTGAAATAATATTATAGTTCAACATTTCGGTGGTTAGATCTCCAGTTGCTTGCCAGATTTACTATAATACTAAATATTCATCGGTGCAGTCGCTTTCTGGTCGGGGAGACTTAGGGACATATATGTGATGCCTCACAGCTAAATGGGGCTAAAGTCGCAAAAACGGTATTCTATATCTTTTCCATGCATGAAAATGTGTCAGCGATATTTCTTGATGGTCAATCACTAGTAAAGTAGTTAGTTATACTCCCTAGGATAACCTCAGAAAGGCATAGATACATTTAGCACACTGTCTTGACATTTGGTACACGTATTTATGCTACTAGCAGCGCTAAACACCCCAGATATAAAAGTATTCCGAGCAATGGTTCTTGAAGGAAAACATTTTAAAAATATAATATTTTGCGACTTTTGACTCATTTTCATGCGACACAGCATATATATATTCGCTAGTTCATCCTAGACTCCAGCCTCCAAAACCCATACAATCAGGCCGTAGAACTCTCCTTTCATGAGGAGTAATACTTTTAGTGTAATCAACCTGCACACAATCTCATATCGAGGCAGGGAGTATTATATGGGTCAGGTCGTCAGAAAATGTACAATCAGCAAATCTACACGTTGAGCTCAATAAGCTAGAAGATGTACAAATATTAGCTATATCTATTTGTTATTGCCTTGATTCAAAATAATATATTAGGCTATGTTCAACTGTATTTTGAATCTCATATCCATCTTAAATTTGCGTTATTTGAGAGGATTGGTAATGGAGAATTGTACAGTTTCTCAACCAGTTCAATATACTTGCATCGGCACAGACCCTATTGTCTGATTGTCCTATTGGGCAGCGGAAGAAAGCAGGGCCTGTAGAATCAATCCCCATCCCCCTGCCAACTACTCTGATGGCTCAACAATAATACTTTTAGTGTAACCAACCTGCAGAGTAATATTATATATATGGGTCAAGTCGTCCTCTCCAATCCTCTCAAATAACCCAGATTTAAGACAGAAATTAGGATCAGAATTCACTTCAACATTACTGGCTTGCTTTATTAATCAACGCAATACCAAATATACTAAGTATATAATATATATAAGTCTACCTAGTATGTATAAACTTTCACTCTAACTTAGCAGTATTTACTAAATCTGCAGAGCCGCTGATTGTACATTTTCTGATGGCCTGACCCTAATATACTTACATTGGCACAGACCCTATTGTGCAAGGGAAGAAAGCAGAGTCTTAGAATCAATCCCAGACCCCCAACGCACCCTCCCCTCTTCTCCTCCCTCCGGTCTCCGATAGCTCAACAAGCTGAAAGCTTCTGCAGTAGGAGGTCAGTATTGGAGAAGCAATATTGAGGTCTGAGAGTCTAGTAGTCCTCGGTGTCCAGCCGATAACAGATGTACCGCCCAGAGCTAATGGGCAGGACGTGGGCCAGCTCTAGTCAAGTGAAGGATTGAGGCATTTGTGATGTGTCGATAAAGTCGCGAACTTATATTTTTCAAATGCTTTTCCCCACAGAACACCTCATTTTGGTTTAAAATGTGGGTTATTTGAGTCGGTTTATACATTCTCTAGCAACTTCACACATCTATAAGTGATTTGGTACATAATATATATCGTAATTACCAGACATACGGGCGAGTATGTTATACAACCCGTCTCCGTCCTCATGGTCTCTAGATTGATTAAACGTCCTGCCGCAGTGCTTCGATTGAAATGAAAGTCTGAGTCTCTACGAACGCACCACTCTCTGTATGTTGTGTACTGTCCGTTTATATAGAAACAATCAAATTCCAGCACAGAGAATTGACCGTGGGTAGTTGAGCATAGTTCAGCTAACCCCCTCCTACCCCAATAAAGAGAATTGCCTTTACCTCTCTCCCAGAAGATATCCATTTTCTACAACATCCCCATCGGTCCACCACTATCGGTCCATTAGCTTCCATTCTCAAATATATTAGTAGGGGAGTTGCAAGTCCGCCATCTTGAATCTCAATTCGCATGGAATTATGGGAGTTCATTCAAAAGCTCTAGAAAACATGTTATGTTCAGCATCATATACATGTATTTAACAGTGATCTCATAGCCATGTCTGTTGCATGTTTCCATAAAATAAAACTTCACCTTTCCCTTCTTGCATTTGGTCGTTATAGATCATTTATACAAGCTGTGATATTGGTAAAATGATTCTAACGAAAACTGAACAAAAATACTATTTTATCAAATGCAAACCCAATATTATTTAAATTTATAATATATTTTAGGCAATGGAGTAGAAACTATCTATGTTGGTGAACACAACTAATAACCTATATTTATAAAGCTGGCATGGTTCCCAACCTTATGTCCAAGCCATACATTTAGATTAATGAAATCTAACCAGTAAAATGTCAACACAAATTGAGACAAGAGTGTTTTAGATGAGTTGACATGGCTGTTAGATTAGATTAGAAAACATTTTATTCAATCTACTGATTGGTACAAGGGAGTGTTTCTCCAGCTAATGGGGGCAAGCCCTCTTCTTTTTTTTACAGTGGGTTTTAGTAGTGGACAATGTCATTTTCGTCATTAGATTGAAGGTGGTTCACTACTATTCCTCCAGTTCCTATTTATATTGCAATAAATTCTATATGGCGTGCAGTTTTACATTTCTTTTGTTTCTCTCTGAATCTATACATTTGTAGTCAATAAAACGTTCATCTACCCAGATCGAGTGGTTCCTAACATTACAATTTAAATGCCTTTGGATTAATGATTTGCCTTCACTATCCTAATTAATGAAAAATGATAAAAAATTACTAATTATGTGAAAGGACTGGAAGCTCATCTCATCAATCTCCCCCCTAGACACACGCTCTCCCGATCATCGACAGATAATACAGAGGCGCAGGGAGAAAGAGAGAGAGAGAGACGGAGGGAAGGGGGGGGAGAGAGAGAGAGAGATAAAACACAATCTGATATTAAGCAGAAAATAGTGGCAAAACCCAGCCAGTGCCAGAACGCTGGTGTTGGGCGTCTCGCTCTCTTAATGACGTCATATTGACGCAGGATAGCTACTTAACCTTTATTTATGCTTCTGCTCCGAGTGACTCGCTGCTAGAGCAACTCCGCCCGTGGTCTCACTGTGACAATGTCTGGGCGCGACAGACAGGCGCACCAAGGCTACTGCCACTGCTACCCGGTCAAATCCTCAGAAAATGTACAATTCGCCTTCACTAATCCTCTTAAATAACCAAAATTTAAGACAAAAATGAGCTTCAAAATACAGTTCCCACCAGATTTGTGTAAATGAAGGTAACAATACCAAAACCTGAGTATATCTAATATACTCAGAGATACCTTTTATTGACCATTTTAGTCGTCAGAATATGTCCAATTCACCTTCACACATCCTCTCGAATACCCCAAATTTAAGACACAAATGAGATTTCAAATATAGTTCAACATAACCAAACAGATTGCCTGAATCCAGGCAATACCAAATATACTTAGATATCCCTTTCGTTGACCATTGTAGTCGCCAGAAAATGTACAAATCACTTTCACCAGTCCTCTCAATCCATTCCAACTAAAGGCAAAAATCAACTTCAAAATACATATCAACATAACTAGACAGATCGTCTGAATCAAGGCAATACCAAATATACCCAGATATTCCTATTATTTATCATTTTCAGCCTAATGTATCAAAATGTACTAAATGTGTAGAGCTGCCCATTGTACATTTTCTGAGGATCTGACCCTCTACTACTACTACTAGCTCAGGTCTGCTGCCAAATTAGACCTTCCTTGTATTCAAGTGTATTTTCGCATCGTAGGTGAAAAGACTGGGCATGATGATGTTAGACGAATAACAATCTAGAATCAAGCTAGAGGAACGCTAGTGTCATTATTTAATGATTTTATTAATCTATTTTTCGCTTTGAATAAAATAATTTCCAATGAAAAATATGTATTTTCTGTTGTAGTTTGTTATCAGAAACAATAGATCTTTTCACAGTTGCACACTTAGTTAACGTCGGCCCAAAACTAAAGATTTTCTAGTTTTTGTATAATTTGTATTTAAGTAATTAATTTTGACCAAACTTTCGGGGTATTGTTTCTGTTACAGACCTTCATAAATCATAAATCATGTTTTAATTATATACAGTTCAGCAGAATAAGCATTCAGAAGTCCTGTTTGATAAGCAATGTATGACATTGGAAGAGTAAAATATAAGAATTCTAAATATGATCTGCATAGAAGTTCCCAGATATGGTGGCCATTTATATTTGGGAGACATGCCAACAAACCTATTATCACTCACCAGAGGCTGTTTCCGCCCGGCCGATATAAAGTGTAAATATAATATACTACATGTATCTAAGCTCTTTGATATAACAGCAGCATATTGATGAATTCAGTCCTATAACTCATAATATAAGTAAGGTTTGTTTTGTCGTAATAGCTGAGAATGTAGCTTTATGAGCCTAACCTTCCTGCTAGCTCATCCTCTCAGTCTATCAGTAGTTGGCATACAAAAAATACTATAAGCATTATATATCTCTTCTCCCTGGGGGAACATCAGATATTATAGGAGACTTGCATAAGTCTGATTCCTTTTGTTTAAAAAAGACAAAATCTATTAGAGCCACTACTGTCTCGAGGAACCAGAAGGCTATCAATAAATGGAGCGCAGTAGTCAGCAATAGCGGCCTACACAATAGGACAGACGAGGGATTGTCTATAATTATTGATGCTTCCAGGCTTTGGGTATATATCTCAGTGTTTGGTTAAAACCTCCCTTACGTTCACAGACCTAATATAATAGGGGACTTGCGTGTCCACCATCTTGAATCATGGACTTGCCTATTGATTGTGACTTCATGTCCTAGCTATTTCCCATAGCTTTTATGGAAAACACATTTAAACTTTTATATTATTAATCTCGCAGTCTGGCCACATTAGTCACATAAAATGTTACATTGCCCTCTGAAAAAATAATCCCATTTCCACCATATTTGTTTAGTAAGTTTTTCAAATGAGATATGATCGATGGGATTTACATATCCCCTATGAATATTTGATACAGGATAACAAGGATCAGATCGATATTAAACAATACCGTGTCTACAGTTACCATAACAAAACACACTAATCTATCCGTTTAGAAAGGTCTGCCGAGAGAAAACTGCCGTCAGTGAATATGAGTAATGACACGATGGCTATAATAACGCAGGACAGGATCTCGACTGGTCTCCGAAATCTAACTATGGACTTTTATGAAGTCCTAGAGCAAAAATAACCGGTACGAATCCACCCAATTTTTGGTCAAAGTACTTTTAGATGGATCGGGAAGGAATGGAACAAAAAGCAGAAAATCTTTAGTTTTTGACTGATGTTAGCTGAGAGGGAGAACTGAGCTAGCTGAGAGCTTTAAAAGGGATTGAGCTTATAAAGAAGGATTCTCCGTTTACTGCTACAGCAAGGAACAAAAGCTATAGTGATATGCCACCCACACAGGGACGTGATCCTTCTGGCTTGTGTTACTGCACGGCGGTACACAATACAGCGCAGTAATTGATGGGTATCTGGCTAAAGTATCCACACTCTCCGCTTAGAAATGTGATGACTGTTACATAAAAAGGAGACATAAGTCGCAAAAATGATATTTTTCGAAGTGTTTTATTCACACGATCTCTTTGTAGAAATGTTCTTATTTTTGTGATGCTTAGCGCCCTGAACCGCATAAATACATGTACCAAATTTCAAGACAGTGTATTAAATATATCCTTGTGTTTCTAAAGTCAGCATAAAACATATATTTAGCTATTTTAATAATAACTGTTTATCCAGCAACGTTTTTCCAAATATAGAAAAAGTAGAAGTAGGCTACTTATTATGTTTCCTGAAGGTTAACATCGTGAGAATTCGCTTGATTACATTAAGAGTGGGTCACATTTGTTGCAGAGGATTGAGTCATAAGTCGCAAAAAATAGATTTTGAGATATCACCATATCTGAAAAGATGAGACCAAGCGAATTCCAATTATGGTAAAAATTAGGGCATCTATATAGTAAAGTTGTGAGGTTGTCGAGGTCAGAGATCAAACAGCAATTCTGGGTTTGGTACAAAGATGATTCTTTAATCATTCTTCGAGCTTAAATACTAAATTGTATACAATCCATTCGTTTCTACAATATACGCCTTTATTTTATGTATGCATGAAAAGAAGTTACCAGTACTTATTGATGGCCAATCACTAGTAATGAAGTTAAATAATTATACTCCTTAGGATAAACTCAGATATGCATAGATATATTCAGTATGCAATTTGATAAATTTTTCCATAGCAATACCAGTGCTACACTCCTAAAATGAAAATATTATGACCAAGGGAAAAAGCATCTGAAAAATATAATTTCTTATTTGTCTGTGACAGCACACATATAAAGCTATTCAGCAATGTGGCAACTGCTTGTGTATTGCTCCTGTACTACTCCAGAACATGTAAGCATGGAGACAAGGACTTGTTAGAGCTGCCTTGTTAAGGGCGAGGACTAATGCTTACCAGTGAGCATTGATATATTAGGCGATTATTTCATGCCTAATTGATCAGCCATCAGAGAATGAGGAGGTTACGTATGCTCTCTCCCAAGGCAATACAGCAACTATTGGGTCAGGTCATCAAAAAAGGTACGATCAGCATTCATTAAATTATACTAAATTAGGCTTGAAAGCGAGAAATCTGTTCGTTTATATTGGACTGTATTTTGAACCTCATTTCTTATTTTATTTTATTTTATTTCCCCCCCCCATAAGCATGACATTTGATAATCCCTTTCTCAGCTTAAGATACAAAAAAATACAATTATGATTATTGATTTCAAGAGTTCTATCTAATCTTTACCAATAAAAGTTGCATAGTTATACCCTATACACAAACAGACAATTAAAAGGCTTCAGATCTATACTACTGACCAATTCTAGCACAAGAATATTAACATGTTTTGGTCTTTTACCGTATATACAAATAAGACGCTAAGTGAGAAAATGATAAGAATGACGAGTGATGTTGTTAAAGCCGTCGCCTTATACTTAGATTTTTGTCTTCAATTTGGATTATTTGAGAGAATTGGTGAAGGTGAACTGTACACTTTCTGGCGATTTCACCCTGTTATTGCCAGCTCAGCGATCCATGAGGGATTATTCTATTGACGCAGGCATAAAACCTTACACACCTGTGACGCCGGCTGTATTCTATATACTTCATCTACTCTTGCGTCACCACTTAGTTACATCATTACACCTCTTTGTGGCTGCCATATCGATATCAAAATGTTGCTTCTCAGTCTTTGGGCGCTTAATAGGATTTCCTTTTATTGATTGTGTTGTGAGTATCATCCATGTCCGCGTTTGGGTTGATAATAACCCATTTGGATGCAGTTCATGAACTATATAAGGGGCGATTCTCTGTATAATATCCAGTGATCAATGCATATCCTGAAGATGTTCCATGTTCATGAATATGAAATTACAGGTGTAAACTCAGAAAATTATATAGCAAAGTTGTATAGCAAGGTTATGGGCGTATAATGTACATCTAAAGAAAGAAAAAGTACTCAACTTCGATAATTGTAGCGGTTTTGTAAAGCAGACTTGTCTAATTTTAAATTTGAATTGAAATACCAAGTTTAAAACCTCAATAATAAGTTTGTGCAAAAGAAAGGAACAAAAAGTAAAAGATGTTCAATTCTTGACCGATGTTAACTGAGAGTGCTTTAATACTTTTATTTAAATCAAATTTACATATCTTGCTGGAAGAGTCTCCTCTGCTAATAGGTCTTCCGTCTCTTCCAAATATCTACCTGGTAACTACTATTTATAGACTGAATGGACTATATTAGGGCAGACCCTATGCAGGGATTGTGTTGTGGGCTGTGTGGGAGGCGTAATTGATAGGGCCCATCCGGCTAACATACAACAGGTTGTGTACCTACTGAAGCACTGGCGGGTATCTATTCCTGTACACTGCCCCAGCAACAACCGCTATAATTTATATCATTCATGGCCATATCTTTTCGCTGAACATAAAGGCCGCAAAGACCGTCAAAATATACATGTTCACGAAAATAAATGTTGTACATTGGCAGGTAGTTGTTTAGATTGATGCATCACAGAAGTTCAAAGTCGCAAAAACTCCAAATGTTTCCCAGTACTATTTATGTAGAAAGGTCCTAATCCTTTTACTGGTTATGAACATGAACCAAATATCAGTACTCTACAGAATAGATATCTATTCACTTTAAGGACATCCTAGGGGAATGAATTTGATTACTTTAGTAGTGATTCTCCACCCAGAAATATAGCTAACATTCCTTTGAATTCATTGTGCAATACCACTCTATATATATGTCTAAATCTATAGCTCGAATACTCGTATAATGTGTTGCTTCACCATTGTACACTGTGAAGGGAATCTGTAAGGGCGACTGACGATAATGGGAACAATTCTGTTAAGAGACATACCTGAGTGTTTTAAAAGTGTTAGCAAGTGTTTAACCACTCCCAATGACAATAAAATGGTTGTTTAGCATTTTATGTCGCTATTTGTTACCTTTAAGTTAATGGATGGAAGCCAATTCATCCACAGTAGGCGATGTTTTCAACAGCCAAAAAAGAACATTTTAAAGTGACCATTTTCTACCGCCCATGTTAAAAGACTTCCGTCTCCGATAAAAAGGTAAATAAATAGTATGTGGCAATTTCAATGCCTCACCCTTTTCCACAGGAGTTGTAACAGTTTTCGTAACCACCGTCTTTCACCGTTTTAATATTGTATGTGTAATTATCATACAGCAGGTGATTCAGCCATGTTTTCAATCAGAGAAAAAGATTATATAGATGAGTCGATAAAGAAACTAACCGTTCTCTGTGTATTCTGCACATCCTCTCCAAACAATTTACAATAAGCATCAAGATATGTTATAGATTAAGGACACATATTTTCATAGAATCTGGTTGAGTATTCTATCTCAACAAACTAAAGAACGTTGAACTGCTCCAACGTTCTCGGGTAAAGGATGACTCTATATTCAATAATAAAAAAATATTGGGTTGTTGTTGTTGGCTAGGGCATGACCCATAATCCACTATGGCAGAACGGTAGGATTTGAAGTTGTCATGGGTCCATCAGAATTATTATGGGAAGAGGATGACTACAACTTTCCAAAGTTGGGAAGTGAAGCGATATAATAAGGCTATAAAATGATATAGTCGCAAAATATTTTGTAAATTTTTTTTAAACAAAATCTATTTGTAGGACTGTTTTCATTTTACAGATGTTTAGCTCATTCAACCGTACAAATATGTGTCACATTGCAGCACTGTGTACAACATATATAACGTCACCCTAAAGAGTATAATTATTTAGCTACTTTACCATAGTAATTGTCCACCCAAAATGATACAAACTTCCTTTTCAAACATGAAACCAAATCAAACATAAAATATTAAGCTTCTTTTAGCTAACATCGTTGGAATCCATTTAATCTGACCTTTTCAATTATGACGGTATCTTAAAATTCATTTTTGTTCACCTTATAGCTAATGTTTCTGTTAACGCGTCCGAAATATAGGAAAAGAATGATTACAGGTTTGTACGGCCATGTATGGGAGGTGAAGTAATATAAGCCTATACATGTGATGTATTGTATGATGTGTGGCAGGCAGAGTAGCGCCATTGTACGCCATAAATGATGTATGGCTGCCAACAAGCAGACCATGATTCATACATCTGGGGGTGGCATAGGAAATATCTATGTGAGGGCTAGGGTGGCTGGGTGGTAGGGGGTAGTGGGGGGTGCTGGCGTGGCTGACCGCTGATTTTATATCCATCATTGAGGGTGCTGCATAATATGTGTATGTATGTATTAATCTTTAATTCCACAGTATATACATCATATTATGTATAACTATTAGTGGGAAACGCTGCAGTAGTTTTTCCGACTACTCCTTTGGTTTATTTCTACGAAAATATTCATAACAGTATATATTCATCATTGAAGGTGGTGCATAATATTTGTATGTGTGTTTTAATATTTAATTCCACAGTGGCTACATCATATTATGTATAACTATTAGTGGCAAATGCTGCAGCGGTTCTACCGACTACTCATTTGCTTTACTTCTACGAAAATATCTATAACAGAATAAATCTATTCAAGTCATACATAATTGAGTAATACACCAAGTTATAACAAATAATAGACATGCTTTCATTCATTTCATTCTGTCGGCTATTGCCTTTTTTTTTCTTTTTTTTAAATAAATTTTATTGGTCAAAGTTTTACATCATATGCAATAATTCTCATTTGCCAATCTGAAAAATCTAGTTCTTACTACACATACAGAATTTTAACATTAATTCATATTCCTTTTATAATTACCTCCATGTCACTCTTTAAACTCTTTTGTCTCTCCATACAATATGCTACACTCTGTCATCAATGTTCATATTATACTAATTTACATTACATATATGGTCATCGTTCGTCCTTTGGTGGGACAATTCCCAGCCAAGGTTCATTACTATCATCCGAATAATTATCACAACATTTAACTGGATGGACTATGATCATTATAATAAATGTTTACACTTGTACACATCATCCATTTTCTACATTTTGTGTGGCCTGTTAAAAACAA
The DNA here is from genome assembly GCA_942159475.1 of Sthenelais limicola. NCBI lineage: Eukaryota > Metazoa > Annelida > Polychaeta > Phyllodocida > Sigalionidae > Sthenelais > Sthenelais limicola. Next base: position 60,384,429 of record OW804097.1, on the reverse strand, counting down.
TATAATAGTGAAGCTCGCAAATAAAACATATTGGTTCTGGCAATTTGTGATATGTCACAGGGGAAAATGGATTTTGAGATACCATCGTACTTAAAAAGATGAGATAAGGTGGATTCCAATGATGTTAATCTTAAGCACATTTAATAAGTAGGCCTACTTTTATATCTGTACGTGTATGTTTGACAAATTAATTACTAATATTCCTAGATGGACACTCACTATTAAACTAGCTAAAAGCTACATATATTACAGTTTTGAAATGTGGTAGATGTAATGCCGCGACCAGGGGTACTAAACATTTCGAAAATCAATTCCTACGAGGAGTTGATGTGGGGAAAACATTTGAAAAATATCATTTTTGCGACTTTTACAACAATCTTCCGATTTTATTAATGCATTTTAACCACAACTCTTAAATTCTTAACAGAGAAATATGGGGGTCTGTGTGGGCAGATATGACTATTGCGTTAGAACGTACGTGTGAGTTCATCTTTTTGCTACAACATTTTGCTATAAGGTGTTATAATTTTACAATTTTACTTCATTCGAGTTTGTACTACTTCGATTTAAAAAAGATTTAAAACGACATCGACATTTTAGATGGTATTTTTTTAATAGAGATTGGGTGGAAGGAAACACCATCGACTATTTTTCGATTTAAAAAAGAGTTAAAAAGACATGGATAATTTAGATGTTATAGTGAATGGAGATTGGATAGAAACCCCATTCACCACTTCATGAACAGGGTAGACCTGGGGTGGTGACACGTCAAGTACTAAGTACTAGAGTGGATCGCGCCATCGACACAATATTGGCATACCGCCATTTGTCCTTCCTCCCTCACCCCACGGCCCCCTCCTCCCCCTCCTCCCCCCTCCTCCCCCTCCTCCCCCTCCTCCCTTCTTCTACCCTACACCCAGCCTCCACCACCAACCCTCTGCCACTCAAGAGGCGGTCAGGTTGTCAGAAAATGTACAATTCGCCTTCACCAACCCTCTGAAATAACCCAAATTCAATACAGAAATCGAGTTCAGATTACTATTCATCAAGCTTCAACATAACCAAACTGATTTTCTGAATCAATACAAAACCAAATATAACTAAATATACCTATTAGGATATTTATCATTTGTATACCTATTTTAGCAGAATATGTAGAACTGCCGATTGTACATTTTCTCATGTTCTGGCCCAAAAGATTGTAGCGTGGGCCATTATACACTGGCGTCTGAACGCTGACCCTTGTGATGGAAAATGCCTCCGGGGTCATCCACCAGGGGCCTTGTTATAAGCTCGCTTTCTAGCTTCAATGCAATGACTGTTGGCATGTGACTCTGAGGGGCAGGAGAGTTGGAGGTGGGGGGTTGAGGCAGTGGGGTGGGTTGGGGGTAGGGATGCAGGGAATAGGGGAATTGCATGTGCCACTGAGCATGTCTGTTACAGTGTATGCTTGGATTGATGCAGTTCAGGTCTGACATACAAATATTGAAAATTGCACGAATATTGTCTCCAATATCATAGCTTATATACATACAAAAGAAATGCATGCTGGGAAAGCTGGACGCGTGTGTTATGGAAACATGTATAATAAATTGGCAAATGGAGCACCAATAAATATCCCATGCTGAACATGGCATGTTTCATATAGATTTTACACTGGCATACAACTCATTTGCCAATCGAGATTCAAGATTGCGGTCATGCAAGTCCCCTATTGATGAATAGAACGAATGAAGAAGTGGGAGTTGCGCAGTGCTATATCACAATGATGGATTGCCAATCTCTGTACTAAATCATATTTCTTTTGATGTGAAATTCCCATATCAAAGTTGGAATTTGATTAGCCCTTTCCCCACAGGCAATGATAACAGCAGTGGCTTTGCTATAATAGTAGCTTTTGCAATATCCGATTGAGTTCAATTTCGCATATAAAAGAAATAGTTATGTCTAATTTAAAGCCACAATCATGAATATAACATAGCTATGAGTATATAGATTATATTTGAGGCAGCAATCTTTCATGAAGGATCTTGACATGGATGACCTTGTTAAAAAGATACCAGTGTGGCTAGTTCGGGGAAGTGGGATTAACCCTTTGGTCACCTTGTCACACGTTGGGGAAGCATCTAATCCCCATGTGAGAGATGGGAGTGTCTGAAAATCAATCCATTAGTTTAAGATGTCAGAAAATATGCAACCTGCTGCTCTTCTGGAAGCCTAGATCTATGTCTCACCTACATTTAAAAGAAATATTAGTTAGTAGAATATTTTCTTTCTTCTGAAAACTGAGTGAACATTTTGGGCTGAAAAGTATACTCAGAATATCTGAGTATATTGGTATTGCATTGATTCAGAATATCTGTTCGGTTGAACTGTATTTTGAATCTCATTGATGTCTTAAACCTGGCTTATTTGAGAGGATTTGAGAAGGTGAATTGAACATTGAACTAAGGAAGATATGTTCGCTTTAGACAATAATAGTTGGTTATGTTGAACTATATTTTGAAACTTTTAGCCTATTTTGGCTAAAGCGATTTGTAATTTCTTTGGCAACTTGGACAATATAACACTGCCGTGCGGCGGACTTTCTGACGCAATTTACTTGCAGAGCGACCCGTAAACCACTATATAGGCGCATAGGAGTCATTGGTCGTCCTCCTTTTCAAGTTGCAGAAACACAACAACACATTTGACAAATGGGGGTTTATGTATAGATTAATCTTATCTCCGAGAAGAGGAAGCCAATTAAAAAATAACAAGGCTGGTAATACGATGAAGATAACAATGACGCCGGTTGTGGCAACGGTGGACATTATAATAGTAGTGATTATGTATGGGGCAGGCCGTCAGAAATTGTACAATCGACAGCTATACACATTTAGTAAATACTACTAAATTAGGCACGGAATGGTAAACACTGGGTATATCTGAGTACATTTGGTATTGCATTGACTGTATTTAGAACCTAATTAATGTTTTAAAATAATGTGGGTTCTTTCAGAGGATTTGTGAAGGCGAATTGTACATTTTCTCACAACATGGCACATATTTTTTTATTGATTTTGAATAGACCAACAATTATAGTTAGAGAAACCCATACTACAGCAAGGCCTCTCTATAATTGACTGGACTCAACCATCCATACTGGGGAGTTGTTCGGATTAGAGAGTTGTCTGCAAGTAGAGGGTTTAATGTATTAATATTGCTAGACCGCTCTATCAACATACAGTAAAACCTCTCTATAACAGACCCCCAAGGCATTCAGTATAATAGAAATAAACAGTTAAGGGACTGAACCAAAGTGTCCATGATTGCGAGGTGTTCGGATTGTAGAGATGTCCGCAAGTGGAGGTTTTACTGCATATTTGATATGGCTTCTCACAACTATCCGCCGCCATCCACTTGAAAATGGAGAAACGCATTAGCACTTCGCCACTTTTAATATTTCAACACATTAAATCAACAACTAACATCAATCCTTACTCGCAGCGAAGGCTTTCATTCCTCTGCTCAAGTTCTTGCTGCTCTTCGAGCATTATGACCACCGACGTAGAATGAATCCCTCCTCTCAATATGATATGGGTCAAGTCGCCAGAAAATGTATACAATTCGTCTTCACAATCATCTCAAATAACCCAGATTTAAAACAAAATGAGGTTCAAAATACAGTTCAACATAACCAAACAGATATTTTGATTAAACACAATACCAAATATATACTCAGATATATACGAAGCATTACTGATTTGTCCGCCTAACTTAACAGAACTACTAAATGTGTAGAGCTACCGACTGTACATTTTCTGATGCCCTGACCCATAATATAGCCAACAAAACTGAAGCTATCAGTACCAAACTTCAGTGAATCCAAGAGGATCAATTTACTGGAATCATTTGCCGCATCATAACCAATCCATCCAGCCCGGGACAGTGATATTATTACGAGAAACCAGTCATGATATCATATATACAAAAAACCTTCTCTCTTTAATATTACATTAGCGTCAGCCAATATGAAGTGCCTTTCTCTAGATGCCCGGTGCACTTAATATGCATTAATAAGGAGCGTTATTTGATAGAGGGAATAGACTGTAAAGCCAATTACGTGAGCGTGTGAAAGGCTGGAAAGATTATGGCATTTATTGGTGCGCAATATACAATATGTGATGTGTCACAGGAAAATGAGTCTTAAGTCGCAAGAAATGGAGTATAGCTCTCTGACCCTAGAAACGCAGAGACATATCAAATATACAGCCTTGAAAGTTGCCATGTGTACTGATATGACTAAGGGCGTTACACACCTCAAGAATTGAAACGTTCCTACGAGGGTTTTTTGTGGGGAAACACATTTGAAAAATATAATTGTGTGACTTTAGACTCATTTTTCTGTGACACATCACATATAGTGGGCAAGTTGCTCGGCCGGATATCTATGATAGACTGAGCTGCTCTAAGCTAGGTGTCATCCCCCGCCTTGTGGAGTACCAGCTATAAACTTGTAGCGTCCAGTAATCATAAGATGGCGACCATTGACAAGTCCTGGCGTAGACCACATTATTTAAGCATCCCTTTGTCCCATGTTTATGTTAATTTTATCTCTTTTTAGAAGCCTTTATTTATTACCCTGAACATTGCAAAATACCAAGCTAAATATGTTGTGCAGGAGTAGCTGCCCTATGAATTGCTGGTTTTATGTAACCGGTTTTCCCTCTGTTCATGCCTTAGCAAATTGGCAATAATGATGTAAATAATAATTTATTTGAAGACATATTTTTATGTTAAATGTGCCAATTTATGGGGTATACAAGTGAGGTTAATTTGTTATGTGTCACAGAATTAGGGGCCTTAAGTCACAAAGAGAGGAGTTTCGATATTTTAAATGACGAGATCAAGCGGATTCCAAGAAGGGTTCATAGAAGGAAAAAAATTGATTTACATGAAATTCCCGTGGTATAGTAGGCTGGTAGGAATAACTTAAACAGACAATGGTGGGTCCGAAGGAAGGGAAAGTAGTACTTTAATTCCCACACACACTTTTTCTTTCTTAGCTTATACAACAGTCCCCTGTATATCTTTAGAAGTCTTTATGGAGCGAGTTTGGCAACTCAGGAAACATTACGCCAAGGTTTATGTTCCCCTTGGACGGGCCTTGTTATCCATCACGCATGAAGACATAGTACACCTATTGCTCATAAAGTGGGAGAGGAAGTATGAAGCTTTCCCATCGCCTCCTGAAACATTAGACGCGGATTTCATTCACGACGAGGGGAAGCTCGGGGAGTAAATTGTTTGTCGTTGTCATATATATATATATATATATATATATATATACTAGCAAAGTACCCGTCCTCCGGACGGTCACCCTCTCTCCCCACAATTATTCCTCTCCCTCTTTTCCCTCCCCCTCTTATCTGACTTTCATACCTGTTTTTCTCTCCCAACCTCATCTCCGATTTCCTCCCCCCCTCTCCCTCCTCTCTTCCTCATGCTCCCCCTCCCCTCTCTCCCTTCCCCTACATCCTCTCCCTCCTCTCTTTCTCCACCTCTTCTTTCCCTCCCCCTCCCCCTCTCCTATTCCTACATCCTCTTCTTCACTCTCCCACTCCTCTGCATGTAGGATTGTCACCGTCTCTCCCCATACTTCCCCCTCTCCCTCTTTTCCCTCCACCTCTTCTCTGTCTTTCATACAGGTTGTCTGTTTTTGTCTCCCAACCCTATCTTCAATTCGCCCACCCTTCTCCCACCCTCTTCTTCATGCTCCCCCTCCCCGCTTTTTCTCCCTCCCCTGTCTCCCTTCCCCTACATCCTCTCCCTCCTCTCTTTCCCCCTTCTTCTTTCCCTCCCCCTCCCCCTTTCCTATTTCTACACACCTGTCTTCACTCTCCCACTCCTCTGCATGTTCTCTCTGTATAAATTTAGAAAATCCCCTATTTTCACGTCCTTTAATAGAATAAATTAGGTATTCTCTCAAGGTATCTCCTCTGTGCATATCAATAGTCGTTTGTCCGATTTGTTCAAGGCATTTTATGTCTATTCAATTCAGATCAATTATGTCAATTCAGAAAAAAGAAAAAGTTAGGTCCCCCTGGACGTAGGTTGTGGGAAATGACGTAGTATCTCACAGGGGCTTTCCCAGGCTATAAATAGAGTGTAAATATACCAATTTAAAAAAGGCTTCAAAATCACATTTTCACCCCAGATACCTTCACAAACCACATACGATGACATCCGGAGAGGATGGACGGATCTCTTCAGATAAAAAAGAATGGTTTGTAAAACAACAAATTCCGAGAATATGCGACATAAAAAACACCTCTTTTCTACCTCTTTTCGTAGAAATCGCTCTAGCTTTATATTATATGGATATATATATAAATAGGTTTGTATCATATTTGGTAAAGGAAAAGATCAGTCAAGTTGTCATCTTCGGGTTTTTATTTTATTTTTGGTCCAATATTTCGCCTTAGGGTGCACCGTGGGCTTCAGGTAAGATATTCTTTTTACTTGCCTTCATGCTGTTATATGGACAATACGGTCGTAGGCCTCTCAAATAGAGGTCTTCGAGACCATGCATTTCCTCTTTTCTAAAACCACATTCTCAACACTGTTACATGGTTCCTGAATATGTCTTCTCTACGTTGATGTTTCTGATAGTTTGAGAAACATAACACAGAATTACAAAGTTATAAGGATTACAAAACTAAGTTACAAAATTACAAGATTACAGAGATGTGGGTGAGAAGAAGCTAAAATTTTCCATCAAACCCGGATTCGAAAAGACAATTAACAAATTTACTCATATTATGATTTATAGGACTGCTGTTATATGGTTATATAAAGTTGAGAAAACGGCCGCCGGTGAGTGATAATAAGTGTAGCTAGAGGATTTTCATGAAGCCCTTCAGCAAAAATAACAGGACAAAGGTTTTCTTCAATATAATTTATTTTTTAAATCCACTTTTGGTGAATAATAATAGTTTATAATGATTATTATTAATGATTATCATCATTATCTACCAAGTAGGCTAACCCCTCCCCCTTAGTGCCCCAAACCCATGGCATGGACGAAAGACAAGTAGCATAAAGGGAATTTCACATAATAATAAATGCATTTGCTAAAATTGCTACATCCTATAATGATAATGCCCATTATCTTTACACTATAAACAGCACCAGTGGTGTGTGTAATAGGTGTGACCTTCAGGATGGCCAAGGTCAAGGCTAACCACAGGAACTTCCACCTAATCCCTCATGTCTATTTGGTGCTGACACTCTATCCAAGCCCAGAGAGGAAATTATGTAGGAAGCTCCAGAATCTCTAGCTATCTCTCGCTCCTACTGTGTTCCTCCTGTGTGCTTGCGTCAGCACTTTCACTGGAGTCCTTAACAACCCAATAGTTACCATGGAGACAAAAGCACACCAATAATCCCTCTTAACGGTGTATAGCACTAGTATAAAAAAGGTAATTCTGGAAGCAGTGCATCATATACCATGTCCGCCCCTGCTGGGAAGAGGATTAGCCTACGTGATATCTAAACACTGCACCTTAGGAATAAAGCCACATTCTCAGCTAGTGTGACAAAGAAACCTTACAAAATCTACTTGCAATTATGATCTATAGGGCCAAAGCTATCAAAATGTTGCTGCTGTTGTATGTTTATACCAGAATTTGAAGTTGAATCGACCTAATATAAAGAAAACGAGTGCAGGTGAGCGACATTTAAGTGGAACCACTGCACAATGAATTCCGGTGGGCGGCCGAAATATAAATACATGTATACTTCTATAAATCCCTGCAGCAAAAACAACAGGGTTAAATCCTTCACAAAATTGGTATAATTACTTTCATAATTTTGTTCTTTTTACCCCCAAAAAAATTCGCCCTTTCGAAAATGGGATTTGCCTTCCTTGACATTCCCATGACCAATGATGATAAATGGGCTGGTAAGGAACGGAGGAAAAAGTACAAAACCTTCAGCTTTGATCGATGTCAAGTAAGAATACAGCTTTAACTTATATCTCATATAGGCCTAGGTATACTTAAGTCCTTGATTTATAGCAAATAGGAGCTTATTCCATCCCTATAGGGGAAAAAACATTTTCCAAATAACTGGATTTTGGCTAGCTGGACTGAAGAACTTTCCGAATATGATCTGATAATTGGCGGGAATTATACCCCAACAAAGCGTTCAGGGGTCCGTTGCTCCGTTTTCTCGCTGATTATTTCTCCATACACTTCTAATGGAGAAATAGTTGGCGAAAAAAACGGAGCAATGGAACCCAGAAACTCAAGCTTGAGGTAGTGGGTTAATTGAGGCACAGCGTTGCGGGCTGCATGTGCCCTTTGTCATGGAGGATCTTTGTAAAATAAATCGAATAAGCTATTGTCGTCTATTTGAAGTATTTCCCTCAAGATTGAATCAAAAGATGTTTGACCTAACAATTATAAAGTTCTGCGCAGTTCTAAACGTCACTTAAGTGTAGATACGATTCGGGTATTTGGTTTCTTTAAAGCAGTTTGGTCTCTATAATATTGACCCAGACTCCCTACAGTACAGACTCCCCAAATATCGCCCTTTGGGAAATGTCGTCTGGCTTCCTTGACCTTGTCATGACCAATGTTATCAACGAGGAATTATACAGCGTCGGATTATATAACAATTCTTCCGCTTTGCTTTACACTTTCTGCGCCTGCGTAAGCCTCCTTATCACATTATGTCCCAGAGTGCAATGCGGCCGTTCTGCCGCAATCCATACCGGAAACAGGAAACAACATTCCCATAATGCCCCGGGGGGTTGCATGATGGATGGAAGGACGGCATGGCTGACTAGTAGTCTGCTTCTGCCGCATCAATCAACTTATATTGATGATCAATCAAAAATCATAAATCAAAACACAACAAAAGGGAAATAGCCCTACAAATTGCAATGTGACCGATAGACCACTGTAAAAACTCCCATGTCTCTTCCATTTAAGAGACTTCAAAGATTTGTAAGTCAAAGGGAAGGAAAATTACATTGCCTTGCCTTTTAATGGCAACAGAATGAGTTTGTTTGACGGTCTTCCTTCCTCTCCCTAGCTCCGCTCTCTACCAGCTGTTCTATTTATAAGGCAGCTCGAGGAGAAGGAAAAGCTTTATATGTATAGATGATGCGGAGGAAAGGATCTTTGTAGTAAGTCAGGGATGTGAACAAAGGTGGAATAGAGTTGCTTTCTGTCAATGAAAAACCAGATGACTTTTCTAAAGGATGTGAGAATATAATGAATATTTTGGGGCGATGATAATATATTTTCAATGAGAAGTTATATGAACTAGTCTCCGAATACTGAACAGAATACGAATTTATTATGTAAAAAGTGTACTAGTGTTCGATTAAATGTGCTAATGTTTCGGTGACACATAGAAATAGTTGAGAAATTGCGTGTTCCATAAAAAATATGTTAAAAGGACTAGGCCAATATGTTGTTGAGCTGGTTCTGTAGGTGGAGAAGGTGGAGAGGGTGGAGAGGGTGGCGAGCTCCTCACTACATGGTTCACTGGCCTATCCATCTGGTTAGAACCTGCATTTGAAAAAAGTGAAGGTAGCCAGAGGGGAGGTGGGTTAGGTTGCACCTCCAGTCACACGTCCTATTGGTTCGGGAGACGGGAACGCACCTGGTGGTTGCGAGACGCTGAGGACCAATAAATATGTTTCAGATAAATATGTTAAGAATCATTCAATATGTCATTCGAATACCTTGATAAATACACAATAATATGCACAATAGATAATCATTACCGAAATCATCTGAGTTGAAATGGAATCATATGAGTTGAAAAGGGAATAAAAAGACCGAATTGCCTGACAGCGATCCTGACGTTCCATATTACATATAAACACATAGCGATTGCAGTAGGTGAGTGTAGTAAACAAACAAAATCACACGGCACAAGTGTAATATAGAACTTAGAAATCACCCGAGGATAGTTCTGTATTTATTATATTTTTCCCGATATTTATGGTGAAAAGAATGGTGAAAAACCGATGGAAATTAATAGTGAGTGTAGTGGGTAATACACAGGCCTTATTACCCTCTGTTTGTGCTATCAGCGCCAATGCTGTAGCATATATGGTGTTCCATATTACCTGCTATAAAGGTATAATGATAACAATCACATCAGGTTTTGTTTGATAAAGAGAGTGGGGATACAAGCTAACCTGTTTTGCCCCCAACTGCCCAGATTTGATGTGTTGCTGATTACTCCAGGAATGTTTCCCTGTGTAGGTACCCTAATGGGCTGAATATTCAGCCAACCTAGATAAACTGATGGACCCCTGATGCATAAAAGGGACATAAAAGCTTCCAGGGTCTTATCATTTCCCCGTCCAGGCCGAGGGATGGGGATCACTGAATAATGAATGAGTTCTGTTCTATTGGAGGGAATCAACTGCTAGTGTATTACACTTACATTTGTATACCTCCTTACCACTTACATTTGTGTATACCTCCTTATTTGTATATTGTATATTTGCAATGAATGTACTCAGTGGATGCTCTTTGGACTATATGGAAGGGATAACGCCCGGGTGGTGGCTCCTTAATTATCCTTTTCTTTTTTTCTGATTTTCTTTTTTATTATTCTTATACTGCTTGTATTTATAACTCATCTAGATGCGATTGTGTTACACAACTCCTAGGTTTCTTTTCGATAATAGCTAAAACTAAGAAAATGTATAATTGCATAATGTTTTCAGCTGAATAAATAATTTAAAACAGAATATAATTGCTCATTGCACTGTTTATGATAAGACCGTGTCTTAAAGGCCTCTTAGCACCATCGTAAATTGAAGACTACGAGGGTTGGTGCATAAGCCAATGCATTTGAGAAAGGTAGGAGCTATTATTTTCTCAGACTAGTCTGAGAACTAGTCTGAGAATAATAAAATATATAATGCAATGAAAGTTATGTTAAGAGATAGTTACGATGCCTCTAAGATTGGTTTATCATACAATCGTATAAAGTGCAATACACTCCTCGTGCCATGTATATGGTACCATGCTAAATATTAATTCTTTTAATAATACTTCAAATGTATCTCCATGTATGTCGACCTTGTATTACCCCGTCACCTTGCTAATGAATTAATGCTGACTACCCATTGGTCAATCAAAGTAAGAGGGATCAGCTGGTCCCTGAGTACTTAAGATGGCTGGGTTAACCCTTTCAGGTCGTAACCTGCCGTATACCAACTAAGTTAGAACATTATCATTTCCCAGGAATAAATTATACTTCAAATCTACTTCATTCCGTTCCTTATACACATTGACACTAACCGTACCAACCGTACCAACGTCAATCTCCCATTTACATATCAGCCATGCAGTCAATTTAAAAAGAATTATTCAACGCACACTCAATTATATCATTTTGCGGCTTCTCGTGAAATCCCTGGTCGAAAAAAACTCGTGACCATCGTGTACAGTAAGTCAGAAACCAACCTCGTTACATCCTATTTTTATACCACGATCTTATATTATAAAATAAATTGAAGAAACAAAGTATTTATTTACCTCGCTTCTCTCCAATGATCCACCATATTGTTTTTTTTATGCCAAAGCGCTAGACAAGCGTCTAGCTGATTGGCTAATCAACGACTGCACGGTGGCATATGACGTCACGAATGGGCGTGACGTCATGAGCGAGCGAAACGTCAACCAATGAGGATGCTTCTTACATTTAGGCTACAAAAGGGTAATATTTTCACGCGTGGATCCATTCAACAAAACACAATAGCAGGTATCCACTCATTTGCAGCGTGTACAACCCCCGAACGTGGTATAATTTTCATTAAATTGTAATCTGTGTTTGCATTATGATCATAATTATGTAAATTATCTTATCTTATGACATTATCTTGACTAAATAGGAATACAATGTTCATTTCACTCACTAAAAGAGTGGCTCACGACCTAGTTAAAATCTTGCAATTGTGAGCAAAACTTTAAAACATGGCAATAGAGCGAACGTAAACGTCCTATTTTGTCTAAACCATGTTACCAACTTCTGCTGTTTACAAACAACTGCACCTGCTTGCAGAAAACCGCTTCACAATATTTGCATATTCATTCATTTGAATAATCTTCCCAGTCTACGTGCAAAACCTCTTAGATCAGATAGGAATGACATGTCAGTGATTATAGCTTTCCCGGCCGGCCCTGGAGTCGGCGTCCTTATGGGATCCTTATGACATTTTACGGTTTGGAGCGAGAGGCTTTCCCTCAGTTTGAAGGGTCCCTCTCAACTCTGAGCCTAGAATACAGTTTGAAGGGACTCTCTCAGCTCTGAGCCTAGACTGTTGCCCTGTATTACTCAATAAGAGCCAACAAGCTAGAGGCTAAGTCAGGTTCAACGCTTAAACGTAAACGGACCATTTAACCATGTAGCCGGCGGGCTGAAGGTAGTATATGGAAATGGGAAATTGTAGCGGGCAAGCTGAGCTATTTCAAGTAGTAGTGGGAAATAGGGATTAGGAGCGGGAGATGGGTTTGTGAGGCAGTGAAAAGAAGTGATTAATTCTGGAATTTTTAACTTGATGAATTCGCTCATGATGAGCTTGCTATTCAAGCCCGAATGAATGAAAAACAACGATGTGTGGGTGTGTTTAGACGTCAGAGCAAAGAGGCCCTTATTTATAAGATAAGATAAGATAAGATAAGATAATCTTTTATTTGTCTAAGGAATGAATAATATGAGTGGTACATAAAGAAGAGACAAATAGGTCTACATGTCTGTATGAAACTGGCTTGTTCCATCTCTACCGACAGTTACCTTTAATTTTGATAGAACTAATTAATTAACATAAATGAGAGTAAATATAGCAGGTGAGATATACATACAAAAATATACAATGTCTATGGTAGTCAGATAATATACTTTATCTGATCTACTTTATACTTTGTTCTGTCGATATTATAATGATATCGGACGAGATTCGATTACCTGTTGGCAAGAAGAAATCCTTTGATGCATTAGAATGTACTTTTCAAATGCTTACATTGTGTAGGAAGTTGTAATGATAATTACTAATTACTTCGATCACATATTGTAAATAGGATAAACCTGTTAGAAAATGGTTATGAGGTAGTATAATACATTAAGTTAGCACGGTACAGTGGGGTTTGGTGAATATTAGAGTTGTAACTCTGTACGATCAATCTCATATTATGGGGTTATGCATGACAGTATATGAGAATACAGATATGATGGCGATATATTACACTATATATATTTTTGTACGAGCATATGTAATATCGTGCAGTGCGATTTGATAAAATATAGGTCTACCTAACAATACAGGTTACTGATAGACAATATATTAAGGTACATATTTGTTAGCAGTGTATTACACTATATCATGTTTAATATTTTACAATAATAATAATAATGCCAGAGTAGGTTGTAGTTTTGTTGTTCGATTCTACTGTAAATATAGAGATGTCAGTTCTTTTCTAAACTGTCTTTGGGTCTCTATGCAGTGTAGTTTAGTAGGGAGGTTGTTCCAAGCTTCTTTAGCCTTGTATAGGAAACTATTTTGAAAATGGGACGATTTTGGAAGATCTTGTTTTAGTAATTTTCTGTTTTTTGCATGGTTTCTGGTTGGCAACTTTCTCTGGTCAATATTATTTTCGTTTCTAGCTAGATAATAAGCGATTTCTGCTAGGTGTATTTTTCTCCTAATTTCATTCGTGAGTATATTCAGATTCACATATTCGTTATCAACATTTGACCTCTTTATTAATTTGGACTTTTTATATCAGCATAATAATGAACAATAACTAATGTATTCATGATATACATGAGAGGTCAGACTGCAGTTATTTCATAACATTTGATCTTTGCAGTCTAGATCTCTTAGATTAGATAGGAATGGGAAATTATAGTGGGCAAACTGAGATTGTATAAGTAGTAGTAGTAAGAAAGAGGGATTAGGAGCAGGAGGCGCAGGTGTATACCAAGAACATTTAATATTTAATAGTATATATATATGAAGTTGTCAGAAAATGTACAATTCACCTTCATCAATTCTTTCCGAAAAGAAACAAATTTAAGACAATAATTAGATTCAAAATGCAGCTCAACATAACCAAACAGGTGTTTTCAATCAAGGCAATACCAAATATACTCAGATTTACGTGTCTAACATTTATCATTGTTCAGCCTAATTTAGCAGAATGTACAAAATGTGCAGAGATGCCGATCGGACATTTTGTGAGGCCCTGACCAATAAGCAGTGGTGGGAAATAGGGATTAGGAGGTGCAGGTGTATGGAGAATCCATTAGGTTCTATTTTGGTGAGGAGCTCTTATACGAACTGCCTTAATTAAAGATGCTATTTCGACAACACAAATCTTACCATATACTCTTCATATTACGACTCATAGGACTGATGTTATTAATATTTTACTGCTGCTGGACCTCAATTGACCTCTCCGATCACCGTACGTTATGGGTCTTTTACAAGCACAGCTATGCTGTGTATTCATGCTCTGATATTCAGTCCACTTCAAATATGATAACAATATGAAATCACCACCTTCATTATCTTGGGCCATTAGTGTGTTGTCATAATCCTAACCACTCTGTGTGCTGTGTTTTTGTATAAAGTATCATGAATCCAGAGACATGTGGTAGCAAAAGAAAGGTAAATGAAGTGTCAGGCTTGATTTTAATGTTAATATTTAATTTCGAATTGTACACAAAAGATGATATTTTCGAAACGTTTTTCTTTCAGTAACTCTTTATAGAAATGATCCCATTTTGGGGGGTACTTAGCACCTTTAAGCATACAAATATATGGAAGTTCTTATTAGAATTCCTTGAGGTTAACATCATCCATTTGGTCACATCTTTTTAAATATGATGGTATCTAAAAATCCACTTTTTGCGAGTTATGTCTCATTTTTAGCCTAGTGAAATATTAAATATATAGTTTTGAAACTATTGATGGGTCTTTTTTTTTCTGCCGAGTACCTCATATGAAAACTGCCCCAAAATGAGAAATTAATTATACAATATCTTTAGATGAACACACTTTGCCATTTGTATGAAAAAGAAACCTAGATAGATCCCAAATAATATACATGTTGTCCCTATTCTTCGTATCATCATCAGCCTTAATGAAATAATAATAATAAAACAAAATTATGCATAAGGAAGTATGATCTTTGTGAATTATGTCAAACATTTGTGTTTATAATTTCAGGATGGCAGCGACTGCAGCCAGAGGTCGGTCAGGGCCATGGGACGCCCAGCACGGACCCCACGCAAAGGTCGCAGGCCAAGAAAACTACCGGACATTCCACCAAGTGCCAAAGCTAGTGAGTAAAAAGCACATACTCAATGATACTACATGTGTGTGTATATGTTCATGTGTTATATAATTGTGTGTACATATACATGTGTGATGATGTCCAGGAATATGCGCCAATACACGTATATCAGTCATGAAAAGACAATACACAATAAGATCGGTCAGATCGAGCAGTTGACTCATCTTTGCCAACATGTCTTTATTTAACTTCTGTGTGCATAATCTGAGTACATCCTGCAATATGATGTGAAGGTGGCTTATACATAGGGCATGTCGCACGTATCCTATCTGGTGTGTCACCGATGAATGAGTCTAAAGTCGCAAAAAAATGTTATTTTTCAAATAGATGTGTCTATGCGTTTTGAGATCTTATCTTATGCATCTTATGCAGTATATTTAACTAATTTACAAGTGATTGACCATCAAGAAATATAGCTAATTTGTTTTCATGCATAAATGATATAGAATAACTTATTACATGTCCTGATGTTTACCATCATTGGACTCACCTTTTGAAATATGATGATATCTCAAAATCCATCTTTTGTGACGTATGACTCATTTTTATGTAACACATTATTATACGATAAGATCGTGCCTTAAAGACCCCTACCACAATCTTAAATTAAGGACTATGAGGGCTCTCAGACTAGTATGAAAAGAGAATTGTGTATGGTGCAATGCAAGTTAAGCTATGTAGGAATTATAATGCCTCTAAGAGTGGTCTACCATACAATCGTATATTATAGGATTAATGATTGACATAGAGGGGCTGCTGGTGCACTGTTTGGTGTGTAATCATGAGACAAAACCAAGGGATTGTGCACAAATAGTGCATCGGCAGGCCCGAAATGGAGGTTATTAATCCTTATAACCTGTGTCTTCAGTTGTTATAGCCCCAATAACTACAAGGCAATGATTAAGTGCAATACAAGCTATGAGGGAGTCACGTAACCTCTAAGAGTGGTTTACCATACAATCATATTTAGTGCAATGGGCCCCTAGCCCAATAAGTTGCTGTATATAGATTGAGGGCATAGTAGGTGCCCCCAATCCCATCCTGCCCCATCTTTATTGTTCCCTTCACACTCCTACACAGCAGATAGATAATAGGTTCCCCTTACCCAGTCATAAATGTGATGTGTTACAGTGAAATGAGTCACAAGTCGAAAAAAATGGACTTTGAAATATCAATATATTTGAGATGAGATCAAGCGAATTCCGATGATAGTAAACATTGGGACATTTAATAAGTATTTCTATATTTTAAGCTCAATATTTTCATTTTTGAAAAGAACGTTTGCAATACGTGTGGGCGGACAATTACTAGTAGCTAAATATACTCTATATGATGACCTCCGAAATGCATGGATATATTTATTCAACAAACTGTCTTGAAATTTTGCTGAAACATATCACAGGAAATAATCATATCGTTGTCTCAGTCGAATAAGTGTTCTATTGTGATAGATTTTGTATTCAGGTAGGATATATTACAAACTCACTCTTGACGAGTGGTTTTCATCGTGCCCTGATTCGTGCTTAGTATACAGTAGGGTCAACTTCTTTAACTCTATTCTGTCTACAATGGGTTTCCTAGATGTAAAGTTTTACAGAATATAATATATAGAAAATACGGAGACATTCACGTTCAAGCTTGATATGAATTATGAGGTGATATAATAATGGGAATATGAGATATGAAAGATGATATTTCCTGACTAATATGACCTTACACACATCCATCCATAGGATTCCAAGACTGCAGTGACTTATATTAAGTCGGTGTTCCTATCCTATACTAAATATTATTATAGTTCTACGTAGTTTAACGGTCAAATTTCATTCAAAACAATATAGTTCATTATCTGGTTCAAAGTTAGTACATGCTTGGGCATGCAAATCAACCAGAATTATGGATGAGTTTAATCAGGCATGTTCCAATTTCTGAATGATGGATGATTGAATGAAATAATTTAATATTTGTTTCATCGATCAAATACAAAAAAGTGGTATGCATCTGGGGATCTATGATTTAAATGCATTGGACATATTTTTTTTAAAAAAAGATATCAAACCACTTATTGTCAATATTACACGCATGATTGTTTATAAGTAAGCAATTTGGGTGTGCCGTCTGGGTTACATAATCCCATACTTGAGCAGGTACAGCTTGCCATGTTTACACATTACCTAATGACGCAATTTGGTTGGTTTAAGACGTTGTCTGCTGCAATGCCTCTAGACTAGATTGCCTGCTCCAAAACCAGACTCAACCTACAGACATAGTAAAAGACGCAGTAAAAGATAATACCTTGCCGACCGATCAGTATGTAATACATACAAAATGGTGGTTTGTAATCGGTTTCAACTTGGTGTGCAAAACAGACCTCCCCAGTCTTGACAGTATTCCAAATAGGTATGTTAAAACTGCATTCTCAGCTATTACGACAAAGGAAATCTTACCAAATGTACTCATGTTATGACTTATAAGGCTGAATTAATCTATATTCTGCTGCTGTTATATGTTTATACAAAAATTTGATGGCGAATCCACCGAAGGAAAACGGCTGACGGTGAGCAATAATAAGTGAAGTTATCGTAGAAAAGGATTCCGGCATGTCCTTCAAATACAAAGAAGCCCAGTAGCAAAAACAAACAGACAGAATCCTCCAAAATTGTAGTCAAATGACTTATGATGGGTTGGGAAAGAATGGAACAAAACGTAGAAATTGTTCTGGACCAATGTTAACTGCTTTAGATACAAAAGAAACCCTAGAAGGAAACTGCAAACCTAATCCCTTATACTACCACATTCAAAGTAAATGCCTAGTTGGCCTGACCCGAATTGCCTGAATCAAATTACAGAAAACAAAGCCAATAGACGGACACCCAAACTACATTAGTCCTATATCCAGCACATCCCCGCCATCAGTGGCTGCCATCTTTAATGTAATAATGGGTCTGCGCATGTGCAATGGAGGTGGGCGGGGCTTAATGTAGTTAAGTGTTTGGGCTGTGCGAGGGCTGGCATGGATCAGCCTTGGGAACATTGCTAGTCAGAAGATTGGGTATTTAGACATTGATACACTTGATGTTTTTATGTGCACAAGGTGGTCAAATGGACGTTTTTCTCGATTTTCTACTTTGTTTTTGTATCAACTCTCCACTTTTAAGTTCATCTATTGATCACAAAAGAGAACAATACATAGCTTTATTCTCATCCGACCACTGTCCGCCCAGCACCATATCATATTCAGAAACCAAACCTTGTACACAACATTAACTGCTATGGTCAAGCGCCTTATCATATGACGCCCACTTCAATTAAAATTCATAAGAAAGCGCCCTCGGTAGTGGGCGTATCAGCACATGTGAAATCCATCTGAATGTATGCCAACGGCAGAAATCACTCAATAGGGGATTTGCATATCCGTGTACATCTTGTATCCTGGATCGCATGGAATCATGGGAGTTGTATGTCAGTGTAAAAGCTATAGAAAACATTCTATGACCAACATGAAATATTCATCTGTGTTACTATGTTAATATTTACGAGTTTTTCATGTTTCCATAGTGTAAGCCACCATCTTTCCCATCATGCATTTGGTTTAAATAGATCATTCATACAAGGTAGTATATTGTTGAAAACATAAATTGTAATTTTCGATAAAAAAATGTTGTCAAATATCCGTATGTCAGATTTCAACAGAATCCACCTCAGCATGTAGTAACAATCATACACAGTAACCCATGCAAATCCCCTATTCTATATAATAACACCCTGAATTGTTTAATTGCACCGAGCAAATCATCCTTATTTAAGATTATTTATTTAAATCCAATGCACTGTTTTCTCAGGCTACTGCTATTGACCTTTATTGAATTAAATATCACTCCGCATTCTGATACAAATTGACGGATACTTTGTATGACATTGTAGGGTCAGATTGGCTATTGTGTATAGAATTCGTGTGACCAAATTTACACAATTTCCCCCGTTGCATAACAATCTGCGAGCTCAATATTAACACTGAAAAAGCTACTCGCAGATTGTTATGCAACGGGGGCATTGTTTAACCTATATAGGAGTGCGAAGTCCTCAGCAGAGAAGAACCTTTGTTTCTGATACCGAATGTCCATAAAGTATATAAAAGTTAAAGAAAAACTACTTTGAATTTGTATTACCACCACCCTATTGCACCTCTCATACAGCATAGACATACCGCAAAACGAGAATTGGCTTCAAGATAGCTTCCATGCAAGCTCCCCTCTTTAAAGCCCACATTAAATAATACATAGACACGAACCCAGCAACGGACCATCCTCATTATAAGCATTCCCTCTCAGGACATGGACAAACAGCAAAATCCCATTAAATGTTTTCCAAGCTGCGCCATCGTCTAGCTCCAGCTGTGTTGCAATTTGCCTTTTAATTAGAATTTGTCCCCGGAGATGGACCGATGAAATCCAATATTTGAACGTTGTTTTTAAGAAAGACAAAATTGTTTTCAGAGATGGAAATAAATCAGTTAATTTCCCCCAGATCTATTATCCACAGGACGACCGTGGTATTGCATCAATCAACTGAATATTGTGAGTTTCAGTGGAGCCCCAAGAACTCTTTTTATTAAACATTCTCAATACATACAGTATGATCTTCAGATCCTTTATTCGTACTGTCGTATGGAAATGTCTATGTCCTGAATAAAATATTTCAAAATCAAATCAAATCAAAATCAAAATCAGATCCTGTTTCAAAATGACTAAACATGTTCATCTATGCAAGCAATATAGGGATGAAACAGGTAAAAGATATCGAGCTGTAAACAAGAACTATATTTTGATCTCTTACGAAATAAAGGAATTTGGAAAAACGTTGAAGAAAACTGGGTGGGGAGTAGGAGCCGACAAGGCTGTCACCATAGCAACTCCCTCCTCCGGAGTTCTTTCACTTAAAAGACCCTTTGAGGGATCTATGAATAGTCTGATAAGAATGTCTACTGAAAGCTAAAAAAAACTAACTTTGCTGGAATAAAACACTTAGTGCCTCCACATTCCCAGAGACTTGCTGGTACAAGTTGGAGTTATTGGATTTTTTGACGGCTTAAAGCTGCATTCTCAGCTATTAGGATAAACAACATATAACCAAATTTATTCATATTATGACTTTAATTAGGACTGCATCTATCTCTAATTTTCTGTTGCTGTTATATGCTTATAGAAAAATTTGAAGTTGAATCGGCCGAGCAAATCCGGTCGCCGGTGAGTGATAATAAGTTAAGCTACTGCAAAAAAGAGCTCAGCGCCTTTGTAAACTGCATTTTTGCCTTCAATTTGAGTTATGTGAAAGGATTAGTGAAGGTGAGTTGTACATTTCCTGATGCCCTGATGAGAATTATCACACTATGAAAATTTCGGAAATAATTGTTTTGTTTTTAAAGTGATTTAAATGATTCAGATACAAATTTGTAACTTTTAATTTATAACAATGTATGAATTAAGCTTCAATGTCCCTGATATCCTATGCCAGGCACTACCACCCTTGTGTCAGTTCATGCCAAAAATACTGAAAATTATTGATGAGGAGTGATTTCTTATAATTTAGGGCCTCTACTTCATGTACTCAATATTTTCAACTGTTTTAAAGGCAAACATATATCTAAAAGAACCAAAAGAAATCCAAAATTTTACTTTTTGAAAATTTCAACGAAATTGTAAATTTGTAAATTTCGTGGACATGTGACACTTACGGACGTTTTTATTAAATACTTATTTCAGTACAAAAAAACTGAATACTTGCATCCTGTTACAGATAAGACTAGTGTAAGACAGACAAGCAGTATTGTGAGGGGTTGGCCTGGCTGGCCGAGTGGCTCAGCCTAATGAGGCCAAGTCACGAGCAGCTCTAAACACTACTAGTACAGTAGCTGTAGGAGCGTGTTGTGTGAGTGAGGCTACTATGAGCCACTCTATGCTCAGAATGTAGTATGTCCCTGCTCTAATGTACACACACAGAAGGCCTGTGAATGGGATATTTGTGTTAGAAATAGATGCCTATGTGAACAAAATCTTATAGATGGAAATGCTACCATCTGTTTCTGAGTCTTACACGGCAATGGTTTGATGTATTAATACAGGGTAACTAACGAGTTGGATGAAGGGGCGCGAATATTCCTAAGGTTTTCATTAGATCTTTAAAGATATGGGATATTTTAAGCAAGTGAATCTCTCGCTATCTCTGTGTCTGTCGCTTTCTTTGTCTCCCTCTCTTTCCCTCTCTCTCTCTCTCTTCCTCTCTCTCCCTATCCCTCCCTCTCCCCCTCCCTCTCTCTCACACACTGTCTCCCTCCCTCCCTGCCTATCTCCCTCTCTCTCACTTGATCTCTCCTCTCTCCCTCTCCAACTCACCCTCTCTGTTGCCCTCTCCCTCTCTCTTCTATGCCTCTCTATTGCTCTTCCTACCTCTCGCCCCCCCCCCTCTCCCTTACTGCTCGCTCCTTATATATGCATACCTAAGGTATTATATTACCCAGGCACTGTTTATAAGCCCTACTCTATAATTGACATGGCCAGCGACTCCATTACCATATGGGAAGGCATATATGTCAGTCCCAGCTCTACTGTACTCTCCTGGGCCCAGGCTCTGTACACATAGACCCAGCTGACCTTCTAACGACCCTTACTGCTTCTTTACTATATACTCTGACCTCTTGAGCAACTGCTATGAGCTCGCCTCAGGTCAAGTACATCTCAAGCAGTATGTACATATATAGATACAGCTTGCCCTACTCCTTGCCAGTTCAACAGTATAGAAGAGGGGAGGTTCAGGCCTGTTGCATAAGAAAAATCCTTACTTAGAATGAAAATGTATTTAAGCTTGTTGTTGTGCTGGTTCTGTAGGTGGAGAGGGGTGGCTGCCTCTCTTTCTCTCTCTGTGTTTTCCCAATGTATTTCTCCCTACTATCCCCCCCCCTCTCTCTGTCCTATTCTCCTCAGGCCACGAAGAGCTCCACACATAAATTGAGTAACTTCTGCTAAATCAGACTGGAAAATGCTCAATACTAGATATCTCTAAATATATTTTGTATTGTATTGATTCAGGACATCGTGTAAAGGAAATAGAGTGTAGAGGAAGTAGAGTGCATATAAGGCTAAAGGTCATTTGGTGAAGGTAGGACTTGGCAGATCATCGTATGCCTATACTCAGGGCGTAGAGAATGGAATGGGATAATAGAATGTGGTGTCCAGGTTCAGCCCTTAATATATACGTGGCCTCATCAATCTGAGGCCCTTTGAAAGCCATGATCAATTTAGTCGACCTGCAGGAACCCGTTGCATAACAAGTGCTTACTAAATATCTTATTTTCTTAGCTACATGTCCTGCTAGCTGGTAAGGAACCTTAGGGAAGGAATCTGCTGTACAGACAATACTAATTGTTATTCCTTCAGTAGGAATTTCCTACACATTAAAGCTAGGAAAAGTAGCGTAGCAAGGACGTTTTAAGTAAGAATTTGTTATGCAACAGGGCCGTGGTGGACGGTATGTTTCACCATGACCTCTATGTTGTAGAATAGAATCGATAGAATCCTTTTTTGAGGAGCAACAGATGGTGGATGAAAATTGTCGTCTCGATGAATTTCCCAATCAGATGAATTTCCTGAATAAATCTGTGAAATTACAAAAATTACAATGATGGTATGATTTCTATCTAAACCAGTTGTCAACTGCTATAACCAAATAGTTTTTGATCTGAAACGTTTCATGTAATATAATTATACTGGCAGACATAGGAATATCTGATACTAATGTCAGTTTAACCCTTTAAATCGAATTGGAGATACAATAAAGACTATATCAATCAAATTGCTTATCTTGGACCCAGGGGCTGCTGTGGCAAATAGCCTCACCTCCTCCCACCCAGGCACTAGTGGGAGAATAGTTGTCTGAGCTGAAATTGATAAAACAAAGGATAAGATAAAAGGTAGGGTATAAAAAAGCTATATGTCTGGTTGCCAACAGAGAGTAGTTTACCTGATACTGTAGGTTAGTATAAATACAAGCTGCGGGATACAAAAAAATATCTATAACAGAATAAAGAGGTAAAGCTGTACATTATACTACACTCGGGGAATTGAACAAGTCATGGGCGATATCATAGCGATGTGGTGATGCTCACTGCGTAGTTCTTTGTTGGGTGAAGTCACGGGAAAATGTACAACTCGCTTCCATAAATCCTCTCAGATAACTCAAATCTAAGACAAAAATGATGGTCAAAATACAGTTCAACACAACCAAACACACATTTTGAATCAAGGCAATACCAAATATACTCAGATTTACCTATTATTTATCAGTTTTAGTCTTATTTAGCATAATTTAATAAATGTAATGTGTTACAGAAAAATGAGTCATAAGTTGCGAAAAAGGATATTTTTCAAAACTACTTAATCATTGATTGGTCATTGATTTATATGTATAAATATGTACTTATTAGATGTCCTTATGTCTTCTATCATTGGAATCCACTTCATCTCATCTTTTCAAATTATGATGGTATCTCAAAATTCATTTTTGGCGACTTGTGACTCATTTTTCTATAACACATCACAAATATGTATAACTACCGATTGTACATTTTTGGGCGACTTTACCCTGTTCAAGGCTGTCTGATAGACACAATACAGGATTCAGACTGTTGCAGAGTAGGGTTGGCAAGAAGTCAAATATTGAACTGGGGGTCGGTATTGTTGTACGCTGGCCCCTTTTTGTGTGATGGTCCATGTTCCACAATGCGTCCTGTCTGCCCCTGCCTCACTTCGCCGCCATTAAATGTCAAAGTGTCGCCGTAGTGCGTCGCCACAATGGACGTTGACCTTGCGACCTTTCATTAGTATTTGGCGCATCACAGAAAGCTTTCACCACAGGTTCTATAAGTGAATAAATATCCCCTGAGTGGCTGGGATTTTACATTGGAGTTGCAGCACCATACAGGTGTTATGCAACATGGCAAGAAATGTATTTTACATTGGTTTTCTGCATTAGATTTGAAGGCAGCCAACAATCCAGCGACATTATTGTATTAATTTTACATGCACAAAAGCCGAACTGATTGTTTTAAGTTTTTTAGTTCAAATATATATATTTATTCAGTCAATAACATTACATTAATTTTACGATGTTATTTCCAGTCATTCCTACTAATCATAAGTTACATCTAGGTCAATTAACATTGATATTGACTATAGTTCTTTCTCAACTTAGAGTGTGATTATACACGATTTTTGAACACTTAAATAGTGAGCCTACTCACGTATCCGAAATCGAATTATGTTTTACTTCTTCGTCATTGATTAAATTATATCTGAAATCAAATTATGTGTTTACTTTCGTCGTTATTGAATCAATTTGGAAACTGTTGGCTGAAAAATATTTGTAACATAAAGAGTAAATCAACACACTTCTAATCAAAAGACATGTCAAGAAATATTGAGAACAACAACACATAAGTTTGTAATACATTGCCTGAATAAGGAAGTCCCTTCTGATGATTGTCCGGCCAAACCGCCCACGTACAATTAGTCCCTTGTTTACCAAGCTCCATCTATTACATGTAGAGCAAACAGGGACTGTTTCTACCAGAGCTGAGGGGCAGGTCTGTAGGACTGCAAGGGAGAAGGCGCATGTGTCCGATATCACTGGGCACAAAGACTGAAGGGATGAATTGCTAAGCCAGTATCGAATTATATCTTATCAAATATACTTAGACTCCTGGTGGGATTAAGTGAAAGGTTGCTGTTTCACGTCCGAATCATTTAATATGTCGAGTAAAATGCAATGATAATAATAATGTGTATTTGTCCTTTTCACGATTAGAACAAATAGGTGCTACACATGGGGTAAGGTCTTAAAATCTCATACATGACATGAAAATATAAGAGGTAACATCAGAATAATTATTCAGATGAGAATAGACTATATCTAAACAGAAAATACTATGTCATAGACAAACTGGCCTGACGGCGATCCTGACATTCCATATTACATGCAAGCGTAATGATTGCAGTATGTTAGCGTAGCGAACAAATGAAATCACACAGCTCAAGTGTAATATGGAACTGGGAGATTGGCTGAGGGTAATTTTGTATTTATTATATGTTTCCCGATATTTATGGCAAAAAAGAATCGATGGTAATTAATGGCGAGTGAAGCAGGTAATATACACGCCATATTACTTGCTGTTAGTGATATGAAACCGTCTGCCTATGATATTCCATATTACCCTCAAGAAAGGTGTAATAAATAGCGGTGTATATTGTTGTTATTTAAGGGGATCCTCCAGTAGATCGCAAGAGCTAGCAATTTCATGCAAGTGGTGATTCGATCACAGAAATATCTAATTATTTTGATATTCTCATGATGGAATGGCCACTTCTGATTTGATCGTAAGGGTCACTCCAATTACTCACATGGACTAGGGAACAACTTGCCATTGGGGATCTGAAGCCATTGCGAGTGAAATTGTGATCTAGGATGAGATGGGAATAGATCTTTTAAGACTTTACCCCATGTGTAGCATCTCTTTGTTCTAATCTTGAAAGAGACAAATAAACATTATTATTATTGAAGTATCGAATCGCAAGCTCCAATATTCCTGTACGCTTGTTTTTATAACCACCAGGGAATCTCTAGGAACCCCTAGAGTAGTGGCTAGGGATGAAGTGAAATGTTCATTTTAAAAATATTCTTTTAACATTTACAAAACCATCAACTGACAATCTATTTAGATGTTTCTGCTCTATCATTGAAGGTCGTATAGATATTTGCATCAATGCCCTTAAATATTTCTATATTTAGATAACGAAAATAGGATTTTTCATCTGAAACTGTGCTTGATCTCCGCTAATTCTCCCAATTCTTCTAATCATAATGTCGCCTCAATCACAGCTTGAATCCAAAACACATGCACTCGAGGCGCCGCACAATCAAATCAAATTATTGGTAAGGATATTTGATCAGCAATCACAGCAGATTCATCAAGACTTGGCTGGGAATTGAAGCCACTCGATCTTTGATTCGAAGCTGGATTAAAGCAGTAAACCCTAATCCTGAAATCGAAGCCATGGGATCTGTGAATGAATAGTTCTGATTAAAATTTGGCATGACGTGGCTTCTACTCGAAATTGATTCAGATAAAGTTCAAATCGAGCACGAACGAAATATTTTTCTTCGGGCATGAGTCTTTAGAAAATAAAGTTAGGTCGTCCAATGTGATGTGTTGCAGAAAAATGAGTCTTAAGTCGACAACAAAATGGATTTTGAGATACCATCATATTTAAAAAGATGAGATCAGGTTAATTTTCATGATGTTAAAACCTTCAGGAAACGCAATAAGTACTTCTAATCTGTTCACGATTGATCAGATGTTTCTGGATACGCAATTACTAGTAAAGTAGCGAAATGTATTCTTTAGAATTACCTTAGAAATGCTAAGATATATTTCTACACAGTCCTGAAATTGAAACCATTCCTACTAATAGATCTTGTGGGAACAAACATTCGGAAAGTATCAATTTTGCGACCTGGGACCTGGTTTTCCGTGACACAACACATACATCTCTGCCAGATCTGCCCCTGTTCGAATAATCTAAAACTAAATTTAGATTGATGATGAATGATGGTCACTGGTGACAGCGGCTAGTGAGATTGATCTAGCGAGGTGGACAGAGACGGAGATTAGTTTTGTTTCCAACTTGTTTTTCAAGAATATGCCACATCAGATTTGTTTTCATAGAGAGCTCCTTTTGTATGGACAGTTCTTTTTTAATCAAGAGTTCTTATTCAGCTATTGTACAGACAAAACACTTTCACTATCAATGGTTTTTACTGCGCCCTGAGAAATCTTTCATAATCGATACATGGGGCAGTTATTGAAAGTTGGCTTTAGGTTTAATTATACAATATACAGATCAATAAGTAAGATGTGTGGATGAAGGTGATGTGAATAAAAGAATGAATGAATGAATGAAGAATGATGACACCTGCCTATGTGTTTTAAAATTTCTATTTCTGATGAGATGAGACAATATGGCTCCCACTCTTCCGTTTATTATCAGTATTGTTATGTACTAGAAAATGAAAAGGATATATTCGTTATCATTATAAATCTTGTTTAATGTTAAACCTTATCTGGTTCTTCCAGCTTAGAAAATAAGTTATATATCACCTTAAAATGACTCAAAGGTTTGTGTAGTAGAGAATCATTATATATAATCCTTGTCATACAACTTAGAAGTAGAACTCCATTATGTAACAAAGCAAATGATAAAAAAGCAGGGCATAGGCTGAAAAAACTGTTTTCACTCTCAGATAACATCGGCTAAGAACTGAACATTTTTCTATTCTTTGTCCAATTCTTTTCCATCTAAACATCATTTGACCAAAAAGTTGGAGGATTTGGACTATCTGTTTTTGCTGCAGGGTTTCTAAAACGCCCTCATTTGTATTTGGAGGACAAATTTGGTTCATTAAATTTTCGATTACTGGCGGCTTGTTCCATTCTATATTTATTACATGGGCATCAAACTTGATCTGAAAAAGTAGCCAACTCGGTGAAAGATGTCTCAGAGACAGTGCGAGCACCAACAACTCTGCAGGCCTATGTCTATGGATTTGTTGACTTGCCTCGCGGAGACCCAAAGGTGCTTGTCTACATTGTTAATTTCATAGTTAGCCTACATAGAATTATGAAACTAACAACTTGAATAATTGCTTTTGGATCTCTGCAAAGCACATCAACAAACTGCGGAGGTAACATTAGAGCTATTTTTAGACAACTACATTTTTATTGTATGAATACGATAAAAATATCTTTATTGCACCCCACTTATTACACCTCTCAAGAGGAATGCCGTATAATACAAAGAGTTATCTTATCTCATCATTTTGAATAAGTGAATTCTCAGGGACTTGATTATGTGGATTCGCACTTTAAACAGCCGACAAGGGGGAAACATTGTGAGATTAAATACTATGATTGATTAATAGTCCCTAGACAGCATCGCTCAGTTAAGCAATGCTCAGTTGATTAATTAAAATTATTCATTCGGCACCTTCACTGAAAACTGCTTGAATATATTTTTGTTGACTGGAATTATGAGGCAGAATGTAAGTGTATTTGAAAGTACCAATACACTTAAATGACAAAGGTGATAAACGAGATATTCCCTGATACATTCAGAAATGTCAGAAAGCTTTACACTTTCTGACGGTCGTACCCTCATATAGTTATATAATAAACCAAGGAACAACCATCAAAATTACAATTTGAGATGCAACACAATGGCTTCTTTGATTGAATATAGGAGCATTGGGATGAGCGTTACCCAATACAGGGACAAGGATTGCTTGGTCCACGAGTGGGACATTCAATACAAGCTATCGACTGTCAGGATGTATTGAGAATTGAGAACAAAGGCTTGCTTCACAATACTCTCTTTGTTCTCTATAGATTATTAAATTACCCGATGGAAGCCATCAATTATGGGCTTTGACTACAAAGATTAACATCTCTGAGGTGGATATAACTGATTCCATATCACTAGATTAGTCGTATATATATATGTTATATAATGTTACTTTCAGGTAGAGTTTGTAAACGCTTCATGTCTCCTTCTCTTTCATAACTAACTCCTCTTGTTCATTTCTATCCTCTTGTTCATTTATCACTCTCTCTCTTTCTGGTATATATTTATCTGAGCCCTACCTCTATTCTGCTACTCTCTACCCTTGCTCTATTGCTTTCTATATATCTCTCTATATTTCCCCCTCATTCATACGTGGCTTATATTGATTTTTAGGTAAAGGGTGCACTATGGCGATGTAATCTTACAGATATTTGAACGAAAACTACCATTAAAATCAGGTATATCATGAGTATGAATTTATAAGAGACCATAACATTTCAGTTCCCCAGAACGGTAGGTTTTCTGGACATTAATTAATAAACTTCATCTCCTGCGTATATGACATCGATCCTCCGAAACTATAAACACTCTATGACAAGTGAAGTGGATGATATAATCAGTGGATGGTGTGGGGGAGGGGGCTGGTGACGCTACATCGGTCAGATTTCCAGAAAATGTACAATCGGTAGCCCCACACATTTAGTAAAATCTGCTAAATAAGGCTGGAAAATGATGAATACCGGGTATATCTGACTATATAAACTGTTTGTTAACCTTATTTCTGTCTTAAATGAGGCCTATTTGAGAGGATTGGTGGAGGGGAATTGTACATTTTCTGACGATCTGACCCACATACGTGATAGCACGCCACGCTGGAACTGGCGCCAGTGGAAGACGCCACAATGACGCCTCTACAGCCTTTAATTGGCACCAGTGCAATATAGAGAAAGACCAGAGTTGACGATGTTTTAGATTTAGATTTCCTAGCCCAAAGCATAGGCCTGATAGTTTAATCTTTGAGGCGATTTCCTTCAAAATGAGTCCAACATAACAGAATATAGTTTTTGAATCAAAGCAATACCAAATAATGTTTCAAATATTTTATTCAGCTAGACATTGTGTGGTACACTGTTCTCAAGCTGGCATTAATTATGATAGAAATATTATACAAAATCACTTATTCGTTACATCATATCACTATGTTATCACTATAATGCATACCTATACACAAATATCCTTATAACTAAGATAATTATATATATACCAAGTGTTTATCAATGTAAAAAGACTCATTAGTATCGTTATCGTATTAAAACTACCCTGATCCTGAGAAATTGACATAAACAAACTGTTATTGCTATTGATTGATTGTATTGAGTAACAAGTCGAGATACTGACTAATAAGGGTTGGATAATTATCAGGATGTTATTGATTATGCAAACCCGAATACAGCATGCACAGTTGCATGTGTGTGTTATCCCTAGTACTGACACTGGTCCACTGCAGGAAGAGGTACGGCTTTCCAAGGTAGCATCGTACCTACGATATCTCAAATATATGGGTCAGGTCGTCAGAAAATGTACAATTCTTCTTCACCAACCCTCTCAAATAATCCAAATTTAGGACAGAAATTGGGTTCAAATTCCAATCAACATTCCTAACCGAATACATTCACCAATCATCTCAAATAGCTTAAAATAAAGACAGAAAGAAATCCAAAATTATGTTCAACATATCCTAACAGAATGTTTTAACCAACGCAATACCAATTATACTGAGATATACCTAGTATTTCCCATATTTTACCTGCCCCGACTAATAATGTCTGGTGTTCTCAACAACTACCTGAGGCACCTATACTAGAGTAGTTGCATTCCTATGCTATATCTCTCACAATGGTCTCGCATTGCTGGGCCCACTGGGATATGTATCAATGTTATGACTGATGATTCATTTTCCTGTAAGACATCATATATGAGTAGATTTCTTGTCGTGGTACTAGCAGCTTATAGCAGCTTATGCATCTTTGATAGGTACCAATAAAAATAGCTGAATCTAATCTGGATTGAGCTTGCGGTAGTGTACGTATGTGTCCTATATTGATGGGTGGGTGGTCTGTCTACCTTCTGTAACGTGTATTGATTATATATAGTGAGTGGTTTGTGTTCTGCTCTTATGGCCTCTGTCTGCTCCCTCTTAGCAGCACGAGCAACTCTTCAGCCTTACAGAGCTGCTCTGAAATATTTAGTTCATGCATAAAAAGCCTCCACACAGCCTGGGTGAAATCGCCAGAAGATGTACAATTGTGATGTGTTTCAGAGAAAACAAGTCATCAGTTTTCAACGTGTTTTATTCACAAGTTTTCTTTAGGTATGAATACATGTGTTACATTTTGTGCATTAAATTTCTAAGGCCATCCTATGGCATCTAGTTTGTAATTGTCCACCCAGAAACATTGCAAAGGCGGTACGAGCGCCGAAGGTGCTTGTACTGGGAAACCTTATATGTTCCACTTTTTTCATGGTTTCCTCATTCCTCAACATAACTAGATGATTGTGTCTAGCCAGAAACCCGATGGATATTGATCAGCTGAATCCCAAATATAGTAACACCTTAAGTATTTAGATTAGTTCTTAGCTGTTCTTGTCATGTTAGCTTTAAGCTTGTACATGAAGGAAGACCTGGCAGAATGTAGTTTCAGAAACATGTAACACGTTTTTTGGGGCTTTAAGGGGAACGTATAGTTTGGTGAATAGAACTAGTGACCACTGGGCATTTGAATTATGTCGTATCCACAAGAGAATGGCCAGTTGGTAAAACCAACATTTCACCCCAGAGGCTTGATTTTAGCCGTCTTAGAGGAATCAGAATATTGCAGTATAAAATCTGTGACATAACATTGACTATGGCTGGACATATATATATCTAGATATATATACAATGCACAAAATTGTATAAAATATCAATCTTTTTTCTCAGATGGGAGGGATCCATGTATTTATTTCACCTCTAGAACAGAGTGTCCATAGACTTAGTATAGGCTTGTCATATGCGAGCAAGCGGGAAGAAATATGTTTCATTCCTGCCTAGGGAAGAAACAGATGACCCACTTCATCCTTCAGCATTTTCATTGGTTAATGTGAAAGTAGGCCAGCTTTGCCATAGTTACCCCTAATGCCATGATGCTATGTCGTCTGCTAAGCATTGAAACTGCTGCAGCCGTCGTCAACATTACGACGGCCGTCATAAATTCAAGCATTAATGGAACCATTCCAAGCCCTCGCTGTGTTTCTCTCACAGCAAATTACCATTATTAAAAGCAATCTAGGATATTTAAAATCATTTGGAAGAGGTCAAATAAATCTCGAACTAACCTCAGTTCTATCTGTGTGATCATTCTTCACCTTGTTTCGCACAGACAGAACTGCGGTTAGTTCTACCTATATCTATATCTACAATGCACAAAATCATGCAGGGGGCTGAGGGATTGTGCCATCAATAATAGCAGTATAAAATATCAATCCCATGGGAGCTATCTGTGACATATCATTGACTATGGCTTTATATATCTATACTTATAATGCACAAAATCATGCAGGGGGCTGGGAGATTGTGCCATCAATAGCAGTATAAAATATCAACCCCATGGGAGCGATCTGTACTTACAATGCACAAAACCATGCAGGGGGCTGGGAGATTGTGCCATCAATAGCAGTATAAAATATCAATCCCATGGGAGTGATCTGTGACATATCATTGACTATGGCTTTATATATCTATACTTACAATGCACAAAATCATGCAGGGGGCTGGGAGATTGTGCCATCAATAGCAGTATAAAATATCAATCCCATGGGAGCAATCTGTGACATATCATTGACTATGGCTTTATATATCTATACTTACAATGCACAAAATCATGCAGGGGGCTGAGGGATTGTGCCATCAATAGCAGTATAAAATATCAATCCCATGGGAGCTATCTGTGACATATCATTGACTATGGCTTTATATATCTATACTTATAATGCACAAAATCATGCAGGGGGCTGGGAGATAGTGCCATCAATAGCAGTATAAAATATCAATCCCATGGGAGCAATCTGTGACATATCATTGACTATGGCTTTATATATCTATACTTATAATGCACAAAATCATGCAGGGGGCTGGGAGATTGTGCCATCAATAGCAGTATAAAATAGCAGTGACTCTTTGCATAAACACATGCAGGGGGGCTGGGGGATTGTGCCAACAATGGCAGTATAACATTGTATAAAGAATCGACCACTCTTCTCAGATCAGAGGGATCTGTGATATATCATTGACTATGGCTATATGCATATCTAAGATGCACGAAGACATGCCAACGTTGTTATCAATGAGGGGCAGCAGTCTGTGCTGCTGGTTACAATAAGGCAAGGCCACCAAAAATATAGGTGTGTTTCCGATTCAAACCATGCTAGAAACTATAGCTTAGGGACAATGGGGAGAGGGGAATTTATAGTTATACTTTATGAAAAGGTGATCGGTTATGAAGCATTACCCCAGGACTAGAGATGTGCTATAGACTTAGTGTTATATATTGGCAGGTCGCGCCTCCCTAGCATACCATTCTCTTAGTATATGTCCCCATTACTGTCACATTATGATAGCCAAGATATTTCCCAATCATCTTCAGCCTGGCGCAGAGGGAGTTTGATTAATGTTGGCCTGTAGTAAACCTGCTTACTCTCACTCTACTCCATATTCTATATATGGCACGCCCACGCGTATACCCGACCAATACCTATGCTGCACTGTATAGCTAGCACAATTCTATGGGATGAAGGAAACTGTTTTGTTTTGAAATAAATATTTCATTATATAAACTATTCCGCAATGCTAGATTACTTCTTCATCCAAGGCAGCGGCCCCCGCGACAGAATAGTCCACTGAATTACAAACAGCTGAGTACTGGTCAATGAACATTACTGCCTTTTTGTCCTCTCCTCTCTTCAAACTTAATTTCACTGATGGCTTCTTTCAGCTCTCTCTCCTCCATCCAATATGTCTGACAGTCACGGGGATGTTAACAAAAAAATATTTAATGGTACCACCTGCCTACCGCTTAGAAATCTAGAATATAGATTAATATACGAATTAATGGAATCGTATAATACCAGACTAAAAGCAAATTAATGAGAAAAGCAATTGGCAAAATACTCGTTAGTGGCGTCAATGGATTCCCAATTATTGAATTAAAGTCACAATTGTTTTAGTGACAGTCGTTTCTGTTGTGCCATGGCTGCTGTTATATGACAAGTTTATATTTAACACGCTTAACAAAAGTAGAACGAACCCGCTATTCAAACCACTGAACTATTTATAATATCTTCAGTCGCAAAATATGGATATTTGATATTTTATCAGATGCGATCAAACAGATTCCAAGGATGTAAACCTTTGGGAACTCTGAACAATAATTCACTTATTATTTCACTTAAAATGAAAGTTAGCGATATTGTGTTATTTGTGAAGGAAAGGGTTACTGATATATCCGGGTGAGCAATCACTAGTAAGTTATAGTTAGATAAAATTCCGTAGAATGTCCTTAGAAACGCATAGATATCCGTCTCTAGATCCCTATAAATACTTCTTGTAAAACGAAACATTTGAAAAATATTATTTTCGAGTGATCATTCTAGTCCTCATCTTGTCGTTTTATCTGGGTTCTTTGCTGAAGTGCAATATTTCGCCCTCACACGTTGGGCTTCTTCAGGAGCAGAATATTATTCTGTTTAACTTTAGACTAAGTTTCTTGTGGCACATCACATTTGCAGGAAATGGGGGCATGTAGATGATGGGCAGAGAGACAGCGAGGATGAGAGGATGGGAGCAGGGTCGGGAGGCAAATGGACAAATCATGCCATATTTACCTCATCCATTGTCCACCACTTCCGCCTCCTCCACCACAACCCACTCCCACAGCCAACATATGAATTTATAATGCCTTTATGCCATGCGCCTCGCGATAAGCAGCCCAAGTGGGAAGTCTGAGCTGGCCCACGTTTTGCTTTTCTCCATTTGAAATAGGAATGGGGCAGCTGAATAGGATAGAATAGGGCTGGAGAGTTTGAGGCTATTTTACATAAACATCATTTAAATTTTCAAATCACATGAATTTATAGTTGCTACTGCATATAAATTAAATTTACCAAGTTTATTTTATTGACTATATGGGATTGAAAAGGCAGTGAAGTCAATAGGTTAAATTGTAGAACAGCTCTCATACCTTTTTATTTCCATCTGGGATACTCTTGTGTATTGTCCTCAGTTTCATATTATGTTAGGGAAGTTGTGGAAGGTTGTGTTTTATTTAACACAGACCCTTATCTTGATCTACTACTCTCTCTCTCTCTCGCCCTCTCAATCCCTCTCTCATTCCCTCCCTCTCCAATTCTCTCTCACTTTTTCATTGCCTCCCTCTCTCTAACTATAAAGCTCTATCACTCTCATTGTCTAATACTCTCTCACTCTCAATATCTCTCTCACTCTCTTACCTTTTGTCTCCCTCAATCTCTCTCTTCCTCCTCTCACTCCCTCACTCTCCCTCTCCAAATATGTGAGTCAAAACAGTATCCTAACTACAGTCGTGCAAGTAGATAGCTATACAGATAACAATCGGCCTCTCATTGTGGCTATAGAGATGATGCATGGTTTCTATTTATGTGTCGAACGTCACAAAATTTAGTTATTATCCCCCTCATATCCCCCCATTTTATTTGTATTGCGCAGTCCATTTTGTGACTCAGTTATGAGAGTAAGTGGTTGGACGGTGGTGATTGTCTAATTCGAAAAACCTGTGTGACCTTGATTAGTGAATTACTAATAGAATAAAGTATAGAACTGTATAGATTTCTGTTTAGATTTCCTAAATGTTAACATCGTTGGAATCCACTTAAGTCTCCAAAATCTTGATCAAATGACTTTTCGATGGGTTGGAAAAGAATAGAAAAAGAATGTGGAAAATCTGAGTGTGAAGTTTTTAAGACTTCAATTCTGTAAATATGCCATGGTTAGTCTGTTTCGTATAACACAGCAGTAAGCAGCATTCACCGGGCATTGACCCTTTGTGTAGATGATATAGGAAGATGTCATAACGATACGTATGCGTCCCGCGTACCGTTACGCCCACTTGGTTCCCGCAGACACAATAGCCTGTCCCTTAACACTAAGTATCCACTAAATATGCCTCCCATTCACTGGTGGATACAAATTTTACACACCGCACTTTAGGGTAAAGCTAGGCAGAAACATTGTTGTTTGGTGCAACATTTATTTGGCAGGAAAAGTCAAGTCAGAGGCCAGACTGAACATATAACAGAAAATAAGAAAACAATCCACCATTAAGTCAACGCCTTAATGGTGGTCCCTAGTTTTGTATTTATTTGATTCGTAATATATGGCGTTACAATAAAATAATATTGCTGTTATTAGAAACCGATGCGACATATTGGCATGTTCATTTCTTAAGGTAATTGATGTACAAACAGTCATCAATAGACCTCGTGCGTACTAGTTTTCGTTGTATATCCTCGGTATGTATACAGATGTGTTTCCCATGCCAATTCCGAGAAAGATCAAGCAGATATGTTTTGATGCATATATATGGGTCAGGTCGTCAGACAATGTACAACTGACAGCTCTACACATTTAGTATATTCTGCTAAATTTGGTTTTAAAAAAGTATGCCTTTATTATTGGTGATGATGAGAATTAAAATGCAGTTTGACATAACTGAACGGATTGGTTGAATCAACAAAATACCAAATATATTCAAATATACCTAGTATTTATCTCTTTTTTTCTGCCTAATGTAGCCGAATGTACTCAATGTGTAGCTTCTGGCAATTGTACATTTTCTGACGACTTACCCCTTCTATGAAACATAGGCCAATACAACATTCTCTAATCTAATTTAATCTAATTATTCTATAGGCCACCATTACCATAACAAACTGTTTTGACTATAATATAGTGGAATAATTATATATTATATAATTATCATGAATTACATGTATAGCGTAAAAAAGTTACATTGGCATGGATAGGTGCGCATATTGATTGTACATGTCACAATTGTGATGCATCCGGGTCTATCTTCGTGCAGTGAGGTGGGTGCGTTGCAGGCAATACACACAAAGACCCATTTCTCCACATTCCCTTACGTGCTGACCTCATTCCCAGGGTTTGTGCATGCACAAGTGATCCTACCGACCCTGGATAAACTGAGATGCACAGTCATTAAAGCATCCATGTGATGAGGAAACACAACAATGCGTGTTATTATTCCTGTGGCTTGGTTCGGTTTAAACATACATCCAACTTATGTTTTTGCGATGGTAATCTTTATAGCTGGGAAAGAGCAGCTGAACCTCTGTAAAGAAAGTGATTATCGGACTAACTGTAGCCGTATGGGAAATAGCTTTCTTCAAAGTTGTGACTATTCAGTCACCAAATATGTTTTCATTAAAATAATATCAAAGTGCCTTTACGATGTTTCACATTATGTTTCACATTATGTAAATGATTTTTACACCCACCTAACTGATGTGTTTGCATCGTACAAATGCTTTTTGACAGAAAGTGGTTGCATTCTCTAAGCATAATGTGTGTGTGTCTGTTTGTGTGTTATAGTGTTGTGCGAGTGTTTTGTGCAAGCACCTTCCCTCTGGTCTCTCTGGTTCCCCCATCCCAAGGATATTTCCCACCAAATCATTTACTCGGTTGGAGATACAGAAATTAATTAATTTGCACCTCGTCAAACAAATACAACATCATTCATTTAATCATTGATGCACGATTTAACATAAATAATTTACAATTTATAAATAATCTAACTATATTATGCACACATTTGATATGAAACAATGTATTTAGAGTGGGATACGTGACATGCATATACCACTCAGTGGAATACACAACCCCTCCACCTAAACCACCGGAATTATTACTTTCGGGAAGAGTACACAGCATGGCTTTAAATATTCCTTTATAGACTATATAAAGGAATAATGAATCAACTAACTTGTTGCTTTCAGTTGCTTCGAATATTGCACTCGTTGAGCAGTGTGCAACTCGTGCAACATGCATGCTTCTTCAACCAACTCGTTAGTTAACCTGTATATAAATGGTTGTAGATGACATAAGAAAAATGACCCACTGGTAAGAGACCAGAGAAATCCCAGAACCAGTGGCCACATCCAAAGTATACCACAATCAGTTGTTGACAGCAGCAGCTGATAATTGCTTCAGAGTTATTTGCAATTGTTTGTGGTGTTCACGAAACTGTTTTGATGGGACACTTTATATTTGTGTTTGTGTCATTCACAGTGTGATATGTGTATTTGTCTGCACTGCTGCTACAGTATGTATATATGAGTGTTGGTGAGACATGAGTCTCTGTGTTGGTGCAATATCTCTGCTCTATTTACACATGAGTAGTGCTATATCCCTCTACATGAGTGTCGGTGCTATATCTCTTTCTATACATACACGTGTTGGTGGGTGAGACATATGTCTCTGTGTTGGTGCTATATCTCTGCTCTATGTACATATGAGTGTTGGTGCTACGTCTCTCTATATATGAGTATTGGAGCTACATCTATGTATGTACATATGAGTGTTGGTGCTACACCACCCTAAGTACATATGAGTGGTGGTGCAATATCTCTCTATATGTACATATGAGTGGTGGTGTCTCTGTGTTGGAACTATATTGCTCTATGTACATATGAGTGTTGGTGCTACATCTCTCTATGTACATATGAGTGTTGGTGAGACATGTGTCTCTGTGTTGGTACTATATCTCTCTATGTACATATAGTGTTGGTGGGTGAGACATATGTCTCTGTGTTGGTGATTCATCTCCTCTCTGTGTGTATGTATACAAGTGTTGGTTGTTGAGACATGGATTGGCTTTGACTGGGGTTTGTTTGTTATAACGTTACAGCGGCAGCTGCTGCCACCATCACCTTCATGACTGCTAGCGGCACGCTGCGGAGTTGTTCGCTAACACAGCTCAGCAGCCTGCTCACCGAGGTCAGAGACAACAAAGGTCAGCACGCATGAGCATGGATCATGACAGTCCATACATATGTTGTGGTGCTTTTTTCTTTGCTTACTCTAAAAGGGGTGGATTCAGAAGCTGCATGGACAGTTGCAGGGGTCTTGTTGGCTTCTGGTGGCCCAAATTCCCTTCGCATATTTCATTAGCAATTCTCGAAGTTTATATTTAAAAAAAGTGAAAATAAAGTTTGTACCATAGTTTACTATTCATAGCATACAAAGCATTGTCTTCAAGAACGAAAGACAAGTAAAAGGATTCAATCAGAATCACATTGCAAAATTCTACCAAAACAATATCGGTTTATGTGATAAAAGCTGAGGTGTCATCGATACCTTCTCATAATATTAACCCTTAATTCTACCAAAACAATATCAGTTTATAAATAAATCTCACAAAAGATGAGGTGTAATCGATACCTTGTCATAACACATTACATAGTTCTACCAAACAATATCAATAATTTGTCTCACAAATAATAAGTGACATCGATACCTCTGATATGAGAAGGTATGCATAATTTCGTTACAGATTTCGTATCTTCTTTTTCGTAATGTGCAAAATAAGATCTTAGAGAGTGTAGTAACCAAATGTACGTAACCTACTTATTTAAACAGAGAAGTGTGCTTCTCATTATTAATTAAATCAATAATTAATTTGAAAGGGTGTGCGTACTCCCCTGGGAATTCAACTTCCACCAAGATAATTTATGGATCCACCCCTTGACTCGTTAATTAACTGCTGCTTGCTCTACAGCTTTCATTTATCATTTCATTCCAGTTTCTATTTCAGTTCCGTCTCACATAACCTTTGGTTCATGAATGACTTATCTCCGAAACAACGGAGAACGTGCTTCTTTTCCCTTAAGTTGATGTGCATATATATTCATGAATATATAATTGTCATGTTTTAAATTCATATTACAGATGTTTTATTTGAGTTATGAATGCTTTTGATGTGTAGGCCTACCTCACTATTTTAAGGTTCATTTCGTTTACTGCTGGTGAGAACAATGTTCCTAGGCTTTAATAAATTACGCAATATATCAAATTCCTTAGAGCATCTTTTCATACTCTACTGTTTTTTCTCTAGTAATGACTTATTCAATTTGTTAATTACGAAATTAATGAAAGTAAAGAGAAACCCTTGGCTAAAAAACACATGATTTTAGGATCAATCTTTCAAACTTTTAAATTTAGAGAGAAGGGTGGATGGAAAGCTCTGGTCTCTATTTATAAGGATGTGTATTGTCTCACTTTTCTATTGGTAGACCTTTGATTGCTTTTGCTTTTTTCTACATTTTGTGAACAGTCTTTATAGCGTTATGAATAACAATATCAAACTATTTGCTGGTTCAAGTAGAAGTTAATGCATCCTTCAAACAGAAATTTCTCTGGTGGTCCTTGGCTTGTTTAAGTAGATTTCAAATCAATTGCAGATTTTAGGTGGGATCCTCATCTAAACCTCTTTATCTTATGGAAGAACAATGAAGGGATTGATCTAGAGTCAGAAAACATTGAAACGAATCAGTGCATGGGTTTCTTTGGAAACCTACAAGAACGAACGATTGTCGATTATAAAATGCATTCATATTAAAATAGATATGTTTCTGGTGTTGCAGAGACGGAGATACTGCAGCGGTCGCTGAGTAGCGTTGATCGTTCTCTAGCTGACGAGCTCTCAGAAGCAGACCCCTCTCTGAAGTTGACGAATGGAGCCACGTCTTCCCCCGCCTGTCTACGCAGTGACGAATCATCCCCGGATAGTAATGTCGAATTCGAGCAGGCACCTTACCGAAACCGCCATGCAAGCGGAAGTAGTCAGAAGAGCAACACCACGACGCGCAGTGACGTCACCACGACGTCGTCGTCGGCGGCCACGGCCACGGACAGAGACATCATGTCGATGAGCACTTCGACTGTTGGTTCCCAGGGTGAAAACAGCGAGGCCAAGGTCAAACCCGAGGAGACGGGGAGAGAAAGCTATAATAAAAGAGACAGTAGAGAATTTGAAGTATCTCAGGACTTTATCGATGATATACCAAGCAGTCCGAGGAGGATTCCTCTAAAGAGAAGTCCCAGAGAACAGCAGAAGTCTCATCTGGAGGATGCCCTTCTTAGCAATTCCATTCAAACCTGTGGAACCTCCTCCCTAGCGCTGTTGGAAGACGACAGACGCACTCTCCGAGAGGACTTCCCAGTTGAAGACAAATCTATTAAGAAACTTCAGTACTTTAGCAGTTCCAAAAGAACAGAGAGTATGGATTCTATAGGTATGATGGCATGCTACCAATATCTTAGCTAGAAACTTAGCAATACGATGTTTTGGAAATATCAGAAATGTATTATTAGTTCTACATCACCTTATGAATGTGGATGATTTTGATCTTTTCACAATTAACTTGCTTCGCTTTAATTTGTCCCTGTAGCCTATAGAACATACTGGAAGACCTGCATGGTGATCAGTTTTTAAAAGTAGGCCCTATGTCTCCTTTTTCGGCCTTTTTTGTACAAATACATAATAATTATATTGAATTGAGTTGAATTAGTTCGCTAACAGGGCATTTACTTTGGTAATGCCAATAACAAAATAATGTGATAATTATAAGAGCGTGGTCAAATTGACCACGTGAAATATTTATATTTTCCTGCATGATAATTCCTTCCTTAAAAATAAGGAATATTACTATTTCTGCAAAAACCTAATTATACGACGTCCTTGCATTACCGGACTAACAAGGCTAAAATAAGCTTTGGGCAGCCGCCAAGTTAACTTCACATGACGGAAATTAAATAATAATTAGGTAATATGCATACACAATATCCTTTTCTATCGTCGATACACAGATATCGACGGGGTCACTATGGAAACTATATCCTTTATAGATTGTCCCTCACATGGGAATACCACCAAAAGTATCCTTATGAAGAGATTCTTGTACCTTATCCTACCTAATATCGGGGTCTTAAGCCTCAGTGTTTCCTTTGAAGTAATCCCAAGAGTGCCTCAAGCTCTACAAAATGGTCATAGAAAGAAAAGTATGCCGATGTACCGATATCAGACATAGAATCGTACCTTGAACCATATTTAACTGTAGTGTAGTGGCGAAGCGTTTCATACACTATTTTCTTTGAATTTAGCCCGCAGTTTCTAAACTGTCTCAAAATGTAAACTAAATTGACAAATCTGACTTAAATCCAGAAGTATATAAAAAAAGGGGTATACCATGTCATGTCTTTTTTCTTGAGTGCCATTTTGAGGCTAACCCAAGGTTCTTAATTGGTACACGTGTACCTCTGGCTTCAAAGGCATTGTAATTCTATAAAATGCACTAAAATATGTCCGATTAAAGACTCACGAGACTATTTAACATTCAAAGAATAAATAATTACGTAGTACGTAATATAAATTTCAAGAGGCGGATGTAAAAGATTACAGTTACATTTCCAATACCCTATCACATATCGAGAGGCATATTTATAATCATCACAGTTCATGGTTGTACCCTATAATTACTCTTTAGTTTCTCTATAACTAATACATAGAATAATATATAGTCAGGACCTTATAAAATGCACAATTGTCAGTGTTACACGTTTAGTAAACTCCTCTTAATTAGGCTGAAAAATAAGAAATATTACATATTAAGGAATATTACTAGTTCTGCTAATGTATTTGCGTTGATTCTAATAACCTGTACGGGCATGGGCATGATGAACTGTATTTTCAGCTTCATATTTTGTTTAAGTTTGGTTTATATGAGAGAATTGGTGAAAGGGATATTGTACATTGTCTGCCCCGCTGACCAATATTTGTTCTCTATTTGGCAGCACGGACGAGCCGGCGGTCCTCACTACGGAGTACTTTGTCGTTTGATGTTGAGGACCTTGATGCGTCTCACCGTGGCTGTCACAAGTTCATTCCCCGCCACTCGGACGAGTTGTTTATAGAAATAGGCGACCCCTTAGCTGTCCAGTCAGAGGACGACGACCTCTGGTGTGCCGGTGAGTCCACAAACAACCGGGGTCATATGCTAACCAACAGGTTAATTAGTATCGATGCCACCTAGCAAAGCTTTTGTTCAGCTTGGAATATTTAACAGTGATCTCATCAACCCTCAAACTAGACTTCATCTTTCCCATCATGCATTTCATTTTAAAGATCATTATACAAGTTATGATATTGGTGGAAATATACTTGCAATTTTCGATAAAAAAGTGGCTATAGCCCATGTCAGATTTGAACTGATTTTATCCCACCATGCACTGTAACAGACATGTGCAGTGGCGCGTGCAAATCCCCTACTG
This sequence comes from Sthenelais limicola, assembly GCA_942159475.1. NCBI lineage: Eukaryota > Metazoa > Annelida > Polychaeta > Phyllodocida > Sigalionidae > Sthenelais > Sthenelais limicola. The sequence continues at coordinate 60,341,191 of OW804097.1, read as the reverse complement.
ATTTGTGTTATATGTGCCCTTAAAGCTGCACTCTAAACTATTATGACAAAATAAATCTGTCCAAATTCACTCATATTATGACTTATACGAATGCATTAATTTGATCAATGTTCGGCTGCTGGTATATGTTTAAACAAGAATTGTATGTCTAATCATGCACCAAGAGAAAACTGCCAGTGGTGAGCGATAATAAGTGAAGCCATCTCATGAAAGGATTCGGGCAAGTCCTCGATCCACATACAAATGAGGAGGTTTTAGAAGCCCTGTAGCAAAACAACTGGATAAATCCTCCAAAATGATGGTCAAATGACTTTTAGATGGGTTGTAAAAGAATGGAACAAAAAGTAGAAAATATTCAGTTGTTGACCGACGTTAACTGAGAGTGCAGCTTTAATGACGTTGTCTAAAGTAGTGTTACACGATATGCACGAGTATATAGTGCCCAGACCGTCCCCACCCCCACCCCCACCCCCACCACACGGTGGACGTTATGCGTCCTTTATGCAAACTCAAATGTTATGGGGCTGAGAAGCGCAAAGACTTCTTTACCGAGTAGTTACTCAATGTTATCTGAATGGAACTTGCCGCTCGTAATAGAACATTTATTGGAACAAATTCCTCAGCTTGACTACACACAATTCCTCCGCAGAAGCAGCATGCAGAGTGCTTCTGCGAAGGAATCTCGTCCAATATGTGTTGGATTATGAGCGGCTGTTCCATTCTCTCTATATATATCAACGCTGGCGATTGTACATTTTCTGATGCGCTGAGCCTTAGCACAATGCACCGCTCTGTTGAGCTTTGATTCATGCAGTTCACCCAGTCACCCGGCCATGACACCCTATAAATCTACCCGCTGAACCCTTCCTTTGTTGTCATATATCCCATTAAGATATAGAAGTATTTTTAGCTGTCCCAATGTTTACTATCATAGAATCGACTTGATCTCATCTTTTCAAATGATGATCTCAAAATTGATCTTTTGCGACTTGTGACTTGACCTACCCATTATTCATAGCCTATATATATAATATATATGACAAACGTGAGTAGTATATGAAAATATGGCAGCGCATATATATATATTATATTCATGCTCTAAGTTGCTGGCCGACCAAAAGGCCACCGGGGAGCGATAATAAGTGGCACCATCACAGGAAAGGAGCTTGGCGGGTCCCCAAGATATAAATGTGGACCTTTATGAAGCCCTATAGCAATAGCAACTGGACAAAACCCTCCAAAACTTTGGTCGAATAGGTTGGAAAAGAGTGGAGAGTAGAAATCTTTAGTTTTTGGCCGACGTTAACTGAGAGTTCAGCTTTAACAGAGTGCGCAATGTTATATAAATATAACCTACTATCGTAGTTTCATATTTGGCTCATTTATATTTGCAGGTTTCAATCTGAGGACGGGTAAATATGGTATCTTTCCATCAGCTTATGCAACGGACCTCAGCATTCTGGAGGATGAAGGTAAAACTATTCTTCATTCATACATATGGATGCATCAATTGTTTTGTCTGTAATGTCTGTAATTTTGTATCAATACAAATTAAATTTGCAACACAACCTGGGCTTCTAAGTTTGTGTGCCAGTAGTTCATGTTTCATATGTTGTAATTAAATGTGTGTATGCTAAAAAAAACCCTATTACCGCTCATAGGGCGCGCCAGCCTCAAAACCTCAAAACATAACTTTTTAAATGTGACTAAAAAATATTCATTCTTCACTTATTCAATAGTCATAGCAGTTTTTCAGTATAAAAACTTACCCATGACTTCCGATTCCTCCATCTTTTGGTTGTACTTCTAATTTATTTCCATCAAAATCTCATAAAATCTGTTCTAACAGTCCGATTTCCTTGTGGGATGATACAAAACATCTCGGGGACACATACTATGGGCCTAGTTCACTAAGCCGACTGTCATGCGATTCTCACAGAAGTTAGTGGAAAAGAGTCCTCTGCGACGCAAAATCGCATGAGAATTGCCTTAGTTGGACTTGGTCCAACCAGAGCTTTTTCCAGTTTGCACCCCTATACTGCACATAATTGGTGAGAAGTTAAACTTACGCGACATGTAATGAACTGAAGTTGTACATATATATGGGACATAATTGGAAGTCTAACTAATTAAATTAATTTTAGTAGAATCGGTGAAGGGAAAGTTAGTGCAAAGTTGTATCACGCTCTGTGCCGCTGACGAGCGGCTGATTTCGTCAGCGGCAGCGGTGGGCCTGAACACCCTAACTACTGTATTCAATTTCAAACCTATTCGTAAACTACTGTTTACTGGGTACTAGGGGACACACATGTGTACCTGTCCACCAATGACCTTCCTGGATCACAGAAAAGGGAGGGAAAAGGGCAGATAAAAAGCGGGCACATGGGAGGGCACACGACGGTCGTAGAAGGGTTGGTGTCACCTCTATGCCTTGTGTAGCAAGCTCTAGTACAAACTAACTATAGCACCTCCTATTGCTACTGTCACCTTTCTCCTTATTTTCTTTCTAGAATATAATTATTAACACAACAAGTGCCTCTTGTTTATTGCAGAGTCGTTCTTGCGACCAGTGAAGTTCATCCTGCGGTTCCTGGGTTCAGTAGAGGTGGGCCAGCACAAAGGCACTGAGGTGCTCGCACAGGCCATCAACAAGGTGGCCATGAGTCGCAGGACCACCCTGGACGCCAAACCACCGCCTCTCATACTGCTGGAAATTAATGAGCATGGCATCAAAATGTCGGAAAAGGATAAGGTAACAGATTCCCTGTGTATATAGACTAATATAAGGCCCACCCACACATTAACGATTTCACCAGCGATTTTGCACTGATTTTGAGGTTTGTTAGGGACAGTTCAATACTGTGTGGATTGACTGGCCTAATTCCTTTGTCCAAACCCCTGTGAAATCGTTAATGTCATCAGTGTCAGAGGTTGCGATTTCAATAGCCTACAGCGATTTCAGTGGCGATTTGACACTAGTATCTCAATCGCTAATGTGTGGGTGCTGCTTTTCTTAATGCATTGTATGTGGGTCAGATAGAAAATGTACAATTGGCAGTTCTACAAATGTATTAATTTCGGCTAACATAGGGTGGAAAAAAACTTTACAAGAATAGAAATAAAAATAATCAACGGCTGATTTTATAATAACTGTTAACTAACAATTGTCTGGTACAATACTGATACTCTGAATAATTGGATAATTGCGGGTACATCTATGATGAATGATATAATTATTGCTATTATGTTGTCGTCGGTAGCCAATAATTTGTCTGTACATTTCTGTCATTATAGTCATAGGAAGGTATCAAAATTAAATCTTTTCTTTTTTTTACATATTAATCAATTCTGCTAGAATAGGCTGAAAATGTGTGGTTGATTTAAAAGATCTCTGAGTTGAACTATATATTTTGAACCACATTTCTTTCTTAAATCTGGTTTATTTGAAAGGATTTTCAAGGGCTAACTGTACATTTCTGACGACTTCGACATAATGTGGTTAAGGCCATTGAGGCATGAACAAAATTTAACAATGTTTTAGGTTTAAACTGAAAATAAATTAGGAGAACATGTATGTAAAACACGACGTCATGATGTTAAATATTGGATATTGAAGCAATCCATTATCTTACTTTTCTCTGGCAATATAAATGAAAATTGTCTGTATTAGTTCTGTATAGGAAAACTTTTCAAAAATAGAAATAATAATAATTTTTAAGTTACACATACTTTCTTCATACATTTCCGACATAAGAGTCTTTGCAAGGTATCGAGGTCCATCCTTGAGTTTACATATACAATATGACAAGCACAAACTGTGTTTCACGCATTAACTAAAATCCTCCTTTACATTTGGCCTTCAGACGGAAAAGGTTAGTGACGGTAGTAGCGTTCCAATGTCGCCATCAAAAAGGGCTGCGTCTATACGTGCTCGTCTTGCGAAGATTTTGACTAAGGTAAGTACAATATGCCTGCTCGGATAATGGGATTACTATAGGACATGTTCTGCGTATTACTGACATAATAAGAAAATATGGAGGTGTTTTTACTCTGACGTGCCTTGTATTCTTCTATCATTCTCATATGATACATACGTACTGATTTCGTTGACATCGTCATGAAGTATCTAAAAGCTAAGAGCAAAACAAATTCGATATTGTATTGTAACACGTACGATAAAATACATACGATAAAATACATACAGTGTACTGTACATGTCCTAAAAATGTCTAGGCACATAATATATGTAGTAATCCCACCATGTTTGTTTAGGTAATAAAAACAATTGTTCTTGAAAATTCTCAGTATTTTTGGCACTATAAACTTACTTGCAGCCGTGAATGGAGGGATAAACGAACGTTCATTCAATCGATCTGTAATCAAGAGATATCACAAATGAAACGGATAAACGATGTCTCCCTATTTCTGAAATTATATTATCTCACTATTTCAGGAGAAGGAAGGAAGTCTAGATCATTTCTTCACCCTAAAGAATATATCCCTGTGTGGCAATCATCCAAGAAATGACAGGTAATTTAAATGTGTGATGTGTCACAGAAAATGAGTCATAAGTAGCAAATAATGGATTTTGAAATACCACCATATCTGAAAAGATGGGATTAAGTGGATTCAAACGATGTTAACAGTCTAAAAAATCCTAAAAAGATTTCTGTATTTTGTGTTTGATCTTTTTAATATTTGAAAACAGTTTACGATATTTATGGGCGGACAATTACTAGTAAAGTAGCTAAATATAATGCCAATCGCTGACCTTAGAAATTCAAGAATATATTTAATACACTATCTTGAAATTTGGTACATGTATTCATACGACTTATAGTTCTAGATATAACCAAATAATAAGAACATTCCCACAAAAAGATTTTAAAAATGAAACACTTTGAGAAATATCCACTTTGTCCTTCAGGTATTTTGCGTTCATCACGAAGCACCCGTCACACAGACGGTTTGCCTGTCACGTGTTCCTGGGTGAGCAGTCCACTAAATCCATAGCTGAGGCGTTTGGGTAAGTATCTGCTTGTTCAGCACATTTTGCCTTCAGTTTGATCATTCTGAGGATTTCCTTCAATATATGGATGAAATCATCAGAAAATGTACGATTCGCCTTCACCACATCTCCCAAAGAACCTAAATTTAAGATAGAAATCAAGCTTAAAATGCAGTCTAACGCAACCAAAAGCACTGTTTAAATCATCGCAGTACCAATTACACTCAGATATAACTAGTATCTATCATTTTGCAGCCTATTTTAGCAAAATTTACTAAATGTCTAAAGCTGCCGATTGTGCATTTTCTGACGATCTGACCCATATACATATATATACTGACTGAATAGCTTGGGACTTGGGTGACCCCACCAACCATTTCACATGATTACCAATATAAATATTATTATTATGGACTAGTACATCCAATACTTTTAACAAGTAAGCTTCTAAGACTTACACCAATATCGCATTTGATATCTTATAACAATCTACATAAAAAATGTTCTTTTCCAGTATTTAACCTTTTAATATCTTAATAATTATTATGGTTTATTGTTAACGATACAATAGTCTGTAGAAGGTTTTGTTGGAAGAACTGTCAATGACAGAAACAAGAAACCCATTTCCACGTTTCTAGAGGCCATTGTTATTGATATTAATATTTATGTAAGAAAAAAGGAAACTCAGATTCATGTAAATATTCAGTGAGTGAGGTATTGCTTCCCCATTTTATTTAGCGCCCCTCACGCGTTTCCTCTTTGGTTGGCTTCATCTGAGGGTGATTATTACATGTACGATTGGGCTGGACGTAGGCCTATCAACACATGAGCAGTTTGGTCATATATACATAGAGTTGGCGGGTTTGCCATGGTTGGTTTGGTACAATTAGGTAGAGTTGGCCGTGTAGTTCCAGTGTCCTTGCGTTTAGTTTCGTATTTATAAATTGATAAAATTACTTGAAAATGAATATTTATCTATTTATTTATTTATTTATTTATTGCAGACGAGTGTTCAAGCAATTCTACACGCAGTACATGGCGTTTGTTCACCCCACTGAGGATATCTGGATGGAATGACCTTGAGGCCCCCCACATAGGATGGAACCGTCTCCAGTCTCGAGTCAGGCTTTTTTACCAATGCTGCTTCATTCCTTCTTTAGCATCCAACAATATATTAATTGTTATGCATTATTCGCATAAATGGCTATTCTACATTCTGAAGTTCACTATTGTTGACCTTTTATAGCATTAAGAATGAGTAGATATAAGCAAGAGATTTGATAATGCAGAAACATTTAATAATAACCCCAAAATAAGTATTTCATCTACTTAAACACTATGTAAATGTATCCTTGATGTCAAGGATATAGAATGATAGGTGAAGGACAAGCTGCACTATACACGGTCACGAAAAGCTAAATTGTTGCTGCACTCGGGTGATAAATCTCAAGGAGAAAAACAGAATCAATTATTTTAACATGGATTTTTAAAATTGAATATTGTGAACCTAAAGCGTAAAACTATAAACTCCTCTGAAGTTGAGGAAAACTTTCATCATTTGAAAACACTGGCAAAAGAATTGCAGCTTTAGATTGTTCAATGGATGTTCAATGTTTATAAAGCTGAAGATTTCAACAATTCATTCAACAACATTGATACGGAAAAAAACGATTAGGAAAATATAGAAATTTGCAGTTAATGATTACAAAAAGGAGAAATCGAGAGCAGACGACATTTTCTAACTGACTATAATTCTTAACTTTGATCTATAATTATTGTCAGAGTGCAACCGGAAGTCCTTGCTATGAAAGTAAAGGGAATTCTCTACTCACTAACAATAGGGGACTTGCATTTGCCTTTTTGTATGCTCTACAAACCTAAAATTGAGAAAGTAGACAAAAATGAATACAAAATTTAATGATCAAATTACTTATTTTTCATCTTTCTTTTCAAATTCCTTTATTTAATTTAAGACGATTATCGCAAATCTTTTAGAAAACATCATTCATGCAAGTCCCTTATTACTGAACCATCAATGTTTTATAGATCTACTGGGCACTGCTTGTCAGGCTTATCGCCAAGTAAGAGAGATAATATGAAAGCTTTTGCGTGTATAATGTTTAACTCATGAGTTTCAAGCTTAATCGCTTCCTATGGGGTGTAAAAGATCAATGGTGAAAAAGGCTTGGTTTCTTGTGAGGAACACATCCTTGGTGTAAGTGATACTATTTAAAAGAATGTTGAGAATTGTGGAGTACTTCTGTGATGAAAGTAATGATCAAGGATTGAATGAAATGCCAAATACATATGTTGGGGTTTCTCATGGGGTAAACTATTTATAAGAATGCTTTTTAAATGTACAAATAGCATGTTCTGTGTGGATTGGAACGTTGGTAAACATCACAAAAGGTTATTGATGCGTTAAATTGGTAATCTGGTCATTTTAAAACTGTGATCATTGAGTAAAATTTGATATATTTATCAAATGTTGAATATGTTAGAAAAGAGGAAGTATTATTATACTCGATCGTGGTTATATATGTAAAGATTCAAACTAATATAGCTTCACATACACATAATCATGACCATATATATAACAGAAATGAAGGGTATAAAAAAGATGATAAATATTCAAATTGGATTTGATATTAAGTTAAATTAGAATTTTGGTAGGTTTCGTTGCACCCAATCTGGATACAAAATGGTGAACATAATACACACAAGCTACTATAAAAAAGACCCTCACACAATGTGAGGGTTAAAGTATTTGATCTCATAATGCTATGAATTAAGTGACTATAAAGGAATGAGGTGTATGGAATGGATATGGGTTAAGTCGTCAGAAAATGTACAATTCGCCTTCACCAATCCTCTAAAATAACCCAAACCTAAGACAAAAGTGAGGGTTAAAATACAGCTCAACGTACCCGAACAGATCGTTTGAATCATCGCAATACCAAAAAAAATTATACCATTTTTTAGTCTTATTGATAAGAATCTACTAAATGTGAAGAGGATTTGATCCTATACATTTTCTGACGACCTAACCCATATAATTATATTGATATGTGCGTAGACATGATCATCTGTTTCTCACTCTGTATGATCTCTTCCTATCCACGCTCCCCTAATCTCTTATCTTCTAATCTATGCTATGTCTGTCTCATTTCTGACGTCTATTTCCTCATTAGCTTAAGGTGTGGATTTACTCTGTATAAACAGTGCATAAAATGATTATTTCGAAGGATGATACACCTTGCCAAGGTGGAGGGGAATACCTGTGCAAAGAGGCGAAATACCTTTCAATTCAATGAACCAAGATCTTCCGAGCATTCCTGAATAGAATAGGAGTTGGATTACCACTCCTAGGATTGTTCTCGATAGTTCTAGGATCACTCTAAGCAGCAAATTCTTAAAATTAAATCAGAAACTATCCATCTCCCCCCAAGGAAGGCTGTTGTGCAGTTCTCCGTCTCTGAAGGACAGCGCTGCCATGAATAATTCTGACCAATCTGGAGAGATGCGATGTCCTATGTGAGGTTTTGATAGGTATAGAGCCTATTATAAGTGTGTAAATCCTACTGAACCCTAAGGCCACTATCCACTACACGTTTCCCTGCGATTAAAAAGCGCAAGTGAGTAGCGATATCATGCGATCCCTTCCGATAATGTAAGCATGTTTCATTATATGTTAATTATGTGTTTGTGCCTTTTGGGCAATACAGACTTTATGCGGGAGCGACTTAATTGCGAGGACGATGCGGGATTTCCAGATCAGTAGCCTTGCAAGAGTACAATCGCTTCTCAAAGTGCATGTATAGTGGATCGGGGCCTTAATGAACTATAGATGGGGAAAGCCGGTTTTGTTGACGTTTTCTGTCGGCAGATTCAAATTCAAATTCTTATACAAATAACAGCAGAAAGATATAAAAAAAATAATTCAGTCATATATATGTCATAATATGAGTAAATTTGGTAAGATTGTCTTAGTCGTTATAGCTGGGAATGCAGGTTTAATTAAACCCCATTGTTGGCAATTCATTTTGGGATAAATATTAAAAAAATTATCATGTCCATGCCTACAGAAGTGGCTTTCCCCGGGTGTTGTACCCTTGAGCAATATATAGATCTATGCGTACCATCCCCTTTCTCTACTGTAGTCAGGAAATTGTTACGTTTAGTCATTCTTTCTTGGTCCATCCGATGTGGAAGCCAAGAATTATTTTCTTACATAGACACTTTCTCCTTGTGATGTAGTCAAAGCTCTGTGTCTCTAACTGTCCTTGACTCAATGTGTTTCCTTCATGTGCCATTTAACAACTATAGCCTCAACTGAATTACTTACATTGGGAAGAAATATAATTAATTTATATTACATATTATTAGTGTTAGACGTGGGTCATAGCAATTTGCCAATTTCCAGTAATAACCAAGGGGCATGCAAAGGAGTTGATGAATGACTGATAATTTGTACAATTTTCGAGAAGATCTTAAAATGGAAAAGAAAAATGGAACCTGTCCTGTTGAAATGTTCTTATTGAAACGATGAATAATTTATGTGTGGAAATTAATGAGAAAAACACCATTATGTGTGAATCGTCTGCTTGAATTAGTAGATAATCTCGGTGGGAGAGTCTAAAGCTCTCTGAACTTACTGCAAATTGGCTCATTGTTTGAAGGTAATTAATGGTAAGAAAGATATTATTATGTCATGGGAGTGAATGTATACCTGTGATGACATAATGTAGGGTACAGAGATGTGATGTGTTACAGGAAAATGAGTCACAAGTCTCAAAATTGATATTTTCCAAAGTGATTTATAGGCAGAATCTCCTTGTTGGAATATTCTCATTTTTCGAGTGCTTACTTGTTAGTTACAAGTAGAATGAATACATGTACCAAATTTCAAGACAGTGAATAAAATATATCCATGCATTCATAGAGTATAACCCATCTTTTCAAATATGATGATATCTCAAAATTCATTTTTTTGCGGCTTGTGACTCATTTTCCTACAGCACATCACAGATGTTCCCTTGTAAGAATGTAATTATAGAAATGATTCGTGAAATGAAAACAAAACCTGGTCGCTTACACTGCTCAGAAATGTTGCACTGGAATGTCCCCAAGGGCGCACACACTATCAGTGGTCGATATATATGTCAGTAGTATTAATTCTTATTTTAGTCAAACATACAATCTACAGATAGTTTCCATGCATCATTGTCCGTGTTCGATGGGTTTTTTTTATTAGTTCAGATTTAGTACCATTTAGAGACGACCCGCTCTAAGGCGATTGTATATCCAATAGTTTGGCAATTTTGGATAAAAAAAAAATGACGATGGGTGGATGCCATCCAAAGATCACAATCAGCGTGTTCAAGCGAACGTTTGACAATAGAGAGTGCAAATACGATGTGCAATCGCCTTTCTGTGGGCTCGAAGTTTTACTAACATTTATCCCAGAACCATATGATATAAACAAAGATTGTAAACCGGTATAACATATGAGGATTCGGGAAACTTAAGGTTCAGAACAATCGTTAAAGCATTTGATATGCGAGTCTTTTTTCCAAATTATCTCCTTATATCAAGTAAATGTTAGAACTACTTTAAGATAAAAGTAATCATTGAAATTTCAGAAATGGCAAATATTAAAATTCACAATAATCAGACTATATTTCATGCTTATTTATAAAAGATTATATACGGTGCTATATATAGTTGAACATGTGCTGAATAGATTAAAGTATATTATATGTAAATTATTTGTGATGATAATTTATGAGAAGAACTTAATTAGATGCGACACCAAATGATTAACTCACAGCGGTATTAGATGTGTAAGCTTGTGACTGCAGTTACCAAATCATGAGACTCGTGGCTTGATAAATTGTTGGGTTTAAATTGGGATTTCTCCAGTTCCGAAGTCGCCTAGTCTTCGAAAAACGAGCAGGAAATGTATTTAATTTAAATTTAATTCCACGTTTGCAACGCCAATTTCCCTATATATATATATTATATATAATTATTATAAAGTCTTGCACTATTTTGTTTCAGTCCCACTGGACTTTTAGTGCAATAACACTGAGGGAATTTATTTTTGTTTAAAATTACACTGATATATCGTTTAATAATGCGATATGAAAATTCGTTACAAAAGTTAAAATGCAGAAAGTGAAGAACATCTCAAAAAATTACCAACGTCTTTTGCGATATACATACTACTTGCTATGGTTTATTATAAACACGAGCGAATGGACCACGAGGTAAAGCTATATGATGTGAATATATATAATAGGTTTGTTGTAGGGTGATCTGATTTAGGTTCAGATCAAATACACCCGAGAGAGAGGTTCTGAATGACCTGTGATCGTGTGGAAGAACTGTAGGCGAGTGTGATACATGTATAAATATATGAACAAACATTATACCTTTTACATGTGTAATATATTGTTCATCTTTATCTTTTATAGAACTGACTGATAAGGTGTAGCTCTATGGAGTGTTTCTTGTATATGTTATAACCTTTAATCATTACGAGTATAATGTATCAAAATGGATGGCCAACTGTTCATGCTGAAAGGGCTTGACATTCTGCCCAAATCGTCCAAGGTCTTAACGAACACTCGACCAATAATATCTCTTGTGTTTGAACATGAATAACAAAAATCTATTCTAGGGTCACCGCGAGGTTTTGTGTACATGCCAATCACCTAGTATTGTATGAATAGATTACACCCGGTTGTCGAGTTACAATAAACTGTACATATAGATCCACCAAACCAGACGAAATGTTATGAAAATAAGTGTAGACCCCAGAATGACATAATAATGTTAACATGTTTAAATGTACATGTATCTAATTGGTATGTAATGTGAAGACCAATATGACTTAATCAATCCATTACAATTTCTCGTTTTTTATTATAATATATCTACTCTAGATTAATCGATGGGGAAATATATTGTGATTTTTTTTTAAAATTTCTATCTTAACACATCTTGTATGGTGCGATTTTAAATCACTAACATGAGAATCAGAAAGAAATATGGGCGCCCATATTTTGATTTTATGTATTTGTTTAACAGCAGGGCATTGTACAAAAGCCCATAGGGATATGTATAAAACTATGTTCAAACAATTGGTATTGGCAACTATTGAATTTGTCGGCTAGGTTCTTTTCTTGCGATTGGATGCGATCTGCTATGTGACCACCAACAATGTATATTCAGATACACGAAAAGAGGTAAAACAAAACCACGGGGCCTTGAAGTGATGATGATAATTATAATAACGAGAATCTATGGTCCCAAAACTATCTATATTTTAGTGTTGATCGAGTTTCAAAAGGCCAAGAAAATTTTAAAGAGGCTAATAAATATATTCGGTTACATAATATATAACATAAAAAATGTCGATATATGATGTGGTCTCCTGAAAAAAAATCGCTTGTTAAAATTGTCTGGAGTGACAGATCGCGGAGTTTAAAGTCCTAGTGAGTTTATAACATAAAGCCCTATATCCACTAAGCCGATTCTCTTGACAGGGGCAGTCGGAGGAGGAGCAGAGGGCAGTCAGGCCAGTGAAGATGCATGGAAGGCCTAAGGCCTTCCGTCAAGATAGGATAGATCTATACAATTTATGGGTCCATTTTCCCCTCTTTCAGCTAATTGCCCCCTGTGCGAGGATCGGCTCAATGGATTTACGGCTTTAGATGTCTTTTCTTTATTTATGGAGAGAAATGTTTCCCAAGTTTATGGAAAAATGAAAAGAAGTACAGGGCCGTCTCTAGACTAGTATCATATATAAGTGGTAACAGCCATGTCTGCATGCAAGTGGCGTTCTTTACTTTCACTGTAAAGGAATAAATATTTCTGTTGCATGAGGACTCCATTCTTTGACTTTTTTTATTTGATTGGGAACTTCAGGTGAAGAAGGATTTGCTCAAGAACGAGAGACTACTACAGCCACATGAATTAAGTATGTAACATTGGCGCATAAAAGGGTTGCTGCTAAGCCACTTGTCCACTAAGCCAACTGACTCCCCCCATCTACTTGATTATAAAGTCATCGGCATCCGTCCGTCTCGAAAGACGATTGAGAAAAGAATTGAATTGAATTGAATAAGTCTCCTCACTTAGTCGACAACGATTGGATTGGATCCAATGATCAAGAATTGAAGTTTTTGGTGTTGCAAACTAGAAACACAGCTTAGTGTGTACGGGGCTTAAATGGAACATGCTCCCATAAAAATCAACATTGCGCAGCGGTAGATAGTGACAAATAGCAAAAGAAAGTTTCTCAGTGACAAACGCTGTTTCTTAATAGTGACAAAGAGAGTCAGTCAGGATTAGACCCGGTGTCCACTAAGGAGACGCCGGACTGGCAAGTCAAAGGGTCCCGCCAGTGGATACACTTGGCCGCTCAGCATCTGGCGAGGTTTATCAAAAGAGGCCGTCCGGCGGACAAGATTGGGCAAATCCAGTCATCATAAGACGCGTCGCCGACTGGGCCGAGTCCTCCATCTCCTTATTGGACACCGCGTGTAAGGAATTCCAGCATTATTTGGGTGGTTTAATATTAATTGCCTCTACCCATTTATTTTGAAGCTGCACATCTAGTTAACATTGGTATAAAACTAAAGAGTTTCTACCTTTTATTTCAACCAATCTAAAAGTCATTTAACCGAAATTGTGTCAGAGAGTCTGTCTGGTTGTTTTTCCTACAGGGCTTCATAAAAGTCCACATTTATAATTAGAGGATCCGCCAAACTGTTTTCTTGCAATGACTTCATTTATCATCGCTCACTGGCGACCGTTTTTGATCGGCCGATTCGACTTCAGCCTTACAAGTCATAATAATACGAGTAAATTTGTTAAGAGCTGAGAATGCAGCTTAAAACTCGGCAGATTCGACGACACATATGAGAATCTTAAATTGGAATTGTGATCCAATATATTTTAAAGACTAAATTCTCACTTGAAGGGAAAACCAGGAGGCAATATGTATAATTTATGTTGTTTATTTTAAACGGCCTCTTTCATTAGCACGCACACATGATAACGTCCACAAGATGGACGTAATAATCACATAGTTCCTATCAAATTAGTGTAGATAATATATTGAAAACATACGCATTATAAAATCCTGAAACACTTGTATCAAGAAAATTCATTAATATATCTTCGATCGAAGAAATGCTTCGTCATACTTATAGAAAGAAAATCACACAAATACAACAACCATTATGCGCACATAAGTTTACAAATAGGTTTGCGCATACAATATGGCAAATTAAATACGATGGGAAAGATTTCACTATGTGTATTTCAATAGATTTGTTTTTCAAAATACACAGGGAAATTGTAATTTTGTAGAATACAAATTTCGATTAACTAGAGACATATTTTCTAGGTATAAAAAAATGAAAAGCGAGGCCTTGAACTGAGTGTCCAAGCAATATAATTTACTCACTCTCAACAATCTATACATTATGATTTTGTACAAAGTATTCATACCACCGATGAACCCTTATCGTAAGAATTATATCACAAGCATTCTCTCCATAATATATGGAGCACATGGGTCAACCCAGGGCGTCAGAAAATGTACAATTCACTGCCACAAATTCTCTCAAATACCCAGATTTAAGACAAGAATCAAGCTCAAAATGCAATTCAACATACCCGGAAAGATTTGTTCAATCAAGGCAATACGAAACACTCAAATGCATTAATTATTTTAGGCGAATTTACTAGATGTCTACCGATTGTACATTTTCTGACGACCACACTATATGAACCCTTCAATTCTAGGTTTCAACCATTACTGTTAAGGTGTATTGTATGCAGTAGGTGCGCTGTACCTTACACATGGAATGGATCGTTATCAATTAATCACAAAATATAATCAGAAATACTGCCAATGCAGAATGACAAGTCATCAGTCCCTTTCTAATGGGACCCCAAAACAGGAATCTTCCTTTTGCTAAAAAGTATCGGTATGGCATTACTCATAAATAAATTTACGTTCTTGTATACATTAGTCGAAAAAATCCCGTAATAATGCCAAGAATATTGACAGATGAAGAAAATTCAATAGAGATTTTATTCCATAAAACTTCCTTGGCTGGTATATATACCTGAATTAAGGTCATCGGGAAGTTGCACTACATTAACCAAGCGTCTCGCTATGGGGGGGGGGGGGGGGGGGTCAACGTCAGAAAATGTACAATTCGCCTTGAGAAACCCTCTCAAATAACCCAAATTCAAGCGAGAAATAGGTTCCAAGTACAGTTCAACGTAATTGAAAAGATTGCTTGAATCCAGGCGATACCAAATATATTCAGATATGCCTAGTATTGCCCATTTTCCAATTTAGTCTAAT
Organism: Sthenelais limicola; assembly: GCA_942159475.1. NCBI lineage: Eukaryota > Metazoa > Annelida > Polychaeta > Phyllodocida > Sigalionidae > Sthenelais > Sthenelais limicola. The sequence goes on along the minus strand of OW804097.1, from coordinate 60,325,793 downwards.
TGAGCAGAATTAAGGAGTAGGCCTACTGTCCATTGTACATTTTCTGACGATAACAGATATCAGGAAGGAATCCAAGCCTTGGTGCCCAATACGCTATAATAAAACATAAGTCTTTTGTACAGTTTCCCCTTGCAGCAATAGCTGTACACTAACTAGACGGTCTATGTACATGTCCTGGCATCAAACTGAGGTTAGCGAAATTATACCAGGCATGACGACAGAACCCAAGAACAGAATTACGCCAGGCTTGGGACGACAGCGGTGGATATTATTATCATCATTATTGAATCAGATACCAGGGATACACGTCGGGTCTTGGCAAAAATACTGAAAGTTCTTGGGGGGAAAAACCGAATTCTTATAATTTAGGACCTCTACTACATGTACATTATATTTGAAATTGATTTTCAGACAAACATTTGGTGACAAAACTTTTTTTTTGAAAACTTTCACGAAATTTGCTCAATCAAATTTGATTTTGGGGGGAGAAATTTTGACGAAATTTGATTACAAATGGTGGTATTAGGGGGAGACCTTTGGAAGTTTTAAAAAATAGTGGAAATACTGACGACCTGTAATATATGTATTACAATATGCTTTGGAATCGTCGTAACAATAGGTTTAATTATAGCCAGGTTCCAACAGCCTAAAGCAAGCCAACCCCTTAGACTAGACTAGACTAGAATACAAAGACACGTGAATGGTTAACCTTTCATAAAACCAAAATATTAAAATATCTAATTCGTGGAGAACAACTTTTCTCAGGAGATTCTGGCACGTGTCACAAATTACCGTCTCTGTTCTGTTATCCACAATCAATATTTTTCTATACACAATGGGAAGGATAAAGGACATGAGTGAAGGTACGTTTCATCCACCTCGAATTTTTTTTTAAAAAAAAAGAAAAAAGAAACGATTTCGTGTGATACGTACGTATCTGTGTACGTACATTCATTTCAGATTTTTTTAAATCAGGAAAATGTAATCGCGTTTGACAGGTGTTATACAAACAGAAATATGCGACCGATTAACGCTTCCGAGACGCAATTAAACATTTTATCTGATAACAGAATATGTTAAGACCCAATACATAGAACTCTTCAAATACCAAGTAATCTGGTTGTACACACAGGGGTTCTAGGGTAAGAGCGACCTATTTCGAACAAACATTCCAATTCCTAGAATTCCACACGAATCTCGACCACACATTCTGTAAACACAAAGACCTTCCTCGGGGGTATTTCCAAGGATAAATGGGCCAAGTTGTCAGAAAAAGTACAAATCGCCTTCACCAAACCTCTCTCATAACCCAAATTTTAAACAGAAACGATGTTCAAAATTCAGTTCAACATAGCCACACACATCGTTTGAATCAAGGCAATACCAAATGTATGTATATGTATAGAGATATACCTAGTATACATCATTTTCCAGCTGAATTCAGCTGACGATTGTACATTTTCTGAAGATCTGACCCATATAAATACAGAGCATAAAAACTTGGGGAAGGTAAGGTAAGAAGAAGCTATCGTTATCACAATGAGAATGTCAACGTTCAGTTGAGCATGGTATGGCGATCGTAGATGTTCCTGCGTTGTTCCTGCACCGTGCCCTTCCACTTGGCCTGCTCGCCCTTCACTCGGTTCACCTCGTGTCGCACTCGCGAGATCACGCCGTGACGTGGTCCCCGAGACCCGGATGGCTCCTCGACAATCCTCTGTTGCGTCACACTCTGAGTATCCTGGATGGGGGAAGATCAATACAAGGCAATGATCAACGAATCGTCAACACTAAATCCAGCGACAGCAATAGCGTCAAATATTCAGAACATACATTATACTACACAGGTAAATCCAAGATATGCAGATAATGTTGGACGCAGAAATTAATCACAGATAATATAAATATCATTTTTAAAGATAGTCAAAACAACAGGAATCATGGGCAAATACCCCCCCCCCCCCCGCCCTCTATGAGAACGGGCTATTTTCAGCAAATAACAATAGAGTGGCAAATGTTGGAGAAGCGGCCAAACATGTTCCGCGAAATGTATATCTGCCTGTTTTTTTCTAAATATATTTCTTTTATTTTAGTATGTTTAAACGGTATTGAAATAAGGCATGTACAGAGTACAATGTCAGTTAAATACATTTGTAGTCATCGATATATGGGCTCACGGGAGCTTATTGAGTCTAGCCAGAATGAACCACTATCGGACCAGCATTACCACCGACCCGACCCCGCATAGACTACTTGTGAAATTGTTAGTAAACCACAATATGAACCCAGGCGATAGGGCAGCACCCCCCCCCCCCACCCCCCCCCCCCCCCACTACAATGAAATTCTGTTGGAGCAATGTCCTCCATAATGCGTCATCAAGATTATTACAATCTAGATTATAGGGATACAAATTGAAAATTAAACAGTTAAACACCATAGGCTATGTCATCCAGAAACACATCTTTAGAAGGAGTTTAGAATACAAAGCTTTGAGACACGGGTTGTAGAATCACGTGCTTAAATATCCCAAAGAAATCTAGGTCGCACTTGCCAACAATATGCTTTAAATGCTTCCATTTTCATTTAAGTTGACTCATCATCATTTCATCCGGAATCATAGCCCCAGAGAATGGTTTTCAAGCTGCTGCTATTCTGAACCAGGTCAAGCATAATTAAGACAACAAAGTTGCCCGTTGGAGCTGGCAAGCCTGTATGTGCCATGTGTGCCAAAGGTCACATGCCACCAAGAGTGGCATGTAGGGCAGGCCCTCCGCGCTTTTGGTCAGAAGAAATTCCAGGCTTTCCCAGGCCCATATTAAGGATTTCCCAGGCCTATTTCAGTGATTGTCTAAACCCCTAATGACGGGAACAGGGGTTTGTAGTTATTATTGTACATAGGCCGATGGCATTTTCACAAGTTGTATATTCAGATTTTAAATCAAACACCCGTTTTTCAACCGTTATTTTGTGAGTTACTCAGTGTAAGTTGCGAGGGCAATTCAGGGGAAAATGTACAGTAAGAAACAGAGAATCTTCGAAAATGGCCATTTGATAACCAGATTCAAGGGCCATATAATGAATTTCCAGGCCTTTAACCAAAATGCCCACCTCTCCAGCCCTACAGTTATTTTCCAGATTCAACGCTTTTCCAGCCTCGCGGAGACCCTGTAAGAGTCAGTGTCAACATGCGAGCCTTAACGTACAGTGGCATGAAATACTCGAAAGGAATTGGTACAAAACCACCCAAATTAGACATAGACCCACCCCCACTTTTATGGGTGTAAATTTGGTGGAACAATCTTCCTCAACATTTACCGATGAAACCTGGAACCACATCCCTAAGTATTCCATTGAAAGTAGAATCATTATACATCGAGAGTGGGTGATTATAGCAGCTGAAAGGGCAAGCCCCCAGCTCCACCACCGTGAATAGTGAGATAAATATATGAAATTACCAGACGGCTATCCTGACATTCCATATTACACACAAGCGTAATGATTGCAGTAAGTTAGCGTGGCGAACAAATGAAATCACGTCGCCCATGTGTAATATGGAACTGGGAGATTGGCCGAGGGTAATTCTGTATTTATTATATATTCGCCGATTTTTATGGCAAAAGAACACAGTGAAAATTTGATGGAAATAATTGGCAAGTGTAGTGGGTAATATACAGGCTTCATTACCCGCTGTTTGTGGTATGAGCGCCAATGCTGTAGCCTATGGCATTCTATATTACCCGCTAGAGAAATGTAATAAAGGGTGGGGTGGGTTGGGGGAGGGAGGCCTCCACCACTGAGCACGGAGGGAGAGAGTGATTACAGCGCGCCACCTAAACACAATATATCATGTTACCTGGTACGATTCCTGTTGAAGGTTCATTGAGGAAGATCCCAAGGGCGGGGAAGAAATAACCAAATGGAAATAGTGAGTAACAGCAAACAAAAGTCGTCACTATCATATATAAAAACAAAACAAAGCTCAACACAAATTAACAAACTCAAGAGAAAAATAAACAGGCTATCAAATATAATATTATATACACAATGTTTCATCTGACAGACGTCAAACGTGCACAGTAGGTTTTCAGGCCAGACCAACACAATTTTACACTAACAAATTCTATTTTTCTTGGGAGTTTAGGGCGATTGAGACTTTTTTCATGAAATAGCCAGGGGCTGTTAAGAATAGCATATGTGGATATTGGTTACATAAAGAGTCGGGACATGATGTCTAGAGCGAATTCAATACACAAGTTAGGAATATTTAATTTGAAGTTCACAATTTGCAGAAATACTTGAGGTTAATTTGAAACACGATGCTACCTCATTCCACTTAAATAGGCACTTTCATTAATAAGTAGGTTTTAATAACTCGTCACCCTTAGATACATATATAAAAATTAAGAATATGTATGTTAAAATTATATCTGATTCTATTAGATCACTTCATTTGGAAAGCAAACGTCACCCATGTTAATCAAAATCACTGAGCAAAGGAGAGACAATGGCCAATGAAAATATGTTGTAACTTAATCTAAGATGATTGATGCCTAGAGACATAAACTTATATAATAAGAGAATATGGACTAATCGGAAGCAATACCCCGTGAAAAAAAATAAATAAAGTAGTGATATTAATAGAAATGCATAGATCGAATTATCTCAAATGAGACCATTTTCTTCCCTATTTCCCTTAGCCACATCTTCCTGATATAAGGGCGTAAGTAATTTACCTCATATTCATGTAACTAAATAAACATATGATGAAAAACAATTAGAAACATCTAGGTAAACAACAAATACAGATGAATGAAAATAGTCCCCATCCCATCTTTTACTCTAAGAATTACTTTATCTAGAAGTCAAGGAAAGTATGAAGCCATGCTTGTCAATCAAACGTTTACAGCACAACACACTGTGACTATCTTTCAGCTAGAATATTCTCTACACACTAGATGACCTAGTGCCCAGTGCTTAGAATCACATCCTTCAGCACAGCAACAAACAATCAATCTTCAACCTTGAGAAACAACGGGCACCACTCCGGGATAAAATGATATCAAAACGTGAAATGATAATTTTCATCATTTGCAAAACAATGGCATAAAACGCATACTGATTATGAAAATTGGTTTTCACAGGGACTAATGTTTGTCTAAGAATTTCCTTTTACCTTCCTGAAACTAGGTAAAATATTAGTAGGAAAAAGTAAAAGATTCATGCACCTAGAGTGCATATTTTCAAAGTATCGTAAGTGATCAATTATTTGTGAAGAAGTTTTGTGATAATTTCTTAACAAGAAAGTGGCAAAATATTTCATTAGACATCATGTTTCACCTTTTTCTTTTAGTCTAATTGAACATGACAAAACATCCAATACTGATGAACTATCTCTTAAATTATCCCTTATACAAGTATTACAATTTTGATCCCTGGTATGTTTCGGTGCCTCTGGGGGAAAAAGAAGATAATATAGGACAAATGTATCTTCTGTAATCTCACAAAGAAGTATTAAATCAGATTTGCTTGGTGCTACTGGAATTGGGTGATTTTAAGAATAGTGAGCAATGTCTGGACTGAACGTGGCCTGGCCTGTGGCCTACAGGCCAAGATAGTTACCAAATTCACCTCCTCATTATGCTGCTCTAGGTAGGTCTTCGGTCGTCGAGACATGAGTGGGTCGAGGCATAGCAAGAAGAGCATATAAAGCACGAGCAGTGAAAGTATACAGATTATAATGATGACCACAACCTGCAATGAGATTTACACTTTGAATAAAACAATGAGTCTTCACAAAATGCCATGGAAATATAGATCTACATGTGTACTTTATATTCTCTGGTACAAATTTAAGCAAAGATATATAGTGAGTGTTTTTCTCTAATCCGTAAGAGCCATTACAGGTAATTCAAATAATTCTATAAATTACAGGTATTTCCATTAAATGTTTTTGTAAAGGGTTACTTTCAATAATTGTACATATTTATAGTTTTGGTGTGTTTACAATGCATCTTAATAGAGACAAAGCTTAGACTATACAGGGTAACGTGGTATATAAAATATAAGTTTAAATGTTTAAATAAAAAATGTGGGTGCAATGCATCAAACCGTACTTTAATGGTGGCTGTGTTTCTGTGCTGCCATTCACATTGGCATCGAGGACAGAGAGATTCTGGCTTGACTACTTTCAGGCATTCGCTGTAAAAGTACATGATAGCTTTGTTATCAGAGGGAAAATTCAATTGACAATTGACAAATCGTAATCAGTGGCACTACTCTAATAGACAATCGGAGTTACCATGTTCGCCAAGCAACAATCAATAGTTGCTATAGATAGCTAAGGTAGAACGTTCGACGAGTTGTGGTAGCGCAATAGCGGCGTCAACACGTTCATATTAATTACATCAGGGAGGTATATACAGAGGGAGTGGTCTCGGGGATGATGTGTGTCATTAAATGATGTCAGAACGATGTACAGGTAGTAGAGACCATAAAAATAGCAATTCAGTCGTTCTTATTTTTCGAAAATAGTCGGTATTTTCAGATCACCCAGCGGACCCGCAGGAAAAACTGGTCGCGTAAGTTAGTTATAATAATTATAAATTCAGGCAAGTGATCGGGATAGATTTACCGTACATGTCGTCTAATGGGGAATAATTTAAACATAAAGGTGTTTGCAATAACTAGCCTGTCATGGTTGAAAACTAGTATAACATAAGATTTTGAAAAATATCAGTTCTGTGGGCTTGTGACTCGTTTTCCTGAAACACATCACATATATTATTGTTTAGCATGTATTGTTGTTGTTCTTGTACCGCTTTTTATTGATCTCATAGGTACATCTCAATGTTGCCATTTATTTTCGTTTGTATCCCGGGTGAATCTTAAATAATGATGCTTTTCATTACATAGCAAAGGATATTAAGTACAGTTTCCTTCAAAACCGTATTACTTATTAATTATAAATCTTGTTTTATTTTGAGTTCTTGGTTTCCTACGAAACCAAGAGGGTATTTTGGGCAAATAGGGTAAGATTACCACTTAGGAGATCTTTATTTAATTTCTCTATCAACATATTTTTGGATATTTTTTGGATATTAGTTGGGAGCTTATTCCATGCTCTTATAGCTTTATTGTGAAAATTTTGGTGTAACTTCTCAGTTCTGTAAGTAATCTGTTGTATGTCCTTTCGGTTTTTGGAGTGTCTAGTTTCTTTATTTGTGTCTGAAATGGTTGTGACGTTTGTTTATATGGTTTTAAAAAAAGGGCCATTTTTTTGTCGATTTCAGCGTTTCTGAATTCAAGTGTTAATAGACTGCAAATCCTCCAGAATAAAATACTGAGAATAACCTATGACCTTCCGTCGAGAGCCAGCGTGAAAGATCTCCACATTGCAGTCAACCTAATGCCACTAAAACATAGAAGGAGACTCCACATACTTAGGGCGGGTCACCGTCTGGCTCTAAATCTAAGATGTCTGGACCTGCGTAGTCTAACATTAACAATCAGAAATTTTGGCCCAGGTAGAAAGACCTCGAAACAGATTAGACCAAAAAACGAACAAATACGCAAGTCAATTCTAAACAGAATTCCATACTCTTGGAACAAACTTCAGACGGTGGCCCACCAAATCAATGACCCAGTTATATTTAAAAAAATATGCATCAAAATACTCTGTATGGTCAGACCACAATTTTATTGATTAACATCTAATGGCTCAGAGAGTTGAAACATTATTGGAAAAGGAAACAAATCGATTTACTGTACCGCTGCAGGATAAACCCCCATGTTATAAAGCTAATTTAAATTCTTTATTTACTGTCAGAATAGTGGTTGGTCACCTCGAGTCATCGACGGAGATGGAGTATTGTCAATCACTTATAAACAAACATCTGTAACGCGATAAGAGGGGCTGAAATCCTCCCACTAGCTGGAGATCGCCCCCTTTGTGCAATTATTAATTGAATAAAAAATTATTGTGCAACCCATCCGAACCGCTGGTGACCACCAAATAGGGGCATAATGACATACCATGGTATATACTAGAATACAAGTATTATTCCGTCTTCACACACTGATATCACAATAGGAATGTTCACTATATAAGACAAGCATATTCTACTTGAATCAGTGTGCCGTGACTACTACTATACCGGTATACTGTTACTCTCTGATTACATGATCATTAATTAGTGGACATGCCTATCTTCACAAGCTCTATGATCGATCGCCAAGTGATAGCTAGGTCTACATAATTGGTACCAGTTTACTTATAAATACTAACTATACGAGTCTGTATTAATTAATGCTTCTAACAGTTTATATACCGTAATAGTATGTTTTAAACTTGAGATTAGAGTTGGTAACAGAAAGTGCCTTAATTACCAATTTTTTGACTCGGTGAATTGTCCGATGAAGACCGTTTTTTTCTTTGTACCGGGATTGGCGGTGCCATTACTTGATATGGGAGGCGAACAGACACATTTACATCTCACGTCTTCATATTGTGTTTGAGCCTGAAAAATGAAGTTTGGAAAATAATGACATGACAATATTTGGTGAAGCGAGGTAGAAAAAATGATTAATTGATAGGGAGGGGGCCTGGGCTGAGGCGTGATTTTGTTATGTGGTTTGTTTGTTGTAAGGCTGAACTCAACAATCAATGACATTAGAGTAGGTTTCTTAAGTTAAATACTAAAATAGGTACGGCATATTGATAGTGATACGCCTTATGAGGCTTATCATAAATAAATAAATAATTATTTGCGTCGATTTTAAATATTTGCAATGCAACTATGACGCCATGAGAAAGTAGGATAGTAATAGTATTAATAGTAACAACATTGTCTCGAAGGGAATATGAAAAGGTTAGATGTACTAGGAACGAAGAAATACTGTAGGCCTACAAATATTTGCAATGCAACTATGACGCCACGGCAATAGACTGAGTGGGTCAGTGTCATGGGGGTGTGACTTCGTAAGTCAGACGGCTAAGAAAACTTGGGACATATAAATCAAATGTTACAGGCATAGAACCTCTACTCACCTCAACAAATAGAATAAGCCCAAATCCAATAATGCCTAACAGTAAAATTTTCGCCATATCGCCACTGCACTCGATAGAAATATGCAAATATGTTAAGCCACTAATCCAAGACAGGCAAAGTCAGTCAGCACCATTTTTTTCTCTACCGGAAGTCACCAATTGTCGGAAATGGGTACAAAAAATGTCGTAAATTAGCTAACATTTATCGGTAAATACAAAGTTTAAATGCTAATCTAAGATACACATGGAACAAAAAGACGACTGTTTTTTTATCTTTATTGATGAATAAAGATTGCTCCTTAGGTGTTTTAAGGTTTTCATTTTACGACATTTAACAGAAAGCGAACACATGTGGCCGGCAAATGCAATGAAGACAACGGAGAAAGTTGATGTGAACGGCGACATCCGCGCAAGGATGGCATATATTCCCGCTCAGATCGCCCCACACCTTGATGTTATTCGACATCGATCAGGTAGTTCACATATTCCCCAAACTTAGTCCGAACATAGTGTCCGTTATGTGATATGTCGCGGAGATATGCTCTTTTTCTTTCAGCTGGCCTAGGCCAGGGTGTACTGTTCTGTCTGTAGCCGTAGGTCTGTTTAGTCGGCAAGCCGCCAGCGACTGAGCAAGGAATGGATGTGGCAAATGGATATACCAAGTAGGGTATACCGAGGGCATATGTTTGGAAAGCCGAGATTCTGAGGATTCTAATGGTATAATGTATCTCTCATTGTACTTACTACCTGATCAAGGAAGATGGGTCCGATTTTGTCACTTTAGAAATATAGACTAAAGACTAAGTTTAGTGAAAAAAAAACACAACAAAACAACGTTCTTCATTTCAATACAATTACCATACTGCAAAATCGGATCCTCCCTAGAAAATTGATTGTTATCTAAAGAAATGTCACCTCTGGCCTTGGCTCTGACAAAATCATTTCCGACACTAAAATCGGGACTAAAATACAGCCAATACCTCCATTCCAACTGAAGATGGATTGACTTGTGAAGTTGTGTAAGTTGGAATGAATTGTAATGTAACTTTGTGAAAGAACATTCTAATTTTTTTAATGATTCAGACAAATAAATAATTAAATCACGTTGTTGATTTTCGAGGGTCTGGTATTTGAAAATCGGAGAAATTAATGTCATTCAGTCAAGTAGGCCTACGGTACTACGTCTTGACATTAATTTCTTCAAGTTGAAGTAGAACGAGTATCTAGTTTTCTTTCGCAGTGAAAAAATCGAGTACGGTACGGTAACATATTGTCAGCTTGCAGTTTTTAATGATTATGTAATATGATGCAATGTTATTATTTGGGATTTAAATATGTGTGTTAATTAGTAAAATATCAAACGTATTGGAAGAAACGTGAGTGGTTTACGGTATACATTATATTCTTCACCTGTCAGAGATGATAAAAATAAAGGTATCTTTTGAATTTCAAAGTCGTACATATCATATGCTGAATGGCCACGAGAAAGACGGTAATATACAATATCTATAAAAAATTGATCAGTGGTCGATTGCATTTTCAGAAAACATAATACCGTTATATTAATATCAGTTCGCTATTGTGAAGATTGTGGTAACCCTGATCCAAACCCACACATGACTTTGTATGACAATGATATTCTAACTCTTCCTTATTTCTGCAGATGGCAGTATCATCTTGGGCGCCTCTAGTCTAACCGGCCGCACATGGTCAGGAAACCTCTGGTACTTTGATAAGATAGACAAGGCTCCCGATGTGGAGAAATGTCTCGCTGGAGTAGACCTGGACACTGGCCTAAATGATTTCGCTCTTCTTTCTGATAACCAGATTTTCGCTGGTTTAGACTCAGGTTTGTCATACATATGATGTCCTTGGTATTTTGTATTATATTCAAATTTGTCTCATAAACAAAAAAGTAATGGTTTTGTCGGGCATAGGGAGAAGTGTAGACGCATATAGATCCAGACGTTATAGATCCATGTATTTTTCTAATCTGTCAAGCTTGATCTATTAAGTGTTATCGTCTTTAGAACATAGAAGTCTTAAGAATGACTTTTACCGATGACAACATACCTTTTTCTCCCACCCGTTCTTTCCACTCAATAATATTACTTATAGGTGTAGCATTTCCCCCCCCCCCCCCACCCCCCACCCCCAAGCACTGAAATACAGCCTTGAACTATTAAGGTCATATAACACATAATATGTTTTGACATAGCGCCGGGGAATGGGATTTTAATTTTTCTCTATTTCCGAAGTATTTTTGTTGGGGTGACCTATCACTTAGTATTGAGTAAATTTATTCTCATCGATTGTAATTTGCATTGTATTAACTTTATTAATGCCTGGATCTGTTTGTTCAGCCACACCTGAGAATGATGTGTTTATATAAACGTTAATCAGGAAAAAAATAAATAAAAATATTGGCTTCACATTAATACTAGCATTCAGTTTGTGTCCCTCATTGGATCGAAAGGAAGACCACCAATAGGTGAGCCGATGGGCTATTTTTTTTCGAGTTGAATGGATTAATAATGATGTAGTGCTCTAACCTGAATAGAAAGGATTTTTTTTTTAAAAAAAATGCTTATTGCAGGAGTCCTTCAGTTATGGGATTTGAAAGACGACGGAGGAACACTAAGTTGTCAATCACAGTTCCAGGCTCATGATAGTTTCATCACAGCAGTTTCCATATGTGCCGGCGACTCTAACAAAGCGGTGTCCGCCAGCGAGGATCACAGGTCAATTACCCTTTATCATTTTCTAAAACTATTATATTTTTGCTATACATAGTATTCACATGACGTCACCCCAGTCAGCGGCTATCCTCACTGGCAGCCATAATGTGTGGCAGCATAGATAGCGGGAGACACTAGATCGACAGGATTTCCCGGTTCGAATGTTTGCTAATGGCAATGATACTTATCATTCCATCATGACACACTAAAAAATGACCATATAACCTATCAGCATACTTAATATAACATTCTCTAAAACTTTCGGAATACTATGTATATTTTGTAACTTAAAATATGTGCTCTCCGAATTGCCCCGACCTGTTTATGAATTATCAGAGAATAATAACGAAGTCACTCCCAATTGAACACTGAACTTTTGAGACTGCCGTGACTTATATTTGCCCTATTTTAACCATCTGGACAAATAAAGAATCAACACAATTTAAAAAAAAAAAATACTGAATTAGTCACGGTGCCTAATTTGCAAGCTAACAACTTAAACGTGCATTAATTTAAAAAATTGTGACGATCTCGTTGAAAGATATACGCCTATTATATATAAACTGATTATTTTGGATCCCATTTGTTCGAAACGTCTAGTAAACTCTTGTTTATTGACTTAAGTGTGAATTATTTTTACAGCATTAAAATAGTAGACCTCGAGGAAATGACATCTCTTCGCGCATGCACAGGTAAGTATTTTCTAGCTTATCGTAAACTTTAATTAACTTTCAGTATGGTATATTGATCTGTTCCAGGAATTTAATCTGCACCTGTGGTTTGAATATTTAAAGCACTTCCTGCAAGTGTATACTACCTAAAGCTCGAGGGCAAAGTTGGAAGACCTGAGTTGCCACAAGTACAAAACTACCCATTTGTCAAATTGTGCTGTAATGACATTAATCTTGGACGAACAATTATCCGTTCATTTTAATTCAGTGTGTCACAAAGACCAAGTTCAAGAGCACAACCATCACCATCATTAGCTATACAGGGTCTCCGCGGGGCCTGGAAAAACATTGAATTTGGACAAATAAATTTTCACATTTTGGTCGAGGGGCCCAGAAAATCATCCTTTTTGGGCCTTGAATCTATTCTTGTTGGATATTAAATGAAAGATAAATTGTTTCTTACTGTAAACTTCCCCCTTACCTGCCCCTGTCACACCATACATTGAGTGACGCACAAAGTAAAAGTTAAAAATCAATGTTTATATAAAATCTGGGTGTAAAACTTGTTAATACATCAATGTATAACAACTACAGGTCTACTACTTTTCCCCGTCTTTAGGGTTATGATAAATTACTCAAATGGGTCAGGAAAATCACTGAAATTTGCCTGGGAAGCGCGGAGATCCTGCTATAACTATCATGACTTCATTATAAAATCCCTTATCTCTGCATATATCTAGTGTTGCCTTCTCTTGTTTCAGCTCACTTTAGGGGTATTACAGGGTTAGCGTGCCATCCTACTGAAGCTGACATCTTCCTCTCATGTGGATTGGTGAGTTCGTACTTAGATATTACTATAATTACTTCGCGACTTGTATCCTAAAAATATAACGTATTAATCCTGACGAAATATGAATGGCCTTTAATACTTGCCCTAGTTGGCCATTCATATTGGGTAACCAACATGATATGATGTGGATCAGTGACTGTCCCCACCGGGAATATTGTTCCACCAGATTCTCCGGTAATACATTATTTCACATGGTCATTGGTGACAATGTCATCAAATATTTAAGTGCTGCTGGTCTACTCTCTTTGCTATATTATGTTTCATACACGACCCAACTTTCTAATATATGTTATTGTTACCTTTGTCTTGTTTTATGTTATTAACAACTGTGCTGTAAAATAAATCACTTTACTAATCTCATCTCATTTTACTAGCCCCCACTGTCGTGAATATGCCTCCACTTGGTTGCCGTCACGGCATTAAGCAACCATCACTCATTCCTATTTCAAGCCAACTTTTTCAATATGATAGCAGAACCTGCATTCATACTTGGATCACAGGATCCTAAGATTCCTTAGGCAGTTTTGACCGACTGCGCTATTACTTGTTGGATTCGGCTTTAACTCTTCTGATAGTGGAATTGCTGTTTTACGGTTTGTTGACCAAGATTTGTTCCTGTTTTGCTAGGATGGACGTTTACTTATGTGGGACATGAGGAAACCTAAACCGGCTTCTATACTGGGTAAGTTTTACACCACAATTATCATATAAGGAAGTATTGCTAAGGAAGGCATGATGCTAGGCTCGGGGCAGCGCTGTTTAACTTATCCTTGTCCTCCTGTTGGGAAGAGTGCAGGAATTGTCCGTCCGCTGCTGGGCACGGTGGGTAAGGACGTGGCTATTATAATATCCATCGGGAAAGATTGCAGGGTGGTGGTCAAATTAAGACCAAAGACAGGTTCAACATAACCGAACAGCATGTTTGTATCAATGCAATATCAAATATATGCAGATATACCTAGTAGTGACCATTTTTCAGCCTAATTAGATTTGCAGACGACATTACTCAGATGTACTTGGCTTTCAGATACATCGTGTTTGGATTCCAACCCTCGCAGTGTGGCGTGGCGGCCTGGCAGCACCAACACATTCGTGGTGGGCACAGACAGTGGCAGCCTCACCCTCATAGACCACAGCAACGGACAGCCACCACAGACCATCAAGGCACATTCCAGGCTCATTCACCGTCTCGCATTTAGTGACAAAAAGTCAGTATGGGTTCCATTTGTGATCTGTTACAAGAAAATGAGTCACAAGTATCAAAAATGATATATTTCAAAGTGTTGCTTTCACGAGATCTCTTTGTACGAATGCTCTCAGTGTTGGGGGGTCTAGCGCTTTAAGTTAAAGAAATGCATGTACTATATATACATCATTGCTTTTTCCAGGTCATCCTATTGAATATATTTAGCTAGCGGAAACATTGCAAACGTTTTTTAAACATAGCAAATATCAAATATAAACTTTGTGTCCGACCTGGCAGGGATTTGTTTAATATAAGTATTATTGGTAGCTAGTATTCTCATAATCGTATTTTCTTATTAACATTGATTTAATTTACATTCTGGTATTCTTGTGCACAGGAACAACTGGCTGGCCTCCGCCTCTGATGATTGCCAGGCCGTAGTTACTGATTTCTCCACAGGTTCAGTCATGTAAGTATCTGATTCTTCTCCCCTTTCCTCCATCACCCGAAATGTATTGTGTTGTAATTCAGGGATGAAAGTCTTCAGTATTTCTACTGAAATCAGTATTTTAGAAAACATACAAACAATTTAGAATATCCTAAAAAAAAGTTAAAATATGAAATTTTCAACAAAAATCATAAAATTTCTAACGTTAAAATTAAGTCACTTATTTTGGGGTATTGGATGTACCTGTAGGTGTTGTTCCCCTTGCCTGAAATATTTCATTATTTTTGCCATGACCTCACTTTCATCCCTGTTTTATGTATCTCGCGTTAATTAAGGTTATTTCAGGATAAGAGAACAATCTAGGTGACAACCTTCTGACAAGTATACATTGAGAGTTGTCCCTGAATAACATAGTGCCTTATTCCAGTCCGAGCCTATCAAGTTTTTTCAATTTTCTCTTGAGCGACATCTCATCAGAAGACTTGGCCTTAGTTATTTCAGGATAAGAGAACAATCTATTTGCGAAGATTTCCTCATTATCCGACTAGTCGCGAAACCAATTACGAATACACTGTAAATTCAAAGCACAACTAACAAAACTCAATGCATCTATGCATATAGTTTTTGTTATTAGTCAAAATTTATTTTGACGAATAATCCATCATCATAATACATAAGAAAGGTTATAAAACTTTTTTGATGTAACAAATCTTGGGCTTTCTATTTAGACTGCACTGTCAGCACACTTGCTACGAAGTAAACAATTTAAAAACAACCCTTGTGTGTTCCAGTCCTGCTTAATATATCTAGAGATGCATACATGGGTGAAATATACAGTTTGCCTTCACACATCTTTTCAAATAACCAGAATTTGAGACAAAACAGAGGTTCAAAATTCACATTTGCATAATATGACAGGTTCTTGAGATCAATAAGATAACCAAATAAACACTAACTTGTCTAATATTCATAATTTATTCAGCAGACTTTACTAAATGTACAGAGCTGCTGATTGTACTTTTTCTGACGATCTGACACTTATCCTTCGCCATCATTCTTCCACCATTAAACTTACCATACAATTGTTTCCTATGTGCAGATGGAGATCTGAGGACCACAAAGACTTCGTGAGAGGCGTGTCATGGGACCCGACCAAAGAAGACGCCTTGGTTACGTGTGGCTGGGACTTTAAGGTGCTTACACATACCGTCAAACCGACAGCTGCAGCCAAACCCACCGACATAGAAGCTATGGACACTTTATCCCCCAGTTCCGGATGATACTTCCAGATGAAATAAAACTTGGAGGATTGCTACAATGTATGGATTTCTAGCCAGGATTTCAGAACAAATATGGATTCGGAACCTCCAGGACTGAACCATTAAGGGTACCTCTTGTATAAGCTGAGGAAAGGAAAAACTTGGTGTGGAGAAGTTCTACAGTTTTCGCCCTAAGTTCGAATGCACTGCTTTGGGTGTATTTAAGCTATTTCTACCAGCTGGGAATGGCAGGTAGGATGGGTTCATGTCATTGCCTCAAGTGAAGGAATTCACATAAAGAAATCTTTTCCTTAGCTTATACCAAACAAGACCCCTGGACTGCGAACTACATAGGGTACCCGGGAGGTTACAGTGCTGATGAAAGTACCCAAATCTCAAGGAATATTTTACGATTCATGCGAAACTTTCAAGTCTACAGCATTGCCACCTCTTTTAAGTTTTTCTTACTAGAAGATGTGTCTTCATAGGCCGTTGCCTTCGTTATTCTTGCATTTATTCTTTACGCATTTGTATTTTGTTAATTTTGATCTTAGCTTTTAATATAAGTATAAGCGCTGCTGGAGATATGGAGTTAACGCGCGTATTTGCAGCCATTTTATTAGAATTCTGCTCGATTAAGCTTACAAAATATTTGCATTATAGAATACATTGTTTTCTTGCCGTGTTCGATGTATTAGCGATACACATGCTGTTTGAGAGTTGGGTAATGGAATTTCGAATTTTCATACCATATTGAAATTTTCAGAATTAAACATTTTTCTTTTCGCACATTGTCAAACGACTGACTAGCCAATATTTCAAACTCACATCCGTATAGACGTTGGAACTGGTATTCCGCAGTAAATATTTGTATTAGTAAATTCGGTCGAGTGTTTCCCTAAGTGTATCATGGTCCAAAATTGTCCACCTCGTGTAATGGGAGCAGTTTTTAACTAATCAAATGTGTAGATGAGCGAATACGTTACATTGTTTATTGTTGTTCAAATGGCTTGTTCAAGAGCAATGTTAGATGTTGCGTCCCGCTAGTTCCAGTTGCAAGTGCTGTCTTTATTAGATCAGATTACAAGAGCGAGGAAGAACTTGAATTACTTTTTTGTGATGTACTTGCCCAAGACATTGACTCTCCGATCATTGTATTTATATGACCGATGCCTCAGTTATTAACGATCTCAGTTTCGATCGAACATGGACTCAAACTAAGAAAAGAGAAACAATAAATAATGAAAACAAGAATTCTTCTTGACTTTGCTCTTCGTTTATTGACACTTGGTTGCAGCAGACACGTATTCCACAAATTTTCACATGGACGTAATTTTAAACACAATTTGGTGGGATTATTTGGAAATTACTAAGGATTATCAAGATAAATGTAGCTTCATTTGTCCTGTTCGTCGACGTTCCAGACAGTCAAATCTTGTTTTGACTAATATTAATCCATCATCATAATACATAAATTACCCTCCTGTGGGCAGAAAACTTTTTGAATGTAAAAAATCTTTCATCATTTTAACTGCACACTTCCTTTATAATTTAAACTGCACATTTCAAAACTAAGTAAACATTTTAAAAACAGCCCTTGTGCAACCACCAATCTAGTTCTTTACGAAACACGCACCGGTTAAAGGAGGTCACGAATGCCAAGACTTAAAAAAACTTATTTGCCTAGCACAAGTTTGCTATATATGGTTATATGATATAACCACGAGGAAGGTGGAAAACCCCTTCCAGTAAACTTAGGTAACATCAGTCAGCTGCCTTTTCGTACAAAGGTATAGCAACTCGAGGACAAATATCATACAAATATAGATATGGAACGTCAGCAAGGGGAATCAAGAGAGTACTAATGCTTTTTTTTTACTTTATATTATTCCAATATTATAGTAGACCTTGGGTAATGCTTGTACGCCATGGGTAGAGTCAAATGGGTGCGAATAAGTCGGGCCATGTCGCATCTGTAGAAATGTATAAATATACATTATTCTAATATATATAATACATATAGATAAAAGTACATCGGGTTGAGTCATGTGTGTCCTAGGGCATCGGCTCGGCCCTGCTGTTCCTGGTTTAGTAAAACTGGAATGTTTCCAAATCGCCCTTCAATACAAGCATCACCCTTTTGATCAATAATAACGTATGCACCTTCAAATGACATGTTTATACTAGATGAGCGCTATCATGATACATGACACCCCAGCGATAACAGAAGAGGACATATGTCTTCGTCTCAACATTTAGAACTGAACTTCCTACCTCTCGCAAACAATATAAATTAAAGCTGAAACTATATTCAAGAAACCAACGGAGGAATTGTTTCAATTCCCCTAACAATTCTAACCTCAACTAACAAATTCTAGAATAAGAGAACGGCGGCGATTGTCAACTTTTAACCAAACAAGTTCCAGAATGGAGAAAAAAACCATGCATGTAAATAAAACCTTTCAAAAATTCTTAACCCTTTCAAAACTTTCATCACACAACAAACCATGCAATACAAGGTTATTAACTAAATGGCTGAAATAACAAAAAAAAATGTCAAAGCATTCGTGAACCTCCCTTTCTCGGACGATGCTGACCATCAAAGTTCAAATATTTTTTAGCTCAATTATTTCCTATCATCAACTTGTGTTGGCTCAGCAGATTAATTTGAAAATCCTAGCTTCAACTTGTGTTAATGCTGCTTTGTGGGGCGGGGGTGCCCCGGACTTAGGGCTGGTAGCCGAACTCCTTGGCGTCGTCGTCCGTGAAGTCTCCATAGCGCCACAGGTTCAGCTGCAAAACAAGGCGAAGAAATCAGTACAAGTTTTGCTTTTTAAGGGTTTTTTTTCCAGCACAAGAGAGAACACGCCCTAAAAAACAATTCGTCAATATTATGCTGCTGTTTATATTTTTGTGTCAACCACATTTTAGGCTTTCGATATCTTCCCACTAGCTGGGAGTTTAGACTCACTGAAATAATAATTTGTTAATAAGAAATATTAATAATTTTGACAATTCATTAGCAATAATGCCCATTTAAAGCTACATTCTCAGCTTTTACGATCTCACCAAATATACTCATATTATAATGACCTAAAGGACAGCATCTATCAATATTATGCTGCTGTCATGTGTTAATAGGAGAATTTGTAGTTGAAATTTTGGTAAAATGGCTATGAAACAAAAGGCAAACACATAAGTAGAAGAGAGACCAGTTTTAACAAATCATGAACAATAATGGCTCTTTTAAGTGTGATATGGTATTCACAGTATGTAGGTCGGGTATATTGAAGTTTCGGGGATTGGGGTAGGGGTGAGGGCTTAAGCTACATGTACAGAATGTGCTAAACTGGTTTTTAGACAAACAATTTATTCAAAGAACGTCCAGCATCGTTATAGCCAACATCTCCGCATAGTAATATTCCGAACCGTAACGTTGCACAATGGTGGTGCCACCTGGTGAGTGTTTATTACACTACCGAGGGCTCCAGGAGGACTTTCTCGAACAGTACGATAAATCATACTCTCTGAGGGACATGGACTACCGTATATATTGGCAAAAATTAAATAAATCACCCCCACCCCCACCCCCTATAAGAATGCCATGGAACGCACTGCACCAGGTGATGGTTTTGAAATTTGACAAGTCCAATTAATATGTCATTCGAGATTTATTCTTGCTATACTTGTATTGATTCTACACTGTATAATTGTTTACAATATTCTCAGTAGAAGCTGAGAATATTCTACATATACAAAAAATGTATGTGGCTGAATAAAACCATTTTAATACAAGAAATTGGGGAATAGTTGATTAGTCAATTAGTTTTCTGTTTGATATTTGGAAGTCGATTAAGTTTTTAGTAAGAATGCGAGACCGGACTCAAATTGTTGATTTTTTTTCCATATATAAGAAGCCCTTAAGGTCTCTGGTTTCGTGCAAACCTTAAGTCTGCAGTCCAGTGTCTCCAGTTTAAAGTTGAGTGCAAGTCTAAAGCTACATAAAAGTTAACATCTACTACTCACCCTGCTGGCTTTCGCCTTGCTCTGCGCCTTCTGGTAGGTCTGCACCAACTTGTGGAGCCGCCTCTCCTTCCTGTTCTCAGCGAGCAGCAGCCCGGAGGAGATGAGTGCTTCTATGACGTCGTCCTTGGTGTCGGGGTATTGCAGCGTGACGCACTCAATGCCGGAGTTCCTGTACTCCACGTTGAGCAACAACTGCTGGTTCAGCAGGTCGTTGCACAGCGCATCCACGGCGTCCAGGCGGGCCTCCTCCTGAAACAGCAAGTATCGCTCGTTCATAAAAAGATAAAAAAAAAGCTGTGGAGTTCTCGCTTTGGGAAACCATCTAATTATGACTATATCAATTGGACATTGTCAGCGTATTACTGACATAATACGAGCATATATGGAGGTGACCAATTTCTATAAATCCCCGAGTACCATTCTACATCCCTGTAGCAAAGACAATCGGATAAAATCCTCCAAAATTTCGGTCAAATTACTTTAGTTGGGTTGGAGAAGGACAGAACAAAAGGTAGAAAATCTTTAGTTTTTGACTGGTGTTAGCTGAAAATGCAGCTTTAATCGAGTACGAGTATATTTGCGTATATAATAAAGAGATAAGAAGTAGTAGTAGTAAGTACTCACATCGGTGGGTATTTGTACACAGGCGAGGTTGTACTCTGTAGCTTGTGGTGCCAGTGTGTTGTAGTGAGCAGGGAGGGAAGCCATACGTGCGTGTGCCACTGTGGCAGACTGCAATAGAGAGGCACATCTTGTAGATACATGTTAAACTAAGCTTACCTTATGCCTACCCCTAACTATTGACAATAATTGTGAGAGAGGAAGCAAGTTTAGGGTCTCTACTACCTGTGCAAAATAATTTAAACTGGTTTAAAGACTAAGGTTATGACGACCGACCAACAACAAATTACGAGAATTTTAGCTAAACGACGGAAAAAAAATATTTGACAATTGTTGGCAGTTTATAAATCAAGATGTAAAAAAAACGAACTAATTTTTAGACAAAAACTATTTTGAGAATAAAAATGGGAAAATTGGCTATCAGTGTGACTTTGAGAATTTCAACGAAATTTTGGCTATAAATGGTGAAATTTGACAACGTATGTAAGTTTTCAACAATAATGATTCCAGTACCAATACTAAATACTTCTACCCCAACTCAGAATAGTAATACTAGAAACAATGCTTACGTTTCCATAATCGATGTAGAGTACTGTAGCCTTGCCACCTTGGACGAGCTTGGTGATCTTCGCTCTGTACCACTCATCATCGGTGAACTTCGCAAGGCAAACGTCTCCCTTCTTGGGGGTGTAAGAGCCGGCCAGCGGTGGGTTGGCACTCAGCTCAGTACGCATCTGTTCCATCAACTTCTCTAGATGTGGACCTGCAACAACAGAGAACATGTGCGTCAGACAAACAGAGAACATGTGCGTCAGACATACCGCAACAACAAAGAACATGTGCGTCAGACATACCACAACAACAGAGAACATGTGCATCAGACATACCACAACAACAGAGAACATGTGCGTCAGACATACAACAACAGAGAACATGTGAATCAAACATGCAGCAAAAACAGAGAACATATGAATCAGACAATCAACTTGAAATGAACAATGGTTAGACTCAAATTGAAGCGCCAGCGTTTTTAACCTTTTAAGAACACTTGACCAATTTGGGAGAACATTTGGGCAATGTGTATACTAGATGTCTAATCTTAACAATTTTAATCAAGAAAGAAAAGCGACTGTTTCATTTGAATAGCTGAGAGGTGAATAAGTAATAGTGGTTTGAGTACATAAGATGGTAAAACGGAAAGTCGAGTTCACTAACCTGATTCCACATTTTGGGCATAAAAGTTACAGTTGTCACAAATCTCGGTCACCAGAATTGTTTTGTGACTGATCTTGCGTTCTAGAGGCTCATTTTCTACTTTCACTTCCTTCGTCTCCTCTTCTTGCTCCAAACTCCATACCTATAGAAAAGCAACGATACAAATATGATAATTATCATATAGCAATTGATTCCTCGAGAGAGACAAGAATTCTATCAACCGCTGTTAACGCACTCTTACAAACTACATCCACACCATGGTTATCCCTTTAAGTCTTTGCTCCGTACATTGGAAATATCTTACAAATCAAGTGCTGTTTATGTTGTTCAGTCATCCCAGTCTAGGGAGACTGAAATTTAAGGACTTTTACAAGCTCAAAAAAAGGAATTTTTAAGGGCTCTTGATGTAGAAGTAAGTCAATACAGTGGCAGAATTATATTTTAAGAAAATGTTAAAACTACTCCGATCGTATTTATCAAAATACACAACGAAAAGGAAATTAATTCAAGTGAATTATACACTGTAACTTGTATTTAGTTGCATCTCTCCAACCCACAAACGGGGCCAATACACATCGCTTAATATTTAAACATTATAGCCACATGCTGAAACCAATACATGAACTCACTAACTAATCAAAGGCAATAATTCTAAAGTCAGCTTCTGTTAGCAAGGGAGTGGGTGCTAAGTTATTTAACACTTTCCCCCATAAGCCCGATCGAATTTGTGGAGGAACAAGAGAATTAGGGCATCATTAGCTCTTTCTCCAGCAATACAGTGATATGCCAGACATATCCCAGCTGTGTTTGTAATCAGGAGATGACAGCAAGCTAGGTAAAATGGCATGATTCTTTCTCGGCCTCATGACTATCAAAGAAATATTACCGCCACCTACCAACCGAAGAACAACTTAAGTTCAAACTTACGTTGGACTTCTTTTCCTTGGCGCGACCCTCAGCACCAGATAAGGCTTTGTAATGGTTGCTGCGCTCAGCTGTAAAGTGAACCTTGGCTAGACCTTGCTCCACCAGAGACACCGACACATTGGTGCCCTCCACGTACATGTAACCTATGAAGTTACCTCCCTTGTCCATCGTCTCTACCTCAACCTCGACCTGCCAACACAATACAAAACAACATTCAGTTCAGTCTTTCCTAAACAAAAGATTGTCAGTTATGACAAGACTAAGGCAGTATTTATTTTAGTTTCCCAATTCAGCAGTATATATATTTTAGGATAACTTCTTTAGTGAAGGGCAAGGAATACTTGGTTTGTAAAAAGCAAAAAAGCTCTAGTATATCAAATTCATAAAATTGTCTTTGAATTGAACTGTTTTTTTGTAAATATCGGTGGTATAAATGAGAATATCTCGTAGTCACAGCTGATCTACATATGAAACTATAGGTATCATCAGGGTGGTATTGTCTTTAGATGTTACTTCATATTTTCAACTGCTGTTATTTATTATTTCTCTCATTTAAATGTCTATTGTTTATTGCCACTGAGAGTAACGTCTTTGATGTAGTAATGTGTTCGCTGAATAAAGTTTCAAATCAAAATCCAACAGAACAACATACCTCTCGCTGGAGACATTGCTCCTTGGTGAACTGGAGAGCATCCACACCAAATGGTTCGCCGGGGATCTCGGAGCCGCCTGGGCCGGGCCTGGCGGCGCGGGGGCAGCTGATGCCGGAGAGGAGGAAGGTGACGAGGCACGTCTCTCGGGGGATGTAGAGGCGCAGGCGGGAGCCGCTGGCTACAAACTCCACCATAGCCTCCATGCGGCCTGCTCGCTGCAGGAAGGGCAAGAACTGCTTGGCTTTGGTCACGTCCTGTGGAGGGAGAAGAGATTTCTTTTTTTAGTTGAGCATACAAATTAATAAAATCATAATACAAACATTTCTGGTATTCTTCTGTATGTACAAAGACATAATTCGAGAAAGAAAAATTGTACTTGACAAAAATAATATTACTCCAATAATTCATTTAACTTCAGAATTCTATTATAATCTAACTACCGTATATGTGTCTATATCGTCTCTTCAGATCTTATGGATCACTTTACTGCATCACTATTTATCCTCCAAAATGTTGATGCCTTTCGACAAGAACGGAACAAAATTTAGAAAATCTTGACCATTGTTAACTGTGCGTGCAGTTTTAATTACGTGAGCATGCTGCCCTTATATGGACAAAGATTACTAATTAAATATCAAACAAAGAGACTGACCCCGGAGACGTCGGCCACTCTGTGTACGGGGTTCTCCTTCTTGCTATGAAGGCCAGCGCCCTTCTTAGACGCTCTGGACTCGGCAGACAGGAGCTCGTCATAATGGCTGGAACGCTGGTCGTTGTCCTGCTTGTAACGTACGACGGTAGCGAATCCTTTACTGACTAAGGCCTCGGCGATGTTGCTATAAGTAGAGGGAATGGTCCTCGGGTTATTTATTGTATGAGTCAAGTCGTCAGAACATGTACAACTCGCTATCACTAATCCCCTCAAATAACACAGATTTAAAACAAAAATACCAAATACAGTTCAATATAACCGAACAGATTGGTAAGCAAATTATTTATTTTAGAAAGGTGGAACTCATATGACCAGCAGTTATTAGTTATACATAGCTTGAGAACAATAAATGGCATTTAGGCAATACGACTTTTCCAATTTTGTAAGTGTCTCTTGGTTAAAAAGACAAATTGTTTGATAAATAACACAAAGATTGGCTACTAACATGAAAACCGAAACAAAGAAGAGAGGAGCGTCACTTACATATTAGAGAATGTGACAGTGCAGCACGTCTTCTCGGGGAAACCTCCTGATGCTGGCTGGATGTAGTCTACCTCAACGTTGACCTAATAAAACCCAAAATATATTATGTGAGTGACTAAAGTTGTTGTAAAGCTAAACATAAATCATGGCTCGTACTTTCTTGTCGTGAAGAAAATCAAGGACTTTTAAGCGATTTAAAGGCAAGGAATACAGTTTGAAATTACTTTCAAGGCCTTGAAACATTTAAATAAAATCAAGGAATTTTAAGGCCCTGTACGAACCCTGATAAATATAATCAATATCTTGACAGCATTTCTTGTCATTTAACCAAAACTGGTGAACATTGGAAACCAAGGCTAATGTCTATTTGTACAAAACAGCGATGTCCTTGTTTATTCGATGGGTGAAATTAAGGGGAGAAAACAAATGAATGTTAAAGGTAATGACCTTCTTTCCGATCAACTTTTTCCTCATGAACTCACGCGCTTCAAACATGTAGGGGATGTCATAAAGGGGTCGTGACCTCTGAGTTGGCTTCCTCTTTTCTTCCTTATCGTCATCGTCAGTCACAACCATCCTGCATACAACAATAATAAAATTCATTCATTACAATTATAGTTCCCTTTCTCTTCATATATTCAACCATAATGTGTTATGCTAATATAAAAAACGAGACTTAAAATTCATCTTTTCCTCTCCCCATTTTTACCTGTATCAACTGAAATTTTAATTTCTCTCTGTATTTCCGAAATATTTTTTGTGGTGACTTATTGCTTAGTCTTAGTATAGAGTATATTTATTTGTATCGAGTGTACTTTGTAAATTAATAACTTTATTAATCGATATGCTTGTCAGTGAGAATAATTATAAATCATGTATGTTTGGCTGAAATATAAATCTTAAATACAAATACATTTAAAGTACGTTCATCAACCCAAATCTCAACTTGACAAGTTACCTGGGAGGACGTATACTGGCCAGGAATATTTTCTTGGACTCGCCATCCGGTGTCTTGACCATCAGGCCGTCTCCGTTGACCACCTCCACCACCTTCCCCGTGTACTGGCGATCCTTGATGTCCAGCTTGACCGTACTGGGTGTATAGTCCTTCCACAACCTCACCTTCTTCTCTTTAGCAACCTTCTCCGCCGCCCTCAGCTTGTCAGCGCCCTGGGTGACCACGCCCATGCTCCAGTCCACGCAGCGAGCGAATCCTTCCTTTAGGAGTAGCTCGGCGATGTTACCGTTGGGGTGGATGACGGTGCCCAGCAGATTCTGGTTGGACACGCCTTCCAGGATGATGTGAACGTCTCTCTGCAAGAGGCGCACCTCGGTGAAGTACTTAGCCTCCTCGGCAAACTCTTCGGCCACCTGTTTGTTGTCGTTATCTAGCTTGAACATGGGACACTTGATGCCAGAGAGCATGACGGTGACGTAGTTCATGGAAGGGAGGAGGAAGGCGCGCACGGTGCAGCCATCACGCACGTGCTCTATCACAGCTGCAAGAGAAAACAAAACAATGCACGCAGTGTTCACTTGTGGTACTTTGTCACCATGAATTTATGAAGAAGCCCTATCAAATGCAACGCGTGAAAACATCCTTACAGACTACAGTACAGGGATACTGCCTTTTCTTTGGAATGGATTAACGTAATTTAAACCTTGAAATTTTATCAAGTGTTTTGAATCAATGCAATACTATATCCATCCATATAATATAAAGCTAGAGCGATTTCTACAAAAAGAGGTAGAAAAGAAAAGGTAGAAAGAAGGGTTTCTTTGTCCGGAATGTTCTCGGAATTTGTTGTATTACAAACCACTTTACTGATCTGTAGATGTCTGTCCCCCCTCTCTGGATGTCGTTGTATGTGGTTAGTGAAGGTATTTGGGGTGAAAATATGATTTTGAAGCCTTTTTTAAATCGGGATATCCACACTCTATTTATAGCCTGGGAAAGCCCCTGTGAGATACTACGTCATTTCCCACAAACTACGTCCAGGGAAACCTAACTATATGAATAATTCTCCCAATAGGGCATCATTTGGTTTTCCAGCCAACGGTATCTACAACAAGTATTTAGGATGACCAGGGTGACCGTCCTACATGCAGAGGAGTGGGAGAGTGAAAAAGAGGGTATAGGAATAGGAGAGGGGGAGGGGGAGGGGGAGGGGGAGGGAAAGAAGAGGGGGGGGAGAGGAGGGAGAGGATGTAGGGGAAAGGGAGAGAGGGGAGGGAGAGAAAGCGGGGAGGGGAGGGACACAGGGGGAAATCAGAGATGGGGTTGGGAGAGAAAAATAGGTATGAAATTCAGAGAAGAGGGGGAGGGAAAAGAGGGAGAGGGGGAAGTGTGGTGAGAGAACGGGACCGTCCAGAGGACGGGTACTTTGCTAGTATACACATAAGAGTATTTATCGTTTTCAGCCTTATTAACAGCATACGACACAGTAAGCTTCAGTTATAAATGGTTTTAAATTAATTTAGTGATTTAATATACTCAATGCACTAGAAAATGAAATCCTCAGTATAAATCCTAAGAATATGTGTTAAATATACTAGAACGTGGAATGATTATTATCAGAATTATCTGATAAATACCATAAATTATATATAAACCCTATCTAGCCTTTTATGAAGTAACGCAATCAATTGCTTTGAATCAAGGCAGTACCAAATATACTCAGATATACCCAGCAGTAATATTCATCATGTTTCAGTCTGAATAACAGAAATTACTGCAAGCAGCCGATTGCACATTTTCTGAAGCCCTGACCCCATAAGCTAGTCACAACCAACTCACCAGAAATCTTCTTGCCGTGCTGTGAGTCGACGAAGTATCTGGGGTTCTCAATAGCCCACGTGATGTTACGAATGCTACTTTCTGCGTCTGGACTCCACTTGCCCTTGCCTGAAGCCTTGGCAGCATCCTCTAGTTGTGCAAGCTTCTGTTGGCTCTCGCTGAAACAAAAGTGTCAATTGTGTTATTCGAGTGGCATTTCTGAGTCTGTTTAATAGTGGCTTCACTAGGGAGATTCCACAAACAAACCTATCTCAATTACGCAACCGTATCCGTATTTTTGTGTGTGTGAATTGCGTTGTATGTTTTATGTATACAAAATAAATTGTGAGATGAAACTTTTTGATTGATATGTTACGTTACGTCTGAAACACCCTATTGAATAAAGGACAGTTAATTATCATTAGAGAAACACAATTTAGGATTGATAGACAAAAAACTGTATCTACAACAGATACATGTATCCCAACAACTAACAAATGTACAACCGATATCAAATATCCGTTTATTTTGTTTTTATTAAGACAATGCCATCGTGCACTGGCTATGACTAAATAAAAAGACTAAGTTGTAATCAATATTTCAGAGCAGTATCTGTCAATAATATCAGGTGAACAAATAAATGATTAGAAATACAATTCCCTATTCATCGTTTCTGACTGAGCCTTCGGAATATTAGGAACTGAGATAGATTATTTGTAATAAGTCTAGACGTAATATCTGTACGAAAAATATATGAAGGATTCTTTCTAAATCGCTCTTAAAGTAGAATTACGTCGTTTTGTTTGTGGACTTTGCATACAACCTGGACATGTTTCAGTTTATACCGTCTAAGGGACATCATATTTAGCAGAAATATCGACACAGTTTATACCGTCTAAGGAATATCATATTTAGCAGAAATATCGACACAAACACAATTTGATAACATATTTAGGTCGTAATGGCGTCCCATTATCAGTTCACTGTTTAATTGCAGTGCTTGCAAACCGCATTAATATATTATCGAGTAAAAGTTAAAATCATAAATAAAAGATGTGATGGCTTGTGCCGTCTACTTCTGGTACAGGTGTAATAACGAGAGCTCTATTATAAAATATTAGGTTTGTAGGCCATGGACTAATAATTTGAAATCCTGCCAACAATAACAATACCCACGTAGTAGTCTAGAGAAATATGTACACAATAGCCTGCCTAGCAGCTGCATAATTAAAGCAATGCCAGAATTTATCACATGGGTGAATCAGAAGTTAACCAAGGCAGAAAATGGTCTATTTTAGTTTAAAATGTATTGGTGCAATTGATATTGGTAGAACTGGTGGAAGGGTGGATATTGAATTATCCAAAGGTCAACCCAAGTGGTTGCATTTCATCTATACTTATTTCCTTAGACCCTGTCCCTGCTTATTATAATTCAAGTTGTCACTATGAAAACCTTGCAAAATCGTACCTAAAATTGCTTTAGAAATATTGATGTTCCCCTGAGTCTAGTTTAAATTGTTTACAAGTACAATTTTCAAATACAAGGACATGGTGACTAAATAAAGGCACGCTTAGTTAATGACAAGCACAAATAGAGATTTGCCCGAATTCTAAACTAATCAACTACATTCTTCGTACAAATTAAGATCATGCCCAACGTAACATAACTAACCACCTGAACAACTTATTAACCAGTCGTTGGCAAATATCCAAAATATGATAAATAAAGGTTTTTGTACTGCACTACATGAATGTTCTATGGATAAGGAATTTAACTTTAATTATTCATGTAATTAGGTAGTAATAAATGTACATACTATTTTAAGACAAAACATTTTTGAGAATTTAATTTATTTTTTTTTTTACAAATTTTGAGGAAATGTGTTTTTAATTTTTAAGAAACTCGGTTAATAATGCTGAGATTTGGGAGAGATTTCACACACAGTATTTGAAAGTTTTTCTGTAAGACAAAAACAAAGCTATGGATAAGAACTTCCAACGTGAACTATCCATCATCCAGTAGCAGAATGAAGCCAAACACAAAGCCTAGCTGCTTACTTGTTTTGGAAGAGACCTCCGCGCTTGACCTCGACCAGGCCCTCAGAGACCATGAGTTCTGTGATGTTTTCTCCATTCTGGTCCTTGCCCAGCCAGATGCAGCCATATTCCCTGTTAGCTGCCCCAGCCTTGTACTCCACGGTGAACACCACCTCCTTCCCTACCAGCTTCTTACGGAGGAACTCACGGGCTTCCCATGCACAGGGCTAGATGGGCAAAGATTACTCAAATTTAAGGCAAAATATCCTCCAAGGAATAAATGGTGTTATTTGTATCCTAGTTTTATTTGAAGTTTTACCAACGAGAGTAAAGAACACGTTGGTTTAACAAGACTATTTTGTAAGTTGACAAAAATATATTAAACTTTTAATTTATTTTTCTCTATGTTATTATTGTACCAGGATGAGGGAATTATTATTTTTCATTCGGTGGTCGTACAGGTAGATATTTAGTCTACCTATTAAGAATGTATCTAAATTTTGTAAGCTTTACTACATTCTAGATTTTGGGCGACTAACATTAGACAAATAGATTTTGCTAGGTATAAGTTTATCAAATCTAATCTAAATTCTCCAATATTTGAAAGTTTCCAAATTCCAATCTCAGAAATGCACTATTCAGTCGTTATAATCGAACTTCAAAATGCAGTATAAAGAGGTTAAGTTTCTAATTTAAAAAAGATAATTGTCCAATCTCAGCATCACGAGATTCGGGGGCTTATACAAAAAGTCAGTGACCGATTTTTCCTTGATCTTGTGTATAATGTAAGTCTAGGAAAGAAACCATGTTGTGTAACATGGATGCGCGGGGTAATGGCAATATACTGATTTTTTTCTGGCAAAGTAGAAAGCACCCACAGAGGGATTCGAGTATTTTGTGCTAGAATGTTTTTGAAAATTTTAGTAATTTAGTTTTTTTTAAAAATCTTAGGTTAAAAAGGATCGATGGCATTGGGGGAAATATGACAATTATTTATAATTTTTCAAAAGTACTGATTTCCGTAGGAATATTGAAGACTTTCATCACGAATCAGTCGATATAAACTTAAGAAGAAGTCAATGATGACCTTACCTCATCTTTAGTTTCTAGAGCACCGTCTACGTTGGGGTTGGCTCGTCTGGCAATTCTTGGAGCTGTAACGTTGGACAAGCAGATGGTCCTCTCTGGGGGAGGGCCCCCCTTGGGCACACCCCTCACCACCACAGCATCTCCGGAGAGAACCTGAAAGAACATAAGAAATCTCCTTGAAATGCATTTTTTTTGCTCTCACTAAAGTAGACCTACATTATTAATGGGGGTTAGGTGTATATTGGGCTGAACACTTGGTGGGTGAGTGTGACTTTCGTGTGTTTCTTTTTTGTCTGGAAATGGCATAAACCTTTAGCATTCCAGGAGGTCCCCATGGTACATAAGTAAAATGTATGATATGTCTAATGATAGAAATCATAGGTATGATACTATAATGAATTGATACTTTACTGTATGAATATATCATGCTGGGACCATAAATTTAAGCCATACAGTAGGCCTACATCTTTCTATAACTATTCTATGAATATATAAGTGTTACAAAGTTAAAATACAGGGAGTGGACACATTTTCTACTTAGAGAGAAACTTTACTCTAGATTTAAGGCATAAAAGTCCCCAAAGTATAGATGCTTGAAATGGATTTATCATCATACCGATGTGCATTATATAATATTATCATAATTAAGGAAAAACCCAGCATGTACACATGGAGGTATATACCCAGGCCCACTGGTGTACCTTATTACATCTTTGGGGAGAAAAACAATATTGTTGTGCTGAAATCCGTCCCTATACTGTATATATATCCCAAATATAGAGGAACACATGATAAGAGGAAAACCTCTGGAACATCTCAAGCGCATGTTCCCAACTGCAACAGTACCGTACAAGTGTGATCATTAACAACGAATCACATTGTATACCAGAGATCGCGCGTCAGGTCAACAAAAAATGTAGGCCAACAATTGACAGCTCTAGGCCTACACATTCCGTAAATTCTGGTAAATTAGGCGCAAAATCGATAAATACTGAGTATGTCTGACTGAATATATAGTTGGTATTTCATTGAATAAAACAAATCATTCCTGTTATATTGAACTGTATTTTGAACCTCAATTTTGTCTAAAAATTTGGTTATTCGAGAGCACTGGTGAAGCCGGGGAATTGTACATTTACTGACAACTTCACTCTTTATTAATATAGGCTATATTATTTAATAGAGAAATACAAACATGGACGTCAGTAGTCCCCAGGGCGATTTTAACGTGACCAGCTTGAAGCAGTCATTAACAATGCCTGACAAGATTGGGAACGATTGTATTGCAGAACAAACAAAACGTATGTTAACTGGTGCTGTGTGGTACATAATACATGAGCCAGGTAGGTATATTACTATAGGCCTATCAAATGAACAATAGCTAACAATAATGACATCAATTATCTGCTCGAATTCATACTAGGCATGGGTCAATTAACGCATCAAAACAAAAGGGAGAAACTATTAGAGGATTAATGACTGACATTGAGGTGCTGCTGGTGCATAATCTATGTAATAATTATGTACAAACGGTGGGTGCGGAGCAACTAAAATCCGACTAAAATAGCCTAAAAACAAAATGCCGGCCTAAAGATAGCAAAACGAGTCCCATATCTCAGCGATCTCATCTTGACATCTATTATAATTTATAGTAAATTAGTAATACAGCATAGCCATAGGGATATTAATATAGGCCTACTGTAGCCTACAGGTGGACCCTCAAAAAAATTATGGTAAGTTCCCTGAGACCGTACTTTATGTTACTGGCAATGTAAAACAATGACTCAAGACTCAGTCGTCACTGAATTGCCCTGAGTTGAGCAGCGGTACTCAATGTGAACATCATCATGGCTGCCAATTTGGACAAGAGAATGTAAACAAGGGACCGCTCTCGGGAACTTTCAATGCTATTACACCATCAAATTCCCACCAAACGAATGAAAATCCTATCTGAATACAAAGGCACACAAGGGATCAAAAAGAGTAGCCTGAAACTCTTCTAACTACGATGAAAGGGCGACCATATTTCATCATTTATCTGCACAACGTGGCCACGTCGGCACTTACGCCGGGTGTCCATATGGCACTGCAGTGGCCGGCGAGGCGTGCCTCCTTCCCCAAGTAGGTAAAGCTAAATGATGGCTTACTTTCAACTCCAACATACTAAACATTCAGGAATAAGATCAACTTTTACTCGAGTTGACGTTACATGTCTGTGTTATGGATAATATACGTACCTGCTTCACAAAACCACGGCATAATCCTGACGGAACCGACATCCTTACTCGAGTGGTCGTTTTG
This sequence comes from Sthenelais limicola, assembly GCA_942159475.1. Taxonomy (NCBI): domain Eukaryota; kingdom Metazoa; phylum Annelida; class Polychaeta; order Phyllodocida; family Sigalionidae; genus Sthenelais; species Sthenelais limicola. The sequence continues at coordinate 60,292,754 of OW804097.1, read as the reverse complement.
GCAAAAAGGAAGTTAGTAGTTCTCGTGAGAGGTCAGGTCAGGCGCGTGAACATGCGAGATGTCGCTGACGTGGGAACCTCCCCCGCAACGCGCTGGTAGACGCGTGGTAAACGCTGATGTACGCACACGTGTATGAATGAGATAGGCGGGGACATATTGTAGGCCTACTATATGACGAAAAACACAAGTTTAACAGTTGCATAGGTGATAACTCGCGTGGGTTTATCACAATGAATATTTATATAGGCCTAGGCCTATTTAAATAGGCTCAGAATAGGGGCCATCCACAAATGACGTCATGCCCTAGGGGGGGGGGGGGGGCGGTTGAGTTTTTATGACAATGGGGGAGATGGGGGGGGGGGGGGGGTCAACTCATGTGTTGCGTCCCAAAGTAGACATATGTACAAATGATGAAATCGGTACAGACTTTTCCTCTGTGGTACATGCTATTTCACATACTATAGTTTTTTTCCAACTGCTTTCTTCCTATTTCCGGGAAGATTTTACTATTTCCAGAACAAAAAGTTCCATGTCAGTGTCGATTTTCCCATATCAGCCTCCTTTTCCACTATTTCCCTTAGATATTCACCACCGAAAAGTATATCACTGCACCTTTTTCCTATTTCCCCTACATGAAAAGCCATGTCTGGCTGCTGTCACTCCTATGTCTAGATTTGGCCATCTTTTCTCATTGGTGTCCTCCCTGGGACACTCCTTTTCTACCCATACAAAAGCAGACATGGGTCAGATTTTCAGAAAATGTACAATTAGCAGCTGTACACATTTAGTATATTCTGTTAAATTAGGCTGCAATTTGGTCAATATTATGTAAATACCTGTACATTTGGCATTGCATTGATTCTAGCAATCTGTTTGGTTAGGTTGAACTGTATTTTGAACTTTATTTTGGTCTGAAATTTGGGTTATTGGAGAGGATTGGTGAAGATGAATTGTACATTTTCTGAACATCTAACCCACATGACTCAGTGGCTCAGTGTTACATAACATTATGAATGGGGGCCCACCAGCTATCTTTGTAGTGTAGCAGTGTTACATAACACATCCAATACATCTTCTCTTCCTTTCTCTTTCTCCCTCTCTCCCTCTCCCCTCCCGCTCACCCCCCCCCCCTCCCCCGCTCACCCTCCCTCTCCCTCTCACCCTCCTTCTCCCTCCCAGTCATGTTGGGGTAGGAATACATCATGGTACATTTGGGTGAAAAGGAGTGGATATTTGGAAATGGAGTGGATATTCCGAAAAGGAAAAGGATATTCCAAAAAGAAAAGGATATGTTTTGTCCCCAATCTGAAAGGATATAAACGTGAAATAGGAAAAATCAAAAATATCCAAGACTTTTCTTTTTGGAATATCCAATACCTTTTTGTCAACTTTCTTTTCCTTTTTACCAATGTCCTTTTCCTTTTCGGATTATCATTTTCCTTTTATGAATATACTTTTCCTTTTTGGAATATCCTTTTCTTTTTGGAATATCCTTTTCTTTTTCCGAATATCCACTCCTTTTCCAAATATCCACTCCTTTTCACCCAAATGTACCATGATGTATTCCTACCCCAACATGACTGGGAGGGAGAAGGAGGGTGAGAGGGAGAGGGAGGGTGGGTGAGCGGGGGAGGGGGGGTGAGCGGGAGAAAGAGGAGAGAGGGAGAAAGAGAAAGGAAGAGAAGATGTATTGGATGTGTTATGTAACACTGCTACACTACAAAGATAGCTGGTGTGCCCACAGTCAGGGGTAGTGGATAATGTTACATAACACTGAGTCACTACCCATGTGGGTTAGATGTTCAGAAAATGTACAATTCATCTTCACCAATCCTCTCCAATAACCCAAATTTCAGACCAAAATAAAGTTCAAAATACAGTTCAACCTAACCAAACAGATTGCTAGAATCAATGCAATGCCAAATGTACAGGAATATACATAATATTGACCAAATTGCAGCCTAATTTAGCAGAATATACTAAATGTGTACAGCTGCCAATTGTTCATTTTCTGAAAATCTGACCCATGTCTGCTTTTGTATGGGTAGAAAAGGAGTGTACCAGGGAGGAAATCGATTGGAAAAGAAAGACCAAATCTTGACATAGGTATCAGAGGAGCCAAACATGGCTTTTCATGTAGGGGAAATAGGAAATACAATAGGAGACATAGGAAAAAGGTGCCGTGACATACTTTTCTGTGGTGATTATTTGAGGGAAATAGTGGAAAAGGAGGCTGACATGGAGAAATCGCCACAGACATGGAACTTTTTGATCTGGAAATAGTCAAATCTGCCCGAACATAGGAAGTTAGCAGTTGGAAAAGAATTTGTAATATGAGAAATAGCTTGTACCACAGAGGAAAAGTCTGTACGGATTTCATCATTAGTACATATGTCTACTTTTGGACGCAACAGGATATTCCAAAAAGGAAAAGTATATTCCTAAAAGGAAAAGGATAATCCGAAAAGGACATTGGCAAAAAGGAAAAGAAAGTTGACAAAAAGGTACTGGATATTCTAAAAAGAAAAGTCTTGGATATTTTTGATTTTTCCTATTTCACGTTTATATCCTTTCAGATTGGGGACAAAACACACCCTAAGCTTTACGAAAATGTGCACATTAGTAAGTAGGCCTATTAGTATCATATTCGTACGTTTTGTATGCAACAAGTGCCTTCGGCACTTGGATTGTAGAGGCAGTTGTGTTTCTACTTCTTATAGGAATCCAACAATTTACGGGACGTTTATTTTAATTGGAGATATTAATTTAATTGCCAAAATCTGTCCTATCTAATATAAGGTCTAAGAAACCAAAATGTGTTATTGTCATATGTGGAGATATAAATATTAATCTCGCTAATGAAAACGATGATATAGTTAAGGAATTTAGTACCTTATTAGAGGATTACGGTCTACTACAACACATAACAACAAATACTAGGCTAGTCGGAAATACAGGTTCCCAACTAGATATTATATGTTCAGATCACCCCCATGTCATGAAATCAGGTACCATCAATTTCAACTTATCCGATCATCTCTGCACCTTTCTACTGATTAAAAAATGTCGAGAGGAAAAAATAACCGAATCCAGAATTGGAAGACGTTATAACAGGGTAACTGAGATGGATATAGATAACCACCTCATTCCTAAATCAGGTTATAACCAGATTTTTGAGGGTAACATTTTATGTCCAGAACAGATGTGGACTAAGATGAGTGAATATTGCAAGGCTCTGATTGAAAGTAAATGTCCGCGAGAGGAAATTGTTACGATAAGGAGAGGTAAATTCAAACTAACCCCCCATATTCAAAAGAAAATAAAAGATCGTGATAAATTATTCCGAAAAGCGTCAAAGACTGGTTTAAATGAAGACCATCGAAACGCATCATCCCTACGTAAAGAAATACAAAGAGACATTCTCTTACTTAAACGTACGGAAATTCGCAACCAATTAGATCGATGCCCCAAGAATAGTAAGAAATTCTGGAGGAATATTAACCACCTCTTCGGAAAAACAAACAAGCCCTTACCAACCTCCTATTTAGTCGATGGTGTCGAAAAATCCGGCCTTGATGCAAGCAATGCTTTAAATTCTTTCTATAGTAAACTTGGAACTACTGTAATAAATGACTATACGGGGTTCGAAGAATACCTGAGGGAAGAACCTAGCACTGTTCTAACTGGAAATGTCTTAATTTCAGAAAAAATTGTATACGATCATATCTGTCAGATTGATACTAGTAAAGACTGTGGGTTCGGTTGGATAGATACTAGGATTTTGAAATTGCTGTTACTAAAATTACATCGTGAGATCACTGTCCTACTTAAACAATGTATTAAGGTTGGGTTACTACCAACAGAATGGAAACATTATTTTGTGAAACCAATACCGAAGGATGGCGATCTAAGGCTTTTTAATAACTTGAGACCTATCGCTATAGTCCCCACAATGTCCAAATTATTAGAAAAAATCATCTGTTCCTCTCTCACAACCCATATGGAGGGAAATAATTTATTTTCGAAATCCCAAGGGGGGTTCAGGTCTCGACATTCTACAAGTCTTAGTTTGTTCGACTTCATGACTCCTATAGTAGAGGGTATTGATAAAGGTTTTATCTCTGTTGCATCATATTATGACATAGCTAAGGCGTTCAATAGTATAGATCATATAATTCTGAAAAGAAAACTATTATATTACAAAATTCACCCAAAAATTATACGTATTATAGAAAATTATCTTTTGGACAGGACCCAATGTACAATCTTAAATGGTGTTACGTCTGAATCAGAAATTATAAATAGAGGCGTACCTCAGGGAAGCCACTTAGGGCCCCTGATATTCCTCATCTATATTAATGACTTGCCTATTAGCCTGGAACATATTGATTGCCTTGAAAATACGATGAATATTACACTATACGCCGACGACACTGCGTTGACTATAACTGGGCCGAACATAACTGAATGTATGAGACTAACACAAGCCTCTGCAACATGCATAAGTGAGTGGATGATAAAAAATGGCTTACTACTTAATGGAAAGAAGTCGCAACTCCAAATATTAGGTGCCAGGTCAAAATTAAAAAAGATTAAGTTTCATGACTTAGGAAAAATCTATATAAACGGATCTCCCACTCAATTATGCAAAACAGTTAAATATTTAGGTTTCAAAATCGACCGACATATCACTATGAACGATCATGTCAACAATATGAAAACATCGGTTCAATATAAAATTCATCAGTTTAGAAAAATACGATCTTATATTTCTAGACAAATGGCCGTGACAATATTAAAAACCCATATTCTATCAATTCTAGAATACGGTATTGTATTTTTAGGAATGGCAAATGCCAACCTAAAAAACAAATTAGAACGACTACTTACACGAGCTATCAAAATTGCATATCTAAACGACAACAGAGATATCTTAGAAATAAGACACGAATGTAAAGTGGACAATCTATGTAAACGTAGCAAAATCGCTTTATTGGGGATAATGTTCAATAAAAAGCACGACCCCTCATTTGTGAAACCTATGACAAGAGACACGCGTCTGGCTGACAGTCACGTAATGAAAATTCTCAGACCTAATCGAGAAAAGTATAAAACCACTCCCCAATACTCAGGACCGACTCTGTGGAATAAACTGCCAGCCAACGTGAGAAACTTGCAATGGGTACAAATAAAGAAAATCCTGAAAAATAACATCCATTGGAACTGATTATCACCAAAGTTCTATCTTGAAACGATTTACTTAGAACACACACAAGGGCCGTCAACGAGGGACGATACCCTTCTTATGAAGTCCTAGTAGCGAATCTTTAGTAGAAGAATTGACTATACACACCTGTATAACATTTCGTGGTAGAAGCAAGCACACTTAGTAAGATAATTCATCAAAAACCAAAAAACGGATCAGACGAATTTTTCTGTATAGATCAAATTGGAGGCTTATTCGCTATAATTAGCTGCTTATTGTAAAGGTAATGCAACCCTCCACTATATTCTCGGTAAAGATTGAATCATTAGAGTTAAAATTATGTATATAAGATTTCACTTGTGTATCATGGGATTATCAGGTTAGCCTGACAATGGTCGCAAATAAAATTTTTCTAAAAAAAAAAATGGCTAAAATCACAGGGGGCCTACATCAGGGTAGTAGGCCTAAGGTGTAGGAGGGAGAGAGAGAGAGAGGGAGGGACAGAGAGAGAGGGACAGAGAGAGGGGGGAGGAGAAGAGAGGGAGAGGAGAGATGAGAATGACTGATATAAGAGGGCCGGGTAAGAGGGTTTCATGGAAAAAAAATTGCACCCCCCCCCACCCACCCACCCACACACCTATACATCTATCAATTTTCCTCCCCCTCCCCGACTACCTCCCTTGCTCTCCCTCCCCTTTTATTCCCCCCTCCTTAATAATAATGAGTAATGTGTGGAAAGGTACATCTTTTCTCTGAGAGACAGAAAAAGTGTCAAAAATAAAGTTTGTCAAAAAAAATAGTTGGCTGTAAAATATGCTGGTTGAAAAAAAATGGTTGAAAAATAAAGTTGTTCATAAAAAAGTTGGTCGAAAAAAAAAGGGGTCTGGTAAACTCGGACCGAAGCTTGCTTGGACCAGTGTCAGGTCGGACCCGGATCAAGTCAGACCAGGTCAGCTCAGACCAGGGGGTTAGTAAAGTCGGACAAAGGGGTTACCCATGTCGGACCAGGGTGCCGGAACATTATGATAGGTATATGGTCAAAGTAATTCTTTTATTAGTCAGTTTTACTATGGATTCTCCACTATATACTACCTTTACTGACTTAGGACAACCAATTTTAGGGTTAGGTTTAGGGTTAGTTTTCGTATGGTTCACCAACCTAGTGGTCCACCACCCGGAACTTGAAAGAAAGAGAGAGAGAGAGAGAGAGAGAGAGCCATGATTACCACCCTGAACTTGAAAGAGAGAGAGAGAGACCACACACACACAGACATTATTTAGCTTCAATATTAATCATTCTAGTAGTTGCAATGTTTCCACCAATTAGCTGGTGAGGTTCAATAAGTCTCTCCCCCAAATTAAGGGGCCCCCTGGTCCCCCTAGCTACACAATGTGAACTTTTCTGTTCAAATCAGACTATTATTTCAAAAGTTATAGCATTTGAGCTTGGCTAAATATTGGCTATGTTTACAAAGCATATATATGCTCCCCAAATGCAACCACTAAGGTCTGTATATTGGACCAGCAAGCATTTGCTTCCCGAATGCAACCACTGACAGCTTGGTAGTGTTACATAACACATGCATGCTTTACCCAGGTACCCGGCCAGCCCCTCTTAATTTCGACGGGTACCCTGTTACAAAGCCTGCTACCAAAACGAGGCCCACATCAGGGAGGTTGACCTCAATTTCCAGTGCCGTTTTCTATGTAGAGGTTATAAATCACCTTAAATGTTGAATAAAAACACCTCAGAATTCACTACTTTGTCACATTGTACCTCCATTATGAAAAAAAGTAACTGTTCTAGGTATCATATTTCACCTGCATGGTTTCATTCCTTATAGGCCTACAATAGGCCTATCTATGACAACTTGGTAAAGTTTTAGACTTCTATTAGCTTTCATCACAGTATGCCAGTCCTATACTCAAATCTCCAATTTTCAGAAGTCACATGGGTATGCCCGGTATCAAATACAGATTATAGTATACTGGATATGAATATATCCTTGGCATATGATTTAAAATATCTAGAATACACTTTAACATATTATTAATGCAATCTTAGTAGAATTTAGCCAGTAATGCAGACAACAGGGTTATGGTTCAATGTTTACCAAACCAGAGATATTTTATACTATTTCATACCGGGTATGCCCTGTACCCAATTATTATGTAGACCAAGTTCAACTGGTACTATGGTACTACATTTCCGTTTATGTTATCCCAGTATGTATCTTCATATATACCCCAAATTTCATTCTTCTAAAAAAATCTGTTGTGGAGATACGAATGCAAATGATGTCAGAGGTATACCCGGTATATTTAGGGATACCCGGTATGACAGGAAAGAAACAGCTAGGATACACATTCAAAGTGTTTCTATATGACCAAGCCTCTGTTTTTTCCTTTGGAAACCAAGACAACAACCACATGTAGTTATTGAGTAGGTATTCCTGGGATATCTTGGACATTGTCAACTAAAATGAGAGTGACTGATGATTATACATGCACCTGCATGGTGTGGAAATACTGTCAAGATGCTTAGGAATCAACCCTCGTTGTGATATTCAGCTCTCTAATCATTATTTATATGTTTAAAAAGTTGTTTTCAATCATTCTTAGTGAAGCATGTTTCTGTCAAAGGTTAAGGGAAGGAGTAGCCTAATAATTATAGCTATTCAGTTAACAAGAATCCAAGAGGGTATACCCGGTACCATTATCTTTGAACATGATTTCTATGCACATTTAATAATTGTTTCTCAATAGGGGTCATGTTGAGTTAGTTTTTATTGATCAGTAATATCATATGCATTATTCAACAAACATTTATGAATCTGGGGACAGGGATGTTGAGACAAATGGGTTTTTAATTGATACCGGGCATGCCCCACAAATCATTTTTTGTTGATAAATGATAGAAAAGTAGCATAACTACTGTACATAGGGCCCTCATATACTATCCCATTGTTCCTTGCAATGTCTCTTTCGAAGTTCAACTGAAAAATTGCTACATAAATTATACACAATAGATACCATTTTAAAGTATATTAAAAGAGTGGATGATACCGGGTATCTCCTGATACCGGGTATCCCCACTTCAATCCTTATACCCTTGACTTAGTCACTATAGTGAACCTAAAAATCCCCATAAAACTTACTTTGCCAACATAATATTATGTCTTACTGTATATATGGAGGTGGCTTTATGCCTAATTTCCATGCGATTTATTTGTACTTGATTCAGAATCATGATACCGGGTATCCCTGGGCATCCCCATAAAGGTAGAATTTTTATCATAACTGCTACCCATATGCCTTTATCTTCTGTATTTTTTGCTGTAACGTGGCCTGTTCCCTCCCCTAACATGTGAGAACATTAGAAATGAGATATGAAAAGTTTAATTTTTTTATGTTCTCAACCACCATATGATTTTATTAAAAAAATGTTATGATCCATCACATTGAGTTATTATCATTAATTTTAGAGCCTGTATCTATTGCGACACATGTTTCCTATGTAATTACCAAGTTTCATGGGATTGCGCCCATTTAAGTAGCCGCAGTGAGATGTCAGATCAAAGGTACCCTACTGAGGGATGCCCGGTATATTGGAGAAGGGGTTGGTCTCAGGCCAAGTGAGGTGATATTTAGACAAGGAGTGACTTGAAACTAGGTTAATTGTGTATCAAATATATTTCTCCGTCAATGTAAATCATTTTCTCTTATTGATATGAAAGATTTCTGATTTATTTGTAATGTACAAATAAGGTACTTTACTGGGGGATGCCCGGTATTATATGTAAAGGGATGCCCGGTATCAAAGAGGGCTTTCTTTTGCCAATTTTCTCAGGGAAACTGAATATGATGAATTGGTTATAAGTTGCTATATTAATGGAATGTATGTATATGTTGCCAGAAAACAGGTTTTCACCCTGTTTATAGCAACAACTACAGCATTATTGAATTTATATTTGAATCATGTGTTTCTGAACAAAACACTCCCGTTTTGGGGAAATGTGATCCATTTCCTTTCATGTCTCACATAATATCCTTTGATGATACATAGTTATGGATTGGTATACTTGTATAAGGAACATTTAATCCTCATAAGGAATTATTTTTTATTTGAAATTGAATCATTATGTCCCGAGTTATTAAGGATTTAAGGAGCTGACACTTCATTTGATACCGGGCATACCCTCAGATAAGATCACCTTGTTTCAACTACAATAAAAACTGAGATATTGAGAGTTGGTGAGTATAATGGGTGTTTTAGGTGGTGAGAACATCCATCATTACAGTCAGAAGGAATATGAGTTTATACATGTTATTTTTTTTTCAATCTTCCTAAACCTCACAAAATCGCAATTGTACATTCTAAAAAAATTTGACACATACGTAGGACTACCCATGTACACAAATTTGTGAGTAGTATATGAAAAGTTAACATTTTCAATGGCACTACATTTGTATGCTGTTGACCAACTGAGTGACCCATTAAGATCGAGAGAGTCCCCAATGGAGCAAGTGCCTGAATCTAACTGAACAAACTGTATCTGAAATAACAAACATAATATCACATAAGATAATTATCCGTAGATATTAGGTATATGTATGTAGTCTCCACCAGTGGTAAGTCTTGAATTTCTTGAAGACTTGACTACGATGATTGCTATAGTGGCAAGTAAAGTGCTATAGTCTGCGAAATAACAACTATAGCAAGTGGTATAAGGAAAAGCCCCTTTCGAGGTATGGGAATGTTTTAGAAGGGGTTTTGTCACTCTGCCGCAGTGTAGAACCTACGCTACACTCCGGCAGAGTTTATATACAAAACCCCTTCTCACACATTCCCATACCTCGAAAGCCCCTTTTCCTCATACTACTATTGCAACTAGAGATGTGTGAGCGTGTGTGTGCTATGGCTGACCCACCGGTATTGATCTTTTCCTTACAGATAAATACATCTTGATGTTTTTTCATGTTTTTCGCTCTATGTCATACTTGATGTAAGACTGGGACGGGCGAAAAAGCCCGTAAGGGGACCTGTAGTTCCCCAGTATAAACCTCTCTAAAAAATGAAATAATACAATCGGTACTATAGTTCCGCGTTTCCGCGGGGAGCCGCGTATTACCGGTGATTACGTAACACTTTGCCGAAACTATCTTAAATATACATGTGAACTAAATTATTCCTTTTTCTTGTATGTAATGAGAGCATTGTATATCTGTAGTTCAGAAAATCCATTTGAAAATAAACCCTACCAATGTCCCAGAAAGAATTATTCCAACGAGCGTGGATCGACTTGCCAAGAATTCCTCAGAGAAGACAAAGAGATCGGTACATATGTCACGTCCATACTTCTCAAACACAGCCTTTGCCATTCTCTCCCTCGTCTTGCTGTTCTCACATGAACGTTCTTTAATTAACATTGCCATTTTGACGGTTGGCTGTATAAAAGCCATGCGGTAAGAATTCCTTCGAATTTATTGGCGGCTTCACCTGTATCGAATGGCCAACATAATTCAGTTGACCAATGGTGAGCGCATAGCTTTTGGCAATGCGCGGTCATTGAAGCGAGTCAACAACCCCACCTACTAACAACCCACGTGACTCCGTCACGCACCACCTCTCTCTCTCCCCACCTTCACACACTTCACTTCCAAACTTTCAACCGCACACACGTGCCTACAATTTTACCTTGGCAAGTGAACCCCAATGCACGGTGCCCGCAGCACCAGCGCAAGCTTGCATAGGTCTTCTAACACACGAAGAAAGCTAAGACAGTCGGATACCAAACTTGTGATAAAGTTCAGAGCAAAGATGGCAAATAGAAGGAGAGGCAGACGTAATCCTCCTCCTCAGGAACCAGCGCCGGCTGCCGAGCAGGCCCAGCCCGAAGCACCACCGGCGGGTGCAGAGGCCGACGGCGCACCTGTCATTGAAGACATAGGGAGTGATATGGAAGAGACCTCAGTCTCGGAAGATGAGGCTCCCCCTAAGGGCGCAAAGGGCACAAAGGGGACAAAGGCCAAAACTAAGGTTAAGAGAAAGACGGTATATGAACTTGACCTCGATGTGAAGGCGATGAAGTCGACCGTGGATAAGATGGCCCAGCAAATTGTGCAGGTGGCACGAGCCGTGGCCAAGCGGGACAGATGCAAGCCCCGTGACGAGGAACCAGAGGACTCCACAGAGGAGTCCGAGTCCGACTCCGAGGAGAGCGATGACAGTGCAGAATCTACGCCGCCAAAGCGAGCCCGCAGGTCTGGGCGCCGTCGACATTGTTACAGTAGTGGGTTTCTGGGGAGGCTCGGGAGGCCTGGGGCGTGGCTGCGTCCACGCGGGCAGCACTAGAACCTTGGAATAAATACATTGAGGGAGCTCGCCTCTACTCACTTATAATATTACAGTCGCCGTGTCTGCACTTCTTCTCTCTCACCGAATCTATTCAAAATTTAAACTATAGGATAGTCTATTGACTATTACCTTTATTTGTAGCATTAATACTGGGGACACACAGTATTATATCACTGGTGGAGAAGCCAATTAAGATCGTGGTTAATTGTGTATTTGTACACGAATTATCCCCTAACTTAAGGGGTGGAAAGTTTGCTGAAATTGAGCAAACCCTTCCACTACCTGGTGAGTAGAGAAGCTCCAGTCAGGGAGGCTAAAAATAGCCCACCTGGGGAAAGCAAGCCAGCTTTCTCTGGGTGTAAGGAGACCTGAGAGGAGTAAGCAGCAGTCATGTAGGAGGAAGATACAACAGACTCCTACATTGAGTGACTGAAAGATAGACAGACATCCAACTACACAGTGCATCTCTGGATTGATATCAAAGCTTAAAAACAATCAAGTTGTGCCGAGTCCAGGGGATGGGAAAGTGAGATCATTACCATCGATCTCATATGTGTAGTGTATATGTATAGCCTGGAGGACTTGGGGGAACCATGAATGTCCATCATGGGAACCCGGAAGACAAGGGCCCCAAGGAAGCCTAGGCCGGGGTACATGTTTTCTGATGTCTGGAAACGTCTAAGGAGTGGGGGAAACTATTTGGCTAAAGTTCAGCTTCCCCGTGGTCAAGCGGACGAGGAGACTGAAGTTCAAGAGCAACCACTCCTTCACGACCAAGTAAGAGCATTGCGTCAGGGCGCCCAACCGTCAACATCAACGGCTGAGGGCGTCCAACCCTCTACTTCAACCCCAATTGCAGAAAAGAAAGTCAAGACAGAAGGGGATAAAGGGGCGCTAGCTGTGGATATTTTGGGTACTCCTACCAAAGTACAATATCCGGAGTTAGAGGAATTAAGGCACTGGCAAAGAGACAATGAGCTGGCAGGGGGCTTTGGTGCCGTAGGTCCCCTAAAAGAAGGTCCGGATGACGACGACGGGGATTCTGAGAAATCCACGCTGTCGGGATCAAAGTATAAGTCAGTGCTGACGCCAGGAAAACATCACACCACTGGCAGAGAACAGTTCAGGGAGGATCCCAATAGAAGGGGCTATGAGAGTGAAGGAAACCAACAAGATCACTTGACTGTTCCACAAACCAAGAACAATAGGGAAGGTGATCGGTTGGATCTATCCTCATTCTCAGATTGGAGTCTCTCTAATGTGAATGGTGATGGCACCCTGAAGGTAAACAGGCCTGCTAGGACTTACGAAAACATAATGGCGTCCAAAGAGGATAGTGAAGGTAGGGGTTCTGAAGCATTAGGTGCGACCGGTGGTGTGCCTGAGGCAAAATCTGCAGCAGACAGATTCAGAACGTACGCCACAATGCACCTGGAAGGAACAGGTGCAGTGCCACAAATGGATCCCCAAAGAAAGTACATCCAGGAACTAAAGAGGAGGGATGAGCTGATTCTGTTTGAGCAGAAAAGAGCTCAAGATCTGGAATGTGAATTGCAACAGTTCAGAGAGGACCGGATTGACTTGGAAACTCAGAACAATGTTGTGCGGCAAGAGTTAGACATGTGCAGGTACAAAAGTGATGAACTGGTGCATACCTGTACAATGGAACTAGATAGGATGGAGATAGACCATAGGCAGGAGGTGAACGAACTTAGGGAAGTGATAAGAAAGCTGCAGATAAGAAACAGACTATTGGAAGTTCAGGCAGTGCACCAACCTACACCAAAAGTGCCCACTATGGATAGGCCAACTCAGACAATCCAGAGTGAATTGCCGCGGCCACAACAGTTCCCATGTGAAGATACAGGTCATCACTTTGACATAAATGATTCATATGGTAGCATTTACAGAACAGCTATGCCTCCAGCCCCATCAATAAGGGGATTAAATAACAGGTTGGATATCCCTCAAAACACGCCACCGCCGGCGTATAATAGAGACCTGGGACGAGAAATTCCAAGGCCAACGGCGCCTCTTAAATTGGATGGTTATCAAAGCGTGAGTAGGCACAGTGTGTATGTCCCACAGCAGTCAATAGGACGAGAGAGTTCCAGAGATCCTTTCCCAGTACAGGGAATAAGCCCAATAAGGCCGAGGCCCACACGAGTACATGTGGAAGAAGGTCCAGGTTACAACACACATGGGCAAATAGGATCTGTGGGGCGTCAGAACAATGATTACCTTGTACAACGCCAATGGGAGATGGCAGACCCTGGCGATGACGAGTTCAAAAGGGGCAGAGTCAGGCATTCGAGACAGATGCCCATGGGAGCACACAGAAGGTCACGCCAGAAAAAACAGTTGGATGACAATTCAGATGAATGGGAGGATGATTGGCTGACGGATTCGTCATCGTCAGATGACGAAAAAGACAGCAAAAATCACCTCAGAATGATCAGCAACAGGGCGGTGAAACAGGTGACAAAAGATAGTGCGTCAGTCACCAAAACACTGGCAGCACCGCCCGAGAAATTTGCAGCGCCAACGACGCTAATGTCGGCGGCGCAGTTCTTGGCCGACTATGAAGAATATACTGATTCCTTGGGGGCGTCTAGCTCATTAAAAGCACAGGGAATTAAGAAGTTTTTGAAGGGTAAGCCCCTAGACTTCTATAAACAGTATAGGTCAAGGAATCCTACGTCAGGATTTGAGACCTTCAAGAGAAAATTTTTGGAAAAGTTTAAGAAGCTGTCCTATCACGAACGCATGAAGGATTACAGCAGCCGCAGACAGGGCAAAGATGAATCCCTACAAGAGTATGATGCCGAAATGGATCTGCTTTTGGCTAAATCTGGTGTCGATGACAAGACACAGATGAAGTTTTACATAACAAATCTGAAGCCCAGTTTGTCAAAGAGAGTCATGGCCGATAATCCAAAGACCTTGGATGAGGCCATGGAGGCGGCGAATCGCCATGCTGTTAGTGATGAGGCTAAAGAGGAAGAGCACCAGGGCTCTACTACGGCGGTAATCAACTTGTTAAAGAACATGGCAGCTGGGGAAACTACTGACGACGAAGACAAGAAGGTGTCTTTCAAGAAGAAGAGTTTCAAAAAGCCTTTTACAAAGAAATTCATAAAGAGAGACAGCAGTGTAGAGTCAGTGACGCCCAAGGCAGGTACTCATATGTGTGGAAATTGTGGAACATCAAGTATCCCCAAGAAGAAGTGGTTTAAGCCTAAGCCAAAGAGTCAGCCGAGTTCAGGTGCTGAAACGCAGACAGAGGCAGAGGAATCGGGCCATGAAGGTGCCACCACTTCAGAAAAGCGCAAGCAAAAACTTGCCAAGCGCGAACTCACGCCTGCTCCAAGCAGGAAGAAAACCAATGTAAACAATGATGAAGAATAGAATGTCATTGCGCCGAAGACGCACGGCGGGAAAGAATAGAGTTGGGAGGTTGTCCAGAGTAGATGGTAAAGGGCGTGTAATCCCTAGTGAGAATTCTGTGGACCCCGCTGAAGGTTTTTACAATGTGGAGGGTGACTCTTATGATCTAGTCACTCTTTTTCAGGAGGAAAACGAGCGTGTAGACAGAATCAGACTGCCAGTGAAGGCCTGGGGCGTGGCTGCGTCCACGCGGGCAGCACTAGAACCTTGGAATAAATACATTGAGGGAGCTCGCCTCTACTCACTTATAATATTACAGTCGCCGTGTCTGCACTTCTTCTCTCTCACCGAATCTATTCAAAATTTAAACTATAGGATAGTCTATTGACTATTACCTTTATTTGTAGCATTAATACTGGGGACACACAGTATTATATCAACATGTCTCCCCCCCCCCGTCTTCAAGAGGCAGCTAGACGCGGACAGATACCTCGAGAGGGAGGTGGAGAGGGAGAAAAAGGCGTCCGGCCTGCAGGGTAAGAAGCAATACATTTCTGACATTCATGCTCATAATATTCAGTCCAAGCCATACATGTATGTGTCACGTGAAGGGATATCCACCATTAAGCAAAAGCTTGATATAAGAGGGAACATGTCGGGAATGGAGTATGTAGATGCTTTCCTATGCTTACTAGAGGACCCCAGGGCCTATAAAAAGCGGGACTACCCCCATATGCTTACCCACCTCAGAAAAGTGACCAGGGACGCGCTTGAACGTCCCTGGCCAGCCGTCCGACGATGGACACAGTTCATATGGGATGAAATTGAAAATGGTACTCTAACATGGAGAGATCGTGTGGGCATACAAGAGGAGAGAGTGAGACTATGTCTCGCCGCGCCCGCCAGTGCATTTAATACGGGCTCTCAGCATAACTCGGGCAGTGGGTCACACAAGTCCAGCTACAACAGCAGGGGAAATAGTGGTCAGCTAGAAATAGTGTGTAGAGCCTATAATTCCAGATCAGGATGTCGCCATTCATATAACCATAACGAAGGGTCAGCATTAGCCATGCATATTTGTGCCTACTGTGATTCTGTGGGGCGGTCATGCAAACATTCTATGAGTGAGTGCAACAGAAGGGTAGCGCACGCCAACCCGAGCGGTGACGTCACGGGACAGCGCGCATACACTCACAACGGGCAGGGTGCTGCAGCCTCAGGCCCACGGAGTGGTGGCGGTAGGCAAAGCCACACTTCAGGTATCAATACACATTCAAAAAACGATTAAGCGGGGCCCCTGTTCCTCTAAACCCACAGGCGCCCCCGTTCATTGCAAATATCGACAAAACTTCTCATGCATATGTTCTCAGTTCTCATTCAAGCGCCGAACTAGGCCACCAAGATCTCAGCAGACGACGCGCACAGGTCTCGTCCGAAGTCTCGCCACACGAGATAAACAAGCAAGATGGCCGCCGTGGCACCCTAGTGCATCACACAGCCATAGCCCGACACGACATCGCGGCTCCTACCAAACCCAGAACCAGCTTCTCTGCCCAGAGCCAGGCGAATGAAAACATAGTAGGTCAAGCTATTATATTCTCTGATATTAGAAGAATCTGTGAGGGGAAAGCAGAGAAAATAGACTTAGACCTCGGCCCGAGAATGTTCGCTGCTGATAGGCGCCTACGGTGGCCCGGGTGCACCATGGCTGCCTCACACCCATCGCATTGTACCATTTATGAAGCAGTTCGGCGCACCGGCCTCCCTAACTCACTCGATGCTAAAATCTCGCTCCCAACTAACCTTAAGCTTGAAGCCTGGGATAAATACTTGTCTGACACCCCCGACCACCAGCAGCTCAGGGACTTTGTTAGATACGGTTTTCCCATGGGGTACTTGGGGCCTGCCACCCACAACGATACGGGAAAAATCATAGTAGTGCCGACCAATTCAAACCTAAAATTGATAAATTTATAGAAAAGGAAATCAGACTTGGCGGGCTGGTAGGCCCCCTTCATGACGCCCCCTTCGACAACTGGTATCACTGCTCCCCCATAATGTCCCGCGAGAAGCGGGACAGCGACGACAGGCGCGTCATCGTAGACCTTAGCTACCCACAAGAGGCCTCTGTAAATGCATACTTGTTAAAGAATAGCGTGTGGGGGGAAGAAAGGGCCCACTCCCTCCCCACGGTGGATGGACTAGTCCAGGAGTTGGTTAATATGGGAAGTAGTGCGTACATGTCCACAATCGACATCTCCAGGGCATACAAAAACTTTAAATCCGACCCATTGGACTGGCCACTTCTCTGTTTAAAATGGGGTGATCACTTCTATCTCGATGTCACGATGCCCTTTGGGGCACGCACGTCGTCGTGTCACATGCAACGTATAGCCGATGCCATTGTGGGCATCCTGGCACGTGAAGGAATCAAAGCCAAGATGTATCTTATCATACTCTCCCCTAACGAAGCGACAGCCATGAAGCAGTATAACAGAGCCATACAACTATTCGAGGAACTCGGCCTCCCTGAGGCTGTCGATAAGAGGCAGCCACCAGCACAGGTGGTTAGATGGTTGGGTATCAATGTAGACGCCGTTAATATGAGTTTGAGTATCCCACACGATAAAGTAGCCGAAACGAGAGAACATGTCGACCGCTATATCAAAAGGCGCTCAATGTCAAAACGCGAGCTACAGTCACTGATAGGACGTCTCATCCACGTGGCTAAGTGCGTGGGGCCCGGGCGCTTGTTTATTGGAAGGTTACTGGATGCCCTCAGGGGTATGAAGGCCAAGTACATTAATATCAACAGCGAAATGCGTAAAGACCTAATCTGGTTCCAAGACTTCTGCCAAAAATGGAATGGCCGATCACTAATACCGAACCCTGAGCCAAGCAAGGTCATAGTCGTCGACGCGTGCCTGTCCGGAATAGGAGGCGCGGACGAAAATACAGCATACGCGTGTCAGGTCACCCCAGTAGACCGCGGCGTCCAGAATATATCTGAGTTGGAGGCCATAAATATTCCGGTGGCACTACACACCCTGGTGGGCGAGCGAGACAGGGGATCGCACATAGAAGTGATGTGCGATAACATGGCTAGCGTGGCAGTGCTTCAAAACGGGGCGCGGACGAAATCCGGTCATCCTTGAGGCTGCTCGCATCGCTTGGATGATGCAAGCACTATACGATATAAAACTCACCTACAAACATATACCAGGGGAACAGAACACCCTCGCCAATTGCCTCAGCCGAGCTCACCTAAACTCTAGATACGCAAATGAAGCCAAAAATATTGTTGAATCTTGCTGTATGAAATTTGTTGAACCATGTACATTTGCACTCAAAGCCTTATCCCTTCATAAATCTTCCAGGAACACGAATACAGCTTCTACTAACAAGAGCAGTGGGCAGACAGAGCAAAGCCTGGGCGGAGGGCACTAAGCGCAACCAACAGAGCGCGCTGAGAAGATTCGCCAAGTTCGCCAACGACATCGGGGTCCACCCATTCAAAGCATCCCACATAGTCATCTGTGCGTATATCGAGAATCTACTACTCACCATATCATCACCGCGCACCATTAAAAATCACATCTCGCATTTAAGAACAGCCTACAAACAACATGATCGCTCCACCAAGGCTCTGGACCACCAAAGAGTCAAGTGGGCACTCCAAGCGGTGGACAGAGACAAGTCGTTTAAACCACGAGCAAAGTTGGCAGTGCCCCCGAGAATGCTGAGGAATGCCATACTCTCGATACCTAGCGACCCTCTATCCAACGCTGTCAAGGCAGCAATACTCACCATCTACTCCGCGGCCCTCCGCCAGTCGGAAGTTCTTGCACCGGCCGTCTCAAAATTCGACCCCCTCATACACCTAACTAGGAAGGATGAAAATATCAAAGGGTGAAAATATCAAAGAAAACTGTCTCCATATCAATCAAGAGCGCCAAAAACATGCAATCTGCATACCAGAGTAAGCTGGTCAATCTAAAGTCCTCACATGACGAGGATATGTGTATAGTAAAAGCCATGTCGCGGGTGATAAAGGACACCCCCACGACACATTCTAGTGACCCAGCATTCATGTTCCCAAACACCAGGAAGCCCATACCAGCATCTTATGTAGCAAACAGATGGAAGCAAATCCTCATACACATAGGAGCTGACTACACGAAGTTCTCACTTCACAGCCTGCGTAAGGCCGCAGCAACTAATGCATTCAAAAATGGATGCTCTGAGCTACAAATTAAAGCCTACGGCGGGTGGCGATCGGACGCCTTCCGCACATACATCGACTCAGGAACATCTGGAGTCAACAAGGCAATCCAAAGTGCTATCTCCAAACCCAAACGGCCCTAAAGACATTAAAAGACTGCTCGCTCACGAGTTCATAAAATCCCTCCAAATCCCACCCTATATGCACATATCAATCTTTCCATTAAAAGCCATTCGGCTCACACAAAGACAGTCCGCTCACGGATATAAAGACTGCCCGCTTACGGCTAAAACACAGACTATGCATTTACATAGCAAAACCTATCCTACCTACCCAATAAGGGTTTATTTTACCACTATCTAAAAATACATCCATTTACCTATACACCCCCATCATACCAAATCCCATTACCCAACAAACCCAAAAAATTGGCAGTTTTGGCTAATTATCTCATAAAATTATCAATTTTATCCTCCATCATATCTTTATTCATAAAACCTTCAATTTTATATAAATCTATTCACCAATTTTATACCTTTTACCTATTTATCTATTTATTATTATATAAAATCAAATTAAATAAACTTTTAATTTCCCAAGACTGCCTCACTATCATTTATTCACTATATAATCTCAACGGCTCTGCGTCAATGGTGAGCGCATAGCTTTTGGCAATGCGCGGTCATTGAAGCGAGTCAACAACCCCACCTACTAACAACCCACATGACTCCGTCACGCACCACCTCTCTCTCTCCCCACCTTCACACACTTCACTTCCAAACTTTCAACCGCACACACGTGCCTACAATTTTAAACCCACCCACCCACACCTTTTTCTCATCCTTACATCTTTCCTCCATACTAATTATCTCATAAAATTATCAATTTTATCCTCCATCATATCTTTATTCATAAAACCTTCAATTTTATATAAATCTATTCACCAATTTTATACCTTTTACCTATTTATCTATTTATTATTATATAAAATCAAATTAAATAAACTTTTAATTTCCCAAGACTGCCTCACTATCATTTATTCACTATATAATCTCAACGGCTCTGCGTCAATGAGTAGGTTTTAACAGGCTAATTCAACTAATCATGCAAAACATTTTTTTTATTTTATCAAAATTATAATATAACTAGCAAAGTACCCGTCCTCTGGACGGTCACCCTCTCTCCCCACACTTCCCCCTCTCCCTCTTTTCCCTCCCCCTTTTCTCTGACTTCCCAACCCCATCTCCGATTCCCCCCTCTCCCTCCCCTCTTCCTCATGCTCCCCCCCCCCACACTTTCTTTCCCTCCCCTCTCTCCCTTCCCCTACATCCTCTCCCTTCTATCTCCCCCCCTCTTCTTTCCCTCCCCCACCCCCTCTCCTATCACCCCTCTCCCCATACTTCCCCCTCTCCCTCTTTCCCGTCCTCCTCTTCTCTGATTTTCATACCTTTTTTTCTCTCCCAACCCTATCTCCGATTTCCTCCCCCTCTCCCCCCGCTTTCTGTCTCTCCCCTCTCTCCCTTCCCCTACGTCCTCTCCCTCCTCTCTTTCACCCCCTCTTCTTTCCCTCGACCCCTCCCCCTCCCCCTCACCTGAGATACAGTCTGATGAAGCCTATACCATAGGGTGAAAGCTTGTGTAATAAACAAATGGGTCAGATTTTCCAATTGTGCTGTTTTGCCGTTATCATATGTTTTGCCAAGTACATTTTCGATCATTGATCACTGTTTTTTCTGCAATATATATTTGTATTCCTCTCACTGAGTTCTTTCATTCCATATAATACCTTTCCATATCTACAGTCACATTTTACCTCAATAATTGCGAAAATCCAAGTTTTAACCCCTAATTTCACCAATATTTAATAAATAAAGATATTTCTTTCCTTTATATTTCATTATCAACACAAACCTCACTGTTTCTTAGCTTTCCATCACATTGAACCTTATTCCTGATCTAAACACCCATCCTTCAACTGTAATCATTTAGGAAATTTTCCTAAATTTGGCTGAAAAATGATGAATACCGGGTATATCTGAGTATATCTTGTATCTTATTGATTAAAAGTATCCGATCTGTTATGCTAAACTGTATTTTGAAGCTCATTTCTGTCTCAAATGTGGGTTATTTGAGAGGATTGGTGAAGGTGAATTGTACATTTTCTGAAAATCTGACCCATATAATATCAGATTCTAAAGCCTTGGCAAATTGAAGTAAATTCCACCTAGAATATTTATTCAGATTCTATACATAGGCCTATAACTGGAAATTTTTACCCGATTTTTAAAATTTTGGTTAGGTCCCCCTGGACGTAGGTTATGGGAAATGACGTAGTATCTCACAGGGGGTTTCCCAGGCTATAAATAGAGTGTAGAGATCGCAATTTAAAAAAGGCTTCAAAATCACATTTCCACTCCAAATACCTTCACAAAGCACAGACGACGACATCCAGAGAGGGGGGGGGGGGACAGACCTCTACAGATGAGTAAAGTGGTTTTAAAATAACACATTCCGAGAACATCCTGGACAAAGAAAACCTTCTTTCTACCATTTCTTTTCTACCTCCTTTCCTAGAAATCGCTCTAGCCGTATATTATATGGATAATAGGTTGTATTAAAAGAATGCACTGATTAAAAGGTCAAATTGCGAATGCCTAGGAGTCAATACGTTATCTGCATTGGTTGCAGCCTAACACTTTTACGTTGGCCAATTTAACACTAGTGCTCAACTGTTTTGGTCTGGGTACAAGTAGGATGCTCCATAGTAAATGCTACTTAGTTTATGCTACGAGGTGCTATTATAAATTATGAGGTGCTATTTGGAACTATAGGTACAATCCGGAAATCGAAACAATTTCAGCTAAATACACACAAAGGTAGAATGTATATATTACGGTATTCGAAATGTATCTTAGGTTCCAATTTATTTATGTGCATCTTCCCAAGTTATAATCAGTTAGGCCGGATATTTCTGTTCATGAAAAGTCGGTATTTGATGCAGATAAATGGCCATTTCCATGTCCGATTTCAGCAAGGTGATTGACGATGTACCAATGTATCACCAGTATCTTCTTCTTGATGTGTACTTGGTTCCGTATTCCAGACCACATCTTGTATTGCTATTCGCAACTGATTTAATTTAACAAATATCACCCAAAGACAGTAGTGAAATAGAAGACATGCAGTAAAATATGGCTAGGAACGGGATTTTACCACAGTTTCGGATATTTTATTTAACGCTCTTAACATTGAATTAGGTCAAATGATTTAAGTCGAAATAGAATATTTTCGACAACTAAAGGGTGGAACACTGGAGTTATTTAATGAATAAAGTCCGATTTCAATCTCTTTTGTAACCCCAACGGTTGCTGCCTTTTGTCGTGTCGTTTACATAAGTGATTCCACGTTCATAGTTTGCGATTCCGTTCTTACAGTAGATTGCGAGGGAAGACCAACATTTAAAAACTGGAAAAAAATCCCTTGGCCAAGCGGAAGATGAAACTCCAGGGAAAAAACAGTTGTACACGTACACTGCAGGTATTGGAGTGAGAATTGCAAGCATATCTTATCAATCACAGGCAGGTCCATCAATTATTAGTGACTGGTATATTGGCGTCCAACGTACTAAAAAAGTGCTATATCCGTCGGGTCGTGAAAAACCGGTATGGTAGGCCTACACCGTAGAGCTTACAGAATTGAATACAAGTAGGGAACGTTTATTTAAAATAGCAAATCGTACAAAGAATATTATTGATATAAGAGCTGCTAAGACAGCACCAAGTCTATGTAATAACAGAACGAAAATGGCAAAATCTGAGTATTATAAGAATTAATTGTTTGTACATAGTAGAGACTCAAATAGGTTTTGGAAGGTAATCAAGAAAGTAGATATGTGTAGTTAATGAAATAACGAATATTGTTGTCGACAACAAAATGATTTATGGTCAGGACATGATTAATAAACTGAATGAACATTACTGTGAAGTAGGAGAAAAAATGAGTGAAGAGATTGGTGATCAACCAACAAAAAGGTATGATGAACGTCAAGGAGGTGAATTGTACGATATTATTATTGAAAAGGGACAACTTGAATCATTGTTTAGAGATATAGATATTAAGAAAAGTTCAGGGTGTGATCAAATTTCGTTTAGAATATACAAGGATTGTTTTATGATGTTAGGAGATCAGATGACATATTCGTTTAAACAATCTATGAATACAGGTTGTTTTTCCGAAACAATGGAAGAGTGCTACGGTTGTACCAATACCTAATTAAGGTGGTTAACCCCAAAACCTCTAATGACACAAGGCCAATTTCATTAACACATGTTGCAGGAAACATTCTGGAGAAGATCATAATGAAACAATTGATGGATTTTTTTTAACATATAAGGATATTATAAGCAAGCAACAAAAAGGTTAACAAAAAGGCAAATCAACTACAAATGCTTTGGTAGAGTTTATTTCGGATTTAAATATGGCTGGTAGTCAACAAGATTACTGTAGAATGCTTTGTTGATTTTAGTGAAGCATTTAATTCTGTTGTGCCGAATATTATGCTGAATAAATTACAGGATATAGGAATCACTCCTAAACTGCGTTAAATTGGTTTGAATCCTATTTATTAAATAGAACACAGAAGGTTAAGTTGAATGGACTTGTCTCCAAGGTGTCTGGTGATAGTTTACAAGAATGTGGAAATGTATTGAATCATGATATGGATATATTCTATAAATGGAGTCTTGGAAATAGACTATTGGTGAATAGTAAGAAAACAAAGTTGATGATATTCGGTAAAGGGAATAAGGATGGACATATTCTAAATGTAAAATTGGGAGGTGTACATTTGGAAACGGTTAATTCATATACATAATTATCTAGGAGTGAGTATAGATGATAAGCTTCTAATGAAGCAACAGTATAATAGTCTTGTCAGGCAGGTAAATGATAAAACATATACCTTCAGAAAAATTAGACCAAATTTAACAAAATCGACTGCTATTTTGATAGCAAAATCAAAATTACTCTCATTATTTGACTATAGTTTGTTTAGTATGTGTCCCTTGACTCCAAAAGATCTTGGGAAACTCCAAAAGATACAAAATCGTATATTAAGAATTGCATTGAGCTGTGATTATCATTTTAGTAATACTGAAATTTTAAGATTGACTGGTGTTATGAATATAAAGGAAAGAATGAAGTATAATCATTGTATAATAGACCATAAGGAGATTTATGTAATATGGTAAAGCCATATTTCTAATCAGAAACACCAGGCAAGCAAATGCACCATTATTGGGTAACTTTTTTCCAAAGACAAGCAAAGAGGAGGAATCATTGACTTATTGTATATTGAAAAGTTGGAATAGTCTGAAACCCGAATTAAGATTACAGGGCGATGAGAAAGTTTTTAAAATTGGTCTGAAAAGTTGTATTAACAGACCAGGGCCGTTCCGGAGAGTTGTGATATCCATCTTTCTGCTGCCTGTTGACCTTGCTGACCCAATGTATATAAATAAATTAACACTTGACCACAAGTGGTTAGCATTACAGAGAAAGGGGGTCTGGATGAGCACAACCGACCGCTATTCCGTAGGAATAGCTTTGCTATGATTATCAGATCACGTGACCGGTTGACCCCCCCCCCCCCCCCCCCGAGAGGAGAAACGTATATAGAGAGAATGGGACGAGCCGGCAATAATCGAAAATTTATAGGACGAGATTCGTCCACATAAGCACGATGCCGTAGGCAGAGTGCTAATGTGGACGAATCAAGTCCTATAAATTTCCATTCTATATTTATTATATGTGCATAAAATTTGATCATATATTATCAGATATCACTGAAAAAATATTAAAGAAGTCTCAGACAGAGAGCCCCGCTGCCCTGCTGACAGCCCCACTGACAGCCCCGCTGACAGCCCCGTTATTTGCCCAGTTATATTGTTGACATATTGTTGACATATCGCAGCCATTTCTTGAGCTACATTAATAAATCTTATACCATTCAATAGAGAATTTAATGCTCTATTTAATGATGGGATTTTTATTATGTATTTCTCTAATCATAGTACCAGAATCACGGGTGGATTACCGATCGCGGGGATTTGTTTACATCCTTCGCGGAGAGCCAAAGCTCCGCGAAGCATATAAACAGAGCTATTTTTAGACAACTACATTCATATAGGACGCGTCCTATATGACTATTTTTATAGCACCCCACTTATAGCACTTCTCATATAGCATGCGCGTATAATAAATACCGAGACTGTCTTCCGAAGGCCTGTTTTAGAGCTTTATTTTTTTCTGGAACTTTCTAACCGATCCCAGAAGCTAGACTCACCCAAGGGCAGCAAAGTTCAAATGGGAACATGTGTTACTTACTGAAGAATTAAAAAGTTATCGCTAACCGCCGATTTGAAGCAAGAGCTCTCAGCAATGGCCGCCATATCAACACAAGTAGCTGGAAAGAAGCCACTGAGACTCTAAGCCAATCAGATCATCAGAAGCGATCACGTGACCATGTGCACAATGACGTCATATATAGCGGCAGGTCGGGGAAGCCGTCCCATCAGAAAAACAAAGTTCATAGACTTTTTTGGCAGGTAGAAACTCCGGGATTATCATTTATTCCATTAAAAAGGTAACAAAATATATATTATTCTGCTAAATGTCTGCAGCCATCTTGCAGCCATCCTGCAAGATTGGATGCAGACGTCGGAGAGTCGCACGGCAAAACGTTATAGAATTAGTTTAGTATAGCCGGGAGTTTCCCGGCTGCGAAGGCCGTTTTTGAGACGATCCTTTATCCAGCTAAATATAAAAACAATAATAGGCGTACAGATCTTGAGAAATATAACCAAATTATTAAAATAACAATCCTTTCAAGCGGTCTACACTTTTCTGGACGCTAAATCGCAGATATGAGAATTTTGTTGTCTTTATCATTCTTATCACTTACAATCACCAGAAAAAGGAGAAAACACTAGTAAAATGATAATTCTGAATTAATGTAAGAAAAAAATAATTTCTTGTGCTGATATATTTATTTTGGATTAAATGCACTTCCTATCTCTTGGAGAGCCTAAGATCTGAGGCTTGGTCCTGTGGTTTAGAGAATTGGTCCTGTGGTTTAGAGGGTCCCCCTTCTCCAGTCATTTGCGGCATGCTCTTATATGCCCCCCAGATCGGGGTGTTCAAAATCGGATCGGACCTGGCCTGTTAAGGGATAAATTGATGAAGTGTGATTCTTGGCAACCCTTCTCCCCTCCTGGTATACCTATTTGCCATGTCACTACCCACACTGTTTCTTCACCCCCTCCCCACCCCCCCTCCCCCTACGCCCCCCTCCACTTCCACCCCCGAAAAGATGATTTAAGTAAATAATAAGCCTTATTGCCGTCCTATTAAAGGATGGTTATACAGGTAAAGTAAAGTTAGTACATGATGTCTGTATAAATTTCTTTGTGTTTCTTTGCTACTGTCGAATGGATGATTAATTTGTTTCATCCATCTCACCTCATCCATAGAGGCTGGTTGTAAATTAGACAGGTACCTCTCATTTCATTATTTCTCCAAACACATCGCAACTTATCTTTTTCACCTTTTTCATCTTCATACTTATTAAAAATTATATTGGCTGTATGATACTAGAAGTTAATTCATGATAAGAATCATGAAATTCTTTGTAATAATATTAAATTAGTTTATTGTATTGGGTGGACAATTTATCTTGATGTACCGGAATGAGTAGTAGGGAGCTACGGAAATCACCCCTGGGGTGAGAGTGTAAAAAATTGTTGTTAAAACCTGAATAAAATTTGTCCAAAAAAAGGTAATGTGTTTAGGTGGTGCAACTACAGTAAGTCATGCCACCTGGTGGTTGCCACATACAACAATTCACAGGGGAAAGGCGGCACTTATTTGGCTTTAGTATATTTACACTAACATGTCGACACACTAACATACATTCAGAAGTCTAAACACTAAAATAACCATTACTCCATAAAAAGAGAGAGGCACATTTATTGAAATATGCTTTTAAACAAAGCCAAAATGAGGAAAATATCGATGACAGGAAAATTAACCTTAGGAGCCTTGATTCGGGAAAAACCTTATTAGTACCAAATCCGAAAACAGAGAAAATCAAAAGATCCCTCATTTATCAATGACCCATCCTTTGGAACAGCATACCAACCAATCCAAAACTCTATAACTTAAAGGAATTCAAAACTTATCTTAAGGACTATATGCCGAAGGAATAATAGTAGGGCACGGGGGGGGGGGGGGGGGGGGGAGGTACTTCCTGGGTCGCCTCCCACTCCTGACTGCAGGAGTTTGTTGTTTTAATCTGTAAATTGTATAATCATGATTTGTTATTCCAATCATGAGGTGGCATGTAAATTGCCGACACAACATTTTGTAAGCTTGTAAGACTTACCACCTCTTTAAAATTGTTTAAAACCTACTGCAAGGCTACATAGCCCCCACAATAGATGTGGTAACATGATATGTTAATTTAGATTTATTTCATATGTATTTCTCTTGTATGTATTATAGAAACACTTATGTTCATGTAGTGAATTAGAGGGTTCTGTCGGAAGAACTGTCAAGGCAGAGATATGTGACCCGTTTTTCCGAGTAAGCCATATGTAAAAAAAAAAATTGGAAAAATAAAGTTTCAATATATATATATATAAGTAGTAAACTAATGCTGTTGATTTTAAATGTCAAACGTCGAAACATTAATACAAATTTTTGGCTTCTTGACATAAATAAAAATTGACGGTAATCCTCCAGACATAATCTAGATATAACATAGTCTATATGCATTGCATGAATTTAGGCTACCGTAAGTTAGATGTATTTGACAGTGCTTCGACATCCATTTTATTACTTTAAAACAAAATAGCAGAACAAGTAGTTAATAAGAGTTAATATCAAAGCAACGTTGTCTCGCAGAGAATCGCCCGGTCCCCAAGAGGGTGTTGTGACATTCTTATTAACATGGAACTAACTGACTATAAAATTAACAGGCAATGGGGGAGTGTGTGGGGATGTGGATGTGGCAGACCCCACTAACATACCCCTGCACCCACCACTGTGCATGACGAGTGAACCACAGCCATAGAGATATTGGACAGAATAACTTTCACACACTGTTTGACGGGTACACTTGGACTTAGCTAATACTATAGCTTAACCCACAATTTGTGTCCAGACCTAGTTCCCTGACAGTGGGGGTAAATATACCGTACACCCTTTACTTATAAATAATGTAGAGGGTAGTAAGCCATCCCAGAACGATGTGGGTGGAAGAACAGCTGTAAAAGTTGAACTCGTTAAGTTGTAGCACCCAGTAAAACAGGTTATAATATGATTTAATTAATTACAGCTTGAACAACTGCATAAATCACCTGGCATTTAGACCCGTATGTAGACCAGGCAATAATTAAGGATACAAAAATGATGATTGCAGAAACGTAGGCATTAATTGGCACACAAAGAGACCTAATATTTATAAAGAGACCTAATACTTACGATATTTACACCAAACCAAAAAAGAATGTAAATCTAGCCAACTATTAGTATCTTTTGTGAGCGTGCAAAAATTCACGCGGGGCTTCGGTGGCTAGAGATGGAACTGAATTACGCGTTCCAATGTGGTGTTAATCTGATATATCATACATGTATGTCGGTTACTACTGAGTAGCGTCATTAGTTACGGTGTGGGCGTGGTCGCCCAATTATATGCGCTGTGTCACAGAAAATTGATTCTAAATACAAAAGGATTTTGAGATACTATCATCATGATGGTATCTCAAAATATATTTCTTTTTCAAACAAACAGATATAAAAGTACTTATTAGATGTGTTAATAATTAAGACAATTGGAATCCCCCTGATCTCTTTTTTCAAATATTATTTTTTAGATATTATTTAAAAATGAAATCAGGTGGATTATGTTAATCTTTAGCACACCTGATAAGTACTTTTATACCTGTTTGTTTGAAAAAATAATTATTTATATTCTTGGATGGACAATCAATATTAAAGTAGCGAAATCTATATTTTTAGGATGACCGTACAAAAGCAGAGACTTTTGGGGACATGACATTGTAAAGATACGACTAACGGCACTACACATTGCAAACATCAAATCATTCCTATGAGGAGTTCTTGTTTGAAACAAAAATAACATTTTTGTGATATATGACTAATTTTTCTGTAACACCTCGTAATACATATTATGCTGTGGCCCCAGCTATTTATAACATGAGGCCTTGTAAATTGCCATAGGATTAATCACCGACATTAATTTTTTTCTGAAAGTGATTTGTTGTTGAGAGCACCAATCTGGGTCCCTCGGCATTACCAACATTATACACCAATTTAAATCAAGAAGCAATTTTATTTTTAAAAAGGTGAAATAGTTAATCCCATCCAGGTCATAAAGTGTCATATTAGGGAATAATTTATATACATTGGGACAAATACGCCCGCATAGAGCTAGCTATAGATGTATGTGCGTAATTGGCAATTCCTGAAAAGTTCGTATATTTTTATTTATGTTTTTAGAGGGGATGGGAGTAAGTCGACCAATGGCAAATAATGAAGGAATATTCAGAGTTACTCTTTTCGCTTAGCCAGTGATGTTACCAACAATATCTTAATATATGGAGACGAAGCCACGCCAAGGTAATTACGCATAGATCTATAGTTAATAGGATTTGAAATTGTTAGTGTTAATTACCGAAAATCACTTTCCTCATGAGAATGTTCAGGTTATCGAAAATGTTATACCATTGTGAAAAAGTTGTTTAGATAAAAGTATTAATTCGTAAAATGTTACAGCCCGAATAAAAATATTTCAAACAAACATAATTAAATTGACTTTAAAAGGTTTAGTAACAGATGCTAATAATGGTCAATGCCAGCCTGGCTTTATCTGTGCTAAACCAAATAATTATATTGCATGTGGCGACCCTCTGGGCGACAGAGAATACCTCAATCAAAAATGGTCGCCCCGTAATCGTGACAATTTAGCTTACTTGTTCAATATTATCTGGATTATGCTATAAAAGCTGATGCCAACGTTAACAGAGAAGACAGTCATGCCTTGCTCTAAAGCTTGTATACATCAACATCATACCAGAATATATATATCTACAGTGAGAGTAAGAGCATTCTATCCGATGCACATACTTTATAACCTGTTCTATATTGCTTTTGCCAGATGGTGCTTGACATATCGGGTCATCTCAATTGTGCTAACGTGCGATATCATCGCTGCTTGTATTTTATTCGGGGTGACTAATATCAGATGGACATATTCATGATTGAGCGGTCTATAAAAAGATAAATGTATAAATGTTACCATTTCGACCCTCTACTCATACCCTTTTTATCCCTCGTGACAATATTGGAATCACACATGTATGTAATATATCAACAGATGCGGAAATTTGTTTACCACAACTCGCAGAGATAAAATTAGTTTTCATCAATTTTTCAGGAAATGGAATAGATTTGATTGCCACAAGGTCCTTATGTTTTTACAATTTCAAAATCTTTCAGAAACAGTTGCCATGGCAACATGACCATCGAACATAATTTCTAAGAAATGACAGTTGTACTAAACTGTTCCCACATTAATATATATAAGCTCTGATAATATGTATACTTTTTCAGAACTTGTATGAAAAAATAAAACGTTATCCAGGTTCAATTGGAGGGATGTCTGGAAACATAATGTTTATGGGCCTTATTTGGCGACTTGGACTATAGGTAGGCCTATATTAGCTTGTCAGTTAATGGTGCATATCTATGTAGGAGTAGGAAAGGAGAGAAACGTTTTTCTTTTCTTTCGTAAGAGACCAAAGTAATATTGTTCTTGTTTACAGCTCGACATCTGTTACCTCTTTCTTTCTATATTACTTGCATAGATGAAAATGTTTAGTCATTTTAAAACTGGATCTGAAGATCATACTGTAATTGTTAAGGATGTTTGATAAAAGGAGCTGTTGGTGCTCCACTGAAACTGACAAACATCTTGGACCACAAATTTAACCTGGTATTGGGAAACGATATTTATATAAACATATTTTGAATCGATATGTCACAGCATCTCCGATTCAACTATTAACAAGTATTAAGTAAACAGTTATTGTATTAACTATTGATCTATTTAACTTTACAATTAGTGTGAACTTAATGTAACTACCTGGCGTTTCCAAGGGAAACGTTTTCTCGTCGGCAGTTACTTGTGTCCGATGCCAAGTTATAGTTACTGTGATGTAGTCATGCTCTGACTCAAAATGTTAAATATTTACCTACAAAAACCTTAAACTTGAACTTAGATTACAGCATAATATAGGGCTGAATACAAGTGGATTTTTGTATATTGGTTCACTAGCTATATGGCATTTATTTTGGCATGGTCTATTGTAACCCCTCAGTATCATTCATATTGTATGGATAACCATTTGGGAGAACTTGGCCACAAGTAAGAGTATTTAGAGGGGAGAGGGGAGAGAAGAGAGAGTCGTGAGAGAGAGAAGAGGGGAGGAGGGGGTGAGGGAGGGAGGGGGAAGAGGGAGGGGAATGAGGGAAAAAAGGAATGGGGGGTTGGGATTAATGAAGGCAGATCATGTGAAGAGCATAGGGGAGGTGTGTTGAAATTAGGTTAATTTCAGTTTTAATTTCCATTGGAATGAAGGGATATATGGGGTTTGGGCCTGTAGAGATTTAAGGTTGATTAGTTTACGTTTTTAGTTTCCCTTGGAATGAAGGGATATGTGGAGTTTGGACCTGGAATGGTATGTCTTGGTTAGATTAGTTTAATTTTTCCCTTCATTTGAAGGGGTTGTAAAGCTACTTTTCTGAGTTTCCATAACCCTCCATACCCTTAAAAACTGTATTTACCATATTTGGACTCACCCATGTTAGGATTGACCAGTCCAACTGTAATGAACTGTCCCAAATTATGTAAGAGGTGAGAAAAGGGTGTTATATGGGTGGGGAAGGGTGGAGCAGGTGGAAATTTGATATGATAGCATCTGATTTTACATATGATATAACACTGAATTTTCTCATATTTGATCGAGATTTAATCAGTGATTGGCATTCGTCAGGTCGACTCAATGATTTTCAAGGCTTCTCCCTTGAAAATAAAAAGCATTCCAACTGATTTTAGTTTATAAATTTACATTTGGCAAGTTAAGGAGATGAAAAACCCGATGCAGGTGCAATTCATACAATCAAGAAGAACTGTTTCCATTATGAAGATTTTAATTGAATGGAATGGAGTCGACGCGTTCTTCTTGATCATTATTATATCGTTATAAGATTTTAACCCGTACCTTCCCTGGTGAAGGGCAACACCTCCCGAAATGTAGGGAAATACGTTAACTACAAAAACAACCAAATCCCTTCCGTAGCATGTTGGACCTTTTAATGGTATTTACCTCACCGTTACCATTATAAGAGTTTATCCTGAATCACTATAACTTCAGTGGTACATTGTAATGGATGTATTATTTTGAGGCTGGTATTTTTAACTTTAATTCTCGGTTATGCAAGGACCAACGCCACGGGCCTTCATACAGTTAGTTGGACGACCTGAGCTATCAGAAATGAAGGACCATATTTTCATTTTGAGAAATAAAGTATTCAATCAGCCATTCAATTTATTTCAAGAGACAAACTTGGGAACTTCAAATATAGCCAGATTTTATTTCCATCCACGTGTTTAAAGGTCATATAACAGTGTAAAAATAAAGAACACGCTGTTAATCTGCTTATGTTTATAAATAGCGGGGAGCTTTGTTCATTGCAAATCAATAGTTTGTAGCAAAATCCAAAGTAACTGATCACAATCAAATTACAGTAAGCCCTTTTGGCACAATCACACATGTTAGTGATGTGTTACAGAAAAATAAGTCGGAAAAATGGATATTTAGATATCATATCGTATTGGAAAGATAAGATCAAGCTGATTACAACACTAGTAAACATTTAGAGAACTAATTTTGTATGCATGAAAAAAGAATTAGCGATATTTCTTGAGGGTCAATCCCTAGTAAATTAGTTAAATATACTTCTTAGAACGACCTCAGAAACGCATAGATACATTTATTACACTGTCTTGGAATTTGGTACATGTATTTCTACGACTAAGAACACTAAATTATCAAAAAGTGAAAACATATTCCTTAAAAGAGTTCTTGTGACAAGGACATGTGAAAAATGCCATTTTTGCGATTTATGTCTCTTATTTTTCTGCAACACACCAGATTATATGAACAAATTAATATAAACATAGAATCGCTAAGACGATTAGAATAAACAATAGTTGACACCGGGTATCTTCAACGAAATAACGCAACGTACATGGACTCATTAAATGATTACTGTGTGAAATACATTTGAATCATTTTATATTTGGTAAATCTCACATCATTAGTTTTTGTAATTCTCACGTTGCATTCTAATAGAATGTAAGTGTCATTAAAGCTTGATCCGGATTTAATCCAAACACATAGAATGGAGTACGCATTTAGCTATGGGACAAACGGTGTACAAAAAGATGAAGTATGTTACACATACATGCATGAACAAACATCTAAATACATCCATTGATATTTGGCACAATAATCAATAAGGAATTCGCATGTCTCTCTATTACAGTGCATGCTGGGATGGATTCAGTTCAGTTCAATATTTAGCAACATTTGTATCGAAAAATACCAGGAACTTTTCGCCAATATCGTAGCTTATGTAAATGATCTTTAAAAACCGAATGCATGATGGGAAAGATGAAGTATAGTGTTGTTTCATGGAAACATGTAAAATACATGGCTATTTACATGATCTCACTATTAAATATTCCATGCTGAGCATAACGTGTTTTCTATAGGTTTTACATGAATTCATTGTGTCACTGACGTATAACTCCCATAATCCCACGCGAATCGATATTCAATATGGTAGACATACAAATCCCCTATTAGGCCTAATACTCGTATCGGTGGAATGCATAACAACCGAAATAAAGCTGAAAAGTTAAGGTCAATCACATATTATAAAGGTATCACTTCATAATAATGGTATGCATCAATGGCACTGTGTGATTCGATGCACTTTGAATACTATATAATAAAAGACACTTGCATCAACGAAATCGGGCATGTCGGAAGAGGCATGTAGAGGCAATGGTCCAGGTTTTGTAATTTAGAATAGACTTTCAATACATAATATAAATGTTGAATTCAGATTTGCATTGCACAGTTGAAACCGGATTTGTAATAGACGGTTATATTGGAACTTAGTTCAGCGCAAACTAATGTATATTTGATCATTTGATCATTTTCATCATATCTGGAAGGATTTATAATTATACTTTTTTTTATCGCACCGATTATAACTGCCATTTAGAGCAACTTTGTCGTGAGTGACATCGTCAGAAAATGTATAATTCTCCTTCACCAATCCTCTCAAATAACACAGATTGAAGACAGAAATGAGGTTCAAAATACAATTCAACGTAACTGAACAGATCTGAATTGACGCAATACCAAATATATTCAGATATCAGAATTTACTAAATTTGTAGAGCTGCCAATTGTCCTATATTTTCTGATCCAATATCAATATTTATGCTGACGCCATAGTTTCACGTTCAGCCTCACATCAGGCTCTAATCCTTTAATAATCACTAGCTTGACCGTTCTCAGGGCGAATACAGATCCCTAGTTACAACAGAGAATAAAGGAACGGGATGTATAGCTTAGTATCTGTATGGGTCAGATCACCAGGCAATGTACAATCTGCAGCTCTACATAATTTAGTAAATTCTCCTTAATTAGGCTGAGAAATGGTCAACAGTGAGTATATTTGGTGTTGCCTGGATGCAAGCAATCTGTCCTATCATATTGAACTGTATTTTGAACCTCTATTTGTCTTAAATTTGGGGCTATCCGAGAGGACTCTTGAAGGCGAATTGTACATTTTCTGACGACCTGAGCCGTATAGTGTTTACACTTATAGTACCTCGCGTAGGCCTACGTTGGTTCTCAATTCATGAGAGAATTCTAAAGGCACGCATATATACTGAGAGGGTCGGCCTGACCTGATATTTTGAAAACAAGAATAGCTAACAAATTAAGGCCGATGAAAAGTGAGAAAAGTACAACATGGACTGAAATTGGTTCAGCGTTGTGTTCTGTTCTTGGTAAACAATTGCTACGCCCATACCTTGTAAAAAGTTAGAATCGATATTTTGGTGGTCAATGTATTTTTGAAATAACAACCTCATTAATTGACTTCACCCAGGGAAAATAAAAATACTTGCTTTGATAAGAAAAAAATATTGACTGCAAACATTGTTTTGGAAAAACTGTAATTGGTTTATTTGCTATTGAAGCGTTTTCTCGGACATTCTGCTCTGAATGTTTTAATATTTCTCTATTATACTTAGATCACAATCCAAATCTTCCCTCCTGTGATTTTTAATTTAATTTAATTCAATTTAGGCCCTATTACCAGTTGAATAAAATCCCAGTTCATGACAAATATGTGGCAGATAGATATATTGTCGGAGTCAAGTTCAATTTACCAAGGCACTATAACAAACTGTGGTGTTCTACTTGCTGCGCATATTTACACGCACGTACATCACAGAGTAAATAAGTGGTTTTATTTTCACTTTTAAAAAAAGGTCGCATGGGCCGCAAGGTGTATAAATTTGTATAAGTGTGTCGGTAGACAAGACACACCCTTTAATACACTAATTTAATTCACCACTTGGTGACGCATGTGTTTTATCTCTAAGGAAAGAGCGGTTTATGTGTCAACTTTGACATCAATTTCACAGTTCTTATCGTGTATCCTTTGGCATTTTAAATGTCATGCCTTTACGTACTTCGTCCAAATAATGAGAGTTGAGTATATTTTCACATGTATATTGACTAAATGTTCTCTCATGCGGCCCGAGGCATCCCCTGGCGTACAGTCCCCGGGAAGTCAATCTAATACCATAGCTTTTCAATTGCATGAATCGATTAGCCCAGAGATTCCTATACATTCGTCTTTTTCTTGGAGAGCTCAAAACACAATCATTCCCAATTCATCAATCACTGTCTTTACTGGCGTCTTCTAGCATTGGCAGACGCCCGAATAAAGTACAATGCGGTTCCAGTTATCATACAATAGAGTCTTTTTTATGAATCAGTGATTCAGATTTATCCAAATAATGGTGTATGAATAAAACATGGCTGCTTTGACACGAAAACTGCCCTCATCATAGAGAACGTCCCTGTATATCAATAGTTATCATTGCAGTTTGTATGGACGTTAACCTGAATCAAAGAACTGTTAAACATGCTAGCTTTCTGAACCCATATGTGCAATATTGAAATTGCTTTGTCTAATAAATGAAACAGGAGAGTTATAAGTGTACCTCTGGGAAGATGCCTATCACTAGAAGTGTGCAATGTATGGACTATACGTTTATTTATTCGGATTTATTCCCTTTCGATGAAAACATTTGTACGGTGAGAGTAACTGTCCGATGAAATTATTTTAAGACCCGTACAGAGGTCAATATTCACAGTCGATATTTCTCTTTAGCTATACATGGGACTGGCCCGGAGACTTATATATACAAATATGCATTTTATGCATCATGTCATATACGTATATGATATGCAACAACATGGCTGAAGCCCTTACACAAGACGGGGTTATTGAATAACACTGGAATAGTCCGACATTATGATATGACCTAGATATGTATAAATGTACATCATGTGTGAGAGTCATATATACAGTCCTAGATTGTTCAGTCATTTCCAATAACTGCATGATTGTTATCCGCTATGGACGCTTGGTTACCATGGTGCCCGGACGAAATGGCATCCACTTTTTGCAGCGGGCAGACGAGAACTAACTTAGAAGTGAGCACTAGTAAATGTGTGAGATGACGGTTGGCTTGTAGTTGTTGGAAGAGCAAGAGGCAAACTAGGTAGACTTTCCATGATAGCCACTTGACAAACGCACCAAGTCGCCTAAAGTCCTTTGTATTAATATCCGCTAAATCGGCGTAGTGTCCCATCTTTTGCAGCATCCACTTGCGAAACTGAATGACATAAAGCAGCTGTTAGTGTTAGGTTACACATACAAGTGTGTGTAATAGGGGATGACAGATGCATCTCTCACTCTTCTCACTTAAGTTTCTCTCTCACAAACACTGTCTTTCTCACACACTACCTCCCTCTTACTGTTTTATATAAGTACACAAATGTGAACCAGTTTCTCTGGTGTATCCGCCCAAGGGAAGTGGACGTGTGTGTGTGTGGGGGGGGGGGGGGGCAGAGAGATGGGGGGGGGGGGGGGGGGGGGCAGAACAGCCTCCAACACCGGACTCCACCAAATTCCCCTTGGTCAATTTACAATTTCCTTCATCTAGATTTATACTCATATTTAAAATATCAAAGACGAATTTTCATTTGACCAGTCTGATATCATAATTACCCTACATTCGCAATATCAAAGTTTGCGGGTAATTCATGTTGGTAAGGCTCTCGGTTAGATTTAACTTCAAATTCTTGTATATCTTTATAATTTGTATTATATAATTATAATGATATATATATTATTGTAGAATTGGGAGCTCTTTAGAGAATTCTTTGATTAAAAGACATTATTTTGTCCCGCCATTGGCTTGGTCTTATACTTACATAATATAATAAGTCATACTATGAGTAAATATGATAAGATTGATCTTGTCGCAATATTCTGAGAATGCAGCTTTAAATTCTGGGGTGGTGGCTGTGCCCATACGTACCTCCACTGTGTTTAAATAGTCTTTTATGAAAGTTGGTTGGGGAAGATTCAGGTCACCCCATTCAAAAGCGAGGCTCATATATGTAAAGCGAGTCATGAATACTATACCCAGACAAACTAAGAAACTCCTATTCCTCGTCCTCTTATCAAATTACAATTCATCCTGACATTTAGCCAAAATGTGAAATATTCTCATGTTACATTACTACATATGTCAATGAACTGTAAAATT
This sequence comes from Sthenelais limicola, assembly GCA_942159475.1. Taxonomy (NCBI): domain Eukaryota; kingdom Metazoa; phylum Annelida; class Polychaeta; order Phyllodocida; family Sigalionidae; genus Sthenelais; species Sthenelais limicola. The sequence continues at coordinate 60,254,506 of OW804097.1, read as the reverse complement.
AAAAATGGTAGAGATAAAAACATACCGTATATATATTCAATTCAATTGAGGGCTCTTAGAGAATTCATTGATTAAAAGACAAAATTTTCTCCAGCTATTGGCATGGTCTTACTGATTCTACAATATGTAACATAGATAAGTTATAATATGAGTAAATTTAATAAGAATTATCTCGTCGCAATAGCTGAGAGTGCAGCTTTAAATTCGTAATCGAAAAGCATAATATGCTGACACTTCAACATTTTGATAAATTTTGGATTTGTGACAACATTTTCCCCAAAGGTTGTAATGGACTGGTTAACATATAGTGTTTTTTGTGACAATCTTATTAGTGTGCATCGAAGCATGTGTGCGAATTGTCCAGCAAGCATTAGAAACGCAACAGAACGGGGCGACCCCTTGCTGTGCATGCTAAAACTAAATAAACACTCACACGCTCAAATACACAAATTCATGTATAATAAAACACAGGCGTTCTATATGTTATATATAGTATGACCTCACATCATGAGCATTGTAATTATACAACGTATATAATAATTATATGTTCATGTATACATATTATTATATATTAAAATGTGTATACATGTCATACACGTATAACTATACTTATTATGATTATTTATGCAAACATAAATAGCTGCATACATTGCATCATAGATCCATGATTGCATGCATACTTTCCTATTGCATAGATAAATATAATATACAGATGCGCGGATACAAACATGCGTGCATACGAGTATATTACTCATCCATCTATCCCCATTATGATATTCCCGGCATCCATACATACATGTACATCCATCCACCCATCCATCCATGCATATATATATATGTCTACGTGTGTATATCTATACACATGTAAAAGTATACATGATGCCGTGTATGCAAGCGTTTATACAGGCATACATGTACAGTAATTTATATATACACGTGTGTACATGTGCACATAATTACATGCTTAAATACACTAGCAAATAGCTCCCACAGCCATCAACTATGATTAAATCTCGATTAAATACAGAGACCTGGATAAGAAATTGGAATAACACGCACTAATTAGCAACTAATAGCAATATATCTTAGTTAAAACCAAACAAGAAGAGGAAGTTTACCTGTGTGTTGATGCGTACGAAACTGGTGGCCAGTGTTCTCGGACTGAGGAGCAACCAGAACTTTTTTGTGTGAGGAGCGGGATGAAAGTGTGTCAGCAAGTATCCAGGGTATACCCTCCTAGTGTTCCCCTTCGTCTGTGGGAAGATACTCTAGAGTAGTATGTATGCAGACAGTCAGGGCCAGCCTACAACTGAGACTGGGAGTTATTCACTATGCATCCCACCACACCACCGCATACACTACAGTGGGTCAGGCCAACAGAAAACGTACAATTCGCCTTCAGAAATCCACTCAGTCATATAACCCACATAATAAAATGACATTTAGGAGAGAAAAGAGGTTCCAAATACTATTCAACATAAGTTAGCAATACCAAATATACTCAGATATACCTAAGTTCTATACAAAAAAATCAGTCTAATTAACAGCATTTATTAAATGTGTAGAACTGTCGATTGTACATTTTCTGACGATCTATACAGTGGTGGGTGAAGTAGTTTGAAAATTTACAGTATTCAACTTTATCAATCCTCGCACTTAACCCAAATTTAAAATATAAAAAAAGAGATGATTCGAAATACAGTTCAACATGAGCGAAAAACAAATCTGAATCTAGGAAATACCAAATATCCTCAAATATACCCAATATTTATCATTTGTTCAGTCTAATTTAGCAGAATTAACTAAATGTGTAGAGCTGTCCATTGTACATTTTCTGACGGTCTGACATATATTACGTTACATGCATGTGCCTACATCCCACTGAAAGCGAAACCCTTACTCCTACTCCTACTACTACTCCTCTGTCTGCGCCTCTTATACTTAAATACCAAGATTAAGTATACTTTTCTAGCCACCGTATAATGAATGAAATCGTCAGAACGTATACATTTCGCCTCCTCTAAAATAACCCAAATTTAAGACAGAAATCAGGTTCAACATAATCGAACAGATCTTTTGTATCAACGCACTACTAAATTATACTCTGATATACCTAGAGTTTATAACTTTCTGTGCTAATTTGGCAGAATTACTAATTGTGTAGAGCTGCCGCGATTGTACATTTTCTAACGACCTATGTATACAATGTGTGAGCATGCATGGCACTTTCAGTATAGCTCCAGCAATTAATAGGGGGGTTTCGTCAGCATCGGTTTACGTTTAAAACATATAATATGCAGTTGCGTGATAAGTATTTAAGTCATCCATTATAACAGACTAAGATGAACATTAGGCATACAAAAATAAAGAAGTACATGTTAGATCCATCTATGTCCTAATGTTTAACATCATTGGAATCCGCTTGACCTCATCCTTTCAAATATGATGATATATCAACATACATTTTTTGCGACTTATGACTCATTTTTCTGTAATCACAATTCCGATTATGTTCACAAAATTAGACCTTGGCGGTGGTGATTCCAATACCATAAAATAGCAACTACGAACACACACTTACTCTTAAAATAATTAACACTATAGAACGTAGAAATTCTAACCACACTAATTCAGGTTGTTAGTCAAAATACTGATTAACAACGTGATTCTTAAAATACATTCCGCATAATCCCACGAGCATACTAATCATCTTAGCATGCATAACAACTAGTTTAAATCCCCTATGTGCATACCATTGTACAGTTGACTAATAGTGCTCCAGAATACATACAAGGACGCATATATTATACAATTCTGTAACTTCATTTGAGAATGCATCCCCAAGAACTGGCCCAGGTCAGACTTTGACCCATATATACTTTTATGGGCCGGGTCGCCAGCAATTGTACAAATGTACAATTGGCAGCTCTATGCACAGATTTAGGAAATTCTGCTAAATTAAGCTGAACAAAATTATGAACACTAGAGTATATTTAGTATTGTGCTGAATTAAAAAGTCCGTTGGTTTATTCGAACTATATTTTGACTATAATAGCTCAGGATTATTGAAAACCCCATGCATGCTGCTTCCCCACCGCACAATGCAATGCGCCACGTAGGGATGTAATAGGGAGATTTAGGAACCACAACGCACCAATACAACACTAACGCATCCCCTAGCTAACTTTTAGTACATTATTACCGTTGTGGGGATATCTCGAGAGGCCTGTAATGCAGATGCCCTCCGCCTAGTGCCTCTCAAGGTCTCCTCACCGCGGTATAGTAATGTACAAATAGTTAGCGGATGCGTTAGCGTTGTGTTGGTAGGTTGTGGTTGCTAAATCTCCCTAATGCCATTACATGCACTCAAGCCTTATCACACCCGGCCAGTCCTAAAAATCTTTGCACAGTCTCCACACTTTTTCCCCATTGTAAGGTTCTGATGTGTCCTCACGTGTTCAGATAGTTTGCTGGCGCTGGGAAAAGTCCTGAGACACCCTTCATAATAGCAGGCACAGACCTGCTTCTTTCCCATATTCTCCCATGACCTCAGGTCTACGCGCTTGAGACTGGCCTTCACAAGATCTGCGTGCTGTTGTTCTTTGCTCCTGGTGTCTGTTCTCTTTTAGGGGTCAAGAGGTGGTGGTGTAACAGGGCGCCCGTACTGGTCTTCACTTGGTTTTACGGTATCTGGGACCACCCTGGCTCCAACATGAGCTGGTTTAATGATGTCACCGTGGACAACCTTTTTTCTCCTTCCTCTCTCCACCCTGTAAACCACATCACCAAGTCTCTCTATCACCCGCCATGGGCCTGTCCAAAACTTCGTAAACTTTGGTGACCTGCCAACACGTTTTATTGGCTGGAATATCCACACACTTTGGCCTTCACTATACTGGACTTCCCGCACATTCATATCACAGTATTTCTTTTGTCTAGCCCAGGTTGTTTGCATGGCTTCAAAGGCTGTTACATGTGCCTTCTCTAACCTCTCCAGCAGGTGGAGGGCATATCCGCTGGTGGTCTCTGCTCGCTGGCCTGGGGGGTTTCCATAAGCCACATCCCAGGGCATGTTCATCTCTCGACCTAGGGCTAAGAAGTCTGGGCTGAAACCTGTGGTTTTGTGTGCTGTTGCACGGTAAGCACTGGTGACAAAGTTGATGTAATTATCTCAATCTGTGTGTGTGTCATTTACTAGCCCCGACATCATGGTTCCAAGAGTTCTATTAAGCCGCTCGACAACCCTGTTTGGAGTGGTATAGAGTGGAGTGGGTGTGCCAAATCTCCAACAATTTGGCTACTTCATTGAATAGGTTGGATTCAAAATTTCGCCCCTGGTCTGTATGCCAGATAAGTAGTGTTCCATATCTGCATACAACCTCTGTGACTACCACCTCAGCCACTGTTTTAGCTGTGAAGTCAGGTATGGCAAATGTTTCCACCCATCGTGTGAACAGGTCACACACTACCAGCACATATCGATTTCCTCAAGGAGTCTTTGGAAAAGGGCCAGTTATGTCCATCGCCATCTTATCTCCTCCCAGGGCCCTCTCAATGGTCTCTCTGCCTGTGGCATCCTCCTGCCTCTGGTTGGAGGTGTCCTCCTCTGACAGCCTGTGCAGGTAGCCACATACAGCCCCATGTCTGTAGAGAGGGCGGGCGAATATGCTGACCTCCTGACCTTATCCAATGTCTTATCTCTCCCTAGATGGCCTCCTAAAGGCCTCTCATGCATTTCGACGAGATACTGTGCTGATGGTGGAACGTATGCTCTCCACTCCCTATGACCTCCTGGCGTCCACCTCAGAACTCCTAGCACGCCTTCCTGATCCAAAGTTCTGTTTGAGCCACAGCCAATCTTTCCCTGGTACTCCCAGGTGGCAGCAAGAAAATATCTTCCTTTTTTGGTGGCTGTCTGTTGTATGTCTAATTATCACTCTTAAATGAATGCATATTGGTTTTGTCATATATATGAAGGTTTCTAATGACATTTTATCGATATAAAATATAAGGGGGACACATGGATGTTTTTAAAAAAAATATCATAAAAGGAAAAAATAATTGATCAACATTTTTTCAGGAAATTTTTTTTAGAAAATTGAATTCTCCTGATTAAAGCGTGGATTATAGCTCATATGAAAGCTCCCGTTATTCCCTACAAACCATTTAATAAGTCCTAGGCTGCTACTATTCGTCATCTATGAAATATTTCCAGTTGATTGTTGATAAAAAAATATTTCGAAAAAAACCTTAATTTTTGAGGTATCATATCTCAGTGACTATTGAGGCCAGAGACACATATTATATATGAAACGAAAGAGTATTAAGTCCTCTAAAGATGGTTTAACATGACCTAAGCTCTAGATCTCATATTCCGGCGGTTATAAAATAAAAAGTGAAAGAGGGTTCCCCTAGTGGCCATTTCAGGAACCTTCGCAGAGGCCCACGGCACGGGACTTTTTTTTGGTAAATGTCCTCTACTATCCCTACATGATCCAGCAAAAAAATGATTTCTTGCAATTTGTTCCTTGCAAAATTTTAGTTTGACTGGACTACGTATGTCATACAGTTTAATGCCATACGCAGTGCATAGAGAAAATGTGGCCATGCCTCAGGACGATCTTTGCAATAAAGAGTTCTAGAACCGTTTATGGAATCCTAGAATGAATGGGCGAAATAAATATCCAGGCTTCACATTGTTGAGACAAAAGGAATGAAAACTAACCATAAACTGTAAATTATTATGTTCACACAAAGTTTACTGCCATAACGCCATCATTTTGAAGGCACGCATGAATTCTCCCTCATGCAAAGCCAATGTGTCAATGAGTTCTAAATCAGCAATCCATTAATTCTTCACTTCTGGCATTGCAGTTTTGAATATAACGGATGCATTCATTCAATTGCTCTTCATTTATCACTAGGTAACATTTTCACACACACATATAGCTACGGGAGGATGGTACTGGGTTTTATAAAACGCCTTATTCTGAGAACAATGTATCTAGAGTAAGTTAGGCACAGTGCCTATGCCACTATAATGAGGCAAAGAAAAAAATAGGTCTCTCCGATTTACCCCCTACCTAGAAAAACTTACCCCAAATATAAAAATGTTTTGACCTTCACTAGTTCTTTCAAATGATTTTTTTGACAAAAAAACTATTTTGTTATTTATTTTTTACATTTTTTTACCATTAACGCTTTTGATTTAAGTCTTCCTAACCTTAACAACTCTGTACATTTCTCATGTTTAAAACAACTACTGTTTTAAAAATAGACAGAAACTAGATTTTCCACTTCCTGAATGATGGTTCCCTAAAATAATGATTATGATAAAAAGGTAGTAAGTCATATAGCAACCAATGTGCTTTCTACCAAGTTTACGGCAGAAATTTAACTTGAAAACTCCAAAACATTTTCTATTTATGCTATTCAAAGCACATAATAAAACAGTTAACTAACTCATTGGTCTCAGTCACTTAGAATATTGACACTCCGAGTTCTATATTACACTTGGGCTACGCGATATCGTTCATTCGCTACGCTCACTTACTGCAATCCCTACACCCCCGTGTAATATCAAATGTTAGACTCGCCGTCGAGCACTTTTTTCTATCATATGTATGTTACTATGTTATGGCAGAATGGCGGAGCCAGGAATACAGATTGAAATGATCTGTCCATGTGACTAAATGTCTTTGTATGTGATTGATATTCATGTATGTGGCGGCAATGGTCATTACAGGGATGGGCAAAAACGGGAAGTGGAAGTAATGGTTTGTAGAGGACAGTCTGAAACGATGTCCCAGAGGAATCATTGGCAATGATGATGATGTAAATCATACAAATATGTATGGGAAGGAATCTTGACATGCACAGAGACCTAGTGTAAAGTCCAGACCCCACTGATGTGATATGTATATATATATATATATATATATATATATATATATATATATATATATATATATATATATATATATATATGTCGCATGTAACAAGAAAAGTTGATGTGTTAAGTAATGATCTAGGAATATCAAGGAATGAATGTATACATGTCTGATCTGTTGGAGGTCTGTGATCGAAGTGATTTATTGGGCTTCAGACGTTGGGGCCCAATGACGCTAGGGCCCAGGAAGTTCGGACCCTAGGGCCCCGAGTCAAGACGATAGAGCCCCGAGTCCAAATACGAGTCCGAATGCGAATGCGAGACGTTAGGGCCCATCCCACATCAGATGCTAGGGCCAATGACTGATTGTGGGTGGGCCCTAGAGTAGCATCTTACAAAATATTCCTGATACATATTAGATATACTAAATATTTTGTTTTTAATTTTCTTCCTCTCCCTGGCATGGAGCCGAAAAATCCGTTATTATTTTGTTCTCGTCCCTGGCACAGAGAAGGAAAAAAGAATTCCATTTCATTTTTATTTGCAATAAGATACAATTGAATATGAAATTTTCCGCGTATAATAGCAGACGAAACACGGGAATTCAGAATACGGATAGTAATAATTATATTGATCTCTAACGCCTGGAAATATTGGGTTGATACTCTAAATCGGTTGAATGTAAATAAGTTTCAAAGTTGGAAAACAGCTCCTGCTATATTTAAATTAACTTTTGCAAGAAGTCGGATGCTAGGCATATACAGTCATATCCAAGTAAATATATCAGACGCTAGGGCCCATTCTTCCTCGGACGCTAGGGCCCAGCTGGGATGGCCCTAGAGTATATAAATCTATTTGATTGATTCATTTGACTAATTGTGGGTGGGCGTCCGATGGTTGGGCCCTAGCGTCTGAAGGTGGGGGGGGGGCCCTAGGTCCGAGGAGGGGTGGGCCCTAACGTCTGAGAATAAGTAAAAGTAGGCCTTAGCATCGTTGGGCCCTAGCGTCTGTACATAAATTGTAAATAAATTGGTAGATTATAGAATCCTTGAACAATGATCCGTGGTGTGGATATGGTCTTATCACTTTGTTATTTCATGCCATGATGCAATAATGCTGGAAAGGTTCAGAGTTATCGTACAGTATGACAGTATGTGTTAAGTATGACTTTTACGTTGCATGCAACACATATTGCATATGTATTGCATGTCAAATCGTGCCAGTGGAGTCCCAGCTTTAAGTCCAGGGTTCTGTTCTTTCCCACCGCATTAACTATGAAGCAGTAATGAAGAACGTCTTGACATGTTATTCAAGAATCGATATAATGCTGAAATAATACAAGTACAACAATTCTCTAGGAAGACAAATAAAGAATTCTCTAATCTAATCTAATTCGCTTTAGAAGATCAATGTATGAACCATACCAAGCCACTCACATCTTATTCAGTCATTAATTCCTTGTTCCAGTCAGTAGTGCACATGTGTATACATGCATGTGTGCTAAAACCATTACCATCAATATAAAAGGCTAGATCTATGTAGTCGCGGAATTTGATAGTATACTGGCGTGGGTGTTTGTGTGTATACTTCTGTTGGCAATAGGAAACAAACTTTCAAGAACCATATATCCCTGGGTTTTTTTTCCATTTACACCCTTTATGGTCTACTTGAGCTGTTCCCTTTTCTGTGGTTAACCCAGGTCATTTCTTTTTACTTCGAGCTACGCTGGGGAGCCGCAATCGTCCGGAATTTTGTGAACAATAACTCGTAAGTTTATGATACATTGTCTGAATAAAGATCAAGTTCGAATTAATGAAGAGTTAATAATAATACTGAAAACTGCAAGTATCTCAAAAGAACTGTCTCTTCTCAGGTATGTATATATACACACCTGAGAAGAGCCAGTTCTTTTGAGCTGAAAGTCTATATACTTCGAGTTCAACAGCTCCAACATTAACAATCCCATGCAGTAGCACACTTTTATTCCTAGAATATTCTCTCAACGTTTGCATGGTTGTTTGTTAGGTTAATGCTTGAAAGTGGAGATTTGTTGGATGTTCCTGGAACATGTGTTAAAGGAACGTTCCTACCAAACTATTGATTAAACTGTCGTTGTTATGTTGTTGCATAATTAAGAAATCCTTACTTAAAACCTTCCTTGCTAACCTACTTTTCCTAGTTTAAATTTATAGGAAATTTCTACACTAGGAATAACATATCAACATGGTCTGTATAATAAATTCCTTCCCTAAAGGTTCCTTATCAGCTACTTAGCAAGGAAGAGTAGCTCAGGTAAGAAGCTCGTAAGTATACGGATGTGTTATGATGTACGCCGCTCTACGATGAAATATATAATAATAAATCCCTGTTTTCTCTTAGTACAGTTATATTACATATTAATGAGCAGGAAAACGAGCGACCTTCTGCATACGATGCAAGTCTTCCAGGAGTTCCTTATGTAAATTGAGTGTAGGTTATGCTATGTCTGTTTGACAGTTTTTCTCTCATTATAAGAGTTTGTGTATACAAAATATCTACTTACACTAATCTAGCCTACAGTATGGATGTACGGTGGAAAGTCCAAACTCTGGATTCATAGTTGAATCCATATCAGAATGTTGGTAATAAATTTAAACGTCTTTAGAAATGTCCATAATTGTGATAATTTCGCAGCGGTATTGCCATCACAGCTGTCCCGTATGTTATGAATAATTTCCAACCATAACGATACTTAGGCCCACTTACGTACACAAAAAAACAGGAGTGTTAAAAGCGGAAACCAATGATCCCGCACATACAAAGTTATTCTGATCCAAGCGGTAATAAAAGAGAAGTTATCATGCAAAAAATGAAATATACGGAAAGCATGTTTTAATGAGGATCAAGCACAATTAGGTGATGATCTGAACGGTTGATCTCTTATTACTCAACACCCATCATTATAGATTGCTTACGGACTTGCAGCTTTGACTCCATCGATTAATGGGTGACATAAGCAATCAATTAATTAAGCCAGTCCACATGTTATAACATAATGGCATGGTGATTGCTATATGTTTGTTTCGGCACATGGGGCAATGTAGCGAGCAGTGTACAATAGGAAATAACAATGTATTAATAGTAACACAATAAAAAAGAAACTACAGAGAAAACAGAAACAATGTCACGAGTCGCAGAGGGATACCCTCAGCGTCTCTACTCAAGGTATCACAAGAAATAATGGTGAACAAGAAATTCCTCCCAAGATTTCTAGAATACCTAGGATAATATATTCAAAATTTATTAAGAAGAATGAGTTCTATCCTGGGGACCTTTACGACAAATGTTCGACCATGTTACGAACATTAAGTGACAAACGACAAAAGAATTGTCTTAGTGACAAACGCCAATTGTTGTTTCTTGGTAGTGACAAGAGAAATGGGACCCCTCCCCCCCCCCCTGGAGCCCCATTAAAGAGGACGAGGTCAAGTGGATTCCAATTATGTTAACCATTAGGACATCTAATTAGTACTTCTATATTATTTTTATGTTTGAGATTTTTTAACGATAGTTCTGGATGGACAATCACTGTAGTAAATTAGTGAAATAGGATGACCTCAGAAACGCATAGATATACTCAATACAGTCTTGGAATTGCATCCATGTATCATGTAAGAAATGGACTTGTAACCGATTTTGGAAACAAAATAAACAATACAATCAATCAATATAACTAAATATACTATAAGAACCCCCAAAATGAAAACATCTCTATGAAGAGATCTTTTGAGAAAAACAATTGAAAAATATTTCTTGCGAATTAAATCCATCTCTCTGCTAGACATCATGTGTATTATCTACAAAACAAAAATACAGGGTGTGTGTGGGGGCGGGGGCGGGGCGGAATTACAAGCAAACTTTTGGACATTGGGATCAGTAACTCTCAACCATGTCTGCAGAACAGGTTGCTTCCACATATTTTAAAACTAGGATATTACAGATTGCACTTTAATCATCCTCACATTACTAGACAATCAAATCGTATCCACGCAATGTATGTAAATTAAATGCGGCGACCCTTTCATACCTACATTTCCAAGAAATTTCATGGAAAGTAAATTGAGCCTCCAATAGGGGAGTTCTATAACTCTGGTAGGAAAAGAACAGCAGACATATGGATGTTGCCCAATAATTATTATTATTCCCCATTTTGTTAAATCAACGAGAGTGGAAGGACTTTTTCCACTCTCGTTGGTTAAATGATTGAACATTCAGAATTCATCCTTTCAACTTATACATGATTTTTTAGAATAAATTATATTGAACAAACTTTCACATACTATTTAGTCGTGATATTCTTAGTTGTTCAGCTGAAGTGATGACTTAATGAAACTATACAAGTAGAACTTCTGGTATTTCTTAAAGTATTTTTTAAAGATTTGTATAGGCCGTAAAGTAAATTAGTAGATATATTCACGCCCTATAAAAACAGTGAATAGTTTTTTTTATATAATATATTGTATTACAGGCCAATACAATATTTAGGTAATACATGTACCTTCTCTATTTAGCTTCAGCTAACAGAAAAGTAGACAGAATAGACAGAAAACAAATATTCACAACAGTAGCCCTATTAATACAGGAACACAAATTCTCTTGTAACAGTTTTCTGTTAATCCAGTCGTTAAACTGACAAGGTGCACGTGACTGTGGTTCTCCTATTCTCCACCGCATGGCGCCTGAGGCGGGTTTTTTATTGCTTGTGATTAAAAGCTCTTCCAATAAAGACCTGCACGAGCGCACCTCACCGGTAGAGTCATGTCTGTGTCAGGTGTCTTATTATATTATTATTGCACTTCTCAGTACACACTGCGTCACATCGTGTGATAATCATATGACGTACAGAACGAGGGGGCGCTGAGGGCAGTGCACAGGACCCCATGATTGCTTCTATTTGAAATTGGTTTCGCTTCAAGAAGTAAAACAGCGTTATTATCTCTTTATGTTGATTTCTGTTTGTTGTTAACAAGGTTTATAATTCTGGGTTATTCGTTATTCAATCTAAAAACGTAAGCACCTTAAGTAATATAAGATGAATCAAAGTGTATTTTATTTTATGAAGAGTTATTTCGTTCACAATTATTTTTGTAAACAATATACTAGCCTATATTTAGGAAAAACAGAAAGAATGTCCGGATAAAGTTCGTATTTATATACACTTTTTTTAAAAAGAGATAACACAATGATATATAATGTAAAAAATACTGTGGTTATGGTCACCATCTTTATATATTTTCATGGTGTATTATTTGTATATGAGCTCAAATATTCCCCTGTTCAACTTCAATATTTTAGGAGCAGAAACAGAGTCTGATATGCAATCCTTCTACCCAACTGTGCCCCCCCCCCCTTTAAAAATTGTCGTCCCCCCCCCCAACCGCCTCGTGTAAATTTTGGATTGAGTCTTCTGACTCTATATAAGGTAAGGTATACAAAGGTTAATGTTTCCTATGTTCTTGGATCCCTCATTGTTAATTAGCTTGCAGTTGGTGGAATAGTTAATTATGACTAACAAGCTGTATGCATACCTGCTCCTGTTGGTAGCCTTCCTAGTCTCCACTGTACGCTGCCACTATAACTCCGACACAGGTAGGTCCTATTTACTTGATCAAATTGGTATTCAACGATATGATATAAAAAAACAATTATTGTGATATAGACCTATCTGGGGACATGTTCCGGTCGGAGGTCTTCAAGTCCTCCAGCCGAGTAATATTTACTTTAGGAGACCACAATATACCAGGATCTCAATGGCAGCCTGTGTTGGTTCTTCCAACTATTGTTCTGCATGATTCATGATAGCCAGTTGGCCCTTACAATATAATAATAATAATAAATTCTTTTATTTCATGACTAGGTTACAGAAAATACAGGTAGTACATGTCAGGTCTGGACCTGGTCTTCCCATGTATGCCTAGCTACAGAGGGTTGACTAGCTAATTTGGGGGTTGACTAGGGGTTTGGTTGTGGGGCTAAGGTTGGGGGTCAGTTTACATACAATATGATTTCTACACAATAGTGATACCCTCATTTCTCATGCGTATATTTTATTTTAGCTTTGTGCGATGTGGTTCTTTTAAAATGCGACCTTTGTTATGCTAATGAATGAATAGATCATCTTACCACATCGTTGATTCTTTTTTTATAAACATAGGAATCCAAAATGTTTCATTTCTAATTCTACACAAAAACCTAAACTCATCAAATTCTATTCAAATATATCATATTCAAAGTGTATTTATTCTGATCTATTAATCTTTTGAAATGCCCAAATTAGGTCCAAGCCTTTTACTTTATGAGGTATTGAGAAAAATAAAGTCGCAAAATTGTTATTTTTCAAATGTTTTTACACAGGGATTTCTTGGTAGGAATGTTTTTATCTTTGAGGTTCAGTATATGCACGTACCAAAATCAAGACTGTGTACTGAATATAATGTTTACATTTTACGATCATCCTATGGACGTTTATTAATTGTCAATGTAATCATAATAGTATATTTATAAACAGAGCGAATGTATAAGATCAAACTCTTTTTCTATCAGGCTGTCCTGAGAAAATTCATGCTTGTACACGTGTATGGAAATGTAATAGA